>CAKXYN010000023.1:16340000-26340000 GCA_935064755.1 Tragelaphus eurycerus
CACATCCTAGTGGCATTGTCAAGTTAATTTGGGGGAATTTTTATCCATTTTTATTTTATTTTACATACAACTCTGTCTTTGAACATCTCCATGAAGCTCGAAATCCAATAAAATAAGAAAACTTGCATATAGCAATGACTTACATTTTCAAAATAATGTATAACCCACTCAGAGACAGGATAGGGATCCCACATTTCATTTACTTAAGACAAGTTTTAATTTCGTGTTGCTTGTTAAAATTAGTACTTTGTAATGTATATGCTTAATTTTAAGTTTGGAGGTTTTAATTTTGGAGTTAGCTATTGGTGATTTTAAAGTTCAAATTATACTATATATATATATTTAATATAAAATAACACATTTAGGGAATAATTCACATCAGACTTCGTTTTGCTAAAGCATGACTCACTAGACGTTTCTTTGGGTCTAAGCTCTAACTCTAGGTGCAAATTTTAAAGAAAATAAAAATAAAATTTTATAAATGTTCTATAAAAGATCGAAAATGTATATAGTTTTTAAAGAGGTATCAATAATTAGTACAAAATTGTGGTACAATTTGATTTTTAAATTGTTAAAATAGTTTTCATAGATTTAATGAGAAGATCCACGTTTCACAATCTGAAATCATCTTTTTGGAACTTTAATTTCCTACCTTGTACTTAATAGCTAGTATTCATAATTCTTATAAAAATCTTGAATCAACATTTCAACAAATGTATATACCCATTAAAAATCTAAATGTGTTAGAACATATTGATTTCTTTACTGAATTTTGCCTCTTGATTCCATATACATGAATAGTCTCTGTAGATTTGTTAAAAACTGAATTTCTCTTCTTTGTCTTCCTCTAATTTTCATGACTGGACTGGTTCCATTTGAATATGAGTTCCTCCTGGCCTTGGAAGGGGTTTGGTTTCCCCATGCTTAGTAAGTTCAGTAAACCCTAAAACAGGCATTAGAACCAAGGATGATAGCAAGAGTGGATCAAAACCACAGACTAGACTGTTGTTTGATGTTCACATGGAAATACGAATGCCAGAAGGAAGGAAGTAAAGTATAGTCAGGATCTGTGTTCACATAAAATTCCTCAGTGCCTGGAACTCAGGGCACACAGTCAATAGTTATGTTGGTAATAACACCTAGTCATACTATTGATCTATCACGAGTCCCTCCCTCACAATAATTAATTTGATACAGATTCCCAGAGAAACTTGTTCCACATCGATTTTCCATATTACAATTTCATTCTCACATTATTCAGGGAAGCATGTAGGTAGTAGGTTATATCGTATTATTATTATCCTGTATTGGATGGGAGACAGGAGGGACGTGAAAGGGATGAAAATATATTATTGAAATGAACAAATGTTTGAGTGAAGAATATATTTTTAAAATTTATCTTGGAGTCACGAGAATTTCATCCTCATGGTTTCTATGCCGAAAGTGTTAGGGAATTTGGGCTTTTGTAGGACTTGCTGTACTTTTGGCTGTCCATGCTTGTAGGGAAGATCAACTCATGGTCTTCACAATGGAATGCACATTGGAGAAAATCCTAAAATGGTCACTCAGTTGACCTGTGTGCGCATGCTCATTTGCTCAGTCATGTCCAGCTCTGCAACCATATGGACTGCAGCTCACCACGCTCCTCTGTCCATAAAATTTTTCAGGCAGGATATACTGGAGTGGGTTGCCATTTCCTCCTCCAAGGGATCTTCCTGACCCAGGGATCAGGCCAGCGTCTCTTGTATCTCCTGCACTGGCAGGCGAATTCTTTACCACTGAGCCACTTGGGAGGCCCCAGTTGGCCTGTTTTGGTATTAAAGTATTTACTTAAGATCAGACTCCAAGAATCTTCATTTAGCAGTGTCAAAAATCCAGATGAACCAAAAAAATTATGAAGCCTTGTGATGAATTGCTTTGGAGTGGTAGCAATAGACTGCTTTATCCAGAACGCCTTGCTGGTGAATGGAGTTATTTTTCCCCATGTAACAACTGTTAACTTCCACATGTACATGATAGCATTCATTTGTTTATTTACTCAATTACTCCCCAAATATTTCAGAACACCTACTGTTCAGTTCAGTCGCTCAGTCATGTCCAACTCTTTGTGACCCCCATGGACTGCAGCACGCCAGGCTTCCCTGTCCATTACCAACTCCCAGAGCTTACTCAAACTCAGGTGCATTGAGTCAGTGATGCCATCCAACTATCTCATCCTCTGTCATCCCCTTCTCGTCCCAACTTCGATCTTTCCCAACATCTAAGTCTTTTCAGATGAGTCAGTTCTTCGCATCAGGTGGCCAAAGTATTGGCGTTTCAGCTGTAGCACTAGTCTTTCCAATGAATATTCAGGACTGATTTCCTTTAGGATGGACTGGTTGGCTCTCCTTGCAGTCCAGGGGACTCTCGGGAGTCTTCTCCAACACCACAGTTCAAAAGCATCAATTCTTCGGTGCTCAGCTTTCTTTATAGTCCAACTCTCACATCCATATGTGACTGCTAGAAGTACCATAGCTTTGACTAGACGGACCTTTGTTGGCAAAGTAATGTCTCTGCTTTTTAATAAGCTGTCTGGGTTGGTCATAACTTTTCTTGCAAGGAGCAAGCATCTTTTAACACCTACTGTATGCTAGCTATTTCTCCAGGCTCTAGAGATTCAGAGATAGTATCAATACCAGTCCCTGCTCTCAAGTTACTTCCAATAAAAAAGAGGAAATGTATGAGCTGTAAGACAGTATGAATACTGTAGTAATCTAAAACAATATAACATCTAATAAGATTTATATAGCCATATGTCTCTTTAGCCAGTGTTTAATTCAACCATCATTATTGGATAATATCAGTATTTTATTTCTGTGCATATACAGTATAACATAGAATAATGAAATGTTTTTTTAAACTACCTAACAAGTCAGTATGCAATTTTTGATTTTTACATGTATTTTTCACTCCCATGACAACAGGAAACTTCTGACCTTTTTCTAAACATAAAGACTTGCTTCAATATGTCCCTAAGACAGATTCAGTTTAGCAACAATATTTAGTTCTAGTTTGTTTTTTTAGTTCACCATTTTAATTAAGTTTGGTCTTTGTTCCACCTTTCAGCCCTCTTGGTAACTGTTGAGTGAAAGTGTTAGTCATTCAATTGTGTCCTATTCTTTGCAACCCCATGGACTGTAACCCACCAGGCTTCTCTGTCCATGGAATTCTCCAGGCAAGAATACTGTAATAGGTAGCCATTCCCTTCTCCAGGGGATCTTCCCAACCCAGGGATCAAACCTGGGTCTCCTGCATTGCAGTTGGATTCTTTACCAGCTGAGCCACCAGGGAAGCCCCTGGTAACTGTTACTTTTCAGCAATTTCAAAGAAATTACATTTTTTAAAGATTTTTAAAAATCCTTCCTATTAGTGTTCATTAACCTTACTTATAGCAGATATTATACTTCTTTGTAATTAGAGGGACCAAACAAAGTTTTAAGCAGCCAAAATCACCCAGAATCCAGAACCTTTATCTATAGGGCTCTTTAAAATAAGACCCATGGCTTTAAAGCCAAGTAATATAAGATTAGGGGGATGCCAGTTTGGTCAAAATATTACCTACTCAAAAGTATAAATGACAGCATTTTGCTTGCAATCCCAGAGTCAAGTTTTGCATATCTTTTTGAATAACTTCAGTGAAGTTAAGTGATTTGAAATTGAATGCAGTGGGGTAAGCCGGTGAGACAGCTGAAAGCTATTGCAGGTCAAGGAAATCACGTGAAGTGGAGTCATCCTCGATTTCAATCCCTTTCATTGTGTAGAAACGCCAGCACCATTGGACTCTCAGCATGGCTGCATCTTGTTATATGTATAGAAGTTTTAAAATCAATTTGATTTTCACTGGTATGATTCTCTAGTGTACTTAATATGCTATGGACAGATTCCTGAGAATAGTAAGAAGCAGTTACACTTCTCATGAATATATAGCGGATGAGGCACTCTGATTTATTATTCCATTCTATTTTAAAACACGCTTATGATTTTTTTTTTAAATGAAAGAAGAAGAAAATTTCTAAAAAGCATAGACTGGTAGATCTGAGTTTTAATTCTCTCACCTACTAGATGACTTTGGGTAAGCCTTTGACTACTTTGAATCTCAGTTTATACACCTCTAAATTACTACCAACATTTTTATGAACAATGACTTGAGGTATTTAAATATATGTATTTGAAATGAACTAATCCTCATATTTCAGATGTAAATTTCTTTTTATTTATGGAAACATTTTCTTTTTGTGGCTTTTAATAAGATATATGAAACTCAAGGAGACAGAGAAGGACAATTTAAAACTCTTCAGGAAAAAAAATTAAAAATAGCATTAATTGACAAGTTCTAGAACTCAAGAGAATTCTAAATGAACTCACAATTCATTAATCAAAAAAATTTGATATGTTGATTCAAGAAGCAATGTGTATGCAACTCACAATAAATTTTGATCACAAACTATAAACTCACCGATATTAATCTTGCTCTTGTTCATTCTTTTTGGTTAATGGAATTAATATTTAGTTAGCTCGTTTTGTAGCATACCCTCTCCAGTGGTATTGATTTTCTTTTCTCTTCTGTTCTGTGACCTCACTACAGTGCCAAAAGTCACAGGGGAGGAGTTTAATGTAGACTTTAACACCAAGAAATTAACACAAGTCCACGTCCCACTGATAGAGGAGAAAATTACTTAACCTTGCTTTCTGTGTAATTGATTTTTTAATACCTTAATGCAAAATGTTCTTAAAAACCTCTCTAAACCATACATTGTGCTAAATCTTGATTATTGTTCAAAGTACCAGTTATATAAATTGTAGATCAACTTTGACCCCATCCAAATGGTACCTCTAAGATAGATTGTTAGGGAAACAAAAAAATAACTTCCAGAAGTCTTAATGTCAGATTATAAAACTAAGATTAATTATGAAAATTCAGTGTTTCTTTGCAAGTAAAACATACATAAGAAGAGTCTCTCAATCAACAGATGCCAGGCCTGTGCTGGGGCTGCCAGGAGGCAGAGAGCAGGAGCTCAGCCCAGCCCAGAGAGCATGACAGTGCCCCGGGAACTGTGTGCAGACAAGAAGCTTTGCGTACACATCTTGCTTTCTCTTCCAGGGTCCGCTCCCCTGCACCAGAACACGTGTGGTAACACATGAGTCCCCATGAATGACAAAAACATGTGGATGAAATTTTTTATTCCTTATCCAAATGTTAGAATGCATGTGTATCTCATGTATAGACACAGCCCCAAACCAAAATAGTTTCATTGACTAAATTTACCCTTCAGTGTGCATTTTCTGAAATGTATTTTCTCCAAATGTTTTTCATCAGTTGTCAACAGCCATCCTGGGGGAACAGAGAGGACCTTTCAAAGACAAGCAACTTGCTAACCCCTGGGGCGTAATGCCACTGAGTGCTGTTTTCAGGCTCGAAGGAGACTTTAAAAGGGAGACAGCCAAGATAAGGAGTAGGAAACAGTGGGGTTGAAAGGAGAAGGAAGGAGGATGTGTTTCCATAGGAGGGATCGGCAAACACCAACAATTTTACTCTTCATCCAAATGTCAGGCATTTTACATTGTACCCTATGTACTTAGATGCCCTGTACACATGCAGGATACAAGACTTAAATGATCTTATTTATTGAATTTAAGTTTAGCTTGAGAACATAATATCTTTTTAATCAACTTTTCCTCCCATCTCATAGCCACCAACAAACAGCACAGATTATCTGACCTACTCACTTGGCTCTTCAAATTAAATGAACTCTAAAAAATGTAAGATTTTTTTTTTTTTTTTGCAGTTGGAGGCCACAGCAGACGAGTGCTATAGTTTTGTTTATCCCTGGAAGAAATTTTCCAAATGACAAATAGAAACAGAAATTGAAATAATCACAAACTTCTCCAGTAAACTGAAAATAGAGAGTAAAGCTTAGACTGTACAATGGATCAAAATATGCTTTTTTGGACTGTAGGAATGAGTTAGTGCTTGAAAAACATTATGATAATTGGAGTTTTACAGTAACATTAATTTGTATTTCTTTCAGAAACCAGATTGGATTAAACAAATTACAAGCTTTTGTGGAATGTACTGTAAGCATTGGGGGTTACCTGTAGGGCAGGATTCCCCTGCCTTCAGAAAGTAGATTTTCTAGCTGAGGCATTGGGGGTTACCTGTAGGGCAGGATTCCCCTGCCTTCAGAAAGCAGATTTTCTAGCTGAAGAAGACCAAACTAGCGTAGGAAAGAGCACTGCCCCTTAGGGGACTTCTGATATTGGATGGACTAGTGGGGGTGCAGCTTAGGGAAGAGAAACCATCTAAAACAGAGCCAGCAGATGTGGGAAATAAAAGTCTGCCTTGGGGAAAGGGTTTGTGCTTAGTGACAGAGAAATTCAGGTTCATGGAGCTGGATGGGACAGGGTCACTGGAGAACCTGGAGTGGATCATGCAGTGTAGACTGCAGGAGATCACTGCAGGATCTATAAGCAGAGGTGTGCCATGGTGTTTAACAGAAAGTCATTACCATTGTGCCTTGAAATGTAGCTCTGGTCAATCTATTGGCTTTTTTAAGGTTTTTCCCCCCTTTGGATACTCCAGTTCCCCCTTCATCTGCTATTTACTGCTCATGCTTGCTTTGGCATGGAGAATTCTCACATCCATCTCTCTTGTTTTTCCAATTTCTGATGGCTGTGTGAGTGAGGGCAGAACCAAAGGTCAGGTGGAAATGTGGGACTGCCTGGTCCCAGAGGACCCTGGAGAGACCAGGGAAGCAGGAACCATGTGGCTCCAGGCTCTCTGGGCTCCGCTGCACTCAGCAGAAGTGGAGTTTCTCTGATGTGCGATTGTGCTGTCTCTACCCTCCTGTGGCGAACAGGCTTCACGGGCAATGCCACAAACATGCATTTGTGTAGACTCATCCGGAGCCACGGCTCTTCATCGCGTCCATCCACAGGATGGATTTTATGCCTGAATTATCCATCATTTTCCAACTTTAAGCTATTTTCAACCATTTTCTTTATAATTAAGATCCATGCCCCCCTCCACCCTGGCCTTTGTGTAACTTTTTTATTTTTTTTTAAGGGGAATATAATGGGAAGATAGTAAGCATTTTAGTTTGGGGATGTCCCAAACCCACTCATTAATTTTGGAAAAGTAAAATGCATTTAACCTGCTGGAATAGGTATAAAAATGGGAAGCTCATTGTCAACTAAATCTCATTTATTTAATCTAGTATTAGACTGCTTGCTTTTCTTTTAACCAGATGGAAAACATTAGCAGTAGTAGTGAACAAACATATCCAGGCTCCCAGAGGTCATTTTTAACCACCATTAAGAATCTGGTTTTCACAGATTAGTAATGTATAAAAGGCAACGGTCCAGTAAAGGATACACAAAAGGCAGCTGAAGCTTCTATGCTCCTTATTTACCTAACACTGACCCACTTTTTTTTTTTTCTTATTGCTGCTTTCATTTTATTTTTTTTTAGCATTTCAATTAAATTTTATTTTGCTTAACTTTACAATATTGTATTGCTTTTGCCATACTGACCCACTTTTTAAAACCCTTTGTAAGTGAGACATTTGAACCTTCTGAACTCAAAATTGGCAGATTTTCCTGAGAAGCTGTAGCAAAATATCTGTTTAAAATAGACACTGATATAAAATGTTATTAAAACCTCCACAAAATGGATGCAAGTTTATTATAAATGTTACCAGTAGATTTGCCTGTTACTTATTTAGTTTTCATTTACTACCTATTTGTTTAATGCTTCATAGCTATGTAAACTTACTAACTGTAAAGTGGAAAAGATATATATTTTTACACATCGTATATTAATTTTTGAAATTAATTATCTAGTTGAAATGTAATATAAGGTAAATAGTCCACAAAATACATTAATAGATCAAAAAGAAACTGATAAGCAAATGGCTCCTAGAGTTGCTTATTCAGAAACTATCTCATTTAAATCATGTATTGAGTGGTTGGGGAAGTTGTTGAATGATGAAATCTCACTAAGTTCTATAGATAGGTACAGAAATGTGTGCACGCTCATTTCATTTCTTGTTCAACCTCAATATGTCAATATGAAACATCTATGAGTTTAACTGGTTAGCTGACTCTAAAGTAAACATAGGCAAAGCGGCACGTAATATGAATTTATCTTCATTTTAAAATATCATTGTTCTTGGTTTATGGGGCTTCCCAAGTGGCACTAGTGGTCAGTACAGGAAATGTAAGAGACTTGGGTTCAGTCCCACAGTGGGGAAGTTCCCCTGGAGGAGAACATTGCAGCTCATTCCAGTTTTCTTGCCTGGAGATTTCCATGGACAGAGGAGCCTGGTGAGCAATAGTCCAAGGGTTACAAAGAGTCAGACATGACTGAACCAACTTAGCATGCATGCACGCATTCTTGATTTATGCATGTATGATTTGTGGTTGGCCTTCATGTTACTCTTCCTTTAGTGTTAGTTGCTCAGTCATGTCCGACTCTTTGTGACCTGGGGGACTGTAGCCCACCAAGCTTCCTCTATCCATGGAATTCTCCAGGCAAGAATCCTGGAATGGATTGCCGTTTCCTTCTCCAGGGGATCTTCCTGACTCAGGGATCAAACCTGGGTCTCTTGCACTGCAGACAGATTCTTTACCGTTTGAGCCACCAGGGAAGACTTTCTTTTAGATAATAGTAATTTATAGGAATTATGTTGAGATATGTATGTAAAATGCTTCGCAGATATTTTCTCATCATTTTACCATATGGAGAAGAAAGCCAAAGTATTAATATTCAAAAGTCTGTAGAGAGAGGTAATGTAGAAGATGAGAGTGAGAATGAGTTTGTGCAAATATGATCTAGATGGTACAGAAAATGGCTGCCATTAAGGAATTCAGGTATGCCCTGGATATTATTAACAATGGGGAGCCAGGGGAAGTACCTTCCCGTAACTGTGCACATGCTTGTGAACATTTGTGTATTTGTATTTACATATACACACATGGTCATCTGCACACACATACTCCTGACAGTCATCAGGTAAGCTACAGAATCACTGGTTATAATATCATGTTGAAGATTTCTCTGTCTGTCCTTGATACTATAGGCTGCTGCTTTGGGAAGAAATTCTGCTTTCCTCTTTGCAGAAATTTTTACCTTCACAGTGAAGTTCTCCAGTATTCCTGCAGGTGCCCAGGACCACTTCCATTCTGTTTCTTGCTGAGCAAGGAAAATTAAAAAACAATGAGAAGAGAACTGAAATGATCCATTTGGTCTGTACTATAATTTAGAATTCATGACCGCCCAGGGTCCCTTTCAGTGACAGCTGTAAAGACTTTATTGAATACCTAGCATGTGACCAGCACTGTGCTAGGCACTGGTCATACAGAACGACAGAGCACCTGCTTCCAAATAGTATGCTGCCTACTAGGTGCAGAAGGCTGCAAGGAAACAGCACCAAGGACACAGTAGAGTTAACTCGAGGGAAAGAGGAGGGGGATTCAAGAAGCCTCCTCAGAGCATATTTGCTGGACTGCCGCATCTCTTTAGAGGAAAATGGAAAGCTTAATTAAATTATTTGGATAATTGCCGATAGCAAGTCGAGATTTTTTAAAAATTCTGATAGTTGAATGATTACATTTCTTTGCTTATGTTTTCTGAATTATATACTTATGACTTAGCTATACACTTTCTTGTCTCACTATCATTCTAGTTAGCCCCTGCAAAATAGTTAAGAACAACAATCTAAGCTCTATCCATAATATAGTTTGTATGGTTGAAGACGAGTAGCTATGAAATTATCATAGTTAAGAAATTATCATCAGTAAGCATGTGATTGTTAGAAAGTAACATGACTTATTTCACACCTCTCACTTAGGTTGATTTCCTCTTAAACAACCTATCAATTATTAGGAAACCGCTTCCCTGATGGCTCAGAGGGTAAAAGAATCTGCCTGCAATTCGGTTCGATCCCTAGGTCAGGAAGATCCCCTGGAGAAGGGAAAGTCTACGCACTCCAGTATTCTTGCCTGGAGAATTCCATGGACAGAGGAGCCTGGTGGGCTACACAGTCCATGCAGTTTCAAGGAGTGGGGGCTTCCGAGATGGCACTAGTGGTAAAGACCTGCCTGCCTGCCAATGCGGAGATGTAAGAGACACGGGTTTGATCCCTGGGTCAGGAAGATCCCCTGGAGGAAGTAATGGCAACCCTCTCCAGTATTCTTGCCTGGAGAATCCCCATGGACAAAGTAGCCTAGTGGGCTACAGTCCATAGGGTCACAAAGAATCAGACATGACTGAAGCAACTTAGCGCGCGCGCGCGCACACACACACACACACACACACACACCAGGCTCATATATTCTCACACACACACACACACCAGGCTCATATATTCTCTCCCAGGGACAGCTAAAGCCACCTCCCACTTCTTCTTCACTGCCCATTTTGGTGACCCAAAAAGACTGAAGACTTCTTCTTCTAGAACCAATTAATTGGAACGAACCAATTAACAGCAGGCTTCTTCACTTACAGAAACAAAGGGACTCTGATCAGATTTCTACCAGAAATGTCGACTATTCAACCTCCTCTTTTGCTGTTCTAACAGTTAGCATCATTGTAAAGACTGGGTGGTGATGGGGGACGGGAGGGGGTGACATGGAGAGTCTGCTTTCATGGAGCCACTGTCGTGGTGTAGGTGTACCCTGACTTCATTTCTGTCACTCCCCCGCAAACCCCGTTCCGCCGTGATTTAGGGGAAGGATACACGAGCAAATGAGGACAACATTTGGCTCTGAGGATTTCCACCTTGAAGTTATATTAAATACACTCTTTTGTAGATAGATAGAAAGTGAAAGTACAAACTTGCAGAAAATAGTCTACCCACAACTAATACTTTTTCCTCCTTTTTTACAAGGTGAACACACACAGGAGACGAATTCACCTCATTCACTCAAAAAGGATGTAGAAAATATGGGGAAAGGTAAAGGAAAGTTTTAATTCTGTAGAACTTCTCTTAGCTTTAAAAAACTAAAGAGATAATAGGAGGATATATTTGCTCTACACCATATTTTAAGCTTGACAAGCAACATATAAATAATATATGGACCACTAGGTGGATATAATCGAGATTAATGCATACATATCAATCAATACATGACACTGTAATATAATACTTTAAAATAATATATTACATTGATTTATATTCATGGATTTCTGCACAAAATCTATCCTATGTCTATGCAACACTTTTTAAACTAGTAAAATATTTTGTCTTATAATAATAAATTGCCATATATAACAGTTCTCTGGAGAGTTATTTGTAAAGATTAGTAAAATGACTCTTCTCTTTTTCTTTATTAGAGGAACTTCAGAAGGTTTTATTTGAACAAATAGATTTACGGAGACGACTCGAACAAGAATTCCAAGTGTTAAAAGGAAATACATCTTTCCCAGTATTCAGTAAGAAATCACTTTTGTTTCATTGCATTATGATACTTGATAACATTTTTATTAGTCAGTGTAAGTACATGATCTTCCTGTGATGTCTTTAGTATTTGGAGATTTTAGCCTGTTATTTATTTTATCAGCTCACAGATAAAATTTCTTATAAGAACCTTTTATTATTAATTGTATTGGTGGATATGTGTTTGTGCATATATATAGTGTACATTTAAAACATGTATGCAAATATATCCTTAAATATGTAGATATATTTAAATAGATATGTTAATATTTTTAAAACAAAAGAACTACTCAAGTATTTTTTTCTCTAAGGTAGGAAAAACAAAAGAACAGTTCACTCCTTTTCTCAGATAGTGCTAGAGAGCTGCCTGGTGCTTGTAATATGAAGATTTAAAATTTAACAATTCAATATACCTATATTTTATTAATTAAAATTAGTATAATTTTAGTAGTTTGGGATTCTCCATCCATACTTAGCATTAAAATTTCATTCCAGATTTATTGGCAAAAGAAATTATGGCATAAAAAGTTGGTTCTGCTCCCAGAGTCCTAGAATTTCAGAAGGACCTAAGATGGGTATCCAGATTTCTAAAATCCTCCAGTCATGTTCTGAATCACTCTTGGATAAGTACTGGGTTGGCCAAAAAGTTTATCCATGACCCAGTACATCACAATAGTGTTTTTCAAACTTTTTGAAGTTTCATTTAGTCATATTCCTTTCTCCAGAGAGAGGAAAGTGGAAAATAAAATAATATGTAAACACATTTTAAATTATATACATTTAATTTTTTTCTGGGACACTTTGAGCATGTCAGTACCCTTTGTTTATTAAACCAGAAATCAGAAAACTCATGTTGATAATTCCTGGGCAAGAGTCACAGGCAAATATATCTGGGAAAAGACTTTTCAGTAATTGTGGCAATTTTAATAGTAGGAACACAAAGGTCTACCAGGGCTTCTCAAATATGATTGTCAGCACAACTGAAAGACTTGCCCTCTTGGGTAGCAGTTTTGAACAGTACTGGGTTCCTGGTAACATGTCAGACTAAGTTGCACCAGAATATTTAGCAGGGATAAAAATGAAGAGGGCTCATGATGGAAGAGAGTATCAGCCACAAGGAACAGCAGAGTTGGCCACGTGTGGGAAGGGAGGTTTGGAGCTCATGATGATACTTGAGTATTTTGAATTTGAAGCATGCCTCCTGTGGCTTAGAATAAGATCAAAGGGAGAATGATCAATATTTCTTGGTAGTGTATTAGGATCATCATGACATTTGTAGTGCTAAGGAAAAGAGGAACATAAAAATATCTTTGAGACCTTAAAAAACAGGTGCTTCCAAACAATCCAGGATTCCCTAATTTCTAAAACTGTACCTTAAGATAAACTACAGATCCTTGCAGCAGTGAGCAGACACTGAGTGATTTGTGTCCCTTCTAAGCTAATGTTTATCTAATTGTTGAGTTAGCGGATCCAGCAGACTGGATCCAGACCCCAGTGAGTCCCCTGAGTGTCTACCTAACTCCCTATGAAGCCAGGATAGCCATAATTTTTACCACTAATAAAAGTTGATCGACTGTTTTAAGGAATTGGGACTTCCTTGGCAGTACAGTGGTTAAGACTCTGTACTTCCGCTGCGTGGGACATGAGTTCAATCTCTGGTCAGAGAACTAAGATCCTACATGCCATGGCGCAGCCAGGGAAAAACAAAATCATTTTAAGAAATTAAGTAATTTGTACATTTCTTACTAGTTATCATAAACATGGAGAAGGAAATGGCAACCCACTCTAGTACTCTTGCCTGGAAAATCCCAAGGATGGAGGAGCCTGGTAGGCTACAGTCCATGGGGTTGCAAAGAGTCAGACACGACTGAGGCAACCCAATTTCAAATTTCAATTTTTTATCATAAACATGCAGATGTTTCTGTTTTTTCAAAAGTTGGGATCCCAGTTTCCATTCAGACCCCTCATTCATCCTTTTGTTGTGAATGAAGATGACTCCTCTGTGTTGCCATGTATATGAAACACTTAGATTAAAAAACAACAGAAAAGTTTTACTCTTTTTTATCTGCAGTGTACTCCACTGACCAAGGAAGTGGTGTGGGTACCCAAGTTTGAATAATGCGTGGTTTAGACCCACCACAAAGAGGCAGTTAATTTCACACCAGTGAAAATAGCAAATGCCCATTATGTGCTTGTTAACTAAACATGAGAGGCCATGACGCTGGCAGACAGATTTAGATTCGCTCAGGTAGAGAGGGGAGTACGGAACTTTGTAAAGCCACATCAGAAGGAGGCAGCGAGGAAACCCAGAGTGTTTTACTAGGAGGTGGATTCAGTCAGGACACTTCAAATCTAATTCCCTTAGAACACTGGGAACTTAGGCTAAGTTGTCACCTGTAACTTATGATTCCAGGCTCAAAAATACCCTGAGCTACTTTGTGGCTCTGCCACTTCCTGGTTGTAGGACCTTGGAAACTGTAACATGGGCCAGATAATCCTCGTCTCATAGAAAGATGAGGAATACATGAGAGGATCCACGTTAAAGTCCGAGAACATACCTAGCGCAGAATAAGTGCTTGATAGCGTCGGCAATGACAGTGATGGTGATGAGGAAGCAGGAGGAGGAATAGGATATTATTCATTAGCATTGAGCTCTTGAAAAGTATTTCTGGAATACAGAGCATGGTGATTAGTAGCCAGGTCTCCAGGTTTGGACTGCTGACTTCCCCATAGAGTAACCTTAGACAGAGTTTTACCTGACTACCTTTTCAGCTGTAGAACAATACTACTACCCACTTTGTAGCATTGCAGAGAGGATTAAAATGTATAAAGTGTTTAGCATAGTGACTGATCCATAGTAATGTGAGTCGTTGTTACTATTACCATTTTAAGTATAATACTTATGTTCCTACAGGGGCTTTATTGTAAAGCAGATATTAGAAAGCAGAACTTCTAGAGCTTTATTGGGCGGTAGTTATAGAAGATGGGACAGGCAGAGAAACTGGTTTTGACACAAGACAATTCTGTTCAATTGTCCAACTGAGCAGACAAGCAAAGTGAAGTCAGGAGGGGATCCTAAGGAAAGGTGGGAGAAATGTAATCTAGAATCGAGTAGAAATAAGAATTGGAGGAAATGGATGAAGAGGAGCTTCACCTCTGTCAAGGTCGCTGAGGTGTCAGTAGAACAGCTGGCCCCACATCCTGCAGCCACATCCTGTGTGTAACTGGACAGAGGCCCTGCCCCCAGCATGCCACCACACTCCCACTGAGGACCAGTCTGATCACTGTTGCAGCTGCAAATCCAGTAGTCATTTTGTGCTGACACTCTATCTGCCTTCCCTGGTGAATCTCCCCGCCCTCCCTTCCCCTCCAGCACCCGGCACCTTCCTCTATTACAGCATTCAGGCCTCGGCTGTCGTTTTTCAGTCATTTTACTCTCGTGCCACCAGCCGTCAGAGTAACCTCAGAGCCTAGCCCTGACCTGGGACCTGCCAAAAGGCTGCTGGATGAAGTCACCGGTGGAGAAGGCCCTTACCCTCTCTCTCTCTCTCGTGTCCTGCTGCAGGGTGTAACCCTGGGTCCTTACCTCCCTTCCCCACTCCAGCTCTTTCTGCTTGCTGCCACTAGCCCAGCCTTCCTAAAAATCTACCTTTGGTGCCACATCTTCCATGCACTACAGTGATTCTCTGTTGCTGATCACATTGCAACTAATCTGACTCCTGACTGGCTTTTAAAACCCTCCGTAATCGCCCCACTCACCCTGCTTATTTCTCCTTCTCCCCCTGTTCAGCTCGTTACCCCACAGACAGCCCTCACCCCTCATTTTCCACCTCTGCACCCCTTGTTTCTCTAGTCTAGTTCCTCGTCTACATGCTCCTCATCATTTGGAACAGAGCTCAAGTCCTGCCACCTCCAGGAAGCCTTCCCGCTCTTGTAGTATGCACGCTTTGCTGAAGTCCTAGTTCCGCTGGTGTTTTGTGTTAACACCTCACTGATTCTTTCACCCTCCACCTGACAGTGTTGTAAATAAGTTCAAGAAAGACTCTTTGTTGCTGCCCACCCAGCAAATTGTGGGCATAGAGTGTACTCTCAATCAATGGTTGATGTAAGTTTGGGTGTCATATTCAAAGAGATTAAAGCTCATAATGAAGATGAGATTGGATCACCGATAAAGGAGATTAGTGAGGACTCATGAATTGAGTCCTTGGATTTGCAGATATGACGACAAACTCATGGCACTGAGAGAACCAAGTAGAAAGGCCAGTGGTTTACAACAAGGAAGGCCTAATGACTGAGGCTTTGTGAAAAACTTAACTGGTAGGTGTTAATCATGTCATCGTTTTAGATTTTTATTTAAAAATCTGTTTTCCAAGTTCCTTTTAAGATTAAGACCCAACTACATTTCATCTATCTGAATATGGTCATCCCATCTTTCACCTGTGACTGTTACTGGATTCATTCTATGATCAGTAGAATTATAGAATTCTTCTTTGCTCACTCTTTGTATAGTGTCCTCTGGAGAAGGAGGGAAGGGAATTTCTAAAACATGGTACTGATCAAAAGTCTCTATTATCGTTTAAAAGTAGTGACAACAAAATGAAGACTGTGTAAATGAAATAAGCCCCCAAAGCTTATTGCTTGATAAGTAGGCTCGACTGGGGGAATTAGATCTACCGTATGAGTCCTCTTCTTATTTCTAGTGCTAGGAATGTAGGCTGGATACTTCTTGTTGCTATTTGAAAGACGCTTTGGCTTTTCAGACTGTCCATGTTTGTGGAACACAGGTGTTGCACTGCGTTTGGCTGGCAGACTGCCTTCGGTGCTTTTTCTGCCACCTCCTTTTATGTTGTCATCTTCCCAAAAGAGTTGGGCTCTAAGTAATTCTCATTAGAGAAATCAGCTTACTGATTTTTTCATCTCCAGTTAAATTGTGCCTTCATCGCCTTAGAACATTTTTAGTTTTTTTCTTTTGCCAGTTAGCGATCTTTATATCTCCCAATTTATGCTTGTTGTAGAAAAGTTTAAGTATGAAGAAATATAAAAGAAAATAAAAATCACCCATAATCTTGTCACCTAGAGAAAACCAATGTCAATATTTTGGAGTTTCAGCCTTTGTAATGCATATTAAATCATTTTTTAAACAAAATAAAATATTGCACACACTATTTTTTTAACCTTCCTTTTTCCCACTTAACATGAACTTCTTTTCTTGACTACCCAGCAGTCTATAAATGTAGTCTTATATTGGACATTAAAGTTTATCCAAGTTTTAGACATCATTGTTACTAAATCTTTGCACAAATCCATGATCATTTTCTTAGGATAAACTCCTAAAAGAATTGCTGTGTCAAAGATATGATCTTTTCAAAGCTTTTGATGCAAAATTTTATGTTGCTTTCCCAAAAGGTTGAATTCATATTCCCATCCTTGAAGCACCATGTATCATCTTTTCTTTAGATCTTTGGTAACTTAAATGGAAAAAGTGGTTCCTCATATTATTTCCTTTTCTTTCATTGCTGGGGATATTGAACACTTGGCCTGTATCTGCCATCCCTTTGTACGTGTTGTGAACGCCATAGTCTCTCCTCATATTTCTTTTGATGTGTTCATTTTCTTATGGTTTGTGTGAACTCTTTACATACTAAAGTATTAATTCTGTATCATGTTGCAAATTTTCTTTTGCTTCAATTCATTTTAAAATGTTGACTTTGGTGTTTTGTGTTCACATTTGTTGTCACATCAAAGCTTTACATTTTTATCTAATCAAATCTATCAGTCTTTCTGGCTTTTTGTCTTTGACACCTTTGACACCTTTCCTCGCTCCACTTCTATAAAAATATTCACCATTTTCTATCACTTTAATGGCTTTTTTTTTTTCCATTCTAATTTAAAGAATTGTATTGTATGCCATCAGAGAGCCATGAGCATGAATTAAGTAAGGGCTAGTTACCATCATTCCACTCTGAATTGCCCTTAGTTCTTTCCTGCTCCACAAATCAGACTCTCCTGGGATTCCAGGGAGGTGGCACAGCCAGCTTCAGGCAGGCTTCGTTCCCACCTCTCTCAGTTCCCACCCTGATCAGAGGCACTGCGGAGCTCGAGAGGGACAGAGGAAGCTGCCAAGGCTCAGAGGGCAGGTCTCATCTTCACAGATGGGTGCCTGCTTGGGATGTACTCTGGCCTCTGGAAAGCACACTGATCTTCTGAAGGTGTCTGGCCCAGGCACGGGACTAAGGATGCCAATGGAATGTTGTTCCGATTGCCTTGTGCCCAGTCTATGGGCTTTGACCCACCCCACCTCCAGTGCATCCTAGGTGGCAGGTGGATGCCAGCCCCTCATACTCCTAATTGTTATCAGTGCAAGTCAAAATTACCCACTCCTCATCTACCAGCACAGGAAAGAGAACTGGGTGTCTGAAGCCCAACCAAGTCGATTTACCTTGTCATCAAGTCTTAAAGCACTAGAGCAGGAAAGGGCCTTACAGAGCACATTATTCCATCCCCTTGTTCGGATAAGGGTCTGAGCCTCCAGAGTCAGGTAACTGTCATTCAAGGCGGATCCAGACCTTCTGGTGGATATTTCAGTGCTCTTTTCATTCCTCATCCATTATCCAGCCCTTGCCGTATGTTAAGCACTGTGGTGGGCTTTGGAAATTTTAGAAGTGTCTAAAATATATCTGCCTGCCCTCACTGTTTCACTCAGAGACACATGTATAACAGCTAATCATAGTACAAACTGTGGATGCGTTAACAGAGGTATGTGTACAGTACTGGAGGAGTAGAAGAGAAGGGTGACTGATCCTGGAAGGAGAGGGTAGGAGAATCAGAGAACATTCTGGGAGACATAACATTCAAGCTTGAAGAAATGGGAGAGGTTTGCTGTAAGGGCAAGGAGTCCAGTGTGTGTGTGAAGACTGGAGCGTGGTTTGGTGGGTGATGGGGCGCAGGGAGCTTCCTCCACCCACTTTGCTGTAGTCAGCTGGGTACTTGCTATTCCCCACTCAGCCTCCGTATCTTACTGCAGAGTGCTGATCACATCTCCTTCCCCCTTTGCTCGTGTTCACCCTCCAAGGGAATCAGGGCTCCTCCTTTATCCCTTGCATAGTACTACAGACTTACCTCTATTACAGCGACTTTCCCATCAGGTTCTGAGAAGAGAATAGGAAATGGGTCTTTTAAAAAATATATGTTATAAAAGGCAAGACTGTGGAGACAATAAAAAGATCAAGTCTGCTAGAGATGGGGTGGACGGGAGCAATGCATAAGTAGAGCACGGAGGATTTCAGGGCAGTGAGAATATTCTGCCCAATATGTGACGACAGAGACATGTTGCTATAGACTTGTCCAAACGCACAGAGTGTACGAAACACCAAGAGTGAATCCTAAGGTAAACTATGGACTTCAGGTGATAATGGCAGTCAATGTAGGTTCATTCTTGGTGGTCAGTTCTGGTGAGTGATGTTGGTAATGGGGGCGTATGTATAGGAAATCTCTAGCTTCTTCTTAATTTTGTTGGAAACCTAAAACTGCTCTGTTTTTTTTAAAGTCCCTTAAAATTAAAATAATTAAATTAAAATCTCTTAAAAATTATTAAAAATACATACTTGAGGTTGGGGAAAGAATTAAAATACTATAGAAAGATTTGTTGTTCAGTCACTCAGTCCTGTGTGACTCTTTGCAACCCAATGGACTGCAGCATGCTAGGCTTCCCTGTCCTTCACCATCTCCCAGAGTTTGCTCAAACTCATGTGCATTGAATCAATGATGCCAACCGTCTCATCCTCTGTCACACACTTCTCTTCCTGCCTTCCGTCTTTGCCAGCATTAGGGTCTTTTCCAGTGAGTCAGCTCTTCAGGTGGCCAAAGTATTGGAGTTTCAGCTTTAGCATCAGTCCTTCCAATGAATATTCAGGACTGATTTCCTTTAGGATTGACTGGTTTTATCTCTTTGCTGTCCAAGGGACTCTCAAGAGTCTTCTCCAGTACCATAGTTCAAAAGCATCAATTCTTCAGTGCTCAGCCTTCTTTATGGTCCAACTCTCACATCCGTACATGACTACTGGAAAAATCATAGCTTTGACTAGATGGATCTTTGTCAGTGAAGTGATATCTCTGCTTTTTTAATATGCTGTCTAGGTTTGTCATAGCTTTTCTTTCTTCCAAGGAGTAAGTGTCCTTGATAGAAGTCAAAAAATAAAAAGAACAGTGTTTGTAGTTTCTAAAATCCAGAATCTCATGAATGGTAAAGGGTTTATCACCTTGAAAGTGGTGGGAAACCATCACGGACTTTTAAGCAGGAGAGTGAAAGGGATTTGAAGAGGAAGGAGGTGGAAGCCAGATGGTTGGTTGGGAAATTCTTCAGGCAAGAGGTGTCTGCATTTGGGAGGTAACAATGGCAAAGAGGAGAGGATGGAGGTAGAATATACAGGACTCACACCAGCTGGCTGCCGAGATGAAAGGAAGAGAAGAAAAGATGATGACAAAGTTTCTGGTTTCTTTAAGGTCCTGCTCTGGCCATCCACCACAGATTCATATGACATCAGGTCAATTTCTCAATTAAAGCTGAAAAAGCTGAAGTTAGCCAAGTCTCCATTTTAAAAAGATCATATGGAAAAGATGAAACAGCAGGATACACATTAAGAAGTCATTCCTTTCTGGAAATACAATAAAAATGATCAATATGTAGAATGGCAAAGATATTTTGCACAATATCTCTTAAAGATCCTTCCTTCCTTCTCTGATTGAGGCATATGTGTGTGGATGGTAAGTCGCTTCAGTCATGTCCAACTCTTTGCAACTCTATGGACTGTAGCCCACCAATCCCACCAGAATCCCATGGACAGAAGAGCCTGGCAGGCTACATGGGGTCGCAAAGAGTCAGACATGACTGAGTGACTAATACACTCTCAGAATTTACTATTTATTCTGATTAAACTACAGTCTTGGAGAAAATATGTCTTCAAATAACCATAGCACAGAGAGCTCACCCAGGTGCTCTGTGATGACCTAGACGGGTGGGCTGGTGGGGAGTAGGGTTACCAACAAAGGTTCGCCTAGTCAAGGCTATGGTCTTTCCTATGGTCATGTATGGATGTGAGAGCTGGACTGTGAAGAAGGCTGAGCGCCGAAGAATTGATGCTTTTAAACTGTGGTGTTGGAGAAGACTCTTGAGAGTCCCTTGGACTGCAAGAAGATCCAACCAGTCCATTCTGAAGGAGATCAATCCTGGAATTTCTTTAGAAGGAATGATGCTAAAGCTGAAACTCCAGTATTTTGGCCACCTCATGCGAAGAGTTGACTCATTGGAGAAGACTCTGATGCTGGCAGGGATTGAGGGCAGGAGGAGAAGAGGACGACAGAGGATGAGATGGCTGGATGGCATCACTGACTCGATGGATGTGAGTCTGAGTGACCTCCAGGAGCTGGTGATGGACAGGGAGGCCTGGCGTGCTGCGGTTCATGGGGTCGCAAAGAGTCGGACACGACTGAGCGACTGATCTGATCTGATCAAGAGGAAAGGGATATATATATATTCTTATGGCTGATTCACATTGTTGTACAGCAAAAATCAACACATTGTAAAGCAATTATCCTCCAGTTTAAAAAAAATTTTTTTAAGGGGGAGTGTTTCTGTGGGACTGTCAGTACTGTACTATACCGTCAATATGCTAAATATACCAAAAGTAGATTTTGCACTTTAATTAATTTCTTTCTCTGTTTCTCGCCCCTTCCAGATAATTTCCAGGATCAAATGAAAAGGGAACTAGCCTACAGAGAAGAAATGGTGCAACAGTTACAAATTGTAAGATGCATTTCTACTTACAAATGAATTCAAGGTGATGGGTTTGTTTTCAAAACCACCTGATATGTATGAAGCTGTTCCTGTTTTATGCCTTGAAATCCTTTGGTCCACTTACCTCTCTGCTGGTTTAGATGCTAATTGCCAAGAGATTTACTTAGATGCAGGATAAACAGATGTGTCAGTATGTTTCCTCTAAATGTAACTACCTACCATGTGTTAATGGACAGATGTGTACATCGTCTCTGAGAGTGAGCCAGAGGTATCTGCATCATCTTCCACTGTGCAAACCTCTGGACACAGCACTGGGCTGTGCCAGAGGCCCAGGGAAGGGCCACTGTCTTTGTCTTCCCCCTCCTTCCACCACCCAGACCGGAGCCAGGCCCACCGCTGTCAATAGAACTTAGTGTAAACACAATTCATCAGTTAAATTCCCTTGAAGGATGATGAAAAGAAACGAATTATTTCCAAATGAAGTATGTTACTCACTCTGTCCTAATCACGTCTGAAAGTGGACACAGACTAAGACCTGTTGATACAGAAACAGGGAAACAGAAGACCATCTACTAATTAGTGGTGTGAGTTTTTTGTTTTTGTTTTTCTTTTTTGAGTTGTTTTTTCTTTTTCTGTTTTCCTTGCCCTTTATCCCCATGCAGACACATCTGGTACTATTTATTAGTGCTTTGAAAGTCATCTCCCAAGCTTCCTCATTTTCATGAGTACAATGGGGAAATAATTTCTGCTCAGTTTTTGTAAGATATTTTTAATCACTTGGGTAAAGACATAACACTGATTCTTAATGTTATTCACAGCATGGTTGTTATAATTTGGGTTGTTTGGCATTTCTGAGCTGGTCCCCACTATCCTTCTGCCATGAAATGTTTGTCTACGGCAGACTCGCCTGTCTGGTCTAGAGAGCCAGGCATCTAGCTCTCTGTCAAGATTATTTAAGAAAGATGGTTATTGATGTTTCCTTTCTGCGTGGGAGAAAATCATGCTTGCTTTAATGGAGATTGCTGAGAGTCATTTTGAAAGCACATCCTTGTATTTCACGACGTTTTCCCCCATTCTGAGGGCTCTATTAAAAGTGCTGCTAACTCTAACCCTCCTTCTGAGGTTTTCCTGGATCTCAAGTGCTGGTTAATGACTCTCAGTTCTGAAAACCACCTCAACTTAAGATCCTCTTAAATAGGATCTTTCTTCTTGTTTTGGTTTTGTTCGCGTTAGTTTTATTTGCACCTAAATTCACTGGGGAAGAGAAGCAGTTTCTTAATCAGTTGGCCACTGATTCCCCCCAGGAGTTGAAAAAAGAAAAGTATCTACTGTCCTTAGCTTTTGATACCTAGATAATAAGAACTGCTTATTACTTGCTGTGAATTTACGTATTGCTTAATTTGCCCAAAGAAAGACTATAAAGATAGAATCAGAGGTACAAGGATATAAAATTTTAAGACTTTACTTATTTTACATAGGATATGATTTTCAGACTCTTAAAACAAAAGTTGCCGTACATGCAACCAAAAATGTGTGACTCCTGGGTGGTGATGAACATAGCAAAATGGGCATTAGGAAAGGAAACTAAATAATTATTTTAGTGCTAGTTATTAAGGCCAGTTATATAACTTTAGTGTCGTAATTTTCTTTGACATTTGGTTTCTTTAGTAAAAGAGGACGTGACATTGCATCCATGTGATAAGCAGACAGTATTAATAAAGGGAAAAATGTCTCATGTCTTTTGAGATATTTGGTATATGTGATGGTACAAACTGGTATTATAAAATATCATTATTATATTGTATTGCAAAATATTCTATCATCATGTAGTCATTTATCTAGATAAGTGTTATTAATTCATATTCCTCTAGATAGTAAATTTTCCTGATTGCAAATTAAATTCTTTGGGAGGAGTTGGAATGTTTCCCCCCGACCCTTGTAGGTACCATGTAATTCCTGAAATCCACAAAAGCACATCCATACCGCCAACATGAAAACTGGTGAAATAGGCATGATTTATTCCTTCTGCTTCTTCCCCTCCTTTTGTGTCCCCTATCCTGAAATGTCCGGGTCTTCATGTTGCCTTCAACACCAAGCATGGTGTCTAATATCAAATAGCTATCAGTAGACTGCTGAATTAATCACCACCCATGGATGTCCCTGACTCTGATAATCTTATGCAGCCATCCTCTTAATTCTTTTCCAGATTTTCCTGGCTTGGTCCTGATTTCCCCAAATATTTTTTTGTGCTGGGTAACTACTACCAAAACTATTAAAAGAAGCCTTACTAGTGAATTGTGCATGCATACTCAGTCGTGTTCGACTTTGGACGGTAGCCCACCAGGCTGCTCTGTTCATGGAATTTTCCAGCAGAATACTGGAGCAGGTAGCCATTTCCTACTCAAGGGGATCTTCCCCACCCAGGGTTCAAACCTGCGTCTCTTGCATCTCCTGCATTGGTTGTGAATTCTTTACCACTGCACCACCTGGGAAGCCCCTCTAGTGAATTACCAGGAGCTTATGTATTTACTGCACTGTCTTTGTGACTAACAGATACAAGCTTTAAGGTCTGCAAACTTGAGTTCAAGATTCATCCTATGTAGTTCATTGTATCAGTTTCTAAATCAAAGGGACCCGTTGAAGGGCCAACCTAGTATCTTGATAGGTATATGATAAGGCACAAGTGCTTAATAAGCATGAAATGCGGATGTAAATCATAATATGCTATGCCAGTGTGAATAATCAATTTAATGGCATGCTCTTTCCCAAAGTAGTACCTCTGTTAGTGGAACTATTGGCTAAAGACACATTTGTGCAAGAAGGACTTGTGTTCACACTATACCATCTGCTTTAGAATTGAGGCAGTGGACTTAAGATTTCTTGAATGGAAACATCTTGTCCCTTATTCGGCTTGTATTTGCTAGAGTACCTGGAGAAAAATGTCTTTAGAATTATATCTAAATCAAGTTGCTGCTGCTGCTAAGTCACCTCAGTCATGTCCGACTCTATGCGACCCCATAGACGGCACCCCACCAGGCTCCCCTTCCCTGGGATTCTCCAGGCAAGAACACTGGAGTGGCGTGCCATTGCCTTCTAGATATCACAATTATTGACTTTCTCAGTATTTTTGGTTTAGTGCTCTAATTCATCACTCAGTATGGATACATACTTTGTTCCTTGAGAATAGAACAATTCACCAGAATTATTTTACTCATTTATGCTTAAATTATTTTATATTTAAAGTGTATAGAGCATATGTTACAGAATAGTCATTTACCTGCAGAATAGGCTTCTTTTCCTTTAAATGAGATGAAAACCTACTGTATCCTGCAGTCATAGAAAATTCAAATATATTAAAACCATCATATTTTGTAACAATTCCCATAGACCCACAATGCATTTATCCTATGCTGTTACACAGTGTTCTTATTCAAGATTATATTGAAAGCATCTTGGGTATCATTGCCATAGAAAGAAAACTTATGAATTTCTTTGGTGCCTGCATTTTTAGATTCTCTGCTGACTGTAACTTCTATACCGTTGCTTCCTTTTCCAGTTTGTTAAATGCAAAGTTGTGGTGACTATAGATTCAAATGATTGATTCTCTTTGTACATTTATAAATGAATGTACATTTATTTCAATGTGAGACTTAAAGCATATGCAGTTCATTTAACATAACTGGGCCACAAGCTAATTTTTTTTTTTTTTACAAATAGCTTAAAATTAGAGTTTTACAAAATTAGAGTTCTTAACACAGTTTATGTTATAGTCCTCCACCTCTGCCTTGGGTTTTCAAATGCTTAAAATGTTTTCGTTACCAAACTAGATTTATTCATACAAACAAATATGTTCCTCTCGGTATGAGTCAAAAACGTTTTTAGAATTAGCAAGTTCATGAAGATGTTTATTACATTAAATATAATCAAGAGCAAAAGATTTCTCAATCACAAGTGAATTATGATTCTAGGGAAAAAGTATTCAATTTGTAAACCAAAACCATCATCCTTTAGGATTAAGAAGAAAGTGAAAAAACAGTTATAATGTTATATGTAGTTTTTTTTTTTAACACTTCACATTTTAGTATTATTATTATTTTTTTTTGCTTAACTTTACAATATCGTATTGCTTTTACTATACATCAAGATGGATCCGCCACCAGTATACACGTGTTCCCCATCCTGAACCCTCCTCCCTCTCCCCTCCCCACACCATCCCTCCAGGTCGTCCCAGTGCTCCAGCCCCAGGCATTTGTTATCGGGCGTCATACCTGGACTGATGACTCATTTCAGATATGATATTATACATATTTCAATGCTATTCTCCCCAACCATCCCACCCTCTCCTGGTCCCAGAGTCCAAAAGTCTGTTCTATACATCAGTGTCTCTTTTGCTGTCTCGTAAATAGGGTTATTTTTACCATCTTTCTAAATTCCATATATATGCATTAGTATACTGTATTTGTGTTTTAAAAATTTAAAGAAGGAAATGAAGGTATTTTACTAAGTGTATGACATTGTTTTAAAGATTTTTACTAGTGTATGGTTGATTTACAATATTGTGTTAGTTTCAGCTGTACGGCAAAGTGAATCAGTTACACATATACATATATCCACTCTTTCTTAGGTTCTTTCCCCATATAGGCCGTTACAGAGTACTAAGTAGAGTTCCCTGTGCTATACAATAGGAAAAAAACATTTTTAGTTATCCTTATTAGCTATCTATTTTATATATAGTAGTGTGTATATATCAATCCCAATCTCCCAATTTATCCCTCCCCATTTTTAACCCTTGGTAAGCATAAGTTTCTTTCTACATCTATAAGAGTATATGACCTTTTGATTAAAGTTTTTCCAAGGACTAGGATATAATATAATTTACAACATGAGCCGAGATTACTATAATGTCTTGATAACTTTTGTTTTTCATTGCTAATTTGGCAAGACTCTTTTTTTAAGCAAGTACAAATGTGTAGAGGCTACTACCATTAGGTTTGTTCAAGGCATGTCATAGTTGAAGGCATAGTTGTTGAAGACATTAGTCATAGTTCTTGAAGAACATTGTGAAGCTGCAACAGAAAACACACAATAAATGACTGGACTCAGATTCACATCCTTTGAACTTGCTGGAGCGCTACCAAGGGGCGCATAGATTAAGAAAAACAAAAAAACGCTTTTAAAATGTGCTGGTCTTTAGGTGCCCTCTACTGTTTTTCCAGAATGCTGCAGTCACACACAGGCAAGGGGAACCGGTCTCAAAGTTCTTCATTCAAAGCCTCAATTAACATCATGTTAGTCCACTAGATTTTGTACTAATGTTTCGTTCACTGTGGACTTGTAAAAAAGCAGTTTACAACTCTCTGATGGTCTGAGCGCTGTGCTTCCTTGCAGGCAAAGGAACAGTGACAGGTCTTTACCGTTGCTGTAGGAGTGTTCCCCTCTTCAGCAAGTACACAGCTCTTAGAGATACACGGTCTTCTCTTGGAGGTGCTGTAGGATTGACTAGGATGGGAACTTGTCCAGATTTCTACTCTCTGAACCTGGAGAGTTTTTTAAAATATGTTTTACATATTTTTAAAAGGTAGATCAAACACTTTATTTTTAGAAAATATCCCTGGGTCCCTAGAGGATTTTGATTTTGTGACTAAATGTGTAACACATCAGAGGACTTTATCTAAGTCTGAACATCTGTGGAAGCTGCCTTAAGATTCCCAAGAGATAGGCTTTTACTAAAGTGGGTCCTCTTCCAATTATTGATCTATTGCCTTGCATTTTGACAAGGCAATATTTGTCACTTATTTCTAAGTTATATATACTTTTTCACATCTTTCTCTTTTTGAGATGTAGATCCACTTTAATGTCTGAGCTCAGGCTAACTCTCTCTTGACACAAACTAGGAAATTATCCTTTTTGGCAAAATCTCAATGCTTTTGATGCACTAGAGCCAACTAGGTAATTTACAAGTTACAGAATAACTTTCAGAGGTTTTTGTCCATGCCAATCTTGGTGATTTTCAAGCTGATCAAGATGAAAAGAAAGCTTTTATGAATTCTAATATGTGGGGTTTACATGGCGTAATTATCTTCAATGGAGCCTCTAAGGTCATGAGCTTCCCAAGTTGGGGAAGACAGAACCTGATGCACCACCAATCATAAAAGTGCCCATTACTTGATGTATCATAAGAAAAGGAAGCTTCTAACTATTATTCTAAGATGCCATCAATCATAGTACAACCAATTTCAGAAATGTTAAAATGTGAGGGGGAAGAGTGTATCTTAGAATCAATGAAATAGGATAGTTTCCACGAGCAACTGGGCCGTGTACTAATATATTCTTTATTTATCATTCATGATTTAGGACTTGGAATTAATAATTCTCAGTTCACAATGTGAGATGAACAATTCTT
This sequence comes from Tragelaphus eurycerus, assembly GCA_935064755.1. Classification (NCBI taxonomy): domain Eukaryota; kingdom Metazoa; phylum Chordata; class Mammalia; order Artiodactyla; family Bovidae; genus Tragelaphus; species Tragelaphus eurycerus. The sequence goes on from CAKXYN010000023.1 coordinate 16,367,671, forward strand.
CACACAGATCTAAATTTCAGTCTGGAGATTTGAGGATCAAATATGCTTATTTGGAAATGTCCTTTTTTCCCCTGAGTCCTCTTAAAGAATTTCCTTATCAGCTTCCCATCTTAATGAGATGCTGCATTGCTGTTTCTGAAAAAAAAAAGAGAAAGAGAAAGGCATTCTGACTTAGATGTTAAAGTAGTGCCCTTCAGGCAGTTTTATTTAGGTTAGGGTGAGTAGTTTACTGGCTTTGATGAGATGGCTCATGGTGATATTAACTTATCTCGTGTAGTGCCTGGTACAGAAGATACTTACTAAATCTTTGTGGCATCTAATCTTGGTGTTGAGAATGCTTTCTAAATGCAAGAGTGACCCAAATGCATTTTATTAGGTAATTCTCTATACCCCAAGGTTTACATCTTTTCCACTTGTTATCCTAAATAATACAATTCCATTCAAGGCTCTCTGATAGCATTCATCTAAAGAGAGAGGTGATCCGTGTATTTTGGTCATATTGTTTCATACAACATAGTGGAAAATCAAGGTTCAAGTATGTCTCTGTTAATAGCAGGTATAGCATAACACAGAGTGAAAAGACGAGGTACCTAGAGTAGGTCCCTGTGTAACTGTTCTTGTCATAGTTATCTAGCTGACCTTAGCTCTTGTCCTAAAATGTGAGATTAGGACACTGAACTTTTTATAGCCCTATATGAAGCAACATCAGTGTTGTTATTCTGCCCTTTATCGGATATGACTATCGTATACATCCATATTGTGGTTGTGTATCTAGACACTGAGACAGTTATTTTCATTTTCTCTCTCTTTTTCATAAAGAAGACTGTTTGATTTGACCAACCGGTTATTATAGCCAACTGGTGCAGTTAATCTTAGTCACAAGCATCACTGTAGATTTGTAGCTCCTTCCCATTAATAAAGGTTCATATTTATGCACTGGTAGATCAGGAAAGCAAAACATAAATATACTGGGAATGTGAGGAATGTCTCAAACAAGACACAAAATATTGCTTAATTGAGTGGCTATAATTTTATTTCCTTCACTGCTTTTACATCATATCAGCCATAGTTCATGTTACATTCTAGAGGCCTGAGTGTTTCTTTAAATGTATAATAGACTTATATCACTAGAATTCTGAATTTAATCTTGTAATAATGAAGGTAAGTAATATAACTAGATTTAATGGAGAGGCAAATCTAAATAATAATATACATGTAGTCCAATTTCAGTTGTTTGAATTTTCTAGCATATCAAGCGTGATGGACTTTCATTCAAAGCCCCAGTATTGAAAAATATTTTTCAAGTTTCAGGTAGAATTCTCAAGGGTCATATTTCCATTCAGTGCAATTATTTCTGATGCTTCTTAGTAGTTACTGGGAAATTACCCAGAGTAATAGTTTGTATGTAGTTAGTTAATCTTATTTGTGATTTATAATGAGATATTTGATCACTCTAGTTAAATGAAAAGTTACATTGAACTAGCTTGTAATCACATTCTTGTTTGTAACCTTGGACGTAAGAATACCATATTATTAAATGCAAGTTTTTTTTTTTTTTTTTTAACTTCTTAAGTCAAATGTCACATAGGAACCTCAGAGACTAGCTGTAGCAACAGTCTAGTATGATCATTTGTTCTGTCCTGAAATGCTTTCTAATGGGCCTTAGGAATGCTGTATCCCAGAAGCACCACTCTGCTGGGGAGAATGGAGACCTTTTCTCCTCAGGGCAGACCCACTGGCATTCAAATCGCTAGGTGCAATGAAGGGTGAGGGTCTCCATTACACATCTGTCTCCAAGTTTAGCTCACCTGGAGAGTTTTGCTTGTTTTTATCTTACAGATTCCCTATGCAGCAAGCTTGATCAGGAAAGAAAAGCTTGGTGCCCATCTCAGCAAAAGCTAAAAGGTGAGCTCACCAGAGAAAACTCTCTGAGTTGCTTGCTTGTGTTCCTCACTGATGTACTTGATGGTAGCCCCCTAGCACCGGGGGCGGGGTGATGCTGCATCCTGTGTTTAAGCTGATACACTATTGAACTTCATTCTGGGCCTGGAACTTCCTTAATAAAAAGCTAAGTGCATCTTACAAATTCTGCGGAAGTTTTCTAAAGCTAAGGAAATTCTCGAGTCAGTCTTGCACATGTGATCTTCTTTCTATTTTGAGGTTTTCTGCTCCTTCTGGTTCCTCCTAACGCCCCGATTCCCAATATGCTGAAGGAAATCAGAATGTCTAAAGCCGTGCTTATTATGTTTCCTCTTCTTTGCTCTCTTCTTTGCTCAAATTCTTGCTGAAATCCAGCTTTCAGTGAGTTACTGGCAGATGGTGCTGCGAATAACTGCAGGAGACATAGACCTTCGAGAACTTCTTCTGCAGGTTTAGCCATTCATTCTTTTATAAAACAGTCCTTGTTTCTCTACAGATGAAGCCAGATCCAATGTCACGTATCTGGCAACAATTTAAAAGACAAGAATTCTGGACACCTAGGGGAAAGAAGACAGTAAATGTTCAATGGCCATATTCAGTTCAGTTCAGTTCAATCGCTCAGTCATGTCCGACTCTTTGTGACCCCATGAACCACAGCACGCCAAGCCTCCCTGTCCATCACCAACTCCTGGAGTTTACCCAGACTCATGTCCCTTGAGTCGGTGATGCCATCCAGCCATCTCATCCTCTGTCGTCCCTTTCTCCTCCTGCCCTCAATCTTTCCCAGCATCAGGGTCTTTTCCAATGAGTCAGCTCTTCACATCAGGTGGCCAAAGTATTGGAGTTTCAGCTTCAACATCAGTTCTTCCTATGAACACCCAGGACTGATCTCCTTCAGAATGGACTGGTTGGATCTCCTTGCAGTCCAAGGGACTCTCAAGAATCTTCTCCAACACCACAGTTCAAAATATTCAGAATATACCTAAACATTTCAAAACCAACTTTTTATGATATTGAAGAAGATATATATAATTATTAGAACTGAAGGAATGCAAAGCTAGGACACTGTTGTTTTTGTAGCAATACATTAAAATGACCTAGCAGCTAGAACAGCTAAATCAGTGAAAAACTCAGATGTCAGAAGTGGTGTTTGTACATGCTCGTGGCCAACTAGGATTGTGGTCATTTATCAATTTTATTCATTCCCATCAGAATGATTCTACCCACTCCTTCCCTCTGGAACCTATTTTCAACTCAATAGAATTTATTGACAAAAAAAAAAAAATTCTATGCAATGCAGGTTCTTGGTTCCTTTTCTTTCCTTCATGTTTCTCTTCTGCCGATCACAAGCTTCCTCTACTGTGCACACATGAGAGTTCTACTTCTTGCCATCATCTTTATTAGTGATGCATGCATGCATGCTAAGAGGCTTCAGTCGGGTCCAACTGTGACCTTGTGGACTGTAGCACACCAGGCTCTTCTGTCCAGGGGCTTCTCCAGGCAAGAATACTGGAGTGGATTGCCATGCCCTCCTCCAGGGGATCTTCCCAACCCAGGGATCGAACCCGCGTCTCTTACATCTCCCGCACTGGCAGGTGGGTTCTTTACCACTAGCACTGTCTGGGAAGCCCCTTATTAGTGATAATCTTCAGTATTTGTCTTAAACAATTGTACGTATATCAGATTTCATTAGGAGCTCAAAATTCTTTCCAAGACAGTCTCTCATTCATATGCTTTCCCTTAATTTTATGCACAGGGAACCAAGATATGGTGAAGAGAGATATGATGTTTTATGTCTCTGTTGCAGAACTAGGAAGAGATTCTAGACCTCCTGACTTTAAATGCAGTATCCCATGGGTGGAGGAGCCTGGTAGGCTGCAGTCCATAGGGTCGCTAAAAGTCGGACACGACTGAGCGACTTCACTTTCACTTTTCACTTTCCTGCATTGGAGAAGGACATGGCAACCCACTCTGGTGTTCTTGCCTGGAGAATCCCAGGGATGGCGGAGCCTGGTGGGCTGCCGTCTATGGGGTCGCACAGAGTCGGACATGACTGAAGTGACTTAGCAGCAGCAGCAGCTCAGTCCTTATACAGTGACTTCTGTGAGCAGATGTTTAGCAACAGAGTTGCTCGGATAATAAGTCATTCTGTTTTGAGACACTCAGATATTGTCATTCTGTTTCCGTCCCCATGAAGTCGTACACTTACACACATGCACCTGTGAGTTTGGCTTCATTCTGTACATTCAGGTATTTTTCTTAAGTCTGAAGTTGATTTGAGGTGCTTTCTTTCTCACTTTTATAGACCAGGTTTGTCCCAGTGGTGTGAAATAAATAATTTTAGGACATTAAGTCTAATAAATCTTAATGCAGGATATCAAGGTAATCAGAGCAAGAATCATCCAAATGAATACTGATAAACCCATATATATAAAAGCTTGAAAATGTCAAACTACTTCTCTTTCAAATCAAAGAGTAAATACTGGAATGTGCTTTTAAAGTAACCTTTTCATTGAAGTATAGCACATTCACCAAAGCCTACAAATCACCAAGTTATACAAGTCATGAAGTCAAGAACTCAAAGCTCAGTGAACTCGCTTGGGTTCTAGCACCTTGTGCCTCTTTCCAGTCACTCCCCTGACCCCAGAAGACTGGTTTTGCTTGGTTTTGAACTTTAGCAAAGGACATTATAGGGAACATTCTCTTGTATCTGGCTTTTTTCACTCCACCTTTATGATACATCCATTAGACTGTAGTTTGATTTATACTTAGGGACTTCAATAAACTCTTTTTACCCATCCACTTCCCCAATTCATCTTCTCTACTTGTCGCACATGAGCTGCTCTCCACCTGCAAAATGAAAACCTACCACCCAGAAACCACGCCTTTGATGGTGGCATAGTGTACAGCGAGGTGGGAAAAAAAAGATTGATTTGTGTTTAGTAAGTAATGCTTCCTCCATGCTGATTTTGTTTCCATCCTTGCAGACAACAGGGATTTCTCTAAGTAGACCCTGGTGCTTTCAGAAGATTAGTGGTTACTTAAATGCTGAGCTAAATCAGCCAAGCAGAGAATCACAACCATATTGTTAGAGGCAGTATTTGATTCTCAACATGCCAAGCCTGCAAGGAATTACCCCAGGAGAGATGACAAAACAAAAATCATTACACCAAGGGAGAGAGACAAATTCTGTCTTGCTGAGTGACCACAGGTTTCCAAATTAGGGACTGATGCATTAATGTCTTATGCAAGAGTGACCCTTAAGGTAATATGCTGTGTTCTTGCCACCCAGTGGATTCCAGTGTGACTATTAAGAGGAGGAAGCTTTTCAAAACCACAGGCAGTCCACTTAATAAGCTGAGCAAGTACTGCCACATATCACTGCTCTACAAATCTTGTTTGTCCTGCATTAGGACACCAGAGATTCCATGTCAAATTAAAATAAAAGTCCACCCATACCAAGGGACTAACTATGCAGTTCTATTAGAAGAGCCAAATTGTGTTTTTAACAAGACCAACCTCAAAATTTAGGTGTATACACTGAATAACTCTTAATTTTCCCTTGATAACTCCTTACAAATCCATTATCCATGGATTCATCGAAACCTTTCTTCAACCTAGGCATAGCCCCCTTTGGGGCAATGAATTCTATTTGTTTGGCTGCCAGCTGTGTAAACTGTAGTTTATTTTATTTATCTTTCAACTACCTCCTAAAACAAGCCCTTGTAGATTAGACATTGTACTGTTCTGTGCATTTGCTTTATCGTGAGCTCGTAAGTACAATGGAAGTGAGTTGCAAAATACTGCAACATGTTGTGCCTATTATCCTTTCATCTGGAACTGTTTTTAACACCAGAATTATTCCTGATGGTCTTCCTTATCTTCAGTCATTAATGTGCCCCAGTTCCTACACAGATGTTACAGTGTAATATGTGTGAAATCTACACTGCAAATAAAAATGTCTTGATGTTAACACCAGTTTAATATTACTTTACAGTCTTTTTTCCCAAACTCCATTTAACATCATACACATGTCATCCCTGTGACTCAGTGAAACACTTGTGTCTTTCACAGAGAACAGGATCATTTTTTACAAGTAAAAAGTGAATCATAGGTATGGCTCATTCATAGTCATACAGAAACTTGCTGAACAAGCTGGAAATAATAATAACTGGCATTCACTGAGCACTAACCATGCCAGATACTTGGTCAAATTCTCTGCCACATTCTCGCTTTTGATCCTTACAACTCTTTACAGTTGATCCTATCACTGTCTCCATTTCATACATGAGATCACAGAGGTTCAGTGAGGTCACTTAGCTAGAAAGTGACAAAGCCAGGATTCAATACAGGTCTATTTAACACTAAGCCCCTTCTCTGTCTTTCCAGGATCATTGGGCTGGTTTTGAAAGAGTCTGGCTTCTAAATCTGACACTACTCCCCTATGTCATCTTAAGTAATTTCATTTACTATCTTTGAGGCTCCTTATTATCTATGAAATGTGGATGGCCAAACCTGATCAAAACCTCCATCAGTTCTAAATGTTGACTGTCACTCTTGAATGCCAGTCTTCTGCCAAATTCTCTCTTTCCCACAAACAAGCTGCTTTTATTAAAGTCTGTTCAAAACCCTAGATAATACCCAAGGGTATAACCCACCTACTTTTGGCCTTCTTTCTGTTTTTTTCTTCATCACTGATTGCCTCTTTACATCCTTCTAGAGAGTTTGAAAATATGATTTTTTCCCCTATGCTAAAAACATCTCGCTCTTTAGTAAACTCCTATCATTTTTACTGCACTTCTGGGATAAATGCTATTAAAAAATGGCAAGAAAAAGGCCTTAAGAGGGTGTGGAGGAATTGTAATTGAACACTTTGTGCTTTCCTTTTGTAACAATCAAAAATAAAGGGTTAGGGCTGGGTAGCATGTCTATTTCTCTCCTCTGATGTCAAACAAGAGTCTCCGTTGAGAATGAGAGTGTGCTACCATATTTGTGTGTGTATGTGTGTGCACGTGCGTGCTCAGTAGCTCGGTTGGGTCTCAGTGCTTTATGTCAACTATTTTATCTTCAAAACCACCTATTGAGAGAAGTACTGCTGCTCTCCTCATTCTACAGCTGAGCAGACCGAAATGCAGAGCTGAGTCAGTTGTGTGGTCTCACTGCTAACAGGCGGCAGGATCTGACCCAGGCTGCCCACACTTCATCCGCTCTCCCCTGACTTGTAACCTGAAATCATGACTTAATTCACATGTTCCATTATCAGTTATAAATACGCAGTTAATAAACCGATCCAGTGGTCCCATTGATGTTGAATGGCAAAACCTCCAGTCATACCTCTAGAGCTGCCCTAACACCCAGAACAAGAAAAACAGATATAACTTGGACCATACAGCCAAAGTCAGCAGGGCACCAGTGCCTGTAACTCTGTCTGCCCCTTTACCACAGGCTGTCTGTCTTAATATTTGCTCACAATAAATCGGAGTCTCTGGAACCCAACAAAATGACCTTACTGTGAAATAAGGGTAGCAAACCGGCAGGCTCTGATGTAAGACTTCCAGTTTGGCTCAGTGTCAGCAGAGATGCATAATCTAAGGTAGCAGGCAAACACGTGGGGAAAGGAAGATGCTTTCATGGTCACTGTTTAAACATTTTTATCTAAACTGTACTAAAGATGTCTCCTTTTAAGGATATACTGAATATTACTTTAAGTGCTTTAAAATTATCTGATTATATCATACTGAGGTTGTCATTCTGTGCTTTTTGTCTTATTCCAGGTGCGCAGAACCACTTCCTCTTGTGCTCTTGTAAGATACAGCCTGCCCCTGAGCACTTCGGACCCGCACAGAGACTGCAAATGGAAAGGGCTTGGGAATGAGATAGAAAATCAGGTTCGGGAGAACCCAAGGACAAGTGACCTCAAAGCAGCGTGGACAACCTTGTAAAACAGACCGTAGCGGCCATTCACTAGTTGGGGGGGGAGCCAACCAGAGCAGTCAGTGCTCGTCGCATCTTTTGGTGGAACCAAAGTTCGAGTCTGTATTTTTAAAGGCCAACCGAAGCCAGAGCATGAGAGTGCTGTTAGCCAACCGGGGTGGGAAACCCATGGACAGTCCCGGGGGATCTCAGAGCTGCACAGTTGGAGAGAGCAGCTCTACAAGACTGCCTTTTACATCTGAAGAAGTGATTCTTGGTGAAAAGACAACACGAGACCTGTCCTAGGAGCCAGGATCGTGTTTCAGCAGCTAGGATGGTATCAGCCGTACGAACCTGCTTTTCCTAGCAAACTGGACAGACTTGTGTGTGGCCCCTTCCTCTCTGGTACTTTGCCTGCTGTATGAATGAAGATTGTATTCCTCTGGAAATATTTTACAGTCTAATATTGAGTGTAATTAAGAATATAATCATGTTATCAAAAATGGTATTTAACTCTGTTGTAGTTTCTTTAACATTCATGTGGATAAAAAGTCTATAATAAAAAAACTATGAAGTAAAAGTTGTGTTCATGTAATTATAAACATCTGCTTAGGGGCAACACTAAAACTTTTTAGAGTTATTTTGGCTTACAATGTTTGAATACATTATTTTTGGAAATGGAATTCGTTCAGAAATGGTTATTAAAGTCTAAGTTTGCCTTTGGCCATCGTCAGCAGCCGGAGTCCTCCTCATCATGATGGTATCTTTGTATGGATAAGGAAAGGTTCTACATTTTGGCTATGTCTTCTAACAGTATTGGTGCGGGAGTCGGTAGTGTACCTTTCTCCTTACTGTGATGTTGAATCGAAGTCCGTGAGATAATTTTATGCCCAAAATTCTGCCTCTCAGATGAAAGAGATAGGCCAAAATGGTGACCCTCTGGAACCAGGATTTCTAAAGTAATTCTGAGTTGAATGGAAGTCTACCGTGGATGCTCTCCTGCCCTGGAATTGCTAAAGACCATCCTAACTGAAGAGGCATCTCACCAATGGCATCCCTTGACAGATTTCAAATGAAGTTTAAAATGCATTGCCATGATATTTAATACTTATCCCCCACCGTCTTCATATCGTAAACTATCAATACAAGCTTCGCAATTAGCCCACCTTTGAGATAAATTTTCTTATCCTTAGCTGCCGCATTAAGAAACCAAAGGAGGGAAACTCATTAGTGATTTTCTTCCCAGCCCATGAAGAATCAGAGAGGGGATATAAACAAAGTCCTGGGGTCTGAGGACAGGTCCCCAGTAACACCAGCAAAAGACAATGTGAAGACGCTGCAGCTGACCACCGAGAGGCGGTTGTTCTTCCAGGAGCCGGGGCATGGGGCTCACACAGCCTTTCGGACATGACACACATTTCTGAAACTGGCACCCGTGCTTGGCACAAGGACAGAAGCTGGTCAGTCAAGCTGATAGAGAATTTTCTCCTACAGAAGCTCTAGATTACATGTAGGGATGGAAGCCTAGCATCCTTAGCTTTGTACTCTAAGCCAATAACACCAGAAGTGACAGAAAATTACCAGGAAAGGCACAGACCTGGCTTCATGACCAGCCACCAGGGGACAGCAGAGGTCATCTTCTGCAGAAACTAAGGGACCAGGTAACTTTTCACAGTAAGAGCAGAAGCTCCAGAGGAGAAATAACTAAAGATTTGCAAATGAATTTAAAGTCTTTTTCTTAAGCGGCCATGTAAACAAGGTGGGCCACAGTAATATAGGGTCTCAAAGAGTCAGATACGACTGAAGCGACAGCACGCATGCAAGCAAGCCCGAAATGTCATTTTTTTCATTCCAATTGCAGCTTTATTTGTCTTAGAGTTATTAGTGCTAAAATACCACCAAATGATCTTGCAGCAAAAGAAAAATTAGAACCAGATAACTTAAAATATGTCTGAGAGCCTAGACAAGTTATTCATGGCATAGCCCTGAATTGAGTTAATGGTCAAGCTCAGAGTGGGAGACCATTGACCTCTGCTGCTAGAATGCTGAAACTACATTAGTGCCTTATGGATCTCCATCTAAATTCCAGGTTCCATGGAAGCCCAGCTCTGCATCTTTCCTTGAGTGCTAGAGACTCCTGTTTCCTTTTTCTCGTAGCCTCAGAGTCCCCCCATCTTTCAAGGTTTTTTGTTCTCTTTTTAATCAGACTGAGTCTGCTCCTCACAAACACTGGCGCTTATCAATCCTCCATGCAACTCTGAAGTTGTGCACCAAAATCTTCAGAAGGAAATCCAGCATATAATATGGAAACATCAATAACCCATTTATTTCCTCGTTGAGCAGAGTAAATGCCTCCTCTCTGTTCTAGCGCTGTATCCTAGCAATGCTAGCTGCTTCTAAGTTGGAACAAAAAGAATTTGTCCCTAAAACTTGATGTGATTGTGTTATTTGAGCTGCCTTGTGGAAACAGACAGAACATCCATCTAGAACACCATATGGGGCTAAAAATAAAGCTACCCTCCAGAAGGACAAATAAAATCTTTGGCTCCGTGAAATGAAAGCCAAAAAACGCTGTATTCTTTATTTCAACTATTTTATCATTCCAAGGCTAGCCCACATATTAGCAAATGTAGAATACGAGCATTGCAAATAAAAGTTCTGTTTTAATTCCAAATGAAATTATAAGATCAGAAAAGGCAATAACAAATCAAAGTAGAAGTCCCCGCCCATTCTATTGGGATAGACTAGACAGTTCAGACTGATGCTTTTGATCCTCAGAATGCCTGAGAATTGTTCATCTATTTGCCACAGGCAAGGAGAATGGGACATCATATCCCAATTTCCTTAAATTGTGCAAGAAGTATAGCCTCAGCTGTTTGGAAAATAGACAAGAATTCTCTCCTAGCTACAGGGGATATAAATGAGAAGAGAGGAACATTTTCATTTACGGGTAAAGTTTAAAGCAGCCTTGGTCAGCAAGTGAGGAAGGTCAGAGAAGAGGAAAACCATAGCCATTCTAAGGACAGGTAACCACGGCATTCATTGGGGTAAAAGTGAAAGTGTTAGTTGCTCAGTCATGTCTGACTTTTGCGATCCCATGGATTGCAGCCTGCCAGCCTCCTCTGTTCATGGAATTCCCCAGGCAAGAATACTGGAGTCGGTAGCCATGCTCTTCTCCAGGGGATCTTTCCCACCCAGGAATCAAACCTGGGTCTCCCGCACTGCAGGTACTTCCAGCCAATTTCAGGCCAGATCAAGAGAGCTCCTTTGTCTCGCTCTACAAAGTTGAGTGCACAAAGCTCAAGTGTGATCATCTTACAAGATTCCCCATACACAACTTATATCACATTTTGCAATTATACATTCTTTCTGGGCAGGTATACACCGTAAACTATATAAGGGCAGGGAAGGTTTGTTTCAGCTCAACTACCATCTCCTTAGTGCTGAGACTAGCCTCTGGCATGCAATAGCGATACAAAACATTCTTTGCTGAACAACGTGAGTGAATCTCATTTGTTTTCTTTGGGTCACTCATAAGAGTCGCTCATTTCACTGTTACTACTTTAAACTCAAAGAATTTTGACATTTCATATGGGTTCTGATGCCTCTATGTGGCAAATTGCTGGTTGCTCTCCAACAGACTATTCTCAGACAGCAATACACCTCGATAAAAGACTACCTTTTTCAGCTTACATGCTGTCAGATATAGCCAAGATGATGGAGGTAGAAATATGTGGAACTTTCAAGGGGGTCCCTTCAAAAGAGTTTGATTAATCAGGCAGTATTTCTCTTTCCTGATGTATGTAATGTGGAGGAAGCCTCAAAAGTCTTCTTGGACCATGAAGGTGATTTTTGAGACAGAAGCTATGTGCTAGTGTGGCACAGAAGGATAATAGAAGCCTGGGTCCCTGACAAGTACTGAGCCCCCATTCCAACTCTGGAGTGCCCACTTCCAAGCTTCTTTTGTATTGGAGAGAAATGAGGTTCTATCTTGTTTAACCACTGCTATTTTAGATGTTCTCTTAACTCTAACTGATTACAAAACCCTTTTCTCTATTTGGGAGCTCTGATCAGCCAATAGTAAAACAACTGCCTGTTTGTGTGACAACTTTCCAATATGTATTTATTCTGGTTACATCATTTTACCTTCTCATTAGCCTATTGATTTAGCTAAAGGAAGTCACAGGGCTTTGAAGTCTATTTAGTTGCTGAGTAAAGTCTCAAATCCAGTTCTTATGATCATGGACAGCTTTTCCTACTCAATCTCTTGGCTCCATCATCACAGCTGAGCAGGTTTACAACCTCTCTGGTATCCCTGACTGCAATATAGACTGGTAAAAATGAGGGGGCCCTGATGCTGGGAAAGATTGAAGACAAAAGGAGAAGGGGGCAGCAGAGGATAGGATGGTTGGATAGCATCACTGACTCAATGGACATGAATTTGAGCAAACTCAAATTGATAGTGAAGGACAGAGGAGCCTGGTGTGCTGCAGTCCATGGGGTCACAGAGTCAGACATGACTTAGTGACTGAACAACAACAAAGATGGGGGAAGGGGCTGGACCTGAACTTGATCTGCTCCCCAGAGTAGCACAGAAACTGGGTTGGGAAGGTACACTGTTGGAAAGGCAAGTAAAGCCGTGACCAGATACGTAACCAGGTCCCCAAAAGGGAATAGAGCTCCACAGCACAGGCATCTCTGAAGCAGGAGGCTATTGATAATCATTACCCATGATAACAGGCCCCTGCTGCTGACCTGGCCTTCATGGGCAGATTTCAGCCTCAGGGAAACACACCACTGAGAACAAATAGTGTGGGGAGGAGCAAGCTCACTCCTTGAGTCTGGGGTGTGCCAGGCGGAGAGAGATTTGGCTCAGGAACCCATATGGACACTGGTTCTCCTATTCAGAGGCCAGCAAGGTAAGCTTGGGATCAGATGGTAGCCCTGGGACTCCAGACTTGCGCCATCACACAGACTAGAAGAGAGCTAAAGTTTCCAAGTGCCTCTTGACTCTAGGCTCTGAAGCAGTATTACGGCTTTGGGAAGGGGAATAGAAAGAGGACTGGTTTGGAGCTGAGAAGGGATGGGAAGAATGACAAGAGCTGAAAATATTTTCTGCAAATTTCCAGACCAGGCCTAGTATACATGTAATTTAGAGGTAATAAAATCAAGTTACCTAAAGTAAATAATCATTCTGAAAATTCACAACTCGGTCCTAAATTAAGAACTTCCCTGAAAGCATTGGTGATGTCTGGAGTTTTCAAATAATAAAATTCATTCTTCTCATCCAACTTTTATATCATCTCACTATTAAGGACAGTGGCTTCCTGCATGATTGTTAATGATGGCTTTCTTTATTATATTTTAGACCATTTAGCAAAGTTTATTGATTTATACTTCCTTGTAATTAGTTGTAGTGATTAAAATAGCTTTTATAGCCCTCTAGAGATTGACTTTATAAAGAATCAACATTTCTCCCAAATCATGTGCTTTAAAAACATGGTTAAATACTCTTTGAATTCAATACTAAACCATCATTGGTGAAACTGATTTTATCTGTAGTTGCTTTCTCATCCCTCTACTTATATGGCACTATCACCCAATTACTTGGCAGCCAGTAATAATAAAAGCAGCCAACTTTCAAGGAATGATGGCAATAAGCAGAACATTGTACTAAGTGTCTTAAAGCATTATTTCATTTAATCCTCTCAACAACCCTCTGAGGCAGAGACTACAGTTCTTAACTATTTAATTGAAACTGGAAGGAGTTAAGTCACTCAGCTGGTAAGTGGAAAATCGGAAATTTGAACCTTTCACCACTGTGACATTAATCTCTGCTTTAACCACTAAACTCCGCTGCTTGCTGCTGAGTGAGCCAAGCAAGACCCCCTGTGCATGGGTGAATTGGGAGCCCCCTGACTGACATAATCTGAAGGGTGCTGGAGACCGCTTATAAACAAAAATATCTCCCCTCACCAACTTCACTTGAAGCTGAAATCCCACCAGTTAGCATGATTCTTTTGACTTAGGTATTATATGTTCCTAGAAAGATAAATACTCTAAGACAGTGCTACTTGAAGTATAGTCTGTCACAGAGCTAGAACAATAAAAATGAAAATACAGAAATAAATCCTAGTGACTTTGGGTTAGGCAATGTTTCCTTAATTATAATACTTAAAGCAGAAGAGACAAAAGAAAAATAGGTAAATTGGACTTCATGAAAATTACAAACTTTGGTGCTATAGATGATACCATTAAAAAGGCAAAAAGAGCTTAGAGAAAATGTCTGCAAATCATGTACCTGACAAGGGATTACCCAGAATATGTAAAGAACTCTTGGGAACTCCCTGGTGGTCCAATGGTTAGGTGCTTTCACTGCTGAGGCCCAGGTTCAATCCCTGGTCAAGCCTCACAGAGCAGAAAAAAAAACAACTCTTACAACTAGATAATAAAAAGATAAATAACCAAATAAGAAATGAGAAAAAGATTTGAATAGGCATTTCTCCAGAAAAGATATACAGACACCCAACAAACACACGAAAAGACACACAGCATCATGAGTCACCAGGGAAAGGCAAATGAAAACCGCAATGAGCTCACTTCAACTCATTTCACCTCAAAATTCATTTCACATACAGCCACTGTGAAAACAGTTTGGCAGCTCCTCAAAAAATTAAACATATAATTACCATATCACTCAGCAATTCCACCTCTAGGTATAAACCCAAAGGTATTGAAAACAACTATTTAAATATTTGTATACAAGTGTGGTAAATAGCAGCACTATTTACAATAGTCAAACTGTAAAAACAACCCAAACGCCCATCAACATGTGCATGGATAAACAAAATGGGGTGTATACATACAATGAAATATTATTCAGCTGTAAGAACAAATGAAATACTGACATGTGCTACAACATGGATGAGCCTTGAAAACATGCAAAATGAAAGAAACAGGCATTAAAGGTCACAGAAAGCAGGATTCCATTCATATGAAATACCTGAAATAGGCAAACCCATAGCAGCAAAAAATGGATTGGTAGCTTCCAGGGCTATGGGGAAGGGAGAATTGGTAGAGACTGCTTAATAGATGCCGGGGAAGGCAATGGCACCCCACCCCAGTACTTTTGCCTGGAAAATCCCATAGACGGAGGATCCTGATAGGCTCCAGTCCCTGGGGTCGCTAAGAGTCGGACACGACTGAGCGACTTCACTTTCACTTTTCACTTTCATGCATTGGAGAAGGAAATGGCAACCCACTCCAGTGTTCTTGCCTGGAGAATCCCAGGGACAGGGGAGCCTGGTGAGCTTCTGTCTATGGGGTCGCACAGAGTCGGACACGACTGAAGCGACTTAGCAGCAGCAGCAGCAGCTTAATAGATGCAGGGTTTTCTCTTGAGTAATGAAAGTGGGAACCAAATAGAAAGTATCTCTTCACAAAATTGTGAGTGTACTAAATATCACCAAAACATCACTTTAAAATAGTCAATTTCATATTAAGTGAATTTTACTTCATATTAAAAAAACTTAAGAATAACTATATCAAAAGATACGCAAATCCTTTACACTGAAAACCTCAAAACATTGCTGAGAAAAATCTTAAAAATTTAAAATGCTTTGAAAATATACTATGTATGTGGTTTGGAAGATTCATTATTATTAAAATGTCAATTGTCCCCCAAAGTGTTTATAAACTCAATACGATTTCAATCAAATTCCCGAAGGACTTTTGGGAGAAACTGGCAAGATGACTCTATAAATAAATACAAATGCAAAAGACCTAGGATGCCCAAGCAATTTTGAAAAAGAAAATAAAGATTTCAGGAATTTATATTATCTAATTTCAAAATTTACTATACTATAGCAGTCATCACAATGTATGGCAGAACTGGCAAGAACACCAGTGTAACTGCATAGAGATCACAAAAACAGGCCACTCTTTCATGGTCTTTGAAATTTTGACAAAGGTGTCAACACAATGGGGAAAAAAGTCTTTTCAACAAAATAGTGCTAGAACAATTATGTATCTGGAGATTTTTTTTAAAGTGATCTTTGATCTCTACTTTATACCATACACAAAATGTAATATAAGACAGGTGAACGACCTGAAATCATAAGCATTTCAGAGCAAAACAGGAGTATATCTTTATTAATAGGAGCCAGGCAAATATTTATTAGACAGAGGAAGCAGTAACCACCAAAAGACCAAATAACAACAACAACAACAAAACAACCCTGATAAATTGGACTTCATCAAAATTTAAAACTTCTGCCCATCATAACACCAATAAGAAGATGAACATGCAAGTCACAGAGAAAATATTTGAAAACATATGTCTAACAAAGAACTTCGATTTAGGATATATAAATAATTTCTTCAACTTAATAAAAATAAAAAGCAGCCAAATTCAGTTAAGCAAAGGAACTGAACAGACATTTCACAAAAGAAATATACTAATCATGAATCATGGAGAAGGAAATGGCAACCCACTCCAGTGTTCTTGCCTGGAGAATCCCAGGGACAGGGGAGCCTGGTGGGCTGCCGTCTCTGAGGTTGCACAGAGTTGGACACAACTGAAGCGACTTAGCAGCAGCAATCACGAATAAACATATGAAGAAGTGATCAACACCATTAACCATCAAGATATGCAAATTAAAATGACAAGACACCACTACACATTTAGCAGAATGACTAAAATTTTTAAAGACTGACAACATCAAATGTTAACAAAGTTGTGGAGCAGCTAGAACGCTCATATATTGTTGATGTGAAGATGAAATGATGTAAACTCTTTAGGAAAACGTCTGGCAGTTTTTCTAATATTTACTTGTTCATTTACTTGTTTATCTTTGCCTGTGCTGGGTCTTCATTGCTGGGCTTTTTCTAGTTGCAGTGAGGAGGCTGTTCTTTGTTACCATGTGAAGGTTTCTCATTGCGGGGGCTTTTTTGATTCAGAGCACAGGCTCCAGGCTGACAGGCTTCGGTAGCTGCTGTGCTGGGGCTTAGTCGCCCTACAGCATGTGGGATCTTCAGGACCAGGGATCAAACTCACACGTCTCTCATTGGCCAGTGGACTCTTAACTGCTGATCACCAGGAAAGCCCTCTGGCAGTTTCTTATAAAACTACCCTATGACACAGCATTTCCACTCATTCATCCAAAAGGAATGAAAATAACATACACAAAGACTGATACAAGAGTGTTCATAGCAACTTTATTCATAATAACTGAGAATTGAAAACAGCCAAAGTATCCATCAACAGGAAAATGAATTTTTAAATTGTGATATATTTGTATGATGAAATATTAGAGTTATAAATAAGTGAATTAATGGTATATACAATAACATGAGTAAATCTAGAAAGCATATTTCTGAGTGAAAGAAGTCCTACATAATAGTATATGCTATAATTATTTGACAGTTTAGAATGGTTTCAACCAATCCATACAGTGTGAAAATCACAACAGTGGTCATCTCTGGGAGAGTGGGGGAAAGGATTAATTGGGAAAAGACAAGATAGAACTTCTGGGATGATGGCAATGATCCATATTTTATTTGGGTTACATTTATTTGTAGTCCTCATGATGTTTATTTTTAGCTGTATGCCCAGGTCAGTGGTTCCCAATATTCACCATACATTGGAATCACCTGGGAAGTTTTCACCACCAGAGACTAAATTGATTAGCCTGGAGTGCAGCCTGGGTATGAGAATTGCTATAAGCTCCCTAGGTGTTTCCGGAGAAGGCAATGGCACCCCACTCCAGTACTCTTGCCTGGAAAATCCCATGGACAGAGGAGCCTGGTGGGCTGCAGTCCATGGGGTCGCTAAGAGTGGGATACGACAGAGCACACACACAGGGACATACAGTGCGGTAGAAGTGCTATGGTGGGCACACACAGGATATCTTGAGACCATGAGGCATATCTGACCTAGACTATTAGAGGCTGAGAAGGCACTTCTAATGTCTCACTTGCAACCTTATTGATACACTTTGGCAGGAGAAGATGACACTGAACTGAGCCTTAAAAAATAAGAAGTTGGGCAAATGAAGAGTGACTGCAAGGGAATGGAATACAAGGACGGAGGAAGAATGTTCTAGGCAGAGGAAATAACACCCCACTATGGCACCCCTAGAGAGTATCAGCTAACCACTGATAGAATAAATCACTCTAAAACTTAGTAGCTTAAAACAATAATTTGTCGTGTTTTGTGAGTCTGTAGGCTGATTGACCAGTTCTGCTACTGCTCTCCCCTGGGCTCACTCCTGTGGCTGCAGACAGGTACAACAGGTAAGGATGGGCTGAGACAGCTGGGTCGTCAGGGCCTTTCATTCCACGCATGGTCTCTCATCCTGGGCTTTTTCATGCTACTGCAGTCCTAAGGCAAGTGTTCCAAGAAGGAAAAGGCAGAAGTCATAAGGCCTATTGTGACCTAGGTTCCAGAACTTGCACTTACCACTTCCATGTTCTAGTGATCAAAGTTAAGTCCAAAGGCCAGCTCAGATTCATAGTGGAAAGAGGAGCAGCAAAGAAGTTGTGACCAGAGTCAACCGATGGCATGTGCCACACTATTGGCATCACCTCTGAAATCCGGTTCTCATCATTCAAATGTCCTACTTTGTAACCTCAACCACCTTCTTTCTTTCTATATTTCTATCAGCTTCTTCAAGGCTTCTAGTCCCTAACTTCCAAACTTCTCAGCCTCTTCCTAACCCTTTCTTCTCTCTCAGCCCAAGTGGTTCATCTCCTGAGCTCTCCTCTCACCTGCCCCCAACATTTCTACTTGGAGGGTGGAGGGGTTGGGCAAGGCATAAATCATGCAATCAAGAAGAAATCATACAACCCAGAAGCATGGCAGATTTGACCTTCCTACTCTCAGAATCTCAGCTCTCAGCTCCACTTCTCAATGTTTTCACTTGTATCTGGCTAGTTCCTCTCCCATCACCCTCTAAAGCTAGTCCAGCTCTCCACTGCTTTATAAGCTCTTGATGCAAACCCTCTTCCTCACTCTCAGCAGACAGTGATCGTACTCCAGTAAGCAGACATAAGTTATCAGATATGACCTCTCTCAACTCCCTGTTCTTACCTACAGAAGTATCTACCTCATCCTTTCCCTTCAGTCTCAAATGATGTTTTCCCTCATCCAATTCAAATCTCAACTTCTCAGACTTCCCTAGTGGTCCAGTGGTTAAGAATCCACCTGCCAATGCAGGGGACATGGGTTCAAGCCCTGGTCTGGGAAGATTCCACATGCTGTGTCCCGCAACTACTGAGCCTGCATGCCTAGAACCCATGCTCTGCAACAGAAGAAGCCACCACAATGTGAAGCCCACACACCCTCAGGACGAGTAGCTTCCACTTGCCGCAACTAGAGAAAGACCATGTGCAGCAACGAAGACCCAGGGCAGCCATAAATAAATCAGATCTCAACTTCTGCCTGTGCCCTTGACCTTGGACTTGCATTTGGCTTCACAGAATCCAGATTGAAGGCACACAGAGTGAGTGGCTCATAGCAAGGGACAGAAGCCAAAATACAGAGAGAAAAACAATCAATAAGGAGACGTCATGGAGCAGTAAGAGTAATTAATAAGCATCAGCCGAGAGGAAGCAGAGACTTTGAGTAATTAGAAGCAATAAGGCAAAGAAAAAACAGAGTTGAGAGAAGGTGGCTGTGAGAAGCAGGAGCAGCAGAGGCAGCAAAAACCAAAGTCAATTCTTTTTTTTTTTTTTTTTAATAATTTTATTTATTTATCTTTGGCTGTGCTAGGTCTTTGTTGCTAGGTGGGCTTTTCTCTAGTTGCGGTGATCAGGGGCTACTCTCTAGTTGCAGTGCACAGGTTTCTCATCGTAGTGATTTCTCTTATTGAGGAGCACGGGCTCTAGGGTGCGCGGGCTTCAGTAGTTGTGAATCCCTGGCTCTAGAGCACAGGCTTAATAGTTGTGGCACATGGGCTTAGTTGCTCTGAAGCATGTGAGATCTTCCTGGACCAGGGATTGAACCTGTGTCTCCTACACTGGCAAACAGATTCTCTACCACTGAGCCACCAGGGAAGCTCCTAAAGTCAACCTTATAGTAATTAAATGAGGCGGCAAGTAGACTGGTGTGGCTCTAATAGCTTAGTAGCCTATGTAAGCAAAGCAAACCTAAGCCAGAGTCAATGCACCTGGGTCCAAGAGAGTGAAACTTAAGAACAGCCAATCACAAATGGCCAACTAGGCTTCCTCCAAATAAGGCTTAAACTATCAGATCAGATCAGATCAGTCGCTCAGTCGTGTCCGACTCTTTGCGACCCCATGAACTGCAGCACGCCAGGCCTCCCTGTCCATCACCAGCTCCCGGAGGTCACTCAGACTCACATCCATCGAGTCAGTGATGCCATTCAGCCATCTCATCCTCTGTCGTCCCCTTCTCCTCCTGCCCTCAATCCAGTAGCAGGCTAATGGATCCTTGTAGCTACTCCAGAACCAAAATGATTTGATATCATAGTCTCAGATATCTGAAGACTTAAAAACTAATCATTTTGAGGTGCCACAAACATGCTGTATAAGAAGGCTAACTAAATAGATGAACGTTGCAAGTCTTCTGACTTCTCCTCTGACTAGTCATTCCCCCAAGTCTCTCCCTCTCTTTGGGCCTTTCTATTCCCTGAGACACAGCAACATTGAAATGAAGCCAATTAATAAGCCTATAATGGTCTCTAAAGTAAAAGGAAGAGTTGCACATCTCTCATTTTAAAATCAAAAGCCAGCTATGAAGTTTATTGAGGAAGACATGCGAAAGTTGAGACAGGCTGGAAGTTAGGCTTCTTGTGCCAGACAGCTACACTGTAAATACAAAGGAAGAGTTATTGAAGGAAATTCAAATTGCCACTCCAGTGAACACATGAATTATAAGAAACCAGAACAGACTTATTGCTGACATGGAGAAAGTTTTAGCGGTCTGAATAGAAGATCAAGCCAGCCACAACATTCCCTTAAGCCAAAACCTGATCTACAGCAAGTTCCTAATTCTCTTCAATTCTATGAAGCCTGAAAAAGGAAAAGAAGCTTCAGAAGAAGAGTTTGAAGATAGCAAAGGTTGGTTTGAAGTTTAAGGAAAGAAATTATCTTTATAACATCAAAGTGCAATGTGAAACAGCAAGTGCTGATGTAGAAGCTGAAGCAAATTATCTAAAAGATCTACCTATGATAACTAATGCAAAGGGCTACACTGAACAACAGATATTCAGTGTAGATGAAACAGTCTTCTATTGGAATAAGATGCCGTCTAGGGCTTTCAAAGCTAGAGAGAAGTCAATCCCTGGCTCCAGAGCTTCAAAGGACAGGCTGAATCTCTGGTAAGGGGCTATTGAAGCTGGTGACTTGAAGTTGAAGTCAAGGCATGTGTGCGTGCTAAGTAGCTTCAGTCTTGTCTCACTCTTTGCAACCCTGTGGATTGTTGCCCACTAGGCTCCTCTGTCCATGGGATTCTTCGGGCAAGAATACTGAAGTGGACTGCCACGCCCTCCTCCAGGGGATCTTCCTGACCCAGGGATTGAAACCACGTCTCTTAAATCTCCTGCATTGGCAGGCAGGTTCTTTACCACTAGTGCCACCTGGGAAACCCTGTTGAAAGTGAAAGTGAAGTCGCTCAGTTGTGTCGAACTCTTTGCGACCCTGTGGACTTTAGCCCACCAGGCTCCTCCATCCAAGGGATTCTCCAGGCAAGAATACTGGAGTGGGTTGCCATTTCCTTCTCCAGGGGATCTTCCTGACCCAGGGATCGAACCCAGGTCTCCCGCATTGCAGGCAGACACTTTAACCTCTGAGCCACCTGGGAAGCCCTGTTGAAGCCAATGCTTATTTACTGTTCTGAAAATCCTAGGGCTCTTAAGAATTATGTTAAATCTACTCTACCTGTGCTCTATAAATGGAACAATAAAGCCTGGATGACAGCATATAGCTTCACAACACTGTCTAATGAATATTTGAACTGTAAAAATTTCAAAATATTACTAGTCATTGTCAATCGCCTGATCATCCAAGACCTCTGATGGAGATGTATAAGATAAACATTGTTTTCATGCCTGCTAATACAACATCCATTCTGCAGCCTACAGATCAAGAAGTCATTTCCACTTTCAAATCTTATAATTATATATCATAAGACTATAGGTGCCATCAATCATGGTTCCTCCAATGGATCTGGGCAAAGTAAATTGAAAAACTCTGGAAAGGACTCACCATTCTAAATGTCATTAAGAACAGTTGTATTTTCAGGAAAGAAGTCAAAATACCAACATCCACAGGCTGCTGCTGCTGCTAAGTCGCTTCAGTCGTGTGTGACTCTGTGCGACCCCATAGACGGCAGCCCACCAGGCTCCCCTGCCTCTGGGATTCTCCAGGCAAGAACACTGGAGTGGGTTGCCATTTCCTTCTCCAATGCATGAAAGTGAAAAGTCAAAGTGAAGTCGCTCAGTCGTGTCCGACTCTTAGCAACCTCATGAACTGCAGCCTACCAGGCTCCTCCATCCATGGGGTTTTCCAGGCAAGAGTACTAGAGTGGGGTGCCATTGCCTTCTCGAATATTCACAGGAGTTTAGAATAAATTGAATCCAACCCTTATGAATGACTTTGAGGGGTTCAAGATTTTAATGGAGGAAGTAACTGCAGGTGTGGTAGAAATAGCAAGAGAACTAGAGTTAGAAGTAGAGCCTGAAGATATTACTGAATGGCTGGCATCTCATGATAAGGCTTTCATGGATGAGAAGCTGCTTCTATGGATGAGGAAAGAAAGTGGTTCCTTGAGATGAAAACTACTTCTGATGAAGATGCTGTATAAGATTGTTAAAATGACAAGAAAGGATTTAGAATATGACATAAGCCTGCTCAATAAACCAGCAGTAGGATCTGAAGGATTGACTCCAATTTTGAAAAAATTTATACTATGGCTACAAGATTGGAAAAGGTCAGTTTTGATCCCAATCCCAAAGAAAGGCAATGCCAAAGAGTGCTCAAAGTACCGCAGAATTGCACTCATCTCACACGCTAGTATAGAGAAGGCAATGGCACCCCCACTCCAGTACTCTTGCCTGGAAAATCCGTAGATGGAGGAGCCTGGTGGGCTGCAGTCCATGGGGTCGCTAAGAGTCGGACACGACTGAACGACTTCACTTTCACTTTTTCGCTTTCATGCATTGGAGAAGGAAATGGCAACCCACTCCAGTTTTCTTGCCTGGAGAATCCCAGGGGCAGGAGAGCCTAGTGGGCTGACGTCTATGGGGTCACGCGGAGTCGGACATGACTGAAGTGACTTAGCAGCAGCAGCAGCACACGCTAGTAAAGTAATGTTCAAAATTCTCCAAGCCAGGCTTCAGCAATATGTGAACCATGAACTTCCTGATGTTCAAGCTGGTTTTAGAAAAGGCAGAGGAACCAGAGATCAAATTGCCAACATCCGCTGGATCATGGAAAAAGCAAGAGAGTTCCAGAAAAACATCTATTTCTGCTTTATTAACTATGCCAAAGCCTTTGACTGTGTAGATCACAATAAACTGTGGAAAATTCTGAAAGAGATGGGAATACCAGACCACCTGATCTGCCTCTTGAGAAATCTGTATGCAGGTCAGGAAGCAACAGTTAGAACTGGTCATGGAACAACAGACTGGTTCCAAATAGGAAAAGGAGTACGTCAAGGCTGCATATTGTCACCATGTTTATTTAACTTATATGCAGAGTACATCATGAGAAATGCTGGACTGGAAGAAACACAAGCTGGAATCAAGATTGCTGGGAGAAATATCAATAACCTCAGATATGCAGATGATACCACCCTTCTGACACAAAGTGAAGAGGAACTCAAAAGCCTCTTGATGAAAGTGAAAGTGGAGAGTGAAAAGGTTGGCTTAAAGCTCAACATTCAGAAAACAAAGATCATGGCATCTGGTCCCATCACTACATGGGAAATAGATGGAGAAACAGTGGAAACAGTGTCAGACTTTATTTTTCTGGGCTCCAAAATCACTGCAGATGGTGACTGCAGCCATGAAATTAAAAGACGCTTACTCCTTGGAAGGAAAGTTATGACCAACCTAGATAGCATATTCAAAAGCAGAGACATCACTTTGCCAACAAAGGTTCGTCTAGTCAAGGCTATGGTCTTTCCTGTGGTCATGTATGGATGTGAGAGCTGGACTGTGAAGAAGGCTGAGCACCGAAGAATTGATGCTTTTGAACTGTGGTGTTGGAGAAGACTCTTGAGAGTCCCTTGGACTGCAAGGAGACCCAACCAGTCCATTCTGAAGGAGATCAGCCCTGGGATTTCTTTGGAAGGAATGATGCTAAAGCTGAAACTCCAGTATTTTGGCCACCTCATGCGAAGAGTTGACTCATTGGAGAAGACTCTGATGCTGGGAGGGATTGGGGCAGGAGGAGAAGGGGACGACAGAGGATGAGATGGCTGGATGGCATCACTGACTCGATGGATGTGAGTCTGAGTGACCTCCGGGAGTTGGTGATGGACAGGGAGGCCTGGCATGCTGCGGTTCACGGGGTCGCAGGGAGTCGGACACGACTGAGCGACTGATCTGATCTGATCTGATGGGTAAAATGCATGCTACAGAGAAATCATTCAGGAAAGGAAGAGAATCAGTATGGCAAACTTCATTGCTATCTTATTTTGAGAAATTGCTGTAGCCTTCCCAACCTTCAGCAGCCACCACCCTGAACAGTCAGGAGTCATCAACACTAATACAAAACCTTCTACCAAAAAAAAGATTCTGATTTGCTGAAGACTCAAATGATGGTTGGCATTTTTAAGCAATAGAGCATTTTTTAATTAAGGCATATCCCATGGACAGAGAAGCCTGGCAGTGTACAGTCCATAATGTCACAAAAGAGTTGGACATGACTTAGTGACTAAACAAAAACAAATACACATTTTTTTAGACATAATCCTATTGCATACTTAATAGACCACAGTGTGGTATAAGCATAACTTTTATATGCACTAGGAAACCAAAAAAATTTGTGTTTATTGCCATGATCTAGAATCAAACCCACAATATCTCTGAAATATGACTGTCATTTGGACTCAACCTACATTTACCATCTTGTAGCTGGACTCTTTTCCTACACTGGTCCCCAATTTGAACCTTCTTGCCTTTGCTGACACCATTTCTCCACTTGAAAAACCAGTCTTCCTTCCCTTCTTCTTGCCTAAACTCTGTCTAATCCATAAGATTCAGCTGCTTAAGCCCACCCCAGCTCTGGTTCTAAATCTTCAGATTTTCTCCTTCCTCTAAAACTTTAAGGTAGTTAGTTTTCTGCACCAGTCACTTGGACTTTCTTATGGACTGCTTTGGGTTTCTTATTTGGGTTTCTCTCTCTATTTTAAGTGTGCCCAGTGAGACTATAAACTCCTGCCCTAAAGGGGCAGGAACAAATTGTCCTGGTCCTACAATGCATTCCTCTTGGCTGGATAAACATGCTGCTCCATAAGTGTTTCCTAAAAGAACTGGATATCTTAAATTATCTAAACTTGTATACAGGTTTGTAGAGAACTATCAAAACTTGTGGAAGACTCAGTATGCAGAAAAGTGGCCAACCTAGCTCTCTTCTCTCTGAGCCATACTCCATTGGTTATTGCCACTCCTTTTTCCCTCCCCACTTTTTCTCTTCACAGTCTCTATCTGTCCTTTGCTTATATTATACAAACAAATGCTTCTTGACTTGCAAACTTCCATCTGTTATGTAGTTTTGTCCAGATCTAAAGTAGGTTAACTCCACCAAGGCCAACAAATGACTCTGGAGGTAGTTTGTTCAGGGCCGTGGACTTAAGAATAAATGAACCTACCACAGCTCTTGAGGGCTTCTCTGGTGGCTCAGTGGGTAAGAATCTGCCTTCAATGCCTTAGACACAGGAGTTGCAGTTTTGATCCCTAGGTCAGGAAGCTCCTCAGGAGGATGGCATGGCAACCCACTCCAGTTTTCTTGCCTGGAGAATCCCATGGACAGAGGAACCTAGTGGGTTACAGTCCACAGGGTTGCAAAGAGTCAGACACAACTAAAGCGACTGAGCACGCACCACAGTTCTTGAACTCTGCCTTTTCCTCAAGCCTCTGCCTGCCTTCTCCTTCCTGTCACTGCCAACTCCTTTTTAATTCATTGTAGATTTATTTGCTTCTGGGAACTCAGCTACTGTCCCCACAGATGGCCACATTCAACTTGACATTATGAGTTTGTTGGTCTGCATTTTATTTTGCCGGGTCCTGACTGTATTTCTTGGTGTGCAGCAGTCCACGGGGTCACAAAGAGTTGGACACAACTAAGCGACTCAACTGACTGACTGACTGTATTTCTCACTGAAACAAAAGGGTGCCTTTTCTTTCTTTCTTTCCTTCTTTCTTCCTTTTTCTCCCTCCTCCTCTTCCTCCTCTTCTCTTCTTCCTTTTCCTCCTCTTATCTTCACTATATTTTTAGTTAGGCTAGATTAAGAAATGCTGCACTAACAAATAAAACTGAAATCTCATTCAATTGGTTGGTTAATATTATAAAAGTTTATTTCTTGATCATACCACAGTCCACAGTGGGTCAAGAGAAAGTTGCTGTAACTCTAACCACCCTGAGATCTTTGGAGCTCTCCACTGGTTTCATTCCATCCATCCAGTGACCAAAGGGGACTAAATATTAAACAGAAAATCCACTATTTATTAACTGCCTTGACCTGAAAATGAAATTCAGTTCCATTGTCTAGAACTCAATTACACAGTCTTACCTAACCGTAGGGAACATTGAGACATGCAGACATGTTGTATACCTGTACTCAGTTGCTAAGTTGTGTCCGACTCTTTGCAACCTCATGGACTGCAGCCCAGCAGGCTCAGACTGTCCATGGGATTCCCTAGTCAAGATACTGGAGTGTGTTACCATCAGTTCAGTCCCTCAGTCGTGTCCAACTCTTTGTGACCCCATGAATTGCAGCACGCCAGGCCTCCCTGTCCATCACCAACTCCCAGAGTTCACTCAGACTCACGTCCATCGAGTCAGTGATGCCATCCAGCCATCTCATCCTCTGGCGTCCCCTTCTCCTCCTGCCCCCAATCCCTCCCAGCATCAGAGTCTTCTCCAATGAGTCAACTCTTCGCATGAGGTGGCCAAAGTACTGGAGTTTCAGCTTTAGCATCATTCCTTCCAAAGAAATCCCAGGGCTGACCTCCTTCAGAATGGACTGGTTGAATCTCCTTGCAGTCCAAGGGACTCTCAAGAGTCTTCTCCAACACCACAGTTCAAAAGCATCAATTCTTCAGCGCTCAGCCTTCTTCACAATCCAACACTCACATCCATACATGACCACTGGAAAAACCATAGCCTTGACTAGATGGACCTTTGCTGGCAAAGTAATGTCTCTGCTTTTCAATATGCTATCTAGGTTGGTCATAACTTTTCTTCCAAGGAGTAAGCGTCTTTTAATTTCATGGCTGCAGTCACCATCTGCAGTGATTTTGGAGCCCAGATAAATAAAGTCTGACACTGTTTCCACTGTTTCCCCATCTATTTCCCATGAAGTGATGGGACCGGATGCCATGATCTTCATTTTCTGAATGTTGAGCTTTAAGCCAACTTTTTCACTCTCCACTTTCACTTTCATCAAGAGGCTTTTTAGTTCCTCTTCACTTTCGGCCATAATAGTGGTGTCATCTGCATATCTGAGGTTATTGATATTTCTCCCGGCAATCTTGATTCCAGCTTGTGTTTCTTCCAGTCCAGCATTTCTCATGATGTACTCTGCATAGAAGTTAAATAAGCAGGGTGACAAGATATAGCCTTGATGTACTCCTTTTCCTATTTGGAACCAGTCTGTTGTTCCATGACCAGTTCTAACTGTTGCTTCCTGACCTGCATATAGGTTTCTCAAGAGGCCGCTCAGATGGTCTGATATTCCCATCTCTTTCAGAATTTTCCAGTTAAATGTGATCCACACAGTCAAAGGCTTTGGCATAGTCAATAAAGCAGAAATAGATGTTTTACTAGAACTCTATTGCTTTTTCGATGATCCAGAGGATGTTGGCAATTTGATCTGTGGTTCCTCTGCCTTTTCTAAATCCAGCTTGAACATCAGGAAGTTCACGGTTCACGTATTGTTGAAGCATAGCTTGAAGAATTTTGAGCATTACTTTACTAACATGTGAGATGAGTGCAATTGTGCAGTAGTTTGAGCATTCTTTGGCATTGCCTTTCTTTAGGATTGGAATGAAAACTAACCTTTTCCAGTCCTGTGGTCACTGCTGAGTTTTCCAACTTTGCTGGCATATTGAGTGCAGCACTTTCACAACATCATCTTTCAGGATTTGAAATAGCTCAACTGGAATAGGAAGGATCAAACTGGGTGTTGCTGAACGCTAATGATCTATACCATACCAATCAATTCTATCTTCCAGTTGATTCTCATTTTATTTATTGTATGGAATTTATCTTTAGAATTTATCAATGCTTTTTAGGACTAGGCATGTTGGCCACAAGATTGGAAAAGGTCAGTTTTCATCCCAATCCCAAAGACAGGCAATGCCAAGGAGTGCTCAAACTACCGAACAATTGCACTCATCTCACACGCTAGTAAAGTAATGCTCAAAATTCTCCAAGCCAGGCTTCAGCAATATGTGAACCGTGAACTTCCTGATGTTCAAGCTGGTTTTAGAAAAGGCAGAGGAACCAGAGATCAAATTGCCAACATCCGCTGGATCATGGAAAAAGCAAGAGAGTTCCAGAAAAACATCTATTTCTGCTTTATTGACTATGCCAAAGCCTTTGACTGTGTAGATCACAATAAACTGTGGAAAATTCTGAAAGAGATGGGAATACCAGACCACCTGATCTGCCTCTTAAGAAATCTGTATGCAGGTCAGGAAGCAACAGTTAGAACTGGTCATGGAACAACAGACTGGTTCCAAATAGGAAAAGGAGTACGTCAAGGCTGCATATTGTCACCATGTTTATTTAACTTATATGCAGAGTACATCATGAGAAATGCTGGACTGGAAGAAACACAAGCTGGAATCAAGATTGCTGGGAGAAATATCAATAACCTCAGATATGCAGATGATACCACCCTTATGGCAGAAAGTGAAGAGGGGCTAAAAAGCCTCTTGGTGAAAGTGAAAGTGGAGAGTGAAAAGGTTGGCTTAAAGCTCAACATTCAGAAAACGAAGATCATGGCATCTGGTCCCATCACTACATGGGAAATAGATGGGGAAACAGTGGAAATAGTGTCAGACTTTGTTTTTCTGGGCTCCAAAATCACTACAGATGATAACTGCAGCCATGAAATTAAAAGACACTTACTCCTTGGAAGGAAAGTTATGACCAACCTAGAGAGCATATTCAAAAGCAGAGACATTACTTTACCAACAAAGGTTCACCTAGTCCAGGCTATGGTCTTTCCTGTGGTCATGTATGGATGTGAGAGCTGGACTGTGAAGAAGGCTGAGCACCGAAGAATTGATGCTTTTGAACTGTGGTGTTGGAGAAGACTCTTGAGAGTCCCTTGGACTGCAAGGAGATCCAACCAGTCCATTCTGAAGGAGATCAATCCTGGAATTTCTTTGGAGGGAATGATGCTAAAGCTGAAACTCCAGTATTTTGGCCACCTCATGCGAAGAGTTGACTCATTGGAGAAGACTCTGATGCTGGGAGAGATTGAGGGCAGGAGGAGAAGGGGATGACAGAGGATGAGATGGCTGGATGGCATCACTGACTTGATGGGTGTGAGTCTGGGTGACCTCCGGGAGCTGGTGATGGACAGGGAGGCCTGGCGTGCTGCGGTTCATAGGGTCGCAAAGAGTCGGACAGGACTGAGCGACTGATCTGATCTGATCTGATCTGATGCTGGAGAAGAAAATGGCAACAATCCCCTCCAGTATTTTTGCCTGGAAAACTCCATGAACAGAAGAGCCTGGCAGGCTACAGGCTACAGTGCATGGAGTTGCAGAGTTGGACTTGACTGAGTGCACTTGCCCTTACACACATACACATATATCTCTCATCTTAGGTTTTTTTCTGTTGACTGCTTGGTTTAATTTGGTCAATTCTTATAGCCTTTTGCTTTTCACCAATCTATTGCCAGAGTACATCCTCAAATAACTTTCTCCAAAAGAATTCTAGAAACTTGTCTATATATCAGTTTCTTGAGGAAAAGGTCTCAAAAGGTCATGTTTATCATTGTGTCTATTGCCTAAAATAATGCCAAAATACTTAATAAATTTTTGTCAAATGACTAGGCAAAAGCTTTGAGTCTTTTGTACATTTAAAAGTTTTTTGTTTAAATATTTTTGCTTAGAAAATGATAGTTTTGCCTTTGCATTTAAAATCTTTATTTTTCCCTCACCATTAATAGATAATTTGATTGACTATAGAATATTAGGCTCTAAATTATGTTCTTTCAATACCTGGAAAGAAGCACATGATTGTCTTCTACGTTTACTGCTAATCAGTTTCTTGTCTATTTATAGATAACATTCTCCCTCTCTTGAATGTTTTAGAACCTTCTTTTAATAGGATTTAAATTTTATGATTTAATAAGCTTTGAAATTTCATGATGATTGGTCCAGGTTTGTCTTAAGCATTTAAACTATGAAGTATCCCGTAAGTCTTCTCCCTTTGAACACTCATGTACTTTTCATCTCTGAAAATTTTAACTTTTATTATTACTTCCTGTCCTGCATTTCTGTCCTTATGAAACTCACTTTTCCTATGTTTTCTTTCTTTCTCTCATATTTTCTGTTTCTATGTTTTTTTCTATATTCTTGAATATTCTTTCAACTTTATCTTCCCCTTTTGGAGGACTATTACATTTTAACTTTAAGAATTCTTTCTTTTTCTTTGATAGTTCCTCTTGTATAGAAATTTCTGTGTACAAGGAGGAGGAGGCAGGGAACTCTCTTTAAATGCATTTTATATCACTTTCATTATCACTAATTGGCCTTTATCCCCCTGAATTAGCTCTCTTTTCTCCTGAAGTCAGTTTTCATCTTTATCTTTCCTCTCCATGTTGCTGATTTTCATCATGTGTCCTGCTTGCCTGTTTATATTTAATAATAATGAACTTTAATGACTATTTGTATAATGATGTGGGGAGAAATATCTAACTGAAAGCTCTATGTATGTTGAAAACTATGTGATCAGCAGCTTAGACCCAGCTAGTAGGAAATAAGTTGTCAAGCTAACAGCCTCCCCAATTTCAAAATAAGAATGGCCTTGTCTTAGTGCAGCGCTGTGCACATTAGAAGACTTGGCTCTCCTCAGATAGTTTAACTTCCTAAGAGGAAAGTACTTTCAGTCTTGCCCAGGGGCAAATGCAGACTGTTCACTATATTGTCCAAGTAGTTTGGGAGTCAGGGCTGGGGAAGTTGACTATTTCATAAATATATCATCAGTCAATTCACATGTTTTCAGCTCCAATTTTCCTTCTGGATCTCTGGTATACCTCTGAATCAGGAGCTCTCATGAAATTCTTCAAGACAATGACTTCTACATCCATGCAACCCTTTCATGGTTCATTCTTGGCTACAGCTTTATCTACTGAATGTCATTCATTGATATGCTTTCTTCTATTGTTTCATCTTCCAGAGATTGTTTGAATTTCTTATGTTCTTCTATATCTTTAGTGTTAGAAATGTATCTCACCCTTTCATTCCTTTATAATTTAATGGAGTTTAGGAAATAGGCAGAAGAAATACATGTATATGATATGCCATCTTGAGCTAGTAGAAAAGTACATATATTTAAAAGCTCCCAGGTGATTCTATGATCTGCTAAGTTTGGAAAACATTGTTCAAAACTATCTTTTATTCTCACTTTCTTTATTTTAAGCAGTAAGCATTTAATGCTTTGCAATTCCTTGCATTCTATGGCTCATGTTTCTTACTAGTTGATAATTTTCATCAGAGCAAGATGTCTGATTACTATCTGTAATTAGCCTACTGCATCTTACCCAACCCCTTGTACAATGTAAAGCACCTTTTAGAAATTCAACAAATCCTCCTGGAGAAAAAGAATGACAAATGAATAAGTAAGGGAAGGACAGATATGCATTTGAGTAAATAGTTTCTCTAGTCTTTTTATTCTGCTGTTATTTACTTCAAGTTTTTTAACTGTACATAGCCATTCAGGATTAATTTCCTTTAAAAATAGATACAGTGACTTGTCTTCATTTTTTAAAGAAACTTTCTATTTCCAAGAGCCCTATTTCCAGAAATCCTTCATAATGTACAAACCTTCACCTTGCAAATGGTTTCATTTGAGTCTCATACCAGGAATAGCTTGTTTGAATCCATAAACATGAATGAGGCTCATCTTGTGGGATTTTCCTATTTTAGTCCAATGCTTACCTCAAATAGAATCCATTTGGGTGAATTCTGCTGCCATAAACCTATTTAAATTCAAGGTAGCCATTGTAAATAGCAGGATTAAAAGCAAACATACCTCAATCATCATTGATTCATATCTCAGACATAAACAATAAAATAGATATGTCTATTAAAATACATTAGGATAAAAATGTTACAACCAATAATCCACTTTTATTCTTTATGGTGACTCTAAATATTTAATAAATAACATATCTAATCCTTATCTTAATGAGCTTTTTTAAAATGAATGCAGAAATAGATATGCTGAAATTTAAAAATAGGCATAGAAAAAGGGTAGCTAACATATTTATTGAATTATTCTAAGATCTGACTCATGAAATTTTCTTCATCACACACCTGATATTTTTTATTGAGTTAATTGAAGGTTTTAGTCAGTTTAAATGTTAACTATTTTCTTCAATCACTAAGTGTTTTTATTTTTTACTTGTGATTCAGGTACTGTTCATAGCATTTAAGTCATCCAGGACAATCAGCAAAACCCAGAATGTGGAAAGTTTCACAGGACAGATGACCCCATTTTCTCAACAAAGAAATTGCTTTTCTTGATTGGTTTTAGAAGAAATACTTGGGCAACTCTGGGAAGAATAAACTGTAGAGAGGCAAAGGTAAAAACACAGATACCAGTTAAGAACTATGGCACTACTCTATCCAAGAAATGATGGTGAGTTGGATCAGAGTTTTGGTGGTAGAGAAGGTCTAAGTAGTCAGATTTGAATGTACTGTATGTTGACGTTCAAGTCAAAAGAACGTGCCAAGGGACTGTTACAGAGTGTGTGAGAAAAAGCTAGAAGAATGGAGTTGCCATTAATTGAAATGTGGTGCAAGAGAAATAGGTTTCAGAGGGAAATCAGAAGTTCATTTTGGGGTAAGTTTGAGATATGTATAAGACATCTAAGTGATGGTCAGCTGGAAATAATGACTGAGAATTCATGGATGAGTTCTAGGTAGGAGATACAAATTTGAGGATCTGCAGAGTATATAAATGTTTTCAAGCTATTAGAATAAGTTAGATCACCAAGGGAGTAGATAGAGATCTCTTCCTTCAAAAATACTGTGGAATGAACAACCCCAGCATTTAGTAACTCAAAAATGATTATCATATATTCTCATGGATCTCTAGCTGAATGAGGGTTTGCTGATCTAGGCTGGACTTGTGTAGAGTGATTTGGTTCTGCTCCAAGTGGCTTTTCTCACAGAACTAGTGGACCAACTCAGGCATTATTTTTTCATGGCAGTGTCAGAAGCACAAGAAGGAAAAAAGAAATATATAAGGCCTTGTGAGGTCTAGGGGCAGAGCTGGATCAGCATTACCTCCATCTCATTCTATTGGCCAAAGCAAGACATAGCTGAACTCAAAGTCAAGGACCAGCAGAATGGGAAGGCAAAGGCACTGATGCACGGAAGGGTAAAAATTCGAGTTCATTAATGCAGTCTCTCACGAGTCCAAGGACTGGGTCCATCTTGGGTCATTTTAACTTTAAAAGATAAGTTAAGATATCTTGTTACTCTAAAAGATAAGTTTGAATTCTGCATCTATGCTGTTTCCCGCATCTAATTAGGGGCTAAACATATTACCCTAGACATAATCTTAACCATTGCTGTCTCTTGCCTAAAGAATCTTTATTGAAGGCAAACATTCTTTGACTCTTGTCAAAGGAATAAAAATATTAACTCCCTATTACCAGTTACAAAGAAAGTCTGTAGAAAGATGATCCAAGATGCCAAAGCTTGCCATCTAACAGTCTGAAGAGAAAAAAAGCAGAGCAAAACTTGAAGAAGCAAATGATAAGGAGACATCTGTGTCTAAGCCTGGAAAAATAGTTTCATCCTAAACAGTATTATCCAATAAGGTATCTAACGTGAATGCATGAAAACGTCATGTAGACATAAACTGAGCACCAAACAGGAAGCTCTAATTTTAGATGAGCAATAACCAGACATTATTTTTCCAGCTGCTTATAGAATACTTTATGCATTTTACCCAGTTTTTTATATGGAGATAGATTTTTCTTTTACTGAGACAACTTTAATTTTTGGCTACAAAATCTTTATTGTTTCCATTTGGTCCAAGGCTTGGGCAAAGGCTCCAGGTTGGTTTAAATATAAGAAAGTCTTCTTAAATGAACAATGCAAAAAAACCAGAGGAGAATGATAGAATGGAAAACACTAAAGATCTTTTCAAGAAAATTGGAGATATCATATCATGGGAGCATTTCATGCAAAGATGGGCACAATAAAAAACAGAAATAGTAAGGACCTAACAGAAGCAGAAGAGATTAAGAAGAGGTGCCAAGAATACACAGAAAAACTATACCAAAAATGGTCTTAATGACCCAGATAACCATGATGGTGTGGTCACTCACCTAGAGCCAAACATCCTGGAGTGTGAAGCTAAGTGGGACTTAGGAAGTATTACTGGTAACAAAGGTAGTGGAGATGATGGAATTTCATAACTCCAGCCGAGCTATTTCAAATCCTAAAATATGATACTGTTAAAGTGCTGCGTTGGGGAAGGCAATGGCACCCCACCCCAGTACTTTTGCCTGGAAAATCCCACGGACGGAGGAGCCTGGTAGGCTCCAGTCCATGGGGTCGCTAAGAGTCGGACACGACTGAGCGACTTCACTTTGACTTTTCACTTTCATGCATTGGAGAAGGAAATGGCAACCCACTCCAGTGTTCTTGCCTGGAGAATCCCAGGGACAGTGGAGCCTGGTGAGCTTCCGTCTATGGGGTCGCACAGAGTCGGACACGACTGAAGCGACTTAGCAGCAGCAGCAGCAGCAAAGTGCTGCATTCAGTATTTAAGCAAATTTGGAAAACTTAGCAGTGGCCATAGGAATGGAAAAGGTCAGTTTTCATTCCAATCCCAAAGAAGGGCAATCCCAAAGAATGTTCAAGCTACCACACAATTTTGTTCATTTCACATGCTAGCAAGGTAATCCTCAAAATCTTTCAGCTAGGCTTCAAAAGTATGTGAACCAAGAACTTACAGATATACAAATTGAATTTAGAAAAAGCAGAGGAACCAGAGCTCCAATTGCCAACATACGTTGGCTCATAGAAAAAACAAGGGAATTCCAGAAAAGCATCTATTTCTGCTTCATTGACTATGTCAAAGCCTTTGACTGTGTGGATCACAACAAACTGTGGAAAATTCTTAAAGAGACGAGAATATCAGACCACCTTACTGTCTCCTGAGAAACCTGTATGCAGGTCAAGAAGCACTAGTTAAAAAAAAAAAAAAAAGAAGAAGAAGAAGCAACAGTTAGAACTGGACATGGAACAACAGACTAGTTCAAAATTGGGAAAGGAGTATGTCAAGGCTGCATATTGTCACTCTGCTTATCTAACTTCTTTGGAGAGTGTGTGTGCTCAGATGCCTCAGTCTTGTCTGACTCTTTGCAACCCTATGGACTATATAGCCTGCCAAGCTCCTCTGTCATGAGATTCTCCAAGCAAAAATACTGGAGTGGATTGCCATGCCCTCCTCCAGAAGATCTTCCTGATCCTGGAATTGAACCCATATCCCCTGCATCTACTGCATTGCAGGCAGATTTTTTACTCACTGAATCACCTGGGAAGCCCTCTATGCAGAGTACATCATGCAAAATGCTGGGCTGGATGAGTCACAAGCTGGAATCAAGATTGGCATCATCTGAATATCTGAGGTTGATACTTCTTCTGGCAATCTTGATTCCAGCTTGTGAGGAGTGAAAAGGCTGGCTTGAAACTCAATATTCAAAAATCTAAGATCATGGCACCTGGTCCCATTACTTTATCGCAAATAGAAGTGGAAAAAGTAGAAACAGTGACAGATTTTATTTTCTTGGACTCCAAAATCACTACAGTGACTGCAGCCATGAAATTAGAAAACGCTTGCTCCTTGGAAGAAAAGCTATGACAAACCTAGACAGCATACTAAAACACAGAGACATCATTTTGCCAACAAAAGTCGATATAGCCAAAGCTACGGTTCTTCCAGTAGTCATTTGCAAATGTGAGAGTTGGACCATAAAGAAGGCTGAATGTCAAAGAATTAATGCTTTCGAATTGTGTTGCTGGAGAAGACTCTTGAGAGCCCCTTGGACAGCAAGGAGACCAAACCAATCAATCCTAAAGGAAATCAGTCCTGAATATTAATTGGAAGGACTGATGCTGAACTTGAAGCTCTAATACTTTGGCTACCTGATGCAAAGAGCTGCTGCTGCTGCTGCTAAATCACCTCAGCCGTGTCCGACTCTGTGAGACCCCATAGACGGCAGCCCACCAGGCTCCCCAATCCCTGGGATTCTCCAGGCAAGAACACTGGAGTGGGTTGCCATTTCCTTCTCCAATGCATGAAAGTGAAAAGTCAAAGTGAAGTCGCTCAGTCGCGCCCGACTCTTAGCGAGCTCATGGACTGAAGCCCGCCAGGCTCCTCTGTCCATGGGATTCTCCAGGCAAGAGTACTGGAGTGGGGTGCCATTGCCTTCTCCAGCAAAGAGCTGACTTACTGGAAAAAGCCCCTGATGCTGGGGAAGATTTGAGGGCATGAGAAGAAGGGGGTGACAGAGGATGAGATGGCTGGATGGCATCACCAAATCAATGGACATGAACTTGAGCAAACTCCAGGAGAGAGTGAAGGACAGGGAAGTCTGGCAGGCTGCATTTCATGGAGTCGCAAAGAGTTAGACATGATTTAGCAACTGAACAACAACAAGGGGCGCAGAGAAGGGGTGAAGCCCTGACATTAGGGGGGTTCCTCAAAGGCGGCTGGGCTCCAGAGGCTCCTAGTCATGCTTGAGGGTGAGCCTTTAGAAGAGATATTCGCCCAGCCCAGCCTGGGAACCAGCCAGCCTGCAGAGGTTGGTCAGGTGTTCTCCCATCTTCTAGGAAGTGTCTCTCCAGGAAGTCACAGAGGTAGGGGTCTGTGAGGGCAGAACCCAGGCCATCAGATCCAGAAGTGCTGGGTCAGCTTCTTCTCCTTGAGAAGAGTGGCTTCCATAGCATTCTGGATTTTCCTGACTCATCTTGAGACGGCTTCTGCATGTCCTGGAAAAGGGTGCAGCTGCAATGCTGGTTTTGCATTTTCAAGAGACGCTGGACCGTCTCTTGCTTCTTCTCCTCAGCCAGTTCACAGAAGTGCCCCATGTCCTCCAGAGCCACATCGTTGTGGTCAGTATAGAAGCCCAGAGAGAGGTAGGTGTAGGAGGCCAGTAGACGTGTGTTGACCAGGCAGATGACAGTGGCCTCCACCTCAGTGGAATAATTCTGACGATTCTGGGAGCTTATGGTTGATCACTAACAAGAAGCTACACTCGAAAAACGATGTTCGCTGGTCTTGGTGATCGGGGAGAGTTGAGTGGCTGATTCTGAGGGTTGAGACTGAAAAAAGATTGGAGGGTGGTGGGAGGCTGGTATAAGGGTGAGGGGGTTGGGGTCCCTGGGTCTATTCCATCCAAATGTTATCAAAGCAAGAGATGCATCTGTGGGACCGCTGAGCGCAGTGCCAAGACAACTATTTTACAAACACATTTTAAAAATCCCAGAATTGGAATGTTTTTGGAGGTAAGGAGATCAGAGGAACAATTCTTTTTAAGGATATAATCTGCTATTATCAGCTTGGTCTACCAGCCTGGATATTTGAAAAGTGATGAATCAGATAACCTGGTACAAATATTGTACACTGTATTTTAAGCTGCTTTTGCTAGATCTAGAGATTTTGGGGACTGAAGGAGCCCTAGAGATCATAATCGCCTAATTTTATAGATGATATAACAAAGGCCCAGAGAGGTTAACCTGATTCTTTTGACAGTAAAAGAATTAGATCATGTGAGTTGTAACCCAGTGGTGGGGACAGAGAGGGGTGACTGTGAGATGCTTTTTCTCTCACCTCCACTTCATCCATCCCTAATCTCCAGTCATCTCTCTTTCCCTTCTCTTCAGTAACCAATAATCTAGTAAAAAAAAAAAAAAAAAAAACAAACAAACTGCAAGTCACCACTTAACCAAAGCTTCCAGACAAGGCCCACATGTTCCCCTCCTGCTACCCAGCCCAGGATAGAAAACTTGGAGTGGTCACTCTCCCCTTACAAAAACCACCTTCTATCTCTATCATTAGTGTCTACAGCTTTGTGGACCTTGAAGAACTGGAGGATTTGTTGGCATCCTGTTGTTTCTTTTATTCCCTTTACTTTATCTTTCTGTGTTTGTCCCTACCTGATGTGCACTTAAGGCCGATTTTGGAGA
Organism: Tragelaphus eurycerus; assembly: GCA_935064755.1. Taxonomy (NCBI): domain Eukaryota; kingdom Metazoa; phylum Chordata; class Mammalia; order Artiodactyla; family Bovidae; genus Tragelaphus; species Tragelaphus eurycerus. Next base: position 16,406,142 of record CAKXYN010000023.1, read on the forward strand.
TAGTGCTTATGTATATCTGTGAGAAATGATACATCTCTTCTTCCCTATAGGCACTAACCAGTTGGCCCATTTAAGCTTAATTTCTTCTTGGGAGTTTGACTAATTATTCGTGGTTTCGGCTAGAATCTCTTCCAGCAGCTGCAACACACAGGCTTCCAAAATCCTTTCTGGGCCTAAAGTGCTGCTTTTCCCTTTTTAAAGGGGAAACCGAGAAGTTCAGGAAATGATTACTTTGCATGTTTGCGCTATGTGCTAAGTCACTTCAGTTATGTCCGACTCTGGTGGTCAGTGTCAATGCTTATTAGGCTATCTGTGTCTATTAGCTAAAATGATGAAAATTAGAATTCTTCTTTCATACAAAGATCAGGAGATAGACGGCCTATCGTTCCTAGTGATTGCATTTTATTTTTCATTTAATTTTATTTTTTAAAGGTCAATTTCTTAATTTTTTTTTGTTTTTTTAATTTTTTTTTTCAATTTCTTAATTTTTTACCTTTATTTAGTTCTTTAGTTTTGGCTGCACTGGGTCCTCATTGCTGTGCACAGGCTTTCTCTAGTTGCAGTGAGCAGGGCTATTCATTGTTTCGGTGTGCCGCCTTCTCACTGGGATGGCTTCGCTTGCTGTGAAGTCCAGACTTAGCTGTTGCATAGCCCGTGGAATCTTCCCTGACCAGGGATCGACTGGTGTGCCCTACACTGGCAGGTGGATTCTTAACCACTGGACCACCAGGGAAGTCCTGGTGATTACATTTTAAAGGAATGGCTTTTAGGTCCTTGAGTAAGTCACCCTTCAACAGTAGGAGATACATCTATATCTCAAAGGGACAGAGGAAGGACTCACAATCATAAATCCACTTTCATAAGTGCTCTAAGAAGGTGTGGTCAGGTGCCTATTTTCAGGTGTGGGCTAGAACAAACAGCAAATTTTGGGGGAGCCTTGAACTTTCTCAGGCAGACACTTTAAGGGGAGGCTAGGGACTTCCGTTGGAGAAGGCAATGGCAACCTACTCCAGTATTCTTGCCTGGAAAATCCCATGGAAGGAGGAGCCTGGAAGGCTGCAGTCCATGGGGTCACTAAGAGTCGGGCATGACTGAGCAACTTCACTTTCACTTTTCACTTTCATGCATTGAAGAAGGAAATGGCAACCCACTCCAGTGTTCTTGCCTGGAGAATCCCAGGCACAGAGAAGCCTAGTGGGCTGCTGTCTATGGGGTCGCACAGAGTCGGACACGACTGGTGCGACTTAGCAGCAGCAGCAGCAGGGACTTCTGTGGCAGCCACGCTTACCAATGCAGGAGATGCAGGTTTGATCCCTGGTTTGGGAAGATCCCCTGAAGAAGGAAATGGCAACCACTCCAGTATTCTTGCCTGGGAAATCCCATGGACAGAGGAGCCTGGTAGGCTACAGTCCATGGAGTCACAAGAGTTGGACACAACTTAGCAACTAAACAATAATAAGGGTTAATTCTTATGGATTGAGCTGTTAGAAACTAAGTCTTTTAATATGTGGATAGGGGATTGGATGAAATCATTTGTGTTGAGAATCTGTAGTTTTTATAGGCCAAGGGTGAGTTTGATCAAGGAGAGAATGTTTCTCATCCAGTAATTTTAAGACCTGTTGTAAGGTCAGACCACCCAAGATGGCTGTTCTCTTTCTCTCTGTAACCACCTGCTCCACCAGGACCTGCTTCACCCACACCCTACACTCAGGACTGACCCACCCACACACTTGTCCCATCCCCAGCCAGTGACTGTTCTTGTTGAAGGAGCAGTTAAGGGCATGCCCCTCTGCTGATTTCTCTGGTAATCCTGGTAACCAATCAGCCAAGGTGACAGCCGATTGCTCTGTAACTGGTAATCCCCCCATCCCCACCCGCCAACCCCACCATTCCCCAGGAATGAAGATTGCTGCCATATCTTGCCCACCTTGGAGTGTCACTCCAGGGCCTTGCTTTTGACAGTAAGTATTCCTGCTCCTGCCCCCTCATCCATTACATCATTATTTCTGTTTCTGAGTCCTGGGTTTTCCTTTGGTCTTGAACTCGGGCAAGCACAGTCCTTGGAGGCCTGTGGGGTGCAACTCAACCCATATTATTTCAGTTAAATTTTTATAAAAACTTTTATTTGCCTTTTTCATGTGTAAAATAGGAATTACCTATTAACATCTCACGGAGAAGGCAATGGCACCCCACTCCAGTACTCTTGCCTGGAAAATCCCATGGACGGAGGAGCCTGGTAGGCTGCAGTTCCTGGGGTCGCAAAGAGTCGGACACGACTGAGCGACTTCACTTTCACTTTTCACTTTCATGCACTCGAGAAGGAAATGGCAACCCACTCCAGTGTTCTTGCCTGGAGAATCCCAGGGACGGTGGAGCCTGATGGGCTGCCGTCTATGGGGTCGCACAGAGTCGGACACGACTGAAGCGACTTAGCAGCAGCATTAACATCTCATACAGCACTTGGGAGCATCTAGTACAGCGCTGTCCAATGGAAGTATTGGACAAGCCCCCATGTCATTATCAATAACCTCATTGCCACATTTTTAAAAATAGAAATAAACAATAAAAATTAATGTTTGCATTTTATTTACCTAATATAATCAAAACATTTCAACATGTAATCAATATTTTTAAATTACCGGGAGATTTTACGTTCTGTTTTCGTTCTGTGTGTTTTACATTTACAACATCTCCGTTAGGGCCAGACACTATTCAAAAGTTCAGTAGTCATTTCCAAGCTACCGCATTGGACAGCGCGGGTCTACACCGCTCAGCAGACACGCCCTGCAGAGGTGAGCGTAGGGCGGGTCTTAGCCAGACGGGGCGGAGCTTCTCAGGGCGCGTTTTGGGCCTCGCTGGCTGCCGTAGGAAGCGTGGCGGCGCCACGTCCCCTGCCGCCGAGGGAGAGGAGTCAGTTGGGCCTCTGGGTGGGTGGCCATGGCTTTTACGTTGTACTCGCTGCTGCAGGCGGCCCTTCTCTGCGTCAATGCCATCGCCGTGCTTCACGAGGAGCGTTTCCTCAAGAACAGTGAGTGGGGCCGGTGGGCCGGACTGAGGGGGCGGCGGCGGAGCTCGGGGATCGCGGACCCGAGTAGGGCCGCGAGAGGGGACCACCTGGGCAGGGACGGACGGGCGGCCAAGGGCTCGCCTCCTTAGGGCCCTTCCTTGGGTGGGGAAGCCGAGCCACTCTCGTCTCAGAAGAGAGTGAAGATTGTTCCACAGACGCCCGCTGGGTGCCAGCCCTGAGGGGTCGGGAAGCGGAGATGAGTAGAGCCGGGGACGCCCCTGCCTGCGACTAGTTTAGGCTAGGAATTTAGTACACGTTTCCGTGGCTGCTTTTAATTGTCACAAATCTGAGGTGTGGGTTTTCAGTGAAAGAGGGAGGGGCGTGGCTCATTTTGGAGCGTGGGTAGTTTGAAGAAGAAAGTGATGGAGAGTCATAGGGGTTCCTGGGCTTTGGAGATTAGAGGAAAGGAAGCCTGTTGGGATTATCACAACATCCAGCCACGCGCATTCCAAGAAAAGTTTATTCAGCACAGTTTATCGGGTGCCTGTGATGCGCCAGCCTAGAATCTGAGCGTACAGGGAAGACAGAAATATGCCTACCGGGATCTCGCAATGCAGCGAGCTCCATGCCACTTGGGCAGGCTGCTTTTTTCCTGTCTGAGGCACAATTACGGCAGGATACTGCATGATGGTACATCATGTGTCACAGCGTGCGGAACGTGTCAGTGTAGATCACTGAAACTCAAACCCATGAGCAAGATTGATTCGTTTCATTTATTCCTTCAGGAGAGATTTATAATATGTGCCAGGCCCATGTAATAGAAGCTGAGGTTACAACAGTTATCCTACCCTTCTAATGGAAGTTACTCTAAGTAAAAACTGAAGAAGTACCAATAACAAGTATGCAGAATGTTACAAAAGGGATATGTTGGGACATACTAACTTGAGAGTCTTTGAAATCTTGGAGGAAATATGTCTAACCGGAAATGTGAAATGTATCAGTAAACATTAGGTGAAGGGTCAGGAAGTGAGGGGTAAAAAGCTGGTGTGAAAATTGGAAAGGTCCTAAGCAAGGCAGTGATGTGACCAGATTTGTGTTATTTGCAAGATCTTTCTGGTTACTTTATGGAGAACAGATCAGAAGTGTAGAAGAGTGGATGTGGAAAGACCATTTCAGATAGGTCAAGTAGATATTGTGAGTATAATACAAGTTGAATGGATATAATAACAATAATGATACCGAATGCTTAACACTAACCGTGTGCCAGAATCTGTATCCAGTGCTTTACACATACTAACTTGTGTAACCCTTACAAGAACCCTGTGAGACAGGTACTGTTTTCATCCCTGCTTTATACTAAGTTGGAGGAAATGAAGAATGGTAGCTGGAAGGGGATACGGGGGTATGTTTTGTGGTGGTTTTGTTTTTAGGTGTCAGCAGCAACAGTGAGGGAGAAGGCGATGGCAACCCACTCCAGTACTCTTGCCTGGAAAATCCCATGGATGGAGGAGCCTGGTAGGCTGCAGTCCATGGTGTCTCTGAGAGTAGGAGTCGGACACGACTGAGCGACTTCACTTTCACTTTTCACTTTCATGCATTAGAGAAGGAAATGGCAACCCACTCCAGTGTTCTTCCCTGGAGAATCCCAGGGTCGGGGGAGCCTGGTAGGCTGCAGTCAATGGGGTCCTGAAGAATCGGACACGACTGAGCAATTTCAGTTTCACTTTTCACTTTCATGCATTGGAGAAGGAAATGGCCACCCACTCCAGTGTTCTTCCCTGGAGAATCCCAGGGTCAGGGGAGCCTGGTGGGCTGCTGTTTATCGCACAGAGTCGGACACAACTGAAGCGACTTAGCAGCAGCAGCAACAGTGAGAACTAGTCAGGTTCTTTCAGAAGTCAGTGCCATGAAAAATGTGGGGAGAAAGTGAATACTGAAGCAAATATACAAATATAAAAAAGACAGAAGAGATTAAGAAGGTATTCATATGCAGCATGTGGACCTCAGTTGACTTCTACTTCACACATCAACTGTAAAAAACATTTTGAAGATTCTAGTATGGACTAGATACTAGATGATATTAAGGAATCACTGTACATCTTGTTAGTGTGATAAAGAGGCATTCTGAAATATTTAGGGGTGAAATATTATAGTACCAGCAATTTATTTTTAAAGAAATCAAGCAGAGAAAACGATGAAGCACATAAGGCAAAAAAAATCAATAATTTTAAAAATTATTTATGTATTTAATTTTGGCTCTGCTAGGTTTTGGTTGCTGCGCAGGCTCTCTCTGGTTGTGGTGTGCAGGCTCCTCAGTGCAGTGGCTTCTGTTGTTGCAAAGCACAGGCTCTAGAGGTGTGGGCTTCGGTAGTTATGGCTCCCAGGCTCAAGAGCACAGGTGCAAGAGTTGTGAAGCCCGGGCTTAGTTGCTCCTTGGCACGTGGGTGCTTTCCAGATCAGGGATTGAACCTGTGTCTCCTGCATTGGCAGACGGATTCTTAACTACTGAGCCATGAGGGAAGTCCCCCAAGTCAACAATTATTACGCAACATTGTAAATCAACTATACTCCAACATAAAATGTTTAAAAAATCAGCAAATTAATTAAATCTGAGTGATAAATACGTTTTAAAACTTTCATAATTAAAGGTTAGAAAAAAGAGTTGCTAACAGGAAGGAAATAGTAATGAGAGAAAAGATACAGGAGAGAAATGAGGTGATTGATAGCTCAAGGATTCTGAGAAGGTGAGTGGAGATGGGACCTAAGGCACACATGGAGGAGATGGCATAAGTGGGAGGTGGGATACTTTCTTTATTGAAAAAGGAGGAAAAGTTAGCTGGAGAAGCAGGAGGTTCCTAGATTTGGTGGCAGAAAGTTTTTCTCCATTCCTTACAACAAATAGGCCAATCACTGTGAGCAACATGGAAAGATGTAGCAGCGAGCATGACACAGTGTCTTTGTTCTCAGAGAGATAGAACAGATAAATAATTATACAGATAGTTGAGTCTAGGTTAAATGCTTTGAAGGAAGAGAACTAGGTAAGAACCATGGGAATGTAACCCCTTGGTTGAATTAGGACAGTGTTGGTTCCTAAGGAAATAGCATTTAAAGCTAAGTCCTAGAATAGGAATAGGAAGTAGTGTATTTTTGGTTACCTTTCAGACTTCTAAGTGGAGAGAGATGTCATGTAGGCATTTGTGTATACAGGTCTGGCGCCCAGAAGGGAGGTTTGAGGAGGATTTACACATGGGGATTTTTAGTGTTGACTGGTAATTTCATACCGTTGAAATGAAGACTATTTCTCAGAGAGGTTCAAGGATTGAGTCCTGAAATTATTTTTTCATGTCAGGGTTCTTGGTTGCAAGCAGCAGAAGCTGATTCTGGCTAATTAAGGAGAAGGAAATTTAATAAAAGTTTTTTGGAGAACAGAACAATGGAGCAGAGTGGAGAATCCAAATATAGACACATATTTATATGGACACTTAATAAAGGTAACAGCAGAGTGTGATAGGAAGGTCCTTCAATAAATGATTCTGGGTTAACTGGATATTCAAAAAGAAGTAAATGAATCTTGACCCTCTGCTTCATGCTAAACACAAAAGTCAATTGCAAGAACATTGTAGATCTAAGTGGAAAAGGTAAAAATAAAGCTGGAAGAAAACATTTTTTTTTTCTGAAAGGGCCATATTAAAAATACATAGCAAGCTTTTGCAGGCCAGGAGACAAAATTGAGGCTATTAAGTGGAAATTAGCCATTTATAAATGTTAATACATAATTCTTTTTTTCCCCAGCTTTGAGATTTAATTGACATATAACATTGTGTAAGTGTAAGATAATATTTGTGATGATTTGGTACACGTATATATTGCAGAATGCTTACCACAGTAAGGTTGGTTAACATATCCTTCACCTTACATAATTATCATTTTGTTGTAGACATTGTTTTAGTGAGAACATTTAAGATTTACTTTCAGAGCAGCTTTCAAGTAAACAGTGCAGTGTTGTTAACTGTGGTCACCATGCTGTACAGTAGATCCCCAAAATTTGCTCATCTAATAACTCAGAGTACCTTTTGACCAATATCTCCTGATTTCCTCCACCACTCAGCTCCTGGCAACCGCCATACTACTGTCTCTTTCTATGAATTCCGTGGTTTCAGATCCCACATGTAGGTGAGATAGTACAGTAGTAGTCTTCCTCTGAGTTATTTCAGTTAGCATAGTGTCCTCAGGGTCCATCTTTGTTGTCACATATGTCAAGTTTTCCTTATTTGTGGCTGAATAATATTTCATTGTATATGTAGATTGCTGCTGCTGCTAAGTCGCTTCAGTCGTTTCCGACTCTGTGCAACCCTGTAGACGGCAGCCCACCAGGCTCCCCTGTCCCTGGGATTCTCCAGGCAAGAACACTGGAGTGGGTTGCCATTTCCTTCTCCAGTGCATGAAAATGAAAAGTGAAAGTGAAGTCACTCAGTCATGTCCGACCCTCAGCAACCCCATGGACTGCAGCCTACCAAGCTCCTCCGTCCATGGGATTTTCCAGGCAAGAGTACTGGAGTGGGGTGCCATCACCTTCTCCGATATGTACATTACATTTTCTTTATTCATTCATTTGTCAGTGAACACTTGGATTGTTTTCATGTCTTGGCAATTGTGAATAGTGCTGCAGTGAACATAGGAGTGCAAATATCTCTTCAAGATAATGATTTCATCTCTTTTGGATAAATACCCAGAAATGGGGTTACTAAATGTGTTTCTGTTTTAAATTTTTTGAGGAACCTTCATTCTGCTTTCCATAGCAGCTGTACAAATTTACATTCCTGTGGACAGTGCACAAAGGTTCCCTTTTTTCCACATCCTTACCAGCATTTATTGTCTCTTGTTTTTTTTTGGTAATAGCCGTTCTGACAAGTGTGAGGTGATATTTCATTGTGGCTTTGACTTGTATTTCTCTGATGAATAGTGATGTTGAGTACATTTTCATGTACTTGTTGGCCATTTTTACGTCTTTGGAAAAATATCTATTCAACTCCTCTGCCCACTTTTAACCAGATTATTGGGAAATACAATTATTAATGGAGAGCACTTCCAAAATGTTGGTGTGAGAACCTCCACTGGACCCTCTTTTCAATGAAACCACTATAACTAGTGACTGTTATTTAAAAAACAAACATTCAGAGTCACCGGGAATTGTCATAAGAGTATACAACAAACAGAGAAACTTTTTTTTCTGCCAAGAAAATCTATTAAAGCTCAGTAAGATCAGTGAGACTCTCTTGTGTTTGAGCCACATCCAGTTCTCCCCCTCCCCTACTGGGGAAAGAAAAAAAGGAAATAATAAAGATTACAGTGAAAATTAATGAAATACAGAGCAGAGAAACAATAAAGAGAATTAACAAAACTAAAAGCTAGTTCTCTCAGAAGATCAACAAAATTGGCAAACATTTACCTCGACTGAGAAAAAAAGAAGACTCAGATTACTAAAGTCAGTGATGAAAGGAGACATCACTACCTTAGAGAATGAAAAGGATTTTAAGGGAATGGTGTGAACAACTGTATGGCAACAAATTAGATGATTTAGATGAAATGGACAAATTTCTAGAAAGACCACAAACTATTGAACCGACTAATTAGACCTATAACATGTAAAGAGATTGAGTTAGTAGTTTAAAAACTTTGAACAAAGGAAAACCCAGGCTTCATTGCTGGATTCTGCCAAACATTTAAAGAAAACTTAGTACCAAAATAGAGAGGAGAGAGAACATCCCAACTCATGCCTTGAGGCCAGTATTAACCTGGTACGAAAACCAGACGCAGCACAAGAAAAGAAACCCCAGACCAGTATCTCTGATGAATATAAACACAAAAATTCTCTGCAGAACACTGGCAAACTAAACCAGGTGGGATTTACCCCAGGAGTGCAGGGTTGATTTAACCTTTTAAAATCAGTTTAATTCATCATATTAGTAAAATAAAAATCACATGATTATAATAGATGCAGAAAAGAATTTGACAAAACCCCATACCCTTTCATGATAAAACATTCAAGAAACTAGGAATAGGAAAGAACTTTCTCAATCTGATAAAGAACATCTATGAAAACCCCCGGTGAGGGTTGTGTGAGCCTAAATAACAAGAGAAATTCCTACAGGAGGTAGATCTTAGGCAGTAAGTCAGGAGACTCCCCTGGTGGCCCAGTGGCTAAGATGCCATGCTCCCAATGCAGGGGGCCTGGGTTCAGTCCCTGGTCTAAAGATCCCATGTGCTGCAGCCAAGACCCAATGCGGCTAAATAAGTAATTATTAAAAAACAAAAAACCAGTAAGTCAGATTTGCATCAGTTTACAGAGAAATGAGGGCTTCTCTGGTGGCTTAGTGGTAAAAAGTCTGCCTGTAGTACAGGAGACACAGATTCAATCCCTGGATTAGAAAATCCCCCTGGAGAAGGAAATGGCAACCCATTCCAGTATTCTTGCCTGGGAAATCCCACGGACAGAGCAGTCTGTGAGGCTACAGTGCCTGGGGCCTCAAGAGTCAGACATGGCTCAGCACCTGGACCCCACCACAGAGACATGAACAAGGTACTCCATAGGCCTCCCGTATGATGGACGTAGATGAGCGTGGCAGTTTATGACACTGAAGAAACTCTACAGATGTATGTTTCTATTTAACTATATATTACTGAAAAGCATTTAATTTCATCAAGGGTTAAATGGAAGTAATTGTGTTGAATTGGGAATTATATTGAACCAAGAGAGATTAGTCTGAGTATACTAGATCATTCACTTAAGCAGTGCTCTTTTTGATCAAGGTAATTTTTTCAAACTTATATTAGTAGAGTTCTTTGTGTGGTTTATTAGGTACTTTTACATTTATGATAGCACTGCAGACTTGGTGACACAAAATAAAGCACATTCATTTTCTTTCATAGAAATGGAAACTGATCTCAAAGAAGCTGAGGTTTGCCAATGTCCTCAAAACTGTGTTAATACTTTTTCTTCAAAATGTATCTAGCTGGGGATTGTTGACTGAACCTGGATGGATTACCCTTTTGTGTGTGACTTTTTGAAGTCTGGGCAGGGGAAGAACATTATGTGGTGTTTACAATTAGTAACTTTTTCTATTTAAGTTCATTCCTGAGACTGGCAGCAACAGCTGCTGGCTGGTCTTATCATTTGTTTTCTGCTGGACCCTTCTTGCTATGGACAAGAAAGCTGCAGAGTTCAGTCTTTATCCTTAAAAAAAAAAAAGCAAAGCTCTTTAAAAGTTTGGCCAGGTTCCTTAGAAAAACAACTGACACTCTTTAGTAGCAGTTGGAGAGAAAACTACTTGTTACAGTAAAAGGTAATTCCTGGCAGATGATCTTTCACTGGTCAATTTTGTATTTTTGTCTGTGGAATATCGAGAGGAATGTTTTCCTCACTCTCCCCAAAATTCTGTTTTCTTTTTCATTCTAGTGGCATAAGAATAGAGAAGCTAACATTAGCTGATAATTTACTATTTTTAAAAAATTACTTAAGTGCTGATGCTTAAATCATGGTATTCTCTATATTGTAGAGTTTTATCCTGTTTTGTTGAGGAGCAAGCATTTGGAAGATACATTTTTTTCTGGGATCACTCCTCATTATGTGCATGATCCACAAAGTACTTAAAGAAGTTCTTTTTTATCATCTAAGAGACTGTGGCCTTAAATGGAAAGGAGTGATAGTTTTAGCAATGATAAATTTCTAAAAACCAGGTAAAGGAAATGAAACCAGCAACCGTCTAAAGGCAGTTATAAAGCAGTTTAAATATTCAGAGTGACTTGTGGTTGAAGCCCCTCCACTTCTGGAACCTGTCTTTGCCTGCAGGATGTTCATGCTCTGAATTCCAGAGGGGTTTCTCCAATAGAGGAGTAGCTTTACAGGTTTTCTTTTTAAATGTCATTTTTTCTTTTTATCAAAGCAATGTCTGTGTGTGGTTTTTAAGGTCAAAAAAGCCCTTCAACCTATAAAGAAAAACAGAAGCCTCCTGCTCCATCTTTCCTCAACCTCCTCTATTCTTCGAAAGCAATTATTTTCAATTCTTTCAAGTGTTAAATCACTGACCTATTTTGAAAGGGTTTAGCACAGTTGTACCTTCAGTGGCACACTCATTCTTGTGTAAGCACAAATACACACATACTTCCCTTCTTCGCCTCTCACATCTCCAGCCAATCATTGGTAATATCAGTATTTCATATTTAATATGACTATGCATATTACAGCTGAACAGTCAAAAAAAATCATAATTTTATTCTTCTAGTTGATTTGTGGTTCAGGTGTAGAATTCTAGATTGGAAGCACTTTTTCTAGAGTTTTGAGGACATTATTCCATTTAATTTTCTCATTTCCTTTATTGATGTTAAGTCTAATGCCACTGTGTTTCCTAACTCTTTGTAGGTAGAGACCCTTAGGGTATTCTCTTTATCTTTGCATGCACAGTCTCTTCAGTCGTGTCTGACTCTTTGCAACCCTATGTTCTGTAGCCCACCAGGCTCCTCTGTCCATGGGATTCTCCAGGCAAGAATACTGGAGTGGGTTGCTGTGCCCTCCTCCAGGGGATCTTCCCAACCCAGGAGGTGAACCCCCATCTCTTACATCTCCTGCATTGGCAGGAGGGTTTTTTACCGCTAGCAGTACCTGGGAAGCCCTTTTATCTTTAGAGGTCTGAAATTTTACAATAATGTGGCAGTCTCTGGGTCTCCTTTTCATTCATTGGAGCATACCCTGATTGGGCCCATTTGGCCTAAAGGCTCATATCCCTCAGTTCTGGGATATCATCTCTTAATATGTGTTTGATAATTCTTTTAAAAACTTCTATTGGAGTATAGTTGATTTACAGCGTTTGTGGTAGTTTCAGGTGTACAGCAAAGTGAATCAGTTATATACTTTTTTTTTTAAGATTCTTTTCCCACTCGGCCATTATAGAGTGTTGAGTAGAGTTCCCTGTGCTATACAGCAGGTTCTTATTATCTTTTTTTTTCATATATATAGTAGTGTGTATATGTTAATCCTAATATTTCCCAGATTATCCCTCCCCCATCCCTTGGTAATGATAAATTTGTTTTCTACATCCATGACTGTACTTCTGTTTTGTAAATAAGTTCATTTGTTCAGTTCACTTCAGTCGCTAGTTGTGTCCGACTCTTTGCGACCCCATGAATCGCAGCACGCCAGGCTCCCTGTCCATCACCAACTCCCGGAGTTCATTCAAACTTAGGTCCATTGAGTCGGTGATGCCATCCAGCCATCTCATCCTCTGTCGTCCCCTTCTCCTCCTGCCCCCAATCCCTCCCAGCATCAGAGTCTTTTCCAATGAGTCAACTCTTTGCATGAGGTGGACAAAGTACTGGAGTTTCAGCTTTAGCATCATTCCTTCCGAAGAAATCCCAGGGCTGATCTCCTTCAGAATGGACTGGTTGGATCCCCTTGCAGTCCAAGGGACTCTCAAGAGTCTTCTCCAACATCACAGTTCAAAGACATCAACTCTTCGGCGCTCAGCTTTCTTCACAGTCCAACTCTCACATCTGTACATGACCACAGGAAAGACCATAGCCTTGACTAGATGGACCTTTGTTGGCAAAGTAAAGTCTCTGCTTTTGAATATGCTATCTAGGTTGGTCATAACTTTTCTTCCAAGGAGTAAGCGTCTTTTAATTTCATGGCTGCAATCACCATCTGCAGTGATTTTATATGATTTTGTACTCCCGCTTTTTTTGACTCCACGTATATGGCATCTGGTCCCATCACTACATGGGAAATAGATGGAGAAACAGTGGAAACAGTGTCAGACTTTATTTTTCTGGGCTCCAAAATCACTGCAGATGGTGACTGCAGCCATGAAATTAAAGGACGCTTACTCCTTGGAAGGAAGGTTATGACCAACCTAGATAGCATATTCAAAAGCAGAGACATCACTCTGCCAACAAAGGTTCGCCTAGTCAAGGCTATGGTCTTTCCTGTGGTCATGTATGGATGTGAGAGCTGGACTGTGAAGAAAGCTGAGTTTCGAAGAATAGATGCTTTTGAACTGTGGTGTTGGAGAAGACTCTTGAGAGTCCCTTGGACTGCAAGGAGATCCAACCAGTCCATTCTGAAGGAGATCAGCCCTGGGATTTCTTTGGAGGGAATGATGCTCAAGCTGAAACTCCAGTATTTTGGCCACCTCATGCGAAGAGTTGACTCATTGGAGAAGACTCTGATGCTGGGAGGGATTGAGGGCAGGAGGAGAAGGGGACGACAGAGGATGAGATGGCTGGATGGCATCACTGACTCGATGGATGTGAGTCTGGGTGACCTCCGAGAGCTGGTGATGGATAGGGAGGCCTGGCGTGCTGCGGTTCATGGGGTCGCAAAGAGTCGGACACGACTGAGCGACTGATCTGATCTGATCTGATAAGTGATATCACGATATGTCTTTCTGACCGCACTCAGTATGACAAACGGTCTCAAGGTCCGCCCTTGTTGCTGCAGATGCCACTATTTTGTTCTTACGGCTGAATAGTATTCCATTGTATATATGCACCACTTCATCTTTGTCCATTCCTCTGTTGATGGACATTTATGTGGCTTCCATGTCCTGGCTATTGAACATTGGGGCGCATGTATCTTTTTGAATAATATTTTTCTCTGGGTATATGCCTAGGAGTGGGATTGCTGGATCAGATGGTAGTTCTATTTTTAGTTTTTTAAGGAACCTCCATGCTATTCTCCATAGTGGCGTAATGACTATCAGTTTACATTCCCACCAACAGTGTAAGAGGGTCCCCTTTTCTTCACACCCTCTCCAGCATTTATTGTAGATTTTTTGATGATAGCGGTTCTGACCCGTGTCAGTTAATACCTCGCTGTAGTTTTGACTTCCTTTTCTCTCATAATTAGTGATGTTGAACATCTTACCATGTGCTTTTTGGCCACCTCACTAGGCAATTTTTTCCTGTTTTTTTCTTTGGTCTTTCTGGAACTCCAGTTATTTTGACATTATCGATACTCCTTCTTTAATGTTTTTCTTGTCTTGTAGGTGTCTTCCACTTAGTGTGTCAGCCTCTTGACCTTTTTATGCTGATAGAATGAGAGCAACTGCTCCTTTTTACCTTCCCTTTTTCATGGCATCTTGTTCTCTGAGTTTTGTAGCTATACTAGTTTTTCTCTAAGGATGTTTGTTTCTTTAAAAAATGAACTTCTTGCATTCTCTCTTCCTCAGAGCCGCCTTCTCTGGCTTGACTCTATCCTACCATGTTCAGAATCGTTCCCTTTTGACTGTCAGTTCATTCTAAAGAGTAAACCCTGAGAGGCTCTTTGGAAGCTCTGTGTATATGGTTGGGCTTTACTCACCAGTGGGCGTCTGAGTTAAATTCGCCGTTTCATTAAAGCCCCCTGTATGTCACTAACTGAAGTCACTAACTAATTGACCAACTTCCTGAGTAATTGTGCAACTTCCTGTCTGCAGAATGTAAGTATTCTTATGTTCCAGACTTACGTGATACACAAGCAGGAAAAGCGGGCAGGAGTCTGACTCTTAGGTTTGTAGGCCTTAATTAATTCAGTCCACCTTCCCGAGACCCCAGGTCTGGAGCTTCCCTGCTTCAGTCTCCACTGAGAGTAAACCCGTCTCCTGAGGAGGTAAGAGAGAGAGAAACTCTTCCCATCAGTTCAGTCCAGGGGAAGGGAGGCGGGGATGAGCAGGCTGACTGCTCCTGGGGAACTGTCAGTTAGTCCTCCTGTGCTTCCAAAACTGCGCCACCCTCACTGGCATTTTGAAGTTTCTCTCAAGTTTTCAGGATTCTCAGCAAGATTCACCTGTTTTTTACTGTGTGCTCCCTGGAGTTTTAGGTTTCAGTTTTTGGTGGCTCAGATGGTAAAATGTCTGCCTGCAATGCAGGAGACCCGGGTTCGTTTCCTGGGTCGGGAAGATCCCCTGAAGAAGGAAATGGCAATCCACTCCAGTACTCTTGCCTGGAAAATCCCATGGACGGAGGAGCCTGGTAGGCTACAGTCCATGGGGTGGCAAAGAGTCGGACACGACTGAGCGACTTCACTTTGTTTTCTCTGCTAAGTCAGTTACTGTTCCGTTTATCTTTTTCTGTTGTTGTTCGGATTAACTTCTCTTGCCTGAGGACTTCTTTCTTATTACTCTTGTAAGCTCAGTGGTAAGAGAATCCACCTGCCAGTGCAGGAGACACAGGAGATGTGGGTTGGATTCCTGGGTCGGAAAAGTCCCCTGGAAATGGCAACCCACTCCAGCATTCTTGTCTAGAAAATAGTTGGGGTCACAAAGAGCAGACATGACTGAGTGACTGAACTGAACTGAGACCTGGATTCAGAAGCTGTCTTTAACATGTATAACAGTTAATCGGAATTGAGTGTGAATAGCAATACTTGGTGGAGAAGGCAATGGCAACCCACTCCAGTACTCTTGCTTGGAAAATCCCATGGATGGAGGAGCCTGTTGGGCTGCAGTTCATGGAGTCGCTAAGAGTCAGACACGACTGAGCGACTTCACTTTCACTTTTCACTTCCATGCACTGGGGAAAGAAATGGCAACCCACTCCAGCGTTCTTGCCTGGAGAATCCCAGGGACGGCGGAGCCTGGTGGGCTGCCGTCTATGAGGTCGCACAGAGTCGGACACGACTAAAGTGATTTAGCAGCAGCAGCAATACTTGGAGGGTTGTGGTATGATACAGGGCTAGCATGTTAATTTAAGGAGCTTCTGACTTCACTCAGTAGATGATGGAAATCATCACACATTGTAAACTAGAAAGATCTAGCCCTTTAAGGGAGAAAGAGGTTGAGATGAAATTGCAGAGGCATCTATTGAGAGTCTGGCCAAAGATGGTAGAGGCTGTGATATTAACCACTGTGATGGAGGTTGAGCTCTGGGAGCTCGAAACGAGTAACACCTCTGTGGACTAGGAAGGCTATGAGCATAGGTGAGCTAGGTCAACTTTTTCTCCATCTTCAGGTTAAAGGGTTAGTGTGTCAGGAATTAATTAAGCCCTGTAGTCATAGGAGATAAAAAAATACCTAGTCATAAGAGATATGAAAAGTGGACCTGAAATAAGGACAAGAGAAGGACATTGCAGAAATGAGGATGTGTGAGCCTCTAGAAGAATGTGTAAGGCAATAAAAAAAAAGATGAGCAAATAAAGGTAAAAAAGTAATGATGTATATTATCAGGAAAATGACAGAAGAAGGTAAAAGACCCATTTACTAAAAATAAGTGGGATTAGAGTTAGATAGTAGGCTAAATTCCTCACCTCAAAATTGAGAAATGAAGAGGAATGGTCAAGTTAAAAAGATATGCATACCTCTGTTGCCATGCCATGAAGACCTATCCAAGCTGTGAACAGGTTTGTATTAATATTTCCCCAGGTGAACACATAGTGAAACTTCGATGCAACACCTTTATACTAATAATTACATTGGGTTTTATGAATTCTGAGTTGAAATAATTTATTATTCAACTTGACACTTTTTATTATTCAACTGAAACTTTGGTTTTCAGTTCTGACCTGAAAAAAATGTTTTGTTTAAAAAAGGAGAAAGATAACAGTTAGGTTGTCACAACAGTCATCTTTACTGAATTCAGTGCCATGGGATAATTTACTAGGCTGTAGTTTATTTTATAAAATTAAAAGAGAAATTAAATGTGCTGCTTATCAAAAGTAAAAAATATACACTAAAATTTTTTAATCCTATGACTATATTTTATGTCTTCAACAGAGACTCAAAGTTACGTTTTAGAAGGTGACTAATGAGGGAGCAAGGCAAGTGCTTGATAAATTTTAACACAGCTTATCATCTTTATGTTATGCAGTTGGCTGGGGAACAGACCAGGGAATTGGAGGATTCGGAGAAGAGCCAGGAATTAAATCTCAGCTAATGAACCTTATTCGATCTGTAAGAACCGTGATGAGAGGTAAGAAGCAAAACTAGTAGAACACTCTTTCATTTTAATTTTGTGGTTTAAGTAGCAAAACTTCCAAGTGTGAATGTCATTTTTGTAGTGGAAACTTTTTCTGTTTGACTTGGCTTTCGTGCTTAAAAAGTTACTAGTTTCTTTCCTCTCTTGCCTTCTCCATTTAAGCCAACTGACGCAGATGGAATGCTCAGTGATGTGATGTTTCTTTGCTACCTGTATGTCACCTCTCGGGGTTGAAAGACATTAGTGTTCTTGACTTTTAGAAATTCTTTTTGCTTCTAAGTAGAAAAGTTATCTAGAGTCCTGTAAGACTTTCAAGAGAAAAATACAGGCCCCGTGTCTGTTATTTTATTAGAAAATATTTTAGAACAACTTGGGAGTTCAAAACCTTTTATTTGAAACTATTAAAAGTAGAGTCTCTTACTACCTCTACCTCTGTCTGTCTATTAGCTGCTTTCATCACAGCTTTGGGTAGAAAGATAAGTTCATTTCTTCATTTAGTGATGAAGCTATAGAATCTTCCTTGCACTGTTTTCCCAGTGTCAGATGTCGCTGGCAACCATGTGGTCTACTTCTGCCTGGGTCCAGTTTGCTTGTGTTCCCAGAGCTGCTCCAGCACTATCCCCAGATTACTTTGTATTGATGTAGTTGTGCCAGTGTGACCCTTACCCCAGTCACACAAGCCCTCTTTCAAATAAGTTTTGGATTTTATGATCCAATGCATGTTTGAATGTTGCTGTGTGGTAAGGATTTGCAATGTGATTCTGATGACATACTGTATTTCTACCTTCCTGATGCTAGTAACTATGACGTAGTTCTTTTCTGATTTGTTTAATAATTAAATTTTTTTTTTTGCAGTGCCATTGATAATAGTAAACTCAATTGCAATTGTATTACTTTTACTGTTTGGGTGAAGATCAATGGGGGAAATGGAGACTCCGAAGAAGAGCTGCCAGCAGAAGTTATTACTTCAGTCTTTATGGAAGTATACATATCTTAGCTGGCTCTCCTTGGACTTGACAAAAATGTAAACCTGACAATAAAACCAGAGTCCCTATTTATCTGATTTTTTAAAAATGTTGTACTTACAGTTTTATTGAAAAAAGTCAGATCATCAGAGACCATAACTGTCGAGGATTAGAATACATTGGATTGCTGACTGCTGATAAAAGTTCATGCTGTGGAAAAGATTGTTAAAAGCGTGCAGGACTGTCACTTCTGTGTTTTTAGCGATTTCTCTCTTTGACTTCTCAGGGATGAATTTTTTTTCAAAGTTCTCGTAACTTAGTTATGTATGATGTGAGAACGATTATCCTCCTAGATAAAATTTAAAGGATTTTTAAAATATAAAATGTTAGGTAATTTGGATTGTTTTATTTTGAACTCGTTGGTTAAGTATTCTGTCTGTATACTGTCTCAGCTATGAAAAATTCAAATCTGTAGTAACTGTTGACGACCAATACTCTGATTTCTGGGAGAGTTCTAATTTTCTTAAGTTGGATAGTCACATGTTGATTGTGTTTTTAAGTTTCATTTTAAGTTTGATTCATGCATTTGTTATTTTATTAATTGGCCTGAATGATGAGACCAGATCAGTATCTACATATTTCCAAAGGTTAAAGAAAAATCTGTATAGAAAAGTCTATGCCCTTTTTAACAATGATGACTTATTTTTTAAAATCAGCATAAATAGTAGCCTGCAAGAGCAATCCTAAACAATCACCATTAAACCACACTATGTAAGAAGACTATTGTTAAGCATTTACCTCCCCAAATTATCAGGTTTCTTGGAATAGCACATTAAGGGGTGTGATTGGTGATTCTTCATTCTGTCAGTCACTAGAGCATTCATGGTGGATAAATTGTGTTTTGTTTTGTTTTTATATCTTAGACCATCCCAAATGTGTTTACCCCAAAATACCATTTTATGCAGAAAGATTAAGACAATGTAAATGGTTTTTCTGGAAATTAGTTAATAATGCTTTAAAAGGGGTGGAACGGCATGTGTGTTTAAAAGAGAACATTTGTAAATAAAATTCAATTTCCAAGTCAAACACTTGTTTTTGTACCTTAGTATAAATACCTGTCAGTGTTAATCTTATTTTGTGTATAATAATTACTCTATATGTTCTTTGCTCTAAAATCATTGAACACAGATTTAATGAGTTTCTTTTTTCTTCAATGAATTAACAGCATTGCGGACATATATCAGGACAACTCATGAACAACTCTGATTCTATGACTTAAGGGCAGGTATTAGATGCCTGTTGGCCATGCCTGAGCTAGAGATGGAAGATCTCTGAGCAGGGGGGCCTTACAGCTGAACCAAAGAAGTTTATGAGGGATCCTGAGTTGATTTGTTGGCTAATGGGAGTAACTAACATATTTTGCACCTAAAGGCAATTTAAGAATCTGACACATGGATTTGAATTTAAGCTTTTGAACAGATTCAAAAGAAGCAGTTAACTGAGGGCACTCCTGCTTCTCCACAGGCATTGAGCCATATAGAATTTTAAAGAGAGAAGAGACCTTGGCCTAATAGCATTTTAGTGAAGGATTTACAACACACTTTTATACCCATTTAATGTTGAGATACTGTCCAAGTTCACCTTTCAATGGAGAGCAGTCACAGCAGGGCAGGATCAGAGTATTCTCTAGCAAAGTGGTTCTGTGCAACATGGGCATCAAAGTATTTCCTCTCTAGGAGCTTCCCTGGTGGTCCAGTGCTTAAGAATCTGCCTTCCAATGCAAGGGACACAGGTTTGATCCCAGGTATGGTTGGATCCTACGTGCCATGGAGTAACTAAGTCTGCGCCACAGGGACTAAGCCTGTGCTGTAGACTCCACATGCTGAAATCACTGAAGCCTGCTGGCCGAGAACCTGTTCTCTGCAACCAGAGAAGCTACTGCAAAAAGAAACCAGCACACCACAGCTAGGGAGCAGTTCCCACTGTGCAACTAGAGAAAGCCTGCTCACAGCAACGAAGACCCACCACCGCCAAATAATAAGTCTTAAAAAGATGAAAAAAAAAAAGTTTTCTCCCTAAAGGCCTCTTACACAGTTCTAGCTCTACTGTGCCTGAAAAGAGTTCTGTAAACTTTCACAGGTTAACCCTGGTTTCCCCAGGGAAGTTGCAATTCAGTAACAATAGCGTCTTGTTTTAGTAGATAGTAACTTAAGTGCCTGCCTGCCTACCAACATCTTCCCACTTAGCCACTCTTAGGATTAACAATCTGATTATTTTGGACTCCAAATACCTGTAGTGTTAATGGTCTTGTGTATTCTGACCCTGTGTCTATATGCCTATGACCTGGGATGAAGGATCTTGACTGTAGTCTGTACATATTCAAATTCATAGCCTATTCCTTCATCAAGTGGTTTTCAAACTTCGATTGTTAACAGCAGAACTGGATTTCCAAAATAATAATTTAGAAGTGTAATCCTCTAGTATCTTAAACAGATGGCAGACTTCCCTGGTGGTCCAGTAGTTAAGAATCTGCCTTGCAATGCAGGGGACCCAGGTTTGATCCTCAGCCGGGGAACCAAGATCCCACAGGCTTCAGGGCACCTAAGCCCATGTGTCACAATGAAGAGCCCACAGGCTGTAAGAAACACTCAGCACAGCCAGAGATAAAACAGACTGGAGCAGGCCCATTTCTGTATATCAGTTGAAGCAGGAATGAGACCCACAGGCCCACTGTTCAGCGTCCACTCTTAATAAGCTTCCTAAAGTTCTTCCACCAAACCCTAAACTTTCAAAAATATGAAGTATTAAAAAAAACAAAACCCTGCTTTTTGTAGAGTAGGCATGGTGATCTGTGCCCTGTAGATATTTGTAATCACTTGTGTGTATATATGTATGTACTCATGAAGTGACCTGAGACAAGGCAATATATTTGAGTAAAATAGGAGGCAGGATATTGCTAGTATGCCAGCCAGAACTATTTATCATGTTTTAAATAAGCTTCCTAAGACCTCAGTTGTTTTGGTTGCTTCATCTGTCTGTAAAATTGGTCAATAATTGTTTTAGACCAGATGTCTGTTACAGATTTTATAAATATATATATATATATATATAGAGAGAGAGAGAGAGTCATCTCTACCAAGTCACTAACCTTTGCTCCTAGATAAAAAAGATGTTTTGAAATGTTTTTTGTGTGTAAAATAAGTTACTTTCTTACTGACTTGTAACCAAAGTTATTACCAATAATAAAATTTTAATACCAAGCATAATGGAAATCTTTTTTCCTAAAATTTTCCTTGGCCTCTGATTGGTCATTAGATGTCAGATATTGTGAAAACATTTTGTGCAAGGACCTGGGACACATACTGGACAATGTCCACAGACTCTCATGATCAAGGTAAGTTCGATATTCATGATGAATTTAAGCTTAGGAATTTTACTCCTTTTGTTCTAGTTCTGATACTGTCTTATTTACATCTCCCCCTTCTGGGGTTTTGTCCCATTTTTTTCTTTTGAGGTCCCATCCCATCTTTACTCATTGCCCTTTGGCAGGCAAAGTTATTTGAATCTTGTGTGAAGAGGAAGCCATTAGTCATGGTCTATTATTCCACATCTCAGTCAAAGACACCATACCACCCAATTGCTCAAACCCAGGAACCTAGTACTCTTGCCTGGAGAATCCCATGGACGGAAGAGCCTGGTGGGCTGCAGTCCATGGGGTTGCGAAGAGTCAAAGACACGACTGAGTGACTTCCTTTCACTTTTCACTTTCACGCATTGGAGAAGGAAATGGCAACCCACTCCAGTGTTCTTGCCTGGAGAATTCCAGGGATGGGGGAGCCTGGTGGGCTGCTGTCTATGGGGTCACACAGAGTCGGACACAACTGAAGTGACTTAGCAGCAGCAGCAGCAGGAACCTAGTAATTATCTTGATGCCTTCCTCTCCCTTACCCTTAATCTGATATTCTACCAATTTCTGACTCTTACCTCCTAAAGATCTTGAATTTGTCTGCTTTGTTTCCACACAGTTTAAGCATCTCTCTTGTAGCCCTGCAATAGATTCTTATCTGGTCTCATACATTTTGGCACCTCTCCCATCTGTTCCATATTGCAGCCAGGGTAAGTGTTTTAAAAAATACATGCCTTAATATTACCTACTTAAAATCCTTTGGTAGTGTTTTAATTTGATTAGACACACACAGTTCCTAGTTCTGAAGGGGAAACTAAGAATAGTTTACATTTCCTTCTACTGGCCCTCCAGCAGAGAACTTTGACTTAACAAATATAAGATGAAAGCAACCTGCAGTCCCAGTGAGGAAGAAAAGCAAAGGGTCCCTAGTCCAAGGATCAGAAAGGGTTATGGCTTACAACACGGCTGACTGCAGCAGTGGACAGAGGGGATGTGGGTGTTCTAGCAGTGAGTCCTCAGTCAAGTGTAGAGCAGCAGTTTTGTCAAGGGGTTTCATATGTGTAAATTGATATCAGCCTGCTCTTAAAGGCTTTTCATTTAGTAGTTTTCATGTAGAATGTCTAGGATGACCATCTCTGCACTCAAGGGATTTAGTTAGATCAAAGGGAGATGAGTGGAGACTCCCAATGTGTATGGCAAGGAAGCAGTGAGTGAAGTGGTTCTACATATCCCAAGATATTGCTCCCCTAGGGATAACAGGCAAGACCTGTCCCATCTGTTCCTTAGACAGGCAGGGCAGGAAACTTGCCAGCATAAAGTTTTGGAGTAAGTTTATGCTGGAAAAGAGGGACATTTCTGTCAGTGGTAGTGGTTAATAAAAGACAGCAATGAGTGCCAGATGCTATTCAAGTAGTAAAGCAGGGAACTGCTTCAGAGACTGGGTGTTTCAAGGGCAGTATCAAGGAGATGACTTCCGAGATAAGTCCTTCAGAATGGGTGAGAAGTGTAATGGGAAAAAAGCTAACTCCATGTTGAATCTGTTCCTTTAATCTTTAACCTTTGTGCTCTGTTGTCTGTGCTTAGTCATGTTGACTCTGAACCTTTGTAAAGGATTGTTGCCCACAGCCTGAAATATATAGCCCATTTTCAAAGCTTCCGCCTCCCAGGCTTGCCATTTCAAGGTATATAGAGATAAAAAGTTGCATAACAGAGAATAACATTTGTCTCAAGTTGGAGGTTTACAGGAACATGATGACCTGATGTGAGAGTTGGACTGTGAAGAAAGCTGAGCGCCGAAGAATTGATGTTTTTGAACTGTGGTGTTGAAGAAGACTCTTGAGAGTCCCTTGGACTGCAAGGAGATCCAACCAGTCCGTCCTAAAGGGGGATCAGTCCTGGGCGTTCATTGGAAGGACTGATGCTGAAGCTGAAACTTCAGTACTTTGGCCACCTCATGCGAAGAGCTGACTCAATGGAAAAGACCCTGATGCTGGGAGGAATTGGGGGCAGCAGGAGAAGGGGATGACAGAGGATGAGATGGCTGGATGGCATCACCGACTCGATGGACATGGGTTTGGGTAGATTCCAGGAGGTGGTGATGGAGAGGGAGGTTTGGCGTGCTGCGGTTCATGGAGTCGCAAAGAGTCGGACACGACTGAACAACTGAACTGAACTGAACTGATGACCTGACTGAAACAACAAAGGATTATCGCATTTCCTTTTGGGGTCTCCCGAGGCACCAATAAGTTCACAACAGCCCACATCCCCTCTCCTTTCAGAGTAAAATGGTAAAACAGTTCTTTGGGACCCCAGTCAGCCACCTTCTCGGTCTGCTGGCATTCCAAGTAAAGTCACGAGCCCTTCCCCCAAAATCTTTTTGGCCTGTTGTGAAGGCTCTCACTAACGTGGCAGAGTAAGCGACGATGGCGCAAAGAAAGGTAATAATAACTTGGTTTGACAACACTGCTGTGGAACGAGAAATTGCCTACTGGACAAAAGCATACGTTTTTATTTTTCCTGCTTTATTCAAGCCCAGCAGGGCCCCCACTTAAAGGGATTAGGTCTCGAAAACCACTTATTCTGTTACAGGGTAACGAAATAGGACAAGACCGGTTAGCTCCCAAAGGCAACGGGAAAGTAACCCAGGGCGGACGGGGCGGAGACGTTTGCGGGGAGGCGGGACTTCCGGCGCAGCCCAGGTCCTGTTTCCGGCGTCGTCAGGCAGTTCCCCGGCGCTCTGGGCTCCCCGGCAAGGACACTGTGGAGGGTCGCGGCCGTGTTGATTTCTCCGCTAGCCTGGGCCTTCGCCTTTGCTGAGAACGGCTCTGCGAGCCCGGTGAGGAGCCGCTGTGGAACGGGCGAGTGCCCGCCTGTCAGGGGGCTTCCTTTCTTTGTGAGGAAGCTGAGGACGTAAGCGGTGGCATCTCTAGGCCCTCACCCCCCTCTGGCTCCTGCACCAATCCGCGCGCTCGCTGGGTGAGGCTCGCTCAGCCCCCTCGGCGGGGACGGCCTTTGGCGCGGCGCTGCCGCGCGTGCGCCGAGCTGGCCAGCAGCGCTTCCTCCCTGCTAGCGCTGGGTGAGCGGCGGCTCTGGGGTGTTGGTCGTTCCTTGGAACTTGCCCCTGGATTGTATTTCGAAGCCCGCGCGTCCCTTCATGTCTGTCTGGCGTTTCTCGCGCTGGCGGACGGTGCGTGACCTGTCCTCCTCAGGAGAAGGAGGAGGGGATCGCGGTTGAATTAATGCAGAAAGAGCCCTGTTCGTGGAATCGTTCCAGTTATAAGAGCTAGAAATAGGAAGATGATTCCAAGCTAAGAGGACATAAAGTTGTTGGTATAGTCTAGATGAGAGATGATGATTTCAAAAGCCAAGATAATTTGGATAACAATGAAAGGAAGTGAGTGGATTTAAGACTGTACAGGAGGTAGCAATGATACGATTTGGCCCTTGATTCATTGGGAGGAAGGCCAGAGACAGTCTGGTGGTTACATCTACGTTGATGGTGCTGCCATTCACGCATAAGGGTCGCAGGATGAAGAGTAGCTTCTGGAGGATATCAAGGACTTGGGTTGAGAAGCCCCAGGGATATTCAGGGGGAGATATTCTCTGAGGTATCTTGAAGAGTTCTTTTGGGGATGAGAGAGAATTTTTTCTTTTCATTGAATATGTACCAGTATCAATTGATTATAATTCTTGTGAAGTATCTCTCACATAACTTGTTCAAGCCATGGGAAATGGTGGGACATGGACTTTATATGAAGAAACAAGGACCACCTTTGAAGCCTTTGCAGTTTTCTGGAGTGATACTAATATCTTGCAATTTATCAAGTACTTACTTGTAGTTCGGATTTGTTGTTCATTCACTAAGTCGTGTAGAAGAACTCTGTGACCCCATGGACTGTATAGCATGCCAGGCTCCTCTGTCCTCCCAGTGTTTTCTCAAATTCATGTCCATTGAGTTGGTGATGCTATCTAACCATCTCGTCCTCTGCCACCCGCTTCTCCTTTTGTCTAAAATCTTTCCCAGCCTAAGGGTCTTTTCCAGTGATTCTTTGCTCCAGGTGGCCAAAGTATTGGAGCTTCAGCGATAGTCCATCCAATGAATATTCAGGGTTGATTTACCATAGCCTTACCTTTAGTGATGCAGTGTATTTTAAAGAATCCTTTAACTGTCACACGTCTAAATAGAGTCACTTGGAACAATCTAGTCTTTTGCCTAACAAACTGCTTCCCCTCTCAGGCAGGTTTATAGTTGGTGCTGTTATTGATGTAATGCTCCATTTCAAGGTCACAATAAAGATCAGAAATAGAATAACATAAGAGTTGGACAGGACTGAGCGCCAGAACTGAACTGATGAGGACTGTTAGAAAGGATTTTGCAGTGGAATCTTGATTAACCAGAGTTCATAATATCTTTTATTGCCTCTGCACTCTTCCCCCTTAACCACCCCTCCCCTTGCAGATTCATTATGAAAGACAGATAGAACCAGAGGTTTATTTTAAAATCAGAATACTTGATGAGGGCTGTTATACTGATGTACATTAACTGGAAAAATTTAGTTTTTTATGATTATTAAATGTATGAGAAATGACTAAAACATAGCAAGACTAGTTTTTGTTGTGAAATATGTCATCTACACAAGAGTACGCAAAACATGTCAGTTTTAAATAATTAAAAACACTGTGTACTCACTGTCTAGGTCAAGAAGACCTTGGAGGCACCCTTGTGCTCCTCCTGGTTTGCATCTCCCACCCAGCCCCTGCAAGAATCACTGCCTGTCAGTCACTCTTGCCTTAATCATTCCCTCCTCCTTGTGGTTTTATCACCTGTGTATGCTGTAATATGGTATGTATTCTTTTGCGACTTGCTCCTTTCACTCTATGGAAGGTTTTGGGAGAGTTACCTAGGATGATGTAATTGTAGTCATTCATTTCCACCTCCTTTTGCATTCTGTGTTTGAATACACCACAATTTATTTGTCCATTCTGCTGTTGATAGACATTTGTATTGTTTCCAGTACCTGGTTATTACACACAGTGCTGCTTTGGACATTTTTGTTTGTATCTAAAGGTAGAGTATGAAAAAATCTCTAGGATTTAATACATGGGAGTGGAACTGCTGGGTCATAGAGTATAGAGTATGGTGACAGGGAAGGCAATGGCACCCCACCCCAGTACTTGCTGGAAAATCCCATGGATGGAGGGCCTGGTAGCTCCAGTCAGGGGGGCGGACCAACGAGCGTCACTCACTCACTTCATCATTGGAGAGGGGAGGCAACCCACTCCAGTGCTGCCGGAGACCCGGGAGGGGAGCTGGTGAGCCTGTCATGGGGTGCACAGAGGGACACGACGAGGACAGAGCAGAGTATGGTGATGCCAAATTGGTTCCTAAATGAGTGTTCTGGTTTATTCTCTCACTTATGGAGAAGGCAATGGCACCCCACTCCAGTACTTTTGCCTGGAAAATCCCACAGACCGAGGAGCCTGGAAGGCTGTAGTCCATGGGGTCCCTAAGAGTCGGGCACGACTGAGTGACTTCACTTTCTCTTTTCACTTTCATGCATTGGAGAAGGAAATGGCAACCCACTCCAGTGTTCTTGCCTGAAGAATCCCAGGGACGGGGAAGCCTGGTGGGCTGCTGTCTACGGGGTCACACAGAGTCGGATACGACTGAAGTGACTTAGTATATAGCAGTATAAGGGAGGTGCTTTGGAAAACCTTTGATGTTTTCTGACTTAAACTTTGGCCTATTTTTTTGTCGTTGCAGTGATCTCATTCTGCTTTAAATTTGCATATCCTTGGTTACCAATGAATTTTTTTGAAAATCTTTATTTGTTTATGTGCTCTTTTGTAAAGGATATGTTGATGATTATTCAGTTCAATTCAGTTCAGTCACTCGTGGCGGACTCTTTGTGACCTAATTGACTGCAGCACGCCAGGTTTCCCTGTCCATCACCAACTCCCGAAGTTTACTCAAACTCATGTCCATTAAGTCAGTGATACCATCCAATCATCTCATCCTCTGTCATCCCCTTTTCCTCCTGCCTTCAATCTTTCCCAGCATCAGGGTCTTTTCAGATGAGTCCGTTCTTTGCATGAGGTGGCCAAAGTATTGAAGTTTCAGCTTCAGCATCAGTCCTTCCAATGAATATTCAGGACTGATTTCCTTTAGGATGGACTGGTTGGATCTCCTTGCAGTCCAAGGGACTCTTCAAAAGTCTTCTTCAACACCACAGTTCAAAAGCATCAATTCTTCGGCGCTCAGCTTTCTTTATAGTCCAACTCTCACATCCATACATGACTACTGGAAAAACCAAAGCTTTGACTAGATGGACCTTTGTTGGCAAAGTTATGTCTCTGCTTTTGAATATGCTCTCTAGGTTGGTCATAACTTTGCATCCAAGGAGCACGCGTCTTTGAATTTCATGGCTGCAGTCAACATCTGCAGTGATTTTGGAGCCCAAGAAAATAAAGTCTGCTACTGTTTCCACTGTTTCCCCATCTGTTTGCCACGAAGTGATGGGACCAGATGCCATGATCTTAGTTTTCTGAATGTTGAGTTTTAAGTCAACTTTTTCACTATTTCACTTTTATCAAGAAGCTCTTTAGTTCTTTGCTTTCTGCCATAAGGGTAGTGTCATCTGCATATCTGAGGTTACTGATATTTCTCCCGGCAATCTTGATTCCAGCTTGTGCTTCTTCCAGCCCAGCGTTTCTCATGATGTACTCTGCATAGAAGTTAAATAAGCAGGGTGACAATATACAGCCTTGATGTACTTCTTTCCCAATTTGGAGCCAGTCTGTTGTTCCATGTCCAGTTCTAACTGTTGTTTCCTGACCTGCATACAGATTTCTCAGGAGGCAGGGTGGTCTGGTATTCCCATCTCTTAAAGAGTTTTCCAGAGTTTCTTGTGGTCCACACAGTCAAAGGCTTTGGTGTAGTCAATAAAGAAGAAATAGATGTTTTTCTGGAACTCTTGCTTTTTCGATGATCCAACGGATGTTGTCAATTTGATCTCTGGTTCCTCTGCCTTTTCTAAATCCAGCTTGAACATCTGGAAGCTCACGGTTCATGTACTGTTGAAGCCTGGCTTGGAGAATTTTGAGCATTACTTTGCTAGCATGTGAGATGAGTGCAATTGTGCGGAAGTTTGAGCATTCTTTGGCATTGCCTTTCTTTGGGATTGGAATGAAAAGTGACCTTTTCCAGTCCTGTGGCCACTGCTGAGTTTTCCAAATTTGCTGGCATATTGAGTGCAGCACTTTCAGAGCATCATCTTTTAGGATTTGAAATAGCTCTGGAATTCCATCACCTCCACTAGCTTTGTTTGTAGTGATGCTTCCTAAGGCCCACTTGACTTCACATTCCAGGATGTCTGGCTCTAGGCTGGTGACCACAGCATTGTGCTTATCTGGGTCACAAAGAACTTTTTTATACAGTTCTTCTGTGTATTCTTGCCACGTCTTCTTAATATCTTCAGCTTCTGTTAGGTCCATACCATTTCTGTCCTTTATTGTGCTCATCTTTCTGTGAAATGTTCCCTTGGTATCTCTAATTTTCTTGAAGAGATCTCTAGACTGCTATTCTATTGTTTTCCTCTATTTCTTTGCATTGATCGCTGAGAAGGGCTTTCTTATCTCTCCTTGCTATTCTTTGGAACTCTGCATTCAAATGGGTATATCTTTCCTTTTCTCCTTTGCCTTTCACTTCTCTTCTATTCATAGCTATTTGTAAGGCCTTATCAGACAACCATTTTGCCTTTTTGCATTTCTTTTTCTTGGGGATGGTCTTGATCCCTGCCTCCTGCCATGAACCTCCATCCATAGTTATTCAGGCACTCTGCCTATCAGATCTAATCCCTTGAATCTATTTGTCATTTCCACTGTATAATTCGTTTCAGATTTGCTGTTTTGTAAAGGCTCCGCTCCGGGTTGGAGAAGACTCTTGAGAGTCCCTTGGACTGCAAGAAGATCCAACCGGTCCATTCTGAAGGACATCAATCCTGGAATTTCTTTAGAAGGAATGATGCTAAAGCTGAAACTCCAGTATTTTGGCCACCTCATGCGAAGAGCTGACTCATTGGAGAAGACTCTGATGCTGGGAGGGATTGAGGGCAGGAGGAGAAGGGGACGACAGAGGATGAGATGGCTGGATGGCATCACTGACTCGATGGATGCGAGTCTGGGTGACCTCCGGGAGCTGGTGATGGACAGGGAGACCTGGCGTGCTGCAGTTCATGGGGTCGCAAAGAGTCGGACACGACTGAGCGACTGATCTGATCTGATCTGATCTGAAAGGCTCCGGGAGTTGGTGATGGACAGGGAGGCCTGGCGTGCTGCAGTTCATGGGGTCGCAAGGAGTCGGACACGACTGAGGACGACTGATCTGATCTGAAAGGGTATATTGAAATCTTATGCCATTTTTCTATTAAGTGTTTATCTTTTTCTTAATATTTATAGCTTATATTTCCTGGACTCTGATCCTTTCTGACATGTGTTGCAAATCTATTTTTCACTCTATTTATTTCTATTCTCTTTCTCTTTTCACAGTACTGTTGAAATATCTGTCTTTTCCTTTATTCCTTTATGCTTTTTATATCTTAAAGCCATTCCTACCCTCAGATCATGAAGACACTCTCATATCTAAAAGTTTTATAGTTTTCCTTTAAACATGTGGTTGTTTAATCTTTAAACACAGAAAAATGTGTCTGTAGTATGATGCACACATGCCCAGTTGCTAAGTTGTGTCATAATCTTTGTGATCTCATGGGCTGTAGCCCTTCAGTCTTCTCTGTCCATGGGATTTTCCAGGCAAGAATACCAAATTGGGTTGCCATTTCCTTCTTCAGGGGATCTTCCCAACCCAGGGCTCAAACCCGAGTCTCTAGCCACATCTCATGCATTGGCAGGTGTATTCTTTACTACTGAGCCACTTGGGAGGCACATGTAGTATGATATGGAAGTCTAATTTCATTTTTTTTCTGCTGTAGATAGTCATTTTTCTTTCTTCACTGATCTGAAACACTGTCATATATCAAGATTCCACACTGGTTGGGGTTTGGATTGAAAAAGGGTCTTTTTTTGGTTCTCTATTCCATTGATCAGTTTTTCTCTTCATTCGCTAATACCACAACATCTTAATTAGTTACAAGACCTAATTAATTGTCTGGATGTTAGGAAAAGCAAGGCTCCCATCTTCTTTCTCTTCAATCTTGGCTGAAGTATCTTGGCTATTTGTGCTGGTGTGTGTTTTAGAATCAGCTTATCAAGTTCCACAGAACCCTTTGTGGGATTTTGATTGGAATTGCTTTAAATCTCCTGGTCATTAAAAAGGGAAGCTTACATAATATTGGGTCCTTTAAAAGATCTGTCTATATATTTAAGTCTTCTTTGTGTCTTTCATTGAGGTTTTATAATTTTGCCATGGAAGTGACTCTTGTTAGACTTTCTGGTAACTGTATTTTCTAACACTACTGTAAGTGATACCTTTTTTTAAATTAGTTTTCTAATTGTTTGTGACATAGTGATTTTCCAATATTAGTTGCTATACTTTTTTACTTTGTTTTAGACTCCTGAATTTCTGTATATACAATCAACTCATCATGAATAACGTTAGTTTTGTTTCTTCTTTCCAATCCTTATACCTTCTTCTTGTACTGCATTAGCTGAGGTATCATTCGCAACGTTAAATAGAAGTGGTGGTAGTAACATCCTTGTGTCTTCCCCTCTCTCATTGTTTTTAGTTTATTACTGATACGTGATCTTGTAGTATGAAGTATAAGTTATATACTTACAAATATATTACTGATAAGTCTAATGTTGGCTATCTATAGGCTTTTGTAAATACTCTTTTATCATCTTAAAGAAGTTCCATGGCTCAGTGTAGTAGGAATTTCAGTTCTCTCAATACTGTTCTATGGATCCAGTGTGTTCTGGTCAGAATCCCAGTGGGGGGATTTGGTGTTTGTTTTGATGGAAAATGACAGGCATCAGTGTGGATCCATTTCAGAAATACAATGTTGAGCAAAATGTGAAAGCTGCAAAATTATAATCTCACTTTTATAGAGTTAAAAGACATTAATTTAAAGCTGTGTGACAAGTAAAAATATTAAGAAAAGCAAGAATATGATTATCACAAAATTCATTATGTTAATTGCTTCTGGGAGGTAGGAAGGGAATGTAACTAAAGGGGCTCATACAGGAGGCTGGGCAGTATTAGCAGTGTTCTTTCTAATCTTAAACTAGAGGCTGGCTAAACATACAAGTTTCATTTTTTATTACGATTAATATTAGATATGAAAACATCTTTCTTGTGCCTTCAGCCCATTTTTAAAAGAGATCTTTTTAAAATTTCTTTTCCTCCAGAAGTTGAAAATTTGTAAAAAATGGTACAATGAAAGCCATATACCTTTCATCACAGTTTACTAATTGTTAATATTTTGGTCTATTTGTTTTATGTTTCTCTCATGCATTGCGCTTATTTGTCATGTCTCTCCACATATCTTTAATTTGAAACAGTTCCCCAGCCTCTTCTTTGTCTTTTATGATATTGATTTTTTTAAAGTTCAAGCCAGTTTTATAGAATTGGGAATTGCCATGATTGATTTGTGTTAAACATTTTTGGCAGAAATTCTGCAAAGACAGGACTATTACAGAAGTCTTCCCAGGAAGCATGTAATGTCAGTTTTCCCCATTATTAAGGGTGTTAATTTAATCATTTGGTTAAGGGATTATTTGGCCATTTTCTCCACTGTAAAAGTATCTGGAAAGTATCTCATTTGTAGTTAATGGAGAACCTTAATTTGTGGGTGATTATTTGAGCCTGAGTGATTAAACATCCTTGAACAGTTCAAACAGTG
Organism: Tragelaphus eurycerus; assembly: GCA_935064755.1. Classification (NCBI taxonomy): domain Eukaryota; kingdom Metazoa; phylum Chordata; class Mammalia; order Artiodactyla; family Bovidae; genus Tragelaphus; species Tragelaphus eurycerus. The sequence goes on from CAKXYN010000023.1 coordinate 16,438,320, forward strand.
TGGGTTTGAACTGCGTGGGTCCATATAATTGGATATTTTTCAGTAGTAGATATTACAATGCTAGACAGTTGTTGGTTGGTTGAATCCAAGGATGTGGAGGAACCCTGGATGTGGAGGGTGAACTGTAAGTTATGCATAAATTAACCCCCGCATTGCTCAAGGTTTAACTACTATTTTATTCCCTAACAACTTTTCACCCAGTGGCTGTATTATGTGTTCCTCATTTCTGTTAAATTTTTCTTTTGGTGCCCACATTGCCCCCAGGTTTGGTCAGTTGAATCCCCTGGTTCCCCTGTCCTTTTTGTCCCCTGTGATCTGGTAAAACATTATCTTCCAGACTCACCTTGTATTTTGGCCGCCCCAGCCCTGCTTTGTTCAGTGCACATTAGCTGTGGTCATAACTGTGGGAGTCTTGTTGCTTCTTGTTCCTTTTAGTGAAGAGTGCTAAGAAAAACATAAATGTTTTTAAATCACGAATTCATAATGACACCTCTAATTCTAAACCACACAACAGGGTTCTTCCTGTCCTCCCATTCCATTTTTATAGCTCTTTTCTTCCATTTGAGAACCCTGATTTCTTTCTAAACATCAACTGTATGTGCTGATTTTACTCAGTCCTACAACACACGGAATTATTTTGGAACTCATACCACTACCATTACCAACAAGCCTGTTAAATTAAGTTCAAGATTTTCTTGCAGTTCTTTTGTCCTTTGAGTATATCCTATGGCAGGGCTAGAGTCAGCACTCTACAGAAGTTGTCTGTAGTTTGTTTGTATTCCATTTTAGGGCCGGCTTAATTTAAATTTGAATACATAAACCATTAACATGATTCAAAGTCAAAACTAAGCTTGAGCAAGTTAGTAACTTCTCAGAGTCTCAATTTCTTCAAGTGACTTAGCAGCAGCACGATGAGAACTTTCAGCAATAGTGACGTAGTAAAGACTACAGAGCGTTTAGCAGAGTGCAGATCACCTGTGCTGCTGCTGCTGCTGCTAAGTCGCTTCAGTCGTGTCCGACTCTGTGCGACCCCGTAGACGGCAGCCCACCAGGCTCTGCTGTCCCTGGGATTCTCCAGGCAAGAACAGTGGAGTGGATTGCCATTTCCTTCTCCAGTGCATGAAAGTGAAAAGTGAAAGTGAAGTCGCTCAGTCGTGTCCGACTCTTCATGACCCCATGGACTGCAGCCTGTCAGGCTCCTCCATCCGTGAGATTTTCCAGGCAAGAGTACTGGAGTGGGGTGCCATTGCCTTCTCTGGCAGATCACCTGTAGCATCCGGTAAATGGGAGCTGTTCTTTCTTTCTGTGAATTACTCCCAGTCACTTCTCGCTTCTTACTTTTCCTGATCTGAGACCCCAGGCCATGCATGGGGTGGGGTGGGGGTACAGGTGGAGGGAAGTACATGTTAGAGATGAGTGGGAAAGATCAGGACACATGATTATGTTCCTGCTCTATGCTTATCACTGCCAGGCATTCTCCTTAAGTCAGTGAACCCTCTCAGCCCTGCAGGGTCTTCACAAGTGTGTTTGCCCTTATATAGATGAGGAAGTGGAGGCTTGGGATGATGAATGCTCTTGCCCAAGGGTAGTCAGCTACTCCTGAACCCTGGACCTACCTCACTGTTACCCCTGGTCCTGCTTTCCCTGCCTTCTGCATCTCCCTCACTTGGGACCCAGGTTCCAGCTCCCTGAGGGAAGCACTGATCAGGTTTGGGAAGGAACAGGGCAGTCCTGGAGCCGCCCTGGCTGATGGGTCCTTGGGCCCAGCCTGCATACTGTCTCTGTGCCTTCCTGCCTCTGCGTCCATCTCGGGTCCGGACACGCCGATAGCTGACCATGTGCAAAATGCAGTTTTCTCCAGTTTGCCCAGTGGCAGTCCTCAGTGCTCCTTGATCAGAGGCTGCCACTGGCCAGCAATTGACTGCAGTTCTAGGCTCACTCGGGGTTTATTTTATATGTTTATTCCTTGTATGCAGAGATGGCTGACATGGAGTAGGAGGGGTCTGGGAAATAAGAGGATCTAAGGAGCTAATACCTAGAAGCTGGAGGGAATTCAGGAGTCATCTTTGCTATCCCTCCGCCTGCTGACAGCACTACCCCTAAGGGGGACCAGCATTTAACAGGGTAATGCTGGACAGCCTGGCGTACTCCTGGCAGCTTTGGGAGACAGACCCAGCAGGGATTAGCAGGCTAAAGAAGACGAAATTAGGGTAGAGGGCTGTACACGTGTTACACTGATACCTTCATCCCACATTGCCCAGCTGTAGGCAGTAAAGACTGAGGTTTCCTCTTGCCTCCCTGCCCCACATATTGAGGAGAAACTCAGGACCAGAGAAGGCATGTGGCCAAAGTCACACAATGAATTTGAGGCAGACCCAGGACCAACACCCAGGCCCAGTGACCCAAGCTCTCACAGTGCATCTCGGAGGGAGCTAGCTAGGAGAGAGAGGTCTGCCCCTGTCCACCTGTGTCCCAGGGATGCAGTCAGCCACCTGAGAGCTCCTCTTGACTACTTGTATCATCCCCGGGTTCTTTCCCTCTTTCCCATCTGCTTCTCACTTTAAAGAAGCTGGCTCTTCCAGGGCCTGACACAGTAAGTGTTCAGTACACATTAGCCGTTTGAAGACACAAGGAATGGGGCAGTTTGGCAACATCCCGGGAGGGTGAAATGAGCACACACACCCTAAGACCCAGCAAGACCTCAGAAATGTCCACACACATGGCCACCAGAGACACGCACAAGGATGTTCACAGAGGCACCCTTCACTATAATACATGCAGAGCTGCCTCAGCCTTCATGGTCAGGAGAAGAGAAAGATAAATTGTGCTTTCACACAATAGAATAATACATTACAGCAGTGAAAATGACTTATATCTACCTGTGTTAACATGGCTACATCTCACAAGCAATGTGGAATGGTAAAGCAAGTCATGAAGTGTGCACAGAAGAACAGTAATACTAAGCTGTCAGCACTTCAAAATCAGGAAAGTAGTAACCTTGGGGTGGGAAAGACGTGGACTCAGATGAGAGGGGTACACAGAGGGCTCCACTCTGCCGATGATGTTCTGTTTCTGAAGTTGAATGATGGATAAAAGGGATTGTATTATTCTTGATACCTTTTGTATGTCTGAAATACTTTATTATAAAAACAAAAAAATGGAAAAAAAGTTGTTTAAAAAACTAAAAATGCAGGCAGTCCTATCCTTTTGTCTTTAGATTCCATACAATTCCTGCTGCTACTGCTGCTAAGTCACTTCAGTCGTGTCCGACTCTGTGCGACCCCAGAGACGGCAGCCCACCGGGCTCCCCCGTCCCTGGGATTCTCCAGGCAAGAACACTGGAGTGGGTTGCCATCTCCTTCTCCAATGCATGAAAGTGAAAAGTGAAAGGGAAGTCGCTCAGTCATGTCCAACCCTAAGCGACCCCATGGACTGCAGCCCACCAGGCTCCTCCATCCATGGGATTTTCCAGGCAAGAGTACTGGAGTGGGATGCCATTGCCTTCTCCATACAATTCCTACCACTCCCTTATTATCTTTAAACTGTTATCTTTATACTTAAACTTTGTATTCCCATTATATTCCACTGTCTATATGATATAACTCATAATAAACATACTTTAAAAGAGATACATGCAAAAGGGAAATTGGACATTATAGCATAAGGAAAATATTTCCTGATTAAAATTACTGTATTACTTGAAATATGCTCCTCAGTTCAGTTCAGTCACTCAGTCGTGTCTGACTCTTTGCAACTCCATGAATCGCAGCACACCAGGCCTCTCTATCCATCACCAACTCCCGGAGTTCATCCAGACTCACGTCCATCGAGTCAGTGATGCCATCCAGCCATCTCATCCTCTGTCTTCCCCTTCTCCTCCTGCCCATGGCCAAAGTACTGGAGTTTCAGCTTCAGCATCATTCCTTCCAAAGAAATCCCAGGGCTGATCTCCTTCAGAATGGACTGGTTGGATCTCCTTGCAGTCCAAGGGACTCTCCAGAGTCTTCTCCAGCACCACAGTTCAAAAGCATCACTTCTTTGGCGTTCAGCCTTCTTCACAGTCCAACTCTCACATCCATACATTACCACAGGGAAAACCATAGCCTTGACTAGACAAACCTTTGTTGGCAAAGTAATGTCTCTGCTTTTGAATATCCTATCTTGGTTGGCCATAACTTTCCTTCCAAGGAGTAAGTATCTTTTAATTTCATGGTTGCAGTCACCATCTGCAGTGATTTTGGAGCCCCAAAAAATAAAGTCTGACATTGGTTCCGATGTTTCCCCATCTATTTCCCATGAAGTGATGGGACCAGATGCCATGATCTTTGTTTTCTGAATGTTGAGCTTTAAGCCAACTTTTTCACTCTCCACTTTCACTTTCATCAAATTTTTTAATTCCTCTTCACTTTCTGCCGTAAGGATGGTGTCATCTGCATTTCTGAGGTTATTGATATTTCTCCCGGCAATCTTGATTCCAGCTTGTGCTGCTTTCAGTCCAGCGTTTCTCATGATGTACTCTGCATATAAGTTAAATAAGCAGGGTGACAATATACAGCCTTGATGTACTCCTTTTCCTATTTGGAAGCAGTCTATTGTTCCATGTCCAGTTCTAACTGTTGCTTCCTGACCTGCATACAGATTTCTCAAGAGGCAGATCAGATGGTCTGGTATTCCCATCTCTTTCAGAATTTTCCATAGTTTATTGTGATCCACACAGTCAAAGGCTTTGGCATAGTCAATAAAGCAGAAATAGGTGTTTTTCTGGAACTCTCTTGCTTTTTCGATGATCCAGCGGATGTTGTCAATTTGATCTCTGGTTCCTCTTCCTTTTCTAAAACCAGCTTGAACATCAGGAAGTTCACGGTTCACGTATTGCTGAAGCCTGGCTTGGAGAATTTTGAACATTACTTTATTAGCATGTGAGATGAATGCAATTGTGCGGAAGTTTGAGCATTCTTTGGCATTGCCTTTCTTTGGGATTGGGATGAAAACTGACCTTTTCCAATCTTGTGGCCACTGCTGAGTTTTCCAAATTTGCTGGCATATTGAGTGCAGCACTTTCACAGCATCATCTTTCAGGATTTGGAATAGCTCAATTGGAATTCCATCACCTCCACTAGCTTTGTTTGTAGTGATGCTTTCTAAGGCCCACTTGACTCCACATTCCAGGATGTCTGGCTCTAGGTCAGTGATCACATTATCGTGAATTATCTGGGTTGTGAAGATCTTTTTTTGTACAGTTCTGTGTATTCTTGCCACCTCTTCTTAATATCTTCTGCTTCTGTTAGGTCCATACCATTTCTGTTCTTTATTGAGCCTATCTTTGCATGAAATGTTCCCTTGGTATCTCTAATTTTCTTGAAGAGATCTCTATTCTTTCCCATTCTGTTGTTTACCTCTATTTCTTTGCATTGATCGCTGAAGAAGGCTTTCTTATCTCTTCTTGCTATTCTTTGGAACTCCGCATTCAGATGCTTATATCTTTCCTTTTCTCCTTTGCTTTTCACTTCTCTTCTTTTCACAGCTATTTGCAAGGCCTCCCCAGACAGCCATTTTGCTTTTTTGCATTTCTTTTCCATGAGGATGTCCTGTCTCCTGTACAATGTCACGAACCTCATTCCATAGTTCATCAGGCACTCTATCTATCAGATCTAGGCCCTTAAATCTATTTCTCACTTCCACTGTATAATCATAAGGGATTTGATTTAGGTCATACCTGAATGGTCTAGTGGTTTTCCCTACTTTCTTCAATTTAAGTCTGAATTTGGTAATAAGGGGTTCATGATCTGAGCCACAGTCAACTCCCAGTCTTGTTTTTGTTGACTGTATAGAGCTTTTCCATCTTTGGCTGCAAAGAACATGATCAATCTGATTTTGGTGTTGACCATCTGGTGATGTCCATGTGTAGAGTCTTCTCTTGTGTTGTTCGAAGAGGGTGTTTGCTATGACTAGTGCATTTTCTTGGCAAAACTCTATTAGTCTTTGCCCTGCTTCATTCCGTATTCCAAGGCCAAATTTGCCTGTTACTCCAGGTGTTTCTTGACCTCCTACATTTGCATTCCAGTCCCCTATAATGAAAAGGACATCTTTTTTGGGTGTTAGTTCTAAAAGATCTTCTAGGTCTTCATAGAACTGTTCAACTTCAGCTTCTTCAGCATTACTGGTTGGGGCATAGACTTGGATTACTGTGATATTGAATGGTTTGCCTTGGAAACCAACAGAGATCATTCTGTCGTTTTTGAGATTGCATCCAATTTGCAATCCAATTGAGATTGCATTTTGGACTCTTTTGTTGACCATGATGACTACTCCATTTCTTCTGAGGGATTCCTGCCCGCAGTAGTAGATATAATGGTCATCGGAATTAAATTCACCCATTCCAGTCCATTTGAGTTCGCTGATTCCTAGAATGTCAACATTCACTCTTACCATCTCTTGTTTGACCACTTCCAATTTGCCTTGATTCATGGACCTGACATTCTAGGTTCCTATGCAATATTGCTCTTTACAGTATCGGACCTTGCTTCTATCACCAGTCACATCCACAGCTGGGTATTGTTTTTGCTTTGGCTCCATCCCATCATTCTTTGTGGAGTTATTTCTCCACTGATCTCCAGTAGCATATTCGGCACCTACTGACCTGGGGAGTTCCTCTTTCAGTATCCTAGCATTTTGCCTTTTCATACTATTCATGGGGTTCTCAAGGCAAGAATACTGAAGTGGTTTGCCATTCCCTTCTCCAGTGGACCACATTCTGTCAGATCTCTCCACCATGACCCGCCCGTCTTGGGTTGCCCCACGGGCATGGCTTAGTTTCTTTGAGTTAGATAAGGTGTGGTCCTAGTGTGATTAGATTGACTAGTTTCCTGTGAGTATGGCCTCCATGTGTTTGCCCTCTGATGCCCTCTTGCAACACCTACAGTCTTACTTGGGTTTCTCTTACCTTGGGCGTGGGGTATCTCTTCACGGCTGCTCCAGCAAAGCTCAGCCACTGCTCCTTACCTTGGACGAGGGGTATCTCCTCACCGCTGCCCTTCCTGACCTTCAACGTGAAATAGCTCCTCTAGGCCCTCCTGTGCCCGCGCAGCCACCGCTCCTTGGACGTGGGGTTGGTCCTCCCGGCTGCCTCCCCTGGCCTCGGACTTGGGTAGCTCTTCTAGGCCGTTCCTGCGCCGTCACAGCCTGGCACTCTGGGCCACTGCCCCTGACCTCGGATGTGAGGTAGCTCCTCTTGGCGGCGCTTAGTGTGCGGGTTGCAGCCTCCTCACTGATCTACAAATACTAGTAGCTCCTTGGCCGTATGTGCCACTTCAGGATATAACAGTGAAAACTGGCGATTAGAACATTTTCATGGTACATAGCCAGAGCGGAAAAAGATTTTGCCAGTGATTTAGGGCTTCCTTCCATCCACCCATTCTTCAGAGTACATTTTCTCACACATAAAAATAGATGAATGAATTGGTCCATGAAGAATTATTTCAAAAAATCTGAAGTAAATGTAACCCCTCTTTTAACATTTCCCTTAAGACTTAAAAAAAGAAAACTTTTATGTTTGAAATTTGGATTTTTTATTTTTAAAAAACATTTCTTTTCTACAAGAGAAGCAGCTTAACATTAAGCAGTATCTTTCTAGATACGAGTGATAATTTTGAAGTCTTACCAGGTTTTAATTGTCCATTGTTTTCTAAACTGTATTTTTAATTTCATTTGCTCTCTCCTAGGGAATGAAGGATGGCAGCACGCCGTGCATTAAAAGCTGTTTTGGTCGATCTCAGTGGCACACTTCACATTGAAGATGCAGCTGTGCCAGGCGCACAGGAAGCTCTTAAAAGGCAAGCTCTCCTCCACGTTCAGCTGACAAATATGTTTGTAAGTGCCATTTTACCAAGGCAGATCATTAGCTGAATGGATGGCCATCTTAAGATGGCATTTCACCGATTTATCGCAGATACAGGAACTGCCTTGGGCTTAGCTGGAAAATGTATGCGTTGTTGTGTCTTCCACACATTGTTCTCCAAGTCTTTTGTTAGGTTTGGCCTTTTGGTCTGTCTTTTTGCTCTTCATATGTGTCTTTTTTCTAAGTAATGTAAATTTGGGAATGAAAGCTCGAGATTCAAAAATGTGGAATAAGTAGCACTGGAAAAATCACAGATGAATCCTGGAATCTCAAAATGAAACACACACAACACACAAAGGCACAGTTCTGCCCACTCCTCCTTCAGCTAAGATCTAGCACTGAGTGTGCAGCTACTCAAATAAAATTTAATTAAGGGACTTGAAATTTTAGAATTATCTCCATTAACTAAATTTAATACTTTTGAAGGTTGAAGATTGTCTTATATTTCTGATGCATCACTTACCAAAAGTCTAGATTAAAAAAATGTATATTATAGAAAAGCTTGTTAAAGTGAACTGAACATGAATATTTGTTTCTGATTATCCTGGAAAAAATACTCCTAAAGACAGTAGAACTGGGACTTCCTCAGTGGCTCAGTGATAAAGAATCCACCTGCCGGAGCAGGAGACACAGGAGATGCGGGTTTGATCCCTGGGTTGATCCCCTGCAGAAGGAAATGGCAACGCACTCTAGTATTCTTGCCTGGAACCTTCCGTGGACTGAGGAGCCTGGTGGGCTGCAGTTCATGGGGTCGGACAGAGCTGGACACGACTGAGCACGCATGCATGACAGAACTAGTAATGTTATTTAGCATCTTACCTTAAAATAATTTAGAGGCGGTTTTAAAGTCAGCAGTACTTAGCATGTAGTGCTTTATCATTTTACACCTTAGAGCATTCGTGGTCTTCTCTTATTCAGGGAATCTCTTGACTAGTACCAGTGCCAGGTGTAGTGGCAAGAGAGCAACACTGACTTGGTGTTCACTCCATGGGAGGCTTCAGTAAGTGTGAAGAGATGTTAGACCTGGTAGGCATGAGTTGGAAGCTATTGATGTAGCTGGGAGTCATGGTGTTCTTTTATAGGCGGACAGCAACATGTTGTTTAAGGCCCAAATTAAATCAGTTGGAGAGTGGGACTTTCTCTTGACCTCTTGCCATGGTCTTTCTCAGGCTTTCCAGGGAAAAGGATACCTGTTTATCAGTTTAGTCTCCTGTTGGACAAGTGCTTGTACAGCTTCAGAGATGAGCTTTCTACTCTGGATGGATAGAAAAATCTAATTTCTGGTAAATAATGAATGACATCTCCAAGTACATCTGTAACCTGTGAGCCTGCTGTTCTGGAGGGGCCAGAGCCTACAAATTGTCCTCTCCCTGGCACAGGCGGGTCGTCACCCCAGAGAGATCGCATACTGTCATTGCCAGTTTTGGTTTCTATGGAAACAGATAGCTTTAGGGAAGTTGAGCGACTAGCAAAAAGAAAGGGTTTTTTTTTTAAGTTTTTGTTAGAAATAATATGATCATTTCAGTACTTACACTTGTTCATTTTTCAGATGATAGTTATATTAACGTATTCAGTTTCTTTTGAGAGATTTTTAAGCACCTAAAACAAATTTAGTGTGTTTTTAGGCAAAGCTACCACACACATATTATAGAGATAATCATGATTATAATGAACTATTTAATCATATAAAGGTATTGAGTGCTCTTTGAGTAAAAGCTTAAAAATCTCTTTTGTTTTATTTTCTAGCTTATTTTAAATTCTGGACAGTGCTTTTATGCCTTGTATCTGTTTGGGGCAGGCATAAAATATAAAGTGTACATGGCATGCATGAGTGCTCAGTCATGTCCAACTCTTTGCATCCTCGTAGACTGTAGCCCGCCAGGCTCCTCTGTCCATGGAATTTCCCAGGCAAGAATACGGGACTGGGTTGCCATTTCCTACTCCAGAGGATCTTCCCAACCCAAGGATGGGACCCACGTCTCTTGCATCTCCTGCATTGGCAGATGGATTCTTTACCACTGTGCCACCTGGGAAGCCCAACAGGGTATTAATATAAAAATTTTAATTGTAGGTAAGTTAAAATTAGTTTTAGATTAAAACACTGTTGTTCAGTCAGTAAGTCGTCTCTGACTCTGCGAATCCCATGGACTGCAGCATACCTGTCCTTCACTATCTCCTGGAGTTTGCTCAAATTCATGTTCATTGAGTCTGTGATGCCATTCAACATCTTATCCTCTGTTGCTCCCTTCTCCCCCTGCCCTCAGTCTTTCCCAGCATCAGGGTCTTTTCTAGTGAGTCAGCTCTTCACATCAGGTGGCCAAAGTATTGGAACTTAAGCTTTAGCATTAGTCCTTCAATGAATATTCAGGGTTGATTTTTTATAGGATTGACTGGTTTGATCTCCTTGCTGTCCAAGAGACTTTCAGGAGTCTTCTCCAGCACCAGAATTCTAAAACATCAATTCTTTGACATTCAGCCTTCTTTATGGTCCAACTCTCACATCCATACATGACTACTGGAAAATATCGTAGCTTTGACTATATGGACCTTTGTTGGCAAAGCGATGTCTCTGCTTTTTAATATGCCGTCTAGGTTTGTCATTGCTTTTCTTCCAAGGAGCAAGCATCTTTTAATTTCATGGCTGCAGTCACCATCTGCAGTGATTTTGGAGCCCAAGAAAAGAAAATCTGCCACTGTTTCCGCTTTTTCCCCATCTATTTGCCATGAAGTGATGGGACCAGATGCCATGATCTTATTTTTTCAAATATTGAGTTTCAAGCTATCTTTTTCACTTTCCTCTTTCACCCTCATCAAGCAGCTCTTTAGTTCCTCTTCACTTTCTGCCATTAGGGTAGTATCATCTGCATATGTGAGATTGTTGATATTTCTCCTGGCACTCTTGATTCCAGCTTGTGATTTATCCAGCCCAGCATTTTGCATGATGTACAAATTAAATAAGCAGGGTGACAGCCTTGTCATACTCCTTTCCCAATTTTGAACCAGCCTGTTGTTCCAGGTCTGGTTCTAAATGTTGCTTCTTTTTAAAAAAAAACTGGTGCTTCCTGACCTGCATACAGATTTCTCAAGAAGCAGGTCACATGGTCTGGTATTCCCATCTCTTTAAGAATGTTCCACAGTTTGTTGTCATCCACATATTCAAAGGTTTTAGTGTAGTCAGTGAAGCATAAGTAGATGTTTTTGCTTTCTCTGTGATCCAGCGAATGTTGGCAATTTGACCCCGGGTTCCTCTGCTTTTGCTGAATACAGTTTATACATCTGTATAAAGTTCTCAGTTCACATACTGTTGAAGCATAGCTTGAAGGATTTTGAGCATTACCTTGCTAGCATGTGAAATGAGCACAATTGTGTGGTAGTTAAACATTCTTTGGCATTGGAATGAAAACTGACCTTTTCCAGTCCTATGGCCACTGCTGAGTTTTCCAAATTTGCTGAAATACTGAATGCAGCACTTTAACATATCATATTTTAGGGTTTGAAATAGCTCATCTGGAATTCCATCACCTCCACTAGCTTTGTTTGTAGTATTGCTTCCTGAGGCCCACTTGACTTCATACTCCAGGATGTCTGGCTCTAGGTGAGGGACCACATCATTGTGTAGGACCAGGAAAATATTTTTTTTTAATTAAAGCTGGACTATTATGAATTCTTTCTCTGATACCTGATTGCCAGTTTAGGTTCCAAGAAGTAGAGTATGAAATCAAAAGCAGATTATGAAATTTTGTGTGAAATTTTACAGACAAAATCCCATATGTAAGTAGTTAAAGGGGAAAGCACATTCTAGTCTATAAAAATGACATGTTTCTTTCTCCAAGTAGTTTCTGTTTGTAAACTTAGTAGCATATTAGGGCTTAGCCAGTGTCTAATTGGCTCAGAAGAAAGAAGAACTCTCCAGGTGTCCTCTGTCTCTTAGCACAGGGGGTCAGACCCTACCCAGAATGCAGCCCAGAGTTCTTGTCTCAGCCCTATAGCTGCGCAGCTGTATACAGCTGAGCCCAGTCATTAATCCTGTAGGCCTGAGTTTTCTCTCCTTCAGAAGGTTACACTAGGTAGATAATCTCAAGATAACTTTCACCTCATTCTGTGAGTACAGTAGTTACTCAGCTTTGGGTCTTTGTTTTCACTTCTTTGCTTAAAAACTGGTAGTGAAATTCAGTTAAAAGTATAGAAGGCCCTTAAAAAGGTAGCCTTTATAGCCTTTGTAGATAAAGCGGTCCACAGGGCATGGATAAGCTGTAAGCAGTTTTGGATAGGTTATAAAACCTATTGGCCATAAAAACAGTGACTTACCTTTCATTTTTTGACCTTTGGCAAGTGTTACCAAATTAGGTTTAATGGGGCTAGAATGTAAAAGCTGCCTGTTGACACCTGAATTATACTTTTCCAGGTTACGTGCTACTTCTGTAATGGTTAGGTTCGTGACCAATACAACCAAAGAGAGCAAGCAAGACCTCTTGGAAAGACTGAAAAAACTGGAGTTTGATATCTCTGAAGATGAAATATTCACTTCTCTGACTGCAGCCAGAAACTTGGTAGAGCAGAAACAAGTCCGGCCCATGCTGCTGGTTGATGACCGGGCTCTCCCTGATTTTAAAGGTAGGAGGCATTTGGGAAGATTTAGAAATTAGTTCTTCATATCTCCCTATAAGTCACTTTTAAAACTGGATGTTTGGAAGCATTTATTCAGATTTCCTCTTACTGAAATAGTCAACAGATAGGGTGTTTCTCAAACCTGTTTTGACTGCCATCCATAGTAAGTGAAACACATTACATATAAATTCAGGACATATATATGTGTACTTGTACATGTTAAATAATACTTACTGTGTGACATGTACTCTGTTTTCTATTTGGTTTGAAAAGTGAAAGTGTTAGTCACTCAGGACTCTTTGCAACCACATGGACTGGCCTGCCAGCCTCCTCTGTCCACGAAATTCTCCAGGCAATAATACTGGAATTGATATCCATTCCCTTCTCTAGGGGATCTTCGCAACCCAGGGATCGAACCCAGGTCTCTTGCATTTCAGTCAAATTCTTTACCATCTGAGCCACCAGGGAAGCCCATTTTCTGTTCGGTTTACTTGAGTAATTTTCATGCTGCTTAGAGCCATCCCGATTAGTTTCACAATCTACTTACGGATCATGGCCCACAGTTTGAAAAAGCACAAGTCAAGATTTCTCTGAGCATTGCTGTCCTCATTCCTGGAGCCACTGTATTAATTTGACTAAATAAATAATAGACAAAATAAACCAATATCAACATGTTTAAAGATAGATGTCATTCTATATAGTGTGAAGCTTTTGCAATGACCATAAATATTTTCGATCAAGGAAAAATAAAACTTTTCTCTTGGAAAAAGCCTAAAAACTCTGGAAAAATATCCTAGTGTTATGAAGCTTTGCCACATTGCTTCTTTTTATAGATGATAGTCAGAGTGAAGTACACAATATTGACAAAATAAATATAAATTATAAATTCATCATCATAAAGCCATGCTACAGCTTTGTAAGTAGTAATTCGGAAACCTATGCATGAATAAATGCAGAGCCTCAAAACTTATACTATCAGGAAATATAACTGTATATCAGTCAGAATTATTATTTGCTAGAAACGGAAATCCGCTTTGGCTGAATTAAATGAAAATAAATTTGTTAAAAGATCTGATGGAATATTAAATGGCACAACTGTGGAGAGGAATTTGGCAGTAGCTCTCAAAATTGCATGTGAAGCAGTACTGCCTTTTGTAGGACTGCATCTGCAAGATGTGGTGACAAATATGTGTAAGGGCTGATGAATAAGGTTGTTCATTATGACCTTATTTGGACCTCATTATGACCTTAGAAGACTGGAAACAACCCACATGTTCACTGGAAGAGACTGATTAAAACTAGGATATGTCCACAAAACGGAAGGAACGCTTTGTGGCTGAAAGGCAAGTGATGATGAATTCTGTCTCCTGATAAGAGTGATCTTCATAGGATATAGTAAATGAAAAAAGTAAGGTATAGAAAACCTTACACATTTTCTGTGTAAGAAAATGAGAGGGAAATGGCTATGGCTATAAATGTATTTGTCTTATATTCATGAAAGGAAGCTGAAGGAAGATAAGTGAAAAACTAGTAAAAATGGTTATCTAAAGGGGGAGGGCAGGAAAAGGAGATATGATCTCTCTAAATAAAAGTACATTATTATCTAGTTTTGATATTGGAACCAGGTGAATATTTTACATATTTAAAAGACAAAAAGTTAAAAAAATAAGCCAATCCCTAAAAACCAAAAACAGATTGAAACAAATGAACTGTATATAAAGTTGATGACATAACCACTCAAAGAATTACTTTACATGACTTTAAAATACAGTATTCTGATAGTTCATTCATAGGGGATAAATTGAAGGATAAAAGAACTGCAAGGAAACCTAAAACTGCGTTAGTAGTCATAGTGTTTATTAGTAGTGTTGATATTGTTTTATAATTATAGATACATTACAGGATAAAGTGATAGTTATGCTAGTATTATTAGTACTCAGACTTTAAGTGTAAGTTAAAAAAATATATATAAAAATCAAATAAAGTGTGTGTTAATTTCAAATTAAAAATACTATGATCAACTCTCTTGTTCTTTTTAAAAATACATACTATCTAGATCTTCTACTAAAAAGGCGTAGAAGCAATGAAACCCTGTGGTCAAACTATAGTGTCTACTATGATTTCCTACTTTAGTTCTATGAAGAAATGAGAGATTCTAGATCCGCAGGGATTGTATGAGTCTGGGATAACTTAATTTTTAGCAAGGAAATTATTGAAAACTAATAAAGTCATGTTTAAAGGACACTGAAACCAATTTGAAAGGATAATTTGAGCATCAAAAAGAATAATGATTGTAATAGATTGCAACACATCTTATATACAGAATGATTAAAATGATACTCAACCCCACAAAACTCATTGGTCACTATTGGAGGTTGTTAGGGCAGTAACTCCAGAGAATGCAATGGCACCCCACTCCTGTACTCCTGCCTGGAAAATCCCATTGATGGAGGAGCCTGGTGGGCTGCAGTCCATAGGTCGCTGAGGGTAGGACACGACTGAGCGACTTCACTTTCACTTTTCACTTTCATGCATTGGAGAAGGAAATGGCAACCCACTCCAGTGTTCTTGCCTGGAGAATCCCAGGGACAGAGGAGCCTGATGGGCTGTCGTCTATGGAGTCACACAGAGTCGGACACAACTGAAGTGACTTAGCAGCAGCAGCAGCAGGGTAGTAACTCATTCTGAAAATTGGCAAATGAAACAAGGATTTATCCTACCTTTCCTATTTTAACTGTATTTTAGAGTAACTAAACATTTGATGAGAGTAAGTTCTTTATAGAAGAGTTCAAGCTAGTAAATACAGAAAGAATGGCAGAATTAGAAAATCACATTTGCCAAACCCTAGTGAAATACGCTGGAGAAGGCAATGGCACCCCACTCCAGTACTCTTGCCTGATAAATCCCATGGATGGAGGAGCCTGGTGGGCTGCAGTCCATGGGGTCGCTAAGAGTCAGACATGACTGAGCGACTTCTCTTTCACTTTTTCACCTTCATGCATTGGAGAAGGAAATGGCAACCCACTCCAGTGTTCTTGCCTGGAGAATCCCAGGGGCAGGAGAGCCTGGTGGGCTGCCGTCTATGGGGTCATGCAGAGTCGGACACAACTGAAGTGACTTAGCAGCAGCAGCAACAGCAGTGAAATAGGCAACAGTGTCAACAGATTTTAAACACAGTAGGTGAAGAATTGATGAAAAGGTTCAGAATGGAGGGATCATGCTGACACCACTGGAACCAGCTGATCAGTCTTAGCATCACTAGATGAACAGAAAGATCCCTTGTGCTTCTTGATGTGATACAACAGAACATTCATAGCATCGCCTATGAAATAACCTTGCTTAGTAATTGAATGTGAACTTACAAAACCTCTAGATCCAGTTACTGGTTTATGTGAAATAATAAGAGTAAAGGAACAAGTTAAATGATAATCATAAGCAACCAGTCGAATCCAGAAAGTAGGAGTATTTCCAAGATCTAGGGTGCTTTAGTAGATAAGATTGACAGAAGACTGCTGCTATAGAATGAAAAGTAAAGGATAACAATGAAATACTCTATGTGGACCTTTTTGGGTGTCAATTACGTATCAGATATAAAAAGATGTTTTTGAGACATTTGGAGAGATTCAAATGTGGACCGGTATTGAGTGATTAATAAGAATTATAACTGGGCTTCCCTAGTGGCTCAGTGGTAAGGACTCCGCCCGCCAATGCAGGATACACAGGTTCGATCCCTGATCCAGGTGGATCCCACATGCCATGGGGCAACTAAGCCCATGGGCCACAGCTGTTGAGCCTGTGCTCTCGATCCGGGGAACAGCAGCTAGTGAAGCCCATGCGCCCCAGAAGCCGTGCTTCTCAAGAGAAGCTACTTCAGTAAGAACATAGCACAACTGGAGAGTAGCCCCTGCTCTCTACAGCTGCAGAAAGGCCCACACACAGCAGTGAAGACCCAGTGCAGCCAGAAATAAAGGAATAAAAATATTGTTAACTTTGATGGTACAATGTTAAAGTTTTCTCTTTTTTTAGGTCTTTATCAGTTAAAGACATATACTGAAATATGAAGGGGTAAGATGATGGATATCTGGGATTTACTTTTCAAAGACTTTAGGAAATGGAGAGAATCATAGATACAATTGGCAAAATGTTCAGTTCGGTTCAGTCACTCAGTTGTGTCCAACTCTTTGCGACCCCATGAATCACAGCACGCCAGGCCTCCCTGTCCATCACCATCTCCCAGAGTTCACTCAAACTCACGTCCATCGAGTCAGTGATGCCATCCAGCCATCTCATCCTCTGTCGTCCCCTTTTCCTCCTGCCCCCAATCCCTCCCCACATCAGAGTCTTTTCCAATGAGTCAACTCTTTGCATGAGGTGGCCAAAGTACTGTTGCAAGAGGGCATCAGAGGGCGGCTGCTGCTGCTGCTAAGTCACTTCAGTCATGTCCAACTCTGTGCGACCCCAGAGATGGCAGCCCACCAGGCTCCCCTGTCCCTGGGATTCTCCAGGCAAGAACACTGGAGTGGGTTGCCACTTCCTTCTCCAATGCATGAAAGTGAAAAGTGAAAGTGAAGTCGCTCAGTCGTGTCCGACTCCTAGCGACCCCATGGACTGCAGCCCACCAGGCTCCTCCGTCCATGGAATTTTCCAGGCAAGAGTACTGGAGTGGGGTGCCATTGCCTTCTCCACATCAGAGGGCAGACACACTGAAACCATAATCAGAGAAAACTAGTCAATCTAATCACACTAGGACCACAGCCTTGTCTAACTCAATGAAACTAAGCCACGCCCTATAGGGCCACAGACGGGCGGGTCATGGTGGAGAGGTCTGACAGAATGTGGTCCACTGGAGAAGGGAATGGCAAACCACTTCAGTATTCTTGCCTTGAGAACCCCATGAACAGTATGAAAGGCAAAATGTTGGTGACTGCTAAAGCTGGGTGATGGATTCATCAGGACTCATTATGAGCTAGTCTTTCCATTTTTTAATATCATTTATGTGTCTGCAACAACAAAAAAGACTGTTTGGGTGGCCTATAGAACTAGCTGTGAAAGTGCTGCACTCAATATGCCAGCAAATTTGGAAAACTCAGCAGTGGCCACAAGATTGGAAAAGGTCAGTTTTCATCCCAATCCCAAAGAAAGGCAATGCCAAAGAGTGCTCAAACTACCGCACAATTGCACTCATCTCACAGGCTAGTAAAGTAATGCTCAAAATTCTCCAAGCCAGGCTTCAGCACTATGTGAACCATGAACTTCCTGATGTTCAAGCTGGTTTTAGAAAAGGCAGAGGAACCAGAGATCAAATTGCCAACATCTGCTGGATCATCGAAAAAGCAAGAGAGTTCCAGAAAAACATCTATTTCTGCTTTATTGACTATGCCAAAGCCTTTGACTGTGTGGATCACAATAAACTGGCAAATTCTGAAAGAGATGGGAATACCAGACCACCTGATCTGCCTCTTGAGAAATCTGTATGCAGGTCAGGAAGCAACAGTTAGAACTGGTCATGGAACAACAGACTGGTTCCAAATAGGAAAAGGAGTACGTCAAGGCTGTATATTGTCACCATGTTTATTTAACTTATATGCAGAGTATATCATGAGAAATGCTGGACTGGAAGAAACACAAGCTGGAATCAAGATTGCTGGGAGAAATATCAATAACCTCAGATATGCAGATGATACCACCCTTCTGACAGAAAGTGAAGAGGAACTCAAAAGCCTCTTGATGAAAGTGAAAGTGGAGAGTGAAAAGGTTGGCTTAAAGCTCAACATTCAGAAAACGAAGATCATGGCATCTGGTCCCATCACTACATGGGAAATAGATGGAGAAACAGTGGAAACAGTGTCAGACTTTATTTTTCTGGGCTCCAAAATCACTGCAGATGGTGACTGCAGCCATGAAATTAAAAGAAGCTTACTCCTTGGAAGGAAAGTTATGACCAACCTAGATAGCATATTCAAAAGCAGAGACATCACTTTGCCAACAAAGGTTCGCCTAGTCAAGGCTATGGTCTTTCCTGTGGTCATGTATGGATGTGAGAGCTGGACTGTGAAGAAGGCTGAGCACTGAAGAATTGATGCTTTTGAACTGTGGTGTTGGAGAAGACTCTTGAGAGTCCCTTGGACTGCAAGGAGATCCAACCAGTCCATTCTGAAGGAGATCAGCCCTGGGATTTCTTTGAAAGGAATAATGCTGAAGCTGAAACTCCAGTATTTTGGCCACCTCATGCGAAGAGTTGACTCATTGGAGAAGACTCTGATGCTGGGAGGGATTGAGGGCAGGAGGAGAAGGGGACAACAGAGGATGAGATGGCTGGATGGCATCACTGACTCGATGGATGTGAGTCTGAGTGACCTCTGGGAGCTGGTGATGGACAGGGAGGCCTGGCGTGCTGCGATTCATGGGGTCGCAAAGAGTCGGACACGACTGAGCGACTGATCTGATCTGATCTGATAGAACTAGCTGCCCAGTGGGGGCTGGGGTGAGTCTCCGTGGTTGTGCCCCAAGGAACAGTATGCAGCACCTCGCACGCAGAACTGATCGGGCGTCCCCAATGTGCCTCTGCACACTGACTTCTGCAGCTGGCTTGTTGACCCCAGTGGCACTGGAGACTGGAAGTTCCAGCTTGCCCTCCTGCCTCAGAATTTCCAGTGGCATACTCCCAGTTGCTTTATGTTCCTAGCTTCCATTGTAGAGCCTGGGGTGGGCACTTTTGATTGGCAGAACCTCCATCTCGGGCCAGTACCCATAGCTGCAGAGAGGCTGGAAATACAAGTAGGCAGTGTTTTCACCCTTTCAAGAGAGGGTGAGATCTGCTCCTCACCAAGCCTTATGGGCTAGTGGATTCCCCAGTTATGAAAATGATATTCAGAAACTGGGCTGCCAAAAATAATGACACATACATTCTGTAATTAGTATATTTATATTTCTGGGCCAGCTGAAGTACTGCAAAACAGTGTTTTATCCAAACCTTTTACTTTATTTGAAGAAAGATTCTGGTTGTGCAGCAGTGAGCTAGAGTTGGCACATCTAAACAGAATCCCTGGTCTGGAAGAAATCTTTGTTATTTAGTGCAAGACTGAATTTGCAACATGGAAATACCCAGAGTCGATGTGTTTTTGAAGGGAATGGAAATATCTTGGCTAATATTGAATATCCTAGCTAGTGGTAGATTGAGAAAATAAAAAGAATACAAAAACTTCAGCTTTTCACTGTAGCCATTGATTTTATTTTCTCCCTTCAACAAGCTGTAACCAATTACTCAGTACTCGTGGCTGCCCGTTCGGAGGAAATTGAAAATCTTGACTATCTGCTCTTTCTACTACTTCTCCTCACATTTTGGTAGAATTGATAATGAGAATGCTTAAAGGCAGGCAATAAGAGAGGCAAATAGGAATCGGCATATGAATAATGCACAGATCCTTCAATCAGAGTTTTAATAACTGTGATGGTGAATACCCTCGTTTGGTTCTTGTATCTAAAGTCTTGTCATCAGGTACCAAGGCCTTAAAACATGTTTTCATTATAGAATAATAGTTGTGGAACTAAATGTGGATTAGGTGTCGTGTAGAAAGCTGTAGGATCTACAGTGCATTCCATGTTTATCACGACTGTGTGTGCCTCAGCTGTGTGGCTCAGAAAGTCTAATTTTCTTTGCCTCTTAGCTTTCCAGTCCCTCATCAGTTGCTATTGATCTGATAGCTCATAGAGAACTGTGGCTGTTCTTGTTGATTTTAATAAGTAAAGCTTTTTTGAAGTTACAAATTGTTACTTGTTTGAGAACATCAAGTTACAAGTTTTAGTTCAGATAGTCTAGTTACTCAATAGCTGTAAGACTGCAAAAGTAATATATAAAACTACTAGGAGACCTTTTTTTTCTTTTAAGTATAGCTCATACTTCCAAAGTATACTGGGCAGGATAATCTCTTAAACTTCAGATTATTGCTACAACAAAAATTCAGACTTGGTTGCCTAAAACTGCTTTATTATAAATTGTGACATTACTGTTAATTGCATTTTTCAGTAATTTTTTCTTCACATTTTCAGGAATACAGACAAGCGATCCTAATGCTGTGGTCATAGGATTGGCACCAGAACATTTTCATTATCAAATTCTGAATCAAGCCTTCCGGTGAGTCTTTAGCTATTTATTTTTCATGTGATCATATACTCACTTCTTCTCTTCTTTTTCTTTTCTTTAAATAATTTTATTCATATATTTATTTATTTTTGGCTGTGCTGGGTCTTCATTGCTGTGTGAGCTTTTTCTAGTTGTGAGCAGGGGCTACCCTCTGGTTCTGGTGAGAGGGCTTCTCATTGTGGTGCTTCTCTCGTGGAGCACAGGCTCTGTGGCATGTGGACTTCAGTAGTTGGGGCTCCTGGGCCCTGGTGCATGGGCTTAGTTGCTCTGAGGCATGTGGGATCTTCCCCGTCACAGATCGAACCTGTGTATCCTGCATTGGAAGACAAATTCCTTACAACTGAGCCACCAGGGAATCCCCCCTTCTTCTCAAGTCTTTGTCATGTAAGGTTATGCATGTTTTACTTTCTGGCCACCTAGATTGTACATTAGAACAAATATCTTAAAAGATCACTTCAAGATCAATGTTAATATTTATTACTGTCTTAGTTTTTTTTTTTTTAATTATCAATATGTTAAAACGCAGTGATCACTATGGTTTTTCTGGTTTATAGGATCAGTATTCTGGGGCAGAAATTCATAGTCAAATTGCAGCTCTTAAGCTAAGAGTTTTATCTTTTATTGTCAGTCGTGACTCTTCACTAACTGTGATCTCTGAAGGAAAATAATATCCAGGCTGACTCACCCAAAATAGTAAATGTGATTCTCCCTCCAGTGAGAATCCAGGCTATCAAAAAAAGTGGTCAGATTTGACCATACTTTCAAAGAAAGTATTTGATGAGTGATAATGGTAGGCTGATCTGGGATTTTTGGCAGTAGGAAAGAAGAAAATTAGGTTCTGGTAGTGTCAACATGACTTGATGGACAGTTGGGTCAGGGGTGAAGTAGAACAGTGAGTTAGACATCATCGAGATGTCTTAAGTGCGTGTGATGGAGAATGTGCTCTGTGTGGGCCCAGGAGGTGATGCGTTTAGGGTGAGGTCCTTTGAACTGTGGGCCTCTAAGTGGAGGTGTTCCAGCGGCTGTTGGAGAAATTGGAGAACCATAGCCTACAGGTAAAATGTTACAAATCTTCACTTGTGTGTGTGTTTTACCTATAGGAACTTCTTATTGCTGTTTCCAAAAGGCAAGCTGCATACTGGTTCTCCTCCTTCCTTCAATAAATTGAATCAAAATTTATTGGCAAATCTGCTCTAGAGTGAGACTGATTTAATTTTTCCCCTTGGATTTTTCATTTTTATAAACTTCATTTTTTATCTTGCCTTTTACTTGTTGGATATTAAGCAGTGTGATTTGCCTTTAAATTTATGACAAGTAGTCCTACACATTGCATAGATCTACTTTAACTTAAAAAAGATTTCTTTAACAGCTTAGTAAATTTTTGGAATTTAACATCATTTTCTTACCAGTACAAAGGTGTTCAAGAATCACTTTAATTTATACTTGATGGAGAATTCACTTCTTGATGTAAATATATGTCCCAGAATCAGAATGTTAAAACTTGTTACCAGGTTCACACATCTGGGCACATTATTTGATCTTGAAGATGGCTGTCCTCATGTACAATCTGTGTGGCCGGAAATAACACTACTGAATGTACTTTTGTCTGTGACTCTCAGTTACTGTGATAGTCAAGCCTTCATTTAAATAAAAACAAATTCACTTTTTATAATTGCTCAGTAAACATTTCCCAGAGATCCACTACTATGCCAGATAACTTGAGTATTAAAATTTTCTTTCCTTCACCTACTTCAGTTTTCTGTTCTAGCTTCTTTGGGGATAAGGTACAGGGGGATTATCTCACCTGCTCCTTAAGTAAGGTTTGTAACTATACCAAAAGCAGTTTTCATTTGAAATAGAGAATCTGCTATTATATCTTCCTTCCGAGTTTACCCCCTACTACATTTTATTCAGTTCTTCAACCACAGAATTCAAGGAGAAGGTATTGATTGATTTTAGCTGGTAATTTGGGAAGGACATATTTAATAGGAAGTTGGGAGGTCTCTGTCTTAGATAAATACTAGACTCAGGGTAATAAAAATGTATGTTGACATAATACTGACTTTGTAATTGCTCGGATGCTGTCTTAATTAGTACACTTCCCTAACCATATTGATTTTTTTAAACACTACATTTAAAGCATTATAGTGCACTTATAAGTCAACTCTAATTTCACAAATGCACTTAACAGCTGGGTGGAAAGTTAACAGAAGGATTTTAGGTCTTGCCCTTCTTTGCATATTGATGTCTCCACAGAGACTGTGCCTTCCATCCAGTGACTACAGCTGTTTGGATTGTGAGTGGCAAATATAGACATCTCAAATGAACCACTGATTAGTTAAATTACTATTCAAGTTTATAATGAGAATATACATTGGATTTTAAATCCTGTTGCATTGAATACTAGCTTTAGAGGCATATTGCTGCTGCTAAGTCGCTTCAGTCGTGTCTGACCCTGTGCGACCCCATAGACGGCAGCCCACCAGGCTCCCCTGTCCCTGGGATTCTCTAGGCAAGAACACTGGAGTGGGTTGCCATTTCCTTCTCCAATGCATGAAAGTGAAAAGTCAAAGTGAAGTTGCTCAGGCATGTCTGACTCTTAGCAACTCCATGGACTGTAGCCTATCAGGCTCCTCCATCCATGGAATTTTCCAGGCAAGAGTACTGGAGTGGGGTGCCATTATTACCCGTAGGCAAATACATCAGCCTTCCATGTTACACAAATATGTCTAAAATGTCTGAATAAAATTGAGAGCACTGAATTTTAAAGGATTGATTTTAGGGAGGGATAGGAACCACCAGTAGGGAATAGAGTTGATTTGGGTTTGGAGTCTATGAGACATTCAAATCCTAAAAGCCATTGATGTCTTTTTTCCTTTTGCCTAGTACTAAAAGGTATACAGCCATGAAATTAAAAGACGCTTACTCCTTGGAAGGAAAGTTATGACCAACCTAGATAGCATATTAAAAAGCAGAGACATTACTTTGCCAAAAAGGTCCGTCTAGTCAAGGCTATGGTTTTTCCTGTCGTCATGTATGGATGTGAGAGTTGGACTGTGAAGAAAGCTGAGCACCAAAGAATTGATGCTTTTGAACTGTGGTGTTGAAGAAGACTCCTGAGAGTCCCTTGGACTGCAAGGAGATCCAACCAGTCCATCCTAAAGGAGACTAGTCCTGGGTGTTCATTGGAAGGACTGATGCTGAGGCTGAAACTCCAATACTTTGGCCACCTCATGCAAAGAGTTGACTCATTGGAAAAGACTCTGATGCTGGGAGGGATTGGGGGCAGGAGGAGAATGGGACGACAGAGGATGAGATAGCTGGATGGCATCCCAACTCGGTGCACGTGGGTTTGGGTAGATTCCGGGAGTCGGTGATGGACAGGGAGGCCTGGCGTGCTGCGATTCATGGGGTTGCAAAGAGTCGGACACAACTGAGCGACTGAACTGAACTAAACTGAAAAGGTATAAAGTATAATATAATAAATATCCATATGTCTATCAACCAATTTAAGAAATATAAATTATCAACATGTTTGTTATCCCGTATGTATCCCTCCTCAATTTTGTTAGCCAAAGCCCAAAAGTAATCAGGATTGTGAATTTTGTGTTTATCTTTGCATTTCTTTATACTTGTAACACGTAAGTATTTCTGGACAATATATAGTATTATCTTGCATGTTTTATACTTTATATGTTCATCAGTTTGCTTTCTTCTCTAAAAATAATGTATGATTCATCAATATGAATACCTATAGGTCTAGTTTGTTCATTTTCTCAGTTGTCTTATACCACCTTGTAGGAAGGTCTTTTTTTATCTTCTGACCTATTAGGGAAAAAAAGCTTGAGCATTTTAGTAACAGACCAATTTTAATTAAATTTGATGTTATCTCTTAGGAGGAATGCTACCTGGGCAAGCAGATCACTTAATCTAAATGAACTTAGCATTAACAAACCCAAAAATAAGTTATATATCATTGTGGAAATTTTGAAATGCTCAAAAAAAGAAATGTGAATAAACAGAATTACCCATGATTCTCCACCTAAGAGATCTACAATTAATATTTTAACATACGACTAGTTTGTTTCCAGGAACATATATATAGCCAAAACTGAGAATGTATATATGCTGTGTGGTAACTTGCCTTTTTGCCTGGAGAATCCCAGGGACGGCGGGGCCTGGTGGGCGGCTGTCTATGGGGTCGCACAGAGTCGGACACGACTGAAGTGACTTAGCAGTAGCAACTTGCCTTTTAAGTTTTTCTATATGCTTAAATATTCTAAAACATACTTGATTCCCAGAGCACATCCCACTTTAAAAAGTGTCGTGCATTTCTGATTGTTGGTTATTTCCAGGTTTTATGAGTTAATTTTTAAAAAAACTTCTGAACATGTTTGTTAAGCAATGGTTATGTTTCCATAACATGTTTTCTCAGAAGTATAGTTGTGAGATCCCAGGAATTTTGGGAAAAAACTACATGGAATTGTTTAACCTAAGAAAAGTTCACAGAAAAAAATATTATCTAAATTAAGAGCAGCTGTTCTCCAGCTTCTCTAGGAGTTTATTAAAATGTTGTTACAACTAAAGATAAGTGACATCACAGCTTTCATATTTAAATGCAGAGATGCAGGCTGCCTAAAAAAAAAAAAGTTTTATGTTTTGAACACTTTGTTAATGACTTCTTTCCTATAATTGTTACAAGGTATGAGAATCCTTCAGAAGTCTTAGAGGTACGCAGAAACCAATTTGTCCTGTGTTTTGGGAAGAAATTCTTATCCCCATAAATGGTTTCTGTTGAATGTTGGATTGCTTTCCTTTCCCCTTCTCATTAATAAAAATAAAAAGTTTTATATTTAATATATCCAATTCCTTAGAAAGGGAAGAAGAAAAGGGGAGGTGGACAAACTCAACAGAAATCAGTTTCTGCCTTGTACAACTCCTCAATCTTTTCTGAGAGCCCTGGCATAAGGAATTCTAGAATAGTGTGGCAGCAGGGCTTAAATTAGAAATATTTCTATGGGCTTTTTCCATTTTGAAAAAGCTGACTGCTATGCAGTCTTTTTAATTAAAGTCCAGACTATAAAAATAAAACACTCCGGAGATGAGAAATTGTTGAAGACTTAAGAACTTGAGTTATTTAAAGCTTTCCATTAGTACA
Organism: Tragelaphus eurycerus; assembly: GCA_935064755.1. Lineage (NCBI taxonomy): Eukaryota > Metazoa > Chordata > Mammalia > Artiodactyla > Bovidae > Tragelaphus > Tragelaphus eurycerus. The sequence continues at coordinate 16,464,126 of CAKXYN010000023.1, forward strand.
TTCAGAAGAACAACTTTATATGCCAATTTGAAGATCACAGAGTACAGAATTGAGTTTAATGTCAGTTACTACTCATTTTTCAATTAACTGGAGAGATTCTTTTATGATCAAGGCAACTCTTGCCACATGTAAGCAAAAGGTTTAGGTGAGCAAACTACATAAATACAATGTTACTGATCTTTTAAAATTTGATGTATAATCTATACAGTAAAGTATACAGATTGTCAGTGTACAACTCAGTAAAAATTGACACACAGATACAGCAGCATAACCCCCACTCTGATCAAGATGCAAAACATTTCCAGCACCCTAAAAGGTTCTCTATTCTAGTCAGTACCACACCTTCCTCAGGGAAACTGTTACTCTGACTTCTGTCAATATTGCAAGTTTTCGATCTTCATATGATTGAAATCATACAGTTGTAGCATTTTTTATTTGGCCTGCTTTTGAGATTTATCCAGGCTGTTGCATGTAGCAGTGCTGTGCTTTTGTCTTGTTTGTTCTTTATTTTTCTTGTGGTGTTGTAGTCTATTGTATGGCAGTTCCACAATTTATTCCATCAATAACGGACATTTGGATTTTTCCATTTTGGGCTCTTAAGAAAGCTTCTATGAACATTCGTCTACATGTTTTTTGGGGACATACCCACTTATTTCTTTGGGGTCTGTATCTGGGAAATTACTGGATGATAGGTAAGTGCCTGCTTAGCTTTAGTCAGTATTGCTAAGTAATTTTCCACAGTGATTTTATGGAGTCATATGTTCCCACCAGCTGTGAACCAGAGTTCCACCAGTCTCTCCTTAGTCTGTGTCACTATGGCTATTCTTTCTGGTGTGTATAGTGGTATCTTGCTACTGCTGCTGCTGCTAAGTCTCTTCAGTCGTGTCCGACTCTGTGTGACCCCATAGACAGCAGCCCACTAGGCTCCCCCATCCCTGGGATTCTCCAGGCAAGAACACTGGAGTGGATTGCCATTTCCTTCTCCAGTGCATGAAAGTGAAAACTGAAAGTGAAGTCGCTCAGTCGTGTCCGACTCTTAGCAGTGCCATGGGCTGCAGCCTACCAGGCTCCTCCATCCATGGGAATTTCCAGGCAAGAGTACTGGAGTGGGTTGCCATATCTTACTGGGTTTTAATTTGTATTTTCCTAGTGAGTAATGTTGCTGAAGCCTTTTCACATACTTACTGGCCATTGGGTAACTTGTTTTGTGATCTCCCCATTCAAATGTTTTCTCCTTTCTGAGGGTTATGGTTTTCTTAGAGGTTTGTTGGAGCCCTATGTGTGTTGTGTATGCAAGTCTTTGGTTGTATATATGTCCTACACATATCTTATTTCTGTCGGTGGTTTGCATTCTTTTAACAGTATGAGAACAGGAAACGGGCTTGTAGTTGTGGGGGCACAGGCTTACCTGCCTGTGGAGTCTTTGCAGACCAGGGATCAAGCCCGTGTCCCGGTCGGAGGCAGATTGCTGGGTATCTGGACTACCAGGGAAGTCCGTGAAGGTGAAGATTTCGGCATCATCTAGTTGCTGTTCTCAGCTCTGGACATTTTTGCTCCCAGGGGGACATTTGCCAATGTCTGGAGACATTGTTGGTTGTCATAACTAGGGGAAAAGACCACATCTAGTGGGTAGCGGCCACAGATGCTGCCAAACATCCAACAGGGATAAGACAGCCTCCTCTCACAATAAAGCATTTTTCAGTAAAAAAATGTCAGTGTTGAGGTTGAAAGACCTAATCTGATTCAGTTTCTTCATTTGATAAGAAACCAAGACCCACAAATGTGAAGTGATTTGCTGTTACCTATTTTAAGTAGCACAGATACTACCCTTCCCATATTTATGAATAAAAATAATTATCACTACTGTCAGATATTATGAAAAAGTTTGCATATATCATCTTTATTCCCCAAAAAGGTAAGCATTATTCTCCATGTTATAGATCAGGATCAGGATTATGAGGCATATAGTGTTTCATCCATTAATGAATTTATTCAGTAAGTGTCTAGTGAAAGGTCCCAGAGTTTGTTTGGGCTTTTTAAAAATATAATTTTATTTATTTATTTTATTTTCTGGCTGTGCTAGGTCTTCATTGCTTTGTGTGGGCGTTTCTCTAGTTGGGGCCAGTGGGGGCTACTTTCTAGCTGTGATGTGCGGGCTTTTTATCGCGGTGGCTTCTCTTGTTGCAGCGCGCTGGCTCGAGAGCGCATGGGCTTCAGTGGTTGTGGTTGCTGGTCTCTAGAGCCCAGACTCAGCACTTGTGGCCTATGGGCTTAGTTGCTCCACGGCACGTGGGATCCTCCCAGCCCAGGGTTCGAACTTACATCTCCTGAATTGGCAGGTGGATTCCTTACCACTGAGCCCCCAGGGAAGTGCCCCATGGCTTGCTTTTTATTTTGCTTTGGATTTTTTTTTTTTTTTTTTTTTTTTTGAAGTAAGAAATACAGTGATGAGCAAAACTGATGGGCATAGTGGAGACTATATGGTAGCGAGGAAGACAAACCACACACAGCTGAGTAAGAATTATAAACTATGGAAAGTTGATAGAAAGGAAAAAAGATGAGATGGAGCTGAACTGTGAGGAGGAAGTCCACTTTGTAGGGGGATTGGCGATGGCGGCTTCTGTGTGCTGACTTCAAGCTGAAATCTGACAGGTGAGCAGAAGAAAGCTGTGTGCAAAGTATGGGGCAGTACTTCAGGAGGAGGGAACGCTGTGTGTGGGGCTGAAGCAGGAAGGAGTCTGACCTTTTTGGTGTGTAGTCAACAATAAGGAAGGTGTCTTGAGGTGTAAACGGTGGCCAGGTGAGGCCAGGCCTCACCAGCTGCAGAGAGGACTGTGGCTTTTATGGCCTTTGCAGTAAGAGGTTATTGAAAGGTTTTTAAGCTGAGCAGGGACATACATGATCTCACCTGTACTTTTAAAACTCCTGCTATTGCCTGTACGATGGGTTGGTATAATAGGGCAACAGCAAAAAGCAGGAAGACGAGTTGACTGTTGCAGAGGTTCAACAGAGAAAGTAAGACTGGAGACATTTTTATTTTTCTTTTGGACTTGGAAGTTATTGGATGTGCTAATAAAGGGATATAGAAGAGTGAGGGAAAGTAAGAAATCAAGGAGGACTGCTAGGTTTCTGGCTTGAGCAATGGGGTGAATTTGCTAAGTTGAGAAAGACTGGGGGAGAGTCATTTGGGGGAGTGGGAAGGAAAGGACCCAGTAGTTTGATGCTGGGCAAATAGGAAGCTTCTGGCAGTTGCTTAAGCTACCATGTACTTTCATCTCCACATGCTCCATCTTCAGCAGAAATGCTAAAAAGTTGATCTTGTGTTTGTTTGTTTTTTCCCTAGAAAAGTGGTTTTCTGGAGTTCTGGGTTCCTGCTCTCCTTGGTGTCAGCCGGCATTGCCCAGTGATCTTGTAAAACGGGGTGTGCTGGACTTGATGTTCTTTACCATCCCTTTCAGTAATGTGCTCCCTGGCTAGGTCTTTTTTATAGTTTTTTTCCCTTTGCGTACATGGAATGTATAGCCAAGGATTTCTGCATGAGGCCTTCTTGATGCCTTATTTTCTTGTTTCTTGTACCTCAGTGGACTCATAGTCAAATAGAGAATCCTCAGATTTCTTGCTGACGTGTTACTTCTGATAACAAAGAAATCAACTGCCCTGCCTAGGAAATGTACAAACACCTCTAAGTAGTATGGTGTCTATTTTCTCATATTTTTGGAAGTGTTAATTCTTAAAAAAAAACTTTTAATCTGTGTCCTAGAGAATAATTTACCTTTCAGTCTATCCTGAACATGCCTTGGCTCTAAATCTTCTGCTATACAAAGAACAATGACAGAAGCAGGAACCACTTCGCTGAGAGATGCCTGTTCTCCAGGCCCATGTGGAACCAGTTCCCATTTAGAGAAATGCAGAGGAACCCACAGTTTCAGCCCTTCCAGGGAAGGCACTAAAGCACTGCCTGGGAATTAAGTACACACATCAATCAAGCTGATAAGTCTTATACCCAGTTAATATATAATAAAATATTAACAAAGCTAAATCAAATGAGTTTTTAGTTTAGCTGTGTAAGTGAAAAGCAATTTTGAGGTCTGTTGCATAAAGAATTTCAGTTCCGTGGTAGAGTAGCAAATAAATGGGATTGGGGGCAGGATGACAAGAGGGGAGATAGATAAATCACTCATTATTCTCTCCTTGCGATCAACTGTGGTTCTTTAGGGCCAGCATAGTGGCCTTATCAGGTTTCCTAACCGTTGGATTTTAAGATCTGCTTGAGAAATAAATTTGTATTAATATTAGAGAATAAATTTGAAGGATCCATCCTGTGCTGTGAGCAATTCGTAGTAACTAACAATAAGGCCCTGTAATAGGCCAGTATTGGTTTTTACTTAATAAAATATTTAATCATAAATGTCTGAATCCTGCATCTCCCACAGGAAGGCATTTCCATGCCCACTGACAAGAATAATTTAGCAGTTTCATAGTTGAGCGCTTAATTACTCATAATTGTGAAGGGTAAGATGTGATGAATTCTGCCTCAATGGACATACTAAATATTTTAACTAAGTAGATGACTTAAAGTAAATTAAGCTAGTGAGATCATTTATTCCATTGGTTAAAAGCAGCTTGAGAAGACTATCATGTCCCGTATATGATGTGATGATAATAGCTGTGTGACTCTTTGCTGTGTGCCTGTATGTAGGCTGCAGTGTTGGGATGGATGGCAGATTATTTTTGGATGGGGTTGGTGGGGTTTGAGGGATTTCTTTGGTTATGTTTTGCCTGAGTCACTAATGAGGATCCTTAACTATATGCAGTTTGGTTCTCTAACGAGAAAACTCTTAGTGCCCTTTTGGTGTGAGAGTATCTGTCCTACATCAGGAAAAAGGAAGGGACTTGACATTTCCCCTTAAGCCTTACTGCTTTGTCCTTCAGTGAAAACGGCCTGATTTTCAAAGTAACAGCAGAAGCAGTCAAAGGGTAAAATGAAGAGGGGATGATACAAGCAGAAAATATTTGTAAAATGCTCTATGAAATTTCTGAATTAGAATCTTACATTTTGGAGTAGAGAAAAGAGGGAGCCAGGTATTTTAGGAGTTAGCTAAACGTGTCACTGCACAGCAGTTGAGTCATATTGTAAAAGGCTCAGGAGCCTCCTACTTACCATTAGGGAGGTTGAAACAACTTGTCTCATTAAGTTAAGCTTCTTCTCTCGAGTGCCTTATTTAGCTTTACTTCTCTTAATTCTCTTTCCCTGATGATTTGGGTAAAGCGTCTGAAACCACTAAAGGTAAAAGGTTGAAGCAATCCCAAATTTAATAATCTATCACCTTTCTTCAGTGTATCTGAGTGCAATTCCCAGCAGTTCCTAGCAAATTCATTAGAAGACAGCAAGTCATTAAAAGTTAATACGAAACTATTTGTTTCTGTGAGTGAATAAAACTACTTTGTAAGTCTGACATTCTTTTCCACTCATAAAAAAACATTGTTTTTAGCCAGTTTCCATTGTCTCTGACTCTCTAGGTTACTCCTGGATGGAGCGCCTCTGATAGCGATCCACAAAGCCAGGTATTACAAGAGGAAGGACGGCTTAGCCCTGGGGCCTGGACCATTCGTGACTGCTTTAGAGTATGCCACCGATACCAAAGCCACGGTCGTGGGGAAACCAGAGAAAACGTTCTTTTTGGAGGCATTGCGGGGCACTGGCTGTGAACCTGAGGAGACCGTTATGATTGGAGATGTAAGTAGAAGAGCCCAAGAAATGCCCTGGGCTCCCCTGTCCTGCTGGGAGGAGCCAGCTTCAAAGCACTGCTTTGAAACCCAAGTGGACCCGTTATTGGTGATTGTCAGATGGTAATAAGAGGCCACCCATAAAGCAGGCTTCCCAGTAGTTCCCTGGTATTCTAAAGAACTGAACTGTTGATTATTTCCAACAGTCTTCATAATGTGATGAGCTTTATATAATTCAAAAGACCATCAGATACAAGACTTTTTGAAGATAACTTAGATTTGTTTTCTACTATTCCTTAATACAGAGACCACCTGTACCTAAAGAATTCTCTCACTATTCTTTTTTTTTTTTTTGCTAGTACATACTTTATGGAAGAACTTCCCAATTTGCCAGAGATAGCTAAAGATATCGATTGCCTTAGGCCTTTGAGTGGCAGGACTGGCTCTGGTGACAAGATGTCCTAGCCAGTGACCTTTGGCTGTGAGCACGTTGTCAGTTTACCCTGGTAAGAAAGGCAGTACCAAAGAATGTTCAAACTGCTGCACAACTGCACTCATCTCACACACTAGCAAAGTAATTCTCAAAATTCTCCAAGCCAGGCTTCAGCAGTACGTGAACCGTGAATGTCCAGATGTTCAAGCTGGATTTAGAAAAGGCAGAGGAACCAGAGATCAAATTGCCAACATCCATTGGATCATCCAAAAAGCAAGACAGATCCAGAAAAACATCTACTTCTGCTTTATTGACTATGCCAAAGGCTTTGACTGTGTGAATCACAACAAACTGTGGAAAATTCTGAAAGAGATGGGAATACCAGACCACCTGACCTGCATCATGAGAAATCTGTACGCAGGTCAAGAAGCAACAGTTATAACTGGACATGAAACAACAGACTGGTTCCAAATCGGGAAAGGAGTACGTCAAGGCTGAATATTGTCACCCTGCTTATTTAACTTCCATGCAGAGTACATCATGCGAAATGCCAGGCTGGATGAAGCAGAAGCTAGAATCAAGATTGCTGGGAGAAATATCAATAACCTCAGATATGCAGATGACACCACCCTTGTGGCAGAAAGTGAAGAACTAAAGAGCCTCTTGATGAAAGTAAAAGAGGAGAGTGAAAAAGTTGGTTTAAAGCTCAACATTCAGAAAACTAAGATCATGGCATCCGGTCCCATCACTTTCTGGCAAATAGATGGGGAAACAGTGGAAACAGTGACAGACTTTATTTTCTTGTGCTCCAAAATCACTGCAGATGGTGACTGCAGCCATGAAAATAAAAGACACTTGCTCCTTGGAAGAAAAGCTATGACAAACCTAGACACCATATTAAAAAGCAGAGACATTACTTTGCCAGCAAAGATCCATCTAGTCAAAGCTATGATTTTTTCAGGTGTTACGTATGGATGTCAAAGTTGGACTATAAAGAAAGCTAAGCACCGAAGAATTGATGCTTTTGAACTGTGGTGTTGGAGAAGACTCTTGAGAGTCCTTTGGACTGCAAGGAGATCCAACCAGTCCATCCTAAAGGAGATCAGTCCTGAATATTCATTGGAAGGACTGAAGCTGAAGCTCCAATACTCTGGCCACCTGATGCGAAGAACTGACTCATTTGAAAAGACCCTGATGCTGGGAAAGATTGAAGGCGGGAGGGGAAGGGGATGACAGAGGATGTTATGGTTGGATGGCATCACCAACTCGATGGACATGCGTTTGAGTAAGCTCTGGGAGTTGGTGATGGACAGGGAAGCCTGGCGTGCTGCAATCCATGGGGTCACAAAGAGTCGGAGACGATTGAGCGACTGAACTTACTGGGAAAACATTATTTTTATCTGTGCTGTGAGGGCAGAAGTACTGGAAAGCACACTACCTTGTGGTCAGTAGTAGGTGGCAAGGATTATATTTCAGTTTTAAATAATAATGCCTTAGGCTGGAAGGGACCATCAGGATTGTCTGGTCCGAACCTCCTCACTTTATCAGCTGAGAAACCTTATCCCAGAGAGGTAGGCTTCATGCCGGATGTCCCAGAGCTGATGAGTGGCATGTCTGCAAGTGGAACTCGAGGCCGGACTCCCTCCAGAAGAAACTGTAGATCCTCTGCTGTCTTGAACTGTGCGGGTGCTCATGGATTGCATTTGCCTTAAGAGCTGCCGAATGATAAAATATCTTTTTTCCATGATCTGTTTTAAAAGGAGATAGATAGGAACGTCCCTGGTGGTCCAGTGGTTGAGACTCTGTGCTCCCAATGACCCAGTTTGATCCCTTGTTGGCGAACTAAATCCCACATGCTGCAACCAAGACCTGGTGCAAACGAATACATAAAAATAAAAAATATTTAAAAAAAAGAAATAGATGTACATGTGCAGAACATGCAGCGCTGTAGCTGCACTTTTTCTGTTTGGTTACTGGGGTTGCTGTCTTGTTTTGTACCTCTACCTCCGTGATGCTTCCCTTGCCGATTGGTATGCTCCTCTTTCCAATTGGTATGCTCCCTTAGACTATCACACATGGGTTTATCCTTTTTTATACCTCCCTCACTCTCGTTTTAAGAAAAAACACGGGATTGCAGTTGGCCATTCCAGCCTAACAAGTCGCTGGTAGGTTGGTTTGTTGGCGAGCTCACTGAAGACACTGGCCTAAACGCTTCGCACACTTTTCTAGGACTGCAGAGACGATGTTGGTGGGGCTCAGAATGCCGGCATGCGGGGCATCTTAGTCAAGACAGGTACGTATCTACTGTACAAGCTTTCTCTGAAACAGAATGGTAAAATACACCATTCTTAAAGAACAGTCTTTGATAAAATGGCAAAGCCCACTGGGTACTTTAATTCTTTTTCCGCCACAAAGCAAAAATAAAGTAGGCTTAGGATTGCAGGGAAGAAAGACAATGTGAGAGGGCCTGTACTGTGCAAAGCTAGGAAGATCAGATCCGAGGCCAGAGGTGTTTTCACACTTCCTCAGAGATAGTCATACACAAGACAGTTAGCATTTATATAATTTTCTGGATATACAAATCACCGGTCGTGGGGCTCTGTAAAAATATCCTTTCCTTTTGAACCAGGTATGAAATGATGACTTTGACCTCTTTGGGGACTGACTAGCTAAGTGATCCTTTGTGTTAATGTTGTTTTAAAAACACACATAAAAAAACCTTTTTCTTGTCTTTTCATGTACTGTTTTAGTAACAATTTCCTATACCAAAATTAAGTAAACTGGGTGTGGTCCATCAAATAAATTTAAGGAAAGGGAAAGAACTTAACGGGGAAGCCTCAGCTAATACGGGACCATGAGGGCAGCGGACCAGTTCGGTGTCTTGGGTCTCGGTCTCAGCTCTACACCGACTCTGATTCTGTCAGATCCCTTCACCTCTTTGGGCCGTTTATAGATGACGGGGCTGGACTGGTCCCTTGTAGCTCTGTGCCATCGTCCAGTGTGGAGTGTGATGAATAAAATCCTCTCAAGGTCAGGAGAGACAAGGCATGAGAGCTGTGTGTGGGCGTGTGCTGTTGTGCTGAGAACGTGATCAGCCTTTCCAGGGAAAATGAAAAGGTCTCCCGCACACCCACGCCAGAGGGTACCTGCTGAGCTTGGAACTAGTAGCACGTGTTTGAGGATGACAGCCAGGGCTCCGGTCCAAGAACTGGCATCAGACTCTCATCAGTTAACTAGCAGATAAGGGGTTCTGTGGGCTTCCCTGGTGGTCCCGGAAGTTAAGAATCTGCCTGCCTATGCAGGAGATGCGGAAATCCCTGGAGAAGGAAATGGCAACCCAGTCTAGTATTCTTGCCTAGAAAATCCCATGGACAGTCCATGGGGAGAGTCAGACACGATGTAGTGAGTGAACAGTAACAGCAGAAGGTTCCGTAAATGGCTCTGTGAGTTCACATGCCTGGCTTCATACAGGTTGTCCAGAAAAGGGAGAATTTAAACAGTCACTGAAGACCTGCCACCAGGAAATTTTTAGAATAAGATATATTTACTCATGACTGTAGTGTTTGTTCAAGAAAATGTGGTTGCATGAAAGCTATTTTGAATTTAAAAACAAACAAGAAAACACGAGATGCTGCTATAATTGAATAAGAAGTACTTGTCAGGCCCTGTGCGTGGGGCTGGCTTCCCAGGCGGCACTAGTGGTAAAGAATCTGCTTGCTAATGCAGGAGACGCGAGAGACTCAGGTTTGATCCTTGGTTCAGGAAGATCCCCTGGAGTAGGGAATGGCAACACACTCCAGTATTCTTGCCTGGAGAATCCCGTGGACAGAGAAGCCTGGCGGGCTGCAGTCCGTGCGGTTGCAAGAGTCAGACACAACTGTGCAGCTGAACACACAGTGTGAACCAAGAGGGAAAGTCTCCTCGTGCAGGAGGTCCAGGGGCGACCAGTGGAACCTTGCACATGGTGACTCTAGTCGCCTTAGAACTAACAGTGTTTTTGCACATTTCTCATTCACAATGATCACCATTTTCCCTGGAACATCACTCTGCTTTGATGGACGCGAAAAAGAGGACCACGGGACATATCAGGGAGTCAAGAAAAACAGGCACACTCACACTCATCATCTTTCCTTGTGTCTGAATTTTCACCATTTTATGATCCAGTCACTGAGGAAATCCACAGATAACTATTTCTACCGTTCCCATGAACATTTCCTTTCTTAGCTTACATAATTAAGGATTTACACCAAGTATGAAAACTGCTCCTGTGCCAGTGTCTTGTGGGCCCAGCTCCCCCTAGCTGGTCTCCATGGTTCTGCCTTCTTTTCTGACTGGCCATTGGCTGTGGTCAGCCCATCACAGAGGAAGCCAGTTAATCTTAGAAGCCAGCAGCTCCACACAGTCACATCTAAAATGTCTAACTTAGTTATGTAGCTAAGTTCAGCTCATGAAAACAGACCCATTTGTACTGTTCATCTTTGGTCAGAAAAAAAAAATCCCAAGTAAGACCACTGTTCTGAAAGCTCACAGAGCTGCTGGTTCCACTGATGGTTTTGAACTGAATGCAGTGGATGAGCGCTCAGTTTCTCGGTGTTGAAAATCACCCTGGAAATTTTAACTTACTCAGTGATTGTCTTGAGCAATTTGTTTCTCAGTAACACACGTTAAATGCTCAATATACATTTGTTAATAAAGACTTTTGACTAGCCTCGCTGCTGCTGCTGCTAAGTTGCTTCAGTCATGTCCGACTCTGTGTGGACAGAGTCCGACAGGCAGCCCACCAGGCTTCCCTGTCCCTGGGATTCTCCAGGCAAGAACACTGGAGTGGGTTGCCATTTCCTTCTCCAATGCATGAAAGTAAAAAAGTGAAGTCGCTCAGTCGTGCCTGACTCTTAGCGACCGCATGGACTGCAGCCCACCAGGCTCCTCTGTCCATGGGATTTTCCAGGCCAGAGTACTGGAATGAGGTGCCATTGCCTTCTCCGTGACTACCCCTGACCAGAATCTAATTCTCTTTAGCATATAAAACAATGACCTAGGAAAGATGGGATCACCCTTTGTCCAATGTTGTCAACATGGCTTCCTGCATTCTGCCTCTGTTTGCATTTATTCATCCAGGAGAGTACAGGCTGCTGTGCTGGGTCAGGCCTGAGTGGCGGTGGCCTGCTCCCTTCACTCGGCCAGCATTGTTGAGCGCCTGCCACAGTGCAGGTTGCTAGAACTTGCACACATACGTAAGCCACTGTTTGTAGAAACCCCAGGGCCAGACCAAGCAGAAGCATGCTGCAAGCCCTTCTCTCCATGGCTAAGAACCCTTTCACACATCGGTCCTTAGACAACTAGATCCAAGAAGTGGGTGGTATAGTAAAAAGTAGTCATTAACTTACCTGTGAGACCAAGCAGAAACCTTGCAAAGGTTTATAGTCAATGGATTTAAGCTTAAGAAGAAATAAGCAGCAGAGTTTGCTGTGTGGACCATACTGTGGACAGGTGCCTTGAGGATGCTGCGGAAGTTACCTTTGTGCATTTGATGCTGGCTCCTTTCCTGAAGGAATTCACAAGTCAGCAAGACAGGACAGGAGCAGTGTCACCACCACAGCACCAGGTTGTGGGCTGGGGATACTCAGGCTTCATGTTTGCTGGACAAAACCTTTTAGGTAGTTGTAGAAAACAAAAGGGATTGTATTGAAGAAAATGGTGAGCCTCTTGTTTGGAAACCCAGATTTAGGCAGAGAATATGGGAAATTGCACAAGAATAAATAGAGCTCAGAGAAAGGGGGATGAGAGAGCTTACAGAAAGGGCAAGTGCAGAGGCCGCACTGAGGCTGCAGGGCAGTCGGCCTCATCCCTAAGGCCTTGACTGAAGCAGTGTTCCCACTTGCCTCCATCCCTTCTTTCCTTCCTTCTTTCGTTTAACCAGTGCGACAGAATGCCCACCGTGTGAGGGGTGCTGAGCTGGGTGCCTGAGGGCCTGGTAGGCCACAACAGACATTTGGGGTTCTCTCTGAAGAGCACTGGGACACATAAGGGTGTCTGAATGGGGGTCATGCGTGGCCTGATGGACATTTGTCAGATCAGCTCTGTGACCCCGCGTGACCAGTTCCTCTGCTGTGCTGGGCTGTTCATTTGTGGCTCTTGAGTTCCTCAGTGCCCTGCTGGGCAGCCTGTCCGGCCAGCCTGCACGTGAGCACCGTGACCATCCGTCTCTCCCTGCCCCCGGCGCGCTCATTTGCCTGCTCACAGGGTTCCTGTTGGGCAGCGGCTCATGCAGGTTCTAGTCACCCGTGAGCTGACAAGGCCTCTGTCTTGTGCAGTCTGGGCTCTCATGTAAAAGCACTGATTTAATCACCATCTGTATCTTTAGGGCTGGTGGGGGAGGAAAATTTCACCAGGTGAGGAGATTTGAGGGCACCCTTAACTGTCAGGCGATCCAGTGCCTCATCCGTTGCTGAGAGACCAGAGGGCCTGGGAAATGCTGAACACGTCTGGCTTTGGATTGCCTCATGGCATCCTGAAGCCTGGATGAAAGGTGCTTTGGGGGTTGTGGAGCCCCTGGTTCTCTTGGCACTGTCAGGGTGGCCTGTGTGCTTACAGGCCACGATTACCCTGGCGTCCTGGCAGTAGCGTTTGTTCACGGGCTTTACTTTCATTTCAGGGAAATATCGAGCAGCAGACGAAGACAAAATTAACCCAGCTCCTTACTTAACCTGTGAGAGCTTCCCGCATGCCGTGGACCACATTCTGCAGCATCTGCTGTGAACCGTTACGTGAATCTGAAGCAACTTGAAACGCAGCTTTTCATCGACTGGAATGAATCCCTCAACACACTCAGCGCCAGCCTAGACAGACACAGACCACTCAGCCCTGCTCACCATTTAACCCTCTTTTATTGTGCAGTAATTAGAAAGAAAGGTATTGAATTGCAGCCAGCCACTCAGCCAGGCTAATCCCTTTTATTTTGTAAAAGAAGATGAGATCCAAAAAAAGGGAAAGCTGAGATTGCATGTTCCTTTTAAAATATTCATCAGGTTAGCAGGGCTGGAGGAGAGTCTGCTACAGGGCCTTGTTCTCTGCCCTCTCCTCACTGGTAAATTGGTGGGCTTCAGGCTGACTAAAGTTGATGGTGTCTTTTTAAGGTATAAAGTACTGTACTGCAGGGTGCATTAAGCTGTAGTTTTAATTCAGAGTTCAGCTGTGAAATCCATCAGAAGTGCCGAGTGGTGTACAGAACAGAAGCAACAAAATAAATTTTCTTTTAGCCCAAGTGATGGAGTGGATTTGCTTTCACGGATGTTGAAAACTAAATTAGCTACTGTATTACTCCCGGCCTGGGTGACTTCTTTTTCTCTTCATTAACCAGAGATAACTAATTTAAATTTAGAACCTGATTTTAATTTAAAATAATATTTCCATTAATAACCTATTCATTGCAGATACCTATTATACTGTGTAACAGTTGTTTTGGAAATTTTATGTAAAATTAAAACTATCAGTATTTCACAGATGTTTTAATTAGACATTGTTATTAACAGGAACAGTGCAGAAACTAAAATCAAGCCTTTAATGTCTTACAGACCATGCATTTTTGAGGTTAGTGTCCACCTGGGTCCCATTAACTGTACATTTGCAAGATTTCATTATTTTTGCCTCTGACACTGTGGGAAAAATCCTTCAGAAACTACTGGGACAGATTCAAGCTTTTATGCACTTGGTTACCACAGCTGTAAAATGAAATCTCGCCTTCTAGCATGGATGATTCTTCTCATGTTAAACCCGCCAAAATGAAGGGGACTGAGAAGGTAATGATTTTCCTCGTGCGTTTGCATACGCTGATGATCCTGGGCCTTTGCAGTTGTTTTACTGGGCTCTTGGGCCTTGGATTATCAGCATGTAATTGTCCATCATCTTGGTGCTCCCCGTACTGAAGCACACAGCGGTGTTGATGAGCTTCGGGTTTTGATGCTTGTTTAGAGATCGTCTTCGTCTTAGGTGGGAGAGGGCAAAGCTAAATGGCCACTCCCCCTCCTCCTGGCCGCTTGCTGCACGCTGTTCTTACTGTCCGGACTTGGTCCTTGCGTGTGGCAGAGCGCAAAAGACAGCAGTACTGGGACACCACCCGGACAGGAAGGAGGGGGGCAGCGGCAGGGGCACAGCCTGGCCAGCACTGCCAGCTCACCCCTTCATGACCCTAGCCACTCCCCTAGCCCCTTCTGCCTCTGCTCCCTTCTCCGTAGAGATAACCACGGTGCCCACCACGGAGGCGTGTTGTGAGAGTTAAATGCGTAGCCCATGTATTAAGGACTTTGAATGGAATCAGGCAGATGCTAAGTGTCCCATGTCTGCCATGACGACATGTAGATATAGGAGTGTCCACATTTAACCATCTGGGAAAGTTTGGTAGAAGTCATCTCTATAGCCAGTTCAGTGGGGAAAGTCTTCCTGAGAATTTAAAAAAGAGACATGCTACGATATTGGAACTCCTTCAGACCAGAGCTGCAAAGAGGGAAGCCCCGCATGCAAGCAGAGAGACTGTTGGTATGTTCACCTGTGGCCTGTTCCCCAGCACCTGGGACAGTGATTCCTTGGCCCAGGCGTTCTCAAGTGTTTGCTCGCTGCTGTGTGTGTGAAGTGCCTGCTAGGAAATAAGTGTATAAGAGAAGGATCTAGCCTGGAGGGCCCAGGAGGATGCCCAAGGCAGTGTGAAGATCCTGTGTCCCTGTCCTGTGATGTCCTGCCCGAAGAATGGAGGAAGTGTCCCACATTCGTGCCGAGCACTTGTTAGGTTACACTTGGACCTTCACACGTCTCCTCTCCCCACCAGACAGGACTGTGTCTGCTACAGCACAGGACAGGTACTCAGGCAGTCACCGGACCAATCAAACTTAGCTGTAAATATCAGAAGAATTTAATGCTAGAACGTATAGCTGTGGGTAGGGAGGAGAAAATAAGTTTCACTTTAGACTTGCTGTCCGTAGAAGAGGCCCATTAGACACTTAATGGCTCTGGTGCTCTGGGGACAGGTTAGAGCGAAAGCCATGCAGTAGACATGACTGACAGGTGCGTGGAAGGAGAGGGTAAGGCACCATGTGCACCCAGCCCCACCAAGAGAAGTGGCTGTTCCACTTTCCTGCACTCACGTGGCCCTAGAGGCCATTAAAACCTTAGTTTACTGTTTTATTTAACAAACATTAAATAGGGCTTTCTAACTGACCTGTCCAGTGTTGAAATTACTGGAAACATTCCCAGCTCAGCAGGTTGGTCTGCGTTGGGCCTCATGGAGGAGATTTAATAACCCAAGTATGTAAAGGACTTTATTTTCCAGCCATTACATTTCAAGGACTGTCCTGTGGTACTGACCCCAAGGAAAGTGTTTGTATCAGCTTTACTGTAATCCTGTCCTGGCCCCAGAAAGGGACCAAGTGACACCTTAGGGCTGGAAAGGGCATTAGAGAACATCCGCTGTCGGGAGGTGGTCACTGTGCGTCTGCTGTGAGCCGGGTGTGTTCTCGGTGTGATGGGCGAAGGGCCAGTCCTGGGGGAGACACAGTTGTGCCCACTTCACACTCACCATCCAGAATCAGCGAATTCTGCAGTGACTCTGCCTATCCACCATTCCACCCCTCCCAGAGCAGGTAGTGATGCCCCAAAAGAAGGAGGCTTGCCCACCTCCTTCAGCAATGGCTCCATCAAACATCTATGGCTGTGGATGTCACAGACTCCCCTGGAGTGACAGGTGTCGTCACCTAACCCTAATTCCACATTGAAAAATTACAGGAGAGAATTGTACAGCAAAGTCAAAATACACCTGTGTTGATGATGTTCAGTTGATTTTGGATCACTGGTGGTTCATGTAGGATGAAACTCAAGTCCTTGGGTACCTATACTAAAGAATTTTTAAAATTGCACTAATGTGTTTCATTAAAACACCTGCCTTGGGTGGCAGAGTCCCTTGTCCTGTTAGGAGTTATCTGCATGGAGCCAAGTTTGTATCACAGAGTTTTCTTTGACATAAATCACAAAATTTTGCCCAGAATAAATGCACAAGGCCTTTGCTAACTTTGTGTTACACCAACCACCTACTACTCAAAGTATGCTGCTCTCCTCGAGAGGCGAGGTGCCGGAGCACCAGAAATTGTTTATCGTAATTCAAACGGCATCTATTAAAATGAAACAGATTTCAGTATCTTTTTCCAGTGTTTAATGTCATACACATCTCAGTGCCTGCTTGTTTCAATGGCTGCTGTGCCTGAGGAAATCAAAGTTACTTCTTTAATGTCCACTGGGAGTAAAGCACGAAGGAAGACCGAGCAGACTCTAGCTTCAGCTCCTAGATACAAATCCTCTAGTTGGGAAATAAAGTGTGTAAACAGTGCACCTAGAAGTCCAAGGGGCTCTGGCAAGTTCAAGGTGTCTGTGTAAGTCCTCCCAGAGAAGAGCTGATGTGCAGTGAGCGAAAGGCTTCGGACCAGTAATCACAACGTCCAGCCTCTGAAGCACATAGAGTGCTCAGACAGTCTGTGGTCTGTCATTTCATCCATTCAATAGCAGTGGCAGAAAGTACCACAACCATGGTGCTAACATTCAGGCAGGGTAAACAGACAATCAGCCGTACACACAACTGTGTCACGCAGTGGAGTGACTGACAAGTGATGAAGAGCAGAGCCAGGAAGCATGAGGCTGCTGTTCCTCCAGATAACTAGTGTGCCATCAGGGAAGGCACCTGATGGCCGGAATGAGTGCCGTGGGTGAAGGGCGAAGAACCTGAACTGCCAGCGTCTGAATTACCAGGAGATGGCAAATGCAAATCTATGACTGGTTTTCCTGGGAAGGTCAGAGGGTCTGCATTTCTGTGTTCAGTTGGAGCCAGGTCGCTGCTGTGTCCTTTGGACAGTTCTGGCCTCTGTAGTTCACCACAGTCCCCTCCTCTCCTTACCTTACTTTACCCATGTGTTAGTATGCTCGAAGTTCTATAGGCATTTCAGTTATGATCTCTGCTTTAAAAGAAAATACCCCAGGTGGAATTAAGTTAAAATTTCCATCGACTAACAGGCCAGTCTCCTATATCCCTATAAACTTAGACATACTTTAGTCTTTTAAAAAAATAACCAGAGATTCTAAACAGCAGATTAATCATGTATTAGTTGCTGCTACTGCTGCTGCTAAGTCGCTTCAGTGGTGTCCAACTCTGTGCGACCCCATAGACGGCAGCCCACCAGGCCGTCCCCGTCCCTGGGATTCTCCAGGCAAGAACACTGGAGTGGGTTGCCATTTCCTTCTCCAATGCATGAAAGTGAAAAGTGAAAGTGAAGTTGCTCAGTTGTGTCCGACTCTCACGACCCCATGGACTGCAGCCCACCAGCGTCCTCCGTCCATGGGATTTTCCAGGCAAGAGTACTGGAGTGGGGTGCCATTGCCTTCTCTCAAAGCCCCACTCAAGAGAGGAATAAAGTTGGAATAAACCCACAAGAGTGGTAGAGGAGACATCGGTAGATGAGAGAGTACAGTTATCTAGGATCTGTGAAGAGGTTGAGCGTTTGTGCTAAAATTAGCACAAAGAAAAAACCAGAATTCACCCTGTAAGACAACCTCAAAGACTCAAGGCTTGGAGACACTGAGCAGAGAGGTATGAGGTGTGGGGCAAGTTTGAGAAGCAAGGAATTGGTTCAAAGCTGGGAAAGTGGGTGGAAGCCCAGAAACCCTCCCCACCCTAAGTAGCCAGATGAGCACCCTCAGGGAGGCAGGAGAGGAGGTTTACTCTGGGAGAGTGGACCTGTGAACATTAAGGCCTTGGAGACTGTGGGGTTGGGGGTGGGCCAGGGTGAGATGCAGGGCAGAAAACGGGATTAGGTAAATCTCTGCTTATGCTGCACCGGTCTTCTGATCCCCTTCCCCTTACCTCCCGGCCCAGAGTGCGTGGGAATGGGCTTAAAGTTGTTTATCTGATGTGTTTGGCCATTTAGAAGAGAACACTGATGAAAGTGAGAGTCACTCAGTTGTGTCTGACTCTTTGTGAGCCCATGGACTACACAGTTCATGGAATTCTCCAGGCCAGAATACTGCAGTGGGTAGCCTTTCCCTTCTCTAGGGGATCTTCCCAAACCAGGGATCAAACCCAGGTCTCCCTCTTTGCGGGTAGATTCTTCACCAGCTGAGCCACAAAGGAAGCCCAAGAACGCTGGAGTGGGTAGCCTATCCCTTCTCTAGCAGATCTTCCCAACCCAGGAATCGAACCGGGGTCTCCTGTATTGCAGGCTGATTCTTTACCAACTGAGCTATCAGGGAAGCCCTCAACACTGATAGGCGTCTGACAAATCTCAGAATGTTGCCAAGAAAATTAAGCAAATGAGAAAAAGGAGACAGTTATTAATTCCAAGACAGACAAAGCCCATCAAGAAAGGAAATGTAACCTGATCCAATTCTTGCCTCTGCAGTAAACAATGTACAATGAACAATGTCATAAAAATATGATTATTGAGTTAACCTAAGACTGTAATAAAACTATTTGAGGACGATAGGGAAAGACGTATGTGTGTGGTATGGATGGGGCAAAGGAATGAAAAAGCTACATTTCATTTCATCCAAAGCAGGAAGTCATTAGATAATGTATAAAAGTGATGAAGAAGCCACTAAAATAAAGGCCTGATCTAAGAAGAGTCAGGCATGGTCATTTGTAGACAAACTTTCCAAGGAATGGGGAAAGGAGAATATGATTGAATGTAGGTGGAAGTGTTCCAAAGACGAATTTGGAGATTCTCAAAAGGAATGGAGGAAGGAAGTGTAGGTGGGCTTTGGAAATGGAAGGTTACATGGATTTGTGGGAAGGATGACCAAACTACACTTACCTGAACAGAGTCAGAAACTCTCGGGCAGTAAACTGAGGGGCCCAGCCCTGTTGTCACAAAGCATGCTGTCCACAGGAGCCCTCCTCCACTCCTTTGCCTGTTCACTCTTACGTACACGTGTAGTACATGTTAAGTACACATATAGTACATGTTAAGTACCCTATATCTTAAATACATCTTAAGTACATGTACAGTACATCTGCTTTTCAAGTGGAGGTTCCACCCACTTGAGATTTTATGAAATCAGAAAGGATGGCAAAAGCCACAAGCAAACGCCCTAACAGCTGTAAGAAATGTCAGCTGACAGCCAGACAAAGAAAATAACCCAAACACACAGAAGGCAGCTCTTGGAAATTGAGCAGTACAGCAGTGAGGCCGTTGAACTTGGAGACCTCCATATCCCAGCTGTCAGCAGTGCCGCTCAGAGCCTACCTAGTGACCGTGAAGAAGTTTCAGCTGTGCTTCTGCTAAGATGAAATGTCTTGTTTCTTTTAAAGTCATTTTATAAGGGTCTATTTTCAATTTGGGGAAGGCAGTGGCACCCCACCCCAGTACTTTTGCCTGGAGAATCCCATGGACGGAGGATCCTGGTGGGCTCCAGTCCATGGGGTCGCTAAGAGTCGGACACGACTGAGCGACTTCACTTTCACTTTTCATTTTCATGCATTGGAGAAGGAAATGGCAACCCGCTCCAGTATTCTTGCCTGGAGAATCCCAGGGACGGGGGAGCCTGGTGGGCTTCCGTCTATGGGGTCGCACAGAGTCGGGCACGACTGCAGCGACTTAGCAGTAGCAGCATTTTCAATTTGATTACATTTTCCATGAAATGATGTCTTAAGAGGCATTTGAGAATATTCTATTCAAAATGATCAATACCCCAAAGTGGTTTTTTTTGTTGTTTTTTTTTAAAGGGTGAGATCCTTTGGACTATTTAGCTAAAATGTCCTTTTTTTCCTGCAAGTGTTTTCTGGATGAGTCTGGCTTGCAGGGATGAAGAAAAGAAGGCAAGGGAGACAACAGAAGGTGGCCATGGGGGGAAAATTCCAGGTGGGGGGTAGGGACAGCGCTACTTAGTGAAAGCCTTCAAAATTTACAAGGATCTGCAAGCGGATGCCTCAGATTGTGGGTTTCTGAATGAGATGTTTCCAGCTGTTTCCAACCCCATAAGAAGATTAAGGAGGAGCCTAAGAGCAGGGAGGACTGTTCCAGAAGCTCAGATATCCCATCCTAAGCTTTGGATCCAACAAGGAGCCGTGGCAATGGAAAGAGAAGGGCTGAACACACAGGGTGTGAGATGTGAAGATGTAACAGGGGCCAGAACTCAAAACACTGCAGCTGGTGGGTGGGGAAAGTGGTTGCTTAGCCCACTGCTATCAGCTCATGTCCAGAGATGGGCTTCCCTGGTGCCTCAGATGGTAAAAATCTGCCTGCAATGCAGGAGACCTGGGTTTGATCCCTGGGTTGGGCAGATCCCCTGGAGAAGGGAACGACAACTCACTCCAGTATTCAGGCCTGGAGAATTCCATGGACTGACTAGTCCAAGGGGTCGCAAAGAGTGACCTTCACTCAGAGATGGGCCAGTGACATTCCTGAGTGGGGCCAGTCTGTTAGGCATTGGCTCTGCTGATAGAATGGCTGGAGTCAGAATCAGGGAGAGCTGATGAGATTCAGAATATTGTCAGAAGAAGGAAGCAAACTCTGCTTCCTTCCATGCTCTCACCTGTATCCACCCTTGAACTGCCCGCTGGTCAGATGGTCTGTCAAGCTTCGCTTCTGATTGGCTCCCCAACTCAGAACCACCCTGTGCAGCCCAACACAACTTTCTTAACCACACTTTTTCAAAGTAAAATACGCCAGTTCACAAAGGAGGAACACTACAAGAAATTACTCATCGAAATTTTATGGGGTCTCACTGTGAGAAAAGTCTCCACTGCAAGACCTCATAGCACACATACCTGTAATTAGAATCTTCAGTATTTTGCTGACATTGACCATGAAAATATCTATTTCCAAAGTAGTACAGTTGCCCAAATTAATCCAATCTTCAAGGTAATTTTCTGTTTTCTATTCCAATTTTCTGTTCTTCCTGTAAACTTACACTAATCAATGAGGAGGCCTCTGTGGTGTTCTTTGAGGCCAAGTCAGGGTAAATGTGACCTCACACAGACTCGAACTCACTTTGCCAGGCTGTGTATCTCTGAGTCAGACTTTTTGCTGAAGGCTTGGTATGGGCGAGCACATCCAAAAAGTCGGCAGTGGTCACTGTGTCCAGCTGGATCCCAGGTAAATTGCTGCTCCCTAGATGGAAACACAAGAATAACGGCTCAACAATCGACCTAATGGTGATCAATGCTCTTGAAACACTAATAGACCTTCTTTCAAGACAATGCATAATGCAGCATTCTTAATGGTTAATGCAGCAACAGGCAAGGCTAAAGAAGGTTGGGGAAAAACATCTTTAATGTGCAACTCAGCCCCTTAAGCCCGTACACAAAATCTGACTTAAAAGTATCGTTACAAAGTATTATTTAATATTTATATAGTGCCGCAAATAGATCCAGACCCACATAGTGTACCAGAGAAATAAAAGCCAGAGCCCTAAGGAGTTTATCACCTGGGGGCAAAGTTGATCCAAAACAGAAGTGAAGAGGGGAAAGGAGTTGGGTGCAGAGGGAAGATTTCCACCAAAGAACGAGTGCCAGTGTAGGGAGCCACGAGGAACAGAGGCGAGGCGCCACCTGCTGGCGAAAGCTACATTTTTAAACAATTTTCTCTCCCAGAGCCCCTTGGCCGTTATCCCCACCGTACCTGACTGGTGATTTTCAAGGGCGTTGAAGATCTTCCTCACAGGCCGCATAGCTGCTTCCCTGCAGACTAGCTTAATGTCCGAGCCAGAGTAGCCTTCGGTCTCCTGAAACACCCGCAGACCGAGCCATTAGGCAGCAGGCAGAACGCGGCGGTGGCTACATCCTCACGGGCAGGACCAGGTGTCAGAGCCCCCGTTTGGATTCGTGTCTGTCACCCACGGACACTATATAAAAGATTCCCGGATAAACAGTGTTTGGGGGGAAGGAGGCTGCTAACGTGTCTGGATAACCTAAGAAGCTGGGCAACGAACAGCTTCCTGATAACATCCAAGCAAAGGTGGTGAGATGCTGGTGACGGACTGGCCCGCCCAAGTCAGCCTAATGGGGGCCTTTGTGCCCAGATCCCAGGATGATAAAATTCGGTGGACATTTTTATTCTTGTAAATAAGATTACAATCTGTCTCTAAGGAACCTCAGAGAACACGTTCAAGTGTCCTTTCAAGCAATGACATCAGTGGCTGTGGGGTAACAGACCGGTGATCTAAAGCTTTACTGTTTGTGAAACATGTGCATTTAAGCATCACAGTAACCCTCTGTGGCCTGTTACCCATTTTACAGATGAAGAAGCTGAGGCTCAGAGAGGACGTGATGTCCCCGAGGGCACACAGCTAATATAAGTGGCAGGGCCAGGATCTGACCGGAGGCCCTGAGTCTAAGCCCTACGCTATGTCCACTTCATCACACCCCTTTCTGCTGGAATGCTTGCAAGGGATAGAGCTCACTCTTTCATGAAGGAGAGGCCTGTGGGGTTGTTGGGGGTAGCTTGGATCTTTTCTAGGTGACTCCAGCCTCCGAACAGCTCACTAGACGACCCTGCCGAGAAGAGGGTCTCCGGCCGGCCTCCCCGGCGGCTCACCCGGCTCAGCAGGCTGTACTCCAGGTCCGCGCGCAGCTCCAGGGCGCTGCTCCTGCTCACAGCGGGCAGCCAGTGGTGGATCATGGCCTCCCGGGCCTCCTGGCTCGGCAGGTCCACCAGAATTCTCTTCTCCAGGCGGCGCAACATGGCACAGTCCAGCTCCCTGAATCACGGCCGAAACAGAGGAACTGGTTTGAGGCGGTCAACGCGCTTCGTGAGCCACAACTGTGTCTGAAGAACAAATTAGACAGTCCTGCATCTTCCCTGCAACGCTACGTCTGTGCTTGCGGGTACAGCAGCACCACTTCGTGTTGTTTGGGAGAAAGAAAGAGTTAAAAAAGAAGAAAAAAAGAGAGAGAAAGGGAGGGAGAGAGGAAAGGAGGAAGGAAGGAGAATAAGAAAAAGAGAAAGAAAAAAAAATCCCCCAAAGAACTCATGTGAATTTTAAGTGACTTAATTTGAGGGAAAATAAATCCAGCTAACAACAACCAAACATGTGAGCATTCCCAGTGCAGTTGTAACATCAGTTTTTCAATCTGATCCTGCCAGTGAGTACATTATTCCTGACAATAACGTGGGCACTCTGGGAAGGACACTAATTCTTCCAAAATTCACATACATTCTGGAGCAGATGACAATCTCACTCCATTGTGAGTGAAGGTGAATGCTCCTTCCTGGATGCCCAGTGCAAATGTGGCCCCTTGAAACACTGACCCTTGCTCCCCTCAAAATGCTATCAGGCCAGGTTTGTGCAATTTTGCATCTTTAATATATTGGTAAAAATTTCAAGCAAGTAGAAAAATAGACTAAAACAACAAATATCCACATACCTACCATCTTGACTTAACAGTTAACATCTTGCCATATCTGCTTCATATCTATGTATCTATTCTTGTTAGACTATTTCAATGTAAATTCCATCATGAAATTCCACCTCCAAATGCTTCAGTGTGTATGTCCCCCAAAAAGGACTTTTTATATAACTACAATATCATGACACTAACAGAATCATTACATAACATGTCTAATGGTTATTCCACATTAAAATCTCTCCAGTCATCCCCCAAATATCTTTTACAGTTTTTTTCAACCAAAATTAAATCAAAGATTATGTACCACATATGATTCTATCTCTTAGTTCTCTTGTAATCTAAAGCAGTCTCCTTGCTTTGGCCTCTTTTTGAAAAGATAAGGCTAGTTGTACAATGCCCTACATTCTGGATTCGCCTGTTTTCCTCATGTTATCAGGTAACTGGTTCCTCTATCCCCCGTCCTCCAAGATGGAAGTGAGATCTCAAAACTTAATCAGACTCAGGATAAACAGTTCGGTCAAGTATATTTCATAGATGATACGATTTCGTATTAATTACACTGGAATCCACATGTTGGTGTATCTCACTTTAATGATGTGATATTTAATTACTGAGATTATCTGCTGACCACGGCTCTCTGCATCAGGCAAGATCCCTTGCAAGGAGCAAGTGTTCTATGTAGACTACTTTGGCACCGTGTGAATACCCCTTTCCCCAGGCCATTTCAACTAGTGGTTTTAGCATCGGTTGATGATCTTTGAATAAATTGTTTCATGAGAGTGATGAAAAATGGCGATTTAAAAAATCTTTTCCATTCCAAATGTATTATTTGGAATTATTATGTAAAGTGGAACTTTGCCTCACTGACTGTGGCTCTGGTTACCTTGAGTACCTATTAAAAACATATCATTCTGAGTTTAAGTTTGTGAACTCTTTGTATGTTAAAATTTCAATCTCCTAGATGGGAAGGAAATCTTTGTTTGATTTTCCAGTGTAAGAAATTAGGAAATGCCTGTGTGTTGGTTTGACTGAGCCACGAATAAAGAGTAACATGGTCACCAATGTTTCTGTCCTAAAGATACCAAGACTTTGCAAAGCATCTTCCCATTTTTCTTACTCTCACTTTGAATCTATGTCATGATATTTCCTTTTAAGTTGAAAAGGAAATATATCTGAATCTAAATTGGAAGGACCAGATTTCTTAAAGATTAAGTTTTTTCTTTACCTATTACTCCTCTGAGCTAAGAATCCAGTCCAGGGTGCTTTCCTGGCAATAACAATTACCTATTTCTTTTTCGCATTTGCTTTATCAGCTTCATCCTATGGAAATTCATCTCATCAGAGACTCAGCCACTTGCACAACCATGCCCCTTCCCTCTCAGGGCCAGCGTTTATATTCCAGACACAGGGTAAAGGGAACTTTGCAGGCCTCTGAGTGAGAGAGTGAAAGTCGCTCAGTCGTGTCTGACACTTTGCAACCCCTTGGTCTATACAATCCATAGAATTCTCCAGAATACTGGAGTGGGTAGCCTTTCCCTTCTCCAGGGGATTTTCCCAACCTAAGGATCAAACCCAGGTGTCCCACATTGTAGGTGGATTCTTTACCAGCTGAGCCACCAGGGAAGCCCTCTAGGAGACTATTTTTTACATTTGAAATAGTAATAAAAACTAATGCTTAAATAGCACTCATCAAGTGGCAGGTACTGTTTCAAGCACTTTTCAGATATTAATTTAATTTTCAGAACCAGCCTATGAGGTAGGCACTACCATCTCCATGAAAGATGAGGGAACAGGTGCAGAGAAGAGTAGCTTGCCTGAGGCCAAAGCGAGGGAAGGAAAGCCTTGGACTTGAACCCAAACAGTGAGGCTCCGGGGCCTGTGCCTCAGTCACTGGGCTGACACCAGCAGAGGAGCAGCAGGGACCCCAAGTCACATGAAGGTGAGACCTCAGAGCCCTGGGAACCAAGAGAGGACCATAAACGTTTCCAGAGAGGAAAAATGGGCTGCATCCAAGGGATGGAGAATAAGATTTCTCACCAGCAAAGTGAGATAAAATAAAAAAAAAAAATAGGGTGGTGCCTTCAAAATTCTGAGGGAAATAATTTCCAATGTAGAAATCAGTATCTTGATCAAACCAACATGCAGAGCCTAAAAAAAATATCACCTCCCATGTACCCTTTATCGGGAAAGTACTGGAGGATCCAAGGAGGAGCCGAACCAAAGGGCCACGTGGGCTCCGAGAAATAGAGGGTCTGACAGAGAGAGATGACATGGGGGCCTGGGGTACAGAGGACAGCCGCTCAGTTTGGAGCTGGTAAGGTTCTGGAAGGTGTGCCTCCAAGAAAACAAAATGGACTGAACACCTGGTAAGGCTGAGTGAATCCAGAGTCGTTTTGGACAGTTAGCAGAGAGCTGGGCCTGGATTAGTGGCAGAAGGAGGGGTGGTGAGGGGCCACAAGAGGAGGGGTTCAGGGAGATCTTCTAACAGAGAAGAGAAACCATTAGACTCGCATTCAGAAATTCAGTCCAGCAATGTTCCCCTCCTGTCAAGTGTATTGTCAACTGCTGAGTCTCCAGTACACAGAAATGAATGTGCTAAACTCCCTACTTCTATGTAAATGGGCTTCCCTTGTGGCTCAGCTGGTAAAGAATCCACCTGCAATGGGGGAGACCTGGGTTTGATCCCTGGGTTGGGAAGATCCCCTGGAGAAGGGAAAACCTACCCACTCCATATTCTGGCCTGGAGAATTCCAGTCCATGGGGTCGCAAAGAGTCGGACACAACTGAGCGACTTTCACTTTCTATGTAAATATTAGGCTATAATAACAGGGAGGCCTGGGCCTTGGACTGAAGCAATGTTGGGCCCGGTAAACTTCAAAGATAAAACAAGACCTGAGCCCCTGAAAACCAAGAAGGAAGAGAGAATAAGCTGGAGAAACGGCAGTGCCGGGGTGGTGGGCAGTTGCCATATTTCCCCCAAGGCCTCCCCTTGGACCAGCTGTCCCTCTGGAAAGCGCAGGGGCTGCAGGACGGCTCTTTGGTGGGGGGCACCTCTGGTCTCTCCATCCCAGCGGGAGGGACTTCTTAGTGAGAGGAAGACCAGATCCCCGAATGCCCCAGGAAAATGGAGGCAGCAGAGGGAGGTGGGAAAAACAATCCCTCACGACAGATAGTCTTATTGATCAGCTAATGCCCTAAAGCAAGAGATCTACCTCAAAACTGCTTGTGGGCACAAAATAAGTGCAAGTCGCTGACAGCCGGGCCTGATGAATGCACTTTTAATGACATCAATAATAATATAATCATACAAGGGAGGAAACAAAGGACAAATGGAATGTACCCAGAAATCATTCTTTCTGCCAATATATTCATGTGAAAAAATTTAACCTGCAGCAACCAGAAAACACTCCCTTTAGCTGCTACACTTTGATTTTTAAACCTAAATTAGTCTGTTTTCACATCTCCTTTGTCTTGGTCATTTCACAGTTCCATCACCTCGAAGGTCAAAAGCAATCAGCAGAGAGACTGTGACTCAGTGAAGGCTCACAGGCCTCACAGCCTGACCACTGGACCAGTGCCTGCTGCGAGAGATGAGGTGGCCATGCCCACTGACCGCCTAGACACTTGACCAGGCCACAAGACCTCGCACCTGCGCTCCTGTGCCAAACTGTCAGGGCCCTTCCTCGGCCCTTGGTCTGCGTCTCCTGTTAAACCATGTTGCTCCTGGGAAAATGATCATTCCACAGTTAACAGAACTTGGAAATTAAACTTAATTCCAGTTTGCTCATCCATCATGAAAACGTTAACTTCAAGCCATCTCAGTGTGCTAAGAGGAAAGCAACCTTCAGATTGTCAGGTGGCGTCTTTGCAGAATGCCCGTAACCAACGTGAAGTAAGAGATCGTGACAATCTTTGAAGAGCAGATTCCAGAACTGTCATGGGCTTTGGCAGATGACAACCAACGAGCAAAGCTTCAAAGGCTACTGCATCCGCTGCACTGAGCTCTGCAGGAGCTGACTCCTCCTGCCCACACTTCCCACTTGGACCAAACTCCTTTGTGCACTTTTGTCTGAATTTACCTTTTGCCATTCTAGGGGAGAGTCTATTCAGGCCATTTTCTTTACTGGGAACTTTCACTTTGTCTACTGAGAGCCAGGTACATTTTATAGGCCCAGTTCAAGTGCCCGCTACCCCATTTTCTTCTAAGTATCTTTCATCAGAAATGGCCTCTTCCTTATATACTTTTATCCTGTGTATTGTCTATACCAGCCATATGGCTGGCTACAGCCTTACTTCCTAGTTACTTGTGTTTATGTCTTATCCACTGTCCCATCAGATAGCCAGCCTCTGAACCATATATCTTGGGTTCCTCCTTCCATCACACAGAATACTCACAATAGGTACTCAATAGATACTGCTTTGGGAAAGTAAAGAAGCTTTCAGTTCAAGGTTACCGGCTTCAAGTAGAATGATCGGCTTCCTTAGAGCCCAGTCTTTATTTATGAAGGTAAACCTGCTTTGTTGAAAACTAGCACTTTATAATCATCATTACCTAGAATTAACAGAGAAAACCAGCACAGGAATAAAACATTTTTTCATCTTTAGTAAAAAAAATAATGGAAATGATGACTGTAGGGAACGAGTCATTCAACTCACTTGGCTGGGCAATGCTTTTGAAGATAAGGTGAAAGATGGAATCTCCATATAGGGTCTCTCATCTCCAGAGACTGTACTTCTCATTCTGAGGATAAGCTTACAAGCATTAGACAAGGGGATCCAGCAGCAGGGCTGTCAGTTCGATCCACGTCCTACTGATGTTGGGGTTAAGAGCATCACTCATTTATAATAAAGGATCGCAACTACTTCAAATTACTACAATACCGACAAAGGAAGTATATTCCCGTTACTCTTGCCAGAAAATATATGATCAATAATTGAGAAAAGAAATGGGAAGCTTCTTTTTCCAAAAGATGATGAGCTAGACATTCAGACATCTCTTGATATAAATAAAGTCCCTTACAAAGCTTGCTAGGACATATTTTTTGGAAGACACAACAAAAGAGTCCACAAGGAAGTGGCACCAAAATTCTCAAGCCCCAGAAATGAAGAGGAAGCCAACACCCAGGAAGCCTGGGCAAGTGAAGCTGTGGTTGATTCAGGAGTGTTTGCCTCTTAGTTACCAAAAAAGTTTGGATTTTAAAGTCCACATGTGTGATAGCATAGAAGGCCTTGGACCCATCTAGATGGTAGGTGGAAACAAAGTCCGTCACACTAAACAAACAAACAAACAAAAACTAGATGGCACATCCTTTATCACAGGGTGGGTCAGAAAAATCCCCTCACTGGAAGTGGAAGGAAAGAAGGGAATTTGTCTGTCTTGTACTTTGTGGGGAGGGGGAATCTTCACTGAAAATCTTCAATACTCACCCTCACACGCATGGCTGAAGAAACCCTATGGTGAGAAATCAGCTTACAGTGGCCCCCAGCATGACCTAGTCAGACATAAATTTTCTGTGGAGGCATGCGTACAAGATCCCCCTCACTAAATAGAAGCTCACCATCCAAAATTATGGAACATGCAGAACCACCATGAAGGAGAGTCTGCAGAAGAAACTGAGAACAGGACTGGACCCCGCTGACACATACTATAACATAACCGCGTTTAAGATGCAGAGAGAGATAAAAGGGAATCAAAAATGAGGGAGAGACTGCTTCTGGGCAAGATAGAGAAGACCGCCCCTCTCTAGTCCACGCTCTGCAACCAAAATCCCTGCAGCATCCAAACCTAGGAAGACACTGGGAAGGAGGTGAGGGGGCTGAGGGCAGGCGGAACAGCGGGGCAGTGTTCCAGGAGTGCCCTTCCTGCCTCCCACACACCCCCACGCGGGGCGCTGGAGAAACCTGCCGGCAAACTGCTGACAGGCACAGAAGAGAGCCCCAAGAAAATCTCCTCTCGAACCAAGGACTGGCAAAGGGAGGTCCATCAGGACACAAAGCCGTTTTGATAATACCTCCGCAGCTTCAGCCAAACACCGAAGGGAAAACTGCCCCCTACCTCGAGTGTCTGTGCTGGGAGCTATGGTGAAAGGAGCTTGGTCCGATGGGTTGGTGCCTTATTAAAACCCTCAAGAAGAAGAAAAGTGTAAGATAAATGGCTGTTGGGAAGTTGCTATAGCACAGGGAGCTCGGCTCGGTGCTCCGTGATGACCTAAAGGGGTGGGAGGGAGGCCCAAGAGGGACAGGATGTATGCACACTTATAGCTGATTCACGCCATTATACAACAGAGGCTAAGCCTTTGACTGTGTGGCTCACAATAAACTGTGGAAAATTCAGAAAGAGATGGGAATACCAGACCACCTGACCTGCCTCTTGAGAAACCTATATGCAGGTCAGGAAGCAATAGTAAGAACTGGACATGGAACAACAGACTGGTTCCAAATAGGAAAAGGAGTACATCAAGGCTATATCTTGTCACCCTGCTTATTTAACTTCTATGCAGAGTACATCATGAGAAACGCTGGGCTGGATAAAGCACAAGCTAGAATCAAGATTGCCAGGAGAAATATCAATAACCTCAGATATGCAGATGACACCACCCTTATGGCAGAAAGTGAAGAGGAACTAAAAACTCTCTTGATGAAAGTGAAAGTGGAGAGGGAAAAGTTGGCTTAAAGCTCAACATTCAGAAAACAAAGATCAAGGCATCTGGTCCCATCACTTCATGGGAAATAAATGTGTAAACAGAGTCAGACTTTATTTTTGGGGGCTCCAAAATCACTACAGATGGTGACTGCAGCCATGAAATTAAAAGACATTTACTCCTTGGAAGGAAAGTTATGACCAACCTAGATAGCATATTCAAAAGCAGAGACATTACTTTGCCAACAAAGGTCCATCTAGTCAAGGCTATGGTTTTTCCTGTGGTCATGTATGGATGTGAGAGTTGGACTGTGAAGAAGGCTGAGCACCGAAGAATTGATGCTTTTGAACTGTGGTGTTGGAGAAGACTCTTGAGAGTCCCTTGGACTGCAAGGAGATCCAACCAGTCCATCCTAAAGGAGATCAGTCCTGAATATTCATTGGAAAGACTGATGCTGAGGCTGAAACTCCAATACTTTGGCCACCTCATGCAAAGAGTTGACTCATTGGAAAAGACTCTGATGCTGGGAGGGATTGGGGGCAGGAGGAGAAGGGGATGACAGAGGATGAGATAGCTGGATGGCATCCTGACTCGGTGCACATGGGTTTGGGTAGATTCTGGGAGTTGGTGATGGACAGGGAGGCCTGGCGTGCTGCGATTCATGGGGTCGCAAAGAGTCGGACACGACCAACTGAACTGAACTGAACTGAGACACGACTGAGTGACTTCACTTTCACTTTTCACTTTCATGCATTGGAGAAGGAAATGGCAACCCACTCCAGAGTTCTTGCCTGGAGAATCCCAGGGACGGGGGAGCCTGGTGGGCTGCCGTCTATGGGGTCGCATAGAGTCAGATACGACTGAAGTGACTTAGCAGTAGCAGTAGCAGACATTGACATACTATTGTTAAGAAACAAAATTCAAATGAGTAAAATTAAGGATCTGACTCTTCTTGTTCAGTAACTCAGGGATCCATGAGCATCTCACCTAGCAAAGAGAAAGGAATGCTGAAGAGCTGTACAAAATGGAAGACTTTCATAAGCAGAAGGAGATACAACAGGAAAGCAAAGAGCAGAGAGTAGACTGTTTTAGGGAAGGTCACCGTCCTTTGGGGAACAGCAGAGTCCACCTGGTGGATTAACTCACCAGTACTGACCAGGTAATTCCATACTGACTGGTTAAGATTACATTCCTGGAAGAGGTTGAAATTACAGTTAGGTTATGTATGAACAAACTGTGGAAAATTCTTCAAGAGATGGGAATACCAGACCACCTTACCTGCCTCCTGAGAAATCTGTATGCAGGTTAAGAAGCAACAGGTAGAACTGGACATGGAACAATGGACTGTTTCCAAATTGGGAAAGGAGTATGTCTAGACTATATATTGTCACCCTGCTTATTTAACTTCTATGCAGAGTACATCGTGAGAAACGCTGGGCTGGATGAAGCACAAGCTAGAATCAAGATTGCCAGGAGAAATATCAATAACCTCAGATATGCAGATGACACCACCCTTATGGCAGAAAGTGAAGAGGAACTAAAAAGTCTCTTGATGAAAGTGAAAGAGGAGAGTGAAAAAGCTGGCTTAAAACTCAGAATTCAGAAAATGAAGATCATGGCATGTGGTCCCATAACTTCACGGCAAACAGATGGGGAAACAATGGAAACAGTGATAGACTTTATTCTCTTGGGCTCCAAAATCACTACAGATGGTGACTGCAGCCATGAAATTCAAAGACGCTTGCTCCTTAGAAGAAAAGCTATGACCAACCTAGACACCATATTAAAAAGCAGAGATATTACTTTGCCAACAAAGGTCCATCTAGTCAAAGCTACAGTTTTTCCAGTAGTCACATATGGATGTGAGAGTTGGACCATAAAGAAGGCTGAGCGCCAAAGAATTGATGCTTTTGAACTGTGATGTTGGACAAGACTCTTGAGAGTCCCTTGGACTTCAAGGAGATCAAACCAGTCAATCCTAAAGGAAATCAACCCTGAATACTCATTGGAAGGACTGATGCTGAAGCTGAAGCTCCAATACTTTGGCCACCTGATGTGAAGAACTGACATTGGAAAAGACCCTGATGCTCAGAAAGATTGAAGGCAGGAGGAGAAGGGGAAGATGGAGGATGAGATGGTTGGATGGCATCACTGACTCAATGGACATAAGTTTGAACAAGCTCCAGGAGTTGGTGATGGACAGGGAGGCCTGGCATGCTGCAATCCATGGGGTCACAAAGAATCAGATACAACTCAGCAACTGAACTGAATTGACTGAGTCTTGGTTTAGTGACATGGGCTTAGAATGAGTGACTTCATTTTGGGCCTGTTGTCACTTTGTTAAATACAAAAGATTTTGAATGCCTACAAGTAGGATTGAATGCCATCGCAATCAAAGATGCAATTATCGGATCAGAATGAGTTAATGCAAACCACTATTTGCAAAAAGTTTTCAAATAGAACATTGATCTTATGAGATGCTCTTTAAGGTAAAGGATTTTGGGATCAAATAAATATGGAGTGCACTGTTTTCTCATAGCTTTTCTTCGAGTCAGAACACACAAGAGCATCTTGAAGGCACTTAAAAGTCCTGCCGTGGGGAAATCAGTTGAACTGTGTTGAACTCAGTATCTCTGAGTTAAATTAGATCCCATGAAATCCTATTTTGGGGGATATGACCCTGTGGGAAACCATTCTTGGAGAAATGTTGGTCTAGAGGGTGATAACAGTCAAGACATGCGGCTGAAAGGTAGGACCTCAGAGAGCATAGTTTCTTCCTGGAGCCCAGCAGATGCATGGAGTTATTGTGGAAAAGCCCAGCATTATGTCTGCTGACCTCTTTGATCACACGTATACACTTCTGTAGAGATCTCACACCAGACAGAGCCCACATGGGAAGAAGTCAGTTTACATTGGTACATTTTTGCACATCCCCAGTGTACAAACCCTTCCAAACCTTTCAGATCTTATGCTTTCTTCTACATTTTAGGATTTTAAAAAATCTAGTATTTGGTCATACCATGTGGATGATTTTTAAGAGGGATAGTGAAATGTCTAGCCCTTTTGCAAATATTGGGTTGGCCAAATAGTTCACTAGGGTTTAACAAAGAAAAGATGAGTTTCAACACGCTTCACACATACAATTTTTGTACCTTCTTTGTACCAACTACCATCAAGTTAAATAGACATCTAAAGATGGCATTTACTTTAATAGCCCTGTTCAGTATTTTGTTTCCCTCTGGACTCCCAGGCTCGAGTTTTTGAATACTCAATAGTCAAGGTGGGTCAAATTAGCCCTAATTGTGTCTGTTAAACACTTCTTCCATGGCTATTACTTTAAGTGATAATATTAAAGATGCAACATTTGTTATTCCTCTCATTGCTAATTTACCCATCAAATAACACAGATGAACTGTTATTTCTTGCTTCTTTCTTGTCCTTTCTGTGATGCTATAGCTCAAGGAAGGGGCTCCTTGGAGGAGAAGCACTGAATAAACAAAGATGCTGCACGCCATCTCACTGTGAGCAGGGAGAAAATGATGGCCCTTTGAGACAGAACGGATTTGTCTAGGGAAAGTGATAAGTTAACAAGCAGTAGATGATAGCCTAGTGCTCTGGAAGATGTTGTGGATAAGAAACACCACTAACCAACCAGAAAGGATTTCTTTGGGGATTTTATGACTGGGTTTTTACATACTTCAGTGTGATTTAGTTCCTTCTCCAGGAAGGGCTGACTGCTTTTATCAGATAAGTTTATTCTCTCATCTAAAGCCAAAATAAAGGTATGTCCCAATATTCTTGATAAAAATTCTTGCTCTTGTTCCATCACTAGGTCATGTCCAGCCATTGGCGATCTGGTGGACTGCAAGTCACTAAGTCATGTCCAGCTCTTGGCGATCTGGTGGACCGCAGCATGCCGGGCTTCCCCCGTTCTTCACTGTCTCCTGGAGTTTGCTCAGATTCACATCCTTAAGTCGGTAATGCTATCTATCCATTTTGTCCTCTGCTGCCCCTTCTTTTGCCTTCAATCTTTCCGAGCTTTTCAGGGTCTTTTCCACTGAGTCAGCTCTTTGCATTAGGTGCCGAAGTATTAGAGCTTCAGCATCAGTCCTTCCAATGAGTATTCAGGGTTGATTTCCTTTAGGATTGACTTGTTTGATTTCCTTGTAGTCCAAGGGACTCTCAGGAGTCTTCTTCAACACCACAATTTGAAAGCATCAATTCTTTGGCACTCAGCCATCTTTATGGTCCAATTCTCACATTCATATGTGACTACTGGAAAAAACATAACTAGGTGGACCTTTGTTGGCAACGTGATGTCTCGGCTTTTTAATACACTGTCTAGCTTGGTCATAGCTTTCCTTCTAAGGAGCAAGCGTCTTTTAATTTCATGGTGACAGTCACCATCCACAGTGATTTTAGAGCCGAAGAAAAGAAAATCTGTCACTGTTTCCACTTTTTCCCCATTTATTTTCCATGAAGTGATGGGACCGGATGCCATGATTTTAGTTTTTCAAATGCTGAGTTTCAAGCCAGCTTCTTCACTCTTCTCTTTCACCTTCATCGAGAGTCTGTTTAGTTCCTCTTCACTTTCTGCCATTAGAGTGGTATCATCTGCATATATCAAGTTACTGATATTTCTCCCAGCAATCTTGATTCTAGTTTGTGCTTCATCCAGCCCAGAATTTCACATGATGTACTCTGCATATAAGTTAAATAAGCAGGGTGACGATATACAGCGCCTTGACTGTATATCCCAATTGTGAACCAGTTTGCTGTTCCTTATCCTGTTCTAACTGTTGTCTCTTGACCCACACACAGGTTTCTCAGGAGACAGGTAAAGGTGGTCTGATAAAAATCCTATTTCCTAATTTAAGAACTTGGGCAATATGTAACAAAGGACTTTTTAAAAATCTATATACCCTTTGATACAGCAATCCTACTTCAAGAAATCTCTCCTCAAGAAATAACTAGATTTTGGTCAAAGATTTTTATTCAAGGAAGTTCATTTCAGTGTTATTTATAATAGAGAATGTTGGGAGCATCATTTATGTTCAACAGGAAAGGAATGATTAACTAAATTACAGTATATTCGCATGTGGGAATTTTGGGTAGTCATTACAAAATCCAATTTCCAAGGATTAGTTAATGACATTGGAAATGTTCTTACTATAATGTTAAGTAATGAAAGCAGGACACTGGTGGGAATACAAAATGCACAACCTCTATGGAGGCAAGTTTGGCAATCTCGACTATAATTTCATGCACATTAACCCTCTGACCCAGCAATTCTACTTCCAGGAACCTTCCCCAAAGATACACTAAAAAACACACCAAGTGATATATGTGCATACCATTCCTCACTGCAACATTATTTATAATAGCAAAGAGTAGGAATAGGCAAGTGCCCATCAGTACGCGAGTGGGACAAATTATCATATGAACAAGATGGAACACGTGCAGCTACAATGGGAAGGAGAACTTTCTGGACTTATTTGGAAGGATCTCCAACATTTTGTTACGGAAAAAATCTAAATACAGGACAATTTCTATGATATGCCACCTTTCGTGTAAGTAAATCAAGTTCAGTTATTTTATGGTTTTCCTAAAAAAACACAAAAACTCAAGAGTTTATTTGTGAAGGATGTGACAGTTTGTCTCTATGCAATCGATGCCTGTCAGTCCTCCCATTAATCCAGTGAGTCTCAACTAGAGATGATTTTGCTCCCCAGAGAACACCTGACAAGGTCTGTGGACATATTTTGGTTGTCACAACTGGGGGTGACGCTACTAGCATCTGGTGGGGAGAGACCAAGGACTCTGCTCCGCATAGCAAAGTGCACCAGAGGCCCCACAGCAGGGTTATCTGGCCCCAGATGTCAGGGCGCTGAAGATGAGAAACCTCAGATTAGCTCTTCGTCTTTAGTTATGTCGGGTCCATACCATTTTCTTTATAAAAATACTACTCTTATGATAATACTGGTAATATTACTGAAAATGCTGTCATAGACACAAATATAAAATATATCTGCATATTAGGATAAAGTGAATAATAATTATACCATTGTTAAGAACTAAAATTTTCACAAAGAAAAGACACAAATATAAAATCAACTAATTTAACTAAAAACCTTGTAATCTTAAATTTGAATGGGAAATACTAGTACGAACTCATTATTTGCCCCCTTTTGACACTAGGTATGTATTTCCTAGCTCTACTCAATCAAAAGGCCACGAATCAATGATAATCCAGTAGCAAGGAACACCCGTAACTGTGGGACTATGATCTTTAAACAGTACTTTTCAGTGAAGGGAACCAGGGCTCTGTGAATCAATGGTTGATTCCAAGTCTGTAGCAGAATATTAAGATTGAGCCTGGGTCATCTTGTGAAAACGACAAAGAAACTTAGCAGGGAAGACTAAGAAACAGAATTCAGAAATTGGGATTCTATTATTACATCAGAAGAATGAAGTAAATATTGGGAGGCAGTTATCAATCTCTGCCAAGGAGGTATGGGACTGACAAATTACCCTTGGGATTTGCACTGCCCAATACAGTAGCTACCAACCACGTGTGGCTATTGAGCACTTGAAATGTGGTTAGTCCAAAGTGGAACAGGCCATAAGTGTAAAAGTATACACTGGATTTCAAAGATTTAGTATGAAAAAAAATGTAAAATATCACAATAATTTTATATTGATTATATATGGAAATAATATTTTAGATATACTGGGTTAAATAAAACATGTTAACAAAATTTTTCTTTATCTGTTTCTTTTGCTATTTTTTAATATGGCTACTAGACATTTTTTAAGTCTGTATTTCTATTAGACAGAACTAATGCCCAAAAAATGGTCACAGTGTCTTCTGAAAGATTTGGGGCTTAGGAAATGGGATAGCCATGGGAAGTTTAGTAAGGGCATGAAAAGATAAAGAGGAACAAAAAAATTCAGAGATGGAAGGAGGGAGGGAAGACAGACTAGTGGCCAAAGAATGGAGAAAGTATCTACAAATCATAGATACATGACAAAACAAATCTTATAGCTCAATAACATAAAAATGGACAAAGGATTTGAAAAGACATCTCACCAAAGAAGATATGCACTTGGCCAATAAGTACATGAAAAGATACTCAATATAAATATCATCAGTCATCATGGAAAAGTAAAGCAAACAGAGGAGACAGCACTTCTCATCCACTAGGATGACTACAATCAAAATGACAAATAATGACAAGTGTTGATGAGGATGTGGAGAAACTGGAAGCTTAGTGCATGGCTAGTAGGAGTGTGTTCTTGCCTGGAAAATCCCATGGACAGAGGAGCCTGGTGCGCTGAAGTCCATGGGGTAGTTAGGAGTCGGACAGGACTGAGCGACTTCACTTTCACTTTTCACTTTCATGCACTGGAGAAGGAAATGGCAACCCACTCCAGTGTTCTTGCCTGGAGAATCCCAGGGTCGGGGGAGCCTGGTGGGCTGCTGTCTATGGGGTTGCACAGAGTCAGACACGACTGACGCAACTTAGCAGCAGCAGCAGTAGGAGTGTAAAATGGTGCAGTCACTTTCGAAAACAGATTGGTCATTCTTCAAGTAAATATGTGTGTGTGTACTTACTCACTCAGTCGTTTCAGCCTCTTTGCGTCCCTATGGACTGTAGCCCACCAGGCTCCTCTGTTCATGGGATTCTCCAGGCAAGAATCCTAGAGTGGGTTGCCATGCCCTCCTCCAGGGGATCTTCTCAACCCAGGGATCGAACCTATGTCTCTCTCGCATTGCATGAGGATTCTTTACCAGGTGAGCTACCCAGGAAGCCCAATTAAACATAGAGTTACCATAATAATTCCACTCATATTAACAGGTATAAAAGTAGGCAAATCTATAGAAACAGAAAATAGGTAGGTGGTTGCTTAGTGCTGGGAGTGGGGAGATGGGGATGACTGCTAATAGGTTTCTTTAGGGGTAAAGAAAAATGTTCTAAAATTGATTGCAGTGATGGTTGTACAACCACATAAATATAAATATATCTAAAACCATTGAGTTATACACATTAAATGAGTAAAGTGTATGGTATGTGAGTTATATATCAATAAAACTTAAAAAAAACCAAATGATGTTATACCAAACAAGGCATGAGATCAGAGAGAGAGAGAAAGAGACAGGGAGACAGGACTCATCAGTTACCTGGAGGTTGTAGGGCACAACACATGACTCTAAATATCAAAGAGAAAAAAATTCCGCTTTTTTAGGATGAACTACATTTCAGGGTTATCAAATAACCCTATTGGATGGGGGAAAGTTCTATCGTAGAGAATAATTCCAGCTATCAATCAGAAGGCATGACAGAAGCACATTTCTAGTGAAATAAGTGATTCAGGCAAAGATATCAATGGATGCTTCAACCATTGATGGGAACTACACAGTGGAGGAACCCGGCTGACACACCTGAGCCCACGGATTAACCTTGGTATAACCAAAGGTGGGACGACAGGGCATTATATACGGCTGCATACGATGCAATGTCATATACTCAGCATCACCTATGAAGTATGTCCACCCCAGAATTCCACTGGTCCTAAATCAAATCTAATCAATCTAACCTTTAGAGTAATTTTAAGGGTAGGGAGAACTAGCTAAACACTACCATAAGGATACCATGAGCCACATCTACAAGTTTAGGCTCTGCAGGACAACCTCTCTAGCAATCAAGTCAATAGCAAGTGGGGAAGGGGTGGGGGAAGAAAGAGTCTGTTCTAGATTAAAAGATACGTAAGAGAACAGCCAATTACAAAATGCAAATTTTGTTTGGTTACCAGTTCAGTGAACCAATTGTACAAAGATATTTTTGGAATAGTGTGGGAAATCTGAATATAAACTGGGTATTAGATGATATTGAGCAATTATTGTTAATTTTGTTGGTGATGATAATGACATTGTGATAATGTAAGAAAATGTCCTTATTTTTTAAGATGTATGCTGAAGTATACATATGTGAGCAATAACATGAGAATCTGGGATATAGTTTAAGATATTGCAGCAAAACAAGAGAGGAGGTAGAAATAGATTAAAATCAATTGGGCCAGATGCTAGTTACTGAAACTGGAAAATGCTGCGTTCTTTGCACTCTCATCTTTAGTGTTTGTCAAGAATTTTTCATCATAAAAAGTCTTTTAAACCCAGCAACGTTCAAGAGTGGGTAGGACGGTTCCCAGGTATGCTGTAAGGTTGCAATCTGAGATGCCAAGGGATTCAAGCTTAAAAACATATGTATTTGCCATTTGACATTATGGACTTTCACTTTTTTCATGATGAGAGGTAATTCTTTCAGAAAAGCCCTTCTGAGCTTCTTTAGTTGTGATTGCTTGCCAGCTTTTTATTTTTCCTCTCTGAACCATTTTATTTGAGTTTACCAAAGACTGGTCGCCCAAGGGAAACCGTGGCAGCACCATAACCTCCCAGTGAGGCCCTAGGTTTCGCTGGGAGTGAAGGCTCTCCACGCCTCTCTGGCAGGCACAGCCCTTTCCAGAGCCATGCACGAAGCTGTCCAGTTTTCACCCACCCTCCTCAGCCAGCTCTCACAGGCCCCCTGGGACGTAAGTAAAGAGATTATGATCAACCCTGTCTCAAACAGGTGAAGGAGTGGAGATTCTCTCTCTAAAGGATTCTCCATGCCTAAATGATGGCTCTCTGATTTCAACTTCAACATTGTGTATAAAAGCCTTTCTTCTCACAATGTAAAATGCTGATCACCTTAGCACATCAGAAAAGTCATAAATTTGAGAAGTGGAGAAGTTGGGTTGAAATTATAAATATAGTTAAAATGACAGACTCCACATGAACGTCCTTATCTCTCTCCAGTGACTTCTTCGGGAGCCTAGATGATCAGCGTGCACAAACAGAAGCACTGCATCTCTGAATATAGAAACAGAAATGGACGAGGTACGGGAAGAGGGAGGGCGTGGCTAGTTCAAGCTCTGTTGCAAACTGGCTGTTGACTTCGGGTGGATGGACCTCCCTTGACCTTGGCCTCCTCTGCAAATGGCAAGAGCAGCCTTTCCTTATCTGTCTCCTGTCTCACCTGTAGCTCAAAACAAACAACGTGAACATATTCTTGAGAACTATAAAGGGATTATAATTATTTTTTTAAATATTCTCTCCAGGTCGAAATTATTTTTCTCTAGTCAACATCTCTTATTTCCCAATTCTACTTCTAGAATTGTTCTTATATCACTCTGGGATACAGTTTGAGTAACAGACTCTCTGAGCAGATTATAGTTTCAATTAGAGATTATTTAGCTTCATATTTACTGCACAATATTAAAGATTTTCCTCATAACTCAAAAAAAGTTTAAATTTACAACTGTTAAAATCCAAACATATTATTTCTGGAATATTCTTGAGTCCTGGAGACTTTAGTATTTTATGGCTCTCTGGCAAAGCCCTGCTTAAACACAGTAAATAATTTGGCTCAGAATGTCCATTTTAAATAGTGGTAGCCCTGACCTGTGTTCCTTCGGTTCAGGCAAATTCTTTCACAATCCAAGTAGCAAGGATTGAGGACGTGGTCCAGGAAAGCCTTCAGCTTAACCTTCCAGGGCTGGAACCAAACAAGGAGACTTTGCCTGAAGTGATCAATATGATACCCGCACCTGCACAGGGGCTCCAGAAAATGCATTCAGAATGTGCTCTCTGGATCTCTTACCACGGCAGGTTGGAGGCTGCTAAGACAAACACGAGATCCTCGGAACGCGCCAGCCCGTCCATCTGCACCAGAAGCTCCGTCTTCATCCTCAGGCTGCCTTCATGCTCTCCCCTAGAGAAAGACAAGGAGGTGAGATGCTCCCAAGAGGCAGTCTTTGCTTCCGTGACCACAGTGACACTCACAGTAAGGACGCGGTGACTGCAGACTGAGTTCCCCTGGGACAAGTAACCCCTGCCCTGCCACGTTCTCAGGAGCTGCTCACCCCAAGGTTGGAGGAAATGAGCAATTGGAACTCTTTTCAAACAGTACCAAAAGGAAGTTAATGAATATAATGATGATACCGAAAACAAAACCAAAGGTTGGCAATGAACCAGAAGGTAACAGAAGGGGAGACCGTGGAACTCGTAGATTTAAAAAAGGCAGCCCGCTGTACTGACCTGCAGTATCATCTACCCTTAAAAAAAAAAAAGCTTCATTGAGAATAATCGTTTTCATTTATATAGCAGGCATCAGAGTATTTTACACACATTATTGTTTAGTGTAATCTATGGATATAAACTGTCCAAGAAGAGAGATGAGCTACAACACAATCTGTTTCCTTCTCTTCTAATGAGAGACGGCGGGGAAACTAGGCTTTCCATGCACAGCATGGAAAACGGGTTAGAGGCCATTTTCTGTGCAAATTCACCCTCCAGTTTCCCCGCCAACCCCACGGCCTGAGGCCATCTTCAGGACACCAGAGGACCTGCACAATCGAAATGGCTGTAAGAAGCCTGGCCGCCTCCAGCAAGCCCTCATGTAGACCAAGTTAAAGGACAATAAAAGGCCTTTCTAGCACAACACAACACTCAGAGTCTCATCTCTGCAAGTACATGCTGGCACCCCAAATTAGGCTTCTGGGATTTTTTTAGGAACTGTGCCCCTTTCTACCTCAGAGAAAAGCCAGTCTCATGGTAGAGTTATATATTTATCTAGTATTAACACATAATTACTACTTTTTTAACATATGACCCCCAAAGTCTTCAGAGCACCCGCCCTTGTTCCCTGATCCTTTGAAGCCTCCAGTTTTAGTGTTTAACTTCCAGAGGAGGAAATGGACATGCTCGACTCTGTGTGACCCCATAGACGGCAGCCCACCAGGCTTCCCCATCCCTGGGATTCTCCAGGCAAGAACACTGGAGTGGGTTGCCATTTCCTTCTCCAATGCATGAAAGTGAAAAGAGAAAGTGAAGTCGCTCAGTCATGTCCGACTGCAGCAGTCCATGGGGTCGCTAAGAGTCGGACATGACTGAGCGACTTCACTTTCTCTTTTCACTTTCATGCATTGGAGAAGGAAATGGCAACCCACTCCAGTGTTCTTGCCTGGAGAATCCCAGGGATGGGGAAGCCTGGTGGGCTGCCGTCTATGGGGTCACACAGAGTCGGACACGACTGAAGTGACTTAGCATAGCATAGCATAGCAAGGCTAATAGAGGAAGAGTTTCCAAACCAGCTCAGTCACAGCTGTGGGGAAGCCTGGGGATGGAGGCAGACAGACTGCATATAAGGGTGAGAGTCACTGCGGA
Organism: Tragelaphus eurycerus; assembly: GCA_935064755.1. NCBI lineage: Eukaryota > Metazoa > Chordata > Mammalia > Artiodactyla > Bovidae > Tragelaphus > Tragelaphus eurycerus. The sequence continues at coordinate 16,506,569 of CAKXYN010000023.1, forward strand.
AGGCAGGCTGCGTGCGTGGGGCTGTGCAGATGAGTGTCCCTAGGGTACTCCGCTGGGTTCCCCACTAGGCCCCGCCACAGCTGCCTCTCCCATCGGGCCCCGTTTGGAGGGGCAGAGCACCCAGTCCAGGGCTGACTAGCACCCTTGAAGCCATAGAAATAGTTGCAGCCCTGAGCATCCTGGGTACATCTTGATGGCTGTTTCTCTCTACTGGGGAAATGGTTCTTCATAAGTAAAATTTCATAAATTAAATTCTAGTTATACTTCCAACAAGATAATTATTTGCTTTTTATTACTATCAATTTTGTCTTGATGACAGACCATTGGAGGCCATCAATAAATGCAGCTGTGTTGAGATTTCCCTGAGACCCGTTTTACCAAGCCAGGGATACCAAGGTTAGTAAAACATTTCAAAGAAAAATAACTCTTAAAACACCACTCACACACACACACACAGAGGGAGAGCCTCATTACAGTCTGAGATGCGGGCTTTCTGGCTGGGGACCCTAGTGGACACTTAATCTTTAGAAATAACGTGTGTGACATGTTCACATTCGGTCAGGCTGAGCCGCAGTCTGGTGTCACAGAGAAGCGGTGACTTCCCCGGCCTCACACACCTTATCAAGGGCCTCCTCTCCAGACTCGGCCCTGGGCAGCCCCGCTCCCCACAGGCAGCCCCTCTGGCTCCAGCGGAGGCTCTTACAGGCAGCTATTTTGAGCCAGCAGAACGGTTATGGTGGCCTGGGATCAGGGGCTGGGTGATCTTTGGGCCTGAAAACCACTCTGTGGGGAAGGGGGGAAGGGAGGAGGACATTTCCTCCGGTTATAAAAACTACTTAAATCAGCTATTCAGTTAACAGGATCTAATTTAAAGACCTTTCCGTGTGTCTGCAGAAAATTTGTGGGCTTATTAATAGGCTCATTCTGCTGGTAAATGTCGATGGGCTTCCGACCATCAAACACACTTACAGGAGGGGAAAAGTGAGGACCAAAAAAAAAAATCCCCGGTCCGTTACCCAGGAGCCATGCCTCTGTGGCTCATCACTGACTCCAGCTCGTCCAGGAAGATGGTGGAGGGGGCGTGATAGCGGGCAAGTTCAAATAACACCTGGGTGGGAGAAAAGCAACATGTTCAAATCCATAATCTTAAAGTTCTCAGATGCCCCAGAGAGTAAAAGATGAGGATGGCTGTAATATTAAGCATCTATGCTGCACTTCAGCTCACAACAACTATATAATCATTAGTTATTTCTCCCTAGCACTACCCCATGGGGTTGGATGGTCCAATTATTTGCATCTATCAGCTGATTAAATGAGAGCCAGAGAGAATAAGTGGTGAGCTCAAGGTTACTAATCATAAGTGGGAGAGCTTAAGATAAAACTCAGTTCCTGAACTTCCAGTCAGTCAGTTAACCCTTGAGACGCCCTGCCAATGACGTGTTCCATATGGACACAAAAGCTGTAGAAGATATAAAATCATTTAATAATTTTTTTTTTGCTTAACACTTGGGGACAATAAGAAGGTTATTCTCGGAAGAAAGAACTGCAGAAAAAAAAGTTCCAGTTGTGAGTAACAAGGCTGAAGAATTCTGCCCTTTTCTGCTCCCCAAATTACTCCCCGGGACCCCCCACACTGCTGTTTGGTAGGCTCAGGTACTTCGAGGCAATTCCCGATTGAATAAAATGTTCAATTCCAGAGTAAAATATTATAGACTCAACAGGAACGGGAAAACAACCAGCAAAAGAACAGACGTATAAAAACAAACTCAAGAGCTCTAGAGGGTGACGTGGTGGTGAGGAAAAGAGTATAAGAAACTATACCTTTTTTCAAAAACCTTGAAACTGATCGCTTGAGCAGCATATACAGTTTTTCCCTGGTTGATCAGAGAAAGCATTAGAGATTTAGAAAAGAATAGATGTTCTTAAATAGGCACAGGGGATTTATTCTCCATGTCAATTAGCACTAGCAAAGCATCACAGAATAAAGAAGAGGGGAAGGGCTCAGAAAAGGCCAGATTGTGGTTTTCGTAGTAGTAGCCAGTCATCTGTTACAGGCCTTGCTGTCACTGAGCGGGCACAGCCTCACCCTCACCTGCTGTGCATGTGGTCCCTGCCTGTTCATGTGCGTCATGCTAAGTCGCTTCAGTTGTGTCCAACTCCTTGCAACCCTATGGACCACAGCCTGCCAGGCTCCTCTGTCCGTGGGATTCTCCAGGCAAGAATACTGGAGTGGGTCGCCATTCCCTTCTCCAGGGGATCTTCCCAACCCAGGGATCAAACCCACGTCTCTATGTCTCCTTCAAGGACAGATGGGTTCTTTACCACTAGCGCCCCTTCCATGCTCAAATGCACTAGTGTTTCCCTTTCACAGAATCCTATTTCATGTGGCCAGGACAACTGGCTCAGCCCAAGGAGCTTCCAAGAACAGTGTCAATGCTGGGACACTCATCACAAATGCTCTTTAGACAGACAACAGAGAGCACCTCATTAGAGGCAGATAATCTCTCTTCCTGTCACAAACAGAAAAGTTCAAACAGACCTGATAATAAGGATGATTATAGCAGCAGCAGCCTACCCAGTGAAAAATGGCATACTCAGACTCTTTTGGAACCATACACACTTTAAGGACTCCCCAAATTGCAGAGAGGCCATCAGGTTCAATAAGACCAAACATCCCGGTGGAAGGAGAACCACATTTGAAGCCCACATCTCCACGTGGACCACTACTCTCCCATGGCCAGAGAACATATGGAATCCTGGGTAAGCACTCGGGAAGCATTAGTCTAAAATTTTTCAGAAGTACTTGGAGGAAGCAATTGGTTGGGGAGGGGGCGGGGCATGGCGGTGAAATGTTGAAAGATGTAAGTACCAACAGGTGTGTGCATTTGCTAAAGAGACCACTCAACTACTCAATAGCATCAACTCCTAAGAGGCATAAACATTAGGAGGGAAGGAGCAACAAAAGGGTTCCCTATAAATAATTCCTTAAATGGAGTAGAAAGAGAAGCAAATGGTAGGAAAGCATCTCTGCTTTAGGTGAAGGTCTTCAAGGGCTTTCTTTATCTGAAAGCTTCACAACAAGAGTCTTGAGAGCATGACCAAGATTTTCCAGGTGTGGCTCTTTCCAGGAGCTCAGAAAATAGAGGAATTTCAAAAAGTACAGACGATAGGTTCCTTCCAGGTTGCGTGATGGTGTGCGCACCTAGTTGATCGGTCATGTCCGACTCCTTGTGACCCTATGGCCCATAGCTCGCCAGGCTCCTCTGTCCAAGGCATTTTCCAGGCAAGAATACTGGAATGTGTAGCCATTTCCTTCTCCAGGATGTTCTCCACCCAGGGATTGAACCAGTGTCTCTTGCATGTCCTACACTACAAGCTGACTTTGTTTTCCTTTTGAATTATTTTTAATATCCAAAATAAAAATGTATTTCACAGAAAGAAATATGAATATCTTCTAAACCTATAAAAAGATGTTCAAATTCATTCAGAATGAAAGAAATGCAAATCTGAGCACTGAAATAATATTTTCACTATCAGACTGGCAAAGATTTTTAAATTTGGGTGCTACATGGTGTTGGCTGCAGAAACCCACACACACACATTGACGGGAGTGTAAGGGGGTGCAACCCTGTTGGCAGGGAATTTGTCAGTCAGTGGTTTTCCTTCCTTCTGATCCAGTGACTCTACTTCAAAGAAACTGTCCTACACTACACTACGTGCAGACAGGAGCATAGAGCGCTTTCTTCATAATAGCAAGAGACTGGGAACAACGTAAATGTCCATTGAGAAAAGGCTAGTTAAACACATTTTGCCTTTAACCATGCAACGAAATGTCACGCAGACATATAAAAACCATGTTAGGTCTGTCTATGTAACTGTAGAGCAATATCCAAGTTACACTTTTAAGTGTGGAAAAAAATCACAAGGTACAGAAGAGTATGTGCCCTATGTTCCTACTTGTATTTTAAAAGGAAGGGAAAATAGAGATATGGTTGTTGAGGTTAATGTAAATATAAATAAATGCTCTGGAAAGCTGTACCAGCAACTGTTATGGTTTCTTCTGGAAAGATAGCTCAGGCGTCTTTTTATGATCAATATTGTTTTCAAGACAACTTTTAAAATGTTTGGTAAAGGAAAGGGGAGAAATTGAGGGGGGAATTCTTTCCTCATTCTCAGAAGTCTTCCTGAAGCAGAGGAAAATTGGAGTTAAATAAAACACTGCCAGAGAATGGCGCATTCTAGTGAAATGACTTTTCTGGCTGTTCAACACTGAACAAGAAAATCCATATTCATAAACAACTGAATTTTTTCTTCTGCTTAGGTGAGTCCTGTCCAAGAAATCTGATGGAATCTTTTCTCTGAACACCTGACAGTGTTTTTTGCTCACTGGTTCGAAGCTGATTCTGAGGGCACCTTGTAAGTTTTGCTGTTTCTCAGCCATAGAAATGGAATGTTAAAAAGAAGTCTTCAGACTGATGACAATTCTAGTTAGTTGGATTTAAGCTAATTGAAATCTAGCTAACTAGAATTAAATGAAACCCATAAATTTAGGAGCATTAAATTTAAATCCCATCTGGCACTGAGTTAGACTCAAGACAAAGGACAATGAAACAGAAGATGTCAACATAGATTTCCAAAAATTACAATTTGATAGGGGTGATAAAAGTTTATAAAAATATACACTTTTGAAGTAACTTGAGAACAATCACAAAGTAATAAATAGGTTATTTTAGATCAGATCAGATCAGATCATATCAGTCGCACAGTCGTGTCCAACTCTTTGTGACCCCATGAACTGCAGCACGCCAGGCCTCCCTGTCCATCACCAGATCGCGGAGGTCACTCAGACTCACATCCATCGAGTCAGTGATGCCATCCAGCCATCTCATCCTCTGTCGTCCCCTTCTCCTCCTGCCCCCAATCCCTCCCACCATCAGAGTCTTCTCCAATGAGTCAGCTCTTCGCATGAGGTGGCCAAAATACTGGAGTTTCAGCTTTAGCATCACTCCTTCCAAAGAAATCCCAGGGCTGATCTCCTTCAGAATGGACTGGTTGGATCTCCTTGCAATCCAAGGGACTGTCAAGAGTCTTCTCCAACACCACAGTTCAAAAGCATCAATTCTTCGGCGCTCAGCCTTCTTCACAGTCCAGCTCTCACATCCATACATGACCACAGGAAAGACCATAGCCTTGAATAGGCGAACCTTTGTTGGCAAAGTGATGTCTCTGCTTTTGAATATGCTATCTAGGTTGGTCATAACTTTCCTTCCAAGGAGTAAGTGTCTTTTAATTTCATGGCTGCAGTCACCATCTGCAGTGATTTTGGAGCCCAGAAAAATAAAGTCTGACACTGTTTCCACTGTTTTTCCATCTATTTCCCATGTAGTGATGGGACCAGATGCCATGATCTTCGTTTTCTGAATGTTGAGCTTTAAGCCAACCTTTTCACTCTCACTTTCACTTTCATCAAGAGGCTTTTGAGTTCCTCTTCACTTTCTGCCATAAGGGTGGTATCATCTGCATATCTGAGGTTATTGATATTTCTCCCGGCAATCTTGATTCCAGTTTGTGTTTCTTCCAGTCCAGCATTTCTCATGATGTACTCTGCATATAAGTTAAATAAACATGGTGACAATATACAGCCTTGACGTACTCCTTTTCCTATTTGGAACCAGTCTGTTGTTCCATGACCAGTTCTAACTGTTGCTTCCTGACCTGCATACAGATTTCTCAAGAGGCAGATCAGGTGGTCTGGTATTCCCATCTCTCTCAGAATTTTCCACAGTTTATTGTGATCTACACAGTCAAAAGCTTTGGCATAGTCAATAAAGCAGAAATAGATGTTTTTCTGGAACTCTCTTGCTTTTTCCATGATCCAGCGGATGTTGGCAATTTGATCTCTGGTTCCTCTGCCTTTTCTAAAACCAGCTTGAACATCAGGAAGTTCACGGTTCACATATTGCTGAAGCCTGGCTTGGAGAATTTTGAGCATTACTTTACTAGCGTGTGAGACGAGTGCAATTGTGCGGTAGTTTGAGCACTCTTTGGCATTGCCTTTCTTTGGGATTGGGATGAAAACTGACCTTTTCCAATCTTGTGGCCACTGCTGAGTTTTCCAAATTTGCTGGCATATTGAGTGCAGCACTTTCACAGCATCAGCTTTCAGAATTTGGAATAGCTCCACTGGAATTCCATCACCTCCACTAGCTTTGTTCGTAGTGATGCTTTCTAAGGCCCACTTGACTTCACATTCCAGGATGTCTGGCTCTAGGTCAGTGATCACACCATCATGATTATCTGGGTTGTGAAGCTCTTTTTTGTACAGTTCTTCTGTGTATTCTTGCCACCTCTTCTTAATATCTTCTGCTTCTGTTAGGTCCATACCATTTCTGTCCTTTATCGAGCCCATTTTTGCATGAAATGTTCCTTTGGTATCTCTGATTTTCTTGAATAGATCCTTAGTCTTTCCCATTCTGTTGTTTTCCTCTATTTCTTTGCATTGATTGTTGAAGAAGGCTTTCTTATCTCTTCTTGCTATTCTTTGGAACTCTGCATTCAGATGTTTATATCTTTCCTTTCCTCCTTTGCTTTTCGCTTCTCTTCTTTTCGCAGCTATTTGCAAGCCCTCCCCAGACAGCCATGTTGCTTTTTTGCATTTCTTTTCCATGGGGATGGTCTCGATCCCTGTCTCCTGTACAATGTCATGAACCTCATTCCATAGTTCATCAGGCACTCTATCTATCAGATCTAGGCCCTTAAATCTATTTCTCACTTCCACTGTATAATCATAAGGGATTTGATTTAGGTCATACCTGAATGGTCTAGTGGTTTTCCCTACTTTCTTCAATTTCAGTCTGAATTTGGCAATAAGAAGTTTTTGGTCCGATCCACAGTCAGCTCCTGGTCTTGTTTTTGCTGATTGTATAGAGCTTCTCCATCTTTGGCTGTAAAGAATATAATCGATCTGATTTCGGTGTTGACCATCTGGTGATGTCCATGTATAGAGTCTTCTCTTGTGTTGTTGGAAGAGGGTGTTTGCTATGACCAGTGCATTTTCTTGGCAAAACTCTATTAGTCTTTGCCCTGCTTCATTCCGTATTCCAAGGCCAAATTTGCCTGTTACTCCAGGTATTTCTTGACTTCCTACTTTTGCATTCCAGTCCCCTATAATGAAAAGGACATCTTTTTTGGGTGTTAGTTCTAAAAGGTCTTGTAGGTCTTCATAGAACCGTTCAACTTCAGCTTCTTCGGCGTTACTGGTTGGGGCATAGATTTGGATTACTGTGACATTGAATGGTTTGCCTTGGAAACGAACAGAGATCATTCTGTCGTTTTTGAGACTGCATCCAAGTACTGCATTTCGGACTCTTTTGTTGACCATGATGGCCACTCCATTTCTTCTGAGGGATTCCTGCCCGCAGTAGTACATATAATGGTCCTCTGAGTTAAATTCACCCATTCCAGTCCATTTTAGTTCGCTAATTCCTAGAATGTCAACATTTTGACAATATTTTAGATATTTTAGGTAAATCAATCTTTTAAAAATATTTTATGGTCACTTTCAAATAAGCCATAATATTTTGAAGATGAGCCTCTCCAAGGAAATGTAACTTAAGTGTAATATTTTAAAGGAATTTTTTTTTTCAGAAAATATATTTACATTCACTTTGTATTGATTACCTACCAATAGCCCAACAGAGTGCAATAGTGTAACAGGATTTCTAAGCAGGACCCACCTTACATTGAGGCATAAATCAAAACAAGTATTTTCTTAATATGACTAGAAAGTATAATAAAATTTTATAATATAAAATATACCATATACTATAAATGGGATTGATTCCTTAATTTCTTTCTGACTTGTCATTGTTAATATACAGGAATGCAAGTGATTTCTGTATATTGATTCTGTATCCTGCAGCTTTACTAAATTCACTGATTAATTCTAGTAATTTTCTGATAGTATTTTTAGGGTTTTTATATATACTGTGGAGAAGGCAATGGCACCCCACTCCAGTACTCTTGCCTGGAAAATCCCACGGACGGAGGAGCCTGGTAGGCTGCAGTCCATGGGGCCGCTAAGAGTCAGACATGACTGAGTGACTTCACTTTCTCTTTTCACTTTCATGCACTGGAGAAGGAAATGACAATCCACTCCAGTGTTCTTGCCTGGAGAATCCCAGGGACGGTGGAGCCTGGTGGGCTGCCGTCTATGGGGTCGCACAGAGTTGGACATGACTGAAGTGACTTAGCATCATGTAATCGGCAAATAGTGAGAGTTTTACTTCTTCCTTTAGACTCTGGATTTCTTTTATTTCTTTCTCTTCTCTGATTGCTGTAACTGGGCTTCCAAAGCTATGTTGAATAATAGTGGTGAGAATGGACATCCTGACCTCAGAGGGAATGTCTTCAGCTACTCACCACTGAGAATGTTTGCTGTGCATTTGTTGTATATGGCTTTTACTAAGGTAGGTTCCTTCTAAGCCTATTTTTGAAGAGGTTTTACCATAAATGGGTGCTGAATTTTGTCAAAAGCTTTTTATGCATTTATTGAGATTATCATGGGGTTTTTATTTTTCAATTTGTTAATATGGTGTATCACATTAATTGATTTGTGTACATTGAAGTATCCCTGCATTCCTGGGATAAACCCAACTTGATCATGGTGTAAGATCTTTTTAATGTGTTGTTAAATTCTACATGCTAGAATCTTGTTGAAGATTTTTGCATCTGTATTCATCAGTGATATTGGCCTATAACTTTCTTTTTTCATGATATCTTTGTCTGGTTTTGGTATCAGGGTGATTGTGGCCTCATAGAATGAGTTTGGAACTGTCCCTTCCTCTGCAATTTTTGGGAAGACTTTCAGAAGGGCAGGGATTAGCTCTTCTCTAAATGTTTGATAGAATTCCCCTGTGAAGCCATCTGGTCCTAAGTTTTTGTTTTTTGGGAGATTTCAATCACGGTTTCGACTTCAGTGTTTGTAATCAGCTTGTTCAGACTTTCTATTTCTTCCTGCTTCAGTCTTGGGAGCTTGAACCTTTCTAAGAATCTGTCCATTTCCTCTAGATTGTCCATTTTATTAGCATATAGTTGATCATAATATCCTCTTACAATTCTTTGTATTTCTATGTTGTCTGTTGTAACCTATCCTTTTTTGTTTTCCACCTTTTGCTTGATGAGTCTGGCTAATGGTTTGTCAATGCTCTTTATCTTCTCAAGGAACCAGTTTTTAGGTTTATTAATCTTTACTATTGTTTCTTTCTCTTTTTTTCATTTATTTCTGCTCTGATCTTTTTGATTTCTTTCCTTCTTCTGACTTTGGGATTTTTTGGTTCTTCTTTTTCCAGGTGCTTTAGATGTAGAGTTAGATGATCTATTCAACGTTTTTCTTGTTTTTTGAGGTAGGGTTGTACTGCTATAAACTTCCCTTTTAAAACTGCTCTTTCTGCATCCCATAGGTTTTGGGTCATCATGTTTTTGTTGTCATAAAAGAGGCAAGAATATACAACAGGAAACAGAGAGTCTCTTCAATAAGCTGTGCTGGAAGAACTGGATAACTATGTGCAAAAGAATTAGATTACAATACTTCCTAACACCATCAGTTCAGTTCAGTTCAGTCACTCAGTCGTGTCTGACTCTTTGTGACCCCATGAACTGCAGCACGTCAGGCCTCCCTGTCCATCACCAACTCTTGGAGTTTACCCAAACTCATGTCCATTGAGTCGGTGAGGTGATCCAACCTTCTCATCCTCTGTCGTCCCCTTCTCCTCCTGCCCTCAATCCTTCCCAGCATCAGGGTCTTTTCAAATGAGTCAGCTCATCATATCAGGTGGCCAAACTCTTGGAGTTTCAGCTTCAACATCAGTCCTTCCAATGAACACCTAGGACTGATCTCCTTTAGGATGGACTGGTTGGATCTCCTTGCAGTCCAAGGGACTCTCAAGAGTCTTCTCCAACACCACAGATCAAAAGCATCAATTCTTTGGCATTCAGCTTTCTTTAGAGTCCAACTCTCACATCCATACATGACTACTGGAAAAACCATAGCCTTGACTATTTTGTTGACAAAGCAATGTCTCTGCTTTTTCATATGCTGTCTAGATTGGTCATAACTTTCCTTCCAAGGAGTAAGCATCTTTTTATTTCATGGCTGTAGTCATCATCTGCAGTGATTTTGGAGCCCCCCAAAATAAAGTCTGCCACTGTTCCCACTGTTTCCCCATCTATTTGCCATGAAGTGATGGGACCTCATGCCATGATCTTTTTCTGAATGTTGAACTTTAAGCCAACATTTTCACTCTCCACTTTCACTTTCATCAAGAGGCTCTTTAGTTCTTCTTTGCTTTCAGTCCTAAGGGTGGTGTCATCTGCATATCTGAGGTTATTGATATTTCTCCTGGCAATCTTGATTCCAGCTTGTGCTTCCTCCAGCCCAGCGTTTCTCATGATGTACTCTGCATAGAAGTTAAATAAGCAGGGTGACAATATACAGCCTTGACGTACTCCTTTTCTTATTTGGAACCAGTCTGTTGTTCCATGTCCAGTTCTAACTGTTGCTTCCTGACCTGCATTCAGGTTTCTCAAGAGGCAGGTCAGGTAGCCTGGTATTCCCATCTCTTTCAGAATTTTCCATAGTTTATTGTGATCCACACAGTCAAAGGCTTTGGCATAGTCAATAAAGCAGAAAAAGATATTTTTCTGGAACTCTCCTGCTTTTTCCATGATCCAGCGGATGTTGGCGATTTGGTCTCTGGTTCCTCTGCCCTTTCTAAAACCAGCTTGAGCATCTGGAAGTTCACAGTTCACGTACTGTTGAAGCATAGCTTGAAGAATTTTGAGCATTACTTTACTAGCATGTGAGATGAGTGCAATTGTGCGGTAGTTTGAGCATTCTTTGGCATTGCCTTTCTTTGGGATTGGAATGAAAACTGACCTTTTCCAGTCCTGTGGCCACTGCTGAGTTTTCCAAATTTGCTGGCATATTGAGTGCAGCACTTTCACAGCATCATCTTTTAGGATCGGAAATAGCTTGAGTGGAATTCCATCACTTCCATTAGCTTTCCTCGTAGTGATGCTTTCTAAGGCCCACTTGACTTCACATTCCAGGATGTTTGGCCCTAGGTGAGTGATCACATCTTCGTGATTATCTGGGTCGTGAAGATCTTTTTTGTGCAGTTCTTCTGTGTATTCTTGCCACCTCTTCTTAATATCTTCTGCTTCTGTTAGATCCATACCATTTCTTTCCTTTATTGACCCCATCTTTGCATGAAATGTTCCCTTGTTATCTCTAATTTTCTTGAAGAGATCTCTAGTCTTTCTCATTCTTTTGTTTTCCTCTATTTCTTTGCGTTGATTCCTGAGGAAGGCTTTCTTATCTCTCCTTGCTATTCTTTGGAACTCTGTATTCAAATGGGTATATCTTTCCTTTTCTCCTTTGCTTTTCACTTCTCTTATTTCCACAGCTATTTGTCAGGCCTCCCTAGACAGCCATTTTGCTTTTTTGCATTTCTTTTCCTTGGGGATGGTCTTGATCCCTGTCTCCTGTACAATGTCAAGAACCTCCGTCCATAGTTCATCAGCCACTCTGTCTATCAGATCTAGTCCCCAACACTATACACAAAGATAAACTTGAAATGTATTAAAGACCAAAATGTAAGACCAGAAACTATAAAACTCTTAGATGAAAACATAAGCAGAACACTGTATGACATAAATAAGAGCAAGATCATTTATGACTCACCTCCTAGAATGGAAATAAAGACAAAAATAAATAAATAAATGGAACATAATTAAACTTGAAAGCTTTTACACAGCAAAAGAAACTATAAACAAGGTGAAAAGACAACCCTCAGAATGGGATAAAATAATAGCAAATTAAACAACTGACAGAGAATTAATTTCCAAAATATACAAGCAACTCATACAACTCAATACCAGAAAAACAAACAACCCAATCAAAAAGTAGGCAAAAGACCTAAACAGATATTTCTCCAAAGAAGACATACAGATGGTAATAAACATATAAAAAGATGCTCAACATCACTGATTATTAGAGAAATGCAAATCAGAACTACAATGAGATATCACTTCACCCCAGACAGAATGGCCATAATCAAAAACTCCACAAACAACAAGTGCTGGAGAGGGTGTGGAGAAAAGGGAACCCTCCTACACTGGTGGTGAGAATATAAATTGATACAGCCACTATGGAAGACAGTACGGAGACTCCTTTAAAAACTAGGAATAAAGACACCATGTGACCCAGCAATACCACTTCTAGGCATTACCCTGAGGAAATCAAAACTGAAAAAGACACATATACCCCAGTGTTAATTGCAGCACTACTTACAATAGCCAAGACTTGGAAGCAACCTAAATGTCCATTGACAGATGAACGGATAAAGAAGCTGTGATACATATATACAATGGAATATTACTCAGCTATAAAAAGGAACACATTTCAGTCAGTTCTAATGAGGTGGATGAACCTAGAGCCTATTATACAGTGAAGTAAGTCAGAAAGAGAAAAAAAAATCCTATATTAACACATATATATGTCATCTAGAAGGATAGTACTGATGAATCTGTTCATAGAACAGCAATGCAGATACAGACATAGAGAAAAGACTCATGGACAAGGGTAGGGGAGAAGAGGGAGAGGGTGAGACAACTGGGGGAGAGGGTGAGATAAATGGAGAGAGTAGGATGGATGCATATACACTAATGTATGTAAATAGACAGCCAATGTGAATTTGCTGTATGACTCAGGGAACTCAAATTGGGGCTCTGTAATAACCTAGAGGGGTGGGAATGGGCAGGAGATGGGATGGAGATTCAAGAGGGAGGAGACATATGTACACCTATGTCTTCCCTGATAGCTCAGCTGGTAAAGAATTTGCCTGCAATGCAGGAGACCCCAGTTTGATTGCTGGGTTGTAAGATCCACTGGAGAAGGGATAGGCTACCCACTCTAGTATTCTTGGGCTTCCCTTGTGGCTCAGCTGTAAAGAATCTGCCTGCAATGCAGGAGAGCTGGGTACGATTCCTGGGTTGAGAAGATCCCCTGGGGAAGGGAAAGGCTACCCACTCCAGTATTCTGGCTGGAGAATTCCATGGACAGAGGAGCCTCATGGGCTACAGTCCATGTGGTCACCAAGAGTTGGACACGACTGAGCAACTTTCACTTTCATGGTTAATTCATGTGGATGTATGACAGAAATCAAACCAATATTATAAACCAATCATCAATTAAAAATAAATAAATATTTTTAAAAATATATACCATATACTCTTAGAAATTATATAAAGATAAGAACAATCTCCTAAGGGAATAAAAAAAAAAATCCCTACAGCCTATGGCACTGTGGAGGAAAGTTGGTTGGAGCATCTGAAAGAGTAAATTTTAAGTTTCTTGATTCTTCCTTAGAGTATCTAGTATAAGGACAAGCATACCACAGTAGCCTCTCAGTAAATCTTAACTGAATATACTGAACATGCTTAATAATAAATGTTTCTTGAATAAAAGAAAAATAGGCCACTACAGAGACAATTTTTTTCACGGTTCTATTTCTATGTCACGTGAATCGAAAAGGGGCTGTTGGCCAAATTCCCAAAAGAAGGGAGATCACGTTTGCTGATAGGGGCACTGCTAGCAGCTACATAGTAGTCAATCCACCTCCCGGGCTTTTGGTCATTAAGATCCAGGATAAATTTGAACACTTAAATCACTTAAGAACAAAGAAGACCACTATCATCATTTTGTACCACTGTCTTCTGCCAGAATTCATTCTAAAGAAACAAAATCAAGAAACCCTACCCGAACAAGCTTTTCTGAGTCCCCTCTCCATTTGCTGACAATGGTAGATGCAGAAATATTAAAGAAGGTGGTTTTGCATTCCGTAGCCACAGCTTTGGCCAGTAAAGTCTTTCCTGTACCTGGAGACACATGTGGGTAAAACATGAGCGACCCTCGAACTCCATCCCTCTGTTGACAGACACAACAGTCACATAAGCAACACAGGAGGTGGGTACACAGCGCACACTGCCCCAGTCCCGAAGGGAAGACAGATGGGGCAACTCATCCTCTGCACACACGCTTCACACCAAGATCACAGAAGAAAGATTCCTTTACCTGGAGGTCCATAGAGTAGCAGTCCTTTCCAGGGGGAAAGAATTCCTGTAAACAGCTGTGGGTACTGTGGGAGCAAGGAACAATGATGAGGTTTGGTACCTGCAGGGCAGCCTGCACACCCTCAGCTCAGGCAAGCTAGGGGAGCTAGGGCGAAACACATGCAACTCTGGGCCAGCTCCTCCTTTTTTAAGACTGGCTCTCTCTCTCTCTCTCTGTATACACACACGCACACACACACGAGTATCTAGTTTATCCCAATCTGACTTTCACTCTTGATAGGATACATGGCTGAATGTTTTTGCTTTTTAAAAGAGCAGTTATTTTAAGGAGAAGAAAGGCATGTATAGGTACTATCCCCTCCACTGCAGTAGTCACTTCTCACATGCAAATAACGATTTCCCCCAGACTTCGAGCAGTCTTTTGAATGTTGTGAAGCAGGTGCGCTCTTTAAGATGCCAACTTTTGAAAACAAATATAGAAAGGTATATGTGAGTAAACGTTATGGTGAAGCCTGATTTGGAAGCTGAGAACGTGCAATGCACAACATGTAATGAGACACTGACTCCAAATAGGACACACATGGACTTCAGTGAATCTCTCCTATTAGTTCAAATTCAAACCATCTGGAGTTGGTAAAGGACAAGAGAGAAGGAAAAGGAACAGTAACAGTAAAATTATAACTAGCTATTAGCTTCTTGCTGACGCTAATTCAAAATCTTGACATCGTATGGAACTTCAAATACCATGGTGACAACACATCCGGAGAGTCTCAAGGAATGCTCTAGTCTTTTGCACAAGAAGACTTGAACAATGGAGCCACTCAGAGGAAGCAGGGAATACCTTTCTACTTACTCTGACCACCACTGTAGTTCCTACCCCACGTGTCTGAACACAGGAAGGAAGAAAGGAAAGACAGTCCAAATGGACTGATTTTGTCTCATTCAAATAGAAGCATCCAAAAATCAGGGGCTGCAAGGGCTCAGGGGTAAGAATAAATAGGTTATTCAAGAAAGTAAATTTGTAATCCTGACTGCAGGAGATCACCAAAAATGGCCACTAATTATTTGCAGCTCCTTACATCCAGTTCAGTTCAGTTCCGTCACTCAGTCTTGTCCAACTCTTTGCGACCCCATGAATTGCAGCACGCCAGGCCTCCCTGTCCATCAAGGGGCAGAAGATATTTCTCTACCACTTGAATCTGGACTTGCCCTCATGAATTTGGCCAGTAGCGCATTAGCTAGTAGAAGAAGAGACTTGAAAATATAAGGTGTATGAAAAGAGGCATGGGAAAGGCTCAGCAATTGGGCCCTTTCTTGCTTCTGTCTGGGAACTCACTGATACCACGTGAACTAGACTGGGCTCTCCTGCTGGAGGATTAGAGGCAGAGAGAGGTCTCAGGGGCCCTAGTGATCCCAGCTTTCCCAGCCTCTCCATCTTCTCCAGACAGACTGGCTGATACTTCAGACACGTGAGTGATGTAGAAAAGCATAAGCTGGCCCTGCCAAGCCCAGCCCCAAATGCCCATCCATAGAACTGCTGCAAACAAGGAAATGATTGTGGGTCTAAGGCACTAAGTGTTGGGCTGGTCTGTTACACAGCAAAAGCCATGTGGTACACTGACCTCATCACCAGTGCTGTAAACCAAACGTGTAGTCTTGCTTTGTATTTTTCTTCCTGTTTAATATCAAACCAGTCAATCCTAAAGGAAATCAACCCTGAATATCCATTAGAAGGACTGAAACTTCAACATTTTGGCTACCTGATGCGAAGCACCAACTCCTTGGAAAAGACCCTGATGCTGGGAAAGATTGAGGGCAGGAGGAGAATGAGGAAGCAGAAGATAGGATGGTTGGGTGGCATCATCGACGCAATGGACATGAGTATGAGCAAACTCCAGGAGATGGTGAAGGATAGGGAAGCCTGGCGTGCTACAGTCCATGGGGTTGCAAAGTCAGACATGACTTAGTGACCGAACAACAACACTGACCTCACCGACACTGGTGTAAACCAAACATGGGGTCTCGTTTTTCTTTTTTTTTTTTCTGTTTAGTGAGCCACTCTGCACAAAGGTTTGTCAGCAGTAAGCAATGAGCACAATTCAATGGCTCTACTAGCTGGTGCCCTGGAAGGGGCTGCCTAGTCTTTACAACCAGCCAAAAGCAAAGCCCCCAATGATGGGAGTACTGGTGGCAAGGCAGGGGGAAATCCACGCGAACACAGTCAGATGCTCTCTCCTATGGCAGGTATTTTTACTATAGTAAGTATATTTAGGGAGGCAGGCTGATAGTAACTGACTGATCATGTATACTACGGATTCTTAGATCTTAAATTACCTCTTAGAGGAGACACCTGCCTTCAACCAATATGTGGTTGAAGATGTTAATATGTGAATGGCCTAGAATGGACAGAGCCTTGGTGCTCCCGTGTTAGGCAAAAAGTGAGTGTATGACCAGTAAACACATGAAAAGATGCTATGCTATGCTATGCTATGCTAAGTCACTTCAGTCGTATCTGACTCTGTGTGACCCCATAGACGGCAGCCCACCAGGCTTCCCCCCACCCCGGGATTCTCCAGGCAAGAACACTGGAGTGGGTTCCCATTTCCTTCTCCAATGCATGAAAGTGAAAAGAGAAAGTGAAGTCGCTCAGTTGTGTCTGACGCTTAGCGACCCCATGGACTGCAGCCTACCAGGCTCCTCCATCCGTGGGATTTTCCAGGCAAGAGTACTGGAGTAGGGTGCCATTGCCTTCTCCGTGAAAAGATGCTCAACATCACTAATTATTAGAGACATGCAAATCAAAAGTATAATGAGGTATCACCTCACACCAGGCAGAATGGCCATCATCAAAAAATCTACAAACAATAAATCCTGGAGAAGATGTGGAGAAAAGGGAAGCCTCCACTGTTGGTGGGAATGTAAAATGAGAATGGATACAGCCATTATGGAGAACAGTATGGGGATTCCTTAAAACACTAGGAATAAATCTACCACATGACCCAGCAATCCACAACTGGGTATGTACGATGCGAAAATCATAATCACAAAAGACACATGTACTCCAATGTTCACAGCAGCACTATTGGCAATAGCCAGGACATGGAAGCAGGCCAGATGTCCTTTGACAGATGAATGGATAAAGATGTGGTATATACCTACAAGGGAGTATTACTTAGTCGTAAAGAAGAATGAATTTGAGTCAGTTCTAGTGAGGTAGGTGAACTTAGAGCTTGTTATACAGAGTGAAGTAAGTCAGAAAGAGAAACGCAAAATATAGGATAGTGATGCATGTATATGGAATCTAAGAAATGGTGCTAAGAATCTATTTGTAGGGAAGGAATGGAGCTGTGGACGTGGAGAATGGACTTGTCGACACAGTTGGAGAGGGAGAGTGGAACAAATGGAGAAAGTAGCATCAATGTATATACGCTATCAGCTGTAGGAAGGATAGCCGGTGAGAAGCTGCCGTGTAGCAGGGAGCCGTCTGGTGCTCTGTGATGACCTGGAGGGATGGGATGGAGGGAAGGTGGGGAAACTCGGGAGGGAGGGGATGTATGTATAATTATGGCTGATTCACACTGTTGTATGGCAGAAATCAATACAACACTGTAAAAAAATTTTTAATATATTTAAATTTTAAAAAAAGAAAAAAAAATCAACTTATGAACAGAAAATCACCCTGTTTTTCTCTTCCTGATAGGTGAGGTTGCCCCATGGATAATGAACAGAAATTGGGCCTCCCAAGAGGCCTCTCATCCTTACCCTTATAGGATACACAACAGCTTCTTTGACTAACTGCTTGGCTGCATCAAGTCCAATAATGTCATTCCACTTTATGTTTGGATTATGGAGATAAATGTCCTGCAATGCACATTTGATCATTCTGTTAAAACTAATGTTCTCCTTCACAGCTGTAATAAACATAGGAGCAGCAGAATACTTGACTTGCAATAGGACATAAAGTGCTTGTGATAAAAAAAAACTTTTCATATTAGATATAGATATATATGTATATACATATTGTAATTTGAAGTTAGTTCACCAAAGGGATGCCATGAAAATATTTAGTGATTTTCCCTGAAGAAGATATTCATAATATAATACTGTACTTTTAGGGTTAAAAAAAAAATCTCCTAGGGACTTCCCTGGTGGTCTAGTGGTTAAGATTCTGGGCTCCCAAAGCAGGGGGCCCAGGTTCAATCCTTGGTCAGGGAACTAGAGCCCACACATCACAACGAACCTGATGTAGCCAAATTAAACATATATGTATGTATGTATATGCGTGTGTGCTGTGTTGCTTTATTTGTGTCTGACTCTTTGAGGCCCTATGGATTGTAGCCCACCAGGCTCCTCTGTCCATGGGATTTCCCGGGCAAGAATACTGGACGGGGCTGCCATTTACTTTATATATATATATATATATATGCATTTTTAAAAGGCTTTGTATCCATACATATACATACATGGGCTTCCCAGTGGCTGTAGTGGTAAAGTTCCTGCCTGCCACTGAAGGAGACATAAGAGATGCAGGTTCAAGCCCTGGGTTGGGAAGATCCCCTGGAGGAGGGCATGGCAACCCATTCCAGTATTCTTGCCCAGAGAATCTCATGGGCAGAGGAGTCTGACAGAATATAGTCCACAGGGTCACAAAGAGCTGACTTAGCATGCATGAATGCACATTACATATATATGTATACAAAATATGTATATATACAAATATTAGCTATATATACAAAACATATATGTATATATATATATATGAAAGGGAAAGTGTTAGTCACTCAGTCGTGTCCAACTCTTTGCAACCCCATGGACTGTAGCCCGCCAGGCTCCTCTGTCCATGGAATTCTCCAAGCAAGAATACTGGAGTGGGTTGCCATTTCCTTCTCCAACTATATTCACACACACAAAATAAAGGGCTTCCCAGGTGACTCAGTGAAGAATCCAACTGCCAGTGCAGGAAATGTGGGTTCAATCCCTGAGTTCAATCCCTGAGGTCAGGAAGATCCCCTGGAGAAGGAAATAGCAACCCACTCCAGTATGCTTGCCTGGAAAATCCCATGGACAGAAGAGCCTGGCGGGGCTACAGTCCATGGAGTTGCAAAAGAGTGGGACATGACTTCGTGACTAAACAACAACAATAATACAACATAAAATTTACCAAAAAAGAAAAAATCTCCGAACAATGGACTATACCCATCTTCAGTCAATAACAAACCATGCTGATTTACGACTGTAATCAAAGAAGCTACAGAACATGCCTACAAATTACATTAGCTTTTAATCCGAAACACAGTTCCTAGCTAGTGCCTGGACTCTCTCCTCATCCTTGATCTCAACAACACTTTCTAATTTGCTACATAAAAGAGATAATGCTCCTCTGAAACCAATTTCTCTTTTTCCCTAGTGATTGCTCCCTACTTCCATCAGGAGCAATTGCTTCTACAAAATCCAAGGAAGCCAACAACCAAGTGAAAATACAGTTTTCCCCTCACAGAGTAGAGCCCCATAGCAACCACGGAGGATAATCAATTAAGGTAGCTTTTACTGATAACTAATTTGCAGTCTCCAAACTTCAATTTCACAAGATGCTCAGAACAGTCACTCAGGAGCTTTTTCTCAGTGGAGCTGTATTGGGCAAACTTGTCTAGAGTGTTATAGCAAAAAGAAAAAAAAAACCCACCTCCCTTCCACAGTCATTCTGAGTGACTACAGAACAATCTGGAAACTAATTTTATATTTATTTAATTTTTAAAAACTGATACATGCACATGATTCAAAAATATAAAACCAGGGACTTCCTTGGTAGTCTAGTGGTTAAGAATCACCCTCTCAATGCAGGGGACGTGGGCTTGATCCCTGGTCTGGGGCTGAGATCCCACGTGCCAAGAGGCCACTAAGTCCAAGTGTCACAACCACTGAGCCCTCACACTGCAACAAAAGATCCCCCATGATGCAATGAAGATCCTGTGTGCTGCAACTGGGACCTGTGCAACCTAATAAATATATCTATATAATACGTAAAAACATATTTTTTAAATGCTGGTGAGATGCTATGCCCCCACTCAGTCCCCCATCCTCTCAGGTCCCTCCACAAGGGGTGACAAGGTTTCTTAGAGAAACTCTTTACACAGGTGATTTTGATACTGCGTGATATGTAGGAGCCATTCCTGGGTGAGATGACAAAGGTCTCAGTCTTCCCAAATCTTGGGAGAACCACCCCGTCTTGAAAGGACCAGCCACTCACTCTTATTACCACACTTTCTTAGGAAAAGCTTTGCACACAATAGGCATTCGTTGGAGTTCAAGGCATCCATCGGTTACAGCAATATCTCTTGTCCTCATCAAGCACTGACACTGAACTCCACATGGTAGTGTTTATAATTTCCCAATAGGAAGCTCCTCCTAATCTCAATCAAAAGTTATCAGAACTCAGTAGAACTGCCTCAGCGGGAGGTGAGCTCCCTGTTCCTGTCGGCTTTCAAGCAGAGTCCATATGACTGCCTCTCACAGTTCTGTAGAAAGGATTCCAGGTGGAATCATTCCAGGCCACTTCTACTCCACAAGTTTATCACCACTAGTCACGGTATCCATTTGCAAAGACAGTAACAAGACTTGACTTGGGGGTATAACAATGTTTTTCTCTGCTCTCTTATGCAACTTAATTCCCTAGCCTGGCTAGACCCCTCATCCTCTCACTGATAATAACTTCTGAGCTGGTCTTCCTATCTCCATTTCTTTGATGGCCTTCCACACTGTCATTGGAACGAGCTGTCTAAAAGCACATTTGATTATCCCATTCTCCTGATGGACGCCTTTCAGAGATTCTCCATCTGATATAGACTGAGCCCAGCATCAGGTACTGTTCACAGCACCCTAACACGCAGGAACTCCAGCCTCGCTCTCCAGTCCCTTCTCCCGCCGTTTCTAATGGTGTTTCAGTTGGTTCCCCAGAAACAAGGCATAAGCGCTGCAACTCACTTGTCTGTACCTCTGCCCACAACGCCTCCCCTCCGCCCTCTTCTACCCTTTCTCACGGGCTATTTCCTGTGTCTCTTCTTCCCTAAGAAGATACAGATCCTTCCCAGCTACCGTGTACCTTTGTGTTTCCAGCTGCCAGCATGTGCCTGACACATCAGAGGCGTGCAGGGGACACCCGCTGGGCTAAATGGAGACCTGGGGACCTTAATGACCTCGGAGCAGCTGTGCAATTTTTGCATCATTTTAAACATCCAGGAAGGAGCCTGTCTAGGTTTCAGTCTTTCATTAAATATGAGATCACTGGAGATTAGAAAAATCTCCTATAACTCAAGAATCTATTCTGTTACTAAGGAACTTGCCCCAAGTCACAGAGTGAAAAAGAGGAGGATCTAGAAATCAAATCCAGGTCAACCTATTCCCGAGCTTGTGTGTCATCAACCACTAGATTTCACTGCCTTTAGGTCCTGGGGGACCAAGCTTAAAAAAAAAAAATCAGTCGTGTAGATGGTAAGATCTTTCCTACTAATCTGTTTCTTCATGAAAATTTCCAATTATGAAACCAGACTCCCGACATCTCTATTTCTAGGCTTAGACTGTTTAAACAAAACACAGACGTCCTCTCTCCTTCTCTAAGAGGCTTTCTTTCCTTAAATCTTGGCTTAGCTCTAAAACCTTTCACCTGTCCCTTCCTTTCTAAGTCCTTTTCTTTTTGGGTTTTCTTGGCCTCTATAGTGAGATGGTGGGCTTTTTGTATTGTAATTTTATGATTCTATAATTTATTCATCATGCATTATTGTGCCTCTAAACAATATGAGTGCCTTCGCAAGTGGGGGCACTTTATAAATAAATGATCATATTTATTGTTATTAATAAAAGAAGCAGCCCACAATGCTCCTGGAGCCCCAGTCTGCCTCCGTAAATTTGTGAATTGAATATCAGATCTTACCCGGCTCACCACGGCTGCCAATTCTCGCATCTCACTGTTCATGCCAATAAATGCACTCAGAGGTTTCAACAGTCGTTCCTGATGATGAGAGTAGAAAGCCTCACGTTACAATATTGCTTCATCACTTAGGAAGGAAAACAGGGCCCAGAGCTCCATGTCACAGATGGTGGCAGATCACGCTGTGACCTTTAACTGGATCTCAAGGCTCTTCTGGACTCAAAATTGTACTCCAGAATTTCATCTGGATTTTGGCAGTTTGCAAGATGAATGTCCCATCCTAGCCACTTACTGAGGGGTCTGGGTTACAGTCAAAGCTGTTCAAGCCAAGTTCACTGGTTGCTCCTTTGATGGCATCTGTGAGCAGCCCTCGGAAGTCAATGATTGGGCCCTGAAAGGGAGTAATAGTTATTGCAGCAGCCATTAAAACAGGAGGGGAGACTATCCTTAATAGCTCAGCTTCATTAAATCAAGACACATTTATGTACCATGGTCTGCAGTGCAAACTTAAAGCTTTAAGAGGAAGCTATGCTAATAATGAACAAGATGATTTCCTCAGGTTGGGGCACTCCAGGAAAAAAAGAAAAAACACGTTATAAATAAATTTTTCACAATGAAGTTGGCTTGAATAAAATTCCCAGGCATTTTTCAGTTACCACCAGTTTTCTACATGTCCAATTCCCCTGTATCATCTTTCTTTTAAAATGCCCCACACATGGGAAGGACCCATTGGCACAAGAATAATGATAGCTCCTATCTACTGACTATACTGTACCTTCAGCACTCAGGAGAGTGCCTGGCACAAATCAGGTGTGTGAGGTACCTGCTGTGTATTACTGCCAATTCTTATAACACTTCTGCTAGTCGGGAGTGGCGTCCTAGTTTCACAGATGTGGAGGTAAGCCTAGAGAAGTGAAATGATCTACCCAGGGTCCCACAGCTAACAAGGAACTTAAGACCATGCACTGATTAGAATGTGTCACCTCCAGCAGTCACCCATATAACTGAGGCCCTAAAAGGAGCCAATTCCCCTTGATATGCAGGGAGATGCTCCCCATTTCCCTCCAGACACACACCCCCAGAGTTTAGTTAGCTTGAGAAGCGCTGGCTAGAGGTGAGTCAGCAGTCCCATAGGATCGAAGAAAGAAAAGTAACTCTGAATAGAACTCAGTCCTCAAAGTTACAATCAAGAGAAACACACCAGTGTCGATGCTGCTTTTTACTTCCAAATGACACGTTTTTAACCTGCCTGTAGCCTGCAGCTACGCAAACTGGGTCTTTTCTGTTTGAGAGACTCTTAGGCACGAATCAGGACATGAAGTTCATTAGGAAAGCAGTAGAAATGGCTATCGAGGACAAGAACAACCTAATATCAACTGAGGTTCACATGAAATTACATTCAAATCTGGAGCCATATCTCCAAGGAGAAAGGGACACTGCTAGTCAACTCCCACTGACAGGGCAGAAAGGAATGAATGTGAGGCCACAATTCCTTAAATAATGAGGGACAGTTTATCACTGTAATCACAGGATTTTTAGGCTGAAAGGAAACAAGCCATCTCTTCTAAAGTCCTCAGTTTACAAATGGGAAACTGATCCCCTTGGAGTTGGAGCCACTCAGTCAAATCCACCCATCCAGAAGGGAGACCCAGTCCAGGACCTCAGGGTTTCATCCTCAGCTCATCTCTTCCCAGTTCACCCTACAGCCAACCTTTGATCATCACGTATTACCTTACCTGTTTGACAAATGTTAACATTCAAACTTTTTCATTTTCAGAAAGAAAAGGGAAATTCCCCATTCAGTGTTCGGTCCATGAGTCCCACTTACTTTTTGTGGACGGACGTTTTCTTCTCCACTGCCTTTGTTGATTCCAGATATACTTAAGCCGAAGTCAGCACTCTCCTTGTGAGTGTGATTGACAACCTCCTGGAGAAAGAGGAAGAGAAGTGAGAAGTCAGCGACAGAAAGCAATTTTGAGATGCTGGCTGCAGCGGCCTGTCCCGTCGTCCCAAATCCTTCTGCAAATGGGGACCTCCATGTGTGATTCCGCCACTTTTGTGTAGACCCAACAAGACGAATAAACTCTCTCTGTGCTGGGTGGGAGGAGCTATCCCAGGAAGCCAGGGCCTCTGAGCCCCACAAAGAGTGGAGGAATTGGCTAGGCCTCCACCCACCTCCGCTTACAGGCCTGTCTTTTCTCCTGGGACCAGAGGGGTTTGTGGCCAGGGGTGGCTGAGTGTGGAAATACAGCAGTCAACAGTCAGCCAGCCTCCTGTGGGATTCATCCTACCCCTCCCGCTTTACCTCGCTTCCACCTGAGCCAGTCTACAGTGGCCAGGACTACACAACTCCCTTGAAGATGAGACTCCCTCTGACCGTTACCGAGTCATGAGATAATGACTTTCTATCCCCCGGACAGCTTTGACATGCATTGTTCCCCTTCCTCTTCACCATTTCCATTGGTTCTCTTTCCTTTAAACCCGGTTGGTATGTTTTGTCCTGGACCGAAGGTTCTCAGCATGGGTTTCATTCACCTGCCGGGCTCTCTCTCCTCTTGCTTGCCCATCTCTCCCCCAAGAAAGCCCAGTGTGGAGGTCTGGGTTAGCGACCCACCATGTGGGTCTTGGAGAAACTCAACAGGAGACCTGGAGTCCAGCCACACCAAGACCACCCCAACCTACACTTAGGACCCCAGGGCCACCCTGTGGGACGGAAAGAGCTGGCGCCTCCAGCTTCCTCAAGAGGAAGACTGAGCCTTGTGGGAACCAGGCCCTTCTGCTCTGACTGGGTCTAGGATTCACCCCTCAAGGCCTGTCACCCAGCACTCAGACCAGCCGAAAGTTTGTGGGGAGGAAGGAGTCCTCCTTCCAAGTGCTGGAAGAAACTCTGTAACTGAACAAAAACAAACTGTCCTCGATGAACAAATAAACGTGACTATTTCCTTGGGGCTGTTTCTCAGCCACCTGCAATGGGACCGGCGCCAAGCAAAGCTGTGCCAACCTGTTTGGGATGCTCCGTGTGGAGGGGCCTGGCGTCCCCGGGCTTTCCCACCGTGGTTTTGGACCGCGGCCTCTGCTGGTTGATCTTGGGAAGATTCTGACAACTGTCGGTCATCACCCTAGGGCAGGGAACAAAGACCTTGGAGGAAATCCTGTTAACTGAATCTGAGATCACAAACACCTCATACAGTGCATTTAAAGAGAGTTCTGGAAAGATCTGCAGGCACAAATCCATCCGGACCGTCCTCCCACCCAGTCTGGCCCAGCCCTGCCCATCTTCAGTCTACCTCCCAGGTCTAAGGCGGGGCTAGAGGGTCCACCGCCTCCTCTCATGACACAACCTCTCATTTCAGTAACTGTTTAGAATATAAGATTATACACAAATGCCAGGCATCATTTTTCTAGCTATCTTTCTTACAGCCAACAATTTTCCACCCAACCTCGATGGTTGCCATGTATAAACAAGCTACCCAGAGAGGAGCTGAAGAAAGCCCCTGCTGCCCCGTGCCACCCTGCTCCAGGGCTAAAGGAGCGAGGCGCTCCCAGACAGTCGCTCCCAGAGCGTTCCGCCAGATACGGAGTGCTGAGGAGGTTCCAGGGATGAACTGCGGCTGAAAAGCAATCAGGTTTCCTTGTGCATTCCGAAGCTGCCTCTTAAAATGCACCTCACTGCTTCTGTTCACAAGTAGTTATCATTTATTACCGGAGTCTGACTAGCTTTATGGAAACTATAAAGGAAAGAACACTTTGGTGAAAACAAAGAGACTGTTCGGAAAAAACTACACAAAAGCAAAGGTAGCCTTAGGCTGAGGGACCCCGTGACCGTCATGGTGAAGTAGGCTCGGGCTCCACAGCTCTTCTTTAAATGACGCCAAAGGTCTTCACTTATAAAAGATGAAGAGGCTAAGTCCCTTCCTTCTCAGGCTGCGGACAAGGGACTTGGAGCCACAGAGCAGGGAGTCCATGGGGCTCCCAGAAGCTCTTGAGGGCCCAGTGAGTTACCTACGATCACAATCTAAGTTTTCTTCTTTTAATTGTGTCCTAAGATTTTTTTTTAAACTTCGCTCACGGCCTGAGTGATTGTGTGGTCTCTACTGGAAGCCCACTGCCACTTTCCCCTGAGGTCTGGGCTTTCCTGTAAGAGCAAAGAGCCACAGGCCTTGATGCCCCCGCAGCGGTGTGGTCCTGGGCACTTTGTGAACAGGCTCTGCGGACAGGCATGTGGCCCAGAGTGGGAGGAGGGGAACACGGGGGACACTGCGGCAAGTGTCAACCTAGAAGATCAGGAGACAGAGGGGCTCCAGTCAGATACCACGACTCCCAGATGAGACTGCGATTTGAGAAGCTGGAGAAAGAAATACAAGGTGAGTGTGAGAAAAGGAGAGGAATGGAAAGACCTGACTCCCTCCAGACTGTCAGGACGTGATCTAGGGTACACAGAGAAATGACCTTTACGATTCAAAAAGGAAAAATATTTCTGGGGAGGTGCTTACTATGTTCTGGGAACTCACTATGTGTCAGACTCTTGCTCCAAGCTTGTAAGTGGCAGAGCCAGGAATTGAACCTGGATCTTTCGGTCTCTGAGGCCCATACTTTTCATACCACCTAGTCTAGAAAGACAAAGCATCGGCGAATGCAATTCTGGGTGGTAAAAGCAGAGAGCCGACAGTGATCCACACCCTGGCTGTCTGTAACATAAGGGGAGCCCATGGCTGGCCCCCCAGGGTCACAGGACCATGGTCTGGTATTGCTGCTTGGCAGATATGGAGCCGTACTGGAGAATCTTCTGGAAATGGATCCCACAAACTCATAAGGGTTCAGTTGGTCAAGATGAATTACCATTTACTTTACCTTCTGGTCTTCCCTCCACTTCTTTGAGGTAAACTGTTTTCTGCTGTGGCAAAACAAATATCAAGAGGAGAAAGAAATTTAAATTTTTAAGAGAAAGTGATTTTTCAGGTATGTTTGTCCTTTTACATTGTTCTTAAAATTGGTGCTACATGCAGAAACTGTAAGCTATTCTCATCTAGAGAGGAATGGAATTACCAGCAAAGAGAAAGAAGCCCATGCTTCCCAAGCATTTCCAAAGACCCCAAAGGCCTCAGAAGATATTAAACATGTTGGGAGACCACAGACTTGGTGGGAGCTCCAGTGTGGGCTGCTTTATAGTTACCATTTCATTAAGTTTTCATGAACTTGACACTATTTTGCTGTGGTCCCTAGGACATAGCTCAGACGGTAAAGAATCTGACTGCTGTGCAGGAGACCTGGGTTCCATCCTTGGGTCAGGAAGACCCCTGGGGAAGGGAATGGCCACTCACTCCAGTATTATTGCCTGGAGAATTCCATGGACAGGGGGGCCTACAGTCCATGGGCTGGCAAAGACTTGGACACAACTGAGCAATGAACACTTTCACTTTCACTTTCTGGGACACCAGAATGGAACACTTATCAGTCAAACCCTGCCCGTTTACCTTAAACTAAAAACACTGTGTCCAATATCCCAAGAGAGTGTGGTTCCAAGCTAGAACTAGCATTAAAATCAAGTCATGTCAGTAACAGTCCTGTGGCCCAGTGGTTAGGAGTCTCTGCTTTTTTCTGCCAAAACTCAGATCCAACACCCAGCCATGGATGTAGAGCTATGAACACTGAACTGGAAGGGAGCGCAGATAAAACCTCTCTTGCTCTCTCGGACCCCTTCCAGCTCTGTGATTCAGCCCTGGCTATTTTTAATTGACGTTCCTTTTGGTTTCCTGGTCCCTACATGAAATGTTAAAGTCTGTGGCTTAACAAGTGCCTTGTAAACAGGACAATGATCTCCCTTGGTTTATAATTACTTCCCCCACTTACAGACTTCTAAGTCAATGTCACTACAAAACACAGGGCCCTAACTTTAGATCTTTCCTCCAGCCAGCCTCCTTGACTGCTAACCTATACTGGGTCTTTGCATTATATTGATCATTATCTGGATTGATGGCTTTCAAAAGCATTTCATTATCTATACATGAGCTATTAGCCTCACCAATACTCATTTTCATGTTATTTTCAAGATAGATAATAGGTCTTCCCAACAAGAAAAAAGTCTTCTGTCATTTATTGTCTTCCAACAGCTCTTTCCATCTCTAAAGAAATGAAAGTAATGTTGATCTTCTAAAAAGTACCTGTGACACGCTGGGGTTTTGTTTTCATTGCCCTAAACCATACAGTCCTCAAGCAAATGCCGATATTACAAAAAGGGACATTAGTGTCCAGACGATCATGTTTAAATTGTCTGCACTGGATCTAATAGAGGCTACGGAATCCTTTTGGTCTATTCTTTCAGTGTAGGGTGGAGGACATCCTCTATCTGGGAATAAAATGAGGAAGACACAAAGAACTTAAAGATGAGATAGCGCCTTACTTCTAGAAAATAGCCATGTACCTGTGTCTGTTGCCTTTTTGACAATTTTGGGGTATTTCTGAAACTTTACAAAATAATAGCTCTCATATTCCATCAAAATAGTTTCAAGGTCAACGTTGTCACAAACTTGAAAGCGTCGTAACCCCATTTTAGTTTCTTGCTCCAAAGCATTGGCTGCATCAATATATCTGGCCATTTCACAAAAAAAAAGAAAAAAATTAACTCTAGGTAAAGAGAATAAAGGCAAAGTCCAAAGAAACTCAATACAAATAGTAAGCATATATTAAAGAGTACATTAAACAAAAACTAGAACATACAAGGTTTGCCTGTATAGTAAAGAGCTCCACCACATAGGTTAACTATACCCAAACACTGTCTTTCAAAACATTTTGGGGACTTCCGTAGTGGTCCAGCAGCTAAGACTCTGCACTCCCAATGCAGGGGGCCTGGGTTTGATCCCTGGTCAGGGAACTAGGTCCCACATGCTGCAACTAAGAGTTCACATGCCACAGCTAAAGATCCCACACGCCTCAACGCAGATGGAAGACTCCAGGTGCCACAACTAAGACAAAGCATGGCCAAGTAAACACGTAAATAAAAATTAAAAAGACATTTTGGAAGAACTTCAGTTCAGTTCAGTCGCTCAGCCGTGTCCAACTCTTTGCGACCCCATGAATCGCAGCACGCCAGGCCTCCCTGTCCATCACCAACTCCCGGAGTTCACTCAAACTCACATCCATTGGGTCGGTGATGCCATCCAGCCATCTCATCCTCTGTCATCCCCTTCTCCTCCTGCCCCCAGTCCTTTCCAGCATCAGAGTCTTTTCCAATGAGTCAACTCTTCCCATCAGGTGGCCAAAGTACTAGAGTTTCAGCTTTAGCGTCATTCCTTCCAGTGAACATCCAGGATTGATCTCCTTCAGAATGGACTGGTTGGATCTCCTTGCAGTCCAGAGGACTCTCAAGAGTCTTCTCCAACATCACAGTTCAGAAGCATCAATTCTTCGGTGCTCAGCTTTTTTCATAGTACAACTCTCACATCCATACATGACCACTGGAAAAACCATAGCCTTAACTAGATGGACCTTTGTTGGCAAAGTAATGTCTCTGCTTTTGAATATGCTATCTAGGTTGGTCATAACTTTCCTTCCAAGGAGTAAGCGTCTTTTAATTTCATGGCTGCAATACATCTGCAGTGATTTGGGAGCCCAGAAAAATAAAGTCTGACACTGCTTCCACTGTTTTCCCATCTATTTCCCGTGAAGTGATGGGACCAGATGCCATGATCTTCGTTTTCTGAATGTTGAGCTTTAAGCCAACTTTTTCACTCTGACAAAATGTTGTCCACTGGAGAAGGGAATGGCAAACCACTTCAGTATTCTTGTCTTGAGAACCCCATGAACAGTATGAAAAGGCAAAATGATAGGATACTGATAGAGGAACTTCCTAGGTCCGTAGTTGCCCAATATGCTACTGGAAGTACTTAAAGTCAAATAAGTAAATCAACTAAGAAAATATCTTTTGTAATTTACTTTTATTCATGTTTAGCCAAAGATGGTTATTTGCCCAACTTGCTTACTTCTTTATTTACTAGTATTCATTTCAGGTAACATTTGACAAGTGATAAAACCCCAGTTTAACCACAATAGGCAAGGCTTGACATCATTCAAGTAGCTGAAAAGAATATGTCACGTGCTCTGAAGGGGATTCCAAAAATCTGTTGATCGATATCACTAAGGAAATTTAGTATAAGAAAGTGTCATCTACTTGGATGTATTGTTTCTGATAATTTCTTCATTGGTCACAGATTATACCACCAGCTTCCTCTGTATGCATGTTCTGTCAGCACCATGGGTCCCTCGCTTATTTTAACCTGGTCAGTCAGAGGCTGTCTGACTTAAGTGGTCTTTAGCAATAAAAGCAAGCTCCTTGTCTCACAATCCTCTGAAAGTGGAAAAACTCTGGTTTTAATCTGAGTCCTCAACCTCTTTGAAAACCAAAAAACTCTCTCCTGAAAAACATGCAAATACGTACAAATTAGCATATAATTTCAGGAACTCATCCAAAGACCTCAGATTAAGGACTCCAGTTAGAGTTCTTTCTCTTTGATTTCAACCCTGGGAACATATAGAGGAAAAAACTTTCCTTTTTTATCATGCTTCCTTTTGTGTTCCAGATTCAGATCAGTTAGAGGACTAAACTTTCTTAAAAGAGGTTGCCATGACTACTTTCAGTACCTTGCTTAATTTAAAGAATCTGCAAATGTGAATTGATCAGGTCAGTCAGCTTCTATACTCATTAATGGCTCATCAGGCTTCTATCCTACATCTTAATCCCCATTTTACATAGAAAAAAAACTAAACCATGTTTATTAATAATTTTTAAAATAGCACTACTCAGAGACAATGTTAATGTTTTCTCTCCAAACATTTTTAAAATGACTTAAATTCACATATACTTACATACATATACTTACATAAATATACTCGTTTAAAAAAAAAAAAAGATGGGAACATACATTAGAGACTGCCTGAATATAAAGATTGCTTTCCTAACATAACATTCTGAACACTTTCCAGGATCATAGAGTTTGGGCTTAAAGATGATAACAGTAGATGATGACAGGCCCCATATTTCCTAAACTAATTGATCAGGAAAACAGGATTTTTTTTTTTTTTTTTTTTGCCATTCCATGGGGCATGTGGGATTATAGTTCCCCTACCAGGGATTGAATTTGTACCCTCGGCACTGAGAGCACAAGGTCTTAACCACTGGACCACCAGGGAAGTCCCCAGAGCTATGTCTATATGTTCCTATTCCGTTGTTTGGGTTTGAACGAGGTCTGAATTTAACAGAGTTGGTAGGAGGAGCTACTGGAAATTCTTAACCAACAGAGTGACAGGACAGGACTTTAAAAAGAGGTGTGAGCAGTAAGGAGAAAGCCACAGCAGAGGAGATGAGGGAGAGGATGGTAACAGCACTGGGGCCTGGGGAGGTGCACGTGCGGAGCTGGAGGAAGCGCAGCCCTGAGCCCTCCCCGTCGGCTCTCCCCCACTCTCCCTCCTGCGTTGGATCTCTGCTCTTTGTCTACCTGGTGATTCACTTAGGCCCTGCCCCTGCTTGCTCTGTGCCCCTGCCGAAAACGTCCTTGTCCATCACAACTGTCTATCCAGATTTTATACATCTTTCAAGACCAGCTCACATGGCCTTCCCTACAATGCTTTCTCTATTTATTTTAATACACAAAAATCAATCCTCTCAGCTTTTCGTTAAAGGCAGGTCTACTTTCGTGACACTAATATGTCCTTAAACATTTTTCAACTTGATAATTCATTCATTTCTCCCTTTCCCAGCAGGTCTCTGGGATCAACTTTAGCATAACTTCTATCAACTACAGATGCAAGAGGCCATCTCGTGGCAGAAAGGGGAAATGCATGCTATGTAAACAGTTGATTCTTGAGGCCTAATAGCACCTGCAGGAGAAAGGATCTTTTTGTTTTTACAGTTCTCCTTTCTGATACAGTTTCTAGAATACAAAACAAACAAACAAACAGTAATTACCTGTGTGGATGGCTGTGTCTTTCTTTCCAATTATTTCACCCATCTACCTGCTAGTAAGTTCCTCAATGGCTGTTCAAATAACACTTATCAAGCACCTATTAATACAAAGCTCATGATGTTGGGGTTTTATAAGGTGAGTTCAGGTCTATAAGGGTCAGTGAATCTGTGAAGGTAGCATTTCTCTGAGTGTTCCATGAAAAACTAGTCCCTAAAGATGGCCTGAGGAAAAATTATTTCCTTGGCCAAATTGGTGTGCAAAGCCCAGAATACTGTGACTTTAGCACAGAAATTCTCATTGTATGTAAATTAGAAGATCTGAGAAGTCAGGAAATAAAGGAGCCTGTTTAAGCCAGTTTAAGCCAAAGCCTTTGACTGTGTGGATCACAATACACTGTGGAAAATTCTGAAAGAGATGGGAATACCAGACCACCTGACCTGCCTCTTGAGAAATCTGTATGCAGGTCAGGAAGCAACAGTTAGAACTGGTCATGGAACAACAGACTGGTTCCAAATAGGAAAAGGAGTACGTCAATGCTGTATATTGTCACCCTGTTTATTTAACTTATATGCAGAGTAAATCATGAGAAACGCTGGGCTGGAGGAAGCACAAGCTAGAATCAAGATTGCCAGCAGAAATATCAATAACCTCAGATATGCAGATGACGCTACCCTTATGGCAGAAAGTGAAGAAGAACTAAAGATCTTCTTGATGAAAGAGGAGAGTGGAAAAAGTTGGCTTAAAGCTCAACATTCAGAAAACTAAGATCATGGCATGCGGTCCCATCACTTCATGACAAACAGACAGGGAAACAATGGAAATAGAGACTGACTTTATTTTTCTGGGCTCCAAAATCACTGCAGATGGTGATTGCAGCCATGAAATTAAAAGACGCTTACTCCTTGGAAGGAAAGTTATGACCAACCTAGACAGCATATGAAAAAGCAGAGACATTACTTTGTCAACAAAGGTCCGTCTAGTCAAGGCTATGGTTTTTCCAGTGGTCATGTATGTATGTGAAAGTTGGACTATAAAGAAAGCTGAGTGCCAAAGAATTGATGCTTTTGAACTGTGGTGTTGGAAAAGACTCTTGAGAGTCCCTTGGACTGCAAGGAGATCCAACCAGTCCATCCTAAAGGAGATCAATCCTGGGTGTTCATTGGTAGGTCTGATGTTGAAGCTGAAACTCCAATACTTTGGCCACCTGATGTGAAGAGTTGACTCATTGGAAAAGACCCTGATGCTGGGAAAGATTGAGGGCAGGAGGAGAAGGGGACAACAGAGGATTAGAGGATAAGATGGCATCACCAACTCAATGGATATGGGTTTGGGTGGATTCCGGGATTTGGTGATAGACAGGGAGGCCTGGTGTGCTGCGGTTCATGGGGTCGCAAAGAGTTGGACACAACTGAGCGACTGAACTGAACTGAACTGAACCCAATGTGTGCCAAGCTTACTTGACCATAAAGCTCATTTGAAGTCATATCAATTAACATTCTGCAGAACGACGGTTATAGAGTTCCAGGCACTTAGAAAACACTGTCTTGAGGTAATTCAGCTCAGAGTTTTTTGAATGGAGCTGAGATTTTTATCAAAAGATGATGAAAAATGGGCCAAACCCACATTTTTAACTGCTTTAAGTCCTTTGCTGAACCAGGTTGTGTATTAGAAGAATAAAATTCAGCTCCCACCTCCTCCACAGTAAAAGTAAGCAAGGACTCATATATGCTCACTTGGTGTCAGGTGCTACTCTAAGCAAGTCATATGTTTAATCCTCATAATAAAACATGTGCCTGACACTCAATATCTTCCATTACTCCATTTTACAAGCAAGGGAACTGAGGGACAAAGAAAGTAAGTAGATTGCCCAAGGTCACTGGTTATCAAAGAGTAGAGTGGGCATTTGAACCAAGGCAGATTGGCTCCTCCATCAAGGCAGAACCTCTTGATGAAGGTAAAAGAGGAGAGTGAAAAAGCTGGCTTAAAAGTCAACATTCAAAAAACCAAGATGATGTCATCTGCTCCCATTACTTCATGGCAAATACATGGGGGAAAAGTGGAAACAGTGGCATTTTATTTTCTTGGGCTCCAAAATCACTACGGATGGTGACTAAAGCCATGAAATAAAAAAAGCTTGTTCCTGGAAGAAAAGCTATGACAAACCTAGACAGAGTATTAAAAAGCAAACATCGCTTTGCCGACAAAGGTCCTATAGTCAGAACCATGGATTTTTCAGTCGTGATGTGAGAGTTGGATCATAAAGAAGGCCGAGCACTGAAGAACTGATTTTTTCGAATTGTGGTGCTGGAGAAGGTTCTTGAGAGTCTCTTGGACACAAGTTGATCAAACCAGTCAATCCAGTCATTCCTAAAGGAAATAAACCCTGAATATTCATTGGAACGGGGAAGGCAATGGCACCCCACCCCAGTACTTTTGCCTGGAAAATCCCATGGATGGAGGAGCCTGGTAGGCTGCAGTCCATGGGGTCGCTAAGAGTCAGACATGACTGAGCGACTTCACTTTCACTTTTCACTTTCATGCACTGGAGAAGGAAATGGCAACCCACTCCGGTGTTCTTGCCTGGAGAATCCCAGGGACGGGGGAGCCTGGTGGGCTGCCGTCTATGGGGTCGCACAGAGTCAGACACGACTGAAGCGACTTAGCAGCAGCAGCAGCAGCATTCATTGGAAGGATTGACGCTGAAGCTGAAACTCCAATATTCTGTCTACCTGATGCAAAGAGCTGACTCATTGGGAAAAAACCCTGATGCTGGGAAAGATTGAGGGCATCAGGAGAAGGGAGTGACAGAGGATGAGATGGTTGGATAGCATCACTGACTCAGTAGACATGAGATTGAGCAAACTCCAGAGATAGTGAAGGACAGGGAAGCCTGGCATGCTGCAGCCCATAGGTGACAAAGAGTTGGACATGACTTAGCGACTGAACAGCAATACTGGCTCCTGAGTCTGTGTTTCTACCCTGCAAGCCCTTCCTACCATACCAACCCGCCAGCCCTGGTTTTAGAGCAGACGCTTGGCACTATGCTGCCCTTGTAAGTGCTTTCCATCAATGAATGGTGAAAAGTGCCGAGCAACCCACTGCCCACATGCAGACTGCCTGGTTCGTCAATTGCTCTTCTCCCCTGGAATGACATTAGATCTTCAGTGACATGAAGATCTAATGTTAAACATGACGCAGTTCATCATGTTTCAGTTCAGTTCACTTGCTCAGTCGTGTCCGACTCTTTGCGACCCCATGAACTGCAGCATGCCATCACCAACCTGTCCGTCACCAACTCCTAGGGTTTACCCAAACTCATGTCCATCACCTAGTTGGTGATGCCATCCAACCATCTCTTCCTCTGTCGTCCCTTTCTCCTCCTGCCTTCAATCTTTCCCAGCATCAGGGTCTTTTCAAATAAGTCAGCTCTTCCCATCAGGTGGCCAAAGTATTGGAGTTTCAGCTTCAACATCAGTCTTTCCAATGAACACCCAGGACTGATCTCTAGGATGGACTGGTTGGATCTCCTTGCAGTCCAAGGGACTCTAAAGAGTCTTTTCCAACACCACAGTTCAAAAGCATCAATTCTTCGGTGCTCAGCTTTCTTCACAGTCCAACTCTCACATCCATACATGACTACTGGAAAAACCATAGCCTTGACTAGATGGATCTTTGTTGGCAAAGTAATGTCTCTGCTTTTCAATATGCTGTCTAGGTTGGTCATAACTTTCCTTCCAAGGAGTAAGCATCTTTTAATTTCATGGCTGCAGTCACCATCTGCAGTGATGTTTACCATGTTCATCATGTTTACCATGAGAAAAAAAGGCCATTTCCAAAATTTTGATGTAAGGTATTATGAGAAAGGCCACATTTTGTAATTGAAGATCTAATGTGGTCAGTCCAGGGGAGAAATCATATTACTCAGTAACAAAGTTTGTTCAAAAGTGCTGTAAAAAAAAAAAAAAAATTGCTGGGACTTCCCTGGTGGCACAGTGGGATACGAATCTGCCTGCCAATGCAGGGGACTCAGGTTTGATCCCTGCTCCGGGAAGATTCACGTGCCATGGAGCCACGCTGGACCCGTGTACTGCAACGACTGAAGCCTCCTCTGCAACAAGAGAAGCCACTTTCATGAAACGCCCATGGATCATAACAAAGAGGAGCCCCTGATTGCCACAACTAGAGAGAGCCCTGCCAAAGCAACAAAGACCCAGTGCAGCCAAAAATAAATAAGTAAACAAAAAGGATTTTTAAATGCTGTTGTTGACTTAGTGAACGAACTTATGGCTGCTAGCGGGGGAGGGGAGAGGGATAATTTGGGAAGAACATGTACATACTGATATATTTAAAATGGATAACCAACAAGGACCTACTATATGGCACATGGAACTCTGCTCAGTGTGATGTGGTGCCCTGGACGGAGAGGAGTTTGGGGAGACTGGAGGCATGTACAACATAGGGCTGAGTCCCCTTCAATGTTCATCTGAAAATGTCACAACTTTATTAATCGGCTATACTCCAATATAAGATAAAAAGTTTTTCAAAAATGCTGTGTCATAATCCATCACCAAAAAGGATGCCTTTGAAATTTTGGCTAAAAAAAAAAAAACCTCCACGATAAAAATTCAAATCTAAATCTAAAATTCTAAATCTAAAAATTCAAATCTAAAAATTTCAAATCTTTCAATAACACTACAGTTGCAGAGATTTCATTTTCTGACTTTAAAAAGCCATCTATTTTTTTTTTAACTCAAAAAACATGCCACACATACATTTTGATTCTCCTGAGGTAATCCTCAAACAAAAACAAGTCTTCCACACCAGAGCAGAGGAATCAGACCCTGAAAGACTTTAGGGGTGAGACAGGCCTGCAAAGTGCCCCCACTTAGAGCCAGGAGACGTCCAGCAAGTTCCTAGATGCCCCTAAGCCTCAATTTCTTCAAATGTAAAAGGGGGACCCTAATACTACTTCCCTTAGAGCCTAAAAGAAAAATTCCTCAAGGTCTCTAGAATGGTCATTCCCCTTGGGAGGGCGCTAGATTTATTTAAAACAGCTGCTGCTGGCACAGATCAGAGAAACTAGCATCAGCTCTCACTTCCGTCCCACCCACTCCTACCCTCCAGCGTGCCTTCCTACCTCAACACGAGGGTTACTAGACTCTCAGCTACAGCAGATCTCCTATTTCATGGACAGCTATGACGTTTATCGGAGGAAGAGAGGCTCATTCAGTCTTCTCAGAAAATACTAGCAGCCGGCTGGTTCTTTGTGCTCTAAGGAAAGGTTTCTCCATCGGGGTGTGATTGACATTTGGGGCTGTCCAGTGCATCTGAAGGGCTTTCAGCAGCATCCCGGCCTCTTCCCACTAGATGCCAGTACACCACTCAGAAGGACTCCAGACGTTGCCAAATAGCCTCTCAGTGGTTCTCCAGGTTGAGAACCACTGCTTTAACGCAAAAGTTTTCAGCCCTAACCCTGAAACCTGAATATTTTCTTCCAGGCTGAAAATTAAAAGGAAAAGAAACTCTAAAGAGCAGCCTTCAGGGACTTCCCTGGTGGACCAGTGGTTAAGACTCTGAGTTTCCAATGCAGGGGGTGAGGGTTTAATACCTTGTTGGGGAACTAAGATCCCACATGCAGTGCAGTGCACCAGTCAAAATAAAATAAAAAATAAATTAAAAAGAGGAGCCTTCAGATACTTTGTAGTCTCTCTTCCTCTCCTGGACCCAGCATACCGGCAGTCTTCATTGTAAGTGCTCACACATTTTATTTCTAGTCATACAGTCGTGTGACCCCATGGACTGTAGCCCACCAGGCTCCTCTGTCCATGGAATTCTCCAGGCATGAGTACTGGAGTGGGTTGCCATTTCCTTCTCCAATGCTCGCACATTTTTAAATAAGGGAGGTGGCCAAACTCAAATGCTTCCCAATTTCCTCAGGAAAGAGAGTTGAGTACAAGTCATCCAGGTAAATGCAAAACCTTTATTTTGAGGGAAGGAAAACTGAGGAGTAAGAAAGTTATCTTTGTGTGCCGGCAATGGGACTTCAGAAATCTTATTAAAAGGCCTACACCATCTTCAAACCTGAATGGGAAAGGGCAAGTATCCCAAGAACTGGGTAGCTTTGTTAATAAAAAATTTTTAAATGCACAATGTGAAAAACATCTAGACAAATGAGACAATAAAAATAGCTGTCTAGGTTGCTGGAGGTGGGGTGGGGGCATTGATAGGTAGGTCACAAGAGATTTTTAGAGCAGAGAAGCTCTTCTGTATGATACTACAAGGGTGGATACGTGACATCATGCCTTTGTCTAAACTCGTAGAACTATACAACACAAAGTGAACTCTGACGTAAACTACAGACTTTAATAATAATATATCAATATCGACTCACCAAGTGCAATAAACATACCCATCAATGTAAGCTGTAACAGGGGACACTAGGCAGGGCGGGGGACTGCTGATATATGGGAGTTCTCGCCCATATACCAGAAATTTCTGCTCAATTTTTCAGTAAATAGAAGACTGCTCTAAAAAATAGTTATTAATTGCTTTTAAAAGTGTGTATCTGGAAAGGCAGAGGTCAGAGAAAGAGAGGAATTATCTCTGTAAATATCTGTAATGTAACATACCCTTCTTGTGTTAAGTAATGCAAAATCAGAATCAGAAGATTTTTTCGTCGTGCTTCTGTCCTCATTTCATACTGTGAACAAAAAAGAAAATGCAGATGGGATGACAATGAAATATAACACTCCTTGTATAGCAGTAAACTCTTGAAGGTAATTGTAACCTGTCAAAAGCAAGAAGCATAACTTAAAGGCTGCAAGACAGTTTGGGGTCTCTAAGGATATATAAAGTTGTTTTTCCATTGTTATTTTCTTCTCAGAGCTGCCTCAATTGTAAACTGAAGGTACAATGATCTCAGTTGGGATTGCACTTGACTAGTTCACTTCTTACTGCCAAACTAATTGGCATTTTATTGCTTATCACTGCAAAGGAACAAATACACACACATTTATTTGAACCAGGTGAAGGAAAGTGATGTTAAAAGATAAACTCTTTTGCAACCCGATGGACTGTAGTTGGCCAGGCTCCTCCATCCATGAGATTTCCCAGGCAAAAATACTGGAGTGGGTTGCTACTTCCTTCTCCAGGGGATGTTTGAGACTCAGGGATCAAACCTGCATCTCCTGCATTGGCAGGCAGATTCTTTACCACTGAGCCACCAGGGAAACCCTTAAATTCACCTAGACCCTTCACAAACATGGAGATGATATTTGGTAGAAACCAACACACTATTGTAAATCAATTACCTTCAATTAAAAATAAATTTTTAAAATATTGTGGAGATAAGTTCCAACAAACCACTCAGGAGAACCCCACCCGGGCATTTAGAATATCCTCTTGAGTAGCAGGGACCATAAAGGGGACATTCCCAAATAACAATGTCCTTATTTAAACTGAATGAAGCTGTACTTTTATTCATAGTATTAATGTGCATTATCCGTATTAATTACATTATCTGGTATCTCACATTCTCTTAAAATGTATTCATAAGATATTTACCTTCACTAATAATTCCCTTATTTGAAAATGCTTATCTTTATCTAAAGAGAACACAGGTAAGAACTGGATAAAAGCCAGAAAGACCCGAGTGGCCCAACTTATATCATAAAATCTAGGCACAAACACGATGATGACACACAGAAACTTTTGAGGCATTCATCCAAACTTTCTAAAAATTAATGTAATAAAATTGAAACATGCATTGTTGTTGTTTAGTCGCCCAATCGTGTCCGACTCTGTGACCCCGTGGACTGCAGCACGCCGGGCCTCTCCATCTCCCAGAGTTTGCCCAAGTTCATGTTCATTGCATCAGTGATGCCGTCCAGCCATCTCACCACTGACACTCTCATCTCCTTCTGCCCTCAATCTTTCTAGCATCAGGTACGTACCCAATGAGTCGTTTGTTCACATCAGAAGACGAAAATACTGGAGCTTCAGCTTCAGCATCAGTCTCCCAGTGAATATTTAGGGTTGATCTCCCTTAAGATTGACTGGTTTGATCCCCTTGCTGTCCAAGGGACTTTCAGGAGTCTTCTCCAGCACCACAGTTTGAAGGCATCTATTCTTTGGCATTCTGCCTTCTTTATGGTCCAGTTCTCACAACCATACGTGACGACTGGGAAGACCATGGACTTGACTATCTGGATCTTTGTTGGTAGAATAATATCTCTGCTTTTCAACACACTATCTAGGTTTGTCATGGCTTTCTTGCCAAGAAGCAATCGTCTTCTGATTTCATGGCTACGTTCATCATCCCCAGTGATTTTGGAACCCAAGAAGAGGAAATCTCTCACTACTTCCATCTTTTCCCCTTCTATTTGCCATGCAGTAATGTGGCCAGATGCCATGACCTTAGTTTTTTTAATATTTAGTCTTAAGCCAACTCTTTTGAAAAAGGAACAGAAAATAAGAACAAGCTCTTGGAAGTTAAAAATATTATTGTCTAAATAAATTCTCTAGAATGGTTTAAAGACAAGGCCAAGAAAACTGCCCAGAAAATAAAAAAAAAAAAAAGAGAGAGAGAGAGAGACCAAAAAATGGAACACTAAAGGGGAAAAAAATCTTAAAAAATCAATCCAGGTTATACCCCATTAACAGAGGTTCTTAAAAATAAACTGGAGAAAGCACAGGGGAATAATTTATCAATGAAATAATAAAAGACATTTTATTTTAGAATGGAAGCATATGAATGTCTGGTTTGACAACGGCAAGCCCAGCGAATGGAAAAAGGCAGGCATGAACACCAGAGTTAAAAAGATTCTAAAAGTTTCCTGAGAAGAACAGATCCTTTACCTTCAAAGGACCAGGAATAAGAAAGTTATGCCCTTTCAAATGATCACATTTTTAAATAGAACAAAGACACTTTCAGCCATGCAAATTCTCAACCACATCCCCATGTACCTTTGCTTTCCTGGTGGTCTAGTGGTTAAGAATCCGCCTGCCAACGCAGGGGACACAGGTTCGACTCCTGGTCTGAGAGGATCCCAGATGCTGAGGGACAACTAAGCCTTTGCACCACAACTATTCAGCCTATGCTCTAGAGCCCATGACCTGCAACTACAGAAACATGTGGTCTACACAGGGGAGACCACTACAGTGAGAAGCCTACACACCTCAAGGAAGAGTAGCCCCGACTTGCTGCAACTGAAGAAAGCCCACAGGCAGCAGTGAAGACCCAGTACTGCCAAAAATAAACAAACAAATAAACCTTTAAAAAAATAGTTTAAAATGGTAAAATGTACGTAATGCGTATTTTATCACAATGAAAAAGAAACTTAAAAAGGGATAAAATATAGTACTATTTGATTTTTAAGTACCCGTAAAGCAGAGACATTACTTTGCCAACAAAGGTCCGTCTAGTCAAGGCTATGGTTTTTCCAGTGGTCATGTATGGATGTGAGAGTTGGACTGTGAAGAAAGCTGAGTGCCAAAGAATTGATGCTTTTGAACTGTGGTGTTGGAGAAGACTCTTGAGAGTCCCTTGGACTGCAAGGAGATCCAACCAGTCCATTCTGAAGGAGATCAGCCCTGGGATTTCTTTGGAAGGAAGGATGCTAAAGCTGAAACACTAATACTTTGGCCACCTCATGCAAAGAGTTGACTCATTAGAAAAGACTCTGATGCTGGGAGGGACTGGGGGTAGGAGGAGAAGGGGACGCCAGAGGA
Source organism: Tragelaphus eurycerus (assembly GCA_935064755.1). Lineage (NCBI taxonomy): Eukaryota > Metazoa > Chordata > Mammalia > Artiodactyla > Bovidae > Tragelaphus > Tragelaphus eurycerus. The sequence continues at coordinate 16,548,314 of CAKXYN010000023.1, forward strand.
TGAGATGGCTGGATGGCATCACCGACTCAATGGACGTGAGTTTGAGTGGACTCTGGGAGTTGGTGATGGACAGGGGGGCCTGGTGTGCTGCAATTCAGGGGTAGCAAAGAGTTGGACACGACTGAGAGACTGATCTGATCTGATCTGATCTGATTGATTATTTATATCAACAGTTTCATACAGTATGATTCCTCAAGTATGTGACATTCTGGAAAAAAAGCAAAACTATGAAGACAGAAGATCAGTGGTGGGGAGAGAGAGGGAAGCAGAACACAGAGGATTTCAGAGCAGTGAACTATTCTATATGATACTATAAAGGTAGCCACGTTGTCAAAATCGATAAAAGTGTGCACCAAAAGTGACTTTTAATGTAATGCAAGCTATTTAAGTGATAAAGACATGTCAATATAGATTCATCTGCTGCAAGATATTGATAATACGGGAGTTGTGGACACATGAGGTGGGAAAATATATGGGAATTCTCTGAACTTTCCACTCAATTTTGCTGTGAACCCAAAACTGCTCTTTAAAAAAAAAAATCTTTTTTTTAAAATATGATTGATTTTTAAACAAATAGATCTAATATTGGGTTGGCCAAAAAGTTCATTCTTTTTTCCCCTCCCTGTAAAATGGATCTAAATAGTACTCAGTTGTCTTTAACTTCAATGGAAACAATTTTGTCAGATTATATTTTAACAGGCAGTCATATCAGTGTGCAATTTTTTAAAAAAAGCATCAAAACTGGTGAATTTTTGTGTAGCCATTTTAATATTGAAGATAGAAGAAAAAGCAACATTTTTGGCATGTTATGTTTTATTATTTTGAGAAAGGTAAAAACTCAACTGAAACACACAGAAAAAAGATTTTTGAAGTGTTTGGAGAAGGTGAAAAAATACGTCAAAAGTGCTTTGTGGAGTTTTTTGCTAGATGATCCTTCACAGTCCAGTAGACCAGTTGAAGTTGACAGAGATCAAATCAAGACATTAACTGGGAACAATCAATGTTATATCATGCAGGAGACAGCTGCTGCTGCTGCTAAGTCGATTTAGTCGTGTCTGACTCTGCGACCCCATAGACGCAGCCCACCAGGCTCACTCGTCCCTGGGATTCTCCAGGCAAGAACACTGGAGTGGGTTGCCATTTCCTTCTCCAATGCATGAAAGTGAAAAGTGAAAGTGAAGTCGCTCAGTAATATCTGACTCTTAGCGACCCCATGGACTGCAGCCCACCAGGCTACTCTGTCCATGGGATTTTCCAGGCAAGAGTACTGGAGTAGGGTGCCATTGCCTTCTCCGGAGACAGCTGATATACTCAAAATATTCAAATCAAGAACTGAAACTAATTTGCACCAGCTTGGTTATGTTAATCACTTTGATGATTGGGTTCCACATAAGTCAAGTGGAAAAAAACCTTCTTGACCATATTTCTGCATGCGATTCTCTACTTATATGTAATGAAAACTGTCTATTTTTAAAAACAAACTGTGACGGGCAATGAAAAGTGGATACTGTACAATAATGTAGAACAGAAGAGATCATGGGGAAGTGAAATGAACCACCCTCTACCATACCAAAGGCCAGTCTTCAACCAAAGAAGGTGCTATTGTGTATATGGTGGGATCGGAAGGGAGTCCTTTATTAAGAGCTCCTTGCCAAAAACCTAACAATTAACTCCAACAAGTACTGCTCCCAATTAGACCAACTGAAAGCAGCATTCACCAAAAAGTGTCCAGCATCAGTCAACAGAAAACACATAATCTCCCATCAAGATAACAAAAGACCACATGTTTCTCTTATGACCAGGCCAAAACTCTTACAATGTGGCTGGGAAGTTCTGATTCATCCAATGTATTCACCAGACATTGTATCTTTGGATTTCTACTTATTTTGGTCTTTACAAAATTCTCTTGATAGAAAAAAATTTCAACTCCCTAGAACTGTAAAAAGCACCTAGAAGAGTTCTTTGCTCAAAAAGAGAAAAAGTTTTGGGAATATGGAATTATGAAGCTGTCTGGAAAAGGGCAGAAGGTAGTGAAAGAAAACGGTGAGTACATTGTTCAATAAAGTTCCTGGTGAAAATGAAAAATATGTCTTTTCACTTTAAAATTGAAGGAAAATTTTGGCCAACTCAATATATTTAAACTGAGTCACTCTTCAAAATAATCACCTTATTTGGTTATGCTTTTATTCCATTGCTCAAAACATTTCTGAAGCTCTTCTTTTAAAATCATCTTCAATGTAGATTCATCCCTGTTAGCTCAGATGGTAAAGCATCTGTCTGCAATGTAGGAGACCTGAGTTTGATCCCTGGGTCGTCGGGAATATCCTCTGGAGAAGGAAACGGCAACCCACTCCAGTACTCTTGCCTGGAAAATTCCGTGGACAGTGGAGCCTGGTGGGCTACAGTCCATGGGGTCAGAAGGAGTTAGACACAACTGAGTGACTTCACTTCATCCTCCCCTAGCCCGCATTTACAAAAATAATATGTGGCCCTGTAGAAAACTGGAACAAGGCATAAAAGCACAGGAAAAAAATAAAACATTTTGGTTACATTCTTTCCATCTTCTTACAAAATAGGCTTCTCATGTGTTTTGATAAGCTGTGTTTTTTTCCTTAAAAATACTTTGTAAATATTTTTCCCAGTTATTATAAGTTTTAATGAGTGCACAGAAAGCATCATAACTTAATCACCCCTCAGCTGTTGGAGAGTCCTCTTGTTTGAAGTTGGGCCTCACCAAATTTAAGAACACACTTTATTAGCAGCTTTGACTGTTTCTGCCTCTTAAGAAATCTGTATGCAGGTCAGGAAGCAACAGTTAGAACTGGTCATGGAACAACAGACTGGTTCCAAATAGGAAAAGGAGTACGTCAAGACTGCATATTGTCACCATGTTTATTTAACTTATATGCAGAGTACATCATGAGAAATGCTGGACTGGAAGAAACACAAGTTGGAATCAAGATTGCTGGGAGAAATATCAATAACCTCAGATATGCAGATGACACCACTCTTATGGCAGAAAGTGAAGAGGGGCTAAAAAGCCTCTTGATGAAAGTGAAAGTGGAGAGTGAAAAGGTTGGCTTAAAGCTCAACATTCAGAAAACGAAGATCATGGCATCTGGTCCCATCACTGCATGGGAAATAGATAGGGAAACAGTGGAAATAGTGTCAGACTTTGTTTTTCTGGGCTCCAAAATCACTGCAGATGGTGACTGCAGCCATGAAATTAAAAGACGCTTGCTCCTTGGAAGGAAAGTTATGACCAACCTAGATAGCATATTGAAAAGCAGAGACATTACTTTACCAACAAAGGTTCGCCTAGTCAAGGCTATGGTCTTTCCTGTGGTCATGTATGGATGTGAGAGCTGGACTGTGAAGAAGGCTGAGCGCCGAAGAATTGATGCTTTTGAACTGTGGTGTTGGAGAAGACTCTTGAGAGTCCCTTGGACTGCAAGAAGATCCAAACAGTCCATTCTGAAGATCAATCCTGGAATTTCTTTAGAAGGAATGATGCTAAAGCTGAAACTCCAGTATTTTGGCCACCTCATGCGAAGAGCTGACTCATTGGAGAAGACTCTGATGCTGGGAGGGATTGAGGGCAGGAGGAAAAGGGGACGACAGAGGATGAGATGGCTGGATGGCATCACTGACTCGATGGATGCGAGTCTGAGTGACCTCCGGGAGCTGGTGATGGACAGGGAGGCCTGGCGTGCTGCGGTTCATGGGGTTGCAAAGAGTCGGACACGACTGAGCGACTGATCTGATCTGATCTTGACTGTTTCTACAATCCAAATTTGCCCTCAGGGACAGATCTAATAACATTAAGAGAGTTTTAAAAGCAGATGACAGGCCATCCTTAAAAAATGACCCTGGGTACATCTTCCCCTCTGTCCTTGAAGAAATCTGTAGCATCAAGGTGAGTTAAAAAACTGGAAAGCAACTTACCAAAGCAAGATAAAGAATCAAGAAGGGAATTACAGTAATCTTCGCTACATTTTTATCTGTTATTATAAATATATAATTCATATAAAAGAGTGTAAAACATCCATTCCTTCTCAATAATAACAGGCTTCACCCTGGTTAGAGCCCAGAGCACGTTCTGTGTCTAAGAAACCCTCTCACTGTTCCTTTCAGACGTTTCCCCTCCTCCCACCAGAGGCAATTTCCATCCCAATTTTTATGCTCAGCATTCCTTTTTTTCTTTATGGTTTTACCAACTATGTGAAAGGGAACGTCGCTCAGTCGTGTCCAACTCTTTCCAACTCTGTGGACTATATAGTCCATGGAATTCTCCAGGCCAGAATACTGGAGTGGGTAGCCTTTCCCTTCTCCAGGGGATCTTCTTGACTCAGGAATTGAACCAGGGTCTCCTGCATTGCAGGAGGATTCTTTACCAACTGAGCTATCAGAGAAGCCTACCATACATCCTTAAAAAGACACTGTTGATAGTTTTCACATTTTTTAATATTCATAAATATTTACTCATGATACCATTTTAACAAACTGAAGAGTCTATTACTAAGAGAATGAATAAACATTGTGTGATTCATTCTTCTTTTAATTTAACTTTTGTGTGTGTGTTAGTCCCTCAGTCAAGTCCAACTCTTTGTGACCCCACAAACTAACCCGCCAGGCTTCTCTGTCCATGGAATTCTCCAGGCAAGAACACTGGAGTGGGTTGCCATTTCCTTTTCCAGAAGATCTTCCCAACCCAGGGATCAAACCCTGGTCTCCTGCATTGCAGGCAGATTCGTTATTGTTTGAGCTACAGGAAAGTCCTTTAAATGTATATAGCCTCCCTGTCGGGGAATCAAACTCTCGTCTCCCACATGACAGGTGCAGATACTCACCACTATACTAACGAGGAAGAGATTTTTTTATTGGAAGATAATTGCTTTTATTGGAGGATAATTAACTTTTTTATTGGAGGATAATTGCTTTACAATGTTGTGGTGGTTGCTGCCGTACATCAATATGAATTAGTCATAATTTTATACATATCCCCTCTCTAAAGCCTCTCTCTCTCTCCCCATTCCACCCCTCGAGGTGGTCACAGAGCACCAGCTGGGCTCTCTGTGTTATAGAGCAGTTTCCTCCTAGTTATCTATTTCACACATGATGGTGAACAGATGTCAACGTTACTTTCTCGATTTCTCCTAGCCTCTCCATCCCCAGCTGGGTCCACAAGTCCATTCTCCAGGTCTGCGTCTCCATTTCTTCCCTGTAGACGGGTTCATCAGTACTATTCTTCTAGAGTATATTGTTAAGATATCGTGTACATATACATATTGTATGATGCCTGGAGAATTCCATGGACAGAGAAGCCTGGCAGGTTAGTTTGTGGGGTCACAAAGCATCGGACACGACTGAGGGACTAACACATACACAAAAGTTAAATTAAAAAAAGAATGTATCACATAATGTTTATTTATTCTCTTAGTAATAGACTCTTCAGTTCGTTAAAATGTGATCATGAGTAAATATTTTTGGCTTCCCTGGTGGCTCAGTTGGTAAAGAGTCTGCCTGCAAGGCGGGAGACCTGGGTTCAATCCCTGGGTTGGGAAGATCCCCTGGCGAAGGGAATGGCGACCCACTCCAGTATTCTTGCCCGGACAATTCCATGGACAGAGGAGCCTGGCGGGCTACAGTCCATGGGGTCACACAGAGTTGGACACGACTGAGTAGATAACTTAATACACATATCTGATATTTGTTTTTCTCTTTACTTCACTCTGTATAACAGACTCTAGGTTTAAGTTTTCACATTTTTTAACATTATGTGAATGGAATTTACATTTATTTCTTGTGAATACTTTTATTTCACAGTATATAATTTCTCCCCTCCCCCAAAAAAGAAGTTCATATCAAAGTAAGAGCTTAGGTATAATTCAGCTATTTCATAATTATCTTCATTCAATTATCTGCTCCCACTACTTTCTAGTCTGTGGGCATAATTTCAGTGTCTTAGAGGGTTGCTATCTTAAGGCTTCTCAAGGTAACTCTTCTGTTTCCCAGAAAATAGAAGTATCCTGTAGTGCTAAGCTTTTCTAATTTACCAAAATTAGTCTTGATTATCCAAGGCTCTTTTTTTTTTGGTAAATTGATTTGCCTCACCTATAGTGCCATCTAGTGTATGAGGAGGGGAAGCACCTCATGAATTTTGCTCTTTAGTGGCTAAATTGTATTTGACTCAGAGAGCCCACAGACTAGAGTACGCCAGACTTCCTTGTCCTTCACTATCTCCCGCTGTTCACTGAGATGTAAGTCCATTAAGTCGGTGATGCCATCCAACCATTTCATCCTCTGTCCCCTCCTTCTCTTCTTGCCCTTGATCTTTCCCAGCATTGGGGTCCTTTCATGAAATTTGGGTAGTTCTGAAGGACTGGGGTCGCTGGGAGTCAGACACGACTGGGCGACTTCACTTTCACTTTTCACTTTCATGCATTGGAGAAGGAAATGGCAACCCACTCCAGTGATCTTGCCTGGAGAATCCCAGGGACGGGGGAGCCTGGTGGGCTTCCGTCTGTGGGGTCGCACAGAGTCGGACACGACTGAAGCGACTTAGCAGCAGCAGCAGAAGGACTGTTTACATAATAAAGATGATCAGCATAAAATTCAGTTCAAATCAAGCTTGCAAATAAAAACTAAAACTGCATATTAAACAAGCAAGATTGATGGAATATGTTTCTAAACGTCCACATTCTCAAACTCAACTTGAGCATTTGACTCAGAACCTAGGTCACTGGCTCCCAGGCCAATGACCTTCCCTCCATCAATCCACCCCCTACATTAACCCCTATTCATCAATGTCCATTCCCACCCCTGCACATTCACGAGACCAAAGAGAAACTGCTGTTTTAATTAGTCAATGATGTGCCGAATTTGCCAAAATCAAACAACTATGGTTACCAGTAATTCTTGGCTGACCTCACATTAGTAACAAATGGTGTCCCTCACAGGTCCTCAAACTGAATCTCACAATTTTAGTGACGATTTCAGAGCAACTACTGGCCAGGCCTTCAGTTAATCAGTCACTCTGCTGCACCAGGAGAAGTGTATCTCATAGGGGATTATGCCTTTAACTCCAGAAAAGTCACAATCCTGCTGTACCTGAAGCTCATCTGTTTCATTTGTAAGCAAAGGTTTTTGAGAACAAAAGGATCTGAATTAAAGAGCCATGAACGCCACAAACATCCCCAGAGGGACTGCCCTGGACACTGACTGTGACAATTTCTACCTGGGCAGTGTTTTGCGAAACTGTGGGTGTTTCAGGATCAGTGTTTGGTGGGTACTCAACAGGTATTCGGAGAAGGCAATGGCACCCCACTCCAGTACTCTTGCCTGGAAAATCCCATGGATGGAGGAGCCTGGTAGGCTGCAGTCCATGGGGTCGCGAAGAGTCATACATGACTGAGTGACTTCACTTTCACTTTTCACTTTCACGCATTGGAGAAGGAAATGGCAACCCACTCCAGTGTTCTTGCCTGGAGAATCCCAGGGACGGGGGGAGCCTGATGGGCTGCCGTCTATGGGGTTGCACAGAGTAGAACACGACTGAAGCGACTTAGCAGCAGCAGCAACAGCTATTAGTTACTTTGTTCATAGAGTTCAGGGTCCCTCCATGCTACACTCTGGAAGTACGAGCTTCTTCCTAATCTAAACACGCACTCATGTTCTCTTATGACTAAGATGCTTAGAAAAGACAGTCAGGGGTGTTTGTTTGTGCTCCTCAGTATGTATGACGCGCACTGCTCTGGCTTTGGCTGGTAGCCCTGAATTTCCTAAAGGTGCTTACCTACCTGGGTAGAGCCCATGTTTATTTAGATTTATACCACGATCACTATAATAATCTTAAAATATCTTCATTACTCCCTGAAGAAACTCTGCACCCGTTAGCTGTCACCCTCTGTCCTTAAAAGCCATAGAACTGTACATTTAAAATGGGTGAGTTGCATGGTATGTGAATTATATCTCAACAAAGCTGCCTTAAAATACATAAAAACAGGGAGAGGTAGGGAGAAAAAGGCTAAAATGAATGTAAATAATCTGAGTAATTTTTTAGTAATATAAAATAAATGATATGACTGGAAATACAAATGATTTCATGTAATATTCTGAAGTTATTCAAAGTGGAAATGGGGGGCTGCTTATCACCCACACAATTACAAGGGTCTCCTTACTGCCCTGATGGCAGAGCCGGGTCATATCTTAGAATGCGGCAACTATACTCCTTTACTTGTTCTGATGAATTGGCTGTAACAAACTTGCTGAGTCAACGTGACTACAGGATAGAGTCCCCAGAAAGAAAAGAACACACAAAATCATCTAAACATGATTAGATGTCTTCTTTTGGTTGTATCAAAAAGCTTGCCGTGCACAGAAAATTGAAGAAACCACCTTAAGTATTATTAGTATTTCTTCAGTGCGTCTGGACAAAAATATTAGCTTCTTTCGAAAAGAATCTCAAAAATTTTTAATGCAGAAATTTTTAAGATTTTACGCAGCTAATATTCAGAGCAGGCAAGGTATGAAAGAATATGTACTCAGATACAATTGGTAGGAATATAAACTAGTACAACATTTTTATAGAGTGAAATCAAACACATGCCCTGCTGCTGCTGCTGCTGCTGCTGCTGCTAAGTCACTTCAGTCATGTCCAACTCTGTGCGACCCCAGAGACGGCAGCCCACCAGGCCCGCTGGTTGCCATTTCCTCCTCCAGTGCATGAAAGTGAAAAGTGAAAGTAAAGTCGCTCAGTTGTGTCCGACTCTTAGCGACCCCATGGACTACAGCCCACCAGGCTCCTCTGGCCATGGGATTTTCCAGGTAAGAGTACTGTAGTGGGGTGCCATTGCCTTCTCCAAGGAAACACATGCCCACCAACTCACAATCCCATACCTCACCATTTATGCAAGATCAATGATACTATATTATAGGAATGGTTCACATGTGCAAAATAATTAATGTTCAAGCATATTTAATAAAGCATTATGCACATTCTCTTCTGAAATTAGAAATATCTAAAACGCTAGTGGTAAAGAATCCACCTGCGAATGCAGGAGATACAAAAGATTTAGGTTCGATCCCTGGGTCAAGAAGACCCCTGGAGTAGGAAATGACAACCTGCTGCAGTATTCTTGCTTAGAAAATTCCATGGGCAGAGGAGCCTGGCACGTTACAGCCCATGGGGTCACATAGAGTCAGACATGATGGAGACACACACACACACACACACACACACACACACACACAGAAAATGTCCATTAGAGGTTACATAAATCATGATGCAGGCTTACCAAGGATCACTATGCCCCAATACAAAGAACAAAGTAGATCTATATACACTGACAAGGAAAGATTTTGAAGACATAGTGCTTTCTCCCCACCCACGTACTGTCTGTCCACTCCCAAGTAGAAAGAAAGTTTGAATTAAAGGTAGTGTTTGGACTTCCCTGGTGGTACAGTGGTTAAGAATCTGCCTGCCAATGCAGGGCACACAGGTTCGATCCCTGATCCAGGAAGATTCCACATCCTGTGGGACACCACAACTACTGGAGCCCGTGCCCTAAAGCCTGTGCTCTGCAACAAGGGAAATTGAAATGAGAAGCCCTCTCACCTCGGTGAAGAGTAGTCCCCACTCGCCTCAACTAGAGAAAGCCTTCGTGCAGCAACGAGGACTCAATGCAGCCAAAAATAAATGAATAACTTTTTAAAGTATAAAGGTAATGTTTAAATTGGACAAAGAAAAACTTCAATTAATACAAAAAGTTTAAAAAGAAAAGTTTAGCTTTCCACCCAATCACTATTGCTAATTTCTCATGTAATTGTTCTGAATATATGAATATATATATCAATATATCAATGATTCCCAGTCCATTTCGTCAGTCCTGTCCGACGTTTTGCAACCTCATGGACTGTAGCCTATTTTCCAGGCAAGAGTACTGGAGTGGGTTGTCATTTCCTTCTTCAGGGTCTCTTCCTGATCCAGGGATTGAACCCAGGTCTCCAGCATTGCAGGCAGATGCTTTACCGTCTGAGCTACCAGGGAAGCCCAAGACATATGTAAGGTGAAAAGGTATCTACATATCTAATTCTTCTTCGTTTCTTTCTCTATGAGTGGAAGAGTGTGGATGTGTATTTCTGTGACCTGGTGAAAAACTTAGATATGTAGTACCTCTGGGTAGAGGAATGGGATGAGGGTACAGCAACTCAATTTTTTTATTTTTATCCAGAGGTTTCTGAATTGTTTAATACTTTGGCAAGTACAAAGCAAGGAAACCCAATAGGATGGATTCTACTGTTAACAGATCAAAAAATTTCTATGCTAAGGAATTCCATCATCACCTTGGCAGATGAGCCACTCTGATATCAGGGTCCCTCCCCTCTGCATCAGTAGGTACGGGAGTGGGAAATGTCCTGACACTGACACTGGCCTTGGGTGTTCCATTCACTAGGCGGGAAAGATCCAGACAAAGGCACCCACAGGCATCTCCTCCACACTACACTCCCTACTCCCTGTCCCCCTGACCTCGCATGCCTATACACTGAACACACAGATAAGGCAGAGAAATCTAGGGATCCAATTATCCACACACATATGGAGAGCCTTGGGTTTCACAGCTGCCCTCACCAAATGAGCTGAAGGAATTGTTAGAATAATTTCCCTCAAATTCCTTTTAGAATCCCTGCAGAGTCGCTTAATCAGTGAATCACTGACCAAGTGAAATCCTGGTATACCAAGATGAATACGAAGGCAAAGCTCTAACCCTTGGAATGGAGTGACTTCCGGATCTTGAGCTGATCTGAGCAATGTTGACCATATTCTTGAAAGACTATAAACGACCTGTCAGAGGTGCCTGTGCAAAGTTTTATTACATTCCTGGAAAACGGTAGCTGTCTCAACTCCAGTCAAGAATATTTCTAGGGTTTTATGGCTGGAATCACAAAGTCTGGCAAGTAGTCTTGCTCTCTACAGCAGATAATGGGGACTTAAGGACACGCTGTGGCTCGGTAACTTAGAATTCTTTGATCATGGGTTGCTTCAAAAATGGCTTTCTTTCTATGCAGATTGTGAAACAGCTTATATTTTAGGTGCCTAGGCCTTAAAATAAAATCACTACTTTTTCTTTGATATAAGTTTGATGGAAATTCAGAATTTGTTAAGAGCAGAAAAGAGAGCTAAGAAAACTCTATGCAAATACCTAGCATTAACTATTTAAGATATGTAATTACTTGAAACACAGGCTGTCATCTTTTAAATTTGTTAATTAAAAGTACAAAGTTTGCCAGATCTGTAACATCTACTCATGTCATTCAAGTGAACCTAGAAAACTGTCCTCTGGATTAAAAGACTAAGAATAGGGCCACCACCAACGGTCAATTTAAACTGTAAAAGGTAATGTGCCCCTGAAATGGTCACAATTAGATGCTCAATTAATTTCTGTCTACCAAAGAAAGGAGGCCCAGAACTGAGCATCTAACCGAGGCGTCTCATTTGTCTCTGCTTCAATAATCTGCCTGTTTTCTACTTCCTTCATTTCCTTTGTGGGCTATTGTGCAACGAAAGTGCCTCCATTATCAGATTCAAAATTGAATCCTATGATACTGTAGCCTGAGGAAAAGGAAGCACTGAATATCATTCCTAGCTTTAGACCCAGAAGATATTTAGGAAATGTTACTGTATATACACTACGAGCAGCATTAGTGCTTTTAATTTCTTTTTTACGGGTGCAATGGAGATTAATTTGCATGAGCTCGTTTCAATTTCTGTAATAAGATCCAAATTTTACATTAAGCTTTCCATCTCAAAAACAAACAGTTAAAAAGGACACATTTCTTCTTTCAAATGTTTTTATTATAGTTCTCTTTTACAGTCTTTGCATCTAAAATTCACTTAAAAGCTTGAATATATATACCCATAAGTTCTAATTTGTTTTTTGTTTGTTTCCTGATTACCTCCTGTTTCTACCAGGAAACTTCCCAACTTTCAAATGCTGCTCAACTTGATGAAGCACCAGAACTACCAAAAGTGGTGTCTACAGATCCAAGAAAGGCATTTACTATACTTAATAAAAAGTCAGAACTGGTCAATTATGCTCAGGAACAGTGTTCCATGAAGGGAAGCAGGTAGAGTCAATCCTGAGTATGAATTGGTTATAAAATTGGGAATTTCAGGGAAGTATAAAGCCTATTGAAATACAGAGGACTTTCTGTGCCATGCCATTGTTATAAATACAGAACCAGATTATGGAATCATGAGGTTTATGTTCTTTTCAAAAGCTCATGCTCAGACAAGACTACTTTCTAGTTGCCACATAGCTGCATGATGGAAAGATCAGACTGCCATCCTGGTAAGGCGACATCACAGTCTGACCAGGCATCAAACAGCAGGTGAAACCTCAAGGAAACAATCAGACAACTATAGAAAGGAAGATGTTCTGCAGGATAATTGACATGGCTCCTTGAACAAGTCAGTATCATTAAAAATAAAGAAGAATGGCCAAAATGGTGGAGTAGGAAGACCCTGCACCCACCTCCTCCCATGGGCACACCAAAATTACAACTACTTACAGAGCAGCTATTGATAAGACCAGAAGAAGAGCAGGAAATGTTTTCTATAACTAAAGATAGAAAAGAAGGAACCACAATGAGACAGGCTGGAGGAGTGGAGATGTTGTATAGTCAAGACCCATATCCATGGGTGGGCAGCCCACAAATGGAGGGATAATTACAACTGCTGTGGTTTTCCACAAGGAGTAAGGGGTTCAAGCTCCACATCATGATCTTTAGCCTGGGAGTCCTGCACCAAGAAGATGAGCCCTTAGAATGTTTGGCTTTGAAGGCCAATGGGGCTTACTTTCAAGAGAGCCAGAGGGCTGTGGAAAATAGAGGCCACACCTCTATTTTTTTTTCTTTGTGCACACAAAATCCCATATGTGCTGGGATCCAGGGAAGAAGCAATAATTTGAAAGAAGCCTGGGTCAGACCTCCCTGGTTATCTCTGAGAGCCTCCTGGAGAGGCATGAAGACACGGGAGTTCACCTTCTGCACATAGACGCTGGTAGCAGCCATTACTGGAAGCTCATTCTATCACAAGGACACTGTTGCTGACTAGTGCCATTTCAGAATCCTCCCTGCAGCTTGTTAGCATTGAGACTGGCCTCACCCACAAGCCTGTAAGCACCAGTACTGGGACACCTCAAGCCAAGTAGCTAGACAGGTGGGGATAAAACCCTACCCACCTTGCCCCAGGACCTGTTCCCCAGCACCCTCACACCAGTGAACCTGCGCTAGTCCCAGGACTCCAAGGGCCTCTCAGTCCCACCCATGGCAAGCTAGCACTAGCCCTGGGAAACCCCTGGCCCTGGGCCCACTAACCAGCAAGCCAACACCTGTTTTCGGACACCCTGGACTCCATAGATAGCTGTGTCAGGAACAGGCCCCACAACCAGCAGGCCATCTAGTGGATTTGAGACACCCAGCCCTGCAACCACCCATCCTAGGACCTGGCTCCACCCATCAGTGGACTAGCACTAGCCCCAGAACCCCTAAGGGCTTTGTACCCAGCTGCTCTGGGACCCAGCCTCACCCACCAGTGCGTAGCAGCTTCAGCACAGGCAACAAAACAATATGGTTTATAGCTATTATAATGCTATACATATAGGGTTGCCATTTCCTTCTCCAGGGCATCTTCCTGACCCAGGGTTCGAACCTGGGTCTCCTGCATTCTAGGCGGACTCTGTACTATCTGAGCCATCAGGGAAGCTCTATATATAAAGCACCCAGGCCTACCAGACAACCCACAGTAGTCAGCCTGTCACAACATAAGGACCCACACGGCCCACACAGGGGATAACCCTAAAGCATATAGCTCTTGCAACCAGAAGGAAGTGAACTTCTAGGAAACACAGGACGTCTCCTACAAAAGTCCACTTCTCCAAGATCAGGAAATATAGCCAACCTACCAAATACACAGAAATAAAAACAGGAAATTAGGCAAAATGAAGTGACACAGGAATATGTTCCAAATGAAGGAACATGATAAAACCCCAGATGAAATGAGTGAGGTAGAGATAATCAATCAACCCAATAAAGAGCTCAAGGTTATAATTGTAAAGATTCTCAAAGAACTCAGGAGAAGATTAGGTGAGCAGAGTAAGAAGTTGAAAGTTATTAATACAGGGTTATAAAACATAAAGAAGAACCAATGAAAGATAAAAACTACAATAAGTGAAATTTTAAAATATACTGCTGCTAAGGAAGTAATCAATAGTAGATTAAATGATACAGAGGAATGAATCCATGAGCTGGAAAACAGAGTAATAGAATCACCCAAGTTGAACAAAAAAAAAAAAAAGAAAAAAAAATTTAATGAAGAGAGTTTAAGAGAACTCTTAAACATTAAGGTACTAACATTTGCATTATAGGGTCTCAGAAATAGGAGAGAGAGTGTGGCAGATAACTTACGTGAAGAAATAACAGCAGAAAACTTCCCTATGTAAAGAAATGGACATCAGGTCCAGGAATTACAGAGATTCCCAAACAGGATCAACCCAAAGAGGACCACACCAACACAAACTGTAATAAAAGTAGCAAAAATTAAAGATAAAGAGAGAGATTAAAAATAGCAAGAGAAAAACAAAAAGTTAAGTACAAGGAAACTCCCACAAGGTTATCAACTGACTTTTTAGCAAAAACTTTGCAGGCCAGAAGGGAGGGGCACAATATACTTACAGAGATGAAAGGGGAAAACCTATAACCAAGAATACTCTCTCAGGCAATGTGGTCATTCAAATTTGATGGAATGACCAAAAAGTTTATAGACAAGCAAAAGCTAAAGGAGCTCAGCCCTCCCAAAACAGCTTTACAAGAAATGTTAAAGAGACTTCTTTACGTGAAAAAGAAAAGACTGCTACTAGAACTAGGAAAATTATGAAAGGAAAAACCTCATTGGTAAAGGCACATAGACAATAAAGGCAGTGAATCAACCATGTGTAAAACTAGTAGGAAGGTTAAAAGACAAGGGTTGAGTTTTCCTGGGGGTCTAGTGGTTAAGAATCTGCCTGCCCATGCAGGGAAAATGCGTTTAACCCCTGGTTCAGGAAGATTCCACATGCTGTGCGGGGCAACTAAGCCCATGCACCACAACCACTGAGCCCATGCACCGCAAGTACAGAAGCCTGTGTGCCCTAGAGCCGATGATCCACAAGGGAAACTACCACACAAGAAGCCAGTACACAACAAGTAGCCCCCACTTGCAACTAGAGAAAGCCCGTATGCAGCAACAAAGACCCAATACAGCCAAAAGTTAGTAAATACATAAATCTTAACAAGAAGACAAGTGTAGTAAACTCATCTACATCCATATTAAGTAGTTAAGGGATAAAAATGATGTCAATCGATGCATGAGACGGGCACTCAGAGTCAGTGCACTGTAATGACACTGAGGGATAAGATGGGGTAGGGAGGGAGTTCAGGGATGGGGGACACATGTACACCCATGGCTGATTCATGTGAATGTATGGCAAACCACCACAATATTGTAAAGTAATTCATTAAAATAAATTAATTAATTTACAAAAAATAAAAAACAAACCAAAAAATGTCAAAAGCAATCAACATTGGAAAGTAAAAATGCAGGATTGTTAAAATGCATTTGAACTTAAAGGACCAGCATCTTAAAATATATATTTCTATATATATAAACTTCATGATGACCACAAACCAAAATCTATAATAAATACACACACATGCAAAAAGAGAAAGGAATTCAAATATAACACTAAAGATCGTCATCAAACCACAAGGGAAGAGAGCAAAAGAAGAAAAAAAGAAAAAATACAATAACAATCACAAAACAATTCACAAAATTTCAATAAATATATATATATAATTACTCCAAATGTAAATGAACTAAATGTTGTAATCAAAATACAGAGAGTGGCTGAATGCACACAAAAACAAGACCCATATATACACTGCCCACAAGAAACTCACTTTAGATCTAAAGACATACATGGACTGAAAGTGAAGGGATTGAAAAGGGTATTTCATGCAGACAAAAATGAAAAAAAAAGCCAGGGTAGCAATACTTATATCAGATGAAAGACTTTAAAACAAAGACTGCAACAAAGAAGGACACTACCTAATGATCAAGTGATCAATCCAAGAAGACAATTATAAACATATATGCCCCCAAGATAAGAGCACTTAAATACATAAAGCAAACATTAACAGATAGAAATGGAGAAATTGACAGCATTACAATGATAGTAAGGGATTTTTTAACAATCCTCACTTACATCAATGGCAGATCATCCAGAGAGAAAATTAATAAGGAAACACTGACCTTAAAAGACACATTAGGCCAAATGGATCTCATTTATTTATATGAAACATTCCATCCAAAGGCAGTAGAATACACATTCTCTTCAGGTGCACATGGAACATTATCCAGGATAGATCACATGCTAGGTCACAAAACAAGTCTCAGTAAATTTAAGAAAACTGAAATCATATCAAGCACCTTTTCAAATCACAATACTATGAGACTAGAAATCAAATATAAGAAAAAATATGCAAAAACACAAACATGTACAGGCTAAACAATATGTTACTAAACAACCAAGAAATTGTTGGAAAAAAAAAAAGGCAAAATTTTAAAAACATGGAGAAAATGAAAACAAAAACACACGATTGAAAATCTATGAGATAAAGCAAAAGTAATTCTAACAGGGAAGTTTATAGCAATACAAGCTTACCTCAGGAGACAAGAAAACTCTCAAACAACCTAACTTCACACCTAAATGAACTAGAGAAAGAAAAAACCCACAAAGTTAGTAAAAGGAAAGAAATCATAAAGATCAGAGCAGAAATAAATGAAATAAAGACTAAAAAATGAAACAGAAAAGATCAATGAATCTGAGAGGTGGTTATTTGAAAAGATAAACAAAACTGATAAACCTTTAGCCAGACTCATCAAAAAAAAGAGGGCCCAAATTAATTCAAGTCAGAAATGAAATAGGAGAATTTATAACCAATGGCACTGAAATACATAAGTTCATAAGAGAGTACTACAATTATATGCCAATAAAATAGACAACCTAGAAGAAATGGATAAATTCACAAAAATGTACAATCTCTCAAGACTGAATCAGGAAGAAATAAAAAATATGAACAGAACAGTTGCCAGTAATGAAATCATATCAGTAACAAATAAAAAAAAAACTTTCCAACAAACAAAAGTCCATGACTAGATGGCTATACAGGTGAATTACACCAAACATTTAGAAAATAGTTAAACTGATACTTCACCAACTATTTCAAAAACCTGCAAAGGGACAAACACTTCCAAACATATTCTTCCAAACATGAGGCTAGGAGTACCCTGATGCCAAATCAGACAAAGACATTACACAAAAATTTTACAGGCCAGTATCACTGATGGGCATAGATGTACAAATCCTCAACAAAATATTAGCAAACTGAATTCAATAATACATTAAAAGGATCATACACAATAATCAATTGGGATTTATCTCCAGGGAAGCAAGGATGGTTCAATATCTGCAACTCAATCAACGTGATATGCCATATTAAAAAAATTGAAGACGAAAAGCCATATAACCATCTCAACAGATGCAGAAAAAGTTTTTGACGAAATTCAACATCCATTTATGATAACAACAACAACAAAAAACTCTCAACAAAGTAGGCACAAAAGGAACACAATAAAGGCATAATAAAGGCCATATAAGGTGATGGCACCCCACTCCCGGACTCTTGCCTGGAAAACCCCATGGACGGAGGAGCTTGGTAGGCTGCAGTCCATGGGGTCGCTAAGAGTCGGACATGACTGAGTGACTTCACTTTCACTTTTCACTTTCATGCATTGGAGAGGGAAATGGCAACCCATTCCAGTGTTCTTGCCTGGAGAATCCCAGGGATGGGGGAGCCTGGTGGGCTGCCGTCTATGGGGGTCACACAGAGTCAGACACGACTGAAGCGACTTAGCAGCAGCAAAGGCCATATATGACAAGCCTACAACCAACATCATACTCAATGATAAAAAGCTACAAGCATTTCATCGGAGATCAGGAACAATACAAGGATGCCCACTCTTACCACTTCTATTCAAAATAGCACTGGAAATCCTAGGCACTACTATCAGAGAAAAAAAAAAAAAAAGAAATCCCATTGGAAAGAAAAAAGTAAAACTGTCACTGTTTGCAGATGACACAATACTATACATAAAAATTCTAAGGATGCCACCAAAATCTACTTAGAACTCATCAGTTAATTTGGTAAAGTTGCAGGATACTAAATTAATATATAGAAATCTGTTGCATTTCTGTATACTAACAATGAATTATCAGAAAGAGAAATTAAGAAAAAATTCCATATATCATCACATTAAAAATAAAAAATACTGAGGAACAAATCAAACTAAGGAGATTAAAAAGTCTGTACTTGGAAAACTATGACACTGATTAAAGAAACTGAAGTCAACACAAACAGAACAATACACCATGTTCATAGATGGGAAGAAGGAAAATTATTAAAAGGACCATGCTATCCAAAGCAATCTACAAATTCAGTGTAATCCCTATTGAAATACCAACGGCATTTTTCACAAAGCTAGAACAAAAAATTCTGAAATTTGTATGAAACCACAAAACAAGCAGTCAAAACACTCTTGAGAAAGAACAACGCTGAAGGTATCATACTCCCAGATTTCAAACTATACTACAAAGCTACAGTCATCAAAATAATATAGTACTGTCACAAAAACAGACACATACATAGATCAATGGAATAGAACAGAGAACTCAGAGATGAAACCACACTTATATGTGGTAGTTAATCTACAACCAGGGAGGCTAGACTATACAATGTGGAAAAGACAGCCTCTTTAATAATGGTGTTGGGAAAACTGTATGTGAAGTGAAGTTGCTCAGTTGTGTCTGACTCTTTGCAACCCCACGGACTGTAGCCTACCAGGCTCCTCCATCCATGGGATTTTCCAGGCAAGAATGCTGGAGTGGGTTGCCATTTCTTTCTCCATGGGATCTTCCCGACCCGGGGATCGAACCTGGGTCTCCTGCACTGTAGGCAGACGCTTTACTGTCTGAACCACCAGGGAAAACTGTACAGCACACGCAAAAGTATCAAACTGGAATACTCTCATACCATGATCAAAAATAAACTAAAAATGGATTAAAGACTTAAAGGTAAGACCTGAGTCTATAAAACTTCTAGAATAAAACATAAGTAATATGCTCTTTGATATTTGTCTTTGTAATATTTTTTGAATATGCTTTCTCAGGTAAGGGAAACAAAAGCAAAAATCAACAAACAGGATTACATCAAAGTAAAAGGATTAAAGACTTAAATGTAAGACCTGAATCTATAAAACTTCTAGAATAAAACATAATATGCTCTTTGACATTTGTCTTTGTAATATTTTTTGAATATGCTTTCTCAGGTAAGGGAAACAAAAGCAAAAATCAACAAACAGGTTTACATCAAAGTAAAAGACTTGCACAGTAAAGGAAAACATCAACAAAATGAAAAGGCCACATACTAAATGGGAGACTATATATTTGCAAACAGTATATCCAACAAAGGGTTAATATCCAAACTATACAAAGAATTCACACAACTCAACATCAAAAAACAACCAGATTAAAAAAGAGGGAGAGAATCTGAATAGATATTTTTCAAGAGACATACAGATGGCCAAGAGGCAGATAAAAAGATATTCAACATCACTAATCATTAGGGTAACGCAAGTCAAAACCATAATGAGATATCACCTCATACCTATCACAATGCGTGTTATGTTGTGTGTTAAGTCACTCAGTTGTGTTAGACTCTCTGTGACCCTTTGGACTACAGCTCATCAGGCTCCTCTGTCCATGGGATTTTTCAGGCAAGGCCTGTCACAGTGGCTATTACCAAAAAAATAACAAATATCAAGTGTTGCTGAGGATGTGCAGAAAAGAGAATCCTCTAACACCATTGATAGGAATATAAATTGGTATAGACACTATGAAAAACAGTATGGAGATTGCTCAAAAATTAACAATAGAATTACCATCAGTTCAGTTCAGTCACTCAGTCATGTCCGACTCTTTGCGACCCCATGAATCGCAGCACGGCAGACCTCTCTGTCCATTACCAACTCCTGGAGTTCACTCAAACTCATGTCCATTGAGTCGGTGATGCCATCCAGCCATCTCATCCTCTGTCATCCCCATCTCCTTCTGCCCCCAATCCCTCCTAGCATCAGAGTCTTTTCCAATGAGTCAACTCTTGGCATGAGGTGGCCAAAGTACTGGAGTTTCAGCTTTAGCATCATTCCTTCCAAAGAAATCCCAGGGCTGATCTCCTTCAGAATGGACTGGTTGGATCTCCATGCAGTCCAAGGGACTCTCAAGAGTCTTCTCCAACACCACAGTTCAAAAGCCTGGCGTGCTGCAGTTCATGGGGTCGCAAAGAGTCTCACTCGACTGAGCGACTGATCTGATCTGATCTTTCAGGTAGGAGAAACTCTCCTCAAGCAAGATATATTGTTGTTGTGTAATCCTTAGTACAGAGTTTAAATTGAGTTGTTTGTTGTGTAAACATGAGTTCCTGTAATCATCAGGGCTTAAAAAAAAATGTTTTATGTGATTAAGACTAAGGAACGTAGGGGAAAAAAAGTTTGTCCTTTCCTCCTCCTTGAGAATTCCAGACCCCTATCTCCTCCTCGAGAACCCCAGACAACTCTCTCCTCAGTGACCCTCCGACTTCTTTTCAAACTGCCTAGGAATTAACTCTCTGAATGGTGTGATCACTTACCTAGGGCCAGAGATCCTGGAATGCATAGTCAAGTGGGCCTCAGGAAGCATCACTACAAACAAAGCTAGTGGAGGTGATGGAATTCCAGTTGAGCTATTTCAAATTCTAAAAGATGATGCTGTGAAGAGTGCTGCACTCAATACACCAGCAAATTTGGAAAACTCAGCAGTGGCCACAGGACTGGAAAAGGTCAGTTTCCATTCCAATCCCAAAGAAAAGCAATGTCAAAGAATGCTCAAACTACCGCACACTAATTGCACTCATCTCACATGCTAGCAAAGTAATGCTCAAAATTCTCCAAGCCAGGCTTCAACAGTATGTGAACCATGAACCTCCTGATGTTCAAGCCGGATTTAGAAAAGGCAGAGGAACCAGAGATCAAACTGCCAACATCCACTGGATCATCGAAAAAGCAAGAGAGTTCCAGAAAAACATCTACCTCTGCTTTATTGACCACGCCAAAGCCTTTGACTTTGTGGAGCATAAGAAACTGGAAAATTCTTAAAGAGGTGGGCATACCAGACCACCTGACCTGTCTCCTGAGAAATCTGTATGTAGGTCAAGAAGTAAGAGTTAGAACTGGACATGGAACAACATACTGGTTCCAAATCGGGAAAGGAGGACGTCAAGGCTGTATATTGTTACCGTGCTTATTTAACATATGCAGAGTACATCATGTGAAATGCCTGGCTGGATGAAACACAAGCTTTCAGTTCAGTTCAGTTCAGTTCAGTCGCTCAGTCGTGTCCGACTCTTTGCGACCCCATGAATTGCAGCACACCAGGCCTCCCTGTGAACTCCCGGAGTTCACTCAGACTCATGTCCATCGAGTCAGTGATGCCATCCAGCCATCTCATCCTCTGTCGTCCCCTTCTCCTCCTGCCCCCAATCCTTCCCAGCATCAGAGTCTTCTCCAATGAGTCAACTCTTCCCATCAGGTGGCCAAAGTATTGGAGTTTCAGCTTCAGCATCATTCCTTCCAAAGAAATCCCAGGGCTGATCTCCTTCAGAATGGACTGGTTGGATCTCCTTGCAGTCCAAGGGACTCTCAAGAGTCTTCTCCAACACCACAGTTCAAAAGCATCAATTCTTCGGTGCTCAACTTTCTTCACAGTCCAGCTCTCACATCCATACATGACGACTGGAAAAACCATAGCCTTGACTAGATGGACCTTTGTTGGCAAAGCTCTCTGCTTTTCAATATGCTATCTAAGTTGGTCTACGATATGATCCAGTAATTCTACTCCTGGGTATTTATCCAGAGAAAATGAAAACACTAATTAGAAAAGTTCTACACACCTCTATGTTCACTGAAATATTATTTACAATAGTCAAGATATGGAAGCAAGCTAATTGCCCAACAATAAATGAATGGATAAAGAAGATGTGGCATATATATACAACTGAATATTACACAGCCATAAAAAGAATAAAATATTGCCATTTACAATGACATGGATGGACCTAGAGGGTATTATGCTAAGGGAAATAAATCCAACTGAGAAGGACAAATGCCATATGGTTTCAAAATCAAAACAAATGAACAAAACAGAAACAGAATGAAAAATACAGAGACCAAACAGGTGATTTGCCAGAAGGGAGTGAGAGGTAGGAAAGAAATAGTTGAGGGACATTAAAGGGTACAAACTTCTGGCTGCAAAATAAATGTACAATATGGAGAAAATAGTCAATAATTATATAATATCCTTGTATGATGACAGATCAAAACTAACTTATTGTGTTGATCATTTTGAAATTATATAAATCAAATGTATACCATATCACTATGTCATAAAACAGGAACTAACATAGTGTGGTAAGTGAATTATACTTCAAAAACAAACAAACTCATAAAAAAAAAAAGACAGATCAGATTTGGGGCTACCAGAGGCGGTAGGTGGAAGGAAGAGAAATTAGATGAAGGTGGTCAAAAAGTACAAACTCCCAGTTATAAGGTAAATAAGTACTAGGAATATAACGTACAACATGATAAATATAATCAATACTGCTATATGTTATATATGAACGTAGTTAAGAAGGCAAATTCCAAGAGTTCTTATTACAAGGAAAATTTTTTTCTATTTCTTTAATTTTGTATCTACACAGGATACTAGATGTTCACTAAACTTATAATAATCATTTCACAATGTATTAAGTTAGATCATTAGGTTATATACCTTAAGTTTATATAGTATTATATGTCAATTATATCTCAATAAAACTAGAAGATTAAATAAATAAAATAGAAATAGAGAAAGTAGGGACAGGGGGAGCTGTGAAAATTAAGAGATATTTAGGGCATACAATGAGGTACAATAAATGACCCTGTTTTAGACCTAGATTACAGAACTAGTTGGTTAAAGAATAATATGTATTGTACAATTTCATTTTGATAGAACTTATGCTTTTGTGCATGTATCTGTATACACACATATGCCAAAGGATCTGGAAAGATATATGGATATATACCAAGGTTCACCATTAGGTAATATACTAGTATATGTGAGTTGTGAGAATATTTTGGTTTTACTTTTTATTCTGTTTGTTACCTATTATTTCTTTAAGTTTGACTTATTATTATGTAAGTAACCATTAGAACTGTCAATTTATACTGCTGAGAACCTTGAAAACAAAATAAATGAAACTGTCAGGAATTCTTAGATTAACAAATTCTAAAGTATGAAAAAGCAAAATGATAGGATACTGAAAGAGGAACACTCCAGGTCAGTAGGTGCCCAATACGCTACGGGAGATCAGTGGAGAAATAACTCCAGAAAGAATGGAGCCAAAGCAAAAACAATACCCAGTTGTGGATGTGACTGGTGATAGAAGCAAGGTCCGATGCAGTAAAGAGCAATATTGCATAGGAACCTGGAATGTCAGGTCCATGAATCAAGGCAAATTGGAAGTGGTCAAACAAGAGATGGCAAGAGTGAATGTCGACATTCTAGGAATCAGTGAACTCAAATGGACTGGAATGGGTGAATTTAACTCAGATGATAATTATATCTAATACTATGGGAAGGGATCCCTCAGAAGAAATGGAGTAGCCATCATGGTCAACAAAAGAGTCCGAAATGCAGTACTTGGATGCAATCTCAAAAATGACGGAATGATCTCTGTTCGTTTCCAAGGCAAACCATTCAATATCACAGTAATCCAAGTCTATGCCCCAACCAGTAACACTGAAGAAGCTGAAGTTGAATGGTTCTATGAAGACCTACAAGACCTTTTAGAAATAACACCCCCAAAATATGTCCTTTTCATTACAGGGGACTGGAATGCAAAAGTAGGAAGTCAAGAAACACCTGGAGTAACAGGCAAATTTGGCCTTGGAATATCAAATGGAGCAGGGCAAAGACTAATAGAGTTTTGCCAAGAAAATGCACTGGTCATAGCAAACACCCTCTTCCAACAACACAAGAGAAGACTCTACACATGGACATCATGAGATGGTCAACACCGAAATCAGATCGATTATATTCTTTGCAGCCAAAGATGGAGAAGCTCTATACAGTCAACAAAAACAAGACGAGGAGCTGACTGTGGCTCAGATCATTAACTCCTTATTACCAAATTCAATGGCACCCCACTCCAGTACTCTTGCCTGGAAAATGCCATGGATGGAGGAGCCTGGTAGGCTGCAGTCCATGGGGTCGCTAAGAGTTGGATACGACTGAGCGACTTCACTTTCACTTTTCACTTTCATGCATTAGAGAAGGAAATGGCAGCCCACTCCAGTGTTCTTGCCTGGAGAATCCCAGGGGGATTCACCAATCCCAGGGGGAGCTTGGTGGGCTGCCGTCTATGGGGTCACACAGAGTCGGACACGACTGAAGTGACTTAGCAGTAGCAGTAGACTTAAATTGAAGAAAGTAGAGAAAACCACTAGACCATTCAGGTATGACCTAAATCAAATCCCTTATGATTATACAGTGGAAGTGAGAAATAGATTTAAGGGCCATATCTGATAGATAGAGTGCCTGATGAACTATGGACTGAGGTTCGTGACATTGTACAGGAGACAGGGCTCAAGACCATCTCCAGGAAAAAGAAATGCAAAAAAGCAAAATGGCTGTCTGGGGAGGCCTTACAAATAGCTGTGAAAAGAAGAGAAATGAAAAGCAAAGGAGAAAAGGAAAGATATAAGCATCTGAATGCAGAGTTCCAAAGAATAGCAAGGAGAGATAAGAAAGCCTTCCTTGGCGATCAATGCAAAGAAATAGAGGAAAACAACAGAATGGGAAAACTAGAGATCTCCTCAAGAAAATTAGAGATAACAAGGGAACATTTCATGCAAAGATGAGCTTGATAAAGGACAGAAATGGTATGCACCTAACAGAAGCAGAAGATATTAAGAAGAGGTGGCAAGAATACACAGAAGAACTGTACAAAAAAGAGCTTCACGACCCAGATAAAAAGATGAGCTTGATAAAGGACAGAAATGGTATGCACCTAACAGAAGCAGAAGATATTAAGAAGAGGTGGCAAGAATACACAGAAGAACTGTACAAAAAAGAGCTTCACGACCCAGATAATTACGATGGTGTGATCACTGACCTAGAGCCAGACATCCTGGAATGTGAAGTTAAGTTGGCCTTAGAAAGCATCACTACGAACAAAGCTAGTGGAGGTGATAGAATCCCAGTTGAGCTATTTCAAATCCTGAAAGATGATGCTGTGAAAGCATCATTTGCTGCACTCAATATGCCAGCAAATTTGGAAAACTCAGCAGTGGCCACAGGACTGGAAAAGGTCAGTTTTCATTCCAATCCCAAAGAAAGGCAATGCCAAAGAGTGCTCAAACTACCACACAATTGCACTCATCTCACATGCTAGTAAAGTAATGCTCAAAATTCTCCAAGCCAGGCTTCAGCAATATGTGAACCGTGAACTTCCTGATGTTCAAGCTGGTTTTAGAAAAGGCAGAGGACCCAGAGATCAAATTGCCAACATCCGCTGGATCATGGAAAAAGCAAGAGAGTTCCAGAAAAACATCTATTTCTGCTTTATTGACTATGCCAAAGCCTTTGACTGTGTGGATCACAATAAACTGTGGAAAATTCTGAAAGAGATGGGAATACCAGACCACCTGATCTGCCTCTTGAGAAATCTGTATGCAGGTCAGGAAGCAACAGTTAGAACTGGACATGGAACAACAGACTGGTTCCAAATAGGAAAAGGAGTACGTCAAGGCTGCATATTGTCACCATGTTTATTTAACTTATATGCAGAGTACATCATGAGAAACGCTGGACTGAAAGAAACACAAGCTGGAATCAAGATTGCTGGGAGAAATATCAAGAACCTCAGATATGCAGATGACACCACCCTTATGGCAGAAAGTGAAGAGGGGCTAAAAAGCCGCTTGATGAAAGTGAAAGTGGAGAGTGAAAAGGTTGGCTTAAAGCTCAACATTCAGAAAACGAAGATCATGGCATCTGGTCCCATCGCTTCATGGGAAATAGATGGGGAAACAGTGTCAGACTTTATTTTTCTGGGCTCCAAAATCACTGCAGATGGTGATTGCAACCATGAAATTAAAAGACGCTTACTCCTTGGAAGGAAAGTTATGACCAACCTAGACAGCATATTGAAAAGCAGAGACATTACTTTGCCAACAAAGGTCCGTCTAGTCAAGGCTTTGGTTTTTCTAGTGGTCATGTATGGATGTGAGAGTTGGACTGTGAAGAAAGTTGAGCACCGAAGAATTGATGCTTTTGAACTGTGGTGTTGGAGAAGACTCTTGAGAGTCCCTTGGACTGCAAGGAGATCCAACCAGTTCATTCTAAAGGAGATCAGCCCTGGGATTTCTTCGGAAGGAATGATGCTAAAGCTGAAACTCCAGTACTTTGGCCACCTGATGGGAAGAGTTGACTCACTGGAAAAGACTCTGATGCTGGGAGGCATTGGGGGCAGGAGGAGAAGGGGACAACAGAGGATGAGATGGCTGGATGGCACCCCTGACTCGATGGATGTGAGTCTGAGTAAACTCCAGGAGTTGGTGATGGACAGAGAGGCCTGGCATGATGTGATTCATGGAGTCCCAAAGAGTTGGACACAACTGAATGACTGAACTGAACTGAAGACCTGGGGAATCTTTAAAACTTAGAATGAAACATAGATTACTCATTGTTATCCATAACAATGAAGGAAAAAATTTAAAGCTGAACCATAGCTCACAATGAATATCTACAGAACTGTTCAAAAGATTAAAAAAAAAATTAATGTAAAAAACGAAGACAGCAATCACTGGTCTTTTCTGATTTGGGCAAGAGGTCAGGCCAGGTGCATTCTTAAGAGTTCTTGTTGTTCAGTCACTAAGTCATGTCCCACTTTTGCGACCCCATAGCCTGCAGCATGCCAGGAGAAAGTTACTATAAGGAGGAAATTAGGCACAGAATCTTGGTCCTCTTCTGACGCTAGTATCCCAACCACTTGGGCTCATCGAAGACACAAAAATCTTTGTGTTCTTGTCAATGACAGGATCCTGCTTTCAGATCCAAAGTCTGATTGGCAAGAAGGTCACTTCTCTGCTTACAAAGGGAAGAAGATAACATCAGTGACTTGGAATTTCTTTAAGTCCTAGAGCGAAGAGGAGACCAAAGGTAATCAGATACTCTTGGGCTATCTAAGAGAGGAACCAAGATCTTCAAAGAGCCTGGCATCTACACCAAAGTTGTTGTTGTTCAGTTGCTAAGTCATGTCCCACTCTTTGTCACCCCATAGGCTGCAGCATACCAGTCTTCCCTGTCCTTCACTATCTCCAGGAGTTTGCTCAAATTCATGTCCCCTAGTCAATGACACTATCCAATCATCTTATCCTCTGCCGCCCTCTTCTCCTTTTGCCTTCAATCTTTCCCAGCATCAGGGTCTTTTCCAATGAGTGAGTTCTTATTAGAGTTCTAGGCAAAATCTAATAATCTAATAAAATCTGATCTGATCCAATGAGATGTAATCAATGATGACATTTTAAGTTGTCTATTTAGTTGTGCCTTTTAGTAGTAATAATAGTAACAATAAATTTCGGCCTTCCAAGATAAGAGTTTGTTCCCTAGAGCACACTTGGGTCTAAGGCACCACCATGAACTGATCCAACTCAGGCCCTACTGCTGACGTTTGTTGATCAGAGCAAACAGCATTCATTCCTCTCAGAATTATTGATACCTTTGTTAGATATTGCTTGAGGGCAAATCAGACACTGCTGTCGCAAAGTCGCTTCAGTTGTGACTCTGTGCGACCCCAGAGGCGGTGGCCCACCAGGCTCCCCCGTCCCTGGGATTCTCCAGGCAAGAACACTGGAGTGGGTGGCAATTTCCTTCTGCAATGCATGAAAGTGAAAAGTGAAAGTGAAGTCACTCAGTCATGTCCAACTCTTAGCGACCCCATGGACTGCCACCTACCAGGCTCCTCCATCCATGGGATTTTCCAGGCAAGAGTACTGGAGTGGGTTGCCATTTCCTTCTCCAAAATCAGACACAGGGACTATTATTGCCCTCATGGGGTTAATCTGTTGAATTTTAGGCAAATTCCTTTCTCTTGGTAGGCCTCAGGTCCTCGACATATTCAGAGCTGTAACTCTGTACCTCAACTGCTGCTGCTAAGTCGCTTCAGTCGTGTCCGACTCTGTGTGACCCCACAGACAGCAGCCCACCAGGCTCCCCCGTCCCTGGGATTCTCCAGGCAAGAACACTGGAGTGGGTTGCCATTTCCTTCTCCAATGCAGGAAAGTGAAAAGTGAAAGTAAACTACTTGCCCTCAAAGTGCGGCTGCACCTCTTTCTGTTTCGTGATCACAGGCAAATTACTTTCTTCTCTCTAAGCCTCACCCATAAAATGGAGAAAATATAACTCTTGGTTCTTACAGGCTGGAATTACTCGATGGCAGGCGTCCAGCGCTAGGGTGGTTGTCGCTCTTGCTACTCGGGACGGGAGCAGGGCGAGGTGGCCCAGGGGTTCCTGGCAGGTGGTGATGTAATGTGGGCAACGCTCGCAGCCCCGGGAGGAAGAGGGCGCCGCGCCGGGGTTTCCTCACGTCCCGGACGCAGCGCAGGGAGCGATTCCCGCGGGCACGCTACGCCCCGAGCGCCGAGGCGGGGTCGCGCGCCGTGTGCACCAGGGGGAGCTCTAGGCAGAGCCGGGCGGGGGCGGCAGCGTCCGGGCACCAGGTTGCTGAGGAGCCGCGGTTCCTGGCCGCCCCCATCCTCACACCAAGGAGGTCGTGGAGAGACGAGAAGTGCCCTTGGTCTCGCCCTACCCCGTGGCGGTTCTAGCGGAGAGCCGGGTCTGCCCGACGGCAGTGGCGGGCGCAAACGCCGTCGCGTTGGAAGCTTGGGCGGGACCTAGAGGCGCAGTGGAGGAGGCTGGCTCCGGGGGACTGAAACCCTGAGAGGAACCTGCCCAGGGACAATTCTCAGGAGGAGGAGGAGGCGATGGAGGGAGACGGCCGCGCACACCTCGCAGACCGCAGCGGTCGTTCGCATGGTCGTGAGCACAGACGGCAGCAACACAGACACACCTCAGAGCCCACGAGGCCCTATTATGAGTCCCGCGGCCGGGAGAGGGACGAGGACAGAAGGCAGTGTCGCCGAGGTTCCCCAGCTTATTCCTCAGAGCGGGCATATTGTGGTTACAGCCGGTCTCCCCCACCGTCTACGTCTACATCACATCCTCGTCTGATGTCCGGAGACCGTCACAGACGCCCCTCGGAGACCTACGTTGTACAGCGGGGACCTGGAGAAGGACCCTATGATGCTCCCCGGGCCAGACTGGGGTTCAGTCAAGACCACCGCCTTTGTGCCCCCCACGGGAGAGAGGCTGGGAGTCTAAGCTGGGGGCACCAGCCTCCCCACAAGGACAAACACCCTTTGGGTGCCAAAGAATACAAGAAGTCTTCTACTTTGACCAGCCAAAAATCAGTCCTGGCCTCCTCCCTAGAGGAAAGCCCACGGTCTGTCCCCAGGGACAAAGCAAAGGAGAATCCACCCTCTACTGGTATCAAAGAGGAGGAAAGAAGGCGCCGCAGGATCCAGTTGTCACCTTCCTTCGGGCACCCTTCAGACTTTAAAAAGCAAAAGCAGGAAGACTTAGAGAAAACCAAACCGGACAAAAACAAGCCAAGTCTCAACCGCTTGGACATAGCAGAGGGGACAAGAAGCCTGTTACCCAAGGTGAAAGAGAAGGCTACCAATAACCAAAAGATTCAAGAAGGGAAAGTAAGACCTCCCCATTTGGATGGAAAGCCAGATGGCTCCCTCCCTGAAGTTGAGGAGACAGATATGGATAATGAATGCAAGCCGCCCACCATGCCTTTTCATTCATTCCTCAACCAAGACCAGCCTAGGGAGAACACAAAAAAGATTATGAAAACTTCAGCCACTACTCTTGAAGAGAAAGGACCTAAAAAAAATGACTCAAGTCAAAACTTGGTCTTGGTTCAGGAACTGCCTGAGGTGAATGAAAACACATCAGAGAAGCTGCAACCATCTGGAAACATCTGGGCCAAGCTGGAAAAGGTCCCCACTGATGCACCAGTGTGGCCAGATCTTCCATTACCCAGGATCTCCGCCAAGTACCATCCACTTCCTGCCTCTAGATTGATGTCCTCCTTCCGACCAAAGCAAAAAGCACTGTCTTCACCCCAGAAAGAGGAAGAAGGTGGATTTACTGGATGCAGAATGAATTCTAAGATGCAAGTGTTTTCTGGCTCTAAGTGTGCCTATCTCGCCAAAATGATGACCCTGCGCCAACAGTGCATCTGGGTACTTAAAAACAACATCAATTCAATCTTTAAAGTGGGAGGAGTCCCATATTCAGTTCTTGAACCCATCTTGAAGAGCTGTGCACCTGATCAGCTGTATCGCATAGAAAAATACAATCATACACTAGTTCAAGAAACAGATCAACTATGGAAAATTCACTGTCACCAAAATTTTAGGAAAGAAAGGCCACAAGAGAATGAGTCATGGCGAGAGATGTACATGCGGCTTCAGGATGCCCAAGAGCAGCGGCTTCGAGCACTGACAGTGAATATCCAGTCTGCACACGCCAATAAATCCAAAGGCCGACAAACAAAAATGATCCTACTCAACTCTCTGGCCTGGCCACCTTCTGACGTCCAGAGGAGGCAGCAGTTTGAAACACGAGAAGCAGCTGTCCCTGAAAAAGTCAAGATCAAGCCAGCCCCGTACCCCAGAGAAACCAGCCATACTCCCTCCAGCAGCAACAGCCTTAACCTTACCCATGAGAAGCTGGCCCACACATGCTCAAGCACTACCAGTACCCACTTGCCACAGGTGGTCAGCAGCAGGAAATCTGTGAAGAAAATTGCTCCTATGATGGCCAAGACAATTAAAGATTTCAAGAACAGATTCTCCCGACGATAAATGGAGGCATTGCCTTGGAGGTGGAATTCAGAGGGAGAAATACAAGGGCAGTGGGGGTTATGGAATGGGATTTTCTAAGAAGACCAGCAACTTTTGCTTTGTAGAAACTTTTGGACTCGGACTCCTATAGTTTTCAAGTGTTGTATCTGTAAGCCTGCACACCAAGCCCCTGCCTCCCTGCCTAGAGAACACTTCAGAATTCTGAAGATGAAGAGCCTCATTCTCACTGACAGTTTTAAGATACATTATACCTTTGTTCTTAACCTTTGTAAACAGTAAGACATAGTCTTAATTAACAAATGTTATCTTCAGATTGTATTTATATAAATAAATAAAAATAGGTAAACATGGGATTTTTTTTTTAATCTCAGAGTAGATGAGGCCTTTTTGAACACAAACCCAGAAGCCATTAATTAAAAAGGCTGATGTATTTGACCACATAAAAAATTCTAAATATATAAAAAAAGATCAAGAGACAATAACTGGGAAAGATACAACTCAGTTAACATTCAAAAGACCAATTTCCTTTATATATAATAAGTGCCCACAAAGCAAAGAAAAAAGATCAATAATTTACTATAAAAATGGACAAGTGTAGGAAAAGATAGTTCACACAAAAAGAAACACAAATGACTCTATATGACGAGATGCTCAATCTTACAAAAATGCAAATTTGAAACATAATACAAATTTCCACATATCAGTTGAGTAAAATTCAAAGAATTAATAGCCTGCTATGTTGGAGCAGATGGTCATACACTAGTAAGATGATAAGTTGATACAACTTCTACTGAAGTTAAAAGGCAAATTTATATACATTCTTTGTTACTATAGTATGACTTAAGATGATAAACTGAATATATAAATAGATAATGGCCAGACCCACATAAGCTCAGGAAGCCAAACCACAATCTCTGTAAGCAACCATCTCAGAAAACCAAATCCCAGACCCTAGAGCAATCTGTCCAAGAAACTAAATCACAACCTCCATAGCAACTGGCCCAGAATGGTCGAGATTTGCTCAACAACTGCCAGCCTCCCTATTTTTGCTCTTAGCCTCCAAGTCAGGACCAACCAAGAAAGCCAAATAGGACCTCCAAATCAATCACATAAGATGCCCCACTTCTAGGTAGCCCAACTCCAGATTTCCCAGGTCAACAGCCTCCAATCAGAAAATGTTAAAATCTTCCCCTTTTTTTTCACTATAAAGCTTTCCCACTCCCCTGCCTGCCAAATGCAAGTGATGACAGTTGACTTTCTTACTATAGCAAGCACTCAATAAATAGCCTGTTTCCTCAATATTGGTGGTTTTTAATTATTTCCACAGAGTTGCATTCTTCAGATGCACACATGTCAAATATACACATATACAAACTGATATAGCAATTTCACTGATAGGATTTTATTCCACAGACACAACTCTGTGTGTGTGTGTGTGTGTATTTAATTAATACAAAGACATGACCGTGGCATGTGAATCCACTTTTCTCTAGAACATCTGCCTGCCTCTAAAAGGCTAAGAAGCTGAGTAGTATATGTGACAACCTCAAAGTGCTAAGGTGCAAAAGTTCTAAGACCCATGAAGATAGGGGACCCTGGCAAAACCAATGAATATTCAGTCCTTATTCCATTCTAGGAATGAGGACAAAAGATAAGGTAAGGTGCCCATGTTCTGTATGGTCCAGAAAAATCTCAGTCCCTAAATTTGGATTGAGTCCCTAAATTTCAGTCCCTAAAATTCTCCAGGCCAGAATACTAGAGTGGGTAGCTATTCCCTTCTCCAGGGAATCTTCCCAACCCAGGGATTGAACCTAGGTTTCCCACATGGTAGGCAGATTCTTTACCAGCTGAGCCACTGGGGAAGCCCAAGAATGCTGGAGTGGGTAGCCTATCCCTTCTCCAGCAGATCAGGAATCAAATGGGAGTCTCCTACATTGCAGGTAGATTCTTTAGTAGCTGAGCTACTAGGGAAGCCCCAGAAAAATCTCAGTCCCTAAATTTGGATTGAGACGTTCCTGAATTGCTAGCTCCTCCCATCAGGCACAAGACAGAAACAAGCCTAAATTACCTTTACAAGAAGATATCATCATCCTTCATCACAAATTATTTCTAAAAACAAATCAACTACACTACCATGCATTCTAAGAGAAGAACAACATAAATGAAAAACATTAGGAATAACAGAAAATTCAAACAGATCCACAAGAACCTCAAGATATTAGAAGTATCAGACACAGACTTGAGGAAAACTATTTCAATCAATATAATTTACAGTAGTCTATAAAAATCAAGTAGGAACACATTTAACAAAAGATGTTGCAGATTTCTTTTGTGGGATGAATGGTATCCCCTTCTCCCCAAATTCATATACTGAAGCCCTAACTGTGAATAACTCAGAATGTGCCTGTATTTAAAGACAGAGCCTTTAGGAGGTTAATAAATTAAAATGAGGCCATTAGGATGGGCCCTAAGCCAATCTGACTGGTGTCCTTGGAAGAAGAGGAAATTTGGACATGTGAAGTGACGCCAGAGATGATTCTCTAGTATAGGAAATACCATGTTGATGACACAGCAAAAAGGTGGCCACTTGAAAGCCAAGAAGAAAGGCCTCAGGATAAATCAAACCTGCCAACATCTTTTTCTTGGAGTTCTAGCCTCCAGAACTGTGAGAAAATAAATTTTTGCTGTTTAAGATACCCAGTCTGTGATATTTTGCTATGGCAGCCCTAGCAAAATAATGCAACCTCTATGCTGAAAATGACAAAATAAGGCTAAGAGATATTTAAAAAGTTATAATGTTTAAGAATTGAGAAAATGAATTTTTTAAGATGTTCTCCTTAAAGCTAATGTATAGATTGAATGCAACCTCATCAAAAGCTCAGTGAACTTTTTTATATAAATTGAAAATCTGATTCTGACATTTATGTGGAAATTTAGAACCCAGATGGCATTGAAAAATAGGTCAGAGAATTTATACTAACAGTTTTTAAGGCTTAGTATTAAACCAAAATAATTAAGATAGTTTGATACTGGCATGGAGATAGATAAATCAATCAAAAATAACAGAGAGTTCAAAAATAAACCCACAAATGTATGGTAATGTGATTTTTCACAAAGTTATCACAGTAATTCAAAAAAATTTTAAAAGGTGCTGGAGCAAGTGGATAACCAAATAGGAAAAAAATGAAACTTAACCCCTATCTCACATCAAACACACAAATTAAATGAAGATAACAATTCTATATGTTTAGGTACCTAAACATATAACATTTGGGGAGAAAGGGATACCATTCATCCCACAAAATAACATAACATCAGATAAAGCAAAAATTGACAAAGTCAAAAGGAGAAATAGGCAAAAAAATACAATTACAGTGAAAGATACTTATATGCTATAGAACAACAAAAAAAAAATCTGTAAGATATAAAAGATTTGAACAACACAATTAAGAAACTTAACCATACATTGAGCCATAAAACAATTCTTGACAAATGTCAGAGGACTGAAATTCTGTAGAATGTTGCTAGTAAATACAACACAATTAAACTAGAAAACAATGTCCAAAAGGTATCAGCACACTTCCCGTATATGAATAATACACTTCTAAGTACTTACGAGTCAGGGAAAAATCATAATAGATATAAGAAAATATTTGGAACTGAATTAAAAAAGCAAAAGTCGTTCAGTTTAGTCCGACTCTTTGCGCCCCCATGGACTATACAGTCCTTGGAATTCTCCAGGCCAGAATACTAGAGTGGGTAGCCTTTCTCTCCTCCAGGGGATCTTCCCAACACAGGGATCGAACCCAGGTCTCCTGCATTGCAGGTGGATTCTTTACCAGCTGAGCCACAAGGAAATGAAAAGGAAAAATTAAAATGCTACATATTAAAACATATGGAAGCAGGCAAAGCGGTGACTGAAGGAAAATTTAAATCTTTAAATGCATGTGTTAAAAGAAAAAAGGTAAATATTAATAAATTAAGCAAATATATTAATAAATTATAAAAATAATAAACCCAAGGAGAGTATAAGAAAGAAAATAACCATTTTTTATACTTTTTTTATTCTTCTGAATTTTTTATTTTGTATTAGGGTATAGCTGATTAACAATATTATGATCAGAGATCAGATCAGATCAGTCGCTCAGTCATGTCCGACTCTTTGCGACCCCATGAACTGCAGCACGCCAGGCCTCCCTGTCCATCACCAGCTCTATGTTATGATAGTTTCAGGTAAATAGCGAAGGGACTCAGTCATACATATACATGTATCCATTTCCCCCCCTCAATCCCCCTCACATCCAGACTACCACATAACATTGACCGGACTTCATGTGCTATACAGTAGGTCTTTGTTGGTTATCTGTTTTAAATATAGCAGTGTGTACATGTCCATCCCAAACTCCCTAACTATCCCTCCCATCCCCAGCAACCTAAATTTGTTTCCTAAATCTGTGAATGTCTTTCTGTTTTGTAAGTTCATTTGTATCATTTCTTCTTAGATTTCACATATACGGGATGTCATATATTTCTCCTCTGTCTGACTTACTTCATTCAGTATGACACTCTTTTGGTCCATCCATGTTACTGCAAATGGCATTATTTCATCCTTTTTAATGACTGAGTATACAATAGTCCATTGTATATACATTGTATATATGTAACACATCTTCTTTATCCATTCCTCTGTCAATGGACATTTAGACTGCCTCCATATCTTGGTTATTATAAACAGTACTGCAATGAACACTGGGGTGTATGTATCCTTTCAGATTATGTTTTTCTTTGGATAGATATATGCACAGGATTGGGACTGTAGGGTCATATGGTAGCTCTGTTTTTAGTTTAAGAACCTCCATACTGTTCTTCATAGTGACTGTACCAATTTATATTCCCACCAACAAACTAGAAGGGTTCCCTTCTCTCTACACCTTCTCCACTGTTTATTATTTGTAGATTTTTTTGATGCTAGCCATTCTGGCTGGTATGAGGTGATAGCTCATTGTTGTTTTGATTTGAAAAGAAATAATAATTTTAAGACTGCAAAAGTAGAGAAATAGAAATCAAACAGACCATCAGATCAGATCAGATCAGTCACTCAGTCGTGCCCGACTCTCAGCGACCCCATGAACTGCAGCACGCCAGGCCTCCCTGTCCATCACCAACTCCCGGAGGTCACTCAGACTCACATCCATCGAGTCAGTGATGCCATCCAGCCATCTCATCCTCTGTCGTCCTCTGTCGTCCCCTTCTCCTCCTGCCCTCAATCCCTCCCAGCATCAGAGTCTTCTCCAATGAGTCAACTCTTCCCATCAGGTGGCCAAAATACTGGAGTTTCAGCTTGAGCATCATTCCTTCCAAAGAAATTCCAGGATTGATCTCCTTCAGAATGGACTGGTTGGATCTTTTTGCAGTCCAAGGGACTCTCAAGAGTCTTCTCCAACACCACAGTTCAAAAGCATCAATTCTTCGGCGCTCAGCCTTCTTCACAGTCCAGCTCTCACATCCATACATGACCACAGGAAAGACCACAGCCTTGACTAGGTGAACCTTTGTTGGCAAAGTAATGTCTCTGCTTTTGAATATGCTATCTAGGTTGGTCATAACTTTCCTTCCAAGGAGTAAGCGTCTTTTAATCTCATGGCTGCATAGACAGGATCAACAAAACCTGGTTCATTGAAAAGACTGACAAAATTGATAAACCTTTGGTAAGACTAACGAAGAAAAATAAGAGAGAAGGCACAAAAAAACAATGTAAGAATAAAAAGGGAAGATGGTTACAGATTCCATATATATTTAATTTTTTGCAAATAAATTTGAAAATTTAGATGAGATAAATAAATTCTAAGAAAACATAACATACCAAACCAACAGCAAAAAGAAATTTTAACGTATCAACAGTTTTGATGAAAATAACCTGAATTTGTTTAAAACCAACCAATAAACAAAAAACAAAGCAAAACACTTTCTATGGGAAATCCATTCTCAGATTTCTTTCAAGGCAAATTCTACCAAACAATGAAAAACACAATGGCAATCTTCCTAATTTCTTCTACTGAATGAAGAAGAGGGAATATTTCTCAATTTTTATGAGGACAACATATCTTTCATACTAAAACCTGACCAAGACACTCAAAAGAGGAAAACAATAGGCCAGTCTCACTCATTAATACAGATGGAAAAAGTCTAAGCAAAATATTAGCAAATTGAATCACCATATGTAACATCAAACTTCAGCATATCCCAGGAATGAGGTAAGACTGTTTAATATTAGAGAATCAAACAACATAGTTAATGCACCACATTATAAAATAAAGGGAAATATTATAATCACTTTAACAAATGTAGAAAAGTATTTGGTAAAAATCAACATACTTCTTTGATTTAAAAAAAGAACTCTAAGCACACTATTTTATGTTGCTAAAATAAGATCGACATACAAAATCAATTGCATTTCTATATATTAGTAATAAATATAAAATTAAATTTTAAAAACCAAGAAACCATTTACAATGATATGAAAACCATTTAGAGTGGTATCAAGAACCACAAGTATTTCTAACAAAAATGGCCAAGTTTTCTCTGCAGAAAACTCTAAACTGCTACTGAAAAAAATTAAGGAAGCCAGAATAAAAAGAGAAACGATACTCCTCAATTGGAGAATTCTTTGTAATTCTCATTATTTTTAAATCATCAATTCTTCTCAAATTTATTCTTCCAACTCAATGCCATCTCAATCAAAATTTAGCAACCTTTGTGGAATTTGACAAGTTGATTCTAAAATATGTAAACACATGTCAAAAATAGTGTGACCATTTGACAAAAAAGAATAAGTGAGAAGTCTTTGCTCTAGAGGATATCAAGAACAGATTGGGGTTTAGTCACTAAACAAGTGTTTGACTCTTTTGCGGCCCCATGGACTGTAGGCTGCCAGACTCCTCTGGCGATTTCCTAGGCAAGAATATTGGAGTGGGTTGCCATTTCCTTCTCCAGGGGATCTTTCCAACCCAGGAATCAATCCTGCGTTTCCCACATTGGCAGGCAGATTCTTTACCACTGAGCCACCTGGGGAAGCCCATGAAGAATGGATATAAAAAAATGAAAAAAAATTAAAAAATGGATACAACTATATTTCTAAGACAGTGTGGCATTGGCATAGGAAATAGACAAAAAGACCAATGGAACAGACTTGAGGACCCAGAAACAATTTTGCCTATTTTTCAAGTCTATAAATTTTATTTTCTTTTCTCTTGTTTTTCTCCTTTTTATAATCATGTTTTCCTTAAATGTTTAAACATATTTATAACAACTGTTTTTAAAGAGCCCCCATCTGCTAATTCTTTTGTTGTATTACGGAGTCTTCTGTTGACGGATTTTTATCCTCGTTTGGCACATTTTCCTGTTTTTCATGACTGCTAGTAGTTTTTTCCTTGGATGCCAGTCCTGCAAATCTCTAGATTATATTACCTTCTGTTAAGTATGTTGAGGGTTTGGGGGAAGCAGATTGTTCAGTTATTTGCAGGTAATTCTGATCCTATTAAGCTTCGTTAGGAAAGAGGTTATGTAAAGTCATGTTTATTCTAAGACTAGTTTTGTGCCAAGTCTCTTCAGTTGTGTCTGACTCTGCGACCCCATGGACTGTAGCCCACCAGGCTCCTCTGTCCGTGGGATTCTCCAGGCAAGAATACTGAAGTGGGTCCATGCCCTCCTCCAGGGGAACCTTCCCTCAAGCACTGCCTGCCTAGGATCTCTAGTAAATGCCCTGCTGTTCCACAAGAGGTCTCCACTCAGGTTGGTTGGACTTCAAACATCTCAGCCTTACATGAGAACGGGTAGCTGTTCCTCTTACAGTTCCCTGATAATTGGCTTTTCCCCAGCTTCAAACATTTCCACTCTGTGTATGCACAGCTTAGTATTCAGCCCAAAACTCAGAAGCATGGAGCAATTTGTTTGCCAAACTGCCTCCTCTCTGGTCCTCTTCCATCCCCATTCTAACCACTGACTGCTACTGCTAAGTCACTTCAGTCGTGGCCGACTCTGTGTGACCCCATAGACAGCAGCCCACCAGGCTCCCCTGTCCCTGGGATTCTCCACGCAAGAACACTGGAGTGGGTTGCCATTTCCTTCTCCAATGCATGAAAGTGAAAAGTGAAAGTAAAGTCGCTCAGTCATGTCTGACTCTTAGCGACCCCATGGACTGCAGCCTACCAGGCTCCTCCATCCATGGAGTACTTTTCCAGGCAAGAGTGGGGTACCATTGCCTTCTCCACTGAAGTCTTCCCAAATTCAGCTCCCTGTCTCATCTCTGCAAAATTGCTGGTACTATTTGCTGTATCACATTTGAAAGCAGGAAGCTGTATCAGTTTTTTTAAATGTACACAAGACTGATCTGAATGGAGAGATATATACTTTCTGTACTTAAAAATAAAATCTATTAAAATTAATGTGTGTGGTTTTTTTTTACAAAAGAAAGAAAGGATGTTAACACAAAACACCAAATGTACAAATTTCACATCTGTATATTCTCAGTTATGTGGTTAAAAGTAGGGGAATAAGGGGAAAAAAACCCACATCTCCAAGAGTATCAACGTGAAAGTGAAGTCGCTCAGTCATGTCCGACTCTTTGCGACCCCATGGACTGTAGCCCACCAGGTTCCTCCGTCCATGGGATTCTCCAGGCAAGAATACTGGAGTGGGTTGCCATTTCCTTCTCCAGGGGATCTTCCTGACCCAGGGATCGAACCCAGGTCTCCCACATGCGGGCAGACACTTTAACCTCTGAGCCACCAGGGATCAGATCAGATCAGATCAGTGGCTCAGTCGTGTCCGACTCTTTGCGACCCCATGAACTGCAGCATACCAGGCCTCGCTATCCATCACCAGCTCTCGGAGGTCACTCAGACTCACATCTATCGAGTCAGTGATGCCATCCAGCCATCTCATCCTCTGGCGTCCCCTTCTCCTCCTGCCCTCAATCCCTCCCAGCATCAGAGTCTTCTCCAATGAGTCAACTCTTCCCATCAGGTGGCCAAAATACTGGAGTTTCAGCTTGAGCATTTCCTTCCAAAGAAATCCCAGGGCTGATCTCCTTCAGAATGGACTGGTTGGATCTCCTTGCAGTCCAAGGGACTCTCAAGAGTCTTCTCCAACACCACAGTTCAAAAGCATCAATTCTTCGGTGCTCAGCCTTCTTCACAGTCCAACTCTCACATCCATACATGACCACAGGAAAGACCATAGCCTTGACTAGGCGAACCTTTGTTGGCACAGTGATGTCTCTGCTTTTGAATATGCTATCTAGGTTGGTCATAACTTTCCTTCCAAGGAGTAAGCGTCTTTTAATTTCATGGCTGCAGTCACCATCTGCAGTGATTTTGGAGCCCAGAAAAATAAAGTCTGACACTGTTTCCACTGTGTCTCCATCTATTTCCCATGTAGTGATGGGACCAGATGCCATGATCTTCGTTTTCTGAATGTTGAGCTTTAAGCCAACCTTTTCACTCTCCACTTTCACTTTCATCAAGAGGCTTTTGAGTTCCTCTTCACTTTCTGCCATAAGGGTGGTATCATCTGCATATCTGAGGTTATTGATATTTGTCCCAGCAATCTTGATTCCAGCTTGTGTTTCCTCCAGTCCAGCATTTCTCATGATGTACTCTGCATATAAGTTAAATAAACATGGTGACAATATACAGCCTTGACTATTTTGACAATATACTTGACAATATACTCCTTTTCCTATTTGGAACCAGTCTGTTGTTCCATGACCAGTTCTAACTGTTGCTTCCTGACCTGCATACAGATTTCTCAAGAGGCAGATGAGGTGGTCTGGTATTCCCATCTCTCTCAGAATTCTCCACAGTTTATTGTGATCCACACAGTCAAAGGCTTTGGCATAGTCAATAAAGCAGAAATAGATGTTTTTCTGGAACTCTCTTGCTTTTTCCATGATCCAGCGGATGTTGGCAATTTGATCTCTGGTTCCTCTGCCTTTTCTAAATCCAGCTTGAACATTAGGAAGCCCAGTATCAATGTGACATTAGCAAAATGTTCCAGGTTGTCTGATCAGTCTCCCTTTCTTGGTCCAGGTACAGAAAAAATGTGGTTCAACATCAGCCACAGCATTTTTAAAGATCCCCACAAGTCTACACCGGTGGTCAGCAGTGAAGTAGTTAATCTTCCTTAAGGAAGAGCAGAGCAGAGCACTTAAAACAAGAGTTACTTAAAATTCAGCTTAGCTTATGGTGATTTAGAGCTCATTTAATTAGTATTTAGAACTGTGCATTGTTTATAGCTATTGGTATTTCAATAGATGCTTAAATGTTTGAACATTTAAAGTTTAATAAGCCTTAGTTCTCTGAAGAAAAACATTGATGTAATTAAATTTTCAATTACTCTAGTTTTTTTTTAGGGGACCATGCGATTAATAAAAGCTATGGCATTTAACAACACTCATTTAAAAACCTAATCTGCCACCTCATTAATTAGTTAACACTTACAGTAGGTATTTTTTTTAGTATAAAAATTTCACACAAGCAAAGTCACAACTTTTGAAAAGTACATGTAATGAAACGTGAGAATAAATAAAAGTAGTTTTGTATCAGATTATTTTGCACATGAATGTGTGGCTCAATTATGGCTTTCTAAAAACTATTTTTCTGCATTGATACAATTACTGTTTGGTTTAAATTCTGTGGTCAAATTAAAAACAGTGAAGCAATTGCTCCTCAGAGCTCCTTTCCCCCAGGATCTTACCTTCAAGTAGGAAAAAAAAAAAAAAACAGTGCCAGAGGTTTACAAATTGGAC
Source organism: Tragelaphus eurycerus (assembly GCA_935064755.1). NCBI lineage: Eukaryota > Metazoa > Chordata > Mammalia > Artiodactyla > Bovidae > Tragelaphus > Tragelaphus eurycerus. The sequence goes on from CAKXYN010000023.1 coordinate 16,590,346, forward strand.
ATAGCTTTATTTTAATTAAACACTAAATTTAAAATGGAATAGGAGAAAATTCTCCACTCACAGATCTTTGCTACCCACAGATCATTACAGTGCCACACAGGAGGTCACGATGCATACCCACAATTACTGGATCAAAACATGAATGTTCAGAACATCCCAGGTATCCAGTGTGCACACTAAAGACTCAGAAGCCCTTCCGAAATATGATCAGGATCATGGAAAAAGCAAGAGAGTTCCAGAAAAACATCTATTTCTGCTTTATTGACTATGCCAAAGCCTTTGACTGTGTGGATCACAATAAACTGTGGAAAATTCTGAAAGAGATGGGAATACCAGACCACCTGATCTGTCTCTTGAGAAATCTGTATGCAGGTCAGGAAGCAACAGTTAGAACTGGTCATGGAACAACAGACTGGTTCCAAATAGGAAAAGGAGTATGTCAAGGCTGTATATTGTCACCATGTTTATTTAACCTATATGCAGAGTACATCAAGAGAAATGCGGACTGGAAGAAACACAAGTTGGAATCAAGATTGCTGGGAGAAATATCAATAACCTCAGATATGCAGATGACACCACTCTTATGGCAGAAAGTGAAGAGGGGCTAAAAAGCCTCTTGATGAAAGGGAAAGTGGAGAGTGAAAAGGTTGGCTTAAAGCTCAACATTCAGAAAACGAAGATCATGGCATCTGGTCCCATCACTACATGGGAAATAGATGGAGAAACAGTGGAAACAGTGTCAGACTTTATTTTTCTGGGCTCCAAAATCACTGCAGATGGTGACTGCAGCCATGAAATTAAAAGACGCTTACTCCTTGGAAGGAAAGTTATGACCAACCTAGATAGCATATTCAAAAGCAGAGACACTACTTTGCCAAGAAAGGTTCGCCTAGTCAAGGCTATGGTCTTTCCTGTGGTCATGTATGGATGTGAGAGTTGGACTGTGAAGAAGGCTGAGCACCGAAGAATTGATGCTTTTGAACTGTGGTGTTGGAGAAGACTCTTGAGAGTCCCTTGGACTGCAAGGAGATCCAACCAGTCCATTCTGAAGGAGATCAGCCCTGGAATTTCTTTGGAAGGAATGATGCTCAAGCTGAAACTCCAGTATTTTGGCCACCTGATGGGAAGAGTTGACTCATTGGAGAAGACTCTGATGCTGGGAGGGATTGGGGGCAGGAGGAGAAGGGGACGCCAGAGGATGAGATGGCTGGATGGCATCACTGACTTGAAGGATGTGAGTCTGATTGACCTCCAGAGCTGGTGATGGACAGGGATGCCTGGTATGCTGCAGTTCATGGGGCCGCAGAGAGTCGGGCACGACTGAGCGACTGATATGATCTGATCTGACCAGTCAGGAAAGAAACTTACCAGAGTTCTTGCCCTCAAGGAGCTTATAGTCTACTGGGGTCAGGGGAAGGAAAAGGATGGGAAAGGAAAAGGTCAGGACAAGGAAAAATCCAATTATAATTTACTGCGATAAAGGTGGCATGGTGATGTCTACTCTTTGCATCAAGGAGGGGCACTTTGTCAAATTTGGAAAGCAGGCTGACCAAAAAGGTTAAGTTTAGATCCTAAAGAACAAAACTGTAAGGGACAGAGAAAGATAAGGGCGTTAAAGAGGCCAAGAAGGAAAACAGAACTCTAGGAGACTAGTATCATGAAAACCAAGAGGCGTTTCCTAAGGCTAATCAGCAGTGTCAATGCCCAAAACATCAGGGGTAACTCAAAACACCATGTTTTTATACATAGTAGTCACTAAGTGTTCATTGTAGGAGCTGATGTATAAATGTATATTTACACCTCAGTGTTAAGTAAAAACCAGTATATGAACTCAAAAGTATCTAACTCCCATTCTTAAGCTCAGCCACCAACACCTATCATATGTAAATAAATAATGGTATTTAAAAGTAAATTTTAACATACAAACATGTATTACAAATGCCTGAGTTGAAACCCACAATAACAAAGCTATCCTTTAGATACGAATCATATATTAGTTGATTTTTTAAAAATTCACCTCCTGCAAAAGCAACTAGTGCGAGTCTTTGTGCCCAGTAGACAATACATATCTGTAAAACAAAAATGATTCTAGAGATAGTTTCTCTCCGCTGTCTCCCTAAATCACATTAAAATGATGGTAAAGGAATTTTTTAAAAAAGGAAAGAGTAAGTATAAATTTTGCTCTGAACAGTGAAGAGAAACCCCCCACCCCCAAACAACTGCCTTTCCCTGTTTAACTCCAACAGTGATAGGAAGCATGCTTGTTTTGCCCTCATTCCCTGTAGGAAAGTGAAGAGCATTTCTTGGAGAAACTGAAAACCTCACAGCAAATATCTACAGAAACTGGCTTCTGTGGATGTCCCAGTAAAAAGGCTCCTGCCTACTTAATCATCCAACAGAAAAACCCATCCCCATTTGAGGAGCCTCTTCTAAAGCTCACAGATTCGAATTCGCTTTCAGGTGTCTTACCTTAGGCAAGTTCACTAGATTTCTGAGGAAAACCTACACAAAAGACAGACCACCAGGGAAAAAAAGCAAAGAAAAACTTGAGAGGAAACAGACATAATACTAGAAGCAAAAGACAAAAAGGGAAGGGGGTGGGGCAGGGAGGGAGAGGAAACCTTCGCAGTTAAAAGGAGCCATGAAAAAGGAACATTGAGACAATAAGAAAGTATCTGGAAATAAAAATATGAAAGCAGAAATTTAAAACTCAACCAAATGGGATAAAAAGTTGAGGAGGTCTCTTGATAAGAAAAAACAAGAGTAAGCAATGTAAAATAAAACAGAAACCAGCATGTTACAGATTCCATTTGGAAGTCAAACATTCAAGAAATAGGACTTGCTGCCGAGAGCCGGTGAGAGGACCTCCACCCATGGCAAAGGTCATGAGGACATATGCAAAGGCGGGGCCGAGCCTTAGGAGTCCCCCTGGAAATCCCCAAGCATCTACCCCCAAAACCAGAGTTTGCCTACTTCCTGCTTTGTGCTCTCACCTACACCTCTGACTTTACAGGGGGCTGTCCCCCACTACCTCTCTCTGAAAAAAGAGTTAACTTACAGCTCCAGTTAATAATTCCTGGGTGTGACAGTGTTTCAACCTACAAACTCTTTTGGAAATCCTGTAGCCTGCCTGAATAGGTTTTTCCGGCCACATGTGATTGTTTAGAGCCTCCCAACTGTGAGAGGCACAAGATGTTCTAAACTGTCTAAATACAGATTCTTTTGAACAGTTAAAAGATTGATTAGAAATTGCATTGGTGAAGGGTTTTTCACTTGTTGGGCCAAAGTTTGCTGCTAAGTCTCCATATCCCTTACCTATTTGTGTCCTTGGCAGCGTATTGATTGATATAATTGGTGTATAGAAATGTAAGTAGTAGCCTCAATGTTTGTAACCTTGGACCCTTGAGTTAATTCTTTTCTTGATTGAGCCCACTTCACCTTTGCCCTATAGGAATGAAACTTTATCTAATGCTTTTGGAGGGTGGTGCCTGACTTTAGAATAATAATAATCACCTTTAGAGAAAAATAAGTTTCTTAAAATGTTAACAGATCTCCAGACCAGAAGATGATGTAACTCACCTAAACTTTTGCATATGATAAGTTTGAAAGCCTGGCTCAGGGACTGCTGTCCCTGCATGACTCCACCCCTTCCCCCATTATCCTCTATGCATAACTTAAGGTATAAAAACTACTTTGAAAAATAAAGTGTGGGGCCTTGTTCGCCCAAACGCGATCTCCCCATATCGTTCTTTCTCTTACCTTCTGGCTGAATTATTCAGCCTCTTTTCTCCACTAAATGTTCTCACTGAGCTATCCTTATTTCATCTGCTTTTCTTCACTGAATTTCCTCACTGAGCTATCCTCATTTTTATTACTCTTTATATCTTTAATTAACGCCTAATTAATCATTTCCTGACCCCGGCCGATGCCATCTCTGCTTCGAATTCCCTGGATCCACCGGGGCTGGACTCCAGCAACTTCCAGGAAAGGAAAACAGGAAAATGAAAGGGAGGGAGGGAGGAAAGAAGGACAAGAGAGAAAGAAAGGAAGAGCAAGAGAGGGAAAAAAAGAGAGAAAAATTATCTAAAGAAATAATACAAGAATATTTTCCAGAATTGACGACATGAATTCCCTGATCTAAATGGCCCACAACTTCATACCAGCACTGGAAATGAAAAAGAATTCTCAACAAGTGATATCTTCATGAAAATTCAGAAACTAGAGATGGTAAGGAGAAGATTCTAAAAAGATTCAGAGAATGAATAACATCACACGTGTTGCTACCCCACTGGAAGCTAAAAAATAATGGAGAAATGCCTCCTCAAATGACATGAAATCAATTCCAACTGTTAGGTAGGTAGAATAGGGAAAAGGAGTCCAAAATGGCGGTGGCTAAAAGACAGGGAAGGTCAAAGGAAGGTCCGGGGACCAGAGTGAAGACTTCAGGCAGAACAAACAGCACTCCTGGCTAAGCTCAATTTACATAGGGCAGGCCCAGGTGGAGGAAAAAACATATAAAAGGAGGAGCCAAAGCGCTTTCTCAGGGACTCACTCTCCGGCTTGCATTCTCTCTCCGCCCTCTCCCCCCCCTCCTCCCCCTCCTCCCCCCTCCCCTCTCCCCCTCCTCTCCCCCTACTCTCCCGTGCTCCTCCACTCTCTTCTCTTGGATTCTTCTGCTATCTTCTACATAAAATGGAGCTATAACACTGATTTGCCTAAGAGCTGTAGCACGGTTTGTCCAAGACCCAAGAGCTGTGACGCGCTGAGGGCTTTAATGTCCCTTGCTCCAAATCTTTGTTGTGACTAGACAAGAACCCGAGGAACATACACTCACATAACACAACCTAGAGTATCACTCTCAGCCAACCATCAACAAGGTGAGAGAAGGACAGAGTTGCACACGTAGTGTGCACGCATGCTAAGTCGCTCAGTCATCTCCTGCACTGGCAGGCAGGTTCTTCACCACTAGCGTCACCTGGAAAGCCACTTTGTACACTGCTGCTTTGTCTGGATGTATGTACATACATAGTTCAAAAACTTTGCCTCCCATGTGCCATTTCTCTGGCAGCCATTGGTTGGTGTAGGATATAAGGCAAGAAGGAGGTAAAAAGAACTTCCCTGGTGGCCCAGCAGTTGAGAATCTCCCTGCCAACGCAGAGGACATGGGTTTGATCTCTGGTCGGGAAGATCCCACATGCCTCAGGGCAACAAAGCCATTGAGCCGCAACTACTGAGCAGGAAGCAGCAACTATTGAAGCCCTACATGCCCTGAGCCTGTGCTCTACATCAAGAGAAGCCATCACAATGAGAAGACTGCACACTGCAACTAGAGAGTAGCCCCCGTTCTCTGCAACTTAGAGAAAGCCCGCACAGCAACCAAGACCCAGCAGAACCAAAAATGCATAAATTGTTTAAGTCACTCTTCTAAACAAAAGAAAAGAAGGATAAGAAAAAAACCTGAAAATTTTCTTGGTGAGCTTCACCACATGGAGAAGAGGTTTACAATTCCTTCAGAAAATGTAGGAAGAAAGTAGTATCAAATATACAGAAAAGTAAGCCTAAGAATAAGGCAGAGTTTTACTCCAGGAGTTGGTGACGGACAGGGAGGCCTGGCGTGCTGTGATTCATGGGGTCGCAGAGTCGGACACAACTGAGCGACTGAACTGAAGCTACGATTGAGTCCTATCCCACAGTTAAATAAAAAATAAAATACAACCACAGTTTACCATATGGCTCAGTTGTGAATAATGGTTTCATGGTTGGATTAATATACACAATTATACTGAATTCGTACTTAACCAAAAATTGTGATAAAACGATCTTGGGAGAATGGAGGAAGGGAAGTATGGGCCAGAGAGAGAGGATGCAGAAGGAACAAGGTAGGATAAAAAAAAAGCCAAATGCTCACTTTCCATCAAAGTAAGTAGAATTTATATCTGACAATGGAAAATCAAAATTCAGAAATTTTAACTTGTCATTTTGAGGAAGAAGGGCAAAAGTAGTTGCTTCTGGGGAGCAATACTTGAGGGTGTGAAAGGGAGCAGGAAACTTTCTTAAGTTCTGTAGAACCATTAAATCTTTTAAAACTGAGTGCTGACATTACATTCTTTAAAACAAAAATGCAATTGAAATATAAATGAGAACATATATATTTAAAATTTGAAACAACAATAAAAATCACCCAAATAAAGAGGACGCATTCTTGAAATCCAATACAGTAGATAACATAGATGATCAAAGTTCCTATGGACATACATCAAACTCACTGATTATATTCCCCACCTCAATCTATCCCCTCCACAGGCCCCTAATCAGTAAAATTCCTTGCATTTAGACCCCAGGAGTTTAAGACATCAATAAGCATATCTAAATATGGCTCTCCCTAGTGCCATCTTGCAATGGCACCCCACTCCAGTACTCTTGCCTGGAAAATCCCATGGATGGAGGAGCCCGGTACAATGCAGTCCATGGGGTCGCTAAGAGTCTGATACGACTGAGCGACTTCACTTTCACTTTCATGCATTGGAGAAGGAAATGGCAACCCACTCCAGTGTTCTTGGCTCGAGAATCCCAGGACAGTAGAGCCTGGTGGGCTGCCGTCTATGGGGCCGCACAGACTCTGATATGACTGAAGCGATCTAGCAGCAGTGCCATCTTGGGAATAGAACAAAAAAACAAAAACAAGATTGGGCCTCTGTCTTCAAGTCACATGAATTCTGTCTGAGAGGCAATATCACATGCAGGAAACAGGTAATAACATAAATTAATCACAAATAATAACCTACATGTTACAAACTATATGGAGTTCAGAAATGTCAGATTTGAGAGAATGTTCCTAGAGCAGTGGCAAGCAAAGAGGAAATTGGGCCACAACATTACCTGCTCTGTAGATCATGTCAAGGTGGTACTTTTATTCCGAGGATAATGGAAAGCCATTAAAAGGATCCTAGCCAGGGAGTGATAAAATTTTAAGATCACTTTGAGCATTGGAGGAAGAATTGACTGAAAGGACGGAAAACCAACAGGTGGAATGGTTAAGAGGCTATTGAAATGGTTCAAGTGATAGATTATGGTGACTTGTACCCAGATAAAGGCTATAGAAATATTTATTATTAAAGACCATTATATAAATAGAACCTGTAAGATTTGCTGATGCCTTCCTTAAGCAGGAATTGGCAGGAAGAAGGAGCTAAGGATGACTCTCAGAATTCTGACTTGAGCCACTGGGTGGATGGTGGTTTCCCAGATGGAGGAAGACTAGGAAAGCTACAAGTTTTAGAGAGGAAGGTTAAGAGTTAGGGGTTGAACAAGTTAACATGCAGATACTTGATTCTCCACTGGATTTGTCAAGTAGTCAATTTATTTATCATCCTCTGTGTTCCATATTCTAGGAATCACATGGGTTTGGGGCTCAGCAAAGAAGTCCAGTCTAAAGTCAGTTTAAGGGAGCTGCTGGCATACAGATGGCATTGGAAGTCATGAAAATGTATGAGACTATCTACGGCAGTGGTTTTCAAACCTGGAGTCTGAATTTAAGATGCAAGTTTCAATATCCTCATCCAGAGAGCTTGTGATTCTGTAATTCTCAGTGAGGTCCAGAAATTTGCTTTATTAAAAGCCATCCCCAAATGTTTTGATGCAGATGGTTCTGGCTCAGGTTGGAAGGGCTTAAGCACAACCCAGAGGTGACAAAGTGGCAACAGCTAACAAATAGTGTAGCCAATCCTTTCCAGAAGTTGGAAAGAAACTGGAGAAGTTAGAGAGACACTGCTAGGAGAGGGAGTTAAAGGCCAAAAGGTTACCTTTTATTGTGTATTGTTAGTTTCTTTTTAAAGGTGGGAAACAGTAGAGTGGTGGTTCATACTCTTGGCTACACATTGCAATCGAGATTGAGATCACAACTGAGGTTTTAAAAACTATCAATGAACAGGATACACCAAAACCAGTAAATCAGAATCTCTGGAGGTGGAGCTTAAATATCAGTATTTTTCAACTTAAAAAAAAAATGTTTGTAATCATTTTCCCCTTGAAGTATTGTTATATCCTCGATGCCTGGCACATAATACAGCTTCAATTTACGTTTTTTGTTGTGGAAAATATTGTTGAGCCAGTTAGCTAAGGACACAGACAATAGGTAACTCTACATATTGTAAAATTCACGTAATCTTTGTGTGAAAGGATTATAGTCCAATTACCTTACTTTCTACTGCGGGAACGGAAGCCTGAAAGAGGAATTAAATTCCTAAGGTCTCTCAACCTTGGTAGTAGTGAATCAGGACCAGAATCCCGTATTCCAACTCCCAGGTCAGTGTTATCTTGCGTTTCAACAATTTCATTTTGACCATACTCTAAATCCGCTCACTCATCAAGACTCAGCCTGCCTGATAATAATACCTTCCCCTTAACACCTCATCTCTTCAGTCACAAACTCTTCCATCTCTTTCATCAAACAATAGCCGAACCCAAATACGACTCTTTCTTTCCGCAACCCCGCTTCAACCCTAGTTCCCAGACTTTGCGCTTGCGCCACAAGAGCATTGGACTCTGTCGCCATAGCAACTGGACACAGGACCCGGCCCGCAGCTAGAGGAGAGGAGTTCCTGAAAGTATATGCTTTCCTTACCGCTTCCCGAGCCTGATGGGTGAACCTGAGAGTCTGGTAAGATAGCTCCATCAGGACGCTGCCTTAGGAACGGAGAAAAGGAGGAAAAGGAGCCAGTTACTAGGCCGACCAGTACAGCCACCGAGGCCGTTCAGGGAAACCTGACGCTTAACCAGCCCGCCCCCTTCAGGATTGGCCAGAGTTTAGACATGCCGGCCAATCACTGGACAAAGATGTATTCTTTCCGCATACCAATCAAGGTTAATATAAACCTGTTAATCCGGAGCTTTTGCACCGCACTGGCCAGTCGAGAGACACAAAGGGGATGATTGGCAGTTCAGTTCATTTCAGTCGCTCAGTAGTGTCCGACTCTTTGCGACCCCGTGGACTGAAGCACGCCAGGCTTCCCTGTCTTCACCAACTCCCGGAGCTTATTCAAACTCATATCCGTTGAGTCGGTGATGCCATCCAGCCATCTCATCCTCTTTCGTCCCCTTCTTCTGCCTTCAATCTTTGCCAGCATCAGATCAGATCAGATCAGTCGCTCAGTCGTGTCCGACTCTTTGCGACCCCATGAACTGCAGCACGCCAGGCCTCCCTATCCATCACCAGCTCTCGGAGGTCACTCAGCCTCACATTCATACAGTCAGTGATGCCATCCAGCCATCTCATCCTCTGTCGTCCCCTTCTCCTCCTGCCCCCAATCCCTCCCAGCATCAGAGTCTTCTCCAATGAGTCAACTCTTCGCATGAGGTGGCCAAAATACTGGAGTTTCAGCTTTAGCATCATTCCTTCCAAAGAAATCCCAGGGCTGATCTCCTTCAGAATGGACCGGTTGGATCTCCTTGCAGTCCAAGGGACTCTCAAGAGTCTTCTCCAACACCACACTTCAAAAGCATCAATTCTTCGGCGCTCAGACTTCTTCACAGTTCAGCTTTCACATCCATACATGACCACAGGAAAGACCATAGCCTTGACTAGGCGAACCTTTGTTGGCAAAGTGATGTCTCTGCTTTTGAATATGCTCTCTAGGTTGGTCATAACTTTCCTTCCAAGGAGTAAGCGTCTTTTAATTTCATGGCTGCAGTCACCATCTGCAGTGATTCTGGAGCCCCCCAAAATAAAGTCTGACACTGTTTCCACTGTTTCCCCATCTATTTCCCATGTAGTGATGGGACCAGATGCCATGATCTTCGTTTTCTGAATGTTGAGCTTTAAGCCAACCTTTTCACTCTCCACCTTCACCTTCATCAAGAGGCTTTTGAGTTCCTCTTCACTTTCTGCCATAAGGGTGGTATCATCTGCATATCTGAGGCATCAGGGTCTTTTCAAATGAGTCGGTTCTTCGCATCTGGTGGCCAAAGTATTGGAGCTTCAGCTTCAGCATCAGTCCTTCTAATGAATATTCAGGACTGATTTCCTTTAAGATGGACTGGTTGGATCTCCTTACAGTCCAAGGGACTCTCAAGAGTCTTCTCCAACACCACAATTCAAAAGCATCAGTTCTTTGGCGCTCAGCTTTCTTTATGGTCCAACTCGCACATGCATACATGACTACTGGAAAAATAGCTTTGACTAGACGGACCTTTGTTGGTAAAGTGATGTCTCTGCTTTTTTTTTTTTTTTTTTAACTGAGTGACAAGGTGATAGGCTAAAGATCTAATTCCCGTATTTTCTGCTAACGCGTTCATTTGCCTGAACTATGTCTGGTACTTGACTAAGGGAGTGGCTAGAGTTTACTTTGGTGGAATAGATGAGCTTTAGAAGTTAACATTTTTCTTTTTTTTTTTTAATCACAGGAAGTTTTTATTTTTATTTTTATTTTTTTTTCCAGGGGAAAATGGAGAAAGGAAAGGATCAATGAGGGTGGGAGGGAAATGGGAAGAAAGAAGGGGAATGATAGTGGGGAGGAGTATATGTAATTTCTTAACTAATGGCTTTCTGTTTTTAATCACAAAGAACACTTAAAAAAAAAAAATTTTGAATTCATCCTATATTAGGTGGTTTGATCTGGAAATGAAAAGTTCAGGAAAATAAAAGTCCAATTTGGGTGTCCTCATCTTAGGCACACCTTGGTATTTTGTATTGGTAGGTCTATCTTTACCACAATATATTATTTAGGACAGGATCACATTTGTCGCTTCTTCCTCCTTACTACCCAAAGTGGTACCAGTCCCATAAAATAGTCAATAAAGCTTTACAGAGTGAACAAATAAGTCAATATTTTTTTTTTTAACTCTCCTGAGTGAACTGAATTTTTTGAGGCTCAGAAGTGAATATGTTTTCCTCTTTACTTTGTCTATTACAGCCAGATTGTATGAGTGGGGTATTAAAGTCTCCCACTATTATTGTATTGTTGCATATTTCTTCTATCATATTAATTAATGTTTGTCTTAGATAAATCAATGCTCCAATGTTGGGTGCATGTCTAATTGTTATAACTTCTTTTTGGATTGTTCCTTTAAGTCGTTATGTATAACCTTGATTGTCTCCTTTTCAGGATCTTTAAAGTCAATTTTATCTGTTATGAGTATTGCTACTCCTGTTTTCTTTTGGTCCATAATTGCATAGAAAATCTTTTTCGGGCCCTTCATTTTCAGTCAGTATATATCCCCTATTTTAAGGTGGTTCTCTTGTAGGCAACATATATAGTGGTCTAGTTTTTGTATCCATTTAACGCATTTTAGTCTTTTGGTTATCTCTTGTAGACAAGGTATTTAGGTGTCTTGTTTTTGTATCCATTCGGCCAGTCTCTGTTGATTAGGGCATTCAGCCCATTAACATTTAAAGCAATTATTGATAAATAGGATTTACTTTATTGTTTTGGGTTCGAATTCATACACCCTTTTAATGATTCATATCTAGAGAATGTCCTTTAGTTTTTGTTGGAGAAATGGTTTAGTGGTGCTAAATTCTCTCAACTTTTGCTTATCTGTGAAGCTTTTGATTTCTCCTTCATATTTGAATGAGATCCTTGCTGGATACAATAATCTAGGCTGTAAGTTATTTTCTTTCATCACTTTAATTATGTCTTGCCATTCCCTCCTGGCTTGGAGAGTTTCTATTGAAAGATCAGCTGTTATCCTTATGGGAATTCCCTTGTGAGTTATTTGACGTTTTTCCCTTGCTGCTCTTAATAATTGTTCTTTATATTTAATCTTTGTTAATTTGATCAATATATGACTTGAGGTGTTTCGCCTTGGGTTTATCCTGTTAGGGACTCCCTGGATTTCTTGAACTTGAGTGGTAATTTCCTTCTCCATTTTAGGGAAGTTTTCAACTATTATCTCCTCAAGTATTTCCTCATGGTCTTTCTTTTTATCTTCTTCTTCTGGAACTCCTATGATTCGAATATTGCAGCGTTTAATGTTATCCTGGAGGTCTCTGAGATTGTCCTCATTTCTTTTGATTCGTTTTTCTTTTTTCTCCTCTAATTGATTTATTTCTAGGATTCTCTTTTAATCCACTAATCCTATCTTCTGCCTCTGTTATTCTACTATTTGTTGCCTCCAGGGTGTTTTGGATCTCATTTATTGCATTATTCATTATGTGTTGACTCTTTTTTATTTCTTCTAGGTCCTTGTTAAACCTTTCTTGCATCTTCTCAATCCTTGTCTGCAGACTCTTTAACTGTGATTCCACTTTGATTTCGAGATTTTGGATTAATTTCACTATCATTATTCGGAATTCTTTATCAGGTAGATTCCCTATCTCTTCCTCTTTGGTTTGATTTGGTGGGAATCTATCCTGCTCCTTTAGCTGCTGGGTATTCTTCTGTCTCTTCATCTTGTTAAAATTACCAAGTTTAAAGTGTCCTTACTATATTCTGGTAGTTTGTTGAATTTTCTTTCTTGAGGCAGTTGACTAGTCTTTTCAATATCTCATCTCTGCCCTGTTACAGAGGGGGCAGAGATGAACACCCAAATCTAAGCCGGCTAGATTCAGGCACTCGGATAATCTTCAGAAGCACAGACTCAGTTGAGTCTGCGTTTTATGCCCTTCCCAGATCCGAGTAGCGCAGGTGATGAAATGTTCAGCGAGCCCAGCTCCTGCGACTTATCGCCTCTCAGCCACTCAGTTTTCTGGGTATACAACCGGTGCACTTTCTCCGGCAGATGTTGACCATCCAGAGCCCCAAGAAGCGTGAGTCAGCACAGAAACCTACCTACAGTTCTGTAGGCACTGTCCCTCTAGGGCTGTGATTACCGCCTCCGGCCCTGGCTGCCTGTCACCGGAGTGGGACGGCCTGCAGCCGCTATCTCCGTGCAGTCCTCTGTTGAGTCCTGGTGGTGTCTTAAGTTAGGGTTGGCTTTTGATGTAGTAGATAACCGACAATCTGGTTATTTCGCTCAGATAGCGCTTGAGATAGCCAGGCCAAATCCTTTCTCAAAGCAATGCAGGCCCCGCCGCTCCTCCTAACCCAGCCCCCGCTTGCTAAGCAAATGCTGGTGTCCGCTCCACTTCTCCACAAAAGGAGTTACCGCAGGGCTCGTTTTCTTGTTCTGATGACAATGAATTGTCTTTCTAAGTGCCTGATGACCTCTGCCGGCATTCAGAAGTTCTTTTACAAAATTTACTCAGCATTCAAATGTTCTTTTAATGGATTTGTGGAGGAGAAAGTATTCTCCCCATCCTACTCGTCCGCCATCTTAGCTCCTCCCCGTCTCTGCTTTTTAATATGTTGTCTAGGTTGGTCATAGATTTTCTTCCAAGGAGCAAGTGTCTTTTAATTTCATGGCCAACTTAAATAACCTCAGATATGCAGATGACACCACCCTTTGGCAGAAAGTGAAGAGGAACTAAAAAGTCTCCTGATGAAAGTGAAAGTGGAGAGTGAAAAAGTTGGCTTAAAGCTCAACATTCAGAAAACGAAGATCATGGCATCTGGTCCCATCACTACATGGGAAATAGATGGGGAAACAGTGGAAACAGTGTCAGACTTTATTTTGGGGGGCTCCAAAATCACTGCAGATGGTGACTGCAGCCATGAAATTAAAAGACGCTTACTCTTTGGAAGAAAAGTTATGACCAACCTAGATAGCATATTCAAAAGCAGAGACATTACTTTGCCAACAAAGGTCCGTCTAGTCAAGGCTACGGTTTGGGGGCCTTGTTCACCGAAGCTTGGTCTCCCCATGTCGTTCTTTCTCTTACCTTCTGGCTGAATTATTCAGCCTCCTCTCTCCACAAAATGTTCTACTGAGCTATCCTTATTTCATCCACTTTTCTTCACTGAATTTCCTCCTCACTGAGCTATCCTCATTTCTATTATTTTTTATATCTTTTTTTAAATTATATTTTATTTTGCTTAACTTTACACTATTGTGTTGCTTTTGCCATACATCAAGATGGATCCGCCACAAGTATACATGTGTTCCCCATCCTGAACCCTCCTCCCTCCTCCCTCCCCATACCATCCCCCGGAGTCGTCCCAGTGCACCAGCCCCAGGCATCCATTATCAGGCATCGTACCTGGACTGGCGACTCGTTTCAGATATGATATTATACATATTTCAATGTTATTCTCCCAAATCATCCCACCCTCTCCCATTCCCAGAGTCCAAAAGTCTGTTCTATACATCAGTGTCTCTTTTGCTGTCTCGTAAACAGGGTTAGACCATGAACTCCTTATTGCCAAATTCAGACTGAAATGGAAGAAAGTAGGGAAAACTACTAGACCATTCAGGTATGACCTAAATCAAATCCCTTATGATTATACAGTGGAAGTGAGAAATAGATTTAAGGGCTTAGATCTGATAGATAGAGTGCTTGATGAACTACGGACTGAGGTTCGTGACATTGTACAGGAGACAGGGATCAAGACCATCCCCATGGAAAAGAAATGCAAAAAAGCAAAATGGCTGTCTGGGGAGGCCTTGCAAATAGCTGTGAAAAGAAGAGAAGCGAAAAGCAAAGGAGAAAAGGAAAGATATAAACATCTGAATGCAGAGTTCCAAAGAATAGCAAGAAGAGATAAGAAAGCCTTCTTCAGTGATCAATGCAAAGAAATAGAGGAAAACAACAGAATGGGAAAGACTAGGGATCTCTTCAAGAAAATCAGAGATACCAAAGGAACATTTCATGCAAAGATGGGCTCGATAAAGGACAGAGATGGTGTGGACCTAACAGAAGCAGAAGATATTAAGAAGAGGTGGCAGGAATACACAGAAGAACTGTACAAAAAAGAGTTTCAAGACCCAGATAATCATGATGATGTGATCACTGACCTAGAGCCAGACATCCTGGAATGTGAAGTCAAATGGGCCTTAGAAAGCATCACTACGAACAAAGCTAGTGGAGGTGATGGAATTCCAGTGGAGCTATCCCAAATCCTGAAAGCTGATGCTGTAAAAGTGCTGCACTCAATATGCCAGCAAATTTGGAAAACTCAGCAGTGGCCACAGGATTGGAAAAGGTCAGTTTTCATCCCAATCCCAAAGAAAGGCAATGCCAAAGAATGCTCAAACTACCGAACAATTGCACTCATCTCACACGCTAGTAAAGTAATGCTCAAAATTCTCCAAGCCAGGCTTCAGCAATATGTGAACCGTGAACTTCCTGATGTTCAAGCTGGTTTTAGAAAAGGCAGAGGAACCAGAGATCAAATTGCCAACATCCGCTGGATCATGGAAAAAGCAAGAGAGTTCCAGAAAAGCATCTATTTCTGCTTTATTGACTATGCCAAAGCCTTTGACTGTGTAGATCACAATGAACTATGGAAAATTCTGAAAGAGATGGGAATACCAGACCACCTGATCTGCCTCTTGAGAAATCTATATGCAGGTCAGGGAGCAACAGTTAGAAGTGGTCATGGAACAACAGACTGGTTCCAAATAGGAAAAGGAGTACGTCAAGGCTATATATTGTCACCATGTTTATTTAACTTATATGCAGAGTACATCATGAGAAATGCTGGACTGGAAGAAACACAAGCTGGAATCAAGATTGCTGGGAGAAATATCAATAACCTCAGATATGCAGATGACACCACTCTTATGGCAGAAAGTGAAGAGGGGCTAAAAAGCCTCTTGATGAAAGTGAAAGTGGAGAGTGAAAAGGTTGGCTTAAAGCTCAACATTCAGAAAACGAAGATCATGGCATCTGGTCCCATCACTACATGGGAAATAGATGGGGAAACAGTGGAAACAGTGTCAGACTTTGTTTTTCTGGGCTCCAAAATCACTGCAGATGGTGACTACAGCCATGAAATTAAAAGACGCTTACTCCTTGGAAGGAAAGTTGTGACCAACCTAGATAGCATATTCAAAAGCAGAGACATCACTTTGCCAACAAAGGTTCGCCTAGTCAAGGCTATGGTCTTTCCTGTGGTCATGTATGGATGTGAGAGCTGGACTGTGAAGAAGGCTGAGCGCCGAAGAATTGATGCTTTTGAACTGTGGTGTTGGAGAAGACTCTTGAGAGTCCCTTGGACTGCAAGAAGATCCAACCAGTCCATTCTGAAGGAGATCAATCCTGGAATTTCTTTAGAAGGAATGATTCTCAAGCTGAAACTCCAGTATTTTGGCCACCTCATGCGAAGAGTTGACTCATTGAAGACTCTGATGCTGGGAGGGATTGAGGGCAGGAGGAGAAGGGGACGACAGAGGATGAGATGGCTGGATGGCATCACTGACTCGATGGGTATGAGTCTGGGTGATCTCCGGGAGCTGGTGATGGACAGGGAGGCCTGGCGTGTTGTGGTTCATGGGGTCCCAAAGAGTTGGACACGACTGAGCGACTGATCTGATCTGAAACAGGGTTATTGTTACCATCTTTCTAAATTCCATATATATGCGTTAGTGTACTGTATTTGTGTTTTCTATTATTCTTTATATCTTTGATTAATACTTAATTAAGCAATTGTTTCCTGATCATCGCCAACGCTGTCCCCGCTTCAAATTCCCTGGATCCACCGGAACTGGACCCCGGCACAAAAGGCATTGTTTTATCCTTTTTAAATAACTGTCGGAGCCACTGTTCCAGCAAACACCTCTAGTAATTTTCTGGTGGAGTCTTTAGGGTCTAGTCAAGGCTATGGTTTTTCCTGTGGTCATGTATGGATGTGAGAGCTGGACTCTGAAGAAGGCTGAGCGCCGAAGAAATGATGCTTTTGAAGTGTGGTGTTGGAGAAGACTCTTGAGAGTCCCTTGGACTGCAAGGAGATCCAACCAGTCCATTCTGAAGGAGATCAGCCCTGGGATTTCTTTGGAAGGAATGATGCTAAAGCTGAAACTCCAGTATTTTGGCCACCTCATGCGAAGAGTTGACTCATTGGAGAAGACTCTTATGCTGGGAGGGATTAAGGGCAAGAGGAGAAGGGGACGACAGAGGATGAGATGGCTGGATGGCATCACAGACTCGATGGATGTGAGTCTGAGTGACCTCCGGGAGTTGGTGATGGACAGGGAGGCCTGGCGTGCTGCGATTCATGGGGTCTCAAAGAGTCGGACACGACTGAGCGACTGATCTGATCTGATGTAGAGGATCATGTTATCTGCATACAGTGAGAATTTTACTTCTTTTTTTTTTTTCCAATCTGGATTTCTTTTATTTCTTTTTCTTCTCTTATTGCTGTGGCTAAAACTTCCAAAACTATGTTGAATAGTGGTGGTGACAGTGGGCACCCTTGTCTTGTTCCTGATTTTAGGGGAAATGCTTTCAATTTTTCACCATTGATGATAATGTTCGCTGTGGGTTTATTATAAATGGCTTTTATTATGTTATATGTTCCTTCTATTCCTGCTTTCTGGAGAGTTGTTTTTTTTTTTTTTAATCACAAATGGATGTTGAATTTTATCAAATGCTTTCTCTGCATCTATTGAGATAATTATATGGTTTTTATCTTTCGATTTGTTAATATGATATATCACACTGACTGATTTGCAAATGTTGACGAATCCTTGCATCCCTGGAATAAAGCCTACTTGGTCATGAAAAAAAAAAAAAAAAGGCTATGGTTTTTCCAGTGGTCATGTATGGATGTGAGACTTGGACTCTGAAGAAGGCTGAGTGCCGAAGAATTGATGCTTTTGAACTGTGGTGTTGGAGAAGACTCTTGAGAGTCCCTTGGACTGCAAGGAGATCCAACCAGTCCATTCTGAAGGAGATCAGCCCTGGGATTTCTTTGGAAGGAATGATGCTGAAGCTGAAACTCCAATACTTTGGCCACCTGATGGGAAGAGTTGACTCATTGGAAAAGACTCTGAAGCTGGGAGGGATTGGGGGCAGGAGGAGAAGGGGACGACAGAGGATGAGATGGCTGGATAGCATCACTGACTCGATGGACATGAGTCTGAGTGACCTCCGGGAGTTGGTAATGGACAGGGAGGCCTGGCGTGCTGCAATTCATGGGGTCGCAAAGAGTCGGACACGACTGAGCGACTGAACTGAACTGAAAGCTTGTGTTTCATCCAGCCAGGCATTTCACATGATGTACTCTGCATATAAGTTAAATAAGCATGGTAACAATATACAGCCTTGACGTCCTCCTTTCCCGATTTGGAACCAGTATGTTGTTCCATGTCCAGTTCTAACTCTTACTTCTTGACCTACATACAGATTTCTCAGGAGACAGGTCAGGTGGTCTGGTATGCCCACCTCTTTAAGAATTTTCCAGTTTCTTATGCTCCACAAAGTCAAAGGCTTTGGCGTGGTCAATAAAGCAGAGGTAGATGTTTTTCTGGAACTCTCTTGCTTTTTCGATGATCCAGTGGATGTTGGCAATTTGATCTCTGGTTCCTCTGCCTTTTCTAAATCCGGCTTGAACATCAGGAAGTTTATGTTTCCCATACTGTTGAAGCCTGGCTTGGAGAATTTTGAGCATTACTTTGCTAGCATGTGAGATGAGTGCAATTAGTGTGCGGTAGTTTGAGCATTCTTTGACATTGCTTTTCTTTGGGATTGGAATGGAAACTGACCTTTTCCAGTCCTGTGGCCACTGCTGAGTTTTCCAAATTTGCTGGTGTATTGAGTGCAGCACTCTTCACAGCATCATCTTTTAGGATTTGAAATAGCTCAACTGGAATTTCATCACCTCCACTAGCTTTGTTTGTAGTGATGCTTCCTGAGGCCCACTTGACTATGCATTCCAGGATCTCTGGCCCTAGGTGAGTGATCACACCATTCAGAGAGTTAATTCCTAGGCAGTTTGAAAAGAAGTCGGGGAGTCTCTGAGGAGAGAGTTGTCTGGGGTTCTCGAGGAGGAGATAGGGGTCTGGAATTCTCAAGGAGGAGGAAAGGACAAACTTTTTTTTTTTTTTTTCCCTACATTCCTTAGTCTTAGTCACATAAAACATTTTTTTTAAGCCTTGATGATTACAGGAACTCATGTTTACACAACAAACAACTCAATTTAAACTTTGTACTAAGGATGACACAACAAGAATATATCTTGCTTGAGGACAGTTTCTCCTACCTGAAAGATCAGATCAGATCAGTCACTCAGTCGTGTCCGACTCTTTGCGACCCCATGAACTGCAGCACGCCAGGCCTCCCTGTCCATCACCAACTCCCGGAGGTCACTCAGACTCACATCCATCGAGTCGGTGATGCCATCCAGCCATCTCATCCTCTGGCGTCCCCTTCTCCTCCTGCCCCCAATCCCTCCCAGCATCAGAGTCGTCTCCAATGAGTCAACACTTCGCATGAGGTGGCCAAAATATTGGAGTTTCAGCTTGAGAATCATTCCTTCCAAAGAAATCCCAGGGCTGATCTCCTTCAGAATGGACCGGTTGGATCTCCTTGCAGTCCAAGGGACTCTCAAGAGTCTTCTCCAACACCACACTTCAAAAGCATCAATTCTTCGGCGCTCAGCCTTCTTCACAGTCCAGCTCTCACATCCATACATGACCACAGGAAAGACCATAGCCTTGACTAGGCGAACCTTTGTTGGCAAAGTGATGTCTCTGCTTTTGAATATGCTATCTAGGTTGGTCATAACTTTCCTTCCAAGGAGTAAGCGTCTTTTAATTTCATGGCTGCAGTCACCATCTGCAGTGATTTTGGAGCCCAAAAAACAAAGTGTGACACTGTTTCCACTGTTTCTCCATCTATTTCCCATGAAGTGATGGGACCAGATGCCATGATCTTCGTTTTCTGAATGTTGAGCTTTAAGCCAACCTTTTCACTCTCCCCTTTCACTTTCATCAAGAGGCTTTTCAGCCTCTCTTCACTTTCTGCCATAAGAGTCGTGTCATCTGCATATCTGAGGTTATTGATATTTCTCCCAGCAATCTTGATTCCAAACTGTGTTTCTTCCAGTCCAGCATTTCTCATGATGTACTCTGCATATAAGTTAAATAAACATGGTGACAATATATAGCCTTGACGTACTCCTTTTCCTATTTGGAACCAGTCTGTTGTTCCATGACCACTTCTAACTGTTGCTTCCTGACCTGCATATAGATTTCTCAAGAGGCAGATCAGGTGGTCTGGTATTCCCATCTCTTTCAGAATTTTCCACAGTTTATTGTGATCCACACAGTCATAGGCTTTGGCATAGTCAATAAAGCAGAAATAGATGTTTTTCTGGAACTCTCTTGCTTTTTCCATGATCCAGCGGATGTTGGCAATTTGATCTCTGGTTCTTCTGCCTTTTCTAAAACCAGCTTGAACATCAGGAAGTTCACGGTTCACATATTGCTGAAGCCTGGCTTGGAGTATTCTGAGCATTATTTTAGTAGCGTGTGAGATGAGTGCAATTGTGCAGTAGTTTGAGCACTCTTTGGCATTGCCTTTCTTTGGGATTGGGATGAAAACTGACCTTTTCCAATCCTGTGGCCACTGCTGAGTTTTCCAAATTTGCTGGCATATTGAGTGCAGCACTTTCACAGCATCATCTTTCAGGATTTGGGATAGCTCCACTGGAATTCCATCACCTCCACTAGCTTTGTTCCTAGTGATGCTTTCTAAGGCCCACTTGACTTCACATTCCAGGATGTCTGGCTCTAGGTCAGTGATCACACCATCATGATTATCTGGGTCGTGAAGCTCTTTTTTGTACAGTTCTTCTGTGTATTCTTGCCACCTCTTCTTAATATCTTCTGCTTCTGTTAGGTCCATACCATTTCTGTCCTTTATCGAGCTCATTTTTGCATGAAATGTTCCTTTGGTATCTCTGATTTTCTTGAAGAGATCCCTAGTCTTTCCCATTCTGTTGTGTCCCTCTATTTCTTTGCATTGATCGCTGAAGAAGGCTTTCTTATCTCTTCTTGCAAACCACTTCAGTATTCTTGCCTTGAGAACCCCATGAACAGTATGAAAAGGCAAAATGATAGGATACTGAAAGAGAAACTCCCCAGGTCAGTAGGGGCCCAATATGCTACTGGAAATCAGTGGAGAAATAACTCCAGAAAGAATCAAGGGATGGAACCAAAGCAAAAAGACTACCCAGCTGTGGATGTGTCTGGGTGATAGAAGCAAAGTCCAATGCTGTAAAGAGCAATATTGCATAGGAACCTGGAATGTCAGGTCCATGAATCAAGGCAAATGGAAGTGGTCAAACAAGAGATGGCAAGAGTGAATGTTGACATTCTAGGAATCGGCGAACTAAAATGGACTGGAATGGGTGAATTTAACTCAGATGGCCATTATATCTACTACTGTGGGCAGGAATCCCTCAGAAGAAATAGAGTGGCCATCATGGTCAACAAGAGTCCGAAATGCAGTACTTGGATGCAATCTCAAAAATGACAGAATGATCTCTGTTCGTTTCCAAGGCAAACCATTCAATGTCACAGTGATCCAAATCTATGTCCCAACCAGTAATGCCGAAGAAGCTGAAGTTGAACGGTTCTATGAAGACCTACAAGACCTTTTAGAACTAACACCCAAAAAAGATGTCCTTTTCATTATAGGGGACTGGAATGCAAAAGTAGGAAGTCAAGAAACACCTGGAGTAACAGGCAAATTTGGCCTTGGAACACGGAATGAAGCAGGGCAAAGACTAACAGAGTTTTGCCAAGAAAATGCACTGGTCATAGCAAATACCCTCTTCCAACAACACAAGAGAAGACTCTATACATGGACATCACCAGATGATCAACACCGAAATCAGATCGATTATATTCTTTGCAGTCAAAGATGGAGAAGCTCTACACAATCAGCAAAAACAAGACCAGGAGCTGACTGTGGCTCAGACCATGATCTCCTTATTGCCAAATTCAGACTGAAATTGAAGAAAGTAGAGAAAACTACTAGACCATTCAGGTATGACCTAAATCAAATCCCTTGTGATTATACAGTGGAAGTGAGAAATAGATTTAAGGGCCTAGATCTGATAGATAGAGTGCCTGATGAACTATGGAATGAGGTTCGTGACATTGTACAGGAGACAGGGATCAAGACCATCCCCATGGAAAAGAAATGCAAAAAAGCAAAATGGCTGTCTGGGGAGGCCTTACAAATAGCTGTGAAAAGAAGAGAAGCGAAAAGCAAAGGAGAAAAGGAAAGATATAAACATCTGAATGCAGAGTTCCAAAGAATAGCAAGAAGAGATAAGAAAGCCTTCTTCAGTGATCAATGCAAAGAAATAGAGGAAAACAACAGAATGGGAAAGACTAGGGATCTCTTCAAGAAAATCAGAGATACCAAAGGAACATTTCATGCAAAGATGGGCACGATAAAGGACAGAGATGGTGTGGACCCAACAGAAGCAGAAGATATTAAGAAGAGGTGGCAAGGATACACAGAAGAACTGTACAAAAAAGAGCTTCACGACCCAGATAATCATGATGGTGTGATCACTGACCTAGAGCCAGACATCCTGGAATGTGAAGTCAAGTGGGCCTTAGAAAGCATCACTAGGAACAAAGCTAGTGGAGGTGATGGAGTTCCCGTGGAGCTATTCCAAATCCTGAAAGCTGATGCTGTGAAAGTGCTGCACTCAGTATGCCAGGAAATTTGGAAAACTCAGCAGTGGCCACAAGATTGGAAAAGGTCAGTTTTCATCCCAATCCCAAAGAAAGGCAATGCCAAAGAATGCTCAAACTACCGCACAATTGCACTCATCTCACACACTAGTAAAGTAATGCTCAGAATTCTCCAAGCCAGGCTTCAGCAATATGTGAACCGTGAACTTCCTGATGTTCAAGCTGGTTTTAGAAAAGGCAGAGGAACCAGAGATCAAATTGCCAACATCCGCTGGATCATGGAAAGAGCAAGAGAGTTCCAGAAAAACATCTATTTCTGCTTTATTGACTATGCCAAAGCCTTTGACTGTGTGGATCACAATAAACTGTGGAAAATTCTGAAAGAGATGGGAATACCAGACCACCTGATCTGCCTCTTGAGAAATCTGTATGCAGGTCAGGAAGCAACAGTTAGAAGTGGTCATGGAACAACAGACTGGTTCCAAATAGGAAAAGGAGTACGTCAAGGCTATATATTGTCACCATGTTTATTTAACTTATATGCAGAGTACATCATGAGAAATGCTGGACTGGAAGAAACACAGTTTGGAATCAAGATTGCTGGGAGAAATATCAATAACCTCAGATATGCAGATGACACCACTCTTATGGCAGAAAGTGAAGAGGGGCTAAAAAGCCTCTTGATAAAAGTGAAAGTGGAGAGTGAAAAGGTTGGCTTAAAGCTCAACATTCAGAAAACGAAGATCATGGCATCTGGTCCCATCACTACATGGGAAATAGATGGAGAAACAGTGGAAACAGTGTCAGACTTTGTTTTTCTGGGCTCCAAAATCACTGCAGATGGTGACTGCAGCCATGAAATTAAAAGACGCTTACTCCTTGGAAGGAAAGTTGTGACCAACCTAGATAGCATATTCAAAAGCAGAGACATCACTTTGCCAACAAAGGTTCGCCTAGTCAAGGCTATGGTCTTTCCTGTGGTCATGTATGGATGTGAGAGCTGGACTGTGAAGAAGGCTGAGCGCCGAAGAATTGATGCTTTTGAACTGTGGTGTTGGAGAAGACTCTTGAGAGTCCCTTGGACTGCAAGAAGATCCAACCAGTCCATTCTGAAGGAGATCAATCCTGGAATTTCTTTAGAAGGAATGATTCTCAAGCTGAAACTCCAGTATTTTGGCCACCTCATGCGAAGAGTTGACTCATTGAAGACTCTGATGCTGGGAGGGATTGAGGGCAGGAGGAGAAGGGGACGACAGAGGATGAGATGGCTGGATGGCATCACTGACTCGATGGGTATGAGTCTGGGTGATCTCCGGGAGCTGGTGATGGACAGGGAGGCCTGGCGTGTTGTGGTTCATGGGGTCCCAAAGAGTTGGACACGACTGAGCGACTGATCTGATCTGAAACAGGGTTATTGTTACCATCTTTCTAAATTCCATATATATGCGTTAGTGTACTGTATTTGTGTTTTCTATTATTCTTTATATCTTTGATTAATACTTAATTAAGCAATTGTTTCCTGATCATCGCCAACGCTGTCCCCGCTTCAAATTCCCTGGATCCACCGGAACTGGACCCCGGCACAAAAGGCATTGTTTTATCCTTTTTAAATAACTGTCGGAGCCACTGTTCCAGCAAACACCTCTAGTAATTTTCTGGTGGAGTCTTTAGGGTCTAGTCAAGGCTATGGTTTTTCCTGTGGTCATGTATGGATGTGAGAGCTGGACTCTGAAGAAGGCTGAGCGCCGAAGAAATGATGCTTTTGAAGTGTGGTGTTGGAGAAGACTCTTGAGAGTCCCTTGGACTGCAAGGAGATCCAACCAGTCCATTCTGAAGGAGATCAGCCCTGGGATTTCTTTGGAAGGAATGATGCTAAAGCTGAAACTCCAGTATTTTGGCCACCTCATGCGAAGAGTTGACTCATTGGAGAAGACTCTTATGCTGGGAGGGATTAAGGGCAAGAGGAGAAGGGGACGACAGAGGATGAGATGGCTGGATGGCATCACAGACTCGATGGATGTGAGTCTGAGTGACCTCCGGGAGTTGGTGATGGACAGGGAGGCCTGGCGTGCTGCGATTCATGGGGTCTCAAAGAGTCGGACACGACTGAGCGACTGATCTGATCTGATGTAGAGGATCATGTTATCTGCATACAGTGAGAATTTTACTTCTTTTTTTTTTCCAATCTGGATTTCTTTTATTTCTTTTTCTTCTCTTATTGCTGTGGCTAAAACTTCCAAAACTATGTTGAATAGTGGTGGTGACAGTGGGCACCCTTGTCTTGTTCCTGATTTTAGGGGAAATGCTTTCAATTTTTCACCATTGATGATAATGTTCGCTGTGGGTTTATTATAAATGGCTTTTATTATGTTATATGTTCCTTCTATTCCTGCTTTCTGGAGAGTTGTTTTTTTTTTTTTTTAATCACAAATGGATGTTGAATTTTATCAAATGCTTTCTCTGCATCTATTGAGATAATTATATGGTTTTTATCTTTCGATTTGTTAATATGATATATCACACTGACTGATTTGCAAATGTTGACGAATCCTTGCATCCCTGGAATAAAGCCTACTTGGTCATGAAAAAAAAAAAAAAAAGGCTATGGTTTTTCCAGTGGTCATGTATGGATGTGAGACTTGGACTCTGAAGAAGGCTGAGTGCCGAAGAATTGATGCTTTTGAACTGTGGTGTTGGAGAAGACTCTTGAGAGTCCCTTGGACTGCAAGGAGATCCAACCAGTCCATTCTGAAGGAGATCAGCCCTGGGATTTCTTTGGAAGGAATGATGCTGAAGCTGAAACTCCAATACTTTGGCCACCTGATGGGAAGAGTTGACTCATTGGAAAAGACTCTGAAGCTGGGAGGGATTGGGGGCAGGAGGAGAAGGGGACGACAGAGGATGAGATGGCTGGATAGCATCACTGACTCGATGGACATGAGTCTGAGTGACCTCCGGGAGTTGGTAATGGACAGGGAGGCCTGGCGTGCTGCAATTCATGGGGTCGCAAAGAGTCGGACACGACTGAGCGACTGAACTGAACTGAAAGCTTGTGTTTCATCCAGCCAGGCATTTCACATGATGTACTCTGCATATAAGTTAAATAAGCATGGTAACAATATACAGCCTTGACGTCCTCCTTTCCCGATTTGGAACCAGTATGTTGTTCCATGTCCAGTTCTAACTCTTACTTCTTGACCTACATACAGATTTCTCAGGAGACAGGTCAGGTGGTCTGGTATGCCCACCTCTTTAAGAATTTTCCAGTTTCTTATGCTCCACAAAGTCAAAGGCTTTGGCGTGGTCAATAAAGCAGAGGTAGATGTTTTTCTGGAACTCTCTTGCTTTTTCGATGATCCAGTGGATGTTGGCAATTTGATCTCTGGTTCCTCTGCCTTTTCTAAATCCGGCTTGAACATCAGGAAGTTTATGTTTCCCATACTGTTGAAGCCTGGCTTGGAGAATTTTGAGCATTACTTTGCTAGCATGTGAGATGAGTGCAATTAGTGTGCGGTAGTTTGAGCATTCTTTGACATTGCTTTTCTTTGGGATTGGAATGGAAACTGACCTTTTCCAGTCCTGTGGCCACTGCTGAGTTTTCCAAATTTGCTGGTGTATTGAGTGCAGCACTCTTCACAGCATCATCTTTTAGGATTTGAAATAGCTCAACTGGAATTTCATCACCTCCACTAGCTTTGTTTGTAGTGATGCTTCCTGAGGCCCACTTGACTATGCATTCCAGGATCTCTGGCCCTAGGTGAGTGATCACACCATTCAGAGAGTTAATTCCTAGGCAGTTTGAAAAGAAGTCGGGGAGTCTCTGAGGAGAGAGTTGTCTGGGGTTCTCGAGGAGGAGATAGGGGTCTGGAATTCTCAAGGAGGAGGAAAGGACAAACTTTTTTTTTTTTTTCCCTACATTCCTTAGTCTTAGTCACATAAAACATTTTTTTTAAGCCTTGATGATTACAGGAACTCATGTTTACACAACAAACAACTCAATTTAAACTTTGTACTAAGGATGACACAACAAGAATATATCTTGCTTGAGGACAGTTTCTCCTACCTGAAAGATCAGATCAGATCAGTCACTCAGTCGTGTCCGACTCTTTGCGACCCCATGAACTGCAGCACGCCAGGCCTCCCTGTCCATCACCAACTCCCGGAGGTCACTCAGACTCACATCCATCGAGTCGGTGATGCCATCCAGCCATCTCATCCTCTGGCGTCCCCTTCTCCTCCTGCCCCCAATCCCTCCCAGCATCAGAGTCGTCTCCAATGAGTCAACACTTCGCATGAGGTGGCCAAAATATTGGAGTTTCAGCTTGAGAATCATTCCTTCCAAAGAAATCCCAGGGCTGATCTCCTTCAGAATGGACCGGTTGGATCTCCTTGCAGTCCAAGGGACTCTCAAGAGTCTTCTCCAACACCACACTTCAAAAGCATCAATTCTTCGGCGCTCAGCCTTCTTCACAGTCCAGCTCTCACATCCATACATGACCACAGGAAAGACCATAGCCTTGACTAGGCGAACCTTTGTTGGCAAAGTGATGTCTCTGCTTTTGAATATGCTATCTAGGTTGGTCATAACTTTCCTTCCAAGGAGTAAGCGTCTTTTAATTTCATGGCTGCAGTCACCATCTGCAGTGATTTTGGAGCCCAAAAAAACAAAGTGTGACACTGTTTCCACTGTTTCTCCATCTATTTCCCATGAAGTGATGGGACCAGATGCCATGATCTTCGTTTTCTGAATGTTGAGCTTTAAGCCAACCTTTTCACTCTCCCCTTTCACTTTCATCAAGAGGCTTTTCAGCCTCTCTTCACTTTCTGCCATAAGAGTCGTGTCATCTGCATATCTGAGGTTATTGATATTTCTCCCAGCAATCTTGATTCCAAACTGTGTTTCTTCCAGTCCAGCATTTCTCATGATGTACTCTGCATATAAGTTAAATAAACATGGTGACAATATATAGCCTTGACGTACTCCTTTTCCTATTTGGAACCAGTCTGTTGTTCCATGACCACTTCTAACTGTTGCTTCCTGACCTGCATATAGATTTCTCAAGAGGCAGATCAGGTGGTCTGGTATTCCCATCTCTTTCAGAATTTTCCACAGTTTATTGTGATCCACACAGTCATAGGCTTTGGCATAGTCAATAAAGCAGAAATAGATGTTTTTCTGGAACTCTCTTGCTTTTTCCATGATCCAGCGGATGTTGGCAATTTGATCTCTGGTTCTTCTGCCTTTTCTAAAACCAGCTTGAACATCAGGAAGTTCACGGTTCACATATTGCTGAAGCCTGGCTTGGAGTATTCTGAGCATTATTTTAGTAGCGTGTGAGATGAGTGCAATTGTGCAGTAGTTTGAGCACTCTTTGGCATTGCCTTTCTTTGGGATTGGGATGAAAACTGACCTTTTCCAATCCTGTGGCCACTGCTGAGTTTTCCAAATTTGCTGGCATATTGAGTGCAGCACTTTCACAGCATCATCTTTCAGGATTTGGGATAGCTCCACTGGAATTCCATCACCTCCACTAGCTTTGTTCCTAGTGATGCTTTCTAAGGCCCACTTGACTTCACATTCCAGGATGTCTGGCTCTAGGTCAGTGATCACACCATCATGATTATCTGGGTCGTGAAGCTCTTTTTTGTACAGTTCTTCTGTGTATTCTTGCCACCTCTTCTTAATATCTTCTGCTTCTGTTAGGTCCATACCATTTCTGTCCTTTATCGAGCTCATTTTTGCATGAAATGTTCCTTTGGTATCTCTGATTTTCTTGAAGAGATCCCTAGTCTTTCCCATTCTGTTGTGTCCCTCTATTTCTTTGCATTGATCGCTGAAGAAGGCTTTCTTATCTCTTCTTGCAAACCACTTCAGTATTCTTGCCTTGAGAACCCCATGAACAGTATGAAAAGGCAAAATGATAGGATACTGAAAGAGAAACTCCCCAGGTCAGTAGGGGCCCAATATGCTACTGGAAATCAGTGGAGAAATAACTCCAGAAAGAATCAAGGGATGGAACCAAAGCAAAAAGACTACCCAGCTGTGGATGTGTCTGGGTGATAGAAGCAAAGTCCAATGCTGTAAAGAGCAATATTGCATAGGAACCTGGAATGTCAGGTCCATGAATCAAGGCAAATGGAAGTGGTCAAACAAGAGATGGCAAGAGTGAATGTTGACATTCTAGGAATCGGCGAACTAAAATGGACTGGAATGGGTGAATTTAACTCAGATGGCCATTATATCTACTACTGTGGGCAGGAATCCCTCAGAAGAAATAGAGTGGCCATCATGGTCAACAAGAGTCCGAAATGCAGTACTTGGATGCAATCTCAAAAATGACAGAATGATCTCTGTTCGTTTCCAAGGCAAACCATTCAATGTCACAGTGATCCAAATCTATGTCCCAACCAGTAATGCCGAAGAAGCTGAAGTTGAACGGTTCTATGAAGACCTACAAGACCTTTTAGAACTAACACCCAAAAAAGATGTCCTTTTCATTATAGGGGACTGGAATGCAAAAGTAGGAAGTCAAGAAACACCTGGAGTAACAGGCAAATTTGGCCTTGGAACACGGAATGAAGCAGGGCAAAGACTAACAGAGTTTTGCCAAGAAAATGCACTGGTCATAGCAAATACCCTCTTCCAACAACACAAGAGAAGACTCTATACATGGACATCACCAGATGATCAACACCGAAATCAGATCGATTATATTCTTTGCAGTCAAAGATGGAGAAGCTCTACACAATCAGCAAAAACAAGACCAGGAGCTGACTGTGGCTCAGACCATGATCTCCTTATTGCCAAATTCAGACTGAAATTGAAGAAAGTAGAGAAAACTACTAGACCATTCAGGTATGACCTAAATCAAATCCCTTGTGATTATACAGTGGAAGTGAGAAATAGATTTAAGGGCCTAGATCTGATAGATAGAGTGCCTGATGAACTATGGAATGAGGTTCGTGACATTGTACAGGAGACAGGGATCAAGACCATCCCCATGGAAAAGAAATGCAAAAAAGCAAAATGGCTGTCTGGGGAGGCCTTACAAATAGCTGTGAAAAGAAGAGAAGCGAAAAGCAAAGGAGAAAAGGAAAGATATAAACATCTGAATGCAGAGTTCCAAAGAATAGCAAGAAGAGATAAGAAAGCCTTCTTCAGTGATCAATGCAAAGAAATAGAGGAAAACAACAGAATGGGAAAGACTAGGGATCTCTTCAAGAAAATCAGAGATACCAAAGGAACATTTCATGCAAAGATGGGCACGATAAAGGACAGAGATGGTGTGGACCCAACAGAAGCAGAAGATATTAAGAAGAGGTGGCAAGGATACACAGAAGAACTGTACAAAAAAGAGCTTCACGACCCAGATAATCATGATGGTGTGATCACTGACCTAGAGCCAGACATCCTGGAATGTGAAGTCAAGTGGGCCTTAGAAAGCATCACTAGGAACAAAGCTAGTGGAGGTGATGGAGTTCCCGTGGAGCTATTCCAAATCCTGAAAGCTGATGCTGTGAAAGTGCTGCACTCAGTATGCCAGGAAATTTGGAAAACTCAGCAGTGGCCACAAGATTGGAAAAGGTCAGTTTTCATCCCAATCCCAAAGAAAGGCAATGCCAAAGAATGCTCAAACTACCGCACAATTGCACTCATCTCACACACTAGTAAAGTAATGCTCAGAATTCTCCAAGCCAGGCTTCAGCAATATGTGAACCGTGAACTTCCTGATGTTCAAGCTGGTTTTAGAAAAGGCAGAGGAACCAGAGATCAAATTGCCAACATCCGCTGGATCATGGAAAGAGCAAGAGAGTTCCAGAAAAACATCTATTTCTGCTTTATTGACTATGCCAAAGCCTTTGACTGTGTGGATCACAATAAACTGTGGAAAATTCTGAAAGAGATGGGAATACCAGACCACCTGATCTGCCTCTTGAGAAATCTGTATGCAGGTCAGGAAGCAACAGTTAGAAGTGGTCATGGAACAACAGACTGGTTCCAAATAGGAAAAGGAGTACGTCAAGGCTATATATTGTCACCATGTTTATTTAACTTATATGCAGAGTACATCATGAGAAATGCTGGACTGGAAGAAACACAGTTTGGAATCAAGATTGCTGGGAGAAATATCAATAACCTCAGATATGCAGATGACACCACTCTTATGGCAGAAAGTGAAGAGGGGCTAAAAAGCCTCTTGATAAAAGTGAAAGTGGAGAGTGAAAAGGTTGGCTTAAAGCTCAACATTCAGAAAACGAAGATCATGGCATCTGGTCCCATCACTACATGGGAAATAGATGGAGAAACAGTGGAAACAGTGTCAGACTTTGTTTTTCTGGGCTCCAAAATCACTGCAGATGGTGACTGCAGCCATGAAATTAAAAGACGCTTACTCCTTGGAAGGAAAGTTGTGACCAACCTAGATAGCATATTCAAAAGCAGAGACATCACTTTGCCAACAAAGGTTCGCCTAGTCAAGGCTATGGTCTTTCCTGTGGTCATGTATGGATGTGAGAGCTGGACTGTGAAGAAGGCTGAGCGCCGAAGAATTGATGCTTTTGAACTGTGGTGTTGGAGAAGACTCTTGAGAGTCCCTTGGACTGCAAGAAGATCCAACCAGTCCATTCTGAAGGAGATCAATCCTGGAATTTCTTTAGAAGGAATGATTCTCAAGCTGAAACTCCAGTATTTTGGCCACCTCATGCGAAGAGTTGACTCATTGAAGACTCTGATGCTGGGAGGGATTGAGGGCAGGAGGAGAAGGGGACGACAGAGGATGAGATGGCTGGATGGCATCACTGACTCGATGGGTATGAGTCTGGGTGATCTCCGGGAGCTGGTGATGGACAGGGAGGCCTGGCGTGTTGTGGTTCATGGGGTCCCAAAGAGTTGGACACGACTGAGCGACTGATCTGATCTGAAACAGGGTTATTGTTACCATCTTTCTAAATTCCATATATATGCGTTAGTGTACTGTATTTGTGTTTTCTATTATTCTTTATATCTTTGATTAATACTTAATTAAGCAATTGTTTCCTGATCATCGCCAACGCTGTCCCCGCTTCAAATTCCCTGGATCCACCGGAACTGGACCCCGGCACAAAAGGCATTGTTTTATCCTTTTTAAATAACTGTCGGAGCCACTGTTCCAGCAAACACCTCTAGTAATTTTCTGGTGGAGTCTTTAGGGTCTAGTCAAGGCTATGGTTTTTCCTGTGGTCATGTATGGATGTGAGAGCTGGACTCTGAAGAAGGCTGAGCGCCGAAGAAATGATGCTTTTGAAGTGTGGTGTTGGAGAAGACTCTTGAGAGTCCCTTGGACTGCAAGGAGATCCAACCAGTCCATTCTGAAGGAGATCAGCCCTGGGATTTCTTTGGAAGGAATGATGCTAAAGCTGAAACTCCAGTATTTTGGCCACCTCATGCGAAGAGTTGACTCATTGGAGAAGACTCTTATGCTGGGAGGGATTAAGGGCAAGAGGAGAAGGGGACGACAGAGGATGAGATGGCTGGATGGCATCACAGACTCGATGGATGTGAGTCTGAGTGACCTCCGGGAGTTGGTGATGGACAGGGAGGCCTGGCGTGCTGCGATTCATGGGGTCTCAAAGAGTCGGACACGACTGAGCGACTGATCTGATCTGATGTAGAGGATCATGTTATCTGCATACAGTGAGAATTTTACTTCTTTTTTTTTTTTTCCAATCTGGATTTCTTTTATTTCTTTTTCTTCTCTTATTGCTGTGGCTAAAACTTCCAAAACTATGTTGAATAGTGGTGGTGACAGTGGGCACCCTTGTCTTGTTCCTGATTTTAGGGGAAATGCTTTCAATTTTTCACCATTGATGATAATGTTCGCTGTGGGTTTATTATAAATGGCTTTTATTATGTTATATGTTCCTTCTATTCCTGCTTTCTGGAGAGTTGTTTTTTTTTTTTTAATCACAAATGGATGTTGAATTTTATCAAATGCTTTCTCTGCATCTATTGAGATAATTATATGGTTTTTATCTTTCGATTTGTTAATATGATATATCACACTGACTGATTTGCAAATGTTGACGAATCCTTGCATCCCTGGAATAAAGCCTACTTGGTCATGAAAAAAAAAAAAAAAAAGGCTATGGTTTTTCCAGTGGTCATGTATGGATGTGAGACTTGGACTCTGAAGAAGGCTGAGTGCCGAAGAATTGATGCTTTTGAACTGTGGTGTTGGAGAAGACTCTTGAGAGTCCCTTGGACTGCAAGGAGATCCAACCAGTCCATTCTGAAGGAGATCAGCCCTGGGATTTCTTTGGAAGGAATGATGCTGAAGCTGAAACTCCAATACTTTGGCCACCTGATGGGAAGAGTTGACTCATTGGAAAAGACTCTGAAGCTGGGAGGGATTGGGGGCAGGAGGAGAAGGGGACGACAGAGGATGAGATGGCTGGATAGCATCACTGACTCGATGGACATGAGTCTGAGTGACCTCCGGGAGTTGGTAATGGACAGGGAGGCCTGGCGTGCTGCAATTCATGGGGTCGCAAAGAGTCGGACACGACTGAGCGACTGAACTGAACTGAAAGCTTGTGTTTCATCCAGCCAGGCATTTCACATGATGTACTCTGCATATAAGTTAAATAAGCATGGTAACAATATACAGCCTTGACGTCCTCCTTTCCCGATTTGGAACCAGTATGTTGTTCCATGTCCAGTTCTAACTCTTACTTCTTGACCTACATACAGATTTCTCAGGAGACAGGTCAGGTGGTCTGGTATGCCCACCTCTTTAAGAATTTTCCAGTTTCTTATGCTCCACAAAGTCAAAGGCTTTGGCGTGGTCAATAAAGCAGAGGTAGATGTTTTTCTGGAACTCTCTTGCTTTTTCGATGATCCAGTGGATGTTGGCAATTTGATCTCTGGTTCCTCTGCCTTTTCTAAATCCGGCTTGAACATCAGGAAGTTTATGTTTCCCATACTGTTGAAGCCTGGCTTGGAGAATTTTGAGCATTACTTTGCTAGCATGTGAGATGAGTGCAATTAGTGTGCGGTAGTTTGAGCATTCTTTGACATTGCTTTTCTTTGGGATTGGAATGGAAACTGACCTTTTCCAGTCCTGTGGCCACTGCTGAGTTTTCCAAATTTGCTGGTGTATTGAGTGCAGCACTCTTCACAGCATCATCTTTTAGGATTTGAAATAGCTCAACTGGAATTTCATCACCTCCACTAGCTTTGTTTGTAGTGATGCTTCCTGAGGCCCACTTGACTATGCATTCCAGGATCTCTGGCCCTAGGTGAGTGATCACACCATTCAGAGAGTTAATTCCTAGGCAGTTTGAAAAGAAGTCGGGGAGTCTCTGAGGAGAGAGTTGTCTGGGGTTCTCGAGGAGGAGATAGGGGTCTGGAATTCTCAAGGAGGAGGAAAGGACAAACTTTTTTTTTTTTTCCCTACATTCCTTAGTCTTAGTCACATAAAACATTTTTTTAAGCCTTGATGATTACAGGAACTCATGTTTACACAACAAACAACTCAATTTAAACTTTGTACTAAGGATGACACAACAAGAATATATCTTGCTTGAGGACAGTTTCTCCTACCTGAAAGATCAGATCAGATCAGTCACTCAGTCGTGTCCGACTCTTTGCGACCCCATGAACTGCAGCACGCCAGGCCTCCCTGTCCATCACCAACTCCCGGAGGTCACTCAGACTCACATCCATCGAGTCGGTGATGCCATCCAGCCATCTCATCCTCTGGCGTCCCCTTCTCCTCCTGCCCCCAATCCCTCCCAGCATCAGAGTCGTCTCCAATGAGTCAACACTTCGCATGAGGTGGCCAAAATATTGGAGTTTCAGCTTGAGAATCATTCCTTCCAAAGAAATCCCAGGGCTGATCTCCTTCAGAATGGACCGGTTGGATCTCCTTGCAGTCCAAGGGACTCTCAAGAGTCTTCTCCAACACCACACTTCAAAAGCATCAATTCTTCGGCGCTCAGCCTTCTTCACAGTCCAGCTCTCACATCCATACATGACCACAGGAAAGACCATAGCCTTGACTAGGCGAACCTTTGTTGGCAAAGTGATGTCTCTGCTTTTGAATATGCTATCTAGGTTGGTCATAACTTTCCTTCCAAGGAGTAAGCGTCTTTTAATTTCATGGCTGCAGTCACCATCTGCAGTGATTTTGGAGCCCAAAAAAACAAAGTGTGACACTGTTTCCACTGTTTCTCCATCTATTTCCCATGAAGTGATGGGACCAGATGCCATGATCTTCGTTTTCTGAATGTTGAGCTTTAAGCCAACCTTTTCACTCTCCCCTTTCACTTTCATCAAGAGGCTTTTCAGCCTCTCTTCACTTTCTGCCATAAGAGTCGTGTCATCTGCATATCTGAGGTTATTGATATTTCTCCCAGCAATCTTGATTCCAAACTGTGTTTCTTCCAGTCCAGCATTTCTCATGATGTACTCTGCATATAAGTTAAATAAACATGGTGACAATATATAGCCTTGACGTACTCCTTTTCCTATTTGGAACCAGTCTGTTGTTCCATGACCACTTCTAACTGTTGCTTCCTGACCTGCATATAGATTTCTCAAGAGGCAGATCAGGTGGTCTGGTATTCCCATCTCTTTCAGAATTTTCCACAGTTTATTGTGATCCACACAGTCATAGGCTTTGGCATAGTCAATAAAGCAGAAATAGATGTTTTTCTGGAACTCTCTTGCTTTTTCCATGATCCAGCGGATGTTGGCAATTTGATCTCTGGTTCTTCTGCCTTTTCTAAAACCAGCTTGAACATCAGGAAGTTCACGGTTCACATATTGCTGAAGCCTGGCTTGGAGTATTCTGAGCATTATTTTAGTAGCGTGTGAGATGAGTGCAATTGTGCAGTAGTTTGAGCACTCTTTGGCATTGCCTTTCTTTGGGATTGGGATGAAAACTGACCTTTTCCAATCCTGTGGCCACTGCTGAGTTTTCCAAATTTGCTGGCATATTGAGTGCAGCACTTTCACAGCATCATCTTTCAGGATTTGGGATAGCTCCACTGGAATTCCATCACCTCCACTAGCTTTGTTCCTAGTGATGCTTTCTAAGGCCCACTTGACTTCACATTCCAGGATGTCTGGCTCTAGGTCAGTGATCACACCATCATGATTATCTGGGTCGTGAAGCTCTTTTTTGTACAGTTCTTCTGTGTATTCTTGCCACCTCTTCTTAATATCTTCTGCTTCTGTTAGGTCCATACCATTTCTGTCCTTTATCGAGCTCATTTTTGCATGAAATGTTCCTTTGGTATCTCTGATTTTCTTGAAGAGATCCCTAGTCTTTCCCATTCTGTTGTGTCCCTCTATTTCTTTGCATTGATCGCTGAAGAAGGCTTTCTTATCTCTTCTTGCAAACCACTTCAGTATTCTTGCCTTGAGAACCCCATGAACAGTATGAAAAGGCAAAATGATAGGATACTGAAAGAGAAACTCCCCAGGTCAGTAGGGGCCCAATATGCTACTGGAAATCAGTGGAGAAATAACTCCAGAAAGAATCAAGGGATGGAACCAAAGCAAAAAGACTACCCAGCTGTGGATGTGTCTGGGTGATAGAAGCAAAGTCCAATGCTGTAAAGAGCAATATTGCATAGGAACCTGGAATGTCAGGTCCATGAATCAAGGCAAATGGAAGTGGTCAAACAAGAGATGGCAAGAGTGAATGTTGACATTCTAGGAATCGGCGAACTAAAATGGACTGGAATGGGTGAATTTAACTCAGATGGCCATTATATCTACTACTGTGGGCAGGAATCCCTCAGAAGAAATAGAGTGGCCATCATGGTCAACAAGAGTCCGAAATGCAGTACTTGGATGCAATCTCAAAAATGACAGAATGATCTCTGTTCGTTTCCAAGGCAAACCATTCAATGTCACAGTGATCCAAATCTATGTCCCAACCAGTAATGCCGAAGAAGCTGAAGTTGAACGGTTCTATGAAGACCTACAAGACCTTTTAGAACTAACACCCAAAAAAGATGTCCTTTTCATTATAGGGGACTGGAATGCAAAAGTAGGAAGTCAAGAAACACCTGGAGTAACAGGCAAATTTGGCCTTGGAACACGGAATGAAGCAGGGCAAAGACTAACAGAGTTTTGCCAAGAAAATGCACTGGTCATAGCAAATACCCTCTTCCAACAACACAAGAGAAGACTCTATACATGGACATCACCAGATGATCAACACCGAAATCAGATCGATTATATTCTTTGCAGTCAAAGATGGAGAAGCTCTACACAATCAGCAAAAACAAGACCAGGAGCTGACTGTGGCTCAGACCATGATCTCCTTATTGCCAAATTCAGACTGAAATTGAAGAAAGTAGAGAAAACTACTAGACCATTCAGGTATGACCTAAATCAAATCCCTTGTGATTATACAGTGGAAGTGAGAAATAGATTTAAGGGCCTAGATCTGATAGATAGAGTGCCTGATGAACTATGGAATGAGGTTCGTGACATTGTACAGGAGACAGGGATCAAGACCATCCCCATGGAAAAGAAATGCAAAAAAGCAAAATGGCTGTCTGGGGAGGCCTTACAAATAGCTGTGAAAAGAAGAGAAGCGAAAAGCAAAGGAGAAAAGGAAAGATATAAACATCTGAATGCAGAGTTCCAAAGAATAGCAAGAAGAGATAAGAAAGCCTTCTTCAGTGATCAATGCAAAGAAATAGAGGAAAACAACAGAATGGGAAAGACTAGGGATCTCTTCAAGAAAATCAGAGATACCAAAGGAACATTTCATGCAAAGATGGGCACGATAAAGGACAGAGATGGTGTGGACCCAACAGAAGCAGAAGATATTAAGAAGAGGTGGCAAGGATACACAGAAGAACTGTACAAAAAAGAGCTTCACGACCCAGATAATCATGATGGTGTGATCACTGACCTAGAGCCAGACATCCTGGAATGTGAAGTCAAGTGGGCCTTAGAAAGCATCACTAGGAACAAAGCTAGTGGAGGTGATGGAGTTCCCGTGGAGCTATTCCAAATCCTGAAAGCTGATGCTGTGAAAGTGCTGCACTCAGTATGCCAGGAAATTTGGAAAACTCAGCAGTGGCCACAAGATTGGAAAAGGTCAGTTTTCATCCCAATCCCAAAGAAAGGCAATGCCAAAGAATGCTCAAACTACCGCACAATTGCACTCATCTCACACACTAGTAAAGTAATGCTCAGAATTCTCCAAGCCAGGCTTCAGCAATATGTGAACCGTGAACTTCCTGATGTTCAAGCTGGTTTTAGAAAAGGCAGAGGAACCAGAGATCAAATTGCCAACATCCGCTGGATCATGGAAAGAGCAAGAGAGTTCCAGAAAAACATCTATTTCTGCTTTATTGACTATGCCAAAGCCTTTGACTGTGTGGATCACAATAAACTGTGGAAAATTCTGAAAGAGATGGGAATACCAGACCACCTGATCTGCCTCTTGAGAAATCTGTATGCAGGTCAGGAAGCAACAGTTAGAAGTGGTCATGGAACAACAGACTGGTTCCAAATAGGAAAAGGAGTACGTCAAGGCTATATATTGTCACCATGTTTATTTAACTTATATGCAGAGTACATCATGAGAAATGCTGGACTGGAAGAAACACAGTTTGGAATCAAGATTGCTGGGAGAAATATCAATAACCTCAGATATGCAGATGACACCACTCTTATGGCAGAAAGTGAAGAGGGGCTAAAAAGCCTCTTGATAAAAGTGAAAGTGGAGAGTGAAAAGGTTGGCTTAAAGCTCAACATTCAGAAAACGAAGATCATGGCATCTGGTCCCATCACTACATGGGAAATAGATGGAGAAACAGTGGAAACAGTGTCAGACTTTGTTTTTCTGGGCTCCAAAATCACTGCAGATGGTGACTGCAGCCATGAAATTAAAAGACGCTTACTCCTTGGAAGGAAAGTTGTGACCAACCTAGATAGCATATTCAAAAGCAGAGACATCACTTTGCCAACAAAGGTTCGCCTAGTCAAGGCTATGGTCTTTCCTGTGGTCATGTATGGATGTGAGAGTTGGACTGTGAAGAAGGCTGAGCGCCGAAGAATTGATGCTTTTGAACTGTGGTGTTGGAGAAGACTCTTGAGAGTCCCTTGGACTGCAAGGAGATCCAACCAGTCCATTCTGAAGGAGATCAGTCCTCGGATTTCTTTAGAAGGAATGATGCTAAAGCTGAAACTCCAGTATTTTGGCCACCTCATGCAAAGAGTTGACTCATTGGAGAAGACTCTGATGCTGGGAGGGATTGAGGGCAGGAGGAGAAGGGGACTACAGAGGATGAGATGGCTGGATGGCATCACCGACTAGATGGATGTGAGTCTGAGTGACCTCCGGGGTCTGGTAATGGACAGGGAGGCCTGGCATGCTGCGGTTCATGGGGTCGCAAAGAGTCGGACAGGCCTGAGCGACTGATCTGATCTGATCTGATCTGATCTTGCTATTCTTTGGAACTCTGCATTCGGATGTTTATATCTTTCTTTTTCTCCTTTGCTTTTCACTTCTCTTCCTTTCATAGCTATTTGTAAGACCTCCCCGGACAGCCATTTTGCTTTTTTGCATTTCTTTTCCATGGGGATGGTCTTGATCCCTGTCTCCTGTACAATGTCACGAACCTCAGTCCATAGTTCATCAGGCACTCTATCTATCAGATCTAGGCCCTTAAATCTATTTCTCACTTCCACTGTATAATCATAAGGGATTTGATTTAGGTCATACCTGAATGGTCTATTGGTTTTCCCTGCTGCTGCTGCTAAGTTGCTTCAGTCGTGTCCGACTCTGTGCGACCCCATAGACGGAAGCCCACCAGGCTCCCCCGTCCCCGGGATTCTCCAGGCAAGAACACTGGAGTGGGTTGCCATTGCGTTCTCCAATGCATGAAAGTGAAAAGTGAAAGTGAAGTCCCTCAGTCGTGTCCGACTCTGTGCGACCCCACGGACTGGAGCCTACCAGGCTCCTCCGTCCATGGGATTTTCCAGGCAAAAGTACTGGGGTGGGGTGCCATTGCCTTACTTTCTTCAATTTCAGTCTGAATTTGGCAATAAGGAGTTCATGGTCTGAACCACAGTCAGCTCCTGGTCTTGTTTTTGCTGATCGTATAGAGCTTCTCCTATCTTTCTCCTACCTGAAAATCTTCTGACTAATCCTGATATCTTAGAATGTAAATTATGGGAGTTGGTCTAATAAGATCTTTCTGTTCTTAAGTTCTGATCCTGTTATCTTAAAATGTAAATTGTGGGAGTGGATCTGGTAAAATTTTCACAAACTTGACATTCTTTTGATTTATTGTAATAACTAATTATAAAGTATATAATTCTCTTGCTGAAGACTAGCGTAGAGCACTCTCTGCCCCCTTCTGAAGTCTGTGTCAGAATTTTTCTCTGTCCCTTTTCACTGTAATAAAAATTCTGCCACACAGGAGCCCTGAGTGGTCAATCCAGTCTCTGGTCCCAAAACTAAATCTTCTTCGGAGATCATGAATCTGAGACATTTCACTGTAAACTGACTGCAGTCATGAAATTAAAAGACACTTACTCCTTGGAAGGAAAGTTATGACCAACCTAAACAGCATATTCAAAAGCAGAGACATTACTTTGCCAACAAAGGTTCGTCTAGTCAAGGCTATGGTTTTTCCTGTGGTCATGTGTGGATGTGAGAGCTGGACTGTGAAGAAGGCTGAGCGCCGAAGAACTGATGCTTTTGAACTGTGATGTTGGAGAAGACTCTTGAGAGTCCCTTGTACTGCAAGGAGATCCAACCTGTCCATTCTGAAGGAGATCAGCCCTGGGATTTCTTTGGAAGGAATGATGCTAAAGCTGAAACTCCAGTACTTTGGCCACCTGATGGGAAGAGTTGACTCATTGGAAAAGACTCTGATGCTGGGAGGGATTAGGGGCAAGAGGAGAAGGGGACGCCAGAGGATGAGATGGCTGGATGGCATCACTGACTCTATGGACATGAGTCTGAGTGAACTCCGGAAGTTGGTGATTGACAGGGAAGCCTGGGGTGCTGCAATTCATGGCGTCACAAAGAGTCTCACAGGACTGAG
The DNA here is from genome assembly GCA_935064755.1 of Tragelaphus eurycerus. Taxonomy (NCBI): domain Eukaryota; kingdom Metazoa; phylum Chordata; class Mammalia; order Artiodactyla; family Bovidae; genus Tragelaphus; species Tragelaphus eurycerus. The sequence goes on from CAKXYN010000023.1 coordinate 16,630,882, forward strand.
TGACTGATCTGATCTGATCACCATCGTAGGTATCTGGATCATGAAGATCTTTTTTGAATAGTTCTTGTGTGTATTCTTGCCACCTCTTCTTAATATCTTCTGCTTCTGTTAGGTCTATACCATTTCTGTCCTTTATTGTGCTCATCTTTGCATGAAATGTACCCTTGGTATCTCTAATTTTCTTGAAGAGATCTCTAGTCTTTCTCATTCTATTGTTTTCCTCTATTTCTTTGCATTGATCCCTGAGGAAGGCTGTCTTATCTCTTTGCTATTCTTTGGAACTCTGCATTCAAATGGTTATATCGTTCCTTTTCTCTTTTGCCTTTCACTTTTCTTTTCTCAACTATTTCTAAGGCCTCGTCAAACAAGCATTTTGCCTTTTTGCATTTCTTTTCCTTAGAGATAGTCTTGATCACTGCCTCCTGTACAATGTCACTAACCTCTATCCATAATTCTTCAGGCACTCTGTCTATCAGATCTAGTCCCTTGAATCTATTTCTCACTTCTACTGTATAATCATAAGGGATTTGATTTAGGTCATATCTGAATGGTCTAGTGGCTTTCCCTACTTTCTTCAATTTAAATCTGAATTTGGCAATAAGGAGTTCATGATCTGAGCCACAGTCAGCTCCTGATCTTGTTTTTGCTGACTGTATAGAGCTTCTCCATCTTTGACTGCAAAGAATATAATCAATCTGATTTTGATGTTGGCCATCTAGTGATGTCCATGTGTAGTCTTCTCTTGTGTTGTTGGTAGAGGATGTTTGATATGACCAGTGTGTTCTCTTGGCAAAACTCTTATTAGCCTTTGAGCTGCTTCATTCTGTACTCCAAGGCCAAAGTTTCCTGTTATTCCAGGTATCTTTTGACTCCCTACTTTTGCATCCCAGTCCACTATAATGAAGACGATATCTTTTTTGGGTGTTAGTTCTAGAAGATCTTGTAGGTCTTCATAGAACCGTTCAACTTCAGCTTCTTCAGCATTACTGGTAGGGGCTTAGACTTGGATTACTGTGATATTGAATGGTTTGCCTTGGAAATGAACAAAGGTCATTCTGTCATTTTTGAGATTTCATCTAAGTACTGCATTTTGGACTCTTTTATTTACTATGATAGCTACTCCATTTCTTCTAAGGGATTCTTGTGCACAGTAGTAGATATAATGGTCATCTGAGTTAAATTCACCCATTCCAGTCCATTTTAGTTCACTGGTTCCTAAAATGTCGATGTTCACTCTTGCCATCTCCTGTTTGACCGCTTCCAATTTGCCTTGATTCATGGACCTAACATTCCAGGTTCCTATGGAATATTGCTCTTTATAGCATCAGACTACCTCCATCACCCATCACATCCAGAACTGGGTGTTGTTTTTGTTTTGGCTCTGTCTGTTCATTCTTTCTGGAGTTATTTCCCCACTCTTTACCAGTAGCATATTGGGCACCTACTGACCCGGGCAGTTTATCTTTCAGTGTCATACCTTTTTCCCTTTTCATACTGTTCATGGGGTTCTCAAGGCAAGAATACTGAAGTGGTTTGCCATTCCCTTCTCCAGTGGACCACATTTTGTCAGAACTGTCCTCAATGACCCATCTGTTTTGGGCGGCCCTACACAGCATGGCTCATAGTTGCATTGAGCTAGACAAGACTGTGGTCCATGTGATCAGTTTGATTAGTTTTTGGTGATTGTGGTTTTCATTCTGTCTGTGCTCTGATGGATAAGGATAAGAGGCTTATGAAAGCTTCCTGGTGGGAGAGACTGACTGAGGGGGAAACTGGGTCTTGTTCTGATCAGTTCAGTTCAGTCACTCAGTTGTGTCCAGCTCTTTGTGACCCCATGGACTGCAGCACGCCAGGCCACCCTATCCATCACCAATTCCCAGAGTTTACCCAAACCCCTGTCCGTTGAGTCGGTGATGTCATTCAGTCATCTCATCCTCTGTCGTTTCCTTCTGCTCCTGCCTTCAGTCTTTCCTAGCATCAGGGTCTTTTCAAATGAGTCAGTTCTTCATCAAGTGGCCAAAGTTCTGATGGGCAGGGCTATTTATGTAAATCTTTTAAAAAGTAAATCTTTTAAAAAAAAAAACCCATAAAGTGCTTATAGTGCAGGTAGAAAAAATAATAATAATTAAAAAAAAAAAAACAGTTTTCTGTTGATAGGCAGGGCTGTGTTCCCTCCGTGTTGCTTGACCTGAGGCCAAACTATGGTGCAGGTAATGAAGATAAAGGTCCTTCAAAAGGTCCCATGCATGCACTGCTGCACTCAGTGCCCCAACCCTGCAGCAGGCCACCGCCAACCCATGCCTCCACCAGAGACTCCTGGACACTCACAGGCTAGTCTGGGTCAGTCTCTTGTGGGGTCACTGCTCCTTACTCCTGGGTTTTGGTGTACATAAGGTTCTGTTTGTGCTCTCCAAGAGCCTGTTTCCCCAGTCTTGTGTAAGTTCTGGAGGTTCTATGGTGGGGTTAATGGCGACCTCCTCCAAGAGGGGTTATGCCATACCCAGGTCTGCTGCATCCAGAGCCCCTGCCCCTGTGGCAGACCACTGCTGACCCATACCTCCACAGGAGACATTCAGACACAGTTCTGGCTCAGTCTCTGTGGGTTGGGTGTGCATTTTGTGCCCCTCCCAGGTCTGATCAGGTCAGGTGACCAGGTGCTTGGTGAGTGCACTGTTCCAGGTGGACTGTGCATCTTAATCACCTCCTCTTCCTGGCCACTTGGTATCCTGGGTGTGTCGCAAGAGCACCGTTTCATGTGTGCCCTGTGTCTCCTCTGTAGAGCTAATCTCAGGCTGCAACCCTCCTGGTGGCTGTCAACCATCCAGGATCTCAGAAAGATGTGGTTGGCAGCTGGGAGCCTGCTCACAGTTTGGTAGAAGAGTCCATCACTGAGGCTGATATTGCAGCAGCCCCTTTCCTTCTGGCTCTGGCCGTCACAAGCCTCTCTCCCTCTGGACAGGGAGGGGCTGGTCCACAGCCAGCTAGCTCTCCTTTGGTATTTGTCCACTCCTTTGTTCTGTGAGTTTGCCTAGGTTGCACATTAGCTTATTAGAGTAGAACCTTTGGAGGGAAAGTTCTCTTTTCTGCAGTTGAGGTTAGACGTGTATTCTGTGGGTTTTTTTTTTTTTTTCTAGTTATGTTGCCTTCTGAGATTCCAAAACTCCCCACAGACCCACCTGTGAGAGGGTTTCCTATTGTGTGGAAACTTCTCCTCCTTCACGACTCCCTTCTCAGGACAGGTCTCCATCCCTACCTCTTTTGTCTCCCTTTTTGTCTTTTGTACAATGTCCTATATCCTTTCAAATGGGCTGCCTTTCTGGGTGCCTGATGTCCTCCACCAGTGTTTAGAAGTTGTTTTGTGGAAGTTGCTCAGCATTCAAATGTTCTTTTGATGAATTTGTGGGGGAGCAACTTTCTGTTTCTCTTAATTCTGTCTCTAAGGTTTATGCATCATAGTATTTGTCCTTTATTTCAGCAAATGTTCAGGCATTTGTGAGCTGATGCTTATGTTCCCAAGACTGTATTTTGGCATCCTGCGTACTCTAGGCTCCCCCTCCCTCCCAAATAAAGGAAAAGTTTGGAAATTCCAATTTTCACTTTACTTTGAAATTGTCTGTACTTGGTCCATTTAGACTGATAGAATCTTCTGTGGACTTTGGTTGTCAGAGACTATTGGGTTCAAGTGAAAGTGGAAAGTGGAAGTCGCTCAGTCTTGTCCCACTCTTTGTGACCCCATGGCCTACATTCCAAGGAATTCTCCAGGTCAGAATACTGGAGCGGGTAGCTGCCCCCTTCTCCAGAAGATATTCCCAACTGTAGGCAGGTTCTTACTGCATTAAATTTTCCATTCTCCACTGTCCACTGCATGAGACCTACTCATTATAAGTAGACAAACATGGACTTTACATTTTCCTCTGCTTAATTTCTTCATGTACTAAGCTACTCTTGTGTCTTCAATGTCTTTCCCTTCTGTCTCTCTTGCTATGAATCTTATTCTAAATCATCTCCTCTTCATTCTTTGGCTTTCTTCATCCATTTTCTCCCATCAGGATACAAAAATATTCAAGTCACTTCAATCTAAAAAAGTTCTCATCTTATAATTGTTAAACTGAATCACCTCTCTGACCCTTTCTCCAAGCTTTCTGAAAGGACTAATTATCTTCTTAACTTCCCCACCTCCCATTCATTTCTCAACACTTTCTGTCCCTGCTCTGTTGAAACTGTTCCTGTCAGAGTTGCCAGTAACTTCCTAATGGTTGTTGCTGTTTAGTTGCTAAGCCTTATTTGACTCTTTTGGGACACCATGGACTCTAGCCTGCCAGGCTCCTCTGTCCATGGGATTTTCCACGCAAGACGACTGGGGTGAGTTGCCATTTTCTTCTTCAAGAGAACTTCCCAACCCAGGGATCAAACTGTGTCTCCTGTATTGGCAGGCGGATTCTCTACCATTGAATCGCCAGGGAAGCCCAACTTCCTAATTAGAAATTTTAATTACAGATTATTTTACACTTTACTATATTTAAACTTGGCACCATTTGAAATTGTTCACCACTCTCTCATCAGTAATAATAGCTGTAATTTATTGAACATTTAAAGCAGGGCACCAGGCAATGTACTGTGTGACTTACGTGGTCATCTAATTTACTGCTAATGCCCTGAGGAAAGTTACTAACACTCCCAATTTACAGTTGTGGAAACGGACTCAAAGAGCTGAGTTAACTAATTTTATGTTATCCAAGAGGATAGAGTTAGGATGCAAACCCAAGTCTCCTGCATTGCAGGAGGATTCTTTACCAGCTGAGTTACCAGGGAAGCCTTGATTTCACTATACTCCCTTTTACACTACACTTATCACATTGTTTTGTTGACATAATTTTCGAAAAGTTAAAAATATGATTCTCTTTGATATGAATGGACATATGTCAAAGATTTTTGTCTAACTAATTGAAGAAGCCAGTAAGATGCTGAAGCTGATTTAAAGAGCATTTTGACGAACTGGGTATTTATAGGCATTTTGAGAAAAAGTTAAAATAAGATTTTGAGTTTAGTTACAAAACTAGTTAATAGTCTATAGGGCAATAAAATCTTGACATTTTCTTTTCTAAAGGACATAGAAATATTCCTCTAGTGTTGGCTACTTACATTTGTATTTTAACTAATTAAAATTAAAGTTAAACATTTAGTTTCTCAGTCAGGCTAGTGACATTTCAAGTATTCAATGGTCATATGTAACTAATGACAAATATATTGGACTGCATAGATATAGAACATTTCCATCATCACAAAAAGTCCTTTTGAAAAACAGCTGGGCCTCTTAAATATTGCTCTGGTATGATATTGACAGGACATGCCATATACTCTTTTGCCTTATTTCCAAAGCTAATATAATTTTTTTCTAAAGAATTTTCTCTACATGACCACTGGTTTTCTGAGGCCCACATTAAGAAATACATCTTTGGTCAAGGAATATTTGACAAGGTCAAATAATATTTGACAAGGAAGCCAAGAATATTCAATGAGTAAAGGATAGTCTCTTCAATAAATGATGTTGGGAAAATGATATTCTTGTGCAAAAAAATGAAATTGGATTTCTGTTTTGCATTATTTGCACTCCATTTTTGCATCACAAAAACTAACTTGAACTAAGGACTTAAGTGTAAGACCCGAAACCATAAAACTCTCAGAAGAAAACATAGGGGGAAAGCTTAACATTGGTCTTGACAATGAATTTTTTTTTTTCTATATAATACCCAAAGCACAAATGACCAAAGTAAAAATCAACATGTGGGATTTAGTTCAGTTCAGTCGCTCAGTCGTGTCCAACTCCTTGCAACCCCATGAACAACAGCATGCCAGGCCTCCTTGTCCATCACCAACTCCCGGAGTCCACCCAAACCCATATCCATTGAGTTGGTGATGCCATCCAACCATCTCATCCTCTGTCATCCCCTTCTCCTTCTGCCCTCAATCTTTACCAGCATCAGGGTCTTTTCAAATGAGTCAGCTCTTGGTATCAGGTGCCCAAAGTATTGGAGTTTCAGCTTCAACACCACTCCTTCCAATGAACACCCAGGACTGATGTGCTTTAGGATGGACTGGTTAGATCTCCTTGCAGTCCAAGGGACTCTCAAGAGTCTTCTCCAACACCACAGTTCAAAAGCATCAGTTCTTCGGCCCTCAGCTTTCTTTATAGTCCAACTCTCACATCCATACATCACTACTGGAAATACCATAGCCTAGACTAGACGGATCTTTGTTGGCAAAGTAATGTCTCTGCTTTTTCATATGCTGTCTAGGTTGGTCATAACTTTCCTTCCAAGGAGTAAGCGTCTTTTAATTTCATTGCTGCAGTCACTATCTGCAGTGATTTTGGAGCCCCCCAAAATCACGCTAGTAAAGTAATGCTCAAAATTCTCCAAGCCAGGCTTCAGCAATATGTGAACCGTGAACTTCCTGATGTTCAAGCTGGATTTAGAAAAGGCAGAGGAACCAGAGATCAAATTGCCAACATCCGCTGGATCATGGAAAAAGCAAGAGAGTTCCAGAAAAACATCTATTTCTGCTTTCTTGACTATGCCAAAGCCCTTAACTGTGTAGATCACAATAAACTGTGGAAAATTCTGAGAGAGATGGGAATACCAGACCACCTGATCTGCCTCTTGAGAAATCTGTATGCAGGTCAGGAAGCAACAGTTAGAAGTGGTCATGGAACAACAGACTGGTTCCAAATAGGAAAAGGAGTATGTCAAGGCTGTATATTGTCACCATGTTTATTTAACTTATATGCAGAGTACATCATGAGAAATGCTGGACTGGAAGAAACACAAGCTGGAATCAAGATTGCCGGGAGAAATATCAATAACCTCAGATATGCCAAAGAATGCTCAAACTACCACACAATTGCACTCATCTCACACGCTAGTAAAGTAATGCTCAAAATTCTCCAAGCCAGGCTTCAGCAATATGTGAACTGTGAACTTCCTGATGTTCAAGCTGGATTTAGAAAAGGCAGAGGAACCAGAGATCAAATTGCCAACATCCGCTGGATCATGGAAAAAGCAAGAGAGTTCCAGAAAAACATCTATTTCTGCTTTATTGACTATGCCAAAGCCTTTGACTGTGTAGATCACAATAAACTATGGAAAATTCTGAAAGAGATGGGAATACCAGACCACCTGATCTGCCTCTTGAGAAATCTGTATGCAGGTCAGGAAGCAACAGTTAGAAGTGGTCATGGAACAACAGACTGGTTCCAAATAGGAAAAGGAGTACGTCAAGGCTATATATTGTCACCATGTTTATTTAACTTATATGCAGAGTACATCATGAGAAATGCTGGACTGGAAGAAACACAAGTTGGAATCAAGATTGCTGGGAGAAATATCAGTAACCTCAGATATGCAGATGACACCACTCTTATGGCAGAAAGTGAAGAGGGGCTAAAAAGCCTCTTGATGAAAGTGAAAGGGGAGAGTGAAAAGGTTGGCTTAAAGCTCAACATTCAGAAAACAAAGATCATGGCATCTGGTCCCATCACTACATGGGAAATAGATGGAGAAACAGTGGAAACAGTGTCAGACTTTGTTTTTCTGGGCTCCAAAATCACTGCAGATGGTGACTGCAGCCATGAAATTAAAAGACGCTTACTCCTTGGAAGGAAAGTTATGACCAACCTAGATAGCATATTCAAAAGCAGAGACATTACTTTACCAACAAAGGTTCGCCTAGTCAAGGCTATGGTCTTTCCTGTGGTCATGTATGGATGTGAGAGCTGGACTGTGAAGAAGGCTGAGCACCGAAGAACTGATGCTTTTGAACTGTGGTGTTGGAGAAGACCCTTGAGAGTCCCTTGGACTGCAAGAAGATCCAACCAGTTCATTCTGAAGGAGATCAATCCTGGAATTTCTTTGGAAGGAATGATGCTAAAGCTGAAACTCCAGTATTTTGGCCACCTGATGGGAAGAGTTGACTCATTGGAGAAGACTCTGATGCTGGGAGGGATTGGGGGCAGGAGGAGAAGGGGACGACAGAGGATGAGATGGCTGGATGGCATCACTGACTTGATGGGTGTGAGTCTGAGTGACCTCCGGGAGCTGGTGATGGACAGGGAGGCCTGGCGTGCTGCGGTTCATGGGGTCGCAAAGAGTCGGACACGACTGAGCGACTGATCTGATCTGATCTGATGCAGATGATACCACCCTTATGGCAGAAAGTGAAGAGGAACTAAAAAGCCTCTTGATGAAAGTGAAAGTGGAGAGTGAAAAGGTTGGCTTAAAGCTCAACATTCAGAAAACGAAGATCATGGCATCTGGTCCCATCACTACATGGGAAATAGATGGAGAAACAGTGGAAACAATGTCAGACTTTGTTTTTCTGGGCTCCAAAATCACTGCAGATGGTGACTGCAGCCATGAAATTAAAAGACGCTTACTCCTTGGAAGGAAAGTTGTGACCAACCTAGATAGCATATTCAAAAGCAGAGACATCAGTTTGCCAACAAAGGTTCGCCTAATCAAGGCTATGGTCTTTCCTGTGGTCATGTATGGATGTGAGAGTTGGACTGTGAAGAAGGCTGAGCGCTGAAGAATTGATGCTTTTGAACTGTGGTGTTGGAGAAGACTCTTGAGAGTCCCTTGGACTGCAAGGAGATCCAACCAGTCCATTCTGAAGGAGATCAGCCCTGGGATTTCTTTGGAAGGAATGATGCTCAAGCTGAAACTCCAGTATTTTGGCCACCTCATGCGAAGAGTTGACTCATTGGAGAAGACTCTGATGCTGGGAGGGATTGAGGGCAGGAGGAGAAGGGGACGACAAAGGATGAGATGGCTGGATGGCATCACTGACTCGATGAATGTGAGTCTGAGTGACCTCCGAGGGCTGGTGATCGATAGGGAGGCCTGGCGTGCTGCAGTTCATGGGGTCGCAAAGCCTCGGACACGACTGAGCGACTGATCTGATCTGATCTGAAAATAAAGTCTGCCACTGTTTCCATTGTTTCCCCATCTGTTTGCCAGGAAGTGATGGGACTGGATGCCCATGATCTTAGTTTTCTGAATGTTGAGCTTTAAGCTAACTTTTTCAGTCTCCTCTTTCACTTTCATCAAGAGACTCTTTAGTTCTTCACTTTCTACCATAAGGGTGGTGTCATCTGCATATCTGAGGTTATTGATATTTCTCCCGGCAATCTTACATCAAACTAAAAAGCTTTTGCACAACAAAGGAAATTATCAAACCTATAGAATGAAAGAAAATATTTGCCATAATTTTGATAAGGGGTTAATACACAAAAACATATAAGGAACTCATAAAATACAATAACAAAAAATACCCCAAACAATCTGATTTTAAAATTGCCAGTGGACTTGAAATAGATATTTTTCTAAAGAAGATATGCAAATGGCCAATAAATACATAGAAAGGTTTTCAACCTCATTAATCATAAGGGAAATGCAAATCAAAACCACAGTATCATATCTCACACCTATTAGAATGACTATTATTAAAAATACAAGAGATGAGGCTGTGGAGAAAAGGCAACAGCACTCTCGGTGAGAATGTAAACTAGTATAACTACTATGGAAAACAGTATGGGGGGTTTTCAGAAAAATTAAAAATAGAACTATCATATGATATGACAATTCCATTTCTGGATACATACCCAAAGGAAATGAAATGACTTAGGTGAAGAGATATCTGCACATCCATGTTCACTGCACCATTACAATGGCAAAGACATAGGAACAACCTAGGAGTCCAGATGATTATAGAAACACATCTCTAAAGTGCTGAAAGGAAACAAAACGCTGTCAACTTAATCCTATATCCAGTGAAAATATTCTCCAGAAATTAAAGTGACTTTGAAAAAGTGACCCTTAGCTTCGTATAGGACTTGAACCCGAAGATCAATAGACATCTTCGAGGAAGAGAGAGACACTCCGACCTCCCTTTCTTTTGCAACTCCAGGGACTGCAAAGGCATCAGGTGACCCACCCACACAGCCAGACCATCTTTAAAACTATATCCATTAATTGCTTCCTAAACTGTTCATACCTACAGAGAAAAGAGAAACTGCCCTCTTTCTAAGGACATTTTATTGTCCTCTCCTTTTATAAAACATTCAATAAATTTCTTATCCTTGAGTTTTGAAACATTGCTTCAATAATCATCCAAATATGAAAATTGCATCAGGTGTGCACATTAGTTCATGGGGCTCTCACAAAGGTTGCTAGGTGCCCAATATGCTACTGGAGATCAGTGGAGAAATAAAGAGAAAGAATGAAAAGACGGAGACAAAGCAAAAATAACACCCAGTTGTGGATGAGACTTGATGGAAGGAAGGTCCGATGCTGTAAAGAGCAATATTGCATAGGAATCTGGAATGTTAGGTCCATGAATCAAGGCAAATTGGAAGTGGTCAAACAGGAGATGGCAAGAGTGAACATTGACATTTTAGGATTCAGTGAAATAAAATGGACTGGAATGGGTGAATTTAACTCAGATGACCATTGTACCTACTATTTTGGGCAAGAATTCCTTAGAAGAAATGGAGTAGCCCTCATTATCAACTAAAGAGTCCAATATGCAGTACTTGGATGCAGTCTCAAAAACGATGGAACGATCTCTGTTCGTTTCCAAGGCAAACCATTCAATATCACAGTAATCCAAGTCTAAGCCCCAACCAGTAACGCTGAAGCAGCTGAAGTTGAACGGTTCTATGAAGACCTACAAGACCTTCTAGAACTAACACCCCAAAAAGATATTGTCTTCATTATAGTGGACTGGGATGCAAAAGTGGGAAGTCAAGAAACACCTGGAGTAACAGGCAAATTTGACCTTGGAGTACAAAATGAAGCATGTCCAAGGCTAATAGAGTTTTACCAAGAGAACGCACTGGTCGTAGCAAACACTGTCTTCCAACAACACAAGAGAAGACTACATGTGGACATCACTAGATGGTCAACACCAAAATCAAATTGATTATATTCTTTGCAGTCAAAGATGGAGAAGCTCTATACAGTCAGCAAAAACAAGACTGGGAGCTGACTGTGGTTCAGATCATGAACTCCTTATTGCCAAATTCAGATTTAAACTGAAGAAAGTAGGGAAAACCACTAGACCATTCAGATATGACCTAAATCAAATCCCTAACGATTATACAGTGGAAGTGACAAATAGATTTAAGGGACCAGATCTTACAGATAGAGTGCCTGATGAACTATGGAATGAGGTTCGTGACATTGTACAGGAGACAGGGATCAAGACCATCCCCAAGAAAAAGAAATGCAAAAAAGCAAAATGACTCTCTGAGGTAGCCTTACAAACAGTGTGAAGAGAAGCAAAGGAGAAAAAGGAAGATATACCCATTTGAATGCAGAGTTCCAAAGAATAGCAAGAAGAGATAAGCAAGTATTCTTCAGTGATCAGTGCAAAGAAACAGAAGAAAACAATAGAATGGGAAAAACTAGAGATCTCTTCAAGAAAATTAGAGCTACCAAGGGAACATTTCATGCAAAGATGGGCTCAATAAAGGACAGAAATGGTATGGACCTAATAGAAGCAGAAGATATTAAGAAGAGGTGGCAAGAATACACGGAAGAACTGTAGAAAGAAGATCTTCACGACCCAGATAATCACGAAGCGTGATCACTCGCCTAGAGCCAGACACCCTGGAATGTGAAGTCAAGTGGGCCTTGATCTGCAAACAGATCTAGTGGAGGTGATGGAATTCCCGTTGAGCTATTTCAAATCCTGAAAGATGATGCTGTGAAAGTGCTGCACTCAATATGTCAGCAAATTTGGAAAACTCAGCAGTGGCCATGGGTCCAGAAAAGGTCAGTTTTCATTCTAATCCCAAAGAAAAGTTATGCCAAAGTATGCTCAAACTACCACACAATTGCACTCATCTCACACGCTAGTAAAGTAATGCTCAAAATTCTCCACGCTAAGCTCCAGCAATACATGAACTGTGAACTTCCAGATGTTCAAGCTGGTTTTAGAAAAGGCAGAGGAACCAGAGATCAAATTGCCAACATCCGCTGGATGATTGAAAAAGCAAGAGTTCCAGGAAAACATCTATTTCTGCTTTATTGACTATGTCAAAGCCTTTGACTGTGTGGATCACAATAAACTATGGAAAATTCTGAAAGAGATGGGAATACCAGACCACCTGACCTGCCTCTTGAGAAACCTGTATGCAGGTCAGGAAGCAACAGTTAGAACTGGACATGGAGCAACATACTGGTTCCAAATCGGGAAAGGAGTACGTCAAGGCTATATTGTCACTGTGCTTATTTAACTTCTATGCAGAGTACATCATGAGAAACGCTGGGCTGGATGAAGCACAAGCTGGAATCAAGATTGCCAGGAGAAATATCAGTAACCTCAGATATGTGGATGACACCACCCTTATAGCAGAAAGCAAAGAGGAACTAAAGAGGCTCTTGATGAAAGTGAAAGAAGAGAGTGAAAAAGTTGGCTTAAAGCTCAACATTCAGAAAACAAAGATCATAGCATCCGGTCCCATCACTACATGGCAAATAGATGGGGAAACAGTGGGAACAGAGGCAGACTTTAGTTTTTGGGCTCCAAAATCACTGCAGATGGTGATTGCAGCCATGAAATTAAAAGACGCTTGCTCCTTGGAAGAAAAGTTATGACCAATCTAGACAACATATTCAAAAGCAGAGACATTACTTTGCCAACATAGGTCCATCTAATCAAGGCTATTATTTTTCCAGTACTCTGTATGGATGTGAGAATTGAACTATAAAGAAAGCTGAGCACTGAAGGATTGATGCTTTTGAACTGTGGTGTTGGAGAAGGGTCTTGAGAGTCCCTTGGACAGCAAGGAGATCCAACCAGTCCATCCTAAATGAGATCAGTCCTGGGTGTTCATTGGTAGGTCTGATGTTGAAGCTGAAACTCCAATACTTTGGCCACCTGATACCAAGAGCTGACTCATTTGAAAAGACCCTGATGTTGGGAAAGATGGAAGACGGGAGGAGAAGGGGATGACAGAGGATGAGATGGTTGGATGGTATCACCAACTCAATGGGCATGAGTTTGAGTAAACTCTGGGAGATGGTGATGGACAGGGAGGCCTGGCATGCTGCAGTCCATGGGGCTGCAAAGAGTTGGACACGACTGATCCACTGAACTGAACTGTGCACATTAGTAACGTTTCCAAGTTTTGTCCTTTCATGTATATGAAACAGAATCAAGGCTTACCGCTTATTTCTCAAGCGATATTATTTCTTTTCTTTAAAGTCTCATTATTTCTAAAATATTCAAAAACACAGTCCAACTTCAGTCGGAGAAAAGTTATTCCACTTGTCTTACAGCTTATGTTCTATAGGGCGAACTGTGAGTGTATTTATTCATGAACCTTTTTTTTTTTAAATTGACTATGTTCTTCAAAGTGTGTGTGAATCCATCAAGGCCTCTCCCCTTCTCTACACTAGTCCCTCCCCACACAAACACCTTGGAACCTGTATTCACAGCCTCACTTACATCAAACTACCTCCCACAGAGCTTCTAACTGGGCATGCAAGGATGAAGGAGAGTTTTCAAGAAAATGACAAGAAAGATGCCTGCCTAACAGATAACTCATCTCTAAACATATATTGTCAAAACTCCATTTTTTTCTTTTAGCAAGGGTTTATTGGGGCCTGTGCTGCAGCAGGAGGGGGCAAGAACAAGCAACAGCTTCCCTTGCTTGATGTCTCTCTGAAGCAGGTCAAGCTTGTTCCTTACATGGGGCGAAGGTAGCTGTGTGTCCAGGGTTCTGGTTGGGCGGGTGGCTTAGGTGGTTTGCCCATCCCTCTGGTGGTGTTGAGTTCAAGGGGGCATGCTCAGTACCCTGCTTTTGTTCCCGACACCCTGTTTTTGTTCCAGGCTCTTCAAAAGTGGCAGTTGGGTTTTTTGGTCTCTCTGTATCTTTTGTCCAGAATTTGCTCCAGCCCTCTATGCTGGAGGCTATTATGCATGCTCTATGCATGCAGTTATTTTTAGTCCCATATAGTTTCTTTGTATTTTGTTGCTCACATGCAGTTATTTTTAGTCCCATATAGTTTCTTTGTATTTTGTTGCAAGGAGAGGTGTGTCCAGGTGCAAGCACTGTAGCAGTGCAGCAAAGATCCCAGGCCCTCACCTCACCTCTGAGAGACTCCACACCCTTATTTTTAAGGGACAAGGGGCCAAAGGGTCTTCTGAAACTTTTTCCTGCTGGACAGGGGCCACAGACCCTAGCCTACTCTAGAGGTGTAGAAGTCCTTCGCTGACTGTTCCAAGAATTGTAGGGACCTGAGCCACTCTCCGTTGGAATGGGCTGAATTCCTCGAGCCATCATGAGTCTTACTTCAAATATTGGAGTCTAAAAAAACCACAAACTTAACCAAAAGGTTAAGCTAACAAGGGGTAAAAAGGAGGTAAACCACAATAATCATTAAAGGATCTAGAAAGAGAAGGAGCCAGGTTAACTTTGGGAGGCCTTCTTTAACTGTTGACCAGACAGGGAGTGATATTGCCCCTGCCAAGAAGCCATTCTGCTTGGGTGTATATTTTTGTTAATCTCCAGGTTAAAGTTTACCATGTTTCTCTAATTTTAGAATAGAAGGTCTCGACCTGTTGGTGCCAGGTCTCCTTCTTGGACCAAAAGATCTTAGACACAGGTTTACAACAGTAAAGAAGACGATGGAGCCCTAGACGAAATATAGCATCAATCAGTATGACTGGAAAGAAAAGGGTTAGAAGAAAATGAAAACCCTCTGTTAGAAAATTTTTTATACCTTGTAGCATCCAAGAGAACAAACTAGAGTCAATTTTCAATTTCCCCACCCATATTGAATAGCAAGGAGTGGTTGTTCACGGTTTACTAAAGTCAAGTTTCCCGTTGTTGAATTTTCTCAATATTGGGTTCTGCCTGGTATGGGCATCAGGGCTTTTCTTTGCCTCCCGATCTGCCCTGTTGTTCCTGTGGGTAATTTTAGAATTACCTTTTGGTGCCCATGGCAGTGAATGACTGCTACTAGTTTCGGTTTTTGAATCACTTTTATGAGATGTAAAATCTCAGCCCTGTATTTTTTTTAACTTATTTTGAATTGGAGGATAGTTGCTTTACAATATTGTGTTGGTTTCTGCAACAATAACAATATTGTGTTGTTTCAATAGCATGAATCAGCTGTAAGTATACATAGGTTCCCTCATTTTTTAACCTCCACCAACTTCTTCCCACTTCATCCCACCCCTCTAGGTTGCCACAGAGTACCAGGTTGAACTCCCTGTATTATACAAGAACTTCTCATTAGCTCTCTATTTTTATATATGGTAATGTGTATGTTTCAGTGCTACTCTCTCAATTCTTCCCACCCTCTCCTTCCCCTGCTGTTTCCAAAGTCTGCTCTCTATGTCTGTGTCTCTATTCCTGCCCTGCAAACAGGTTCATCAGTACCATTTTTCTAGACTTCATATATCAGATCAGATCAGTTGCTCAGTCGCGTCTGACTCTTTGCGATCCCAGGGACTGCAGCACGCCAGGCCTCCCTGTCCATCACCAACTCCTGGAGTTCACCCAGACTCACATCCATCGAGTCAGTGATGCCATCCAGCCATCTCATCCTGTGTCGTCCCCTTCTCCTCTTGCCCCAAATCCCTCCCAGCATGCGTGTTAACATACAAAATTTATTTTTCTCTTTCTGACTAAATTCACTCTGTACAATAGGCTCTAGGTTCATCCACCTTAATAGAACTGACTCAAACGTGTCCCTTTTATGGTTGAGTAATATTCCATTGTATATACATACCACAACTTCTTTATCCATTCATCTATCGATGGACACTTTGGTTGCTTCCATGTCCCAACTATTGTGAATAGTTCAGCCCCATGTTTAACAGGGGAGTTTTTCACATTTAAATTTTTTGCATTTAAGGATTGGGATGTATAGGGACCCCTGCCTCATTTACTGCTCCATGTCTTATATCATTCGACATTCTCCATTTGGCCTAATAATTGGCAGAATAGGGGTATTGCCTGGAAACTGACAGGGCACTAAGAGGCCATGTTTTAAGTCTATGAGGGATTGCAAACCTATTTTTGCTTCCAGCTTTATGGGATACTATCTCTTGTTAGGATAAGCAACTTTTGGCTTAGGGCTAATTTTTACAGGTTGGATGTTTATAGCCTTCTTGGGGATTCCTTTGTCCCAAACTGCAGGGACAGTTGTAAAATATGGCAGGGAATAGGCCCTTGTTCCTCCAGCTGATTTGTTTTCATCAGAGTCAAGACAAGAGGCTGCTCAGGGTCTCCTAGTCATAATATGTCTCCGAGGGAGCTCAGAGGGTCTCTTCCCAGTAATGGGGTAGAACACTCAGGCACAGCCGAAAGGGTATGTGAGATCAAATGCTATCAAGTTGGCAAATGAGAGGCCCAGTGAAGCAACAGGTGTGCGTGGGAGATTCCATCAACACCAGTCACAGTACGGCTTTTGGAGGAAATAGGCCGAGGGTGAGAGACCAGGATAGAGTTAAGTAGCTCCTGTATCAGTTTAAAAGTTGATTTTTTTTTTTAACCTGCCATGTCAAGGATCACCCAGGGCTCCTCCATAGAGATAGAAATCTCACTGTAGGGAGAGCTGCCAGAATCCCCAGGCCTCCCCAGTCATCCAGTGTGGCCATCTCCACAGTGGGAGCTGTCCCTTCCCCTTCAGGACTGAGGGCAGTCCCACTTCCAATGACCTGTTTGTTTGCAGACTGGACATAGACCAGGGGATTCTTTTTGACATTCTCAGGCCCAGTGACTGGTTGACTTACATATGAAGCATTCCCCCTTGCTGGTTTTAACTCCAGGCAGATGGCTAAACTTCCTCAGGACCCCTTGGGTTGTCCTGAGGTTGCAAGGCATGGCTGACAGCTGTGGCCTCAGTTTAGTTTGGGCCGTAGCCTGCCCATTTTCATTGTCAGTTTCTCTCTTCCTCCTCAGCTTGACCTCAGTTATTAAGTATCTCAAAGGCCACCTCTAGGAGTTGGGGGATCAGGGTTTGTGGGCCTAATTGTGCCTCTAATATTGGGGCGGACTGTTGTTCCAGTAGGGATTGGCCCTCGGGAGTGGAAGGATCAATATTAGTAAATGTTCTAAAAGCTCTCTCAAGCTGCCCCTGAAAGAGGGATGGATTTTCTTCATCTTCTTGGGTCACTCCTTTAATGTTTTCATAAAGCCAGTTAACCGGCTTTTGAAATACTTCCTCATCCCTTCTAATACACATTGGATGGTGTGTTACCTGGCTTCTGTTCCCTCCTGGGAATGATAACTCCAGCAGGGCTACTGATTGGGAAGAGGCAGTCATCTCCACCCATAACAAAATGTTCAGGTTGGTCCCTGGCAAGGTGGTCAGTGAACCCCTCTCAGTTCAGTTCAGTTCAGTCACTTAGTTGTGTCCGACTCTTTGCGATCCCAGGGACTGCAGCACGCCAGGTCTCCCTGTCCATCGCCAGCTCCCGGAGTTTACTCAAACTCATGTCCATTGAGTCGGTGATGCCATCCAACCATCTCATCCTCTGTCGTCCCCTTCTCCTCCTGCCTTCAATCTTTCCCAGCATCAGGGTCTTTCCAAATGAGTCAGTTCTTCGCATCAGGTGGTCAAAGTATTGGAGTTTCAGCTTCAGCACCAGTCCTTCCAATGAATATTCAGGACTGATTCCCTTTAAGGTGGACTGGTTGGATCTCCTTGCAGTCCAGAGGACTCTCAAGAGTCTTCTCCAACACCACAGTTTGAAAGCATCAATTCTTTGGTGCTCAGCTTTCTTTATAGTCCAACTCGCACATCCATACATGACTACTGGAAAAACCATAGCTTTGATGGACCTTTGTTGGCAAAGTAATGTCTCTACTTTTTAATATGCCATCTAGGGGGGTCATAACTTTCCTTCCAAGAAGAAAGTGTCTTTTAATTTCATGGCTGCAGCCACCATCTGCAGTGATTTTGGAGCCCCCCCAAAAAAAATCAGAGCACCCCTTTGCTGCTGCCCAAATTCTCTGCTTTTCTGCAGGGGTACAGCAAGTAGATAGGACTATTTGGATATCCCTCCAAGTTAAATGAAAGGCCAGAGTCAGGGTCTGAAACCCTTCAATCAACTTATTAGTGTCTTAAGAAAACATTTCAGTCTCTGATTGAAGTCATGTTTGACTCTTGCAATCCAATGGACTGTAACCTGCCAAACTCCTCTGTCCATGGGATTCTCCAGGCAAGAATACTGGAGTGGGTTGTCATTTCCTTCTCCAGAGGATCTTCCTGACCCAGGAATCGAACCCTGGTCTCCTACATTGCAGGCAGATTCTTTACCAACTGAGCTATGAGGGACACCCTCTGTTTGCATTGGTCTAAATTGGTTAAAGAGAAGGGCACATATTCTCTGATTGTCCCTTTACCATTTGCCTGGGGCATATGGGGGACGTACTTTTCCTGATTTGGGGTAATAGGAATTTTCACTACGGGTTACCCCAGAGGGATTAGTCTCTCCTTCCTAGGGTAATGGGATATAAATGAACAGGGAGGTGGAGTGTGGGATTGGTCAGAGGTATCTGGAGAAGTAGGTGCCTCTGAGGAAATAGGTGGCTCCGGAGAAGAAGGGGAAACTTGGTTTCACCCTGAAAATTGAGGCAGGTTAAAAGGGAATCATTTAAAATGTTGGGAGTGTTTTCTGATTCCCCAGGCCACATGGAGCAGGGTTTTGGTAAAGGACCATGAAGACTTGACCATATGGAACTTCAGTCCATTTTCCCATCTTGTGACAGTAAAGATCCAATTGCAAGACAGTATTGTAATTTAGAGACCCATTTTCAGGCCTTTATTCTCCATTCCACCAACAGGCAGTGTTATGGCAGAGTTTAAGTTTTCCCCTTTTAAGCACATTTATTTTTTTTTTTTAATTTCCAATTTTTAAAGATACATTCCAGAGGTGTTTCTTCTGGCATAGAAGAGGATCCTCCCATGCTGAGTAACCTGCAACCAAGAGCAGTCCTAGAAATGACTGTCAGAGACATTTACTAGGACCTTTCTGTCTATAGGGGATCAGAGTGTCCTCTGAATGCCCCTTTTACCTAATGGGATTCTGAGCATCCTCTACTCTCCCACTGATTCCTATCCCGATGTCTCTGGTTGATCCAGTCCCTTGTGCCAAGTGTCCTCAATAGAGGATGTTTGAACCAGTGCCAGCGTGTTGCCAGGGCTTTCCTTGAGGGAGATCTGTTGTCTATAAAGCTTATGTCTGATAACAATTTTCCCTATGTTGGGCTATATTCCTTGAGATTGAGCGTCTATAAAGCGTAGGACATGGACTGCTTAGGAGTGGCCAGCCCAATAGGTAGTCTGTAACAAAGTATGAGGCTGCCAAGGCCTGAAGTGAAGGGGATCTTAGAGCTGCAAAATGGAACTCCTGGAGGAGCTGGAGTTGGATGCAATGGAAAATGCCTTGGGGGTCAGGATCTGAGGCCCTAGAGATGGAAGTATTTCCATAGGGAATTTTTTTGGACATAGATTAAGGTGAAAGACTAGAGAGCAGAAAATCCCCAAATTCTCTCCCCTATCTGCTTGGTGACTGTGATAAAACGGGATAGCCTGATAATTCTTTCTGACATATGCAACAGTTTGGACAATGTTTCCCATGTCATTTAACATACCAACCCACTGAGATTAGAATCTCTTTTTGGGATGCTCCAGTAGCACTTTGAAGGATCCCCTCAAAGTAGCTGGAGATAAAAAGAACTTTAAGTAGAATTTGATATTTGGGAAGTCTGTCAAAACTTTGGAAAAGCTTTAAAACACCCGGTCTGATAGACTCAAAGGCCACTGTGGAACAATTATCCCTTGAGTTAGGTGAAAAAAGAGAAGATTTCAAAAACAATTACAGGACTTCCCTGGTCCAGGGATTAAGAATCTGCCTGCCAATGCAGGGAACATGGGTTGGATCCCTGGTTCAGGAAGATCCCACATGCGGTGGAGCAACTGAGCCCATGTGCCTAGAATCCGTGCTACACAAGAGAAGCCATCGCAATAAGAAACTCGTGCACTGCAACAAAAAGTAGCTCCCACTCATTGCAACTAGAAAAAACCCATGCAGCAGTGAAGATTCAGGGCAGCCGAAAATAAATAAAATTGAAGGGAAAAAAAAAAAAAAACAGATCACTTAAAGGCACAGAAACTCACCTAATCTGATATCAAAGGCAGCATTCCAGGAAAAGTTTGCTCTCTTATGAAAGAGAGAAACTAAATCCAGTCTTGCGTCAGCTTGCTCTTAACAAAATCCATTTACCTAATTAAATTTAATCCAACCTTAGAAAATCCTGAACACATACAAAATTCTTTTCTCAGTGTTCCTCTTCTGCAGACCTCATGTAACTTTCTGTAGTCATACTTTGTCTCTTATTCTTCCCATTTAGAAATAACCAGCTTTAGGACAAAAATCACCTTTTTTCCTTTAACAAAATATATTTCCATTCCTCATACCTTCTTTTCTGAAAACACACATCCTACTTAGCTTAAGCAAACATGAACTGTCTTTACATTAGCATTTTATAGATTGCTAGAGAACATCTCAAAGTGGCACCAAAGAGCTTTAGTTTCTCTCTCACAAGAAGACAAAAGTGGGTAAATTTTAGACCTGTTTAGAAACTTAACCTTCCCAATAGTTTATATTATTTGAAATGACCTGGATACTCAATGAATTCTTATTTAACTTAATTTTAACTTACCAAGATTTAGAGAGACTATTTCAGATGGATGTTCTAAAACATAATTATTTCTGTAGAGTTTGCCCCAAATTTCTTATCCCAGTTATATTTACTTGAGAATTTAATCATATCAGGTTATTTTTCCTGTTGACAAATTTCATAATAAAAACAAATGTTCTTATTGACTCCCAGGAACCCTAGGGAAAATTAACGTGTTATATTTAATTCTGATGACTCTAAAGACAGGTTTGTATTAACTAAATCCATAAGCTTAAGCTAGCTCCAAGATCAGATATTAATTAAATATTGAATATTTCCCAGATCACATGAACATAAGTTGTATTCTGGTGAGCCTCCTTTATATTTCCAAGAATGTGAGAACTCAATTTCCTTTAAGCCAATTAAATACAGCTCATTCACAAGTTAATTTTTACATAAAGACAGAACCAGAGAGTTCATAGTTTTCCCACTTGAATTTAAAATGGTCCCTTTTTTTTTGCCCTCAGTCTGGGGCACCTCAGGAGTCAGGTAATTCCTGAGAGCCCAGGCAGGATAGTTATACTCCAAGGCCGAGAACAGAGATGCAAGCCCTGTTGAGCTCAGGCAGAAGGAATAGTTATATTGCAATGGCAGAGAGGAGAGAAATGCAAGCTCCTCGAGCCCAGGTAGAACACTTACATTGCAAAAGCAGAAGAGGGAAAAATACAAACTCCTTTCTTCTGTTTTTGCTCTTTAAAATCCCACAGAGTAACTCAAGGCTGGAGTTTCAGGCAATAAGGGCTGCAGTTGTATTTCAAGATTTAAATGCTCCACTATGCTGGAGAAGACTCTTGAGAGTCCCTTGGACTGCAAGGAGATCCAACCAGTCCATTCTGAAGGAGATCAGCCCTGGCCTTTCTTTGGAAGGAATGATGCTAAAGCTGAAACTCCAGTATTTTGGCCACCTCATGCCAAGAGTTGACTCATTGGAAAAGACTCTGATGCTGGGAGGGATTGGGGGCAGGAGGAGAAGGGGATGACAGAGGATGAGATGGCTGGACGGTATCACTGACTCGATGGATGTGAGTCTGAGTGACCTCCAGGAGTTGGTGATGGACAGGGAGGCCTGGCGTGCTGTGATTCATGGGGTCGCAAAGCGTCGGACACGACTGAGCGACTGATCTGATCTGATCTGATCTGATGCCCACAATTTTGGCAGAGAATTGCAGGAGCAGTTGGGCAGACAAAACTACATAAAACAAATAAACCAATGACAAAAACTTAAAGACACAAGAAAATTTCAGGATAAAGGGGACAGGAGTGCAGATATAAGGATTAAGAGAGAGGTAAAGGAAGGAGGGACAGAAAAGACTGAAAAAAGGAATAGAGACAACAGCAAAATAAAGATGAGATTACTAGAAAGATAGGACTACACAATATGAGACTTAAACCGCTATCACTCCTGTCAGGGAGCGCCTGCTGAGCCGGGGTCTATGTAAGACACACTTCTCCCACTTTTGCTTGTCATCCATCAAGGTGAGCCATTGCCAGCTAGAGGGGGCAGGTCTCATAAGCTGAAAAGTGATGCTGTAGCTGCCCGAAGTCTACTCTCTTAAAAGGATGGAACAGAGAGAGGAGAGGCAGAGAAAACAAGTAAAGAGGCTTCAGAAGAAGGAAAAGGACAAGTTGGAGAGAAAAGCATTGCCTGAATGCGGGTATTGAGGCCCTCAGAAGCCAGGAAGGCAGACTTCCCAACCTCGGTGACGCTGAAACAAGATGGTCAGGTGGCCACTTGTCACCCACCGGGAAGTCGCATCCAGTGGTCCAGGAGGTGCCAAGAACCTCTCCCCAGAAGGGGACAACTGTCCTACATTGGGAGCCCTAAAGCTGGTAATAGCCAGTGTTCTTGGCCTTTCTCAATCAATAGAAATTGACTAGAGTTCAGACAAGAAATCCAGGCAAGGCATTATTGGGGGCCTTGCTGCAGCAGGTGGGAAAGAGATAAAACAACAGTTTCCCTTGCCCACTTGCTCCCCTCAAGCTATTTTTTATGTTGCTTAAAAAGAACGTATCCTTAAAAAAAAAGTGCATCTTGTCATTCTTTTAAAACTGTCAACTCTGTCGGTGAAAAGAG
This sequence comes from Tragelaphus eurycerus, assembly GCA_935064755.1. Taxonomy (NCBI): domain Eukaryota; kingdom Metazoa; phylum Chordata; class Mammalia; order Artiodactyla; family Bovidae; genus Tragelaphus; species Tragelaphus eurycerus. The sequence goes on from CAKXYN010000023.1 coordinate 16,653,717, forward strand.
AAAAAGTTTTAATCATACAGACATTCTGTGTTGGTATAAATGTGTCTCTGCCAACAGTTGTTGAAATATAAGAATAGGGAGGTTTTACTGGATCTTATCCAAAAATAGAATGAAATCTGCTTTTTACTCTGTCTCTGTTATCAATATCACATTCTAATTTACCCTAAATGGTATCAGAATGTTTGCCCCGTCTTCCTAACTTGATCTGTGAACAGTTTTCCTGCTTTTGACTGCAGCCATGAAATTAAAAGACGCTTACTCCTTGGAAGGAAAGTTATGACCAACCTAGATAGCATATTCAAAAGCAGAGACATTACTTTGCCAACAAAGGTTCACAACAATGGATGTGAGAGCTGGACTGTGAAGAAGGCTGAGCGCTGAAGAATTGATGCTTTTGAACTGTGGTGTTGGAGAAGACTCTTGAGGGTCCCTTGGACTGCAAGGAGATCCAACCAGTCCATTCTGAAGGAGATCAGCCCTGGCCTTTCTTTAGAAGGAATGATGCTAAAGCTGAAACTCCAGTATTTTGGCCACCTCATGCGAAGAGTTGACTCATTGAAGACTCTGATGCTGGGAGGGATTGGGGGCAGGAGGAGAAGGGGATGGCAGAGGATGAGATGGCTGGATGGCATCACTGACTCGATGGATGTGAGTCTGAGTGACCTCCGGGAGTTGGTGATGGACAGGGAGACCTGGCGTGCTGCAGTTCACGGGGTCGCAAAGAGTCGGACACGACTGAGCGACTGATCTGATCTGATTCCTGCAGCCACATGCAGCCACACAGACCAGGATAGGAATTTTGCCCCATTGTTTACCGCTGTATGATTTTAGGTAAGGTATTGGACATATTCAAGCCTTGTCTCCTCATCTGTAAAATGGGAACAGTAATACCTTCTCAGAATGAAAGTGGACCATGTGTGGGAAAGATTGCCCTAGTCAAGTTTCATTAATAGAGTGTTAGTTTTGTTTGTTTCTAAGAGAGTGAATAATTAACAAAACAAAATAACTTACCTATATTAGTTTTAAAAATGAAGGCAGTGGATTTTTCTGGAAGAATAGTGGGGTAATTTATGTCATTAAGCCAAAGAAACACTGAACAGCAAGGTTCAGAAAGGGCAGATACTGGTGCAGCTTCAGAGACCTCAGCAGCTGTTTCTTTCGCTCAAAAATGTCCTGCCTTTAACATGACTCATCCTTAAACTTTTTTAGCCCTACACGTCACTCAGCATAGATTTTCAAGAAAAAGAAACTGATCACTTCCCTCTGGCTAACAGATGGGTCTTTCTCAGTCCCCTCTCCTCCAGATCCAATCAGCTGTGGCTAGGGAGGAGGTTCCCATATCTCAAATAGGTTCGCACGGCCTAGGAGGAAAGCAAGGTTCATATGTACCCCACAGTGAATGTGGTTCCAGTGCTTGGAAGTGCACATAATGAGTGCTTAATGAATATTGGCAATTTTTGTTATTGTTGAGAGTGTAACCTGTCATTTTCAGACTCCATGTATTTGATTATATCGTTTTTAACCACTGAAGTATTATTTTCTCTATTTGAATGAAAATGAAATCATTCATTTATTCTCTAACCCAGAAAATATTTATTTCACGCTTTCATATGAATCAAATGATGTTCTTGGCTATGGGGATGCAGTGAAAAACAAAGTCCCTGCCTTCAAGGAACTTATATTCTAAAGGGGGTGGGGACTCTGGGAAGAACTGTACCCGTAAACTATGAATTAATATAATGTGAGGTAGTGAGAAGTTCCACAGTTTGAGAGAATAAATAACGACAGTGAAGGAAGAATGAGGGCTAAATGTGAGAGCTAAATAGTGTCTGTGGGCTTCGGTAAGAAATTTAATTTTTATTTCTAGAGCGCTGTAAACCTGCTAAAAGATTGTGAATAGGGAGATGGTGAGATCAGATTTATATTTATAAAAAGTCATCCTGGCTATTACATGGAGAATGATTGGAGAGGAACAAGATAAAAAGCAAGATAGAAAGACAGTTGGCAACTGTGGTCCCCCAGGACAACGGTGGCAGTAGCCATGAATTAGTTAAGAACTATCAGAGTTAGGATGTTCATGTGTTTTGTTTCATTATGAAATATTTCAAGCACACAAGTATAGAGGATAATAGATTGATATACCTACTTTCCAATTCTATCATATCTTAACATTTTGCCATATTTGCTTCAGATCTTTTTTTTTTTTTTTTAAGAGAGAAAACTTTACAAATATAGTAAAACCCCCAAGAATAGCCTCCAGATCCTAATCCCTTCTTCTCAGAGGGATCCACTTTCCTGGTTTTGATACTCATCATTCCTATGTATGTTTTTGAACTTCTAGCACGTATTTATATATCCGTAACTATACAGCATTATTTTCCCCATTTGCAAAACTTATATAAAAGGTATGTAACTTTTCCAACTTGATTTTTTCACTTAGCATTTTTTAAGGGGTTGTCCATATTCATATATGCAATTCTGGCTTATTCATTTCTTTCGTACTCTAAACATAGCATTCTTTTGCAGGAACACACTACAATACATATAGTCATTCTGTCCTTGATGGACAAGTTATTTTTAATTTTTTGCTGTTACAGTGAAGTAATAAATATTGTACATATCTCCTGGTGCACATGTGCATGTATAAAAGTTTCTCTAAGTTAGTGCTTCCTAACCTTTTTCAGATCATGCACACAAAGAAAATAATATTTCTGAGGCATGTTCATAAACTGGAGAGGCTCTAGGAATGTCTACATGGAATTTGGTGAAAAAGATAATTACTTTTTTCTTTTATAAGAAAAATGGAATACTAAAGTATTAAGGAAAATGTAAATCTTAAATTTGTTTAAAACTTCCAAATAGAAAACTTCAGGAGTTTTAATGAAAAGCTTGAGAGGACTTCTGTGGTCAGATTTAATGTTTGAATTGTCTGTATTTCCTGGTCAAGACATTTTAATGACAATATCTTCAAATTCTTGCAGACAGAATTGATAAGATATTTTGTATTTTTCATTCAAAAGTTGAAATTATATTTTAAAAATCCAGTAGCAGTCTCTATCATTGACAAATTTAATTTTGAAAATTTTTTATGACAAATAAAATAGGTTTTAGATTCCAGTTCTGTAGATAGAACATAGTTCCCTCCTATATACTCCAGTTTCCTTTATTATTAGCATCTTTTAAAAATTTTAATGTTTATCTTATATTGGAGTATAGTTGATTTACAATATTGTGTTAGTTCAGGTGTACAGCAAAGTGATTCAGTTATACATATGCAAATATCCGTTCTTTTTCAGATTCTTTGGGTATATAGCTTATTACAGAGCATTGAGTAGAGTTTCCTGTACTATACAATGGTTACCATCTTGTAACCATGTTTGTCACAACTGGGCTTCCTGAGTGGTGCTAGTGGTAAAGAACCCACCTGCTAATGCAGGAGACTTAAGAGACAGGCTTTCAATCCCTGGGTCGGGAATCCCTTGGAGGAGGGCATGGCACCCCACTCCAGTATTCTTGCCTGGAGAATCCCATGGACAGAGGAGCCTGGCAGGCTACAGTCCATGGGGTTGCAAAGAGCTGGACATGACTGAAGCAACTTGGCACACACACATGCATGTCACAGCTAATGAGCAAATACTGAGTCATTAGTACTAACTGCAGTTCACACTTTATTCAGATTTCCTTAGTTCTTATGCATTATCCTTTTTCTATACCAGGATCCAGCCAGAATATCATATTACAAGGGTCCCCAACCCCTGGGACATGGACCAGTATGGGCCCATGGTCTGTTAGAAACCAAGCTGCACAGCAGGTGAGTAGTGGGCAAAGCTAGTTCTTTTGCATTTACAGAACTTCCCATTGCTCACATTACTGCCTGAGCTCTGCTTCATGTCAGATCATCATAAAAGTAATGCACTTAAATCACCCCCAAACTATCTCCCCCATCCTATTCACGGAAAAATTATTTTCCATGAAACAAGTCCCTGGTGCCAAAAGGGATATGGGCTGCTTCCACGTCATGCTTAGTTGTGTCTCCTCAGACTCTTCTTTGCTGTGACAGTTTCTCTCGCTTCCTTATTTTCAGTGACCTTGACACTTTTACAAAATACTGGTCAAATGGTTTGTAGAATGCTCCTTCACTGAGATTTGCCTGATAACTTTTCCCATAATTAAACTGCGGTTGTGTGTGTTGTCTGTGTGGGGGGCTTCCCCGGTAGTGCTAGTGGTCAAGAACCCAGCTGCCAATACAGGAGACCTAATAGATGTGGGTTCGATCCCTGGATTGGGAAGATCCCCTGGAGGAGGGCATGGCAACCCATTCCAGTATTCTTACCTGGAACATCCCATGGACAGAAGAGCCTGGCGGGCTACAGTCCATAGGGTTGCAAAGAGTTGGACATGACTGAAGTGACTTACCGTCACACATGTGCGTATTCTGAGAGGAAGATCAGAGGTAAACTGCCATTCTCATCATATCATATCACATACAGTCATTATGGCTTAAAAAAAATTATTTATTTGGCTGTGTCCGGCCTTAACTGGGGCACTCAGGATCTTCCTTGCATCATGTGGATCTTTTGCTGCAGTCCACAGACTCTCTATTTAAGACTTGCAGGCTCAGTTGTTGTGGCACGTGGGCTCTCCAGTTGTGCTCAGGCTCCAAAGCCCTGGGGCTTAGTTGCTCCATGACATGTGGGCTCTTAGTTCCCTGAACAGGGATCAAACCTGAGTCCCCTGTATTGCAAGGAGGATTCTTAACCTACTAAACCACCATGAACTTTCCATGATAGTGAAGACCCCATCATGGCTTATTATATTTCATCAGAGCCTGACAGATGATAAAACACTGTTTCAAGACAATCTCTGTCATAGAGAAGTAAAAGAAAGAGGCTTGTAGCAGTTTCCAGTCCTTTAAAATTTTGTTGAAACTCAGAAACAAAAACAACCAAATAACCTGATTTAAAAAGTACAGGAATGAGTGGCTTTCCAGGTGGTAAAGAACCTGCCTGCCAATGCAGGAGACATAAGAGACTGGGTTTGATCCCTGGGTTGGGAAGATCTGCCAGAGGAGGGCATGACAACCCACTTCAGTATTCTTGCCTGGAGAATCCCATGGACAGAGGAGCCTGGTGAGCTACAGTCCATAGGTCACAAAGAGTTGTACATGACTATAGCGACTTGGCATGAACGCACAAAGGACTGAATAGACATTTCTCCAAATAAGTTATACTGAAGGCCAATAAGTGCATGAAAAGATGCTCAATAGCACTAACCATTAGGGAATTGCAAATCAAAACAAGGAGATAACATCTGACACCTATTATGATGGATACTATTAAACACCAGAATATAACAAGGTTGGATGAGGATGTGGAGAAGTTGGAACCATTGCACACTGCTGGCAAGAATGTAAAATGGCACTGCTGCTTTGGAAAACATGACAACTCCTCAAAAAATAAAATTACCATATGATCCACTATATATACCCCCCAATATTGAAAGCAGGATCTAGGAGAAAGATGTGTTTACATTAGTCATAATAAAAAGTGGAAGCAACCTACTATTGACTCAATGTCTGTGTCCCTCAAAAACCCATTTGCTGATGCTTCAATCCCCACTGTGATGTTATTTGGAGGTGGGGCCTCTGGGCAGTAATTAGGTTTGGTTGAGGTCATGAAGGTGGAAGCCCTAGGATTGGATTAATGCCCTTATAAGATCAAGAAACTAGAGATCTCTCTCCCCATCATGTATGGAAATAGTAAGAAGGTGGTCAAATGTAAACCAGGAAGGGGAGCCTCATCAGACACCAAATGCAACACCTTGATCTTATATGTCCAAGCCTTCAGAACTATGAGAAATAAATGTTAACTTTGAGACACAGTCTGTGGTATGTCGTTTCAGTAACCCAACCTGATTAAGATACAACCTAATTGTTCATGGACACATAAATGGATAAACAAAATATGGTATATACATACAATGGAATATTATTCAGCCTTAAAAAGAGAAGAAAATCTTGCCACATGCTACATTATGGATGAGCCAGTCACAAAAAGACACATACAATGGCACCCCACTCCAGTACTCTTGCCTGGAAAATCCCATGGACGGAGGAGCCTGGTAGGCTGCAGTCCGTGCGGTCGCCAAGAGTCGGACACGACTGAGCGACTTCACTTTCACTTTTCACTTTCATGCATTGGAGAAGGAAATGGCAACCCACTCCAGTGTTCTTGCCTGGAGAATCCCAGGGGCGGGGAAGCCTGGCAGGCTGCCATCTCTAGGGTCGCACAGAGTCAGACACGACTGAAGCGACTTAGCAGCAGTAGCAGCAGCATGTGATTCCATTTATATGAGGTACCTAGAGTAAAGTCACAGAGAAAGCAGCATGGTGGTTGTCAGGGGCTGGGGAGAAGAAGAGAATAGGGAGTTACTGCTTAATGAGTATAGCGCTTCAGTTTAGCAAGGTGAAAAGAGTTCAGATGAATGGTGGTGATGGTTGTACAAAATGTGACTATACTTAATGGCACTGTATTGTACACTTGAAAGGGTTTAAGATGGTAAATTCTAGGTTGTGTATATTTTATCACAATTTTTTAAATTGTTGAGGCTTGCCCTATCATGCTCAATGTTGGAAAATGTTCCATATGTACTTAATGCATTTTCTGCAAGTCCCATTCTGGGTCTTCTCACAGCCCCACCTCAGACAGACATGGTTGAATCTGATTAGAACTGGGACCTGGGGACAAATCAATGCATCCCACCTGGCAGGGAGCTACTGCAGTGTTTGGACAAGGATTTCTCCTGGTGACTTTAGGAAAAAAACAGTTATCTGTCTTTTATTAATCACATGGAATTCTTCTGATTAAGCTGCACACAAGGCATGTGGCTTACTTGAAAGTGAGAAAGGCACATTCTTCTCTCAATCCTTTTTTTCTGAGGAGGGAAAGAAGGGTCTGAGTGTATGTGCTTTGTGGATTTACCAGGTGGCTCAATAGGTAAAAAGTCCGCCTGTAATGCGGGAGATGCTGATTCAATCACTGGGTTGGGAAGATCACCTGTATTTGTAGGAGGGCATGGTAACCCACTGCAGTAGTCTTGCCTGGAGAATCCCATGGACAGAGGAGCCGGGGCGTGGGGATGGGGGTGGGGCTACAGTCCATGGGGTCGCAGAGTCAGACATGACTGAAGCGACTGAGCATGCACGCACATTATTTGTAGTGACCAAGTCACATTTGCTAATTATGCAGTTCCAAAAATCTGTATCTTTAATGATTTTGTTTGCTTTTTGCATCAATTACTGAGATAGTATAGTAAAATGCTTCACTATACTTGTGGGGTTTTGTTTTACTTCTCATTGTAGTTCTGTATGATACATTAAGGACATGTCATTTAAGTGCATACACATTTAAAATTGCTGTATTTTGCTGGTGAACTGAACTCATTAAGTCCCTAATATGGTAGCTCCATCAGGTCTATAAACATAGACCATTTATAGTTCTTCCTGGTCTGGAGGCAATTTACTAATCAGAGGTCATTTTTATCATAAACCTCTATTATGTTTCCAGGTGAAAAGAGCTAGAAAATTAACTGAAGGTCAAGTTTTCATGCGGAAAGGAAAAGGGTTTTGTTAACCCTTTATCGTTTTTCTTTTTTTTTTAATCAGTCTGAAAATCTCCAATTTTAACTTGTCATATATTGCTTCTGCCTCATTTTGGTTTTTTGTTCTTTGAGGACTCCAGTGAAACATTTGGTAGACTTTTTCAACGTTGTCTTCTCTGTCTCAAATTTATGTCTATTTTCTTACGCATTTTCCATCTTTTTGTTTTCCTTAGCTTCATTCTAGTCTTCTCACATGTTCCAGTTATTCTCTTAAATTGTGTGTAAACCTATCCATTGAGGTCTTCAACTTCTTAATTCTAGAGTATCTGTAATTTTTTTCAAGATTTGCTTGTTAATTTACTTGTGTAAGCATGTTTTTAGTGCAGTCTTTTTCTGACTTTTGATTACGTGTTGGTCATTTAACTTGGAAAATTATCTGTAGGTTAATTTGAGGTTTGAGGTGATAAGATCTTTACCTGGAGAGAACTTTTGTTTCTGCCCATTGTCTGTAGAGTACCATCCTGGACCTATTTTTCAATATTCAAGGAGTGAGATTTACTGATTAGTATAAAAACTGAATGCAATTTCTGGACGTGCTGACATTTCCGGTTTATCTTTACTCTGTGGAGTTTTGTATTAAATATCGGAGTTGTTTATTGGACTTTGCAAGTTATATCTCAGTTTGTCGCTGTTTAGCTGCTAAGTCGTGTCTGACTCTGCAATCCCATGGACTGCAGCCCGCCAGGCTCCTCTGTCCATGGGATTTCCCAGGCAAGAATGCCGGAGTGGGAGTTGCCATTTTCTTCTCCGAGGGATCTTCCTGACACAGAGATTTAACCTGCTATTCTTGTCTCCTGCATTGGCAGGTGGATTCACCACTGAGCCACCAGGGAAGTCCCAGTTTATAGATTTTATTTTTGGATTGTCAAATTCCTCAGGATAAATGTTGAGTTTAAATGTCTGGAATATAGCCTTCTGGGGTTTTGTCTGGATAACTCCTTACTTTTGGCACTTGCTAATGATTTTCTAAATCCAGAATTTTGTTCTCAGTTGTTGAGTTGTACCAAGTTACCAAGTCTCTAACATATAAGCTAGGGTAAAACCATCCTTGCATTACTGGGGTAAAATATGCTTATATATTAGATAGGGTAATTAATTTTTGTCTGGTTTTGGCACTGAAGGTATAACAGCATTTTAAAATAAAGAAGTTTGTCTCATTTTAAAATTCTCTCTACAGTATCAGAAGTCAGATCATTGGTTATTTCTGGTGGGAGGTTTGACTGAGAAGGAGCAGGAGGGAATTTTCTGGGGTGATGAAAGTGTTGTGTCTTGATAAACATTTTTCAAAACTAAATGAATAGTTCACTTAAGATACAAGGGGTTACCTATGTTATCTATACCTTAATAAAAATTGTTCAAATATTAATAATTGCTGAATCTTGTTGGAAAGTATATTTATCGTGTTATGCTTTCAAACTTTGTGTTAAAAATGGGAATATAAATTCATTGTTCATTTTCTTTTCATACTGTTCAGTAAAGGCTAAGGCAGAGTGCAAAAGGTGTGAAGATATCTGATTAAAATAGATGTGCGCTTGGCAAAGCAAGAAAGGTGGCTTGAAACTATGTAGGAACCTTGAATATGAATACAGGGAAAAAGGAAGAAGTCAGTGGAAACAAAATGAGAGATACTGAGATCAAGAGACTGATGAATGTACAGATAGGCAGGTAAAGGATTAAGACAGGTGCTTGGAAAGTAAATTCAGTATCTCATGCATCATCCAACTAGAAAAGAATATTCTTCTCTAAAGTACTAGAATATATCATATAGATATTTAAGTGCTTACTACTTTTTTTGGTGTGTGGTTATCAGCTGTTTAAATATAAAAACAATCACCTATCAAAGGTAAGTTTATAAAGTACACTAAAATTCCAGATCTCAATTCTTCAACATCCTGAGATCTGGAATAGATTAGAAAAATGGAGTTGAGACTTCGTCACAGTTAAGACAGCTAATATGTGGAAAAGCTACTTGTGAGACTTTTGAGTCTGTGTAGTATCAGATCAGTCGCTCAGTCGTGTCAGACTCTTTGCGACCCCATGAATGGCAGCACGCCAGGCCTCCCTGTCCATCACCAACTCCTGGAGTTCACTCAGACTCACATTCATCGAGTCAGTGATGCCATCCAGCCATCTCATCCTCTGGCGTCCCCTTCTCCTGCTGCCCTCAATCCCTCCCAGCATCAGAGTCTTCTCCAATGAGTCAACTCTTCCCATCAGGTGACCAAAGTACTGGAGTTTCAGCTTTAGCATCATTCCTTCCAAAGAAATCCCAGGGCTGATCTCCTTCAGAATGGACTGGTTGGATCTCCTTGCAGTCCAAGGGACTCTCAAGAGTCTTCTCCAACACCACAGTTCAAAAGCATCAATTCTTTGGTGCTCAGCCTTCTTCACAGTCCAGCTCTCACATCCATACATGACCACAGGAAAAACCATAGCCTTGACTAGGCGAACCTTTGTTGGCAAAGTAATGTTTCTGCTTTTGAATATGCTGTGTAGGTTGGTCATAACTTTCCTTCCAAGGAGTAAGCGTCTTTTAATCTCATGGCTGCAGTCACCATCTGTAGTGATTTTGAAGCCCAGAAAAATAAATTCTGACACTTTTTCCACTGTTTTCCCATCTATTTCCCATGAAGTGATGGGACCAGATGCCATGATCTTCGTTTTCTGAATGTTGAGCTTTAAGCCAACTTTTTCACTCTCCACTTTCACTTTCATCAGAAGGCTCTTCAGTTCCTCTTCACTTTCTGCCATAAGGGTGGTGTCATCTGCATATCTGAGGTTATTGATACTTTCCCCAGCAATCTTGATTCCAACTTGTGTTTCTTCCAGTCCAGCGTTTCTCATGATGTACTCTGCATATAAGTTAAATAAACAGGGTGACAATATACAGCCTTGACGTACTCCTTTTCCTATTTGGAACCAGTCTGTTGTTCCATGTCCAGTTCTGTTGCTTCCTGACCTGCATACAAATTTCTCAAGAGGCAGATCACACTTAGCAAAGTTTGATTACAATACTTATGTTTTTAATGGGAGCTAGATAAAGGGAGTGGTAAAGCCAGGTAACTGCCTAGAACCTCAATCCATAAAGAGTGTTAACATATTTAATCACTTAAAAATGTAATGAGGAAAAAACTGTATTAAATGTAATTTCTCTAGAGGAACAGTTCTAAACGTGGCAGGTGTGGTAGTTAGGTATGTGGTCTACAGTAACGGTGAGAGTTTGGTACTTACCTCCTTCTTCAAGTCTCATCCATGGATGTATTATGTCACACTGCAAAGAAGTTATATCCAACCAAGTGCAGAGATTTCTTTTTGATGAGTAGGATTTACAAATTTGGATCAGAGCTAAATTGTTTATGACAGTAAAAAGAGACTTGCTTTTTACCCATTACCATTCAGGCATTCCTTTAAACAAATATTGAATTAATATTAGGGAGTATAGTTTAGGAAAGATACCCAATTAGTAATCTGGCCTGGTGAGACCACGTAGTGGTTAGGCCAGTCTAAGCCAACATCTAGACTCTTTGCAGGCAAAGCTACCCAACCCTACAATGAACACTTCAGTAATTGTAGCGTGGCTTTTCTTGGTTTTGCATGTCAGTGCCTCTTGTGGGTTGAAAGTGCCTTCGTGGAAGGGCTGTATTGTATTCTACTCATATATTCCCCTAAAGCTCCTAGCCCACTTAGGCCTTCACTTAAATGTCTGTTGAACAATGTTAAACTCAGAGGTGGAAATCAAGGCCTAAGATGAATAAGCCAAAATCAAAACTAAGTCAAACTGAGACCACAAAAATCAATGGTGGAAAGCCAGAATATGAAGGTACAGTACAGCAGCTAGTCTGATACTGTTCATTCTTTTACTCACTAAACAAATAGAGGAGGACAACAATTTTTTAGGCATGTGTCAGTTATTACAGCCTGCTGCTGCTAAGTCGCTTCAGTAGTGTCCCGACTCTGTGCTACCTCATAGACGGCCGCCCACCAGGTTCCCCCGTGGGTTTAAAAACATTTTAAAGCTAAAAAGGTAAACAATAATTATTTATATAATTACAAAGAGACCTACACAATTACCATGTAAAAACATCAGGAGGGAAAGGTTCCGGTCCTGTGAGCAGTCAGATAGGGATCTGAAAGAAAATGGCGCAGGCAGCTCAGGTGGTAAAGAACCCGCCCACAATGCGCGAGACCAGGGTTCGATCCCTGGGTTGGGAAGATCCCTTGGCGGAGCCCATGGCAACCCACTCCAGTATTTTGGCTTGGAGAACCCCTATGGACAGAGGAGCCTGGGGGGCTACCGTCCATAGGGGTCGCAGAGTCGGACGCGACTGAACAACCAAGAACAGCACAAGCGCCATGTGGTTTTAAGAGGTCTTTTTGCGAGTGATACTTAAACTGAGATCTGAAGGATAAGCAGGAATTAGGTGAAAAGTCAGACTGGAAAACTATTTTTGGTCCAGGGGTCAACATTAGGTGTCTGAAATGGGCTCCACCCACCTCTTGAAGGAAATCTGAATCCCAGACTTGGTCCAGCAAATTTCTGACCAGCTTGACTCAGCACCTTGTCTCATCCTTGGTCAGCACTTCAAGGGTGAGGTGAAACTTCCATCATCTCTGCCTCTGGCATTTCATCTTTCCCACCTATCTGATTTCCCTGACCCCTCTCTATCAGGGCCCTTCTGGGCGCGCTCCTATTTCACATCTCCAACTTCCCTCTCCCAACCCGCTCAACTCTGCAATCCTTGACATTCAGTCGCCCTTCAAAGTCAGAAAGAACAGCCAGGTTAGCACTTTGAGGCTATTGGCAACCCAAAGAGGTCTTACCAACCCTGCACCATGAGATGGGAACAATAGCTTATCCAACATCCGCGTTTAGGTTGTTCCGCCGCAACTAACCCAGGGGATGCCTTTATTTTGGGTGGACCCCTCTGTTCACAGCCGTGGGGAAGGGCCCCGTAAAAATTTTCCCGAAATGTTCCAGTCACGAGTTCCAGGCCACCTCTTCTTTTCCGTCACTCCCTCCGCCCAGGCCCTCCGGTAACGCTGCAGTCTCCACAGCGCTTCAGGAACTGGCGCCAGGAATCCACGCTGGGGACCGGGGGCAGAAAGCTGCACGGCGACCGGCCCGGCTTGGCCGGAAGGCGCGCGGGAAGGCGAGCAGGCCGCGGGAGAGGGCGGAGACCAACGGGCTAGGACAGTGCCGCGCGGGGAGGGCCGGCGCGCGGGCGGAAGACGCGGGCGGAAGGCTGTGGGCTGGGTGGGCGGGGCCGCGCTCGCCGGGGGGCGGGGCTCCAGCGCTCATCACGTGACGGGCCCGGCGGCGGTAGCGGCGGCGGCGGCCGCGGCGTCTTTAGCGGCCCCCAGTGCAGGATGGTGCTGGAGGCGGCGGCGGCGGCCGTGGTGGCGGCGGCGTTGTTGGCGGCAGCGGGCGGGGGTGCTGTGGCGGCAGCGGCGGCGGCGCCCGCGGGTGATATAAAATGGCGGATTTCGAGGAGTTGAGGGTAAGCGGGGGGCGCGGGAGTGGAGAGCGGAGGCCGCGGGGGAGGGGGAGGGAAGGGGAGGGGGAGGGGGAGGCGGGGAAACCGCAACGTCGCCGGCTGCCACCTTCTTGTTTCACGGGGAGCGGTTGGCGGAGCCGGGAGCCCCGAGCCTGGTCGGCGTCCGAGCAGGCGCCCGCGCGGCTGTGGAGGGAGCGCTCGGCGGCGGAGGACGCTCGGGCCGCGCAGGGGTGGCGGGCCCTGGGGCCCAGGGTGAGCCGACCCGTGGGGTCCGTCGGGGATACGCACACCTGGAGCGAGGGGCCGTGGCCGCTCCCGCCAGGGGCTCGTGGGGACCCAACTTCCCCCATTTATTTTAAGGGATGAAGTCGGGAGTAGGGTTTGCTTTTCCACCTTCGCGAGGGGTGTACGTGTCTGGCGATTCCTCAGTCTCCGGGCCACTCACTTGAGTGGGAGGCTGTTTTCGGAAACGTGAAGTTGCTTTTAGAATTCTCTCTCTCCTTGGGGTGATGCTGCTGTTCAGGACGATCTGTCACGAGAAAGGCCCCTTCCTCCCACCAGTGCTCCTTGCATGTCTTGGAGAGGAGCGTCGTCTTTTGGGAATCCTGCCTTTCGTCATTGGCCTTAAACGTTGGTGTTTTTCTTAGTACTCTGGGTAAGAACTCCGCGAAGTCTGTGTTGTCATGAGAACAAGGTCATAACTTTATTGTTGATACGCTTGTATTGTAGAGTAGAGGTTTGAAATGGGCTGTGTTGCGGTTAGAATGGAAAAGATATATATATATATATTTTTTTTTTTTTTTCCCGAAGCGGATAACCTTCAAAGCCCTAACTGAGACAGAATTGTGATAAACGAGCCAGATTTTTTTTTTTTTTTATGGAAGGTTTAGTTACTGACGACATAAATAAGATCCTTAAGGAGGGAAATCCTGATTGAAAAATAGACTTCAAAGAACGGATGAATAGAAACTTTTAACTGCGATCAGTTTGCACACCATAGGCGTGTGTTGTTAGCGTTACTTTTTCAGAATAAGAAAGTGGAATCTTGCAAAAGATTCAGTGTGTGTTTATTACGGAATTTGGGAGTGGCGTGTATTGGGGGAAGGGATGTTGGCTGGTTACCTGGCTAGTTTGGTGAACATCAGCAAAAGAACATCATTATTCATCAGAACATCAGTATTCATGGCTCTGATCTAAAGGTAAATTGTTTTGGTTTGAATAGTGACTGCCATTTTCTCTCCAGCTGTTTCAAAATTACTTAATTCCCAGTGAAAAGTATGTTAATACGTTTTATGCACTGTGCCAGTTTATACAGAGAACCTGATACTAGGTAAAGGGTGTTCATATGGTTAAGTGTAAGCGTGAGTCTCAGCTGTAGAGCTAATAACACCTGTAGAGCTTTTGAAACAAAAAGGCCTGAGCCTCATCTGTAAATTAATGCATTAGATGTAGAGTGGATTGAGGATACTGAAGTTTGTGGTTATTTGTATCTGCAATATTGTCTTAGTTTTTGTGTACTAATGGGTATATGTAACTTTTCCTCTTCTAAGCTTTTTTTGTTGTTGTTGATGAAAACTTTGCCAAGACTTGTGTTAGACTTTTACACATGTTGGTCACAGCTTAATAAAAAGTGGAGAATTTATTGGTGAAAGGCAAAAAGGGCTTCCCTGGGGGCTCAGTGGTAAAGAACCCATCTGCAGTGCAGGAGATGCGGGTTCGATCCCTGGGTCAGGAAGATCCCTTGGAGAAGGAAATGGCAGCCCACTCCAGTATTCTTGCCTGGGAAATCCCATGGACACAGGAGCCTGGCAGACTCCAGTCCACAGGATTGCAAAAGAGTAGACTGAACAACAATGGAGGGCAGAAAAAGCAGTCAGTGCTTACTGGTTGGAGTGGAACCAGGAACTGGAAAGTGGTTGAAAACTAAGATTTTTCTCTTGCTGTCTTTATCTCCCCTTACCTCCCTCCACTCTCGTCTCCAGCCCTCAGCCCTCTCTTCTCTCCCATTTTATTTTGTGGGTCATCTTCATCATTTTTTTTTTTCCCTGTAAATTAGCTGTCTTTGCTTCCTACATTGCTAGAAGATGGCCCCTTCCCCACAGGTTGCCTTAGGAAATAGGAAAATTTTCAGAAGTGAGGAGGGTATGAGCTATGCAAATGCTGAGTTATCACCCCAGATTTTGCCATACTGCTTAATAGCATCGTTTGCACTTAAAGATGTGCTGTAGCTCTTCCAACTCCTCATTGCAAACCTTGATGATGATGGTGGCAGATATCCATTATAATAAAGTGCTTATTATGTGCCTGGCTCTGGTTTCAGAACTTTACATACATACTTATTTAAATAGTTCTCACAAAAAGTGAGGCCCAGAGTGGTTGAATAACCAGACGGAAGTCGCACAGCTTGATACTGGGAAGACCTGCTATTTTTAATTTACGAGGTCTGACTTCAGAGTCAGCGCTCCTCAGAGTCTAAGCTGTACTGCTCTGTCCAGTTTCCTTCAGGTCCATGGGGTGTCCCCTACCCGTCCTCCTACACTCTGTGAACTAAATTGAATGATAAACAATGATACCCTGCTTATATAACATGATATTGAGGGGAAAACCAAACAACTGGCTAAAAATCGAATTAGAAAGGAAGAAAAGAGGAAGACACATTAAATGTTTTCTAAATGGTTTCTGAATCAGAGTATATTCTGACCATCAGAGAGATAGTAAAGTAAATTCACGGACGGGGAAAAATCACGGGCGTTGGTTTGTTGCCTAAATTCTTGGCTGTAGAGGAAACGGCCAGCAGACCTGAATGTTGCATGTTTGGCTCATAATGCCGCTCAGAAGATTTCCTTTATCTTTGTCCAGTATGACTCAGGGCCACTTCCTAGAAGCCCATGTCACAAGAGCAGGTCAGTGCTGGCTAATGCTGGTGTCTCCTGTACAGAAGGTCCAGAATTTGGGGAAGGAATTTTGGGAATTTAGACCTCACTGTGCTTCAGTGACTCCTGTGCCTTTGCTTTTCTTGGGGGAGGGGCATCATTTGATGGGGCCACTCCTGTAGACCCTTAAGAGGCTGCCTGACAATTTCAGTTTTTGAGACTGCTTTGTGGGCCGGTACTAGAACTCTTGTCCAGTCATGGTAGAGTGCAACATCCCTACGTTTTGCCTCTTGCAATTCAGGTGACCAGCAGAATACCAGCACACTCCCTTCAGTTCTTAGGGGAGAGAGGATCTGATTGGCTGAGCACTTAAGCCAGGAGATGAGGGTCACATTGGGCTTCCCAGATGACTCAGTGGTAAAGAAGCCTGCCAATGCATGAGATGCCAGGTCAGTCCCTGGGTTGGGAAGATCCCCTGGAGCAGGAAATGGCTGCCCATTCCAGTATTCTTGCCTGGCGAATTCCATGGACAGAGGTGCTTGGAGGGCTACAGTCTCTGTTCACAGGGAGTGAGACAGGACTGAGCAACTAAACAACAGCAACAAACGAAGATGATTACAATAATGCATTATGTATTAGAAGCTTTCAAGGTGCTATTGTTCAGTCGCTCAGTCGTGTCGGACTCAGCCCTAAGGATTGTAGCACGCCAGACTTCCCTGTCCTTCACCATCTCCCAGAGTTTGCTCAAATTCATGTGATGCCATCTAGCCAGCCACTCCTCTGTGGTCCCCATCTCCTGCCTTCAGTCTTTCCCAGCAGCAAGGTCTTTTCCAGTGAGTTGGCTCTTTGCATCACGTGGCCAAAATATTGGAGCTTTAGCGTCAATCCTTCTAATGAATATTTAGGATTGATTTTCTTCAGAATTGACTAGTTTGATCTCCTTGCAGTCCAAGGGACTCTCGAGTCTTTTTCAACATCACAGTTCAAAAGCATCGGCACTCAGCCTTCTTTCTGGTCCAACTCTCACATCCATACGTGACTATTGGAACGACTAGCTTTGACTGTATGGGCCTTGGTCAGCAAGGTAATGCCTCTGTGTTTTAATACGCTATCTGGGTTTGTCATAGCTTTTCTTCCAAGGAGCAAGAGTCTTTTAATTTCATGGCTGCAGTCACCTTCTGCAGTGATTTTGGAGCCCAGGAAAATAAAGTCTGTCACTGTTTACATTATTTTCCCATCTATTTGCCATGATGTGATGGGACTGGATGCCATGATCTTCATTTTTTGAATGTTGAGGTTTAAGCCAGCTTTTTCACTCCTCTTTCACCTTCATGAAGAGGCTCTTTGATTCCTCTTTGTTTTCTTTCACTCCTCTTTCACCTTCATGAAGAGGCTCTTTGGTTCCTCTTTGTTTTCTGCCATAAGGGTGGTGTCATCTGCCTAGCTGAGGTTATTGATATTTCTTAATTCCAGCTTGTGCTTCATCCAGCCAGCATTTCGCATGATATACTCTGTATGTAAGTTAAATAAGCAGGGTGACAGTATACAGCCTTGATGTACTCCTTTCCCAATTTGGAACCAGTCTGTTCCATGTCTGGTTCTCACTATTGCTTCTTGACCTGCATACCGGTTTCGCAGGAGGCAGTAGGTGGTCTGGTATTACTATCTTTTAAGAATTTTCCACAGTTTGCTGTGATCCACACAGTCGAAGACTTTAATGTAGTCAATGAAGCAGACATAGATGTTCTTCTGGAATTCCCTTGCATTTCCCATGATCGATGGACATTGTCAATTTGATCTCTGGTTCCTCTGCTTTTTCTTAATCCAGCGTGAACATCTGGAAGTTCTTGGTTCACGTACTGTTGAAGCCTAGCTTGGAGAATTTTGAGCATTACTTTGCTAGCATGTGAAATGAGTGAAATTGTGTGGTAGTTGGAACATTTTTTGGTATCCCTCCTCTTTGGGACTGGAATGAACACTGACCTTTTCCAGTCCTGTGGCCACTGCTGAGTTTTCCGAATTTGCTGGCATAATGAGTGCAGTGCTTTCATAGCATCATCTTTTAGAATTTGAAATAGCTCAACTGGAATTCTGCCACCTCTACTAGCTTTGTTTGTAGTGATGCTTTGTAAGGTCCACTTGACTTCACACTCCAGGATGTCTGGCTGTAGTTGAGTGATCATACCATTGTGGTTATCTGGGTCATTAAGGTCAGTTCTGTGTACTCTTGCCATCTCTTCTTAATCTTTTCTGCTTCTGTTAGGTCCATACCATTTCTGTCATTTATTGTACCCATCTTTGCATGAAATGTTCCCATGGTATCTCTAATTTTCTTGAAGAGAGCTCTAGTCTTTCCCATTTTATTTTTTTCCTCTATTTCTGTGCATTGATTGCTGAGGAAGGCTTACTTATCTTTCCTTGTTATTCTTTGCTACTCTGCACTTAGATGGGTACATTTCTCCTTTTTCCCTTTGCTTTTCACTTTTCTCAGCTATTTGTAAGGCCTCCTCAGACAAGCATTTTGCCTTTTCGCATTTCTTTTTTCTTGGGGATGGTTTTGAACACTGCCTCTACAATATCACCAACTTCTGTCCATAGTTCTTCAGGCACTCTATCAGATCTGATCCCTTGAATCTATTTGTCACTTCCACTATATAATCATAAGGGATTTGATTTAGGTCATACCTGAATGGACTAGTGGTTTTCCCTACTTTCTTCAATATAAGTCTGAATTTGGCAATAAGGAGTTCATGATCTGAGCCACAGTCAGCTCCTGATCTTGTTTTTGCTGACTGTATAGAGCTTCTCCATTTTTGGCTGCAAAGAATATAATCAGTCTGATTTCGGTGTTGTCCATGTGTAGAGTCTTCTCTTGTGTTGTTGGAAGACGGTGTTTGCTATGACCAGTGTGTTCTTTTGGCAAAGCTCTGTTAACCTTTGCCCTTCATTTTGTACTCCAAGGCCAAACTTGCCTGTTAGACCAGGTATCTCCTGACTTCCTACTTTTGCATTCCATTCCCCTGTGATGAAAAGGATATCTTTTTTGGGTGTTAGTTCTAGGTCTTATAGGTCTGCATGCTGCTGCTGCTGCTAAGTCGCTTCAGTCGTGTCCGACTCTGTGCGACCCCATAGACGGAAGCTCACCAGGCTCCCCTGTCCCTGGGATTCTCCAGGCAAGAACACTGGAGTGGGTTGCCATTTCCTTCTCCAATGTATGAAAGTGAAAAGTCAAAGTGAAGTCGCTCATTCGTGTCCGACTCTTAGCGACCCCACGGACTGGGGCCTACCAGGCTCCTCCGTCCATGGGATTTTCCAGGCAAAAGTACTGGGGTGGGGTGCCATTGCCTTCCCCGATAGGTCTGCATAGAACCATTCAAATTCAGCTTCTTTGGCACTAGTGGTTGGGGCATAGAGTTGGATTACTGTGATGTTGAATCGTTAGGTCTTCATAGAACCTTTCAACTATAGCTTCTTTGGCATTAGTGGTTGGGGTGTGGTCTTGGATTACTGTGATGTTGAATGGTTTGCCTTGGAGACGAACAGAGATCATTCTGTTGTTTTTGAGGTTGCACCCAAGTACTGCATCGTACTCCTTTGTTGACTGGGAGGGCTACTTCATTTCTTCTAAGGGATTCTTGACCACAGTAGTAAGATACGGTCATCTGAATTAAAATTGCCGATTACGGTCCATTTTAGTTCACTAATTACGATAATATTATGTTCACTCTTGCCATCTCCTCTTTGACCACTTCCAATTTGCCTTGCCAACAAAGGTCCATCTAATCAAAGCTCTGGGTTTTCCTGTAGTCATGTACGGATGTGAGAGTTGGACTGTAAAGAAAGCTGAGCGCTGAAGAATTGATGCTTTTGAACTGTGGTGTTGGAGAAGACTCTTGAGAGTCTCTTGGACAGCAGGGAGATCCAATCAGTCCATCCTAAAGGAGATCATTCTTGAATATTCATTGGAAGGACTGATGGTGCAGCTGAAACTCCAATACTTTGGCCACCTGATGCAAAGAACTGACTCATTGGAAAAGACCCTGATGCTGGGAAAGATTGAAGATGGGAACAGAAGGGGACGACCGAGGATGAGGTGGTTGGATGGCATCACTGGCTCGATGGACATGAGTTTGAGTAAACTCCGGGAGTTGGTGATGGACAGGGAAGACTGGCCTGCTGCAGTCCATGGTGTTGCAAAGAGTCGTATGCAACTGAGCGACTGAACTGAACGGAACTGAGTTTACCTTGATCATCAACCTAACATTCCAGGTTCCTACACAATGTTGTTCTTTACAGCCTGGACTTTCTTTTCACCACCAGACACAGCCACAACCGGATGTTGTTTCTTCTTTGGCTCAGCCTCTTCATTCCTTCTGGAGCTGTTTCTTTGCTCTTCTCCAGTGTACTGGCACCTACTGATCTGGGGAGTTCATCTTTCAGTGTCCTCCTGTCTTTATGCCTTTTCATACTGTTCATGGGCTTCTCAAGGCAAGAATGCTCAAGTAGTTTACCGTTCCCTTCTCGAGTGGACCGTGTATTGTCAGAACTCTCCATCGTGACCTGTCCACCATGGCTCATAGTTTCATTGAGTTAGACGAGGCTGTGGTCCATGTGATCAGTTTGGTTAGTTTTCTGTGATTGTGGTTTCCATTCTGGCCTCTGATGGATGAGAATAAAAGGCTTTTGCAGGCTTCTGATGAAAGGGACTGGCTGTGGGGGGAAATTGGGTCTTGCTCTGGTGGGTAAGGCCATGCTCAGTAAACCTTTAATCCAATTTTCTGTTAGTGGGTGGGGCTGTGTTCCCTCCCTGTAGTTTGGCCTGAGGCCAAACTATGATAGGGATAATGGTGATAATGACCACCTCCTTCAAAAAGACCTAGGCCAGCACACTGTGGCTCCCAGGACTATTGTAGTCAGTGCCCCTGACCCTGCAGCAGGCCACTGTTGACCCATGACTCCTCCAGAGACTCCCGGACACCCGTGGGGAAGTCTGGCTCAGTCTTTTGTGGGGTCACTACTCCTTTCTCCTGGGTCCTGGTGGGCATGAGGTTTTACTGTATCCTCCAGGAGTCTGTTTCCCCAGTCCTGTGGAAATTCTGTAATCAAATCCCACTGGCCTTCAAATTCAGATTCCCTGGGGGTTCTCAGTCCTTTTGCCCGATCCCCAGGCTGGGAAATCTGTTGTGGGCCCTAGAACTTTTGCAACAGTGTGAGAAACTTCTTTGTTACGATTGTTCTCCAGTTTGTGGGTTGTCTGCTCGGCTTATCTTGGCTTATCTGTGGCTGGTCTCATGGTGACCTCCTCCAGGAGGACTTCTGCCACTTGCCGAGCCTCCCAGGTCTGCAGTCAGAGCCCCTGTCCCTGCGGCAGGTGGCTGCTGACCCGGGCCTCCACAGGAGACCCTCACACACTCAAAGGCAGGTCTGGCTCGTCTCCTGTGGGGGCGGGGGTCACTGTTCCTCTCCCTCCTTTTTCATGTGCACAGGGTTTTGTTTGCACCCTCCCAGTGTCTCTGGTGGGTCTGAGATTTGATTGTAAATGTGTCAGAGAAGAATTTATTCAGTTCAACTGTTGCTTGTTGAAAGTGTTTATGTTGTTAGGAGGTTGTGATTTATTAGATTGGTGCAAAAGTAATTGTGGTTTTTCTTTGTTGAACTTTGACGTTTGATACTGGAATACGTTCTTGAATGTTGTGTTATACATCATTTTAATATGTATTTCTTGATGTATTCTTTTTGCTAATGACTTATTATTTGCTGTATTTAATATTTATTTAGACTATAGAAATAATGTTAGACAAAAAGCAAATTCAAACAGTTTTTGTTACTTGAATTCAAAATTGGTCATAAAGCATAAGAGGCAACTTGCAACATCAACAGCACATTGGGTCTAGCAACTCCCAATGAGCATACAGTGCAGTGCTTGTTCAAGAAGTTTGGCAAAGGAGACGAGAGCCTTGAAGATGAGGAGGGCAGTGGCCGGTCGTCAGAAGTAGACAACCAACTGAGAGCAATCCTTGAAGCTGATCCTCCTACAAGTATGCAAGAAGTTGCTGAAGAACTCAGCATCGACTGCTCTATGGTTGTTCAGCATTTGAGGCAAATTGGAGAGGTGATGAAGCTCCGTTAGTGGGTGCTGCATGAGCTGACCGCAAATCAAAAAAAATCATCGTTTTGAAAAATGTTGTCATCTGTTATTCTACTAAAGAGCAACGAACGGTTTCTCAATTGGATTGTGACGTGCAATGATGAGTGGATTTTATACAATAACTGGCAGCCAACGTAGTGGATGAACCGAGAAGCTCCAAAGCACTTCCTAAAGCCAAACTTACATCAAAAGAAGGTCAGGGTCACTGTCTGGAGGTCTGCTGCCTGTGTTATCCACTGCAGCTTTCTAAATCCCTGTGAAACCATTACACCTGAGAACTGTGCTCAGCAAATCGATGAGATGCACTGAAAACTGCAGCGCCTGCAGCTGGCGTTGGTCAACAGAACGGGCCCACGTTCTGTTCTGTTCTGTTCTCCACATCAATAGACCCAATGTGCTGTTGATGTTGCAAGTTGCCTGTTCTGTTCTGTTCTCCACGACAACTACGCCCAACTGCGCGTCGTACAACCAACGTTGCAAAAGTTGAATGTATTGGGCTATGAAGTTTTGCCTTATCTGCCATATTCAGCTGACCACCTCTTGCCAACGGACTACCTTTTTCTACCCTTGTCGTCTTCAAGCATCTCAACAACTTTTTGCAGGGAAAATGCTTCTGCAACCAGCAGGAGGCAGAAAATGCTTTCCAAGAGTTCGTCGAATCCTGGAGCACAGATATTTATGCTGCAGAAATAAACAAACATTTCTCATTGGCAAAAATTGATTGTTGATTGTGACGATTCCTATTTTGATTAATAAAGATGTATTTGAGCCTAATGCCTTAAAATTCATGGTTCAAAACCGTAGCTACTTTTGTGCCACACTAGTAGTTTGTGAATTAACTAACTAGTTGTGAATTAATCTGGAACACACTCATACAGTCTGGTGGCCTGGACCTTTGTCACGACTGCTGTCCTGCTTTCTTCCTCCAGAAGAGCCTCTAGGAGGCAAGCACAGTGGTGGAGGAGAGGCAGAATAGTTGTCGTCTGAAGTCCTTCACCTCTTCTTCAGCCAGAGCACCTTATCTACCCTTGTCTTCTCCAGTTGCATAATTTCAGTACGCTACTGGTGTGCTCCTTATAAAGGTCCCTGATACAATTTAACCTGGTCAACCTACTCTTCTCCCAAGGGTGCGGGTGAAGGGGGATCTATTGTAATAACTTTTTTTTTTTAAGATTGTCTCGTGTTTTCCTCATCCCCTTCCTTATGTGCACTGAGAGTTATCTTTTGTGTGTCAGAGAATGAGAGTGAATGTGTTTGCAAGAATCTAGTGAAAGAGCCAGTGATTATAACTTAATAGATACTGGAACACCATTCGCAGAAGATCTACTCAGAGGCTTAAGGCTCAAGTAATTCTTTCTGCCTAAAAAACTTGAGTGTTTGGTTCCTTGTTTGCCATCCTGGTACCTTTGGATGCTGTTGGGATGCAGAGGGAGAATGGGAAGTTCGTGGGGAAGGAGAGTGTTGAGGTTAGAGGTCCTCATCCCTCCAAGTTCCCATCTATTGGGCCAAGAAGTAGACTAATACATACAATAGATGTAACAGAATCCACCACGTAACTCAAAGCTGTTATTAGTGGACAGAACTCAATTTCCAGGAGGGCTTCCATTTGAGATCATGTCGATGAAAGCAGATTCAAAACCAAATATTTAAAGTAAAATAGATCATTTTTCGTAGTAAACCAAGGTATTCTTAGCTGTAGTAGGCCTTTTTGTGTGTGTTTGCTCGTTAGGTCAGGACCATCTCTCTGGTATACATGAATATTTATTCTGATAAAGGTGACATTTTTCTAACCATTAGATCCTCCAGATGTTTGTCTTTTGTCAACATTTGTGCCTTTGTTTTCCTGAATTGGATCTTAGCTATTAAGACATTTTTTTTCTTGCAATATAATTGTCATACCATAAAATTCAACCTTATAGTGGTTGTGGTCAATCTGCACAGTTGTGCAGCCATCACCACTATTGAGTTTCAGGACATTTTCATCATCCCCAAAGACACCCATGTCACTGTCAGTCCCTTCCTGTGTTCGCCTTCTCCCAGCCCTCAGCATCTACTGGTCCACTTTGGCTCTATGGATTGGCCTATTCTGGACATTTCCTAGTAACGCAGTGTCACATGTGGCCTTTCTTGGAAAGAATCATGTGATTTCTTTGACTTAACATATAATCTTTCCAGGTTTGTTATTGTAGCATGTATCAGTACTTCTTTCTTTTTTATGGTTGAATAATATTCTGTTGTATGAAATATACCACATTTTGTTTTTTCTTTCATGAGTTTATGTACATTTGGGTGATTTCCACATTTTGATTAGTGTGAGCATTCATCTCTAAGTGTGTAAGTCCTGTGTGGATGTAATGTTTTTTATTTTCTTGGATAGACACCTAAGAACATAGTTGCTGGGTCATGTGGTAACTCTTAAGTTCTCAAGAAACTGTCCAACTCTTTTTCCAACTGCTACACGATTTCTCATTCCTGCCAGAAATGTATGTGTTATGATTTCTCCACATACTTGACCTCATGGATGTGAAGTGTGGGATCTTGTGGTTTTGGTTCACATTTTCCTGGTGACTCGATGTTCAGCATGTTTTCATGTGTGTATTGGCTGTCTGTATATCTTCTTTGGAAAAATGTCTATCCAAGCCTTTTTGCCCATTTTTTAAATTGGGTTATTTGACTTATATGCAGAGTACATCATGAGAAATGCTGGACTGGAAGAAACACAAGTTGGAATCAAGATTGCCGGGAGAAATATCAATAACCTCAGATATGCAGATGACACCACTCTTATGGCAGAAAGTGAAGAGGGGCTAAAAAGCCTCTTGATGAAAGTGAAAGTGGAGAGTGAAAAGGTTGGCTTAAAGCTCAACATTCAGAAAACGAAGATCATGGCATCTGGTCCCATCACTGCATGGGAAATAGATGGGGAAACAGTGGAAACAGTGTCAGACTTTGTTTTTCTGGGCTCCAAAATCACTGCAGATGGTGACTGCAGCCATGAAATTAAAAGACGCTTACTCCTTGGAAGGAAAGTTATGACCAACCTAGATAGCATATTCAAAAGCAGAGACATCACTTTGCCAACAAAGGTTCGCCTAGTCAAGGCTATGGTCTTTCCTGTGGTCATGTATGGATGTGAGAGCTGGACTGTGAAGAAGGCTGAGCGCCGAAGAACTGATGCTTTTGAACTGTGGTGTTGGAGAAGACTCTTGAGAGTCCCTTGGACTGCAAGAAGATCCAACCAGTCCATTCTGAAGGAGATCAATCCTGGAATTTCTTTAGAAGGAATGATGCTAAAGCTGAAACTCCAGTATTTTGGCCACCTCATGCGAAGAGTTGACTCATTGGAGAAGACTGTGATGCTGGGAGGGATTGAGGGCAGGAGGAGAAGGGGACGACAGAGGATGAGATGGCTGGATGGCATCACTGACTCGATGGATGCGAGTCTGAGTGACCTCCGGGAGCTGGTGATGGACAGGGAGGCCTGGCGTGCTGCGATTCATGGGGTCGCAAAGAGTCGGACACGACTGAGCGACTGATCTGATCTGATCTGATTTGATTTTTTATTATTGTTTATGTCCTTTATATATTTGAGGTATAAGTTCTTTGTCAGATACATGGTTTTCAATTATCTTTTTCCTTTTTTGTGGACTGTACTTCATTTTCTTTGATATGTACTTCGAAGCACAAATGTTTTGAATTTTATCTGATTTTTCTTTGTTGCTTGTGCTTTTGATGTCAAATCTAAGAAACCGTTGCCTTATGGAGTGTCAAAGATTTATTCCTGTTTTCATCTAGAGTTTATAGTTTTAATTTTTACATTTAGATTGTTTTTCTGTTTTGAGGTAATTTTTGTTTATGGTGTGAGGTGGAGATAAAATTTCCTTTGCATGTGAATATCCAGTTTTCCCAGGACGATTTGTTAAAAATTCTTTCCCTATTGAGTTGTCTCGGAGAAGGCAGTGGCACCCCACTCCAGTACTCTTGATTGGAAAATCCCATGGAAGGAGGAGCCTGGTTGGCTGCAGTCCATGGAGTTGCTAAGAGTCGGACACGACTGAGCGACTTCACTTTTACTTTTCACTTTCGTGCATTGGAGAAGGAAATGGCAGCCCACTCCAGTGTTCTTGCCTGGAGAATCCCAGGGATGGGGGAGCCTGGTGGGCTGCCGTCTAAGGGGTCGCACAGAGTCGGACATGACTGAAGTGACTTAGCATAGCGTACCATTGAGTTGTCTTGATAGCTAGACTTTTTATTTAGGAATCTGAATTTAAGAAATTCACAATTGAAGTAAATGTGATACGAAATCCATTGGTGTCATAGTCTAAACTATGCTGTATGAATGTTCGTTTTGAATCTACTAGTGGCATGCCAATTTCCCTAGATTTTTTTAAAACAAAGGTTTTTTTTTTTTAATGTGTGACTTCAGAGAACAATATAAACTTATTATAGACATTTAGAGCTCTCCATATGTTTATTCATACAAGTCAGTAAAAAGCATATCTACATTAAGAGCTTTTTTTTTTTTAATTGGGGATGCATAGATTTCAACTGTATGACCTTAGACATTATCTGACTTTTTCCCCCCAGTTGGAAATGGTTTAATATTTAAAATTTCATATTTCTTTTTTTTTTTGTCTTTTTCTTCCATTCTATTTTTAAATGAAAGGGCAGAAAATGTTTTTTGAAAAAATTTCTTTCTTAAATCCTGATACTACTGCCTTTAATGAGGGTTCTCTTTAGGTTTTTTTTTTTTTTTAGGTTAATTCCACAAGTCAAAAAAAAGCGTATCTTTCTATGTCTTGACTTTTCTTTCGATTCTAAACAGTATCTGTTGCTTGACTCCCTAGTAGATAAGAAATTCAGGTCATTGTATTTTCTACTGGCCCCAGCACTTTGATTTCTAGGAGGTACAGTTTTGTTCCTAATGCCGTTGATTATTTTAAACTTTCCGTAATAGTTACATTTCTGTTTCTTTTGTTCTTTGCTTTTTAAAAAACTAACTGTAATCATGCTAATGAAGTTTGCATTTCTTTAATTGCATTATTGTTTTATTATTGTCATTGTTTTGGCTGCTGGGTCCTCACTGCTGTGCAGGAGCTTTCTCTCGTTGCAGGGAGTGGGGCTGCTCTTGTTGCGGTGCCTGCTCTTCTCATTGCAGTGGCTTCTTGTGGATCACAGGCTCAAGAGCGCGGGCTTCAGCAGTAACAACATGTGGGTTCAGGAGTTGGGGCATTCGGGCTTAGTTGTATGGAAACTTCCTGGACCAGGGATTAAACTGGTGTCCCCTGCATTGGATGGAGGGTTCTTAATGACTGGACCACCAGGGAAGTCCCAGATTTCTGTTTAGACACTCTTTCATTTCCAGTCTTAGAGAGGGTTTAGCACCCACCATTTTCCTTTTGTTTTCCCTGCTTCCCCCCTTGTCATGTATGGATGTGAGAGCTGGACTGTGAAGAAGGCTGAGCGCTGAAGAATTGATGCTTTTGAACTGTGTTGTTGGAGAAGACTCTTGAGAGTCCCTTGGACTGCAAGGAGATCCAACCAGTCTATCCTAGGGGAGATCAGTCCTGAGTGTTCATTGAAAGGACTGATGTTGAAGCTGAAACTCCAATATTTCGGCCACCTGATGCGAAGAACTGATTCATTAGAAAAGACCCTGATGCTGGGAAAGATTGAAGGTGGGAGGAAAAGGGGACTATAGAGGATAAGGTGGCTGGACGGCATCATTGACTCAATTGACATGAGAAGACTCTTGAGAGTCCCTTGGACTGCAAGGTGATCCAACCAGTCCATTCTAAAGGAGATTAGTCCTGGGTGTTCTTTGAAAGGACTGATGCTAATGCTGAAACTCCAATACTTTGGCCACCTCATGCGAAGAGTTGAATTATTGGAGAAGACTCTGATGCTGGGAGGGATTGGGGGCAGGAGGAGAAGGGGACAACAGAGGATGAGATGGCTGGATGGTATCACTGACTCAATTGACATGAGTTTGAGCCAGCTCCGGGAGATGGTGAGGGACAGGGAGGCCTGGCATGCTGCAGTTCATGGGGTTGTAAAGAGTTGGACATGACTGTGTGACTGTACAACAACTACCCTTCTTTCCCGTTCTAGTCTTCGTTTTCTATTACGTTGTCAAGATTTATAGCTTTTATATTATGGCTCATAACTTTTCTAAACTTCTCTGTGCTTCTACAGAAAGATTCTACAAATTGAATACTAGTAACCAACCTTTGTGATTTGTGTGCGAATATAAGTAAGTAGTTACTGTAGAACCGAGTAGTATGGAGCTGTAGGGGAGCTTTTGTGTTGTTAAACCCGGGCTCCTTAAATTAGTAATATTACAGCGCCCTGTTTGATTGTGGATAGCTCCTGGAAATCATTGTTAAAACTTTAATATTGCAATGTGGTTACAGGTTTCATCCTGTAACCATTCAACTTTTCTTGAAGATGCGTTTTCTGGAGCTCTCAGAAAAGCTCCAGCCTTTTATAATTTGGGCAGTTTGCTTTCTAGATCTGCTATACATCTGTTTTCCTGAGATTGCATTGCACTCCTGGGTTTGATTTGTTGTTTGTATCTCATGTCTTTGTCTTTTTTAAACTCCTTTTTGATTTTACTGAAATATAATCTTGAATAGTTTTTTTTTTTTAATTTTATTGAGATATAGTTGGTTTGTAATGTGTTAGCTTCTGCTCTACAGTAAATGACTCAGTTACCTGTTTATATTTTCATGTTCTTTTCCATTTGGGTTTGTCAGAGGATATTGAATATAGTTCCTGTGCTGGCTGTTTGTCCATGCTGTATATGCTGCTAATCCCAATATCCCAATCCCTGCCCCCGACCCAAGTAGTTGTTTTAGAAATGATATGCAGGTGATAAACTTTCTGATTTCTTGAACACTTAAAAAATGACTTGCTTTTGTTTCTAGTGGAAAATTTAGATATAGAATTGTAAGTTGGTAATACAGTTTTTCCTTCTGAATTTTGAAAGCTTTGCTTTTGAAATTTAAAACACCCAGTATTGCTGATGAGATCTGTTGCAAATCTGATGGTTATCCTTTTGTGGAAACCTTGTTTACAATCTTTATGGTTATCTCCTTATCTTTGGCTTGTGAACTGTGTTTAGTTGTGGGCCTTTTTCATTCCTTCTGGTGGAACCTTTTCAATGGTAAGGCTCTTCAGGTCTGGGGAATTATTTTTTGTCTTTTTGATAATTTCTTTCCTCTTTTCTCTGAGATTCTTGACAGGTAAATGCTAGATTTCCTAAGTTGACTTTTTATTTGTTTACATTCTGGAAAATTTCCTTGACTTGTCTTAGAACTCATCCATAAAATTTATTTTAGTGATTATATTTTTGATTTAGAAGAGCTTTATCCCGTTTTTCTTTCTCCTCCCCCGCCTTTTTTTAATAGCAACCTGTCCTTGATTTATGGGGGAGTTCAAATATTTTGAACTCTCTTAGGATACTAATTCCTTTAAAAAAGTCCTCTTGATTGTTTTCTGAATTGATAATGGGGAATTCCCTGGTGGCTCAGATGGTAAAGTATCTGCCTACAATGCGAGAGACCCAGGTCCAACCCCTGGGTTTGGAAGATCCCCTAGAGAAGGAAATGGCAACCCACTCCAGTACTCTTGCCTGGAAAATCCCATGGACCGAGGAGCCTGGTAAGCTACAGTCCATGGGGCCTCAAAGAGTCGGACACGACTGAGTGACTTCACTTTCATTAGTGATGTATCTATTGGTGTGTATCATGCTAATTAATAAACTTAAATATTTAAATTATTTAGATCAGATCAGATCAGATCAGTCGCTCAGTCGTGTCCGACTCTTTGCGACCCCATGAATCGCAGCACGCCAGGCCTCACTGTCCATCACCAGCTCCCGGAGGTCACTCAGACTCGCATCCATCGAGTCAGTGATGCCATCCAGCCATCTCATCCTCCGTCGTCCCCTTCTCCTCCTGCCCTCAATCCCTCCCAGCATCAGAGTCTTCTCCAATGAGTCAACTCTTCGCATGAGGTGGCCAAAATACTGGAGTTTCAGCTTTAGCATCATTCCTTCTAAAGAAATTCCAGGATTGATCTCCTTCAGAATGGACTGGTTGGATCTTCTTGCAGTCCAAGGGACTCTCAAGAGTCTTCTCCAACACCACAGTTCAAAAGCATCAATTCTTCGGCGTTCAGCCTTCCTCACAGTCCAGCTCTCACATCCATACATGACCACAGGAAAGACCATAGCCTTGACTAGGCGAACCTTTGTTGGTAAAGTAATGTCTCTGCTTTTGAATATGCTATCTAGGTTGCTCATAACTTTCCTTCCAAGGAGTAAGCGTCTTTTAATTTCATGACTGCAGTCACCATCTGCAGTGATTTTGGAGCCCAGAAAAACAAAGTCTGACACTGTTTCCACTGTTTCCCCATCTATTTCCCATGCAGTGATGGGACCAGATGCCATGATCTTCGTTTTCTGAATGTTGAGCTTTAAGCCAACCCTTTCACTCTCCACTTTCACTTTCATCAAGAGGCTTTTTAGCCCCTCTTCACAGACTGTTTATACCAGGGAATGAATGAATGAATGAAGTCGCTCAGTCCTGTCCGACTCTTTGCAACCCTATGGACTGTAGCCTGCCAGGCTCCTCTGTCCATGGAATTTACCAGGCAAGAGTATGGGAGTGGGTTGCCATTTCCTTCTCTGGGGGATCTTCCCAACCCAGGGATTGAAGTCAAGTCTTCCACGTTGCAGGCAGACACTTTACTGTCTGAGCAACCAGGGAAGGTCTTATACCAGGTAGATCAGATCAGATCAGATCAGTCGCTCAGTCGTGTCCGACTCTTTGCGACCCCATGAACCACAGCACGCCAGGCCTCCCTGTCCATCACCAGCTCCCGGAGGTCACTCAGACTCGCATCCATCGAGTCAGTGATGCCAGGTAAGGTATAGGTAAATAAACATTCATGTGCACACCATCTTAGTTAAGAAATAGTTCATTAGACCAGCAGGGTGCCCTTCTCTGATTACATCCACATTATATAGATATAAAATTATATATATATAAATCACAAATTTTATATATGCAGATTTTTTGTAATTTGTGTGTTTTAAAATTTTATACAAATTGAATAATGCTCTATGTATTTGGGATATTTTGGTTTATCATTGTTTTTGAGTTACATTGTGTAAATATAAATACTAGTTTATTGATTCTTGTTGGAAAAATCTCCTTTTTTCCCCTCCTACAGCAGGCGCCTAAATCTCTTTTCTATAGGTCTGAAATCCAAAAAGCTCTGAAAATGTGCGCTTGTGCATGTGCACGCATGCACACACACACACACACACACACACAAGTAACTTACTTTGTGAACAAAGTTAACTTGCATTGATAGGATGCTATTTGTAGTCTTTATCGATCTCATTTAATGTGAATATTTAATACAATATGTTTTACTGTAGAAATTCTAGGAGTAGCATTGCATTGCTGGGAATTAAAGATACTTTCATCTTCAACAATACTGGTTAATGCTAGGTTATTTTCTAAAGAGGATTGTATCAGTATTTGCTCCCTCCAGTAATGTAGAGGTTTTCATTACTTAGCACTTTTATCAAACTTGAGAAGTTTTTGCTGGGGAGTATAAAATATCACCTTTTAGTTTTCAGTTTTTTGATTTTTGCTAATGAGTTTGAGCATCTTTTACTGTGCTGATTAACATGTTCTTCCCTCATCTGAGATTCTATTCATGTCTTTTGCCCATGTTTGTACTAGGTTTTTTTTTAGTATATATATTTTTATTGGGGTATAGTTGCTTTACAGTGCTGTGCTAGTTTCTGCTGCACAGCGATATGAATTGGCTCTGGGTACACGTGTATTCCCTCCCTCTTCAGCCTCCCTCCCTCTCCCCCATCCCACCCTTCTAATTTGTCACAGACACAGGATTGAGTTCCTTGTTTTAAGCAACTTCCTACAAGTTGTGTGTTTTACACATGGTAATGTATACGCTTCAGTGCCACGCTCTCATTCTGTCCCGCCCTCTCCCTCCTCTGCTGTGTCCACAAGTCCGTTGTCTACATTGGTAACGTGTATTTTTCAGTGCTCTCAGTTCATCACACCCTCTCCTTTCCAGACTGTGTCCACAAGTCTGTTCTATACATCGCGTCTCTGTCTCTGCCCTGCAAATAGGTTCATCAGTACTGTTTTTTTCTAGGTCCCGGATGGCACCCCACTCCAGTACTTTTGCCTGGAAAATCCCATGGACAGAGGCGCCTTCTAGGCTACAGTCCATGGGGCCGCTGTGAGTCGGACACGACTAAGCAACTTCACTTTCACTTTTCACTTTCATGCACTGGAGAAGGAAATGGCAACTCACTCCAGTGTTCGCGCCTGGAGAATCCCAGGGACAGAGGAGCCTGGTGGGCTTCTGTCTATGGGATCGCACAGAGTCGGATGCGACTGACGCGACTTAGCAGCAGTATACATGCATTGACATACAGTATTTGTTTTTCTCCTTCTGACTTTCTTCATTCTGTATAATAGGCTCAAGGTTCATCCACATCAAATTCATTGCCTTTTATGGCTCAGTTTTTAAAAAAATTTCCTCCTGATTTGTAGTAGTTCCACAATTGAATCTATCTTGTGGAACTACTACAAATCAGGAGGAAATTTTTTTAAAAAACTGAGCCAGCATATTCAAAAGCAGAGACATTACTTTACCAACAAAGGTTCGCCTAGTCAAGGCTGTGGTCTTTCCTGTGGTCATGTATGGATGTGAGAGCTGGACTGTGAAGAAGGCTGAGCGCCGAAGAATTGATGCTTTTGAGCTGTGGTGTTGGAGAAGACTCTTTAGAGTCCCTTGGACTGCAAGAAGATCCAACCGGTCCATTCTGAAGGAGATCAATCCTGGAATTTCTTTAGAAGGAATGATGCTAAAGCTGAAACTCCAGTATTTTGGCCACCTCATGCGAAGAGTTGACTCATTGGAGAAGACTCTGATGCTGGGAGGGATTGAGGGCAGGAGGAGAAGGGGACGACGGAGGATGAGATGGCTGGATGGCATCACTGACTCGATGGATGCGAGTCTGAGTGACCTCCGGGAGCTGGTGATGGACAGGGAGGCCTGGCGTGCTGCGGTTCATGGGGTCGCAAAGAGTCGGACACGACTGAGCAACTGATCTAATCTGATCTGATACTTTCTAGACTAGTTTCTTAGTCTGACAGCACCATCACATAGTTTTAATTACTGTAACTTTTTAACAGCTCCCATAAAAACAGACTTCAACTGCTATAGGGCATACGTAAGTAAAGCAGATCATGAGAGCACAGCAAGAAATAGAACATGACTGGCATCCATTCCCGTGAGTCCTTTCCCAGTGACTAACCTCCTCCTCAAAAGATACCTACTGGCCAGACTTTAACATCTTACACTAGTTGTGCCTGTTTTTTGAATCTTATTTAAATGGACCTATATAATGTTGTGTATGTTTTTTGTGTCTGATTTTATCTTCTCAGTTTTGTTTGCGAGATTCATCTGTATTGTTGTATGCAGTTGTAGTTTTTTGTTAATTCCCTTCCGATAGCAAAGTAATAGAGTTCCAGTTGCTTCTTGTCCTTTCTCATCCATCCATTTAATTTTAGACATTTTGGTGGATGTTCAGTGGTTTTTATTTGAATTCCATAATGATTAATGATGTTAAGGCCTTTTTAATACACTTATTGGTCTTTTGTGAGGTGGCTTGCTAAGTCTTTTTCCATTTTTGTATTGGGCCATCTTTTTCATACTGATTTGTAGGAGTTTATTAATGTATCCCAGATACCAGGGCTTATATGTTGTATTTTGCAAATATCTTCTCAGTTTTCCCAGCCCTATAAGTATATTCAAAGTTCTGTTTGATCTCTTATCTTCTCCATTGCCCCCTTTCCTTTGGCAGGTATCTCCAGGGGAAAAGAGGCATCAAATATTAGATTCCATATTCTAGGCTTCCCTTCTTTCCACAATCTTGGCCTTCCAGGTTCTTACTGCTTTTGTTGTGCTTCTTGCCTTCCAACAATTTTTTTTTCTTAAATTATGTTCAGTTTTAAAGTTATCATAGAGTTGATGTGTGAAACTAGTTAGTCACTGAGGTACACAGAAGTAGGCCAAGTCTTCCTGCCTTGTAGCTTCTCAAGAAACTTCTTGGTGGTTTGCTTCTCCATATAATTTTAGAGTCAGTTTCTAAAGTTCTGTAGATACATGCACAGCTCTTGGGATTTTGATGGGAAATGCATTGAATTTGTAAACCAATTTGAAAGGAACTGACATTTTGTTATTGTTTCTTAAGTATGAACATGGCAATATTCATTCATTTAGGTCTTTTACAATCTAATTCAATAAAGTTTTTATAATTTTCTTCTAATAGTTTCAAAAAACGATTGCAAGTATTTTGTTAGATTTATTTCTAGGTACCTTATTTTTGTGTCAAATCAGTAATGGTATCTTTAAAAATTATATTTTCTACCTTGCTGGTGTAAAGAAGTACAGTTTGACTTTGTATAATGGACTTGGTATTGTTCTAATTGTGATAAATTGTATATAGAATTCTTTTGGATTTTCTGCGTAGACAGATCTGTGAATAATGACCTCTTTGTTTCCTCCTTTCCAATTCTTATGCTTTTTTTTTTTCTTTCTTTCTTTTTCTTGTCTTAATGTGCTGGCTAGGATCTCCAGTACAATGTTGAATAGAAGCGGTGATGGGGGCATCCTGATCTTGTTCCTGATTTTAAAGGGAATGCTTTCAGAGTTTCACAGTTAAGTATGATGCTTGCTGTAGGTTTACTGTGGATAATCTTTTCAGGTTAAGGCTGTTCCTTCCTATTGCTAGTTTGCTAATTGACAAGAAAAATGAACGGATGTTGAATTTTATCAAAACCTTTTTCTGCATCTTTTGAGAGGGTCGTATGTTTTTCTTCTGTTAACCTATTAACGTGATGAAATACACTGATTTGTTTTCTAATATTTAAACCAAATTTGTGTTTTGAATATTAAGTCAACCCTGGTCTGTCCCTTTTTTCCATTATTGGACTCAGTTTGAATATAGTTAATGTATGATTTTGGCTTTAATAATGAGTAATATTTCCTTATAATTAAGAAAGTATATATACTTTTCCTCTTTCTTTTGGAGGAGTTTATGTGAGATTAGAAAGATTTGTTTCTTGAGTGTTTGGTAGAACTTCCTTGTAGAATTGGAACACATCTTAATCACTGACTCAATTGCTTTGGTTACAGGATTGCTCGTATTTTCAATTTTCAAACTGATTTTGGTAGGTTATACTTTAATGGAAAGTTGTCCATTTCATCCACATTCTTGAGTTTATGGCAATACATTGTTAGTTTCTTATTTTGTAGTTAATGTCCTTTTAATCTTTTTTTTAGTGCTGCCTTTTTTTTTTGCTTAGTTTTAAAAGCTAAAAATGCCAATTTTTTTCAAAAAAACCTTTTCAAACAATCAAGTTTCTGTCTTTTATATGCTCTTTAACATATCCTTTCCCTACTTAATTTCTGTTCTTTATTTCTGTTTCTTTTCTTTATACTTCCTTTGGGTTTATTTCTATTTTTCTAATTTCTTAAGTTGGATGACTTGCTTATTAATTTTCAGCATTTTAATAGATATTTAAGATCATGAATAGCTATGTATTTGCTTTCCCTGAATCACACAAGGGATGAATTCCTAATTTATGAGTTCTTTAAAAGTTTTATTTCCAGAGGACTTCCCTGGTGGTCCTGTGGCTAAGACTCCAAGCTCCCAATGTAGAGGGCCCTGGTTCTCCCTGGTCAGGTAACTAGATCCTGCATGCCACAAGTAAAGATCCCATGTCCTGCAGCTAAGACTTGGTGCAAATAAGTAAATAAAAATATTTTAAAAGTTTTATTTCTAAACATGCTGGCATTCTTTTAGTTAATTTGGTTATTGATTTGTGTTGTGGCTAGGCAGTGTGATCTATGTGGATACAGTCCTTGGAAGTCTGTTGAGACTTTTTGTATTTGGAGAGTTTTTTTGTATTTGAAAAGAGTGTATTTTCTAGTTCTTGGTGAAAAATTTTATGTGTGTCTAGTATTAGACTTGTTAATTCTATTGTTAGAATCTTATATCTTTGTTTTTTAAGAGTAGATGTTATTCTTCTGCTAGAATTATTTTTTCAATTTTCTTTGTGGTTTATATCAGCTTTTTAAAAGACATTTTAAAATTGTTACTTGTACATGAAAATTTGAATTTATCATATTGTTGTTGAATTGAAACTTTTACTCTCTGTAGTTCCTCTTTATATCTAGTAATGCTTTTTCGGAGAAGGCAATGGCACCCCACTCCAGTACTCTTGCCTGGAAAATCCCATGGAAGGAGGAGCCTGGTGGGCTACAGTCCATGGGGTCGCTAAGAGTCAGACACGACTGAGCAACTTCACTTTCACTTTTCACTTTCATGCATTGGAGAAGGAAATGGCAGCCCACTCCAGTGTTCTTGCCTGGAGAATCCCAGGGACGGGGGAGCCTGGTGGGCTGCTGTCTATGGGGTCACACAGAGTCGGACAGGACCGAAGTGACTTAGCATAGCATAGCATAGCATAGCAATGCTTTTTCAGTTACATACTGTTGTTTGATATTAACATACCTATTATTTAGTCATTTGTTTTTAGGCCAGCTCATTCTTCCTGATTTTTAAAACTTACCTTCCCCCTACATTTTTGTGTTCTTTTATTTTAGTTTTATCTCTTATGAATGTCATGGTATTGAATTTAAAAATTAATCTACTGTAATAATATTGGTCTTTGTACTTTAAATTTTTTATTAAGATAATTGTTAATTCTCTGACAGTCGTCAGAAGGAATACAGAGGCAACAGAGACATCTGTGTCCTCTTTATCCAGGTACCCCGTTGATAACGCCCTGCTAAACTGTAGTACAATAGCACAGTCAGGGTATTGATATTGACACAAGGTACAGACCATTTCCATCACCACAGGCATCCCTCATATCACTGTTTTTATAGCCACACCTATTTCCTTTCCATCCCCTTAATCTCTAGTTCCTTTGCCTTTCCATACAAATTTTAGAATAACCTCATGTATATCTATAAAACACTTTGGTGGGACTCGGGTAGGAATTGTCTTAAATCTGTGACTTGACATAGGGAAAATCGATTTTGTTGTTTTGTTCCTTGTTCCAGTGCACAAGGGATCCATTTATTTAGCACTTTTTTAGACTTCTTTCCAGAGAAGGCAGTGGCACCCCACTCCAATACTCTTGCCTGGAAAATGTCATGGACGGAGGAGCCTGGTAGGTTACAGTCCATGGGGTTGCTAAGAGTCGGACACGACTGAGCGATTTCACTTTCACTTTTCTCTCTCACGCATTGGAGAAGGAAATGGCAACCCGCTCCAGGGTTCTTGCTTGGAGAATCCCAGGGACGGCAGAGCCTGGTGGGCTGCTGTCTATGGGGTCACACAGAGTTGGACACGACTGAAGCGACTTAGCAGCAGACTTCTCTCATTAGTGTTTTGTAGTTTACAACATACAAGACCTTTATGTGTTTTGTTATATTTTTGACTATACATATTTTCATTTTCTTTGGAGTGATTATAAACAGTATTGTGTGTTCTACTTGTTTCCACATATTTTTTGTTAGTATATAGAGTTGTGATTGTATTTGTGTGTTGGCTTTTGTATCCTGTGACCTTGCTGGACTCAATTATTAATTCTCTCTCTCTCTAACAGTTAACAATTTTTTTTTATTATTTGTTTGTTTGGTTGTGTCAAGTCTTAGCAGTGGCACTGGGGATCTTTCACAGTGGTGCACAGACTCTAGTTGTAGCACATGTGGGCTCGGCAGTTGTAACATGTGGGCTTGGTTGCTCCATGTCATGTGGGATCTTAGTTCCCTGACCAGGTATCAAACCTGTGTCCCCTGCATTGTAGGGTGCATTCTTAACCACTGGAACCACGAGAGAAATCCGTAGTTATTAATTCTAGTAATTGTTTGCAAACTCCTTGGGATCTGCCAGTACAGGCAGTTTTATTTTTTTCTTTCAATCGCTATGTCTTTTCTTTTGTTGGCTTATTCCACTAGCAAGAACTTCCAGCACATCCTTGCCTCATTCCCAGTCTTAGGGAGAAGCATTCATTTTTTTCACCATGAGCTATAGTTTTTTTTGTAGGTGCTTTTTGTCAAGGTGAGGTGGTTCTCCTGTATTCCTTTTTTTCTGAGAATTTTTATCACGAGTGGTTGTTGAATTTGTCACATGCTTTTTTCTTCATCGATACACACACATCAGATCAGATCAGTCGCTCAGTCATGTCCGACTCTTTGCGACCCCATGAATCACAGCACGCCAGGCCTCCCTGTCCATCACCAACTCCTGGAGCTCACTGAGACTCACGTCCATCACGTCACTGACGCCATCCAGCCATCTCATCCTCTGTCATACCCTTCTCCTCTTGCCCTCAATCCCTCCCAGCATCATAGTCTTCTCCAATGAGTCAACTCTTCTCATGAGGTGGCCAAAGTACTGGAGTTTCAGCTTCAGCATCATTCCTTCCAAAGAAATCCCAGGGCTGATGTCCTTCAGAATGGACTGGTTGGATCTCCTTGCAGTCCAAGGACTCTCAAGAGTCTTTCCAACACCACAATTCAAAAGCATCAATTCTTCGGCACTCAGCCTTCTTCACAGTTCAGCTCTCACATCCATACATGACCACAGGAAAAACCATAGCCTTGACTAGACGAACCTTTGTTGGCAAAGTAATGTCTCTGCTTTTGAATATGCTATCTAGGTTGGTCATAACCTTCCTTCCAAGGAGTAAGCGTCTTTTAATTCGATGGCTGCAGTCACCGTCTGTAGTGATTTTGGAGCCCAGAACATACACAGACACATATATGTATAATCATGTGATTTTACTTAAGCTGTTAGTATGGTGTACTTCAGTGATTTCAGACATTGAGCCGACCTTATATTCCTGGAATAAACACTTCACTTGGTCTTAGTATTCTTTTTATATTTTGCTGAAGTCTGTTTGCTAATACTTGAAGATTTTAGCATCTACAGTTGTGAAGGATGTTGGTTTTACTTTCATTTTTTGTATTGATTTTGTTTGGCTTTGGTATCAGGCTATTATTAGCTTCATAAAATAAATTTGGGAATCTGATATTCTATTTTCCAGAAGAAATTATATAGAATTGGTACTGATTCTTATTTAAATGTTGAGTAGAATTCTCTGGTAAGATGATCTGGGTATGGTTATTTATTTATTTATTTTTTTAATTTTCTTTTTTAAATTAAGAGCTAAATTTCCTAATTATAGGGAGTATTCAAATTATCTATTTCATATTGGGTGAATTTTGGTAGTTTGTATTTTTTAAGAAATTGATCCATTTCAACTCAGTTGACAAATTCATGTGTGTAGAGTTGTTCTTAGTATTCCCATATTTTTGATGTTGTGATTTCTGTAGTGATGTCCCTTAATGGCTATTTTAATTGGGAAGTATTTCATTTTCATTTGTTGGGATTATTGATATATTTGTATTTATTTCTACACCTTCAGTTTGAGCATCTTTCTTTTTCTGCATTTTGTTTCCTCATCTGTTTTCTTGCCATCTTTTTTGTTTCTCTTTTTCATGTTTCTCCATTTTACTAGTTGTGAAATACATATTTTTTTTTGCTTTCTCAGAAACTCTTAGAGTTTAATTAATTTTCTCTTGAAACTTTATATATAAATCTAAAATTACTGTAATTTTCTTCCTTTGCTGTAGAATGCTTTAAACTGCTTAGCACCTCTACCAACTTCCAGGCATGCCGTCTTGCCCAGCACTTTTGTCTTTTCTTAGCCTCACAAATTTCATATTATAATTTTATCCAGTAAATGTTTGTTTAGGTTATTTCCCTCCCTCCCCGGGTTTGTTAGTTTCTTTGCTTATTCTGCTCTCATAATACTCATTCCTTTAGATTACTCTGCTTCAGCCATGGTGGGCTTTTACTTTCTGTTCAATGTGTTGCTGCTGCTGCTGCTAAGTTGATTCAGTCGTGTCCGACTCTGTGTGACCCCATAGATGGCAGCCCACCAGACTCCCCCGTCCCTGGGATTCTCCAGGCAAAAATACTGGAGTGGGTTGCCATTTCCTTCTCCATTGCATGAAAGTGAAAAGTGAAAGTGAAGTTGCTCAGTTGTGTCCGACTCTTCCCAACCCCATGGACTGCAGCCTTCCAGGCTCCTCCATCATGGGATTTTCCAGGCAAGAGTACTGGAGTGGGGTGCGTTGCCTTCTCCGGTTCAATGTGTTAGGTGTGCTTTTCTCAGGATTTTGGCATCTACTGTGTTCTGTGCTTTGGAATGCTTGTGGTCTGATATCCACTGGTTGCTTTATTACCTGTTCAGTTACTTTCTCAGGCACATCTTCTTCCTTTAAAATGGCAAATTCTCTACCTCTTCACTTCATTTCCTTTTCCCTCTGTTTTTGTCCATAGTATTCATCACCACATGCCATATTTGTATTTTATTTAATTCTTTGTTGTAAGTTTGATCTGTCAAAATTTACTGAAATTTTACTATATTTATAACTGAAGTTGGGGGGAATTGACATCTTTTCAGCATTTTGTGTTTTTATCTAGTTTTTGTTCAGTTGCTCAGTCATGTCTGACTCTTTGCAGCCTCCATGGACTGCAGCCCGCCAGGCTTCCCTGTCCTTCACCATCCCCTGGAGTTTGCTCAAACTCATGTCCATTGAGTCAGTGATGCCATCCAACCACCTCATCCTCTGTCACCGCCTTTCCTCCTGCCTTTACTCTTTCCCGGCATCAGGGGTCTTTTCCAATCAGTCTGCTCTTTGCGTCAGGTGGCCAAAATATTGGAGCTTCAGCATCTGTCCTTCCAGTGAATATTCAGGGTTGATTTCCTTTAGGATTGATTGGTTTGACCTCCTTGCTGTCCAAGGGACTCTCAAAAGTCTTCTCCAGTACCGTAGTTCAAAACCATCAATTTGTCAGGGCTTAACTTGCTTTATGGTCCAACTCTCACATTTGTACATGACTAGTGGTCATGTCAAACCATATATTCAAACCACAGCTTTAACTATATGGACCTTTGTTGACAGAGTGGATCTGTCTTTTAATATGTTGTCTAGGTTTGTCATAGTTTTTTTCCAAGAAGTATGCTGCTTTTAATTTCATGGTTGTAGTCACCGTCCATAGTGACTTTGGAGTTCAGGAAAATAAAGTTTGTCACTGTTTCTATTGTTTCCCCATCTATTTGCCATGAAGTGATTGATGGGACTGGATGCCATGATCTTAGTGTTTTGATTGTTGAGTCTTAAGCCAGCTTTTTCAGTCTTCCTCTTTCACCTTCATCAAGAGGCTCTTTAGTTTCTCTTTGCTTTCTGCCATAAGGGTGGGTTGTAAAGCAGCAGAGACAACTCACAGCATCAACAGTGCATTTGACTCAGGAACTGCTAGCGAACGTATGATGCGGTGATGATTCCACAAGTTTCGCAAAGGAAACGAGAGACTTGAAGTTGAGGAGTGCAGTGGCTGGCCATTAGAAGTTGACAGTGACCGACTGAGAGCAGTCCTCGAAGCTGATCCTCTTAACATCTACTCAAGATGTTGCTGAAGAGCTCAGCATCGACCATTCTCTGGTTGTTCAGCATTTGAAGCAAACTGGAAAGGTAAAAAACCTCATCAAGTGGGTGCCTTGTGGGCTGACCACAAATCAAAAAAAGTCATCATTTTGAAGTGTCATCTTCTCTTACCCTACTCAACAACAATGAACCATTTCTCGATTGGACTGTGACGTGCAACGGAAAGTGGATTTTGTACGACAACTGGTGATGTCCAGCTCAGTGATTGGACCAAGAAGAAGCTCCAAAGCACTTCCTGAGGCCAAACTTGTACCAAAAAAAGGTCCTGGTCACTGTCTGGTGGTCTGCTGCCAGTCTGATCCTCTAGAGCTTTGTGAATCCCAGTGAAACCATTACATCGGAGATGTGTGCTCAACAAATTGTTGAGATCTGCTGAAAACTGCAGCTCCTACAGCCGGCATTGGTTGAGAGATGGGGCCCAATTCTTCTCTGTGGCAGTGCACAACCAACACTTCAGAAGTTGAATGAATTGGGGACCAAGTTTTGCCTCCTTCACTGTATTCACCTGACCTCTCGCCTATGGACTATCACTTCTTCAAGCATCTCGACCAAGCAGGCAAAATGTTTCCACAACCAGCAGGAGGCAGAAAATGCTTTCCAAGAGATCGACAAATTCTGAAGCAGGGATTTTTTTGCTAGAAGAGTAAACAAACATTTCTTGCAGGCAAAATGTTTTGATTGTAACAATTCCTGTTTTGATTAATAAAGATGTGTTTGAGCCTAGTTATAATGATTTGAAATTCATAGTCCAAATCACATTTACTTTTGTGTCAACCTAATAGCATTTATCTAGCTAATCACATGCATTTTTTTAAGCCAGTAAATTTTATTGTATTGTTTTTCTGCTTATCCATTTTCAGAATACTAATGAGTTGGTTTCCCAATGTTTTCTAAAGGAGATAGTGAGTTTTTTAAGTATCATTATGTACAAATGATTTTTCATATATTTGATGTTTGAATCTGATGCAGTGTTAGACTCTTTGCTGCTCACATCAGCTTGTCCTGGGCTGCCGAGTTGTTTTCTGTGTCCTTCTGACAAGTTTCAGTAGTCTTTGATAATTTGTTTTCTGCATAGGATGTTCTAGGCATGTCTTGTGCGTTTTCAGACTTGCAGTTAGACATCCTCAAGGAGCCCGAGCTTTTTTTTTTTTTTTTTTGGTGGGAAATGGTATTTAGATCACAATCTCTTTATCCTAGATTCAAACAAATGACTTTTTTTTTTTGTCTGATTGAATATAGAATACTTTCAGATTAATAGAAAACTTGAATAGATAGTGCCATATACCCCACAACCAGTTTGCCCTTGTCAAGCAAACTTTTTATTCCGGAAACTTTCTAGGTGACAAAGGTAGAGAATTCTCTGTGTATCCCATACCTTGCAATTATCAACTCAGGTCTTTTTTCATGTTGCCCAGTTGTGTCTGTTTGTGACCTCGTGGGCTGCAGTGTGCCAGGCCTCCGTGTCCCTCACTATCTCCCTGAGTTTGTCCAAGTTCATGTCCATTGCATTGGTGATATCACCCAGCTATCGGATTCTCTGACACCCTCTTCTCCTTCTGCCCGCAGTCTTTCCCAGCATCAGAGACTTTTCCAATGAGTTGGCTGTTCATGTCACATGACCAAAATACTGGCGCTTCAGCATCAGTCCTTCCAGTGAATATTCAGGGTTGATTTTCTTTAAGATTAACTGATTTGATCTCCTTGCTGTCCAAGGGACTCTCAGGTGTCTTCTCCAGCAGCACAGTTTGAAGACATCAATTCTTTGGCGCTCTGCCTTCTTTACAGCTCTCACCACTGTATTTGACCACTGGGAAGACCAGAGCCTTAACTGTAGGCAGTG
This sequence comes from Tragelaphus eurycerus, assembly GCA_935064755.1. Lineage (NCBI taxonomy): Eukaryota > Metazoa > Chordata > Mammalia > Artiodactyla > Bovidae > Tragelaphus > Tragelaphus eurycerus. The sequence continues at coordinate 16,697,379 of CAKXYN010000023.1, forward strand.
TGATGTCTCTGTTTTTCAGCACACTGTCTAGGTTTGTCATAGCTTTCCAAAAGCAACCGTGTATGTCCTCATCTCCCAGATGATTTTAACAGAAATTCCGTGTACTTTATAGAAGTTTTATCCGTAAATATTTCAGTACATGAAATCATTTTAACCAAGTATTTTATTGAATTTATCTTAAACTATTTTTATTTTCTTAGATTAAATTATATTTGGGTACTTTGAAGCTTTTGTGTCTGTGCTTATAGGAAACATTACTGTGTTACCGAAAGATTGTTTATCATCTGTCTTGGGGGATGACAGAATGGGTGGTATCCTGGGTCCCTGTTTCATCAGCTTTTCTCTGAAATTTTGGTTGGATGAGTAGACTCACCTGCTGAAGTTTGAAATACAGTAATATTTTAAAAGTTTGTGTTTTGTGTTCAATAGTTTTTTCCATGTTTGTTTTCTAGCGTGTATTTGATTTTCTGACTCTTAAGCTGTTGAATAGTTTAAGGAACAAAATTCCATTTTTCCCTTGAAGAGGTAGAGGAATTTATTTACTAAGCTATCTTTTCTGGGCGCATAATTTTGGAAGTAGAGCAGGACAAAGATAATACTCATTGAATCAGATTGAGTAACATATTTTTCTAGGAAATAACTAAGTTAGAATATAACAGCGTGTGCTGTTCTCTTAAAGAAATTTGCTTAGTATTTGTAGTCTTTATGTTTCTCTTCTCATTCTTAGGACTGTATTTGTTTTCTTCCCCCTTTTCCACACTGAATTTATAGACTTTTTGCATTTTACTTTCTAAGTCATGTTTTCTTGTATCTTTTAATTTGTCACTCTTTTCTAGGGTGTGTTTGTTGTCAACTTTTTTTGCTTCTTGAACTGACTTCTTTATTTTAAATCTTGTACAAAAAGAAGGTGTTTAGGAGATCAGTGTGTTGTAAAGAAGATCCTCATCAAATATCTCAAGTAAAATGGGATTTAATCGTAGGGATTACGTGATCTCACAGGAGTAAGGCCCAGGGACTGAGGCCTCCTATGACTTCTGGAATTGCATCTATCTTTCTAATTTGCTGTAGTAGTTTTTCTACTTATGGCATCAGCTTAATCGTGCCTTTGATGGATTGATGATGTATCTGATTTTTTTTAATTCATCCCTACTTATAAATGCAGGTGTAGATTGTTTTAATACTGTAGCTGGGAAAGGCAATATTAATAATGTGATTCGTCAGTTTGCCTCAGCAGCTCTTCTCCTTTCCCTATAGTATACGTCATAGCAGATGGAGAATCTACAGAGCTGTACTGAGCTTTACCATGACATCTAACCCACTAGAGCTTCACCAGATTCTGTGCTTTTTTGGGCTCACATAGCACCGTCAACTTGCCTTCAGTCCTATATGTAATGTTTCAGTTGTATAAAGTTCCGGCTTTAAAGTTTTTTTAATAATTTTGACAATGAAAAAGCTTGTTTTACATTTGTAGTCTTAACTGAATGTCAGTTAACCTAGATTAGCTTTATTGAGTCAATTAGCAATCAGATTATCTTTTTTAAAAATTAGTCGTGCCAGCATAGTTCATGAATTTTCTTAAAGTCAGTCCACAAACATTGATTGAGATATTTCTCTGTAGCACACACAGCACAGACACAAAAGCCTCAAAGTACCCAAATATAATTTAATCTAAGAAAGTATTAGAGGGCAGACTTGGAAGCAGGCAGGATGGACTGGATAAAATCCACTTGAAAAGGACTATTATTAAAAACACTGACATCAGAGGTTGGTGGAAAACAGTAGCTGAACCTCATTTTTGGTAGTATTCATAGCAGGCTCACCTTACCTGGTGACTGCTGAAATTGGTTGAAGACAGATATTTTTTTAAAAAGGCATAACTTGAAGAAGAAGCGGGATCCAGCGGTGTTTGCCAAGAAACACATGTTCATTGGAGTTGACTGATTAAGCTTCTTAAGGGATATCTTAATAGTAAATGCTAAATAAAGGGAGAGTTTTGTTGTTGTTTTAACCTGGAAATTACCAGAAGAATGGTGTGACTGCCAGTGTCCTGAGTTCTGATGCTGGGACCTTCAGCTACTGATTGCTGGTGTGAAGCTTTCCACATGACACTGTGGATTCTCCGAGCCGTCGTCTTTGAGCAGACACCTGCAGCACGGTATCTTGGCAGCATTTTGCAGGGCTGCCCTGTCTCCTGTTGTTGTTTCCTCGCCCCTCTCCAAACCTGGGGATTTCCGTTTCGCTTCACAATACTGTAATTCTGCATTCTATCTCCTTATTCTTTTTCATTTGTGTATTTACAATAGATGTTAGACCAAGTACATTAGCATTCTGTGCCAAATAAAGTTCCCATTGAAAATAAGTATTATGAGACCTCCCAGGAATTCTTTTTTGAAAGTCAAGCTTTAGAATGCCTTGTGGTCTATTTCGTCATTTTTGTAGAACAAGTTTCCTTAAAATGAAGAATTACCTGAAAACAAGGGTAAGGAGAGATGCCGTGAATTCTGAGTTAGTTTGATTTCTTTATAATCACAGGTATCTTATATCTGTAGGACTGTCATTGTTCATTGTTTTTGTTGTTAGTTCTCCTAACAACTAGTTCAACTAACACAGTGGTGTTAGATTTAATGTTATTTGTGCTACTGTAGTATAAGCAGATTTCAGTTGAAGTATTTTGTAAGATTGAGGACTTTGGGAAAGAGGCATTGCATTTCTTGCTTGGGAGGAAACTTCCTGAAAAGCTGTCATAGTCTTTATATGCTTGAAACTGTGACTCTTAACTGGTGTGCCATGAGATAGGCCCCAAACTCTCTGGTTTTCCATCTTTGTTGTCCTGAGCATAGGGGATCAGTTCAGTTCAGTCACTCAGTCGTGTCCCGCTCTTTGTGACATGGACTGCAGCCAGCCAGGCTTCCCTGTCCATCACCAACTTCCGGAGCCTACTCACACTCATGTCCATTGTGTTGGTGATGCCATCCAACCATCTCATCCTCCGTCGTCCCCTTCTCCTCCTGCCTTCAATCTTTCCCAGCATCTGGGTCTTTTCCAATGAGTCGGTTCTTTGCATCAGGTGGCCAGAGCATAAGGGGTAGGGTAAGATAAATAAAATCTTCCTTTTATCCATGGGGGAAGTGAAACAAATTAAAATATAATGATCATGGTACTTGTGATATATGTTGCTGTTAGAGTGTGATTTAGAGCCATACTCCTCCACCTGTGGCTCCCTGAGCGGCTCCCTGAGCCCTTGAAGTGGGGTTAGTCCAAACTGAGATGTACTCAAGTGTGAGATACACGCTGGGTATCGAAAACTTAGGATGAAAAAAGATCTTGTTGACACTTAAAAAAAAATTATGTTTAAATTGCAACCACTGTTTACATGTTGAAATAATGCTTTTGATATATTGGATTAAATGAAGCATATTATCCAAGTAAATTTAAAATGTATTTTAATGTGGTCATCAGATAGTTTAGAATTATGTATGTGGTTCCTATTTCTATTGAATCGCAGTGATCAAGAGTATGAAGTGTTTGCTGGGGTTACTATGTAATATTCTCTACTTGTACAATCTGAAATTTGGAGACAGTATTTGAAGTAGAATTATGATACAGCATATACATTCAGATTACTTTGATATATTTAAATTTATTTGCATTTTGGAAAACTGGCAAGTATTCCTAACAACTGTTTTAAATACCAAGAAGAGTTTTAGTAATTGTTATTGGGCTATCAGTGACACTTAAAAGTGCAAAACAGAGGAATTATTATGAATCACTGCCAACTCTAGTATGGCCTCTGAGTACTCACCAGGTTGAATAGGCATACCAGGCAGCTGTAGAGCGTGCAGTGCCGAGGAGGAGGGCTGGTCAGTTTCAGAAACGGCTTTTGGACGACTCTGGTCTTGCTTCTTTTTCTGGTCAGATGGTGCTTGTACGGTACAGGTGAAACTGACCGAAGTGTGGTTTACCTCTAAGTTCAGAATTGGCTGAAAATGACATAAGTAGATGGGTTTATGATGCAGTAAATGATAGGAAGATTTTGCCAGGTTTGTTGAATAAATAACAAGGTAAAATGTGGAACCGCTATTTATAGTCTTCATTTTAAACCATAGAGTTCTTGTTTTACACGTGAGAATTTCAGTCATGTTAGGAGTTTGGCTGCTGAATAAAGATGATGTGATTTTTATCTTTAGTATTAAAAAAAATCCTAATTTTCTTAGTGATTAAGTGAAGTTGCTCAGTCGTGTCTGACTCTTTGCGACACCATGGACTGTAGCCTCCCACGCTCCTCCGTCCATAGAATTTTCCAGGCAAGAGTATTGGAGTGGGTTGTCATTTCCTTCTCTAGGGGATCTTCCCGACCCAGGGATGGCTTTACCATCTAAGCTGCCAGGGAAGCTCTGTTGTCCCTTAATATTGGAGTTGGAGGTGAAAAATTTATTGGATTTTGGATTACAGTTCTGTCTTGATTTTGTAGATTTTTCCTGCTTAGCATCAGAAACTTAAGAGGTACATTGTTGCAGAAACTTTAATTTTTTTGTTCAATTGGTGATAATACTGTAATAAACATTACACTGTGTATTGTACACTGTGAAAAAGAGTATTTTCATTGGTTATAGATTTCATAGTCAGATAATGAAGTGCTCAACAGAAACCAACAGACCATAGATTTCCAAAATTGAGAACAGCAAAACATAATTAAAACCATAATGTGAATGTAATTGCTGGGAAGGGTGGTGGTGGTAGAAACAGTTAACAATTGTAAGTGATATGTGAAAATGCTGATTACCAGCACATGCCAGTTGATAGTAACAGAATGTTGGAAAAATCTGATTTTACAGTATATTTTAGATAGAGTTTTTATATGTTTGAGGCTGACTTTTGGCTTATATCTTTTTTTTTTTTTTTTTTTCCCTTTCCTTTTAGAATATGGTTTCTAGTTTTAGGGTTTCTGAACTACAAGTGTTACTAGGCTTTGCCGGACGGAATAAAAGTGGACGTAAGCATGACCTCCTGATGAGGGCGTTGCATTTATTGAAGAGTGGCTGCAGCCCTGCGGTTCAGATTAAAATCCGAGAATTGTATAGACGCCGATACCCTCGGACTCTCGAAGGCCTTTCTGATTTATCCGCAATCAAATCACCGGTTTTCAGTTTGGATGGTAGCTCCTCACCTGTAGAACCGGACTTGGCTGTGGCTGGAATCCGCGCGTTGCCTTCCACTTCAGTTACGCCTCATTCTCCGTCCTCTCCTGTTGGTTCTGTGCTGCTTCAAGATACTAAACCCGCGTTTGAGATGCAGCAGCCATCTCCCCCAATCCCTCCTGTCCATCCTGATGTGCAGTTAAAAAACTTACCCTTTTACGATGTCCTTGATGTTCTCATCAAGCCCACGAGTTTAGGTAAGTGTTAGAGAAATCTGTTTCTTCTGGACAAGAGAGTAAATATAGCAAGAGGGCTTCAACTGAATTGCTGTTAATATTATAAAATCAAGGCATTAAAATGCCAAATGCTTAAATGTACAGGTAAAAAGAAATACGGGCAACCATGACAAATCTGGCATAAAACTTAATTCGTTGATCAAACTTCCTTCTTACAGCTTAGAACTCAAATTGCTTCAGGGTGTATATCAACAGACACAAATCATATTTATTGCCTGTGATTCTGCCTTTTGATATTTTTGCTATCTTTACAGAGACTTAGTTTCTGTTCAGCATAGCTTTTAAAACTGTTTTTTGCAAGAAATAAATCTTTTTTACTTAAATTTTTCCTAAAGTGACAGTTTTCCACATATTTTAGCTTTTTGCTTAATAACCTGTGACTGCTCAGAAAATGTAATAAATTTTATATTATTAAACATTGATACATGTGACTCCAACACATTTTTACCTCAGTTGATGACTTCTGTGCTGTAATGACATAATTTCCTCCTGGCTAATGAAATTATTTACAGAGGTATTTGAATTTGTTAATAAATTGTTTGGGAAATGACATTTCATAGTTAGGCTGGGAGATCATTTTCCTGTTCATCCTAGGAAAAACGCTTTTTTGTTTCAAGTCATTTGAAAACTCTCTTAAATATATTAATATGCTTTTTTCATTTTGTATGGATTATACTTGTACATCTCTGTTGAGCTAGAAGGAAGTTTCGAGGTTAATGGGGTCAATGTGGTCTGATGGTGGTGGGCTCCTTAGGTTGTTTTGTTTAGCACAGCTGAACCAGGCAGGTAGAATAATGTATTTTATCCCTTCATTACATTCATTCTGAAATAAGGATTCTACATTTGTTCATGTTTTATTGTTTGTACAAAGTCTTGTGAGCAGAATTATTGCATCATAGAGTCAGGACTCTTGTGTTCGATTAGTTTCTGGTTCAGCCGTGCCAGTTTGAATTCCACAAAACGAGAGACTGTCTTTCGCTGCAGTTTTTCTTCCAGCTTGTATCTTGTTTAGATTTTTTGTTTCTCAAACTAATAACAGGAACAAACATTTAAAATATGTATTACCTGTTTCTTTTATGATTTTACTTTCATTTTTAACCAGGTTCGTTTATCTGGTTAAAATGTTTCCATAATTTATTTCTCCTTTTTTCATGGTTTTTGATTTGTATCAGTGTACATATGTAGTATTGTGGTTCGTTCACTGCAAAATTATTTCTTTGTGTTTGGAGAAGGATTCAGTCTAGTAGTGTGTGTAGGTGACCCTACCTCCAGGGACTCTCAGGAATATGGTTAAAGGCAGGACTGAGAAGAAGAGGCCATCTGGGGTCCTGGTGGAAGGTTGAGTGCCTGGAAGGAAGGCGACTGGAGACAGAAGACGCAGCAAGGTGTCCCTCTGCCCCTGGCATCAGTGGGGCACCAGGTGGTGAACTCTGAAGAGGCTTCATGGAGTGCTTCGTGTTTCATGCTTTCCCTGTGTTCAGAAACAGAAATAGGAATTTTGTTACTTTTCCATGTTCTTTGTAAGTTTTTCTTTCATTAACCTCAGTAAGGTTAAAGGAAGATAGTAGGCTTTTTATAAACTTACTTAAGTTTTTGTATCTTGTGTGACTTAATGATGTTACTAATACTGGAGGCATTTTGTGTTGAAGAGAGATTAAGAAGAAAACCAGCCTTTTGCTCATAGCTTACATTAGAATGTAAGAAATACATATAATGTTGGGACTTATAAAATAATATTTTGCTCCTGAGCTAAAAAATTGTCGATGCATGTATTTTTCAGGAGTCCTGCTTATCATTGTTTCTGTAAACTTTATAAACTGATTTCTTGTTTTAAAACAAGGCTTAAACATTTCTTTACCCTGCTTTCCCTAAGAAAGAAAAGAAAACAATTTTCTTAATGTATGGTCTTAGATTGATAAAACAGTGATCTAAAAAAGGCTAGTTTCATACTGTCTAAAACAAGGCAGTGACATTCAGGAATTGCTTTTAAGTTTTATTGATTTGGTTATATAATGTTGAAAATACTTGTAAAAATAAAAATTTGGGGTAAATCCATTTATTTGGAACATTATTATGGAGAAACCTACTTATATTTGGGAAATGAGAAGTAGAAAGCCTTATGAATTGAAAGGAATCCAAAACCATATTTCAGAGCACATATTCTTGGCGTCCATCGGCCAGTCTGTGTATTCTTGATTTAATATATAGTTGATAAGATGATTTCTAAGCCATCAACATATTGTTGAGTAAGAATTAATTAACAACATGGGAAAGACTGGAAGAGCCCTCATAGGAAAAAAAAAACCCAACCGAAAAGTCAAAAAATATTCCAAAACCTCTTGGGAATGTTGAAACCAATAGCCCCTTAGTGAGGGATTCACTGTTACAGCAAGGTGCATCTATAGATGCTAAACAAAACTGTCTTGACAAAAGAAGATACATTATTATATAGTTTTGCAATTTGGTATTTCTATTAAAATTATTTAAATAAAATTAGCATTTAAAATGATAGACTATTGTATCTAGAAAGTGAGTGTAAACAATACTACTATATGAATTTCTCTATAGCCGAGGTTTTACTGTAACAAATGAATTATCCCCTAATCCGAAAACAAATTAATAAAATTTCTCTTCTCCATTAAATAGCTATTCTCATCTGCTTTTCCTTTCACTAGCAGTATTTTTGTCTTTTTTTCCTCTATTTTCTTTTTCTTTCTTGTGTTTTTTTTTTCTTTTGTTGATGAAGTCCTTTCTCGTTAAAAAAAATTTGTTTATATTCAGTCTGTATAAAAGAATATATTAAAGACATTGTTATAAAGAATATCTATGAATGAAAACCTGTGAAACCACTACCCATTTTTTAGGAAAGGAACATTGTTCCTTTGTGCCAGTATCTTTGAAACCTTCTTGCCTTTTCCTCTTGGAGTTAAATCACTGTTCTGGATTTTGTGTTTCCTCTTGCTTGTTTTACCATATATGTGTGAGGAAAAGTAATGTTCAGTTAACTTGCTTTTGAAATGTATATGTGGTAGGTATACTGTGTATATATTCTTCTGTGACTATAGCTCTTTTTGTTCATTCTCTTTTTAAGCATCTACATGTTGATGTGTCGAACTGTTTAATATTTTATGAAATACCTTCAAAGTATTAAGTCTTTGATTGCTTAAAGTTTCTTCACTTTGTTTTTCAGTTTACAAAAGTAATTTATGCTAGTAATTGATAACTTCAGACATGGAAGTATAACACAAAGGAAAAGTCCCTCATAGCCACAGTTATTACTCAGCTAGAGTCATTATCAGTAATTAACTGTTTCTCTGGCATATTGTGTCATCTTTTTTTTCTCATTAAAAAAAAATGCTCATTTTTCTTTATTAAAAAAGCCCTTTCTAACCACAGAGCCACTGTGCCACTTTTCTGGTGGAAGGAAAAGGGCATTATTTTACTTGAATCTACTGTGAAAAGCCTCTTCTGGAGTTCTGTGCCATGACAGTTTTAACTGTATTTCTTAGAAATAAATTATGCATCTGTAAATTATAGTAGGTCTGTTTTCTTGTTCCACAGCTGAACCACTGTTCTGTTGATGTACGTTTTCAGTTGGTATTTATTCAGAAGTATTTAGTGTATAACATGTCTTGGGCACTATTCTTGCAGTCTTACAGCCATTGCTGCTGGGAGCATTTTTGCATATGTTTCTGAATACTCACACTGTATATTCACAAAGTGTAAATGCCTTGATGTGGATTTATTGGGTCCGGGAGTATGATTATGTAATATTTTGATATTCAGCTTTTGTAGAGAAGTTTGGCAATTGCTTCAAAAGCATTGTACCAGTTTCTACTTCCAATGATGTATGAATGTGTTATTTTCCTTATACTTTATCCACATTGTATTGTTGGTCTTTTAATCTTTGTAGTCTAGTAGGTACGGAGAAGGCAATGGCAACCCACTCCAGTACTCTTGCTTGGCAAATCCCATGGACGGAGGAGCCTGGTGGGCTGCAGTCCATGGGGTTGCTAGGAGTTGGACACGACTGAGCGACTTCACTTTCACTTTTCACTTTCATGCATTGGAGAAGGCAATGGCAACCCTTTCCAGTCTTTTTGCCTGGAGAATCCCAGGGACGGGGGAGCCTGGTGGGCTGCTGTCTCTGGGGTTGCACAGAGTCAGACATGACTGAAGCGACTTAGCAGCAGCAGCAGTCTCGTAGGTGACAGTAATGAAGGTCAGTATCTTTTCATAGTATTAAATTTCTAAATATTAGAAAATACTCATTAAGCCTCTGGGTACAGTTAACAGTTAATGGACTTCCCTGATGGCTCAGTGGTAAAGAATCTACCTATAATGCAGGAGACGTAGCAGGAGCTGTTGGTTTGATCCCTGGATCGGAAAGATACCCTGGAGAAGGGAATGAAAACCCACTCTAGTATTCTTGCTTGGGAAATCCCACGGACAGAGGAGCCTGGTAGACTACAGTCCATGAGGTTGCTAAACAGTTGGGCACAACTTGGCGAGTAAACAACAACAATAATAAAGTGATACACACATTAATGTAAAGCCATTAAAATGTAATCTCATAAGTACATAATGAGGGTTTAATTTGGATATGGTCCTGTAGCCTGATTGTAGAGAAGTCAGAAGTATGGCGTGGGGTTTAGGAATTTTACTCTTTAGTTGGAGAGAGAATGTTAAGGTGAGGGAAAAGTAGCAAGCAATTTATATGCTTGTATGGTGAAACCCCGGAGAAGGCAATGGCGCACCCCACTCCAGTACTCTTGCCTGGAAAATCCCACGGACGGAGGAGCCTGGTAGGCTGCAGTCCATGGGGTCGCTAGGAGTTGGACACGACTGAGCGACTTCACTTTACTTTTCACTTTCATGCATTGGAGAAGGCAATGGCAACCCACTCCAGTCTTTTTGCCTGGAGAATCCCAGGGACGGGGGAGCCTGGTGGGCTGCCGTCTATGGGGTTGTACAGAGTCAGGCACAACTGAAGCGACTTAGCATAGCATAGCATGGTGAAACCCTATAATTTGTGAACCTAAAGCTCAAATATTGTATTGGCCTAATGGATGGAAAAGTTAATCAAGACTTCTTGGGAAGGTTAATCAAGACTTCCTGGAGTAAGAGTGATAACTTGAGGGAGATTTGAAGGATGAATGTGCCTGCTCTGAATCGGTGGAGTTTATAGGAGAGTAGACATCAAGAAGGAGAAGGCAATGGCACCCCACTCTAGGACTCTTGCCTGGAAAATCCCACGGACGGAGGAGCCTGGTAGGCTGCAGTCCATGGGGTCGCTAAGAGTCGGACATGACTGAGCGACTTCACTTTCACTTTTCACTTTCATGCATTGGAGAAGGAAATGGCAACCCACTCCAATGTTCTTGCCTGGAGAATCCCAGGGATGGGGAAGCCTGGTAGGCTGCCGTCTATGGGGTCACACAGAGTCGGACACGACTGAAGTGACTTAGCAGACATCAAGAAAGGAGAGATTTGAGTAGTCAAAGGAGTAGAAATAAAAATGGCACAGTTCTGAGTCCTGACAGTTAAGAAACTGCTTTGAGTAGAGCAGGACTTCAGGAGACATTGGAAATCTAGATTTGCTAGGAAAGACATTTTTATGGAGGTTCTTATAAATAAGGGACTTTGGACATGGTTCATTCAGAGATAAGATGATCTTAGCATTTTTCAGCAGGGGAGCGATGATGAACAAGTTTTACGAAGGATGACCAACTGTGCACTGATGTTCTGATGAGGGACCGACAGAGAGGCACGGTTGCCCCTTCATTTGTACAAAGTGATTCTAGGTTTTGAGTAGGATAGGATGGTGGTAGTGGAAGTAGGGAGGCGGTAGTTGATAAGAAAATTAAAAAAGCAAAGCAAAACAACAGATCTTAATGAGTAACTGGTTAGAGGGGTGAAGATAGAGGGCGAAAGGGAAGGAAAGGAGTGATTTCTGTGACTGAACAATCGATAACAAGTCTCTTCACTCATAATTCTGAATTAAAGCCACTGTTTTACAGGAAGCATGAAAACTCAGCACTCTGCCCTCCCCAAATGATCTCTGTGGCCGATGTATTTATAGAATGAAAAGTATTTTAGTGTTAAACATCACTGATGATAATTAATATGATTGTTTTTGTAAAGATAAAATTATTTCAGTTGATTCAAGTTTGCTATATTCTGTTTAAATCTCATAAAATTTTGGTGTGTGCATAGGATTATTTTTAAACAGTCTCATAAAGCAATGTTTAGTGATAATTGTAACCGATTGATTATTGGAATTTAGATGCGTATTCAGTCAAGTGTTCATTGAAGGCATTCATTGTTTAAATGAGTACTAGAACATCATTGAATAATGGGTCAGTGTAAAACTATGAAAAGTTCTTTGTGAGAAAAATACATTTCAGTTTTTAAAAATAACACTTCTGAAGAGTGACTTCATTAGATAATCTTTTTGAACTACATAATCTTCTGTATGTTCAAAATTATTTATGTCTTAATAACTCTTCCAACTTCGAAGTTTTCAGAGTTTTAAATTTTCTCTTAAATGAATGCTTGGTGTATGTAATTGAGTATAAAGTGTTGAAAATGAAACACAACAAGAAAGAACGAAAACAAAAACTCCAGAGTCTTGACCAGAGTTTTCCTGGGGAGAGGTTTTTTTTTACTTCCTCAGACTTTTCATTAGAAGATACTGTAGTCAAGGATGAAATGTAATAATTTTGAAGGGTTGTGTTATATTTTGATTATAATTAGAATATTACAATAAAGAATGATAGATGCTTAAAATTGAACCTGCATTAGAGTCACCTTACTTTCATGATTCCAAGATGCATGTAGCTTAGTACTTTATTTTGGTGTATTTTAACAATAAAAATTTCAAAATTTGGCAGAGTCTTTATCAGGAGTGCCTGGTTATTGTAGGTTCTTCTGAATTTGTTATTGGAATATTACCTTTCTTTTTTTCCCTCCCCAGTTCAAAGCAGTATTCAGCGATTTCAAGAGAAGTTTTTTATTTTTGCTCTCACACCTCAGCAAGTTAGAGAGATATGCATATCCAGGTAAGAGGAGTTTGGAATGTGTTTTCTGAGATGTTTGTATCTTAGTCTGCTCTGCCTGCTGTAATAGAGTACCACAGATGGGGTGGCTCAAACAACAGAAATTTTTCTTCTCACATTTCAGGGGACTTGAAGTCCAAAACTGATGGACAGATGAGGTTTCTCCTGAGGCCGCTCTCCTTGGCTTGCACCGCAGGCGGCTGCCTTCTTGCTGCGGCCTTCTTCTCATGGCCTTTCCTCTGTGCGCCTGTGTGTTTCTGGTGTGTCTTCCTCTTCTTATAAGGACAGTAGTCCTGGTGGATTAAGGCTCCACCATTGGGACCTCATTTAACCTTAATGACCTCTTTAAAGCCCCAACTACATAGTCACATTGGGAATTAGGGCTTTGGCATATGAATTTTGGGGGGACACAGTTCTGTCCATAACTGTTGAGCCATTTCTCCTTAAGTAAGCATAGTATACTTTGACTAAAGTTAGGCAAATATTTAATAAATACTCTGGAACCAGACATCCTGGAGTGTGAAGTCAAGTGGGCCTTAGGAAGCATCATTACTAACAAAGCTAGTGGAGGTGATGAAGTTCCAGTGAGCTATTTCAAATCCTAAAAAGTGATGCTGTTAAAGTGCCACACTCAGTATGCCAGCAAATTTGGAAAACTCAGCAGTAGCCACAGGATTGGAAAAAGTTTTCATTGCAATCCCAAAAAAAGGGCAATACCAAAGAATGTACAAACTGCCGCACAGTTGCACTCATTTCACATGCTCAAAATCCTTCAAGTGAGGCTTCAGCAGTATATGAAATGAGAACTTCCAGATGTACAAGCTGAATTTGCAAAAAGCAGAGGAACCAAAGGTAAAATCACCAACATCTGTTGGATCATAGAAAAAGCAGGAGAATTCTAGAAAAACATCTGCTGCATTGACTACACTAAAGCTTTTGACTGTGTAGATCAGAACAAACTGGAAAATTCTTAAAAGAGATGGGGATACCAGGCCACCTTACCTGCCTCCTGAGAAACCTGTATGCAGGTCAGGAAGCAACAGTTAGAACCAGACATGGAACAACAGATTTGTTCCAAATTGGGAAAGGAATATGTCAAGGCTGTATATAGTCACCCTGCTTATTTAAGTTATATGTAGAGTACATCATGTGAAATTCCAGGCTGGATGAAGCACAAGCTAGAATCAAAATTGCTAGGAGAAATATCAGTAACCTCAGATATGCTGATGACACCACCCTTATGGCAGAAAGTGTAGAGGAATTAAAGAGCCTCTTGATGAAAGTGAAAGAGGAGAGTGAAAAAGTTGGCTTAAAGCTCAGCATTCAGAAAATGAAGATCATGGCATGCGGTCCCATCACTTCATGGCAAACAGATGGGGAAACAATGGAAACAGTGACAGACTTTATTTTCTTGGGCTCCAAAATCACTGCAGATGGTGACTGCAGCCATGAAATTAAAAGTTGCTTGCTCCTTGGAAGAAAAGCAATGACAAACCTAGACAGCATATAAAAAAGCAGAGATATTACTTTGCTGACAAAGGTCTGTCTAGGCAAAGCTATGGTTTTTCCAGTAGTTAAGTACATATGTGAGAGCTGGACAGTAAAATAGGCTGAGTACCAAACAATTGATGCTTTTGAACTGTGGTGTTGGAAAAGACTCTTGAGAGTCCCTTGGACTGCAAGGAGATCCAACCAGTCCATCCTAGAGGAGATCAGTCCTGGGTGTTCATTGGAAGGACTGATGCTAAAGCTGAAACTTCAGTACTTTGGCCACGTCATGTGAAGAGCTGACTCATTGGGAAAGACCCTGATGCTGAGAAAGATAGGAGAAGCGGGGGTGACAGAGGATGAGACGGTTGGATGGCATCACTGACTTGGTGGACATGAGTTTGAGTGAGCTCTGGGAGATGGTGAAGGACAGGGAAGTCTGGTGTGCTGCTCTCCGTGGGGTCACAAAGAGTCAGACATGACTGAATGACTGAACAACAATTAGAAAAACATTTTAATTTTTTAATAAAACCCCTTTGAATTACTTTTTGTCACTTCTGGTAGTACATTTTTCTTTTTTTTATGAAAATTTTATTCCAAATATAGCAACATAAAAAAGAATTTGTGTTAACAGCCCTAAAGATAGAATGACATAAAGTTCATCATCTGGATGCTTTTTTATATAGAATGTGGACATTAATATTTTTTCTGGGATAAGAACATAAACTAGAGGACCATTCTGAGCTCTATGGTTACCTGGACCAAAAAAATTAGCAGAAATCTGAAAACAATTATGAAAAGTACTCTGAGCTTTGCTATTTCAAAAAATAGGATAAACTTAAACACGTTTATTAAGAGCAATGAACTAAAAAGAGATAGGAAAGAAAAGGAAATCTGTACTATACACTTTCCCAATTAAATATATAGTCATCTTTGGTGTTTATGTATTTATAAGACCTTAAAAGATTTAGCCTAAAAAAACCGAGGCTCCTGGAGGTTAAATGATACTCTGGGATTGTAGAGTTAAAATTTGGAACCCAGAATTGAGCAAATTAGAGGTCTTTGCATCTTTTCAGCTCTTCATTGGGGGAAGGCAGTGGCACCCCACCCCAGTACTCTTGCCTGGAAAATCCCATGGACGGAGGAGCCTGGTAGCCTCCAGTCCATGGGGTCACTGAGAGTCGGACAAGACTGAGCGACTTCACTTTCACTTTTCACTTTCATGCATTGGAGAAGGAAATGGCAACCCACTCCAGTGTTCTTGCCTGGAGAATCTTGGGGACGGAGGAGCCTGGTGGGCTGCCGTCTGTGGGATCGCACAGAGTTGGACACGACTGAAGCGACTTAGCAGCAGCTCTTGATTAGAAAACACTTATCTTCTGTGAGATGTTAATACAAGTTTTAAAAAATAAAGGTCCTGCAGTTAAGTTTTGGAAATTCTGAATTCGAGGTAGTTTCAAAAGTTCTTAAAGTCAGACTTTTCAGTCTTTCTTATGTTAATGTGCATTCTCAGTCTCCTAAGACGCGGATCAGAATTTATGGATTTCTCTTAAACATCCTAACATCTTGAAGATGCACACGATGTTGTTAGGCAGAATAATATGGGATACAACTTTAGATTCTTTCACTGATCACATCACTGCTCTCAGCAAAGCCTCAGAATAATTTTATACCTTGACTTGGTAAAATTTGAGCTCCCCAGAAGGGGACCAAATATTGAACAGTAAAAGAGAATAAAAGGGACAGTACTAAAGATTAGTCCAAGAGACCTAGTGTCCAAATAATAGGGGTTTTGGAAAATTTAGAGAAGGAAATTATCAAAGAAGTTAAATGAATGTACATGTTCACTAGGGGCAAGACACTGCAGGAAATTTTTATATTGGAAGTATTTTCAAGCTTGGGAGTACTAAAAAACCAACCAAGAAATGAATAGGGTAAATTTAAAGTTATATATTATATCCCAAGCCATATCATTATTATGTGGTTTTGTTTGTATTCACTGATGATCCCTTGCTTGAGAACATTTACTAAGGGTTTATTAGCTACACAGTATTATATTATGTGGCATGTCTCCTTTCCACAAGTTGCTTACAGTCTACCTAGTTAATGAACTGGGTTATATACATAAAATGATTGTTGGCATTACAGGGTGTCACATGGAAAGAATCAGTGGAGTAATGACAAATAAGAGCTGATTTACAGGTGGAGGAGATTACCACAAGCTTCTTTAGGGTGTTGTGTTGACCTTTGATCTAGGGAGGTTATTTAGTAGGTTTCAAGATAAATTTTTAAGTGAACAAATCAAAGCATGGAATTTGGATACCATGTACCATTAGTTAGCCTTAAAAGGGGCCTCTCTGGTTGCTCAGTTGGTAAAGAATCTGCCTGCAGTGCAGGAAACCTCAATTAATTCCTGGGTGGGGAAGATTCCCTGGAGAAGGAAATGGCAACCCACTCCAGTATTCTTGCCTAGAGAATCCCATGGACAGAGGAGCCTGGCGAGCTACAGTCCATGGGGTCGCAGAGTCAGACACGACTAAGTGACTAAGCACACACACTGTCTTAAAAAGGCGTGCGTGTAATTTGCTTAAGTGTATAGCATATGTCTGGACAAACACGATAAGTTGCCTCTGGAGAGGGGAATCAGGTAGCCGTGATCCAAGTTGAGGGAGTTTTTTCACTTTATATCTTTTTTCTGTATCTTTGAAGTTTGAACTGTGTGAATGTTATAATTAGTCAAAAAATGAATGACTAAATAATTACTTTCAATAAAAATTTTTAATCATGGATGTTCAATCATCTGTCTCTGGGATGGATGGTAGTGATGGTATAGTATAAATGTACTTAAAGCCACGAAACTATACACTTTAAGATGGTTAACATGATAAAGCTCAGCTTTCTTTATAATCCAGGCCTCCATATCCATACCCGACTACTGGAAAAACCATAGCCTTAACTAGATGGACCTTTGTTGGCAAAGTATTATCTCTGGTTTTTAATATGCTGTCTAGGTTGGTCATAATTTTTCTTCCAAGTCCCAGTTGTTGGAAGGATAAATTCTCTAAGGAGCTCTGATTCTACCCTTATAGTACTTTCTACCATTTACTTTGAAAAAGAGTGGTTCATTTGACTGTTAGCATATTACACATTCTGGATGTGGATAATTATGCTTCTTGTGGTATTGTGTAACTTCTACCCTTATGGTTCTCAAATTTCGCTGTGTATTAGAATCAACTGGGGAGCTTTTAAGACTGCAGATACCTAGATTTCATTCATATCAATTAAATTTGAATCTCTGAAAATAGAAGCCAGCAGCAGTAGTTTTTAAGGCTCCCCAGGCGTTTCCAGTTTGTAGCAAATTTGAAAACTGCTGTACCTCCATCCTGTCCCCTTTGCCTATAATGGTGATAAGGTCTAAACCAGAGGCTTGAATACATTCAGGTTTTTTTTTTTTTTGTTATATCTTGTGAAGATTGATAGTGACTTCAGCTCTGATTTTGGCTGTAGCGCTGCTCCTTCCGTTGGGCACCACTGCCTCTGCAGCCATGCCGTCTCTGTTTCTCATATGCCGTCTCTTGGATGTTCCCCAGATCAAGGTGTGATTCTCTCCTCGCTGCTCTGTGATAGTATCCATAAATGTGCTTTTTTCTTTTCTTTCTTAAATTAGCTGGCTTCAAAGAGATTTTTGCTTAGTATATGTTTCCTCCTATTGCCTATTCCGTTAATGGTGCGGAATCTGCCTGAACAGAGGCCTCTTTATATTATCCCACATTTCATCTACCACGTCCTTTCAATTTGCTACTCTGTTCATCCTTTTGTGTCTCTTTCAGGATTTAAAAGTTGAATCAACTCTACCTTTAGGAAGCTAGCATTGTCTTTAGAGTTCATACTGATTGAAATATGAATTCTGGCTTAACCACTTATGTCTATATACCCCTGGGTAGGTTACTAAAACTTATTGAATCTTAATTTACTCAGCCTGTAAAGTTGAAGAAATAATCACTGTCTCACTCGGAGAAGGCAACGGCAACTCACTCCGGTACTCTTGCCTGGAAAATCCCATGGATGGAGGAGCCTGGTAGGCTGCAGTCCATTGGGTCGCTAAGAGTCGGACACAACTGAGCGACTTCACTTTCATTTTTTACTTTCATGCATTGGAGAAGGAAATGGCATCCCACTCCAGTACTCTTGCCTGGAAAATCCCATGGATGGAGGAGCCTGGTAGGCTGTAGTCCATGGGGTTGAGTCAGACACGACTGAGCAACTTGACTTTCACTTTTCACTTTCATGCATTGGAGAAGGAAATGGCAGCCCACTCCAGCGTTCTTGCCTGGAGAATCCCAGGATGGCAGAGCCTGGTAGGCTGCCGTCTGTGGGGTCACACAGAGTCGGACACGACTGAAGCGACTCAGCAGCAGCACTCAGTGATTGGCTGAATGCCATAACCGGCTCTACCACTGTTTATCCTGGTGCGTAGCATCACCATCTGTCCAGCTGCACCATTCTAAAACCTGGGCACCATGCTTAGTGCTCCCTGCTCCTTATCCTACCTCCTTGTATCCAGTCAGTCATTTAGTCCTATCAATTTTTATCCCTAAATGTCATATTCTGTGATATTTATGTTTAAATAACTTTGAAGCATTCATTTTCTGCCTATACAAGTGTAATGATCGCCTAACTCTCCCAGCTGACCAACTGAGCTTTCTAAAGCCCATTCAGTCTTCTCTTCTTTGTGCTTAAAAACCCTAAAGTGTGTCAGTCACTTAGTCGTGTCTGACTCTTTGTGACCCCATGAACTGTAGCCCGCCAGCCTCTTCTTTCCCTGGAATTCTCCAGGCAAGAGTACTGGAGTGGGTAGCCATTCCCTTTCTCCAGGGAATCTTCCTGTCCTAGCAGTCAAACCCAGGTCTTCTGCATTGCGGGCAGATTCTTTACCATCTGAGCCAACAGGGAAGCCCTTAGTGATACCATCTGAAGTCCACACTCCATTGCTTGACAGTTCTCTGCCACACCTACTCTGCTCATCTTCGTTTTTAATTTTTTAGGTTGAAGTATAGTTGAGGAGAAGGAAATGGCAACCCACTCCAGTGTTCTTGCCTGGAGAATGCCAGGGACGGGGGAGCCTGGTGGGCTGCCATCTGTGGGGTCACACAGAGTCGGACATGACTGAAGCGACTTAGCAGCAGCAGCAGCGCAGTTGAGGAGAGTGAAAAAGTTGGCTTAAAGCTCAACATTCAGAAAATGAAGATCATGGCATCTGGTCCCATCACTTCATGGGAAATAGATGGAGAAACAGTGGAAACAGTGTCAGACTTTATTTTTTGGGGCTCCAGAATCTCTGCAGATGGTGACTGCAGCCATGAAATTAAAAGACGCTTACTCCTTGGGAGGAAAGTTATGACCAACCTAGATAGCATATTCAAAAGCAGACATTACTTTGGCAACCAAGGGCCATCTAGTCAAGGCTATGGTTTTTCCAGTGATCATGTATGGATGTGAGAGTTAGACTGTGAAGAAAGCTGAGTGCCAAAGAATTGATGCTTTTGAACTGTGGTGTTGGAGAAAACCCTTGAGAGTCCCTTGGACTGCAAGGAGATCCAACCAGTCCATTCTGAAGGAGATCAGCTCTGGGATTTCTTTGAAAGGAATGATGCTAAAGCTGAAACTCCAGTACTTTGGCCACCTCATGTGAAGAGTTGACTCATTGGAAAAGACTCTGATGCTGGGAGGGATTGGGGGCAGGAGGAGAAGGGGATGACAGAGGATGAGATGGCTGGATGGCATCACAGATGAGATGGACCTGAGTCTGAGTGAACTCCGGGGGTTGGTGATGGACAGGGAGGTCTGGTGTGCTGTGATTCATGGGATCGCAAAGAGTCAGACATGACTGAGTGACTGAACTGAACTGATAGTTGATTTACAGTGTTGTGTTTCAAGTGTGCAGTAAGTGATTCATGTATATAGATATCTTTTTCAGATTCTTTTCCATTGTAGGGTGTTATACCAAATATAGTTCCTTGTGCTATACTTTAAATCTTTATTGTTTATCTATTCTATATATATGGTAGTATATTTAATCCCATACTCATGATTTATCCTTTCCTCTAGCTTCCTTTCCCTTTTGGTAACTGTAAGTTTTTATTTTCCTAAGTCTATGTTTTCTGTTTTTTAAACAGGTTCATTTATATCACTTTTTAGATTCCACATATAAGTGATATATAATATTTGTCTTTTTCTAATTTACTTCACTTAGAAGTAAATGTTTCTTTACTTGGTCCACCCAGTGTTGCTGTAAATGGCATTATTTTATTCTTATTTGTGATTTATATTCTATTGTATGTGCATTTTTTTTATCCATTCATCTGTTAATGGACACTTAGCTTATTTCCATGTCTTATTGTTGTAAATGATGCTGTGGATATTTGGGTGCATGTATTTTTTTGAGTTACAGCTTTTGTCTCTTCTGGATGTATATTTGAGGGTGGAATTGCTGGATCATGTGGTAACTCTAATTTTTAAAGGAACTTCCGTATTGTTCTCCATAGTGGTTGCACCAGTTTGCATTCCCACCAACAGGGTAGGTGGGTTCCTTTTCCTCCATACCCTCTCCAGCATATATTATTTGTGTACTCTTTGATGTGGCCATTCTGACCCATGTGTGGTGATAACTCATTGTAGTGTTGGTTTGCATTTCTCTAATGATTAACAATGTTGAGCATCTTTTCATGTGCCTGATGGTCACTTGCATTTCTGTTTTGGGAAAATGGCTATTCAGTTCTGTTAATTGGGTTGTTTATTTTCTAGATGTTGCATGAGCTGTTTATATATGTTGGCTGTTGATCCCTTATCCGATACATTATCTGCAAATCTTTTCTTCAATTCCATGGATTGTCTTTTTGTTTTGTAGTTGGTTTCCTTTGCTGTGCAAAAGCCTTTACATTTGATGAGGTCCCATTTGTTTATTTTTGCTTCCTTTTCCATGTTAGGAAAATGTTCAGCTGTTAGATCTTCACATATGTTCCCAGGCCCTTCTCTCTTCTCCTTCTGGGGGCCCCTGTGAATTATTAGTGCATTTAATGTCCTCGAGGTCTCTCAAACTGTCCTCATTTCTTTTCATTCTTTTTTCTTTGTTCAGCAGCAGTGATTTCCACTACTCTTTCAGCTCACTCATCCATTGTTTTGTATCATTTAATCTGTTGTTGATTCCTTCTAATGTATTTTTCATTTCAGTTTTTATATTCTTCATCTCTGATTGTTCTTTATATTTCCTAACTCTGAAAACGTCTAACTTTTCACTTTGTGTAGAAGTTAACTTCTCCCAAGTTCTTAGATCATCTTACGATCATTACTCCAGACTCTTTCTTGGGTAGATTTGCCTATCTCTGCAGTTTTTTTCTGAAGTTTTATCTAGCTCCTTCATGTGGAAATTGCTCCTCTGCTGCTCATTTGGCGTAAGTTGCTACTTGTATTTTTATGTTTGTGGTAGGTTAGTTTTGTTTCTCGACTTTGGAGAAGTGGCCTTGGTAGGAAATACTCATTCATGTTTTT
Source organism: Tragelaphus eurycerus (assembly GCA_935064755.1). Classification (NCBI taxonomy): domain Eukaryota; kingdom Metazoa; phylum Chordata; class Mammalia; order Artiodactyla; family Bovidae; genus Tragelaphus; species Tragelaphus eurycerus. Next base: position 16,718,907 of record CAKXYN010000023.1, read on the forward strand.
TTAAATCATCTCATCTCCCATCACTCTTCTCTAGCAGCTTGTACTCCAAGTAGGCTTTCCCAGCTCTCCCTCTTTGCGTATCCTCTTCCTCCTTGCTCTGCTTGGCAAACCTGAGTCATGTTTTAAGGGCCAGTTCAAGTCTGACCTCTCCTGTGGCGCCTTTCCACGTTTCCCTAGATGGATCCTCTATCTCTCACTGTACGACTCTCATGAACTTATTTTCTACTAAACATTTATTTGACTGCTTGAGTTTACAAAGTTCTTAATGAAACCAACATCTCTTACTCATTTTTATATTCTCAAGGCCTGTTATATAGTGTGTGGTGTGTAGGAAACACCTTTATGTCTAATGAATGAGTTCAACATGTGAAAGTTCCTAGAGCAGTTACTGGCAGAAAATGTCAGAAGATGCTTAGTCATTACTTACCATGTTTGTGAAGATATGTAACACATTGTATTTCCCATTTTTTATTAATTTTCCTTAGTAGAATGAAGCATCAATCCTTAGTGAACTATCCAAACCTTTGTAAATGTTCTCCCATCTATCTTTCTAGATTAGTCTTTTAAAAATTGTGTTCCCAACCTAACAAGCATTTGCCATACTTTCCTTTTGTTGAGTATCATCCCACTAGTGAAGCCGCTATTACTGATGGAAATATGTCTCTTTTAAGTGTAAATAGAACCACTGCTGTCCAAACACTTTTCTAATTTGTTTAGACAAATTGTGGAAATTTTCTTGAACTTTCAACACCAGGCTTCCCTGGTGGCTCAGAGGTTAAAGCGTCTGCCTGCAATGTGGGAAACCTGGATTCGATCCCTGGGTCGGGGAGATTCCCTGGAAAAGGAAATGGCAACCCACTCCAGTAGAGCCTGGTAGGCTATAGTCCATGGGGTCACAAAGAGTCAGACATGACTGACCGACTTCACTTAGTTCACTTCAAGACAAAATAGAATTTTCCTCTTTTCTGTAATACTTATTTTACATAGTATACTATAATACCATATTATTGTAGTTGTACATATTTGTTACCTACTAGCATATGAGACTTTTGAAAGCAAATATCATGTTTTATTTATCTTTGATGCTCCAGTACCCAGACTTTGCAGTGTTTTTTGATTTTAATGAGCAGAATGATACGGATTACTCACAAGAGGTCACTGTTGTCTAGGATATTGTAAATAGACATTTGAGAAATGTGGATTACTACTGGCAGGAGAAACATGGTTTAACAGTAATAGCAACCAGCTGCCCACACGTGTTGAGCACGTGTTATATCCAGGCACTTCGTGTGTGTTAACACGCTTGTCACCACAGCTTCATGAAGTGGGTGCAGTCATTTCCCGTCTTTAACAGGTGAAAGCACAGGAAGGTGAAGTCATTTGCCAAGGTCCCTTGGTTTGGAACCGTAGCGCTCAAGCTGGTGACTGCTGTGCTTTATTGCCTTCCAGCGAACACGGAGAATTGGAAGCAGTAAGAAGGCTAGCCCTGTGGGAGCAAGGTGCGGGGCTGTGTGTACTCTCTAGACAGGACTCAGCTCTCATGCTCTTCTCTTTGACACAGTCCAAAATTTATGACGATGGCTGAGGACAAGATTTCTTAAACTGTAAAGCGAATGCATCTCACTTTGGGACTCTTGTTAGAATTCAGATTCTGATCCTGTGGGTCTGAGGTGGGACCCGAGGCTCTGCATTTCTAACTAGGAAGCTCCCAAGTAGCTACAGTGCGGCTTCATTGTGGACTCCATTTTGACTGGCAAGGATTTAGGAGTTTCAGTGTCAGAGATATTTTATATGGGACCATGTTAGGTTCTCATCTAGAAATTCTAAGAGATTCTGTGTCCTTAATTGGGTGCATAGTTAGGAAGTTGCTGTGGCATAGAGGTTCTGAGACTCTGGATACCAGGTATTGATCCTAGATCTTATATTAGAATCCCCTGAGTAGTTGTAAAGACTGTTAATGCTCCGACTATGCTTCAGAGCCAATAAGGATACCTGGTGAGTGGGCCTTTATGTTTAAAACATGTTTGCAAGTGACTGAATACTCAGCAAAGGTTTCAGAACCACTGTGAGCAATTAATTCATCAGAGTCTTAGAACCTAATGTGCTCCTTTTCCTATTTACCAAATCTGTTGTCTGTTGAAATAAAAATTGTATTGTGAAAGTTCCCATGAATTGAAAATACTGTAAAATTGCTGTAAAGACAAGACTAAATGTTAAGCATATGAGGACTGTCACCACAGTGTTTTGTTTTGATTAAACCTTCTGCCATTGGTTAGGCTAATGTTCATTTTTTAAGGACTACAAATAAAAATACCAATAATACATTTTTTCTGTTGAGCATATTTCTGTGAATTCTAGTTGTATTTTCCTAATCCATTTGTTTTTCTCTTTTCAACAGGGATTTTTTGCCAGGTGGTAGGAGAGATTATACAGTACAAGTTCAGCTGAGGTGGGTTTGCAGTTTTTGTGATACTTTAATTTTATGCTTGCTAACTATGTGCATATAGTCCTGAATTTGTAAAGTGTAAATTTGAGTACAATATTTAAGAGTTTTTTGGTTTTTTTTTTCTTTAATGCAGACTTTGCCTGGCAGAGACAAGTTGTCCTCAAGAAGATAACTATCCCAATAGTCTCTGTATAAAAGTGAATGGGAAGCTGTTTCCTTTGCCTGTAAGTTGCTTTTTATTAACCAGGCTTTTGCTTGTGAGTTTATAATAATTACTAACAAGGCTTAAAAATCGTGACTGCTTAGTACCAATCAACAGTCCCAGCATTAAATACTATTTTCCATTAGAGAGATTCATGGCTTCTTAGGGAAGTGGCAGATTCCAGGTCTGGGGGAGATGGAAAAGATGAGCTTGAAGCATCTTGTGCCAGGAAGTACGGAACCTATGAGAGATTCTTAAGATGATATCAAAAGACATAGTAGCAGGGCAGGACCTGTAGGGAAGGACATTAGGGCAGCATGTTGTAGTGGCTGTCTGAATGAGCTGGGCCTTGACCTTGGATGAGATGGTGAAAGTTAGAGGCTGCTGAGAACAACTGGACATGGTGATTGAGGATTCCAAGCTTGAGCCTTGATGGTGCACAACCTTGAGAGACGGATGCAATGGTGTTTGATTGACAGCCTGTTGAGAGAGAGGGAGAGACACACACTATTTCTCTCTGTATAGCCTGTTTCTTTCTCTTTCTCAATCTGTATAGCCTGTTTCTGATCTGATTGATGTCAAATCTTAAAATAACAATTGTTGAACAGAAGTATGTATCTAGCTCCACTGAGGGTTGAACTAAACTGTTAATTTGCTACAGCTGTGTGGCAGTAAAGCTGTATTAAGCTGTATTCTCAATAGTAGTAGTGCATGGCCTGTTTTTCAGAGTGGTTAAGTATCTTAACTGAAGAAGTGCTGTGACAACAGTGATTCTACCATGATGGTAAGCTGCCATATTCAGCAGAGCAGAGAGCATTTGACATGGAGATGAGGTGGCTGTTTAGCATTCCTGCTGAGTGCAAGATGTGGCTCTGAAATAAGTTTATGAGCAACAGCTGTGAGCAGCTGAGCAAGCCAGACAACAAAGTCTAGAAATCTCATCTCTAGCAGGGCCAAGTGGTTGCAGTTGAACCCCAAAATGACAATGGCCCATGGCCAAGGCTGACCCCTGTACTCGAAGATCTAACTTATTGGTTGTCCGGAGTCTCATTTCTGTCATATGTAGCCTGTGGATTTAAAGACCTGAGAAATAGCCTGTTTCATGTATTTTATAGGGCTTGAACAGTACTGTACCACTGCCTGACTCTTTTTGAAAGATGTCTGTAAGACTGAAATCGTGTGGGGATTAAAGGGGAAATTTCAGAGGCTGAGTAGATACGGTGGGGAAGGCATGCTTACATGCTCTCGTGTGTGTTCAAAACCTAGGGGGCACATTTTGCCTCTTGGGTTTCTGGCTGTAAGCAGCAGGAGATCTCAGGAGCTGTCTTTCATCTGGATTAATCATATAAAGATCTAAACCGGGAGAAGCAGCCAGCTCACTTGGAACTGAAGGATGCCACTGGGTGGCCAGATGTGTGGCAGAGGAAACCTAGGGTTTTGGAATGATAGAACATTTTCCATGGCTTTTCATATCCAATTCTCTTTGTGTTGGATGGGCTAAGATTTCTTTTGACCTTTAACTTTTATTGCTGTTTTACTCTCTCACTCTCCTTAAAGAAATATCTGACTGTTACAATCTTCTTGGTGTTTGTAGACCCACCTGGAAGATCTGTCCAGTATTAAATGATTGTGCTAGTTTTGGGGAATTGTGTCTCTGAAACATGTGAGGCTGTACTTAAACTCTGGTGTTGCTGCAGAAAATATGGTTACAGATGTGTACACACACGTTCCACAAAATTTTCCAAGTGGACCAGTCAGCGCCATGCTTTAAGGTCTGCAGCACCACTGTGGATAGCTCTGAATTTGTCACTCTTTTTTTTTTTTTTGCTTCTATTCTTGACCAATAGAGTTTGTTTTCCAATGAGAATAGTTTTCTTTTTTTTATTCTTAGTTTTTTTTTTTTTTACTTTCACCACTTTTGAAATACTATTCCTACCTAGTATTGATCTACTATTCTTTTTTTTTATTTTTTATTTTATTTATTTATGTATTTATTTATTTTTTTGCAGGGGAAAATGGACAAAGGAAAGGATCAATAAGGGTGGGAGGGAAATGGGAAGAAAGGAGGAGAGTGATGGTGGGGAGGAGTATATGTAATTTCTTAACCAATGGCTTTCTGTTTTTAATCACAAAGAACACTTTAAAAAAAATCATGTTGAATTCATCCTATATTAGGAGGTTTGTTCTCGAAATGAAAAGTTCAGGAAACAAAAAGTCCAGTTTGGGTGTCCTCATCTTTAGGCACATCTTGGTATTTTGTACTGGAATTTCTTTAGAAGGAATGATGCTAAAGCTGAAACTCCAGTATTTTGGCCACCTCATGCGAAGAGTTGACTCATTGGAGAAGACTCTGATGCTGGGAGGGATTGAGGGCAGGAGGAGAAGGGGACGACAGAGGATGAGATGGCTGGATGGCATCACTGACTCGATGGGTATGAGTCTGGGTGACCTCCGGGAGCTGGTGATGGACAGGGAGGCCTGGCGTGCTGCAGTTCATGGGGTCGCAAAGAGTCGGACACGACTGAGCGACTGATCTGATCTGATCTGATCTTTACCACAATATATTATTTAGGACAGGATCACATTTGTCACCTCTTCCTCCCTACTACCCAAAGTGGTACCAAGCCCATAAAATAGTCAATAAACCTTGACAGAGTGAACAAATAATTCTTTTTTTTTTTTTTTTTAAATTCTCCTGAGTGAACTGAATTTTTTGAGGCTCATAAGTAAATATGTTTTGCTCTTTACTTTGTCTATTACAGCCAGATTATATGAGTGGGATATTAAAGTCTCCCACTATTATTGTATTGCTGTATATTTCTTCTATCATATTAATTAATGTTTGTCATAGATATATCAATGCTCCAATGTTGGGTGCATATATATTTATAATTGTTATAGCTTCTTTTTGGATTGTTCCTTTAAGTCGTTATGTGTAACCTTCATTGTCTCCTTTTCAAGATCTTTAAAGTCAATTTTATCTGATATAAGTATTGCTACTCCTGTTTTCTTATGGTCCATATTTGCATAGAAAATCTTTTTCCAGGCCTTCATTTTCAGTCAGTATATATCCCGTATTTTAAGGTGGTTCTCTTGTAGACAACATATATAGGGGTCTAGTTTTTGTATCCATTTGATCCATTTTAGTCTTTTGGTTGCCTGTTGTAGACAAGGTATGTAGGGGTCTTGTTTTTGTATCAATTCGGCCAGTCTTTGTCTGTTGATTAGGGCATTCAGCCCATAAATGTTTAAAGTAATTATTGATAAATAAGATTTACTTTATTGTTTTGGGTTCGAGTTTATACACCCTTTTAGTGATTCCTATCTAGAGAATGTCCTTTAGTTTTTGTTGGAGAAATGGTTTAGTGGTGCAAAATTCTCTCAACTTTAGCTTATCTGTGAAGCTTTTGATTTCTCCTTCATATTTGAATGAGATCCTTGCTGGATACAATAATCTAGGCTGTAAGTTATTTTCTTTCATCACTTTAATTATGTCTTGCCATTCCCTCCTGGCTTGGAGAGTTTCTATTGAAAGATCAGCTGTTATCCTTATGGGAATTCCCTTGTGAGTTATTTGATGTTTTTCCCTTGCTGCTTTTAATATTTGTTCTTTATATTTAATCTTTGTTAATTTGATTAATATGTGTCTTGGGGTGTTTTGCCTTGGGTTTATCCTGTTAGGGACTCTCTGAATTTCTTGAACTTGAGTGGTAATTTCCTTCTCCATTTTAGGGAAGTTTTCAACTATTATCTCCTCAAGTATTTCCTCATGATCTTTCTTTTTATCTTCTTCTTCTGGAACTCCTATGATTCGAATGTTGTAGCGTTTGATGTTATCCTGGAGGTTTCTGAAATTGTCCTCATTTCTTTTGATACGTTTTTCTTTTTTCTTGTCTGATTCATTTATTTCTAGGATTCTATCTTCTAATTCACTAATCCTATCTTCTGCCTCTGTTATTCTACTATTTGTTGTCTCCAGGGTGTTTTGGATCTCATTTATTGCATTATTCATTATGTGTTGACTCTTTTTTATTTCTTCTAGGTCCTTGTTAAACCTTTCTTGCATCTTCTCAATCCTTGTCTCCAGACTCTTTAACTGTGATTCTATTTTGATTTCGAGATTTTGAATTAATTTCACTATCATTATTCGGAATTCTTTATCAGGTAGATTCCCTATCTCTTCCTCTTTGGTTTGGTTTGGTGAGCATCTATCCTGTTCCTTTAGCTGCTGGGTATTCTTTTGTCTCTTCATTTTGTTAAAATTGCCAAGTTTAGAGTGTCCTTACTATATTCTGGTAGTTTGTTGAATTCTCTTTATTGAGGCGGTTTACAGGTCTTTTCAATATCTGATCTCTGCCTTGTTACAGAGGGGGCGGAGATGAACACCCAAATCTAAACCGGCCAGGTTCAGGCACTCGGATAATCCTCAGAAGCACAGACTTGGTTGAGTCTGCGTTTTATGCCCTTCCCAGATCCGAGTAGCACAGGTGATGAAATGTTCAGCGAGCGCAGCTGCTGCGACTTATCGCCTCTCCGCCACTCAGTTTTCTGGGTATACAAACAGCGCACTTTCTCAGGCAGATGTTGACCATCCAGAGCCCCAAGAAGCGTGAGTAGCACAGAAACCTACTCACAGTTCCGATGGACAATGTCTCTCTAGGGCTGTAATTGCCCGCCTCTGGCCCTGGCTGCCTGTCACAGGAGTGGGACGGCCTGCAGCCGGCCAACTCTGTGCAGCCCTTTGTTCCGTAGGTAGTCCTGGTGGTGTCTTAAGTTAGGGCTGGCTTTTGATGTAGTAGATAACCGACAGTCTGGTTATTTCGCTCAGATAGCGCCTGAGATAGCCAGGCCAAATCCTTTCTCAAAGCAATGCAGGCCTCGCCGCTCCTCCTAGCCCAGCCCCCGCTTGCCAATAGCAAATGCTGATGTCTGCGCCGCTTCTCCGCAAAAGGAGTTACCGCAGGGCTCGTTTTCTCGTTTTGAAGACAATGAGTTGTCTTTCTAAGTGCCTGATGTCCTCTGCCGGCATTCAGAAGTTGTTTTATCGAGTTTATTCAGCATTCAAATGTTCTTTTAATGGATTTGTGGAGGAGAAAGTATTCTCCCTGTCTTACTCGTCCGCCATCTTAGCTCCTCCTCCCTCTTGTCACTCTTTCAGGACTGGTGAGAGAGAAAAACTCAGGTAGTTGAGCACGTTCTCTGGGACACTGTTGCTCAGTCACTGCTGGTTTCTCTCCAGAAGCACTAACTAACCCTTGCATACTTAAACTAGGGCTGTTGGTGAACACACTGACTACTGTGTGATGAGCCCCACACTCACCTCTGGAGCCAGGGTCCTGCATTGGCTCCAGGGGCACTTGTGGGAGAGATGAAGAAATGGAGCATAGGACAAAGGATGTCAAACAGATTTCAGAAGAAGGCGATGGAGTGGTGGTACGGGCAAGGGGAAGCTTGCCTGACGCTAGTAGGACTGTCCCGAAGATCAGATGCCAGTCTTTCCCAAAGAGGTTCTTCATCTTTAGCCTTGTGAATTCCTGTGGGACAGCTGACATAAATGTGCATGGAACTGATGTAGAACTGCTGAGACTGCCCCTTGATCCACAATTGGGATATTGTAATATCTCCCAGTATTGGGATATTGATTGGGATAATGTAATATGGGCATTGACTGGCATATTTATGAGAATCATGTGAGTATACTGCCACCTTAAGAGAAGAATTGAGCTCTTTACCACCATGGAGATCTTTGGGGACTTTGTTCCAATTGTAAGAAGCATCAACAAGCCACAGAGAAGTTTGACATGTGGTCCTTGCCCATGATCCTGATTTATTACACAACAGATCTTGGAGGAATAAGCTTTGACAGTCATGGGATTTCCCATTCGGGCTCTGAATAAATTTGAATTTGTGTCCTGTAACAAGTCCCTGTCTGTATGACCTAATTGCAGTATGCAGTCATTATGGATCCATAATGGTTGGATACTCTACCGCATGAACAAACAGTGAAATGAATAGAAAATGGTGTTCCCTTGATAGTAGCAAGGTATCCCTGGATAATAAGGGTCAAATAGTGATGAAAGCAGTTTATATGCTGTTTTAACCCAGATCAAGATGATGGCTTTTAAAAGATCCTTTAATCCATTGATTTTCCAGCCTCTTGGTAACAGGGATGACAGTAGGCAGCTCGTAGCAGGGCTTGAAGAATGACATGTGTAGTGAGGCCGGAAACAAGTGAAGCTGCCTCCAGTAATGTCCCCATACCACCGTCTTTGACCCAGATGCTGCCGTTGTACAGACTGACCACCTGATGAGAAAGTTATGTGTTTTTAAGGGCAGGAGAGAGGGGAAAAAAAGACCCTTTTTGCCTGGAGAGTTTTGAAAGGCTGAATTATTTTTCCTTTTAGACAGATTTTGAGAAATGGATGTAAACCTGTGGAGCTGTGAGGTTAGGCAGGGGTGTGGGGGTTGACATGGGGGAATATTTCTTGTAGAGATTCCAAAAGAATGGAGAGGATGTATGTTACAGTGCAGCTGGCAAAAATCTCCTAAGTGTTTCCTCTCATTGCAGCGGGAGACATGTCAGTACCAGTGCCATTATCTTAATGTATTCTCTTTCTGAGTTTGTGGATTTCTTTTTCCTGATCCCTAATTTTTTTCCTGTGTGTATTAGTTATGCCGATGGTCTGCCTCACAGTAAACCTGGCGTAAAGTACAATCAGTATTTTCTTTTGTTAAAACACACACATACATGCTCCAGTGTGACGTGATTCCCTTGGCCTAAGATGGGATAATATTAGCGTCTAAAATATAATATTTAAGTAGATTCAGAATTATCAAACATAAGTGAGTTTATAATTATGCTAAAATAAACCATTGGAGGTTGCATCAACTCATGGCTCTAATTATTGATTTCGGAGTAACCAAATGTTGATGTGGTCAAATTGTTTATGGAAAGGTTTAATACAAGCAAAAGGAAGAATGGATTTAAAAAACTTTTTTTTTTTTTTTTTAATCCATGAATCATATATGGATCTAGGTAACCATGACCAATGGATCCTGAATCCACTAGGTCAAAGCCTGATGGGAGGGGTCAGGCTGACAAGCTGAACTGATCAACCTTCACATCACTGACAGTGGAGCAAACAGACATTCTGTGCCTCGTGACGTGGCACAGTAGGAAGCACATAGCATTTTCTGTGTAGTTTTTGTCTCTGAAAATTTGAACCTGAATCTAGTCAGGCCTGTGCAACTAATGACTAGCTTAAAACATGGAGTGCCACATCTTCAAACTGTGAGGAAGCAGTCCGCCTAATCCAGAAGATGAGAATATTCTTCTCATCTTCAAGAGCCCTGGAGTCCCCCACAGAACAGTGGCGTCAGAAGCAGAGTGGGAGTTTTGGGGCAGGTGGTGAGAGAGGATGAAAAGCATTCTTTAATATAGAATAAAGGAGACTTCAGAGACAGCTGAGCACACCGTGAGGCTCTAGTTTGGATTCTGATTCAGACTGTAAAGGGACATCTTATATGTCATCTTATATGTATGCATAAAATAATGTGTCTGGGATACTTTATATAATACTCTGAGATAGGCAAAGACTATAAGTAATTGAATTGGGTGATAGTTTGTTTAGACTTTTTTCTCTAGTTTTGTATACATTTGAAAGTTTCACTAATAAAAGACATCTTCGAGGCAGTTGAGAAGTTGCAGTATAAACTAGATATTAGACAATTTTTAAAATCATGGTTAATTTTGTTAGGTTAGGATACTGTTCTTATTTCCTGAGGTCTTTTAAAGATGCATATAAAAGTATGGGTCAAGTCACATGTCTAGAAGTTGCATTCAAAAAATACTTAGGCAAAAATAAAGGTGTATATGTGTGGAGTCCCCTTCATGGATCATAACCTTGTGGTGGCAGAGGGGTTTGTGTAACTCAGTGTAGCTAGCTGTGTGCCATAGTAGGCAGGGCCACTCAAGAGGGGCGATTCATAGTGGAGACTTCTGACAAAATGTGATCTTTTGGAGAAGGGAATGGCAAAACATTTCAGTATTCTTACCACGAGAACAATACAAAACAATACAAAAAGGCAAAAGATAACTACACCGGAAGATGAGTCCCCCTCCCCGGTCTAGGTGTCCAGTATGCTACTGGGAAAGAGCAGAGGACAGTTACTAACAGCTCAAGAAAGAATGAAGAAGCTGGGCCGAAGTGGAAATGATACCCAGTTGTGGATGTGTTTGATGGTGAAAGTAAAGCCCAATGCTGTGAAGAACAGTATTGCAAAGAACCTGGAATGTTAGGTCCGTGAATCAAGGTAAATCGGACGTGGTAAGCAGGAGATGGCAAGAGTGAACATCAGCATCTCAGGATTCAGTGAACTGAGATGGACAGGAATGAGCGTGACCATTATGTCTACTACTGTGGGCAAGAATCCCTTAGAGGAAGTGGAGTAGCAATGTTTTGTGCAGTGATGGGCACAATAAAGGGCAGAAGTGATCAGGACCTAATAGAGACAGAAGAGATTAAGAAGAGGTGGCAAGAATACACAGAAGAGCTATACAAAAAATGTCTTAATGATCTGGACAACCACCATGGTGTGGTCACTCATCCAGAGCTAGGCATCCTGGAGTGTGAAGTCAAGTGGACCTTAGGAAGCATCACTTCGAAGAAAGCTAGTGGAGGTGAGGGTATTCCAGCTGAGCTATTTCAAATGCTAAAATATGATGGTGTTCAAGTGCTGCACTCAATATGTCAACAAATTTGGAAAACTCAGCAGTGGTCACAAAAAATCATCAGTTTTCATTCCAGACCCTAAAAAGGACAGTGCCAGAGAATGCTCAGACTGCTAGACAGTTGTACTCATTTTGCATGCTAGTAAAAATTATTCTCAAAATCCTTCAAGCTAGACTTCAGCAGCATGTGAACTGAGAACTTCCAGATGTACAAACTGGGTTTAGAAAAGGCAGAGGAAGTGAAGTGAAGTCACTCAGTCGTGTACGACTCTCTGTGACCCCATGGACTGTGGCCCACCAGGCTCCTCCATCCATGGGGTTCTCCAGGCAAGAGTACTGGAGTGGATTGCCATTTCCTTCTCCAGGGGATGTTCCCGACCCAGGGATAAAACCCAGGTCTCCCGTGTTGTAGGCAGACGCTTTACTGTATGAGCCACCAGGGAAGCCCTAAAGGCAGAGGAACTAGCAGTCAAACCCAGTGTTCGGTGGATCATAGAGAAAGCAAGGGAATTGCAGAAAAACATCTGCTTTGTTGACTACACAAAAACCTTTGACTGTATGGATCACAACAAACTGGAAAATTCTTAAAGAGATGGGAATACCAGACCACTTTTCTCCTGAGAAACGTGTATGCAGATCAAGAGAGCATTTTTATCCCTCACAAGATTTTAATAATTCCTTTGAAATTCCCCAGTTTGTACTTTTTTTTTTAATTTTTAGAGTTCATTTTCCCTCTTTGTCATCCCTGGTATTTGAATGAATCCAAGTTCCTAAAATGAATCAGTATAAAGAGATTCAACTTTATTGTTTAAAAGAAATGAAAAAAAAAAATCATAGCCAATATGGCAAGATCTCAGCACCTTTGATTTTAATGAAATATGGAATTTTTGTTGTTACATTTTTCTGGATGTGTAAAATATTTTATAACATTTTTAAAAGGTTATTTTTGTATTCTGGGTTTCCTCACCTTAGGGTGAGGACTGTGAGATTTCCAGGATAAAATAAAAGAATTTAGTGTGACTGAAGTTAGGAAAGATACTGTACTTGTCTTGGAGAAAATGTTTGCTCCTCCGCTCAGAATTTTAAATTTTCTGTTTTACGGTTACAGGGCTATGCACCACCACCTAAAAACGGAATTGAGCAGAAGCGCCCTGGACGCCCTTTGAATATCACGTCTTTAGTTAGGTTATCCTCAGCTGTGCCAAACCAGATCTCCATTTCTTGGGCATCAGAAATTGGAAAGGTAAAGATTCTTTTCTCTGGGGAACATGAAAGTGATTCCTCTAGGTGGTATTGATTTGCTTTGCTTTTTCTTAGGCTACTAGTTCCATCTCGTTCACTGTTCTGTTTATAACCCCCAAAAGCCATACTTTTCAATTCGGGGTAGAGATGTGAGGTTCTTAAAGGGTAAAACTTGAAGATTTCTTCAGTATCATCTCTCTGTTATCTTCCAAAGGAGATAAGTACCCTAATAGTATTTCTTAAGTTAGTGGTTAATCACGGTTGTGTTTATGTGTGTGTTTTAAGTGGTATTTTTAAAAAGTGGGAATTTGGGCTACTGTTAACATATTTATGAAGAGGGACGAAGAAAGCTTTATTAGGCTTTGGGGGAAATGGTTAAATGTACTCCTGTTGTGATTAGACGTAATTTATTCCAGCCTTTATATGAAACAGCTGATGCTTAAATAACGTGAATATCTCATAATAAATAATTAGATTTATATTTACTAAAAAACATTTACTTAGATTTGTATTAATTCCTCCATACTTTTAGATTGATGAACTTGGTTTTCTGCAGATTCTTAAGTCTTAAAAAGCTTTTCGTCAATTAGGAAATACTGGTTAATACAACAGGGATTTCCATTTTAAAACTGCTTATTTATATAACTGGACTAATAGAAATGGAAGAAATTTCAATCAGTTTCTGATCATAAGCTTTAATGTTGCTGTTTCATAGAAATAAACGATAGTATTCCTCCTTATGGATGGAGAAGTTGAATCATGTTTGTAGCCAGAATTAATTTGGTTTTATCACCAAGGTAATTGCCGAGCTGGACATAATGAATATTTTTGTATTAATCTTTGAACTGTACAACTGGAGTAGGTAGCCTTTCCCTTCTCCAGGGGATCTTCCCAACCAAGGGATCAAACCCTCTAATGATTGTTCTCTTGAGCTCTTGTTTCTGAATTTTTACTATAACTTGTTTATCATAAGATACTGATCCCTAATATTTTTTATTTGCATGAACTTAAATGTACAGTGATGTAGCACTGGATAAGGATTCAGGAAATCTTGGCTTAGTCTCAAGTTGGCAAATTGTTTGATTTTGGCAAAATTGCTTAATTCTCTGGGGCCTGCTTACTATAAACAGTAAGTAAAATCTTGAGAATGGGTGTTATATACAAATATAAGAGACATTGTTAACTGAGCAAGTACTAATGCTTTAAAGTTTAGTGAGATAATAAAGTTTTTTGAGAGAAGTTTGAGCAGAAAAGCAGTATATCTTTTTGAAATGATTATGACCTTATAGATTTTGTTTTTGAGTAAATGATTTCAGATATTGAATGCACTTGTTATTTTTTAAACCCCTTATAATGGCTGCCCTGGTAGCTCAGCTGGTAAAGAATCTACATTTCAATTCAGGAGACCTCGGCCTGATTCTTGGGTTGGGAAGATCCTCTGGAGAAGGGATAAACTACCCACTCCGGTATTCTTGGGCTTCTCTGGTGGCTCAAATGGTAAAGAATCTGCCTGCAATGTGGAAGACCTGGGTTTGATCCGTTGGTTGGGAAGATCCCCTGGAGAAGGGAAAGGCTACCCACTCCAGTATTTTGACTTGGAGATTTCCATGGACAGAAGAGCCTGGCAGGCTACAGTCTATGGGGTCACAAAGAGTCAGACATGACTGAGCGACTTTCACTTAATGGACATAATATTCTTTTCTTGGAATTGTAATCAGTAAATTTGTATAGTCTTTTGGATATTCAGATATTTGAAAGGACTGTAGCAGGATGTTAAAAATAATATCTAAAGTGTTTGGTTTGGCAACTATTAAAAGTATTTTGTTTATTGTAGAATCAATTGAATGAATACGTGTAATGAATTGGTAAGGTGGGTTTTAAGTATTTAAGTAAAATTATATATCATCTCTTCATTGCTTTATAGATAGCTCATGAAAGTTCCTTTGTGCCAAGTCTAAGAGGGTATGAAATTGGAAGCTATTATTTTCTGAGCTTGTATTTTTTATTTTTATTATTTCTTCATGTGTCTTATATACTACAGTAGCTGCCTCTTCCCAGTAAAATGTCCATTTGCAAATAGCAATTAATTATGTCAATTTTTTTCTCCAAAAAAAAAGCTGATTTGGGGTTCATGTGAATGATTTGCCTAAGGTTATGTAGCAGGTGTCTGCCAAAATCAGAACTGAGGAACTCTGAATTAGAAGTATTAATTTAGACCACAGGTGTTTGAACTTTGTTTCTGTAGTGGAACTCATTTTTCACTGAATGTATTTTCCCTATTACATAAAAAACAGAAAATTCTAGTTAGAAGTGTTCATAGGAGGGTGTATTCTCATTTATACCATGATGGCTCCTGAGGTACCAGTTTTGCTAAGTTAGAAACAGTTTGAAAACCACTGATATGAGCATTTTATTTTTCACGTAGATGTTTTAAAGTGGTAAGTGATTGAGAAATACCTTTAATAGGGTGAAGCATTCATCTTCCCTGAAGTAACTGAGTTGATTTTGTTCCCTTCCCAGTCACTGACTTTGCTGTATAAATTATTTTGCATGTTATTTTTAGAAACCAGAGTTTCTTAGACAAATGTTTTATATAAATAACTATTATCTTTCATCTTTAATACGGATTATCTTTCTTTGTAGAATTACTCCATGTCTGTATATCTTGTACGACAACTCACATCAGCCATGTTATTACAGAGATTAAAAATGAAAGGTATTAGAAACCCTGATCATTCCAGAGCACTAAGTAAGTATTATTTGTAAGACTGAACATATGAGATGGTTTTAAATGGAAATTTTAAAAGCTTCACATATACATCAATACAGAAACAATTTGGGAATAATTACTAAAAACCAAAATGAATTATGAGTTAAAAATACTCTTGAAGAATGGAGCTGTATAAATCGAAAAATCCTTCTATTAGAAACTCTCCCAAGAGGATGAAGTTTGAATCTCAATTGATAATGATATTTTGCCTTTCATAAGAAGTTAATTTTGGTAAATGTCTGGTTGTTGGCAGTTTTGATGCCTGCATTGGGAATAGGAATTCAAGTCTTCAAGTCCTCCAGTGTGTAGTGTGCTATACACTTAAAAAACTTCTAACTTAAAAGGTCTCTTTGCAAAAGAAATGTTGATATCCATCAGAAATAATATTTATCTTCTGAGATGTTTTATTTTGTACTTTGATACTTTTATGCTGTATAATAATAGAGGAAAAAATGTGTAACCCAAGCTGTAGATAATTCAGTAACTGATGTTAATTGAACAAGACATTTTTTTCTGGGAAAGAGAATATTTTTACCCCCACTATGTCCCATATCACTGAATGAACCAGAAAGGAGAGAGAATCTGTGGGTTGGAAACCGAGCCAAGCAGGGCTGTTGAAATGGTATTTTGTTTCTTACACGCAAGCCATTTCTCATCGCACACAGCGCAGTGTTGATCTTCCTGTCTAGAGCCGAAAGCCAGGGTAATTCTTCGACAATTATTCTTACTGACGAAGGTTCCACTCTTTGCAGTTCCAGTCCAGTTCTCCCTATCATGGTGTTGAGAATTAGGCATCTGAAGGCAGTTTATGTATTTATTAGTTTGTGTCGACAGTAACTTGTATGTATTATGTGGTGAAGAAGATGGCAGATAATACTACATCCATAGCAGTTTTCAGTAGTCAAAGAAAGTATAAAAATATTTTACTTTTTTTTTATAAAGTATAAGAACAATTATTGGAAATTACATGTGCTCCCTAATTAAAATAGTCATGCATGTGTTTTAGAAAAGTATTGAAGCTCAGAGTACAGCTGCCTTCCCTAATTATATTGTTCTTAAGCCTGAAACAACTCTGTTTTAAAAACTCTTCCTTACCTACAATTTTACTTTTAAAAAGAAATCTTAAAAATTTGATTAAACATGTCATTTAGAGTTTATAATTCTTTAACCTAATACTGGAAGTATGGCTGTGTTTTCAATACATTAATACTTAACATTTTATTTTGTTTTGTAGTTTCTTGATCTATTTGAAGTGTTTGGGAAATTTTAAATAAGATGGCATATATTTCTATAATTCTGTTCATAAGTCACAATTTTTTAAACGCTGTGTTTATTGTTGATTTTCCCTCAAGTTAAAGAAAAACTTACTGCGGATCCTGACAGTGAGATTGCTACCACTAGCCTCCGGGTGTCCTTGATGTGCCCTGTAAGTAAAGCAGCGAAACATTCTGAGGCATTTTGCTTTTTTATAAGTTACTCATTTTCCTATAAGTAAGTATGGGAATGAATGATATATAAAATTAATTTTATATATCAGTATAAAATTTTGAACTTTTTTCGTTTTCCCATTCAGGAATCTTCATAGATAAGCATTATAATTCCAAAGAATGCAAGGGTTCTCAGGCAGTGACTAAACAGAAAGAGACGTAAAAGGATATTATAACGAAGAGGAAAGAGAGCTTTAGGTTCACAGTAATCTGTCACTGCTAATTATAGATAATCCACAGCTAATACTGAACATAGGGATTTGGCTCCTTTTATCAGCGTATAAACTGTTTGGAAAAATAGCAACAAAATTATTAGGACCTAATGCTAACTGATGGGAGAAATCAGGAATAGTGGATGAAGGCGTCTTTAAAATCACTACTTTTGGGAAGGACAAGTCCTGGGATTAGGAATTTATATGGTTGGGGACGGGGGTATGGGTTTGGTGACCAGCTACCATTGTGTACAGTTTTTTAAATGGAAAGAAAATTGTGTCAGAGAAAGGGATACTTTGTTGAGCTCCTATTATGTGCTCTTAGACTGTCTTAACTAGCAAGCCTGTATGGAGTTGTTCCCATTTTGCCGATGAGGAACCTGAGACTGAAAGAGGTTGCTAACCCAGGTCACACACTTAGGTTATAGTAGAATAAGAATAGAGAGTTTGGTCTTCTGACCATATTCCAGTTTTCTTAACAAGGTACCATATTGCCACATGGGGCCCAAAATATAAATATCCTGATTATAAATCTACCTCTCTGTTATTCTTGAAAGCAATATTTGCAGGTGTCTTTCTTTCTAAAGCTTTATGTATTATCATTTACTTGAACTTACCTTTATTGAAAAGGGATAGAATTACATGAAATTGGGATTGCTTCCAAATTGGCAACCTGTGGTTATGAGCAGAGGAGGTCAGCTGCTGCTGCTGCTAAGTCGCTTCAGTTTTGTCCGACTCTGTGCGACCCCATAGACGGCAGCCCACCAGGCTTCCCCATCCCTGGGATTCTCCAGGCAAGAACACTGGAGTGGGTTGCCATTTCCTTCTCCAGAGGTCAGCAGGAGGACTTTAATGCCCTGAAGTGGCGGCGGAGGCCCTCGAGGGCACGTGTTTAGACCCAGGGTCTTCTCTGGTCACTGGGCATTAATTCATTTGAGTGTCCTCACAGTACCTTTTTCTCCTTCTCATGTTAAAATAAAATTGATACTAAATTGAAACACATGAAATTTCCATTTTGTTTGTTGAAACAGTTTGGATATTAGAAATTTCTTAGTGGTTTGCTGCTGCTAAGTCGCTTCAGTCGTGTCCGACTCTGTGCGACCCCATAGACGGAAGCTCACCAGGCTCCCCTGTCCCTGGGATTCTCCAGGCAAGAACACGAGTGGGTTGCCATTTCCTTCTCCTTAGTGGTTTAACCCTAGTGTATTTAGCAGCTGGAAGAAACACAAGTTGGAATCAAGATTGCTGGGAGAAATATCAATAACCTCAGATATGCAGATGACACCACCCTTATGGCAGAAAGTGAAGAGGAACTAAAAAGCCTCTTGATAAAAGTGAAAGTGGAGAATGAAAAGGTTGGCTTAAAGCTCAACATTCAGAAAACGAAGATCATGGCATCTGGTCCCATCACTACATGGGAAATAGATGGGGAAACAGTGGAAACAGTGTCAGACTTTATTTTTCTGGGCTCCAAAATCACTGCAGATGGTGAGTGCAGCCATGAAATTAAAAGACGCTTACTCCTTGGAAGGAAAGTTATGACCAACCTAGATAGCATATTCAAAAGCAGAAACATCACTTTGCCAACAAAGGTTCGCCTAGTCAAGGCTATGGTCTTTCCTGTGGTCATGTATGGATGTGAGAGCTGGACTGTGAAGAAGGCTGAGCGCCGAAGAATTGCTGCTTTTGAACTGTGGTGTTGGAGAAGACTCTTGAGAGTCCCTTGGACTGCAAGGAGATCCAACCAGTCCATTCTGAAGGAGATCAGCCCTGGGATTTCTTTGGAAGGAATGATGCTCAAGCTGAAACTCCAGTATTTTGGCCACCTCATGTGAAGAGTTAACTCATTGGAGAAGACTCTGATGCTGGGAGGGATTGGGGGCAGGAGGAGAAGGGGATGACAGAGGATGAGATGGCTGGATGGCATCACTGACTCGATGGATGTGAGTCTGAGTGACCTCCGGGAGTTGGTGATGGACAGGGAGGCCTGGCGTGCTGCTATTCATGGGGTCACGAAGAGTCGGACACGACTGAGCAACTGATCTGATCTGATTTAGCAGCTACTCATTGCTGGCCATATTTTAAACACAGCCACTGTTTGGGAATGGAACTTGTGTTACATTTATGTTTTAGTATGTCAGACTGTTGTCAGGAAGAAAGCACTTCTCTTTACTTCTCTTTACAACTAAGAAGTTGTACAGTTACACAGTGCCGTATTCTGTAAGGGTTTTTTTTGAACTTTTGTTGTTGGTGTGTGTTTTTCCTCTTTTCCTTCAAACACTATGCTATTCTACATGACAACAACTAAAACAACCAAACTGTTGGATTCTAGGACATTCAAAACAGTGGAAGTGGCATATTACAGTGGTTGGGATTTCTCCTATATAAAAATAGGTGCCTTTCAGATGTGTCAGTTTTAAGAAAACCGACAGTTTAAGAAAATTAGCAGTTCTGTTATTTGAAGAAATAACAAGATCCTGTTTAAAGTTCATTAAATGTTTTCTTTCTCTGCTTACAAGTGAAAACAGATCTGTTTTGAGACTGTGTTTTGAGCTTTTCCTCAATATTCATTCTACCTGATTTTTTTCAGAACATTTTTTAAGAAACTAGTGAATGGTACTCTTCAGACTGTCCTAGTGTTAACATACATTGCATTGATAGCTGTAGGATGTGGTATATGGTATTAGAAAATCAAGCATAGGTGTTTTGAGCAAACTTAGCAGATAGATAATGGAACTTAGATTATGAAAGTAGTTTTGGAGGCAGAGACACTGTAGCAGAATGAAAATAAGACAGGAACTAGGATGGTGATGGGAACTGGAGAGGAAAAAAAAAGAATTATACGCAGTTGGGAGGATAAGCCTAAAAAACCCTGGGTTTATGAGGCAAAAATTAGAGAAAATGATAGCTTAAGGAGGTGGGAGAAATGTTCTGTTTTCATGATATGTGAAATGTTCTGTTGTGTAAAGTGATTTAGAGACATGCATGTGGATAGTGAGAGTGCAGTCCACGATCTCTGTCCTCGGGACCCAAGGGTGGTATGTTTTCAGCACTGGTTGTTGAAGAGGGATCTGATTGAGTGTGTATAATTCACTTTTTGAACACAGTATCTGAATTTTACACAGAATTGAGATTGGGATGAAAACTGACCTTTTCCAGTCCTGTGGCCACTGCTGAGTTTTTCAAATATGCTGTCATGTTGAGTGCAGCACTTTAACAGCATAATCTTTTAGCATTTTAAAGAGCTCAACTGGAATTCCCTCACCTCCACTAGCTTAGTTCATAGTAATGCTTCCTAAGGCCCACTTGACTTCACACTGCAGGATATCTGGCTCTAGGTGAGTGACCACACCATTGTGGTTATTCCTGTCACTAAGACTTTTTTGTACAGTTCTTCTGTGTATTCTTGCCACCTCCTCTTAATCTCTTCTACCTGTTAGGTGCTTACCCTTTCTGTCCTTTCTCGTGCCCATCCGTGCATGAAATGTTCTCTTGATCTCTCCAATTTTCTTGAAGCGGTCTCTAGTCTTTCCCATTCTGTTGTTTTCCTCTACTTCTTTGCATTGTTCATTGAAGAAAGTCTTCTTATTTCTCCTTGCTGTTCTCTGGAACTCTGTGTTCAGCTTGGTGTACATCATTCCCTTTCTCCCTTGCCTTGGCTTGTCTTCTTTCCTCTGCTATTTTAAAAGCCTCCTTGTATAACTACTTTGCCTTCTTGGATTTCTTTTTCTTGGGGATGGTTTTGGTCACCACCACCTGTACAGAGTTATGAACTTTTGTCCATACTTCTTCAGGCACTCTGTCTACCAGATCTAATCCGTTGAATCTATTCGTCACGTCCACTGTCTAATCATAATTAATTATTATTTGGGTTATATCTGAATGGCCTAGTGGCTTTCCCTACTTTTTTCAATTTAAACCTGAATTTTGCAGTAAGAAACTCATGATCAGAGCCACAATCAGATCCAGGTCTTGTTTTTGCTGACTGTATAGAGCTTCTCCATCTTCAGCTGCAAAGAATATAATTAATCTGATTTCGATATTGACTGTCTGGTGATGTCCATGTGTAGAGTCTCTCTGTGTTGTTGAAAAGGGTGTTTGCTATCACCAGTGTGTTTGCTTGGCAGAATTCTGTTAGCCTTTGCCCTGTTTCATTTTACATTCCAAGGCCAAACTTGTATATTACGCCAGGTATCTCTTAACTTCCTACTTTTTCAGTTCAGTCCTCTATGATGAATAGGACATCTTTTTTGGATCACTGTCTTGTTGGGCAAAGGGCCTTCTGTAACTCAATGAAGCTATGAATCATGCTGTGTAGGGCAACCCAGGACGGTTGGGTCATAATAGAGAGTTGTGACAAAACGCGATTCACTGGAGGAGGGAAGGACAAACCACTCCAGTATACTAGCTGTGAGAACCCATGAACTGTATAAAAGGGCAAAAAGATAGGACACTGAAAGATGAGCCCCCGCCCCTGCCAAGGTCAGAAGGTCTCTAGCATGCTACTGCGGAAGAGCAGAGGACAGCTATTAACAGCGCCAGAAAGAAGGAAACTGCTGAGCCAGAGCAGAAACCACACTCAGTTGTGGGTGTGTCTGGTGACGAATGTAAAGTCCAGTGCTATAAGGAACAGTTTTGCACACAAACCTGGAATGTTAGGTCCATGAATCAAGGTAAGTTGGACGTGGTCAACCAGGAGATGGCAAGAGTAAATATCAACATCTTAGGAATCAGTGAACTAAAATGAATGGGAATGGGTGATTTTAATTCAGATGACCATTATATCTACTACTATTGGCAAGAGTCCTTCAGAAGAATGGAGTAGCCCTTGTAGTTGACAGAAGAGTCCGAAATGGAGTTCTCGGGTGCAACCTTAAAAACAACAGAACAATCTTGGTTCGTTTCCAAGGCACATCATTCAGTATCACAGTAATCCAAGTCTATGCCCCAAACACCAGTGCTGAACAAGCTGAAGTTGATCAGTTCTGTGAAGACCTAGAAGACCTCCTAGAACTAACACCAGTACTCTTTTTAAAAAATGATAAAATGTAGGGATGCCTCTTAGGAATGCAAGTGTAAGTTGTTCTTAGAAAATCTATTGAAATATTCAAATCTATAACAATAATTGAAAAAGAAAAAAAAATCTTCCAGTTACCCATTAGGTGCTGAGTAGGTCAGCATCCTTTCCTCACAGAACAAAACCTCTTAGCAAAATAGGAAAACGTAGGTAATTAAAACTAAAAACTACCACCATGTATGATATAAAACTAGGAATGTCTTCATGAAAGTGAAGAACATTTGAATTTTTGTTATAACTCCGCCATCTGTGTCTTCAGTTCAGTCACTCAGTCGTGTCCGACTCTTTGCGACCCCATGAATCGCAGCACGCCAGGCCTCTCTGTCCATCACCAACTCCCGGAGTTCACTCCGACTCATATCCATCGAGTCGGTGATGCCATCCAGCCATCTCATCCTCTGTCGTCCCCTTTTCCTCCTGCCCCCAATCCCTCCCAGCATCAGAGTCTTTTCCAGTGAGTCAACTCTTCGCATGAGGTGGCCAAAATACTGGAGTTTCAGCTTTAGCATCATTCCTTCCAAAGAAATCCCAGGGCTGATCTCCTTCAGAATGGACTGGTTGGATCTCCTTGCAGTCCAAGGGACTCTCAAGAGTCTTCTCCAACACCACACTTCAAAAGCATCAATTCTTCGACGCTCAGCCTTCTTCACAGTCCAACTCTCACATCCATACATGACCACAGGAAAGACCATAGCCCTTGACTAGGTGAACCTTTGTTGGCAAAGTGATGTCTCTGCTTTTGAATATGCTATCTAGGTTGGTCATAACTTTCCTTCCAAGGAGTAAGCGTCTTTTAATTTCATGGCTGCAGTCACCATCTGCAGTGATTTTGGAGCCCCCAAAAATAAAGTCTGACACTGTTTCCACTGTTCCATTTCCCATGAAGTGATGGGACCAGGTGCCATGATCTTAGTTTTCTGAATGAGGCTTAGTGAGTGTATTGTTTTTAGTATCTTGTAATGTCAACATCGTCATTTCAAAAGTAGAAATAGAGGTACTAGTCTTTTGGAGTCATACAATTATTATGAGAATTACATGAAATTTATGTAAAAGTCTGTAACATGCTATAAGATTCTATATTGCATAAGAGGTTATTTGTTATTAAAGGAAGGGGAAATAATTAAAGCATATATCATAGAAAATTGCCTCACATTTTTTTCTCACCTTTTTCCATCTTAAATATTTGCTAACATTATACAGGAAAACCTGAATGAACTTATTGGGAGCCCAGTAGTTAAATTGTGCTACCCACTTGCCTGACTCACTCTTAAGTTCTAAAATCTCTTTTAGATTCTTAGTTAGACACTAAGAGACAGTATGGACTCTTGAGCTAGATCATCTGGGTTCAAATATTGACTCAGACTTTGTAATGTTAGTCAAGTTAACTTAGTTTCTTTGTGCCTGTTTTCTCATGTATAAAATGAGCATGATAATATATATCAACTGTGTAGTGTTGTTAGGTTAAAAGGTAGTGTCACTAAGATTAAGGTAGGGGTTATTCATTGTGCTACTTTGCATATAGGACTGCTATAATGATGAGTTGGCTAAATTATTTTCGTTTTATATTATAAAATAACCCCGTGTTCATTTTAAAGGATAGAAATTACAGGTAAACCAAAAAGAAAAAAGGAGACTGTCATAAAGATCCTCCCCCTCAGGGAAGATTAACGGTGTTATAATTTTCTGTGATTTCTTCTAGACTTTATAGTGCATATAAAGAATTCCTTTCTTTTTCCTTTTCTTTGTCTTTGCCATTTATCCAGTCTCTCTCCATTCCGTCTACCATCTGGTTGGCAAATACTGAGCATATGTTGCGTCCTTGGTACTATGTTGTGACACTTAGATTACAGTGGTGAACAGTGACATAGACCTTTTCCTTGTGGGGCTTAGCATATAATCTAGAAGTAGATTTTCTGTCAGAATAAGAGAACTGATTATAAACTGAGATTTTTTTTGTAAAGGGAATATATAGGGAGGTTTGAAAGGCTTTACAGAAAAACTTGGTATGATCTAATCTGAATGTTATGTGTGTCTTGATGTTCATATTCTTCTACCAGTTGGAATAAGAACTGAATAGAGAACTAGGTTTTATCAGTATACTGACACTTCAACATATGTGATTATACGAAAGTAAAAAGTTTTCTTTCTTAAGTGAAAAATACATTTGCAGTTCATATCACATATATGAGGCTGATTAATATAGGTAACCAAAGGTTAATAACCAAGTAGAAAATCAAGAAGGTTTTGAATAAATAGTTCTTCGAAACACACATGACCCTTAGAAGCTATAAAAAGCTCAGCTTCAGTTAGAAGTATATTACAAAACTATAACGGGGTGTTTTTCACCTGTCAGATTGGCAGAAGTTGAAAGATTCAAGAACTGCTATATTGATAAGGTTGAGGGGAGCCAAGCACATTAATACATGTGTTTGTGTAAATCAATAGGTAATTTCTGTGAAAGTTTGTTATTGGGACAAAAATCACACATATGCTTGGACTCAAAATTTTTCCTTCTAGGAATTTATCCTGTAGCTATCTCTTGCAGCAGCATCTGTAGTGATAAAGGATTAGAAAAAGTTTAAATATAAGTACAGAATTGTGTGAATTGCATGACACCATTTCTGTGAAAATATTTTTTAAAAGACACGCTTGATTATGTATAGACCATCTATTGAAAGGACATGCGAGAGATGGATAGCAGTGGTTCCCTTTAAATAGGGGAAGAGATGAAAAAGAAACATGTTTTCATGTTTTAAAAAATTTATTTTTTAATTGAAGGATAAAGCTTTAAATGTTTTCATTTTATATGTATCTTTTTCTACCTGTGATTTTACAGGTTTTGCTTTCTTTCAGAAAGTGAAATGGTCTTTTAAAAATTATAGCTCAAGCAGTGAATACAAATAAAGTATATTGGAGTCTTGATGGAAATCAATTTTGGTTTGAATTTCTTTTTCATTTGTTAGTCTTGTATGACTTCTTCAGATTTTTATGACTTTTGAGGCTTTGTTCTCCTTTCTGAAATGACTCTCCACGTTGTCTTCCCTGTCGTCTAGTTGGGGAAAATGAGGCTGACAATCCCGTGCCGCGCGGTGACTTGTACACACCTGCAGTGTTTTGATGCTGCCCTTTATCTGCAAATGAATGAGAAGAAACCCACCTGGATCTGTCCTGTGTGTGACAAAAAAGCTGCCTATGAAAGTCTAATTTTAGATGGGTAAGTATATCCCAACATAATAGTTAATTATACTTGATCTTATTTTTAAACGGTTGTTAGTGGCCCTTCTGTCTTTACAGTATTACGGTGTTGGGGGCAAGAGGGTGAGTAGTTTCCTTTTCTTTTTGCTTTCAGTGATCATATTTCATTACCTATAGGAAAGAGGGTAAAATCCACTTAGTGCTGTCATTTTGCTAATCTAGAACTAGAAGAGCAGTGAAGTCTCTGCAGAAGCATACTAATCAAGTGGCAGGGTGAGAGCTGTGTTATGCAGCTGGTAAGTTTAAAATGGGAATTCACTTCTAGGTTTTTCTGACTCTGGAGCCCAAACTCTTGAGCAGTATTGCTCATATTGTATATGTTGAAATGAAGGAAAATAATACAACCTAATTGTTAGTAAGTAACGTATATATACACTATCATTTTCATTCAATATAGAGTGAAAAATAACCTAGATCTTTAAAGATAATTCTGCAGCATGTTTTTTTAAGTTTGAAAAGAGTATTATTGTAGAGAGGAATGAAACAGTAAAGAGTGATGGGACTTTTTTTTTCTCTCTGTAAACTTTTACTTTTTAACTTGCTTTGCAGTAATTTCAAACTTCACAAGAATTTGTTAACAGTAGCATAATGTGTCAGTTGTTAACCGTCTGCCATAGTGGTTTATCACATTCCCTCCTAATTTGTATGTGTTTTTGTGCGTGTATATCTGTGTATAGAGAGAAAAAGATGATTGTCACTATTCTCAGAAACTTTTTGAACCATTTGAGATAAGTTACGTATTTCATGGCCTTTGCCCGTTCATATTTTAGATGCTTCCTGAATACTTGACATTGTGTTGTGGGTATACTGCTTATCATTAGTGTGTTTTAGAGAGTTCCAGAGATTTTATTTGAACAAACACTAGTTTTTTTGTCTGAAACTTCAAGATTTCATTTTCCCCTCCTTTGATTCATGTAGTTCTTTATTCTGTTATGCATTCCTTCATGAATTCTTTCAACGTAATACATATTAAATATTAGCCGTGTGTCAGGTCTAAAATGGAGACAGTAAAGAATTGTGTAGTGAATGTTAAGTGCTGTGAAGGTAAAGAATGAAACTGTGAAGAGAACTCGGGGAGGGGAAGAACCTGATGGTAGGGAGTGTGTGATCGCATTACTACCCCGACCTGATTGCTGGTCGGCAGTCTCACCAACACTTAATGAGTATTATCTCTTCATAGGCTTAGGACACTGCCTCCATCATTTGAAACAGTTTTATACACAAGTGTCATTTCTGTGCTGTTGATCAAAGTGTTGATCACTGTAAAACTATTTTAATTATTGGATTTTTGTTATGCGTTAATATCTCTTTGGCCATATGAATCAGAATTTTCTTGACCATCATTGGAGTTGGCCATATTCACCTGAATGAAAGTATTCTTAAATTACACAAATCTTTTGATTTTGATTGAAATTTTGTTTTTCATATAATTGGGAAAAATACATAGTTAAAGTTCTACATCTTCTAAGGAAGGTAGTGTTTTTCCTCATTCATTTTTATCCAGTTTTATTGTGGTGGAAGAACTATCCCTATTTAAAGTGTACAATTAGATACATTTTGACCCAGTATATACCTGAAATATCATTAAAATATGATCAATATATCTGTCACACCTGAAGTTTTCTCAATTCTTTTGGGACTCCATGGCCTATAGCTCACCAGGCTTCTCTCTCCATGGATTTCTAGGGACAGTTACTGGAATGAGTTGCCATTTCCTTCTCAGGAGATCTTCCGTACCCAGGGATCAAACCTGTGGCTCCTGTATTTGCAGGTGGATTCTTTAGCACTGAGCCACCTGGGAAGCAAGGTGGCTGGAGAAGGAAATGGCAACCCACTCCAGTATTCTTGTCTGTAGAACCCCATGGACAGTATGAAAAGGCTAAAAGATAGGATGCTGGAAGAAGAGCCCCTCCAGGTCAGAAGATGTCCAGTATGCTACTGGGGAAGAGTGGAGGGCAGTTACTAATAGCTCCAGTGAGAATGAAGCAACTGGGCCAAAGCAGAAATAACACTCAGCTGCGGATGTGTCTGGTGGTAAAAGCAAAGTCCGATGCTATAAAGAACAATATTGCATAGGAAGCTGGAATGTTAGTTCTATCAATCAAGGTAAATTTTTTATGGTCCAGGAGAAGATGGTAAGATTGAACATTGACATTTTAGGAATCTGAATTTTCAGATGACTATTATATCTACTACTGTGGGCAAGAATCTGTAGAAGAAGTGGAGTAGCCCTCATAGTCAACAAAAGAATCTGAAATGCAATATTTGGGGTATAGTCTCAAAAAGGACTGAATGATCTCTGTTCGTTTCCAAGGCAGACCCTTCGTCATCACAGTGATCCAAGTCTGTGAACTAAATACTTAACACCAAAGAAACTGAAGTTGACTAGTTCTATGAAGACCTACATACTTTTTTAGAACTAATAGTAAAAAAAGATATGCTTTTCATTGTAAGAAATTGGAATGCAGAAATAGAAAGTCAAGAGATATCCGACCTAGCAGGCAGCTTTGGCCTTGGAGTACAAAATGAAGTATGTCCGTGGAATTCTCTAGGCAAGAAATTCTGGAATGGGTAGCCATTCCCTTCTGCAGGGGATCTACCTGACCCAGGGATCAAACCCAGGTCTCCTGCATTATGGGCAGATTCTTTACCACTTGAGCCACCAGGGAAGCCCCAAATGAAGCAAGACAAAGGCCAACAAAGTTTTGTTAAGAGAACACACTGGTCATGGCAGACACCTCTTCCCAACAACCCAAGAGATGACTCTACACATGGACATCACCAGATGGTCAATACCGAAATCTTATTGATTGTTCTTTGCAGCCCAAGATGAAGAAGCTCAATACAGTCAGCAAAAACAAGACCTGAAGTGGACTGGCTCAGATTATGAGCTCTTTATTGAAAAATTCAGGCTTAAATTGAAATTGGGAAAACTGCTAGGCCATTCAGTTATGACCTAAATCAAATCCCTTATGATTATATAGTGGATGTGACAAATAGATTTGGCAGATTAGGTCTGGTAGACAGAGTGCCTGAAGAACTATGGATGGAAGTTTATAACACTGTACAGGAGGCAATGACCAAAACCATCCCCAAGAGAAATAAATGAAAGAAGGCAAAGTAGTTGTCCAAGGAGGCTTTACAAATAACCTAAGGAAAGAAGAGAAGTTAAAGGCAAAGGAGAAAGGGAAAGATAGACCCAGTGGACCACAGAGTTCCAGAGAAAAGCAAGGAGAGATCAGAAGGCCTTCTTAAATGAACAATGCAAAAAAATAGAGGAAAACAACAGAATGGGAAAGACTAGAGATCTCTTCAAGAAAATTGGAGAGATCAAGAGAACATTTCATGCAAGGATGGACACGAGAAAGGACAGAAAGGGTAAGCACCTAACAGGCAGAAGAGATTAAGAGGAGGTGGCAGGAATATACAGAAGAACTATGCAAAAAAGGTCCTAATGACCCAGATAACTATGATGGTGCAATCACTCACCTAGAGCTGGACATCTTGGAGTGTACAATCAAGTGGGCCTTAAGAAACGTTACTATGAAGAAAGCTACTAGAGGTGAGGGAAATCCAATAGAGCTTTTTAAAATGCTAAAAGATGATGCTAGTAAAGTGCTGCACCATTATGTCAGCAAACTTGGAAAACTCATCAATGGCCACGGGATTGAAAGTTTAATTTTCATTCCAATCCCCAAAATAAGCAATGCTGAAGAATGTTCATACTACTGTACAGTTACTCTCATTTCACATGCTAGCAAGGTTATGCTCAAAATCCTTCAATCTAGACTTCAGCTGTACTTGAACCGAGAACTCCCAGATGTACAAGCTGGGTTTTGAAGAGGCAGAGGAACTAGAGATCAAAATGCCAACATTTATTGGATTATGGAGAAAGCAAACATGTTTAGTTCTTGATAAACATCCACTTCTTCATTGACTATGCTAAAGCCTTTGTGTGGATCACAAAAAAACTATGGAAAATTCTTCAAGAGGTGGAAGTACCAGACCGCCTTACCTGTCTGTTGAGAAACCTGTGTGTGGATCAAGAAGCAACAGTTAAAACAACATACTGGTTCAAAATTGGGAAAGGAGTACAAGAAGACTATATGTTGTTACCCATTTTATTTAACTTATACGCATAGTACATCATGTGAAATGCAAGGCTGGATGAATCACAAGCTGGAATCAGGACTGCTGGGAGAAATATCAGTAACCTCAGATACGCAGATGATAGCACTCTAATAGTAAGTGAACGGTAACTAAAGAGCCTCTTGATGAAGGTGAAAGAGGAGAGTGAAAAAGCTGGTTTGAAACATAGCATTCAAAAAATTAAGACTGTGGTATCTGGTCTCATCACTTCATGGCAAACAGAAGTGGCAAGAGTGGAAGCAGTGACAAATTTTATTTTCTTGAGCTCCAAAATCACTCTGGATGTTGACTGTAATCCTGAAATTAAAAGAGGCTTGTTCCTTGGAAGGAAAACTGTGACAAACCTAGCCAGCATATTATTAATAAAAAGCAGAGACATCACTTTGCTGACAAAGGTCTGTACAATCAAAGGTGTGGTTTTTCCAGTAGCTACCTACAGATGTGAAAGTTGGACCATAATGTAGGCTGAGCACCGAAGAACTGATGCTTTTGAGTTGTGTTGGAGAAGACTCTTGAGAGTCCTTTGCACTGCAAAGAGATCAATCCAGTCAATCTTGAAGGAAATCAACCCTGAATATTCATTGAAAGGACTGTTGCTGAGTCTTCAGTATTCACTGTTGAAGCTCAGACTTCAGTTCTTTGGTCACCAGATGCAAAGCACCAACTCATTGGAAAAGACCCTGATGCTGGGAAAGATTGAAGGGGAAAGGACTAGGGGGAGGCAGAGAATGAGATGATTAGATAGCATCACCAACTCAGTCACGAATTTGAGCAAACTCCGGGAAATAGTTGAGGACCGAAGAGCCTGATGTGCTACATACAGTCCTTGTGGTCACAAAGAGTCAGACTCAACTTAGCGACTGAACAATAACAACAGTTTTCTCATGTATCTTTCTAATCTCTTCCTTTCACTATTTCCTCAAATACTAATATGCTTCCTGTTTCTATAGATTGTTTTGGATTTTCTAGAGTTGGACATGAACGGCGTCATAGAGTGAATTCCTTTGTCTGACTTATTTTTATTCAGTGCCATTGAAGTCTGTCCACATTGCTGTAGGTACCAATAGTTCGTTTTTATTGCTGAGTAGCATCCATTGAACAGATAGCCCACAGTTTATCAGTTCACTTGTTGATGGGTTGTTTCTGGCTTTGGGTCTTGCAAATAAATCTGCTAACAACGTTCATGTCCAAGTCTTTGTTCTGATGTTTTAATTTTTCTTGGGTAACTACTCAGAGTGGAATCCCTGGTCACATGCTAGGCATATGCTTAATTTTTCAGTAAATTAGCAAACTGTTTTCCAATGTGATGTACTATTTTGTATTCCCAATAGCAGTGTATGAGAGTTCTAGTTACTCCACAGTCTGATCAACATATGATATTGTTAGTTTTTTAAACTTTAGACAATCTACTGATATATGGTTGTACTCCATTGTGGATTTAATTTAATGCAGATAAGGGATTTGCATTTCCCTTATTTCTATACTGAACATCTTTTTGTGTGTCAATTTGCCATCTCTGTGTTACCTTTGGTAAAGTGACTGCTTAAATTTTCACTCACTTTTGAGTTGGGTTTTTTGTTTTCATGTTACTGAGTTTTGATAATTCTGTACATACAGTGGATGTACGACCTGTTATCAGATAGTGTAATTTTACAATGTTTTGTGCCATATCCTCCTTTTACTCTCTTAATAATGTCTTTCAAAGAACAGTAGTTCTTGGATTAAGGCCAGTTTATCAGGGTTTTCTTTTATGTCCTATGCTTTTGATAGCATACCAAGATATTTTCCCATAACTCAGGGTCACAAAGATTTTCTCCTTGCTTCCTTTAGAAGTCTTTTCATTGCATTTTGCACTTAGATGTCTTGTCTGTTTCAAGTTAATTTTTGTGTATGGTGTGAGATGAAAATCAAGGTTGTAGCTTCATTTTTCTTTCTGGCATATGGTTGTGCAGTTGTTCTGCCACACTTGTTGAAGAGATTGGCTTTTACTCACTGCATCGTCTTTGCATTATTTTTTCAAAAATCGGTTTGCCATATGTGTGTGGGTTCATCTTTGAACTTTATTCTGTTGATTTGTATATGTTTATGTCAGTATTGCACGGTCTTGAAATCAGAGTAATATGAGACTTCTAATTTCTTTCTTTCTTAAAATCATTTTGGCAATTATAGATCTTTTGCATTTCATTGCACATTTTAGAGTGAGCTTGTCAATTAGGGAAAAAACCTGTTTTTTTTTTTTTACTTGTATAATGTTGAATCTGTAGATCAATTAAGGGTGACGACAATATTGAGTCTTTTAATTTTTGAACATGGTATATATCTGTTGATTAATTCAGTTCAGTTGCTCAGTCATGTCCATCTTTTTGCGACCCCATGAACCGTGGCACGCCAGGCCTCCATGTCTATTACCAACTCTCGGAGTCCACCCAAACCAATGTCCATTGAGTTGGTGATGCCATCCAACCATCTCATCCTCTGTCGTCCCCTTCTCCTCCTGCCCTCAGTCTTTCCCAGCATCAGGGTCTTTTCAAATGAGTCATCTCTTCGCATCAGGTGGCCAAAGTATTGGAGTTATAGGTTCAACATCGGTCCTTCCAGTGAACACCCAGGACTGATATTCTTTAGGATGGACTGGTTGGAACTCATTGCAGTCCAAGGGACTCTCAAGAGTCTTCTCCAACACCACAGTTCAAAAGCATCAATTCTTCGGCACTCAATTTCTTTATAGCCCAACTCTCACATCCATACATGACCACTGGAAAAACTATAGTCTTGACTAGATGGACCTTTGTTGGCAAAGTAATGTCTCTGCTTTTTAATATGCTGTCTAGGTTGGTCATAACTTTCCTTCCAAGGAGTAAGCGTCTTTTAATTTCATGGCTGCAATCACCATCTGCAGTGACTTTGGAGCCCCTCAAAATAAAGTCTGCCACTGTTTCCACTGTTTCCCCATCTATTTGTCATGAAGTGATGGGACCGGGTGCCATGATCTTAGTTTTCTGAATGTTGAGCTTTGCTTCTGCTACTGCTGCTAAGTCGCTCAGTTGTGGCTGACTCTGTGCGACCCCATAGACAGCAGCCCACCAGGCTCCCCCGTCCCTGGGATTCTCCAGGCAAGAACACTGGAGTGGGTTGCCATTTCCTTCTCCAATGCATTTAAGCCAACTTTTTCACTCTCCACTTTCACTTTCATCAAGAGGCTCTTTAGTTCTTCTTCATTTTCTGCCATAAGGGTGGTGTCATCTGCATATCTGAGGTTATTGATGTTTCTCCCAGCAATCTTGATTCCTGCTTGTCCTTCCTCTAGCCCAGCATTTCTCATGATGTACTCTGCATATAAGTTAAATAAGCAGGGTGACAATATACAGCCTTGATGTACTTCTTTTCCTATTTGGAGCCAGTCTGTTGTTCCATGTCCAGTTATAACTATTGCTTCCTGACCTGCATAAAGATTTCTCAAGAGGCAGGTCAAGTGGTCTGGTATTCCCATCTCTTTCAGAATTTTCCACAGATTATTGTGATCCACACAGTCAAAGGCTTTGGCATAGTCAATAAAGCAGATATAGATGTTTTTCTGGAACTCTCTTGCTTTTTCAATGATCCATTGGATTTTGGCAGTTTGATCTCCGGTTCTTCTGCCTTTTCTAAAACCGGTTCACGTATTGCTGAAGCCTGGCTTGGAGAATTTTGAGTATTACGTTGCTAGTGTGTGAGATGAGTGCAATTGTGCAGTAGTTTGAGCATTCTTTGGCATTGCCTTTCTTTGGGATTGGAATGAAAGCTGACCTTTTCCAGTCCTGTGGCCACTGCTGAGTTTTCCAAATTTGCTGGCATATTGAGTGTAGCACTTTCACAACATCATCTTTCAGGACTTGAAATAGCTCCACTGGAATTCCATCACCTCCACTAGCTTTGTTCATAGTGATGCTTTCTAAGGCCCACTTGAACTCCACATTATAGGATGTCTAGCTCTAGGTCAGTGATCACAGCATCGTGATTATCTTGGTCATGAAGATCTTTTTTGTACAGTTCTTCTGTGTATTCTTGCCACCTCTTCTTAATATGTTCTGCATCTGTCAAGTCCCCACCATTTCTGCATGTATTGAGCCCATCTTTTCATGACATGTTGCCTTGGTATCTCTAATTTTCTTGAAGAGATCTCTAGTCTTTCCCATTCTGTTGTTTTCCTCTATTTCTTTGCATTGATCACTGAGGAAGGCTTTCTTATCTCTCCTTGCTATTCTTTGGAAGTCTACATTCAAATGGGTTTATCTGTCCTTTTCTCTTTTGCTTTTTACTTCCCTTCTTTTCACAGCTATTTGTAAGGCCTCTTCAGACAGCCATTTTGCTTTTTTGCATTTCTTTTTCTTGAGGATGGTCTTGATCCCTGTCTCCTGTACAATGTCACAAACCTCCATCCATAGTTCATCAGGCACTGTGTCAGATCTAGGCCCTTAAATCTATTTCTCACTTCTCCTGTATAGTCATAAGGGATTTGGTTTAGGTCATACCTGGATGGTCTAGTGGTTTTCTCCACTTTCTTCAATTTCAGTCTGAATTTGGCAGTAAGGTGTTCAGGATCTGAGCCGCAGTCAGCTCCCAGTCTTGTTTTTGCTGACTATATAGAGCTTCTTCATCTTTGGCTGCAAAGAATATAATCAATCTGATTTTGGTGTTGACCATCTGGTGATGTCCATGTGTAGAGTCTTCTCTTTTGTTGTTAGAAGAGGGTGTTTGCTATGACCAGTGCGCTATCTTGGCAGAATTCTATTAGCCTTTGACCTGCTTCATTCTGTAGTCCAACGCCAAATTGCCTGTTACTCCAGGTGTTTCTTGACTTCCTACTTCTGCATTCCAGTCCCGTATAATGAAAAGGACATCTTTTTTGGGTGTTAGTTCTAGAAGGTCTTGTAGATCTTCATAGAACTGTTCAACTTTAGCTTCTTCAGCGTTATTGGTCTGGGCATAGACTTGGATTACTGTGATTTTCCTTGAAAACGAACAGAGATCATTCTGTCGTTTTTGAGATTGCATCCATGTACTGCATTTCGGACCCTTTTGTTGACCATGATGGCTACTCCATTTCTTCTAAGGGATTCCTTTCTGCTGTAGTAGATATAATGGTCATCTGAGTTAAATTCACCCATTCCAGTCTATCTTAGTTCGCTCATTCCTAGAATGTCGACGTTCACTCTTGTCATCTCCTGTTTGACCACTTCCAATTTGCCTTGATTCATGGACCTAACATTCCAGGTTCCTATGCAATATTGGTCTTTAGAGCATCGGACCTTGTTTCTATCACCAGTCCCATCCACAGCTGGGTGTTGTTTTTGCTTTGGCGCCATCCCTTCATTCTTGAGTTATTTCTCCACTGACCTCCAGAAGCATTTTGGCTACCTACAAAGCTGGGGAATTTATCTTTCAGCATCAAGCTGGGGAATTTATCTTTCAGCATCCTGTCTTTTAGCCTTTTCATACTGTTCATTAATTAGGTATCAGTAATATTTGGTAGTTGATTGGTCTTCTGTGCCTTATGTCAGATTCATCCCATTATTTCATGTTTGATGTGTTATTGGTTTTTATATTAACTTCTGGTTGTTATATGGAAATTTAGTTGATTTTTGTCTATCTTGAAACTCTGCTAAATGCATTTTGTAGTTCTAGTTGCATTACGGAGAACATAGAATGTTCTGTATAGAAAAGTTAATTATGAATACAGGCAGTTTTTACTTCTTCCTTTTTAATTTAGATGCCTTTTATATTTTTGTCTTGCTGTCTTAAACTGACTGCCCTGTTTACATGATGATTTGCATTGATTGATTTTCAAATATTAAACTAACCTTTCATTCTAACCCCACTTGGTCATGATTTGCTATGTTTTATATTTATTGTTGGGTTTGTTTTGCTAAGTTCATGAGAGAGAGTGATCTGTTTTCCTGTATTATCTGTTTTTACTATCAGTAATGCTGGCCTTATGGGATTTCCCAGGTGCAGTTAAAGAACCCTCCTGCCAGTGCAGGGGACACAAGAGACGTGGGTTTGATCCCTGGGTGGGAAAGATGCCCTGGAGGAGGAAACGGCAACCCAGTCCAGTATTCCTGCCTGGGAAACCCCATGGACAGAGGAGCCTGGTGGGCCCCAGTTCATGGGATTGCAGAGTCAGACTTGACTGGGCAACTGAGCACCCACACAATGCTGGCGTTATAGGTTAGCTGGAAAGTCATACTGTGTCTCCTTAGATATTTGGTAGAATTTCATACTGAAGACATTTGGGCCTGGAATTGTCTTTGTGGTAAAGTTTTTCACAAATTCAGTTTCTTTAACAGGCACAGGTTCCTTGGGTTATCTATTGTGTTTTGGGTAAGTCTAAGTCTGACTAGAAGTTTGTCAGTTTTATTGATCTTAAAGTACCTGCATTTGGTTTCTTTGTTTTTTTCTCTATTTTATTTTTTTTTCTATTTTGTTTATGTTCTTTGTTATTTTCCTTCTCTGGTTTATTGTCACTTTAATTTACTTTTTTCTAGTTCTGTTTAGTTAGAAGGTGTGAGGTTCTTGATTTGCATCCTTTTTTAATGGAAAAGTGTATGGCTTTAACTACCTTCTACAGATTTTAGTATATTTTCATTTTCATTCAGTACAAAATACTTCCTGAGTGTTTTAATATTATCTTTGTGTCATGAGTTGTTCTGTGTAATTTGCATATATTTTTCTAAAGTTGTTTTCCAATTTCATTTCATTTTGATCCTGTAACATAATTTATATGCTGAGTTATTTTAAATCTATTAAGACTTTGATGTCCCTATTTCTGCCTCCTTTCCCCATCCCTGTGATCCTTTTTTCTTGATAATCTTATATGTTATATTTTTTACAGTAATTTTTGTGTTTGGTTCATGTGTTATGTTGAGGGTTGTTTGTTTATTGCAAGTCCCAGCAAGAATGTTCCAGTTGTGTCTGTTTTTGTTTAACCACTGATTTTTAGGATGATACTCAGTAAGTCACTTAACTCTTCTCTTGCCTGTTAAGGAGATAAAGCCTAGGAGGAAGGAGGTGATAATAGTTGTTGTAAAGTGTGAAGTATTAAAACACCAAACAAACAAAAAATACAAAATACCTTTTGTCTCCAAGGTAAAATGTATTACTTTGTTATTTCACTTTGAGCAAAGCCATGCAATTATGTTTCTGTTCTTCTTACTTGGTTTATAGGCTTTTTATGGAAATTCTCAATGACTGTACTGATGTGGACGAGATCAAATTCCAAGAAGATGGTTCTTGGTGTCCAATGAGACCGAAGAAAGAAGCTATGAAAGTATCCACCCAACCATGTCCAAAAATAGAAAGTATGTGCAGAACGGGCGCAGAGAGCAAAGCAGTGAGACGCGCGTGTTGTTGTCTGTAGCGCTGACCTGGTGTTAGAGCGACTATTTGCGGTTCCATGTGCTCAGTTTGCCTTTGATTGTTACACATCTTAATACATGTGCAGAGGTTTATACCACATTATAATCAGTCTTTTCATAGTATATATTTCATATATAAAGTAAGTAACCATCTAAATCATCTTATTATTTTTATTGAAGTATAATTGCTGTACAATATTATGAAAGTTAAAGGTGTACAATATAGTGACTCATAATTTTTAAAGCTTATACTCCATTTATAGTTAATTGTAAAATATTGGCTGTATTCCCTGTGTTGTACAGCATATCCTTGTGGCTTATCCTGAACCTAATAGCTTGTACCTCCCGCTTCCCCACCCCTCTAATGCCCCTCTTCTCTTCCCTCTTCTACTTGTCAGCACTAATCTGTTCTCTGTATCTGTGAGTGTGCTGCTGCTTTGTTATATTCACTAGTTATATTTTTTAGATTCCACATATAGGTGATTTCATATAGTATTTGTCTTTGTCTGATTTTTTTCCACTTAGCATCATGCTGTCAAGTTCATCCATATTGGTGCAAGTGGCAGAATTTTTGTTTGTTTTTAATGTCCGGTGTGTGTGTGTGTGTGTGTGTGTAGGTACACACCATATCTTCTTTATCCATTCATCTGTTGATGGACACTTGGGTTGCTTCCCTATCTCGGCAGTTGTAAATAGTGCTATTATGAGCTTTGGGGTGCATGCATCGTTTTGAATTAGTGTTTTTGTTTTGTTTTTCAGTGTATACCCGGGAGTGGAATTGCTGGGTCATAGGGTAGTTCTGTTTTTAGTGTTATGAGAAACTGCCGTATTGTTTCCCATTGTGGCTGCACCAGTTTACATTCCTACCAACAGTAATCTAGAGTTACCTTTTCTCCACATCCTTACCAATACATTGCTTGTAGTTTTTAGAATCATCTTAATATGCTGTGCTTGTTACAACAAGGAAATTTATGTGACATTTCTATGGATAGTTTTTCAGAATTGTTTTTAGAGTATCTGTTGGAGGAACCCCAAGTAGACATGTGGTTAGAGAGGCTGCATTTTCCATTAATGGAGGGTGGGGAAAGATGGTCATAGGTTAGTTGGTTTTAAAAAAATAAAAGTTGAGTTCAGAGCTCATTGCTTTGTGGGATGAAATATGAGCCTGAGTTACACTTAGCTCAGCCTTCAGCTCCCTGTGATGTCCGTGCTGAGTGGGGAAATTCAGGGCCATCTGAGAAGTTGAAACGTGTAGGTGAACCTAGTTTCTTTTTATCTGACATAGTCCACTCGCTGAGTTTTGTGCTGTGTTTCACATCTGGCAACGTAATGAATAATAGATGTTCAGAGTAGGAGGAGAGGAAAAAGTAAAGGATTTTATGTCAGTATTAGTCATTCTCCTGTGTTGTTACTGAACCCGTGGAAATGATCAAGGTTTCCCTCATATGTGAGAAAAATAGTGATTTAATTAGTTGCTATTGCTTTTCCATGATCAAGTAGCATGCATTTTCTACTAAGTAGATTGTAGAGCATATTTTCTTTGAAATAGTGAGTTAACATATTGTGTAAGACTATGGAAGTGGGCAGAAAGGAGAACCTAAGGAGGTAATTTGAATGTCTGAGTAACTTGTTAAAGTGAGATAGTTAGGCTTTTTTTCAACTGATACTATCAAAGTGAGCATTTTATCCAGTTCTGGCTTGTGGTGAAGAGCTTATGTATTCTTTGATATAAGCACCACTGCTTTCTTAGAATGAAAGTGTTTGATTCTGACTTCCTACTACCATGTCTGTGAGAATACACAGCCAGTAAAGCCACATACTCTTGTC
Organism: Tragelaphus eurycerus; assembly: GCA_935064755.1. Lineage (NCBI taxonomy): Eukaryota > Metazoa > Chordata > Mammalia > Artiodactyla > Bovidae > Tragelaphus > Tragelaphus eurycerus. The sequence goes on from CAKXYN010000023.1 coordinate 16,757,699, forward strand.
CACGGCCAGAGACCAGCCCCTTAACTCCAGATGTCTGTCTATAATGTGAGTCCTACCAGGGGAGATAGTGTGAGGAGTAGGATCTACATAGATCTACTGGCAGTACTGGGGAGATAACTCGGCAGGTGCCGTCTGAAAGAGGTTTTGGTCTTCTCACAAGGCATTGTGCTCCCTCTGTCTCCTAGGTAAGCACTAGTTTCATAGATGAATATCTGAAGTTAGAGAGTTAGTCTCTGTCCATGGGACGAATATCGACTTTATGGGCTGTGTATTCTCCAGGACATGCTGCACCGTTTAAAACTTGTGGTTAGAGCTTATGTTACACCTCTCACTTTTTTTTTCCCCCCTCTGTTCCCTCCATGTAGCTTCAGCTGTCCTCAGTAAGCCTTGTGCAGTGACTGTAGCCAATGAGCCAAGCAAGAAGAAAGTGGATGTCATTGACCTAACAGTAGAAAGCTCTTCTGATGAAGAGGAAGGCCCTCCTGCCAAAAGGAAATGCATCTTTATGTCAGAAACACAAAGCAGCCCAACCAAAGGGTTTGTGAATTTATAGTTCACTATTGTTTATTACACTAACTGTTCCTGGGTTAGGTTTGTAAATGGCTCTTGGAGAGTGGCATAACCATAGAGGGCCACTTTAATTTGGTTCTGTTCAGTTGAAATATTTTCAAATGAGCATGTTGTTCATGGGAAAGCAAATTTTGACGAAGATATTCCCATCTTTGGGAAGTGAGGGTTGAAATCTTCTCATGTCTAAATATTTCATATTGAACACTTTCTGTTATTTTCTTGACTGTCTTTGTAAGGAGTAAATTTGGCATCACAGACCACCGTGAGGAAGTGGAGTGTGTGGAGTGTGTAATTGGCAATCTGACCAGTGTGGATTCTAATTTTGACACCATTGCTTACTTGTTCTGTGATCTTGAATGAAATACTTAACTTGTTAGAGCCTCCTTTTCCTGTTCTGTAAAATGGGGTTAAATAATGCCTACCTCATAAGGTTATATTCAGGTTTTAATAAAATAATGCAAGAGCTCAGCCTGATTCAGGCCCATGGTAATTTTCTCAGTAAAAAAATGATTGCCTTCCCTTCTCACCCTCTCCAAGGCACAGTGGGGGCAAGTAAATGTGGTCTAGCATTTATTTCTAAGGCATCTAAGTGACAGGTTTAAGTAATTAGCAATAGATACTTCTGAGAGATTTTAGAACCTACAGGAAAGTAGCAGAGGGTTCTCTCAACATCCCACGAGCATATTATTCCAAATTTGGGTGTGCCAGTCTTGACTTTTGACCTCTCATTGCATTTCTTTTCTCTAATGGCTTTATTGGGGTATAATTTTCATACCATAAAATCCTACATCTGAAGTCTTGAGTTGCACAGTTCAGTGGTTTTATTAAATTCATAGATACGCAGTTATCATCACAACTCAGTTTTAGAATATTCTCAACACTCAGTAAACGTCTCTCATGTTCATTTGAGTTAATCCCCATGCACACGCCAGTTGGCAACCATTGATCTTCTTTTTATTGCTATAAATTTGCCTTCTCTAGGCATTTTATACAAGTGGAGTTATATTCTCGGTGCACTTTTAAAACATTCCTTTTTACAGTTAACTTTTGAAACCAGGAGAATTAAAGGTTTCTGTGCTGCCTTCTTCACAGTTAAAATACTTGTATTTCCAGATGTGATTTCCACATCACAGTGAGAGTGCATTTTTTTTTCTAGGTGGAACTGAAAAGGAAATAAGTATTTCAACTGGGATTTTTTTTCTGGGATGCTGATCATTTATCGTTTCTTTCAGACAGTTTCATTGGCACTTCTAGAATTTAAATGATAAAAAATGAAAATAGAGTTTTGAAATGTTCACTGGCTTAGATGTGATATTTCCAGAGTTTACTCTTTAATAAAATGCTTTAGAACACGCTGGGGAAAAGTAGGTTGCACAGTATATAGTTAGATGGATATATATATATATATATATATAGTTAGATGGATTTGCACCAGGTTGAAGGATGACTGTCATCTTGGAGGGTGTCTCTGGTGGCTCACTGTAAGGGTCATCTGAGATGAGCTCACCATGCGGAGGAATCAGGACAGTTCATACTTGTGATCAGCTACCACAGAGATAGATGTTGAGTCTCATCTAGGTTAAAATGAAACAAACCTAACATTTAGAGTATAAGGTGGAAATTTGTGACTAAACCAGCAGCACGTGAAAATTTTGGTTTAAATTGTTTGTAAAAGTGCAGCTATCCCATTCATTTTACAAAGCTGGCATAATTCTTAATACCCAAACTTGACTTACACATTAACAGCCAAACAGGAAAAGTGTTATGAAACAGGCTTACATTAGGAAGATCAATGAAAATTCTGAATTCAGTCTTAGTAAATTATTTAGTAATATGTTAAAATGGCATCCTTTAATATGAAGTAGAGTTTATCCAAGAATGCTTTATAATTAGGAGATACATTGATAAAATGGATCTTGTCATAGACAGCTAGTCAGCTCTCCACGTCTGTGGATTCTGGCAACTGCGAATCATCAGAAATGCCTAGAGGAAAAATTTTTTTTTTAAAGTTTCCAAAAGCAGGAACTATTTCACATAGCATTTGCATTGTATTAGGTCTTATAAGGTATAAGGTAATCTAGAGAGGAATTTTATGGTATTTTAGGTAAGGGACTTCAGAATCTGTGAGTTTTGGTATCCTTTTGGGGAGAGGGTCCTTGGACCCAGTCCACTGTGAATACTGAGGGACGACTGTATATCATCTTAATAGATGATGGCCTTCTGTAAATTAACAGCCATTTAGATAGAAGCTCTCTGAAGTGTCAGAATTCACTTAATGCTTTACCACTTGAGCTGATTTGTTCTTAGATTGCATTAATAAAAGAAGCAGTATCCAGGATACATACCCATGCCAGTTCTATTCCATTTTAGGCTAAATGACTTTTACTTAGACCATTTTCGTCAGGGCTTTCATCAAGAAGGGTATTAATGAGAGCAGCCAGAGGAGGGAAAGAGGATGGTGAGTAGCCTGATGGATGAGTGGGTCAAAGGACTGAAGCTGTGAAGCCAGGAAAAGAGAAAATGTGATATTTACCTTGTAGGTCTTGAACAGGAGTCATTGATGAACTGAGTTAAGTTAATTCTTTGTTATAGCATTTGGCAGATACAAATCCAGTAGAGGAATGATACATGAAAACTTAGCATTGGAGTTTTCTAAACACAAGAACGTTGATGTTTTTCTGTGTTAAGGTAGAGTGGATGCCACCTGTGCAGGCGTCACAGTGGTGACCATACTGTGATTATTTCATCTGTGTAATCCCGTCCAACTCTTAGATTTTTTTTTTCCCTGGTTTTGTGTCTGGTCATTCTTCTCATGTCCTCCCTGGACATGTGTCAGCATCTGGAAATTTTCCCTGAGGTGTAAATTTATCATAGGGCTTCTTAGTGTTAGGAAGCAAATGGGGAATAGAGGGAAAATAAGACTTTTAGAAAACCTCTGGTGTTTTTCTAAATTAATAGATAATTTTAAAATATGCCCCTACCCCATGCCTTGGAAATTGAATGATTACTTTGTAATAAAGAGGTATTCTCAAGACAGGAAGCAAAGATTAGAGGTAGATTAAGACTGTGGTGTTGGAGAAGACTCTTGAGAGTCCCTTGGACTGCAAGGAGATCCAACCAGTCCATTCTGAAGGAGATCCGTCCTGGGTGTTCTTTGGAAGGACTGATGCTGAAGCTGAAACTCCAGTACTTTGGCCACCTCATGTGAAGAGTTGACTCATTGGAAAAGACCCTGATGCTGGGAGGGATTGGGGACAGGAGGAGAAGGGGATGACAGAGGATGAGATGGCTGGATGATATCACTAGCTCGATGCACTTGAGTTTGGGTGAACTCCGGGAGTTGGTGATGGACAGGGAGGCCTGGCATGCTGCAATTCATGGGGTCACAAAGAGTCAAGACATGACTGAGCGACTGAAGTGAACTGAAGAATCATTAGGAATTGGTAGCAGAATTGAATCTTTTAAAATATTTTTATGATCATAAAGTCAGAACACCTGGTGAGTTTCAGGTTTATAAATAAAAATTCAAGTCACTGAATTTTCAGACATCTAAGTCTGGGCCAAGTATGATGAATTTAGTGATCTAGTACTCTAGAATACTAATATTTGCTGTCTAGCAGTATGCCATCAATTTTCTTTTGTGCTGTGAAATTATGTTGTTCAGTCACTAATTCATGTCTGACTCTTCGCGACCCTGTGGACTGCAGCATGCCAGGCTTCCTTGTCCTTCAGTATCTCCTGGAGTTTGCTCAAACTCATGTCCATTGAGTAGATCATACTCTTCGCATCAAGTGCCCAAAATACTGGAGCTTCAGCATCAGTCCTTCCAATGAATATTCAGGGTTGATCTCGTTTAGGATTGACTGGTTTGATCTCCTTGCCGTCCAAGGGACTCTCGAGAGTCTTCTCCAGCACCATTCTTTGGCATCAATTCTTTGGCACTCAGCCTTCTTTATGGTCCAACTGTCACATCCGTACATGACTGCTGGAAAAACCACAGCTTTGATTGTACTGACCTTTGTCGGCAAAGTGATGCCTCTTCTTTTTATTAATAATGTGCTGTCTGGTATCACTGACAGAAATAGAGCTGACTTGAGGACAATGACTTTCTATTTAAATATGATGAACCAAAGGTGACAGTAAACAAGCTGTGACATTTTCTGTGTATTAACTGTGTGACTTTGGGAATTCTGTAAGCTCAGTTTTCTCATCTGTAAAATAGAAATAATAATAATGTGCAACTCATTAAGTTATTATGAGGATTGAATGAAATAATGGCAGTGACAGTACTCAGTAAAGCATTGGAAAAGTGACATATTTGGGCCATTGTTATTATTCATCCTATATTTGACAAACCGCCCAATAACTCTTTTTTGTTATATGAAAACAAAAAACAGACAAAAAAATAATATGCTGTCTAGGTTTGTCATAGCTTTCCTTCCAAGGAGCAAGCATCTTTTAATTTCATGGCTGCAGTCACTGTCTGCAGTGATTTTGGAACCCAAGAAAATAAAATATTTCACTGTTTCCACATCTGTTTGCCATGAAGTGATGGGACCAGATGCCATGATCTTAGTTTTTCGAAAGTTGAGCTTTAAGCCAACCTTTTCACTGATATTATGCATAAAGCTATAAAAATTTATATGTGTACATAATACATAATGTACATAAAGGCCTATGTGTGTATTTGCCAATCCTATGAGGAGGGAGTAACAAAATGTTTTTAGTATTTATAGCGTCACATACTTAAACCCATAATTCCTCCAGGCATAGCCATTTAGATTTCACCATGGTTCCTATTATTCCATATCTATAAATACATCTATTTTTGCACAGGCATTAGAGTTGTTTACCTTTCCGAATGTGATCTTTGTGATGCTTCTAATTGAGATAAGAATCCGCTGCTGCTACTGCCGCTAAGTCACCTCAGTCATGTCCGACTCTGTGTGACCCCATAGACGGCAGCCCACCAGGCTGCCCTGTTCCTGGGATTCTCCAGGCAAGGACACTGGAGTGGGTTGCCATTTCCTTCTCCAATGCATGAAAGTGAAAAGTGAAAGTGAAGTCGCTCAATTGTGTCCAACTCTTAGCGGCTCCATGGACTGCATGCAGCCTACCAGGCTCCTCCATCCATGGGATTTTCCAGGCAAGAGTACTGGAGTGGGGTGCCAAAATCTGCTACCAGTAGGTAATTTGATCATCTTAACAAATGGCGAATTTTACCCATTCTATATAAAGTTGAATTTGTGTTAATGTTACAAAGTTCAGGTAATTGGATTTAACTTGCACTGAATTGTTTAATTTTTCAAATATTTGCTGAGACTGTAGGTGTTGATTAATAATTTGTACTGTCACTGGATTGTGGCATCTTTACATGTTGTGGTAGCATTTTATATTGGTGAAACAAGGAATAGTTAATCACTCAGTTTTATGAGAGCAGAAGATGTGCAGTGATTAAGGGTTACTATGGTGACGAGTGCACTGGGACATTGACTTCACTTCCGTGCAGGTGTAAGTAAAGGGCCAGGGAGGGAGAGTGAGTTTTGTTGTTTTCTATGAATCTGATCCAGATTGAAAGGTCAGTTGAGGATCAAGAGAAAAGACAGTGTGAGATAATCAGAGCCACTTTTTATGCCCCCTTGTGAGTACTAACATACGCCAGTCTCTATTTCCTTCTTATTCCCATGACCCCATGCCCCAGTTTCTGATACACATTCCTGTGTGGGAGGTAGGATCATGTGTAATTTGGAAACACTTCTGGTGATTTCCTGTTCTCCTTTGATCCTTGTATTGGACCAGTGTCTTCAGACTTCCAGACGCAGATGTGCTTTAATACAACATACATACTTGAGCTCATCTCAGGTTCTCTCTTTCTCCCTCCGGAGTCTACCTTTGTGGTTTTAGATGGCCAGGTAACACTGGCATCCAAGAAACCTCCTGATTCTAACTGAGGCAGGTTGCTCTTTCTGTCCGTCTTCACCTACGTCTGGAAAATGTGTTTTGAAATACTTAGATTATGTTATTGTCTCAAGCATACTGTATTTCCTGTGATTCCCAGATAGATCAGTCTCAGTTTACTTGCTTTCCTGAGACTAGCATTTGCCAACACAGCCATGTATATCCTCTTAAGATGACATCTGTATTTTTTGAAAAATAGTACAGAGTAACAGGGCTTCCCAGGTGGCTCAGTGGTAGAGACTCCTCCTGCCGGTGCAGAGGCTGTAGGAGATGCTGGTTTGATCCCGGGGTGGGGGAGAGCCCCGGAAGAGGAAACAGCCACCCACTCCAGAATTCATGCCTGGGAAATCCCATGGACCAGAGGAGCTTGATGGGCTACAGTCCATGGGGTCTTAGAGTCAGACATGACCTTGTGACTGATCATACACACGCACGCGATGTTTCTATCAGTTGTGCGTCATCTTTGTATTGATCCCTTCCAGCTGTGGAGATTGTGCCTATCTTGTTGAGTTCACAGTAGTTTACTGGTGGTGCTTTGGAATGCTGACCTTAATGTCCTAATGACCTCATGTCTGTGTGTCCCCGTCCCCTACTCTTCTTTTTTTCCCCTCAAATTTAGTAAAGTTTTATTTTTTAAAATGTACAGTGGTGGGACCTGTCTATGCATCTTTACTGGAAGCTGGGGCATCTTCACCTTTGGTGTTTCTGGTTTAAATTACTTGTACTCTGTGCTTTGAAACCACTTTAATGGATGCTTTACTAAGTAGCCCCTAAAGGGCTACCCTGACCAAGGAGCTGTGAGTCTTCAGTCTCTCGGAGACAACAGCTGAGGTTTTAAGCGTGTAGTCGGGAGCTTCCTCACGTAGTCCGGCATATGTGGCTTTGTCAGGCAAGACGAGGTTATTGAGCTTGTCCCATATTTTGCCTTTGGCCTTGCCCCCAGACTTGTTCAGTGGGTGTTTGTCTTTCTTGGCTGGCTTTCTGGCATCTACTTTTTCTTGTCATCCTTGGGTAGCATCTCAGAGATTTGAGAGCAGCTGCTACCCCTGCAGCCTCACTAAGATGTTGGACAAAAAGATGGTCACCATCAGCCAGAGGGTCCGTGACGTTGCTTAGTTTCTTATATATATATATATATATATATATATATGTATTTAAGATGTTTTCTTGAGGACTTCTAATCATTAACTCTGGACTAAGATATAATGACTGTTAAGTGGGAAGAATGCAAAATCATTTTTCTTTTTTCCTGAGCTACTTCAAAAATATGTTTAACCATACTGCTTCTTGAAATTATAAAATAATTATAGTATATATATACACAGTGTATATTCATATATGTATAAATGCCAATAATAAATTATCTTAAGTATATTTAATTTTGTGTTTTTAGTAGCATGAACAGTGAATTTCAAAGTCATAGCTCTCCTAAAAGAGTAGATGGTATCATGGTAGCTAGTGTTTTTATTTCTGAATATTATGTCTTAAATCCTGAATGTTTTATTCTTAATCTAATTTCTTTTCTGATTGCTAGTGGTTTTTTATCAGACTGGCTGGCTTTAGGACTGTCTTTACTCAGGTGGTCCCCAGATAAGAGTGCTAATAATTAACACAATTCATGTTACATAATGGAAGGAATTATGTTTGAGCTGTAGTAAGTAAGTAGCTTTAGTCATAAAGGTACCCTGATTTAAATCTAATTTTAGGAGTCTTCTATTTTCTTTCTAAATTTCTTTATATGTAACTTACTAATATCACATGCATGTTATACATACATTAATAAAAGCAGTGTGTAGCCTATGGTCCTATTTGTGGTTCAGAGTTCTATGTTTTGCTCCAGCAGTGTTCTTTATGTTTTGGTGCCACCTTGCTCTTATGTCACAGCTGCTATTGAGAGGCAACATATGTTCATGTTAAAGTGAAGACTGTTAGGAAAGAGGAGACTGAATGGCGCTCTGTGTAGTGAGTAGCTGCCATAGAGTTGTTTTGAAGCTCAGTGAACTTAGATTGAGAATGCCCCGTAGTACAGCTCTTCTCTCCTGTGAACTAACAGCCAGATTGTTTGTAATTTCCCATGCTATTTAAAACAGGGTTCTCATGTATCAGCCATCTTCTGTAAGGGTGCCCAGTGTGACTTCGGTTGATCCTGCTGCTATTCCGCCTTCATTAACAGACTACTCAGTACCATTCCACCACACGCCAATCTCAAGCATGTCCTCAGATCTGCCAGGTATGTGAAGAGTTGTTTTGTTTTTTATCAATTTTTTTTTTACCATTTATTTTTTATCTTAATCTGTGAAGCAAATATAATTTCAGTATCTTAAATAAAAATGCAAAGGAAATTGCTAAGGAAAGGGTTCCTGTAAAGGTGATACCTGTTTTAACTATTAATCACGTTCAGTTGCTATCATTTTAACTACCGAGCAATCTATAGATTTTGTTGGGAGGAAACAGAGTAGTAGGGTAGTGGGAAAATTTGATGGAATTTATTCTCCCGCATAGAGGATGTACCACAGGGAGACTTTGTCTTTGTTTATTTTCCATGGAAGCTTCACAGGTTAGGGAGAATGTTCTCTCATACTTTTCTTTTCTAAAAGCGCATCACTTCTTGGTAGCCCATCACAACTTCAGAATACACTTGTGAACTGTGAGGTCAGGTTACATGCCAGCTTTACCCTGGAAAAATTGGATCTGCCTGCTCTTTTTCCACAACACTCCTGAGTGTTCAGGGTTATCTTTAAAAAAAAAAAAAACAAAACATGTTTTTTTAATTGGAGGATAATTGCTTTACAGTGTTGTGTCGGTTTAGGAATATCTTTTATATGATATTAACAGTTAAAAACTTCATGGCTGCCTGAGTTACCGTAGTATCAAGTTTTTCATAGATCAAATTGGCATAAGTTTGGAACCAGTGACTTTATGACTTCCCTTCTCTCTGAAGGGCCCTTTTATTGAAATTCAGTTACCTCCTCCTGTTATTAATTTTATTTTCTGGATTTAGGAAGTTAATTTTGACCTGTGATTTATTCTTCTTAGCCCTCTTAATAAGGTCTTTATTTTAAGCACAATTGGGTAAAATTTGGGTATATTCTATTGGGTAAAATTTGTGTTGTTGGAACAGTTGATAGTTGTGTAATCTGGTCAGGTGTAATTTTGTTCAGAGTTTATTCAGTTTGAATACAATTTAATGGGAAAGAGTAGACTAAAAATAGTATCCATCAAAAAAAAAGTTAAAAGCTTTTTGGTTCTTAAATATATCTTCCATATGTTCTTTGGGAATTGGTTATTTTTAAAAAACTGTAAACCCAGCCAGCACCAGTTACAGAGTCATTGCTGATACAAAGCTTGATCTTGAGTTACAGGTGAAGTTTCATGGTCCATAAGAAAGAGGGAAAGTCCGAGTCTTAATTCCTAACTGCCATGTTTTATTTTAACTGTGGCTAGTTTTAAATGAAGTTGAAAGGTTTCCACATGTCATCTTAGTATGTGTTACAAATAAGCATTCCAGAAGAATTCATTTCCTAAACATCTTGAATTAAAAATTAATCCTGAGAAAAAAGATAATGAACATTCTCTGTTTACTAAGTGACTCTGGGCATTTAGCAATAGAATAGTTACAATGTACAAATCACTTGCTCTGTTAGTTTTTGAATTGTGTGAGTTTGGATGAATTTTTAATTTCAGAGAATTTATATTTCAAAGTTTGGGCATTAAGTCAAACTATTTATAAAATGTACAGATTTGAGAAAAATGCGATAAAGTATGTTAATTGTGTATTTCATAAAATACATTTCAAGCTGGTAAGAACTAAGACTATTATCCAGGACTGGTATTTAGCCATTATAAACTAGTATAGTGATACTGCTTATTAAAATGAATGGAATAGAATAGGATCTATTGTACTTTAGAAGAGTTACCAGTTTACCATCATTTATGAATTATGTAGTAGTTACTTGATCTAAATAGTTTAGTTTTTATTTGGGTTTTACTGTTAATATGCTCTTTTGTAATTAGTAATTACTTTGGAGATTTTTTGTGCATAATTTTTATGTAATTAGTCATACTGTACAGAGTTTTGATATTTATAAATTTAATAATTTATAATAAAATATTAAATAGAATACCAAGAATTGAGAGATGACAAACTCTTAATACATTTCTTAACATTCCTTTTAAACATCATAAACATGAATCTTCTGAATCTGCAGGAGAACAAAGAAGAAATGATATTAATAATGAACTGCAGCTTGGAGCATCTTCTGATACTGTGCAACAGTGAATGCAAAAATAAAACCTAATTTGTATTTGTGGAATGGAAAACAGCGTGATTATTTCACGAAAAATATGACTGCCTTATTATTGCTAGTGCCATATTGTCAGGTGCGAATGGTGCTCAAAAGTTGTATCAGTAAAATCTGAAAGTGCTAAACATTTACATATTTAATCATGTAGCAGTTATGTTTTGTTAAATTTCATGGCTCAAGTAAGTAAAATGTGTTGTTTTTAATAAGACATACAGAGTCAGTTTCACATGAAGAAGCATTTAAATTCTAAAAACTACAGATCTATCAGTAAGAGAAAAGCATTTAGAATGTACCATCATAATTTTTAAAACTACCTGCTTTTTAAAAGATAATTATGAAATACTTAAAAGTGAAAACACAACATACCATTGCAGTTCAAACTTATGGTGAAATAAGAATAGCATTTTACTGAACTTTTATAAAGTATTAAGGCAATAATGTTTTAATCACTATTCATGAAGCTTCATCTGTTTCATGTAAGAGTTTTCATAGTCTATACTTACAAAGTAGAATTATAAGACATTGTTGATAATAGTTTTTTAATAGAAGGAATAACATCTGAAATACTGCTCAAGCTTCAGTATTACTGTTGGAGAGAAAATGGTTTCAGTGAGAAATATTTACATTGAAATATTATTGACTTTTATGTAGACAGCATCTATATAATACAGCTAGGGAGATACAGTGGGTTTCAACCAAAATTTCAGAAAAATTTCTAGATACTTTTATTATGGCATTGTATGTTATCATATTCAGTTATCCCTGGATGAGATGTCAAAAGATACGATCAGTAGACTGTTAGCACACATGAAATAAGCATCCAGTAATAGAAATGCTGAATATATAAAACTTGCAGATGATATTATAAGGGCTAGACAGATTCTGAGTTACTGTTCAGCTGCCGCAGAGAGAGGATTTACTCAGTATTATTACTGTGAACAGAAATTCGCTTACTGAAGTACATCACCTCCTTAGTATCACTTTAATGGGGAACTCTTTGGAAAAATTGGTTATGATTCCCTTTGTCCAGTGTTGGCTCAAATCTTGTATCTTATAGCTAGTGATAGCCATAAAAATGACAAGTCATGTCAGCAGTTTTCAAAAATCTTTTAGAAGTTGAATGACTTCTTTCAAATGATTGGTGCTACAGCTTGTATTATTCAATAAGTATTATCATCTTACCCTTATTTAGAGATTATAAGGGAATAAACTTAAACATTTATCAGTTATATTTACGCAGGTTAAATATAATTTCCCACTAATATTCACTGTTTAGACTAACAGTCCAGTATCACAGTACACTCTATTACGATTATTGTACTTGAGGTGACATTGAATACCAGGATATAAAAATTCATAGAATAAATAGAAATTGGCCTTAGTAATCATATACCTAATATATGATTTTTTTTTAATGTTTTAGAATTTAGTCAAACAGAGATCTAGGGGAACTGACCTTGAAGTTTATTGCTAGACTTTTCAGACATGAAGATTTTATTATTTATTGTTAATAACTTTAATATTTCAAAACAGTATTACTGGGCAACCTTTTGTTACTTTTCTATTTCTATATAAGCATAATTGGAGGATCCCAAATCTTTAGAAAACTGCATTAGCTTATAACCCAGTACACCTTGACAAGGTTTAGCTTGTTAGTAAGCAGCAGTTATGAAGTGCTTGCTTTACGCAGCGTGTTGAACTGTGTAACACTCCTTTTGTTGTGGGAACCGGGGGACAGAGAGCTGTCCGTGGAATAGACATTTATTTGTTTAAGAAGTGCTATTTTAGATGAAGCTTAATGTGTATTTCTAAAAAATAAATGTGAAGTGTCTTAAGAGACTAAGCATGTTTTTTTTAATGTCTCAATCCAGATAATCATCTCTTCATTTTGTTGCTTCTCATTCCGCTAAGTGAAAATTTGCTTTGACTAGTTCTATTTAAATTTTGAACTCCTCTACCCCTTTTAAACCTCTGGGGATGGTTTTTCCAGTTGTTTTGTCAAGACATATGTACATTTTTGGGTTTTATGCACATAAATATCCTGAAATATCCTGATTGTGGTATAGACCTTCCCTACAGCACAATGGTAAGGACTTAACCCAAATGTTCTATGACTTAAATAAAAAATGATTTGGGGAAATAATTCTTGTCTCCAAAATATGAGACAACTATTAACAGAACATTTTTGTTTTAGGTTTGGATTTTCTTTCCCTTATTCCAGTTGATCCCCAGGTATGTATCCTGAATTTAAGCAACTAATTTGTATTGGATTGTTGGTTGTGTCACTAACTAAAAATGACCAGTTGCATAAAATCAGGACAGTCAACTCTCAGTTACTTAAATTGATGTAAGGAAAGTACTTCTGTAAATACTTTACAATTTTACTTGGAGGCATGACGTTTTTCAGTTTATGATATTTTGACCTTTACTACTAGCATTTTAAATTATTTTTTGTTTAATATAATCATTTGGCATTTCTTAACAAGCATTTGAGTGATTAAAATGAGGGGAAGCAGTGCTGGATGACTGGAAATGTTGAAACTTTATAGAGATAATTTGTAAAACACTTGTTCTGTATATAGAAGATGGCTGAAGCTGATTATAAACAGGTTGAATCATTAGCTTGATTCTTCCTAGTTTTTAAAGGCAGCCAAATTCAGACTTTGAAGAAGCCCTCACCTAAAATTGCTATAAACCAACCATTGGTGTTTTCTCTGTCGGAGATAAGAAACTAGTATTCCAGTGTCCCTCAGTGAAGACCTTGCAGTGAGCACAGCCTCCACTGATAGGCTAAGAGCAGAGGAGGAAAAGGCACAAGGAAAGCTGATGGGGAAAGCAGACAGAGAAAGAGACCTGGAGAAGTGCCGAGAGTAGGGACGGATAGAGGATCACTGCTCTTGTAGTCTGCTCAGAGTCAGCTGACCACAGGTTGTGTATCAGCTTCCTGGTTTAATACTCTGATCATACAAGCAGTACTGGAAGTTTGGGCCCAAGGTGACAAGCACAAAAAGAGAAGTTTCTTTTCACCCTAAATTAACTTTGCTACATCAGTAGATTCTATAGCAGAATATCTATGTATTTTTCTAGGAGATAGATTCTTCAGGATTAAAGTATTACTGACTTTTATGTCAACCATCCTTTTTAAAAAAATCATCTTGGAACCTTGAGGATTTTGATTTTATAGGGCCATTCAGCATGCTTGGTGTCAGGCTAACTTGTTGATAAAAAATACCTAGAATTGATAATATTGATGAGCTGTCCTTATTGATATTTCATGTAATCAATCTAAACACAAACTTAGGACCTTTCCTCTTGTAGTGTGTACTGGACCTCACTTGTCATACTAAAGTTAGTGCAGTTGTTTCTCACATAAAACAGTCTATGGTGATATAAAATAAAGCTTTTAGCTCTTGTCTCTCTTTCTCCTGGTCAGTATCAGAGTACTTAAACCCAGGTTGAAATTTGTTTGGGGATCAGCAACTAAAATTTAAACCAACATTTACACACACTTGCAGGGGGCCGTCAAGCAGGCATCTCAGAGGCAATTAGATTTCCTTTAAGATTTATTCCAAACTTTTGCTTGTTTTTTATTGCAAAATACAGGAAATCTCATTCTGAGCATCCTGGGATAGTTAGCTACCGTGTAGTCTCTATATTAGAGTGTATGCTGTCTTCTAATCACACAAGTACTGTTACATGTCTGTAGATAGGAATCAGATGTTGTTTTTCCACTGATCAGTCTTAACATTGTTCCTTAAGGGTCTAATTAATAATAACTTTTGAAAGAATTATTGAATTTTGTGTTAGCACTTTTGCTTAAAGCCATTAAAGATAAGTTTATTAGCCTTTTACAGTGTGCTTTAAATTTGGTATAAATAAATTTAGAGAGCAAATTCAAGACTAAGTATGATTCATAATTGTGGGGCTAGTATTCAGTATTAACTGTAGTTGTTATTGACATTTTTGTACTACTACCTACATATTTGGTCAACAGATTCTGTTTTGAGACAGTCAAGAATATGCTGCACTCATCAAATAATGTAAAATGTTAAATTCGTGCCACCTTCTATCCAAAGATGTGAAGTTTTGAGAAATTTTTAAATCCCACCGAGATTTAAATATGTGGCTTTCACTTATGCATATCTAACAGTGTGTAGTCTCTTTATTTACAATCAATGAAGCCTCTTCCTCATCCGCATCATTGTTTGTTTCAAGCAGTACTGTCCTCCTATGTTTTTGGATAGTCTCACCTCACCCTTAACAGCAAGCAGTACGTCTGTCACCACCACCAGCCCCCATGAAAGCAGTACTCATGTTAGTTCATCCAGCAGCAGGAGTGAGACAGGGGTCATAGCCAGCAGTGGAAGTAACATTCCTGACATCATCTCACTGGACTAAAGAAGGACTCCCTCGATTCTAGGAATCATCCATCAGAACTGCTCTTTCTTGGATCTCTGGTCCGTGGAAGCTATTTTTTTGCTAATGATTGCTTTGATATTTATTGAAATGTCAGATGGATTCATTTGCCTTCTGAGAGATGAACACAGATGACTGCAACAAGAACCACGTGACGTGCACGGATTTTTCTTACTCTCGGTGTACTCTGGAGCATCAGATACATTCAGCTGTAACTATATCCTCCTGAGAGATGGATTTCAATTTCATACTACTGGATAGATTCTACAAATCAGTTAAATTTTTTTTGTTGTAATACACAGCAATAAAATTATGTAAATATTCAAGTATACTTTTTTCTAATTAAAAAATGTAATCAGTGATTCTAAAATGACAACTTTTTGTTTAACCTGATGTGAAGGAAAAAATACATGGAAAGAAGTTACATTTGCCAAATGAGTCCTTTCCATGGATTTGTTCTGTTTTGTTGAAGTAATGAAGTCTAGATAAGTGGCCAAAGCTTGGGTTCCACTGTTCTCCATTTCCATCCAAGAAGCATGGCCTGTGTACTTCCCCTGGCGGTTGTTTCTGCTCTGGTGTTCCGTGCCCGTGAGTGCAGAGTGGAGTTCTGGGATTTGGCTGCTCCTTATTAGTGAGTATGTTGAAGAACACTATACAGATTCTGCCCTGATGATGTGTGCTGATTTTGGTCATTGAACTTTCTCAATCTAGAGATGTCTGTAAATTAGGGACTTAGCTTCTCAACGAAGTTCTCTGTGACTGTTGACTGAAATGTGTCTGGATTGAGGTGTGGCTGGAATGTTAAGATTGTGTTCACACTGTCCAGAAATATTGAGAGCATGGAGGCAGTGGAAGAACAGATTTAGGGGCAGTGGGAATAGCAAAGTTTAATTTCTTCCTAAGAACTTCTTTTACTCATTTATTCTATAGGATCATGTTCAAATCTGCGATGAGTAATACTGACAAAGTATGTCATAGATCTCATTTTTCTCATAGCAGTGATTTTTAAATTTAAAAGAACAAACAATAGCAAAGGGATGGAGGCGGCATCAGATTTCCTTTTTTTATAAAAAGGGGATGTTTGCTGAAACCACAGAAGATAAAAACAGAATTAGAAGTGTTTGAGTATAAGAAAAATTTGAAGAGAGGATGGGCCTGAAACCCACTGTGAAAACCACTCTCTTACTATATGTTTGATTTGAAATCCCTCAGGAAGCTGAATTTTACCCTTAGAGAAACATTTTTATCCAGATTTTATACTTTGCTTTCATTTGGCTGCACAATTTTGATTTCTCAAGGAGTTAATACTTTGCGAATGTTTAGCTTTCTCTCCCTAAGCTGTATCTAAGTCAACCTTTGTTTAAAAATCATTAATCTGGCTGATTTCTCAGACTGAAATGCCCAGATGAAGAGTCCACCAGTTTCGTGTAGGACAGGGAACAGTCAGGGCTGGTGCAACTCCAGGGAGCTGCCTTGTCGCTGCTTGGTTTTTCATATCTTCTCAAGTTCTCATGACCTTTGTGCTGTTTTTGTACTCATTTAATTTCCTGTGATTTTCTACATCATCCCTTCTTTGGCTGTATTATCCCCTTAATGTATTATCCCTTTTGGAGAGTTAAAAACATGGAAAACAAGCCTGAATCTTCTGCAGTTGTTACATCATAGTTGCCAGTTTTAAATTCTTAGGACATGTTGCAGTCCTTTGGTCCATACACAGAATTTCTTCTGGTAAACTTTTATATTGCTGCTCTAAATGTGGATGCAAGTTCTGTTGACTCTGTAATCAGACAGAAAAAGTAACCTGATTTGTGTGATATAATTTGTTAATAAAGAAATGCTGTATATTTGTTATCATTTTGCTACCCATTAGATTCTCAGAGGACCCCCCCCCCAACTTAACCAACAGAGTTTTATAAGGTAAATGAAAAAAATAATAGAAATTAGTTCATTTACTCGATTCTTGTAACTGATAACCTCTGTGCTTTTATAGTTGTACTTTGTTTTCTTTTCACTATTTTATGTGAACAGTTGTATTGTTCATTTTTGGTGCTTTACACTAAATTACATAAATTTTTAATTTATCTCATACAGGCGACTAACATTTTTTAAAATATACTTTTAAGTTTATAATCTTAAAATTGAGACTTTTATGTATATCTTTGAAGGTGAGTACCTTTTTGTATGCTTTTGGCTCTATGACAACAGCGTGCTTACTAAGCCATTGTCCTTCTTTTAGTATGGCCAACAAGTACTTTGACTGGGACCCTGCATTTGTAGTAGTGTCTTTTGCTAACCAAGATACCTGCTCAACCAAGTATAATTCAGTTTCAGAGGAGGTCATCTCTACCTGTTACTTAGGTGGCAGCCAACCATCTACCATCTGATGATGTTTAAGAAAAGAACTGCAATTACCAGCCTCTTATAAACACTTAGCCAGCCTGTGTTTTTATCTTTGTTCACACAGAAATGTTAGAAGAGTTTCCTTGCTCTGGTAACGCATGACAATATAATTGGTACTGAATGTGGCTTCACGCCTAGTCTGCTTACTAACTTTTTGATTCTTAGGTAAGCCGCTTTAGGACTTTGTTTCCATTTCTGCCCAGAAGGTATAAATTCTTTCAGCATCTGTTATGGGATGATTATAAAGGCCAAACGAAACCATAGAGTCCAGAAAGCTAGAATGGAAATACCATGATTAAGTGAATGATAGTGAGTATACATAAGGAGATCCATAACTCTGGGTATAAAGCAAATTTCCCTAGGGTAGAATTCTAAAAGGATTTGAAGAAAGGTTGGATTGTAGAGGAAAGATATTCAACAGACTGTTGTGATTTAGTATTCAGACCTTTCAGCCATTATACTTCAGAGCAGTCCTGAACATCTGTCATCTAGTAACCAAGGTGTCTGCTTTTCTTCTGCCAAAAAAGTATTTATTAGTTACATTTCGTCTTTTTAAGTAAAGTTGAATTTTATAAAGTATTAGTCCTCAACTCTGTCTTTCATTTCTCTCTAGCCCCCAAAGGGTGTGAAAAAAGTCTCCCCCCGCCCCCAAATAAACACTTTATTTTCCTAATCTTTTTCATCGTGGAAAACGTAGAGCAGCGTGCCATTTAAAACTTGGGTCTGACATTGTATTTTGTGACCCTGGGACTAGATCTGTGTGTTGTGGGAGCATGGCGTTGTCATTTAGAGTGGTAATTCATGACAGAACTTGATTCACCATCTTTTCTGCTACATTTCTACATGAATATGTAGAACTTACAGAAAAGAAATAAGTTCTCTGCTTTTTAAAGAATGACTGGTTTGTAAGCCCCCACTTTTTTGTTAGGAACCACACTCCAATTCCTAGCAGAAACCAATAAATCTATGTAAAAATGCCCATTCTGCTTTAATGCTTGCCTGATTCAATATTTTTTTTTTCTGTTTATGTTGGTGTAATACATGCTTATTGTGGGAAGTCCAGACAATACAGAAAAGGTAGAAAGGGCACTTAAATATTTTTGAATGTTTCTTGCCGGTCTCTGCTACATGTTTGTGATTTTACATAGTTTTATTCCTTCTCAGTGTAATTTGTATCTTGATTGTTTTTTCTCAGTCTACAGGCATCATTATTCCATGTTACTAAAAACTGCATTGTATGGATGTGCCATGCTTTCTGTTGCCTTTCCCTGTTGGGCATTTTAGTTGTATTTCATGACGCTGTGTTACAGTGCATGTCTTTGTGCATAAATTATTTCCTTAGGATAAATTCCTAGAGGTGAGCTTCTGAGTCAAGGATGTAAATACTTCTGTAACTTTTGGTGCACAGCACTTTTCCAAGTGGTTTTGCTAACCATGTGGTATGAGAAGAACTGTCTAACCATATTTTCCAAGAATATGTACCATTACCTGTATGCAGGCATCTGCATTAAGGCCTTCCACCTCTGACCTTACTGAGCTGGGGTAACTGATTTGGAGATAATTGGCAGAAATTTTCCTGGGATGTCTCAGTTTCAAATATATCTCTCTGATATGTTTCAGAAACACCTGCTTATAAGGATATTCAGATGATTTTTCACACATTTTTACTTGAATTATGAAGTAGCCGTTGTTACACTACGTTTTCCATTTTTAGTTAGAAAAGTCTTGACTTTCTGAAACCATCTTTGCCTGGGGCCAGCCCTTAGTAGCCAGCTCTCTCTTTTTTTCCTCTTCCCTTAGGCTCCATTTTGGCCTTTCTGAGTTCCCCAAAGCCAGTAGGATCTTCTGAGCCAAAGGCAGTGCAACTCAAACTGGAAAAGTGGTAAGGCTAAAGCAACAACAAAAGCAGAGCCGAGCTTTGCTTTCTCACTTTTTTTGTGTGTGTTTCCCACCCCATCTTGGTGTTCTCAAGGTAGCTCTGGGATAAGAAAAACAGACTGCAGTCGTCTTTTGCTCAAGGTATTACTTTCTTGATTGGCATACCACGTTGTTTCCTGAACTGTTTCTTTTTGAATGGGTTTTAAAGCTGCTTTTATTCAAAGCTCAAGTCTTTTACATGAAGAGTGTTGTGTTATAAAATGTCCCTTGTATTTTGGCCTTCATCAAACCATTCAACAAGATTTCAGTGTGTTTTGAAAGTGTATGTGGACTGGACTGGTATAACAGATCTGGTCCCATTCTTCAAAGGGCTTACAACAAGTTTTCAAAAATCAGGAATTCTTACCTACTAAAGATGTGCTAAGAAACCTACAACATATCACATTCCTTACCGCAGTCTTTCAAAGGAAAGCAGTGTTGTCTTTATGTTGCAAATGAAGAAACATAAATTTTGCATTTGGACTTGGGTGTCTGAAACAGACCTATTAAATCAAAAGCCTTATGACTAAACTGAAGTGACACTAATTAGGTAGGCTATTTGGGAGGCTGGTGTGGTAACCTAGACATAAAATTACTAGACCTGATTTCAGGTGATGGCTACAGGAATGAGGAAGGAGTGGATGATGGAGCCATTTCAAAGGAAGACTCAAGATTAAGTGGATGTAGGAATAAGAGCTGAGTTCATTTCTCAAGGTAGAATGGACCACAGTCATTAAGGGGAGACAATGGTGAGTTTGATGATTAAGATGAGGTTTCAGAAAGGAAGTTTTCAAGAAGCGTATTTTTGTTCTGCAGTCTTAAGAAGTGCAGACTTCCCTTGCCTCCACTTTTCCCATCACTGGTCTCCCTTCTGTATGTGTTCTAGTCTCTCCCAATTGCCCGCCCACCTTTGTGCTGTGCATGCCCAGTCGCTCAGGCGTGACTGACTCTTTGCGACCCTTTGGACTGCAGCCTGTGTTGGCTGCGTCGCAGGTGGATTCTGTACCTGCTGAGCCATGGGGAAGCCCTCTGTCCACCCTCTCTCCTCCCTTAACCGTGCTTGGCTGCAAGTTGATTTTTTTTTTCTTTTTTGAATTTGCACTTAATTGCCCTGTCATAACGAATTTGGCTGTCTCCTAAGGCCTGCCATAGCCTGCAGCTCTCACCAGTGTGGGCTGTGTCCACATTCCACTATCTCAGGAGGTGGTAGCGCTGCCCTTCCTCTGTCTTGTAATTTCTAAATAATTTCTCAAGGCTTCTGACAAAAATCTGCCTCTTTGTTGCCTGTGTCAGGAAGTTATACGGTCAATTACCTCTGCTCTTACCATCGATCACTCCCACTGATTTGTTGAAGGCCTCACTTCTGACAGTGTACTTGGCCATCTCTGATTCTGTCATATTCTGTGTGACTTCATGTTCTGATGGATGACCCATCCAACACTGGCTGGTGAGATTTTTGGTTAACTTGCCTCCAACATTTTCTTCCATTGAAACTCCTTGTTTAACCCTCTCTGTTTTCTTTGTACTTCTTACCTAACTTCATTATCACATCCTTCAGCATGTCCTCAGACCCCTTTCTTGGTCACCTGCCAGTCCTTTGACTTGACACTGCATGGTTCTTTCCCCATTCTCATAAATTAATGCAAATACTGCCATTCCTTTTTTCTTTTTTAATTGAAGTATAGTTGATGTACAAAATTATGTTAATTTTAGACGTAGTACATGATCTGATGTTTGCATGTATTCTTGTCATAATAAATCTAATAACCATTTGTTTCTATATGAAGTTATAATAATGTATTATGCTGTATGTTTTCATCCCTGTGGCTTATTTTATAACTGTAGATTTATATCTCTTAATTCTCTTTACCCATTTCTTCCCCGCTCTAGCCCCTCCTTCCTGGCAACCACTCATTTATTCTCTGTATGAGTCTTTTCATTTCATTTGATTAGATTCCACGTAGGAACAAGATCATGTGGTGTTTGTCTTTCTCTGATTTATTTCACCTAGCATAATACCCTCTAGATCCATGCATGTTGGAAATGGCAAGATTTCTTTTTTCTTGTTAATGGCTGTGTTATGTATGTATGCACTTCTTTGCCCATTCATCTGTGGACACTGAAGGTGCTTCCATATACATTGGCTATTGTAAAATAATGTTGCAGTGAGTATTGATGTGCACATACCTCTTTGAAGTCACTTGACATCATATAACTACCCAGAAGTGGAATTGCCAGATCATATGGTAATTCCACTTAATTTTTTGAGAATCCCTCGTACTGTTCTCCATTCTGGCTGCACCACTTTACTCCTGCCAGCAGTGCACAAGGGTTTCCTTTTCTCTACATCCTCGCTAACACTTCTTGTCTTTTGTGTGTGTGTTAGATGACAGCCTACCACTCCTTTTCAGAACACACCTTTCTTAGCAGGTGATCTTGTTTCCAAATTCAATCAGAAGATTCAGGACTTCAGCATGGTTTCTTTCCCTCCGTGCTCACCTTCATCCTTTATTCCAGCCTCAGAGGACGAGTTGGGCCATAGGCCAGTCCAGCCCCGTGAACCTTCGACGCCTGTGTCCTCTGTTGTCCTCAGGACCTACCCCTATGAGACTTGCCCTCTATCCTCTATGTCTTCCACCTTTTGGCTGCTGCTTTTCTTATAAAAGTTTCATGTCATTAAACATTTGAGAGGCTGTTTATGCCAGGTACCGTATCAGGCACTTGGAACACACGACAGAGACTTAACCTTCACCAAAGTTGTCATCCAGTAGATGGGGCTTCCCTGGTGGCTCAGTTGGTAAAGAATCCGCCTGCAATGCGGGAGACCTGGGTTCAATCCCTGGGTTGGGAAGATCCCCTGGAGAAGGGAGTGGCTACCCACTCGAGTATCCTGGCCTGGAGAATTCCATGGACTCTATGTCCATGGGGTCACAGAGTCAGACACAACTGAGCAGCTAATACTAACTACTAACTAACTAAGACATTATAAATCAGTGAATAGGGAGATCATAGTGCAGTGGTTAAAGGTGGAGTCAGGGTGCTACAAGAGCACACAGATAAGAGGGCTGAAAATGTCCAAAATAGCCAGAAGTTTGCTAAGGAATATTAAATATGTAAGAAATCATGAAAAATCATGTAGAATATCAATAGCAAGAAGTTATTGAAGACTTTTCATGGTGATTCACAGTAAGGAGCATTGGTTGAGTTTCATGATAATTTCCATTCTACACATGTGGAAACAGATTGTGAGAGGGTAAGTGACTTGTAGCATATAAGCGGGAAGTCAGGCTTCATGCTCAGTTTTTAACCGTCTTCTCATAGAGGCCTTCCTTGACTATTCTGTCTAAAAAGTGTTTCCTAAATATCCTAACCACACCACTGTTGTATCCTATATGGCAGATAGCACAACCTGTGTTTATTTTATGTATTAGTTCACTGTGTATTTGTTTCCTCTGCTAGATTGTAAGCTCCATGAGGGCAGGGATGATATTTCAATTGCATCCCAGAGCCAAACATGGTATAGCACATAGTAGGTGCTCAATAAATGCTTGTGAATGAAGAAATAGTGGGTCATCATTTGTGTTTGACTTACTCTGACTGTAGAAATAACTTGACATCTGACCAACTGGTACTCACAAGGGAGGGAAACAAGCAGATGGATGAAAGAAGCTGGGGATTTTGGAGGAAATGAGCTCACTAACCTAATAGACTCCAAACTCTTACAGGGGCGAGTGCCAGGAATGGGAGATTGGTAGGGAAATACACAGTAGGGACAAGAATGTGCCAGTAGGTGTTTGATTAAACCTGAAGGCCTAGGACCCATTGTAGACTCAGCCTACTGTATACGTAAGGCTGGGGAAATTCTGCCTGTAATCTCTATATCCTAGGGGCCAAGTTACCTGGGTCAGCTATACTACCATGAGTATTGCAGTACAATTGTATTGGTATCTAGGAGTACCAGACACCTTACCCGCCTCCTGTGAAACCTGTATGCAGGTCAAGAAGCAACGGAACTATGGACTGGTTCCAAATTGGGAAAGGAGTATGTCAAGGCTGTATTTTGTCACCCATGTAGAGTACATCATGGGAAATGCCAGGCTGGATGAAGCACAAGCTGGAATCAAGATTGCTGGGAGAAATTCAATAACCTCAGACAGCACATTAAAAAGCAGAAACATAACTTTGCCGACAAAGGTCTATATAGTCAGAGCTACAGTTTTTGCAGTAGTCATGTATGGATGTGAGAGCTGGACCATAAAGAAGGCTGAGTGCCAAAGAATTGATGCCTTTGTACTGTGGTGTTGGAGAAGACTCTTGAGAGTCCCTTGGACTGCAGGGAGCTCAAACCACTCAATCCTAAAGGAAACCAATTCTAAATATTCATCGGAAGGACTGACGTTGAAGCTGAGGTTCCAATACTTTGACCACCCAATGCGAAGAGCCAATTCATTAGAAAAAACCCTGACGCTGGGGAAGGTTGAAGGCAGGAGGAGACAGGATGACAGCATGAGATGGCTGGATGGCATCACTGACTCGATGGACATGGAGGAGTTTGAGCCAGCTCTGGGAGATGGTGAAGGACAGAGAAGCTGGGCTTGCTGCAGTTACGGAGTTGCAAGGAGTCGGACACGACTGAGCGACTGAACAAGAAAATTAAAAGAGAACTTTTAATTTTTTTAAATGTGTGGAATGTGAACTAATACTGGTTTCTTGATGGTTTATATAATGATCTGGGGAAACCACATGTTTTCAGAGCTGATTGGCTGTCTTTTCATAGCATTTACATGTTGGGGATACAAAAGCCCAGCGTTTTAATTCTTGAGGAAAACCTTGTTTTGTCTTAGCAGTTTATGACATAGTTCGGCCACGAGGGCAGTCACGGCAGCATGTGTCTTCTCTCACTTGAACTACTGTAACTGTAGGAAGCATCTTATTGTTTTCATTCCTGTCTCCTTATCCCTATTTCTCGCAGTAACAAGTTTCGTGTTTTTTTTTTTTAAAGTTAATTAATTTTTGGCTGTGCTGGGTTTGTTGCTCCACGGACTTTTCTCTGATTACGGGGAGCAGGGGCTGCTCTTCGATAGCGCTGTGTGGACCTCTCATCGCATTGGCTTCTGTTGCTGCGGAGCCCGGACAGTTGGGCACGCAGGCTTCAGTAGCTGCAGCGTAGTTGCAGTTCCCTGAGTCTAGAGCGCAGGCTCAGTACTTGTGGCACAGGGCCTAAGTTGCTGCACAGCTTGTGGGATCTTCTCAGACCAGGGGTTGAACCCTTGCTACTGTCGTGGCAGGCAGATGTTTTACCACTGAACCACCAGGGAGGCCCCACAAGTTCATTTTCTTTTTTCTTAAGACACAATTCAGATCATATAACTGCTCTGCTCAAAATCCTTAATGTTTTCCTGGCTCTCTGAGTAAATCTAATGTTTTTACCATGACCTACAAGGCCCTACATCAGTGATTCTGAAACTTTCAAATGTGACCATAGTAATATATTTCAAGTTATATCTCAATATACACACTATATTTTAAAAACAAAATTTTAGGAATCATTGTTGGTGCTTACATATTTAAAAAGCATGTATGACTTCATTAACGTTTAAATAAAGTATGATAACCTCAGATATGCAGCTGACACCACCCTTATGGCAGAAAGTGAAGAGGAACTCAGAAGCCTCTTGATGAAAGTGAAAGTGGAGAGTGAAAAAGTTGGCTTAAAGCTCAACATTCAGAAAACGAAAATTATGCCATCCGCTCCCATCACTTCATGGGAAATAGATGGAGAAACAGTGGAAACAGTGTCAGACTTTACTTTTTGGGCTCCAAAATCACTGCAGATGGTGACTGCAGCCATGAAATTAAAAGACGCTTGCTCCTTGGAAGGAAAGTTATGACCAACCTAGAGAGCATATTCAAAAGCAGAGACATCACTTTGCCAACACATGTTGGTCTAGTCACGGCTATGGTTTTTCTAGTGGTCATGTATGGATGTGAGCGTTGGACTGTGAAGAAAGCCGAGTGCCGAAGAATTAATGCTTTTGAACTGTGGTGTTGGAGAAGACTTGAGAGTCCCTTGGACTGCAAGGAGATCCAACCAGTCCATTCTGAAGGAGATCAGCCCTGGGATTTCTTTGGAAGGAATGATGCTAAAGCTGAAACTCCAGTACTTTGGCCACCTCATGGGAAGAGTTGACTCATTGGAAAAGATTCTGATGCTGGGAGGGATTGGGGGCAGGAGGAGAAGGGGATGACAGAGGTTGAGATGGCTGGATGGCATCACTGACTCACTCGATGGATGTGAGTCTGAGTAAACTCTGGGAGTTGGTGATAGGGAGGCCTGGTGTGCTCGGATTCATGGGGTTGCAAAGAGTCGGACACAACTGAGCAACTGAACTGAATGAATTATCTGGTAATTCAGTATGTTTTTCATTTCTAGAAATTCATTTAGGGTCTATAGTATATTCCAAGTTGCTAATTGAGTTTTAATATATGGAATGAAATTATAGCAACTGATTTACTGTCCTTATTGGCAAATTCTAACATCTGGGTCCATTCTGGTTTGTTGATATGTCTCCTCATTATGGATTGTGTTTTTCTGCTGCTTACATGCCTGGTAATCTTTGTTTAGATGCCAGGCATTGTAAATTTTATGTTGTGCTGAATATATTTGTGTTTGTATGAATGAATTGAGCATTGTTTTGGGATGCAGTTATGTTACTTGGAAATAGTTGATTGTTTCATGTCTTGCTTTTATGATTTTTTAGGAGCCTCCAGAACAGTGATCTCTCCAAGGCTAGCTATTCCACAATAATGAGGCAAGACCCTCCTCGTCATTATGTGCAGTGCCTCTTGAATTCTGAGGTTTTACACTGTGGCTGTTGGGAATAGGCACCATTTCTGGTCCTATGTGTTTGACATTATTCCCTCTAATTCTTTTGTATTTTCCCCCCATCCTCATATAATTTACTTAGATGCCTTTATTGAAGCCACTGTGATGAATTCTGAAATGAATCCCTCTCTGTTTAGCTCCTTGTCTCTGTTTTCTGTCCTGCAAATTCTCACCACCCTGGTCTCTCTGCGTTCTCAGCTCCATTTTCTAAATTCAGAGGATCTGCTGGCCTTTGCCTGGGTTCTCTACTGTGCTGCAGCTTGGAAACTCACGAGGTCATGAGCTGGGGCAGTGGTAGGGCTCAACTCTTGTTTCCGCTCTCTCAAGAATCACTGTCCCTGATATCCAGCATCAAAGAAGCAGTTGTTCCATATACTTTGAGAATATTTTGATTGTTGCAGGCAGAAGGATAAATCCAATCTCTTCTTGCATGAAAGGGAAGTCAGTAACTTTTTATGTTTCAAATTTCTCTCCTGGAATGTAGTGATTAAAAGTCCATGATGGAAAAATGAGGTATAACACTCTAATTTTGTTTTGTTTAAGCCATTGTCATAAATACATTCACATTGCTAACAATGTTAAGAAATACGATAAAGTAATATCTTTTAAGTCTTATTTTCCATTTCAAAATATTGTTGATAATCTTTCTGAAAAACAAACTTACCATAATTGAAACTCATAGTAATGACATGTTTACCAACAGAAGATTATATGTCTCTGCATTTAGCTTGATAAATTACAAACTGTTAATATAAAACTCAGATAATATAGCAGTAACCCTCCTAATAGAAGTTGACCTTCATATGCTAGAAAATCAAATGGAGCAACATTTTACAAAAGATTAAATGACCCATTCCTTCCATTTTGTATATTCATCACATGCTCTTTACTGTTTTTCCTGTGCTGTTTGTCTCAGTTGGCTGTAGAGTTTATTGAGACATATCTAGTTCTTGCAGAATGTTCATGGGTCTGCTCACTTAGGTATCTATTTTGGTAGTTATTTATAATATCTTTATTTTTGAAAATACGGATTGTGACCTCTACATTGCTTTCCTGACGCATTGAAGTGGCTAGTTCTTGCAGAGTCCATAGCTATTTTCTATTCTAATATCTATTATTCTAAAATTCTGAGTGTGACCCATTCATTACATTCATTTCCTAACACATTAAATTGTGTCAACCAACAGTTTGAAAAGTTGCCTGATAACACTAGATTTTGTCCAGCTGGCCAGGATCAAACAGGCACCTATTTAAAGCTAGCTAGGGAGAAGGAAATGGCAACCCACTCCAGTGTTCTTGCCTGGAGAATCCCAGGGACGGGGGAGCCTGGTGGGCTGCTGTCTATGGGGTCGCACAGAGTCGGACACGACTGAAATGACTTAGCAGCAGCAGCAGGCTCCTGCTAGAACAGCTAAGAGTCTTAGATTAAAGAAAAAAAAAATTTTAAAGAAGCTTTGAAACACTGATTAGCTAGTATAAAATCAAGGAACAAGTAAAATGGGGTATTTAGAGAGTAAAACAAAACTCTGCTGCAGTTGGCTTCAGCAGTTATTTGTTGACCAGAGCAACCTGACTTTGGTCTTCACAGGCTCTGGGGCATGATTATAGCAAGCACATCTCAAAGGTCCTAAGTTATCTACTATGTGATCTTCTCCCCATAGAACCAGAGCCCAAAGGGCTGTACCCTTAGTATAAAGATGAAGTAGAAGTAATCCTAGTCTACGAGGGAATCACAAGGAATCTGAGCTCTTAGTAAGGAGGAAAATTACTACAAGGCTTCACATTCACACAGTCTTGTAGCTTGAATGCATAGTATTAGATATTTTGACTAAAACTTCAACCTGAGAATTTAGTTAGTGACCCTCCATAATGGTAGTGCCCCATGGTACCTTGGAGATATAAATACAGATTCACTCTGGAAGAACGTACATTAACCCCAGAAGGAAATTCCAAATTCCAAAATGAGCTGCTTGAAGTAAAACAAAAAAAACTTCAGTTTACAATGATCAGGAGGAAGAATCAATGAAACTACAACAACCTTCAGGGACTTTAGATAATGAAATTATCAGGGACAGACTGTAAGATGATCATCTTGTTCAATGAAAGACAAGACTAAAAAATACATGCAAGGAATGAATTATAAAGTATATCCAATTAAATACTAAAAGATAACACACAACTTGTAGAGGTAAAAATGATTGAAAACTATGTATAGATTAGACACAGATCTGAAAGTAAATGAACAATATAAATGTTTAACAAACTTTAATGTGCATGCACATCATATGATTCAGTTTAGTTTGCTTGATCAGTCGTGTCTGACTCTGCAGCCCCATGGACTGTAGCCTGCCAGGCTTCCCTGTCCTTCACTTAGTTTCTGGAATTTGTTGAAATTCATGTCCATTGAGTCAGTGATGCCCTCCGGCTATTTCATCCTCTGTCACCCTGTTCTGCCTTCAGTCTCACAGCATCAGGATCTTTTCCAGTGGGTTGGCTCTTTGCATCACGTGGCCAAAGTATTGGAATTTCGGCTTCAGCATCAGTTCTTCCAGTGAATATTCAGGACTGATTTCCTTTAGGATGGACTGGTTGTATCTCCTTACAGTCCAAGGGACTCTCAAGAGTCTTCTTCAAGACCACAGTTCAAAAGCATCAATTCTTCAGCGCTCAGCTTTCTTTATGGTGCAGCTCTCACATCCATACATGACTCCTGGAAAAACCACTTGGGGGTGATATTAAAAAGCAAGTTCTGATTCTGTATGTTTAAAGTGGTTCTTGAAATTATGCATTCCCAAAAGGCTCAGAGGTGAGAAGACTTCTTCAGATTCAAGGACCACACTTCAAATATCAAGACATTTCAGGATACGTCAGAAGAAGTCAGTAAAAATGCAGCCCAGAACTATAATGAGATGAAAAATACAAAGAGTTGAGTGCTGGCAGGGGCTCAGTGCTAAAGCATGGGGCTAAGAGATTGGATATGGGAAGAGGACCACTGTTGGCTGTGTGGATACATCAGAGGACATGTGAATTTGAGGAATTGAGGCACCAGTGTTGAGTGGGATGCAAGTGGCAAGCACCCTCCACAGGCACTGGGAGGGACTTGCACCAGAGTGAGAACGCCCGAGACTCTCAGCACACACCCCAGCTGTGGCTGCCTTACTCCACTCCGGCCTGAGTGAGTGGGTGTGCCCCAATCAGCTGTTGCTTTTGCTCCCTCTTGCCCAGGTGGGGAACAGCCCCCTGAGGTGCCACACAAGCAAAGTTGGGGCCCAAATCCAAGCTGAGCCCAGGGTCAGTGCGACATGAAGGGGAACTGAAATCTCTCCATGCAGCTCTGCAAGCCATGGATTAAATCCCTGTGATTGGCTCGGTAAACCTTGTGTCTTTGGAATATCTGAATAGCCAGTGAGTGTTCCTACAACTGAGACCCGTCTAGCTTTAGCAGCAGTGGACTTTGGAGGCAAGTACATGTGGAATTTGGGCCAGGTCACAGTCTGAGCTGGCCCCACAGCAGGTCTAGAAACCTACCTAGTGATATCGAAAAGCCACCTCGGGAGGCAGGGGCTGTGGCTCACTGTGGAAGTAAGGACACTGACAGAGGAGGCTGCAGGAAGATACTAATGTTATTATTTTTTTGTGTGTGTTTCATTTTGTTCGGTTGTTGTCAGTGGTGTGTTTTGTTATTTTTAACCTTTTCTATGTTTAAATATATTTTTATTTTTCTATTTTTACTTTTATTTCTCTGTTTTTTTACTTGCTTGATAATTTTTACATGTTTTATATTTTCATTGTTTTTCTTAGTCTCCTTTCTGTTTTTGTTTTGTTTTTCTTTTTTTGTAAACTTAGTCCTTGTTTTCATTTCTGAGTTGGACTGTAAAGAAAGCTGAGCACCAAAAAATGGATGCTTTTGAGCTATGGTGTTGGAAAAGACACTTGAGAGTCCCTTGGACTGCAAGGACATCAAACTAGTCAATCCTAAAGGAAGTCAGTCCTGAATATTTATTGGAAGAACTGATGCTGAAGCTGAAGTTCCAATACTCTGGCCACCTAATGCAAAGAGCTGACTCGTTAGAAAAGATCTTGATACTGGGAAAGATTGAAGGTTGGAGGAGAAGGGGACGACAGAGGATGAGATGGTTGGATGGTTGGCATCACCGACTCAATGGACATGAGTTTGACCAAGCTCTGGGAGTTGGTGATGGACAGGGAAGTTTGGAGTACTGCAGTCCATGGGGTCACAAAGAATCAAACATGACTGAGCATCTGAACTGACTGACAAAAAGAAAGTTCTGTTGTTTGTAGTGATGTGGATGGATGTAGAGACTATCATACAAAGTAAGTCAGAGAAAAACATTAATGCATACCTGTGGAGTCTAGAGAAATGGTATGCTGCTAAGTCACTTCAGTCATGTCCGACTCCGTACAACCCCCCTGACAGCAGCCCACCAGGCTCCCCCGTCCCTGGGTTTCTCCAGGCAAGAACACTGGAGTGGGTTGCCATTTCCTTCAATGCATGAAAGTGAAAAGTGAAAGTGAAGTTGCTCAGTTGTGCCCGACTCTTAGCGACCCCATGGACTGCAGCCTACCAGGCTCCTCCGTCCATGGTATTTTCCGGGCAAGAGTACTTGAGTGGGGTGCCATTGCCTTCTCCGAGAGAAATGGTATAGATGATGTTATTTGCAAAACAGAAATAGACAGACATAGAGAACAAATGTATGGAAACCCAGGGGGAGAGGTGGGATGAATTGGGAGATTGGATTGACATACACTATTACGTATAAAATAGATAACCTAGACAACCCACTGCATAGCATGGGGAACTCAGTGCTCTGTGGTGACCTAAATGGGAAGGAAATCTTAAGAAGAGTGGATATGTGTATACATATGGCTGATTCACTTCATTGTACAGCAGAAACTGACATAGCAGTGTAAAGCAACTACAATTTAAAAATAAAATGCAAGGGGAATAAAGATGCTAGAGACTTGAGGGTCACTTTAAGAGCCAAGGCAGGTTATATATCAATGTGAGGTATTGCATACTTTCATACCTAGCATTTTCTCTTTCATCTGAATATGTTATATCCTCCCATTTTACAAGACCCAGAGAGTATGTTGGTAGAATGTTGTGTGCAACTTGTACAAGCACAAGTTGCGGTGCTTGTTCTTTCAGAAAGACTTAATGATGTTTAGGACTTTCCCCCAAAGGGCAAGGGCCAGCAGAGGGTGCTGTGCAGTTTCAGACTAGAAATACCAGGACTATTTTGCCTTGGAATATTAGGTTGAGAAAAAGTGGGCACAGAATCTGAAGGGATTTGAAGAGTGTAAACACAGTTTTATTCATCAAAACCCAATGTCCTTCTTTCAGGCTCCTCTTAAAGCTTGAAAGAAGGCACATTTAAGGTGAATAAAATATTATTACTTTTCTTTGGCATGACACTTTGTGTTTCCAAATGTTTATTTTACTTTTTTTCTTAGATAATCCACATACCATCTGTGATGAATGTAATTATTCTTTTTCTATAAGTTGAGGATATCAAGGCTCTGAGAAGTGATTTGCCTGGATCTCTTGAGGGAATGAACCATGTGTGATTCATCCTCTTAGTGTCTTTTCTAAAGTGTTTTTAAAATGGAAAGAAAAAAAGATCATCAATAAATGTGTATAAAATTGAAAAAGATGAGGTTATGAGACATGGATGATAGAGAAGATGTAATATATTTCTAATTGATGTTCCAAAAGAAAGGAAGAGAAACAGTGGGAAAAGAGACAATATTCAAAAAGATCGTGGCTGAGAATTTTTCAAAACTGATGAAAGATATCCTATAGATTCAGGGGGGAATAAATTCCAAAGAGAAATAAGAATTCACACCTTGACGTATCAGGGTAAGACTTTTAAAACACTAAAGATAAAGGGGAAACTATTAAAGAGAAAATGGATATTTTCAAAGGTTTGACAGTTAAGCTGACAATGATCCCTCATCAGCAATGATGCAAGCCAAAAATTGACACTTCAGTGTAGAAAGATAACCTAGAACTCCGTACCACGTGGAAATCTCTTTCAAGTATGAGAGAATAATAAATTTTCACTTGAAGACAGAAATTTGTCCCCAGTAAACCTTCACTAGAAGATGATATAAATCAGGATAGAAAGAAGAAATCCCATATGGAAGAGTTCAGATGTGAAATAAAGGCCACAGAAAGTGACTGATTAGCAGATACTGTCTAATAAATTAACAACTCAATGTAAAATTTTTAAAAAGGCAAAAAAGAGAATGAAAAATCACATGAGGGACTTTCCTAGTGGTCCAGTGGTTAAGAATCCGCCTTGCCATGCAGGCAGCATCAGTTTGATCCCTGGTGAGGAAACTAAGATAACGCATGACAGAGAACAAGTAAGCCCACACACCACAATTAGAGCGTCGGTACACGGCGTGAGAGATCCCGTGTGCTGCGACTAGAGAGAGCGTACACGGCCGTGAGAGAGCCCGCGTGCTGCGACTAGAGAGAACGTACACGGCCGTGAGAGAGCCCGCGTGCTGCGACTAGAGAGAGCGTACACGGCCGTGAGAGAGCCCGCGTGCTGCGACTAGAGAGTCCGTACACGGCCGTGAGAGATCCCGTGTGCTGCAACTAGAGAGAGCGTACACGGCCGTGAGAGATCCCGTGTGCTGCGACTGGAGAGAGCGTACACGGCCGTGAGAGATCCCGCGTGCTGCGACTGGAGAGAGCGTACACGGCAGTGAGAGATCCCGCGTGCTGCGACTGGAGAGAGCGTACACGGCCGTGAGAGATGCCGCATGCTGCGACTGGAGAGAGCGTACACGGCCGCGTGCTGCGACTGGAGAGAGCGTACACGGCCGTGAGAGATCTCGCGTGCTGCGACTGGAGAGAGCATACACGGCCGTGAGAGATCCCGTGTGCTGCGACTGGATAGAACGTACACGGTCGTGAGAGATCCCGCGTGCTGCAACTGGAGAGAGCTTACACGGCCGTGAGAGATCCCGCCTGCTGCGACTAGAGAGTCCGTACACGGCCGTGAGAGATCCCGCGTGCTGCGACTGGAGAGAGCGTACACGGCCGTGAGAGAGCCCGCGTGCTGCGACTGGAGAGAGCGTACACGGCCGTGAGAGAGCCCGCGTGCTGCGACTAGAGAGAGCGTACACGGCCGTGAGAGAGCCCGCGTGCTGCGACTGGAGAGAGTGTACACGGCCGTGAGAGATCCCGCGTGCTGCGACTGGAGAGAACGTACACGGCCGTGAGAGATCCCGCGTGCTGCGACTAGAGAGAGCGTACACGGCCGTGAGAGATCCCGCGTGCTGCGACTAGAGAGTCCGTACACGGCCGTGAGAGATCCCGCGTGCTGCGACTAGAGAGTCCGTACACGGCCGTGAGAGATCCCGCGTGCTGCGACTAGAGAGAGCGTACACGGCCGTGAGAGATCCCGCGTGCTGCGACTAGAGAGTCCGTACACAGCCGTGAGAGATCCCGCGTGCTGCGACTAGAGAGTCTGTACATGGCTGTGAGAGATCCCGCGTGCTGCGACTGGAGAGAGCATACACGGCCGTGAGATCCCGCGTGCTGCGACTAGAGAGAGCGTACACGGCCGTGAGAGATCCCGCGTGCTGCGACTAGAGAGACTGTACACGGCAGTGAGAGATCCCGTGTGCTGCGACTAGAGAGTCCGTACACGGCCATGAGAGATCCCGTGTGCTGCAACTAGAGAGAGCGTACGCTGCAGTGAAAGATCCTGTGTGCCACAAACTAGAGAGTCCATACCCTGCAGTGAAAGATTCTATGATCTGCAACTAAGACCCAAAGCAGCCAAATAAATAAAAAATCGGTAGTGACAAATGAGTGAGAATGAAGTGATGAATAGGCTTTTTATTGGTAAAGAAGAGGGTCAAGGTGTTAATTTACTTTAGATTACATGTTGTCATTTTTGGAGTACCTGCTAAATAGAGACAGAGTGAACAACTTTCAAACTGGTTGGGGAATAAATGGAATGTAAAAAATAATCCAAATAATAATCAAAACATCAAAATTGTGGGATAAATGAAAAGCAAAACAATTGATGTAAATCCATATATCTCAAAAATTACATGAAGTGAAAATAAACTAAGTGCTTTAGGTGTATGACAAAGACGGTCAGATATCAAATAATATACTGTTTATAAAAGACATTTGAAACACAGGAGTGCAAAAATGCTGGACTTTAAAAGGTAGAGCAAACTTTGACTTGGGGGAATTTTAAAGTAGTTGTATTAATACCAAGGAAAACAGCTACCAAATTATTAGATAATACAGTTTTAAGTGTGCCTATTAACATAGCCAAAATACGTTGTGTAGAAAATGTAAGAACTGCATGGAGAGTAAAAAACAAAAATTTGATCGTTACAGGAAATAGTAACATCTCTTTGTAAGGAATAGAACAAATGTTCAAAAATTAGAAATATACAAAATTAAACATTAACAAACACGATTTAATGAACATACATAGACTATCAAACAACTTCAGAATATACCTTTTTTTATACAGATAGGACATTTCATAAAAATTTCAAACAGTTCAAATATAGAAGTATGTTCTCTAGTGTTAGCTGCTCAGTCATGTCCAACTGTTTGCGACCTCGTGGACAGAAAGTAGCCCATCAGGCTCCTCTGTCTGGAATTCTCCAGGCAAGAATACTGGAGTGGGTTGCCATTCCCTTCTCCAGAGAATCTTCCTGACCCAGGGATGAAATCCGGGTCTCTTGTGTTGCAGGCAGATTCTTTACCAACTGAGCCACCAGGGAAGCCCATTGTGTTCTCTAACCACAATACAATTAAGCTAGAAATCAGTGCAAAAAATTGCACGTCTAGAAATTTGTGACCCCATGGAATTCTCCAGGCCAGAATACTGGAGTGGGTAGCCATTCCCTTCTCCAGGGGATCTTCCCAATCCAGGGGTTGAACTCATATCTCCGGCATTGCAGGCAGATTGTTTACGAGCTGAGCCACAAGGGAAGCCTAAGTAACTCCTGAATTCAAGAAGAAAATGTATGACTTTGTATACAAAACAGAAACAAGATTTGCAGACGTAGAAAACAAATTTATGGTTTCTAAAGGGGGGAGAGAGAGGAGGAGGGACAAATTAGGAATATAGAATTAATAGATACAAGCTGTTATGTGTAAAATAGATAAGCAATACAGATTTACTGTATAGCACGGAGTTATATCCAAAATCCAAAACCTATAGTGAAATATAATCTGCAAAAAAAAAAACTCACTATGTTGTATGCCTGAAACTAACACAATACTGTAAATCAACTATACTTCAATTTTTTTTTTTTAAGAAACTATTGGAGATTAGAAAGTACTTAGAATTGAATGCAAATACAAACACAATATATCTAAACTTTTGGGATGCATCTAGAGTAATACTTAGAAGTTTATAGCCTCAAATATGTATATTAGGAAAGTCAGGTTGAAAAGGGATGAGGCAAACATTCTTACTGAGTTAGAACAAGGCTGGCATAAGTCAAAAAACAGGAGGAAAAAATAACGGTAGAAATAAAAGATTCCAATGGAAAGATCAGTATGTTTTCCTCCTACTCCCCAAAGCCTTCTTCACCTTATTAACTATTACCCTTCAGATTGCCGTTTGGCCATCTTCTCATCTAGAGCTATGGTTCTCCAAGTGTGCATTCTGGGAACTTGTCAGAAATGCAAATTTTTTTTATTCAGACTTACTGGGGGTGGAACATAGCCATCTGGGTCGTGAGGCTCTGTGAACATGGATCAGGAACCCTCCAGGGAATTCTGACACCTGTTTGGGAACCACTGTTCAAACTTGAGTTTGTATCAGAATCCCCTGTGGGCTGATTTAGTGGAAAGTCTAACAAGTTCCAAGGGGATGTTAATTCTCTTCTTTTAGAAACCACTGTTTTAGGGGCTTTATAAACAGGCCCAGGAGCTTCTGGTTGGCTTGGGTTTGGCAATGTGACAAACTTCTATGTGTTCCTAATATGCAGACACTTCTCCAGGAAAACTTACCCAACAATCTCTGCCCTCCCAAGCTTTGGGTCCATCTCTCCAGGGAGCTCTCCTCATACCCAGTGCTCCGCTCCACTGTAGCAATTATTTTGTGGCCCAGCACTAACTACTTGTCTGTCTCCCTAACCAGAAGATAAAACTCTTGTAGGCAAAGGCCTTACCTCCTTTGCTCTTTTACCCTTAATGTTTTGATAGGTATTCAGTAAATGTTTCGGAGAAGGCAATGGCACCCCACTCCAGTACTCTTGCCTGGAAAATCCCATGGATGGAGGAGCCTAGTGGGCTGCCGTCTATGGGGTTACACAGAGTCGGACACAACTGAAGTGACTTAGCAGCAACAGCAGTAAATATTTGTTGATTAATTGATACTTGAAATACCTCTGACTGTTAGTGGTACTTGCCAGCTGAGCTTCCCTTATAGCTCAGTTGGTAAAGAACCCACCTGTGATGCAGGAGACCCTGGTTCGATTCCTGGGTCAGAAAGATCCACTGGAAAAGGGACAGGCTACCCACTCCAGTATTTTGGGGCTTCCCTGGTGGCTCAACTGGTAAAGAATCCATCTGTAATGCGGGAAACCTGGGTTTGATCCCTGGGCTGGGAAGACCCCCTGGAGAAGGGAAAGGCTACCCACAGTCCAGTATTCTGGCCTGGAGAATTCCATGGACTGTATAGTCCATGAAATCACAAAGAGTTCGACATGATGGAGTGACGTTGACTTCACTTCCCCAGTTGGGCGGTGCTATTCTTCTCTGACCCTCACAGAAGCACAGAGAAAGGCATGTGTTGTGTATTTTGGGATGAGGTTTCTGGAGGGAGAAGAATCAGTAGGGGAGCTAAATCAAGCATTCCCTTTCACATGGACTTGAGCGGTCTGGTAGGACCCTGTCGAAGTGGCTGTGTGGACTGCCTGAATTCGAATCCTGCCTCCTCTCTGCGATTTACTAGTGTGATCTTGGCAAAGTTACTTAAGTCCTGTATATTCCAGTTTTCTCTTGTGTAATATGAGGATAATAAAAGTACTTTGGGGTTTGTCATTTTTGAGAATTAAGATATATGTGAAGCTATCAGAGCAGTATCTAGCACCTACTAAGCACTATTACTACACTCCCTTTTAATTAATTATTTTTAATATACAGATTCAACTTTAATATATGTAATGAAATTACATTCAAACATCCAAAAAACTATGAGTTACACAGTCTTAATGCATTGCATCATAGAGGTTAGCTGTATATTAAAAATGTATACTACTTCCCTATCTCTAAGACAAATCATGATGCCTTTGCAATTCATTATAGCTTTTTAAAAAAATTTATTTATTTTAATTGGAGTCCAATCACTCCACAATACTGTATTGGTTCCTTTTAATTTATGGAACAACAGACTGGTTCCAAATATGAAAAGGAGTACGTCAAGGCTGTATATTGTCACCCTGTTTATTTAAGTTATATGCAGAGTACATCTTGAGAAACGCTGGACTGGAAGAAACACAAGCTGGAATCAAGATTGCTGGGAGAAATATCAATAACCTCAGACATGCAGATGACACCACCCTTATGGCAGAAAGTGAAGAGGAACTAAAGAGCCTTTTGATGAAAGTGAAAGTGGAGAGTGAAAAAGTTGGCTTAAAGCTCAACGTTCAGAAAACGAAGATCATGGCATCTGGTCCCATCACTTCATGGGAAGTAGATGGGGAAACAGTGGAAACAGTGTCAGACTTTATTTTTCTGGGCTCCAAAATCACTACAGATGGTGATTGCTGCCATGAAATTAAAAGACGCTTACTCCTTGGAAGGAAAGTTATGACTAACCTAGATAGCATATTCAAAAGCAGAAACATTACTTTGCCAACAAAGGTTCGCCTAGTCAAGGCTATGGTCTTTCCTGTGGTCATGTATGGATGTGAGAGCTGGACTGTGAAGAAGGCTGAGCGCCGAAGAATTGCTGCTTTTGAACTGTGGTGTTGGAGAAGACTCTTGAGAGTCCCTTGGACTGCAAGGAGATCCAACCAGTCCATTCTGAAGGAGATCAGCCCTGGGATTTCTTTGGAAGGACTGATGCTAAAGCTGAAACTCCAATATTTTGGCCACCTCATGCAAAGAGTTCACTCATTGGAGAAGACCCTGATGCTGGGAGGGATTGGGGGCAGGAGGAGAAGGGGACGACAGAGGATGAGATGGCTGGATGGAATCACTGACTCTATGGATGTGAGTCTGAGTGACCTCCGGGAGTTGGTGATGGACAGGGAGGCCTGGCATGCTGCGATTCATGGAGTTGCGAAGAGTCAGACACGACTGAGCGACTGATCTGATCTGATCTGAATTTATGGAAGAGAGTAAAAATTAATCATCTGATTATTAAATCTCTTGGGGCTTCCCAGGTGGCTCAGTGATAAAGAATCCACCTGCAATGCAGGAGACTTGGGTTCAATCCTTGGATCACAAAGATCCCCTGGAGAAAGAAATGGCAGCCCACTCCAGTATTTTACATGGGAAATCCCATGGACTGAGGAGCCTGGTGGACCCCCCTGGACCATGGGGTCGAAGAAGAGTGCAACTGAACAACTAAATCTCAGAATAGATGACTCTCATTTGCCAAGCCCCTAATTAAGCCCAAACATTTTCGTTCCTAGGGCTGAACACAGGTGGATCCTAAGTAAAAAAACTACAATAGTGAAGCAATGCAAGCTGATAAAATTATTACACCAAAAGCATTAAATTATTTGCCAACATGAACTGGTATTTTTCACTCAGTATATTTTCTAATTGGATGTATTTTACATATAATAACGTTGCTATACTTTTCTTTGTAGCTAGTGCCAAGCTTACATTTTATTGGTCTTATTGATTAGGCAATCCCCTCTCTGCCCCCAATTTGCTGTTCTCCATTAGGATTAGAGGTAAAATTGCTGTGAGCTTGGCAGAAAGGTAAAGATATTAAAACACGTTGCCTGCACTG
Organism: Tragelaphus eurycerus; assembly: GCA_935064755.1. Lineage (NCBI taxonomy): Eukaryota > Metazoa > Chordata > Mammalia > Artiodactyla > Bovidae > Tragelaphus > Tragelaphus eurycerus. Next base: position 16,797,139 of record CAKXYN010000023.1, read on the forward strand.
GGGTACTGACTTTATTAAGGATAGTAAAAAATAGCCTTTTATATAATCTTTTCCCTCAGCTGTATCTCGTAATCCCATGAGGAATATACATGGCAGAAGTTTCTCTCATTCCCCCTTCCAAAGGGAAGCCAAGCTGCAGACCGTTTGTTCACCAAAGGTCAAACAGGACTCCACATTGATTTCCAATTCAAGACCTTCCCCATCAGGCCTCACTGCCCCTGGAGGATCAGTAACCATCTTACATGAGGCTTGGGAGGTAACAGCAGGGAGGTGTCAAAGGACACTGCAAATTCACCCATTTCATCCAAAATCCAACAAGCTCTGAATCTGTGGTTCCCAGCCCTGCCTGCACATCACAGTCACCTGGGGAGCTTTCACAAATTAACCCGTGGCTGGGCCCCACCACAGACCAATTCAGTCAACTTCTGGAAAGTGAGGGTCCCCTATGGACATTTTGTAAAAGCCAGGGGCAGGGGAGAGGGGAGGGGAGGTTCTAAGGTGCAGAGCCACAGTGCCTGGAAGGATAAATGCCAAGAACGAACGAGTAGGGGAAGGAACCCGCAGGACTGCAGGAAGTCACTGCATGCTGAGCCTCGGTCATTTGCCCAGAGAGAGGGTGAATTTATTCCAGAGCCTCCTGTCTACAGGAGAGATTTCTGGCCCTGCTGTTTTCAAGTATACAGGTAGCAGGAAAAATAAATATTGAAACTCTGGTTGTTTTTCCTTTTCCTTCTCTGCCCTCCCCCTCCCCCTCCCCAGCCCCGCCGACTCCCTCTCCCCATTACACCCAGACTAGACGTCCACTCCAGTGGACTCCAGCCCCCGGCCTGCTTGCTAAGTTAGAAAGTCGCCTGGGCCTGCTGACTTCACCTCACCCACCCTTTGAGGGAGTACCGCTGCAGGTTCTGCAGGGTTTGGGGAGGTTGGGTTCTCCCCATCTAAACTGAGACAGTCTTCCAAGCCTGGGAGGGAGACCGTGAATCCCTAGTGGTGACCCAGTTGAGAGGGACTCTGCCCAAGGGGTTGAGTGGGACTGCCAGGGTCAGCCAAAGGCATGCCAGGAACACTTCCTACTCAGATCCAAAAGGAACCACGCTCCACAGTGTCCATGGGAAATGGTGATCTATACCTGGGATCTCTCAGACCTCAGTTCCTCTTGAGTATGGGGTGGGGAGAGCTCTCCATATAATTGAGGCTGAATTTCCTGCCTCCTCTGAGGGTGGGGGTGAGATGGAGGTGCAAAGAGGATTGTATTTATTTAAAGGAAATGCACACAAATGCTGCAGTCTGAGCAGATCCACTTCTGCTATGCAGGCTAGAAAACAGGAATTAGCCTTCATTGACCATCTAATAATACAACAGCTAACATTTATGGAGCCCTTACTCTGTGCCAGGCACTGGTTATCTCACGTCAAACACAGTGACCCTGCCAGGGTGAGACACTGACGAGGTGATGTGAAATTACTCACCCAGAGTCACACAGTTACTAGCTGCGGAAAATGAGATTTGAATTCAAGCTGCCTCATTCCATTTTCTTACTCCAATTGCTGGCTGTGTCTGTTCACCTGCATCTTCTTGCTTACTCCTCAAACTGTTGTTCAGCTGCTAAGTCATGTCTGACTCTTTGCAACCCCATAGACTGCAGCACGCCAGGCTTCCCTGTCCTTCACCATCTCCTGGGGTTTCCTCAAACTCATGTCCATTGAGTTGGTGATGCCATCCAGCCATCTCATCCTCTGTCACCCTCTTCTGCCCTCAATCTTTCCCAACATCAGTCTTTTCCAATGAGTCGGGTCTTCACATCAAGTGGCCAAAGTACTGGAGCTTCAGTGTCAGTCCTTTCAGAGTTGATTTTCTTGCAGTCCAAGGGACTCTAAAGAATCTTCTCCAGCACCACAGTTCAAAAGCATAATTCTTTGGCACTTAGCTTTCTTTATAGTCCAACTCTCACATCATACATGACTACTGGAAAAACCGTAGCTTTGACTAGACGGAAGTTTGTTGGCAAAGTGATATCTCTGCTTTTTAGTACTCTAAGTTTGTCACAGCTTTTCTTCCAAGGAGCAGGCATCTTTTAATTTCATGGCTGCAGTCAAGTCCACAGTGATTTTGGAGCCAAAGAAAGATCTGCCACTGTTTCCACTTTTTCCTCTTCTGTTTGCCATGAAGTAATGGGATGAGATGCTATGATCTTAGTTTTTTGAATGTTGAGTTTTTTAAGCCAGCCTTTTCACTTTCCTCTTTCATCCTCATCAAGACGCTCTTAAGTTCTTTGCTTTCTGCCATTAGTGGTATCATATGCATGTCTGATGTTGTTGATATTTTTCCCGGCAATCTTGAGTCCAACTTGTGTTTCATCCAACCTGGCATTTCACATGATGTACTCTGCATATAAGTTAAATAAGCAAGGTGGCAATGTATAGCCTTCACATCTTTCCCAATTTTGAACCAGTCCATTGTTCCATATCTGGTTCTAACTTGCTTCCTGACCTACATACAGATTTCTCAGGAGGCCGATAAGGTGGTCTGGTATTCCTGTCTCTTAAGAATTTTCCACAGTGTGTTGTGATCCACACAATCAAAGGCTTTAGTGTCCTCAGTGAAGCAAAAGTAGAGGTTTTTCTGGAATTCTTTTGTTCTCTCTATGATCCAATGAGTGTTGGCAATTTGATCTCTGGTTCCTCTGCCTTTTTAAAATCCAGCTTGTACATCTGCAAGTTCTCGGTTCACATACTACTAAAACCTAGCTTGAAGGATTTTGAGCATTACTTTGCTAGCCTATGAAATGAGTGCAAAGAATGTTCAAAGTGAAAGTCACTCATGTCCAATTCTTTGCGATCCCCATGGACTATACAGTCCATGAAATTCTCCAGGCCAGAATAGTGGAGTGAGTAGCCTTTTCTTTCTCCAGGGGATCTTCCTAACCCAGGGATCGAACCAAGATCTCCCACATTTCAGGCAGATTCTTTATCAGCTGAGCCACAAGGAAAGCCCAAGAATACTGGAGTGGGTAGCCTATCCCTTCTCAAGCAGATCTTCCTGACCCAGGAATCAAATTGGGGTTTCCTGCAGTGCAGGTGGATCCTTTAACAACTGAGCTATGAGGGAAGTCCTAAGAATATTCAGACTACCATAACATTGTGCTTATTTCACATGCTATCGAGGTAATGCACAAAATCCTTCAAGTTAGGTTTCAGTAGTATGTGAACCGAGAACTTGCAGATGTACAAGCTGAATTTTAAAAAGGCAGAGGAACCAGAGATCAAATTGCCAACATTTGTTGGATCATGGAGAAAGCAAGGGAATTCCAGAAAAACATCTACTACTGCTTCTTGACTACACTAAAACCTTTGACTGTGTGGATTAATTCTTAGAAAACTGGAAAATTTTTAAAGAGATAGAAATACCAGACCACTTTACCTGTCTATCTCCTGAGAAACCTATATGCAAGTCAAGAAGCAACAGTTAGAAGTGGACATGGAACAACAAACTGGTTCAAAATTGGGAAAGGAGTATGTCAAGGTTGTATATTGTCACTTTACTTATTTAACTTATATGCAGAATAGATCATGCAAAATGTCGGGCTGGATGAAACACAGACTAGAATCAATATTGCTGGGAGAAATGTCAACAGCCTCAGGTATGCAGATGACACCACTCTAATGACAGACACAAAGAGGAACTGAAGAGCCTCTTGATGAGGGTGAAAGAGGAGAGTGAAAAAGCTGGCTTAAAACTTGACATTCAAAAAACTAAGATCATGACATCTTCTCCCATCATTCATGGCAAATAGAAGGGGAAAAAGTGGAAAGAGTGGCAGGTTTTACTTTCCCAGGCTCCAAAATCACTGCAGACAGTGACTGCAGCTATGAAATTAAGACTTTTGCTCCTTGGAAGGAAAGCTACGACAGACCTTTATTTAGTTGCTTTATTTAGTCATGTCCGACTCTGCGACCCCATGGACTATAGCCCGCCAGCCTCCTCTGTCCATGGGATTTCCCAGGCGCGAATACTGGAGTGGCTTGCCATTTAGACAGTGTATTAAAAGGCAAAGAGATCACTTTGCTGATAAAGTTCCATACAGTCAAAGTTATGGTTTTTCCAGTAGTCATGTATGGATGTGAGAGTTGAACCATAAAGAAAGTTAAGTTCAGAAGAATTGATGCTTTTGAACTGTGGTGCTGAAGAAGACTTTTGAGAGTCCCTTCGACTGTAAGAAAATCAAAGCGGTCAATCCTACAGGAAATCAATCCTGAATATTCACTGGACTGACTGATGCTGAAGCCCCGATACTTTAGCTATGTGATGCTGGGAAGGATTGAAGGCAGGAGGAGAAGGGGATGACAGAGGATGAGATGGTTGGATGGCATCACCGACTCGATGGACATGAGTTTGGGTAAACTCCTGGAGTAGGCGATGGACAGGGACGCCTGGCATGGTGCAGTCCTTGGAGTCACAAAGTGTTGGACACAACTGAACAACTGAACTGAACTGATGGAACCGAATCCCATGATCTTAATTTTTTGAATGTTTAGTTTTAAGCCAGCTTTTTCACTCTCTTCTTTCACTTTCATCAAGAGGCTCTTCAGTTCCTCTTCACTTTCTGCCATGAGGGTGATGTCGTCTGCATTTCTGAGGTTATTGATATTTCTCCCGACAATCTTGATTCCAGCTTGTACTCCATCCAGTCCAACATCTCTCATGATGTACTCTGCATATAAGTTAAATAAGCAGGGTGACAGTATACAGCCTTGACATACTCCTTTCCCAATTTAGTCAGTAGGCAAATGTAAATTAAACCTATAGTGAGACAATGTCACAAACCTCCATCCATAGTTTTTCAGGCACTCTATCAGATATAATCCCTTGAATCTATTTGTCAGTTCCACTGTATAATCATAAGGGATTTGATTTAGGTCATACCTGAATGGCCTAGTGGGTTTCCCTACTTTCTTAGATTTAAATCTGAATTTGGCAATAAGGAGTTCATGATCTGAGCCACAGTCAGCTCCCAGTCTTGTTTTTGCTGACTGTATAGAACTTCTCCATCTTTGGCTGCAAAGAATATTATCAACTGATTTTGGTTTTGACCAGGTGGTGATGTCCATGTGTAGAGTCGTTTCTTGTGTTGTTGGAAGAGGGTGTTTACTATGACCAGTGTGTTCTCTTGGCAAAGCTCTATTAGTCTTTGCCCTGCTTCATTTTGTACTCCAAGGACAAATTTGCCTGTTATTCCAGGTATCTCTTGACTTCCTACTTTTGCATTCCAGTCCCCTATGTTGAAAAGGACATCTTTTTGGGGTGTTAGTTCTAGAACATCCTGTACGTCTTCATAGAAAATTAGAGATACCAAGGGAACATTTCATGCAAAGATGGGCACAATAAAGGACAGAAATGGTATGAACCTAACAGAAGCAGAGGTATTAAGAAGATGTGGCAAGAATACACAGAAGAACTATACAAAAAAGATCTTCATGACCCATATAACCATGATGGTGTGATCACTCACCTAGAGTCAGACATTCTGGAATGCAAAATCAAGTGGGCCTTAGGAAGCAGCACTACGAACAAAGCTAGTGGAGGTGATGGAATTCCAGTTGAGCTATCAAATCCTAAAAGATGATGCTGTCTAAGTGCTGCATTCAGCATGCCAGCAAATTTGGAAAACTCAGCCGTGGCCACAGGACTGGAAAAGGTCAGTCTTCATTCCAATCCCAAAGAAGGGCAATGCCAAAGAATGTTCAAACTAACATACAATTGCACTTATCTTACATGCTAGCAAAGTAACGCTCAAAATTCTCCAAGCCAGGCTTCAACAGTACGTGATCCGTGAATTTCCACATGTTCAAGCTGGATATAGAAAAGGCAGAGGAACCAGAGATCAAATTGCCAACATCCGTTGGATCATCAAAAAAGCAAGAGAATTCCAGAAAAATATCTACTTCTGCTTTAAAAGAAATACAGTTATGACACAATAAATATTTGTTTAAAAAATTAGGGGGAAAACTAATAAAAGCAAAAAATATCTGTATCACTGTCTAACAAATTAAATATTCTTAGAAACCAAATTTTATAAAGATCAGATCAGATCAGTCACTCAGTCGTGTCCGACTTTTTACGACCCCATGAATTGCAGCACGCCAGGCCTCCCTGTCCATCACCAACTCCCGGACGTCACTCAGACTCACACCCATCGAGTCAGTGATGCTATCCAGCCATCTCATCCTCTGTCGTCCCCTTCTCCTCCTGCCCCCAATTCCTCCCAGCATCAGAGTCTTCTCCAATGAGTCAACTCTTCGCATGAGGTGGCCAAAGTACTGGAGTTTCAGCTTTAGCATTAGTCCTTCCAATGAATGCCCAGGGCTGATCTCCTTCAGAATGGACCGGTTGGATCTCCTTGTAGTCCAAGGGACTCTCAAGAGTCTTCTCCAACACCACAGTTCAAAAGCATCAATTCTTCGGCGCTCAGCCTTCTTCACAGTCCAGCTCTCACATCCATACATGACCACAGGAAAGACCATAGCCTTGACTAGGCGAACCTTTGTTGGCAAAGTGATGTCTCTGCTTTTGAATATGCTATCTAGGTTGGTCATAACTTTCCTTCCAAGGAGCAAGCGTCTTTTAATTTCATGGCTGCAATCACTATCTGCAGTGATTTTGGAGCCCAGATGTTTCCACTGTTTCCCCATCTATTTCCCATGAAGTGATGGGACCAGATGCCATGATCTTCGTTTTCTGAATGTTGAGCTTTAAGCCAACTTTTTCACTCTCCACTTTCACTTTTATCAAGAGGCTTTTGAGTTCCTCTTCACTTTCTGCCATAAGGGTGGTGTCATTTGCATATCTGAGGTTATTGATATTTCTCCCAGCAATCTTGATTCCAACTTGTGTTTCTTCCAGTCCAGCATTTCTCATGATATATTGTGCATATAAGTTAAATAAACAGGGTGACAATATACGGCCTTGACGTGCTCCTTTTCCTATTTGGAACCAGTCTGTTGTTCCATGTCCAGTTGTAACTGTTGCTTCCTGACCTGCATACAAATTTCTCAAGAGGCAAGTCAGGTGGTCTGGTATTCCCATCTCTTTCAGAGTTTTCCACAGTTTATTGTGATCCACACAGTCAAAGGCTTTGGCATATATGCAGAGTACATCATGAGAAATGCTGGACTGGTAGAAACACAAGCTGGAATCAAGATTGCTGGGAGAAATATCAATAACCTCAGATATGCAGATGATACCACCCTTATGGCAGAAAGTGAAGAGGAACTAAAAAGCCTCTTGATGAAAGTGAAAGTGGAGAGTGAAAAGGTTGGCTTAAAGCACAACATTCAAAAAACGAAGATCATGGCATCTGGTCCCATCACTTCATGGGAAATAGATGGGGAAACAGTGGAAACAGTGTCAGACTTTGTTTTTCTGGGCTCCGAAATCACTGCAGATGGTGACTGCAGCCATGAAATTAAAAGACGCTTACTCCTTGGAAGGAAAGTTATGACCAACCTAGATAGCATATTCAAAAGCAGAGACATCACTTTACCAACAAAGGTTAGCCTAGTCAAGGCTGTGGTCTTTCCTGTGGTCATGTATGGATGTGAGAGCTGGACTGTGAAGAAGGCTGAGCGCCGAAGAATTGATGCTTTTGAACTGTGGTGTTGGAGAAGACTCTTGAGAGTCCCTTGGACTGCAAGGAGATCCAACCGGTCCATTCTGAAGGAGATCATTCTGGGATTTCTTTGGAAGGAATGATGCTCAAGCTGAAACTCCAGTATTTTGGCCACCTCATGCGAAGAGTTGACTCATTGGAGAAGACTCTGATGCTGGGAGGGATTGGGGGCAGGAGGAGAAGGGGACGACAGAGGATGAGATGGCTGGATGGCATCACTGACTCGATGGATGTGAGTCTGAGTGATCTCCGGGAGTTGGTGATGGATAGGGAGGCCTGGCGTGCTGCAGTTCATGGGGTTGCAAAGAATCGGACATGACTGAGCGACTGATCTGATCTGATCTGATAGTCAGTAAAGCAGAAATAGATGTTTTTCTGGAACTCTTGCTTTTTCCATGGTCCAGCAGATGTTGGCAATTTGATCTCTGGTTCCTCTGCCTTTTCTAAAACCAGCTTGAACATCAGGAAGTTCACGGTTCACATATTGCTGAAGCCTGGCTTGGAGAATTTTGAGCATTACTTTACTAGCGTGTGAGATGAGTGCAATTGTGCAGTAGTTTGAGCATTCTTTGGCATTGCCTTTCTTTGGGATTGGAATGAAAACTGACCTTTTCCAGTCCTGTGGCCACTGCTGAGTTTTCCAAATTTTCTGGCATATTGAGTGCAGCACTTTCACAGCATCATTTTTCAGGATCTGGAATAGCTCCACTGGAATTTCATCACCTCCACTAGCTTTGTTCCTAGTGATGCTTTCTAAGGCCCACTTGACTTCACATTCCAGGATGTCTGGCTCTAGGTCAGTGATCACACCATCGTGATTATCTGGGTCATGAAGATCTTCTTTGTACAATTCTTCTGTGCAAAACATTGCAAATTAAAGGCATTAAATCTCAATAAAATCTAAAAAAAAGGAATAAGGAAATCTGAATAAACTCTGCTGCTGCTACTGCTGCTAAGTCACTTCAGTCATGTCCGACTCTGTATGACCCCATGGACGGCAGCCCACCAGTCTCCCCCGTCCCTGGGATTCTCCAGGCAAGAACACTGGAGTGGGTTGCCATTTCCTTCTCCAATGCATGAAAGTGAAAAGTGAAAGTGAAGTCGCTTAGTCGTGTCCGACTCTTAGCGACCCCATGGGCTGGAGCCTACCAGCATCCTCCGTCCATGGGATTTTCCAGGCAAAAGTACTGGGTTGGGGTGCCATTGCCTTCCCCGGAATAAACTCTAGGTTCTACTTAATAACAGTGTATCAACATGGGTTCATTGATTGCTACAGATACACCATCCTACTGTAAGTTGTTGACAAAGAGAAAACAGAATTTGGGATATATAGGAATTCTGTATTATATCAAAATTGTTCTAAAATAGTTTATTTTAATAATGCCATTTACAATAACATAAAAAAACATAAAATACCTAGGAAGAAATTAAAGGAAAGATGTGGGAGTCCTCTGTGCTGAAAACTACAAAATATTGAGAAAAACTCAATAAAATATGAACAAATGAAGATGTATTCTATGTTCATAAACTGGAAGACACTATATTTCAGATGTCATCTTGTTAAGATGATATCCCAATTGTGTTTTTTTTTTTTAATTTAAATTTTAAAAATTGAAGTTTAGTTGAGTTGCAATATAGTGTTATTTTCAAGTGTACGGTAAAGTGATTCATATATGGGTATGTGTGTATATATATGTATATATATGTGATCTTCTTCAGATTATTTTCCATTGTAGGTTATTACAAGATATTTAATATAGTTCCCTGTGCTGTACAGTAAATCCTTTCTGTTGATGTAGTGTATATATAGTAATGTGTACCTGTTTACCCCATACTCCTAATTTATCCTACCCTGCCCCTTTCCCCTCGGTAACCATAAGTTTGTTTTCTGTGTCTGTGAATCTGTTTCTCTTTTGCAAATAAGTTCATTTGTATTATCTTTTAGATTCCACATATAAGTAATATCATATATTTGTCTTTGTCTTTATGACTTGCTTCACTTACGATGTTAATCTCTAGGTCCATCTATATTGCTTCAAATGGCACTATTTCATTCCTTTTTATGGCTGAGCAAAATAGTCCCTTGTATATGTAAACCACATCTTTTTTATGCATTCATCTGTTGATGGACATTTTGGTTGCTTCCATGTCTTGGCTATTGCAAATAGTGCTGCTGTGAATATTGGGGTGCATGTATCTTTTCGAATTAGAGCTTTTGCCTTTTTCTGAATATATGCCCAAATGTGGAATTACTGGATCATATGGTAACTCTACTTTTAATTTTTAAAGGACACTCCATACTGTTTTCCATAGTGGCTGTACCACTTTACATTACTACCACACCCTTTCCAGCATTTATTATTTGTAGACGTTTTTTGATGGCCATTTTCGCTGGTGTGAGGTGATGCCTCATTGTGGTTTTGATTAGAATTTCTCTAATAATTAGTGATATTGAACTTGTTGGCCATCTGTAAATGGCATCCCAATTATAATTCCATCAGACTTTCTGTAGAAATATCAACTTCTATTTATCAAAGCTGATTCTATAAATGTGTTAATGTTTGAAATTGCAAAGGAGCCTAGAATAAGCAAAACAATCTTAAAGATTGAAGTTGGAGAACTTTTACAGTTGGATTTGAAGACATACTATAAAGTTACAATATATGAAACAATATGTATTTTGCATATGGGTAATTAAATAGAACAATGGAATAGAACATCAAAAATATATATATGGAGTATAAATCCATATATATATTAAAAGTATAACTTGCTATTCTGAAAAAGCACTAATGCATTTCAATGGGCAAAAAATGTCTTTTCAATAAATGATATTGAAATAACTGAAGGTCCTTATGGACCAAAAATGGACCTTGACCTTGACCTCTACCTCACATCACACACAAAGTTCCTGCTCTCAGCTCACACAATCTGGCCAGGTAGAGCAGTTTCACACAGAGGAAGAAGCAATGAGCTCAGCCTGCAGTTGGGCATGAAGAGTGGAGTGAGTGGAGGTGATAACCTAATCAAGCATTAAAGTTTGATTAAACATAACACAGGTTTATGACATATGGCGACTCACTCCAGTATTCTTGCCTGAAAAGTCCCATGGACAGAGGAGCCCAGTGGGCTACAGTCCCAAGGGTCACAAAGAGTCAGACACGATGGACTGACTTAGCATGCCCTGTGTCCTGAGCTCCTAGAACAGTGCTTGGCACGAAGCAGGTGCTCCACAGCTTTTTGTGAATGAAGTTGAAAGCCATAGAAAGAAAACAGAGTAAGACAGTGACAGTCATCACATGCCTGGCTGAAGAGTTGAACGCAATGGAGAGTGACAGATTTTAAACAGCACATGAGATCATCACGGAGAAAAGTGTGGTGGCCGTAAGGAGAACAGACCGTAGGGGCTGACAGGAGGGTCTGGAAGAAGAGTCCAGGGTCTACTACACTAGAGCAGGCATGACGTGAGCAGGCAGATGGCTAAGGCATTGGCAAACCTAGTCGGTCAGGGATTAGGAGATTTAGGAGTGGGGACTGCAAGATCAAACCAGTCTATCCTAAAGGAAACCAATCCTGAATATTCATTAAAAAGGACTGATGCTGAAGATGAAGCTCCAATACTTTGGCCACCTGATATGAAAAGCCGACTCATTGTAAAAGACCCTGATGCTGGGAAAGATTGAGGGAAGGAGAAGAAGAGGGCAGCAAAAGATGAGATGGTTGGATGGCATCACGGACTCAATGGACATGAGTTTGAGCAAGCTCCCAAGAGAGTGAAGGCTAGGGGAGCCTGGCGTGCTGCAGTCCATGGGGTCACAGAGAGTCAGACATGACTTAGCAACTGAACAACAACACCTGGGTGTTGGAGAAGCTCCAGGGATGGACCCGGCGCAAAAGACTTATTTACAGAGGGAGAGTCTGAGACCTAGAGAGGGGAAGTGATTTGCGCATGGCCACACACCGTGCTGATAGCATGTATTGGACTGGAACAGGTCCTGTCTCTGGCCAGATGGTCTGTGTTCTGCTCTCTCTTGTGTTCCTAGCTAACCTTGTCCCCAGGAAAGTTTCCAATGTCATCCCAGCCTCTGCAGTGGAAGGGGAGTCCCCAGGCCTCCTTACTCAGCACTGCCTCTGGCTGCTGACAGGCCAGAGAGGCAGTGAGACCTTGGGGACAAAGGTCACCCGAGGCTTCTCCGAGTGCCCCTCAGTGGCAGTTGTTATTTTAAGTAGTTCATGCTGGAGAGAGGAAGTGACGGAGGCGAATGTGAAAATGAGTAGCTATTGCAAGATGTGTGTGATAAATGAAACAAGGAACATAAAGACAGACCAAGAGGCACATCTGTTATTTTTGTTCCTTTTTATAGCAACCTCTAAGTCAGACTTCTCACACTGAGTAGGAACCCTTAGCTGCTAAGCATTTTCCTGACCAAAGCATTCACGAACCCCAAAGGGAGCGGAGATGGATAGGTGATGTGGGGCCCTGGGGACAGCATGAACTCTCAGAGCCGCACCCCAGACCTGGGTACTCAGCACCTTGGGATCTGAGGCTCTGAGCCGAAGGGCTGGAGGGCTTCAAGGGTCGGTGTTCCCCTCCATTTACCGAAGAGTAGGGTGGCGATCTCACTTGGTCCCTGAATCCAGGGACATCCCCACCCAGATGGTCCCTCACCAGCAGTCAAGAATGCAAGGGGGCCGTTTTCCAGGGGGGAATACTGGCTTTCTCTCTCGAGGTGCTTTCTGTCTGCTGAGAGTCGAATCCCCACTGCCACCTGCTAGTGGGGACTGAGCCCCGGGGGCTGCCGGTACAGTGTCCTGGCAGAGGGGGCTGCGGAGCCAGATTCTGAGCTTCCTGCAGGGGGGATTCCTACTGTTCTGAGGCTCATCAGTGGCTCAGAGAGGAACTGAGGGGATGCTAGAGGAAACCTGTCCCTGAGATGGTCCCAGTCAGCCTGCTTCAGGCCTCCTCTGCATGGATCCCTGGAGATCCTGGAGCATTGTGGGAGCAGCTAAGGGCTCAAGCCATTAGCTGTGAGCACATTCGCTCCCTTTGTTTGTACTGATCTGTACTAAGCTCTGGGCTGAGTGCTACTGTGAGATTCCAGGAGAGAGGGAGGGTGCTCTGGCCTGGGCACCCGCTGGTGCAGCTGGAGCAGCTTCGGAGGGACAAGAGGGATTGCGGAGGAATGGGAGGAGAGGCCAGACCTTCTGCCAGGAACAGGAGTGGGAAGAGTGTTTCGGGAGAGTGTGCAAAAGAGAGGGACATGGCCTTGTCCGGGAGTGGGGCCTCTGTCAGCATGACTGTTGTTTTCTCCAGCCTTTGGAACAGCCTGGAAGCAGAAGTGGATGGCGAAGTCATCACTGGCTGTGCATTGGCCAAGCATGTACAGTGGTAGAACCATCCTCCCCCTTCTTCCTTTTATTTGGAACAGGAATTAAGCAGCAATTAGGTGTACCTCTGTGACTGGCTGCAGAACGGTGAGAGATAAGAGGAAGGCGTTGGATGGGAAGGTTCCAGAGCAGGAGGATAGATTGCTGAGGCTCTTTGTTTTCCTCTCCCCTTTCTTCCTCTGTTATGCTATCTGGAATGCTGACACCATGGCTGGCACTCAGACAGCCATCTTGGACTATGAGACAATGTGTGAACAGCAAGAAAAGAGCATGGGTCCTTGAGCCAGTTAGAGCTGCCATCCCACCTCCTGGTTGGGATTCCTTTTACATGAAAGAGAAATAAACTCTAATGATCTTAAGAATTGCTATCTTGAGTTTTCTGTTATATGTTACTGAACCTAATACTAACAGACACAGATCAAGTATGAGGAAATTGTGGGTAATTATAAGATGGCAGTAACGTGATTGATCATGGTATCTGAACTAAGTAGGAAAAAAAGTCAGGAGGTGGCTGATACAGCTGGGAATGGGGACTCCGGGCCTTTGGACACCAACACAGCAGAGTAGCCTTCTGAGGGCAGGAGATCTTTAAGAATAAGAAGCAGAAAGTTGTGGCTAGAAAGCGGAATTTCTGATCTTATGGTTTCAGAGTCTGTGTGACAAGATGTGGTCACAGTAAGTGCTAAGATTTCCTAAATACTTTCTGTGCAGCCAGCTACCTTTTAAGGAATTGGCATGCCTCCTCTCACTGCTCGCCATAATTCTGGAAGGTATTTTCTTTATTATTTCATAAATAAAGCAACAGGCTCAGAGAGGTCAAGAAACTTGTCTGAGGGGACCAAACTGATAACTGGCTGGGTTGGCAGGGTGACTCCAGGGCCCAAGCTCTCAGCCAGCCCTCTCTTCTGCCTTGCACGGCACTGGGGACTGCTAGACAGAGCGGGGAGAAGTGTATGAGCCCAGAGGGGGAGGGCTGTGAAGCAGGCCGGAGGCTGTGCCTTCTGAATGGGTATTCGCATCTTCCAGCAAGGTGGCAGGAGACAAGTTGGAGGGGAGGCAGCAAGCCACATACCAGACCTTTAATTTACAGCCGTGCCCTGGGCCCTGAGGTTGGCTTGGAAGACAGTGCAGGAGCCTGAACCCTGCAGTGTGTGTTAGATTGCAGCTGAAGTAGAAGGGTGGGCTCTAGAACCAGATGGCCTGGGGTCAGGTCCCACGCTCACCTCTTAACTCACTGTGTCATCTTGGACAAGTTCTTCACCTTTTGTGGCTCAGTGTCCTTGTGTGTATGGACATGATTGTAGTTCCTACCTTGTAAGACTGTGCAGATGAAATGAATTAACACCAGGGAGCACTGTAGACAGCCACCTCCACTCTGAGCACTCAATGGTCTTGTTTCCCAGAGCTTCATGGAGAAGAGAAAATGCTGGAACAGAACAGATCCAGGTAAGAAGGGCAGATGGTGAGAGGATTGATTCCATGGAGGAAGCACGGGGCTTGGCCCAGCTGCTTCTCAAGGAAGGCTCTTGTCCTGGTCCTCTGCAATCCCTCTGGATGGCACAAGGCCACCGCTCCTGGGTTACTTGCTTGTCAATCTCATGTCTATAATATGAGGACTGACCCGACTTCTAAATAAATATCTGAGCAGCTTGGAAAGAGTGAGTTTTCTTCCGAATCTCCCTTGAGTTTCTGAACACCTGCCGAGGTATCCTCGAGCACTTGGATGGGGGTCACCATCCAGTGGTGTTTGTCCGATGACGACCTGAGCCGCCAGCTGTGCTGATGGCCAGGACAGGGCCCGCCTTTAGTCCACTGCCCTCCTCATCCAGCCAGGTGCCCGGTTTCCAGCCCCGCCCCAGCACTGGCTGCACACCCTGCCTTGGCCCTGACTGCTCCACGTTCCATCTGATCCTGGCAGGTCCCACACACTCTACACAGCCAATGAATTCCTCACTCATGTCTGTAGCTATTATTAGGCACCACTGGAATGCAATCCTGCTGAGGGAACTGTTTTTATTAGCCGTTGTTATAAGGTTGGTATCTGTGTGTCTGTTTCGGAAACCTTCTGGTGAGGCTGACGGGTGTCTTAAAGAACCAGGCACCCCTGGGCCACCAAAGCACCTGGATGGCCACGGGGCGGTGGGCAGGTCTGAACTCCCGCCCCAGTCTCCGCACCCCCAGGTCAGGAAGGCTGCAGCTCCAGGTCGTGGCTGGCCCGGCCCCAGAGCCCAGGGTCCACCCTTCCCTGTGGTGCTGACTGGCTGTGTGACACTGTGCAAGTCACGTTGCCTCAGTGGGCACTGTGGTGTCAATCTCTGAAACAGAAATAATGAGGGTTGTCTCACAGGGTTTTTAAAAGGTCCAGCCAAAAGCACAAAAATGAAAGTGCGGTGGCTTGTCACAGGGGACACTGCATGTGGTGTGCCAGCATGCGCAGGTCCTGTGGGGAGGACGGGGGCCAGTGGATTTGACCCTCAGGACAGTGCGTGGGCAGAGGTGAGGTCAGGTCTCTCGTCCAGGTTCACAGGGCCTGTGGGCAGAAGTGCTGAGATCCTAACCTGGGTAACTCTGGCTCACACAGTCACGTGTGTGCTAAACTCCGTCAGCGTGTCTGGCTGTTTATGATGCTATGGACTGTAGCCCGCACCAGGCTCCTCTCTCCATGGGATTCTCCAGGCAAAAATACTGGAGTGGGCTGCCATTTCCTTCTCCAGGGGATCTTCCCGACTCAGGGATCGAACCCGCGTCTCTTAGACTCCTGCTTGGGTAGGAGGGTTCTTTACCACTTGTGCCACCTGGGAAGCACAATAACCTCAAAAGATTACCTGCCTCCATGCCCAGGGTATCTGGGAGGCCTGGGAAGTGAGGAGAGCAGAAGAGAAGATGGGGCGAAGACAGAGTTGCAAATAAAAATGGAGAAAAGCAAAGATTTTTTTTTCTTACCTGGGTGTCTTTACTTTGTGATAATTTATGGAGCTGTACTCCATGATTTGTGCACTTTTCTGTACATATGCTATACTTTTTTAAAAGGTTAAAAAGAAAATAGGAACTTTGTAGCATACCATTGAGTACAAATGTATTTTTAAAGTTCAAACTCATTATGACTTATGCAACTCTCATCTGCATCTTTTCTAACGACATTAAAAATTACGTTTGAGAATCTGAAGATATCAAAGTAAGATTCCCAAGAGGATCAGATCAGATCAGTCGCTCAGTCGTGTCCGACTCTTTGCGACCCCATGAACTGCAGCACGCCAGGCCTCCCTGTCCATCACCAACTCCCGGAGTTCACTCAGACTCACAACCATCGAGTCAGTGATGCCATCCAGCCATCTCATCCTCTGTCGTCCCCTTCTCCTCCTGCCCCCAATCCTTCCCAGCATCAGAGTCTTCTCTAATGAGTCAACTCTTCGCATGAGGTGGCCAAAATACTGGAGTTTCAGCTTGAGCATCATTCCTTCCAAAGAAATCCCAGGGCTGATCTCCTTCAGAATGGACTGGTTGGATCTCCTTGTAGTCCAAGGGACTCTCAAGAGTCTTCTCCAATACCACAGTTCAAAAGCATCAATTCTTTGGTGCTTAGCCTCCTTCACAGTCCAGCTCTCACATCCATACATGACCACAGGAAAGACCATAGCCTGGACTAGGTGAACCTTTGTTGGCAAAGTAACGTCTCTGCTTTTGAATATGCTATCTAGGTTGGTCATAACTTTCCTTCCAAGGAGTAAGCGTCTTTTAATTTCATGACTGCAGTCACCATCTGCAGTGATTTTGGAGCCCAGAAAAATAAAGTCTGACACTGTTTCCACTGTTTCTCCATCTATTTCCCATGAAGTGATGGGACCAGATGCCATGATCTTCGTTTTCTGAATGTTGAGCTTTAAGCCAACCTTTTCACTCTCCACTTTCACTTTCATCAAGCGGCTTTTTAGCCCCTCTTCACTTTCTGCCATAAGGGTGGTGTTATCTGCATATCTGAGGTTATTGATATTTCTCCCAGCAATCTTGCTTCCAACTTGTGTTTCTTCCAGTCCAGCATTTCTCATGATGTACTCTGCATATAAGTTAAATAAACATGGTGACAATATACAGCCTTGACGTACTCCTTTTCCTATTTGGAACCAGTCTGTTGTTCCATGACCAGTTCTAACTGTTGCTTCCTGACCTGCATACAGATTTCTCAAGAGGCAGATCAGGTGGTCTGGTATTCCCATCTCTTTAGGAATTTGCCACAGTTTATTGTGATCTACACAGTCAAAGGCTTTGGCATAGTCAATAAAACAGAAATAGATGTTTTTCTGGAACTCCCTTGCTTTTTCCATGATCCAGCGGATGTTGGCAATTTGATCTCTGGTTCCTCTGCCTTTTCTCAAACCAGCTTGAACATCAGGAAGTTCACGGTTCACATATTGCTGAAGCCTGGCTTGGAGAATTTTGAGCATTACTTTACTAGCGTGTGAGATGAGTGCAATTGTGCGGTAGTTTGAGCATTCTTTGGCATTGCCTTTCTTTGGGATGGGGATGAAAACTGACCTTTTCCAATCTTGTGGCCACTGCTGAGTTTTCCAGATTTGCTGGCATATTGAGTGCAGCACTTTCACAGCATCATCTTTCAGGATTTGGAATAGCTCCACTGGAATTCCATCACCTCCACTAGCTTTGTTCATAGTGATGCTTTCTAAGGCCCACTTGACTTCACATTCCAGGATGTCTGGCTCTAGGTCAGTGATCACACCATCATGATTATCTGGGTCACGAAGCTCTTTTTTGTACAGTTCTTCTGTGTATTCTTGCCACCTCTTCTTAATATCTTCTGCTTCTGTTAGGTCCATACCATTTCTGTCCTTTATAGAGACCATCTTTGCATGAAATGTTCCTTTGGTATCTCTGATTTTCTTGAAGAGATCCCTAGTCTTTCCTATTCTGTTGTTTTCCTCTATTTCTTTGCATTGATCGCTGAAGAAGGCTTTCTTATCTCTCCTTGCTATTCTTTGGAACTCTGCATTCAGATGTTTATATCTTTCTTTTTCTCCTTTGCTTTTCACTTCTCTTCTTTTCATAGCTATTTGTAAGGCCTCCCCAGACAGCCATTTTGCTTTTTTGCATTTGTTTTCCATGGTGATGGTCTTGATCCCTGTCTCCTGTACAATGTCACGAACCTCAGTCCATACTTCATCAGGCACTCTATCTATCAGATCTAGGCCCTTAAATCTATTTCTCACATCCACTGTATAATCATAAGGGATTTGATTTAGGTCGTACCTGAATGGTCTAGTGGTTTTCCCTACTTTCTTCAATTTCAGTCTGAATTTGGCAATAAGGAGTTCATGGTCTGAGCCACAGTCAGCTCCTGGTCTTGTTCTTGTTGACTGTATAGAGCTTCTCCATCTTTGGCTGCAAAGAATATAATCAATCTGATTTCGGTGTTGACCATCTGGTGATGTCCATGTATAGAGTCTTCTCTTGTGTTGTTGGAAGAGGGTATTTGCTATGACCAGTGCATTTTCTTGGCAAAACTCTATTAGTCTTTGCCCTGCTTCATTCCGTATTCCAAGGCCAAATTTGCCTGTTACTCCAGGTGTTTCTTGACTTCCTACTTTTGCATTCCAGTCCCCTATAACGAAAAGGACATCTTTTTTGGGTGTTAGTTCTAAAAGGTCTTGTAGGTCTTCATAGAACCGTTCAACTTCAGCTTCTTCAGCGTTACTGGTTGGGGCGTAGACTTGGATTACTGTGACATTGAATGGTTTGCCTTGGAAACGAACAGAGATCATTCTGTCGTTTTTGAGATTGCATCCAAGTACTGCACTTCGGACTCTTTGTTGACCATGATGGCCACTCCATTTCTTCTGAGGGATTCCTGCCTGCGGTAGTAGATATAATGGTCATCTGAGTTAAATTCGCCCATTCCAGTCCGTTTTAGTTCGCTAATTCCTAGAATGTCGACATTCACTCTTGCCATCTCTTGTTTGACCACTTCCAATTTGCCTTGATTCATGGACCTGACATTCCAGGTTCCTGTGCAATATTGCTCTTTACAGCATCGGACTTTGCTTCTATCACCAGACACATCCACAGCTGGGTATTCTTTTTGCTTTGGCTCCATCCCTTCATTCTTTCTGGAGTTATTTCTCCACTGATCTCTAGTAGCATATTGGGCCCCTACTGACCTGGGGAGTTTCTCTTTCAGTATCCTATCATTTTGCCTTTTCATACTATTCATGGGGTTCTCAAGGCAAGAGTACTGAAGTGGTTTGCCATTCCCTTCTCCAGCGGACCACACCCTGTCAGATATCTCCACCATGACCCGCCCATCCTGGGTTGCCCCACGGGCATGGCTTAATTTCATTGAGTTAGACAAGGGTGTGGTCCTGGTGTGATTAGATTGACTAGTTTTCTGTGAGTATGGTTTCAGTGTATTTGCCCTCTGATGCCCTCTTGCAAGACCTACTGTCTTACTTGGGTTTCTCTTACCTTGGGCGTGGGGTATCTCTTCCCGGCTGCTCCAGCAAAGCACAGCCATGGCACCTTACCTTGGACGAGGGGTCTCTCCTCACCGCCACCCTTCCTGACCTTGGAGGAGGGGTATCTCTTCACCTATCCCAAGAGGATAGGTCAGTGTATAAATCTCAGAACTGAAATTCTCAAGGGTCATTAACCCCTCTTGGCGGCTGACTAGCTCCTGACATGGAAACCACCAGCTGTCATAGGTCATCCTTACTTCTCCTCCCCCTGGAAGATGATTTCCTCCAACCTCCCTTTTTAAAATATATTATTCAGTTGCTAAGTCATGTCCGATTCCTTGCAACCCCATGGAGGTCAGAGCCAGAGTCATCCAGATTTAGATCTCAGCTCCTCTGCCCACAGGCTCTGTGAACCTGGACAAGAGACATAACCTCTCAGCACTGCCTGCACGCTGTCCTGAGGGTCACATCTGCTGCCCCTCTACTCTTTGTAAAATATATTTTTGTTGTTGTTCAGTTGCTAAGTCGTGTCGACTCTGTGGCCCCGTGGACTGTGGCACACCAGGCCTATATATAATTTCATTTCTTTGTTTATTTTTGGCTGTGCTGGGTCTTGCTGTGTAGTTTTTTCTCTAGTTGTGGTGTGTGGGCTTCTCTTGTTTTAGAGCATTGACCCTAGGCACACAGGCTTCACTAGTCATGGCACGTGGGCTCAGTAGCTGCGGTTCCTGGGCTCATGAGCACAGGCTCAGTAGCTGTGGCGCACGAGCTTAGTTGCTCCGTGGCATGTGGAATCCTCCCGGATCAGGGATAGAACCTGTGTCTCCTCTATTAGCAGGTGGGTTCCTTACCACCGAGCCCTCAGGGAAGCCCCAGCCTCCCTTTTATTTAGGTCGACTAAAAATATCAGGTTAGCTAATGAGATGTGAGTGAAAGTGTTATGTGAGACTTCAGAGACTGTCTTTAAATGGAGAAAGACCCACCTTTCTTTATCTCTTCCTTAATCTCATTTTTTATTTAATTTTTAATTGCAGGAAAATTGCTTTACAGTGTTGTGTTGGTTTCTGCCGTACAACAACGTGAATCAGCAGTAATTATACACATATCCCTCCACTCTTGAGCCTGCCTCTCCTCCCCCCATCCCACCCCTCTAGGTTGTCACAGAGCACCGGGCTGGGCTCCCTGTGTTATATAGCAGCCTCTCACCAGCTATTTCTTTTACGCATGGTCGTATATACGTCAATGCTACTTTCTCCATTCATCCTACTCTCTCCTTTCCCCGCTGCATCCATAAGTCTGTTCTCTACATCTGTGTCTCCATTCTTCCCTTGCAAATAGGTTCATCAATACCATTTTTCTAGTTCCATATATATGCATTACACATGATATATATTTCTCTTTCTGACTTACTTCACTCTGCATAACAGGCTCTAGGTTCATCCACCTCACTAGAACTGACTCAAATGTGTTCATTTTTATGGCTGAGTAATATTCCATTGTATGTATGTACCACATCTTATTTATCCATTCATCTGTAGGTGGATATCTTGGTTGCTTCCATGTCCTGGCTATTGTAAATAGTGTTGCAGTGAACATCGGAATGCATGTGTCTTTTTGGAATTGTAGCTTTCTCAGGGTATGTGTCCAGTAGTGGAATTGCTAGGTCATATTATAGATTTATTCCTAGTTTCTAAAGGATTCTCCATACTGTTCTCCAGAATGGCTGTATCAGTTTACATTCCCAACAACAGGCTGGGAATGTACGAAGGTTCCCTTTTCTCCACATCTTCCCAGCATTTATTGTTTATAGATTTTTTGATGAAGGCCATTCTGACTGGTGTGAGGTGATACCTCATTGTAGTTTTGATTTGCATTTCTCTAATAATTAGTGATCTTCCCTCATCTTGTTAAATGGACCTTAGAACTGATGGCTGGAGCTCTTGTGTCCATTTTGGAACCTGAGGACAAGAACTACTTCCTTAGAGTGGTGAGCTGGAGGGAGCCTGGATCTTCAAAGACTTTTCTGGAATGAAGCCACTCTTCTAGCCTTAGATTGCTGTTGGATGTCTGTTATATAATAGAAAGAAATGTATATCTTTATTAGGTCTTGTCATTTTGGGGATTTCTATCCCTCAGAGCCGAACCTGATTCTAACTCTTATTCCCCCCATGAAAGAATTGATGGCTTTTCTTTGTCCTCCTTGGGCCTCGCGATTAACCAAGGATCTGTTGGGAAGCCAAGAGTTCACTTACCAGCCCCCAAAATGACATTAATCACCTAAGTTAGTCCTACATGAAAGCTGAATGGACAGCCCAAGTCATAAGATCTTACGGGATCCAGGGGGGTCTCCAAACTGCCTCTTTCATATACATGGTCCCTGAAATTCTATCTTTATATATTAATTCATAAAATTATACAGCTATGAGAATTCCTACTCAAATGCAAGCGATTCTAGTAGGAGTACTGTAGTGTATTATATTACCCCTCACATTAGCATGAAATCTTTTAACTTAGAATTAGAGACTGAATTAGAGAATTTAAAAAATGAATGGAACCTCAGGGGTCATTTAGCTCAGTGTTTTCAACTATGCATCAGCAAGCCCTTGCCTTTCTATGTGGGTGCCTAGGGGAAGCCATTTGGGTCAAGAAGGGGCATGAGGGGAGGGATGAAGAACATAGAGCATCCTTTTGCTTTGAAGGCAGAGTTTTAACGCTGGAAAAAGTTTTAAAAACCATAGCTATCTTTCCGTGTATAGGCTCCAAGTCTAAGGTTGCCAATAGGTTAATCAAACCTGAATTCAGATGGCCAGTTAGTGACGGAGCCAGACTTAGAATTCAGGTTTTTGATGCTTAGCACTGTGCTGTTTCCACAATTCCACACTTCCTTAGGTTAGCTTCAGCTGTGCATTGAGGAGATGAGGTTTGCTTGCTGGGAGGACAATGAAGGGGGCCAATCCTGGTCTGGGCTCCACTGGGGATGCTGGGGAGTCCTGGCCACTGATGCCGGGCCCTGGGAGTGATCAAGAGAGGACAGGGGAAGAGGGACGCCTCCAGGGACACCTGACCACCTTCACAAATTTGTTGAGATTTAACTTTCCCTCTATCTCTGGCCACAGTAAATACTGCTGTCTAGAGTTGTACAGTTTTATAGCTTACAAAATACTTTTACAGTTTTACATTTAATCTTCACAGACTCCTCCTTTGAGGGGGTAGGTATTGTATTTTCCAATTTACATGTGACTATATGAGTGGGTTAGAGAAGGTAGGTTTTTCTCCTGAGGTCACAGAGGTGTGACCTAAAGCATGTCACCTTCTGACCCCATCCTGAGCTCTTTCCCACCATCAGACAGCATCTCCCACACTCCAGGATGCTGTCAGCCACTTTCTCCTGTCTGGAAGCCTCTGTAGCCAAACACCAAGTCATTCAGACAACAAACATAATCTGTTTCCTCATTTGTAAGTTGTGGACCAGTTGCCTGGTTTTTCTTTTCCCATGAGCTTGGCGACTGTCATCATAGGTGCAGTACCAAGTAAACCAGTAACACGTGTTGGGGCTGGAGGGCTGGGCAGGTGACCAGCGACCAGGGCCATGGATGATGCCCTATGTGGTTCTGACATGGCATTTCTGGGAGGTTGGTGGGACGTATCTCCCCATTCTCTCATTTCTCTTCCCTCAACACCACACACTCCCAGAAACAGTGTCCCTTTGAGAAGAAGAAAAGGGAAACAGAAGTGGAAAAAAGGGTAGAGGGCATTCCACGCATTCTATGCATGGAAATACCATCCTGTGATCTCCAGGCTGTAGTTCAAGGCTAAATGATGCTGTGCTAACCTGTGGACAAAGGATAATGGATTAACATGTTACAATCTATCAGGCCTTTGTGGACATAATCCTAAACACAGGGGAATGTCTTTTACGTGACTTGATCCATGGAGTAGGCCTTCTTGCGTAGGGCTCTGTCACATGATGGGGAACAGGGGCAGCCGCCTGTACAGCCCACGGGCAGACTCTGGTCACACCCATTCGTTTATGTATCGGGCAACAATAGAGCTGCATGAGAAAGAAGGGGTGCAGCTCACGAAATGTACAGAATTTTTTCTGGCCTTTTCAGAAAAAGCTGACCTCTGGTGTACAGCTCTGCCTGCTTGGCCTGTAAGTAAACGATGACCTGGGCAAACTTACCACAAACTTACCTGGCAAGGCCAGGCGGTCCTACTGTGAGCACACTTGTGGATGAGGATCTGTTTTCGGGGTGTTCAGGCAGAATACATCAATCCTGTTGTTTCTCATATGCAAGTGTTGACAAGAAAACTTTACAAGAAGTTTCCTTTAAAACGAGTCCCGTTTCCACAGATTTCTATTGTGACATCAGACACATGTTCTCTCCCCAGTAGGTTGCATGAAAACACCGAGGACGTGGCTCTGTTGCTGGTCGCCTGAGGTTTCTTTCCAGCACTCTGTGTGCAGCTCTGGAGCCGGCCTATATTACAGGCACAGAGAATACTTCATGTTGAATTTCCTTCCAGCAGGAGCACTGAATGAAAGCTATCAGAGCCTTTCCCAAGAGCCGGGCTTTCAAAGGGAGTGGGGAGAGCATGTATTTTTGCACAAGGAACCAGAGGGAACCCTGGAAAGTGCGGAGGAGGCGGGGAAAGGAGGGTATCAGAGACAAGCTCTGAGCTGTCCCGGTGTGTGGTGGGCCTGCCCCCAGCATGCTTACCGATGTCCATGAACATCAAATGAGCCACATGTGAAGCGCTGAATACAGTGCCGGCTCTCGTGAAGCAGTGAGCCTGTGCCTCCACCCCCGCCTGCTCCTCTGGAAGGAAGCAGAGAGTGCCTCACCAAGCTGGTACGGTAATGAGAGATCCTTGGTGGGGCTGCCTGCCAGTGGGGTGCCGGGGGCTGCAGTAGTAGGGAAGGGTCGGCTACTGGCAGGGGGAAGCAAGATAAGCTGTCACCTCCGAGTCTTTTCAGGCGTTTCTCCCTCAGACTGTTCTCCACCACCCGGCAGATTGATTTATCTAAAGCACAAATCTGAGCATATTGTTCCTCTACTTAAAATCTTGCAGTAGTTCTGTGGATGCAGTCCCAGCTCCCTGTGTTCTGGTTCCTTCCACCGCCCCCTCCAGCCTCATCTCCAGCCACACCGAGCTGGCTGTGCCACGTCTGCGGCTGCCCACCCGGCTCCTCTGCCCTGCATACCTCATTTCAGGGCTCCTCACGGCCCACCTCCTTACCTGTCACAACTGAGGCCAAATACTGCCTCTGGACACCTCTCTGCCAATGGATCCCTCCCCACTTCCCCAGCCCCGACACCCCAGGTTGAGTTACAGGCACACATATCCTCCTCTAGGGTACTGTGTGTCTGTCTTCACTGTGCTATGAAGCTCTTGGGGCACAGACTGGCTGATCTTTTTTCCCTGGCATTCACAAAAGACCAATTACCTGGAAGCTCTTCCACCACGGCTACCAAGTGACTGGAGATTCTAGGACCCGGGACTGCAGGGAAATGACGGGAGCTCTGCTGCGGCCATGGCATCAGGACTGGGAGCTCCCCTGGTGCTTTAGAAATGGATGATCACAGGAAACAGTCATTCCTTTCCATTTCTCAGGTACCCAAGGAACATTAGATATTTCTAGGCAACTATATTTATAGGCATTTGTCTGAAGCTCTAGCATTATACTGCTGCTAAGTTGCTTCAGTCGTGTCCGACTCTGTGTGACCCCATGGACAGCAGCCCACCAGGCTCCCCCATCCCTGGGATTCTCCAGGCAAGAACACTAGAGTAGGTTGCCATTTCCTTCTCCAGTGTATGAAAGTGAAAAGTGAAAGTGAAGTTGCTCAGTCGTGTCCGACTCTTAGTGACCCCATGGACTATAGCCTACCAGGCTCCTCCATCCATGGGATTTTCCAGGCAAGAGTGTTAGAGTGGGGTGCAATTGCCTTCTCCGAGCATTATACTGACCCGCCACAAAACGCATGTTGAGGTCAGTACTGGGTTGCAAAGAAAAACATTCAGCTGAATTCATCAGTGCTCTTGCTCAAAGGACAGAACCTGATCCCAGTGTTTCTACCCCAGAGCTTTGCCTTTAAAGTGATCAAAGGAGATCCCAGGTTCTTTCTGGCCGCCATATCATCATGTCATCTAAATGTGTTCTTTTTTAGGGCTGTGACTCACAGCTTGTAGGATCTTCGTTTCTCAACCAAGAACTGAACCCAGGCCCTTGGATGTGTAAGTGCAGAGTCCGATCCACTGGACTGCCAGGGAATTCCCTCTAAATGTGTTCTGAGTAACCTTATCATAAACTGTGTAGCTATTTCGATCTGCAGGAGTATGACATGCCCGAGGTAGAAATGGCTCTCTCTGCACCATATGCCCTGAATGCATAAACTATTATGGAATAATAATAATGATGCCGCTACCTTTTGAAGCAAACTGAATAAACTGGGGCAAACTCAGGAGAGAAATACATGTATAAACAAAAAAATGTTGCCTGCCTTTTCAGTTCTACAAGAATACAGCCATTAGCCACTGCAGTTTTTTCTCCAGAAGAAAATTCAGGGTGGAAAAAAACAGGAAGTGTTCTGTCCTTTGGATACACTGACCCCTAGATAGCTAAGGTGCACGTCTAAGGAGAGTGTCTAAGAGACCCCAGATTCTTGCATCTTCCTGTACATTGAAAAGCACTAAAATCATTAACTTGAGAGGTCTGTTCTTTGTGATTAGCAGTCATCTTTTGATATTTGACTACATGTTTTTTCCCAGCAGAAAAATAATCATATATATCTTGGCTCCTCCTTTACCTCTTTGGAGTAGTTCCTCAGAGCTATCTGAGAGGCTGTCTCCTAGGCTATGAATAAAACTTAACTCTCTACCTTTATATTGTGTATTTTTCTTTCAGTTGACCCCTGGAAGGTGGTGCTAAGACAAGGGGGATGGTTGTCAGGTTGGAGATGTGAAGGTCAAAAGGGACTTCACATTCATGTTCAAGATTATTTCATAAGTTATTTAGAACAAAGCTTGTACTTCATAAGGCAACCGAAAAAGGAGTTTAAGTTATAGTCTATAATAATAATTTATTGAAAACAAGACTGACGGCATAGGGTCCAGTGTCTGCAGTTGCCCATGCAAGGGGCAGCCCTGGCTCACTGAATTACGAGGCCATCCCTGGCATTTTTAGTCAGTGGCCACTAGACACCCTCATCACAGGCAAAGTGTCCCTAAACCACAAATCCGCCTTGTTCATACACATATAAAAATGTACCGGAACAGCATATTCTTATCACAAACTCCTTGAACACATGGGTGGAAGGTTACTTATATAACCTGGCAGGTTGCAGTTGTGTGGTTGAAACAAAATGCAGCTTTCTTAAACCAGTAGAAACCTCTAAGATCTTTTCAAAATAGGAATCTTTCCATTTTCTATTGGAGACAATGCTCACAGCATGAGTAATGCCCATCAGTTATCAGTAATTTAGCAGATTGTGCCAGTGTTGACATTTGTTCTTGGCTTAATTGTGCGTGAGTGTGTGTTTTAAACAAAGATGCAGCTGTCCCCATTCCTGGCAATTAGGATATAAAAATGGTGTTCGCTGAGTCTGGCAGAGGGATCGGTTCTCCATGTGTTTACTCTTTTGTTTGCAAGGGCTTCTGAGTGTTTGCTGCAATTCTACCATCAGAATATCAATTTGGCTTAAAATGGAACCATATCCCCATTAATAGAAATAACAGGAACTGCAGACCTCCATGTTTCCAGATCATCAGTCTCTGATTCCATCAGAGATGCTTGTGATTGTGTGTGTGTGAAAGACACTTCTTTGACTTCTTGTGAAGGCAGGTTTTAAATGTTGTTAGGATCAAAAAAGCAGTGTCAGCAGAGATGCTCTGGACTCTTGCTAATCATTTGCAGAGTATCAAGCAATCCAAATACCTCCCATATAGAATACAGTTATCCCTCAGTATCCTCGGGATTGGTTCCAGGGCTCCTGTGGGCACCAAAATTTGCCAGTGCTCAAGTCCCTTACATAAAACAGCATTGTATTTGCATAACACATATTCATATCTCTAGATTATTTATATTGCCTGCTGCTGCTGCTAAGTCACTTCAGTCATGTCTGACTCTGTGCAACCCCATAGATGGCAGCCCACCAGGCTCCCCCATCCCTGAGATTCTCCAGGCAAGAACACTACTACTATGTAAATGATATGCTAGTAGTTGTACATATAGTTTGAATGCAACAGTTAGAACCAGACATGGAACGATGGACTGGTTCCAAATTGGGAAAGGAGTACGTCAAGGCTGTATATTGTCACCTTTCTTATTTAACTTCTATGCAGAGTACATCATGTGAAATGCGGGCCAGATTGGATGAAGCACAAGCTAGAATCAAGGTTGCAGGGGGAAATATCAATAACCTCAGATATGCAGATGGCATCACCCTTATGGCAGAAAGCGAAGAGGAACTAAAGAGCCTCTTGTTGAAAGTTTGAGCAAGTTCCAGGAGTTGGACAGGGAAGCCTGGCATGCTGTAGTCCATGGGGTCTCAAAGAGTCGGACAGGACTGAGGACTGAACTGAACTGAATCGGTTCAGTTCAGTTCAGTCGCTCAGTCGTGTTCGACTCTTTGCGACCCCATGAATGGCAGCATGCCAGCTCTCCCTGTCCATCACTAACTCCCAGAGTTCACTCAAACTCACATCCATCGAGTCGGTGATGCCATCCAGCCATCTCATCCTCTGTTGTCTCCTTCTCCTCCTGCCTCCAATCCCTCCCAGCATCAGAGTCTTTTCCAATAAGTCAACTCTTTGCATGAGGTGACCAAAGTACCACCAATCAAATATGGGATTACAATAATAATGGACCATCTAAAAGTTTATGTGTTATTTCTTTACAGTTCCAGTGAGGTCACTCAGTCGTGTCCAACTTTTTGTGACCCCGTGGGCTGTAGCCCACCAGGCTCCTCTGTCTGTGGGATTCTACAGGCAAGAATACTGGAGTGGTTTGCCATTTCCTTCTCCAGGGGATCTTCCCGACCCAGGTCTCCTGCATTGCAGGCAGACGCTTTAACCCAGGATTCGAACCTAGGTCTCCTGCATTGCAGGCAGACTCTTTAACCTCTGAGCCAAGCCTGCTGGCACCCTCATGGATAATAGTTATTTGATACATAGATAACACAGGGTCCACTTTCACCTTGTAGATTAACGTGAATTCCAAGATATTGGTGGAACCCTAATTATGAGATTTAACCTGAGTTCTTTGGTTCTTCCAGTTCAAAGAGCAAACTATTAGATACTGAGATCAGAGTATTGGAGCCTGGGCACTTCCTGTCAAAGTCCTTTGTGTTGCTGAGAGATTAACGGTCGGGTCAAGTTCGGAGATGAATCCCCGACCTGACTTTAGAATCCCCCGGACTGGCTGGAGGGCCCTGGGAAGGGGCGCCCTAGAATCATCCACTCAGGGCTCCGTGGTGACCCACTTAGGGCTCCGTGGTGACCGCTGCGGGCACGTGACTCCCAGGCGGCAGGGGCTGTCGCCGGGCGTGCGGGGTGGGGCGGGGGGTGGAAGGTTGCTGGGAGAGCACAGTGAGGGGTTAGGATTTCTGAAGAAGTACCTCTTTGGCATTGCATTTCTTTGAGTCCCCCCACCCCCGTGTCTGTACTCTTGAAGTGCAGACCTTTCTAAACAGTGACTTACTAGAGCTCTGGGGGACCGTGGTACCCAAAGGCGGCCCGCTGCCTGACCTAAGATTTATGAGTGGTTCCAAGGATGAGACAAGGTTCCAGTGTCTCGGTGACAACAAGGTCTTTGACGAACTGCCGAGAGCTGTGGCCGGGCGGAAAGCCCCAGAATCTCCTCCCTGCTGGAGTGGGGCGCCCGGGGCGCGGGCGGGCGGGCACCCCCGCAGGCCATCAGCATGCAGGAGCCGCGCGCTCCGTCCTTGAGGGCTGCCGGGCTGACCTTGCTCGGCTTTCTCGGTAGATATCTCCCCGGGAGCGTGAGGACGCGGCAGCGGGGGTGACTCAGTGCCCCGCCGCGGCTTTCCTTCCTACCTCCTTCTAAAATTTCGGGATTCAAACCCGGCGTTTTCCGCCCCACCCCTCCTCCTCTCCACCCCCTGCCTCTGGTTACCCAGACTGTCCGGGTGTTTTGTCCCCAACCTCCCATCTGTAGAACTGAAGGCCGACCTTCGCGCTCTCCCTCTCTGCGGGCCCGGGGATCAGACTTGGCCCGCCAGAGCCCGGGACAGCACTGGGAGACAGATCCCGAGCCCGGCCAGAGGGGGCGGTGCGCGGCGCTCTCCGGCGCGCAGGCGGACCTAGCCGAGCCCTGCTCCCCATTGGCCGCCACCTCGGCGGGAGGGGCCGCCCGGGCTCGGGGCACCTGGCGTCGCCCCTCCGCAGGGAAATCGGAGGCTGCCGGGCATGGGCGCCTGGAGGTAAAGGCATCGGGAGGGAGGCCTGGGGTATCTGTGGAGCTCGGGGAGGCCAGCTCTGTTCTGCCAGCTGCCCGGGCGCGGGCGGCCCTCGGATTCTCCTGCTCTGGCTTCGGTAGCCGGAAACTTTGCTCCGAGAAGTCCCCCACCCTCCTGATCGCGCCGAGAGGTGCCTGGTGGGCCGCACGCCCCCGGGGGCCCCGCAGCCCCGCGCGTGATTGCGGGGGCCCCCAGGCGCCAGGCGCCCGCCGCGCTCCGCCGCGCGCGCGCGGCCGCCAGGATGCGCTACGCGGACCCCTCGGCGAACAGGGATTTGTTGGGGAACCGAACTTTGCTCTTCATCTTCATCTGCGCCTTCGCCTTGGTGACCTTGCTGCAACAGATCTTGTATGGCAGGAACTACATCAAGAGGTAAGAAAGTCCGAGCACGGGTGGGGTGGCGCGGAGCCCGCGGGCAAGCCCCCAGGTAGCAGCTGGAGGCTCCGCCCCCCGGGGTCTGCCCTGAGCCTCGAGCAAAGCCGCGTGAGGTTTGGGTCACCGCACTCCTAAGCGCATCTCTCCACGCAACCGGAGGAGAACGCCTGCGTCCAGCGCTGGCCAGAGGGGCCCGACAACTTTGTTCTGTTGTGGAAAACGGGGGACAGGATGGAATTCGGACCGGCCAAGCTGAGGATAAAAACATACGAATGTCCTGAGCGGCCTCAGGGGTCAGATCAGTGTCCTCAAGTCCACAGTGCCGTGGCCATCTGGTCGGAGGGGAGGCTGCCGGGTGTAGAGGGCTCAGAACCGTATAGGGTTACTTCTCGAGTCCTGAACTTTTGTGGGGATCCCTGGGGGCAAAACACATTCTACCCCCCCACCCCTACCCCCCGCCCAGGAGTGCAGAGTTAGGTGTGGCGGGGTGGATAGTGGGCTCAGACGATGCGACAGAAACAGTGAATTCTTACAGACCGGTATCCACTGGCACCGGGAAACTCACCACCCGATCCCTTCTGGAGCAGATGGTTCCGTCTCATCCTTCGGCAGAAGGTCAGAGCTGCAGCAGAAGTTAACCGCCCCCACTTGGGCCCCCTTCCTACCCCACCTCATCCGCGGGCAAACTCCATTAGGAGAAAGGGACTCAGCACTCGGGCACAGCCTCAGTCCCTGCGTGCGCAAAACACGGAAATGCCACCGTGGGCTTCTGCCCGCGGCTGGCGGAGGGCAGCCGCTTGGGGTTATAGGACCTGGGGAAAGGGCTGCGCTGGGATCTTCGCGTTTCAGAGCCTCTTTCGGGAAGACCCCACTGCTCTTTTCTGCCCGAGCTTTTTCCTTTGCTGTCAGTTGTCTTCCTACCCTCGCTGCCCCTCCCCCCACCAGACGGATAGAAAACAAAACGCCTGGCTAGCTATATAAACATCCCGGCTTCTTCCCTAAACTTCCGAACAATAAAACAGTTTTTCTCTTTGCATCCTTTGGAGTCCACGTCAGTCGCTGGCGTCCTAGTCTGGGCTGCATCCAGGGATGGGAGCAAGTGACACTGCTGCTGGGCCTGGGCTCACCGTAGGAAAGTCAAACAGTTGGGCTATTTTCCACTCCGTCCTGAGCTGGGGAGCGTGAGGCCCCTTGGCAAGAACGTTTGTTCCCAACCAGCCACTGCCCCGACCTTCCCAGAGAGCATTTTTCTCTGGTTGAGGGCAGCTGACGGGCCCTGCGTGGTGCTGGTACCTTTAAAGGACATTTTCAGAGGCTCCCGGCTTGCTGGAGCCCACTGGGCCTGCTGCCCCCCCACCCCCCGCCCCCACTAAGATGACCCAGTGCAAGGACAGTTGGGCCCGAAACAGCCTGCTTGCTGCACTTGCTCCTTAGCAGGGTGGCTCTGGGTTCCTACCCCCTGCTGACACCTACCCAGAATGGCCCCGGGGTTGCTGGGACCCCTGCTGCCTTATCAATACCGGGAAAATATCCTTCCCAGGGCAAACAGCAGCTCAGCTTCTAAGTGCTTGCCCTGGCAGGCCCTCCTCGATCTTGGGCTGATGAGCTGGCTGCCTGGAATTCAGCAGCCATACCAGTTGCATCCTGCCTTCTAACACAGAGACCTCATCCCCCTTAGTCTCAGAGGCCACCTCACAGGCCTTGCTCCGGGGCCTGGATGAATTCAATCAAGTAAGCAAACTCACAGGTACTCGATCCTGGCAGGGCACTGTAGGATCTTTAAAGAAGATGCTATGGTCCTGGTGTTCCCGAGGCTGGATGTCTAGTTGGGGAAACATAGTGGCCACAGATGAGCTAAGACGTGAGTGTTGAAATGTTTGAGGAGGAAGGCGCCACTGGACTGGAGTTGGGAGGGAAGAAGACCACCAAAGGAGGTGGGACCCGACTGGGCCCGTGAAGGAAGGAGACACTTTGGGCAGGTGAGGGAAGTGCAGATCCAGAGCCCAAGAGGGCAGGAGCCAAGGTGCGGAGACATAGCCCTGCGACCTTCACCTCCTGGGCTGACCCTACCTGTGCTGTCACACAGGGCTTTAACCAGTGATCAGCTGGACCGGCCGAGAGGCTGTCCAGACCCTTCGCCAGGTTGTGGCTGCCACGCTGGTGCACGAATAGCATCTGTTCCCCTATCTTGTTTCTTACACATCTCGTCATTGCCATGAATTGACTTGATAAGATTACTGGTCTGTCTCCTGTGTTTCTACACTTGACACTTGAGTGCTCCTCCAGTAGATGCCCTGGGACGGCCTGCGCGAGGGTCACCTGCATGGTCACTGAAATGCAGGTTCCCGGGCCCCTCTCTGGGAGTGAGACCCAGTAACCCGCCTTTTTAATGAGCTCCTCTGGTGATTTGTAACGAGCTCCCCTCTGCTGCTCTAGGTCTGCGGTTCTCAATCAGGGCAGTGTCGCTCCTCGGGCAATGTCTGGAGACACTTGGGTTGTCACAGTGGGGAGAGGAGAGCAGCTGGCATCTCTCAGGCTGAGGCCAGGGACAGGGCTAAAGATGCTACGATGCACGGCCTGCCCACGACAAGAAAGACTTATCCAGCCCCAAGTGTCAGCAGTGCTGAGGGAGAGAAATCCTGCTCTAGATGAACGCTCCATGGGATACAGTTCACTTTGTTTTTTCCCCAGCTGTACCCTGAGTGCCAAATATGGTGCCTGGCACATAGTAGGTTCTTGAAATATTGGGTAATGGAGAAATCATTGAAAGCGCATACCTGCAGGGGTAGTGAACTCAGGACACCAGTGACGATGTGGATCCCACTAAGGTAAGGAAGAGTGTAGGGAAAGGGAAGTTCAGAGAAGGAGGAAACAGTTGTATTTTTGGGTCAGTGGCTTCAGGGAAGTGCTTATTGGACTGAGAAGGACAGTTTAAACTCGGTTCACAGGGAGCTGCATGTGGTCCTTGTGTAGAGTAGTGATGTGATCTAAGTGAAGGAAGGCTCTCTGGGCCTTTCAAGAAAGGGGTAGAAACGGGAGGAGGCTGGGAGGCTGTTCACACAGCCTGGTCAGAAGTGAGGAGAACACGGTGCTGGAGGCAGATCTACTTGAGAGCTGGGGATTCATGCAGGCGGCCGTTCTTTGCTTCTGGGCTGAGCTGGGTGGATGTATTCGGCAGAGCCTTCATTGTTTGACGTGACACAGAGCTCAGGGCCACAAACAGGGCCAGCTGTTCCAGTGAGAATCAGGGACAGATTCCAGCAGAAGGAAGTGGGGGTGTGAGTCAGTGCACATTCTTTTTTTCTTGGTTGCCTGGCCGCTCCCTGTGCTGTACAGTGGGTACTTCCAGGAAGGGAGGTGAAGGGGAGAAGTAGAGAGGAAGGTGGGCAGTGCAGGTGGCTTAGTGGGCGCCGGGTCTCTAGTGGAGTGCCGGGGTCCAGCCTCAGCAGAGTCCAGGGATACCCTCAGGATGAACGGCATCAGCAAGAGATGACACGGGGAGACCAAGCTTAGGTGAAGCGGGTCTGCAGCTTTATTTTCAAAAGCAGCTTTTGTACCCTGAGTTACACATTTCTAGAAGTGAAAGATGCAGAGTCATGCAGAGTCAGCTCAAGATTCCATCAGTTTTGACCTTTATGGAAACCAGAATGTTTTTTGCATACCTTTTCATTTACAAGGGTCTTGTGTTATGTACATTATTTTCTGGCCCGGAGGCCTGTTGACATTTTATGACCCTTTTCTGATAAAGGTTGGTCAACCAGAAAACTTGTTTTCCCTTAAAGTGTTTTTTCTTTATTTTTCCAATCTGTGTCACCCTCAGAAAGTACAAAAGTACATTCTTATGGAGCAAAGGTGTAATGGGTTACAGCAAAGAAAGAACTTATTAACTCAAAGGTCTCAGAGATACCAAAGGAACATTTCATGCAAAGAGGGGCTCGATAAAGGACAGAAATGGTATGGACCTAACAGAAGCAGAAGATATTAAGAAGCGGTGGCAAGAATACACAGAAGAACTGTACAGAAAAGAGCTTCACGACCCAGATAATCACGATGGTGTGATCACTGACCTAGAGCCAGACATCCTGGAATGTGAACTCAAGTGGGCCTTAGAAAACATCACTATGAACAAAGCTAGTGGAGGTGATGGAATTCCAGTGGAGCTATTCCAAATCCTGAAAGATGATGCTGTGAAAGTGCTGCACTCAATATGCCAGCAAATTTGGAAAACTCATCAGTGGCCACAGGACTGGAAAAGGTCTGTTTTCATTCCAATCCAAAAGAAAGGCAAGGCCAAAGAATGCTCAAACTTCAAATACCGCACAATTGCACTCATCTCACATGCTAGTAAAGTAATGCTCAAAATTCTCTAAGCCAGGCTGCAGCAATATGTAAACTGTGAACTTCCTGCTGTTCAAGCTGGTTTTAGAAAAGGCAGAGGAACCAGAGATCAAATTGCCAACATCTGCTGGACCATGGAAAAAGCAAGAAAGTTCCAGAAAAACATCTATTTCTGCTTTATTGACTATGCCAAAGCCTTTGACTGTGTGGATCACAATAAACTGGAAAATTCTGAAGAAGATGGGAACAACAGACCACCTGATCTGCCTCTTGAGAAATCTGTATGCAGGTCAGGAAGCAACAGTTAGAACTGGACATGGAACAACAGACTGGTTCCAAATAGGAAAAGGAGTTTGTCAAGGCTGTATATTGTCACCCTGTTTATTTAACTTATATGCAGAGTATATCATGAGAAATGCTGGACTGGAAGAAACACAAGTTGGAATCCAGATTGCCGGGAGAAATATCAATAACCTCAAATATGCAGATGACACCACCCTTAGGGCAGAAAGTGAAGAGGAACTAAAAAGCCTCTTGATGAAAATGAAAGTGGAGAGTGAAAAAGTTGGCTTAAAGCTCAACATTCAGAAAACTAAGATCATGGCATCCGGTCCCATCACTTCATGGGAAACAGATGGGGAAACAGTGGAAACAGTGTCAGACTTTATTTTTCTGGGCTCCAAAATCACTACAGATGGTGACTGCAGCCATGAAATTAAAAGATGCTTGCTCCTTGGAAGGGAAGTTATGACCAACCTAGATAGCATATTCAAAAGCAAAGACATTACTTTGCCAACAAAGGTTCGTCTAGTCAAGGCTATGGTTTTTCCAGGGGTCATGTATGGATGTGAGAGCTGGACTGTGAAGAATGCTAAGCACCGAAGAATTGATGCTTTTGAACTGTGGTGTTGGAGAAGACTCGAGCAGGTCCAGGGAGTCCCTCAAGTCTTGATCCGCCTTGCCTGTCAGGTCTCCTCCGCATGACCTTGTCATGGGTGGGATCTCCTGTGCTGGCTCCCGGCATCAGAGAAGGTGTGCAGTATGTGGAATGAGAAAGAAAAGGCAAGAAACAGAGCTGTGGAATTTGCCCTTGGTGTTTCTTGGCTTCCATGTCTGTTCTCGCTTGAACAAATACTTAATGAAGATTTCCTATATGCTGAACCCACAGTGATCTGCACGATGGACGCAGCCCAGGGTCCCCAGGACTCACAGTCTATGGGGAAGACAGAATGGCATGTAGCACATGCGTAGGCCTCACGGGAGATGCGGACAGGGGACTTGAAGGATGCGGAGCGAGCCATAGCAAATTGGTTGGGATGTCTTAAGGAGCGGGGAGGGAGGCATTTGAAGGGGGTCCTAGGGAAAGGTGAAATGACCCATAAGAAATAGAGGTGGACGGAAGGGGTATGAAACCCAGCTTGAACAACAGTTGAAAGGTTCAGGGGAGACTTGAGTCATTCTTCATAACATGTGTATAGCTGGGGGCCAGAGTGAGGCAGGCAGAGCCGGATTATGGAGAACTAAGTGGAAAGTGACTTCTTCCCTGATGGTTCAGTTGGTAAAGAATCTGCCTGCAATGCAGGAGACCTGGGTTCAGATTGCTGGGTGGGGAAGATCCCCTGGAGAAGGAAATGGCAACCCACTCTAGTAATCTTGCCCGGGAAATCCCATGGACAGAGGAGTCCATGGAGTTGCAAGAATCGGACACAACTTAGTGACTAAACCACCACAAGTGGGAAATATGTGAGAAGGAGCTTGTCTGGAGGAAAGAGGATAACAAATTCAAGTCTAGATCTGCTCGGACACTGCAGGGCAATCCCACAACTCGTTGGAAAGGAGCTCAGGAACTGTGGGTGGACAAGAGCCAGACAAACAATGGGGATTTTGGAGTCACCACACATCAAAATCAACGTTTTTCCAAATTTCATGATTGTTATACACTGTAAGTTATACCCGGGGATCCAGAACATACTCTCATACACATCCATCTGAAAGAAACATTCTGTGAAAGAATGTTTGACCTCATTATGAGAAATTCACTTTAATAGTTTCTCTTCTGCTTCATTAAAAATTCCATTTTACTTCATTTTTTTGGTTTACATTTAAATAGTCTTATTTTTTTTTTTACTTTTTAAAAATTTAAATTTATTTATTTTAATTGGAGGCTAATTACAATATTGTATTTGTTTTGCCATACATCAACAAGAATCTACCACGGGTGTACACGTGTTCCTCATCCTGAGCCCCCCTCCCCATTTTACTTCATTTAAAAAATAAATTCAGCCTTAAAAGGAAGGAAATTCTGATATATACTATACTATGGACAGACCTGGAAGACATTATACCAAGTGCTGTAAGCCAATCACAAAAGGACTATATTGTATGGTTCCACTTATATGTGTTCTATAGAGACAGAAAGCAGAATGGTTGGTTGCCAGGGGCAACTTCAGGATGGAGGAATAAGAAATAAGTGTTTAATGGGTACAGAGTCTCAGTTTGGGACTTGGGACGATGACGTTTTGGAGCTAGATGCTGATGATGGCTGCACAACAATTGTGGTTGTGCTGAGTATCACTGAACTGTACACTGAAAATGGTTAAAATGGGAAATTTTATATTTATTTTACCACAATAAAATTAAAAAAAATAATTCTGGGACATACTGCTGCATTGATTTTTTAATCTATTGGATGAAACTCTCAATTAGAAAAACACTGGGCTGTGTGATGGAACTGGATGACATCTTACCCAGGGGAGAGCAGAGTGAAACATGGTGATGGGCAGGGGCACAGAGCAGAGTCCCCAGGGCTTGCCTGCACGGAAGGGCTGGAGAGAGGGGAGCTGGCGTGGGAGCTGAGGCTGCAGAGAGGTGGGGGTAGAGGAGAGTGAGGAGACGGAGGTGCAAGGGGAAACTAGGCAAAATGATATCTGGCTGGGAGTGGGCAACTGTGACACACACTGTGGAGGGATCCATGCGAAAGGGCCTGCAGTTTTGGCAATAGGGTAAGGACGGTTTGGGTGTGAATACTGGGAACATTATGTATTCATAGGATCTACTGATCTATAAATTCATAAAGTTTACCCATTTTCTAGAACGGGCTATGCTGTGCTTAGTCGCTGAGTTGTAGACCGAATGGACTGTAGCCTGCCAGGCTCCTGGGGGTGTGGAAAGCATCTCTACCTTTAAACTCTCTGCTGCTCCAAATCCCCTTTGTTAGTGCAAAAATCTTCACATAAACTCATATCACTGGAGTGTTCAGTTCAGTTCAGTTCAATTCACTCACTCAGTCATGTCTCTTTGCGACCCCATGAACTGCAGCACTCCGGGTCTCCCTGTTGCTGCTGCTGCTGAGTCGCTTTTTTCGTATCCGACTCTGTGCGGCCCCATAGACGGCAGCCCAACAGGCTCCCCCATCCCTGGGATTCTCCAGGCAAGAACACTGGAGTGGGTTGCCATTTCCTTCTCCAATGCATGAAAGTGAAAAGTGAAAGTGAAGTTGCCCAGTCATGTCCGACTCTGTGCGACCCCATGGACTGGAGTCCACCAGGCTCCCCCGTCCATGGGATTCTCCAGGCAAGAGTACTGGGGTGGGGTGCCATTGCCTTCCCCGAAGCAAACGAGAGTGAACGTTAAAGAAAATTACCACTTATATAAGAGCTGCCCAGGTGGCACTAGTGGTAAAGAACCTGCCAGCCAATGCAGGGGTTTGATCCCTGGGTCAGGAAGATCCCCTGGAGGAGGGCATGGCAACTTTCTGCCCTAAGGGTGGTGTCATCTGCATATTTGAGGTTATTGATATTTCTCCCGGCAATCTTGATTCCAGCTTGTGCTTCCTCCAGTCCAGCATTTCTCATGATATACTCTGCACACTGGAGTGTTAAAAACTTCAATTACTTACATTTTAGCAGAGGGGTAGCGAAAGAGCAATTACTGTTGTTTTTTTTTTTTTTTTTTTTAAAGGTAGAAAGGAGACTGTGTGATCTGGTGGCAACCTGCTGTTTAAACTTAATCTCAGAGGAGGACTAGGTAGACATGGGCCTTAATGCCCTCCTTCAGTGTCTCTCAGGAGCTTTATCATTCTCCGTAAAGAATGTGAACATTTTTGTTAGATTTATCTCTAGCTGCATAGTTTATAATGCTACTGTAAAAAAATCTTTAAAAAATTATATTTTTTGTCCATTTGTAGCTAGCATAAAGAAATTATTTGATTTCAATGTATATTATTTTTATAAAATAGCAAGCTTGAGGATAGTAATAATAATCAACACATAGTGATAGTAATTTATTTGTAGAGTCTTCTGGGATCTCTATGTAGACATTTTCTTCTTTGGTTCCAACCCTTTTACCTTAATTCACTTATCTTACTGTGCTGGCTAGAACCTTTGATGCATGTTCAATAAATATGTCGTAGTGAATATCCTGGCTTTTATCCTGATTTTTTTTCTTAAAATTTATTTTTAAAGAGTAGCATTATTGAAATATAGTCATAAAATCCACCCATCTGTGAATTCATAAACTTTATCCATTTGAAGTGTACAATTAAATGGCTTTTAGTATGTTTGAACAGTTATGCATCCCTCATGCCAATCAATTTTAGAACATTTTCCTTAAACCCCCAAAGAAACACTGTACTTCTTAGCCATCACCCTGTAGTACTCCTATAACTCCCAGCTCTAGACATGAATAAATACACTAATCTATCTCTTTAGATTTGTCTATCCTGGACATTTCATGTAAATGGAAACATACAGTGTGTGGTCTTGTGTATCTGACATCTTTCACTAAGCATATTTTCAACATTCATCTGTGTTGTAGCGTATATCAGTACTTCATTTCTTTTTTTAATTTTTATTTTATATTGGAGTAGAGTTGATTAACAATGTTGTGTTAGTTTCAGGTGTATAGCAAGGTATTCATTTATATATATACATGTATTTAGCCTTTTTTCAAGTTCTTTTCCCATTAAGGTTATTACAAAATATTGAGCAGAGTTGTCTATGCTATACAATAGGTCCTTATTGGTTATCTATTTTAAATATAAATCAGTGTGTATACGGCAATCCCAAATCAGTACTTCATTTGTTTATTGGTGAATAATATTCAACTTATGGATATACCATATTTTGTTTATCCATTAATGATGGAATTTAGGTTCTTTTCACATTTTTGCTATTGCTCATTTTTTGCTATTGCGCATTTGCCATTGCACATATTGCTATTGCACATTTTTGCTATTTTGCTCACGGTATACGGCTGCCACAAGCATTGTACCATGGCTGTACATGTTTTTCTGTGGATGCGTGTTTTCGTTTCTCTTGGGTATACAAGTGGAATTGTTGAGTCATATGGCAACCCACTCCATATTTTTGCCTAGAAAATTCCACAGACAGAGGAGCCTGGTGGCTACAGTTCAGAAGGTCACACAGTGTTGGACAAGACAGTACACACACACTACACACAGCGTGGTAACAAGTGGAATTGTTAGGTCACACAGTAACTCTATGTTTCATCATTTGAAGAATTGCCAGACTGTTTTCTGAAATAGTGACACCGTTTTACGCTCCTTCCAGCAGGGTATGAGGAGTCCAGTTTCACCACGTCCTTGGAAACACTTGTTATTATCTTTTTGACCATAGTAATCTTAGTGGTTTTGAAGTGGTATTTCATTATGGGTTTGATTTTGTGTTTTCATGATGCCTGGGGATGTGGAGCATTCTTTCCTGTGGTTATTATTAGCTGTATGTATTCTTTGGAGAAATGTCTATTCAGATTCTTTGCCCATTTTTAAATGGGATGATTTGTCTTTTCATTATTGGGTTGTAAGTGTTCTTTGTAGATTCCAAATATAAATCCCTTGTCAGATATACAATTTGAAAACCATTTCACTCATTTTATGGGTTCTCTTTTACTTTCTTGATAATGTCCTTTATAGCATGAATGTTGTGATTCTGATGAACTCCAATTCATCTGCTTTTTTCATTGGTTGCTTGTGTTTTAGGTGTCATATCAAAGAAACCATTGTCTATTTCCAATATCAAGTGTCACAAAGATTTACCCCTATGATTTCTTCTAAGAGGGTTTTTTTTTTTTAATAGTTTTTTCTCTTACTTTGAGGTGTTAGATCCATTTTGAATTAATATTTGTATGTGGTGTCATTAATCCTTCTTTTAAGAGGAATAATACTAAAGTGTCACCATTGCGTCTATCTGCTTAGTTTTATTTTGTTTTGTTTGTTGTCATAGTTTTTTGTTTGTTTTGTATCCTCTAGTAAGGAAAAGAAGGCTCCCTTATGGAATATGCTAAAAAGTTTTGTTGTGTTTGAATATTAATTTTAATCAGTTGCTTTTTCTACATCTATTGGACTTTTTCTCCTTTACTCTTTTAAAAAAATGCTTTGATTTATTTACTTATATGGCTGCACCCTGCCTTAGATGCAGCATGCAGGATTTTTAGTTGTGGCATGAGAATTCTTTGTTGCATGTTGGAACTAGTTCCCTGAACAGGGGTTGAACTTTGGTTTCCTGCATTGGAAGCGCAGAGTCTTGGCCACTGGACCACCAGAGAAGTCCCTCCTTTACTTTTTTGATGTGACTGTTGTTTAATCACCAAGTCATATCCAACTCTTTTGTGACCCCATGGACTGTAGCCTGTCAACCTCCTCTGTCTTTGGGATTTCATTGTGTTAATAGATGTTAAACTAGAATTTTAGAGACAAACACAGCTTGTTTGTGGTACATTATTTGTTTCATACAATGTGAGATTTTGTTGACTAATATTTTTATTTAAGATGTTGGATCTCATGCTCTTGAATGCTGCTGCTGCTGCTGCTGCTGCTAAGTCGCTTCAGTCGTGTCCGACTCTGTGCGACCCCATAGACAGCAGCCCACCAGGCTCCCCCGTCCCTGGGATTCTCCAGGCAAGAACACTGGAGTGGGTTGCCATTGCCTTCTCCAGTGCATGAAAGTGAAAAGTGAAAGTGAAGTCGCTCAGTCGTGTCTGACTCTTCACGACCCCATGGACTGCAGCCTACCAGGCTCCTCCATCCATGGAATTTTCTAGGCAAGAGTACTGGAGTAGGGTGCCATCGCCTTCTTTGTCTTGAATGATGGTGGCATGCAATTTTTAAAATGCTATCTTTGTCTAGTTTTAAAACCAGTCTTGTCAAATGAGTTGGGATGCTTCCTCTTTATCTATTTTCTGAGACGGTTTATGCAAGTTTGGTATCTGTTTTCTGAAAGCTTTCTGAAGGTAGAATTCACCTGTATAGCCATCAGCACCTAATATTTTCCCTGTGGGAAGACTCTAAATTACCAATTTTGTCTCTTTAATGGTTCGAGGCTATTCAGGTTTTTATATTTCTTCATTCACTTATTGGTAAATTATATTTTTCCAGAAAATTTTCAAAAATGTTCAGATTTATTTGCACAAAGTTCATAATATTCTCTGTTACATCTCAGGTTTTGGTTCCTTTTCTATTCCTAACATTGTTTCTTTTTTCTATTTTTAAATGACTGATTTTGGGCTTTGTTGATTTTTCTCTTGTAACTTTCCTATCGAGTTCATTAATATTTTTTTTGCTTTGGTTTTATTCTCATATTATTTTTCTAGCTTCTTAAGTTGGACGCTCATCTTTGTAATTTTCAGTATTCGAACTTGCGTCTCCCGCATAGCAGGCAGATTCTTTACCATCTGAAATGCCCCTTTCAGTCTTAAAATATTTTCCAATGTAAACTTTTTAGGTTATAAAATTTCCTCTAAATAACTCTCTAGTTAAATTTCTATGATTTGGGATGATGATGATAATGACAACAATTCAGAATTGTCTTAGATTTACAATGTGCCACACACCAGTCTAAGCACTTTATATGTTACTGCTCTGAATTCTAACAACAAATAATAGATACAATCACTACTGTCATTTTATAGAAGAAGTAACTGAGGCACAGTGAAGTTAAGCAATTTGTTCATAGTCATACAGCTCCTTTTTGTTACCTCGAAGTATTTTAATTATCTTGAATTCCAAATATTTTCTAATTTCTCTCATGATTCATTTATATTTGCTCGTAAAGTTTGGAGAAGGGATAAGCTACCCACTCCAGTATTTCTGGGCTTCCCTGGCGGCTCAGCTAGTAAAGAATCCTCCTGCAGTGCGGAAGACCTGGGTTCGATGCCTGGGTTGGGAAGATCCCCTGGAGAAGGGAAAGGCTACTCACTCCAGTATTCTGGCCTGGAGAATTCCATGGACTGTATAGTCCACGGGATCGCAGAGAGTCGGACATGACTGGATTCTTTCCTGTTTGTAAATTTAGAAGTGTTTTAAAAGTTCCAGATTCTTTCTTTACATACTTTTTTGAATTTTTAACCCAAATGAATTGTGATGTGATATTTATAAGGCCGATTCCTTGAAATTTGTTGAGATTTTCTTTGTAGTCTAGTTTGTGGTTGATTTTCATAAATATTATTTGTGTACTTGAAAAAAATGTGATTCTTGCATTGCTAGGTACAGTATCCTTACATCTTTTCAATCAAGTGGTTTTTTAATTTTTCAGTCTTCTGTATCCTCACTGGTTTTGTTTTAGTTTTTTGGTTCAGTTGTTCTGTCAATTTCTAAAAGATACATATTGAAAATTTCCTCCATGATAGTGGATTTATTAGTTTCTCCTTATCAA
This sequence comes from Tragelaphus eurycerus, assembly GCA_935064755.1. Lineage (NCBI taxonomy): Eukaryota > Metazoa > Chordata > Mammalia > Artiodactyla > Bovidae > Tragelaphus > Tragelaphus eurycerus. Next base: position 16,840,517 of record CAKXYN010000023.1, read on the forward strand.
CTTACCAGGCTTTACGTTAAATATTTTGAAGTGATGTTCTTGGATGCATACTAATTTAGTATGCATACTGTTGTCTTTCTAGTGAACTGAATCTTTTATTAAAATGTAGGGAGTTTGTTTTTAGTAATATTTTGAGACTTCAGTTTGATGTTGTCTAAAATGAATATAGTGAGGCAGTTTTCATTTGGCCAGTATTTGCTTGTCATCTCTCTCTCTCCTTTTTTTCCCCCAACATTTCATTTCCATGTCTTTCATTCCATGTCTCTGTAACAGGCATATAGCTACAGTTTTTATATTTAGTTTGACAACCTTTATCTTTTACTTGGGAAGTATAGTGTATCTACATTTATTGTGATTACTGATGAATAGCATAGGATGTTAGAATATTATTTCTACCATTATATTTTGTGTTTTTCATGTGTTCTTCTTTACTTTTTTTTCCTACTTTGATTTTGAATTGTTTGTGTTTTTCTGGCTGAAGGAGGAGGTTTCTAAGAAGAATCTTTATCTTGGGTAGCCCATGTTGCCGTTGCAAGGGAAGCATAGATCACGGGGATTGACCGATGCTGCTAGGACTGCTGCTGTTTCTGGAACTCATCTACGGCTTTTTTCCTTGCCAGATCATTCATCCATTTAAGAAGGAGTTTTATACATATTGTGAATATATATATATGGACTTCCCTTGTGGCTTAGTTGGTAAAGAATCTGCCTGCAATGTAGGAGACCCAGGTTTGATTCCTGGGTTGGGAAAATCCCCTGGAGAAGGAAATGGTAACCCTCTCCAGTATCCTTGCCTGGAGAATCCCACAGACAGAGGAGCCTGGCGGGCTCTCACATCCATGGGTTGCAAGAGTCGGACACGACTTAGCCACTAAACCACCACCACTGTATATATATTAGGTGTATTTTAGGCTGCAGTCCATGGGGTCGCTGAGGGTTGGACACGACTGAACGACTTCCCTTTCACTTTTCACTTTCATGCATTGGAGAAGGAAATGGCAACCCACTCCAGTGGAGAATCCCAGGGATGGGGGAGCCTGGTGGGCTGCCGTCTATGGGGTCGCACAGAGTCGGACATGACTGAAGTGACTTAGCAGCAGCAGCAGCATTTTGTAATGGGAGATGTTGCAGATTGAGGTCCCTGGAAAGAAGACTCTTTGCCAGAGATTTGAATGCAGGATGTTTATTAAGATGTGTTCTTGGGATCAACACCTAAAGAAGGAAGAAGGACCAAGGAGCCATGGAGCATTCCCTGAGTTGAGGCTTCCTCAGGGTGAGGCGGCTGGGCCTTTGTACCTCTAGGTTGAATTTTTAGTCACTGGATGCAGATGCTTCTGGAAGAGAGTGTGGTCTTGGCCAAGTTGGCTCTCCTTATATGGGGTGATTCCCAGAGGAAACTGAGAGTTGGGGGCTGTCAGCTCTCGGTACCCCAGCAGGTCAGAAGGAAATCCTTCATTCCTGAAGGGGCACCTGCCACAGAGGGGTTTTCAGCATGCCATTTTGCCAGAAATAGAAACCCTCGAATATCTCCATCCCCTATGTCCTCTCCAAACAAAAGTCTCACCCCCATGATCAACCTGTGCCTGAAGCCCCACTCTTTTTTTTTTTTTTTTTTAAAGAACAGAGTTGCCCGGTATAGCATAGACAGAACAATCTGCCCTCCAGGCCCCAAAAGGATCAGCTGAAAGAGAGTAGGGGATCACCCGACTCTTAAAGGAGACCGTTGCTCCTGCTAGCCAAGGGTCTTTCACACATCACATCTGTCCTGACTCTGCAACTTTATACCAACTTTTCCCTATCGGCTGTGCCGTCCCAATTATCTCTCTGCCAGTCCCAATCCTGCTTCTCCTTCTGTTCTCAGCCCACAGTGTGCGTCCCTGCTCTGAATTCATAGCGCCTGTGCTAGCTGTACTCAGCACAGTCTGCCCAGAGCTGCCCTGTTGCCTCCTATGTGATAGCGCAGCAGGCAGGACCCTAGACTGGGCCTGCCTTATCCCGCCTGGTGTAGACAGGACTCTTCCGTACACTTTCCTCCAGCCTTCCTCTTTCCTGCACCTCGAGGGTACAGATCTGGGCTGCCTGTATATGGCTTGTGCAGGCCTGAGATTTGAGGATATGAAACTGGGTCAAGGAAAAGTACAGCCTGACTTCATGCTGTATCTCAAGTGTGCATTCGAAGGCTCTCACCACTGATCCCACACTCCCCCTCAGTTCAGTTCAGTCGCTCAGTTGTGTCTGACTCCTTGCGACCCCATGAACTGCAGCATGCCAGGCCTCCCTGTCCATCACCAACTCCTGGAGTCCACCCAAACCATGTCCATCGAGTCGATGATGACATCCAGCCATCTCATCCTCTGTCGTCCCCTTCTCCTGCCTTCAATCTTTCCCAGCATCAGGGTCTTTTCCAGTGAGTCAGCTCTTTGCATCAGGTGGCCAAAAGATTGGAGTTTCAGCTTCAACATCAGTCCTTCCAATGAACACCCAGGACTGATCTCCTTTAGGATGGACTGGTTGGATCTCCTTGCAGTCCAAGGGACTCTCAAGAGTCTTCTCCAACACCACAGTTCAAAAGCATCAATTCTTCTGTGCTCAGCTTTTTTCATAGTCCAACTCTCACATCCATACATGACCACTGGAAAAACCATGGCCTTGACCAGATGGACCTTTGTTGGCAAATTAATGTCTCTGCTTTTCAATATGCTATCTAGGTTGGTCATAACTTTCCTTCCAAGGAGTAAGTGTCTTTTAATTTCATGGCTGCAGTCACCATCTGCAGTGATTTTGGAGCCCCCCAAAATAAAGTCTGACACTGTTTCCACTGTTTCCCCATCTATTTCCCATGAAGCGATGGGACCAGATGCCATGATCTTAGTTTTCTGAATGTTGAGCTTTAAGCCAACTTTTTCACTCACCTCTTTCACTTTCATCAAGAGGCTTTTTAGTTCTTTACTTTTTGCCATAAGGGTGGTGTCATCTGCATATCTGAGGTTATTGATATTTCTCCCAGCAATCTTGATTCCAGCTTATGCTTCTTCAAGCCCAGTGTTTCTCATGATGTACTCTGCATGTAAGTTAAATAAGCAGGGTGACGATATACAGCCTTGATGTACTCCTTTTCCTATTTGGAACCAGTCTGTTGTGCCATGTCCAGTTCTAACTTGCTTCCTGACCTGCATATAGGTTTCTCAAGGGACAAAGAAGTGGGGATGACAGGACTGGAGGATCTGGGGTGCTTCTGGAGGGGGAGAGTGCCTCGTGGGGACGGAGTGGAGCTGGTGGGTACCCTCGGGATGGGGAAGGGGCTGAGCTGACCACCACCCTTTGTTTTGTCTGTGCTTTGCTGGCAGAACAGCTACAGTCTTGCTGATAGAGCAAGTTTTGATGGGGCTCCTGCTGTAGAGCTGGGACTGGGGGAAGGCAAGCAAGGCACCCAGGGGAGAAAGTTGATGGAACTCCCTCTCTGGTGTCAACTCTGCACTTGAACCAGCTAGAGGGTGGGGCCTCCTGGATCTTGTGCCCTGGCCCTGGACTCTCTGTGCACAGCCTGAACAAGCAGCTGAGTGTTAGGGAGCTTCCTGTCCTTTGCCCGGTGTCCCTCAGGGGTGCAGTGCTGCCCTCTTACAGCTCACTCTTGATCATCTCTCTCTACTTTTTTTCCCTTATGATATTTGTGCTTTCCGGGCAAATTTCACCTCTTAGAGGTTTCTCCTCTTTGACTTATTCAGGCTCGTTCATTTCTCATCTAATAACCTCTCATCCAGTAATTCTCTCATTTAGCTCTTCACTCGATGTGTGGGAATCCCCTGCACGTACGTACACTACAGGTGATGGATTCATCGAGCAATAATATGAATTATTAGCATTCATTAAGGGCTCATGAGCCAGGCTCTAACCTAAGCAGATAATCCTAAAGAAGGATTATCTCATTCAATCCTCACATTAGTCCTGTTAAACAGATACAGTCATCCTCATTTAATACACAGAGAGGATGAGTAACTTGTATAGTTTTGCACAGTTTGTAAGACCCTTGAAAGAGATATTTCATTCATTTCTGAGTTCACAGGACCTGGCATAGAGCCTGACATTAATTGCTGAATGAATGATGCATACAAAGGGAATCCCCAACTTTTTCCCCAATAATCAATGAAAGTCCACTAAACATTCAGCTTTATGCTGGTGGAAAGGTTAGGTTACTAAAGAGTCATCAGCTATGTTATATGTCCTTAAGGAACTTACAGAACACTGAAAGAGACAAGCATGAAAAATAGGTAAGACTGTGTATAGATAAATTAGTCGTTGTGTGGCATAGACTATAAATCTTGTAGATTTCAGAGGAGACAGCAATCAGGGTGATGAGTGGCCAGGTGGGACCCAAGGTGGGCTCGGAGAGCTTGTGGGTATCAGAGACTGGATTTAGGGTGACTCTGGGGGACAGACTATGGTGTTGAGTCTGGAGGAGCAGGTGATGAAAATCACTGAAGGTGTCTACATTTCACTTTGTTTTCTGATTCTGTGAGATCAATAGCCTCTCTGGTCCCAGTTTAGTCTTATGCAGTATGAGTGGGTGGCCAAGGTACTCTTGTCTCTTCCCACCATGATGACACTGGTCCCTGACCAGGCTTTGCCAGTCCCTCTGGGAGGGGCCCACAGGTCCTGTCAAGGCTCTGGACTATGGGGGGATGTACGTGAGGCAGGTAAGCCAGGAGGTGTGTGTGGGGTACTGTGCATAGAGGGGGCTGGGGTTATTGGGAGGGGAAAAGAAGAACAAAATCCACAGATGCTTAGGTTCCTTAGAGTCAGCCCTCTGTACCCTGGGGTTTCCCATTCACAGCTTCAGCCAGCCATGGATGTGGAACCCGCCAATGTGAACTGTACCACAGTCTGGGGACTCACACAACAGAAGGGTGTTATTGTCACACGGTTTTGGTGGCTGAAGTCTAAGATCAAGGCATCGGTAGGGTCTGAGGGCTGTAAAGGAGAATCTGCTCCCCACCGCCGCCTAGCTTCTGGTGATTTGCGGGTAATTTTTGACACTCTGGCTTGTAGACCCCTGCCTTCATCTTAACAGGGTTTCCTCCCTGTGTGCATGTCTGTGTCCCTTTCTATATAAAAACACCAGTCTTATTGGATTAGGGGTCTATCATACTCCAGTGTGACCTCATCTTTTAAAATTTTTTAATTATTTACTTATTTGGCTGCGCCAGAGCTTAGCTGTGGCACACAGGATCTTCAGTCTTCCTTGCAGCAGGATCTTTAGTGGTGGCATGTGAACTCTGAGTTATGACGTGCGGGATCTAGCAGCCCGACCAGGAATGGAACCCAGGCCCCCTGCATTGGGAGCACAGAGTCTTACCCACTGGACCCCGAGGGACGTCCCCAGTTCTTACCCACTGGACCACCAGGGAAGTCCCCATGTGACCTCATCATAATTTAACTAATTGTATCTGCAACGACTCTGTTTCCAAATAATGTCACCCTGGGATTGGACTTCAGTATCTGATTTTCTTGGTATGGGGGGAAGGGACACAATTCAACCCATAACAGTCAAAGGACCTAATAGGAGCCAAGGTTGGGGAAGGCATGACTTGATCGGCGTTTAGCTGGACTGGGTTCCAGAGGTTTGGGGAACAGTGTGTGGGGGGGTGCTAACCTAGGAGGCACCTGCTATCATAGACTCTGGGCCTGTCCTACGATGGAGAAAGTAGAACGAATAGGAGCTCGTGACAGAGAGTGGTTGGAATGAATGCTAGGATGAGTGTTCGAAGGGACCTTCCCCGTGTGTCCACATCACTCCCCTGCTGTCCGAGGAGGGAAGGGGTCTCCACTCTGCTAGCCGTGGTGCTCTGTCTGCAGTCTGAGCCTGGAGGAAGTTGGAAGGCTGGTGTGTGAGCCCATGCTCCTCCTAAAGGTGGCCCCCACTGTGGAATAAACGTTGAGCAAATATTTAGCAAAGAGTAGTTGGAAGAGGTGTGAGATTTTTGGATGGCCTTGGGTGCCCGCTCTTGTGAGTCTGGGGCTGAGAGTGGAGGTCTGGAAGGCCAGGCCAGGGAGCAGACTGTTTGGAGGTTGACTGGGGAGCCCAGCTCCTCTGTGGTACAAGGCTTGATGGGGGTGTGAGGTTGCCCCCGAGTTGTACCTGGAGCTCCTCTGGTTCTTCTCTCTGGATCCCTCCCCTGTCTAGTGCCCCCATGTGCACCCTCTCCTGTCCCCATCGGAGCACTGGCAGAACCTGGACTCCCCTGGGCCACTCCTTAGCCAGAGGTCTCCGCAGAACCATGAATGTTCCTGGCATCTGGGAGGCTCGTGGGCACCAGGGGCCTTTCAAGGAGGCCAGCCCTCTGCCATCTGTCTGCAGCTCCCCACTCACTCCAGTGCCCACGGCTTGCTCCACCAGCTTTCTCTCTTCCCACCTGGAGGTGGAGAGTGTGTGTTGGGGGCGTTGCCGAGGGAGCAACCCCCGCTCTTGTCCCCAGCAGGCTGCCACCTGCACAATCTTTTCTGTTGCCCCCAATGAAAGGCCCCCACAGGCAACTGGGGGATGAACCCACTTCTTTTTTCCCCCGAGGTTCTTCTCATTCAGGGTGAAAGTTACCATCAGGGAAATAGCGTGAGTCACTAGTGAGTCAGTATGGAGACCAGGCAAGGAAGTACGTGGAACCTGGTAATTATGCCCATTCATCCTCCTGCAAAGGCTTCCCAGCTGGCAGGCACTTCCGCTCTGAGCTGGGTGGGAAGGGTCCACACCTTCTCTGAGGCGGTCTTCCTGACTACCCACCCCAGCTCTTCCTGTAGACCTGGGGATGGCAGAGGACTGTGAGAGGTTGGAGAGGGCAATCTGTGTGCCCCAGGAGGGCCAAACCCCCAGAATCCGGGGGCCCACCTGAGGTGTTGGCTCAGAAGAGATTCCTGGTCACCTCCCTTGTAGATGACTTTGAGGGGCCACAGAAAGGTGGACTGTATCACCTGCTGCCTGCCCTGGACTCCTTGCCAGCTCCAGAACAAGCAATGGGACTCATGCCTCAGGCCACTGCAGGTGCCAGGCCTTTTTGGACCATTCTTCTCCGGAATCCACCTGTTCCCTCATCGCTTCCTACCCTGCTGAGATGTCACCTTCTCCAGGAGGAGACGGAGACACTGTCTGTGGAGCAGCCCCTCACCCCCAACTCCTTTTCCCTCTTGCTATCCTTTATTTTTTCCACAGCACTTTTCACCATCTGACACATTACATGTTATGTTGCCTGTTAGATTATCTATCTCACTGTAGTCGAAATGAAGTGTTGCTGGGGCAAGACCTTGCTAATTTCTTCTCTGTTGAACCCCACCCAGGCATGACTATTCAACAAATACAGAACAATAAAATAAATATTTGATATATATACATTTATAATGGAATAAAAATAGCATGAATGGATAAAGGAAAGATATCCTGTCAGCTGTGAGGTACAACATAAGTACTTTGCTGATTCATAACAGAAGAGTGGTTATACATTTTATTTGAGAAGCTTGGTGTGAACGAAATGGCTCATTTCCTCACTTTTCCTTTAATTAAAAACAACAGACTAAACTGTATCCATCAGCCGGTGGGAAATCTAGTCTGTTTAGTCTACTGAGGTGCCTTCCCTCCGCTTTCGAAGGGTCGTGTGGAGATCCTGGATACTTGTGTGGACCAAAACAGTTGTGGGGCTCCCCAGGCCAACCCCCACCTCAGGCAGTCCAGTCACTGCTCCCTGGAAGCTTCTGGAAGTCTGGATCCAGCCTCCCAAGGTGCTCCAAGAAGCAGTCTTTCTGAGGCCCTCTGTCCATGTAGAGGGGGATGTGTCTCTCCCCTGCACTGGAGACATCGTGGGCTTCTGGCACTTGAGGAATCTCCCGCTCAGCCATGGTCTCACCCACCCATCCCCAGAGCCGAAGGCCCGCCCCGCCCGCTGCCCTCCGGGTTGGCCTCGCACAGCTTCTTCAGTGAACTGTGAAGCTTTCAGTCCTCACCACCCACATGGCCCTAGAGTAAGAGGTTGAAAAAGCCAGGTTACCTTTTTGGAATGGAGGAGCGAGAACGCACATGAATAATTCAATAGATTAGCCTCCCACGAAAGTTAAGAACTGACGTTTTGTGAATGATTTTCTTTTTTTTTTTCCCCAAATAGAGCTGACTCAAGGTTATCTTGTCACAACAGCAGCTCAGTCATTTGCATTCCTAATGTATGCTTTGTCTGGAGGGAGGGAAAGGGCAGCCGCAGGCCAGGCTCAGGAGCTGCACGCCCTGGCCTTCCCCCGTGGCTGCCTTTTGTGGTGGTGAGTGTGTCTGCTGCACAGGAGGCAGAGGCTGAGAGTTGTTGCTGACCCAGCCCCCGAGATGGAAGACCCCAAGGCGTGCTGAGTCCTGGCACAGCATCCAGCATTTTGGTGGTTGAAGTGGGAGTCAAGGCTCTGGCTCCCAGGCCTGGCTTTGCCTCCAGCTGGCTGAGAGGTAACTTTCCGTGCTCTGCCTCAGTTTCCTCAGCTGAGATGGGCTGCACACCCTCTGTCTCCCTCTTTGGACTAGGGTCAGCTTCAAACAGAGGATATAAGTCAGGGCCACCAGTGGGGATTCCCCAGGCTGTGGGTAGCTCACAGTAGGGAGTATTTGGTCTACACAGCATTTAAAAATTGGCAAATTAAAAATAAAAGTCTGGCTATCCAGCATCTCTTGGAAGGATGAACAAAATGGCAACATAAGGCTCATCTTCCCACATGGCAGCAGTGGGCTGGGGCTCAGGGCACCTACCTGGGCAGGTGTAGCGTGAGATAACCCCTGGTCCCCGCTGCCTGTGCTTCACTCACTCACTTCATTCACCGTCTTCTTCCTTGGTGAACTTTGCTCTGTGGTGGAAGTAAAGCACTTTGTGTATCGGTTGTTTTGTCCAGGGTGTGTCCCAGGTGAAATGGCCCAAGGCCCAAGGAGAGTGAAGACAATGATTGGTTAAGGGAGAGGAAGGGTGTTATGGGACTATTCATCACTTTAGAGGTCAATGTCAGGGAATGAGAGTGGCCCTTCTGGCCAGCACAGGGTCTCTCAGCGGGTAAAGGTATCATGTACTTAGTGTGCCCACTAGCTTGAGATCAAGTTGACTCAAGAAACAGAGGTGGATTTGGTTCTATTCTTGGTCAAGATCACAGTTAAGAAGGGTTTAAAAGCTGAGCTTAAGGGTTTTAAAGCTTAACTGCTGCAGCCGCTTCTGGCTGCTGATCCCTAGGTACCGATCCTCACCAGAGCCTGGGCTTTCCAGATGGGGTTGGGGGAGGACAAAGGGCCACAGGCTGGTGACCCCCACAGCAGGTCACCGGGCGCTGAGGGGCTTGGGTGGCAGCAGTTACTCAGGGGAGAGGCATGAAACTCTGGAGTGGCTCCTTCTCTTAAATCTCAGCTTGAAAATACCTCCCTGGCTTGGTTTTCCCAGTTTTTCCTTTCTGTGTTCATGCCAGCTCTGCTCAATCCCTTCTGTTCGTGCAGCACGGAAAGAGTTACCAGAATGCTTTCGCACCTGCTTCTTTTCACTTGAGAAAGTCCAAGTGTTATTTACTGAGGACCTACTGGGTGCCTCCAAAGGTCTACAGAGTCATCTGTGATCTCTGTATTGCTCAGAGTCTACACTGTTTCTGGGATTATGAAATAATACATGTTTGTCTTAAAGCTTATGGAAAGGACAGCAAAGTATAAATAAGCAGGGGAAAAAATTCCCTCATCATACCACACTCAGCGACATATTAATTTTAGGGAATGTTTTCTCCTCGCCTTTGCTCTAAGCAGTTTTTGTAAAAGAAATGAGATCATACGAACGTGTATTCTATTTATTAATTTTTTGTTTACGTAAATGATTTCCCTGCACCATGTAAAATGACTTCATAGACACAATATTTTGGGGCCCATGTGGCCACATGTCATTTAGCACCGTAGTTCCTTAGCCTCTCCCCAATGCTGGGTATTTAGGATGTTTCCTGATTAATAAAAGACCCCAGATAACTGTCAGGTTCAAAGCCCTTTGATCTGTTAACAAAAATTCAATTAATCATCAAGTTAAGAAGGAAAAAAGGGAATTTTGTTCCAGCCAAACTGAAGATTATAACCTGGGAAGCAGAATCACAGAAAGCTCTGAGAACTGTTCCACCTTTTAGGAGTCGAAGTCACAGACATATGCATTAAAAAAAAATTATTTATTTTAATTGGAGGTTAATTACTTTACAATGTTTTGGTGGTTTTTGTCATACACTGACATGAATCAGCCATGGGTGTACATGGGTCCCCCCATCCCGAAGCCCCCTCCCACCTCCCTCCCCACTCCATCCCTCTGGGTTGTCCCAGTGCACCGGCTTTGAGTGCCGTGTTTCATGCATCAGACTTGGACTGGTCATCTATTTCACATATGACATACACATTTGTGAGATAAAGGATTTTGCATCAGGACGACACACTGATATTTTCCATAAAGTTCACCAAGGGTGCACAGTCCAGGTGAACACACACCAAGGGAAGAGCAAGTCTGCATGACCCTCTACAGAGCTGGGAAAGAGCACTCCTGTTTTGAGAAGTTACATTGCTAGCATCAGAATAAAGAAAAAGACAACAACAATCTTTCTGGTTGAGCAGGCACTCCCATCTTACAGGAGCTCTGTCTGCACATTAATGCAGACGAAGCCTGCTCATCAGGGAGGGAGAAGGCCCAAACCACAGAGAGATAATTTTATATTTAACTTTTCTTGTCCTGCCTTAAAATATGTTTTATTTCATCAGATCAAAGTTGGATCATTTCCTAAGGTTCAGTTTCTAGAAGGGGTATCATGGAGACTGAATGTATAAACACTCTTAAACCTTTTGATACATCTTCCCAAGTTCTTTTCCGGAAACGTGAGTGACACCAATGACCAGCCCTAGGTATTAACATTACATTTATCTTGTCAACTTGATAGGTTAATAAAAAAGGATTGCTTTAATTTCATTTGCATGTACTTTGGTTATTAGGGGCTTCCCTGGTGGCTGAGACGGTAAAGAATCTGCCTGCAATCCAGGAGATTTGGGTTTAATCCCTGGGTCAGGAAAATCCCCTGAGGAAGGGAATGGCAACCCATTCCAGTATCCTTGCCTGGGAAATCTCATGGACAGGGGAGCCTGGTGGGCTACAGTCTACAGGGTCACACAGAGTTGGACACGACTGAGTGACTTACACTTTCGCTTTGACACTTGGTTACTAGTGAGGTTAAACCTGCACCACAGTTTACCTAGATTTTGTATGTGTAAGATTCAAAAAGCAAAAAAGGCTATGAATCTGGAGAGTGAGACTCCTTCTCAGCTGGTGCTCCAACAGCTTTGTTGTCTTCTCTGGCAGAGAACACAGAGTGATATGTGTTTAAATTGTATGTTATTAGATTTAAGCTGTAGGTTATTAGATTTAAGTTTATGTTATTAGATTTAAGCTCTTATATGTATGTTCACATTTAGATATCTGCTTTTGTGGGCTGTTTGTATCCTTAGGTTGAGGATTATTTCTTCCTTTTGATGGGTGAGGAAACTGAGGCTTCAGGAGGTAAAAATGCCAGGAGTCACATGATTGCAAAAGGGAGTGTGCTCTGGGGGCATCTGTACCCAGAAATCTTTGGAGGCAGGAACAGGGCAGCTGCAGGCACAGGTGACGCAGAGGCTATGGGAGTGCTTTCTTATCCAGCAATGTCTCCCTCATCAGACTTTTGCTGCTGCCTGAAATCCCACCAAAGGCAGGCCCGCAGCCTGGCCACTCCGGTTTCTGACGCCTGGGAAAGGCAGTTTCTGTGGCGAGCACTGCACGGGACACGGGCCAAGCCCTGGCCCTGCATCCTCTGCTCTGCTTTTCCAGTGCTCTCACCCCCGACCCCACGTCTTGGCCTGTGGCCCTTCAAATCCAGCCTCTCCATGCCTAGTGCCAACTACTAACAGTCCTCCAATTATATATCCTACAACTCATCTCTGGGCGTGAGAGTTAGAAACACCTCTGTGTGAACAGCTCTGCTACTGCCCCAGGAAGGTTGGACCCAGTGAGCCATCTGGAGTGTGCCCTCTGCCCCCGCTCCCCAAACACCTTGCTTCTTCCTCTTTCCTGGGATGTGAAAACCTCCTGCTCTAATTTTTGCCGAGGATCCTGGAATTTTAGAACCTAAAGCTGCCTGAGTCAGCCCCCTTTTCCCCATTCCACTTGCTTCAGTGCTCTTGGGAAGACTACTTTACACCTGGTTTACAGGCAAGTCTATAAAGGGCTGTTCAGTTCAGTCGCTCAGTCATATCCGACTCTTTGCCACCCCATGGACTGCAGCACGCCAGGCCTCCTTATCCATCACCAACTCCCAGAGTTTATCCAAACTCTTGCCCATTGAGTCGAGATGCCATCCAACCATCTCATCTTCTGTCGTCCCCTTCTCCTCCCGCCTTCGATCCTTCCCAGCATGAGGGTCTTTTCCAATGAGTCAGCTCTTCTCATCAGGTGGCCACAGTATTGGCGTTTCAGCTTCAGTATCAGTCCTTCCAGTGAACACCCAGGTCTATAAAGGACTGTCCGCATGTAGGGATGACACACAAAGAGCAGGTGTGGGGGACCAGTGACTCAGGGCAGAATGTGTGGTGCCGCAGGGGTTGAGAGAGAGAGTTCGTTCAGCTGACACAGCTGGGGCTCAAGCAGAAGAAGCTGGACTTTGAACTTTGGGTGGGAGTCAGGTAGATGGGGGACGGGATGAGGTTGAGTGGGAATGCCCAGGGCAAAGGCTTGAGAGTCGAAATGCCCTGGTGGGTCATGGGGCTGAGGTTTCCCTGGGCTGCAGGTCAAGCTGCAGGCCAGCTGCTGGAAGGGCCCCTGAGTTGAGGGTTTGGAACTTGTCCTTTGGCAGTGGGGATTCTTGGAAGGTTCTGGAACAGAGGAGGTGGCTGCTGGCATGGTCATTAGGAAGCAGCTCTGAGAGAGTGTGGGGGTACACGGAGACCAGAGATGAACTTGGAGGCAGCTGGCTTCCATGCTCTACTGACCTGAAGAATGTAGAAAAGACAGTGACTCTGGTCTCCGCCTGCAGAGCCCGAGGAGGCCACGGCTGGAAGCATATATATTTTTAATCCAGCCCATATATTTTAATAACCCTTCATAATTTTGGGGGGATATTATTAATGCTCAAAATACTTCAAGCTAGGCTTCAGCAGTACGTGAATTGAGAACTTCCAGATGTACAAACTGGATTTAGAAAAGGCAGAGCAACCAGAGCTCAAATTGGCAACATCTGCTGAATCATAGGAAAATCAAGGGAATTCCAGAAAAACATCTAGTTCTGCTTCATTGACTACACTAAAGCTTTTGACTGTGCAGATTACAGCAAACTGTAGAAATCTTCCTGACCCAGGAATCAAACTGGCGTCTACCTGCATTGCAGGCAGATTCTTTCCTGACTGAGCTATCAGCAAATGGCCCTTCTGTGTCACAGTTCCTGCTAAAATATAGTAATTGATGTTTTCTTAGTAGTTTGTCACTTTTGCAACCCTGGGAGGGACTGTCTTATGAAGGGACACCGCGTCTCAGCAGCCAGTCTGGGCAAGAGGGTGGTGGTGTTGCTGGCTGACCCACTTGGTGGAGGACATGAGTCTTGCTGGCTGGACTCTTTCTAAAGAGCCTGTGAGTTTTCTAGCTGGCTGCTGGGCTGGGAATTGCTTGAATGTGCTTGTGAATCGGCCAATTTGCAAAATTTCAGGTGGAAATACAACTGTTTTCTTGGCCAGTAGGTATTCTGGTACACACTTTTAGGCTGGTTTTTAGAGTCAGAAGGTGCTGTATTTAAATCTTAGGCTGGCCACTTGATAGCCTTGTGACCCTGGGCGAGTTCCCAAACCTCTCTGAGCTACACATTTCATCAACTGTAAGTGCAGAGAATGGGACTTGCCACATGAAGCTGTTGTAGGAGTGGAGAGCATGTATGTGAAGGGCTCACAAAATGTTTCCCCTCCTAATAAACCAAATCCAAATTCTTTCTAAGAAATACCTAATAATATTTCCTTAAAATATCTCTTTGAAAGGAAACATAGCCCCTTCAAATCAATAAACAAATAAATGAATAGTTTATTTTATAGATGCTTACAGTGTATTTATAAATGTATATGTGATGTTTAGTCACTAAGTCATATCCAACTCTTTGCAACCCCATGGACCATAGCCTGCCAGGCTCCTCTGTCCATGGGATTTCCCAGGCAAGAATACTAGAGTGAGTTGCCATTTCCCTCTCCAGAGGATTTTCCCAACCCAGGGATCGAACCTGAGTCTTCTGCTTGGCAGGCGGATTCTTTACCACTGAGCCACCATGGAAGCCCAAATATGTGATGGGTTTATAGAAGTATCCAATATTTGTATTATGGATAGGTAAGTATATAAAGGGACTTCTCCGATAGTCCAGTGGCCAATACTCTGAGCTCCCAAGGCAGGGGGCCTGGGTTCTATCCCTGGTCGGAGAACTAGATCCCACATGTCGCATCTAAGACCTGATACAGCTAAATAAATAAATAAATATTTGGGCTTCCCTGGTGGCTCAGACGGTAAAGCATCTGCCTGCAATGTGCGAGACCATTTTATACCGTTTTATACAGTCCATGGGGTCGCAAAGAGTCGGACATGACTGAGCAACTTCACTGGTTCGAGAATATAAAGATCTAGAGCCAGAACAAGTGCAATGCTGCTGCTGTTCCCTGAACACACTAGGAACTGAAGGGCACTTTGCTGCAGCTTCAGGCTCTGTCCTGCGAGTTGTGCCTGTTCTGCCCCCAGTTCTGCTCTGCTGTGATGGCCGAGAGCGTGGACAGAGAATCCGAGTCACCCAGCAAAGCATCCGCTGAGCACCTCACATGTGCGGCCCTTCTGCTCACAGGGCCTCGAGGGCCTCTTCGGCCCAGCGTCTGGCTGGAAACCAGGCTGACTCACAGGCAGGAGGAGACCTGTCTTGCCATCGAGGACACAACTCAGCCTGGTGATTGCGGACACAGCTTAGCCTGGTGATACTTCCGGTCAAGCACTTTGGAGACGTTGAGACCTCTCTCCTGACTTGAAAGATAGCAACAGAGGCCAAGAGAGATGTGGGGACTTCACTGGGGTCACTCAGCTCATTAGCGGCTGGTCCAGGTGGACCAGAGCCCAGCTCCGACCACCGTCCCTGCCCCGTTCCCCTTAGCAGAGGCTGTTTATTAAAGGGCTTTATTTTTAGGGGGTTAAGAGTTTTATTTTTGTTTGTTTTATTCTCCACTTTCACAGTGAAGTTTATCCCACGTGCCAGAGTCTTTGATGGGACTTCAATATTCACATTTGAGGGCAAAGCCAGCCTCTAGGAGGTGCACTGAGCTCAGTGTGGTGGGCAGGGGTTCCCTACAGGGGACATTTGGCAATGTCTGGAGACAGTTTTGGTCATCACGGCAGGTGGGTGGGGCAGGAGGTGCTGCGGGCCTCAGAGGGTAGAAACCAGGGATGCCACTCACCAGGGGTGCACAGGACATCCCCCAATAAGCACTGTGCAGCCCCAAATGGCAGCAGCACCAGACCGAGCCGCCCTGGTGATGGGGCGGCAGCACCCCTTTGGTCTGTAGCCTTCTCTTTGGACCTGGGCAGGTTCCCTCCAAGAAACCCAGTCATGGCCAAAGCTTTGGGGCAGCGTGGCTGGGACCAGGCATGCACAGTAAGCCTCTTTTCAGGTCTGCCCAGCTGTTTTCAGCCTAGTATCTCCCTGCATGAGGCCAGCAGCGCAGAGCTCCTCTGGGTCAAGCCTCCTGCCGTCTGTCTGTCTTGGGGGCAGGTAGAGGGCCCAGCCTGCTTGGGCTTAAGGCAGGGGCCCTGGGGGCGTGGAGGTGGGTAGTAGATAATGTTCCTTATGAACCTAAAGTGATTTTCCTGCCCGTGACTCCATTTTGCACCCTTGCCTTCTGTGGCCCTGACACCGCACCTTCCAAAGCTTTCTAGATCTATGTCTGGACAGTAGATTTGCTTCTTACAAGCAGTCAGGGCTCCCCTCTCTGGCCTAAGGCAAGTGACCCATCTGCTTTTGCTCTTCCAGAATGTTGTTGCTGGCCCCCTTCTACACCTCCTCTCCTCAGGCCCTTATTATGCCTTTGCTGCATTTCAGTCAGGCTGGGGGAGGGATCCAAGAGAACCAGGCATGTTGAGTTCATCTCTTAAATAGGAGGCCTATCCTTACGTGTTGGAAAACTAGATTTCATTAAAAGCTTTGCTGTGTGTCTGGCCTCTGAGGAAGATGAAGAGCTGAGGAGCTGGAGCGAGTTGCTAGAGGCGGAATTGAAGGATGCACCAGACGGGGTAGAGGAGCTCGGTGACCTTGATCTCACTAAGCCTAGTGTCTTTGCATGTATGATGACGCGTAACCCTGGCCTGCCTGTCCAGGTGAACTGAGGGCATGGATGTGGGCCAGCAGAGAACCCTGTAAAGGACTCTGGTTTATTATGGTCATCCTTCTGGATGGACAGCACTCTCGTCTCCATTAGGCGTGGTCAAGGCGATGTGTCACGTGGCACCCGCTGGACCGCGGCTCCCCGGTGACGGGCTTACCCAGCAGGTGAGCATGAGTACCGACTGCCTCGTTCTCTTGCCAGAGGCCTCCAGTTTGGTTGGCAGAGTGGTGACCAGCTGGCCAATTGGACGAGGCTCTTTAATGTCACGGACGACCTGGCAGTGCAGAGCGGCAGTGACTCCAGTTCCAGGTACAGACCCCCGGTGAACAACCAGGGAGTGGTTGGGGGAGCTCTTCTCTGGGCGACCCTGCAGCCTCTGCCCCTCCAGGCTGCCTTCAGGGAAGAAGCAGTCTCAGTGCAATGGCCCAGAGCCCACCCTGGCATCTGACCTGGGCTGCTTAGATAGGAGAGTGAGGGCCAGGACCCAGCCAGAGCAAAGCAGGGACTCGCTGCCCCCTCTCTTGGAATGAGGGTGAGGGGCAATGGAGTGGGAGTCTGGGTCTCCAGCCTCCATTTGAGGTTGGGGCAATATTCCACCCCTCCTGGAAGGATTTTGGGGTGTGTAGGTTTGTATCAGGGTGACATTAGGGTGGGCAAAGACCGTTGGTTTCCTGCTCCTCTGAAATCCACTGAGCAGGCTGTCCCTACTCTGCCCAGCCTTGGCTGAGCTGACCTTGGCTGTACTAAGTTGCTCAGTCATGTCCAACCCTATGGACTGTAGCCCACCAGGCTCCTCTGTCCATGGGATTCTCCAGGCAAGAATACTAGAGTGGGTTGCCTTTTCCTCCTGCAGAGGATCTTCTCAAACCAGGGGTCGAACCCACATCTCTTATGTCTCCTGCGTTGGCAGACGGTCTCTTTATCACTAGTGCCACCTGGGAAGCCCTTGACCTTGGTTGGGGAAGAACCATTTTCACCAAGATGTGATACTGAGAACTGACATTTATACCATCACATGGTTATTTCTTCCTGATCTGCTGTAGTGTTTGGGGTTAAAATCAGTAACGAGGGGCATTCTGTATATCCAGGAGAAGGAACTATTTGTAGAACAAATGAAAATGGAGTGTTCTCAGGTGGAGCACACTCATTGTGGGTAGGGTGGGGGTGGGGTGCGGTGGGGGTGGTCATTTTGGAGAATTTTTTCAGACAAGGTGGGATGCTCTCTCTGCTTGAAGGAGGGTGTGACTGCAACCTGCCCACTAAGGTTTTCTCCGGGCTAAGTTATTTGGTTTCTTAATTTTTGCGTTTCCAAGTGCAGGCTAACTGTTAGATTAATTTCCCTGGGAAAGAGGCCTGGGTTTTTGTTGCTGTCAATGTTGACACTAAAACATCAAATTGACCCTGCAGAAGAGAGGTAGTGTGTTTTTCAGAGGCTTCAATATGTGTGATTTTATCCAATGCTTTGAAAAAGAGATGATGTGGCTCCAATGTCAGACGCTGATGGGGGAGGTGAACAGACAGGCCTTGGGGTGTGCGGCAGCCACGGGCCATGGCCTAGGATCAGGGTCTTATTCTGACTCTTTAGGAGCCTAGTTCTTTCCGTATATCTGTGGTGGGAGCCCTGGCCTGGCACTTGGCTCCTGGGAGTGTCATCTAGTGAGAGGACAAGTCCAGACTTGTCTGTTCCATTTGAGCTTCCAACATTGGCATCTGTCATGTGACCTGCCCACCCAGATGCCCTGGTAAGTCTGCAGGTGTCTGTCTCCCTGGGTAGGACTCCCTGAAGGGTTCACAGAGAGGGTTTGGCTAGAAAATCCTAAGCAGCTGAGTAAGACGGGACAGGCCCTTGGGAGGCTATTTTGGGCAGGTGTCCTGGGCTGGGGCTGAGACCACTGCACAGATTCTGCTTCCGGCTTTTCCTACTGCCAGCAGCTTTTATCTCTTTGTCCTTTCCCTGCAATTTTGTCTCTGGTTTCTCTGCCTTTCTCACCCTACCTAGTCTCTCCTCTTCCTTTCCTTCTGCCGCCCTCTCTGGGTCCACTTTTCTTTATGTGTCCGGCCTCTCTCCTCTTCTCTCTCATCTCCCTTGCCCTTGATCCTCTCTCCTGCTCTCAGCAGCGCAGGTCAGCCTCCCCTCCCTGTCTCCCCGGGCCCCTCGGGTTCAGACACACCGCCGCCTCCATCGGCTTATTCAACATCGTCACCAGCTGAGCTGGTTTCCTTCTGGAGAGCCGCCGTTTGACCAAAGACCCCCCCCCCCCCGAGCCCCTGAATACATGTGATGACTACACATTCCAAGTTCTTCTCGGGCACTGCCAACTCAGATCCCAATTTCTGATTGACCTCTAAACTCCCCACATAGGTGAGAAAACACAGTATGTCTTTCCCACGTGCAGAAAATAATGGTTCATGTAATTAGAACCGACCTGTGTGTTGGACATTCTTTTCTTTGCTGTGGGAGCAGCTTCTGCCTTCTTTAAAATGGACAGGACAGCTCCTCGCAGCAGACGTGCAGGACTTGGGGGAGGACCTGATGACACTGGGAAAGGACTCTGCCGAGTGAAAGTGCATCATCCCAGCAGACAACTGTCCGTGCCTGAAATACGGGATGAGTTTTGTGGTATTATTTGCCTACTGAATAATTCAATGCATCCCATATTTTGCTATCTGTAGCTGTGTGGAGGGTTGAAGTGTGGTACACCGGAAGTCATTTATTATTAACACTCGTTGGAAGGGAGGTCAGGAGGTACCACTTATAACAGAGGATAAAGATGGGCAAAAAAAAGAAATGACTCATAAGTTATGTACTCAACCAGGAGCCACAAGGAAAAGGAGCAGGTTCAAATGATCGGTCTGGAACACTCCAAACAGGACCACAAAGAAAATCCAGGCCAGATGGTGCTCATAAAGGCTGTGGCCAGGTCTTCACTTTGGACACGAGCTGGGGGAAGTCCAGCTGGCAAGTGTGTGAGTTACAAAATATACATTGACATACAGCTTTGTTAATTTCAGGTCTAGATCTAAAAGTGTCCAATAGGCATCTAAGGAGAACTGTTGTAGAGAGCAGATAGGAATAATTGGTAATCAGCAAGTGCTTCTATTAAAGTGGCTGTCTTGAAGGAGCAGGAAGGTCTTTGAAGAGGGTTCTCATCATCCTCAGATTGGGTGTTTGTGTTTCTATCTCCCCACCTAGGCAGTGATTGTGCTGCTCCCTCTTTGAATTTTCAGCACCCAGTATGGCACCAGCTCAATAAATGTTAATCAAATAAAGGATGAATTAAGCAAGGACAAAATAAAGACTGTTGGTAAGAATGCAGACTTCAACATTCAGTTCAGTCACTCAGTCGTGTCTGACTCTTTGTGACCCCATGAATCGCAGCACGCCAGGCCTCCCTGTCATCACCAACTCCCGGAGTTCACTCAGATCACATCCATTGAGTCGGTAATGCCATCCAGCCATCTCATCCTCTGTCATCCCCTTCTCCTCCTGCCCCCAATCCCTCCCAGCATCAGAGTCTTTTCCAATGAGTCAACTCTTTGCATGAGGTGGCCAAAGTACTGGAGTTTCAGCTTTAGCATCATTCCTTCCAAAGTAATCCCAGGGCTGATCTCCTTCAACGGCTTCAATGTTAGAGTCCCTGAATTCTCCCTTAGAGATTTATTCCTTTGGATTAAACCTTGTCTTCTCCTGGCAGTATCCTTGAAAATTAATCCCTGGGGAGGGGAAACATTTTGGAATCATAAACTCATTCACAGTTCAGAATGACCAGAGAATTTGTTCTCTTGAGAGGAGTAGGTGGTCAGGTGCTCTGAGAATCTGGGTGGCAGGGTGGGAAAAAGGAGCCTGAAGGTGGGGGTGTGTGTGTGGATAAAACAGAAGGCAGTGGAGGCAGATGAGGTACTTTTGCAATAACTGATTGAGCACTGCCCCCACCCCCGCCACCCACCCCAAACCACCACCCCCACTATGGAGTAGGCAATTCTGAGAAGAGGAAGATGGGGGAGGGGAAGGTGGGGTGAAGGGCTCTTGTCCTGTCAGCTCAATGCCTTCACCTCTCCAGCCTGGCCAGTTCTTGCAAACCCAGTGACCATCTGGAGGGCAGGGGAGGCATAGCGCCCACGTGCCAAAGTGGGCAGGCAGCGCCCACTGCCTCGGGACACCACAGGGAAAGGTCACCCAATCTTAGGGGCTGAGGGCAGCTGAGGCAGAAGTCCCCCAGGTGCTAACTCTCAGCCTGGTCTGTAGTCACTTCTCAAAAGGCTTCACTCAGCTTCCATCAGACGGTTCCTGATCCATGTCCCAGTCCTTGTCCTCCTCCAGGATCCACCTCCCACTCCGCCGCCTCCTGGAAGCTTTCCCTGATAGCCACTTTCACTCCACGTTCTGTAAGATGTGTCTGCATCGGGGTTGAGGGTGGGGGATGAGTGAAAGTGAAAGTCACTCAGTTGTGTCTGACTCTGTGATCCCAATAGTCCATGGAATTCTCTAGGCTAGAATATTGGAGTGGGTCTATCCTTTTCTTTTCCCAGGGAATCTTCTCAACCCAGGAATCAAACCAGGATCTCCTGCATTTGCAGGTGGATTCTTTACCAACTGAGTATCAGGGAAGGAAGCAATTTCTATCATCACATACACAGAGAACTCCCCAGCAAGTGCACAGGAACCCCTCTGTGTTTGCTCAAGCCTTCCCCAAATCCTGACGAAGCTCCTGTGCCAGAGAACGGGGCTGGACCGCCTGTGCATGCAGTGTCAGGGCCCTCTGAACCTTCTTACTTCAGACCCAGCCCACAGGCAGCCCCTCCTCCCAGGGTGCATACAACCTTGGCCCCCTGGTCTGGAACTGCATGGCAGGAGATGGTTTGCAAAGACAGGGAAGGACCACTTCTAGAGCAGAGCTGAGGACAGAGTTTCCCTGCGCTGCTGGGGCTTCCACTTGGGGTGCTGGGGACTTCCCGCAAGAAAGAAGCACCAGCACAGGAGTAGTGGGCAGGCCCCAGACTGGTGGCACAGTTGCCTCTTTGCTCCGCAGAGCGGCAGGCTCAGTGAATGTGTGTCTCTTTCTGAAAGAAAGAGCCTTTCTTTTTGGGTCAAGGTCTGCATTCCAGGCGAGCGTGTATGCCTGGGGTGTGGAATCATATTTCATAGCTGGAAGGAACTTGACTGAATTGAATTTAGCATTTTATTATGCTGTCTTGAATTGTTCCTTAATTGTTTCATGACAGTGTATAGTTAGGGAATAAATTGTGTGATGCAGCTGGAGAGGGCTCCAGGAGCCTAGGGTACAAGTCAGAGGTGCTTCGGTGGAGGGGAGGGACTTGGATTGGATGTGGACAGGCTATGATGCCATTGCTGAGCGCTACTAGGGGCTGGCTGTGTGCGGGGCACGGTGCTGGGCGCCTGATGCGTTACCCTCAAACCTTTGAAGGGGGGGGTGCTGTCATTGCCCCCATTTTACAGATGAGGAACTGCGTCCCCACTCCCAGGTGGCAGTGGGTGGTGGAGCTGGAACACACCCCTTGCTCTATAACTCTGAGTCCCAGCACTCGTGGGCCATGCAGAGGGATTCTACTTTCCGGGCTGTGGTTAGACATCCAAGGTTGGGTTAGGTTGGGTCTCCTTGGCTGTCCTTGCCAAGTCGTCTCAGTTCCTGGCTGTTACACTGGACTAAAATGACGGTATTGATCTGAGTAGGTAATTGACATGCACGTTTTCTCCCAGTGCTGTCATGAGCGCTATAGGCAAGAAAAGACAATCTTTAGGGTCTCTCATCCCCTCCTCTCCTGTCTCTTTCCCACTTTTGGCCTTCTGCGCTCTCCTTCACCCCCAGCCTCTGTGCTTTGTGTTCCTTCCATTTCCTCCTGGGGGTCCTGGATTTCAAAGGAGCCCTGGGTGGCAAGGTTAGCCCAAGGGAAAGACTTTTCCACAGAGACCTTGCGGAGGAGGTGTGGTGATAGCTTTGAGGGGTGGGGTCTGCACGTCTGCATTTGAGTGCAGGCTGGCTTAGCATAAGCCTTTTGGGTCCATTTTTGCTTCTGGGGAAAAGGACATACATAAATAAATAAGAGAGTAGGAGAATAGTCTGAATTTGGGGGTCACCTGCATCAACACAAGTATTGTGAGAGAATCAGATTATCGAGAGAGAGGATGGAGAGAGATCAGCAGTCTTTGGAAGGAGTTGCCTCCTTATTTGGTTGAGTTTAAAATGGAAAAATTCTGCCTGTGGTTCTGATATGCTATCTGGATGTTCTTCTTTGCTTTTTGACGGCCAGATTTCTCTATGAATATCCCTTAAGTTTAGCAGATTATTTGGAATGAAACTATTTTTTTTTTAAGATTCCTCATTCTATTAATTTATTTTAAATAATGGATGAAAAATAAAGAACGAGAACTCTTGGGCTCCATCTCAGTAAGAGAGCACTGCTTCCCTCTCTGCTCCCACGCACCCAGTGTGGGCTTCTGGTGGCAGGCAGAGGAGGCTGACCGGGAAGGCGGGGCTGTTGAGGCCCCGAGAGGCCTTGGATGGCGTTGTTCCGTGAGCTCTCCTGGCCACCAAGCTTTGTGGCCCTTGGCTGTGTCTGAATTGAGTCTCCTGGTCAAATAACCACTGACACGAGCCTTTCCGTGCCTCAGTTGCCTCCTCCTCTGTGAAACTCCCACTTTGCTCCGTCACCCGTGGGGTCCCCTGGGTGGGCTCACAGCTAGGCAGGAGGTGTTCCCCTTGGGGCCGGCTTTTCACATCAGATGACCCTGGCCCTACCCCTTCCTCACCCCCAGTCAGCTCCCCAGACCCTCTGTCCCTCCCTCCAGCGGTCCGTTCTTCTTCCTTTCCTTCACGGCTCCCACACTTCCTGCCTCCTGGAACATCATCAGGAATTTCATACTAGTCCCTTAGCAAAGACAGGAGGCCACAGAAAGGAGTGAGAATGGAAGGAAGTGGAGAGTGGGAAGGACAGGGGCTCTGGGGTCTGGTTAAGAGGACCAGCATCCATCTGGGAATCAGTTTAGGGGATGCTTAGAAGGGCAGACAGCAAGGCTCTCCAGGTGCCCGCTCCGTGTAGTCGTGCATAGCCCGCAACCCCTTCTTCGATGTCGGTGGAAGCTGTGCTGGGACCGTGGGCATTGGGGCTCCTGGAGCCTCGAAGAGAGGCCGGTCCTTCACTGCAGGCCTCCCCTCTGGGCCTGCAAACCTTCCCTCTCTCACGCTCAGCTGGGGCTCCTTGATTTACCTTCCGGAACCTCCTAGAACACTTCCGTCTGCTCTTCGTCCAGCACTTCCTTCACACGTCAGGGAATCCCATTCTCTCTACCTCACCTGAGACCCACTCTTCATACGCTCACTGTCTTAGTCTGTGCGCGCTGCTCTGATGAAATACCACACACCAGGAGGCTTGTCAACCACAGGGATTTGCTTTCCGCAGTTCTGGAGGCTGGGAGTCTGAGCCTGTGTGGTCGCCAGCACGGTCAGGTGAGGACCCTGTTCCAGGTGGCAGACGGTGTCCTCACATGGTGGAAGGAGCTAAAGAACTCTGTGGGGCCTCTTTTATAAAGGCACAAGTCCCATTCAGGGGGCACCACCCTCATGACCTCATTACCCCCAAAGGCCCCATCTCCAGATATCATCACCTTGGGGGTTAGGGTTCCAGCATATGAATTTGGGGGGGACATGCATTCAGCTCAGTAAATGCACCCGCTCCTTCACTTTGAGCTTCCACAGTCTCTGCCTCCAGCACCCTCTACTTCCGGTCTTGCCTCAACCCACACCAGTGGGGCTCTTGTCTCCCCTGTCCCTGGCCACTCCTGAATGACACAGGGACCTCCCTGGGCTCCTGTTGTCTTTAACACCATCAGTATCTGGGGACAAAGTGGTGTATGCGAGAGACATACACTGATGGATGGGCTTCATCTTCTCTCAGCCAGTGACTGCTGGGGCTCAAAGTATTGTAGTCCCCAGTGAATTCCATGGTCCAGATGGAGCTCTGGAGGGAGGTTCAGGCCAGACAGGGGAGCCTTCTCTGGGGCAGGCTTATGGGGAAGGGCTGGGAGGAAGGACAGAGCCAGACTCTGTACCCTAGACCCAGGGTATGCTGAAAGGAGGCCCCCTCAGCCTGCAAAGCTGGAGCCCAGGCCCGTGTGGGAGGAGGGGACCCAGTATTCAACAGTTGCAGTCGAGTTTGCATTTGTTTTCTCACTTAACAGAGGCTGTCCCCTGCTGATCAGGCAGCCAGCAGTGCCCAGCCCTGCCCCGCACCTCCCCAAGGGCACAGAGACGGGGCAGGGTGGATGCAGCCTGGCGCCAGCATCAGCCTTAGCTGCCGGAAGCCAAGTGGCATCTGAGCTGAGCTGAGCTCCTGATGTGACCGGCGGTGACTATTTATACCTGGGAGGTGTCCTGCCAGCATCTCCTCCCCTTTGAACTGGATAGAGATCATCTTTCCAGAATTGAAAGAAGAGACAGTGACTAGCTCACCTTGAGAGGCTCGTGGAGTTAGGGAGGTTGAAGAAATTGCTGCTCTCAGTCTTCTAGTAGCTCAAGGGAATGCTTGAGATACTTAGAGAAAGAGCCACGGCTTAAAGAGGCATTTGTTAGTCATTTCCAATAATAAGAGTCATAGCCCCATTACAGAAAGTGTATAAAAATGTAGAAAAGAGTTTGTTTTTTTTTTTAAATCATCATAACTCTGTACTTAGAGCAACCTACTATTAATATCTTATTATCGTCCTTTCCCATGGGCTAACATATGTATATATAATTTTTTTTGGAGATCATAGTTTTGTAGCTTGCTTTTTACACTCAGTATTATCGTGTAATCATTTTCTCATGTCACTATACACAAACATTTCAGCATCATTTTGATGTCTGCATGATGATCAGTATCCAGACCAAGCAGGGATTTCTATGGCTTCCTCCAGAATGCCGTCCTCAGGCCTCCTCTCAGAAGCAGAATCGAGGAATGACTCAGTGTGGCAGTGCTTCTTACAGTCTTATTTCCGCAAGTCATTTATCTTTAGAGACTGAGATGGAACAGCACAGCCTTCCAAAAGCAAAGCCCGGATGGGCTGGAGAAAGAAGCAAGGGCTATACTAGCTCCATTTTTTCAGATGGAAAAATGAGGCTTTAGACCTAGGCCTGGAGTGATTGTAATTACCTGGCTGAGGTACCACATGCAGAGTTTTCAGAGTGCCTGGGATTTTTTAAAATCATCAGGTATGGTAAGACACACAGATGTGGACATGACTGTCAGGAAGGAAGAGGTTTTTATACTTGCAGATCCTAAAAAACAGGAAGCACACCATACCGTGTAGGGCCACACGGGGAGGCACCAGCGTCAGTCAAGAAGCAGAAGGAGCAAAGGGGGAAAAGTGGACAAGAGCCTTTCTCGTGGTTTCTATGTAAGGAACAGATGAGCAGGCACGTGGGCTTGAGATTGGTTTGTTTAAATAATTTCAGAGGGCTCTGAGAGCTGCCCCAAGTTGTCTGGTAGTTGGCCTGTGGGTGATTAAGGCAGAGGAATAGGTGGCCCTAAGTGTGAGAGGAGGAGAAAGAGGAGGAGGAGGAGGTGGCGAGTGTGAGCTCTTGATTGCTTGGTTTGCACATGAAAGGTGTGCTCACAGGGTTTTTGGTTTTTTTTTTAACCATATGGGGTCGCACAGAGTTGGACACGACTGAGCGACTTAGCAGCAGCAGGAATTGATTAGCTCTAGGAGAGGCAGTCTCTCTGGGGCCAGGAAGCCCCCAGATGTCAAAGCATCAGAAACACAGTTAATCCATGGAGTTTGCAGCAGAGATGCAGTGATCAGGGACAGCCCTATGACAAAGCAGAACTCAGCAAGGGCTTTACCCTCAGGGTGACCGGGGAGAGGTTTCCTAATAGCAGCAGCAGGAGAATGGCAGCCAATCCAGATGGTGGAGAACTTCTGAGTTATTCGTTTCTTTCTCAGCTCTGTCATCAACCAGCTGAGGGACTGTAAGCACGTCTCTGACTCACTGGGCATCCACTGGCAGGTCTCGTCCTTTCATGGCAGGAGAAAGGGAAAGAAGGGGAATAGACATTTTCTGGGCACTTTCTGTGTGCCAGACGCTATACTAATGCTTTCTTTGAGATTCTCATCATTATCTTATCTCAACCAATTATCGTATCTTGTCACAGGTGTACTTCATTTTTTATGCTGATTTTGCAAATGAGGAAACTAAGGCTCATGGAAGTGATGGGCCTCCGTCTAGGGATGGACAAAGAAGGATGTGAACCCTATTCTGCAACCCTTGCCCTCTCAGTTCAGTTCAGTCGCTCAGTCGTGTCCAACTCTTTGCGACCCCATGAATCACCGCACGCCAGGCCCTGTCCATCACCAACTCCTGGAGTTCACTCAGACTCAAGTCCCTCGAGTCAGTGATGCCATCCAGCCATCTCAACCTCTGTCGTCCCCTTCTCCTCTTGCCCCCAATCCCTCCCAGCATCAGAGCCTTTTCCAATGAGTCAACTCTTCGCATGAGGTGGCCAAAGTACTGGAGTTTCAGCTTTAGCATCATTCCTTCCAAAGAAATCCCAGGGGTGATCTTCAGAATGGACTGGTTGGATCTCCTTGCAGTCCAAGGGACTCTTAGACTCTTAGGAGTCTTTGCCAACACCACAGTTCAAAAGCATCAATTCTTCGGTGCTCAGCTTTCTTCACAGTCCAACTCTTACATCCATACATGACCACTGGAAAAACCATAGCCTTGACTAGACGGACCTTTGTAGGCAAAGTAATGTCTCTGCTTTTGAATATGCTATCTAGGTTGGTCATAACTTTCCTTCCAAGGAGTAAGCGTCTTTTAATTTCATGGCTGCACTCACCATCTGTAGTGATTTTGAGCCCAAAAAAATAAAATCTGACACTGTTTCCACTGTTTCTCCATCTATTTCCCATGTAGTGATGGGACCAGATGCCATGATCTTAGTTTTCTGAATGTTGAGCTTTAAGCCAACTTCTTCACTCTCCTCTTTCACCTTCATCAAGAGGCTTTTTAGTTCCTCTTCACTTTCTGCCATAAGGGTGATGTCATCTGCATGTCTGAGGTTATTGATATTTCTCCCAGCAATCTTGATTCCAGCTTGTGCTTCTGCCAGCCCAGCGTTTCTCATGATGTACTCTGCATATAAGTTAAATAAGCAGAGTGACAATATACAGCCTTGACGTACTCCTTTTCCTATTTGGAACCAGTCTGTTGTTGCATGTCCAGTTCTAACTGTTGCTTCCTGACCTGCATACAAATTTCTCAAGAGGCAGGTCAGGTGGTCTGATATTCCCATCTCTCAGAATTTTCCACAGTTTATTGTGATCCACACAGTCAAAGGCTTTGGCATAGTCAATAAAGCAGAAGTAGATGTTTTTCTGGAACTCTCTTGCTTTTTCGATAATCCAGCGGATGTTGGCAATTTGATCTCTGGTTCCTCTGCCTTTTCTAAAACCAGCTTGAACATCTGGAAGTTCATGTATTGCTGAAGCCTGGCTTGGAGAATTTTGAGCATTACTTTGCTAGCGTGTGAAATGAGTGCAATTGTGCGGTAGTTTGAGCATTCTTTGGCATTGCCTTTCTTTGGGATTGGAATGAAAACTGACCTTTTCCAGTCCTGTGGCCACTGCTAAATTTCCCAAATTTAATGGCATATTGGGTGCAGCACTTTCACAGCATCATCTTTCAGGATTTGGAATAGCTCCACTGAAATTCTATCACCTCCACTAGCTTTGTTCATAGTGATGCTTTCTAAGGCCCACTTGACTTCACATTCCAGGATGTCAGTGATCACACCATCGTGATTATCTGGGTCGTGAAGCTCTTTTTTGTACAGTTCTTCTGTGTATTCTTGCCACCGCTTCTTAATATCTAATGCTTCTGTTAGGTGCATACCATTTCTGTCCTTTATCGAGCCCATCTTTGCATGAAATGTTCCCTTAGTATCTCTGATTTTCTTGAAGAGATCTCTAGTCTTTCCCATTCTGTTGTTTTCCTCTATTTCTTTGCATTGATCGCTGAAGAAGGCTTTCTTATCTCTTCTTGCTATTCTTTGGAACTCTGCATTCAGATGCTTCTATCTTTCCTTTTCTCCTCTGCTTTTTGCTTCTCTTCTTTTCACAGCTATTTGTAAGGCCTCACCAGACAGCCATTTTGCTTTTTTGCATTTCTTTTCCATGGGGATGGTCTTGATCCCTGTCTCCTGTACAATGTCATGAACCTCAGTCCATAGTTCGTCAGGCACTCTATCTATCAGATCTAGTCCCTTAAATCTATTTCTTACTTCCACTGTATAATCATAAGGGATTGATTTAGGTCATACCTGAATGGTCTAGTAGTTTTCCCTACTTTCTTCAATTTCAGTCTGAATTTGGCAATAAGGAGTTCATGATCTGAGCCACAGTCAGCTCCTGGTCTTGTTTTTGTTGGCTGTATAGAGCTTCTCCATCTTTGGCTGCAAAGAATATCATCAATCTGATTTCGGTATTGACCTTCTGGTGATGTCCATGTGTAGAGTCTTCTCTTGTGTCATTGGAAGAGGGTGTTTGCTATGACCAGTGCATTTTCTTGGCAAAACTCTATTAGTCTTTGCCCTGCTTCATTCCATATTCTAAGGCCAAATTTACCTGTTACTCCAGGTGTTTCTTGATTTCCTACTTTTGCATTCCAGTCTCCTATAATGAAAAAGACATCTTTTTTGGGTGTTAGTTCTAAAAGGTCTTGTAGGTCTTCATAGAACCGTTCAACTGCAGCTTCTTCAGTGTTACTGGTTGGGGCATAGACTTGGATTACTATGATATTGAATGATTTGCCTTGGAAACGAACAGAGATCATTCTGTCATTTTCGAGATTGCATCCAAGTACTGCATTTCGAACTCTTTTGTTGACCATGATGGCCACTCCATTTCTTCTGAGGGATTCCTGCACACAGTAGTAGATATAATGGTCATCTGAGTTAAATTCACCCATTCCAGTCCATCTTAGTTCGCTGATTCCTAGAATGTCGACGTTCACTCTTGCCATCTCTTGTGTGACCACTTCCAATTTGCCTTGATTCATGGACCTGACATTCCAGGTTCCTATGCAATATTGCTCTTTATAGCATCAGACCTTGGTTCTATCACCAGTCACATCCACAGCTGGATATTGTTTTTGCCGGTCTTGGGTGGCCCCAGGGGCATGGCTTAGTTTCATTGAGTTAGACAAGGCTGTGGTCCTAGTGTGATTAATAACCATCTAATAGCCACTAAACATACCGCGTGAGACCATCTGGAATCACTGAACTGCCAAGTGATGATTTTGGGGATTCAAGAGAAAGGGAAACTGAGTGGAGGCTGGCAGAGGGAAAGTGAGGACGGCTTGTGAAGGTGACGAAGGGGCTGGCTGATCAAAGGGAGGTGCTGATTGGTTTTAACTTCCTTCGAGAGTTTCTCTTGTTTGTTGTGCTTAGTCCCTCAGTCATGTTCGACTCTTTGTGACCCCATGGACTACAGCCCGCCAGGGTCCTCTGTCCAGGGGGATTCTCCAGGCAGAATACTGGTGTGGGTGCCATGCCCTCCTCCAGGGGATCTTCCCTACCCAGGGATCAAACACAGGTCTCTTGCATTGTAGGCAGATTCTTTACTGTCTGAGCCACCAGGGGAGCCGGTAAACATTCCCTTGTTTATGGATCATTAATTCATAGAATTGTTCTGGCTTGGTTAGTTCAGTGGGAAACACTGAGGAAACTTTGGGGTTGTATTTTAGTGCTGGATGGGACTTCAGATACCACCTCATTCAAATTATTTAGGAGGAGAAAAAAGCTCAGGGAGGCGAAGCGATTTACCCAAAGCCACACAGCCGGTTTAGAGGCATATCCTGGGTGTGTCTGTAAGTGTCCCAACTCCTGAGAACCCTAGTATAAGTTTCCTCTTAATTATCTTCTGCATCATTAGAATCTGGAACTTTTCTTAGTAGCAGCCTGAGATCATGGCTTCAGAAGACCCAGTGGATTCCCAGGGGCTTAGTGTCACTGGCTATGGTTACAAATGATGATCTTTGTGATAAGACACAAGACCTCACTTACTGTTGTGTGATGGAAAAATGACCTAAGTTAGAGACAATGTCATGGACTCTTTTTTTTAGCCCCAGGCTTGTTCTTAGTTGCAGATAACAGAAACCATTTTAGTTAAAGCAGAAAGGAATTGATTAAGGGTAAGACGCTTACTCCTTGGAAGGAAAGTTATGACCAACCTAGATAGCATATTCAAAAGCAGAGACATTACTTTACCAACAAAGGTTCACCTAGTCAAGGCTATGGTCTTTCCTGTGGTCATGTATGGATGTGAGAGCTGGACTGTGAAGAAGGCTGAGCGCCGAAGAATTGATGCTTTTGAACTGTGGTGTTGGAGAAGACTCTTGAGAGTCCCTTGGACTGCAAGAAGATCCAACCAGTCCATTCTGAAGGAGATCAATCCTGGAATTTCTTTGGAAGGAATGATGCTAAAGCTGAAACTCCAGTATTTTGGCCACCTCATGAGAAGAGTTGACTCATTGGAGAAGACTCTGATGCTGGGAGGGATTGAGGGCAGGAGGAGAAGGGGACGACAGAGGATGAGATGGCTGGATGGCATCACTGACTTGATGGGTGTGAGTCTGAGTGACCTCCGGGAGCTGGTGATGGACAGGGAGGCCTGGCGTGCTGCGGTTCATGGGGTCGCAAAGAGTCAAACACGACTGAGCGATTGATCTGATCTGATCTAAAGGCTAGCACATAATCACCGGGAAAATTGAAGAAAAACTCTAGGCCAGCTTCCAAGAATGTCTCTGCAAACTACATTGTGAAACTGGGCTACGATGGAAGCCTCTGATCAAATCATGAAGGTGCAGCCACCACTGCAGTTTCCAAGAGCCATGCCACCTCTGCCACATTCTGCCTCAGGGAAACAATGCCTTGAGCCTTGACATTCTTCTGGAACATGGCTCTGAATCAGTCTCATGCTATTGATTGTGAAAGTGTTAGTTGCTCAGTTGTGTTGGACTCTTTGCAACCCCATGGACTGTAGACCTCCAGGCTCCTATGTCCGTGGGAAGAATTTTCATAGGCAAGAATACTGGAATGAGTTGCCATTCCCTTCTCCGGGGATCTTCCTGACCCAGGGATTGAACCTGGGTCTCCTGCTTTGCAGGCTGATTCTGTACCTTCTGAGACTCCAGGGAAGCTACTGACTGGTTGAACCTAAATTGCATGGAGGACCCTAGCTACAGAGGAGTCTGGGAAATGTAGTTTTTAGCTTTCTTGTCTCTGTAGTGCAAATGTACAGAGATAACAAAGACAGATTTCCCATGTTTCAGATACTCCTCATTTGGAAAGGGAAATAGATATATAAACAGACAATTATAATACAATGGTATCTGCTCTAATTAAGAGAAAATGTACCAAATAACCTGAGAGTGAGCATTAGAAAAGTCTTCCCAGAAGTGGGGGCATTTGAGGTAGGTACTGAAGGATCAATATGAGTTTGCCAAGTGAGAAAGACAATGAAAAGAGTTGTAACACATAAAGGAAACAGAAAAAGGAGAGTGATCTTTTAGGATCTTCAGTGCCTCAGTTCAGTTCAGTCACTCAATTGTGTTCCACTCTGCGACCCCATGGACTGCAGCATGCCAGGCCTCCCTGTCCATCACCAACTCCCAGAGTTTACTCAAACTCATGTCCATTGAGTTGATGATGCCATCCAACCATCTCATCTTCTGTCATCCCCTTCTCCTCCTGTCTTCAATCTGTCCCAGAATCAGGGTCTTTTCAAATGAGTCATTTCTTCGCATCAGGTGGCCAAAGTATTGGAGTTTCAACTTCAGCATCAGTCCTTCCAATGAACACTCAGGACTGATTTCCTTTAGGATGGACTTTTTGGGTCTCCTTGCAGTCCAGGGGACTCTCAAGAGTCTTCTCCAACACCACAGTTCAAAAGCATCAATTCTTCAGTGCTCAGCTTTGTTTATAGTCCAACTCTCACATCCATACATGACCACTGGAAAAACCATTGCTTTGACTAGATGGACCTTTGTTGGCAAAGTAATGTCTGTTTTTGAATATGCTGTCTAGGTTGGTCATAACTTTTCTTCCAACTTTTCTTCTTTAATTTCATGGCTGCAGTCACCATCTGCAGTGATTTGGGAGCCCCCCAAAATAAAGTCTGTCACTGTTTCCACTGTTTCTCCATCTATTTCCCATGTAGTGATGGGACCAGATTGCATGATCTTTGTTTTCAGAATTTTGAGTTTTAAGCCAACTTTTTCACTCTCCTCTTTCACTTTCATCAGGAGGCTCTTTAGTTCTTCTTTGCTTTCTGCCATAAGGGTGGTGTCATCTGCGTATCTGAGGTTGTTGATACTTCTCCCAGCAATCTTCATTCCAGCTTGTGTTTCTTCCAGCCCAATGTTTCTCATGATGTGCTCTGCATATAAATTAAATAAGCAGGGTGACAATACACAGCCTTGATATACTCCTTTCCTGATTTAGAACCAATCTGTTGTTCCATGTCCAGTTCTAACTGTCGCTTCCTGACCTGCACACAGATTTCTAAAGAGGCAGGTCGGGTGGTCTGGTATTCCCATCTCTTGAAGAATTTTCCACAGTTTATTGTGATCCACACAGTCAAAGGCTTTGGCATAGTCAATAAAGCAGAAGTAGATGTTTTTCTGGAATTCTCTTGCTTTTTTGATGATCCAACGGATGTTGGCAATTTGATCTCTGGTTCCTCTGCCTTTTCTAAATCCTTTTCCAAATGCTTGAACATTTGGAAGTTCATGGTTCACGTACTGTTGAAGCCTGGCTTGGAGAATTTTGAGCATTACTTTACAAAATCTGCTTTAAATTCTTTTATAACATGAAAAGTAGGAGATAATTTATTTTATATAGATAGGAGTCAATTTGTTGTGTAAAATATTTTTTTAATATTCTAAAATATATTTAAAATGTCTTAAATGTATGATTATAATATTTAAAATTAAATATAGTAAAATAATAAAGAACAAATATTTACAAATATAATAGTTTTAAAGTATTTTATATGAAGTTATATTTTAAATTATTTAAAATGCAAGTTGTTTAAAAAGAAGCCAATTAACTGGATAAATGTCTCAGTATTTCTAAAGCAGCACAGACATAAGTTTGTCTATATGAGTTAGTGAGAATATATGTGAAATAGCTGCTGCCATGTTTTGGGAAGGTTTGTGGGAAATGCTCATGGACTGACTTTATTTTAAATCCTTGGTTGTGGCCAGCTGCAGTCCTGGGGCTCCACCTCGACCTCTGGCTCTCCAGGGCTAGCTGTAGAGAGGCCTCTGCCCCAAGTTTAGAAGCTGAGCCTGCAGATTTCTTGATTGTGGGCCCTCCTGGGATCCCACCCTCCCAGCTTCATCAGCCCTGGTGTCTTCTGACGACCTCCAGAAAGAGAGGCCGTGAGGAGAGGGTACACCTGGCCTCTGCCCTGGAGGCCCCTCTGCCTTTGTGGCCAAGTCTGGCAGGGAACTACCGTGTTTTATCTTGGTGGTTGCCCTCCCCTGCCCCTCTCCGCCCCACCCCAGTCAGTGGATGTTCCCTGGGCTGGTGTGAACTGGCAGGTATGGCTGTAGGAGGCTAGAGAGCCCTTTCCAGGGGTCATCAACTGTTCTTATGAAGTGGGCAGACAAGAGCATCTTGACTGAGTGCACTGCTTCATGACTCCGCTTTGCCACCTGCCACCTACATGGCTTTGGGCAAATGCGTTAACCCCCAGAGCCTGCTCTGGGTGCTTGATGACCATCTATCTGGTGGGCCAGTGATACAGATTAGAAGAGGATATTATGTTTAATGAAATAAGTCAGATAAAGACTAATACTACTTGGTGTCACTTATATGTGGAATCTAAAAAGTAATACAGGGCTTCCTAGGTGGCTCGGTGGTAAAGAATCTGCCCATCAATGCAGGAGACACAAGAGACATGGGTTGGATCTCTGGATCGGGAAGATCCCCTGGAAGAGGACATGGCAATCCACTCCAGTATTTTGCCTGGAAAATCCCATGGATAGAGGAGCCTGGCAGGCTACAGTCCATGGGGTCACCAAGAACTGGACATGACTTAGTGACTAAACAGTGACAAAAAGTAATACAAGTGATTGTGCATTCAAAATAGAAATAGAATCACAGACATGCAAAACAAACCTCTGCTTATCAACAGGGAGAAGGGAGGGGGCAGAGGTAAATTAGAAATGTGGGATTACAGATAGAAATTACTGTATACAAAATGGGTACGAAATAAGGAGATACTGTATAACACAGGGAATTGTACCCATTATCTTGTAGTCACCATGCTGTATACTTGAAACTAACACAATACTGCAAGTTAACTGTACTTCAATTAAAAAGGAAAAAAAGTGAATACCTTCATGTAGAGTACTGGGCCCTGAACTTGACCCGTGACAAGGGCTCAACGGTGTGGGTTGAAGTTGGTGTTGTTATTCTGCGTGAAGCTGCAGAAGGGACTGTGTTGTCTCAGGCTCCTCTACACTGACAGCATGGCCTGGAGCACCATCTGTTCAGCCTCAGTTTTCTCAGCTGGCAAATGGGGAGAAAGGATCTCACTTAGTCACAACACGAGCATGAACGTCAATGAGCTAATGGAAGCGGAAATTCTTTTCACAATGGGAAAGCAGCTTGTGCTTTCTCGGCTCTGCTATGGCTGTCATTGCTGGGCACTTCCACAGGAGGAGGAGAAAGGGGCCGGAGAGGGCAGGCCGAGCCGAAGGCCTGTAGCCTCGCTGACCGACTCCAGGGCCCCCTCCGTCAACGACTGGTCCCAGGAGGAGTGCAAATGAGGATGTATCCAGAGCATCCTCTTTCTCCTTCAACGTCACCATGTGGAACCAAGCCCGCTTCAAAATGTCATGATGTATTTGAAACGGGTTCATGGCCTAAATGCTTATACTCCCGGGATAGTAGGGGTGCCAAGAGTAATCAGCCAACCAATGATTAAACCAGCGGGCCTGGAGGCAGACCCCCATCAGGTCATCTGCTGGGGAGGGCTGGTTTGCTCTACACTATTACTTTGACCGGACACTACCCCTCTGCCCCCCATTCCCACCATTGAGAACCCCAACAGGTTTTCGAGAGTCTGCCCGCTTCTCTGTGTAGTAACCTCTGTCCCTGTTGGTTCCCAGGTACTTTGAATTTTACGAGGGCCCTTTTGAGTATAACTCCACAAGATGCCTGGAGCTGAGGCACGAAATCTTGGAAGTGAAGGTCCTCTCCATGT
This sequence comes from Tragelaphus eurycerus, assembly GCA_935064755.1. NCBI lineage: Eukaryota > Metazoa > Chordata > Mammalia > Artiodactyla > Bovidae > Tragelaphus > Tragelaphus eurycerus. The sequence continues at coordinate 16,876,210 of CAKXYN010000023.1, forward strand.
GAGTGTGGCTGGGTGGGTGGTGGGTGCTGGGTGGTGCATGGCGGGTGGGCAGGGCAGGGGCTTGGGTTGGGGCATGACCCAAGGAAATAGGACACTTCTGGCTCATGACAGAGCAAGAATTAGGTCTGCTTCCCCGGGGCCTCTGGCATTTGGAGAGCCCTGGAGGGCTGGATGGAGGGACGACTGTTTGTGTTTTATGAAAAATGTCAAGTTTGCAAGGTCACCTCTGGTGACTGTGTTCCAGTCCCCGGCTCAATTACCAGCCTGCACAATTACCATCATGAAGCTTTCTTGTATAGAAATTGAAGAGGGCACAGGAGTGTCTGTCCTGAAATTCAGTACTTTGTGGCTTAAGCATTGCCCTCTTGCTATTGTCTTTTAAAAATTTTACATTCATTCATTTTTTAAATTATTATTTAAAGCATACAGCTTTCAAGTGATACAGTATAGTTCAGTTCAGTCGCTCAGTCGTGTCTGACTCTTTGCAACCCCATGAACAGCAGCACGCCAGGCCTCCCTGTCCATCACCAACTCCCAGAGTCCACCCAAACCCATGTCCATCGAGTCGATGATGCCATCCAACCATCTCATCCTCTGTCATCCCTTTCTCCTCCTGCCCCCAACCCCTCCCAGCATCAGAGTCTTTTCCAATGAGTCAGCTCTTCGCATGAGGTGGCCAAAGTATTGGAGTTTCAGCTTCAACATCAGTCCTTCCAATGAATACCCAGGACTGATCTCCTTTAGGATGGACTGGTTGGATCTCCTTGCAGTCTAAGGGACTCTCAAGAGTCTTCTCCAACACCACAGTTCAAAAGCGTCAATTCTTCGGTGCTCAGCTTTCTTTAGAGTCCAACTCTCACATCCATACATGACCACTGGAAAAACCATAGCCTTGACTAGACGGACCTTTGTTGACAAAGTAATGTCTCTGCTTTTGAATATGTGATCTAGGTTGGTCATAACTTTCCTTCCAAGGAGTAAGCGTCTTTTAATTTCATGGCTGCAATCACCATCTGCAGTGATTTTGGAGCCTAGAAAAATAAAGTCTGCCACTGTTTCCACTGTTTCCCCATCTATCTGCCATGAAGCGATGGGACTGGATGCCATGATCTTCGTTTTCAGAATGTTGAGTTTTTAGCCAACTTTTTCACTCTCTTCTTTCACTTTCATCAAAAGGCTCTTTAGTTCTTCTTCACTTTCTGCCATAAGGGTACAAAAGGGTATAAAGTGAGAAGCCCCCTTCCCACAGACCTCCCCTCCCTCAGTCTCCTCCTCAGAGGCCACTCATGTATCTTCATGCATCCTTCCAGAAAGCCCGCATCAACCAGCACCCAGATAGCAAGAGAACCATGCCCGCCCCTCTGCACCCCAGTGCATCACGGCCTGTGCGAGGGAAGACACGTGCTGGACGCTCACTCACAGGACTGCCAGGGACTGAGGGACTCTGTGCCCTGTTAGTCATGACAGGATACACGTTGACTTGAGAACCATTACTGTTGACCCTTGAACAACACGGGTTTGAACTGCACGGATCCACTTATATGCAGATGTTTGGCGAGAGTAAGTTCTGCAGTGCTACTCGAGGTTGGTTGAATCTGTGGATGCAGAGGAACTGTGGACCTAGAGGGCTGACCACAAGCCCTGTGCTGTTCAAGGGGCAACTGGACACTCAGATGTGGAAGAAATCGGAGCCAGGCAATGCTGGGCGCTAATGTGGACTCAAGGGACCCTGACAGGATCTGGCCCCACCATCAGGCCCATAGGCAGGAGCTGCTGCTCCTTTAGCCATTTGACATGATCACATGATCATGCGGGTCACTGAAAGAGCATGGGCCTTGGGGTCAGGCAGACTTGGGGTCTAAAGCCGACTTGGGCCTTAGCAGCTCTGCATGTTTATACAAATCACTCAACCTCTCTGAGTCTTTCCTTTCCTATAAAAATGGAGCCACTTATTAACCTTCTTTTAGGTTGCAGTAAAGACTAGCTGAAATAACATATGTGAAAGTATTGTGGTGGCCAAAGAGTTCATTCTGGTTTTTCCATATGATGTCACAGGTACATAGCCCAGGAGTGCATGTCACAGCAGCACACCTAACAGGTGCTCAGTACATGTGAATGTTCCCCCCAGCCCCTTTCCTTTCTGGAATCAGCAGCAGCAGCAGCTTTGCTGACATTCACAGACTCTATCAGCTTAGTCGTACAGGAAAGTTCTGGGGATAAGGCCAGGTGTCCAGCTGGGATCAGCAGCATTGTTCACGGCCCCTGTTCTGACCAGGGGTCGGGGTTAAGGCCAGGTATCCAGCTGGGATCAGCAGCATTGTTCATGGCCCCTGTTCTGACTGAGTGTCTGGGGATAAGGCCAGGTGTCCAGCTGGGATCAGCGGTGTTGTTCACGGCCCCTGTTCTGACCAGGGGTCTGGGGTGAAGGCCAGGTATCCAGCTGTGATCAGTGGCGTTGTTCATGGTCCCTGTTCTGACTGAGGGTCTGGGGTTAAGGTCAGGTGTCCAGATGGGATCGGCAGCATTGTTCATGATCCCTGTTCTGACCGAGGGTCTGAAGCTTCCAGAGGAAGCTGAGAAGTGCTCCCTGTCGATCCATCCCACCCAGTCCTGAGCGGACCACACCGTGGAGGGGGCAAGGAGTTAACTGGGCCAAGAGGATTCCAGATGAGGGGGACGGTGCAGGCAGAGGCCTGGGCCAGGAATGGCCCGCTGTGTCCCAGGCTCTGCAACCGGCCCGAGGGGACACTGGAGCCGGGTTGCTGGAGGGCAAGCAGGGCTGGAGCCTGTGAGACCTGCAGTACAGGCCAGGATCTAGATTTTCTCTCTGTCTGAGGGCCATGGGGCCCTTGGGAAGGTGGGAGGAGTGGAATGTGGTTGGCGTTGGATTCGCTCTGCCGAGGAGCTGTGACTTAGTGACAAAGTTGGCTGCCCGGCCCCTGTCGGGAGCCAAAGGTGTAAGCAGAGAGCCTGATCCTTTTTCAGAACTCCGAGATCTTAGGCCCTTAAATGTCTCACTCAGGAAAGCCAGGGCACTGAGAGCATAACCAAGAGTTCACAAAGGGTGAATAATTACTTTTTAAAATTATAAGATACAGACAGTTTCTTCATGGCTGCCTCAGGATCCAGACAGGAAGCCTGAGAGACCCTGTAAATGGGCCATCCTTCTGTTCGAGCCCACACCTCTACCCCATATATTCCCTGTGTGTTTGCCTGAGTCCTTGTATTGCTTTGCTGAGGCTGCCACCACACAGTACCCCCTGACCAGGGGGCTTAGACCACAGAACTTTACTTCCTCATGGCTCTGGAGGCTGCAGGTCTGAGATCAAGGTGCCGGCAGATTAGTTTCTCCTGCCGCCTCTCTCCTTGGCTGATACGTGGCTGTCTTCTCTCTCTTGCAGGGTCTTCCCTCTGTACCCATGTCCTAATTTCCTCTTATTGTAAGGGCATCACTCGTAATGGCGTAGGGTCCACCCTGGTGATGTCATTTTAGCTTAACCACCTCTTTAAAGACCTTATCTCCAAATGGAGTCACATTCTGAGATCTTGGGGTTTGGGGCTTCAGCATAGGAATTTCAAAGAAGCTATAACACAGTCCATAATAGTCCTATCAGAGGGACCATGTTAGAAGTTCCCCGGGCCCTTAAGGGGATTCCCTCACATCTCAGTCTGTAAAGAATCTGCCTGAAATGCAAAAGACCCGGGTTCAATACCTCGGTTGGGGAGATGCCCTGGAGAAGGAAATGGCAACCCAGTCCACTGCTCTTGCCTGGAGAATCCCATGGACAGAGGAGCCTGGCAGGCCACAGTCCGTGGGGTCGTGAGAGTCGGCCACGGGTTAGCGACTAAACCACCATCACCACCAGGACCTTTGTTTCAAGCCTAAATCTCAAACATTGTGGGGTGTGATGGAACCTCATCCTGCCCCCCACCATCTGTGCCCACCCTCTGTCCCTTGTCAGGAACTTGTGTTAGGGGTCGTGGGGCCTCTGTGTGTTTGGCTCTCTGTGTCTCTGCCTTTGGGGTACCCTCTCTGGTCTCCTGAGCTGAGCGGCCGTCCCAGCTGGTGACCTCTGGGCCTTGTCCCTCCTGTCTCTTTCATGTTAGTTGCCCTCCACGTGGCCCCCTGGCCCTGGAGTCTGGGCCCTTGTGGTGGGGAAACAGGCTGTTTTTTAGGGAGAAACAAGCTCAGTGACTCCTTTCCTGAGTCCTCAAGCTGAGGTCAGTGGGCTCCCCCAGAGCTGAAATCAGAAAAGCCAGAGACTGGCCTCTGATCTTGGTGGTTCTGATGCCACCTGGGCACCTGTGGGCTTCACTGTGGTCCAGCCCAGAGGCAAGAGCAGTGCTCACAGTGGAGACCCTGAATCATCAGGAAAAGGTTAAATCTCCATCTGCGAATGGAAGGGGCTGGACAGATATGCCTAGAGGCCCTTCCGGTACATGCATGTCAGCTGGCATTCCATCTGAGGAGACAGAGCAGTGTGTGATTCATCTGGGAATGATTCAGATACAAAATTGCTCCAATCAATGGTAAAAATCAGTCAACTGAAAAACTCCCACATGGTAAGGGCCTCATTCCCTGACAATGTCAGATACAATGAGGAATGACTCTATGATGATTTGTTGCAAAATCACATTGTCCCTGATACTTGTAAAAATTATTTATGCTTTATTTTAGCCATTCTAGGGCCTCTTTAGTTTTAAACCAATTGCTGCCTGCGCTCACACACAGATAGCACCATGCATGCCTGGGACCTCACCCTGCCACCCTTTCCCCATCTTTCTGGCCTGGGGAACCCCGACAGAGCCTCACAGAGACCAGGAGAGAGGCTGGGAGCAGGGCCGGCAGCTCTCTAGGCTGGGACGTTCCTTTGCGCCCATGCTTCTCTGAGTCTTGTTGCCTGACCCTGCCCAGGCTCTGGACGTGTCTGTTAGATGAATGAGTAGGTGGATGAGACCTAGGTGGGAGCAGAAGAGGCCATGGAGGAAAAGGGAAAGAAAGAAGGAGGAGGACAAGGGGATGGTCATCATCTCTTGCACGTGGCTAGAAAAATCAAGTAGCTACCAAAGTTTATTGTAATAAAAAGTGATGGTTTCTGCCCACACCCTCTCCCTAGCCCTGCTCCTCACGACTCTTGGCTGTTTCTTCTGGGAGTCACCGCGTGCCTCTCAGTCCTGTGCATGCTCCAGTCACCACGTTTAGTGTCCACTGATGTCCTGCCCTGGTGGGTGAGGATTCCACTCCCCGACCCAGCCCAAGCACTCCCTCCACCCCACTTTTCCCAGTTGAGGGGTCCTGCTATTTTAAGTTCTTCTATCTATAGGTTGCCTATGCTATGCTATGCTATGCTAAGTCACTTCAGTCGTGTCCGACTCTGTGCAACCCCATAGACGGTATAGCCCACCAGGCTCCCCCATCCCTGGGATTCTCCAGGCAAGAACACTGGAGTGGGTTGCCATTGCCTTCTCCAATGCATGAAAGTGAAAAGTGAAAATGAAGTCTCTCAGTCGTGTCTGACTCTTCGCGACCCCATGGACTGCAGCCTACCAGGCCCTTCCGTCCATGGGATTTTCCAGGCAAGAGTACTGGAGTGGGGTGCCATTGCCTTCTAGATAACCTATTTCTTGTTCTACCAAATACTGGCAGTATCTGTTGGTTCTGTACTTTGGTAAGAGGAGGGTATCTGGCTTTAGTCATCCATGAGTTTACCTTGAGAATGCCAAGGCTGATGACATTTACATTCTATTTGTAACTATAGCAAGCCTTTCTTGGGTTTTCTCTATGGGCTGACTCTAAAATTTGAAGATCAGAAGACAGTGATTCCTATTGCCTTTCTTGTACATTTCCACCCCCTCCTCCCTTTTTTTCCTGCAATTTCTAGTCATCTTTTTCCTTTTGAGCACTTTGTCTCTATCATGCCCTATTTTTTTTCTCCTGCCTCTTCATCAACCAGGCATTCCCCCAAGGGTTTCCCTTCATCCTCTTTATCCATCCTGGACAGGCTGCTCTCTGGGTAGGTCACACACACTTGTCACTTCCCTTCTCTGCCCCATAGATTGGATTCACCCATAGCTGCTTCTTTCTTGGTTTTACGCCTTCCTTTGCTGCTGCCCATGTTCAGGTAAATTCCCCCAAAGTGGTGGGTAATGGTTGAGTCCTTCTGTGTACAAATGATGTAATTCTCTTATTTGTTGATTTGGTGGCATTGGCATTTTAGGTGGAGATTATTCATCCCCGGAATGCTGAAGACCTTCTCCATCATCTTCTAGGGTCCAGGGCTGTGTGAGCACACGATACTCCTTTTTCTTTTGGATGTGACCTGTTTTCTTCTGTCTGAGTCTTTACAGGTCATGACAGTTCTGGAATATCAGAACCTGGGCCTCAGGATACACACTCACGGAGACCTGTTACTTCAGAGCTCACTCCAAACTCTTGAACTTTTTCTTGGGTTTCTTTATATTTCCTCCTCCAGTTTTCTTCCCCTCTTCTTTCTGGTACCTCTAAGAGTTGTATACCTCTGGATTGCTCCTTGAATAGCTTTTCATTTCATCTTTTCTCTCTTTGCCTTTTGCTTCTAGGTTCTGAGAAAATTCCTTGACTTCACCTTCCAACTTTTCTAATGACCTCTTTTCTAAGGGCCTTTTTCTTTTTTTTAGATTGTTCTCAGGACAATCTAGTCTTTTTTATTCCTCTTCTGGAAAATAGTCATGTCTTGGGAGAAAGGGGTTAAGTGCCTGGGATCAACCTTTCATCTTTAAGGTAAAGGTGATCTCTGTATTTGTAAAGCAATTTATAAAATATTTTATACATATTATCTCATTTGATCTTTCTGACAAAGATCTCATTTGATCTTTGAGATCTGCACGGTAGAGGTTATTCTATCTGTATTAGAGATAAAGCAGCTGAGTCTCAGAGAGAGTAAATGACTTGTCTGAGGTCATATTGCCAATTGGGAATGAAACCAGGATTCCAGGCTGGGTGTCCAGGCCCAGATCTTGGTCTAGTGTGTGACAAGGCCTTTGGCGGTACAGAGAATGGGGTCTGGACACTGGTAAGAGTTGAACGTGGGATCCCAGCCTGCAATGTTGCCAGGGTTGTGTTTCCAGGAGGTGTCTGAGGCCTTGGCCAAGCAGGATGCTCTGCTGGGGACCCGTGGGTAGCAGGGAGCAAGCGAGGGCGGCAGTGTGAGTGAGGGTGCCACTGTGTAATGGCCCTTCTCCTTCGATGCCACGCGAGCTCAAGAGGCAAGAGCTGCTGTGGGAGGTTTGGGAAAGCTGGAAGGAAGACGTCCAGATGAGAGGAAGAGATCCTTCTGGCTGGCCAAAGCTGCAGGGCAGGTTCCTGCCCCAGGGCCTTTGCACTCACTTTTCTCTGTTTGGAATACTCCTTTCCTAGATATTTGTGTGGCTCACTCCTGCATGACTTCAGTTCTTTGTGCATGGTTCCCCTCTTCAGGGAAGCTTTCCTGGATCAACTCATCTGAAACACTCACTTTTCTATCCCTGCTTCATTTTACTTTTTGAAAAATTTTTTTCTTTTTTTGATTGAAGTATAGTTCGTGTACAATATTTTGTGTTACAAGTATACAATATAGTGTATTGTATTTAAATTTTAAACATTATACACCATTTCTGGTTATTATATAGGTTGTCTTTATTCCCTGTGTTGAACAATATATTATCCTTGTAGCCTCTCACGTCATTTGTCTTTGGAGCACTCAGCACTCCCTGACATGGCATTATATATCTGGGTTTGTTGGTTTTTTTGGTTGTGATAAGAATACTTAACACGAGACCTACCCTCTTAACAAAATTTTAAGGGTGCAGCCCAGTATTGTCAGCTGTGGGCACTAAGTTTTACAGCAAATCTCTAGGACTTATTCCTCTTACATAACTGAAACTTTATAACAAAGCTTTGCTACTCCTTCCCGGAGCCCCTGGCATCTATCATTCTGCTCTGTTTCCATAAGAGTGACTGTTTTAGTTACCTCATGCAAGTAGAATCATGCAGTGTTTGTCCTTTGGCGACTAGCTTTTTCACTGAGGATAGTGTCCTCCAGGTTCATCTAAGTTGTCACATATGGCAAGATTTTCTTCTTTTTTAAGGCTTCATAATATTTCATTGGGAGAAGGCAATGGCAACCCACTCCAGTACTCTTGCCTGGCAAATCCCATGGACAGAGGAGCCTGGTAGGCTGTAGTCCATGGGGTCACTAGGAGTCAGACACGACTGAGCAACTTCACTTTCACTTTTCACTTTCCTGCATTGGAGAAGGAAATGACAACCCACTCCAGTGTCTTGCCTGGAGAATCCCAGGGATGGGGGAGCCTGGTGGGCTGCCGTCTATGGGGTCGCACAGAGTCTGACACGACTGAAGTGACTTAGCAATATTTCATTGTATGTATATAATGCCTTTTCTTTATCCATTCATGTATCAGTGAGCATTTGGATTGTTTCTATATCCTAGTTATTCTGAATGATGCTGCGATGCACATAGGGGTGTAAGAATTTCTTTAAAATTCTGATTTCAGTTCTTTTGGATATATACCCAGAAGTGAGATTGCTGACTATACTGTATTTCTATTATTAATTTTTTGAGGAATCTCCATACTCTTTCCCCTAAGAGCCATACCATTTTACATTCCCACCAACAGTATAGGAGGGTTCCCTTTCCCTATATCCTTGCTAATACTTGTCATCTTTTTTTTTTTAATAATAGCCATTCTAATAAGTATGATATGATATTGTACTGTGATTTTGCTATGCATTTCCATGATGATTATTGGTATTGACCATTAGTATGTCTTCTTTGTAGAAATGTCTTTTTAAGTCCTTTGCTCAATTGAAAATCGGGTCTTTGGTTTTTTGCTCTTGCTTTGTAGGAGTTCCTATGTATTTTGGATATTAACCCCTTATCAGATATGTGGTTTGCAAATATTTTCTCCTGTTCAGTAGATTGTCTTTTTACTCTGTTGATTATTTCCTTTGATGTGCAGAGCTTTCCAGTTTGATGGAGTCCCACTTGTCTATTTTTGCTTTATTGTTTGTGCTTTTGGTGTAGTATCCCTCATATCTGCTTCCCATGTGTAAGGTCTATGCAGGCAGGGAGTTGCTTTGTTCACCACAGTATCTCTAGATCCTGCCATATCGAGGAATTTAGTAACATTAATAGATTTTATTTGAGCTTAGACTTATTGATTCATTCATTAATTTATTGATGTACTCAACAAATATTTACTGCTCATCTGCTATGAGCCTTAGCACTGGAGACACAGTCAGGCATGATGCCTGGCCTGGTATTTACTATTTAGTGGGAATGGTCAGGTATAGGTTTTACACAAAGCGGAGTGCAGGGGGCTGTGAGTGAGCATCATCTCGACAGCTCAGTTTAACACAAGGTTGTCCAGACAAAAGTTTTCTCCTCTCTTCCTCTCTGTCACTGGAAATTGTGATCTGCCCTTGGGAAAAGAGAAAGAGAGGGGCATTGTGCCCTTGCAATCAGCCCTATTGTGTGCTGAGCGCAGTGTGGGGTTATCTACAGACCTTAAGAAAGTGGTCTCACACCTTCTATAAACAGATGTTCCTTGGAGAATTGTGCAGGGCTGTGTAGCAGGCATTCGAGGAAGGATGTTTTGAAATGTACCCGGATTCATTTTGATCACATGTAGTAAGACACAAGGACACACAAGACTATCGTGAAGGAGCATGTTCTTGTGCTCCCAGATCCCTAGAGACAGGAGGCATGGCATGCCACTCAGATGCATGGGAAGCACCAGGACTGGTCAGGAGGCAGGAGGGGCAAGGGGAAAGCATGGGTGAGACCCGTTATTGTGGTTTTCTTGGGAAGGAATGGACAAGGTGGGATGAAAAGGTTTAGGATTGGCTAGTTTGCATGATTTCAGTGAGCTCAGTGCGTAGGGACTGCCCCTGGTTGTTTGATCCCTAGCTCTGGGCTGATGAGGGCAGGACGCTAGCAGCTCTGTTCATAAAGGAGGTGGTTGAGGGTGTGGACTCTGGATTGGTTGGTGTGTGCATGGAAAGCGGGCTTGCTGGAGGGTGGTTTGCTATCTCTAGGAGTTCACCAGGCTCCAGATGCCAGAGAATCAAGGGTTTTGCAAATTGGAAAATAAAGTGAATACGAAGGACTAGCCCAGGACTTGGCATAAGGGGGGTCAGGAAGGGAGCGTGTTCGGGGATGGTGACACTGTGTCCAGCCTGGCCCTTTCATGCACTCTCTGTCCTCTACTCCCAAGGGTGAAGCAGTCGGAGCTGTTCGACAGGTGGAAGAGCCTCCAGATGTGCAAATGGGCGATGAACATCTCTGAAGCCAACCAGTTCAAGTATCTATGACTCGTCTGTCCTCCCCAGCCCTTCCGCGCATGTGCTTCTCCTGGCCACCTCTTCAGATCTCACTCGTGCTGCTAGGCCAGCCCCCAGGGGCATTTTCCCCGGCACTGGCCCTGATTGGGCTTTGGAACCTGGGAGTGGGGAGGTTCTGACTCAAAACACAGGCTGAGGCTGGCATCTTGCAGGGCGCTGTGCCCTGTGTTCCTGCCCTCAGTCCTGGTAGCACCGGTGCATGGTCGGTGCTCTCGTCTCCAGTACAGCCCCTGACCACGAGGTGAGATGCTTGAGGTCTCCAGCTGGCCTGTGCATTAAGGCTCCTTACGCATCTTCCACGGACGGCTTCACCCCACTCCCCATCCTGCCCGTGGGGCAGCTGCTCAAACTCAGCAGCACCCTCCCTCTCAGAGCACTTGGGCTCCTACAGCCTAGACCAGCCATTGGAGCACGGCTATACCTTATTCTTGAACTGCTCTCTAATTGAAATTGACAGATTGTAAGCTCCCAGGAGGAAAGAGCTGTATCTTAGTGTTCTGTCTTTGAGAGCTAAGAAGCTAATAGATGTCCAGTCTCTGTGATTAGTGGTAAGCTGTAGGTAGGGTCTGTTCTACTCTAAATTCTGGGGGTTTCTGGTATGCTTTTAGTGCAAGAAGACTTTATTGAATGGAATTGACAGGATCCTGGGAATGTGTGTATAAACTGGATTTCAGCAACTCGGGTCGTAGTTTGAATGTGCTGAGGAGCCATCTGCATGAAGGAATCCTACATGGGAAGCTGTGAAAAGCAAACAACACTGAGTGTTTTGTATTTTTTGTATGTCATTTCTTTCAGTTTGTTGCAGTTCTGGGCCAAGTCTAAAGGGAGCTTTAAGTGGCATGTTTTAGAAATATGCTGCATGTACCAGCAGCCCCTAACCAGAGGCCTCCCTGAGGCTGCAGAAGCCCAGCTGAGGCTCAACAGTCGTTTGCAGAGACCCACAAATCACAGATGTAGAATGCAGGGAAAAGGTCCAAGATCTGTGATGCCGATGCAACCCCAATTGCATCTTTAGAATGAAGCCTTATTGCAGGTGGTGTGCAATGGGGAGGCCCAGGCACGCCGAGGGCACACTGGTGAGCAATGGACAGGGTCAGTGAGGTCCTGAGATGCCAGAGGATGTTGTCCAGGCTGACAGGGGCACGGAAACGTCATCAGTGGGAGTCACACATCTAAGGAAATAACGAAGCCACCGGGAGATGATGTGGCAAGAGGAAAACTGGGATACCATGGGAGCCTTTGGCAGGGACTAGCCAGCACCATTTTGGGGGAGGCTCTGAGAGCTCAGCCCCTTCTGGGGGGGGTGGGGGGGGTGGGGGGTGGGGGGGCATGGTTCCAGATGTGGGAGGGAGAAGTGACATCAGGTCTTCCATGCTCTAAATGGGAAAAGCTTCGAGGCCAGGTGGTCTTCCCCCTTTGCTCTCATTACAACCTCACTGATGGTGAGATTCTAAACTGAGGTGTAAGAACCTGGTGCAGTGGGGTGGGGTGGGGGAATGTGCTGGAACACAGGCATGAGCATTCCAGTTCTAGGAAAGGAATCCTGTAACAGAGGCCCTCCCCTCCCCTACTGCTTGCAAATGGACACACTTGCATCCTGGTTTATGTATCAGTCACTCGTGAGCTTGGTTAATATGAGTCAGTCTCCCTCATTGGGATTCTTACCAGTAGGCTGACAAGATGGACCAGCCAGATGCTGCTTTGAAATCCTGACTGCTGGTTTCTGCCTCCCCAGGCCTCTGGCCTTCTTTCTGGAAAGCCTCAGTCACAGCTCTCCCCAGGAAAGACTACTCCCTATGGCCAGCAGCCAACTGAGCTCCCCTGTGAAGTCTCTGCAAGAGAGAGAGTCACAAAAAATAATGTGTATACCCTTCTTGGGCTTTGGAAGTTTGGAGTCACAGGATTTCAGAGGGTCAGGAGAGCCAGCCCTGCATCCTACAGATGAGGAAACTGAGGCCCAGAGAGGGGAGCAGACCTACTCCGAGCCCCACAGCTGGTGAAGGCAGAGCAGAAACTAGAAGCCAGGCCTCTCGATGCCAGGTTGGCACTCAGGTTTCCATCCCAGACCTTCAGCATGGACTTTCCAGAAAGCTTGTCCTCACCTTTGGTTAGTAGTCAACATCCAGGCTCCATGGAGATGGTGTTCCATTCCGCCCAGGGCCGCCAGGGAGGCTGGGTATAACTGTGCCCAGAGCCAGTGTTGTGGGGAGGAAGTGTGTCATGCCCCACTGCTGCTGTTCTTGGAGAAAGTGGATCCGCGTGCTCTCATAGCCCCCAAAGTGAGATGGGGACAGTTGGCATCCTTTGTCAAATCCAGCCCCTCTGTAGCCAGGGTGGGACTCGGGTCCCCAGAATAGGGGAGCAGGCTGTGTCTAGGATCTGACCCCATCACCAAGCCTTGCAGGCACACTTGGGAGAACGCAGTGCCAGGCGGAACACCAGCTGCAGAGAAGAGAAAACCAGGCTTCTCCAGCCTGGCTGGCTCCCAAGCCTGCCTCATTAGCCCCACGCTCCCTCGGAGGCTATTTTTTAAGCCTGCTTGCATTGTCTGAGCTTTAACCCCTTCTGTAGCTCATGTTTGAGTGTCTTTGTCAGTGAAAACCATAGGGATTTTTTTTTTTTAAATCATGAACTCCCCAAACCTTTTGAAAGCCAGGTTCCACTTTCTCCAAGAAGTCACCCAGTATCAACCCACCATCCAATTTCTGATCCCTCCCTATTCCTGAGACAGTTTCTAAGTCACTGAAATGGCTCATTTCTGTTGACTGTGTGTGTGTTGCTTTTTGACCATCAGGCAGGGTTAGCCTCGCCTAGAATTAGTTATGGGGGCCAAGAACCGAGGAAGAGCTCCCATCCCTGGGTTTTCCCTTAGAGCTGGGTAAGGAAGTGTTTCTGGGAAGTAGTAGAAGCCTTGGTGGCTCTTGTGAAAGCTGACGTGGGAATGCTTCGCCCAGGGTTGGCAGGACCCGGTTGTTGACACCCATGTGTCTGACATTATGCAGAATCCTGACAGGCAGGGTCCTGGCCACCCAGGGACTTTCATTCAAGTGAAGAGGGAGTTGACAGAGGATAAAGCAAGTGGTCCCCAGTCTGTGCTCTGGGACTTTGGAGGGCAGTGTGGCCAATGGGGACAGGGCAGCCGGGAGCTTACGGAGGGAGACCTGGCTGGACCCTGAAAGGCTCGGGCATTGGGAGGGGTCCTGAAGACAGGGGACACATGAACAGGGGTGAGAAGGGGTGGGTAGGAAAGGATGGTGCTCCCTGGCCTCCCCGAAGGGCCTCAGTTCTGAGACCCCTCTGTTCTCTGGTCCGTGTCACTGTTCTCTTCCTGTCCGTCTCCTGCCCGGCAGGTCCACTCTGTCCAGGTGCTGCAATGCCCCCTCCTTCCTCTTCACTACCCAGAAGAACACGCCCCTGGGGACGAAGCTCAAGTACGAGGTGGATACTAGCGGCATCTACCACATCAACCAGGAGATCTTCCGCATGTTTCCCAAGGTGCTGCTTCGGGCAGGGTAGTCTGGGTGGGCATGGAGCTGACCCCGTGGGGCCTTCTGTGGCCATGCCCGTGTGGCATGGCAATCACTCTGCTGTTCCCCTGTACTCGGTGGTCCTGGGCTTGGCTGGCCATTCTCTTAGGCTCAGTAGACTGTCCTCTGGGGTTCCTGGGTGTCCTGAGTACACTGAATGCCAAATAACACTGGCTGTTATTTGAATGACTTTCTGCAAGAAAGTGGTTGTAAAGTTTTGATTATTGCCTTGCTTGCAAAGAATATCCTGAAGCTATCTGGGTGGAAGATTAAGCATCTGCTCCCCACCCGAGGGAGGCACAAGAGCAAAAACATACATGCAAAGGTTGTGTGCGCAAGAAATCACAACCATAAAAAGCAAGGCACTGTAAGGTTGACCTCGTAGTGGCTGACCTTGGGCAGTCCTTTTGTCTTGCCAGGCTTCACTCTCCCTGTCTGTAACAGTGGATGCTGGGGACCAGCCCCAGCTGATCCAGGGACTTCGAAGCGAGGACGGCATCGGTGGGGGTCAGGACACAATAGAGAAAATAATAGAACGAGGATAGCTCAGTAGGAAAATTCAGTGGAGAAAAGAGGCTGAGTAGCTTGGTTTATGCGGGGGACCAATAAAACTTCAAGACAAGAAGTTTGCACCACTTACGTAGGCCGCAGGCGTCTTTCCGTTCTCCCGAAGGAGAGGAGACACTGAGGCCTCCCCGGTCCGATCTTAGAAGCCCAGGCATAATTAGTAAGCATGGTGGGTCCCGCGCTCCAGATGGAGACTCAGCCAGAATTTGAGAGAGAGAGCGACATGGGGAGACCAGTCTTTCCAGGAACTGATCCCAATTCTTTATTTTCCCTGGTTTACTTTTATACACTGAGATGTTATACAAAAGTCACTCGGGGTCAGCAGCCCTGACTTTTATCAAAGTCAGGTGCTTAAATGTATACAGAGGTTTTAGGTGTGTTACATCATCTTCTGGCCAGGGTGATTATTCTTAAAACAGACTCCACTAGATAAATTTACATTCCTATAGGGTGAGGGTGTAGTGGGTTTTAGTCAGGGAAAGAATTTACTTAGCCTAAGGTCCAACGTGACCAGTATCAAAGGTCAACACTTATCTCTTCTATTCATTAATGTGTATAAGGGCAGGGGAAGTGGAGACTTAGCAGCAAACATTGGCTCAACAAATGAAAAACCCTTCACCAAAACAATTTCTAATCAGCCCACTATACTTATCCTAATAGTTTTCTGACTTCTCTAAAGAACCTGTTTTTAGAAGCACATGTGGCCGGACAAGCCTGTCAGGTGGGCTAGAGAACCTTCAGAGGAGTTTGTAGGTTAAAACACTCCTGTCATGCCCAGGAATTTTTATTAACTGAAGCTTTAAGTTAACTATTCTTTCAGAGAGAGGTAGTGGGGGGCAGCCCCCCATAAAGTCAGAGGTGTAGGTGAGAGCACAAGTAGTAAAGCAGGCAGGCTCTGGTTTTGGGGGTAGATGCTCGAGAACCTCCAAGGGGCTCCTGAGGCTCGACCCCACCTTTGTGTATGTCAAGCCTCCTTCCTCATGACCTTTGCCAAGGGCGGAGTGCTAATTCAAACTGGCTCCCAACAAGTGGAGTTTGGACTTGACATAGTTTTGGCTTCTTAGAACAGAAAACCTAAAATATCAGACACTTAAATAGAAGAGACATTTATCATTATTTTTTCCTTTACACACAAGAAGCCTGGAGGGAGGCTGTTCATTCAGGGCTGGTGCATTTCTAGACCACAGAATGAGGGACCCATAAGAGCCAAGGGCTCAGACCACAGAACCCAGGCACAGGCATTCACTTCTGGCCTGATCGTTGCACCAGACTCTTAGAGAAGGGACTCTGTGCTATATGTTCAGCTATTCTGATGGTTACCTCCTGAAGGGGATGGTTCCATGCATGTTTGCAGGCACTTTCTGGAGCACTCTGGCCCAGGGCAGGGCGTAGTGGGTCCAGTTTGTAGACCTCCTGGTGTGGCTAGGGGTTAGGGGGTGTGTTCAGGTCTTGCTGGATGAAATGTGAAGGACTGGGCTTCCCTGCTTCTGGGATAGCTAGTGAAAGAAAGCCCGGGGTTCCCTGCATTCTTGCTGTGCACACCAGACTGCACTGGTATGACTGGGCCTGGGGGTGGATAGGGCAGTGCTGGGGGAGGAGCTGGGGCTGGAGAGCTGGCAAATACACCCTCCCACTGCAGTGCTGGAGGATAATGGGACAGGAGCTGTCTTTACGAGGTGGGTCTTGCAAGGCCGGGAACATGAGGCTGGTGACGGCAGGTGAACTTGCAGGTAATGCCAGTGGCTGACACACAGCTTGGTTACGACATATGGATCCAAGAGGGCCATGGAGAAGGGCTGGAAGGGGAGCAGGGGTGGCCAAATGTGCTGGCCATATGGTCTCTGTCACAGCCACTCACCTTTATCGTTCTAGCATGAAGCAGCCACAGAAAGGAGTAAGCAAAGGACTGTGGCTGGGTCCCAATGACACCTGATTCCCGTCAGACACTGAAATTTGAATTTTATACATTTTAGACATCACAAAATATTCCTTTGATTTTTTTTCCCATCCTTAAAAAGTATAAAATCCATTCCTAGCCCACTGGCTGTGCAGACATAGATGGTGAGTCAGGTGTGGCCTGCAGGCTGTAATTTACCACCCCTCTGGATTAGAGCATGTGATGCAGAAGTATTATCTGAACTTCCCCTAAGGTGAGTATTTCTTTGAGTTTAAAACATTTGCAGCTTCTCAGGCTCCTACCCTGACCCTGAAGATTCTGATTCTTTGGTTCTGGGATGGAGCCAAGGATGTATACTTCCAGAAAGTAAGCAGGTGGTTTCTGATTTTCAGAAGTGTGGGAAACACTGACATAAAACATAGGATGCTTTTGGTCATTTCTCCAAAGATGGCTTTGTTTTATTCTCTCTCTGGGCAAAGTCAAACACTGCAGTTTCCCGCACTGGCCGTGAGATGTCCTTGTTTCCTCTGTCCTAGTCCTGGGAGCCTGTCCCTCCAGAGAAAATGTGCCAAGAAGGACAGTCTCCCACAGACAGGTACAGCGCCTCCTTTAGAGTTAGCCTAACTCCTGGTGATCTCGTTGTATTTTCAATCCCGCTGAAAATCGTGGGATCTTCCACAATGCCTGTCTGGCAGCTGGTGTCAGTGGAAGCCCCAGGTGCTGACCAGGGCTGCTCTCACGCGGGGCTGGCCAGCTGGGGTGAGCTAGGAGGAAAGCCACCCAGCAGTGTCTGGTGTCAGGGCCATCCCGTAATAAGCACCTGATGCCCTCACCCTTGGGCCAGGTACTGGGTAAGCTTTTCATCCACACCAGTGGGGCAGGGAGGTGGGGGCATTTGCCAATGTCTGGAGATGCTTTTGGCTTCCCTAGTAGCTCAGCTGGTAAAGAATCTGCCTGCAACACAGGAGATCCTGGTTTGATTCCTGGGTTGGGAAGGTCCACTAGAGAAGGGATAGGCTACCCACTCCAGCATTCTTGGGCTTCCCTGGTTGCTCAGCTGGTAAAGAATCCGCCTGCCGTGGGGGAGACCTGGGTTCAATCAGATTCATTTGGTCACCCTGACTGGGGTGTAGGAGGCCAGAGATAACTGCTGGGCTTCCTGTGGTGTGCAGTCAGCCCCACAGCGAGGACTGAAAGTGAAGGTGAAAGTCACTCACTCTGGTCCGAAATATCAGTACTGCCGAGCTAAGCGATTCTGCTTTACGTCATCTCACTGAATCGCAGGAAATATACATTACTATCCGGATTTTTTAAATTACAAAATTTAATTTGTAACAAATTTTACAAAAATTACAAAACCAAATCACTGAGAGTTCAAAAAGACTTGCCCATGGTTCCCTCAACTCACTGTGGTGCAAAACCAGGATTGAGTTGGGTCCCTTAACTGGAGTGCCCAATCCTAGTTTGCCCTAGCCATTCGCAGTTTGACTGAGTCTAAGTCCTACATCCCAAGCAAAGTGCCCCAGTCAAGTGCCTTGACTCCAGGTCTACACTCCTTCCCTGAGCCTGCCTGGTCCCACCTGCCTCGGGTTGCCTCGAGGCCTAGACTGGGGACATGGCAGAACTAGGTCTTTTAATCAGGCTAGTATTTGCTTTTTCCTGCCTATTTGCCTGTGGTCCCCTGGAAGGCAGGCCCAAGGAGCCTCTGTGGGTAGCTAGTGCCCAAACACAGGCAGCCCTGCCAGCTGAGGTGTGATCAGGTCAGAGTGCTGTGGGATGCTCCCTCCCAGTGCCCCCACGGGTGCATCATCACCAGGGTAAGTCCTGGGTTCCCCTGTGCTCAACACGCTTTCTCTTCAGAGGTCCCAGGGTTGCTGGCTCTCACTGCTCCCCTGAAGTGGCTTTGCTTGCTCACCTCCAGTTTCTTGTCCCTGCTGTTGCCGAGTCCTGGCATCTGTGCTGGTCTATATGACCTCTTTGTCCTAGTTCTGTGCCCTCTCCATGGAGCTGAAAGGCTTCAGGGCCAGATTTAGGGCCCTGGTCTCTGGTGTCCTGCCACCCCACCCCCCACCCCCCGACCTGCTGCTGTCATCCCCCAGAGGGTCTGTGTTAACCACTGGCAAGAATACTGGAGTGGGCTGCCATGCCCTTTTCCAGGGGATCTTCCTGATCCAGGGATCAAACCTGGGTCTTCTGCACTGCAGGCAGATTCTTTACCATCTGAGCTGCCAGAGAAGCATAAAATATGTGGACTAGAAGTCAAGGAAGCTGAGTTTCCAGACACTGGGGAAAACAAAGGCAAACAGGGTAGACACAACTGTATGCTCTTCTTATTTGAAACTGGGGACTTCCAGGGCTTATTGAAAAAGGTTGTGGAGACCTAGCTTCTGGTTCCAGCTCATTCGTAATTGCGTGTGGAACTGAGAAGGAGGCTTTTAATCTCTTTTCATCTGCAAAGTGGAACAGCCACTTCTCTCCCACGTTCCCTACAAAGCTGTCTCGTGGGGCCATGGGTGTGGAGGTGGATGTGGGTACAGAGGGGAGGGTACCAGGTGAAGGCGGGGATGGCGCCGCCTCTGACAGCTCTGCCCCTGTCTCCCCAGGACATGCCCTACTACCGGTCCCAGTTTAAGAAGTGTGCAGTGGTGGGCAACGGGGGCATCCTAAAGAACAGCCGCTGCGGGAGGGAGATCAACAGTGCCGACTTTGTCTTCCGGTAGGAATCACCTTGGGTCTGCACCTGCCACTTCTAGCCCCACACCCCTCCTCCTCCATGCCCACCCCTTCTGGTGCCCCACCCTGTAAAGTTGCCCTTTTAATCCCCACTTCCCACCCCTGCGAATCCTCATGCTCTGGGTTGTCCCTTTCCCCTTCAGCTCCGTCCTGTGCAAGGGGTCGAACCTGTCAGGTCCTCAGTCTCCACATCTGTAAAATGGGAGCAAATGACATACCAGATATGAAGACACTGAGGATTCACAGGGGCATGCAGAGCTGTTAGTGAGCTCGTCTGGGCAGCTACCTCCCTGGTTGGGTTCCCCCTCTTCTGGATGGGTAGCCTTGTGGCTGACACCAGTATGAGCTTCACTGTGGCCTTACCTAAGTTAGACATCTGTCCATGTATTTTTCTTCCTCATGTAAAACCCCCTCTTATGTCTTTGGGGATTCTAGCTTACCTCTTTAAGTAAAGAAGATAGGTTGAAAATAAGAGTTAAAGTGAACAAACTTGGGTTGAGGCTGCAATCATCTCATGTGTTGGGGATCTACAACAATTAGGCCACTCAGGGCTGGTGACGGAAGGGGTTGAACTTGCCCTTCTAAGCCCAGGCCACGAAGATTCTACCCAGCTGGTTCCCTTTCTGTTCCTCTGCCCAAATGATCACCATCCCTTTCTTCCCCATGCCCCAACTCCCCAGCTCCCTCTAGAATGACTGACTACATACAGTCGGACCACGTTATCTCTTCTGCAGGTGCAACCTACCCCCCATCTCAGAGAAGTACACCATGGATGTAGGGGTGAAGACAGACGTGGTCACCGTGAACCCCAGCATCATCACAGAGAGGTCAGCAGCCCTCTTTCTAGACCAGTCCTGTCCAATAAAGTAGCTATTCATCACTCATGGCCACCGGGCACCATCCAGATTGAGATGTACCATCTCTAAGTGCAAAACACACCCTTGCTCTAAAAGATTTACTATGAAAAAGAGGGTGAATCACACCTCATTACACTTTTATATTGATTACATATTAAAATGATAGTATGAGGGTATATCAGGTTAAATAAAATCTATTATAAAAATTAATTTCACCTAATCCTTTCTACTTGTCTAAATGTGCTTCCTAGAACATTTAAAATTATATTTGTTGCCTGCCTGATGTTTCTCTCAGACAGCGCTGATCTAGACCATCTTCCCCTAGAGATGAACCAGAGGGCTTTCCAGTGTGTGAAGGGGAAGGCAGCTCCCTACAGGGAGTGTCCATGTGACACTGGGAAGAAACCTCAGGCAAAGACCTCAAGGCACCACCTTCCCGGGCAGGTTCCCTCCTGGGGTCTGTCTGGGAAGCCTGGGGGAGGGGTTAAGGTGTGAAAACTCCAAAGAGAGCACAAGTCACACCTCCAGGTCAGGAGAAGGGGAAGAGGAGGGGGAGGTGTTAAATGGGGACAGATGCCCACAACCTTTACAGAGTCAGCATTCAGAGAGGGGTGAGATGAGTAAGCTGGGAGGAGGGCTGTTTAATGCAGAGAGAAGGTTAAGGAGGGGCTGTGGGGAAGGAAGGGCTCCAGGGGCCAGCGGCTGGCTTGGTGTCCATTCCAGGGGACCTTGATGAAGGCAGGCCAGGGGGAGTGTCCAGAGGGCTCTAGGGAAGGCCTCCCTCCTCCACTTCCCCTCTGAGCCCACCCGGGCACTCTCATCCGTGTGGGTTAAGGATTACCCTCTCCCCGCCAACGGCACCCCACCCCCACCCCCAACCCCGCCGCAGTCACACACCAGGTACTTGTCCCTTTGGGTCCAGATTGCCCTCTCCTGCACCCACTTAGAAAACTAGAACTGTGCCGGAGAAAGGCAGACATTCATCTGCAGAGTGACTGAGATCAAAGGAGGCGAGGGGGTGGGGGTTGGTCATGGGAGACCACCCCCAGTCCTTTGCGAAGTGCCCGGGGAACAGGGGTGGGCCAGCGAGGGCCCGGGGGCCCCGTCTCACCCTGCACGCGCGCCCCACCAGGTTCCACAAGCTGGAGAAGTGGCGGCGGCCCTTCTACCGAGTGCTGCAGCTGTACGAGAACGCGTCGGTGCTGCTGCCCGCCTTCTACAACACGCGCAACACCGACGTGTCCATCCGCGTCAAGTACGTGCTGGACGACTTCGAGTCACCACAGGCCGTGTACTACTTCCACCCGCAGTACCTGGTCAATGTGTCGCGCTACTGGCTCAGCCTCGGGGTGCGCGCCAAGCGCATCAGCACTGGCCTCATCCTGGCCACCGCGGCGCTCGAGCTGTGCGAGGAGGTGCACCTGTTCGGCTTCTGGGCCTTCCCCATGAACCCCTCGGGCCTGTACATCACCCACCACTACTACGACAACGTCAAGCCCCGCCCTGGCTTCCACGCCATGCCCTCGGAGATCTTCAACTTCCTGCACCTGCATAGCCGCGGCATCCTGCGCGTGCACACGGGCACCTGCAGCTGCTGCTGAGGGCGGCGCGGGCCTTCTGCTGGCCCCCCGGCACACGGGGACCCCCGGCACACGGAGCACCCCCGGCACACAGAGCCACGCTCTTCCTCGCCGGCCCGCAGGGCGGGGCGAAGGCCTGGCACTGAGGCTGGCACCCTCTTGGATGCTCAGCTTCAGACTTGGGTCCTGTGGGCTCTGGGAGGCAGGGATGCGGGCGGGGCAGAGACAGCTCCGTGTGTACTGCCCCGCCTGCCCCCCACCCTGGCCACACCTCAAGATGGGGGCCCTGGGGGTCGCAAGGAAATCAAGCACATTTCCACTCAGTGTTAGCATCTGAAAGAGCACAAACCGTAAGGCCTCTTTGCAGCTAAAGGAAGTCCCCACTGGGAACGGAAAAGAGGGAGACAGACAGAACGTGTGAGCAAAGTTTAGAGGTAACTCAGACTTTTGGGTTCCTGATTCTTATTCCCAGGCCTCAGCCATGAAATGTGGTCTAGAATCTCAGAGCTAAAAGGCCAACCAAGTGGCCAGACCTTCCTGTAAGGACAGTGACTCAGAGAGGTCCAGGGATTATTAACCGGGTTTCCACCAACTGACTAAGTGGCGCTGTGAGATCTGATGCAAGGGCTGTGGGTTAGGATCTTCGCTCAGACATTGTCAACCAAGGAGAGCTACCCCCTTCAAACACATCCTCAGACACACATGTCTTGGTGCCTCCAGGTTCAATCCTGTGTTTGACCTTTTGATGAGAAGGAAATAAACCAGACCAGCCATTTGCACTAAGGTTTTCAAGCCAACGTTATCGACTCAATAAGTGCTTAGTGACTTGCTTCCTCTTCTGTCTCCCTATTTTCAGCTCTGTTTTAACCGGGAGTTATTTATAAGATCCATCCCTCTGTGTGTTTCTGAATACTGCAGTTCCTGCTGTATCGTGTTCCTGAATTGGAACCGTAAGGCTCTGGACTGGAAAGCTCTGACATGTGACTGGTGAGCTTAGCGACGGAAGTGAGTCGTGGCCTCCGACACCAGCATCACTGAGGTCCTACTGTGAAGGCGGGGTTTCCTGAAGCACGTAGCCTGCTGGCCTTCACGGGTGTGGATCCACAGGGCCTGTGCTTTGGGAAGTCAGCTGTGCCTAGGCTGAAAGGGCTTCTTGTGTCATTTAACATCGCTTTCCTCCCCTCTGTGGTATTCCCACCATGAATGCGGCTGTGCCTAATACACACTGTTGGTGAATTGCCTTAGAATTTAGCTTTGTGGAACCATAGAAGGCTAGTGCTGGAGGATCTTCAGCCTGCCCCTCCTTTCCTCCCTCCCTGCTCTCTCCTCTCCTTCACCTAAACATTTCCAGAAGCCTGTTCTGCTTTGGTTTGGGGTGAGGCTTGGGAAGACATGATGACAAATAAAGACAGGATCTCTGTCTTCCAGGAGTGGAGGGCAGACCAGAGACAAATTCCAACTCTGCATGCTGGGTGTCATGAGAAGGAGGAGGGATGGTGGGAGCTTAGCACACTGGGAGCAGGACCTTTCATCTGATCACCTCATTTTACAGGCAGAGCAATAGGCCCAGCTGGTGAGAGACCGCAGCACACAGGCCCTGTCCTGGGTCTCCCGGCTCCCCATCCAGGCCAGAACCCCTTCCTCTTGCTTGGGTGTCGTGTTAGTGGGGCCATTACGGAACGAATACTCCGTGCACAACACTGTTCTAGGTGCTGGCCTTGATTCTGAGCTCCGGTCTTCACTGGGGAAACCTCGGGCTGTTCTGAGCCTATCTGCTTGTCTGCAGGGCAAGGAAGTAGCCAGTGAGCCAAAGTAGTCCCAAGGACGTGGTGAACCAGGGAACACCACCGAGGACAGTGGATGATTTCCTTTCTTGCGTTCTGCCTGTTTCTCCAAGGAAGGAGCATCTGAGACAGATTCCAGTTAACTGAGGTTTCCAGCCATTTTTGTTTGTGGTTAATTGGGCCCCATTCTTGAAACTACAGAGTGTTAGACCTGGAAGACTCTTAAAGAACATTCTGTCCCACTTAAGGAAGGTGAGGTGACCTCCCTGAAGAACTCCCTGAAGAAGGGAGGTGAGCTGGCTCAAATCGTGCCAGGGGCTCTACTGAGTGCATGCTGTGGACAGAACCTTGGTGAGTCAGACACCAGGGTTCTCATAGCCAAGGGTGTCTGCCCCAACCAGGGCCCTCGTAGGAGCTGGGGATGGAGCATCACAACCCATTCCATGTAGGAGCTGGACTCCTTGCTTTTGATCCTATTGAAGTCTGAGGGCCTTAGGGCAGTCTCCATCTCCTCATCTCTACAACCAGAGGCTTAGAAAATATCCCTAGGGTCTCTGTAATCTTTAATTTTATTAAGTTTTTGGAAGTATTCGTGATGTATGGATCTAAGCCATAGATAATATTTATTGCTATAATAGCTAAGATTTCCTGCACGCTCATTCTGTATCAAGCCCTGCACTGGGCATTTTCTTTGCATTATCTCCTGTGATCATCACAGGACCCCTTTGGGTAAGCAGGCTCCAATGGGGAGACAGAGTCATTTGGTGTCTTGCCGATGGCCAGACACCCAGTAGAGGAAACCGCACCCAGGTCTTGTAGAAACCCAAAGCCTGTGCTCCAAACCTCTGTCTTCGCCACTTCCTAGCCAGTGTCCCCAGGGCTGGCACAAGAGGAAATCCTTGTTCTGGAAGGACTGAGAGGCCGCTGCAGGGTGGTGCTGGGCCCTGCTCTAGGGATGGTGCTCGGAGACTGGCATGGGTTAGGAAGGGAGTGTGCTTGTAGGTGCTTCTTCACCCCCACCCCGCCCCAGCCCTGGCCACAGCACAGATGCGCCCACGGTGCAGTGAAGGGAGAGGAGCTGAGGCCACATTTTGCAGAAGGGGTACACATTAAATGTTGGAGGACTTGCCCAAGGTCACATGGCCGGCTAGTGACTCAGCTGGGACTCAGTCTCCTGACTTCCACGCTACACTTTTCTCCTGCAGCCAGTGTTTGTAGGAAAAGCACATTTTCAAATGCTCAGAAGACCTGGGCACTGGCTCAGGAAGCCACCCCACCCCATATTCCTTGAAGCTCCGCCCCCATTCCACCGTGCAGTGCCGACAGCTAGTTATATATAATACCCTTATGTAAGGAAGCTCGATTCCCCAAACAAAACAACCATTGTGTCTTCCTTTGTGCTAAGCCCACTGCTCCAGGCTTCCCTGGGGGCTCGGACAGTAAAGAATCTGCCTCCAATGCAGGAAACCCAAGTTTGATCCCTGGGTTGGGAAGATACCCTGGAGATGCTATGCTAAGTCACTTCAGTCGTGTCCGACTCTGTGTGACCCCATAGACGGCAGCCCACCAGGCTCCCCCGGAGAAGGGCATGGCAACCCACTCCAGTATTCTTGCCTGGAAAATCCCATGGACAGATGAGCCTGGCGGGCTATAGTCCGTGGGGTTGCAAACAGTCGGACACAACTGAGTGACTAACACTTGCACTTTCACCAGGCTTGAAAGGCAGTGAAAACAAACGACTCTGTGCTTAGCCAAGCAAAAAGGAAGGTGACTCAAGGTCAGATGCAGCCTCTGAGACCGTTTTTGTAATGCTGCTGTGGCAGCTCTGCCCACTAATTGCCTGGTGCTGCAGACAGTCCATCGCCCTCAATTCTGAGTGTAGGGAGGAGGCAAGGGCAGAGCTACCTGACAGTTGAGGGACAGCACAGAGATGGCTTCAGTCAGGTATTCCGCAAATCGTTACTGAGCACTCATTTTGTGCGGGGCATTTGGCTAGGGGCCTTTGAGCTAGTGATGAGCAGAGTATTAGCCCCAGCCCTCCTGGAGCTTATGGTCTGGTGGGCATGTCCAGATGCTGAACTGAGTCCCCCAGGCACGTGTAGGGGCTGAGCTGAGTACTGGCAAATCTGCGCCAGGGACAAGTATTGTGAGAGGAGCACCAGGCCATGCAGGCACCGGTCCTGAATCCTGAAGGTTGGCAGAATGATTGTAATTGCTAAAGCGGTAGATCCACGTCAGGCTTCATTCCTCAACATCCATGTGACAGGGGTGAGTGGCTTCATTGGCCTTTTGAGTCCTCTCTTCCTTTTTTTTTTTTTGTTAAGAAACCACTTTTCCCTGACTTTGCTCCCGCCTCTCTGAATGCTCCTTCTCAGGCCCCTCTGTTGACCCATCTTTTGTGAAGCTTCCTCAGGGTTCTTTTCTCTTATTAGGAGTGTTCTTTCAGAAATTGCATCTGTTCACAGCCTCTAACCTCTCCTGTCCTTGCATCCTACACCCCTTACCTGGAGGCCAGTTCTCCTCTGGAGCCTCAGAAACACGCTCACTGTGGCTGTCTGAATGCCTGTAGCTGCTCAGCATCTCAGCTGGTATAGTTAAAACCTGCTCAGTGTGCCCTCAACTGGCACAGTTAAAAGGACAATCTGGATTCAAAGTCACACCCCCCCCCCACATACTGGTAACTTTGGGGGAGCTGTCAACACCCTCTGGAAGCTCTGATTCATCATCTGAAGTTTAGGCCAGGACACCAGCCGTGGAATAGGGTTGCACGATGCCTAGCACAGTGCCGACACAAACTAGATACCCAGGGAAGAGGTTCCTTCTTCCTCCTTTCTTGCCCTGCTGAATGGTTCTACCTCATCACTGGCCCCCCAGTCCCAAACCTGGGTCTCTTTTGGTTCTCCTTCCTCCTTCGCTTTCTGTTTGTTCATCAGATTGTATCAATTCCAACTCATAAACATCCCTTGAATTCATTCCCTCCATACATTCCTTCTGCCACTGCCCTAACTCAGGCCCTCTGACTGATCATTCTGCTTCTAGAGAATTACCTTCTGGAAACACCTTTGGTGGAGCCCCTTGCCTTCTTATACCATATAGTCCAGATTCCTTTACCCAGACATGCAGGGGTTGTCCCAAGCTGGCTCACTCACCTTCCCAGAGACCCTCCTGCCCCCATCATCCCACCAGGATTCCTCCAGGTGCTGTAGCTTTGCACAAGCTGTTGGAAATGCCTGAAATGGCCCTTACCTCCTCCCTCCTTCCCTTTACTCCACACTTGTTCAGGGAATGTCAGGTGAGGGTCTCCACCTCTTCCCCTCTGTGAACCTAGGCTGAGCACCCTCTGCACTTCTGCAGGAACCATCACTGACTCCTGTTAGGATATCCTCATAGCACACCACCATGGGTGTGCCTATGTCCTTGGCCAAGGGCTGTCCTTTCCCCAGGAGAAGGCAGTGTGTCTGGTTCTTCTTGGTGTCCCCAGTACTGGCACAGAGCCACCTGTTAACTAGAGCAGTGGGGTCTCTGATTAGCCAGTGTGTTCCAGTGGTTCAGGAGACCCCACTAATAAACTGAGTAAGATGTAATTGTCAGCTTAAGAGAGTCCTCCATTGATGATGATTTTTTTTTTTTTTTTTGCCTGGTACCTTGCATGTGGGAAGCATTGCTCTGTACAGACTCCCCCGCCTGCCTCTGGGGAGCTTGGGGTGTAGGTCCCTGTTGTGGTTGCTTGCTGGCTCCATCACCTGGTCTCTGCTGCCTTCTCTTTGCCTCCTTCCATTACAATTGTGCATTAAATTCCTGGGTCGGGAAGATCCCCTGGAGAAGGGAATGGCAACCCACTCAAGTATTTTTGCCTTGAGAATTCTGTGGACAGAGGAGCCTGGTGGGCTACAGTTCATGGGGTCTCAAAGAGTCAGACACAATGAGCAACTAACACACTATTATAATCTTCTTCCTCATCTGCTTCTTGCCTATTCACCAACTCTCTCTAAGCAAAAGGTGGAAAGATTTTCTTTTTCCCTTCCCTCCTTCAAAACCATAGAGATTTGTCAGAATCTTAAATTGCTATAGTGAGGTAGAGACCAGATAGCAGTATACAAAGGACTAATCAATAATGTCTCAAGAACAAGTGGAAAGTGCTGTGTTTATTGTCTGGGAAACAAATGAGCTGAGCTTTGCAAAATGTCTGCTCCAGATGCCCAGTGGAAGGTCAGGAGCTTGGGGGTCTCTCTGTAGGAGGGGGCTGGTGCAGCTCTGAGTTCGGCACACACCCTGGCCTCTCTCCCGGCAACCCAGGCACCCTTCTAAGGAGGAGGCTGACTGTGGCTTATGACCGGATGAGGCCAGGCTTGGGGTGTGCAGATGCCTGGGGTGTGCCCTGTTCTCTTGTTCTTTAGAGGGATGGTCAAGCCAGGCCAGTCTGAGGAGGTTGATTATATCCTACAAGGCACTGTGATAAAGTGATATGTTCTTCAAGGTATAGACTGTAGATCACTTGTGTCAGACTCCCCTAAGTGCTTGTTAAACCCCCTGCCTCCAGACTCAGAACCTGGGGGAGATGGGTGATGCGGGGCAATCAGCATTGTGACTCCAAGACCAGCCAGGCTCTCTAGGTCGTCTTGGAGCCCATATCTGCTGGAGAACTGGGCTCTGCACCGCTTGTGGGTCAGTGGCTACTGCCAGGTGAGTGATGGTGTCTGGCTTGAAATTCAGACTAGAGTCTTAAGCAATAAAAGAGCAAAAACAAGAATCTGACACACAACTAAACTTTGGTGTGTTTTAGAAATATGAATATAAAATATAATCCACTATTGAATTTGCAACAGAAATTGACTACTTAGGAATCTCTTACATTTATGAAATCTGTTTTGGCCTAGACATTATCAGTGATTTTTCTATTTTTCAATTGTGGATAAAATATACATAAGATTTACCATCTTAGCCATTTTTAAGTGTACAGTTCAGTAGTGTTAAGTTGTGTAACCAATCTCCAGACTGTTTTTTTGTTGTAGTTATTGTAAAACTAAAACTCTATACCCATTAAAGAACAACTCCTCATTTCCCCCTCCCCCAGCTCCTGGCAGCCACCATCCTTTCTGTCTCTGTCTCTTGACTACTCTAGGTCCCTCACATAAATGGAATCATAGCGTGACTGACTTTTTGGTGACTGGTTTATTTCATATAGAATCTCTTAGGTATGATCTGTTCTCAAATGACTTGAACTGTTTTCAGTGTCCCTATGATAGGATTCTGACTTTAATTTTTGCCTGCAACAGTTGTCCTGGGCCCTTGGTTGTTCCCTGGCTTCTGACAACCTCAGCACCTTTTGCTGAGGGTCAGAGCAGAGCCTGTCTTGCTTTGCTAGCTTGACTCAGCTGTCCTGGCCAGCCACTGTCCTGAGAGGCAATAGCTCTGCTCAGCTTCTACAGGTCTATAGATATTTCTCCTGCATCGTCTCTTCTGAGAACCTACTTTTCTTTTTTTAACTAGAGAAAGAGAGGGAGAGAGACATACATACATTACCATGACTTAGCTCTTGGCACAAAAGCCAGAAATCAGTGACTGTTTCTCTTTTCAGTAGGGGGATGGTTTCCTTGGCAACCAAGTAACTCATTTCCTTCAACTAAATGACTTGTTCAACTTTAGGGTAAAAGTGCTATTTTCTCTAGAATCGTGGTCCTCGACCTTGTGTGCATATTGAAGTCACCCAGGGATCTTTATAAAGCAATCCATGCTAGATCCTTGTCTTTCCAGAGAATCTGATTCACTTGGCCTGGGGACAGGGCCCCATATTCTTATTTTTAAAAATCTCTTAAGGGAATCTACTGCACAGAGGCCAAGAGTCTCTGTTTTGGCGGCACATCGGGGGCATCTGGAGAACTTTTAAGAGCTACTTATACCTGGAGTTTGCCCCCAGAAGTTCTGATCCAGTTGGTCTGAGGTGTGACCTGAGTGGGAGGGCTTTTCTGACCCTCCAGATGACCTTGTGCAGCCGAGACTGAGAACCACTGTTCTAGCCTGGCATCTCCTAAACTTGAAGCTGTGTCAGAATCACTCGAAGAGCTCACTGGTTCCCCAGAGTTTGATTTGGTGAGCATGGCAGGGAGCTTCCTTGCTGCTTCCTAAATGATGCTGAGGCTGGTTCTGGGACCCACACTTTGAGGAGCACTGCTCTGCCTGATCTTGTAACTGGCTCAGCCCTACTTTGCTGGCATTTGTTTCCTGGTTAGTAGTTGGGAGCCTTGATTCAGGGTTGAGGCTTCTTAAAGATATCAAGCAGCTCTTTTTCTGAACATTTTCAACCTTTAAATAGACATTATGAAATCTTTTTAAAGCAAAGTTAACTAGATTTCCTCTCCCAGGGTTAGGAGGCTCGGAGTGTGCTTGAATTAAGCTTCATCTGTTCCTGGAGTAGGGGTGCGTTTGGGGATTAGCGCTAAGGGGCTGGAGTCTCTGGAGTTGGTGACCAGCCTGTGTCCGGGTGAGGGTCTCCCTGTGATGAGTGCTGGGATAAGATCAGGGCATCACAGTGCTCTCTTGAACACAAAGCCGGGGCTGGCGCTCTGCCCACCACGCCAGTGGGAAACAAACAAGGTGGTGATGAGGCAGCATCCCACAGACGTGGGCTGTTGTGACCCAGGGTTCATACCGGCCTTGTGCTCCTCTTTCCTTTCCCACCTTCTGTTAGAAAAGGCAGAAGTTGAAACCAGCGAGCTAGTGCCGAGATCCTGCCTCAGTCTCTTCTGCCTCCAACCAGAGGCCGGTCCCCTGCCCC
Source organism: Tragelaphus eurycerus (assembly GCA_935064755.1). Lineage (NCBI taxonomy): Eukaryota > Metazoa > Chordata > Mammalia > Artiodactyla > Bovidae > Tragelaphus > Tragelaphus eurycerus. The sequence continues at coordinate 16,906,311 of CAKXYN010000023.1, forward strand.
TTCCTCCTGAGGATACCCACAGTCGTGTGGCCCTGGCGAGCCCTTTCTCATTGTGGCAGCTCACAGTCTCACATTCAGCTGCAAAATGTATGAGAAACCTTGAACATCTTAAAGATTTGTTAAAGGAGGAAATAATTGCTATTTTTTTTTTTTTTTTGAAACAAGGTCAAAGCACACCTCACTTCCCAGGGCCCCTTACCCAGCAAGTTTACTCAGCCTCAGGCAGTTGGGGACTCTGGTGAAGGAGAATTAATTTTTGAGCCCCTGTAGTAGATGCTATAAAGCTCTGTTTCAAAGACCAAACATCTTGCTAACAGCAAATCCCTCATGACATTCATGGAATTTAATTTTAAATTCAATTCCAGTGAACTTGATTCTGGCTTCTAATAAAAAAGCAAATTAAGAGAATGACAACACGTGCTAGATTTAGCAAGAAGCGGCAGCTAATAGACTAACGTAATGGCATTAAAAAGACCAAAGCTTAGAAAATAACAAGTGATCTGGTGCCATTTAGTGCAGGGGCCAATATGTAGTAACAACCCCAAGAGCAACAAATAACCCCTCACAGCAGCCCATCCTGTGGTGTCCACAGCCACGCAGAGATAGAAAAACGCTCAAAGAATGTTCAGTAGACTGTGTTTAAGGAGGCAGAGAAGCGCTTTATCCACTTGGAATTATTTCCATCCCCAAGCACTTGAAACACATTCATCGAAATCTTGGTGCTTAAAGGATTAGCCCTCAGTTATCTTGAAGTTCAGGTTGGTGAAGTTCAAGTTCATTATCTGATCACACAAGATTTGTGAGCTGGGTAAACTCATTCTTTGAGACTTAGTTTCCCTCTGACATTTGCTGCCTCCCCCCACAAGGTGGAGTGTGAAGGGCACCCCTTCCGCCGTCCTGCCGTATAGGGGACATCAGGTTAGTGGCCGATGGTGGCTGGGTGTCCTCTCCTTCCACCTCTGGTGTCTCTACTGCACGTGGGAGGGGATCTGGATCTCAGCTGGGGCCAGAGCCGGCTCTGCAGTGACTCAGCCTGGATTTATTTGTGAATTTAAGAATAGGCCTATTTGGTCGTCTTCCTGTGAAAGTGAACACTTCTGCTTTCTACATACCTTCATCCCCCATTTTCTCACCAGCCCTCACTGTGTTCCTAGGAGGAGGGAAATGCAGTGAGCGGCCTGCAGACTGGACCAAGGCCGGGGAAGATGACAGAGGTGTGTCCCGGGTCGCACGGAATGCTGGTGGAACCCTAATAGGGTGCCCAAGCTCCCCAACGGGCAGGGGGAGGTGGCCCTCTCTTGCTCCCACCCTGAGGCCCTTCTGTTTTCTTCCCTCTGGGTTATCCAGTTGACTGGAGTCAGGTTCAGGCCTGGGGCTTACCCCTGGCCGCATACCCTGCCCAGCGTCTGTGGGGAGGGTCCTCTTTGGTATTCGTTCCTCTCGGGGCCCCCAGCATTGGGGACTGTACCTGGTGGAGTGAGAGGGTGGCAGTTTTAACTGGCAGAGGGTCAGCCAAGGCCACAGGCCTGAGTACAGCAGGTGTGAGGAGGTGGTTGGCAGTCGATCCAGTGATGCCCCCCGTTGCTGTGCTTGTTTATGGAGGGCTAGGAGTGCCCCGAGTGACAGCTCCTGCCAGCGTTCCTGGACCTCTTCCGCAGGACCCTCGCCTCCACTGGGGCCAGCTTCTGAGCAAGTCCCTCTTCCCAAGTATTTTTGGTGGGGCAGATGGTCCTCCCTGAGGCTTCCATGCTCTGCACACATGTTTTAGGGGTGCAACAGGGTCTTCGAGGCCTGTCAATTCCCTTTCTGGGCCCAACTAACCTCGCCTTCCCTGGTGGCTCAGAGGTTAAAGCGTCTGCCTCCAATGCGGGAGACCTGGGTTCGATCCCTGGGTTGGGAAGATCCCCTGGAGAAGGAAATGGCAACCCACTCCAGTATTCTTGCTTGGAGAATCCCATGGATGGAGAAGCCTGATAGGCTACAGTCCACAGGGTCGCAAAGAGTCGGACACGACTGAGCGACTTCACTCACTCAACCTCTCTTCAGAAAGCCATAACTCTTTTTCAAAGCTGTATTGTGTCAACTGTGAAATATAAGTAAATGTGTATGTACTTTTAAACTCACACTTTAACTCAATGCGCATACAAGAAGTCGTCCAGTGCTACAGTTTGGAGTCAAACCTCTGCCACCTGGCTCCCCAAGTGAAGGCAGGACAGATGATGGGGGTCCACAAGGGAGCTGTGGAAACCTCAGCCCTACAGCCACGAGCTCCCAGGCTCGATGTCGGTTTCCAGGAGCTCACATGAAGGCAGCCAGTGGAGTGCTCCCGCGGGGCTGGCGGCGGCGACTCGCCCCTGCGTGGCCTCCTGTGCGTGAAGACAAAGTGGTCATGCGGATGTGACCTCCATGTGCTCCTCAAACCCATCCCCCCGTGCTTTCCTCTCCCAAGAGCCACATCACACTTCACTGCGCTCCACAGAGCCTTTCCCACTGGAGAGGGAGAGGGAGACCGAGATGTCGTTTGCTGGGCTGCTCGGAAACTCAGTCTGGACGTGGAGCTGGAGCATTGCTTAAAAAAAAAAAAAAAAAAAAAATCCCTCTCTTGCTCTGGTTGATTTGCTCCTTCTGTTTGTCCTGGAGAGAAACGCTTTGTGCCCCTCTGGAGTGTTGGGAAGATGAGGTTGCAGTCATTATTTTCATGCAAATTTTGCTGAGGAGTAGGGGTTCATAGAAACTCTTGCAGCCTCATTCTAGCTTGTGCGTGGCTGTCCTTGAGTGATCCTGAAGTGGTGACTGTGACTTAATGCTTGAGACGTCGTAATCAGGGTAATTTGTATCTGTCACTGTGTTTGAAAAGCCCTCAATTCCACCCAATAAACCCAGTCAAGTGGTTCATCTAGTGCAGATTTCTCTGGCTGTGGCCTTGTGTGTGTGCGTGTTTGGGGACTGGGCTGGACCAGGCTGATGCAGCACAGCTCAGTGTGGGGAAGCTGCCAGCTTTAGGGAGGACGGCATGGCTGCCCAGGGCTCATCTTTGGGCAGCATTGGTCTCTGCGTCTGGCAAGAGTGGCAATCTAAGCAAGGGGGCTTAGGAAGGGCTCAGAAACCAGACCCAGACCAAGTTGGGTGGAGTGCTGAATTGATAGTATACAGGAAGCAGAAGGACAAAAAGAGAGAAGACTGCAGACTTCCTCTAAGGAAGGAGGGTCCCCATGGGCTGGCGGGGTGGGGGTTAAGGGGAGAGGGGCGAGTGGGTCGGGAAGATGGGATCTGAGTTAGATGGGATATAACACCTAGAAACAGACCCATTAGCTAAAAAGACTTGTTTTTCTTTAAGCAAACTTGCTCTGTCCAGGTCTGGAGTCACAGCAAAGGAATTACCCTTTCATTAAAAAAAAAAAAAAAAAAATCTTTCAGTGCCGCTATCCATGAGTGTGTTTGGACTAGGATTATGTTAAAAAAAAAAAAAATTCATGTACAAACTGGCTGGGTCTGGCCTGCCTTATGAGATGTAGATAAGACTGTTCAGATTTCACAAATATGCATTTTGGAGAAGTGCAAAACCTTTTCTCTGATTTCTGCAAGCTCTCAGGGGCTGGTATTTTCATGACTCCCTCAGTCTCTAGACTGTAGAGCTTTTGAGCATATTTCTGTTTTATATCCCTTAATCACCTAGATTATATGCAGACTTTCCCTTGACATCAGTGATCATACAATGCATTCCAGAGTGATGTGGGAGAAGATGGGAAAGGGATGGACAACATTCCAAACAAGCAATCTCAAATGTAATGTTGGGTGTCCTCTGGCTAACCCACTGGCCAGCCTCCCAGTGGGAATACTTCATGTGGTCCTAGCCCATCTATTTGGCCAAACCTCTCCTTGCTCTTTTTTGGCCTCCTATCCTGACTTCCCAACTCTCTATCAATGGAGAACACATTTCTACTATTTTTATTTGGACTTGTTTAAACATTCTCCGTATGCTTAATTTCCTGTAGAGCCTGGATCTCAGCTCACCTTTTACCTTCCCCCCGCCCCGCCCCCCACAAAAAGAACTTCCATATCAGCTGAAAGATATTTAAACTTTCTTTATTACCATTGTAAAATGCCAAAGGCTCAAACAAGCAACGGTGGAACCTAAGGGTACTGTTTGAGGGTTAGCCCTGAGACCTGAGTACTGTCATAGGAAGAAAAAAAGCTGAGGGTCAGAGAAATAGGACTTCAGTATGTATTTTTGAATAAATGAGTGAATGAACCAATGAGCTGGGGTGACAGAAGTTAATTGTAGTTCATTTATTTAATAAATAGATTCATGCTATTTGTCACTTCATTCCTTCAATGAATAATCATTTCTTGCGCCCCTACTTTGGGCTAGGTGACTTGAGGATTTGGGAATACAGAGGTGAACAAATTCATGTACCATCTCTGCATTCACAGGACATGGAGTCTGGCCAGAGCAATAGAGGTAACCAAAAACTCCACAATTCAAAGTTTAACTATAGACAGTGCTTCTAAGGAGCATGTGGTATTGCAGGATGTTCAGCACATCTCCCTGACCCAAGGATGAGCCCAAAGATCACTCCACTGGAGCAGAGACAACTGAGATGAGAACCGAAGGATAAGGAAGGGTTAACTGGGGGAAAGGCGAGGGTGAAGTTGTAGCGGAAGAAAGTCCAGATAGAGGGTCCTGGATGGGGAGAAAGCTTGGGACCCTGGGGGAAGGCTTTTGCAAGGGTAGGGAGGGGGAGATAAGGCTAGAGGGCTGGATGGAGGCAAGACCCTGTAGGGAAGAGGTGGGCCAAGTTAATGATTTTGATTTTGATTCTATGTCGGGGTCCAGCCCCTGTTGGGTCCAGGGATTTCCTCAGGATGACGTGTCAGCGATTAAGGGACAGCAAAGGCTGAGAGATTTATTAGATGCTCAATAATAACTGGTTTACGTGGGAAATCAATAAAGTTCGTGACACCAAACTTGCTCTGACCACGGAGGCTTCAGGCACTCTCTCGAATAGCGGAAGGTGCCCCACCCTAGGCACCTTCTCAAGTGGGTCTTAGAAGCCCAGGCAAATAAGTGGTCGCAGAGGACTCTCACACTTCAAATTATTTTGGTGTGAAGGAAGAACAGAAGAGAAAAGGAGGAGAAGGAAGCAAAAAGAATGACACGGGGAGACCAAGCTTCGGTGAACAAGGCCCGCAGCTTTATTTTCTAAAGTAGTTTTTATACCTTAAGTTATGCATAGAGGATAATGGGGGAAGGGGTGGAGTCATGCAGTAAGCCAGGCTTTCTTCCTGTAAACTTATTGTATACAAATGGTTCAGGTGTTCTACATCATCTTCTGGCCAGAAGGCCTATTAACATTTTATGACTCTTGACAAAGGTTTGTCAACCATAAGACTTATTTTCTCTAAGAGCAATTATTTTAAGGTTTGGCGTCATCCTCTGAAGATAAAGTTGCATTCCTATAGGGCAGAGGCGCAGTGGGTTTACAACAAAGGAAAGAATTTATTACCTTAAGGGTCTAAAGTTGCTAACACCAAGACCACTACTTATTTTTTCTACATACCAACTATATTAATTAATACACGTTCAAGGATACAATACAGGGGATGTGGAAACTTGGCAGCAAGCATTGGCTCATTAACGAAATCTTTTGCTAGTTTTATTCTGACAGTTTCTAACTTTCTGAGAGACTCTAAGCTATTTGAATATCTTAAGCTTCCCTTGCCTCTTGAGGCTGAGAGACTAGACAATCCTATGCATGGCTGTAGGAGTCCGGGTAAACTTGTCAGGTCAGTTAAAGAGCTATCTGAGGGGTTTGGATTTAAACACTCCTAATGCCCAGGAACTTTATTAATTGGAGCTGTAAGTTAATTCTTTATTAGAGAGAGTGAGATAGTGGTGGGGGACAGCCCCCAGTAAAGTCAGAGGTGAGAGCACAAAGCAATAAAGTAGGCAGACTCTGGTTTTTGGGGGGGGGTAGATGCTTGAGAATATCCAGGGGGGCTTCTGAGGCTAGATCCCGCCTTTGTGTATGCCAAGCCTCCTTCCTCATGACCTTTGCCATGAGGGGAGCTCTCCACGCCAGCTCCTGACAATTCTAGAAGAATTAAGTAGACCTTGGAGGATTTTAAGGAGGAGGAGGACATGGTCAGATTAACATTGAAAAAATTCCTGAGAGATGTGGCCAGGTGGCAAGTAGGAAGACATCGAGCTCACCTCCATCCCAGGGCACACCGAAATTACGATTATTTACAGAGCAACTATCTATGAGTATGACTTGAAGACTAGCAGAAAAGATTTCCAGAAACTAAAATTGTAAGAAGGAGCAATGACATGGATACGAGGGGCAGAGACAAGTATAGTCAAGACCCATATGTCTGGACAGGTGACCCACAAATGGAGGGGTGATAATCACAATTGCTGAGGTTCTCCCCAAGTTGTGAGGGGTTCAAGTCCCACACTGGGCTCCCCAATTCAACCCTAAATTGGGAAAACAAGCCCTCAGAATGTCTGGCTTTGAAGGCCAATGGGGCCTTCAAAGGGGAGAGTTCTTTAGTTGTAACACATTCTAACAACCCTACTATTACAGGGGGAGAAAGCAGAGACTCCACTCTTAAAAGGTGCACACAAAATCTTATATGATTTGAGTCCCAGCACAGAGGCAGTAATGTGAAAAGAGCCTGGAGCAGACTCACTGGCTGAGCTTAAAGAGCCTCCTAGAGAGGCAGGAGGCCACTTGGACTTCCCCTTGAGATGGAGATGATGGCAACAACCATTGCTGTGAGTTTTCCTACTGCAAAAGCACTGGCACTTGCAAGCACCATTTTGGAGTGCTCTAGCTGGCTTGGGTAAGTGCTGGGTGCTTACCCACCAGCAGGACAAGGCCCCCATGCACTGGGGGCTGGCAACAACCCCAAGATCTGAGTCATGCAGCTAACTGCCCTAGGACCTGGCCCTGCCCGTCAGCAGGCTGGTCGCCACCATGCAAGGCAGATCCTTGCACTCAACTGGCTGCCAGAGTCCAAAGAAGCCTACCAGCATGCCCGTGGTAGTTGATCCCACCACAAAGAAGGGCCCACACAACACACAAGGCGGGCATCCCTAGAGCATCTAGCTCTGTTGACCAGAGGGGAACAGGCTGCTGAGCCGCAGAAGCCGTCTCCTACAGAAAGCTACTTCTCCAAGACTGGGGAACATAGCTGACCTATTTAATACGTAGACATAAGCACAGAGAATTAGACAAAATGAAGGGACCGAGGGATATGTTCCCAATAAGTCAATAAAGTAAAACCACAGAATAATGTAGCAAAGTGGAGATAATCTGATATCTCCATATATCTGATAAAGAGTTTCAAGTAAAAACTAAAAATGCTCAATGAACTTGGGAGAAGAATGGATGAACATAGTGAAAATTTTAACAGAATTAGAAAATATAAAGAAGAACCAAACAGAACTGAAGAATATAATAACTGAAATAAAAATATACTAGAAGGAATCAGAAGTACATTAGATGATATAGAGGAGTGGATCAGTGAACTGGAAGACAGAGCAGTGGAAATCATGCTGAACAGAAAAAAGAAAACGAATTTTTAAAAACATGAAGGTAGTTTAAGAGACCTATGAGATAACATCAAGCATGCTGCCTTTACAAAGGGTTCCAGAAGGAGATGAGAGAAAGTGACAGATAGCTGGGAGAAATGACACTTCCATACCCTGTGAAAGGGAACATACATTCAGTTCCAGGAAACACAGAGAGTCCTAAATAAGAGGAATCTGAAGAGGTCCACATCAAGATACAGTATAATTAAAATGGCAAAAATTAAAGATAAAGAGGGAATCTTAAAAGCAGCAAGAGAAAAGCAATTTGTAGAAGGGAACCACCATAACACTGACTTTTCAAAAGAAACATTACACACCCAAAGAAGTAGAACAATATATTAAAGCTGTGAAAGGAAAAAACTCTACAACCAAGAAAAGTCTATCTAGCAAGTCTTTCATTCAGTTTTGAAGGAGAGAGTGATTTCTACAGATCAACAAAAGCTTAAGAGTTCAGTGCCACTAAACCGACTTTATAAGAAATGTTAAACCATGTGCATGCATGCTCAATTATGTCCAACTCTGTGACCCCACGGAGAAGGCAATGGCATCCCACTCCTGCCTGGCAAATCCCATGGACGGAGGAGCCTGGTAGGCCGCAATCAATGGGGTCATAAAGAGTCAGACACGACTGAGTGACTTCCCTTTCACTTTTCACTTTCATGCATTGGAGAAGGAAATGGCAACCCACTCCAGTGTTCTTGCCTGGAGAATCCCAAGGACGGTGGAGCCTGATAGGAAGCCGTCTATGGGGTTGCACAGAGTCGGACACGACTGAAGTGACTTAGCAGCTTAGCAGCTGTGACCCCATGGACTGTAGCCCACCAGGATCCTCTGTCCATGGAATTTTCCAGGCAAGAATACAGGAGCATTCTTACCTACAAAGATAAGACTCCAGGGAATCTCCCCGACCCAGGGATTGAACCCACATATTCTTTACCACTGTGTCATAAGAGATGTTGAAGGGGCTTTTTTAAGCAGAAAAGAAAAGACTACAAGAAATATAAAAATTATGAAAAGAAAATATAAAAATTATGAAAAGAAAAATCCCACTGGTCTCATTGGTGAAAGCAAACAAACAGCATAGACAGTAAATCAATCCCTTATAAAGTAAGTTGCTGCTGCTGCTAAGTCACTTCAGTCGTGTCCGACTCTGTGCAGCCCCGTAGACGGCAACCCACCAGGCTCCCCCGTCCCTGGGATTCTCAAGGCAAGAACACTGGAGTGGGTTGCCATTTCCTTCTCCAATGCATGAAAGTGGAAAGTGAAAAGTGAAAGGGAAGTCACTCAGTTGTGTCCGATGATCTAAAAACAGAAGTAATAGAATAATCTATATCCACAATAAGTAGTTAAGGGATACACAAAACCAAAATTATAAAATATAACACCAAAATAATTAAACGTGGAAGGGAGAGTAACAGTAGGGTTGTTAGAATGTGTTACAACTAAAGAACTCAGTAACTTCAAATGATTATATATTAACATATATGATCCACATCTATTTCTATTATCTATTTATCTACCTATCTATTTACCTATGTTGTTATATATGAACCACAGACCATGGTAACCACAATCCAAAAACCTAAAATAGATACACACAAAAAAGAAAGGAATTTAAACGTAACACTAAAGGTAGTCACCAGTTTCCAAGAGAAGAGGACAAAATGAGAAGGAAGGGAAAAGGGAACTATAAAAACAACCCTAAAACAACGAACAAAATATCAATAAATACGTATCTATCAATAATTACTTTAAATATAAATGGACTAAATGCTCCAATAGAAAGACATAGAGTGGCTGAATGGATATCAAAAAATCTTATATATATACACACCCTATTCCATCCAAAAGCAACAGGATACAGAGATGTGCTCTAAGCGGTTTTGCCCTTGACAATGGGTGTGTGTGTGCTTTTTGATCAGGACAGGAAGAGGAGTGGTTGGAAATGGTGTGGGTTGGAGCCACCTTGGCTGGAGAATGGGGCGGGGTGGGGGGTGTGGGCTTGGGGATGGGGTGAGGAGGAGAGAGTCTGCAGGCCTGAAGGACAGATTAGGATTTTATTCTAAGGGTATGAGAAGCCATTGGAGCATATACACTGGGGGTGACACGATCTGATTCATTTGTAAGTAAAACCTCTTGGGCTGATCTGAGTAGAGTGGATGCGGGGAATGGGGACAGGCAGGAGAAGCGGGGATGGGGTTTGCCTAAAACATCCACAGAAACTAACATTTCAGTGAAGCAGGAAAACCACCGATCTCACATCACTGCATCACCCGCCCTGCTCCCAGAATAGGAGGTGGTTCATTTTGAGACACCAGACCAGCTGGTACCCTGAATGAGAAATCAGGGACATGTGGTGGGTAGGGAGCCATGGGAGGGGCCAGGGCTGCCAGGAGCACTCCTCTTCTTGCACTTGTCTATGCTCTGCACCTACCCTCAGCACACACTTGTAATTCACTCATTCACTCACTGTTGTTGAGTCACATTCGAGCAACTCTGGATAGGCACTGAGGATACACAGGCCCTCCAGGAAGGATCTGTGTCTGCTGGAAGAGAGGAGTCATTGGGCAAGACTGAGATTTTGTCCTCATTCTCCCTTCAGTGTGTCCACACCCTTCGTTATGTAACTTTACAACCCTGGACACTGGGCTCAGACATGTGCGTTGTTTGACTCGGCCAAAGATGTTAGCAGATGTGATGCAAGTAAAGGCCTCAAGTGTATTTGCCTTGTCAGGCTGGCCCTCCTGCCCTTTGATCATGGCTGTGAGAAGAGTGTTTCCTGGATGGCTGGACACATATAGGGTAGGCCTACGTCCAGCCGATCCTGTAGCTGAATGCAGAGCTGAAGTTGAGACCAGTGTAGATGTTACCCCAGTCGAGCCACAGACATGTGAGATATAATGCTCATGCCACTGAGATTTTTGTGGTTGCTGTGTAGCAAGAGCTGACTGGTACCGAGATGCACACTTCAGCTCCAGTGTCAGAGTGGATGAGGGCTTTCAGAAGGAGAGCGCCAGGCATGTTTGGAAAACAGAACTTCAGTTTAACTGTAATGTGGGTTTCCTGAGAGGGAAGTTGGGTCAGATTACAGAGGACCTCCAGTGTGAGCTCCAGGAGCTCAAATTCCATGAATGTCAGGGACATTTGTTATTCTTTTGGCAACCCCACATCTGAATGCCCTTCCAAAGTTTGAGGAGAGCACAGCTCCCAATCTGAGAGTTGAAAATGCCAAATCCTCATTTTCCCAGCCTCCTTTCCAGCAAGGTGTGGGCACTCACTTAGACTCAGCCCGTGAGACGCACAAGCCCCAGACTCTAAACTGGCACAAGATAGCAGTGTCCAGCATTGGTGGCAGTGGGGTCCTTATACCACCACAGGACCTCAGGCATCCTTCCAGGGTGCCTAAGACCCTAAGCATGGGTCTTAGCCCTCTGAAAAATCCTGAAACCCCTCCACCCCCTCTTACTCTTACATAAATAATTTTTTCAACTTAAACTAGCCAGTGTTGGTTTCTATTGCTTGCAGTCCCGCATCCTGGCTAATTAAATTTGGCTGCACTCAGATGTAACTGAGGTTTTTGAACTGGACAGTGACCTGACCAAAGACAAGCTTTAGAACTGATTCAGCCAGCAGGGAGATGTACTTGAAAGGGGAGCAGCCTGGAGCAATGGGATCATTTTGCATGTATGTGCAAGCATCATTTGGGCACACGTGCCAGGGGTCAATAGGACAAACAGGCACCTACTTTAATCAGGTGGAGAGGGAAATGGCAACCCACTTCAGTATCCTTGCCTGGAAAATCCCATGGACAGAGGAGACTGGTGGGCTGCAGTCCATGGGTTCGCTGAGGGTTGGGCACGACTAAGTGACTAACACACACTTTATTATGATTATTTCTCCTAACACACACTTTAATCAGAAGTTCCAACAATTACCCTGTCTGCCCTGCATGTCAGCTTTCTGAATTAGAGTGCAGATGTACAAGACCATGTTCAGGGCCTCATGCTAAGCCTAGGTTGGAGGAGGAGGCTGGCACTGACCCTGGCTCTGCCTGGGATGGAAGGGGGTTGTCTGCACATCATGCCCTGAGTACCTTTTTCCGTCAACCATGTGCAGGTCCTCCCACCAAAGGGCCTGGTGTTGAGTCAGTAGCCAAAACGGCACCACATAAGCTTTCACAGTGGAAGACAGCAGACAAGGCCGGCCGGTGAGAGACACAGTGGATTCTGAAGCTAAACACTGCCCCCTCATCCTCCTTTCCAGTCAATCCCTTCTCCTCGTGCCTGCCCCCTACAACCACTGGGCTAGTTTCACCGCTTCTAGAAGGCTGAGTGCATATGATCAGACAGCATGTAGTTTATTCTGACCAGTTTCTTTCACTCTGAATAATGCTCTCGAGACTCGTCTGTATTGCGACATGTGTCACCTCTTCTTCCATTATTTTAATGGCTGAATAGTCTTGGCCAGTCAATGGGCATCTGAGTTGTTTCTAGTTATTATCAATAAAGCTTCTATGAATGTTCAAATGCAGCTTGTGTGGATATATTTTCATTTCTCCTAGGTAGATATCCGGAGAAGGCAATGGCAACCCACTCCAGTACTCTTGCCTGGCAAATCCCATGGACGATGGACGGAGGAGCCTGGTAGGCTGCAGTCCATGGGGTCGTTAGGAGTTGGACACGACTGAGCGACTTCACTTTGACTTTTCACTTTCATGCATTGGAGAAGGAAATGGCAACCCACTCCAGTGTTCTTGTCTGGAGAATCCCAGGGATGGGGGAGCCTGGTGGGCTGCCGTCTCTGGGGTCGCACAGAGTTGGACACGACTGAAGTGACTTAGCAGCAGCAGCAGCAGGTAGATATCCACGAGTGGAAATTTTGGGTTGTGTGGGAAATGTCTTTCCAAGAATGTGTCAAACTCTTTTGCAGAGTGATGGTATCCTTTCACACTTCCACCAGCAGCGTGAGAGTTCTAGCTGCTCCACATTCCTGTCAACACTTGGTATAGTTTCAGATTCCGCTCCCTTAATCATTATGTTCTAGAGACATGGGATGTTCTAAAAATATTTGATTTCAGCTTTTTGAAAAAAATTCCAATAAAAATTTATTTTTTCTTGAATGGATCCTCATGCAAAATGATATTTCCCTAGTAATTTCCCAGTAATCTTTACGGTCCTAAAGAACTCCTAAAGAACCCAATATGAAATTAACAATCAGAAGTCAAACCACACAGTGCCAGCAGGGGGCGCGCGTCACCCACACTTTAACTCCACTCCTATTCCTCATTCAGACTTTGCAGTGCTTCTAGGGCCGACCCCCAGCAGTACTAAAGCGGAGGAAAAGTTCATCTTTCCTGAGTGATAATGTTTAGGGCCAGAGATGACTTCCTGTGGTAAGGACTTGTTCAGTCGCTAGGTTGTGTCTGACTCTTTTGCAACCCCATGGATTGTACCCTGCCAGGTCCCTCTGTCCATGGGATTTTTCCAGGCAATAATACTGGAATGGGTTGCTATTTCCTTCTCCAGGGGATCTTCCCCACCCAGGGATCGAACCTGTGTCTCTTGCTTGGCGGGCAGATCGTTTACCAGTTGAGCCACTTATGTGTGTGTGTGTGTACAGAGTTGATCTGTTGTGTCCGACTCTTTTGGAACCCCATGGACTGTAGCCCACCAGGCACCTCTGTCCACAGGGATTCTCCTGGCAAGAATACTGGAGTGGGTAGCCATGCCCTCCTCCAGGGGAATCTTCCCAACCCAGGGATTGAACTCAGGTCTCCTGCATTGCAGGCAGATTCTTTACCAGCTGAGCCACCAGGGACACAAACATTTATTTATTTATCAGCACATGTGGGATCTTAGTTCCCCGACCAGGAACTGAACCTGTATCCTTTGCAGTGGAGGCTCAGAATCTTAACCCCTGGACCACCTGGAAAGTCCCCTTGAGCCACTTGGGTGGCTCCAAAACACAAAGCCACCCCAGGGTCTGGGGAGGGATGTGCATGCTGACTGCTGTGGGAGGTCCTGCATCACCTGGGAGCTTTGAGGACTCGACTGCCTAGGCTCTGCCCCGGACTGAGTAAATCAGGGTCTCTGGGACGACCAGGCAGCAGCCTTTAAAAATTCTCCGGGTGACTCCAGTGTGTTGTGGGGACTGAATGCCCCTGGGCTGGAAGCCTGTTAATCCTACCTGGGTGGCCTGTTGTGGCTCCTCCTCCATCCACAGGCACCTGCCACTCCATGTCACAGAGTGTCGCGGCTACTGGACTGAGAGTCTGCCAGCCCAAACCCCCAGAGGCTCCTGGAGTGCCCCCTGCTGTCGGTAGACAAGCAACGCCAGCTGCCCTCATATCTCTGTGACCCTGCCACCCCAGGCAGCACTCAGCGTCCCTTCCTTCTTTCTGGATTGAGTTGAAACCTGCCTTTAATCACCACCTGCAGTTGTAAGACTGCCCTTTCAGCTTTAGTCTAGACAATCACTCACATTTGTAGACCCTCAAAATGTCCTCTTCTCCAGGCCAAACGTGCCCTCAGAACGGTATTGGTTCTGGAACATTCACTTTACAAGCATGCCATGTAAAGTGTGTTTTCTTTTCAGCCTGTTCTGTTTTCCTCATAGCTGCTTTGTAGATCTGCCCGTCATTTGTTTATCCGTCCACTGAGCATCCATTCACTCACTGAGCAAGCGAGTACCAAAGCCGGTAGTGTGCCAGGCATCTTACAGGTAATGGGAGCCTAACAGTGAGCAAGGGGGCATGGTCCCTGCCCCCACGGAGCTCAAGGCTGGGAGAGGCAGGGGAGGGGCATCAAGTAGACAGGGCCCTGCAGGACGGTCTTCAGGAAACTGGCTGTTTCATCTGTTCGTTAGTGTCTCTGATGTGTTACTGTGGGCCGGGACCCACAGAAGAAGGACACTGGGGTTTGTCCTTGCATACGGGACCTGAAGGAGAGCTTCTGGGACAATCTGAGATGATAATGAAGCATCACTGAAACCCCCACTCCCCACCCCCATCCCTGCTGTGCAAACTAAGAGAGGATTCCTGAGTCATGAAAGTTTATTAAGCTTCTACTGTGTTCCAGAGGCTTCTGCTGACCGAGCACTTTCTCCAAGTGTTCGATAGGTTTTAATGAGTCATGCTCCCCCTTTCACAGATGGGGAGACCGGCTTGTCCAAGCTGCACAGCCAGGAGGTGGTAGGCAGACCAGTTTTGTCTTATGACCTCAGTTTTATCTGGTGACCTCACACAGCCAGAGAGAGGGATGAAAGTTCCAAGTGGACTGAAAACTTCCGGCATTTCAGGATTTACACAGACATTTTACAATTCAGGCTGTAAGAAATCTTAATAAAATCTTAACAAAATCAGCAAGGAAGAGGGGTCTAGTGGCCCTAAGGGAAACTTCCTTGCTGATCAAGGGTGGGGAGGGGCCTCTGGTCCTCTTGCTGTGACTCAGAACCCTACATGGGGCTGTAGGGAAGGTAAGGGTTGAGTGGGGCAGGCATCTTGGTGGGCGCTCAGGGTTTCTACTATTTCACTGCAAAGTGCAGAGGGTGATAAGGGCAAATGGAAAGCTTTTGTTAGAACAGATGCTGGTTAATTTTGTCAGCCTACCAAGGCACTGTGGGGGTCACCTAGGACTCTGTGGGCTTCCCCAGCATCCTTGGCTTCAGCTGTAGGAACTCAGGACTGAGGAAGCACCTTGTGGGTGGTCTGAGTCTTCGTCAGAGCAGCAGGCCTCTCCTGGCTGAAGGGCCTCTTCTGGAGTCTCAAGGAGATGGAAGCGGAGAGGTTGAGAAGGACCCAGTTAGAACCTTGCCTGCCTTGTAAGATGAGCAGAGGTCATAAATAATAGAGAGAAACTGAGTCCTCTGAGCCCGGGCCCCAGCTAATTTGGGGCCCTGCGTGCCTCAGGAGGGCCCCAGGTCCTGGGGGCATGCTTTCATGGCTGCGAGACTGGTTTATCTGTAGGGGGGAGGCCCCACCTGTCCTTGGGGTTGAGGGGGGCCAGGTAGGAAACAGATGCCAAGGGCTCATGTCACCTGATTCTCCATGAAAGGATGAGAGGGGGGTTGCCGGGAGGGGAGGGGTAAGGAAGATAGCCTGTCCTGGTCCCCATGAATAAGTCATGAGGCCCGAGGAGAGCCCACAGCAGGTGCAAAGGAGGCGGCAGGGAAGAGGGAGCCAGAGATAGGAGCAGGGGGCAGGAAGGGCTGGGGTAAAGCCCCCATGTCCTGCTCAGGGGCCAGCGGGGAGAAAGGAGCGGGAGGGCTCTGAACACGGGTGGGCTTTGACCCACCCAAACGTGTGTGCAGGAGCACAAGGAGAAGGGGGTCCCAGGAGGGGCCAGGGAGTGGGAACGCTGAGCCAGTGAGGTCCAGGAAGGGGCAGCCGGCACGATGATGCCCCAGAAGAAAAAGAGGAGAAAGAAAGACATTGACTTCCTGGCCCTGTATGAGCAGGAGCTGCTGAACTACGCCTCAGGAGACGACGAGGAGGAGCTGGAGCATGATTACTATAAGGCCAAAGGTCTGCGGGTCCTGGCTGCGGGGTGGGGACGCCCATCAGATCCCATCCCTTGCTTTGAGAGGGGAGCTTAAGGTTCTGCCTCGATTCCTTTCCAGGGGACTATCCTGTTAGAGGGTCTGTACTGCGTCCTCTTGGGGCTACACAAGGGCCGCACTGTACTGAGGGCCAGAGTTGCAGTGGCACAGAACAGACTAGAAGTGCCCACCCCCTCCAGCTCCCGTACCTCCAGCCTGCTCTCTGTGGGGCGGCCTGCATGAGGCTGTGAAGGGGCTGTGGAAGGAGACCTGGGCGCTCATCACGTGCTCAGCAGGGGCTTGGGTCTGCTGCCCGCTGTGGCCGATGGAGAGGGGGCCCTGGGGCTTCGCAAGGCGATGCTGTGGTCCACTCGGGGTGGGGGGGGCAGTTGGTGCTTTGGACCCAGGGCCCTGGCCTTATAGTTTTCCTTTCCTCTGGGGTGCATGGCAGCTGCTTGGAAATACTCTACCTTCACGTCAAGAAAACCAGAGAAGGGGTGAACTAGGAACCCAGGAGCCAGTTTTGGCTCAAAGCGGGTTTTTGTTTGCTTTGGTGGGTTTTTTTTTGCTTTGCTTTTACAATTTAAAAAAATGTTTGACTGTGAACGCCTGTTAGGCAGTGGATTTATCACTCGTGTGTGTGTGTTTGCTCAGACATTGTCTGACTTTTTGCAACCCCATGGTCTGTAGCTTGCCAGGCTCCTCTGTCCATGGAATGTTCTAGGCAAGAATGTTGCAGTGGGTTCCATTTCCTTCTCCAGGAGATATTCGTGACCTAGGGATTGAACCCACATCTCTTGCATCTCTCGCATTGGCAAGCAGATTTTTTTTTTTTTTTAAACCATTGTGCCACCTGGGTTTCACGCATCAGTGCTGTCTACCTGATCTCTGAAGACGTTAAATTTTCAGTGCTCCCTCTAAACTGGCTCACTACCCCTGTAAGCACCAGATTCACCCGTTCATTCACCAAAGTACTGAATGCGTGTTTTGTGCCCACCAAGAGCTTCTGCTCCTCCTTAATCCCTGTCCGCTGGGAGTTCCTTGATTATACCTCATCTGTAGGGCTTATTCCCCAGTCAAACCTGACCTCTGTGCAGGTGGGGCCCTCCTTTATTTGTCCTGACTCCTCACCCCACTCCCAGCACAGTCCCAAGCTCAGAGAAGAAGGTCACCACTGTGGCACCGTGAAGGCTGTGGCTTTTCTGGGCCCGGCTCCATGTCCCAAGCATCTCCTGGGATGGAGGTGGGGGTTGTGGGGAGGGATGAGGGGCCTAGAATGAGTGAAGCATTGCCGCCTTTTCTCAGGACGTGTGGTCCAGTGGTGGGGAGGGGCATTAAGGCTAGGTATTAGGGCAGCACTCTTAATAAGTACTCTCAGCTTTGGGGTGATTCACCCTGGCCAGCACGACTGCTGGTGAGAACATTCGAGAACATTTCATAGCTGCCACACTGTCCACTTCTGCTCATGGGCTCTGCTGCCTCAGTGTGACTCACAGCTTCCCTCTTCTCTTTATCCTTCTCAAAGCATTTTCACTTCCATTGTCACTTTTAATCCTCGAGATCCCCGAGTACAGTCCAGGCAGGTGTGATTAGTCTCAGGTTAAGGACAGAGGCTCTGAGAACTGAAGTCATTTCAGCAAGGTCACAGGCAGGAAAGACAAGAGCTTCAACACTTCCCAAGACAAGTTCCCACTTCCGGTCAGGATGCTATTCAATAGAATCATGGATTTAAAGCATCAGGCACCACGCTGAGCACTTTACTCATGTGGATTGGTTTCATCTTCTCAACAACTCAACGATGTGGGTTGGATTCTCAAAATCTTCTTTTTCAGATGTGTCAAGTGAGGCACAAGGAAGCTAACTAATGTGCCTAAGATCAAAATCTATTAAGTAGCAGAGTTAGGATTTGAATCTTGCTGGTTTGGCTGGTCCTTGCCCTTGTACTGCCGTATCTTGACTGTGCTAAAAATAGCTGGAGAAGAGCAAGCCAAGGTGAGTGCCCCCGTGACACTCCTAAGAGGCATGGACCCACTGACTCTGCAGTCAGCCGCAGGATGGGATGATGAATGTGGATGGTTCTGACTGTAGTCACATTCTGAGCTTTGCCTGCACTGTCGTGGTTACCCTCTCAGCTTTAGGACAATGTGTCACCTATTCCGTTTGAGCACTGGGTTCTTCCGTTACGTGGAGAATCTTGCTGAGTGTGATGGGGAAGAAGAGTAAGGAGAAAGGCCTAGGTTTCCTTCTCTGTTCCTCGGGTCGCCTCCAGGCTACGCTGGAGTTCACCAACAGCCAGAGGAAGGTGAGCAGCTCTCTTGATGCTCTGAGGGCACAGGCTGAGCCTGGTGCATTGGTCTACCCCCTGACCTACATAGGGCCCATGAGGACAAGAGAGTGACTCCTCCAGAATCCAGGTTTCAGAGAGACCTCAGAGGCTGTCTTGCCCAAGCTTCCAGCCCTGGAGCCCTTTTTGTCTCCTGTGTCTCAGACAGGGGCTGCCCAGCATCTGTGGGAATACAATTTCCCAAGGTGGCCTTCCTGGGGACGTTGTTAATGAAAATGATGATGGTCCTGTTGAAGACGATATTGATATCATTGATGACAACACTAGAGATGATGGTGGTGATGATGGTGATGGGGTGATGGCAACAGTTTATTACTTATGGAATGCATGTCTTTCATCCAACTGAGGGAGTACCTGTAAGATAAATTCCCAGGAGTGGAAATAGGCTAGGTCAACAAGTATGAAAGTTGAAGACTGTTTTATTTGATTTAATCCTTATGATCATCCTTCAGAGAAGACATTATCTGTACTTCAGCGATGAGGAAAATGAAGCTCAGTAAGAAATTTGTTTGAAATCATAGAGGCAGTGATGGTAGAATTGCGATTACATACTGGTCAATTTATTTCATAGTCCACATTCATGTCATTGATTGTTTCACTCATTAATTTGTCTTTCCATTCATTCATCCGTGTAATTATTTATTGAGCATCTTCCATTTGTCATGCTCTCTGCTAGGAGAAGCCTTGTTGCTGTTGACAGTTCTTATTTGTGCTGATCAGGGGATTTTACTGTTTGGGATCCTCTGGACCAAACAGAATTTTGTGTTTTCCATGAGATATTTGTCTTCTCTAAGACAGTTCTTCAGCTGTTTGAAAAACTTTTAAATTAAAAATTTTAAATCGAGGAAACACACACACACACACATATGGGCTTCCCAGATGGCTCAGTGTCAATGGTAAAGAATCTGTTTGCCAGTGCAGGAGCCTCAGGAGACGTGGGTTCAATCCCTGAGTCAGGAAGATTCCCTGGAGAAGGAAATGGCAACCCACTCTAGTATTATTTGCCTGGAAAATCCCATGGACAGAGGAGCCTGGGAAGCTATAGTCCCTAGGGTCGCAAAGAGTTGGACGTGGCTGAGCACGCACAAACACACATAGAATATTTTATATATATATAGTGTATATATATATATATACTATATATATAGCACAAAACTCATAAAGGTACAGCATGTTGAATTTTTACAAATGTGCATGCTTGTGTACCACCATTGAGAACAGGACATGGAACATTTCTGACCTCCAGAAAGTTCCTTCACTCTCCTTCTCAGAGGTAATAGCCCTCCTAATTCTATGACCATACTTTCGTTTTTTGCTCTTATGCTAGATACACATTTTTGTGTATCTAGCTTCTCTTTCACTCAACATTATATCCAAGAGATTTACCTATGTTGTGACTTGTTACCTAGTTTGTTCATTTATTATTTGTGTATTACTACATTTTATAGATATATCACCCTTTGTTTAACCATTCTATTGTTGATGGATTTTGGTGTTATTTTAGTTATTATGGATAAAGATGCTACAGATCTCATACATATCTTTAGATGAACACATGCACTCTTTTCTCTTGGATTTATAACTGGAAGTAGAACCACTAAGTCATAAGGTGGGCTTATGTTTAGTTACCAGGGCTTGTACCAATTTACACTCTCAGCAGCAATGTATGGGGCTTCCCTGGTGGCCTAGTGGAAAAGAATTGCTTGCAATGCAGGAGATCGCCTGCAATGCAGTAGACCTAGTTTTGATTCCTGGGTCAGGAAGATGTGCTGAAATGGCAGCCCACTCCAGTATTCTTGCCTGGAAAATCCCATGGACAGAGGAGCCTGGAGAGCTCCAGTCCATGGGGTTGCAAGAGTTGGACACGACTTAGTGACTAAACCACCACCACCACCACCAGTAATGTATGAGAGTGCAATCTCCACAGTCTTGAAAATACTGAGTATTTGTCCATCCTTTTAATTTTAGGCATTCTGGTGCATATATGGTAGTGTCTCATTGTATTTTAATTTGCATTTCCCTTATGAATAATGACGTTGAGTCTTTTTCCATTTGGATATCCTCATTTATGACATGCCTATTTAAGTATTTTGTCCATTTTTCAACTTTATTGAGACATAATTGACAATAAAACGAATCTACTTTACTTGTGTTGTTTGATGCATATTGACAAATGTACACATCCCTGTAACCTCTTGCAACATTCATATACAGGGTATTTAAATTATCCTGCAAAAGTTCCATGTGCCCCTTCTTAGGCAATTCCCCGTAACATCAACCCTAGACAACCAAGATCTGCTTTCTGTTAGAACAGATTAGAGTTCACATAACTGGTGTTACTGTGTAGTAATTTTTGTCTGATTTCTTTTGCTCAGCGTTATCTGCTTGGGATCCATCGGCATTGCGTATGTCAGCTGTTCATTCCTTTTTATTACCATCACAGAGTGGGATTCCACTGTAGAGACATACCACATTTAAAAAAATCCATTCACTTTTGGATGCATTTTGGTTGTTTCTGCTGCTGCTGCTAAGTCGCTTCAGTCGTGTCCGACTCTGTGCGACACCATAGACGGCAGCCCACCAGGCTCCCCCATCCCTGGGATTCTCCAGGCAAGAACACTGGAGTGGATTGCCATTTCCTTCTCCAATGCATGAAAGTGAAAAGTCAAAGTGAAGTCGCTCAGTCATGTCCGACTCTTAGCGACCCCATGGACTGCAGCCCACCAGGTTCCTCCGTCCATGGGATTTTCTAGGCAAGAGTACTGGAGTGGGATGCCATTGCCTTCTCCGGTGATTGTTTCTAGTGTAGGCTTATTATTCATATAGTTGCTGTGAACGTTTGTGTGCAGGTCTTTGTATGGCCATGTTCTTACTTCTCTTGGCTAAATATCTAAAAGGTGAATTTCTGGGTCTTATGGTAAGTGTATGTGTACTTTTAAAACAAATTGTTGCCCATTAGAACAATCGTGTGGTCTTTCTTTTTCTTATTAATTTGTGTAATTCTTTATATCTTCTGAACATCTGTTCTTTGTTGGCTACAGGTAGACTTCAGAGATATTGTGGATTTGATTTCAGAGCCCAGCAATGAAGCAAATGCACAATAAAACAAGTCACACCAAGTTTCTGGTTTCCCACTGCCTATAAATTACGTTTAGCACTATATAGTCTGTTAAGTGTTCAATAGCGTTACGTCTAAAAAAAGTGCACATACCTTAGTTTAGAAATACATTTTGCTAAAAAAATTGCTAGCCATCTGAGTCTTTGGCAAGTCATAATCTTTTTGCAATAGTAACATCAGAGATTGCTGATCGTAGATTATCATAACAAATATAATAATGATGAAAAACAATTGAAATATTTTGAGAATTACAAAAATGTGACACAGAGACAAGAGTGAGCAAATGCTGCACCATTGGAAAAATGGTGCCAACAGACTTGCTTGACACAGGGTTACCACAAACCTTCCATTTGTAAGAAATAAAATATCTGTAAAGCACAATAGAGCAAATCATGATAAAAACAAGGAATCATGGTGGTGTGCCTGTGTGTGAATCCCAAATATCTTCTAGTCTGTGGCTTGCTTTTTCATCTTCATGATGGCTTAATTTTTTATGTTTTTAAAAGTTTTATTTGTGTATTTATTCCCACCTCATGCGAAGAGTTGACTCATTGGAGAAGACTCTGATGCTGGGAGGGATTGAGGGCAGGAGGAGAAGGGGACGACAGAGGATGAGATGGCTGGATGGCATCACTGACTCGATGGGTATGAGTCTGGGTGACCTCTGGGAGCTGGTGATGGACAGGGAGGCCTGGCGTGCTGCGGTTCATGGGGTCGCGAAGAGTCGGACACGACTGAGCGACTGATCTGATCTGATCTGATCTGTGCTCCTTTCTCTAAACCAGGCAGCTAGAGGCCTTTATGTCTTCTCTCATGTGGTGTGGTTCTAGAATTTCCACTGTGCTCCTCATTTTCCTATTGACTCAGTTTGAAAACATCCTTGCGTAAGTGCAAACCATACGGACAACACTTCAGATCCTGGAGTTATCTCGGGGAGCGGTCTAGGAGCCGTTTGCACATCAGAAATCCCTGTGGTGTAGACTGTGAAGAGTGAAGGCTTTGGTTATCAGAAGAGACAGGGAGTCACACAAATGCACTGCTTCCTTCCTCCTCCTCACGGGGACTTTCATCAGAAGCAGGGGCATCAAAAGGAATCACATCAACAGCAAAGAGAACAAGCTTCATGGGCACAAAGAGAGGAGACATAAGTGCCTGTGCCTAAAGGGACTCAATGGCAATTCTGCTTCCCCCATCCCTAGGATAGGTTATCCTGAGATCACCATGGCAATGCCCAGGCAATGCCACAGGAAGTGAGGACTGAGAGGCAGCCTTGTGTATAAGGGAGAGAGGAAGGTGAGAACCAGGGGCAGGATCTGAAGAAGATCTTGGCTAGGAGGGCATCCATGTACTGTCCTGGAAAGATCACAGATGGGCGTTGGGAGTCTGGGGCTGGGCTGGTGTTGGCATTGTGTAGTGTGTGACCTGGGCTTTTCCCCTTTGCCTGCAGGTTCCTCACCTGTAAAATGAGCATGCAACAGTAAGTGGGAGACAGTGGTCTCATGGTAGGACTTGATATGGGTCTGATCCTGGCTTAGAGTCTTGGGCATTGCAGCAAGGGTTTCAAGAGTCCTCTGTGCTGGGTATCCCTGGTGGAGTTAGCAGGAGCCAGGCTTCTCTGAGCCCATGTAGGATTCAGGCTTTTCTTCTGAGTCTGCCTCCAACATCTCCTTTCCTCCTCCAGTGTACGAGGTGGTCACAGCCACAGGGGACGTTCGTGGTGCAGGGACAGATGCCAATGTCTTCATCACCATTTTTGGAGAGAACGGGCTCTCTCCCAAGCTCCATCTCACCAGCAAGTGAGTACTGACTCAGCCTTGGTAGGGTCCTGGGCTGGTACTGGGGGGTTGATACAGTCCTGGAGCCCATGAGGGAAGACACATGTGTCCACAGGTATATGAAGTGGCATGGGCCTTGCTAACGACAGGCCACATGCCAGCCAGGTCTCAACCAGTGAAGCTTCTCTGTTGATTTTTGTATGTATAGTCATGCTTACGTTGGATTCCAGAATTCCAAGTATTCATATCAGCTGTACTTTGATGTGGGAGAATAAATACTCAGGCAATAAATGAGGTCTAGGTCCAGCTTTACCGTTTAGTTGCCATATAACTTCGGCCAAATATCTTTGCACCCAAAGCCTTGACTTCCTCATATATCATCCGGAAGTGATAATCACCTTTTACTAAATTCATAGGACTTTTCAGAAGAGAAGAGAAGGTCATGCATATGGATATGCATGAAGGACGTGCATGATCTTAAATGATCTGCACCTATGTCTCACCCAGGACCAATATCATACCAAACCTACTTGTCCACTAATGCACACTCAAGTCAGTGCGTGTGTTTGTATAAATGTGTGTGTGAGTGTGCTTGTGTCCTCCATGTCATTGTGGCCCACTGAGAGCAGAGGCTGCTTCCCTCCTCCCGCGACACCATGCAGGAGCACACAGGGTCACTACACACGGTAATGTTAGAGTGGAATCATGGAATTCCAGAGACGGCCGGGGCCTTACCTAGCCAACTGGTTTTCACCCTGTGCTAAGTGGAGCAGGGTATTGGTGAGCTGGTTTGGGGCTCCCAATACCCTATCCTCCCTTTCTTTGGAGCAGCTTGGCTTATACTTGTCTTATCTGCTGAGTTTCTCAGTCAGATTCTATTTGCTCCAAGGATTCTATGGCCAAGGAAGATGTAAAAATCACTATATCTATTCCAACCTGCTCTTGGGAAATCTGGGGTCTAGAGGAGAGAGGTGAGCAGCTCTGGATCACGGAGCTTTTGATGGTAAAGCTGGTCCTTGAACCCCAGGGTCCTGATGCAGATGTTCCCTTGAGTACATGACCCCGTGGCCCTGGAGGGTGTGTGGGAGTCTCCCCCCGCAGTTCTCCTGGGGCTCCAGGGTGTGATCTCTGGGCTTCGTGGCTCCACACCTCCAGGTGTGGCAGGGGAAGCGATAGAAGTGTGGGGTCCACAGGCCAGGACATCCATAGACTCTGTATTTAGCAGACCGACCAGGTCCAGCAGAACACGTTCGCCCTGAAGGCTGATCTGGGTGTAAATGCGACTGTGTTGAGGCAGGCATAACGTCCTATTTTGTCCATTTCCGCAGAACAGGGTACCCGCCTCCTTGTACTGCTTACCTTGATGGGTGGCTCGCTTGTGGAAGCCCTTTGCTGCAGTGCTGTGGGCACGGTAAAGAGAATACATGGAAATTCCATCCTTTTTGCCATGTGTCCTCCTGGAGTGCAGCCCTCTAGGGAGAAGCTGCTGGACCGTGGGGAGTGGGCTGGCTTGGCTTCTAGAGTCCCCAGCCTGTCTTTTTCTAAACAAAGAGAATCAGCCCCCTTTTGTGGTGGTTCCTCACCATCTTTCCTCCTCTCTGCTTCTGCATCCTTAGACTTGCCCCTCTCACCTTTTTCCTTTGTCAAAATGCCCTCTCAGGAAGGTCCCTGGAGTCAGCTTTTATAGCCCTGTGTGAGGGTTCTTCACTGAGTCCCCTCTCCCTGGGAGTCTGAGTTCCAGCCTTCCTTCTCAATGGGAAAGACAGATTGCATCATGGGAGAGGGTTTCAGGCAGCACCAAGCTGGCAGGGCACCAGGCAGTGCTGAAACCTCAGGAAGGCAGCCAGCTTTTAGGAATCAATGTAAGAATCAATGTCCCCCCATTACTCTGTGGGTCTGCTGATGGGGGGCTCTCCTGTATCTGTGTCCTGCCTCAGGCTGGGCATTGGGGGGGGCAGAGATTAGATCAAGACCCCAATCCGGCTGGGGCAGAGGGTTCTTCAGGAGCTCATGGGAAGTGGGTGGTTTCTGATATACAGGCACGTTTTGCAGCATCAGCTGTTTGTCCTTGGAGAGACTAGAGAGGTGATGCCTAGAGGGATGCTAGCTGGAACCAGAGGATGATGGGAGATCTGCCTTGTACCTCCAGCATCTATCGCAGGCAAAGAGAGCTCCCTCAATGATTTGGTATCAGTGTGGCTAGATTAGGACTTTACAGGGAAGGACATGTAATCTGGACCTCTAGGGGTGAAAAGGACTCTGATAAGAAAGGATCAGAAAGAGGGGACTTTAGATGAGCGAGGACAGCTTGCCACAAGGGGCACCGCAGGCCAGTGGGGGCTGCATGGAGGGGCAGAGAGGAAGGAGCTAGGAAAGGCAGGGAGGACTAGACTCAGAAGGCCTTGCTTTAAAGTCAATTAGTGGAGATTTGACGTATTCTGCAGCCAAGAAGGACGAATCTGACCATAGTGAACAGGATAAACGGGGAAGTAGGAGACTAGAGTCTGGCTGCTTTGCAAGGCTGCCTTTAGAGTTCGCAAGACCTGAAAACCTGTCTACAAAGAAAATTGCAAAGACACAATCCTCACCATCTGAAACGCTTCTGATTTAAGATGGAAAGCTCAAGTCCGGGTGGGAGCGTTGCTTTCTGAGGAAGTCCAGGTTGCCATGCGACCCAGATGCAGGGGGCTGCAGAGGTCACAAGCTCTGAGAGGTTTAGATACAGCTAAGTCCCGCCCAGCTCGGCCCGCCCCCTCCACCATCCTTGGGGTCTGGATCAGAATGCCTGCTGGTCTCAAAACTCTCTCCCCTCAGTGTCCAGTGCTATTCTCTCCTCTCCACACTGTGTCACCCCAAACCCACCTCCACACCCACTTGTCACCTGGAACTGAGCTCTTTTTCCTTGTTTTACACCCAGAAGCACACACACATACGTGCACTCACATGCACATGCACACATACAGACAAAGTACGAGGCTTCCCTGATAGCTCAGTTGTTTAAGAATTTGCCTGCAGTGCAGGAGACCCTGGTTCAATTCCTGGGTCAGGAAGATCCCCTGGAGAAGGGAAAGGCTACCCACTCCAGTATTCTGGCCTGGAGAAGTCCATGGACTGTATAGTCCATGGGGTCACAAAGAGTTGGATACAACTGAACCACTTTGATTTCACTTCACTTCACTTCACAAGGCATCTTGGGATGCATCAGACTTCACTGATAGCTCGGGGCACGAGAGCTCACATGGAGGTAACATAAACAACTTAAAACAGCATGTTAGATAGACCCTCCCCCAAGTTTTAAGACGAAGCCACCGCCCTTCCTGGAATTTCTCCTCGAATGCTTTCTCTGCAGTCTCTGGCCGCATCCCTCACCCCGCCCGCTTCTCGCTCATCCTCCTCTCTCTCTCCTCGATTCTGCTCTTTCCTGCAGCTTTTTCTCTTCTGCCCCAGGCCTTACCTTCTACTCTCTTGTGGCTTATCAGGATTTTTTTCATCTCCAGTACAAAGTAATTCCTGCGGCAAGAAGAACCTTGCTGCCCGATGTTAACCTGCTCACGTTAACACGTGCTCACGTTGATCTCACCCTCACGGTCTGGGGTCTAAATTCCAGGACCACCTCCCAGCACTGGGTCCCATGTTCAGGATATGGCAAAAGGATGGAAATCTCATGTATCTTCTGGAACACGGTTCTCTTTTAAGAATTCACCACCCGAGAGTGTGGGAGAATCCTGGCATCTTAGCCTACCTGGCAGTTAGCTAAAATGCCCTGTGCGCGCCTGGAGAGGGTGGGTTCCCTGCAGAACAGCAGGCGCAGGTGGGGGGCTGTGTTGGGCTTTATTTGAGGATTGACCAGCAACCGTGGAAAACATGTCATTTCCTGAAGGAAATGTGAAGAGGTCTCTATTGTTTCTGATGTTTCCTTTGACCAGGGACCCTCTGCCCTTTGCTGTTTCCCCTCCACCTTCAGTCAGATTTCTGACTTACTGGAAGCGGGGGATTTGGAGTCTGACCCCGAGTGGGTTGGGGTTGGGGCTCATCTGGGACTGTCCTGGCCTCTCCCTGAGAGGAGGGAGTCCATGTAACCCAGTCTCTACAGTCCTCTGTTTCCCCTTCTCTGAACAGAGACCCTGGCAATACAGAAGGCCTTGCTTTTTTTTTTTTTTTAATCCTTGGCTGCACTGTGTGGCTTGCAAAATCTTAGTTCCCTAACCAAGGATTGAATCCAGGCCCCCCTTGCAGTGGAAATGCAGAGTCCCAGCTGCTGAACAGCCAGGGAATTCCCCAGAAGGCCTTGCTCTTGTCGGCCAGGATGCTGGTCTCTGTTCTGTAAACACTGTGGGTGATGCCTCACAGCCTGCCATGTCCTGGATGCTCTAGTGTGGTCCGGAGACAGCGAGGAGTGCGCCCTCTGCCCACCCCGGCAGATCTTTCTCTTTTTGTCTCCCTTCTTCTATCTCGGTTTTTAAATTTTGTCTTTTGAGCGACTGTAAAGCAGCATGGAAAAGTACAAACACGCTGGAAAGTACGACTCCACCTTCCACCTGGTTGTACGCACAGGCCCTTTCTGAAGACACAGAGCGCTCTGTGCTGGACGCAGCTGCTGGAGCCGGAACACTTGTGAGAAGCACCCTGGAAAGCCAGTCGCTTTCTTTCCAAATCACCTTCCTCTTTCCCTACTAATCGGCACTGGTTGTTCCCCACATTCCATGTACCCTTAGCAGATGACACTCAGCGATCTTCAAATTCATTCCAAAGAATTTACCACGGGCAGCTGCAGGCTGGATGGAGTGGGCCTGCTAAAATAGAGACTGTGCTTTTTTCATAATTGCAAAAACAAGACGTACTCCCTTCAGGAAACGGAAAAAAATACAGCCAAGAATAAGTAACCAACACTTCATTACAGTCTTATCATGCAATGTTTTTGGATAAATCCTCACCCTCTATTGTTTTTAAATTAACTTGGTGTTTCTTATGTATTGGTTGTTCTGTTTGTACATTCTATTTTTAACCTATTCTTCCTTCTATACCTATTTCATAAACCTGTTTCTGTTTCATTAAATATTTTTCACAATAGAATTTTTGATGGCTGCCTAATATTCCATCATATAGCTTCCCAAGGTGACTGTTTCATGGGATATTTATATGATGTAGAGACTCCTGTCTATTCCAAAAATCAATTTCCTTGTCTCGTATACTAAAACAGAAAATACCTCTTATTTCCTTGTTTTTCATTCACACAGTCCTGATGCCCAAAATCAATGTTCCCAGAATGCGGGTGGTGTTGCTATTCACCCTTGGAGGTGACATTCTAACATGTTCAAGCTGCCATCCTGGGAGCGAACCATTTCACTCCAGCGCAACCCAAAAGTTCCCACCTCTCTCTCCTCCTCCAGCCCTGCGCCCAGAGTACACCCCTTGGGCTCTTCTCCCTGACAAGGTGACCTTGGTGTACATTTTCACCTGATTTTGTGAGCTTTGCACTGCTTTAGGAGTTGGGCCCCGTGTCTCACAATGTGCCCACTGTAAGGAAATTTCTCCCCAGACCAGACTGTTTGCCAACTGGGTCTGTGTGCAAAACCACAGCTTCTATGTCTCTAGAATCTTAAAAGCCTTTGGTTACTGAGAGTCTGAGCCTTGTTGCCTTGGGGAGAAGGCCCTTCACCTCCCTTTTTATCTTGAAACAGGTGATGGCCAATAAAAAGACATGTCCTCTTTATTTTTCATTTCCTGTGGGCTGTGTGCTGCTGCCGAGAGCCCTGGCTGCGAGCACTGAGGGAGGTCCACAGCTCTCAGTCTTGCAAGGCCTTCATCATGGGGGCAGGAAGAGCTGTGAGCAGGCCTGGACTCAAGCAGAGGGGGTCCTGGCCCACACAGAAGACAGAGCAGATGTTCACGTGAGATTCCGGCTTCCACTCCTGGAGGACTCAGTTCTCCAGCCTTTCCGTATCTAAGCTGATGGATGCTAGGATGCTCCCAAGTCCGGACTTGTTTGGGCACCTCATTGAGAAACATCTCAGGTGTACTTGCTTCTGTTTGCACTATCTGTGGGATGCCAAATATGCATTCCTTCACTGCCCCCACTTCCCTGATTGCTGGTTTGGGTTGAGTGTTTCCTTTCTTGTTGGAATGGCAGGACCATGGACCACCACCCAAGGTTTGCATCCACTTGGGGCTGCCTTTGCAACTCTCTCAGCAAGAGCAAGGCAGGTGGGGAAGAGAGGCCAGGAGGCCGGCAGATCCAAGAGCACCATGGCATTATATCACACCTTCCTTCCTCCTCCACTCTCCCAACCCAGAGTAAACATAGACAATGGGATCATGACTTTGGAGAGCCAGGTTCTGGTCCCAGCTCTACTACCAACTAGCAATTTACTTGTTTGTAAAATGGGGCTAATGTTGCTTACTGTCCTTGCCTTACTGACATGCAGCAAAGATCCCATGAGAACCTGGGAGGGAAAGCAAGGAATGAATACTAACCATCCTTGCCTTCCACCTCTCCAAACCATGTCAGAAAGGAATCTCAGAATGGAATTGACTGCCAGTAGCACTTCCTGGAGTGGGACGGTGGAGGAAGTAGGATTTGCCAGCCCTTGGCTCTCCTCCTGGGCCTCTGAGTCAAGTGCTGATCTGTGTTAACTGTGCACACCATTGCAGGAGTGAATCTGCCTTTGAGAAAGCCAACGTTGATGTGTTCCGAGTAAGAACCAACAATGTGGGCCTCATCTACAAAATCAGGTGAGAGTTTGGCCTCTGACAGGGCGGGGTGAGATGAAGGCAAGCAGAATAGGAACTGCTTTCATTATAGACACTCGGGTGTTGACTGCTTTCCTGCTGTCATCTGAGTGGTGACCAGAGGTGACCACATCTCCCCCCCCCCACCCTGAGTCATGGTGCTGTAAGCTTGCCCATTAGAGACTCACTTCTTTGGGTTATGACAACTTGAGACAATTTTTCACACACTTGGGGGAAATAAGCTTTGAGAAATCTTAGCACAGTGGTTAGCAGACTGCACGTCCAGATTGCCTTGGTTTAAATTTCTGCCCTGCCATTTACCAGCTGTGGAACTTCAGGGAGATTTCCTCTCCAAGCTTTAGTTTCCTCATCTGTAATAATGGTGCCCAGCTCCTAGGGCACCATTAGGGTTAGTGAGGATTCAAGAGTCAGTGTTTAGACCGATAACTGGCACACAGTAAGCACCCAGGGAGTGTTAGCAATGCCAGGCCATATTGCAGGGTGCCTGTTGACAGAGATCTCCCCTGACTTTGTTCTCTGGGGGAATTTTTGTGAATGTGTGGGGAGGGATAAGTCCACCAGCCTGGTTGCTGAGCAAGAGCTTCAGTTGTCCCGTTTTGCCCTCCTCCACCTACTGTTGCTGCTGCTGCTAAGTCACTTCAGTCGTGTCCAACTCTGTGTGACCCCATAGATGGCAGCCCAGTAGGCTCCCCCATCCCTGGGATTCTCCAGACAATAACACTGGAGTGGGTTGCCATTTCCTTCTCCAATGCATGAAAATGAAAAGTGAAAGTGAAGTTGCTCAGTCATGTCTGACTCTTCGCGACCCCATGGACTGTAGCCCACCAGGCTCCTCTGTCCATGGGATTTTCCAGGCAAGAGTACTGGAGTGGGTTGCCATTGCCTTCTCTGCCTCCACCTACTATCCATCCCCAATCAAGTTCATGCCCATCTGTCAGCCTGTCAAGATCACCTATGATCTGACTGTACCCAGACTAGAGGGCTTGGACAGGAGTGAAATGCTGCCTCCAATCACTCCTTGTTTTTCTTCTTCCCACTGGGAAATATAGGGCTGTGAACTCTTTTACTGGGAAAATAAAGGATGTATAATGGGCTCTGGCACTGGTTGTGTCAAGGGAAGGGTGTTATGAGCAAGAAAGGGGTTCTTACAAGGGAAGGCTGGGAAGAGAGTGTCAGTGTGTGGGAAAGGCAGCCCCTAAGCTGAAGTCCTACTGTGTGGTGGGCTCTGTGCCAGACAGAGGCATGCATTCTGTGTATATCATGTGTGTTAGGGGCTTTCCTGGTGACACTAGTGGTAAAGAACCCACCTGCCAACGTAGGAGACACGGGAGACACAGGTTCAACCCCTGGGTCACGTAAATCCCCTGGAGGAGGGCATGGCAACCCAGTCCAATATTCTTGCCTGGAGAGTCCCATGGACAGGGGAACCTGGAAGGCTACAGTCCACGGGGTTGCAAAGAGTCAGACATGATTTAGTGACGGATCACACACACACACACACACACACACACACCATCTGTTGGGGTGTGTGCTGTCTTGAGCTGTGGTTGTCCTATCAAGATTTGCAAATGTAAGGCCTCACTGTAATGGAATGCTTGGTGCAAAGTGAGGTCACCCAAGGATCAAGTTCTGGGGAAGAAACTGGGCCTCAAAGAGGAGAACTAGACTGGCAAGGATGGAGAGGACTACAGGAAGTGGAAGAAGATGACAGGGGCCAGATTTTGAACATTCTGGATCTCTACAGTAGCCCCTGGCCCCACGTAGTATTGATCAGTTAAAGCATGGCTAGCTCAAACCAGATGCAAAACCAGGTGCAAAAACACTTCAGATCTTTGAAAAACTAGCGCAAGATAAAGAATGTAAGATATCTCATTAACAAATGTTTACATGGTTACCCACTGAAATGATAAATGGATTAAATGAAATATACTATTAAAATTAACTTCACCTCCCCTTTGTTTTCAGTGTGGCTACTGGTGTTTCTATGGAGCAACACCAGTCTATGTAGCCATGCGGGCTCCTCTGGGTGGTAGGACTGAGTAGCTGAGTGTGTTTTGGGAGTCATGGTGAGAGGGAAAGCTCCAGACAGTCCTTCTGTAAGCCTTGGTGATCCTCAATTTTCCATGGAAGGCAATATTTCCTTATGGGCAATGTAGCAATCCACATTCATTAATAAGCACATCCGCCGTGCAGGGAATCTCATTTTTCAGATGAGGAAACTGAAGCCTCAGAGATAAATAACAGAATCAGAATGGTTGAACCTCTGTTTTGAGAAAACATTGGCGGGGTTTCGGTATGGAAGGGGCATTGTCTCTGTCTTACCGGTGATGGTGTGGGTGTCTGCCTCTGGCCCAGGATCGAGCACGACAACACGGGCTTGAACGCCAGCTGGTACCTGGACCGTGTGATTGTGACCGACATGAAGCGGCCTCACCTCCGTTACTACTTCAACTGCAACAACTGGCTGAGCAAAGTGGAGGGTGATCGCCAGTGGTGCCGTGACCTGCTGGCCAGCTTCAACCCCATGGACATGCCCCGAGGTCAGTGTCCAGAAGCTAACTTGCCTGCCATCCCTCCCTGCCTGTGCTGGGCTCGTCCAGGCTTCTGCCTTGTTCTGGGTGGCCCCATTGCTCCTTGCCACCTCTCCAGGGTCTTTTTGTTGACTAGGGCACAGGTGAGGCCCCAGAACTTTCTTGTGACCCTTTCAAGAGCAAGCTCTGGGGGCTCACAGAAGCGGAAGATGCAGGAGGCCCTGAAGGCATGGCGGAGGAACAGGCACAGCCCTGAGCACACCCTGTGTTTCCTTGGTCTTCGTGGTTTGTTTAGTCGCTAAGAAGTCACTTGCAACACTATGGTCTATAGCCCGCTAGGCTCTTCTGTCCATGGGATTTCCCAGGCAAGAATATTGGAGTGGGTTGCCATTTCCTCCTCCGGGGAATCTTCCTGACCCAGGAATCAAACCCAGGTCTCCTGCATTGCAGGCAGATTCTTTACCGATTCAGCTACGATCAGCTCCTACCTATGTAAAGTTCCCTCTGAGTTCAAAAGCAACTCTCCCTGGCTTCCTATTTCATAGTTTTTCTTCTTGCACTTGAGAAAGGTGAGTTCCAGCTGGGGCATGATGGATTGGATCACAGCCTGCTGCTTCTGGAGTTCCCCAACTCTTTCTGGTTTTATAAGAAGTGAAGCAACTTATATCAAATGCATTTCTGGCCCAAAGAGTTAGTTCTGTCATTTTAGCCCTGCAGGAACAATGGGAGGCAGGGAAAAAGAGCGTGTAAAAACACATCTATAATCCCTGTCCTATTTTACCACCCCTTTGTCTCCTAAAATCCTGACCCCCCCCCCATCATTGAGATATATATATATATATATATATCCTCATTTCCAAAAAGGAGATCTCACATGTGTGTACCATCATCATAATATCCTGCCTACATAGAGTCAAGGGACATCAGAGGGGAAAGGAACTTGGTGGCCAAGGAAAGAGAAGTGAGTTTCCCACGGTCACTCAGTAGAACAGCAGAAGGCCAACACACTCCTCCATCCAGCATGCCCCCGGTGGTTTCCAAGTGCCACTGGCTCTTGCAACTCAGCTGGGCATGTAAACATATCTATTATTCTAATGATGATATCCCAGCTCCCAGCCAACCTTGAAAATTTGCCCTATTCCTGTGTCAGATCAGATCAGATCAGTCGCTCAGTCATGTCCGACTCTTTGCGACCCCATGAACTGCAGCACGCCAGGCCTCTCTATCCATCACCAGCTCTCGGAGGTCACTCAGACTCACATTCATCGAGTCAGTGATGCCATCCAGCCATCTCATCCTCTGTCGTCCCCTTCTCCTCCTGCCCTCAATCCCTCCCAGCATCAGAGACTTCTCCAATGAGTCAACTCTTCGCATGAGGTGGCCAAAATACTGGAGTTTCAGCTTGAGCATCATTCCCTCCAAAGAAATCCCAGGGCTGATCTCCTTCAGAATGGACTGGTTGGATCTCCTTGCAGTCCAAGGGACTCTCAAGAGTCTTCTCCAACACCACAGTTAAAAGCATCAATTCTTCGTCGCTTCCTGTGTAGTTCTCATTATAATAACTTGCAACTTCATTGATTCTTTTTTTTTTTTTTAAAGATATGCTACCCTCTTTTATTACAAAATAAAAATTTGATCATTGCAGAAAATTTAGAAAATACAGACATACAAAAATAAAAAAAGAATACCTATAATTCCTGGAGAAATAGCACTGGACCTTTTACAGCACTTATTTCTGGTCTTTTTAGTGTATATAGTTTGAGAGGATGTGCTGGTACAACATCCCCTGTTTTAGAGCGTGTTTATTTTTAAGTCATTAAATGTCACTCAACATCCCTACTCAGAGAAAGCAACGGCAACCCACTCCAGTACTCTTGCCTGGAAACTCCCATGGATGGAGGAGCCTGGTAGGCTGCAGTCCATGGGGTCGCTAAGAGTCGGACAGGACTGAGAGACTTCACTTTCACTTTTCACTTTCATGCATTGGAGAAGGAAATGGCAACCCACTCCAGTGTTCTTGTCTGGAGAATCCCAGGGACGGGGGAGCCTGGTGGGCCACCGTCTGTGGGGTCGCAGAGAGTCAGGCACGACTGAAGCAACTTAGCAGCAGCCTCAGCAGCAGCAGCAGCAGCAACATCCCTACTTATAAGGGCTGTGTAGCATCTTGGTGTAGGGAGATACATACCATCATTTATTCATTGGGTACTTTATAGTTGGATATTTATATTGTCTTCCCCCTCTAGATTTTTTGTTATTATAAAGAGTACATCTAAGTCTTGCCACAGATAAATTACTCTTTCCCTAAGATCATTTCCCAAGTGGAATTTCTAGGTCAAATAGAGTACATATGGTGAAGACTTTTGATGGGCATTCCCAAAGTGTCCTAAAAAGCACCCATCAGTGCACAGTCACATCAGTTGTGAAGAGCACCCACTCCATTTGTCCTTGCTGACAGCTGAAAGTATTGATTAATTTCCCAATTGGGTAGGAAAAAGGGCTTTTCAATGTTTTCTCCTTGGTTAATGGTGGGGTTGAATATTTGCATGTTTTATTGGTCACTTGGATTGTGTGTGTTGATGTGTGTAAATTGTCTACCTCATGGTCCCTGTGTCTTTCTTTTTGATTGAGGTGAATTCCCCCAATTCTCCTATAGACTTAAAGCACTTTAACTCTTGATCCAGTGTCATTATCAGGATCAATCCTTAGCAAATTGTCAAGCTTGCCATCTTTCTTTTTTTTTGTTCTCTTAAGTTTCCCCTTTCTTGGCCTTTACCCTCCTTTTAGCTCATGATCCAACTTCTGCTCTGGTCACATGAAAATCCAGTGCTCCGCTGTTAGGCGAAGAGCTTCTGAGAATCACCGTTGAGAAAGAATGAATATAACTCAGTGATTCCTCAACTTTCCATGAGAATGGTCCAGGGTAGTGTTTCCTTCAAGTCTCTGAGTTAGGTTGCCTGACTGGGCCCTCTGTCCTTATATGGGCTGAAGGCATTGAGTTTTTTAGTATTTCCAGGCTAGATTCTGGGGAGGGAATGAAAACATGATCCTCAAATATTCAAGGGACTGCACTGGTTAACAAAAGGTTAAGTTTCTTCTATTTTCACCTGGAATTATATTAATTTGGTGTTTGGAGGTCTTTGATCATCAAAATGGGGAGGATAATTATTTCTTCATTCATGCAGTGTGACAGGTAAAAATATTTAAAAATATGGGATGTAGGGTATAAAAGAGGGGGAGAGAAGAAAGGGGACATTTCCCATGTATAATCCATGCCCCCACCCTTGTTCCCCTCTCTCCATCCCCTTTTGTCCATTAAAAAAAATTATTTTTAAATTTATTTTTAATTGGAGGATAATTGCTTTACAATGTTGTGTTGGTTTCTGCCATACAGCAGTGTGAATCTGCCATGAGTATACATATATCCCCTCCCTCCTACCCCCAACTCACGCCTCTAGATTGTCACAAAGTCCCTGGCTGAGCTTCCTATGTTATACAACAACTATATAGCTATCTATTTTACAAATGGTAATATATGCGTTTCAGCGCTACTCTCTCAATTTGTCCCGCCCTCTCCTTTCCCTGCTGTGTCCACAAGTCTATTTCCTAGGTCTGCATCTCTATTCCTGCCCTGCAAATAGGGTCATCAGTGCTATTTTTCTAGATTTCACATATATTCATTAATATATGATACTTGTTTTTCTCTTTCTGACTTACTTCACTCCCTATTGTAACAGGCTCTAGGTTCATCCACCTCAGTTCAGCTGACTCACATTCATTACTTTTTATGACTGAGTATTCATTGTATATATGTACCACGACTTCCTTATCCATTCATCTGTCAGCGGACATCTAGGTTGCTTCCATGTCCTGGCTGTTATAAGTAGCACTGCAATAAACTTTGGGATACACGTGTCCTTTTGTATGATTTTTTTCAGGGTCTATCACAGTAGTGGGATTGCTAGGTCATAGGGTAGTTTCCTAGCAATCCCACTACTGTGATAGTTTCAGCCCTAGTGTGTTCAGGGTAGTTTCAGCCCTAGTGTGTTAAGGAATCACCATACTATTTCTCTACAGCGGCTCTGTTGGTTTACATGCTCACCAACAACGCACGAGGATTTCCTTTTCTCCACATCGTCTCCAGCGCGTATTGTTGGTGGATTTTCTGATGAAGGCCATTCTGACTGGTGCGAGGTGACAGCTCATTGTAGTTTTCATTTGCATTTCTCTTATAATGAGTGACATTGAGCATCTTTTCCTGTGTTTATTGGCCTTCTGTGTCTCTTCTTTGGAGAAATGTCAGTTTAGGTCTTCTGCTCATTTTTTTTGGTTGGGTGGGTTGTTTTTCCGATATTGAGCTGCTTGTATATTTTAGAGATTAATCCTTTGTCAGTTGCTTCATTTGCAATTATTTTCTCCCGTTCTGAGAGTTGTATTTTCATCTTGTTTACAGTTTCTTTTGCTGTGCAAAAAGTTTTAAATTTAATTATATCCCATTTGTTTATATTTCCATTACTCTAGGAGGTGGGTCAAAGAGGATCTTACTGAGATTTTTATCAAAGTGTTCTGCCTATTTTTAAAAAACTTTTAAAAAGTTTATTTTTAATTGAAGGATAATTGAAGGATAATATTGTGTTGATTTCTGCCATGCATCAACATGAATCAGCCTTAGGTATATATATGTCCCCTCCCTCCTCCCTCCTACCCCATCCCACCCCTCTAGGTTGTCACAGAGCCCCAATTTGAGTTCCCTGAGCAAATTCCCACTGGCTATCTATTTTACATATGGTAGTGTATATGTTATTGGAGAAGGAAATGGCAACCCACTCCAGTGTTCTTGCCTGGAGAATCCCAGGGACAGGGAGCCTGGTGGGCTGCTGTCTATGGGGTTGCACAGAGTCGGACACGACTGAAGCGACTTAGCAGCAGTGGTGTATATGTTTCCATGCTCTGCTCTCTATTTGTCCCGCTCTCTTGTTCCCCCCGCCTTGTGTCCAAAGGTCTGTTCTCTATGTCTGTTTCTCCATTGCTGCCCTGCAAATAGGTTCATTAGTATCATCTTCCTAGATTCCATATATATATGTGTTAATGCATGATACTTGTTTTTCTCTTTCTGACTTACTTCACTCTGTATAAGAGGCTCTAGGTTCATCCATCTCATTAGAACTGACTCAAATGCAGTTCTTTTTATGGCTGAGTAATATTCCACTGTATATACATACCACAGCTTCTTTATCCATTCATCTGTCAACGGACATCTAGGTTGCTTCCATGTCTTAGCTATCTTAAATAGTGCTGCAATGAACACTGGGGTACATGTGTCTTTTCAGTTATGGTTTTCTTAGGGTATATACCCTGTAGAGAGATTGTTGGATCATTCAGAGTTTTATTCATAGTTTGTTAAGGAATCTCCATACCTGTCTTCCATACTGGCTGTATCCATTTACATTCCCAGCAACAGTGCAAGAGGATGCCCTTTTCTCCACACTCTCCCCAGCATTTATTGTTTGTCGATTTTTTTTTTTTTTTTTTGATGATGCCCATTCTGACTGATTACAATGAGGTAATATCTCATTGTAGTTTTGATTTGTATTTCTCTAATAAATAGCATGTTGAGCATCTTTTCATATGTCTATTAGCCATCTACAAGTCTTTGGGGAAACGTCTGTTTAGGTCCTCTGCCCACTTTTTGATGAGGTTGTTTGTTTTACTGGTATTGAGTTGCATGAACCACTTGTATATTTTGGAAATTAATCCTTTGTTACTTCATTTGCCATTATTTCCTCCCATTCTGAGTGTTGTCTTTTCACCTGTTTATAGTTTCCTTTCGGAGAAGGCAATGGCACCCCACTCCAGTACTCTTGCCTGGAAAATCCCATGGATGGAGGAGCCTGGTGGGCTGCAGTCCATGGGGTCGCTAAGAGTCGGACACGACTGAGTGACTTCACTTTCACTTTTCATTTTCATGCATTGGAGAAGGAAATGGCAACCCACTCCAGTGTTCTTGCTTGGAGAATCCCAGGGATGGGGGAGCCTGGTGGGCTGCCGCCTATGGGGTCACACAGAGTCGGACACGACTGAAGTGACTTAGCAGCAGCAGCATAGTTTCCTTTGCTGTGCAAAAGGTTTTAGTTTTAACTAGGTCCTACTTGTTTATTTTTGTTTTTATTCTCTTTACTCTAGGAGATGGGTCATAAAGGATCTTGTGATTTATTTCATAAAGTATTCTGCATATGTTTTCCTCTAAGAGTTTCGTAGTTTCTGGATTACACTTAGGTCTTTAATCCATTTTGAGTTTATCTTTGTGTATGGTGTTAGGAAGTGTTCTAATTTCATTCTTTTACATGTAGCTGTCCAGTTTTCTAAGCATGGCTTATTGAAGAAGCTATCTTTTCTCCATTGTATATTCTTACCTCCTTTGTCAAAGATAAGGTGCCCATAAGATGAGGTATGTGGGTTTATCTATGGGCTTTCTATCTTGTTCTATTGATCTATATTTCTGTTTTTGTGCCAATGCCACACTGTCTTGATGACTGTAGCTTTGTAGTCTGGAGTCAGGACGGTTGATTGCTCTAGCTTCATTTTCTTTCTCAAGATTGCTTTGGCTAGTCAGGGTCTTTTGTGTTTCCATACAAATTATAAAACTTTTTGTTCTAGTTCTATGAACAATTCCATTGGTAATTTGATAGGGATTGCACTGAGTCTGTAGATTACTTTGGGTAGTATAGTCATTTTTATAATGATTCTTCCAATCTAAGAGCTGGAGAAGGAAATGGCAACCCACTCCAGTATTCTTGCCTGGAGAATCCTGTGGACAGAGGAGCCTGGTGGGCTGCCGTCCATGGGGTCGCACAGAGTCAGACACAACTGAAGCGACTTAGCATGCATGCATGCATTGGAGAAGGAAATGGCAACCCACTCCAGTATTCTTGCCTGGAGAATCCCAGGGACAGAGGAGCCTGGTGGGCTGGCATCTATGGGGTCCCACAGAGTCGGATACAACTGAAGCAACTTAGCAGCAGCAATCTAAGAACGTGTTATATCTCTCCATCTGTTTGTGTTGCTTCTTATTTCTTTGATCATTGTCTTCTAGTTTTCTGCATACAGGTCTTTCGTCTCCTTAAGTAAGTTTATTCCCAGGTATTTTTATTCATTTTGTTGCAATGATGAATGGGATCATTTCCTTAATTTCTATTTCTGAGTTTTCATTGTTAGTATATAGGAATGCAAGGGATTTCTGTGTATTAATTTTGTATCCTTCAACTTTACTAAATTCATTGATTGGCTCTAGGAATTTTCTGTTGGTATCTTTAGGATTTTGCTATGTATAGTATGGGGAGAAGGCAATGCAATGGCACCCCACTCTAGTACTGTTCCCCGGAAAATCCCATGGATGGAGGAGCCTAGTAGGCTGCAGTCCATGGGGTCGCTAAGAGTCAGACACGACTCAGCGACTTCACTTTCACTTTTCACTTTCATGCATTGGAGAAGGAAATGGCAACCCACTCCAGTGTTCTTGCCTGGAGAATCCCAGGGACGGAGAGGCCTGGTAGGCTGCTGTCTATGGGGTTGCACAGAGTTGGACATGACTGAAGCGACTTAGCAGCAGCATGTATAGTATGATGTCATCTACAAACAGTGAGAATTTTAATACTTCTTTTCCAACCTGGATTCCTTTGGTTTCTTTTTCTTCTCTGATGGCCACAGACTTCCAAAACTATGTTAAATAACAGTGCTTTGCTTATTTTAAAATCAGGGTGTTTGCTTGTTGTGGAGTTGTAAGAGTCTATCCAGACTATATTTCTGAATATAAACCCCTAATCAGACTTGATTTACAGATATTTTCTCCATTCCATGGGCTGCCTTTTGCGCTGTTTGTGTCTGCTGGTGCACAAACTTCTTCAGTTTTATGAAGTCTAATTTATCTAGTTTTCCTTTTTGTCGTTTATGCTTTTGTGTCATAGCCAAAGTCATTGCCTATGTCATGAAGCTTTTGTCCCATGTTTTCTTCTAAGAGTGCTGTATCTTTAGCTTTTACATTTTTGCTGTTGATTCATTTTGAATTAACTTTTGTATATGGTGAAAGGTGAAGGTCCAGTTTCATTCTTTTGCACGTGGATGTTCAGTTTTTTCACCACTGTTTGTGGAAAAGGCTGTGCTTTCCCCCATTGAATGGTCTTAGCACCCTTGTTGAAAATCATTTGACCATACACACAAAGGTCTGTTTCTGGGCTCTCTGTTCTGTTGGTCTAAATGTCTATCCTTATGTCAGTGTCACAGCGTTTAGATTACTGTAATTTTGTAGAAGTTTTGAAATCAGGATGTGGTAGACCTCCAACTTCATTCTTCTTTTTAAAGATTATTTTGGCTGTTCAGGGTCCCTTGATATCCAGCTTCTTTTAATGCACCTTAAATTCTCATTAACTTTTATTAACAGTGACACTATGCCATACTGACTTTGCATACTGACTTTTATTCACTTGGAAAAAAATATGAATAGTCTCTCTCAACCCCAAGTCCTTGGTCCTTGCCCAGGACTTCAAGGCTGCTGGGGAAACCTCACAGATTCTCCTGACTCATCCCCCACGTGAGTCAGCAGGTGTGGGTGTCCCAGTCTTGGCTGGCTCTCCACCACCTCTCAACAAAATGATCCAGGCAGACATCACACCTCCTAGTTAAGTATCTCAGTCATATAGACAGCCTGAACAGGGAGTTAGCAGCCATCTCTATGTTCATTTCCTTCCTGGAATGGGTGTCAGGGGTCTTGGCACCTTCTGGGGCCTGGGGAAGGTTGGTAGCCACTTTTTCAGCATATCTCTGTTGATTATCCCTGGAAACACAGTCTTGACTATCAAACTGCTCCGGAAATTTGGCGAATTTTCCCTCCTGCCATCTGCCTTTTTGCATCCCCGCCTTATTGCCATGGACACCTGACTCACTTCCTGGCGGTTTTCTTTCACCTGTCTGTAATGGCTCATCCTCTTGACACCCAGAACCCAGAGGAGACATTGACATTTACAACTGATGAAAGCCCTTGGCCAAGATCTAAGTACGTCTTCCAGGCTTTGAACCAAAGCATCATCATTAAGAACTAACAACTGCCATCAGTGATGCCTTCTGAGCTACTGTTAGATTCTCCAGGTCTAGGTAAAGACACGGTCTTTGCCCACAAGGTGCTCACAGTCTGGTGGAGGACAGAGATTGCCATAGTGCAAGTACCCACGAAGAGGACACAGGGGTCCAGAACTCCAGTCTCAAGTCACGGAGTTCTAGGTTCAAATGCCAGCAATGTTACCTACTAGCTATGGACAAAATCCTGCAGCAGCCTGAGTCTTCATGTGCTCACACCTTACAATTAGAATCTTATTTAAAATTCACAGCACCCCGAGGAGGGAAGTTCTATTATTTGCAAAGAAGGTGGACCTGAGCATCCATGACCTTGAATAGCCCCCTCCTCTGTTTCTTGGTCTCAGGCTAGCAGCTCCCCTTTCTCAACCTGCTTGCTCAGACTGTGTTGGCTCTAGTGTCTGGCAGGAAGTGCTCTGAAAGCTGTTCTCCCTGGCACTAATAAATCATGAGAAGGTTTCAAGGGACCCACGCAAAATGGGGATGAAGCCTGAGGGACAGGATGAGACATCCTCTCCCAACCTGCTCCCACAGTCTGGGGCGGAAGCCAGACAATGTACAGCAGTTTCTAGGGTTCAA
Source organism: Tragelaphus eurycerus (assembly GCA_935064755.1). Taxonomy (NCBI): domain Eukaryota; kingdom Metazoa; phylum Chordata; class Mammalia; order Artiodactyla; family Bovidae; genus Tragelaphus; species Tragelaphus eurycerus. The sequence continues at coordinate 16,948,663 of CAKXYN010000023.1, forward strand.
TCTGCACCCCATCCACCCCAACAAGGACCCAATAGGACTGTTCTCCCTGGAGCCCCAATGCCTGCCTGCCTGAGATGAAAGTGGGAGGTTCTCCTTGCTCCAAGACTGCTGTCTCAAGTTGGTTAGACAAAAAATTCTGAATCTCCCACTGAAACATGTACCAGAGTCAGAGAAAATGTTAGAGCCCACATCTCTGCCCCCTCATTGCTCTTCTACCTTCTCCTTCAGTTTTCTCCAGGCCACCTAAACACCGTTGCATCTAAAACCCCAGCCTCTCCGGAAAGGATTACCTGCTCCCTTGCCTTGGGTTTTTCTCTCCCTGCAAACTCTGGATAAACTGAAGTCTGTACCTTCCACTGTAGTGCAATGATTCTCAGTGGGGTTCTGGCACTCCATCAGCAGTTAGGGGATGTGTAGGGAATCCTATGGGCTTCCCAGGTGGCTCAGTGGTAAAGAATTCTGCCTGCCAAGCAGGAGATCTGGGTTCGATCCCTGGGTCTGAAAGATCCTCTGGAGAAGAAATGGCAACCTACTCTACTAGTCTTGCCTGGGAAATCCCATGGACAGAGGAGCCTGGTGGGCTACAGTCCAAAGGCTTGCAAAAGAGTCAGACACAATTTAGTGACTAAACAATAAGCAAAGAGTTTTATGAGGAGAGAGGAAAGAACTTCTACCTGTTTCCAGAGATTCAGATACATCCTGGCCAAATAGCAGAAGGAACCACTGTGGCTACTGGGGCTGGGGTGTAGCCCTTGGATACATGGCTGAGAAACAGCATATCTCAGAGATTCTATTTGCCTCTTTGGACTCTAAGCACTTAATATGTGTCAATCTGGTCTCTCCAGCTCAGCTTGGGTTTCTCTGAGGGTAGCACTTTCACTTGTCCCTGCACACGTGGTCCTGGGACTTAGGGGCCGGAGTGAAGATCAGTAGGACGTGGGCTCAGGTGTGCAGACACACACGCTCATGAGGACCAGCAGCTGAGACGAGTGCAAAGAGCTCTACCGGCGGGCAGAGAGCTGGCTGCTAGTCTTGCCCTAAGGAACGCTGCACCTCTGGGCTGCCTGCTCATCTTATCAGAGGTCCCCTGTGACTCTGGATTCCTCTGCTAGCTCTGACTTTACTCTGCTAGCTAAGCGTCTCTCTCTCAAATGGCTCCAGCAGTCTGTGCACCCCCCCACCTGCCAACCATGATGTCAGTTTTGGTGTGACACTCACGGGGCACCGTGCCCAAATGCAGTTGATAATCACACTGCAGAGTTACACAGGCTGAGAACCCAGGGCTGCCCATGTCTTTCTGGCCCCAGGGAGGCTCGAGGTACATCCCTGAGGCTGGAGCTGGGGTGGGGGCAGCATTGAAAGATTGAGGGTGGGGACACAGAGGTGGACAAGGCAGGACACGATGGACTAGAGTTGGAGTGACGCAGTGCTGGGTCTTGAAGGAGCGTGGGCTGAGGGCTGTCACCAGTAGGGAAGCGCGAGTATGACCTGTTTAGAGCAGACATAGCTTTCTCACTGCCAATATGATGTCATTTCCTGCCTTCTGGCCAAGCAATTGTCCCCATCCTGGTGCCAACCCACAAACCCTCCCACCTTGCAAAGCACCGAGTTGATCACATGGCTTAAATCAGTACTGAGCCCACATCACATTAGGAGAGCCTGCCAGCTTGGCAGTGAGACAAGCCTCTGAAGCCAGGATCTGAGTTCCAGCTGGTCTAGGGGCTGCACACACCCTGGGGCTGGTAGAGCCCAGGCCCAACAGTGCATCAGGGTTTTAGACCCAGGCCTCGCTGACAGCTGACAGGACCCCTGACTTCAGAAGGGCCCACCCTTGCTCCCAGCTGGGGCCGGTTCGTTAGGGACAAGCCTTCTTCTAAGAAGCATTTAGTCTTTGGCGGAATAATAATAAATAGAACTGCAACCGGTTCTGTGCTGTGCTCCAAAGAGACTGAGGGGCTGGTTGTTAGAAGAAAGGAAGCCCACAGGAGGAACGACAGCTTGGGCAGGTGGGCTGGAGCAGGCAGGCGACAGAGAGGATCGAAGACAGTCTCCTGTTTCCAGTCTGGAGCAAGGACTGGCTTTTTTCTCCCCACACCAGATGGGACAGCAAGTGCAGTGCTGGGATCCCAAAGCTGCCCAGAGCTGGGGACTGGGTAGAAATGGTGCCATGTTTGTCCGGCACAGTCACTGTTTCCACTCCTGGTTATTTCATCAGGTTAGATCATGCTTGTGCTCAGTCCTGTCTGACTCTTTGTGGACTTATAGCCCTTTTGGACTATAGCCCTTCAGGCTTTTCTGTCCATGGGATTTTTCGGGCCAGAAAACTGGAGTGGGGGTTGCCATTTCCTCCTCCAGGGGATCTTCCCGACCCAAGGATCAAGCCCACATCTCCTGTGTCTCCTGCACTGCAGGCAGATTCTTTACCTGCTGAGCCATCAGGAAAGCCCCTTTCATCAGGTAACGGGGTTATAATTTCCAGCTCATGCCAGGCTTCACAGTAATTATCACACAGCTCCAAATGCACACCTGGTCTTGGCAAGACAGTGTGAGGGACAGTGCCCAGGGTGCCTTTGAAGAAGGGACAGGACAGAAAAGGGATCAGGATTAACCTCTTAGGGGCATATGGTGGTCACGCTGACCTGCAGTGGATTCCAGACCAGCCGGAGAACCACATGGTGCAGGAGCAAGTGTAAGCAGCCTGGGTGATTGATGCAAAACACACCCGTCATGAGAGCTCTACCAATAAACCCGAGGCCCTAGCCTACTCCCAGATTCTAGTGGATGCTATCATACAGTAGTCAAATCACTAATGTTAACATATAGCTCTCTGGACCAGAAAGCATACGGGGCTGCACACCCTGAGTTCTCACTCTGGCTCTGTCCTCAGCAGTCATGGGACTTGGGCCAGAGCTCAGTTCCTCTCCTTAGTGGGGGCACTAGGTGGCCTCTTGGGTTTTTTAGGACTGTCATTGTTTAGCTGCTAACTTGTGTCTGACTCTTTTACGACCCAATGGACTGTGGCCCACCAGGCTCCTCTGTCCATTACCATTTCCCAGGCAAGAATACTGGAGTGGGTGAGACCCCATGGCCTGCCATTCCTCCTCCATGGGATCGTCCAGACTCAGGGACTGAACCTGCGTCTCCTGCTTGGCAGGTGGATTCGTTACCACGGAGCCACCTGGGAAGCGCTTTTTCAGAACTAGAGGAGGGTTTCCCTTCACAACCCAATAGAGACGGATGGCCCAGGGCTAGCCCTCCTCTACGGCAGCAGGAGGAGATTGACTTTTGGCCCCTTCCTTCTGCAGCGGATACTTCTTCCCCATTTCATGCCCCTCCCCTGACCTTCTATTCTGCCCATGCCAGTCTCCCCATCACAAGCTCTATCTCTGGACTTGCGCTCTCTGTGGTCAAACCTGGCTCTGCCTCTCTAAGCATGAACAGATGCCTTAAGCTCTGCACCTCTATTTCCTCTTCTGTAAAATGGGGATAATGTGAATTCCCACTTCAGGAAGCGGTTGAGCTAGTTAACTGGGGGAATGAACATTAAAGGACTTAGGGCAGTGAGTGAGTGAGTGTCCAGCTCTTTGCGACCCCATGGACTGTAACTAGCCAGGCTCCTCTGGTCCATGGAATTCTCCAGGCAAGAATACCAGACTGGGTTGCCATTTCCTTCTCCAGTGCAGTGCAGAGCATAGAATAAATGCTCAGTCAACCAGGCAAACCTGGTTGTTGCTATTGTTACAAAGCTGTTTCTCCCCCTGCATCTTCCTCCACATCTAAGCTTGTTCTGACTCTGAGATGCACAGACTCAAGATTCTGGCCTCTCAAGCTCAGAAAGGACTTTGGAGCCACAAAGTGCCTGAATCCCCTCTAGAATCTGACAGGCCCGTCTAGACTGCTGTGTATAGGCTCCTGACCTCGACCACAGCAGAAACCTGCAGCGAGCACTGCTTTTCCCAACCCTCTTCCCTCTACCTGACCTTCCCCCTTAACCCAGCTCAAGTGTTACTCAGGATGCCCTAGCTCTATTTGCTGGGGCTGCAGCATAGGAGTCACGGGTCCTTGAAACCCTATGGAGGTGATCCTGGGCCTCGGGACTCACAGCCTTGAGGGCTTCCGGGTGGGGAGGGCAGGGCCATCCCTGCAGCCCTCTCTTCCTCTGAACTTAACAGCAGCTTCCCACCCACCCCATCTGCTGCCTCCTAGCATTGCAGGAAATCATCTCCGGAAAGAGTGGGAAGAAGAAAAGTGCTTTGAATGAGGCCCCAGTGAAGAGTCTCAGATAATTTGGGGGCCAAAAGGACCTTATCTACCCTCCTCCGTACTATAGAGAGGAGAACGGAAGTCCAGGGAAGCTGGGCCACCTGCTCATGGTCACAGTGTAACTACAGGCAGAGCCAGATCCCTGGGGATGGAATGCCAGCTCATCTCCTCCAGTGTGATTCAGTGATTCAGTGGGCAGTGGAAATTCATTGGGAATCTTCTCTGCACCCGATCCTGGACTCAGGGTAAATATGTAAGGGTTTTTCTTTAGGAGCTTAGAGTCTAGAGGGAGGAGAGTCAGGCCAGTAAAAAGTACAGTACAAAGAGATAGAATGGTCTAGGGAGGGGGATGCCCCAGGCCCAAGGACGCATCGGAAGGGGGAACCAGGAGGGTTCATAGAGGAGGTGATGGTGCTCAAGCTGTGACTTCATAGGTGAGAAGGGATTCACCAGGCTTTCAAACAGAATGAGGGCACTTTAGGAGCTGATGGGTCCTAAGGGCACAGTGTCTCATTCACAAAGCTGGGGGCAGACCCTCAAATTCACGGCTTAACTGTGGCCTCAGTTTCCCGGGGACCACTGCCAGCCACACTCTCTTTCAACCAAGCAGCCCGAACCTTTGGGGGAATGCCCCATGCTTGGTTTGTATATTTGCCCCATGCTTGGTTATTTTGATTCTCAAATAGTTGTTTGTAATAACCTTTGTAATTTGGAAACTATACTTTTTGGAGCCGCATCCTGTATTCACGAACTTGTGAACTTATGATACAGTTATTGCCTGGGCCATGATCCTGGTCTGGCTATCCATTTCAGCCACCATGGTTTCCTGCTGGGTCCCTGCCGAGAGATCCAAGTGCTTTTTGGATCATTTTCCATTATAGGTTATTAAAAAATATTGAATATAGTTTCCTGTGCTACATGGTATGTCTTTGTTTTTCATCTGTTTTATATATATAGTTGTGTGTTCATCTGTTTATCCCAAATTCCAAATTTATCTCTTCTCCCCTTTCCCCTTTGGTAACCATTTGTTTGTTTCCTGTATCTATAAGTCCATTTCTGTTATTTAATTAAGTTTATTTGTATCATTTTTTAAGATTCTGCATATAAGTGATATATGATATTTGTCTTTCTCTGTCTTCACTTAACATGATAATCTCTAGGTTAATCCATGCTGCTGCAAATGACATTATTTGATTCTTTTTATCTGGCTGAGTAATATTTCATTTTAGATATATACCACATCTTTATTATCCATTCATCTGTTGATGGATATTTAGGTTGCTTCTACATCTTGGCTACTGCAAATAGTGCTGCTATGAACACTGGGGGGCATGTATCTTTTCAAATTAGAGTTTTCATATTTTCTGGATATATGCCCAGGAGTGAGATTGCTGGATCATATGGTAACACTATTTTTGGCTCTTTTAAGGAAATCCCATACTGTTTTTCATAGTGGCTATTCCAATTTACCTTCCCATCAATAGGGCAAGAGGGTTCCCTTCTCTATGCACACTCTCCAGCATTTGTGATTTGTAGACTTTTTTGATGATGGGGCTTCCCAGGTGGCACTAGTGGTAAAGAATGTACCTGCAATGCAGGAGCTGAAGGAGATGTGGGTTCGATCCCTGGGTCGGGAAGATCCCCTGGAGGAGGACATGGCAGCCTACTTCAGCATTCTTGCCTGGAGGATCCCATGGACAGAGGAGCCTGGTGGGCTACAAGTCCATAGGATTGCAAGGAGTCAGACATGATGGACGTGACTTAGCAGGCACACGTGGACGTTCTGATGATGACCATTTTGACTGGAATGAGGTGATACTTCATTGTAGCTCTGATTTGCAGTTCTTCAATAATTAGCAATGTTGAGCATCTTTCATGTGCCTGCATGTCTTTGGAGAAATGTCTGTTCAGGTCTTCTGCTCATTTTTTGATTGAATTCTTTGTCTATATATTTATATGGGCTTCCATCGTAGCTTGATTGGTAAAGAATCTGCCTGTAGTGCAGGAGATCCAGGTTCAATTCCTGGGTTGGGAAGATCACCTGGAAAAGGAAATGGCAACCCACTCTAGAGTTCTTGTCTGGATAAGTGCATGGACAGAGGAACCTGGCCAGCTACAGTCCATGGAGTTGCAAGAGTTGGACACAACTTAGCAACTAAATCATTATATATATGTATGTGTGGTTTGTGTGTGTGTGTGTGTGTATATGCATATATGCTATGCTATGCTAAGTCACTTCAGTCGTGTCCGACTCTGTGCGACCCCACAGTCAGCAGCCCACCAGGCTCCCTCGTCCCTGGGATTCTCCAGGCAAGAACACTGGAGTGGGTTGCCATTTCCTTCTCCAATGAATGAAAGTGAAAAGTGAAAGTGAAAAGTGAAAGTGAAGTTGCTCAGTCGTGTCCGACTCTTAGCGACCCCATGGATTGCAGACTAACAGGCTCCTCCGTCCATGGGATTTTCCAAGCAAGAGTATTGGAGTGGGGTGCCATTGCCTTCTCCAGTATGTATATATAGTGAGCTATATAAGCTGTTTGTATGTTTTGGAAATATATTCCCATTTTGAGGATGCTGGAAACAGAGGCACAAAGAAGTTAAGCAATTTGCTTATAAGTAATGGAGCCAAAAGTGAACCCAGATGTCCTTGAACTTAATCACTGTGTAAGATAGCCTTAGAGACACCTCTGTTAACATTTTAGTGAATTCCGTCTCTATTCTTTTTTTGTGCATGAATGTATTAAAGACTATATATTGATGAAAATGGTATTGTATTTTGGTCAAATTTATAACCTTTTTTTTTTTCAGTTAATAGCATTGGCTAATATTCTAAATCATTATTTTTAATGGCTGCATGGCATTCCATGAATGGGTGAATACTATAATTCACTCCCAACGATCCCTCACTTTGGATGTTTTTAGGTTGTTCTCAGTTTCTCATTATTCTTACAGTTCTGTGATAGACATCTTTTTAGGTGGTCTATGAACACAAGGATTTCCTAGCATTAACTAGTTGCTATGCACAGGGATGGAACTGTTGGTCCAGGGGGTTGCAGAACGATGTCTTTAACACACATTCCTCACCTCCAGCAGCACCTGAGACGTGTTGGCTTCCCAGTCCTGTGGGGGATAAATTCTGGCAGTGGAGTGGAATCTGGGTTGGAAAGAGAAAAAATGGAACAACAGTTGCTGAGTATGCGGGTAGAAGGGAAGGACCTTCTGCAGACAGCGGAGAGGGGGGCTGAGTCTGTGGAAGTAGCCTTGTGGGGCTTGGCAATGAGGGAAGTGAGCATTCCGAACAATAAACCCTTCTCTACACCATACTGTTAAAAATGCCCCATCGCATATAGGCTGACATCACAGTTTCTTAGCAAATATACAGGTTGTATATTTACTTGGGGAGGATGAAAAGAGCAGAGCGCTTTTTCTTGATTACCACCCGGGAGTGATTATTAATGACTGAGTGATATTTCAGTGTCGGTGTGAAACCAGGCTCAGCTGGGTTCAGCCCATGGCCTGTGTTCCAGCACGTGGGAAGTGCCGACAAAGTGATACAGACCCCAGAAGTTCTGGGGTGCAGGACTGAAGGCTCGGAGATGGGGGCCCTTGGGAGAGAGTCTGGGGCTTAAGCTAGGCTGGGCAGGGTGGGTGGAATGACAGCTAAGAGAGAGCCTTCTTGTCCAGGTCCCTTGAGTCCACATCTGGACTTTAGTCCTGTCCGACTGTGAAAGCTTGATTAAGTATCTCAGCCTCCCGCTTCTACTGATCGCCTCATCAGTGAATGGTGACAATAGCCACTGTGAGGATTACCTGAGATAATAGGTGTGCTGGCCCATGCTAGGTTCTCAGCAAGCCCTGGAGGCTCTGATTTCTTGATTAGTGGGTGTGTCTGAGAAGGCAGAGGGTCAGGGCCCTCTATAGAAAGCAGAGATATTCCAGTCCTGATTAAAGAAGAGGGTGAATCTGGGTGAGAAATTTGGGCCTCTGGACCTGAGGGAAGAAAGAGGAAACTGTTAGGTCAGGAATGGGGAAGGAGAACTTGGGTCCGTGGGCTTGGGAGGCCATCCACTGGTCAGTGGCCGTGACCCAGCATGGAGCCTAGCTTCCCATCCTCGGGTTCTGTGGACCACATCCTCCCCACACCCATGTGGGCTTGAGTAGTTAGGGGTGTTCCCTGAAGAGGGGAGAATCTTCTTCCTCGGCTCCCACCCCCAAGGCAGCTTCCCCCAACCCCTGCCATCTTCGGCTCCCACACAGCCCCTGTGAGATCTCACTTCTGTGTCTTGGCATCCTGGCTCTGGGTGAGCGGAAGTGCTGGGTGTCAGGGTGTGAGGCTGGCAGATGCGGTTGGGGGTGGGATACATCAAGTCCAATCATCCCCCTTCCAATTCTCCTCCCCAGTCTCACCTGTGAGAACAAATAAAGCCGCGTTCTAATTAGACAGGATCTGGGGATGGGTGAAAACTCCATTCTCTCAGCTCACCCTCAGCTCATTCATGATTCTTTGCTTCCTGAGAAAGCCTGGACCACGTGAGCTTCTCCGAGGCTCAAACTACGTGGGCGAGGGATGGTCTCTTCCTTGGCAAGCGGGACAGAGGCTTCATTATGGGGTCTTTTGCTAGGCTTCTGCTGTCGGGCATATGATGAGCAGCTTCACCCGCTCAGCTGTGCACCCAGCACCAGGATGTGGGGCTTCCGGCCCCCTCAGGGCTGTGCCTCCTCCTCCCGCCCAGGATTGCTCTCAGGAGATGTGTCCCGTCACTGCTGTGTGCTGACTGTTCCAGACGGCATGCCGGGGAGGCTGCGGGGGCGGCTGGCACACCCGGCGGTGCAGGAGGCAGCTGGGGCCTGCCAGTGCCTGTCTTTTCTGGAAGCCCACACAGGCAGCTTCCGGCTGGTCTGCAGGGCACATATTTCCTGTTTGGAAGGAGGAGCTTTGTGCCTCTGCCAGGATGGGGTGCAGAGGGGAAAAGGGCAAGGGCCAGGCGGAACTTGTGTATCCCCTGGGCAGGCAGTGCAGGGCAGGAAGGTCACAGATGACTCTACGATGTGACCTTGAGGCAGCCATCTGTCTTTTAAACTACAAATAAAATTCTCTGTGCAAGACCCCAGGTCAATGCGGTTGGACTTTGGAAGGTACCATGGGATAGGCACCTTGATCTGTAGCTATGGTGTATTGTTCAGGTCAATGTTTCAATTAGTCTGTTCTCTTTGAGCTCACGCTGACCTTTGATGGAAAGAGGCTACTACCTGGTTTCAGGTGTGCAGGCTGTACGTGGCTCCAGTGTGACTGTGTAAGGAGATCCCTTTCACAGCACAGGGACTGTAGATTTATGCATTTATTGTGACAGTTATCCAACAGATGGCAGTCAAGTGTCTTTAGGAAGGGCTCCCTTTATCTCATTTGCACACAGGCACTGTGTGGGCTAATGGTAACCCTGCTGAAAGGTCAGAGAGAAGTAGTTCTAGGGAGAATTTGATAACAGATAATATGCTAAACAGGTAAACCACAGGCCACCTCCAGGGCTAGGGAGGGCCCTCTTTAGTCCCCGTTTCTCCCATGTTTGCTCAGGAAGAGCGATGAACTCCGCTTGCCAGCTCCTCCTCCTACTTGACCTTCCCCTTTCTTCCCATCTCTGCTCCTTGCTCGTTCACAACCAGGCAGTGAGCTGAAAGGCACGTGGCTGAAGTTTGCAGAACTGGACCTGCCATCATCCCCACCTTCAGGAATTCCCAGATTAGACTAGCCCCTCTTCTCAATCGGACTCAAAGAAATGGCAGCTTCAGCCCAGTCACACAGCATTGTCAGGGGCGGGGAAAACAGACCACCGTTCATGGTCCTTTTCACTCCCCACTCCGACAGTGAAAGGGCAGTCATTCCCCAACCTTCAAAGCCCTAAGCTGTTTATCTAGCGGTGAAAGTGAAAGTCAAGTCGCTCAGTTGTGTCTGACTCTTTTCGACCCCATGGACTGTAGCCCGCGAGGCTCCAACACCCATGGAATTTTCTAGGCAAGAGTACTGGAGTGGGCTGCCATTTCCTTCTCCAGGGGATGTTCCCCACCCAAGGATCGAACCCGGGTCTCCCACATTGCAAGCATCCTCATCTGAGCCACCAGGAAAGCTAGGGGTGAGGATGAGCTGTGATCATCCTGTAAGTAACTGACTCCCCTGCACCACGTAGCACTGCTCCCGTCCAGGCCCCAGAGAGCAGAGTAGTCGGCAGTCCTCTGTCCAGAAACACAGAGGATGGTGCACAGGACGACACAGAACAGGGAATGGCCACACCTGGCCCTTCGCCTTTCTTTGTGTGGACTGTGAGCCTAGAAAGGCATTTACATATTTGGAGGATTGAGAGGAAATCAAAACAAGAAGAGTATTTCGTGACACAGGAAAGTTCTGCAAAGTTCAAGTGTCCATGTCCATAAATAACGTTTCCTTGGAACGCAGCTGGGCCCATTTGCTTATGTAGCATTTACATGGGACCGTGGGCTGCTGCCTGGTGCTACAGCAGCAGAGCTCCGTAATTGCAACAGAGACCAAGAGGTGAGCAAGGCCGAGAATATTTAATATCAGGCACTCACAGGAAAACGTTGCCAGACCCTAGGCAAGAGCACGAGAGCCCATGAAGTATTCTGGAAGCAGCCCTGGATTTGGAGACAAGAGACCTGGTTTGAGCCTTGCTGACAACATTTAGCAGCTGTGTCTCCTTGCTCTCTGAGCCTCGATTTCCTCATCTGTCAAGGAGGGTGTCCTCACTACCTGCCCACCTCATGTGGTCCTTGCATGGATCACAAGGACCGGCAAGTGCCTTGTGAATTGCAAGGCCTGGGTGAACGTTTAGTATTATATGCCCAAGAAGCTGGGTCATTCTGGCCCCTTCTTTCCACCTTTCTTCTCATTGTCTTTCTCCAGGCAGCCTTGCTCCCTTGGCCTCTGGGGCGGGGTTTTTTATTGGCTCTTCCCCTTTCCCCCTGGCTGAAACACCCACCTGTGACCAGAATGGAAAGTCTGTGCTTATTGAAACTCTGATTGCAGGAAGCTGTGGGGCTCTCATGCGACCACTTAAGAGGAAGCCTTGCTGTACCGCGCTGGCCATTTGCCACCTGTGAGGGGATGAAGCCCTGCTTTTATACTTTTATCACAACTCAGGATGGATGCTGGGCCCTGGACTTTGCTTGGAAAATGGCTAATCAGATACTATGGGGTTCTGCCTGAAGAGGAAATATGGGGAAAAGAGAACAGTAATAAAATAAACTTCATTGTCTGTCTATGGAGCCTTTAAAGAATGGATTTAAAAGGCAGTTCTTGGCCCCTCCTCAGTGTGATCAAAGGCCATAGGCTCTCCATTCAGCCAGCACATAGAGGCCCAGGGCCTTGTCCTGCTGCAGAAAGTCCCAGAGTTTAGGACAGTCTAGCTTTGTTTCAGAACTGACTTCCCCCTGCATCCTGTTCATCTGGCTTCCTGACCCCTGGGCATCGGCCGCTGGTCGCCTCACCTGGAAAGGCCTGGAAGCGTTCTCTGGCCTATGGGTCCCCGACCCTTGGTTTGTCGCCCCTGTTCCTTCACTTTGGCCCTGGTTCTCTGCTTCTCTGGGCTTTCCCAGGACTAGGATATGTGTTCCCTAAGCCCTTGGTGGGCTCCTGCTTCCCCAGCCTTGTCTTTGTGGCCCTGGTTGCCTTTCCCACCCTCTGAGGTGCCTCCCTGTTCTCCTGGCTTCCCTTCACAGTCAGCGAGGCTGCCCCTCCTGGTCAAGCGTCGTGGACTTGCAGAGCGCAGAGGACCTTGCTGCTCTCACATCCCTCGCCTCTGCCGTTTTCTCCAGTGTCCCTGACGTGCTCGGTGAGACTCTCATATGTGCCCAGTACTGTGCTTGGGGCTGTGAGATGTCTCCCCACCCATGTGCTTGGCACAGAGTGAGCGCCTAGGTGTCTCCGGACACCTTCCCCCAAGGGTATCCCCCAAGGGTATCCCAGTCCTCGTTGAAGAGCCCTAGATACTAGAAAATATTTCTTTTGGTGACCTACAATATCCCTCTTTATACTTCATCCCTCTAACTCAAATTCTGCCCTCTGGAGTGACTCAGAGTGTCTGTATTCCTTCAACAAACATCCCCCAGTCCCCTTGTCCTTTCTCCGGCGTCACTGTGCCCAGTTCCCTTTGGGGTCCTGTTGCCCCTCTGATACTCAGCAGAGGCCTTCAGAGCCTCTCTGCCCCCATGCCATCTGGGTACCACCAGCCCGGCAGAGAGGTCTTGTCTCTTTGTGAGCCCTGACTGCACCTGAGAAAGGACATGAACAAAAGCCAGTGGCTCTCAGAGGCCCAACCAGCCAGAGGAGGAAAGACCCACACCTGAGGGAGGCCTCTGGCCCTGGAGGATGACCAAGTGCAGGATCCGCTGATGACCCAGTCATGAAGGGTCCCTGGAAGGCAGCCATGTTAACAGGCTCCCCAGGGAGCCCAAATGTGGCCCAAGTTTCAAGTCACTGAGCCAGAGTTTGCCTGTCTGAGCGCTTCTGAAGGCCTGGCTCTGTGTTCCATCTCAAAAGTATCTTTGTGGTGAAGCAAGAGGGGGTGGGAATCTGAGAACAACTGTCCTACTGGAGCCTACATCTGGGGATGAGGATTGGAGGGTCTTCTCTCTCTTGGATAGATTTCACCAAGTAGAGACTGAGGAGAAAAAGAGAAGACATTGCTCCCTCTGAGCTTAAGGTCCTCAGCTGGTCAAAGGTCAGCCTTCATGATTATGTGGGTGGGGAGTCCTCCATGGATCCCCTGCAGAATTCCGCACTGTGCCATCTTTAGAGGGTAGCCCTGTGCTACTGGACAGGCCTCAAGATGCGAAGGGAGAAAACTGGTTCTGTTCTCACCTCCGACCTCAGTCCTTTGCCCTGAGCAACTTCCCCAGACTTTGAGATTTAGGAAATTCAATTAGCTTTTCAATATACTCAGTGAGACTCTCATATGTGCCCAGCACTGTGCTGGGGGCTGTGAGCAAAAACCGTATGAGACAAGGAAGTCCTGCTCCCAGTCCTCTTTTAAGTTCTTGAGGAACTTAGAAGTCTCACCTGCAGGAAATAGCAAACAGAACAAGGAGGAGATGGTGAAACTGGGAAACCATTGACATCGACCACATGGCAGAGCCAAGGAACACAGGGAGAACGACCTCTGGGGCCCAAGACACTGAGAAAGGTCTAGGGAGAGGGCAGGCAGAGGGGCTAGGATTTGGACCTCAATTAAATACCTTTTATTGGCTTCATATACTAGGCATGTTCATTGTATGTGCTAAGTTGTTTCAGTAATGTCTGACTCTTTGCAACCCTATGGACTGTAGTCTGCCAGGCTTTTCTGTCCATTGGATTTTCCAGGCAAGAATACCAGAGTGGATTGCTGTGCCCTCTTTCAGGGGATCTTCCCAACCCAGGGATCGAACCCATGTCTCTTATGTCTCCTGCATTGGCAGGTGGGTTCTTTAAACTAGTGCCAACTGGCAAACCCATATATTGGGCATCAGTTCAGCTCAGTTCAGTTCAGTCACTCAGTCATGTCCAACTCTTTGCGACCGCATGAATTGCAGCATTCCAGGCCTCCCTGTCCATCACCAACTCCCGGAGGTCACTCAGACTCATATCCATCGAGTCAGTGATGCCATCCAGCCATTTCATCCTCTGTCGTCCCCTTCTCCTCCTGCCCCCAATCCCTCCCAGCATCACAGTCTTTTCCAACGAGTCAACACTTCGCATGAGGTGGCCAAAGTACTGGAGTTTCAGCTTTAGCATCAGTCCTTCCAAAGAAATCCCAGGGCTGATCTTCAGAATGGACTGGTTGGATCTCCTTGCAGTCCAAGGGACTCTCAAGACTCTTCTCCAACACCACAGTTCAAAAGCATCAATTCTTCGGTGCTCAGCCTTCTTCACAATCCAACTCTCACATCCATACGTGACCACAGGAAAAACCATAGCCTTGACTAGACGAACCTTTGTTGGCAAAGTAATGTCTGCTTTTGAATATGCTATCGAGGTTGGTCATAACTTTCCTTCCAAGGAGCAAGCATCTTTTAATTTCATGGCTGCAGTCACCTTTGGAGCCCAGAAAAATAAAGTCTGACACTGTTTCCACTGTTTACCCATCTATTTCCCATGAAGTGATGGGACCGGATGCCATGATCTTCGTTTTCTGAATGTTGAGCTTTAAGCCAACTTTTTCACTCTCCACTTTCACTTTCATCAAGAGGCTTTTGAGTTCCTCTTCACTTTCTGCCATAAGGGTGGTGTCATCTGCATATCTGAGGTTATTGATATTTCTCCCAGCAATCTTGATTCCAACTTGTGTTTCTTCCAGTCCAGCGTTTCTCATGATGTACTCTGCATATAAGTTAAACAAACATGGTGACAATATACAGCCTTGACGAACTCCTTTTCCTATTTGGAACCAGTCTGTTGTTCCATGTCCAGCATAAGACACCTTAAAAAAGATTCTGGAACATAAAAAATAGAAAACTATGGCAGCAAGGGGAAAGATAAGGAAAAGTTGCCTCAGCCCTTAGACTTGTTGGCTCACAAAGAAAATCTAGAGGAATCTCCCTTTTGCAGCACATGGCAACTCCTGGCTTTCACTCCTCACTCTAAGGCTAGATCTGGTTGGGAAGATTTGGGCATGGCTTAACATGTTGTTGAGTTTACACTGAGCACCACCCTCTCTTGAGGCCATGGCCAAAACTGAAGCATTTTGGGGTTACAGAGAATGGATTTCAGTTCAATAAATGGAGCAAGATACAGGAAGCAGATATAGGTCTTTAAATGAAGTAACGTCAAAATGTGTATTTGCTGGCTCTTATTGGTTCCTGATCTGCCTCTTGAGAAGTCTGTATGCAGGTCAGGAAGCAACAGTTAGAACTGGTCATGGAACAACAGACTGGTTCCAAATAGGAAAAGGAGTACGTCAAGGCTGTATATTGTCACCATGTTTATTTAACTTTTATGCAGAGTACATCATGAGAAACGCTGGACTGGAGGAAACACAAGCTGGAATCAAGATTGCCGGGAGAAATATCAATAACCTCAGATATGCAGATGATACCACCCTTATGGCAGAAAGTGAAGAGGAACTAAAAAGCCTCTTGATGAAAGTGAAAGTGGAGAGTAAAAAGGTTGGCTTAAAGCTTAACATTCAGAAAACGAAGATCATGGCATCTGGTCCCATCACTACATGGGAAATAGATGGAGAAACAGTGGAAACAGTGTCAGACTTTATTTTTCTGGGCTCCAAAATCACTGCAGATGGTGATTGCAGCCATGAAATTAAAAGACGCTTACTCCTTGGAAGGAAAGTTATGACCAACCTAGATAGCATATTCAAAAGCAGAGACATCACTTTGCCAACAAAGGTTCGCCTAGTCAAGGCTATGGTCTTTCCTGTGGTCATGTATGGATGTGAGAGCTGGACTGTGAAGAAGGCTGAGCGCCGAAGAATTGATGCTTTTGAGCTGTGGTGTTGGAGAAGACTCTTGAGAGTCCCTTGGACTGCAAGAAGATACAACCGGTCCATTCTGAAGGAGATCAGGCCTGGAATTTCTTTGGAAGGAATGATGCTAAAGCTGAAACTCCAGTATTTTGGCCACCTCATGCGAAGAGTTGACTCATTGGAGAAGACTGTGATGCTGGGAGGGATTGAGGGCAGGAGAAGAAGGGGACGACAGAGGATGAGATGGCTGGATGGCATCACTGACTCGATGAATGTGAGTCTGAGTAACCTCCGAGAGCTGGTGATGGATAGGGAGGCCTGGCGTGCTGCAGTTCATGGGGTCGCAAAGAGTCGGACACGACTGAGCGACTGATCTGATCTGATCTGATTGGTTCCTTTACACATTTTGACATTACTTCGTTTAAAGACCTATATCTGCTTCCTGTATCTTGCTCCATTTATTGAACTGAAATCCATTCTCTGTAACCCCAAAATGCTTCAGTTTTGGCCATGGCCTCAAGAGAGGGTGGTGCTCAGTGTAAACTCGACAACATGTTAAGCCATGCACAAATCCTTCCCAACCAGGTCTTGCCTTAGAGTGGGGAGTGAAAGCCAGGAGTTGCCATGTGCTGCAAAAGGGAGATTCCTCTAGATTTTCTTTGTGAGCCAACAAGTCTAAGGGCTGAGGCAACTTTTCCTTATCTTTCCCCTTGCTGCCATAGTTTTCTATTTTTTTATGTTCCTGCTGGCTCTTATTGGTTCCTTTTGGAGAAGGCAATGGCACCTCACTCTAGTACTCTTGCCTGGAAAATCCCATGGACAGAGGAGCCTGGTGGGGTGCAGTCCATGGGGTCGCTACGACTGAGCGACTTCACTTTTCACTTTCATGCATTGGAGAAGGAAATGGCAACCCACTCCAGTGTTCTTGCCTGGAGAATCCCAGGGACGGGGGAGCCTGGTGGGTTGCCGTCTATTGGGTCTCACAGAGTCGGACACGACTGAAGCGACTTAGCAGCAGCAGCATCATTGGTTCCTTTGGTCTTTGCATTGGTTATGGCCTTGACAATTTATATATAAATTTGGTTTTTATTTGCATAATCAGTTTTCTCCAATGAATTTTTATAATGTGACGTGGTGTAAAGAACAGATTGACAAAAATAGTGTAGAGGCAGTAGGCCCAGCTGGAATCATTTCAGTATCCAGGGGAGATACGCTGGTGGGTTGGTTGCATTTGGGTTGATTCATGCATCCCAAGGCAACAAGTTAGTAGATGAAAACAGAAGTCCCCTCTACCTCTGATTTGTGCTCTGCATGCACAAATCAGCAATGTTCAGCAATGACCTCTTGAAACCAAGTCAGGTGACTTGAGTCTTGCCCGGTTATTGACAGTAACGGTGACAATTCATGTGCTGCTGGAAAGAAGGGTGGATGGTGTGGTAGCTACTTTGAGGTCTCTGTTCTTCTCTCCTCAGGACCTGAGTGAGCTGACACTTTCTCTGTCTTCGTTTCCAGGTAACAAGTATGAAGTCAAAGTGTACACTGGTGATGTCATTGGTGCGGGGACTGATGCTGACGTCTTCATCAATATCTTTGGAGAGTATGGAGACACAGGTAATAGATTTAACCTCTTCTCAAGCCATTCCCAGAACTTCTTAAGTGGACTGTTTCCCACCCTCTGGGCAGAGGAAGGCGACTCCAGGCTCCTCTAGGCTCTTCTCTTGAGCCTCTCTCTTCTTCTTGTGATGCGCTTTGTCGTGGCCTTCCTCGGGCAGCATGGAGCCCATTGCATCAGGTTTATGTGAATGATGTGCTTTCAGAATAAGCTGTGCTTAGCTTTTGAATTGATTTTAAATCATCCTGCATCCTAAAATAGACCCAGGCTCCACATTTCCAGGGGATTCATTCTCATTTGCTCTATCTCCCTAAGCTCCACACCTATCTTGAACTTTATTTGGGGATGTGACTGGGCATGGCCTGACTCACTGCAGCAGTTTGGGGCAGGGGGATAAATTGCTCTTGGCCTCATAGGTGGACCAGGAACTGAGGGCACAGACCCAGCTGTAGGTGTTGGAAGGAGGTTCAGCCAGTAGAACTACTGAGACAGGTGGTTTGCTCCTGTTTCTGCCAATTTAAAGGGATACTATAGGAGTCAGAAAAGCTTCAGAGACACAAATTTTGGACATAATCTATTAAATAATTTGAAATACATTGCTGGAATTATAAGAAAAAAAGATAAATCTCCTGGTGTCAGAAGTGAGAGAATTTAAAACCAAAATATTAGCTATGAACTGATGCTCTGAATCTTAGAAGAAGGAAACCTTCATGTTCAACAATCTACAGGATGAATTTTCATACACATTTGGGGTCAGACAATGATATTTTGGCTCTGTATGAGGCAAAATATGCAAAAAGGCCAGGATCCCTAGAAGTTCACAGGAATATCTTCAGTGAAAAAATAGACTAGAAAAAAAAAAATTGCTCCTCAGTAGAGTAAACTTATCTCTGTAAGAACTCTAGATTAAAAATACAGTTGCTGGGGAATTGATACTTTAGGCTTATATACATACTGGCTTGAGGTGTCATTTTACACTGCACATGTGATTTGGGAACCCTCCCCTTCAGGTACAGAAAATTTGTTCCATGCCGGTGGTTTAGTTGCTAAGTCTTATCCAACTCTTGCAATCCCATGGACTGTAGACTGCATCTCTTGCATTGGCAGGCAGATTCTTTACACTGAGCCACATGGGAAGCCCCCTATGACAAATACAGGAAGCAGAAATACAGGAACTGAAAATACAATTACTAAATACAAACATTTAGTGGATGGGTTAAACAACACAATTAGAAATTGTTGAATAGATAATTAGTGAACTGGAGAAAAATATAAACAAAATATGGCAGAGACATAAAGGGTTGAAAAATACTAGTAAGAGGTCATGAGATGTGGAGGAGGGAATATGCCCTGATGTGTTGAACAGGAGTTTCGGAAAGAGAATATACAGAATAGGCGAGAGGAAATATTTGAGGAGATGATGGCTGATCACAATTTTTTTTCAGAATTAAACAAAGGTATGACATTCCAGGTTCCTATGCAGTATTGCTCTTTACAGCATCGGACTTTGCTTCTATCACCAGACACATCCACAGCTGGGTATTCTTTTTGTTTTGGCTCCATCCCTTCATTCTTTCTGGAGCTATTTCTCCACTGATCTCCAGTAGCATATTGGGCCTCTACTGACCTGGGGAGTTTCTCTTTCAGTATCCTATCATTTTGTCTTTTCATACTGTTCATGGGGTTCTCAAGGCAAGAATACTGAAGTGGTTTGCCATTCCCTTCTCCAGCAGACCACACCCTGTCATGACAGAATGATCTCTGTTCGTTTCCAAGGCAAACCATTCAATGTCACAGTAATCCAAATCTATGCCCCAACCAGTAACGCCGAAGAAGCTGAAGTTGAACGGTTCTATGAAGACCTACAAGACCTTTTAGAACTAACACCCAAAAAAGATGTCCTTTTCATTATAGGGGACTGGAATGCAAAAGTAGGAAGTCAAGAAACACCTGGAGTAACAGGCAAATTTGGCCTTGGAACACGGAATGAAGCAGGGCAAAGACTAACAGAGTTTTGCCAAGAAAATGCACTGGTCATAGCAAATACCCTCTTCCAACAACACAAGAGAAGACTCTATACATGGACATCACCAGATGGTCAACACTGAAATCAGATCGATTATATTCTTTGCAGCCAAAGATGGAGAAGCTCTATACAATCAGCAAAAACAAGACCAGGAGCTGACTGTGGCTCGGACCATGAACTCCTTATTGCCAAATTCAGACTGAAATTGAAGAAAGTAGGGAAAACTACTAGACCATTCAGGTATGACCTAAATCAAATCCCTTATGATTATACAGTGGAAGTGAGAAATAGATTTAAGGGCCTAGATCTGATAGATAGAGTGCCTGATGAACTATGGAATGAGGTTCGTGACATTGTACAGGAGACAGGGATCAAGACCATCCCCATGGAAAAGAAATGCAAAAAAGCAAAATGGCTGTCTGGGGAGGCCTTACAAATAGCTGTGAAAAGAAGAGAAGCGAAAAGCAAAGGAGAAAAGGAAAGATATAAACATCTGAATGCAGAGTTCCAAAGAATAGCAAGAAGAGATAAGAAAGCCTTCTTCAGTGATCAATGCAAAGAAATAGAGGAAAACAGCAGAATGGGAAAGACTAGGGATCTCTTAAAGAAAATCAGAGATACCAAAGGAACATTTCATGCAAAGATGGGCATGATAAAGGACAGAGATGGTGTGGACCTAACAGAAGCAGAAGATATTAAGAAGAGGTGGCAAGAATACACAGAAGAACTGTACAAAAAAGAACTTCAAGACCCAGATAATCATGATGATGTGATCACTGACCTAGAGCCAGACATCTTGGAATGTGAAGTCAAATGGGCCTTAGAAAGCATCACTATGAACAAAGCTAGTGGAGGTGATGGAATTCCAGTGGAGCTATTCCAAATCCTGAAAGATGATGCTGTGAAAGTGCTTCACTCAATATGCCAGCAAATTTGGAAAACTCAGCATTGGCCACAAGATTGGAAAAGGTCAGTTTTCATCCCAATCCCAAAGAAAGGCAATGCCAAAGAATGCTCAAACTACCACACAATTGCACTCATCTCACACGCTAGTAAAGTAATGCTCAAAATTCTCCAAGCCAGGCTTCAGCAATATGTGAACCGTGAACTTCCTGAAGCAAGAGAGTTCCAGAAAAACATCTATTTCTGCTTTATTGACTATGCCAAAGCCTTTGACTGTGTAGATCACAATAAACTATGGAAAATTCTGAGAGAGATGGGAATACCAGACCACCTGATCTGCCTCTTAAGAAATCTGTATGCAGGTCAGGAAGCAACAGTTAGAACTGGTCATGGAACAACAGACTGGTTCCAAATAGGAAAAGGAGTACGTCAAGGCTGTATATTGTCACCATGTTTATTTAACTTATATGCAGAGTACATCATGAGAAATGCTGGACTGGAAGAAACACAAGTTGGAATCAAGATTGCTGGGAGAAATATCAATAACCTCAGATATGCAGATGACACCACTCTTATGGCAGAAAGTGAAGAGGGGCTAAAAAGCCTCTTGATGAAAGTGAAAGTGGAGAGTGAAAAGGTTGGCTTAAAGCTCAACATTCAGAAAATGAAGATCATGGCATCCGGTCCCATCACTACATGGGAAATAGATGGGGAAACAGTGGAAACAGTGTCAGACTTTGTTTTTCTGGGCTCCAAAATCACTGCAGATGGTGACTGCAGCCATGAAATTAAAAGACGCTTACTCCTTGGAAGGAAAGTTATGACCAACCTAGATAGCATATTCAAAAAAAGAGACATTACTTTACCAACAAAGGTTCGCCTAGTCAAGGCCATGGTCTTTCCTGTGGTCATGTATGGATGTGAGAGCTTGACTGTGAAGAAGGCTGAGCGCCGAAGAATTGATGCTTTCGAACTGTGGTGTTGGAGAAGACTCTTGAGAGTCCCTTGGACTGCAAGAAGATCCAACCAGTCCATTCTGAAGGAGATCAATCCTGGAATTTCTTTAGAAGGAATGATGCTAAAGCTGAAACTCCAGTATTTTGGCCACCTCATGTGAAGAGTTGACTCATTGGAGAAGACTGTGATGCTGGGAGGGATTGAGGGCAGGAGGAGAAGGGGACGACAGAGGATGAGATGGCTGGATGGCATCACTGACTTGATGGGTGTGAGTCTGGGTGACCTCCAGGAGCTGGTGATGGACAGGGAGGCCTGGTGTGCTGCGGTTCATGGGGTCGCGAAGACTCGGACACGACTGAGCGACTGATCTGATCTGATCTGATGGATCTTCAGATTAATGTAACAAGAGACATTGACCAGAATAAACAAGAACAGATCCTCATTTAGATACATTGTGATGACACAAAAGGCCAAGACAAAGATCTTAAAAGTAACCAGATTTGGTGGATTATATTCTATACAAACAACTAGATTGATAGCAAATTCTTATTAGCAGCCTATAAAAGATATAAGTTCATGGGATAATATTTTCAATCTTCTGGGAATTCCCTGAGTTCCAGTAGTTAGGACTCCGTGCCCTTACTGCTGAGGGCCTGGGTCCAATCCCTGGTCAGGGAACTAAGATTCCACAATCCCACAAGCTGTATGGTGTAGCCAAACCTAGAATTCTATACTCAAATATTCCAGAATGAGAGCAAAATTAATGGATTTCCAAGCAAACAAAAAGAAATGAGTTCCCACCCAAAGACACATGCTTAAACATGAGTTTTTCATTGACTCATGCTTAAACTCCTGAAGAATATACATTAAGGGAAAGAAAATTGTACCCAGAAGAAATGTGTGAGATTCAAGAAATAAAGGTGAGCCAAAAAATGATAATTATGTACCAAATTTAAGGAAGCATTAACTGTACAAAATGATAGTATTAATAACTATTATCAAGATACAAGAAAATATGGACCCTAAACACTAAAACACAGTGATATTTGAGAAAGAAAGGAGATAATAAGAATTAAAACATAACTTGGTTGTAGTCCATTTGCTGACCCCAGGGAATAACTAACTTTAGACTTTGATATATCAAGTATGCAGATTAAAATTATAAAAGTAAGCACCCCAAAGAGAAATGCATAAGTTCTAAACCAGGAGAGGAAATGAAAGGGGATAAAGACTCAATCAATCCAATAGAAGTCAGGAAATGAGGAAATAAAAAGCATGCTAATAGCAAAAAGTAAGATAAATGTGTAAATAATACAACAAATAGAAATAAACTAAACTAAATTCATCCACCTAAGAATAAATGTTCTCATATTAAATTAAAAGAAATAAAATCCAGCTTAAATATATGATACATAAATTTCTGAGAATATATAAAATGAAATTAAGTATACCAGGAACATATCGTCTACAGGAAAGAAGCTGGTGTGGCTATATTGCTGCTGCTGCTGCTAAGTCGCTTCAGTCGTGTCCGACTCTGTGCGACCCCATAGACGGAAGCTCACCAGGTTCCCCCGTCTCTGGGATTCTCCAGGCAAGAACACTGGAGTGGGTTGCCATTTCCTTCTCCAATGCATGAAAGTGAAAAGTGAAAAGTGAAAGTGAAGTCGCTCAGTCGTGTCCGACCCTCAGCGACCCCATGGACTGGAGCCTACCAGGATCCTCAGTCCATGGCTATATTAATATCCATCAAATTAAACTTTCAGACAAAACGCTTCATTAGAAATAAGTATCAGAATGACAAAAAGAGCAATTAACCTGGAAGATAGGATAATTCTGAACTTGTATAGATTTAGCAACATATTTTCAATACATGTGAAGCAAAAAGTAATAAAATTCTTGGAGAAACTTGACAAGTACATAATCATAGTGGAAGATTTTAATACAACACTCTCAGTAATTGATAAGTCAAATAGATAAACATTTAGTATGGTTGCAGATTTTAACAATGGTTAATAACCTTGGTCTAATGGAAGTATGTAGATTCCTAAATCCAGTGGGTAGAGAATATACATTCTTTTCAATTGCATAATGACAAATGCAAATGAATCAATAACATAGAGACAACATTCTTTGATCATAAATCAATAAAATTAGAAGAAACTCCAAACTTTTACCCCATTTAGAAACAAAATTTAATTTTCAAAAAAATGAATGATCATTTATAAAATCCAGGAGAACTAAAAAAATCATTAGAACCATGAGAAACTTTAATAAAGGTGCTGGATATGATTAATACAAAAATATTAATAAAACAGTAAGCACATATATTATTTAAAAATATATGATTTATACTAGCTTTTGGTATCTAAGAAAAACTCTGGAAAAAATAAAAATTTCTACTTAATAACATGCAAGAATACCTAAAAAATGAAAAAATATATTATGCTCGTGGATGAGAAAAGACTTAAACTCAGTAAGATGTCCAAATTTCTCATTATTCTATAAATGCAGTACGGTTTCAGTCAAATTCCCAAAAGGCAATATTCCACAGCTTAAGCTTCTATTAGATTCATGTCCACATAGAGCTAAGTGTTGCCAGGAAAATTTTGAATAATGAAAATAATATTGACAATATTAATAATATGAGGATATTTACTCTCCTGCTGCTGCTGCTGCTAAGTTGCTTCAGTCATGTCCGACTCTGTGTGACCCCAGAGATAGCAGCCCACCAGGCTTCCCTGTCCCTGGGATTCTCAGGCAAGAACACTGAAGTGGGTTGCCATTTTCTTCTCCAATGCATGAAAGTGAAAAGTGAAAGTGAAGTCGCTCAGTTGTGTCCAACTCCTAGCGACCCCACGGACTGCAGCCTACCAGGCTCCTCTGTCCATGGGATTTTCCAAGCAAGAGTATTGGAGTGGGGTGATATTACCTTCTCCATTTACCCTCCAAATACTAAAACATTCAAATCCCCAAAAACTACAACAAAGTGATATGTATAGAAGGATAAACAAATAAACCAATAGAATAGAGAGTCTAGAAATACACAGAAAGTGGCATCATAAATCTGAGCAGAAAGGATGAAATATTCAATTGCTGGTGTTAAAACAGTTGTCTAACCATGTGAGAAAAG
Source organism: Tragelaphus eurycerus (assembly GCA_935064755.1). Classification (NCBI taxonomy): domain Eukaryota; kingdom Metazoa; phylum Chordata; class Mammalia; order Artiodactyla; family Bovidae; genus Tragelaphus; species Tragelaphus eurycerus. Next base: position 16,973,013 of record CAKXYN010000023.1, read on the forward strand.
ATAAAAGTCAACCTTTTTACCTTTCACCACACACAAAAATAAGTTCCAGATGGGCTAGAGATTTAAATGTGAAAAAGCAAACTTTGACTTTTTAGAAGAAACTTTAAGAGTGTGTCTTTTAAAAATCTCAGTTTAGGATAGAGTTTCTTGAACAATTCACTAAGAGCACAAACAACAAAGGAAATATTGATAAAGTCCATTAAAACAAGAAAAAGTCTGTATGAAAAAAGGAAAGACAAAGACAAAGAAAAGGAAAGACCATAGACAAAGGAAAGACAATAGAAAAATATAATAAAGTCTATGAACAGAAAAATTATGGACAAGCAAAGCCTGAATGGCCAATATATATATGAACCAATCTCAAAATATATGTATATATATGAACATCTTTCAGTCTTTTCAAATAGTCAAAGGAATGCAAATTAAAACCATAATAAGACACCATTGAACACACATGAAACAAAAGTTTAAATATATGTGTTAACAATGATTATGGGCAATGGGAACCCTCAAAGGCTGCTGGTGATAATTGATGTAGTACAACCATCTCTGAAGGTGATTTTGCAATTGCTAATACACTGAAGATGAGCACATCTCAATATCCAGAAACTCTGTAGGCGTCCAGTCAGATCAGTTTTTACAAATGTAGGGCAGAAGGTGAGTATTAGAGAGTCCATTTCAGTGCTATTTATAATAGCAATCAAATAGAAACAACCCAGATGTGAAAGAACGCACACACAATCGTGTTTTCTTCATTCGGTGACTGTTATACAGCAGTTGGGTGAATTCGGTTACTAGCATCAGCAGAATAATCTCAAAGGAGTGATATCAGCTTTACAAGAGTGTGTGATGATAAGATGATGGTAACACGAGCAACAGTAAGAATCCCAGCCCCTGACATGGCACCCACCAACCACACTCCGGGCACTACCCTAAGGGCTTTGCACACATTCATTCAGTTAATCCTTGAAACAGCTCCTATGAGGTGGAGTCCTTATCATCCCCACAGTACAGACAAGGAACTTAAGACAGATGCTCACTATGATGTTATTTATGTAAAATTCGAAAACATGCAAAAGTAGTATACGTTCTTTATGGATACATACATGCACAAGCAAAAATTCATGAAAATAATGGATGCCCGTTGATGATACTGTTTGCTTGTGGCAGGGTGTGGCAGGTGAATGGATGGACTATGAGTCTTTAGACCGACCTGTTATGTTTAATTTCCTTTAAAAAAGAGAAAGGCCTAAGTTAATTACACAATATGTTAATATCTGTTATACCTCTTATATCTGAGTCGGGGGTACATGGATGTCTAATATTTTCTATATGTGTGAGTTGTGGCAATCTAAAATTTAGAAAAATTTAAGGAATCGACTTTTAGAAAAGAAAGAAAACAGGAAGGATAAGCAAAAATCTGGTGCTCAGATGGGCTTGTAAGGGTTAATATGACTGGTAGACTTGGGAAGGTGATCATGGGAAACTGAAAATGAGAAGGAACAGGTTGGCTCGAGCCCTAACTGTGTGCTTAATACCTGTGTGACTTCGGCAAGTTGTTTCACTTCTCCGAGTTTAATCATCTGCAAGACAAAATTAATAATATTTCCCTCTTAGATTGTGACAAGGGAGCAAGTGAGGGGGAAAAGTTAAACATGCAGCAGAGTCTGGTGATAGTTATCATAGCCATTTTCCAGAGGAGGCAAGCCTAAGGCAGCCTGCTGGCTGATGTCAGGGTCCCAGCCACAGCCTGTAGACCAATGACCATGGTTGTGCTCCTTGTTCAGGAAAAGCAGCTTTTCCTCGTTCAGGTAAAGCAAGGCAGGGCCTCAGGTCCAGGGACTGGGGTGCTAGGGTGGGGACCCTGGGCTAAGGCCGAACTCAGAAACCCAGTTATGGGTCCTGGGCACAGGCCGCACAAGGTGAGCCTTGACTGGCAGCTGGAGGGGTTTAAGGAGCCTATAGATCTTGGGGTGAAGCTACCCTTTTAAATAAATTAATAAACTCTCTTCTTTAGAGTAGTTTTAGGTTCACAGCCAAATCGAGTGGAAGTATAGAGAGTGTCCACATACCGCCTGTCCCCACCCATAGCCTCCCACCTGGTGACTTTTGAGACCATTCTGCAGTGGGCGGCCCATTAGAGTTCGGACCCGGTTCTCTCTCCTTCTCTGGTCTCCTTTGTATGAATAACTGTCCTGTGTGTCTGTGCATACAGGTGAGCGTAGGCTGGAGAATGAAAAGGACAACTTTGAAAAGGGGGCTGAAGACAAGTTCATGTTGGATGCCCCCGACCTGGGGCAGCTCATGAAGATCAATGTTGGCCACAACAACAAGGGGGCGTCTGCGGGCTGGTTCCTGTCTAAGGTGGGTTCAGCTGCTTGTCTGTGGTCCCTTGGCCTGGGAAGGGGGAGTTCTGGCTCCTCAGAGGCTGTACTTCAGACCTAGACTCCCTCTTCAGGTCCATCAGCCTCCACCCTTCTACCTAAGCCCCTTGTCAGCCATGCTGCTCTTCCCACAGGCTCCCAGGCCTTGCCTGTGCTATCACCTTCCCAGAAGGACTGTTTCTCTCATCTGCATCCATCCAGGGTCTTCTCTCCTGCCGGGCTCTGTTACTAAGCCTTCCCTGACTCTGGCCACCAGAACCTCTCCCTCCCATGAGTATCTATAACCCTGCTGGCTTGTAGCATTCATTTCACCTTAATTATAACCTTGTGACTTATCTCGGGTCGTTGCTTTGTACCTCAAACTTCTGGATCTCAGGTCCTCAAAATTTCACCTACCCAGGACAAAGTTAAGAGTCAAGAAGAAAGCAAAAAGGCTTCTGTGAAGCTGAGATATATCTTGCTCAAAGTTCACAAGAAGAGCTTATGCCCCAGGTACTACCTTGCCTTACCCTGATTTTGAAGGCAAGACCCCTCAGAATCTCACTCAGTCTAATGCTTGCTTATAATCCCTTCTAGCAAACTTGCTACCCATAATTTTAAACCTATATAGCAGAAAATTGAGAAGGAAATGGCAACCCCCTCCAGTGTTCTTGCCTGGAGAATCCTGGGGATGGAGGAGCCTGGTTGGCTGCCATCTATGGGGTCGCACAGTCCGACACGACTGAAGCGACTTAGCAGCAGCAGCAGCAGAAAATTAGAGGTAAAAAGAGACACTGAAATTGGTGGGGTTATTGAGAACTGTAATGGAAAGTCAGAGAAGACATAAAAAGTCAAAAGAATATTGAATGATCATGGAAGTCTGAGGCCATTTAGAAAAGGGGCTACCAGCCTCTGCATGTGTTTTCCTTAGTCATGAGGCTATCCACATCTTTCAGCTCATCCCAGAATGATAGGAAAAAATGGATGTGTAACGTATTTTGAAAACTATTTTGAAAAGCTCTTACTGCTTGAAAACATAGCACCCTTGGGTTTATAATAATCTGACTACTGAGAATGAGACTGTCTGATAGTTGAGGTTTTGCTACTCCTTAATTTTGTATACTACGCTGTGGCAGTTAGGAGCGTGCTTGACTGCAAAGATCAGAAATTGAGGTGCAATCAAGGGCGTATTTTTCTCATCTCACATGAAATCCAGATGTGGCCAGCTCAGGGCTGGCGCAGCAGCTTCCTGAGACCTGCTGTCTCGCTGAGTCACCATTCTCGGCACAGCGGCTTTCAATCTGCAACTTGTCTCACGATCACATGTTGGCTGTTGAACCTCTAGGCATCTTATCTGTGTTCCAGGCAGGAAAAAAAGAGAAGACCAAAGGGAAAGGACTTTTTGTGTGGCATGTCTTGCCTTGGTTTGAGAGAAACATAACCCTCTTTGGAACCTCTGCCTGTGTCATGGGACCACCCTAGCTGTATTGGAAACTGGGACTTCAAGTAGGTTTTCCAGCCGTTATGGCAGAAGTAGGCTAAGAAGGTGATTGGAAAGGGTGTTGAGTAAGAATCCTTGAGTGTCTGCCACATGTCTCTCTGTAACCAGCCTGAAAGTTCCTTGAGGGCACCTCCCCAGCTCTTGGCATGGGACACGGTGCTGAATCAGCAAAGCAAGGAATGGCCAAGTTTTTTTGGAAAGAGGGGCTTCCTGGCTGTAAGAGCAGCCAGCCTGATGCTGAATAGGGTTCCCAGAGGTTTAGTGGAGCTGCTGCTTGGATTGGAGAAGAAATGGGGCAGGAGTCCAGAACCTAGAGAGCCAATGTCCAGGCAGAAGTGTGCCTCAGCACAGAGGAGGCAGTGTGCTTTATGACCTCAGCCAGAATGGGGCACAGAGAGATACCTTGAAGTCCAGTCCCTTCATTCTGGGAAAGAACATTGTCAAAGTGAAAACGCAGGAGTAGCTGAGGGAGCTGCAAAGTGCAGCCGAGGGCCTGAGGGTGACCCTGATGTAGCCGTTGCAGCTGTACCTCGGGAGGTCAGGTCCCTTCTCGGTCACCTGGACCCTCAGCCCTGGTGCTTTCTGAAGCTCTGTGAAGGAGGTGGTTCACACACGGAAACACGTCCTTTTGTTGTCTTTATCTCAAAGGCAAGGGCAACTTGGCAAGCCGTGAGACATAGGGTAAGAGCACTTTTCCTTTCAAACGCTGAAAATCTTGTTCCATTACCTTTTGAAATTTGACATGGAAGCTGCACAGACTTGTTTCTTCCTGGACAGCCTCTTTGTTGTGGGGGAGGGGGTTTTTTCAGCTAGGATGCTTTTAGGATTTTTTTCTTTTTATTTATAATTTAAAAGTCTTGCCAGATAATGCCTATGAATAAGGTCTTTGTTAGTTCATTCTTCTCCCCTTACGCCCTCTCCCTTCCCCTTCCTTCCTTCCCTCCTTCCTTTGTTTTTTAAAGAAAAGTGAAGTCGCTCAGTTGTGTCTGACTCTTTGGTATCCCATGGACTGTAGCCTGCCAGGCTCCTCTGTCCATGGCATTTCCCAGGCAGGAATACTGGAGTGGGTTGCTATTTCCTTCTCCAGGGGATCTTCCTGGCCCACGGATTGAACTTTGGTCCCCCACATTGCAGACAGACCCTTTATCGTCTGAGGCACCAGGGAATCTTGTTTTTAACTTCTCTGTAACATGATGAGTCTTTTCTATGATGCCTAGGATATTTTTTGTTTGTTTATAGCTCAGAAAAGAGATCTAGTAAATATACTAAGAGATCAGAAAATATACTAGATTCTTGCTTGGATGGCTTTATTCTGATCTTTTCTTCAGGAAACAATTATTCATTTACTGGATTGCCACTCTCTGTTTTCAAAAGCTCTCAGCTCCCCTTTTATTATTTTCTTTTTTTAAAAATTTTATTTTTTAACTTTACAATATTGTATTGGTTTTGCCATATATCAAAATGAATCCGCCACAGGTATACGCGTGTTCCCCATCCTGAACCCTCCTCCCTCCTCCCTCCCCATACCATCCTTCTGGGTTGTCCCAGTGCACCAGCCCCAAGCATCCAGTATCATGCATCAAACCTGGACTGGCGACTCATTTGATATATGATATTATACATGTTTCAATGCCATTATCCCAAATCATCCCACCCTCTCCCTCTCCCACAGAGTCCAAAAGACTGTTCTATACATCAGTGTCTCTTTTGCTATCTCGTATACAGGGTTATTGTTACCATCTTTCTAAATTCCACATATATGCATTAGTATACTGTATTGGTGTTTTTCTTTCTGGCTTACTTCACTCTGTATAATAGGCTCCAGTTTCATCCACCTCATCAGAGCTGATTCAAATGTATCCTTTTTAATGGCTGGGTAATACTCCATTGTGTATATGTACCACAGCTTTCTTATCCATTCATCTGCTGATGGACATCTAGGTTGCTTCCATGTCCTGGCTATTATAAACAGTGCTGCAATGAACATTGGGGTACACGTGTCTCTTTCAATTCTGGTTTCCTCAGTGTGTATGCCCAGCAGTGGGATTGCTGGGTCATAAGGCAGTTCTATTCCCAGTTTTTTAAGCAATTTCCTTACTGTTCTCCATAGTGGCTGTACTACTTTGCATTCCCCCCAACAGTGTAAGAGGGTTCCCTTTTCTCCATACCCTCTCCAGCATTTATTGCTTGTAGACTTTTGGATCGCAGCCATTCTGACTGGCGTGAAATGGTACCTCATAGTGGTTTTGATTTGCATTTCTCTGATAATGAGTGATGTTGAGCATCTTTTCATGTGTTTGTTAGCCATCTGTATGTCTTCTTTGGAGAAATGTCTATTTAGTTCTTTGGCTCATTTTTTGATTGGGTCATTTATTTTTCTGGAATTGAGCTGTAGGAGTTGCTTGTATGTTTTTGAGATTAGTTGTTTGTCAGTTGCTTCATTTGCTATTATTTTCCCCCATTCTGAAGGCTCTCTTTTCACCTTGCTTATAGTTTCCTTTGTTGTGCAGAAGCTTTTAAATTTAATTAGGTCCCATTTGTTTATTTTTGCTTTTATTTCCAATGTTCTGGGAGGTGGGTCATAGAGGATCCTGCTGTGATGTATGTCTGAGAGTGTTTTGCCTATGTTCTCCTCTAGGAGTTTTATAGTTTCTGGTCTTACATTTAGATCTTTAATCCATTTTGAGTTTGTTTTTGTGTATGGTGTTAGAAAGTGTTCTAGTTTCATTCTTTTACAAGTGGTAGACCAGTTTTCCCAGCACCACTTGTTAAAGAGATTGTCTTTAATCCATTGTATATTCTTGCCTCATTTGTCAAAGATAAGATGTCCATATGTGCGTGGATTTATCTCTGGGCTTTCTATTTTGTTCCACTGATCTATATTTCTGTCTTTGTGCCAGTACCATACTGTCTTGATGACTGTGGCTTTGTAGTAGAGCCTGAAGTCAGGCAGGTTGATTCCTCCAGTTCCATTTTTCTTTCTCAAGATTGCTTTGGCTATTCGAGGTTTTTTTTTGTATTTCCATATAAATTGTGAAATTATTTGTTCTAGCTCTGTGAAGAATACTGTTGATAGCTTGATAGGGACTGCATTGCATCTATAGATTGCTTTGGGTAGTATACTCATTTTCACTATATTGATTCTTCCAATCCATGAACATGGTATATTTCTCCATCTATTAGTGTCCTCTTTGATTTCTTTCACACCAGTGTTTTATAGTTTTCTATATACAGGTCTTCAGTTTCTTTAGGTAGATATATTCTTAAGTATTTTATTCTTTTCGTTGCAATGGTGAATGGAATTGTTTCCTTAATTTCTCTAGCTATTTCCTCATTATTAGCGTACAGAAATGCAAGGGATTTCTGTGTGTTGATTTTATATCCTGCAACTTTACTATATTCATTGATTAGTTCTAGTAATTTTCTGGTGGAGTCTTTAGGGTTTTCTATGTAGAGGATCATGTCATCTGCAAACAGTGAAAGTTTTACTTCTTCTTTTCCAATTTGGATTCCTTTTATTTCTTTTTCTGCTCTGATTGCTGTGACCAAAACTTCCAAAACTATGTTGAATAGTAATGGTGAAAGTGGGCATCCTTGTCTTGTTCCTGACTTTAGAGGAAATGCTTTCAATTTTTCACCATTGAGGATAATGTTTGCTGTGGGTTTGTCATATATAGCTTTGATTATGTTGAGGTATGTTCTTTCTATTCCTGCTTTCTGGAGAGTTTTTATCATAAATGGATGTTGAATTTTGTTAAAGGCTTTCTCTGCATCTATTGAGGTAATCATATGGTTTTTATTTTTCAATTTGTTAATGTGGTGTATTACATTGATTGATTTGTGGATATTGAAGAATCCTTGCATTCCTGGGATAAAGCCCACTTGGTCATGGTGTATGATCTTTTTAATGTGTTGTTGGATTCTTACTGCTAGAATTTCATTAAGGATTTTTGCATCTATGTTCATCAGTGATATTGGCTTGTAATTTTCTTTTTTTGTGACATCTTTGTCAGGTTTTGGTATTAGGGTGATGGTGGCCTCATAGAATGAGTTTGGAAGTTTGCCTTCCTCTGCAATTTTCTGGAAGAGTTTGAGTAGGATAGGTGTCAGCTCTTCTCTAAATTTTTGGTAGCATTCAGCTGTGAAGCCGTCTGGACCTGGGCTTTTGTTTGCTGGAAGATTTCTGATTACAGTTTCAATTTCCATGCTTGTGATGGGTCTGTTAAGATTTTCTATTTCTTCCTGGTTCACTTTTAGAAAGTTGTACTTTTCTAAGAATTTGTCCATTTCTTCCACATTGTCCATTTTATTGCCATATAATTGCTGATAGTAGTCTCTTATGATCCTTTGTATTTCTGTGTTGTCTGTTGTGATCTCTCCATTTTCATTTGTAATTTTATGGATTTGATTTTTCTCCTTTGTTTCTTGATGAGTCTGGCTAATGGTTTGTCAATTTTATTTATCCTTTCAAAGAACCAGCTTTTGGCTTTGTTGATTTTTGCTATGGTCTCTTTTGTTTCTTTTGCATTTATTTCTGCCCTAATTTTTAAGATTTCTTTCCTTCTACTAACCCTGGGGTTCTTCTTTTCTTCCTTTTCTAGTTGCTTTAGGTGTAGAGTTAGATTATTTATTTGACTTTTTTCTTGTTTCTTGAGGTATGCCTGTATTGCTATGAACTTTCCCCTTAGGACTGCTTTTACAGTGTCCCACAGGTTTTGGGTTGTTGTGTTTTCATTTGCATTCGTTTCTATGCAAATTTTGATTCCTTTTTGATTTCTTCTGTGATTTGTTGGTTATTCAGCAGCATGTTGTTCAGCCTCCACATGTTGGAATTTTTAATAGTTTTTCTCCTGTAATTGAGATCTAATCTTACTGCATTATGGTCAGAAAAGATGCTTGGAATGATTTCAATTTTTCTGAATTTACCAATGCTAGATTTATGGCCCAGGATGTGATCTATCCTGGAGAAGGTTCCGTGTGCACTTAAGAAAAAAGTGAAATTCATTGTTTTGGGATGAAATGTCCTATAGATATCAATTAGGTCTAACTGGTCTATTGTATCGTTTACAGTTTGTGTTTCTTTGTTAATTTTCTGTTTAGTTGATCTATCCATAGATGTGAGTGGGGTATTAAAGTCTCCCACTATTTTTGTGTTATTGTTAATTTCTCCTTTCATACTTGTTAGTATTTGTCTTATATATTGCGGTGCTCCTATGTTGGGTGCATATATATTTATAATTGTTATATCTTCTTCTTGGATTGATCCTTTGATCATTATGTAGTGACCTTCTTTGTCTCTTTTCACAGCCTTTGTTTTAAAGTCTGTTTTATCTGATATGAGTATTGCTACTCCTGCTTTCTTTTGGTCCCTATTTGCATGGAAAATCTTTTTCCAGCCCTTGACTTTCAGTCTGTATGTGTCACCTGTTTTGAGGTGGGTCTCTTGTAGACAACATATGTAGGGGTCTTGTTTTTGTATCCATTCAGCCAGTCTTTGTCTTGGTTGGGACATTCATCCCATTTACATTTAAGGTAATTATTGATAAGTATGATCCCATAGCCATTTACTTTATTGTTTTGGGCTCGAATTTATACACCCTTTTTGTGTTTCCTGTCTAGAGAATGTCCTTTAGTATTTGTTGGAGAGCTGGTTTGGTGGTGCTGAATTCTCTCAGCTTTTGCTTGTCTGTAAAGCTTTTGATTTATTCTTCATATTTGAATGAGATCCTTGCTGGGTACAATAATCTGGGCTGTAGGTTCTTTTCTTTCATCACTTTAAGTATGTCTTGCTATCCCCTCCTGGCTTGGAGAGTTTCTATTGAAAGATCAGCTGTTATCCTTATGGGAATTCCCTTGTGTGTTATTTGTTGTTTTTCCCTTGCTGCTTTTAATATTTGTTCTTTGTGTTTGATCTTTGTTAATTTGATTAATATGTGTCTTGGGGTGTTTCGCCTTGGGTTTATCCTGTTTGGGACTCTGGGTTTCTTGGACTTGAGTGATTATTTCCTTCCCCATTTTAGGGAAGTTTTCAACTATTATCTCAAGTATTTTCTCATGGTCTTTCTTTTTGTCTTCTTCTTCTGGAACTCCTATGATTCGAATGTTGTAGCGTTTAATATTGTCCTGGAGGTCTCTGAGATTGTCCTCATTTCTTTTAATTAGTTTTTCTTTTTTCCTCTCTGATTCATTTATTTCTACCATTCTAATTCACTAATCCTATGTTCTCCCTCTGTTATTCTGCTATTTGTTGCCTCCAGAGTGTTTTTGATCTCATTTATTGCATTAGTCATTATATATTGACTATTTCTTCTAGGTCCTTGTTAAACCTTTCTTGCATCTTCTCAATCCTTGTCTCCAGGCTATTTATCTGTGATTCCATTTTGATTTCAAGATTTTGGATCAATTTCACTATCATTATTTGGAATTCTTTATCAGGTAGATTCCCTATCTCTTCCTCTTTGGTTTGGTTTGGTGGGCATTTATCCTGTTCCTTTACCTGCTGGGTATTCCTCTGTCTCTTCATCTTGTTTATATTGCTGAGTTTGGGGTGTCGTTTCTGTATTCTGGCAGTTTGTGGAGTTCTCTTTTTTGTGGAGTTTCCTCACTGTGTGTGGGTTTGTACAGGTGGCTTGTCAAGGTTTCTTGGTTAGGGAAGCTTGTGTCGGTGTCTGGTGGGTGGAGCTGGATTTCTTCTCTCTGGAGTGCATTGAAGTGTCCAGTAATGAGTTATGAGATGTCTATGGTTTTGTAGTAACTTTGGGCAGCCTGTATATTGGAGCTCAGGGCTGTGTTCCTGTGTTGTTGGAGAATTTGCTTGGTATGTCTTGCCCTGGAACTTGTTGGCCCTTGTGTGGTGCTTGGTTTCAGTGTAGGTATAGAGGCATTTGATGAGCTCCTGTCAATTAATGTTCCCTGGAGTCAGGAGTTCCCTGGAGACAGGGCTTGGACTTAAGCCTCCTACTTCCAGTTATCGGTCTTATTTTTACAGTGGTCTCAAAACTTCTCCTTCTATACAGCACCATTGATAAAACGTCTCCTTTCGAAGACAATGGGTTGCTTTTCTGGGTGCCTGATGTCCTCTGCTGGCATCCAGAAGTTGTTTTGTGGAATTTACTCGGTGTTTAAACGTTCTTTTGATGAATTTTGGGGGGAGAAAGTTGTCTCCCCGTCCTATTCCTCCGCCATCTTAGCTCCTCCCCCTTTTGTTATTTTCATCTCTATTTTCTTTGCACTCCATAAGAACTTGTCAAATTTCCTCCCACCTTATTATTGACTTGCTTTTTCGTACCACCAGTTCCATTTCTTTCTCCTATTGATATGCATTTTAATTCTGAATGTTTCTTCAAATTATTTTTTCTTCTCACAAAAGTAATATATATATTCATTGTAAAAAGTTTAGGAAATGCAAATAAGCAAAAATAAAATAATCTGAACCACCATAATTTCACCACCCAAAGGTAACCAGTGTTCATGTTTTCATACATATCCTCCAGGCATTTTTCTGTGAATTAATACACGTATGTCATTTAAAATAATGGGGTCATAATAAGCACAATATCTTGTAAACTGCTTTGTCTCCATTTTCAAGTGTAATATACATATTTCCTCACGCTATTTAAATAGAATAATATTGATATTTCACAACGCAGTTTTTAATGACGATAATACTTCACTACCCAGACATATCATGAAGTACTAAACCAGTTCCTCTTTGTTGAACATTTCAATCTTTTTCCTCAAATTTATTGAAGAAATAAACTGTGCTATGACAGACATTCTCATAGCTTATCTGCATACACATTTATGATTACTTCCTACAATTAATTCCTAGGAGATACTTCAAGGTCATGCAGAATTGTAAGGACACTGATGAATTTGCTGCTACACAGTTTTGCTTTCCTTGATATATTTCCTCATGTGATCTGGCTCTCTTTTCATATCGTCTTCCTGCCTTTTCGCTGCAGCCCCTCTTATCCTTAAAGACGTCCACTCCTATTTCATAAAGACTGTATTGTGTTGCATTCTATTAAGCAAATCAGTTTTTTGTAGGGCTTCCCTGGTGGCTCAGATGGTAAAGAATCCGCCTGCAATGCGGGAGACCTGAATTTGGTCCCTGGCTCGGGAAGATCCCCTGGAGGAGGGCATGGCAACTCACTCCAGTATTCGTGCCCAGAGAATCCCCATGGACAGAGGAGCCTGGTAGGCTACAGTCCATGCGGTCGCAAAGAGTCAGACACAACTGAGCAATTAAGCACAGTTTCTTGTCTTCTTTTTCTATATCCTTTATACTTTTATTATACTTTTTTTTTCTGTATCCTTTATTCAGTCCTTTCCAGATTTCTGCTCTTCTTTTCATTCTTCAGAATGATTTTTCCTTCTTCCCTGTCTCCTTCCTTCCTTTGCTTCTTTTTCCTTTCTCTTTGCTACTCAGACACTGTTTTAAACCATAAGCCAAGCAGGTTACTTTCAGCGTGATATTGGTTATTCTCTTTGGGGCCAGCATTATGTGTAGGGGTGAGTTCAGGGCCTGGCAGGCAGGTCCTCAAGGGGAGTGTGCCTCCAAATGTTCACTGGCTTCTGAAGAACTCCTAACAGTCTGCTCCTTTAACTTAAGCCAAACCAAAATAATCCTTGGGAATAAGACATAAAAATAATTCTAGTATTTTGTAGGTCAGAGCACCTGGATTTACTAGGTGTTTTCTTGAAGGTGGAATTCTGGCGAGGAAGGAAGAAGAGGATTTTAGGTCCCAGGCAGAGTGAGTGCAACCTGGAAAGCAGAGGCTACCTCTCATCACTGTGACTACACAGTACGTAGCTAGCCCTAGCCTCCTGCCTCCCCATGGAGACTGGGTTTCCATGCTGCCCTTCCTCAGCTCACCTCCACAGAGACACCAGTTAAAGTGCTGTTATATTGTCTGCATTTCCACATTCGACAATTCTACAGCAAGTGCTCCGATTCTAGAAGTGGCCTGGTTGGTTGCCTTGGACACCACATGACGACTGCTCCTTTGGTGTTTCTGTGTGGGGGCTTGGAAGGATAAATTTGACAGCCTTCATAGGTTGCCTCCCTCCTCTTCGTTAGTCAGTTGTCCATGTGTATTCCTCAGCCCCCTGTTCTTCATTCCTTCCCCGAGTCTGGCATCTCCCTCCCACAGGCTTTGCACGTGGCTTGGGTCCCCACATCTGCTTAGTACAACAGTTGTGACTAATTCAGATGATCAGTTCAGCTCAACCAGCGGCTCCAAAGAACAGGAGTCACAAGATGGAACATCACACTGCCAGTGGGCCTTGCCTTTGGCCCATCTGCTTCAGGAAAGGATTTGCCCAAGGTCCTATAGCTCTTTGGGGCAGGGATGGGACCTGTCCCCAGTCCTCTGGACTCCAAGTCTGGATTCTCTCCAATGTGCCATGCATTAGAAAATCCAGAATTGGGTAGGTCCCCTGCCACATGCCTTAGGGAACTTAAGTTCAACCAGTACCACTGGCTCTGACAGGAAGTGGAGACAGAGACTCATGGAGCAGATTTCGGGGACCTCAAGAAACTCAGCGTGGCCTCATGTCACCAATTTATACTTGACATTCAACAAACATTTACTGGGTGACTATTACATCCTAGGCCCTATGTTATGAATGACTGTTACAATGGACATGGTTCTGCCTCTAAAAGAGATAAGACAAGTTCCTGAATACTTACAGTAAGGTAGGTTATTTACTGGAAGGCAGGTTACTTACTGTAACCTTATATCCCAAAACTTTAGGGAAAGTCCAGCTTTCAGTGAACGAACATTCTGTCCTAAGGGTCCCACAGCTGTGGATCAATCCAAAAGTCCTGGTTTATAAATCAGAAAACAGAATCACTCCAACTTTAATACAAAGCTGGATAAGGCAAGTGTCTTTCATGAGGTACAAACAAATGTTGGGGTTAGCAGCGCCTGACGGGGCGTCAGAGGAGGTTCCAGGGAGGGTCTGTTGGAGCTGGGCCATGAACACAGGCAGGGCTTTGCCAGGTAGGGCAGCTGGAAGATGGCACCGGAATACTGAATAACTCAGGGCCAGGGCACACGGCTCAGAGAACTGAGGAAGCAAGGCAGGGGTAACTGAGGCAGAACCACTGCGGACATGAGCAGAAGAAGCGACTGAAGGTCCTTACTGAATGAGGCAGCCTGGGGCAGTGACGAAGGAGTGGGCACGTGGACGGGCCAAGAAGAGAGGAGTGAAAATGCAGAGGAAGGGGTGAGAGCACCGGAGGTGACACCGTTCACATGCTATTGCCTGCAGTTACTCATGTTTGTGGCTTCTTACATAGCAACTGACACAGTATTTCAGTGTGATGAGTGAGGCCCAGAGCTCGGGGGGTAGCAGGAGGCCACTCACCCCTCTTCCTTTGCTGAGCTTCAATTTCCCTCGAAGACCATCCCTTCTTTCTTCCATGAGCCCGGGTCTCCTCTACTAACCCCTGGAAGCTGATTTATTTCCAAGTGGGTTTGTAAGCTCCAAAGTCTGCATCTTTTTTTTCTCCTGTGTCAAAACTTACCTGTCCCTTGTCCTGTGTTCTAAGAACTAGAGATGTAAACCACAGTTCAATAGTGGTTCTTGGGGAGTGCTCTGGTGGCCCAGTGGTTAAGAATCTGCCTTGTAATGGAGAGGATGCAGGTTTGATCCCTGTTTGGGGAACGAAGATCCCACATACTGTGGGGAAGCTGAGCCCACGTGCTCCAGAGCCCCCATGCCATGACTAGAGAGTCCATGGGCAGAAATGAAGATCTCTAGTGCTGCAGCTAAGACCCAGTGCAACCAAAAAGAAAAAATAGTGGTTCTTGGAATGCGGTATGGCTGCTTCTGAGTCAAGTGAGGGCCGCCTTGACTGGATAACAGACATGTGTTTTCAAAGGGAAGATTGAAAACACGGGTAGGTCTGGCATCATTTTCTGCTCCATGACTGGTGCAGAGAGGGAGCATTGTGGATCACCCAGCCTGTCTGCATCTCAGGCACCTTGGCATGTGGGCAGGAAGGAGAAGACCCTTCAGTCTCCCTGGATTGCCCTGAGTGTGGAGATTTTGTCTCTTCTGCCTGAAACGGGCCTCTTATCCAACCAGGCTGTTAGGTTGTTGGAAGTTATTCATTATTCCCATGTCAAGGAGGGAGGGCTACTGTAGGTTATGGGTGACTTTCTACATCCATCTATAATGTGCTGGCTCTAAGACCAGCTCCATGTGCTCGCACTGAGATGTCTGACCCAAGCAGGAGGAAATCAGGCCCCCAGGCTCTGGGTCATGTTGAGGTGTCTGTGAACTGTCTGGAAAGATCCAGAAAGAAAGAAACTCTGCTTGTCAACTTCATCTTTGGCTGCCCTTTTTTGTGGGTGGTTTATCCTCTTTGCTTCCTTTGTGGCTCTGATGGTAAAAAATCTGTCTGTGATGTGGGAGACCCAGACTTGATCCCGGGGTTGGGAAGATGCCCTGGAGAAGGGAATGGCAATCCACTCCAGTATTCTTGCCTAGAGAATTCCATGGACAGAGGAGCCTGATGGGCTACAGTCCATGGGGTCACAAAGAGTCAGACACAACTGAGCAACTACACTTGGGGGCTTTCACGTTTTTATCCTCTTTGGGGCTTCCCAGGTGGCACTAGTGGTAAAGAACCTGCCTGCTAATGCAGGAGATGTAAGAGACGTGGGTTCAAACCCTGAGTTGGGAAGATCCCCTGGAGGAGGGCATGGCGACCTACCCCAGTATTCTTGCCTGGAGAATCCTATGGACAGAGGAGCCTGGAGGGCTATAGTCCACAGTGTCACACAGAGTCAGACATGACTGAAGTGACTTAGCACTATCTTCTTCTGGCTTTTCGTAATGGGTGGTCTCATTGTAACTGCTGTGTCCCTGTTCTTGCAAGACAGAGTGGGCCCCACCTTGGACAGACCCCTTTCTCTAGCTGCCATCTCACCTCCCAAGGCTCATGACCCCTGGTTTCCCACTAGCTTCTTGGAAGGTCACCCCCACCTGTAGACTTGTCTGCAGGTGGAGAATATTCCTCCAGGAGATAATGGTTCTTGTTTGCCATTGGGTTATTGCTTCTGTGTCTCACACACACTCCACATGTGTGCTTCTATAACATTCATGGTAAGGTCACTTCTATCTTTCCAGTCTTATTTTATTGTTTTCTCTTCTAGAACGACAGAGATCTGGAGGGAGTGCCACCATTTCTTTCTGTTAGCAAAAACCACTCCTGCGGTGTCTTGAATTCTTAAAAGGAACGTTATGAAAACCCAGGCATGTCTGGGCAACTCACGAACTGAAGTGAGAAAGCTGTTTGTCCTTCCCCAGAGAGGCCCTCGGTAATGTCCCTTGAGCAACCAGGATCATGGGTCCCAGGCCACAGGACCCTTATCAGCAGAGACCAGAATGCCTTTGGGAGAACCGTCAGCCCTGCCTAGGGACAGTCTTCCTGCGGAAGTGCTGGCATCGGCTCCTTCTATATCTCACTTCTCTACTCCTTCCCACCAGGCTCACCACTTGCTACCAGATATGTTCCAAAATGTTCTACTCTCTGGGAGCCAGCTTCCTCTAGCCTCATCCTGCAGACTAAATAATTGTCTACATTTTTCAATATATTGTGTTAGCCGAAAAGTTCATGATAGAAAAACCTGAACAAACTTTTTGGTCAACTCAATATATCTGGAAGTTTTCTAGAACTATCCATGGACTTTCATCCTTTCTACACCAGTGTTTAAGTCTTGGCCTTTCTTTGTGATTTCATATTTCAGAAAGTCTGATTTTTAGAGTCTTGGCAGTTACTCAAATACTCATTCATATATTGTCTCTTTCCTTCGTGGTTCAGCTGTACAGCTAGTTTTACCCTATACAGGTGATCAATGGCAACACATTCTGTTTTTCAGATTAGCTAAGCTTATTAAGCCAGGAATTTCCATCAGACACCAGGTCAGGAGAAGGCCCTTTTGTCTCTGTGAACTGCGAGGGTGGCTGTCATTTGCTCTTGGAATCATGGCTGGCACTCCATTCTGTGAACATTTGAAGATAGAAATGGTCAATTGGTATATCTAGATTCTCTAGTAGACTTGACAGCTTATCTGATAAACTAAGTTCTTTCTTTCTTCACCTTGCTTTTCCAACTTTGTAAAAGTCAGAGTGAAGCCAGTTAAGAAGTATAGCCCAGATTCTTGGCTCCCCAATCTCCCCCAACCCCAATCCTGGGAGATCAAAGCAAAAGCAGAGAAATGCACAGATAGATGAATTGATAGAGGCTAGACTTTCTTCAGTGGCAGAACTCGCTCTGGACAGACCACAGTGGTCACTAAGCATTCACCTCTGTAAGTACAGATACTTGATAAAATCAGCAAGCTCTGAAGGGTGACTCTTACCAACCAAACTTACAAGGGGCTGATTTACAAACCTGAGCTTGAATGCCGCTTTATTTGGGGAGAGAAGGCTGGTCATTGGCTCAGGCCACTGCTGCCCCCTGGTGGGTAGTATCCTCAGGAGGCCGGTCATGAGCCCAGAAGAACACTGGGTTAGACCTAGGTAAGATGCCTTTGGGTAGGTCAAGACATGCCCTGTTTCCACACTATAGGTACTTTGATCTTAGGAAGTGAGTTTTCCACTGAAAATCAGCCCTATTCCATCAGGCAGCCCTGGGAACACTCACCCTTTCTGTCACCAGGTATGTCTGCCTTCTCATTACGATGGAAGACTCAACCTGGTTATTGACAATCACAATTGACAATCACACTTGCCTTAGAGTAAGTTTTCAGTTGGATGTTTCTGAGACATTTTGGGAGGGCCTCTCAGCATCTTGGTGAGCTTGAGAAGATACATTTATCTCAGCCTTGCTGACCTAGCTCACGTGTGAGTTCTCCCCAGGGGCTTCATGGATGCCCAGATCCCCTAACATCACTGTCTGTGGCTGACATTTTCTGACCTGCTCACCAGATCCCAGGATTCAGTGTGCCAGAATCAGGGCTTCTA
The DNA here is from genome assembly GCA_935064755.1 of Tragelaphus eurycerus. Lineage (NCBI taxonomy): Eukaryota > Metazoa > Chordata > Mammalia > Artiodactyla > Bovidae > Tragelaphus > Tragelaphus eurycerus. The sequence continues at coordinate 16,990,860 of CAKXYN010000023.1, forward strand.
GTTCCTTTTATGTGGACTCTCCTTCTCAGTAGGAAGGCCAGAATCCCAAGCTTCAACAGGTGAGGAAGATTATGATCTTGGTGCTGTCTGCAAATCCAGGCTTCCAGTTCTGGCCCCTCAGTCACACTGGGCTGCTGCTGCTGCTGCTAAGTCGCTTCAGTCATGTCCGACTCTGTGCGACCCCATAGACGGCAGCCCATCAGGCTCCCCCATCCCTGGGATTCTCCAGGCAAGAACACTGGAGTGGGTTCTCATTGGGCACATCCTGTCAAGTTTCTTGCATTGCGTTTTTAAATGGTCATCCGCAGAGGAGGGAACAAAAGCTCAGTAATTCAGGAAGGAGATAACTCTCAGTCACGCCCGTGTGACTCTCAGTGCTTTGCAAGGCTTTCCTGACAACAGATGTGTCCTTGTGACAAGCTCTCCTTGGGCCACTAAGAAGACGAGAACATATTCTTAGAGTTCACTCAAGTGGTGGAGGAATGGATTCGGTCACCACGTGTGACCTCCATGACACTTAACCTTCCTTCTCACTGTCTCTTTCCCAGATTGTCATTGAAGATATTGGGAACAAAAGAAAATATGATTTTCCTCTCAACCGCTGGCTGGCCTTGGATGAAGATGACGGCAAAATCCAGAGGGATATCTTAGTGGGTGGAGCTGAGACCACAGGTAGGGCTGAAGAAAGGGGAGATGCAAACTGGCTAGTATTTCACTTTCTGTCTGAGGGTCGGTGTTCTCATCTGTGGACCTAGATGCTTTCAGTCACGGGGAAGCAGCCGTGTCTTCAGACAACATTCCTCCTGCCCCTGAAAGTGCTCTCTGCTCCTCTGGGCTGGAGTCTGGGCTCTGCTGATGCCAGAGGAGATGGGGAAGCACCCCTGAGGAGATGCTGACTTCCCAGGGAGAAGTTATCCATAGGATGGAGCCAGGCTGTGAACCTGTGTCCTTTTACGAGGATCTGGACTCACTCTTCCCTCCTATATGAGTGCTTCCTACAAGCCAGGCTCTCTCTAGGCACCTGACCCATGTCATCTCCTCTAGTCTCCACAGCACCCCTATAGTAGTATAGTTATTGTTCCCACTTCACAATAGAGGAAACTGAGTCACAAGTTGAGAGACCTGTTCAAGGTCACACAGCTGGTAAGTGACAGATCCAGGATTTGGTCTGCCTCCTAAATCTCTGCCCTGTATGAGTTCCATGGACAACTTGAAACTCCCAGCACAGAAGTTCATAGGTGTTCCCGAAGATCGATGTTGGTGAATGCACACAGCTGAGAATGTGCCCTGGAGCAGACCCTCCCATGGCTCCCACTGCACCGAGGATGGGTCCAAGTTCTGGGGTATAGGACAAAAATTGTTCCACGGCTGGGCTCCAGTTGACTGTTTCAGCAGCATCTTTCAACACCTTCTCCCCCTGCTCCCACACACACTCCCTCTTCCCGCCCCATCTGCCCACCGTCCACTCCGTCCCGCATCTAAACCCACCCCCATCTCATCCACACACCTTCCCACACACACACCCTCCCCCGAGCTGCCGGCCTTCCTCTTTCTCTGCCTTTCTCTTTGGAATATGCTTTCGCCTCAGCCTGTGAGGCCATTTCTCTTCCCTCTTCTCAAATTCCGGCTTCCAGTCACTTCCTCTGAACCCCACCCCCATCCCCTCTAGGTGGAGCCATTTCTCCCTTCTTTTGCTCTAGACATTTTGAGTAGAACTCGATGGCTGTTTAGGAAGCCACCTGCTCCTCTGCTCTAGTGCTTTTCTGCTTTTCTCTTTTTTATAAAAATATTTTTATTTATTTATAGGTTGTGCCTGGTCTTCACTGCTGCTTGGGGGCTACTCTCCAGCTGTGGTACGAGGGCCCCTCACGGTGGTGGCTTCTCTTGTTGCAGAGCATGGGTTCTACAGCACCCTGGCTCCAGAGCACAGGCTCAATAGTTGTGGCACTCGGGTTTAGCTGCTCCGTGGCACGTGGGCTCCTCTTGGACCAGGGGTCCAACCCCTGTCTCTTGCGTTGGCAGGCGGATTCTTTACCACTGAACCACCAGGGAACCCTCCAGTATTTTTCAACCTTGGCGTTTCGGTGCCTTGGCTTACCTGACCATTGTTGGGTGTGTCGTAAGTTTGTTACTAGAGTTTGCCAATCATTTACTTAAAAACATACACTAGGGCTTCCCAGGTGGGTCAGTGGTAATGAATCCGCCTGCCAAGGCAGGGGATGTGGGTTCGATCCCCGATCTGGGAAGATCCCACATGCCACAGAGCAACTACGCCAGAGTGCCACAACTATCGAGTCCGTGTTCTAGGGCCCTGAAGGCACAACCACTGAAGCCCACGTGCCCTAGAGCCTGGGCGCCGCGACGAGAGAAGCCATCGCAATGAGCAGCCCGTGGCCACAGCTAGAGAGCAGCCCCCTGCCCAAGGCAACTAGAGGAAAGCCCAGGCAGCACAACCAAGAGTAAAAACAAATAAAAAATCATTGTCTTTTATACTTGAAATGGGCATGTGTAAAATACACTGCAATAAAGTTGTTAAGAAAAAACATACATGAGAGCAGATTTAATATGCCCCCTTTAACTGTGTTACTATTACTTGCTTACAGTGGTAGAGGAGGAGGAGAAATGACGGTCAGAATCTGGGATTGCTGACAGCCTAGGCCGTGGCAGTCTGTCCAGAGTGAGAACCTCTCTGGCCACACGTAAAGCTGGAGGCCCCCTCTTTGAGGGTGGTAGCTATTCCTTTTTATTGTCACGTTCTCCCAAGGCCTGTTATATAGTAAACATTCAGTAAATGTTGAGCAAGGGAAGGTGCAAATGTATGAATGAATAATGTGCTATCTCCCAGAGATGTTTTATTTCTCTGAGATGAGGGGATGAAGTTAGGATGAAAGGGAGGTGAAGGATTAACAAGGTTCAAAGTACCACTTAGAATCCTGGACAGAGTGAAAAAAATGCAGGCCTGACCTTAACAGCATTTCCTGTAGTTTTCTGTCCAAATGCTTGTCTTTGGTGTTTTCCTTTACCCTGTCTCATCTCCGCGTTTGATCCCCCTTGCTGACTCTTCTCCAGAGCTCTGTGTCCTCACGTTGCCTCTGACTGACCAAACCCAGATGGCCCAGCTCCCTCCCTCAGTCTCCTGACATCTCACCATGTCAGGTGGTCAAGAAGGTCACTGGTGCCTTCTATTAGAGTTACACTTTTAAGTTATGAGCAAAAGAGCAAGCTCCATGAGTCAGAGAGCCCCGAATATAAATCTCTATTAATCGAGTTGACTATTATAATTAAATGAGACATAATAGAATTCATCCGGCAGCTATTAATAATATGCACATGGTAATTAGCATTCATAATAAGTACTATTCTGAGCCAACCTAAGCTCTTCCTTCTCTTTGTTAGTTTCCTGTAATCATGCCTGACAGCTTCCTGTAACCCAAGTTTGTTCCTAAAGTCAGATGCCCTGGCACCCCAACTCTGAAAAATATAAAAGTGAAGTGGAGAGGGCACTGGATGTCATCCAGAGGAAGAGGATTTAGGGGGGATAGGGGTGTATGGCAGAGGTATGGCTAGGTGTGGGAGAAGGTGGGTAGAACATCGTTACCAGACTGCACTGACCCCTCTTCCTCCCCTTGTTTCCATACCAGCCATCTCATACGTTGTTACCGTCTTCACTGGGGATGTCCGGGGGGCCGGGACCAAATCCAAAATCTACCTGGTCATGTATGGGGCCAGAGGGAATAAGAACAGCGGAAAGATCTTCCTGGAGGGCGGTGTGTTTGACCGTGGCCGCACAGATATCTTCAATATTGAGTTGGCTGTCCTCCTCAGCCCCCTGAGCCGGGTTTCCATAGGACACGGCAATGTGGGCGTCAACAGAGGCTGGTACTGTGAGAAGGTAAGGGAGACCCTGGCCTGATTCAGACACTCTCTTTACTTTGCAGATTGTTGTTGTTTTGTTGTTTTAGTCGTGTCTGACTCTTGTGACCCCCATGGAATGTAACCCACAAGGGTCCTCTGTCCATGGGATTTCCCAGGCAAGAATACTGGAGTGGGTGGCCCTTTCTTTCTCCAAGGGATCTTCCTAACCCAGGGATTGAACCAGAGTCTCCTGAATTGGCAGGCAGCTTCTTTACCGCTGACCCTTAACACAGTAAGATGCACTTTACCACTGAGCCACCAGGGAAACCCCTCACTGGCAGCTACAAACTCTAATCTGAATCCTATTTCCTACTTCCTTTGGACGAGTTACAAAGCACATAGGAAATCCCTTTCACAGGGACGCTGGGATGGTAACATGCCCATCTGTCTTGTCTACCTGATGGTTGGGAATGGGGGCTGCTCTGTACATGCAACCAGGGACCAGACACAGGGACCAGATCCAGGGGTGTTCAGCTGATGGTTATAGTCTGTCCTGACTCCTGATGCAGTGTTCCACTTTAGATTTTAAATGGTTCCATCAACAAGTATTTTTAAATACATGACTTTAATTGTGGAATACTTATGCTTCAAAGAGTATACATAATAGAAGCAAGATATAGAGAATGATTTAAAAGCTCAAATGTTAATTTTGCCGCCACAAGATTGGAAAAGGTCAGTTTTCATCCCAATCCCAAAGAAAGGCAATGCCAAAGAATGCTCAAACTACTGCACAATTGCACTCATCTCACACGCTAGTAAAGTAATGCTCAAAATTCTTTAAGCCAGGCTTCAGCAATATGTGAACCGTGAACTTCCTGATGTTCAAGCTGGTTTTAGAAAAGGCAGAGGAACCAGAGATCAAATTGCCAACATCCGCTGGATCATCGAAAAAGCAAGAGAGTTCCAGAAAAACATCTATTTCTGCTTTATTGACTATGCCAAAGCCTTTGACTGTGTAGATCACAATAAACTATGGAAAATTCTGAAAGAGATGGGAATACCAGACCACCTGATCTGCCTTTTAAGAAATCTGTATGCAGGTCAGGAAGCAACAGTTAGAACTGGTCATGGAACAACAGACTGGTTCCAAATAGGAAAAGGAGTACGTCAAGGCTGCATATTGTCACCATGTTTATTTAACTTATATGCAGAGTACATCATGAGAAATGCTGGACTGGAAGAAACACAAGTTGGAATCAAGATTGCCGGGAGAAATATCAATAACCTCAGATATGCAGATGACACCACTCTTATGGCAGAAAGTGAAGAGGGGCTAAAAAGCCTCTTGATGAAAGTGAAAGTGGAGAGTGAAAAGGTTGGCTTAAAGCTCAACATTCAGAAAATGAAGATCATGGCATCTGGTCCCATCACTACATGGGAAATAGATGGAGAAACAGTGGAAACAGTGTCAGACTTTGTTTTTCTGGGCTCCAAAATCACTGCAGATGGTGACTGCAGCCATGAAATTAAAAGACGCTTACTCCTTGGAAGGAAAGTTATGACCAACCTAGATAGCATATTCAAAAGCAGAGACATTACTTTACCAACAAAGGTTCGCCTAGTCAAGGCTATGGTCTTTCCTGTGGTCGTGTATGGATGTGAGAGCTGGACTGTGAAGAAGGCTGAGCGCCGAAGAATTGATGCTTTTGAACTGTGGTGTTGGAGAAGACTCTTGAGAGTCCCTTGGACTGCAAGAAGATCCAACCAGTCCATTCTGAAGGAGATCAATCCTGGAATTTCTTTGGAAGGAATGATGCTAAAGCTGAGACTCCAGTATTTTGGCCACCTCATGTGAAGAGTTGACTCATTGGAGAAGACTGTGATGCTGGGAGGGATTGAGGGCAGGAGGAGAAGGGGACGACAGAGGATGAAATGGCTGGATGGCATCACTGACTTGATGGATGTGAGTCTGGGTGACCTCCGGGAGCTGGTGATGGACAGGGAGGCCTGGCGTGCTGCGGTTCATGGGGCCGCAAAGAGTTGGACACGACTGAGAGACTGATCTGATCTGATCTGATAACTTAAAAGAATATTTCCAATGCTTCTGAAACTCCTCTGTGTCTTTCCCCAGTCATATAATCCTCTCTCTCCCAAAGAACATACACTATTAAGAATTTTGTCTATGTGTATATTGTTGGTTACTGGCAGTTTTCACTCAACATTATGCTTTAGAGATCATCTGAATCAATAGCAGAAGCTTAGACCAATCATTTCCCATCTACTCCATTGCATGAATTGATTTAAATTTATTTGTCTATTCTTCTATTGATGGACATTTTGGGGTTGTTTCTTGATTTTTGCTACTATAAACAATACTCCCATGAAATTGTTGTATGTACATCTTTGTACAAATATGCAGGAGCTTCTCAGGATGGACATTCTAGGCTGTAAGGTAAGTGAATCTTTAGTTCTGAAGCTTAATTGTTTCCAAAGAATTCCAGTTTGTTTTCCAAAGCAGTTGCACCATTTTATTCTATCAGCCATTCATACAATACTTTTTGTTCCAGACATCCTTGTCAACACTAGATATTGCCTGAATTTTAAATTTGCACCATTTTGGGTGTATAAAGTGATCTTCTTATGGTTTTAATTTTTATTTTCATGATTACTACAGAAGTTGAACATCTCTTCATTTCTTTACTGTCCATTCATATTTTCCTTTATGGAAAATGCCTGTTCATGTCTTTTGCTGATTTTTCTGTTGAATAGTATATTGCTGGATTTATTTTTAGGAGTTCTTTATTAAATCCAGATCAGATCAGATCAGTCGCTCAGTCGTGTCCGACTCTTCGCGACCCCATGAACCGCAGCACGCCAGGCCTCCCTGTCCATCACCAGCTCCCGGAGGTCACCCAGACTCACACCCATCAAGTCAGTGATGCCATCCAGCCATTTCATCCTCTGTCGTCCCCTTCTCCTCCTGCCCTCAATCCCTCCCAGCATCACAGTCTTCTCCAATGAGTCAACTCTTCACATGAGGTGGCCAAAATACTGGAGTCTCAGCTTTAGCATCATTCCTTCCAAAGAAATTCCAGGATTGATCTCCTTCAGAATGGACTGGTTGGATCTTCTTGCAGTCCAAGGGACTCTCAAGAGTCTTCTCCAACACCACAGTTCAAAAGCATCAATTCTTCGGCGCTCAGCCTTCTTCACAGTCCAGCTCTCACATCCATACACGACCACAGGAAGGACCATAGCCTTGACTAGGCGAACCTTTGTTGGTAAAGTAATGTCTCTGCTTTTGAATATGCTATCTAGGCTGGTCATAACTTTCCTTCCAAGGAGTAAGCGTCTTTTAATTTCATGGGTGCAGTCACCATCTGCAAAATCCAGATAGTAAATCTTTATTGATAGTATTGTTGTTGTTCAGTCACCAAGTCATGTCCAGCTCTCCACGACCCCATGAACTGCAGCACACCAGGCTTCCCTGTCCTTCACCTTCTCCCTGAGCTTGCTCAAACTCATGTCCATTGAGTCAGTGATGCCATACAACCATCTTATCCTCTATTGCCTCCGTCTTCTCTTCCCCTCATTCTTTGCCAGCATCAGTGTCTTTTTCAATGAATCAACTCTTTGCATCAGGTAGCCGAAGTACTGGAGCTTCAGCTTCATCATCAGTCCTTCCAATGAATATTCAGGCTTGATTTCCTTTAGGATTGACTGCTTTGATCTCCTTGCTATCCAATAGACTCTCAAGAGTCTTCTCCAGCATCACCTTTTGAAATCATCATTTCTTTGGTGCTCAGCTTTCTTTATGGTTCAACTCTCACACCTGTACATAACTACTGGGAAAACCACAGCTTTCACTGTATGGACTTTTGCTGGTAAATTGATGTCTCTGTTTTTTTACTTCACTGTCTAGTTTTGTCATAGCTTTTCTTCCAAGAAGCAAATGTCTTTTAATCTCACGGCTACAGTTGCCATCTGCAGTGATTTTGGAGCCCAAGCAAATAAAATCTGTCACTGTTTCCACTTTCTCACCTTCTATTTGCCATGAAGTGATGGGACTGGATGCCCTAATCTTTGTTTTTTTAATGTGGAATTAAGCCAGCTTTTTCACTCTTCTCTTTCACCCTCATCAAGAGGCTCTTTATTTCCTCTTCGCTTTCTGCCTTTAGGGGGTGTCATCTGCATATCTGGGGCTATTGATATTTCTCCCAGCAATCTTGATTCCAGATTGTGCTTCATCCAGTCTGACATTTCACATGACGTACTCTGCATATAAGTTAAATAAGCAGGGTGACAATATACAGCTTTGACATACTCCTTTCCCAATTTGGAACCAGTCCGTTGTTCCATGTCCAGTACTAACTGTTGCTTCTTGTCCTGAATACAAGTTTCTCAGGAGGCAGGTATGGAGAAGGAAATGGCAACCCACTCCAGTGTTCTTGCCTGGAGAATCTCAGGGACGGGGGAGCCTGGTGGGCTCCCGTCTATGGGGTTGCTTAGAGTTGGACATGACTGAAGTGACTTAGCAGCAGGAGGCAGGCAAGGTGGTCTAGTATTGATAGTATTTTTGATAGTATATGTTCAAATATCTTTTTGTAGTTTGCCATGTTTTTTGAAGGAGAGGAGATTTAAATTAAAGGTAATCTGTCTTATCTTTTCCTTTATGGTTAATGCATTTTGAAAATTTTTTTACATCTCCTAAAGTTCTAAAGACATTTTCCTATATCCTCTTCTAAAATTTGTAGAGTTTGGTTTTCTTGTTTATATATTTGCATCTTTAATATATCAGGCATTGATATTTGTATGAGGTGGGGATCCAACTTTATCTTTTTCTATATAGATATTTAAATGTCCCACCAACATTTATTGAAGGACTTTAAAAATCTGAGTAAGGTTAAGAATCACCTGGAATTATTTCTAAAAATAGAATCCTGGGCTCAAACCCAAACCTACTGAGTCAGAATTTCCAGGTAATCTGAGTATTTATAAATGCTTTAGGTAATTCTTATCATTAAAGAAGTCTAGGAAGCACTGGTTAACTAAATAGTAATCCTTTCCCCACTATTCTGAAAGAGCAACTGTCACATGTCAAATTCCCCAAATATATGATTTGTCTCTGAGCTCTCTAGGCTGTTCCATTTACTGATTTAGTTTATTCCTGCACTAATGCATTACTCACTATCTTCACTTTACACCTTTACATTAAGTCTTGGTATCTGCTAAGGCCCACTTTATTCTTCTTCCTCAGGTATATATTGACCTATCCATAAGCCTTTATCTTCCATAGAAATTTTAGAATTTTTTTTGCCAAGTTCCATGAAGAGCTGTTGAACAGAATGCAACTGGGTCTGTAGACCTATTTGGAAGAACTGACATTGTTACTCTACTAACTTTTCCTATTTATGAACATGTAGTACCCTTTAAAATTTAGCTTTTTAATAATTCTCAGTGTAGTTTTATATTTTTCTTAATGAGGGTCTTGCATGTCTTTTAAATATATTCATAGAAACTTTTGTTGCTATTATAAATGGTATCTCTTTAAAAACTGTTTATTTATTTATTTATTTTTGCTGGTGTAAACAGATATAGAAGTACTTTTGTATATTAAGTTTACATATAGTTATCCTGCTAAACTCTGTTATTAAGACTGATCATTTATAGTTTTATTATTAAGAGTTTTTATTCTGAACTGGTGTTAAACTTTATCTACTGCTTTTTCTGTACTTGATTAGATAGTCAAATGGTTTTTCTTTTTTATTTATTACGGTGAATTACCAGTTCTTATGGAATCCCAGGGATGGGGGAGCCTGGTGGGCTGCCGTCTCCGGGGTTGCACAGAGTCAGACACCACTGAGGAGACTTAGCAGCAGCAGCAGCAGCAGCAGCATGGTAGACCAACTCTGAATTTCTATAAGCCAAACTTGGTCATAATGAATTTTAATTTTATGTTTCTGAAATTGATTATTCAACATTTTATATAGAATATATTACGAATTAATGTTCATGAATGACATTGGCCCTTGATTTTCCTTTCTCATACAGTCCTTGTGAGGTTTGATCTTAGAATAAAATGAGAAGCATTTCTTCTCCTGAAAGAAGGTATAAAAAATGCAGTGATCTGGTCAAGATAGTGTGGGATTGTGTGCACATCTGCAAGAGAGAGAGGAGAATTACTGATTAAAAAAAAGAAAGTTGTGTTTTTGTTTTCTTAGTTATAAAATTGGGGCTTCCCCAGTGGCTTAGTGGTAAAAGAATCTGTCTGCAACGCAGGAGATATGTAAGTCACAAGTTTGTTCCTGGGTTGAGAAGATCCGCTTGAGGAGGAAATGGCAGTATTCTTGCTGGGAAAAATCTCATGGACAGATAAGCCTGGCAGTTATAGAATTATTCAAGCTTTCCATTTTCTCCTCAGTCTGAATGAGCTATATTTTTTTTGGAACATGTGTATTTGTAGACTTCAAATGTCCTGATATACAGTCATATACAGTGTTCTCTTACCTTTTAACCTCCACTACATCTGTAATTATAATCTTATTCTCATTCCTAACATCAGTTATTCAGATATTCTTGCCTTTTAAAAATATAATTCTCACAAAAGTTTATTTAGTCTTTTCATATAACCAACATTTTTCTTTGTCTATATTCTATTATATTTTTATTTTCTATTTTATTGTTCTTTATTATCTGTTCTAAATTTCTCTGGGTTTCAGTTGTTGCTATTTTTTATAAATTCTTACATTGTATTCTTAGCTCATTCAATTTTAGCCTTCTTCTTTTCTCATAGTATAAATTTTGATACTATAATTTTCTCTCAAAGTAATGCTGTACCTGTACTCCACATGTTATACTTCTGTTATCATTCAGTTTGATTTTATTGTTTCATTTTAAAATTCAACTTTCTTGAGGTATAACTGGCATAAATAAAAATGCATTATTTTGAACTGTACTGCTCTTTGAGTTTTAATGAATTCATATACACTCATGTAACCATTACCAGAATTAATATATGAAATGTTTCCATTACCCAACATGTTCCTTGTTCTCCCTCCCAGTCAGTCTCCACAATTCCAAGCAACCACCGATCCCATTTCAGTCATTAAAGATTAGATTTGTCTTTTCTAGCACTGTTTCAGGTATTAGTACTTCTTTCTTCTTATTGTTAAGTAATATTCCATTGTAAGGGTATACAACATTTTGTTTATTCATTTAACTATTTGTGTATGTTTAGGTCATTTCCAGGTTTTTTTTTCTATTATGAAAAAAGTGCTATGAACATTCATGTCCAAGTCTTTTTACAGGCATATTTGCAATTTTGTTGGGTAAATACCTAAGAGTCGAATTTCTGCATTTATGGTAAATGTACATTGAATTTACAAAAGTCTTTTAGACTATATTCAAAGGGGCTATGCAATTTTGTATGCCCACCAGCATTGTATGAAAATCCCAGTTGTTTTATAGCCTCACCATCACTTAGTAATGCCAATCTTTAAAATTTTTAGGTATTCTTATGGATATGTAATGTAATTTGGTTTTAATCTACATGCCTCTGGTGACCACTTATATTGAACATTATTTTTTCATATGCTTATTGATCATTTGTATATCTTCCTTTCTTTTTACCTCTTTTAATTTTTTTATCTTTTTATTGTTGAATTGTACGTTCTTTGCATATTATTTATACAAGTTCTATGACAGAACTATCTATATCTATATATGAATATATAATATATAATTGTGATATATAATATATATTTTAGATATGATATCCAACTCTTTGGAATCCCATGGACTGTAGCCCACCAGGCTCCTGTGTCCATGAAATTCTCCAGGCAAGAATACTGGAGTGGGTCGCCATTCCCTTCTCCAGAGGATCTTCTCAACCCAGGGATCAAACCTGGGTCTCTTGCATTTCAGGCAGATTCTTTATTATCTGAGCCACCAGGAAAGCCCATGATATATATTGTATATAAACAATCTCCCCGTTATGTGGGTTGCCTTCTCATTTTCTTTTTTTAAATTTATTTTTTAATTGAAGCCAAATTGCTTTATAATATGTTGGTTTCTGCCATACAACAACACTAATCAGTCCTAATTATATATGTGTGTATTCAGTTGCTCAGTTGTGTCCAACTCTTTGCAACCCTATGGACTGTAACCTACCAGGTTCCTCTGTCCATGAGATTCTCCAGGCAAGAATCATGGAGAGGGTTGCCATGCTCTCCTCCAGGGCATCTTCCCAACCCAGGGATCAAACCCACATCTCCTGCACTGTAGGTGTATTTTTACCACTGAGCTACCGGGGAAGACCCAATTATATATATATATATATATCCCCCCTCTCTTTGGAGCCTCCTTCCCTTCCCCCACCCCTCTAGGTCAGGCTGGGCTCCCTGTATTTTACAGCAACTTCCCACTGCTGCTGCTGCTGCTGCTAAGTGGCTTCAGTCGTGTCCGACTCTGTGCGACCCCATAGACGGCAGCCCACCAGGCTCCCCCGTCCCTGGGATTCTCCAGGCAAGAACACTGGAGTGGGTTGCCATTGCCTTCTCCATTGTGTGAAAGTGAAAAGTGAAAGTGAAGTCACTCAGTCACGTCTGACTCGTAGCGACCCCATGGACTGCAGCCCACCAGGTTCCTCCATCCATGGGATTTTCTAGGCAAGAGTACTGGAGTGGGGTGCCATTGCCTTCTCCAAACTTCCCACTAGCTGTCTATTTTACACACAGTAGTATATACATGTTGAAGCTACTTTCTCAACTCAACCCTTCCCCTGCTGCATCCACAAGCCCATTCTCTACATCTGTGTCTTCATTCCTTCTCTGCAAATAGGTTCATCAGTCCCATTTTTCCTAGATTCCATATATATGAGTTAATATATGATACTTGTTTTTCTTTTTATGTCTTACTTTACTCTGTATGAGAGGCTCAAGGTCCATCCAACTCACCACAACTGACTCAAATTCATTCCTTTTTATGGCTGAGTAACATTTCATTGTATACGTGTAACACAACTTTTTTATCCATTCATCCATTGATGGACATCCAGGTTGCTTCCATGCCCTGGTTTTTGTAAACAGTACTGTAGTGAACACTAGGGTACATGTGCCTTTTTTATATTATGACTTTCTCATGGTATATGCCCAGTAGTGGGGTTGCTGGGTCATATGGTAGACTTATTCCTAGTTTTTAAGGACTCTCCATACTGTTCTCCATAATTTGCCTTTTCATTTTCTTAATGTTTTTGAAGAGCAGAAGCTTTTAATATTGATGGAAGGCAGTTTATAAATTTTTTATTCTATGATTTGTGCTTTTTTGGTTCTTATTTGTCATTCCATTTGAAATTCTTTCATTACCCATGATTTATCTTGAAATATAATTTTTAGGTTCCAAATACATTTTGCTTTTTATGTTTTTGTTATTTATTTCAATATTGTTTTAATCAGGAAACATTAATGATGCTATTTAAATTTTTTTGAGATTTACTTTACAATGCACTTCAACCTATGCACATATTTCCAAGAGCTGAATTTAAGATTTTGATTTTATTTATAAATTCAGTTTGCTACTTTTGTTATTTGAATCTTCTGTCTCCTTAATAGCATTTTGTCTATTTGATTTATTAACTACTAAGACAGATGTGTTGAAATTTCCAGTGTCAATAGTAGATATTTAAATTTCTTACTATAGAACTAACAATTTTCGCTGTATATGGTTTGAAGCTACATTATGAAATATAGAGTTATTTTAACCTTCTGGTGAATTGAATCTATGCCACAATCCAATCTGATACTATCTTTTTCATAAATTTAGTCCACTTGTATTTATTATAATAATTGACATGTCTGTTTGTCCTGCTTTTACTTTTGTTCCCTTTTTTTGATAAATTGATCAGTTTCCTTGATAGTGATTTGGAAATTATACACTATTCCTGGTTTTTTAGTGGTTACTATTGAAATTTTAGCATACATCAGATCAGATCAGATCAGATCAGATCAGTCGCTCAGTCGTGTCCGACTCTTCGCGACCCCATGAACTGCAGCACGCCAGGCCTCCCTGTCCATCACCAACTCACAGAGGTCACCCAGACCCACACCCATCAAGTCAGTGATGCCATCCAGCCATCTCATCCTCTGTCGTCCCCTTCTCCCCTTCTCTTTTAGTGGTTACTATTGAAATTTTAGCATGCATACTTACTGTGAAAAGACCCAAATTTAATCACCATCTCTGTTTCCCTTTTAGACAATTCAAGAATCTCAGAAATTTCTAATGATAATAATCCTGCATCTAGGTTCTATGCTATTTTTGCTAGTATTTTAGTTCTATTTTAAATTATTTTTAAATCCACACATTATACGTTGTTTTGTAGAGTCATTATTTGTTCAGATTTGCCAGTGTGTTTGCTTGCCAATTCTTCTTGCACTGAAGATCTCTTTTCTGGTGTCGGATTTCTTCTTACTGCCAAACTTCCTTTAGAAGTTCCTTTGGTTAAATAAGGTCAATCCGTGGTAAACTCTGTTTTAGTTAATCTGAAAGTTATTTTATTTCATTTTCATTCCTGAAAGAAGTTTTGGGATACAGAACTCTAGACTGAATTCTAATTCCCTTATCCCCCAATATCATCTGGCTTCCGTTAGTCCAGTTGCCATTTGTCTGTTTTTCTCTTGATGTTCCTAAGATCCCTGTCTTTGGCATTCTGATGCTTCTCTTCAAAGCATCTAGGTGTGTCTGGGTTAGATAGACTGCCATGTTCTAAACCTATGATTTCAGAATGTGAGTAGAGATGGACAAGGTGTAGGAGAGAAGGTTGATTAAGGATCAAGCCCTGAAGAGGGTAGTTAGTTTTCATATTAAATTATAGATATTAGTTATCTTTTATGTGATTGACTTTTTCCACCAGACAAATGTAGGGTATTAATTTAGTATTCTAGTTATTTGGTTCAGACTGAGACTTTAGGATGCACACAAGGAAGTATGGTATTCAAAAAGAGTGTGTGTATAGAGAAAAATGTTTGATATTTGCACTAGTAAATTGGAGTATGTATGATACCTTCTTGGGAAGATTTCCTAGAGGAGGTATTTTTTGATCCAAAATATAACCAGATAGGCTATATGACCCTAAAGGGGGGCTAAGGAGGCTGTTGAACATTGCAAGGAAGTCCCAATCAGGGGACTCGCTGCAGAAGATGTCATCTTCTCCCCCAGGTGGTGATTCTGTGCCCCTTCACTGGCATCCAGCAGACCTTCCCTTGCAGCAACTGGCTGGATGAGAAGAAGGCGGATGGACTGATTGAGAGGCAGCTCTATGAGATGGTGTCTCTCAGGAAGAAGAGACTGAAAAGTAGGTGGAGGGGCCTGGAGCCAACAAAGGCCAGGGTGGCAGACCACTGGGTCCTCCTGCTTCTCAATTTTCCTCTGGAAAGGAAAAGGTCCCCCAGGGAGCTCAGTTCTCCAAGGCACAGGCCACACAGAGTTATATTCATGGCCCCAAGGTAGATACTCCAGCAGCCCCAAATTGATACGCTGCTGTGATGGGCTAGTTGTTGAACTGAATGGTCAAACAGAGTCCACTCTGAATGTACTGGCCACAGTCTGGGTGGAGTCTATTCTTGCCCCTACTTAAAACTTACTAACAGACTCTCACCAGGAGACACAGATGTAAGGAACAGACTTTTGGACTCAGTGGGAGAAGGCAAGGGTGGGATGATTTGAGAGAATAACATTGAAACATATACATTATCATATGTAAAACAGATGACCAGTGTGAGTTCAATACACAAAGCAGGGCACCCAAAGCCAGTGCTCCGGAACAAGCTAGAGGGATAGGGTGGGGAGGGACATGGAAGGGGGTTCAGATGAGGGGGATGCATGTATACTTATGGCTGATTCATGTTGATGTATGGCAAAAGCCATTGCAATATTGTAAAGTTTTACTCTTCCAATTAAAATATTAATTAACTTTAAAGAAATGAACATTAAGGCACACACTTTCAAATAGCAAGGAATCCGTCATTCCCCAAATTTGGTACTTGCTATTATATAATGGAAGAGTGGGACACGACTGCATACAACCTGCATTTCAGCCTTGATGACCTTTGATGTGCTCATTTTCCCCACTGGAAGCATGAAAATCTTTTCACTTTTTGAAGTTTATGGTGCAACTGGACCTATCTCTGCAGAATTCCCATGGTCCCTGTGGGTCTGGACAACCGACTTGAAGAAAGCTGGTTCCAACTCTCCTATCTTCATCCAGATTTATGGGCAGAAGGGGCGGACAGATGAGATCCTTCTGAATCCCAACAACAAGTGGTTCAAACCCGGCATAACTGAGAAATTTAGGGTAGGAAGGAAGTGTGATGGGGTGGGATGGAGGAAGGAGGAAGGGGTGTAAGATGCATTTGTCATGGGATTCTGGTTTTTGAAGCCAGGTTTGGATCAAGTTTGAAGACCAAAAGGTAAAATAGAGTCCCCAGACCCCTGCAGGAGTGCCACATTTAATCTACAGGCAATGCATTGGGGTGCAGTTTAGATCTGGCCCTTTATCTGAATCAAACAGTTCCAAACAAAGCACAGGAGAAGAAGCAAGTATGGAATGGCTTTGGGCATCCAAGAGCCTGGCGACTTGGGGAATCATTGGAGAACAGAGACCCTGAGCACAGTTAGTGTCAAACAGCCCAACCTGGACTGAATTAGAGTGAGGAGCCAATTTAAGGAAAAGTATACATTTTAGAACATTTAAAAATAAGTTCAGCTTTAAATTTTCGATATGTATATAAGTAGAGCAGGGCTTGTTTTGCCAACGAAGTGCTGCTCTGACCTTTAGGTAAGAATAATTTTGTAATTTGCGGCTCTCTTTTCAGAGCACCCTGTCGGAGCTTCTATTATACCTTCAGTTCACTGCTCGTTATGTATTTGTCTTCTCAGCTAGATTTTGAGCCCCTGGGAGAGGGCATGACCACTGTATTGATCTTTTTGTCTGTTTCAGTGCCCAGCAGAGTCCTGGGGCTGTGGGCCTGTGTTAATTTGCAGGGCTGCCATATAGATTTTGTAACTGAAAGCTTATCATTTGGAAGATTTCCTTTAGTCAGGATCCTACTGTGGGTCAGTTATTTTTGTTCAGTTTCACCAGCCCAGGCTGAACCCTGGATCTACAGCTGTCTCGCCCTCATGTGCCATTGGTTAAAGGAGCATAAGAAGATAGAGTATATGAGGGTGGTTTGAAGTAAACCCTGCCTTGATGCTGAAAAAACAACTCAAAGCAGGTGCCCTCCTGGCAGGGGTTCAGCTGTGAGGATAAATACATTTCACTTGATTCTGTCCATGCAAACCTTGTTATTTCTCACCATAGATTGAGCTCCCAGACCTTGGCAGGTTTTATAAGATTCGGGTATGGCATGATAAAAGGAATCCTGGTTCTGGATGGCATTTAGAAAAGGTGAGATGACCATCTTGGGGTTGGAAGGTGATTGGGAGAGGAACCAACATGGTTTCTGTCTAATGACCTTGTCTTATTAGTTTGCCTTTATCTGTTGGGAGTGTGGATGGGGAAGGGTTACAGTGAGACCTAAAATTGGACACATGACGCATGGAATTCCTGATGAGGACAGGATGCTAAAAAGATGCTTAGGTTTCAAGAGACTTGCCTTGTGTCCCAGTCACCTGACTGCCAGGCAACTGTGGGTCTCTGGGGGACCAGAGGGATAAATATTAATCTGGCACTCCATCTTCCACAAAAGTTCTCTCTGGGGGGATGGCCTCATCCTCCTTGAGATGAACTAGCAGAACAGGAACCTCAAGGCATGGATGAATATCTCTAGTACACCCACTTGCTCACCCCAGGACTTCATTCCAGATGACCCTGATGAACACTCTGACCAAGGACAAGTATAACTTCAACTGCAATCGCTGGCTGGATGCCAATGAGGATGACAATGAGATCGTTAGGGAAATGACTGCTGAAGGCCCAACAGTGCGGAGGATAATGGGCAGTAAGTACTGACGGGCTCCGATCCTGGGGGAGGTAGTGGAACGGGGGGTGTGTGTGCCAATAGGAGTCTGACTCATGAGCTGTAGTCTTGTCCGCTATGCAGAATCAGGCTCCCTCGGAATGAGTTTATAAGATCCTATACTCAAGATAGGCTTGTAGGAACCATCTCCAAGGCATGATACTGAAGCTCTCTGATGATGGGTATGGGTGAGAAGGGGGAGATTTCTGGGTCTTCAGGTTGGCTGTGAGACAATGAGAAGGGGGAGATTTCTGGGTCTTCAGGTCGGCTGTGAGACAATGAGAAGAATCCACACTGAACAATATTTCTCCAGACACTCTGGAGAAGCATCCTCTTCAAATTATTCATGAGATGCTCTTCAAAAAAAAGAAGGCTGGATCTGGGTTCTTACAGCCATACTCGACTGCTCCCTTGTGAATCCTCTGTTTCTATTTGAGGCTAGTAGGAGAGAGCTGAGCTTTTAATCTGAAGTCATCCACAGTCAAAGAGGTAAGCGAGACCATTTTGCCTCTAGGTTGTACCACCAGAGTGCTGGCAAGCACATGGCATATGTCCTATCCTTTTCCCTAGGCAGACATTACTGAGCAATCACATCATTCTTTCCCATTGAGTCTGAAGTGAGCTTTATGGCCCTCAGCATGGCACTGCAAGCAAATATTAGCAATTGACCAGAATTAGCACTTAAGATAATTAAGTGCAAAATTAATTTGAAAAATTGCAGAAAGTTAAGACTATATAAAAACAACATCACCCATCGTTCCTGAAGTCCTTCTAAGTATCTGGATAATGTCACTTCTCAGGCATTTGCACATCCAGTAGAAGCTGTTTCTCTCTATATATGTATATATATGTAAAGAGGGATCACCCTGTTAGTTCAATTAGGCAATGCTTGCAATTAGTACTATTTTATGATGCTTCTTCAATTTTAATTAAAATGTATGATTATGGAATATTTGTGTTCAAAGGTTCTTAGAATAGCTTGATGCAGATAAGGAAACCAAGGAAGTTCTTACCCTGATTATACAGTTAGAGGCAGAGTGGGACCTAGAACAAGATCTCTTACCTTGTCAGTGACCATACTCGGCCTTTTCACATTCAGTAGTAGTTTCTTTGGCAGCAAGGCAGTCATCTCCCTGAAAATATGATAAATAATATGATCCCTGCTCAGCCTCCAGTTAGGACTTTATATATAATGTAGCCCGAGGCAGAAATATACCTACTGTTACCTGGTCTGCCCTCTTTATGTGCCAGAATTAAGCCTGTAGATATGAACAATTGAGGAGAGGAGCTTGAAATCTGTTTTCTAAATCCTTCCAACCAGTCCTCATGAGATTAGCTCCTCACTCCCTATTTCTGAAGTTACCTGGTGCTGTCATTCCTGAGACTTTTTGCAAGGTTGCTTCATGAATTTCACAACTGACTGCTCTAATCAATTCTCTCAGTCTGTTAAGTCATGGGACTTCAAACTTCAGTGTTATCACCTAGAGGGCTTCTTGAAACACAGATTGCTGTGCCCCACCCATGGATTTTCTAATTCAGTGGGTCTGGGGTAGGGAGCTCAGGAATTGGTTTATCCTACAAATTGATAGGGGTCCTGGTGAGGACCCACTGTGCTAAGGCATTAGTCACTTTTCTAGCTGTGCCCCAGCTTCTGAAATTTGGTTGCTGTTGTCTATATTCATCCCTCTCCCCAGGCTTTATTGGTGACAATTTTATGTTTGGTTAAATCTTTAAAATACCGGTATGCTGTCATTCTAGTGAGGTTTTTTTTTTTTCCAGAGAGAAAATGTCCAGGCTGCTCTTTTACCTCCATCTCTCCCTTACCTTGACTAAAGCATGACTCCCCTTCTCCTCAAACCCAGTTTTCTGTCCTCACGACTGTGGGTCTAGCAAGAGGGGACATTCTCCTGACTCTCTCTGCACTTCCAGCCTCAAAGCTCACACTGCTTATAGGGGGGCTCCTTCCCAGCTCATTTGCATCTTCTGTTGGCTTTGTTCACATTACTCTTTTGCACTGTGTCCCCTGGTCATTCTTTAGATCCCCCACTTCTGCCATTGTTCTAGAATAGCGAATTAGTCTGCTTGGGCTGCTGTAACAAAATACCATAGACTGGGGTTTTGAAACAATGGAAATTTATTTTCTCATAGTTCTGGCAGCTGAAGTTCAAGATCAAGGTGTTGGCAGGTTGGCTTTCTCCTGAGACCTCTCTCCTTGCCTTGAAAATGAGCATCTTCTCAGATGATCTTTTCTTTGTTTGCGCGCCTATCTGTGTCCTAGTCTCTTAAAAGGACACCTGCCATACTGGATGAAGGTCCACACATATGACCTCATTTTATTTTGTTTACCTCTTTAAATGTCCAATCTCCAAAACCAATCACATTCTGAGGTCCTGGGGGTTGTGACTTTGTCCTGTTAATCCTGTTTGTGATGCCAGTTGTCTCACTGTATCTCACTGTGCACACTGTTCACTGAACCCAGAGTAGGCAAGGCTCGAGCTAAGAGACTGGAAGAAGACTCGAGGAGCCGTAGAAACTGGAGACATGTTTATTCTCTCCTGGCTGGCACGGCAGCTGTAGCAACAGATACAACATAACCCAACATAAGCACACCCAACCCTTCAGGGCCTTTCCAGGTGAAGCTCATATAGGCCTACCACACAAAGTAGCCTGTGACCAAATTGAGTACCTCATGACGTGCATGCGCAGTGCTATAAGTGGTCTTGGCTGTTACATAACCATGCAAAGTCATTGTTTACAGAACATTGGGCCAGAGGGCATGAGAGCCTGGCAGGGGGAGGGGGAAATAAGAGAGCTTGACTGGCACCATCTTGTTAATTTCCCCGCAGACTTCAACATATGGATATGCTGCTGCTACTGCTGCTAAGTCGCTTCAGTCGTGCCCGACTCTTAGCGACCCCATGGACTGCAGCCTACCAGGCTCCTCCATCCATGGGATTTTCCAGGAAAGAGTTCTGGAGTGGATATGGATATAAGGGGGACACAATTCAGCCTGCAGCAGATAGTATATCTCAAAGTGTGCTCAAGAGCCCGTTTATATCAAAATTGCCCAGTGTTTCTTAAAACAAAGATGCCTGCGCCCAATCTCAGATAATACTAACTAGACTCTCTGAGGACTATGCCTGGTAATCTGTATTTTTATCAAGCACAGCAAGTAATTTTTGCACATATCAAAACTTGAGAGGCTTTGTTCCACTCATCAATGTCCAAGTGGAAAATCTGCTCATCTGCGTGCTAGTCCTCGTCCGCCTTGGTGCCCTCACCTCCCTCCCAGGCAAGCAGCCACTCCTCAGGACCTCACTCGGGCTCATCCTACAGAACTGCTCCTCTGAGCTCTGACTCAGCCTCCACCTCCAACTCGGGCTCCTGTGCTCCTAGGCTTCTCATGACCTTAATGACATGTATACCACCCTTGAACTTAAACTCCATCCAGCTCCTCCTTCTCTACGTTTCTCCTGCTCTGTCAAGGACTTGTGAGTGTGTGGAGGATGTGTTTTAGGGATAGGCCTTTAAGAAATCATCCAGTGGGGAGAAGACATGATCTTGAAATTGGGCAAGGACCAAGTGGACTACAGAGGAGAACATAAATTCAAGAAAGACTTCGCAGGTGGAACCGGCAGTATTTGAATGAATGCTGTGGACACAGTGGGGAGATGAGCTTCCTGCTGAAGAAGCTGGGAGTTGGAAGTAGGGATCTGAAAGATTAGAAGAGATCATGGTGGGAGGGGTGGGGAGGAAAAGCATTTCCATAGGTTACATACAAAAACGCGCTTGTTTGTTTTTGCCTTCTGTGATACTATTACAAGACAATGGCAATTTAAAAAATTCTCTAATGCTTAGTATTGGATTGAAGTGAGCTAAGTCGAGACCTGGCACCCTTTACTGGAGTGCTTGCACCTCTAGCAACATAATACAAGGAAGCTACAAGGGACTAAAAATAACTGCACACATACAGCAGTCGGAGCAATTATGAACCATAGATACAAAAAGGACACAAACCAACTGCCATTTCTGAACTGCAGGAGCAAAAGCAGGATACTGGGCATGACCCCCACACATAGCACCACCAAGGGGGTGGGCAGACCACCTAAGCCACTCCTCCAGTCAGAGCCACCAATCTGCCACTACCCTCATCCCGTTTAAGGAACCAGCTTGCCCTCCTCGGAGAGCAAGCAAGGGCACTTGTAAAGCCTTGCCTGAATTTCTTTTCTGGCCTCTTACCAATTTCTATTGATTAAAGAGTCCTAGGACCTGAGTTCGTAACAGAAGAGCTGTTTGTTCTGGCTATAAAGGCATTTTAACGTCTTCTGGGGGTCCTGGGCAGTACTTTGGAGCCCATACCAACTTAAATTTCTTTCCCTCAACTGTTCTTTTTGGCCCACATAAATTTCTCTTGTTCTTGGAACGTACCCATGTCCTCACTCACCTCTACAGGAATTCAGATCTCCCTTTCTGGCCTGGATGCTTCTTTGTAACAATAAATAGAGGTGGTGGCAATGTCTCACTTCCCTAGTTGGTATCCTGATCTAGGGAATAATATGCAGGGCTTCCTGGAATTCCCTTGGGGAGAGCCTTGGGCTAATGTAAGATGAGTAAATACCAATTTAAAACCAATTCTCTAGGTTTGAAACTGTGTAAACTGTAAGTAAACTCCTAGTTTACTTAAAAAACAAGGGCCAGTCAAACAAGCAATTAACACCATGTCTGAGAGCCAGGATGCCACCGGGGGTGATCGCACTGATTAATGCAGGCCAGGAAACACGGACAAAACACTCACAAGCCCACCATTTATTTCCGCCTTGCCTTTCCCTCAGGAGCTACATGAGATAGTAAAACCGACGAAATTAGCATTTTCCAGTGTGTGCCCAGCAGAAGTGATTTTGTACCACTGATGAGCGGGCAAGAGACCACTGGACTCAAGTGCTGAAAATTGTAGCTTCTTGCTAATCAGGCTGAGCTGTAATTTTAAAATTAAAGTACAAGAGGCTCCAGTACTTACTGTCTGTTTGAAGTCTTTCACTGCTGATAACTAACAGTTAAAATCATCTTTAATTGCCCACAGGCTTCTCTCCAGGAAGGAGCTTGAAACCTTAGTGGCAGGTGGGCTGGGAGGGCCCCATCCCCTAGAGAGGATTGGGACCCCTGACAACGTCCAGGCAAACAGACCTTTGAACTCCTGAATAAAGGGGACTGGAATTCCTAGGCACAGGGATTTCTGAATTCCCATATCAGCTAGCTTCTGGGAAGGGCCTAATAGTTACAACTGGAAAAGGCAAAACGACCTTCATCAAAATTCAGAATGAAGTGAGACAGGCATGCCCCCTTCCCTTTTGTGCTTCCCCATACTCTATCCAGTTACCGCTGTTTGTTTCGATTACTGTTAACAACGCCTATCGTTGGGAGCTTAACACAAAAACATCAGCTTCGTTTATGCTAAGGCTGAAAGTTTAAAACACGTAGCTTCTGTATTTTAGCAGAGTTGATTGGAGAGACAGCAATGGTTGAATGCCAGGCGCTGTCCCTCAGAGAGGCAGTGCTGGGGGCAAGACCTTTTCCCCTAGTTGGCTTCAGTGGCTGCCTCTGCCAGCCCCAGTCAGGCAGGTCTTTGGATAAGCTGCTGTCCTTGACCTTTTCTTCTAACAAGGGCTTTTGCTCAGAGGCTGTATCTTCAGACTCATATATTTAAAGGTCAAATTTAATTTTCAGATGTCTTCATATCACCAAATAAAATGGGTATATGACCAAAAAAAAATTTGTACATTGAAATCCACTTACTGGTACATCATTTCTGATGTACTTTATCTTCATTTCAGATGGACCACGGACGAGTAGTGTTCATTTTTAAAAAACAACAGCTATATTGAAGTATGATACATGTTCATACAAATCATCTATTTAAAGTATTCAGTGGCTTTTAGTATATTGATAGAATCATGCTTCATGACCACTATCAACTTTCAGAACATTTACATTGCCCCCAAAAGAAACCACATGCCCAATAGAAGTCACACCATTCCCCCACCTCACTCCTTAGCTCTGTACTTACCCATCTGTTTAAACCAATTATCTATTTTTTGTCCCTAGATTTGCCTGTTCTGGACATTTCATATAAGTGGAATCATTTAATATAAGACTTTTTGTGTCTGTTTCTTTTACTTTGCTGTTTAGTTACTAAGTCGTGACCAACTCTTTGAGACCCCATTGGACTGCAGCACTCCAGACTTCCTTCTCCTTCACTGTCCCCTGGAGTTTGCTCAGATTCATGTCCATTGAGTCAGTGATGCTATCTAACCATCTCATCCTCTGACACCCTCTTCTCCTTTTACCTTCAATCTTTACCAGCATCACAATCTTTCGCAATGATTTGTCTCTTCACATCAGGTGGCCAAAGTAATGGAGCTTCAGCTTCAGCATCAGTCCTTCCAATGACTATTCAGGCTTGGTTTTCTTTAGGATTGACCAGTTTGATCTCCTTGCAGTCCAAGGGACTCTTATGATTCTTCTCCAGCACCACAATGCAAAAGCATCAGATATTTGATGCTCAGTCTTCTTTCACTTAGCATAATGTTTTTTAACATCCATTCACCTTGTAGCACATATCAGCATTTCGTTTACTTTAATTACTGAATAGTAGTTCGTTGTGTAGATAGACCACATTCAATTGTTGATGGACATTTGGGTTGTTTCCACTTTTTGGCTATTATTAATAATGTGACTATGAACATTCATGTGCAAGTTTTTGTGTGGACATATGTTTTCAATGCTCTTGGATATATATCCATGAGTCAAACTGCTGCTATGTGGCAATTCTGTTTTGAGTTTTGAGAAACTATCCTACTGTTTTTCAAAACAGCTGCACGTTTTGCATTTCCATCAGCCATGTATGAGAGTTTTAATTTCTCTACATCTTTGCCAACACTTGTTTTGCTTCTTTAATATTCTTTTTCAGTATTGTTTTGGCTCTTTTGGGTCCCTTGAAATTCTATATGCATTTTAGAGTTGGCTTGTCAATTTCTACAAAGAAGTCAACTAAGACTGATAGAGATTCGTTTTTATCTGTAAGTCAGTTTGAGAAGTCTTGCCTTAACGATGCAACTGGAGCTTAATGATGAGACCCCAACGGACTGCAGCGATGTTAAGACTTAATGATGTTAAGTCTTCCAATTCGAGAACACAGAATGCTTTTCCACTTATTTAAATCATCTTTAATTTCTTTCAACAGTTTTTTAGTTTTCAGAGTATAAGTTTTACACATTTCTTTCTTTTTTATCGAGGCATAATGGACTCACAAAGTTATATTTAGTTTCAGGTGTACAACATAATGATTCAATATTTGTATATATTGTGAAGTGATCACCACAGTAAGTCTAGTTAACATCCATCACCATATGTTGCTACATAATTTTTTTCTTGTGATGAGAACTTTTAAGATATTCTGTCTTCTTGTTGTTTAGTTGCTGAGTCGTGTCTGACTCTTTGCGGCCGCATGGTCTGCAGCACGCCAGGCTTCCCTGTCCTCCACCATCTCCCAGAGTTTGCTCAAGTTCATGTCCATTGAGTCAGTGATGCACTCTGACCATCTCATCCTCTGATGCCCTCTTTTCCTTTTGCCTTCTACTCTCTTCACAATTTTCAAACATGCAGTACAGTATTATTAATGTTAGTTGCTATACTGCACATCTCCATGACTTAATTTGTTTTCACTTGTTTTCTTAAATTATCTGTTAAGGGACTTCCTTGGTGGTCCAGTGGCTAAGACTCCACGCTCCCAATGCAGGGGCCCTGGGTTTGATCCCTAGTCAGGGAATTATATCCCACATGCCACAACTAAGACCCAGCACAGTCAAATATATTTAAAAAAATATCTGTTAAGTATTTAACTTGGTGGGGCGGGGGAATTCCATGGTGGTTCAGCTGGTAAAGAATCCACCTGCAGTGTAGGAAACCTGGGTTCAATCCCTGGGTTTGGAAGATACCCTGGAGAAGAGAACAGCTACCCACCCCAATATTCTGACCTGGAGAATTCCATGGACTGTAGAGTCCATGGGATTCAAAGAGTCGGACACGACTGAGCAACTGTCACTTTCATTTATTCTTTTTAATGCTATTTTGAATGGAAATGTTTTATTAATTTTATTTTCAGATTATTCATTGCAAGGTAATAGAAATACAGTTGATTTTGCTATCTAGATCTTGTATGCTATGACTTTGCTGAACCCATTTATTGGTTCTGATCATTTTTAGTAGATTCCTTGTGATTTTCATTATACAAGGTCATGTTGTCCATGAACAGAGATAATTTTACTTCTTCGAAACCTGGATACCTGTTCAAAAAGACACATGTACCCCAGTGTTCATTGCAGCGCTATTTACAATAGTCAGGACATGAAAGCAACCTTAATGTCCATAGGCAGATGAATGGATAAAGAAGACATGGTTCATATATACTATAGAATATTATTCAGCCATAAAAGGGACAAAATTGGGTCACTTGTAGTGATGTGCACAAACCTAGAGGCTGTCACACAGAGTGTCTGTCTCTCCTGAGCCATCCTTTTACTTTCAACCTATTTGTGTCTTTGTGTCTAGAGTGTGTCTCTTCCACACATCAGATGGTAAGATCCATTATTCATTCTGTCAATCTCTGTGTAATAAGGAGTGTGAATTATTTTTGATGTTTGACTTCTGACAGCTTTCCAGCTATACCAATCTTTCTCATTTTATTCCTGATATCTGGGCAATTTGGTGAGAAAGCCTGGATGTTTCCTTCCTTCACACTGGTGGAAAGTTCAAGCCATACAAGGACCCCTGTGAAGAAATTCCCACCTCCTAACCACCATACCCTGGAGAAGGCAATGGCACCCCACTCCAGTACTCTTGCCTGGAAAATCCCATGGACAGAGGAACCTGGTGGGCCGCAGTCCATGGGGTCGCTAGGAGTCAGACATGACTGAGCGACTTCACTTTCACTTCTCACTTTCATGCACTGGAGAAGGAAATGGCAACCCACTCCAGTGTTCTTGCCTGGAAAATCCCACGGACGGAGGAGCCTGGTGGGCTGCCATCTCTGGGGTCGCACAGAGTCGGACATGACTGAAGTGACTTAGCAGCAGCAGCAGCAACCACCATACCCCAAGCCAGTCATCCCTCCCTGCTATCTCAAGCCATTTTTGGACCTGGTTGAGGTTTATCACGCTCTCCCCAGAACTCCTCATTATATGGAAAATCATCTTATGTTCACTCTTGGTACATATGTAGCATCATTAACCTTGATTTCTGATCAAATGTGGAGTAGGAGGATCCATCCTATCTCTGTCAGAGTATCATCACATTTTGCCTTTGGATTAAAATATTTAGTCCATTTACACTTAAGATAATTACTAATAAGGCAGGATTTAAGTTTGCCATTTTTCTATTTGCTTTTTATATGTCCTAAGTTTTTTTGCTGTTGTCCCTTTCTTATTCTTTCTTTTGTATTAGTTTCTAAAATATCATTTTAGCTCCATTGTTTATTTTTATTTATATAAATTATTTTCTTATTGGAAAGAATTACACTTGGGGAATTATACCAGGGAATTACAATTAACATCTTAACTTACAACATTCTAGTTAGGATTAATACCAACTTATTTTCAACAATATACAAAAACTCTGCTCTGGTGTAGATTTGTTTCTTTCTCCTCTTTCATGCTATATTGCCATACAAATTACATTTTCATACATTATAAATCCACCAATGCAATAATATATATTGCTTTATGCAGTTGTCTTTTATATAAAATATGAGAAAAGGGTACAAACAAAAATTAAAATATACTGTCTATATAAATATACCTCTATCATTGCTTTTCCTCATTATCTTTATGTCTGAGTGTATTCAAGTTACTGTCTAGTGTCAAATATGAAGGACTCCTTTTAATATTTATTTTAGAGCAGGTCTGCTAGTGATGAATTCTTTTAGTTTTTGTTTATCTGGGAATGCCTTAATAGCCCCTTCATTAAAAAAAAAATAGACCTTTTACAGCAGTCTTAGATTCAGAGCGAAATCCCTCTGCTTCACTGGTTGCTGCTTCTCATCTGAGTTTCTAGCTTCTAGGCTTGACCTCTAAAGTGGGCATCCCTCCACAGTCCTTGTCTGCATCCTCTCCGCAGAGGACCTCATCTGGCACTGTGACTCCCAGTGGAATCTACATGTCTGTGATGACGAAAGTCATGTCAACAGTCCTGACCCTCCACACATATTCAACTGCCGTCTTGATCTCTCTTTATGATTGTCAAATGAAGCAGTCCCCATCCATTTTGGGAGCAGGGACTGATTTCAAGGAAGACAATTTTTCCTTGGACTGGGGTGGAGATGGTTTTGGGATTATTTATGCATAGTACATTTACTGTGCACTTTATTTCTGCTATTATCGCATTGTGATATATAATGAGATAATTCTACAACTCACTACAATGCAGGATTGATGAGGCTTAAACTTGTTTTTCTGCAGCTAGTTGGTCCCATCTGGGGGTAAAGGGAGAAAGTGACACCCAAAATGTGTTGCCGATGTCCAGTCTACTCTGTAATTTCATTTTGATTGCTTCACTGCAGAAAACCCTGCTTCACAAAGATAGGATGTTGGAAATGAAAGCAGGCTTTTCAGTACTTTTTTGGCAATCTCATGATATTCCACCTTGACTGTAATCCAGAAAGTACGGAGATTTGAAGTTGTCCCTGCTGCTGCTGCTGCTAAGTTGCCTCAGTCGTGTCTGACTCTGCGCGACCCCAGAGATAGCAGCCCACCAGGCTCCCCCGTCCCTGGGATTCTCCAGGCAAGAACACTGGAGTGGGTTCCCATTGTCCCAAGCACACTTTTAAGGCCACCGTCATTTGTGATCTCAAGCAGTTGATCCTCTTCTAGCACAGACAACGTCAACTCACCTGGCTTATTCACAAACGGTTCACGGATCAGTTCCTTCCAAGCTTGTGAGTCTTTTGTGGTTGGAAAGTAATGCTCCAAGTCTTTTGAAAGCTGAGACAGGTGATCATGCACAAGCTGGGAGAAAGAAGGTGCTGGCTCAGTCTCTTTCAAAATCTCTGCTAATGTTTGAAACATGTCAAAAATCCCAATGTTCACTCATCAGCCGCATAATTCCAGTTTGGCTTTGAACGCAGCCACTTTGTCTGCTGACAGTGTTGTTTTCCCCTGTGACAGACTGACTTTGTTGAGCAGGTTGCATATGTCATGTAGTAAGCAAGTTTTGCAACCAATTCTGTGTCACTAAAATGTGCTTCCTGATAGTGACTGTTTTCCTAGAAGAAATCTCTGGAGTGGCCCTTGTAACTAAAGCACTCTGGTCAGTGATCTTCCTTTAGAAATCCATCTCATTTCCGTGTATAAAAGAAGGCATGGGAGCTCTGTGTCCATCTCCTCACAGAGCTGTGTAAACAGACATGAGTTAAGGTCACGTGCTTTAATGGGGTTGATAATTTTAATCACAACCTGCCAAAACATTGTTAAGTTCAGGTAACATTTTTCAGCTAACCGGCATTTCTCTATGGATGACACAGAGTGTACGTTTACAGTCAGAAGCAACCTCTTTTACCCGAGTCGTGAAACCAGAAAGTTGTCTAGTCATGTCAGCTGCTCCATCCATGCATATACTGACACAGAATGACCAGTTCAGTTTTCCTGATATGTAGTCATTCAAAGACTTGAGCTCTGGTGTTGTATGGCACAAGAGGATGGGACATACCCTCGTGCACATCCTCCTGAAAAATATATCGCACAAAAACAAGCATTGTTGCCTTATTGTCATCATCGGTAGACTCATCAACCTGGATTCCATATCATGGTGACTCTCTAATCCTAACAGTTGCACCTCAATATCCCCTGCTATTTCAGGGGATATCATCCGTTCATCCATTCATCTAGTTGAGGTACAGGCCAAAAGAGGAACATGTGCCACCTTTTGAGCTGCAGTCTCTCCTTAAGGCTCACAACAACGTCCTTAGTAATGGGCAGGATCAGCTCTTCACCAATATTAAAGGGCTTCTAGCTCTAGCAATGCAATTAGGCGCTAAGATTGATGCTCTCAGTACAGATATGTTTGATAAAGTGGTGCCCTTCAATGATTGCATCTGTTTTTCGTGTTCACATATTTTTTCTTCTGAAAAACTCCAAGGGCTTATCTTTTAATGCGAGGTGCTTGGTATCCATGAGGTGAAGAAGTTTAGAAGGTTTCATGGTTTTGTTGGATAGCTGGTCCCCAAATATTTTACCAAACGGGCTTGGAGAATGTGAATCACCTGTTGAAATGAATGTGTAGTTTAAGTAGGACTCTTGGTATTTTCTTTGATGTGCAGCCTACTTTTTGTGAAATGAAGTGAAAGTCGCTCAGTTGTGTCCGACTCTTTGCAACCCCATGGACTATAGCCCACCAGGCTCTTTTGTCCTTGGGGATTCTCCAGCAAGAATACCAGAGTGGGTAGCTGTTTCTTCCTCCAGGGGCTCTTTCCAATCCAGGGATCAAACCCAGGTCTCCTGCATTGCAGACAGATTCTTTACCAGTTGAGCCACCAGGCAGCCTCAGAGTCTTCCGCTGTCTCATCATTGGGTCTTCACCCATTTGCAAAGAAACTCCCCAGTGATGTTCATTTTTTGCTCATTTTGGCTACGGTTAGCTTGTGGGCTTGCCGAAACTGTGACTGAGAAAAGTGTGCAGAGTGAGAAAGAGGCATGGGTGGAAGTGGTAAATAAAATAATGAGTGGGCCACGCATGGACTAAAGTAAGCGTTGGATTCTGACTTAAAGCCTGCCACCAGATGCAGCTTGTTACTTTCCACTCACCGATAGGATTTAGGTATGAGTCTGCAAGCAATTGATTTATTACGGTTTCTGTTCAGTCAACCTCTCTGCTAATGCTGATCTGATTTGCAGCCTCTCCCAAGCACTAGCTTCACTACCTCAGTTCCACCTCAGATCATCAGGCATTAGGTTTTCATAAGGAGTGCACAACCTAGATCCCGCGCATGCTCAGTTCACAGCAGGGTTTGCACTCATACGAGAATCTAAAGCCACCTCTTATCTAACAGGAGACAGAATTCAGGTGGCAATGCAAAGCAAGGGTGAGTGGCTGTAAATACAGATGAAGTTTCGCTTGCTCACCTACCACTCACCTCCTGCTGTGTGGCCCAGTTCCCAACAGGCTACAGACAGGTACCGGTCTTAGGCCTGGGGGTTGAGGACCCCTGATCTAATAGGCATCTCAGATTTATAATGAACAAACGGAACTATTGAATTTTACCTCCAAACTTATCCTTCTTCCCAGACGTCCCTACTTCTTGGCAATGCTATTCACCTAGTTGCCCAAGCCAAAAACCCAGGAATCGTCCTTGGTTCCTCTCTTTCCCTTGATTACCTATCTAATCTATCATGGAGTCCGTTCTTTCTACCTCAAAAATGTATCTCTGATCTACTGACTTCTCTCCGTTTCCACTGCACTCCCATTCCTAGGTACCTTCTCTCTTTTCTAGACTACCGTAATTATCCCACTAACTGTCCTCTCTGATTCTCTCCTTCATCGCCTACAATCGGCTCTCCACATAGCAACCAGATGCTCTTTAAAACATAGATCAGGCCAAGTTACTTCCTTGCTTAAACCCTATACTGGCTTCCTGTACTACTAAAAACAATAAGCAGAGGAAGCCACATGTCTTACCTTGACCTGTCACACATCACGGGCCCCTTTCTGGCCCCTGTTCACTTCTGGACCTCACATCATCCCCTCCTGCTTCCTCCACTCCAGCCACACCGGCCTTGTTCTCTCTGCTCCTGGAACATAGCTGCTCATCCCCACTTTATAGTCTCCATACCCACACCGAGGCTTCAGAGTTGGCAGCACCCTCTTCTTTCACAGCACTTGTGGCTGGCTCCTATCACTAATATCTTAGTCCAAGCCTTGCCTCCTCGCAGCAAGCTTTTCTGCATCTCTAAATCATTTTCACCCCACACCGCCCTTCTCTTCACTGTAGCACACTCTGTGGTATCACTTCAAGGTATCATCTTTGTTATAGATATAACTCAGAGATTTCCCTGTTCTTAATTTATGATTTTACTGTCCATCTCTCCTCTCCAGTCTTCCATTCTCAAGTCTAATGCAAGTGCCACAGAGCAAGAGTTTGTCTGTCTTGCTCATTACACCTGTCATAATGCCTTCCACCTACTGCTGCTGCTGCTGCTAAGTCGCTTCAGTCGTGTCCGACTCTGTGCGACCCCATAGACGGCAGCCCACCAGGCTCCGCCGTCCCCGGGATTCTCCAGGCAAGAACACTGGAGTGGGTTGCCATTTCCTTCTCCAATGTATAAAAGTGAAAAGTGAAAGTGAAGTCGCTCAGTCGTGTCCGACTCTTAGCGACCCCATGGACTGTGGCCCACCAGGGTCCTCCGTCCATGGGATTTTCCAGGCAAGAGTACTGGGGTGGGGTGCCATTGCCTTCCCCGGCCTTCCACCTACTAGGCTTAGATAAACAGATAGGGGGAAAATGAATGAATGAATTTCACTTTGAAGCTTATTTTAAGTGGAAGCAAGGCTGTGATGTGCAGGATGTGGGCTGCCCCCGACAGTATATTTTCAATGTGGGAAGACGCTTCTGCCCTTTCCGGAGCGGCTGCACTTTGTGGCTTTCCCTCTGCTTCTCTTCCTGGCATGTCCTTAGCACTGGGGAGTTCTGAAGAGAAGAGGAGGCTCAGTTCTTGTTCAAAAGAAAAGCTATCTTATTTTTCTTAGGAAGTCAGGGCACATATGAATTGGAGAACAACCTAAGGCAAAATAAAGTCTACTGGGCTGGAATGGAATCAAGTGCCAAAATGTTTGAATCAGAACTGTGGTCCCCAAACACTGCCAGCTTCACCAGAGTCCCCTGGGGGAGCTTGTGAACAATGCAGCTTAAGGGGTCCAGCTCAAGACCTAAGATTTGAGAAGTCTGAGGCGGGGCCCAGGAATTGGAATTCTTACAAACATTTCCCACAGAGTTCTGATGATTAGCCAGGAGCAGGAACCTCTGAACTGTCTGGGACAGATTCGCAGCTGAGCTGGCCCTTCATTGTCCTGAGGCAGCTGAGGAAAGGAGCAAGGTCAGCCCCAGATGAGAGCTGGATAGAGGAGGGGAAAGCAGTGCTTGAAAGTGGGGAGCAGCAGGGCCAGCGCTGGGAGCCGGGGGCTGGCAGTCAGTGGTCTCCCCCTCTACCTGCCAGTGGCCCGGTACCGCGTGACTGTGTGCACTGGGGAACTCGAAGGTGCGGGAACGGATGCCAACGTCTACCTCTGCCTTTACGGTGACGTGGGGGACACAGGAGAGCGGCTGCTCTACAACTGCAGGAATAACACCGACCTGTTTGAGAAGGGCAATGTAAGTTGCCGCGGTGCCACGCCCCCCACTGGCCCCACCTGCTCTTCCTTGATCTTCCCTGCTCTGGGTAGAGCTGCCCACTGGTATGGGCCTCGGCCATCAGAGGGGCTGGCTCTGGGGGAGGGAACAGGGAACTACATGCCTGACACCCACCAGGCTCCTTTAGGACTGGGAGCTGGAGAGCTACTCTAAAGGGATCACAATCCTCTTCCCACCCCTGAGTTTTGAGAAGAGGGCAGAGCAGGAGGACTTCAGGGTGGGCAGGCAGGGGAGGAAGCTGGTCACCTTACGGTGACCTGGAGATCCCAGGCTTGCAGGAACCTGGGGCATCTGAGGGCCTGCTTGAGAACACTGCCTTCTCCACTAGGCATGACCGCTGGAGGCACCTTGTTCATTTCCTTTTTAAGAGAAAAACCAAGAAAGATACTAAATGTGGAAGTGGGAGAACTAGGTTCTCCTGTCAGCCACATGACCATGTGCTGGGCGTTTTGTTTGGTTTCCCCAGCCATCAGCTGGGTTGACTGGGGAGGCTGTGTGAAACAGCAGGGAAAGAGTCAGGCAGACTGGGGCCAGCCACTCCATTCCCTGACCCTCCAAAGTGGGTAAAGGGTGCATACCTGTGGCTGGCTGTTGTGAGGATGTCGGATGCAGATCTGGCCCACAGGAAAGTGTGTGTGCTAAGTCGCTTCAGACGTGTCTGACTCGTTGCGACCCTACAGACTGTAGCCCTCCAGGCTCCTCTGTCCATGAGATTCTCCAGGAAAGAATACTAGAGTGGGTTGCCATGCCCTCCTCTATAAAGAGCTGTGTGGCTGCAAAACTGTAAGGCCAAGATTGGTCATCAGATGAAGACTTGATAAACCTTGGTCGCTCCTTCCTCTGCCATCCCTTCCTTGGTGACGGCAGGGCAAGCCCCGGAATGTGAGTGGAGGTCTCCTTCCATCCTTTCTCATTCTTTTCTTGCTACATCTTCTAACTTGCCATGAATCCCACCCTCGAGTTCCTGTCCCCAGGGTATGCTCCTATAGACTTGGCGACTTTGTAGCACCTGCAGCATTGGCAAGAAAAAACTGAAATTAATAAGACCACTGGTTCCCCCCAGTCATTCCCTTTCTCAAAAGGGCCCAGTGTCTTTCTGCAGCGAAGAGCTGGAGGAGATTAGCCAAGGAATGAATTCACAATGAATGGTTAGTCACTGATGACAGCTTGATGTGTTAATCCTCCTAGGGGATTTGCCTTTTAAAAGGAGATCACAGGGAATGGCCATTGTTTAGCCAAGAAATGCAGATCTCAGTTGAGAACTTGACACCAAATGATGTTCCTGTGGGAGAAATTGGGGTGGAGTGCAACTGTTCTTTATGGGTAGCTCCTGGCCCACCTGCGGAGAAGGCAATGGCACCCCACTCCAGTACTCTTGCCTGGAAAATCCCATAGATGGAGGAGCCTGGTAGGCTGCAGTCCATGGGGTCACTAAGAGCCGGATACGACTGAGTGACTTCACTTTCACTTTTCACTTTAATGCATTGGAGAAGGAAATGGCAACCCACTCCAGTGTTCTTGCCTGGAGAGTCCCAGGGATGGGGAAGCCTGGTGGGCTGCCTTCTATGGGGTCGCACAGAGTTGGACACGACTGAAGTGACTTAGCCGCCTGGCCCATCTGGGAAAGACCAATAACCAAACCCATCAGCTATGGCTTGTAGGATTTCTGGGCCTGGATCTTCCCTTGGTGTTTGGGTCCCAGGGGAGCCACTGTCCATCTGGCCCTGCTATCTCCCCTGTAGGCCGATGAGTTCACCATCGAGTCTGTCACCATGCGGAAGGTGAGGCGGGTGAGGATCAGACACGACGGCAAAGGCAGTGGCAGCGGCTGGTTCCTGGAGCGGGTGCTGGTGAGAGAGGAGGGGCAGCCTGAGAGCGACAACGTGGAGTTCCCGTGTCTCAGGTACACCAGGGCCGCCAGCATTGATCTTCCCCAGCTCAGGTTATAGGCCTTGGATTCTTCTGTCTTGCTGAGGTGTGTGGTTATGGCATTTGTTCTCAGAACTTCTCTGCCAGGATCAGGGAGTGGTGAACATCTTAGCTATGGTAGATGTGTGTGTTTATTTGTGAGTATGTATGTGTGTACATATGTGTGCATACTTCCAAACTTTTGTGAGCCCAGGGGAAGAATAATAAAAGCTCCAGAAGACTGGCTTATCTATTTCACAACGTCTGACACTGAAACTGGGCTGAAGTGTCTGAAGCTGAAAGAAAGCAGCTATATTTGGAAATATGTATTAATATCTGCGAGTATTTAGGTGGAAACTGAAATGACAGGTCATGGTTTCCTTTGCTGCTGGGGAGGGCCTGGGGATGGAGAAGTGGTAGAGGGCAAGAAGGGAGAGATGGGGCTTTGTGATGGCTGAGGATGGATGAGGATGGTGGTCCATCCTCCCGGTTCGTCCTATGAGCATTTGGCCAGGGCTGCACCACAGCGGTCTCCAGGTCTGTGGGAGATGCCGCAGTGACCTCAGCAGGACAATCAGAGGTTGACTGAGGGGCTCTAACCAGCACTGCTCACTCCCCCAAGTCTCTCCCTTCCTGTCATCAAAGCCAGGAGTTTGTATCTTCATATCTCAGATTCACAGCGTGAAAGCTCATGGGAAGCATGACAACTTAGTGGTCAGGTAACTTTTTCTTAATTGAGGTATAGTTGATTTAAAATACTGTGTTAATTTCAAGTGGAGAGCAGTGATTCAATTATATTCTTTCAGATTATTTTCCATTGCAGATTATCGAATTTAGTTCCTAGTGTTATATAGTAGATTCTTATTGCTTATCTATTTTACATGTTGTAGTTGATGCTAGCTAACAGCTAACAGATAGCAAGGTCCTAGAGATCACGTGCCTGGGGAGGCAGGGCTCGAGAGAGGGATGGGAGAGACCACAAGGTCACCCGCATTGACCCAGGGGGAGAGGAGGCAGCTTATTGGTAGAGTGGACCATGGTTTAGGGAAGAGCACTGGGGAGGCGGCAGTGCCTTGGCTTCCTCTGATATGTTCCGTGGCCAGGAGTTGCCTCCCTCTTGGGTTTGTAATAGGAGTGACTGCAAAGATAAGCACCAAGACACAGACAAATAGGGTGACACCCTGGACAAGAAGCAAGTATCTTGGTTTCCCTGTTGCCCTGGAGAACATCGAGAGTGTCTCTTCTGTTGCCATCAGCCCAGTATCACAGACCGTCTTGAGTACGGGGGCCTGGATAACTCCTACTTGCACAACTGTCTGATTTCTCAGGCTGGGTCCCTGTGCTCACTGGAAATAGTGCTTTTCAGGCAAATTGGTCTAATGTCTTTGCTGCTGGCGTCTACCATGGCCCTCACCAATGTACTGACGTGTCATAGACATCAAGCCCCCTCCCTTCAGGGTGCAGACCCAACTTATTCTTGTTGGCAAACCTCATTCATCCTTGAGAAGTCAGATCAGAGCCTCTTCACAGGAGCCTTTCTCATTTCTCTAAACTTCTGTTGCACTTTATTTGGTCCAACATCCATTGTTATCTTGGTCTCCATCTAGTTCCTTGGCCAGTCTGTCCTGCCTTCTTCTTTTCTTTTAAATTAATTTTTATTGGAGCATAGTTGCTTTACAATATAGTGTTAGCTTCTACTGTACAACAAAGTGAAATATATATATATATATATATATATATATATATATATATATATCTCCTCCCCTTTTTTTGTATTTCCTTCTCATTAAGGTCACTGTAGAGCACTGAGTTGAGTTTCCTGAGCTAGACAGTAGGTTCTCACTAGTTATCTATTTAATACATAGTATTAATAGTGTGCGCTTCCCTGATAGCTCAGTTGGTAAAGAATCCACCTGCAATGCAGGAGACCCTGGTTCGATTCCTGGGTCGGGAAGATCCACTGGAGAAGGCATAGGCTACCCTCTCCAGTATTCTGGCCTGGAGAAGTCCATGGACCGTATAGTGCATGGGATCACAGAGTCGGACACAACTTAGTGACTGAACAGCAAGTGGGTAATACCAACCGATAGATAGATGACTATAAAAATAAGCTAGTTAAGTGATGCCTAAGAGTTATTTATCTGATAAAATTAGTATTTATTCTATGTCCTGTATCCTTAACTAGATCGCAGGTTCTCTAGGGGCTGGGCTATCTCTTATTCATCACAGTGTATCTTCTCTGCATTCTCCCCACCCCAGAGCCCTTAGCACAGTACCACGCACATGATGAACTTTTAGAAAAACAGGTAGGTTTTTTTTTTTTTTTTATGATAATGACACAGGTGTTCATGGCTTTTAGGACAGACTCTTTACCATGATAACTGAGGTTGCACATCAAGCGACCCTGCCCCTTCTCCAGCCCCATCTGCCAATCCTGCAACATCTGCTCGCTCCATTCCATTCCACACTTGCCTTCCGTCTGCTCCTGGAGGCTCTGCTCTGTTCCAGCACATTGTTCGCTCCAAATGCACCTCCCTCCTCTCCTGGTTAACTCCTCATCACCCTCCCAATTTTATCCAGTTATCACCTCCTTAGAGCAGTCCTCCCTCCCATTCTGGGTTGAGATCCTTTCTTCTGAGCTCTGGTAGAACCATTTTCTTTTGCTGAGTTCAGAGCTCTGGCCTCCCGGTGACTCTGCATGAATTGTGTGATGGTTGGTTGTCGGGCTGCCCCACTCAGAGAGCTAACAGCCCTTGTTTGCCCCCAGGTGGCTGGACAAGGATAAGGATGACGGACAGTTGGTCCGAGAGTTGCTGCCCAGTGACAGCAACGCGACACTGAAGAGTAAGTGGTCCAGAGGACAGGTGGTAGGTGTGGCCTGGGCGGGACTTCCCTGGCTACCTAGAAACTAGCCCTTGGAGAAAGCACATACCCTTCACTTCACTCCATGAAGGCAGCACTGCAGAGGGTAGGGAGGAAGAGGCTCTGAGAGAGATCGGGAACCCTCTGCCTGTCTGAGCTTTGCACAGCCTCTTTATAGGACCCTGGATGTGGGGTCTGGACGCCTGTGGGCTTGTCGATGAGAGTAACAAGGGCAGTAACACTGGCTAATGCTGCCCGGCCCTGGGGTGGGTACCTGTCATTCAGGACCTGTAGAGGATAAACACGTTTGGAAGGGGCTATACAAGGAGGACCTTGTTTTTTGATGCTGAGAATTATGCTAGAGGTCTTATAGTTTTCCTTACTGGTGTTAGTTCTTCAAGAACCTTGATTTGTTCATGAGTATTAGTCAAAATTTAAAAGAAATATATCCAGAATCCTTAATAATGCCAACACCTGGTTTCTTTTCCAAGGCTTCATAAAACTGTCAATTGCTCAGTCATGTCTGACTCTTTGAGACCCCCATAGGCTGTAGCCCACCACACCACTCTGTTCATAGAATTCCCAGGCAAGAGTACTGAAATGGGTTGCCATTTCCTTCCCTAAGGGATCTTCCCAACCCAGAGA
Source organism: Tragelaphus eurycerus (assembly GCA_935064755.1). Lineage (NCBI taxonomy): Eukaryota > Metazoa > Chordata > Mammalia > Artiodactyla > Bovidae > Tragelaphus > Tragelaphus eurycerus. The sequence goes on from CAKXYN010000023.1 coordinate 17,029,593, forward strand.
TCGAAACTGAGTCTCCCTCATTGCAGGCAGATTATTTATTGTCTGAGCCACCAGGGAAGCCCCTAAGACCTCATATTTATCACTTATTATCTGCAATTTGCTATCTGACCTCAGAAAGATACTTAGCTCCACCAGATTTGCATCCTCATCTGACAAACGGGCGTAATGACATCAGCTCCACCGACCTTCCCAAGTTATTTCTGGGCTCACATGAATAATAAGACCTCATATTTATCACTTTTTATCTCATGTGAGTCCAGCAAGAACCCTGGAAGTCGGCAGAGCTAATGTTGTTATGCCAGTTTGTCAGGGGGAACCCAGATCTGGTGGAGCTAAACATCTTCCTGAGGTCAGATAGCAAATTGCAAAGTTGGAATTCTACATTCTGAGAACACTGAATTACAGAATTTAAGAGCTGGAACAGTTCTTAAGAGATGAAAAAAATGCCTCCATTGGACACAAGTCTCGTGCTTCTGCCAAGAGGAACTCCTAGGATAGCCAGGTCTGCAGTCAGCAGTAGAGCTGGGCCCAGCGCCCAGGCATCTCTGTCTTCCTGCCTGTCCTTTCCACTCCAGCAAGCCCCACTGTTCTACAGGGATAGGGTCCTTCAGGCTCCCTCTTCCCCAAGTCAGAGTTTTTGAAAGGATTTAGAAGAAAATGGTATAAGGAAGTGGTCTTTTTCGCAGGTCTTGCTATATCTTTACAGCAAAGACAGAAGCCACCTCCTCAGGGCCCTCAGGTGTGCCCGGGGGAGCTGACCTGGACTAGACCCACAGGTCTGGCCTCCTCCAGGGCCTGACTGGTCTATGGGGTTGTCACCTGAGAGCTGTGCTTAGCTGTCTCTCTCCGAGTCTTTCTTGCCAGCGCCAGAAGACCCTGAGACGGCTGTGAACTGCAGGCCTTGAAACTATCATCACTTGCCTTTCCAGCACTTGCCTTTTCATTCCCAAGACCCACACCCTGGAACAAGGCTATCGGACTTGGGTTCATGGCTCAGACTATCCTGGGCCTTGCCTTTTATCCTCCCTTGTGGACAGATGACACAGACCTTTCTGGGTCATAAGATACAGTAACATCAGCATGGCATTTCGGGTGAGAATAAGACCTTTGGGTCCACATTAGGGATTTACACATAGCTGACCCTTTTTTAAAAAATATCTCCAACTATTTTACTTTAGTATGTAAACCTTAATACATAATAGTTCAGAGAAAGCAATTGTGATTATTTCAATATCGTGCCAGAAATGTTATTTGATAAAACTCAGCTTCCATTTCTCAATTTTTAAAAAATGCATACAAGCTTTCTACCTTAAATGATTGTGCGAAAACACCACTCTCAAATTTAAGGACTAGTATTATGCTTAAGGATGACTGCCTAGTGTTTAGTGCTAGGCTGGCTCCTTCTGAACTGTTGCCATCTTGAGCCAAAAACAACATCTTCTGAGGCTCAAAGTCCTCACCTGTAAGACCACGGTCAGAACACCCAGCACTAACACCACGTAGGTAACGTGCTACGTTTTCTGCCGGGAGGTAGAGGCTTCCTTTGCCTTGGTTTCTTCATCCATCAGATGAGAAAGTGAATGCGTATTTGCTTTAAATCCTCGTCTCTTACATTTTAGTATTCTTTGCATGCCTTCCTGTTCTCAGTGCATTCACACCCTATGGGGCAGACGAAGCAGGAATCAGAATTCTGATTTTGAGATGAGAGGACTCCAAAAGATGGTAGGAGCACCACGACCCCACCCCAGTCTCAGGGCTATGTGAGGAGAGCCAGAGCCTGGGCCCCTGACTCCCAGTTGAGTGTCCAGCCCTGGCCATCGACCTCCTGCCCCGAGCTCCCTGCGGCTCACCCACACTAACCCCTCCCCTCCCGCCTCCTGCCCTGGACTGTTCAGACTTCCGCTATCACATCAGCTTGAAGACGGGGGACATCCCTGGGGCTAGCACAGACTCCAGAGTCTACATCAAGCTCTACGGGGACAAATCTGACACCATTAAGCAAGTTCTTCTCGTCTCTGACAACAACCTGAAAGACTATTTTGAACGTAGCCGAGTGGATGAGTTCACCCTGGAGACCCTCAACATTGGAACTGTAAGTCTCTTTCCCAAGACCCTGTGAGGGTGTTTTGCTGATTTCCCTGTGTGTATCTGCACATGGGCACACACACACACATACACTTGTGTACACACACTCACACTCACATACACACACATGCACACACACATACACACACATTCATGTACACACTCACATACATGACACACACACACACATGCATACACACACTCACATACATGCACACACATACACACACTCTCACAACACACAGGTAAACCCATTTGAAGGTGAAAAGTGCCCACTTGGTTACTGCAGTACCTTGTTTTCCAGTATGACCCAGAGGAGCAGGAGGCACGTGAACGGTAGTCAAGCGTCCAGACTCTCTCTGGGGCTGGAACTCATGTTCTTAGTCCGGCATTTCCTTTACCTCCGTAGCCAGGACCAGAGGGACCTGGGTAGACACTTGTGTGCAGGGAAGAGGAAGGAGGGAGAGGTGTAAAGAGGGGCTGGAAATGCTTCCAAACTGGCACGTGTGTCACAGTGACACCCAGAAAGCCTATTGCAGTGTGAACTCCCAGGCCACACCTGAGGGATTCTGCCTTAGATAAGAGATGGGTCCCCACCGTCACCTCCCCGGCTGACTGTGCTGTGAGAGGTCTAAGCATTCAGCTGGAGAAGTATGGGTCTGACTGCCTGCACTCAAGTGCTGGAAACTTTTCTAGAAGTGTCTGAACAGGGCTTCGTGTTACCACTTGCCCCTCTCCGGGTGGCTTGTGGAAACTGAGAGGGTTACAAGCTCCCCTTTGCCCACCCCCTCCCCTCTTGGCGAGCCTCACCTGAGTTCAGGTGCTCTGGGGAACCATTTCATGTCAGTCATTTACATCTTGAAGCTCCTTAGCTTAAATCAAGATTTTCCTTGATCAAGCTGTATTTACATTTTAAGCTGAATTAATAATTGTAGACTGAAATGCTGTTTCCTTAACTAAGGATTTCTGGCAGCAGCCAGCAGATAAATGAGATATCCGAGTGGTGGGGAAGGGTGTTTGGGCCCGTCTCGTGTTTCTGCTCAACAAGCAGTATGGCCAAAAGTTTGGGAGTGTGGGCTTGGGCTCCTGATTGCCTGGTCTGAGGCCGAGTGTTTCCACTTACCTGCCGTGTGCAAGTTTCTTCACCTCTGTTTGCTTTTATTTTCTCACTGCTATCGCAAGGGATTCCAGTAGGATTGTCATTAGCGTTAACTATGTCAGTAACACCCACATGCATAGTATGTACTCAGTAAGCTCTAGCCTTGGTGACTGAACAATTGCCCACGTCAGGTGCTGGCCACTATGGGGCTGACAGATGATCCCTGCCTTCGTGGCATTTTCTGTCACAACAGGCAGAAAACACCTGTTCCTGTCTTTCCTCTGTCACAGGGCCAGCACCACAGAAAGATGACGAAGCTCTCCCACACTCCTTGGCCCACACCCTAAAGGCTCTCAGACTGTGTCTGTAGACGTAGCTGGATTCCAGGGGACTGGGCTCCAGGCACTCAGCTGTGATAGAGTTTCCAATAGCAGCTGTAAATAGGTGCTCAGGATGCATAAGAGTGAGAGCAAGGCTTACAGGGACAATTTTCTGAATCTGGTCTTTGGGCACCAGACTCACAACAAGCACCACCCCTCCAAACCACCACAGAAAGGATCCAGGGGGCTGGAAGGGACCTCAAAAGCCATCTGAGAGTTCCATCTGATGTTAGAATGGCCTGAATTTAAAAAAAAACAAACAAACATAAATATCATTCAAACCCTGAAGAGCGAGGTACATTTAAGGATGGTAACATGCATATTTATGTGCTCATCCGTGACATCTGTGGGCAAAGATTAACATAAAATATAAAATAGCAAAGCAACTGAACTATAGTGTTACTGAGAAAAATACACCTTGGTTCTAAGAGTGAGAGGAGGCACCGGACACAGAACGACAGAGCCCCAAAAGGTAGTGTGCTTATCGTCACCTATAGGATGGGTGTGCCAGAGAAGACACGCAAAAACATGTGCAACCGTGTATGGTGTAAGACAAAACAAAGCCAAATCACCAACATGGCATCGGAAGCTGATGGTTAATATTTTGAACGTTTGCTTTCTTGTGCAGCCACCACATACTTAGGACGTCCACTGCCTAGCATTCAGTATATACTGGAGCTTTCACACCCACTTGCTTCTCACCATGTCCCTGGGAGGTGGGCTGAACTAAAGGCAAAGGGACAGAGGTTCCAGGCTGGAGAGGTTGGGCCTTAGTCTCCTGGCTGGTTGAAGGCAGGCCAGCCTGGGACCCAGCCCTTCCTGCTGAGCCCGCATCTCCTGAGGAGCTGGAGACTAGGCTGAGGGGAGCTGCTTGCCCTGGTGTTTTGGGAGGGTGTAGGGATGGAGGGATGGAGGCTTCTATACCAGCTCCTTGCTCACGTGTATTGCGTGTTTCCTTCCAGATCAACCGGCTGGTGATCGGGCACGACAGTACCGGCATACATGCCAGTTGGTTCCTGGGCAGTGTCCAGATTCGCGTGCCCCGCCAAGGCAAGCGGTACACCTTCCCTGCCAACCGCTGGCTGGACAAGGACCAGGCTGACGGGCGCCTGGAGGTTGAGCTCTACCCCAGCGAGGTGATGGACATCCAGAAATGTATGGAGGCAGCTGTGACGGGACTGTAGCACTGTTCCCCATGGGGTGGGGCAGTAGGGAAGGAAGAGGGATTGTGGGTGATCTGGGTCTTGTCTCAAAGTGGGAAGCTTCCAGTTGCCCCTGGTAGGGTTCTGGGATGGAAAAGGGGCTCTTTCTACAGATGGGGAACCTGAGAACTCAGTGGATAAACCACTGTTTTCTGGGATAAAGGCAGCAGATGACTTTATTGAGAAATATACCTTCTTGGCCTTGTGTACAAGAGGAGTTTGAGAGTTTCCCCCCTGGGAATACTAGTGAAGAGATAAGCTGTTCATTCATTCATTTATTCAATATGTGTACGTTGACTGTTTCTCTGTGCCGACACTGCCCTAGGCTTTGCAGAGACAATCATGAGCAAAACAGACCAAAGCCTTGTCCTCAGGGACTTCACGCTCCGTGATGGGAGAAAAATAAATACTTGGTATAATGCCAAGTAAGAGCTAGGAAGAAAAGGAAGCAAGATAAGGGGTTAGCAACAGCATGGGGAAGAGGGAACTATGTGGACAGGGTGGTGCCCTCTCTGAGTGGAGGTGAAATTCAAGGTGATCTGGCCACCTATTGCATATGATGTGAGAGCCATTGATTAAGTAGGGGTTAAAGAAACAGGTTATCTAGAGGATCATCGGTCCAAACCTGTTATAGACAATGTCCCTTCCCTTACCTCTGCATTTTTGTGTCTAGCCTGAAAGCAGGGCTCTGAGACTCACTGCCACAGGAAGCTGCTCTGAGAAGGAACCCACTATGAACTCGCTGCTTCCTCTTCCAGAAAGCCTTGTGTCTTATTGTGTCCATCCTCTCTCCCCATGTAACCTGTAAATTCTCTGAGCACTATGTCACATACACAGGCTTTGTAATGGTACCTGCTAGTGTGCAGAATCAAATCCGTCCCTCTTTTTATGAGTTAAACTTGATTTCCATCAGAGTAATACAAGTACTGGGCTTCCCTGTTGGTTCAGATGCTAAAGAATCTGCCTGCAATGCAGAAAACCCAGGTTCGATCTCTGGTTGGGACGATCCCTTGGAGAAGGGAATGGCAACCCACTCCAGTATTCTTGCCTGGAGAATTCCCATGGACAGAGGAGCCTGGTGGGCTACAGTCCATGGGGTTGCAAAGAGTCAGATACAACTGAGCGGCTAAGCACAGCACAATACAGGTACTACAAGATAAAGAGTTAAAAAGCAGCAGCAGTTCCCTTACCTACCTCTTTCCCCAACCCATCCCCCTTCTTCAGAGGTAACACATTTTTAATAACTAGCTTTTTGTTCAGAAATCTATCTCCATATTTTCAGTAATATACTTATCAGTTGTTTGATTTTTTTTCAGTCATTTAGTTGTTCAGTTGCTTAGTCCTGTCCGATTCTTTGTGACCCCATGGACTGCAGTATGCCAGGCCTTCTTGTTCTTCACCATCTCCTGGAGGTTGTCAAAGTCAGGTACATTGAGTTGGTGATGCCATCCAACCATCTCATCCTGTCGTCCCCTTCTCCTCCTGCCTTCAGTCTTACCCAGCATCAGGGTCTTTTCCAATGAGTCAGCTCTTCACACCAGGGGCCAAAGTATTAGAGCTTCAACCTCAGCATCAGTCCTTCCAGTGAATATTCAGGACTGATTTCCTTTAAGATTGACTGGTCTGATCTTGCAGTCCAAGGGACTCTCAAGAGTCTTCTCCAACACCACAGTTCAAAAGCATCAATTCTTGGCACTCAGCTTTCTTTATAGTCCAACTCTCACATCCATACATGACTACTGGAAAAACCATAGCTTTGACTAGATGGACCTTTGTTGGCAAAGTTATGTCTCTGTTTTTTAATATGCTGTCTAGGTTGGTCATAGCTTTTCTTCCAAGGAGCAAGCGTCTTTTCATTTTATGGCTGCAGTCACCATCTGCAGTGATTTTGGACCCCAGTCTATCACTGTTTCCATTGTTTCCCGTCTATTTGCCATGAAGTGATGGGACCAGATGCCATGATCTTCGTTTTTTGAATGTTGAGATTTAAGCCACTTTGTTCACTGTCCTCTTTCACTTTCATCAAGAGACTCTCTAGTTCCTCTTCACTTTCTGCTATACGGGTGATGTCTGCATATCTGAGGTTATTGACATTTCTCCTGGCAATCTTGATCCAGTTTGTGCTTCATCCACCCCAGCTTTTCCTATGATATACTCTGCATATAAGTTAAATAAACAGGGTGACAATATACAGCCTTGACGTACTCCTTTCCCAATTTTGAACCAGTTCATTGTTCTACATATGGTTCTAACTGTTGCTTCTTGACCTGCATACAGGTTTCTCAGGAAGCAGGTAAGGAGTTCAGGTATTCCCATCCCTTAAAGAATTTCCCACAGTTTGTTGTGATCCACACAGTCAAAGGCTTTGGGGTAGTCAGTGAAGCAGAAGAAGATATTTTTTTGGAATTCTCTGGCCTTTTTGATGATCCAGCAGATGTTGGCAATTTGATCTCTTGTTCCTCTGCCTTTTCTAAATCCAGCTTGAACATCTGGAAGTTCTCAGTTCATGTACTATTGAAGCCTTGCTTGAAGAATTTTGAGCATTACTTGGCTAGCATGTGAAATGAGTGCAATTGTAGTTTGAACATTCTTTGGCATTGCCCTTCTTTGGCATTGGAATGAAAACTGACTTTTTTCAGTCCTGTGACCACTGCTGAGTTTTCCAAGTTTGCTGGTCATAGACATTAATTATTTTCAGTCATAGACACTAACTATTAACTTCCTACTATGGAATAGGAGGATTTAGCTTTTTAAACATATGCACATGTACATTTATACACACACACACATATCCCCTCCCTCCAACCTTTAATAATCAATATTTGATTTTTACATGATTATAACCATGTAAATATTATTCACTGCTGAGATACATACTCATAACAATTATGCTTCATTTTTATACAACTTGTTTTTTCTGAAATTAATAATAATCTCATTTATGCATTAGTAGAGTTTTCAATATACCCATATATATTTCTATATACCCTTCTGTATACCCACCTATCTATAGTAGTCTGCTAGGGCTGCTGCTGCTGCTGCTAAGTCGCTTCAGTAGTGTCCGACTCTGTGCGACCCATAGACGGCAGCCCACCAGGCTCCCCTGTCCCTGGGATTCTCCAGACAAGAACACTGGAGTGGGTTGCCATTTCCTTCTCCAATGCTAGGGCTACTATAACAAATTACGACAGTCCATTCTAAAGGAGACCAGTCTTGGGTGTTCTTTGGAAGGAATGATGCTAACTAAAGCTGAAACTCCAGTACTTTGGCCACCTCATGCGAAGAGTTGACTCATTGGAAAAGACTCTGATGCTGGGAGGGATTGGGGGCAGGAGGAGAAGAGGAAGACAGAGGATAAGATGGCTGGATGGCATCACCGACTCGATGAACATGAGTTTTAGTGAACTCTGGGAGTTGGTGATGGACAGGGAGGCCTGGCGTGCTGCAATTCATGGGGTCGCAAACAGTTGGACACGGCTGAGCGACTGAACTGAACTGAAGTGGCCTAAGCAACAAAACTTTGTTTTCTCCCAGTTCTGGAGGCTGGAAATCTAAACTGAAGTCAGCAAGTTGGGTTTCTTCTGTGATCTATCTCCTGGGCTTGCAGAAGGCCACCGTCTCACTGTCCCTCACAAAGTCTTCCTGTGAGCATGGGCATGTCTGTATCCCAGTCTCTCCTTAAAAGGGCAACAGTCATATTGGATTAACTTGATCCCCTCTATGAAAGTCCTATCTCCAAATGCTGTCACATTCTGAGATACTAGTGGTTAAGGTTTCAACATATGAATTTTGGGAGGACACAGCTATTCCGTAACACCATCTTATCTCCATCTCTCCAACAGAACTAAAGTTCTTTTCATATGTTCAAATCAAACAGGAACTCTACTTCCTTCTCTCCAACTCCCATCACAAGGAAAACTCTTGTCTTGTTCTCTGAGATGCAATGAAGCTTTCCTTTTGAGACTTCCTTTCTACCATCTTTTGGACATTCCAGTCTTTCTCTTCTAGGTTAGATCTCCTGTTTTCTGAATTTCACATCTTCCTCTTTTTTGGTTCATTGTCCACTGCAATGGAGAATCTGAATGTGTGCAAATGTCTCTAGTCTACTCTCACCATTGAGCCATAATTTGGCTTGTTAGAGAATTCTGATCTAGAACTCATTTTCTCTTAGAGTTTATAAGGGATTTTCCTACCACCTTCTGGCTCCCAGGGTTACAGCTGGGAAGTCTGATGCCATTCTGCTACCCAAACCTTTGGGTTTTTTTCTCTCTAATGCAGGATCCTACGTTTATCCCTGGCATTCTGAAATTTCATGATGTGTTCAGTGTCTTTTGTGATTTTGGTGTCATCCAGTCTTCTGGGAACTGAAGAGGTCCTTGAATTTAGAAATGTTCCTTTAGCTCTGGGACCTTTTTTTGTATTTATTTCTTGGACAATTTTCAACTCTCTGTCTGCTGTTTTCTTTAGAACTGAAATTTGTTAAGCTTCCTCTGATTTTCTTATCTTTCTATCATTTTGTTCTTGGGAATTTTCCTTTTTGTTCTTCAGTGCTGTCCTTGACTTTACCTTTTCTTTGGAATATTTTGTTTCAGCTACCACATGTTCATTTCCAATAGCTGGCTCTTGTTCTCTGCATGCTAATTTTTATCTCTCCTAATTTTGTTTAATTCTGGTTGCTATTGAAACCAGAGAGAGGGAACAGAGACTGGGGTTCTCCCCATTAAGAATGCTGGCTTTTACTGGGTCTCCTTCCTGTCCATCAACTTGCCCAACCTCACCTCCAGCTAAAGCCATATTTCTAGTTCAACTTCTTCCGGCTCTCAGCCAGTCCCCTCGTTTCAGCCGCCAATTTCTCACATTGCTGTGGAGACTACTTATCTTGTTGAAAATAAATCTTAACTTGAAAAAATTATGATTTTACTCTACAGTGCCGCTGAGAGGACAAGTCTTATAATATAGCCAAATAGAAAAAAAAAAAAAAAAGTCCCATAGTTCTTGGAGACATTTTGCTCTCCTATAAGAAGCACCCTCTAATGGTGAATACTTATAACACATTTCCACCCTCTAACTACTTGACATTTCTTCAGTTCAGTTCAATCGCTCAGTTGTGTCCGACTCTTTGCGACCCCATGAACTGCAGAACACCAAGGCCTCCCTGTCCATCACCAACTCCCAGAGTTCACTCAAACTCAAGTCCATCGAGTCTTCAACATAGAGACAAATTCTTTCTGTGTAGCTCTGTTGGTATCATCTGAAAGCTGCCTATATTTAAATGAAGATTATCATTTCAACCATCCTCCTTTACTGAAAATAAGGGGAAAAGACAAACACATAGCCTTTTGCTTCTTTCTGCCCCACAGTGCCTACCCAGGGGTAGGCACACAGCAGAGGGTGCCAGCTGGTGTACTGACCTCATTCCTGTCCAGAGGACACATGCAGCACAGAGGAGAGCTGAGCTTTGGCGTCTGATTGCTTAGGTTTGCCATTTCCACAACCGCCTTAAGTCCTCAAAGCTTCAGTTTGTCAATCTGCAAAATGGCAATAATACTGCTTATGATATTGATGAGAGGATTGGATGAAATGATGCCTAAGAAGCAGCAGACACATGGCCTGGGTTTGGGAAATGTTTGCTTTGTAACTATTACTACTGTGGTTGCTATTACTAAATGTCCTGCTTGTCCTCCGTGTGCCCACCCAGTGATCCACTATGAGGTTGAGGTTTGGACCGGGGATGTAGGCGGAGCAAGCACCACTGCCCGAGTATTCATGCAGATTTATGGTGAGGAAGGCAAGACAGAAGTGCTTTTCCTCTCCAGCCGCTCGAAGGTGTTTGAACGGGCGTCCAAGGACACATTCCAGGTGTGTGGGGGTAAAGCCATGATGGCGGAGGGGTGCCAAGAGAGGGTTCAGCATACGTCTGAAAACAGAGGGATCGGTTCTCAGCCCTGGCTTCTTGTTAGAACCATCTGAGGAGCTTTAAGAAATTAGTGCCACCTAGTCTACACCTGGATCAATTAAATGAGAACCTCTATGGTTGGATATTGGGGAAGGCAATGGCACCCCACCCCAGTACTTTTGCCTGGAAAATTCCATGGACAGAGGAGCCTGGTAGGCTCCAGTCCATGGGGTCGCTAATGGTTGGATATGTTTTCTGTGTGTGTATGTGTGTGCTCAAGTTGTGTCCGACTCCTTGTGGCCCCATGGATTGTAGCCCGCCAGGCTCTTCTATCCAGGAAACGTTCCAGGCAAGAAAACTGGGGTATGTTTCTAAAATCTCTACCAGTGATACTAACGTGCTGCCAATTCTGAGAACGGCTGGAGGGTTGATTATAATTTAGCAAAATATGACGCTAGGGCCTTGGTCACCACATTCATTTCCAGCCTTGGCCTCTGATTCGACAGCTCACTCAGTCTAAGAGTAGGGCTATGCCTCCTAACCAGGAAGGCCTGGGGTCTCATGACTCTGTTCTGAGCGCCCCAGGCCACCTCATGTCCCTTTGAGTAGCAGAGAAAAAAAGATGAGAAAGTAAACATGTTGTTGGCAGGAGAGGAGGACCCAGGGTGGTGCCTTTTAAAGGGCATGTGAATGTCTTATACGGGACACAAGTGCATGAGCGCATATGTGTACGTCTGCAGATCTGTTCTGCAGTAATATCTTCATGCTGGCTGCTCTGCGTGTGTGCCATAAGTAGCCTGGCCCTCAGCAAAGAGTCCTAACCCAGTGCCCAGCAGAGAGGGTCCTGGCTGAGCTGCGCCAGAGTCACAGGTGTCTGGAATGTCAGTGGTGGAGGAGGCCTCCTGGAATGCCACCCTCTCCTGACACTGCTGAGAGAGCAGGGGCCTGATCGGCTCACCCTGAGCCTCAGCTTCTTTATCAGCTCAAACCTAGGTTTACAATAACTACCTGGTCTGCTTCACAGCCCCTGGAAGGATTAAAGTGGTCACTGTCAGGGAAAGTACTTAGGAAACTGTGACCAGTCAGGGAGGTGTTAGGAGCAGAGTGTCTTCTGGATGTGAATGGACTGCGTGGCTGGGTGTGGTGGTGGCTGCATTCATAGCTGGGCAGGTTGATGGGGGAGCAGAGACAGCACATGAGCCCAACTGCGAGGGTGCTGTGACCTGAAAAATACTGGAGAGTAGGAGATGGGGGGAGAGAGATGGTAAGTGAGCCAGACTGCGAGAGTGCTGTGACCAGGAACCACTGGAATGTGCTGAAAAAGGAACTTACTGTATCCAGAGCCCATCCCTACAAAGCTGAGAAGAATACACTCCTCTTTCAGGGGGTCCTGGGCTCCATTTTGGCCACTCATTTTCTCACATAGGTGCTTCTGGCTACATTGTGGCTTCATGAACAGTGAGTCAGGAGACCTGAACTCTCCTGCAGGTCTGCGGTCCAGCTGGGGGGGACACCAAACAGCTCGTGGGACAGCCCTGGGCCTCAGTCTGCTCAGCACGGGAGCCATCGCCTGAGCTGGGGCCAGACCTCCCCTGTATTTCAGGCTCAGACCAGAGTGGCAGGTGGCAGATCGAGGACCCAGTCCTCTGAAGCAGATCTAAATCCCTGCCCTTTGAGCCGGCTGTGTGCTAGGCCCAGTGCGGGAGAGAGCTGAGCACAGACAGTAGCACCTGCGGGTGGAGAGGGCATCCAGGCATCCAGGCTAGGCGGAGATCTTGCCAACCTCTGGGACCCCCTGAGCACTCAGGGAGGGGAAAGGCTGGTGTTGGGGTCGGGGGCTGGGGCCTCTTGGGGGTGTGGGGGAGATTTCTATCTTTGACAAACACCACATTTTTTTTTTTTTGCTTCTTGGAAAAGTTCTATATGATTAATGCTAGGGGGAAAAAATGCTCAGAAAGAGAGTACAGGAAGGCACAACACTAAAGAAAAAAAAAAATAAAGATAACAATAAAGCTCAGGAACTGGAATGAGTAGGTTTAGTTAGAGGCAGAGGAGGGGATAAAGGCATTCTGCAGGAGGGAACAAAGATACAGAAATAAGAAAAATAGGAGTGAGTGTGACGTGCCAAGTGTGTGTGTGTGTGTGTCTAAAGTGGAGAATGAGAAAGAGAGAGGGAAGGAGACCATCTTGACCCACTGTGTCAGGGGTTCAGAAGACATTGGTTTGGGTGGAGGGGTGGTCCAGCAGGGAAACCAGGCTTGAGTGGGGAGGGGCGGGAGAGGAGGCGCGGGGGCAGCTTTGACTCAGAAGCCCCAGCCTCTGGCTCCGGCGGCTCCGCGGGGCCCCGGGGAGGATGCCGAGGGCCTCTCCAATCCACTGCCCCCGCGCTTCGTGCAGCTGGAGGCGGCGGATGTGGGCCAGGTCTTCAAGATCCGGCTGGGCCACACGGGCGAGGGCTTCAGCCCCAGCTGGTACGTGGACACCGTGTGGCTGCGGCACCTGGCGGTGCGGGAGGAGGACCTCACCCCCGAGGAGGAGGCGCGCAGGAAGAAGGAGAAGGACAGGCTGCGGCAGCTGCTCAGGAAGGAACGTCTGAAGGCCAAGCTGCAGAGGAAGAAGAAAAAGAAGAAGGAGGAGGAGGGCAGCGACGAGGAGGAGGAGGAGTCCTCATCTGAGGAGGAGTCCTCGTCCGAGGAAGAGGAGGAGGAGACCGAGGAGGAAGAAGAGGAGGAGGAGCTGGAGCCCGGGATGCAGGAGGTGATCCAGGAGTACAAGTTTGATGCCCACCGCTGGCTGGCCCGGGGCAAAGAGGACAACGAGCTGGTGGTGGAGCTGGTGCCCGCGGGCCAAGAGGGTCCTGAAGGTAAGCCTGAGGAGGGGTCACATAGCCCCCCAGGGTGGGGGGTGGTACAGAGAGGGAAGGATGCCCAGCTGTTCTTGCAGGTGGGGCCCCCCATGGCTCTCCTGACCTGGGCTGTACTGAAATGCCACCATGGACCATTCTTTGCTGGTGCTGGTGTTGCCCTTGCCCTGAGGCTCTTGGGAGGAGCCCTGGTATAGCTCACAGTGACTCATCGAGGGGACATCAGTAGCAGGGTTGCTGAGGACCAGCGCCTTGCCAGAACTCTCAGCCTCTTGGGCTTCATGGTGAAGGGAAGTCTTGGGTAGGGAGGAGGAGCCAGTTCGCTTCCACCGTCAGTGTAGACGTGGGTGTACCCCGAGGTCTTTCCAGCTCCCACCATCTGGCTGGATGCAACGGGGTAAGCCTCAGGTCCACCCCGAGGCCCGGGCGTCCTCAGCACTGTACCTTTCTGTGTCCCCCAGCCAACACCTACGAGATACAGGTGATCACGGGGAATGTGCCCAAGGCTGGCACTGATGCCAACGTCTTCCTGACCATCTACGGGGAGGAATACGGGGACACGGGCGAGCGGCCCTTGAAGAAGTCAGACAAGTCCAACAAGTTTGAGCAGGGACAGGTAGGATGTGGGCTCCCCGAAGGGGCAGGTGGGTCCCAGATGGAGGGAGCCCTCTGGTGATTCCAAGGCAGGCCCAGCCTGCACGGCAACTGCTGTGTCCAGCGCTGTGCCCTGTTCAGTCCAGCCGGGTAGAATGAAAGCACCTCATCCGTAAGCAACGGGGCTTTGTGACGGGGACATAAAGAAAGGCCCAGGTGGGTCCAGGAAGCACCCGGAACTAACTGCAGGCGGCATGGGTACCAGACCCTCAGGTGCTGAGTGGGGGGATGGGTTCAGGGAGGAAGTGCTGACCAGAAGATGGGGCTTCGGAGGAAACTTGGAGGGAAGGAGGCACGTCAGTGGGCCATGGTGGAGGAATATGGTGTTGATCTCAAGATGACAGTGAGAGGTGTTCCCTGGGGATGGGACCACACGAGGAGGTGTGGGGTGGAAGTGCGGAAGGCCAGTTGGAGGAGACTGGACAGTGGGTCTTCTCACTGCTGTGGTTACTACCAAGCCATGGTGGGCTCTGCCTCTGAGAAGCTTGATGCGACCAACTGAAGCGGTGGGGGCGTGAGAGCCTTGAGTGACAGCTGAGAAATTTGATCTGCATCCTGAGGCAGTGATGCCACGACAGCATTTGAGCATTTAGAGAAATGCAGGCCCCTCTCCTTCCAGGTATAGTAGGAAAAGCAGGGAAATATGCAGCTGTCATTCTTGTCCCTTGAGATTTTACAGGGTTCTCTGGCTAGAAGACTGTCTCTCATGTCGCCTTTCCCATTTCTGCCGGCATCCCAAAGCCAGGTTCCCTCATCAACAGAGAGGAGAACCAAATCCGTTAAAATCCGTTAAAAATACTTCTGGGCTCACTGCTTGATCTATTTCGGATGTCCCCTGCTTTTTTCTTCAACACCACCTTCCCATGACTTGAGGATCAGGATTTATTTCTGTGTTTCCTTTAAAACTTGCAGCCACTATGATGACTAGAATGGAAGAAAATTGCTGCAGAGGATGTAAGTGGTACAACTGATGAAACCCGAACATAGACTATATGTTAAATAATATTGTGTTGACTTTGTTTCCTGAATTTGGTAATTGTACTGTCATTACACGGGCCTCCTCGGTGGCTCAGCAGTAAAGAATGCACCTACAATGCAGGAGCTGCAGGAGACGCAGGTTCAGTCCCTGGATTGGGAAGACCCCCTGGCAGAGAGCATGGCAACCCACTCCAGTATTCTTGCCTGCAGAATCCCATGAACAGAGGAGCCTGGCGGGCTACAGTCCATAGGATCGCAGAGTCGGACACAACTTGTTACTGAGCATGTTATATGAGAATGTTATTCTTAGAAAACCCATGCTGAAGAAGTCAGAAGTAGAGGATCATGATATCTGCCAAATACTTTCAAATTATTCAGGCAAAAAATAAAGAGCAAGAGAGAGTGAGAGAGAAAGCAAGATCTAAGGGTATACAAAATTTCATTGCACTGTTTCTGCAAATTTTCTGTAAATTTGGAATGATTTTCAATAAGTAGTGTAAAAGTTACAGTCAAGAAGATCTCATTCACTTATCGGGTTCACCCTCTGGTCCTGGTGTCGTCTGTTTCCTCCAGCGCATATACGTGCACTGGTATCATATACGTGCACTGATATCATATACGTGCACTGGTATCATATACGTGCACTGGTATCATATACGTGCACTGGTATCATATAAGGCTTCCCTAGTGGTCTCTCTTCCCACTTGAATGGTGAGCAATCTAGGTCTTATATGCTTTACATTCTGTCAATCACTTCGGATTTGCACTTTGACTCACAGTAGGTACTTAATCAGAATTTGTGGTTGAAGGAGTTTATGCACATATGTACACACACAGCATGTAGTATCTGCACATATGCAAGCAACAGGCCCTACACACACACACACACACACCTCGCAACACAAATGTGGGCATTCAGTCAGCTCATTTCCCCTACCCCTCTCTCACGGTCACTGCTATCACCCTCCTACCTCCCTCCACCTTCCAGGACACAGTGAAAGTGAGAAGACCCCCCTGGCAGGGGCAGGTGAAAAGACAGTAGTGCGGTAGGTGAAGGGAATGAAGAGGTGGAGACTTCCAGCTATAAAATAAAGAAGTCTCAGGGGTGTAATGTACACATAGGGAATATAGTCAATAATGTAACGACTCTGTATGGTGATGGATGATAATTGGTCTTTAAGTGGTCATCATTTCATAACGTATAAAAATATTGGACCACTGTGTTGTACACCTGAAACTAATTTAACATTGTATATTAATGATAAGTCAATACACAAAAGTCGGTAGTGCAGACCAAACCCCAGATGGCTGGCTACATTTTCCATGCCCCTCTTTCTCGATGCTTTGGACCTAACCATTGGCCTCAGGCTGCCCCAGGTCCTGGGAGGGTGACACTGACGGTGAGGTGGGGAGGGCTGCCCCCCTCCATGAGTGCTACTCTGATCTTTCCCAGACAGATGCCTTCACCATCTATGCCATTGACCTGGGGCCCCTGACCAAGGTTCGGATTCGCCATGACAACTCAGGCAACAGACCAGGCTGGTTCCTGGACAGAATAGATATCACTGACATGAACAATGAGATCACGTGAGTAGGACTGGAGGGGAGGGAGAGGAGGTCATGCCTGCCACTAAGATAGTCATGGAAAGAAGGGTAGGGGTGGGGTGGCTGTGATGGTTGAGGAGAGGGGGTGGCTAGGATGTGGGTTTGGCCCATGGAGCTGGCTGGTTGGGCATTGCCTCCCTCCCTCCCTTCCCTCTACTTGGGCTGCCCCTCAGCTGCTTGCCCTGTCAGGCGGGCAGTCTAGTGGAACATCTAATCCAGTTCTTTATGTCCATCACTTTAGAAAGTCAGATCTGTTCCTGCCATGGCCCAATCTCCATGCCCAGACTTACTTTTCATGTCTCTCCATGTATAAAGTGACTTCCAGGACATGACTTTAACAGTCTAGACTAGGAATAAGGAAACTTATTCTGTAAAGGCCAGATAGCAAATATTTTAGGCCATTTGGTCTCTGTTTCAATTGTTCAGCTTTGCCTTTGCTGCGGAAGAGTAGCCATAGATGATACCTAAGTGAATGGATTTTATTTAAGCTGATTGATATTTGTTTGTTAAGTTAGAGTAGTCAGGAACTGGACTTCCCTGGTGGCTCAGCAGTAAAGAATTTGCCTGCCGATGCAGGAGATGTGAGTTTGATCCCTTGGTTGGGAAGATCCCCCTAGAGAAGGAAATGGCAACACTCTCCAGTATTCTTGCCTGGGAAATCTCATGGACAGAGGAGACTGGTGGTCTAAAGTCCATGGAGTTGCAAAGAGTTGGACATGATTTAACAACTCAACAGCAACAGCAGCAAAGTAAATAGATGTGTCTGTGTTCCACGAAAACTTCATTCATGGGCACTGCAACTTGAATTCCATGTAATTTTCACGTGTCACAAAAACTATTTTTCTTTATATTGTTTTCAACCATTTGAAGATGTAAAACCTTTGCTTGGGGACATAAGTGGGTGGTGGGCCAGGTTTGGCTCACAGGCCATAGCTTGCTGGCCCCTGCTCCAGATTCACACATACCCCCAGGAGCTAGGGTGGGAAGGGAGTCTTGTTCTCCTGACAGGTGAAGGAACCCACCCCAGGGAGGTGAGGCTGTAGCCCCAGTGTCAGTTTGTGCCAGAGCCAGGACCAGAACTCCAGACCATCAGAGATGAATCTGGTGTGTTTCCACCAGTAAGGCCACATTGCCTTTTGGACGAGGGGAGTCAAGGGGTAATAGACATGAAGGAAGATCTGGAACTGCTGGGGGCAGGGGGCACAGAGGTGGGCAGAGAGGGAAGCGGGCAAGATCTGGAGAGGTTTGTGGAGCTGCTGAGGGCCTGCCAGTGCCCAGAATGTCGAGGGCACTTAAGAAATAAATGTTTGGATTAAACAACATCTTGGCCTGCAGCCTGGTATCTCTTGAAACATTCCCCACTCTGTGCAAGGTAGGGGTTGATGGAGGGCACCCTATCTTCCACCTCAACCCTGCCCCCCAGCCCAAGAGATTACTCCAGAAGGGGACACTGAGGGACAGCTCACATACAGCCCAGTGTCATGGATTTCTATGAGGTCACATGAGGTCCCCGTGATGGCAGAGAAGGGCATTGGGACCATCCCATGCTGGGAACCAGGGTCCTCCCCTGGGGTAGGTGCTCTGCCAGAAACTCACCAGGTCACCCTGGACAAGTTACTACACCATCTTTATAAAAACTTTTTATTTTATATTGCAGTATAGTTGATTAACAATGATGTATTCATTATAGGTGTACAGCAAAGTGATTCAGTTATACCCATACAACTATCCATTCTTTTTCAAATTCTTTTCCCATTCAGGTTAGTAGACTGAGTTTCCTGTGCTATATGGTAGCTCCTTATTGGTTATCTATTTTAAATATAATAGTGTGCACATGTCAATTCCAAACTCCATCTTCATGAGCTTTCATTTGCTCTTCTGATAAATGGGTTTAAAGATAATAGCCCAACTTATATCTCAAGATGGTCTCAAAATCTAAAGAAAGCATTTAATGTTGACAAAGATAAAGTGCTCCAAAAAAATGTAAGGACAGGGACAAACTGTGAATATCCCATGCAGCCTGGTTAGGGTCGGTGAACTCTGTTCGGTTGATTTGGCATCTCCAGCCCAACATACTTGAAAATTATTGCAGCTCTATAATCTGTTTTAATTTCTGTCCATACTTGTCTTCTTTCATTATTAAGAATATTAGCTGTTCTTACCTTTTCAAATTAAGACATTGGGTGACTTTTTTAAAAACCCTGTTGGAATTTTGATCATTTTGCTGTTAAATGTATGTGCAAGAATTGCACATTTAGACCATGAAGTGCTCCCTCAGGCACACACTTCTGTCTCTCCAGGTGCTCCTTGAGTATCTCAGTCAGGCCATTTTCTACACATTTTCTACACTTGCTTCACACAGGCTACACGTTCCTGTTACATTTGCTCAGGTGTCTTATATCTTTATCACTCTTGCGACTGGACCCTTCTCATTACTCCTCTCTTTTTCCCCGCCCTTTCTTTTCCCTTCCTCCACTCCGCACTCCGCTCATCTCCTCCTCTTCCCCTGCCGTCCTTCCTTGGTGTTGCATGGTTTCTTTACTTTGTTTTGTTGGTATTGAAGCAGCAGTAAGGGCTCTGTGCTCAGCTGGCTCCAGCCATGGGCAAGCAGAGAGCGACTCTGAGCAAAGCCTGCCTGGGAGAGAGATGTAAAACCAGGCCGTCTGTTGGAAGCAGAATGAGAGCAGTGATCCTCCCTCTCTCTGAGGCCCTGTCTTCTCAACAGCGCCCTGACCTTTGTTAGCTCAGGAATAAGAGCTTTGCGGCCAGAAGGGTGAACGCACACTGAGCTGTCCCAGTCACTCATCTCGTTGCAGACTGGCTGCCCGTAACTCCTCTCTGCCGCCCCCCACCTCTCCGTCCATTGCCCCTTCTGTCGGAAAAGCTGTCAGACGCCCCTCCCCATCTTCAGCACCTCCTGGTCAAAGCCTCCTGGCTGGCCCCTCCGCCTCACCCAGACCCTGCCAGTGTCTGCAGCCGTCCAGACCCCCAGGCCACGTGCCTTCTCTGCTCACACTGCACAGAGGCTCCCGGGTCTGTCAGAGTAAGAGCAAGAGCACTTCCAGTGGCCTGTCCCACCCTTTTGCTCACTCCTTGCTGTTCCTTGAAGCCAGCAGACGTGGTCCCACCGCAGGGCCTTTGCGTGTGCTGCCCCTCCCGCTAGCACTCCTGCCCTGATGGCTCGCTCATCCTTTGTCTAGGTAGGTCTCTGCTTAGGTCCCACCAGCTCAGCGAGGCCCCACTCCCAGCCCTGGACCTTTTATTCCTCCTCTTCAGTTTACTTCCCCCACATCACTGACTTACAATACACTGCTCCATGTAGCTATTCTTCCTCTCCCAGATGTAGAATATGAGGTCCCCTGAATGAGGAAATAACTTCATCTGTTTTGTTCACTGCTGTATCTGCCCCCTCACCACCCAGTCCCTAGAAGAGTGCCCAGCATGTAATAGGCATACCATATATACTTATTAAGTCATCTAATAAATCAAATTCTGCTTGATGTGTTGATTCATTCATTAATTCAACAAACACAAGCCATGCTAAGTGCTGCCAGCTAAACAACTGGCTCAGACACCACCTTTGAAGAACAGAAACCTATGATGGGATGTAGTTCAGGTTCAATTCCTTTCTCTTCTACTCTTTGCCTGTGTGGCCTGGGCAGTCACCTCTTGAGTCTCAGTTCTTCCATCCATACAGTGGGCATAAAGAAACTCTTTCACAAAATCATTGCGAGGACTAAGCGAGGTACTGTGTGTCAGGGGGCCCAATACCCAATAAAAGGCAGTATCCATTCTTTCCCTGGGCAGGAAGGTTCCAGTGAGTCAACATCTAAAAGTGGCCAGACAGCTAGGAAACGGGGCAGGAGAAGTGCAGGGTGGCTGAGGAGCTGACAGGGAGGCAAGGAGAGCGCAGGGACTGCAGGGCGAGCAGGTGCTGGTGGTCTCCGCACGGTAACCTAGAACATTGAGGGGACCGGGGAGGAGGGTGTGATGGCAGGTGATCAGGCTGCTCTTTTATCCAAGATGGCATCGAGATGTGCCTTTATGAACAGGCAGCTCTTGGATGTTCGAGTGCTTGAAACAGAGAGCATTAAAAGCGGTTGGAAAATGTGATTCGGGTGGCACAGAGGTGGAGAGCCAGGGGGCACATACGGGATGCAGTGGGTCACTGTGTTTTTCTTGGGCATGAGGATCATGGAGGATAGGAAACAGGAAAAGAACACTGGAGAGGGTGGCAAGACAGGGTGAAGGGGCTCCAAAGCCATGCTGAGAACACATCCAGGCTCCTGGCTGGCTGCATTTCATGGGCACCTGCTGAAGCCGAGCATGGGAGATGGGGGGAAGGAGCAGGGAGATATCAGCTGCTGCCAGGCCCCCTTGGGAGATGCTGTCTGAGCAGAAAGGCTCAAGAGAGGGTGTGATGCCCAGAGCCCCTGCCGCCGCCATGAGGTCACCCAGACAGAGCCACAGTGGCCCCACAGGTCTGATGTCCAGAGCTGGACAGATTCAGTGGAGCCTCAGAAGGACCCCTTGGAGCCCTTCTGGCCTCTGAGACAGTTGCTCTGGAGGGCAGCTGAGTCTGAGCTCCAAACTCCGGGAGGAGGGGACTGGGGGAAGAGGGGGCTGAAGATTTATTGATCTGCAACTCAATTGCAAGAAAAAAAAAAAAGAATAATTATTTTCCAAATAGAGAGTGTTTGAGGTCTTTAAGAGGAGTCTCAAGCTGTCAGGGTCCATGATCGAATGATGTGGAAAGTCTTTTTAACGGTGGTTTGCAGCTGTGAATGGCTCTGAATGCATTGTCCTGTGGTCTGAGGTCTCCCATGGGTTGACCGGGGCTCTACCCACAGACTCACATCCTCTCATACAAGGAGGCCGCTAGTCCCTCGGGCAGGGAGAAAACTGTGAAGTTGAGACAGTTTGTCTGGGGACTGTAGCCTGGGAGGCTCCACCACTGGTCTCTTTGGAAAAGAACATTTAAAAAGTGTCAGGCTGATGTTCAAGTTGACAGTCCCATCACACTTGGAATGAGGAGAGCCGGTCCTCTCCTCTCACTGGCTCTGCTCAGACAGTTCCTGCAGCCTTGGGGTGATGTCAGGCACCACATTCTAAGGGGGCTGATGAAAAAGAGAAAATGCATCTTCCAGCAAAGAATAGTGGCTAATTAAGAAACCTAGGAGTTGTGGCAGGAATTCTGAAGGAGGAATTAAGAATGTTTCACCTGAAAAGGGCATGATGCCTTTCGATTCCATTGATTCCTGTGGTGCCCATGTATGCCAGGGACTGTGGACGGCAGGGGGCGAGGAGACTCTGAGCTCGTGGGGTGTTCAGTTTGCCTGACTTCCGGCAGAGACACTTTAAATACATGCTCCTGGGCAACCTCTTCCTTTCTCATCACTTCAGCGACCCTTTATTTGACAATCATGTCCATGTGGTATCCCAAGTTGTATCAGTCAGAATAGGCTAAGTTCTGCTAGATAACAAGTAGCCCTAAAATGTCAGTGGCCTCACACAATGGAAGCCTAGTTCTTGTTCATAACACAGGTCCCGGGGGGAAGGGATCAGGGGCGTATATGTTGAGAATCACTGTGATCTCTCGGACATCCAGGCTGATGGAGGCTTTTCCTCAGTGTATGTTTCCATGCCCTTCCTTACAGTGGAAGGAGATGTGACAAATTGTGCACTGGCTCTTAAAGACCCCTTACAGCCCAGAGATTCCAAGTACATTAGCAAAGACTTAAAAATTCAAAGTCCTCCTCACCTCTAAAGCTATGAATCTCTGATGTTTTAGTTTCTGAATACATAACAGAAATGGGTGGACATTTGGGAGTGTGTTGTCTTGAATTAGCGTGTCTTTGTTAAGTCTTCTCTGCTGCTTCCTCGCCCCCTTCCTTGTTGACTAAATGAGGTTTGCCACATCTTCCTTCCTCCTTTAATACTTTAGCTATCTTTTTATATAGATCTGCAATAAAGTCGAATCACTCAACTTCAGAGAGGAAGAAGCAAATGCCACAGAAGTTAGGAATGTATTTAGTGTTCTGAGTTCTGTCCACACTCGATTAGATAGCCTTTTTCCACCTCTGTTTTGAGCCCTAAGACATAGAGTCCTGTTCTGATTGATGGGGTCTCATAAGACCCTGAATCATGAAAGACATGTTATTCTTGAATTCCATTACAAGTGGCAAATGTGTTGGGTGAACTTTCCAGCTAGGGTTGATCAAAAAGTTTGAATTATTTTTCCCCATAAGTCTCACCTAACAGGAAGATATTCTCCAAAACCCCTCACTCCTCCAGGATTTGGGGCGGGGGACAATGTGAGGTTCACAGAATGTTGAGTCAGAAAAGACTTGACAGATGATTTCATCCAGCCTTAATGTGATGAAACTTGGGGTGCAAGGGCCATGTGGCATGTTAGGGGAAGACCAGAGGCACAAACCCAGAGTCCCCAAGCCCCAGACCCACTCTTTTGTCACTGTGCTCTTCCCATAACACCAGGGGGCATATCTGATGAGCTTCAGTCTTTACTCAAAAAATGGGAAAGGCCATGCATTAAATACATTTTACAGGTTTCAGTGTGCAATCCGTGCATTCCAGTTTTACTTTCAAGTGAAACTCAACCTTTTAGGGGCCCCGAGCTTTGCTTCCATGCTCACTTTAAACCTTATGTTGACCCCAGCTCTGCCTCTTCCTTCCATTGCCCTGGCTGGAGTGGTGGGTATCCGGCCAGAACACCAGCACGCCTCTCTTCTCCTTCACTCCTGAAAAACAGCCACTTAGTGCCCTCCCCAGGCCTCCTGGAGCAGGATTTATTCCTCCTGTGGGAGGAAGGGGAGGACACTGGCCCAGAGGTCCAGTCCTCCGCTAGACCTCCTGTGGGTGCTTGTTGGCACCATTGGGGGTGGAGGCTAAATGCCGGGCACTCAGGCCCCTCCGGCCTCTGGCTCCGGTTCTCCCCCCAGGGAGCGGGATCCGGAGGCTCAGGGCTGCGATGCTGCCGCAGTGGGCGTGCTGAGGTCCTCTAACTTCCCCGAGCAGGTATCTCAAGGACAGCAGGGGTGACGCACTGAGAAAGGCGCCGAGGCCTTGCGCATGCGCTCTTCACGGGTGTGGGAGGGCTTGCGTCCGCCCCTTTCTATCTTGCTGACTGTTCTGTCTCCTAGTATAAGTCTCTCCAGCTCCTTATGCCTCTGTCTCCTTCTGTCTCTGTCCTCCTCCAGCCTCCCACACTCTCATTACTCCTCCGCGGCCCCAACCCCACTCTTTTCTTTATTTCTGTCTCTCTCCCTTAATTGGCCATAATTTATAACTAAAGCCTATTATTCATAAATTATTTGGTTGAAGAAAAATTTAACTTTTCCATTCATACATTTAAAAGGCTGAAAAGTGAAACAATATGCATTTTTCACTTAAACACTAATTTCAAAGCAATCTAGTTTGTCTCTCTCAAGGCTGAGCTCCTCCCACCCTTTAAATCCATGTCCCTCCATGCACAGCTATGGGGGGCTTCCCTGATAGCAAGTTGGTAAAGAATCCACCTGCAATGCAGTAGACCCCCGTTCGATTCCTTGGTGGGCAAGATCTGCTGGAGAAGGGATAGGCTACCCATTCCAGTATTCTTGGGCTTCCCTGGTGGCTCAGCTGGTAAAGAATCTGCCTGCAATGGGGGAGATCTAGGTTCGATCCCTGGGTTGGGAAGATACCCTGGAGAAGAGAATGGCTATCCACTCCAGTATTCTGGCCTGGAGGATTCCATGGACTGTTTAGTCCATGGGGTCACAAAGAGCTGGACACGCCTGAGTGACTTTCACTTTCACTTTCCATGCACAGTTGCACCTCCACGCCCCTGGCCCTGCTCCTCTCACATGCGGATGGGAGGCAGTAAGGACTGTAGGAGGGTGTGGGGCTCAGAAAGGGATGAGACCCCCGGTCTACACTGTTCCCAGCCTCTCCAGACTTTGACCCGTCTCTGAATGCATCTTATGCACCTGGACCGTGGTAGGGATTGGGTGCAGCAGCCCCAACTTAGAGATGATCTGTCCCCAAACCCTCTGAGTTGTTCTGGGAGCCCAGGGGCCCAATGGTGAACTGTCCAGCCCACAGCCTCCAGAAACCTCAGGCTTGGGCTGAAGACAAAGAAAGGAAGTGTCACCATCACCACCATCATCATCATCATTATCAAAGTATTAGTGAATTTTTAACCAAGAATGTACCAAGAGCCAGGCAATTTAAGCACTTAAAAATGTTTAACTCCTGTAATTCTCACCACTGCCTTTGAAATAGGTAACATTATCCTCATTCTATAGAGGGTTGCCAGATAAAATGTAGAATGGCCACTTAAATTTGAAAGTCAGATAAGCAAAGAATAATATTTTAGTATAAGTGTGTCCCAAATATTATTTCTTGCTCATCTAAAATTCCAATTTAACTGGGAGTCCTGTGATTCTGCAGGCTAAATCTGGCAACTCTCACAGAAAGAGTTGTAAAGAAACGTGTTCAGTCTCACAAGACTGTAGGTGGCAGAGCCAGGATTCAAGCCCAGTCTGGCTCTAGAGGCATGTCCTTAGTCCCCACTCTCTGCTGCTTCTCCCAGCCCTCGTCCTGCCTTCCCTTCCATCCCGGCTCCTCCCTTGCACTGGGTTCAGCCTCTCCGCTGAGGAGTCTAACTTGGACCTCCCTTCCCTGGATGGTGCCTGCCGTCTGCTGTGCCAGCTCCTTAAACGTCACATTCTTTGTATCTTTCAGAAGCTTAAGTGGGTCATTCCGTTACAATCCTTTAGGTATGAAGCACCTCCTATGTACAATATTCTCTGCCAAAGTAGCTCTGGCTAATAGATTGATTCTAGAAAAGGCCAGAACAATCCCCAGAAACCCCTCCTTCTCTAGGTTTCTCCTATGTGACCCTGATTCCAGGCACAGCCTTTTTCCATGAGGTGTATGGAAACCACATCCCATATTTGTCGTCTACTCCAGGCAAGCGTTGACTTCAGGCAAACTGGATTCCCTTGTAGCTCAGTTGGTAAAGAATCTGCCTACAAAGCAGGAGAGCTGAGTTTGATCCCCCTGGGTTGGGAAGATCCCCTGGAGTAGGAAATGGCAACCCACTCTGGTATTCTTGCCTGGGAAATCCCATAGACAGAGGAGCTGGGCAGGCTACAGTCCATGGGGTCATAAGAGTCGGACACGACTTATCGGCTAAACCGCCACCAGGCAAGCAACTAGTGGGGATGATTCTTAGGTAGGATGGGAGGGCAGTGCTGGGGGGTGGGGGCAGACAGGGGAGCATTTGGGCCCCTTGAGCGCCTCTTATCTCAGCCATGAGTGCTCTTTCATGAGACCTTCTCAAAGAGACATTCCCAAACTTTCCCCATTCCCCTCCCTCACAGGTACTACTTCCCATGCCAACGCTGGCTGGCCGTGGAGGAGGACGATGGCCAGCTGTCCAGGGAGCTGTTGCCAGTGGACGAGTCCTATGTGCTGCCACCAAGCACGGAGGAGGGCGGGGGAGGTGGTGACAACGCCCCCCTCGACAACCTGGCCCTGGAGCAGAAAGGTTTCCTAAACTAGAGCTGATTTCTTCCCTCCAGCACCCCTCTCCTCTGTCTTTCCCCAACTAGGTCTCCATCTTCCTCTCCACTCTGGACTCTGAGCACTTCCTTCTCTGGGAATCTATCTGTGCTGCCCTCTCAGTCTTCCATGGCAAGATGGGAAGGTGACATGGGTGTGTTCTCACATGCCTAGCATATAGGCTGTAAAGTACATGACTTAGCATGGAGTTATGGTCAGGAATGGAATGAAATAGAACAGAATAGTTACAGCTGGTTTTGACTTAGACTTCCCTGGTGGCTCAGACGGTAAAGTGTCTGTCTACAATGCAGGGGACCTGGGTTTGATCCCTGGGTCGGGAAGATCCCTTGGAGAAGGAAATGGCAGTCCACTCCAGTACTATTTCCTGGAAAATCCCATGGACAGAGGAGCCTGGTAGGTTATAGTCCATGGGGTCACAAAGAGCCAGACACGACTGAGCGACTTTCCTTTCCTCTGACTTAGTCTTGCGTCCTCCCCTCCTGGCTCATTGTAGACTCCCAATATGAATATTTTTGTCAAGGGGAAGAATGAACTTTCAAGAGTGCTGGGATGCTTGTACTCTCTTCCTTTAAACTCGCATCCTTTAAACTTCCCAACCTAGAGGACTCAGACCAGGGTTCCTGGCTGATGAGCCTTTGAACCCCACAGTCACCCTAAGTCTTCCTTAAGCATCCTACAACTTTACCAACTGAGGGTTTCCTGTGTGAGCTGGTAGTAGGGGTGGGGAGTCTCATCTCTGTCTTCTGGAAGTTTCCAGACTAAAGGCAACTACAGAACAACACATACTGCAAGGAAAGTGACTCATAGAAACAGTCAACCGAAGCAGAGAAACATTCTCAATCCGTTATCTCCCTCCTCCCTTCATGGGAGGTGCAATCTACCGCTCACTTCTCCACACTCTTCTCCTGCAGATAAATCTACCACATTTTCAGTGACCATAAAGACTGGGGACAAGAAGAATGCTGGTACCGATGCCAATGTCTTCATCACACTCTTCGGCACTCAAGATGACACTGGTAAGAAATCAATGCAAGGCCACGTTCACCCATGTTCCTCTCGAGGGAGACTGGAAGAGGCAGTGGAACTTTCCAGAGATATCTTGATCATGTCTCTCACTTTCTTTTTTAAGAAATCATTTTTAAAATTTTCTTTGCTTTTTTATTGTATTGCGGGAAGAATACTTAACATGCAATCTGTTTTCCTACCCAATTTTAAATGTACAAACATTATTGTTGACTGTTGGTTCATGGTGTACAACAGATCTCTAGAGGTGGTTCATCTTACTAAACTGAAACTTTATGCCTGATGATTAATAACTCCCTATTTCCTCCTACGCCTTGCTCCTGGTAACCACCAATCCAGTCTTTGATTTTATGAATTTGACCTTGATATTGCATTTCAGTGGAGTCATGCTGTATTAGTCTTTCTGTGACTGGCTTATGTTACTTAGCATAATATCCTCAAGAACCATCCACATTGTTGCATATCAAAGAATCTCCATTTACAAGGCTGAGTAATATTCCATTGTATGTATATACCATATCTTCTTTATCTATTCATCTGTCAATGGACATTTGGGATTTTTATCCCATGTCTTAGCTTTTATGAATAATGCTGCAGCAAACATAGGAGTGCGAATATCTTTTCAAGGACCTGATTTCATTCTTTTGGATATATACCCAGAAGTGAGATGGCAGGTTCTTATGGTAGCTATATTTTCAACTTTTTGAGGAACTTTCATACTATTTTCCAGAGCAACTGCATCATTTTGGACTTCCACCCACTGTGTGTACAAATTCCAATTTCTCTGCATCCTCACCAACACTTGCTGTCTTGTTTTTTCGACAGTAACCTCCTGACGGGTATGAGATGGTATCTCATT
Source organism: Tragelaphus eurycerus (assembly GCA_935064755.1). Taxonomy (NCBI): domain Eukaryota; kingdom Metazoa; phylum Chordata; class Mammalia; order Artiodactyla; family Bovidae; genus Tragelaphus; species Tragelaphus eurycerus. The sequence continues at coordinate 17,057,822 of CAKXYN010000023.1, forward strand.
GTAGTTTTGGTTTGCATTTCCCTCATAATTAGTGACAATGAATACTTTTCTCATAAATCATTGGCCATTTTTATGTCTTCTCTGGAGAAAGGTCTATTTAAGTCTTTAGCCCATTTTTAATTGGATTATTAGATTTTCTTTATTATTGAGTTGTAAATTTCTTTATATATGTTGGTGATTAACCCCTTATAGGTAAATGATTTGCAAATATGTTTCCCACTCTACAGAATTCGGTTTCTTTTGCTGTGCTTCTAGTGTAATGTAATCCCACTTGTTAATTTTGGTTTTTGTGGCCTGTGTTTTGGGTGTCATATTCATGAACTCATTACCAAGACCAGTGTCATCAGGTGTTTTCCTTATTTTTTTTCTAGGCATTTTACAGTTTCAGGTCTTACATTTAAATTTGTAATTCATTTTGAGCTGATTTTTGTGTATGATGTGAGAGAAGGGTCCAAATGAATTATTTTACCTGTAGACATCCATTTTCCCGGCACCATTTATTGGAGAGGTTTTCCTGTCCCTATTTTGTACAATTGTGTGCCTCTGATTCTTAAAAGATTACATGCGACTGACCCCAAGAGAGAAAGACAATTCCTTGTTCTTTTAAATGTTCTTTTAAAATTCTTTTTAAATCCATCTAAGTCCTCTCTCGGCCCTCGTTGCTGCCTCTACCTGCTACAAGTGTTTGGAAGCTGTGAGAATCATCCCTTCAGCATCCTCTCCCCAGGTAATGGTGCCCAAGTCTTTGTCCAGCCTTCCTGAAAGGTGGTTTTTTGTTGTTGTTGTTTTGTTTAACCATTTCCTGTGCCCTTCTTTTAGGCATCACTGTGGTGGCCTTTCAAAACTATAGTGAAGGAGCTCCTCAGTCCACACAGTGAGAGGTCTCTGCTCTGTGTCTTTTGCCAGCTTTTCCCTTCTATTCTAAATGTAGAGGTAGCTGTAACTCTATCTCAATAACAACCTGGGAAATGGTGGCTCTTCCCAACCTCCAATAAGATTCAGCCAGTGGGTTCCATGGTACTCTTGATAGGAGATGCTCAGGGAATCTTGGAGTCATTCTGGAGCCTCTGTCAATGCCATCACAGAAGGTGGCATATGCGCCAGAGTCAGCTGTCCACTTGGGCCACCTGTCCAGCCATTCTGAGTTCAGAGAAGAACCAGTTCCTCAAATACATAGTCATCACATATTTTCTCATTACTCCTAAAGCTCTATTCTAAGCATTGCTGAAGAATGAAGGGGTGATCCCTGACTTTGTAATCACCGACTTTGAGATGCTCATATTCTAATTCAGTCGTGAGTACTCGAGCTTGACTAATTGGTTTAAATTTCTCCTATACCACTTACCACTTACTGAAAGAGATGGGAATACCAGACCACCTGATCTGCCTCTTAAGAAATCTGTATGCAGGTCAGGAAGGGAGGGATTGAGGGCAGGAGGAGAAGGGGACGACAGAGGATGAGATGGCTGGATGGCATCACTGACTCGATGGATGCGAGTCTGAGTGACCTCCGGGAGCTGGTGATGGACAGGGAGGCCTGGCGTGCTGCGGTTCATGGGGTCGCAAAGAGTCGGACACGACTGAGCGACTGATCTGATCTGATACCACTTACTAGCTGTGTGACCTTGGGAAAGGGGCTTAACCTCTCTTTGCTTTAGTTTACCCCATTTGTAGCATATTCTGATAGCGCAGTTGGTAAACAATTTGCCTGTCAGTGCAGGAGGCATGAAACAAGGGCTTGATCCCTGAGTTGGGAAAATTCCCTGGAGTAGGAAACGGCAACCCAACACAAAATTCTTGCCTGCAAAATTTCATGGACAAAGGAGCCTGGTGGGGTACAGTCCATGGGGGCACAAAGAGTTAATATGACTGAGCACACACACGCACTTTTGTAAAATGGAGATTAAACTAGTAGATATCTCATAGAGTTGTAGATTTAATGAAATTGAATGTGTAAACTATTTGAGGCAAAATGACAATAAAGCATTTATTATTAATATTATTATCATTTAATAGGTTAAATAATGCAAATATAATGAGTGAATCAGGTTGAAACTTACAAATGTATGTCATTGCAATAGTTACTGAACCAGAGTCAATGAAATTGAGGGGGCCTAACAGAGTGCTTTTATTTGCCAAGGGATTTCTATGTGTTTGACACATTCTTCAATACTCAACAGTCATCATATTAACTAGTCACAACTCCTCCATGGGGAAGGCACCAAAGCCACCCCTTTTGACATTTGAGGAAACCAGATCTCAGAGAATTAAGTAATTTGCCTAAGGCCATCCAGACAATAACCAAGGTCTGTCTGACTCTGTGCACTTAAATCATCTGCAGTAAGTCTATGATTATCAAAAGACTTCCTACATGAGGCAGGATTTACAGGGATAAGGAGACTTGAAGAATGAGGCAGGAGGGGATGGTGATGACCCTGCTGCTGCTGCTAAGTTGCTTCAGTCATGTCCGACTCTGTGCGACCCCATAGACGGAAGCCCACCAGGCTCCCCCGTCCCTGGGATTCTCCAGGCAAGAACACTGGAGTGGGTTGCCATTTCCTTATCCAATGCATGACCCTGGGACCACCTTAAATTTGAGATCGACACCGCAGTCAGAGCCCTAGGACAGAGTCTGTATGTGAGGTGGCTGGGGAGGGGCGCTGGAATCCAGTCCTCCTTCTGTCACCCAGAGAAGATCTCCAGAGAATTGCCACATGCCCCATGCTGCAGGGGATCCCCTGTTTCCTCACTACAGGGAACATGCGAGGGTGGCTCCCTCCCCACGTGGAGAAACCTGAGGGCTCTGTCTTAGGGCCCAACTGCTTTCTCCCGGGTGATCTTGGATAAGGCCTTTAATTTGTGGATGTGTCTCCTTTTCTTTAGCAAAGCAGGAAATAAAAATACGTATGTCAAAAAGTTACTGCAAAGCTCCATACAAGGACATACACACACACACACAAAATACCAAAAATGCCCCACGGATAATAAGTGTATAGTCTACATTTGATAGAAGTTCAGAAATTTGCTCATTAGGAGACAAGACTAAGAGGGGTAGTCAGACTAGGTTTGAAGGCCTCAGGCTTAGCCAGTCATGTTGGGGTCATTTGGTTGCAGGAATGACCCTCCTGAAATCCTCCAAGACCAACAGCGACAAGTTTGAGAGGGATAGCATCGAAATCTTCACAGTGGAGACCCTGGACCTGGGAGATCTGTGGAAAGTCAGAATCGGTCATGACAACACAGGTCTGGCTTCCCTCCCTTCTGTTCGTGGCTGAGAACGTGAGGACCATGGGCAGGTCCCCATGGGTGGCTAGGAAAGAATCTAGGGTAGGCTTGGATGTCATCTGCTTTCCATAATAACACAACTTCCTCAGTCCCTTCATGGCTGCACACAGAGATTCTGGTCTAATTGATCAGGGTAGGGCCCGGGCACCAGTAATTTTTAAAGCTTTCTCCGCAAACCCCACAGTCAGAAATTTCAGTGTGCAGCCAGTCTTTGATTCAGTAGGTCTGGGATGGGACCCAAGAGATTTTATATCTCACAGGTGATGCTGAGGCTGTTGGTCTGGGGGCTCTACTTAGAACCACAGATGGAGCCAGTTCTTCCCAGAAGCCCCTAATACTGTGCCCAAGTTTATTCTCTCTCATATCTTGTGAGCCTGAGGAAGGAGGCCTTTCTCCTTGCCTCTGGGACTGAGGGACAAGGTCTCTGCCTGGTTTCCATTTCCTTCTTTAGACCTGAGCACTCATTTTCCCAGGGAGGAGCATAGATCCTTCACTGGTTTCCCTTCCCTTCATGAATCATAAACTGAGGCCAGGGAGCCCAGCATGTCACCCTGCCACTGGATGAAAGTATGGAGCCCTTGTTAACACAGGCTCTCTCTGGCATCTGGTTTCCTTTTTGGGAATGCCTTCCACCCTGGACGGTTCTTTGCTTCCCTCCCCTCAGACTCTGCCTCCTGTCATCTCTTCTCCATATCCCTTCCCTCCTGCTCATTTCACTGACAGCAGCCCAGAGTAGGATCCAGTAGGGTACCCAGGAATCAGTCCACACTGCTGTGAGCAGAAGCAATGATGAGTCCATGGTGGAGCCACAGGCACCAGCCTTTGACTAGGGAAGGATGCTTGGAGTCCTGAAGTTGTGTACAGAAAGCCATCTGTGTAGAGGTCCTTGAGGGGTTCTGTGTCTCCTTCCCTCCAGGCAAGGCTCCAGGCTGGTTTGTAGACTGGGTAGAGGTGGACGCCCCATCCCTTGGCAAGTGCATGACGTTCCCCTGTGGCCGCTGGTTGGCCAAGAATGAAGATGACGGCACCATCGTCAGGGACCTTTTCCACGCGGAGCTTCAGACAAGGCGGTACACACCATGTAGGAGCCCTGCAGGGCAGGCCTGGGCCTCCTCCTAGACCTCCTCACCCGCCCACCAACTCCCAGTCCCTCATCCAGGGTTGACCCTTGGCCAGGCCCACCTTGGGAATTCCCCGGGCCCTGTGCTGGCTGCGGACAGAGCTCTAGACCCAAGGAAAGGAAATACGGGATGTATTTCTACTCCAAACTAGCTGATGACATCAGGCAAAGAGCCTGACTTCTCTGGAGTTCAGTTTCCCTGTCTGCAAAATAGAGATAATAGTGTAGGGTGGTTGTAAGACCCAAAAAGGAGAAAAGATAAGGTCTAACATTTGTTGTTGTTGTTGCTCAGTCATGTCTGACTCTTTGCAAGCCCATGGACTGTAGCCTGCCTGTCTCCTCTTTCTGTGGGATTTCCCAGGCAAAAGTACTGGACTGGGTTGCCATTTCCTACTCCAAAGTCTAACAATGAAGGGTCATTATCAACCCCTTTATCAGTCCTCACTCCAGTCATTAACACACCAAAGAAATCACTGTTGTAAGATTTTATCTTGATTGGGGGGAAAAAAAGAACTTGAAAAGAAGCTAAATGTAATTCCTTTACCAGCTAAAGAAAAGGAGCTTTCTTAATTAGGAACAATTAGGTGAATTTTTGACATGTCGCTTCCTCTGTCATCATCTGAAAGTCTGTATTGCTGGGGAAGGGCAGGCCAGTGCGGAGCCAGTGAGTGAGTAGCAGAAGGGGTGAGAAGAGAAGAGAAAGGACTCTCATCACTGTAGACCGCCGATCTGATTGGTGGTTGTCCCCTGAAACATAATCTTCCTGTGTATAGGATGTCTGCAGCCATGGCCTGCTTTGAGGATGCTGTAACAAGTGAGGAAACCAAGGCTCCTAGGTGACTTGTACAGGTCGCACAGTCAGGCTAGATAGAGCCTGAGCTTTCACCCAATCTGTTGTACTAGCTCTGTGATGGGAGAGGCATGGAGACCCTAGTCTGAGGTGACAGGGGTTTTCGATGGGCCCAAGGCATGTTGGGATACCTCCCTCCACCCTGGTTGCTAGGCAACCACAAGAAGGTTCAGGCCCCTGGATAGCAGCTCCCAGTGAAGGGACAGATCCAGGGCGGTGGTGCTGATGAAGAACTTGACCTGCCTGCATTCGTCTCCTGTTTTCACCCCCTTCTGGCTTTGCCTTCTGTCCCCTGCCCAGTTGTCCCTTACGAGATCACCCTCTACACCAGTGATGTCTTTGCCGCTGGGACAGACGCCAACATCTTCATCGTCATCTATGGCTGCGATGCCGTGTGCACCCAGCAGAAGTACCTGTGCACCAACAAGAGGGAGCAGAAGCTGTTCTTTGAGAGGAAGTCCGCCTCCCGCTTCATAATGGAGGTACCGGCATCTGGCAGGCTGCCAAGGGAGCCAGGACAGGGGTGAGGGCTGGACCAGAAGGCAAGGAGAAGGAGCCCTTGTCCAGAGTCTGACATGTGCCTTTCATCTGATGGGCTGTTGTGAGTGAGGGAGATGGTTCTCAATGGAACCATCATTCTCGTTGGAACCTAAATGGATGAAGTTTATCCAATCTCTCTGAGCCTCAGTGCATGTGAGCAGCCAGGAGGACAGTGACCTTCCCTCTCCAGGACCAGTGTCTGCGTCAAAGGTGACAATGAGTGCACAGGGTTTAAGGAAACTAGAGGCACAATTCCACTGGGGCCATCTCCAGTGCTACCAACAGCAGAGCCGTGGAGAGAGCTGGCTTCCATACTTCCTCATCACATTATTGTCTCCTGCTTATCTGTCAAGGTATAGTGAAAGTGAAGCCGCTCAGTTATGTCCGACTCTTTGGGACCCATGGACTGTAGCCTATCAGGCTCCTCCATCCATGGGATTTTCCAGGCAAGAGTGCTGGAATGGATTGCCACTTCCTTCTCTGGGGATCTTCCCAACCCATGAATCGAACCCAGGTCTCCTGCATTGCAGGCAGACGCTTTATCATCTGAGCCACCAGGGAAGAGAGCATCCCATGTATTCCTCGGTTCCCCCTCGGCTCTGGCCTGAGAGTTTCGCTGTTTGATGCTTATTGAGGATGTATGTCACTGCATCCACACCTGGGTATTCTGTACACCCATCCCATGCCTCCTGTGCGCTCCACTCTGTGCCAGGTGGGGTGGCAGAGACAAGGGAAGGAGAGGACCCAGACCGTGCCTGCAAGGGGCTTGCAGTCCCACTGGGGAACCCCAAATCTCACATGAGGCTAAGGAGAGAGTCTGTGATCATCATCATAGCTGCTCTTGGGGGTAAGAAGGCCCTGTCATAGGGTCACTTAGCCCTCAGAGCAACTCTGCGCTGTGATTATCCGTGCTTAAGTATGGGAAAACCAAGGCACAGAGAGTTTAGTAGCTTCCATGAAATCACACAGCCAAGGCATAGTGCAAGTAGGATTCAACGCCCTGGAGGATTGGCTCAGAATATGTGCCCTTAGCCCCTGCCACCCACTAGCCCATGAGGGCAAATGGTGGGGCTGGCTGAGTGTGCTGTAGGTGTTCAGAGACCAGAGAGGGCTCCCTGAAAGTGGTGGCTTTGAGCTGGACCTGAAAGTGGGCACATGAGGGACCAAGGAGGGAAGGCCTTCCTAGCAAGGGGAACATCATGGCTGAGGGCCAGAGATGGAAGGAAACATAGCATGTGGTTTGAGGTTTGACAAGAGAGGATAGGAGAGGGATGTAACTTGGCTAAGGATCAATGGAACAGGATTTAAAGGGGGTGACTCTGAAGGACAAGGGGTGGGGACTTGGGCTCTCCAGTTAGTAGGGACCTTGGGAGATGTGCCCCTTATTTTCTGATGGGAGACAAAGCACAGAGCCCCATCTTGCTTCCTCGGATCGTGTCTTCCCCGGGGAACTCCCTTTCCCCTCCCCACCTTCTCCGGGAGCAGTCAGCACTTGTGGGAAGGTTGCCACCTTGGTGCAGATTTTTTAACAAGGAGAATTCAAGGGTGATTCATCTATGCACACCAAGCAGCACCTCACCCACAGAGATGTCCTGGTGCGTGCGTCATCCCAGCCGGATGCTGTCAAAGGCCTGAGTGTGATCACACCTTGGCTTCCGGGAAGTTTCATCAATGAAGTTTGCCTAATAGGCAGCTATAATTTGCCAGTAATTTGTTGCAATTTTTTTCTTTCCACATCTACCTGGATATTGGGGGAAGTATGAGGGCTTAGACACGAATGAGCTTGCTTTGTGTCCTGGTCTCTCCATTTCTCTTTTCCCACTGATCTTTGGGTAAGAGGAGGAGTGCTGGACTGTGAGTGAGCCCATAACCCTGGATTCTGGCTCTGCTCAGCCTCTGACTCACGAGCAAGCCCACCCTCTCTGTGGCCTTGTCCTCAGACACACAGATCTGCTGGGGAAATAACAATGGCTAATATTTACTGGGCACTCCCCATGTGCCAGCCTTGTTCTTGGCACTTGGGATGTATCACCTCATTTAATCCTCATCACCATTCCAAGAGTCAGATGGTGTCATTGTCCCCCTTTGCCAGCTGCCTGGCAGCTCAGTGTCCTTGAGTGCAGATCCTGTGAGTCACGATCTCGCCTGGAGCTTCCTGTTTCTCTTGCTGTGAAAGAGTGAGGTCCCGTGCATTCACTGGTCTCTGTTTAATGATTCAGAAAGTCCAAGAGCTCGCAGGGGACACCACGTCTCTGATGAAGCGTGGGTGAGCTGGCTGGTGGGGGAGTTTGTTAATTCAAGGCGTCTCCAGCAAAGTGGTGCCATATTGGTCACTCTGAAGGAGAGAATTGTTGACAAAAAGAAACACGTCTGTGATCTTAGACCCAGAAGTGACCTTGAAGGGTTGCCCTGCCCATGCCCCTGCCTTTGGCTGAGCAATCTCCCCATTTGATAGATGAGGCAGTTAAGGCCTATAAGGTCAAGAGACTTGTCTAGATCATGCAGCTTGTAGGGCTATAGCTGGGACGGATGGAGGTGGGTGGGAGCAGGGGGACATTTCTCAGGCGGTGCTGATGGGCTTGGCCGTGGCTGTCAATGGTGTGTGTGTGTGTGGAGGGTATGCAGTGCTGGGAGCTCCTCCAGTTCATTCCCAGGTCACATCTGTCTAGGCTTATAGAGGCTCCACGTTTGGTGAATGGCTCAATCACTCATTCAGATGCCATTCACTCATCAGGAGTCTTCATCTACCCTGGGGCTGACTGTGCCATCTCCTTGTAGCACTGAGTCTTTGATGGAGCAGGCCAGGCAGAAAGCTCCACAGAGCGGCTGCCAGGAAGCTCAAGTCTGCACACCCTCCTTAACCTCGACCTGTCAATGCCAAAGACATGAGTTCCATGGACCAACCATGAGCCAGGGCGTCTGGGTATTACTATGTTTCCCTGCCCTCTTTTCCCTTTACCCCGACTTCCTTGTCTGTTTCCACCTGTGATTGCCCAGATCCCCATGGGGATGAGGCAGGGTGGGAACTGACACGTCCAGCTCCATTTCAGGGAAGAACATGACACATGAGAACTGGGAGAGGCCCACGAGGCTCCCAGAGGCCCTAGAGTGGGACCTGATGGAGGGCAGCCTGACGGAGAGAGCCAAGGAGGCAGGTGCCAACTGTGTGGATGCCTTGCCTTGTGTCTGGCCACCTTGCTGCTTCCTTTGAAGGCTCCAAGGAAAGGATCTGGGAGTCAGTCACTCCTGGCTGAGGTCCTCTTCGGCACCATGTGCCCACAGGCTCCAGGCAGGAGAAATGAGAGACGGCACCTCCTGAGTTTTAGGGACTCACCACGCCTGCACGTATCACTCTTTCATTCAAGGGGACTTTCATGCACACCTTGGTGGCTGAGGTGTGACAGAGCCCAGCTGACTTTGTCACACTCATTTTGCAGATGAGGAAGCAGTCTTTCATCCTTTCTGCCATTAGATATAGAGTACCGAGGTCAAGGGCTCTGTTCTGGGTTTTGGGGATGCTGTGATGAGCAAAACAGACGTGGTGCCTGCCCTTATGACTTTCAGTGATGGAAGAGGTTTCACACAAGTAAATGCAAACCTCTGACTGTGAAAAGTGCTGAGGGGGTGTGTGTGTGTGTGTGTGTGTGAGTGATAGGATGCTGTCAGACCCTATCATGAAGAAATTTGAATTTTTTAAGGTCATCAGGTCCTTATTGCTCAGTTGGGAAAGAATCTGCCTGTAGTGCAGGAGACCTAGGTTCAATTCCTGGATCTGGAAGATTTCCTGGAGAAGGAAATGGCAACCCACTCCAGTATACTTGCCTGGAGAATCCCATGGATAGAGGAGCCTGGCGGGCTACAGTCCATGGGGTCGCAAGAGTCAGACATGACCTAGTGACTAAACCACCAAGGTGATCAGGGGCTTTCCCTGAGTAAATTATCCGTGAGATGACAGCTGAATGATGATGTTGGGCAAACACTGGTTTAGGTCAAGAAGAAGAAAGTGAAGAGTCAGGGAGGGCTGATGCAAAGGCCCTGTGGCAAGAAAACTTCAGGCTTGAGGGACTGGAATTTGAATAACACAGAAGAAGAGCGGCTGGAGATGGAAGCAGCCCTGAGGGGCCAAGGAGAAGGCCAGACTAGCAGGCAGGGCTTGGGCAGAACCAGAACTCATCTTCAGCTCTCAAGCCTCTGCTTGTCACAGAAGACTAGGAGCTGGGCTCAACCATGAAAAGGGGGCACAGTCTCCCAGAGCTTGAGTGAACTGAGTTCTGGGGTCTAGGCTGATGTTAAGTTGGGGAGACGAAGGGAGGTGTGAGCACAGCTTGTGTAAGGAGGGGAAAGCAGGGGCTGATTTGACCAAACAGGAAGGACTGACTGGGAGAAAGTGATCCCTGGAAGTTCAAAGGGTTTCTAAGGTAGACGACCTTGGCAGGCAGGGTTTTGCTGAGGTTGTACTTTCCTGGACCGTTCAACCAACCTCTGGTGTATTTTCTCTTTCCCCAAGTTAGAAGACGTGGGAGAAATCATTGAAAAAATTCGGATTGGCCATGATAACACAGGCATGAATCCTGGTTGGCACTGCTCCCACGTGGACATCCGCAGGCTCCTCCCAGATAAAGATGTGAGTTTCCGACTGGTCTGCTGTTTCTTTTGTCCCTTTTCAGAAGAGATTCAAGTCAGATTTCTTATATGAAACTGCAGCCTTTTTAAGTTGAGATAAAATCATCTAAGGAAGATTCAGCCAGTTCACGCCAAGTGCAGGAGCTAAAGCAGGCCCAAGGCACAATCTTTTAAAACCTTCAAGAAGAAGGGTCTGGACAGCCGTGTCTCTGCTCCTCACCCACAAAGCCATGCTACTAGTGAGTGACCAAGTGTGTCCTTCCTGCAACTCAAGGTCAACTCAGAGAAAGAACCCACACAACTTGGAAAGCATTCCTGAAACCACAGAATTCTAAACCTAGGGAGAAGTTTAAAATACAGACTCTCCCCTCACTGCCAGCTGAGTCTTAGTCTCTGGGATGGGGTTCAGGTATCCATTTTCAAGTGACTTGGGGAATTCCACCTTCCAGAGCCTCCCCCTGACATGGTTTGGAAGTGCTTTAAGTAAGACTGGATCTGCTGGAGTTGGGGCAGGGCTGGGGGCCTCCCCTGGGGCTTTTGCATTATCAGCCGGGCTCCATCACCCTCCGCCTTGGTCCCCGTGAGTGTTGACAAGGGTGATGAATGACTGAAGTTGGCAGTCTCCACGTGAAGGCCTCAGTCTCCTCCTTTCTCCTCATCCCAGGGTACAGAGACCTTGACCTTCCCTTGTGATCGATGGCTTGCCACTTCGGAGGATGACAAGAAGACCATTCGAGAACTGGTCCCTTATGACATCTTCACCGAGAAATACATGAGAGACGGGTCTTTAAGGCAAGTCTACAAGGAAGTGGAGGAGCCTCTGGACAGTAAGTGTGGGGCGATTGCCCTCATCACCATCAGCAGAACGAAGTGTCCCTCGTTGGACACTTGCCCTGTGCGGGGCGGAGCCTTTGCACCTCAGAGACAGAGTCTGTAATTACTTTCACTCCACAGAGAGGGCAACTGAGGCTCACAGAGGTTACACAAGCTGCCAGAGTTCACTCAGCTAATAAATGGCACAGCTGTTCTTCAAAGTCACAGCGCCCTCACCCTGAGTCTCATGCTCAACTCCTCCCCTGGTCTGACAGTGTGATCAGACATCAGAGTATGTGCTCTCCTGGGGCTGGACTCAACTGGTCCTTGTTCTCTCCCTTTGCTTAGTTAATTTGGCTACTAATCCACGAGACTTGGTCCTCTCTGCTCTTGCTGTCTCCACCTGTCCCTACCAAGTGTGAATCAGATAGCTTCCCGGCTCTGTACAGAACTGTAACTCTGGTGTTTGTTCTCAGGGGCTGGGTGCAGCTTCCGTGTCCAAGGCCATGGGTTTCTTTTCTGTGTGTGCCAGTCACCTTTTCCTCATCGATGAGGCTCTTTTCTGCAGAATTTGCACCAGCCTGAGCACACACTTCTTTCCCTCATTCCTTTCCTTTGGAACCACCATTTTCTTTCCTTTATTTATTTATTTTATTAATTGAAAGATAATTGTTTTACAGAATTTTGTTGTTCTCTGCCAAACAGCAACACGAACCAGCCATAGGCATCCACATGTGCCCTCCCTCCTGAGCCTCCCTCCCACCTCCCTCCCCATCCCACCCCTCTAGGCTGTTACAGAGCGCCAGTTTGAGTTCCCTCCACCCCAGTCACACAGCAAATTCCCATTGGCTATCTATCTTACATATGCTAATATAAGTTTCCATGGTAGTCTCTCCATACACATTCTTACCTCTCTGGCTGGTCTCTGAATGCCCTTCTCCCTTCCCTTACTGGGTGGTATTGCTCTAGGCTCAGACCTCAACCTAAACTAAGCCTCTGCTGTAGCTGTGACATTTCTTTTCATCTGAGTTGCCACTTGCTTAGAGATAAAAACAAATGTTACCTCGATGACATGCCTTTCCCTACCCACATCCCTTTCTCTGAATGTGTTTTACTTTGAATCTGGGGGATCATTTCCTTTTCTACTTGGATTCCAGAGGATGCGCTGGAAAGCTGTCCTCATGGCACCCTTGGCTGTTCTGTGTTAACAACATGCTACAAACCCCTCTGCGCTGTGTGGTGTTTCTAGGGAAACATCTTTTCACGGAGAGCGGGGTAGCCATGGTGGGATGGGGAGGGAGGAGGATCCGGAAATAGCCGGATTTGACTGCACGACCGTGCTGCTCAGCACCCAGAAGCTGAGTCGGTTTTGCTAATTCCCCAAAGGACTGGAGAGAGCAGTGAGGGGCAGGAAGGCCATTTAAATCACAGCCCTGGGGACACCACACCCCACTGTGGGACAAGGGTCTCCTTTGAAAAGGTCCCACCCAGGTGTGGAGGAGGTCTGAATGAACAGCCAGGAAATGCATGGGGAGAACAAGTGAGGAGGGTGGGGACAGTCGACTGCTGTGTCCAAACTCCTGCAAGATTCCTAGTGTTACCTCTTGTCACATCAGCCAGCCAGGTGTGGGTCACATTGACTCCTTTAGACAAAAGAAGATGTTATTAATGTGTGTGTGAAATGCTGGCTGGATTCTGCGCCGAACGGAGCAAGTTGGGGGCCGGGGGGCCAGGGTTCAAGTGAGCCCAGTGCTGGATCCTACTCTCAAAAGGGACAGGCCTCTTGGAGCAGGTCTCCTGGTGCACCAAGGAGGTATGGCCAGCAGACTGCTGGGTGGGGTGATGGAGATGCGAGGATGGGAAAGGGGGCAGAGCTCAGGACTAGATGTGAGCTTGTGGCCTGTGGTCCAGTCCAAGTGGACACAGGGATGTGGGTTCAGAGCTCAGAAGGGACCTGGGCTAGAGATACAGCCTGGGGAACTCACAGAAGTCGACACCTGGAGTGTGCAGGGTGAGAGCAATGGGAAGCAGACAGAACTGGAAGACCTGGGCATCTGGGGCAAGGCAGATGTTTAGGAACCTATAAACCTGCTCAAGAAGCAGAAAGAGGCAGAAGGGGAGCAGGGAAGAATAATGCTACGGATCCAAGGGAAAATGAGGATAATAATAGGAACCATGTTGTGGGCGTGAGCGTGTTCCATACCCACGGGTAGAGCAGCTCACATCACCTCACTCTCCTGCATTTAGTTCCGTGTGGCTCTGAGCCCACTTACATGGGCTGGTAAGAGAGTCCATCTCAGTCACTGCAGGGCAGGGATGTCCCCTTTCCTAGGGTCTTATAAAAACCCTGAGGCTCACAGCAGGGACCTGGCCTTCAGTCCAAGTTGGGGACAACCTTACTTGTGGCCTTCTGCTTGGTGATACTGTGGCTGCTGGCTGTCAGCCAGCACACAGGTTTCATTTCTCTGGGTGGCCAGAAAGGTTTCTCCAAGGAGCCTGGCTTTGTCAAAAGACCCTGTCTTCATCCTGGAGGCCTCCTTGCTTCAAGGCTTTAGACAGGCTTGGCAGCTATCTCCTTCCTGGGTCCCTGTGAACAGGTGGGGAGTTCCTACCACCCTAGGCACTCTCAAACCCACACCTGCTCCCAGGCTGGGGAAACTGAACTTCTTCCCAGTTGGGTCATTTTCACCTTCACCTCAAAGCCACAACTTCCATCCTTCCCCTTGGGGATAATCCAGCTAAGTCCCCTCTTCCTTGGCCTGAATCTCCAAAGCTCCTGGCACAAAGGACTGTAGAGAGGGGACACAGAATGCTTAGCCATCGTAGACACAGATGCGTCTTCCCCCACCCAGGGTGGGGAGTTGAGTGAGTGACTACTTTATTCTTCCCTGATGAATGCTTACAAGACAGTGTTTGGTTTTATTTTCCTTAATAATCTGCAATAATTGTCACACCAAGTATTTTTGAGCCCTTTCCAAAGGCCATTGGAGACAAAAGAGTAGGTGACAGTGACTGTGGCTTTGGTGGGGGGTGGTTCCCTGGAGCAGAGACACTGAGGGGAACCTATTCTTTTAGAAATACTTAATTTTCTCCTATAAACTGTTTAGAAGGATTTGGCATCGATACCGGTCACCCTCCGGTGGGAAGGCACATTTTTGTCCGTGTGTCACGGCCGGTGCGTTTAGTGACCACGGTGTGCACACGTGGCAGGCAGTTTCCCGGGGTGGGGGTGGGGTATATGTTTTGAGGGATGCTGGAAAAGTCTCCATCTCTTGGGTCTCTTAGAGGCAAACTTCCCCCTGCTGAATCTGGCCGGACTTGTAGCAGAGCATGCATAATGGAGCAGAGGAAAAGGACACTGCATTCTCCTGCAGGCCTGGGCCACAAGCTGAACTCCGCCTACAAATCCAGTTCTGCCAGGCTAAACAATGCCATCCCTTTCTTCTCTTTGTCTGTGTGTCTGTCCAACTGCCCGCCCAGTTGTGCTGTACTCGGTGCAGATCTTCACAGGAAACGTTCCCGGGGCGGGGACAGACGCCAAGGTCTACATCACCATCTATGGGGACCTCGGGGACACCGGGGAGCGGTACCTGGGCAAGTCAGAGAACCGCACTAACAAGTTCGAGAGAGGAACGGTAGGCGGGGCCCCCAAGTTACCCCACCCCTCTCCTCTGGCCCTCTGTTCCGGGGGCCAGCGCCTCTTGGTCCCTGAGGCTGTTTGTGGAATGTCATTGACCCTTGGGGTGGCATCTGCCCCATGCATCCCCCAAGGGCATCTGGTCCCCCTCTCTCAGCCTACACCTGAGCCCTGGGTCCTGTATGTGGAGTGGGGGTGGGACTTGAGCAGGCAAGAGGCCGTGTGAGCTCCAGGTTGCTGGCTATATGGAGCTGGGTCTTCTTCAGAGAATGTAGCTCACTGCACACGGGTCATGAGTGTGGAGGTGAGCACCGCAGAGTGGGGGAGCTGCCTCGACAGAAGCTTGAATGAGATAGAGGTCTGGAGGGCTGGGTCTGCCATCCATTCGGTCAGTGGCTGAGCATCTCTGGACTCAGTGTTCTCATCTGTGAAAGAAGGAGCCTGATATGAATCAGCTCGGCTGTGTTGTGTAGAACTCTAGACAGCACAGAGGCCCAAGGGACCCATGGAGAAGTAGGGATAGCAGATGGGCACCCGCCTCCTCCCACATGGGACCACTCTGAGCTGGCCTATCTGTTGGGGTGGCAAGCAAGCCTTCTATTAATCAAGGGGCTCTGTGGCTACAAAAAAAGCATGAAGACCATCCAATTGGATAGTGGGATCCGAGGCCCTACCAGCTCTGACCTAACAGTGGTTTTATCAAAGGAAGATTTCCGTCCCCACTTGCTTCCCACCATCCTGGCCCCTCTCCCTGCTGGAGCACCCTTCTCTTTGCCACCTTCACCCTTCTTCACTTTTCAGGCTCCCTTCCTCCTCTCCATTCATCTAACTCTTCCAGAAGCCCCACAGGCCAGGCTACAGCCTGGGGAGGAGAGCCAGGCAGCTGGCTCCTAACCCCGTCTGCAGTCCTCCTCGTAGCCGCGTGTCTGGGGAGATAGATTCCCACATCAACCAGCTTGTGTTCACTGGGATCTCCTTAAGCCCAAGCCTCAGCCAGACATGACCTTTAGTGCTGAAATGTTCGCTACTTGGTGAACAGGAAAGTAACTCCGGGCCAAGGACAGCAGGTGTCATCTAAGTGGGTCTGCAGCCGACTGGTGACTCCAGCAGACAGGCTGCCTGCAGGAAGCCCTAGTCTGGGCTCGAGATCCCAGGGAAGTCGGGCCTCAGGGCTCCCAGAGAAGGCGGGGAGGGGAAAGGGAGTCCCCCGGGGTAGGCACCACCTGAGGAAGAAGGGAAGGGGCTCTGGACTTCATTTCCCACCAAAAAATATCTGTTAAATGAATAAAGGAGTGAAAGGATACGTGAAGGTGATGCAGTCCATTCTCCTCAGTGTTCAGGTTCAGATTTTTTCTCTCTTAGCAATTATGGCATCGCAAGAGAAGTCTTTGCCCCGTTCTGCCTCATCCTTCTCCTCCTTCCCTTCCGTGTTGATGTCCCGGTGAGGAAGCTGGAGCTCCTTCTGGCTCAATCACTGATGATTTTGGACTTTGTTTACTGTTGAGTATTGTGAAAGCTTCTGCTTCTCTAATCCTTTGCTCCAGATCTAGGAGTCACCTTGACACCCCTCTCTCTGTCAGAACTCCCTCCCACCCGTATCCAGTCAGTCACTTGGTCTTGGAGAGTCTCTCTCTAAATGACCCTCAGATCAGCCCGGTCAGCTTTGTCAGGCCTTCCTTATCGTACCTTGCTTAGGGAACCCTGCACCAGACCTCTGAAATCCAATCTACCCTCCAGGCTTCCCCAGTTAGGCCATCCAAAGATGGCAGAGTCACTCTCTCACTTGGCCTCATCAAGGCTCCCCGCCGACCCCAGATCTGGCCTGAGCCTTTCATGGGATTCCCAGATCTTCACTGCCTGCCTCACCAGCCTGTGTAGAAGTTCCCCTGGGCCCCAGTTTCCAGAATGGTCCACACTCTCTCCTGTGTCCAGGTCTTTCCAAGGCTTTTTTCTGCATCCGTGCACATATGCCCAGAGGAAATATATAATGCTGCTCTGCGGCTTTAACTTTTTGCATAAAAGGTATCATCCTATATGGGTGCTTTTTGCAGGCAATGGGGTACCTTTGAAATCTTTCTGTCAAGATAGTCAGACATGGATGCTATTGGCTTGTTCTTTGTAACCACTGCACACGTAACATTCCATGTACGACACTGCCATGGTTATTTACTGTTGCCCCAATACTGGACACCGAGGTGGGTCCTAACTTTCCACTGTAAACAATTATCCTGCAGTAAGCATCCTTGTGTACATATGAAGGTGTCCCCCCAGGACAGAGGCAAAGTGGAATTGCCATGTCGTAGGGTGTGGGCTCAGCCACTCGCCAGCACTCTAAGGCCTGCATAGGTCCACACCTGCCGTCAGGATCACACCATTCACCTGCACTTACCTCAGCCTGCAGTCTGACCTGCCCTGGCTGCTTGGAAGGCCCAGCTTCAGCTTAATGCCACCGCCAGGCAAGTCTTGCCAGCCCTGGCCCTAGTCCTCACGCAGGTGGCTGCTACCACCACCTGGGCTGTCCTGAGGAAGGGCATAGGGCATCCTATTATCCCTGGGTTCCCAGCTCTCAGTACAGTGACAGCATATTTTTGGAAGGAAAGTGGTGTCACTCAGGGTCACGTCTCCCACCTCTCCTTCCCCAAGCTCCTGCCAGCTGTTTTGACCCCAGTTTACCCCAAACCTAGCACTCCACATCTCACTGAGCAATCCTAAAGGAATGCAAGCACTCCAGAATACAATGTCACATGATGAAAGGTATAATCAGGGACACAGAGGAGGGCCTATTTCACATCCCCACAAAATCCTTCATAAACTCACAGTCCAGGTGTCGTGCCTTATGCTCCCCAGCCTGGCCTGCACCGTAGCCTCTCCCTCTCTGCTCTCCTGCAACCCGGACTGGATCCTCCAACTGCTGGCCTCCCCCTGGGAATTTCAAGGCCCCTCTCATTATTCAGAAAGATACCACCTCTTCCATTGCTCTTATCATCCAGCCTCTTAGCTGACCTCAAGCCAATACTCCACATAACTCAGCATGTCCAGGATGTCCTCTTATCCCAAGAGGAGCTAGACTGTAAAACTGGGCAATTGTGGAAGCAAGGCCTTGGAATATCAAACTCTCTGTGTTGGGGATTTGGGCATGGAGGGCTCCAACCTGGAAGGTCTGTTCAGCCCAGCAATTAAGGGGGATGAAAGTTTCTAGATGGACGGGGTTGGAGCAGGTGGAGGCAGGGAGGGGACCCCACCCAAATCCACGAATCTGGACTACCAGGCCGACACCTTCATCATCGAGGCTGCGGACCTGGGCGTCATCTACAAGATCAAGCTCCGCCACGACAACACCAAATGGTGTGCAGACTGGTATGTGGAGAAGGTGGAGATCTGGAACGACACCAATGAGGATGAGTTCCTGTTCCTGTGCGGACGCTGGCTGTCCCTGAAGAAGGAGGACGGACGGCTGGAGAGGCTCTTTTATGAGAAGGTGCATGAAAGGCAGGTGGGGCACCTGGGGTGATGCCACGGAAAACAAGGTGCCAGAGGCTTAATGGGCCTGGGTTGTGCTCCTCCTAACAGGAGTACACCGGGGACCGGAGCAGCAACTGCAGCAGCCCCGCTGACTTCTGGGAGATCACCCTGAGCTCCAAGATGGCCGACATCGACATCGCCACAGTGACGGGGCCCATGGCTGACTACGTTCAGGAGGGCCCAGGTAAGCCAAGCAGAGAGCTCACATGAAAATGTGTTTAAACTATTCCTGGACAGGCTGTGTATTAACCTCACCGTCATTTTACTTACATGTAACATTTTGTAGTTTACACACTGCTGCTACTGCTAAGTCGCTTCAGTCGTGTCCGACTTAGCGACCCCATGGACTGCAGCCTATCAGGCTCCTCCATCCATGGGATTTTCCAGGAAAGAGTACTGGAGTGGGGTGCCATTGCCTTCTCCGAGTTTACACACAGGTTCCTCAAATGCTATTTCCATCCCCACAACAGCTCTGTGAACTGAGAGACATTGACCAAAAAAACCCCAAATAGACTGCAAGTTATTTCTCTAGTGAAAATGAGCTAATTTGGGATCAGCAGAGAGTTGCAACTTGGAGTCTACAACCAGGTCAAGCTACATGCAAGTCCCCACAGAGCAAGGGAAGGAGAACTCTCATAGAGGAGAAAAGGAAGTTGAGAAGGCTGGAGTAAACCAAGAGTCCACAGCTTTTCATTGGCTGAGTTATTGCCAGGATAGATGAGGAGTCTTTCCTGGGCTCTGTTGTCACAGGGCATGAGAGCTCCCCCTTCTGGTTTCCTGACTATTTAATTAAAGTTTCTAGTTTGTTTGTTTGTTTGTTTTCTCCTCTTGACGGAGTTCTTTTTATGAAAGCATCACTGATAAGTCAGGTTTTCACTTCCCAGCAGCTTTTTGTTCCTCAGTGTCAGAAAGGATGTTTCCTGGGTAGTGTCCCATGTTGGAGAGAAAGTATACAGATTGGAAACCTGATAAGATCGCATTTGAGTAACAAGGAAGGAGGGAGAAATCTCAGACATTTTTTAAATCCAAAGTCCATGTTACCAAAATAATAGACTCTGGAGTTTACCTGAAGCTTTATATCTCCATCGGGGGTTGGAAACACACTTCTGACAGACCTGATCTGGATATCTTGGGAAAGCTGTTTCATCAGATGTTGTATGCTTCAGTTCCAGGAAATATTTTACTTTCATGTGACTGGATGATGTACATGTCCGACCAGGATTTAATTGCCTTCTTTGTCATATGAATCCAAGAGTCTATTCCTTGGAATTTGATAGCACAAATGTTGGTTAGCAGTACTTCCCAGGAGCTTTTCCAGCAAGACTGAAGATAGTCTTTTCCAATAAACAAAATATCCAGGTCGCAAGGCATAATGCTTAAGATCTTTGTCTCCAAAGAGCGTACCATGAAAAGATTGCTGTACAAATAACATGATTATTTTCAATAGAAATTGTATTAGAGTATCTCTCCTTTTATCAGTTGTGGATCAGAAAAAGCAGAAGCCAAGTACATTGGGTGTACTGTGACCATCTTAAAGGGTGTGTGTTGGTGAGTTCCAAAAGGAGTGGGTCTAAGATTTAGAAGAATCAATGGCAGTGCTTTTTGCTAAGGTATTAGGAGGGTTTCTAAAGAAATTACCATTGAATCTTAATAATGTTGTTAAGTGCATTTGACTAAACCAGAGGATTGAGGGTGGTTAGCACAATTAAAATATATTAAAACCAGCCAAATAGTGCAGACTTGTCAAAGTACCTGGGCTTCCCTGGCGGCTCAAATGGTAAAGGAAGCTGCCTGCAATGCAGGAGACCTGGATTCGATTCCTAGGTTGGGAATATCTCTGAAGAAAGGAATGACTACCCACTCCAGTATTCTTGCCTGGAGAATTCCATGGGCAGAGGAACCTGGTGGGCCACAGTCCATGGGGTTGCAAAGAATCGGAAACAGCTGAGTGGCTTAGCATACACACACATCAAAGTACCTGACTAGTGAAATTAGTTCTTCAGTCACTATGAAGTTTGAGAGGAGTTTCTCAAGTAGGTATAATCTTTTCCAAAAGGGCTTTGTCCACAGAAGAGACAGTAGTCTGTCTCTAGGGAAGGCTTCCATTCAGTGTGAAAGCATACAGACCATGACTGAAAGATATTTATCTCCATGAGACGTAGGAAATTGTATTAAACCCATTTGCCAGACCTCAAATGGTCCTTTAGTAAGTTTACAATGTCCAGAAGCAATGCAAACAGATTTTCCTGAGTTGTGTTTCAGAGAAGTGGAAGAGTGAGGTAAGCGCTTTTGTGGCCTTGTTAATGTTTCCTCACTGGTATTGATTCATGGATGCTATCATTTCTCCAGTAAACCAATGGTCTGATGCAGGTACAGTGGTGAGGAGTGGGGATTTTACTCTCTGGTAAGACTGGGTTGTTGTTTGGCCCAAACCAAATAGCTTTCTCTTTTTTATCAAACCAAGAACTGTTGAATTTTCAATCTTGTTTTTCTTTTTTCTGAGGCCAATTGTTGGGCTTTTCTAGCTAATTTTGCTAAGTCATCATTTGGGGGAAATATCCCTTTGAACTGTTACAGAAGTTTGACTGCTATCAGTTCCTTTAAGGTCAGTATTCCTTGCAGAAATGCCAGCAAGGTGATTTCCCTCCGCTTCCAGCGAGTCAAGTTTAGAATGCCTCAGAATCTTATTAATAGCTAAAACTGCAGGTGAAAACATTGCACCCAGTAATTCCTGAACAGAGGGGCCACTTAAAATTTTATTTCCACTGGAAGTAAAGGAGCCCTGCTGTTGCCACAACATTCCAGAATCATGAGCTATTCCAAAAGCATATCTCCCATCAGTATAAATACTGGCAGTTTTGTCTTTGGCTGAAGTATGAGTCTGTGTAGGACTGGAAACCTCTTGAGATCACTCATGAGTAACCATGTGTACCACAGGGCTAAAGTAACATCATCAAAGGAGTTGCAGTAGCACACCCAGCAAAATATTTCTCATTGTCACCTTTTGCATAGGAACCATCAGTGAACCATGAGAAGTCAACATTACCCAAAAGAGTTTGCTGAAGAGCATCAGGAGAGTCAAGAGGTGACCCGTCAGTGTTAATCAGTAGAGAGGGACTTCATCATGGAGAGGAGAAGAGTAGCCTGGTTAAGGATATTACAATGTAAAAGAGTTATGTAAGGAGCGGTTAACAAAAGGACTTCACGGGAAGTGAGACAGCTTACTGAGAAATATTGAGTGTGATGAGAATTCAGGAGGGCTTCTACTGCATGAGGCACAAAAATGATCCAAGATCTCATAAGGACTTTTTTGGTAGCCCTTACCCAAAAGGTAGTTTCAATGGCAAAGGGGGGTATCCCATTGGCGCAGGCTCCAGTTGCTGGTTGTCATACCCTGTGGGCCAGTGGTTCTCCCTCTGTTTTAGGGCATGTACCCCAAGGCATACACACACCTCTTACTTTTCATATGCCAAAAGCGAAAAGAAAATCTGATCGTTGAGATGCCCAAGGGCAGGTGGATTCATCAAACTCTGCTTTAAGGCCTTATAAGCTATGTCATCTGCTTCTTCCCATAATTTTGCTGCTGCTGCTGCTGCGTCGTTTCAGTCATGTCTGACTCTGTGTGACCCCATAGACAGCAGCCCACCAGGCTCTCCCATCCTTGGGATTCTCCAGGCAAGAACACTGGAGTGGATTGCCATTTCCTTCTCCATCCCATATTATTAGGTCAGTGTTATTATTGTTTAGTAAAACAAACACAGATTTGACCATAAGAGAGAAATTCGCCATTACAAAGTAGCTCTAGAAAACCTAGCAGTCAGCACTTAATTTGGGGTTTGGAGAAATTTAGGACACTGTGAAGTCTATCTGGAACTAGGTTTAACTCTTGTTCTGATATCAGATGCCTTACACGTGGAAACTAGGGACTGAGGCAAACTGCAACTTTTCTTTGGCAATCTTATGTCCCTTCAAGGTTAAAAGCTTTAGCAAGTGGATACTGTCTTCTTAAAAGGAAGCTTGAGAAGGAGAGCAAAGAAACAAATCCTCTACATAGTGCACCAAAGTAGATCCCTAGGGGAATTTTTATCATCCAGGATTTTTATGATCAGGCTTCAGGATTTATGAGAAATAGGAAGGACTCCTAGTAAAACCCTGAAGCGTTACTGTCCAGGTGAATTTATTTTTCTTCCAGAGTGAATGCATAAAGGTACTAACTAGCTTCTTCTGCTGGAATACTAATTGAATGCACTGTGTAGATAAGCTACAGTAAAGAATTTGCTCCAGTGGGGATGGACAGTAATAACATTTGAGGGTTAGGAACAATGGGGTGTTGAGGGATAACGTTTTTATCGCTTGAGGTTCAGGAGAAACCTCTCTACCTTTGGCTCTTACATTGTCTCATGGCAAAATGGGAGAGTGACAGGAGCCAGTACAAGAGATAATGAAGCCTTGAGCCTTGTAATCTTGTGTTATTGACTTTGTGCCTGGACGGGTTCTTCATTTACAGGACATTGATTAATTCTGAGAAGAGATTTTGAGAATCTGTTTGAATCTTGGTTGGAGGTGCACTGTGAACTTTGCCAGTATCGGTTAAGGATTTTGCCTTTAAGGAGGGTGGTAGCTGATTCAATTGGGACAAAGAATCAGTGTTTCCAGAACCATCTCTAGTACTGTCAGACACAGAGCAAATAAAAGAAGTCATGTAACTCATCTGGTGGGCTGCTTTGATGACTACTGTCAAGTCCTAGAATTATTTCTCCTTTGGGGGAGAAAGAAATTCCAACATGATACTTCTGTAAGAAGTCTTGGCCTAATCAATGGATAGGGACAAAGGAACTAAGAAGAAAAAGACATGTATCTCTCAAAGGCCTAAACAAAAGGAAATAGGTTCAGAGACAGGAACCTCTCGAGGTTCATTAGCAATCTCCACTATCTGAACTGATTAGTACTGTGGGGCAGGGGCTGTTTCAGTAGTGGGGTTGAGCCTTGGGAGTGTGGCTCTGGTGACATCTAGGACTGGGAGAGATTCATTCCCAAACTGGGGGAATGTTTCTCCAAGCCCATTAAGAGGGAGGATTGGGAAGAGCCCCTGCATTTTCTGTGAGCCCTGCCCTAGAGAATTGGGAGGACATTGGAGAGGCTATTTGGGCTTCCCTGGTGGCTCAGATGGTAAAGACTCTGCCTGCAATGCAGGAGACCTGGGTTCAATCTGGGTTGAGAAGATCCCACGGAGAATGAAATGGCAACCCACTCAAGTATTCTTGCCTGGAGAATTCCATGGACAGAGGAGTCTGGAGGGCTACAGTCCATAGGGTTGAAAAGAGTCAGACATGGTTGAGTGACTATCACTTGAAGAGATTATTTGGAGGGCTGACAGTGTCTAAAGCACTTAAAATTTGTAGCAATTTCTTTTCCAGTGTCTTGGCTCTTTGCACTAACGGCAGAAATTAAAGGGTTTAGGTTTTGTTTAGGGGCCTTCAGTTACTGGAGATGAAGAATAAAAATTTTGGCCATCTTTCTTTTAGGTGACTCATCTAGAGTACGAGAGAGGTGGTGTGCCAGGTTAAATAACCTGGAGTAAACCTAGTTTCCCATTCCATCCTGGCCTTTTTTTTTCTGCTGGAAGGAAATGGTCCCTGTTAACAATTAATAAACATAGAATTAAAAGTTACCCAGGGGATTGCTGCTGCTGCTAAGTCGCTTCAGTTGTGTCCGACTCTGTGCGACCCCATAGACGGAAGCTCACCAGGCTCCCCTGTCCCTGGGATTCTCCAGGCAAGAACACTGGAGTGGGTTGCCATTTCCTTCTCCAATGCATGAAAGTGAAAAGTCAAAGTGAAGTCGCTCAGTCGTGTCCGACTCTTAGCGACCCCACGGACTGGAGCCTACCAGGCTCCTCCATCCATGGGATTTTCCAGGCAAAAGTACTGGGGTGGGGTGCCATTGCCTTCCCCGACCCAGGGGATTAACCCAGGGGATTAAATCATCTGAAATAAATTGTAATAGTTATGAGCAGGTTTATTAGATTTTTGTGTGCAAGACTGAATTTTGTTTCAATCAACAGGCTTTGGAAAAGCCTTAGGAATTGCCCGATGAAGTCACCTAGTGATTGCCTGAGGCTGATCATATACAAGCATACCTCTTTTTGTTTTTTATTTTTTGCTTTGCACTTCACTTTATTGTGCTTCTGGGCTTCCCTGGTGGCTTAGATGGTTAAAAAAATCTATCTGCCAGGTTCAAACCCTGAGTTGGGAAGATCCCTTCAAGAAGGGTATGGCAACCCACTCCAGTATTCTTGCTTGGAGAATTCCATGGACAGAGGAACCTGGTGAGCTACAGTCCATGGGATCACAAAGAGTCAGCTACATCTGAGAGACTAATACACTTATAATGCTTCACAGATTTGTGTTTTTTTTCCTAACAAATTGAAGGTTTGCGGTAACCCTGAGTGGGGCAAGTCTATCAGTGCCATTTTTCCAACAGTATTTGCTCACTTAACTCTTTGTGTCACATTTTGGTAATTATTGCAATATTTCAAGCTTCCCCTTTTTTGCTATATATTTTACTTATAAAACTTGACTCATATACATGATTTGATATCATGGCTTTCTAAAAATTTTACTGTAGTATAGTTACCTTACAATGTTGTGTTAACTTCTACTGCATAGCAAAACGTATACATATATCTCCTCTCTTTTGGCCTGCCCTCCCATTTAGGACACTACAGTGCTTTAGGTAGGGTTCCCTGTCTCTACAGTATGTTCCCGTCAGTTGTCTACTTTATACGTATTATCAGTAGTGGATATGTGTCAATCCCAGTCTCCCAGTTCGTCCCATCCCACTCTTTCCCCCTTGGGAAAGATTCCTTTCAAAATATTACTATTAATTGACAAGGCACCTGGTCACCCAAGAGATCTGATAGAGATGTACAATGAGATTAATGTTTTCATACCTGTTAACACAGTATTCATTCTGTGTTCCATGGATCAGGGAGTAATTTTGACTGTCAAGTCTTATTCTTTAACAAATACAGTTCATAAAGTTATAGCTTCTATAGATAGTGATTCCTCTAATGAACCTGGGAAATGTAAAATGGAAACCTCTAGAATGCACCGTTCTTCAGTTCAGTTCAATCGCTCAGTTGTGTCTGACTCTTCGAGACACCATGAATCGCAGCACACCAGGCCTCCCTATCCATCACCAACTCCTGGAGGTCACCCAGACTTACGTCCATCGACTCAGTGATGCCATCCAGCCATCTCATCCTCTGTTGTCCCCTTCTCCTCCTGCCCTCAAACCCTCCCAGCATCAGAGTCTTTTCCAATGAGTCAACTCTTCGCATGAGGTGGCCAAAGTTCTGGAGTTTCAGCTTTAGCATCATTCCTTCCAAAGAAATCCCAGGGCTGATCTCCTTCAGAATGAACTGGTTGGATCTCCTTGCAGTCCAAGGGACTCTCAAGAGTCTTCTCCAACACCACAGCTCAAAAGCATCAATTCTTCCATGCTCAGCCTTCTTCACAGTCCAACTCTCACATCCATACATGACCACAGGAAAAACCCTAGCCTTGACTAGACGGACCTTTGTTGGCAAAGTAATGTCTCTGCTTTTGAATATGCTATCTAGGTTGGTCATAACTTTCCTTCTCCTTACAAGGAGTAAGCGTCTTTTAATCTCATGGCTGCAGTCACCATCTGCAGTGATTTTGGAGCCCAGAAAAAGAAAGTCTGACACTGTTTCCCCATCTATTTTCCATGAAGTGATGGGATCTGATACCATGATCTTCGTTTTCTGAATG
The DNA here is from genome assembly GCA_935064755.1 of Tragelaphus eurycerus. Taxonomy (NCBI): domain Eukaryota; kingdom Metazoa; phylum Chordata; class Mammalia; order Artiodactyla; family Bovidae; genus Tragelaphus; species Tragelaphus eurycerus. The sequence continues at coordinate 17,084,008 of CAKXYN010000023.1, forward strand.
TTGAGCTTTAAGCCAACTTTTTCACTCTCCACTTTCACTTTCAAGAGGCTTTTTAGTTCCTCTTCACTTTCTGCCATAAGTGTGGTGTCATCTGCATATCTGAGGTTATTCGCATTTCTCCCTGCAATCTTGATTCCAGCTTGTGTTTCTTCCAGTCCAGCATTTCTCATGATGTACTCTACATATAAGTTAAATAAGCAGGGTGACAATATACAGCCTTGACGTACTCCTTTTCCTATTTGGAACCAGTCTGTTGTTCCACGTCCAGTTCTAACTGTTGTTTCCTGACCTGCATACAGATTTCTCAAGAGGCAGGTCAGGTGGTCTGGTATTCCCATCTCTTTCAGAGTTTTCCACAGTTGATTGTGATCCACACAGTCAAAGGCTTTGGCATAGTCAATAAAGCAGAAATAGATGTTTTTCTGGAACTCTCTTGCTTTTTCCATGATCCAGCAGATGTTGGCAATTTGATCTCTGGTTCCTCTGCCTTTTCTAAAACCAGCTTGAACATCTGGAAGTTCACAGTTCACATATTGCTGCAGCCTGGATTGGAGAATTTTGAGCATTACTTTACTAGCGTGTGAGATGAGTGCAATTGTGCGGTAGTTTGAGCATTCTTTGGCACTGCCTTTCTTTGGGATTGGAATGAAAAGTGACCTTTTCCAGTCCTGTGGCCACTGCTGAGTTTTCCAAATTTGCTGGCATATTGAGTGCAGCACTTTCACAGCATCATCTTTCAGGATTTGAAATAGTTCAACTGGAATTCCGTCACCTCCACTAGCTTTGTTTGTAGTGATGCTTTCTAAGGCCCACTTGACTTCACATTCCAGAATGTCTGGCTCTAGGTCAGTGATCACACCATTGTGATTATCTGGGTCATGAAGATCTTTTTTGGACAGTTCTTCTGTGTATTCTTGCCACCTTTTTTTAATATCTTCTGCTTCTGTTAGGGCCATACCATTTCTGTCCTTTTTCGAGCCCATCTTTGCATTAAATGTTCCCTTGGTATCTCTAATTTTCTTGAAGAGATCTGTAATCTTTCTCATTCTGTTGTTTTCCTCTATTTCTTTGCATTGATCCCTGAGGAAGACTTTCTTATCTCTTCTTGCTATTCTTTGGAACTCTGCATTCAGATGCTTATATCTTTCCTTTTCTCCTTTGCTTTTTGCTTCTCTTCTTTTCACAGCTATTTGTAAGGCCTCCCCAGACAGCCATTTTGCTTTTTTGCATTCCTTTTCCATGGGGATGGTCTTGATCCCTGTCTCCTGTACAATGTCACGAACCTCATTCCATAGTTCATCAGGCACTCTATCTATCAGATCTAGTCCCTTAAATCTATTTCTCACTTCCACTATATAATCAAGAGATTTGATTTAGGTCATAGCTAGATGCCACTAAAAGTGTTTGTGGTTCATGGAAAGAGGTTCAAATTATGAGCATTAAGAGCAGTTTGAAAGAAGTTGACCCCAGCCCTCATGGATGACTTTGAGGGGTTCAAGACTTCAGTAGTGGAAGTTACTGCAAATATGCTGGAAATAGCAAGAGAACTAGACTTAGAAGTGAAGCCTGAAGACATGATTGAATTGCTGCCATCTCATGATAAAACTTTAACAGACGAGAAGTTGCTTATATGGATGAGTAAAGAAAGTGGTTTTTTGAAAAAGAATCTTCTCCTGGTGAAGATACTGTGAAGATTGTTGCAATGACAACAAAAGATTTAGAATATTATTTAAACTTAATGGATAAAGCAGTGACAGGGTCTGAGAAGATTGACTCCAATTTTGAAAGAAGTTCTACTGTGGGTAGAATGTTATCAAAGAGCATTGTACACTACAGAGAAATTGTTCATGAAAGGAAGACTCAGTTGGTGTAGCAAACTTCATTGTTGTCTTATTTTAAGAAATTGCCACAGCCACCCCGGGCTGGAGTAACAGCCACCTTGGTCAGTCAGCAGTCATCAACATAGAAGCAAGATCATCCACTGGGGGAAAAATATGACTCACTGAAGGCTCAGATGGTGATTAGCATTTTTTAGCAATAAAGTATTTCTAAATTAAGGCATGTACATTTTTTAGATATAATGCTCTTGCACACTTCATAGATTACAGTCTGTGGTGGTTGTTGTTCAGTCACCAAGTCGTGTCCAACTCTTTGTGACACCATGGACTGCAGCACGCCAGGCTTCCCTGTCCCTCACCATCTCCTGGAGTTTGCCCAAGTTCATGTCCATTGAATTGGTGATGCCATCCAACATCTCATCCTCCGTCTCCCTCTTTCCCTTCTGCCTTAAATCTTTCCCAGCATCGGAGTCTTTTCCAATGAGTTGGCTGTTTGCATCAGGTGGCATATCCACTGGGCAGCCAAAAAATTTATGTGACTCACTTTATTGCAATATTTGCCTTATTGCTGTGATCCAAAACTGAACCTGCAATATCTTCAAGGTATTTCTACAGTGAGATAGCAGGATGGACTCCCAGTTGTGACTCTAGACATCTTTTAGGGTTTTCCCAATTAATAGTTTGCATTCGGTGCTGGGCCTGGCCTTTACCATCAAGCACATGAGCTAGCTGACATGTTAGAGAAGCCAGGTTGATGAGTTTGAATGACTATATTAAATCCCTCCTCAGATCTGTAAGGATCTTTGGTTGCTTTGGGAAAATCTTTGACTTTGGCTCACGGTTCAATTTTAGTCCAGGGAATATAAGAAATTAAGGATTTAAGAGGGAGGAGACTGAGATGATAGAGTAGGAGACCAAGCTCACCTCCCACTATGAACATATCTAAAATACATCTGCGTGTGGGACCGCTCTCACTGAAGGCAAACTGGAGAGTGGAAGAGAGAAAGAGCCACGTGGAGTCAGGTAGGAAGGGAAGAGAAGCGATCAGGTTGGGACTGGTGCCCCTAGGAAGGAACATGGAAGAGTCAGCGATTACACAGGCTAGGAGATCCTCCCTGGGGAGTGAGCAGTTTGGACCACATATTGGGCACCCCTGCCCTGGGGTCTGATACTGAGGAGATGACTCCCCATAACTGATTTGAAAATCTGTGGGACTTGCAGGAGGGCTATAAGAAACCTAGATTCCACACACAGGCATGCTTACTTCTGGAATCAAATAGGAAGAAGCAGACCGAAACTGCCCAGGACCCCTGGCCCACTTCCCCACATCCCAGCACTCTAGCTCCAGCACAGCTCCACTAGGGTGAAGTCTGTCATAGCCGAGGAGAGTGTGCGATTGCAGGGAACAGAGACCGCTGGGACCTGGAATTCATCTGAATGGGGCTAGCATGGCCATTTCTGGCACTTGCAGAGATGATACATCAAAAGCGCAACGAAGCTTTAATTGATATACCAGGACCGCCTCAGTGCATGCCCCTGGCCACCACCAGGGGCCCACTCTGACCTCTCTTGCTGCAACACTACTCCCTTCTAGGATGAAAGTGATGGGGAAGTACACACATTTAGAAGAAATAGGAGTGATTTGAACTTGACCCTCAGGACTTGTGCCTTAGCATGCTGGACCTCTGGGAGAGCAAACTCCAGGAGACGGTGAAGGACAGGGACGCCTGGCGTGTTGCAGTCCAAGGGGCTGAAAAGAGTTGGAGATGACTGAGCAATGAACAACAGCAGCCCTGGACCTGACCCCAGCCCTAGTAGGGCAGTGTTGGCCACTGAGCACAGCAGAAGCCCTGGCTCACACCTGGCTCTGGCTCCAGCCTCTCCATCTCCAGCCCCACTTGCTACCCCAGTGAGAGTTGCCAGCACACCTGAGGGGAAGACGCGACCTGTGCTGACTCCAGATCCAGCTGTCTTGCCAAAGCCACCGGGCACACACAGATTGATAGGCGTGCTCCCACACAAGCAAACCCCTTCAAGACTGGGACAGGAAACTGTTTTTTACCTAATTTGATAGAGAGGAAGTTACGCAAAACAAGAAGGCAGAGGAATTTGTTTCAAATGAAAGAACAAGACATAAGAGTCTGAAAAATTACAAATAAAACAGAGATAAATAATTTACCAGATGAAGAGTTCAAAGCATTAGTTATAATAATGCTAACTGAACCAGGGAAGAGCAAAGACAAACCCAGTGAAAGTTTTAACAAGGAACTAGAAAATATAAAAAGGAACCAATCAGAGCTGAAGAATACAATAACTGAAATGAAAAACACAAAAGAAGGAATTAACAGCAGGTGAAGTGGTACCAAAAAAGATGTCATTTTCATCATAGGCAACTGGAGTGCAAAAGTAGGAATTCAAGAGATACTTGAAGTAACAGGCAAGTTTGGCCTTAAAGTACAAAATGAAGCAGGGCAAAGGCTAACAGAGTTTGGCCAAGAGAACCTGCTCTTCCGACAACACAAGAGACGACCCTACACATGGACATCACCAGATGGTCAGTACTGAAATCAGATTGATGATATTCTTTGCAGCCGAAGATGGAGTTCTATACAGTCAGCAGAAACAAAACCAGGAGGTGACTGTGGTTCAGATCATGAACTCCTTATTGCAAAATTCAGACTGAAATTGAAGAAAGTAGGGAAAACCACTAGACCATTCAGGTATGATCTAAATCAAATCCCTTACGATTATACAACGAAAGTGACAGATTCAAGGGATAAGCTCTGATAGACAGAGTGCCTAAAGAACTATGGATGGAGGTTCATCTCATTGTATAGGAGGCAGTGATCAAGACCATCCCCAAGAAAAGACATGCAAAAGGCAAAATGGTTGTCTGAGGAAGCCTTACAAATAGCTGAGAAAAGAAGAGAAACTAAAGGCAAAGGAAGAAAGGAAAGATATACCCATTTGAATGCAGAGTTCCGAAGAATAGCAAGGTGAGATAAGAAAACCTTCCTAAGTGATCAGTACAAAGAAATAGAGGCAAATAATAGAATGGGAAAGATTACAGATCTCTTCAAGAAAATTAGAGATACCAAGAGAACATTTCATGTAAAGACAGGCACAATAAAGGACAGAAATGGTATCAACCTAACAGAAGCAGAAGATATTAAGAAAAGGTGGCAAGAATACAGAGAAGAGCTATACAAACAAGATCTTAAAGACCCAGATAACCATGATGGTGTGATTACTCACCTAGAGTCAGACATCCTGGAATGCGAAGTCAACTGGGCCTTAGGAAGCATCACTACAAACAAAGCTAGTGGAGGTGATGGAATTCCAGTTGAGCTATTTCAAGTCCTAAAAGATGATGCTGTGAAAGTGCTGCAGTCCATATGCCAGCAAATTTGGAAAACTCAGCAGTGGCCACAGGACCGGAAAAGGTCAGTTTTCATTCCAATCCCAAAGAAAGGCAGTGCCAAAGAATGTTCAAGCTACCACACAATTGCATTCATCTCACACGCTAGCAAAGTAATGCTCAAAATTCCCCAAGCAAGGCTTCAATATTAAGTGAACCGAGAACTTCCAGATGTTCAAGTTCGATTTAGAAAAGGCTGAAGAACCAGAGATCAAATTGCCAAAATCTGTTGGATCATTGAAAAAGCAAGAGAGTTTCAGAAAAACATCTACTTCTGCTTTATTAAATATGCCAAAGCCTTTGACTGTGTGGATCACAACAAATTGTGGAAAATTCTTCAAGAGATGGGAATACCAGACCACCTTACCTGTGTCCTGAGAAATCTGTATGCAGGTCAAGAAGCAAGAGTTAGAACCGGATGTGGAACAATGGACTGGTTCCAAACTGGGAAAGGAGTACGTCAAGGCTGTATATTGTCACCCTGCTTATTTAACTTATATGCAGAGCACATCAGACACAACTGAGCAACCGAACTAAACTGAATTAAGCACTATGATCAACTGTGGACAGGCCAGTGGGGTTCTTTTTGTAAAGGTGAAATACAGCCATGGGCAGAAAACAATGTGGATAATTCCAGCCAGGACAAAGGGCTACAGGTTGCATAACCAAATGTCCGCTTCATCAGGTCAATGTCTCCCAAGCTATTTAGGGAGGTTAGCTGGGAGAAGGTTTTGTTTGTTTGTTTTATTTTAATTGGAGGCTAATTACTTCACAATGCTGTGGTGGTTTTCACCATATAGCGACATGAATCAGGCATGGGTGTATGGATATCCCCCAATCCTGAATCTTCCACCCACCTCCCTCCCCACCTCATCCCTCTGCATTGTCCCATGAAGCTTTGAGTGCCCTGCTTCATGCATCGAACTTGCACTGATCATCTATTTTACATATGGTAATTAGGAGAAGGTTTTCCAACCTGTTTCAGTTAGTAACTACAAGTAATAAACATGAAGCGTTTCTTTTCTTACTCAAAAAAGTTCAAAGAGAAACACAGGACTGATATAGCAGCTCCAGCGAATTCAGGGTCCTAGGCTCTTTCAACCTGACTAAACTAATAGCCTTCCAAGTGGCTTCCATTGTAAAAGGTGTCCATGGTTCCAAGATGAACTGGAGCTGGAGCTCCAAATATCACATCCACATTGCAAGCAGAATGATTGAAAGGATAAGGAGCAAAAAGATGTTCCTCCCATTTGAGTCAGACCCTTTAAAAGAAAATTTCCCAACATCTTATATATCATGACCACCCCTAGCTGTAAGGAGAATGGACACTGGCCGGGCAACTAGAAATCTAAGCATATTTCCTGAGCAGGTTTTTATGCTGTTTAAAACCTGCTTTGGAAATGAATGCCTTCTAGAACTTTCATTTATCATGTTACACATATAAATACCATTTTATTTTTCTTCTCTAAATTCCTACTTTTCATGAGAACTTGCTTTTGCCAACCTCATTTGTATGTCCATAGTGTGTTTGTTAGGTGTCTGCCCTGTACTTGGGTAGCAGTTATTGCTCTCGCCCCACGTCGCATGGGAGTGCTGGGTGCAGCTAAGCTAATTGGTCAATGGAGCTTTTAGATGTCATAGTTTTCTCTCTTTGATCTTCATTTGGAAGTTACCAACTCCCTCCCTCCATGGAGGGTGCATGCTAAGTTGTTTTAGCCATGTCTGACTCCTTGTGACGCTGTGGACCACAACCCACCAGGCTCCTCTGTCCATGGAATTCTGCAGGCAACAATACTGGAGTGGACTGCCATGCCCTCCTCTGGGGGATCTTCCCGACCCAGGGATCAAACCCACATCTTTTAAGTCTCCTGCATTGACAGGTGCATTCTTCACCATTCACGCCACGTGGGAAGCCCACTTGGAGGGGAGACACTCCCCATAGATAGCTCACCGGTCTGAAAAGCTCTGTTACACTTTGTCTCAGAGACAGGGAGCTGAGATCAGTGCCTCCAGAGGTCATTTCCGAGTCTCCAAGCCCACCCTGGTCCCCCCGGCCCATGATGAGGCTGGGCTCCCACGATCTCTTGCAGTTATTCCCTACTACGTGTCCGTCACCACGGGGAAGCACAGGGACGCAGCCACCGACAGTCGGGCCTACGTCATCCTCATCGGGCAGGAGGACGAGCGCAGTAACCGCATCTGGCTGGACTATCCCCGGGGGAAGAAGGGCTTCAGCTGCGGCTCCGTGGAGGAGTTCTATGTTGCCGGCTTGGATGTGGGCGTCATCAAGAAAATAGAGGTGCTGGGCTCTAAGGCCTCAGAGTGGTGACCCCCAGGGAAGGAAGGAGCTGACCTCTACACTGGTGGGAGGCTGAGTGGGCCTGACCTGAGCCCCGCTCAGAACAGGCAGCACAGGAAGAGCGCCTGGCCTCTGTCTTCAGCTGGCTGGGTGACCTTGGATGCGTCACCTGCCCTTCCAGGTCCATTCTCCACCCACTCAGAGGGGATGTCTGTGTATTAGTTTTTTTTTCTTAATTGCTCTGTAACAAGTCACTACAAACTTAGTAACCTAAGGCCACACAAATGTATGGCCAGGAGTCCAGGCCTGGGTTAGCTGTGTCTTCTTCTCAAGGTCTCACTGGGCTTAGGTCAAAGTTGCTGCCAGGGCTCTGGTCTCATCTGAGACTTGGGGTCCTGTTCTAAGCTCAGTGGTTGTGGGAGGAAATCAGTTCCCTTGTGGTCGTAGGACCGAGGCCAGGGGCTGCCTGCATTTTCTGCCATGTGGCCCTCTCCAAAGCCAGGCAACATGTTTCCTCAAAGCCATTCAGAGAGGATCTCTTCTGTTTCAAATCTCTGTGACGTCTTCCCTCTCTGATGTCTACACCCTCTTTTGAAGGGCTCGCCTAATTAGGTCAGGCCTACCTAGAATAATCTTTTGATGAACTGAGGGTCATCTGATTAGAGACCTTCATTGCATCTGCAAAATCTCTCCACCTTCACAGGAGGGACTTGGATCAGTGAGTGCAGAGCATGCTGGAAGGCAGCACTGAAGATGAGGGATGGGGTGGGGGGGCTGGGCTAACAACTGGGGGAGGCGATGCTGAGCAGGGAGGGCTTCTTGCCCAATTGTGCCCCATCCTCATGGCCCTGGTGTGTCCCCGCCTAGCTGGGCCATGACGGGGCCTCCCCCGAGAGCTGCTGGCTGGTGGAGGAGCTGTGCTTGGCCGTGCCCACCCAGGGGACCAAATACATATTGCGCTGCAATTGCTGGCTTGCCAAGGACCGAGGAGATGGCGTCACCTCCCGTGTCTTCGACCTCCTGGATGCCATGGTGGTGAACATTGGGGTGAAGGTATAGGGGGCACCTGTTTGTGTGGATGGCGTGGCATGGCAAAGGGAGTGCCAGGTGAAGGGGGCGAGCACAGGGGAGATGGAAGTGAGAGAAGGAGCAGGCTCATCCCTGGGGCATTGGCCAGGGCTGCAGCCCTTTGTACCAGCAGCCCTTTGTACCAGCCAGACCCACGTTGCTAGGAGCCATGAGACTCAAGCATCTTCTTGTCTGCAGCTGTGTGACCTTGAGCAGGTCATCTGGCCTCTCTGGGCCTTGGTCTTCTCACATAGCACATGGAAATAATGCTTCCTATCCTCTCCGATATAAAGTATTGATGTTCATTAATGAGACCATGAACAGTCCATGAAAAGCATGCTCTACATAGATGTACAGAGTCATTGTTCTCCAAAGGATGTTCCATTGACACCAGTAGGCTGGTGATGGGGACAGATGGCCTTTGGGATTCTGTGAGCCCCTGGGTCTCAGTGCAGTGAGTGCTATCTGCCCAAGGTCCCCCTTAAGTGGAAAAGGCTGGAAGGCAGGTGCTCTGAGTGCCTGTCCCAGCTCCACCTCTAGCTGGCCAAGTGACCTGGGCTGAGTTGTATGAAGTCACAGGTTGGTGCCAGGCAGGAAGCGGAGTGCCTGGGTGCTGGCTAAGAACACGGGGTCAGCTGATGGCCCAGAGGCTTTTATGTCACATGACCCTGCAGACTTCTCTTTCTCTGAAAAGCTGTGGGGTCAACAGAAGGTCCCAGCCCTTGTCTCTGTTCCTGAATCTAAATCAATGGGCTACTAGATTAGGTTGGAAGCTATCCCACAAAGGTAGGAAGACACCGCCCTGGACCTGAGCGTGCCGTGCCTGTATTGTATGTGGAAACAAGGAAGGGCTGAGTTATGGGCTCTAAACTCTATTCGGGCAGGAGTGTGGATGCCTGCCCATCTCCTTCCTGCTGGAGAGCCGAACTTCCTGCATCACAGACACCCCTCCTTTGCTCAGCCATCTGTGTCTATGGCCAGACGGTCAGTGGGGGAGAGCACACAGTTCTTCAGAGGACCTCTGTCCTGACCCCCGTTCCCGGCATGCATGTGGGTGGGGGGTGTGTGTGTGTGTGCGCGCCACCCCCAGTGCACATGCACAACCCCTCTCGGTGCAGCTCACCTCCCTCTGGGATCTTTAATCTGTGGAAATCCAAACCCTCACACCCCAGTTATTCATGTTACAAAAGAACACAGGTTTGTCACTTCACAAAGAACCCGAGGGCTCTTTGGACTGGCCACCTCCCCAGGACATCTGATATCAGACTAGAATTACAAAAGCCTGTTTCTGTGTCTCTTTCTGGAAACACATCTATGGCATAAAAAGAGATGGGTCTGTGTAAAGAAGAGAAAAAAGATGGACCCGGAGAAGACAGGAGTCTGGCAAGCCCAGTCTCCATGGGGCCTCGAGTGCTTGCTTTGATTGTTCTGAGTTTGCTGGGTAAGAGCCGGGCGGTCAGGCTTCTGCTTTCATTCCCATAGCTCTGTGCCCACCACACACACCCTTGTTAGGTGGTCTGAGAGGATTTTCCTGGGAAAGCAAAGTGTAGTTCAGTTATTTCCCCAGCAAACGTGTCCTCCTGGCCAGGCCTGAAACTACTTCTGACCTTGCAAGGTGGTGGTGAAGGTTCTCCATGCTGCCTGAAAAGAACAACGTCAGGGGTGTGATCACTGACATGAATAACATGGGTTCTGAGTCTGAAGGCAGTTGGTGGTGGGAATCCGGCATCTGCGACAGTAATATTGCAGTGTGTGAGCCCCTGGGGAAAGGAGGGGCTGGCTATGGGTACATGCAAGGAGATGGTCAGCATGGTGTGTCCTTGGCTATGTGTGCAGGCCTCTCCTGAACCTTTAAGACCTAACTGGGCACCTGGCTAGAGGCTGTGGCATGAGAGGCTAGGGGCCAGAGGACACTCCAGATCAGGGGTGAAGATGGCCCCTCTTGTCCTGAGGCCGCCCCTCAAAAGAAGAACCAAGGCAGGAGCCTCAAGGAAAGCACCACACTCCAGCGAGCGGGTTGTTCTCGCCTCCTCTTGCAGAGACAAAGAGAACACACCCTCTTTGGCACAAACCTCAGGCCAAAGGGAAAAACTCCAGTCTAAAGTGAAAAGCAGCTATGATAGGTGGCTGGCCCACCCCACAAGTGAAAGGAGGCAGAGGGCCCTCAACCAGCAGCCCCGACACACTCCGATCACTGATGCGCAGGAGTGAGCTGGCTGTGACATGTAGGAGGGACGATCCCCTAGAACTGCTGCGGCCCCTTGATGCCAGGCCCAGAGTGGGCACCAAGGCGAGGTGTCTGTGGCTCTCACAGCTCTGCATGCTGCGCATCTCTGTTTACGGGGAGGAGGCAGAGGCTGAAGAGGTGAGACACCTGCCCAGGTTCCACAGCTAGCAGTGGGGGTGGCCCTGGGGTTCCAGTGGCGCCCTGCATGGCGCCAAAAGCCACTGTGCAGCCAACACAGGCAGCTGGGATGAACAGACTCAGGTCGGGCTTCTACAGACAAGGAGATTGGTTAATGCTGGGGCAATTGGTCATGTTCCTACTCCACACGTGTTCTCTCTCAGAAACTGAACTCCTCTCCAGCCCTGAGCCGGGCACAGTGGGGGATAGGGACAGTGACATGGCCTGGCTCTTGCTCCGCAGACACACAGTTGCTTAGTGGGAGGGCTTTTTTCAGAGCCATGGAGCTTGGAGGACGTGTTCTTTTGCCCCAGCGAGAGTGAAGTATAATAAATCACCGGGGGTGGTGATTGAGGCCTAAGCCCAGGACTCGCATCCCTCTCGGGACAGGTGCTCTACGAAATGACGGTGTGGACAGGGGACGTGGTGGGCGGTGGCACCGACTCCAGCATCTTTATGACCCTCTATGGCATCAACGGCAGCACAGAGGAAGTGCAGCTGGACAAGAAGAAGGCCAGGTATCTGGGCGTGGCCGTGCCCCTTGCCCCTCTGCCCCTCCACACACCCAATGCTCCACCCTCCAGCCCCATCCTGCCTTCAGCAGGACTACCCTCTGACCCTCCCCTCATCCCCTGGGGCCTTCCAGCCTCCACGCTTCTGTCTGTGATTCCTCCCTCCTAGAATGCCTTTCATCCACGCTCTCTGTTGCAAGATCTTTCTGTTTCAAAGACTAGCACAAATCTACCTTCTCTAGGAAGCCCTCCTTGATGACTTCAGCCCATAGCCCTCTTTCCTTCCTTCCTTCCGTTACTGTAAAATGTTTATCATAAGGTCTGGAGATTAGTGGATAGCATTGTGTCATTGTGAATCTCCTGCTTTCATTCTTTTTACTGTAGTAATGTAACCTGTTCATATTAGGGGGAGGTGGCTGAAGGGAACACAGAAACCTACTCTATTTTTGTAACTTGCCTACAAGTTCAAAATGATTGTATAAAAGTCAAAAAAAACACATTCAAATATTAAAAAACAATTGAACACCCATATCAGGCACTGTCTCAGACACTGGAGAGACAGCCAAACTGGGAAGAAAAGATGCTCAAACTCATGAAGTTTAACACCTGAGGGGGCCGCAACAACAACATGGACACTGATGTGGGCTTATCTGGTGTTGGACGTTTCTCTAAGCCCTTTGAACGTATTGACACACTTATTTCTACCTACAACTCTATGAGGATTGTTATTATCATCCCCATTTTACAGATGAGAAAACTGAGACACAGCAGGGTCAAGTCATGCTGCTAAAGGTCCCATAGCCAGTAAGCTTTGGCCCTGAACAGTGCACCCAGGTGGCCCCAGTCTTAAGCCTTAGGTTCTACTTCCTCTTAAGATAGTTATTAGTGATGACAATACTGGTGGACCTCTTTAGTCCTTCTAGAAAGCACCTGTCTGCATCTTTCATTAAATCCCCAACTTAGTCCTAGGTTTTGTTTGGTTTTCTGTGTTCGGCCATTGTCCCCCAAACCATCCCTGACCCCTGATATCTTTAAGCATCAGAGGGCAGAGACCCAGAACCCGAGCCTAAGGCTTGTGCAACCCACCCACAACCACTCGCCTCTGAATCCACACTGGCGCCTCCCACAGATCTTGCCCAGCTTCTTAGCAATGTCTAAAACCCTTCCATGAAAGCTGGCAGGCAGAATCCTTTCTGAGCTCTCACAGCTCCTGCCTCTGGCCTTGCCTGTGTCGGGCACTCAATAAGTACGTCTGGAGGGTGGCAGAAGTAAGGATGGGAGAGATGGTGCTTGTGGGGGATGAAGTTGCTGAAGCTCTTGGCGGCCAGGTAGAGGCTTCTTCTCATGGACAGAGCAGTCCATGAGAGTGGGAACTCTGTGCATCTTATGCAGCTTGTGTCTGGGGGGATCCGATGAGAAGAGTTTTGGCCTCTCTTCTCTTAGCACTCCTATGCTCTTGTTATACAACTCCTGTTTCTTCCTGGAATTCTCTCCTGAGCTGTTCTCCCCTGATAGTGATTGTAATAATGGTTAACATTCAATGAGCACCTACTCCCTGCCAGGCACCATTGTAAGCGCTCTCTCTCTCTATATATAGAGAGAGTTAATATATACATATAATAATATTTATATTAGCTATAATAATAATACAATTATATATATTAACTCACAGCAAATAAAGGGCCTGAGGCATAGAAAGGTGAAGTAACTAACACCCCAAGGTCACTCAGGTAATCAGCAGAGGAGCTGGGATTTGAACTCATGTAATTTTGGAAATAATACGGAGGTCAAATGAGAACAGAGGATGTATCTGTCCAGCTTGCTACAGCAAGATTGTGAGCACCATCACTCAGTTTGGCATAGGCCGAAGGCTCTCAGGATCCTGGAAAAGCTTCAGAGTGCAGCATTATTTGAGGCATGGGAGAACTGGAGGAGAGCTAACTAGAATCGAGGCAGCTCATCTGATTGGATTCAGTTCAGTCATTGAGTTGTATCCAATTCCTTGCTACCCGATGGACTGCAGCACGCCAGGCTTCCCTGTCCATCACCAACTCCCAGAGTTTACTCAAACTCATGTCCATCGAGTCACTGATGCCATCCAACCATCTCATCCTCTGTCGTCCCCTTCTCCTCCTGCCCCCTGTCTTTCCCAGCATCAGGGTCTTTTCCAATGGGTCAGTTCTTTGCATCAGGTAGCCAAAGTATTGGAGTTTCAGCTTCAACATCAGTCCTTTCAATGAATATTCAGGACTGATTTCCTTGAGGATTGACTGGTTGGATCTCCTTGCTGTCCAAGGAACTCTCAGGAGTCTTCTCCAACACCACAGTTCAAAAGCATCAATTCTTTGGTGCTCAGCTTTCTTTATAGTCCAACTCTCACATCCATACGTGACTACTGGACAAACCGTAGCTTTGACCAGATGGACCTTTGTCAGCAAAGAGGTGTCTCTGCATTTTAGTATGCTGTCTAGGTTGGTCATAGCTTTTCTTCCAAGGAGCAAGTGTCTTTTAATTTCATGGCTGCAGTCATTACCTGCAGTGATTTTGGAGCCCAAAAAGATAAAGTCTGTCACTGTTTCCATCATTTCCCCATCTATTTGCCATGAAGTGATGGGACCGAATGCCATGCTCTTAGTTTTCTGAATGTTGAATGATTGGATAGGGGAGTATCTCTGGATTTATCTAGTTGGTCTTGAGTCGGGAGTGGGGGAAAATCAGGAAGGCAGGTTTGACTGAGTCCTGAGCGTCGTGGGCCCGCTGCTGGCAAGGCTGCAGTCTGGGCATGGCTGTGGCAGAGCCAGTGGGCAGAGCTCTGTGATCCTCTTCAGTCTGTGGTCGGCCTCCTCACTCTCTCACAGCCTTCACCTCCATGCTTTGACCTTAATCTCCAATCCAGCCCCAAATCCTTGGAATTTCTCGGATTAACTATCCCACCCCGACATGCCACCTTATTTTAGAGATGTACATAATTGCTGGTGGGAGAGATAGACACTTCTTTTCTGGTAGTATCTAAACTCCAAAAATGCTTCTGAAAGTCACACCATTCTATAAATGTTTTGAGGCACCTTGTTAAAGAATTTTGTTTTTCTGAATTAAGATTTATGCTGTGAGAAGAGCCATCATTTCTTAAATACACTGGTTTGCAAGCTCAGGTCTCTTACCCAACATATAGTCTGCTTTATTTCATTTGCAAGTGGCCCAGTGTTTGGCCTGTGTCTTGAAATCCTTGTTATAGATGTCAGCATCTCAACTTGGGGACTTGGACAGTGAGACCCACTGGGTTTGTGTCGTTCTCATAGCTTAGTGCTGTGCAAACAGGTCTTCCCAAGAAATGGCATGTGACCAGAATGGAGGCGGGAACGAGCATGTGTCTAACAGAAGGCATGGTGTGGGTTTGCCTGCTGCAACGGCCCTGTTGTAAAATACTATACCCAGAGGTCAAACTTGATAACCATCCCCTCAACCTATCTCCCTAGTTGAAGTTCCCAACTTGTCATCTTGCCACTTTGGGGAAAACTGTTCATAACTAATTCACTTTGAGATGGTGGTGAATTGATGTGGTATTCAAAGAAAAAAAAAAAAAAAAGATGCCCTCAAAAGGAAATGCTTAAACCTAAGGAATATGTCTCTAACAGTGAAATTTGAGGCAATTAGTATCTCTAATGGAGATAAGGATTCCTTTTAGGCAAAGAGATGTTTTTCTCTAGAGGAAATTAAGTGCCTGTAAGGAATCATCCCGAGGCCCAGTGGAAACCCCATGAACTAGGAAATTTTTGGTCTGGAAGCAAACCAGATTCTCAGAGCTCTCTTGGGTTTGCCCTTCAGAATGGCCCCTGGCTTCCACTACATACAAATCTTCCCAGCTTCTTGGCAATGTCTAAAATTCTTCCATTAAAAACTTGCCCTTGCAGCCCTAGGCTTTGGGCCTGGTTAGCCTCAGGCTGTCCTCCGTCAAGGAGACCACTGAGTGAGTGGCTGCTGGGCCCTTTCCCAAGGACATTCTTTGATGGGTGGAGAACAGAAGGAAAGCAGAACAGGAAGGGAGAGAGAGGCAGCGAGAGCTGCTGAGCTCCTTGGGGTGGATGAGCAGGGCACAGCCTGGGCCTTCAGCAGCCTGTCCTTCTGAGCCAGAGGCAAGGGCATGTGGCCCAGGGGTGGACCACTTCTCCAGCAGTGGCCCCTCAACTTAGGAGCCCTCCCACACGTCAATGGCATTGTCTTGCGAGGGTGTGGGGAAGCAGGAAAGAGGTGGCTGGTGAGTGGTAGAAGGATGAAGTTCCCTTTAGAATGTGGGCCTTTTACTCTGAGGAGACAGGTGTAATCGGGATTTAGCCTGCATTGAAGGAATAGGGGGGAAGTATAATCCAGGCTTCAGTTTTCTAAAAGAAAAAGCTTATTTCTCTCCCCTTTTCCTTACACCTGCCTGACCATAAAATCTCCATAAAGGGGAGATTGTTGGTTAAATTCAGATAGCGACAATTAAAGAAAAAGATAAAGTGAAGAATTCTAACGTTCCTTTGATCTGCAACATTATACACCCAGCAAGAGTAAGGAATGAATGAATTGAAAGATTGCTGAGGTGCTTTAATGGACCAGAACCTGGTGGTCTGGAGTCGACAATGAGAAAGTGAAAGGAGAGAGGCTAATATTTCCTGGGTTACGTAACCGACTTTCGTGTTCCAGGAAATCAACCAGAAATAGAGAGATAGAGAGAGAGAGCAAGAAAGAAAGACACAGGGACCAAAGCTCTGATGGAGCAAAGGTGTTTTAATCAACATGGTGTGGGCATATATACTGTCTTACAAGGTAGTTATTCTCAGACAAAGATTAAAATTCCAGACTTACAAAACATAGGCGATCCATATTAAAGAGAGAGAGAGTTGTAAACAATCACTTTTACCACATGGTTCATAAGAAGGAAGAGGGTACTTATCACCGTATTGAAAAACTAGCAAAGGAAATGCCTGGATCCCTCAGCCCCGGGAGAGGCTTGCCTCTCCTCTTAATTCCTGAATATTCGGGAATGGATAAGGAACAGAGGATTCCTGACAGATCCAGAACAGCACACAGGAAGCCTCCTGTTAAATGCTTCCTGACATTTGAGAGAATCTCCACTTTGTGAGATGAGCTTGAGGGGAGCTTCTGAGAACTGCCTTCCAGTTCCCACATGACCGGGAGACAGACAATTTAAACTAGAGCAGGAGGAATGTAGGGCAGACTTCTGGGAGAGTGTTTTTACTTCTAATAATCGCAAAGCGCATGAAGCAAGTCATCAGAAGGGATTAGGCCTCTGTTCCACTGCTTTGAAGACAAGGAGTAGTTAGTTTTGGGTTTGTAGCATTTGTAGTTCTAGCTCCCACTGGCTAGGGCCTCTGTTTTTAAAAAATATGTTTGCTCAAGGAAGCATAAAATTGCCATGCAGTGTCATATCTTCAGTGATACCTGTGTTACCCCCAGGGGCTTATCACCATCAGCATCTGGAATCAGTGAGCAGTTGAGCAATGTCAGCACTGAAGATCACATTATGCACGCAGCACTGTGAGAAGAGCAGCAGGAATACAGATAGAGCATCGCTAAGATGATGCAGTCATTTTGGGAGAAAAGCAGTAATAGCAGCAAAAGCAATGTCACCTGCTGTTTTACAGTTAATAGTAGTGTTATCCAACCAAGGGCCGCTGCATTCAGTTGTGCATATCACTTCAGTTCAGTTCAGTTGCTCAGTCGCATCCAACTCTTTGCAACCCCATAGACTGCAGCACGCCAGGCTTCCCTGTCCATCACCAACTCCCAGAGTTTACTCAAACTCATGTCCATCGAGTTGGTGAGGCCATCCAACCATCTCATCCTCTGTCGTCCCCTTCTCCTCCTGCCCCCAGTCTTTCCCAGCATCAGGGTCTTTTCCAATGAGTCAGTTCTTCGCATCAGGTAGCCAAAGTATTGGAGTTTCAGCTTCAACATCAGTCCTTTCAATGAATATTCAGGACTGATTGACTGGTTGGATCTCCTTGCAGTCCAGGGAACTCTCAGGAGTCTTCTCCAACACCACAGTTCAAAAGCATCAATTCTTCGGTGCTCAGCTTTCTTTATAGTCCAACTCTCACATCCATACGTGACTACTGGACAAACCGTAGCTTTGATGAGATGGACCTTTGTCAGCAAAGTGGTGTCTCTGCATTTTAGTATGCTGTCTAGGTTGGTCATAGCTTTTCTTCCAAGGAGCAAGTGTCTTTTAATTTCATGGCTGCAGTCACTACCTGCGGTGATTTTGGAGTCCAAAAAGTCTCTTATTCTTTCATTGTTTTCCTATCTATTTGCCATGAAGTAATGGGACCAAATGCCATGATCTTCATTTTTTGAATGTTGAGTTTTAAGCCAACTTTTTCTCTCTCTTCTTTCACTTTCATCAAGAGGCTCTTTAGTTCTTCACTTTCTGAAGGGTGGTGTCATCTGTGTATCTGAGGTTATTGATATTCCTCCCAGCAATCTTGATTCCAGCTTGTGCTTCATCCAGCATTGTGCATATTGTTTACAAAAAGAACAAGGTGAGTGGTACTGTCTAGAGTTGCACAGTGCACAACCTGCCCCACCATTCACCACAGCCATGTCACTCATGAAGTCTCATTGCAAACTTTGCAGATATGGAATTCTTTTCACATTTTAAATTGATTTCACATCCATTTGGTCCTCATAACAGTTTTATGAGATTGCAGGGACAGTGTCACTTTCCCCAGACTACAGATGGGGAAACCTAGTCCCAGAAAGCAGCTGGGACTGCTCTATGTGGTTAACACAAAGAGATTAGGGCCCAGAACTGGTAGCTCTTGGTTCAGGGCCATTTCTACCAGCAATTCACTTAACCCAGCCTTTCGGGAACACCTCTTGGTGCAAGAGACAGGCTGGCTGAGAGGCCTTTTCTCTCCCTACCCTGAATCTGTCTTTACCATGGCCTCCCCCCTCACCTTGGCCAGCCTCCCTCCTTTGTGTCCCTCCTCTCCATCCCCAGATTTGAGCGGGAGCAGAATGACACCTTCATCATGGAGATCCTGGACATTGCCCCATTCACCAAGATGAGGATCCGAATTGACGGCCTGGGCAGCCGGCCTGAGTGGTTCCTAGAGAGGGTAACACAGCTGGACCTTCACCCTCCCTTCCTCCCACTGCCCACCCCTACTTCCTGCTCCTTTCGGTTGTCAGTGGGGTTTGTTAACGTGCAGATGTCATCTTAGAAGGTTGTTGCCTGAGTCTGCCCCAGATAATATGCCCCTGGGTGTGAATTAATCAGGGAACGTAGTTTTATTTATTTGTACCCAGTCAAAACTGAATGAGCTGCCAGGGAATACAGCCTGCCTGGTCAGTGTAATGTGGACAGAGACCAGTGTGAGCTTCCTGGAGGGAGCGAGTTGGGAGGAGTGAGAGGGGAGCAGCAGGAACTGGGCAGCGAGGTTCCCACGGTGGGAACCTGAGGCAGATGGTAGGGAGACCAGGTTCCCCCACGGTCTCAGTGAGTGGGCTGCCTCTTCTTCTCTGAGCCGTCCTCTCATCCCTTATTCATCAAAGGCCATCTGTCCCGAGTCCCCTGAGGCTCTGTTCCCCTTGTCCAGCCTTTAGCAGACTTTTCTTGAGCCAATAATACAGTGTTCCCTCCAAGGACAATCTGGCGAACTTGGGTCCACAGTCCTGGGGAGTCTGTGGCTGAAAGTGGTTTGGTTTGTCTATTTTTATGTCATTAATTCAGCAGAGATTCCTGGTGCACAGTTATAGGCCCTCCTTGGAAACATATTTACATGAACTGCCCACTTCCAGCTCACCAAGAAAGTTAGTCACAGCGGGGGCTTCAGACTCCATGCCAGGCCCGTGGGGTAGGGTCTTGTCCTGGAGAGGACCCTTTCCTTGTGCCTTGAGTCTAAGTCAGAAGAAGTTGTCTCAGGCCTGGGATAGTGGGTCCAGGGTCCAGACAAGGGGGCCACATTAGTGGATGGACAGTCGGTGGGGGTGAGGGAGGTGTTCACACACTGGCCGGTCCCCCTGCCTAGATCCTCCTGAAGAACATGAACACTGGAGACCTGACCATGTTCTACTATGGAGACTGGCTGTCCCAGCGGAAGAGCAAGAAGACGCTGGTGTGTGAGATGTGTGCCGTCATTGATGGGGAGGAGATGATGGAGTGGACATCCTACACCGTCTCAGTGAAGACCAGTGACGTCCTGGGTGAGTCAGGGGTGGAGCGCTCCCTCTGTGTTCACTGCCCACTCACCCTGCCCTTCTCAAATTCTGGCTCAGGTCCCAAGCTCTGGTCAAGGCATTTTTCTTTGGTTAGCCTTTCAAAAGTAAGGCCAACTCATTTCCACAGAGTGTCATCTTCTACAAAGTATTCCTCCCCGTGACTGATGTGGCTCTGTCCTTTCTGCATCAGGAAAATGGGAGAAAACGGTGCAGCAGTTTGGCTCATAGGCCCTCAGTCCTCTGCTGCCTCCTGAAACCCCTCAGCCAGGTGCTGTTCAGCATGGCTGCCCTTGGGCCCCTTCCCACATCCCTGTGCTTGGCCACCATCTTCTGTGCCGGCCTTGGCCTGGGATCTTAGGGTAGGGTAAGTCCTTGAGCCCACGTGTGAGTGACATTCGAGAGCAGCAGTGACATCGAGGCTGTGACAGAGGCTGGCACAGATGTACCAGATGCTGGGAACCTACAGGAGGGCACCTTCCTTAGCCTGAGATCAGGGGCAAAAATCAGGGAGGGTTTCCCAGAGGTGGTGCCAAAGTGCAACCAGAAAGACAAACAGAAGCCAGTGAGGCAGATGGGACGCCAGAGGAAGGGCCTTCCAAGCAAAAGCACCGATGCACGCAGAGGCCTGCAGCCGAAAGGGAAGCAGTGTGTGCTGCCTCCATCCCCTCAACCAGTTCTGTCCCCTGGGAGCTGGTGCAAGGACCCTGAAAACTAACTCACACTGCCTATAAATGGTAGTGAGGGATCCCTGGTTGGCCCTGCTAGTTCACACTTTCAACAGGGAAGCTCTCCAGGCACAGTGATAGGGACCTCTTGCAAATGAAACCAAAGAAACGAAGCTTTCCTAAATTGGCAGCTCAGGCATACATGTTAGGTCAGGACAGCTGGCAAAGCACCAGATTTGTGGCACTTCCTTTCTTCCTAAGAAAGAAGATTTCACTCTCTTTTGATCAAAGTTCCAAGTGTCCACTCATTTTCAAGTCCCTCATCCCTTCATGATGTGCTCTCAGAAAGTAATAAGTTCATTGATAATCACAAATCTGCAGAATACATGAGTTCTTGCACCACACCATCCATGCCTGCTAACCAGGACCCCAGTTAACCCTACAGCATTTACAAGGCTCAAACGTAAGATGGAGGATAGAGTTGTAGACCTGGAAGCCCCAGGACACTGTCCAGCCCTTTCTGACCTTATCCCTGGCTTTGACGACTCTGAACTTGCCCATGTGCACCCTGGCTCCTCCCTGGATCCCAAGAGTGAGGCCAGAGCAAGAGGGCTGTGATTCAGAGAGGCCAGAGCCCTTGTCTTGTGCACCCCAGGAGCAGGCACCGATGCCAACGTGTTCATCATTATCTTTGGGGAGAATGGGGACAGCGGGACCCTGGCCCTGAAGCAGTCGGCCAACTGGAATAAGTTCGAGCGGAACAGCACCGACACGTTCAACTTCTCCGACATGCTGAGCCTGGGCCACCTCTGCAAGCTGAGAGTTTGGCACGACAACAAAGGTAGCTCAAGGTCAGGGTGGGGGAGGGCAGGCCTCTTCACCTAAGCCCTGCCCATCTCTCTGGCAGTGTGTGGACCCTTCTGCCCCGGGGTGGCAGGAAACTGGAAACAGTAGATTGCTACCATTTTGATGTTTCCATCAGTTAGAAGAGCCGGTGTTTCGGGACAAATTTCAGTCCCTCCTTCTCACACCCCCCATCCCAGGGTAATGAGTAGCTCTTACTTTTTCTGTGATATCAAGGCATTAATTTTACTTAGTTCAGACATTAAAATTAAGAGGGGTGGGGGGAGGAAAGGGCTATATCACCAAATTCCCTTCGCATGAATTTTCCATAAAGGATTATGCTTGTTTAGTTATAATAGCAAATCTAAAATTAGTCAAACTCAGTTATAAATATGAATGATGGGATAGGATATAAGCCAAACAAGAAATGTATCTTCAAAATGCCAAAGGAACGCTTTGTTGCATCTGTAATTGTGATGAATCTCATGTTCAATATTTCTTTCATTACTGCTTTGTTGTCGTCAGGCTGCTATGAACATTTTTTTTCTGGCTTTGGGCCATTATGTTATACATTATATAATTGGAACACAGTTGTTAAATACTAAATGTCACCTCCTTAAGACACATTATTTTCTTGATTTATGCCATTCTAACTCACCCTCTTGTCTTCTATTGAAACTGGCTTTGACAAGGCAATTCACTCAAATCCTTCTCCAGTCTTGTCTGAGTCTCCCCCACGAGTGGCCCAGAGGTGTCCTGAGTGTTGTATTGTCCTTACTTCTTTAGATCCTGGCAGAGAACCGATATATCTGTCATGGTGACTGATGAAGCCTAATTTGGCAGCTTTAACATGCGTTAAACAATTAAACATGTTTTCCATAACATGGGATAAGTTCTGATTAAGCACAGAGAGAGTTCTCAGCCTTCAGAGCAATAAAATAATGATGATTTGCACAGCCCTCAACTTTCAAATCCCAGTGTACCCACTCAGTCATTCACTGAGGGAACATTTACAGCATTTATTATGTGCCTAGTGCTCTGTTAAGTATAAAAGATACAAATATTTGGCCTTTGTGACAGTCTTAGGAATGATTGCCACAGAAGAACTTTATCATCTCTCTTTTCTACAGCCAAGGAACATTGAGGCCCTGTGAGGTTTGAACAACTTACTCAGAAACACACAGCAAGAAATAGACATAACTGAAACTCAAATCCAGGTCTTCTGATGCTTTTTCTAGTAAACTATGCTGGGGGCCAGCCCGTCCTGCCAGTTCCATTCTGCCCAGCCAGTGGGCTGATGGGTCAGAAAAGAAAAGATGAAGAGATGAGGGCAGCTTCTTCTACCTCTGTTCACTATGTCCCCCATACATGTTGTCAGGGCATTGGGGGAGGGTGTCTTCTCCAGAAAAGTGAGAGGAGATGCTTATTCCTCACCTATGCATTCATTGTCCTTATAAGTCTATGGAAAGAAACATATTTGCAAAGTATTATCAGAATATCGCTAAGGAATCTCTATTCTTTCCTAACAAAGAGACAAAACAAGATCCCTGAATTCTTTCTCACCCTCTCATTATCCGTTATGATTGTCTTAGACTTAATAGGAGGTTGGCTGGTAGCTGAAAGTCTGACAATTATGAATCAGATTTATTAAGATCATCTTTTGCCCCAGAGAATTCAGAAGATCAGGATAAGCCAATGCCCATGCCACTCAACAAATGAGTGTCAGGACAGTCGCTTCAGTGTTTGATCAGGCTGCCATTAGCTCGGTAAAGCACTGAGCCCCATTGTGTGTCTAATTAGAGTGATTTGACAGAGCAGATTGATGAGGGTGGGTGGAGATGAGATCTGTCTACCCTAGCTTCCAGGCATAGTTTCCTGTCTCAGTGTCCACACCAGAGGCAAACCACTGTTCAGGAAGTATATTCCCAGGAAGTGTGCCCCTTCCCTAATCAGGAAGAAGTACATTTTACTTCTGCACTAATACACACACTGGCAAGGCATTACTCCTGAGAACAGGGGCCTTGCCTCATCCATATTCATCTTCATAAAAGTGCCTATGGTAGAGTGGAAACTCTTTAAATCTTAACTTAGTTGAGGCTCCATGCCCTCCCACCCTCAGGAGAGAGCTGTGAAATACCAAGACCACAGCCCCTACCTCAGGAGCAACAGAGAAGCAAAGAGACTAGAACCTTGAGAAGGAAGAAATATTATTCCTAGTGAGTCTGAACAATCCCCTCAAGGTTCAAACACAAGATGGGATCAGAGGTTGAGCAGCTCCCTGATCACCTCCTGGTCAGGTCAGAGAACTGGGTAGGGGAGAATTTCATATAGACCACGATGACCTCCCTCACTTTTCTAAGAGGGGAAGACAATGTTAGGGTCATTTTTTGTTTAGGGCCACTTTTAATATGAAGATTTCACTCTTCATATTAAAGTGAGGGTGAAGGGATGACCAGAAAGACTGAGGATACCCTTATTAAAGATCACAGTTCTAGCTGCACACTCTACAGTCTTTGGAGTCATGTATCTGTCCAGGGTGCTGACTTCTTTCCAGCTTCTCTCAGCTCTGGACTCTATCACGTGTTTCCAGGGTCTCCACCTTGGAGGCTGACTGTTTTCAACCTGGACTGTTATAGGTTTCTCTCAAGCTTGGCAAAATGGTTCAAACTGCCATACATTTCATCCTCAAGTCACAGCAATAAAAGGCAGATAATTGTTGATCCAAGATAAGAGTTCATCTCTGTCTCCTGCCTTCAAAAGCTGCTATTTCCAACTCCGTATTATCTAACTCCACCTGACTAAACACCTGCAAACCTACTGGTTCTTTGTCACTTGGATGACTGCTCCTGCAGCTGCCCACACCTTCAAAATCTGCCTGATTCCTTCTCAATCTGTTTCTTATCACAGACTTTCCAGAGTTCTCTTGGGCACTTGTGTTCTATGTTGTATCCCTCCTTCCAAAGTATCTAGGAAAGCAAAGACTGACGTATTTGAGAAAAGCGTTCCAGAAAGTCAAGCAGTAACATTTCAGGAGTCAGGGATAATGCTTGTCTTTAGTGATGGCTATGTGTCCCTCCTTTGGGGCTTCCCAGGTGGCTCAGTGGTAAAGAATCCACCTGCCAATGCAGAAAACACAGATGACATGGGTTTGATCCCTGGGTTGGGAAGATCTCCTGGAGTAGGAAATGGCAACCTGTCCCAGTACTCTTGTCTGGAAAATTTCATGGACAGAAGAGCCTGGTGTGCTGCAGTCCATGGGGTCACAAAGAGTCAGACATGACTGAGCACACACACCATCCATTGTCCATTCATCATAGCTTTGCTCTATAAAGTTTCTGTAAACACTGAACCACTGCTGCTAAGAAAAACACAAGGTTAGGTTCCTGCAATCCTCTGGTTACACATTTTCATTAACCAGTCAATGCATAACCGTATTTTGTGTTGGGGAAGGGGCTTTCCTGGTGGCTCAGATAGTAAAGTATTTGCCTGCAATGCAGGAGACTCAGATTTGATCCCTGGGTTGAGAAGATCCCCTGAAGAAGGGCATGGCAACCCACTCACTATTCTTGCCTGGAGAATCCCATGGACAGAAGACCCTGGTGGGTTACAGTACATGGGGTCACAGAGTCAGAGCAACAAACGCATACTGTTTAAAGACACTTCATATGGTATACATTGTTGATTTATTAACAGTGAACTCATGGCCATCAACAATATTGATGAGGATAAAGGAAAGTTATGTGGCAAATCTATTTTCCCTGTAAGGCACATCACAGCCTTCTTGCACTTAGAAACACTAGACAGTTCTTTAGCACTATAACATAAAAATGTAAAAAAAAAAAAAACAAAACCCCACAGCACCAAGTAGATGACAAAAACACTTGTTCATAGTGTGAGAGCTGAAACAGGAGTCAGCACCATCTTGTTTAACCCCAACTGGCAACATGTGAATTTTTTGCTGCTCTGCACATGTCTGTGAATAACTGTGAAAGGACTGTGAGTATTAATTTTAGAGCTACACATAAATTTTATCAAGTAGGTGAATTTGGAAATATGGATACATAAATAATAAGGTTCAACTTGATCTGTCCTTGAAAAGACAATATTTGAGCTAAGACCTAAAGAATTTATAGGAGTAGACATTTGGTGAGGTGAGGTGTTTATCAGAAATGAAGTGTGTTTGAGGCAGAATGAATAGAAAACATAAAAGCTCTAAAATATAAGAAAGACTGATATGTTTCAGAAATGAAAGAACAGTTGAGAATGACGACCAAATAGGGAATGGGTGTGGGATCTATAAAGTAGACAAGAATCAGGCCATGCAGGGTATTATAAGTCTTGTCCAGGATTGGGTCTTTATCCTAATTGTCCTGAGAAGCCATCAAAGGATCTCAGAACAGTAGTCATGTAGGGAAGATTATCATAGTGTCTGTGGGGAATAGGTTAGATGGAAAAGAAAGCAAACTTCAAAAGACTGGCTAAGAGATGGTGGGAGATAACCATGCCCTGCACAATGACGGTAGCAGTGGGGAACGGAGAAAATGTAGCAAGATTTGAGAAATGCTTAAGCAGAAGGCTTATTAAAGGATTGGCTGAGAAGGAAAGTTGAGCAAGAATGGTAAGGCTGATAGAAGAGATTCTTCATCCTGACATGTTTAATTTAAAGGTCTGGGAGACATCTAGGAGTGATGGCTAGTAACAGTTTGGTCTGGAGCTCAGGAGTCAAACTGATCTGGATATACTGATCAGGAGATACTGATCTAAGAGTTGTTAGTGCAGAGGCATCACTGAAGCCATGAGAGTGAGGAAATGAAGCTTCAGAAAAACAAGAGTGACCAAGAGCAGATTCTTGAGTACTCCCATGTTTGAGGTTAGAGAATAGAAGGGAAGGAAGAGGAGAAGGAGGAGGAAAGGGGGAGGGAAATGGGTGGCCTCAACATTTTTTCACTTCCTAAAGGAACGTGTTCAGGGAGATGGACCCTACCTATGGAACTATTAAGGACCGTTCACTGACCATGAAACCCCAAAATGTGGTGTGCTGGTTCATGATGCCATAGTTTCGTGGGCATAAATTTAATAAAGAAGCTATGAAACCACATTTTTTTTTTCAAATTGCAAAGCAATTTAAACTATTTTAAATGTTTATTTCTTCCTAACAAATTCCCAGAATCCCTTGTTGAGAAATTTTGTTATGCAGCCAAACATTTAAGTCACTGTAGTAGGGAGAAAGGAGGGGAAGATAAACAGTCTTCCGTCGTTTGTGGATTCGTGTTTATAAGATACAAATGTTCATCGTTGCCTCTTAAGTACTCCTCCTCCTCACCTCCCACACACAGAATGTCAGGGAAACCTTCTCACCAATCTCACTCTCTTTGTTGGCTGGTCCTTTTTGAGATGTGTAATTGCCTTTTTATTCCTGATTGTTCCAGTCCATCCAGTGAATGGTATGATATGTATGAATTTGCAGCAATGAGAAGTCTCCAAAATGAACATCCATTTAAAAAGTTTTCTTTTCACTCTCTTCTCTTTCCAAGCTCTGCCATGATTACATCTCCCTGTTTATGGTGAACAAACTCTCTGATGGACTAACGTCCTCACTGAAAGTTCTTCCTATTGCCTTACCTTACTTAAGCCCTCTCCCCAAATAGTCATCATATTTGTAACTACATTCTCAGTCTGGCTCCCTTACTTAACTAGCAGCTCCATGAGTACCATTGTCGTATTCATTCCTCTTCCCTCATGCCCCTCACACTGCCTGTAATGCAGTGGGGGCTTAACATTGAATTTATTTAATACCTCTGTTTCAAGCCTTCATATACCAACCCTGTTTTCTTATGCCTCTACCACAGGGAACCCACATTTCTTCTGGATCAAAGTTTTTCTTTGTGTCTTAATACTTTCAAAAGTGGGTCCTGGTCGTGAATTTCAGGGTCATTACTAGGTCCTATAATAATGGCTTCTCCCACTCCTTGGACACTATGCATATATCTAGACTTTCTCAGCTTTCTACTTTCATTTTCCTTCTCTGCAAAAACTCTACACTCAAATTTATCTCATCCACGTCAAAACCCTGAAAGGAAAGGGGAACAGTTCAGCACCTCGGACAGCTCTAAAACTATCTACCCATCGTTTCTTGCTACTACTTTGGTTTAGTTTGGCCTTGAAGTACAAAACAAAGCAGGGCAAAGACTAACAGAGTTTTGTCAACAGAACACACTGATCATA
The DNA here is from genome assembly GCA_935064755.1 of Tragelaphus eurycerus. NCBI lineage: Eukaryota > Metazoa > Chordata > Mammalia > Artiodactyla > Bovidae > Tragelaphus > Tragelaphus eurycerus. The sequence continues at coordinate 17,111,503 of CAKXYN010000023.1, forward strand.
GCAAACACCATCTCCCAACAACACAAGAGATGACTCTACACATGGACATCACCAGATGGTCAGTACTGAAATCAAATTGATTATATTCTTTGCAGCTGAAGACAGAGAAGCTCTATATAGTCAGCAAAAACAAGACCTGGACCTGACTGTGACTCAAATCGTGAGCTCCTTATTGCAAAATTCAGAGTTAAATTGAAGAAAGTAGGAAAAAACACTAGACCATTCATGTATGACTTAAGTCAAATCCCTATGGTTATACAGTGGAGGTGACAGATAGATTTAAGAGATTAGATCTGGTATACAGAGTGCCTGAAGAACTATGAACAGAGATTCATACCATTGTAAAGGGGGTGGAGACCAAAACCATCCCCTAGAAAAAGAAATACAAGAAGGCAAAGTGGTTGTCTGAAGAGGCTTTACAAATAGCTGAGAAAAGAAGAGAAGTGAAAGGCAAGGGAGAAAGGGAAAGATAGACCCAGCTGAATAATTGGAAATATCAAGGGAACATTTCAGGCAAGGATGGGCACAAAAAAGGACAGAAATGGTAAGGACCTAACAGAAAGAGAAGAGATTAAGAAGAACTGGTAAGAATACACAGAAGAATGATACAAAAAATTATTAATGACCTGGATAACCATGATGGTGTGGTCACTAATCTAGAGTCAGACATGCTGAAGTGTGGAGTCAAGTGGGCCTTCGGAAGAATTACTACAAACAAAGCTAATGGAATTCCAGTAGATCTATTTCAAATCCTAAAAGATGACGCTGTTAAAGTGCTGCACTTGATGTGTCAGCAAATTTGAAAACTCAGCAGTGGCCACAGGACTGGAAAATATCAGTTTTCATTACAGTCCCAAAGAAGGGCAATTCCAAAGAATGTTCAAACTGCTGTACAATTTATGCTCACTTCACATGCTGCTGCTGCTGCTGCTGCTAAGTCGCTTCAGTCGTGTCCGACTCTGTGCGACCCCATAGACGGAAGCCCACCAGGCTCCCCCGTCCCTGGGATTCTCCAGGCAAGAACACTGGAGTGGGTTGCCATTTCCTTCTCCAATGCAGGAAAGTGAAGAGTGAAAGTGAAGTCGCTCAGTCGTGTCCGACTCTAGCGACCCCATGGACTGCAGCCTACCAGGCTCCTCCATCCATGGGATTTTCCAGGCAAAAGTACTGGAGTGGGATGCCATTGCCTTCTCCAACTTCACATGCTAGCAAGGTTATATTCAAAATCTTTCAAGCTAGCCTTCAGCTGCACATGAACTGAGAACTTCCAGATGTACAAACTGAGTTTAGAAAAGGCAGAGGAACCAGAGATCGAATTGCCAACATTTGCTGGATCATAGAGAAAGCAAGGGAATTCCAGAAAAACATTTACATCTGCTTCATTGATTATGTTAAAGCCTTTGACTGTGTAGATCACAACAAACTGTGGAAAATTCTGATGGGAATACTGTAACACCTTACTTGTCTCCTGGGATACCTGCATGCAGATCAAAAAGCAGCAGTTAGAACCGGACATGGAACAAAATGGACTGGTTCAAAATTTAGGAAGGATTATGACAAGGCTGTACAGTCTCACACTGCTTATTTAATTTGTGTGAAGATTGTGCATGCATACTAAGTTACATCAGCCATGTCTGAGTCTTTGTAACCCTGGACTGTAGCCTGCCAGGCTCCTCTGTCCATGGAATTCTTTAGGCAAGAATACGGGAGTGGGCTGCCATGCCCTTCTCCGGGGGATCTTCCCAACCCAGGGATCAAACCCATGTCTCCTGTGGCTCCTGCATTGCAGGTGGATTCTTTCCCTGCTGAGCCACTGCAGAAGCCCTATATGCAGATTACATCATGCAAAGCCAGGCTGGATTTATCACAAGCTAGAGTCAAGATTGCTGGGGAGAAAAAAAAAAAAAAAAGATTGCTGGGAGAAACATCAGCAACCTCATATATGCAGATGATACCACTCTAGTGGCAGAAAGTGGAAAGGAACTAAGCCTCTTGATGAGAATGAAAGAGGAGAGTGAAAAAGCTGGCTTAAAGCTCAACATTCAAAAAACTAAGATCATGACATCCAGTCCCATCACTTGATGGCAAACAGAAGAGGGAAAAGTGGAAACAGTGACAGATTTTATTTTCTTGGACTCCAAAATCACTGCAGACAGTGACTGCAGCCATGAAATTAAAAGACATTTGCTCCTTCGAAGGAAAGTTATGACAAACCTAGACAGTGTATTGAAAAACAGAGACCACTTTTCCAACAAAGATCTGTATGGTCAAAGCTATGGATGTGAGAGTTGGACCATAAAGAAGCCTGAGTGCCAAAGAATTGATGCTTTTGAACTGTGGTGTTGGAGAAGACTCTTGAAAGTCCCTTGGACTGCAAGGAGATCCAACCAGTCAATCCTAAAGGAAATCAATCCTGAATATTCATTGGAAGGACTGATGCTGAAGCTAAAGCTCCAATACTTTGGCCACCTGATGTGAAGAACTGACTCATTGGAAAAGACCTGATGCTGGGAAAGATTGAAGGCACAAGGAGAAAAGCACAGCAGAGGCTGAGATAGTTAGATAACATCACTGACTCAATGGACTTGAACTTGAGCAAACTCCAGGAGATACTGAAGGACAGGGAAGCCTGGCATGCTTCAGTCCATGGAGTCGCAAAGAGTGGGACACGACTTAGCAACTGAACAACAACAACTTTGGTATAGATGCCAGGCTCTTTGAATAGCTTGATTCCTCCCTTATTCCTCTGATTACCTTTGGTCTCCTCATTGCTCTTGGACTTAAAGAAATTCCAAGTCACTGATGTTATCTTCTTCCCTTTGTAAGCAGAAAAATGACCTCCTCGTTGACAACTAGACTTTGGATTTGAAAGCAGGATCCTGTCATTGGCAAGAACAGAAAGATTTTTGTGTCTTCAATGAGCCCAAGTGGTTGGGATACTAGGGTCAGAAGAGGACCAAGATTCTGTGCCTGATTTCCTCTTTATAGTAACTTTTTCCTCCAGAGATGAAAGTTTAATTGTTTAATACAGAGCCATACTTAATCCCTTTATTTTTTTCATGCCACTGACTTTTGAAGGAACAGGGCCCACTGATTTATAAAATTTGCACACTCCGGACCTGTCTGCTTGCTTCTTTATGGTGTCATTGCTTCCTTGTTCCCCGTATTTCCTACAATCTGAAAGTCAGCTGTAAAGATTTGATTAGATCCAGGTTCGATATTATTTGCCAAGAACACTTTATATGTGGTATCAGGGCTACTTTAAAATGGGACTTATGTACTTCATATTACATCACAGCCATCTCACACTTACTGATGCTCACGTCTAATGGTGAATCCAGGGCGGACTGCTTGATCCCTCCATTGTAAACTCTCCCATCACTCTTCATCTAATGGCTTCTCAGTGATGATCAATTAGAATTACAAATGATTTTCTAATTGTTATTTCTTACCCACTTATTAGCTGGAATTCTGTAAAAAAAAAAAATTGTCCCTCAGGCTATTTGATTACCATGAAATATAGTTCATAGATGAAAATCAAGATAAATGATTAATTCTTCCCCTTAATTCCAATTACCCAGATAGCTTTTATAATACTGAACAAATTATAACAAGAGTGTTTATTTTCTAATCCATCTTTTTCCTCTTGCTTTCTTCCTCTGAAATGAAAACTCTAATACATTTTCTTTAGAATAATATAAATTCATAGAAATGTATAGGATCTCAGAAATCATGTATTTTAACCCAGTTACTTTGTTCAAGTAAGGAAGTTGAGGCATAGACATGCTATAATGTGTTCAGTTTGGTGGGTTTGCTGAGAATGGAGCCTGCAGATCTCCCAGACCCAGGTTTGTCACTCTTGGCATCCTGTCTTGAATGATGTACATGAGAAAGTATTTGTGGAGGGATACTAGCTATATTCTGTATTCTTTAATAGCTAGAACTCTGTGATGGCTCCATATCTCATTTCAAACAATCTATTTATCTTTTTAAAGAAATTTTGTTTACCCACATGGACTTTAGCTTCCCAAAGTTATTTTTTAAAGAAATTACTTGGAAAAATAAATTATCTATTCAAGCAATATTTTAAGGGTTTGCACTGAAATTAAAAAAGCTGAGAGATCACTATAGAAAGTAAATGTAATTTATCAATTCTATATTTATTGAGCACTAAGTCAATACACCTGTGATGTAATGAAGAAGTTTAAGACATAACTTCCACACTTTAAAATCGAACTAGAGAAGTCTCACACACACACACACACAATCACTATAAAAGAGTTCATGTTCATGACCTCACTAGAAAACATTTATTTCCCAAGCCTTCTTGGGCAACTGTTCACGAGCAAGGGAATAAACAGGATGATTGCCATGGACTGGGGAGTTTGGAGGGTCTCGTGGAGGAAGTGAAGCCTGAGTTGTCCAGAGGGTAGGTGGGAATTGAGGGCAGGGAAATCACTGGAAGCCTTAATGAAGATGAAAGATACAGCTAAGTGATGCTGAATGAATGCATCTCACTGGGATAGAGGAGTTGCCTTAGGAGTCTTCCTTACTGAGGCAGGAAATAAGGTGGCTGGAGTCAGGATGAAGAAGGCCCTATATATGTAAACACAGGATTGGACCCTTTCCCCTCATCAGATGTGGAAGGTCACTGAGGAATCACAGGTAGCAGATAGCATGATGAAATCCGAGCAGTGCCTTCTCTTGGCTGAAAAGATTGGGGCCCTATGCTCATTCAGTTTTTTCTTTTATTGGTGGAAAATTGCTTTACAATTTTGTGTTGGTTTCTGCCATACAACAATGTGAATCAGTCATAATTATACATATATTCCTTCCCTCCTGGGCCTCCCTCCCCAGCCCCATCCCACCCTCTCCACACCAGCTCCCCCCTACCCCCAGGTCATCACAGAGCACCAGGCTGGGCTCCCTGTGTGTTTAGCAACTTCTTACTATCTATTTTACACCTCATTCAGTTTTTAAGCTTTTTTTCTTATAATAAACCTTGGAACATTTGGGATAAAATAACTTCACTAGGACAGACCCTTGCTCCCTGATGGGGCTTTGGATTATTTTTCCCCTCCACTCATAGAATGTTACCACCAGTGTCCTTCCTTGTTCTTCCCTATTTAATAATAGTGCACTCATCCACTCAATAAACATTTATTGAATAATGTGCTAAGCATTGCTCTAGGCACTAGAATATAGTGGTGGATATCAGGCAAGACTCCTGCTCTCATGGGGCTTACAATCTAGAGAAGACAGACAGTATAGACAACGTGCGGGGAAGGCAATGGCACCCCACCCCAGTACTTTTGCCTGGAAAATCCCATGGACAGAGGATCCTGGTAGGCTCCAGTCCATGGGGTCGCTAAGAGTCTGACACGACTGAGCGACTTCACTTTCACTTTTCACTTTCATGCATTGGAGAAGGAAATGGCAACCCACTCCAGTATTCTTGCCTGGAGAATCCCAGGGACGGGGGAGCCTGGTGAGCTTCCGTCTATGGGGTCGCACAGAGTCGGACACGACTGAAGCGACTTAGCATAGCATAGCATAGCATAGACAACGTGCAAGGAAATAAACCAAAATTATTCGACTGTGAAATGGGTGTATGTTAATGTGATAGCAAGTAATTGGGGATGGGAAAGCCTCCGCAAATTGGAAAGGTCTTCCCAAAGACAGGACATTTGATCTGACACTTCAGTGATGAAACACTGTGGATATTCAGAGCCTAGGGTATATTGTTGTAGGAAGACAGAAAATGTGCAACATTTCCATGACAAGACTTGATTTCATATATTAAGGTACTAAAAGGTGTACATGAAATATACTATCGAAATCAAAACGGAAAGGGGCCAAGTCATGTCAGTTCTTATAGTTGTTGGTGAGCTGTTTGTAGTTATTCTGAGAGTAATGGGAAACCATTGAACAGCTTTCCATGAGAAGTAGCAAAATCAAACCTGATTTATGATTTCAAAATATCATTATGATGCATGTAGAAGGGTAGTAATTATAGCATTGCATGTAGAAGTGAAACTCATCAATTAGGACAACATAGAAATTTTCTTGTGTGTGTACAATGGAATACCATGCAACTATGAAAAGGGATGGGCAGATATTTATGTACTGATATAGACTGTGAGTGAAAAAGGTAAGATGTCAGACTGTGTGCGATGTTTGCTATCTTTGTGTAAAAAGATAAAATAGAACTCTGAAAGAGGAGATTCTATAAAGAAATGGATCCTCTCAGTTCAGATCAGATCAGTCGTGTCCGACTCTTTGCGACCCCATGAACTGCAGCACGCCAGGCCTCCCTATCCATCACCAGCTCTCGGAGGTTACTCAGACTCACATTCATCGAGTCAGTGATGCCATCCAGCCATCTCATCCTCTGTCGTCCCCTTCTTCTCCTGCCCTCAATCCCTCCCAGCATCACAGTCTTCTCCAATGAGTCAACTCTTCGCATGAGGTGGCCAAAATACTGGAGTTTCAGCTTTAGCATCATTCCTTCCAAAGAAATTCCAGGCCTGATCTCCTTCAGAATGGACCGGTTGTATCTTCTTGCAGTCCAAGGGACTCTCAAGAGTCTTCTCCAACACCACAGCTCAAAAGCATCAATTCTTCGGCGCTCAGCCTTCTTCACAGTCCAGCTCTCACATCCATACAGGACCACAGGAAAGATCATAGCCTTGACTAGGCGAACCTTTGTTGGCAAAGTGATGTCTCTGCTTTTGAATATGGATCCTCTAGTGGTGGGATTAAGATGGTTCCCTATCAATCTATGATGGTAGTGATGTCATATGACATCAGCCTTCCCAGAGCTGCCTCTTCTCACGTTTGATAGGTTCTTAGTGTAGAAAGTCATGGTAGGATCCTTGTTAATCCCATCGAACATTTCTCTAAAAAAGCAATTAAATAATCAGTGAGCATGAAGCTAAGAGTGAAGCTTATTTGTCTTACAGTGGTTGGGGTTAGTCTGCTATTTACCATGGAAGGAGTTCCTTTGCAGAATCAAACTTGAAAAGAGAGCTGAAGATGGGGTGAGACAGTGCCATGCCTTCAGAGGCGAGAGGAAAAGGGGGTTCAGGGGGAGAGAGCAACCTGCTAGCATGCACCTGGGCAACTGGGGTCGGGCTGCCTCCTCCTCCAGCTGTCTTCACCCACACACTGGGGCCCTGGATTGCTTGTGGATAAAGTTAAAGGCAGCCCAGAATCCACCCTTCCCATCATCCCACTGCTTTTCTCTGTCACCGCCATGCCTGGAGCTCTGGAAGTGAATTTGGGAGTGAAGCCTGCCCAGGATATAGAGCAGAGTGAGTCTGTTATTTTCACTTAATACTGTGCTGGGCTGTGCTTAGTTGCTTAGTCATGTCCAACTCTATGTGACCCCACAGACTGTAGCCCACCAGGCTCCTCTGTCCATGAGGATTCTCCAGGCAAGAATACTGGAGAGAGTTACCGTGCCCTCCTCGAGGGATCTTCCCAGCCCAGGGATCAAACCCAGGTCTCCTGCATTGCAGGCAGATTCTTTACCAGCTGAGCTACTAGGGAAGCCCCCACTTATTACTAACCATTTGTTATTTTCATTTTGAATTTAAATAAAACTTAAAGTATGCATGCAAAAAATTCTTTGTTGATAAAATAACACCACTTTTTAACTCAACAGAACCACTGTAAAATTTAACTTGTTCTAGGACTCGCTGATTTCCACTTTCAGTAAAGACCTATGTTTTAAAACATATGACATACCTTTTACACCAGGAATGAAGCTATACTAGGACTGCCAGTATGTATGCTCTGCCTGTGAGCCTTAATATCTGCTCCCTGTGGACTGGGTGACTGGAAGCATGTGTCCATCTTTGTGTGTCTCTGTGCTTATAACCCTTGAGACCAATGGCAAGATCTAGAGATGTTGCTTCGGGCAGTGTCTGATCCTCCCTCACCATTATTGAAATGGCTTTTTGTTGGAGAAGCTAGGACTGCCCTTCCAACCCCAAGTGGCATGAGACGGCAAGATGTGAAAGTAAAACATATACATGCCTTCCTTGTAGCCTCTGCACATACTATGGACACAGAGATCCTCTAAGAGTTCCTGAACCCAAGTTAAGGATTCTGCAAAGAGAATTATTGGGTTGGCCAATAATATCTTATGGAAAAACCTAAACAAACTTATTGGCCAACCCAATCTATTCTCTGGGCTAGAGGTATCTCAGAGATCATCTAACCCAACCCCTCATTTCATCAACACAGAGACAAAGGCCCAGAGAGGACAGAGAACTTGTCCAGGGCCACACAGCCAGCAGATGTAGGGAGCAGAAGTCTGAAAGGGGAGGATGGGCCCATTCAGCCTCCAGCCCCGTGTCTCTATTTCCAGGGCTATTTCCTGGCTGGCACCTGAGCCACATCGACGTGAAGGACAATTCCCGTGACGAGACCTTCCACTTCCAGTGTGACTGCTGGCTCTCCAAGAGTGAGGGCGACAGGCAGACAGTCCGCGACTTCGCCTGCGCCAACAACGAGATCCATGACGAGCTGGAGGAGACCAGTACGTGGGAACACTGGTGGGCCCTGCTTAGATGCAGCCTGGGCAGAGGGAGGGGGGAACAACGTTGGAAAATCTAAGGGAAGATCTCTCATAGCTGGAGGGGAGTCAGATGCCCAATGAAAGAAATGACATTGCAGCAGTACATCAGTAAACACCCTAAGTGTTGCTTCGTGAACCTGAGACAGCCAAGATGCTGGTGCCAGCTCATGGCCTCAGATCACAGGGACTTATTAGGTAGCAGGAAAACCCACAGGGGACAAGCCTACCCTGGGCAGTTTGATGTGATGCTCTCTCTGGTTTACTTTTTTGTCGTGGACTCTCTCCAGCTGATGTCTATGGCAACCGCCACCAACTCCGGCCTTCCTGAAAACAGAATGTGTAGGGAGCCAGCATCTCCACTGACAGCTTTCTCTTTGGCTCCTTCCTCAGGGCATGTGCAAAGGGAAAGAGTAATTGGTCCCTAAGGTGGATGGCCATCAAGGACCATGGAGGTGTCTCTTTAATACAGATGCCAGTATCTGGGTCCAATAGATTTGATGAAGGCTTATCAATAGCAGAGCCTGATGTAAAGAAAGGATTTTCCAACCTTTTCTTACTGCAGCTAGCTAGTTACTGTAACACTAGCTGCAGTAAGACTTAAACCCACAAATCTCAATAGCTAAATACAACAAAATCTGTTTCTCACTGATGTATTCAGTCCAGTGAAGGTGTTTGGCAAGAGGCCTTCCACGCTGTGATTCAGGGGCCCAAGCTCTTCTCACCTGTCTGCCATTTTCAACATGTGGCTCCCACATTTCTTGAAGAGGGAAAAGACAGCTGGGAGAAGGCACACTCCATACTTTCTTAACACATTAACTCATATTCTGAGTCATGTGCCTCCACCTAGATGCAAGGGCACCTGGGATCGTAGTACCTGGCTGGACAGTTGCCCTGGGCAAGCTTTGTACATCATGAAAGGGAAGCATGGATGCTCGGTGGAAAGCCACGGAGCCTTCTGCACCATGCCATCCAAACTGCCCAGTGATGGACTCAGCTGCTTGGAGAGGGTGATCACTGATGGTACTGGGGGCATTCAAACAAGGGCCAAGCACTCATCTGTCAGCCTTCATGTATGAGGATGCCTGTCCTAATTCGGAGGGTGAACTCTCAGCTTCTCTAACTGTACTTACTGGGGGCCCACTTTAATTTTAGATGCTATGAACCATGCACCCTGCTTTGTTAGTTTCCTTGTACTGAACTGTGCCCATCTGTGTTGTCCCTATGCAGCTATAAGCTCCCAGAGGTCAAGGACGGAATCACTCTGCAGGCTCTGGGACTTAGTAGGTGCACAAATCATGAGAGCTCAGCAAATGAAGGTTGTTTTTCCTTGGGGCCTCACAATCTCATTAGTGGTGGAGGCTAATGCATAATTGCTAACACGAACAATAAAGGCTCCTGGGGCCCTTGGCATTCAGGGGAGGAGAGATTTGTGAGGCTGGGAGCATAACCACGGAGTATCCTTCACAGATTTCCCACCAAACAGCTTGCTAAGACCTATGGAATTTGGGTTGGTAGGGAGCTTGTTAGAGGGGAAGCAGTACTTGCATTAATTCCAGAAGGATGTGTGTGAGACAGAGATGGAAGGACAGGGACACCAAGCCCAGGACTGGTCTGGATCAGTCTGTCATTATGAGGAGCCTGCAGAGGGCAGGGTGCCCAAAGGCCAGTGACACCCATGCCCGCAGATGGAGGCTCATCCCAGGGAGAGCCAGGGATACAATTCAAGCCAATCATACCAACCTCAGCTATCTTTAACCAAGTGACACAGCCTGGTGTGGGTTCTGGGCACACTAATGAATAGGGCAGAGATCCTGCCCTCGTGGCACTTACAGTCCATGTCTGTGTCCCCAGGGGCATCTCTGGGCACTTGACTTGTAGGAATAAACACCCTCTCATATCTGAACAGAACTTCATGTGCGTGAAGGTGCTCCACACATCCCCTGTTCTCACTGGATCCTCACCACCCTACGCCCACCCTCTGAGCTGGATAGGGGCAAATTCACCTCTCTATATCCTAGGTATGGAAAACCAAAAACCAGAAAAGTGAAGCAATACATCAAAGACTTAGCCATAGCCAGTAGGACTCATATGACCTGATTCCTAGATCAGGACTCATCATACCACGGTCGCTGTGTCATCCTTGGGCCTGGCTGGTACTCCAGATTGATCAACCACCTCGCCTTGTTTAGCATCCTCTTTGCTGCCTTCACCTCCAAGTCTTGTTAGCAATTTCAGAAGCTGCTCCCCATCCTCTGTAAGCATCAGCCTCTGTAGGTGATTCCAATGTGCAGGCAAAGCAGAAAACCACTGGCAACTTTTAAATAATACTGTTATTTGGGTCTCACCCCACAGATTCTGTGTTAAGTCCTGGACAGTAAGAGCATGTGCTTATGTGTGCATATGCATGTATGCAACACACACACACACACACATACATGACACCTAGGAGGACAAAAAAATATATCTCTAGGGCATGCTGTGTGCATGCTAAGTCACTTCAGTTGTGTCTAACTTTTTGCCGCCCCAGGGACTGTAACCCACCAGGCTTCTCTGTCCATGGAATTCTCCAGGCAAGAATACTGGAGTGGGTTGTCATGCCCTCCTCCAGGGGATCTTCCCAAGCCAGGGATTGAACCAGCGTCTCCTGCATTGGCAGGCGGGTCCTGAACCTCCTGGGAAGCCCCCACTCTGGGACATTCTCCAGCAAGACCAATGCCTCCCCCCTCTACAGCTCCCTTCCTTCTTATCCACCCCTACTTGAAGCCTTTGCAGGCTGCTCAGTCAGCCTTATCTGCAACATTTCCAGTTCCGATACAGTCAAGCTTGATGACCAACTCCCCAGGTTGGAGGACTCACTGGTCCACCAGACAGCTATGTTAAAAAATTCATCTTTATGATTATGTTCCTGAAGGTACTATCCATTGGCAGTCCCAATGGAGGGAAACAGAAAACTGCAGGAGTGGTCAGGACTTGGTTGTACATGCCCAAACCCCAGCCCTAAGCTGGCTCCAGGAAAAAGGGAGCATGTTGGTGCCCAGACCTTGGAAGTTTCAGGTGGAACTGGCTGGGGCTTGGCTGTCTCTAGAGGCTCCAGTGGTTTCAGTATGTCCTTGTCCCCTTCTCCTCTCAACTGTTTCTTTCTCTACATCGTGGGAAGATGGTGGCTGGTACCCCCAACCCTGTAGCCTTCTAATTGAACAGCTTTGATGGAAGGGAAGAGAGCATCTCTTAAGGAATAATTCTGATTGTCCAGGTCTGAGACTTTCATGTAAAACCACATGGGAGGAATGTTCAGAGCCAAGAAGGGTCCTGGCAACATAGATGGAGGAGGTGATGTGGAGCAATAAGCTGCAGGTGCCCTCTGGATGCCTAGGTGTCCTCTGGTGGTGCTCCTTGGTGCCTTGTGCCCCTCATGTCCTGGCCTCAAGGCAAACACCTATCTGTTCAGGAGCTGCTTATGTGAGGTGCGTTTGATCTGCTGCGTGCATCCTGGGCTTCTGGTTCATCTCTGTCTGCAGATACCACGCCCAGAACACAGGCAAGATGTCAAGGGCAGACAGCCCTGCTCTCTCCTGTTCTGCCACATTCACACCCACTAAGCCTGCAGTATTTTTGTTAGTGGCCCCTTCATGTGAACGACTTGCATGGTGGCTACGGAGCCACTTTCTTCAGCCAGACTCCTCCCTTGGGGGTGTTGGCCCCGAGGTGAGCCTCACGTGGATCCCTGCTAGGCTGAGCTGCTGCCTGCCCCACTCTGTCAGGTCCCTGGTCCTCCTCTGTCCTTTCCTCCCAGCAACCTATAAACAAAGCTGAGAGTCATGCCTTCCACATTTTTATCAAGTGATTGATGAAATGACTTTTCCAAGGTGGAAATAGGCTGATTGAAAGACTGTTGGTGCAACTGGCCACATTTGTTTTTAATCCATCTGAATGTCCTCACTTACACGCCTTCCTTCTCTGCCTTGTCTTTGGGGCCATGAGGAGAGAGCTGGTTATGATCCACACACATGTCCTCCTTGAGCTGATTGCAGGAGGCAAGTAGGTTCCTAGTGCTCCCTGCTTTTTTCCCTGGGCGCTGACAGTCCATTTCCTCTATAGTGAAGGATCCACTTTGAATTCACAGGTGTCTGGTTTGCAGAAATACCTTACCCTCCCTGTGTTGGCTTTGAGCCCCCAGCCATGACTCATTCATTTCATGTCCTGGTGCTGTGAACGGTTGGACCTGCAGAGACAGGTTCTTCTTCCAGGGCTGTGCTCACTGTGGATCTCCTCCCCTATCCTGGGTTCTTTGCCCGGATGCCTTCTATCTATGACTTGAGAGAAGTCACAAAGGCAACAGGTCACTGAGAGGCTGGGGTTGACGTTACATTGAACTGTAGACACAGCCATCCCTTCTAACTGTCTTTATCACGTTTCTGAGATAAAAGCACAGAAATCAAATTATCTCTTTGGATCTGGAATCCCAAATCCTCAGTGACTCACTAACTGCAGGAAGACAAATATTGTGTCCTCCTGTGTGCCAGCTCCATCCCAGCTGGTCCGTGGGGAGTGGGGCTGGATCTCTTGGATCTCAAGCCCCACCCCTGCCCTCCAGTATCTTTGCTTATGCTCCTTCCCCTCCCCGCCTCCTAGAGCATCCCTCGGTTCTCTGTTGATCACAATCATGAATCTTCTTCGAGGCCAAGCTCACATACTGCCTTCTTCATGGAGCTTACTGCCATGAGCCTAATAATTCATTATTCACTCAACAACTATTTATTGAATGCCTATGTGCCAGGCACCGTTCTGGGCACTTGGTGTCTATAATGAGCAAAACAAAGACCCTTGCCCTCATGGAGCTTACATGCAGGTGGGAGGGGGGCATACAATAAGCAACAAAATGTTAAGTAACTGCTTAGCATATTAGAAGGTACTAGGTAAGGGAAGATGGAGAAGGCAATGGCAAGCCACTCCAGTACTCTTGCCTAGAAAATCCCACGGATGGAGGAGCCTGGTGGGCTGCAGTCCATGGGGTCGCTACAAGTCGGACGTGACTGAGCAACTTCACTTTCACTTTTCACTTTCACACAGTGGAGAAGGCAATGGCAACCCACTCCAGTGTTCTTGCCTGGAGAATCCCAGCGACGGCAGAGCCTGGTGGGCTGCCGTCTATGGGGTCGCACAGAGTCGGACACAACTGAAGCGACTTAGCAGCAGCAGCAGCAGCAGGTAAGGGAAGATGATAGAGCTCAGTAGAGCAGGCTGGAGCCCCGGGGGAAATTGGGTTGGAATTTGGTTAGGGTGGTCCCTGAGAAGGGGACGTCTGAGTAGGACAGGAAGGAGTGAGCCAGGTCAACATGGATGGAGGTGGGGGAGAGAAAGGGGATGAGCTGCAGACAGAGCTCTAAGGCAGGAGCAGGCCTTGTGCTCCTGGAGTAGCACTGAGGCCAAGCAGAGCGAGCAAGGTGGGGAAAGTGCTGGAAGATGAGGTTGAAGACGTAACGGGAGCCAGATCCACCCTCTCCCTCTTGGTACTTGTGCCCTTTGCTGCAGGTTATTCTGTTCTGTTGTATCGTCCGTGTCAGAGATGAGTGCTAGAGTCACCCAGAGTCCTGGCCCAGACACACTAGCCCAGTCCTGGCACTAGACACCTGCTTAACAAATGAAACAATGTTGACTTGCTTGTGGAAACTTTAGGGGAGGGAGGTTGTGATGCTGAGCTAGACACCAAAGTGAGAGCTGAGACAGACAGAGGCTGTTTGCTAGAGAAAGTTCCAGGCTCTTCTAGAGTCTGTCTCTCCTGCCTGGATCTTCCCCTCCCCTTTCTGTAGCTTGGCCCTGCCTCTCTTCCCTTCTCTTTGCTCCTGATCTTTACTTTGCATCTCAGAGACTCCTCCATCCCTGAGAGCCAGGCCCCAGCATCCCCTGGGAAACTCATCCCCTCCTTGTGGTTTGCCCCCAAATCGAGGCAGGCTCTGTTGACAGTGCCTCGATTGTAAAGATTTTAACCTGCGCCCCAGCCCCTGCACTTAAGGCTGTGGTCTCAGACCAGATGTAGGACCTGAAGGGAGACTCGGGTTTGCTTCTGCCCTAATGGTGGGTGCCGCCTCCCCTCTGCTGACCGGCTCCCACCTTCTCCACCGCAGCCTACGAGATCGTCATAGAAACTGGCAACGGAGGCGAAACCAGGGAGAACGTCTGGCTCATCCTGGAAGGCAGGAAGAATCGGTCCAAAGAGTTTCTCGTGGAGAATTCTTCTAGACAGCGGGCCTTCAGGAAGTAGGAAGAGGGGATGCCCACAGGGGAATGGGGATAAGTGGGGTGGGTAAGAGGGGGACCCCAAGAGCCAACCCTTTTAGTTGGGGCCGTAAATATACAAATGGGCCTAACCAGCAAGAACATACTGAGTACCTACTGTTTGCCAACCCCATTCCAGCTCTAGGGACGCAACAGGAGCTTTAGAAAAGGAAAGGGAGAGGACTGTCATTTAAAGAGAGACTAGAATCTAATTGTTCCAACGACTAGAAAAAAGGGATAATTATGTAATAGGATAGAAGTGCTAATTATGGCCACAATGGCAATCATAGTACAATATAAACATGTTTCAGATTCATATGTTGTACACCTTAAATTTACACAATGGTATATGTCAAATGTATTTCAATTTTTTAAAACTTAATGCAAAACTACAACAAAAATCACTTAATTAATTACAGCAAGTCCACTATGTGGCAGGACTGGGAATCACACAGATATTCCACATCCGTGCAAATGAGAAGCTCACAGTCTACTTGAAAAGGGAGACAGTCACCCGTAAAAACGCAAATAAGACAGCATGGAATTAGTTCTAGTGAGAAGTAGGGAGGGAGGGGAGAGCCTCTAAGATGCTTCATAGGAAAAATCAAAATTAGGTCTCATGTAACAGCACCCCCGCCCAGCATTCCCTGCTGCCCGCCACACCCTGGAGAATCTCACGTCTTCCTGTACATCAGAGCTGCCTCTGAACTGCCCAGATGCCCACTTCATCTCCCTGCTGCCTCCAGAATCTCTTAAATAGAGCCTCCTCCTCCCGTAACCTCACTTCACCCTCTATTCAACACCCGCTCTGCGTGAAGATGGGCTGAGCTGCCCCACCCCCAAAAGGCAGCCGACCCCATTTCTTTTCCATTGCCCCTTCCCTGCCTGATCCCCAACTCCAGCCAAGCCAGCCCTCCTTCCAGAAATGACTGCACCTCCAACCCCATGACTTTGCCAAATCAAGTCCTCATCAGAAGATGCTTCCCTTCCCCTTCCCTCTGCTCCCTGAATCTCACCCTCCTCCAACATCATCCGCTATTACCAATCACTGATTTTAGGAACAGGCAGCCCGAAGGGCTTTTTAATGGTTCCAATTGTCTTGTTCCAAAACTAGACTGAACCTCTCAAGCAATGGAGGCCTGACATCAGGTCTCGCTTGCCGGTCTATCCCTGTTCCTCAGACCAGCCTTTAGGATACAGTTGGCACTGGATAAATGCTTACTTCCTTCAGTGGGCATGAGCAGTGCTCATTGATGGTACCTTTGTGTCCTGCAGGGGGACCACAGACACATTTGAGTTCGACAGCGTCTACTTGGGGGACATCGCCTCCCTCTGTGTGGGCCACCTCGCCAGGGAGGACCGGTTCATCCCCAAAAGAGAGCTGGTCTGGCACGTCAAAACCATCACCATCACCGAGATGGAGTATGGCAACGTGTATGTGCTGGGTCTCCACCCTCCTCCCCCAGGGAGGCCTGCAGCCAGACCGTGGGCAAGACAGCAGGGGGCGGGGAGGTGTCCCCTTCAAGGCATCTGAGTCAGAAAGGAAAGAGGCAGCTGTACTGGTTCTTGAGTTTTCTGAACCAGAGCATTACCCCAGAGGCAGGGGACTAGACTCGATGACCTGGAGTGCTCCAGCCTTTTTATCCAGTGATGCTTCCTTGAAAGGAAAGAAGAGCCAGTCAGGCAGTGCCAGACAGCTGAGTCTTTCCTTCCCTGCCCCCATGATCACTGTGTAATGACAAAGAGATACAGCTTTGAAGCCGGCTGCTCCACAGTCAGAGTGAATGCCCGTCATCCTTGTGGGCAGAGCGGGGACCAGCAGAGAAATCCCATGCCCACCGCCCCGAGGACCCCAGATAAGGAGCTTTACATTTCCCCCCTCCAGGGCCTTCTGAGGACGTTTCTAGAGGATTAAGGGTCTTAGTTACCTGGGTAACAGTTCGCAGCCAACAGTTTTTCTAATTAAAACCGCTTGGTAACTGTGTTGGAAGCCAGAAAGAGCCCTGAGGCTCTAGAAGGCAGAAAAGACACTAAAAAGGAACCAGGAGAGGATGATGGGGAAGCAGAGGGCAGCGTGTGCCTCAGGGAGGGTAAGCCCAAGGAGAGGCTAAGACAGCCGGGCCACCCCCAGAACCACTGTCTGCCCCTCCAGGCGCCCCTCATGCCCCTCCTGGTCTGGCCCTGCTCTTGACAGCATCTTTCACAAGAATCGCAGCAGACAGAAGCAGCAGCCCTGCCTGACCAGTCGGGTCCCAGCTTCGGCTCCAGCCTTCGGGGCCTCAGCCTCTCAGGCAATGTCCATCCACACTCTACCTGCACCCGCCGGCTCCCTGGAACGGGCTGTCTCCGAGCTAGATTACCCTTTGGGAATGGAGCAGGAAAGGGTTCTGACACGTGAACTTGTGTCTTAGCTATCTCAGGCTGCCGTGACCAAATCCATGGACTGGGTGGCTCAGACAGCAGACATTCTTTTCTCACACCTAGGAGTCTGGAAGTCAGAGGTCAGGGTGCCAGCAGGGTTGAGTTCCCATGAGGCCTCCCTTGCTAGCTCATCGTGTGTTCACACGGCAGAGAGGGAGATCTGGTGTGTCTTCCTCTCGTCACTAGGTGGCCCTAGTGAACACACCTGCCAGTGCAGGAGACATAAAAGACATGGGTTCGATCCCTGAGTTGAGAGGACCCCCTGGAGGACGGCCTTGCAACCCGCTCCAGTATTCTTGCCTGGAGAATGCCATAGTCAGAGGGGCCCAGCAGGTTATGGTCTATGGGGTAGCAAAGAGTCAGGCACTACTGAAGCGACTTCCACACACACACACACACACACACACACACACACACACACACACACACACACTTCTTCCCATAAGGGCACTAATCCCATCATGGGTCCCCATCCTCATGAACTCATTTAAACCTAATAACCTCCCAAAGCCCCATGCACAAATGCCATCACATTGGGGTAAGAATTTGGGGAAAGAGAATTCAGTTCATAGCAGTGCCCTCTCAGGCAGCAATGTTATATTGTTGTTCTTTGGGGAAAAACCAGCTGGGGTACAGTAAACCCTGTAGGAGTCACTGGGCGTGGCTGTGAGGAGCAATCCTGTTGAGGACTTGGGAACTGGGATACAGGGTTGGGGAGAGTTCCAGCCCACCAGCAAGCCAACCTGTACTGCCTCCCAACTGCAAGGAACGTGGCTGCTCATACTTCTCTATAAATGCCCAAAATAAACAAGACAATACAATACAAAAATAAAGAGTTGCCACTTGAGTTAGCTTTACACACAGTGTCAGCTGTGAGAGAGTCAAAGGTCTCAACGCCACCCAGCACCTTCCAGTCTCAGGAGGGAGGGGAGTGAAGAGCTTCCCAACCCACAGTCCTCAGCTGAGTTGTAGGATTCCTTGTCGAGTAGAAAGGATCTGCTACTCCAAGTGAAGCATCTTTTCCTACACTCTCAAAAGTGTGGCCTTTCGTCAGCTAAGCTGGGAGGAGAGGAAGGGATGTCCACGGGCTGGGGATCTTCTCAAAGGGGGTATAGGGAGTCCAGACCCCAGATGCTCCAGCCATTACCTGGTCAGCTGCGTGGCTTCAGGCCATCACCCAGCTCCTCTCCGGAAGGAGAGATGGATGCTCTTTAGAGTCTGGTGGGAGGGGAAAGATGGCAGGAGTACAGCCTGAGAGGCTCTCAGAAGTCATGCTCCAGCCTACCTAGTGTGCTGGTCTCAAGTCTGTGATTTCTGGTGGTTGACCACCTCCCTCCCCCTCTGCCAGATACCACCTCTATCCAGAGTGAGGATGGGGCAGAGGTGTGTGTCACTGTGGCTATTCACATGTCACCGTTCTGTGTGTGTGCGTGTCACTCAGTCGTGTCCAATTCTTCATAACCTCATGGACTGTAGCCCACCAGGCTCCTCTGTCCATGGAGTCCTCCAGGCAGGAATACTGGAGCAGGTTGCCATTGTCTTCTCCAGGGGATCTTCCCAACCTGGGGACTGAACCCAGGTCTCCTGCATTGCAGGCAGATTCTTTACTATCTGAGCCTATTTACATGTCACCGTTCTCAGTTCAGTTCAGTTCAGTTGCTCAGTTGTGTCCGACTCTTTGTGACCCCATGGACTGCAGCACACCAGGCTTCCCTGTCCATCACCAACTCCCAGAGCTTGCTCAAACTCATGTCCATCAAGTCAGTGATGCCATCCAACCATCTTATCCTCTGTTGTCCCCTTTTCCTCCTGCTCTCAATCTTTCCCAGCATCAGGGTCTTTTCCAATGAGTCAGCTCTTCGAGTAAAGTGGCTAAAGTCACTGTTCTAGAACACATTTAAATCCTACCATGTAAAGACCACTTACATAACACTGTATATGGATCCACAGTTCCTTCCTAACCAGCATGTTGGGCCATAATATCTGGATTTCCATGAAATACAGAGTAATTTTATCTCAATCTCTTATAAAAATCTCAAATTTTCACCTTCCAACTGATTTTAGTCCTGACTCTTGAAGCTTTTCTGACCAGCTCTTTATTGTTAATATCCTCAGAACTTCAGAGAGGCTTTTGTTTCTTTAAAACAAAACAAAATCGTTGTTTTATCTCATTATCACATATAATACATAATCATTTTAAAATTCAAATAAGGCAAAAAAATGTGTATGAAAGAAAGAAAGAAAAAATCCCTTTTGTAAAAGTAAAATTCCCTAAAGTCCTATCCATCAGAGGAGGCCACCATGAACATTTGGTGACCCCATTCTCTCTGGCCATTTTCTGATATCTCTCTCACACACACACACCGTTCAGACAAGTATGATCATATTCAACAAGTATGATCATATTTCTAACATATTCACCTTTGTTCATTATTCTCTACTTTGCCTTTATTCTTGCTCATGAGCCTATTGCAAGTGAGCACAGCCTGGCATGTTCTTCCACAGCTGGAGTCTTGACTCCACAGAGCCCTGAGGTCCCACATTTTGGTGATCTTATAATGATGTCTATTAGGAAACGTTTCCTTATAACTCCACCAGGGACTAATTTTC
Organism: Tragelaphus eurycerus; assembly: GCA_935064755.1. Lineage (NCBI taxonomy): Eukaryota > Metazoa > Chordata > Mammalia > Artiodactyla > Bovidae > Tragelaphus > Tragelaphus eurycerus. Next base: position 17,131,394 of record CAKXYN010000023.1, read on the forward strand.
AGCCATTAAAAACAACAAATTAAACATGCACCAGAAGACTTGGAGCCATTCCCAGGAAGCACTGTTGAGTGAGAAGATATGGGGAAACATGTATTATATGACGCCATTTTGTAAAGGGAACACTGACATCCCACATGTGTGTGGGTCTATGTGCGTTCTGTGCAAGGTTGGGCAAAACAGAGGGAAATTTGGCAAGATATATCCACAACTGTTACATGAGTTATCTGAGGTGAAGGCAGGATGCAGGAGGGGAAAGGAGGGGCAAAGGGAGACAGAGCCAAGCATAAAAGAAAAGAGTGCATTTAGAAAACCACATATGATCACAGGATTTGTGCATTTATATAGAATTATGTATATGAGTGGACATTTGCATAAAGAAATACATTTTAAGTGAATGTTTAAGCAAAGAAGGCAAATATATCTCCCTCTAAGAAAGTGTGGTAACAACAACCCAGATTTATCAAGTGACAAGTTGGAGGAAGAGAGCTCTCCAGACAGAATTCGGATTTCCTGCCAAGTGTCTTTAAACGGCAGGTTCCTGTAGTGGCCAGGCAGGCTGGCTCTGGGCCCCGGCTCTGGTTCACCTTGTGCAATGACCTCTTCTCCAAGCCTTTGTTTCCCTTCTGTGAAATTGGAGGCGATGAACTCAATGACCCAGGGAATTGATGAAATGCAAGAATGCAAAACCCAGGCATTTAGTGAGCATGCAAAAAACCAAGTTCTTTTTACTGTTATAGATTTTCACCTAAAAATTAAGTTTTCATCGTTGGGCACACCCTTTCAGGGCTACGATTCTGAAATCATTAGCCAGTGCCAGAATTGCTTCTTTCCAAAACTGTTAAAATGTTAGGAATTTGGATGGGGGAGAAAAACAAGGACATTTGTTCAGTCCAAACCTCTAGCATTGCCAGTGGGAAAATCAAGGCCACATAGCTGGGAGGTGGCAGGGCTGGGCAGACCCAGCCCCCTTAGCCCCATGCAGGGTTCTATTGGACTCTCTGTCATTACCCAGAGGCTAACACTGGGGGTTGGGTAGAGAAGGGACTTTTTGGTCCAAGACCATTTCTCTTGGCCCTGGACTTGTTTCTGCATGTGGTAGCTTCTTCAATACTTTGCACCCCTTTTTACTGTGTCATCCATGAACACATGCATATGTGTGCACGCACACAACACACTACACACCCATGGTTCAACTCAGCCAAGTGCAAGGGATTTGGGAGCATACCTCTATCTCATAGTTACTTTTCCACTTGACTTGGCCTAGGATTGTCGTTCTGGTCCCATAGCTCCTCTGAAGGTGACAACAGTGGATAAAAGCATTTATCAGTCCCTTGGAAGGAACAAGAGAATCAGCCTGGTTGGTGTGCAGTGAGCTTAGAGAAGGGGAGTAACAGGCCAGAGAGGTAAACCCTGGGCAGAGGATCAGATCAGGTAAGGTCTTGCAGGCCTTTGTAAGGTGGTGGCTTTTATTAATACTTATTCTGGGAATAAGTATTAATCCATCACTGGTCCACTGGACATGAGTTTGAGCAAACTCTGGGAGATAGTGAAGGAATCCTGGCGTGCTGCAGTCCATAGGGTCGCAAAGAGTCGGACTGAGCAACTGAAAAACAAAAATTCTGAGAATAAGGATGAAAATGAAAAGGAAAATCAAAGGGCAGTTTAAATTCTGAGCAGAAGGATAAGATTCTTGGGCTTACATCTCCACAGGATCACTTGGATGCTGTGCAGAGAATTCAGCGTAGATAGGTATTGAGAAGCAGATAGACCAGTTAGGAGGCTGACACATTCCAGACAGAAGATGGTGGTGATTTGGACGAGAGGAATGGCAAGGTAGTTAGTGAGATTGTGCTGATTCTGGACTTATTAGATTGTATTTTAAAGACAGAGTCAGTGGGAATTGCTAGTGGATCAGATGTGGACTGACTCAGCAGGTAAAGAATCCATCTGCAATGCAGGAGACACAGGAGATGCAGGTTTGATTCCTGGGTCAGGAAGATCCCCTGCAGGAGGAAATGGCAACCCACTCCAGTATTCTTGCCTGAAAAATCCCAAGGACAGAGGAGCCTGGCAGGCTACAGTCCATGAGGTCTCAGAGAGTCTGCCACAACTGAGCGACTAAGCACAGATGTGGAGGAAAAGGAGAATCAAGGGGCAGTTTAAAAGATGGTGATGTCAGTCACTGTCAATTTTCAGATGAACAAAAATTCATCTGAAAATTCTATCCTCACATTTTGACGCGGACAGTTTCCGCCCTAAGATCTTGTCGTCTGGGAAGGAATCTCTGGTGGATGCCCAGGATCCTGGAGAGGAGGGCGTGAGCCTTGGCTGGTACTCCCTGACCTCCCCTGCCCCCACCGGCAGGTATTTCTTCAACTGCGACAGCCTCATACCCCTCAAGAGGAAGAGGAAGTACTTCAAGGTGTTCGAGGTCACCAAGACTACGGAGAGCTTTGCCAGCAAGGTCCAGAGCCTGGTGCCGGTCAAGTACGAGGTCATCGTGACGACCGGCTACGAGCCAGGGGCGGGCACTGATGCCAATGTCTTTGTGACCATCTTTGGGTCCAATGGCGACACAGGCAAGCGGGAGCTGAAGCAGAAGATGCGCAACCTGTTTGAGCGGGGCAGCACTGACCGCTTCTTCCTGGAGACACTGGAGCTGGGCGAGCTGCGCAAGGTACGCCTGGAGCACGACGGCAGCGGCTACTGCTCGGGCTGGCTGGTGGACAAGGTGGAGGTCACCAACACCAGCACTGGGGTGGCCACCATCTTCACCTGCGGCAGGTGGCTGGACAAGAAGCGGGGCGACGGGCTAACCTGGAGGGACCTCTTCCCTTCCGTCTGAGGTATGCAGGCCCTCCCTCTCCCTTTGCAGCAACTCGCCCTGGCCACACCTACCGCCTTCCACCAGGGCTTTCAGGAGTCCTTTCCTGAAAGCCTTCTAGATCTGGGACTTGGGGGCCAGAGCTCCATGAGCCTTCGGAGGTCACTGTGGGTGATGGCTGGTGGGATCCCGCCCTCTCCCAGGTCTCCTGAATCTATAGGAATCCATCAACGTGTGTCATAATCTGTGGCTGCCCAAAAATAAGTTTTGGCATTTTCTTTTTCAATAACAGTAGTGACCAGGCTGAGATGGGCTGGGCATGGATGGGAAATTGGGGCTTCACCCAAGGGATAGAAGTGGGAAAGAAGAGGTCCTCAAAGTGATGTATTTTAAGCAAGAACTAATTAACACTTTTTTCCCAAAAAAAAAAAAAAAAACTGGGCTAATTAAATTATTACCAACCACACCCCACAATGAATTCATCTGGGCATCTGCTCACTTAGAAACACATCCTTTCCCCCAGTTTCAATAAATCCAGCAGCCAATGGAGAAAAACATCAGGAGAAAGAATTTTAGCTGAAAGGATTTATAAGCCTGTGAGCAGATACCTGATTCTTTCCATCACTTTTCAAAGAACGCATTACCAAGTGCCCGTGGCTGCCTCAGCCAGAGATAACACAGTTGAGACACAGAGACCTGAGCAGCAGTCTAAGGGAGAGGTCGCCTGGAGCAGCCTGGTCCCTGCTGCACAGGGGCTGGGAGGGCAGGGGGACATCTGTGGTGTTTAGCACCTGTCACCTGTGCCTTGCTGTGGGCAATGTGGACTGACAGCTGAGAAGGGACTGGAAGAAAATAAAGGTGTGGTCTCTGCCCTTGAGGGGGATGACCCTGATGTAGAGGCAGCTGGAGAGCCACATATCTGCGTGTGCACACATGTGCCTGCACTCACACACATGCACACATGTGCTCGCACACACATACACACACGCACACACACTCCCTGATCAACCATCACAAGAGTGCTGCAGAACTCAGCCCCTGACTTCTCATTTTCCTGCAGACGGTGGGGTGGGACTGAGCAGAAAGGTGCATCAGGCCAGGAAGTCTTCCTGTAGGAGGCACCCAGTATCAGCATTTCTGCCGTGTCACCGCAGGGCCTCTAACCCAGGCAGGTATACACTTGGTGAGGCTTCCTGGTTCTGCGCTCTCAGAGACCCTTGGAGAGAGGCCACTGCAGTAAGCACAGGCCAAGAGGCAGCAAGAAGCAGGCTTGAGTCCCAGCTCTTCCTTTTCCCTGTTGGGAGAGATTGGGCACATTATCTCATGTCTCGGGCCTCAGTTTTCTCATCTGTTAAATAGGAAGAGTAACACCGACTTCGTAGGTTGTTATAAAGACTAAGTGAGTTAAAATGCAGACCAGTTAATTCAGCGCCTGCAATGAAGGGTTTGTCCATCATATTGAATAAGCAGGACTCTAGGGGCTGGGGTAGGATTAGAGACCAGTAATCATTAAACAGCTTTCTCTATATCTTTTTCTGGAGCTGGTTCTTCCCCTGTCCCTGGACGAAAATTAAGGCAAGCTTCATAACTCTTCTGGACTCTTGTAGGTAATAAAACGTCCAACAGCCACTTTAAAGCCACAAAGTCCATCTCAGTCCTGTAATTTAAATGTTTGGCTCCAGTACAAAGACCAAAGCATTCTACTTAGAGTTGAGTCTCCTCCCATCCCCCAGCTTAGTCCAGTCCCAAGTGGGAACCAAAGTGAGAAAACAGGAGTGTGTGTGTGTGTGTCAGTGTGTACACGTGTGTGTATGAGTTTGGGGTCAGCCTCACCTCCTGTGCCCACTTTGCACGTTTACTCCTGACCCTGATATCCCACCCCTGGGGGAGGGAGGAGAGGTGGAGAGGGCGGCTTCCTGCTGGGGGCACCGTTGTGGACGGAGTCCGGCTTCCTGGACTGACAACGCCCGGAGCCTTCTTCCCACGAGCGCTTGTGTGGCCTCCGTCTCAGGCCCCCCACCTCCCTCTCCTCTGTGTCGTGCTTAGAATCCAAGACACCCACAAGGAGGCTCTCTGGCATCCTTTGCTCTAACAAACCCTGGGCACTCGGGCCACTCTGTCATCAGCACTCAGTCTGCCCATCCCTCACTCCCACAGTCTCTCTGGATGCGGCAGTGCGCTGTGTCCTCAGCTGAGATGGACACATCCCCCTCTCCAAATAGCCCCACTGAAACCCCAGTCACAGCCTTGGGCAAAAGGGCAGCCAAAGGGAGGGAAGGGGTACTCCCTGCCCACCCTCAGCTCTTTCTGAAAGCCCTGCCCTCGTATCCATGTCCACCCCCTTCTCAGGCTCTCCGTCAGTCCGTCCTCAGTTACACCTGGAGGGTGATGCTCAGCTCAAAATTAAAAGCGCTTTCTGCTCTGTCCTCTGGCAAGCGCTACTCCATCTGAGTGTGGAATGTAGCATCTGTTGTTGATCCAGCCAAGACTGGGAGGGGAAAGGCCCTGCGTTTTTTTCAGTTGCTGATATGCTCAATAAATGTGGGCTTACTCTTACAGCAAAGGGCTGGACTGGTTTGGGAACATACCCCATGATCTGCATCAACTTTCTTTCCATCTCTTCTTGGCCCTGGCTCCTCTCTCTCCTCACCAGGGACTTGTGAAGATGGGATGAAAACTACCACTGTGAAAGCTATCAAAACTGTTATCCCTTCTGTTCATCAGGATGCACTTCATCTCCTGCAGGGCACCTCCTGCCTGCCTGGTTTCCCCAAGTCCCTGGGGACCTGGGCCAGTTACCCCAGCTGTGTGTCCAGTCTGTTTGTCTCCAGTGATGCCACGCACTGTCTGTGTGCTGAGCCTCTGGTTGGAGCTGTTCCTCGGGCTTCAAGTCTCCTCCTGTTCTGAGGCCCCAGGCCAGTCCGGCCTCCCTGCTTCAGAGGGGCAGGAACTGAGGACTGAAATGGGCCTCTGACTCACCAAGGCTCCCATAGGGACAAGGCTGCACTTGCAGAGGTCTGTCTGATACCCTTCACGCTCCCAGAGAAGGTGGGGGGGAGATGGGCAGCACAGTGGAGAGGGGAGTCTTGCAGAAGCCTCCTGCATCAGGTCCCCTCCCCACAGACCTGCTTCTTCGGGTTGGCACTGCCCTTCCCTCAGGGCCCTGAAGTCCTCCTTCCCCCTCCCAGGCTGCAGGCTACCCTGCTTAGCAGAGCACTGGGGAGAAGGGCACCGAAAGGAGGGGCCCCTGCTCGTACCTGCTGTGCCCTCTCTGCCCTGAGGAGGAAAGGCGGGACTCCCCCCCCCCACCAGAAGGGGCACACTCCAAATCTCCACCCCCCGCGGGCCCCTGGGCTGGGCTCGACCCCTCAATTCCTGTCTCTTCCAGGCTGGCACGGGAAGGGCAGCAAGGAAAGCTGGGATTGGGAAAAGCAAGCAGGCAGCCCAGGGTACAAATGTTAAGGAGGCACTCAACCTCAGTCTTGTGCAAAGGCAGGGCTGGCACCCAAGAGTGGGGCTTCCTTAAACATTGCACCCAGGGCACCTCGCTTGCCTCGTCATCCCTAGTCCTGGCCCTAGAAGAAAGACATTCTTCTACCCAAAGGCCCCATAAACCTCTGTATCCCAGTAGTCCTAATTGCAAGGCTGAGACTCAGCCAGCCATGGGGAAGGTGAACAGCCCCTTCTCTATGGAAGGTGTCTCCTGAACCCTTCTCACCTCCAGGTCCCTGCTGCTAACATGGCCCTTGGTCATCGCTGGGAGCATCAGCCATGGCTGGTGGCCCTGGATTGTCCTTTTCCTCCAACAAGACAAAGCCCCTTAAAAGTGAAAGTGCTCAGTCGTGTCTGACTCTTTGCGACCCCATGGACTGTAGCCTGCCAGTCTCCTCTGTCCATGGAATTCTCCAGGCCAGAATACTGGAGTCAGTAGCCATTCCCTTCTCCAGGGGATCTTCTCCAACTCAGGAATCGAACCTAGGTCTCCCGCATTCCAGGCAGATTCTTTACCCTCTGAGCCACCAGGGAAGCCCCCAAACCCCTTAAGATGAAGAAAACAAAACAAGGAATAGTCTCCTCCCCTGCTCCTCTGTTCCATTTCCTACCGTCTTCTCCAGACCTGCTCGTTCCTTCCCCAGCCCCACCCCACTCCTGCACGGACAACTCACATTGCTAGAAAGTTCTTTTTTAAAATGGCTTCTTGAGTGCCAAGCTTTATATCAGCATCATCTTTCCTCATTTGATTCTGAGGCAAGTCTGCATCAAAGAATATTTGGAGAGAATCTTAAATGTAAAACTACAAACAAAGTATTTCCAAATAAAAACCTGCATGCGTGCACGTGTGCTAAGTCACTTCAGTCGTACCGGACTCTGTGCATCCCTATAGACTTCCAGGATCCTTTACCCACAGGGCAAGAATAGCGGCGCGGATTGCCATGCCCTCCTCCAGAGGGTCTTTCCAAACCCAGGGATCAAACATGCATTGGCAGGCAGGTTCTTTACCACAAGCACCACCTGGGAAGCCCAAATACCCCAGGGTCCACATTAAAGAAAAGGAATCATTTGCAATTAGCACAAGTTATTTACACAGGAACTGTTACACCAAAGTCTAAGAAACACTTTTTCTCTGAAGCAGGTTAAACAAAAGCCTTCCATCATATTTTCTCAGCTCTTTGACTGAACAACATTCTCCTTCCAAGATTTTGATAAGTAAACCCAGCTCAATTTAGATATGCCCCTTCTGAATTCTGATTATGTGGGCTTCAAATGGAATAAGGTCAGAAGTACTGCAGACGCCCACTTCTGGAGGCTCCTTCGTGCTGTGTCTTTGTCTTGAACAGGGACCCCCATTGCTCTCAGCCCCTTGGCAGAGGTTGACCCCAGGCATCACCCACCTGCAAACAGCCAAATATTCTGAGTGAGGGCAAGATAAGTCTTCCAGGGACCTCAGCCTTGGACAAAGGGAGTATGGGCAAGGACATTTGACATTTCTAGTCCTAAATTCAAAAGGAGAAGGTTGGGTAGTGTCACTGGAATGGGGGGAGGGGGCAATGATGCTAATGAGCTGGAGGGAGGGTGGGTTCTGTGCGTCCAGCCTCAAGGCCTCAATGTGGCTTTTCTTCTAGACTCTCCAGCTGAATATGGGAAAGACTTTTAATCAAGCAGTCGTTCCTGGTGTCTTGATTTTAAGGCCTCAGCCACCAGCCCTTCTGCTAGAGAGACATTATTGGTGGCTGGCCATGGCCTGGAATTGCTAGAGAGGAAGAGTGGACATTGATGGGGCCTCGGAAATTCTCCAGAGAAAGGAGAGGAAGAGAGGAGAAAGACTATGGAAGGCAGGGATTTCAACAAAAAAAAAAACCCCGCACACACCATCACCATTGTCATCTCTGTCATGGCTATTATTTATAGAGCGATGACTATACTCCAGACAGTGCCTTACCTGCATGAGCTCACTGAAGCCTCTATGAGAAAGATCTATGAGACAGGTGCTCTTGTTACCCCTATTTCACAGATGAAGAAACAGAAGCACAGAAAGTGTAAGCAAGTCGCACAAAATCACACGGCTAGCAGGTGCCACACACAAAATTCCTCACACATTTCCTCACACAAAATGTTAGACGGAAGCTCAAAGGTGGAAGAACTTCAGCTGTGGCTGGTTGAGGGCAGGGAGGGCTCTGAGATGGAAAGCGCCCAGGAAGGGCAGGCCCCATGGGCAGGAGCCTTGCTTGCAGGTGAGGCTGCGCCCAGAGCAAAGGTAAGTGTGGAAAGACCGTGCCTGGTGGGGAAGGCTCTGGTTTGTCCCCCTTCCAGGGAATGGGGAGTGTGGGGGAGAATCAGGGCCAGAGGCCAGGCGTCATCTTGGGGCTGCGCGGTGTACGCTGAGTGCAGCAGCTGGGGAGGCCTGAGAGGGAGGTGGGACCGGGGTGCGGGTTAACCTTCCATGTCGCCCGGACTGGCCCTGGGGCAGCAGTGATGGAACACGATTCCCAGTGTGTCTGGTGGGGGCGGTTCAGATGAGATGAGCATTCGAGTCAGTGGACTCAGTAGAGTAACCGGCCCTCCCCTGTGCGCGTGGGCCTCATCCAATACCTGGAGTGTCTCAAGAAAACCAAAGCAGAGGAAGGGGAGGATGTATCCCCTTCCTCCCTGCCAGAGGGCCTGGGAATTTCGCCACAGGCTCCCTGGTTCTCAGGCCTCCTGGACTCAGACTGAATTACCCTGTCGTCTTTCCTGGGTCTCCAGCTTACAGAGGGCGGATGTAGGACAACTCAGCCTCCAGAATCCCGTGAGCCGAATCTTCCTCAAAATAAATCTCCATATCTATAAATAACATATCGTATCCTATATTATATCATATTAACCCTACTGATTCTGTTTCCCAAAAGAGCCCTGACAATCACAGCCAGACTCCATCCTCCTTAACCTCCTGAGGGTTATGGAGACTGGGAGTCACGGGCAGAGCCTGGGTATTTTCTGAGAAGTCAGTCCTCCTGGGCACTGTGATAGGAGGTGGGAGAGGGCTGGGCACAAAATCCAAGGAAATAGAGCCACTCCCCCAACCCCATAAGACCGTGTGGCAACAGAGATTAAGTAGCCAAAGATGACAGAGGGGGCCTGTGGGATGTTGGGGGGAGGAGCTTGGCCTCCTATCCGCGTGCTTACAGCTGACAAGCAGGGATAGCGGGGTGTGTGCACACACAGCTGATTAGTGGAGGAGCGAAGACTAAGGAGCCCAGGTTCCCGGAGCAAGAGATACAGGTAGAACTGTGGGGAAAACGGCAGGTAGCGTTTTGGATCGTCTGACTAGAATGAGAGCTAGAGATTTAAACGTTCATTTTGTTTGTGTGTGTGTTAGTTGCTCAGTTGTGTCTGACTCTTTGCAACCCATGCACTGTAGCCCTCCAGGCTCCCCTGTCCATGGAATTCTCCAGGCGAGAATACTGGAGGGGGTTGCCATTCCCTTCTCCAGAGGATCTTCCCAACCCAGGGATCAAACCCCAGTCTCTTGCATTGCAGGCAGATGCTTTACCATCTGAGCCACCAAGGAAGCCCATTTAACATTCATTTAAATATATGAAATTACATACAAATGAGTCAAAGTGATGGACCTTAGTTAATAATAAGGTAACAATTTTGGCCCCTCCACTACAGCAAGGCATCTACCAAGGCGAGATGTTAATGGGTGGCCACGAGGGAACATATGGGAGCTCTCTACTCTCTTCAATTTTCTGAACACCTAAAACTGTTCTGAAAAAATAAAGTCTGTGGCTGAGTGGGAAAAAAGTTCACGCGCATGGGCTCTGCTTATAGTTTCTGAGAGAAAGTCATCTTCCAGTTCACTGACCCACACTTTTCTGAGAAGAGACTCTAGACCCAGCAAAGAGTGTCTGAATTTGGGCTCTTACGAAGGAATAAAAAATCCAAGTCCAACTCTCAAGAATCAAATCTTTCTCTTCCATGGAGAAACTGAGGAGCCTCCAGATCAAAACATAAGAGGTTGCATTTGAAAATGATTTAAAAAAAAATGTGAACTTTCTGCCTTAAGATCCATAAACTAAAGTTTAGGAAAACAGGTTAATTAGATGGTTGGTTCACAGAATATAACAGATTCTTTGAGAGAGAAAAAGGTAAAAGAAAATAATAGGTAAGAGAGGAGGAGGAGGGAGGGAGTTGGGAGCAGAAGTGGGGAAGCTGAGGGAGGAGGAGGAAAAGGGGAAATGAGTGAAGGACAGAGGATGAGAAGAGGGTGAAGTGACGAGGAGACAGCAGACACCGCCAGGAGTCCCGGAGGAGCACAGGTCCGTCCGGGAGCACCGTTCTCTGGGCATTTCCTGGGTGTGCACAGAAATAAACACCCTGCACCAGTGAGCTGTAGTTAGCAATGCAGTTCATTTTTATTAGTTATAAATAAAGTACAAAAAATCCACCAAAAGTGAATCTAAGCATTTACACAATTCCTAATGTCTCCGCCTTTTCATTGATGCACTATTGCTTTAATATTCATAATAAATATTCTTCTAGCTTTCTGCTATAAAATAGTCTATGTAGCAAAATGTTGCACAGCACAACAGAACAGAACAGCAGGAGGATTACAAAAAAAGGACAATCAACACTGAGGATAAGCCTTTCACTTACCAGGGGCAACCAAATTACCCCCTCGCGGGCCCGGGGTCGCTGGCTCCAAAGCTGAGAAACGAGCCACGGCCAAGGCCAGGGGTGGGACTGGGGAAGGGGAAGGCTGGGGTGAGGAGGGGTAGGGGACAGGCCAGCCAGGGCAAAGGGCACTTCCCACCCTGACCCCCCACCCCAGAGCAGCATAAGGCGTGTCCGTCCAGGAGCCCTGCCAAGGGGCAGTATCTGCCAGGCCCTGCGGTGTGCAGTTGTGCTCCAGTGGGCAACTCCACAGGCTGCCTCCATAGGAGTCAGGTCTGCACAGCTCCAGGGTGGAAGCAGACGGAAGCTGGGCAGGCAGCAGGCAGGAAGCCCAGGGAAGGGGACCCATAAGTCCAGCCAGAGCCAAGTGGGGCCAAAAGGACCCAGCCACTCTCACAAGCTGGCCAGGCAGTGTGGCAACTTTGGGCCTCCACTCCCTCCCCAGTCAGCACCATCCCACGGCACCTCATGTGGAGGGTGGATCTCTCCACCGGGCAAAGGCAGTGATGTCAAGACGCAAGAAGGAAGGATGAGCTGGAAAGAAAGGGGAGGAAGCAGACAGGTAGAGAGCCAGAGCCGCCCAGAGGGGACAGGGACCTCCTCTCTCTGCCTCTGGCTCAAAAACAGCTGGGCTCACCAGTGTGCCAGGCTTCAAAGCTATCGATCCTCCAGCTCTCCCCTCCCACCTCTCCTGGGGGCAGTGAGATCGGAGGCCCCCAGCTGTCCTCCACAGCAGCCCCTCCGGCCCACAGCCCCCTTGGAGCAATGGCAGAGGGCGAAGGAGATGCTGGGAGGAGAAACTGTGGGTCTCAAACCTGTGTTCCGACCTGCTGTCAAGAGCGAGGCCTCAATAGCAAAGGCTCCAGGAGATGACAGGGTGGTGAGGTCAATCCCAAATGCCAGAGTCTGGCGCCTATATCCTGCTGACTCCGTCCCCATATCTAAGAAGACATGGATGGCAGCTCACTCTTGAAATGCCCACCAAACCTCGTGAAAGCCCATGTCCAAGGACGCATCCACCCGCCTTGCCGTCTGTTCCCTGCAGGACACAGCATGTCAAAGGACAGACATCCTTCCACTGCACAAGTTCTCAGCCCACTGTCTTCCTCTCCTTCCCCCCACACTCTCTTTCTTCTCTCCTAAGAGGATGGGAGAGCACAGCGTGGTGGGCTCCCGCCGGCTCTGTGGACGCTAGAGAAACCCTCCTGTTCAGCTTCCTCACCCCAGCCCAGAACACTGAGACTTGGGAGGCCAAGTGACTTCCTCAAGATCACAGGGAAGTCTGCAGGAGTGCTGGTCTGATAAACCAAGCCTCCTGACCCCAGGTCCAGAGCCCATTCTAATAAATCATCAGGCTTTGGGTCTCAGATGCTCCTGCTGGTAATGTCCAAGGGACTTACTTCTTAAGCTAAGATGGCCCCCCATCCCCCCACCCCAACCTTCCCCAGAAGATGGGGGCAGGGTGGGTAGAGGTTGTGGAAAAGGGCAAGAGGAAGAAAAATGGGGAGGCTAATGATGGAGCAAGGATAGCAAGTGAAAGGCTTACCCCAGTCTGCTGACAAGTGCAAATTATATTTATATATGTGCTAAATACAGTCACTATATTGGAGTTTTTCACTAGGATCACAGCATACAGAATCAAAGGTTTGCATTTTGTATGGAATGTATCCAAAGAGGCCAGCACCACAGTAGGACAGCTTGCAATCACACACCCTGATAGTTTGGACGAAATAAAGTTCGTGGAATTTTTATTTTTTTGTTTGTTTGTTTTTTTGTTTTTTGTATTCGTAGTTGTTTGTCATCGTACCAATGCATGCAAAGCATTCCACTCCCAGAAACAACACCAAAATGAGGTAATAGGAGTAATAAAAAAAATTAGTATCCTTTCTAAATAAATAAATTATAATTAAAAATGCAAAACAACTATAAAAATAATTAAATAAGAACCCACGATATCTACAAGTTAGTCATAAATTATGATTGTTAAATATAAGGCATTTAAACTCACAAAACCCTGTAAACTAGCAACGTGCCATGTTTTTTGTGGTTTTTTTTTTTTTCATGTTTGTTTTTCTATCAGCTGAAATCGCTCTAGCATTTGCTCTACGCGCGCGGGAGATGAAACACGACGGGAGGACCTGACGGTGCTACAGCCCCACGCGGGGAGTGTCTGTCCCGCCGGCAGGCGGGGGGGCTTGGGCGGGGGATTTCTTCAGGAAGAAGGAAAAAAAAAAAATCTGGTGCTTTTTCTTCACCATTGAAAAAACTGTGCTTGTTCATTAGGCGTAAAGAGTTAAGAATACTTGCACGGAGGCTGGAAAGATTTGCAGAAGAGGAGCTCGGAGTCCCGCCACGGGTGAGGGCGAGGGCTGGGCGGGGCCGGCGGGAGGAGCCACTCGGGCCGCGCGCCCCCCGCGGTCGCCGGGCTTCGCGGGGTTGGTTCGCAGGTTGGCGGCCCGGCGGCCCGGGCCGCGCTGTGGTTGGAGGCCCAACTGGGATCCTGGGGCCGCTGTCGCCCCAGAAGGCACTCATGCGTCTCGGTCAAGGAAGGGTCTGAGTCCCTTGAGTTGAGCAGAAGGAGGACGACCGGGGGTCTCCCCTCCCGGAGGTGGTGGGTGTGAGATGCTGAGGCCCAGATCTGCCTCTTCTCCATTCTTCCCAGGCTCCTGAACCATGGGGAGGGCGGCGGGAGGGGGCTTCGAGGGAGGAGACGCACAGACCCCCTCTCCTCACTTCTCACACTTCTCACCTCCCCGGCCCCCGCCCCCCGCCCCCGGCGGGTCTGGGAGGTGCCCATCTGCAGGGTAGGAGAGCCCCAGAGAGATGGGCATGGGGGTGGGCTCTAGGATCTACCCCCAAAACCAGCGCTGACCTCTCCCCTCTGGGTGGTCCTCACCCCGTTAGTGCCTCATGTTAGCCTGGGGGCCTGCAGAGAGCCTGCAGAGAAGTGGAGGGGAGAAGAGGACCTGTCCCACTCTCAGCCTGTGATACAGATGGTTGGTGCCCCTGGGGAGAATCGTTGTCAACAGCTTGGTGGGCACACAGCTCTCCCGACTTGAAAAAAGTGTGTTGGTGTTAGGGAGGATCAGAGAATATGAGTGTTGGAGGGAAATTTAGCAAGCATCCAGTGTGAGCTCTTTGTGGGCAGCTGAGGAAGCTGAGGCCCAGGGAGCAGAGGGCTGGTTCTAGAGCTGCCACGTTGTCAGTGAAGAGCCTGGACAGAAGCCAGGTACCAGCCCCCCACCTGCTGGCCTTTCAAACCAGCCTCGGTACTTTCCCACTCATGGGCTCTCCAGTCACTGGCCCTGGAGACCAGGTTCACACACCGGAACCACCGAATGGGACGGGATCATGCCCAGGCCATTAACCTTGATTCCGATCAGTCACCCTGCACTATCACCCTGGCTCCTCACCTGGACTGTAAGCTCCCCGAGGCCAGGATATTGCCTCCCTGGCTGCTGTCTCTCCCAGCACCTGCACTAGCAGCACTCAGGATAGACGGCCTTGGTCTGGGGGATTCCTCCTCGCAGAAGCCATGACCCCTGCTCTCTGCCCACGGTTGTCCAGAGCTATGCCCCTCTGCCTGACACCTCCACATGTGCCAGAAGGTTCTATCTCAAGCCTCCCTATCATTTTCACTCACCGATCCTGGTTCTACCCTTTGCAGCAACAATGCAGACTCAAATATTCTTAACCTTAAGGATGATCTTCATATATGTGATGCATATCTGTCCCCCTTAGTCCTATTTCACTGATACAAAGGCATTGAGACTTGGGCATGGGGTAAGTAAGGGGAGGGGGAGGCTTGAAGGGCAGTATATATGAGGGAGAGAAGGAGCCAGAGGCAGGGGCAGAGGAAGGGAGCAGAATTCCACATATGGACAAAGAAAGTTGACTTGGGATTCCAAGCCAACACTTTCTTTCCAAAGAAAGTTGGCTTATTTTCCACATATGGACAAAGAAAGTTGGTTTGGGATTGGAAATTGATGGACTCTCCCATCTCCATTCTCCTGTCCTCCTTTCTCTCTGCTCCCTTTGAAATTCAGAAAGATAAAAAAAAAGGTGGAGCAGTTCAGAAAAACAGCAACCAGGGAGGCAACATCCTGGCCTCCGGGAGCTTACAGTCCAGGTATGATGTCACTTGGAACTTCAGGTCTTGACTCCCACCACCCCATCCCTCAATCCCAAGGAGGTTCCCAGGAGAGAGCACAGAAGTCGTTGGGCGGACAGTCGTACTCCTCGCAACACCTCGGTGAGGTAGAGGAAGTAGAAACTGGCATACACTGTTGCTTCTCCCCACTGTAAGAAGAAGGAAACCGAGGCACAGAAAAAGAAAGAGACTTGCCCAAGGTTATCAAAGAATCAGAGAAAGGGCTAGAGAAGAGGGCCTCCCAAACCCACCAAGGTGGTGTCAGGGCCAGGGTCCTCTCTGAGGGACTCGATCAGGATTCGAGACATCCGTGAAGAAGCTCAAGATCGTTCTCAGGGTCCACATGTTTGACCTCAGCCTGCACGTGCTAGCTGAGAGCACTTTGGCCAAGACTAAGTGTCTGTCACCTGTGCTACTTGACCTTCAACATCTGATTAATTCTTTGCATCAGGGAGGCAGTGGCCACATTGCCTCTTTGTGGCAGGGTCTGAGCACAGCCAAAGGAAGAAGCTGGCGTGAGCAGGGCTATCCTGGCTCCGAGGAGCCTGGGGCAGCTCTAGCTGAACCCCTCCTGGTTCAGTGTGGGACGGGAGAGGGTGAGGGATGGCGGGAGCTAAGTAGATGGGCTCTGGAAGTGGGGAGCCCTCCTTCAAGACAGATTTATGCCCTTCACCCACTCAAATGCTGCTTTCCCAAGCCTGGCTGAGCCCCTGAGAGGCCCATCTAAGGCCCCCATCTGCTCCGTCTCCAGTCCCCACCCGCTTCTCACGTGCCCCCTCCATGCTCACTCCGTGCACTTGTAAACATGAGAAAAACAAAAGCCAAGAAAAAAAGACAAAAACAAAACCAGGACCCCCTCCCGCCTCCCAACTTGGGTGAAAAAAAAAAAAATCATCCTTTTTCACCGTAAACAGAATTTGGCTCTTTTTTTTTTTTTTCACCTTTGATTCAGGTTTTTTGTTTTGTTTTTTTTTTCTCTTGTAAAGACGGGAAGATTTTGGGCTGTCGTTGGTTGGTTCAGTCAGGCACCAAAACAAGAAACTCAATGAGAAATATTTGGTGCGGATTCGGTAACAGCGACATGTCCACCACAGATGACTGGAGCACCACACAGGACATTTTTTTTCTGAAGCTAACATGCTCTGGCTGCCATCCACAGAAATAGCTAGAGACCCCTACATGGTTTCTACGTGGTCGAGAGGTATATATACAATCCTTTGAAGGACAGGATCGAGGGGCCGGGCTGTCAGCTGGGACCTGCAGGACCGCCTCTAGACTCTCAGCAGCGTGGCCCCCCCTTCCCACCCCTGTTCCGGGCAACGCCAGCTCCCTCCCTCCCGCGCAGCAGGCGGACGGACGGACGGACGGATGGACGGACGGATGGGGCAGTCACCACTCTGCATGGGCGGGCCTCCCCCCACCCCCTCCTTTCCTTGGATACGGATTACCACCAACTCCTCTTTCCACAAAAATGTGCTTGCAGGCTTTTCCTCTACATCAAATGGCTCAGAAGGCAAAGTTTGGCTGCAAGGGCTATGGCCGTGGGGGGACCTGGTGAAGGAAAATGGGGTGTCCACTGGCTGATTCCTCCCTCAGCTGTCAGCTCCCAGTTGTGTCTCAATGTCCACTCGGCAGATGGGGCATTTCTTGCTCATGGCGAGCCACTGGTCCACACACAGTTGATGAAAGAGATGCATACAGGGGAGGCGCCTGGAAGAGGGAAGGGTAAGTGGGAGCAATGGTCAAGGGGAAGGGTCCCACACTGCGCCAAGAGCTGAGGGAAACCAACTACTCCGGGCACCAGGAGACTCACACCCAAAGGGTCATGGGGACCCTGCCATGGAGTGAGCTTGTGGCTGGGAATGCATGACAGCAGGAGAGTCCCAAGACCCCCCTCTTCCTGGCCCTCCAACTCGAAGCCAGGACTTAATCTGAGATCCATCCAGGCCAAATGCCCCTCTGCTCTCTTAGCTTGGTGTCCAGGTGTCTACACAATGGGCACTACACATCCAGAATGTTCCACACTCCACCTTCCTAGGACCACCACGGAGCACACTGTGCACTCTCACACACTCTCGCGTGTGCACAGGCAAACGAGCAAGCACTCCCCCCACCCCGACACACAGCAGAGGACTGGATCGGCCCCGGGAAGGAGGACGGGGGACTCAAGGGGCCGTGCACCTACCTCACATCTTCCCCATCTTCCAGCAGAGACAGGCAGATCGTGCATTTCTCATCGGTGTCTGACTCCTCTCCCTCCTCCTTCTTGCCCTTCCCATCCTGGGGTCTTCGCTGGGAGAAGCAGAGGAGAGCATCTGTTACCTGATGCTATTGTCTTTCATCCACAGCGCTTCCCCCTCTGCCTTTCAGCCTCCTTTCCCTGTGTGTCGGTCACTTTTGAAGTTCTTAAGTAACACCTAGACTTTGTTTTCGGAGAAGGACATGGCAACCCACTCCAGTATTCTTGCCTGGAGAATCTTGTGGACAGAGGAGCCTGGCAGGCTGCTGTCCATGGGGTCGCACAGAGTTGGACATAACTGAAGCGACTTAGCAGCAGCAGCAGCAGACTTTGTTTTGTGTAGTTTTTTAACACCTAGACTTCTGTGTGCTTCCCACATTCTTCTCCCTGCCTCCTCCCCACACCCACCTCCTTGGTGCAGAATACAGAGTGTGGAAGAAACCAAACGAATCTTATTCTTGTTGTTCCAGGCAAACTATGTCCAGGGTATAAACTTAATGCAGTCCTAAGGGCATAGAGTCTGGAAAGGAATTGGGTGCCTATGCCAAAGCCTTCGACTGCGTGGATCACAATAAACTGGAAAATTCTGAAAGAGATGGGAATACCAGACCACCTGACCTGCCTCTTGAGAAACCTATATGCAGGTCAGGAAGCAACAGTTAGAACTGGTCATGGAACAACACAGTGGTTCCAAATAGGAAAAGGAGTTTGTCAAGGCTGTATACTGTCACTCTGCTTATTTAACTTATATGCAGAGTACATCATGAGAAACGCTGGACTGGAAGAAACACAAGCTGGAATCAAGATTGCCGGGAGAAATATGAATAACCTCAGATATGCAGATGACACCAACCTTATGGCAGAAAGTGAAGAGGAACTAAAAAGCCTCTTGATGAAAGTGAAAGTGGAGAGTGAAAAGGTTGGCTTAAAGCTCAACATTCAGAAAACAAAGATCACGGCATCTGGTCCCATCACTTCATGGGAAATAGACAGGGAAATAGTGGAAACGGTGTCAGACTTTATTTTTCTGGGCTCCAAAATCACTGCAGATGGTGTTTGCAGCCATGAAATTAAAAGACGCTTACTCCTTGGAAGGAAAGTTATGACCAACCTAGATAGCATATTCAAAAGCAGAGACATTACTTTGCCAACAAAGGTCCATCTAGTCAAGGCTACGGTTTTTCCAGTGGTCATGTATGGATGTGAGAGTTGGAATGTGAAGAAAGCTGAGGGCCGAAGAATTGATGCTTTTGAACTGTGGTGTTGGAGAAGACTCTTGAGAGTCCCTTGGACTGCAAAGAGATCCAACCAGTCCATTCTAGAGATCAGTCCTGGGTGTTCTTTGGAAGGAATGATGCTAAAGCTGAAACTCCAGTACTTTGGCCACCTCATGAGAAGAGTTGACCCATTGGAAAAGACTCTGATGCTGGGAGGGATTGGGGGCAGGAAGAAAAGGGGATGACAGAGGATGAGATGGCTGGATGGCATCACCGACTCTATGGACGTGAGTTTGAGTGACCTCTGGGAGTTGGTGATGGACAGGGAGGCCTGGAGTGCTGCAATTCATGGGGTCGCAAAGAGCCCAACACGACTGATCGACTGAACTGAACTGAACTGAACTGTACTGAATGAATCAGCCTTGGCAAATCTATGGCTTGTGCGTAAACAGCTGCCCCCTTTCTAGTCCCCTCACGCTGTCCACTCCTCCTTATATTCTCTCCAATCTAGATCCTTGCCTCCACACTTTCCCTCCACTTTCTTGCTTCCTTCCTCTCCTTCCCTCAGCTAATGTCTATTCAGTTATTCATTCATTACTAGATGAAGGCAAACTGGGCTTTACCTCTTAATTTTCGTACCATGCTTATTTTATGTTGTTGGAGCTCTCTGCCTGCCCACAAAATTCCTTTAAAATAGGTACTAGTTCCACTGTGCACCAGAAACTAACACAACATTGTATATCAACCATACTTCAATTTTTAAAAGCTATTAATTAAAAAAAAAGGATAAGTTAAGCACTAGTTTCAATATCATGTTAGTCATCATATAGGCACTCTGTTTATACTTGTTAACTTTAATTGTCTTGTTTTAAATTCTATGCTAAGTATTTGAAAAAGCTGCCTTGAAACTCAGCATTCAAAAAACTAAGATCATGGCATCCAGTCCCATCACTTTATAGCAAATATAAGAGGAAAAAGTGGAAGCAGTGACAGATTTTATTTTCTTGGGCTCCAAAATCACTGTGGACAGTGACTATAGCCATAAAATTAAAAGATGCTTGCTCACTGGAAGAAAAGCTATGACAAACTTAGACAGTGTACTAAAAAGCAGAGATATCACTTTGCCGACAAAGGTCCATATAGTCAAAATTGTGGTTTTTCCAGTAGTCGTGTATGGATGTGAGAGTTGGACCATAAAGAAGACTGAGTGCTGAAGAATTGATGCTTTTGAACTGTAGTGCTGGAGAAGACTCTTCAGAGTTGCTTTAATAGCAAGGAGATCAAACCAGTCGATCCTAAAGGAAATCAACCTTGAATATTCATTGGAAGGACTGATGCTGAAGCTGAAGCTCCAATACTTTGGCACCTGATGCAAAGAGCTGACTCATTAGAAAAGACTCTGATTCTGGGAAAGATTGAAGGCAAAAGGAGAAGAGGGTGACAGAGGATGAGATGGTTAGATAACATCACCGACTCAATGGACGTGAATTTAAGCAAGCTCTGGGAGATAGTGAAGGACAGGGAAGCCTGGCGTGCTGCAGTCCATGGAGTTGGAAAGAGCCAGACATGACTTAGGGACTGCACAAGAACAACTTCTATGTAGAAAGTTCCAAGTTCTTAGATGGCTTGGACCATGGCTTATCCTTCTTTAGGTCTGTGCACACTTGGTCAAGTACAAGGTGCTTAAAAAAAATATTCTGGGGAGGAAGGAATCTAATCAGTGAATGACATCAGCCCACTTTCTTGTCCCCATCTCCATACCAAACAGTAAAACATTCTGATAACACCCATGGGAATAAAACTAGCTCCTTCCCTGGTAGCTCAGCTGGTAAAGAATCCACCTGCAGTGCAGGAGACCCTCATTTGATTCCTGGGTCGAGAAGAACCCCTGGATAAGGAATAGGCTACCCACTCTGGTATTCTTGGGCTTCCCTGGTGGCTCAGCTGGTAAAAAATCCACCTGTAATGCCTGGGTTTGATCCCTGGGTTGGGAAGATCTCCCAGAGAAGGGAAAGGCTACCCACTCCAGTATTCTGGCCTGGAGAATTCCATGAACTGTATAGTCCATGGGGTTGCAAAGAGTCAGACACGGCTGAGCAACTTTCACTTCACTTCTCTCCCTACTCCAGGCATAAGCAGACTTAAAGGTCATTTAGCCAAGAGAAAAATCTGAAGTGTCACAAGATAAAGACCACCCAGAGAATGACTCTGATCTTGGGGCCAGGCCCAAATTCCAGGTCTTCGCAGTCTGGTTCCTGATTCTCAGTTCTGGAGTCTGAAGCAGTCTAGGGAATTGTGTAACCTCATTAGGACATACAGGAAAATCTATGCCTTCTGATCTCAGCTTCCCTGTGCCCTACATGCCCCATTGCAATAAGCTTAGTCTTAGCCATAATCCAGAAAATCAGAATTATATCCATCATCTCGTACAGTTGTCACGGGTTTGGATTATGAATGGAGTTATGATCATTTACCTGCCTAAGAGCCCAGCTGTGTTTGCTGGAGGAGTGGGCTTCTTTTAGTCGACCCTTTGAGAAAAGAGGGGTCCATAAAAAAATACCATGGAGACTATTTTCTATTGTCTTCTCCCATCATTATTCAGGATTTCCTTTTTATAGTTGATAATTTTAACTTAATATTCCTACTTTGTTTTGCTATGTTTAATCTATATTTCTTTAAACTATTGTCTCTTTTCAAATCTTACTCTATTTCTTCTTTTGTATTTTTAATCTTTTAGGTCTTCTGGGTTTTGTCTTCTCTTTTCATTATCCATGAAACTTTTATCTTAACTATAACTTTCTTCAGCATTCTAAATTTAATATTTATTTTATCTCTTTTACCCGTACTTTCTCATTTTCGTTAACATTCCCTTTTTACTTTGATGTTATTGATATTAATTTTGTATGCTGTTTTCATATCTTTTCCTAATTCTTGTTTTTCTGTATTTTCTTTTTAGACTATATTTTAATTATTCTAATCATTATTACTATTTTAAAATACCCTTTTCTATTTTATATTATTTTACTGAGTTTCAATTTTTTAAGCTTTTTTTAATATTTTAAAGGGTTTTAAATGCTATCATTTTGCATTTTTAATTCTTCTTATTCCTTATTTTAAAATATTTTATTCCCCTAATTCTCCTTTTATTCTTATAATTTCTTAGCTCAATTCTTTATCTCATTGGCTCAGTTCATTTTTCCTTTTCATTCTTAGCATTTGTTCTTTTCTTTATCTCCTCTTAATTTGTTGAAGTGATGGCAAATGAAGTATACAGTCTGGTGTAAGTGAGGCCACTCTGGTCAGGAAGGTAGAAGCTGTTCCTGGGCTCCTGAACATGCCTATCTCCCTTCCACGTTCTTCTCCATAAGCTTCAAGCTCTCCCACCGACGAATGGCTATTTTCTCCATGCCAATGATCCCCTTAATTACTGAATTACTATCATTTCCTCTTTGCTGTTGTTCAGTCACTCAGTCTTGTCTGAGTCTTTGCGACCCCCTGGACTGCAGCATGCCAGACTTCCCTGTCTCACCTTCTCCCAGAGCTTGCTCAAACTCATGTCCATTGAGTCAGTGATGCCATCTAACCATCTCATCCTCTGTCGTTCCCTTCTCCCACCTTCAATCTTTCCCAGCATCAGGACCTTTTCTAATGGGTCAGGTCTTTGCATCAGGTGGCCAAAGTATTAGAGCTTCAGTTTCAGCATCAGTCCTTCCAATGAACATTCAGGGTTGCTTTCCTTTAGGATTTAATGGTTTGATCTCCTTGTAGTCCAAGTGACTCTCAGGAGTCTTCTCCAGCACCACAGTTCAAAAGCATCAGTTCTTTGGCACTCAGTCTTTGTTATGGTCCAACTCTCACACTCATACATGACTACTGGAAAAACCATAGCTTTGGCTAGACAACATCTGTCAGCAAATAATGTCTCTGCTTTTTAATAGGCTGTATATGTTTGTCATGTCCCTTATTAACATGCTATGCATGACTGACACATGACAGGTGTGTTATAGATGTTGGAATCACTGATGGATAAGTCCAGTGCCTCCAAGAGAAGCTGCACAGGCCAAGGGTCATGGTCTTTGACATTGACACCATGGGTCCTGGACAAGCCTAGAGTGAGTGAGCCTGCTCTCAAGGTAAGAGCAGCTCCCCACTCCCAAGCTCTCACCAGGTACAGGCACTGTGCTGGTCTGTGGATATGCACTGTCCCACTGAGTCCCCAGAGTCGCTCTATGGCAGCTACTAATATATCTTCCCCATTTTACATTAAAAAGGGCAAGGGAAGGGCCAGAAATGCCATGTAAGCTGCCCAGAGTCACACAGCTTTAAGTAGTGGTTATGGTCTGAATGTTTCTCTCTCCACCCCAAATTCATATGTTGAAGCCCTAACCACCCTTCCAATATGATGGAGATGGGGCTCTGGGTGGTAATTAGGTCTAGATGAATTCATGAGGGTGGGTTCCCCATGATGAGATTGGTGCCCTTATAAGAAGAGAAAAAGACACCAGAGCCTCCTTTCTGCCATGTGAGGACAGACCAAGAAGTGAGCCATCTGCCAGACAGGAAGAGTGGCCTCAGTAAGAATCAAGTCAAAAAAAAAAAAAAAAGAATCAAGTCGGCCAGTGCCTTGGTCTTGACTTCCCAGGCTCCAAAACCATCAGAAATAAGTGCCACCAAGCCACCAAGCAGATAGTATTTTGTTACAGCAGCCCAAAGACAGTAGTAAAACTGAATTTAAAACTGATTCCAGCACCTAGTGCTAACAACCACTGCAGCCTAGGACCTCCTGAGGGGGTGAAGACGGGCTCCAGCTTGACCAGCACGAGCATTTTCCAGCTCCAAGATTCTCAGTGCTTGTCAAGCTTTTAATTCCTAAACTTAAATAACTATTTATTTGTTTTCATAGCAGACTTCATTGCATAGAGTTGTGTTAGTTTTTATGAAAACTAAGCAGAAAATACAGCCTGTTCCATCCCTTCCCCTCTCAAAATGCACAGTTTTGCCCTATTAATATCTTGCATTAGTTTGGTGTATTTGTTACAGTTGATGAACTGAGAGTGATACCTCACCATTAATAAAGTCCATTGGTTTACATTAGAGTTCTTAGGGTTTTGACAAATGCAGTGTCACGTGTCCACCATTACAGTAGCATAAGAAAATAGTTTCACCGAACTACAAATCCCTTGTGATCCACCTGTTTATTTGTCTGTTCCTCCCCCAGAGCCCTTGGCAACAATGGATCTTTTTACAGTCCAGGCTTCCTTTTCTAGAATGCTGTACATTTTGAATCATACAGTATGCAGCCTTTTCAAGCCAACTTTTTTCACTTAGTAGCATGCATTTAATATATATTTTCTGTATGATATCTATTCATGACTGAATATTTTTTTAAAATCATGGAATATATACATGTACCACAGTTTATATATTTCCTTATTGAAAAACATCTCAGTTGCTTCCAAATTTTTTATTTATTGAATTCAAAAAAGTTAACTTCAATTCCTGGGCTCTAATCCTACTCCCGGGGAAGGCAATGGCACCCCACCCCAGTACTCTTGCCTAGAGAATCCCATGGACGGAGGAGCCTGGTGGGCTCCAGTCCATGGGGTCGCTGAGAGTCGGACGCGACTGAGCGACTTCACTTTCACTTTTCACTTTCATGCATTGGAGAAGGAAATGGCAACCCACTCCAGTACTCTTGCCTGGAGAATCCCAGGGACGGAGGAGCCTGGTGGGCTGCCGTCTATGGGATCGCACAGAGTCAGACACGACTGAAGCGACTTAGCAGCAGCAGCAATCCTCCTCCAGATTCCCAAGAAATAGCCCTGGAGAGTCTCCCTCTGCAGGCTTAGGGTAGAGCCTATGACTCTGTGGCTTTAAAAGCGGTCCAGGTGAGCCTGACACTCACTGAGGACTGGAAACCTACACCCTGAAGCCTTAGCCTCCCATTTGTCCACAGGTGAGGCTGGACTTGGAGTCTTTTCTAAGGCAAACCTTAGCCTCCAGTGCTGGTGCTCCCTTGGCCCTGCACATTCAGATACACACATTCATCTGCCTGTACATCCACCCAGCACACCACTCACAAGTCCACACGCACACACACATGCACCCGGCTCCCCTCCTGTACCAATGAGACACTGCCATCAGCCTTCCCGATCACACCGGCAGAGGCGCAGAAGGCCCTGGAAAGGAGGCAGAGCTTCCTCTAGATTTTAAACTGTGCCAGGATCAACTAGACCACTCCCCAACCCAACCTCCCAACTCTGCAGGCTGACCTGCTGGTCAGCTTACCTTCTTGTATTTGTGGGGGAAGGTGAACCTCTCGATGGTGTTCTGTACTGCTCCCCGAGTCACGTTTCCCAGCCTGTCCTCAAGCTGCAGCAGCTCCTACAAAGAGAAAACGTGTGGATGCGTGCACTCCCCACATACAAACACATAGATGCACTCACAATAAGGCAGGGGGCACTCGGAGACGTCAGCAAAGATTCACATGGGGAGAACTAACTGACTTGTCAGAGGCTCAAAAACCGAGAGATCTCTACTCTTTTTCTCCCTTCTGCTCTCAACCCTGAGGCTCCCCGCCACCACCTACGCCTTCTCCACCAGAGAGGGAGGGACAGGAGATGGTGGGGTCTCCACCAACCCAGCGGGAACCAGGAGGAATGGGAAGGCTCCCCCCAGACAGAGGGGCAGGGCATACCTCATAGCTCTCCCTCACAGCGGAGGTGTGTCTGCTGGGGTTCAGTCCCTGGAGAGCAAGGAAGTGAAGCTGAGGGTAAGGGTAGTTTCGGATTTCATGGACGACCTGTTGAGGAGAAAATGCCTCAGACAGCATTCCAGGCTCCGGGAGCCCAGCTTCTGATTCCCCCTCCCGTAGCTGCCAGTCATCGCAACCCTTAGGTGCTGCAGGTAAGGGAGGAGAAGCTCTGTCTTTCCTTCTCCTGTCTTTTCTGCTCATCAAGAACCAAGCCTGTGCCGAACCAGCCCCAGAAAGAATCACAAAATCAGTAAAGTAACAAACTAATCTGATTGGGCATTTATTTCATAGCAGGCCCTGTCCGAAGCCCTTCTCATGACTAACTGAATTATCCCACCTGATCTGTCACGTGGGTACAATTACTATCCCCATTTTATTGATAGGTTAAACGAGATGCGAACAAATCAAGTAAGTGACATAACCATGGTTTCAAACCCAGGCAGTCAGATGGCAAAATTCACTCTCTTCCCCTCTGCACTGCGCTGCCCAGACTAGGGTGGGACAAGCAAGGGCACAAAATTTAATGACTCAGTAACCAAGAGAAATAGTACTTTAATGTAATATTTAAAAATCAAAGTAATACCAAAAAGTCCATAATGAACAAAAATATCAAAAGTTTAAAGAAAAACAGGATCTGACCCTTTCCTGGCACAGCCCTACCTCACTCACTGTGAGTCAGAGCTCCTCAGCTTACTCCTGCATGATCCTAGACTTAACCTCTCTAGGCCTCAGTTTGCCCATCTGTAAAATAGGGATAAAACCTTTCCTGTGGACTGATCCCTGGGTTGGGAAGATCCCCTGGAGTAGGAAATAGCAACCCACTCCAGTATTCTTGCCTGAGAAATTCCATGGACAGAGGAAACCTGGTGAGTTATAGTCCCTGGGGTCGTAAAGAGTCAAACATGACTGAGCAACTGAACATACAGAGCTTGAAACCGTGCCTGGTACGCACTAAGTTCTCAGTAAACACAAGGTTTTATTCCTAGAGGGTGGTACTTCACACGTGAACCTTAGAACTTCAGAGCCGACAAGGCTTCTGAGATGACGCATCCTAGCTCTCACTTCACAAGTGAGGAGACTGGGGTGCTGGGTGGTTAAAGGGCAAAGGCAGTACTGGAAGGGCAGAATTAACACTCAAGGGCATCAGCGTGGAGAAGATGTCTGGAAATAAGATTTCCAGTTGGTCTTCAGCTGCCTTAACGGATTCACTTCACCCTCATTCATGAAGCATCATGAAGCTTGGGATGCCAGGAACACAAAGGCCCCCAAACCCAACCTGACCCTCCCACAGTCCCCGCCCCTGCAGTGCTGAAGGCCTACACTCCACACGAGGCCGCCCCAGACCAGCAGGCAGCCCTAAGGGCCACCTCTGGGGTCTCTTATGTTCCCACACCAGGTGTCTTCATCCCATTTCACAGATCAGTAAAACCAGAGCCCAGGGAGGTGCCCACCCTAAATGAGGTCATATGGGGTTGGGGGACTACCCTGCTTGTTCTTAGCCCTGATGTTCCGCCAACCACCCCCCATCCTCACTCACTCCTACTCCCATCCCACACTCCCAGCCCCTCCAGACCACAGCCTGCCACACTGCCCCTTGCTCCTCCCCCAGCGCCCCCCACCGCTCCTTCCAGCAGAGCTAGCTTCTAGCCCAGCAGCTTTTCCTTCTTTCCCCTTCAAGCCTGATTGGGACTGGGAGCTGGGAGGGAAGGGTGGCAGTGGACCTGCCTGGGCGCGGGGCACAGAGGTTCAGGTCACAGGGGAACAGAGCCACAGACCTCAGCCCGCCATTGGCACCAACAGGCGGCAGAGGACTCAGTCGCCTGGCAAAGCCTCTCACTCACCATCTGCGTGGAGGAGGAGTTTCGGGGAAAATGGTGCATTCGAAGAGTTGCTAGGTAATGCTGATAGTGCTGAGGGACGGGCCGCACCTGGAACTGAGCAGAACTCAAGCCGGCGTCCACACTGAGATCCCTGCAGGGACAGGGCCACAGTGAGGCACAGGGGGTTCAGCTGTTGGGTGCGAAGGGACCCCAGACATCAAGCCCATTGAGTAGAATCAGGGTCACGAATTGCTGCAGAGGCAAGGGACCCAGTCTCGCCTAGTCCATCCCCCTCTTTATGACAAGGAGAACCAAGACCCAGAGAAGGAAGAGCTGCGAGATCCCAAGGAACTAGAATATTCT
Source organism: Tragelaphus eurycerus (assembly GCA_935064755.1). Taxonomy (NCBI): domain Eukaryota; kingdom Metazoa; phylum Chordata; class Mammalia; order Artiodactyla; family Bovidae; genus Tragelaphus; species Tragelaphus eurycerus. The sequence goes on from CAKXYN010000023.1 coordinate 17,158,915, forward strand.
GAGCCTCATACTACTTGGGACTAGTGCACAAATCTCCTTCCCAAGGCAAAGTCCATTCCTAAGAGAAATGCTGAAAGAGGAATCCAAATAAGCCAGACACATACAGAGCAAAGGAAAGACAGGTCCAGATAAAGTGAAGGGGTCAGAGGCCATGCTTTTACCACTTTAAGAAAATAACAGGAGAGGGACCTGCAGCCTTGGGGCAGGAAACGCTCCAGAACCACTGCCCCTATTCTTAACCATGCAGGAAATTCACTTCACTTAGTAATCAATCAGTTCATACTGAAAAGGAACCAGGGTTTCTTGAAAAAATGGCTAAGTTTAATGGCTAACTAATGACTCAGTTTGAGGTCTGAGTACCAAAAAAAGTGCGAAATGAGATTGAAACATCTTGTCATAATTGAAAGCAAGGATGTCCTCCAAGTCAGGTCAAAAGGATCCAGGAACCATGTCAAAGAGGCCCCCACTGGCAGAGTTTGGACATTTTGCATCAATGAGTGTAACTGCAGTAGGTTGAAATACATCAAATAGGTTCAAATCCATGAGCGTGAAATGATGCTCAAGCAAATTGGTTCCCTTTGAAGGATGCTAGGGAACCAATGCTTCACTTTGTAAACGAATAAATACAGGAGAAGAACCAAACATTTATCCTGTCTTTCCTCTATTAACTGTACTTCAGGGTAACCAAATCACGATGAAGGGAAATTGCTCTTTATGAAAGTTTTCTGTGTAATAAATGAATAAGGAATGATTGAATTACTTGTCACCTTCTCACGTCCCCTGAAGAAATAAAGGATCTGGGGGAAGATCATCAATTACCATTAAAATCACATAGGAGAGTCAATCAGTTTTCGGCTGGAAGAACCCAGCATCTCCTCTGAAGTGTTTTTACCAGAAATTGTGAATTGAAGCTGAACCTGCTCAGGTTGCAACCTGAGTGCCAGGGTGTAGGGAATATAGCAAACCAGAGGGCACCTCAGCAAATGCAATTTGTTTAAAACATGAGGAACATGACAGGAATTGCTGCTTCCATCTGTGACGTCTGAACAGTGTGATGTAAATATATTCCTATATTTCCTCCATCAGTTCAGTTCAGTTCAGTCGCTCAGTCGTGTCCGACTCTTTGCAACCCCATGGACTGCAGCATGCCAGGCTTCCCTGTCCATCACCAACTCCTGGAGCTTACGCAAACTCATGTCCATTGAGTCGGTGATGCCATCCAACCACCTCATCCTCTGTCATCCCCTTCTCCCCCCACCTTCAATCTTTCCCAGCATCAGAATCTTTTCTAAGGAGTTCTTTGTATCAGGTGGTGAAAGCCCAGATCCCTGGAACCTGATGAGTCTGCCCCCTTGGGAAATGAGGTGACACTTGGAGTTGGTTGGAAGTAAACTTTGAAATTCTCTGAGTCCAACCCCTCATTTTTGCAAGCCCAGTGAAGGCCTGAAGAAGAGCAGTGCCTGATTCACAGCCCTGGGCTAGCCAGTCTAGGACTCCAGGGTTTCTGACCCTCACCTGGGCTCATCCTATGACGTGCCTTGACAAAAGGAGTTCCATGGGGCACCTCATGGGCAGAAACTCGGACTCTTGGCAGCTGCCTAGAGGTCCCAGCAGATTCACAGCTGCAGAGATGTTCAGGGAATTCTACCAAAAGCAAAGTCCCAAGGAATTGAGAACAGAATCACTCCAATTCTGAGAGTGCTGACTAGAGAAGCAAAAGACACTTTCACCCTCAGATGAGTGGGGCAATTTGCCCAGGGTGGGCCTAGGGGGCTCTGGGATCCCCTTTTACCATCTCATCAAAAATCTGATCCAAAACCCAGGATCCCCTAACAGCTGCCTGCAGGGAAAGGAAGCCAGGAGGCTCTCATCTTCATGCCCCCTCTCTACCTGTCCCAGGTGCCCGAGCAGGGCTAGGACTCGGTGGTGGAGTGGCCTGCAATGGGGGCAGAGATGGAACCATGAACCCAGGACTGAGCCAGAGGAGCACAATCAGAATGGAGACACTGGAGCGGGGCACAAAGTCCAAGCTACCAGGCCTGGGCCAGAAAGGAGCTTCGCAGGGGGATTGATCCCCCAAGGCCTACTGCTCCCACAGGCCTATCCCTCTATCCCTACGTGGGTAGGGCTGAAATCGTCTAAATTTCAGGGAAAGGCCAGTTAGCCTCAGGCTTGGGGCTGGACCAGGCTCTGGGGGCCGGATCCTGGAATGATTAGGGCAGAAGTCAGTGATTCCTAATGGTTCTTTAAAGGAAAGGCGTGGGGGGTACTGGGTCCAGGCACACTCCCCCTCTCCCCGCTCCCAGGGGTCCTCGAAGAGCGTGAGAGTGGCCCCTCCTCTAATGCATTTCCTGTCATCTAATTTCCAGAACCTTGCATCTCCTGGCAGAAGAGACCTCCCTGGAAAAGAGGTGGGGCGGGTATGTAAAGCCCCTTGTCACCACTAGGCTGGCCCTTGCTGGAGCAGAGCTCATTACAGGGAGGAGAGGGGGCCTCCTGCTTGGGAAGTGGAGACAGGACAGGCAGAAAGGCCCAAGCTGGCCCTGGGCACAGGGGCCTCCCAGCCTCTCAGGGCCCCAGTCTCTCCCAGTCCTCAGGGCAGGCAGGGGTCAGGAATGCAGAGCAACAGAAATTTGAGAACAGGAGATTGAAAGCCAGCAGGCTTAGCCGCACACCACCCTCCTCCTGACATCTCTGCAGCATCACCCTCACCGCGTCACCTGTCCCCTCCCACTTGCCACGTGGGACCCCGTGCGTGTATTCAGATCCCTCAGCCGCACACAAGGACCCTGGGTGCTCTGTGTGCTGAAGTGAATCAAATTGAATTGACTTGCTTGCTGAGGGACAGAATTTCATCCAAACAACAATTAAATCTTCCTAATTTGAATCTGCTAATTAGAAAGAGGCTGGGCTGAAGCTGGCTGTGGTACAATCTCTTAAGGAAGCGTTAAATCTATCAGAAAACTTGAGAACTAGCGAGGGCTGGAGACGATGGAACCTGTGAAAACAACCCTCTGTTGCACCTAGAAGCGCGTTTAACTTCCAATCAACCAGAACTGCCCCTCAGAACCGTTCCTGGGTGTCCAGTCCTGGTCATGTTTCCAAAGCAACCCTTGCCCATGAAAGTTAGCCTGACTAACTGGCTGAGTAACGACACTGCTGTATGTCTGTTTTATAAATAGTCCATTCCCTTTCGTTGAGGTTTTTTTGTTTTTACATTCTTTTAAAGAAAAAATATTTTTTTAACCTCAAAGTTGCAAGAACAGCACCAAAAAATTCCTGGTTATCCTTCATTCAGATTCCCCAAATGTTAAAGTTTGACTACTTCACTGCATTTCTTTTTCCTTCTCTCTCTCCATTCATCCATCCATACCTACTTACTTATACATACCCATACACAGTTCCCCATGGATTTTTTTTTCTAAACTATTTAAAAGTAAGTTGCAGGTATGATGCCCTTTACCTCTAAGTACTTTAGTGAACTGCACATCTTTTTTTTCAAGTGTTTGGGTATTTAGATCTGATCCTAGGTTAGGTCAGCCCTCCCTGAGCTAGAACCTGAGCTAGGGTGGGACCAAGGACCCAAAACCAAGCAGTATTGCATCTCAGGGCAAGAAAGACCTCTGTCCTGAGCTCAGGAGATTGTGGGAAGACTTCACAAGGCCCCACTGCCTACAAAGACCCCTCCACCAAGCCCTGGACCTCTCCCCAGGCAGTTTCCCCAGGCCTTGTCTCCAACCTGGCTGGTTCTATCTCCCTGAGCCTCTTTTGCGTTGCTGGCATGCCCTGGCACTTCTCTCTGGACTCCTCAAGGCCCACCTCCTCCAGGAAGCCTGCCCTGACCACCATGCTAGCTCCTGAGACTCTCCTATTGCCCTCCTACCAAGGACTATTGGTTCACAACACTCCAGGACTTGGGAAATGTGTTGCATCCCTGTCAGCTCCTCCCAGGCAGAACCACAAGAACTGACCCCCGGGCTGGGCACACGGTGGTGCTTAGCCACATCTGAGCTTGCTGCCAGAAGTAGGCCCCTGGGGGCCCATCTGGTTCCGAAGGTGGCTGGGGACAAGGCAAAAGCTGGGGCTTGAAGACTAGAACTCCTGCATCATTGATGTGAAGGAAACAGGAGCTCCAAGGATCAGGCAACACCCTCCTTTCTCCCTCCCCCAGGGGCCCCAAAGACTCACCAGTCAGTGCCCTCAGCCAAATATCTGGGCTGAGGTGTCTGTAGTTGGTGGCCGAAGTCGAAGCTGGGGTGGAGGCGGTGGGGATGGACAGACACGCGCTCCTGACTCCGCCTGCACCGGGAGGGAAGGAGGACCCAGGCGTCAGGGCAGCCCTGGGCCAGCCCAGCTTGCAAGAGCACTGAGCCCCCGGTGGCCCCCACCCCTGCCTACGTATGGAGCAGTGGCCTTCAGCCCTCTTCCCAAGCTCCAAGGGAGCTTCCTGGGCAGCAGCTCATAACTCAGACATTCCCACTGTCTGTGGGCTGCCCACTACACCAAGGCCGCTCCCTGGGTCTAACTGCTGCTGGTCTGCTGTCTCACCCAGGCTCTCTGCCTTCTTTGCTCCTTCTCCTTCTACTCCCCTCTGTCCTTGGTGGGTTGTAGTCAGGACACACAGACCTGCCTCCTGTAGCATCTCCCACGTCTATGCACCCATACCCTCTGCTGCCACCATGCTCTTCTCCTCTCCTCCACCCTTCTCCACACTCTTCCCAGTTTTCATGGCCCAGGACTAGGCCTCCTCCAGGAGGGCCTCCCAGAACACTCCAGATCATGGTGACCTCTCCTTCCTCTGACCTCCTACAATACTTACCTTCTGTCCCAGGTACCGCAGCCTCTATAGTATGAACACTTAGGGCCTTGAAGATCATCATGTCCAGAGGTACTCAAAGTATGCTCCAATGACCCCTGGCAGTCCCTGTGACCCTTTCACAGTGTTTCTGAGGTCAAAATGATTTCATAATAATACTCTCATGTATTTGCTTTTTCACTCTCATTCTCTCACAAGTGAACAACGGAATTTTCTAGAAACTACACTACATGTGATTCAGCTACAATTTGAGTGCAGAAGCAGACGTGAGAATATAGCTATCTTCTATTGAGCCAGGCATTAAAGAGATTTGCAAATATATAATTTTTAAAAGTCACTGTTTTTATTGCATTATATATAGCTGTTTTTTGAAAAACATTATCAGTGTTAATATAACTTTGTTATTGTCATTTTAAAATGAATTAACAAGTATTTAAATATTTTTCATTTTTAATTTCTAATAGGTTATCAATAGTCATAACCCACATAAGCAAAAGTTTGCTATAGTCCTCAATAATTTTTAAGAGTGTAAAATGTCCTGAGACAAAAATGTTAGAGAAACACTTATTTTGTACAACTCCTTCTCTTAACAGTTGAGACTCAGAGAGGTGAAGTGACTTGCCCAAGGTCCCACAGTCATTTGGGCCCCATTTGATTAGTACTGTCTCATTTAATTTTGCATTTGTTTCACTGTTGGTCTCTCCAACCACATGATGAGCTCTTTGTGGGCAGGGTTGACCCAGGGCATCCCTTAGGGACCTCCAGTGTTAGAATCAGGTGACCGTGAAGCTTGAGAAGGTGCGAGGGGTCCCCTAGTCTAGTCTCCCACGCTATGCAAAAGTCCACCGTGAGCATCCTAGCCCACTAGTTACCCGGCCCCTGATCAGCTACCTGGGCCAGTGACAAGAACATACACTAGCAACAGAGGGAACCGGCGTCAGGTTAAAGCCGTGCTCACTACCCGGAATGAATGCCTCTAACCAGACCAAAAGCTGCTTCCTACAGGGAGACTCCTTTGGTGACTGATAACTGGCCAAGCCTGGCAGGGGGGAGACCAGAGGTCGCGGACCCCGCCCTGGCCCCGCCCCACCTCACCCACGTAGTGCACACACCTGGGGTGCGAGACAAGTCGGCGGTGCTGGGCTTCCAGGAGCTGCTGCTGCAGGAGGTATTGCTGGTGCAGGGCCTGAGGTAGGAAGGAGGGACCTGTGACGTCCTGGAACTGCAGGGTGGGCAGCGGGGTCAACGACTGGTGCAGGGCGCCGCTGTGCTGGTGGGCCGGGGCCATGTGGGCGCTGAGGCCCGGCTGCGACTGCACGGGGTGGGCCAGGGGGAAGTCGGGAGCGAGCTGCTGCGGCTGCGGGGGGCCCAGGTGGAAGTGGCGGCAGGAGGTAGCGTGAGGAAGCTGAGACCTTTGAAAGGGGGCACCTGGAGAAGCAATGACAAAGACCCCATGAGGACTAGCCCTGCTACCGTCCCCCACGGGTCTCATCTCCCCCTACCAGCAACCTGCAGCGGGTAAAACTCAAAACCGTCATTAGAACCCAACAGTGTCATTATTTTTATATGCAAATGATCATCAGTGCTGCCTGGTAAAAAGGCTCAGTGCAGAAGGTGCTGGAGGGAGGAGGTGTATTTTGTTTAATAAATAGATAAGCATTCTCTTTTAAATTAACACACTAGTTAAAGGAATTTTAAGGTCCCAGGAGACAGTTTGGCTTTCTTGAATTGCTCCCAGGCAACTTTATTGATCCTACTACCTTTTAAATAGATGCCTAGAGAAACAGCCTGCAATGAAGGAGACCCAAGTTTGGTCCCTCGGTTGGGAAGATCCCCGAGAAGGAAATGGATACCCACTCCAGTATTCTTGCCTGAGAAATCCCACGGGCAGAGGAGCCCGGTGGACTACAGTCCATGTGGTTGCAGAGGAGGACACGACTGAGCAACCAATACACACACAGGAGAAAATAGAGTCCAGCCTAGTCAAGCTCTGAAGCCTTGGCTGGCCAGGACCCAGTCTGCAGAGAGCCCAAATTTCTGAGAAAACACGTTGTTTTCCATGCAATTTTAAGAAAAAAACTAATTACACAAAATTTTAAGTATAATTAATTTGTGGTAATATCGTGATTTTTTTAAAAGCAAAAATTTCCAGCAATAAGCCAGGTTCACACTTTATTTAATCTAGTCTCCACCACCTTCTAAATAAAATTGACCTTGATTATGGGAAAGCCTTGCAACGTCTCCATAAGCAGAGATCCAGCTCTCAGGGCTGGAGTCCTTTAATAAGGAAGGAAATAGACTTGACGCCTCAGGAAGCTTTAAAGAGGCTTCCTGTTAAATGTGGCAGGTTCAACACATATCTGTTCCTTCCCAAACCCCACTGAAATGAGAGCAAAGGAATAAAGAGAAAATAAACAGACAAGGACAGGGAGAACAGGAGGCGTGACATCAGCAGGAAACGAATGTCAACAGATTTTTGGAAGACAGAAAGCAGATGGAGGAATTAGCAGAGCTGAGAAATTGGAAACAAAGTCCTCAGTGAAGGTGTGGCCTTCCCTGTAGCTCAAACAGTAAAGAATCTGCCTGCAACGCAGGAGACCAGGGTTCGATCCCTCGGTCTGGAAGATCCTCTAGAGAAGGAAAGGGCAGTCCACTCAGTATTCTTGCCTGGAGAATCCCATCGGCAGGGAAGCCTGGCGGGCTATAGTCTGTGGGGTCACAAAAAGTTGGACACGACTGAGCAGCTAACACACACACAATGAAGGTGCAATGAGAAATGAATAGATCTTGACACACATGTGGAATGGTGTGAAGTTGGAGGTGGTGACTCCTTGGGAAGACGGGAGAAATGGTGGCCCAGAGAACGGGGAGGCTGGTTGCCAACCTGTATGAGGAGCAGTTCTGTCCTTTCCAGTGCAGTGACTGTCCTTCCCTTGCCCTGGCATTTTGCAGGGAAACTGAGCCAGAAAGGCCGAAATAGTGGAGGACTGGGATGCAGCACTGCACTCCAACAGGGGGGTTAAGTGAAAGTCTACACACGGAACTTTGGAAACCTCTGTTCCCTTCTGGCACTTGGTTCCGTGGATGCTGCCCCTCGTGTGCCCCTCCACTCTCCCCTCACACCCCACGGCTCCAGGCTGGAAACTGGCCCCAGAAAGAGCTCAACAGATCCTTCTGGTTGGGCTGCTAAGTTGCTGCTAAGTCGCTTCAGTCATGTCCAACTCTGTGCGACCCCAGAGACGGCAGCCCACCAGGCTCCCTCGTCCCTGGGATTCTTCAGGCAAGAACACTGGAGTGGGTTGCCATTTCCTTCTCCAGTGCATGAAAGTGAAAAGTGAGAGTGAAGTCGCTCAGTCGTTGTAGCGACCCCATGGACTGCAGCCCACCAGGCTCCTCCATCCATGGGATTTTGGTTGGGAGTACCCAATAAAATGGTAGAGTCCTCAGCTGGCCACTGCATAATAAAGCCACAAGTTGAAAGGTCCACACATAGACACAGAGCGTCTGGAAGTTTTGGTGACCTACTCTTCAATGTGAACAGACAGCCAAGGATGGCTAGTCTCTTGGGGAAAAGTGAAAAGAGAGAGAGAATATACTAAATTTAAAAAAAAAAAAAAACTCAGAGAAACAGAAGTAATGCAGGGATCAAAAAAGAAAAGAAAAGAAAAAGAAAGACCAATAAACTTCAAAATGTTTAAATTAATATCCTCAGAAAAAATAAGATATTGGGTCCATGAAACAACTGTAATATCCTTTAAAACGAGCAATGAGGAGACAAAAGAGCACTTGGAATTTAAAAATTATAAGAGGTGAACTCTGAAATTTAGCAGAAGGATTGGAAGATGACACTGGGGTATTTTCCCAGGAAGCAAAACAAGAAAATAAGGAGATGAGGAGAAAGATGCCAAAGTTGAAGGGTTCAGTCAAAAGAGCCCACAGTTTTTCTAGTAAGAGAAAAAAATGGAGAAAATTATGGAAAAAAGTATTTTTAAAATTTCCCAGAACTGAAGGTCAGCATGCAGATAGAAAAGGCCCTCTGAATGATCAGCAAAATGGGGCAGGGAAGGGGAGACCCACACAGTGAGGTGTCTCACAGGGAAACCCCCAAGCACTGAGGGCAATGAGGTGATTCACACCTTCCAGAGAAGGCACACCAGTCCCATTCGAAGGTCAGGAAGCAGGACAGCACCAGATTTTTCAACAGAATTGTCGGAAGCTTGAAAACAGTGGAGCAACTGCCTTCAAGGTACTGCAGAGATGGAAAGGGGGAGATTTTCAATCTAGAATTCTGTGTCCAGCTAAACTTAATCAGGCATGAGAATAGAACAAGACTGTTTTCAAACATGCAAAAAAAATTAAACTTCTCTGCACCCTTTCTCAAAGAGGAACTGATGCAAACCAAGAGAATGGAGAAAACAAATAGGGGGTGACACCTGGAAGAGAGGGCGTTTCCCAAGCACACAGCTGTACAGACCCTCCAGCAACCATTTCAAGGGGGGCAGGAGGGCAGCTGCACTGAAGGCATTTGGGGGGTGGATAAAAAATATAGGATTACCATTAGGTTTGGCCACAATAAAATAATACTTGAAGAAATTTTCCAATTTTATAGAGCATTTGATAACAATTTATAAAACTGTCATAAAAAGCAGACAATTATTACCTCTAGGAAGGGAAAATATTGTTCAGAAAGTGTAATTATTATGTACTACTTGGTTCAGCAGTGAACAATCTCTGTATATTAATAATGCAATAAGCATGAATAAACTATTTTAGAACAGAAAAGGACATTTATTCCATAAGAAGAAGAAAATAGACAATGTCAAAATTGAAAAATCGACCAATAGCCGTATAAGAATTTATTTAGAAATTTACTTAGTAATTTATGTATTTCAGGAAGTAGATACTTGAAGAAGAGCTGGGAGTGTTGAGCTTCTAGTGGTGGGGCTGGGGTGGGGAGGGTGAAGGGCAGACAATCCCTGTTTTACTAAATGTATCTTGTACTGGAGTTATTTGTCTTTGTAAATGACATGCATGTCACTGATAGGTTTTAAAAAAATTTTTTTAATGAATATTTGCAAAGCAAAATGGAACTAAAATGTATTTCTGGCTCACTGCAAGTAAGCCAGAAAAGAATTATCTAGAAGCTTAACTCCCACAAGTATTACAGATCAGTAGGCCTCCCTGCCTGGTGAATTCTGGCTTCCAGGAGTCCAGGGGCTGTGGCCTGAGCAAGCTGGCTCTGGCTTCCTCCTTCTCCCTCACCACCATCTATCATCAACACAACTGTTAAAAACGGAGGAGAAGGCCCACGCAACTGAAGGAAAGAGAGCAAGAGAGGAATGGAGAGCTGTCAAGAGCTAACGAAGGGAAAGACAGCCACGACTGTGGAGGAAAGGAATGGGGTGACAAAAACAAAGAATATTGTGAAGACTCCAATCCACCACTGTCTGTTCAGTTACAATGTGAGCCATATATGTAACCGTAGATTTTCTAGTATCCACCTTTAAAGAAGTCAAAAGAGACAAGTGAATGTAATTTTAATAATATATGTTGTATAACTCAGTATATCCAAAATGTTATTGTTTCAACATATACTCAATATAAAAATTTATTGCGGGACTTTCCTGGTGGCTCAGTGGTTAAGAATCTACCTGCAAATGCAGGAGACATGGGTTCGAACCCTGGTCCGGAAAGTTTCCACATGCAGGACAACTAAGCCTGTGCTTCATAACTACTGAAGCCCATGTGCTCTCCGCACATTGCAGTGAAGACCCAGCACAGCCTAAATAAATAAATGAAATTATTATTTTTTTAAGTATTGGGATATTTTTTTCATACTAAGTCTTCAAAGTCCAGTGTACACCTAGCGCAGTACATCTTGACCACTTGCAGTTAGCAGCTTCCATGTTGGACAGTGCAGCTCTAAAAAGACCAGCTCCACACACAGCAAAGCATTTTAGCCAAGTTTGCTAACGTGTCTGGCCCCCCTGGCTTGCTGGTGAGATTCACACACCTTAACCTGATCGTCCAGCTCCATCCTCCTGATCCCCACCACCCCCACCAAACCCTCCACCACCATCCACGCTGGACCATTCGAATCTCCAGACATCCATATTCCCACTCTGGGGCCACTGCTCACACTGGTGGCTGCCTTCCCCAGCTTTAAAGGTCATATCACGACAACTCAAAAAGGCCTCTAGTGCCCACCAGCCCCTTGGGACACCTTCCTCCTCTGTGTTCCTATAGAAGGCCCTGTCGCTACCACTCCCTTGGCGCCTGGCAGTAGCTACCTTGGGCTGTGACTTCATGCCCACCACCCCCAGCTGGCCGAGCTTCGTGTCTCGCTCCTTCTGGATCCTGACACGCCTCCCTGGAGCTGGGGCTCAGTGAATAGCTGGTTGACTGACTGCTGGAGGGACTGCCGTGCTGAGGCTGGTTGAAGGCAAACTGATATGAAATTGAGAGGGAAGGAAGGTGGCCAATAGGGCTGGGGTGAGCTCTCGGTCTTAAAGCTGCAGTGCCCAGGGGCTGGGCAGGCTGAGTGGGCTGGCATCCTCAGGTACTGGTGGAGTCTCTCCCATCACGGGGAACAGCAGCTGCCTTCCTCCCACAGTCCCCTCCTGCCATGAGGGTGCCCACCCTGCGAGGGGGGTGCCTTTCAGATTCCTGTGGAGGCCCCTTAGGAAGAAGATGGGCCACCACCCCAGGCTGGAGAGGTTTCCGATGTGCTGGGCAGTGAACACGGCTGCCTTCTCTCCTGGGTGGACAGCAAAAGTGAATCGAAGTATCTATAGGTCCCGGATTGTTTCAGGCAATTTCTACGTGCACAAGTCCTTTGACCTCTGTTCTCTCCCCTTTTACCTCCTTCCCCAGAGGGCGCTCAGTCGCACCCACCCTACTCAGAAAGTTGTTAAAGGCAGGAGACACCCATTCTGGGGCCCTGGCCTCTCCCCAGCCTGTGTTCTGCACCGTCTATGAAAGCAGCAGATAGCGGCTGGTGTATGTGGGCTTTAAGAGCAGAGGAGTGAAGTTCTTAGGGTACACAATTTGGGCCCCTGGCAAGCCAATGATCAGTGACATCTGAATAACACTTACATCCTACAATGCCCCCATCAATAGACAACCTGCAATTTTTCCCATTAGAGTTACTCCTTTGGGTTAAAAAAATAATCTCCAGATGTCCTTGACTATACTGTCCATTTATCTTATTTCCCCGGGGCTGAAATAACAGCAGTTGGAAGATTCATCGTGAACTAAGTAACATGATTAGGAAAAAAGAGGGGTTACATTTTTTTTTAAGCACCACATTAAAGGAACACAGCAAAGTATAAGACACACAGTAGGTTCAGAAATGTGAAAATAAACATGTGCATCTTAGAATTCTGGAAACTGGTGCTCTCAGGTCCCTCTGAGAGCTAGCTGGGAGCACCTTCAAGCAGGGGTGTTCCCCAGGGCAAGGCTGGGATGGGACAGGCCACCATGCAGGCCTTGTCCAAAGGCCACCTGGCATACACAGGCACTCCACAAGAGCTGGTGTTTGATCCGTGCCTCGTGGACGGGGAGCCAAAAAGGCTGGCAGCTGGAGAGTGCGTGGATCAGAGGACAAGCCCCATGGGGAGGGGAAGGTGAAGGAGACGCAGATGATGTGGGGGCCACGGGCTGTGGGCCAGGTGGGTGGAGAAGACAGTGACAGAGCTCTCGCATGTCTGGAAGGTTCACTGACACTCATCTGGTAAGTGACAGAGTGGAGACTTGAACTGAGGCCTTTACTGAAAGGTAGCTGTCAACGGGGAGGAAGGGCAGAGCCCGGGACCCAGGAGGCTTGATAAAGTGAGAGGCTCTTCCGAGGAGAAGAGCAGGGCAGAAACAAGGCCCGACACCCAGAGCATCCTTTGGGCCAGGCCCAGTTTCCTGGGGACAATGCAACGGGGACAGGGGGGCAGAGGAGGCTGGTTGGGAGCTGAGAGGAGCCAGGCTGAGAAGTCAGGAAGCCAGGGACAATGGTGGAGACAGCAGAGCAGTGTCGCCAGCCGGGCTTCTCCAGAGCAGGCAGCGTCCTGCGCTGGAGGGATGTTCTAGCTGAATTCTCACCAGCTTGATTACCTCAAGGAAAAGGGGCTTTCAGCCTCCAGACCCCAGAGCTGAGGGGCACTGTCTTCAAATTCTCAGACCAAGAAGGAAGGGAAGGAGCAGGCAGTGTGGAGACAGCCACCCGAGGGGCCCGCTGCCCAACCTACAGCCCCAGGGATAACCACCTCCTGCTGGGGGGACCTCGGGGACGAGGCCGCAGGCCCCCAGCCAGCCGGGCCAAACGTCCCCCACTTCTCTCGTGGATGGGTGCAAGACCCTGGGAGAAAAGGATGGAACCAAACCCTCCTGGGTCTCCAGGGAAGCTGGCATCCCCTCCTTCCCAGGCCAGTTCTCGGGCCCCAGGTTCCTGTTGTCCTCGGGTCACTGACCCGCCTCATTCTCCCTCAGAAGTGGAGGCAGCACAGCAAGGCAGTGCCCACAGAAGAGTCGGAGGGCAGGGGAGGGTCAAAGAGGCCCCCTCCCACAGGCCCTGGGGTGGAGGGATGGAGACCAGCTGGCCAGCAGGCCTGGGAGGCTGCCCCATGTCTCTACTGAGCGCTTCTTGAAGCCAGGTCTGGAGCCAGAGTCTGTTCCTCTCTGAAAAGCCAAGCTCTCAAGTGGCAAAGAAAATTGGTCTTTTGAAAGCAGATTTCTGCCCCTAGGCAGCCGGGAGGAAGGCCTCTGGTACCGAAGAGGCTTTCAAAGCCAGGCAGAGTTACCCCGTGGAAGGGCTCAGTCGTAGGGCCAGGGTGCCTCCCCTCACTGTCAGATCTGGAGGGACAGTCCACTTCTCCCGGCCTCAGACTGTGACCCACAATGATGACACCCCATCCTGCATGCTTGCTAATGTTTCTCAGCTGTGGGGGAGGGGCACGGCAGGCATCTTCTGGCTCAGCGTCTCTCTGGCTCATGGGGGACCCCGGGGCAGACACAACACTCAGTTCACAAGGTCTGCCGTCCCACCTCCTGCTGGGAAAAGCCTGTGTGTTCTGTGCTATGTCCGGCACCAGAAGTGAGCTCGAAGCGGTGAGAGGCAATAGTCAACCAGTGCTCACTTTCAAAATCCACCTTCCAGTGGCTACTGCGTCATTTTAAAGCCAGTTTTGAGCAATCCATGCCTTGCAAACACCCTTTCTGGCCTTTCTCTCTCTCTCTCTACTCCCTGTGACCTCTCTTACCTCTCCCGAACCCCCAGGGGACTTGCCTGACCCCTGACCCCATACCCTACCTCCCAAGACTGTCTGCATTCAGTCAGCATTAAACACCCAAGGCAAATGTTAACTCTGGGATGGAACCTCCTGTTGGGTTTGTGGCACTAGCTTTCACACTTCGTGTTTCATTTCTGCACAAATTTTATCTCTAATAATCGGCGGTAAAGTGAGTGATTTCAGGACAAATACCATACAGTAAGTGTCCTTTGTTCTTAGAAGGATTTAGGAAACTTACAAGAGGGAAGGGAGAGAAAATGAGAGAAAGGGAAAGAAAAGCAGGTAAGTGGGAAGAAGAGAAGGAAAGAAAGAAGAGAAAGACTTTCATTATCTTAGAAAAGTTCACTATTAGTTTATTAGCTAGTAAGGAAATACAAGGGCTTCCATGGTGGCTCAGATAGTAAAGAATCTGCCTGCAGTGCAGGAGACCCAGGTTTGATCTCTGAGTTGGGAAGATCCCCTGGAGGAGGCATGGCAACCCACTCCAGTATTCTTGCCTGGGAAATCCCATGGACAGAGGAGCCTGGCGTGCTACAGTCCACGGGGTAGCAAAGAAACACAACTGAGCAAATAACACACACATGCGCGCACACACACAAGGAAATACACGACGGCAGGGAACCCTCGAATATTTGAGTTAAATGAGGCTCAGAGACCACACAGCCTTTGTTCTACAAGATGAGGATCTGGAGGAGGCTGGAAAAGGGGTCGGCTTTTCCAAGTGCTCGGTGGTTATGGCCGAGTTGGGACTGGAGTCCAGGCCTCTGAGTCCCCGTGTGGTCACCCTGTGCTCTACTTCAGAGTCCCCCCACCCAGCACCAGCTCCTCATGTGCCCACACCAGTCCATACGCAGTGCCCAGGAGCCGCAGTGCCCAGGCCCTGGTGGTCTCCCCACCCCCTCCTCATCCCCATCCTAAGCCTCCCCCAGGAGGAAGCCTTTCCTTCCGAAGGGAGTAACTGGGAGGTGACAAGGAGCAGCAGCTGGTGCCCATGGGAGCAGTCTGAATCTCTGCTGTGACAGTTGCTAAGGAGTGGCTGTGGTGGCTGACATTGCTTAGGCCCAGTCAGTTCACCCTGGCCATCAGCCCCAGGCCTCTTCCCTGTCCTAAGAACAAGGCCCAGCTTTTTGGAGTAGGCCAAGGTCTTTGCAGCCCACTGGGTCCTCTTGGCAGAAGGCAACCGCTGCTTTAGCAGGGTCCCTGGGAATCCTCCCATGTAAAGCTTTGGCCCTACGATTCACAGTTTTAACTGGTAAAGAGGGATGGAGGAAATTCTAGGGTCCTGGCACCAATTCTGGGGACCTTGTGTTAATATGGACACCTAAACTGAAGTCTGATGAGGAGACCAGGGCTGGGGAGGGGACTTGAGTTGCCCAAAAGGAGGAACAGCTGAGGAATCCAGGCATGAGCAGCGCAGAGGCGACTCTGGGTCAGGGAACACTCAGGCAAAGGGAATCACACTTTTTGGTGGATTTGGGTCAAGGTTAGGAAGACATTTCTTAGAATTCACTTGTCCTCCAAAGTTCCTCATCACTGGGCATGTCCATGCAGAAGCTGGGCAGCTGCCTGGCAGAGGAGTGTGAACACTGGAGAGGGAGATGGCCCTGGATCACCTCCAGGGCCCCTTCTGTGCTCACTAGGAGATGATGCAAACTCATTGCAGCATCTACCCCCTGCCTGAGCACAGGTAGGCCAAATTGGGTCTTTGGAGGCAAAGAAAGCCTCTTCTGGGTGAGGGGGGAAAGAGGAAGGAACACGGCAACAAGCAGAGAGCACACCTGAGTCCTCAGGGCCCAAACCTGCAGGTGCAAGGAGGAGGAGCAAGCCTCAGGCAGGCAACCAAAGAGAGACTCCCTCCTCTACTCAACACAGTCCCAGGAGCCTCCCCTCCCTCTGCACTGATACAGCTCAGAACTTTGGTTTCCTGCATCTTCTGAGCCTCCCAATGGCCCCCACTGACTTCTCCATCCTGAGACATGTTCAAGTTTCATGTTGCTAGGTAATGCATCCTTTGTGATCCTCTCAGATGCAGGATGCTTGGGGAGATGATACTGGAAAGATGGAGCAGGGTGCAAATTGTGGGATGTCTGAATGGCAGGACCAGGAGGTTGGGGTATATATACCTCATGAGACGACTACTTCAGAGAAATCAGAGATGAAGAATATGGATCATCTGCCCAGAACCCAGCTTCCTAGGCTGTTCTTCCTGGCCTCCTTACTTACTCCAGGTAAACTGAATTAACCTCTTTTGATCTAGTTGCTTGATCCAAAGAATATTCCCTGGCTCAGCTTCTTGGTCTGCTTTCCTTCCTCGGCATAGTTTGGTTTTTTTGACCAACGGGAACAAACAAGGCTTAGATAGGAAATGATATGCCCAGAGGGATTCTTTACTGCCAAGAGCAACTTTGTGAATGCTTCCCCAGGGCCAGGCTTTGATCTCTAATGAAAAGCTCAGCTTCTTCTGAGGAACTGAATTCCTGGCTCTCAAGCACTGATGGGAGGGAACTTTCCATCCTAAGGAAGCCTGCTTGCCCATGGGCATGAGATAATTAAACAGCAAACTTCCGGGAAACAGCAAAGGATCCGTGCTCCAGTTGTGGTCACAGACCAGGAGTAAGGGAAGGGAGCCCAGGAGTGTGAAGTCAGCTAGAGACAGGATGCAATTATAGAAGACAGTTCTCCAGGCATCATCCATCCTGGAAGATGCCTTTTTTTTTTTTTTTTTGTCTAACGCCGAGGAGCTCTATAAAAATATTCCCACCAGAGTCATAAAAGGGCATTTTGTAGAGGCTACCTATGGTTAGGGGACCTCACTTCCTGGGGAAAGGACCAAGCTCTATTTCATGCACCCGTATTCCTAGTGCATCGCACAGATCTTGACATGTAGAAAGAATTCACAGAGGAAAAACAGGAAGGAAGGGAGGGAGAAAAATGAACATGTAGGCAATAACATCTTGCTAAAAACCTTGGGAAGTGTGCAAAACAGCCACCTCCCAGCAATTCAGTGCTTGGGAGTTTTCCGTGGTGGAAGAGGAATAAATGCAACTCAAGGAGGTAAGATGTGACAACAGAAAGACTGATCTGGGAGGTGCTGCAGACAGGAGGATTGTGAATTCTTTCAATGAGTCTAGGGACCCAGTTACCAGTGACCATGGACTGAGGTGGTCAGCACACCCAGTGGTCAGTGTGAATCACCACCAACTAACCCAGAAAAAGATACAGTTTCAGACCTAGAACAGAAAGCCTCCTGCCATCCCTGGCTAAGGAAGGAGGGGTCTACACTGTTGATGGCATTGGTCAGCTTTCTTATAAACCATATATAGTTCCTTCTAGGCCATACTTGTCTAATATTCTTGATAAAGATGCAAGTAAATTAAAAAAAAAAAATTCCAAGCCCCAAGAACTTTCAAGGAGTGCCAGGGCAGCTTCTGGGCCCACCTCACATGAGCATTTCCTGGTGCCCAAAACAGAGCAAGTTCAGAAAGCCGCTTCACCTGGGACTCTCTTGAGATCTGCAGAATACACGTTCAGTTCAGTTCAGTTCACTTTACTTCAGTCGCTCAGTCATGTCCGACTCTTTGCAACCCCATGGACTGCAGCACGCTAGGCCTTCCTGTCCATCACCAACTCCCAGAGTTTACTCAAACTCAAGTCCATTGAATCAGTGATGCCATCCAACCACCTCATCCTCCGTCATGCCCTTCTCCTCTCATGTTCAACCTTTCCCAGCATCAGG
This sequence comes from Tragelaphus eurycerus, assembly GCA_935064755.1. NCBI lineage: Eukaryota > Metazoa > Chordata > Mammalia > Artiodactyla > Bovidae > Tragelaphus > Tragelaphus eurycerus. Next base: position 17,176,745 of record CAKXYN010000023.1, read on the forward strand.
GTCTTTTCAAATGAGTCAGCTCTTCGCATCAGGTGGCCAAAGTATTAGACTTTCAGCTTCAACATCAGTCCTTCCAATGAATATTCAGGACTGATTTCCTTTAGGATGGACTAGTTCGATCTCCTTGCAGTCCAAGGGACTCTCAAGAGTCTTCTCCAACACCACAGTTCAAAAGCATCAATTCTTTGGTGCTCAGCTTTCTTTATAGTCCAATTCTCACATCCATACGTGACTACTGGAAAAACCTTAGCCTTGACTAGATGGACCCCACTCCACGTGACACCCACATAAAGGCCTGGCCCTATGAATACTTCGGGCAGGACTGAGATTAACTTCATTCTTTGGCCTCCTTCTTCCCCAGGGAGAATCCTGTTCCTTCTGACTCTGTGTTCCCCTGCACCACCTCTGCCCTGTTCCCAGACTGCCTCTCAGGGCCCACTCACTGTGACGGACAATGATGGACTTGCAATGATGGCTTTTCTCAGGAGTGGTTGTTTTAGCAAGATCACATCATGAAGACCTAATGATGGAATTTCAGAGAGCAGCCAGTGAGTCTTGGAACAGGAAAGGTGGGGAGAGCCCAGTCTCACCCTGAAATTAAATTCCGAGGGAGCCAGAAGCAATTAAATTACACTCCCAACTGGTTCTATCCATGGGCATGTTGGTCTGGCACCCTGGGATGTGTGTGTAGGGAGGTGGGTTGGAGGAGGGGAGGCGAGTAAAGAAAGAGAGGAAAGAGGGAAGGAGGGCATTGGTTAAAATCCATGAGAGCTGAGAAGGGAAGGCAGTAGACTGGCTGTAGGAGAAAAGAGGAAGGGGCACATCTGAAGGGAGAGGGAAGAGAGAGGAGGGCGGAAGGGAGACGGTGCTCTCACCGCCTCAAAGGCAGCAGGTGATGCCTCAGCCAGCAAAGGCCTGTCTCGGGTCACCTCAGGGACTCTGTAGGCCCCCTGGGGCCCCTGGTGATGGCTCCTGCCTCCACCAGCACGATGGGTCCCCCCTAGGCAGGCCATGTCCAGCTGTGCCCATGTCTATCTGCTCATCACCTGGTATCCTTCATAGTTATCATCTCTGGCCAATGTCCCTTTGATCAAGTCACCTCAACTGGACCAAGAGCCCCCAGAGGCCAAGACTGTGCACCAGACAGCAGCTGAGCCACTCCACTTCTTAGCTCTGCAGTGAGACTCTGATCAGCAAAAAGTGTGCCCAGCAGGGTGGCCATAAGACGCCACCTGTGAACGTGCCTTACAGAGGACAGGCGCTCTCACCCTCCACCAGGCTGGGTGCAGAGAACAAGCTCAAGGAAAACCTACGTCTTCAAAGTCCTCTCTCTCCCCATCAAGCCGCAAGCATGGTCTCTAGTGGCCTCCTGGCTCCTGGGGTGAACTCCAGGACACCAGGGACATTCAAGGAATCAGTAATAGCATTCCCTCTGGAGCCGACAGTTCTCCTGGAGGGAGTCATTGGTTTGAATTAAGCATCACTCACTCCCACTTTTAAGATGCAAACATTCCCAAGAGGGTTGCACAATAAGTCCTTACTGTTCGGTGTGGAAGAACCTGCAAGACTTTCTGTTTGTCCAGAATGTATGGAAAAATCATTGAGATGCCAACTGAGGTGGCAAGGCTGGGAAAGAAAGCCTGACTTTATCTCCTTCACAGCTCTGCAGTTCTGAGGATGGAGACAGCCAGCAACAGCTCTTTTGCTGCCTGGCCACATGCATTTGATTGGCCAATTGCATTTGACTTTAAACTTGGCTTATCCACTCACCGGATATTTACTGCATGCCTATTACTTGCCAGGAACTGTTCTAATGTTGGGATGAAGCTGTGAATAACAGTCAAGAACATGTGCCCTCGTGGGACTATAATCTAGTCCTGCACTGTCCTGTGTGGTCAGTGTGTGTGGTCACACACTGTGACCACTGTGTGTGTAGTCACACACAGTGTGACTGTGTGTGACTGTTCAGCATGTGAAATTGGCTACTCTAAATTGATAAAGGCTGTCAGTGTAAAATAAGTCTGCAGCACCAGACTTCAAAGGTGTTGTACCAACAAAACATTGTAACAAATTTAGAAACTTGGCAATTTGCTTTTATGTTGAAATAACAAGTTTTGGATATAATGAATTAAATAATGTATCTATTAAAAATAAATCCCATACTTTTTAAAATGTAGCTGTTAGAAAGTGTTAATTTATATTTTTCTTACATTATAGTGGACAGTACTGGTCTAGACAGTAAGTAGGTACATCAGAAAAAGTGTCATTTATCAATGATGATAAAAGCTATGAAAAACCTTCACTGAGGTGACTTTTCTGTAAAGAGCTGAAAAAGCATGAAGCTAGAAGAGTTTTCCTGCAAGAACTGCAAGTGCAAAGGCCCTGTGATAAGTGTGAGCCTGGCAGTGAGGAATATCAGGAGGCCAGTGTGGTTGAAGCAGAATGAGATGGGGGGCAAGGGGGAATGGTAGGAGTTTAGGTAAGATAAATACTGGGGGCTCAATAAATGTTGAGATTGTGTAGGACCCTGTTGTCCATGATAGGATATTGGCTTTTACTCTGAGTGAGATTAGCTCTTACTCTTAGTGAGAAGCCAAAGGCAGGTGTCTGAGCAGAGAAATGACAAACTCTGACTCCCTCTGATTGCCATATTGAGAACAGGTTACAGGGACAAAAGGGCAGAAGCAGAGACCAAGAAAGATACAGTTGTTCCTTGGACCAGGGTGGGAGTGGGGCAGAGAGATAAGAGGTAGTCAGCTCCGAAACATATGTCAAGGGCAGAGGTGACTAGATCTGCTGATGCATTGGACATGAAGTGTGAGAGACAGAAGACAAGGGTTCCAGCTCTTCTGTCCTGAACAACTAGAAGGATGGTGTGTTAACAGTTTGCTAAAGTAGCCCCAGTCCTTCCCTCCTGGTACGCAGACCCCTTGCAAGGTGACTCTACAGCCCCTCCCACCAATAAGCACAATCTAGTTCCCTTCCTCTTAAATCTGAGCTTCACCATATGACTGACTTTGGCCAATAGAACCCAGTGGAAGTGACGTCATGCCAGTTCTGAGCCTGGGCCTCAGAAGACCTTGCTGTTTCCATTCTCATTCAGAGCCCTGTCCCTCCCATGTGACCAAGCCAAGGCTAACCCAGTGGAGGATAAGCAACCATGTGATGCAGAGATAGGTTTCCAGCTGAGACCACCTTAGACCAATCTGTCCCAACTGATTTGTAAAAATACAAGTGAACCCAGTTAAGACCAAAAGAACTCCCAGCTGAGCCCAAACCCAAATTCAGTTCAGTTCAGTCACTCAGTCGTGTCCGACTCTGCGACCCCATGGACTACAGCACACCAGGCCTCCCTGTCCATCACCAACTCCCGGAGTTTACTCAAACTCATGTCCAAGTTATCAACCCACTAAATTGTGAGCTGAATAGATGGTTGTTGTTTTAAAACAAGCTATGGAATAGCTATCAAGCAGAAAAATACTAACTGATACAGATGATATTGCCATTTATTAAGGTGGAGACTTAATTTTTAATTATGCTGTGATTGTTTTGAATCTGAGTCTGGACGCTTAGAGAACAAAATCCTTGTCTTCTCTCCCTGAAACACTCAGAGTACCCTCAGGAAAGGACTAGATGGAATCTGGGTGCTCAATGCACACTTGGATGGATGGATGGATGAATTCATTTGATAGATGACTTATTAATAGTCTCCCCAAGGACCAGCCAGGTCCCTGAGTCACCCTTCCCTTGACAAAGCCAGATGAGCTTTAAATGCTTCCTCCCCGCTACCAACCGCCTGCTACTCCGTTGAGAGTTTGTAGTTGAACCTTGACTTCCCAGAGCCTCCATCAGCAATGGCAACAGAGAGCTGAAATCCACAGATCCGTGTGTTTCCTTGAGAACACGAAGCACTGATTTCTAGCCTGTTTTGACCTCCCACACCCAGCCTTTCCCCAGATGTGCTGGCAAACAGACAAATCAATTATTTGGGGTTTTTCTTCCTCGACACCCCCATGACATGTTAATTAGCAGGGGAAATGCCAACAGCAAAGTCAAAAGGGCTGAGGACAATCCCCAGCTGTGAGTAGCCAGCTGGTGCAGCGCTGGGTGTTCTGACTTTCCACCCAGGGCTGGTGTCCTTTTCCAGGGCTTCAGGCCCTGCTTCCTGCTTCTCTGTCTTTCCTCCACCCCAGGTGCTCCAGGTCCCTTAGGAACCCACACTGGTGCTTCCGTGATGCTCTTGGTAATGTCGGGACATCAGATCATCTCTTACAAAACACCTCCCAAATGAAGCCAGCCCCACAACCATCCAAGCTGGGTGAATTAGAAGACTATCCCCATTTCAGAGAAGAAGCAACTGAGGCTCTGAGAGTTGGCAGACTCACCCCACACCACTTGACCCACGGCTAAGTTTAGAGCCTGGTTTTCTGATTCTAAACCGGTCTTTCTTTCACTATTGGCACCATCAAAATATGTTCTCAATAACGGGCCAAATACACTGAGAAAGCGGGCAGAGGGGCTCCTTAGGCAGATTATTGGTAATTTTAGGTTAGATATCCCAAGGGCATATAATCCATGTCAGTTAGATTCTGGCTGCAGCCAGGCCCAGGCAGGGGACACTTTTAAGAGACTCCCAGGCCCAGAGACTGTACCTGCCTGCCTCACTGGGGCTCCAGCAGTCATCTGAAGCTAGAAGGGAATCCAAGAGCCAAGAATAATGGCCCACTGCCAAGTTCTTTAAAAGACTTGTAGCTCCGATCAGGCCCTGAACCCACTCACAGTCCCCCCTTAAAAGGGTGGGATGGACAAAATGAAGGTGTTTACTGGAGGCAAATTGGCCCCAACTGAACCTCGTAGGGTCTCTGGGGAGACCCTCCCCAGCTCCCACTGCACCCCTCCCTCTCCTCCAGGGCAGGGGACTCCACAGGCTGTCTGCTCTTATGGAGTTTGGGTGTGTGGAAGGATTGAGTGTATGTGAGTGTACACGTGGGTCCACAACCTGCCCCATGGCCTGCTGGGATTAGTCAGGCTTGCCTGTTAGCAGTGCCTACACAGAGTCCAGGTTTGCCAGGTCAGTTATTGTTTATTAAATACCTGCTCTATACCCAACACAATTTACAGGGAGTGAAGTATTTTCCCTTGTGGAAGCAGTAGGATATATCTGCCTGGGGAGTCAGGCAAGTTGCATTTAAATGGATCTTAATCACTCACTTGCTGTGTGGTCTTAGGCAAATAGCCTAACCTCTCTGAATCTCCACTTCCCAACCTGCAAAATGGGCAGAAGGATATCACCATCTCTACCTCCAGGATTGTCATGGATTCATTTGAGATACACATCTTGGAAACTGTAAGGAGACTTACACATAATGAGGCCCAGTATCAAAGATGTTACAGCAAGCACATAAATGAGTAGCTGAGCGCCGAAGAATTGATGCTTTTGAACTGTGGTGTTGGAGAAGACTCTTGAGAGTCTCTTGGACTGCAAGGAGATACAACCAGTCCATCCTAAAGGAGATCAGTCTTGAGTGTTCATTGGAAGGACTGATGTTGAAGCTGAAACTCCAATACTTTCGCCACCTGATGGGAAAAGCTGACTCACTGGAAAGACCCTGATGCTGGGAAAGATTGAAGGCAGGAGGAGACGGGGACAGCAGAGGATGAGATGGTTGGATGGCATCACTGACTCAATGGACATGGGTTTGGGTAAACTCTGGGAGTTGGTGATGGACAGGGAAACCTGGTGTGCTGCAGTCCATGGGGTTACAAAGAGTTGGACTGAGCGACTGAACTGAACTGAATTGAGGGTGTTGGAAGAGTCTGAAATACAGTGTGGGTTAGATTACAACACATGTGCAGCAAAAGTATCAATAATAAGCAAATGATTTCTGGAAGGATCATGGTTCCCCATGAGGAGGGAACTTGGGTGGCAGGAGTGGACCAGAGGGAGGGGAATGGGGTTTTCTCTGTGTGTGTCCTTTTGTGCCACATGAACTCTGAACCACGTGTGTATATTATGTGGCTATTAAAATACAGAAGAGTCTTTAAAAATAATAAAAAATGCCCATATAGCAAAACAGGAAAGGTGGTCAGTCTTCCGGGTTGCTCTGCTCCCCTTTCTCATCCTCCCCCTGCTTCACCCCAGGGTCCCAGGACCTCCCATGACTGTCTCCCACTCCTCTCCCCAAATTTCAACTGTCTGTCTCCACTTAAAAGAGCAGTGAGCTAAGGTGCAAAGAAGGTAAACACTTTGCTGTCCCACCTGCCAGCTGACAGGCCTGACGCGGGGTGGGTTTGGGGTCTGTTCTGTAGACCCCAGAGAGTCTCCTCCTCCACTGCTAACCTCTAACTCAGATCTGCCGAGAAGGTGCAGCGAGGCCGTGGGCCCAGGCCTGTCTGACACCCACGGAGGCGTACTCAGCAGGGGAAAGAGTCTTCCCCCCAAAGTCACTACACGTCTGCTTCAGGGGAAGGCTGGGTTCCAGCGACACCGCTTTACAGAAGGTGCTTGAGGTGTCAACTTGGGAATCAGGGCCCTTGGACAAGGTTAGGCAGCTGCCTCATTCTAATTCCATTCGAGAGAGAAGAGGCCTTGGCAGGTTTCCCAGCTTGCAATGTTTTAACCAAACAATTTTGAAAACTAAGTTCAAGACCTGTCACCCGAAGCAACAAGCCTTAGCAGCATGCCTTGGAGCCTGGCTCCCCCTGGCTACGGCCGGAAGGCCAGGAACACCTCCAGCTTCTCAGAGAGAGAGCCGTGTTGAACCTGAACTGTGCCTCATCTGAAGTAACCCAAGGCCTCAGGAAGGGCTTCCCTGGTGGCTCAGTCGGTAAAGAATCCGCCTGCAATGCAGGAGACCTGGGTTCAATCCCTGGGTTGGAATGCAAGAGTCGGATACGACTTAGCAACTAAACCACCAAGACCTCAGGAATTTGGTGGTGGGAGGAACGGTTTGAGAATTCTTATCAGGAGCAGGGAGAACCTGCCAGTGATTTTGGCCAGGGGCTACCCTTTGGGCCTCTGTGCCCTCATCTGTAACAGGGCGCAGCAACAAGTAGCCCGCAGGCATGCTATCTGGAGTATGGATGGCACGCGCTCCATGGTGGCTGCTGGCAGTGTCTCCACTTTCACGACAGCTCCTTCCAGAAGCGGCCTATCCTCCTCCGAAAGTGGGGGCTGATCCAGCCCTTCAGCAATTGCCCTTCCTGTCTGCATCCCCCAGAGGGAGAACATGACACAGCCAACCTGTAGCTCAGACAGGCTTCCACCCGGGGCTGCAGCTGCTGTGGAAGCTGGGGAGAGGAGTGAGTGTGAGTCCACAGACAAACGGTGTGTAACTGAGCGCTGGCCTCCTGGGAGCCTCTCCCACCCCAGGCTGTACACAGGATGGGGCTCAGCTCCCAGAGGGAGGTTGGCAGGAGGGTTCCTACTCTCTGCTCTGACTCCCACCGTCTTCAGAGCTGACAGGCAGCTATGAGCTGCTCCTGAGAGTCAAAGACAGTGGCAGACGGGCAGGGGCATGTTTGCCTGCAAGCTTAGTGGTGAGCCTCTGGGACTGCCAGGCAACCAAGAGACAAGGGTTGCTGGCTTGCCTCCAGCCTGCTGAGCAGTCAGCCCACACTGGGATGGGTCCCCACAACCCGGAGGCCCCTGGAGTCCACCCTTTCCCAAACAGGACGTGTGGTCGTGGCAGGGTTCATGGACAGTTGCCCGGTGTGAGATCTGATTCTCAAGGATGGGGGTGGGGACACTCAAACGTGGGAGCAGGGGGCTGTGCTGTGATTCCCAAGGCTCTGAGATGAGCCGTTCTCTCCTGCTGAGCTTGAGATCTGCACTTGGGGAAGAGAGGGCGTTTAAAAATAGCATGACTGACTTGAATACCTCTGCTCCCTGCCTGCTGCAAGTCAGATCCAATTACTCTGCTGACAAGAGGCTTTTAGCCCAGGGAGTCTGGCATCCTGGATGCCACTCCAGGGGGCAGAACACCATGGTACCCTAGACCCTGCTTCTCCCAGAGGGCACCCAAGGGTCCAGGATAAAGGGACCAAGGAGAGGCAAAGATCACACACCCACACGGCCCAGCCCAGGATCATCATTAGAACACATCCAGCTACTTGGTTGAATCTGGTTTCTTCAAACACCCTCCAATTTTGTTCACATCGGGTGAACTATCTTAAATATCTGACTCATGCCTAAGATTCCGCAGGAGAGCTTCACCCCCTTAGGAATTCCTCTCGAAGATCCAAGTGACCCTCCCTGGGATGGGTACTGGGCCACAGTTGAAGACACACATAGAGGGTCAACTCCATGAGGCAAGACTCCCAGCAGTAGTTCACTGCTGGCACACTTAATACTTAACTAGGGTGTGTTGAATGGACCAGTGGTAAAGGGGATTTGACAGGAAAATGCAAATGACTCCACGCAGCCCCTCTTGGTACAAAGGTGAAAAACCATCAACTATTAATATTTCCTATTAATCATGGCCACGGGGCATCAACTCATCAGCAAAGGCCTAACCCAGGGGCCTCCAGGAAACGTGTCTTTCCTTTCTCCAGCCAAAACCACTGCATCTTTCAGCAAACTTGCCCAACCCAAAGCCACCTCCAGTGACCCTGTGAGCCCAACAAAGGCTAGAGCTGTAGCTGTCTCCTGCAAGGCCTCACCCACCTTCTCCAAGGCCTCACCCACCTTCTCCACGAGCAGTCTTCTCCTCTCTACTCTGGTTCTCTCCCTTCCTTCAACTCTGGAAATGACTGGATGCTAGGGGAAAGCAAACTAAGAGAGCTGCCCCTGAGGAGCGGAGGAGAGAGCCTGGAGCCATCAGGCACATGTTGCATGTCTTGTCTCTGACACTCGTCAATTCCGCCCCATGCTTTGTCACAAGGAGCCTGTCTCAGCGACTTCCCCAGGGTGGAGGCGGGGTCTTGGTCATCTGCACCTGGCACACATTGGTGCCCAAGAGATGTTTAATTAATGAGGGTGTGTGTGTGTGTGTGTGTGTGTGTGTGTGTGTGTGTGTGTGTGGTGGGGGTGTCCTGTGAACATTACAAAGGCATATGTAGAAAATCAGGCTATTGCTTGCTGACCACTTTTAGTAGCCTGGACAGTTGAAGAAAGGATTCATAAAGCTAATTCACCATGTGCCACGCCAATGATGAAAACGGGGGGACAGCGGCGGTTCCACTCTCTGGGTCTGTTTCACTTCCTCTGTGATGGCTTGAACTTGTCTGTCTGTCAGAAAGGCCCTCCCTAAAGCTAAGCCCATGGATGGTTATTGATGACAGCTCTGAGTGTTTCCGGGCAGGGCTCCAGGTCACAAGCAAGATCGAGGCCCTAAGCACCTCCCTGGGGTAAAATTCCACCAGGAAACAGGAGTCTTGTGAAGCTAACAAGTAATGATCCTGATCCTAAAGACAGAACACTGGACCTGAGGGGTCCAGTCTCGGGACCTAGGGGGCTCTAACCTTCAGCATAACTCACACAGCTGGCTGGCCGGCTCTTCTTTCTCCATGCTGACTGTGGGGAGCCAAGTGTGTGGATGCAGAAGTTGGAAGGATGACGGTTGCTGGCATTTCACAGATGAGACATTGAGCCTCTAGAACTCTCTCTCATTCATGCATTCTCATTCTCTCTCTCTCCCCCTCTGGGACCAGCTGAAGAGCAGAAAAGCACAGTGCAAGGGGAGGAGCATGAAGCCCAACCCGGCGAAGCATTTGGTGCCTTAAGAAATGGAGCCGAAGCAGAGTGGGACCTGATAGCATGTAACCTTAGAGGTAGAAGATGTATCAGTGGGGTCACTAAGGACCTCCTACCCACCACCCTCTCACCACTTCACAACTTGGCAGTCCAACTTGGTGCAACCTCAATGGAGAGTTTTTGCAATGGCAGTGAAAATCATAAACACACAACCCTTGTCAAGAGGCAACTCCATCTGGCATCCTATATGTAAATGCGTGCAACTCCAGTAAAGATATGCACACAAAATGTGCACTGTTGCTTGAAAGTACAAAGGACTGAAACAGCCAAATGTCCATCAATAGTGAACCGTGTGTTTAAGAAACACTGTACAGTCATGAGAAAGAAAGACCATGGTCTCCAGGATGCCTTATGCCTTGAAGTGAAGAAAGCAAGGACTCAGGAAGGTCCTTTGAATTCTTCATTTATAAATAGGGAGGTTAAGACACAGGGGATGAGAAATGAGTTTCAGAAAGCCATCTCTCAGTTAGAGCTTCCCCCATGGCTCAGCAGGTGAAGAATCTAGCCGCAATGCTGGGGACACAGGAGACACGGGTTTGATCCCTGGGTCGGGAAGATCCCCTGGAGGAGGAAATGGCCGTCCACTCCTGTATTCTCAGCTGAAAAATCTCACAGAGGAGCCTGGTGGGCTATAGCCCACAGGGTTACAAAGAGCTGGACACAACTGAGCGACTAAGCAGGCATGCCCATGTCTATTAGAAGCAGTTCCGAGCTGGGACCCAGGCGACCTGATGCCCAGGGTAGAGGTCCCACCACTGCACCACAATTTCCGCCATACTCAGATGTGGCCGGGAGTCCACAGCCCCTCAGCCTCCCCACCCCAATACTTAACAACCCAGAGTCAGCCTAGTCTTTATGAAATCCACACTTGTAGTGCCCGAGCTTTAGTCCCTTCTCTCCTGCTCTGCCCTTGACTAAATCAAGGAAGAGGGCGCCACCATCTTTTCCTGAAGATGTGCCCCAAGTCTCAAAGCATCCTCCGATCCCCTGCCTTCCCACCTTCTTAAAAGATGACAGTCTTCAAAGAAGATTGCTTTATTCTGGATGGTAGAGCCTGCTCCCTAGGACATCATCCTATTTGGTCAGAGTAACTCATATCAATGTGCCCTTTTCCCTCGTTAAGTAGAAAATAAACTTAAGGGCTATCTTTTCTTTGGAGGCAGTGGAGCCATCCACACATTTCAGTCTTAAAGGCTGTGGTTATAAGGACGGCTCACATTTCTACTGGACCCACTGTGTGCCAGGCACTGTTAGATGCATCACATATATTAACTCTGTAATCCCCAGGACCCCATGGTGTCACTACTCTTACTGTCCCCACTTGCTCAGTGAAGAAACCAGGCACAGCAAGGGCAACGTAACCTGCCCACAGACCGACCTGAGGTAGGAAATGGCCCTGAGGGCCGCCAGGCAGTATGTAGCACACTGAGATTTGAAACAGAAGCCACAACTTACAAAAAGGCCTGTGCAGTGACTCACAGAACAGATAAATGGCGCAGCCCAGACTATCTAAGCTCAGATTCTTTTGACACCAGCTCACTCACACCCATATGTTCCAAGATAAGACCACAGACAAGCTGATCTGACAGCAATTCCAAATAGGTTTGCATGTTCTAAAGATATGACTTCTGACTGTTCCAGAGAAGCAGTAGCTGAGCAACCCTGACCAAGACTGGGCTATAATTAACTCCAGCCCCCAAACTCCATAAGCGCCCCTTCTCTAAAGCCCTTTTGAGGTGCCCCACTGTTTCCCATGGTGCGTGCTCTGCCTTGCTGCAGCAGGCTAGCATGCCTGACTTTGTTTTTCTCCAGGTGTGTTCTTGGTGGTCTTGGCTGGTGGGCTTGCATGGGATGTATGCATGTGCTGTGCTCAGTCATATCTGATTCTTCGCGATCCCCTGGACTGCAGCCCGCCAGGCTCCTCTGTCCATGGGGATTCTCCAGGCAAGAATACTGCAGTGGGTAGCCGTTCCCTTTTCCAGAGGATCTTCCCAACCCAGGTCTCCTGATTCTCTACCATCTGAGCCACCAGGGAAGCCCTTCATGGGATAGACCTGGGATTCGACCTAGGAAGTCAGTCTATGTGCTGAGTCTTCCTGTTGTATAGGTGTCCTACTCTCCAGGCTGTCGTCTTAGCTGCCGGTAAACCTAGCCCAAGGTCAGCCCTGGCTCTGGGCCGGAGGGAGATCATGTCAAGGGACAGCAAGGCCAGGCCTGCCCTCTGGCAGAATCTCCACTTCTCCTGCGGCCTCTTCACTGTTCCTGAAAGCGGACCTGCCCTTCCTCCTGGCCTCCTTCCCCTGACTCAGCAGCCTCCGTGGCAGCATCTTCATCAGGCACCTCCATGGTTCCCTAGTCTTTCCAGAGCAGATGGCACCCTTTGCCTCTGACTCCAGCCTCTGCCCCTGCCATACTGAGCTACGTCCAGGCCTCCAGACATACTGGAGCTCTGAAAGTGAAAGTGAAACTCGCTCAGGCGTGTCTGACTCTTTTCCACCCCATGGAATGTCCACAGAATTCTCCAGGCTAGAATACTGGGCAGTTTCCCTTCTTCAGGGGATCTTCCCGACCCCAGAATCAAACCAGGTCTCCTGCACTGGAGGTGGATTCTTTACTAACTGAGCTATCAGGCAAGCCCTGGAGCTCTGCCACCTCCAATCATCTCCCCGGGGCTGTTTCCCTAGTCTGAAACATAACCCTTCCCCAAACATCCATCTGCAAAGACTCCAAAGCCCAGCTGCCACCCCACCTCTTCCAGGAAGGCTTCTCTGACCACCCCACTGGGTCTTTGCCACCCTGGATTCCTGAAGGGCCCGCCAATCTCTGTGCCCCTCCGTAGGCAGGGCTCTCCCAAGCAGCCTGTGACATTTATGATGACACAATGCCTGTGAGCTCACCCAGCCTTCTCCTGGGTGCATCTCGTCACCTCATTTGCAGCGTATGCTCCTTCCAGGCAGGAATTACCTGATATGCTTCAAGGCATCAAGCCCAGAGCCAGCTCCCAGCCCATGCTTCCCTGCTCTTAATTTTAAAACTCCAGCTATGAATAGCAGCTGTGACTCTTTTTTTTTTTTTTTTCCCATGCAAGCCATGGCTGGAGCCACGGTCTAAGGTCTGGAAATGGCATCTGCATTAGAAGGGATTAACCTTCAACTTAATAAACTAAACTAAACAAGACCTCATCTGCCCAGAGATAAATTCTAGAGGGAAGTGCAGCAGGTGAGCATGGTTCTGTTGGGTGACTGGATTAGGAAGGATATTTTCCAAATGTGTTGTTACATAGTTTTGTCACGGCAGAAGAAATAAAGCCATATAATAATAATAAAGACAATATGTGCCAAAGAGGAAGCACAGGTAAGCAAGCAAGCAAGAGTTAATCCCCACACCAGACGTTGGCCACAGTGTCTGGAGGGAATGTCAGGAGACTGGCTGGGAGTGGAGACACAGCTCCTCCAAAGGGCTGGGCAGGTCTGCTGCTGGATGCCTGGGCCAGAGCTGGTCTCCCTCTCTAGGGGGTGAAGACCATGAGAGCCCTGGAAAGGGAGGCAGCAGCCTTTGTCACCAATCCCAATACTTCAAACAGCTCTCAAACATAGGGGAATTCGAGCAAATCAAAGGAAGCCCAACTGTCTGCAATACGATGCAATTTATAGTCTTCCTATCTCTCCAAGAAGGGGCAGAGGCCGGGGCAAAAGCCAGGTTCGAGAAGGTTTTAGAAAATTCTTAAATAGGAGCTACATAAATAGTGATTTTTAAAGGGAAACTAGGCTGTTTGGGGAGAATGAGGGTGACATCAGCAAAGACAGCCCCATTCTGCCTCCCCTACCCCAGCATGTCCCTGGGCTGGACGGCTAGCACCCGGAGCTGCTGGACACTGCCCTCCCTGACAAGGCCTGGGCACCAGTCAGGCCATGCCCTGGGGAGGCAGCTCCCATGGGACAGGACAGGAGCATAAGGGTCCCCAGCATCCAGCCTCAAAACTCGGGCTCACCTCTGACCCCTCTCTGGTCAACCTCATCAGCCAGGGTGCAGAGAGCCCCTGCCCCAGATCGTGGTGCCCTAGCTTCTAACCTGCCGCCGAGGGCAGGCTGACCTGGGTGAGGCAGGCTTCTCATGTCCCACAAGCCAGACAAGAGGCTCACGCTGAACTCTAGTCCTCACACTTTGTTCCACTCCAAGGACACCCATCTTGTGTTTCCTGGAACTAAGCACGGAAGGGCTACAAATCCCTCAGGGGGCAGATTCCAGACGGCCAATCCCAGGGAGCACCTGCAGGGTGGGGGGCAGTTAGGGGTAGGGAGCCCCCAGATGAGCCCCCCACGGTAGAGTCCGGCATTCAGTGCCACAGGGGGCTGAGGAGGGGCTGACCCAACGCAGCGGGAGCAGCTCCTGGGTGGGATGGGCATGAGTAAGTGCTCCTGTGTGTGAGTGTACGAATGTGTGCAAGTGAGTGGGAGTGAGCATGTGTGGATGATGGGTGTGTCAATGGCTCGCGTCTGTGTGTGAGTGGGTGAGGGTGTACATGAGGTATGTTTGTGTGTGTGCTCACGTGTGAACGTGTGTCTGATGGGAGTGTGTGTGTCTGAGAGGAAGGTGCATGTGGATATGGATTCTACAAGGGTATACGCTGTGTGTATGAATGTTGTAGTGTGTGAGTGTGTGAGGAAAGTGTATGGGTGAGCGCATAAAGATGCACTAATGTGTGTGATTGTGTGTGTATGTGTGTGGGGGTGAGTGCATAAGGCTGTCTGACTATGCATATGTGAGTGCACATGTGCTGTGTGTGGATGTGTGTGCAAAGATGCACACATGCACACATCCCCAGGCTGAAGCTCACCTGGGAGGGAGGCGGGAATGCTGGCTCTGTAGGGGGTTCATGACAGGGAAGGTCGTCCACACAAATAACTCTACAGAACACCTGCCCTCACAACGGTAACCCGGACTCTCTCCTGTCAGTCAGCTCAGACCTTAAGAAGCTCTTTGTCTGGGCATCCCACGGACACTTCAGACTCCATTCAACTGGATCAATTGGATCTTTCTTCCCATCTGCTCCTCTGCCCGGGGGTGTGCAGAGCTCACCGGGACCCGCGGACCAGGCTGGGGTCCTGGGAAGTTTCCGAGGGCGTCCCTGGCTCTCTCCTGCAAGCTTCCTGCCCAGTCCTTCACCCACTTCTTTTGTTTCCACCGCCTCTAGCTGGCCCCCACCAGCCTCATGGCCTCCGCTGTGTCTGCTGCTCCCGTTGTCCCCGTTGTCCCCACCTGGGCCACTACTGTGGGCCTCACTGGCCCCTCCTCCCAAAAGGCCTCTATTGCCACGCACACTCCGCCAGGCTGCCCTCTGGAAGTCAGCCCATCCACAGTCCCCAGTCCAAGCTCCGTGTCCCCCAGTCCAAGTGCCAACTGACAATCCATTTTCACATTGCTGTCCACAGGCACCTCCCACAGGCACTCCGACTGCCAGGGAGCCCTCAGAGCTGAAGGCTAGCTCTCTTCTCAGCTAGAAACTCCACTACAGGACACTCAACAGATGACTCAATTTCTGCATCCCAGAGAGCAGCAACACAGTCCGCCATACTGTACACAGTAGATGGTTCCACAATAATCAGCACAGGTGAAGAATCAGCTCTGACACAAGAAGGAATTCTATGATGAACCGCACCACCCCTCTCCCAGAACAAAATAGGTTTTGCCATATTAGAATTAAGCTCAGCTCTGCAGAACAGTAGAAAGTACACGGACTTTGAAAAAAACAAAGCCAGACGTGAGTTCCACATGCATCACAGAGCCATCCCAGCTGTGTGACCTTGAGTACCTCCCTTAACTTCCCTGAATTTCTCAGTTCCTCCAATTCAAAAATGGGGCTAGCAATCTCTACTTCATCGAGTTTGGTGAGCGTGAAAAGACACAGGAATACCAAAAGCATAGCACATCTGACACAAAGGAAGTGTTTAATACCTGTTACTTTCCTTCTGTTAACCTTTCTCCTGCCCTTGACCTACATCCATTCAATTAATGAGAATTCATTCTAAGTTCAAAAGAGTAAGGAAGCCACTCCACACATTCACTGAACTACGTCTTCCAACTATGTTAAATTATAGTAGCACAAGCAGGGACCTTGTGGCTCAGCTGGTCAAGAATCCACCTGCAATGTGGGAGATCGGGTTCGATCCCTGGGTCAGAAAGATCCCCTGGAGAAGGCAAAGGCTACCCACTCCAGTATTCTGGCCTGGAGAATTCCATGGATCTTATAGTCCATGGGGTCGTAAAGAGTCGGACACGACTGAGTGACTTTCACTTTCACAAACATGGAACTTGCTGATGGGATCCCAGAACTACTGCACAATTTGTGAGGGGCAAGAATCACAGCAGAGGAGCTGATGTTTCAGACTGTAAATTGTGTTTCAATTTTCCCATAGGGAAAAGAATGAAAATCCAGAAACTTTACACTAGACTATGAAACACCTTGACAAATTTGTGATGGATTTTTAAATGGTTTGTGATGACTTAAAAGGGAAGGGAGAGTAAGAGGGGACTGATCGTTCCCAGGGACCAGCAAGTTCCCTCAAGAATGGGCTTCGGTGATGGGGTTACCTGGGTTGGGAAATGAAGGATGACACCAGAATGTAACGGATCTGATTTTCACCAGGCATCTGACACATTGCACAAGGAAGCAGGCAATAAATATCCACTGTAGTGAATGAGTGAGAAAATTGAATTAGACTATTATGAAATGTTTGTAGATAAAAATGAGAAATGCCATCTGGGTAATAGATACTACACTTAGGTGAGTCGGTCCAATGAATGTTAGCAATGTCAACTCACAGGAAGGGAGGGAGGAGACAGAGGCTCTCTTCACAGCAAACAGTAATCCTCTGCACTTAGCCCTGGCCTGTCCGCATTCCCACCAGTTACTTGACAGGAAATCTACAGTCTGATTTATAGTCAAGTTTAAATATATTCTAACCTGGGAGGGATGGACCTTTTGCTAGGTGACAGACTCTGGCTTCCATGAGATTCCAACGGCCTAAAAGCATGAATAAACCAACAAGACGAAATCTCATCAGCACAGATGGAGAAGCCACAGCTTTGTTCAAAACCCCTGCCTGAGGGCTGGAGGGGAGACCCGCTTGATGGCCCCAAAGGGAGCCAGGGCTTCTCAGCATGACTAGCTTAACAGCAGCCATGGGACTTGGCTCAAAAAGGCACACACAGTTTTTTCTTTTTTTCAGACACACTGCACAGCATGTGGGATCTGAGTTCCCTGACCAGCAGAGTCTTAACCACTGGACCACCAAGGAAGTCTCGAGTCAAAGTCTTAACATCAGTAATTAAATTCATGGCATGGAGACCAGAGCAAGCGCCCTCCAGAGCCCTGAACACCAGGAAGGTTCACAGCACGGGGGGAGCACTGGGGCCCATCTTCAACCCCCAGAGGGGCTGTCCTGGGACAAAGGGCATGTGATTTCTATACAGCTCTAGACAAGCGAGCAGAGCTTAGGGCTGCCAGTTAGTAAACAAAGATACAGGCTGCTCAGTTAACCTGAATTTCAGAGAAACAACGAGTGGCTTTTTAGTATGAAAAGTGTCACATTCATGACCTAGAGGGGTGAGATGGGGGGATGGGAGGGATGTTCAAGAGGAATGGGATATCCGTATACTTACATCTGATTCATGCTGATGTACAGCAGAAACCAACACAACATTGTAAAGCAATTATCCTCCAATTAAAACTAAATTTTTTAAAATGTCACATGCAATAATTGTGACATACTTGCTTTTAAAAATCCATTCATTTTTTGCCTGTGATTCTAAATTTAACTGAACATCCTGTATTTTATCTGGCAGCCCCAGTGAAGCTGGGGTCAGAGAATAGAATTTAGAGGAAGGCAGATGCCAAGTATAAAATCATAACAGCCCATAGCACATAATGCATGCTCGATACGTAGCTGATCTAATACATGAATTAATAAGGGATCAAGAAGACCTAGCCAACAGGGAAGAGGTGGTTTCACAGATGCATAAAGAAAGTGAAAGTGTCAGTCACTCAGTCATATCCAACTCTTTGTGACCCCATGGACTCTAGCTCACCAGGCTCCTCTGTCCATGGGATTCTCCAGGCAAAAATACTGGAGTGGGTTGCCAATTCCTTCTCCAGGGGATCTCCAGGGATTGAACCCAGGTCTCCAGCATTGCAGGCAGTTTCTTTACCACTCAACCACCAGTATACATATAAACCCATCCAACTGTATAGTTTAAATATGTGCACTTTTTTTTTTTTTTTAATGGAGGAGGAAAGACTGGTTTGCCTCACTTTTTCCTAGACAAAGTTGTTGGGCAGCAAGGAGAGGTTTTCCTAGTTTGCATCAGATTTATGATTTCCAAATTCTTTTCTGTGTAAATTGATTTTACTGAGAGCCCCACCCCCAGCATAGAGCAAATAAAAGCAGATGGCCCCTCCCAAAGCGTACAGCTCCCCACGTTGGCAGGAGATGCTTGTCGTCAGCTGGACTCCTGGACCCTGCATGGGGACTTCCTGCTCTATTTGGGGACCCTAGGGGGCAACACCTCCAAGGGCTTCTCAAGTCTAAGGTCCCAGGTGCCAGGAAGACCCACTAGGGTGTTGTCATGATTTGTCACTTTAAGGGCAGCCCTGCAGGTGGCTGACATTTGTTAAAGAGGGTTTAGTGGGAAGACCACAGGACAAGGTGAGACCTATGTGCTTTCTGTCTGTCTTCTGACCCAGGTGTGGGCCAGGCCAAACACCCCAAGTAGCAGGGTGATCCCGGGCCAGTCACTTTACCATCCTGAATGGGACTAGGTGCTTGCTCGAGTCCTTTTGTGCTCTCATGTTCTTGGATCCATTATTACAGAATTTAAATACAAAGAGTTTTCCACATCTCTCCAGAAAGATTTCAGAAAGATCTGGAAAATTCCACAATAAGGAAAAAAATGTCCTTGAGTGACACCAGATGGTTGAGAGGTGGAGGGTGGGAGAAACGCTGCTACGTGGTGGCCACTGACCACCTCGACTTGAGTCTGTGGATCTGCTGAGTTAGGTGCGGCTGACAGAGCGAGTGGGGGCCCCAGACCCGGCCTGGGCTGGTGTGGCCGGTGAAGTGGCTCCCTGGGCAGTGGGCCCATGGCCCAGGTCCACGCTCTCAGACGGGGCCTGGCAACAGGCTTTGCCCTTGCCTCTGAGCAGGACAGAACAGCCCCTGGGGGCCCAGGCCCAGTCTTCCTGTGCTCTCGCCTCTCTCTTGTTTCTAGGTTCATGTCCCACAGTTTCGGGACTATCAGCCTGCCCAGTTTACCGCCCCACTTGTCTTATGGGAATGTCTGGCCTTGCAGCATTTCCAGTACAAGGCTTGGCTTTGATGGTGACAATCTTTGCCTGTAGCATTCTTCAGTATCCCCATAGCCCATGCCCCAACCTCTTCCATCTGCCCATCCAAAATTTGCTCTCCCCAATAAAATCTGGGTTGGAGTGGGGATTATAAATGCCTCCAAGCTTAATCCTGAACCCTTATCAGAATATTTTACTCAAACAGAAAACCAAGGAGGGAAAAATGCAAACAGTTGGAGGGGCAGGATCTAGTGACAGGGTTGGTGACAAGCTGGCACAATCCAGGCTGCGTTCAGACCTAGGGAGACGAAAGAGCATTCATGGGAGGCTCAGGCCACGGCCCTAACGGACACAGAAATGTTCTGAACAACTGGGGACTCTGACAATAGAGGCGGCATTCCAATTGCTCTATACGCCACTGTTTTTCCCTGCTTCTGCAGGTCACACAATCTTACAAACTGCCCGTCGTTAGACCGAAGGTCCCTGTTTGACCTGAGTCATAACATAACGGCACTCTCTTAGCAGGTCAGAAAGAAGCCACAAGAGTTCTTGATAAACTCACGGCGATGGGCTGGGAACCTGCTGGGTGCCCCGTCCCTCTTCTGAGGGACCCAGAGAAGTGGGCGGTCAGGTCTCTGCCATCCGGGCAGACTCTGGCCAAGCTCAGGTACAAAGACATAGTCAGAGCTCAGAGAAGAGAAGCTCGTGAGAGAGGAGAAATACCCGGCCCATTCTCAAAAGTCAGGGCTAGAGCTCACGAGCAAAGCCAGGACTTCCGACGATGAGAAATGAGGCCAGGTGAAGGGCAGGAGAGGGGGTCAGGGTCCCGGCCTGAGTTTGGAGAGGTGGTCTCTGAAAGCCAGAGTGCCCAGCACCCCAGGGGCCTGAAGATCAGAGCCCTGAGTGTGGGCCTGTATCCGCTCCTCCCTAACCCTGCAGGCCACCCTCCCAGGAGTGCTGAGGCGGGGACGGAGGAGTCATGGCACACGGGTTGTTCGGCCCCTCCTGTCTCAGGTAACAGACCCCTTGATGGCAGCAGCTTTAAGTCTCCACAGAGCACCTGGAGCTGGACTGCGTGCCCTCAGTTCAACAGCAGGTGGACCGCCTGCCATTCAAGACCCACCAGGCCCAGAGTGTCACTCCAGCCCAAGCCTTCCTCCTCTTCAAACTTGCCCTGACCTCCCTTCTGTGTGTCCCTCCTGCCCTGACGTCCAGGCCACACCTCTGACACCTCATGGGACGCTGTCCGTCACGGCTGGCCAGTGGTCTCCCCTGTAGCAGATTCATGTCCTCACCAGTGGTGGGCACCTTGGGGGCAGGGGGCTAGGTTTCTTCTGCTGGACCGTCCAGAGCTTCTGGCAAAGGTTCAGGCCACCTAACAAAACCTGGCACTTAACACTTCAGAAAGTATGACTGGGCTTCTAGCGTTGTTCCCTCTCCCTGCCTCCTTCCTCCCACCCTGGCCACTGCCCGTGATCCCGCCTACACACACACACACACACACACACACACACACACCCTGCTACTCCCCAAGACCCTGCCTACACACACTCACGCTCTGCCACGTCCCCATGACCCCCACCTCCACACACACAAACACATGCACACACACCCTGCTACCTCCCCAAGACCCTGCCTACACACACACACTCCACACACCCCCGCCCTAAATTCAACATGGTGGTCTTCGCTCTCAGTCACCACTGAGAAACCACGCACACTGGTCTGAGTCTTCTCTCATCTGGAAGAAATCCCCCTTTACCTCCCACCCCCAGGCTCCACCCCTGACCCTGGGAAAGGCTGAAGGTAGAGATGAGGGAGAGGAATGACGTCTAATTAAGGTCCCTTCCTTCCTCCCCCAACCTGGAGGGCAGGAAGGAGGGACACCTCCGAGGCAAACCTCCGCGACTCCAGGCAGCAGGCAACTTCCTGTTTCTAAGAACCTGGGTTTTGAAAGTCTTCTCGGGTCCCAGCCGCCCTTGCACAGACGGCTTATGGGGAATCTCTAGCCAGTCTTAGATTCCTCTCCCAGAGCTCGCAGGCTTTCAAAGGAAAAGAGAAGCCAGCAGGCTGTCAAGACAGCCGCCAGCTTTGACTAATGGAGCCATTTGGAAAAGCAGCAGAAAATCTACCCGATCCACGTGTTGCCAAGACCAGGGACGAGCTTCCAGAGCTCCCGGCCTCCGCCATGCCCTTCCCTGCACGGCCCAGGCACTCACAGGTGTGGTTTGCAAAGACAGCACTTCCTAAGCTGTCTGGATCCCTTCTCTGGAGCCCCCATCAGTCATGCCGATCTTTGATGGTGGTCGTAACAGCCGGGTTGAGAACTGGACAGCCTCCTAACTCTCTTGGATTAAGTAGGGATGAGCTCAACAGACAGCAGGTACTTAACAAAGACCACTGAAGGCAAGTTACACTGAATTGACTTCAGGTAAAGTCATAGAATTAATTTTGTATTAACAACAATTGGCTGAGAACCTCCTTGGTGCCAGGCACACGCTAGATTCTTAGAACTCAGGAGCAAACAAAATTCTTATCCTCAAGGAGCTCACCATCCTGAGAGGTGTGTCCAAGTAGCAAGAATCTCACAGGAGTCTGAAACTTCTAGCATTACCCTCCCCCTCTCACTAACCTCCAGAGGTTGAGATGGATGCCAGCCGAGCACCAGGAGAGGAGGAAGGCAGAGGTGGCCTCGGCTTCCCCTCCCCTCCTCCACTCCCTTGCAATGTGACTTTGTAGCCGTTCCCATTAGGAGGCTAAAATCTGGGATATCTTGGTGAAATTTTGTGGCCAACGTGAGTGTATGCAAGTGCTCAGCCTCTCAGTAGTGTCTGACTCTTTGCGACCCCACGGACTGTAGCCCGCCAGGCTCCTCTGTCCATGGGATTTCCCAGGCAAGAAGACTGGAGTGATTGGCCATTTCCTCCTCCTGAGGATCTTCCTGACTCATGAATCAAACTTGCGTCTCCTGCACTGCAGGTGGATTCCTTATCCCTGTGCCACCTGGGAAGCCCAACAGAAGGCAGCAAAAGTGATTGTTCCCAGTTCCAAGCCCGGGCCTCGGAAGGCCTTGCACATTTCTTCTCTCTCTCTCTCAGATTCTTGCTTTCCTTGTAAGCAAGCCTGAGCTAACCTACTGGGTGATGAGACTGCAGAGAACAAAGCAGAGACAGTCCCGTCGTCCCAGCCAAGGCCATCGCTGGTGGCAGAGTCCAGACAAACAGCAGGAAACCACACAGGCATGGGTCCCACTGAGCCGCCACGGAGCCAGAACTGTGCAGGTTTCCCAGAGAATCATGAGCTGTAATAAGTGATCGCGTTCTCTGCCACTGGTGTTGGTCGACGTTAGGCAGCAGACTGTGGCTCTAGCTACTGACTCAAGCCCTATCGCAGGAGAGCAGGCTTACCTCCCAGCTACTTCCCATTCCCACCTGGCCTGGGGAAGCCTCGGAAGGGCTGGGATCCTTGCGTTGCCACCTACCAGTTCACTTCTCCAAAACTCCAGCTTGTGCATGTCCCCAGGTGAACACCAGGTGAGATCCTGGGCAACTTGGAGCTTAAAGACGGACTCAGATGTCATCCTCTGCTGCCGGATATCAGAGTAAAATGATGGACTTTGGTGTCAAAGACCTAGCTCTGTCATTTACTAGCTGTAGGTAAGTTACTTAACTCACTCAGCCTCTGAATTCATCTGTAAAGTGGGGATGATGAGAAAGCTGGTTCCTCCAAGGACTGACGTGAGATTTACATGAGATGACATGTGTAAAGCAGCAGTTCTCAAGTGGGGACGATTTAGCCCCTCGGGGGACATTTGGCAATATGGGGAGATTTTATTGATCACCACAAAGTGAGACGGGGTGGGGGCAGGGGGGACAGGTGCTGCTACTGACACCTAGTGGAGAGAGGCCAGGGCGCTGCTAAACATCCTGCAAAGGTCAGCCTCCGCAGTAACGAGTCATCATCCAGCCCCAGATGTCAAGGGTGCCAAAGGAGAGAAACCCCAAGGCCTGTAGCCCTGGTTCCAGGCACATTGCAAGCAAGCAGCTGTGGAAGTGGCCACACAGACCTCTGGAGAAGCGGGGCTCCCAGACCCCAGCACGCTTCCTCGGAGGTTCAGGGAAAAGCACCAATAGCAAGTTGGGTACTAACCAGTCCACTTTCTGTCTTTGAGTCCATCTGCCCTGTGTGTGCTAAGTCGCTTCAGTCATGTCTGACTCTTTGCGACCCTTTGGACTGTAGCCCACCAGGCTCCTCTGTCCATGGGATTATCCAGGTGAGAATACTGGAGTGGATTGCCATGCCCTCTTCCAGGGAATCTTCCCAACCCAGGGATCACACACCCAGGTCTCTTAGGTCTGAAATGGCAGGTGGGTTCTTTACCACTAGCACCACATCCCCCGGATGAAGGGAAGCCCTCCATCTGCTCTAAAGGTCCATAAATGGGAGTCTAGCTAGACTGGACTGATTTTAAGTATCAGCTTGAGTTCCAACAGGGAGATGACATGTCTGAATGTCTGGCAGTTAAGATACTATGGCCCAAAGGTAGCCACCTTGATGGTCAGGCTGGGGCTCTCACATGTGCCCCAGAAAGCCTATATTTCCACAGTGAAAAGCAGACACGCACTTGATCATGATCAATTTATATTCATGTCTTCACCCTGTTTAAAGTCTGTATGAGGACCCCCACCTGTCCCACCACCCCTAGTCATTTGCAACTAAGTGAGAAAAGGTTTCTGGAGGAAGGAAATGAAGGAGTGTCTGGCTTGTGGGAGTGCTCCCTCCCCGCAGCAGGAAGCCAAAGAGGAAGGTCTGAGCGCCTGAGACAAGCTCTCCCTGCCTCCCAGCAGCCACCCTACTGGAGCCACCTGGATCCCTGCCAGGCAGTGGGCACCTTATCTCTTCCAAGTCTCACATCAGCCAAGATTCAGAAGGGTTACGTAATTGCACCGTTGTAGCGCTCAGTCGGTAAAGAATCTGCCTGCAATGCATGAGACCCTGGTTCAATTCCTGGATAGAAAGATTCCCTGGAGAAGGAAATGGCAACCCACTCCAGTATTCTTCCCTGGAGAATCCCATGGACAGAGGAGCCTGGCAGGCTACGGTCCATGAGGTCACAAGAGTTGGACGGGACTCAGTGACTAAAGTACCACCGAGTAGCTGCACAGCTAGTAGGCAGCAGAGACAGGCTTTGAACCCCGGACTGCAGACTCCAGAGCCCAGGTGGGAGAGATGAGTTCTCTTGACTTTCAGGTTCTCCAAATCGTGACTCCACAGTCCTTTCTACTTAATGGATCATCTATCTTCCCGCTGACCCCTGCACACTAGCCAGTGTCCCTGAGAATTGGGGCATGGCTTCCCTGGGTGGTGGAAGGTTTTAGAACCTGGAGGATACATCGAGGTTTAAGAAGCATTTAGAACGAGAGGACATCAGGTCTGAGACCTCACACTTTGATGAGTTAAACGGCCTGGGGTCTGGCTCTCGTCCTGCCTGGAGGGCAGAGGAGGGGCCCTGGTCCAGGCAGAGTGCAAGGCTTAGAGGAAAGTAGAGAGAGCCTCCCAGGGTGGAAGACCAGGTTTCTAAAACCCCGGGAGGGAGGGAGGGACAGCAGTGCAGCCTGGGGCCTGACCTCCGGAAGACCCTGTTTAGGCAGCTAAACAAGGAGGAGGATGTCACCCATCAGATGCTACCCGGTCAACTTCCCAGGGCCCTGGCCCAGCCCTCTCAGCCAGGACCATCCTCTGTTGCCCAGAACAGGAGCTGGGAGGTTTCATTCAGAGAAGCTCTTTTCACACATCACCAGATGTTGTCAGGGTGGTACTGTGGGCATGTCCTGTAAACAAGTGTTAGAATTCATACCCCAGGGCCCTTTCTTGGTGCCATGTCCACCTTGAAGCGGGAGCATGCAGTGAGCCTGGCTCTGTGCTCAGTCCTTCCCACTGATGGGCCATGGGCCACACGCATAGCCCCAGAGAGGATGGCTCAGCTGACGCACAGTAAGCTTCTGAGGGTGCAGCCTCAGGGCTGAAAGAGACAATTTTTGTGAATACCACCCCTGAGGAAGTGCTTGTGAATGGTAACCTGGGAAAAATTAACAGAGACGTGGTGGCCCCGTTTAGGAAGGCTTGACTGGCGCTGTTTTGTCCTCAGCCCCGTGAGCTAGGAGCCCCCATGCTCAGCTACCAGCAGGCCAAAGCAGAGCTCGATTCAAATCTAGTCCGGCACACTTGCAGATCATTATACATTGTGAAGTATTTCCATTGTGCTCATTGCTTTCAAGAGTTTCAGTGACACTTTCCTACCTGGTGGTGGTTTCCAGTCAATAAAGATCTCTCTTATTGAAAAATCCCTCCCATTCATTGAATGCGTCCTAAATTATTTATATTCTTCCTCTCGTCTGATCCTCATGCCCCTGTGAGCATCCATGCCCACATCCTACAGGTGAGGGACAGTGACTACCAACGCCCAGAGCTCCCAGCCAAGAAGTAAAGAGCAGACCAGTCTGCGATTCTGACCCCCCCAGCAGCATTCCCTTTGCTCCACCTTAGTCTTAGATTCCACACGCCCTCGGCAGCCATGGATGGGGCAGGTGGATTCACTGTCCGGCAAGGGAGTGGGGCAGAGAGAGAACAAAAGACCCTGGCCTACTTCCATCACTCAGAGAAGGGTCTACTTCGCAGAAAGTGGGAGGTCCACATGCTTTATCTCTGAGTTCCCCTGAAAATAGAATACATGCCAGGGCTTCCGTGAAACCAGCCACCCGACCTGAGGACACAGAGGCAGTGACCCATCTCCAACCTCTGCCACCTGCCCCCAGACCCCGGATGGCTGATGGAGTCATTTTCCTTAGAGATCCCCACCCCGGCTTAACCTTCCACATTCCTGGGCCGACTCCACCCTGGGGAGGCGGGGGCAAGCAAGTCACAGGGTCCAGAGGAGATTGAAGGAAGGCTGAGGGACCTGTTGGCTGAGGAAGACAGGGGAGATTCAGACTGTTCCTGTCTCCATCACCTGTGGCCCTCTGACTGGGGGTGCGGGCAGCGGGCAGGGAGGTGGGGGGGGGCTCCCTCCAACCCCATCCCCTTGTCTGCACCAACAAAATAAAAAGCTTGAGCCCGGTGATTCTGATATGCTTCGTTTTCTGCAAACACACAATATGTCTGTCTCTTAATGTGACCCCCAGGAATTTATCGAGAGCGTCTGGAACTTACAGTGATGTTTCACTTATCAACCTTGTTGAGAAAGGTGCACATAGAGAATTTTCCCCGTAACAGAAACTTATCCCTTTAATCCCCATCGTTTAGGATGGAAATCTTCCCTAAATGCTCACACGCTTAGCTTGCCTAGCTCCTTCAACAGTGACCAAAGACCACGTTCCCCTTCCCGTTTCCTTGGGGTCAGAATCATCTAACCGCACATAACGGGATGGGACGACTGTCCCCAATCCTCCCCCGAGCCTGTCTTCCCTCTTCACATCGGCTGCTGCCAGTTTGTTGTGGACTATAAACTACGTAAACAACAAAGAAATCGAGGAAACTGGGCCCCAGAGTCAAGCGCCTGAGCCCCATGATAACTATTTCAGTGTTTTGTGGCTTTTTTTCTTTTCTTTTTTCCACCTCTGTGTTCATAGATCTGTTTTTGACCACCCTGAGAGGGGTGTTAAATTTTTACTCACACCCACCTCTCCACACAAACCCATCTCCTAGAGTTCTCTAGGTTGCCTCCTCACTCTGCAAAATGCAACTTCCTCTTTTTCCACAAAACCACCTTCCAAAAGAGCTGCTTTTTCATATGGTTAGGATTTGGTAGGCTCACGCATGCTCACGCCCACCCCCCAACACACACACTCCACACGCCCACCTGAGAAGCCTAAACCACCAGAGTGAAAAGTAACCGTAAAGACCAGCGACCCCACAGACCACCCCCCGCCCCTGCCAAGGGCAGCTTTGTGTGGTACCCACCCGCTGCTCCCCAGCCCTCAGTCATGGCTGAGGCAAACCCTGAAATCTCATCACCTCATTTCTTTCTGCTCAGCCTTCAGGCCCCATAGTGTGCTTCAAAAACAAACTGTTCTGGATAATTGAGCAGCTTATGCCATTAAAGGGTCCTGGGACCAATTGCATCTAGAAAGCGGTGGGTTTTAAAAGGTCCAAGCTTGTACTGTGACAGTGAGTGGTGAATTTTGATGGGATACATGGTGGTGGGCTTCCCAGGTGGCACTGGTGGTAAGGAACACATCTGGCAATGCAGATCTAGGACACTCGGGTTCAATCCCTGGGTCGGGAATATCCTCTGAAGGAGGGCATGACAACCCACTCCAGTATTCTTGCCTGGAGAATCCCATGGACAGAGGAGCCTGGCAGGCTGCAGTCCATAGGGTCACACAGAGCTGGACACGACTGAAACAACTTAGCACGCATGCACAGGATACCCACAGGATATGTCAAAGTTGCCAAGCTAGGACCCAAGCACCCTCGACAATACCTTGCTACCTGGTTACCTCTTTTCATCTCCTGGCAATAATTCTATTAGTCACTGAGCAAGCCTTTCTCCGTCTCCCAGCTCCATGTTCATGTGTCAAGTGGGGGACTTAATCTAGATTGAGAATGGCAAAGAGGCTTGTATGGAACTCATGTGCCAACTCAGATTTTGGAACATCCTAGCCTGCGGTCCTGCAGTTAGAAGAATTCTGACGCTGCCTCCAGGCTTGGGGGGAAACTGCCGTGGTCAATTAAGATATCTGCTGCCGTCCCGGGAGCCGCTTGCCAGCCCGCTGTCCCTGTGACCAGTCAACGCCTAAGGTCACCTTCTGCTTCAAGAGTCTGCTTTCCGGGCCCTAAGCCTGGGGTTGCAAAAGTCCTCGACGGTGCAGACTGGAAGGCTCTCCCTTGGCTGCGGCTGCCTCAGAGGGAGTTGCCTGGGTGTCTGTCTGCTCCGGATGGTGAGCCCTGCGCCGCCGACCTATCCGCCCACTTGCTTGGCTCCAGGCCTCTGCCAGCTCTGTGATGTCACCCTCACTCCCTACCTTCCAGACCTGTGTGCATCCTAAGTCACTTTAGTCATGCCCGACTCTGTGTAACCCTGTGGACTGTATAGCCCACCAGGCTCCTGTGTACATAGGATTCTCCAGCAAAAATACTGGCATGGGTTGCCAAGCCCTCCTCCAAAGGATCTTCGTGATCCAGGGATCGAAACTGTGTCTCTTACGTCTTTCTCATTGGCAGGTGGGTTCTTTACCACTAGCACTACCTGTGAAGCCCCCAGACCTGCACTTGGGTGGAACTGGAAGCAAAGGAGTTTTCCTGCTTTGGACAGCCTCAAGGGAACTTTGGCACTGAGGTTTGGACTAATTCTCCCCTACACATCCTGCAATACTGCAAGTTCTGTACACATACCCTGCCCCAGAGTTAAGCTCTGTTTTCATACTGGACTGTGTTTCAAAGACATCCTCTGACCTGAGGAAAGGCATCTTCCCATCCTCAGAGAAACCCAGGAGCTGCACCAGAAGCATGTGTTTGGGTCAGGACAGAGGCTTATTTTGATGCAGGTCCTCGTGTGAACCTCCCACACCCACCACGGGACTCTCTAGAGGTGGGGCCTGGTTATCTTTTTCCACAAGGTGAGAACCACAGGGTATCATGTAAATTGTCTGCTGAGCTGCCCCGACCAGGGCCCTATGCAAACAAGACACGGCAAAATATCACTGCGGGAGACCAGCAGGTATCACTGTCTCCCTGACCTGCCACTCTCAACAGTGTGGTGAGAAATGAATTCAGTGTGTTTGCAGTGGTGCCTGGAGTGTGCCAGCCTCCAGCAGTGCTCACAAACATCAATGTCCTTCCTCCCCTTTGTTACTGTTTAACTCCTCCTATACTACCCAAAACCTGCTCACTTGCCAAAGGATCTAGAAACCAGAAACCCCCCAAATGACCAGCCTGCTGTGGACAGGAAGAAGAAGAAAATGTAGGAAAAGAAACAGAATCTTCCTCTGAGAGTTTCATGCCCAAGTGCCCACTCCACACCCTGGATCTTTCTATCTACAGAAAAGAGAATTTGCACTTAACCAGCAACAATTAGGGGTAGGGAGCAAGGCTGTTTCTGTTTACTGCTCATTCACGTGGGCATGAAATGGGCTTTTAGTAATTGTCTATTGGATGGATGGAGGTATGGATGGATGGAGGGATGGTTAGATGGTTCATGGATGGATTGAAATCAAGACAATATACCATAGAACGAGACCTGGATTCTTTTGCTGGCCCCAGTGCTTAGTGGCCCTAGAAGAAAACTGATATTAACCTTTATGAGCTACTGCTTCCTGTTAAACAGTGCTGGCTATATATGCCACAGCTCCATCTTGGTGGGTGGGAGCTTCCTTGGAGGCCCAGTAGTAAAGAATCTGCCTGCAGTGCGAGAGCCACAGGAGGTGCAGATTCGAGCCCTGGGTTAGGAAGTTCCCCTGGAGGAGGGCATGGCAACCCTCTCCAGTATTCTTGCCTTGAGAATCCCATGGACAGAGAAGTCTGCTGGGCTATAGTCCATGAGGCCGCCTAGAGTCAGACCTGACTGAAGCAACTGAGCAAGCACACACACCTCATAATAAGAGTCTGTGCCTCTAATAGGATCAGCGCATAACAGCGGTACTTGGTAGACGATCAAATTACGCAAGTGCCAGAAGGGATGGAGATGATAATGACCAAGCTCATCAATACTTCACAGAGTAGCTGGGTGTCAGAGTCTCTAGATCCTTGTACAAGGATGGGGAAACTTATTATTCAGGTTGCCTCACCAGGGTGGACACTGAGGCAACCAGTTCAGTTCATTTCAATTCTGTCACTCAGTCATGTGGCACCATGGGGACCCATTTCCTTCTCACCCATGAGAACTTTCCCCCTGCATGGATGGGCCAAGGCATTTGCCACCAACGCCCCACAAGGCCATGAGTGGACCCTAATACCTCTTTTTGGCCAAACAACTGAGAGGCAGGCCCAGATGGCAGCGGAGGTCCCCCCTGTGGATGTGGGGTCCAGTGAGCTAGAGGATCAGAGCTGGCAGACACCACCATGAGCTCATCTAGCCCCATCCCCTCATGTTATAGAGATAATTTCCCAGTCTTCTTGGCTCGTATTAATAGCAGTAACTCCTCCAGCCCCAGACACCTCACTGAGCTCAGCTGAAACATTTATTACTCATAGAGGAGGGGGAAAGTCACTTCTCCAAGTGGAAGACAAACACTGGATTTATTAACTAATGACCTCCAGTGGGTCCTGCCAAAACCACAGGAAGGGAGCGAGGGGCTGGGGGCCGGGTGGTGGTGGAGAAGCTCTGGGAGGAGGTGATGGGTGCTCAGCTCACACGCCAGAGAATGAGAGCTAACACATTCTGCTGAGGGGCTGTAGGGCTTGTATTTAGATTTTCTTTCTGTGCATCTTAAAACAAGGCTCGCCTTCCTTCCAACTATCATCAGAGCAGAGCAGTACTCTAAATCTGGGGATTTAGAGGCTCCAGGGATAGTA
Source organism: Tragelaphus eurycerus (assembly GCA_935064755.1). Lineage (NCBI taxonomy): Eukaryota > Metazoa > Chordata > Mammalia > Artiodactyla > Bovidae > Tragelaphus > Tragelaphus eurycerus. The sequence continues at coordinate 17,207,353 of CAKXYN010000023.1, forward strand.
GGGTCCAGTAGGTTCAGCAGAGCCAACTTGGAAAAAGTCCCAGTCTCAGCCTCAATGACCTTGTACGGCACTTCCTCTTCTGACCCCTCCCTGCGCACACACACGCACGGGCACACGTGCACACACACAGTCTTCCTAGTGCTTAGAGCCCCCTAGACCAGACAGTCAGTCATCAGTCATTTACACTCAGTAGTAAAGATACACTACCCCTTTCATCTCCCAAGAAAACACACAATGCTCCTCTCATTTCTGCGCAATTTCATTTAGAGCCCAGGAAGAAGGTGTAATTGTGGGATAGGATGGACCCGCCTGGCCCCTGACATCACATCACCCAGGCAAGTAGTTTCCAACCCAAGAGAAAAGAGCTGGCACCAGTGTGGTGAGTAGGATCTCAGAGAACCTGGGCCTGCGAGGGTAGGACTATCTCCCGTTGGGACTTCAAAGGTGCACCAACCAAGAAGTTGGAAATAGCCCTGGAGACTATTCTGGAGGGAGTAGGGTCAACGTATGTGCTGGTGCCGTCTCTAACAGGCACGGAGATGTCCTGTGAGGGGATGCGTGAAGCTGAAGCAGCCGTGTGTGCCCTGGCACTGGCTGCGACTGCTGGCGTGGGGGAGCCATGTCCGCATCATCCATGCAGAGGTGCAGAATGAGCTGGCCTTGGTACCCTGGGAAAAAAGTAGAAGGCAGAGGCAGGCCGCCTCTCCATTGGAGGCTATTGTGCTTCACAGGGCATCAGAGTGAGTGCATCTGCTTACATAGGAGGTTTATACGCGCTGGGGCAGGGGTACAGTGGGTAATAAGTCCACAGGAAAAATTCAAAGAGCAAGCACTGGATTTGAGAGAGGACAGAAAATAGGGACTAGAGGTGTTTCAATAAAGAAGAGGTCCTCGAGCCCCAGTTCTGGGCAAAGCCCTGAAGGAGAAGTTCTCTCTGATGAAAGGAAGTAAAATCCCAGGCACTCATGCATAGACACACCAGCTGAGGGTTCCTGGGGGGTCTGGGCACCTATGGGAACCTCCCGAGACTCAGGTATCACAAAATACGGAGATTATTCTAGTAACAGAGTGGGATTCTAGATGAAGGAAGGGTGGAGCAGGGTCCAAAAAAGGGTAAAAGCCCTGGACAGTAAAATCTGCCCTGCCATCCCTGACTTGGGCTCTCTGGCTGCCATCCCTCAGTTTACTTTCTGTCTCTATCAGTTATAAAGGAGAAATATCCAAAACTTTGAAATAAGGCAAAAAGAAGACTGTGCATCCTTTCAAAGTCATACTAAGAACACTGTCTAATAGGCCTAAGCATCATCCGGCTTTTAGGGAAACAACTGTATTTGACTTACTGTCTACTGCTGGTAGAGTTCAATCGGGGCTTCCCTGGTGGCTCAGATGATAGAGAATCCACATGCAATGCAGTAGATCCGGGTTCAATCCCTGGGTCCGGAAGACCCCTTGGAGAAGGGAATGGCTACCCACTCCAGAATTCTTGCCTGGAGAATTCCATGGACAGAGGAGCCTGGTGGGCTATAGACCAGGGGGTCACAAAGAGTCGGACATGACTGAGCGACTAACACACATACACACACACAGAGAGTCCAGTCCCTGTAAAGTTAAACGTTATCATTAGGAAACTGATATGGGTGCAAATGGTTTTTACACAATGGAGAATATCCGTTTGTATCTAATTTAGTGATATTATTTCAGTCTTCTTTTTCCCCCATTAACACTCACGATGTGTGTGCATGCGTGTGTGTGTGTACATGTGTATGTGTATCATCGTGCTGGTTCCCTCATTAATGACTTAAGTAAATCTTTGGTTCATGCTTGCTGTATGTTTGTAGAAGAATTACGCTTTTCACCTTTTGGGTATCTGATTTCAAAACTATCTTGGGCTGACCCTCTGTCCCCAGCCCCCAGCCTCTGCCCCGGCCACACTGGCCCAGCAGGTGAGAGTGTGTGTGAGGCTCCAGACCTGGGGTGGGGAGGGAAAGAGCTCAGGCTCTGCCTGGGCCCGCTGACCAGCACGGAAGATCCATGAGCCTCTTTCCTTCCCTGCCCACAGAGAAAATCACACCTCCCAGGACTGTGGCATCAGAGGAGATGAACTGTAGATGGAGGATGGTTAGAAAAGCTGGAAACTTAAGATTCATAACTGTCAGCAGAGCCTGCCGAGATTTGTGGGTGGGCAGGATCTTACCTTCAGCAGTAGGCAAAATAAACAATGGGGAAGCTGACACTAGATGAATGCATAATTTTAAAACATTAAATGACATACAAGGGGAGGAATTTCTTTTTGGAAAAAAAAAAAAAAAAATGATCGTCTCATCTCTAAAAGCCACAGCTTTGCAGACACCCGGCCCCACCAGGGGCGCCACCCAGGGCTCTGAGCTGTGCTGTAAATCTGAAGCCAGACAGAGCCTGCGGGTGAGGCCCTGACTCCAGTGTCTGGCTTTCTCTCCAGCCGCAGGCCTGAGAGACCTCTGCCTCCCTGGGGCCTGCCCCTCTCAGGAGGAGGGGAAGACATCAGTTCAGGAGGGAGCCGTGATGCCAGGGACCCATCTTCTCAGGTGTCAAAACTTGGGCTTTGACATCCTTGCAGCCTCTTATTTAAAAACCAAGCCTCCCAAAGCTGCCTGGCCCCACAGAGTAAGGCTGCACCAAAGCGGGCCTGCACTGTCCTATGTCCCAGAGGCCTTGGAAGCTGAGCTGCAGGGCTCGTGAGGAGCACATTGCTTGCAAGACCTGAGGGAAGGGGAGGAACTGTAGGCCCCCAGAGCTGTGGGGGCCAGGGAAAAGTGCATTTCTCCAAAAGCCTTCTCACTGGTGGTGCCCCAAACTCCACCACAAGAGTTTTGTTCCTGAGAGTCTTAAAGGGTACTTTTCCCCTCCAGGAGGCCTCTCTGGAACTTGGAGGATCCTGAAAGGGGCCAAACCTGATGCAGTCAGAGCCTGGGGAGCTCTAGGCAAGCGGCAGCCTGGAGAAGGAGAGGGGCAGGGAAGCGCAGCATTGCCGTGGTGCAGGCCACTGTTTCCTGGGCTGCCCTGCCCTCGTGGCCTGAGATGGGAGAGCCTGGCTCCTCAGAGACAAGAGCCAGAGCAGCAAGTGTGGTTGGAAAGCTGGCGGCTGCTGTGGACAGCAGAGCACGTGCCTGCCTGGTAGCAATATCAGACGAGCGGGGCTTCCCTTCTCTCGTTCCATGGGGAGGGCAGAGTGTAGCACTGAACCCTTTCTACAGACAAGGAGACCGAGACCCAGTGCTGCGTGGAGCCCGAGGCTTCACCACACTCCCACACGTGACCCGAGAAACCCGAGTCAGACATTCTTGACGAGCTGTTTTGCAAGCTGGCGGGGGTGTCAATCTCCCCAGTCCCTTTCCTTGCTTCTTTACCACGGGCCTGGCTCTGGGCTTCTTCTGAGACCACCAGGAGGATGGACCGGGGAGGGTGTGATGGGACCTGACCCCGGAGGCAGCTCTGCCTTCCCGTCTTTCTTAGCAGGTGGGCATCACTCACAAGCACCAGACCCAAGTACCAGGAGGGGTTCCCAGATACGGGAGTGAGGGACCTCAAAAGTCCCCAGCTCCCACCCACAGGAGAGTCACCAGCACCCAGCCGTGAGCAGCAGGTTCAGAAGCATCTGGCCTGAGGAATGCAGTCCCCTGGGGCCAGAGGTGATGCGCCAAACCGCTGAGAGCCGTGCCTGGCACACACGCAAGCGCTCATTAGCAGGGTGCTGCTGCCACTGGCTGCGAGGCGTGGCTGTCACCACCATCACTGCGTTTACCTCCCTCTCGGTGAGACCTGAGGCGAAGTCCTCGGGGCCTCCTCCAGCGGATGTCCCTGCACACCCCCCACCTGGGTCAGCAGGGGAGGAAGGAAGGCTGCCCTGGGCTCCTCCGGGGCTCGCCTCCAGGCCCCATCCCTGGCAGCTCCAGATGGGCCACAGAATGTCCAAGAGGAGGAAAGGGGAGCTCTGAGACCGTAGCCCCGCCCAGGGACACGTGCGCATGCGCATAGGCTTCCTGCGGTTCCCACCCTTCCAATGACTCCCTGAGAGTTGCTGAGTGAGGGACCAGCAGAGCTGAGCGTGGTGGACAGCCCCTCCAGTCCCACTCATCTATTTTATAGAGGAAGAAACTGAGGCCCAGAGGCGTGGGATGGAGAGGGAGGTGAGGTTCAAGGTTCTTCCACTCTGCCCCCTGCATGGATGGGGTGCCAGAGGAGTGAGCTGTTTTTTAAAAGCCGTATTGAGCACAGCTTTGGGATGAAGACAATTTGAGAAGGGTCGGGAGGAATTTCATGGTGAAGATGGCCTTTGCCTTTGGACCTTCATCTCTTCTTTCTTCACATTCCAAGTCCATTCGAGATGAGGTCAGCCAGCAGGCTTGGTGAAGGCAATGGCACCCCACCCCAGTACTTTTGCCTGGAAAATCCCATGGACGGAGGAGCCTGGTAGGCTCCAGTCCGTGGGGTCGCTAAGAGTCGGACACGACTGAGCGACTTCCCTTTGACTTTTCACTTTCATGCATTGGAGAAGGAAATGGCAACCCACTCCAGTGTTCTTGCCTGGAGAATCCCAGGGACAGGGGAGCCTGGTGAGCTTCCGTCTATGGGGTCGCACAGAGTCGGACACGACTGAAGCGACTTAGCAGCAGCAGCAGCAGCAGGCTTGGTGATGGGCAGGGAGGCCTGGCGTGCTGCAGTCCATGGTGTCACAAAGAGTCGAACAAGACCGAGCGACTGAACTGAACTGAGCAGACTTGGTAGTGAAACTGAGCGGGACCCCGTGGGGCTCGTGAACATGGAAGTCTCTCAGTTCGGTGTTTCTCATTTGTAGGGAACAGCCTCTGTGAAATTCCCTGAGTTCCAAAGGGCAGGTTCAAACAGTTGCTAATCAGGGAAGGGAGGGGATGCAGAAACCAAGAAAAAGAAGCCAAGAAACAATAGTGCAGCCTTGGGGCAGGGTCCTGGTTCACCTTAAGGGATACACAGAACAGTATCTTTAAGTTCTTTATAAAACTAATTTCAGTCACTCAGTCCTATCTGACTCTTTGCGACCCCATGGACTGCAGCTCTTTGCGACCCCCTGGACTGCAGCACGCCATCACCAACTCCTGAAGCTTCCCTGTCCATCACCAACTCCTGAAGCTTGCTCAAACTTATGTTCATCGAGTTGGTGATGCCATCCAACCATCTCATCTTCTGTCATCCCCTTCTCTTTCTGCCTTCAATCTTTCCCAGCATCAGGGTTTTTTTTCTAAGGAGTCAGTTCTTCGCATCAGGTGGCCAAAGTACTGGAGTTTCAGCTTCAGCATCAGTCCTGCCAATGAATATTCAGGACTGATTTCATATAGGATGGACTGGTTGGATCTCCTTGAAGTCCAGGGGACTCTCAAGAGTCTTCTCCAGCACCACAGTTCAAAAGGATCAATTCTTCAGTGCTCAGTTTTCTTTATAATCCAACTCTTACATCCATACATGACTACAGGAAAATCCATAGCTTTCAGTAGGCAGACATTTGTTGGCAAAGTAATGTCTCTGCTTTTTAATATGGTGTCTAGGTTGGTCATAGCTTTTCTTCCAAGGAGCAAGGGTCTTTTAATTTCATGGCTGCACTCACCATCTGCAGTGATTATGGAGCCCAAGAAAATAAAGTCTCTTATTCTTTCCATCTATTTGCCATGAAGTAAGGGAACCAGATGCCATGATCTTAGTTTTCTGAATGTTCAGCTTTAAGCCAACTTTTTCACTCTCCTCTTTCACTTTCGTCAAGAGGCTCTTTAGTTCTTTGCTTTCTGCCATAGGGGTGGTGTCATCTGTATATCTGAGGTTATTGATATTTCTCCCGGCAACCTTGATTCCAGCTTGTGCTTCATCCAGTCCGGCATTTCACATGATATACTCTGCATATAAGTTAAATAAGCAGGGTGACAATATACAGCCTTAACATACTTCTTTCCCTGTTTGGAACCAGTCTGTTTTTCCATGTCCAATTCTAACTGTTGTTTCTTGACCAGGATACAGATTTCTCAGGAGGCAGGTATGGTGGTCTGGTAGTCCCATCTCTTAAAGAATTTTCCACAGTTTGTTGTGATCCGCATAGTCAAGGTTTTGGCATAATCAATAAAGCAGAAGTAGATATTTTCCTGGAACTCTCTTGATTTTTCGATGATCCAATGGATGTTGGCAATTGATCTTTGGTTCCTCTGCCTTTTCTAAATCCAGCTTGCATATCTGGAAGTTCTTGGTTCATGTACTGTTGAAGCCTGGCTTGGAGAATTTTGAGCATTACTTTACTAGCGTGTGAGATGAGGGCAATTATGCAGTAGTTTGAACATTCTTTGGCATTGCCTTTCTTTGGGATTGGAATGAAAACCGACCTTTTCCAGTCCTGTGGCTACTGCAGAGTTTTCCAAATTTGCTGGCATATTGACCGCAGCGCTTTCACAGCATCATCTTTGAGGATTTGGAATAGCTCAACTGGAATTCCATCACCTCCACTAGCTTTGTTCATAGTGATGCTTCCTAAGGCCCACTTGACTTCACATTCCAGGATGTCTGGCTCTAGGTGAGTGACAGAACTAAAAGCTGAAACAAGTGGATGATTCAACATTCTTCATTCTGAGAAGAGCATCTGAGGCCAGATTACAGGAACCAGAGAAGCTCATCAAGAGCTTATCTGTTGTTGCTGTTGCTCAGTCTCTTTGTGACCCCATGGAGACAGGCCCTCCACACACCCTAATCTTATCAGCAACCCACCCTTGAGCCATTGCTTTACAACTCTTCGCCAGATCCTCCAGGATTGGGACACACAGCTTCGGAAGGAGGAGCTCATTGTGTCCCTTTTTACCTGGCAAACAATAAAACCGTTCTTTTGTGTTTCACCCAAAACTCTGTCTCTGAGATTGTGCACCTGGTATTTTGGCACCAGTGGCAGGAACTTGCCTGCCGGCCAAGGACCCTGGGGCAGGATAGCCCCTTCTGCAATTGACTCAGTAGGTAACTACCCACAGGGAAACATCTGGAAGCAACCCTGAAACAGACCCTTTGCATTCACCTCCTCCTCCCCTTCTGTGTCCTGAGTCACATCCCTTAGGTTCAGAAAGCTCATTGGCTCCTCAGGGTGGCTACCCAAACTGTGGCCACCCCTGGAAAGGCCAGACCTTTGCAGTTAGCAGAGGGAGCCCTCAGCAGAGAGAAGGTGGCCTAAAGGAGGAATCTTGCCAGGTAGGCCTGGTGAAAAGAGAAGGGCTCAGGGCAAGCAGATGAGGACCAGTGCTATTGTCCAGGCTCAAAGGCCAAAATTACTATGTGACCTCAGGCAGGTCACTCAACCTATTTAGGCTTATTCCCTCACCTGTTCGGAGAAGGCGATGGCACCCCACTCCAGTACTCTTGCCTGGAAAATCCCATGGATGGAGGAGCCTGGTGGGCTGCAGTCCATGGGGTCGCTAAGAGTCGGACACGACTGAGCGACTTCACTTTCACTTTTTCGCTTTCATGCATTGGAGAAGGAAATGGCAACCCACTCCAGTTTTCTTGCCTGGAAAATCCCAGGGGCAGGAGAGCCTGGTGGGCTGATGTCTATGGGGTCACGCAGAGTCGGACACGACTGAAGTGACTTAGCAGTAGCAGCAGTAAAATGGCTAGGGGTGGAGGAAGTGTGTCCTAGGAAATAAGTAGGAAGGGCTGCCCAGTAGCAGGAGAAATGGAGTATCAGCCCTGAAAAGAAACCAGCACTTTGTCCTATAGATTAATTTGTTCTCTTAAGTTTCAAGTTCCATTTGAAGGAGAAGGTATTGTGTTTATCAAAGCAGGGTCAGTTCACTTCAGTCATGTCCTACTCTTTTTGACCCCATGGATTGCAGCACACCAGGCTTCCCTGTCCATCACCAACTCTTGCAGCTTGCTCAAACTCATATTCATTGAGTCGGTGATGCCATCCAACCATCTTATCCTCTGTCATCCCCTTCTCCTTCTATCTTCAGTCTTTCCCAGCATCAGGGTCTTTTCCAGTGGGTCAGTTCTTTGCATCAGGTGGCCAAAGTAGGGTCAAGAAGTTTAAAATCACCTGGACTAGATGCCCTCACAAAGGAGGATAAGAGAGTTTTCCTTGGCTGAACGACTCGCCAGGGCCATTGCATTTCCACGTCGTCCCTTATCTTGGGGGGAAAACCAGGGGGCAGGGTGGGGGGACAGGGGCTTCCAGCAGGGATGTGAGGCCCCAAAGCCTTCTCTTTCCTTCACTGCCTCCTGCACACCCATGGGTCCTGGGGACCAGACGCTGCAGCTGCTCCTTGGTGCCCGCTCTCCTCCCGCCCCAGTCCTAATTAGGAGCAGGTGAGCCCCATAGAGGCACCAGGGTCCCACCAGTTGACACAGGGTTATTTTCAACTGTTTATCCACCTAAGCAATACTAGGGGAAGAGGATGGGGAGGGAAGTTAGACACTTGCAGAGAAGACACCTCAGGGCTTCCACTCAAGCTCCCCTAAGCCTTTCCAGTCTGGGTACTGATTAGAGAAAGATGTGCAAAAGGCCACCACTTTTTACCAACCATCTCCCACAGAGCATGCTCAGAATGTTCTAGAGGGTGTGCCCCAGGAGCCTGACTGTTAGGCCTTGTGCTGTGTGGACTTCTGCAGACACCCAGCCTTATTTTCTCATCTGCAGAGTGGGCAAAGGGAGAAGCTACTGTGCAGTGCTGTACAGATGAGTGGTACTGTGTGGTCCTGTATACTCTGGTACTTGCTCCCTCAATACAAGGTGATAAATGGCTGGGGGTGCCATGCAGCAGTAATGAAGTCGGCGTGGGGATCTGGCAGAGCAGTTAGCTAAAATGCAAACCCCCAGGTGATTTTCCACTGGCCTCAATTACTGAGACTTAGCTGCCAAGACCCACCACCCTCTCCCCAAATGCCTCTTGAACTTCCTCTGCCTCTCCATTCCTGTGCCACCTCCCTCAGGCAGCCCTCCATCACCTGCTAGCAGACCTCCTACCCACATCATCCTCTCATGTCTGATCATGTCAAGTCACACTTTCTTATACTCTTTGTCTTAGACATGGTGGCCTGAACTTCACACCCTAAATGCATTCATTGACTCACACCACTTCCTCTGCCCAGAGTGCCCTCAATCTTCATTGTCAAACTCCTACTCATCCCACAAAGCCCAAACACCAGCCTTTCCCTAAAGCCTTTGTCTATCCCCCATGCTTCTACCCTCAAGCAAAATTAATTATACCCTCTCTCTTGACCTCCTAATCATTCGGTTCGTAGAGCTTTTCTCTCTGCCTCATACCCTTTCTCCCCACCCCATCTTCCATCGCTTCACCTGACAAAGTACTACTGTCCTTCCAGTTATCTCTTCCACACCACTTCTTCCCAGAAAACTTCCTCCAGCCTCTCCCTGCCCTAGATTTGACTGGGTACCCTCCTGGGTACTCTCACATCTCCATGCATAGTCATTTTGAAGCAATATTGATATTGCCTTTTTAAATAGATATTTTTAGTCATACGTTTGATATTGCCTCTTATTTGTCTGCCTCCCTCATCTCCTGAAAGCTCCTTTCAGGGAAAGAAAGAAGGAAGAAGGGAGGAGAAGAGGAAGGAGGGAGAGAGAGATGACATTAACTACAAGTCAAATATTTCCAGCCCCAGTTTTATGAAACATTCGTCTTTTCATTATCTACTGAAGATGTAATGAAATGGTATGCAATCTATACCTTCTTAACGTCTTCCCTATAAATACGTTCACAATTTAAAATAACCCATTGTTAGACCTTGCGCTGAGTTGGGGTTCAGATGCAATAGCCACGTCTGAACTTCTCTAAGTGCGTATCCAGTGTCCGGCTGCCTCCTTCCAGTAGCCTAGATGCTCCTAGGGGTAGGGGTAGGTTGCACATTTTTGAGTCTCTCCCAGTCCCTACAGTTAGAAGACTCGCAAGTGGTGCTTGCTGAATTACTTCAGATGAACTGGATTGAGGCCTCGAAAGAAATTCCTTTCAAGTCACAAGGCCATGATTTTGCAACATCCCACACATTGGGGATATAGGTCTAATATTTCGTGCACAGGTGAGGTCCCACACCCAGGAAGCTCCAAAAGACTCCTCCCAGGGACCACTTCTACTATTTCCTTTGTGTCTGTGTTCCTCCTCTTCATCTGCCTGGGCAGGCTGGGTCTGCCTGTGGCCTCCACCATGTCCTGACCATGTTGTCCCGGGCACGCTCTGCAACACTCAGAATCTCAGGGTCCTTGTCGGTACGATGGGCAAACTAAGGCTTACCTCACAGAGACGCTGACACAGAGCGTTTAATGTCAGTTCCAGCTAATGTCAGTTCCCTCCCCATTGTACATTAATTGTAGACAGGACAAAGTGGACAGGAAGCACAGGTGATAGGTGACAGCTGTGCTGCTGTTTGAAGGTAGGGGCCCAACTGTGGCACATAGAGGAGTCTGTGGTCCCCTCAGACACAGGTAGGGGCAGGCTGAGTGGCCAATGTTGGCTGTGACCAGCTGTGCCCACCCCTTCGAAGCATTCCTCAGGCTCCATCGCACATATCCCCATACAACCCAAGAGATAACATCCCATTTTCCAGATAAGGAAACAGAAGCAAAAGGAAAGGAAGTAACTTGCCCCAAACCACGCTCTCATTGAGGGCAGAGGAGTCTAAGCCTGTTTTGCTGTTTTCCCAGCTCTTAGCCCAGGGCTTCCCTTGTAGCTCAGTTGGTAAAGAATCTGCCTGCAATGCAGGCGACCCGGGTTCAATTCCTGGGTTGGAAAGATCCCCTGGAGAAGGAAATGGCAACCTACTCCGGTGTTCTTGCCTGGAGAATCCAGGAGCCTGGCAGGCTACAGTCCATGGGGTCGCAAGAGTCAGACACAACTTAGCGGGCTAAACCACCAGCCCTCAGCCCAAGACCTGGGACAGAGGCAATGATCTGTACACAGCTGTGTGTCATGTAGCAGAGTCAGTGGTTGCCATGATGGATTTCAGAACATCCAAAGGTATTCTACTCCACGTGCTTCTCCTATCCCGGAATATCGCCCCCACCTTGCCTCTCATATGGCTTGAAGTTCTGTGTGATCCAGACCTCACATAAAACTGCAGGGAACCACCATCTGATAAATGGGAAACTCCTCAGAGCACATAAACTCATGCAGCAACTAACATTGGACTTAATGTTGCAGTTAATTAATACTCACTAGATGCTAAGGAACTCAGGAGCAGAAATGTTTGCAGAAAAGAAAAGAAATGATCTAGAACCAATACATGGATGAGTTCCCTGGTGGCTCAGAGGGTAAAGCATCTGCCTGCAATGCAGGAGACCAGGGTTCAATCCCTGGGTTGGGAAGATCTCCTGGAGAAAGAAATGGCACCCCACTCCAGTATTCTTGCCTGGAAAATCCCATGGACAGAAGAGCCTGGTAGGCTACAGTCCACGGGGTCACAAAGAGTTGGACATCATTGAGTGACTTCACTTTCCTTTTTCAGTGGGAGCAGAACAGAATGGGCAACCTGGAAGGTGTTCGAAGACTCTGAGCACAGAGAGAGATGGGAGATAACAGAGGGGAGTGGGGATCGGAGGGGAGGGGAGGCAGGGGGCTTCCACCAGGTCCCAGAAGAGACTCAGACAGACAGATGTGATCAAGGCAGCCTGGGGAGGTTTGCAAGGAGAAACTCCAAACCCCTTAGGGAAGCGATGTCTTTAATTTCTCTGGATTTTCCCTTGTGTTAAATCCTGGGGTCCTGGCTGGGGCCCAGAGGCAGGAAGAGGTGGTTAGGAGGAAAGCAGAGGAGACAGGAGGGAGCCCAGGCCCCCATTGCCTGCAGGGGAGCCCACCGTGAACAAAATTGTCACCCCCTCTCTGGGACATGCAGGTGCAACAGGGGCAGAAGCTCTGCCCTGTGCCCGGGAGCTTCTGCCAAGGGTCTTCAGGGTGTCGGGTCTCCCCTTCCCTTGTTCAGCCAGAGCACCTCTGCTTGGTGTGCCTTACATACTGGGGCTCCAGGTACGATTTTGTTTCAGAAAACAAATAGCTGGAGGAAGATTCCCTTGCTTTGTTTGTTTAAAAACCAAAGAATCAGAGCAAAAGAAAAGGCAAAAGGCTGCCTTTCTGTATGGGGAAGGACATTCTAACAGACGGTGAAACATGGATGAAGCTTGAAGACATTACTCTGTGAAAGGAGCCGGTCATGAAAAGATGCACACTGTATAATTTCACTTATGGGAAGTCCCTAGCTAGGGAAAATCATAGAAACAGAAAGTAGAGGAGAGGTTACTAGCGCTGGGAGAGAGGGGGTAGGAGTTGGTATTTATTGGGAGCAGTCTCAGTTTGGGAAGATGAAAAACGTGTGGAGACGGATGGGGGGATGGTCACACAACACCATGAATGTGCTTAATGCCTCTGAACCGTGCACTTAGCTAAAATGCTAAACTTTATATTACATATATTTTACCACAATAAAAAATGGTTAATTAGTTAATTAATTGATGAAACTACAACAAGTTTCAAAGCTGCCTGGCTGGTGCACAAGCTGCCTGGGCCCCAGTTTTCCTGTTTTCGAGAAGGGCTCCATTCGGGGACACTCAGTGGGGAGGGGAGGTGGGGAAAACAGCCTGGCCATGCTCACACGGAGGGGAGAAAAATACCCCAGGAGGAAAGAGAAACACGATGGGGCTGAGTTTGCCATGGGAACCGCAGCACGGGCACCACACAGCTCTTCTGTGGGAGCCACTGTCTGTCTGCTTCAGGAAAGCAGGCAGCTGCCAGGGGCACTCACGGCCACGGGGCTGGGGGCTGAGGCTGCCCCAAGCCCAGACTCCCACATGCAGGGTGCAGATGACAACGCCTCCTACAGCCGGGGCCCCAGGGAAGAACCGGGGGCTGGGTGCACGTGCATCCGGTCAGGTGGCCAATACTGGCTGCCCGGAGCCCTTGAGCCACCGCAGGGGTGCTCAGCTCCATCCTCGGCGTCAGCAGGGGTCTATTAACGCTCTGTGTCCCCCACACCGTGCTCTCAATTGTCACCACATCGCTGTCAACTGGCTCATCAATGGCGAGAAATGGCACTGAACTGATCTGCTCTGTGGGATGCAGCCAGGTCAGCCTGTCATCCCAGCCAGGACACCGTGGGCACTGGGGAGCCAGGGGCGTGGACAGGGCCCTTCACTTGGCCATCACCAAGCTCCCTCAGCTCCCCTGGGCCTCACTTTCCTCACCTGTCTGGTGGGCCAGCCGTCCTCACAGGTGCTTGTCAGGACGCAAAAGGAATAACAGATGCTTAGAAAGTGCGGGTGAAGCTCCGGAGGAAACGTGCCCTGTTATTACCCCCAGGCTCTGGCTGGACTCACGACCCCCAAGGCTGAGCACCAGCCACACCAGACTCAGAGCCCTGGCATCCAGCTCATGGCCCTGGAGGCCCCTAGAGGAGACCGCAGCCTGGCAGGAGCCAAGTGAGTGGCAGAAGGCTCTTCTGCTCAGTTTACTGTGTGTGACATAGAAGGCATGTCCTCCTCCTACACATGCACACAGGAGGGCTGGTGGTGCCCCTACAAGGCTTTGGGGAAAGAAGGGTGAGGCAGAGGCTGCAGAGGTGAGAAATCTCCTTTTCCCTGTGCCCCAGAGGTTTTCTGGACACCACGCAGCCCTTACATAACAGCACTGCAGTGTGGCTCGATTAAAGGAAACACAGATCTTGTCCCTTTCAGGTTTTATAATAACATGTATGGATAAAACGGCTCGGCCAGAGGCAGCAGAGCCTTTGGTTCCTGTAGCCAGAGCAAGAGATGACCTGCTTCCCAGCCCCGTCTCCCCTCCACCAAGTCCCAACAGGAAACTCTAACCCCTCAGGCCAGCCCCTCCCAAGGCTCTGTCTTCCTGTTGCCATGGAGACACGGACTCATTCTATAGCTGATGGCCCTCTCCTCCAGGACAAAATAAGCTAGAATGTGGGGTAAGTGGGAGTGAGCCCACATAGGGGCCCACACAGGGATGGTGGAGATGACAGTGCCACGCTTAATGTCACAGAGGCTGCTTTCCAAGCTGTCCTGTGCTCTACTTTTTGGGGTCCCGGCATGGGTTTCTGGGAGGGGCAGTGGTAGGCTTAAGGCTCCCAGCACTGAGGCATGAAGAAATGAAGTGACTTCCCTAGAGAGGCACAGCAAGGGAGAGGCGGGGTTGGCATTACACTGGGCTCCCCATTCTCCAACCAGGCTGCCTGCAGAAAACTATGCTGCCACCCTCATCAGCGTGCCCTGAAGGATCCATGCAGGACCTGGCGGGTTCCAGAGGACCCCTGGACACAGGAGATAGTCCAGTCTGCAAGGACCTGCCACCACTGCTCGGCCACCAGCACTGCCCCCATGGCACACTCCTGTTTAGATACTCCCTTGTGCTACCCTAAAAACGATCTGGTCCCCGGGTCACACTTCCTGACAGGGCCCATCCAGGGCTCTGTAACCAGCTCTCAAAAATGACAAGAGGCCAAGTCCAGCTCATTGTTGAGTAGGTACTTAATGAATAGATATTGGTTGATGGGATAAGAGTAAACAAACCTGAGGACGTGGAGGTTCAGAGCGGTCTACTCGGCCAGTGAATGGCAGAACTGGAGTCTGAACTCCAGAATGTACTAGACGCTAGGCAGAGCCAGACCACTTTTCTTTACTCACAATCAGGCCTTAGTCCACGGCCAGTGCTTCAGGGCCCCTGTGTGCCTGGAAAGACTCAGCTCCATGGAGTTGTCCTGAAGACAACAGAACTGCAGAACCAAGACAGCACTGGAGAAGGCCAGCTGACTTCTCCTGGACAGCCAAGGGCACCAAGGATAATTCTGGTGCCAAACTGTGACCAGGCTGCCCCCAAGGAAGTGGGGACACCCATGGGCTTCTTCCTGCTCCTCTATCCCCTCACTGGGGATAGAGTGATAGGACTTTCCTGCCCCGAAAGTCTTGGTTTCCCACTCAGGAACCCCGGGGTTTCAGTGATGATGCGGGCAGGGTGTAGGGGAGAGCGAATGGTCTAACCAACATATCTAGTCTCTAATCAACATATTCAGGGGTTCACACCCCAAGCCAGTTTCAGCCACATCAGATGGGTGTAACCTACATCTCCAGGGGTAAACCCATAGTGAATCTCCAAAGAACTCCCCCAGGAAGGACTTCTTTGCACAGGCACAGAGGTGGGTAGACAGGCCCTGGAGAGGTGGTTCTCCACCATTTGTATGCATCCAAATTACCATGCAGATTCTTATTCAGTAGCTCTGGGGCCCAGGAACATGCACGTTCAACATGTGCCCCTGGTGAGGGCACTGCTCAGGGGACCACACCTGGAGATTTGTTGGCCCAAAGTTCTCAACCCTAACAGGACATCAAAATCAAGCAGGGAGGTGGTTAAAAAATAGAGATGTCTGCCCCATCCCAGACTAGCAGCAATAGATATTCAGGAACAGAGCCTGGCAGTCTGATTTGTTGAAAGCACTGAAGAGATGCTGGTGCTCAAGAAGGCTGGAGAAGCACACCCCTAACCTGCTACTCAGGGGAGCTGGTGTCTGATAATGACTGAGACACAAAGCCATCACTGCTGGTGGGAGAAAACCAAGGTCAGATGGATAAACCCATCTTGTTCCATGCTAGAAGCTTTATGCAACATAAGTTTTAAGGCCCCATTTGGGGGTCACCTTTTGATTGAAATTGCCTAATTATGACTCCAATAGACCCATCTGTAATTCAAGAGCCAATTCTACCCTGCCTCAGAGAGAATCAGCATAAGTCTTTGGCTCAGATGCTTGGAACAGAAAGCCACTTTTCTTCCTAGCAGGAGCCCACTTCCTTTCCAGGTCATTATTCTGGACAAGTTGTTCCCCACCACCCGAACCGAACATTAATACAATCCTCCAGTTTGAGCTCAGATTCTGAAAATCCCTGAACTGTTGAATTTTAAAGCAGATGGAGACCTCAGGGGTCATCTGGTCTACCCTACATCTGTAGAGAGTTGAACCAGTTGACTAGGAAGCTAAATCCCAAAAGGTTCCTGGAAAACTACCAAAACTCAGCATCTGTAAGGAGAGATCCCACATCCCCCAGCAGATGGGCAGCCTGGAAGAAGCCTTTCATCCTTCCAATGCCAGTGTCTCCCTGTTGTGTTTGCTTTGTAAGGTCCACAATGTTGCTTCGTTTGCTGATTTATTTCCTTTTTCTTGGAAATTAAGTATATGATGAATTTCCTCTTGGTGTGAATCCCAGAAGCCCAACAGAAGGACTGGGCCCTAAGCCAGTTGCAGCAAATCCATTCTCTTCAGCAGGACACAGAAGGCCTCCTACTAGACTTGCATTTTCACTCTCCAAGACTGTTTTGATTGCTCTTATTTCCCTAGCCCTTAGCACAGCACCTGACAGATAGGGGACAATCCATACATGTGTGTTAAGTAAATGAATATAAGAGTGAATGAATGAACTTGACCTAATCTCAGAACTAGGAAGGGTAGAGAATAGTCCCAAGGCAGAGCTGCACTTGAGCCCTCCCAGAAAGAAACACGTTTCTCCCAGTTTAGAAGCTTTTCAGAAATCCGACTCTTCCTCTCAGTGAGGACTCCAGTGTTTAATAATAATCACTGCACTATCAACATGGGCTTTCTCTAGTGGCTCAGACGGCCTGCAATGCAGGAGATCCAGGTTCGTCATTGATATCAATGATATCACTAGGCATCAAGTTCTCCCAGGATCCTCCAGAAGACACTGCTGGACACTCCACTTACTAAGAGCACAAGAAAACCAGGGAGCAACTCTCCAGGACCCTCACCAAGATCTTGAGGGCATCTCATATCATGAACTACAGCATCTGAGGGGCACTTGAGAAGAACCAGGTGTCATCCGGGCCTGGGCTGGGCTTGGGGGAACAGGAGGTAGTAACACTGTCAGCTGGTCCCAGCTCATGCCCCGTTATCTTCCACGAGGTTTAAGCCTGTGTCACAAGACCTATCACTTAGTTAGACCCCAACTTGTACTGACAAGTCCCACTTTGGTTTGGTCACAAGATATGACATTTCCTTTGCAGATGATTCTAACTTCCTGCAGGGTGACCCCCTTGCTTGATAACTCTTCTGTCATTGTTTCTACCCCTTGCCTACACCCTGCACTCTCAGGAGAATCTAACCATGAAGTTAGTCTGAGGATGTGGAAACCCAGAGTGAAGTGAGATATCCAAGGCCATAAAAGTTACCCAGGCCAGATTTTGAACTTGGAACCCTGCGTAACAAGAGCCCACATCCTTGTAAAGAAAGTACATGCATTTGCTTAGCAGAGAAAAGCCTCTCCTCTAGAGTCTTCTGGAGGCAAACATTGGTCACCCCGGAACAGAACCCCTGGGCCCTTGACCCTACATGACTCTGAGTCAAGGGTGTGGGGTGGGTAACACAGATAGGAGATGGGTTCTGGAAGAGTCCACAATGGAGCTTTAAAGCCTAGGCTCAGACCACCTGCCATCCAAGCGCCCTCCCCTCTCACCTCCGTCTGGTTCCAAAGACAAATCCCCCTTTCCCTCCTCTGGCAAGAAGGCAGGAAACTGCCTGGGAAGGACACAGCAGGAGAAGCAGGGGCAGGTGACAAAGCAGAGGCGCCCTGGGGAAGCAGAGACTCAGAGGGCTGAGAAGCAGGGAGAGTCCCAGAGACCCCCACCCCATCCACCCTTCTCTTGTCAGAAACAGAAACAGGCCCCCAAGAGCCTGCGAGGGGTGTAGCAGAGATCAGAGGGCCCAGCCCTCCCGGATCCTGGGCCAGGGCTCTTTCTTACCTCCTGAAGCACCCTTACGGCCTAATGAAAAACTTGGCCAACCAGCCTTCAGCCTGGAGCCCAACGAGGAGGTACAAAGAGGGATCCATCAGCCCTGGTTCTTCTGGTGAGTCTGTGTTCCTGGGGGCCCCCAGCCAGCTCGGTTGTCAGAGAGAGCCAAAGGACATTTTGAAGCCACCAAAGGAGACTTCATGGTACCTCTAGCCTCTGGTCTCTTTTAAAGACAACAAAATCCAATTGGAAACCAATCCTAAAATCTCCGCACCCAGCATTAGATGGAGAAAGGCATCTTACAGTGAGGGGTGGAAATGACCCGAAATCACAGGCCTGGGCGGTCACCTCCCCTGGGAGTGAGGGGGCATCCCGAAGGGCGCTCTAGGGACCCCCACAAAGTGAGCCTCCCTGGGGTCACATTAGAGTGCGTGTGTTCCATGTCCTTATAGCTTTTTCTCTAAAGCTTTGTTGTTGTTATCTGGCTGCTAAGTCATGTCTGACTCTTGGCGAGCCCATGGTCTATAGCCTGCCAGACTCCTCTGTCCATGGGATTTCCCAGGCAAGGGTACTCCAGTGGGTACCAATTCATCCTCCAGGGGATCTTCCCAACCCAGGGATCAAACCTGTATCTCCTGCTTGACAGGTGGACTCTTTCCCCACTGAGCCACCTGGGAAGCCCACCACACCAAAATATGCTTTGGGTAATTCTTAAGGATTTTTGGTCAGGCAAACTTCTGGTTGGGGGTGGGGAGGACAAGAGGGTCTTGGGAGGTCTCTGATCTGTAGGGAAGTAGCTGAGGGAGGAGAGCCCGGCCCTCAGCCCCTCTGAGAGGTGAGTCTGCGGGTCATCCTCTCACCACTGGCCCCAGCAACTTCATGAGACCTGAAACTCCACTCAGAAAGTCCAGGGAGACCCAAGACACGGAGGCATGTTCCCCGCCCTGAAGGTCAGCTCATCACGGCAGTGAGAGGCAGTGCTCCTCTACCTGCCCACGAGCCCCTGAGCGCTGGGCTGTGACTTGGCGACCTGGTCCCCCAACATGAATCAGGGACCCAGAGAACAAAGGTGAACCTGGATTCACGAGTGCTTGGAGTCAGGGAGCAGCTAAGGTGCTGGGAGAAGTCGGGCACAGGCACCACTTCTGGGTGGGCACGGCTCCCGTGGAGACTTTGCAAACAGCAGGTCTGGCTGGAGGACTGAGGTGTACTCCTTTCAATCTTCTAATTAATAACACCTAGACCAGAGCCGCCTTTTCTCCAGGAGACTTGGCCTTTGCTTCCTCTGTGACCGAAGGAGGTGGAAGAATTAAGAGCGCTCATCTTCAAGGCCACGTTCAAACCCCAAAGAAGGAGGGATTTTCTAGAGCGGCACAGCAAAGCCACAACTCTCTTGACCCCTCTGATTTAGAACGTGCTAGAACTCCCATCCACTTACTGAGCGCTAGCTCTGGGTCAGCCCCAGGGACACAGTGGGCAGTCGGGCAGATCCCGGGCCTTCGTGACCCCCATCCTGGGTGCCGCAGAAGCTGACCTCGATTTACCTCTTTGCTCTTTCTTCAGGTGCGGAAAGGTCTCCACAGCCTGTGCACAAGAGCCCTTGGTTACTTCTCTCCTCCTGCAACTCTGCCCTTGGAGACTCAGTCTCCACCTCTGTGAAATGGAGGAGCTGAGTGAACACCTCTCTGAAGTCCTTTTGGCTCTGATGTGCTAAGTTTCTATAATTTAAAGAAAAGGACCAGAGGCGGGGACTACTGGGGAGAGGAACTCAACAAGCACTTTGAATCCACTGATGCAGATACAGCTGAGCTCAGTGGGGTTATCACGCATCCCTCTTATCTGTTCACCAAGGCAGGTTCTCCAAGTGTCATCGGCCAAGGTCACGTGGCCCTGAGTCTGTAAGTAGTAACGCTCTGAGACCCACCCTGTTCACACGAGTGAGGCGTGGCTGTGCTACCATCTACTTGGGCTGCTTCTGGGCTGCGTTCGGAGTTTCCAGGAACAGAAGAAGTCACAGGGAAAATACGCAGGACAGAGCTGAAGGCAGTCCCAGTGCCGGCGGGACGCTCCACTCACACCGCTGGCTCTTGTAAGACAAGCCTTGTGGGAAAACCTGCTATTTCTTTTAGGGGCGCTCTGAGGGACTTGCCCAGGTGGCTCTAAGTTAAGAAAGTGAAAAGTGAAAGAGAAGTCGCTCGGTCGTGTCTGACTCTTTGCGACCCCATGGATGGTAGCCTACCACACTCCTCCGTCCATGGGATTTTCAAGATTCCTGGAGTGGGTTGCCATTTCCTTCTCCAGAGGACCTTTCCAACCCAGCGATGGAACCCGGGTCTCTCGCATTGCAGGCAGATGCTTTACCGTCTGAGCCACCAGGGAAGTCGAATGAGGGAGTTAAGAGGAAGTAAGTAAACCTGAGGCCTAAGAAATCATGAGTAGAAATCGATCTTTACACAAAAAACTTGAAGGGAAAATCTGGATTTCTCAAGAATCCATTCCAAGAGCTGACAGGGTACACAGCACAGCCTGGTAAAGAAGAGAATGGCCTTGGAGGGCAAGCCACTGCCCCCTGACCCCCTTGTGACCTTGGACCTAGACCCCGGGGCTGGCCTGCCACACCTCCATTTCCGAATGGGGATAAGGTGGGAGCAAGGCCGGGGGCAGGCTGGCCACAGCTGAACTTGAGCAGTATTTTGCTTGCATGCTGTAAAGGCCTTTGAAATCCTTCAGGGACATAAATGAGCTATTATCTTCAGTGCTGCCCTATTTCTTAATTTCTTTAAGTGGGGAAACGGGGCATGAAGTAGATAATAGGATCATGGGAGTTTGAGATAAAAAGGATCTTCAGGAGCTTCTCACCCAGCCTCATCATTCACCAAGTGCAGGAGACTGAGGTCCAGGGAGGATCAGAGACTGCTCCCCCTCGAGCCAGCAGGCATGGGGACAGCAGGCTCAAGAGACGACGGGCCCGCATCCGGGGAGGGGCAGGCCCTCGCACCCAGATGGCCTAGTGATGGGGCCGCAGCTAGCAGCGTGGACCACAGGCAAGTCGCTGTCGTCTTCCCTGCCCAGCTCCCATCAGCTGCTCACTGAGAGCTGGCAGGAGTCCTGCGTCACAGAGATCTTCCTTCAGATGGAATGTGTGTGGAAGCCCACTTTTGAAAGCTGGTGGGAGCATTGAAAGGAGCCCCTGGCTCCACCACAGCCCCCTCTACAGTTCCCAGGGGTCCCCAAGAGTGGCTTGAACACCCCAAGGCTGGACAATATCCAGCTCCCTCCCAACCTGAGTGCTCTGGGCCCCGCCTGACTCCATGCCTGACCCTGCCTGGCACCACCCCATGCAGATCCACACACTGCCTTGTGCACCTGGGAGAAGCAAGGCGGACTTCTCCCATTGCACCCCCAGGTCCTGGCCCCCAGGAGAATCTGACACCTTTCCTACTGCACAGACATTTTGCCTAGTGCTGCCTGGGGCTTTGGTCCCAAAAGAGAGACCAGTAGGGCCAGGCTGGAAAGCAGGGATTGCCATGGAATTGTCTTTGAGAAAAGGACACCAGCAACCTAGTCTCAAGAGTTAGTCAACAGATTGTTTGGAATTCCAATTGCATTGTCCTGGGTGTTTATTGGAAGGACTGATGCTGAAGCTGAAACTCCAATACTTTGGCCACCTCATGCAAAGAGTTGACTCATAGGAGAAGACCCTGGTGCTGGAAGGGATTGGAGGCAGGAGGAGAAGGGGACAACAGAGGATGAGATGGCTGGATGGCATCACCAACTCGATGGACATGAGTTTGGGCAAACTCTAGGAGCTGGTAACGGACAGGGAGGACTGGCGTGCTGCGATTCATGGGGTCGCAGAGTCGGACACAACTGAGCAACTGGACTGAACTGAACTGAACTGAAAGGACTCTGGGCTCCCAGGTTCCCACCACAGCAGGAAAACCACTTTTCCAGTTGGGCCTGACTGCCCCTCTAGTCCCCTGTCATAAAACAGCTTCTATTCCTCCAAGGGCTGGTCACAAACACAGGGTCCCTCCTCCTCCCATCCTAGCAGCACTGAAGACCTCCCACAGCCTCAGCAACTTGGGTGGAGGGCGAGAGGCCCATGGAGGGCAGGAGGCATGCCCTTGGTTAACCATGCTGGTGGGAGGGATGAGGGCTCTATTTGGAAGAGCGACGAGGAAGCCCCTCAGTGGAGCCAGGACGTGGATTCATGATGCTTCTCGGGATTTTCTAGAGTGCCCTCATCAAGTGAAATACTAAACACGGTGACCACAGTGGAGGCCGTGAGTTATCCTCAATATCCACCTTCCTCCGTTTCCGTAACAATAAAACTCATTTTTAGCTGACCATGGCTGTCTGTAATAAAGACCCTTTCCCAGCTTCCTTTGAGGCTAAGTTTGACTACAAGACTAAAATCTCTCCAGTAGGATTTAAATGGAAATGGTGTGTACAATTTCTGTGTATGTGTTAAGTCGTTTCAGTCGTATCCGACTCTGTGACCCTGTGGACTATAGGCTGCCAGGCTCCTCTGTCCATGGGATTCTCCAGGCAAGAACCCTGGAGTGGATTGCCATGCCCTCCTCCAGGGGATCTTCCCAACCCTGGGATTGAGCCTGCATCTCTTATGTCTCCTGTTCTGGCAGGCGGGTTCTTTACTACTAGCGTCACCTGGGAACCCCCTTCCACAACACATACTTATTGTTTTAAGACACTGAGTTGGGGGTAGTTGGTTATGCATCAGTAGATAACTGATACACAGCCTGTGCTCAGCCACTCTGTTGTGTCAGACTCTTTGTGACCCCATGGACTGTAGCCCACCAGGCACCTCTGTCCATGGGATTCTCCAGGCAAGAGTACTAGAGTGGATTGCCATACCCTCCTCCAGGAGATCTTCCTGACCCAGGGGCCAGACTTGTATCTCTTATGTCTCCCACATTGGCAGAAAGGTTCTTTACCATCAGTGCCACCTGGCAAGCTCTGTGTACAATTTCTAGGAAGTGCCCTAATTTGAGAAAACATCCTCATCCCTTGCTCCTTTGTATTTGGTGGAATGCAGACACAAGCTGGAGCTGTAACAGCTCTGTTGGGCCATGAGTGACTTTGGGAATGGAAGTCAAGAATGGCAGAGCGATTAGGAAGAGCCTGGGTCCTTGACACTGTGAGGCACCACATCAGCCCTGAATTCCTCCTGCCAGACTTCTTTCAGAGAAGTGAGAGAAATGACTGTGTTTGCTAAACCAAACGGAATGCTAATGGAATGGCCTCTCCCCTGGAGTCCATCCGGTCTCTCTGGGCTCACTTCTCACGTCCTCTTTGCTCTCTTTGTTCCAACTACATCAGACTGGTCTCTTTCTAGGGCAAGCCCTGAACTCTCATGTCCAAGAGGCTGTTCCCTCTGTAGAGAAGTCCTCTGCTCCCCTCTGCCTGGCTAACTCCTCTTCATAGGAGGGTCCTCAGGTGGACTCTACTGCCCCTTCAGCCAGGTGAAACCCTGGTCATGCCTTCTCAGCACTGCCTGCCCCTCCCCACCCCTTGTAGTGTTCCTCATCTTGTGAACTCCTTACACAAGATCCACCCCCTCCGTAAGAAGTGGGCAGCCTGCCTGGTCCACCCTGCCTTGCTGGCCTGGCATAGGGCTCAGATTACAAAGCAGGAGTACACATGGTCAGGCTGAAATAAAATGGATAATTCTAGCTTCGTGACAGCTATTCACATGTAAGGTTATAAAGTGGATACTACCACCTCCAAACTACAAAGAGGGCAACTGAGGCCCAGGAAGGAGAAGTGCCTCACCTAAGCATCAGGTTAGCTCAGCAGCCGTGGTAAGACCTGGGCGCAGTCTTCCTGAGCAGTAGTGTACGTGAAGGGCAGGGGGGACTGGGTGTCTGCAGGGACAAAATCTGAGGGTGTGACTGTCCAGATGTTGTCATCTCACTGTGGTTTTTCTTTAAGTCAAAGATCTCTTGGGACTTTTCTGGGAGTCGAGTGGATAAGACTCTGTGCTCCCAGTACAGGGGACCTGGGTTTGATCCCTGATTAGGGAACTAGATCCCACATGCCACAACTAAGACCTGAAAAGTGAAAGTCACTCAGTTGTGTCCAACTCTTTGTGACCCCCATGGACAAATTCTCTAGGCCAGAATACTGGAGTGGGTAGCCTTCCCCTTCTCCAGGGGATTTTCCCACCCCAGGGATCAAACCCAAGTCTCCCGCATTGCAGGCAGATTCTTCACCAGCTGAACCACAAGGGAAGCCCAAGAATACTGGAGTGGGTGGCCTATCCCTTCTCCAGCAGATCTTCCTGACCCAGGAGTTGAACCAGGGTCTCCTGCATTGCAGAAGGTTTCTTTTACCAACTGAGCTATCCGGTGCAGCCTAAATAAATATTTTTTTAAAAAAAAGAATATCTTTTGCCTGCATGCTCTGAGCAGACCCTCTCTAGATGCTGGGAATAAGTGATGACGAGGTGGGGGTGAGCCCACCCACAGGTTTCTCCCTTCATAAGTGAGGAAAAAAAGGTTGGTTGGAAAAAGAAGTTGGTTGGTGTGGGCCTAAGCATAGGAGGAAGGGACAGTCTTGGGTGTTTGGAGCACGTCATCAGGGCCAGAGGCTATGGGCTTTGGAGACATGTGTTAGCTGGTCCTGGAAGCCCCAGAGACAGTCACTCCTCCTTCTGCACTCACCACACCTGAAAGCCAGAGCCAGGAAGGAAGAAGTTCACAGAGGAAGACTGAGAACACCCAGGGCCCCCATCGCTTCCTGCAGGGGAGGAGCAAATGGGTTCCCTTTAGGATTCGCTTCAGGCTTCACACCTGGTGGCCTCATTCCCCTGGACTCACAGTTCTAGAAGGCAACTCTGAGCAGGTCCTGGGAGCTTCTTCCCTATGGCTGTGTACACACTATGCATTCCTGCCTCTTTTGTCTTTTACTCATTCACTTGCTCATTCTCTGTCCTCCTCCCAGAGTACCTGGCTCCTCACAAACCCTGGAGATATCCCCTGAATCCTTGCAGCCCTCACAGGCTGTCCCGCTCCTGGTCCTACGCGTCTCATCCTTGTTGTGGGTGGAGTCGTGTCCTTGCAAAAAGATACGTTGAACTCTCAGCCCCTGAGATTTATTTGGAAATAGTCTTTGCTAGTGTGACCCAGTTAAGACAAGGTCACCCTGGATTAGCGTGGGTCCTAATCCAATGACTGATACCCTTGTAAAAAGGCTGTGTAGGGATGGAGAGACACACAGGGAGAACACCATGAGATAATAGAGGTGAAGATTGGGGTGATGGGTCTAAAAGGCCAGGATCATCAGCAACCACCAGAGGCTGGAAAGGAAAGATCCTCCCCCAGAGCCTTTAGAGGAAGCATGATCCTTCACTTCAGACTCCCAGCCTCCAGAACTGAGAAGCAGTTAAGTCTCCATTGTTTCAAGCCCTCCATTTATTTGTCACGACTGCCTTAGGAAACCCATACAACCCTTATCGTGGGTGAGGTCCTGTCTCCCTACCTGGATGGAGAGTCCCCCTAAATGGGAGGGGTCTTGCTCCTCTCTGTACCCCAGACATCAAGTGAGTGGAGAGGGTCCCCTGTTCCTGCCACCACCAGCCCCCAGCCCGAGACTGGACTGGAGATGAGGAAGACTCATTCCATCCACTACCAGCTGCTTCGGCACAGCCCATGGAAATGAGGTTGTCCCTGCTATTCTGGCCCCAACACACCGTCCTGAGCATGCCTGGCCCTTGTCACATTTCATGATCATATATGTATTTGTGGGTCATTTGTTTACTCCCAGTCACCTGAACTAGACCATACACTCCACACAGGCGGGGGCACACACTCGTGTGCATGTGCGTGCAGCACTTACTACTAAACCAGGGGTGAGAAATACAGTCCCTGCCTCTGGGGAGGGGCCTGAGGGCGCAGGCAAGGAGTAGCAGCAGGAGTTCAGCCACGAGTTGCTGCACTGCCTCCACCTTCCCTACATACACGTTTTTCCTCTTTGATGACCAAACGACTGGCTTGTATTTAAATTTTAAATACAAGCCGGCTTGTATTTAAGCCGGCTTGTATTTAAAATTCACAAATTTGTATTTTCATAGATGCAGATTCCTACTTCATTAAGGTAGCTCTGCCTTGGAGGCTGGGCATACAGATCTTTGCAAGCTCCCCAGATAACCCTGGTGACAGATATGAGGACTTCTCAAAGCCAGTTGTCCCATCTGAAGCCACTGTTGCAGCTCAAAGGCATAGAGTGTTGCCTTTCCGACCAGGGCTCCATCCGGCTCTGACAGAATCCTCTAGCCTTTGGGGTCTCAAGGGTAACACCTGCACCATGACCAGGTGTGACTAAGGTCTAGAACAGAGGCAGGGAGCCAGGAGGGGAGAGCTGACACAGTGGGAAGAGCAGACGGCAGTGCCATTGAGAAGGGCCTGGGGTGGGAGGGTCCTGGAAGCAGGTGCTGAGGCCCTGGTGCCCTCTCAACCCTCAACTGGCGCGTCTCAGACTGGATTCTTAGGTGTCTTTGGTGGAATCTGAAAATACACACATGTGCATGCACGTGCACACACCCACATACACAGCTCACACATGCATCGACATACAGATGCGTCCCCCCCCACACACACGTCTTGTCCTCAGAGATGGTTCCCAGAATATGCACAGACCCACGGCACTCCCACCTCCTCCCATCCCCTACCAAGGAACCCTGAAGCTCCCAGGCAAAGAAATCAGACAATAGGAGGAGGGCAAAGGAGAGGAAAGTCTTTGAATCTCTTTGGTCATTAATTAGTATGTGGTTTTGAGTGAGTCAGTTCCCCTCCCTGGACCTCAGTTTCCTCACGTGTAAGGGCCACAGCAAGGCACGAACTGAGAAAGGTTTTGGGCGGTGCCACACCCACCAGTCAGCACCCTGCAGAGGAGCGAGGGTAGGGGGGCCCCAGGCTCAGGGGACCACTGGGCCCAGGGGTGTGATGACGACATAGGCGGCCAGGGTAGCACCGTGGTCACAGCTCAGAGTCCAGGGTCCCCTGCTGGGTCTGACTCCTGGCTCCACCTCTACCAGCTGTGTCGCCTTTCATGACTTCTTTGCATCTCAGAGGGCTTCCCAGGTAGCCCGGTGGTAAAGAACCCGCTTGCTGATGCAGAAGCCACAAGAGACGTGAGTTCGATCCCTGGGCCGAGAAGATCCCCTGAGGGAGGAAATGGTGACCCACTCCAGTATTCGTGCCGGGATAATCCCATGGACAGAGGAGCCTGGTAGGCTGCAATCCATGGGGTCGTAAAAGAGTTGGACACAATTTAGCAACTGAGCACACATGTACTGTGCCTCAGCTTCCCCATCTGTAAAATGGGGATGACAGTCTCTACCTCCCTGGGGTGAAGACAATGCTACTAGGGTGCCTAGTACAGAGTGGTACCAGAAGTGTGGGTACCCTGCCCTGATCAGGAGGCAAGAAGCAGCCAGCGCCCCCCTCCCCAACAACAAGGGAGCCAAGATTCACCCCCTTACACCCTCTGGACTTCCTCTCTCATCGCCCTGAAGTTCTGGGCTCTGGTAAGCGTGACACTGACAACAGTGCTCTCCCTGGTCGTGGAAGGAAAGTGACATCCCTGCCGCCCCCCAACCCCATCCCAGCATCACTGGCCCCCTGACCCTGGGATATTTTGCACCCTAGCCCCCATCACCTCCTGCATGCTGTTTACCTGCTTATTCATTTGCTGTCTGCCACCATCCCCCCACCCGATGGTAAGCTCCCTAAATCCAGGGGAGGGGTCCTGACTTGTCCACTGTTGTGTCCTCAGTGCCCAGAACAAATCTGGAGTAGGACGGGCCATTCAGTCAACATCTGTGGAATGCGGGAGTGAATAAACAAATGAATGAAAAGAAGGAAGATAAAGCAATATTTTTTCAGCTTCTCCACAGACATTGGGGTCTTCTGCCTGGGTCTGAATCCCGGGTCAACGGTTCCTGGCACAGAAGAGGGGCTTAATAAATATCAAAGTAATAGATAAAGCAGAGAATGAGGGAGGAAAGGTAGAGATTTGGGCCTGCATTGAGCCAACCTCATCCTGACCTCGGGCCAAGAGCGGTGGAAAACCTGCCAAGGACCAGACCATAGCCTTGGCCCAGCAGGCTCCATTACCTGGCCATGCCCCCACCAACACAGAGGTCCTTCTGCGTCATCCCTGTCATGTCATTATCACTCTTGGCAGTCCATGAGGTGGGACTGTACTGGGCATTTAGGTACAGAGGTCCTGCATGTACTATGGGGCCATGCAAGGCTTTGGATCATGTGTACAAAGCTGGGGTAGGGAAAGTCTTGAGAGGGCAGCTGAGTATATGGGGAGGGGGCAGGGGGAGAGACGGAGGGAAGCCAGCAAGCACTGAATGCAGGAGGGCAGAGGCCCGGGGAAGGGGCATCCCAGGATTCTGGGAGACTGTGGCTGCTGGAGGAGTGGGAGGAGGAGGGTCAGCAGTCCAGCAGGGTCACTTGTATGTCTAGAAGATTGGCGGTTCTCAGAGAGGTATAGGAAGGGGCTTTGACAGCTGGTTTGGGAAAAGTGGGAAGGTTAAGGAGGTTAGCATTTTTCCTAGAATATTAACTCTAGAGCACATCTGTCCTTTCCAAAGCTTTTTAGACAGCAAGTTTCCCTGAAGTGTTCACCAGCCCCTGAGGAGGGAAGCACAAAGCGGATGCTCTTCCCCCTTGGACCTACAAGGAGCCCAAATATCCCAGAGAGGTTAACAAAGCTCTCAGTGGTCCCAGGACTCCTGTCTCCAGATTCGCTGCCTTCCAGTCCTGCATGATGTGCTTATTCTCCTGGGTCCTTGGGTGTGAGGGGTCATGCAATGTTAAAAACAAGACAAGGGGAGGGGGATGTTTATGATGAGAAAGAAACCAAGATCCTATGAATCGCAAACTTGGCACTATTTGCCTTTGAGAGTTCTACAGACTTATTTGTGGCCCTCAAAGTTTTGCGGATGAGACACATTAAAAAAAAGTGTTAAATTGCATCAGTTCTAGGAAGCCATCAGTTGAACAGTACACTGTCACTTCATGAACCACCACCAATTTTTAAAAGACAATGTAACTAGACATCTAGAAGATGCATCCCAATTTCAGAGACGGGAGACATGCAAGTGTATGCGCCTTAGAGCTTAGTGACTGAGTGACTGAGTGTGCTTCATGTAAACCCTGTAGGACCGCGTGAACGCCCTGCAAATACTGTAACCAGATATTCAGACTCTCGTAAAGATTTTTCCTGTTTGGCCTCTAAGATAAAAGGAGACTCTGTGTTGTCAATAGCAGTGTTGGAGTCGGATACTTACACAACCTAATCAGTCCTTTTCATCCTGCACTTTGTGCATGAGAACCTCAGCTTTTCAGCCTGAGTGAGGGCAATCTCGCATCTGAATGGCTTCCCTAATAGCGCAATTGGTAAAGAATCCACCTGCAATGCAGACCCTAGTTCAATTCCTAGGTTGGGAAGATCCCCTGGAGAAGGGATAGGCTACCCACTCGAGTGTTCGTGGGCTTCCCTGGTGGCTCAGCTGATAAGAATCCGCCTGCAATGTGGGAGACCTGGGTTCAATTCCTGGGTTGGGAAGAGACCCTGCAGAAGGGAAAGGCTACCCACTCCAGTATTCTGGCCTGGAGAATTCCATGGACTGTATAGTCCACAGGGTGGCAAAGAGTCGGACACGACTGAGTGACTTTCACTTTCATGTATAGACACTCTTTCATACTTCACAAACTTCTGTAGGTAAATCTTCACCCTGGCCTTGGAAACGCGTCTCATTTACCCAGTCTCACCTTTCGCACACACCCGTGAGCCCCGGGACTGGTGTTGGTCCCCAGGCCCCGTTCCTGACCCTGAGAAGCTCCTTTTGTCTCCCTCAAGAGGTCATCCCAGCCCCCTGCAGGCGCTTCTGCCAGCATGCCTGCCCCTCCCTGACCTCTCTCAGACTGGACCTGAGGACTGCGCTGAGAAGAAATGGAATGATCGTAACTGGGGGCAGAAGGAAGAGGAAAGAAAGTGGGAGCTTGGAGGTTTGTGGCCTCTGTCCCCTGGTCCAGGAATGAGGGGAGGGAACCCGGGTCTCCACCCTGACTGAGTGACCTTGGCCACGTCCCCTCCTCTCTCTGGGTCTCTGTTTCCTGCAAAATGGGGCTGGTTGGAAGGGCTGGGTATCTCTAGGGTCCCTTCCAGCCCTGCTTTTCTGGGCTTCCAGTGCAAACCCTGAGAGCTGTCTTGGTGGACATGGCCCAGCCAGGCCACCAGGAGCCCCTGCGAGCCAGAGTCCTCGACCTGGGATATCTGTGTTTGGTTATCATTTCTGGAGATCAAACCTCCTTTCCCACACCTCCCTCAGGGAGGACCTGAGGCAAAAGCCTGGGGCAGTGGGCACCACACTGGACTGAGGGGCCAGAGCCCTGGGCTTCTGCCCACCAGCAGCTCCTGTCTCCCTGACCCATCACTCTGCTCTGATTCCCAGTCCTCCCCTGCCCCCACCCCCCATCTGCAGAGGGGTGGAGTGGTGCTCCTTGCCCGTGACAGACCAGCATTCACCCAGTGCCCACCCTTTGCTAGGTGCTGTCCACACCCCTCTAATCCTTACAGAAACAACCTCTCTGGGGGGCAGAGTCTACCCCGCTCCCAGCAGTCTGACCTGGAGCCTGTGCTCTTGACCCCTAGGCCAACTTGTCCTGGTGGCTGCTTCCATCCCTGCTCCGGGCACTGCACTGGTGCTGCCTGTGGACTCTCCCTGAGTCTCCCCCAACAACCAGGAGTGGGTCATGATTATATCCCCATTTCTCAGATGAGAAAACAAAGCTCCAAGAGGTTACATACCTTGCCCCAGGACACACAGCTTTTGTGGAGGGTCTGTACACCATACCCGGGCTGGGCACTCCCAGTTACAACCTCCTCCTTAGCTCACACATTCTACTGTGTTCTTTGGACAAGATGGAAAACGCAAGCTAGTCAGTCACCAGGACAACGAGAAGAATTTGTCAATAAATGAATGAGCACCGCCCGTCAACCCAGGTCAGTGGTCGGACACCAACTCGGACAGGTGGCTTCTCACTTCTCGCCTTGGGACCTTGCCCCTTGCCTATTAGGCTAAGCCCTGCAGGCATGTTAGCCCACCACCATGACACTAAACTAAGAGGCGTGGACATAAACAGTCTCTTTTATTCCCACAGGCAAAGAGTTTTCCTGTGAGTCCGTAAGTTTTGCTCACAAGACAGTTTTTAAATAGATCAACGTAAGGCTTCAACTGTGGGTACTGAGAACCAACTGGGCAGAGATGACGGGTTGTCT
The DNA here is from genome assembly GCA_935064755.1 of Tragelaphus eurycerus. Lineage (NCBI taxonomy): Eukaryota > Metazoa > Chordata > Mammalia > Artiodactyla > Bovidae > Tragelaphus > Tragelaphus eurycerus. Next base: position 17,238,450 of record CAKXYN010000023.1, read on the forward strand.
CCCAATACCTGGTCCCTCTTTCTACAGTAAAGTAAAATTGCTGGTCACTCAGTCGTGTCTGACTCATTGTGACGCCATGGACTGTAGCCCGCCAGGCTCCTTTGTCCATGGAATTCTCCAGGCAAGAATACTGAAGTGGGTTGCCATTTCCTCCTGCAGGGGATTTTCCCAACCCAGGGATAGAACCTGGGTCTCTTGCACTGCAGACAGATTGTAGTAGAACCCTCAAATGTAGCTGTGCACTTGGCCTTCCAGAATAAAAACCACATTTCCCAGCCTCCTTTGCGGCAACGCATGGTCATGTGATGAAGTTCTGGACAATGAGATACAGAGTGGAGGTGCCAGGCAGCCATACATCATGTTCTTCCTGTCCTTTCTCTTCTTCCTCCATCCTGGTGCTTAGAAAGTGGACATGATGTGAACTATCCTGGACATGCCAAAAGGGCCATACCCCAGGGAGGGTGGAGCAAGAAGAGATACCCGAGTCTCTGCCACCCGCACCTGCCTGCCTTGCCTGCCCAGGACCATGAACTCCAGGCTGATCTGAGATAGTAGGTGCCCCATTTATCTGGATTCTCTGCACCAGAACCAGACTAAACTCTACCCAATAAATCAATTTCACCACATGAAGACATAAGCATCTCCAAGCAGGTGTTATCAGATTCAAGAGTTCAGGTCTGCATGATTTAAGCTCAATAATAAGGCGATGTGTGTTCAAAACATCTTATACACACTCAGACTACAGTAACAGAAGTGTAGATTTTCAACAAAGAGGGGGGCATCTGATGGAATTCACACTGGTGTCCTTCTCATTTTATGGAATTTGACCAGCTGGAGTTCATCCAAGTCAGCATCTGATTAGAAGCAACAACAGTGGTGGAACCAGGGATGCTTGGCCTGAAGGATTCTTAAAAGTGTCCGGCGAGCCCTGCGAAGGCTGCCAAGAAGAGAGTGAGCGGTGGGGAAGGAAAGGCCAGGGCCTGGGAGGCAGAGGACAGAGCCTGGCATCCTGGGACGGGCCCAGGAAAGGCAAGGGGCCTGGTCGCTGCCCACGGGCCACCGATCTCCATCAGTGCAAGTCGGGGGCTACGTGTGTGAGTCAGGCCCTCCTGCTCCTCAACCATCTCCCCCAGAGACCTGCCGTGACAGTGTGCGCCAGGCCACAAGTGGAGAAAGATCTGCTGCATTGGGCTCCAGGGGCACCCAGGGAAATGTATCCCTCATCAGAGGAAGATTTCTCAGGAGCACAGGGGCCCCTTTAACACCTTGAGTTCTCTGGGACCCTGTCCCCACCCAACACACACACGCCATAGACTCACTGTGTGCTGAAGGATGCGAAGTCTGGAGTGTGCTGCACAGCCCGGCCCCTGCCCCCTGGCAGGGGGAGAACTTTGCCTCGGGTCATAGAAGGAACCTGATGTCCCAGCTGCACTGAAACCCCAGCCTCAGTTCTAGGCCATGAAATTTTAAACCATTTCCTACGACACCTTAGTTTTCTTATCTCTCAGTTGGGTTTAATGAAAGGTAATCCAAAGATCCCTTGGACTGCAAGGAGATCCAGCCAGTCCATTCTGAAGGAGATCAGCCCTGGGTGTTCTTTGGAAGGACTGATGCTAAAGCTGAAACTCCAATACTTTGGCCACCTCATGCGAAGAGTTGACTCATTGGAAAAGACTGATGCTGGGAGGGATTGGGGGCAGGAGGAGAAGGGGATGACAGAGGATGAGATGGCTGGATGGCATCACTGACTTGATGGACGTGAGTCTGAGTGAACTCTGAGAGTTGGTGATGGACAGGGAGGCCTGGCGTGCTGCGATTCACGGGGTCGCTAAGAGTTGGACATGACTGAGTGACTGAACTGAACTGAACTGAACCCAAAGATCAATGCAAGAAGACAGAGAGATGGTGTCTGTAAGCTCCCAACACGACATTCACGAGGTGACACTTCTCCCTTGTCTGCAGGAGGGGCTCACAGCTGAGGAGTGACCATGCTGGGAGGGTCCCATGGGAAGAAGGAGGCGGCTTTTGCCAATTTACTGTTCTTCTCAAGACTCAACCTCTTAACTTGTCACTTGGGGTTTACTTTTTGCCAGCCCTTCTCCTGTGCCTTTCTCTGCAGATACCCAGGAGAGGGTAGCCGTGCCTGGAGCAGGGGGAACCCGAGGGGCGCTCATCCTGTCCACAGGCCAAGGCCCAGCGAGGTGGACTGTACACTCCAGACTTGGGAAAGTCACAACCCCCACCGCCCAGAGGTGGTTACTCGGTAGGGCTGGGAAAACCTGTGTTTTAACAAATTTCCAGATGATTCTCACTTGCTGTAGACCCTAGAGTCCGAAGCTCTCTGGCCAGGTGAAGCCCCAGGTCTCTCTCCCAGCACAGATGGTGTGCATCTGGGCTCCCTGGATCTGCAGACTTGCCCACCTGCCCACATCCCTCCCTGGCACATGGCTGGCCGGGCAACTCCCAGGCCTCTGGTCTCGGCACTGCTGGTCTCTTCCATGATTTATGGCTGTGACTCCCACACACACTCCAGGAACAAGAGAACCCGGCGCACCATTCACAAATTAAATTCAGGCCTCCTCTCCTCCCAGGTAATGGGCCCATCTGATGATAGAAGAGCTTATAAACAGCTATCGTCAAATTAATCTCGATGTCAGAGAAATAATAGCAGCCGTAAATAAGACTGAGTGTGCCTGGCTCGCCAGCTTGTTAGGGCACTTTATAAAGCAGGGCAGCACCATTAATACCGCATGGTCTAATTCCCCCGCCATCTGCATGCCGAGGCTGAGCACCGGCCGAGGAGTCTCACAGGGGTCAGGACCACCACCCAGGGTGGCAAGTGGAAAGCCCAGCAGAGTGGGGTTTGCTGGCCATCTCCTGGACCCACAGCTTCTTCTTCCATCCCTGCCCAAACTGCCCTCAAAAGCACAGCCAGGGTTCTCAGGGTTGGGGGGCTGCCACCCATGCTCAGGCCTCCCCATACCCCTCATGGGGCCTCCTACCACATGGGTACCCTTCCCTGTCTCACCTCCTACTGACAGGGTCCTCAGCCTTCAACCGCAGCCCAAGGGCCACCTCCTCCACAAAGCCCCCGAGGCCACACGGCGTCCCAAAGGAGCTCCGCCACGTTTGCAGCATCCATCAGCGGGCGCTAGGGCGGAGACCACGGCGAGTCAGCGGTCCCTCCCTCCGTAGCCCACACAGCCTCTGCCCCTCTTGGGCTGCAGTGAGAGCGATGGAAACAGCAGAGCCCTGAGGATGGTGAGAACGGGGGCCACGGGCTCGAGTGGGCCACGCAGCCATGGTCAGGCCTGGTGGTGTTACCCCAGCTAAAGTCTCGCCGGAATATTAACTGTGTGAATTCAGTGACGGTGTCCAGCTCATGGGGCTCAAGAGACCTGTCAATGGAAAGGAGGGGAAGTGGACACTGAAGTTGTGTCTCCAGAGACAGCATGCTTGGGTATCACGGTGCTGCTGCCTGTACTCACGGGTGTGAGCAGTAAGTGGCTGTGTGTGCCTTTTGTCACCTGTGCGTGAGACTGTGTAACGTGCTGTGTGTACAGGTATTTACGTGTGTCGATGAATGGACGTGCTGATGTCACGCGGGTGTGTGGCTGTGTACGACTATGCAAATGTGCATGACTGGGGACTGTGTACAGACAGGCATGTGTTGGGCTGAGCATCCACTGGAGTGAGCTGCCATGCCCTCCTCCAGAGGATCTTCCCAACCCAGGAGTTGAACCCGCGTCTCCTGTGGCGCCTGCATCACAGGCTGATTCTTTACTGCTGAGCCACCCGGGAAGCCAAGGAACCTGGGCAAGGTCATAAACATACAAAGGGGGAGGAAGTCCTGAGCAGACTGGGGCCTCAGCACAGCCCTTAGCTCATCCCAGACACACCAGAGCTGCGCATGGGCGGTGTGCCTGACAAAGGCCAGTCAGCCACTGGCAACGCTGATCAACAGGCAACACCGCTGTGACAACAATTAGGAGTGACAAGGGCCCAGCTGCCCCAGAGGACATCTGCCTCTCCTCCTGCCCCCTCTCAGTCCTCTGCTCCCCAGCCCGCCCTGGGCCCTGAGGCCCCTCTGCCTGCCACACTCTGCCCCCACCTCTGCTCCAATTCAGCCCCATGCCTCCTCTAAGACTGTGCCCAGCCCGAGCTCCCCCGAAAGAGCACTCAGCCCATACCTCGAGCCATACTTGTTTGTTCACGTGTCGGTTTCCCATGGGACTACCTTTCTTTAGGGCAGTTAAAGTGCTTGGGAGAATACCTGGCACAGAGCAAGTGCTGCGTGAGCATTTGCTGATGCTCGTGTTATTCTTATCATCCCCATGTCTCCAGTGCCTGGCAGAGTGCCTGGTCCAACTCAGACACACATCTGTTAGGTCAGCTTAACAAATCCGTGATCAGATCTGAGCTTCATTATAACCAGTTGCAAGGGTTACTAGAATTGTTCCCATTTTACAGATTAGAACACTGAGACTTAGAGGGGTTTTTTTTTCCCCCTACCCTTTGTTTCCTTTACCAAATTCAAAGTGCTTCCTAGAAGCAGTCAAGGGATCCTGTACATGGCAATGACCTAGTAGGTAGCCATGTATAACAATGAGTGTAGCCCCACGCTCTGTGCCAGGCGTCATGGTGGATATACTCCATCCACCATCTCACCTGTCACTCAGCCTGGCAGGTAAGATTGAGTACCCAATTCTGCAGGGAGCAGAACCCATGCTCGAGAGGGTTACCCACTTCAGAGGAGGTCACAAGCCCTCAGCTCCCCACAGGCAGCCTCCCCCTCAGCATGGCCCTCCCAGGAATGACAGGTTGACCCGTGGGAGCACTCAGGCAGTCTGGCTGGGCAGAGGGGCGGGGAGGGGACAGAGGTTTACCAGGGAAATGGCTGGGGCTGGGGACTAGCATGGAAGATGGGGACTGACATGGGTAGGATGACAATGAAATGAGAGGGCCCGATGCTCCAGAAAATAAAAAGAAAAATCAGGCAAGGTGACAGCCCCCAGACTCTGAACATTCGCCTCTTGGATCAGCTCTGGGCCTCCGTGGGAGGGGGCAGGGTGCAGGCTGACCTGAGAGGTTTCCAGGCAGCAAGCCGCAGATCACTCCCTGCTCCGGGAACCAGATCCAGTTTCGCCTCCTCCAAGAGGCCCTCCTGACTTTGCCAGGCCCCCGTGACTTCCCAGCACAGGCACCAACACTGGCCAGCGCTGGGTCATACTTTCCGGCCAGCATGACCGTCAGCCTTGCCCTCATTAGACCATAGCCTAATCTGTGCATTCTCCACCCAACTCCAGGGGTCTCCGCAACCAGGCTGCAGGCCAGATCCTATCTGTGCCTCAGTTGCCCACAGTCCAGAGTAGATTCTCAGTAAGTGCTTATCCAAGAAAGCTGAGACATGACCTTTCTTGCCTGTTCCCCGTGCACTCCTTTTGGGCCCCTGAAATTGTTCCAGTGAGGGAGGAACTGAGAATGAACATCTTTTTCTAAGTACTTCCCAGAGGTTCGCGTGTCTTGTTACTTTACATGTATCAAAACTTTCTTTCATCCTCACCTCCCCAGGACAATGGTATTGATAACAAATATCTCCAGTTTTTCCTAAGAGACTGGGGCTCAGAGAGGTCCAAAGTCACCTGCAGTAGGTGCCAGGATGGACTTAACGAGTCCAGAGAGATGGGTGCTTCCTGCTGAGAAGCGGGGGACAGGGACAGAGGCAGGTCTCTGACCTCACCCACCCCCACCCCCTTGTGCCTCTGGCTCCTCTTTCCTCCACCCCTCTCCTGGGGGTGGCGTGGGCTGGTGAGGGCCCTCGAGGGTGGGATGGGGATGAGCTGGGGAAAGGCCATCCCAGGTTTCTCTCTGGGCTCCTGGACCACCTTCGCCGTCACTCCCCGCTCACCTGCTCAGGTGAGGGCCGATAGCTGTAGCTCCCTTTACCCACCCCTCCCCCCTCCCCACCCCCCACCCCAGTGACACCTCTTCCCTCCACCCCTCCCTCAGCCCCACCCCTCCTGGTGGGGAGAAGGCTGGATTCCTCAGGTTCCCAGGGGCCCAGGCTCCCTCTCAGCGGCCCCTTACTCCCTACCCTGCCCCCTCCCCAACTCTGGCTCTGGCTCTGCGGCACACCCTGCTTCCCTGCTTCCCTGCTTCCCGACAGCCCTGGCCAGGAGCCTCAGTTTCTCCCAGCAAGAAACAGGAAGATGAGAGCTGCCCCCCACCCCCACCACCCAGGCCCAGCTTCTCTAGACCAGCCGACTGGGCCCCTCTTCATGCCCGACTCCCCTTGTGCTCCAAAGGATGTGAGTCCACCAAAGGTCAAACCAAGGCTGGGCCGACCCACCTGGTGTCCAGGAGGGGCTCTGACCACCTCTGACTGCACTGGGGCCAAGGCTCTGTCCAGCTGCCTCTTTGGGGTCCCTCCCTGAGTACCAAGTTGGGTACTGGGCCAAGTTGTACCAAGCTGTACCACCAGTACCAAGTTGGGTCCTGGTGCTGGACCAGGGGTGACTGGCAGTTCGGGGGGCCTTGTAGGAGGGAACCGCCCCGCAGATCCAGGTCTTCCCATCCCTGTGTCACCTGCCGGAGTTGAACTCCTCCACGCAGTTCGGCAGGGCCAGGCTGGTGGAAGAAGAGGCCCACCCAGGCCAGCTCCCGCTCCAGAGAACAGCATGGAGACGGAGGGCCCCACTGGAAGAGCCACCCTTTGGCTTAAGGAAGGGAGGTGTCAGCAGCCCTGGGCCAGGGGATACGTTCACCCCGTCAGCACCCAGAGTTTGGGAGCAGAACTAATTGTTCTAGGACGGGGTGGTCTTGGGAACACTAGCCACAGAGGGGCCCCCGTGCTTTGCGCAGGGGGGTGCCCTGGAGGCACTGGCCGCTGGGGGAGGCGAGCTAGAGCCCAGCAAGCGGGCTGTGCGGGGAGGCGAAGCCCTGGGAGGGCCTCCGCCCCCTTGCCTCCCATCAGCAGCCCCCAGAGAAACAGCAGCAGCTGTTCCAAAGCCTCCCCGCCCTTCCTCAGACAGGTGTTGGCTGAATTCTCACTTCCTCCCAGCCTCAGAGAGCGCCTCCACCCGCTCTCCACCCGGCAGGCCGGTGCTGAGTCAGCAGCGCCTCTTCCTCTCCTCCACTCGGGGAGACCAGCCCCCACCTCCGGGGGTGCGGCCGAGCCCTTCTGCTGAGGTCACCTGCGGGAGGGCTGGCTGACCCCTGCTCCCCTGCAGTGGCACACCTCAGGAAAGGAGGCCCCAGGGAAGCTCTTGCTGAGGAGCCAAACGGGGAGCGGCGGCAGCCCCAGGAGGCAGGAGGGACCCGAGGCTCCGGACCCCCAGCAGGGCCTGTGCTCGCTGCCTGCGGCGTCGCTGCTGCGGCGGGCGGAAGGGCGGAGCCTCTCTACTGAGCTCCGAGGCAGGGCTGCTGCCCAGCAAATGGGCCAAAAGACAATGAAAGTGTTAAGTGACTCTCATCCAGAGGAAATCACCATTTTTTTTACAGCAGGAAGGGGCAATTAGGCCAGTTATCTCCTCTGGCAAGTTGGAAGTGCAGACCCAGAGCAGTCAGGCTCCCCAGCCGTGTCACAAGGGTGGTTATTGGCAGAGCAGCCTCGAAGCAGGGCTGGGCCCACCAGCTTGAATAATGAGCCATCACTGTTAACTGTTGCCTCTGGCTGGCTTCTCAAACTTCACTTCGCATAAGTCACAATTCATGTGACAAGTCCTGTAAGGTAGACCCATCGCCCCCATTTGACAGATGGGTAAACTGAGACCCACTGGAAGAAGCTGACTGGCTCAAGATCACAGTGGACTTTGGTGGCAGAACAGAGACCAGAAGCCAAATCTCAGAGGAATTTATCTGAAGCTTCCTTCCCCATGCCCTCTTTCCTGCCCCCTCTTCCTGCCCCTTTGGGCCTGGACTGATGGTGAGCAGAGAGGCCTGGGAGCTGTCAGAGTCCACCATCCCCGACCCTCCCCGTGGCCAGACAACAGCCCAAGGGAGGCCAGAGACCACACCAGCAGGAGTGGCCTGCGACCCAGAGCCGGTGGGTGCCTCACAAGCCACGAGCCTGAACACAGAGCCTTCGAGTGGAATTTGGTGAAGCCAGTCAAAGTGATGCTTGTGAAAACAGCTTAGCAAGACATGAAAGGGCTTTAATAGGTTAAATCTGAAGAATTGGAGAATGCAAAAGTGTATATTACTGTGTTTACAGCTCTACAAAAAATATGTATATGAGTGTGAACAAACTGGTGGAAGGCCTTTCACTAAAGTGATCACAGACAGGTGGACTCCTAAGAGATTTTTTTCCCTTTGGTCTATTTTCTAAACTTTCCAAAATGTGAGTGTATTAAAATGTGAGTGTATTACTTGATGATATAACACAGATAGAAGGCATCATGATGACCTAAGAAAACCCAGGAGAGGTGCTCATGACTTGGGAGCCAAAGTCCTCGAAGGGGGACACCTAGTTATCTTGGCAACCTGAGCACAGGGGTCCCCCGGTTAAGCTGGCGAGGCCTCCTCCGAGCCGCAGTCTGCAGGTTGAGGACTCACCACCCAGTTCCAGCCCCTGCTCGTTCCCACCCTGGGGTCTTTCTGGTCCACCACACACCCTCCCTGTCTCTCAGACTCCCTTTCCAGAGGGCGGAGGCTCTAGGCTGGGGACTTGACCTGCTTCACAGCTTGGCTGGCCGCGAGCTAGACTGAGGCCTCTCCCAACGCGGACAAACCAATGTCCCCAGATGTGGAGGAAAATTAGGGATTCCTTTCCAGTGTTTTCTTGGTTTCAAGAGGGTTCCTAACAGTGTGCAGGCCCTGGGAAGCTCTGCAGGGAGCCACAGCCGGCCGGCCAGTCACGCCACATCCACTTCCGGCTCAGCCATTCCCTAACCCAAGGCGAGCAGGGGACAACTTTCCCCACGCTTGGCCTCAGTTGTCTCCTCTGGTCCCCAGTTACCTCCTCCCAGACTGTGTTGAGGAGGAAATGAGATAACAGAAGAGAAGAGCTTTGAATTAGGGAAAATCCACTTTCTGCAGACAGAGCCAAGCCTGAGGTTGGAGCCCACGCCTCACTCCTCATGCCCTGTCCTTGGCCCCAGCTGCCACCCCCCAACCACCTCCTTCTCTGTGATTCTGCCCTCCTCCCCATATGGGAAGGCCCCACCTTTTTGCAAACCCGTGGAGGCAATAATCTTGCCACCTGCTGGCCTTGGGTCCCTCTTCTCAAGAAAGGTGAAGTTTGATAGAAGTTGTTCAAACTGAGATACCGGAGCACAGCTCCCTGAGGGAGTGACTGTTGGTAGAGAGGTTGCTGAGAGCATGACGTGCATGACTAAGGATGCAGGTGCCTGGCCAGATAAGGCAGGGAGGGAGAGTTCTTTGAGGGTGTGTCCCATAAATGTCCCATACATTTATCACCTAGTACTCCATCCAGGACTAGAGGTCTCAAATCCCAGGACACTGCCACAATGCCCTTCCTTCTGCCCCCTTCAGCATCTCAAATTCTATTTATCTACATGATGAACTAACCTCTCCACCAAATGTCTTCTCGGCCCATCATCCCTGCTTGCCTTCCTGGTCTCACATTCTTCCAGGTACCTCCAGACCTCCCCACCCCTCCGCCCCTCCACATCAACTCAGCTCTGCTCATTTCCTCTTATGGGAAGCCCCCTCGCCCCCCATAAACCCTCCTCCTCATCCTCCAGACCACTGGTGTGTGGACTTCCAACACCCCTGGATGCCCGTCGTGGACTCCTCCCCAGCTAAGCCCTTCTGGGCTCATCCCTCTACTGGCGCTTCCAAAGGCCTAAGAAACGGATTTCTTTCAGACTTTTCTCCCATTTTCTCCCAACCTTATGCTGCTTAACCCCTGGAGTAATGCTCTCCCAAGAACCATTCAAAGACAGGACAATGGTCCCAGTGCCTCCCATAGCTATGCAAGGCGACAGGCTGCACCCACACCCCAACACACACACAACCCCTCCTCCTAAGCGCTTTCTGTTCTTGCACAGTCAGCAGAGCCACCTGGCCTTGACCGAAGTCTCGCTCCATTCCTGTCCCTGCCTGGCGTCTTTCTCCTCTCCCTCCTGTATACATACCAAGCTTTGAGCCACAACTCAACCCCATTTCCTTAGCACATCTTCCCTGATTTATCTGATCCCTTGGCCACTATATTCCAAGAGCTGTGCAGGATGTGGGCGGCCACCCAGCATGCCTCGGGACCTGCTCTGTGCCCAGTGTCTTTGAAAAGTCTCCACACACTCTATCAGGTAGATGTAATGATGGTCATTGTTTAGAGGACACTCAGAGCAGTGGCCTAAGTTCACCCTTTCTGGTCAAGACTGCTCCTGGACTGCTCCAAGCTCTTCCCATCGCACCAATCAGGACATTCTGCCATCCGTCTGGGCGCCGAGGCACTGAATACCTTAGACAGTGTCTGGTTTCCTAAGCATCCATCTCCCAGCCTCAGCATAAGCCTCAGGAGGACAGGTATCCAGGTCCTACATGGCTTTCATATCCCCCTTCACTTGGCCCCAAGTAGGAGTTCAGTGAACACTCATTAACTAAATGAACAAACAAGTGAGTCAGTGAATGAATGACTTAATGAATGAATACATGAAAATACAGGCATTGCAAGTGGTTCAGCTGTGGGGTTATGAATGTTTGCTCTTAGTTCTTAAATCAACCAGAAAATCTGAGCCTAAGGTAAGCCTTTCCCTCCAATTCTCTTAGAAAGATATTGGCCCATCTGTAGCCAAACCGTACCATCCTAATAAAAGCAAATTCAGATTCATATTATATTAAGCCAGGACTTTTTAAAGAACTATTTAGGTTCATAGAGGAACCAAGGCGCAAGTGTACAAGTGTCTTATACACTTGAGCAACTGTGGTCAGGAAGGTCTGAGACACCCAAAGTTATGCCCTGAGCTGGAGTCAAGGGCCTGTGTCTCCTGGCCAGGAGTTTCCCCACGGCACTTGGATCCAGCACAGAGCTGTTGCTTCCCTAGCTCAGAAAAGCATTAAGTTTTCCAATGGACACTGCAGGCTGCATATTTAAAGGCGGGAAGGACATGGCAGGTAGGGCAGGAGGTGAGCAAGGAAGAGGTGAAAGGTGACCCAGTGTCTGTTATCTGCATACTGAGGCATGGAGACTCTTGGTCGTCTTTTCCCCTAGCCTTGAGTGATTAATAGTATCTGCCGATTTATGAGAAACTATTATTTAAGTAAGCCCCTCAATTAGGTGGGCCTTATCCGATGCTGGTTTCAGGAGAGAAGTTCTCTTATTCAAAAGGAAAAGTGGTAAATAAGAACCATGTTCCATCTTATTACAAAGGCCAGCGTAGGATCTACAGAGTAGATGGCTTTTCCAAAATCTTAAAGAGTTAAAATTGATTAAAACAGGTATGTGTCTCTTGGCTGAGAGAGTAGATGCAAAGTACAGTGGTTTTGTAATGACTGGACCGTCCAGTTAGAGAAAAAGGCTCCTTCAGATGAGTAAGTTTATTCTGACAGTCTAGACAAAAATATGGCATGCATTTGATAAATTGCTAAAACATGACTTCTCAGTAACCTACTAACTTTCTATGTTATTACTAGGTTACTAAACCATTCTCAAAACATTGACCAGATAATTCCAATATAATACATAATATTGGTTTAAAGAAATAAAATCCGAGAGTTGGTTAATAGCCACTGCTCTCTAGGGTGATCACCTGAGTTGGGATCGTTTTCCTTCTTGTTGAGGTTGGTTGGAGGATGGTTTATTTTGCTTTCTCAAACTGGGAACAAAATTGAAAGTTTCATGAAAACCAAAATAAAAGGAGGAGGAGGAGAGGGAGAAGGAGGCGGAGAAACAAAATCCCAAGACCTGCCTATCTCGCCTCACACAAACTGCAGCACAAGCCTCCGCTGGGAGCTTGCGTGTGTGTCCATGTGTCACAGTAAATCAGCTCAGCTTTCCCACCCGGGCTGGGGAGAGCACGAGAACAAAGGGCCAGAGCAGAAAGGGCAGCCATGGGGGAGAGGAGAGCCGCATCGAGCCACAAAGGAGGCGAGGAAGCGCTGTGGTCAGGCAGGGGTGCACCCGCCTGGCAGGGAAGGCTGGCAGGGGGCAGAGGCGAGCTGGGAGACAGCCCACAGGGGCGAGCAGGAGGCACCTTGGCCCAAGGAAGAGCAGCTTCAAAATGATGACCCTTTGAAGGAACCGTGAATTTCTTTAATCAACTAATTTCCTTGGTGACTAAAACGCCTCATTTAGCAAGGCTTATTCTGAGCTGAAATTGAATAGGTGTAATTGACAAATGTTTGAATTTGGGTTCCACTCTGGGGAAAAAAAAAAATACCTCTCCACTGGCTCCTCAAATATAATTATGGAACAAAGATATATTTTAAGGGCTCTTCTTCCAGTTCAGTTTGGGGATAGATTCGGACTTCCCTCCTGATCCCCGCCCCCCACAATCGGACAATGATAGAGATCTGGCTTTCTTTCTCAAGAGAGGCACTCCGGCAGGCCACAGATGAGGCAGCTGTCAGGAAACTGGGCTGTAATCAGCGTTCACTGGCTCACAGCCTGCAGAGGGCACAGACTCTCTTATTCCTGCAGTAACAGGTCAGGCTGCTGGCCCTGGGATGAATGTGGGAGTGGTCTGAGTTGGTTTCTGTTTCAAACATCTATCTTCCTTATGCAGGATCTCCATGCAAAACTTACATCGCAGGTCCCAACAATTTAAATATGCACCTGGGAGAGGATACTTTCAAATTCCAGATCAAGGCTTCAACTGCATGTAACATGTCACCCCCAGCATGACTTAGAAGGACAGTAAATCAATGAAACAGTAAAAAGAAAAAAAAAAGACAACTGAAAATGGGGTTTTCAGGCGAGTCTGAAATGCTACAAGATTGCTAGTTAAGAACAGTATCCCTTTTCTCAACCTAAGGGTTATAGCCCATCTCTTCATCAACATCATAAACCGGGTGCCCATGAAACTTGGAAACTGAGGTGAAAAGTGGAGGCTATCGGGTGGGTACATAGGTGGCCAAAGATAGGAGTTCTTTCTATGTAATAGAGCTATTTTGGTGTGTCAGGACAACTGACCCATCCCCCACCACATTACCCAGACATCTACTGGAGAAAGATATGGACTAGATGAGATTAAAGTCACCATATCTGTATCACAAAAAAAAAAAAAAGGAAAGAAAAAAAAAAACCAGAAAGCATTCACTCAAATCTTACAATGGGAGGTGGGAGTGGTGGGGGTGGGTGGGTGAGGGTGGGGATAGAAAAGCAAGGGGGGAAATCTAAACAGCAGGATACGACAATAAATGGGAAAACAGCAAGAGAAAAAGCACACTAGGTTAATATAGGAAACTAGTTCTTTATTGAGAGATTGTATATTAGTATTAGTGGATTCTGTGTGTAACAATGTTGTCATGCACACGATACAAAAAAAAAAAGAAAAAAAAAAAAAGGCTGGGCCCACCATGCTTCGGAAGGGCAACAGAACAAAAGCAGCGTACAATGAGCAGATGGCCCGGGCTACACGAGCACAGTACGTTTCAGCAGGGTAACATCTCTAACCGAGCGCTGTACATTGTCAACTGGGGGATGTAAAAAAATACAGATCATGCTTTAGTTTTAGTACAAGAAAAGGTGAAAAAGATACACAACCAAAAGGATATTTGATACAGAAAAAATTACCCACAAAATAAGAACAGGAAGTAATTCAGCACAGCAGAACACGCGATCCCTGTTTAATGGAAAACCATTTTGCTGGGGATTCTTTTTCTTTTTCGTTTTTCTCTTCTCTTTCTTATCAGATTGCCAAATGGCAATCTGGGGAGGCCCCGTGGGACTTTACTTTGGAAGGGCCCTCAAAGTAGGGGCCTTATTCTTTCTTTATTGCTGCTGTTTTGTTTCAGTTTTCAAGCAGGTCTGGCCAGCGAGGCAGCAGAAGGGAGCCGGCTGTTAAAGGGGCAGCTCTGAGGGCCAGGGCGGATGTCCAAAGATGCTCTTGACATTGTACAATTAAACAACTAAGACACCGTGGCCAGGGCTCCCCCTTAAGCCAAAGACCTTGCTGCACCACATTTTCAGAGTAGCAGCAACTATCATTTTATCACAATTGTTCATATATATATATAATTTATTATTTTTTGCCTCTGACTAGATGTAGTCTCTTCACTTATGCCGGGGTGCTACCAGGAAGCTAGCTGAAGCTACCCAGATAAGTGGCAAATGGGGTGCTACAGCCTCCAAGCCAAGGCAAAAGGAGTCCACTTAACAGGGATTTACAGTGCAATGTACTCGGCTAAACAAGATGAGATACAAAAATGGTTATTTCTCTACATCTATTCTGAAATGGCCTACATCCTATACTACTACAATGGAAACTAAAAAGAACAGATTTAAGCTGGCAAGCTATCTAATAGTTTTACAAGAAGATTGTGGTTTAGGACCTTGTTGGGTTAAGCATTAGTATCCTCTATCGGAAGGTCATGAATTCTTATCACATTGTGCTAAATTTTACTCACAGCCCGACTAACCCTCAGCCCTTGAATTTCCTATGGGCATGTTTGCCATGAAAGTAAACTTTGACTGACTGGCAGGATTTGTTTTCTTAGGTGTTTTTTGTTTTTAGAGGGGGGTGTATTAAAAACAAAATTTAAAGGCAGCTGAGCAATTTGAATTTCAAAACATGGAATCAGCATCCTGCAATGGTATTTAGAGATCGGTGGTATTAATGAGGATGATAATGATTTAATCAGGATAATTATACTTTCAGGCTCAACATCCATCTTAATCATTTTTGAATTTCTGCCTAGTGTAATGTTCCACACCCGTTTTAAACGGAAATGCCAAGTAATGAGATATAATTGTGTATTGGGGGAGGGGTTGGCATTTCAAGGGAGATCTCACCCAGCGCCCCCCCATTCCTATTCTTCACACATCCCCTCCACCCCTACCCCCCACTGCTAGGCTGGCCTGAGACAGGGGATACTGCCGCTTAAATAGCAATGCCTTCCTCAGATGGAGACAGGAGATGGTTAAGAGGGGTGTCACAATACAGCTAAATGCGGAGGCAGAAGGGTCACAGCGCACACAGCAGCGAGTTGACCATTCACTGAGCTACACAATGAAGAAAAAAAAAAAAAGATTTGATAAATGCAGAATGTCATCATTCTATCATCACACAAAAAAACTGCGGTTCAAACAGGCCTAAGGGGGTCAACCTTGCCTTTTAGGTTCTGGGGAGAGGCTGGGGCTGGGGACAGCTGGGCTGGAAGAAAGAGGGCTGGGCTTTCATTCTCTGGCCCAATCGGGCCCCTGGGGCGCACGAAAGCGCTGGCCCGCGACCCCACCCCCCACTCTGACTTGGGGGAGCAGCCCTGATCGCAAAGGGAAGACATCATTCCGTGCGTGAGGGAGGGGGCCGGCCGGGGGAGGGCTTCAGCCAGGAGGGATTGAAGCAGACGTGGAGTGGGAGAGGATAGCAGAAACATTTCCAAGAAGAGCAATGTGAGTCCAGAGGCAGAATGCAAAAAGAAAAAAATAATAATAATGAATCTAAATGCATCTCGGGTTTGCTTTGGGAGGTGGGAGTTTTTGCTTAAAAGAAAATGGAAGAAATGTGAAGCGGGGAGAAGAAGGGGAAAATCAAGCTATTGTTGTTAGCAGAATGTAAGGGAAAGGGGATGTGGGGAAGGGGACCGTGCAAACACACCCCATATATCACAGTTAAAAACAAAGCCGGCGCCGGCCTGCTGCTTTGTCAACGCCTGCCGGGGGCAAAGGCCTGGCCTGGGGGCAGCATCCCACCGCATCCGCGCACACACAGCGCAACACCCAAGGGCCGGCACCCCCTCTCCGGCCGGCCGGGTCCAGGGGTGCACAGCAGTGCACGCCTGACTCTCCGAGGCGCGCACACACTTGCACACAGTCACATACACGCGCGCACGCACACACACACACACACACACGCATCTTGAACCCATAAATACAACTGTCATACAAAGACCATGGGGTGGGGGGTGGATAGCAGAAGGGCGATACACAAAAAAGGGTTAAAGGGGGAGGAAAAGATGGGACGGGAAATCGTGCAAGTGCCCAGGAGAAGGTGGGGGCTGGGGCATGGGACAGGGCAGATGCCAGATGCCAGCTAGGCAGCCATCGGTATCAGTGACTAAATAATGGAGAAAAACGAACACAAATGACATGAAACACACATACATCTCAAAAAAAAAAAAAAAAAATCACAGAAAGCCAAGTAGGCTTACACACACACACACACACACAGGCGCGCGCGCACACAGTCCTGTATCTCTCTCCGTCCTTCGATCACACAGGGCTAGGTATTGGGGGAAGGGGCTATAACTGGGGGAACTGCGTCCGCCGCAAAGAATAAAAAATTGGGGCCGGGGAGGGAGGGGACTCGAATTCGCCAAACCCTAACTTCACTGCAAAAGCTCCCACGAGGGCGGCCACCTCCACACTCGGGGTCCCCCAGAAGGGAGAGGGGAGAAACCACCGCTCGCCCCGCGTCCTCCCGGGTGTGCCCTGAACGCCCCCTCACCCCACCCGCCGCCCTCGGCGCCAGCCCCCGCCCGGGTGCCCGCGGCGATCCACGCTCGGAAGAGGACCCCGAAATCAAAAAGCGATACCTCTGTTTCGCACAGAGCCAAACACTGGAAGCACGAGATAGCCGACGTGGACCAGGACCATCCTGGCTCCTCGCGCGGCGGCGGCGGCTGCGCGCGGGCCCTTTGTGGCGCGGCTCCGGGGCGCGGGCGCGGGCGGCGGCGGGGCTGCGGGAGCCGCCGGGGCGGGAGGCGGGGCGCGGGGCGCGGGCGGCGGCGGGGCGGCGGGGCGGCGGCTGGCGGAGAGACAGATGGCCCATGGAAAGGCTCCCTTCCCGGCCCCTCTCGACATTCAAAGGCGCTGGGGCCGCAGCTGCCGCCACACAAAGGCGCGCCCAGCCAATGGGAACGGAGCGCAGCGCGGCGCGGCCTCGCCGAAACCGCGGGGGACAGCGGGGACCGCGGGCGCGCGGGTGGCGGGGGGGCGGGGGTGCAGGGAGGGAGGGGTGATGGCTGAGAAGCAGCGGGCGGCCAATCGCCATAGCCCGCGGCCAGGCGCGGGAAGGGGGTCAGCCCCGCGGGGCTTCTGCAGCCTCGCGTGGGTCCCTGGTCGCCCACGAGCCGGAACGCGCGCGCGTGGAGCGCCCTGCACCCAGACACACGCGGCGTGCACACGGAACGTGCACACACCGAGAGCGACGTGCACCCAGACATGTGAAGGTGCCTTCGTGCGTGCGGAGAGACAGGCTCGAGCGTTTCCAGTGCACACGACCCAGAGGTCTTTGCACAACGCGCCCGGGTCACTCGGGGACGTGTGCATGGAGGCAGGCACACGTGCAGAGCCCGACTGCGGGCACAAGTGCAGCTGGAAAGCGAGCAAGCACCACACACGGGACCCAGGCACTGTCACACGGGCATGCACACACCGAAAGCCTGGTTAACCAAACACGTGCCAAGAACGCATTCCCAAAGACACACAGAGAGGACACACAATGCAGATATGCACACTTCCAGGCTCTCTGCCTGTCGCACCGCTGTGTTGCTTCTGCAGAGCACAAAGCTTACAATATGTATTTGCAGAATGGAAAACCCTGTTCCTAGACTGAGGTGTGTGCACACGTTCCATACAGAGACATGCTCACCCCAGAAAACCATTCGACTAGCATTCTCTGCACTCTGACAGAGGTGCAACCAGCCATGTGCACAGACACGCCCACTTCCACTGCTGACAGGCACATATGTGATATCAGGGTTAGGAGGCTCCTCAGAGTCACACGTGGCCACCCAGTCTTGGGGTCTTATGGGTCTCATGGCTGGTCTGCCAGGTACAAGCAAGACAGAAGCAAAGAGGCTTCACCCAGCAGCCCAGTTGTCCGGTGGACTGCTAAGACCCGGTTCCTACACTCAGCCCACCTGCTATGGCCAGCTCCCAGCAGAGCCCCCACACCAGGCTCACAGTCCAAAGTCCAAGGCAAGACCAGAGTCAGCTTGGCATCCACAAGACAGAGGACATTTCCTCCATCTTAACTTGTCTTCAGTGGCTCCTTTATTTCATGAATCTGGGAAAATTAGATGGAAAAATCGCAGTAGATAGAACTGGAAAAAAAAATCTACTCAACCAAACCTGCTTCCATGTTTGAGATAAGGAAAAGGAGCCCATTTACTGAAAACACTTTGTGCTGTCAGGGCCTAAGGAGATGATCCAAATCCTACAGAGGCCCCAGCTCTTGCAGCCCAGAGGGGCTTCAGAAATGGAAGCCACTCTTCACATGTGTGGGTCAGCACAGGGTGCTGGGGAGGGGACACCTAAAAGGAGCACCTAGCAGAGTGGGTGGGAGGGGGAGAGCAGACGGGGTTGACTCCAGAAAATTGACTTCTAAGTGTGACTTGAAGAAAGAACGGGAGAAGTGAGGTCAGGCGAAGAACACAACAAAGAGAAAACCGCAGGCAGGCTTTGCCAAGACACCCACTGTATTCCCAGTGGCCACAGCTGGGCATGATCCCAGTGTGTGCATATTCCTCAGACCTCTCCCCACCCTGAACACCTCCACTGCCCTCAGAGAACTCGGGGATGAAGACAGTCAGAAGAGCACACCAACAGTTCCAAGCCCCACTCTTGACAATCATTTCAACCCACTCCTGCCCCCCAGCTCTTTCCTTTGTTCATTACCAATCAAATAAACATAATGCCACCACTAATAACATTTTAAGTGAAAAAAACTTAAGAACACCTAACTACTAAATTTTTTTCCTTTTCTGTTTCAGGCTTTGCCAGTATAACTATATAATATAGCTTTTGTCATAAGAATCTACATATTTTTACCTTGCTTTTTAAACTCAACATTTTAGAGACTTCCTTGGTGGTCCAGTGGTTAAGAATCAGCCTTCAGATACAGGGGATGTGGGTTCAGTCCCTGGTCAGGGAACTAAAGTCCCACATGCCTGGGGGCAGCTAAGCCCACACACCAAAACTTTTTAAGCTTCTGTGCTGCAAAGAAGTCTGCCCACTGCAACAAAGAGCCAGAGCACCTCAATGAAGACCCAAGACAGCCAAGTATTTAAGGAAATAAATAATAAAAATGGTAATAGGGACTTCAGTGGTGGTCCAGTGGTTAAAAATCTACTCAGTGAAGGAGACATGGGTTCAATCCCTGATCTGGGAACTAAGATCCCACATTTCTAGGGGTAACTAAGCCCATGCGCCCCAACTACTGAAGCCCGAGTGCCCTAGAGCTTGTGCTCTGCAACAAGAGAAGCCACCACCAGGAGAAGCGTTGGCAATGCAATGAGAGTAGCCGTGGTCTACGGCCATACCACCCTGAATACACTTGATCGCATCTGATCTCGGAAGCTAAGCAGGGTCGGGCCTGGTTAGAACTTGGATGGGAGGGCAGCTTCCACTCATCACAACTAGAGAAAGCCTGTACACAGCAGCAAACACTCAGCACCGAAATAAATAAGTACATAAATAAATGTTTAAAATAATAATAATAAACGTAAACTTTTATCAGAAACATTTTCCCACAATTATCTTCCTAATTTTCATTTTAGATGCTTTCATTGTATTCCAACAAGTGAATGTACTGTGAAATTACTTAATCATCCTCTCTTCTTGGGCA
Source organism: Tragelaphus eurycerus (assembly GCA_935064755.1). NCBI lineage: Eukaryota > Metazoa > Chordata > Mammalia > Artiodactyla > Bovidae > Tragelaphus > Tragelaphus eurycerus. The sequence continues at coordinate 17,258,141 of CAKXYN010000023.1, forward strand.
CTTAATTTCCTCTCAGTTTTTCATTTCTGCAAATCATACAAGGAACTTTTGCATTCTTGTAGCTGGTAGCTTTTGTTGAGCTGTAACTTCGAATAAACTTTGAGGATTGGCTGGCATTCTTAAGTAAATATAGAAAACTTTATGTTGCCTGCCATACATTTTAAAAGCTTTATAAAAAGATTAAGCTCATTGCCAATGCTACCAGCAATATGCATGCGTGTGTGCTAAGTCTTCACTCATGTCTGACTCTTCGCGACCCCATGGACTGTAGCCCACCAGGCTTCTCTGTCCATGGGATTCTCCAGGCAAGAATACCGGAGTGGATTGCCATGCCCTCAGCCAGGGGATCTTCTCGACCCAGGGACTGAACCTGGGTCTCCTGCAGATCCTACATTGCAGGCTGATTCTTTATAGTATGCCAGTTCCTTAGCAACCTGGCTGGCTTTGGGTGAGCATTCTTTATCTTACTTTATACTAGAGCAACTCACAAAGGCTATGACTGCCCAGCCTGACCTTGTCAGCAGAGCAATTTGGATACACACTCCAAAGTCAGATTGCCTGGCTTCACGTTCTGGCTCTACCACTTACTAGCTTATTTTAACTTCTCTAGGCCTTGGTTTCAGTAGCTGTAAAATGAGCATGATTATAGCAATCTTCCCCAAAGGACTGAGGTGAGGACCAAGTAAGTTAATACTTGTCGAAGACATAGAATAGTGCCTGGCCCTGCAGCCCTTAGTTCTTTCCCCTTGTCCATCTCTCCTTGTCCACTAACAAGGACTCTCTTGTCCTCCTGTTGTTATTTATGACTGCCTAGTTAATGTATTTAGGGGACATTATACCATAACCTGGAACATCCATTAGACAAAAGCAATCATCAAGGAACAGACCAGCACTATAGCTAGGGAAATCCATCTACTAACCATACCCTTCCTGCCTTCATATGCTTCAGATCAGATCAGATCAGTCACTCAGTCATGTTCAACTCTTTGCGACCCCATGAATCGCAGCACACCAGGTCTCCCTGTCCATCACCAACTCCCAGAGTTCACTGAGACTTGCGTCCATCGAGTCAGTGATGCCATCCAGCCATCTCATCCTCTGTCGTCCCCTTCTCCTCCTGCCCCCAATCCCTCCCAGCATCAGAGTCTTTTCCAATGAGTCAACTCTTCACATGAGGTGGCCAAAGTACTGGAGTTTCAGCTTTAGCATCATTCCTTCCAAAGAAATCCCAGGACTGATCTCCTTCAGAATGGACTGGTTGGATCTCCTTGCAGTCCAAGGGACTCTCAAGAATCTTCTCCAACACCACAGTTCAAAAGCATCAATTCTTCGGCGCTCAGCCTTCTTCACAGTCCAACTCTCACATCCATACATGACCACAGGAAAGACCATAGCCTTGACTAAATGAACCTTTGTTGGCAAAGTAACTTCATATGCTTCAGGGACACATAACTGGCAGCTGCCCATATTCATCAATATAGCAACATTCCCACATTGGCCTGCACCGCCTGCTAAGAAGGACTGTGGGTCAGGAGAACAAGCTTCATTTGTAATAAAACCTACCATCCCTCAGCCCCAGTGCTTAGTGTATTAGCCTATCTGTCTAATACAGGTAATAATAACTCGCATTAAAGGTTTACTGTGAGGATCAAATGAGAAGATAGTTACAGAGTCTGTAAATAATACAGAGAATTCTAGAACCATAGAATGAAACTTGGTCTCAAGTTTCTCTCCAAGAATGAAACTTTATTATTGTCTTGCCCACCTCCCTGTTTTGCCGATGAAGAAACTGAGGCTCAGAAATGGGCTCCCGAACAAGATCAGAACCGTTCAAGGCTGGGTTACAGCTAGATCCATTTTCCCCAGCATACAGCCTAGGATTGTTCTACCTCCCATTTTCTTCCCATTATGCTGGTGAGGACTATTTTCACTCCCCTTCCCATTACGTAAAGTCTGCAGAAGTTCATTCATCCCAGTTTTTTCTTTGTATATTCTTCTTGCCCAGTGCCAAAATCAGTATCTAGAGCGTGTTCGCAGGCTTAGCATGTAAGACTCAGGAGGAAATACTGAAAATGCAAGGTGAAGGTCCGTCCATAATTCCTGGTCCAAAATGAAGAAACACGGCTCTATGGAGCAGAAATAGCACTGTCATTTGGAACCTAGACCCACACTTTGATTCTTCACTCTCTTTTGTTTCCACTCTGGCCACCTGCAGAAAGGATTCTATAGAGCATCATGTTTCTGGCACCCGGAAGCAACTGTTTCAAGAACTACTCCTTTGGAGCCCAGTGTCAGATCTAGGTTATGACTACCACTGCCCTTTAGCCCACAAATGAAAACAAATCCACTTCACCAGTCATGTAGACCTCAAACAATTTCCAAGCCTGATGACCAAATTCCTGCTGTTCTCCAGGTTGTGTTGGTATCAGGTGGACATCGCTTTCAAAATCGGTGCAAAACAGCAGTGCCTCAACCAATGCACCCACGTGATTGGTGTCACAACAGCTCCTGTGCTGAACAAGGCAGGAGGTCCAGATACAGCCTGCTGGGGCGGAAGCATGGCCCCAGGCACTGACAGTCACTGGGGGGTCTGGGCATAAACACCAGAAAAGAAAAGGATCCAAGAGGGGCTTAACCAAACGTGATGGTGAGTAGGATAGAAGTCAGGCTGGACGTGAGTCCTCAGGGACTCCTTCGAGATAGGGCAAGGGTAGCAGAGGACCCTAAAGGCTGAGTCCTTTTCCAACAGACTGAGAAAGTAGGCGGAGGCATGGACTCAAGGAGGCAAAACATGAACAAAGGCCCAGAAGTAAATGCAGAAGGAGCTGGAGGTGGGGAAGGGAAGGGAAGGGAAAGAGCAGGGGAGAGGAAGGAGGAGAAGAGGGAGGGAAGAAGAGGAAGCGGAAGGAAAGGGAAAGGAACAGTATTAGCAGCGGCAGCTTGGGCTGAGTGAGGCGTAGGAGGCAGCTCAGAACTGAATGGGACATCAGGCGTGGCAAGGATGGGAGCGGCAGGGACTGAACCGGTCACTCCTGTGCAACATGCTTACTCACTGAGCCCCAAGAGCTTGTCTCAGCCCTCAAGCAGGTGTAGCCAACAGGAAACACAGCAGGTACCCAGGGTCCACGAACCGCTTCTCCATTGTGCTAGGGAAATCATCTGAGTACCTGGCTGCCCAGGTTAAATGCTGAAGATCCCAGATACCCTGGCAGGGCAGTGGGGTCCTGTGACTCTGCCTGTCCTCGGCAAAGAGATGGAAGCAGGGATCGTGTGGGATGGCTTTCTTAGAAAAGAGCTGATTTGGAAGATGCTAAGAAGCCATTAAAAAAATAGCTGACAAATAGAATCAAGCATCTAGCCTTCCTTTCCTTCTATGAACTCCATTTCAGGGTAATGAAATATTGGATGACGGGAAGTTTCTCTTTATAGAAGAGCATGGAAAAAGCAAGAGAGTTCCAGAAAAACATCTATTTCTGCTTTATTGTCTATGCCAAAGCCTTTGACTGTGTGGATCACAATAAACTTTGGAAAACTCTGAAAGAGATGGGAATACCAGACCACCTGATCTGCCTCTTAAGAAATCTGTATGCAGGTCAGGAAGCAACAGTTAGAACTGGACATGGAACAACAGACTGGTTCCAAATAGGAAAAGGAGTACGTCAAGGCTGTATATTGTCACCATGTTTATTTAACTTATATGCAGAGTACATCATGAGAAATGCTGGACTGGAAGAAACACAAGTTGGAATCAAGATTGCTGGGAGAAATATCAATAGCCTCAGATATGCAGATGATACCACCCTTATGGCAGAAAGTGAAGAGAAACTAAAAACCCTCTTGATGAAAGTGAAAGTGGAGAGTGAAAGGTTGGCTTAAAGCTCAACATTCAGAAAATGAAGATCATGGCATCTGGTCTCATCATTTTCATGGGAAATAAATGGGGAAACAGTGGAAACAGTGTCAGACTATATCTTTCTGGGCTCCAAAATCACTGCAGATGGTGACTGCAGCCATGAAATTAAGACACTTACTCCTTGGAAGGAAAGTTATGACCAACCTAGATAGCATATTCAAAAGCAGAGACATTACTTTGCCAACAAAGGTTCGCCTAGTCAAGGCTATGGTCTTTCCTGTGGTCATGTATGGATGTGAGAGCTGGACTGTGAAGAAGGCTGAGCACCGAAGAATTGATGCTTTTGAACTGTGGTGTTGGAGAAGACTCTTGAGAGTCCCTTGGACTGTAAGGAGATCCAACCAGTCCATTCTGAAGGAGATCAGCCCTGGGATTTCTTTGGAAGGAATGATGCTAAAGCTGAAACTCCAGTACTTTGGCCACCTCATGTGAAGAGTTGATTCATTGGAGAAGACTCTGATGCTGGGAGGGATTGGGGGCAAGAAGAGAAGGGGATGACAGAGGATGAGATGGCTGGATGGCATCACTGACTCGATGGACGTGAATCTCAGTGAACTCTGGGAGTTGGTGATGGACAGGGAGGCCTGGCGTGCTGCGACTCATGGGGCTCAAAGAGTTGGACACGACTGAGTGACTGATCTGATCTGATCTGATCTGATAATGAGAATACCATCTTAATGAAACAATATTCCCAAGCACAACAATGATCATTGTTATTCAGTCACCCTGTTGTGTCTGACTCTGTGATCCCATGGACTGTAGCACACCAGGCTCCTCTGTCTCCCCAAGTTTGCTTGAATTCATGTCCATTGAGTCAGTGATGCTGGGAAAGATTGAAGGCCAAAGGAGAAGGGAGCAGCAGAGGATGAGATGGTTAGATAATAGCATCACTGACTCAATGACCATTGACAGTGGATAAAATCAGCAAGAGAGAGACATATAGGACGTGATTTGTTCCCTGATTAAAAAATAGACATTACTCACGAAGTAGTCTTTCCAGAAAATGGAACATGTGCCTAATCAAACCTCTAGGTCTAATTTCCAATTGATATGAAGCACAGGAAACAGAGAAACATATTAAAAGAGTACATTATCACTTTGCTGACAAAGGTCCATCTAGTCAAAATGATGGTTTTTCCAGCAGTCATGTATGGATGTGAGAGTTGCACCATAAAGAAGGCTGAGCACCAAAGAGTTGATGCTTTCGAACTGTGGTGTTGGAGAAGACTCTTGAGAGTCTCTTGGACAGCAAGGAGATTCAACCAGTCCGTTCTAAAGGAAATCAGTCCTGAATATTCATTGGCAGGACTGATGCTGAAGCTGAAACTCCAATACTTTGGCCACCTGATACAAAGAACTGACTCATTGGAAAAGCCCCTGATGCTAGGAAAGATTGAAGGCAGAAAGAGAAGAGTATGACAGAGGATGAGATGGTTGGATGGCATCACTGATTCAATGGACATGAGTTTGAGCAAACTCCGGGGGATAATGAAGGACAGGGAAGCCTGACGTGCTGCAGTCCATGGGGTCACAAAGAGTCAGACACAACTGAGCAACTGAACAACATACATGTGTACTTAGCAAAATCCAGATCATGTAATCTTTATGGGACAAAAATGTTTTTCCAAAAACAAATTATCAGTTCAGTTCAGTTCAGTCACTCAGTCATGTCCAACTATTTGCGACCCCATGAATCGCAGCATGCCAGGACTCCCTGTCGTCCATCACTAACTCCCGGAGTTTACCCATGCTCATGTCCATCAAGTTGGTGATGCCATCCAGCCATCTCATCCTCTGTCGTCCCCTTCTCCTCCTGCCCCCAATCCCTCCCAGCATCAGAGTCTTTTCCAATGAGTCAACTCTTCGCATGAGGTGGCCAAAGTACTGGAGTTTCAAGGAGGACAAAATGAGTTGGGGGGTTCCCTGTAGAGGCATAAGGAATGTATCAACCAAGTGCAGCATTCAGACTTTTGTGAGATATGATGAACAAATAAGCTATAAAAATAACTGGGGAAATGCAAGTTGACTAGATACTAATGCTATTAGTTGGGTTTTTAGATAGAATAATCATATTGTGGTTGTATTTCCATAACAAACCCTTATTTTCAGTTGCTTTACAGATATACTGAATGATAAATCCAGGGAGAAGGATATGGATGAGATTAGATCGACATTGAGTTGATAAACTGTTAGAGTTAAATGAAGGATATATGAGGGTTCATCATATTATTCTCTACTTTTGTTTATGTGATGGTTAATTTTATGTGACATCTTGATTTGGCTAAAGGATGTCCAGATAAATGGTAAAATATTATTTCTGGATGTATCTGTGAGGGTGTCTCTGGAAGAGATTAGCATTTGAATGGGTAGACTCGGTAAAGACCACCCCCATCAATGTGGGTGAGCATCCCCCAATCCACAGAGGGCCCCACTAGAACAAGAAGGCAAATCAAGGGTGAATTTGCTCTCTGCTTAGCTGGGACATGCACTGTCTCCCGCCCTGGGACATCAGACACTGTGCTCCTGGTTCTCTGACCTGTGGACTCAAGCTGGGATGCACGCCACTGACTCTCCTGGTCCTCAGGCCTTGGGGTTTTGACTGGAGCCACGTCCACTGGCTTTTCTGGGCCTCCAGCTCGCAGGTGGCGTTACTGTGGGACTTTTCAGTCTCTGATCCTGTGAGTCAATCTCTTACTGAAAAATCTCCTTCTATATAGCTACATCCTGTTTGTTCCATTTTTTTTGGAGAACTCTGACAAATGCAGTTTATATTGGATTTTTTTAAAGTAAGAAATACACAAAAAGACAGCAGGCACACATCCTTCACTCTGTGGGTACATGAGAAGATGTCTCTTCTGGTTGGGGAAAGTGGAAAGCAAAGCGCCTTCTTCCTATTCCTCTCAGACCCAGGCCAGGAGCTCGGGCTGAATTTAGTTCACACACCCACGGCAGTTGTGGACAGTTCACCTGCTTCACATCTACCGTATGAGAGGGAAATAAATTCCTATCTGGTTTATTTATTTATTTTTTTTTTTAGCAGAAAATATTTTATTTTATTTTTTTTATTATTATTATTTTTTTAATTTTTCTTAACTTTACAATATTGTATTACTTTTACTATACATCGAGATGGATCCGCCACCAGAATACACGTGCTCCCCATCCTGAACCCTCCTCCCTCCCCCCTCCCACACCATCCCTCCAGGTCATCCCAGTGCTCCGCTCATTATCAGAGAAATGCAAATCAAAACCACTATGAGATACCATTACACGCCAGTCAGAATGGCTGCGATCCAAAAATCCACAAGCAGTAAATGCTGGAGAGGGTGCGGAGAGAAGGGTACCCTCTTACACTGTTGGTGGGAATGCAAACTAGTACAGCCACTATGGAGAACAGTATGGAGATTCCTCAAAAAACTGGGAATAGAACTGCCTTATGACCCAGCAATCCCACTGCTGGGCATACACACTGAGAAAACCAGAATTGAAAGAGGCACGTGTACCCCAATGTTCATAGCAGCACTGTTTACAATAGCCAGGACGTGGAAGCAACCTAGATGTCCATCCACAGATGAATGGATAAGCAAGCTGCGGTACATATACACGATGGAGTATTACTCAGCCATTAAAAAGAATACATTTGAATCAGTCCTATCTGGTTTAAACCACTGTTTCTTTGGTTGTGTTCACATCCAAACCTAATTCTCACTGAAGGTAGAAACGTTGTTGTTGGTCACCAAGTCGCGCTTGATTCTTTTGCAACCCCATGGACTGGATTATAGCCTGCCAGGTTCCTCTGTCCGTAGGATTTCCCAGGCAAAAATACTGGAGTGGGTTGCTACTTCCTTCTCCAGATCTTCCTGACTCAGGGATCGAACCTGTGTCTCTTGTATCGGCAGGTAGATTCTTTTCCATTGAACCGCCAGGGAAGGTAGAAATGATTCACACTCTCAAAGAGGCACTGAAAATATTGCAAGGGTTCAGGTGAGGAGAGGGGTAGCTAGCCTGGTGGGTCGGCTTGCTATTGCTGCAAAAACATTGCATAATAAGTACTTAAAAAAATCGCGGTGGCAGACAACAATAAGCATTTATTCTCACAGATGTGCGGGCTGGCTGGGGATCAGCTGCTCTGGCCAGCTCTGCCTCTGCGCTGAAGCCATTCTGGTGATGCTGCTGCCTGTGGGTTGCTGGGCAGCTCCGCTCCACGGAGACACGGGTCTCATCCTGTTTGAGCCATCCAGGACCTGGTCCTCTCAGGCAGTGGCAGATGGAAACACAAAGCCTCTTAAGGTATTCCAGCTGTGATAGCAGCTTTCATCAGGTGAGCTAAGGGAACAGCCAGAGGTTTTACTCAATGGGAATAATATGTGTGTGTGTGTGTGTGTGCGCGCGCGCGTCTGTGTGTGTCTGTGTGTGTGCGTGCGTGTGTGAAGAAATTAAGAGTTTATTTGGTAGGCAGTGGGAAGCACTGGAGGTTTCCGAGCTGATCAGGAAGAGTAATCTATCTGTGCATAAAATGAAGGGGAGGGTAGATTCTAAGAGCCAAGAAATCCATCAGGGGAGTCGAAAAGTCAGACTTTGGAATGGCACACTGATCCAGAAGTGTAAAGGAGGAACAGGGGACCCGCCTCACATTTTTAAACAAGAAAGAGCACATCGTACAGGCAATGCCTCCTCTACAAGGAGAGGAGATTACAAAGGTGGCTCCCAAGCCCAGCTGTTTCTAAATCCAAAGTGATGTCATTCTAGGAATCTCATAGTTTCATCCTTGAAAAGTTATACTTTTCTCTCAATCCCTTTGTAATGATCTGATTCTCTTACTGTTTCACATTTTCTCCAATTTTGCTTTTATTTGACACGAGGCAGTCATATATATTCATGCATGCTAAGCCACTTCAGTCATGTCTGACTCTTTACGACCCTATGAACTGTAGCCTTCCAGGCTCTTCTGTCCATGGGATTCTCCAGGCAAGAATACTGGACTGAGTGCCATGCCCTCCTCTAGAGATCTTCCCCACCCAGGGGTCAAACCCAAGTCTCACGTCTTTTGCATTGGCAAGCAGGTACTTTACCACTAGTGCTACCTGGGAATGTTGATTTATGAATACGACCGCAGCAAACACGTCTCAGGTTGAGGAAGACTACAATGGTGCTGCCATGTGCTAAGTGCCCCCATTGTCAGTGTGACTAAGTCCTGACAAGTGACATAAGCAGAAGTTAATGTAGGACTCCCAGAAGGTATTCTTTAAGGCAAGGAGATGTGCTTTTCTTCTCCCCTTTATCATCTGTACTAACTGGAAGATGGGTGTAAGGGCGGGAGCTTGTGTAGCCATATCAGACCATAAAGTGGAAATTAATATACTGAAACTCATGCAGATAGTGTAGAAGCCAGTTTGAAAGAGCCTAGAGACTAGATGTATATTGTCACCCTGCTTATTTAACTTCTATGCAGAGTACATCATGAGAAATGCTGGGCTGGAGGAAGCACAAGCTGGAATCAAGATTGCCAGGAGAAATATCAATCACCTCAGATAGCAGATGACACCACCCTTATGGCAGAAAGTGAAGAGAAACTAAAAAGCCTCTTGATGAAAGTGAAAGAGGAGACTGAAAAAGCTGGCTTAAAGCTCAACATTCAGAAAACGAAGATCATGGCATCTGGTCCCATCATGTCATGCGAAAGAGATGGGCAAACAGTGGGAACAGTGTCAGACTTTGTTTTTTGGGGCTCCAAAATCACTGCAGGTGGTGACTGCAGCCATGAAATTAAAAGATGCTTATTCCTTGGAAGGAAAGTTATGACCTAGATAGCATATTGAAAAGCAGAGATGTTACCTTGCTAACAAAGGTCCGTCTAGTCAAGGCTATGGTTTTTCCAGTGGTCATGTATGGATGTGAGAGTTGGACTGTAAAGAAAGCTTAGCACCAAAGAATCAATGCTTTCAAACTGTGGTGTTGGAGAAGACTCTTGAGAGTCCCTTGGACTGCAAGGACATCCAACCAGTCCATCCTAAAGGAGATCAGTCCTGGGTGTTCATTGGAAGGACTGATGCTGAAGCTAAAACTCCAGTACTTTGGCCACCTCATGCAAAGAGTTGATTCATTGGAAAAGACTCTGATGCTGGAAGGGATTGGGGGCAGGAGAAGAAGGGGACGACAGAGGATGAGATGGCTGGATGGCATCACTGACTCAATGGACGTGAGTTTGAGTGAACTCTGGGAGTCGGTGATGGACAGGGAGGCCTGGCGTGCTGCGATTCATGGGGTCACAGACAGTTGGACACGACTGAGTGACTGAACTGAACTGGAGACACTAGATGCTTCTATAAAACCACTTTAGTAGCCCCAGATGGCTTCTCTGTGACTTCTTTAAAGTAGGAAAGAAATTTCTATCTCATTGAAACCACTGTTATTTGGCAACTTTCCCTCACTTTCTCCCACATGCTGGCAGATGTAAAATCACCACATGACCAGTGATTCCTGCCTAGTGGGTACAGACAGAGGTGAGATGTTTCACCTGAGATGTAAAGATCTATTCAGACTTGCAGAAATGTATAGGCTCTGAGTTCCTAAGTAGAGGCACTACTTCCATGCACATCAAGAGGCAAAGAGGAAGGAACAAAATGTTCAATGTAGTCAACAAACATCAGGGCACATGGAACAGATTGGGTGTGAGGGGATGAAAGGGTTAGGCTGGCCTTGAAGCAATGAGGGCAGAGGACATTTCTTAGCTCCTTGGTTCCCCCATTCTCACTCTGCCTTGGTGTCTGCCTTGTTTGGGTGTAAGTGAGAGATGGAAATCCACAGAGCAGGCAGAGGCCAGTCCCTAGAGTCACCATCCTTAAGGACTGCTTCTTACATGTCACTGTGCATAAGAACCATGCGGAGACATTTAAAAGGTGGATCCCCCAGGTTCCAACCCCTGAGATTCTAAGTAGGCCCCAGGATTGGGCCGAGGAACCTGCATTTTAGCAAGCCCCACACCTTCCCCAGTGAATCTGCTCCAGCAGGCCTCCTGAGGAGGCATTCGGGAAAAACCCAGCTGTTAGATTTTGACCACCCACCACAAGGGCTGGTCTGCTCTGCTCTCGACCACGTGTCCAGCACCCAGGGCTCAGTTAGCACCAGGGGCTGCTCCTTGCTATTGACAATGAGGAGCCTCCAAGCGATCATGGGCAAGAGAGTGACTTTAAAATCACTTCCACTTCTGGCTCTGCTGCTCTGAGCCTGCTGCAGGAGAACAAAAGAAATTTCTAATCCAACAGGAATTGAGGATTTTCTTTTTAAAAACCTCAGACTCTCAGGCCAGCATTTTGATCTTCAACCTACTTTCTGACTGCAGTCTCTGATCGGCCCACAAGGAACTCTGGTTAGAATTAGGCGATCCCGTCTGTAGAAGCTGGAAGCAGTGCTGAGGAGGTAAAGCAGGGCTTGGGGCCCGAGGCCTTCTACTTACAGAGCCTGCCTTCTATGTCCTCACACCTTCTCACACGTGCTCCTTGTCGTTCCTGCAAAGGATGGGGTGGCTCAGCTCGTCCTTGTTTAACGAGTGAAGAAAATGAGGCTCCCAGAAGCCAGGTCAATTTATCCAGGTCAAGGGCATAAGAGTCACACCTGGGTGTGCCATCTAGCCCTGGCTTCCCCTACCTCCCTGCCACGGGGACTCTGTTCTGCTTAGCATCATGTCACTCTTGGTCCCAAAACCAAGAAGCCAGACTGACTCCCCCTCTCATGGGATGTATTGGCCTCACTTTTCAGAGGGACTGGAGGAGCCCCGAATCCCCAACCTTCCCTTCAACATCTCTCCCTAAATCAGGCACAGTCAGAAAGTGCTGCCATCCCTCATTGCTTTGGCTTAAGGCATTGCTCCTGCTGAAAACCTTTCCTGCCTTGGACAAAAAGCAGTAAATGTTCCAGTAAAGAGATGCACCAGCCCCCTCTGACCTGCCAGCCTTCTAGGAGCTGAGTCTTCCCGCAGCTCAAGAAGCACCGCTCAGCACTCCTAGCTTATCCACCACGTCCGCCGAATTTACCCCCAGAGCCCACCTCCCTGTCCCTCCCCCGGGGTTCTGTCCCTGCCTCTCTGGTAATCAAAGCCTCAGATTCCAGAGATTGACTTTCCTTTTGGGCCAGGCAGAGGGGTGGATTTGAGCCTTGGAAGCTGATTCTGAGGGTGTAGAAGAGGGAGGGGAAGATTTAGGGCAGGGGGCCAGCCTCTACCCCCTAACAGGGCCTGGAGGGAGTTGGGAAGAGGTCAGAGGTCAGCCTGACCTCCTGGGACTGTCCCTCTGCAAGGCAGATGTGGTCCAGGCTTTGCCCCGCAAGTGTTCACGTTGCATCATTAGAGCTGAATTGATGGTTGATTACCAATAATAACTGCTCCAAAACAAAGCCAGATGGGAAGAGTTCAAATTGAATGAAGAAGGAAATGAGCTGCCATCCATAGGGAGAAGGGCTTTGTGGGGGGCCTGGGATCAGGGACTTGCAGAACCAGGAGGGATGGTTTATAAAATCCAATCCATCTGCCAACTCAGAAAGAGAATCCTCATTGTAGCATCACCCACAAGTGGTCACTTAGCCTTTGCAAGAATGCTTCTAGTGACAAGGGGCTCCCACTTCACATTTTTGTCCCTCTGGGTCCCATCTACCCTGAGAGGTTCATTCAGATGCTCCGCAGAGTCCCTGCCCTCTCCAGCACTCTCTGGCCCTTGGATTCTTAGCCCCTTTTGGGTTTCTGACCCAGTGGGCTTGCTTTTGTGCCAGGTGATGGTGGTCCTGGCTGAAGGGAGAGTCTGCATGTGGAGCCAGGGTCTGTAGCATATCCATCCTAGGCACTTCCAAGTGACCGTGACACATGGACACATGTAATAGCATCAGGAACCCTTGGCCATTTCCTGGCAGGTCACAATCTGGCAGCCCCATGATGTTCAGAGCAGCAGAGGTGGGGGTCTTGGTGGGTGATTGTTGAACCAGCAGTGCCCTGGTTGTGTTTGGTTTTTATTGCTAAGCCCCTCAGTCCACCACATAACCCTGCTCCCTACAGTCTCACTTCCTACCCAGCCTCACTTGCCTCATTTCATTACCTGCCCACCCTGAAGGCCCTGATCCATCTCTGCCAAAACACCCTCCTGGGTGAATACCTCCCACAACGGGCCCTCCCCTGCCCCCGGCATGAGGCTAAGCCTGCCTTGGGTTATTATGTGTTCTTAAATGCTTTTTCCCGCTCCCTCTAGGTCCAGGCCTGTCTGTATCATTTTTGTTTCTCTACCTAAATCAGTGCCTGGCACAGAGTAGGCACTCAGATATTAATGAATAAATTGCTGGTTTATCAATTACCATGAAGCATAGCTTTGGTTACAAACTAACAGTTTGTGTCTCCCTAAAATTCATATGTTGAAACACACAGCCCCCCACCCCCTCACCCCATGTCATGGTATTAGGAGGTGGAACCTTTGAAATGCAATTAGGGTTAGATGAGGTCATGATGGTGAGGCCCTCATGAATGGAATTTGTGCCCTTTAGAAGAGTCACTAAAGAGCTCACTTCCCTTCTCTGCTCTCTGCCACAGTGAGGACACAAGAAGATGACAGTCTGCAGCCTGGAAGAAGGCCCTCACCAGAACCGGATTATGCCAGCACCCCTATCCCAGACTTCCAGCCTGCAGCACTCTGAGAAACAGATTTCTGTTGATCACAAGCCACCTGTCTGTGGCACTTTGTTATAGCAGCCCAAACTAAGTATTTTTCCAGGCACCAGAAGACTCTAAAACCAGAAACATGGTCTGTGAGTGTTATTAGTCAGGCTGCCTTTAACCGTAATGAGCAGAAAACCTTAGTAACGGGGACTTAAGCCACAAGTTCATTTTCTGTTGACTCAGCAACTTTCATGGTGAGAGTAAATGTGACATCAAGATGGGTTCAGAGGCTTAGCCTTGTAATCAGAGCCCCACACTCTTTCTTGCTTTGACTTCACTAAGTAAGACCTTTACTTTTCTGGCTTTATTGTCTCATGGTTATAAATTGACTCCTAGCTCAGGTATCATATCCTCACATGATAGAATCCAAAACAGGAAGGAAAGGAAAGGAAAGGGAGGAAGGTTTTGACTCTAGGCAGCTCTCTCTTTTACCGAAAAGAAAATTTGCTCCAAGAAATTACAGCACACACTTCACCATCCCTAGCCTAACCCAGACACATATCTCATTGGCCAGAACTTGGTGGCATATCCATCCCTGGAAGTCACAGCACAGGGAAATGGGATTGTCGTGACTAACACTGACCACTCATGGTCCACGCTGGGTTTGGCCTGACACCAGCCATACCAGTCAATATTCTGTTAGGCAAGAAGAGAGGCCATGCCTCTTGGGTGGGCACCAACAGCGTCCCATGAATTACACTGCAGACTCCAGAGCAAGAGCCACCAGCATGTGGGAGGATGTCACCACCAGGAAGGAGTTAACCTAACAAGCAAGAGTCAGCCCCCCAGTTCTAAACAGAAGGAGCCTGGGCCCCTAAAACAATCGGGGGCCAGGAGACAAGCCTCTGAATGAAGACCAGAAGGGACAATGTTAGTATCTTCTCAGTGTGTGCTCCATCCTCCCTGCCACCCACGGCAGCCAGCCACACAGACCCGAAGGCAAGTGTGCTGCCCAGCCAGGCTATTGGACCGAGCTGTCTGTGAGCACGCCTGGCTGGACTCCATCCCCTCTCATCAAAGCAGTCACCACTGGCCGGGCCTCCCTCCCTCCCAGCTCCCTGTGAAAGAGGTTCAGGCCTCTGGGCTCTAAGAGGCCTGGACTGGGTGAGGCTCTGTCCCTAGGGAATCTGTCTCCACCTCCCAGCTGCAGCAATTTGAGAAGCAGCCCATGGGAGCCTGGCCTAACTGCCAGGTGACAGACAGATGAAGTCAGCAGGACTGAAGCCTGTAAAAGGATCTGATCACTTGGTGGGATAATTAGAGCACCGTGAGAGAGAAGGCAAAAAGAAAAGCAAATTGAACACACATGCCGAAATTTGCTCCCTTCCAAAATTCATTAAAACTAATAAAAAAAGATTTGTTTAAAGACAAAAACCTATAAAGGAGAGGGAAGACAGAAAAAAGATTTCAGCAACAACTTTGCTGGAAAGCAGATGGACAAATGGTAACTGGAAATGGGCAGGGCTACGGGTGCTAAATCCTAATCAAATGGGGGGAAGTACTGAGAAAGGATCTGATTCCACCCCAAAAATCTCAGTGGGCTCAAGAGCTGACCGCAGCGGCACCCTTCGAATTGGGAGTAAGGGGGCTGACAAAAATTAGATGGTTTGAGAGGCAGCCAGATCCCTCGGGTCCCCTTCCTCACTCCACAGTGCTGGGCGTCCGCCCCCTTCTCCAGCAGGACAAGGGCTCTGGATGTTTATTCTCTGAAGAAGATAAAGCAGAGTCTTTATCTCTGCTTTAGGGAAATTAATTCATGTTCCCCACCACCCCTTCCTTGACTTCTCCTCCCCAGCTCAGCCGCCACAACACTGGCAGCCGAACTTTGCCCTCTGGACAGCAGATTAGAAGACAACTCTCCAGGCATCCAAGAGGAACGACTTTCCCCCAACAAAGGGTTCACCAGGATCTCCCTACAGTGAAGCTTGAAGTCAAAAAGCCCCATCCACCACACAGAGTTCCCGTCAGCAAGTTGGTTCCTCCCTGCCCACCACTACACTAAATCACAAGCAGACAACCGAAGCTTACCAAACTTCCTATAAAAACCTCCGGTACGGAATACAGAGACCAAACAAACCAGAGGCAGCAGAGACTATGCAGGAAGAAAGAAAAACGACTTTTAAAAACAGATCTGATCCCCAGAGAAAGAAGAAAAGATGCTGAATACCAACAACAGAATGTTATTTTTAAAAGAATATTTAGAGAACATGAACCGAGTTCCTGGAAATCAAAAACACGACGGCAGACATGTGAAACTCGATAGAAAGGTTAGAAGATCAACCTGAGGAAATTTTCCAGAAAGGAGAACAGAGACACAGAAAACCCAGGAACACCTGTATCATAATAATAACGGAGGGAGAGAGAGAAAGACAGAGACAAAGAGGAACACAGAGAAAATGGAGATAATGAAGTCTTTCTCAAAGCAATTCAAGAGTATTTCCCCATCAAGAAGAATATGAGTTACAGAGCTATTGTAAACATGGTCCTTCTGGGTCTTCATCCCTGACTTGCACCAGAGTTCAAGGAGAAATCCACAGCATTTCTCAGTGAATGGTAAGGAACAGTCTTTACTGAAGAAAGAGAAAACCACAAGGCCATGGTGTCTAAGAAGAGACAGGAAGAAAAGGCGTGCCAATCCCAGAATCTCCCATTATTTTAGGGCCACTGTGTTGCTGGGATGGAAAGTGTATCTGATTCCAGTGGAGGGAGCTCATCCCCCCATGGGTCTTCCTTTCATAGGCAACTGTAGGAAAGTAGTCTTGTCAAGTGATAATTAACAGGCAGTCTGCATTCAGGGTATCTGAAGTTTGCAGGTGTTGGGCAATGCCAGTTGCCTAGCATCTGGTGACCTTGGCTGTGGGAGTTTGTAAGTATACCCCTAAATCTCCATGCCAATGAATATTCATCGGAAGGACGGATGCTGAACTGAAGCTCCAGTACTTTGGCCACCTGATGCAAAGAACTGACTCATTGGAAAAGACTCTGATGCTGGGAGAAATTGAGGGCAGGACGAGAAGGAGGCAACAGAGGGTGAGATGATTGGATGGCATCATTGACTCAATGGACACAAGTTAGCGCAAACTCCAGGAGACAGGGAAGCCTGGCGTGCTGCAGTCCATAGGGTCGCAAAGAGTCAGACATAACTTAGCAACTGAACAGCAACAAAGACCCAACTGGAGAAGGGCAGGAGAGAGGAAGCTGTTGGTGCAAAAGGAAGCTATGTTACCAAACAAACTGGGGTCCATTCACCAGCGTGTAATAAAGCCAATCCACTGACCCCAGGCTGTGGTAGGGAAAGTGCAGCATGTACTGCAGGACGCCAAGCAAGGAGGCCAGGCAGCTAACAGCTCAAAAGATCCAAACATTTAGGGAAAGGTTTTGAAAGGCAGAATGATGGAGAGGGTTGTGGGATGTGACCAGTTTGTGGGTATTCTTCTAATTGGTTGGTAGTAAGGTAACCAGGAGTCAACATCATTAACCTTCTGGTTCCAACCAACCTGGGATCTATGTGCTTGTGGTTAGCAACTTCTTTCACCTGGTAGGAGTTTCAGTTTCTGCAAAACAGCTCAAAGGACATGGTTCAGAATATTATCTTTAGCCTTTGAGGAGGAGCTGAAAGTCCCTGACTTAGCCTAATGGCTAAACTATTATGATTTTGTCTTGCTTGACTTTTCCTTTGCTTCTGCATTTTCTCACTTCTCTGATTAACTTTATTCTTTGGAACTTGGGAAAGGCCATGGATGCTAAATTTTTTTACAAACAAGAAGTAGGCAGAGGACATGGGGTTGAGGGGTGGGTTTCTGTCCTGGGAAGGCCCCTAGGGTTCTGCTCCTTTACAGCTGTGCTTAGGTATATCTCCTCCTAAGGAGGAGGAGACCCTGGAGGCAAGCCAGCTTATGTCTAGGCAACCCAGAGTAGGCCCCAGGGTATTTTTTTATGTGGACTTGTTTTTTACTATTAATTTTTATTGAGTATCAATGAAATTAAGCCATACCCGTGGGGCAACCCAGGATGGGCGGGTCATGGTGGAAAGATCTGACAGGGTGTGGTCCGCTCGAGAAGGGAATGGCAAACCACTTCAGTATTCTTGCCTTGAGAACCCCATGAACAGTATGAAAAGGCAAAATGATAGGATACTGAAAGAGAAACTCCCCAGGTCAGTGGGGGCCCAATATGCTACTGGAGATCAGTGGAGAAATAACTCCAGAAAGAATGAAGGGATGGAGCCAAAGCAAAAAGAATACCCAGCTGTGGATGTGTCTGGTGATAGAAGCAAAGTCCGATGCTGTAAAGAGCAATATTGCATAGGAACCTGGAACGTCAGGTCCATGAATCAAGGCAAATTGGAAGTGGTCAAACAAGAGATGGCAAGAGTGAATGTCGACATTCTAGGAATCAGCGAACTAAAATGGACTGCAATGGGTGAATTTAACTCAGAGAACCATTATATCTACTACTGTGGGCAGGAATCCCTCAGAAGAAATGGAGTGGCCATCATGGTCAACAAAAGAGTCCGAAATGCAGTACTTGGATGCAATCTCAAAAACGATAGAATGATCTCTGTTCGTTTCCAAGGCAAACCATTCAATGTCACAGTAATCCAAGTCTATGCCCCAACCAGTAACGCTGAAGAAGCTGAAGTTGAATGGTTCTATGAAGACCTACAAGACCTTTTAGAACTAACACGCCAAAAAGATGTCCTTTTCATTATAGGGGACTGGAATGCAAAAGTAGGAAGTCAAGAAACACCTGGAGTAACAGGCAAATTTGGCCTTGGAATACGGAATGAAGCAGGGCAAAGACTAACAGAGTTTTGCCAAGAAAATACACTGGTCATAGCAAATACTCTCTTCCAACAACACAAGAGAAGACTCTACACATGGACATCACCAGATGGTCAACACCGAAATCAGATCGATTATATTCTTTGCAGCCAAAGATGGAGAAGCTCTATACAATCAGCAAAAACAAGACCAGGAGCTGACTGTGGCTCAGACCATGAACTCCTTATTTCCAAATTCAGACTGAAATTGAAGAAAGTAGGGAAAACCACTAGACCATTCAGGTATGACCTAAATCAAATCCCTTATGATTATACAGTGGAAGTGAGAAATAGATTTAAGGGCCTAGATCTGATAGATAGAGTGCCTGATGAACTATGGAATGAGGTTCGTGACATTGTACAGGAGACAGGGACCAAGACCATCCCCATGGAAAAGAAATGCAAAAAAGCAAAATGGTTGTCTGGGGAGGCCTTACAAATAGCTGTGAAAAGAAGAGAAGCGAAAAGCAAAGGAGAAAAGGAAAGATATAAACATCTGAATGCAGAGTTCCAAAGAATAGCAAGAAGAGATAAGAAAGCCTTCTTCAGCGATCAATGCAAAGAAATAGAGGAAAACAACAGAATGGGAAAGACTAGGGATCTCTTCAAGAAAATCAGAGATACCAAAGGAACATTTCATGCAAAGATGGGCTCGATAAAGGACAGAAATGATATGGACTTAACAGAAGCAGAAGATATTAAGAAGAGGTGGCAAGAATACACAGAAGATCTGTACAAAAAAGAGCTTCACGACCCAGATAATCATGATGGTGTGATCACTGACCTAGAGCTAGACATCTTGGAATGTGAAGTCAAATGGGCCTTAGAAAGCATCACTATGAACAAAGCTAGTGGAGGTGATGGAATTCCAGTGGAGCTATTCCAAATCCTGAAAGATGATGCTGTGAAAGTGCTACACTCAATATGCCAGCAAATTTGGAAAACTCAGCAGTGGCCACAGGACTGGAAAAGGTCGGTTTTCATCCCAATCCCAAAGAAAGGCAATGCCAAAGAATGCTCAAACTACCACACAATTGCACTCATCTCACACGCTAGTAAAGCAATGCTCAAAATTCTCCAAGCCAGGCTTCAGCAATATGTGAACCGTGAACTTCCTGATGTTCAAGCTGGTTTTAGAAAAGGCAGAGGAACCAGAGATCAAATTGCCAAAATCTGCTGGATCATGGAAAAAGCAAGAGAGTTCCAGAAAAACATCTATTTCTGCTTTATTGACTATGCCAAAGCCTTTGACTGTGTGGATCACAATAAACTGTGGAAAATTCTGAAAGAGATGGGAATACCAGACCACCTGACCTGTCTGTTGAGAAATCTGTATGCAGGTCAGGAAGCAACAGTTAGAACTGATCATGGAACAACAGACTGGTTCCAAATAGGAAAAGGAGTACGTCAAGGCTGTATATTGTCACCATGTTTATTTAACTTATATGCAGAGTACATCATGAGAAATGCTGGACTGGAGGAAACACAAGTTGGAATCAAGATTGCTGGGAGAAATATCAATAACCTCAGATATGCAGATGACACCACCCTTATGGCAGAAAGTGAAGAGGAACTAAAAGCCTCTTGATGAAAGTGAAAGTGGAGAGTGAAAAGGTTGGCTTAAAGCTCAACATTCAGAAAACGAAGATCATGGCATCTGGTCCCATCACTACATGGGAAATAGATGGGGAAACAGTGGAAACAGTGGCAGACTTTATTTTTCTGGGCTCCAAAATCACTGCAGATGGTGACTGCAGCCATGAAATTAAAAGACGATTACTCCTTGGAAGGAAAGTTATGACCAACCTAGATAGCATATTCAAAAGCAGAGACATCACTTTGCCAACAAAGGTTCGTCTAGTCAAGGCTATGGTCTTTCCTGTGGTCATGTATGGATGTGAGAGTTGGACTGTGAAGAAGGCTGAGCGCCGAAGAATTGATGCTTTTGAACTGTGGTGTTGGAGAAGACTCTTGAGAGTCCCTTGGACTGCAAGGAGATCCAACCAGTCCATTCTGAAGGAGATCAGCCCTGGGATTTCTTTGGAAGGAATGATGCTAAAGCTGAAACTCCAGTACTTTGGCCACCTCATGTGAAGAGTTGACTCATTGGAAAAGACTCTGATGCTGGGAGGGATTGGGGGCAGGAGGAGAAGGGGATGACAGAGGATGAGATGACTGGATGGCATCACTGACTCGATGGATGTGAGTCTGAGTGACCTCTGGGAGTTGGTGATGGACAGGGAGGCCTGGCGTGCTGCGACTCATGGGGTCGCGAAGAGTCGGACACGACTGAGCGACTGATCTGATCTGAAGCACAGCCCTGACCACCAGAAGTGTATGTGAAGTCGCTCAGTCATGTCCAACTCTTTGCAACCCCAAGGACTGTAGCCTACCAGGGATTTTCCAGGCAATAGTACTGGAGTGGATTGCCATTTCCTTCTCCAAGGGATCTTCCCAACCCAGGGATCGAACCCAGGTATCCCACATTGTAGACAGACGCTTTACCAGACGCTTTACCTTCTCCAAGGGATCTTCCCAACCCAGGGATCGAACCCAGGTATCCCACATTGTAGACAGACGCTTTACCGTCTGAGCCACCAGGGCAGTGACTACCAGAGCAAGACCCAGTTCTTCCAACCACTAGTCCCTCCCATCAGGAAGCTTACACAAGCCTCCTAGGCTCATCCATCAGAGGGCAGACAGAAGGAGAACAAAGAATCACAATTCCACAGCAGGTAGAACAAAAACCATACTACAGAATGTTCAGTTCAGTCACTCAGTCCTGTCCGACTCTTTGCGACCCCATGGACTGCAGCATGCCAGGCTCACCTGTCCATCACCAACTTCCAAAGCTTGCTCAAACTTATGTCCATTGATTCGGTGATGCCATCCAACCATCTCATCCTCTGTCATCCCCTTCTCCTTCCACCTTCAATCTTTCCCAGCATCAGGGTCTTTTCAAATGAGTTGACTCTTCACATCAGATGGCCAAAGTATTGGAGTTTCAACTTCAGCATCAGTCCTGCCAATGAATATTCAGGACTGATTTCTTTTAGGATGGACTGGTTGGGTCTCCTTGCTGTCCAAGGGACTCTCAAGAGTCTTTTCCAACACCACACCACAGTTCAAAAGCATTAATTCTTCAGCGCTCAGCTTTTTTTATAGTCCAACTCTCACATCCATACATGACTACTGGAAAAACCATAGCTTTGACTAGATGGACCTTTGCTTGTTAATATGCTGTCTAGTTTGGTCATAACTTTTCTTCCAACTTTTCTTCTTTAATTTCATGGCTGCAGTCACTATCTGCAGTGATTTTGGAGCCCCCAAAAATAAAGTCTGCCACTGTTTCCACTGTTTCCCCATCTATTTCCCATGTAGTGATGGGACCAGATGCCATGATCTTCGTTTTCTGAATGTTGAGCTTTAAGCCAACTTTTTCACTCTCCACTTTCACTTTCATCAAGAGGCTTTTTAGTTCCTCTTCACTTTCTGCTATAAGGGTGGTGTCATCTGCATATCTGAGGTTATTGATATTTCTCCCGGCAATCTTGATTCCAGCTTATGCTTCTTCCAGCCCAGCGTTTCTCATGATGTACTCTGCATAGAAGTTAAATAAGCAGGGTGACAATATACAGCCTTGACGTACTCCTTTTCCTATTTGGAACCAGTCTGTTGTTCCATGTCCAGTTCTAACTGTTGCTTCCTGACCTGCACACAGATTTCTCAACAGACAGGTCAGGTGGTCTGGTATTCCCATCTCTTTCAGAATTTCCCACAGTTTGTTGTGGTCCACTTAGTCAAAGGCTTGTAACTATTATTTACTTAATACCATTGTATTATTATTGGTCAACAGAATATAATATAATTCTATATCACCAAAACTACTATTTAATAGAAAAACTTGTAATCACTTTTTAAAATCCAAATGCATACCAGAATTATCTTGGAATTTTTTGAAAAATACAAATGCCCAGATATTGCTTTTTTTCTCTAAAGCTTCAGATGCGTTTCTAATGAGCAGTCATGTTTAAGAACACCTGGCCTATGTGATGCTCTTTTGCTTTTCTCTAGTTTTTTTCACTTTATCAATTTCAAGTTCAGTGCTCCCATTTCATTTAGTTTATGTTTTCCAATTTCTCTTTTTTTTAATGTTCTTTCTCAAGTCTTTATCAAGTATAGTAGAAAAGCTATTGTATACATATATAAAACTAGTATGTATAATATATATATTTTAGAAAACTTGAATTTTTGCTTAGTTAAAAAATTTATGACATTTTTATTCTACTTTTTTGACCTAGTATGAATAGAATGCTAGATTTCTAATTTATATTCACTCAAAACTTTGATATAGTTCCATCTATTTTGGCATCTAGTATTACTGTTGAATGTCTAGAAAGTTTATTATCTTAGTGATTTAAAAAAAAAAAATTGAATGAGGCTTGAAACTTCTAATCCAGTTGTGAGAATATAAAGAAATACTATGTGACACATAGTAAAGAAATTACCCTGTGATACAGTATTATCAACTGAAGTACAGATTTTGTTCAAATTTCACAAAATTTAGTGTCCATTGTTTTCATACCTTATTCAAGACTCCACATTGTATTTAAATGCATTGAGCAGCTTCAGCTGCATACAACAAATTCTGGTAAATTTTCTTTTCATTTTTATTCTATTACAAATATTTTCTAATTTTCCTTGTATGGCTTCTTAGATACACCCAACATTTAAAAGTGGACATTTAAGGTCCAAATACATGAGATTTCTAAAGTATCTTTGTTTTTGGTTTTTTTTTTTAACATGACAGTATTTAGTTTGAACAATTAATACATTTCAGATATAATATTATACATATTTCAATGTTATTCTCCCCAATCATCTAAAGTATCTTTGAAAAAAAAAGAATATGCCTCAAAGTCACATCAGTCGAGGAAAGGGAGAGTTGGGATATTTATTCACCGACTTTCCATCTGTCATCAGTTGAGAGTTGCTTCCAGGGGCATGAACTCTTCAGCACTTTTTTCTTTTGGCTCCTCTGGGTCTTCTCTGCAGTGCGTAGACTTCTCCAGCTGCAGCACGCATGCTCAGTAGTTGTGGCTCTTGGACTTAGTTGCAGTATGTGCAATGGGAACACAGAACCTTATCCACTGGACCACCAGGGAAGTCCCTCTCCAGCACTTGTTTACCCTGCAAACAAGCAAGCGAGCCCCCTGTAGCCAGAGATCTGTCCATTGTCTCAGTGCACAGTCTTCAGTGTTTGGGGTCTGGGCAGGGCACTGACAAAGCTTGCTACAATGTTTAAGCCAGCATGGCTTTCAGAAACATCTTTTCTGTTTGATCAGCTAGAGTCAGTGCCATTTGCTTGCATCCTGGAGCCCTGACTAATAAATGTGTCTCTAATCCAGTCCTTCCTGCTGCCAGCTGACCTAGTGCCTTTCTATTCCACAGTCCAAATCCTGAAGGCAACCAAGTGGATCGACTCTGCACACCTCCATCACCCCTAACGAGCAGACCTCTTCCCTCCAGCTGGTCACCAAGTGGTTTGCATGTGGGCTGCCTGCAATCAGGGGCCTGCCTGGACCAGTCAGGGTTCAATTATTTCCCTGAGTAGGACCATTGAGTGTGTGCAGGCACCATGACTGATCTGCTCCAACAAGGTGGGAGAGGCATTTGTGTCTGAGTCCTGGCCCCTGCCCACTCTCACTGCTGGAACTTGGCCCATTGTTCCCTGCCTCAGAACCTCTGGAGCATGGAGCCCTCTGTCCACTGTGGGGGAGAAGCAAGGAGTTCCTAGTACCCAAAATACTCACCGCATTCCCCAGTCTCCTTAAGGTATCTCCAGCCCTCTGATGCTACCTAGAAGTAAGATGCACACTTGCCTTCCAAACTGGAAAATAAAATGCATTTTCCCACAGAAACCACACTGTAAATGGTGACCAAGTGCAGTTAACATTGCTCTGTTAGTGACACACTTCACGAACATTATGAGTTAAATAGAAATTTGTGGACTGGCCTGAAAAATCAACCATCATTTATAACTCGGTTTCTATGGGAAAATGCATTCTGAGTTCCAAACAACTGGCTCACACAGAGATTTCTGGAACACAGACAGCCTGGCCACAATGTTGGAAACTGTAGGTGGCTTCTCAGTATACCCAGTTAACATGGCCACAGTGGGGAGTTAACAGTGGGCTGTTGCTTCAGGTTCAGAAAGCCCTGAAGAAAGGCATGGGATACTCTGGGCAACCTTGTGGGGCAGCTCATCCCTTCCTTCTGGAAGCTGATGGGGACCACAGAACTGATGGGGACAGCACAAGACAGCTAGCCCTGCATGCTCCCCAGGATAACACTCCTGACAGCCTCTGCTTATAAACTCCCAAGAGCACGGAGCTCACCGCTTCATAGAGATTTTATAGGGCCAACTCTCACCACTCCATAATTCTTTCCTATATTGAGCTGAAATCTGCCCTCCATTTCTTCCCACCCTGATTCTACTCCTGCAGTTTCTACTCATCCTTCAAACCTTGCTTGAGCTTTAACTTCTCTGTGAAACCTTCCCTAACCCCATCTCCTCCACATTAGACTAATACTAGCCGTTGTAACAAATAAACCTCAAATGTATCAGAATATATATCTCCTTATCAAAAAGTGAGTATCTTAGCTCAGGCTGCTATAACAAAATACCATAGATTGGCAGCTTAAACAACAAGCATTTATCTCCTCGTGCTAGAAGCTAGTTCGTGGAGGTCCAAAGATCTAGTGCTGGTAGATTTGGTGCCTGGTGAGAACCTGCTTCCTGGTTCATGGACAGCTGTCTTCTCACTATTATCTTCTCACTGTGTGCTCATATGGCAGAGAGACATCCTCTCTTACATCTCTCCTAATAAGGGCACTAATCCCATTTATTGGAGAAGGCAATGGCACCCCACTCCAGTACTCTTGCCTGGAAAATCCCATGGACAGAGGAGCCTGGTGGGCTGCAGTCCATGGGGTCTCGAAGAGTCGGACACGACTGAGCGACTTCACTTTCACTTTTCACTTTCATGCATTGGAGAGGGAAATGGCAACCCACTCCAGTATTCTTGCCTAGAGAATCCCAGGGACGGGGGAGCCTGGTGGGCTGCCGTCTATGGGGTCGCACAGAGTCGGACACAACTGAAGCGACTTAGCAGCAACAGCAGCAGCAATCCCATTCATGAGGGCCTCACTCTCATGAGTTAATTAACTCCCAAAGGCCCCATCTTCAAATACTATCACATTGGTGATTGGGGTTTCAACATAGGAACTGGGGTGGGGTGGGAGCATAGACATTCAGCCCATAGCAGTGGGTGTTCCTGACTGGCAAGCAAAAAAATTTCCCATCTGATGATTTAGGGTCCCAGATCAGATCAGATCAGTCACTCAGTCGTGTCTGACTCTTCGCGACCCCATGAATCACAGCACGCCAGGCCTCCCTGTCCATCAGCAACTCCCAGAGGTCACTCAGACTCACATCCATCGAGTCAGTGATGCCATCCAGTCATCTCATCCTCTGTCATCCCCTTCTCCTCCTGCCCTCAAGCCCTCCCAGCATCAGAGTCTTTTCCAATGAGTCAACTCTTCACATGAGGTGGCCAAAGTACTGGAGTTTCAGCTTTAGCGTCATTCCTTCCAAAGAACACCCAGGGCTGATCTTCTTTAGAATGGACTGGTTGGATCTTCTTGCAGTCCAAGGGACTCTCAAGAGTCTTCTCCAACACCACAGTTCAAAAGCATCAATTCTTCGGCGCTCAGCCTTCTTCACAGCCCAGCTCTCACATCCATACATGACCACAGGAAAGACCATAGCCTTGACTAGGCGAACCTTTGTTGGCAAAGTAATGTCTCTGCTTTTGAATATGCTATCTAGGTTGGTCATAACTTTCCTTCCAAGGAGTAAGTGTCTTTTAATTTCATGGCTGCAGTCACCATCTGCAGTGATTTTGGAGCCCAGAAAAATAAAGTCTGCCACTGTTTCCACTGTTTCCCCATCTATTACCCATGAAGTGATGGGACCAGATGCCATGATCTTCGTTTTCAGAATGTTGAGCTTTAAGCCAACTTTTTCACTCTCCTCTTTCACTTTCATCAAGAGGCTTTTTAGTTCCTCTTCACTTTCTGCCATAAGGGTGGTGTCATCTGCATGTCTGAGGCTATTGATATTTCTCCCAGCAATCTTGATTCCAGCTTGTGTTTCTTCCAGTCCAGCATTTCTCATGATGTACTCTGCATAGAAGTTAAATAAGCAGGGTGACAATATACAGCCCTGACATACTCCTTTTCCTATTTGGAACCAGTCTGTTGTTCTATGTCCAGTTCTAACTGTTGCTTCCTGACCTGCATACAAATTTCTCAAGAGGCAGATCAGGTAGTCTGGTATTCCCATCTCTTTCAGAATTTTCCACAGTTGATTGTGATCTACACAGTCAAAGGCTTTGGCATAGTCAATAAAGCAGAAATAGATGTTTTTCTGGAACTCTCTTGCTTTTTCCATGATCCAGCGGATGTTGGCAATTTGATCTCTGGTTCCTCTGCCTTTTCTAAAACCAGCTTGAACATCAGGAATTTCACGGTTCACATATTGCTTTTTCCATGATCCAGTGGATGTTGGCAATTTGATCTCTGGTTCCTCTGCCTTTTCTAAAACCAGCTTGAACATCAGGAAGTTCATGGTTCACATATTGCTGAAGCCTGGCTTGGAGAATTTTGAGCATTACTTTACTAGCGTGTGAGATGAGTGCAATTGTGCAGTAGTTTGAGCATTCTTTGGCATTGCCTTTCTTTGGGATTGGAATGAAAACTGACCTTTTCCAGTCCTGTGGCCACTGCTGAGTTTTCCAAATTTGATGGCATATTGAGTGTAGCACTTTCACAGCATCATCTTTCAGGATTTGGAATAGCTCAACTGGAAATCCGTCACCTCCACTAGCTTTGTTCCCAGGTTCCTATCAATTTGCCAACATCCCCTTGGCAGGTGGGAAGGAAAGCAGGGAGAAGGCACGCCTGCTTTTTAACTTCACTTCTTTTCTTGGAAATGAGCCATCATTTTGCCTCTGTGCCTTTGACAGGAACTCATCACATGGCTCCACCTAGGTGAAGGCAGAAGAGAGGCCTGGGAATGCCTTCCGTAGCTAGACAGGCACTGCCAGTGACAACTGAAGACCAAGGAAACAGAAGCACAAAGTTTAGACATACAAGTTGCCTCTTAGACACACACACACATACAGAGTGTAAGTTGGCTCTCAGCAGGTAGATTCCTGGCCAATCTGCATGTATTAAGCTGTACACTGAGCTCAGTCTTATGGAGGCCAAAGTCCAGTCCCTGCTCTAAACTGATCCATGTGTTCCAAGGGTCATAGGGCTGGATCTACCTGCAAATGTACAAGCTTGAGAGAGGCCCTGAGAACTCCTTGTCCCTAAAATGTTCCCTGTTGGAAGAGCATCAGCAATTCCACCATTAGACTAGTCAAACTGAGGCCTAAGGCACTGCATGTGGATAATGGACAAATCGTAGTAATCTGTCCCCTTTACTATTGTTCCAGGAACTTGACACTGCTATCTTAGTTAACCCTCTTCCACTCTATGACTGAGTTCTGTTACGCTGTATATCGCAGAGGGGGACTTGGAGGCACTGAGGTTAAGTCACGTGCCCAAGGTCACAGAACCAGGATGTGGTAAAGCAAGGCTACATCCCAAACTCTGCAGCAGGGGCAGGAGTCAATCACTAGGCCATACCGCCCAGCTCAACAACAGGAGGCTCTCAGTCCTTGACCCTGCTTTCTTTGTAAACCCATCCCAGTCGCTTCTATCTGAGGGAAAGGAGCATAAAGATTGGAGCTCCAGACTCCGCCTGGGTGCCCCTCTTCTGGGGGAGAGAGCGGCATTCACGTGGATCAGAGGCTCTGAGCTCTCCTCAACCCAGCCCTCTACCCCAGCTCCTCAGTTGGCCACCTGTCCCCTGAGCATCGCTGAGCAGCTGTGCCTGAGGGCCCCTCCAGCCCCTCGCAGTGAAGAGGCCCTCAGGCAGGGGAGAGGAGGCCAACCTGCCCTGTTGGGCTTTTCTGCTGGGCTTGCAGCAAGTCCTCCAGCCCAAGTTCGCCAGAAGGTCAAGAGGTTTTTCTTCTACCCAACTCCCCCATCCCTCACCCCCGCAGCCTGGACAGAACTGCTCAGCCAGAGGCTCCTCACTGGACCACAAGGATCCTCCTTCTCCCCGCTTCGTGGCTCCCGTGGCTGAAAGATCAGAGGAGTATAGGTCCCACTGTCCCAGGATGGGGGGTACCCCAAGTCACAGCCTAAGGATCAGAGATAGAGACCCCCAGGGAAGCTGCCTCTCAGAACGGACTCATCACACAGGTGGTGGTGGAGCTCAGAACACTTGGGTTACAATTCCTCTATTAATGTCTGGAAAACAGCTTAGAAGGCACATCACCATTTGTGCCTCATTTTTCCCATCTACCAGATGGGCTTACTTCTTTCAGTCAGTCTCCTGGAGCTTTGCACAATGTCAGATTCTTACTAATCTAGTGTCCCCACCACACCCACCATTAAAACCCTCTGTCACTGTAGCAAAAGAGCAAACATTTTTGTCTATTGGATATTCTGCAGCCAAGAAAATAAATGTCAGAGAAAAAATACTTCAATACTCCTATCAGACAAAGTAGACTTTTAAAATAAAGACTGTTACAAGAGACAAAGAAGCACATTACATAATGATTAAGGGATCAATCCAAGAAGACAGAACAATTGTGGACATATATGTACCCACCATAGGGGCACCTCAATGTATAAGGCAAATGCTAAGAGCCATAAAATGAGAAATTGACAGTAACAGAATAATAATGGGGGACTTTAGCACCCCACTTACACCAAGGGTAATCACCCAGACAGAAAATTAATGAGGAAACACAAGCCTTAAGTGACACATTAGACCAGATATTTGTAGGACATTCCATCCAAAAGCAGCAGATACACTGTCTTCTCAATTACACACAGAATATTCTCCATGAGAGATCACATCTTGGGTCACAAATCAAGCCTTGGTAAATTTAAGAAACTTAAGATCATATCAAGCATCTTTTCTAACCATAGCACTATAAGATTAGAATTCAGTTACAGAAAAAAAAAAAAAAACAACTGTAAAAAACATGAACACATGGAGGCTAAACAATATGTTGCTAAATAACCAATGGATCACTAAATAAATCAAAGAGGAAATTTTAAATTTACCTAAAGACAAACGACAATGAAAACAGGATGATCCAAAACCTATGGGATGCAGCAAAAGCAGTTTTAAGAGAATTTTATAGCAATACAATCTTACCTCAAGAAACAAGAAAAATCTTTAATAAACAACCTAACCTTCAGTTCAGTTCAGTTCAGTTGCTCAGTCGTGTTCAACTCTTTGCAACCCCATGAATTGCAGCATGCCAGGTCTCCCTGTCTATCAGCAACTCCTGGAGTTCATTCAAACTCACGTCCATGAAGTCGGTAATGCCATCCAGCCATCTCATCCTCTGTCGTCCCCTTCTCCTCCTGCCCCCAATCCCTCCCAGCATCAGAGTCTTTTCCAATGAGTCAACTCTTCGCATGTGGTGGCCAAAGTACTGGAGTTTCAAAGTACTGGAGTTTCAAAGAATTCCTTCCAAAGAACACCCAGGACTGATCTCCTTTAGGATGGACTGGTTGGATCTCCTTGCAGTCCAAGGGATTCTCAAGAGTCTTCTCCAACACCACAGTTCAAAAGCATCAATTCTTCGGCGCTCAGCGTTCTTCACAGTCCAACTCTCACATCCATACATGACTACTGGAAAAACCATAGCCTTGACTAGATGGACCTTTGTTACTCCTAAAGCAACTAGAGAAAGAAGAACAACCAAAACCCAAAGTTAGTAGAAGGAAAGAAATGGTAAAGATCAGAGCAGAAATAAATGAAATAGAAACAAAGAAAACAATAGCAAAGATTGAGGAAACTAAAAGTTGGCAGTTTGAGAAGATAAACAAAATTAATAAACCTTTAGCCAGGCTCAAGAGAAAAAGGGAGAAGATTCAAATCAATAAAACTGGAAATGAAAAAGGAAAAGTCACAGTGAACACCACAGAAATACAAAGAGTAACAGACTCCTAGAAACACCTATATGCCAATAAAAGGGACAATGTGGAAGAAATGGACAAATTCTTAGAAAGAGGCAATCTTCCAAGACTGAACCAGGAAGACATAGAAAATATATACAGACAAATCACAAGTAATGAAATTGAAATTTGTCATTTGTGTTAAAAATCTGTGATGAAAAATCTTCCAACAGAGGCTTTTCTGGTGGCTCAGAAGGCCACCCACTTCTCAAGTGGTAAAGAAGCCTCCTGCCAATGCAGGAGACACAGGTTCAATCCCTGGTCCAGGAAGATCCCACTTGCCTAGAACAACTAAGCCCGTGGGCCACAACTATTGAGCCTGTGCTGTAGAGCCCAGGAGCCACAGCTACTGAGCCCACATGCCCTAGAGCTTGTGCTGCCCAACAGGAGAAGCCACGGCAGTGAGAAGTCTACACGCCAACTAGACAGTAGCCCCCTGCTTGCCTAGAGAAGAGCCTGCACAGAAATGAAGACCCAGCACAGCCTAAAATAAATACTTTAAAAAAATCTTCCAATAAACACTAAACTCAGGACTAGAGGACTTCACAGGCAAATTCTGTCAAGCATTTAGAGAAGAGCTAGCATCTGGTCTTCTCAAACTCTTCCAAAAAATTGCAGAGGAAGGAATATTCCTGAGCTCATTCTACAAGGCCACCATCACCCTGATACCAAAACTAGAAAAACACATCACAAAAAAAGAAAACTACAGGTCAATATCACTGATGAACATAGATGCAAAAAACATCCTCAACAAAATACTGGCAAGCTGAATCCAACAGCACATTAAATGGATCATACACCATGATCAAGTGGGATTTATCCCAGGCAGGCAAGGATTCCTCAGTATACACAAATCAATCAATGTGATATACCATATTAATAAATCGAAGAATAAAACCATATGATCATCTCAACAGATGCAGAAAAAGCTTTTGACAAAATTCAACACCCATTTATGATTAAAAAAAAAAAAAAAACTCCAGAAAGTGGGCATGGGCATGGAAGGAATTTACCTCAACATAATAAAGGTCATAATGTGACAAATCCACAGCAAATACCATTCGCAATGTGAAAAAGCTGAAAGCATTTCTTCTAAGATCAGGAACAAGACAAAGATGTCCACTTTCACCACTACTATGCAACGGAGTTTTGAAATTCTTAGCCACGACAATCGAAGAAGAAAAAGAAATGACCATCTGCCGTGATTTTGGAGCCCAAGAAGAGGAAATCTGTTACTGCTTCCACCTTTTCCCATTCTATTTGCCATGAAGAGATGAGGCTTAACCATATACAAAAATAAACTCAAAAGGGATTAAAGATCTAAATGTAAAGCGGGACACTATAAAACTCTTAGAGGAAAACACAGGCAAAACACTCGACATAAATTACAGCAAGATCTTTTTTGGTATATCTGTTAAAGTAATAAAAATAAAAACAAAAATAAATAAATGGGATCTAATTAAACTTAAGACTTTGCACAGCAAAGGAAACCATAAACAAAACAAGAAGACAACCCTCATAATGGGAAATAATATTTACAAACAAAGCAACTGACAAGGGATTAATTCCCAAAATATATAAACAGCTCATCCAGC
Source organism: Tragelaphus eurycerus (assembly GCA_935064755.1). Lineage (NCBI taxonomy): Eukaryota > Metazoa > Chordata > Mammalia > Artiodactyla > Bovidae > Tragelaphus > Tragelaphus eurycerus. The sequence continues at coordinate 17,290,318 of CAKXYN010000023.1, forward strand.
TCAATATCAAAAAAACCCAACAAACTCAATCAATGAATGAGTGGAAGATCTAAATAGACTTTTCTCCGAAGAAGACATACAAATGACCCAAAAGCACATGAAAAGAAGCTCAGCATCACTAATTATTAGAGAAATGCATATCAAAACTACAATGAGGTATCACCTAATACCAGTTGGAATTGCAATCAATCAAAAAATGTTGGAGTGAGTATAGAGAAAGGGAAAATTCCTATACTACTGGTGGGAATGGAAATTGGCACAGCCGCTATGGAAAACAGTATGTGAAATGAAGTCGCTCAGCCGTGTCCGACTCTTTGCGACCCCATGGACTGTAGCCTAACCAGGCTCCTCTGTCCATGGGATTTTCCAGGCAACAGTACTGGAGTGGATTGCCATTTCCTTCTCCAGGGGACCTTCCCAACCCAGGGACTGAACCCGGGTCTCCCGCATTGTAGGCAGACACTTTACCGTCTGAGCCACCAGGAAAGTGGAAAACAGTTTGGAGGTTCCTAAAAAGTAAAAATAGAACTAGCATATGTCCAAGCAATCCCCTCCTAGGCATATACCCAGAGAACACCATAGTTAAGAAGATATATGCATAGTTAAGAAGTTAAGAAGTGTTCACTGCAGCACTATTCACATTAGCTAGGACATGGAAGCAACCTAGATATCCATTAACAGAGAAACGGATAAAGAAGATGTGGTACATATATACAATGGAATACTACTCACCATAAAAAAGGACAGAAAAATGCCATTTGCAGAAACACGGATGGACCTAGAAATTGTCATACTGAGTGAAGTAAGTCAGAAAGACAAATATCATATGATATCATTTATATGTGGACCATAAAAAAAAAAGGATACAAATGAACTGAGTTACAAAACATAAGTAGAGTCACAGATGTAGAAAACAAACTTACCAATACCAGGGGATAAGGAGGGAGAGGAATAAATTGGGAGGTTGGAACTGACATATATACACTGCTATATATAAAATGCTGCTGCTGCTGCTAAGTCACTTCATTCGTATCTGACTCTGTGCAACCCCAGAGACGGCAGCCCACCAGGATCCTGGGATTCTCCAGGCAAGAACACTGGAGTGGGTTGCCATTTCCTTCTCCAGTGCATGAAAGTGAAAAGTGAAAAGTGAAAGTGAAGTCACTTAGTCGTATTCAACTCCTAGCGACCTCATGGACTACAGCCCACCAGGCTCCTCCGTCCATGGGATTTTCCAGCCAAGAGTACTGGACTGGGGTGCCATTGCCTTCTCCAAATATAAAACAGATAACTAGTAAAGATCTGCTATATAGCAGAGGGAACACTACTCAGTACTCTGCAATGGCCTACATGGTGAAAGAATTTTTAAAAAGAGTATCCTTCACTATTTGTCAATATTTTGGCCACCTCATGCGAAGAGTTGACTCATTGGAGAAGACTCTGATGCTGGGAGGGATTGAGGGCAGGAGGAGAAGGGGACGACAGAGGATGAGATGGCTGGATGGCATCACTGACTTGATGGGTGTGAGTCTGGGTGACCTCCGGGAGCTGGTGATGGACAGGGAGGCCTGGCGTGCTGCGGTTCATGGGGTCGCAAAGAGTTGGACACGACTGAGCGACTGATCTGATCTGATCTGATCTGATCCTTCACTATCTCCCAGAGTTTGCTCAAACTCATGTCCATTGAGTTGGTGATGCCATCCAACCATCTCATCCTCTGTCACCCCCTTCTCCTCCTGCCCTCAATCTTTCCCAGCATCAGGGTCTTTCCTGATAATTCGGCTCTTTGAATCAGGTGGCTGAAGTATTGGAGCTTCAGCTTCAGCCTCGGTCCTTCCAATGAATATTCAGGGTTGGTTTCCTTTAGGATGGACTGGTTTGATCTCCTTGCAGTCCAAGGGACTCTTAAAAGTCTTCTCCAGCATCACAGTTTGAAAACATCAATTCTTCGGCACTCAGCTTTCTTTATGGTCCAACTCTCACATTCATTCATGACTACTGGAGAAACCATACCTTTTACAATACAGACCGTTGTCAGCAAAGTGATGTCTCTGCTTTTTAATATGCTGTCTAGGTTTGTCATAGCTTTTCTTCCAAGGAGCTAGCTCCTCTAATTTCGTGGCTGCAGTCACTGATTGCAGTAGTGATTTTGGAGCCCAAGAATATAAAATATGCCACTGTTTCTATTTTTTCCCCTTCTATTTGCCATGAAGTGACTGTACTAGTTGTCAAGATCTTAGTTTTTTGAATGTTGGGTTTAAGCCAGCTTTTTCACTCTCTTATTTCACCTTCATCAAGAGGCTTTTTAGTTCCTCTTCACTTTCTCCCATTAGGGTGGTGTCATCTGCATAGCTGAGGTTGTTGATATTTCGCCCGGCAATCTTTTTTTTTTTTTTTTTACTTTAATTGGAGGCTATTTACTTTACAATATTGTGGTGGTTTTTGCCATACAATGATATGAATCAGCCACAGGTGTACATGTGTCCCCCCATCCAAAACCCCCCATCCCATCCCTCTGGGTTGTCCCAGTGCACCAGCTTTGAGTGCCCTGTTCATGCATCAAACTAAGACTGGTCATCTATTTCACATATGGTAATATACATGTTTCAGTGCTATTCTCTCAAATCATCCCACCCTCGCCTTCTCCCACAGAGTCCAAAAGTCTGTTCTTTACATCTGTGTCTCTTTTGCTGTCTTGCATATAGGGTTGTCATTACCATCTTTCTAAATTCCATATATATGCGTTAATATATTGTATTGGTGTTTTTCTTTCTGACTTACTTCACTCTGTATAATAGGCTCCAGTTTCATCCATCCACCTCATTAGAACTGACTCAAATGCACTCTTTTTTATAGCTGAGTAACATTCCATTGTGTATATGTACCACAACTTTATTATCCATTCGTCTGCTGATGGACATCCAGGTTGCTTCTATGTCCTAGCTATTGTAAACAGTGCTGCAAGGAACATTGAGGTAAAGGAGTCTCTTTCAATTCTGGTTTTCTTGATGTGTATGCCCGGCAGTGGGATTGCTGGGTTGTATGGTTGTTCTCTTTCCAGTTTTTTAAGGCATGTCCACACTGTTCTCCATAGCAGTTGTACTGGTTTACATACCCACCAACAGTGTAAGAGGGTTCCCTTTTCTCCACATCCTCTCCAGCATTTATTGCTTGTAGACTTTTGGATCGCAGCCATTCTGACTGGTGTGAAATGGCACCTCATTGTGGTTTTGATTTTTCATGTGCTTGTTAGCCATCTGTATGTCTTCTTTGGAGAAATGTCTGTTTGGCCCATTTTTTGATTGGGTCATTTATTTTTCTGGTATTGAGCTGCATGAGCTGCTTGTATATTTTGGAGATTAATTCTTTGTCAGTTGTTTCATTTTCTATTATTTTCTCCCATTCTGAAGGCTGCCTTTTCACCTTGCTTATAGTTTCCTTCACTGTGCAAAAGCTTTTAAGTTTAAATAGGTCCCATTTGTTTATTTTTGCTTTTATTTCCATTACTCTGGGAGGTGGGTCATTGAGGATCTTGCTGTGATTTATATCAGAGAGTATTCTACCTATGTTTTCCTCTAAGAGTTATAGTTTCTTGTCTTACATTTAGATCTTTGTCTCCTGGCAATCTTGATTCCAGCTTGTGATTCATCCAGCCAAGCATTTGACTAACAGGGAGGAATGATTATGGGGATGTTTTTAATTTTGTTTTTTTGTGCTTTTCTTCTTTTAAAATACATTTTCTACAAGTTATTTGTTACCAGATTAATAAAAATTTCAGGTACCTAAAACTTTTTCAGGTACCCAAAAATTTTACTGCTCCTCCAAACACCAAGACTCCTCAGAGCCCACGTAATTAAGTTAGTGAGAGACTTGTCTTGCTGGAAGCATCTGGGCAGTGATTTTTAACTCTTTGGGAGCTGCCCACCTCTTAGAGAGTCTGATTAAAGTTGTGGGCCTCTCTCCAGAAAAATACACATAGGTGCAATCACAAACCTTATGTGATTTGGTAGGAGGTTCTTGGACTCCATGAAGTCTGTCTAGAAAGTTCAGGCTAGAAGTTTCTGATCCAAGTAAATTCCAACCCAGGAGAGAAAAAGCAACTTAGTGAAAGTTGCCAGCAGGCTAGTGGCACTCAGGTTCCTTTAAGGCTGTCCACAGTCTGGCCCCCACCACCGTCCCAGCTTTACCTCCCATTACTGGTCTCCACCTAGCGCATTTGGCCTTCTCCAGACTTTTCTCAGGCATGCTCTCCACCCTTCTGTCTAGTGCCCTTTCTGCCCTTTACCTTCCAATCCTTTTCATCAGTATCAAGGTTGGCTTTAGCTGCATATAAGTGACCCCTCATACTCCCCTAATAAAAATGGCTCAAATACCCAAGGGTATATTCTCTTTGGGTAAAGTCTGAAGGTGTGCGATCCAGGGTTGGTCTGGTAATTCCATAAGTTGCCAAGAACTCAGGCTTCTTTTGCCTTTTTCGCTCTGCCATCCTCAGTGCGCACAGCCAGTACCCAAAGTTGCCTCAGGGACCACGACATCTACCCTAAAGCGGAAAGAAGGGAGGTAGGAGGAGAGATGAAGGCACACCTCCCCCAAGTCTCCCTTCAGGAGCTTTTCCAGGAGTCCCAGGTACCACTGAGAGAAGCAGAGCTTCTAGACACATCTAACCTCAAGGGAGGCTGGGAAATGCAGTCTTTCCCACTGGGCACTGTGCTACGTTTCTGTCACTAAGGAAGGAGGGTGGGATGGATACTGGCCAGGCACTCTTTAGCCTCTACCATGTCGTCTCTTAAACCCACTTCATTCGTGCGACCTTGCCCACCCACCCCAGCTGCCATGGGTGTCAGGCTCCCGTGCAACCTTCTAGTCTGTGTCTGAGCCTTTTATTTTCCAATTTCCATCTCCATCTACTATTTAATATTTTATTGCTATCAAATTTGGGGGACTTGATACATTGTAAACAGTTAATTTGTAACATTAATGCAACTCTTTTTCTTTTATAACCTAAAATCTATGTTCCAATTTTGTCAATCATCCCAATGTTCTTTATACCACTACCAAAAGCAAGTTTAATAAGAGATAAGCCATTTCTGGTTCTTTTTGTCTGTAGATTGAGGGACAAAGCACTGTGTTTAACAATTACATGGATTGCTTTTTTTTCTTTCAGTGTGTTTATTACATTTATTTCAAATACGGTCAGATCCATTTATTTTCATTTGAACTCAGTTTTACAGTTCCTTCCATCTGGTTGATTTCATACCATATATTTTTTAATGTATAGAGTATTAACATAATTTCCAAAGTCAACCTACATAAAAGGTACACTCAGAGAAGCAGCACTCTCCTAAACTTCCCTCTAACCTCTCTCTCTCCCACCATCCCTTTTGTAGATAGCCAATTTCAGTAGTTTCTAGTTTATCCTTCCTGTGTGTCTTTTGAAAAAAATAAGCAGATACCATTATGTTTTATTTCCCTCCTTTCTTACATGTGATATGCTCTCTTTTGCATTTTGCTTTTGTCATTTAATAGTATATCCAGAAAATCACTTCATATCAGTTCAAAGAGATCTTCCTCACTCATTTCACAGCTGTGCCGATGTGGATCCATTGAATGCTGCTGCTGCTAAGTCACTTCAGTCGTGTCCCACCCTCAGCGACCCCAGGGACTGCAGCCTACCAGGCTCCTCCATCCATGGAATTTTCAAGGCAAGAGTACTGGAGTGGGGTGCCATTGCCTTCTGCGTCCATTGAGTGGATGTTCAACTAATCTCTTAAGGGCTTTGACATTTAGGTAATTTCCTATAACTTGAAATCACAAATCATGCTGCCATAAACCACATGTATTTAACTCATATCCATGTTGTTGACCTGTAACTTCAGGGTAAGGGCTTCCCAGGTGGTGCAGCGGTAAAGAATCCACCTGCCAACACAGGAGGAACAAGAGACGTTGATCCCTGGGTTGAGAAGATCCCCTGGAGTAGGAAATGGCAACTCACTCCAGTATTCTTGCCTGAACAATTCCATGGACAGAGGAGCCTGGTCCACGTGGTGCAGAGTCAGGCATGGCTGAGAGACTGAGCAGTCAGGCGCTCCTTCAGTGTAAGTCTCTGCAGGTCAGTTACTGAGTGGAGGGCAAACCTGTATGTAGTTTTCTTTCTTCTTTTTCTTTAAATCCTGGGAGCCCGTGTGCATTTTTTTCCTTTGAAATAGTCTCCCATTTTATTGCTTACATTTGAGAAATTCTGTTTTGTTTATTTATTTGGCTGGGATCTTTCTCAGTGTGGTTCAGGGAGTCTTCAGTTGCAGGGCGTGGGCTTAGTCGCTCCGCAGCACGATGGATTCTAGTTCCCCAGCCAAGGATCAAACCTGCATCCTCTGTGTTGCAAGGTGGATTCTTAACCATCAGACACCAGGGAAGTCCTGTATGCAGTTTTCTTGGGTGTTCACAAATTCTCTGTTGTGGAGTCTTGGGTCCCGCAATCCCACCAGCAACGTCTAAAACAGCCTGTTTCCCCACTGCCTCACCAACAGAGTAGGTTATCAAAAGTCTGAAGTTTTGCCAATCTGATGAATGTGAAATGTTTCAGTGTAGTTTTAATCAGCACTTCTCTTAATATTTTCACTTGTTTAAGGGTTATTGTTATATCATTTTGGGTGTGTGAATTTTCTGTTAGATCTTTGGCACATTCTTCTAAAGAGAGATATCTTTAAAACTTCTTTTAACATTAAAAAAAAGTTAGGGAGTTCCCTGGCAGTTCAGTGCTGCACTTCCACTGCAGGGAACCCAGGTTTGACCCCTGGTCTGGGAACTAAGATCCAACATGCCCCTCAGCACAGCCAGAAACAAAAAAATATTAATCTTTTTTTTTTCTTTCAGTTTTTATTATTTATGGAGAAGGAAATGGCAACCCACTCCAGTACTCTTGCCTGGAAAATTCCATGGATCTAGAGCCTGGTAGGCACCCCACCCCAGTACTTTTGCCTGGAAAATCCCATGGACGGAGGATCCTGATAGGCTCCAGTCCATGGGGTCGCTAAGAGTTGGACACGACTGAGCGACTTCACTTTCACTTTTCACTTTCATACATTGGAGAAGGAAATGGCAACCCACTCCAGTGTTCTTGCCTGGAGACTCCCAGGGACGGGGGAGCCTGGTGACCTTCCGTCTATGGGGTCGCATAGAGTCGGACACGACTGAAGTGACTTAGCAGCAGCAGCAGCAGGCTACAATCCATGGGATTGCAAAGAGTTGGACACGACTGAGCAACTTCATTTTCTTTCTTTATTATTTACATGTTAGAGATATCTCATTTTATTACTGCCATGTAGCATCTAGTTCCTCTATGCCAGGCACCATGCTGGGGACTAGGAATCTTACACCTGGGTGGTCACAGTCTAGAAGGAGAGAAGAATTTGACACAGTGTCCTGAGAGTTATAATTTTGTTGTTGTTGTTTAGCCGCTAAGTCATGTCTGACTCTTTGTGACCCCATGGACTGTAGCCCACCAGGCTCCTCTGTCCCTGGGATTTGAGACATGAAAGGTGGGAGGAACTTCTGCGCCTGATAGAATCTAGGAAGGCTCCACAGCGGAGGTGAACTAACCTATCAAAACTCCAAAACATAGACAGGTGAATAGACATAGGTGGGAAAAGATGGGGGAGAGGAAGGCATGGCCGGGGGTCCAGAGCCCTTTCCAGCACTTTCTGCCTGACCCTGGGGCTTGGAGGCAGAGCTCATCCCCTCCTCCCCAGCCCTCTCCCTGGGCCTTCCCTGTGCCCTCCCATGAGTCAGAGTGCTGCCAGCTGCCACAGCTACTCTCACTTACCAAGTTGGTTACACTAGTGGGGGTGGGGGTGTCTTCTGTTCTTCACTACTTTAGACCCAACTGCTCAGCTGTTTCAGGCACAGTTGGCCTTGCTGCCTTGACAGTGGGCCTGTGTGTGTGTGTGTGGAGGGGGGTGTTGGGTGGGGGTCACATGCCCAGGAATACCCACAAGAAGTGCAATCCATTACCAAGAGTTCATGTTTCTCTCACATGCCTACAACCTGTGGGTTTGCGGTTAACATTAGGCCTCACCTCTCCTCTGCCACCTGAGACTGAGCCCTGTCCCTCCACCTTGCCACGCCAGAGAGGGAGGGGACTTGTGGATTCGCTGGGCTAGGTCTTAAGTGGTCTGGTCTGAAGTGGTCAGGGAGGGCTTGCCGGCAGCTGTGCGGTCTGCACTAGACTGGGAAAGCTGGGTGGGATTTAGAGAAGCCAGAGTGGCAATGGGGAGCGTGAGCACTCCAAGGAAAGGCAGGGATCCAGTATCCAGCACAGAGAAGAAGGTCCCCGGGAGCACAAGTCAGGATGAGCTGCGGTCATAAACAACCCGGTGAAATAGACCGCCAGTCCAGGTTCGATGCATGAGACAGGGCGCTCAGGGCCGGTGCGCTGGGATGACCCTGAGGGATGGGATGGGGAGGAATGTGGGGAGGGGGATTCAGGATGGGGGACACATGTCCACCCATGGCTGATTCATGTCAATGTATAGCAAAAACCACTAAAATATTGAAAGTAATTAGCCTTCAATTAAAATAAATTAAATTAAAAACAAAAATACCAACCCAGATTCTCTGAATCTCTACGCATGAACATTCTTGTTTGAGCCACATATAATAGTAACGAACACAAACGTACTGTGTCAGGGTTCTCCCTCTCTGACTTTTTCCTCTTGGCTCTGTTTTAAGCTCCTCCATTTGGCCGTCTGGACATCAAATCTGTTACTTCCGAGATTGCAGTATGCAGGGCAGCATCGCAGGGCGGTGGGGGTGGGCAAGCACTGAGTTATCCCAAAGGGCGCAGCCCCGAGGCCCTTGAACATCAGAGCTGTCTCGTCACCAGCAAGGCCCGGCTCCTTAGCCGCATTACCACATGGCCACTGTGGCTGCCATGTGTCCAAGTTCACCCAATTAAGCCGGGATTAACTCCATAAGTGCTGGCCTTCTGACCCCAGGGTGTGGGGCTGAGAGGGCCTGGTGCTGGGCCCACATCTGAGCATCCAGGAGGGTCCCCCAGAAGCTGCCTGGCAGGGTGGGTAGTGAAGAGGGCTGTGCCTCAGTCCCCAATGCCCACCTGCCAAAGGCCCACCAGCAGGGCAGGATAGAGTTGAGATCAAGTGCCATCTTGAGGTCAAGTGCCCTGACCGGCTTCAGGAGGGGAGTGGAGGTAATGGGCCTCATGGCCGAGGAGACTCTCCCATGTAGAACACGCTTCCCCAGCCCTAGGGGCTCCCAGAGGTGCCTCGGGCAGAGTGCCAATCCCACTGTCCCTCCCTAGTCTGAGCACTTGAGGGCGGGCATTTGAAAATCACTCCAAGGCATCGCCAGTCTAGAAGAAAGGCGTCTAGACCTCAATGCCTTCATGAAATGAGTTGAAGCCCCTTCCTCCTGAGCAGGTACGTTGGCGGGGTGCACACCTGAGCCTCTCAGGGATCACAGCTTCCAGGCAAGAGGGAAAGGGGCAGAGTGGGATGCCCGAGAAAGACCACCCCCTTCGCCATTCCTCACCAGCTGGCCCAGGTCCCTTCTCTGGTTCCAGGCTTCCCATCTGTTCCGGCTGTAAAGGGAAGATGGTCTGTGGGCTCTTCCCTCTCCTGGGACAGCCCCCAGCTGCCCATAGGAAGGATGGAAATGGATGACAGCAGAGAAGCTCCCCCAAACCGATCTCCCCAGCCTCAGACAAAAGAGAGTGGTCCCAGCAGAGCTGAAAGGAGGCTCCAGCTGGACTGGGTTTCAGGATGAGCCTCTGGCCATTGGCATCTTGCCTCCTTGGTGTGCAGGAGGGAAAAGAGGCTGCCACATATACCTTCCTCTTCACCCGTGGCTGATGTCAATGAAAGAAATTTATGTTAGCAGTAGCTAACATTTTTGAGCAGTATGTCTCTAATTCTTTATGTGCTAAGGTCTTCACGTGCATCATCACATTTAAGGTAAGATGCTTCGATTATTTGCATTTTTTTAGGTAAGCAGGGGGATCCTAAGGTCAAGCACCTGGACAGGGTCAAATGGCTAGAGAGGAGGTGGGTCGGGGTTCACCCCAGGTGGTCTGCTCTGCTCCGTGCTCCTTTGGAGCGGATGGCTCCGTTCAGTGGTGAGCAGGTCTGGGCTCCCCCAGGCTCCTGGTGACTCTCGTGAGCCCCTCAGGCCACAGTTCTCAGTCTCAAAGTGAGTGGGTATCAGATTTACAGGCTAATTTTCCCCGAATGCCCCATCCTCTCGCTTCTCCAGCTTGTATCAGAACAGGCCGGGGTGAGGCGCACAGCCCACAAGTGGAAGAAGCCCCCACAGTGCTTTTGATGCTTCCCTGAGCCTGCCCCCAGAGGCCTGCTGCCTGGGGACCTGGCCCCTCGGGTCCCTGAGAGAAGCAGTCTTGGTCCCATCTCATGTTCTGAAGGAGCCCCAAGCCTGCTGCTGGCTTCCTGCACCTTCCCGGTAGTTCAGAGTTTTTGCACATTTCCAAGGCAGGCACAGGGGTGTGGACGTGAGCACATCAGTACCCGTGCCCCGGGCCAGGAAGCTTGGTGGGGGGTGAGAGAAGATTCTGCCCACAGAGATTTAACTTCTGGCCCCCTACCGCCCAGCCCAGCACTCCCCTCACCTCACTGAGCCCAGCCCGCAGCACGGAGCTGGGGTTATTCCACCTAATTGTGCATAAATTTTAACAATTCCATAATTAAAAAGTGAGGTTTTTTTCCCCTAATGGCTTGCAGGAAGGATCAAATGAAGTATTGGCTGACATGGGCTCTCCCTGTGCAGACATGAGGCATGATGCAGGATTATCTGGCTCATCTCTCTAATTCTCCTTGGAAGAGGGTCTGGTGAAAGCTCAGGGCACTGACCCTCACTGCGGGGAAAGACACAGAGTCCCGCGGAGAGTCACCACGTCACCCATCTGTGGGGCAGGGACAGAGGGGCTTGTAGCTTACACGGTGTAGTTGTTTTGTCTGTTTGGTTGGAGGTGGAACTCTGTAACAAAAAGAATACAAAATGACAAATACAAAATTGAAAGGAGTACAAACTTAAAAATTGATCTAGAATGAGGAAAATAGCATGCTAAATTACAAATTTTAAAAAAAAGCTAAGAGGGACCACTGGTGATTCAGTGGTTAAGATTTCTTCCTCCCAATGTAGGGGATGAGGGTTCGATCCCTGGTCAAGAAACTAAGATTCCCACATGCCTTGAGGTCAAAAAAACAAAAACATAAAAAAACAGAAGTAATATTATAACAAATTCAATAAAAACTTTAAAAAATGGCCTACATCAAAAAAAGAAAAGAAAAAGCTGAGAAATACTACAAATTTAACAAAATACAGAAAAATAACATTTTAAATTCATGTACAAATAAATAAATAAAAATAAAAAAATAAATTCATGTACAGCCCAATCCACCTCTGTTGTACTTTTCTTCGATCTTTTTTGGAGCTTTATACTCTTTAATTACCTTTTCTTGAGACAAGTCTGTAACTGTTCTGTTTTCCACAGAGAAAATAGAAAGATAACCTAGTCTTTCCTCTAATGTGGTTGATCTAAATTTGCTCATTGACTATGGATAGTTTAGAAAGTGTTCACATTCACAAATTATTACTGGTATTGCAGTGTAAATGTTTATGATTATTGCTAAATTTGGGGAAATGTCTATCAGCTCCTTTGGATGTAAACAACAGGAATTCAGGGCATTTCAAGTTTTTGTGTTCAGATCACCCAAAAACTTAAACACACCAAAAATGTGATAAATTATATTTCATGTGTTTCCCATTTTGAGAAAAAGTATGATAGGTATCATGTTTTTAAAAAATCATTCATGACACTTGTTTAAGAGGGGGAGGGGTTGGCTACTCCAATGGAGTTTTGTAGAAGGGGGAGGCAGCATGCTCAACCCTAAAAACAGCAAGAAAAGTGGGGATTTACAGCCAAGGAGCAGGAGCAGGGTGGTGGTCAGTGGATGGAAAATTATGAAGAGGAAGCATCAGGGGGAGGGCTTACCTGCTGAAGGCAGGATAGGGTGATCAGGCATCACCAGGGGCACTAGAGGAGAGAGTGATCAAGTAAGGGATTAGGGGAATCTGGCTAAACTGACTGACAGAGCAGGAGTCTTGCTAATATTGGGCGATGGAGAGACAAACACAGAAGCCCAAAGTCAGGGCCAAGTGAAGAGAATTCAAAGGAGCCTGACTAGAGTCTAGTCAAGGAGAGAATCCTTATCAATCCTAGGACTGAACTTCCATTGTGAACTGGTATTGATAAGAATCAAAGTTTCTGATTTTATTTGATGATCAGAAGAATGTCTCCCAGACTACCTTATGGCTTCATCACTTCAAAGTTTATTTCTCCTACCGTACCCACTGTTCACAGCCCAGCCTCAGGGGACACACGCACATTGTGAGACAGTCTCTGGCCCTGCGCCTTTCACAGTGAACGGCAGGAATATGCCCAGAAGCCATTTCTACACCAGCAGACTAGTCAGTCCTCCGCATGTGCAGGTTCTTCATCTTCAAATCCAACCAACTGCCCATGACGCATTCTCAATGGCTTACATAGTATTTAAATTGCATTAGATATACGTGATCTAGAGATGGTTTAAAGCAGGGATCCCCAACCCCCGGTAGGGTCCTTGACCTGTTACGAACTGGGCCGCACAGCAGGAAACGATCTGGCAGGCAAGCAAGCTTCATCTGTATTTACAGCTGCTCCCCACTCATTCTGCATTATGGTGAGTTATAAAATTATCTAATTATATATCACAATGTAATAATAATAGAAATAAAGTGCACAAAGGCTTTCCTTGTGGCTCAGGCGATAAAGAATCCGCCTGCAATGCCAGAGACCTGGGTTCCATCTCTGGGTGGGGAAGATCCCCTGGAGAAGAAGGGAAAAGCTACCCACTCCAGTATTCTAGCCTAGAGAAGTCTATGGACTTGTATAATCCATGGGGTCGCAGAGAGTTGGACACAACTGAGCGACTTTCACTTTCAAAGTACACAATAAATGTCATGCACTTGAATCATCCCCAAACCATCCCCCCAACCCCCTCACCCCCATCCGTGAAAAAACCATCTTCCACAAAACTGGTTCCTGGTGCCAAAAAGGTTGGGACCACTGATTTGACGTATATGGGAGGGGACTTTGCTGGTGGTCCAGTAGCTAAGACTTCTGCGCTCCCAATGCAATGCCTGGGTTTGATCCCTGGCCGGGGAACTATATCCCTCATGCCCACAAAGAGTTTACTTGCTGTATCTAAGAGTTCATAAGCCGCAATTAAAGATCCCATATGCCTCAAGATCCTGCGTGTGGCAGCCGAGACCCAGTACAGCCGAATTAATAAATATATAAAAATAAAGTACATAGGAAGATGCTAGCAGGCTACATGCAGTGACTACACCATTTTATATGAGAGGCTTGAGCACCCCCACGGATACAGAGGGATGGCTATTCATGGAGCGGTCGCAAGCCCTTCTTCCCACCACATGGCCATCTGCCTGCTGTGCACTCTGCCCTGTTCAAAGTGCTGAAAGGGACCCTTCATGCAGCTTCAAGACAAGCAAAGACTATCTCTAAGTATCACCAGGACTTCCTGCTTCTGAGACTCAGAACCTCTAACCTGGATTTGCAGGGACCTTCTAATTGGCCATTTATTTCATCTCCATCTTACATTCTAGTGTGTCCTGCACTCAGCTCTCAACAGGCATATAGCATGGTATCTGGTATACAGATAGAGCTTAATAAATGAAATTCAACTGGGTGAATGAATGAGCAAACGAGGATCAGTCCTTTAAGAACTCCATAGGGCTTCCTACTCTGACACTGCTTCTCTGAGTTTTGCAGTTTCAGTTACTATATTCTGTCTTCTCATCCCCACACATGGGCTGCTATTTGTCCAATTATCAGTCCTGAGTTTGGCTCAGCAAATAAGGTCATTTGCTGACCTTGTCATTGCCATCGCAGTGACCGTAAAACCTAAACAATCTACTTGATTTTCGAGGCCTTCTACAATCAACCCCACCCTAAATATTTATCTAGACTATGTTCCCTCTGACCCCCTCCCTTGTTTATTGTTTCAGTAAAGGAAGTAGCCTCACATATGTAAGAGGTACATTTACTTTATGTTAACATGTTTTTCTGGGCTCCAAAATCACGGCAGATGGTGACTGCAGCCATGAAATTAAAAGACGCTTACTCCTTGGAAGGAAAGTTATGACCAACCTAGATAGCGTATTCAAAACCAGAGACATTACTTTACCAACAAAGGTTCGCCTAGTCAAGGCTATGGTCTTTCCTGTGGTCATGTATGGATGTGAGAGCTGGACTGTGAGGAAGGCTGAACGCCGAAGAATTGATGCTTTTGAACTGTGGTGTTGGAGAAGACTCTTGAGAGTCCCTTGGACTGCAAGAAGATCCAACCAGTCCATTCTGAAGGAGATCAATCCTGGAATTTCTTTAGAAGTAATGATGCTGAAGCTGAAACTCCAGTATTTTGGCCACCTCATGCGAAGAGTTGACTCATTGGAGAAGACTCTGATGCTGGGAGGGATTGAGGGCAGGAGGAGAAGGGGACGACAGAGGATGAGATGGCTGGATGGCATCACTGACTTGATGGATGCGAGTCTGAGTGACCTCCGGGAGCTGGTGATGGACAGGGAGGCCTGGCATGCTGCAGTTCATGGGGTCGCAAAGAGTCGGACACCACTGAGCGACTGATCTGATCTGATCTGAACATGACATTGACTGTATTTTAAATAGGTCAACTGTAGGAACGCTGGGGAAATCAAAACAGCCCAGAGTGAAAAGCATGTACAAGCATGAACATTCATTTTCTCACCATCTCCTTTCAGTGAACACTTTCTGCTTTCATCAGAGTTCAGAGCACACCATTTCGCAACATGGTCTTCTTTTCTGTGATAACTGAACACGTTTTCTTCTGCCTCCATGGTTTCACCTCTAGACACACAAACCTTAGAGGTTAAAGGAAGTGGAGCAGGCAAGGGGTCTTTGTCAACATTGAGAGAAAAAGTGGCCAAGAACCAGCTTCTGTTTAAACACTCCCAATGAATGGAACCTCCCCCTCCCAAGGCAGCCAGTCCCACTGGTGGGGGGATCTATTTTTTGGAAGGTGCTTTCATTTTCTGTGAGCTGAGCGGCCTCTGGGAGCCTCTGTGTTCCGGTTCTGCTCTCTGGAATAGCACAGGAGAGCCTACATGTCCTTCCCGTCAGCCTGTCCACTCTTCAAAGGCGGATACAGCATGAACCTTTTCTAGGTTCAACAACCCTGATCTCTCATCCTCTCCGGTAGCCCCTGAATTCCCTTTTGCACCGTTATTCTTCATAGGCTATTAAATCACTTGTTCAGGGAGAATTATAGGTACCTTTTACGTACATCTTCATGATCTATAATTTCTAGATTTTCTTCCATGAGCTTGTATTTTCCCATTAGAAAAAACATACAGTAGCATCCACTGTTACTTCTCTGCTGCTCTGTGATTCCTTCTTGCTCCTAATGAGCTGAATCCTTAATGCTACAATGATGTTCTCTGCTGTGCATCCCTCCCACCACGTGCTTCCTCTGGCTCTTCAGTGGCTGGACTGGGACCAGTGGACTGGCTGCCACTGGGACCACACTCCAGGTTGACATCCGTCCCCTCATGCCACTCTGGGGGTAAAACTGTTCACGCCGTGACAGACCTCACCTCCCCATCACCCTGCTCACGTCTCTCTCATGTCCACATGGACAGCACGGGAAGCTTTGCTCAGTGCTTGCCAAGATACTCTTTGCTTTTCCTAACACGCTAACAATAAATATGTTGAGTGATTGAAAAAAAAATCCTTTGGTAATGGGGATTTGGGTTTGACATGATTTAATGAATTAATTCTGGCATGAGTATGGTTCTCTGTAAAGTGCTCCCGGACCATCTGTCTAATAATTCTAGAATGCTGTGGAGTGACATTAAGCTTACATCCCAGGAAGCATATTATTCTCTTTTTGAAAATCAGGACATTTTGCTCCCTTGGGCTGGGTAGTCCTTCTCTTCTCTAACCCATCCTGCAGTCTTGTCTCCTCAGGACATTCAGGATCATTCCGAGGATCCACCCTTCCCTGAACTCCCGTAATGACTCACAACGGAAGGAACAGCAGCAGCAGTAACAGCCACCAGCTAGTAGAGCTTGTTCTGCGCCAGACTCTTGGCTGAAGGGCTGTATACACCTTTATCATATGTATCAATTAATCACTGTATCATACTTTTGAGCATATATAATTAAACTTTTAATCACTTGCATAATGGATGCTATCATCATCCCCATTTAGCAGATGAGAAAACTTGAGATTCTGAGATGTTTAGGTTCCAGTGTTGCTCAATGTCCCTTAGCTAGTGAATAAACTCAGGTTTGTCTCAGTCCAAAGTCTGAGCTCTTACATCCAATCCCCCAGGTATGAGTATCTGTGTTACACAATTTCACCTTTCACTTTGTACAATTCTCCTACTGTTTCTGGGGCTTTCACCTTAATATTTCTGGCACCTCCTGGACAGCACCCAACCCACCAAAATGGCCTTAGGTACGTTCCTTAGTCGCTAAGTGATCTTTCTTGAATGCTGCCCCTGGTTCTGTCTCTCACTGGGAGCCAGCAGCATCCGTCCCCTAAATGGCCAGGTGCTAGGAGAAGCTGCCATGGAGGGGTTGAGGCAGGGATGCCCAGGGCCCGGCTGTCTCCACCTCTCACTGCAGGATGAAGAAGGGACCCCCGTTCAGAAACCAGAGGGATGTTCTCAGCCCACTGAGCCCCTGGGAGGATTGACACTGCCACGTTTTCTGTCTTCTGTTCTCTCCCACTGAGCCCCTAGGGGCCGAGGCCTCAACTGATAATTCTGATCATCTAATTCTCAACAAGGTCTTTCTGGCTGGTAATTGAATTCTGTATTTTCCTCCCAACCTAGTCAGGGGGCCTTACCAGCACATCTCTTGGGCAGAACACTGGGCCAGGCTTGCTGGGAGGGGCGCAGAGGCGTGGAGACCCTTCTCAGCCTCCACACGTTCGTTTCGGGGGCCACAGGTGCAGGCAGACCACAGGACCACGTGGCGCGTCCAGGACTCTGTCCTTTGCAGGGCAGGCACCACACTTAGGAGACTTCCAGGCCACAATCTGGGGAGTGTCTTGGAGGAGAGTGTTCTGCAGGCAGGATTCTGATAGACAGGAGGAGAGGGGGAGGGCCAAGGCCTGGAGGGAACACACACGACATATTCAGTGACAAGTCAATCCGCCTGGACGGGCCTTCAAGCCTTCAGCCAAGGAATGACTCCTGAATGCTCAGGCCGTTGTCAAGGAGTGTGTGCAAGTGGTGGGGGTGGGGAGGCCGGAGGCCGTTGCCAAAAGGCCCAGTCTGACCATGCCCATCTCCAGGCCTCCATCTACAGAACCGAGGTAAACCTAGTGGTGGGGCTGGGTGCAGAGGGTTCCCCAGCTCTGTGCACAGACCACCTGGTGCATCGAGCCCGAAAACGGGCCATTTCCTCACCCTCAAGTCCCACCTGTTTCACCATCTCCACCCCTTTGGCAGGTGGGCCTCAGTCACATCTGACCTGTCTCAGGGTGACCAGCCCCTCCCTGACCTCTCTGCTCCAGCCAAGTTGTTCTCTAGCACATTCTCCACACACACTTCCTCACGGGCCCCCAGCACTGACACTCCCCAGTGGCTTCCCAGGGCCCTTGGGTCCAGACATGGTGATGAAGCCTTCTGAGGCTTTGTTCCCCCATCTCTCCAGGGTCACCTTTTGTCACATGAAGCTCCCAAGATACGGGGCTGCTGTGAGCCTTCAGCACAAGTAAGAAACCTCCTCCCTTGTTACTGTTGAGATGACCCTGCAGTCCCACTAGCCAGTAAGGATGGATGCAGCGTTATTCATACCCAGACGGCTTATCTCCAGAGCCCAGCTTCTTCAACACTAGATTATAGTCCCTTGGAAACTTCTATGGGCACCCCTCCAACCCAAGTTGACTCACAAGCCTCTGCTGCATTTAAGGCTTCTGCCTACATGGCGCTCTCCGCCACCCATGAAAGCTTTCTCAGATGCCTCACCCCAGGAGTAGGGGTGGGGGGCAGTGATTGCCCTGCTTTGCTCCACATTGGCATCACCTGGGGATCTTTTTTAAAAAACTACTGATGCCTGACTCTCAGACACCGTGATCAGATTGCTGCTGGATGCCCCCGAGATGCAGCAAAGTCTGGTAGCCACTGGCAGTCATTCTTAAATCAGAATATGCACCAGCATCCCCAGGTGGACTTGTTAAACAGATAGCCGGGCCCACGCCTAGTTTCTGATCCCGTGTACCCGCGTTAAGGCCTGAGAATTTACATCCCAGAGTATCCCGTGCTAATCACCACCCATGCACCCATCACATCCGTGTGCTTCTTTTCTTGGCCACTGCAGCCTGGCCAGGAGCTTCCTGCTCAGTTATCTGCAGTAACAGGTGTCAACATGTGTTGGATCAATGAGCCCAAGAGACGCCAGGCAGGCTCCCACTGGCACTCTGCAGCCATCCATCCTTGTTTCTGAGTGGGAAAGGAACTGTTGTTATGACTGGTGCTGTCTTTACTGAGCACAGAGTGGGTGGAGTAAGTCGTTCGGGTCACAGCAGGAGAAAAGGGCAGAGCTGGGGTGACAGGGGCAGCCTGACTGTCCTTCCCTAGGAGACCAAGACCCAATCTCCCCGACTCCCTCACTGAGATTCCCAGCGAATTTCAGAGTGTAGGTCTCCATCTATTGGTAGGAGGGAGCAGTATGCTTTAAAATGACCTCATAAGGGACAGAACTGAGGAAACAACATCAGAATGCACACAAAAAGTAGTAGAGTAAGTATTGTTTAGCAAAATACTCATGTGCATAAATCCATACTGGGTGGTGAGATAAAACACACGTCCTACTGTGGCTCATGGTCCTTTCTCCAGGCTGCTGTCACCGATTTCACTTTCACTTTTCACTTTCATGTATTGAAGGAAATGGCAACCCACTACAGTACTCTTGCCTGGAGAATCCCAGGGACGGGGGGGAGCCTGGTGGGCTGCTGTCTATGGGGTCGCACAGAGTCAGACACGACCGAAGTGACTTAGCAGTAGCAGCAGCAGTCAGCGGAGAAGAGCGAGGTCGGCCCCTGCTGGGCGCCGCCAGTGTTGCACCAGGAGCCTCCATGGCAGAGATGGGAAGGGCCAGGTCTGACTTTCAGAACAGGTGTGGGAGGCAGCACCCGTTTTCTCTTGGGAGCAGTTCAAAATACAAAAAATAATAATAATAAATAAATAAGAAATTTAATGAAATGTCCATCTGTCTTAATTTCTAAAGTAAGTACTGCTCTGGTTGTCTGTCCCACACCACCTTCCCTGTGGTCGGACTGCTTCATCCCGTCCTCTCATCTCCACAGGAGCTGAAGCTCTTGGGGGCACGCTGGGATCTTACACCCACCCGGCACACCGGTGAGGCGCGGTGCTCCAAGGCCCCCTCTCTGACTGATGAGCCAGCTCTGCAGAAGGAAGCTGTCGAGGGTCACAGGACACTTGGCTAATCATTCTGAGCACCAAGCAAGAAATGGTAAGGCTCCCTTTCCTTGTGGCAAAAGCAGAGGGAAACATGGCATCTGGAGTGTATTAAGTAGTGACTACGAGGCAGGGCTTTGTAGAATCTATTTCATCACATCTTTGTTCCTCCTTTATTACCCTCAGTCTACAGAGGAGAACACAGAGGTCACAAGGCTGATGAGGGGCAAGTTCCAGAAGCTGGGGCTGCTGACTTCTAGGCCAGCCCCCTGGAGACAAACGAGGCAGTCGAGGGGACTGGGACCATTTCCAAGGTGGGCCTCTTCCTCCTCTAGCTTTGCTCCGTCTCCCAACGGCTCCCTGCGCTGTCCCCGAAGGAGCTGACACCTTACAAGGTGACAGACAGTCGTCGAGTGGCCCTTCCTGGCTTAGAGCGAGTTGCTGTGGTGGGTTTGGGCTTAAATCTTAGAGGTCGCCAAACCCTAACTGAATCTGCAGTCCTACAGAAAACACATTTGGTGGGGGAGCAAGGACCCAGCATGTCCCCAAGAGCTTCAGTTCTTCCTGGGGAGATGAGAGGATTGGATGAAGCAAGCCAACACAGGGAAGTTGGAGTGGGACTGACAACCTGAGCAGTACTCACTTTGGGAATTAAGACAGATGAACATTTGATTAAATTATTTATGTATTTTGTATTTTGAACTTCTCCCATGAGAAAACACATTTTCACGGCTTTAAGCCATAACCACTTTCTGCTGGAGGATGAATCTGTCTAAAGGAAGCTTTCTTGTCTACCATGCGCCAGGATGGTTTGGGGTATCCTGTTTGGGAGCTGAGGATGGCTGTTACTAGTGGCAGAAGGAACTGGAGATGAGGGCAATTAGCAGGAGGCAGACGAGGATCTGGAAAGGGATGAGGAGGAGCAAGGTGCCCACAAAATGGCACAGGTGTGGGCTCTGCAAGGACCCAGACCTGGCCACATGCCCAAACGTTTGGTGTGAGGTGATTTTGTAGAATGAGAGGATTTCATGTCCAAGCTTAAATCCATGACGGAGCAGAGTGCACATGCAGACACAGGAACCAAGAGACAGAGGTGATCCCCCAAACCCAAGTCCATAAACATCTTGAAGGGAACTTGGGATTCCCACAGGCATTCCACAGAGGACAGGCTCAACTGACGTCCTGGGGTAGGGGGAACCAAAGTTTCCACAATTGCCTTTTGCTCACTTTTGGAACATCTGAGGCAAGAAAACAAACTGCCCAAGGAGACTCATTTGGGAGAGCAGAGCAATACAAAATCGCAATGCAAAAAATGATCCCCTATAATCCATCGACAAGTATTCATAGCCTGTTACCCCACCACCTCTCCCCTGCAGAAGATCATGTCTCCCAGACATGCAAAAAGCAAAAAGCCCCCAGGTTAACCCTTGACAATCTACACTCCCCTACCTAACTGTATGTATAACTATGGCCACCCTGCCTCCTTCCAGCCTCAGAGGAAGTTTTCCTTACCTGATTCAAGTTAGGGCGCCTCTGCTCTGGCTTTGGGCACCGCAGATGTCCACTGGTCCTCTCTCCCATCAATCATCCCCTTTCTGAATCCCTACTTGTTCTCTGTCGTCGGCATACACAGGGTGTTTGTCTTTCCAACATCTTCCTAAGCTCTTCCTCTCCTCTATAGCTCCTTGTAGCTTGTCCCAACACCCCTTTTGTTCACCTCAAAGCTCCTGGAAAGAGTCTGTCCTTGTCTTCACTGACTGCCTTTCAGTCCTCCTTCCCCAACTCCAAACTGACCTCTGCCCCCACGCTGCTAACGAAATCACATTACTAAAGGTCTTCATTGCTAAACTAAATGGACGATGATCAGTTCCCACCTCCCCTGCCCCTCTGTAGCATTGACCTGCTGGCCCTCCTGGCTCCAGGGAACTCTGGTTTTCACAGCCTCTCTCCTGGTTTTCTTCCTACCCCTGATCTTCGCAATCTTAGAACAGTTTCTCAACTACAGTGCTATTGACATTCGGGACTGGATAATTCTTTGTCATAGAGATTGGGCTTGTGTGTTGCAGGGTGTTCAGCAGTGTCCCTAACCTTCACTCACTCAATGCCAGAAGCAGCATTGACCCACCCCAACACTGCAACAACTAGAAATGGCCTCAGGCATTGTCACATGGCCCCTGGGTGAGAACCACTGCTCTAGAAGGGTGCTTCTCTTCCATGGGTCTCTTAAATATGGTTGGGTTTTGCAGGGTTTTTTTGAGGAGGGGCGGTGTGGTTGTGATTTTTATCTGTACTAGATAACTAGAGTTATTGCATCCCATTGGAGAAGGCAATGGCACTCCACTCTAGTACTTTTGCCTGGAAAATCCCACGGACGGTGGAGCCTGGTAGGCTGCAGTCCATGGGGTCGCTAAGAGTCGGACATGACCGAGCAACTTCACTTTCACTTTTCACTTTCATGCATTGGAGAAGGAAATGGCAACCCACTCCAGTGTTCTTGCCTGGAGAATCCCAGGGACGGGGGAGCCTGGTGGGCTGCCATCTATGGGGTCACACAGAGTCGGACATGACTGTAGTGACTTAGCATAGCATAGCATAGTGCAGGCGAGGTGGGAGCATCCATCCACTGGCTCCCATCCTCCATTCTAGCATGTTGTCCCAGGGCCATCTGGCTTCCCAGGTGGCTCAATTAAAGAGTTCGCCTGCTAATATAGGAGGCACAGGAGATGTGGGTTCGATCCCTGGGTTGGGACGAACCCCTGGAGGAGGAAATGGCAACCCACTCCCGTATTCTTGCCTGGAGAATCCCACGGACAGAGGAGCCTGGCGGGTTATAGTCCGTGGGGTCGCAAAGCGTTGGACACGACTCAGTGACTGAGCACATATGCCCAGGGCCATTAACTTCCCCAACTTCTGGGCTTCTGGGCTACCTATTTGTTAATATTTATTTTTATTCATTAATTTGGCTGTGCTGGGTCTTAGTTGCGGCATGTGGGATCTTAAGTTGCAGCAAGTGGGATCTAGTTCCCTGACCAGAGATTGAACCTGGGCCCCCTGCATTGGAAGCATGGAGTCTTAGTCACTGGACCACCAGGGAAATCCCTCTGGGCTGTGTGAATGACACAAACGAAACATCCCTGTGGCTTAGAAGAAGGCTCTAGAATAGATACCAGAATGGGGTGCACCACCATTGAATTGGGGGTGCTATCAACACAAGTCTAAGCTCACAAAGACCCATCACAGCTGCAGCTGAAATCAGAGGCTGATGAAGGGGACGCAATGCAGGGCACCCCAAACTGTCTATCCCTCTGTGCTACTCAGATCTACAGTAAGTCTATTCAGTCATGGAGGCCTCAAGGCAGTGCTCAGCCGCTCAGTTGTGCCCCGCGCTTTGTGACCCCAAGGACAGTAGCCCACCAGGCTCCTCTCTGTGTCCATGGGATTCTCCAAGCAAGAATGCTGGAGTGGGTTGCCATTTCCTTCTCCACTCAAGGTAGTGGTCAGCCATAAGTATTCTAGTGAAAACAGTTTGTACAGGAGAGTTAATGGGACAAGTTATAACCCAACTCGCTGCTACAGCAGGTCCAGAGGCCGACACTGCTGATCGCTACCTTCCTTCTCCACCACCTATTCAAGATTCTCCTGGGTCTAGGTGTTTGCCTGATGCGGTGACTCAGACCTACATCCCTGAGGAGGCTGAGCCCTCAGTGGATTTGGCCGTGTCAGCTCAGAGTTGTTACAAGAGCCCATTCTTCTGATACCACCAGGCAGGGAAGCCCTGAGTTCAAGACACGTTTCTGAATGCATCTCCCGAGTTCCAGACGTCCTCTCACCTGTTACGAGTGGACCACTGAGAGTGATGGGGAAAGGGACCAATTCTACATTCACCCTTGATTCCTGGACCTGTGTATTCTTGCAACTAGGGACTCAGTGCCATAGAACAGGTTCACTCTGGGTGATAGCAACCAAACCTAGTGTCTTCCTCGAGCTGGGACCTTATCTGAGTTTTTGCAAATCATTCTATCATCCTATGAGATCCCCAACTTTCAGCAATTTGATATATACCAGACCAGAGGATTCCGTGATCACATACCCATCAGCACACTTCCCTGACCATAAGATGGGTCTCTTAGGTGTGATGTTATGAGGCATCACATGTAAATAAGTCAGGCACTCTGTAAACCCTCAGATGGATGCTAGGATAGGTATCTAATCCCAGGAAGGAGGATTCACTGCTCTTTCCAAGGTGGAAGGGGCCGAATGTAATGAACTTTCCTCAAGTAGCTGGCTGCTCAAGGACCTGGAGCCTGTCTCTGAGCTGACAGATCAGTCAGCAATGGCGGTGACCAGCACCACCTTGAAGGGAGCCCCTGCCTAGCCTCCATGCCTCCCCATGGCTACCCTATTCGTGGGCTCATTGTGCAAGCCCCAATGGCCGAGGACAAGGCTGACCTCCACAAGGCATCATGCTGTTCAGCACCTCCTCTGTGCTGGGTGGTCTCTGGCAAACATTAGCAGGAACATAATGACGACCCTCACGCTTTGTGCCCACTCCCATAGGATTGCCTATGTGCTGCTTCCCCTGACCTCCTTGCCTTTCTTTTTTTTCCCTTCAGCCCTGACCGACCAACCAAGCTCCTTTGCTGTAGCCCCCAATACAGATCCTTATGGAATACATAGACTGATGCACAGATACACTGCTGCAAGTCCTGCCCACTGGGAGAGGTTCCACTCGTCTTTCAGGGCTACCCTGCTGGGGCTTTAGTGAAACCAGCAGTCTGTTTTTGGCTAACATCAACACACTGAACCAGAACTGGGATCTTTCTTCCTCCGGCAGCTTGTCACAAGAAAATGCTTGGTGTGAACTGAGGGAGAGCCATCTACACAACAGGGGTGTGCCTTGGAGGTCTGGGGAAGAAGCCTGTGCAGCTAGCCTGTCTGTGCAGCTTACTCGTGCCACTTGGCCTTTTGCCCAATCCTAGATGTACTATTTCCATCAGACCGGACTCCGGAGTGACATATGAATGGTACAAAACCCAGCTCATCATGAGCAGTTGATGCCTTGGTCAATTGATGCTGCATGGTCAGGGCCCAAGAGCATGCTGGGAGCTGCTTTTCAAGTGGTGAATAGTTCTCTGCTACAGAAGGCACAGCCTTGCTTCCAAAACCTGTAGGATCCCATGGCACTCCCCTCCTATTGGGGCTTGCCAGACTCCACACCACACCCTAATGCATCAAGAATATCTCCAGCACCACTGAATTTGCTGTGTCATAATGGTCCAAGCAGCAAGGCAGCTTATATTCTAGGCTGGGTTTGCTGAAGAGCACTTCCTTCCTTAAGTGGCTCAATGAATGACGGCAACAGTACTTCCAACTGCAGTGTGTATTGGTGTCCCAAAGCCAAAGAGGGACATGGCACGTGGTACCGTCTCCTTCTTAAGGCAGAGAGTACAAAGGGCAATAACCTGTCATCTCAGAGGCCTATGACGTGGGGCACCCCAAAGCCTCTGCTGCAGTCCCTATACCTGAGTCCTGCTCTGCATCTCCCACTCAGTGGATGTAATAACCCATGAACCTCTCTTCCTGACTCTTCCTTCCTCACTCACATGCTGAATACTCCCATATTCTAACTAAATCATGAAGACTCAACCTCATAAGTTGATTTCTTTATTCTCACTTCTCCTCCCTGTTCTTCCTACTACCTAAGACAGCCTTGTTTGTGTAACTATTCAATTCCTGCAGAAGCTTCCTCATCAAATTTCCCACTTCCAATTCCCCATTTCCTTGCTAGAAAAAGCTGCTTCCTCCTCCTCCATATAATACTTTAGGGTTCCCATCATTTGAGGTACAGCTCCATTGCGTATGTTTAGATGTTCATTTTCTGCCTCAAAATGCAGGCTTTTTGAGGGTAATTCACGTCCTATTGGTGGAGATCAACAGCCAGAGCATCTGAGATGCTAGTGAGGCATTCAAGGCCCTTTGCCTCATGGCTCCCAACTCCAGCCTCCAGCACTCACCTGCTTCCCCGCCAGTTGCAGTTCCTCCAGAGCCATGCTCTCCTTCTCACCTCCATGTTTTCCAGAGCTTTGGAATAGCATCCACCCACACTCTCCACCTTCTATCTCCCCTGACCTCACAGAGTTCCTAACATCCTGCAAACTTAGATCACCAACACCTTCTGCACAAACTCTTCCTCCATTTGTTCACTCCACCCCAAAGCTGCTCAGGGAGACTTCTTGTTTCTACTGCATTGAGCTCTGTCTTAGCACTTGTCAGGCTTTGTGACAACGGTTTGTTACACTAGATTAAGTTACCTAAGGGTGAGGGCTGACTTCCAATCACCTTTGTGTCCCTGCAGTCTGGCCCAGTGCCTAGAACATAACAAGCATTTAGTATTTGCTGCACCAGTGAAATCTGCATGGTACAGAAGCAGCAAACTGGCAGCCTGCAGGCTAAATCAGGCCTGCAGACAAGTTTTATTTGGCCCACACAGACTCTGGCTGAGCTAAGTCAAATAGGATTGATTCAGGTTACAGGGCTGGAGAGGCTGATGACACAAAATTGGCCTCTATTCTCTTCAGACTGTCTAGCCAACCAGAGCGATGTACTCAGGCAATACACCAGACCACGGATGAGTGTGACCACAGCTCCCTGAGCTCTCTATTCTGTCCCTTACAGAGACACACCTGGAGTTTGGAGGTTTCAGCAGCCTACAGGATAAGGGGTGGTCCCCCCCAACTGCAGTGGTAGGCCTGCAGGTATACTCCCTTCACAGATGAAGAAGTTGAGATCCAGAGAGGTGGCTGACCCCGGGAGGTCACACAGCTTGTTAGCAGTTATGGCAGACCTCGGGACATTCTAATTTTCACCACCCCATGGCAGTTATCACACACCCAAACTGCTGACTGCTTCCTTTGAAGCATTTCACTTCTGAAAAGATGTTCCAAGAGTTTAAGTTTGCGGCTATGAGATTTGTTAGCAGCCTAAAGACAAGTTTAATTCAGTCTACATGCTTCCTGGCTGAGTCAGCCAAATAGCGTTGATTGGTGCAGAGCTGGTAAGATTGCTAACATCGACTTGGCCCTGGATTCATGTACTCCTTAGGACAATCCCATAAGGCGAGTACTCCCAGCCCCACTTTAAATGAGTCAGCAACTTGAGGCATAGACAGGTTAGGTGAATGCAAGACTGACTTAGTGACAGTATACACTAGTTTGGTCCTATCAGTTGTTACAATAATGACACATTTCAATCGCAGTTGACCTATGCCCTAGCCCTGGCATACCCTTCCCACCATCCTGGTCGCTCCCCAGGATCTGCAGTCCAGCAATGATAGGGTTAATCCGACACCTGCCACAGGAACTTGCTTGAGCCCTACTTTCAGTGCTGGTTCTGACTGGTTGATGCCTGTGCTGAAGATTTTGCATGTTTTACCGCTGAGTGCAAGGTTCACATTTTTAATGGTATACAGCTTTAACATCACAACAAACGAACGTACGCTGCCAAGAGCCCAAAGAGCTAATCAGCAGAATTCAGCCCTTTACTTTGGGAAATGGAAAATGACTAACTAGATGAAACTGGGTAACTGGATAACCCAGCACTACATAAAACTAAGGTCCTAAGGGTGTTTTCTGCCTCAGCATCGAGGGACACCACAAACTCTCAGCAGTGACAGGGACTCCAGGAGCTGCAGACCAGGCAAGGGGGCTGGCAGTTGCAGCAGAATCTCACAGAGGGCAGGCAGGGGCATGTCTGGCGAGAAACTGCCCCCACTCTGACCCCACGTGACTCACTGCCCAAAGGCTGCAGTGAGGGCTGCTGTAGCGGGATGTCAGCTGTCACAAACGGGTCTCTGACGATGGCTGTGAGCTCTGGGCAAAAACCTGGGGCAGGTCTCAAGAGCTCACAGGCAATGGTCCTGACCTTGCCTGGAGGGCAAGCACTTACATTTCAGTGAGGAATGGTTGGTTTCTTGCTGAATTATCTTCACCCTCAGCAAGCTGCCTCTCCCTCCATGGAGGGTAGATCTCCAGCCGAACTTGCATCTCAGGGTCAGGGTAGGTCACACCCCATAACAAAGTTGGTCATGCCCGCCTTCAATTACTGTCACATTTAACCATTTGAGAGAACAAATTGTTTTCCAAAGTAGCTGTACCCTTTTTATATTCCCACCAGCAATCTATGAGGCTTCTGATTTCTCTACTTCCTTACCAACAGTTGTTGCTGTCTGACTTTTTGACTTTAACGGTCCTAGCAGGTGTGAAGTGGTATCTCACTGTGGATTGGATTTGCAGTTCCCGGATGACTCAAGATGCCGAGCCTCTTTTCACGTGTTATTGACCAACTGTATCTCTTCCTGGGAGATATATCTATGGGTTTTTTTAACTGGTTTTTTTTTTTGTCTTTTATTATTGACTTGAAACAGTTTTTATATAGTCTAGATTCAAGACCCTTATCAGATATAAGATTTACAAGTTATTTTTTACCAATTCCACGGGTTGTCATTTCACTTTCCTGATGTTGTCCTTTGAAGCATAAAATTGGTTTTGTTAAGGCCCAAATTATCAAATTGCTTTTGTTGCTTACGGTGATACATCCAAAAGGTGTTGCAGGCATCTAAAAGGAATCAGCTTCAGATCTTACTCATTTCCATTAATATCATCTGCAATGTCATAAAGAACTTTTATTCCTTCTACTGGAGACAGAAAGCAATCTTTAATTTTATTATGAAATATTTAAGATATACATAAAAGTGCAGATAACAACATACATCTGTGTCCCCACTACCCAGCTTAAGAAATTCCGCCAATAAACTCAAAATCCCTGTGTCCCCTCCCTACCTCCCAAATCCAGAGGTATCCATTACTCTGAATTTGGTGTTTATTATTCTCGTGCATTTCTTTATACTCTTACTAAGTGTGCATCAGTATTTTACGAAAATGTGGTGTTACTTTGTCTTTTTTAACTTCATATGAATGGCATCATGTAATACATATTCTGCAACTTGCTCCCCCCACCCTTTACAGTGCTGAGGTATCTGATCCATGTTGATATAACTAATTTAAGTGTATAAATATTGCTCTAGTTCATTAATTTTCACAGTGTCTAAATGTTCTATAAATACAATGTTTACCTGTTCTACAGAGGAACATCCACATTGAAATAGCCAAAAACTAGGAAAAACTAAACACCAACACTAAACATCTCTGAGCACATAAACCAGTTCCCTTAGAACCATAGCTTTCCATATCTTCTTACTGTGATCCACAGTAAAAATAAATATATTTTATAGCTTGACCCTAGGTACACATACATGCATTTGTATGTAGATGTTTATCAGTATATAACAGGAGCGTAACAATAGTGTCTCCTGTTATTTCTATGTTGTTAATAGTTCCTTAAATAAACAAAAGATGGTTTACAGACACTGAACTGATTTCATGACTTCTCTACTTAAGTTACTACCACAGTTTAAATAGAAGTTGCTCAAGGGTATTATCCCAGATAGTGTAACTACTGGGTCTTGGGTATCTTAGCCAGCTTGGGCTGCTGCAACAAAACACTATAGAGAGTGGGGGGCTTGAACAAAAGACATTCACAGTTCTGGAAGCTGCAAATCCAAGATCAGGGTGCTGGCATGGTCAGGCCTGGCTGAGTCCTCTTCCTGGCCTGCGGACAGCTGCCTTCGTACTGTCTTACAGGTAAGGCTGAGGTCTCCTCCTCTTCTAGTAAGAACATGGATTCATCACACCATGGGGGCTCTGCCCTCATGACTTCATATAAATTTAATTATCTGTCAGGGGTCTTACCTCCAAATAACCTCACATTGGGTAGGAGAGCTTCAACATATGCAGGGGAGGGAAGAAAGACCCAGTCAGTCAGTCTGAAGCTTGAGGTATATACATATTCAGTTTTTTACTAGACAATTTCACTGTTTTCCAAAATAGCTGTAGCAAATTATGCTCAAACAAGCTGACAAATGAGCCGCCACTGTCCTGCCTCCTTATTGGACTTAACTGTAACCCTAACTGCTTCTTCCTATGTGGGATGGTGTCCTGTAATATGTATGCATTTCCATAATTAGTAGTGAACCCGAGCATGTTTTCTGTGTTTATTGACCATCTGTATTTTCCTATTCCATAAACTGTGAGACAGGGAATCTGTCTGCAGAATGAAGTTCCATGGCCATCCTGAGCTGGGGCTGAGAGGCATACGCAGGTGTGTGGTTCTGATGTTTAAATCTGTGACCACTTGCCTGAGAAAAAAGGCAACCAATCAAACATTACCTTCTTAGGAAAGACTTCTTCCAATTCAGTTCAGGCCAGAACAAAGTAGGATCAGTAGCAATAAGAATGAAGGAAAAATAAGGTGGAGAAAAGAGATTTTTGTTTTTCTTAAAGTTAAAAAGTCCTAATCTAGACCACAAGAAAAAAAAATCTACTCTTGCTAAGTCAAGCTTTGTAAATTTGCATATATTATCCTGCTGTTCTCAGTCTTCTAATCTGCAAAATGAGGATAACAATCTGTACCACTTCTTAACCCCACGTGGAAATTTTGAAATACAGATTCTTTTAAAACTTTGAAGATAAAGAGTTTGTAGAAATTAAAGGTTTTGTGAGTGTTCTTATCCAATGCCTTCAAAAAACTTGTGAGATGACAAAACTGTAAAACAGCCTTTTGGAGTGAGCCATTCTCCTGAAAAGCGATGGCTCTGCAGAACAATGAATTATCCCCTAAAATAACACATCCCTATCGTTTAATCTAAGAAAATAAGTTTTAGAAATGCTCCATTTTAAGGCACAGAAATCAAATCCCTTAGCAGTCAGATAGTCTTTCTGGGGTCTCCTGCACGCTGGTTCAGGCTTTGCAAGTATCAGTCCCTCTGCCCTCTGGTCTGACGTCCCACGTACTGCAGATGCAGATCCATCCTAAAGTCAGACTTGCCTGCTTTAGAAACAAGCCGAAGTGTAAGAGCTCAACTGTCCACAACATTTCACCTTTCCATTCTTAGAGCAATCAGGGAAAGGAAACAGAATGACTCCTCTGAGGTGTCAATTATCAAAACACAAAGGAAAAAACTAGTACCAGATAGTTTCCTTTGTCAAAGAATAACAAGTTAGAGCAACAGAATTTACAACCAAGAGATGTACCCCACCTGCAAGCCAGGACCTGTGAGCAGACCAACCCAGCCGCTGCCGCCTCCTCCTTTCTGAGGGTTAGCTTCATTGCCAGCACTCGCTCTCATCCTTGACTCACATCCACCTACCAAATGAGATCTCAGGGCTTGGCAGAAAGGAAAGAAGTGGTGAATCCTCGCTACACAAAGGGATCCTTGCCTAAAGTCATCTCCACCTCAAAGGCATGCTACCCACAAAGCAATGCAATGGCAGCTGTATTGAGCCAAGAGTGTCACAACCTGAGTTGAGCTACTGAATGCTCTTTCCACATCTCGATGATATTCACAATAATCACAAGTATCTTTTTCTGAGTTCATTGCTCCTTCCAGTATTTGCCACTGCCTTCTTCTGTTCCAGGCAGATTCTCCCAGTCAAAGCTCCACTGTATAGTCCAGGAACTCCTCTAATTCTGTAAACCAGGGCTCCCAAACACAGAGTCAAGGAAGTCAAGAGAATCACACCTACCAATAACCTAAGAGAGTCACTCTTTTATAGCTCAGCAATATTGTTAAAACCTACAAGAAATTCACCCTATTATTTCAGTTGCAAAACTGGAGCTGAAGAGATATTTCGTAAACATTTATGTAATTTTTCTCTATTAAGATTAAAGTTATAAATAGCTGTCATCTACTGTGAAAAAAAATACAAATAAGGGAAGGCTCCCTAGTGGCTCAGACAGTCAAGAATCTGCCTGCAATGCAAGTGATCCACCCAGGTTCGGTCCCTGGGTTGGGAAGATCCCCTGGAGAAGGAAATGGAAACTCACACTCCAGTATTCTTGCCTGGAGAATCCCATGAACAGAAGAGTCTGGCAGGCTACAGTCCACAGGGTCGCAAAGAGTTGGATACAACTGAGCGACTAACACTTTTACTTTCAAGAGAAGGCAAGGCCAAAAGCCAGCGTAAGATAGAAAGAGGAAGTCAGAATGAGATTAATTACAAGCTACTGATTATTTTACTTACTCATGCCTTGTCTATTCAGAAGCAGCTTCCAAGGGCAAAAGGGTTCAGAAGCAAGACTCTAAGTAAAAAAATTTCCTCCAGAGCCCAAGAAAAGAAGTTTCTCATTAGGTACTAACATGTCTAGGTCTCAGACACAAGGTAGTATAAAAGAACCATTTTCAAAAACTAAAAACATTTCCTGATAACAGATCTCTTTCCAGTGCAAGTAGAACAAAAATTCGATGAACATGAAGAGATCCAGGAGTGAATATTTAAATAAACATAGGCCCCACTCCAGTACTCTTGCCTGGAAAATCCCATGGATGGAGAAGCCTGGTAGGCTGTAGTCCATGGGGTCGCTAGGAGTCGGACACGACTGAGCGACTTCACTTTCACTTTCATGCATTGGAGAAGGAAATGGCAACCCACTCCAGTGTTCTTGCCTGGAGAATCCCAGGGACGGGGGCCCTGGTGGGCTGCCGTCTATGGGGTCGCACAGAGTCAGACATGACTGAAGTGACTTAGCAGCAGCAGCAGCAGGCCTTACTCTCTCTGGTTCCTCATTCTCCTTGATGCGGAGTTACAAAAGTAATAAAATGCTAATACAGTAGTTCCTATCGTTTTGATAATCAAATTAAAAACCTGAAAATAGAACCAAATTAGGAGGAAAATTCTTTAGGCTATTTTTGAAACATCCTATATTTGCTTGAACCACGAGCAAAGTGCACGCAGTCATGGCATTTTACCCTGGCACGTTGAACTCTGGGAAGTAACTGTCAGCTGACTTTTGTTCCCAGGAGCAAAGGGGTCAAGCACTAGGGAGCCTTTAGCTGACTTTGAAATCTCACTGTTTCAAACTGGAACGGGAAGTGGGGGCTACAGGAAAGCTAGTACAAAACTATTTTTATCTAGATCTAATATACCAAAGGCCACTTGCAAAACATTCTAGGAGTAGGATACAGCTGTTGCTCGGAAAAAAATCAGGCAACTTAAACAATAAGATCTGATAACAAAATATAATTCACTCTCACATCCAAAAGCTAACTTGGGAGCTGCTCCAGGCACCATCTAATTAACTGAAGCAGACAGGAAAAAAAAAATCCTCAGAAATTATCTTTGTTTAAATACACTCTATTTTATTTTGTCTTAAAATAGTTTAACCTTTATGCTACAGACTTATTTCAAAAAACAGAAAATCTTATCTTGCACCAAAAAATATATATATAACACTCTGTTTTATTTTTTTTCTCCAAAGACCATTAAATACTAAATGAAAACAAAAACTAAATAATGAACGTAAAGAAGAACCAAATTCTATTTTAAAAACTAGAGTTGCACATTTTAAAACATTAATTCTAAGCAATGATTTGTCGTCACTGCATCAAGTCCACGCTCCAGCAACAGCAGATCTGTTAACCACCAAGTGCATTGGTTCCTAGCCATACAATGGCTAACATTTCATTTTCACGGTAAGAGGAGCAAAAGGCTTTAAAGACCTTTGTACTCTTTAAAAAACAAAACAACAACAAAAAGTTATTTCCTAGTTATCCAGTGATTTTTTTTTTTTAAGATCACTATCCTTTAAAACTTGTTAAAAGAATAAGAAGTACGTAGTGTTTTAAATAAAATGAAAAATACAACAGCATTGGACTAAAATACGTGATTATTTTAAACAAACAGTGCACAATCTGAGGAAGTTTGGTTAGGGCGCAGTCATTTTTATATATACATAGAAGTCGCATCATACACATACTGAGAAACAGGGGTTGGGGGGAGCTCTTTGCCTTAAAAAAAAAAAAAAACTTTAAAAGACAAAATTGTGCCCCCAGCTTTTTCAAGAACCTTATGACACAGTATATATAAAAAGCAGGCAACAAATTTGTTTTTAAATTCCTTATGGTGCTAATTTGCTAAAAGTAACAATGAACAATTGACTAAAATAGCAAATTAGATGTTCATATTCACAACTGGTAAAATGAAAGCAGAGTTTATGGGATGCTCAGTTGTTATGAATAATGGAGTCCATTCAGTTTGGCCCCTTGCATCAAAATGAAGCAAGCAGCAATTACATCTCGCAGGGCAATACGCAATAGCTAAGTTACCACTTTGTGGTTTTAAACTGAGGGAAGGGGGGCACTCAGCCATGTTGGTGCCATAAACCAATCTGTGATCAAAGTGTACCATTTTAGCAGAGATATTACTTTGAAGAGACTGTGAAGTATAAAGTGTTTATGCTACCAAATGTAAAAACTGGTTAGAAAAGATCCCCTTTAAAGAAAAATTTAAATGTCAGACTATTTACCACAGAATTTTATCATTAATAGCTTGCCAGAAACCACATCCCTACTCTCCTGGACCTGGCAATGAAAGAAGAGTTGAAACACAGTCTCTCTATGGTTAGTTAGAAAGTGGAAAAGTCTCAAACTAGTAGGGAGAAAAGCTGACTATTTCCACCATCCCTTCCCCTCCCTGCCTTCTGCATCTTAATTTTTGTTCTGGTGCACTAAGCCAGGTAGTCAGGGTGGTGGAAAAGGGACAGGTATGGGCAAACTTTAACCCAAACAAAAGCAAAAAGCCATAAAAGAGCTTGGTTAAAACTTCACTCTCTGTTCCCAACCCACAGTGCATACAACACACTCAAAGAATTTTCGGTAAAGAATGACCGTGAGGGACTAAAGAAAGTATGTCCTGGGAAATCACCTGCTATATGGACGTGGACAAAACATACTGCAAACCTAAGAACGGGTAATGCAAAAATGTTCTTTAAAATGGGGCTCTGGGGAATTCCCTGGCAGTCCAGTGGTTAGGACTCTGCGCTTTCACTGCTGAGGGTGTGGGTTTGATCCCTGGTTGGGGAACTAAGATCCCATAAGCCACCAGGGGTAGTAAAAAATTAAATTAAAAATGAAATAAAATGGGGCTCTGCCCTGATACTGGGGGAAAAATAAGCTGCAAAAACTTCAAGTCATACAACTCACTCTATCCTTTCCCCAATGATATTCCTGGAAAACACAGACCAGAAATTGTACATTTCTGCTTTGTATAGCATTTTAATTCAAGTCAAAAACAATGTGTAACAGTAAAATTCAATAAATTAATCCTAAAGTAAAATGTGAAGGTCCAAGGATATACCAGTAGTGAATCTGCAGAAGGTCCTATTTTGCTCTGGCCTCTGGGTCTTTGGTTTTTGCCTAGAATTGTGGCCGTGTATGAGGGGCCAAAACTGGAGGTTCACGATCTCTTCACAAACCTCATCTATTAAAAGTAGATGCACAGGAAAATAAAAAGTTGATGAACAACAGAGACCAGATCAAATGAGATGTTATCAGAAGAGAAGACATGCTTAAATATACTCCCATAGAAGGATATGCAGACGAACTCAAACAGCAGGAAGAAGGGTGAAGGAATAGACGAGAGTCTTTACAAAATACAGAAGGAAAGGCCGGGCAGGTGGAGCCAGGCAGACTCTGACTCATGCGCATGTGGGGGGTCTTGCTCAGCACAGCAGCCCCACAGCACCGCCCCACACAGTGCCTCATGCAGAACAGGCACTTGGTAAATGTGTGTCCGCTGAATGGAAGCTGAACACGGTCGTTCTCATGCTCTCACGATAAGGAAGAGCCACCGAGACATTTTGGGAAGGGAGGCAAAGGGCCATAGCCACACTGTATGGTGAAGATGGAAACCAAAAAGAAAAAGCAAACAAAAACTGTGGAAAAACACAAAGTGAGGTCTTCTACGCCAGTATTACTTCACTGTTCCCTGTGCACAGTATATAGTGTTCTAACTCTAGGTATTGCTTGTAAAATAATTCACTAGTAACTACAACGTTATAGGAAAACAAGGTAGTAACTAATGCCATGAAACTCCAACACTGGCATTTCCTGAATTCCCTGAAGCTCCTACTACCCCTTATAATTCCTGTTAGATACTGCAAAATCCACAGTGCCATTAATGTGCTTCATATCTGATTTTTATGATACATTTTGATCTTTTCACTTTTAAAAGGTAGAGGAGAAAAATACCCAAATACAGCATCAGGTCAACTTCAGCTCAAGCATTTAACAGTTGTTATGCATCCTTTTTGGACAGACTAGCTATGGAAAAAGGCATTGTCCTCTCAGATTTATAAGTGCCCATAGCCTTAGAAGTCACACAACTTTCATATTACTAGCTATATACTTAGGCATAGTCTACCTAAGTAATAGGTTCTGTTTCTCCCATTGAACAAACCAGGGAGGGGGAAAAGGATCTCTCAATAATCTCTTCAGATGCTCAAACCTCATGGTGGGTATCTATCTGAAATGCCTCTGCCCTACAAGGAGATATTTTCCAAAGGGTTATGAATTATTGCAACATGGAGATCAACTAAGTTATCTTAGCAGTATTTATAAACACAAAGAGGGCATGTTAGTTATTTGGGTTGTGGGAAGTCAGCCAGGAGCAAAGTTAGGAAAGAAGGCAGAAGACTTAAGCTAAAAGAAAAAGTTAACTTCTGTCTTCCATTTTTAAGGACAGGTTTTCAATGCACATGCCCTACTAGGTGCCAATAAGGACCTGACTAATATGTGTGCAAATGCCCTAAGACAGGAGTGCCAATGGGTGGGCTGACAGTGGTCAAGTCTACACATTAATTTTATTACACAGAAAAATAAATACAAGACTCAAAAACTGAAATCCATTTTACCTGGTAATTAAAATACCATTCTAAAAGGAGGGCAGAGTTTCCTAAGACTGAAAGTCACCAAGTAAAATGAAGTTGTCTAATAAACGTCATCATTCTCATAGTCCTACTGAGGAAAACAAGAAAAGAAATTCTTTTCTCTGTGATAAGTTATTTTCCTAAGTGACTTCTTTTAATTAAAAAAAAAAAAGGAGGGGGAAGGAGAGCAATTTTCCGTGAGTTTTTGATTATACAAATGCCACAAACAGCTTCTGAGGCTGAAGCTATGACAATGAACTTCCATGTCACAAAGAGGAGGAGGAGGAGGAGGAAGTAGAAGGGGAACAGTGCAGAGGAAACACAGTGACATTGTATTACAGCAGGTATTTGCGTCTGCTATCCTCATCCAATGTGAGGTCAACCACTTCTGCAGGTGAAGCCCAAGTCTGCTGAGGAGCCACAGCAGTCCATGACTGTGTTTGCCGGGCGCTAACATACTGTGTGCTGGAGCCATGCTTCCATGAAGAAACGCTCTGAATCACACCTCCTCGAGGATGAACACACCTGCAATTGGGATGAAGAGCAAAGGCATGGTTAACCCTGCCAAGGCAAAAACAAGGCAATACGGCTTAAGTTGCATTAATACTTTTCCTAAGATAAGCCTACCGCACAAGTGCATAAAACCCACAACCAATATCCTTCCCCCTTCTCCTCCTTCCTTCAATGTCTGTCTGTCTGTCAGTCTCCCTGCCTCTCTCAGTGTAGCCTAAGAAATGCCAAAAGCCTTGTCTCAGTCACAAGCTCCTGAGTTATGTCTAGATCTATTACTGATGGACAAGATGTTGTTTCTCTGAATTCATTTAAATCTCTGGAATCTTCAGGATAGGGCAGCATATAAATCCCAAGCAAAATTAAGATGCCCAATTAGTCTGAGCAAATGAAACAATACGAAATTTGGGGGAAATCTGTTCTTAAAATAAGTTCTGTGCCATATTTGTTAATATTACTTTCAAAAACAGTTAACACTAATACCCCTTTTACAGATTAGATTTTTAAATGTCTATATACATAATAGGTCATGAGTTAAAGAGGATTCCCTGGTGGCTCAGTGGTCAATCTACCTGCCAATGCAGGAGATGTGGGTTTGATCTGAGTTGGGAAGATCCCCTGGAGAAGGAAACGGCAACCCATGCCAGTATTCGTGCCTGGGAAACCCCAGGGACAGAGGAGCCTGGCGGGCTATAGTCCATGGGGTCACAGAGAGTCAGAATAAACTTAGGGACTAAACAACAATGAAATGAAATAAAGACCAATTTTCCTCATTTTGAAGGTGACGACAGAAAAACCTGGCTAGTTCATCACAAACATTTATGCTTTAGTTCTGTGAAAATAACAGGGCTGAAGTACTTAGCTTCAGATCAGATCACATCAGATCAGTCGCTCAGTCGTGTCCGACTCTTTGCGACCCCATGAACTGCAGCACGCCAGGCCTCCCTATCCATCACCAGCTCTCGGAGGTCACCCAGACTCACATTCATCGAGTCAGTGATGCCATCCAGCCATCTCATCCTCTGTCGTCCCCTTCTCCTCCTGCCCTCAATCCCTCCCAGCATCAGAGTCTTCTCCAATGAGTCAACTCTTTGCATGAGGTGGCCAAAATACTGGAGTTTCAGCTTGAGCATCATTCCTTCCAAAGAAATCCCAGGGCTGATCTCCTTCAGAATGGACCGGTTGGATCTCCTTGCAGTCCAAGGGACTCTCAAGAGTCTTCTCCAACACCACAGTTCAAAAGCATCAATTCTTCGGCGCTCAGCCTTCTTCACAGTCCAGCTTTCACATCCATACATGACCACAGGAAAGACCATAGCCTTGACTAGGCGAACCTTTGTTGGCAAAGTGATGTCTCTGCTTTTGAATATGCTATCTAGGTTGGCCATAACCTTCCTTCCAAGGAGTAAGCGTCTTTTAATTTCATGGCTGCAAGTCACCATCTGCAGTGATTTTGGAGCCCAGAAAAATAAAGTCTGACACTGTTTCCACTGTTTCTCCATCTATTTCCCATGTAGTGATGGGACCAGATGCCATGATCTTCGTTTTCTGAATGTTGAGCTTTAAGCCAACCTTTTCACTCTCCACTTTCACTTTCATCAAGAGGCTTTTGAGTTCCTCTTCACTTTCTGCCATAAGGGTGGTATCATCTGCATATCTGAGGTTATTGATATTTCTCCCGGCAATTTTGATTCCAGCTTGTGTTTCCTCCAGTCCAGCATTTCTCATGATGTACTCTGCATATAAGTTAAATAAACATGGTGACAATATACAGCCTTGACGTACTCCTTTTCCCATTTGGAACCAGTCTGTTGTTCCATGTCCAGTTCTAACTGTTGCTTCCTGACCTGCATACAGATTTCTCAAGAGGCAGATCAGGTGGTCTGGTATTCCCATCTCTCTCAGAATTTTCCACAGTTTATTGTGATCTACACAGTCAAAGGCTTTGGCATAGTCAATAAAGCAGAAATAGATGTTTTTCTGGAACTCTCTTGCTCTTTCCATGATCCAGCGGACGTTGGCAATTTGATCTCTGGTTCCTCTGCCTTTTCTAAATCCAGCTTGAACATCAGGAAGTTCACGGTTCACATATTGCTGAAGCCTGGCTTGGAGAATTTTGAGCATTACTTTACTAGCGTGTGAGATGAGTGCAATTGTGCGGTAGTTTGAGCACTCTTTGGCATTGCCTTTTTTTGGGATTGGGATGAAAACTGACCTTTCCCAATCTTGTGGCCACTGCTGAGTTTTCCAAATTTGCTGGCATATTGAGTGCAGCACTTTCACAGCATCATCTTTCAGGATTTGGAACAGCTCCACTGGAATTCCGTCACCTCCACTAGCTTTGTTCCTAGTGATGCTTTCTAAGGCCCACTTGACTTCACATTCCAGGATGTCTGGCTCTAGGTCAGTGATCACACCATCATGATTATCTGGGTCGTGAAGCTCTTTTTTGTACAGTTCTTCTGTGTATTCTTGCCACCTCTTCTTAATATCTTCTGCTTCCGTTAGGTCCACACCATTTCTGTCCTTTATTGAGCCCATCTTTGCATGAAATGTTCCTTTGGTATCTCTGATTTTCTTGAAGAGATCCCTAGTCTTTCCCATTCTGTTGTTTTCCTCTATTTCTTTGCATTGATTGCTGAAGAAGGCTTTCTTATCTCTTCTTGCTATTCTTTGGAACTCTGCATTCAGATGTTTATATCTTTCCTTTTCTCCTTTGCTTTTCGCTTCTCTTCTTTTCACAGCTATTTGCAAGGCCTCCCCAGACAGCCATTTTGCTTTTTTGCATTTCTTTTCCATGGGGATGGACTTAGCTTAGATTCTCTAAAAGTGTTCTATAAGAGTGTCAGAACTGCCAAGCTGACATATCTCAGAGTTCACCGACTGGGAGAGAACTGTTTCAGAAATACCTCCAGATTGAATTGCACATTCCGGTCAAGTGATAGAACCATGAATCTCCAGGATGAGCCATGCAGTAAGTTTTGATTCAAACGAGAGGAAGGCAAGCAGCACAAGCTATCACTGCTCCTTATGCCTTCCCATCTCAACTTTAAGACCCGTCACTACGCAGCATCCATAAGAAGGGGCAAGTGGCA
The DNA here is from genome assembly GCA_935064755.1 of Tragelaphus eurycerus. Classification (NCBI taxonomy): domain Eukaryota; kingdom Metazoa; phylum Chordata; class Mammalia; order Artiodactyla; family Bovidae; genus Tragelaphus; species Tragelaphus eurycerus. The sequence continues at coordinate 17,330,298 of CAKXYN010000023.1, forward strand.
TGATTCTAATCACACAAACTACTACAGTGGATCGCAAGCAGCTATTCTGACAACCTGTATACAATGAGTGATACTTAGTCACTTCAGAACTCCAATTTCTATTCCATGCCACCTGTACCTCTAGGTTCAAAAGAAACATTAGAGTAACAATAGACAAAGTTTATTATAAGAAATTCATGACAGCTGAGAGGTTCCACAGTCTGCAGACAGTAAGCTGGAGGCCCAGGAGAGCCAATGGTGTAGTTTCATCTGAGTCTGAAGGCTTAGAAGCAGAACTATGTTGTTTCAGTTTGAATTTGGCCTTCTCAGGTGGCTCAGTGGTAAAGAATGTGCCTGCCAATGTAGGACACACAGGAGATGTGGGTTCAATCTCTGGTTGGGTTAAGACCCCCTGGACAAGCAAACAGCAACCCATGCCAGTATCCTTGCCAGGAGCATCCCACGGACAAGGAGACTAGTGGGCCGTAGTTCATAAGGTTGCAAAGAGTTGGACATGACTAACAGACTGAGCGCGCGTGCACAGACAAAGTTAAGCTATAGAACTGCCCCTGAAGATCCTTAAGATCACGAAAAGAGGCCCAGCTCCTACAAAGTTCAGCCTGAAAAGGACTCCCTTCCCAAGAGAGGTGCCAAAAAACAGATCCCTTGGGGCCAGAGTAGGGGTAGAATGTGGACTTGTTATAGTTATCAGAGGGCCATCATTTTTTCCAGAAATGAGTCAAGCAGCTACTAACCCAAAGGCCACCATATTTTCAGAGTAGCTAGTGAAAAGCATTAAAATAAGACACACAAAAACCCAAAGTCTAATCCAAATCTGTCCACTCTTTAAATACACTGAGATTAAATGATCAAGCAATCATGGAACAAAGTCAGTCAAAGGAGTCCATTCAACGTTTTCAAGAAATGGTTTTGATGACTGATGACAACAGAATACCACAATTGTTAAGTAGTTTCTCCACATCTGACACACCCAAAAGACCCATGAGGTATATGTGGAAGCTGTTATCCATCCTCTGACAGGGAAACTGGGGATTAAAGAGATTACATGACTTGTTCAGGGTCATACTGTTTGAAAGTGTAGGCAAGAGAACTCCAGGCCAAGTCTGATTTCTGGTCCAATGCTTTCCACAACATAATGCTGCCACTTAACAGCAGGGTGCAAAGACAAGCCCAGACCAACAATTAAAAAATATAAAGTTCTTCAACAGTTCAAATGCTAATTTATTCAACCAGTAATTGAAGTTAAAAGCTGGTTGGAAACTTAGAAAAATCAGGGAAAGAAGAGCTACCAAAAAAAGTCAATGTAATCTCTGACAGAACTGCAAGAAATAATTCTGAAATAAAAGCAGTATTTACTACCAACTACTACTTTGCACTGCTCCTAAAATAATCACACAATGTAACATCAGGACATCAAGGAGTGGCTTTAAAAAGGACCTAATCCAATCTTCCCATTTTACAGAAGAGAAAACCAAGACCAAAAGACACAACTTCCCAGGGTCTTAAGAAAGTAAAGCACGGAACCAGAACAAAAGTAGGTCTCCTCTGGGGAGTTTATTTCCAAATAAATAACCATGTCTTTCCCAGACTGCACCTGAAGTATTATACTCCATGTTTTATTTTAAGAAGACTGCTTAGCCCCTAGGAATAATACAATAAAAAGCAAAGCAGATTCTAGAAAGTGTCTAGAGTAGGACAGTGAGAGGTTTAGAGAGGATATTTATTAATGAGGAAAGGTTGAAGGAGACATAATGAGGAGATAACGCATTTCTTTAGCTATATAAACTAAACCACTTCTGTAGTTACATCATAAATAGCTCCAGTTACTGGAAAACAAATTGGGCTACTTTAAGCAAAAAAGAAAATTTATTAGAAGTCACCTTTAATTGAGCACCTCAAAGAACCATCACTTCATGGCAAACAGAAGGGAAAAAAGTGGAAGCAGTGACAGATGTTATTTTTTTTGGCTCCAAAATCATGGTGGACAGTGACTGCGGCCATGGAATTAAGACACTTGTTTCTTGGAAGGAAAGCAATGACAAACCTAGACAGCATATTAAAAAGTAGAGACATCAGTGTGCCAACCACAGTGTATCTAGTCAAAGCTATGGTTTCTCCAGTAGTCATGAATGGATATGAAGAGCTGGACCAGAAAGAAGCCTGAGCACTGAAGAACTGATGCTTCCAAATCATGGTGCTGGTGAAGTCTCAATCAAACAAATAAATCCTAAAGGAAATCAACCCTGAATTCACTGGAAGGGCTGAAGCTGAAGCTCCAACACTTTGGTCAACTGATGTGAAAAGCCAACTCATTGGAAAAGACCCTGATGTTGGGAAAGACTGAAGCAAAAAGGAAAAGAGGGTGGTGGAGGATGAGATAGTTGGGTAGCATCACTGACTCAATGGACATGAATCTGAGCAAACCCTGGGAGGCAGTGGAGGACGGGGGAGACTGCTGTGCTGCAGTCCATGGGGTGGCAAACAGCTGGAAACGACTTAGTGACTGAACAACAACCACCACCAATCCTCATACTGTTTCTCTTCAAAATTTTAGATTCTCCGGAGAATGTGATGATCCTTTCTCTGGTCAAAACCTTCCCTGTCTCCTATTAACTGCAACTGAAGGGCAGCTGCCAAAGAAAGGAGAATCACCATGGAAGGCAGCTCCTCCACGTACACAACCTTGAGAGCATAGTAAGAACCAACAATCGTTTTCTAGAAGGCAAGTTCTGAATGGTCACGACTACACAAAACAGAATAATCTGCCTTTTAAACATTTAAGTAATTGCTGAGGCATCTGTCAGGAATGTTAATAAGATTCTGAACACAGGCACACTACCCTGTTAGAAGTCGGGATAGTAGTTACGGGGACAAGGTGGGGGACAGAGGAAGGTATACTTAAGAAGTGGCACAGGGGGACTTCTGTTTCTTGTTCTGAATGCTAGTGACTTGGGTACGGGTACAAAAGCTAGAATGCAAACTTGTAGCTTTTCTCTGTGTGTTATAAGCCAACAAAACATTCCAAAAAATTGTTATGATTTAAGACCTCAACCATCTTAAATAAAATGGTAGCTAGGAGATGGATGAAGATAGAACAAGACTTTTAACACTTTTTTAAGTACAGGAGGAAAAAGGTCAACCTCTATTTTATAAGATGCTACATTACAGAATAACTTAGATAAAAAGGAAAAAAAAATTTAGGAAGAAATGGGACTACAACAACTGTTATTAACCCCACAGGGAGGCCCTATAAAGGAGGCTCATGTGAGGGACCTCCCTGGTGGTCCAGAGGCTGGGACTCCACCCTCCAAATGCAGGGAGCCCGGGTGTGATCCCTGGTCAGGGAACTAGATCCTGCAGGCAGGAACTAAGATCTGGTGCAGACAAATAAATAAATAATAAAAACACATTTTTTTTAAAAGGAAGGATGTGAGAGGCTCAAAATTTTGGAAGGTTAACTAACATAAAACAGTTCCATGTATTAGCACATATCCTTTTTCTATAATGAAAGATATGGGATGGGAATATACTCATCTGTTTTACAATTGGTCAGATCAGATTCTAGTGCAGACACAAGCTTTTTCCTCACAAAGCATTTAATCTGCATATGACTGGCAACAGGTCTACAAAACGAGTCACATTTTGTGTCTTATAGCCAAGAAAAACTGCTTAGGCCTCTCTTCCATTTCCCCCACCAATCCACTATTTATAAACAATAAGTTTTGATATAATAATTTCCTGCTCTTGATACACTAAAACCAATAAAGGAGAGACTTTGGAGTAGAAAGGAAGAAAAACACAGAAAGAGGGCAGGCTCTGATGATGATCAGCTGTTGATACTGTTAACTTACTATTCTAAGAAAACAACATTAAAAATTAATCATTTTTTGCTCTCATTTACAGATCCTGAAGGTGACCTCTTAGATAACATTCCTACTTATTTTTCTGAACTGAAGGTGGAGTGAATCCTTGTAGCTTCAGGGAAACGCTCACCCACCCCCCTTGCTTTTTTAGGGTTAATGTTAGCAAGTGGTTCTAGGATGCAATCAGTCTTAAATGCAAAAGCCTTCTCACACTAATTCTTCTGCTGACGGGTGAATCAACATTAACCAATGACCACAGGCCCATGTTTGTGAAAGGAGATAAGAGTCTGATTATTTTATTCATAAAAGCTTCAGAGAACAAGTACCGAGAACTGTTCCAACACAGCTCCATGACATAAGACCCGTGCTACGCGCATTCATCTTCCTAGGGGAATTACCAATGAGGCTGGTAGAAGGAAAGAAGGAAAAAGGACAAAGGATAAAGAAAAATATTGGCAAGAGGGTCATAACTTAAAACTTATGGCAAAATTAAGTGGGTGCAGAAGAACCAGAGATTTCAGAGAAGTTCCCATCTCACTAGCAAACAGCAACTTATAAAACCAGACTGTCCAAAAATAACACCTAGAAATGACATGTAGACAACGACAAGAGTTCATCACGGCAATCCAAGGCAGCCATAAAAGATGCATTCAAGTTAAGAAAGCATGCTTTCTAGCCTATAACTAGAAGAAACACATAAGCTAAGGGGATATGTCAAAATCTAAAATGAAAGAGCAGGGAAAGATGTTAGCATGCAAGAAAAGAAAAATGACTGTTTATTGAAAAAAAAAAAAAAAAAGACAAGTCATAACCAGAATTACTGAGTGCAAAGGTCAACAAAACAGAATGTTTCCAATATGGAAAAATGGTATCCAATGCAAGTCAGAACAACCACAATCCCAAAGAGAACAACTCAAGAACGAAGTCTGAGTTTTTTTTTTTTAAAGCTCTCAGAATGTCCACAAGGTAGAATACCAAAAGGAAAAACAAGAAAAGGACAACTAAATCCAAACAAAACATCTATGCATGCAAAAAATCAAATTAGAACACAAAGATGTGGATCAAAACCTAAAACCTTCTTCCAAGCGATAACCCTGCCAGAAGCCCATCAATACTTCATAACTGCAACCCTAGACCTGTAAAAGAAACAAATTCCAGATGAGATACAGCTAGCTAAAGGGGCAATTTTTGAAGCAACCAATAAGAAAGCCTCTCACTCCCCCACCCCCAACCTGCTTCTCAGCTTTTTAACCTCAATGTTTGAAAGACTATCAGGCTTCTTCTAAATAAAACTGCTGGAAAATTTCTGAGAAAGGCACAACAGTCAGTGAGATTCTACTCATTCCTAGACCAAGGGCCAAAATAAGAGATCCCCTCATAATGATGAAAGAGTCCATTCAAAGTACTCCGGTAGAATTTGTCAACCCTATCTTCCATTGTATGGACAGTTATTAACCAACACTAAGATTTTAAGATAAAGCTGTTACTGCTAAGATATGATTTCCCCAGGATTCAAACTAAAAGATCAGAATTTAAAAAACAAAAACACATCTTTGTATTCCAGAGCCTGGTAAGAAAAAGTCTTCAAAAGTAACGTTATAGCATTTTATTTAAAATGTACCCAAAGTCATTTGGCTTAATTAAGACTGAAATGAGTATGTCTGGTCATATAATAAAATGACAATCTGAATAAAAGACTGTAACAAGTTCAGAGAAGGGTCTACTAAAGATAATCTTTTGAGTGTGTGTGTGTACTGAAGGTGAGAGAAACTTGGAATTTAAATCTACAAGTTTTAACAGAAATAATATAATTTTAACTACAGATAACAAAAACATTGGTAGGAAAAGAAGCTGAAGATTTCATTACAAAAGGAAACTTAAAGAATCTGAAAAGAAGGGTGTGTGTGCTCAGTCACTTCAGTCGTGTCTGACTCTGCAACCTTATGGACTGTAGCCCACCGGACTCCAGGATTTTCCAGGCAAGAAATACTGGAGCAGGTTGCCATGCCCTCCTCCATGGGACCTTTCTGACCCAGGGATTGAACCCGTGTCTCCTCCCATTGCAAGCAGAGTCTTTACCGCTGAGCAGTCTTTACCGCTGAGCCACTGGGGAAATCCCTGAAAAGAAGAGCAGCATCTGTAACATTTCTAGGCACAAAGAAACAATAAAGAAGGGAGAACTGGCAGGAGTTAATAGAGAACTGGACCGAGTGATATGTCTCAGAATGAGCAAGAGCTTAAATAGACAACACAGGTCATGACCTATTCTTTCTTACTTAAATAGGAACACATGAGTAAAACTGAATTAAAATTTGAATAGTTAAGTCAAGAGGAAGTTGGTAACTGGATAATGTGCTCCTGGCACAACAGAAGATAATTAACCTACATCAATCTATCAGTCAATAGGCAGAATAAGTTTTATAGTACAGAGTCAGAAATGCAAAATATTATCATACTCTAGAAAGATCTTGACATGGGGCTTAAAGTCTAATAATGTCTTTTATATTTATACAGTGCTGAAATAAAATAATGACAAATGTATGCTAAAGGAAGAAATCTTCTTCTTCTTCTATCTTCTTCATCTGATGAATAAGTCAGATGGAAGGAAATACATGAGAAAATGAAAGAGAACACAACAGGAAAAAGTTTTTTATTAAGGAAGAGAAGAAAGTATGAGGTAAAGGAAAGGTTAAAAAGAATGAAAGTTCTTTCCCACCAGAGCAGGGGGAAATAACCATTTAGAAAGACAAGAAAAAAGGAAGCAGCTACGTGGACAGACTTATCACATGAATACAAGATAGAAGGGCAAGTGTTCTGATGGAGAATTGGCCACTTCATGGGAGATGGCTTGATAAATTACAACTTAACTCTACATCCTTAAAGCCCCAATTGTTTAACTAAAAAATCCGTTCAGAAGGTAAAATCAGTTCTCATTAGAAAAAAGATTCCTCAATTTATGTGCATGTGTATTTTGCCCCCACTTCTGCTCTCTTAAATGCACCTTTTAAATAAGTCAACAGAAGAAATCAGTGCTGGTGAATGTTTTATTATCTTGCTAACCAAAGATCAAAATCAGATCTAAAAATAAGGCAAGATGCTATCTTGTATACCTACTTGAGGAAATCACAAACTCGTAACTTGTGGCACAGGAGAAAAATTATTCACTACAGAGAATACAGATTTTTCCAAAGATGAGATTTTGTTTTGTATGTGTGTGTTAAATGTTCCTCAGGGATATCTCTGACAGGGCTGCAACTAATTCTTAGGACCATATCTTAAAGGAAGAGTCAGTCAATTTTTTCTGCAAAGAGCTAGACAATAAATATCTTTGGCTCTGTGGACCCTAAGGTGTCTGAAGAAACTTCGCAATTCTGCCACTGGAGTATAAAATAGACATTATGTAAGTAAATAAGCATGGTCTGTTCAAACCAAAATTTATTTATGGATAAATAAATTGTATTTGAATTTCATTTAATTTTCTCATATCAAAACATGTCTTGATTTTTTTCCCCCAACCATTTGAAAACGTAGAAACAATTCTCAGCTTGAGGTCCATATAAAAAGATGCAGCAGGCCAGATTTGGTCCATGGGCTACAGTTTGCTCTCTCTTATCTTAAAGAATGACAAACTTTACAAAATTAGTTTTTATACTACTGCACACTAATTCAATGTCTTACGGCTTTTTTAATTCCTAAGAAACAAGATGCCCTAAATCACATGAACATCACCAGAAATATACTGTTAGGAACTGACTAAAGTAACTTGTAACTTTTCATGGAAGATAAGGAGAGGTACTCTTAGAAGAGGTGTGATTTCAAATGCAGATTTTCCAATTATTTGTTCCTGATATATTTCAAGATAAACCCATATTTCAAGAAAATATGGGTGAGAAGAGGGGAAGTATGGAGATACTTCTGCCATAACACAAAAATCTGTTAAGCCATCTAGCCATTTGCTAAAAATAAGAGAAAAACATTAATTCTGGTTCACATACATGTGTGGCCAAGATGTTTCTGATATAAGACAATCTGCAATACATTCTGAAGCCCATCAAGTGTCTATAATCAAAATGTATTTCTTAAACTACAGGAAGCTGAGAAATAGCTCCCAACATTCATGCCAGCCATGTCATGGCATGCCATACCATTTTCTTCTCTCCAATTAATTTCCTACCTTGCATGTTCCTGAACCCCCACAATCTCCACTTCACTATCTGAAGAGGCAATATTAATTTCTTCATTGAGTGGTGCATTGCCAGCAGATGTTTTCTCACTTGCTAGGAATCCTGGATCCAAATGACCTGAGAGAGAAAGGGGAGAAAAAACTAAGCACTATATTTTGATTCCTTAAGACCAGCAGAAACATCGCACTGATGGATTTCTCCTCTCAGTTTAATCACTGAAAGAGAGTGCCCTTATAAAAGCTTGCCTCCATGAAACTGTTACCCATGTCAAATAAAAAACACAATACATACTACTGTTAAAACAATGTTCAAACAACAGAAGTACATAAGAGTAAGAACTCCAATTCTCTTGCTTTCTACTGCCATTCCTTAGGAGAAAAAATTCTAGAGTATTCTGACAAGTTTGTGTATATAAATGTAGGTATATATAAACTGCAATAATACTCTATTTTGTGATGCTTTTGGCATTAAATTCTACTCTACTTTTAAATGACCAGCGGGTAGCTTTGTCTCCATTCAGGTCAAAGGGGTTCTCTACTGCTTATCATTTTAATATATAACAAAATTTTAAACCAGACAAGCTCAAAGGCACAAATGGAGTAAATAAAAGAATTATTAATATAATAGTTACATTGGGAAACCTTACAAAAGATTTAATAATTTTCTCTCAATTTTAAACAATTTTAACAATTTTCTCTCCAGGAATCCAGATTTGACAAAATCAAACCCAAAGGAAATGCCTGGCAGTCCAGTGGTTAAGACTCTGCAGTATCACTGACGATGGTGCAGGTTTGATCTCTGGTTGGGGGAGGGGGGCGGTGGAGACTGAACCCAAAACAGCATCTAAAAGGGAAGACCAGAAGCAAATAGTAATTTTTGCCCTGAGAAACTGAAATATATAACTGAATGTTGTTGATGCTCCTCATTAGACAGAAAGCACCATAGTGCTTCACCCTGGAAAGCACTGGAGCCTATAAGGACTTTCTCACAAAGATCCTCACAAAGCATCTATTCCATGGTGCAATAAAACACATTTTCCAACACTAAACATGAGTTTAATAGAACTGACTCTCAATACAGGTTAATGGTACAGCACCAAAGTACACAGCTGTTTAAACAATTCTAAAAAGAGTTAAAATTCAGAGGGATTCCTCGGCACTCCTCTGGTTAGACAGGACTTTGCGCTTCCAATGCAAGGGTTACAGGTTCAATACCTGGTTGGGAGAACTAAGATCCTGCATGTCACAGACAAAAAAAACACCAAAGTTAAAAAAACTGTTTATTCAGCTCTTGAATGTTCTGACTTAGAAGGATGAATTTCAGAATGTCTAAGAGTAAACATGGAATAAACAGAGTTGCAACAGGTATAAATTTTCATTTACTCTTTAAAGATGTATTTTTATTTAAATATATTGTCATCTGATACAAAATTATTTCTATTAAAAAAAAATTCCAACAACTCTTATTGTTATTCAGTCACTAAGTCACGTCAGACTCTTTGAGATCCCACGGACTGCAGCACACCAGGCTCCTTTGTCCTTCACTATCTCCCAGAGTTTGCTCAAATTCATGTCCACTGGGTTGATGATGCCATCTAACCATCTCATCCGCTGCTGCCCCCTTCTCCTTTTGCTTTCAATCTTTCCCACCATCAGAGTCTTTTCCAGTGAGTTGTCTCTGCACATCAGATGGCCAAAGAACTGGAGCGTCAGCATCAGTCCCTCCAATGAATATTCAGAGTTGATTTCCTTTAGGACTGACTCAACTCCTTGCAGTTCAAGGGACTCTCAAGTCTTCTCCAGCACTGTATTTCAAAAGCATCAATTCTTCGGTGCTCAGCCTTCTTTATGGTCCAACTCTCATATCCATACATGACTACTGGAAAAACCACAGCTTTGACTAGACAGATCCTTGTTGGCAAAGTAATGTCTCTGCTTCTTAACATGCTGTCTAGGTTTGTCATAGTTTCCTTCCAAGGAGCAAGTAGCTTTAAACTTTACAACTGCAGTCACTGAACAGTGACTTTGGAGCCCAGGAAAATAAAATTTGTCTACACTCACTTTTCCCCTTTCTATTTACCATGAAATGATGGGACTGGATGCCATGATCTTAGCCTTTTTTTTTTTTTTTTCATGTTGAGTTTCTGCCTAGTTTTTTCACTCTCCTCTTTCACCCTCATCAAGAGGATCTTTACATCAACTAAAGCAATATAAAAAAGATTTTAGATTTTATATATACAACTCTCTCTTCCCTTCTCACCTCACTTGTATCTATGCTTCAAGGTCAAGACAAACCTTGTACTTTAGCAATCCATGGGGTTACAAAGAGCTGAGTGTCTGAACACACAGCACATAGGCTTGTTAATCCTATCTATATTAAAGAACAGATAGGATTCTATGTGGTATGGGCAGTGATGTTAAACTCTATAAGCATGCAAAGGTGACATCCACCAGACAAACCCAGTTTTGTTAAATCTAGGGTGGTTGCTTAAGTGGAATTTGGTTAAACCTGGATTTGGTAAACCTATATTCTTGTTCTGACCCCACTACTTTGTTTGTGGCAAAGTCTTTTGTCTCATTTCTACTTCAATGCTGTAGCTAGACTGCTGTCATGCGCATAGTTCCAACTGCACTGCTAGGGAGAAATACAAATTGACAGTTTCCCTTTTCTCCAAAACTTCAGCTTTTCCATAGTCAATATTTCAAACAGACTTGCTGTGCACAGCTCCAACAGTATATTTCATCTATTTATTTCTAAAGTAAACATTTATTTATGACATGCTATGCACTGTACTTGGGCTTCCCAGGTGGCTCAGTGGTCAAGAATCTGCTAGCCAAGCAGAAGACATGGGTTCAATCCCTGGGTCAGGAAGATCCCTGGAGAAGGAAATGCCAACCCACTCCAGTATTACTGCTTGGGAAATCCCATGAACAGAGAAGCCTGGCAGGCTACAGTCCACACGGTCACAAAAGAGCTGGACACGACTAAGTGACTGAACAACAAATGCACTGCGCTCGGTGCTAGGACTACCACAGGGAACGAATGCGGGAGGCATAGTTTCCACCTCAACAAGCTTACAATATGGTCAAGGATACCAAAAACCAGTCCGTTAGCATTACGGTTTGAAAACCAGTCTGAGAGGGAGGCAAAGAATGCCCTACATGCACAGAGAAAATGACCATTCCTGGACTGGAGAACAATCAAGGACACTGAGCTCGCAGGGAACAGCAGGCCCAGGTGAAGGAAATCAGCACAAGGAACATTGCGTAGCCCTTCAGGGTAGAAAATCACCCTTTAGGGTAAGATCTGGGGTGCTGCTGCTGCTGCTGCTAAGTCACTTCAGTCGTGTCCGACTCTGTGCGACCCCATAGGCGGAAGCTCACCAGGCTCCCCTGTCCCTGGGATTCTCCAGGCAAGAATACTGGAGTGGGTTGCCATTTCCTTCTCCAATGCATGAAAGTGAAAAGTGAAAGTGAAGTCGCTCAGTCGTGTCCAACTCTTAGTGACCCCATGGACTGGAGCCTACCAGGATCCTCCGTCCATGGGATTTTCCAGGCAAAAGTACTGGGGTGGGGTGCCACTGCCTTCCCCGAAGATCTGGGGTAATGCTAGTAAAAAAAAAAAGTAATGAGAAATGAGCTGGTAAAGTCAGCAGAGGTCAGGTAAGGAGTCTGGACTTGACCTTGAAAAGTAGGAAACCAATGAAGGATTTCAGCAGAGGAGTGACATGATCAGATTTTGAATTTAAAACTTTTTCAAGTATGGAAACAACCAGTAGCAGGACAAGAAATATTAGAGGCAAGGAAACCAGTTAGACTGTTACAGTTTCCGGGGTGAGAAATGGCTATGGCTGAACCAGGAAACAGAGAAGAGTTGGACACGACTGAAGTGATGCAGCAGCAGCAGAACCAGGAAAGAAACAAAAGGAGGAACAGTCTGTATTTCTGTAAGAACAAACAGTGAGTAATCTTGGAAATAGGGCAAAGGAAAAACTGACACCAAGGTTTCTCATGTAGGTAATTGGTGGCATTCAGTGCACCAACAGACATATTGAGGGTGGCTGCTTAGGGCATGATGATGATATGCTTCGGAGATGCTCAACAGGCAGTTGAAGTTACTACTGTTCTAAAGCTCAGGTCAGAGGTCTAGAGAGAAAATAATAGGTAAGTTCTCCCAATAGCAGAGAAAATAAAGTTCATCCAGAGGAATGAAGGGGGCCTAAAACAGAACCCTGACAAAAACCAATAATTAAGGGATGGGCACAAGAAGAGGTGCTCACCAAGGTTAACCAAGAGACAGAAAATCTGAAGATATGAAGCCAAGGCACCATAAAGAGAGCACTTCTCAGAAGTAGTGCCTACAATGCCCAACAGAGAGACACAATAAGAGGAGGGACTAAGTATAGCCCAATAGAACAGATGATAAGATGACCATACACAACCCTGGCCAGGGGAACCTCAGAGGAATGATGGGATTGAAGCTATTGCAGCAAAGCAAGCTGAAGAACAGAAGGGGAGAAGGAGCAGACACATTTGAAGACATCTGGCTGTGGAGGAAACGGCAATAGATGGCACTAAGAGGAACACGGGTTTGAGGGAGGGGGATGTGTACGTGCATATAGTTATTTTTTACCGGCCATATCTAGAAAAAAGGTAGAGAGCAAACCGCTCTGATGGCAGAAAGCTGAGGTAATCTTGAATGCACAGGGCCATCTGCAGAGCACAGGTGTGAGTAGGACAGCAGAGTCAGTTTAGAGTAGGTTTAGAAAAGTGAGCTAGCCACTGTGAAGAAAGAATAAGGCCTAAGGAAAGGAGAGCCAAGGTGAGGCTGCAAATCAGGAAGTTAATATGACCCTCAACTTTTCAACTATCTGATTTTCTCCAGCATGGATAAAGGCTCTAAAGTGTGCATCCAGGGATCAGACTTGGCCAGTTGAGTATAAGAAAGCCAACTATATAAGGAGCTGAGGATATCAGCAAAGGAGAGTTGGGCTGAACAAACTAGATAGAGAAAGAAAGATGCAACTAGGGGGAGCTGAAAACGGACTGTGTGATGGGTTCGATAAGGCAGAGGAATAGCATAGCAGGAAGTAACAGTGTAAGTATAGCTAAGCAAAAGGAGAAAGCATTAGGAGGCAAGAGGGAAACCAATGGTTATGAGAGGTAAAATGTACTTCTACCCTCCTGGCCACTCACAAAATACAACCCTCTGGGGCTGCCCATCTGTCTGTCTTGTCCCGTGTGCATGTGTGGTAAGTGGCTTCAGTCGTGTCCAACCCTGTGAACCTACGGACTGCAGCCCGTCAGGCTCCTCTGCCCATGGGTTCTCCAGGCAAGAAAACTGGAGTAGGTTGCTGTGCCCTCCTCCAGTCTTGTGCCCTACTCAACTGTTATTCTCCTTTGCTCCAGCCACCTACCACTCACCTTCCTACAACTTTTCCACTGCCCTATGGAATGCCAGCTCTATGGAAAAGGGCACTGAACTTTCTCTTTGCCTCCTTGTGGAAACATGACTTTCTTGAAAATGCTGCCTCCCCTGCAGGCCTATGATTCCGAAATCTCAACGCAGCCATGTTCTTTATTGCTTGGTCTAAAAGTCAGTATAAGACAAAACAGGGCCAGAGGGTGGGGTGGGGTTGGTGGGATGATACAAATTTCCTGGTGAGCGTTAACAACTCTGAACTAATGATGTGAGTATTCTGGCACATCTCCTCTCAGAGCCTTTAAATAAAATGTGCCACACACCAAGTCTGTGGGGCGCCACGCTCTACAAGAGACCCCATGGCATTCTTCAGTAAGTCAGGAATGCATCCACTCCTCTATTTCAGAGCCAGGACAATCAGTCCTTTTCTCTCAATGTTACCCTCTTCAGAAAGTCGCACATTCCTGTGGAAGTCCTGTGCAGAGGCGAACACTGTCTGGCCTTCGGGTCACACCTACATGGCCCAAACCAACGCCCCTAGATCTCAAAGGAATCCAACAGCAGAGCAGGGCCTAAATCATACACAAGTGAGTCAAAGACGCACGAGGTTCTTCAAATACTGTCAGTCGTAGTAATCTCTTTCTGTTCTAGAATAAGCTCTGCACAAAAAGCGTAAATATCACAATTACCATGTATTTGACTGAAAATAAAGCAGAAGATGTATATTTAGTTATTGTGGCAACTGGCTGTCTGTGTAGTTCTTTGTGTAGCTTTTTGAAAAGACAACTTCTTTCATTTCATGAGAAAATTCTAAATTTCTGTCCTCCTACTACAGGCCTTTTCAACACATAAATAAGTCAGAAAGTTGACCAGAAAAGGCTGTAACTAAATTATCAGGGCAAATATTTTCTTTTTAAATCAGCTATCTAATAAGAACTAGTCATAAGCCTATTTGCAGTATATAAAATTATTACATAGTGGTGACAGTGGAATGTTAGGTATAAAAAGGTTACTATCTTAAGTACTCACAGAGTTTTAAAAGAAGCAAATTATTACCTTGTGTTGAGCTTTTTCAACAAAAGTATTAAAAACAACTTTAAAAAGTGGTAGAAAAGGAGATTAGAAACCTAAAATCTTACAGTCCACATGTGGCAGCTAAACAAAATCTCCTTCCCAAGACTTGATACAATGATTTTAAAGTGCTAACAACAGAAACATGGTCATGCTGGTCTGATTATTATAAGCCCTACTCTAAGAACAGGAAATATAAAAAGCCCTACTTTAAGAACAGGAACCCAAGATTTGTTTCTCTTCACTACAACTAAGCTTGTACTATGGACAAATCAGGATTACCAGCCCAATTTCAAGGTTGGAGAGAATGTTCATAATCTACCTTCTTAAAAAGAAGGCTGATGGAAAAAATGACGTTTAGAATTTTTCATTTCCGAGGCAGGAGGACCTCTAAATCAGTTTAGTGTAATGATTATACCAACAGTACTCCAGACTTGAGCCTCTCTCGGCCTCGTGTACATTTACAGTGAGTGAGCCTTCAAGTCTTCCCAATGAACACTGAGAGTTATCTCCTTTACAACTGACTGCTTTGATCTCCTTGCAATCCAAGGGACTCCAGCACCACAGTTCAAAAGCATCATTTCTTCAGCACTCCGCTTTCTTTATGGTCCAACTCTCTCATCTGTACATGACTACTAGAAAAACTATAGCTCTGACTACACAGACCTTTGTCAGCAAAGTGATGTCTCTGCTTTTTAATATGCTCTCTAGGTCTGTCATAGCTTTTCTTCCAAGGAGCAAATGTCTTTTAATTTCATGGCTGCAGTCACCATCTACAGTGATTTTGGAGCCCAGGAAAATAAAGTCTGACACTGTTTCCGCTTTTTCCCCATCAATTTGCCATAAAGTGATGGGATCAGATGCCATGATCTTAGTTTTTTAAATGTTGAGTTTTAAGCCAGCTTTTTTACTCTTCTCTTTCACCCTCATCAAAAGGCTCTTTAGTTCCTCTTCGCTTTCTGCTGTTTGGGTGGTATCATCTGCATATTTGAGGTTATTAATATTTCTCCTGGAATGAAGCATAAGCTTCATTCAGCCCAGCATTTTGCATGATGTACTCTGCGCAGAAGTTAAATTTGCAGGGTGACAATAACACAGCCTTGGCATACTCCTTTCCCAATTTGCGAACAGTCGGTTGTTCCATGTCTAGTTCTAACTGTTGCTTCTTGACCTGCACACAGATTTCTCAGGAGGCAGGTAAGGTGGTCTGGTATTTCCATCTCTAAGAATTTTCACGTAACAATATAACCTTTGGGGCTAGATACTAGTTTTATCTCAGTTTTGACAGGGAAAACTGAGGCTTTGCATAACTTACCTGAGGCCACACAGTCTGTAAGAGGCTGCTGGTTCAAAATCCAGCTGTTTGCTCACAGGAGGCTGCCACCCACTACACAATTTAATTCCAGCATCAATGAGAAAAAGTAAACCTATGGCAAGAGCTGAAAAGGAAAGTTTAGGTCTTTTCTTGATCGGTGGCTTTCCTAATTTCAACTCTTTTGCCTTGGTTGAAACTAAAACTAAACAGTAAAATCTACTTTGCATACTAGAACATCTGCTGCTGCTGCTAAGTCGCTTCAGTCATGTCCAACTCTGTGTGACCCCAGAGACGGCAGCTCACCAGGCTCCCCCATCCCTGGGGTTCTCCAGGCAAGAACACGGGAGTGGGTTGCCATTTCCTTCTCCAATGCATGAAAGTGAAAAGTCAAAGTGAAGTTGCTCAGTCGTGTCTGACTCCCAGCGACCCCATGGACTGCAGCCTACCAGGCTCCTCCATCCATGGGATTTGCCAGGTAAGAGCACTGGAGTGGGTTGCCATTGCCTTCTCCACTAGAACATCTAGTTGCTTAGAAAAAGAGAAATGCTACAAGCCACTTAATGATTGCTTATGTGATTCTAAATGGAGGGCTGTAGACGTGGTCTGAAATGTTGCTATTAATTAGACACTGAGTATCCATCCTAAGTGGCTGACTCAGATGGTAAAGAATCTGCCTGCAGTGCGGGAGACACGGGTTCAGTCCCCGGGTCGGGTAGATCCCCTGGAAAAGGAAATGGCAATCCATTCCAGTATTCTTGCCTGAAGAGTCCCATGGACAGAGGAACCTGGCAGGCTAACAGTCCACGGGGTCGCAAAGAGTCAGACACAACTGGGCAACCAATGCAGTGTTGAGTGTATAGAGACACTGAACAGTCTAACTCAGTGACTGGCTTTTATTTTATTGGGAGGGAGAGAAGGAACAATATGATTAACCACTACCTTTATCTTAAACTCCAAACACAAGAATGATGATCTAATTGATACTAATAGTCCAAGTCTCATAATTATAAACTGGCAATGAAGCATAAATTCTATGAACATTTTGTTATGATACGGTAAGTATATTCAAATTCACAAAACAGGCTCCCACTATGACAATTACATCAAGACTAGAGGGTATTATTAAGTGGTAAAGAATCCACCTGACAGATGCAGGAGACGCAAGGGACTTGGGTTTAATCCCTGAGTTGGGAAGATCCCCTGGAGACAACAATGGCAACTCACTCCAGTGTTCTTGCCTGGAAAATTACATGGACAGAGGAGCTGGGCAGGCTACACTCCACACGGTTGCAGAGTTGGATATGACTGAGTACACACACACATACATTACTCACATACCTGCATGTCAGATTTAAAAAAAAAAAAAAAAAAAAGACTCTGAATGATCAATAAATGGCTTCATAAGAAAATACCATGGGGATCTGTTGAACAGTGATGTCTATGTCCTATGATACACAAAAATCTACATGATTTATGGCCCAATACATACATGTGCTTTCTTGATATACTACATCCTAGAGAAATTATTACACATGTACCAAGACACGTACAGGAAATGCTAATGGTAGCATCATTTCAAATAGCACCATAAATGTTCAAGAAGAAAATGGGTACGTCTATTGTCATATATGCATATGCTGGAATACTAAACAGCAGTGAAAAGTGAATGGACTACAGCAGTACTTAACAAGAACAAACTTCACAACATGTTGAACTAAAAAAAAAAGCAAGTGGCAAATGATTACCTTCTATGTAATACTACTTAGTATTAAAACATGCCTGTTTACAGATACAAAGCAAATGCAGTAAAACTATGAAGGAATACATAGGAATACCAAATATCAAATACCAATTTCAAGGCAGTGCTGGAGCGGAAAGAGAAGAACAGAGGAAGGAAGTCATGCGTGTTTCCCTCATCAAATACTTGTCATGTTTTATTTCTTAGAATTTAGAGCTAAACACCAAAGGCTAAGGTTGTTTTAAATGATCAAGCTAACAATTACCTGAACCTGAAAATGTGAAGCTTCCCCACCCCCACCAATGCTGGTGACTTTAATGATATGGTAAGAAGCCCAAATGCTGCACTGTTAGGTTAATTCATATTAAACTGCTAAATTGGTTGTAGATCAGAAACTCAAATATTAACAATTCAAAAGAGTTCAACCTAATATTAAAACTCTCTATGAAAAGCAAAAAAAACAAACAGTAACTGTTCATAGTTCTCCTCATAATTCACAATAAAGTGGTCTACATTTACTGACCAGACTGAATTTAATGTTATAATATATACAAAATACATAATAATAAACACTTAAAAGACACCTGTTGGGCAAAGCAAGTGTTTATACAAATAAAAACTGAAATCCAGAAGAGAATCACCTTTTCCAAGGTTAAATAGGCAGTTAGCAGTCACAACAGAGTTAAAACTAAATCGAGGTCCTGTTCCAAAATTAGTCACAATAAATTAACTGGAAGCTCAACAAATAAAGAGAAACTTTATTTAGTTCTAATCGAAGATTATGAAATGAATTAATGACAATGGTCTGTAGAATTGTCTTTTACTTCCTAACAACTTCAATATAAAAAGTTCTAAACCATGCTGCTGCTGCTGCTGCTGCTGCTAAGTCGCTTCAGTCGTGTCCAACTCTGTGCGACCCCAGAAACGGCAGCCCACCAGGCTCCCTCGTCCCTGGGATTCTCCAGGCAAG
Source organism: Tragelaphus eurycerus (assembly GCA_935064755.1). NCBI lineage: Eukaryota > Metazoa > Chordata > Mammalia > Artiodactyla > Bovidae > Tragelaphus > Tragelaphus eurycerus. Next base: position 17,348,860 of record CAKXYN010000023.1, read on the forward strand.
AACGCTGGAGTGGGTTGCCATTTCCTTCTCCAATGCATGAAAGTGAGAAGTCAAAGTGAAGTCACTGAGTTGTGTCCAACTCCTAGCGACCCCATGGACTGCAGCCCACCAGGCTCCTCCGTCCATGGGACTTTCCAGGCAAGATTACTGGAGTGGGGTGCCATTGCCTTCTCCGTTCTAAACCATAGCCCACTGCTATTTTCGTAACATAAAACTCATTTCCCATAAAAATAATATTCTAGGTAGTTATTAAGCCAATGGAATTTATAAGTTAACTAGAAAACTAAAGTCCCTCTATAACAATAACAAAAATACACAGTATATAAGAAGTCTGTCTCTCAATCCCCTCTACCTCTTTTCTTAAACTTTTCTAAAAACACTAGTACTTTTAGAAAAAGGTTTAAATTAGAAAGAATGTTGGAAGAAAGAGGTTTGGGGAACGTACTGAAGGAGACTTGGAGGCACTGTGCAAGGTTTTCAAAGGTAACAGCAGTAGGTTCTTAAGAGAATAAAACATCACTCTTAGGAATCACCACAGAACCAAGATAAACAATGCGAGACAGGGAGAAAGATTGTCCTGAGAGATAGTAACTTAAGAGTTGGAAAAGACAAAATGAGAACTAGTGTCGAGAAATTAACAGGGACACTGCATAAGAGGCAGAACAGTGCGGCACTTCAGTGAACAGTCCACAGGGCAGACTGCAAGGTCACTCCCTGTTCAGAGTTAAGTGAGGGAATCCACTGGTGGAGGAGGGGTTGGGGGTTGGGCGGCCAGAGGCAGTATCAGGTCATCTGGCTGATTTTTACATATGTTAGGCATTTTTAACTCAAGATGTCTACTGAAATTTACCTATGCCTACAATTATTGTCTTAGATATTCTCATTTTTGCTTTCTTCTGATTAGTAAAAGAGAAATGACATGATACCCAAATCTTTTCAGTTATAAAGGGCATCCTGGATAGCCGCAATCATCTAATGTTAGATGTTTCTAGTTGGCCTGCTTTCCTAAGCAAGGAAAAGAGCTGCCAGGACACATGCATATTATACCATCAAAGAAGGAGGGGTAGGGATAGGGAGACCAACCTGCCTCCGCATTCAGCTCCTCTAGAAGCCCGCTGGTCCTCCAGGTAGCTCCTGTGTCCTGGCCTCCTACAGAATTACTGTGCTCTTGAACTACTGCAGCCGCCAATAAATTGTCCACATTTACCACTTCTGGCTCAGAGCTGGTGTCAGACATATCATAATGAGCTACAACTGGAGGTCCATCTAGGGAGGAAAGAAAATGTATACTTGTATCTAACTCGTGGGGTGAAAAATGCTTCTATAACTAAAAGCCCCCTAAATGCCTGTTGCCTTTATCTTATTATTCTACCTAGTCAGAAAAGCTACACTTTATACAATCTAATTATTTTGTACATGAAATGAAAGTGAAAGAAATACTCCAGCTTACAAAGATGAGGGACACATTTGAGAAGGAGGAAAAAGGGTGTTATTATGAAGAACAAAGACAAGACTATACTGAACAAAAGTTACATTCAATTTCTGTCATTCTGCTAAAGGGCAAAAGATTAAGAGAAAGGGGATGACTATAGAGAAGGTAAAGCTGACTTTTTAAAGGAAACACTGATGCAAACTATTAAAACTGAATTTATATTTTTTTAAGAGGATCAATCTAGTTTCTTCCTCTTAGTAGCTAATACTAAAAGTCTCTAGTAGAATCAGAGAAGAAAGTCAAATATATATTTTCCTACTTCAAGAGCTCTACTTGACCAACATCTATTTCCAGTAAAGCCCTTTTATAATATTAGGGATGTTATGTATTTTACAACATTCTATAAAAAGATGAGCGCGTGCTCAAGTCGGGTCTGACTCTTTGTCAGGTTCCTCTGCCCACGGGATTTTACAGGCAAGAATACTGGGGTGGGTTGCCATTTCTTACTCCAGGGGATCTTCCAGACCCAGGGACTGAACCTCAATCTCCTGTATTGCAGGCGGATTCTTTACCACTGAGCCACCTGGGAAGCCCCCAGCAAAAAGATACTTGTAAAATCCGTCTTCAGGATTTGGATGTCTTGTGAGAGATATTTCTATTGTCTTTTCCCTAAGAAAAACAACCAGCTGACACTCCAAGGACGTGATACACAACCTTGTGGGCTATTTGAGAGGAAGATATTAAAACTTTTGGAAAAATAAAGAGAGCCCTTCTACCTCCAAATCACCCTAAGCTGCTGAAAAGGGCAGCTGAGCTCTGAAGTAATTATACTGCAGTGATTCATGCTAAATAATTCAATATTCATGCTTATAAAATAGATACATGCTTTAAAATGCTAGTGCTACCTTTTCTAATATAAAAGTAAAAAGCAAAAATCATTTTCAATCAACTATGAAGCATACTCCTTACTAACTGCCATTTTTTAATAAAATGCTTTTTCTCCTCCAATAGTTATATTAAGTGCAAGCAAATCACTTAATTCCAGAAAAAAAATTTATAGTATCTAATAAATTAACATTAAACACACCTATTTTATGAAACTCTTGACTATGAAGGAATACATATGCCAATGAATCATTAAAATAGAACACAATGAAGGATTACTGTTTTAATACAAACATCCATTGTGTAAACTGTCACTAAACAAAACATGAAACACACTGGGGTACTTATCTCTTAAGACTAAGTTCCCAAACCATAGGCTTATGCGGCAACATCTTTAAAATAAAAAATGACCGAACATAAAAGTAAATGAGTTGTTAGGTGCCACCGTATAAGGAACAGACATGTCACAATATGAAATTCTGACGATAATGACAATTTCAGCTGACTACTTAAAAATAATTTCCAATTTTCCCAAAAGGGTACATCAAGTTCATAAAATTCAACAGTGTGGGCTTAGTATCAGCTAGTAATAGATTTTAGAACTAATAGTAAAATATTGGTTCATGTTTGCAGTTTCTTTTCAAAAAAGAAAAGAAAGCTGTATCATTTATGGAGTTCTCGTCAGAGTTCAAAATGATTATTATGGAATCAAGATAATGTGGGATGTCCAAATATTTGGTTGCAGAAGATATGAAGGTCAAGTACAATATTGACTATTTGACCAAATATTCTATTTTTTAAAGGGCTTTATTAAGTATTTTGTGTTTGGAAAAAAATAAGAGACTTATTTAAAAATTTGTATCACAAATACCATTCACAACCTCTTGCCCTCACATTCCCCACCCCACAACCCACAATCACCAAATTGAGGCAACAGGTCAATAGTCAAGTCAAAATTGTACCCACTCCTACATGTAAACTCATGCAAAAAGTATAAGTGCAGATGTACATGCAGAGTAACATCACCTACCCATGGAAATAACTTGTCTCAAAGTCTTCATCAGTAGGATATACAAGCATAAACTTGTTATCTGGCTTCATTCTTGTATCTTCCATATTTCCAAACAGCACACCTTATAGCTTAGCTTAAATTTAGTATTCATCATAAACAAAGATGGTAATATTTTCACATTTTAATTATACTTAAAATAAATTATAACTGTCGTTTTTCATATCTAATATATTCAAACAATGACAAGTCAGTACTATATAAACTTTAATAAAGTCAAGGAAAGGTTGTTTTTCCAATTTTGCCTTCCAACAAGAAATCACAATTAAGCATCTTGTGTCCCAAGGTCATCTCACACTATCAGCAAACCAAAATTAAGTAAGATATGTTCAAAGAACTAAGCATCAAAGCTTGGATTTTGAATCACTAAGTATGAATATTAGCTAACTGATGGGGACAATTTATGGTATTCTTTTAAAACATGATTTCTGCTACACAGCAAAATTAAGAGGTAAGATCCTTTTAAAATAAGTATCTCTTGAAAGAAAAAAATAAAATCAAACCACTAAGAGAAGCTAGAAAAACCAGGAACATTAATAACAGAAGAAGCTATCTATGCTTCCAATTTGATTCTACCGATTTATTACAGGAGGGAATAAGCATGAAGCTATTTTTCTTCCTCTGACTTGATCCTCTAGGATGCTAAAACAACTGTGCTGCTACTAAGATAATTTTGACTTTTAAAAACATCAAAATAGCAACTTCAAGTAAAATTACACATGGAAACATTTCCAATTTAAAATGCAGTCACTAAGCATTCCATGTTTACAACATAGAAGGTTATTCAAACTTTACATTCTCCCATTTGGTAGCTGTCAACCATACATCATCAATGTATAATGATGAACTTTGTTTTTCTGTAGTCATTAAAAGCATCTCTCTATAAAGGTAAATTTAACTCAATTATTTAATAACTATTTGGTCTGTGGTTAATCCAAGTGCTGTGTCAGATTTAAGTATCTTGAAATTTTTGCTGATCACAAAAAAATAAAATGTTCAGCAATCCACTGCTTCGTTTAAGAACATCAACTTGGTCTATCTTGTGCTAGACAGGTTTGTATCCTCTCTCTGACCTCCTAATTTATAAATAGGTTCTAACTTTTCGAATACCAAAATACAGGTGTGGGACTTTCCAAACGGTCCAGTAGTTAAGACTCTGCGCTCCCACTGCAAGGGGTACAGGTTCGATCCTGGTCAGGGAACTAAGACCCAGCTTGCCGCACAGTTCGGCCAAAAAAGAAAAACGAAACAAAATATACAGATCTATTCATCACATATTCCTACTACACTGGAGTTTACCCCTAAGTGACTTTAAATCTTCTGTATTATCTACCGTGTTTAATTTTCTGAATTAGTCTTCTTTTTAGTCAAATGTGTTCTCTTCTAAATCTCATGGAAACAATTTGAATCACAAAAACAAAAAACAAGCAAAACAAAGCCTAACATCCATCCTCTATTACATCTATCTTTCCAAAGCTGACAACCAAAAGCACATAATTTTAAAACTATGTAATATATAAGTTACCAGTCCCATTTTACAGATGAGAAATTTTGAGTCCTACATAGGTAAAACCAGCATAGTTTACAGTTGTTCTCAGTGGTGAGGGAATGGGAAATATACATGGTAAGACTGGGAGCAGTATATGAAGTACATAGATTTTGGGCAGCAAATTCATAGGTTAAAATCCTGCCTACTTCTTAACCTATGACTCAGCTTGTTCACAGGGTTATGATGAAGGTTAAAATATAACACAGAACACAACAGTTCAAATACTGGTCCACCTGCCCACCTTTCCATTATAAATTAGCACTTAACCCTACTTCTTTGTTTGCTTATGTTTGTGTAAACTCTGCTGTACACAGCCTGCATGCAAGAAGCTTTGAGAAAACATCACTGCCTGAGTTGGTGCCTTCTACTGGTCATGGATTAACCCAACTTGTTAAGTAAATGCTCTGCTGGGATTAATAAGGTCATCACGTACGTGGCTTTTGTATTTTAATTTTTTTTCCAAGTGAAATGTTAGCTTGCTGCTGCTGCTGCTAAGTCACTTCAGTCGTGTCCGACTCTGTGCGACCCCATAGACGGCAGCCCACCGGGCTCCCCCGTCCCTGGGATTCTCCAGGCAAGAACACTGGAGTGGGTTGCCATTTCCTTCTCCAATGCATGGAAGTGAAAGGTGAAAGTGAAGTCGCTCAGTTGTGTCTGACTCTTAGCGACCCCATGGACTGCAGCCTACCAGGCTCCTCTGTCCATGGGATTTTCCAAGCAAGAGTACTGGAGTGGGGTGCCATTGCCTTCTCCGTCTTATATGCTGATAAAACTCAAAAACTTATTATAATTATTGTTATTTTAAAAGTTTTGAAATTGTGGGTTATATTAGACTTCTAGGGTGAGACTTCTAGGGAAGGTAAAGAGGAACTGAATGCTAGTTCTGGTTTCTCCTTCATGCAAAGCCCTCACCAAAGATACAGGCAGGTGGGTGAGCTCAGAAGCTGGCCACTCTGGGAAGGAAACTAGACCAGCACTCCCTCAAATGGTGCCCATTTACCTCACCTGTGGGTCCAGGACAGACTACAGATGCCTGGGCCCTCACCTGGACTTCCTAATCAGATCCTCCAGGGAAGAGGCCAGGCGCCTGTGTTTCCACCTGGCTTCCCAGGCGAGGTTTGTGATCAGACATGAAATCACCAGGAGAGAGGAGCTCCATGCCCTGGGAAGGTGCCCTCCTGCCTGGAGCCAGGTTCCTGTCAGGGCTGGTGTGTCTGTGCTGCTGTAGGACAGGTCCAGTTCCCAGGTGGAAGAGCTGGGAGCTCGGTCACTCTCCAGAGTGAGACGGGAGGGTGGGCTTGGGGCGGCGCTTAGATGTATTCATATGAAAGTGTTTTAAAGCCAAATAGAGCTCACTTTGGATCATGCTCACTTTGGATCATCCCATACTTGGCATCATTCTTGCCTACAAGGCCCTTCCACTAACACAAGTGTTGTCAGACTCCCAGTATGAAATCTAATCAGATCTGGGAATCAGAAATTCCTCTTGTATCCCAGACCTCTGGAAACGTCACTCCTCCTCCTCTATTGCTAAATCTTCGGCCCAGGGAAAGGCGGAGCAACAGACAAACAGCGTTTACTCATTCAATTCCCATTTCAATGACTACAGTAACATACAATAAAGACCAGAATAAATTCCTTCTCTATGTTTTACTACAGCCAATTTCCCAAAACCCCTCATAGAAGAGGAAAGAAAAAAACTTTCTTGCTGCTGTCAAAGGACCCCACAGAAGTTCTGTCTCCCTAGTCATTAAAGGTCCTAAGCTCAGCGCCATTATCTACAACATCTAGAGAAAGTGGGAGGAGGTGGAAGTCGCTCTCAGTCTCACTCCAAAAGTGAGATTCAAAAAAAGTTACACCTAAAAAGAAGAGTTCTCAGAAATTACCTACCCAAGCACTTTAGGAAGTAGGAGCATGTGTATGGTAGCCAAGTTAGGAAAAGAAGTGTAGGGAAAATGAGGTGTGAGCCTTAGGGATTGAAAGAAAGAAGCAAGCTTCAATAGTTGGAAGGGAAATCTGCAGTTGGCAGAACCTACCTAATAAAAACTAGCTTTTTAGTAACACATCTAAATATTTACCAAGATGGAAAATGATTATTTGGAATAAGAAAAAATAAAATACTTAAGAAAACACATACGCTGTATTTTATTACTATTAATCTTCATATATATGTAATATATGTACACACATACACAAAGAGCCATTTGAAAAAAAGCAGTAATTTCAAAGCATCTCTTGGAAAAGATAACTATATCAACCAGAAAAGACAAAAAGTGCCATTTCTAAAAAAACAACTTTAAATACCAAAAACTGGGTATTTTTTTCTTTATAGTATTATAAAGCTATTTTAGTAAAAAGAAAAACAAGATAGTGCTAAATGAAAATGCAGCAATATGCACTGAAATTCTGTCAGAAGTTAAAAAATCATTTTTAAATAAAAATGAATTGATGCCTGTTTTGTGCTTTTCCCATTATATTCAAGTCAATTATTAAAGATTTAGATGTTCAGTTTACAAGGGAGAAATAGTTTTAAGGATTACATCTGTTCTTACATCATACTGACAAATGACAGGTCATTTTGCCCAGAGAAGTTACCTATAATACTGATGAACAGTTAACTTTGAAAGTATCGAAGAGGAAATATTCAAGATTAAATACAGAAAACAGGACATTTGCAGAGGTCGCCATCTTTCAATTTATCTTTGTATTTCAAGGACAAATCCACAATTTCTGTTTGAGGATTCAGATCAATGGAGAACAAAACTAAAACATCTACACTACATACAAGAAGGAAGAACATGAAAATTTGATGACTTTAGCCACATCCTCATATCTATGTACCCTGCTAAAGACACATCCGTTCAGCTTTTTGATTATTCCTCAAGGTAGGATACATTTTGCTATTTTCTAAACAGTCTTCAATTTTTAACAGGGTTACTCAGAAGGACATATAAAGGAGAAGAATCTCAGCCTTTTATGTTAGCACTGATATTTTGTTATTTCCTTTTTCAATATACCAGTTGCAAAAAGACTGAAAATTATCTGAAAAACACCATGTAAAATCTATTATTAGTGATATTACCTATAAACCAATGCCATTCATTTCATTATGGAAAAGCAGGTTTCTGTACTAAGGAACACCTAATGTGAATTAACTGGTAGGGAATCACTATAACTAATGTAAAAGGATCCTAAATAGAATAACAAGAAACATTTCTTTTAAAAAATTTTTATTTACCTAGGTCAACTGGTACACTTCAAATGCAGAATTAGGTAAAAGATATAAAGAAAAATGCAGTAAAAATAAAAATCACAGCAATTTGATAACATTCTTCCCAAATCTTAAAGTTATAAGACTTCATTATCAAAGAATACATTTCCTCATGGATTATTATTCCTTCATTTCTTAACATGTCTTCTATTGTACGTTGTAGTATTTTAAGATAATATGAAAAGATCTATTCATTACTTTGGTTTCAATCCCCACTAACTTTTCCTAAACTTCAGAGAAATTAAAAACAGAATCAAGAAAAAAATGAAAAGAATAGAACTTGGAAGTTATTCACATTGGTAACTATTAATGTACTCATACAACTGTTCCAGACAGATTAAAAATGACAAGTTTCTTATGTGTATAATAATTGAGGGCACATATGCCAGTTTTAGAGAAGATTCTGAGAATTATTTTATGAGAACAATTTTTATTAGAACAAATTTAATAAAAAATTAAATTTCAGTTTAATAAATCTGCTCAAATTGTTTCGATACTGTGTCTTCTCACATGTGAAACCCCACAAAATCGTTTCCATTGTGCCCTTACTATACTATTTAAATAATTCGAACAGAAGAGAGGAAATCAATACAAGCTAAGCAAAATGTAACAGGTAATTATTTTTTAAAGTCACCTTCTGTAAAATAACCTGCCCATGTTATCTGACTTGCATATAAACCTTAAGCAATAAATTTCATTAAATTGTGCTATATCTTGACCTTCAGAACACAGTATCTGCTGTTAAATACATATAACTAAGGAATGACAAGAGCAATGAAGCAAAATAAAGTTATTCGTGTATATTCTTTTACTCAGTCTGCTAATGAAACAAACAAGCAGGCCAAATCTTTACCTGATAATTTAAGAAATAAATTTTTCCCTCTAACTTAATCACTCTAACTCGTATGTGGCAATTTTTTTTTTTTACACACATTTAAGAAGCAATGAATGGATATATTAATGACCTGAATCCATTAAAATCCCTGTAGACTATTGCATAGTTATGTTTCCAGCACAACCTGCCAACTATAGCATTAATAAAAATACAGGATTATTTCATAATTCTGAAGGTCCACACACCTACACGAACACATGCACAAACACACACTCTTGAGACTAGGCTTATTCCTTTGACTTAGTAACAAAGAACAGGCTTTTTTCTTGGAGCCCCCAAAATGACAGATCCTTTAAGTAAAAAAAAAAAAAATCTTCATGCAAAATATTAAGTCTTGAGATTTTATTGTTGTGTTCTAAATTTTTATTTGAGCTCTTATTACACTCAAGTTTTAATAATGCACACAAATTATACATTAATATAACTGAAAGGTATTATGCAATGAGAGGCTCAAATAACCTGATAATTCTAATCTTAATCTGCTGGTTAAATTTTCTTAAAAATGATTAGGATATAATGTCCTACAACACTGAACTAGGAGACTCTAGGCAGAAAACAGTCTGTAGACAGATTATCAGAAAACATATTCACCATAGCGGCCCCCTTAAATACCAGCAACTAAATTGCATATAATAGACATTAGGGAGATGACATAATCCAAATATGGGATTATAGTCTTCATTTTAATCTTTCCTCTATTTCTTTCAAAATTGATCCTTTTCTTGAAACTGGACTGATTAAAATGAGCAAAGATATTTTAAATAAACCATCTGTGTTTATCTTCTCTTTCTTTTCTCACAGTCATTGCCTATAAAGCACTGCAATCTGTCAGTCCTCAGAGATTCTCCAAAGGTCATCTCCCCGCTGATCTTCCCAAGCTTCCCAGAGAAGCAGAGGGGCCACTGCCTGGCTTGCTCTGGGGCCTATAGACACTGGTGGCAGCCATATTTGGGAGCACATTCTCTTGGGATTATACTCTTTTCTTTTATTAAGCTTTTATTTTGTATTAGGGTACAGTTGATTAACTGGGTAGCCAATTAACAGTGTTGTGACAGTTACAGGTGGACAGCAAAGGGACTCAGCCATATATCTACAAGTATCCATTCTTCCCCAAACCCACCCACCCATCCAGGTTGCCACGTAACACTGAGCAGAGTGGGATTATATTCTTAAATAAAAAGCATTTCAACCATGTCTAGATCAATGCTAGACATGATCTAGATCAACAAAAAGATGTTTCTGTCTAGCATTAGCCCTTTATACACCACAAAAAAGCCCAAACAGGATATATTTGTTATACTTAAAATTCTAGGAAAATTAAGACAATTTAAGGTAAATTAAAGGAAGACCAGGGTTCCCTGGTAGCTCAGCTGGTAAAGAATCCGCCTACAACCCAGGAGACTCCAGTTCGATTCCTGGGTCAGGAAATTCCCTGGAGAAGGGATAGGCTACTACCCATTCCAGTATTCATGGGCTTCCTTGGTGGCCCAAACAGCAAAGAATGTGCCTGCGATGCGGGAGACCTGGGTTCGATCCCTAGGTTGAGAAGATCCCCTAGAGGAGGGCATGGCAACCCACTGCAGTATTCTTGCTTAGAGAATCCCCATGGACAGAAGCCTGGTGGGTCCATGGGGTTGCAAGGAGTCGAACACGACTGAGCGACTAAGCACAGCACAGCACAAGGGATGACCACTAAGCACTTCTAAAATAATACCAATATAAAAATGCTACCACATAGTCCAAAAATAATTTCCACTTCTTAGTACATATTTAGACTATGATCTTAGGAATACAGACTCTGCCTCAGTGAAGGAGAATTCAGTAATCCAAAACAGCAGTCAAGTTTTTAAAAACTATTATAACTACTTCAAATACTTAATACTTCTTTGTCCACAATACAAAAACAATTCTGAAAGAAGAATTTTTAAATCGTGCAATCTGGAAAAAGCTTAATAACTTTAAAGCACAATTCATTAAAAAAAAAAAAACAACTACTGTTTCAAAACAATACTCCTTAAGACAGTAACATCTTTTCAAGACACCATGACAAACTGAAAATCAGGGGAAAAAACTGTATGTATATTTCTGGTACAAAATTATTCTTAAGGTTAAACTTCTCAAACCATAAAATAGAAAATTTTGTTTTGGAATAAATTTTAATATTTTAGCATATATTCTATGAATTAAATCAGTACATTCTGATGTTCCTTTTCTTTCTATCAAAACCTCTCTTTCCATATCTTTGTACAAATTTATGTAGAAAAGGCTTCCTCAAATTTATTATGTTCAATACCTTCTCAAATATTTACAATATTTTTACCTTGAATATCAATTATTAAAACTTAAGCTTGATAATTCCACTCGATTGACATTTTTCTCTTTTAAGCAAAAAAAATCTGTAGATTTCCTACTCCATTATCTAGTAACAACAAGAATCAGAACATATCCAGTCAATACTAAGAATAATGTCTACGTTATTTTTTATGTTATTCTTAAAGGATTCATTCATGTTTTCTATTTTAAAAATAAAAAGCATTTCACTTACATGCTTATTATATGAAACATTAAATCATGAAACAAAGAAGAAATCTGTTAAGTTCTTGAAGCAGTTATGCATGCATAGAAAAGCAGTCATGTTAACATGCTGAAATTGACATTTTCTTATATCTAAAAATTCATGTCTAGTAAAATCTGTGATCCCAGGGAGAAGCCAAATACAGAACAAACTTCCCTGAAAACATCTTAATTTCAAATAAATATTATAGATTAGCTAAAAACTTCTCACCCAAAACCAATATGCTCTTTTTATTGGCATAAAACAGGAAAGTTAAAAAAATATTAGCTGAAGATGTCAGAGAAAAACCCGTCAGTTTTAACTCTCCCAAAGTTAATTTCCCAGTTCTCATATGTTAAGCTCTAAAAAGAAAACAATTTTTAAAGTCATTTTTCACTTCAAAAAAGCAAAATAAATTGATTCAATTTATTACAGTTAATTTACAAGATGTAGATATCTGAATACAGAACTAAATAGAAAAAGTGATAACAATTTTTCTGAGTAGTTACTGGTAAATTACTAAAATAAAACAAAGGTCTTTATGGTTTATACAGCTGACCCTAAAGTTGGGCTCCCACCCACTGCACAGTTGAAGAAAATCCACACAAAACTTTATAACCGTCTGTGGTCCCACATCCATGAATACTATCAAGCATAGATTGTACAGAACCACAGTTCATATTTAGTGCAAAAAACCTGCATATAAGACCTGTGCAGTTCAAACTCCTGTCGGTCTAATGTCCAACTATATATGAAACTCCAAATATATCACCTGTCTTTCCTCTTGCAAAACACACAATCAGATCTTTTTCAAAGTTGCAACTACATTAAATATTAAAATAAACTTACTCATATTAAGAAGCTAACTTATAAATTTGAAGGGAAAAACTACCATATTTTTATTATAAGTAAATCCAGTAGGAAGTACAATTTTTTAAAAAAAACTAGCATAGTTATATACACCTACTGAAAATTTTCTTCCTAATTTAGCTTTTTCTCACACCATTTCTCAGTCCTAGGCCACACACTGAAAATCTATCATGTTGCAAAGCTAACAATGCTGTGCTATTTTCTCCCCTTTGACACACGCCATGGACTCTTTAACATACCATTTATTTTCAGTCCAGGGACTGAAAACAAAATTAAATTGGTAGCACATTAGCCAATACATTTAGTCACTATTAATTTAAAAACCCATTCAATACATACCCTTAATAGAGTGACCATTTCATCTCTATCCTCTAGAGGTTACCCTTTACATCAGAGTACCAATTTCACCGGATTCTGCCAGGTTACTGGTTTAGAAAGTTTAAAGCTTAAAATAAAAACCCATCTATGTAACAATAGAAAAATATTGCTTTTCTCACACATAAACTCAAACTCCTGTCTAATCTGCATTCTCTACAGTATCTCACATAGCAGGTACAGAGTATTAATTTGCTCAAAAAGTAATTCATTCTTCCTGCACACAAAGGCTATTTCATACAAGTCATTAAAGACTAGCAACAAAATCAGTTCATTAAATGATCTATGAAAGAATGACATAAAAATGTTCATGCAATATTCACCCATGACCTCCAGAATGAGATTAATTACATCATTCCTTTTACAGGAATCACAAGCAAGTCAACACTGTTGTAGAGATTAATGCTGAGAGACTCTAAGGGAATTAACCACCTACCTATCTGGATTCACTAAGATTCCCTATTTTATATCTTACTGATATTTATGTTTTTGGCATGAAAAAAGCATAAAGATGAGGATCACTCCTATCATCATATAAATACGGTTCTATGTTCCAAGCACATGTAATAAAACTCTAACTAGAATTCATGCAACTTTGTTTTGAATAACTGATTTTTTAAAAAGCAACTTGTTTACTATTTTTAAAACATTACCAAAAGAAACTTAAAACGGGCCAAAAGCATATTCTTTCTTACACAATTCAAAAAGCAGATAGTTAACACAATTAATTTTGTGATAGATTCAAAGGTTGCTCTATAATATTCCCATTTTCAGCAAAGTTAATCGGAAAATTGTAATGTCTGAGAATTCTAATGTGCTGTCAACATTCTGACAAGTCACAAAGGGCTGTTGCAGCAGTTCTTGGGAATCAGGCAACTGCGTGTAAGCACCTGACTGGGTGACAGGGGAAATGCCTTGGCCAACTAGTTGCATTTTAAGTTCCCTGAGTTCCAGTAGCTGCTTGTTCTCTTCACCAGTCAAGGTGAGTTAGTTTTTCCATCCACATTCGGAACTTCTCTGTCTGCCTCTGCATCTTGGAATAACAGCTCATGGCCTCTTCTAGGACACTGCCTGTAACGTTTCTAACACACACAGCAGCCCTGCCAAGTAATCCTAAAACTTTGCTGGGTGCTCCTTCAGATCCACCAGTATGACTGCAGTCAGTTTTAAAGGCAGTGAGGCCATTTGATAAAACATCATTAAATCAGAAAATTGTATTTTTATTAAGACATGCTTATTCAGGAAAATGACTTAAGCATTACCAAGAACAGGCAAATAGATTCAGCAATGATAAAGAGCACTTAATTAACCAAACAAAAGTAATTCTGAGAAAAATAACGTAACACTACCCTTTTTTCATAGCTTCACCGAATCTGCCTAGGATTTTGTATTTTGTACAACTAACTACTCAAGTTTGAAAATATCAGTAGCTTTCAAACTTGCTAAACATAAAGACCTGGAATGGTACAACAAATACCAAAACGTAGGCAGCTCCCAGGCATTAGGTTCGTTTTAAGCCCCCCTGGGTGATTCTAGTGTACAACCCTGACTGAATATCACTGTATCCCTGAATATTTTCACACCATGACTTTAAAATTCTAAAAGTTGTTTTAACACCTGACCCATAATAAGTCAGTATAAATAATTCTCAGTTAATTGGTTTTCATCAACTACTCAAGTTAAAAAAAAAAAAGTTTTGTGGTTAAGTTTTGGATATACAAATCATATCCTCCTCTTTTGGAGAGCACATTAATGGCTCTGAGTTGTTCTGAAGTAGACAAAACTGTTTCCACATGATCCAGCACTTTCCAAATGTGTGAACAGTGCATATCTATTAATATCAAGTAGAACAGTGGTTTCAGAGGATTCCAGTTTTAGGATATGCTCTTCTATATACAGTGTTTTATCCTTGAACTAGGCCAGATTAGTTTTGGTTTGGGTCCCAAATACTTTGGGTTTCTAATAAAACTAATTATACTGAATTCTTTTCTTCAGGTAACTATTAAAAATGTTACCTCCTCAGATCACTCTTGCCTATGCTACCTAAAATAGCTATTCTACCCCATCTCTAGTTCATTTTTATCTGAACTCTTATATCTTGCTTTATTATTATTCATAATGTATATTACTTGAGACCATATGATGAATTCAGTTATTATCTGTCTCCTCAAAAAAGATTATGCTTCACGAGGGCAGACATGTTTCATTCACTGTTGCATTCCCAATGCCGCATAGCAGGTGTCCAAAATTTGCTGAATGAATGAATGATGGAATCAATCAATCTTGGCCTTATACCATCTACCTATATCAAGAAGTCTTTATAAAGAACTGCCCCCATGAAATGCTCTATTGTATTTATCCCAGAGTATTTCTGAAAATATAGTTTACTTTATCTCATGTGGCTTTTTTTATGAATAGGCAAAAGAAAAGTTTCCCAGGTCTCAGTATCAAGAAATGCAGTGTTTCTCCTATATAAAGAGAACTGCTTATATCATGGCACCTCACCTCTTTTCAATGCCTAAAAGGCTATGGGACAAATTGTGACCCCAATTCTACCTAGCTAATAAAAACTTTGTGAAGTTTATTGTTACCAACTTTTCCCTCTAACTTCATTTTATTCCTCCATTCCTGATTACTCCATTCCATGACCTCTCTCCACATTAACAAAAACTAAAAACAAAAAAAACCCACCTTATTTATAAGTAAACCTCTTCAAGAAGGACATACCTTTCCCCAAAGCATAACACATTCAGCTTATGGAGAAACTAAAAGGAGTTCGAAGTATATCAAACTTTGTTTAAATAGTTTATCCCCATTGTAAGTGCTGGGTAAACTTTAGCGTATAGGACAGGAATTTATACAATTACTTTGATGTTTCAGATTCTAGTGCTGCTTATTTTTCAGTATTTAAAAGCTGAATTCAACAAAATGGTGTGAGAACACTTGTGCTAAGGACAGTGAGATAAGATGTAGCTTTATAAAGATGACTACCAGCAAAACACACTAAAGCAAAGACATTTTAAAGTCTAAAAAGACGACGCAACTACATATATCAAAACAAACAGGATGTACAATACCAAGTATGAACCCTAAGGTATAAACCACGGACCCTGAGTGATGCTGTGTCAGTCTAGGCACAAACGTCCCATTCTGTGCAGGTGCTGGTAGTGGAGGAGGCTGCACGCATGTGAGAAGGGAAATAAATGGGAAATCTCCTTACCTTCCGTTTTATTCTGCTGTGAACCTACAATTGCTCGAAAAATACATCTAAAAAAAGAAAACCAACCAGGGACCATATTCTCATCTTAAACACACATATGTCCTTTTAACACTAAAATATATCCTACTTTGAGAAAGACATATCAAAAGCAAAGTTTATGCTTTTGCATACATGAAGTTTTTAAGGGCACTCACCTAAGGAAATAAATTAGGAAAAACCGGCCGAAAATAACACCTTGGTGCTTTAACATTAGAGATTGTCAAAGAATATCCACCAGTAACATTTCAAAGCTTCTAAATTTAAGGTAACATTATCTGGACACTGTAGTATTGAGGAGATCATATTTAAACAATGCATGCTTTTAATATAATCACTTAAATGGAGAAAAATTTATAATTGCTCATGTTTGCTAATTTATAAAGATTGTGCTGTGGTTTTTATAATTAAGAACATTTTAAAAAACGAGACTCTACTGTTCAGAACTTAACTGAAGCAGTCTACAATGATTTTTAGCTATGGGAGACTTCACATATCACTGCTTAACTGACTGAGTAGTTCTCAGTCTGGCTGCCCAATGTTATCGCCAGGGAGTTTAAAAATGCTGGTACCTTTACGCTAAGTGAAATAAGTCAGAGAAAGACAAATATTGCATGATCACACTTGCACGTGGAATCTTAAGAAAACCAAACTATAAAAGCACAAAGTAGTGTGGTGGAGAGTACAGAGTGCAGCAAGAATGAGTGAAGGTGATCAAAGGTGACTCCCAGTTGTATAAGAAGAGTAAGTTCTAGGGGTTTAATACACTATAGTGACTATAGTTAACAATGCTGTGCTAAGTCACTCCAGTCGTGTCCAACTCTGTGCGATCCCATAGACGGCAGCCCACCAGGCTTCCCTGTCCCTGGGATTCTCCAGGCAAGAACAATGGAGTGGGTTGCCATTTCCTTCTCCAATGTATGAAAGTGAAAAGAGAAAGTGAAGTCGCTCAGTCATGTCTGACTCTTAGCGACCCCAGGGACTGCAGCCTACCAGGCTCCTCCATCCGTGGGATTTTCCAGGTAAGAGTACTGGAGTGGGTTGCCATTTCCTTCTCCAATGTATGAAAGTGAAAGGAGAAAGTGAAGTCGCTCAGTCATGTCTGACTCTTCACGACCCCATGGACTGCAGCCTACCAGGCTCCTCCATCCGTGGGATTTTCCAGGCAAGAGTACTGGAGTAGGGTGCCACTGCCTTCTCCGATAGTTAACAATACTGCATCACATATTTGAAAGGAAGACAACTTCCTAATACATAAATCGTAAGTATGCAAAGAGGTGTGTTAGCTAACCCTATGTTAATAAATTTCACAATATATATATTTAGGAGAAGGGGACAAAAGAGAATGAGATGGTTGGATGGCATCACTGACTCAATGGACCTAAGTCTGAGCAAGCTTGGGGAGTTGATGATGGATGGACAAGGAAGCCTGGCATGCTGCAGTCCATGGGGTCACAAAGAGTCGGACAAGACTGAGTGACTGAACTGAACTGACATTTATTAAATCAATACCTTATATACCTTAAATTTACACAATATCATATGTCAATTATGTTTCCAAAAAGCTGGGGAGAAAATGCTGATGCCTGGGTCAGATCCAGAGATTCTGATTTAACAAGTCTGGAATGGAGCCTGGGCATTGTAAGTTTAAGTGCTCCCCACTCAAGTGATTCTAACATACAGCCAGACTGAAAACTGCACAGATACTATGTTCTTTGTTTGCATTTACTAATCACTGCTTTGAGGCAGTTTTCACCTGATTACAGTCTTGGTATTTTGTTATCAATGTATTTAATGAATCTCCTAAACAGCTGCCAAAATACAGTAAGATTTTAAATTATGGCCATGGGGCTTTCAGTCACCTCACATTCAAACAGGAAACAGGTTATGGGATTCCCAACCTGGGTTTGGGGTCTCATCTTCCACTGCGAGTCCCTACAGCTTAAATTAATAATAAAATTTTTCAAGTAATTCAATCCTTAGTAGGTCACAAACCCTTACAAATCAATTTTAAACAAAAGTGTAGCAAGAGGAAAATGTCAAAGAACAGGAATAGATTGTTTACCAAAAGAATACAAATGGCCAGTATGATTTTTCAACTTCATTAGTGATCAAAGAAATACAAATTAATGCCAAGAAACAATTCTTTCATCAAACCAGCAACATTTTCATAAACATTTAAAAGAGAGAAAATAATACAACCAACACTTAAGCTCCTGGATAAAATAAACTCAATTAAGTCTTAAAGAGTAGTTTGGCAGTATGTGTTGAGAGACTTAAAAGTGTTCATACCCTTCTTCATAATAGCAAAAGCTAAAAACAGCCCAAAGGGCCAACATTCAGGAAGTTATTTTATAGTTAGTTAAATTACTCAAAATCCACACATGGTTTTAGGGAGACTATTGTGTTTTGATTAAATGCTCAAAATACAATGTTAGAGGGAAAGAAAAGTACACATAGTATGATCGATTCTGTTATCTATTATGGAAGGCGATACTCTTAAATGTTAACAGAAACAGGATTTTAATCTTAGACTTCCCATTTTTCTATTTTCAAATTTTTCTACGAAGGATTTACTACTTAAAATTTTTTTTTCATTTCCAAGAGTTAAATGATCAGGCACAATAAGTCTCTACATAGGAAAAACTGTAAGGTAAAACTATAGCTAATCATGAGGGATTTCATTGTATAAATAATTGTGGTGAGTTGTGAATGCTGAGATCCTAGCTTCAGGAGGGCTGAGCTGCTCCAGCCTGACCACAAAGGATTAAGGACTCAGATGATCTTAGGTGTCCTCTACAGCCTGACATTCTCCAAAACAGACCAATTAGATTTTCTAAATGCAAACCAACTGACCCTTACCTACCAAGATGGATACTATTTTTGAGCCTCAGTCCGAGTGGTCACTTACATGGTGCACTACTAAACTACACAAAAGTAGGTCATTATAGCCAAGGTAAGATGAAGCTACAGGCTTTCCAGGTGGCACAGTGGTAAAGAATCTGCCTGACAATGTAGGAGACACAGAAGACATGGGTTTGATCCCCGGGTTGGGAAGATCCCCTGGAGTAGGAAATGGCAACCCACTCCAGTATTCCTCCCTGGAAAACACCATGGACAGAAGAGTTTGGTGGGCTCAGTCCACGGGGTCGCAAAGAGTCAGACACAAGGGACCAACTGAGCACACACACACCAGATAAAGCTACCGTGAGGTTTATTATATACTGAATATTTATGAAAGACATGTCACTGGAAAAACTTTTCTCTGCTGCCCACCCTCAATGATGCACATAAGCTGCTCTGTTCAGAGAATTTTTGAATTGAAGTCTGATGTCTGTTATTCACATTCACTAAAATCAAAATTTCCTGGGGGAGTTCCACGGCCATCCAGTGGTTAGGACTCCATCCTTTCAATGCCAAAGATTTGCATTCAATCTCTGATCAAGGAACTAAAAATCCCACAAGCCAAGTGGCACAGCCAAAACAAAACAAAAATTCCCTGCAAGAGCAGACTTTATATATCTAGTTTCAAAGTGATTTTACAGAAAAACTGATGTCTCTCACAACCCGTGAAGAAATAACGCTCCAATAATAAAACTACAAAGAATGATTAATAATATAAAAAGATCATCTATAAATGAGATACTCAATAAAAACCCTGAATACTCAAAACCACCACACTATTTTCACATTAATATCCACTACGAAATACTCTATTTTTGCTCATCTCTAAATCCCCCAAATGAAAGAACTGCCAGAGTTATCTTGATATGATACTTCCAGATTCTTAAAAGAGAAATATATCAATAGTTTCGAAAACGTCAAGGAGAGAATGACCTAGTGTGGATACAAAGCTGCCTGTCAGCTAAATGCTAACTAAGACAACAAAACCACTTTGTAAACATCTGTGATCCAAATATCAAACTCAATTATTATGCATCACCAGGCACTATGTAAGTCTGCAACATTATTTTCACTCTTTAAAAGAAAATGCATTAATTGTTAAATTGTTTGGCATAAGTCAATATTTAGCATGATTCCTTCAGTGTTTAAACTGCTGCCAAACGAAGTTTATAAAGCACTTCCAAACTACTAAAATTATTTGCATCTTAATGACAGTGTTAAGCAAGAATATCAGTTTTTATTCTCCCTCTTCGTTTCCATTCTGTATAAATCGCTGCATTCAAATTCCAGATCCCAAGAGATTCGTTGTTAAGACATGTCCAGTTTAAGTTCACCTGAATGTCCACGGTGCTGCACTCATGTTTCAAGTCAGCTCACAATTTATCCTACCTTTACAATCTATGTGACTTTTCGGCAACTGCCTTGCAATTAGGGCAGAGTGTATCCCTCCTGTCCCAAAGTTATAATATGACTCAAGAAAATGAGGTACACATAATTATGACAACAGAAAAGGCTAATGTCAAAATTTTTCAGGGATAACAATGTGGATAGTTGAAATGAACTTCCTAATATTTAAACTTAAGCTGTTCTATCTTTGTCACTTTGCATAATTCTAGGAAAGACCATTCATAGCTGCTTATGCGTACAGCATCTTCAGAAACTGTGGTGAGCAGCCCAGATAGTCATATAGAGTGGCCCTGCACCTTAACTACCATTTGGTTCTCCATGATTACTCTACATAGTTTGAGAACTCTACATATTTTCAAAACAAACTAAATTATAGATACAGATAATTTACTTTGGTGTATTGGTTGGTATACAATTCAGAACAGACAAGAAATAGACGACTGGCATTTTAGAAGTTTTAGATACTGGTCAAGGTAGTCAATTAGCAGAGGGGTTTGGAAAACATGAACAAAGCACACCTAATCTATATAAGCCCAACAGGGAGAACGTCCTTGAAGGCATTTCTCATGCTATCTCTACAATGGGGTCTATCTTCAAAGAGAATTTTTGCTCACCCACCTTCTCCGTTTCCATAAAAAGACAAAGAAGCATTGGGCAGTTACATAAAAATCTGTTTAGTGAGTGGAATTAAGCACTGTATCAAGAGATCCATTATGATCATGAGTAGTAGATCAGTACAGGACCTAAGAATGCATAAACGACTATATGGTTGTTAACAGGCTTTCCTTAAAACACTAAATATAAAATTTAAATATACCTGCTTTAAAACAACCCCAATGTCTGCTTCTCTCATGCAGTCAACTGATGGGCTTCAAGTAAACCCTCTCTCCCAGTAAAACTACCAAAGGAATTCAATAGATATTAAAATAGTCAGCATGTCCAACAATTGTTAGGAACACATTTAATACACTATATGAATGATACTTTTATTGTAAGTTGAATACCTATAAATTCATTCTTGTTACTGAGTTTCTGTAAGTTTGGTTAGTTATAGATTTAATTAACCAATATGATTTTTCTTGAAATATTCTTCGTATATCAGCAATATGCTGATGTATACAATCAGAAACCTTTCAAAAAACTAGGAGAAAAAAAGTCACCCATAAAAGTTTGAAAACCAAAACTTCCCCCTCTTTACCATAGCAACAAATAACACTGCCATGACCTATTACATGCTGACTACTTTACAGAATGTTCCTAATCGCAAGTCTTTTCAACAGTGAGAATTCACCCAATTAAGGACAGTTCAGATCTCATTTTTCTTCCACTAGGAAATCTCAAGACTGCCTTCATAATACACAGTATCAGACGAAGTAATATAGAGAAAGCAGATTATGTCAAACATGTAATAAATTACAGACTCATATCAATGAGAGCTGGAACAGTGGATTTCTATTGAACTTTTTAAACTTGGGGGTGGTAAGGGGGAAATTTTGCAAAAAAACATTCTTTTCAAATGCAAGTGACAATGAGCTAATCATGCACTGAATGAGGGAGAAGGGGAATACATAAAACTACTGTTTTAGCAGGAACAGTTATTAGAAACCTTTAACAAAAGATAGAACATGTTATTTCAGACACCATCAGCTTGAGTGCAGTGGCTATATAATAAAGCAAGGTGCCTATTCCTGAGGAATATGTACTTGGTAATAACACTGAACACTGAGTATTAGATCTAAGCAGTGCTAGAAAGGCAATGATGGGAGTTCAGGTAGTGGGTTACAGAAAAAGAGACTTGTGAGAAATTCCATTCCTTAAAAATAATCTTGTCCCTATCATTAAATTTTTTTTTTTCGGGCTGATGTGCTAAAGTGCACTAGAAACCTCAGAACAGATTTTTAAATTTGCGTGTCTTATTAACACACTGCAGTCTTCAAATTTACATAGAGCTGCAGGTCTCCTGGATTTTTTTCAAGTGTCACTCATCTAACTGAGCCCAAGAGCTGAGAAATGCCATGAGGTGCTCTACAGTCAGTTTAAAAAACATCCTCTACCTGGTATCTCTGCAGTGATTGTCTTGCTGCTCCCTGAAACCTCTTCGTCATCATCTGATGAGCTCGTGCTTGAGTCACAAGTCAGGTCACTATCACTGGTACTACTGTCCTGCAACAGGTTGTATTTCTTCCGTGCAGCAGCCTCCCGTTTCTGCCTCAGTAGCCTGATTCTCTCCTTGTGCTTTTGGCTCCGATGACCTTTAACCTTGGCAACTCGGCCATTCTGTTTATCACTGGATTGCCGGTTTTTCTTGGCAGCCATGGTGGATGTTTCACTTTCAGATCGTGACCGGCGAGACTTACGCCCAACTGTGGCACCAGACACTCCGGAAGGGTCTCCTTCTACCGCTGTTTCTGCCTGGGAGGGTTCATTCTCCTCTGCAGAAGACAATGTATCTGAATCGGCCAGGTGACCACTAGAGGAAGGGGAAAGCATGCAGTGGTTAGAGGAATCACTCTCGTAAACTCGGCCAGTTGTCGGCTTGTCACTCTCTGTGGATGCTAACTGAGACTCAGAAGAGTCCCTTCTCAGTTCCATCAACAAGCAGGGCATTGAAGAAAGAACTGTAGAATCCACCACACCATCTTTTGGAACTTGAGATTCCAGTTCCACAGATCCATCTTCCTCCTTAGCTGTCTCTTGTTCAGATGTTTTTGGTGGCACTTCAGACTCAATGAGTTCTTCAACTTTTCCCACTGCCTCCTCCATCTTCATTTCAGATTTTCGAGTTAATTCATGGAGCGGTCTAGGAAACTATGTCAAAGATGTAACAGGAAACCAACCTGTACAAAAACACACAAAAATCAATAAACAGAAATGGCAGATTATTGAATCAACATAACATTCCTACCTTTCTAAGTGGATAGTAAAAGTAGCCATCATATGGGCCTTTAAAAATATATGTATAAAAAAAAAAATATATATATATATATGTATCTATTAATTGCTTGAACAAGTCAAATTCAAAGGACTTAATGCAACCAAATACTGGCATACATGGCTACTAAAAATGGCACAATATTAATTTTCTATTACTCAACTTGCAAGGCCAGCAAGCAACCAAACAAGTATTCTCAACTTTAAAACTTTAAATACTTAAAGTGTTCAAGAAAAGGATCCTCAAAATTCTGATATAGGTAGCACACATTTTTAACTAATATAAAAGCTTCAAAAAATTGATCTAGAACAAGTTAACTGGAATGATTACTTTTATGTTCCAATCATCAAAGAAAAGAAGCAAGGGAGCGAGCTACAGGGGAGTGACATCAAATGCACACCTTCGTTAAAGGGAAAAAAACCATCAATTACGTGCATCTGACAAGTGAACAACAAAAATAATTATGTGATCAAAGCTGTCTGCCATTTTGCTCAATAGGAGCTGCTCTAGACAGGCATTAAGCCGAAAAACCTGAATCTGTTGTTTCATCTGTTCTTCCTAGTTCCCATAAACCTTTCATCATGCCGAATGCAAGTCTTATGTTTAAATGTATGTTTTGTTTCATAAACAATAGCCACTAAATACAGATAAACTACTCTGTGAACCCAGAAAACCTAATGCTCTCTATTCTAAGAATGACTTCAAGGGTTTAAAAGAAAACACCCTACACACAATGGCACCCCATCCCAGTACTTTTGCCTGGAAAATCCCATGGACGGAAGATCCTGGTAGGCTCCAGTCCATAGGGTCGCTAGGAGTCGGACACGACTGAGCGACTTCACTTTCACTTTCATGCACTGGAGGAGGAAATGGCAACCCACTCCAGTGTTGTTGCCTGGAGAATCCCAGGGATGAGGGAGCCTGGTGGGCTGCCATCTATGGGGTCGCACAGAGTCGGACACGACTGAAGCGACTTAGCAGCAGCAGCAGCATGCTAACTTTAGAACCTAATATCTTTCCCCCACTGTGTGTGCTACAACTCCACTTACTCATAAGAGAAACAGGACATAATCTTTAACCAAGAGAGTTGTGACCAATACAGCACGAAGTTCATTAACTGGTAGTTTTCAAGAGAATGCTAACAATGTATAAGGCAAGTAGTATGTCACCCTGAACAACTGATGTTAAAGAAGGCAATTATCATAATGTCCCACAAGTCACAGAGAGACACAAACATTAAGCTACATGATGTAAGTAAAGGTACAATAAGACATCTCCATTACATCATTCCATCGAGTTCCTCAATAGTTCACTATGTGGTAGATAGCAGCTGGAGGATAACTGAAAAATCCTTTCATTGATTTAATATGACAAGTCTACTTTTTCCTTACTATAAACATAAATGTTCTACTATCTGTTATTTTTCTCCCCCCTCAGGTCCTGTTCTTAGCTGCTGACAAAACAGGCATTCTGCGGCTTCCCTGGTAAAGAATCCACCTACCAATACAGGAGACACGGGTTCAACTCCCGATCCAGGAGGATCCCACGTGCCACGGAGTAACTAAGCCCGAAGCACCACAGCTACTGAGCCTGGGCTCTAAAGCCCAGGAGCCACAACTATGGAGCCCTTGCGCCACAACTGCTGGAACCCACAGGCCCTAGAGCCCAAGCTCTGCAACAAGAGAAGCCACCATGACAAGAAGCCTATGCACTGCAACTAGAGTAGCCCCAGCTCACCACAACTAGACAGTCCGAGCAGCGAAGACCCAGCACAGCCAAGGAAATAAAGAAAACAGGCATTCTGATTAAGTTTCCCTCACACATTCATGAAAATCAGAACATTCATGACCACTGGAAACATTTATAAATTAAAAATCCCATGGGACTTCCCTGGCAGTTCAGTGGTTAAGACTCCACACATTTCCACTGCAGGGAGCCCAGGTTCGATCCCTAGTTGGGAAACCAAGATCCCACATGCCACAACCAAAAAAAAAAAAAGTATAAATTTATTTGTATCATTATTAATTTTTGAGCTGAAAGAAAAATAGCATAAACGTCACTGCAAACACCACTCCAAAAGGAATGTAACACCACTGAAAGCCAACAGAGGGAGTAAAAGTTAAATCAACAAACTGCCTGTGTCTTGAATGAAGCATGCTGACAGAAAAGAGAAAAAAAAAGAAATAAAATATTTATAGATATGCAATATCCTCCGGTAAGAGGAATAAAACAAGGTTTTCTAACTGAATAAACATGAGAGTTGACTCTTCTGCACATTATAAAGTTATATACTCTAGAATAAAACTATTCTTAAATATCAGAAAAGACACTAAAATGAAAAATAAATCTGTTAAAATGATCTTTAAAACTCTTGCTTCTTCAAGTAAATAAATTATGGGGATAGCACAAATAAATATAGACTGTTTTTCCTTGTAAGAAAACATAACAATTATCAATGTGTTTCAATATGACACATCAACCTTTCAAGTTCCTTAAATTTTAAGTACTAAGATTTACAGTGGATTCTGTTTCCCAAAAAAGCAACCAGTATTACAGGCGAAACCACTTAAATATGTCCATATTAATCACAAACACTGGCATCAACCATAAATAGGAAAGCATGGTATGCCCAGACGATGTGGCCAGAAAGAACACAAACATTCTCTACACACTAACATGGAGCACTTTCTAATACATAACATTAAATGAACAAAGAAGATCCATTATACCATTAGTGTAAAATGAACAAAATTATATGAGTTTGTCTGCATACGCGCAGAAATCTCGGGAAGGACTGTAAAGAAGAGATTAACACCAGCTGCGCTGGCAAGGAAAGAGAGTGACTGAGGCACAGGAGTCAAAGACTTTTTACCGTACAAGAGTTTTGTACCTCTTGAATTCTGTATCTCATACAACTCTATTCAAAACTCCATTCTAACATAAAAGTCTACTGAAAGTCTTCTGAAGGAAAAAAGGACTGGTGTTTTTTCTGCTCACGACACCAATTACTATTTAGGTCAAATTTAGTCATTTAATTCTATTAGAAGTTCTCTCCATACTGGAATTTGGTTGTAATTCATAAAACAAGGAAAAAAGTAAAACAAAGTAGAAATAAAAACTCTAACAAAATTCTCTGTAATGGAATAAAGATGAAGTATCCAAAACACCAGGGGAAAAGATGTCATATGCACATATTAATCCTCCCAAACAGATTATTTACTGCATATATGGTTTTCAATCAGGAGGAAAAAACTGGTATTTTCCTGGTAGAGGTAGTCACATGTAGCTGGCAGTAGAAATGATAAAATTTTCAAACGGGAGTTGCATCTTTGAGATAAAAGACTCTCAACCCTCTGGTTTAATGTTCAGAGGGTTTTTCAGTGAATGTACATTCAAGTATGAAATCCACAACAATTAGCACTTATCCTATTAGAACAGCATTCCCACCCCCCATGCTATTCTTCCCTCCAATCTAAAGGCAATCAATCCCCTTCTGTGTATATGGACATGGAACAAGACTGGTTCCAAATAGGAAAAGGAGTACGTCAAGGCTGTATACTGTTACCCTGTTTATTTAACTTATATGCAGAGTACATCATGATAAACGCTGGACTGGAAGAAACACAAGCTGGAATCAAGACTGCCGGGAGAAATATAAATAACCTTAGATATGAAGATGACACCACCCTTATGGCAGAAAGTGAAGAGGAACTCAAAAGCCTCTTGATGAAAGTGAAAGTGAAAAAGTTGGCTTAAAGCTCAACATTCAGAAAACGAAGATCATGGCATCTGGTCCCAGCACCTCAAGGGCAATAGATGGGCAAACAATGGAAACAGTGTCAGACTTTATTTTTCTGGGCTCCAAAATCACTGCAGATGGTGACTGCAGCCATGAAATTAAAAGACGCTTACTCCTTGGAAGGAAAGTTAGGACCAACCTAAATAGCATATTCAAAAGCAGAGACATTACTTTGCCAGCAAAGGTTCGCCTAGTCAAGGCTATGGTTTTTCCTGTGGTCATGTATGGATGTGAGAGTTGAACTGTGAGGAAGGCTGAGTGCCGAAGAATTGATGCTTTTGAACTGTGGTGTTGGAGAAGACTCTTGAGAGTCCCTTGGACTGCAAGGAGATCCAACCAGTCCATTCTGAAGGAGATGAGCCCTGGGATTTCTTTGGAAGGACTGATGCTAAAGCTGAAACTCCAGTATTTTGGCCACCTCATGTGAAGAGTTGAGTCACTGGAAAAGACTCTGATGCTGGGAGGGATTGGGGGCAAGAGGTGAAGGGGACGACAGAGGATGAGATGGCTGGATGGCATCACTGACTCGATGGACATGAGTCTGAGTGAACTTCGGGAGTTGGTGATGGACAGGGAGGCCTGGCGTGCTGGGGATTCATGGGGTCACAAAGAGTCGGACACGACTGAGTGACTGATCTGATCTGATACACTGCATATGTTATTACAATCTATCCCCTCTCATTTCTCTAGAACCTTACATTATGATTATTCCTTGGCACTCATCAACCTCTCACACTCAACTAGACCATCTGTTCATTCATTCACTTGCTCATTCATTAAAAAAATAAATAATCTACTTCTGCCTATCACTTCAACCTCACATCTCCCATCTTCTCCTCCAGGGACTTCTCTTCTTTCACATCCAACTATTAACAGAGCTGTCCAAAC
Source organism: Tragelaphus eurycerus (assembly GCA_935064755.1). Classification (NCBI taxonomy): domain Eukaryota; kingdom Metazoa; phylum Chordata; class Mammalia; order Artiodactyla; family Bovidae; genus Tragelaphus; species Tragelaphus eurycerus. The sequence continues at coordinate 17,376,946 of CAKXYN010000023.1, forward strand.
TTCTTCTATTTTCTTACCTCTCACATTCCCTCTCCAACCAAATCTCAACTGACATCTGCTTCTACCAAACCAGTAACAGTTCTTCCCAAGATCATTAATGACCCCCATATCTCTGAATTCGACACACAGATCTAACTTATTGTCTAAGTAGCTTTCTATGCCTCACCACTCTCTTCTGAAACTGTCCTTCTTTGGCTTCAGGTTTCCCTATCTTACTTCTGGCAGCTCTTTGCTGGCCTGCTTTGTAAGGTTAGCTTCCTCTACCACATGCCACAGTTATTAGCCCCGGGGCTGGTCTTCTTTCCGCCTACCAAAGTGAGCTACCCTCCACTCACAGTGTCCACTACCATCCCTACACTTATAATCTTGTTTTTCCATCTTAGACTTTCTTGGAACTCTATTCCAGTCTTCTCAAGAATCCACTTGACATTTAGATTCACAAAGAGAATCAATTCACCGTAATCCATCTCTTTATTGCCCTACTCTGCTCCTTCTCTAGCCTTCCCCGGCTCAGTCAACAGCACTACTACTATGTCAGCTGCTTATGTCAAAAACCTGAGAGTTATCCTCAACAGTGCTGTCTCCGTTATTCACTGCATCCCATCACTCACTAATTTCTATCAACCTCAGATTACTAGTTTGTCCACTACTCTCTGTCTCCACTGTTAACCACTCTAAACACAACCGCTACGATTTATTTTTCAATGGGATGACTGACAATCAACTCTTGACTCTGTATTCAGTCTTGCTCCTACCCACCAACCTATTTTTCATACAGCAGGCAAAACAGTATCTATATAAGGCAAATTTGACGTGCTTATATGGGAAAGTTTTTACTGTTTTTTTATATTTCACATAATTTCCATAAATATTTTTTAAAATATACTGTAAGGTTGGGGTGGCGAGATGGGGTGGGAAGGAGGGAGAGATGACCAAGAGAAGAGAGAAGTTAAAGGCAACTTGAGCTTTGCTGATGCTTTTCTCTCCCCCTTTAAAAGAACTGTATGCAATTTCAAAACCTAGCTTTCAATTTTGGACAACGAAAATGTAGCATTTTATTAGTCCTGTATTAATTAAGAAAGTATGACAACAGAAGATGAGAACAGGTGGAAAAGTTAAACCATGGAAAGGTCCTCTCTGAGGACACACTGAAGTGATACGCATTAAAGTGAATAAGGGGCTTCCATGGTTTAACTCAGATGACCATTATATCTACTACTGCGGGCAGGAATCCCTCAGAAGAAATGGAGTGGCCATCATGGTCAACAAAAGAGTCCAAAATGCAGTACTTGGATGCAATCTCAAAAACGACAGAATGATCTCTGTTCGTTTCCAAGGCAAACCATTCGATATCACGGTAATCCAAGTCTATGCCCCAACCAGTAACGCTGAAGAAGCTGAAGTTGAACGGTTCTATGAAGATCTACAAGACCTTTTAGAACTAACACCCCAAAAAGATGTCCTTTTCATTATAGGGGATTGGAATGCAAAAGTAGGAAGTCAAGAAACACCTGGAGTAACAGGCAAATTTGGCCTTGGAATACGGAATGAAACAGGGCAAAGACTAACAGAGTTTTGCCAAGAAAATGCACTGGTCATAGCAAATACCCTCTTCCAACAACACAAGAGAAGACTCTACACATGGACATCACCAGATGGTCAACACAGAAATCAGATCGATTATATTCTTTGCAGCCAAAGATGGAGAAGCTCTATACAGTCAACAAGAACAGGACCAGGAGCTGACTGTGGCTCAGACCATGAACTCCTTATTTCCAAATTCAGACTGAAATTGAAGAAAGTAGGGAAAACCACTAGACCATTCAGGTATGACCTAAATCAAATCCCTTATGATTATACAGTGGAAGTGAGAAATAGATTTAAGGGCCTAGATCTGATAAATAGAGTGCCTGATGAACTATGGACTGAGGTTCGTGACATTGTACAGGAGACAAGGATCAAGACTATCCCCATGGAAAAGAAATGCAAAAAAGCACAAAATGGCTGTCTAGGGAGGTTACATATAGCTGTGAAAAGAAGAGATGCAAAAAGCAAAGGAGAAAAGGAAAGATATAAGCATCTGAATGCAAAGTTCCAAAGAATAGCAAGAAGAGATAAGAAAGTCTTCCTCAGCTATCAGTGCAAAGAAATAGAGGAAAACAACAGAATGGGAAAGACTAGAGATCTCTTCAAGAAAATCAGAGATACCAAGGGAATATTTCATGCAAAGATGGGTTCGATAAAGGACAGAAACGGTATGGACCTAACAGAAGCAGAAGATATTAAGAAGAGGTGGCAAGAATACACAGGAGAACTGTACAAAAAAGATCTTCAAGACCAAGATAATCACGATGGTGTGATCACTGACCTAGAGCCAGACATCCTGGAATGTGAAGTCAAGTGGGCCTTAGAAAGCATCACTACAAACAAAGCTAGTGGAGGTGATGGAATTCCAGTGGAGCTATTCCAAGTCCTGAAAGATGATGCTATGAAAGTGCTGCACTCAATCTGCCAGCAAATTTGGAAGACTCAGCAGTGGCCACAGGACTGGAAAAGGTCAGTTTTCATTCCAATCCCAAAGAAAGACAATGCCAAAGAATGCTCAAACTACCGCACAATTGCACTCATCTCACACGCTAGTAAAGTAATGCTCAAAATTCTCCAAGCCAGGCTTCAGCAATATGTGAACCGTGAACTTCCACATGTTCAAGCTGGTTTTAGAAAAGGCAGAGGAACCAGAGATCAAATTGCCAACATCCGCTGGATCATGGAAAAAGCAAGAGAGTTCCAGAAAAACATCTATTTCTGCTTTATTGACTATGCCAAAGCCTTTGACTGTGTGGATCACAATAAACTGTGGAAAATTCTGAAAGAGATGGGAATACCAGACCACCTGATCTGCCTCTTGAGAAACCTACATGCAGGTCAGGAAGCAACAGTTAGAACTGGACATGGAACAACAGACTGGTTCCAAATAGGAAAAGGAGTATGTCAAGGCTGTATATTGTCACCGTGCTTATTTAACTTCTATGCAGAGTACATCATGATAAACGCTGGACTGGAAGAAACACAAGTTGGAATCAAGATTGCTGGGAGAAATATCAATAACCTCAGATATGCAGATGATACCACCCTTATGGCAGAAAGTGAAGAGGAACTCAAAAGCCTCTTGATGAAAGTGAAAGAGGAGAGTGAAAAAGTTGGCTTAAAGCTCAACATTCAGAAAATGAAGATCATGGCATCTGGTCCCATCACTTCATGGGCAATAGATGGGTAAACAGTGGAAACAGTGTCAGACTTTATTTTTCTGGGCTCCAAAATCACTGCAGATGGTGACTTGCAGCCATGAAATTAAAAGACGCTTACTCCTTGGAAGGAAAGTTATGACCAACCTAGATAGCATATTCAAAAGCAGAAACATTACTTTGCCAACAAAGGTTTGCCTAGTCAAGGCTATGGTTTTTCCTCTGGTCATGTATGGATGTGAGAGAGTTGGACTGTGAAAAAGGCTGAGTGCCGAAGAATTGATGCCTTTGAACTGTGGTGTTGGAGAAGACTCTTGAGAGTCCTTTGGACTGCAAGGAGATCCAACCAGTCCATTCTGAAGGAGATCAGCCCTGGGATTTCTTTGGAAGGAATGATGCTAAAGCTGAAACACCAGTACTTGGGCCACCTCATGTGAAGAGGTGACTCATTGGAAAAGACTCTGATGCTGGGAGGTATTGGGGGCAGGAGGAGAAGGGGTCGACAGAGGATGAGATGGCTGGATGGCATCACTGACTTGATGTCTGTGAGTCTGAGTGACCTCCAGGAGTTGATGATGGACAGGGAGGCCTGGCGTGCTTCGATTCATGGGGTCGCAAAGAGTCGGACTCGACTGAGCGACTGAACTGAACTGAACGGGTGGTCTAGGGGTTGGGAGTCTGCCAGCCAATGCAAGGGACACAGGTTTGATCCCTGGTCCACAAGGATTGCACATGCCACAGAGCATCTAACTCCATGTGCCACAACTACGGGGTCAGTGCTCCAGAGCCCGAGAGATGAGACTACTAAAGCCCACACAATCTAGGGCCCACATTCCACAGCAGGAGGAGCCACCGCCAAAAGAAGCCCACGCACTAGAGGTGCCCCACTGCTGACAGCAACAAGAGAAAGCCCTCGCACAGCAACAGCCAAAAATAAATAGATCTTTTTTTAAAAAACAAGTAAACTTGGCTACTAGGAAAATCTGGAGGGAGTTTGCATTGTAACAGACCTCAGCAAAGCATAATACAAAGTGAAAAAGAAAGCAGGTTTGGGAGTTTGTGAAAAATGGAAAAGGGTTTACCATGTGTTATGGAAAATCTGACAAAATAAAACTGCTAAAAAACAATGATTTACATAGCATGAAAGAGAATTCACAATACTCATTTTCTAGAAACGATTAACACAAACAAGCTAAAATGTGATTGCTCGTCCCTACTCAAAACCTCTGTCAAAAAGACAAAAAAAACCTCTATTCATATCTCCAGTTTCATCTTGGGCCAGTCAAACCCTAGGTCTCTTCAGCCTAGAAAGAACATCACAAAAACAGGTTTTTTTAGATCACTGGCCTTTCCCACTCATTCTGTGCCTTACCTCTTGCTGGGTACTCTTATCAGAATAAATACTGCTTCCTTGGGGATAGCCATGGGCACCTTACAGACTTGTAAGATCCCTGGTACATATACATAGTATATACCTATCATTCTTCAGGACACTTTGCTTAACTGTAGTTAACTGTGTCACTGTTTAATGCCCATCCCCCATATATTAACAACAAATTAAATAACCACTCCCACCAGCTGACTGTCCTTATGATTAACAAGCAAAAGAGAACACAAGGCAAAAATAATGATCAAAACAAAAGGTGTCATTCTAGTCTTGCATGGCTCAAAGAGAAACATAATGGGAATCTGTGGAAGTTTTCCTCTGACTGCAAATTTCTCTAGGAAGTCGAAAGCAAGGTGGTTACTAAGGATGAAACAAGGTGGTGGGGAGGCTGATCACAGGACTGGGGTGAAACAGCATTGAGAAAGTCCAGAAACTAGGGGAGTACAGCATATGATCACCAGACAATAAGGACCCACTTCACAGGCTGAAACCATGAATTTAAAGCACCATGAAAGTTCCAAGGTACACATGGATGTGTCTTCTCCTTTAAAGTGTAAGTATAAATGCAGAGGGAGAAGTTGGATTTAACCAGAACTGTACTTTCACCAAGCAAGTAAAACAACTCAAGAAAAACCAAGACTGTGTATAATGTTACGATTTTAATGTTCTAACATTAAGAAGGTATAGGGTAGTGAAAATGCAGTGAACCTACAGAATGGACATCCCAGTGGAGTAAGGGTATACATTGAACTGGAAAGACGGAAGGTGTTAGTCCAAAAACACTGAATGAAAATGAGATTACAGAAGGGTAGTGAGATTGGAGAAGGAAGTGGCAACCCACTCCAGCATTCTTGCCTAGAAAATCCCTCGGACAGAGGAGCCTGGTGGTCTGCTGTCCATAGGGTCCCACAGAGTCAGACATGATTGAAGCAACTTTGCATGCATGCATGCAACAAGACCTAAAACAGTGCTGAGATAGTGGCTCAGCTGGTAAAGACTCCGCCTGCAATGTGGGAGGCCTAGATTCGATCCCTGGGTTGGGAAGATCCCCTGGAAAAGGGAAAGGCTACCCACTCCAGTATTCTGGCCTGGAGAATTCCATGGACCGCATAGTCCATGGGGTCGCAAAGAGTCAAACACGATTGAGCAACTTGAAGACGATGGCATAGCCCAAGGACACGACAGAAACTGATTATAACTAACTAGGTCCAAGATGTAGTGACACAGCTGTGAAGAATCTGTTTGCCAATGCAGGGGACTCAAGAGAGGTTTTGATCTCTGAGTCAAGATCTCCTAGAGTAGGAAATGGTAACCCACTCCAGTATTTGTGCCTGGAAAATTCCATAGACAGAGGAGTCTGGCAGGCTATAGTTCATGGGGTCGCCAAGAGTAGGACACGACTGAGCACACACACACGGACTGCAGACTGCCCAGGCTCCTCTGTCCACGGGGATTTCCCAGGCAAAAATACTGGAGTGGGTTGCCATTTCCTTCTCCACGGGATCTTCATGACCCAGGGATCCAACCCACAACTCCTACATCGGCAGGTGGACTCTTTACCACTGAGTCACCAGGAAAGCAGAACCCTCAGTATCAGATCAGATCAGATCAGATCAGTCGCTCAGTCGTGTCCGACTCTGCGACCCCATGAATCGAAGCATGCCAGGCCTCCCTGTCCATCACAAACTCCCGGAGATCACTCAGACTCACAGCCATCGAGTCAGTGATGCCATCCAGCCATCTCATCCTCTGTCGTCCCCTTCTCCTCCTGCCCCCAATCCCTCCCAGCATCAGAGTCCTCTCCAATGAGTCAACTCTTCGCATGAGGTGGCCAAAGTACTGGAGTTTCAGCTTTAGCATCAGTCCTTCCAAAGAAATCCCAGGGCTCATCTCCTTCAGAATGGACTGGTTGGATCTCCTTGCAGTCCAAGGGACTCTCAAGAGTCTTCTCCAACACCACAGTTCAAAAGCATCAATTCATCAGCACTCAGACTTCTTCACAGTCCAGCTCTCACATCCATACATGACCACAGGAAAAACCATAGCCTTGACTAGACGAACCTTTGCTGGCAAAGTAATGTCTCTGCTTTTGAATATGCTATCTAGGTTGGTCATAACTTTCCCTCCAAGGATAATCGTCTTTTAATTTCATGGCACAGTCACCATCTGTAGTGATTTTGGAGCCCAGAAAAATAAAGTCTGACACTGTTTCCACTGTTTTCCCATCTATTTCCCATGTAGTGATGGGACCAGATGCCATGATCTTCGTTTTCTGAATGTTGAGCTTTAAGCCAACCTTTTCACTCTCCACTTTCACTTTCATCAAGAGGCTTTTTAGTTCCTCTTCACTTTCTGCCATAAGGGTGGTATCATCTGCATATCTGAGGTTATCGACATTTCTCCCAGCAATCTTGATTCCAACTTGTGTTTCTTCCAGTCCAGTGTTTCTCATGATGTACTCTGCATATAAGTTAAATAAACATGGTGACAATATACAGCCTTGACGTACTCCTTTTCCTATTTGGAACAGTCTGTTGTTCCATGACCAGTTCTAACTGTTGCTTCCTGACCTGCATACAGATTTCTCAAGAGGCAGATCAGGTGGTCTGGTATTCCCATCTCTTTCAGAATTTTCCACAGTTGATTGTGATCTACACAGTCAAAGGCTTTGGCATAGTCAATAAAGCAGAAATAGATGTTTTTCTGGAACTCTCTTGCTTTTTCCATGATCCAGCGGATGTTGGCAATTTGATCTCTGGTTCCTCTGCCTTTTCTAAAACCAGCTTGAACATGTGGAAGTTCACGGTTCACATATTGCTGAAGCCTGGTTTGGAGAATTTTGAGCATTACTTTACTAGCGTGTGAGATGAGTGCAATTGTGCGGTAGTTTGAGCATTCTTTGGCATTGTCTTTCTTTGGGATTGGGACGAAAATTGACCTTTTCCAATCTTGTGGCCACTGCTGAGTTTTCCAAATTTGCTGGCAGATTGAGTGCAGCACTTTCACAGCATCATCTTTCAGGATTTGGAATAGCTCCACTGGAATTCCATCACCTCCACTAGCTTTGTTTGTAGTGATGCTTTCTAAGGCCCACTTGACTTCACATTCCAGGATGTCTGGCTCTAGGTCAGTGATCACACCATCGTGATTATCTGGGTTGTGAAGCTCTTTTTTGTACAGTTCTTCTGTGTATTCTTGCCACCTCTTCTTAATATCTTCTGCTTCTGTTAGGTCCATACCATTTCTGTCCTTTATCGAGCCCATCTTTGCATGAAATGTTCCTTTGGTATCTCTGATTTTCTTGAAGAGATTCCTAGTCTTTCCCATTCTGTTGTTTTCCTCTATTTCTTTGCATTGATCGCTGAAGAAGGCTTTCTTATTTCTTCTTGCTATTCTTTGAACTCTGCATTCAGATGTTTATATCTTTCCTTTTCTCCTTTGCTTTTCGCTTCTCTTCTTTTCACAGCTATTTGTAAGGCCTCCCCAGACAGCCATTTTGCTTTTTTGCATTTCTTTTCCATGGGGATGGTCTTGATCCCTGTCTCCTGTACAATGTCACGAACCTCATTCCATAGTTCATCAGGCACTCTATCTATCAGATCTAGGCCCTTAAATCTATTTCTCACTTCCACTGTATAATCATAAGGGATTTGATTTAGGTCATACCTGAATGGTGTAGTAGTTTTCCCTACTTTCTTCAATTTCAGTCTGAATATGGAAATAAGGAGTTCATGGTCTGAGCCACAGTCAGCTCCTGGTCTTGTTTTTGCTGATTGCATAGAGCTTCTCCATCTTTGGCTGCAAAGAATATAATTGATCTGATTTCGGTGTTGACCATCTGGTGATGTCCATGTGTAGAGTCTTCTCTTGTGTTGTTGGAAGAGGGTATTTGCTATGACCAGTGCATTTTCTTGGCAAAACTCTATTCGTCTTTGCCCTGCTTCATTCTGTATTCCAAGGCCAAATTTGCCTGTTACTCCAGGTGTTTCTTGACTTCCTGCTTTTGCATTCCAATCCCCTATAATGAAAAGGACATCTTTTTGGGGTGTTAGTTCTAAAAGGTCTTATAGATCTTCATAGAACCGTTCAACTTCAGCCTCTTCAGCGTTACTGGTTGGGGCATAGACTTGGATTACCGTGATATCGAATGGTTTGCCTTGGAAACGAACAGAGATCATTCTGTCGTTTTTGAGATTGCATCCAAGTACTGCATTTCGGACTCTTTTGTTGACCATGATGGCCACTCCATTTCTTCTGACGGATTCCTGCCCGCAGTAGTAGATATAATGGTCCTCTGAGTTCAATTCACCCATTCCAGTCCATTTTAGTTTGCTAATTCCTAGAATGTCGACATTCACTCTTGCCATCTTGTTTGACTACTTCCAATTTGCCTTGATTCATGGATCTGACATTTCAGGTTCCTATGCAATATTGCTCTTTACAGCATGAGACTTTGCTTCTATCACCAGACACATCCACAGCTGGGTATTCTTTTGCTTTGGCTCCATCCCTTCATTCTTTCTGGAGTTATTTCTCCACTGATCTCCAGTAGCATACTGAGCCCTACTGACCTGGAGAAGGGAATGGCAAACCACTTCAGTATTCTTGCCTTGAGAACCCCATGAACAGTAAGAAAAGGCAAAATGATAGGATACTGAAAGAGAAACCCTCCGTATACACTCACTGTAACACATCAGCACGACAGATGACACACCCACAGGCGCCGAGACAGTTCCAAGGCTTACCACAAAGGGTTCCCAATTCCTGGAAATGCCCACTCCTTCCCCAAAATGGCTACAATACTCTTCCCACTCATTAGCCTATGAAATTACCCACCCCTATAAAATCTTACAACCCCATACCCTGGTGCCTGCCTCTCTTGCCTTCTGAGATGGCCCACACTCATAAATCTTCTGTTTACTATGGGTCACTCTTGAATTTTTACCTGCATCAAAGCCAAGAACTCACACTGGGTGGCCAACCCAGGGACTCACATGAGACCTGGGACGTAACCATCCTCTCGCACCTCACTATCCTGCAACATGCTACTCAAAGTGCTATCCCTGAATGACTGTCTGCAATGAGGGAACTGCAGAAATTACGAATAACTGATCAGAGACTTACAGCAATTTGATATTGTCATGACAAACAAACAGTATTTTAATTTTCTAGTATCTGATTTTGAATATTTTACCCCCAAAATCCACCAATGATGGAATGGGAATAAAAATACAACAGACAGTTCAAGAAACATAGGTTATAGTATTACTATGGATAACTATGGATATAACTGGCTGAAGTAGGGTAGAAAACAAAACCATTATGGGAACTGAGTGGGTAGTGTCAGAAGAGTCATCCATGTGTATCCTGAAGTGGCCAAGAATTAAGACAAAAGTAATAATGGACAAAATGACACTAATCAAGGAACAAAAATCATTTCAATATAAAGGGGTCAGTGGCTAAAAGAACACAGCAGTATAGGGATAAATGAAAGAGAAAAATCATTTGAAAAGTGGCAAAGAGGAACAGTAGATCATCCACCCTCCTTCTCCAGACCAGACGATCAGGGCTGAAGGAGAAAAAACACACCCACCCCTTACAAGGTGAAGCAGTGCCTTCCCCTCCGGGGAAAGCCAGATTTCTATTAGTGTTAGAAGGTAGAGGGCCCTCTATAGCCCTCACACCTAGAGCCAGAGTTTCACAAGAGAAGCCATGGTTTCTACCATGAACAGTATGAAAAGGCAAAAAGACACGACACTGAAAGATGAACCCCCCAGGTCACTAGGTATCCAATATGCTACTGGAGAAGAGCAGAGAAACAGCTCCAGAAAGAACGAAGAGGCTGAGCCAAAGCAGAAACTACGGCCACTTGTAAGTAAAGTCCGATGCTGTAAAGAATAATACTGCATAGGAACCTGGAATGTTAGGTCCACTAGTTAGATTAGGTTAACTGAAATTAGCTCAGTCATGTCCAACTCCTTGCGACCCCATGGACTGTATAGTTCATGAATTTTCCAGGCCAGAATATTGGAGTGGGTAGCCCTTCTCTTCTCCAGAGGATCTTTCTAACCCAGGGATCGAACCCAGGTCTCCCACATTGCTGGTGGATTCTTTACCAGCTGAGCCACAGGCCACAAGTTAGGTCCATGAATCAAGGTAAATTGGAACTGGTCAAACAGGAGATGACAAGAGTGAACATCGACATTTTAGGAACAGACAGGAATGGGCGAATTTAATTTAGAAGACCATTATATCTATTACTGTAGGCAAGAAACCCTTAGAAGAAATGGAGTAGCTCTCAATCAACAAAACAGTCCAAAATGCACTATGCTATGCTATGCTAAGTCACTTCAGTCGTGTCCAACTCAGTGTGACCCCATAGACGGCAGCCACCAGGCTCCCCCGTCCCTGGGATTCTCCAGGCAAGAACACTGGAGTGGGTTGCCATTTCCTTCTCCAATGCATGAAAGTGAAAAGTGAAAGTGAAGTCGCTCAGTCGTGTCAGACTCTTCGCGACCCCATGGACTGCAGCCTACCAGGCTCCTCTATCCATGGGATTTTCCAGGCAAAAGTACTGGAGTGGGGTGCCATTGCCTTCTCCGAAAATGCACTACTTGGCTGCAATATCAAAAATGACAGAATGATCTTCGTTCGTTTCCAAGGCAAAGCATTCAACATCACTGTAATCCAACTCTATGCCAGAGAAGATGAAGTTAACAGTTCCATGAAGACCTACAAGACCTTCTAGAACACCAAAGAGATGTCCTTTTCATCACAGGGGACAGGAATGCAAAAGTAGGAAGTCAAGAGATACCTGGAGTAACAGGTAACATTTTGGCCTTGGAGTACAAAATGAAGCAAGGCAAAGGCAAACACAATTTTGCCAAGAGAATGCACTGATCATAGCAAATACCCTCTTCCAACAACACAAGAGACAACTCTACAAACCGACATCACCAGATGGTCAATACTGAGATCAGATGATTATATTCTTTGCAGCCAAAGACGGAAAAGCTTTATACAGTCAGCAAAAACAAGACCTGGAGCTGACTGTGGCTCAGATCATTAACTCCTTATCACAAAATTCACATTTAAATTGAATAAAGTAGGGAAAACCACCAGGCCATTCAGGTATGACCTAAACCAAACCATTTATGATTATACAGTGGAAATGACAAATAGATTCAAAGAATTATATCTGATAGAGTACCTGAAGAACTATGGACAGAGAGGTTCATAACACTGTATAGGAGGGGGTGACCAAAACCATCCCCAAGAAGAAAAGAAATGCAAAAAAGGAAAAATAGCTGTATAAGGAGGACTTACAAGGAGAAAGAGAAAAGAAGTGAAAGGCAAAGGAGAAAGGGAAAGATATACCCATCTAAAGAAGAGCAAGGAGAGATAAGAAAGCCTTCTTAAGTGAACAATGGTAAATTAATAGAATGGGAAAGAAGAGATCTCTTCAAGAAAATCAGAGGTACCAAGGGAACATTTGAGGCAAAGATGGGCACAAAAAAGGACAGAAACAGTAAGGACCTAACAGAAGCAGAAGAGATTAAGAAGAGGTGGCAAGAAGAACCGTACAAAATAGGTCTTAATGACCCGGATAACCACGATACTGTGGACACTCACCTAGAGCCAGATATCATGGAGTGTCAAGTCAACCAGGCCTTAGGAAGCATTATTACAAATAAAGCTAGTGGAGGTGATGGAATTCCAGTTGAGCTATTTCAAATACTAAAAGATGATGCTGTGAAAGTGCTGCACTCAATACGCCACCAAATTTGGAAAACTCAGCAGTGGCCACAGGACTGGAAAAGGTTAATTTTCATTCCAATCCCAAAAAAGGGCAATGTCCAAGAATGTTCTAACTACTGCACGACTGCACTCATTTCACATGCTAGCTAGGTAATGCTCAAAACCCTTCAAGCTAGCCTTCAGCAGTACATGAATCAAGAACTTCCAGACAGTCAAACTGGATTTTAAAAAGGCAGAGGAACCAGAGATCAAATTATCAACATCAGCTGAATCATAAAAAAAGCAAGGGAATTCCAGAAAAACATCTACTTCTGCTCCACTGACTGCACTAAAGCCTTTGACTGTGTGGATCACAACAAACTGTAAAATCCTTTAAAGAGATGGGAATATCAGATTACCTTATCTGCCTCCTGAGAAACCTTTACACGGGTCAAGAACAAACAGTTAGAACTGGACACAGAACAGACTGGTTCAAAATTGGGAAAGGAGTGCATCAAGGCTGTATACTGTCACCCTCCTTATTTAACGTCTATGCGGAGTACATCACGTGAAATGCCGGGCTGAATGAAACACAAGCTGGAATCAAGACTGCTGGGAGAAATATCAATAACCTCAGACACTAGATGATACCATTTTAATGGCAGAAAGTGAAGAGGAACTAAAGAAGCTCTTGATGAAGGTCAAAAAGGAGAATAAAAAGCTGGCTTAAAATTCAACATTCACAACACAGATCATGGCATCTGGTCCCATCACTTCATGACAAATAGATTGGGAAAAACTGGAAACAGTAGCAGATTTTATTTTCTTGGGTTCCAAAATCACTGTAAATGGTGACTACAGCCACAAAAAAGACACCTGCTCCTTAGAAGAAAAGCTATGACGAATCTAGACACAATATTAAAAAGCAGAGATATCTCTCTGCCAACAAAGGTACATATAGTCAAAGCTATGGTTTTTCCAGTAGTCATGTATGGATGTGAGAGTTGGACCATAAAGATGGCTGAGTACTGAAGAATTGATCCTTTCATACCATGGTGCAGAAGACTCTTGAGAGTCCCTTGGACTGCAAGATCAAACCAATCAATCCTAAAGGAAATCAGTCCTAAATACTCCTTGGAAGCACTGATGCTGAAGCTGAAACTCCAGTAACTTTGACCACCTGATGTGAAGAGCCAACTTGTTGGAAAAGACCCTGATAACTGGGAAAGATTGAGGCCAGGAGGAGAAGGGGCAACAGAGGATGAGATAAGTGGATGACTCATCTCTGACTCAATGCACATGAGTCTGAGCAAACTTCGGGAGACAGTGAAGCCTGGTATGCTACAGTCCATGGGTTTGCAAAGAGTTGGACATGACTGATTGAACTGAAACAAACAAACAAAAAAGAAAACAAACAAACAAACAAACCCTACACTATCAGAGATCAGATCAGATCAATCGCTCAGTCGTATCCGACTCTTTGCGACCCCATGAACCGCAGCACGCCAGGCCTCCCTGTCCATCACCAGCTCCCGGAGGTCACTCAGACTCGCATCCATCGAGTCAGTGATGCCATCCAGCCATCTCATCCTCTGTCGTCCCCTTCTCCTCCTGCCCTCAATCCCTCCCAGCATCAGAGTCTTCTCCAATGAGTCAACTCTTCGCATGAGGTGGCCAAAATACTGGAGTTTCAGCTTTAGCATCATTCCTTCCAAAGAAATTCCAGGATTGATCTCCTTCAGAATGGACTGGTTGGATCTTCTTGCAGTCCAAGGGACTCTCAAGAGTCTTCTCCAACACCACAGTTCAAAAGCATCAATTCTTCGGTGTTCAGCCTTCCTCACAGTCCAGCTCTCACATCCATACATGACCACAGGAAAGACCATAGCCTTGACTAGGCGAACCTTTGTTGGTAAAGTAATGTCTCTGCTTTTGAATATGCAAAAAAGATGTCCTTTTCATTATAGGGGACTGGAATGCAAAAGTAGGAAGTCAAGAAACACCTGGAGTAACAGGCAAATTTGGCCTTGGAATACGGAATGAAGCAGGGCAAAGACTAATAGAGTTTTGCCAAGAAAATGCACTGGTCATAGCAAATACCCTCTTCCAACAACACAAGAGAAGACTCTATACATGGACATCACCAGATGGTCAACACCGAAATCAGATCGATTATATTCTTTGCAGCCAAAGATGGAGAAGCTCTATACAACCAGCAAAAACAAGACCAGGAGCTGACTGTGGCTCGGACCATGAACTCCTTATTGCCAAATTTAGACTGAAATTGAAGAAAGTAGGGAAAACTACTAGACCATTCAGGTATGACCTAAATCAAATCAAAACCCTACACTATAATACCATGTTTATAAAGTGCAAAACTGGACAAACTGAAAAGACACGTCACACATGGATAAATAGATGTGCAGTTGTTGTTTAGTCACTCGGTCATGTCTGACTCTTTTACAACTCTATGGACTGTAGCCCACCAGGCACCTCTGATCATGGGATTTTCCAGGCAGGAATAGTGGAGTGGATAGCCATTTCCTTCTCCAGGGGATCTTCCCAAATCAGGGATAAAACCTGCATCTCCTGCATTGGCAGACTGATTCTTTACCACTGAGCTACCAGGGAAGTATCTAGTTGTGTTTTAAGAAGCAAGGAAATGGTTACCAAAATGTCAAGTCAATTGTTACTTCTGGGTGAGAGAGATGTGATGGATTATGAGTACACAGGGTTCCTAAGTATCATCAGGGCAAGACCTCTGGCTGTGGACAAGCAAAAATGAAAGTTGCTGAGTCGTCGTAGACTCTTTGCGACCCCATGGACTATACATGGAATTCTCCAGGCCAGAATACTGGAGTGGGTAGCCTTTCCCTTCTCCAGGGGATCTTCTCAACCCAGGAATTGAATCGGGGTCTCCTACATGGAGACCAACTGAGCTATAAGGGAAGCCCATGGGCAAGTGGGGGGGGGGGGCGGTCAGCAAATCTTCTCCCCAAAATGAAACTATAAAGCAAGACAAAATTGACAGAAGCAGCCAATTTCAGTGCTCTGGAAATCAGTCAAAAGCATACACAAACAGAAGTGCTGATGCTTGAAAACCTGCAAAATTCTGATTAAGAATAGTGAAAATCTGTCTTGCCTGAGGCTGCTCCTGTTTCCCCCCCCACCTCTAGCTCAGTAGGTTCTGCCTTATAGATAGGGGGCATGCCCTGAGGACCTGCCAGCTTGCACTAACAAAGGGGCCTCATTCAGTTTGGAGTGGATGGCCACACCTATGCCGGGGCACTGTAGGTGCAACTGCGATCTCAGCAGTAAGAAATCAGGGCAGTCATAGGTTCTACTAACCTAGGGATGTAGTCACAAATGAGGTTCAGCATATTCTTGGCTGAAGCTGCGTGATAATGCAGAGGAGATGCCAAAGGGTCCAACAGAAAGTAAAAGCCCAGGCAGACTTGAAAATGGCCTGAACTTTAAAATATGTTCCCCCATGCACATACAGGTCCATCAACAAAGAACAAAAATCCTTCCTGGAATGAGGTGTTTGAGCACAACTCTGTCCAAGCACTGACTGGCCAATAAGCTACACTAGAAAGAATACGAGCAATCAGGCTTAAAATTTTAAACAGGAAGAAAAGAAAAACCAGAGACGTAAGCAACAACACACTGCAGGAGAGACACATTTTACAAATTTACCCAGTTAGCTAAAGGAAGAAACAGCCATGTTTTCAAAGGGAAAAATAATCAGAATCCAAAGTTGCTACAATATTATCTAAAATGTCCAGTTTTCAACAAAAAATTAAGAGACTTCCAAAGAAGCAGGAAATGCGCTCCATTCACAGCAGATAAAAAGTCACTAGAGGGAATTCCCTGGTGGTCCAGTGGTCGGGATTTGGCACTTTTACTGCCAGGGGCTCAGGCTGGATCCCTGGCTGGGAAACTGAGATCCTGCATGCCGCAAGGTGTGGCCAAAAAAAAAAAAGTCACTAGAAAAATGAGTTTCCTTAGATGTTGGGCTTAGCAGACAAAGACTTCAAGAGTTATTTGAAATATGTTCAAAGAACTGAAGAAAAATATGCTTTAAAAATTACAGGAAAGTGGGCTTCCCTGATGGTTCAGCGGTTAAGAATTCGCCTGCTAATGCAGGAGACATGGGTTCAAACCCTGGTCTGGGAAAATCCCACATGTTTCAGGGCAACTAAGCCCACGTGCCACAACTACTAAAGCCCATGCGCCCAGAGCCCATGCTCCACAACAAGAGAAGTCACTGCAATGAGCCCGAGCACTGCAATCAAGAGCAGCCCCCAAAGAGATCTGCAACTCGAGAAAGCCTGCTCAAAGCGACGAAAGCCCAGCAAAGCCACAAACGATTTTTTAAATTACAGGAAAATATGGTAACAATGATTCCACAAGTAAAGAATCTCAATAAAAAGATAGAAATCAATAAAAGAAGAACTGAATGGACATTTTGCCCATTTGAAAGGAAAAATTCACAACAGCCGATTCAAGACAGAAGAAAAAGAATCAGGGAACATAATGAGAGCTCAATACAAAGTATACAATCTGAAGAACTAAAAAATTAAGAACAATGAAAAGAGTCTTAGAAATTTATGGGACAACATCAAGAATGTCAACATGTGTGCAATAGGAAAATCTTTTAAAAAATACAACATTGTACAAACGACTGATTGTAACACTGTATTGCTAGGTTTATAACACATACAGATGTTATATGAATAAAAATAATAGCATAAAAAGTAGGGAAAAGACGGAGCTCTCCCATACTGGAGAACTGTTTCTGTATTTTATTGGATCTAAGTATTAATCTGAAGTAGAATGTGGTAAATGGAGATAAAGATGCAATTCCCAGAGTAGCCACTAGGAAAATAATAACTCCAAAACTATAGTTGAAAAACAACCCTCACCTCCAAAAAAAGCAGTAAAAGTAAATACAGAAGATCAACAACACACAAAAAACAAGCAATTAGAAAATAAATGACAAAATGGTAACAGTAAATCTAACCATATTAATAGTTACATTAAATATAAATGTCCTGAACACTTCAATCAACAGGCTGAGTTTTATCAGACTGGATAAAAAAGATCTAACTGTATGTAGTTTTCAAGAGACATATCTTAGATTCAAAAATATAATAGAGTAATTAAAAAAAAAAGAGAGTGGAAAAAGATCCACTAGCAAGAAGCAAACATCAGATCAGATCAGATCAGTCGCTCAGTCGTGTCCGACTCTTTGCGACCCCATGAACCGCAGCACGCCAGGCCTCCCTGTCCATCACCAGCTCCCGGAGGTCACTCAGACTCGCATCCATCGAGTCAGTGATGCCATCCAGCCATCTCATCCTCTGTCGTCCCCTTCTCCTCCTGCCCTCAATCCCTCCCAGCATCAGAGTCTTCTCCAATGAGTCAACTCTTCGCATGAGGTGGCCAAAATACTGGAGTTTCAGCTTTAGCATCATTCCTTCCAAAGAAATTCCAGGATTGATCTCCTTCAGAATGGACTGGTTGGATCTTCTTGCAGTCCAAGGGACTCTCAAGAGTCTTCTCCAACACCACAGTTCAAAAGCATCAATTCTTCGGCGTTCAGCCTTCCTCACAGTCCAGCTCTCACATCCATATACGACCACAGGAAAGACCATAGCCTTGACTAGGCGAACCTTTGTTGGTAAAGTGATGTCTCTGCTTTTGAATATGCTATCTAGGTTGGTCATAACTTTCCCTCCAAGGAGTACGCGTCTTTTAATGTCATGGCTGCAGTCACCATCTGCAGTGATCTTGGAGCCCAGAAAAACAAAGTCTGACACTGTTTCCACTGTTTCCCCATCTATTTCCCATGCAGTGATGGGACCAGATGCCATGATCTTCGTTTTCTGAATGTTGAGCTTTAAGCCAACCTTTTCACTCTCCACTTTCACTTTCATCAAGAGGCTTTTTAGCCCCTCTTCACTTTCTGCCATAAGAGTGGTGTCATCTGCATATCTGAGGTTATTGATATTTCTCCCGGCAATCTTGATTCCAACTTGTGTTTCGTCCAGTCCAGCATTTCTCATGATGTACTCTGCATACAAGTTAAATAAACATGGTGACAATATGCAGCCTTGACGTACTCCTTTTCCTATTTGGAACCAGTCTGTTGTTCCATGACCAGTTCTAACTGTTGCTTCCTGACCTGCATACAGATTTCTTAAGAGGCAGATCAGGTGGTCTGGTATTCCCATCTCTTTCAGAATTTTCCATAGTTTATTGTGATCCACAGAAGCAAACATAGGAAAGCTAAAACATATCAATATCAGACAAAATTGACTTTAAGAAATATTGCTAGAGACAAAGAGGAACACTTTACAATGATACAAAAGAAGTATCAAGAAAACATAAAAACTGCAAATGTATACATTACTTATAAATATGTGTACTTAACAAAGGTTCAAACTACATAAAGCAAAAACAGAATATGAAGTTGCAAAAGTAACTGCGGTTTTTGCATTATTGAAATTTGCCATTTGATATTGGAATACTTTCTTAAATAAATGTGGTTATGTTATCCATAATTGTAATACACATTTCTCGCCTTATGTTTTTTTGCTAATGACCTATTACTTGTTGTTTATTTTGTAATTATTTTAGACTGTAAATGGTATTAGACAAAAAGCAAATTTGAGCGTTTCTTATTTGAGTTCAAATGGATCATAAAGCAATGGAGACAACTCTCATTATCAACAATGTATTTATTTAGCCTAGAAACTGCGAAAGAACATATAATGCAGTGGTGGTTCAAGAAGTTCTGCAAAGGACACAGGAGTCTTGAAGATGAGGAGCGAGCACAGTGGCCAGCCAACAGAAGTTGACAATGACCAATTGAGAGCAATCATGGAAGCTAATCCTCTTACAACTACACAAGAAGCTGCCGAAGTGGACTGTATACAACAGACATTTGGCATCAAACCACATCAGTGGCTGGACCGAGAAGAAGCTTCAAAACATTTCCCAAAGTCAAACGTGCAAAAAAAGTTCATGGTCACTGTTTGGTGGTCTGCTGCTGGTCTGATCCACTACGGCTTTCTCAATCCCTGGGAAACCATTACATCTGAGAAGTATGCTCAGTAAATCAGTGAGATGCACCAAAAACCACACCATGTGTAGCCAGCATTGGTCAAAGAGCCCCATTTTTCTCCATGACAACAACTGACCACAGGTCGCACAACCAATGAGTCAAAAGTTGAATGAATGAGTCTATGAAGCTTGCCTCATCTGCCACATTGACTTGATCTCTCACCAACCACTTACCACTTCTTCAAGCATCTCAACAACTTTTTTGCAGGGAAAATGCTTCCAAAGCCAGCAGAGGGCAGAAAATGCTTTCCAAGAGTTCACTGAATCCTGAAACACAGTTTTTACACTACAGGAATAAACAAACATTTCTCATTGGCAAAAATGTGTTGACTGTAATGGTTCCTACCTTGATTAATAAATATGTGTTTGAGCCAGTTATGCTACGTCACTTCAGTCGTGTCCGACTCTGTGTGACCCCATTGACAGTAGCCCACCAGGCTCCCGCGTCCCTGGGATTCTCCAGGCAAGAACACTGGAGTGGGTTGCCATTTCCTTCTCCAATGCATGAAAATGAGAAGTCAAAGTGAAGTCACTGAGTTGTGTCCAACTCCTAGCGACCCCATGGACTGCAGCCCACCAGGCTCCTCCGTCCATGGGATTTTCCAGGCAAGAGTACTGGAGTGGGGTGCCATTGCCTAAAATTCACTGTCTGAAACTACAATTACGTTGGCACCAACCCAATAGAAAGGAGATAACACTAATAGTTGCAGATGTCAATTCTCATTCTAAATGGATAAAACTAGACAGGAAATCAACAATAATATAGATTTTTTAACATTATTAACAAACTCAACCCACAAGACACACACAGAACACTACACTCCTTGGGTTGGTTAATGGCATATACAATTGGGTACAGGGTAACCATCCAAACTAAGATGCAGCCTATAAGAAAAGTAAAAAGACAAAAAAATCAACTATGGTTTGAGTTAGATAATGTTCATAGGAACACAAGTCTTAAAGGAAAAAAAAAACCAGAAATACAAGAGGACATTATAATATAAGCAGAGGTGATAGCTGAATATATCAGCTCACCTAGGAAGCAAACAGAGTGAACCCAAAAGAGATTCTACAGTCTTTTTAAAAAATTGTGAGGTTGAAGATGGCAGAGTAGAAGAACGAGTGCTCACTTCCTCCTGCAAGAGCACCAAAATCACAACTAGTTGTTGAACCAGCACCAAGACACTGGAATTTACCAAATAAAAGATATCCCATGTCCAAAAACAAAGACGAGGCTGCAGTCAGACAGTAGGAGGGGTACAATCATGATAAACTCAAATCCTACTCCCACCAGGTGGGTGACCCACAAACTGGAAAAAATATATATATATCAAAGAAGTTCTCACACTGTTGTAAAGGTTCTGAATCCCACGTCAGGCTTCCCAGCTTGGGGATGTGACAAAGGGACTGGGAATCCCCAGGGAATCTGAACCCTGAAGGCCAGCGGAATTTGATTACAAGACTTCCACAGGACTCGGGGAAATGGAGACTCCAGTCTTGCAGGACACAAACAAAACTTTTTTTGTTTTGCCAAGACCCAGAGGAAAGGAGCAATGACCCCCAGAAGACTGAACCAAAACTACCTGCTAGTGCTGGAGGGTCTCCTGTGGAGGTGTGGGTCAGGAGGGGCTCACCACAGGGACAGGGGCATTGGCAGCAGCAGTTTGGGAAGGCCCCCCCTTGGCATAAACCCTCTTGAAGATTGCCATTAACCAGAGCACAAAGCCCACAAGGCTGGGTGGCCTCAGGCCAAAAAACTACCAGGGAAGGAGTAAGATCAGATCAGATCAGATCAGTCGCTCTGTCATGTCCAAATGTTTGTGACTCCATGAATCCCAGCATGCCAGGCCTCCCTGTCCATCACCAACTCCCAGAGGTCACTCAGACTCACATCCATCGAGTCAGTGATGCCATCCAGCCATCTCATCCTCTGTCGTCCCCTTCTCCTCCTGCCCCCAATCCCTCTCAGCATCAGAGTCCTCTCCAATGAGTCAACTCTTCGCATGAGGTGGCCAAAGTACTGGAGTTTCAGCTTTAGCATCAGTCCTTCCAAAGAAATCCCAGGGCTCATCTCCTTCAGAATGGACTGGTTGGATCTCCTTGCAGTCCAAGGGACTCTCAAGAGTCTTCTCCAACACCACAGTTCAAAAGCATCAATTCTTCGGCCCTCAGCCTTCTTCACAGTCCAGCTCTCACATCCATACATGACCACAGGAAAAACCATAGCCTTGACTAGGTGAACCTCTGTTGGCAAAGTAATGTCTCTGCTTTTAAATATGCTATCTAGGTTAGTCATAACTTTCCTTCCAAGGAGTAAGCGTCTTTTAATTTCATGGCTGCAGTCACCATCTGCAGTGATTTTGGAGCCCAGAAAAAGAAAGTCTGACACTGTTTCCACTGTTTCTCCATCTATTTTCCATGTAGTGATGGGACCGGATGCCATGATCTTCGTTTTCTGAACGTTGAGCTTTAAGCCAACTTTTTCACTCTCCACTTTCACTTTCATCAAGAGGCTTTTTAGTTTCTCTTCACTTTCTGCCATAAGGGTGGTGTCATCTGCATATCTGAGGTTATTGTTATTTCTCCCAGCAATCTTGATTCCAGCTTGTGCTTCTTTCAGTACAGCGTTTCTCATGATGTACTCTGCATAGAAGTTAAATAAACATGGTGACAATATACAGCCTTGATGTACTCTTTTTCCTATTTGGACCAGTCTGTTGCTCCATGTCCAGTTCTAACTGTTGCTTCCTGACCTGCATACAAATTTCTCAAGAGGCAGATCAGGTGGTCTGGTATTCCCATCTCTTTCAGAATTTTCCACAGTTTATTGGGATCCACACAGTCAAAGGCTTTGGCATAGTCAGTAAAGCAGAAATAGATGTTTTTCTGGAACTCTCTTGGTTGTTCCATGATCCAGTGGATGTTGGCAATTTGATCTCTGGTTCCTCTGCCTTTTCTAAAACCAGCTTGAACATCAG
This sequence comes from Tragelaphus eurycerus, assembly GCA_935064755.1. Taxonomy (NCBI): domain Eukaryota; kingdom Metazoa; phylum Chordata; class Mammalia; order Artiodactyla; family Bovidae; genus Tragelaphus; species Tragelaphus eurycerus. The sequence goes on from CAKXYN010000023.1 coordinate 17,399,421, forward strand.
GAAGTTCACGGTTCACATATTGCTGAAGCCTGGCTTGGAGAATTTTGAGCATTACTTTACTAGCGTGTGAGATGAGTGCAATTGTGTGGTAGTTTGAACATTCTTTGGCATTGCCTTTCTTTGGGATTGGAATGAAAACTGACCTTTTCCAGTCTGTGGCCACTGCTGAGTTTTCCAAATTTGCTGGCATATGGAGTGCAGCACTTTCACAGCATCATCTTTCAGGATTTGAAATAGCTCAGCTGGAATTCCATCACTTCCACTAGCTTTGTTCATAGTGATGCTTTCTAAGGCCCACTTGACTTCACATTCCAGGATGTCTGGCTCTAGGTCAGTGATCACACCATCGTGATTATCTGGGTCATGAAGATCTTTTTTGTACAGTTCTTCTGGGAAGGAGTAAAACCCCACCCCATTGACATATAAGTGGATTATAGCTTTACTGAGCAAGGCCCTGTCAACCAGAGCAAGACCCAGTTTTCCCAGCACTATTCCCTCCCATTAGAGAAGCTTACACAAGCCTTTTAGCCTCAACCATCAAGGAACAAACAGAAGAAGCAAGAACCAAAATCCTACAACTAGAACAAAAGTCACAATACAGAAAGTTACTCAGCATGAAAAAGCAGAAAGTTATGTCCCAGATGAAGGGACAAGATAAAAACCCCAGAAAAACAACTAAATGAAGTGGAGATTGGCAATCTTCCAGAAAAAGAATTCAGAATAATGATGGTGAAGATGATACAGGATCTCAGGAAAAGAATGAAGTCTAAGACTGAGAAAATGCAAGAAATGTTTACCAAACACCTAGAACAAATAAATGAACAGAGATAAATTATACACTAGAAGGAATCAACAGCAGAATAAATGATGCAGAATGGATAAATGACCAGGAGGAGAGAATGGTGGAAGCCACTGCCACAAAACAGAATATGGAAAAAAGATGAAAGAGATAAGCACAGCCTATGAGTCCTCTGAGACAACATTAAAGACACTAACATTCACATTAAAGGGGTCCCAGACGGAGAAGGCAGCTTCCCTGAAACTCAGCTGGTAAACAATACTCCTGCAGTGCAGGAGACCCTGGTTCGGTTCCTGGGTGGGGAAGATCCCCTGGAGAAGGGATAGGCTTCAGTATTCTTGGGCTTTCCTGGTGGCTCAGATGGTAAAGAATCTGCCTGCAATATGAGAGACCTGGGTTCAATCCCTGGGTTGGGAAGATCCCCTGGAGGAGGGCATGGCAACCCACTCTAGTATTCTTGCCTGGAGAATCTCCATGGACAGAGGAGCCTAGCCAGCTACAGTCCACAGGGTCCCAAAGAGTTGGACGGAACTGAGAGACTTAGCACAGCATAAAAGGAGGAGAGAAAGAGAAAGGACCTGAGACAATATTTGAAGTGATAAGAGCTGAAAACGTCCCTAACATGGGAAAAGAAATAGTCAACCAAGTCCAGGAAGTGCAGAAATCCTTTCCCAGGCAGGAGAAACCCGAGGAGGAACACTGAGACACATAGTAATCAAATTGACAAAAATTAAAAGAAAGAAAGAAAGTGGAGTCGCTCAGTCATGTCCAACTCTGCAATCCCATGGACAGAGGAGAACTACCAGGCTCCTCTGTCCATGGGATTTTCTAGCCAAGAGTACTAGAGTGGGCTGCCATTTCCTTCTCCAGACAGAGATAAAACATTAAAAGCAACAAGGGCAAAAACAACAAACAACACACAAGGGAATTCCCATCAGGCTATCAGCTGATTTCTCAACAGAAACTCTACAAGCCAAAAGGAAAGGGAATGATGTTTTGTGTTTTTTTTAATATATTTATTTAGCTGTGCCAGGTCTTAGTTGCGGCATGTAGAATCTTTAGTTGCAGCATGTGGGATCCAGCTCCCTGATCAGGGATCGAACCCGAGGCCCCTACATTGGGACTACAGAGTCTTAGACACCGAACTACTAGGGAAGTCCCGGAATGATGTATTTAAAGTGATGAGAAAGTTCAGTTCAGTTGCTCAGTCATGTCCGACTCTTTGCGACCCCATGGACTGCAATATGCCAAGGTTCCCTGTGCATCACCAACTCCCGAAGCTTGCTCAAACTCATGTCCATCGAGTTGGTGTTGCCATCCAAACATCTTATCCTCTGTCGTCCCCTTCTCCTCCTGCCTTCAATCTTTCCCAGCATCAGGGTCTTTTCCAATGAGTCAGTTCTTCTCATCAGGTGGCCAAAGTATTGGAGTTTCAGCATCAGTCCTTCCAATGAATATTCAGGACTGATTTCCTTTAGGATTGACGGGTTGGATCTCCTTGCAGTTCAAGGGACTCTCAAGAGTCTTCTCCAACACCACAGTTCAAAAGCATCAATTCTTCGGTGCTCAGCTTTCTTTACAGTCCAACTCTGACATCCATACACGACTAGAAAAAACCAGAGCTTTGACCAGATGGACCTCTGTTGGCAAAGTAATGTCTCTGCTTTTTAATATGCTGTCTAGGTCAGTCTAGGTTTTCTTCCAAGGAGTAAACGTCTTTTAATTTCATGGATGCAGTCTCCATTTGCAGTGATTTGGGAGCCGAAGAATATAAAGTGTGTCAAAAAATCAGAAGTTACCAGAGGGTAGTGGAGAAGGTGGACAAATTAATAAGGAAAGATCTTCAGAGCAGTGAAACTATTGCTGGATTCTATAATGACAGAATCCCTGGTAGCACAGCTGGTAAAGAATCTGCCTGCAATGGGGGAGACCTGGGTTCAATCCCTGGGTTGGGAAGATTCCCTGAATACACGGCAACCCACTCCAGTATTCTTGCCTGGAGAATCCCCATAGACAGTGGAGTCTGGACAGCTATAGTCCACGGGGTCACAAACAGTTAGATAGGACTGAGGAACTAAGCACAGTCATGATGGACAAGCATTTGTCAAAACTCAGAGAACTGTTATATTGTATTATTCAACAGAGTGTCTCTTTTTCAACAGAGTGAGCTTTAATACAAATCTGAACTTTAATAACGTATCAGTGTTAGCTCATCAATTGTAATAAACAATAAACATCAAACTAATGCAAAGTGCTAATAACACAGGAAACTGGAGGAGGGGGGCATAAAGGAACTCTGTACTTTCTGCTAAACTTTTCTACAAACCTAAAACTGCTCTAAAAATAGTCTATTAATTTTTTAAATTAATGCTGAGGAAATTTGTGGGCTTAGAGCTGCTAAGAGGGCCAACTGTGTCCTTATGAGAGGAATGCCTAGCTGGAAATGAAGACCACAAAGAACAGCAGTAAAGAGTGAGAGAGAAAAATAGAAAAATAGTGCTCAGATGATATCAAATGAGCTCCCAGACTCAACTAGGCCAGTTGTACACTTAAATGAACCTATCAGAGCTCATTTTTGCTTTTTAAAAAAATCCGTATGGTAACACACACACACACGTACAGTCATCTTCTGCATAAACATCTCCACAGAAACTAGGGTCACAGCATCCAGAAAACCACTGCAATCAGTGGCTCTGCTTACACAGACTTCATGGAAAAGGTAACATGAGCACAAACTGCATTACTCTGGCCGGTGCTTCTCAGCATCAGAAAACCAACGCCTCTAAGCGGCACTACGAGTACAGCTGGTCAATTTTAGCCACAACATAAAATACTCAACCATGAATTAGCTAAGGCCTCTTGATGCTTTCAAAAAGTTTCAAGGAATATTTTTAAAAGATAAAGGAAATTTCATTTGAAAAACTCCCTAAAATAATGTTTCTTTCAGTCACTAATGATTTTTAAAGACAAACTGGTAGTTAATTCATAAATATTCTATTGATATTCTTTCTTCAACAAAGAACTGCTTTCAGCTCTAATCTCAGGAACAGATTCCTTCCCAAGGAATCTGTATTTTCAATCATAGACTTTCCGTTGATATAACTGTGACTTGCTCACCAAACTCAAAAACCTTACATATTTTAAGAGGATATTGATATCCTTTAGCAAATGCTTGATGCCTGAATAATCAGACAGTTTTAGAAAACCATATCAGTGAATATCATAGTACTTTGAGTCACAGGACTCCATTAATAAAATAACAAATATATATAAAAAAAGAAACTCATAAATGTTTTATTGCCTATTTGTAAGCTTTTATAAAAGCTGTAATTTAAAAAGATACACAGAATAAGTGATCTAGCCACACTGACAACTCATCTAAACAATTCTATTTAGGGTTTCAGAACATTTTAATTATTTTTATTAATTACTGTTCATAGTTAACCTGAAATGTATAATCCTCATTTCTAAGAAAAGAATATGTAGGTCAATGGCCAAGTTATATTTAGATATATTTAGACAGATATATTTAGAACAGTTTCTGAATTTCCAACCTGCTTCTCAACCTAAGACTACATCATGCTACACAAGTAGTCTCCTTTAACCAAAATAAAAAAAATTCTGAACACCTGGATATTTACAAAAGATAAAGTAGGTTATATTTACAAGATAAAGTTTTAATACAGATTCCTTTTAAAACAAGTTTTTGTAATATATTTGAAGTCTGATATTCAAAATTTGGTTTTTGTTGCTAAACCATCTGTAGATGACCTGCTTCTGGGCAGCCAAAAAGACCATCCATCATGCACACACATTTGGAATGATGCTAAAGCTGAAACTCCAGTACTTTGGCCACCTCATGCGAAGAGTTGACTCACTGGAAAAGACTGATGTTGGGAGGGATTGGGGGCAGGAGGAAAAGGGGACGACAGAGGATGAAATGGCTGGACGGCATCACCAACTTGATGGACGTGAGTTTGAGTGAACTCCGGGAGATGGTGATGGACAGGGAGGTCTGGCGTGCTGTGATTCATGGGGTCTCAAAGAATCGGACACGACTGAATGACTGAACTGAACTGAGTGCTAAAATTTAGTTTTGTCCACAAATATACAAGAATATATCACCTGCATAAATCAAGGCACATCTACATTTTACACTGGAGAGTGCAAACAAGACTGCTACTTGCTTAGAAACTGGGCAGTTTCTTTATACAAATTGCCTCACAATTAGAATAAAATTTATTTTTTTTAGCTTACAAGGTATGTATTGCTCAAACTTCACTTGAGCATCATTTCTGTCGCTTTAGGCTCCAAATCCTTCAACATACCTTTTCAGATTCAGGGTATTTTGTACTTGCTGTTCAAACTGCCAGGAAAGAACTCCCCCAGCTCTTTTTGAGATTGGCTCTAATATTTTGGTATTCGCAATTACTCACATTTCAATTTAAATTCACATTAAAAAAGGCCTTCCCATTAAATGCATCCTCTCACCCATAGCCCATTATTCTCTTTTTTTTAAGTGCCTAAAATTATCTGCTTATTTATATGTCTAGTTTATTGCCTGTATGCTTCATAGACTGTAAGATCAGATCAGATCAGTCGCTCAGTCGTGTCTGACTCTTTGCCACCCCATGAACCACAGCACGCCAGGCCTCCCTGTCCATCACCAACTCCCGGAGTTCACTCAGACTCATGTCCATCGAGTCGGTGATGCCATCCAGACATCTCATCTTCTGTCGTCCCCTTCTCCTCTTGCCCCCAATCCCTCCCAGCATCAGAGTCTTCTCCAATGAGTCAACTCTTCGCATGATTTGGCCAAAGTACTGGAGTTTCAGCTTTAGCATCAGTCCTTCCAAAGAAATCCCAGAGCTAATCTCCTTCAGAATGGACTGGTTGGATCTCCTTGCAGTCCAAGGGACTTTCAAGAGTCTTCTCCACCACCACAGTTCAAAAGCATCAATTCTTCAGCGCTCAGCCTTCTTCACAGTCCAGCTCTCACATCCATACATGACCACAGGAAAAACCATAGCCTTGACTAGACGGACTTTCGTTGGCAAAGTAATGTCCCTGCTTTTGAATATGCTATCTAGGTTGGTCATAACTTTCCTTCCAAGGAGTAAGCGTCTTATAATTTCATGGCTGCAGTCACCATCTGCAGTGATTTTGGAGACTGTAAGATACAAGAAGGCAAAGGTCTTGTCTCATTATTATAACCAAACGACTAGAAAAATACCCAATGTGTAGTAGGTATGTAATATCTCTTGAATATATTATTTTTGTCTGTTTGTTTTTGGCCTTGCAGCATGCAGTATTTCAGTTCCCTGACCAGGGATCAAACCATGTCCCCCAGAGTGGAAGCAAACTGTCTTAACCACTGGACTCCCAGAGAAGTCTTGTTCTTAAACATATAATCAGTATTCATTTTAAAAAAAGACATTTTGCTAGGCCCTGTGGATAAGAAGTTCCGTATCATTTTAAAATAAAATGTTTTATTAAAATAGCATCTTAAAGACATCTTCATTTTTTAAATTGACATTTTAAAATCTCACATATTTTTTAATAATGTATGAACCGTTAAAAATTCTTAAGGACAAACTGCTGCTGTGCAGTTAATTCAGCACTGACTTTTAACTACAAATGCACCGTTGGCATAGCACGTGTCTTGCAAATATACACAATAATGATACAAGGCTTTAGAAATGAATTAGTTTTTCCAAAAAGTAGCCACCAGATATGCAAATACATGCCATACCTTTGTTTAGATCTATTACTCAATTGCTACAAGCTAGTAATATTTAAAGAACACACACCAAGAATTCCTTGGCAGTGCAGGGGTTAGGACTCCGCTTCCACTGCAGGAGGCAGTTTCTATCACTGCTGAGGGAACCAGGACCCTACTTGTGGTGTGGCTCAGCCCTCCAAAAAACACCGAGCCACTTCATAATTTGTTTTTCCGTCAAATATATAAGAATCCATCTTTTGCATAACAAGACATATCTACATTTTGCACTTAAGAAAGTAAACAAGACTGCTCCTTTGATAGCCTTCCCTAAAAACAAAACATCCATCATTTTGATTAATTTTATAGAAACCACACAACTACCGTTTCTTTGTTATCTTCATATGTGAAGAAAATGGTAGTTTTTTATCCACTGTACTTATTTAACATTATGCCTAAGGCATACCAAATGGTTAATCTATTAAAGTAAAAACTATGCCAATAAAGGAGAGAAAAGGAGCTATTAAGCCAAGGAGATGCAGTTTAGTTTCATTGCAATCTAGTCTAAACAAATTTTTATTTTTTATCTGGCCACACTGCCTGATCAGAAACTGAATGCAGGGTCACGGCAGTGAAAGCACTGAGTCCTAACCACTGGAGCACCAGGGAAGTCCCTAAAAACATTTTTTTAAAGTTTTTTTTTTTTTTTAAATAGGCTCAGCTTGAAAATCTAAATACTGTTAGCTGCCTTATAGTTTAAATATTCGACTACACACTTTTATTACCGAATTTATGATTCAAAAATGATGCACTTTCCTAGCACTAAAAATCAAAACAATTGGACTGTTTCTATATTTTGTCAAAAATATTTACTTCTTACATAGATGAGACTTAAAAGTCATGTGAACACCAATAAGAATGGAGCTAACTCTAAGATACAGTAACTCTAAGATGAGAAACGCTGGGCTGAAAGAAGCACAAGCTGGAATCAAGATTGCCAGGAGAAATATCAATAACTTCAGATATGCAGATGAGACCACCCTTATGGGAGAAAGTGAAGAGGAATTAAAAGGCCTGTCGATGAAACTGAAAGAGGAAATTGAAAAAGTTGGCTTAAAGCTCAACATTCAGAAAACGAAGATCATGGCATCTGGTCCCATCACTTCATGGGAAACAGATAGGGAAACAGTGGAGACAGTGTCAGACTTTATTTTTGGGCTCCAAAATCACTGCAGATGGTGACTGCAGCCATGAAATTAAAAGACATTCACTCCTTGGAAGGAAAATTATGACCAACCTAGATAGCATATTCAAAAGCAGAGATATTACTTTGCCAACAAGGGTCCATCTAGTCAAGGCTATGGTTTTTCCTGTGGTCACATATGGATGTGAGAGTTGGACTGTGAAGAAGACTGAGTGCCCAAGAATTGACGCTTTTGAATTGCGGTGTTGGGGAAGACTCTTGAGAGTCCCTTGGACTGCAAGGAGATCCAACCAGTCCATTCTGAAGGAGATCAGTTCTGGGTGTTCATTGGAAGGATTGATGCTAAAGCTGAAACTCCAATACTTTGGCCACCTCATGCAAAGAGGTGACTCACTGGAAAAGACCGTGATGCTGGGAGGGATTGGGGGCAGGAGGAGAAGGGGACAACAGAGGATGAGATGGCTGGATGGCATCACTGACTCGATGGACGTGAGTCTGAGTGAACTCCAGGAGTTGGTGATGGACAGGGAGGCCTGGAGTGCTGCGATTCATGGGGTGGCAAAGAGTCGGACACAACTGAGCTACTGAACTAAACTGAACTTTCCTAATACGTAACTGGAATCAAGGTTTAAAAAAAAAAAATTTTTCTTGACAAATTAGTCATGTGTCTTTAAATCCACTCTTGGGTCCTTGTCAAACTTTGCCTACTCTATACCTAGAAATTTTTTTAAAAATCCCTGAAGTGTTTTGAAGCTTTGCCTGGTTTGGGTTTTTATTTTACTTTATTTGTATCTGTGTTGGCAAGTCCTTGCTGCTCTGTGTGCCTTTCTCCAGTCACAGAAGCAGGGACTACTCTCTGGTTGCGGTTCTTGGGCTTCTCTCTGCAGTGGTTTCTCTTGTTGCAGAGCAAGGCTCTAGGGCCCATGGGCTTCCGCAGTTGGGGTACACGGGCTCAGCAGTTGTGGCTCCCAGGCTTTAGAGCACAGGCTCAGCAGTTGTGGATCACAGGCTTTTGGTTTTAGTTGCATGTGGGAGCTTTCCAGACCATGGAACAAATCTGTGTCTGCTGTCCAGTGGTTAAGACTCCATGCTTCCACTAAAAGGGGCATGGGTCTGATCCCTGGTCAGGGTGGTCAGATTCCACATGCTGCATGGCGCGGGCAAAAAATACATTAAAAATAAAGAGAAGTTTTAAAAAAATTACATAGAATCAGCATTATTTCTAACAGAGTAATTTTCATTTTATCTTTCCAGATAAAATAGACAAGACACAACTGCCAACAGCCTAGTAAAGCTGTTCCCTTACACTTGGAACACTATATAAAGTGACTGTATAATTATAAGGATGCAAAACCAGACACCATGAAACTAAGCATCTTAAGCCACATAATGCAAACAATGTAAAAAACAGTATTTTACTAAAAATCAAAATAAAACCCCCTCTCTCCAGATATTTAGTTCTTAGAAGACATTCTACTACAACAGTGATGTTCCCAACTCATTTAACATAAAAGAATTAATCTCTTTTCTATTTTATATACATAAATACTAACATACTCGAATGACAACAGTATTAAGTACCAATATCTCAAAATAAATTTTGCTTTCGAAGGACTTCTTTCAATTACTCGTCAGGATTTGGGGTAAGCTTTTCCACTGAGAAGTTGTAGCACAGATAATGTGGACAGTGCAGAAATCAAAACTCAAGATTGGGGTTCCTTCACAGCTCAGTGGTAAAGAATCCATCTGCCAACGAAGGAAACACGAGTTTGATCTCTGGTCGTGGAGGGTCCCACATGCTGCACAGCAACTAAGCCCATGTGTCACAACTGCTGAGCCTGTGCTCTACAGCCCAGTAACCTCAACTACTGAGCCCACACGTGGCAACTACTGAAGCCATCATGCCCTAGAGCCCATGCTCTGCAGCAAGAAAAGCCACTGCCATGAGAAGTCTGCGCACTGCAACCAGAGAACAGCTCCTACTCGCTGCAACTACAGAAAAGCTTACACAGCAACGAAGACCTAGCACAGCCAAAATAAATACATAAATGCATTTATTTAAAAAAGATCAAGATTGAAATAAAAACATCTACAGAATTACAATACAGTGGAAACAACCCTTTCTACAAAGCAACTCATCTCTTCCTTTCCCTCAGCTCTCAAAAGAAAAAGGTTGAAGAGGCTATAACTATAAGCAAGACCGAGTATAAAAGACTCAGAACTGGGAATGATGTAAGGCATTCAGAGTAAAGAACTATGAGTAAGTAATGGGCAATGAGCACTATCAGCTGCTAACACTGCAGAGACCCAAACATTAAGTGCCTCCTGCTGCAAGTATGCAGCATCACCTAGAAAATATTTTTGCCCCCTCAAAGAAAAAAATAGAAAAAAAGAGAAAAGAGATAATATATTACAGAAACCAAATCTGCTCAACCTTTAAACCTAATAGCAATTAACAAGAAACACAGGAGACTGGTATACCACTACAGCAATGTTAACTGGAAATTCAAACTGTGGGAAGGCTCCTGTTTTTTCAACAAATAATTGTCCAGGAAAAAGAAATGGGGGCAGGGGTGGAGGTGGGGTGATACCTATAGATTACAAAACAATGTAAAAACACACTTATGAGATAGGAGAGATCTGAACATTGAATAGCAGATGCTATCAAGAAGTACTGCTACTATTTTTCAGTGTGATAAGTTATTTGGGTTTTTTTCCTTCAAAAGTGAATGTGACTAAAACACACTAGAGTACAAAAGGGCTAGAGTGCTGAAAAGGAACACTAAAAATTAATGCAGCTGAATGGATCTGGCCTACTCGGAACTGAAAAATAAATTATGAGATTGCAACCAGGGGAAGAGAGCAGCTTTACTTGCTTGCCAGCCAACCTCTTCTCCACTGATATAAGCTCTATAAATAGGCCCCAAGTGATAATGGCTGCTCAAATCACTTCATGTTGTGGATACTACCACCACTGACATGTATCTGGCCCAGAACCAGGGCTGTGAATAAACTAGCATCCAGAAAGAAGCCAAGGAAGTTATCAAATGCAAAGAATGCACCAGCGCTGATGACAGACCCTCTAAGTACTCATAAGCACTATTAGTGTAAATCAAGAATAATTTTAAAGCACAGGTTCTAGATTTCCTCCAAGATTTCTGCTCTGGCCATTTTCTATCTCCCCCAGAAGAGGGTACAAATAAAGATGGGTTACCACATGCTGGGACCTGAGGTCCCCTAAATATTGCCAAAAATCTATCATGCCCTCGGCTCATAGCAAATAGTAGAGATAAATAATGGGGAACCCTTGATGATATAATGCTGATTTAAGAATAAACTATGCTTCTATGCTAGGTTAAAACTAAGGCAGACAGGATACTGCTTAAAATTTTGACCACATGAGGTTTTTGTTCTTAGTACAGCAAAGAAAACAGTCCTGTTTTCCTAGAATTTTAGTCCACACCCAACTTCCCTAGCCTCAACAATATCTTTCTCTAATTATAACACACCTAACAAAACGTTGACTCTGGACATCATAGAAGCTATTTTTTTAAGCCAAACAACTCAGTAAAAAAATAACTTCTACTGATTCCTTTGGTCAGTACCTGGTTTCCAGAATGTTAAACATGCTAATAAAACCTTGAATTTCTGTCTTACCTAAACACAATCCTAATTTATCCACATTCTTGGGAATGGCTGCTGCAAATAAACAAGATCTAAAATTTAATTTTGTTGCTCTTTGAACAACAATCAGAACAAATTTACCAATACATGGACTTTAAGTCCAGGCAGAGAAAAAAGTATTTGGTACATGAACTGGCAGTACGAAAAAGAAAATTCAAGTCTCCAATCATTTTCTTTTACTCTTACAGACCCATTTAAGAAAAAATCATTTTCCAATATCCGATTTTAAATTATTTTATAAATGAAAAGACTAACTCCATACACTAGTTGTTTGGTTATCCAATACTTTTTTTCTCCTACAGCCTGCTTTTCTTCTCCACATTTTAGAGCAGGAAAGAAACAGAAATCATCTGGTTCCCTAGATTTGAGTTCCTTCAGCATAAATTTCTTTTATTTTTGTGCTCATCTCCACCTGGTGCCTGAGTGCTCAGAAAATGGGTTTTTAGTTTAACCAGGTATAACTGCCCCACCCTCAAATTAAGTTCTGCAGACAGATTTCTACTTTTGATTAATCTTCATGTGCAATGTGGGAGACCTGGGTTTGATCCCTGGGTTGGGAAGACCCCCCTGGAGGAGGGCATGGCAACCCACTCCAATATTCTTGCCTAGAGAATCTCTGTGGACAGAGGAACATGGCAGGCTACAACCCGTAGGGTTGCAAAGAGCTGGACACGGCCGAGCAAGTAAGCACACAGCACAACTAGAAAATACTCATCCAAGTTGTTTTAAAAGTAAATAAAGTCAAATTAATAACTCAGGACTTGCATCATCTATCTATTGGCTATTTCAAGTGACAGAATCTGAGCAAAGAGGTATGAGATATCTACTCTGAATAAAGACATGAAAGAGAATAGAAACAAAACTTAAACCCTATTAACGGATAATAAACTTGTGGTTGCCAGGAACAAGACAAGTGGGGGAATGGAAAGAGAGTGGGGTTATGCAATGCAAGCTAGCATATATTGAATGGATAACAAGACGGTCCTGCTGGATGGCCCAGGAAACTACACTGGATATCCTGTGATAAATCATTGTGGAAAATAATATAAAAAGAATGTATACACACACACACACACATATACCTGTACACAGCTGAATCACTTTGCTGTACAACAGACATTAATACAACGCTGTAAATCACATTCACAGTTCAATAAATACACACTGCAAATTATTTTAAAATCATATTTACTATTAAATATTCACTTCTATTAAAACACTATGATAAATGTGTATAACATATATAATACATGTTCTCTCTTCTGGCAGTTTAAAAACACGAGAGAGTAAGACAAACAAGGTAATTTTAGTTTCATCTTGTCCCTTTCTTTTACCACAAGGACCTGTAAGCTGTATGTGAAAACTGACTGAACATCAATCTCACTTATGCTAAAAGAAACTGCCCACACAGAAGCAGAAAACACTGTTTACTTTCCTAAGTTCAATCATGAGTTCTGAAGAGTAAGGTAAGCAGTTTCAATGAAAGATAAAAGGATTCAGAAAAGTATCATGACATCAATCACATTTAAGACTGGAATTTGACAACTAAAGAAAAATATCAATTTATCAAATCTGATTGAAAATTTGATAATTTGATACCTCACTGAGCTTACATCTATCCTTCTGTAAACTCAAGGCACTGGCCACACCATCCAAAATCACTGATACTCACAACTTTGCTTAGGCTGTTCCCTAGCCTGGAATGTCCACCTGGAAATCTATTTCCAGTTCCAAGTTTAAATGTGTAAGTTTCTTCAACCTACCAACCTTCAGGTGGTGGATTCAGACAAAAGTATAGTATTCAACACTATAAAGAAATGATTAGGTTTGTACAAAAGTAATTGTGGTTTCAGACCATGAATTTTAAATCATTATAACTAGGCTCATATACATTTTTATTAGTCAACTGGAAACCATTACAATCAACACATTTTTGCCAACAAATCAGTTTGTCCTTACAGTGTAAAAATCCATGCTTCAGTATTCAACTAACTATTGGAAAGCATTTTCTGCCTCCTGCTGGTTGTGGAAGCATTTTCCCTGCAAGAAGTTGTCTAGATGCTTGAAGAAGTAGTAATCAGTTGGCAAGAGGTCAGGTGAATATGGCATATGAGGCAAAACTTTGTGGCCCAATTTGTTCAACTTTTGAAGCACTGGTTATGTGACATGCGGTCGGGCACTGCTGTGAAGAACTGGGCCCATTCTGCTGACCACTGCTGGCTGCAGGTGCAGTTTTCAGTGCATCTCATCAATTTGCTGAGCATACTCCTCAAATGTAACGGTTTCGCCAGGACTGAGAAATCTGTAGTGGATCAGACCAGCAGCAGACCACCAAACAGTGACCATGACTTTTTTTTTGGTGCAAGTTGGGCTTTGGGAAATGCTTTGGAGCTTCTTCTCAGTCCAACCACTGAGCTGGTTGTTGCCAGTTGTTACATAAAATCCACTTTTCATAACACACCACAATCTGATCAAAAAATGGTTCATAGCTGTTGCACAGCATAAGAGCAGCTGACACTTCCAAACAATGATTTTTTTGATTTTCAGTCAGATCATGAGGCACCCACTTATCGAGGTTTTTCACCTTTCCAATTTGCTTCAAATGCTGAATGACCACAGAATGGGTGATATTGAGTTCTTTGGCAACTTCTCATGGAGAAGGAAATGGCAACCCACTCCAGTGTAAATCTTGCCTGGAGAATCCCAGAGAAGCAGAGCCGGGTGGGCTGCCATCTAAGGGGTCGCACAGAGTCAGACACGACTGGGCAACTTAACTGCAGCAGCATGTAGTTGTAAGAGGATCAACTTTGATGACTGTTCTCAGTTGGTCCTGTCAACTTTGGACGGCTGGCCACCACATCCTCATCTTCAAGGCTCCCATCTCCTTTGCAAACTTCTTGAACCATCACTGCAATGTACGTCCCTTAGCAGTTCCTGGGCTAAATGCATTGTTGATGTTGCAAGTTGTCTCCACTGCTTTACAACCCATTTTGAACTTGAATAAACAAATCACTCTAATCTGCTTTTTGTCTAAAACCATTTCCATGGTCTAAAATAAATATAAAGTAAACAGCAAGTAATAAGTCATTAGCAAAAAAACAAAGTGAAAAATATCCATTAAAACGATTTGTAACAGGACTTCCCTGGTGGTTCCAGTGGCTAAGACTCCCCAGCTTCCATTGCAGGGGGCCGGGGTTCAACCCCTGGGCAGGGAACTAGATGACACATACATACCAGACCTGGCACAGCCAAATAAACAAATAAATAAAATTTTTTAAATGATGTATAATATAACCACATTTATTTAAGAATGTATGCCAATATAAAATAGCAAAGTTCAACAATGCAAATCCACAATTACTTTTGCACCAACCTAAATATTATGCCATGAAGACACAGAGGAAGCTTAAATGTGTATTATTAAGTAAAAGTCGATCTGAAAAGCCTACATGCTGTATGATTCCAACTATATGACATTATGGAAAATGTGAAACAGTGGTGACAATAAAAAGATCAGTGATTGCCAGTCGTTGGAGGTGGGGTGGGATAGAGAGATGGACAGACAGAGCATTTTTAGGGTAGTGAACGTATCCTATAACACCATAAGGATGGATACATATCACTCCACATTTGACCAAATTTACAGAAGGTACAACACCGAGAACAGCACTGTAAGCTTAGAAAAAAAAAAATTTAAGATTCTTTAGCATCAAGGCCTGCCAGTCACACTCACCACTCGAGAGCACAAGCAACGAGAGCACTACTGGCGCACAGCAAGCGACCAATAAATTAGTGCTGGGAGAATGAAGAGGTCCCATCTGAATGTCTGGTCTCTGTTTTCACAATGGCTCTTCCCCTCTTCTATAGTCTCATAGCTTTTTACTCAATTATCAATGTCTATTCATTTTTACTTACACAGCAAAGTTTATTTGGCCCTAATAAAAATAATACAGAATATCGAAATCAGTGTGGCTCAAAAGAAAACACATTTTTCACCTTTTACAGATTTTCTCAATTACTGCCAATTCAGTAAATATGAATATAAACTGTTTTCATGGTGCCAGTTACTTGCAAGAAAATCAGGAAGGTCTAAGATGATTTATCAAAGTTACAAACATAGGGTCTCGGTCTCGGTCTCGTGTGTGTGTGTGTGTGTGTGTATGTCTACGCATACATGTATCACTTCCAAACTTTCAAAAGAAAGAAAACATTCTAAGTGTCCAAATGTCAACTCTATTCATGCACACATCAAAATAAAACCCTAAGACTGAGGAGCCCAGCAAAACAACCCCTTGAATAATGAGTAACTACACAACCCCCTAGAAGTTACTAGTCTTACACACAAGGGTAACGTCACATATGAAACAGAACCTTTGAAGAACAAACACTGAGCACTCAGTTCTCTCAGAACCTCATTAAATTAGAATCTAAAGGTAAATCTATCTTTAATCATGCAAACTATAAAACAAAGAGCATTTATGACACTCTTTCATAAATGCATTTAAGAATAATACAAACTGAATTAGTCAGTAATGTAACATTATGAGCTTAATATGAAGCTAACAACAGAGAAAGTTTCCAGTTCCAAAATCTAGTCCATCCTACTTTTCACAAATAAGATGTCAGAAAAAAAAAATTTTCCCATTAAGAAATCATATTTAGCTGAACGTATTTTACTTCAGGTGTAATTACTTTGAAGTTTCTCCTTTCCTATTTTATGTTTTGAAGTTTACCTCTTTGTTAACATTATGAAAAAGGTATGGTTTCACATCTCAAGATTACAGTGGTACTGAAAAGCACTCTGAAGGAATATGATTTAGAAATGTCTTTATTTCTCATTTTACGAAACTGCATGAAATTTCACTAAAGCTCTTCATAAAGTAGCATATAGGTCACCGCAGTAAATTTCATCATAAGTTTCCTGAATTCAAATTTAATTCCTAATTTTATATTTACTGCACATAAAGCACTCAAGTAAGTATTGTATTACCCAGACTATTTAACAAAAATATCACACTTACTACTAAAAAAGATCAACACTGTCACTCCTCAGGACATCAGGTAACAACTGTAGGCCTCTAAAACTGCTTGTTAAAAGGCAATGTTCTTACTGAAGGGATCCAGATTGCCAGGATCAGCAAAACCACATTAGAAAGTTAATAGCCTCCCTCCTTAAAATATCCCAGGAGAAGAAAGAGAGTAATTTCAAACTGTTAACACACGACACTACACAAGAGCCCAAGGAAAACTGCCAGATGTATTTGTAATGAAAAGGCCCAACCTTGACAAAGCATCATCAGTGGGTTTTGCATCCTACTGGGTGGAAGGGTTCAGAAAGCAGAAGCTCAGGCGAGAAACCAAAAGCACATCCAGCACCAACTGCTCAAGCGGTTCAATGTGGAACAGGTACAGACGTTCATTCCTTCAACCTGTGAGCATCTAGTCTGTGACAGCAGAGAGGACGATTTAAAAGGGAGAATGAATGACGGGCTGAGGTTCTGTGGGGGAGCTGCCGCCCCAACAAGACACTGAAATCGGTGCTACGAGAAAATAAAGTACAAAGTACGAAGTACCACTGAGGAAAAGAGAAAGATGACGATGACGAAGTTGAGGCTGGTCAGGTTACATGCTCGTCGGGTTTTTCTAAACAGAGTTGACAAATTCGCCAGAAAGAGGTCAATTTTGGAGACTGACACATCCCTCCCATTGACCAGGGGGCGTCTGCCGACCGAAGAAGGTAGTGGAAGCGCCCGAAAACGCAGGCGGCGCCCAGTCTGAGTCTTCCTCCCTCCTCCCAGGCCTTAGCAGCCGCGGTGCTGGGGCGGCCGCCCGGACTCTCAGAGGAGTCCGAGCAGGTGTCGGCGCCAGATTCCCGGCTCGCGGGGCCAGCAGAGTTGGCAAAGCCGCCGCGGCCGCTACGCCCGGCCTCCGGGGGCCCCGGAAAGTTGCGCGAAAGACAACTCAGGGGCCGCGAAGCCGCTCCCCACACCCCGCGCGCGGCCCACGGGCTGCGACACCTCCAGCCTCCGGGGAAACGGATCCACCGGGGGCAGGGAAGCGGAGAGAAGGGTTCGGCCCGCCGGGCCCGGAGGACGCGAGGGTCACCGGCGAGTCGGTGAGCCAGGGGTCGGGCTGTTTTCGTCCCTCCAGTCGGCCGCTACCCGGGCCGCGCCGGGTTCCGGTCTCGAAGACCCGGAGCCCGACAGCCCTGCCCGTCACGACTCCGGCGCCCTAAACGCCGCAGAAACCTCGCCCGCGGCCCGCACCCCGTCCCACTGAACCTGACCTCCCGTTTCCCCGGGAAGCAGCCCGGGTCCCACGGCTCGGACCGGAGCCGGGCCGCGGCCCTGCGCCCCTTCGCGCCTCACCTGCGCTGCGCAGCGGCCCAGCACCTCGTCGCCCGCTCCGCGCGCGCCCCGTCGGGGCACGCACCGAGCCCCCCCCCGGCCGGGTCCCTCCGGGCCGCGGCGACTCGGAACGCGACGGCCCCACCGTCGCCTTCTCTCCTCAGCACAAGCTCCAGCGACGAGTAGAGGGTCGCGGTCAGGACCCCAACCGAGATCAGGGGAGGCCAAAGCGAACCCGACCGCCTCCGCAGCCTCCTCCACCAAGTCCCTTCACTCGTCCGCGCCGCCCGGAGAAAATGTCACCAGAGGCCGTTCCGCTCGGCGCCTCACTTCCGCCCGGAACCACAGAGCCCTGAACCCGCCCGGCTAGAGCGGCCGCTGCGACGGGGGGACCGCTAAGGACGAGCGCGAGAGGCCGAAAGGAAGCCAGACAGCGCCATCTGGCGGGACGGACCCCACGCTCCTCCGGCTGCAGCTCGCCCGGCGCGCGGGCATCGGCCTCCCGGGTTTTCCCACGCTCCCTGTATCCGCTCAGGCAGTTCCCTTCTAAGAAATGTCTTGCCTCCGGGGGCCGGGGGGTGTCGGGAAGCCAGTCAATACATGCCACGGATAATGCCCTAAGAGAAAGTCGGCGCTCCCTTTTCTGTGCGCTGCTCAGGACTCACCCCTCCTGAAGCGTTACAGAAGGAAGCTCTTGGCGTTTGAATCCTTGAGTCACGCCGGCAAGGAAGTCCGCTCCGTTCTCTTCCCCCACCTTTTCGCGGATGCCCACGGCTCTACTCGCGGAGACTTGGCTGTGCCTCTCTCAGGCAGTGGCATCAACATTCCGTTCAAGTTTTCTGGATGAACCTTGCACGCCTTGCAGACAGACCGCCACCTGCTGGTGAGTCAAGAGTCCCCCAGGGAAACCCCGCTCCGCCCCCTACGCGCTATGCAAGGCACCCAAATCCCACCTTTGCAGTCACTCCGGATTTGCACTAGTGCGCCCTGAGCTTTCCCTTTCGCTGAGGTCTGGGATCGAGGAAGAAACGTGCTGGACGCGAGACCTGGAAGAAAGGTGAGGTGGGCTTAAGAAGGAGAAACCTCACAACTCAAGATCTGGCCAACCCTTCGCTCTCCCTAAAAGCAGAGTTTTGAGAAATAAATGAATACATAAGGGCTTGAGGAGAAAATGTCAAAGGTATTTACCTTTTCAGGAGCCGTGCTGGGAGTTGGGGTGACATTCCACTGGAGGACATTCTGAAAATCACAGCGCCGGTTCCACGCTTCCCTTAAGGTCAGTCTCCCCTTTAGATCAGGCCCTCCAGCTCCCCCAGTTCACTCATTTATGCCTCCTGCCTACAGGCATGGGAATTTTCCATTCCTTAATGAGTAAATTGATAAAATAATAATAATAGCTAACTTCTCTGAATTCCTGTTATGTGCAAGACACTGTACTATGCATCTAAATGGACTCATTCATCTAATTCTCACAAGAACTCCATGGTTTGGTGGTATTCTTGACCCCAGATGACAAAAGTGGAGCCAGACAGTGGTAAAGTGACCTGACCACGGTCTCTCATCAGAAAGCGGCATGACACAGGCAGCCCAACTCCAGAGCCTGCATCCTCAACTGCTACCACCACGTGCCTCCTTGAAATTCAGTGAGAACATACGATGTGCCAGATAAACATTTTGTTTATGTGTGTTCTTTCATTCATTTATTTCCCTGCTTCCTTAGTCCTCAAGGAATTTGAGAGGTTTTGGGGGTAGTGACAGGAGCCCAGGCTCTTTCAGGAGAAAAAGAGAAAAGGACTAACTAGTAAGATGACAGCTGTCGGTCTGAAATGAACGAATGAATATGGACAAATACATTCAGTTTTCCTTTTTTTTTCCACTAAAAAATAAGGAACGCTTCTCGAATTTGCATGTCATCCTCGTGTAGGGGCCATGCTAATCTCTGTATCCTTCCAATTTTAGTGTATGTGCTGCCAAAGTGAGCACTACAGTTTTAAAACAGCCTCTCCACGATCTTATCTCATCAGTGCTGCAGAGATGCTGAAGTAGGACCCTGACTTCTGAGGTACTGACTTGGCTCTTTCTGTTTGATACCAACAAGTCAATTTACTATAGTGAGTGGACTGCTCATTTTTGGAGTCTGGGGAGTTTGATATCCTAATTACCAATAACCCTATTACTGCTGGGCTTCCCTAGCAGCTCAGCTGGTAAAGAATCCATCTGCAATGCGGAGATGCCAGTTCATTTCCTGGGTCGGGAAGATCCCCTGGAGAAAGGATAGGCTACCCAGTCTCCAGTATTCTTGGGCTTCTCTTGTGGCTCAGCTGGTAAAGAATCCACCTGCTAATGCAGGAGACCTGAGTTCGATCCCTGGGTTGGAAAGATCCCCTGGAGAAGGGAAAGGCTACCCACTGCAGTATTCTGGCCTGGAGAAGTCCATGGACTCTGTAGTCCATGGGGTCGCAAAGAGTCAGACACAACTGAGCAACTTTGACTGACTATTACTGCCATATTTAGATCCCTAAATAGGGCACTCGCTGTCTTCTTCCCCTTCTGTAGGAGCAGGAAGTGCTCAACAGCTGATCCTACTTGTCTTGGAATTGCCTCCTGGAATCTCCTGTGCATTATATACTCAGACCTCCAAGCTCTTGAAATCTCATCTCCATAAAACCAGTCCAGTCTAAACCACATCCTGTTGCCTCTGTAGGAAATTTCTCTCAAGATCCCTCTGCTCACAGATACTGTCCTACCAATGTGTCTACCTGTTGCCCTCTCTGTGGAGTGACTGCTGCATCACATCAGTAGTTCTACTCAGTCTGTCATAAACCCTGGAGGCCCAGCCTTGAGTCATCTTCAGCTTCATTGCTTGCACCTGATTCATCGTTGGACCTGGGGCTGGGCTGACAGCAGGAGCCTAGTAGAAAGCCTAGCCTGAGCCATGGCGTCAGGATGTGGCCGGCCTTGCTTTGACTACATTTGTTCTCTCCTGACTGAGCAGGTTACTTTCAAAATTTGCCCCTGTAAGGCGGACACTATTGTTAGAACCACTGGTTAGATGAGGAAAATGAGGGATCCGAGGGATGGAACCTTCAGTTCTGGGCTACCCCTCCCTAGTGTAACCACCCTGACCTTTCCACCCCTGCTGGCATCAGCAGCCTCTGCTGCAATGTCCCTGCACATGCCGTGAGGCCATGGAACGGTTGAGTGCAGGGAGGGGGTGGTGTTGACCGTCTTCACTGTGGTGGCCTCATAATTTCATTCAGGTCACCATATCCAGAGTTAACATCCCCTGTTCTGCCTCACAGCGTCATCCCACAGAATTAAAGTAATGTTCCCATATTGGAAGGCCATCCGGAAGCAGGCTGAGTAGTAAGGTGACTTGGGTCTCCAAGACTGAGGGCTTTGGGGTCTGGACAGATCCGGGTGTGGATCGGATCTGCCTCCTTTGAGCAGAGTGACCTCCAGGCAGTTCTGTAACCTGTTTGAGACTCAGCGTCCTTACCTGTCGAACAACCTCTTGTGAGGGGTGAGGGTGAAATGAGTTTAGGTAAAGCTCCCAGCACTGCTCTTGGCTCAGAGAGAATACTTGCAACAAGGCTATTGTTCGGATGGCAACACTCCAGGCTGGCGCCTCCTATAAGCACAGACTCACGTGGGTCAAGTACGGTGGTGTTGCCATCTCGAGGGACTCATATTTCCAGAGCAACAAGTTCACATGGAACCAGAATGGAACAGGGCAAAAGAATGCCATGAACGTAGAGGCACAACACCACCGCCCCACTCTGGGGTGGGTGATGATGGCTCCTCTCTCTTGGGTTAAGTCCCTCTTTCCAATCAGGTGACACCCCTTCTATATGGAAAGTCTGTAAGTCTATTAAAAAGTGGAAATAAGTGCAAAGGACAGTTTTAAGTTTTTCAACGAGTATATGTTAACCTCTCTTTAAAAAAAAAAATCTATTTGTTTTTGGCTGCGGTAGGTCTTCATTAACTCCACGTGGGCTTTTCTCTAGATGCATTGAGCAGAGGCTCCTCTTCTCTGTTCCGCCGTGGTTGCTCTTGTTGCAGAGGATGGGGCTCTGGATGCATGGGTTTAGTTACCCTGCACCATGTGGAATCCTCCTGGACCAAGGATCAAACCTGTATCCTCTGCATTGGCAGGCAGATTCTTAACCACTGGACCACCAGGGAAGTTCCTCTCTTTTTAAATAAAAGAATAGCCCTGGGAATTCCCTGGTGGTCTAGTAGGTAAGACTGTGCTCGCACTGCAGGGGACATGGCCCCATCCCTGGCCAGGGAACTAAGATCCCATATGCCATCAGTTCAGTTCAGTTCAGTTGCTCAGTCGTGTCCGACTCTTTGCGACCCCATGGACTGCAGCATGCCGGGCTTCCCTGTCCATCACCAACTCCTGGAGTTTACTCAAACTTATGTCCACTGAGTTGGTGATGCCATCCAGCCATCTCATTCTCTGTCGTCCCCTTCTTCTCCTGCCTTCAATTCTTTTCCAGCATCAGGGTCTTTTCAAATGAGTCAGTTCTTTGCATCAGGTGGCCAAACAATTGGAGTTTCAGCTTTAGCATCAGTCCTTCCAATGAATATGCAGGACTGATTTCCTTTAGGATGGACTGGTTGGATCTCCTTGCAGTCTAGGGAACTCTCAAGACCATAGAACATGACAATAAAAAAAAAGAACAGCTCTGTGTAACAGCGCCTGACCCTGTGGGACCTCTAGGGTGGGAAGGGTGAGGATTTCCCCTGATGCCTCGTCAGTACTAGCACCTACCGCCCATCAACACAGCTGCTTTTCTATTCGTAACATCTGCCCTCCTTTGCATCCGTTGTGCGTCTTCTTTCTCATCCATCCGACACAGCAGAGAGTTCCGAGGGGGTTTGACCGAGTTGTCCTGCTCTGTGGTGGACACACTCCATACTTGGATGGGCATGGATGGAGGAAGTCTAAGCACCTAAGCTGGGGAGACACAGAAAACTGACAAGATGTCAAAACAAGAAAGTAGTGCCAGCTGCCAAGTGGGTGAGAAGTTAGGAGGAGGGCGGCGGGCTTGCAGACAGCTGTTGAGAAGGAGGAGGGCTCAGCGCCGGAGGGCAGCGCTCGGGCCGACCTTCCTCGGAGCCAACTCCGTGTCCAGCTTGGGGCCTGGCAGACAACACAGAAATAAATGTCTGTGACTGAAGGACAGCTGTGCAGAGAAGCTGACCTTTGGGGGCAAGGGGACGAGGTGGAAAAGTCCCCGGGATGTCTGAGGGATGACAGCCTGAGGGCCTGGCTGCCCATGGCTGGACAGTGAAAGTGGGAGCCCTGAAGGTAGTCAGAGGCTTAATATGAGTGGAAGGAGCTGGGGCGTCGTTTTTAAACACTTGTGGGGAAGCCGTGTCCGAAGTTCTCACCAGACTTTTGGGGAGTGTTCGGGTCAAGGCCAGCAGAAAATGGACCCTCCTGGCCCACTTGGAGAGGAAGCAGAACATGGACCTCATACTGTCCACGGCAAGGGGGGCAGGAAAGCTGAGGGAAGGAGGGAGAAAGTCGAACTGCCAGCCACTGGAGAGAAAAAAAAGGAAAGCTTTAGAAGAGAAAGGACGTGTTGCAGGGAGGAAGCCAATTCTGACTCCATGTTGGAAACTGACTTGCTTTTATTATTATAATCATACCCAATGGCTTGCCTGGAGGACCCTGCCCCTCTGCTTTTAAACTGTAAACTGAAGTGCCTTTGTTCAGTTGGGGGAGGGATAGTTTGTCCCTGCCCACCTGTGAACACACCCCTTCTGAAGGCTGGATGTTTCCTTGCAGATGTTTTGCAAGACTGAAGACCCTTTCACTTTACTTCCTCACCGCGTCGCCCTGCCTATTCTGCCTTTTGACTTTAGTTCCTCATTGCTTCTTTCTCTCTGATCTATAAAAGAACCTGGCATCCAGACCCCAATAAGATGGTTATTTTGAGGCACTAGCCTGCCATCTTTTCAGTCTGCCAACTCCCCAGTTAAAAGTCTCTTCCTTGTCTCAGCACCTCATCTCTCGGATTCATTATCCTACCATGTGGTGAGCAGAGCAAGCCTGGACTTGGTAACAGAAGGACCTGGAGCCCCAAGGACTTTCCCTGTGGGTGGCAGATAAGACACATTGCAAAGACACAGAGTGATCGGGAAGCAAAGACTTGTAAAAGCCTCTGGGTAACACCGGCTTTGAGGAGAGCATCTTCAGTCCTCCACCTTCTCCCCTGCAGCTCCAAAAACTGCAGCCTTTAAGTGGGAACATCAGGGGACTCGGTGTAATTTAAAAACTTATATTTGCTCTTTGTCCCAGGTCTCTGGTACAGAGCTCATAAAATGCTTGGAATTTCCTGGGTGATAGGAGGGCCTTTTGTTATTAGTAAGAAGCCCAAGTTCAGGCTAAGGAAGCGATTCTTTTTTTTTTTAAATTGAAGTATAGTTGCTGGACTGTGAAGAAGGCTGAGCGCCGAAGAATTGATGCTTTTGAACTGTGGTGTTGGAGAAGACTCTTCAGAGTCCCTTGGACTGCAAGAAGATCCAACCAGTCCATTCTGAAGGAGATCAATCCTGGAATTTCTTTAGAAGGAATGATGCTAAAGCTGAAACTCCAGTATTTTGGCCACCTCATGCGAAGAGTTGACTCATTGGAGAAGACTCTGATGCTGGGAGGGATTGAGGGCAGGAGGAGAAGGGGACGACAGAGGATGAGATGGCTGGATGGCATCACTGACTCGATGGATGCGAGTCTGAGTGACCTCTGGGAGCTGGTGATGGACAGGGAGGCCTGGCGTGCTGCGGTTCATGGGGTCGCAAAGAGTCGGACACGACTGAGCGACTGATCTGATCTGATCTGATCTGATAGTTGATTCTTCAAGCAAGTGATTCTTGATGGACCCCTAGGGTAGCTTCTGGATGGGGGGCAGTTTCTCAGAGGAACTACCCCTTGAAGAGAGAGAGGGTTGGAACTTTCAGCCCCACTGCGACTTGCAGGAAGAAGATTGAGTTCAGTCACCAAAGGCTAATGGTTTCATTAACAATGCCTACATAATGAAACCTAGATAACCCCCACCTGTTGGGGTGGAGAGAGCTGCCAGGTTGCTGAACACACTCTAGATGCTGGGATACTCTCTCCTACAGAGCATGGAAGCTCTGTGCCAGCCCCACCCCCACGACCCTCATCCATGTGCTGTTCCTGATTTGTATCCTTGGTAATAAACCAGTAACAGTAAGTAAAATGCTTTCCTGAGTTCTGTGAGTCATTCTAGCGAATTATCAAAGGTAAGGAGGAACCGGGCTTCCCAGGTGGTGCTAGTGGTAAAGAACCTGCCTGCCAAGGTGGGAGATGGAAGAGATGCGGATTCAATCCCTGGGTCAGAAAGATCTCCTGAAGGAGGGTATGGCAACTCACTCCAGCCTTCTTGCCAGGAGAACCCCATGGTCAGAGGAACCTGACAGGCTACAGTCCATAGGGTCAAAAAGAGTCAGACACGATTGAAGTGACTTGCACGCACAGGAGGAGGAACCACAGAACTCCTGAATTTGTTATGGTCTGCAGAACATAAGTGTGAGTCCCATAAGCCCAGGGCCGCTGCTTGCAGGTGGCATCAGAAGTGAGACCGTCTCGTGGGGCTGAGCCCTGAACCTGTAGGACCTGTGCTGATTCTGAGGAGTTAGTGTCAAAACTGAACTGAATGGCTGGCCACCCAGTTGTTGGAGAACTGGTGTCAGAAAAGAAATCACATAGGATCCTAAGCTTTGACTTGAAATAAATACGTTATATTTGGTTTCAAATAAACATGACATTAAGCAAGACCAGTCCTGGACCAAATCTCTCTTCAGCCTCCTCACCTCCCTTCCCTGTGACGGCATCTCCCTCTTTGTGGGCAGCCGATGCTGTCAACACCCAAGCCTCTGGAAGGCAAGTTCAGTGCTTGCCTGTCCCGGTGGTATGGAAACAGAAAGGAGTGCCTCTGAGGAATTCCTCCCTCCTGATGACAGTGCAGGAAGCATTCCTGCGTGGGGAGGATCCGGAGTTTCCTCATTTGCATGTGGTAAGCAGCACGTCAGCTAAGAGTCTTAGGAGAGCCCAGGAAAGCATGCCTTCCATTCAGGCTCATTCAGCAGACATCCATCAGTCCTGTCTACTAAGCGCAAGGCACACTGTAGGCCCTAGGCGTGGTGTTGCTTTACTCCTCACCACACTCAGCAAGTGTTAGTCACTCAGTCACGTTCTACTCTTTGTGACCCCATGGACTGTAGCCTGCCAGGCTCCTCTGCCCATGGAATTCTCCAGGCAAGAATACTGGAGTGGGTAGCCATTCCTTTCTCCAGGGGATCTTCCCGACCCAGGGATTGAACCCAGGTCTCCTGCGTTGCAGACAAATTCTTTACCATTTGAGCCACTGTAAGAGGTGGACCATAAAGAAGGCTGAGCACCGAAGAACTGATGCTTTCTAACTGGTGTTGGAGAAGACTCTTGAGAGTCCCTTGGACTGCAATGAGATCCAACCAGTCCATCCTAAAGGAGATCAGTCCTGAGTGTTCATTGGAAGGACTGATGTTGAAGCTGAAACTCCAATCCTTTGGCCACCTGATGCGAAGAACTGACTTGTTTTAAAAGACCCTGATTCTGGGAAAGATTGAAGGCAGGAGGAATAGGGGATGACAGAGGATGAGATGATTGGATGGCATCACCGACTCGATAGACATGAATTTGATAAAACTCTGGGAAATGGTGAAGGACAGGGAAGCCTGGCGTGCTGCAGTACATGGGGTCGCAAAGAGTCGGACACGACTGAGCGACCAAACAACAACAGTCAGCAAGGGGAGGGAGGTTTCACAGAAGAGGACACAGAGGCCCAGAGAAGACAGTGCCCCTGACCAAGACCACAGGAGCTGAATGGGCAGAGCCAGGATTCCTGGAGAGCATGTTACTTCCCTCAAGACCGTGCATAACAGGGCTCCATCTAGAAAAAAATCACAGAGGCAGAGGAGCGACGTGAGGGAGGAGAAATTAATTCCTCGAGGAAGAGGAAGTTTTTGACCAGGGGCTTGGAGAAAGAGCAGGGCTTCCAAGGACATAGATGAAGAGAAAGGTGCCCTGGGCAAATCAAGTCTGGCTTGAGGGAAGGCTGCACTCTGAAAGCACAGGTACCACCACAGCAGCAGACAGTGAAATAGGTGTGTTTCTCACACAAGTGATGAATCAGGTGTTGTGGTTTGGGACCTTGTCACCCACCCTCCAGTTTTGTTTTTATCTTTTTACTGATTAATTCCAACAATGTTCTCTTGTTTAGAGCTTATCTTGACCACTTCGTAAGTATGACCACTTTGTAAGTATGACTTCATTAGCTGCTCCAAGCGATCCTGAAGGGTAATGTGAGGTGGGTGTTAATAGTTTGCAGAGATCATATATCCAACTGATATAAGGAGATTCTGAATAAATGCTTATTCTTTTTTTTAAGTCTATTTATTTGGCTGCACCAAGCCTTAGCTGGGAGAAGGACATGGCAACCCACTCCACTGTTCTTGCCTGGAGAATCCTGTGGACAGAGGAGCCTGGTGGGCTGCTGTCCATGGGGTCTCACAGAGTTGGCCACGACTGAATCGACTTAGCATGCATGCATGCATTGAAGAAGGAAATGGCAAACCACTCCAGTATTCTTGCCTGGAGAATCCCAGGGACAGAGCCTGGTGGGCTGCTGTCTATGGGGTTGCACAGTCGGACACGACTGAAGTGACTTAGCAGCAGCAGCAAGCCTTAGTTGTAGCGTACAGGGTCTTTAGGTTGGCTCATGTGAGATTTTTAGCTGTGGCACTCAAACTCCTTGTGGTGGCATGCAAGATCTAGTTCCTTGACCAGGGATCGAACTCAAGCCCCCTGTACTGGCAGAACAGAGTCTTAGCCACTGGACCACGAGGCAAGTCCCAGTGAATGTTTGCTTTGAATGAATGAATGAGTGAACAACTTATCCAAGGTCACCAGCACTAAATAGGAGAATCAGGACCAAACTTTGCTCTACAGCCTCCAAATCCCAGACTCTTCACTACTGTTTGTAGCTGGGGGACTTAGCAATGTCATTGTGTGTGTGTGTGTGTGTGTGTGTGTGTGTGTATTGAGGGCAGGGAATTAGGCTCATTATTGTGTTTTATAATGTGCTGATCATTTGAAAAAGGCTTGGGGCCTGAGAACAATACAGGCATTCATTAAAGTACTTCAATAGACTGACAGCAGCAACAATAATCTAAAATTAAACGAAGCAAAGTATCTCATGTGACTCCTCTCTTGAGGAGTCTGTGCAAAAGCACCAGGCTTTGGGAAAACAGGATGGGGCTCTCTTGGAGAAAGACAAAGCAGAGATTTACAGAACCTGTGTCGGAGGCAGCAGACCGGAAGGGCCCCCAGCAGCCAGGCGGGGCAAGTCCCCAGGAACACAGGATACAAGCCTCCCCTCCTGTTTGAGTAACTGATTCACTAGGAACCATGAATAGCCACCATGCCAAGGAAGGAGGCTTAGAGATCACCTCTTCTTTTGCAGAAAACTAGTATATGTTTACTAATTATACTTTTTGGAGACATATGTTTCTTAAAGCACTTAGTGGAACAGTTCTGGCTTTAAAAAGAAAAATTATTTATTTATCATTTTCGCGTGTGCTGGGTCTTCATTGCTGTGTGTGGGCTTTCTCTAGCTGCTGTGAGCGGGCTTCTCATCACCATGCCTTCTCTTGTTGCAGAGCACCGGCTCTAGGGATCGAGGGCTTCCACAGTTGCAGTGGCACAGGGGCTCAGTTGCCCCATGGCTTGTGGGATCTTCCCAGACCAGGAATCGAACTGGTGTCCCGTGCATCGCAAGGCAGATTCTTAACCACTGGACCACCAGAGAAGCCCCGTTCTGGCTTTTTAATTCTGCTTGTGATTTCTGCCCCGAGTCCTTCATAGTCAGTAGACAGGCCAAAGGCCAGCTCTGCAGGGGTCATCTCAAGGTCCCTTTCTGAAGTGACGGGGAGGCCGCCCTGAGTGAATATAGGCTCACCACAAGTCCAGGATGTTTGCAAAGCTGGAGAGTGTGTGCCGAGCTGGCTCCATTCTTGTCACACACGAAAACACTCAGCTTGTACCGCAGATGAGACAGAGGGATGTCTGCTGGCCATCCCTGCCCTCAGAGAATTAATGGACAACTAGTGTCTCCTGAACAAGTTACCTCCACTATGCAAATGGCCTTACAGAAGGCAGACAGTTTGTCTTTGCTTCGTGTTTACCCACTATGTCCAGGACTGCCCTTCCCCATCCCACCCCCCGACCCAGTCAGTGCCTTGACCTCCTACCACTCAAGGCCTTAGGACTTCAGCCCTCCTTGTCTCTCTCCCCCACCGTCTGACAACCAAGGCTTCCTGGTCTAGGATTCAGTCTCTAAGGTTTCTACTCTTTGTTTTAAAAAAAATAATTAAGGAGCCTAATTCTTGCTAGAGTGATAGCTGATCACCCCTCTGAGGTGATGGAATCCTTTGTCCAACGAAAACACTTCCCTAGAAGCTGTCAGGAAGTGACATAAAAGGAAGACATTTCAGACAGCAGGGCAGGTCAGTTGGGGAGAGGAAGATATTTTTAGTTCACCAGGTTTTTCAGCATTCTCAAATCACGACGTTCTGACGACCTAGGAGAGCCAGTCTAAAGTCATCTGTGTGATCTCACCAGGGCCTAACGCCAACTGTTTTGCATTCCTAGTGTACCAGGAACCTGGGAAATACCAAGAAGCTCTAGAATTTACAACCCGAGAAGACAAAAATACCCCAGAGAGAACAACAGGAGGAGAGCTGAGAAGTGAGTTGGTGCTGTTGATTATCAGTGCTATGATAACTCAGGAAAAGATTGATGCTGTGTGGGAGGAGTCCCACTCGATGGTGGGATGAGACTGGGTCTGAAGTGTAGGTGGAATACAAATATGGAACGTTGCACACTCTTTAAACTTCAGAAGTTTCAAGAGCCTCTCTCCTCAACTCACCCAAACTGGATTTCCCATTGCCACAAGGACTGCAGGAAGCTCCCTTCCAGGCTGGCAGGTCACATCCTTTGGTATAATCACATGCCTTCAACTGCCCCTTGGGAGAAACGTGTTCTCAGCCAAACCCTGAATTGACGTTGTTGTGGCATAAAAGCCAGGAACACCTAGGAGACAGCTCATCTACCTGGAAAGAGCAAAAGAGATTGCCCGTGGCTACAGGGGTGGAGGATGTAGAGTCCCTGCCTGAGGGCCTGCCAGAGTCCTGGGGAAGAGGAGACTGACACGGAGAATTCATCCACCCCAGCCGGTCCCCCTTCCGCTGCCTCTGCCCCGTCTTACTCCTGCCTCTGCTCCCCTCTGGGCTCAGTTGCTTCAGTCCATCTCTTTTCGACCCCATGGACTGTAGCCCACCAGGCTCCTCCGTCCATGGGATTCTCCAGGCAAGAATACTGGAGTGGGTTGCCATTTCCTTCTCCAGGAGATCTTCTGGACCCAGGGATCAAACCTGCTTTTCTTTCTTCTTTTATTTTTGCCACATAATAGAAGAATGATTATCAGAACAAATTCCATGACAAATCATAAAAAATAACCATCTTTTGAAAGATATCCGTAAGACCACCTGAGGACAAATGCACAGAGGTGCCTCCAAGAAGCCAGACAAATAAGCTACTGATCCCAAGGAAAAGGCTGAAGGGGAGAAGAGCATGGATTTGTGAATAAAAAAACTGTACAGTGATCACCACGGGGGGTAAGGGGGTGGATGGCAGTGGGGTGGATGGACTGCTTGTTTCCAGGGGACAGCTGTGAAGGGCATGGGGGTGGGGGGTGGCAGGGGCCCCAGGATGAGCACCTCCTCCGTGTGGACACAGCAGGCTTGCGTGTTCACTCACACACATGAACATCGGGGAGGGGCACAGGGCCTGGGCATTGGGCTCCACGTCGGCTAAACACAGACGTGCATCGCCCCCTGCAGCCCAGACCTGCACCCGTGGGCCTCTGGTCCCACCTCAGTGACCCCAACCCCAGAAGTGGGTCCTTTCCTGCAGTCAACATGAATGCATATGCCAGGCAGGGTGGGAGCACCCCCACCCCAGGGTGGTCTAGCTGGGGCAGCCCCACTGCCACCCGCCACCACCAGTGGGTTCTGTGGCCTAGAGGCTCCAGAAACATCGGCCCCCCAGGAAGGAGGGGCCATGCTCTGCTGCCTGGCTCCTTCCCAGCTGACAGAATCCTGAGACATGAGCTGTTCCTGGGGGGGATTGTCCCCAACCCCACCCCCACAGGACTGGTGCATGGAGGCCTGAGGGGCACCCAGTTGGTGCCCACAGCATCCAGAGGACAGGGTAGGGTGCGCTGTCCAGGTGGAAGTCCCAGGGTTTGGGCCACTTTGGTCAACGGCTCACCTCACATGGTGGTTCGCCAGAAGCCCCGGAAGTCAGATGCAGGGTCTGCGTCCCTCGCTGGACGTGCTTGGTGTGGGCTGTGCCTGGGCTTTCCATGAGTGTGGATGAGCGTGTGTCTGTATGTGTGGCTGACCAATCCACACGTGAGTTCGGCAGTTGTGTTGGCACCAAAGGCTCACAGCAGTGGGGTTCTTGCCCCAAATGTCCCCGCGGACTGCACCCCTGCCTGGGTCACTGGCCTCTGCCCAGCCCAGCCTGCACCCTGCCTGCCCCAAATCCCAGGGCATCACGGGGCACCCCCCACCCCCTGGCTCTGTGTTTGGCACCAAAAGACTGTGCTGCCCATCCCCTCATCCCCCACCTGGTCCCGGCCAGCACAGAGGGACGGGCAGTGAGCCTGTGGCCCCCAGCCCCCGAGGGAGAGCGGGGCTCTTCCAGGCTAGGGGGGGAAGGGAAGGGGGAACGGCTGCAACGGCACAGTGATTCTTTCCTTGAAGCTAAAGACAAAACGGCAGTGACGGAGGGGCGCTAGCACATGGCTGGATGTTGGCCCTTGGTGTCGGCCACAGCAGGAGCTCGGCCAGCAGGCCAACAGGGTGGCAGGGGGGTGGTGCTTGGAGGTGAGGAGAGGGCCTGGGCACCTACAGGGTTTCAGGCCATGGGCGCGTGTATGGGGTCTTCATGGTGAACTGTCTGAGCCGGGAAGAGGCCGCAGCAGCGGGTGGTGTGGCGACGTAGGGCCCAGGGCCCAGGCAGGCCACCCGCCCTGCCATCTGGATCAGGAACCTTTCGCGTTATGGGGGAAGAAGGGGTGGGGAGGCCGGGGGGCCCACAGTGTGCCTGCTGCGGGAGGCTCCTCAGTGGCAGGGCCGAGGAGGGTGAGGACAGGCTCTGAGCGGCCGGCCAGCCTCTCCTGACCTGGGCTGAGCCCACAGAGCCGTGTGAGCCCACGTTCCTTCTGCTCCTGCGTTGGCAGGTGGTTCTTCACCACCGTCACCACCTGGGAAAACCCGCTCCCCTCCGACTCCCCCAGACGGGGATGGCTCCTGTCTGCCCTGCCTCATCTCCCCATCACCGCCCTCTTTGCCTTCCTCTCTGTGTCTTTTGGAGAAGGCGATGGCACCCTACTCCAGTACTCTTACCTGGAAAATCCCATGGATGGAGGAGCCTGGTGGGCTGCAGTCCCTGGGGTCGCTAAGAGTCGGACACGACTGAGCGACTTCACTTTCACTTTTCACTTGCATGCATTGGAGAAGGAAATGGCAACCCACTCCAGTATTCTTGCCTGGAGAATCCCAGGGACGGGGGAGGCTGGTGGGCTGCATTCTATGGGGTCGCACAGAGTCGGACACGACCGAAGTGACTTAGCAAGAGCATATGGTATTTATCTTTCTGTGTCGGATTTCACTTAGTATAATAACCTCTAAGTCCATCCATGTTGCTGCAAATGCAATTATTTATTCTCTTTATGGCCGAATAGTACTCCACTGTATATATGCACCACATCTTCTTAATCCTTTCATGTTGCTGTTGATGGACATTTAGCTTGTCTCCTTGTCTTGGCTATTATGAATAATGCTATTATGAACATAGGGGTGCATGTATCTTTTTGAATTACAATTTTGTCTAGATATATTCCCAAAATTGGGATTACTGGATCACAGGGCAACTCTATTTTTAGTTTTTTGAGGAACCTCTGTGGTGTTTTCCATAGTAACTGTGCCAACTTGCACTCCCACCCACAGTGCAGGAGGGTTCCCTTCTCTCCACACCGTCCCCAGCATTCATTATTTGTAGACTCTTTGATAACGGCAGTTCTGACAGGGATGAGGCGGTACCTCATTGTAGTTTTGATTTGCGTTTCTCTAATAATCAGCAATGTTGAGTATCTTTTCATGTGCATGTTGGCCATCTGTATTCAACTCGCTTTCCTTATGGTCTATAAACCAATTTAATTTCTACTCTAAAGCCCCCACCTGGCAGGAAAGCCCATGTCAGTCATTGCTGAAGCTTCATTTCCCTTCGGTACTCAGGACGCCCAAGTGCCTGGAGAATTAGGATGGGGCCTGTTCTCTCATGCACATCGATCTGTCATTTACCGAAGCACAGTGGTGGGCAGTAGCTGGGGTCTGTTTCCATGTGATGCATGGAGAGAAATCTTTACCAACAATGTATCCCCAAAGCCCTCCCACCCCACAAAGGTGGGCAGGCCACTTCCATCATGGACATCTGTACAAGGATAATGTTACTCACACCTCTTATACCTTCCAGGCCCTTATGATTTCTTCTCTCTCAAAGGCCATCTCCCCTTCTTACCTTGTCCCTTCCCCTTACAACATACATGAAACCCATTGAGTTTAGATTTTTTTTTAAAGGACAAGAAGAGTCAGTGACCTCAACCTCCTTCTGCCTTGCACCGAACCCGAATCAAGGAAACAAGAAATTACCAACCTGGCAGTCTACTTGAAAGGGAAGAGTTAGTTGGAATACTATAAAAAACATAAATCAATATGTCAAAACATCACCCTGTCACTCTTTCATTCTCCAGCACTTTATGGACCTGCTTTGGAGCCAAGCATGGTGCCAGCCCTGAGGACACAGACCCAGAGCCCTTCCAGGTCCAGAACTCAGCCTACCCAGTCCTAGTGGGGAAGACAGACATGGGGTCACCTAACTTTAGGACTATATGACAACATAAAGGGAGTGCGCACCCAGAGTCATGGGAGCTGAGACCAGGAAGCTGCAAACATGGCCTGTGCCCAGGGAGGACTCAGCTGGAAGAAGACTTCTGAGCCAAGACTCTGAGAACGAAGGGAATTTGCAGTATCGAGAAGAGGAGGTAAATCTTCTAGGCAGATATCAAAAACAGCCAAGCCATTCTGGGAAAGAGTGGGTTTGGGGTCAGAGTGCTCATTTGGGAGTGATGAGGGCAACAGCAAAAGAGGAGTTTAGAAAAAAAGAACAAAGTCCCCGAGGAAGACTTATTTGTAAGATGGGCTGAGATGGTTTTTTCTTTCCTTTTTCTTGCTAGGATAGGGGTAGAGGTGCAATAAATAGCCCTCTCTCCCTTTCCTCGAAAAGAAAGTTTGGAATCATTTGAAAAATAAGACATAGTAAACAGGTGAACGTTTACATGTCAACTTTATGATAAATAAAAGCTAGATAGGAGGACACAGAGAAATGTGCAGGCCCCACAGTCTCCCTAATACATCACGGCCACTGTAGACGGTATTCACCCAGCTGCACACAGACTGGACAACCTCAGACCTTCCCCCAAGTAGTGCATTCATGGCCTGGTGAGCAGCCCAGAGTATAGTCCCTTTGCAAGTGGGCAGGCCCTACAGAGAGTGTTTATTAATTCACTAGGACTGAAGTACCACAGACTGGTGACTTAAACAGCAGAAACGTATTTCCTCATAGTTCTAGAGTCTAAATTCCAAGATCAAGGTGTCAGCTGGTTCGGTTTCTTCTGAAACTTACAGTCGGCCTTCTCCCTGCTATGTCTTCCCGTGGTCACCTCTCAGTCTGTATTGTCTGTGTCCTAATCTCCTCCTGTAAGGACACCGATTTAACTTTATTGTTGTTTAGCCACTAAGTCATGTGCTCCTCTTTGCGACCCCATGGACTCCAGCCCGCCCAGCTCCTCCGTCCATGGGATTTCCCATGTCACACCCACAACCCTCTGTGGGTGCTCACATTATTATCATTTTCTGAAATAAAGCACTACCTCACATTTATGTAGAAACCAAACTTTTCATAACACTGTCACATCAAAATCAAAGCATGAGGGACTTCCCTGGTGGTGGGTGGTTAATAATCTACCTTCCAATGCAGGAGACATGAGTTCAGTCCCTGATAGGGAAGCTCAGATCCTATATGTCATGGGGCAACTAAACCCAAGTTCTGCAACTAGAGAAGCCTGCGTGCCACAGCGAAGACTGAATGCAGTCAAAATTTTAAAAATTCAAATAAATTTTTTAAATAAAAAAATAAAAAAATTTAAGTTAAAAAAAAAAAAACATGAAAGAAAGGTAGGAGAGTTTTCAGAAATCACCTAACCATACTCACTCCTTTTACAGATGAAAGAACCCAGGCCTAATTGCAGTCCAGCCAAGTGTCACACAATTACTTAGTTGTCACCTGTGACCACTTGTGATTCATTTGACTTTACTGTCCCCAACCCAAAATTTTCTATCATCTTTATATCCACTTCTCTGTAGGACCTATCCTGAAGATCAGCACAACTGTTTGAAAAGGAAATTGAAGGAAAAGCGATGCGGAGCCGCTAACTGCTCTGAAGGGACTCACGTGACTTGGCCTAAAATGCGTGTTTGTTTATATTTGCATTGGCCAGTGCTGGGCCCGGGTGCCACCGTCAGCAGGTGCCCAGTTAACATTAGCTGCCTGCAGGCATGAATGCTTGAAGAGCCAGAAGACTGGAGACAGGAAGTGTTTTTTCCAGAAGTAGGTGAAGAGGGATTCTTCAAACAATAGAGCCCTGAACTTGGCATTGATTAGGCCTCTCCTGGGCTTGTACTCTGATACCTCTCCCCATCCTGCAGGCATCTTTCAAGGTCATCTCGGCTTCTTTCCTCTCCTCCATCCCTATATCAAATTTGTTTCCAAGTTCTCTCATATCTCCTTCTTTTCCATCTCTGTTGCCGCATCCTGGCCTAGGCCCTTATCACGTCAACGCTGGTCTGGACTCACGTGTCTGGCAGGGTTGAGCACAGAGGCCCACGCTGCAGCTAGGAGGCTATCTAAGCGGATCAGCCCACAGTGGACGCTTGTTTCAGCGTCCCTCCCCCTCCTCAGCCTGTGGCTTCCTCCTTATCGGCTCCCCTCATATGTACCCCTGCAGCATACCCCCACCCCCGCCTCCTTCCAAGCTTTCTCTACCGCCTCACCTGTGCACACCCCTCCCCCAACCCCCACCTCAGGTTTCAATTAACCAGCTGCCCATAGAAAGATTCCAGCAAATTTATTCTCCCTAAAATAGAAGTGACCCATAACAAGGCTTAATGAGATCATCCCCCAAGGAATTTCATAAGGGCCCATCCCTTCAGCCAGTGAAATGAGTCAGCTGGGTCTCAGGGCATCTTCAAGGAGGGAAGTTTGCTGCACCACCCCTGGGGCATGTTGGTGGTCTGGGCCTCCTAACAGGCACGGGAGTGTGGAAAGCAGGGACACGTGGCCTAGGGGCTCCATGAGAGGACACAGAAGCACAAGCTCACCCTCTCCAGAGGTTTGCCAAGAACTCACAAGAAACGTGATGCCCACCCTGACTCAGCCCACTGTAATTCCCTGTCCTGCGGCCACCAGCCCAAAGTGGTCTCGAGAAAAAGATGCTGGGAATAGACCTTTTGCCCCTCCTAAACTGCTAGAGATGGGGCAGTGTTCAGGGTGGTGTGGAGCTCCCCTGACAGAGCAGGGAAAGGAAGATGCTTGTTTTCCCTGCTTTTGAAAGACGATCACCTCTGTAGCCAGGAGTGGTGCCAGCTGTGAGGAGTGTCCAGCCCAGCAGACGATGGGTCACTGGGCACTCGAGGGGAGTTCTCAGCTGTCTGCATTTTTGTCTGCGTGTGCACTTTATTGGCTCCCACGGCCTCCTGCCCCACGTCTGCTCACCTGCTAGAGGACCATTCTCCCTTCTCTGCCCAAACCAAAGCACCCAGAATCTCAGAGGGTCTCCAAAAGCTGGATCCAGAAAGACTCGTAGATGTGACCTTAGTCTACCCATTTCCCCAGTCTATGGACGAGCAGCTGGAGCCCGGAAGATTAAGGCCTCTCTCCAATGTGCTAGTTCTCTGTGTTGCATAACCAGCAACCACAGTACGGTAGATACAGACAGCACACGCTTATTAGCTTATCAGCTTCCTTGGGTCAGCAATCTGACCTTAACTTAATGGGTCCTGTGCCTCAGCATTGTGATATGTTGAAATCAAGGTGTCAGCTGGGCTGCCATCTCATCAGGGTCTCAAGTGGGGAAAGATCAGTTTCCAAGCTCCCTCAGGCTCCTGGCAGAATTCCTCTCCCTGCGGTAGCAGGACTGAGGTCTTTGTTTTCATGCTGGTAGTCGGCCAGGTGTTCTCAGTAACTAAAAGCTGCCCACGGTTCCTCGCCGAGGGCCTCTCCACAGATCCTTGCACAGCATCGAAATTTCTTCAAAGCCAACACGTGAGAGAGCCTTGGCCTCAGGGAAGGCCCACAGTCCCTCTTCTGAAGCTTTTACCTGATTAAGCCAGGCCCACTTATACTCATTTCCTCTTTGATTAAATAAAAATCAGTCGATTTGGGATCTTAATTACATCCTCAAAAATCTCTTCACCTTTGCCGTATTCTGCTAGACCACAGGTCCTGCCCACGCTCAAAGGGCAGAGATCTTCCCAACCCAGGGATCAAACCCAGGTCTCCTGCATCGCAGGCGGATTCTTTCCTAGCTGAGCCACCAGGGAAACAGGGATAAGTATAGGAGACGTGAAGCTTAGGATCACCATATCACCACATGTCACACAGCTAGATAAAAGCAGAGTTAAGGTATAGAACCTAGGTTTCATATAGAAACAGGTTTCAGGGGTCAGTTACATTTCAGAATTCAGACTGTTCTAGATTTTAGAAAGACAATCAGACAGTTATACCATAGACTCACAACATCCTTGGTGTAGTCTGGGATGGCACTCTGTAATCACTGTAGATTTCTGCAGTGAAATATATGATTACTCATACCTAGCAGTACATGTAGACCCAAATTAGCTGCATGGTGGTTCAGGTGAGGTTTTGCTGCCAAATAAGCTTAGATCAGATTAGGTTTTGCCAAATGAATTATGAAGGACGTTCGGGTTTTTAAAGCTTTGGGACTTTGGAAATTCTGGTAAAGGATTGTGGACATCTAATAACTAATACCCATTAAGTTCTTGCTCACAACAGATTTGGGTTAAGTCTTGTGCATTCTCAGAATCCTGTGAAGGGAGATATTTTCAAGACATCAATCATTTTCCTCTCCTTTCCTTCTTCTCTTTCAAGTGAGCTCTGCTTTCATTGACTTGGGGGTGGGAGTGTTATCAAACTGATTAACTGGATCTACTCTGGAGTTCTAGCCCAGGCTAAGACCCCTTATCTCATCCAGGGAGGTTCTTTTTCAATTGATTTTGTGCAGCCAATAAAAAAAAAAAAAAACTAAGACTGGAATAGCACAAGCTTTATGGAGTGGCCAGTGAATGGAGAGGCAGGAACCTGGTTCGCAAATCAACCTCTCAAACTGATTAGGGCTGAGACACCAAATACACAGTATAGGAGGATCAAGTAAAAGGGAGGGATTTGGAAAGAGTCGGAGGAATATTTATGAGTTAGCTGAGCTTTTCTACTTGTTGTCAAGGCAATTGTCAACTGTCATGGTGCCTGTGGGTATGTCATTTAGATTCTTTTTTTTTTTTCCAGTATTTATTTGGTTGCTCTGGGACTTAGTTGCAGCATGCAGGATCTTCAGTTGTGGCATGTGGGATCTAGTTCCCTGACCACGGATGGAACCTGAGCCCCCTGCATGGGGAGTCTTGGCCACTGGACCACCAGGGAAGTCCTTGTCATTCAGACTCTAATGCACTAGAAAGAGCGTATACTGAGGCTCAAGGTCCACTGGAAATCAAATCGTCCATCATCTTGGGCCTGGTTGGTTCTAAATTGTTTTTTCTCTTTGCAGCTTCTTCCTGAAACTTAGATAAGAGCAATCCGTTTCTCTTTGAGGGAGGAGCAGGGTATGACTCGGGCAGCAGCCGTGGTAACAGGGGAGGCTGGATGGGGTAGGAGCCTGGGAGTTTCTCCACCCTCTCTGCCATCAAAGCTGTTCCAGCTCCAAACGGGGAGGGGACATGGGGCTTTGACAAACCACTTTGGACAAGCAAAACCCAAAATAAGACAAATCAAAACACTGAAAATAGATGCCTCACTCGAGGCTAGGGAGAGAAAAGATTAGCAGCTCCTGGAAGCACAGTTCTGCTGGCAGGACCCCAAGGGTTAGGGCCTAGGCTGCATCTGGACAAGCTGAGGCCCAGGGTGGGTGGCCTCTGCTTCTGGAGCGGACCATCAGCTCCTGACTGGGCACTGCTGGCTCCAGCCGTCCTTATTGCTCTCTCATGACGTGTGCAAGTGAGGCCTTGCTTTGTAACCAGAAAGCTTTTCTCCTGCCAGATACTGACCCCACTGCTGAATAGACAGTGCTCAGTAAGTGCTCACTCACTGATTTTTCAGGGAGGATTTGAAAGGTGGAAGGGGTGGGGGTGCTCCAGACCCCTCCCTCCAGGGTAACGGCTAACCCTGCGGTTCACTCCCTCTGAAGTGTTTGGTTTAGGAGATCCTCTGATCTACTTTCTTACAACCTAGGTCAGGTTTCATTACATCATCCTCCACTCAAAGCGCCAGAGCCTCGTGGCCAGTTGGTGCAATCCGCAGGCCTGAAGCGGCACAGTGCTGCGCTGTGTCCCCGTTGGAGTGAATCCCACCATGTGATTTTTGCCTCTGGCCCCAGAACCCCAGGGACAGCCTTTCAAGGAAAGGTTTTGTTCTTTTTCTTCCCCTTTGAAAGTATTTTTAAAATATGACTGCCCCCTGGTGGTTAAAATTATATATGTAAATACAGGCTCAATAAAGGACAGAAATGGTATGGACCTAACAGCAGAAGATATTAAGAAGAGATGGCAAGAATACACAGAAGAACTGTATAAAAAAGATCTTCATGACCCAGATAATCACAATGGTGTGATCACTCACCTAGAGCCAAACATCCTGGAATGTGAAGTCAAGTGGGCCTTAGAAAGCATCACTATGAACAAAGCTAGTGGAGGTGATGGAATTCCAGCTGAGCTATTTCAAATCCTGAAAGATGATGCTGTGAAACTGCTGCACTCAATATGCCAGCAAATTTGGAAAACTCAGCAGTGGCCACAGGACTGGAAAAGGTCAGTTTTCATCCCAATCCCAAAGAAATGCAATGCCAAACAATGCTCAAACTACCGCACAACTGTACTCATCTCACATGCTAGTAAAGTAATGCTTAAAATTCTCAAAGCCAGGCTTCATAATACGTGAACTGTGAACTTCCACATGTTCAAGCTGGTTTTAGAAAAGGCAGAGGAACCAGAGATCAAGTTGCCAACATCCGCTGGATCATGGAAAAAGCAAGAGAGTTCCAGAAAAACATCTATTTCTGCTTTATCGACTATGCCAAAGCCTTTGACCGTGTGGATGACAATAAACTGTGGAAAATTCTGAAAGAGATGGGAATACCAGATCACCTGACCTGCCTCTTGAGAAACCTACATGCAGGTCAGGAAGCAACAGTTAGAACTGGACATGGAACAACAGACTGGTTCCAAATAGAAAAGGAGTATGTCAAGGCTGTATGTTGTCACCTTGCTTATTTAACATATGCAGAGTACATCATGAGAAATGCTGGGCTAGAGGAAGCACAAGTTGGAATCAAGATTGCCGGGAGAAATATCAATCAGATCAGATCAGATCAGTCACTCAGTCGTGTCCGACTCTTTGCGACCCCATGAATCGAAGCAGGCCACCTCACTGTCCATCACCAACTCCCGGAGTTCACTCAGACTCATGTCCATCGAGTCAGTGATGCCATCCAGCCATCTCATCCTCTGTCGTCCCCTTCTCCTCCTACTCCCAATCCCTCCCAGCATCAGAGTCTTTTCCAATGAGTCAACTCTTTACATGAGGTGGCCAAAGTACTGGAGTTTCAGCTTTAGTATCATTCCTTCCAAAGACCACCCAGGGCCGATCTCCTTTAGAATGGACTGGTTGGATTTCCTTGCAGTCCAAGGGACTCTCAAGAGTCTTCTCCAATACCACAGTTCAAAAGCATCAATTCTTCGGCGCTCAGCCTTCTTCACAGTCCAACTCTCACATCCATACATGACCACAGGAAAAACCATAGCCTTGCTAGACGGACCTTTGTTGGCAAAGTAATGTCTCTGCCTTTGAATATGTTATCTAGGTTGGTCATAACTTTCCTTCCAAGGAGTAAGAGTCTTTTAATTTCATGGCTGCAGTCACCATCTGCAGTGATTTTGGAGCCCAAAAAATAAAGTCTGACACTGTTTCCACTGTTTCCCCATCTATTTCCCATGAAGTGATGGGACCGGATGCCATGATCTTTGTTTTCTGAATGTTGAGCTTTAAGCCAACTTTTTCAATCTCCACTTTCACTTTCATCAAGAGGCTTTTGAGTTCCTCTTCACTTTCTGCCATAAGGGTGGTATCATCTGCATACCTGAGGTTATTGATATTTCTCCCGGCAATCTGGATTCCAGCTTGTGTTTCTTCCAGTCCAGCGTTTCTCCTGGTGTACTCTGCATATAAGTTAAATGAATAGGGTGACAATATACACCCTTGACGTACTCCTTTTCCCATTTGGAACCAGTCTGTTGTTCCATGTCCAGTTCTAACTGTTGCTTCCTGACCTGCATACAAATTTCTCAAGAGGCAGATCAGGTGGTCTGGTATTCCCATCTCTTTCAGAATTTTCCACAGTTTATAGTGATCCACACAGTCAAAAGCTTTGGCAGAGACAATAAAGCAGAAATAGATGTTTTTCTGGAACTCTCTTGCTTTTTCCATGATCCAGTGGATGTTGGCAATTTGATCTCTGGTTCCTCCGCCTTTTCTAAAACTAGCTTGAACATCAGGAAGTTCACGGTTCACATATTGCTGACGCCTGGCTTGGAGAATTTTGAGCATTACTTTACTAGCGTGTGAGATGAGTGCAATTGTGTGGTAGTTTGAGCATTCTTTGGCATTGCCTTTCTTTGGGATTGGAATGAAAACTGACCTTTTCCAGTCCTGTGGCCACTGCTGAGTTTTCCAAATTTGCTGGCATATTCGGTCCATGCATCATAGCACTAAATAAAGCTGGCAGAGCCACCTCTTTGGGTGGTGTGTCATCAAA
Source organism: Tragelaphus eurycerus (assembly GCA_935064755.1). Taxonomy (NCBI): domain Eukaryota; kingdom Metazoa; phylum Chordata; class Mammalia; order Artiodactyla; family Bovidae; genus Tragelaphus; species Tragelaphus eurycerus. The sequence goes on from CAKXYN010000023.1 coordinate 17,441,536, forward strand.
ACCTGGACATCAGTAGTCCTGGCACAGAGTCGGAGTCAGGCTACGGCGAGCCGGCTCTCACGTGCTCCTGGGATAACTCATAAGAAAAAGCTCCCCTGGCAACCAGACAGGCTCCAAGGACAACCCCACACAATCCTCAGTCCTTTCTTAAAATAGCCTCAGACACATTTAATGAGGGACATCTCTTCATTCAAGCTGACTTCTTACCCAATATTCAGTTTCACATTCTTCCCATGGAGCAGAAGTTGTAATAGCTAATTCCATTCTGCTGGTAACTCAAGCCCCAGCTGAGGCCTTGAGTTCCTAATTTAGTATAGGCAAAGGCAGCTCTATGGACAGCACAGCCCCTCCAGCAGGGCAGAACTTTGGGCAAAGGATAGTGATGCTGCAGGGCTTGGACCTCTATGTGCAATGGTCTGTACGTTTGTACCACCTTGACTGAACTCACTCAGATGAATTGGGAGGGAGGGGTGGGAAGTTTCACAGACCTAGAAATGGGGGTCTAATAAAACAGTAAAGGCAAGATGGTCAAAATTGGGTATCAGAAACTTCTGGACCCAGGTTTCCTGGCTTCCTAACCAGTTTTGTTTTTTTTTTTTTTTAACCATCACTCTTATTGGAACAAATAACCAAAGAGGATTCACTTTAGATTCTGGAAACAAGAGGATATTAATCGCAAGGCTATATCTTTTAAGACAGACACAACTACATACAATGTATGATCTTGGATTGGAAAAACAATTTTTATGAAGCACATAAAGACAACTGCAGTAATTAGAGTATGAACTACATGTTAGATAATAAAATCAAAGTTAAATTTCCTAAATTTGATCATTTTGCTGTGTTAATCCAAGAATCTCTCTGTGCTTTGGAGATAAATGCAGAAGTATGTAGGGGTGGCGGAGAAGGCAATGGCACCCCACTCCAGTACTCTTGCCGGGAAAATCCCATGGATGGATGAGCCTGGTTGGCTGCAGTCCACGGGGTCGCTAAGGGTCGGACATGACTGAGCGACTTCACTTTCACTCTTCACTTTCATGCATTGGAGAAGGAAATGGCAACCCACTCCAGTGTTCTTGCCTGGAGAATCCCAGGGACGGGGGAGCCTGTTGGGCTGCAGGTCTATGGGGTCGCACAGAGTCGGACACGACTGAAGCGACTTAGCAGCAGCATGTAGGGGTGGAGTTCTCATAGGCAGATACGCAGTCAATATCAGACATGAAAGAGCAGAGGGCCCCTCTCATTGACACACACCCACACGTATGGGTATATCTGATATTTTCAAGAAGTATGCAGTTAGAGACCTAGAAATGGAATTAGAGCAAGAAGGTTTAATTAGGGACTGCTTTAGATGCTTGCTTGCTCATACCTCACATCACTCTTGCACATCCACAAATAGACAGACTGTCGGCCTGAGTCAGGCCCGACTCCTCCAGGACCTAGTCCATTTTGCCCTCTGGACTCGGGTTTCCTGACTTCCTAACCAGCCTTTTTTGTTTTTAAACCACTAATCTTATAGGAACAAAAAACCAAAGGGGATTCACTTTAGATTTTGGAAACAGAGGTTATCAATAACAACGCTATATCTCTATACTTAAAGATTTAGATGAGGGACTTTCCTGGAGGTCCAGTAGTTAAGTCTCTGCACTTTTAACACAGGGGGGCGCACATGCAATCCCTGCTCTGGGAACTAAGATCCTATGAGCCACACAGTGCTGCCAAATTAAAAAAAAAAAAATTAGATGACAAGGTAAATGTCCTAGTTTTTGTTTTTTTTTTTTAAAGAACCAACTCTTGGCTTTTTGTCATTCTTCTCTATTCATTTTCTGTTTCATTCTTTTTTGCTCATATCTTCATTATTTGCTCCTGATAGCTTTTGGGGGTTTATTTTTCTGTTTTCCTATCTTTCTGGCATGGATGCTCACTTGACTATCTCCATTTGGAAATAAAAATAGTTTTACTTCTTCCTTTCTAATCTGTGTATCTTTTCTTCAACAACTTTATTGAGATATAATTCATACACCATACAATTCACCTATTTACAGTGTATATAATTCAGTGGTTTTCTATATATTCATGGACATTTTGTAACAATTACTTTGAAAGGAACTCTGTACCCTTTAGCTATTACCCCCTACCCTTTATCCCTCAGCCATCAATTTGATTTCTATCTCTATTCTATATATCAGCTCAGTTCAGTTCAGTTGCTCAGTCGTGTCCAACTCTTCGCAACCCCATGAACTGCAGCACGCTAGGCCTCCCTGTCCATCACCAACTGCCAGAGTCTACCCAAACCCATGTCCATTGAGTCCGTAATGCCATCCAACCATCTTATCCTCTGTCATCCCCTTTTCCTCCTGCCTTCAATCTTTCCCAGCATCAGGGCCTTTTTAAATGAGTCAGCTCTTTGCATCAGGTGACCAAAGTATAGGAGTTTCAACTTCAACATCAGTCCTTCCAACGAACACCTAGGACCAATCTCCTTTAGGATGGACTGGTTGGATCTCCTTGCAGTCCAAGGGACTCTCAAGAGTCTTCTCCAACATCACAGTTCAAAAGCATCAATTTTTTGGCACTCAGCTTTCTTCACAGTCCAACTCTCACATCCATACATGACCACTGGAAAAACCATAGCCTTGACTAGACGGACCTTTGTTGGCAAAGTAATGTCTCTGCTTTTGAAAATGCTGTCTAGGTTGGTCATAACTTTCTTTCCAAGGATTAAGTGTCTTTTAATTTCATGGCTGCAATCACCATCTGCAGTGATTTTGGAGCCCCCCAAAATAAAGTCAGCCACTGTTTCCTCATCTATTTCCCATGAAGTGATGGGACTGGTCTAGTGGTTTTCCCTGCTGCTACTGCTAAGTCACTTCAGTCGTGTCCGACTCTGTGTGACCCCATGGATGGCAGCCCACCAGGCTCCCCCGTCCCTGGGATTCTCCAGGCAAGAATACTGGAGTGGGTTGCCATTTCCTTCTCCAATGCATGAAAGTGAAAAGTGAAAGTGAAGTCGCTCAGTCGTGTCCGACTCTTAGCGACCCCATGGACTGGAGCCTACCAGGATCCTCCATCCATGGGATTTTCCAGGCAAAAGTACTGGGGTGGGGTGCCACTGCCTTCCCTGGTGGTTTTCCCTACTTTCTTCAATTTAAGTCTGAATTTGATAATAAGGAGTTCATGATATGAGCCACAGTCAGTTCCTGGTCTTGTTTTTGGTGACTGTATAGAGCTTCTCCGTCTTTGGCTGCAAAGAATATAATTAATCTGACTTTGGTATTGACCATCTGGTGATGTCCATGTATAGAGTCTTCTCTTGTGTTGTTGGAAGAGGGTGTTTGTTATGACCAGTGCGTTCTCTTGGCAAACTCTATTAGCCTTTGCCCTGCTTCATTCCGTATTCCAAGGCCAAATTTGCCTGTTACTCCAGGTGTTTCTTGACTTCCTACTTTTGCATTCCAGTCCCCTCTAATGAAAAGGACATCTTTTTTGGGTGTTAGTTCTAAAAGGTCTTGTAGGTCTTCATAGAACCGTTCAACTTCAGCTTCTTCAGCGTTACTGGTTGGGGCAAAGACTTGGATTACTGTGATATTGAATGGTATGCCTTAGAAATGAACAGAGATCATTCTGTCGTTTTTGAGACTGCATCCAAGTACTGCATTTCGGACTCTTTTGTTGACCATGATGGCTACTCCATTTCCTCTAAGGGATTCCTGCCTGCAGTAGTAGATACAATGGTCATCTGAGTTAAATTCACCCGTTCTAGTCTATTTTAGTTCGCTGATTCCTAGAATGTTGACATTCATTCTTGCCATCTCCTGTTTGACCACTTCCAATTTGCCTTGATTCATGGACCTGACATTTCAGGTTCCTATGCAATATTGCTCTTTACAGCATCGGACCTTGCTTCTATCACCAGTCACATTCACAGCTGGATACTGTATTTGCTTTGGTTCCATCCCTTCATTATTTCTGGAGTTATTTCTCCATTGATCTCCAGTAGCATACTGGGCACCTACCGACCTGGGGAGCTCCTCTTTCAGTATCCTATCATTTTGCCTTTTCATACTGTTGATGGGGTTCTCAAGGCAAGAATACTAAAGTGGTTTGCCATTCACTTCTCCAGTGGACCACATTCTGTCAGTGGAAGTGAGAAATTGATTTAAAGGACTAGATTGAATAGACAGAGTGCCAGATGAACTATGGACGGAGGTTTGTAACACTGTACAGGAGACAGGGATCAAGACCATCCCCATGGAAAAGAAATGCAAAAAACCAAAATGGCTGTCTGGGGAGACCTTACAAATAGATGTGAAAAGAAGATAAGTGAAAAGCAAAGGAGAAAAGGAAAGATATAAGTATCTGAATGCAGAGTTCCAAAGAATAGCAAGAAGAGATAAGAAAGCCTTCCTCAGGGATCAGTGCAAAGAAATAGAGGAAAACAACAGAATGAGAAAGACCAGAGATCTCTTAAAAAAATTAGAGATACCAAGGGAACATTTTATGCAAAGATGGGCTCGATAAAGGACAGAAATGGTATGGACCTAACAGAATCAGAAGATATTAAGAAGAGATGGCAAGAATATACAAAAGACCTGTAGAAAAAAGAGCTTCACAACCCAGATAATCACGATGGTGTGATCACTCACCTAGAGCCAGATATCCTGAAATGTGAAGTCAAATCAGATCAGATCAGATCAGTCGCTCAGTCGTGTCTGACTCTTTGCGACCCCATGAATCGCATCATGCCAGGCCTCCCTGTCCATCACCAACTCCCGGAGGTCACTCAGACTCACATCCATCGAGTCAGTGATGCCATCCAGCCATCTCATCCTCTGTTGTCCCCTTCTCCTCCTGCCCCCAATCCCTCCCAGCATCAGAGTCTTCTCCAATGAGTCAACTCTTCACATGAGGTAGCCAAAGTACTGGGGTTTCAGCTTTAGCATCAGTCCTTCCAAAGAAATCCCAGGGCTGATCTCCTTCAGAATGGACTAGTTGGATCTCCTTGCAGTCAAAGGGACTCTCAAGAGTCTTCTCCAACACCACAGTTCAAAAGCATCAATTCTTCGGCTCTCAGCCTTCTTCACAGTCCAGCTCTCACATCCATTCATGACAACAGGAAAAACCATAGCCTTGACTAGGCGAACCTTTGTTGGCAAAGTAATGTCTCTGCTTTTGAATATGTGATCTAGGTTGGTCATAACTTTCCTTCCAAGGAGTAAGCGTCTTTTAATTTCATGGGAGCCACCCCACGTTCGAGGTCAGGGGCAGCGGCCGAGAGTACCTGATTGTGACGGCGCAGGAACAGTGGAAGGGCGGAGGCTCGGAGGAGATACCCCGGAGGAGATACCCCATGCCCCAAGCCCCAGGCCAAGGGCGGCAGCCAGGAGGAGCAATCCCACACCTGAGGCCAGGGGCGGTGGCTGGGAGGACCAACCCCACGTCCAAGGAGCCATGGCTGCGGGGGCGCAGGAGGGAGGAGCTATCCCACATTGAAGGTCAGGAAGGGCGGCAGTGAGGAGAGACCCTCGTCCAAGGTAAGGTGCGATGGCTGTGCTTTGCTGGAGCAAAGAGATACCCCACGCCCAAGGTAAGAGAAACCCAAGTGAGATGGTAGGTGTTGCAAGAGGGCTGCTGCTGCTACTGCTAAGTCGCTTCAGTCGTGTCCGACTCTGTGCGACCCCATAGACAGAAGCTCACCAGGCTCCCCCATCACTGGGATTCTCCAGGCAAGAATACTGGAGTGGGTTGCCATTTCCTTCTCCAATGCATGAAAGTGAAAAGTAAAAGTGCAAGAGGGCATCAGAGGGCAAACACACTGAAACCATACTCACAGAAAACTAGTCAATCCAATCACACTAGGAGCACAGCCTTGTCTAACTCAATGAAACTAAGCCATGCCCGTGGGGCAACCCAGGATAGGCAGGTCATGGTGGAGAGATCTGACAGGGTGTGGTCCGCTGGAGAAGGGAATGGCAAAACACTTCACTATTCTTGCCTTGAGAACCCCATGAACAGTATGAAAAGGCAAAATGATAGGATACTGAAAGAGAAACTCCCCAGGTCAGTAGGGGCCCAATATGCTACTGGAGATCAGTGGAGAAATAACTCCAGAAAGAATGAAGGGATGGAGCCAAAGCAAAAAGAATACCCAGCTGTGGATGTGTCTGGTGATAGAAGCAAAGTCCGATGCTGTAAAGAGCAATATTGCATAGGAACCTGGACTGTCAGGTCCATGAATCAAGGCAAATTGGAAGTGGTCAAACAAGAGATGGCAAGAGTGAATGTCGACATTCTAGGAATTAGCGAACTAAAATGGACTGGAATGGCTGAATTTAACTCAGAGGACCATTATATCTACTACTGCGGGCAGGAATCCCTCAGAAGAAATGGAGTGGCCATCATGGTCAACAAAAGAGTCCGAAATGCAGTACTTGGATGCAATCTCAAAAACGACAGAATGATCTCTGTTCGTTTCCAAGGCAAACCATTCAATGTCACAGTAATCCAAATCTATGCCCCAACCAGTAACGGTGAAGAAGCTGAACAGTTCTATGAAGACCTACAAGACCTTTTAGAACTAACACCCCAAAAAGATGTCTTTTTCATTATAGGGGACTGGAATGCAAAAGTAGGAAGTCAAGAAACACCTGGAGTAACAGGCAAATTTGGCCTTGGAATACGGAATGAAGCAAGGCAAAGACTAATAGAGTTTTGCCAAGAAAATGCACTAGTCATAACAAACACCCTCTTCCAACAACACAAGAGAAGACTCTATACATGGACATCACCAGATGGTCAATACCGAAATCAGATTGATTATATTCTTTGCAGTCAAAGATGGAGAAGCTCTGTACAGTCAGCAAAAACAAGACCAGGAGCTGACTGTGGCTCAGACCATGAACTCCTTATTGCCAAATTCAGACTGAAATTGAAAAAAGTAGGGAAAACCACTAGACCATTCAGGTATGACCTAAATCAAAATGTGAAGTCAAGTGGGCCTTAAAGAGCATCACTACGAACAAAGCTAATGGAGGTGATGGAATTCCAGTTGAGCTATTCCAAATCCTGAAAGATGATGCTGTGAAAACGCTGCACTCAATATGCCAGCAAATTTGGAAAACTCAGCAGTGGCTACAGGACTGGAAAAGGTCAGTTTTTCATTCCAATCCCAAAGAAAGGCAATGCCAAAGAATCCTCAAACTACCACACAATTGCACTCATCTCACACGCTAGTAAAGTAATGCTCAAAATTCTCCAAGCCAGGCTTCAGCAATACGTGAACCATGAACTTACAGAAGTTCAAGCCGGTTTTAGAAAAAGCAGAGGAACCAGAGATCAAATTGCCAACATCTGCTGGATCATCGAAAAAGGAAGAGAGTTTCAGAAAAATATCTATTTCTGCTTTACTGACTATGCCAAAGCCTTTGACTGTGTGGATCACAATCAACTGTGGAAAATTCTGAAAGAGATGGGAAACCTTGGGAAACCTTGAGAAACCTGCATGCAGGTCAGGAAGCAACAGTTAGAACTGGACATGGAACAACAGACTGGTTCCAAACAGGGAAAGGAGTACGTCAAGGCTGTATATTGTCACCCTGCTTATTTAACTTCTATGCAGAGTACATCATGAGAAACGCTGGATTGGAAGAAGCACAAGCTGGAATCCAGATTGCCAGGAGAAATATCAATAACCTCAGATATGCAGATGACACCACCCTTATGGCAGAAAGTGAAGAGGAACTAAAAAGCCTCTTGATGAAAATGAAAGAGGAGAGTGAAAAAGTTGGCTTGAAGCTCAACATTCAGAAAACGAAGATCATGGCATCCAGTCCCATCACTTCATGGGAAATAGATGGGGAAACAGTGGAAACAGTGCCAGACTTTATGTTTTTGGGCTCCAAAATCACTGCAGATGGTGACCGCAGCCATGAAATTAAAAGACGCTTACTCCTTGGAAGGAAAGTTATGACCAACCTAGATAGCATATTAAAAAGCAGAGACATTACTTTGCCAACAAAGGTCCGTCTAGTCAAGGCTATGGTTTTTCCTGTGGTCATGTATGGATGTGAGAGTTGGACTATGAAGAAGGCTGAGCGCCGAAGAATTGATGCTTTTGAACTGTGGTGTTGGAGAAGACTCTTGAGAGTCCCTTGGACTGCAAGGAGATCCAACCAGTCCATTCTAAAGGAGATCGGTCCTGGGTGTTCTTTGGAAGGACTGAGGCTAAAGCTGAAACTCCAGTACTTTGGCCACCTCATGTGAAGTGCTGACTCATTGTAAAAGACTCTGATGCTGGGAGGGATTTGGGGCAGGAGGAGAAGGGGACGACAGAGGATGAAATGGCTGGATGGCATCACTGACTCGATGGATGTGTCTGAGTGAACTCCGGGAGTTGGTGATGGACAGGGAGGCCTGGCGTGCTGCAATTCATGGGGTTGCAAAGAGTTGGACACGACTGAGCAACTGAACTGAACTGATGGGACTGGATGCCATGATCTTCGTTTTCTGAATGTTGAGCTTTAAGCCAACTTTTTCACTCTCCTCTTTCATTTTCATCAAGAGGCTTTTTAGTTCCTTTTCACTTTCTGCCATAAGGGTGGTGTCATCTGCATATCTGAGGTTATTGATATTTCTCCCGTCAATCTGGATTCCAGCTTGTGCTTCTTCCTGCCCAGCATTTCTCTTGATGTACTTGGCATATAAGTTAACAGGGTAGCGACATACAGCCTTGACGTACTCCTTTTCCTATTTGGAACCAGTCTGTTGTTCCATGTCCAGTTCTAACTGTTGCTTCCTGACCTGCATACAGGTTTCTCAAGAGGCAGGTTAGGTGGTCTGGTATTCCCATCTCTTTCAGAATTTTCCACAGTTGATTGTGATCCACACAAGTCAAAGGCTTTGGCATAGTCAATAAAGCAGAAATAGCTATTTTTCTGAAACTCTCTTGCTTTTTCGATGATCCAGCAGATGTTGGCAATTTGATCTCTGGTTCCTCTGCCTCTTCTAAAACCAGCCTGAATATATCTCTATATATTTCTGGATATTTCATTTGAATGGAATTCTATAATATATGATCTTTTGTGACTGGCTTATTTCATTACCATAAAGGTTTCTGTTTTCTAAGTATGTATTTTTGGCTGTGCTGGGTCTTGGTTGCTGCATGCAAGCTTTATCTAGTTGTGGAGCATTGGGGCTACTCTCTAGAGTGAATGGGTTTATTGAAGTGGCTTCTCTCGTTGCAGAGCACGGGCTCTAGGGTGCACGATCTTTAGTAGTTGCTGTGCCTGGACTCAGTACTTGTGGCTCACTGGCTTTACCTAGAGTTCTAGTTCCGTAGTTGTGCTTAACAGGCTTAGTTGTCCCATGGAATCTGGAATTGCCCCAGATCAGCGGTTGAACCCTTGTCACCTGCATTGGCAGGTAGAATCTTATCTACTGGGCCACCAGAGAAGTCGAGCATAACGGTTTCAAGATTCATCCATATTGTAGCATGTCTGGGTACTTTCTTTCTTTTTATGACTCAATAATACTTCATTGATGCTTTTGAACTGTGGTGTTGGGAAGACTCTTGAGAGTCCCTTGGACTACAAGGAGATCCAACCTGTCATTTTGAGGGAAATCAGCCCTGGGATTTCCTTGGAAGGAATGATGCTAAAGCTGAAACTCCAGTACTTTGGCCACCTCATGTGAAGAGTTGACTCATTGGAAAAGACTCTTATGCTGGGAGGTATTGGGGGCAAGAGAAGGGGACGACAGGATGAGATGGCTGGATGGCATCCCTGACTCGATGGACGTGAGTCTGGGTGAACTCCGGGAGTTGGTGATGGACAGGGAGGCCTGGCGTGGTGTGATTCATGGGGTCACAGAGTCAGACACGACTGAGCAACTGAACTGAGCTGAATACTCCATTGTATGGATGAATGTTTTGTTTGTCCATTCATCAGTTGGTAGGGATTTGGGTTGTTTTGAATAATGCAGATGCAAACATCCATGTATTATTTTTGTATGGATGTATTTAATATAATTGCTTTACAATTGTGTGTCAGTTTCTGCTCTACAACAATGTGAATCGGCCATATGTATACATATATCCCCTCCCTCTTGAGTTTCCTCCCAAACCCCATCCCATCCCTCTAGGTTATCATGGAGCACTGAGCTGAGCTCTCTCTGCTATACAGCAGCTTCCCACTAGCTATGTTTTACATACATACGGTAGTGTATACATCGGAGAAGGCAATGCACCCCACTCCAGTCCTCTTGCCTGGAAAATCCCATGGACAGAGGAGCCTGGTAGGCTGCAGTCCATAGGGTCGCGAAGTGTCGGACACGACTGAGCGACTTCACTTTCATGGATTGGAGAAGGAAATGGCAACCCACTCCAGTGTTCTTGCCTGGAGAATCCCAGGGACGGGGGAGCCTGGTGGGCTGCAGTCCATGGGGTCGCACAGAGTTGGACACGACTGAAGCGACTCAGCAGCAGCAGCAGTGTATACATGTCAATGTCACTCTCTCAATTCGTCCTACACTCAGTCCCCCCAACCCCGCCATGTCCACAAGTTTGTTCTCTGTCTGCATCTCTGTTCCTGCCTTGACATGTGTTTTCATTTCTCTTGGATATACAGCTGGGACTTAATTTGCTGGGTCATATGATAACTCAATATTTAGTCATTTGAGATTCTGCCAAACTGTTTCCAAGATGATTGTACCATATTATAAGCCTTCCATTAGTGTATGAGGGTTCCACATCATCATCAACACTTGTCATTATCTGTCTCTTTTATCCTTCTTAGTGAGTATGAGACAGTATCTCATTGTGGTTTTGAGTTTTATTTTCTTGATAATCAGTGATGTCAAGCATCTGTTCATGTGCTTATTGGGCATTCATATATATATATATATATATATATATATACACACACACACTGGAGAAATGTCTTTTCAAATACCTTACCTATTTTTAATGGGGTTATTTGTCTTTTATTACTGAGCTGAGGTTTTATAGATTCTGGATATAAGTCCCTTATCTGACATATGATTTGCAAATATTTCCCCACATTCTGTAGATTGTCTACTCACTGTCTTGGTGGTGTCCTTTGAAACACAAAAAGTTTTTATTTTCAGGAAGTCCAATTTAACTATTTTTTTCTTTCGTTGCTTGGGCTGTTGGTTTCATATCCAAGAATCCTTTGTCAAATCCAAGATCATGATTTGTCTCTAACTTTTCTTCAAAATTTTATAGTTTTCATTCATATCAAATGTTTTGAGTTAGTTTTTATATATAATATGAGCTAAGAGTCTGACTTTATTTTTTGCATCTAATTGTCCCAGCAACATTTGTTAAAAACTGTTTTTTCCCCCAAATCATCTTTGGATGATTTTGGCTTTTTTATTACCATGAACTGTCCATTTTTATTTCCTGTTCTAACATCTATTTTGATGATACTGTAAATTTTCTTTTAAATTGTGCATTTTAAATTTGTTTATTTACTTATTTTTATCTTGGTTGTGCTGGGTCTTTGTTGCTGCACACTGGCTTTCTCTAGGTGTGGTAAGCAGGAAGGGGCTACTTTCTAGTTGCGGTGTGTTGTTTGTTTTCAGCCGTTCAGTCGTGTCCGACTCTTTGCGACCCCATGGACTGCAGCATGCCAGGCTTCCCTGTCCTTCACTATCTCCCAGAACTTGCTCAAACTCATGTCCATTGTGTTAGTGATGCCATCCAACCATCTCATCCTCTGTCACCCCCTTCTCCTCCTGCCCTCAATCTTTCCCAGCATCAGGGTCTTTTCCAATGAGTTGACTCTTCGCATCAGGTGGCTAAAATATTGGAGCTTCAACTTCAGCATCAGTCCTTCTAATGAGTATTCAGGGTTGATTTCCTTTAGGATTGACTAGTTTGATCTCCCTGCAGTCCAAGGGATTCTTGAGTCTTCTCCAGCACCACAATTCGAAAGCATGAATCCTTCGGTGTTCAGCCTTCTTTACAGTCCAACTCTCATTTCCGTACATGACTAGTGGAAAAACTATAGCTTTGACTATCTGGATCTATGTCAGCAAAATGAAGTCTCTGCTTTTTAATACACTGTCTAGGTGTGAAATAGCTTTTCTTCCAAGCAGCAAGTGTCTTAATTTCATGATTGCAGTCACTGTCTGGAGTGATTTTGGAGCACAAGAAAATAAAGTCTGTCACTGTTTCCATTTTACCCCCAATCTACTTGCCATGCAGTGATGGGGGCTTCTCATTGAGGTGGCTTCTCTTGTTGTGGGGCGCAGGCTCTAGGACTGCGCTTCAGTAGCTGCAATGTGTGGGCTCAGTAGTTACAGCTTGTGGGCTCAAGAGCTCAGACTCAGTAGCTGTGGCACACGGGCTTAGTTGCCCCACTGGCTTAGTTGCTCCATAGCATGTGGGATCTTCCCAGACCAAGAACAGAACGGGTGTCCCCTGCAAGGCAGATTCTTAACCACTGGATCACCAGGGAAGCTGTACTGTAAACTTTTAATTGCTGTTTACATGTATACATTTTCCATGATTTTACTTTTAATCTATCTGTATCTTTATATTTAAAGTGGGTTGGGACTTCCCTGGTGGTCAAGTGGCTAAGACTTCAAGCTCCCAATGCAGGAGGCCCAGGTTCAATCCATGATCAGGGAACTAGATCCTACATACTGCAACTAAGGGTTTCCATGCCAAAACTAGGACATGACACAGCCATGTAAGTGAATAAATAAATATTTTAAAAAGAATAGCATTTAACTGAGTCTTGATTTATTTTACTCAAGCTGAAAATGTCTTTTTAATTGGAGTATTTATATCATGTGCATTTAATGCCATTATTGATATGGCTGTGTGTAAATCTACCATCTTGTTTTCTATTTGTCTCTTCTTTTTATTTCCTGCCTTCCTTGGGGCTAAGTATTTTTTATGACTCCATGCTAACTCCACAACTGATGTATTAGCTATCCCTCTTTTTGTTTTATAGCTATTGTTGTAGGACAGGAGTTTGCAAACTACTGTATGTGGGCTAGATCTGACTTGCCATCTGTCTTTGTAAATTAAGTTTTTTTGGAATACAGCCATTTCCATTTGTTTATGTATAGTCTATGGCTGCCTTCATGTTGGTATGGGTTTTGAGCTAATTCTCACCACCAAGGCAAATAATCTTCTGAGGACACTACTCAGTGTTCTGTGGAGCAGGAAGTAGCTCCACTCTGGCTCACAGGGACATGAGATAATCCCAGTCTTTTGCATGTTCCAGGAGTTTTTCAGTCTGTTCCTTTCCAGTGGCTCTTTCAGTGGCTCCAGGTGATTTCCTCCTCTGTGTGCAAATCATTTGAATAAATACCTCTGATATTTTCTGACATTTTCCTGTGATTTTCTCAATTCTCATCTCTCTCTCTTCAACTAGGCAAGATCACCAGGCTGTTTGGGTTCTCCTTCTCTGAGCTATGAACTTGAAAACCCTGTCCATCACTAAGCTGGGTCTATCACACGGCTCACCTTGTTTCTTTCTCTTACGAATTAATGTCCTAGGCTTCTTTGTTACTCAATGTCCGAACACTATATTTCCTATTTTCATTCGTTTTTCTATTTAAAGTCATCTAGTCAGTGTGATCACTCTTATTTCAACCTGGCCAAAAGCAGAAATCTATGTTTTGATATATAGAATTTCCATCATTGCCAGTTCTAAATATTTTCTAATTTGCAATGTTTGATTCAGTTTTAGAATGTAGTTCTTAAATTCTAAACATACAAGTTTTCAGTTATTTATCTAATTGCATTGTATTGAGAGAGCATGCTGTGTATGGTTTCAGTCCTTTTGTAATGGTTGAGATTTCTTTAACTGACCACTAGTTGGATGATTTTTGAATGTTCTGGATGCACTTGAAAAGAACATGTACCTGTGGCAGTCTGTAACAGGATTCTTTATATATCCATTATCAAGTTTGTTAATTGTGCTGTTTAAATATCCTGTATCCTTGCTGATTGTTTTGCTGCCTGTTCTATCAATTACTAAGAGAAGATGTAATCTCTCTACTATGACTGTGAATCTACCTATCCCCATTTTTAAGACATTTTGTTCAAGTACATTAAATCTGGAGGTGTTTTTAAAACCTATTCTTTCAATCTTTGTCTTTTATCTAAAACAATTTTCTTACTTACATGGAATATGGTTACTATTCTATAAAATTATGTAGGTTTTAGGTTTCTTTTTGATTCTCATGTTGTGTATGTTTTGCTTTTTCAATTGAACATAAATTTCAGGTGTCAGTGTTCGTTGCTCAGTCATACCTGACTCTTTGCGACCCTTGGACTGTACCCAGCCAGGCTCCTCTGTCCATGGGATTTTCCAGGCAAGAATACTGGAGTGGGTTGCCATTGCCTCCTCCAGGGGATCTTCCCAACCCAGAGATTGAACCCATGTCTCCTGTGTCTCCTGCCCTGCAAGCAGATTCTTTACCTACTGAGCCATCGGGGAAGCCAAAAAATAAATTTCAAAGGTTTCTTTTATCAACTAGCTGCTAGAGCCAACAACCAGCCCCAAATTTAAAATAAGCTTCAAACAACAATCATTTATTATTTCTTATGATTCTACAAGTTGACTCTGAGCTTCCGGCCTGGGACAGCATGGTCAATCTATGCAGTCTGCTAGTAGGGCTGGACAGTACAAGACCTCATTCACATATCTGGCAGTTGGCAGCCTGTTTGGTCTTGGGGTGGGAGCAGGGCTCAGCTGGAATTACCTTTCTTTGCTCATCCTCCAATAGTCCAGGTTTCTTCACATGGTAGTGTCAGTAAGAGATGGCAAGCTCCAACGCATAACAAGTTTTTAGTCCTTGGTTTTGTCCTATTTGCTATTTGTCTCATTGGCCAAAACAAATCATAGGGCCAAACCAGATACAATAGGTGAAGATACAGACTCCACCTCTTGATGAGAGAAGTAGCAAGGTTAGAGTACAAAGGGGGAGAGCACAAGGGTGGGAGGCATTTTGGTGGTTATTTCCACAGTTGACCCTTCAAGTCACCTTACCAAAAGCACTGCAGTTAAGAAACAAATGACAACCTTGGAAAATATTTACAATTCAAATTGTAAAAGATTAATTTAGCTAACACACCAGAAGCACCTATAGTGTTAAGAAACAGATGAAACAATCATACCTAAATGGCTAAAGGATATGGACAGTCTCCAAAAAAGGAAATACAAATGTCTTTTGCGTTATATTTAGCCACGTATTTGTGGGAAAGGAGAGGGAAAATTTTAAGGTCAAGTAGGTAATCTTTAAAAAACTAATTGATTCTTGATCCCATGGTACAAAATTTTTAAAAGTACAAAAAGGTGCAAAGTGAAAAAATCTCTCTTTTCTTCTATAGACTACATTTATCATGGTTTGATTTTATTTATAAGAGATATTCCCATACAGGAAGTTTTAATGTTTCAAAATTTTCAAATATTTCGATCATTTTATTTATGGCTCCTGGATTTCAGTCATAAGTTTCTGACTCTGATTATTTAAAAATCAAAATGTTAAAATTCCTCTATGATTTCTTTTATTATCTTTTAAAAAAATATTTACATCTTTGATCCCTTGAAATTATCCTGATATTAGGGGTAAAGTATAGATTTAGCAGCATGTGTTAAATTATCCATCTCTCTATTACTGATTTCAAAGGTCCTCTTTTTCATAAACCAAATTCCTGCATATATTAACATTTGGAATTAGGCAGGTAAGCAGATCAGAAAAAACAACAGCAAATCCCAGGAGAAGAGAGCGTGGGAGGAACATAACTGAAGCTGCAGCATCTTTCCCTTTCATTTAGCTGACCTCATGAGTGACTACATGGTGACTGTCATGAGTTCACCTTAGAGAGCTACTGAAGGACATCAAGCCACAAACAACATCGAAAACCAGTTTCTTCATATGAAAACTACGCATTTACACATAAAAATTCAATACACAACCAGACACCACTATTTCATCAATAATGACATTATTTCATCTAAGAACACAGAAATTAAGTTATAGGAATGTCACAAGGAAAAAATTCTTTAAAGTCCTATTCGATCTACTTTGTTAAGAAAGGTGAAATTTACTTGGCTCTGGTCACAGTTCCATCATGTTTACTCTCTTTGTAAGTTCAGCTTCAATAGTATCCTAAAGGAAGAAAGAAACACCATAAATATAACTGAGGACATAAAAAAAAGTGCTCTAACTTCTAAAGCTATTTAAAATAAGGGAAACACAAAGGAAAACCACTAAAGCAGAAATTTTAAAAAATATCATTATAAATGAGATTTTTCTTGCTTTTATATCTTTCCCACTTCCCACACTCCAAGTTTTCAGACTCCTAATAAACATCTAAGGAGGGGAAAAAAAAACCCTTTAGAGAGGTGAATGACACACTACATGGATAGATCTTCCTGACCTGTACTCCCCAAGCAACGTACTTTTGCAATGTCTCTCACATCACTGTTCTCATTACTTCTCATCTGGCCTAAACAGGCCAACTTGTTTCTGCAATTTTCTTTCTCTATCCTCCAATCCACCTTATACACTGATTCCAGAAAAATCTTCCTAAATGACTGCCCTGATCAAAAAGCATAACCTTGATCACGCTTCACTTTAGCTTAAAAAGCAAGGCAACACAGAGCAACTTTCAGTGGTCCCCTGCAGCAGCAGTTCCCAATCTTTTTGGCACTAGGGACCAGTGGAAGACATTCATGGAAGATGTTTTCTTCATGGACTGGAGATGGAGATGGGGGGATGGTTTTGGGATGATCCAAGTGCATGACATTTATTGTGTACTTTATTTTTATTTTGTGGCAATCTCAGCATATTCTGCCTTGACTTTAGGGTTGGCGTTCACACTCCTATGAGAATCGGATGCTGATGTGACAGGGGCAGAGCTCAGGAGGTAATGTGAGTGGCTGTAAATACACATGAAGCTTCTCCTGCTCACTCACTTGCTGCTCACCTCCTGTGTGAGGCCTGGTTCCTAACAGGCCATGGACCAGTCCTGGGGACCCCTGCCCTACAGGCTCCAAGTTCAACCTTCTTTATATTTAAGGCCCTTCACCTCCTAAACCAATTGACCTACTTCAGTCCTATCTTCCACTGCATATCCCTAAGCAGGCAGATTGCTTTACTTGCAAAAGCCTGGAAAAGTCCTCCATTTTTCAGCTCTTATGTTTTTGTTATTTCCTGACTTCCCTGGTGGCTCAGATGGTAAAGCATCTGCCTACAATGCGGGAGACCTGGGTTAATCTCTGGGTCGGGAAGATCTCCTGGAGAAGGAAATGGCAACCCACTCCAGTATTCTTGCCTGGAAAATGCCATAGACGGAGGAGCCTGGTAGGCTCCAGTCCATGGGGTTGCAAAGAGTCAGACACAACTGAGCGATTTCACTTTCACTTTGTCTAGAATATTCTATGCCTCTCAACTCTCCTTTTCCATCCAGGAAAATCCATACAAAAATTTAAAAGACCACTATGTATTTTTTATGAAAAAAATTACATATATGCCCCCCAAAGTATTAAAAGATGCATGGTAATGATATACCTCAAGTTTGGGACTATGCTTTACCTTTACCTCTGAGTAGAAAGGAAAGAAAGAGGAGGAAGGGAGTTTTAGCTTTATAAGCATTTATCTTTTAAAGTCTGAAGGAAAAAAATGGAACTACTTACTAATTCTCGTTTTGCTTCTTCAATTTTTACCTGAGCAAGAGATGGATTCTTTTAAAGAAAAATAGAATAAGGAAAGGTTATATTGTCTCGGCTAGGAAACAAGGAAAAAAAAAATACAACAACCCTTTTCAAAAGGCAAAAAAACTTACAGAAAGTATATCCCAACTACATACAATACTGAAATTCAATAAAGACTTTCAACACAGACCCTTATACAACCTAAAACCCCAGAACTGCATTCTATAAGAATTTGGAGCTTATATTTTACTGAAAGAGAAGAAAGAGGAGGACCTAGGTCCTTAGACATGGACCCAGTATTTTCATGATCATTTAGTGCCCTTGGAGAAAGCTGGAGGAGATAAACTTTTTTTTTTTTTAATTCATAAAAATAATTACCGGCATTAAATCTAAATAGGACTCCAATTTTTTCTTCAAAGGCATAGTCTGTCGTTTTAGTTCTGCCAATTTCTGAGGATGAAAAAAAACACACAGAATAATAAAGATATTCACAATGCAATTAAACACTGCACATTTCTGAAATAAAATGTGACAAAACATTAACATTAGGACATTTTAAATAATGTAACAAATAAAAGAGCTTCAAAAGTAAATAGATAACAAATGGACACAATCCTTAGAAGATGTTAAAACAGGAAAGTAATACTCCCATTTATTAAGACTAATATGCTGTCTGGGAATACAAAATAATGTGATTAAGAGGCATCAGAACATCAGGAAACAAGAGTCTCAAACACATATTTATGAACTGTCAATTTTAGATTCCACAACTCAAAGTACCAAAAAATCTTAAGAATAAAACCATAAAACAAATCTCCCCATTTCTCCCTCTTCCCATGAAAATAGATAAAACTCTTACAGAACCTAAACCCCAGAATTGCATTCTATAGGAGTTGGGAGCCGGTATTTTACTGAAAGGGAAGAAAGATGAATACGTGGGTGGTTTAGCACATAATACATCAATACATTTATTCAATAGATAAATCAATAATCATTGACTCCATCAAATAAAGAAAAAAACAAACAAATATAAAAATATATATAGATAAACAAGTAATAAAGATATAAATACTGGTAAACATAAAATACAGAGGTAAAGGAAAAGAAATCGGGTCAATAGTGAAAAAAGCTCTATAAAAAGAGACTCTGACATTTTTGAGCACTGAGATTTTAAAGGAAGCTAAGTTGGGTAAAGTGAGCGAACCTCTGAAAGTGCTACCAGTGACTGATGAGACAGAGAAGCATCCATTCCTCGGGCTGAAAGCTGCTCCTACAATGACAAAAAGGGAGTTCAGTTTAAAAAATTATTTTGCAAGTGACCATCATTAAATATTTTCAATATATAACATAGTAAGGAGCTATGTAAAGAGCTATAACATAAAAAAGAGCTTTTGTAAAAGCTACAAAAAAAATCATAGATGAAGAACAATACTTGCTTCTAAGCACTTTTATGTTGCATGGGAGTCATTTCAGACAGTCCGAGATTTGTGACAAGACGGTGACAATACGGGTGCAGGGCTTAAGAGCCTGAGCTTTGGGACCTGCGTGTGAAGTGGGATCTGCTGCCAGATGGCTGTGCAACGGTGACGGCCAGGGAGGCCTGGCGTTGCTGCAGTTCATGGGGTCACAAAGAGTCGGACACGACTGAGCAACTGAACTCAACTATCCTCACAGTATCCTTGTCGTGAAAACACAATAATAATACTGCCTAGTTGTGAGGGTGAAAGGTGAAAAGAAGTCTGAAGAGAGCTAAATGTATTAAGTCTTTCATACAAACCTCCGCGGTTCTAATTCCAGATCTGAACTCCTCTGACTTGGCTTTCAGGAAGTCCATGTTCTGAAGACGACTGTCAACTCTGGCCCTTTCCGTACACAGATGCAACTCTGCCTTCTTGAGGTCCCTTGAAAAAGTAAAGTTGAGAACATTTTCTTCTTGGTGAAATTATTATGAAAAGCAAACTACTACTTCTTTGATTCAAAGAGTAGATAACATACTTGCTGGATTTTCTAGCTTAAATTTTATATCCCAGACTGGCTACTACCACGCATTCTTCCAGGTCATCTTTCTCTCCATGTTGCCATCTGGGATTTTTCTCAAGGAATACTGAATAACTTTAAGATTAATCTATGCTGATTATCGGGGAAGGCAATGGCACCCCACCCCAGTACTTTTGCCTGGAAAATCCCATGGACGGAGGATCCTGGTAGGCTCCAGTCCATGGGGTCGCTAAGAGTTGGACACAACTGAGCGACTTCACTTTCACTTTTCACTTTCATGCATTGGAGAAGGAAATGGCAACCCACTCCAGTGTTCTTGCCTGGAGAATCCCAGGGACGGGGGAGCCTGGTGGGCTTCCGGCTATGGGGTTGTACAGAGTCGGACACGACTGAAACGACTTAGCAGCAGTAGCAGCATGCTGATTATTCTCAGAGAAAGTAGATCTGCTGCTCAAAAAAGTGACTTAATGGATCCTAAAGACAATTTGAATTATGGAGGTCACAAAGGCCTCTCTTCTAAATGTAACATGACAAGGTGCTTTGCACATACAAAGTCAATATTTATTGGATAAATTTATACAATATCATATTACTTGTGCGTATGTCCGTTTCACAGCATCTAACCTCTGGGGCCATAGGGACCTAAAGAAGAGCCAGAACATCAAGAGGAATACTAGAATTCTAGTAACAAAGGGCAATAAAATAGAACATGACTTTAAGTTGTACCATAGTTTACGACACAGTAGTGGAAGGAGAGAGTGGGACAAACTGAGAGAACAGTATGGAAACATACACAGTACCATGTGAAAAACAGATAGCAAGTGAGAATTGGCTGTGTGACATAGGGAGCTCAACCCAGTGTTCTGTGACAATCTAGAGGGATGGGATGGATGGCAGATGGGACCGGGGCTTCAGGAGGGAGGGGACATATGTACACCTGTGGCTTCGTGGTGATGTGTGGCAGAGGCCAACACAGTATTGTAGAGCAACTGTGCTCCCATAATTGTATTTTGTTCTGTATTTCTCAATATTGTACGATTATAATCTTTGATAATTATTAGTTACTCAAGAACAGTTATGCTGCTGCTGCTGCTGCTAAATTGCTTCAGTCGTGTCTGACTCTGTGCGACCCCATAGATGGCAGCCCACCAGGCTCCCCCGTCCCTGCGATTCTCCAGGAAAGAACACTGGAGTGGGTTGTCATTTCCTTCTCTAATGCATGAAAGTGAAAAGTGAAAGTGAAGTGGCTCAGTCGTGTCCGACTCTTAGCGACGCTATGGACTGCAGCCCACCAGGCTCCTCCATCCATGGGATTTTCCAGGCAAGAGTACTGGAGTGGGGTGCCATTGCCTTCTCCAGTTATGAGTACTGTTCAATTGTCATCACCAATAGAATGATACTCAGATGTATTCTTTCTGTAAAACTTTATAATAAAAAAATTTTTTTAAAAATAGGGAAAAAAAGAAACTACTATATAAAAGTATGTACCCAACCACTCCTATCTTTATCCAAGTCATTTTCTACTTAAAAACACATTTTATCTTACCATTTCCTAATGTGTTGTTTTAAATTATATCTATTGGCCAAAACTAAATCTTACAATGTCCTGTTATTGCCTTTATAGTAAAAATTGTCACAACTTCAAACTAATTACTTACTCTCGCAGACATTTTTCTAATACTAAAGTTGCTGTTAGATTTTTCTCAAGTTTTGCCAATTCAAGCTTGATTTCTTCATTTTTGGATTTGGTGCAAAAAAGATCAGAGGTCAAATCATTCACTGCAGGGATAAAACTAAAAGAAGAATCTGGTCATGTAAACGGACATTAAGGACAATAATTACAATTATTACAATTATTCCTCACTTCTAAAAATGATTTTACCTCTATGTGAATTCTTCCTTAATCACGCTCTTTCATACCTCTATACTATTTTACACGCTGTTCTCATTGGAATACCCTTCCTCAGCTGGCAAATTTCCTTAAAAACTATATTTATTCCCATTCTGGAATTCACTACCCCTTTCTCTGTGCTTTCTACCTACAACTTGTACATTCCTATCATGTTAACAGCTGTCATACTATGTTATAATTTTACAAGTCCATCTCCTTCAATTTACCATGAGTGGAGATGGTCCTTGCCGGCATTTATTATTCTATTCACTTCATTTCTGCTTCCCCAGTGCCTACATCGATAGCTATACATAAATATATATATACATATATATATACATATATAGGGAGGGAGGGAAGAAGAGAGGGGAACAGAGATAGAGAGAGAGTTACACATATATTTAGTATTTGGCGTCTGCTGAATTGGCTTAATTCAAGTCAATTGATTGAATTAAGATTTCTACTGCCATATAGCCTATATGATCTTCTAGCTAAAACTCTTCTGCTTAAATATATATATATATATATATATATATATACACACACACATATGTATGTATATATATATAGTCCAAGCTTTTGCATTAGCAGTTAAACAGAACAGCTATACAGTTCTCTGATTATAATCTGTAATAGTAGTTCCTAGCTAAGATTCATCCAACAGGGATAGTCCTAGGACTCTGAAGTGGGGTTTGAAACCCAACTCTGTCATTTACTAGCTCAGAGAAATTATCTAACCCCCTCCCCTGAGCCTCAGCTTCTTCTTAAGGTTGTGAGAAGAATAATGTCTTCATACAGGTAAGATGCCTGTCAGAAGGAAACCTACTCTATCCAATAGGGTGGGAACATGACTAAAAATTATTATGCTCAACAGCAGGTGATTTAGCCTACTGCTTCTCTTACTGTTTAAGGGAATACTCAGTCCTGGATATTCATTGGAAGGACTGACGCTGAAGATGAATCTACAATACTTTGGCCACCTGATGTGAAGAACTGACTCATTGGAAAAGACCCTCAGGCTGGGAAAGACTGAAGGTGGGAGCAGAAGGGGACAACAGAGGATGAGGTGGTTGGATGGCAACACCAGTTCGATGGACATGAGTTTGAGCAAGCTCTGGGAGTTGGTAATGGAAAGGGAAGCCTGGCGTGCTGCAGTTCATGGGGTCGCAGAGTCGGACACGACTGAGCGACAGAACTGACTGACTGAGGGGAATAATGTGATACCTAATTCCTTTTCATATATACGTGAGAACCAACCTTCATAAACCTAATCCTGAAAGAAGAATACATTATAAATTTAACGAAGTTTATCTGAAATAATCAAACATACTAACAATGATAAGGAGTTGACTAAATTTAGTGTTTCTGCATATATTTCCTATATAATTATAAATACAAAATTATTTCCTATAATTTCTTATATAGCATTACCCTGAGATTCAAAAACTCCTTAGGTCAACACCCGATAGCATATATGAGTGCAGAAATTAAAACAATCACAAGAATTACCTAGCTAGAGAGGTATCCTTTGTTTCCAGGGCCACTGCACTGTCAACCAAAGCATTCAGATACTTGGAACCAGTGCTGGAGAGACTGGCAGGGGAAAAATTCACACTCTCCATGAGAAGGTCTTGAAGATGCTTGGCTGAAAAGAAGAGTTCTATGGTGACTAAGATCTTTGCTTTGCTTTAATTTTTCAACAGCTTTATTGCAACCACCCACCTAAAACATATAATTCAATGGCTTTTACTATATTCAGAGTTGTGTACCCATCCTTGTAGGTGTGAAGTGGAATGTGGTTTTGATTTGCATTTTCCTGATGCTTACTGATGCTGTGCTTACTGGCAGTCCCTCATCATATATGATTCACAAATATTTTCTCCCATTCTGTGTGTTGTCTTCTCATTTACTTGATGATGAGAAGAAAAAAATTTTGAGATCAAAAGTTTTTAATTTTGATGATTTCCAGTTTGCCTACTTTTTCTTTTGCTGCTTCTGTTTTTGGTATCACAGCTAAGAAACCATAGCCAAATCCAAAGCATGAAGATGCACATCTATGCTGTCTTCTGAGTTTTAGATTTAGCTCTTCCTTTTAGGTTTTTTATTCATTTTGAGTTAATTCTTGTTTTGTTTTGTTTTTTTTTAACTCATGTGTGTGTGTGTGTGTGTGTGTGTGTGTGTGTATTTATTCATTTATTTGGCTGCATCTGGTTTCAGTGGCAGCACTCAAGATCTTCACTGCTCCAGAGAATGTGGACTTCAACAGTTGTAGCACACAGGCTCTCTAGTTGTGGTGCCCAGGCTTAGCTGCCCGGTGGCATGTGGGATCTTAGTTCCCTGACCAGGGATTGAACCTGGGTCCCCTGCATTGCAAGGCAGATTCTTAACCACTGGACCACACAGAAGTCCCTTAAGTTAATTCTTATATATATTATGAGGCAGGGTCCAACTTCATTCTTCTACATGCGGATATTCAGCCATCCCAGCCCTACTCAGCAAACACCAACTTATAGTTGTTGTTGCTCAGTCGCTCAGTCATGTCTGACTCTTTGCAACTCCATGGACTGCTGCATATCAGGTTTCCCTGTCCATCACCAACTCCCGGAGCTTGCTCAAACTCACGTCCATGAATTGATGATGCCATCCAACCATTTCTGCCTCTGTCACCTCCTTCTCCTGCCCTCAGTCTTTCCCAGCATCAGGGTCTTTTCCAATAAGTCAGCTCTTAGCATCAGGGGACCAAAGTATTGGAACTTCAGCTTCAGCATCAGTCCTTCCAATGAATATTAAGGGTTAATTTCCTTTAGGATTGACTGGTATGATCTCTTTGCTGTCTAAGGGACTCTCAAGAGTCTCCTCCAGCACCACGGTTCAGATCATTAATTCTTTGGCCCTCAGCTTTCTTTAAGGTTCAACTCTCACATCCACACATGATTACAAGAAAAACCATAACTTTGACTATATAGACCTTTGTCAGAAAAGTGATGTCTCTGCTTTTTAATATGGTGTCTAGGTGTGTCATAGCTTTTCTTCCAAGGAGCAAGTGTCTTTTAATTTCATGACTGCAGTCATAGTCTGCAGTGATTTTGGACTCCCAGAAAATAAAGTCTGTCACTGTTTCCACTTTCTCCCCATCTATTTGCCATGAAGTGATGGATGCTATGATCTTAGCTTTTTGAATGTTGAGTTTTAAGCCAGTTTTTTCACTCTTTCACCTTCATCAAGAGGCTCTTTAGCTCCTCTTCATTTTCTGCCATGAGAGTGGTGTTTTCTGCATATCTGAGGTTATTGATATTTCTCTGTGCAACCTTGATTGCAGCTTGTGCTTCATCCAGCCCGGTATTTCACATGATATACTCTGCATACAAGTTAAACAAGCAGGGTGACAACATACAACCTTGACGTACTCCTTTCTCAATTTTGAACCAGTCTGTTGTTCCATGTCTGGTTCTAACTGTTGCTTCTTGACCTGCATACAGCTTTTGCAGGAGGCAGGTAAGGTGGTCTGGTATTCCCATCTCGTTAAGGGTTTTCCATAGTTTGTTGTGATCCACACAGTCAAAAGCTTTAGCATAATTAGTGAAGCAGAAGTAGATGTTTATTGGATATTTTAGTATGGAAAATTGTGTCAAATTTTGTATATATTAGTAGAAATATTTACAATTTAATGTGTCACCCTAAAAAAAGGTGCTTTATGACACATAAATAATCCTAACTTTTAAAATCCTTAGAATTTTTGTTACATATTGCTGCTACTGCTGCTAAGTCGCTTCAGTCGTGTCCGACTCTGTGCGACCCCATAGACGGAAGCTCACCAGGCTCCCCTGTCCCTGGGATTCTCCAGGCAAGAACACTGGAGTGGGTTGCCATTTCCTTCTCCAATGCATGAAAGTGAAAAGTCAAAGTGAAGTCGCTCAGTCGTGTCCGACTCCTAGCGACCCCATGGACTGGAGCCTACCAGGCTCCTCCATCCATGGGATTTTCCAGGCAGAAGTACTGGGGTGGGGTGCCATTGTTACATATTAGTATAGACAAAAAAAATAGCTTTGGCAAAATAAGATTTTTCTGGACTCAAAGCCCCTTTCTTCATACTGTATTTATTTTAATTAATTTATTTTAATTGGAGGCTAATTACTTTACAATATTTTGCCATACATTGACAAGAATGAGCCATGGGTGTACATACTGCATTTTAATAACTATTAAAATAAGACTTTTCTGGTCCACCTGCCAATGCAGTGGACATGGATTCCATCCCTGGTCCGGGAAGATTCCACGTGCCGTGGGGCAACTAAGCTCCTGCATCACAACTATAGAGCCTACACGCCCTAGAGCCCATGCTCCACAACAAGAGAAGTCACCACGGTGAAAAGCCGATGCACCACACCTAGAGAGTAGTCCCTGCTCACTGAAACTAGAGAAAGCCCAAGTGCCTCAAGCAAGACTCAGGGCAGCCATAAATAAACAGATTAATAAAAACCCACAGGTATCTTATATGCTTCTTGGAAGAAAAGCTATGACCAACCTAGAAAGCATATTCAAAAGCAGAGACATTACTTTGCTGACAAAAGTCCATCTAGTCAAAGCCATGGTTTTTCCAGTAGTCATGTATGGATATGAAAGTTGGACTATAACAAAAGTTGAGCACCAAAGAATTGATGCTTCTGAACTGTGGTGTTGGAGAAGACTCTTGGGGGTCCCTTGGACTGCAAGGAGATCAAACCAGTCAAACCTAAAGGAAATCAGTCCTGAATGCTCATTGGAAGGACAGATGCTGAAGCTGAAACTCCAGTCCTTTGGCCACCTGATGCGAAGAACTGACTCATTTGAAAAGACCCTGATGCTGGGAAAGATTGAAGGCAGGAGGAGAAGGGGACGACAGAGGATGAGATGGTTGGATGGCATCATTGACTTGATGGACATGAGTTTGAGCAAGCTCTGGGAGTTGGTGACGGACAGAGAAGCCTGATGTGCTGCAGTCCATGGGGTCGCAAAGGCTGGACACGACTGAGTAACTGAACTGAACTGAACTGATCTTATATGTCAGGCTAATAAGTTTAGACTTATATTTTAGGGGTTAGTTTTTTTACCATCAGAGTACCAATAAAATATACTATAATGACACTTACAACGTATTGTTATTGTTTTTTAGTCACTTAGTTGTGTCCGACTCTTTGCAATCCCATGGACTGTAGCCTGCCAGGCTCCTCTGTCCAAGGAATTTCCCAGGCAAGAATACTGGAGTGGGTTGCCATTTCCTCCTCCAGGGGATCTTTCCGAGCCAGGGATCTAACCTGTGTCTCCTGCACTGGGAGACAGATTCTTTACTGCTGAGCTACCAGGCAAGCCCTGTAATATATTAGGTTGCTATAACAACACAGTTTAAGGCAAGTCTAGGTAAAATAAAGAACCAATGCTAAAAAGCTGTTTACACTAAATTAATCTTGTATACTCTACTGTTAGGGCTTTCCAGGTGGCACTAGTAATAAAGAACTCCTGCTAATGCAGGAGACATAATGAGATGTGGGTTTGATCCCTGGGTTAGGAAGATCTCCTGGAGGAGGGCATGCAACTCCCTCCAGTATTCTTACCTGGAGAATCCCATGGACAGAGGAGCCTGGCGGGCTACAGTCCATAGGGTCACAGAGAGTTGGACATGACTGAAGGGACTTAGCATGCATGCATACTTCACTCTTTTAAAATCTGGTTACCTCTAGTTAGTATCTCATTCAAAATTCTGTAATTGATCTTACCTTCTGATTCATATTCCTTTGCTTTCTGTTTCAAGTCCTCTGTTACCAGGTAGACGTCCCTGTCTCGGACCCTGTTGCGTTCTGAAAGGTTATATAAAATCTCTGTTGTCCGAGCATTCACCTCATATTGTGGAATGGGATGATCTCCAAATATTTTTTTCAGCCATGCAGCGACCTAACCATTACAAGGGACACGAATTTAATAATCCTTGTTTATTTCAATGGCATGAAGCAAATAAGACCAAGTAATGATCAATAGCAAACAAAATGCTTTCTATGAATATTCTGGCATCCTACTTCACATCCTAATTTGTCTTTAGGGAGAGAGATATCAGATGTCAGGAGATTAAAAAGTGAGCAGGTACAGCACAGTCAACAAAATTACCAGAAAACAATCTGTTCTTCCCCAAAGCTACGAAAGCAGTATTAGGCAAGTATTTTCATAGGAAGCTCAATATGCAAGTGCTAACCATTATTATGGGCACAAAGTCTGAAAAAAGAGTTGTCTCCAACACATCACAAGTCCCTCAAAGCCGGAAAGCTCCTAGAGTTGGGATGCGAGATGAGGAAAACAGGTTGTGTGTGCTAAGTCGCTTCAGTCCTGTCCGCCTCTTTGCGACCCCATGGACTGTAGCCCTCCAGGCGCCTC
This sequence comes from Tragelaphus eurycerus, assembly GCA_935064755.1. Taxonomy (NCBI): domain Eukaryota; kingdom Metazoa; phylum Chordata; class Mammalia; order Artiodactyla; family Bovidae; genus Tragelaphus; species Tragelaphus eurycerus. Next base: position 17,469,523 of record CAKXYN010000023.1, read on the forward strand.
TGTCCATGGGATTCTCCAGGCAAGAAAACTGGAGTGGGTTGCCATGCCCTCCTCCAGGCGATCTTCCCGACCCAGCGATCGAAACCATGTCTCTTACACCTCCTGCATTGGCAGGTAGGTTCATTACCACTTGGTTAAGAGTGAGAAGTCTAGTAAAAAGCAGCGGTGAACGGCGAGGCCTGGCTGGAAGCTGAGTTTGGGATCAGAAGTCCCCTCCAGTGTCCAGGGAGAGGTTTCACACGAGAGGGCTCCTCAACCCTTCTCCAAGCCTGAGTTCCAGCAGGGAAGGCCGGGAAAAGAAGGGAAACTCCCTTTTCAGCATTCGGGTGGGGTTTGGGGGGAGAGGGGGTAGCTCACAGATGGTGAAAGCCGGACTAAAGATGGATCAGCAGAGGAACATAGTAAAAGTGGCTGGCCCAGGAGATCCGCCGGCGGGGCGGGTGTGTCAAAGAAGCTGTTTCCCGGAGGCCGCAAAGCCCAGCTCCCGCCCCATCACCTGCGCCTCTTTCTCCTCTAGGGCTTCCATCGCCGCCAGTCCCGCCACTTCTCCAGCAGCCCCTCGCGGAAGAAGCGCCCTGCTTGCTCTGACGGCCCCGCCCACACACCGTTGGGCCCACCCCCTTTGGGTTCCGGGATTTCTGGGAGTTGTAGTTTTCACTAGGACTGGGCGCCAACAGGGCGCGGAGCTGTTGGACGAGGCTGGTCTGAGGCTTTAACCCTGCAAGCCCTTGTTCCCTTGCGGCTTTCTCCGCTCTCCATGGTTATCACCTCCAGGAGAAGCAAAGCTGCATGGAACAAGGCTGTGTTTTCTTTCTTTTATATTTTTATTTCTCACTTGAATCACTCATCTTAAAAAGAAAAAAAACAACCTGGAACTTGTTTTTTTGATAGCAGATGTTTATTTCTTCCTCACTTACAATTTTAATTTTACCTTGGCAATATGAGCTGGGGCAGTCTCACTCTTTTTATCTCTTAGTTTCCACTACTAAAGAGCTAAATGTGCTGGAAGCTGTCTTAAAAAGGTTTACAGCATACAACTCCTGCACTGCCACTGCCACTCAGCCATTCTTTCATTCATTTCTTTGCCTTTCCTAAACTTCTCTCCTCCTTCCATCACTCTGTAGTTAACACCTTGAGAGGTTCTTTATATTTCTATGGTAATGTATAGTTTTCTGTGTTTTCCTATTTTTGTTTCATTCTTACAGGAACCCTGCAAAGTAATGGGCACACATTCTTTTACCTATTTTCACATTAAAAACCTGGGGAAGGCAATGGCACCCCACCCCCGTACTCTTGCCTGGAAAATCCCATGGACAGAGGTCCCTGGTGGGCTGCTGTCCATGGGGTCGCTAAGAGTCGGACCGACTGAGTGACTTCAATTTCACTTTTCACTTTCCTGCATTGGAGAAGGAAATGGCAACCCACTCCAGTGTTCTTGCCTGGAGAATCCCAGGGACGGGGGAGCCTGATGGGCTGCCGTCTATGGGGTCGCACAGAGTCGGACACGACTGAAGCGACTTAGCAGCACATTAAAAACCACACACATGGAGTATATGGCTTGACCAAGATTAGGTGGTAGACCTGGAATCTGACCATGGTGTTCTGACTCCAGTTGGGTGTTTCAGTCCCCTCAGGTCATACCATACTGCTGTGCACAACCTGCTGTAGTATACTATTACATTAGGACAAGTGGGTCATGTACTCGACTTTCTGTGGTGGTGGTTTGTTCACTAAGCTGTGTCTGACTCTGCGACCCCATGGACTGCAGCACCCCAGGCTACCCTGTCCTTCACTATCTCCTGGAGTTTGCTCACACTTGTGTCCACTGAGTCAGTGATGCTACCTAACCATCTTACCCTCTGCTGCCCCCTTCTCCTTTTGCTTTGATATTGAAACCTATGACAGGTTTCAATATCAAATTGCGGATCACTTGGCACCAAATATCTTTCTCTTAAGTAACATGCATATTTTAAATGATTAAACTTTTCAGTGAAATTTTAGTAAGTAGCCTATATCATATTGTGTGGCTTTCTTATTCTTTTCTTTTTTGTTTCAGTAATATTATGTATCTGCTCATTTACTAAATTCCACATAAGGGTAGGGAAGTTATCTTTATGCCCTTTGTCCACTTTCATCACTACAAATTTTACAAAATATCCTTGAACTTTATTTTTACAAACCCAAATTTTACATATTCCTACCCTTAATTCCCAGGAGTACTGTCATATTTACTCAAGGATCACCTTAAAAAGGAAGTAGAATATTAGATAAAGGGATGGGTGATCATATATTTGCAAACCGTTTTAGGACATGACTGTTTTTAACCCAGATATTCATATGCCCAACCCAAATTAAGATTTGGGGTATAAGCCAGAATTTGGTGAATGAAGCTAAAAGAGTCTTCTCAAAACAGCTACCAGTGCAGTTAATGTAAATATTCTCCACTATCATAAAATGCCATAAAATGGCACAGTGGTTTAAAAAAAAAAAAAAATCTACCTGCCAATGCTGCTGCTGCTGCTAAGTCACTTCAGTCGTGTCCGACTCTGTGCGACCCCATAGACGGCAGCCCACCAGGCTCACCCGTCCCTGGGATTCTTCAGGCAAGAACACTGGAGTGGGTTGCCATTTCCCTCTCCAATGCATGAAAGTGAAAAGTGAAAGTGAAGTCGCTCAGTCGTGTCCGACCCTCAGCGACCCCATGGACTGCAACCCTCCAGGCTCCTCCACCCATGGGATTTTCCAGGCAGAAGTACTGGAGTGGGGTGCCATTGCCTTCTCTGATCTGCCAATGCAGGAGACACAAAAGACATGGGGTTTGATCCCTGGGTTGGGAAGATCCCTGGGTCAGGAAGATTCCAGGGTTGGGAAGATACCCTGGAGGAGGAAATGACAACCCATTCCAGTATTCTTGCTTGGAAAAATTTCATGGACAGAGGAGCCTGGTGGGATACAGGCCATGGGGTTGCAGTCCGATAGGACTCAACAAGCATCACAAAATACCTAACATTTTCCTTCCCAACCCCAAAATTCTGCACATTTCACATTTGTCCCAGTATCTCTCTCTCTCTTTCTCTCTCTCTCTCTCATACACACACACACACACACACACACACACACACACACAAAATCTCCTTGGGGGGAGCAAAAGTCCTGCCCTGATTTCATTGGGTAGGTATACAAAGTTATTTTCATCATTGCCATTTTACTTCAAATGAAAAAGTAGTGTCTGTACTGTCATGAAAATAGCTACTTTTAAAGGAAAAATTGAGCCCTAGCTCACTCTGGAGTGATTCTGGACAATTCTTTCCAGGATTAGCAACCACTCTATTCGAATTTTTGCTTGTTAAATATTTTAATGTTAAACATTGCCCTAATTGGCAGACATAATTCTTTCAGATCGAATCTAAAAGAACTACGATTCTTCAGTTTGAGGGCTTATCACAGTGAGGGTGCTTTTCAAACGGTCAACTTGCCCCCAGTTTTTGACTCAGTCTCCGGGGGTGTGGCTAGCGATCTGAAGATTAATCCGCCTTAATTCGCACAGCAGGAAATGCTCTGCTGCCTACACGCCCAAGAAGAGTAACTACTGCAGCCGCATCACCAAGGTTTAATAATTGTACCTTCGGGACCCGCCACAGTCAACCCCCCTGATGGTCAAGCTAGCCAGCTGCGCCCCAGGACAAGGTGACGGCAGGATGCGGCCTGGAAAGTGCTTCTCAGCCAGTTCCGCTATAACCATGTGGTCGCCCAGGGCAACCACAAGGTCGATGAGAAAGATCAAAGTAAATATGTAACCAGTGCCTGGGTCGAAGCTGACAAACGTCTAATCAGTCATTTGGAGGTTCAAAATCTAAAAATGATACTTAAAGGAAGAAAGTAATTAACCCCCCACCCGCACCCTGGCAGATTCGCGTCCGGGGGTGAAGGCTAGGGGCGGTACATCCGGGTCACGTGGGCTGACTGCTTTGACCTTCCCCGCAGCTCGGCCATTTTGTCCCAGTCAGTCTCGAGGCTGCGGCTGCGGAGGAAGCACCCGAGGAGGAGCTGCAAAGATGCTGTCCGTGCGCGTCGCCGCGGCCGTGGCCCGCGCCCTCCCTCGGCGAGCGGGGCTGGTGAGCACGGGAGGCTGGCTGGAGGGAGGGTCCAGTCAGCGGCAGGTGGCGATTGCACGGGCTCGGGCTCTCTTTCTGTGCAGAGGGTGAGGGGCTGTGGCGGGCGGCGCCATCTTGCCCCGTTGGCCTCTCGGTCTGGCCTGGGCTCTCGGCGAGGGGCTCTTTTGCTCGCCCGGTGCCAGAGGGTGCAGGGTGCTGCAGGGGAGACAGTGACCTTCGTGCTGTCTTGAGATGGCGCCTCGGGACGATTCCAGTCTTCGTCCGAGAGACCGGAGAGGGGCCTTGGATGAAAGTCAGGGCCGGGGCGCTAGTTTCCCGAGGCCTGCTCCGAAACGGGGAGCCTGGGTCCCACTGACTCTTCCTGACTTCCTCGCTGAAGGTCAGAGCACTGTTGTCAGCCCGGGCTGAAGCAAGGTAGGGAGCATTGCGTGAAGGTCAGCAGGCCCGGCATTTCACCTCCTCCCGAGGTCGGTTCAGAGAAAAGCAATAAATGAAGGTGCCTTTCTGAATGCTTCAATATGCGATCTCTTAGTGCCGAGTAGTGAAACGATCGGGAAAACACCGTACAGGTGCAAATATGCATTTCAGTGCGGGCGCCACCCTGACAGCGGAGGAGCTGGCTTCCAGATTGTCTCAGACTGGCAGACTTTCATTGGTGGTGCTTTGACTTGTTTTAAGATTTCATCCTTGAGGAATGTTAGAGATTGAAAACTCAAGTAAAATAGAACATAGGTTGGGAGATTCTTTTGAATGTCAGTGTCCTTCATCACTTGAATCCCTTGACGTTAAGGACATTACCCCTAAAGGTTATGTAAACGCTTTGACGTTTACTTGTGTTTTCATCTTAAGAGTAATCTCAGTTTGGAAAGCCAGATAAATTCGTTGGCCATTTACTGCCCTAACACAACCGCTTGATAACATCTTGGATTTCTATTAACAAAAACAAAAAAGAAGTACTCAGGGACATTCATCCTAGTCCTGTAGAAGGGAATGTCTTCAGAATATGCCTTGACAAACCACAGTTGTAGGAGGAGGGTCTGGATTCCTGCAGGATTTGTTGAAGGGAGTTTTTTTGAAAACAAAGTGCATATTGCCATATTTCTTAGTTTCTAATCAAACTCAACATTTAGAGGCTTTTTACGATTAGAATAGAAAATCTATTAAGATTTGCCCCTTTTAGGAAGCAGTTTATAAAATTGGGAATTGCCACAACTCAATTGAAATACATTTAAAGTCAAAATAATATTTATCTGGTGCCTTTAAAAAGAAAGATACTTTGTTACCGGTTGCTTTTTAGAATATGCTTTTTTTTTTTAGTGTACTTACAATGTACCTGGAACTGCATTAACAAATTTTCACGTATGTTGATAAATGCTTTCTCACATGATTAATATTTGTGCTGATAATTTGATCATACTAAGCCTGCATTTGTTTAAGCTTGCTAGTTTTATAAAGGCCTTTTTTAAAAATCAGATTTTTTAAAGGAAATTTCTTGCACTAGGTCTCCAGAAATGCTTTGGGATCATCCTTCATTGCTGCAAGGAACCTGCATGCCTCTAACTCTCGTCTTCAGAAGACCGGTAAGTCATTATTTCTGTGTCTGGACCATACTTACTACCTTGTTACTAAATGAAAAATGTCATGTAGGTTACATACCTGCTGGGAAAATTTTGTGGATTTTTTTCCATTAGTGAATTTTTTTCTCAATTTTATTTACTGTGGAATTTTAGATTCTGAACCCATAATATGCCGTTTAGCTCTTAGGTTCCCTTCTAGTGAAATGAACTATATTTATTTCTCTTGGTGGGAACACAGATGCTTTTTTTGTCATAATGAATACTTCTTGGTCTGTATCAGTATATGTCAGGTGGTAGGCTCCTTTTTCCCAGGAAGGCAATGGCACCCCACCCCAGTATTCTTGCCTGGAAAATCCCATGGACGGAGGACCTTGGTGGGTCCATGGGGTCGTGAAGAGTTGGACACGACTGAGTGACTTCACTTTCACTTTTCACTTTTGTGCATTGGAGAAGGAAATGGCAACCCACTCCAGTGTTCTTGCCTGGAGAATCCCAGGGATGGGGAAGCCTGGTGGGCTGCAGTCTTATCGGGTCGCACAGAGTCGGACACGACTGAAGCAACTTAGCAGCAGCAGCAGGCTCCTTTCTGACCTATGAACCCTTTCCTAATAGACATTGGGAAAACACAAGTAATTTTTACGTGTTTCAAAAACAGGAACTGGTAACCTATACCTGGCAGTCTGAATTTGCACACTGTAAATGCAATAGAGATAAACTTAAGAAGATTCTGTAGGTTGGGAAATTTTTTGAGATGTTCATTAGGGCTTTTGAAATAGTTAGGTATCATCTGTATGCCAAGATGAGGAATATAGTACATGCTTTCCTTGAAAGGGAGAAATATAGCTTTTCATCACTATTTGAAAGTGGGTGTTCTAATGAAGTTTTTCCTTGGCTGAAATGATTAAAGTGTGGAGAAGAAATTACCCTTTTTTGTCAAAGTGAAGTGACATAAATGAACTTTTAAAATGCAAGGGCTATTAGTACTTATATTTTGTTAAACAGTTGGGGTGTTTTTGTTTTTGGCTGAGTGACTTGTAGGATCTTACTTCCCCCAACAGGGATTGAGCCTGGGCCTTTGGCACTAGAAGCACGGAGTCCTAGCCAGTGGACTGCCAGGGAATTCCTAAGCTGTTGCCTTTTAAGATATACTTTTTATAGAATTTAGCCAAAAAATTCAAGTTTCAGATTTGTTAAGAGATTAAACCAAAGAACTAGGAGATAGAAAATATTTACTTTAGAGAGATTGCTTAATTTGATTAGCTCCTTACCTGGTTTATGTTTGTCTCGTGAGGTTTTCTCTCAGTCACTTGGATTCATTTTCATAGTGGTATAGGTATCAAGCTTTTTTAAAAGAATGTTAACTTTGGAATATAATTTGATTATTCTGATCACAGCTATAGTTTATATGTTGTTGGGGAAATGAGTTTTGAAAAGATCTTTGGACCAGGCTGTTTTTTGTAATGGAATTGTCCTCTCTTAATAGGCACTGCTGAGGTGTCCTCTATTCTTGAAGAGCGTATTCTTGGAGCTGATACCTCTGTTGACCTTGAAGAGACTGGGCGTGTTTTAAGTATTGGTGATGGTATTGCTCGAGTACATGGGCTAAGAAATGTTCAAGCAGAAGAAATGGTAGAATTTTCTTCAGGTTTAAAGGTAAATTGTAAAATGAGATTTTATAGTTTTAGCATTGGTGTTTCCTCAGTTATTCATTTAATAATTCAGAGATTGTGTCGCATTATCTTTTTTTTTTTTTTAACTTTGGATCTGAATCTGCTTCAGCGATTTTGTGTTTGTCATTACTATAGATTGTGAAAAGAATAAATTTTTTTGTTAACCAAACTTTTAGCCTCTGGACTGATTTACGCATAAGTTGTAACCATTAGCACTGAAATACAAAATTGGGTAAATCTTCAACCAGATTGTAAAAAACTCAAGTCTGTTCGTAGCTGTTAAGATCATTCTATACAAAAGCATTTGATTAATTAAATTCATTTTTGGCAGAAATTTGGAAGTTATTGATTTTGTATTTCTTGTAGGAGTAGACCTATTGTTGAGAGCTGAGCTAGTGTTATAGCTATCAGAAACACTAATAATAGAAGTGTGCTTTTTTCTATTAGATTATCCTAGTTGGCCAGTTAAATGAGAAGTCAAAGTTGTAGGAGTCATGGGTTCTCTGACAAAAGCAGAGTATGATATCCAGGTTGACCAGGGGCAGTAGAATTTGATGTCCAGTATGGAAAAAGAACCTGTTGGTGTGAAAGACTAATTATGGTGCCACATGTTTTATCGGTAGCTCTCAGACCTTGGCCAAAAATTTACCCTTTGATCTATCGTTGTGTGTATCTTTGAAACGTTAGGCTGAAATAGAGGAACTCATTTTCATTTAACTTTTAAAATCTAGGAGTCCAGACTGATACTATATGAAATAACTCTTGCCATGATGGAAATGTTTTATAGATATGGATACGGTAACTACTGAAGTTTCTCTGACTTGGGTAACAGGGCAATTACTAATTTCAGTTTTAAATAGCCATATTATGTCAGTGGCTACTCTATTGAACATTAGAGATTTAGACTAAAGATTTTGTACCTGCAGTGGCATTCCATGGTACTCCTCTATATTTACTCTGTAATTCTTGAGAACTTTATTTATTGACCAGATTCAGTTCCTGGACTAGCCTTTTTGCACTGATTATGTATGAGCTGCTGCTAGGTCGCTTCAGTCGTGTCCAACTCTGTGTGACCCCATCCCTGGGATTCTCCAGGCAAGAACACTGGAGTGGGTTGCCATTTCCTTCTCCAATGCGTGAAAGTGAAAAGTGAAAGTCAAGTCACTCAGTCATGTCCAACTCTAGTGACCCCATGGACTGCAGCCTACCAGGCTCCTCCATCCGTGGGATTGTCTAGGCAAAAGTACTGGAGTGGGGTGCCATTGCCTTCTCTAATGTATGAGCTATGCTATGCTATGCTATGCTAAGTCACTTCAGTCGTGTCCGACTCTGTGTGACCCCATAGACGGCAGCCCACCAGGCTTCCCCGTCCCTGGGATTCTCCAGGCAAGAACACTGGAGTGGGTTGCCATTTCCTTCTCCAATGCATGAAAGTGAAAAGAGAAAGTGAAGTCGCTCAGTCGTGTCCGACTCTTAGCGACCCCATGGACTGCAGCCCACCAGGCTCCTCCATCCATGGGATTCTCCAGGCAGAAGTACCGGAGTGGGGTGCCACTGCCTTCTCCTCAAATGTATGAGCTAGGGACCTCAAATCTTACCATTTTGAAATACAATGCGATGACCCAGCACTGTTCTGTTGTACAGATTTGTTCTTGATTAGGTAGCTTTTAATTTAATTTTTTACTGACTTGATGGATATAGGTTCTTATTAGATAATCTTTAAAAAAGATTGTTTATGAGTTCTCACAGATGTAAACCAAGTGTGTCTTCCTAGTTGACCCTGACACTTTACTTCATACTGGTCACCCCATTCAAAAACTGTAGTCAAAGGAAATGCAGTGGAAGAAGCTTAAGCAGTTCAATTTCCTTGCTTATTTTAGTTTTTAGAGGATGTGGTAAGGTGCATGTTTGGCTTACAATTTTAAACTCTGATTATTCGAGGGAACTTGACAAGTGTTTATTGAAGATTGTTTGGTGGTAAAATAGAAGTGAACCAGATCTGAAAAGTTGGTATTGCTCCCCCTTCCATTTCCATATGTAGTGTAGGTATATGGGAAGAAGTGCCACTCAGACTTCATGGATGTTCATTTATGTCTTTTGTGTAGGGTATGTCTCTGAACTTGGAACCTGACAATGTTGGTGTTGTCGTGTTTGGAAATGATAAACTTATTAAAGAAGGAGATATTGTGAAGAGAACTGGGGCTATTGTAGATGTTCCAGTCGGCGAGGAGCTGCTGGGTCGTGTAGTCGATGCCCTTGGTAATGCCATTGATGGAAAGGTAGGTTTAACATTTATTGGATTTCGTTGTAGCTTCAAAGCAAAGAGTCACATTGATTGTTCTGGGGTTTCTTCTTATTGTTTAACAGGGTCCAATTGGTTCCAAGGCCCGAAGACGAGTTGGCTTGAAAGCCCCTGGGATCATTCCTCGAATCTCTGTGAGGGAACCAATGCAAACTGGCATCAAGGCTGTGGATAGCTTGGTGCCGATTGGTCGTGGTCAGCGTGAGCTGATTATTGGTGACCGACAGACTGGGTAAAGACTTAACAGCTTGTTAAAAGTTCTAACTATAACATGCTCTATTGAAAGGTTACTTTTAGACGTGGAATGGTGGATATTAATACTTGGGCTATATGGCGAGAGTAGACTAATATGAGAGTAACTTGTAGTGGAATTTAAGTTGGGGAATTCTTCGAAGTACTTAGTAAGGTTTATGTTTATTTTTTCTTAAAGCAAAACGTCAATTGCAATTGACACAATCATTAACCAGAAACGATTCAATGATGGAACTGATGAAAAGAAGAAGCTGTACTGTATCTATGTTGCTATTGGTCAAAAGAGATCCACTGTTGCCCAGTTGGTGAAGAGACTTACAGATGCAGGTATTAAGCAATTTCAATCTTATTGCGGTTATCTGGGATGCTGCAAATCTTAGAATAGCTTATGCTTATAATGAAGTCTGATTTTAATTACTCCCTGCTACTGCTAAGCCGCTTGAGTCGTGTCCAACTCTGTGCGACCCCATAGACGGCAGCCCACCAGGCTCCCCCGTCCCTGGGATTCTCCAGGCAAGAACACTGGAGTGGGTTGCCATTTCCTTCTCCAATGCATGAAAGTGGGAAGTGAAAGTGAAGTTGCTCGGTAGTGTCCAACTCTTAACGACCCTGTGGACTGCAGCCCACAAGGCTCCTCCATCCATGGGATTTTCCAGGCAAAAGTACTGGAGTGGGATGCCATCGCCTTTTCCAATTACTCCCTAATGAACTCAAATTCTACTAATACAAGTCAATACAAAAGTAATAAGTAAAAAACTATATCAGTGGTATAAAGCAGCAGTAAACTCAAGGTTTTGTTAGTTTCTTTAAAGCAGAAGCTATTAGACTGGGCAATCTTAATAGTAATGACAGTAGTAAAGTACTTAATTTTTATTCTAGTAGTCTCTAACTTAAAATCACAGTATTAATAATCATGTAAAACTTAATGTTTATTTTCTTCTCAGATGCCATGAAGTATACCATTGTGGTTTCAGCTACTGCTTCAGATGCTGCCCCACTTCAGTACCTGGCTCCTTATTCTGGATGTTCAATGGGAGAATATTTTAGGGATAATGGCAAACACGCTTTGATCATTTATGATGACTTATCCAAACAGGTCAAAAGAAATGTGTTTTTAGACGTGTTTATGTGTTTGTATGTGGTAGTTGACAAATGTAGCTCCTGTCTAATAGGTGCACACTTTTCTATACTGTAGGCGGTTGCTTATCGTCAGATGTCTCTGCTGCTCCGCCGACCCCCTGGTCGTGAGGCCTATCCTGGTGATGTATTCTACCTGCACTCCCGACTCCTAGAGAGAGCAGCTAAAATGAATGATGCTTTTGGTGGTGGCTCCTTGACTGCTCTACCAGTCATCGAAACACAAGCTGGTGATGTGTCTGCTTACATTCCAACAAATGTCATTTCCATCACTGACGGACAGGTATTATTTTTATGATTAAATATGAAAACTTTGGGTGATTTCAAGGCAGTAATTGAGATTGGTAGTTTTGAACTAATTTGTTAAATTCCTTTTACTTTTCATTATGGAAAACCTCAATTGTAAAGAGAATAGTATAATGAAACCCCACATATCCCACCTATTTATGTATTGATGGTATAATATACTTCATTCTTGCTTTCTTTTTCCCCACGGTTCTCTTTTGTATGTAATTTTGAAGCAAATCCTAGAGAGATCACATCACTTCACCAATTTAAGTTTTAATGTAAATATGGTACCTAATTTTTTTGCATCTCATATCTCCTTATCTCAGCAATGGAATATACAGGATGATTTTGAGTTGTGAAAGATTTAAGGAGCTCTTGAGGATAAGAAGCCGTTCAGCATTCTTCAGTTTTGGGGCTTCAGTTTTTGCTATAGTGACTTAATTGAAAATAATTGATTTCTTTAAACTTGCTAATATGCCTCTGTATTTTCCTTACATTGTAGATTTTCTTGGAAACAGAATTGTTCTACAAAGGTATCCGCCCTGCCATTAATGTTGGTTTGTCTGTGTCCCGTGTCGGATCTGCTGCCCAAACCAGGGCCATGAAACAGGTAATTTGTATTACTTTGTCATTAGGTTAAAAATAAAAATGTATTTGTATGGTGGTCTGTGTCATTGAAGTATTTTTGTATTGTTTGAGTTAATCATTTCTATGTTTCAGGTGGCAGGTACTATGAAACTGGAGTTGGCTCAGTATCGTGAGGTTGCTGCTTTTGCCCAGTTTGGTTCTGACCTTGATGCTGCCACTCAACAACTCTTGAGTCGTGGTGTCCGTTTGACTGAGCTGCTCAAGCAAGGACAGTATTGTGAGTTGTACATTTGGTCAAGTTCCTACTCTGTGTTAGGACCTGGGAATATCACATAGCTCCTTACAAACTGTAGTATGTGCCATTACCTTTGATTAAAGATGTTGCCTTTTGAATGCAATTGATACCTGTTTTAATTAAATTACAGTCATCATTTCAATGGAATTGCTAGGAAGGGTATAATAATACCTTTCTTTTGGAAATTAAGTCACAGTAGATTCTATGTCTCCCCACCATTGCCTTGGCTATATACATGTGGAATCTGGCAGATTTAAAAGAATGTTGACGGTGAAGGTCGCTCAGTCATATCCAGCTCTTCCACCCCATGGACTGTGTAGTACATGGAATTCACCAGGCCACAATGCTGGAGTGGGTAGCCTTTCCCTTCTTCAGGGGATCTTCCCCAACCCAGGGATTTGAACCCACGTCTCCCATATTGCAGGCGGATTCTTTACCAGCTGAGCCACAAGGGATAACTAATAGATAATTAATAAACTAATAAATAATAAAGAGTAATAAAGAATGTTAGTGTTGGGAATTCTCCAGTGGTCCAGTGGTTAGGACCTCTGTACTCTCACTGCCAAGGGCCTGGCTTCTATCCCTGGTTGGGGAACTAAGATCTCGCAAGCTATGTGGTGCAGCCAAAAAATGTATATTATCTTATTATAAAATTTCAGCAAGTTATTTTTACCCCAAACAGTCCTGTTGGGTGATGTATGGTGCTCATGGAATAAGTACAAAGATTGTACTTCAAGGCTTACCAATAAGGGGAAAAAACTGTTTCTCCAGGGAGGTGGGAAGGAGTACTAATAACAGAATTTCTACTTGTGAAATTCCGTAATCTATGAAGACATGTTAATAATTTGTGAAAAAAATAAGTTTCTCTAACTCTGGGAACAATGGCATGCATTTGTTGAGCAGCTTACTTCTTTCTTTTCAGCTCCCATGGCCATTGAAGAGCAAGTGGCTGTTATCTATGCGGGTGTCAGGGGGTATCTTGACAAGCTGGAGCCCAGCAAGATCACAAAATTTGAGAATGCTTTCTTGTCTCACGTTATCAGCCAACATCAAGCCCTGTTGGGTAAAATCAGGTATGAACATAACTGATGTCTCCTTTTTGTAAGCTTTAAAATAAAAAGTCTTGTTAAAATTTTTTTGAATTCTGTAATTCGATTAGTCATTGAATTTTTGCCCAGGTCACAACTGATCTGCTTTTGTTTTCAAATAGGACCGATGGAAAGATCTCAGAAGAGTCAGATGCAAAGCTGAAAGAGATTGTAACAAACTTCTTGGCTGGATTTGAAGCTTAAACTCCTGTGGGTTCACATCAAATGCCAGTTTGGTTTTGTCATTGTTTCTTCTAGTTCCATTTGTAAAAGGATTACTCCAATACTGCAGATGTACAGTAATCACATTAAAATAAAGGTTCCATGTTGCTTGGTGGTTTTCTATAGATTGATTCTTTAAAAGAACTGAGATTACTTTGAGGAATTGGCAAATATGTTTCTTAGCTATTTTTACTTTATTAAAGTTAGCAGGCCTACATAATATTTATGACTGAGTTCTTTGCACGATTCCAGAGTGTTTTGTGATTAATTAAAGAGAAATTCACTAACTGGCCATAAGAGGCAAAGTTCATATTTGATAATGTGAAAAGCCTGACCGGCTTCCCTGCCCAGAATACTGATCTGCATGAAGAGGTACTGTAATCAGTTTAAAAAAAAAAATAGGGCACACTAAGGTTTTCAAAGAAATGAAAAAAAAAGCTAAGTGAAGAATAAAAGATTAGGATAAAAATTGCAAAAGTAGCTATCAGAATGAATAAAGTTGTGAACATGTCAATATCTTTGCTTTAAAATAGCTTTCATACACTGCAGTTCTTGATTATGCAGTGATCAGGTTTTCATGGTTAGTATGTTTGGTCTTATTTAGGAAATTTTTACAATCACAGAGATAACTATTTTCTGTTAAGAGTTGTTAAGATTTGCTGTCACCTAAGAGCTTAATTCACATTTTAGAGTTCTCGAGAAATGAAACATAAGGGTAATTGTGTACAGAGATTATGGTGTTGGCAAATTTGAAAGGGTAGGTGGGCAGGTTGGAGACTTAGGGAAGTGTTCCATTTGGAGGTACAATTCCTTCTCCCACAGTAGACCTCAGGTCTTTGAATGGCAATGAGACCCCCCTTATGGAGAGTAATGGACTTCACTCAAAGTCTAATGCTTTTTTATTAAAGTGTTAATCATCTAAAAAATTCCTTCACATGGGACTTCCCTGGTGGTCCAGTGGTAGATTGTCCTCCCCGCAACCAAAAGAAAAAAAAACAAACCCTTCAGAGCAATACCGTAGGCAGAGTCAGGGACAGGGCTGTTGATGAGAGAATGGCCATCCATTGTTTGTCTACCCTCAACTTTCTGCTCTCTAACAGCAGCTGACTTTATTTCTTCTGACAGTTGTATATGGCGGTTTTCATTGTGCCACTTTTACATTATGTGTGTGATCTATTGATTTCACTCAGTAGTTAAGAATTTTGCATGTGGAAACACTACACACCCATCTTTATCATTACAGTATAGATTATGATTTGGGATAAAGAGAAATTTTGCTTACGACAGCTGAAGAAAGCAAAAATGTTTATTTTTACCTTCCTTTCAGAATCTGTATAAGCAGAATATTTTCAGATCTAGCTTTTAAAAATTATTTTGACTGCATTGTGTCTTTGTTGGTTGGCTCGGGCTTTCTCCAGATGCAGTGCATGGGCTTCTCTTGCACAGGCTGTAGGCGGGTGGACTGTAGAGCATGGGCCCAGCTCTGCTGCATGTGGACTCTTCATGGCCCAGGGATTGAACCCATGTACCTTGCGGTGGCAGGTGGATTCTGATCCACTGCACCACTACGGAAGTCCTTGAACAGTTGTAGTTTGATTTGTCTGATGGTAGTGAGACACACCAAGTATGCCATGTGGAAAGAGTCTGAATTTGCTCATGTAGGCCAGTTTCTGTTCATAAGCTGTATGAATTTGGGAAGTCATTTAAGTCTGATTGTGTGGATTAAGAGTGGTGGCCCTTTCCCTGATTTTATTTACCTAAAGTTCAGCTCATTCTATGGCTTGCTCAGGCTCATGTCCATTGAGCAAGCCATCTGGCCATCTCATCTGTTGTCTCCTCTTCCTGCCTTCGATCTTTCAGGTATACTTAGTTGCTGAACAACTATAGTTGTTCATCATAGTGATGAGAAGAGTTCTGCCTGTGTGATTCGAGTATCACCTGTTTGTAAGTTCCAACACCCCTGAACTCAGTTTAAACTCAAGCCCAGAAAAGGCCATTTAACTGGAGCTGATGTACAAACATGAATTTCTGAAGAGTATACTGGTGCCATGGGGGCGTGTTAATGTGAAGACTGAGCAAAGATTCATGTTACTTCAGTAACCTGAAACCTGATACTTTGACAAACCCTAGAGCTAGGAAGGAATTTGAAGTGATGCTGTTTATCCCTTGGTTGCTGAAGACCTGTCATTCTATGCTGGAATCTCAAGGACGATGTGAAACTTCCCATGTGAAATGTACTTTGCTACAGCTCCTTCTAGTTAAGAAGCTTTGTTTATATCTTGCTGAAATCTATTGGGAAGGATCCAACAGAAAACCATTTGTCGCTTCTAACTAGAGCTGTCAAATGCTTGTTATGTATTCTAGTTAAAACACAGGGTAGGCTCAGTGATATTGAAAGAGGAATCGCGTATATATAATGCGTTCTTTGTAATGTTAGGTTGGCACAAGAATAATTGTGGTTTGCATTGTTGAACTTTGCTCTTTGATACTGGAATACATTGTTAAATGTGGTTATGTTATACATCAAAAAAGATTGCAGCTATGAATAAGGAGCAACAAATTCTGAGACTCAAGTGCAGTTTTTTAAAACCACTCAAACTAATGTGATGGGTTACCTCATGGGCACTGAATACTTTCCCTAATGGCCTTCCTGTGTGGCAGCCAAATGGCCTGTCAAAATGTATTTTGTACAGCTTATAGAGGAGTGGTAAATGTCTTAAAAGGTACTTGACCTTTGAAATTTGAGGTTTTATGGCTTTCAGATTTACATTTTAAAATCTGTTGATAAAGTGAAGTCTCATGTCTTTCTCAAGGGTATAATTTATAGGAATATTAAGATAGGCATATTTTAAATAGTGCTGAGTTTATTGAGCATCAACTGTTGAGATTAACACTAAAGAACATGCAAAGTGAGCAAGACAAATACCATTTCATTTAGGTTATTTAACAGTTAACAGTGGGAGGGCAAAAAACATTTAATGACTTTGTAAATATTGTGCAGTTACTACACAGAAACACACACTGAATGCAGTAGATAAAATCACCACTGGTGGAACTGGAGGAGTTCGTGGGTGAATTGGCTTTTGGCCAGAGGAAAACTTTTTTTATGTTGTTCAGTTGCTCAGTTGTGTCTGACTTTGCGACCCCATGGACTGCAGCATGCCAGGCTTCCCTGTCCTTCACTAACCTCCTGGAGTTTGCACAAACTCATGTCCATCATGTTGGTGATGCTATCCAACCATCTCATCCTCTGTCTTACAGTTGATTTACAATATTGGTCTTAGTTTAGGTGTACAGCAAAGTGATTCAGTTATACTTGAAATTCTTCTGTACAAAAGATTTATGTATTGTTTATATATTCAGTTACCTACTTATGTCAGTATAAATTCATGGTTAATTATTTTGTACTTTGAATTATAATCCTATATATATATGTATATATATATGTATGTGTGTATATATATATATGGGTGTGTATATATATATATGTGTGTATATATATATATATATTTTGTTCAAATTCAGCTTATTTCCTGCCCCAGCTCTAGAAAGTCTTGGTTTTTTATTTTTCTTTTTGATTTTACAAGTTTTATACACACACACACCATACATGTGCATTATGTACATACTGGATATGAGTTCTTAACAGGATAAAAGTACCATAAATTTCCTCTTTTTTTTTTTTTTGGCCACACTGGGTCTTTGTTGCTGCATTGCAGGCTTTCTCTAGTTTGGATAAGCAAGGGCTACTGTAGTTGTAGTGCTTGGGCTTCTCATGGTGATGGCTTCCCTTGTTGCACAGCACGGGTTGTAGCACAGACAGGCGTCAGTAGCTGTGGTTCTTGGGCTTAGTCGCCCCGCTATATGTGGGATATTCCTGGGCCAGGGGTCAATCTGTGTCCCCTGCATTGGCAAGTGGATTCTGAACCACTGGGCCACCAGGGAAGTCCTTCTGTTCTTCAGCTTGTCTGTCTGAAAAGGTGGCTTTTGTTGAAAAAAAAAAAAAAAAGCCCTATAGACAGTAGGTTGTCTTATGTAACAGTGAATATCAAAGTTTTTCTGTCTTTAAATTACTTCAGTCAGGAACACATCTGAGTTCCTTACCTCATTCAAGAAAATTCTAAACTTAAACGGTGTCAAGAAGGAGGAATTTTTCCGTCGCACTCCATTTGACTGGCCTACTGATAAATTTGACACCAGATTAATGAGAGAAGTAATTTAATTGATGCACAATTAAAGTAAATTTTAATTGATGCACATGGAGGTCTCAGAAATGGGTTATAAGATGTGGCTAAAGCAGGTAAATTTTATGCTTTTTAGACAATAAATTTCAGAGGAATTTTCAGGACAAACTTAGGCTACGGGTGCTTAATAAGTGAGTCTAAACAGAGTTTGGATTTGGGGTTGTACATAAAAGAAGCATAATAAGTTTTGTTTATACAGACTTCTTGGCCCTGAATTTCCTATCTCTGTGATAAGGATGTCTTTCAACCTCCTGGTACACAGAGCGGACCTTTCAAATGGGAGATTTATTTCCTGATTTCAGGGAGACAGGTGTTACAGTGTCCTTGGATTTGCAATTTCTTAAGTAACATTGAAAATCATGCAGCTGAGGATATTTTGGGGGTGGTCTGCCTTGTGCCCCAACAGTGCAAAGGGCAGACCACCCTCACCCGTGCTTTGTCACAGACAGCTAGCCCCTGGGTACTGAAGCCTCCTCCTGGAAGTTTTCACTGTGCATACTGTTCATGTCCCGTTTTGACCCTCTGCTCCACTCATGAATCTACTCAGCTTCTAATCTTAGTGATGAAATCCAACCTCTCTGCTTTTGACATTGACTTACTGCTGCCCTCTGTCCCCTCCTTGGCCAGGTCCTGCTTCTCAGATCCTGGCTTTAGCTCCTTGGCCAGGTTTGCCCCTGTCTCCTGGAAGGGAGGGATCAGGCTATGGGAACTGAAGTAAAAATTGGTACCGACTGTTGTTTTTTTAATTAATTAATTTTTGGCTGCACTGGGTCCTTGTTGCTTTGCACAGGCTTTGTCTAGTTGTGGCAAGTGGGGGCTACTCTTCATTGCCAAGAGCAGGCTTCTCATTACAGGTAGTTTCTCTTGTGGAGCTGGGGCTCTAGGCTCACAGGCTGCATTATGTGTGGGGCATGGGTTTAGTTGCTCCATAGCGTGTGGCATCTTCCTGGACTAGGGGTCGTGTGCCCTGCATTGGCAGGTGGATTCCTATCCTTCATGTCACCAAGGAAGTCCAGTACTGCTGTTAATGATCAAGGAGAGCTTGTTGAATTCCCTGTCTGGTACTATCATTGTCTAATCCATGAGAGTGCATAAGAAAACAGCATCCTTATCTTGAGGGGCTTTGCAGTCTTCTTGGGGAGGTAAGCTATCCACCAGGAACAGAAATTAGAGAAAAAAACATAAGTCATATTTCATCAAGGGCTAGTTAGTGTAATAAGGATGACACGTTCTAGAAATTCAAGAAATGAGAAGACTAAGGACTAGAGAAGGTGGGAAAGGGGTGCTGAGATAGAATTTGAGAAGAGAGACCCAGGCAGCCTGCAAAGGAGCAGCACAGTTGGGGTGGCAGAAAAGCCTGATTGGCCTAGGGTGGGGACAGGGGAGGAAGCTGGGGAGTGAGGTGGGAAAGGTCAGGGTAAGGAAGGTCTTGACAGCCACACACGGGCATTTGGGACTTAATTCTGATGGGGAAACATGGCTTTGTGAGGAGAGCAAAGAAGCAGGCAGTGCTTCAAGAAAGCAACTAAGGCGAGTTGGCAGAGGAGGATGAGGAATGCAGACTCATTTTTAAAATGTGAAAGGAAAAGTGATTTTAGTGGGCATTTGTTATTTTTGTCACTCACCATCCATTTATCCTATTTCAAGGGAAAGATCCCTAATTCCTTCTGGGGAAGCCTTGCTTTCCTTTACACCTCTTGGGGAAAACAATTTGACAGCTTTATTTCAAAAACCTTAAAAATGTATTATTTAACCTGTGATTATGAGGTATAGTTGATTTTCAATGTTGTGTTAATTTCTGCAGTACAGCAAAGTGAATCAGTTATATGTGTGTGTATACACACACACACACACACACACACTCTTTTTTAAAATCTTTTCCATTATGGTCTACCATAGGATATTGAATATAGTTCTGTGTGGTATTCGGAAAGACTTTGTTTTTTATCTATTCCAGTATAATAGCTTAAATCTGCTAACTCTACCCTCCCACTGCCCCCTCCCCAAACCTCTCCCCTGACAACCACGAGTCTGCTCTCTATGTCCACCAGTCTGGTTCTGGTTTGTAGATAGGCTTGTCTGTGTCATATTTTAGATTTCACATATAAGTGGTATCATGCTTGTCTTTCTCTTTCTGACTTCAGTTGGTATGATAATCTCTAGTGGCATCCGTATTGCTGAAAATGGCATTATTTCATTCTTATTTATGGCTGAGTAGTATTCCATTGTATATATGTACCACATCTTTATCCATTCATCTGTCATTGGACATTTAGGTTTCCATGTCTTGGCTATTGTGAATAGTGCTTCTGTGGACATTACATTACGAGGAATCTTAACAAAAACTTATGTAAAAGATATTTATTACAGTAATATTTCTAAAAGCATTAAGAGAATGCTAAGTATTGGTATATCTACTTGATGGGAAATTATGCAAAAGTTAAAAAGTGATACTGAAGATTTTTCTTTTTAATTTTTTGGAGGTTTGAAATAAACTCACATTGTATAAACTCAGAGGTCCAGAGAGCATGAAGTGAAAGGTAGGTTTTCTTCCCTCCTATGTCCCTCTGCCCCATTCATAAGAGGAACATTTAAAACACGTGTGTCTATTCTTTTTCCTCCTTACCCAAATGGCAGTTTGTTTTGCATCTTGTTTTTTCCCCACTTTATAGCTGGTGATTGTTCCATATCAAAACACAGAGCTTCCTCATTTTTTAAATGCTTGAATATGATTTAATTGTATAAATATCTTACAATCTATTGAGCTAGTCCTCCACTGATGGCATTTAGTTCTTTCAAATCTTTTGCCAGAATAACCATGCGGCTATAAATAATTATATACATATTTCACTTTGCACATATGAGGATATCTGGATAAACTCTAACATGGAATTGTTGGATCAAAACATAGGAGCACTTAGGAAATTCCTTGGTGCTCCAGTGGTTAGGACTCAATGCTTTCACTGCAAGTCTTGTGGCCAAAAAAAAAAAAAGGAGCATTAAAAATTTTGACAATATGGCAAAATTTCTTTTCACAGAGATTTTCAATTTTTTCATGAAAGAGTGTCTATCCTGTCCATTCAGCCAGGACCATGTGCTATCAAACTTTATGTTGCTGCTGCTGCTGCTGCTGCTAAGTCGCTTCAGTCGTGTCCGACTCTGTGTGACCCCATAGACGGCAGCCCATCAGGCTCCCCCATCCCTGGGATTCTCCAGGCAAGAACACTGGAGTGGGTTGCCATTTCCTTCTCCAATGCATGAAAGTGAAAAGTGAAAGTGAGGTCGCTCAGTCGTGTCAGACTCTCAGTGACCCCATGGACTGCGGCCCACCAGGGTCCTCCGTCCATGGGACTTTCCAGGCAAGAGTACTGGGGTGGGGTGCCATTGCCTTCCCCGAACTTTATGTTAGGAAAGGTGTATTAAAGGATTTTAGAAAATACTAATGAAATATTGTTAAGTTACAAAAGCAAGACTCAAATCTGTACAGTACAAGCTTAAAAATGCAAATGTAGGACTTCCCTGGTGATCCAGAGGTTAATAATCTGCCTGCCAACCATGCAAATGCATATTACTGAAAGAGATAATGCCAAAATGTTAACAGTGGTTTATATTAAATGTATTGATTCATTATTCCATAATTGCTGTAGTCCGACTCTTTGCAACCCCATGGACTGTGGTCCACCAGGCTCCTCTGTCCATGAGATTCTCCAGGCAGGAATACTGGGGTGGGTTGCCATTTCCTACTCCAGGGGATCTTCCTGGAGTAGTGTTATTGCTGTAGTAGTGTTAACTTCATTAGTAAAATGTCCCAAATTTGTTATAGACCCTTGGGGGCTTCCTTGGTGGTGCAGATGGTAAAGAATTTGCCTGTGATGCAGGTGACCTAGGTTCTATCCCTGGGCTGGGAAGATCCCCTGGAGAAGGAAATGGCAACCCACTCTAGTATTCTTGCCTGGAGAATCGCCATGGACAGAGGAGCCTGGTGGGCTACAGTCCATGGGGTTGTAAAGAGTCAGACATGACTGAGCGACTAACACACTTCTGCTGTAAAAACAATTCAAAGCAAGACCCATGGATATAATACAAATATTACTTGTCTTTTAATTCCCAACACCTGTTGAGGTGATGAGGTTTATAAATTAGGAATGAATGAGGAATGTTTTCTGACAGTGTGGACAACCATTTGAAATTTACAATCTTGCCACCAGGTGGTGGAAGAGAGTTAAAATTCCGGGGACCTTGTGGGATCTGAGCCACGAAAATCAAGTACAATGTACCCTCAGAGGTTAAAATGTTAAAAATGAAAATTTAAACAATTAGAATTATATTTAAAATATTTGTTCCAAAATATGCAAAACTCCCAGGAAAAACCTTGATGTTATCTGTGGCACTTCAGCATATTTCCTCAGTTGGCACTATTTCTTACCCCTCCTTCTGTTGAGCCTGTTTTCCTGGTGCCCCTGATGATGCTGTCAGGCTTCCCTTTCTTCCTTTTAACCTCGCTGCTTTCCAAAGAGTTGAACAACAGGATGAATGGATGCATGTCCTGGGAGTGACTCAGAACTGAAGGCCACCTCTCCATCTCTGTTTTTGCAGATGACTCTTGGTGGGATTTCATCACCGGGGTGGGTGAGGGCGAACCTTCCAGCTGCCCTTCAAATCACCCCAGCAGCTATCTTCACTGTGTCTGTACCAAGCTAGAACCTGCTCAGAGGCACAGTTTGCCTCTCCAGGTCTGAGGCTGGGGTCTGGCTCTCTTGACCTTCATCCTCCCCCTCCTTGAGTGGATCTGCCTTAGGAATGACCTCTATCTTTGGCTCTGATTCTGTTTAGAGGGACAGAGCTGTAATCGAGCTCCTCATACTTTAAATACCTTGTGATCTTGGCCATGTCAATCAGCCTCTGTGGGCCTCAGTGTTGGTTCAGGGCAGGTAGTGCAGGTACTTTGTCCTAGAGTGCCTTGTCACTGCAAAGCGGGGATGGATCTGACTTGCCCTGGGTTATGTTTACGAGGGTGTTCTACTAGGAGAATGCAGGAAGAGAAAGGACGCTGGGACATCATACTTCTGGAGGGATTGGTGGAGAAGGGTCTTGGGTCTGGATCCTAAGAATGCGGAAGGGTTGGGGAGGAGCTGAGTTCCTGGACACCTTGTAAGGACCTCACTGAGGGACATGGAGTCAAGGGCCAATGACCTTTCCATGATTTTTGGACTTAAACATGCTTACCTATGGCGGGTGCCTCAGGGGTCCCTCACTTGACGAGCCGAAGCGTCCACACCTGACGCGGCCGACGGCATTGTCAGTGCTCAGGCTTCACGGAGGCCACGCGCGGTCCCCGCGACCGCCTCGGATCCGACGGGGGCTCCTTCCACCAGCGCGCAGAGCCTGGATGTCTCTGCCAGGAACTGGGTCAAGGGAGGAGGGAGCTGTGGGCAGGAACCGAGCCGAATTCGGGGAGGCGTCAGAATCGGTTCCTTCCATTCTTTAAAGGTCTCCCGAAGGAGCGGGACGTAGGGCTAACTGACACGCCCGACGCCGCAGGGTCTAACCCGCGGGCTGCCTCTCTTCCGCGCCGGACGAGTGCAGGGTGCGGGCAGACCTGGGACGCAGCTCGGGCAGGAGTGGGCAGTGCTGGGTGCTGCGGACCGCTGAGGGGTGTGGGGAGCGGAAAGTGGAGGGTGCTTGGCGCCGGGCCGGGGCAGGGGAGCGGGGCTCCGGGGGCGGAGCGGGGGTGGGGCGGGGCCGGGCCAGGGCGGGGCACCGTGGTGGGCGGGGCAGACGGTGGCGTGGGCGGGGCCGAGCAGGGTAGCTGGGCTATTGCGGCTCCCGGCAGGTGGGGCGGGGAAGCTGGGTAGGGCGGAGCGCAGTGCAGGGGCGGGGCGGAGCGGGGGAGCTGGGCGGGGCCGGGCGCTGCTGCTCGGGGCAGGCGGAGCGGGGGAGATGGGTGGTGTTGGGGGCGGGGCAGGGCTGTGCGGCTAGGGGCAGGCGGGGCGGGGCAGATGGGTGGTGTGTGGGGCGGGGCGCGGGGCGGGGCGCGGGGCGGGGCGGGCGGTGGCATGGGCGGGGCTTAGCTTCGGGTGAGCGGCCGGGCTGGCGGGTCCTGACAGTCCTCGTCCCCGCGCGCCTGCTCCGGTTGTCCTCGCTGCTCGCTAGCCAGCCATGACAGGCTCACTATTCAAGGGGAACTTTTGGGTAAGTCAGCGAGGCGAGGGGCCCATCTCCCGGCCCGGGAGCTGGGAGCCCCGAAGGGAGCCGCGAGCCCCTGTCCGGAGCAGAATCCGATCGGACCGGCCGCCGCCGGCCCCCTCTCTGCGCTGCCCCCAGCCCGCCGCGCGTCCGCGGGTCCCCGGGGCCCGGTTCGCAGGGTCTCCCTCGGCCGTCCGCGCCCGGGTCACCGCAGACAGCTGTAGCCTTATAGCTGGGACATTCACCCCTCATCTCACACCTGGGGAAACCGAGACCCAAAGGGAGGGGCCACCCATCCTGGGACAGTCGCAGTCTGTGAGCAGATTTGGGGGGTAACGTGGGTCAGAGAACGTGCGGTAAACTTGGCCGGGTTGTTTGGCTTTTCCAGGTGCGCGGAAATGTACAGCCTGTCCGAGCCTGCAGACATTAGCGGGGTTCTTTAGCAGAAGCTTTGCCGGTCTCGTAGCCCCGTTTCCTGAGCCTCTCCCAGCCTTTGCTCCCTGTCCCCCTATCCAGGGGGAGGCTGGTGCGTGTGTAAGATCCTACGAGCTGGTGGGGGCATCTGACCTCGAGGACGGACCCAACCAGGAGGCGTCAGCTCAGTCCTCTTCTCCTCTGTCCAGTCCTCTTCCCCCACCCTCTCGCTCCCCAGGTGCCCCTCAACAGTCTGTACCCCCTCATTTGGAAGAGCTACCCTCATCCTTTTAAGGCAGGAGCAGAAAGTCAGCTTGTCTCCAGACTGAGCTACTGCTGCCAAGCCACCCCATCTCCTTACCTGCAATCCCGATGTGAAGTGAAAGTTGCTCCCTCTGACTCTTTGTGACCCCATGGACTACAGTCCATGGAATTCTCCAGGCCAGAATACTGGAGTGGGTAGCCTTTCCCTTCTCCAGGGGATCTTTCCAACCCAGGGATTAAATCCAGGTCTTCCACACTGCAGGCGGATTCCTTACCAACTGAGCCACAAGGGAAGCCCAATACTGAAGTGGGTAGCCTATCTCTTCTCCAGAATATCTTCCTGACCCAGGAGTTGAACTGGAGTCTCCTGCATTGCAGGAGGATTCTTTACCAACTGAGCTATCAGGGAAGCCGAAAGGAAAACAACCCTGATAACTCCCCATTTAGTCTCATAGTGCCTAACAGGTTCCTGTCCCCCATGGAGAGTGCTACATAGAGAAACTTGGCCCTGTGACCTGGGGGACACAGTTTAGACCCTGCCTTGAGAAGTCCCTTTTCCTGGAGTTTTTGGGGGTCTCCTTGGGCAATGCCTACCTGTGGGGTATGGTCCTGTCACCCCAAGCAGCTTCACAGAGAGGATGCATGGCCTTGGAGCTGGCCCCTGGAGGAAGCCTGTGAATTCTTTGGGTGGAATAAAGGATCTCTAGGTCCCATGCCAGGCACTTTGGGGAAAAAACAGCACAGAGAGCCCTGTTTTTCTTCCCCTCAATATGTAGCATTGTTTTCAGGTCTCTGCCCAGTGTCTTCTCTTCAGGGAAGCCCTTCCTGATTGCGCCCGATAGCATGTTGTGTTCCTTCATAGTTTTTGTCCTTTATGGTTTTGAGGTTGGGGGCCTGCAAGCATGTGAGCACCTTGTGGACAGCTGTTGTCTGGCTTTCAGTGCCACTGCCCCTTGCAAGGGCTGATGCCAGTGAGATCTCAGCTGATAGCTGTCAAATGAGTACAGTGGATCTCTAAAACGGACAGGGCATGTAGTGGGTTGAGAGCTGCAGCCTCCATCCTCAGAGGGCTCCCAGGCCACAGGAAGGCAGCCCTACAGCTGCTCCCAGAGGCAGTCTTGCAGGAATGGTTAGAGGAGGGGGCAGACATGAGGTCTGTGTTGGGAGTTAGAGATTGAGTAAAGGTCCAGGGTAGAGAACTTTCTGGGTTTTTACTCCCCCATCCCCTGAGCTTTTACTTTCAAAACATATAAGATCCTGAGAGATAGTTTGCAAAGATATCTCCCATTTCCAATTTCATATGATTTTTATATCAAGTAATAAAAATAGTAATAGCTAACATTACTGTGTATAGAGTCTGTGGCAAGCACTGTGCTAAACACTTTACATATACCACTCGTTTGAGTCTCAACTACCCTATGGGATACCTTATTGACTATCCCATTTTACAGATGAGGAAACTGAGTGGCAAACAGGTTGAGCAACATTCCCAAGATTGTAGGGCTATTAAACAGTGCAGCAGGACTCTGCATAGACCAAGTGTTCATTGAGTGCTTTCAGTGAGGCTGGTGCTCAGTGAGAGTGTCCTTTGGTACCATCAGATGTAGATGCTGAGATATCATTTGACTCTTCATGTGGCTATCTTTCTCCTTCGGCTCTAACCATGAGCTCCTGGGGGGTCTGCACTGAGCGCCACCACTGAGCCTCCAGCACTGTGATGGTGCTTCTCATACGGATGCTCAGGAACCAGGCAGATGGGACAGTCAGCCCAGATTTGAGAGAAAAGGGGCAGAAGGGAAACTATTGGAGACCTTAGGGGCTGCCTGAGATGCTCTCATATTCTCAGGGATGGGTAGAGAGTGGGGAGCAAGGCTGTTGTTATTACTGAGGGGATGGCAGCAACTCACGCTTCAAGGACAAGAAGGTTGTGATGGTATAAGGTAGAAAGCTTTGGAAACCCGAATGGGTATCAGCTGATTGAATTGAACAAATATTTGAGAAAATACATTCTCTGTATACAGGTGGCATTTGCAGGGATAAGAGCACTGTCTTGGGTCGAAGGTACATTCATCATTAGGAAGCCAGCAGGGAGGGTGGACTTTAGTCTTGAATGCCTGTCCTCAGGAATATAGAGGACAAAGGGGTTGGGGGATGGGAGAGTTCTAGCAGGGGCCAAGGGGCAGAAAGGGTCTGTTCCAGGATGGAAATCATAGGGAAGGGACAGGAGGAGACCAATGAAAGGAATGGCAGAGGGTGAGAGAAGGCAAAGCCACAGGACCAGGTCACCAATTGAAGCCGGGCAGTGGGGGAGAGGAAAGAAAGGCTCGGAGCGGTCTCTGTGTAAGGTGAGCGGGAGAGTGGGGTACTGGCCGCAGAAAGAAGGAAGTCAGATGAGGAACTGGTTTGTGGGGAGAGAAGGAGGAGGAGGCAGAAGCGATATTGACAATATTAACCACAGGGGTAGCACTGGTGAAGACCAAGACTCGCAGCATCCCGAACCCCCTTGCAGCAGCCCTCAGCTTTCAGGACAGTGCCAGGGTTGCTGGATATGGGGAGATCCTGGGGAAGGAACAGGGGCCAGACAGCAGGCTTTGGGGATATCTTAATATTTGAACAACCAGTACAAACAATGAGTGTGCTCTGATCCTAGGTTTGAGGACTTGGTGGAGGTGGCCCCAGTGCCTGGGAAAGGGTGTCCAGGAAAGACAGTGCCTGGAACAGCAGAGGCTCTCAGGTGGCCTCAGTTCAGCTCAGTTCAGTTGCTCAGCTGTGTCCGACTCTTTGGGACCCCATGAATTGCAGCACGCCAGGCCTCCCTGTCCATCACCAACTTCTGGAGTTCACTCAGGCTTATGGCCAGGTTTAAATCCCCATCTGCCCCTTATAGCTGAGTGACCTTGGGCAGATAACGTCAACTCTCATTCTGTTTTTCCATGTTGAAAAATGAGGATAATACCAATGTTGATACTCTAGGACTGTTGTGAAGATTAAATCAGAGTTCTGTGCATGCCTGGCACATAGCAAGCACTTGTGATTGTCAACTATTATCAGCACAGACATGACAATTAAAGGAAGTGGTTGACAGTTACTCAAGGACAAAGAATCAAGAGATAAGAGGACCCCAGAGAAGCACTATTGGTGACTACCTTGTTTTGGCAGGAGTAGAGAGTGGTCAAAGAAAGAGGGTCAGAAATGTAGGGATTGAACCCTCACAGGAGCCATCACAGGCCCAGGAGAGGAATGTTCCATGGAAGTTGAGAGGCCCATGGTCAAATTAGGTAGATGTTCCTGAAAAGGTATGAGTCAGTGCATACTGTATAAATAATCTTCAAAGGCCCCATGGGAAGTTCATTTAAAGGAACCTTTTGGTGGATCTATTTGAAAAGGCAATACTCTTTAAAACTGGGATAGTCCCCAGCTGGGTTTGCCCACGTGCTTTTTCCCTCCCAGTTGTATGGTTAAGCCATGCTGTTATTTATCCTGGTTAATGCTGATGGTATCTTGTTGAAATAAGACGGGGACCGTGGGTGTGGTTTCCAGGGCTCCAGGGAAGGTGGCCACATAGGGACAGTCCCAGCCTTTGGCTTGTGGTCAGAGGGGCCTTGCACAGGTGACCTGTTCCAGAAGAGGGAGATGCTCCCCACCTCAGGACAGTCCCACATTCCTCACGAGGGTGTGACCCCAGCCTGACCCTGTGTATCTTCTAGATCCTTATTTTGACCTGGTCTTCCTGATTCTCACTGCTCTAAGCCCAGACCAGCTTCCTATTGCCTGTCCTATCCTCTCCCACCCCTGTGCCTACGGTGGGTGAGGCCTCTCTCCTCTGCTTGGGGAGTGACCAGGGGAAGGCTTGGGGCCCCCAGAACTTGCTCGTTGCCCCTGACCACCCAGGGCTGTCCCTCTACTTCAAACCTCTGACCGCTTTGGAATCTGTTCTTTCTGGGTCTTACCAGATCTTGAGTTGGTACTGTCCTGCCTGGTGGCAAAATGCAAGGTAAAGGCGTTGACTTTCATCCCTTCCAGTTCATTCTTTCTAGAGTAGCCACTGGGGACTAGCTTTAAAATAATTATCACAAACCTTTTTTTCTTGTTTTAGCATTGTAAGAATTTAATAAGAAAGTCATGGGATCTACCTTCTAAGGAAAATAAGAAATTCTTCTCTTTTTTGGTCATGAGGCATGTGGGATCCTAGTTTCCTGGCCACGGTGCAAACGCAAGCTCCCTGCATTGGAGGAGCAGAGTCTCAGTCACTGTGACTGCCAGAGAAGCCTCCAGAAAAAATAGGAAATTCTTTTTGAAATATATGAAACAAAATCTGAACAAGTGGAAAGAAAACAAAAGTTTGTTACCAAACTTTAAAGAAGTCTAAATGATACAAATATATTCTTTAAAAACCCAAATATTCCCAATGACTTAGAATGAAAAACCATATAAATATTATTTATGTTGTCACAATGTGTAAAGACTTTTTTATTTTATTTTTCTTTGTCATGTGACTTGTGGGATCTT
Source organism: Tragelaphus eurycerus (assembly GCA_935064755.1). Classification (NCBI taxonomy): domain Eukaryota; kingdom Metazoa; phylum Chordata; class Mammalia; order Artiodactyla; family Bovidae; genus Tragelaphus; species Tragelaphus eurycerus. The sequence continues at coordinate 17,498,674 of CAKXYN010000023.1, forward strand.
GATTTCCTGACCAGGGGTGGATCCTATACCCTCAGCAGTGCAAGTGCAGAGTCCTAACCACTGGACTGCCAGGGAATTCCCACAGCATGTAAAGGGTTTTTATTTTTAAAGCTAAGAGTGTGTGTGTGTGTGTGTGTGTGCTTAGTCGTATCTGACTCTTTGCAACCCTTTGGACTGTAGCCTGCCAAGCTCCTCTGTCTGTGGGATTCTCCAGGCAAGAAATACTGGAGTGGGTTGCCGTTTCCTTCTCCAGGGGATCCTCTCAATCCAGAGATGGATCCTGTGTCTCCTGCATTGCAGGCAGATTCTTTCCCTGATGAGCCATCAGGGAAGACTGAAGTAGTATATTACACTTAGATCTCCATTCTTATTTTTCCTGGACTTTCTAATTCTTTCTTCTTTTTTTGAGGAAAGACATTATTCACCTTTAACAGAAACCTTTTTTTTTAAAGCATTTATTTATTATTTAATTTTGGCTGTGCTGGGTCTTTGTTGCTGTGCGGGTTTTTCTCTAGCTGCAGAGAAGCGTAGGCTTCTCTTTGCACTGGCTCCTCTTGTGGAGCTCTAGAGCACAGGCTCAGTAGTTGTGGCCCACAGGCTTAATTGCTCCAGAGCATGTGGGATCTTCCTGGATCAGGGATTGAGCCCATGTCTCCTACGTTGCAAGGTAAATTATTTACCACTGAGCCACCAGGAAAGCCCCAGAGACCTTTTTTTTTTTTTTTTTTTACAATGCTCCACTCTATCAGTTTTTCCCCCTGCATAAACAACAGTTTGTTCGGAGATTAGATTTACACAGTCAATGTAGAATTCTGAGTTTGGTGTCTCAGATACCCATTACAGGAACACGTTAAGTTCATTCTAAAGTCAAAAAGACTTGGTGTGTGCAAACTTGGTAAAAGTGTATATGGATGCATATTAATTTATGGATTTTTCCGGTAAAAGCAACTATAGATGTCATTAGCCAGTCAAAGCAAAATATTAGTTACATCCAAACATATGCAATATCCAAAGTACCTCTGTTTGTACAACCAGTAGATGTTTTTGCGAGAGAAGACAGTGGCACCCCACTCCAGTACTCTTTCCTGGAAAATCCCATGGAAGGAGGAGCCTGGAAGGCTGCAGTCCATGGGGTCGCTCAGGGTTGGACACGACTGAGCAACTTCACTTTCACTTTTCACTTTCATTCTTTGGAGAAGGAAATGGCAACTCACTCCAGTGTTCTTGCCTGGAGAATCCCAGGGATGAGGGAGCCTGGTGGGCTGCCGTCTATGTGGTTGCACAGAGTCGGACACAACTGAAGCAACTTAACAGCAGCAGCAGCAGATGTTTTTGCAATTAACTTCTGTAATTTTCATTTACTGTCTCTTAAGTATAATCAGAATGTCCATTTTTGGACATATTTTATTACAGCATAAATATCATCTAAGTTTCAATGTTAGTGAAAAGCCCATCTGAGTAGGAAGGGGCTGACATTTTTCTTTCCTCCGCTATACTAGAAATCTCCAGCTTTGACAAAAGAAAAGGTGTTGGGGGGGTGGTGTTAAATAATAGGAATTGTTGGTTAGCGTTATAGAATGACATGTCACTGTTTTTAAAAAATATTTGTCTGCTTATTTATTTATTTGGCTGCACTGTTCTTTGTTGCCACATGTGGGATCTTCGTTGCTGTGTGCCAGAGCTTCGTTGCAGTTTCTGAGATCTAGTTCCCTGACTAGGGATCAAACCCAGGTCCCTGGTCTTGGGAACCTGGAGTCTTAGGCACTGAACCATTGGGGATGTCCCTAGCCATTGTAATTTTTAAAAATATAAAACTATTAGACTTTTCCAACTCTGTCATTGGGACTATTTAAGGTATGGTTGCCAGGAATTTAAGAACTCTTGCATGTTATGAAAATCCATAAAGACTGAGAGCTATATAATCTCACTCTGGAAAAGTCAGGCAACAGGAAACCAGATATTTTGGACACTGTTCAGATAGGTGCTGTTGTGTCTCACAACATTCAACACAAGCTTTGGAGCTTCCCTCAGAATCAGGGGCTTCTAGCTTCCCAAACAACCTGTGTGTGAGTAAAGTAGGAAGAGCAGGCTTCTGAAAGACACAGTAGGCTCTTGACATGTTGGTTTAAAAATTTGCCTTCTAGCTGGAATTAGCTGTATCTTTTGTGAAGGTTAGACAAAGGTCAAGCTGCAGGTTTCAACACAGGAGATAACGGTTTGTTCTTGAGAAGAGGAAAGCTTTTCCCTAGCTGACTCTAATGCTCTTGTCTTAAACACTTTACACATTGGTATGTGTAAGGAGGCTCAGGGTAGTTCAGCTCAGTTCAGTGGCTTAGTCGTGTCCGACTCTTTGCAACCCCATGAATCGCAGCACACCAGGCCTCCCTGTCCATCACCAACTCCCGGAGTTCACCCAAACTCACATCCATCGAGTTGGTGATGCTATCCAGCCATCTCATCCTCTGTCGTCCCCTTCTCCTCCTGCCCCCAATCCCTCCCAGCATCAGAGTCTTTTCCAGTGAGTCAACTCTTCGCATGAGGTAGCCAAAGTATTGGAGTTTCAGCTTGAGCATCAGTCCTTCCAAAGAACACCCAGGATTGATATCCTTTAGAATGGACTGGTTGGATCTCCTTGCAGTCCAAAGGACTCTCAAGTTCCCCTCTCACATCCATATATGACCACAGGAAAGACCATAGCCTTGACTAGGCGAACCTTTGTTGGCAAAGTAATGTCTCTGCTTTTGAATATGCTATCTAGGTTGGTCATAACTTTTCTTCCAAGGAGCAAGCGTCTTTTAATTTCATGGCTGCAGTCACCATCTGCAGTGATTTTGGAGCCCAGAAAAATAAAGTCTGACACTGTTTCCACTGTTTCCCCATCTATTTCCCATGTAGTGATGGGACCAGATGCCATGATCTTTGTCTTCCGAATGTTGAGCTTTAAGCCAACCTTTTCACTCTCCACTCTCACTTTCATCAAGAGGCTCTTCAGTTCCTCTTCACTTTCTGCCATAAGGGTGGTGTCATCTGCATATCTGAGGTTATTGATATTTCTCCCAGCAAACTTGATTCCAACTTGTGTTTCTTCCAGTCCAGCGTTTCTCATGATGTACTCTGCATAGAAGTTAAATAAACAGGGTGACAATATACAGCCTTGACATACTCCTTTTCCTATTTGGAACCAGTCTGTTGTTCCATGACCAGTTCTAACTGTTGCTTCCTGACCTGCATACAGATTTCTCAAGAGGCAGATCAAGTGATCTGGTATTCCCATCTCTTTCAGAATTTTCCACAGTTTATTGTGATCCACACAGTCAAAGGCTTTGGCATAGTCAATAAAGCAGAAATAGATGTTTTTCTGGAAGTCTGTTGCTTTTTCCATGATCCAGTGGATGTTGGCAATTTGATCTCTGGTTCCTCTGCCTTTTCTAAAACCAGCTTGAACATCAGGAAGTTCACGGTTCACATATTGCTGAAGCCTGGCTTGGAGAATTTTGAGCATTACTTTACTAGCATGTGAGATGAGTGCAATTGTGCGGTAGTTTGAGCATTCTTTGGCATTGCCTTTCTTTGGGATTGGGATGAAAACTGACCTTTTCCAATCTTGTGGCCACTGCTGAATTTTCCAAATTTGCTGGCATATTGAGTGCAGCACTTTCATAGCATCATCTTTCAGGATTTGGAATAGCTCCACTGGAATTCCATCACCTCCACTAGCTTTGTTCATAGTGATGCTTTCTAAGGTCCGTTTGACTTCACATTCCAGGATGTCTGGCTCTAGGTCAGTGATCACACCATCATGATTATCTGGGTCGTGAAGATTCTTTTTGTACAATTCTTCTGTGTATTCTTGCCACCTCTTCTTAATATCTTCTGCTTCTGTTAGGTCCACACCATTTCTGTCCTTTATCGAGCCCATCTTTGCATGACATGTTCCTTTGGTATCTCTGATTTTCTTGAAGAGATCCCTAGTCTTTCCCATTCTGTTGTTTTCCTCTATTTCTTTGCATTGAACGCTGAAGAAGGCTTTCTTATCTCTTCTTGCTGTTCTTTGGAACAGAGAACTGTTCCAAAGAACTCTGCATTCAGATGTTTATATCTTTCCTTTTCTCCTTTGCTTTTCACTTCTCTTCTTTTCACAGCTATTTGTAAGGCCTCCCCAGACAGCCATTTTGCTTTTTTGCATTTCTTTTCCATGGAGATGGTCTTGATCCCTGTCTCCTGTACAATGTCACGAACCTCATTCCATAGTTCATCAGGCACTCTATCAGATCTAGGCCCTTAAATCTATTTCTCACTTCCACTGTATAATCATAAGGGATTTGATTTAGGTTCATTTAGTGAAACCATAAAGTATTTTTTATGACTGGCTTATTTCACTTAGTGTAATGTCCTCAAGGCTCATCTGTGTTATAGCTCATGTCAGAATTTCCTTACTCTTTAAGTAGAATATTCTTCCATTGTATGTATATACAACATTTTGCTGATCTGTTCATCCATCAATAGATATTTGAATTGCTTCCATGTTTCAGTTATTGTGAATAATACTATGAACATGGGTATAAAAGTATTTCTTCAAGACCCTGCTGCTAAGCCTTTTGGCATATGCCCAGAAATGTAATTCCTGGATCATATGATAATGCTGTTTTTAATTTTTTGAGAAACTGCCATATGTTTCCCATAGCAGCTGTACTGTTCTACCTTCTCACCAGCAGTGCAAAGGGTTCCTGTTTTCTCATATCCTCACCAGTACCTTTTATTTTCTCTTTTGTTTGTTTGCTTTTTTTTTCCCACTCTACTCAACCCTCCACTTCACTTCCTCATTCTTTCTCTGTTTTGATGATCTTTGCCTTCTGCTTCATTAAGAAATCAGACACCAGCTGGTGAAAGCTCACTTGTCTTCTGTATAAATAAGATGTGGTGTAGCCATGAGTAATAGAAAAACCCAAAACAACAGTAGCCTCAACAAGGACAAAGTTTTTCTTTCACCCACACAAAGTCCCCAGCCATTCATTCCAGGGATGGCACAGCCACCCACAGTGCCAGGGCCCACACTTCTGTCTCATTCCTCTGGTGGTACCTAGATTAATGCCTGGTACATAATGGATTCACAGTAATAGCTGTTGAATGACTGAAAGGTTTATTAATAATAGGACATTTAAAAACTTGATATGTAGCACCAAACTGATTTCCTAAAGAGGAGACATAGTTTAAGTGTCCCTGATAATATGTGGAAATAATCAGTTTCACTACATCAGCCATGGCCAGTTTAATAAGCAATAACAGATGCCTTATTAAATTTTTGTTTGTTTTTATCACCAGGGAGAGTGAACGTTATTTTCTTGTTGTATTTCCCCATTTACAAATGGTTTTGATTCTTTCCTCATTCTTTACTTATAAATCTACATAAGTCTTTTGAAATGATAAATATATTCTTTGTCATTTAATACAAATATTTGAATGTGTATTCTTGTATATATGTGTGTGTGTATGCGGTTGTGTGTGTAATTCACATGTTCTAGCCTTGATTCACACGTTCAGCAACTAGCGTGCAGCAGGGAAGGACTTTCCTCATACCCTCAAACTTTTGCCTTGAACATTTCTGGGTTGCAATCCCAGCTCTGCTCCTTTCAAGCTGAGGGATGTGCTTGTTCAATTTACTCAACCTTGTTCAAATTACTCAACCTTCCTAAGCTTAGTATTCTTGTCTGTAAAAGGATCACTGTAGTTAAACATGTATAATGTATTTTGAAAACACTTTATACAGTCAAGTTTGCTGTAATTTTGTAGTTTCATCTCAGCTCAGTTTAGTTGCTCAGTCATGTCTGACTCTTTGTGATCCCATGGACTGTAGCACGTCAGGCTTCCCTGTCCATAACCAACTCCTGGAGCTTACTCAAACTTATGTCCATCAAGTCAGTGATGCCATCCAACCATCTCATCCTCTGTCATCGCCTTCTCCTCCCACCTTCAGCCTTTCCCAGCATCAGGGTCTTTTCCAGTGAGTCAGGTCTTCACATCAGGTAGCCAAAGGCTTGGAGCTTCAGCATCAGTCCTTCCAGTGAATGTTCAGGACTGATTTCCTTTAGGGTGGATTGGTTTGATCTCCTCGCAGTCCAAGGGACTCTCAAGAGTCTTCTCCAGCACCACAGTTCAAAAGCATCAATTCTTCGGCTCTCAGCTTTCTTTATGGTCCAACTCTCACATCCATACATGACTACTGGAAAAACCATAGCTTTGACTAGATGGACCTTTGTCGGCAAAGTAATGTCTCTGCTTTTTAATATGCTGTCTTGGTTTTTCATAGCTTTTCTTCCAAGGAGCAAGCGTTTGTTAATTTCATGGCTGCAGTCACCATCTGCAGTCACCCAAGAAAATAAAGTCTGTCCCTGTTTCCATTGTTTTCCCTTCTATTTGCCATGAAGTGATGGGACAAGATGCCATGATCTTCATTTTTTGAATACTGAGTTTTAAGCCAGCTTTTTCACTCTCCTCTCTCACTTTCATCAAGAGGCTCTTTAGTTCTTCACTTTCTGCCATAAGGGTGGTGTCATCTGAATATCTGAGGTTATTGATATTTCTCCTGGCAATCTTTTTATTTTTTTTTCTCCTGGCAGACTTGATTCCAGCTTGTGTTTCATTTATTCTGGCATTTTGTATGATGTACTCTGCATATAAGTTAAATAAGCAGGGTGACAATATACAGCCTTGATGTACTCTTTTTCCCAATTTGGAACCAGTCTGTTGTTCCATGTCTGTTTTTAACTGCTGCTTCTTGCCCTGCATATAGATTTCTCAGGAGGAGGAAAGGTGATCTGGTATTCCCATCTCTTTAAGAATTTTTCACAGTTTGTTGTGATCCACACAGTCAAAGGCTTTGGCATGGTCAGTAAAGCAGAAGTAGATGTTTTTCCGGAGCTCTCTTGCTTTTTCTATGGTCCAGTGGATGTTGGTAATTTGATCTCTGGTTCTCTGCCTTTTCTAAATCCAGCTTGAACATCTGAAAGGTCTCTGTTCATGTACTGTTGAAGCCTTGATTGGAGAATTTTGAGCATTACTTTGTTAGAGTGTAAGATGAGTGCAATGGTGTGGTAGTTTGAACATTCTCTGGCATTACCTTTCTCTATTGCACATCAAGGTTTCAAAACTCCTCAGCATGCTGAAACTCAATAAACATTCAGGTTCTTTTTTTCTGAACTCTTTTTTTATGATTAAAGTTTTACTCAGTATTTAATTGTCTTTTTCTATGAGCCTTTGGGGCTTCCCGGGTAGAGCTAGTGGCAAAGAACACACTTACCAACGCAGGAGACATAAGAAATGTGGGTTTGATCTCTGGGTCAGGAAGCTCTTCTAGAAGAGGGCGTGGCAACCTGTTCCAGTATTCTTGCCTGGAGAATCCCCATGGACAGAGGAGCCTGATGATCTACAGTCCATAAGGTCGCAAAGAATTGGACACGACTGAAGTAACTCAGCACACACTCACGCATAAGCCCTTAGGTGTTCCAACATTTGCAGAAGCTAGAGATCTGTGTGGACCTGTAAAGCCAGGAGAAGACTGATCCCTGCCCTCGGGGGGCTTTGTTGCTGTTGCTGTTTTGTTGCTCAGTCGTGTCCGACTCTGTGACCCCATGGACTGCAGCATGCCAGGTTTCCATGTCTTTTGCTATCTCCCAGAGTTTGCTCACACTCATGTCCATTGAATCAGTGATGCCATCCAATCAACTCATCCTCTCTCATCTCCTTCTCCTCCTGCCTTCAATCTTTCCCAGCATCGGGATCTTTTCCGGTGAATCAGCTCTTTGCATCAGGTGGCCAAAGTATTGGAGCTTCAGCTTCAGGATCAGTCCTTCCAATGAATATTCAGGGATGATTTCCTTTAGAATGGACTGGTTGTTTCTCCTTGCTGTCTTCTTAAGGGACAAACACATGTGTATGACACTGATGGGAAACAGGTTCACCTAGTCTGCTCATGCTGCAAGGACTGGGTTAGCCGGACAGGATTATGGGTCAGGCTTAGCTGGAGCACCGTTTCCTAAAAAGTGCTGAGATGGTACCAAGCATTGATAAGATGGGGAAATCCGTGTTTCCAGAACCCCTCAGGGAAGGCGGTGGCACAGCACAGGGGTAGAAGGAACACTTGAGTGAGCTGCTTAGGGTAGGGGGACTGGGACTCCCCCTGCAGGTCTTGCTTGAGTGACAATAGCTGATAGTCTGGCCACCCTCTGAGCGGCCAGGGTCTGGCTCATTTTCAGGCTTAGTCCTGCTGTGTGACAGATGCCAGCCGAAATGCTGAGAAAAGTCACCGCTGTCCTTCCTCTCCACTCTGGCCCTGCACTGCTGAGTCCCCACTCCTGTATGAGCACGACTTTTCTATTTTAAGAAGCAGGACCTGCTTAAAGCGACAGGTTCAAAAATGGCCACAAACACAGTTCCTTCACTGCACCAGGCCTTGGTTGCCCCTCATCTTGGAGTCTACTCTGAAACTGCACCCTGTTGTCAGAAACAAACATGGCTTTCTTGATCCCGTGTCACGGTCTTCGTAGCCCGGAACGTGGGGACTGGAGTCAATGAGAAGAGGGACGCAGGGGACCCAGGTCTCGAGGGAAACAAGGGTGCTTTATTTGCAGAAATGCATATTTATATATCTTCATACAAGGCAGCTTTAGGCAGTAAAAAAATTGAGCAAAAACAAAGGCAAGCAAATAACAATCTTCAAAGGGCCAGAAAGCATTCCATATCCTGAGTAAGAGGGGCATAATTGAATAGATTACCTTTAAGTAAAAGGTCACTGTAGGGAGTCACTGAAAGGAATCCAAGGAGGTGCCCTTCTCATCGGAGAAGGCAACGGCATCCCACTGCAGTACTCTTGCCTGGAAAATCCCATGGACGGAGGAGCCTGGTAGGCTGCAGTCCATGGGGTCGCTAAGAGTCGGACACGACTGAGCGACTTCACTTTGACTTTTCACTTTCATGCATTGGAGAAGGAAATGGCAACCCACTCCAGTGTTCTTGCCTGGAGAATCCCAAGGACAGAGGAGCCTGGTAGGAGGCCGTCTCTGGGGTTGCACAGAGTCGGACACGACTGAAGCAACTTAGCAGCCCTTCTCATGATCTCAGTCCTGAGAACTGCGTGCAGCTCTGATCGCTCCTGTTTTCCAGGAACTGATAAGGAATAGAGTCCTTGAGAAATGGCACACAAAGGAAGAAAATAACATATTGGATCCCTTAAAGTTGAATATCCCCTGACAATCCTGCAAGTCACGTCCTGAACTAGGGGTGCAGAAAGACTTAAGCTCTGAGGCATTCATCAGTACCTCTGCTGCTGGCCAGATCTGGACAGTTGATGAGTCCTGTGGGCTGTCTGCCCCAGATCAGGCTTCCCCCCTACCTGTCCGGTGTTTGCGTGTGCCTGTGCGAATCAGGATTCCCACGTTAATTCCTGCTCAGAAGGTTGGCCAGCTTTGATTCTGACCAGCCGTAGCTCAGGGCTGGTGTCCTGGCCAGCAGGCCTCTCCCTGGTTAACCCTGGCTGATGCTGCCCTTTCCTGGGGAGTCTGTACATGAGGGACCCTCCCATTCCTCCTGGCCATCCTCAGCTCTGAGTCAAAGGGAGCAGACTTGCTGAAGATCCAGACACCTGCGTGTGAACCGTGCGACCCCTTCTGCAGAAACCAAACTGAAAGATCCCGCAGTCCAAGGGCTCAGGAAGCCACGAGACTGTCCGCTATCTGAGGGCAAAGGAATTAGTCCAGTCAGGGTCGTTGCAGAGGGGGAAGCTGGAAGCCTGAAAAGACGGGGGCCCTGAGAGAGGCTGAGTGAACAAGACCGCAGCTATTCAGAATTGTGATTGATTCCGAGAGCAGAGGATGTGGGGAGGGAGAGGCCAGCAGCCGCAGTCCTCCCAGTCAGGGCTATGTATCATTTGGGGTCTGCACCCCACTCTACCTCAGACTAAGTGGGTGACTCCCCGGAAGCCACCCTGCTAACCACTCTGGTTAGCGTGGGCTTCCTGTTTAGCAATGTGGATAATACTATCTGGCCGGCCCACTGCTAGCTAGGGCCATCGTGTCTCAGATGGAGGAGGTGGAATCGTTGGGGATGTGTTAATGTCAATAGTATAGTGTTTTCATGTTTTGTGTATTTCTTTGGCCGTTCTGTGCAGCACGTGGGATCTTAGTTTCCTGAGTAGGGGTGGAACCTCTGCTCCCCTGCAGTGGAAGCCCAGAGTGTTAACCACTGTGCCAGGAAGTCCCAATATTGTAGTGCTTTCTGCAGTTAAGTTAATTTTTAAAATTGAGACCATGAATGAAAATGATGAGTGGAAATCACTTGAAAAAATCTCAAGAATTGTTAGAACAGGTGAAATATAGTCCCTAATCCCTAAAAATTATGATTTTTAAACAAGCAGGGGTCCCTGTACTTCTGTTGTGAGGCTAATTCCGTAGTATTATCCTCAGGGCTCAGTGGCACAGGTTTTAGCAATGAGTGAACATGGCTTTGAATCCCTGCTCAACTGTGTATGCATTTGCTTTACGATGTTGGGCCAGTGGTGTTACGTCTCTGGGTCTCTGTGTCTGCATCTGTAACATCTGGGTGCTAATACCTCTTGGATATCATCACCTGGATGATCTCTCCATCTCAGGGTCCTTAATTTAACCACAGCTGCAGAGTTCATTTTGCCATGAAAAATAACACAGTCACAAGTTCCAGGTATTATAGCTTGGCACCACATAAGGTGGTTGGGTCATCACTGGACGTGTGTGTGGGGGTTGAGTTGTCATCGGGGACTTCTTTGAGAAGATGCCATTTGAACTGAGATGTGAAGGGTAAGGTCCACCTAGCCTTGCAGATGGCCGAAGGAAGGGGAGGGAAAACAGCAAGCCTGGAAAGGGCCTAGTGTGTTTGAGGGATGGAAGGATCAGCACTTCAGCAGGAAGCAGGCTGAATCGCTAAAACTCAGCTTGACAAAAACCCGTTTGCTGAAATGATCGTGTCACTAAAAACTCGTTTTTAGTGATTACCCAGAAATCTAAAGCGTATTGTATTATCAAGGGTAGGTTCAACAAATTTTTTGTTTAATAGGCTTTATTATTATTATTTTATTAACAGGCTTTATTATTTTGAACAGTTTTAGGTTTACAGAAAAATATTGAACAAGGTACAGGATTCCCATATCACCTCTCTCTCAGTTTCCTCCACTATTAACATGGGGTGAGAAATCGTGCCTTTCATGAATGTTCACTGAGCAGCTACTCTGTGCGAGACATGGCAGCAGATTTTGGGACTTCATACTCTAGTCTGTGAGATCCAAGGTGGCCAAATAGTACATACATTCTACAGTTAGGGATTTTGGTGACTTCAGTGAAGGAAATAGAGTGTATGAGTTTCCTATTGCTGTTTTAACTAACTGCCACAAGCTCAGTGACTTAACACAAATTTCCTGTCTCACAGTACTGGATGGCAAAAGTCTCACTGGGCTAATGTTGAAGTATCTGTAGGGCTGTATGCCCTCTGGGGGCTCAAGGAAAATCTGTTCCTTGCCCTTTCCTGATTCCAGAGGCTCCCCTCATTCCTTGGCTAGTGGCTCTCTTTTGTCTTTAAACCCAGCAATCACATCACTCTGCTTCTCTCTTTTAAGGGTTCTTGGGCCCACCTGGATATCTTGCATTACTGTGTTACTACTGCTGCACCAACATTACTAGCTAAAGTCCATGCTTTACATTAAGGCTCACTCTTCGTTTTCTGTGGGTTTTGACAAATGTGTGATGCCATGTAACCACCATTACAGTATCGTACAGAATGGTTTCATTGACTTGAAAAATCTTCTTTATATCCTTGCTTGCTTCCCCTGAACCCCGGGCAACCAACAACCTTTTTATTGTCTCCATAGTTCTGCTTTGTCCAGAATGTCATGTAGTTGGAATCACATATGGTATGTAGCTTGTTCAGACTGACTTCTTTCATTTAGCAATATGCTTTTAAGATTCCCCCATGTCTTTTTGTGGCTGGAGAAGGCAATGGCACCCCACTCCAGTACTTCTGCCTGGAAAATCCCATGGGTGGAGGAGCCTGGAAGGCTTCAGTCCATGGGGTCACTGAGGGTCGGACACGACTGAGCGACTTCACTTTCACGCATTAGAGAAGGAGATGGCAACCCACTCCAGTGTTCTTGCCTGGAGAATCCCAGGGACGAGTGAGCCTGGTGGGCTGCCGTCTATGGGGTCACACAGAGTTGGACACGACTGAAGTGACTTAGCAGCAGTAGCAGCCCATTTCTTCTTATTGATGAACAATATTCCATGGTATGGATGTACCACACTGTTTATTTGTTCACCTACTGAAGGACATCTTCAGATCAGATCAGAAGGACATCTTGGTTACTTACAATTTGGGGCAACTATAAGTAAAGCTGCTACCCACATTTGTGCGTAGTTTGTATGGACATAAATTTTAAACTTGATTTAGTTTCATTGATTCAGATTTATTGATCTAGCTCAGTTGGATGTCGTTTTAACACGTATTTCACATCTAATATGGCTGAATATCCTCTGTGCTTTTAAATTCATGCAATTTATTCATTGGATCAAACTGAATGAGAAGTCGGTGAGTTAGAGAAGGAGAAAAGGCAGTGGGCCCAGATGAACATATAGGGAGCAAAACTTCTTATTTGCTTCTAAAATTTGCTTCCAAAATCCTAACATCTATTATTTGCATATATCTGAAATTTGAATATGAAAACATTCTCATGACCAAATATCACAAACAGAAAGTATAGAAAACTTGAAAGATGCTGAACTTGGGCTGGTGCCAGTGAAACGGCAGTCATGAAACTTAAAAATAAACTAAATCTAAAATTTAACTACATTTAAATCAAAACTTTGAAAAAGCCGCGAGGTCTTTTATAGACTTTTTATAGACTATAGAATTGTCTATTTTATAGTCAGTAGGAGCAAGTAGAAACTAGAGGCACATGTTTCAGAGGTGAGAGAGGGCTGAATCACTGAGACATAGAGGATGAGTAATTTTGGAATGAAAAAAATGATATTGATGTTATTCCTCAGAATCAAAGTTAATCAACCTGGTCTTCAGATATGGAGATTATTGCATTTATTTACATGGTGCTGGTTGAGTAACACATTTTGCATTTATGTATCCCTATTCATGTTAAGGATATAATGATTGGGGCTCAGTTTCTTCATTAGTTGCAGGATGGAGACTGCTTTCATGGTTGAGCTCTAAGGTGTCTTCTGATTCCCAGGCTGGAACAACGTGGGAGAGTAAACAGACTCTGATTACCTAGACTGTTTAGGAATTGGGATAGATATTCTGATTAGCAGTACTTTCTCTTTTTTAAAAGCTTTTTATTTTGTGTTGATTTAGTTGTTCACTTGCTAAGTCATGTCTGATTCTTTGTGACCCCATGAACCACAGTACACCAGGCTTCCCTGTCCTTCACTATCTTCCTGAGTTTGCTCAAATTTTGTATTGGAGTATAGTCAATTAACAATGTGATAGTTTCAGAGGAACAGCAAAGGGACTCAGCCATACATATACATGTATCCATTCTCCCCCAAGCTCCCCTTCCATCCAGAGCAATACTTTCTGGTCAATTGATAATTGACCCTGATTCTTTTTTTTTTTTAATTTATTTTTTTGGCTGCACTGGGTCTTAGTTGCTGCTCGAGGACTTTCTCTAGTTGTGGTGAGTAGGGGCTACTCTCTAGTTGCATTGTGTGGGGTGGGCTTCTCATTGCAGTGGCTTCTCTTGTTGTGGAGCACAGGCTCTAGGGTCCAAGGGCTTCAGTAGTTGTGGTGCAGGGGCTTAGCTGCCCCCACCACATGTGGGATCTTCCCAGACTAGGGACTGAACCCATGTCCCCTCCATTGGCAGGAGGTTTCTTAACCACTGGGCCACCAGGGTAGTCCGACCCTGATTAATTTTTAATTCAAAATTTGTTAGAATTTATAAATCTACACTTGCTTTGGATAATCAAAGTCCAGAGACCATAAGGGAATTTTTTTTTGAGGACTTTTCTGATTATGCATTGGGGTTTCAGAAACAGATAAGACGGAGGAAACTGATTAGGAATGGATGTACTGAGGCCAGGTTTTACCTTAAATAGTTATTAACAGTAAATCTTTTCTACTGACCTGCAGTTTCTTTACTTCAGATAAATTGTCATGGAAAAAGACCCAGGCAGTTGGGTATCTGGATGACTTAAGTCAAGGTTTCCCAGTTAGACGGAGCCATTATTTCTGCAGGGATGAGACTGCCTGAGTCTCCACAGTGGTGTATTGTTTTGAGACCAAAATTTATTCTCCTTTGAGTATCTGGTTTGCCTAGTGGGTCAACCAGAAGGATAGTAGAGATTCAGTCAGTTTAGTCTCTCAGTTGTGTTCAACTCTTTGCGACCCCATGGTCTGAACACGCCAGGCTTCCCTGTACATCACCAGCTCCTGGAGCTTGCTCAAACTCATGTCCATCGAGTCGGTGACGCCATCGAACCATCTCATCCTCTGTTGTCCCCTTCTCCTGCCTTCAATCTTTCCCAGCACCAGGGTGTTTTCCAATGAGTCAGTTCTTGGCATCAGGTATCCAAAGTATTGGAGCTTCAGCTTCAGCATCAGTCCTTCTAATGAATAGTAGAGCTTAAAGTCCTTCAAGATTGTACTGCAGTGTGAAATGTGTCAGAGGCTGTTGGGAATTTTTGTGGATTGGACCCAAACTTTCCACCTGCAGTGAGAAGGAATATAGGTCAGCTGGTGCAGTGACTGTGGATGTTTCCTGGGTTGGACCTACTTTGGATTCCTGGCTCTATTTGCTTTTTTTTGTTTTTAACAGTAGTGGCAGTACATTTGGTTTTTGAACTGGCCTGTTTTCTTGGCTTTTCTGGCGCAACTGCTAGAGTTTGTTGTTCCCTTGAAGTCTGTTCATCCCATAGTTGAAGACTTAGTTTCAGTTTTAGGAACAACCTCTTCATCCTGATGCTTGCTTGCCTCCCAGGCCTGGGCAAGTGTCTTGGGCGTGTCTGGGAATTCTCAGGAATGCTGTGGGTGAGGAAGATGACTTTGGGGTCTGAATCTCTGGTCATTGACATATCACTGGTTTTACCCTGTGATGTGTAAAGTCATGCATCTCTTAGGTTGAAGTCAGCCCTTCAACTTATTTTTATTAACTAGAGAAGTCATAGCACTATCATTAGCAGTGCTCTTGGGGGTAATCTAATGTTCCTTGTGAATTGAAATTCTCAAATTTTCTCTGCCAGGAGATTTGTTTTCCCTTATGTGTGTTCTGTGTACGTGCATGCGTATGTGAGAGATTTGGATCATGCTAAAGGTTAACTGACTAATGCTGGACATGAGCCAACTTTCTGAATATTATCTTTTAAATCTTTTGCCTTCTATGTTAGATTTACAGGGATAAGTATCTTTCAAAAAGTCATGATCTCACCGTTGCCTAATAGGAATTAATCTGTATTTAGTAAAATAGAACTTGTTTCTAGTTTTACACCAGTTTTGTTAGAGCAGTCCAATCAGTTCAGAAATAGAGGTTGCCACTAGTAAATATGAGGTTTAGCTTCTTCTAGACTTTTATCTTTGCTGTTATATATAATGTAGCTATACATTTTCTTAACATATATAAGCTCCCCTATTATGGGTGCATATATGCAACTTTCATTTTTCTTGTAATGATATGTTGTGGATATCTTTTTATGTTTCTATGTATAATTCTGCTTTATTCTTGTGTCTATTCAGTTTTCCACTGTATGATTATCAAATTTACTTAAACGGTTTTTGTTGCTGGATATTTAGGTTGTTTCCAGTTCTTTGTCCTTACAACACCTTTGTATATGTATCTTTTCAGATCTGTGTAGTTATAGAGAATAAATTTCTACTAGAAGAAGCTATACACATTCAAAATTTTCATTAATATTGTCTATTTGCCTTCCAAAAAGGTTGTACTAACGCACAATCCTGCCAGTAGAATGTGACAGTGACTGTTCTGCTATACTTTTCTTTGCCAGTGCTGGGTATTTTCAACCTTTACCAATCTGATGCATGAAAACTTATGTCTTGTTTCTTGTTTGCACTTTTTGATTGTTGATAATATTGATTCCCTTTTTACAAAGTGCTTATTGGCCATTTAAGAGCACTGTCTCTATATCTTTTACCTATTTGAAAAAAAATTGGTTTTGCTTATTTTTTGGTTCCCCTGGGTCTTCATTGCCACACACAGGCTTTCTGTAGTTGCAATGAGGGGGAGCTACTCTCTCGTTGCAGTGCCTGCGTTCCTCATTGCTGTGGCTTCTCCTGTTGCGGTGCCTGGGCTCGAGGGCACTTGGGTTTAGTGTTTGCAGTGTGCCAGCTATATAGCACGGGCTCAGTAGTTGTGGTGCATGAGATTAACTGCCCCGTGGGGTCTTTCTGGACAAGGGATCGAACCTGTGTCCCCTGGATTGGCAAGTGAATTCCTAACCACTGGATCACCAGGAAAGTCTGAAAGACTGTTTAAGATTTACAGAAAAGTTGTAAAATAGTACAGGGAATTTCTAGAGACTTTTCACTTGAATTCCTCAAATGTTAATACTTCATTCTTTCTCTCTGTTTGTACCTAAAATACACATGCACACATTTATTTTTTCTGAACCATTTAAAAGTAAAGTTGAAGGCATGATTTCCCTTTGTCCAGAAATTCTGCATTGTGTATTTCATAAATATAAGGATATTTTCTTGCATAATCACAGTATGATGATAATATAATACTGTTAGCTAATGTATAGACCCTACTCAAATTGTCCCAATTGCCCTGGGTAATGTCTTTATAGCAAAAGAAGAAACACTCCTTTTAATCCAGGATACTGTGTTGCATTTAGTCCAGTCTTTTCAGTCTTCTTTAATTTGGAACAGTTCCTCAGTCTTTTGTTATTTATGACTGAGATTTTTGAAGTGTATAAGACAGTTATTTTGTAGAATGTCCCTCAACTTGAGTTTGCATGTTTCCTTATAATTAGATTCAAGCTATTTTTGGCATGAGCTACACAGAAATGGTGCTGTTTTATTCTCGGTATCAGGGGCATGTGATATTTATTTGTACTGTTACTGGTGGTGTTAACTTTGACCCTTTACAAAGGGTTCCAGTGGTTATGTTGGTTTCCGGTTGCTGCTGTAACAGTTTGCTACAAATTTAGTGGCTTAAAACAGCACAAATTTACTATCTTATAGTTTTGGAGGTCAGAAGTCTGAAATGAGTTTCACTTGGCTAAAAATCAAGGTGTTAGGAAGGCTAGCTTGTTCCCTCCGGAGGCCCTGGAGCCTCTGCTTGGCATTGTCCAGCTTCTAGAGGCTGCCTGCATTCACTGGCTTGTGGTCTCTTCCTCCCTCCAAATCAGCGGCACAGCAACTTCAAATCTGTCTCTCTGACTTTTGCACCTGTCATCCCATTTCTGACTCTGAGTTTTCTGCCTCCTTTTTATGAGGAGCCTGGTAATTACACTGGGGCCACCTGGATAATCTCGGATACTCTCTGCATCTCAAGATCCTTAATTTAATCACACCTGTAAAGTTCTTTTGTCATATAGGGAAACATACTCACAGATTTGGGGATTAGGTTGTGGACATAGTTCAGTTCAGTTCAGTTCAGTTGCTCAGACGTGTCCGACTCTTTGCGACCCCATGAATTGTAGCACGCCAGGCCTCCCTGTCCATCACCAACTCCCAGAGTTCACTCAGACTCACGTCCATAGAGTTGATAATGCCATCCAGCCATCTCATCCTCTGTCGTCGCCTTCTCCTCCTGCCCCCAATCCCTCCCAGCATCAGGGTCTTTTCCAATGAGTCAACTTTTTGCATGAGGTGGCCAAAGTATTGGAGTTTCAGCTTTAGCATCAGTCCTTCCAAAGAACACCCAGGACTGATCTTCAGAATGGACTGGTTGGATCTCCTTGCTGTCCAAGGGACTCTCATGAGTCTTCTCCAGCACCACAGTTCAAAAGCATCAATTCTTCGTCACTCAGCTTTCTTCACAGTCCAACTCTCACATCCATACATATGGACATGTATGGATGTCCATATGTATGGGGGCCATTATTCAGCTTACTGTAGTGGTGTGTTCTCAGTTTCTCCACTGTAGAAGTACTGTTTTCCTCTTTGTAATTACAGGAAGATACTTTGAAAACATGTAAACATACCACTTTGCTCAAACTTTCATCCATTAGTTTTAATATCCATTGATTATTTTTGCCTGAATCAAATATTACTAAGATAGTTGCTAAATAGTGATTTTTAAATGTTAGCAATTTTATTGAAGAATAATTTACATGTAATAAACTGCCCATGTTTAAAGTATACAGTTTAATACGCTTTAACATGTGTGTACCACCTATGAAATTCAACAGTTGAGATAGTGGATAGTAAGCAAATCTATCATTCCCAAACTTTACTCTTGCCCTTTTGAAATCTCTCCTACCTCATCAGTCCTTTTCCAGGCAACCACTGATCTGCTTTCTGTCACTATAGATTAGTTGTATTTTCTATTATTTATATAATTGGAACATAATAAGTACTCTTTTTTGCCTGGCTTCCTTCATTTATAACTATTTTGAGATTCGTCCAAGGTGCTGCTTGTGTTAATAGTCTGTTCTTTTTTTAAATCACTGAGTAGTATTCCATTTTATGGACAGATCAGTTTGTATAATCATTTACCTTTGATGGACTTTTGGGTTATTTCCAGTTTTTGAAAATTACAAATACACCTATTGTGAACATTCAAGTCCAAAGTCTTTGTGTGCTGATTTTCTAACTTTATCTACATAATAAAGTTGGCATTCTCTGTAAGGAAGAGCCTTTCTCTCTTTCTCTTTGCCTCTCTGTTTCTGTCTTCCTTAGTATGGATTTATGGATTCTTATTTTGTTCAATGGATTATAATATGTTACAGTTATAATTTATCTTCATGCTTGAATCATCCTACGTTTGGACTGTGGGGATCCCGTTTATACTGGAGCCTGTCTCCTTTTGATATATCCCCATCATGCTTTGAGCACTTCCAAGCTTTATGGCATAGGATGCTATATGACGTTTCTCCACCCCTAGTCCTGGAGAATCTTGTTTCTCCAAAGAGCCTGGGTTCCTTTTAGTAGAGAGCAGGACTTATAAACCAGGATTCCAGTGCTCTAGCTATGCCTATTGCCCCTTATTGTCATTCTTTCTAGACTCTCTCCACACACAGAGTAAAGAAATACATATATACACATGATTCCTCCATTTCCATTCCAGTATCACAAGGTATTTCTTAAAGATAGTTTTATTTCTTGGTTACTATATTTCTCAGTCCTTTCCAGTGGTGTGCTGGTAAATGGTTAACAATTGTTTCTCCAGTGGATAAAACTCTAATTTGCAGCCTTTGCCAATTGCTATGGTGTAAAAGCTTGCCCTTTTTTTTTTTCACTTTAAAATAGATCATATTAATTCTAGAGATATTCCATGCTAATTCATAGAGATATTCCTCATTCTTTTCATAAGTGCATATAACTCCATTGTGTGGATGAGTGTTTATCAAACACTCTCCTGTGTATGAGTATTTAGCTCATTTCCAAAATTTCCCAGTTACAAACAGTACTGCAGTGAATAACCTGTGCAGATGTATTTTGGTTTTGCTGGAGGTGTACCTTCACGGTACATTTGTATAAGCAGGATAGCTAGATCAAAAGATAAACATGTATGTGATTTGGTTAGATATTGTTGAGTTCCTACTCTTTGAACCAATTTTTCTTCTCACCAGCAATGTATGGGTGGCTGTTCACACAGTCTTGTGAACAGAATGTGTTGTTGCACTTGTTAATTTTGCCGTTCTCATGGGTGAGAAATGGTATTTCAGTTAAATTTCCATTTGCATTTCTCTTTTCTATGGGTGAGCTTATTTATTTTTTCATATGTTGAAGGAACACGTTCACACAAAGTAAATCATCTGTTCATATTTCCTGCCCATTTTGGGGGTTCTTCTCTGTTAGTTTTAAAGAATTATTTATATATTAGGTATATTAGTCCTTTAGCTGTTGCATAACAGTTAGCTAATTCTCTTTTTTCAATTATCTTTATGTTGCTAATTATCACTTTTGCTATGAAAAGTTTTTTTATTTTTAGATGATAATTTTTTTTTTTTTTTTCTGCTTAGTTCCCTGACCAGCAATCAAACCCATGCTCCCTGCATTGGAAGCATGAAGTTCTAACCACTGGACTGCCGTGATCAAACTTATGAAATTTATTTAAGTTAGATTTTAAGTTATGATTAGAAACCTTTTATGAATGTTTATTTCTAGTACTTGTATGCTTTCATGTTTTTCCATTTAGATCTATGATTTATTTTGAAATTCTTGTGTATGGGGTTTAGATCTATTTTTATAATTTTCTAAGTAGCTAACATTTGTCCAAGAACCCACTTATGAAAAATTCCATTTTTGCCCCAGTGATGTGAGAAGCTACCTTTAGCATATATTAAATTTCCCTGTGTACTTGGGTCTATTTCTGGACTTTATATTCCAGTCTGCTGGCTTGTTGACTGTTTATGCACCAGTACTGCACTGCTTTAATTATGAAGGATTTATGATATGTTTAAATGTCTGGTGGGGCTGGCTTCCCTCATAATTTTGCCAGTTTTTGCCTTGCTATTTTTTCATTTTTGTGTTTTCCATATAAACTATGTTTACTACATAAAAAATAACTTGTTGGTATTTATTAAGATAGCATAATTTTTTGTTTGTTTATTTTTTCTTTTTGTTTTTTGGCTGTATGGCACTGCTTTCGGGATCTTAGTTCTTGGACCAAGAATCAAACCTGGCCCTGGCTGTGAAAGCCCCAAGTCCTAACCACTGGACCACCAGGGAATCCCCCAGCATTATGTTTTAAAATTAACTAAGAACTGATATGTTAATGACAATGAAAATCTTTGTATTATATTATCTGCAAGTAAAGATGGTTTTATTTCTTTTCTGTCTCTTATGTTTCTAATTGATTTATCTTCTCAAATTGCATTGGTTAATACCTCCAGTATAAAGTAGTGGAAGTATGAGCATGAATATATATACATGTGTCAGTATGTATATAGATATATAAATTCCCATTTTCTCTACTTTCTTTTAACATCAGAGATGGGTGTTGAATACTGTCAAAAGCTTTTTTTTGGCCTTGAATTACTTTTCTGTGGCTGCTGTAACAAATCATCACAAACTTGGTGGCTTAGAACAACAGAAATGTATTCTCTTACGGTTCTGGAGGTCAAAACTCCACACTCAGTATCACTGAGATGAAAAGATGCTCAACATGGCTACTCATCATGTAGGCTGTCTGCATTTCCTCTTTGGAAAAACGTCTATTCAATTCTTCTACCCGTTTTTTATTCTTTTTCTTTTATGCTGAGTTGTATGAGGTGTTTACATAGGTTGGATATTAACCCTTCATCGTTCATATCATTTACCAATATTCTCTCCCATTCAGTAGGTTGTCTTTTCATTTTGTTGATGCTTTCCTTTGCTGTGCAAAAGCTTTTTAAGTTTAAATAGGTCCCATTTGTTTATTTTTGTTTTCATCTCCTTTTCTTTAGGAACCAGATCCAAAAAGATATTGCTAAGATAATGTCAAACAGTGTTATGCTTCTGTTTTCCTCTAGGAGTTTTATAATTTCCAGTCTTATATTTAGGTTTTCAATCCATCTTGAGTTTACTATTGTATCTGGTGTTAGAGAATGTCCTAATATTTTTCTTTTGCATGTAGCTATCCAGATGATTTTTCTTTTTATTTATTAAAATTATTTTTTAGGTTAGTGGATTTCCTTGTATTCAAAAACTTTCCCTTCTTGGAATAAACCCCACTTAGTCATCGTACAATCTCTTCTTAATGTGGCATGGATTATTTTTGCTAATATTTCCTTTAGTACTTGATTAATATTCATAAGTGATATTAGTAACTATATTTTTTATATTCTATTGGGTTTATGTATTGTTTTATATTTGTTTTATAAGTGAATTAATAAATTTTCTTTCATTTCTGATCAATTTATGGACCAATTCTCCTGTGAAAACATCAATTACTTTTTTCTGCTCCTTAATCACTTTCTCTGTTTCTTCTAAGGAAATTGGCTTGTCTAAGCTTTTTATCTCAAGTGGGGTCAATTTTGGTAAACTGTATTTTCAGAACAGGCTAGCCTGTTAATCTTTCCTTCTATGTTTGGAGTCATAGTTAGGAAAGAAACTCTTACCTCAAATATGTTTAAAACTCTTACCTTAATATGTTTAAAATATATACATTCTGTATTTTCTTCTTACGTGTTTGTGATTTCCATGTTTACATCTTTAATTTATCAGATATTTATTTTAGAGTGCTACGTTAGAAAGAACTTTAGTTTTTGGCAGAATGAACAGTCATCGTTACAATAACATTTCTTGAACAAGGCATTGTTTTCTTTCTGGTTGTAAATGCTTCCTTTATCATATTAAATCCTCAGAGGTACACAAAGCCATTCTTGGACTACTGTTTGTATTTTATGCATCTGATCATTAATTATCAATATAAATAACATAGAACTTAAACATTTTTTTGGATACTTTGTAGTCCTTTTTATATGGTAGGTTAAGTCTTCACTTATCTTTTCAAAATTTTAGGCTCTGTTTTCATTTACCTACTCTTTTTATTTTGGCTTTAGAATGAACTTAAATTTAAAAAGAAATTCCACTAAAATTTTGATTGAAATCATTTTAACTTTATAGGTTTACATGGGGAGACTTGAATCTTTCCAATATTGGACTTAACCCATTTTGGACTAGGATATATTTCTTGATGTTCTGAAATCTTTGTATTTTTTAAAGTAATGTTTTATAGTTTTCCTTCAAAAAGCCTTATTCCTAGATATTTTATAGGTTTTATTGATATTGCGAATAAGATTTTGCATTTTAAACTACATTTTTAAATGATTATTGTTGATATATAACAAAGCTGTTGATTTAAAAAAAATATTTAATTCATTTCCTAGCTTTTCATTTGATAATCTCTTGTTTTCAAAGTAAGTAATTATATAATCTAAAAATAATCACGATTTCTGATATTTTGGCCTCTGTCTGGAGTGAAAAAGTGGAAAGGTGTCACCCTGAAACTGAAGGGCATTTACAGAACTTGAGAACCGCGCCGAACCTCTTTTTCTTTCATTGTTTACTGTGCAAGCTTTGATGGTGCCTAGGGACAGTGGCCTGCTGCTGTTCTGGTCATCGTGTCCTTGCGAGGAGCCTGCTGCAGGGTGGAGTTCTCACCAGCTGTGGTTTTGGCACAAAAGTCAGAATTAACTGCTCTGGGCAGGGCACTGGCTGAGTTCCTGGTGTCCAACAGACACCCTCCCCGTATCTCTGAAGCTGCTCCAGTTTCAACCCCTGCTGATCTGAGCTTAGGGTTTTCAGTGACTCTGCTGGGAAAGTTTGTGGACTGTCTTCTGTTTTGTGGAGGTTGGAATACTGACTTCTGACTTCTATCCTCTGTCCATCTAGTCCTATCTGCTTTTTGTTTTATAGAAATTCCTTCAACGTGCACCTTCTTCCTCAGTGAGCCCTTTCCTATTTTTCTGTTGTTGCTGTTGATGTTTGTTATTTTAGTGGGGCCTGGGAATAGATGAGACAGAAACCAGACTTCAACAAGACTTCATGTTTAAGAGATGGAAGTAGGGAGAAAGGGGACTTCCTAGGTGGCGCAGTGGTAAAGAAATCTGCCTGCCAATGCAGAAAAGTGAGTTCAGTCCCTGAGTTGGGAAGATCCCCTGGAGTAGGAAATGGCAACCCACTCCAGTATTCTTGCCTGGGAAATCCTATGGACAGAGGAGCCTGGAGAGCTACAGTCCATTGGGTCACAAAGGGCAGGACGCAACTGAGTTGCACACATGTATACCCATAGGAAGAAAGACTTCAGATTATAAAATCTATGCAGTATATTCTAGAAAATGTAGAAAATATAGAAGCATGCTAAGACAAGAATTGCTTTTAACCTTTGGGTGCCCATCCTTCTAGTCATTTTTTCCCCCTATTCAGAGTTTTTGCATTGTACACTTTCTCAGGTTTTGCTTTCACTGAAAATATTTTCAGTTGAGTGAAGATGCCTTTGTAATTGACCGATGGCTTGACAGGAGGAATGCTTAGACATGTGAAGACATCATGTGGACCCAGGCCAGACAGAGGTGGGGCTGTCTAATTGAGGATTACAGAGGGCAAGGGAAGCATGCTGTCGGCTTATAGAACAAGGCAGATGTGAAGACTGGGGTGGGGTTTCATTCTTGGCTTCACAATCCATTATTACTGCTTAAGAGAAGGCTTAAGGGAACAACCAGTGTAGTAGCTTTGATTTTAGGTTTAGGAAAATGTGGCTGAAAATGGCAGTTTCCATATCCTTTGCTGAGGTATCCCTGACACTTTTCCAGTTGCTTTCTCAGATGACTACACACTTATTTTTGAATACCTAACAGCTACATTTATTTCACTGTTGTCTGCTCTCAATGAAAAAAAAATCATGTTGTTCAAACACTTATGCTTTTTTGTTTATGTGTCCATTAAAAATCTGGATGTACCTCCCTCAATTCCTTTAGTTTATGAAGTACTTGGCACACTCAAAGTTCATGATCTCATTTGGTCCTTCCAACATCCCCATTTTATAGTCTAATAAGTGGCACCCCACTCCAGTACTCTTGCCTGGAAAATCCTATGGATGGAAGAGCCTGGTAGGCTGCAGTCCATGGGGTCGCCAAGAGTCAGATACAACTGAGTGACTTACAACTGAGTGACTTAACTTTCACTTTTCACTTTCATGCACTGGAGAAGGAAATGGTAACCCACTCCACTGTTCTTGCCTAGAGAATCCCAGGGATGGGGGAGCCTGGTGGTTTGCCGTCTATGGGGTTGCACAGAGTCGGACACGACTGAAGTGACTTAGCAGCAGCAGCAATCTATATTTTCAGATAAGGTGAGTTTGAGCCATTTAGCTTTACCTCTTCTGATTAAAGAGATAGAAAAGAAAGACCGAGGTTAAGAGCAGAGAGAGGTAAAATGAAGTCTGGTCTTTTCCTGTCTTCTGTTACCATATAGCTTTTAATAAATAGTGAAGATTTGGATAATACTGTTAATTGAGAGTTAAAATCTTTCACTGTGGTTGGAGGAAGTGATAAGGAGAACTTCTCTTCCTCGTTTCTTATTTTCTTCAGCTGCAAACATAGAAATAGCTCCTGGTTCACTGTGTTTATATTCAGCATGTTGCAGTCCATTAATGCAAAGTGCACCACATTAACACATCCCAAGGCCAGTCTTCAAACAAATGCAGCCTTTGTGTGTAATGCAAAGTTAGTGCCTTCTCCCCGTTCTAGGGGGCTCTCTGGGCTTCCAATGGGCATCATGCCAATTTGCACTTTTTACTCAAAATTGGAGGTTATAAAAAGAAATGCAAACCATGAAAGTCTTCTCTGGCCTCTTCTCCTTTGCATTTATTGATAAAAACAATCATTCTTTCCCGCCCCATTCTGCTGTATTCTCTAGTTTCATATGCAAGTATCCTGCTTTCCTTGAGGCAGGAGCCATGATTGTTCTTCCGTCTTTTTTAATTTCTATGGCGGCAGTGCTCAAGCAGCATTGTAGTTTTTGGAGTGTTACTGAGGCCAAGCTTTCTCTGCTTGCTGCCAATGAATCTGAGAGACAAGGAGTTGAGGCAAGGAATACAACTTTATTCAGAAAGCCATCACACAGAGAAGATGGCAGACTAATGTCTCAAAATAACCATCTTTCGGGGTCTGGAAGCCAGGCTCTTTTATAGAACTAGAGAGAAAAGCAATGAGGAAACAAAGTCAAAAGATAGAATAGAGAGGTTGCGGCAATGAGAAAGTAAAAAGGGCCATCAGTCTCTGTGAATGGCCAGCATCAGGGAAGTGTGTTAATCTCTTCTTTCTTGTAGCCATTCACAGGAGGGCAGGGTCAGATTATCTCTCTGTGAGATGAACAAAGACACTTTAATAGTCAGGCAGAGGGGCAACGTCTTCTGAGGCATGCCCTTATGTATGATTATAATAACAACAGCAACGAAAAGCAAATCAAATAAACAGTTCCAACATGGAGTCACTATTGGTTCTTCTCTGCAACAGGAGGAGTATAAAAAGTGGGAATTTCCCCACCCCAGATCAGAATCACCAGGTCTGGGTTAAGACCTGGGGGTCTGCCTGTTTACCATGCTGCCTGGATGATTCTGGCATGGGTGGTCCTTGGAGCCCACATCTAGAGAAACAAACTGTGTAGCAGACGTCATGATAAGATGGATGTGAGAAGCACCACCGAACTGAATGTGTGGATACTCTGTGTGTGGTAGCACATGTCATTCTGGTGGTGGTTTGGAGACTGCAGGTATCCTTTGCTTCCCCTCTGCCTTGTCTTTCTGCCTAGCATCCACATGGTGGAAAAAGATCACTGGAAACAAATTCTCTGAGGTCCCTGCAGAATGAGCCTTAGGATTGGGCCCAGAGGAGGTGTACATATACCTGGATTCATTGAGAACAGACCTGAGTATTAGGGGTGGATTTGAGGAGATGGTGCCAGTGGAGTTACCCTCCATCAGGCAGCCCATGGAGATTTCCTTCTCCTCTGAACCCACACCCCACCTGGACTGGACATCCACTGGTGTCACAGCATGGCACAATTTTGCTGGAAAATTTTTTGTCTTACAGAAATTGAAGTGGTTTTATGACTAAAGTACTGCTGCTGCTGCTGCTGCTAAGTCGCTTCAGTTGTGTCTGACTCTGTGCGACCCCAGAGACGGCAGCCCACCAGGCTCCCCCGTCCCTGGGATTCTCCAGGCAAGAACACTGGAGTGGGTTGCCATTTCCTTCTCCAATGCATGAAAGTGAAAAGTGAAAGTGAAGTCACTCAGTCATGTCCGACTCTTAGCGACCCCATGGACTACAGCCTACCAGGCTCCTCTGTCCTTGGATTTTCCAGACAAGAATATTGGAGTGGGGTGCCATTGCCTTCTCTGGATTAAAGTACTAATCTATTGATTAAAACTTGAATACTTTCTGTTATGGCTGGCAATTGTAATTATCTTTTATTTTTTGTCTGGCTGTTAGTTGCGAAAACTGATAAACATCTTTTACTGTTGTGATTATGTAACTAGTGTTCGTTTTAATATTGTAGGAAGGGGAACCTCTTCCAAGGCCTGAGAGTAGACTCTTGTCTAACACTCAGAAATGAATTGTCTGAGGAG
This sequence comes from Tragelaphus eurycerus, assembly GCA_935064755.1. Lineage (NCBI taxonomy): Eukaryota > Metazoa > Chordata > Mammalia > Artiodactyla > Bovidae > Tragelaphus > Tragelaphus eurycerus. Next base: position 17,525,936 of record CAKXYN010000023.1, read on the forward strand.
ACACACCTGCTGACAAAGCGAGAGACTTTATTGGGAAGGGACACCAGGTGGAGAGCAGTAGCGTAAGGGAACCTGGGAGAATTGCTCTGCCATTCTCTGCCATCCCAAGGCTCACAGTCTTGGGATTTGTGGGGATGGGATTAGTTTCCGGGTTGTCTTTGACCAATCACTCTAACTCAGGGTTCTTCCTGGTGGCGCACACATTGCTCAGCTAAGATGGATGCCAGCAAGAAGGATTCTGGGAGGTGGCAGGACATGTGATGTCTCCTTTTGACCTTTCCTGAACTCTTCCTGTTAGTGGTGGCTTATTACTTCCGTGTTCCTTACCAGGACTTTCCGCTGTGAAATAACTCACGCAAATGATCACTATGGTGCCTGGCCAGGGTGGGTGGTTTCAGTCAGTGTGCTTCCCCTAACATTAACACCATTGCATCATGATTGGTCAACAGAAAATAATAGAATTCTGTATCACTAAAACCACCATTTAACAGAAAAACCTGTAACCACTTTTTAAAATCCAGACGCACATTAAAATTATCTTGGAATATTTTGCAAAATATATATGCCCGGGTATTGTTTTTTTCTCCAAACTCCGGATGTGATTCTAATGAGCAGCCACATTTAAAAACAACTGGAAAAATATTGGACTATATGATGATCTTTTACCTTTATCTAGTTTGTTTCATTTTTTCTATTTCATATTCAGTGCTCCCATTTCATCTGGGTTTCCCTCGTAGCTCAGTTGGTAAAGAATCTGCCTGCAGTGCAGGAGACCCAGGTTTGATTCCTGGATTGGGAAGATCCCCTGGAGAAGGAAATGGCAACCCACTCCAGCATTCTTGCCTGGAGAATCCCATAGACAGAGGAGCCCAGTCTACTACAGTCCATGGAGTTGCAAGAGTCGGACACGACTTAGCGACTAAATTAGCATCATCACCATTTCATTTAGCTATGTTTTCCAATTTTCTGTCTGTTTTTGTTATTCCTCCTCAAACTTTTATCAAGTGTAGTAGAAAAGCTTTTGTATACATATATGTGCTCGAGCTCAGTCATGTCTGACTTTTTGTGACTCCACGAACTCTAGTCCACCAGGCTTCTCTGTCCATGGGATTTTCCAGGCAAGAATACTACAGTGGGTTGCCATTTCCTTCTCCAGGGGATCTTCTCGACCCAGGGATTGAACCTACATCTCTTGCACCTCCAGTATTAGCAGGTGGATTCTTTACAACTGAACTGCCTGGGAACCCTACACACACACACACACACACACACACACACACACACACACACACACACACACCGCTCAGTCATGTCCAACTCTTTATGACCCCATGGACTATATAGCCCGCCAAGCTCCTCTGTCCATGGAATTCTCCAGGCAAGAATACTGGAGTGGGATGCATTTTCTTCTCCAGGGGATCTTCTGGACCCAGGGATCAAATCCCAGTCTCCTGCATTGTAGGCAGATCCTTTGCCATCTGTGCTACCAAGGAAACCCATATATATATTATATATATACATATATGTATAGTAAGTATAATATGTATATATATTTAGAAAACATGAATTTTTGCTTAGCTAAAAAATTTATGACATTTTGGTTCCACTTATTTGACTAAGTATGAATAGAATGCTAGATTTCTAATTTATATTCACTCAGAACTTTGATATAGTTCCATTTATTCTGGCATCTCATATTACTGCTAAAATTCTAGAAAGCTTATTATTTTAGTGATTTTTAAAAAAATTTGAATGAAGCTTGAAACTTCTAACCCAATTCTGAAAATGTAAAGAAATATTATATTATAAAAAAACAGGAAATTAAAATGTGATACAGTGTTATTAACTAAAGTACAAATTTTGTTCAGATTTCACAAAATTTTATGCTAGTGTCTATTGCTTGTTTTCATACCTCATTCAAGATTCCACATTATATTTAGTTGCATCGATCAACTTTAGCTGCATGCAACAATTTCTGATAAATTCTCTTTTTATTTTTATTCTGTTACAAATATTTTCTAATTTTCCTTGTTATGGCTTCTTAGATATACCCAACATTTTAAAGTGTACATTTAATTTCCAAATACATTTAAAGTATCCTTGATATTAATTTTTCATCTAAATGCTTTCTTCTCTGCAATCACTCTCTGTGATTTTTTTTCAGTCTTTTAACCTTCTTGAGGCTTTCACTGACTAAGTCAAAGATCTCTCTGGGTAAAGTCACATTGCACTGGAAAATATGTGGGTTATTTTCAAATATCTTTTGATATTGATTTCTAACATCATTCCACAGTGATAAGAGAACAGACTCTATGATCTCAGTACCTTTAGTCCATGATATTTTTGCATCTTGTTTTATGTCCCTGGATACATTCCCCTGTCTCCTGGTTTATAGCCTATGGGAACTTGAATAGAATTTGTACCCTGATGTTGTGTGAAACTTGTATAAATCTTAATTATGTGGAATCGGTTCATAGTGCTTTTCAGGTCTATTATATCCTTCTACATTTCTGTTTATTAATTCTATTAATTTTTGAGAGTTTGATATTGAAATTCCAACTAAAATCTTAATTTATCTACTTAAAAATAATTGAAAAAAATAATTGTAATATGTAGTGGAACTGGTGCTTCCTTGGTGGCTCAGATGATAAAGAATCTGCCTGCAATGCAGGAGACCTGGGTTTGATCCCTGGGTCAGGAAGATCCCCTGGAGAAGAGAATGGCAATACATTCCAGTGTTTTTGCCTGGAGAATTCCATGGACAGAGGAGCTTGGCGGGCTTCAGTCCACAGGGTCGCAGAGTCAAACATGACTGAGAAACTCACCCACATAGTGGAACTATATGTAACTTTGTTCCGTATTTTCCAAATCTCCTGTACATGCATTATCATGCTTTCATAATTTAAAAAATAAAAAATTCTGAAAAGTTGAATGCTATTTACCTCTATAATTTGAGCATTTTCTTTCTTTCTTTCTTTTTAATTTGAGCATTTTCAACCTTATATTCTGGGTCTTTGGGAGTTGGCTGGGTTCTTGAATCTGCCCCTCCTTTCTCATTTCCCTGCCTCACCTGGGACTCCAAGACCAGATCCATTTGTAAGGCTTACCTTCCTCTGTTCCTTCCAGTGACTGCCTCCTCCCTCCCATTATTTTCTGACTCCTAATCAATTTTTCTTTTCTTTTTCTTTTTAAGTTTTTGAGGTGTCATTTGCCTAAGATGAAGGGCACAGACCAACAAGTTTGAAAACTTCATGTACCGGTACAACTCACACCTCCATGGAAAGATTTTTAAAACAATTGTTAAAATTTTAATTTTATTGATTTTAGTTATTTATTTTTGGCTGCTCTGCGTCTTCATTGCTGCACGTGGGCTCTCTCCAGTTGCTGCCAGCGGGGACTGTTCTCTAGTTGTGATGCGCGGGCTTCTCACTGTGGTGGCTTCTCTCGTTGCAGAGCACAGGCTCTAGGGTGTGTGGGCTTCAGTCATTGCAGTGCACAGGCTCAGCAGTTGTGGTGGACGGGCTCCATTGTCCTGAGGCATGTGGGATCTTCCTGGGCCAGAATCAAACTGGTGTCCCCTACATTGGCAGGCAGATTCCCAACCACTGGACGACCAGGGAAGTCTGGAAATATCTTAATTGGATGCATTGCTATCCAGGAAGTTCCCTCATGTCTCTTCCAGTCCACCTTCAGTTTCTCCCCTGAATTAGGCAATCCCTGTTCTTACTTCCTTTACCATAGAAGTAAATCCTAGAGTGCTTGCCTGTCCTAGAACTTCATAAAAATGTTAATAATGTATAATAATGTTTACTATACAGTAAACACTTTTTGTATCCAGCATTTTTCATTAGCATCATGTTTTTGAGATTCATCCGAATTGCTTCACTGTCAGTAGTTCTTTCCTTTTTATTGCCGAGCAGTATTCCATTGTATGAATGTACCACACACTGTTTACCATCCATCCACTGTTAGACATTGGGCTATTTCCAGTTTGGAGCTATTGTGAATAAAAGTCCTGTGAACATTCTTGTACAGGTCTTTTTGTGACATATACTTTCCTTTCACTTGAGTAAATGCTTCAGAGTAGAACTTTGGGTCATAGAGTAGCACATGTTTAGCTTTTTGAGAAATTGCCATTTTTCAAAATGATTGTACAATTTTCACACTCCCAGCAGGCATAAACGAGAGTTCTAATAGTTCAACATCCTTGCCTACATTCAGTGTTGACTTTTTAATCTCAGCTGTTCTAATGGGCATGAAGTAGATATCCTGTGACTTTAATTTGAATTTCCCTGTCATGTTAAGTAACTTTTCATGAACTTTTTGGTCAAAGGAATATCTTTTATGAAGAGTTTATAAAGTTTAAGTATTATGCCCAGTTTTTACTGGATTGCTTATATCTTTATGATTAATTTGTTGAAGTTATTTGTATATACCGGTTACAAGTCCTTTGACAGACATATGTACTGTGATTATCTTCTTCCAGCATGTGGCTTGCCATTTACTTTTCTTAATAATCTCCTTTACGAACAGAGGCTTTTAATGTTGATTAAGTCCAATTTTTCAGTTTTTTTCTTTACCAGTATGTATTTTTGTCTTCTCTAGGAAATCTTTTCCTGCCCCAAGACTTGAAAGGTATTTGCCTGTATCTATAAACCAAAGCTTTTTATTTTGGTTTTGAATCTGAGTCTGTGACCCATCTCTTACTAATGGTGTGTGCATTAGTAAGACGTAATGTTACTAATCCTTTTAAGCATCAATTTCTGAATACTTTATATCTTTAATGCAATGTAAATCATGTTTAATTTTTTTGCTGCTGGTATATGGAAATGTAATTGACTTCTGTGTATTGATCTTGTGCCCTGCAATATTGTTAAATGTATTAGCTTTAGTAATTTTTAGGGGTAAATTTCTTAAGATTTTCTGAGTACACAATCATGTTGTCTGAAAATATAGGCAGTTTTATTATTTCCTTTCCAACAAGTACGTTCTTTGTTTTTTTCTTTCCTTATTTCCTCTTTATTAGAAGGAAAGTATTCAGTCTTTTGCCATTAAGTTGTTAGCTAGGTTTCTGTAGATGTCCTTTGTCACAGTAAGGACATTGATAATTTGTGTTCTTTCCTTTCTGTTTCTCTTATTTTTTGATCAACCCAGCTATAGGTTTTCTGATTTTATTAAACTTTTCAAGGGACTAACTTTTGGTTTCACTAATTTGCTATTGTTTGCCCATTTCTGTTTCATTCTGTTTTATTATTTTTATTTTCTTCCTTCTACTTACTGCAAATTTAAATTTGTTCTTGTTTTTGTGGTTCCATAAAGTAAAAGTTTAGATCATTAATTTTAAAACCTTTTTTTCCTTTTCTAATATTAACATTTGAAGCTACAAATTTCCCTATAAGCACTGTTTTCTGCCTCTCATAAACTTTGATGTGTTGTTTTCTTCACCATCAGTTGGTTTGAAATATCTTTTGATTTCTCGTGTCAATCCCAGTCACTTTAAATAACTCAACTTAAATCTTATATCTTCTCCTTTCTGATGATCCTAATGTATTTTCTCTTTTCCACCTCATTTATTTTTTCTCTGGTGGGAAATAATATATATATTTTCTCTGGGGGGGGGTGGTGGTTTAGTTGCTAAGTTGTGTCCGCTTCTTGTGACACTATGCACTGTAGCCCATCAGGCTCCTGTGTCCATGGAATTTTCCAGGCAGGAATACTGGCTTGTCAGTTCCTTCTCCAAGATATTTTCTCTGTGTAGTCTTATATTCTGTCTCAGTCTCTAATTTTTTTATGCGTACACATTTGTTTTTTGTCTGTGTCTTTTACTGACTCCCAGATGAACACTAAGGGACTCAATCTTTGTAACCTTTTTAAGTACCTTGTCTGTGGTTGGTATACAGTTAACAGACATTTCTTTTTTTTTTTTCTTGAATATATATATATTTTTTAAATTTATTTTTTAAATTATTATTATCATTTTTTATTTTACTTTCCAATATTGTATTGGTTTTTGCCATACATCAACATGCATCCACCATGGATGTACACGTGTTCTCCAACCTGAACCTCCCTCCCACCTCCCTCCCCATCCCATCCCTCTGGGTCATCCCAGTGCACCAGCCCCAAGCTTCCTGTATCCTGCATCGAACCTGGACTGGCGATTCATTTCTTATATGATATTGTACATGTTTTAATGCCATTCTCCCAAGTCATCCCCCCCCCCCCCACAGAGTCCAAAAGGCTGTTCTATACATCTGTGTCTCTTTTGCTGTAACAGATATTTCTTAAGCCATTGATGTAGGATCTATTGTGGGTGGTGAAGTTTGGGTATAATCTAGATATACTTAAAGTTGACTAGTTTTTTAAAAAAATATTAACTAATGACGCAAAATAGTATATAATCAGGGCTAAAGAAGAGGAATCATCATTAAACACACCAGGTACTCAGAAGAGGGAAGGGAGACTGTAGGATAAATTGTCTGAGGAGGACCTCAGAGAGGACTTGGTATTTGAATTGGCCCTGAAGTGAGATGGGATTTAAGTGAAGAGGAGGAGATGCCATTCTCATGGTAGGAAAGTCCTGTGCAGTGGTCCTGGGGTATAAATGTACACTGCCCATTTGGAGAATGTGGAGAGAGCAACATGGGAAGAGCTAGGGGAGGGAGAGAAGTCAGGATGCTGGAAGGCAGGATATGGGGTTACGGGCTCGGCACGTTCATTTCTGACAGCAAACCTGCTGTGTTATCTTGGTGCTCATTGCTGCTTACGCAACTACATCTCTTCTTTCCTCCTTGGCCTTCTCATTCAGCACCTGCCAGTCAGGGCTTCTCAGCAGTGCTTTCCGAGGAGCATGGGAAGGAGTTTCCAGGCCATACCTCCTGCCACTTTGCACTGGGCTTGGACACTCTTTGTTTTCTCTTGGAGATTTTTTTTCTTGGGAGCCTCTGGAGTCTAGTCACTCCTCTGAAGCAGCAGTTCCGGTTTTTTAAGGCTGGTGGTCAGGAGGCCTGGTGATTTGGTTTGTTTCCAGGAAATCCTAGTCTAGCTCCACCCTCCCTACCCAGCTCAAAGAGTGTCTGCACCCTTAATTGAGAAAAAGGAAACCACCTTTTCCAAATGAATATCATAAAACAGAGAACCCAAGAGTACTTCCCTGGGAAGACCAAAGCACTTCTGACTACAAATCAACATTGACATTGACCCTTGTACCCACCATTCATTCCCTCATTCCCTCAGGAGTCTTTGTTTTCATTGTTCTAGTGCATCTGGCTGGGAACACAATAGGCATTTTCATCCCACAGAATGTTACTGTAGACCTTTGGTGTGCATAATAGTAAACTAGATTTTGGTGTGTGTGTGTGTGTGTGTGTGTGTGTGTGTAGGATCTGTCTGAGACTCAGAAGAAGCTACAGGCACTTGGAGGGGAGTTGGGCCAGCAAGGCTACTCACAAGGAGGGGTGGCAAACAGCAGATTCAGGAGCTGGACAATCTGAGAGCCCAGAGGAAGAAGCATTAGGGCTACACAGGGAAGGCTTCCAGAAACCCTGGGGCTGGAGGGGCTGGATTTGGACCAAAACCAAGCATTGTCTTGGAGTTGCCATTGAGCCCTGCACTCCAGGGGCAGTTAGAAGTCTCCCTTGCTGAGACAGAAGACTGTGTGTGGAGCAAGGAGGGTAGGGAAATGAACTTTGGTGGAAGCTATTTCTTTAGGCTTCCCAAGCCCTAAATCTATGCTCAAACAACAGCCAGAACCCATAGAACTAAATGTATTTCTAACTAAGATTTATTTGTATGTTTATGTGTAAAATTTACTATATTTTCAATAATCCATTTTAAAAAAATGCAATGTGAGTTATAGCCAGTTAAGTTTCTGAATCCATGTTGAAATCAGCCTCAGGCCTTGTTCTTAATGGGTCTCTCTGGGACCCCTGTTTGTTCAGGCAGACCATGAGGAGTTGCAGCAAATGGAAGAGAGAAATTCTGCTTCTCCAGTGTCCTGGGCTGGGCAGATAGGAGAGAGGAATCTTCAGGAGTCCCCTCACCCCCAACCCACCCCGCATTGGCAGAGAAGTACTTTCCTCAGCAGACGGAGGGTGGTGGGGCTGGGCTGGGGGTAGGTCAGTTCAAAGCTCCCCAGGACACACCAAGAGACCACCTAACCAAGCTCCCTAAGGGCCTGGAGTCTGGATCAGACCACCTATTACATTTACGTGTGGAGTAGAGAGCAGGGAGCCAGGTGCAATAGGAGACACTTTAGCAGGTATTCTTCAGAGCTCCTGGTTTGTTGGTTCGGGGAGCTGAGGAGACTTTGATTTTTAGAAGGCACTGCATCCAGGGCTAGTGCTTTGAGAGACTTGGGCAGCTTGCTCCAACCTCAGAGCACACAGTAGAGTAAAATGGGAATAAATGGCTCGCTCGATGGACAGGAGTTTGAGCAACTCCAGTAGTTGGTAATGGACAGGGAAGCCTGGCATGTTGCAGTCCACGGGGTCACAAGGAGTCAGACATGACTGAGTGACAGAACTGAACTGAGTTGAAATGGCTCGCTTAAAATGTAAAAAAAAGAATTCCTTTCCCCCCAATTGGGGCCAGGCCATCCAGGGCCTGCTGGCTGCTGGTCTTCCCTTCCCGCTACAGTGGGAAGCCGGCCCCTCCTCCCTCTCCTGGGCCCTGGCTCAGTGATGCCCTTGACCCTCAGACCAGGCTTCAGGGTCAAGCTCTGAGACAAGGGGGAGGCCAGAGTGAACGCTGTGTAGCCCTCGTTACGAGGACCTGTGGCGTGAGTGAGTTTCCCTCTGCAGGATGGAGCTCACTCAGCAGAAGGCTGGAGGGGGCTTAGTTCTTGCTGCCTGCCTGGCCTGATCAGGGCATGATGGGGATCCAGGGAGGGGCCCCGAGCCAGTCAGCTCCCTCGACCATGTGCCTCTCAATGCTCTGTCACTTCCTTCCTGTTTTGTGACCCTATAGTTTCATAATTCTAAAAAGTCTTCCACAGCTACATGAACTCTGAACTTCTGTTTTGTCCTTTTTGGTCACATGTGCGTTGGAGGTAAGCATCTCAAAAAGTCCCTGTGGCCGGCTTCCCCGGGTTCCCCCTGCCCCGTCCTCGCTTTAGGCCTCGGGGCTGACATCACCCGGTTCCCCATCTCACACACTGTTGTTCTTCCCACCAGACTTCAGACATCCTCAGCACCATTGGCTACGACAGCATCGTCCAGCATCTGAACAATGGCCGCAAGAACTGCAAAGAGTTTGAAGACTTTTTAAAAGAAAGGTACCTGCCGTTTTTTTTTTCTCTGAAGACGCAGTGGGCAGAACGCTCCCACACCGAGAAGGACAATTTACGGGTTGTGTTTGTTTTCAGTGGTTCACAAGGCCCGCTGCTGTACGTTACAGAATGATACCCAAGAAGTAAAGGATGTCTTGGTCCTAAAGCTCTTAGGAACTGGTGGGAGAGAAAGTTTATGAATGAAATGACAAACAAAATGTAACAAAGTGCTGTGCTCTGTGACACCCGTGATAGTGAAGGACCTCAGGGCAAAGGGAGAGATTGTGGAAGACTGGCTCTAAAGGGGGGCAGCTTCATGGAGGAGGAGATCTCAAAGGGTCCCTCAACTCGAGGTGGCTTGGATGAGTGGAGGATCACGGGGGGACCGCAGGCTGGGCCTGTGCGGTGAAGGGAGACAGAGCCTGGGTCAGAGACCACTGAGCTGGCGGATCGGTGAGAAGGATGCAGGAGCAGGCCCCTCCAGATGGTGATGGGCTTGGAGGTCTGGGGGCTCTGGCATGGTTTAGAGGATTCCCTCCCCTCCTCTTCCCTTCTCTTCCTTTCCTTTAAGATTAAAAACATTCTATACTTAATGGCTAAGTTAGTTTGTGGAATATCTCATTCATCTGGAATCCTCCATTTTCCAGGGATTCTGGATGAAGGAGTGGTTTAGGGGATTTTTGACCAAAGATCTGGGTTGTTACCAGGACCCAAACTGATGAACCCGTTCTGTTTGTAAGGCAGTGAGTGAGAGATCTGTAACTTGGAGATACAGACAGCAAAATGTTTACAATCAAATCTTTTATTTTCCACTCAAGAAGACATTGCTGTTGTTTAGTCACTAAGTCATGTCCGACTCTTTTACGACCCCATGGACTGTAGCCCACCAGGCTCCTCTGTCCACTGGATTTCCCAGGCAAGAATACTACAGTGGGTTGCCATTTCCTTTGCCAGGGGATCTTGCCAACCCAGGGATCGAACCTGTGTCTCCTGCATTGGAGGATTCTTTGCCGCTAAGCCACTAGGGAAGCCCAAGAGAACATTGTTTAGTAACTAACTTGTATCCAACACTTTCGTGACCCCATGGACTATAGCCCACCAGGCTCCTCTGTCCATGGGATTTCCCAGACAAGAATACTGGAGTGGGTTTCCATGCCCTCCTCCAGGGGAGAATATTAGGGTAACAAAGCTCACATTGGTTGCCCGTGCTCTGATGGCAAGGCATCTCCCCCTTGAACTGTTTCAAAGGTCCCGGGGAGCTGAGCACTGACATACTGTGAGTCTCAGGAGAGGTGGACAGACAGAGGTCTGCCCACTGTCCGGCTCCATGGAGCTGGTCACTGAGCCTCCTTTGAGGGACCAGCCTCCATCTTCTACCCAAGCTGGTAGAAAGTGGTGACGCCGAGTTACAACTTTCCTTTCTCTTGGCAGGCAGAGGAGGTTGACTTCCTCCTTTCTTCAACAGAGCTCTGACAAAGTAGCAAACAGACAAGAGATTCCCCACTGCACAGGGTATAGAGATTGCAGAACATCCCTTGCTTTTGTATTTCTCCTCCAGTAGGGCATTTATAAATTTGCTCCTGGAAGTGAAATAACTCTGCCTCACATACACAAAGCAGGTGTTGGCTACTGGTCAAAGCTTCTGCTGCCCAGGCAGGTCGAGTCAAGGATCCCCTGATACAACCAGGATGGTGGTGTGTATCAGTGGTGTCTGCATTTTTTTTTTTTTTTAACTATACCCTTCAGTAAGAAAAAATCATTCCCAGGTAGCTCAAACGGCAAAGAATCTGCCTGTAATGTCGAAGACTTGGGTTTGATCCCTGGGTCAGGAGATCCCCTGGAGAAGGGAATGACAATCCACTCCAGTATTCTTACCTGCAGAATCCCACGGACAGAGGAGCCTGGTGGGCTACAGTCCATGGGGTCACAAAGAGTTGGACACGATTGAGTGACTAACACACACTCAGTAAGAAATACATTTTACACTGCCACCCCATACACACACGCATAAAGTAAAAGTTTGATTAAACATTAGCATCCTGTTATTTTGTTCAGTTCTATTTAATTAAAAACTGCTGGTCATAATCCATTGAATTGATTTATGGTTTACAAACGGGTCATGATGACCCACGGTTTGAAAATCACAAGTCCAAACAGAACTCAAAAACTAAGATCTCACTTTTAAAGTGTTTCACAGAAATATGTGGGTAAGAGGAGAAACCATGTGCAAATTAAAAATTATTAAATATTTATGTGGTATTTCTAGTATATGGTCATCTTTCTTCAGAAGTTTCATAGCAAAAGAAGCCAGCCCCGTATCCTCTGGTCTGGGGGCAGAATCTGCTGGCATCAGGTCAAGGTGTCGGATACATCTGCCCTGGGTGGGGGGCTTGAGGCCCCAGAGCAAGGGGGCTGCTGGCTTTGGGCCTCCTTTCCTGCTGGTATGCTTGCCAGAAGGAGACTGCTCCATCAAGGGCGCATGTTCTGTTCATGGTTAACTCAGGAGGGGAGGTGCCATCCTCTTCAGCTTTGGGGATCCAGCCTTTCTTTTTTGCTGTCATAGGTGCGGGGTGTGTATGGGGTCTGGGCCTCAGTGTGGGCCGTGGTCTGATATTGCTGAAACTCTCTCCTCGGGTCTTGAGCATTACTTTATTGAGCTGCCATAAATTTCAGGTGGAACCCTGGGATGTTTGGTATTCCTATGGACTAGAGAAAAAAACGCACACAGGGAAAAGAGAACAGCAGTCTGTCATGTATTACTTATTATTTTATCCCTGGATTGAGAAGATCTCCTGGAGGAGGGCATGGCAACCCACTCCAGTATTCTTATTTGGAGAACACCATGGACAGAGTAGCCTGATGGGTCCATAGGGTCACAAAGAGTCAGACACGACTGAAGCAACTTAGCATGCACAAACATTTGTTATTTTTGTTCATGAAGTGTGAAAGTGAAACTGTTATTTGTTCGGTGTCATGAGGCGTAATTACATACATTTATAACATATCTATGATATGGGACTAAATATGCCCTATATCTCAGGTGGTGGCCTTCTATGCCCCCAAAATGTTGAAGCCCCACCATGAACCTCTCTGGAATTTCTGGTAGGTAGCTCTACCTGCCCAGGGGCAGCAAGGGGGTAGGGAGAGATACTGCACTCCCCGGAGGACCTCCCTCTCCCTCTCTCTCAGATGCAACTAGGACTGGGTCCCTCCATGCTGTGTTTCAACCTGCATCTTGAAAGCTAGGAAGTCCTTGTCCTTGGTTGTACCAGATGGATTGCAGTAAATCTGTCTACACTCATTTGCGCATGGACAGAACAAGTCCACTCCTCTGGAGTGGGCAGGAATGCTACCTTTCTTGATCTGTATTGCCAATCCGGGGGCTGTGTCTCAGTGTGTGTCCTGTAGCTAACGCGTCCCCAGTAAGTCCCAGTAAGTCCTGGATGACTTACTGTAACACACCAAATAAGTAACAAAACAGAGAAACAATGTATCCAGTAAATTATAAATTGCCTTATCTTCTATCAGTGATGATATAGTTGATGACAACCACAACCAACCTCTGAACAGCTACAAAATAACAAATCACACATTGAGCACTTGCTGTGTGTTGCTCTCAGAGGTTTGTCTCAGGATCTTTGTTACAGTTAGGGATTACAAATCCCTTTGAAATGGCCTCCTTTGACATAATCAACTGCCTAAGGTATTATTATTTCCATTTTCTTTGCATGAAAATGCAGCTTTTTGAGATGAGATTGGATAAGTAACTTACCATGGGAACCTAGAAAGTCACAGAATCCAGAACAGCTCCAGAGGCATCTCATGCAGACCCTGTGTTGATGACTTATCCACCGCAGGCAGAAGGGCAGGTGATTTCCAGGAGGCTGGGCTTGTTCTCAGCACAGAGGTTTCTCTCCCTCCCCTTTCCTTCTGTTTCGTATTCTCACTCACCACACCCACTCCATTTATCCCAGCCAGAGAGATTATTAGTGAGTGTGTTTTCGATGTCTCTGCCTCTCCATCTTTACTCCATATTTCCCCACCTAGAACGTTCTCTTTTTTCTGCAAGTCGCAGAAAGTAGACTCTCCCCATCCTTCAAAGTCCAGGTCAAATTTCTTTCTCCTCTTCTTCTTCTTCTTTTTTCCTTTAAAGGCAACATTCTACATAACACTCCAGCCTGAGGTCTTCCACTAGCTGGCAATTAAAATGAGCCTGTCTTATCTCTGGTAGCCCAAGCTTATGGACTCTCCTGCCCCTGAAACCCTTGATGGGGCCAGACATTACGTACAGAGCTCCTGATACGAGCAGGAAATGAGAAATATGAAAATGAGGATAGGGACTTCCCCGGCAGTCCAGTGGTTAATAATCTGTCTTCCAATGCAGAGTATGTGGGTTCTTCCATCCCTGTTCAAGGAATTAAGATCACACATGCTATGGGCAGCTAAACCCATGTGCCACAACTCCTGAGCCTGCATGCTCTAGATAGAGTCTGTGCTCAGCAATGGAAAAAGCCTGAGTACCTCAGTGAGAAACCCTTGAGCCGCAACAAGAGAAGCTTGTGTGCTCCAACTAGAGAAACCCCACGGGCTGCAACACAGAGCTCAGGGGCCTCAGTGGAGACCCAGCGCAGCAACAATCTTTGAAAAATGAGGATAATCTTGCTGCAGAGGGTGGCTAAGGTGACTCAATGAGATTATATCCATAGTTGCCATTAATTAAAGGCGTATTAGTTATAATGCACAGAGGAGCCTCGTGGGCTACAGTCCGTGGGGTCACAGTCAGCCGTGACTGAGCGACTGCACAACAACAGCTATTAGTTATAAGCTCCAACATTATTTAAATATATTATCTCATTTAATTCTCAAAATACCCCTGTATAGCAAGTTTTATCATCATTATTTTACAAGTGAAGAAATAGAGATTCAGAGATGTTATATAACTTGCCTAAAATCAGACAGGTAATGAAGGGTTAGATCTGATTTCAAACCTAGGAAAGTTGGACCCTGGAATCTGTGCTGTTAACTGCTTCAGCATACCAAGTATAGTACCTGGTACAGAGTAAGTGATAGGAGAAAGCAATGGCACCCTACTCCAGTACTCTTGTCTGGAAAATCCCATGGATGGAGAAGCCTGGTAGGCTGCAGTCCATGGGGTCGCTAGAGTCAGACATGACTGAGCGACTTCACTTTCACGTTTCACTTTCATGTGTTGGAGAAGGAAATGGCAACCCACTCCAGTGTTCTTGCCTGGAGAATCCCAGGGATGGGGAGGCCTGGTGGGCTGCTGTCTCAGGGGTTGCACAGAGTCGGACATGACTGAAGCGACTTAGCAGCAGCAGTAGCACAGAGTAAGTGGTGGGTGAACCGTACCCATTACTAATATTGTTATATTAAGCCTAGAAGGTAGATAGAGAATATATCATCAACTCCATTTTACAGATGAGAAAGCTGAGGTTCAGTGGGGGTTTAAATGACTTGTCCAAGATTGTGAAAGCAGTAAATAATAGAGCCAGGACTTCTTGACTCCATGTCTAATTTTTTTTCCCCACTTTATTTAGTGGTCTCCTAAGAATGTTGTGCATATATTCTTTGAAAAGAGGTTTCTCTGGGAACTGGGTGGTCAGATCAGCCCTCTTAACTGTGTGTTGCAACATGATGCTGAGTTGGGAGGAGGGAAGCGTGCTTGTGGAACCGCTTTGTGTGTGAAATTAGCAGCTATAACTATGGACTGAGGGATCCTAGCCACAGTGCTTTGGGGCTCTGGGCTCCTTCCACAAGCTCCTGTACTCCCTCTGTTCTTTTTCAGGGAGAAGTCAACCTATCTTGGTTACAGCTCTCCTTCTGGGGTCCTCACTGTGGGCCAGCCATCTCTCAGGATGGGCTTGAGAATGATAGATTGCCAAGGTGGGCGTGACAAGTTCCCTTAGATGTTAGCTTCTCATGGTCAAGTTATAGCCAAACCGTTATTACTATATGAGTTTCCTAGGGCTGCTGTAGCAAATTACCATGAGTTGGGTGGCTTTAGACAACAGAAATGTATTCTTTCCTAATTCTCAAGGCCAGAAGTCCAAAATCAGGGTCTGCAGGTTCATGTGCTCAAAAAGGCTCTAGTAGAGAGACTGTGTCTTTTTCTTAGCTTCTTGTGGTGAAGGAATCCTTGGTTTGCAGCCTCTAACTCCGGTCTCTCCTATCATCACATGCCGTTCTTCTCTGGTGTCTTCCTGTCATCTTCATATTGAATTAAGTGAAAGTGAAAGTTGCTCAGACGTGTCCAACTCTTTGTGACCCCTTGGACTATACAGTCCTGGGAATTCTCTAGGCCAGAATACTGGGGTGAGTAGCCTTTACCTTTCTCCAGGGGACCTTCCCAACCCAGGGATTGAACCCAGGTCTCCTGCATTGCAGGCGGATTCTTTACCAGCTGAGCCACAAGGGAAGCCCTCTTCTGTTACGTATATATTATTTTGTACATTTTTTTTTATGGCCCTTGTTATGTGAACCTCATATTCAGATGAAAGTACTGGTTTACATTCCCTGCTGTCCATCACCCATGCGCTCTTCTAGGCAGGCCTCATATTTTGGCCACCTCTATGTTCTCCCAGTGTGATGCCTGGCCCATAGTAGATGTTCAGTAAATGGCAAATTAATGAGCAGATGAGAGCGAAATTTTGGATAATTGGTAGGAGGGTGATCTAGATAAAGCCTACTTATTTGGGTGTGATTTTTGCAAAGTCCTACTGATTCCTTCATTGGCTGCAGGTCCATGGATTCCACCACTTCCCATTGGCAGTGTTTCTCAATCTTGTGGTAGTTCACCCGACTTCATGAAGATGTAGTTGTAGTTTCATTTTTATCAAAGCTCCTTGTTTTCTTCAAAGAGCACACTGTTGTGCCTGCTGGAACTCATTACCGTCATCATTCAGTATCCGTGGGGAATTTTTCCAGGACCCCCCAATATCCACAGCTGGTCAAATCTTGTATAAAATGGTGTACTATTTGTATATAACCTATGTATACCCCCCTGGATACTTGAAGTCATCTCTGCTGCTACTGCTAAGTCGCTTCAGTCATGTCCGACTCTGTGTGACCCCATAGACGGCAGCCCACTAGGCTCCTCTGTCCCTGGGATTCTCCAGGCAAGAACACTGGAGTGGGTTGTCATTTCCTCCTCCAATGCATGAAAGTGAAAAGTGAAAGTGAAGGCGCTCAGTCATGCCTGACTCTTAGCGACCCCATGGACTGGAGCCTGGTTACTTATAATACCTAATCCAATCCTATGCAAATAGTTGCCAGTATGAGCAAATTCAAGTGTTGCTTTTTGAAACTTTCTGGAATTTTTTCCCCAAATAGTTTTCATCCTCAGTTGATTGAATCTGTGAATGTGGAATCTGCAGTTGCAGAATCCAAGGTTGTAGAGGGCTGACTATACTTGTCAGATTCTAGGAGTCTCCATGGGGATCAGATGCTGTCTGAGGTGAGTTCAGATTCCTGGTGCCTTAGTGCTAGAAGAAAGGAATTGAGTAAATTCTGCTCCTGGAAACCACAAAAGATTATCAAGAAATCTTCAGGATATAATTCTGAAAAGATAAAATATATGTATTCTATATAAATATTTTTAAGGAAAATAGCCTTAATTCCTTTTTACATGTAAAAATACTAAATGTTCATTGAAGAGGATCATAAAGAGCCTCATCCAGGTTAAGTTATTTAATTAATGAAAGAATACTTCAAGTATCCAGGAAGGGAAACAAGCCAAATTCCCAAAACAGCAATGGACAGCAGGGAAACTGGATCGCCTTGTCTTCTCTTCAATGACAGAAGCCAATGGAACAAGTTTAACAGTGTTCTGAGGGAAAGTTTTAGAACATGCATTACACCAGCAAGGGTATCATTTAAATATAAATGCCACACCATCATCAAAAAGTCTGCAAATAATAAATGTTGGAGAGAGTGTGCAGAGAAAGGAATTCTCACATACTGTTGGTGGGAATGTAAATTGGTGCAGGTACTATGAAGAACCGTATGGAGGTTCCTTAAAAATCCAAAAATACTGTATGATCCAGCAATCCCCTTCCTGAGCATATATCCAGAAAAGATGGAAACTCTAATTTGAAAAGACACATGCACCCCAGGGTTCATTGCAGCACAATTTACAATAGCCAAGACATGGAAGCAACCTCAATGTCCTTTGACAGATGAATGAATGAAAAATATGTGGTACATACACAAACGGAATACCACTCAGCCATAAAAAAAGAATGAAATAATGCCTTTTGCAGCCACATGGATGGACCAGAGATTATCACAGTAAGTGAAGTAAGACAGAGAAAGACGAATATTCTATGATATCACTTACATGTGGAATTTTAAAAAATATGATACTAATGAACCTATTTACAAAATAGAAACAGACTCACAAATGTAGAAAACAAGCTTAAGGTTACTGAAAGATAGGGAAAAGGCAGAGAAGAAGATAAATTGGAAGTATGAGGTTAATAGTTATGTATTACTATTTATAGAATAGATAAACAATAGTCACCTCCTATATAGCACAGGGAACTATATTCAGTATCTTGTAATAACCTGTAATGGAAAAGAATCTACAAAATAATATATAGGTAGATGTATAACTAAATCACTTTGCTGTATGCCTGAAACTGACACAACATGGTAGATCAACTGTGCTTCAATAAAAAATAATAATTTCAAATATGAAGGCCATAGGTAGATGGCCTCAAATATGAAAGAACTCAGGAAATACTGATGCCCTCCCTTCTGAGCCGTTTTGGTGAAAGATCATGAATTGATGAAATCCAGCCAACCAAGAAATGAACCAGAATACAAATCTTAGGGATGGAAAAGCTATGGTAACAGGACCGGAAGTCAGCATCACATTTGTTTTAATAAACAACTAGGGGAATTATGATTGGAGAACAGTGTGTGCTATAGATGCAAATTAAGTAAAAATAATGTAAAATTATTGAGAAGGAGATGGAGGTACAATAGTGCTAATCCTTTCACCACAGGCTGTCAAGTGTCTGAAACTAAGACTGAAATAGATCATTAATACATTTTAATGTCTCAGTCCCCTTAATTATTTTTATAAACTCCTTTTAACTTTGGAAGGGTGTTTTAGGAATTAATTTTTCCTGTGCTAGAGAAACAATCGTTTGAAATCCAGCAATTCCTTCAGCTTCCTTTCAGTTTCCTTTTCTTCTGTGAAATTTAGCTAAAATTAGGCTTAATACTTTATTTTTATATTACGTTGTTTATTTTTAAAATGTTTGCTGTGCTGGGTCTTTGTGGTGCTGCACGGGCTTTTTACTAGCTTGCAGTGTGCGAGGGCGTCTCCTGTGGTGGCACAGGGGATCTAGCGTGCGCAGGCTCAGTAGTTTCGGCCTGCAGCCTCTCTAGTAGAGGTGTGTGGGCTCCGTAGTCGCGGCATATGCGCTCAGTTGCCCCGCAGCATGCAGGATCTTAGTTCCCTGAGCAGGGATTGTACCCATATCCCCTGCATTGAAAGGCAAATTCTTAACCAGTGGGCCACCACGGAAGTCCCAGTACTTAATTTTTAAATAGTGTACAGTATATAGCTTTTAGAATTGATGCTTTTGAACTGCGGTGTTGGAGAAGACTCTTGAGAGTCCCTCAGATTGCAAGGAGATCCAACCAGTCCATCCTAAAGGAAATCAGTCCTGAATATTCATTGGAAGGATTGATGTTGAAGCTGAAACTCCAATACGTTGGGTACCTGGTAAGAAACTGACTCCTTGGAAAAGACCCTGATGCTGGAAAAGATTGAAGGCGGGAGGAGAAGGGCATGAGAGAGGATGAGATGGTTGGATGGCATCACTGACTCAATGGACATGAGTTTGAGTAAGCTCCAGGAGCTGGACAGGGAAGGGAGTAAGGACAGGGAAGCCTGGAGTGCTGCAGTCCATGAGGTTGCAAAGAGTTGGACACGACTGAGCAACTGAACTGAACTGACAGAATATAGTCTCATTTTTAAAAATTACTCATGCCTATCTGTCCATCCAGCCTGCCTGCATATCTGTGTAAAGGAATGCCCATTACAATCATCACCGAATGTTAATACTAATTATTTTTAGTTAGTGGAATTTTGGACAGTTTGTTGCTTTCTTCTTTGTATTTTGCTTTTTGCTTATTTTTGAACAATGAGCATGTATCATTTTAATAAAGTGGATAAGGTTATTATTTAGAAAAGACAGATGACCGAGAAACTATATAACATGTAAGAATAAAAATTGATATGCATAATATATGAAGAACTTCTACAAAATAATAGGAAAAAGGTAAAATGTTCAGTTAAAAAATTGGGGTGATATGCCTATGTAACTCATAGAATAACATATGGAAATAAATATATAAAATGCATAATCACTGAAATCAAGGAAAAGTAAATTTAAATGAGAGCTTTTTTTAAACCTCTCTTACTAAAGACTAGTGAGGACTGATAATATACAGTGTTGGGGAGGGTTTTTGGGAATGGGAATGCTTGCACACTTTTGGTGAAAATACAAATTGAGAAGGCTCTTTTGGAGGGCAATTCAACACTGTTTTCCAACATTTAAAAGATGTATTCTTCTGATCTAGTAAATCCACTTTCTCAGAAGTCCTAGCTTAGCTAGAGAAACATTCTCAGAGATGCCTATGAATATCTGCCTGCTGCTGCTGCTGCTAAGTGGCTTCAGTCGTGTCCAACTCTGTGAGACCCCATAGACGGAAGCCCACCAGGCTCCCCCGTCCCTGGGATTCTCCAGGCAAGAACACTGGAGTGGGTTGCCATTATCTGCCTGAGGATGTTCATTTAACTCTTCTTGGCAGTAGTGAAAAGCAAAGCAATTAGGGTGACCTTGAACTGTGGAAAACGCCTAATTATGAACATGGTAGTTGGCATGTACTGATAAAGAAAGATCTATATGACAGATCTATTACTAGGTGAAAAACAGAACAGCAAATAATAGAATGACCTGTTATGTAACTAGAAAACGCTGTGTGTTTGTGAGAGATGACTATGGAAATGCAGAGAAAGACTGGGAGGATACACAGCAGTCTTAGCAGTGGCTCCTCCTGGGGAGGGGCGTGGGGTTGGAGGAGAGCACCAAGGGAGACGTTTGTGTTTTATTTCATATGACTTTGTGTTGTTTGAATCTTTTGCCATGACAATGTATTCATATTATACTTAAAAACATTTTTTTAACTGAGGTATATGAACCTAAAGGTCCATAACTTGGTAGTAGGATTTAGATAAAACTGGGGCTGGGAAACAAAGTGGAAATGGTGACTGAGGCCGTGGGGAGCAGGAAAGGGGGAAAGGGGATATTTTGTGCTTTAGACAGACCCATAATACCACACCAAGTAACAATGTCCCTGTGACACATGCTGACTTCAGGGTTTCTATTGTGAAATTCTCATGTCCTTGGTACAGTTTAGCTACATATTTGAATTGATCATGAACAGAGAACTCTACGGGCTTCCCTTGTGGCACAGCTGGTAAAGAATCTGCCCACAATGTGGGAGACCTGGGTTCGATTCCTGGGTTGGGAAGATCCCCTGGAGAAGGGAAAGGCTACCTACTCCAGTATTCTGGCCTAGAGAATTCTATGGACTGTATAGCCCACGTGGCCACAGAGAGTCAGACACAGCTGAGCAACTTTCACAACATAAGACATCCTTCAATAGGTGAACAAATAAACAAACTGTAGTACAGCCTTACAATGGAATATCATTCATCAATAAGGAGAAATAGGCTATCCAGCCACAAAAGGACATGGGAGAATCTTAAAAGCATATTGCTAAATAAAAGAAGTCAGTTTGAAAAAGCTACATACCATATGATTCCAACTACGTGACATTCTGGAAAAAGCAGAACTATGGAGACAATAAAAAGGAGAACTCTATGGGGCTTCTCTGGTGGCTCAGTCAGTAAAAAATCTGCCTGCAATGCAGGAGACCTCTTAGGTTGGTAAAAGGATACTCATAGAGAAGATGCGAGGGGTGGGCCTAAGGAGTGCAGCATTTGATGGAAGTATCTTTTACTTCACTTAAAATGTATGTATTTCATATCTGTATAGATTTGTGTAGACTATAAACATATATATATATGTATATACATCTTTTTGGATCAGAGTTTTGAAAATTATTCTGTAATGTAGTAACCTGTGCTGGTCAAGGGACTGTACTTGGTTTGGCCTTAACTATTCATGCTATAGACTTTTTGCTGGAGAAGAACACCAGAGATGGAGGTCACTGGTCTTTTACAGTTCTTCCTGGTTCTGTAGTAGGAGTTTCACATTTTAGAGAATTGTGAGCTTCTATATAAAAGGTGCAGTTTTGCCTTCAAGGGAGGTGCCATGTGTCATAAATAAGAATCAGCCCTGAGAAGGACTCAGAAATTTCTCTTCTGTTCTCCTTAGGGCATCAATTGAAGAGAGATATGGCAAAGATCTGCTCAGCCTCTCTAGGAAGAAGCCATGTGGACAGTCTGAGACCAAGTAGGTTCCATGTTTCTTTCTGCTTTCCAGGTTGTCTGATACCACTCAGGAGCCCTGTCACTTCATCAGACAGACCTGGCCAGTAGGGTGAAATGTGTTGGGTGAAAAAAATGTTGACTTTTTTCCTTATTTCTAGTTGTGAAAAATAGAAATACAGAAAGAAATCTAAAATGAACTCTGAAGCCATAACTCATTATTAATATTTTCTAAATTTTTCTTGAAGTCCTTTTCTGTGTATACTTTTTATAGGTGGAATTATGCATAATTTTATGCTAGAAATTCAGTAGAGTGTATTATTGTTTTGTATATATATTTGCATATGTGTATATATTATATGAAACACATAGTTTGTAATAGTTACGAGAGACTGTCTTTGCATCATTTCATAGTTCTCACCATTGATGTGAGGATTCTGTACCTCGATTATTCATTCTTCCATCATTCATTGAACACTATTGAGGATACAGAGATGTCCAGACATGGTGCCTACTTTGGGAAGACAGTCCCTCATATGCAAGGCTGACTTGGGCAATCATATGGGATCCCAAATGTAGATAGGCTTCAGAACTGGTTTAATATCTTTGTGTTGGTATGTCATGTCTGACTCTGTGCGACCCCATGGACTGTAGCCTGCCAGGCTCCTCTGTCCGTGGGATTCTCCGGGCAAGAATACTGGAGTAGGAAGCCCTTTTCTTCTTCAGAGGATCCTCCTGATGCAGGGATCAAACCCACATCTCTTGCATTTCCTTCATTACCAGGAGGATTCTTACTCTTTGCTGTCACTATTTGAAATTCTTAGTGATTTATAAACAAAGAATGGCACATTTTTGTTTTGCAGTGGGCCTCACAAATTATGTAGCTAGTCCTATGCACATGGAAATTTCTAGCTTCCTTCCATACGTAGCATACTGAGGGAGAGTTGGGGAAAATAGTCTAGGCAGACCTTTGCAGATCTCTGCAGCTGTAATTGTACCTCATGCTGTCATGCACACTGCTTTGTGCTGTAGACAGTGACAAACCTGCCCTGAGGTCTGTGTCTGTTCAGAGGCAGTAGTGGGGGCAGACAAGACATTGCCCTTCCCTTTCTCTTCTCTTGATCCTAAGACACATACACCCACACCCGCACCCAGATTGCAAAGTACTGGATTACTGAGGAGGGGGGAAAACATTGGGAGATATTCAAAGTATTAATAGTTACATAAGCCTTAAAAAGGGGCCGCTGCATCTGTGGCTCAGTGGTAAAGAATCTGCCTGCCCATGCAGGAGACTCTGGTTCAATCCCTGGATCAGGAAGATCCCCTGGAGAAGGGAAGGGCAACCCACTCCAGTATTCATGCCTGGAGAATTCCATGGACAGAGAAGCCTGGTGAGCTATAGTCCATGGAGTCACAAAGAGTTGGACCCAACTGAGCAACTGAGCACGCTCCAAGCCTTAAAAAACATGTTACCCTCAGACATAGGACATTAGTACATGGAGAATTTATTTGTTGATTATATTGTTTGATTATATTATTTATCTTTCTGATGTTTTAAATGTAAAAACACACTGAAAAGTAAAAAGGCAAACATAATGAATGGCTGTGAATCCATCACTTAAATTTAACAATTATTCATACTCATCATATTTTCTTAATGTAATTTTTTTATGAATTTAAATCTAGAGTCAACTAGATTTTACTAAGTATTTCTCCAAGTTTTCCTAGTAATTAGCCATATTTATAGATGAAACTCTGAGTTCTAGCGTCGGTCATTGTCACAGACATGTCACTGTCTCTAAGCTCTTTCAGGGGACAGATTTGATTGTGTTTATTATTTTTTATCTATTTGGCTGTCTTGGGTTTTAACTGCAGCCAGCAGACTCCCTAGTTGTGCTACATGACTTAGTTGCTCCCTGGTCTGTGGGATCTTCGTTCCCCAACCAGGGCTCGAACCTGTGACCTCTGCATTGCAAGACATATTCTTAACCGCTGGATTACCGGGGAAGTCCTAGGGGACAGATTTTAAAAGCTTGAGTTCATATTGATATATGTCTAATTCCAATTTAATTTATAATTCACTTCTTTTATTTTATATTTATTTCCTCTTAACATAGAAAATCTTGGTTCCTAACAATATTAGCATAATTATTGGCTTTCTATGACAATATATATTAAAATGTTTCAAAATGATATTAATACAGCTACTAACAATGAAACTTCTGAATGAAACATTTCTTTACAGTGCTTTTTGCAGTTCCTCTTCCAGTTCCTCTTGACCTTGTATACCACTAAGAATATTGTTTTCTAAGGTCACTTAAAATACTATTTTCTCTGTGTGATTATTTAAGCAGTTTCATATACAGTTAAGTTTGTTTGTTTTAAATGTTAAGGATTATTTTTTTCTTGCATGATTTAGCTTCATGTTTTTGAATATGTCAAACATTTCCCTGTTCACATGTCAGACCTACATAGTATTAGGGTTAGGTAAGTTTCATTGTCATTCAAGGACAGTTTCTGTAGTTTCAAGGAAGATCAGTGGGTCAGTGGATCTAAAGCCTTGTTTATCATAAATAAAGCATAAGTCATTTGGAAAGATATCCAAAAAATTTTTAGGTGATGCGAGGGAAAATAGCCATGTTCTCTCACATAGTATTGCTTGGAAAACATATTTAGCAGAATGAGTCTGATGCAAAGTGGTATTTCTTATATTCTTGCGTGTTTGATTTATAACTTGGTAAATTTTTCAAGAGACTCTAGCACCAATCTCTTCTGTGAAAAAAGCTCGTCAGTTTTCCTTCTAAGAATTTCTCAGAGAGGAAGGTGAATAGAATATGAGACCTGCGGACTATGATTCCAAGGTTGAAGTGAAAGGCCGTTCAGGTACTTCTGGTTTTGTCACCTCCAGGATGCTCTTTAGGAAGATGCCCTCAATGAACGTGCACGACTTTGCTTGTTCAGGGCCTAGGTAGGATTTTTTCCACCTCATCGACCACTTTGAGAGACTTCGTAGCTTAGGCCAAAGTGTTTGTAAGAGTGGCGGGATATTGGTGATTCAGTGGTACAAGACAGACATCGCCACAGACTTAAGAGTGGAAGAGGGGGCAGGGTCACCCGGGAAGAGGGGGCAGGGTCACTGTGAGAACACCACCCCCAGGGTTCACATTTACTCCTCGGGTTATCGTCACCGTCTAAACGCGGGAGCAGCAATGAAGTGATGTTGTGGGACAGCAAAGCTGATAACAAATAAAGAGAGTTTGGGCTGCTGTTTTAGTGGCCTTTTAACCAGTCACCTCGGCTGGGGGTAAAAGTTTAGACTCTGAACAGACTTCATCTCTGTCACTTTCCAGCTCCACAGCTCATTATGGGGAAAGACTTCCAATTCTATCTGAGGCCAAGACCAGCTTTCTCTCTCACTAATTCCAGTCATAAGTCTGCTCTTGAGTGAGGCTCATGCATCTTACTGGACCAGTTGTGCGTTTGTTTAGATATGGGCACTTTCTAGTGCATTTTCTTTGAGAAATTGTATCATAAGGCAGGGAAAGTGTACAGAGTCTGTGCAGTTAAGGTTTTTCTGCTTGATGTGTTGGTAATAATTGGGAATGTTTATATGAGAAAAGGCAGGGCGACATAAGGACTCTGTTTGAGGATAAATAAGCAGAATGGGAAAAATGAGGTGCAGTTAAAAAGAAGGGGCCAAAAAAAAAAAAAAAAGAAGAAGAAGAGGCCAGCTGAAAGATACAAGGCTTTTCAGTTTGCCAGATAGCAGAACTTGCCCCCTACATGTATATGTATAGAACACAATCCGTGATCCTACGCTGTTGTGGCTACGGGCTGGGACCATGACTTCACTTAGTCCCATTTCTTCTTGAGTGGCTGGAGTGGTCCCAGTGAGGTCTGCATTCATGAGGGCAGCGATGAGCAAGAGAATCCTGACAGCCACTTTACCTCAAAAGGAAGCTTGTTAAGGAAGTGTAGGACGGGAAGAACTAAAACCAGGGGCAGGGGGGCTATAACGGAGGATGAGCCGTGGGTTATGAGGGAGAGAAGGAAGGAGATTGAGAGAAGGTATGAAGGGTGAGTCATGGTCTTCTCCACAGAAATTGTGAAGTAAGAAATGTGTCTTGTTTTCAGATGCTAAATTTGTGGTAGTTTGTTCTTCTGTGATAGAGCACTGTGTTTATGACTGTCTCTTCTGTTGAGACTCTTAAGTCTGTGGCGATGTCTGTCTTGTACCACTGAATCACCAACATTTGACACCATGCCTGGCCCATAGTTTATGTGCAATAAGCATGTGAGGACTGAAGAATGGATGAAAAAGGAGGTGATCGGGAATCCCTCTTTTATTGGCTTTTATCTGTATTTTGGGCTGGATGAATCACAAGCTGGAATCAAGATTGCTGGGAGAAATATCAGCAACCTCAGACATGCAGATGATACCATGGCAGAAAGTGAAGAGGAATTAAAGAGCCTCTTGATGAGAGTAAAAGAGGAGAGAAAAAAACTGGCTTAAAACTCAACATTCAAAAAACTAAGATCATGGCATCTGGTCCCATTATTTCATGGCAAATAGAAGGGGGAAAAGTGGAAGCAGTGACAGATTTTATTTCACCATGGACGGTGACTGAGGCCATGAACTTAAAAGATGCTTGCTCCTTAGAAGGAAAGCTATGACAGACTGAGACAGTGTATTTAAAAACAGAGACATCACTTTGCCGACAAAGGTCTTTGTAGTCAAAGCTATGGTTTTTCCAGTAGTCGTGTATGGATGTGAGAGTTGCAGCATAAAGAATGCTAAAGACTTGATGCGTTCAAACTGTGGTGCTGGAGAAGACCCTTGAGAGTCCCCTGGACTGCCAGGAGATCAAACCAGTCAATCCTGAAGGAAATCAACCCTGAATATTCATTGGAAGGACTGATGCTGAAGCTCCCATACTTTGGCCACCTGATGCAAAGAGCCAACTCGTTGGCAAAGACCCTAGTGCTGGGAAAGACTGAAGCAAATGGAGAAGAGGGCAACAGAGGATGAGATGGTTAGATAGCTTCACCAACTCCATGGATGTGAATCTGAGCAAACTCTGGAAGATAGTAAAAGACAGGGAAGCCTGGCGTGCTGCAGCCCATGGGGTTGCAAAGAGTCGGACCTGACTTAGCAACTGAACAACAAAAACAACATCCATATTTCTAATTATCATACTTTAAGGAATAATTTGTATCATTATGAGAAATGGATCATAACTCCTATATTATCCTTGGGGAAAATGAAGCATAAAGAATTTTGGCATCTGGCTCCACCCAGATGGACAGTAAAGCACTTATGATGCTTGGGCCTGGGCCTGAGGGGCAATAGAGAGGAAACTGGACTGAAGAAACATTGATCTTTTTTTGTCTTCTCAAGCTCATTGGCAAAGGTCAGATCACAGGCTATCAGTTAAGATGTAGGCTGGGAGAAACATGCAGTGGCATTATAATAAGGTTATACAGCCAATTTCCAGAACTGAAGCTATACATGTGCTTTTATTTTTTTTAGCACCCTGAAGCGAGCCCTTGAAGCCTTCAAGCAGCGTAAGTGATTCCTTAAAAATGCATTTGCTGTCCTTGGTGAGCTCTGTGTTTGTCATCACAGCTGCGTTTTAACTTGAACAGCTCATACTGGTTTAAAAAACAAAATAGAGCAACTCGGTGATAAATAGCCCTTCAGAGTTGAAATGAGTTGGAGAACTGTTTACACCCACACTTCATAATGTGCATTTGACTCATTTCAGGCAGTGGTTCTCACACTGGGAATCCAGGGTAAGGCCCTGGCACTGGTCTTCAGGGGGTCCTGTCCATTTCTAGCATTCCCGGGGCCTGCGACTCAGAGTTTAAGGCCTTTAAATTTTCTGTTTTTAGTGCCTCCAAGCTAAGGACTTTAAGGTGGCACAGTATGTGCTTAACATGTTTCTGTAGCTAGTTGAGTGGTGCTATCTTTCTGTTTCATTTCATATAGATCTGCCTCACTCTTATATTTAACATTTTTTATTCTACAAAATGCCGCATTTCCTCTCAAAAAGTGGTAAATTTCTCCCCACCCACAGTACTGTTTTTTTCCCCATGCTTGCCAATACCAAGAATGTTCGAACTTTAACAATTTTTTTCCAAACTGAAGGATAAAAAGTGATATATTTCTGGATTTTAAAAATTTTGTGTTTTTGTATTCAGCAGTTTTAAGGCTGAATATGTTTTCAAATGTTTACTGGCCATTTGGCCAATCTTTTTAAAAATTTCATGCTCTTTAACCATTTTAAAACCCTGGAATATATATATTTATTTTGATTTGAAGTTCTTTTAATATAGCTATTTACTCTGTTGTGTAAATTGCAATTTTTTTTTCTAGTTTTTTGGGTCTCTTCTAACCTTATTCCAAGTTATTTTGACACACACAAATTCAAAATTTTTTCTTAGATCATATCTGTCAATCTTTCTATCTTTAATGCCATCTATAATTTGTGTCCTTGGAACAAGAAAAGTAAAAATTTCAGTTCTTCTATTAGAAAGGTAAGTCATGCTCTTTACAAAGATCTCAGAAAATAAAGGGAAAAATACCAATAATCATTCTATCCAGAGAGAAATTTCTTATGGGCTCATGAGATGTTAGAGATGGGAAGAACCTTAGCGTCATGTAATGAGAAATAGGATTGAATTTGAAATTGTAGTGGGTTTAGTACTGTGTGCTAGCATGCAAGCTCCATGAGCTTCTCCCTGCCTGGGGCACACACCAGGTTAGTGCAGCTCATGGTGGAAAGCTACACTGAAGGCTTGCTGGCTTCAGGGCAATGCTGGGTATGTGGAGGGGCTTAATA
Organism: Tragelaphus eurycerus; assembly: GCA_935064755.1. NCBI lineage: Eukaryota > Metazoa > Chordata > Mammalia > Artiodactyla > Bovidae > Tragelaphus > Tragelaphus eurycerus. The sequence goes on from CAKXYN010000023.1 coordinate 17,554,536, forward strand.
AATGGTGACCAAGTGAAGCAGGTTAACTTTACCACGTGCCCAAGAATTCTGTCTGTATTTTAACTTTTTATATGGTTTCTTTGATTTGAATTCAGACATGAAGGGTTTTTTTATTCTTTTTGCAGAAGTAGACAATGTGGCACAAAGTCACATCCACCTGGCACAGACTCTAAGAGAAGAAGCCAGGAAGATGGAGGAGTTCAGGGAAAAGCAAAAGTCACAACAAAAAAAGGTTAGATTTATGTGTTACATGGTTTATGTGGTTGGGTTGGGTTTATGTGTTATATCTCACATGTATTAAGATGTTGCCTTTCTTCCAGCAGAAAACTCCAGGCTTGTTTTCTCACTGAACTCCTTAGCTCAGCTCCCAATCTCAAGCGTCCACACTCGTCTTTTAACCTATGAGATTATTTATCGGGAACCTGAGTGACCTCCGAGAGCTGGTGATGGATAGGGAGGCCTGGCGTGCTGCAGTTCATGGGGTCGCAAAGAGTCGGACACGACTGAGCGACTGATCTGATCTGATCTGATCTGATGTGGGCACTCAGTCTAGACAGGGATGCCTCTGTGCCTGTTTACATGCTGCTGCTGCTGCTAAGTCGCTTCAGTCGTGTCTGACTCTGTGCGACCCCATAGACAGCAGCCCACCAGGCTCTGCCATCCCTAGGATTCTCCAGGCAAGAACACTGGAGTGGGTTGCCATTTCCTTCTCCAATTTACATGCTAGGGCAGTTCTTTTTTAACTTGTTGCAAGAATTAGAAGTCCAGCTTGCTTTCCTGTTCTTTTTCTATCTGCTGCCACTGTTTAAACTATGACTGGAAAGGAGAAGCCCTGTTTTCATAAGGGTCTAGCACATCTAAGATGGTGGGTTTTCAGTTCACATTCCTCCTCCTGGTCAAGGCGATATGGATGGGTAAGAAGTGGAGAGGACTCAGTTCTCCCTGGAGACCAGAATGTAGTCCAACTGCCCTATTTTACAAATAGGGATACAGAGGTCCTAGGAAATTCAAGTCCTTTTGGCTTCAAGACGGATGTTATACAGGCTTTTTTTCCTTGATGGGCGAGAGGTGGGAGTGAACAAGAGTTAATAAAATTGGCAAACATTTAGGAAGTTACAAGGATCAAGTCAAGAAGTGCAGATTTATATTAAAGTGTTCCTTAGACTAGACCAGCCTCTGTTCTGTCTCCCTTCTGTTTTGGTCCTAAAAGATATAATTTTTTTGGCTGTGCTGAGTCTTTGTTGCCGCAAGGGCTTTTCTCTGGTTGTGTTGCCTGGGCTTCTCATGGCAGTGGCTTCTCTCGTGGAGCATAGGCTCCAGGGCCCGCAGGCTTCACTAGTTACAGCTCGAGGGCTCTAGAGCGCAGGCTCAGTAGTTGGGGTGCATGGGCTTAGTTGCTCCAAGGCATGTGGAATCTTCCCAGACCAGGTATCAAACCTGTGTCCCTGGACAGGCAGGCGGATTCTTACCCACTGTGCCACCAAGGAAGTCCCCACCAAGGTCTCCATGGTTGGCATGAACTTCATGTGAGAGATAAACTCTTCCCTATGTAGCATCTGAACACGCCCACCCAGGTCTGTCCAGACAGCTCTGCGTGGACTTCTTGGCGATCTTTCTTCATCCTGGCCCTTTACTGTCTGGGAGTCATTGTCTGCAGTGTGTATATCCAGTTAACAGCTGATTTTACCCATGCCTCAATCCCAGCAACTTTGCCTCTGGTTCTAAATCAGAGTCTAATTCCAAGCTGCCTTGTGGCAACTTGACATTTGAAGTGGGTGGAGGCACCTCTTAGCTACCTTCTATATACTGTCATTTCCTAAGCTGCCCTGACAGCTGTGCCTCTTCTCGGAAGGAAGGGTAGAAACTTACAATTAAGGAACACCATGTCGGGTGTTTTCAGACAAATTCAAGTTTCATTTATCAGGTTTGAGGAGCACATCTGGCCCAAAGTATATGTGTATTACACCCGTCTAGCTATTGGATGGTCAGACTCTTTATGTTTGCCATTGCAAGCCCTGCCTGTTCTCCAAAGGGTTTACAATTTTTCATCCTTCGACGCCAGGGTCTGTGTACACATGATTTCCACTAAGAGAAGAAGAGACTCGTTTCCTCACAGTTTTAAGTGTCCTTGGTTTCAGGGAGAGTTTTGTTAATTTTGCAAGACTTCTGAAACTTCCCTTCCTCATAAGTTACAAAGACCAAGTTCTCGCAGCTGGAACTATTTTGAATTCTCTTAAGCAACAGCGAAGCCTGGGCTCATGCCACTGCTGTCATCAAAGTTCCCCACGTTGTGTGCTCTTGACAGCAGGAAAACAGCTTCTGAGCTTTCTTTGCCAAGTCCAAAGTTTATTCATAAATTTACAGTTACTTGTATCACAGTGAACTATGGGTTGTTCCACTTCTGTATTTAGATACTTTGAAAAAAAAATCAAACTTTTGGGGAATATGTGTCAATGTTAACTTCTCATTTTCACTGGTCAAACCTGCACATGTTGGTCTCTCACTTCTTGGAAATTAAGCCATTTCCGTTTATCAAGGAAATCCATCAGTTGGTTTCTTTTTTTTTTTTTTTTTAAATCAAGAATCTCTTTTATTGATTATCAGAAACATTACAAACATCTAGTATGAATAAATTGTAACATTATAGTGTTTAGTTTGAACAATTAATACATTTCAGATATAATATTATACATATTTCAATGCTATTCTCCCCAATCATCCCACCCTCTCCCGGTCCCAGAGTCCAAAAGTCTGGTCTATACATCAGTGTCTCTTTTGCTGTCTCGTAAATAGGGTTATTTTTACCATCTTTCTAAATTCCATATATATGCGTTAGTATACTGTATTTGTGTTTTTGTTTCTGGCTTACTTCACTCTGTATAATAGGCTCCAGTTCCATCCACCTCCTTAGAACTGATTCAAATGTATTCTTTTTAATGGCTGAGTAATACTCCATTGTGTATATGTACCACAGCTTGCTTATCCAATCATCTGTGGATGGACATCTAGGTTGCTTCCACGTCCTGGCTATTGCAAACAGTGCTGCTATGAACATTGGGGTACACGTGTCTCTTTCAATTCTGGTTTTCTCAGTGTATATGCCCAGCAGTGGGATTGCTGGATCATAAGGCAGTTCTATTCCCAGTTTTTTGAGGAATCTCCAGACTGTTCTCCATAGTGGCTGTACTAGTTTGCATTCCCACCAACAGTGCAAGAGGGTTCCCTTCTCTCCGCACCCTCTCCAGCATTTATTGCTTGTGGACTTTTGGATAGCAGCCATTCTGATTGGCGTGAAATGGTATCTCATAGTGGTTTTGATTTGCATTTCTCTGATAATGAGTGATGTTGAGCATCTTGTCATGTGTTTGTTAGCCATCTGTATGTCTTCTTTGGAGAAATGTCTATTGAGTTCTTTGGCTCATTTTTTGATTGGGTCATTTATTTTTCTGGAATTGAGCTGTAGAAGTTGCTTGTATATTTTTGAGATTAGTTGTTTGTCAGTTGCTTCATTTGCTATTATTTTCTCCCATTCTGAAGGCTGTCTTTTCACCTTGCTTATAGTTTCCTTTGTTTAGTGAACTGGGGCAGGGCAGGTATGGCTGGTAGAACTTTTCAGTGAACTAGTTTATAGAACTAGGAGAAGGCAATGGTGACTCACTCCAGTACTCTTGCCTGGAAAATCCCATGGACGGAGGAGCCTGGTGGGCTGCAGTCCGTGGGGTTGTGAAGAGTCGGACACGACTGAGTGACTTCACTTTCGCTTTTCACTTTCATGCATTGGAGAAGGAAATGGCAACCCACTCTAGTATTCTTGCCTGGAGAATCCCAGGGACGGGGGAGCCCGGTGGGCTGCTGTCTATGGGGTCGCACAGAGTTGGACACAGCAGCAGCAGCGGCTTATAGAACTAGTTTTCTGAGGGTGGTGACAAATGCTGCCGTGGCTGTCCCTCCCCCAGAGCATAGAGTTTGGCCAGAGAGACTGATGTGACAGTAATCGTGTCAGTGGAATGAGCCGTAAAAGATAAGGAAGTGAAGCTGCCAGCCAAACCTGCAGTGGGACACCTAACCTAACTGGTAGGTCTGGGGAGCCTCCTGGAGGCAGTGACCTTGAAGCTGAAGCCAACAGAGTGAAAGATGGTATGAGTGAGGGCAGAGACAAAGAAGGTTCTCAGCCCTGGAGGTGGCAGGCAGGGAGGGATCTTTGGAGCCATGCTCAGAAGGTTTGACGTTTTAGGTGCTGAGGTGCTTTCCCAGCCCAGAGCATCCTAAGCTGAACAAAGGAAGCATGTGGTCAATCACTCTGTCTTCTGGTGCCTACATTATGCTTTACTGTCCTAACTAAGGCAAGGATGATCATGGCAGAAGGTCCTGTGTCAAGAGTGAGCTCCGAAGAAGGGAACCTCCTTGGTCACAGAGGTTGTCACTTCCAGTTTTCAGAGTATAGTCTGAGTGGAGGTAAACAGACAAACAGACCATTCAGCAGCTCAGTCAGCAATTTACTGCAGGCCATTATTATACATCTCTCCTTCCTTTTCCCCTTCCTCTTGCCTCTCCCCACTTGATAGCATGCAGGGCTGTGGCTTTGCAGTATTTTGTGTTACTGATAAAGCATAGTCAGATTTCCAATAGAGTCAGTCTAAACAGAAAGAGTGAGTCCTAGAAGAAAAGCATCCCGAAGGAGCCCTGGGAGAGGCTCCCAGGTGGTCCAGTGGTTACGGCTCTGTGCTTCCACTGCATGGGGCGCAGGTTTGATCCCTAGTTGGGGAACTAAGGTCCTGCATGCTGTGTAAGTCCTGAAAGAGAACTCGTGACTTACTGGGGTTACCATGGAAAGGCCACTTGACAAGTGAGTATGGACATGCTATGCTATGCTAAGTCACTTCAGTCGTGTCCGACTCTGTGCAACCCCATTGACGGCAGCCCACCAGGCTCCCCCATCCCTGGGATTCTCCAGGCAAGAACACTGGAGTGGGTTGCCATTTCCTTCTCCAATGCATGAAAGTGAAAAGAGAAAGTGAAGTCGCTCAGTCATGTCCGACTCTTAGCGACCCCATGGACTGCAGCCTACCAGGCTCCTCCGTCCGTGGGATTTTCCAGGCAAGAGTACTGGAGTGGGGTGCCATTGCCTTCTCCGAGTATGGACATGAGGAGACTTAAATCAAGGTGGTAGCAGACAGAGCTGGCCTGGGTGTCACTGAGTGGTCTTGAGCTATAGCACTTTGTGGGCTCCAGGGATCACACCAGTTAGGTTAGCGCTAGACTGCTGCTAAGATCCTGCTGATATACAAATACAGGAATCCTTGAAGCCAGAGAGAAGAATGGCATGAAGTATAGTAGAACTTTGTAGCCATGTGAGAGGTGCATGACGCCCGTGTTACATAGAACTTGGAGATAAGGAGGCCTGGCTTGGGCCATAAACTATAAAATAGTAACAGCTCCTGAACTGGAAGAATGGCTCTGTGTGAATTTGGATTAGAAAGGACCATGGACAGACAGCATTGCTAACTGATCTGGTCTGTGGAGCCTGGGAAATCAAGAAACATTATGAATAAACTCTGCCCTCCTCACAGAGGCACATAGGTGCTCATCTGAGCCACACAGCTGTCTATCTGCAATGGCAGGGATCTGCCTGTGAGTCATTCCCCGGGGGTCACGTTTCTGTCCTCCATTTCTTTAGAGCCTTAACCTCGTTACCTCCTGGTCCTTCCATTTCAACTGGGCTGGGAGATGGGTGCTTTGTTCTCAGAGGACCCCTTGGGGGCTCTCCCAAGGGAGTTTCATATATTCTACAAAGTTCATATCTGAAGTGAGACCATCCCAAAACATATCCAGATATCTTGAAAATCCATCCATATTTGTGCATTATGGTAACGGACAAAAACTTAGTTTTCCAGAAGAAAGAGACATATTTTAATATTCTTAGTATTATTTTGCATTATGTCATCTTGTGCAAGGGCAATGCCATAACTCGTTTTGTTGCATTTCTTGGCTTTTAAATACCTGTCTGATTTTAGAGGGCTATCATGTGGTTAATGGTAGTTTTGGATAAAGATTAGGAACAAGGACACGGAATTTGACTGTGCCCAAATCCCAACTCTGCTACTTGCTGAGAATATCACCTTGGGTGAGGTTACCCAGGGGATGGGGATGAATACTCACAATTGTGATGCATGAAAGTCACTTAGCACATAATAGTGTGGGAGCTGCCACTGTGTCTGGGCTGTGCTTAGTCACTCAGTCGTATCTGACTCTGTGCAACCCCATGGACTGTAGCCCAGGTTCCTCTGTGCATGGGGATTCTCCAGGCAAGAATGCTGGAGTGGGTTGCCATGCCCTCCTCCAGGGAATCTTCCCAACACAGGGATTGAACCCATGTCTTCTGCATTGCAGGTGGATTCTTTACCATTTGAGCCACCAGGGAACCCCACTGTTACGTCTGAGAGTTGCATTTTTATTATCAGTCCCATTATTTTGACTAATAAAAGTATTGTCACAGCCACAGCAAAGAAATTGCTCCCAAGTGATCTCACCCAAGAAGCTTACCTTTCCTGGATTAGATGGTGTACAATGTAGGACTGCTCAGCTGTTCCACAAACATTTCTTCCCTTCATACTGCCTGGGCCTCTTGCCGGTGATGGGAGTGCCTTTGACAGACGCCACAGAAGTGAATGTTTCTGAGTCCCTAACTGCGCCGACACAGGCTTACAGAATAAAGAATGCTTTTAAAATGAGCAACGTTTTAAAAATCCCTTTTTGAAACTCGAGGCGTCCCTGGTGTCTCAGATGATTAAAAAATCTGCCCGCAGTGTGGGAGACCCGGGTTCAATCTCTGAGCCAGGAAAATTTCCTGAAGAAAGGAATGGCTACTCCGTCCAGTCTTCTTGCCTGGAGAATTCCATGGACAGAGGAGCCTGGCGGGGTCACAAAGAGTCAAACATTACTGAGTGACTAACACTTGAAGCCTAAGTTTCTTGATTGCAGATTTGCTGATGAGAATACTCTAAGGTGGTCCCTGATTCTCAGTAGTGGCTGGTGGCCACCCAGGTTCAAAGGTAGGCACATTGTTCAGCCTTTCTGTGCTGCACTCTCCTTATTTGTGAAATGGGAATAATAATAAATAGCACATCTACCCTCTGGGTTGTGCGAGGACTAAACGAGATAAGCCATGTTAAACACTTAGCCTTCAAAATAAACTGGTGTTAATAGTTATCTTTATTAATAATGCTTGTGCTCTCTTCACAGACAGAGCTTATTATGGATGCTGTCCATAAACAAAAGAGCTTACAATTCAAGAAAACCATGGATGTAAGTCTTACTATATTGCTTAAAAAAAAATGGTGACATTTTATGAAATCCTGTGCTGTGTATCAACATTTTCCTGAAAATAACATTTGTACAGTCTTTTAGAGAAAACAGCCTTTAGTGGTTTGATTTTCTTTCTTTTTAAGGCCTTGGAAAGATTGAGGATCAAATTAGAAGAAATACAATGATGTTATCTTTCCAGCAACCTGGGAAAATATAGCAAGTCAACTTAAATATTTTAGACCAGAGCATGTTTACTATATGATACCTTTTATCTTGTTGGATTTGAACTTCTTCTCTGTAAGACTGTTTTGAATCTTGATTTCTTACCTTTTTTTTAAAATGAGTTTTAAGATATCTGCAAACTGTAAAAGCCATCTTTGCTTTAAGTAATTTATTTTAAAAAGCTTATCAAGATAGAACTGAGACAAGTTGCTGGGATCTCACATTAGCTTTTCATGAATCCCCTACTGTTGAATTGTGTTACTGGAACATCTGTGACTCCATCTTTGTACAGAAATATCATCATATAGTCTGTGACTGTGACATCATACCTAGTTACCTGGTCAAAAAAGAAAATGCCACCAATGTTGATGGCATATGCAGTCTATTCTGCACTTTTTCTTTTGTTGGGGAAGTGTGAAATTTCCTTGGTTCTGTCTTGCCACCAAAGATTTGAAACGGCAGACCAGTGTTACAGCTCAGTCACAGCTCAGAGTTTGATTTGGCAAGCAAAGGAAAGTACACGCTTGAGGCATGAAGGTGGGCCAACCCCAAAGGAGAAGCCTCAATCCATCTTGGCTTCCTCCTTTTATACGTTTGTCTCCTTCCTACCTTGAGCCTGCCCTATGCAAATTGGGCTAGCCAAGAAGAGGGTGTATTTGTTTGTGAGAAATGAAGTTCTCACTCGAGTCTGCAGATATTCTTTTGGTCCATTTTTGCAGGCTTTTCCCTTTCTTTGTCTTTTAGCCACTGCCATTTTGGAATTTTTCCTATTCTAAATACCTAACACCCCCCCCCCTCAAGAGATGGGAGGCCCAGTTCTCTGGGAGTAGGGGTGTTGAAGTCTCTCTGGCTACTTTCTGCTGAGCTGGGACAGCAAGGGGCATTGGGCCTGCCCCTCTCTTGCTAGTCTCAAGCCTCAGAGTCCTTTAGCAGTGTCCATCTAAGGGTGATATTTTCCATGGTCGGGTGTAGCTTTATATATCCTTGTTGAACTGACACTGCATATTGTAGCTTGTTGACCTGGGCAGAGACAAAACAGGTTAGACAATTGATAATACATGGAGCAATCACAAGCAGCATTAATATAGTGATAACAGGGATTAGTAGGGATATTAGCCAATTCCAAATTCACCCCTGCCTGGAGAAGGATCCCCCAAAGAGAGATTGTAGCCACCCCAAGAACTCTCCAGCTCATTCTCTGAGATCCTGTAGGATCTGAATGTTTTTCTTGAGGACTGTGAGACTTTCTTTAACTTGGTTGGAGGTATTTACCAGAAACAACACGTCTCGTTTAAGATGGCTCAAGTCCCTCCTTGTTCAGGGATCAGGAGCTCTATCTCCTGTCTATTTTGGAGTACAACCCCTGCCAAGCTGTGTTGGCTTTTTAGAGCTATCCTGAGAAATCTTGTTCCCAGAAAATTAATTTTGGGGGTGTTCATTAGAGTGGCACCCATTTGTAGTCCTAAATAGGTATCTGAGATCTACCAGGGTATACTGAATATCCTCTTCTGTTTTCTTCCACAGCTTGACTAGTGATTGGTGAATCCAGGAGTTGTGCCCTGGCATCTTAACTGCTGTGGGGGTAGAAAATATTACAGGGTAGGGGCCCTTCCATGTGGGCTGGAGTTGAGCCTTTGGGGACCCATCTTTCCAGAGTTTAATTAGGACTTGAGTCCCTGGAGCATATAGTGGTGGCTCTTTAGACTCTTTTGGGTCCTGGTTGACACCCCACAAGTGTATATCCTGTTGGAATTGCCCAATGGCCATGGTATAAGACCAGAGAGTCTGAGCCTCTGGATCTAGGAAGAGGTCATTGATATAAACAAAAGGTCTTCCATATAGCATCTCATAAGAACTAAGACCAACCTATTCCTTAGGGGTAATAGGGGTACAGAGGAGAGCTATTGGTAAAGCCTCCTTCCATCCCAGGGAGGTTATCTTTTTTATCGCTGATTTTAAGAATTGGTTGGCTCTTTCTACTTTTCCTGAAGACTGAGGCCTCCAGGTACAGTTGAGGTACTAAGTAATGTCCAGTGCTTTAGAGACCCCTTGGGTGACCTTAGAAGTAAATGATGTCCCATTGTCACTTTGTAATGATTACCTGGGCAGACCAAATCTTGGAATGATTTCATGGAGCATTGTTTTTTATCACCTCCTCAGCCTTCTCAGTCCAGGTGGGAAAGCCTTCAATCTATCCTGTGAATGTATCTATCATAACTAGTAGGTATTTAAACCCTTGAGAAACTGGAGTCTGAGTAAAGTCCATCTGCCAGTCCTCTCCTGGGTAGGTCCCATGCCATTGGATGGGCTGGGCCAGCTGAGGTCTTTGAGCTCTTTGGGGGTTAATTGGCAAGTGGGACGAAAGATGACCACATGCCTTATAGTTATTTGGAGGCCTTTTCCTCTGAAGGACCTTTCTAGTAATCTTTGGAGGGCCTTCTCCCTTAAATAAGTGGTGGCATATAAGGAGTTAACCAACTTCAATTGGAGCTTCCCAGGCAGAAAAAGGAGTCCCTCCTCTTGGAACCACCCCATATGATCTTCTTGAAAGCTCTCACTCTTAGCTTTAAGAGTCTTACCTTCAGTATATGAAGGAATTTCTGGCAAATTAGTCTGTGGAACTAAGGTGGCGACCCCTACTAGGTCACTGTTCTGTAATGCTGCTCTTAGCTGCCCGATAGGCTTCTTGGTTCCTTTGTGCCACTTTCGTGCTCCCTTTTTGGTGTCCTTTACAGTGGGAGACTGAAACCTCAGTGAGCAGATGAACTGCCTCCAAGAAACCTAAGGATTTGATCACCGTACTTGACTGGGGACCCTCGGGTGGTCAACTGGCCTCTTTCTTTCCAATAGCAGCATGTGCATGTAGCGCCAGAAAGGCATGCTTGGAGTCAGTGTAAATGGCTACTCTTTTTCCTTTTCCCAGCTCTAAAGCTCAGGGGTATGAGCTCAGCCAATTGGGCTGAAGTACCTGGTGACAAAGGTTTAGCCTCTATGGTCTCAAAATTGGAGACTACTGCATATCCAGCTCTTCTTTCCCCATCTAAGACCAAGCTACTTCTGTCAGTGTACAGTTTCTTCAGGATTGGTCAGAGGAGCTTCTGACAATCCCTCTCAGGGTTTTACCCAGTGGTCCAAGTTTCTAGGCAAGAGTGAAAGGGGAGAGAGCCCTCAGAGATAGGTTGGAGGGTAGCTGGGTTAAGAACCTCACAAGGGGATATAGTTTGGCCTGGATTTTCCATCAGCACTACTTGATAGCTGAGGATCCTTTGATCAGACATTCATAAATGGCCTTTCCCATTCAAAAGTTGTTTCACTTGGTGGCTGGTAAAAATAGTTTGCCCCCAAGAGAGAGTTTTAAAGCATCTTCCATCAGGACTGCAATAGCTGCAAGATTTCAAAAGCAGGGAAAGATCTCTTCCCAATAAGGGATTAGGACACTTAGGGACCCCCCACAACTGGTGGGAAAGTATTTGCCCATCCCAGCAACAAAGAAGTGCTTGGGTGAATCTTTTTGTAATTGTTTTTCCTGTAGCTCCCAAAATGGTATAGGTTTGGGAGGAGAAGGCTCTGGAACAGATCAGGACAGAGTAGGTAGCCCCTGTGTCAACCAAGAAATTCTCGGACCTATCTGCCACATTCAGTTGCACTCTTGGTTCCATCCCTATTGATGGTTATCTGTGGCAGGTGGGCTGGCTGGAGCAGGCCACTTCAGTCCTGTTGAACCATTGTGAGGGACGACTTGGCACTTGACCTTGAGGCTCTTGGATTCCGAGGGCAGAGTGCCACTCAATGTCCCAATTGATGGCATTTGTAGCAAGCCGTTTTAGGAGACTTGCCATGGTTTGAACACTCTTTGGCCCAATGTCCTGCCTGTCTACAGATTAGGCATTTGTCTCATGCCTTGTCCTTCAAGGACTTGGGGTTTGCCATAGGGCTTCCCTGGAGGGTGGCCAGCATCTGGGCATGGCTTGTCTCTTTCATTCTCTCTCTTTCCTGGGCTTTGGCTTCCCTCTCCTGTTCTCTGTTATAAAAGTTACTGGTGGCTGTCTGGACCGGCTCATCTAAAGAGGCAGCAGAGTCCTGCTGCTGTAGCTGTTGTAACTTTATCCTGATGTCTGATGCACTGGGACGGGAATTTGTCCTTTAAAATCACCTGTCACTTGTAAGAGTCTAAGTCCAGATTGGTAAACTTTTGGAGGGCCTCTTTTAGCATTTCCAGAAAGGCAATGTGGTTCTTGTTGGGCTCCTGAATTATTGTTGAGATTTGGCACAGTCCCACAGTAATAGGCTGCCTTCTATTCCATGGGTGGACTTCCTTAGGGGTGAGTCTTTCTGAAGCTTATCCTACCCAGTACTGTTGCAACCTGAGAACCAGGTGTCCCCGGGTCAGGGAGCAGATCCTCAGGCAGATTGAGGCATGACAGCCTCCTGGAGATCAAATCTCTGGGCAAGTCAAGACATAGCGACTTCCTGGGACCCCTGGACTGGTGGATTCCTAAGCAGGTTGAGGTGTGACAACCTCCCGAGGACCAGATCCTTAGGCAGGTTGAGGCAGGTCAACCTCCTGGGATCCTAGGCTGGGTGAATCCCCAAGCAGGCTGAAGCATGACAACCTCCCAGGGAATAGATCCCTAGGCATGTTGCAGGAAGAGGGACCTCTTCCAGGGCCCGATAGTGGGCTCTTGTCTAACACTTGGAAATGAATTGTCCGAGGAAATATATGTGCTGACAAAGCAAGAGATTTTCTTGGCAAAGGGCACTCAGGCAGAGAGCAGTAGGGTAAGGGAACCCATCTGCCATGTGGCTTGCAGTCTTATGTTGATAAGTTCTTATTTTGCAGTTTTATGTTGATAGGATTAATTTCTGGGTTGTCTTTAGCTAATCATTCTGATTCAGAGTCCTTCCTGGTGGTGCATGCCTTGTTCAGCCAAGATGGATGCCAGCAAAGGATTGTGGGAGGTGGTCAGACCTGTGGTGTCTCCTTTTGACCTTTCCCAAACTTTTCCAGTTGGTGGTGGCTTATTAGTTCCATGTTCCTTACCAGGACCTCCTGTCATAAAACAACTCACGCAAATGGTTACTATGGTGCCTGGCTAGGGTGGGCGGTTTTAGTCAGTGCGCTTCCCCTAATAGGCAGGTCAAGGCAGGTTGACCTCCTGGGACCCCCAGGCTGGAGTTGGGCATCCCCAAGGTCTCCAGCGTGACTAGTCCTGGGTAGGATTAGGGGGTGTAATCTTAACTCATTGCCAGTTTGTCCATCACGGATGGGAATAGACACCATGATGTAAAGCAATCTAAGCCTGTGCCCTGAGACTGGGAACCTGGTGAAATCTTATCCTCTTATTGCTCTGAGGGAATGTAAGTCAGATTTCTTTCCTAAGTCCTCCATAAGAGTAGTTTAGGGTGTTTCCAATGGTAAACATTTTATTGTCATAGACCCATTTTAGGTAGTAACAGAAGTAATGACATAGGAGTGGGTTATCTGGTCCTGTAGGGGCATTAAGAGTATTTTAATAATAAGCAAGGTGGAGCAATGTTGCCTATGAGGGGGCAGGGTCTTGGTTGTAGGAGTAAGTGGCTTAAAAACAAATTGATAAGAGGCAACAGACCAGAGGATTTCCCTGGTGGCTCAGAAGGTAAAGCCTCTGTCTACAATGTGAGAGACCTGGGTTTGATACCTAGGTTGGGAAGATTCCCTGGAGAAGGAAATGGCAAGCCACTCCAGTACTCTTGCCTTGAAAATCCTGTAGACGGAGGAGCTTGGTGCAGGTTACTGTCCATGGGGTTGCAAAGAGTCAGGCACTACTGAGCAACTTCCCTTCACTTCAACAGACCAGATGTTCCATAAAAGTGGAGTGGAGATTTGATCTGGGGGTATGTTTGTAACTTTAGCAGAAGGGTGGTAAGGGTTTGGGTCCAAATGGCCTGAAGGGCTAACTCCCAAAGAGACAAACATTATCCCTGGAAGCCCAATCACCCTTGAAGGGATGCCACCAACAGATGGACTTTTAGCAGGCATTGTGTGCCTGTCACCTGCCCTAGTGGGTTCACTGAGAGATGCTGTTGCTGCACATATTGTAGGAAACATGGAAGATGAAGGCCTGAATCTTTAGAGGGATTGGATATTATATAATATTTCCCTCCCAAGGGTCAGTTGTTTTCTGGTTGTCCCTCCAGAAAATTGTAGAGGCAATATTGTGGGCCCACACTGGGCTCAGGAAAAGAGCATAAAACAGGAGGGAGGGGGCAGGGCACAACTGGTGAAAGAATGACATAGCCCAAGGGTACAACATAAACCGATTAAAATCAAATGGGTCCAAGATGGCAGACAAGTCAAATTCTACTAAACTTTGATCCTCAATCTGCAAGCTAAACAACACACCCAGAGGCTCCATGACACATCTATCAGATCAGATCAGATCAGTTGCTCAGTCGTGTCTGACTCTTTGCGACCCCATGAACTGCACCACGCCAGGCCTCCCTGTCCATCACCAACTCCCGGAGGTCACTCAGACTCACGTCCATCGAGTCAGTGATGCCATCCAGCCATCTCATCCTCTGTCGTCCCCTTCTCCTCCTGCCCCCAATCCCTCCCAGCATCAGAGTCTTCTCCAATGAGTCAATTCTTCGCATGACGTGGCCAAAGTACTGGAGTTTCAGCTTTAGCATCATTCCTTCCAAAGAAATCCCAGGGCTGATCTCCTTCAGAGTGGACTGGTTGGATCTCCTTGCAGTCCAAGGGATCTCAAGAGTCTTCTCCAACAAAAGCATCAATTCTTTGGCGCTCACAGTCCAGCTCTCACATCCATACATGACCACAGGAAAGACCATAGCCTTGACTAGACGAATCTTTGTTGGCCAAGTAATGTCTCTGCTTTTGAATATGCTATCTAGGTTGGTCATGACACATCTAAGGCACTATCAAAAGACCAAGGAGTGGGTGGTTCCCCAGTTGTTGGAATGATCCTCCCACTCACTAGCAGATGAAATTACCCAGCCCATAGAAAACTAACCACACCACGTTTCGTGGCTGCCTCACTCGCCCTCCGTCATGGCCCACTCTTGGAGTGTGCATCTCTCTGGATCTGAACAAATGCAGCTCTTATCTATCGCTGTGTCTCTCACTGAATTTTTTTGGCAATGAGACATCAAGAGCCTGAGCTTCATTAGGTCCTGAAACCAGGCACTGTGGGTTTTGGCTGGGCTCAAGTCCCAGTTGAATATGACTGAGTGACTAAGTATAGCACAGAGTCCCTGCCATGTGGGTTTGAATCCCAATTTAGGTGTAAACAGTTTAAAACACAATTTTCAGAAATGGAAAGATGATGACCTGCCCAGTACTTTGTAACAGTGGCATAGTTGAAGAGAGGAACTGAAGCACAGGAGGAAAAAGCAGTGAGAAAAATGTGCTGAGGAATCCCCTTCATAACCTGCTGGAAAATCTGCTGAATACCTGACCCGTGCTCACAGTTTTCATTGGCCTGATCCTTGGCACAAAGATGATTGCCCTCACCCCCTTGGGCAACAGCTACCAGGGCGTAGCAGATAGTAGAGCCTTTGTGACATACTGGGGAGTAGTCCCTGCCAGAGCCCCTCAATTGCACCCACTGCCGCTTGCCTGTTTGCAGGGGGTTCAAATAAACAAGAAACGAGAGATTATAAAGGAATTAAGATTTTGTTAGCCATATGTCCTTCCAGCCATAGGGGTGAGTGCCTCCTACCTTAACTGGAGGTCTGGAATCTGAGGCTAAGCTGTGTGAGCTTTCTGCTGAGTTTGTTTTTTGCTGTTCTGATTTCCAGCACGCTGGGCTTGTCACTTCTGTTGCACTGGGTTTTCTTCACGTTCAGTTTCCACATAGAGAGCTTTCACTGAGTTGGGCTTCTGCCGTGCTTGGCCTCCGCCTCGCGAGTGCTAAGCCGAGGTTGTTTCAGCCAGGTTAAATCCAAGAAATGGCACCAGATATGTCGGGGGAGTATGAAATTTCCTTGGTTCTGTCTTGCCGCAGCAAAGATTTGAAATTGCAGACCAGTGTTACAGCTCAGTTACAACTCAGAATTTTATTTGGCAAGGAAAGGAAATTACACCCTCAAGACATGAAGGCGGGCCCACCCCAAAGGAGAGGCCTCAATCTGTCTTGGCGTCTTCCTTTTATATGTTTGTCTCCTCTCCACCTTGAGCCTGCCCTATGCAAATTGGGCTAGCCAAGAACGGGGCCTACTTGTTTCACCTGAAGTTCTCTCTCCAGTCTGCAGATATTCTTTTGTCCCATTCTTGCAGGCTTTCCCCTTCGTCTTTTAGCCACTGCCATTTTGGACTCCTTTTTCCTATTCTAACTATCTAACACTTTGATGCAGAGCACCTGAAAAGTGATTGATAGAGAATGATGTCAGTATAATGCAGAAATGGTGTTGGTTGATATATGATTACTCCCAGAAATTTTATGTTTTAAGCAATCTAGGGAAAAGACTTTCTCTCTCATAAAGAGAAAGTCTTATTGAAATATAAATTTCCTACTTCTTCTGCCTACATTTAGAACTGTAACATTGTTAAAAATTTTTGCTTCAACTGCAAAAATTTAGAAAACACAAGAAAAAGGAAGAGTATTGTATTTGCCCATTTTTTTGCTGAGTGTTTTTTTCTCTTCTAATGTTTCAAGGTTTCTTTTTATAATTTTGTTTTGCTTAGAGAACTTCTTCAGGCATTTTTTAAAGGTATGTCTGCCAGTGATAACTACTCC
The DNA here is from genome assembly GCA_935064755.1 of Tragelaphus eurycerus. Lineage (NCBI taxonomy): Eukaryota > Metazoa > Chordata > Mammalia > Artiodactyla > Bovidae > Tragelaphus > Tragelaphus eurycerus. Next base: position 17,570,801 of record CAKXYN010000023.1, read on the forward strand.
TGTTACCGAAAACACCAAGCCCATGTGTCTGACACACAGTGAGGGCAAACAATATTAAAACATTGGAGTTTGGAACAAAGGTTTATTGCAGGGCCACGCAAGGGGATGGGTGGCTCATGTCTTAAGACCCCCAAACTCCCTGAAAGCTTTTAGCAAAGCCCTTTTATAGAAAAGGTGAGGGAGGGGTGTGGTTATAGTTGTGGTAAACTTCTGGGTGTCAGATCCTTTGTTCTTGAAGTCAGGTCATGGTCAGGTAACAATGTACCTGTAAATTTCTGCCAAACAAGTGTTTTTCTCTGTCCTGACAAGAAAGGGCAGGGTGCGAAGACACAACTTTCAGCCACCAAGGTCCTGGTCCTGGCTAAGAGGAGGCAGATCTCAGTTGGCAGCTCCCTTGGGGCCAGGTTCCCACACCTTGCCCAGCTATCACCACTGAGGCAAGCAGGTGTCCAAACCAACTGGCCCTTAGGCTCCTCCAGCTGCCCAAGGGGGTGGGGCAGGTCCCACAGACTACGACCCACACAAACTGCTTCTGATATTAGGTCACAGAGATAAGGATTTGGGAGAGGTTCAACACTGCTTTAAGGCCTGGGCCAAGGCTATCGGAGAAGCCAATGGCACCCCACTCCAGTACTCTTGCCTGGAAAATCCCATGGACGGAGGAGCCTGGTAGGCTGCAGTCCATGGGGTCGCAAAGAGTTGGACACGACTGAGCGACTTCACTTTCACTTTTCATTTTCATGCATTGGAGAAGGAAATGGCAACCCACTCCAGTATTCTTGCCTTGAGAATCCCAGGGACGGGGGAGCCTGGTGGGCTGCTGTCTATGGGGTCTCAAAGAGTCGGACACAACTGAAGTGACTTAGCAAGGCTATTGGGTGGCCTTGGTGAGGGCTTTGAGCCCTGCATGACACAGTACCCACCCTGTTTCCTTGGTCCCCCATCACTCACTGGCCCAAGACCAGGGAACAGGCTGGAAGGCCCAGGGGAGAAGGCAAGCATCTAATCTACCTCTTACCTCACTCTCCACCTGATGACCACCACCCTACTGACCGCTGGCTGAATCAAGTCCCTAATGGTCTCTCACTGACAGTTGGTTGCTTGTGGGAAGGGTCCACTGTGGTGCTGGCCAATGGCTGAGCAGGACCCGTTGCCTGGTAACAGTATGGAGTAATGATCCACAGTAACATCTGTGTGCTAAGGGCTGCCCTGCTGCGCTGTTACACTCTTAGCTTTCCTTTAGTGAATTCCCTTTCATTCTTGAAGGATATTTCACTGGATATAGGGTTGTGTGTTGACAGTTTTCTTTTAGTACTTGAAAAATGTTGTGTCACTTCCTTGTGACCTCCATAGTTTCTAATAAGAAAACTGCTATAATTCAAACTAATTTTCTCTTATGGATAAGGTATCATCTCTGTTTTAAGATAGTTTCTTTTTTTTTAGTTCTCAGACTTTCACCTCTGTGTCTTATCATGGATTTCTTTGGCTTTATCTTGTTTTCAGTTTGGTCAGTTTCTGGAATCTGTAGGTTTATTTCTTTTGCCAAATTTGGAATGTTTTCAGCATTTGTTTCTTCAGCCCTTTTCAGCCTACTCTCCTCTCCTAGGATTCCAAGGACATGAATGTTAGATCTTTTGTTATGGTGTCAAAGGTTCCTGAGGCTCTGTTCATTTTTTTAAGCGTATTTGCTCTCTGTTTTTCAGATTAGATAATTTCTATTGTATTGTCTTCCAGTTTACCAGTTCTTTTTTCTGTCTCTTCCATTCATAAGTCTATCCTTTCAAGTAGTAAAATTTTCAGTTCTAAAGTTTCCATTTGGTTCTTATTTATATCTTCTATTTCTTTGCTGAGATTTTCTTTTTCTTTGCCAAGACTTTTTCATTTTCTGTGTTGGCAAAGGTTTATTGAACATTTTTATGACTGCTGCCTTAAAATCTTTGTCAGATAATTGTAACATCTCTGTCATTTTGATGTTGAAATCTCTTGATGGTCTTTTTTCATGCAGTTTGAGATCCTCCTGGTTTTTGGTATGATGAGTGATATTCAACTGATTAGACATTTTAGGTATTCTGTTGCAAGACTCTAAATCTTATTTAAATCTTCAGTTTTAGCTGGCTTGCTCTGATACCACTCTAGCAGTGGGGTAAAGTGCCACCACATTAGTGCTATGAGGGGGTAAAATCCAGGTTCCTTTCCACCACCCCCAGCCTCTACTGACACCATAGGGTCAGTGTTACTACTGGGGAGTGGTTGAAGTTCTTACTCTCCACTAGAACACCTCTGATGCCACTGCAGCAGGGAGGTGGTACACCTCATTACTGCCAGGTGGGAGTGGTGAAAGTCCAGGCTCCTCACAGAGTCTCTGCTGGCTCTCTGTGTGCTGCTTCGTTATCTCCGGGTAGGAACGAAAGTCCAAGTCTGATATTTGTCCTTCTCTGGTACCACCTTAGCAGGGGAGTTGGGAACCTCATTATAGCCTGGTGAGTGTGGAAGTCCCCACTTGGCCTTTGCTGGATGTGTGGTGGGTGGGAGAGGGCACAGTTTCTTCATGTGGTGTGTGGCTGCTGTAGAACTTGGAGGATTCTTCCTGTCCTACTGTGCTGTCCCATTTCTGGCCCTTTGGCTGGAGAGAGCAGCTTTCCGCTGGGACTATTTTTTGTTTATGCCCATCAGCATGTCTTGGTTGTCTGCTGCTTTGGCACCCATTCGGTGATATATGAGGCCAAAGAAAACTCAGGGCACTTGCTTCTGGGTTACTGTCTGAGACCAAGGACATTAGTCAATCTGTCTTTTTTCTACCTTTTGGCATTTTGTGTTTGTTTTATGTAGAATGCTCAGAGGTTTTAGTTACAGTTGTGTGGAGAAATAGGGAAGAGTAAATCTGCTCTATCTTCCCTGGAGCCCATATACATTTTTTAAAAGACATTTTATGATATGCTTTTCGAGTCATAAATGTGATCATACCCCATCAATTTTATGCAAAGAATCTAAGACTATAAAATCCTCCAAAATGAGAAAAACAAAATGCACTACTGTGTTCAGTACTTATATGAAAACTGTAAATAATTTAATTACCAAAAAATGGAGAAAGATTAAATTGTACAACCTTTAAAGATATGATTATGAGGACTATGTAGCAACAGAGAAAAAGTCCCTAATATGTCATATTAAAAAAATAATACAGAAAAGAGAAAGATTGATCACTGACAGCCTTAAAATTTAAGACTTCTTTAGAGCAAAAGAAAAAATATCATATGGTGAGAGATGACATGGGAGAAAAATATTAGTACCACATGGGGCTTCCCAGGTGGCGCTGGTGGTAAAGAGCCCTCCTGCCAATGCAGGAGACATGAGATGTGGCCTTGAACCCTGGGTTGGGAAGATCCCCTGGAGGAGGGCATGGCAGTCCGCTCCAGTACTCTTGCCTAGAGAATCCCATGGACAGAGAAGCCTGGCAGGCTACAGTCCATAGTGTCACAAAGAGTTGGACATGACTGAAGGGACTTGGCATGCATTAGAAACAAATAATTTACAGCCAGTTAGTGTTACTAGTATAGACTGAGCTTTTAAAAATCAGTTAAAATTATAATGCTCCAAAAAAAAGAAAAAGTAAAGGACATGGAGCAGAAAGGATATACTGCCTTAGCAATGAGATAAAATGCAAATTAAAAAGGGATATGCTTCTAGTATTAGAAAAGGTTAAAAACATTGTCTTCTTTTAGTGTTGGTGAGAGTATGAGGCTGCCATACCCTCACATATGTGTTTATAGGAGTATAGATGAGGGCAACCATTTTGGAGGGAAGTATGTATATATTCTTTTATCAAACAATTATGCTTCTAGGAATTTGGTCTGTAAATTCACACTATGCTATGCTATGCTAAGTCACTTCAGTCGTGTCCGACTCTGTGTGACCCCATAGACGGCAGCCCACCAGGCTCTCCCATCCCTGGGATTCTCCAGGCAAGAACACTGGAGTGGGTTGCCATTTCCTTCTCCAATGCATGAAAGTAAAAAGTGAAAGTGAATTCGCTCAGTTGTGTCCAACTCTTAGCGACCCCATGGACTGCAGTCCACCAGGCTCCTCTGTCCATGGGATTTTCCAGGCTACCCACAGTAAAAATTGGAGTGTTTTTATGTAATAAAAATAGGAAATAAGATAAATGTCCACCAGTAGAAAGTAGGTTAAGAAAATTATGGCATGTATATATTATATGTATATGTGTGTGTGTTAACCCCAATTGAATTGCAGGGGAAACTGAGAAATGTAGGAAAGCGTGTGAGATATTTGACGAGCACAAACCAGCTCTGCAAAGGTGTCTTCATTCTTAGTCAAGCATTTTTGGGGTGTTTATAATTTTTTATTTATTAGCCAACTGATTCACAGCTTTGCTTTGTTTGAACAAGTTAAGTCTTTGCTTCAAGAGTTGAAACACAATTATTTGATTCAGTAAGTATACTTTGTGAACTGATTACACACTGCTAATAGTAATGGTAGCACAGGAGAGACCACACCTACTTTTAAACTACCAAAAACAGAATTCTTTAAATCAAGAAGGAGCATGACCACCTTGAGCTACAGAAGTGATGAGATCGGTGCCCTCCCCACTGCCCACATGCTGTAACGAGGCACATGAGAATACTGAAGCATTGTTAGTTATAGTTCTCAGGACCAAATCACTGCATCTCAGTTCTGAGTGTAATGAATAAATGTTGGATTACACGTCCTCTAGTTGCATCAGTATTTGATTTTGTCTAATTCATATTCAATCTTTTGTTTCAGTAAATTTTTAAAGTTCATGTTCTTTGTTTTTGCCAAATAGGAGTTGTTAGTTCCTTGATCAGGTTGCCACTACATACATGATTTGGAAAGGGGATGGAGAAACCTTCCAGAGATAGATTAAAAAGAGCAGCTGCTCTGAGCGCACAGAGTCTAGAGGTGATCACAGCCCTAATCAGTGTGTCCTCTTATTTGCTGGGGGAGGGGCGGTTAGGGTGGCTGCTCCTCAGAGTCACAGGCTGCTTATCTGTTTTGATCCTCTTTTGTCTTATAACTACAAAGGCAAAGAAGAACTATGAGCAGAAATGCCGAGACAAAGATGAAGCAGAGCAGGCTGTCCACCGCAGTGCCAACGTGGCAAACCCGAAGCAACAAGAAAAGGTACCTGGGAGAGCCAATATCCTGAAAAATCCAAGAGTCACATATGTCAAGCTAGAGCCAATTAGTAATCTTAACAAACAAACAAAAAATGGACTTGCACTCTAAGCTCCTGGCAATACCCTCCTTCAGGCTATTAGAGTCCTCTGAGTCAGAAAAACCCACGTCCTATTTTGAGGGTTAGGGAAGAGCTAGAGAAACCTGGTCATGGGGGAGGGATTCTGATGTTTTCATCTTTCTTCAAAACTCCATCTCATGTGTTCCTTATAGGCTGCCTCCTGCTTGGGTCTTTTGTAAATTGAATTTTATGAGATCTGGATAAAGATTGTTAGCAATCAGAAGGTAGGGATATGTTTTAGGAAGATTAGAAGGCAAGTTGAATGATTAACTTACAAGAGAAACATAAGTATGACTTAGAACTTGTCTCTTCGTAGACTTTGCTTTTAAACCTGTTTTGCCTTTAGAAGCCTGGCCCAGCATTCCTGATTTCTTCTTGTTTTTTTCTGGTCCTCACAGCTTTTTGTGAAACTGGCAACTTCAAAGACTGCGGTAGAAGACTCGGGTGAGGGGTGTGCTCCAATGGATGGGGGAAGATGGTGGTGGGGCTAAATTTGTCTGAGAAAGGTAGTTTTATATACCTTACAATAGTGAATATATGCCTGTACCATAGGATTAGCAAGGTATCTGAAGGAAAGAAGGGAGGGACAGAGGGAAGGAAGGGGGGTATATCAGAACCCTGGGAAGTGGGAGAAGCAAAAGAGGCAGTGGTTTCTGGCCCCTGCCTGCTTAGCTCATGCTGCCTGACAGGTGACTGAATGGCGTGGGGGCGTGGAGGGGTCGGGTCATGTGACAGCTGCTTTGAAATCAGGTACTCACTCTTACTTATCGGGTACAATCATCTTAAAACCCCATTTCATCCCTGATATGTCTTCTCTGCTGTGAAAGAAACAGCCACGTGGTGAGGTCTCGTCATCACTGAAATCTAAGGATCCAAACCAAGAGTTTCCAAAGGCTTCTAATTCCCAGAGTTTCCTGTGAGAGACAAACCTCTCATGACCGTGGTCCCTTAAGTCTCTAAATCCAAAACTGAAGTGACTTGCTAGTTCACTTTTCTGCCTGCCTCATTTAATTTTCCTCAAAATGGAAAGAGGTAGAGGGAAACCCTGGTGAGGTTTTTTTTTTTTTTTTTGTCAGCCTTTAGTTCTCTTTCTTTGGAACATTTCTGGCTGATTGTTTGGTTTTTTCTTTAGAAAGAAAGTGATGCCTGCCTTTGCTTATTTTTCACAAAGCTATGATGAGGGTGAGATGTAATTATGGCCTTCCAGCCTTCAGAGTCCCCTGGAGCCCTGTGAGCTCTTGGGAGGGGCCTGGGGGCTGGGTCTGAGAGCCCTGCTCCTCCCAGTTTCCAGACCCAGGCCCCTCCCCTCCATTGCAGACAAGGTGTACATGCTGCACATCAACACGCTGGACAGGGTCCGGAGTGAGTGGCAGAGCGAGCACATCAAGGCCTGCGAGGTACCTGGAAGCACACGGGCGGGTCTTTCTCCCTCTATTTTTGTAGAATTGCTTGAAGGCAAATTAGAAATGTGGACTTTAAGTAGAGGATGGAAGGACTGGAATGTTTTCTTGCAAACCTTGTCTTTCTGCTTCTTGCGCATCCTGATCATGCTGTCCCATTCTGTCAATGGCTTGCTCTGTTTAGGTCGCAGTTATGAAGCAGCTGAAATCAATTAATGCTTGCTTTAGTGACGTCCAGGGCTTCCCTTGCGGCTGAGCTGGTAAAGAATCCGCCTGCAGTGCCAGAGATCTGGGTTCAATCCACGGGTTGAAAAGATCCCCTGGAGAAGGGAAAGGCTACCCACTCCAGTATTCTGGCCTGGAGCATTCCAGGACTGTATAGTCTATGGGGTCACAAAGAGTCGGACATGACTGAGCGACTTTCACTTTCACTTTCTTGGTGACTTCCCATTGAAAGCTTCTCCTTTCTCTGTGACAAGGCGGTTCAGGGAGCAGCAGAGCTGGCTTTAGAGATTTTTATTCTCACATCTTTCGTTTCGCCATGGCCCTCCTCATTTTCAACATGTGCCTTACAATGTCCCAGAGAAAATAAAGACTCCACCTGGAAACTTCCTCAAGTTTCTTTCACCCTGTCTACGCATTTTTCTTACCAGTGGTTCTCAAAGGGAGGTCCTAGGACCTGTACCAACATCCTTGTTAGATGCAGATCTTATCAGACCAATTCCAGGCCTCTGGAATCAGAAACTCTGGGCCCACAATGAGTGGGCTTTCTCAAGTCAAGGTTAATGGGGGCCATTCCCTAGTTTGTGGTGCACGGGCTTCTCTTGTTGCAGAACACAAGCTCTGCAGGGTGTGGGCTCCAGTAGTGGTGGCTTGTGGGCTCCAGAGCGCAAGCTCAGTAGTTGTGGTTCACGGGCTTAGCTGCCCTGCAGCTGGTGGAATCTTTCCAGACCAGGAACTGAATTAGCATTGCAAATTCTGCATTGTAATGTGTCCGGTGATGCAAAGAGGACCCCCAACCACTGGACCATCAGGGAAACCTGAGGGCAAAACTTTGCATTGGAGGCTTTGGCAAGCTACCCACATGCAGATGTCCATTAGGCAGTGGGAAATGTGAGCCACAATTCAGGTTAGAACACTGACAGCTGGGTTCACCATCACCTCTTATGTACTAAACTGTATCCAGTCCTATTTGTGTTAGTATGTTATTAAAATCCATTTGCCGGAGTTAAGAGTGTATGAGCTTCCTCAGCAGTGGGTGGGAGTACACTAAATGAGACTATAAGCTTACAGATAATTCAAGGCTGAAATTGTTTCTTACATCATAGCCAGTCTAGACCCTTTCTCTGCATGTATGTACATGTTTCTACAGGTGTTTGAGACTCAAGAATGTGAGCGAATAAACTTCTTTCGAAATGCACTGTGGTTACATATGAATCAGCTCTCACAACAATGCGTCACAAGTGATGAGGTGAGTCAGTTATCCACGGAGGATGCTCTGCATATTAGATTTGTAGAGTAGGGGGAGTCAGAGACATTTGTTAGTTCATCCCCTGCCATTAGAGGCCCAGGCAGGTACAGTGACTGCATACACAGTGAGTATGGACCCAGATAAACACCTAACTTGCCTGACTCCTGGCTCACTTTACCATCATGAGTCTCTCACTGAGAAATTCACAATTAGGGCAGGAGAGCAAAGAAAGGACCCAAATGCAGTTTAATTTATGGAAAACAGATGTCACAACATGAATATGAGTCACAGGGACTGCTCCAGTCTGGAACGGAGTCACTCCAGGAGTCACTCCAGGATAGTCAGTACCAGGAACTAGCAGGCTGAGCCACGCCCGGGCTAATGGTCACTCCAGGGCTCAGGGTTTAATGTCAGCAGTGTTAAGGGCCATTAGTGACCCAGGTTTAACTCATGCACAGCCACTGTCCTGGGTTCCCAGGTCTCAGAGGGACCAGAATCAAATTATCACAACCTTCTCTCCTAAGAAATAGCCACTCTCACTTAAATGGGACATTCGGTTTTGAAAAATAACACCCAGAAAACAGGTAGGATTGACTGAAGAACTTTTCTCCAATTGTCTTTGCATTTGTGGGTAGGATTGGTCATGGGACTTGGTATCTATTCTCTTCATCCCATCCATTTTTTAAAAGTCTTTAAGATTACTGTGCTGCTACAAAGATATTATTTTTTGCATCTTAAAAAAAAATGTAATAGCAGATATACATCAGAGAAATCCCTCTATGTGAGTCCAGGACATTGTGGTATCTTTTTTTTTTTTTCTTTTCAAGACAAAATTTGGAAAATAGCCATTCATCACACCTCCCATTTTAATACTCCATGCCACCATTTTTATGGACGTACCTCTACCTTGATTTATCTTCTTTTTTGTTAGATGTATGAAAAAGTCCGTAAGAGTTTAGAGATGTGCAGCATCGAGAAGGACATTGAGTACTTTGTGAATCAACGCAGAACTGGACAGACGCCACCAGGTGAATGGAGTGGTGGGCTGGGGGATGTTATTTAAGCAATACTATCAGTCTTTCATGTCACATGTCATTGAGAATGGAAGTCATCAGCTTCTTAATGTTTTATGTCTTGATGATTCCCTAGCACCCATCATGTATGAGAATTTCTACTGCCCCCAGAAGAATGCAGCTCCACCAGGAAAGGCTACAGGGCCTAACTCGGCAAGGTAATATCCAGCTTTCTTTCACATGAAGAAAAGTGCTTTTAGGGACTTCCCTGGTGGTCCAGTGGTTAAGACTCCACACTTCCACTGCAGGGAGTTCAGGTTTGATCTTTGGTTGGGGAACTAAGATGCCACATGCTGCAGTGAGGCCAAAAAAAGAAAAGTACTTTTAATGAGCACTTTTATTTTTAGTGTTCCAATTGTAATACGAACATGTCAGAATCAGAATGTGTCACCATTGCATTTGCTTAGAGAGGTTTCAGCATTTATGGAAATAGCGTTTTTTAGGACAAATGTCAAATGGATTGTACTGGTCATAGTTCAAGGAGGATTGTGTCATGCTTGAGTGTGATTATTATTACTTATGCATGAATCCTATACTTTTCTATTAATAATATTTATTGATTTTTACTTATTTATTTATTATTTATTTGGTTGTACCGGGTCTTACTTGCGGCACACAGGATCTTTAGTTGCAGCATCTCAGGGATTGAACCCACACTGCCTGCATTGGGAACTCAGAATCTTAGCCATTGGACCACTTGGGGAGTCCCAATCCTAGACCTTTCTTGTAGAAAGCAAAAGTCGGCAAACTCTGGCTCCCTGTGAATCAAATCCAGTCTACCTGTTTTGGTAGGGCCTACAAGTTAAGAACAGTTTTCATGTTTTTAAATGGTTGAGAAAAATTGAAAGGAAACTATTTTGTGCCATGTGAAAATTACATGAAACGTGAACATCAGTGTTCATATGGAGAGTTTTGCTGCGCTCATCTGTTTCCTTTCTGTCTATGGCTGCTTTCATGTTGGAGATGGGTAGCATTGAGATAGAAATGTCATGTGGCCTGCAAAGCCTAAATCATTTACTATCTGGCCCTTTCTAGAAAAAAACTTGCTGCCCCTGATATAAAGGATTCTGAGGGAAGAGAAGCTTCTGTTTTACATACAGTCACTCTGAAATCTAAGCTGTTGAATTTTCAGTCCAAATTTTAAAAAGATAGGGGAGTGTTTGAGTAGGGAGAAAGCCAAGTGCAGGACTTCCCTGATGGTCCAATGGTTAAGAAGCCACCTTCCAATCCAAGGGACAGGGGTTTTAGCCCTGACTGGGGAACTAAGATCCCACATGCCATGGGGCAACTAAGTCTGTGTGCCACAACTAGAGAAGCCTGTGTGCCACAACAAAGACCCAGCACACCCAAACACATAAATGAATAATAAATATTTATGAAAGAGAATGCTAAGTGCTGCTCAAAGCAGTTACTAGGAATTGTTTCCTTTAACTCTCAAGGCAAAGTAGAAGCTGTTTGACTTCCCGTTTTGCACGTGAAGACTGTCCAAGTGATCAGGAACTCTGGCCCACACAGTAGATTTCTGGGCTGCGGAGCAGAGCTCTGGGCATTCTGCTCCCTAGCATAGGGTAGTATTTTAGCCTAGATCCAGGAGATCAGCGCTGCAGAGCTTTTGTTTCATCTGAGGTCTTCTTAACCCTCTAGAGCAGAAACCCAGTCTGACTAGCATACAGTATGTTTGTAGAGTGAAGTAGAAAATTAGAAAGAACAGAAGAACTTCTCTGAAAGATTTTGGTTTCCATTTCTTACAGGAGAGGACCTCTACCAAATCCTAAAAGCTTACCAGGTATGCCACCAAGAAAGATCATTTGAAATCTTAGGTCAGGTTTTATTTAAGGTTGAGGAGCTAGAATTTTGAAATAAAAGGAAAGAAGGGAATAAATAGAATAAAATTTCCAAGAGAACGACCTTATGATTAGAAACTATGATACTCTTTGTCAGAGTGGAATTTGGTAATTTGTGTTCTGTTTTATAGCTTATCCAAGATAATTCAGTTACTCAAATACCAAAAGAAACTTATAAGGGATTTTTACAAAGAGACTAGTTCAACTTAGGCCATGAAAATGGCAAAACTGAGATCTAGTTTCCTTTGGATGACACTGAAATATAATTTATAGAAGATGTCTAGAAACATATAACCTAATATATTTTGTGCACTGCCTACAATTGGATCTTTCCGGAATTACTCTGGTGTCTTTTTCTCTCTGAACTCCTATAATACCTCTGGGAGAACGAAATATTTAGTGCTTTTTGTTAGTCTGTATTCCCTGGGTAAACAAGGCATTGTAGGCAGACATTGTGTTTTCTCCTGAATCAATCATGAAATGTAACACGGTACTGGGCACATAGCCAGTTCTGAGCAAATGCCTATTATTTGAATAAAAAATATACCTACTTATGTTCAAGGGAAGAGGGAGGAGACAGCTTGCATTTAGCATCTTAGCAAAAATGTAGTGGCTGAAATTACATCTTGGAACTCTGTAACGATGTAAGTTAATTTATTTCTCATAACCTTTTAATGACCACTTGATAATATGGGACTTACTTTTGTCCATTCTGAAGATGATTTTACTGTGGGGAATGATAGCTGGGCAAGGATGAAAAAGGGCAAAGAAATTATAATAGAAATTTTCAGTATGTTTTCTGGCTTGTAGTTATGGCTATTATTTGTAGGTTTTGTTGCCAAATATGTTTTCTTCTTACAAAATAGCAGTCACTAGACTCAGAGTGGAATGGTTTGATTTGAAAAGGGCTAAGATCTTATCATGAAGAAATGTTAACTTAGTGTTGCTCTGTGTTCTGTCCTTTGCAGATGACCCTGATTACTCTTTACTTGATAGTAACTACAGTTTGATCTATCAGTAACATCAGTGGTAAGAACCTTTCATCTTGACAGAATCAAGTTGCATTTAGACTAGTGACTGTAGTTTTGAAGTCTTTGAAGCTTCCTCACAATATGACTGCAAACAACGCCTTGCATCAGGTCTTACACTGGTGGGCATGGTGCACTTGCAGAATGGCCTCTCTGGTTCCCACGGCTGAGAGGGTACCAAGACCATTCCATACCTACTTGAATGAGGACATTTCCCCTTTATTCTTGAACTCTTTATTTGCTCTTGATAATCTCTTTTGTGGCTATTGCAAGCCTATACTTAAGGCACTGCTACAAACAAATTTGAGCTTCCCAGCTGACTCAGTGGTAAAGAATCCACCTGCCAATACAGGAGACACGGGTTCAATGCTTGGGTGGGGAAGAGTCCCTGGAGAAGGAAATGGCAGCCCACTCCAGTATTCTTGCCTGGGAAATCCCATGGGCAAGAGCATCATCACGCACCAGGTGATTAGTACTCTGACCTCATTAGTAAAGCACAAAGGCTCCTGGAGCAGAACTGCTAAGCCCACAGTGGCTGCAAAGGTGATTCTTCCTGTATGGCACTCAGGTGCTGGCACTGGCGCTCAACATGCCCCAAGTCAATATCAACCGGAAGGAATGTCTCTGAAGACAAAACAACATTACCAAATGAAACTCTTCATGAACTGTAATTCTTTTAACCCAAATGGGCATATGTATATATGAGCAAAGAAAACGTCTGAAAGGATATCTTCCTAAACAGATAATAGGTTTTCTTTTCATCTGTCCATGTGTGTAATTTGTCTACAGTGCTAATTTATTGCTTCTTTCATTAAAAACTCTTTTAAAGAGTTGATCTTCTTGCATGTTATTGATCTTAGTGTCTTCCTGGAAGTGACAGGAGGGGTAGGTAGGATTCAGAGAGTCACAGTGGAACTGGAAAAGTCTCTCTCCCATGCTTCTCGGTTTGGTGTTGGTGAAATTCACTGTCTCTTATGAAACAAAATTGATTAGATAGAAATTCTCAGCTAGTACATTATTTATGTTTACATGTAAGTCTTTAAATTGCTTAAGAAGTATATGTAGTATTTAAAGACCTTTGCTGTGAAAGATAGTGAATATTGAAGACATAAAAATCCTCATCCTCTAACTGTATATAATTTTCTGACCTACAAACAAATTGTAGTCAGCCAGTTGTCACTTTTTCATTTCATAAACCTCTCTTCCTCATGGAAAGAGGCCCAGTGCATTTTAAAGGTAGAGTAGGAACATGGGAAATCAATGACAGCAGGTGGACCCTGCTGTCTAGAATACCAGGCAGTAATGACTATATGGCAGGGCATTGGCAACGCCACAAATTTCTGTTTTATTTTTTATCTTCCTGTCTTCCCTCCCTCTCTTCCTTTCTCTCTCATTCCTCCCTGGCCCTCCCTCCCCTGTCTTTATTTTCCTTCCTTCTTTCTTTGCTTTCTCTTTTCTGCTTTCTTTCTTTCCTTCACCTCTTTGGATAAAGCATACATTCTACCTGCTTAATAACAGCATTTGACCCAACAACTCTAGTTCCTCAGAGCCCAAGAATTTGCTGTTTGAATGCAAGATGTCCATACTAACACGTTTACTCAAGTTAGGTCATTTTACTGGGCCTCATTAGTGTCTGCGTCAGCTCAAGGAATAGGAATCCACATATGTAATTGACTTTGAAAGAGAGAGTCTACTTTTATTAATAACTTAGTTAAATGACTTACCACAACATTTAAATAGTTTGAATGAAACTTTGGAAATGACATTTAAATAGGAAGGTTTAAGGATTTGCATTTATTCTGCAATTGTTGATTTTAGCTGCTATTCCTGTTTTAATCCTAACATATTTAGGTAAAAACAGATTATAACCTTTGAATTAAAAAATATATATTTCAAAAATATATAATTTTGGGGGGACTTCCTGGCGATCCTGTGATTAAGACTCACTGCAGGGGAGCATGGGCTTGATCACTGCTCAGTGAACCAAGATCCCACATGTTGCTTGGCCAAAAAAATTCCATTTTCCATCACTTGAAATACTCATCTCTCACAATTTATTCTCCTTGACCAAGCACATTGTTCTCGTTGAATAAAGTCACAATGTAGGAGCAGGGTGCTGATGTGAATAGTTTGATTCAAATGAAATGTCTTTGTTATTTCTTTCAGAAAACAAAGCTTTTTCTGGCTGGCGTTTCTAAGGCATGGAAGGAAGCACTTAAAGCAGTAGAATCTGTAGAAATTATGTCAATCATGAAGACTTTGAAGTGAACCCTTGCTATGATTTTTTAATATTTTTAAGTTTATGGCAGTCATTTAGTTCAACTTAATCTAGTAGAGTTCTGCAGTTTTTAAAAGTTTGTAAATTACCCAAGACTGAAGAATTATCCTTTCCTAATCAAGTTACTAAAATTGTGTGTTTTCTACTTGATTCAGGAAAGTCTTTGGATTTAAAACTTTGACTTGGGGTTTGGAGCAGGGAAGGGTGAAGAGGAGTCTGAGCCAGCAACCCGCTCAAGAAGCTCCTTTGCCTTTGAGGGCAGCGTGGCTATGGAATTTCCATGGTGACACATAACTCTCAGTGGTGCAAGATTCAAAATCACCTTCCTTTTTGGCTGGAAGAAGGCCATCTGATAGCACTTTCTCATTTTGCAGATGAGGAAATGGGGCCCAGAAGTGTGAAATCAATCTCCCTACAGTTAGGGACAAACACAGAAGTAGAGAGCAAGCTCATCTCACGTTATCGTCCTTCTAACGTTTCCTGAGGCTGCGATGCTCGTGTTGAAATTTGAGACACCAAACTTTGCTGGCATCTTTTCAGCTGAAGAGATTACCAGGGTTTGAATGTCAGGTTTATTTTTATATGGCTCACTATGTGTACTGAACTGCAGAGCACCGTATTTAATCTAAGAAGCCATTCATTGTAAAACATCCCATTATTTATATGCCACTAAGAAAGTCAGTGGAGGAGCTGATGCTTGTGACAATGGCCAAGCCCACTGGAATTTGAGTTTCTAAAGTGTAGGGGACAATACATCCTAGAATCAATGAAATATGGTATGTTGACTCTATCCCAGAAGAGAATTTTAGACTTACAAAACCGGTATTTGATCTTGAGTCTTCACAGAGAAGCTTTTCCTCGTTAGATCCTGGAATTTTAAAAGTGTCAATCTTACCCTCTCACAAGTATCTGAGTCTTTTTTGGTCACCCACAAACAGCCCAGAGATTGTGTACCTTGGTTTAATATTCACACTGAGTAAACTGATTTTAGTTAATGACAAGTTAAAATCACACTGGCATGGTTGTAACATTCTGATACCACAAAGAGCAAACACTTTCCTTTTCTGCTCTCTGCATAGCTTTCCCAGAAGTATGGACAAAGTGATTGAAGGAAGGCTTATTATTTCCCCTTTTTGCATAAGGTGCTGCTGGAAGAGGCAGCTTCTTGTCATGGCCGGACACTTGCATCAGCTGTATATCCTTTTGAGAAACTGAAGTTTGCAAAGGGCCATTGACTTCCCCAAACTGAACAGGCTCAGGAAATTTTCCTTTGAACTCAGAACATTCTATTTTTAAGTATTTTATTTATTATTAGCAGGTCCTCAGGGATTTCAGTTTTCTCTCTATTGGTCAGTGTAACTGATGTAAAAAGTTTTAAGAATTGAAAATATTTTTATTTTATTGCTCTGCCAGTTTGATATTAAGTGAAATAAAGATTCTTGGTGATTTGGTGTTTATTTTGCATTTTCATTGTACCTCTCTTCCAAACTCTGTTTCATTCCTTGTCACAGTTGCTACTATTAGATCATGGAAGGACAAACTTCTAGTCAGGGAAGCCAGACAGAGACTGGCACCATGCCACTTCCTACTAATCCTTCAGGAGCCAGATGTAGGATCCCTTTCTTGGGGAGGTAGCTTCCCTGCCTCTGGGCTTGGCGGACTTCCACTGATGTCTCCTTCCCCACTTTCACATTTTCCTTGTTATTACAGAATTCCCTCTTAAAATTAATTGTCCAAAGTCTGGCTTCCCTCCTAGACTGTAGTATCCATGACAGCAGGGTCCCTCATCATTTTTCTTACTTATATCCCCAGCACCTGACACATGGTGGTAAATATGTAAGAATTAGTGGCCTAGAAGAAGCTAACGTAGCTAGAGAAATGATCAGGTGACAGAGGAGTGTCAAGGAAGCAAGTTAAATAAGTTCACATGATAAATTAGTAGGTATGGGCTATTCTGCAGACTGTCAGCACCTTAATTTGGGTTCTACCAGAAGCAGACCCTGGGATAAGGATTTGAGGGCAGGTACTTTTCAGGGCGTGATCCCAGAAAGAAGTGGGGATAGAAGTGGGGCAGTAAGACAGGAAAGAAAAGGCAACCCTGTAAGCCATGAGCTTCAGCTGCCAGGACTCTTGAGTGACTGTGGGGTCTGCACCTCAGAGAGAGCTCACCTGAGGGGAGAGCTGGGGTAGTCATTCACCAACTCCCACCCGTCACAGGTAGAGCGCTGCTCCAGGGAGGCATTGTTCCCTGGCATTTCCAGCCTGCCGTGAACACTGGCAGAGTGGCATCCAGCTGCCAGAGAGTCCTTGTGTGCCTCCTGCAGTTGGAAGTTGGGGTGGTGTGTGAGGGAGTGATAGATGCTGAGGGGATGTTGCCAGATTACTGGCAGTGCTGACCCCTGCCTGGCTCAGGTCCACCTGTGTCCCGCATGCACTTCACTGCCTCCTGTCACCACTTCAAGTCTCAGCTTCCAAAAGACACACACACACCACGAAGTTTAGTACAACGAGCTCTAGTACCTGCTGCTACAGATGGTCCTGAGTCCATAATTGACATTAATCATCATCTTCCTCTACCACACTGTTAGGAATTCTGTTCCCCCAAATTCATATGTTCAAGTTCGAGCCCTCGATACCTCTGTGAATATTTTGGAGATAGGGCCTTTAAAGAGGTGATTAAGTTGAAGTAAGGCCTTTGGAGTGGGGCCGTGATCCAGTCCTTATAGGAGGAAGAAGAGACACTAGGGGTGAGTTTGCACAAAGGGATGAGTGTGTGAAGAGGTAGCAAGAGGGCGGCTGTCCATGAGCTGAAGAGAGCCTCAGATCAGATCAGATCAGATCAGTCGCTCAGTCGTGTCCGACTCTTTGAGAGAGCCTCAGATCAGATCAGATCACTCGCTCAGTCGTGTCCGACTCTTTGCGACCCCATGAACTGCAGCACGCCAGGCCTCCCTGTGCATCACCAGCTCCCGGAGGTCACGCAGACTTGTATCCATCGAGTCAGTGATGCCATCCAGCCATTTCATCCTCTGTTGTCCCCTTCTCCTCTTGCCCTCAATCCCTCCCAGCATCAGAGTCTTCTCCAATGAGTCAACTCTTCGCATGAGGTGGCCAAAAAGAGGAAACCAATTCTGCTGGCAACTTCATTCTGGACTTCCAGCCTATAGAACTGTGGAAAAATTAATTTCTATTGTTTAAGCCACTCAGTCTCTGGTGTTTCACTATGGCAGCACCACCAAACGAATGCACACGTATTCTAGAGTTCCCTTCACAGTTGTCTGATCTTCTGCTTGTCCATGTTGCTTGACTTGTGAGGTAACGTAGACCCTCAACCCTAAGGGGTCATAGCCCCTGGTTAAGACTCTTGTCAGACTCTGTTGGATGAAATTGGAAGTTTATGTTTATCAGACTTGGCAACATCAAGAGGCAACTCAGTGAAACACCCAAATTTCAGATACATTCCTTCTTGCCCACTTTTCCTCATGGCAGTCACCTTCTCCTGCTGAGTTACTCCTTTCTCTGCTTCCTGGTCTACTGGCATGAGGCCTCCAAATGATCAGGCATTAGTGGTAGTTTAGTGGAACTCTTTAATGTCTCTTGACAGACGTATGCCCTGCCAACCACCTAGAGCCAGGTACTCTAATCCACAGAGCTTAATGTTGAAGGGATGGGAACACGTCCCCCAAGTGGACCAGTGTAAACTATGGTGACAGAGGTCAACCTACCTCTTGGTTCCCAGGCCTGTGTTTTCTACCTATTGGAGTCAGAACATGCAGTACCATATTGTGACCATATATGAAATGGCAACCCACTCTAGTGTTCTTGCCTGGAGAATCCCAGGGACGGGGGGAGCCTGGTGGGCTGTCGTCCATGGGGTCGCACAGAGTTGGACACGACTGAAGCGACTTAGCGGCAGCAGCAGCAGCATGCACCATGTAAGACCATATCTCACAAAAGAAATAAGAGCAAAAATAAGCAAAAGGGATTTAATTACATTTAGGAGCTTCTCACAGCCCAGGAAACCATAAACAAGATGAAAAGACAACCTACAGACTGGGAGAAAATATTTGCAAATGATGCAACTGACAAGGGCTCAACTTTCAAAATATACAAACAGATCCTACAATTCAATAGCAACAACAACAACAACAACAACAAAAACAACCCAATCAAAAAATGGGTGGAAGACCTGAATAAACATTTCTCCGAAGAAGACATATAGATGGCCAATAGGCACATGAAGTGATGCTCACCATCACTAATTATTAGAGAAACGCAAATCAAAACAACAATGAAGTACCACATCACACCAGTTAGAATGGCCAACATTAAAAGGTCTATAAATAATCATGCTGTAGAGAGTGTGGAGAAAAGGGAGTCTTCCTATGCTGTTGGTGGGAATATAAGCTGGTGCAGTCACTGTGGAAAATAGTATGGTGGTGGTTTAGTTAATTCGCGTCTGACTCTTGTGACCCCATGGACTGTAGCCAGTCAGGCTCCTGTGTCCATGGGATTCTCTGGGCAGGAATACTGGAGTGGGTTGCCAATTCCTTCTCTACTAAATGGGGTTTAATGGTATCGACCTCATTGGGCCGTGAAGGGGCTCAAGGGAGACAAAGACACTTAAAGTTCTCGACACAAGGCTTGGTACCCAGGAATTTTTCCACACACAGTAGGTTCACTGTGAACAATGATCAGGAACACTCCTAGGGGCCTGCAGGGTTCCCCGAGGGAAAGGAGTGGAGTGCCCACCTCCCCAGTCTGACAGAGGGCTGGAAAACACTGATGCACAGGCTTTCCTTGAGGAAAACAGTATGAAGCCTCCTCAAAAGACTAAAAATACAGTTTCCATATGATCAAGGAATCCCACCCCAAGCATATACTGAGACGAAACTATAATTTGAAAAAATACATTTACTCCTGTGATCATAGCAGCACTATTTATAATAGCCAGGACATAGAAGTAGCCTGAATGTCCATTTACAGATGAATGGACAAAGAAGATGTGAGATATATATATACATATATATATATATCAGATCAGATCAGATCAGTCGCTCAGTTGTGTCTGACTCTTTGCAACCCCATGAATTGCAGCATGCCAGGCCTCCCTGTCCATCACCAACTCCCGGAGGTCACTCAGACTCATATCCATCGAGTCAGTGATGCCATCCAGCCATCTCATCCTCTGTTGTCCCCTTCTCCTCCTGCCCCCAATCCCTCCCAGCATCAGAGTCTTCTCCAATGAGTCAACTCTTTGCATGAGGTGGCCAAAGTACTGGAGTTTCAGCTTTAGCATCATTCCTTCCAAAGAAATCCAGGGCTGATCTCCTTCAGAATGGACTGGTTGGATCTCCTTGCAGTCCAAGGGACTCTCAAGAATCTTCTCCAACACCACAGTTCAAAAGCATCAATTCTTCGGCGCTCAGCCTTCTTCACAATCCAGCTCTCACATCCATACATGACCACAGGAAAGACCATAGCCTTGACTAGACGAACCTTTGTTGACAAAGTAATATCTCTGCTTTTGAATATGCTATCTAGGTTGGTCATAACTTTCCTTCCAAGGAGCAAGCATCTTTTAATTTCATGGCTGCAGTCACCATCTGCAGTGATTTTGGAGCCCAGAAAAATAAAGTCTGACACTGTTTACACTGTTTCCCCATTTATTTCCCATGTAGTGATGGGACCAGATGCCATGATCTTTGTTTTCTGAATGTTGAGCTTTAAGCCAACTTTTTCACTCTCCGCTTTCACTTTCATCAAGAGGCTTTTTAGTTCCTCTTCACTTTCTGCCATAAGGGTGGTGCCATCTGCATATCTGAGGTTATTGATATTTCTCCCAGCAATCTTGATTCCAACTTGTGTTTCTTCCAGTCCAGTGTTTCTCATGATGTACTCTGCATATAAGTTAAATAAACAGGGTGACAATATACAGCCTTGACGTACTCCTTTTCCTATTTGGAACCAGTCTGTTGTTCCATGTCCAGGTCTAACTGTTGCTTCCTGACCTGCATGCAGATTTCTCAAGAGGCAGACCAGGTGGTCTGGTATTCCCATCTCTCTCAGAATTTTCCACAGTTTATTGTGATCTACACAGTCAAAGGCTTTGGCATAGTCAATAAAGCAGAAATAGATGTTTTTCTGGAACTCTCTTGCTTTTTCCATGATCCAGTGGATATTGGCAATTTGATCTCTGGTTCCTCTGCCTTTTCTAAAACCAGCTTGAACATCAGGAAGTTCACGGTTCACATATTGCTGAAGCCTGGCTTGGAGAATTTTGAGCATTATTTTACTAGCGTGTGAGATGAGTGCAATTGTGTGGTAGTTTGAGCATTCTTTGGCATTGCCTTTCTTTGGGATTGGGATGAAAACTGACCTTTTCCATATATATAAATCAGAATATTGCTCAGCCATTACAGAGAATGTGATAATGCCATTTGCAGCAACATGGATGGATTTAGAGATTATCATATTAAGCAGAAAGAAAAGAATGGAACTGGAAGAGTCAACCTGCCTGACTTCAGACTATTACAAATCATGAACTTCTTATTGCCAAATTCAGACTTAAATTGAAGAAAGTAGGGAAAACCACTAGACCATTCAGGTATGACCTAAATAAAATTCCTTATGATTATATAGTGGAAGTGAGAAATAGATTTAAGGGCCTAGATCTGATAGATAGAGTGCCTGATGAATTATGGAATGAGTTTTCTGACATTGTACAGGAGACAGGGATCAAGACCATCCCCATGGAAAAGAAATGCAAAAAAGCAAAATGGCTGTCTGGGGAGGCCTTACAAATAACTGTAAAAAGAAGAGAAGTGAAAAGCAAAGGAGAAAAGGAAAGATATAAGCATCTGAATGCAGAGTTCCAAAGAATAGCAACGAGAGATAAGACAGTCTTTCTCAATTTTCAATGCAAAGAAATAGAGGAAAACAACAGAATGGGAAAGACCAGCAATCTCTTCAAGAAAATTAGATACCAAGGGAACATTTCATGTAAAGATGGGCTTGATAAAGGACAGAAATGTTATGGACCTAAAAGAAGCAGAAGATATTAAGAAGAATACAAGAAGAACTGTACAAAAAGATCTTCATGACCAAGATAATCACGATGGTGTGATCACTGACCTAGAGCCAGACATCCTGGAATGTGAAGTCAAGTGGGCCTTAGAAAGCATCACTACAAAGCTAGTGGAGGTGATGGAATTCCAGTTGAGCTATTCCAAATCCTGAAAGATGATGCTGTGAAATTGCTGCACTCAATATGCCAGCAAATTTAGACAACTCAGCAGTGGCCACAGGACTGGAAAGGGTCAGTTTTCATTTCAATCCCAAAGAAGGGCAATGCCAAAGAATGCTCAAACTACCACACAATTGCACTCATCTCACACGCTAGTAAAGTAATGCTCAAAATTCTCCAAGCCAGGCTTCAGCAATACATGAAGAGTGAACTTCCAGATGTTCAAGCTGGTTTTAGAAAAGGCAGAGTGCCAGGAGCCTGCGTGAGGCCCTCCGCCCGTGGCAAAGGTCACGAGGAAGGAGGCTCGGCATACGAAAAGGCAGGATTTAGCCTCAGGAGTCCCCCTGTATATTCTTGAGCATCTACCCCCCAAAACCAGAGTCTGCCTACTTTACTGCTTTGTGCTCTCACCTCTGACTTTATGGGGGCTGTCCCCCACCACCATAACGCTGTCTCTGAAAAAGAGTTAACTTATGGCTCCAATTAATAAAGTTCCTGGGCATTCAGATCAGATCAGTCGCTCAGTCCTGTCTGACTCTTTGCGACCCCATGAATCGCAGCACACCAGGCCTCCCTGTCCATCACCAACTCCCGGAGTTCACTCAGACTCACGTCCATTGAGTCAGTGATGCCTTCCAGCCATCTCATCCTCTGTCGTCCCTTTCTCCTCTTGCCCCCAATCCCTCCCAGCATCAGAGTCTTTTCCAATGAGTCAACTCTTCACATGAGGTGGCCAAAGTACTGGAGTTTCAGCTTTAGCATCATTCCTTCCAAAGAAATCCCAGGGCTGATCTCCTTCAGAATGGACTGGTTGGATCTCCTTGCAGTCCAAGGGACTTTCAAGAATCTTCTCCAACACCACAGTTCAAAAGCATCAATTCTTCGGTGCTCAGCCTTCTTCACAGTCCAACTCTCACATCCATACATGACCACAGGAAAAATCATAGCCTTGACTAGACGGACCTTTGTTGGCAAAGTAATGTCTCTGCTTTTCAATATGCTATCTAGGTTGGTCATAACTTTCCTTCCAAGGAGTAAGCGTCTTCCAATTTCATGGCTGCAGTCACCATCTGCAGTGATTTTGGAGCCCAGAAAAATAAAGTCTGCCACTGTTTCCACTGTTTCCCCATCTATTTCCCATGTAGTGATGGGACCAGATGCCATGATCTTCGTTTTCTGAATGTTGAGCTTTAAGCCAACTTTTTCACTCTCCACTTTCACCTTCATCAAGAGGCTTTTAAGTTCCTCTTCACTTTCTGCCATAAGGGTGGTGTCATCTGCATATCTGAGGTTATTGAGATTTCTCCCGGCAAACTTGATTCCAACTTGTTTCTTCCAGTCCAGCATTTCTCATGGTGTACTCTGCATAGAAGTTAAATAAACATGGTGACAATATATAGCCTTGACATATTCCTTTTCCTATTTGGAACCAGTCTGTTGCTCCATGTCCAGTTCTAACTGTTGCTTCCTGACCTGCATACAGATTTTTCAAGAGGCAGATCAGGTGGTCTGGTATTCCCATCTCTTTCAGAATTTTCTACAGTTTATTGTGATCTACACAGTCAAAGGCTTTGGCATAGTCAATAAAGCAGAAATAGATGTTTTTCTGGAACTCTCTTGCTTTTTCCATGATCCAGTGGATGTTGGCAATTTGATCTCTGGTTCCTCTGCCCTTTCTAAAACCAGCTTGAACATCACGAAGTTCACAGTTCACATATTGCTGATACTTTATAGGTGCAAGTAATTGTTTCTATGACTTATTTAACCTGTTCTTAGTGGGGAAGATTATGAGAGGTTGTGTGCTAAGTCGCTTCAGTCGTGTCCAACTCTTTGCAATCACATGGACTGCAGCCCGTCAGGCTCCCCTGTCCATGAGATTCTCCAGGCAAGAATACTAGAGTGGGTTGCCATGCCCTTCTCCAGGACGTCTTCTGTACCCGGGGATCCAACTCGTGTCTCTTAGGTCTCCTTCACTGATAGGTAGATTGTTTACCACTAGCGCCACCTGGGGAGCCCTATGAGAGGGTGAATAAAAGAATAAAAGATAAGTTTCGTATTTCTTTCCTTTGGAAGCAAAAATCTGTTCACGGAAAAGACCTCATCTATACAAGAGTCTTTTTAAAATATGTAGCTGGATATTTTTGGTACTTATTTGTACTGCCAGCTTATTGGCTCAAAAAACTGAAACAATTTAGAAGTGACATGATTTCTTTATAACTAAAAATGCATTTAGTAATCATGAATGATGAAATAATTAATGCCATGTACAGAGTGACATACAGGAAGTAATTGTGAGGGATTTTGGAGTTTTTTTGGTCCTCTGAGGCATTTTATTTGTATGCGTTACTTTCCTAGAAAAAAAAAAAAAAAAAAAAACAACAAAGATTTTCTCTGCCGTGTATTTTCTTCTTGCTTCTTCACGGTCCATGGTGCCAGGTGAGGCTGTCAGTACAATGAAGCCAAACTGACAAGATGTGAGCTGACATTCTTCTAGATCTTTGAGTTGCACATTAAATCTGGGGCTGATCACTTCACACTTATGTAGCCTGCATGTCAGGTTAACAACAATTTTTCCAACCCTGTGATCATCAATGATTTCAAATTCGCCAATATAAATATACTTCATCACTACATTTGGAAACCTGATGATGACTTTGGAGCATGGCCTAACAAGCACTTGGCATTTACCTCTCTTTTCAGCATTGTTGATGCTCTTGAGAGCATCAACCAGGACGTTCATGCGCATCATTATGGTGGCACGGAAAGAATGGAGGAAAGAGCTAATTTTGTAAGGGATTTTTAATAAAGATTTACCCAAGGGTTTTCCATGAATTCAGAACCTTTCACTTAACCCCATTACTGCAAAAAAGCTGTTCTAGATGCTGGCTGACTTAAGAATTGTGGTCATGTTAAGTTTTGAAATACCCTAATATACATAAATTATACTGTTTACAATCCATAGAGTTGCAAAGAGTTAGGACTGAAGGAACTTAGCAGGCATGCATGTCTTCTTTGGAAAAATGTCTGTTTAGATCTTTGGCCCGTTTTTTTATTTTTTATTTTTAAACTTTTTATTCTGTTTTGGGGTATAGATGATTAACAATGCTGTGGTAATTTCAGGTGAACAGCAAAGGGACTCAGGCATACATATACATATATCCGTTCTTGTGTGTGTCAACTACAAATCAGCACTTACCAAAAGCATTGCCAAGGACCGAACAACAAGGCATTTGCCATCTGCCTCTGCAGAGATTGAACCCTGTCCTGCTGCAGTTGTTGACCTTCAACACCCTCTGAGGGAGTTCAGGGTGCAGTGAGGCACTCTGTGCTCCAGGAAATCTGGTGGGACAGGTCTTTAGATAGTTGAAGGTTTTTAGGAACAGATTTTATGCTTTCAGTCCTTGCATCTCCTCCCTCATATCTAGAAAAGCACTAAATCCTTTCATGATGACATCAGATCCTCAAGACTAACTGAAAACCTTTTGTAAAATGAGTTCTTAATGGTATTGTATTCTGCCTTCACCAAAACCTAATATATTGACATTCCTCCCACTGCCTCTTTGGAGCAGTGTCTCAGAGCTATCTGAGATGCTGCCTCCTGGGCTGCAGTCCTCATTTTGCCCATATAATACCACAGTAATCCGAGTCTATGCCTCAACCACTAATGCTGAAGAAGCTGAAGTTGAATGGTTCTCTGAAGTTGAGTGGTTCTCTGAATGGTCCCACAAGACCTTCTAGAACTAACACCAAAATAAGATGTCCTTTTCATCATAAGGGACTGGAATGCAAAGGTAGGAAGTCAAGAGATAGTGTCAACTACGAATTGGCACTTACCAAGAGCATTGCCAATGACTGAACAACAAAGGCATTTGCCATCTGCCTCTATGGAGACTGAACTTCATGCTGCTATAGCTCTGGCCTTCAACAAACCCTGAGGGATCAGGGTGGAGTGAGGCACTCTGTGCTCCAGGGAATCTGGTGGGACAGGTCTTTGCCCAGGGATAGTTGGATGTTTTTAGAAACAGTTTTATGATTTCAATTCTTGAAACTCCTCATATCTAGAGAAGCCCTAAATCTCTTCATGGTGATATCAGATCCTCATGAAAGTGAAAGTCTGTACAGTCCATGTAATTCTCCAGGCCAGAATACTGGAGAGGGTAGATGTTCCTTTCTCCAGGAGGTCTTCCCAACCCAGGGATCAAACCCAGATATCCCTCATTGCAGGTGGATTCTTTACCAGCTGAGCCACAGGGAAGCCCTCATACCCTCATGACTAACAAAAAAACGTATTGTAAAATGAGTGCTTAATGGTATTGAATTCCCCCTTCACCAAAACCTTATATGTTGACCTTCTCCCACTGCCACTCTGGAGCAGTCTCTTGGAGCTATTTGGGATGCTGTCTCCTGAACTGC
The DNA here is from genome assembly GCA_935064755.1 of Tragelaphus eurycerus. Lineage (NCBI taxonomy): Eukaryota > Metazoa > Chordata > Mammalia > Artiodactyla > Bovidae > Tragelaphus > Tragelaphus eurycerus. The sequence goes on from CAKXYN010000023.1 coordinate 17,596,829, forward strand.
AGTCCTCATTTTCCCCCAAATAAAACTTAACTCACAACTCTCAAGTTGTACATCATTTTTAGTTGACACCTGAAATAATGCAAGTTTGGCCTTTGTCAGGGTCCAGCCCCGGTTGGGTCCAGGGATTCCCTCAGGATGACGGCATCAGCGATTAAGGAATAGCAAAGGCTGAGAGATTTATTAGATGCTCAATAATAACTGGTTTACGCGGGAAATCAATAAAGTTCATGACACCAAACTTGCTCTGACCATGGAGGCTGCAGGCGCTCTCTGGAATAGCGGAAGGTGTCCCACCTTAGGCACCTTCTCGAGTGGGTCTTAGAAGCCCAGGCAAATAAGTGGTCGCAGAGGACCCCCACGCTCCAGATTATTTTGGCATGAAGGAAGAACAGAAGAGAAAAGGAGGAAAAGGAAACAAGAAAGAATGACACAGGGAGACCAAGCTTCAGTGAGCAAGGCCCGTAGCTTTATTTTCAACAGAGGCTTTTATACCCTAAGTTACACATAGAGGATAATCAGATCAGATCAGATCAGTCGCTCAGTCGTGTCCGACTCTTTGCGACCCCATGAACTGCAGCACGCCAGGCCTCCCTGTCCATCACCAGCTCCCGGAGGTCACTCAGACTCGCATCCATCGAGTCAGTGATGCCATCCAGCCATCTCATCCTCTGTCGTCCCCTTCTCCTCCTGCCCTCAATCCCTCCCAGCATCAGAGTCTTCTCCAATGAGTCAACTCTTCGCATGAGGTGGCCAAAATACTGGAGTTTCAGCTTTAGCATCATTCCTTCTAAAGAAATTCCAGGATTGATCTCCTTCAGAATGGACTGGTTGGATCTTGCAGTCCAAGGGACTCTCATGAGTCTTCTCCAACACCACAGTTCAAAAGCATCAATTCTTCGGCGTTCAGCCTTCCTCACAGTCCAGCTCTCACATCCATACATGACCACAGGAAAGACCATAGCCTTGACTAGGCGAACCTTTGTTGGTAAAGTAATGTCTCTGCTTTTGAATATGCTATCTAGGTTGGTCATAACTTTCCTTCCAAGGAGCAAGCGTCTTTTAATTTCATGGCTGCAGTCACCATCTGCAGTGATTTTGGAGCCCAGAAAAACAAAGTCTGCCACTGTTTCCACTGTTTCCCCATCTATTTCCCATGCAGTGATGGGACCAGATGCCATGATCTTCGTTTTCTGAATGTTGAGCTTTAAGCCAACCTTTTCACTCTCCACTTTCACTTTCATCAAGAGGCTTTTTAGCCCCTCTTCACTTCCTGCCATAAGAGTGGTGTCATCTGCATATCTGAGGTTATTGATATTTCTCCCAGCAATCTTGATTCCAACTTGTGTTTCTTCCAGTCCAGCATTTCTCATGATGTACTCTGCATATAAGTTAAATAAACATGGTGACAATATGCAGCCTTGACGTACTCCTTTTCCTATTTGGAACCAGCCTGTTGTTCCATGTCCAGTTCTAACTGTTGCTTCCTGACCTGCATACAGATTTCTTAAGAGGCAGATCAGGTGGTCTGGTATTCCCATCTCTCTCAGAATTTTCCACAGTTTATTGTGATCTACACAGTCAAAGGCTTTGGCATAGTCAATAAAGCAGAAATAGATGTTTTTCTGGAACTCTCTTGCTTTTTCTATGATCCAGTGGATGTTGGCAATTTGATCTCTGGTTCCTCTGCCTTTTCTAAATCAAGCTTGAACATCAGGAAGTTCACGGTTCACATATTGCTGAAGCCTGGCTTGGAGAATTTTGAGCATTACTTTACTAGCGTGTGAGATGAGTGCAATTGTGCGGTAGTTTGAGCACTCCTTGGCATTGCCTTTCTTTGGGATTGGGATGAAAACTGACCTTTTCCAGTCCTGTGGCCACTGCTGAGTTTTCCAAATTTGCTGGCGTATTGAGTGCAGCACTTTCACAGCATCATCTTTCAGGACTTGGAATAGTTCCACTGGAATTCCATCACCTCCACTAGCCTTGTTCGTAGTGATGCTTTCTAAGGCCCATTTGACTTCACATTCCAAGATGTCTGGTTCTAGGTCAGTGATCACATCATCATGATTGCGTCGCGCACTAAGAGCGCGGCCGAGAAGAGCTACCCCACGACCGAGGAAGGACGGCGGTGAGGGCCAGCGCACTAAGCAGGGCGGAGAAGAGCTACCCCACGACCGAGGTCAGGAAGGGTGGCGGTGAGGAGAGACCCCTCGTCCAAGGTAAGGTGCGATGGCTGTGCTTCGCTGGCCGGGAGCAGCCAGGAGCAGCCGGGATGAGATTCCCCAAGCCCGAGGTAAGAGAAACCCAAGTAAGACAGTAGGTCTTGAAAGAGGGCATCAGAGGGCAAATACACTAAAACCATTCTCACAGAAAACTAGTCAATCTAATCACACAAGGACCACACCCTTGTCTAACTCAATGAAATTAAGCCATGCCCGAGGGGCAACCTGGGATGGGCGGGTCATGGTGGAGAGATATGACAGGGTGTGGTCCGCTGGAGAAGGGAATGGCAAACCACTTCAGTATTCTTGCCTTGAGAACCCCATGAACAGTATGAAAAGACAAAATGATAGGATACTGAAAGAGAAACTCCCCAGGTCAGTAAAGGCCCAATATGCTACTGGAGATCAGTGGAGAAATAACTCCAGAAAGAATGAAAGGATGGAGCCAAAACAAAAAGAATACCCAGCTGTGGATGTGTCTGGTGATAGAAGCAAAATCCGATGCTGTAAAGAGCAATATTGCATAGGAACCTGGAATGTCAGGTCCATGAATCAAGGCCAATTGGAAGTGGTCAAACAAGAGATGGCAAGAGTGAATGTCGACATTCTAGGAATTAGCGAACTAAAATGGACTGGAATGGGTGAATTTAACTCGGATGACCATTATATCTACTACTGTGGGCAGGAATCCCTCAGAAGAAATGGAGTGGCCATCATGGTCAACAAAAGAGTCCGAAATGCAGTACTTGGATGCAATCTTAAAAACGACAGAATGATCTCTGTTCATTTCCAAGGCAAACCATTCAATGTCACAGTAATCCAAGTCTATGCCCCAACCAGTAACGCCGAAGAAGCTGAAGTTGAAAGGTTCTATGAAGACCTACAAGACCTTTTAGAACTAACATCCAAAAAAGATGTCCTTTTCATTATAGGGGACTGGAATGCAAAAGTAGGAAGTCAAGAAACACCTGGAGTAACAGGCAAATTTGGCCTTGGAATATGGAATGAAGCAGGGCAAAGACTAATAGAGGATAATAGGGGATGCAAAGTCAGCAGTCTTTGATCCTTATCAAAAACCAGGGTTTCTTTGCTGCAAATTTATTGCATACAAATGGTTTAGGTGATTTACATAATCTTCTGGCCAGAAGGCCTATTAACATTTTATGACTTTTGACAAAGGTTTGTCAACCGTAAGATTTATTTTTTCTAAGAGTAATTATTTTAGGGTTTGGCGCCATCCTCATCTGAAGGTGTTAGATAAAGTTGCATTCCTATAGGGCAGAGGCGCAGTGGGTTTACAACAAAGGAAAGAATTTATTACCTTAAGGGTCTAAAGTTGCTAGCACCAAGGCCACTACTTATTTTTTCTACATACCAACTATATTAATTAATACACATTCAAGGATACAATACAGGGGATGTGGAAACTTGGCAGCAAGCATTGGCTCATCAATGAAATCTTTTACTAGTTTTATTCTGACAGTTTCTAACTCTCTAAGAGGCTCTAAGCTATTTGAATATCTTAAGATTCCTGTGCTTCTCACAGCTGAGAGACTGTAAACAATGGAGTCCGGGTAAACTTGTCAGGCCAGTTAGAGAGCTATCTGAGGGGTTTGGATTTAAACACTCCTAGTACCCAGGAACTTATTAACTGGAGCTGTAAGTTAACTCTTTATCAGAGAGAGCGAGATGGTGGTGGGGGACAGCCCCCAGTAAAGTCAGGAGTGAGAGCACAAAGCAATATAGTAGGCAGACTCTGGTTTTTTGGGGGTAGATGCTCGAGAACATCCAGGGGGACTCCTGAGGTTTGATCGTATTTTTGCACATGCCGAGCCTCCTTCCTCATGACCTTTGCCACGGGGGGAGTTCCCTCTCGCCGGCTCCTGGCAGGCCTTGGAGTAGAAAATGAAGCAAGGCAAAAGCTAAAAGTTTTGCCAAGAGAATACTAGTCATAACAAACACCTTCTTGCAACAACACAAGTGATGACTCTACACATGGACATCACCAGATGATCAACACTAAAATCAGATAGATTATGTTATTTGCAGCCAAAGATGGAGAAGCTCTGTACAATCAGCGAAAAAAGACCTGGAACTGCTTCTTATTGCAAAGTTCAGACTTGTATTGAATAAAGTAGGGAAAGCCGCTAGACCTTTCAAGTATGACATAAATCAAATCCCTAATGGTTACACAGTGGAGGTGACAAATAGATCCAAGGGATTATATCTAGTAGACAGAGTGCCTGAAGAACTATGGACAGAGGTTTATAACATTGTACAGGAGGTGGTGAACAAAACTATACTAAAGAAAAAAAAAATGCAAGAAGGCAAAGTGGTTGTCTGAGGAGGCTTTACAAATAGCTGAGAAAAGAAGAGAAGTGAAAGTCAAAGGAGAGGGAAAGATATACCCATCTGAATGCAGAGTTACAGAGAATAGCAAGGAGAGATATAAAAGCCTTTTTAAGTAAACAATGCAAAATTATAGAAGAAAATGATAGAATAGGAAAGACTAGTGATCTATTCAAGAAAATTGGAGACACCAAGGGAATATTTCATGCAAAGATGGTAACAACAAAGGACAGAAATGGCAAGGACCTAACAGAAGCAGCAAAGATTAAGAAGATGTAGCAAGAATACACAAAAGAACTATGTAAAAATGGTCTCAATGACCCAAATAACCACGATGGTGTGATCACTCACCTAGAGCCAGACATCCTCAAGTATGAAGTCAATTGGGCCTTAGGAAGCATTACTATGAACAAAACTAGTGGAGGTGAAGGAATTCCAGCTGAGTTATTTCTAATCCTAAAAGATGCTGCTGCTAATGTGCTGCACTGAATATGCCAGCAAATTTGAAAAACAGCAGTGGCCACAAAACTGGCAAAGATCAGTTTTCATCCCAATCCCAAAGAACGGCAATGCCGAAGAATGTTCAAATTACTGTACAACTGTCCTCACTTCACATGCTAGCAAGGTAATGCTCAAAATGCTTTAAGCTAGATTTCAACAGTACGTGAACTGAGAACTTCCAGATGTTCAAACTGGGTTTAGAAAAGGTACAGGAACCAGAGATCAAATTGCCAACATCTATTGGATCATAGAGAAAAGAATGGAATTGACTACGCTAAAGCCTTTGGAGAAGGATATGGCAATCCACTTCAGTTTTCTTGCCTGGAGAATTCCATGGACAGAGAAACCCGGCAGGCTACAGTCCGTGAGGTCACAAAGAGTTGGACATGATTGAGCAACTAACACACAAAGCCTTTAACTGTGTGGATCACTGCCAACCATGGAAAATTCTTAGAGCAATGGGAACACTAGACCATCTAACCTGTCTCCTAAGAAACTTGTAAGCAGGTTAGAACCATACATGGAACAATAGACTGGTTCAAAATTGGGAAATGAGTACATCACGGCTGTATATTGTCACCCTGCTTATTTAACTTATATGCAGAGTACATCATGAGAAACGCTGGGCTGGATGCATAACAAGCTGGAATCAAGATTGTCAGGAGAAATATCAACAACCTCAAATATGCATATAATATCACTCTAATGGCAGAAAGTGAAGAGGAACTAAAGAGCCTCTTGATAAGCATGACAGAGGAGCGTGGAAAAGCTGGCTTAAAACTCAACATTCAAAAAACTAAGATCATGGCATCTGGTTCCATCACTTCATGGCAAATAGATGGGGAAACAATGGAAACAGTGACAGATTTTATTTTCTTGGGCTCCCAAATCACTGCAGATGGTGACTGCAGTCATGAAATTAAAAGATGCTTACTCCTTGGAAGAAAAACTATCATAAACTAGACAGCATATTAAAAAGCAGAGACATCACTTTGCCAACTAAGGTATGTCTAGTCAAAGCTATGGTTTTTCCAGTAGTCATGTATGGATGTGAGAGTTGGACTATAAAGAAAGCTGAGTGTCAAAGAACTGATACTTTTGAACTGTGGTGTTGAAGAAGACTCTTGAGAGTCCCCTGGACTGCAAGAAGATCCAACCAGTCCATCCAAAAGGAGATTAGTCCTGGGTGTTCATTGGAAGGACTGATGAAGCTGAAACTCCAATATTTTGGTCACCTGATGCGAAGAGCTGACTCACTGGAAAATACTCTGATGCTGGGAAAGATTGAGGGCAGGAGGAGAAGGGGATGACAGAGGATGAAATGGTTGGATGGAATCACCGATTCTATGGACATGGGTTTGGGTGAACTCCGGGAGTTGGTGATGGACAGGGACGCCTGGTGTGCTGCAGTTCATGGGGTCGTAAAGAGTCAGACATGACTGAGCGACTGAACTGAACTGAACTGAACTGATGGGACCAGATGCCATGATCTTAGTTTTCTGAATGTTGAGTTTTAAGCCAAGTTTTTCACTCTCCAATTTCACTTTCATCAAGAGGCTCTTTAGTTCTTCACTTTCTGCCATAAGGGTGGTACCATCTGCATATCTGAGGTTATTGATATTTCTCCCAGAAATCTTGATTCCAGCTTGTGCTTCATCCAGTCCAGCATGTCTCATGATGTATTCTGCATATAAGTTAAATAAGCAGGGTGACAATATACAGCCTTGATGTACTCCTTTCCCAATTTGGAACCAGTCTGTTGTTCCATGTCCAATTCTAACTGTTGCTTCTTGACCTGCATACAGAAATGGGTAAGGGGGTCAATTTTATGGTTGTAGATGGAAACAAATTTTTAGTGGTGAGCTCACTGTGGGATATCCAGAAGTTGAAGTATAATGTTGTACACATGAAACTTGTATAACATCATAAAACCAATGTCACTTCAATAAAAAATAAATTTAAAAATTTAAAAGAATGTGTCTTTGGGACTTCCCTGGTGGACCAGTGGCTAAGACTGTGATCCCAATGCATGGGGCCAGGGTTTGATCTCTGCTCAGGGAACTAGATCCCACGAGCAGCAACTAAGAGTTCCCATGCCACAACTAAAGATCTTGCATGCTGCAACTGAGATTTGACATAGCCAAACAGATATATTTTTTAAAATTTACTTTTTCTTAAATCTTCAAGTCATCTATATAAATCTCAACTTTCTATTTATAAATCTAATAAATTTGAATAGCCACTTTCAAGGGGGAACTTTAACATTTGGTCAACTCAGATTCAATAGACCAAACTTTTTTAAACAACTGATCTCATTTATGACTTAAATTCCTTCAAACGTTTTAAACTACAGTATTCAATGTAATATATTTAAATTTCTTCTTTTGTCCAAACTGAACAATAAACCTAACAACTTATACTATTTATTAATATATTATTAATAATTACTGTAAATACTAAGGTCTAACAATTTCAGTTTATAAAGTATGCCTCCTTTTCCCTATTGGCTGTGATCTTCATTTATTTCCCATAGGTTATGATTATTTATTTATAACTTATCTGTCCATTGTGTCTACACCCCAACTACACTGTAAATCATGGAAAGTAGAGGTGGAACCAGTTCTGTTTTGCCAAGTACTGACTGACACATGAAGAACTTTGAAGTTCAAAAAGAATTTGAATTGGTAGAGGCCAGAGAGAATATTCTAGATTGGAAAAAATACCAGCAAAAGTTAAAGACAGTAGTGGTGGTATAAGGATTTTGTTCATATTGGCCAAGTCTTGCTCATGATAGTTGTACATGCACTTACAGGCACACACACACTGAGGCAGGAGATACATGGACCCCAGGCTAGGCATTTACAACTGATCTCCTGTTTATATTTATTGGGGGAAGAAAAAGATGGGTATCAGGTCAGACACTTACAACTAGCCTCCTGTTTGCATTCCCTGAAACGGATATGTGGGTTCCAGGTTACATATTTACAAAGATCCTCCTACAAGTTTTCTCTCCAAAATGAGAGTAACAGCTGAAACAGAGAAAAGAGCCAGGCTTCGTCTCCTGTGGACACTTTAAGACAACAGTCATGGCAGGAACAGAGAAGGGCTAAACCTTGTCGAGTAAAGGATTAGATCAAACCAGATCAGATCAGTCGCTCAGTTGTGTCCGACTCTTTGCGACCCCATGAACTGCAGCACGCCAGGCCTCCCTATCCATCACCAGCCCTCGGAGGTCTCTCAGACTCATATTCATCGAGTCAGTGATGCCATCCAGCCATCTCATCCTCTGTCGTCCCCTTCTCCTCCTGCCCCCAATCCCTCCCAGCATCAGAGTCTTCTCCAATGAGTCAACTCTTCGCATGCTGCTAAGTCGCTTCAGTCGTGTCCGACTCTGTGCGACCCCATAGATGGAAGCTCACCAGGCTCCCCCATCCCTGGGATTCTCCAGGCAAGAATACTGGAGTGGGTTGCCATTTCCTTCTCCAATGCATGAAAGTGAAAAGTGAAAGTGAAGTCGCTCAGTCGTGTCCGACTCTTAGCGACCCCATGGACTGGAGCCTACCAGGATCCTCTGTCCATGGGATTTTCCAGGCAAAAGTACTGGGGTGGGGTGCCATTGCCTTCCCCTACTCTTCGCATGAGGTGGCCAAAATACTGGAGTCTCAGCTTTAGCATCATTCCTTCCAAAGAAATCCCAGGGCTGATCTCCTTCAGAATGGACCGGTTGGATCTCCTTGCGGTCCAAGGGACTCTCAAGAGTCTTCTCCAACACCACAGTTCAAAAGCATCAATTCTTCGGCACTCAGCCTTCTTCACAGTCCAGCTCTCACATCCATACATGACCACAGGAAAGACCATAGCCTTGACTAGGCGAACCTTTGTTGGCAAAGTGATGTCTCTGCTTTTGAATATGCTATCTAGGTTGGTCATAACTTTCCTTCCAAGGAGTAAGCATCTTTTAATTTCATGGCTGCAGTCACCATCTGCAGTGATTTTGGAGCCCAGAAAAATAAAGTCTGACACTGTTTCCACTGTTTCTCCATCTATTTCCCATGTAGTGATGGGACCAGATGCCATGATCTTTGTTTTCTGAATGTTGAGCTTTAAGCCAACCTTTTCACTCTCCACTTTCACTTTCATCAAGAGGCTTTTTAGTTCGTCTTCACTTTCTGCCATAAGGGTGGTATCATCTGCATATCTGAGGTTATTGATATTTCTCCCAGCAATCTTGATTCCAGCTTGTGTTTCTTCCAGTCCAGCATTTCTCATGATGTACTCTGCATATAAGTTAAATAAACATGGTGACAATATACAGCCTTGACGTACTCCTTTTCCTATTTGGAACCAGTCTGTTGGTCCATGTCCAGTTCTAACTGTTGCTTCCTGACCTGCATACAGATTTCTCAAGAGGCAGATCAGGTGGTCTGGTATTCCCATCTCTCTCAGAATTTTCCACAGTTTATTGTGATCTACACAGTCAAAGGCTTTGGCATAGTCAATAAAGCAGAAATAGATGTTTTTCTGGAACTCTCTTGCTTTTTCTATGATCCAGTGGATGTTGGCAATTTGATCTCTGGTTCCTCTGCCTTTTCTAAATCAAGCTTGAACATCAGGAAGTTCACGGTTCACATATTGCTGAAGCCTGGCTTGGAGAATTTTGAGCATTACTTTACTAGCGTGTGAGATGAGTGCAATTGTGCGGTAGTTTGAGCACTCTTTGGCATTGCCTTTCTTTGGGATTGGGATGAAAACTGACCTTTTCCAATCTTGTGGCCACTGCTGAGTTTTCCAAATTTGCTGGCATATTGAGTGCAGCACTTTCACAGCATCATCATTCAGGATTTGGAATAGCTCCACTGGAATTCCATCACCTCCACTAGCCTTGTTCGTAGTGATGTTTTCTAAGGCCCACTTGACTTCACATTCCAGGATGTCTGGCTCTAGGTCAGTGATCACACCATCATGATTATCTGGGTCTTGAAGCTCTTTTTTGTACAGTTCTTCTGTGTATTCTTGCCACCTCTTCTTAATATCTTCTGCTTCTGTTAGGTCCATACCATTTCTGTCCTTTATCGAGCCCATCTTTGCATGAAATGTTCCTTTGGTATCTCTGATTTTCTTGAAGAGATCCCTAGTCTTTCCCATTCTGTTGTTTTCCTCTATTTCTTTGCATTGATCGCTGAAGAAGGCTTTCTTATCCCTTCTTGCTATTCTTTGGAACTCTGCATTCAGATGTTTATATCTTTCCTTTTCTCCTTTGCTTTTCGCTTCTCTTCTTTTCGCAGCTATTTGCAAGGCCTCCCCAGACAGCCATTTTGCTTTTTTGCATTTCTTTTCCATGGGGATGGTCTTGATCCCTGTCTCCTGTATAATGTCACGAACCTCATTCCATAGTTCATCAGGCACTCTATCTATCAGATCTAGGCCCTCAAATCTATTTCTCACTTCCACTGTATAATCATAAGGGATTTGATTTAGGTCATACCTGAATGGTCTAGTAGTTTTCCCTACTTTCTTCAATTTCAGTCTGAATTTGGCAATAAGGAGTTCATGGTCCGAGCCACAGTCAGCTCCTGGTCTTGTTTTTGCTGATTGTATAGAGCTTCTCCATCTTTGGCTGCAAAGAATATAATCGATCTGATTTCGGTGTTGACCATCTGGTGATGTCCATGTGTAGAGTCTTCTGTTGTGTTGTTGGAAGAGGGTATTTGCTATGACCAGTGCATTTTCTTGGCAAAACTCTGTTAGTCTTTGCCCTGCTTCATTCCATATTCCAAGGCTAAATTTGCCTGTTACTCCAGGTGTTTCTTGACTTCCTACTTTTGCATTCCAGTCCCCTATAATGAAAAGGACATCTTTTTTGGGTGTTAGTTCTAAAAGGTCTTGTAGGTCTTTATAGAACCGTTCAACTTCAGCTTCTTCAGCGTTACTGGTTGGGGCAGAGACCTGGATTACTGTGACATTGAATGGTTTGCCTTGGAAACGAACAGAGATCATTCTGTCGTTTTTGAGATTGCATCCAAGTACTGCATTTCGGACTCTTTTGTTGACCATGATGGCCACTCCATTTCTTCTGAGGGATTCCTGCCCACAGTAGTAGATATAATGGTCCTCTGAGTTAAATTCACCCATTCCAGTCCATCTTAGTTCGCTAATTCCTAGAATGTCGACATTCACTCTTGCCATCTCTTGTTTGACCACTTCCAATTTGCCTTGATTCATGGACCTGACATTTCAGGTTCCCATGCAATATTGTTCTTTACAGCATCAGACTTTGCTTCTATCACCAGACACATCTAAAGCTGGGTATTCTTTCTGCTTTGGTTCCATCCCTTCATTCTTTCTGGAGTTATTTCTCCACTGATCTCCAGTAGCATATTGGGCCCCTACTGACCTTGGGAGTTTCTCTTTCAGTATCCTATCATTTTGCCTTTTCATACTGTTCATGGGGTTCTCAAGGCAAGAATACTGAAGTGGTTTGCCATTCCCTTCTCCAGTGGACCACACCCTGTCAGATCTCTCCACCATGATCCGCCCATCCTGGGTTGCCCCATGGGCATGGCTTAATTTCATTGAGTTAGACAAGGCTGTGGTCCTGGTGTGATTAGACTGACTAGTTTTCTGTGAGTATGGTTTCAGTGTATTTGCCCTCTGATGCCCTTTTGCAAGACCTACCGTCTTACTTGGGTTTCTCTTACCTTGGGCATGGGGTATCTCTTCACGGCTGCTCCAGCAAAGCCATTGCACCTTACCTTGGACAAGGGGTCTCTCCTCACTGCTGCCCTTCCTGACTTTGGGGGAGGGGTAACTCCTCACCGCCGCCCTTCCTGACCTCGGTCGTGGGGTAGCTCCTCTCAGTGCACAGTGCAGCCGGCGAGGGGCTCTCAGTGCGCCGCTTGCGGGTAGGCCAGGGGTCTCAGTGCGCTGCTCGTGGGTAGGCCGGGCGCTCTCAGTGGAGTAAAGGATTAGGAGGTCATATACTTCCATTCTTTGAGGCAAGGGAGACATTACACATGTGCAGAAAGTCTACTTGGGGATCAAAAAGAAAAGGGCACCACCTCATAATATATGATACTTATATGTGATCCCACAGGCCTCTGGGCTGGAATCCATCTTGGAAGAAAGTTGTACACACATGTTGGGAAAGGTCCCAGGTTAGATCAGGTGTGGAAAAAGAACACAGATAATTGGTTAAAGATAAACAAAGACCCAGAAAAACTGTTCTATATAATTGACTTAAATGCTTCTTTAAGGCACTTCTCATCAGGGGAGGATGGGTGTGTATCTCTGCCTTGCTTCTGTCTTAACTAAAGACAGAGGATGGGCTAAACTAAACAAACGGTTTCTCGGTTTCTCTGTGTGCTCTCCCACTTGTGTTATATGTCTCTAACAATACATTTCGTACCTGCATTCACAATTTTTGCTTCTGTGAGAAATGCATTTTTCAACAGGGGCAAAGATCCAGGGAAAATGGCTCCTAGTCCCTAGCCCTTGCTGGGCTGGTGGCTAGGATTCCTGGTTTTCATCCAAGTTCAGATCACATCAGTCGCTCAGTTGTGTCCAACTCTTTGCAACCCCATGAATCGCAGCACACCAGGCCTCCCTGTCCATCACCAACTCCCAGAGTTCACTCAGACTCACATCCATCGAGTCAGTGATGCCATCCAGCCATCTCATCCTCTGTCGTCCCCTTCTCCTGCCCCCAATCCCTCCCAGCATCAGAGTCTTCTCCTATGAGTCAACTCTTCACATGAGGTGGCCAAAATACTGGAGTTTCAGCTTTAGCATCATTCCTTCCAAAGAAATCCCAGGGCTGATCTCCTTCAGAATGGACCGGTTGGATCTCCTTGCAGTCCAAGGGACTCTCAAGAGTCTTCTCCAACACCACAGTTCAAAAGCATCAATTCATCCAAGTTACCCAGGTTCAATTCCTGGCAAGGAATTAAGACCTTTGTTCATGATGCTAAATCACTGCTGCCTCTCCAAGATCAGTATCAGTAAATCTTTTCACCTCACATTGGGATTTGAACCCATGTGCTGGGACTCAAACCCAGCCAAAACCCTGCATGGGACTCGAACCCACAGACTTTTAATTAGAATCACTCACCTGGTGTCTGGGCTTTTCTGGTGGCTCAGATGGTAAAGAATCCACCTGCAATGTGGGAGACCTGGGTTTGATCCCTGGGTTGGAAAGAAACCCTGGAGGAGGGCATGGCAACCCACTCCAGTATTCTTGCCCAGAGAATCCCCATGGACAGAGGAGCCTGATGGGCTACAATCCATGGGGTTGTGAAGAGTCGGACACAACTGAGTGACTGAGCAACTAAGTAACACCTGGTGTCTGGACTTACTGAGGCTCAGGTTCTTTGTGTCTCAGTGCGGAAGGGATTTAGAGAGGGGCAAAGTGATAGGCAAGCAGTAGATTTATTAATATAGGACACTTGTAAGAGATGCAAGCAGATAGGCGAGGGAGCTCTGCCCCAAGGATTAAGTGGGCTACAATTTTATAGTCAAAGGAAAGTTGGGGAGGGGAAAAGACAGCCATCTTTGAGCAGCATGAGGTTTACATCACTAGTTCCTCCTTTAGGAAAGAGAGTGATCCTATGAGGTCAAACCAAGATTATCATAGTGCTTATTCAAATCAGTAGAAGGGTGGTGACATTTTTCTTCCACCTAATGGCCTGGGGCATATCTTGTGTTTCTATTTAGGGTTTTGTAGTTAGTCATTCCACGGGATTCCAATAGCTTTCTTGAGTAATCATTAACTTACAGCGGTCTCCCAAAGATTCCTAGGTTTCTCTATCTATAGCCCCTTATGGGACTTCTACAACTATTTGTAAAAGTATCCCTTTGCATCTCTATCACCAGGGTATATAAAATGCATTCTGAGGAGGACCATGTGGGGCCTTTCTGGGAACAGAACACTTGCCCCTTCCCCAGGGTCCCCTGCCTCTTGTTTGAAGAAAAACTTTAACCTCTTAGGCCTTCCCTGAGTTTCAAAGAGTAAATTTAATCAAAGAAGTGAAAAACTATAAAAACAAAGGAAAGCAGTATAGCAAGACAACATAATAATAGTTTAGCCATAAAACAAAGTCAAGTTCCTTTAGTTCCTTCTTACAGGCTATAGATAGTATCCTAAGTCATAACTTTGTTTTACAGACCCTAAAAAAACCCCACCATAATGAAGACATTGACTGCATGCTGACCACCAGCATGTAGACCCGAGACCAGTTGTAACCAGAAAACTACAATTAAGACTCCCGAAACATCACCTGTTACCTCACCATCAAGCAAACAGAGAATTGAGCATGAACTGATTGCGTGCCCTCACACTGTCTTAAAAAGCCTCCACTAAAAGTCATTGGGGATTTGGGGTCTTTTTGCTTGTTTCCTTTTTTGATCCTACAACAAACACCGTACTTGTCTTCACCATAACCAAGGGTCGGTAGGTTGGTTTTGCTATGTGTTGGGTGAGCAGACTCAAGTTTGGTTCAGTAACATAAGCAGCTGGGTAACTGCTTTGTTGTTTTTGAAGATTTGGGATCAAAATACATGAAATTGTGTTACTGGAAAACTGGGTTCACCTCTTGCTGGGTGTTGAGCCAAAAGTCACTAAGCCAGAGGTCCAGAGACAGAATTTATCACTTGCAGCAAGTAAGGAGAACACTAGGGAATTTCCCCAAAGCAGTGTCTCCCCTATCAGCAAAATTGGGGAAATTTTAAGCTAAGGGCAAGAGTGAATGTTGACATTCTAGGAATTAGCGAACTAAAATGGACTGGAATGGGTGAATTTAACTCGGATGACCATTATATCTACTACTGTGGGCAGGAATCCCTCAGAAGAAATGGAGTGGCCATCATGGTCAACAAAAGAGTCCGAAATGCAGTACTTGGATGCAATCTCAAAAACGATAGAATGATCTCTGTTCGTTTCCAAGGCAAACCATTCAATGTCACAGTAATCCAAGTCTATGCCCCAACCAGTAACGCCGAAGAAGCTGAAGTTGAAAGGTTCTATGAAGACCTACAAGACCTTTTAGAACTAACACCCAAAAAAGATGTCCTTTTCATTATAGGGGACTGGAATGCAAAAGTAGGAAGTCAAGAAACACCTGGAGTAACAGGCAAATTTGGCCTTGGAATACAGAATGAAGCAGGGCAAAGACGAATAGAGTTTTGCCAAGAAAATGCACTGGTCGTAGCAAATACCCTCTTCCAACAACACAAGAGAAGACTCTATACATGGACATCACCAGATGGTCAACACCGAAATCAGATCGATTATATTCTTTGCAGCCAAAGATGGAGAAGCTCTATACAATCAGCAAAAACAAGACCAGGAGCTGACTGTGGCTCGGACCATGAACTCCTTATTGCCAAATTCAGACTGAAATTGAAGAAAGTAGGGAAAACTACTGGACCATTCAGGTATGACCTAAATCAAATCCCTTATGATTATACAGTGGAAGTGAGAAATAGATTTAAGGGCCTAGATCTGATAGATAGAGTGCCTGATGAACTATGGAATGAGGTTCGTGACATTGTACAGGAGACAGGGATCAAGACCATCCCCATGGAAAAGAAATGCAAAAAAGCAAAATGGCTGTCTGGGGAGGCCTTACAAATAGCTGTGAAAAGAAGAGAAGCGAAAAGCAAAGGAGAAAAGGAAAGATATAAACATCTAAATGCGGAGTTCCAAAGAATAGCAAGAAGAGATAAGGAAGCCTTCTTCAGTGATCAATGCAAAGAAATAGAGGAAAACAACAGAATGGGAAAGACTAAGGATCTCTTCAAGAAAATCAGAGATACCAAAGGAACATTTCATGCAAAGATGGGCACAATAAAGGACAGAGATGGTGTGGATCTAACAGAAGCAGAAGATATTAAGAAGAGGTGGCAAGAATACACAGAAGAACTGTACAAAAAAGAGCTTCAAGACCCAGATAATCATGATGGTGTGATCACTGACCTAGAGCCAGGCATCTTGGAATGTGAAGTCAAATGGGCCTTAGAAAGCATCACTACGAACAAAGCTAGTGGAGGTGATGGAATTCCAGTGGAGCTATTCCAAATCCTGAATGATGATGCTGTGAAAGTGCTGCACTCAATATGCCAGCAAATTTGGAAGACTCAGCAGTGGCCACAAGATTGGAAAAGGTCAGTTTTCATCCCAATCCCAAAGAAAGGCAATGCCAAGGAATGCTCAAACTACCGCACAATTGCACTCATCTCACACGCTAGTAAAGTAATGCTCAAAATTCTCCAAGCCAGGCTTCAGCAATATGTGAACCGTGAACTTCCTGATGTTCAAGCTGGTTTTAGAAAAGGCAGAGGAACCAGAGATCAAATTGCCAACATCCGCTGGATCATGGAAAAAGCAAGAGAGTTCCAGAAAAACATCTATTTCTGCTTTATTGACTATGCCAAAGCCTTTGACTGTGTGGATCACAATAAACTATGGAAAATTCTGAAAGAGATGGGAATACCAGACCACCTGATCTGCCTCTTGAGAAATCTGTATGCAGGTCAGGAAGCAACAGTTAGAACTGGACATGGAACAACAGGCTGGTTCCAAATAGGAAAAGGAGTACGTCAAGGCTGCATATTGTCACCATGTTTATTTAACTTATATGCAGAGTACATCATGAGAAATGCTGGACTGGAATAAACACAAGTTGGAATCAAGATTGCTGGGAGAAATATCAATAACCTCAGATATGCAGATGACACCACCCTTATGGCAGAAAGTGAAGAGGGGCTAAAAAGCCTCTTGATGAAAGTGAAAGTGGAGAGTGAAAAGGTTGGCTTAAAGCTCAACATTCAGAAAACGAAGATCATGGCATCTGGTCCCATCACTGCATGGGAAATAGATGGGGAAACAGTGGAAACAGTGTCCGACTTTGTTTTTCTGGGCTCCAAAGTCACTGCAGATGGTGACTGCAGCCATGAAATTAAAAGACGCTTACTCCTTGGAAGGAAAGTTATGACCAACCTAGATAGCATATTCAAAAGCAGAGACATTACTTTACCAACAAAGGTTCGCCTAGTCAAGGCTATGGTCTTTCCTGTGGTCATGTATGGATGTGAGAGCTGGACTGTGAAGAAGGCTGAGTGCCGAAGAATTGATGCTTTTGAACTGTGGTGTTGGAGAAGACTCTTGAGAGTCCCTTGGACTGCAAGAAGATCCAACCAGTCCATTCTGAAGGAGATCAATCCTGGAATTTCTTTAGAAGGAATGATGCTCAAGCTGAAACTCCAGTATTTTGGCCACCTCATGCGAAGAGTTGACTCATTGGAGAAGACTCTGATGCTGGGAGGGATTGAGGGCAGGAGGAGAAGGGGACGACAGAGGATGAGATGGCTGGATGGCATCACTGACTCGATGGATGCGAGTCTGAGTGACCTCCGGGAGCTGGTGATGGACAGGGAGGCCTGGCGTGCTGCGGTTCATGGGGTCGCAAAGAGTCGGACACGACTGAGCGACTGATCTGATCTGATCTGATCTGATATGTATATTCATTCAGCTTGAACTGGGGCAAATGTCACCATATTCCCAAGCTTTAGGTGGCTGAAGTCACAAGGATCAGAAAAGATCAACATATCATCCTTAGGTTCCAGCTGATCTCGTGGTTGAGTGCTGGGGCTTGAGTAGGGGGAGTGGGAGGGTGTCTAAATTCTGCAAAACAGCTGAAGAAAGTGTCTACCCTTTGGAACAGAACTGGAAGTCTTTACAACTGATTTGTTATCTTTGCTATTGTTACTTTTCTAGTCTGGTAATACTCCTCTGTTCTTTTGTTCCCTTAAGATCATCATTACTGAGACTCATTCAAAGGGAAGCATTGTGGTCAGGCTTACATTACAAAATGGATTAGGTCTAAAAGGACTTCTCTAAAAAACATGAATAAAGAATAAAGCTGATTAAGTTGCCCCTAACAGATTAAGTTCAGGGAAGCCTAAAATGAAGCTGATAGAAAAGTTAAAAAAATAAAATGGTTCCTTTTATGTCAAATAAGCCATGCCTGATTTTCTTTATCTGGGGATTTCCCCCAACCCCAACCTATCTGCTTACAACTGTATTTTATATGTTGTTAGGTCATAAACATGGAGAGAGTGTGTGTGTGCTACAGTCCCTGGTGTGCTACAGTCCATGGGGTCGCAAAGAGTTGGACACTACTGAGCGACTTCACTTTTCTCACTTTAGGTCATAAACAAAGCACTGTAAAGGCTCCATCTCTGGAGGCCTTTCCATTTCTCATGCCATATTCTTGGATAGTTTCCCTTGCCACCCACATCTCAATTATTTTACACCACCACCAGACAGAACAGCTCACATTCATTTCATTCATCAAATAATCAATATTCATTGAGCCTACCATGTACAGGCTATTGTTCTAGAAGCCCTTGGGATGCCTTAGGGAACAAAACAAAGACCCCTGACTTTAAGGATCTTAACATTCTAGCCAGGTTGACAGACACAAACAAAAGAAAATTATAATAGCATTTTAACAGGTACTAAGCGCTTTGGAAGAAAATAAATTGTAGAATTGGGAAAGGGCGAAGAAGCCAAGTTTTCCCATCTGGAATTTTTAAATGAAGGTATGTAAAACCCATACGAAAAACACTTCTATGGGTCTTGTCTTTTTGTCTTCTTTTCTGCCCTCTTTGGTGCAGCTGTCTCTTTGCTGCCTGGGATCTGGAGAGTAATGATAATAACTACCATTTACAGTTGGTCCATAAAGAAGGCTGAGCACTGATGAATTGAGGCTTTTGAGTTGTGGTGCTGGAGAAGATTCTTGAGAGTCCCTTGGACTGCAAGGAGATTAAACCAGTCAGTCCTAAAGGAAATCAACTCTGAATATTTATTGGAAGGACTGCTGCTGAAGCTCCAAATACTTTGGCCACCTGATGTGAAAAGCCGACTGGTTGGAAAAGATTATGATGCTGGGAAAGACTGAAGGCAAAAGGAGAAGGGAATAATGGACGATGAGATGGTTAGATAGCATCACCGACTCAATGGACATGAGTGGAGCAAACACGGGGAGACAGTGGAGGACAGAAGAGCCCGGCATGCTACAGTCCATGGGGTCACAAAGAGCTAGAAATGACTTAGCAACAGAACAACGACCACCATTTACAGATACGTAGGCGTATACCAGGCACCTTAATGATTAGTCCATTTAATCTTCTTTACACTAGTAAAGGCAAGTATCATCTTTCTCCTTCACACAAGAGGAAACTGAAACGCCCACCTGGAAGGGCATCAAAGTTCTTGAGCACAAAGCATAGTTTTAGGCTGGCTGGTCCTAGTTATCTAAAGGTCAAAAGAAGGCTAACAAGCACTCTCCCCAGGCTCCTTTAGGCCAACGTGGGTGAGGTGTGCAAGCACTCCGGGGATCCAGACCCAGTGCAGCTTAGTGGAAGTGCCGGCGATAAGGACGCGACCTCACTTGGGAGAGTAAGCGGGTCACCCAAGACAATCCAAACGCTGCGACAAGTGGGGCGGAGCCAGGCGGCCGAGCGCGCGGGTTAGGGGGTGGGGCCTGAATGGAAGGGGGCGTGGCCATAAGCCTCCTGCGAAAAGGCCTCCCGAAGTGGTTTGTCCTAAGTTACGGCCCTTAGAGGCTGCGAGTTGCCGCCCCTCTCCGGGAGTGGTGGAGAGTCGATCATGTGACAGCTGGAGGCCGGAAGTCGGCTGGTTGTGGAACGCGCAGGGTTTTGACAAAAACAAGCCGCGACTGAGCCATTGCAGGGTCTATGGCAGAGGCAGTGAGGCCCCCACGCCGGGCCAAGGCCAAGGGCAGCCGGACTAAAACCAAGGTGAGGGGAACTCGCCATCCCACTCTGCCCAGCCCCTGGCTGTTGCGTGCTGTCTCCTTTTTCCTCTCTTCGGCCTCTCCAGCCAACTCTGCTCGTCCCCTGAGCCCCTCTCAGCCTCTGCTCCCACCTTCCCATATTTGATACCTCTGCCCATTGACACCAGACCTGTTCCTCTGTTCCTTCTTCACATCCTCCTGCCAGACTTTGTCAGGAGCATGTTTTTTCTTTTTCCTCCTGTGATCTCTCTAGGTGCTTGGTTTTCTGCTGCGTTCTTGACTTCCCGCACCTAGGTCTGGATTTCGGTTGGGAAGCAAATTTTGTCTTCCCAGGCTCAGCTTTGATTGACTTTCACCTTTTTGTGACTATTTTGAGCCTCTCTGCACATTAAGAGAAAAGGGACCGCTATTCCACGAATGTATCCTCCGGTAGAACTTTACGGTGGGCGACAGAAAGTAGACTGTAGTGATGGGGCTTTTCAGTTTAAAAATGCAAGTTGACAGTGGCGCTGTTGTTGTTTATTTCTCATTATCCTGGCTGTTTGTGATGGGGCGTGAATGACCAGAAGTGAAATCAGAGAGGGATTCACACAACAGGGACGGTTTGAATTTTCTGGGTTTCCTGGATTATACTAACGTGTGGTATTAGTGTGGTTTTAAAATTGATCTTTCTTGTTTTTAGGTGCAGTCTGGTTTTTCATTTTGTTACCATATGTTTTCTGAAATGACGTTTGTTTTACAGTGAACAGAATAAATGCTGTGCGAGAATAGCTTGGACATAGATAATTTTGGCTTACCTGGACCTGAATTGAGAATAGTATTAAAACGACAGGATATTGCCTTTTCTACAAGTAGGTGATGTCTACAAGTGCAGGTGTGACTTAAAAATAATACCAAAATAGGCATTTCTTATGAGAACAAGATTTCAACAGGAGGCTGGTGTTCAGAGATACCATATTTAATAAGCTGTAAATGATTTTATGCACATCAGTGATCTCAGGTCTGTGAGGAGTTATTCTTTGGGGGAGAAAGCCATTTTGCTACCTAATTCCAGAAAAATTTTTAAGAGAAATAATTTTGCATTGTACTGAGCTATCTAAATGGACGAGGAAGTAAAAGGCCATGTCAGCCATTCAGCATACACAGTCCCTGAACCTAGAGTACGGTAGTGTATAAGATGTAAACATCAATCTACAAGGAGCTGAATCTTAATTCTCAATCTATAGTTAGTTTTTTTCAGAATGAATGGTGAAACTAAAGCCAAGATAACTTAAGTGATAAGCCGTAAATCATACAGTTAGTAAGAGAATTCAAGGTAAAACCAAAAATCTTAATTCTCAATCCAGTAGTTTAGTAATTGTTCTACATGTCTATATGTATCCGTGAAAGTTGCTCAGTTGTGTCCGACTCTTTGCAACCCCATGGACTTGTAGCCTGCCAGGCTCCTCTGTCCATGGAATTCTTCAGGCAGGATACTGGAGTAGGTAGCCATTCCCTTCTCCTGGGGATCTTCCCGACCCAGGGATCGAACCCAGGTCCCCCACATGGCAGGCGGATTCTTTACCGTCTGAATCATCAGGGAAGCCCATATATATCTATAGATACAATGTTATAAATACTTAAAAAATACTTATTAAGAGAATTCTCTATCAAGTTCTTTTGTTTAGAACAGGGTTTCTAAAATAAAAATTAAAAACCAAACTTTTAAATCCATCATGAAAAGTCATTTGCTCGTTTTATATTGGCATATTGTGGGCAACTTCCCTATAGAAGTTGGGCTTCCCTTGTGGCTCAGCTGGTAAAGAATCTGCCTGCAATGCGGGAGCCCTGGGTTTGATCCCTGGATTGGGAAGATCCCCTGGAGAAGGGAAAGGCCACCCACTCCAGTATTCTGACCTAGTGAATTCCGTAGACTGTCTGGGGTTGCAAAGGGTCAGACACAACTGAGCAACTTTCACTTCACTTCTCTACGGAAGAATAAATTTATTTTATTATCTTTTAATGTTTATAAGGGAAACTTCATTCCAGAGGTATTTGTCCAAAACCAAAAGTCCTTGACATGCTTTTAGCCACCTTCCAAATCTCTTCAGGGATTGAATTTTGCCAATTATATTTTGTAATTGATCTCTTGATTCTGCCCATTTCTTTTCCATCCTAAGTCCACCATCCTTCAAGGATGATTTCTTGGATTTTTGCTAAAATGGCCTTTCCAAATTTATTCTTGCTTCCCATTCTCTAAACTAAAGCTGGACTGATATTTTTATTAACAAACCTCAAAATGATCACTCTACTTAAAAACCTTTCAAAGATTTCTTATCATCCAGAGGCTAAGAATCCAAAGTCCTTAGTATGGACTCAAGGCCCTGATTGGTCTGATTCTGTCTTGCTCTTCAACCTCAGGTCTTCACTTCAAGGCTCTGTTTGGTCTGGATTTTGTCTTTCTCTTCAACCTCAGGTCTTCACTACTATCTCTTTTGACCCTCAGTCATACATGTCCTTTCCTGCTTTGGGCTTTCCTTGTGGCTCAGCTGGTAAAGAATCCGCCTGCAATGCGAGAGATCTGGGTTCAGTCCCTGGGTTGGGAAGATCATCTGGAGAAGGGAAGGGCCACCCACTCCAGTATTCTGGCCTAGAGGATTCCATGGACTGTACAGTCCATGGGGTCTCAAAGAGTAGGACACAACTGAGTGACTTTCATTTTTCCTGCTTTAGGGTCTTTGCTCATACTGTTTCCCGTGCCCTGACACTTCTTCCAGTCCCTCTTCACCTGCTCATTCATGAGGTCTCTGCTTAAATAGTACTTCCCTCTTTACCCACATAATCCCCCCACCTCAGTAGTGCTTTGCACCTCTCTCTGTCACTTGTCTCACTTGTAGTTACTTTGTTAACATCTCTCTTCTTCCTTAGACTGTGAACTCAATGAGGGAGGGACCTGTCTTTTTTCCAGTACCCTTCACAGCCCTTGTAGGCATTTGATAATGGTTGTTGAATGAAGAAAAAAATACCAGTATGGAAGAATATTGTTTCCAAGCTTTGTGGCTCAGAAGAATTTACTCTGGGAAATTTCCTCTAGGTAGTGTGAGAAAATAAATGGGAAAAAGTCCACGATACCCACAAGGCCCTCATAACCTGTCAGTCTAGAAAATGAATTCTTTTTTGAGAGTAAACAGATTTATTGCTGGTTATGGTTTGGCTATGATCCTGAAGCCCAGCATTAATAAAGTCCTTTAACATTGTGGTATAATTTGGTGACTCTTCATGGAACCATATAAAGTAGTTCTAAGGGGCTGGTTCAGGAAGTGAGTAGTGTCATGTGCTTTTGCCTTTAGATAGTTTGAGTGGCTTCTGACCCAGCAGCTGACCTGTATTTCTTAATGTTAATCATCTGGAAGGTGACCTCACTTTGTTTGTTTGTGGTTATCTGGTGCTTGTCACTTGGTACACAAGAGATAGTCCTGACAAGTTTCACCTTGACTTCATTGATCTTGGTAGGTTGAGAACAGTAGATTTCCTTTATTATTTACGGTTGCACTGGGTCTTTGTTTCTGAGCTTTCTCTAGTTGCAGCAGGCGAGGGCTATTCTTTGTTGACTGCAGTGACTTCTCTTGTGGAGCATGGGCTCTAGGTTCACGGGCTTCAGTAGTGGTGGTGCTGAGGTTTAGTTGCTCTGCACCATGTGGGATCTTCCTGGAGAACCAGGCATCCAGCCCGTGTCCCCTGCATTGGCAGATGGTTTCTTAATCCCTGGACCACCAGGGAAATCGAGAACAATAGATTTTTAGATTGAACTTCCTCTGCAGAAGCAGTGTATTTTATAGTCATGGAAAGTATTTTTAAAGTTAGTATTAAATTCTGAATGCTAGCAACTCATTAATAGTAACAGCATATTGTAATTGCTAAGGACCAGTTGAGATGTGTCCCAGAAAACTGATGCCAGAAACAGAGACCTTTGCAGTCCCTATCCTGTCTACTCCTTGGCCTAGATTATTTCTCCCTCTTAGTCTCTCCCTCCCATGAGTGATTATAGAAGTGAAATTGGGGGATGCTCTGTATTGTTGAGCTCCTTTTGTGCCTCCTAAGATCCATATTTTGTTTTTGCTGAATAAACTACTCACTGATCACCTACTATGTCCCAGAAATTCTTCTAAGCACTTAGGGTGTAAGTGAAAGTGAAGTCGCTCAGTAGTGTCCGACTCTTTGCGACCCCATGGACTGTAGCCCGCCAGACTCCTCTTTCCATGGAATTCTCCAGGCAAGAATACTGGAGTGGGTAGCCATTCCTATCTCCAGGGGATCTGCATGACCCATGGGTTGAACCTGGGTCTCCTGCATTGCAGACAGATTCTTCACCATGTGAGCCAACAGAGAAGCCTGAGAGGTAAACAGGGAGTGGGGAAAAAAAGAACATGGACTTAACATAGCCTGTGTTCTAGAAACAGAAGACAAAACAGAAAACTCTGTAAATAAAGTAAATCACATATTAGAAGATAACAAGGGCTACAGAAAAAAATGAACTGAGTAAGGAGGTGAGTACTGGTGAGAGATTAGGATGGGTTGTGATTTTTAATAGGCTGTCAAGGTAGTCCTTGTTGAAGATGAAATTTAAGTAAGGACAGGAAAGAGATGAGGAAGTTAGTCATGTGGATCTTGGGAACAGTTGGGGCACATGCCTTAAGGCAGTGGCGTGTCTGTGCTGTCTTGGGGACTTCAAGGAGGCAGTGTGGTTAGGGTAAGTGAGAGGCTGAGTGAGGGGAGAGGAGCTGAGATGAAGTCAGAAAGGTGACACAGGGCTAGCTCAAGTAGGGGCTTCTAGGTCATTGTAAAAATGGCCTACACTTGAATGGCCTTTCACTTGCACTTTGAGTGAAGTATGCAGTCCAGGGTTTCAGGGAATGGCAAGCCACTCCAGTGTTCTTGCCTGGAGAATCCCACGGACAGAGAAGCCTGGCGGGCTGCAGTTGGTGGGGTCACAAAGAGTCGGACACGACTGAGTGACTAACACACACACACACACACACACACAGGATTTCAAGCGGAGGAGTGATATAACTGAAGTCATTTTAAAGGGTCACTGTGCTTGCTTTGATGAGAACAGTCTGTAAGGGAGCAAGAGGAGGAGTAGAGAGACCATCTAAGAGATTTTGCTGTGATCCAGGCAGGAGGTGATGGTGTCTTGGTCTGGAGTTTTAAAGTGTAAGTGATGAGAAAGGTTTGAAATCTGGGGGTTTCTGAATATCTAGCTAAGGAGATTTGTTGGGGTGTGGATGTGGAATGTGGAAACAGTCAAGGATGACTCTGAGATGGAGGAGGCAGTGAGTAGAACAGCTGGTGGGGGCAGATGAGGAATTCAGTTTGGGACGTGCTAATTTTGAAGTGAGTGTCTATTAGACCTCCAGTTGGGTTGGATATGTGAATCTAGAGTATGGGAGAGTGCTCCAGGCTGGAGCTCTCTTTTACAAGCTATTGAAAACTAGAGTCTGAGTTAAATTACCTTAGGAGTGAGTGTAGTGTAAAAAGATGACAAGAAGAGATTCAAGGGCACTCCAATTTTAAGAGCTTGGGGAGAGGTGGAGAAACCAATAAAGAAGTACGATGTGAGGTAGTATGTGTTCCCAGTGCCCTTAACTGACTGTGGGATTCTAGAAGCTGAGAGAATCATGTGTAAGAGAGGAGGAGGAAGAGATCAAGCATGGAAAGTGCTGTGGATACATGAGGTGAGATTGTTAAGAGCAACATGAAACGGCAGCTGAGAGATGTTGTATTCATAGCAAAATGTGTAACCCCCATCTTTCTCCTTTTTATTTGTAAAGCATTCTTGTACATCCCAAGGAGAGCAGGTAAAATTGCCCTGAGGGCTCTTGATCTTATAGTTGGACCCAAGTGTCCAAGCCCTGTTTATCTCTTCTGTGCCAGGCATTGTGCTAAGTGCTGTAGATATAGACATTCATGATAAACTGTGCCTGCACTTAAAGTGATCCCACAGAAGTTTTCTGTGTAATGTGTAAAATTGAACCTTTATCATTTATGAAGTAGCTCATCAATAGTTTGAAGGATAGAAAGAGGTTGTGTTTTTTTTTTTTTTTTTTTTTTAACTTAGTACAGTTTAAAGCGGAAGAACTGCAAGTGATGTATGGAAATTTCCCATTTATTTTCCAGAACTTAAAAAAAAATCACTTTTTTTCCTGATTACAGAAGTGCTCATTGCTTAAAAAAAGTGTGTATCTGTGAGTGTATCTCACACACAGATAGAGAAATGTACAACACAGAAATGAAAGGCCCAAAATTCTGTCTCTTGGAGATAACTGTAGCAGTTTGTTACGTTCTTTAGGATTTTCTCCCTACACATATGCCAACAGTAAGACATATTTGCTACAATGTATGGTTTGGTATCCCACTCCAGTACTCTTGCCTGGAAAATCCATGGACAGAGGAGCCTGGTAGGCTGCAGTCCATGGGGTCGCTAAGAGTCGGACACAACTGAGCGACTTCACTTTCACTTTTTACTTTCATGCATTGGAGAAGGAAATGGCAATCCACTCCAGTATTCTTGCCTGGAGAATCCCAGGGACAGAGGAGCCTAATGGGCTGCTGTCTGTGGGATTGCAGAGTCGGACACGACTGAAGTGAGTTAGCAGCAGCAGCATGGTTAACTATTGGAGTAGGAAATGGCAACCCACTCCAGTATTCTTGCCTGGAAAATTCCGTGGACAGAGGAGCCTGGTGGGCTGCAGTCCATGATATCACAAAGAGTTTGACATAACTACGCATGCACCCGTCCACACACATGGTTAAGTATATATATATTTTCTATGTTTATTAACAACTCTTCCATTTCTGTATAACTTCTTGATTATAACTTCTTGATTTCTCCTGTGGAATTATTTTAAAATTGATTCTCTACCTGTATCTAACTTAGAGATCAAAATAAAGAAATATAGATTCTTTCTAATCTCTAGGCCATTTTCAGTTGTAAGAAACATGTCTTTTGGTTAAAATAAAATTAATCTCTAATTTTGTATGGAAAACTTGATACATGTGGAGTTCTGTTTGAATTTTATTTTATCATCTGTATGATTATTATATATGCAACATGTTCTGGTTAACTCAAGTAGGCAAAGTAATTGTTGGCTTTCTTTTTTATTTTTACATGAAATGTTGGATTTTAAGTGTAAGAATATGTTCAGGTTTTGGCATAAAAGTTCAGTTTCCTCTGGATTCATTGGCTAATCCCTTTGCTTTCTGCTGCTGCTACTGCTGCTAAGTCGCTTCAGTCGTGTCCGACTCTGTGCGACCCCACAGACAGAAGCCCACCAGACTCCCCTGTCCCTGGGATTCTCCAGGCAAGAATGCTGGAGTGGGTTGCCATTTCCTTCTCCAACGTATGAAAGTGGAAAGCGAAAGTGAAGTTGCTCAGTCGTGTCCGACTCTTAGCGACCCCGTGGACTGGAGCCTACCAGGCTCCTCCGTCCATGGGATTTTCCAGGCAAAAGTACTGGGGTGGGGTGCCATTGCTTTCTGAGAGGCATATAAAAATAAACTTCTGAATGTGCTAGAGCACGTGGTAACTGTAAATATTTGTTGGATAATTTGTTCATTTTAGGAGGTCAGCATGCAGTTGGTACTCAATAAATTCTTGTGAATTATGAGTTGTCATTTTTATTTAAATAAATACATATTGAACAAAGTGTCGAAAATCAGAGGCAAATCAGATCCAAAAAGGTTAAGATATAGTCCCTGGTCAGAAGATACTTGCGGTCTGTTTGGGGTTCACACTGTAAAGATAAATAACCATATGTGGTGGCTTGTGACCAGGACTGGATGGTAGGTACATACTGCAGAGTTGAGAGTAAAACATGTGTGGCGGAAGGCTTGATGTGATCATTGACAGTTTTGTCTTGAGAAAGGATCATCAAAGGCCCTGAGCACCAGAGTTAAGAGGCAGTCTTTAATTAAATGGAGAGCCATGATTGTTTTGTGGTGTTTGGTGTTGGTTGTTTTAAGGAGACCGGTCTTATAATGGTGTTTGGGTGAATTGATGGTGGGGCAGAGGCTGAAGGCTTGGGACCTTTCAGGACCTGCTCCCCTGTTCTGTGCTTTGGAGAAGTGAATTGAGCCATCGGGAGCTCACCACTGCATTGGGACCCTGGCTTTGGTGGTGATCACAGTGTACGCACCCAGAGGTCCTGTCCTATCCAGGGGTCTGTGAGGGGCAGGGGCAGACCTTTGCCACCCTCTCAAACAGTTGTGCCTCTCACAGTTGTTCATCCTTCCCGCCCTCCTGCCTTCTCTGATGTGTCCAATCCGTTCTTTCAATCAAATGACCAGCTTCTCTCTCCTTTTCCCTACCTCCTTCCCTGGAGCAACTTCAGGGTAATTCCTTCTTGGACCTAACTTCTGTAAGAACACAGGTGGAGAATTAAACAGAGAAGCACTGAGTTATCCTCCCAGGAGAAATAAAGCCCAAAGGCACGTGTTCCTCCCTGGGAGGGTTCAGAGGTTTTAAAAAAATTCTTTGATGATCTAACCGCAGTATCTGTTGTTCTTCTGGTTTTGATTATTCCTGTGAAGGTAGATTTGCTGGAAATAAACTTGCAGGTTTATTAGCAGCAACTGGAGACTTCATTTTGTTTAGCTGAGAGGAAGAATTTGAAATTGCAAGGGCAGTGGTGGAATAGAAAAAGAGGAAGTGGTTTGGTGGTGTTAGAGGTGGGCAGCAGGGGACAAAGTGAAAGTGAAGTCGCTCAGTCGTGTCCGACTCTTAGTGACGCCATGGACTGGAGCCTACCAGGCTCCTCCATCCATGGGATTTTCCAGGCAAAAGTACTGGGGTGGGGTGCCATTGCCTTCCCTGAGGGGACAAAGGGAAGTTAAAAACTACCTGAAGGACAGGCTGGAGAGGAAGCCTGAGGTGGCCTGTGGGTTGAGGGAAGTGTGTCTGTTTGCTGCGCCCCTGACCACATGGCCCACTTGGGCCTACTTCCAGCTTCCTATTCTCTT
This sequence comes from Tragelaphus eurycerus, assembly GCA_935064755.1. Classification (NCBI taxonomy): domain Eukaryota; kingdom Metazoa; phylum Chordata; class Mammalia; order Artiodactyla; family Bovidae; genus Tragelaphus; species Tragelaphus eurycerus. The sequence goes on from CAKXYN010000023.1 coordinate 17,625,711, forward strand.
TCAGTTAGCATGTAATACCCCCAAAGGTCTCTAACAGTTTTAGCAATGCTAAGTCATGCTAAGTCACTTCAGTCGTGTCCAACTCTGTGCGACCCCAGAGACGGCAGCCCGCCAGGCTCCCCCGTCCCTGGGGTTCTCCAGGCAAGAACACTGGAGTGGGTTGCCATTTCCTTCTCCAGTGCATGAAAGTGAAAAGTGAAGTTGCTCGGTTGTGTCCAACTCTTAGCGACCCCATGGACTGCAGCCTAACAGGCTCCTCCGTCCACGGGATTTTCCAAGCAAGAGTACTGGAGTGGGGTGCCATTGCCTTCTCCGAGTTTTAGCAAAGAGAACTAAAATTTTCTCCCTCTATTCCACATTCCAGTCTCTAATTCCTTACTTTTCACTTACTTCTCAAGTCTTTTAAGTTTTTAAAATCTTTCATCTTTTCATCTGGCAGCTTGGTTGAGATATAATTCACACACTGTACTTACTTGAAGTGTGTAATTTGATGGTTTGGGGGATAATCACAGGGGATAGGTCACCATCACCACCGTCAGGAATGCCACTCTCTTTTCTGTAGAGGAAGCATTGTGTTACCATCCCACTAGCAGTATGTGAGGGTACTAATTATTCTACATCCTTCTCAACGTTTATTATTATCTGACTTTAGTCATCTTAGTGGGTGTGATGTGTTACCTCATTGTGATTTTGATTGCATTTCTCTAATGACGAATAGTGTTGCGCATGTTTTTATGTGCTGTTTGTATTATCTTTGGAGAAATGTCGGTTTAGCTCCTTTGCTTCTTTTTAAATTGGGTTGTTCATCTTTTATTATTGAGTAACCCATGCTTACATTTTAAAAATTCTGGATATAAGCCCCTGATAAGATAATGGATTTGAAGACATTTTCTTATATTCTGTGGAGTTGTCTTTTCATTGTCTTCATATTTTCAAACTTAAAAAATTTTTATGATTTCCAGTTTGTCTGCTTTTTTCTTGTGTGCTTTTGGTGTCATGTCTAACAAGGCTTTGTGTAATCCAGGGTCATTAAGGTTTACTCCTATTTTTTTTTTTTTTTGAAAAGTTTAAAAATTTTAGCTCTTATATTAGGTCTATGATCCTTGTTGATAATTTCTGTATATGATATAAGGTAAGGGTCTAATTTTATTCTTTGGATATCCAGTTGTTAGCACCATTTGTTGAAGGCTGTCCTTTCTTGGCATCCTTGTTGAAAATCAGTTGACTTTAAATGTATCAATAAGAGTTTATTTCTGGATTTTCAGTTCTAATTCATTGATCTATTTGTCTATCCATGTGTTAGAACCACACTGTCTTTATTACTGTAGTTTTATAGTAGATTTTGAAATTGCGAAGTATGAGATTTCCAACTTCATTCTTTTTCAAGATTGTTTTGTCCATTCTGGGTTCTTTGTATTTCCTTAAAAGGTTAAGGATCATCTTGTCATTCTCTGCAAAAATGGCAGCTGGGATTTTGATAGAGGTTGTGTTGAATTTGTATATCAATTTTAGGAGTATCGCCATATTAACAGTATTGTGATCTGATCCATGAATATAACCCTTTCAGATTTTGTTCTGTAATTTTCAGAAGATAAATTTTATACTTCTTTTGTTAAACTTATCTTTAAGTATTTTGTTCTTTGTTATAAATTAAATTGTTTTCTTAATTTCATGTCATTATTGTTCAACTCAAATCCTGATGAGTACACCAGTATTTCTCTACTGTGGTAACCACTGGCCTCCCCTCCTAGTCTTCTCTTTCTGACTTCTCAATCTGACAAACCTATTTTTTATAGCTAGTGTGCTAAACATCATTGCAGTGTAATTGGATCCACTTTTTCATTTTCTTATAAATAATCATATAATGCTTTCCTGCTATTCATGATTTTAGGCATTTTGACACAGTGCTTTGTATGCATCGTGTGGCTGTTTTCTCAATCTGATGTCTGCAGTTCACAGAGCAGATTAGAGCCATTGGGGAGGGACTCGTTGCTTCTTGGATCACTACTGTTTGTAAACATTTAGTAGTTCATTACCGGCAGGCTGAGCGTAAATTGCATTTCGCAGACATTTGTCTTTTCTTCTTAATATTAGGTGCATGTGACTGTTTTACTTTTTTGGTTATTGTCAACTTTTATTTATTTTTTTTGCCGGACATTTGCAGGATAGCATAATCCGTTATCAGTTATTACTGTGTAACTATCATTTTGCCTTTCTTAAAATTTCATAGGGAAAGGGAAGTATTTGAGTGATTCAGTCCTTTTTTAGTTTCTTTGAATGTAACAGTTTTATTTAAATAAATAATAAATTTCTCCATATTTCTTCTTTTTTTATCCAGCCTTGTTTCCTATGTATCTAGTTTGTGTGTTAATACCGGAGATACTTCAGTTTGAAAAACCATAATCTATTTTATCTTATTTTTTAAATGGTTAAGATTTTTTGATTTGGGTTTTTTTTCAAGTTAATTTTGGATTTAATGAAAAGTTACAAATATAATACAGAGAGTTCCATACTGAACTTTCATCCAGAATCTTCTTTTATTTTATGTAACTGTAAATTCTATGCTCCAGGACATTTATTGCAGCCAAGAAATTAATGTTGGTACAATGCTATTAACTAAAATACAGAACTTTTTTGGATTTCAACAGTTTTCTTGCTAATGTCCTTTTTCTATTCCAGTATCCAGTCCAGGATCCTCCATTGCATTCAGTTATTATGTCTCCATAGTTTTCTCCAGTCTTTTGATAGTTCCTTAGTCTTGTCTTGTCTTTGATGATCATAACACTTAAGTTATTTTGTAGATGTTCCCTTAATTGGGGTTTTTGTCTGACGTTTTCTCGTGCTTAGATTGAGGTTATATGTTAATAGAAAGGGTACAGAAGAGGCGATCAGCCTTCTCAGACCATAGTATGGGAAGGTATTACTCATAATAACTCTGATCACTTGGTTAAAGTGTGGTCTGCCTGGATTCTCCACTGAAGCTTACTGTTTTTCCCTTTGTAATGACTAAATATTGAGGGGATACTTTGAGACTATATTCTGTTTCTGCTTAAATGTTTACTCCCTTTCATTAGCAGATCTTGCCTCTTGCCTGTGGCAGTTATTATCATGGTGTTTAATTTTCTGTTTTTCTCATTCCAACTACATTTATTAATTGGAATTCTTCTGTGAGGAAGAATGCTACCACTTTTCCATTAAGAAAAAAATACATAATATAAGTATGTATAAGCTCATGAATATACATTTTATTCTGAGGGTGATAATCCAGTATTATAGCTATTTATTTCATTGCTTAGGGAGAGGGCAGTGGCACTCAACTCCAGTACTCTTGCCTGGAAAATCCCATGGATGGAGGAGTCTGGTAGGCTGCAGTCCATGGGGTCGCTAAGAGTTGGACACGACTGAGCGACTTCACTTTCACTTTTCACTTTCATGCATTGGAGAAGGAAATGGCAACCCGCTCCAGTGTTCTTGCCTGGAGAATCCCAGGGACGGGGGAGCCTGGTGGGCTGCCGTCTGTGGGGTCGCACAGAGTCGGACACGACTGAAGTGATACATCATCATCATCATCATCATTGCTTAAGTTGCCCTGACATTTTCAGCCTAAATTTTGAATAAATATGTTTGTTAAGATGACAACCTACTGAAGCCTAAGATACTTGGAGACTGTTGTCTTTTATTTAACCACTAGCAGAATGGAGAACAGCCTAATTAAGACTTTTCCTCCAATCTTAATTCATAATTTGTTGCTTATTTCATGTCCTCCTCTGTTGGGATTAGACTAGTGAATCTCCCAAATTTAACACTCTCAAAATTGAATAATACAGAATATGAAGCACATTGCTTAGGAAGTGAGTTTAGATTTTTTAATACAATTTAAAAATTCCTCATGTTGAAAGCACGTTATTGCTGTATTATAAATTATTTCACGTTATTCATCTTATTTTTAGGAAAAGAAGAAATATGAAACCCTTCAGAGGGAAGAGTCTGATGAAGTCTCCCTTCCACAAACCTCCAGAGAGCTGGGAATTCTTACTCCGGCTTGTGAATTCAAAGGAGATGCCCTGAAAGAGTTAACCGATTCCCAGCTCCAGAATGATGCTAGTGGACAAAATGAGAGTGAAATGTTTGATGTACCACTCACCTCCTTAACTCTAAGCAATGAAGAGTCTCTGACATGTAATACAGAGAGTCTAAACGAGGGACAGGAGATCAGAGCCTGTGTTGGGGACGATTCAGTTGAGCTGAAGGTTGATCCTGAAGGCAGTGTTCGAACCACAGTAGAAACCCCCAAGAATTTTACTGAAATGGAGAAAGATATGTTGGTACAATGTAGAACTTCAGAAAGCATACAGCAATCTAACGTTTCTTATATTCAGCAGGAAGTGGAAAATTTGCGGGTCAGAGAAACTCAGAATAGGAAAGAAGACAAAGAAGCCTTGGGTCTTTCTTCAGAGGTGCTACAGAGTGTTGGCTTGCAGAGTTCTTGTGAAGCCAAAGACATTTTTCAGCCACCTAGAGTGAAAAAACTGTATCCCCAGTTGCCAACTGAAATTGCTGGGGATGTACCAGCTTTGGTGGCAGTGAAATCCTTGCTTCGTAATGAGCGACTCTACCCGGAGCTCCCATCTCAACCAGAAGTAGTACCATTTACTAAAGAACAGCTAAAGATCTTTGAGCCTGGTTCATGGCTGGAAAATGTCGAGTCATATTTAGAAGAATTTGACAGCATGGCTCATCAGGACAGGCATGAATTTTATGAGTTACTTTTGAACTACTCACGCTGTAGGAAACAGCTGCTGCTGGCTGAAGCTGAGCTCCTTGCTCTGATGTCTGATTGCCAAAATGCTAAAAGTCGACTGTGGCACTTCAAGGAGGAACAGTTGTCTGTCCAGGTGTGTTGACTGGTGTTCTGTAAAGTTTGCAGGAACCGGGGTATTTGCAGTGGAACTCCTTTTCCTGTGATGCAGTCAAGGTCTGGAATCTGCTCCTTGTACTCACACTGACCTTGTACTCACTCTTGACAAATTTGGTGGTGAAGGAAAGCTGGAGGAAATATCAGGGAAAAACGTGTGATTTCCCCCATCCCTAACCTTCATTCCTTAGGAGACTTGTGTATCCCTTTGTAGGTAGGAAGGAGACCGGGGAGAGGGAGACTTTTGAAAATACTGAGAAAGGGGTTAAAATAAAGAACGCGGCTGTAGGGTTAACATTGGAAAGGAGAGAGGTTTCTTTCTTTTGAGCAGAATCACAAAGAATGATGAGGGAATGTTCAGAGATGTTTTGAGGTCTCTTGAAGTTGAGGGGATATCACCTTGACCTCACTGTTTATAAAGTAGAAGGTAAGATTTTCTGTTTTCTTATATCTTTCCCCTACCTACTTCATCTTAGGGTTTCTCTTCTCTGAACTCGTGATGCCTTTGTGATTGGCATTATACTCCTTGTCACCTGGTTATGTATTAGTTTTATAGTTTTCTGTGTGGTAGTATTGTTCCCTCACTGTGATTTTTAAGCTCTTTGAAGATGTCCTGAAGCCTGTGTATCATATACCGATTGCCTGGTTACATCAAGAGCAAAGGTAACTGGCTTCATATCTTCCATCTTAACCTTTTGTCCACTGCTAGGGTATCTGTGCAGATCAAGTGAAAGTTTCAGGCCATCATCGCTACCAGAGAGTAGAGATGAATGAAAATGCACTGGCTGAGCTAAAGAAACTGTTTGATGCCAAATCCGAGCACCTCCACCAGACCCTGGCTCTGCATTCTTACACTTCTGTGCTCTCACGGTTGCAAGTGGAGTCTTACATCTACTCATTACTCAATAGTTCGGCTGTTCTGAGATCTTTAGCAATTCATCAGGAAGGCCAAGGTGTGTAAGTAATGAAAGCCTCATTGTTTCTTGTGGTCTAAAATGAAAAAAGAATTGAGGGATACAGTCTGGTCGAACTGATTGTGTGCTGATTGATATTTATAAGGGACCACCATTTGTGCTTGCTGTCTTACTTGGCGTTTCCCAGTACAGGTTAGGGTTGACACCTGCCTTAATAACATTTCTTGAAAGCAGTGCCAGGTCTCCCTTCCCTGTGGACTGTCTTTCTCAGCTTCTCTAGGAAGCCATACGTTTGCTTTTTATCATTAATGTCTCTTACTGTCCTAATTTATGTGCTTATTACCAATTCAAGTCGAAGTACAGTTCTGATTCTAAAACCTAGAACCCTTTTTCATTCTCTGTCTATTGCACTTTATTTTTGCTTGTCCATTTTGTTGGATTGTTTAATTTTCATCAAAACGTTTATAATGTTTTGTATTTTTAGTCTCATTTTTTAGCCTTTACTATATAATGTGTCGGGGAAGGCAATGGCACCCCACCCCAGTACTTTTGCCTGGAAAATCCCATGGACGGAGGAGCCTGGTAGGCTCCAGTCCATGGGATCGCTAAGTGTCGGACACGACTGAGCGACTTCACTTTCGCTTTCCACTTTCATACGTTGGAGAAGGAAATGGCAACCCACTCCAGTATTCTTGCCTGGAGAATCCCAGGGACAGGGGAGCCTGGTGGGCTTCTGTCTGTGGGGTCGCACAGAGTCGGACACAACTGAAGCGACTTAGCAGCAGCAGCAGCAGCAGCATATAATGTGTAAAGTGTTAATTATGCAATTTTTATTTCTTGGAGAGATATTTGAATCATTTAGATAAGAAGTCGTTCCCCTTGTGGTTTTCATAACTAATCAAAGAGCTGGGGATGGCAGAGATCTACTGATGTTTAAATAAAAAATAAATTTTGATGAAGTTAATTTTTTCTTATTCTGAACTATTTCACAAAGTTTTCGGTTTCTATAGTGGAAATTCATATTTTGATGTAGCTTTCCTCCTTGGATGTTCATCTGAATTAAATATTTTGAATAGTTTATTCTCGTTGTTGTTTTTTAAGAAGAGACACTAAAAATTCTCCCCGATACCATTTATAAGGGATTCATTTAATCCTCTGTTTAACTTACAGCTTCTAAACAGGTGGAGAGCATTCCCTCTGACCTGTGTCAGCTGAAGGAGTGCATTAGTGTCTTGTTCATGTTCACCAGGAGAGTTCATGAAGATACTCAGTTCCATGACGATGTCCTTCTCTGGCTGCAGAAATTGGTAAGGAAATAGGCATGGTAGTCTTTCTTTTATTTCCCTGGGAATTTAAGAATTATCTCTTGTGTCCTCATACTTTTTTCTTCAATAGCTTATTCAGCTAATTCGTTTAATGTGTTAGTGACATTTTTTTTTTTTGCTCATGACACACAGAAATGAATTCTCCTTATCTAGTGCCTTATTAAGCACATAGTGCCTTTCTCTCTGATAAACGTTATGTTCAGTGATCTCTGGTCTTCAGTTTCGGAAGAAATGGAAATGCGGAAAGTATGCTAGATTTAAGTGTATTCAGAATATAGGTTTGTTGTTCATATCACTTCTGTTAATCATATGTTAATGCTATACTTAAATTTTTTTTTTTTAAGGGAAAAGAATCAGGTTTTGGGAAATTTAGGAAGGATACTAGGTGCCTTATGGGATGAGGGGTTGTTTAATGATTATGTTTCTCAATGGCGCTCCCTTGGGTGTTTTTTTTTAGGTTCATGCTAGAGTTCTTAGATATGGACTTAGGTTCTAAGCATACTTACTTGGATTTGAGAAACTTGCAGACTGGAACTAGATTAAACTACTTGACTTATATCTATTCATATATGGCCAGTAACATTAATGTTTTGTAATTTGCCAGATACTAAAAATTGGGTTTGCAGAGAAACTGCTTATGATATTTTTATCATAGTGCTCATAGATTCTTAGTTCTCTGTGTACCTGTGTATAGAAACTCAGCCAGTCAATGGTATATTTTATGTTTGGTTACTCTTGAAAGATCACATGTATTTAAATGCCAGATAAATGATTGCACTATTTCCCTAGAAATAGTTGTCTTAATAAACAGTAAAAGTGTCCGTCCTTTGTTGTTCAGGTATCAGTGTTACAAAGAGTGGGCTGTCCTGGAGATCACCTCTTCCTTCTAAACCATATTCTTCGATGCCCAGCTGGTGTTAGTAAATGGGCTGTTCCTTTCATCCAGGTATGATGAATGACTTTCTAATTTTGAGGAGAATGGGGGAGATTTTGTTAAACACTGTTCCTGAGGAAGTTGCTTTCAGAAATAAGCTTAAAATATATTGATATTTAAAATAAAATTATTAGGATATAATATGTGAACAATATGTGAACTGTGAACTTCCTGATGTTCAAGCTGGTTTTAGAAAAGACAGAGGAACCAGAGATCAAATTGCCATCATCTGCTGAATCATGGAAAAAGCAAGAGAGTTCCAGAAAAACATCTATTTCTGCTTTATTGACTATGCCAAAGCCTTTGCCCGTGTGGATCACAATAAACTGTGGAAAATTCTGAAAGAGATGGGACTACCAGACCACCTGACCTGCCTCTTAAGAAATCTGTATGCAGGTCAGGAAGCAACAGTTAGAACTGGACATGGAACAACAGACTGGTTCCAAATAGGAAAAGGAGTACGTCAAGGCTGTATATTGTCACCCTGCTTATTTAACTTCTATTCAGAGTACATCATGATAAACACTGGACTGGAAGAAACACAAGCTGGAATCAAGACTGCCGGGAGAAATATCAATAACCTCAGATATGTAAATGATACCACCCTTATGGCAGAAAGTGAAGAGGAACTAAAAACCCTCTTGATGAAAGTGAAAGTGGAGAGTGAAAAAGTTGGCTTAAAGCTCAACATTCAGAAAACGAAGATCATGGCATCTGGTCCCATCACTTCATGGGAAATAGATGGGTAAACAGTGGAAACAGTGTCAGACTTTATTTTGGGGGCTCCAAAATCACTGCAGATGGTGACTGCAGCCATGAAATTAAAAGACGCTTACTCCTTGGAAGGAAAGTTATGACCAACCTAGATAGCATATTCAAAAGCAGAGACATTACTTTGCCAACAAAGGTTCGTCTAGTCAAGGCTATGGTTTTTCCTGTGGTCATGTATGGATGTGAGAGTTGGACTGTGACGAAGGCTGAGCGCCAAAGAATTGATGCTTTTGAACTGTGGTGTTGGAGAAGACTCTTGAGAGTCCCTTGGACTGCCAGGAGATCCAACCAGTCCATTCTGAAGGAGATCAGCCTTGGGATTTCTTTGGAAGGAATGATGCTAAAGCTGAAACTCCAGTATTTTGGCCACCTCATGTGAAGAGTTGACTCATTGGAGAAGACTCTGATGCTGGGAGGGATTGGGGGCAAGAGGAGAAGGGGACGACAGAGGATGAGATGGCTGGATGGCATCACTGACTTGATGGACGTGAGTCTGAGTGAACTCCGGGAGTTGGTGATGGACAGGGAGGCCTGGCGTGCTGCAATACATGGGGTCACAAAGAGTCGGACAGGACTGAGTGACTGATCTGATCTGATTAGGATATATCCAGCCTGTATAGGACTTATGCTGCAACTTCTTGGGCCACTGAAAATTGATGAAGTTAAGGTAAAGATGCAGAAGTTTAGTTGTAGTGTGGCATGGTAGTTTCAGTAGTGTTTAATCCTATGAAATTTCTGTGCAGGAAGGCTTGCTAGGACTTATTTCTGTAATATTCAACATTGAATATTCAATAAATTCAATATTACTAAATTAATCCATTCTACACTGTAGTTGATGCAGATAAAAAAGAAACCACTAGCATCTCAGAGTTCTTTAGTACTAGTGGAGATCTCACGTCTGCATGATCACTTTAGGCATCAATTGCATGGTTTATGGTTTCTCCTCTCTGCTGCTTGCCTTAGGCTTGTATTGTTACTCATCGCAGCCCCTTCAGATGGGTGGGTAGGAGCCAAAAGTGTGCCAGGTTCCTTCTCCATTTTATCTTTTCTCTCATATTTCTGGTGGCAAGAAATTTGAATCGGTTTAGGTAGAAGGAAGTTTTTTAAAAAAATCTCATCTTTGGATTAAAATAGCAGTATAATCCTCTTTCCCATATTATTTCAGATAATTGATGTAAGTGACTGATCTGCCTCTGTTCTGAGTGCAAAGAGCCTAGTCAGTACTGCCAGGTAACCCCTGAGGTGTTCTCATTCTTGTGGATGAGGAGTCAGTTTCACCTCTGTTTTCTTAACAGCTCCCTTGTCAGAATGCTGGTGAATTAAGACTATGGCTACTTGGGTTGTTGGTTTTCTGCAGTATGCCTTTTCCTTTTCTGATTTCAGATCAAAGTGTTGAATAACCCATCAGGAGTCTTTCATTTTATGCAGTCCCTTGCCCTGCTGATGTCTCCTGTCAAGTAAGTGTAGAAGAGCTTCGTAAAGTAGAAATTAAAATGTTCTGTCAAACAATTGGCTTCCTAAACTGCCCAGATCCGTACAATTGCTAAGGGAAGAGTCAGCATTCCAGAATTTAACAATGCAGCTTTTCTTGGGGTTTAATACCCTTTGTCCCAAAGTGACCCTCTTAACTGCTTTTTTTTTTTTTCCAATTGATTAACTTTTTTGGGTGCCTCCTTTTAATGATCTGCCATTCCGGCCATATATGTCATTGTGGTGCTGTGGGGAGAAAAAAAGTTTCTTTCCTTTGAAGGAGAGATTTAGTGGCAGAGGTAAAAAAGCACAATGAAAGAGATTCATGTGCCAAATTGTATAGAACTATGATCGATGCTTCCCAGGTGGCACCAGTGGTAAAGAACTCACCTGCCAGTGCAGGAGATGCCAGAGACACAAGTTTGATCCATGGCTTGGGAAGATCCCCTGGAGAAGGAGATAGCAACCCACTCTGGTATTCTTGCCTGGAGGATCCTATAGACCTGTGGTGGGCTACAGTCCACGGGGTCACAAAGAGTCGGACACGACTCAGCTGCACACACACACGATTGATGCAGTAGAAATGAGTAAAGAGTAGAGTGGAGTAGTCAGAGGGTTCCAGGTGAATGAGCTGGATTTGAAGACTGGAACTGATTTCGGCGGGAGTGGAGAAGGAGGGCACTGCAGGGGGAGAAGGGAGCGGTGGCCCAGAGTGCAGGGAAGCGTAGCTGTGCAGGGGGCACGTCGGAGGCCAGCTGGGCTGCAGTGAAGGGGTGTGTGGGAGATGGTAATAAAGATGAACAGCTGGGGGGAGTCAGATTATAGAAGACCTAGAAATTAAGAGAGTTTTGAGATGGTCTGGCTTTTGTAGCAATTGAGGGTTTTTGAACATGGGTAAAAGTTGTATTTAAGGAAGATTAGGGTGCCTGGAGAATCCCAGGGATGGGGGAGCCTGGTGGGCTGCTGTCTGTGGGGTCACACAGAGTCGGACACGACTGAAGTGACTTAGCAGGGTGGACTGGAGGTAGAAGATGCACTTGTGCTTCACTGAGTTATGGTTGCAGAGGTCTGGCTCTCCTGGCTCTGGAGCCAAGTCCAGCATCTAGAGGGCACATCCTTACATGGGGAGAAGGCAGGCTATGTCCAGATAACGTGGAACTGTGTTACTACCATGGGCTCTTGATCCAGGAAAGCCTGTCTTCCTCGAACCTGAATTGAGGTGATAGCAATGGGAAGGAGAAGGTGGGAAACTGGAAGATCACCTTCCCAGGAAAGAATTAAGCTGATTAAATAAGGAGAATGTGGGAAAGGGATGGCTCAGACCTACTTCTGTAGACTGTGATTCTGACTGACTCAGAGGCTGTTGGCAGCCCTCAGAGACTGAAAAGAAAAAGAGCTGTCAGGGAAGGAGGAAGATTTGAGGTCGTTGGGGTTTACGGGAGGACACATCTGAGTGACAGGTACCAGAGGACACGTGGAGCTCTACGGCTGGAGCCCTTCGGGTTGGAAGCTGGAAGTCACGGAGCAGAGCTCCTGGTGGAAGGACAGAATGGATGAATTTTCAGGGTCAGGTCAGAGAGGAGGAACAGAGAGCTGAGAACCGCGTGGTGGTTTCAGAGAGGAAACTTGTGTGGTTACACTGACTTGTTAGGTCCAGCCAGCACCATGTGAAAGCCTGGCCAGCAGGAATTCCCCTAGATTCCTCTCTCTCACCGCCTGGATACAGGGACTGTTCCTACACGTGTGTTTACATGTGCTTTTCCCCCAGCCAGCTTCTGCATTACCTGCAGATTATCCTTTATTCAGTTAAGCATGTTTCCTGAACACTTTGTGGGCCAGTTAGAACTCAGGTACCACGCAGTCCTGGGTGTGCAGAGGCCCCACTGGAGGCGGGCGCTGTGCTGGCGTAGCCGCTTCTCTTTACTGACCCAGGAGGGCCGTAATCTCTATATCACCGATAGTGAAGCTTTGGTCTCCTTGAGTTTTAGCCAGTTGTTATTTCTTGTTTTCTGATTCAAACCACTTGGAGATTGCGTTGATGCCAACTCTTCTTCAAGGTGAGTAGACAATCCAGAATGCATGCCGTGGGCTCTCTGTGTTTATGTGATTGGAGCAGTTTCCTTTATCCTTTAGAAACCGAGCCGAGTTCCTGTGCCACATGAAGCCCAGTGAACGGAATCCATCCTCCTCGGGGCCTGCGTCTGGGACGTGGACTTTAGTAGACGAGGGGGGAGAAGAGGTAACTTGTCATATCTGCAGTGTTTTGATGAATCATTTCTGAGTTCTCTCATGTGCCAAGTATCATTTTAAGCGCCTCTTTTGTATTAGCCCATTTAATTCTCCCAACAGCCCCACGAGGCAGTACTGTTTTCATCCCATATTAGAGATGAGCAAACAGGTGCAGGATGAGGGTGAGGGAATTTGTCCCAAATCACAAGACTCGAGCCTTTGTGCTGAGCCGGTGTCTGCTGCCTCCCTTCTCCAGACCATCGCTGCATAGGTGGGAGAGTTTGGACCTGAAAGTGTTCACATACTACATACACTTTCTGTTAGGGTTTTCTTTTATGTAGCATCTATTTTCTGGGCTTGGGATCTCATCTACAGATACTCTGAGCATTTCTAATAAAGAGCTGGATCTTACCAAGGTGGGCTTCCCTTATGGCTCAGCTGGTAAAGAATCCACCTGCAATGCGGGAGACCTGGGTTCACTCCTTGGGTTGGGAGGATCCTTTGGAGAAGGGAAAGGCTTCCCACTCCAGTATTCTGGCCTGGAGAATTCCATGGACTGTGCAGTCATGGGGTCCCAAAGAGTTGGACACCACTGAGCAACTTTCACTTTCACTCTTACCAAGGTTCTGCCTTAACACTTACAAACTTTCTTACCTAGATCTTCTCATTTGAAAGGAGATAATTTCCTATTTTTCGTGAGAATTTAATGATCAAAATCCAGTTTCTCAGATAACATTTACTGATTTTTCTTTCTACTATTATACATGGCTAGTGTATCGGTAAACATTTTTTTTTTTTGCCCTTCCAGCTAGTTATCTGCCTGCCGTAGTGTGTCTTTATGGTCCAAATCCAGATTTGACATGCTTGTCCAGGATTGGCCAGGAACTAAATTTACTAAAACACCTTCTCTTTAAAAGGAGTTGAGAATTTTCAGTGGATACTCTTTAGAATGACAGGTGGCAGCTGTGGGATCATGTCTGTGTATTTACCCAGCTGTTCATTCAGAAGCAGGAGCCCCTTCATACTCAATGTGATCTTCCTGGGACTTGGTGGGAGGTGGGAGATGGTAGTAAATGATGTGGATGTGCAGAGACTGAACAGTCCTTCTGGAAAGAGCTTCTCGGGTGCAAACTGGTCTTCTAAAGATTGTGATGAAACAGGATTCCTTCTCCCCTGCCCCTCTGGCCCCCGGCCCAGACTGGTCTCTCCTGAGAGAGGAGTCTTTTTTTCTTGTTGGTTTCCTGCATTTAATCCCAAAGATGGGTGATGGTTAAAGACTCTGGGACAGTGCCTTAGCTCTCACTGGATGTTGAGTGGATTCAGGAACCAAGGGTGGGAACGCTGGCAGTGCTGTTGACTCAGAAAAGGCTGAGAGTGGAAGGCATCATGCGTCGCCTACATCAGTGATTTCTTGACACTGGCTGTATATCAGGACCAGCTGGGCAACCTTGCCCCAGTCTACACCCAGCTATCCAAATGTTTAAAGCCTCCATGGTGATTCTGATGTACAGCCAGAGCGGAGAACTACTGCTCTGGGTAGAATTTCTGAGGCTCTTATTTGCTAACTTTAGGATGTGTAAGAGGGTAGAAATGAGTGGCTTCAGGAAATTATGAATAAATTGCATTAGTCCTTTGTTGAAATTGAGGTGATAATTCTTCAGGATCTCTGGGTCTTTTTACAGTATTCCATTTTTTTTTAATTAAAAAAATAAATTATTTACTTCTTTTTGGCTGTGCTGGGTCTTTGTTGCGGCACACAGGCTTTCTCAGTTACAGCACGTGGGGGCTGCTCCTCATCGCAGTGGCTCCTCTTGCTGCAGAGCACAGGCTCTGGGGCACTCGGGCTTCAGCACTTGTAGCGTGTAGGCTCAGTAGTTGTGGCAAGCAGGCTTTAGAGCTTGGACTCACTACTGTGGAGCATAGGCTTAGTTGCCCTGTGGCACATGGAATCTTCTTGGACCAGAGATTGAACCCGTGTCCCCTGCGTTGGCAGGCAGATTCTTAACCACTGGACCATCAGGAAGCCCCACTATTCCCTTTTGAATGTAGCATATCTTAGGTCACAAATCAGTTTGGTTTCCTAGGAGACTTTAGTGCTGTGTATCAAACAAAAAGGGCTTCCCTGGTGGCTCAGTGAAGAATCCACCTACAATGCAGGAGACATGGGTTTGATCCCTGGGTTGGGAAGATCCCCTGGAAAAGGAAATGGCAACCTACTCCAGTATTCTTGCCTGGGAAATCCCATGAACAGAGGAGACTGGCGGGCTACAGTCCTTGGGGTCTCTAAAAGAGTCATACTTGACTTAGCAATTAAACAACAACAGTTGAATAAAACCTCCCAACTATCTCCTGTATGTGAGCTCTGTGTATGACTACTGTTACTTTTATCCTGTTTTCAGTGGTACTGATTGATGACAGAACTTCAGATATCCATAGCAAATGCTAATTGCTTCTTGATAAGTCAGTTGACTATTGCAGTAAACTTTAATTTGGGGGAAAGAAGAGGCTTATAGATAAAATAACTTGGACTCGAGTGCATGGCTCTTTAATTGACACTGTCAAAGCACTGAGATTTACAGTAAGATCCCTATTCTAGAGGAATTCATCTTCTTTGGGATAGAAATCTAATGAGAGCAGTTTCAGCCACTGAAGAATGGATATGACTTGGTACATAAAATTGTACTTGCAGGGTTAGGGGATTTATAGGTCATTTAGTAGAACTGATAGTGTAAATCTCTGTCTTGGAGAACTCCATGAGGACTCATGAGAATATAGCTTGTGTACCACTGAGACCTGTGATAATGCAGCTCCTGTAACTCTGTACCATGGTATCATCTCGTCATATCAACTGTTAAGACTGCATCTTTTTCCTTAGGATGAAGACCCTGAGACCAGTTGGATTCTCCTTAATGAAGATGACTTGGTTATTCTTCTGTCACAGTTCCCATTTCATGAACTGTTTCAACATCTTCTTGGGTTTAAAGCAAAAGGTAGACTAATTTCTTTTGTCTTATATAAAATGTGGTAGTGGCAAGCTCAAACACAGGAACTTAGCATCAGGTCTTACATCTTGGGTGGGCTCCTGATTTTGGGTTCCCCTATGCCTGGCTGTACTATGTGGACATGATTGTGTCTCTGTGGTGAGGCTTCATCCCCCTCTCTTGTGATTTTAGTTTCCTCTGTGGTGCTTAAATACAAAAGGTCGACTAGCTCACACATTTCCCTGCTTTAATAAATGGTTTTGGTTTTGTACTTCATCTCAAGTTTTCCATTTCACATTGGTATAGGAGCCAGAGCATAGGATTCTCCATCTTGACTTTGTTTCTTCCCTAATATGTTGACATCCATATCTTTCAATGTTTTTCCATTGTAATGACAATTTTTTTCCTTTTCTTTGATGAACTTTTAGGTGATTATTTACCCGAAACAACAAGACCTCAAGAGATGATGAAAATTTTTGCCTTTGCTAACTCCTTAGTGGAACTTCTGGCAGTGGGGCTAGAAACCTTCAATAGAGCACGCTATAGGCAGTTTGTCAAGCGAATTGGTTATATGATCAGGTAATACTGCTCTTGGTATATCTATTAGCCCTGGTTAGTCACAGACAATGTATAATTGTGATGGTGGGCATTTTATTGGTACAGTTCATGTCTTATTTCTCATAAAAGTAAGAATTATTTCCTTCACCATCTAAATGGAAATTTTAAATATATACTTCCAGTCAGAATATTTGGTTAATTATCTCAAATTTAACTGGTTTGCTAGACAATTGTTCTTGCAGTCAGGATCCTCAGAGCAGTTGGGTTGACCTTGGCCAGAGAGAAGGAGACGAAGAAAATACAGGATCTTTCCCCTCCTTTACTCTCTTCTCTTCTGCTTCCTAACTTTTGCCTAGAAATTGTCATGTAGCTGTGGAAAATTGGCAGTAGCTCTCTTGCACTATTATTTCCCTGTTTTCTCTCTTACTCTCATTCTGATTTCTATAAAATACCAGAAAATTGCAGACTTCATCAATGGCTCCTGTATTTGAATTGGGAAAGCATTATCATTCATTTGTGTGAAAGATAGGTTTATTTTTTTATTATCATATAAGTAAATTCTGAGAAATGTACTGCTTTTATTGAATTAATTTATATCTAAGAGGATTCTGTGTCATCAGTCTTTTGATTTTTATGGTGTATATAAAACATAGTTATTTCATCCAACCTCCCTTACCTTGAAAGAAAACTTACAAAAAACTACAAAACTTCCCCTCCTTCCGTACTTTTGTTTGTAAAGCATAGTTGATTTTAATTATTTCAGATATATATCCATCACATTCATAAGCCAGGTAGGGTATAGGATGCCTGGAGTTCTTGAACTCTCCGCAGTCAGGCTTTTCCTCCCAACACTACCCAAACAGCTCTGAAGAATGAAAGTTGCTAATGAACTTTGCCCTACGGACTAATCCAGGAGCCACCTCTGAGTCTTCATCTTGCTTCATCTCTCACACAGCTCATACAGCAGCCTTCATCACGGATGGTCACTTTTCCTTACTGCGTTTTCTTTGCTTGACTTCCAGGATACCACGTTCTCCTGTTCCTTTCACTGGCTGTTCATTTTCTGCCTCCTTGGTTGTTTCATTCTCACCTCCGAGACTTCTTAATGTTGAAATGCCTCAGGGCTTCATCCCTGGACCCCTTTCTCTAAACTTACTTCTTGGGATTTCACCCATTCCCATGTCTTTGAGTATTGTCTAAACATGGTTAAAGTTCTATGTTCTATTTCCATTTCGTACTTTTCTTCTCAGCTTGTATTGAATATATCCAGCTGTATTGAATATAACTCAGCAGCATGACTTAGGACCATTATAATTGAATATTCCCCAAATGGGCTGGCTGTCCCCACCTCTCACACCGCTGCGCTCTCAGTCTTCTCAGTGTCAGTAAGTGCCAGTTTTTCCAGCCAAAGCGCTAGTGTCATCGTTGACTTCTCTTTTTTTACAGCACATCCAATCTAATGGTCAATTCTGTCATCTTTTCTTTCAATACGCCATCTTTCAGCAAACCTAAGATACATTTTATGTACCACTAAGAAAGAAAAATGGAGAAGGCAATGGCCACCCACTCCAGTACTCTTGCCTGGAAAATCCCATGGATGGAGGATCCTGGTAGGCTGCAGTCCATGGGGTTGCAGAGTCGGACACGACTGAGTGACTTCACTTTCATTTTTCCCTTTCATGCATTGGAGAAGGAAATGGCAACCCACTCCAGTGTTCTTGCCTGGAGAATCCCAGGGATGGGGGAGCCTGGTGGGCTGCCGTCTCTGGGGTCGCACAGAGTCGGACACGACTGAAGTGACTTAGCAGCAAGAAAGAAAAAAATGCAACCAGATTATGCTGTTATCAGTCTTGATGCACATTCTTGTTTCAGAGATTAAAATGTGAAGGGCGTGCATCCTTTGGATTAGTGAAACGCTGCTTCTAGAACCCAGCCTCTGCTCACCGTGTTCACTGCTGCCCCCACAGTTCATTTTCAGTCATGTCTCACTGATTATCACAGTAGCCACCTGACTTGTCTTGCTGCTTTTGCCCTCCCTCCCCCGCACCCCCAGCTTATTCTTACAATAGCTACCAGTGTTTCTTGTAAATCATGAGTCAGCTCATATCACTCCTCTGCTCAGACCCAGCAGCTCCAAGTCTCATTCAGAGTAAAAGCCAGTATGCACAGTGGCCTACAGGACTCTGCATGGCTGGTTTCTTGTCTCTTTGATTTCCTCTCCAGCCATTCTCTCTCTCATTTACTTTACTTTAGCACATTGGCTGCCTTGCTGTTCCTCCAACACACTGAACACACCTCAGAGCCTTCACACTGGTTGCTTCTTAGCCTGGGTGCTCTTCCCTTAGATAGCCCTAGACTGCATCCAGTCTTTACTCATGGGTCCCTCTTCAGTGAGGCCCCTCCTCACCAACATGCCCGAAAACCTTTATTTTTTGCTCCTACTGATTCTTCTGTGTCATTTATAACCATGTGACAGACTGTGCGTTTTATTTTGTTTATTGTCTGTGTGCCCTCCACTCAATGTCAACTCCATGAGGGGAAGGTTTTTTCCCTCCATTGCATCCCCTTTAGCACCTAGAAGGTAGTACGCAACAAAGACATGTTATGTTGACTAAAGTAATGTTTCACATGTAAAGATGCCGGTGTTGAGTGCGTTCACACAAAATGCCGCGTTGTCTTTCTTGCTGCTCAGGATGACCCTTGGTTATGTGAGTGACCACTGGGCCCAGTATGCGAGCCACAACCAAGGCTCGGGATTGGCCCTGCAGCCCTACTCCATGGAGAAACTACAGGTTGAATTTGATGAGCTCTTTTTGAGAGCTGTTCTACACGTCCTGAAAGCCAAAAGGTAAGATGTATGATGATAACTGTAGAGAAATAGCTCTGTGGCTAGTGAGGAAGACTGGCGTGAAAGTCAGTGGCTGAAGTAGGGCTCTTAGAATAACATCAGCGTATTTCATCTGTTTTTTACCTTGGGTTGATGTTGGGGATTTAGTTTCCTTGTCTGTAGTATTGCCTGAAATGATCTTGACTTTCAGGTTTCCTTCAGTCTTAAAAAATAACCTGATTCTGCTACCTCAGTTTTGCTACTCTGAACTTCTGGGGGTAATTTTGAGCAGGGGATGAATTGTATTTCATACCCAACTCTAGTGTCCCCAGTGGGGCAGAGTAAGGACTCAGTACGTTGTTTAAGTTGTCCGACTGGGATTTAAAGTCTAGGACTCTCTTGGATCTGGGGTCCTCCATTACCTTGACTGCGTTCTCATCTCGCGATTGTTGCTGCTGCTTACAGCCTAGGATACATTTTTTGGCAGAGGTGGGGACACGACCACTCATCTGCACTGTCTTCTCCTGAGTTTTTGCCCAAGTGTGGGAGTGGGTTCTGCTTCAGCACTCTGCCCCCCTCCCCCACCCCCCAGCTCCACTCATGAACTGCTAGATCCCTTTCTGAGCTGTTGATACTCTTGCCATGGCCTCATAGTCTCAGCCCGTTATTTATGTGTGTTGTGTGATGGCTTTGAGTCCTGGTCTGCCAAGACTGTTACCTTGGGCAAATCACTTAATATTTGTGGTCTCACTTTGTGCATTAATTAAATGGAGATGACGATGATGATACAACTTGTTCCATTGACCTCATGGATATGTTATGAGGATGAAATGCCATAATATGTGGAAAGTAATATTTTTAAACCATAGAAGACTTTTCAGATGTAAGTGGTGGCTGTTTTTGTGTGGTTTCAAATGAAGAACAGGATAACCAGTCACTTAGAGAATGATTAGTATTCTTTGACTAAGTCTTAAAACTACCGTTAGGCACTTAGAAGGAGTGGGTCTAAGTATAAAGAGAACTTGGGCTTAGAAATTTAGATTATTCTTGTCTATAATTGGTGGTCTCCTGAGGTGTAACTGGTCCCTGCTAGGGGTTCAGCGCAATAGCAGCTGCTCACTGAAGCCGGCCTCCTGGTGCTTGGGAAAAGTCTTCCATGTCTGATCTCCTGTCACCTGATCTTGTGTTTGTTTAGCTGAGAGGCAAAGCTTTTCTAGAAGAAAAACTGTAGTTCCTTACGAAGTCTTAGGCACTGAGCTGTGAACCCTCCTGTAATATTGCTTATGTAATTCACACAGGTAATTGCTTTAAATTTGAAAATGCTGAGAGCTGTTGCTCTTGAGTATAATTTATTTCAGAACACATTATATGAGAATCAGGTATTTAAAGCTGTAAAATTTAAATTTATTTGACACTCCTGTGGAAATTTCTGACGGTAGCTAGTCCCTCAACCTAAAAAAAAAAACAAAACCCAAACTGAAAGATAAGACTATAAAAACCTAAATCAGACTTCCTTCATGTCTGCTGCTAAGTCGCTTCAGTTGTGTCCGACTCTGTGCGACCCCATAGACGGCAGCCCACCAGACTCCCCCGTCCCTGGGATTCTCCAGGCAAGAACACTGGAGTGGGTTGCCATTTCCTTCTCCAATTCATGAAAGTGAAAAGTGAAAGGGAAGTCCCTCATTCGTGTCCTACCCTCAGCGACCCCATGGACTGCAGCCTACCAGGCTCCTCCATCCATGGGATTTTCCAGGCAAGAGAACTGGAGTGGGGTGCCACTGCCTTCTCTGACTTCATGTCTGCTCTATAGGAATTTTGTAGCTGGAAATATTTGTCTATGACATTACTTTTAAGGCCTCATTGTTGGGTGATCCTTTATATAAGAACATCCAGTCCAATGTGAGATGTTGGGATAATTATTTAATAAGACAGAAGTCTGATCCACTTGAACTTAGAGAAGTCTAGCTTTTGGTTTTCAGAGTCGAGGTCAGTTGTGGTTTGGACTGCTAGTGGCCTGGTGGAGGCCCAGACATGGGTTAAGCGTACACTACTTAATTTCTGTTTTTCTTAATAAACATTATTTATAATTGATTAAATTAGAGTTTTGCCTCAAAGCAACAGTTTTGAGTGCTTCCCCATTTTTCTTTTTTAGATTTTTTGAGATAAAATTCATGTAACAAAATATTTATAAGGATTTATTGAGTATTGTTTTTGAGATACTAGTTTAAGTAGACTTGGTTTCTGCTGTCAAATTGCTGTATGCTGATATGTGTACCTAAATTGCACATTTATATTTCTCACTGTGTAGCTTAAGGACCAGCTGAGTCTTGAATCCTCTGGGGTGACTGTAAAGAAAAGGTGCAAATTCTTGGGCCCCAGCTGTGACCTGCAGACACAGAATCTCTTAGGTAGACCTTGGGAGTCTGCCTTTTCCACAAAGTCTCAGGTGGTTTTTCTGCCCGCAGTGCTGTGAGAAACACTGATAGTGGATGTGATCATGCCATAGTCAGGTGTGGCTAGAGTTTCATAGTGGTGCTGAGGAGAAGGCATTAGGGAAGGCCTCACAAATGGAGGGATGGCGCTTTGTAGTTGGAGAGTTCTCTCTGGGTTTGTCCAGGAATTTGTTGATGGAAAATCCCATGGATGGAGGAGCCTGGTGGGCTGCAGTCCATGGGGTCGCTAAGAGTCGAACATGACTGAGCGACTTCACTTTCACTTTTTCGCTTTCATGCATTGGAGAAGGAAATGGCAACCCACTCCAGTTTTCTTGCCTGGAGAATCCCAGGGGCAGGAGAGCCTGGTGGGCTGACGTCTATGGGGTCACGCAGAGTCGGACACGACTGAAGTGACTTAGCAGCAGCAGCAGCAGTTGCTAAGTTGTGTCCGACTCTCTTGTGACCCCATGGACCATAGCTTGCCAGGCCCCTCTGTGCATGGAATTTTCCTGATAAGAATACTGCAGTGGGTTGCCGTTTCCTTCTCCAGGGGGATCTTCCCGATCCAGGGATTGAACCCAGGTCTCCTGTGCGTCTTCTGCACTGCAGGTAGATTCTTTACTGCTGAGCCACCAGGAAAGCCCCTTGTCCAAAAATGGTCTGATGATAATACAGAGAGGGCTCTGGTTGGGAATATGGGTCTAAGCTATATTTAGAAGGCTTTGAGTTTGGAACTGTGAACTTCATTCTGTTTTGAGTAAGGAGTTAGGGACAACTTTTGTCCCTCCCCTAGCCTCTGCCAATTGCACAAGTCTGGGTGTGCACATATGTACCTTGGTGCATGCTCAGACACATACATCCAATCTCAGCAGTCTTTCTGTTGCCAGGTCTTAAAAGGATCTTTGGTTTAAAACCCAGCTCTGCCTCTAATTAGTCTTTGTGTTCTAGTAGCCTGATGTGTAAATTGGGGATAATATCAATAATAGTGCTTGCCTTGGTTTTCGTGAGGAGGAATGTGCTGATAAATAGATGATGTGAGAACTGTGCTGGGCACAGAATAGTGTGTATTTGCTGTTAAACATTCTCAAGGTGTTTATGACTGAAGCATGCTAGAAAAATTGCTGTAGTATGATTTAAAAATTTAAGAATTTTTTTTTGCCTCCTTTCTCAATATGGTGAAGTTGACTGATACATGAAATTATTCCTGCTCTTCTTAATACATGCAGACTTGGCATTTGGCTGTTTATGTCAGAAATGCCCTTCGGGACACTGTCTGTCCAGATGCTCTGGAAGCTCTTCTACCTCATGCATCAGGTGGAAAGCGGGAATCTGGACAAGCTCAGTACGGCCCTCCTGCCTGCCGAGTGCAAGAAACACCTCCAAGGTACAGCCGTGCCAGCATCCGCCTCTCTGTCTCATGCGTCTCTTGTCCTCATGGCTTTATTCTTTCTTCTTTTAGAAGGAGTAAGAGATGTTTTACTCTGTGTACTCGTGTGTAATCATTTTGAAATTTAAGAGACTGCTTTGTTGTTTTGACTTATTAGAATGATGATTTCAATTTTCATTACTCAAATGCTCTGAAGAGTAAATTCTATAATGAACCCAATTTGGGGATAGGAAATGAAAATTGAGTTGTTAATACCCTATGGATATTTTGATAATCCTGGAAATTTGATGAACTGTGTTTGATTTCTCAAATGTGTTAACATATGAAAGGAATTATTGGCTTGTTGCTTTCTTGCTGTGAAAAGTTCCACAGGGAATATATTTTTTAGAGTATTTTCTTCTCTCTACAGAGTTTTGCCCTTGAAGCCTTTCAGATCAGAAGCCTTTAGTTTTCCGTCAAATGTGGCAATACTGTTTATCAAGACTGCCCTCTAGTGACAGAATGTAATATTGCTTACAGAGCATTCTCTTGAGGAATAGGCAAAAATATAGATACTGTTAATCCTGTTCATCAGTATTTCAGTCATGATTGTAGCTTATTTCTTGCCCCAGATTTTCATTTATAAGCAAATGTCTTTTGTGTGAAATGCCATGTTGGTACTGAGTACTTTGCTAGTCTTATCAGTTTTCGTTAATAGAGTTTTTCTTCATTTGGCTGATAATTAGCAGGTAGGTTCAAGTGTGTTGCTGAGGATGTCTTGCTCAGTGACAGTAGCAGGGCTTTGCAGTTGATAAAGCTCTTGACCAGTCACATTGCATCTGATCTTAAATTACCTTTAGAGACAGATTAGGAAACTGAGACTTCTTAAATGTTGCCTAAGCCGATATTATATTTAGAGTTGAAATTTCAGCTGGTCCAGCCTTCTTCCTAATGCCTGTAGAAATCCATTTGGGAACAAAGATGTTTTCTATCTTTAAATATTTATTAATGTCTTTTACTTTTATATCTTATTTATCTCTGAAAGAGTAACTAAAGTGACATGTTTATTCTCTCCCCACTTTAATCTTCTTGGACTTGCAGACCCTGAACATTTTGTGAACTTTGAGAAGTGTCTTTCTTCCATGAATAGCTCGGAAGAGATTTGCCTTCTAACTACTTTTGCTCAGATGGCTCAGGCCAGAAGAACCAACGTGGATGAAGACTTCATAAAAATTATTGTTCTGGAGATATATGAGGTTAGAATATTAAATTTTAGAAATGAGCTAAAAACATTTTGTTTTGGTTTGCCCATCCGTTGACTCTTTTGGGATCGCTTTAAAAAAATGTGACAGCCTCATTTTGTCTGCACTTGTGGAAGAAGATGGTCTGTAAGTAGTACTGAAAACATGAATCATACCCATCCTGTTTCTCCATGCTCTTTCTTCATTTGATGTGTGAGTTTTGGTAAAGAGTAGGCAGTCTGGCACAGCCTGACGTTTGTAGCTTTTATACTCTCTGTCCCTCTGCCCTGCCTTCCGCATTTCCACTCCTCTGACCCTGCCAGGAACATGGAAACCTGGCTTCCCCGCTACTTAGACGAGATGGTGGAAATGGTATTGAACCTCGAGTTAGAGCATCTGGCTTTGTTTTAACTCTGCTCCTCATTGCCCATCTCACATCAGAAAAGATACCTTGTCGCTCTGGGCTTCAGTTTCTTTATCTGTGAAATGACAGGGTGAGATGAGGTCCTTGCTTTCTTGACTTTTTCACCAGCCACCCTTAATGGTGGAAGAGAATGAACTTTAGACCCCTTGTGTTGAGGGACATAACTCAAGTGGTTACCAAAATATTATTTGGAGTTGTGTGTGTGTGTGTACATATATATATATATATGTATGTATATAATGTACGTTTTCATCATAGGCTATCATTTATCTGTTTGCCTTCATAAAAAATTTCTTCCAACATAAGTAAAAATTATGTCTGAAGATTTATCGTCATACCCCTCAATACTACAGTTTGAGAATGACAGATTGGGTAATCTAAAGTTCTTTTCCCAAAATCAAATATCCTAATAATCTGTTCCCATTATTGTACTTTGTAAGTAGCCCTGCATGTGATTAAGGCCTAGATAGATCTGAAATTCCAGACTATAATCTGCAAAAACTGAGGGAAGAACATATATTTGCATATATATTAAATGGCATTCTCAAGATAACATTACTAAAGTATTATTTATGCTCTTGAATGATGGTTCAAATGTTCTGACCAGTTCTCACAGTAAAAACTGCATTCTGATCCTGTGTGTGTTGTGTTTGTGTGTACACATGTATAAAATTGAATCAGTAGTTATGCACTCTCACATTTTCTTGTTCTATTTTACTCTACTTTCTTATTTTTCCATTCTGTTCCATTGTGTTAAAAAACAACACCACCACCACCCAAACTGCTGGCATGAATGGGTTGTGTCTTATAGTTTTGAACCCATTGTTTAAGAAGAGTTGGTAAATATTGATTATTATTATTATTTTCTGTCTGTGCTGCATGGCATGTGGGATCTTAGTTCCCAGGGATCAACTTGCACCCCCTGTAATAGAAGCACACAGTTGTAACCACTGGACTGCCAGGGAAGTCTAAACATTGATGCATTAGGAGCTCTTCTGATAGAGGATCTCTCTCTCTCTCTCTTTTTGGAGAGAATAGATATTTCCAGGAAATGCATTCTGATTTTCATAATTTTATTGGTTTCCTCAAATTTAGAAAAGATTTAATATGAAGGGACTATTTAATTGCTCTGAAGACACTGGTGTTTGTTCTGAATCCAGCACTAGAAGTTACTGTTACACTTTGTAGGTTGTCTTTCTTCTCCAGTCCCTCCTGCCACCTTCCAGACTCAGGGTGCACACTCTGCTCTCTGAACTTTTGACATCCTTTTGATCACAGTGTGAACCAAGCCTCAATCTGAGATTCTTTCTGATACTTTACTTGAAAACATTATCTAAATAAAGTATGAAAACGTTTTTTTTTTTTTTTTTACTGATGGCTTGGTTTTAAAAATGCCATCTCTCCACATTCCCACTAGGTGTCTTACGTCACCCTGTCCACCCGAGAAACTTTTTCAAAGGTTGGTCGAGAGCTTTTAGGGGCCATCACAGCTGTTCACCCTGAGATAATTTCTGTCCTTCTGGATAGAGTTCAAGACACCATTGACCAGGTTGGAATGGTAAGAACACTGATTTTGTTTGTTTCCCCTTTTGTTGTTGTTGTTTATTTTGAACCCTGGAGTATTGCAGCAGTGGGGAAAATAGTTACTGGGATACAAAAATAGTTGTTGGGATGGCTGAGTCGTGGGCACAACAGAATAAAGAGAGCATTTACTGAGTCACAGGCTCTGTGCCTGCTTGGGCATAGCTGCTGCTTATAAAAACTGAATTGTTTCTTTTAATCTCTGCAAAGTGACTTCCCGCCTCCTTCAGTAAGAGGTTTTTATTTATTATTTTCTTTTTAACTTAATTGTGGCTGCACTTGGTCTTCGTTGCTGCGCTCGGGCTTCCTCTAGTTGTGGTGAGCGGGGGCTGCTCTCTGGCTGTGGTCCGTGGGCTTCTTCTGTTGCGGAGCACAGGCCCTGGCTGTGCCAGCTTCAGCAGTTGCGGCACGTGAGCCCAGCGGGTGTGGCTTAGAGGCTCTAGAGTGCTGGCTCAGCGGTTGTGGCACACGGGCTTGGTTGCCCTGTGGCGTGTGGAATCTTCCTGGACCAGGGTCAAACCCATGTCCCCTGCATTGGCAGATGGATTCTTAACCACTGGACCCCTAGGGAAATCCACAGGTTTTTATTTTAATTATAGCCTAACGATAATCTATAGTTTTTATTTCATAATTTTGCTTTAACTTCATAATTCTTATCTTTTTTCTTGGTAGAAACAACTCTAAGAAAGAAGACTCACTTTAAATCAATCAAAAAAAAGTAAAAGTAATAGTTTAAGTTGAGCAAGATGTGTATCATTTAGTTCTGTCATTTGTCACAATCCCTTTTGTAATCTTTATGTAGTTTTAAAAAGTTTTATTGCAATATAATTCACATATAATATAATTCATTTATTTAAAGTGTACAAGTCAGTGGTTCTTAGTACATTCACGGGTCAATTTTAGAACATTTTCTTCACTTCTGAACAACACCACATACCGTTTAGCTGTCAGACCTCCGTTCTCCTCAGCCCTGAGTGACCACAGTCTATTTTCTGTCTGTTTTGTTGTTCAGTCACTAAGGCATGTCTGACCTTTTGTGACCCGTGGACTACAGCCCACTAGGCTCCTCTGTCCCTGGGATTTCCCAGGTGAGAATACTAGAGTAGGTTGCTATTTTCTTCTCCAAGGATCTTCCTGGAGAAGGGATCTTCCTTCTTCCTGAGCCAGGGATCAGACCCATGTTTCTTGCATTGGCAGGTGGATTCTTTACCACTGAGCCACCTGGGAAACCTGTCTCTATACATTTACCTGTTCTGGACATTTTCTGTAAATAGAATTACAGAATATCTGATCATCTGTGACTGGCTTCTTTCACTTAGCGTCATGTTTTCCAGGCCCATCCATGCTGTAGCATATGTCAGTAGTTCATCCCTTTTTATGGCCAAGTAGTATTCTGTTGTTTGAGTGTATCATTTTCAAAAATATATACTTATTGAAGATTTTCTTCATCAAGTATAACAAGGCTGTAATGAGTGAATTTCTCTAATGGTAGGTAGTCATGTGTGGTAGCTTCAGGAGGAATGTTTAAAGTTACAGTGTTTTTCTCGGCTTTTATTTGCACAGGGCCTTTACCTTATAGTCATCGCATCATTCCTGCAGGATAGATGACGGACAACTATTGTGCTTCATCACACGCATGAGTGAGCAAATTTAATGACAGATTGGTTTATGAGACTTTTTTTTTCCCCTAACTGAAGAATAAAGGCTATATCATTCTTTACTTGGAAAAGTATATGTTACTTTTTTTTAACATTAAGAGAAATTTAATTGTGGTAAATTATACACAGCTTCCCTGGTGGCTCAGTGGTAAAGAATCCACCTACAATGCAGGAGATGTGGGTTTGATCCCTGGGATGGGAAGGTCTCCTGGAGAAGGAAATGACAACCCCCTCCAGTATTCTTGCCTGGGAAATTGGACAGAGGAACCTGGTGGGCTACAGTCCATGGGGTCACACAGAGTCGGACACTACTTGGTGACTAAACCACAACCACCACCAAATTATACACAACATAAAACATGATATTAACCACTTTTAAGTTTAGTGGTATTAAATACATTCACATTGTTTGGCTACCTACCATCAACACCATCCATCCACAGAACTCTTTCATCTTGTGAAACAGATTCTGTACCCGTTAAATACTAACTCCTCATCCCTTTTCAGCTCCTTGCAGCCAGCATTCTACTTTCTGTTTCTTTGAGTTTGCAAAGAGCAAGTTTTTGGTTATTCCTTTTTGAGTGATCATCTGATGAAATGTCTTCCAAGAAAATCTACAGTGGGTCATATGAGTGTTTCAGTTTGATTGAGTTCATGATCTTTATCTGACACTTTTTTTTCCTGGGTTTGGCCACACTTAACATTTTTAATTGGGTCCATAATACTTTCAGTAATAATTGTGCCCAGAAATATGCTTAGCTGTAAGTGTGCAAATTAGAACCATAATGTTCTTTAGAGCACATCTTATAAAAGATGCCCCCCACTCTGTTTATACATGTGGTTCCTTTATGTTCATTAAACTCACTGACATTTTTGGAGGAACTTGTTTAAGCCCCCTTGCCTTCAGATGAATATGATGGCTTTGAATATTTTTGCTGTAACCTTGGACTAGGCTGAAATCAGCTTCGAGCTTCAGAGTCTGGGAATGAACTGTGGACCTAAACTTTCACTGACACAGTTGGGGTGTGTCTGAAAGTAACTTTGTTCTAGAGGCCCAGCAGGAGAGGAAAGGTCATTTGTGCTATAGAGGTGTGTAAATCGCCCTGGGTTAGGAATAGTTGTTGATAAGGACCAAGCCCTTTGGGACATCTCAAAGTACAGAACTCAGATAAGTTTTGATGACAGCCTGAAAATTGATATTTTCCTATTGGTCTTTTTTTAATAATTTGAAACATTCTGCTTTTGTTAGTGGAATCATCTTCCTAGTATCCTCTTCAGGTAAAATTAGTAATCTTTTGACTTTCAGTGAAAGCATAAATATATTTTAAAATACATTCTTTAAATTCTGTTTTGTTGGGAATTCTTACTAGGATTCTTCCTGTGTAATCATTTCCTTTTTTTGCTTTATTGAATGAATTAGATCTTTCATTCATTCCAGTATGAAATAGAGGTAGTAAAAGTGGCCTTACCGTGTTCCTTATCATAGCAGAAAAGGTTCCAAAGTTCCCCATGAAGTATCATGCTGCTGCTGCTAAGTCGCGTCAGTCGTGTCCGACTCTGTGTGACCCCATAGACGGCAGCCCACCAGGCTCCCCTGTCCCTGGGATTCTCCAGGCAAGAGCACTGGAGTGGGTTGCCATTTCCTTCTCCAATGCATCAAATTGAAAGTGAAAAGTGAAAGTGAAGTCGCTCAGTCATGTCCGAGTCTTAGCGACCCCATGGACTGCAGCCTACCAGACTCATTCCGTCCATGGGATTTTCCAGACAAGAGTACTGGAGTAGGGTGCCATTGCCTTCTCCGAAGTATCATGCTAGCTGTAGGCTTTTCATTTATACTCTCTGGTGGACTAAGAAATTTATATTTGTAGTTTGCTGAAATTTCTTCTTTTGTGCATGGGTATTTAGTTGCTTTTTTCTTCATTCACTGAGATGCTCCTGGGATTTTTATCCTTTTTTTCTGTTAAAATGATGAATTACATTGATTGATTTTCAAATGTTGAACCATCATTGTTTGCTGAAATAAAACCACTCAATCCTAGTATATTAATCTTTTTATGTGTTACTAGGTTCAATTTGCTATTGTTTATTGTGGATTCATGGCAAATATTGATCTATAATTTTATTTTGTTAGATTTTGGTTTTAGGGTCATGTTGGCCTTGTAACATGAGTTGGAAAGCATTTCCTCCTCTTCTATTAGTTGAAAGAATTTTTATAAGATTGCTAGAATTCTTCCTGGAATGTTTGATAGCATTTACCAGCGAAGTTATCCAGGTCTTGGGTTTTCCTTGTGGGATATTTTTCATAACAAATTGAAAATTTTAAGCAGATAGTTTTTTTTTTTCTGAGTCAGTTTTGGTAATTTATATTTTTAAAGGGATTTTTCCATTTCTTCTAACCAGTTGAACTTACTGGCCATAGAGTTTTTGTAACAGTCCCCTTTTAACTTTTTAATGTCCATGAGGTCTTTTTTGGTTAATTCACTTTCATTCTTGATGGGTGGATATATATGTTACACTATTATTTTGTGTGACTGGACAGAGGTGCTTTTCTGGACAGATCTTGTTGCTGTACTCATTGTTCTAGTACCATTATTTTGTTCTTTTTGTCAGATGCTCACAGGCTAAAGGAGAAGTTTCATATGTGTTAGATTGCTTAGGTTACTGTTTTATTCAGTTATTCAAGACCATTATCATAAATCCGTATGAAAATTTAGCTAAGTACACACACACATACTGCACATGCAAAGGAAAGAAAAAGTCTTTCAAATTCATTCCTTCTAGTCTTCAAATTTTGTTTCTCTCCAATATGGAGCAGTGCAGGAACCTGAAAAATGCTAGGATCTGTGTTCTGAGCTGAGTTGTTCAATAGACTAACCACTAAGCCTATGTGACTGTGGAGCCCTTGAAATATGGCTCATCCAAATTATGATGTGCTGTGAGTGTAAGATACTCCCGGGGTTTCTAAGACTTAATATGAACGGAAGAGTAACATATCTCAGTAATCATTTGTAATGATGTGGGAATACTGTTTTGGACATATTGAATTAAATGAAATGTGTTGTTAAAATTAATTTTGCTTGCTTCTTTTGACTTTTAAAAATGGCTGTTAGAAAAATTAAAATACATTTGTGGCTTGCTTTAGATTTCCTTTGGACAGCACTATTCTCGACATTATAAAATGAACTGCTCTTCTGATCATTCATAACTTAAAGCAGACTGTATTAAGTGAAGCCAGTTGTATCTTACTTTGCACATGGATTTGTTATTGACAAGTGGTGCTGTGAATTTTTGTACAGAATTTTTCAAGTATATAAAGAGTAGAGAAGAGTATAATAAATTTCTGTGTACCTGTCATCCAGTTTTAACAAATATCAGCTCTTCGTTGATCTTGTCTTATCTTTACCCCTATCCATTTCTTGTATCTACTTCCTGGAATGCTTTAAAGTTAATAGAAATAATTTTTTAAATGCCACAGGAGAAATAATTATTTGAAGTTCTAAGGTTTTTTTTGTAAAATAAATGCCTTTCTGCTGATTTATCATGACTTTAAATTTGAATCTTACTGTAGTGATTTTTTTTAAAATGGAAGTATACCATTTTACAGGGACTTCCCTAGTGTCTCAGCTGGTAAAGAATCCGCCTGTGATGTGGGAGACCTGGGATTGCTCCCTGGGTTGGGAAGATCCCATGGAAAAGGGAACGGCTGGCTACCCACTCCAGTATTCTGGTCTGGCAAAGAGTCGAACATGATTGAGTGTCTTTCACCTTCTGTTTTCACCAGTTTACATAGGAAAAACAGCTTGACCTTTGCAAAGGATTGCAAAATGTGCTTTTGGTGTATCGTTAGTATTTATATTCATCTGATCTGGTTGTTCATTTCATTGTCTAAAAAACAAAACCCCACTTCCTTTTGGAGAAAACTTTTTGTAAGCACTTTAATAATGTAGTATTGTAGTAATATAGGATTGTCCTTAAATTTTGATTTTAATTATTATAATTTTTCTTTTAAATAAGGTTTCTTTATACTTGTTTAAAGAACTACCTTTGTATCTTTGGCGACCTTCTGCCTCTGAGATAGCTGTGATTCGGGATTGGTTATTGAATTATAACCTGACATCGGTGAAGAATAAATTGGCCTGTGTTATTCTAGAAGGCCTGAATTGGGGATTTGGTGAACAGGTATGTGTTAAAAACCTTCCCTAAAGACTGTCCACACACATCAGTTTTAAAGAAAGATTTTCTCAGACATTAACATTTTTAAACGTCATCTGCAACATCTGCAAATTTTCTTAGCTGTTTCAGAATTTAGGATCTCCTCTAATTGAGTTCTGTTTTGCAGAGTGAGCATTCTATAAGTGAAGATAAATTGCTTCACACTGAAAATACTTCCCTTATTCCTTGGATCATTTGTTTCTGTTGCTTTATTTCTGGCTATTTACTGCAGTTCCTCCGAATTGCCTCTCCTGCGTCTGGTCTTCTTTCTCTTGCGTTTTGTATTGTGTGTCATTGCCCGACTTGTCTGCCAGAACACTGTGCGCTGGTTAAGAGCCTGAGCTCCCAGCCAGCCTGCCTGACTTCTGATCCCAGCTCTGCTACCTCCTGTTTATGTGACCGTGAGCAAGCTTCCTGAACTCCCTGGGCCTCAGTTGCTCCTCTGTAAACGTCACACTAATAGGCTTACCTCAGAAGGTTGCTGTAAGGTTTCAGCAAGCTGGGACACATGAAACATGTTCTTGGCACATGTCAGGGTCTTAGTGGTGGTAGTTATTATTATTAAGAGTTTGCTACCTATCATGTCTCCAAAGATGGCATGTCAAGGAATTCTGTCAAAATCTTCCTCCCTTTTTACCCAAGCCTTATTTGTTAGCTTCTTGATCAAAATATTTAAATATTTTAAAGGAAAAGGGAAGAGAACTCAGCCCCGTCTGCCAGCTTTTGTTCTGAGCAAGTCATCTAGTCCTTGCAGTCATCTTGTGTGGTGGTGTGAACGTGACCCTTTTTGTATAGATGAGGAACCTGAAGCCAGAGAGCTTTCTCCCCAGCGTGTCCCTAACCATCTGGTCTGCTCATGGGCTCAGCTGGGTCTTCTCTCTCTTAAGTGCTGGTTGGTGAGAGCTGCAGGATACTCTTCCACCTTCTCCTTCTCTGACTTGTAAACAGAAGCCCCTACCCTCCTCTCCCAGAGTCCAGTCCTCATGAGTGTCTCCTTGCTGTTTTCTTAGTGTTTGGAAAGTCCTCTTCTCTGAGAGGATTAAGGAATGTGTTATGTCCGATGCAAAGGAAGATTGGGTGGGAGAATTGGTAGGCAACTTCAAGCTCCTGAAGGAGTATTTTACCTGTGTTGTTGAGTATTTTTAATATTTTCACTGATGACAAGAAAAGGGAATGTAGACTTAAATTATTACCTTCTTGTTTTGTTAATAATAATTAAACATCTTCCTGATTCTTAACAATGCCTTTAAACTTGTAACCTACAGTATTTATAGAGATTTTAGAGTGGGGATTGGAAGTTGCATTCAAAGATACCTTTTATAACTGGAGTTGGTGATGACTCCGGTTCACACCTAACTGGTGCAGTGTAGTGGTTCTTTAAAGATTTAAATTTTTTTCCTATTGCCATTTTATAATTTCATTGTTAAGGAATGTGAGCTTTGGAAAATTTAGCTTCTGCATCCAGGACTTTTTTTTTTATCCTAAATAATCTTTCAGTTCAAAGGTATAACAACAAAAAAAATCAAGATGGCATGTTTGTTGTTATTTTTCTCTTTAAAAGGTGTCGCTTCATCTGGATCAAGCAGTCCATGCTGAAATTGCTTTAATGATTCTTGAAGCATACCAGAAGTACCTTGCACAGAAACCATATGCTGGGCTTCTTTCTGAAAGTATGAAGCAGGTATTTCCTTCTTTTCTGTATTGAGGATATAAGTCTTTATTATAACTGACTTGGGTGGTTAAAATTACAGTATTTACTCTTAGGTGTCCTAAGAACATTTCTGGCAATTTCAGATACTGAAATTGAGTTCTATGGGTGAAGAAAGATTTTTCTTTAAGAAGTAGTCTATATATGACCATTTTAATATTGTGGAATTTGAGTTGATCTACAGTGGTGGGCTGGTGCTGGCTTGTATTGGCTCGGGAGAGTTGATTATTGCATTTTTAAGAACTCTGAAGCCTGGCTGTTAATCTTTGGGGGCTTGAAGTTGACCATGGTGGGAGTTGTTTTTTTTTTTTTAACTACCAGAGTTGGCAAACCCTATAAATGAGCCCCTAAACTCCAACTTGTTGTTAAATTTATTTACCAGCACACCATTTGTTGCATACCAACTTTCATATTATTACTCTTGCTCGAGCTGACCCTGATCAGGTTCACAAAGTGACTAGCAAATAAGCAGAAGTGTTCAGTTGTGAGTGAGAAATGCTTTAATTTAGTGCTATAAACGCTTGAGTATCAGTAAGCATTGTGCCCTTTCTTTTGAGGGCTTTATTGATCACAAAGAGAGATGGGTGGGTGAGTTTACTAATGTAATGGGTATGTGAATAATGTGGTTTAAAATAAATGTTTTAGGTTTCATATTTGGCCAGTATCGTTCGATATGGAGAGACACCTGAAACCTCATTTAACCAGTGGGCCTGGAACTTGATTTTGAGGTTAAAACTGCACAAAAATGATTATGGAATACAGCAGAATTGTGCAGCTGTTCCCTTCTCCAGCACTGTGCCAGAAATGACAGAGTCGCCCACGTTTCATCCTCTCTTGAAGGCTGTGAAGGCGGGCATGCCCATTGGCTGTTATCTGGCCTTAGCTATGACGGCTGTGGGCCACAGGTACGGTGTTTGGGTTGAACTTCTAGGGTTGCTGAACCTTGTGGTCAGTGCTTCCCCCAACTTCATTTTTCATATCGCACGATCTGAGGCCTCATTCAGATCTGTCTAGGGGTAATCAGGGCCAAATGATAAGCCTCAGTCAGTAGCTTACCAAGGATAAATGCTGCCCAAATTCATGTAGGATGGATTTGTGACAGAAAATCACCTGGGTGCATTATGAAGAGAGTTACACCTGTCACCCAGACTGGAATGTTTGTGTCAGCAGTAGACAGTCTCTTCTTCAGAATAATGACCAAATAAAAATAGTTGGTCACCTATACTGAGTTTTATTTCAAGTGATGGCAGCCCAACTCAAGCTTCCTAGCTAGAGAGCTAAGCCCACCAAAGGGATGAATTGCCTGATCAAGTCAAGTGCTTCTCTTGTATGAGCCCGTAGCTGTGTCGGTTTCTTCCGTTATAGTATTTATCA
The DNA here is from genome assembly GCA_935064755.1 of Tragelaphus eurycerus. Lineage (NCBI taxonomy): Eukaryota > Metazoa > Chordata > Mammalia > Artiodactyla > Bovidae > Tragelaphus > Tragelaphus eurycerus. The sequence goes on from CAKXYN010000023.1 coordinate 17,660,634, forward strand.
CAGTATAATGCAGGGGTCTGTTTAAATTTACTGAAGGAGATCAATCCTGGAATTTCTTTGGAAGGAATGATGCTAAAGCTGAAACTCCAGTATTTTGGCCACCTCATGCGAAGAGTTGACTCATTGGAGAAGACTCTGATGCTGGGAGGGCTTGAGGGCAGGAGGAGAAGGGGACGACAGAGGATGAGATGGCTGGATGGCATCACTGACTCGATGGATGCGAGTCTGAGTGACCTCCGGGAGCTGGTGATGGACAGGGAGGCCTGGCGTGCTGCGGTTCATGGGGTCGCAAAGAGTCGGACACGACTGAGCAACTGATCTGATCTGAAGATATTCTACAAAGTTAGGAATCAGGAACCATATTTGTCTTTTAATAATCCTTAGTGATGAAGACTGAATCTGGTGCAGTAAGTGACTGAAGGCATGAATATTGAGTTGGTTAAAAATCCTTTTCTTTAAGGTCATTTCCCTACAGTGTATTAATTTTTTCTAGCCTGTCAATTTTTCTAAAACCTCTTTTACCCATACTTTGTGATTCTTGTGTTTTAGATTAACTGTAGCACCTTTTTAGCGTCTGATTTCAATATGTTATTTGCCCATTCAGTGTATTTTCAGTGGGATGCCAGTTGTCATGTGAGCTGTTAGTGTTCAGCCTACACTATGAAGTAGAGATACAGAACAGTTGGCGGTACTGAACAGTATAATTGTGAAAATCGCTCAGTTGTGTCTGTTCTTTATGACACATTGGACTGTAGCCCGCCTGGCTCCTCTGTCCATGGAATTCTCTAGGCACGAATACTGGAGTGGGTAGCCCTTCCCTTCTCCAGGGGATCTTCCCAACCCAGGGATGGAACCGAGGTCTCCTGCATTGCAGGAGGATTCTTTACTGTCTGAGCCACCAGGGAAGACCTGATCATGGGCTGGATGATACAAATAGAGACTGGTTCTTAACCTTGACCACCCTTTAGAATCACCTTTGTGGTGTTTCGAATTAGCAATATGGGGAAGAGAGTGAGAATCCTGATCTCATTGTTCTGGGGGCCAGTTCTCCAGGTGATTCTTAATGTACAGCTTAGACTGAGAACTTCTTACGAGTATGGGCAGAGAAAAGGTAAAAGGAGAGCTCACTAGAGCAGGATACCATCATGGAGGAGCTAAGCTTTGGAGAGGAGTCTTAATTAGAGGAGACGGCCTGGGCTAAGGAGCAGAGTGGTGATGCTCACCTTCGCCCGGTGATCAGTGGGCACGGTGTTGAAGATCCTGCGCCGCAGCACCTGTGCCCTCTGAGGAGCATGCTCACCATATTAATACGCGATCACTTCCCCCTCCTTGAGGGGCTCTGTTTCTTGATGGTAGGGGCGTGGTAGGGGTATTGTCTTGTTTATCTTTGTATCTCCAGAACTTCTGCTTCATAGATATTTCTTTTTTTTTTCCTTCTAGTTTTATTGAGATATAATTTACATACAGTAGTCTATAAGTTTAAGGTGTAGAGCATAACTATTTAAAAATTTTTTTTAACTAGAGGAACATTGCCTTCCAATGTTATGTTGGTTTCTGTCAAACAATGGCACAAATCAGTCATAACTATATATACACGTCCCCTCCCTTCCTGAGCCTCCCTCCCCTTCCACCACCCGCCCCTCCAGGTCATCATGGGGTACCAGGCTGGGCTCCCTGTGTCTTAGAGCAGCTTCCCACCAGCTGTCTGTCTCACACAGGACAGTGTGTATACATCAATCCTGCTTTCTTAGTTTGTGCCTCCCTCTCCTTCCCCCGCTCTGTCCACAAGTCCATTCTGTGCATCTGCATGTCTGTTCCTTACCTGCAAATAGTTTTTTTTATCAGTACTAGTTTTCTAGAATCTCTATATATGCATTAATATATGGTATTTGTTTTCTTCTTTCTGACTGGTTTCACTGTGTATGACAGGCTTTAGGTTTATCCACCTCAGTTCCACTGGCTCAAATTCATTTCTTTTTATGGTTGTGTAATATTTCATTGTATATATTTACCGCATCTTCTTTTTCCATTCATCTATAGATGGACATCTAATTTGCTTCCATGTCCTGGCTATCAGCATAATGATTTGACTTATATACATCATGAAGTAATTATCAAAGTTCAGTGGACATCCATCATCTCATATAGATATAAAATTAAAGAATAGAAATATATTTTTTTCTTGTGATGAAGACTCTTGGGGTTTATGCCCTTAAAAACTTTTATGTATAATGTACAACAGTGTTACTTACATTTATCATGTTGTACATTACATTATTTACTTGATAACCGGAAGATGACGCCTTTTGACCATCTTCACCTAACTCTTCTTCCCTCCACCTTCCCTCACTACCCCTTGCCTTGTCACCCTTGGCCTCTGGTAACTACAAATTTCATCTCTTTTTCTATGAGCTTGTTTGTTTGTTTTTGAAGTATAATTTACCTGCAACACTGTGTTAGCTCCTATTATACGCTGTGTTAGTTCCTATTATACAACATATACACAGTATTTTTATACATTTATAACTGATCACCTGATAAGTCTGGTTATGATATGTTACCATTAAAAAATATTACATAGTTATTGACTATATTTCCCACACTGTACATTTCATACCCATAACTCATTTATTTTGCAATAAGTTTGTACCTCTTAATCTCTCTCATATGTTTCTCCACCCCAAGCTGCTTCCTCCTGGGGTTATAATTGTAGCATTTGTGTGTGAAATTTGGCTATGTATAAATGTGTTGGAGACCTGAGATAATTCGGGTAGCTTGTAGGCTGATAATGCATTAAAAGGATATCGCTTTATGAACTGACTACCTTATATGCTCATTGCTTTTTTCTTTTTCCATAGCATTGAGAAGTTCTGTGCAGAAGGCATCCCACTCTTGGGAATTCTGGTCCAATCGAGGCATTTGAGAACAGTGGTCCATGTCCTGGATAAGATTCTGCCTTTGTTCTACCCTTGCCAGTATTACCTTCTAAAGAATGAGCAGTAAGTGGAGAACAGCACAGCAAATATAAAATGACTGTGTCCTCTGGTGTTTCAAGTATAATATAGGCAATGATATTTCAATAGTGTATTTCTTATGAAGCAGAAAGCTTCCTGCCTAGTTGAGAATGCAGAGTGATGAATGAAGACTCTAATAATGATCCCAGTTTTACTGTTATGAAAGATACTTCCTTTTGTCATTTACTTCTGGATTGCTTGATAGCTTATAGTACTGAAAAGGGTGGCTGTTTCCCTGAGACTGGGAATAGTGCTTCTGACCTTGAGCAGCAAACGACTTTGTTATTGTAACAGTAGTAAAACATATTGCCTTTAATTGCAGTGTGCATTGGGCAGTATTACAGAGAAGATACACAGAAAGGTGCCCATCACATGAGACATTCATAATCTTGTGAGAAAATAAGACTTTTGAGGTAATCACAAAGTTATGAAACAAAATACTGGCAAGGCCATGGTAGGGCATACAGATTGCATTCGCATTACAGTGGACCCTTGAATCACACAGGATTGAACTGTGAAAACTTTTTGGAGATTGTGACAATTTAAAAAAATTCACAGATGAACTATGTAGCCTACAAATGTTGAAAAAAGTATGCATGAATGTGTAAAATATATCTGGATACTAGTTTATCATCTACTACCATAACATATACATAAATCTATTATAAAAAGTTAAAATTTATCAATAGTTAAACACACAAGCAGAGACCATACATGATGCCATTCGCAGTTGAGAGAAGTGGGAACAAACCTAAAGATACAATATTAATTTATAGCTGCATAAATTAACTGGTGCATTCTGTACTACTGTAATAATTTTGTAGCCAGCTTCTGTTGGACTTCCAGGTGGCTTTGAGGTAAAGAATCCATCTGCAACGCAGAAGACACAGGAGATGTGGGTTCATTCCCTGGGTGGGGAAGATTCCCTGGAGGAGGAAATGGCAACCCACTCTAGTATTCTTGCCTGGAAAAATCCCATGGACAGAAGAGCCTGGAGGGCTATAGTCCATGTGGTCGCAAAGAGTTAGACATGACTGAGCATGCACGCATGCGCCTGTTGCTATCAGGGTGCACTCAAGTGAGTGTCCACCTGACACGCTGTGTGACGCTAATCATCTCCAAGTGAGCAGTTTGTTTCTCCAGTAAATGGTGCATCACAGTAATAAGTGACCAGTTCTCAAATCATTTTCATTGTGTTTAGTGCAGTATTTGTAAGCCTTAAATAATACCAGGGGACCTGTAATGATTTTGAAAGTGCTCCCAGGAAGCAGAGAAAAGTCATGACATTACAAGAAAAAGTTGAATTGCTTGATATTACCATAGATTGAGGTCTGCAGCTGCATTGCCTGTCATTTCAAGATAAATGAATCTGGTGTAGGGACCATTGTAAATAGAAAAGGAAATTCATGAAGCTGTCACTGCAGCTATACCAGCAGGTGCTGAAACATTGCATTTTGTGAAATGCCTTTTTATCTCATATTGAAAGTACAGCTTTTATTTGAGCACAGGATGGCTCTAAGAAAGACATACGTATAGGTCCTAATGTGATTAGGGAAAAGTCAAAGTTATATGACAACTTAAAGCAAAAGGAAGGTGAAGGCTCTAAAGCTGGAGAATTCAGTTCCAGCAGAAGATGGTTTGATAATTTTAGAAAGTAGTTTGGCTTTAAAACGTCACGATAAGAGGAGAAGCGGCTTCTGTCAACCAAGGCAGCAGACGAGTTCCCGGATGCCATTACAAATATCATTGAGGAGAAAGGATCTCTGCCTGAACAGGTTTTTAATGCAGATGAAATGCCCTATTCTGGAAAAAAAAATGCTACAAAGGACATTTGTTAGCAAGGAAGGAAGGGAAATAGGCATCAGGATTGAAGGCAGGAAGGGATATGGTAATTCTACTGTTCTGTGTAAATGCAATTGGGATTACCATCAAGACTGCCCTTATCTGTAAACCTGTTGACCCCCGAGCCTTGAAGGGAAAAGATAAACACTAGTTCCCAGTCTTTTGGTTGTACAAGAAGGCCTGGGTAGAGAGAACCCTTTTTCTTGATTAGTTCCTTCAAGCTTTGTCTGCCTTGACAGTAAAGGACTCCTTTTTGAAGTTCTTTTGATACTGGACATACAGAACCTCATGAGTTCAACACTGAAGGCATCGTAGTGATCTCTTTGCCCTCAAACATACCATCTCTAATTCATTTTGTATATTAGGAGGTCATAAGGACCTTTAAGGCTCAGTATACACAGTACTTTATGGAAATAGTTGTCAACGCTATGGAAGAGAACCCTAGTAGAAAGAAAATCATGAAAATTTGGAAGGATTATGCCATTTAAGATGCCATTGTTATAGAAACAAGCATGAAAAGGAACTTCCTTGATGTTTCACTGGCTAAGACTTCGTGCTCCCAATGCAGGGGGCCTGGGTTCGATTCCTATTCAGGGAGCCAGATCCCACATGCTGCAACTAAGAGTTCGCACGTTACAACTAAAGACCCCACATGCCTCAACTGATAACCTAGCGCAGCCAAATAAATAAACGTTAAAAAAGAAAGAAAAAAACCCTGAAAGCCATCAGCCCCAAACAGTAAATTCCTGTTGGAGGAAAGTGTGTTCAGAGGTTGTGCATGACTTCATGATTTATGACAGAGACAGTCAAGGAAATCATGAAGGGGATTGTGGATATGGCAAAGAAGGTGGGGCTGGGGGTGGGGGAAGGGTTTCAAGAAATGGATCTTACAGAAATTCAAGAGCTAATAGACACCATACCAGAGGAGTTAACAGAAGATGACTTGATTGACATGGGTGCTTCCGAACCAGTACCAGACGATGAGGAAGAAGCAGTGCCAGAAAGCAGTTAACAGTAGACAGTCTGGCAGAAGGTTCCCATCACTGAAGACTGGTCTTGACCTCTTGTACAACACGAACCCTTCTATGAATCAGGCTCTGAAAGCAAATGGGGAAGGAAGACTGATACTGTTCAGAAATATTTTGGGAGAAATGAAAAAGCAAAGAAGTCAGAAATTTCAGTGTATTTCTCTAAAGTTATGCTGAGTGTGCCTGCCTCTCCTCTTCGCCTTCCACCTCTTCTACTTCCTCTGCCTCTGCCAGCCCCGAGACAGCAAGGCCAACCCCCTCCTTTTCCTCCTCCTCAGCCTGCTCAGTGTGACGATAATGAAGATAAAGACTTTTATGATGATCCACTTCCACTTAACGGACAGTAAATAGTCATAATGCTCTACACTGATAAACTTACCTGTTGGGTATGTGTGTGTCTGTTTGAAAATCTGACACCTGTATGGCAGGAAGCGTATGAGACGTTTTTATTCATTATCCTCATCACTTAAGTATTCATCATGTAGTACGTGCTGTGCAAGACTAGTGTTAAAGTGAATGACCTCTCCTTGCATAGGCATGAGGTGAGTGACATTTAATACAAAATTAGTAATCTGTTAGTTTTCTTACTGTTGTATACATTTGCTTTCAAAGAATTATACTACTGTACAATATGCTTCTCTCTCATAATTGGAGAAATGGTGTATCCACCTGTCATCACAGATAAGTGGTTCTTAATGTAACGTTTATAGTACTGTATTATGAATGACTGTCATACTCTCTGTGATTAAATTTTTATAACAAATCATTCATTAGTATACAGGCTAGATAATTTTGAAACCGTCATATTGATTATACTAGGCTGCCATAGAACCGTCATATTGCTGCTTCTTCATTATTAATGCATGAATTGTTGTTATACCTGTAAGTCAATGTGAATTTCTTTTTCACACTGTCTTTTCATTTTTGTTGTCTGGTGTTAATAGGTGTAGCATCTACAGGGTTTTATGGCATATAAGGCAGTATTGATGTAGGTGCTGACAGATGGTTCACCTTGTAAACAGATGATGTAAGCTTACAGTATCAGTGGATACAGTACAATACTGTAAATGTATTTTCTCTTCCTTATGATTTTCATAACATTTTCTTTAACTTACTTCATGATAAGAATATAGTATATAATACATACAGCATAAAATAAGTGTTAATTGACTGTTTATGTTGTTGGTAAGGCTTCTGGTCAGCAGTAAGCTATTAATAGTTAAGTTTTGGGGGCAGTCAAAAGTTATACGTGAATTTTTAAGTGCATGGGAGCGTAAATACCCATACCCCTGTGGGTTTAAGGCTCATCTATATATGGCAAAAGTATATGGAATCATGGTAAAAAAATAGCTGCTTAGGGAGGAAAAAGAATTAAGGATGAGTATGAATTAAGATTCTTAATTGCACATGGTGAGAATCCAGTACCTACCTGTTGCCAGGAAGGGATTGTATTGGCTCCTGTGATTAGGAAACAAGGCTCATGATAACAGCAGGTCATTCTGAAGTGGTGGTTCTCAACTTGTGGAGTTTTGACCCTCAGGGGACACTTGATATTGTCTAGAGATAAGTGTGGGTCTGCGGTAAAGAATCTGCCTGCAGTGCAGGAGCTGTGCGCTGGATCCCTGGGTTGGGCAGATCCCCTGGAGGAGGAAGCCCATTCCAGTATTCTTGCCTGGGAAATCCCGTGGTTGGGGGGGCCTGGCGGGCTACAGTCTGTGGGGTCTCAAGGAGCGGACACAGCTTAGTGACTAAACAACAAGAGATGATTTTGGTTGTCACAGCCTGGTTGGGAATGGAGCAGGTAGGGCAGGTGGTTGGGAGAAGGGGGTTTAGGGGGCGATTGAGGGGAGCTGCTACTGATACCTGGTGGATAGAGGCCAGAGGTGGTACTAAACTTTCCACAGTGCACGGGAGAGCCCTTCCCGGTAATCAGCCGTCCCAACGTGGCAGTAGTTGCAAAGCTGAGAGACGGCGGGTTAGTGCTTTTCTGCGTGTGTGTCTGCCCTCCCAGGTCCCTTGGCCCTGCTTCTGTCTCTTTCAGGCCTTCTCTGCAGGTGTACTTTCTCTAGGGGAGTGAAACTACATGGCTACAGAGAGAACTAGGCAAAGGCAAATGTTTTTCTTTATCATTATTCCTTATAATGATTCCCGATGGGTCTGACTCATCTGCTCTCCCTGTGCCTGTCGCCGTGTCTCTGGGTTTGCCCAGTCCTGGGAGGACGGTTTACAGGGATTCTGTATTGAAAGTCCCTCCCTCCCACAACTCTGGTGTGGATGCAGGACAGTTCCCCTGACAAGAGGCGGTGTTAGAAGTGAGACAGGCCACTCAGTGAACAGAAACAACAGGTGGCCCACAGATACGACTTTGTGGAAGAGGTGGGTTTCTAATTGAGCTTTGGAGTGCCTGTAGGCGTTGGGCCAGTGGAGAGAACCTGGCCTTTTTGGTGTCCATGGCGGGTGATAGGAGGGGCTGGAGAAGGCCAGGCTGGGGAGGAGCGTGGCAGGAGGGAGCTGGGAGGAGGCCATCTAGCTGGGGCCTTTGAGAGTGAGGAAGGCGGAGGTGAGGCCCTATGAGGAGGCCCGGTGGCAGGGGCAGGCAGTGTGTCCAGAGGCACAAGGGGGGCGCTACAGTTTTCCTGTTGGGTGTCATTTCAGACAGTGTGTCACAGACTTGGCGGGGACGAGACTCAACCGAGAGCTTATTAAGTATGGATCCCAGCTCCTCCCCCAGCTATTCTGCCTTAGAAAGAACATGTTAGGAACTTGGGACCTGTTTTTGTGAAACCAGCATTCTAGGCGCCGGGCAGGTCTGAGGCCACTCGTGTTCTGGTTAGCACGTGGTTTTCAGGGTGCTCGTGTGCGAGGCGTGTCCTCACCCCATCACTCTGGTGTGGACACAGGTGAGTTCCTTCACTGTCAGAGCCTCCATTCTTCATTTGTTTGGTGAGATAATATTCTTTCTCAAACAGGCTGAGTGTAAGGATTAAGTGATACGCTGGAAGTTCGATGCCTGCCTGGAATAATTTTAATAAATTGCCTTTAGGTTTTTGTGATTTGGGGAGTTTAAAATTAGATTGAATGGTCTATTTTGCCGCCCTCCCTCCCAGTGCTGAGTTTTGAGTGAAGGTGAATCCTAGGCTCCGTTTCCAGTGCTTGCTCCTCTGTGTCTCTGCCCTCAAATGCTCACACGAGCTCTGCTCTCCGAACTCTTAGAGGGCTGTGTTGCGCCGGGCCTGTCACAGCTTTTCTTTTCCACTCGAGTGGAGTTTGGCCTGCATCGTGCCAGCTGTGAAGTGGGACGCTCCCTCACTCAGCAGTAGCCTCTGCACTGCCACCATCTGCACGCAGGCCGGGCATTGCCCTCAGACACACAGGAAGTTATCACATCCTTAGGATGCAGTTCCCAGTTCTAAGTGCCATGAAGGAAAACAGTGGTGCTGTGGGAGAGGTTAATGGGTTAGACTTGTTTTAGGTGCAGGGAGGGGGTCAGGAAGTCTCCTCTGAGGAGGGGACATTGCAGATGAGAGGTGAGGGCCGAGTAGGACTTTGTAAGGTTAGGTGTGGGGGGAGTGTTTCAGGGGGAAGTGTTTCAGGCAGAAAAGCCAGCGGAGGCAAAGGCCCTAGGCGACGATGGAGCCTGGCGCACCCAGGGAACGGGTCTGTAACTGAATTATGATATCTGCACACACACCCCCCACCCCTGCTGCCCAGTGTCCAGTATGCCACCTTGTGTGAAATTGACACCCAGTGAAAGATTGCAGGGTGATTCTGCAGACATCTCTGCTTTTCTCAGTGGGAGTGGAAAGGGGATGGAGTGGTGCTTTGGGTGTTTTCCCTCTAATGCTCTTTAACTTGCACAGGTTTATGTGTCCTAGAACTGTTCAGTGCACGCTTATAGGTGGGTAGATTTAACCCATGTCAAACTGGAAAACTTTATTCTTCTGAAATTCCTGAAGATTTTTATCAGAATCCCTGAATAGAGCTTAAGTCTAAAGATGGGACCATATCAGTGTTTTCCTGTTTCTCATCGGTAATTAGCCACTGGAGATTCTGTTGACTTCCGATCGGGAGGTAAAGAGCGTTGTCCTGTGTGCTCCGCAGGTTTCTGTCACACCTCCTCCTGTTCCTGCACTTGGACAGCGGTGTCCCCCAGGGTGTCACGCAGCAGGTCACCCACAAGGTGGCGCAGCACCTGACAGGAGCCAGCCACGGGGACAATGTGAAGCTTCTCAACAGCATGATTCAGGTCAGGGTCCCGCCAGCCCCTACATGTACCCTCGCCTGCCTTCCTAATCAGATGCCCCTGTGTTAGCACGTCTGTGTGTTTTGGTCCTTTCAGAGCCCTTGGCACAGTGCTTTTGGCCAAGCAAGGCAGCAGATCTGGGTTTTGTAATGGAGCTAGATGTTATTTTATTTGTGTTTTAAGGGTGGGAGGCTGGTTATCACCTTTGTCATCACCTGAGTCCTTTCTCCATAGGCCCACATTTCTGTAAGCACTCAGCCCAATGAAGTGGGCCCGGTAGCCGTATTGGAGTTCTGGGTTCAGGCTCTCATAAGCCAACATCTTTGGTACCGGGAACAACCCATCCTCTTCCTCATGGACCATTTGTGTAAAACAGCTTTTCAGTTGAGGCAAGAAGACTGTGTGCAGAAATTGCTCTACCAGCAACATAAGGTAAACCTGTTGTGGAATTCATCTTTGTCATCAGCTAGAAAGTAACCTTCTAAGGAGGCTCCCCACATGCATCCTTCTCGGTGCTGCTCTGTGCCCACTGCCTTTTTAAAGCCCTGCCTTAATGGTGTCTTTTCCAGAACCCGTGGTCTGCTAGCATGGATCCTTATAAAGCCAAAGAAGGACACCTTAGGAGGAGCCCTGCTCATTCGTTACATTTGCCCATGATGTGGGGTTATCACTGCTGGCAGACTGATGACTGAACTCTGTATCTTACCTGCACTGTCCACTGGCATAAGATAATTGCTGTACTCTTGAAAAGCTCGTTGGTTCTGTTTTCTAAAGCCGCCTCTCTCTGCTCCACATGCTCTCCCTGGTGTAGAATGCTTTGGGCTACCACTGTGACCGGAGTCTGCTCTCCTCTTTGGTGAGCTGGATCCTGGCAGGCAACATCACTCCTTCCTTTGTGGAGGGCTTGGCCACGCCCACTCAGGTAGGAAACCTGCTGGGGATCGCTTGTTATCTCTGTATACTGTAGTATTGTTATTACCCTTACCTACATTACTAATGGCCTAAAATATCTAACATATTCAGCACTTATTACACATAAGAATGCCTTTCCATTTAATCCTCACAGTAGCCCTCTGTTGAGATTGTGCTGTTGCTATTCCTGTTTCACAGGGGCATTCACTGAGGTTTAGCAGAGTCAAGTGGCTGGCTCAGGATCAGGTAGCTTGTTATCAAAACTCCAGCTGCCTGCGTGCAGAGCCTGCCCAGCAGCAGGACAGAATGGCTAAGATGCTGGAGCCGGACCGCCCGGGACTCAGTCTTGGTTGTGCCATGTGGTAGCCCTGTGCCTTGGAAACTGGCTTACTCTTTGTCCTCAGAGTCCTCAACAGTCAAACGAGTGTGACGTTATTACTAGATGTTGGTTGTTTTTATGGTTATCATCATTTTCATTAACTCACCACATTGTTTTTATCATTATTACCACCTCTTGGACTTTGTATGTCCAATTCTGTCTTTGTTTTATCACTTAAATCAGTAGTAGCATTCTTCAACTTCCTGTCACAGTCTTGCTCTCCCTCATACCTCTTGGGATCCAGCTGAGGCAAACTCCATGTTGTTATCTACATATATCTCTGGTATTTCCATCTTTTGCTGAGCTGATTCTCTTATCAAACATGCCTTCCTCTCCGGTCTCTGTGTAGAGCCTTGTCTGATACATTTATCTTCCCTGATCCCACCTCCCTTCTCTAGTTTCCCATAGTGCTTGACCTCTGATTCAACACTCACACTTGTCACTTTACATTTTGGTTACTTATGTATTAGTCTTGTCTCCCCTGGTGAATGGAAAACACTTAAGGGCAATTACTAAAGTAGCTTTTCCAAAGGAATTTTAATGTTTTTTCAATAGCCTATTTTATATAAATTTATATCTGTGATACAAGTAGAAATAGGTTTAGAAAAGCTATGTGTTAATTTTAGAAACTATAAATGTGTTGATTGAAATCTGTGATAGCAAAGGTGTTAGTCTGTGGAATATTAGGGTGTGTTTTCCTGTCTGATTTGGAGCTCATTCCCCTCATGTTTACCTGGTGTCCTTGCAGGTCTGGTTTGCATGGACAGTCCTGAACATGGAATCCATCTTTGAAGAGGACTCCCAACTCCGAAGAGTTGTTGAAGGGGAATTGGTTATAAACTCTGCATTTACCCCCGACCAAGCTCTGAAGGTGCAAATAACAGTTCTGCATTTGAGTGGTAGAAGGTGGTTCACACTTTGATGCTGATGGGTTCACCTATAGCTTTTGGACTTCTGTGTTTTCTTTTGTTAGGAATGTTTGGGAAGCACAATAACTGTTCTAATGCTCAGCATGGTGAATTGAAATGTTTATTTCCTTCCTGAGGTTTATGTAACATCGAGAGTCACAAGTTTTATAATTTGAGGCTGTGTCCACTGCATATGAATGGGATTGGCTTTGTTTTAGAGCATCAGAATCCCCTAGAGAGCTTGTTAAGAATCTGATTCCTGGACCCCAACTTCTGACATTCTGAAACTGGAGTGGGACAAGGAATTTATTTTTAGAAACTCCCTAGCTGACCCTTAGGCTCACTAAAGTGTGAGAAAAACTGGAATGAGTCTTTAGAATTAAAGACCTTCTGTTTTAGGGTCCTGTGCTTTTGGATTTCAGAGCCTGTCAAGGTATTTACCATTCTTGAACATCCATTTAAAATCTGAATTTTCAAGACATTGATAAAGTTTGTAAAATTTAGTTTAGCTTTCATATTATTCTCACACTACAGTGTTTTACATAGAAAGGGATGGAAAGGCATGGAAATGAGATCAAACTCAGTGATGCTTAAGACTCAGTCCAGTTCTGGGGTTTGTGAAATTTAAAAAGAAAAAAGGCTGCCCCACGTGTCTTATTACTGGGAATGTTTAAGTGTTAGCTAAAGGGTTGGAAAAGTAAGGTTTATGTGACTTTTTTTTTTTCTCTCATATCGAATCAAAAACACAATGGTTAGCATTTCATTTGAGTCACTTAGGAAGAACAGACCATTTGCAGATGTGATCATTACATGGTTGCTCAAAGCCCATCTCTTTTGTAGAAAGCCCAGGCTCAGCTGAAGCTCCCCATCGTCCCGTCCCTCCAGAGGCTGCTGATCTATCGCTGGGCCCAGCAGGCTCTCCTCACGCCTTCTGACCATCCTCTTCTGCCACTCATTTGGCAGAAGTTCTTCCTCCTGTATCTCCACCGCCCAGGACCGCAGTATGGGTATGGTACCCAGTGTGGTAGGGAATCGGTTCTGCTTTGGCCCTGCTCTGCCGCTCTGTGTTCTCACACTGGTACATGGGACTGAGAGTCATTCCCTGGCTCAGAGCCTCCCTCCTTTCCTGTTTCTCCCATCTGTTAGACTGGACCTTTTCTGAGTTCAGGGTATCTTGGGGCAGCTCTCGCTTCATCACCCCCCATACCCAGTTTGGTGAAGACAACACCCTGGAACTGTGTGGAGTTTATCAGAGAGCCTCTGGAGTCCCACACTGAGGCTGCTTGTGTGGCCATGGTGGGGCTTGTTCGAAGGGATCTGTGTTGCTAGTGTGTGTGTGCTAAGTCGCTTCAGTCAAGTCCAACTCTTTGTGACCCCATGGATTGTACCCTCCAAGGCTCCTCTGTCCATAGGATTCTCCAGACAAGAACACTGGAGTAAGTTGCCATGCCCTTCTCCAGGGGATCTTCCCGACTCAGGGATCAAATCCACGGCTTTTGCATCTCCTACATTGGGAGGCAGGTTCTTTATCGTGCCCCCACAGTGATGCAGGTATGGACAAAGGCCAGGACTTGCCTGGGGTGACCATTGCTGTCTGGCTCCTGCTCAGTGTTTCTGTTTCACTCGCACTCCCTTAACTCACCCTCTTTGAAACATACAGATGGTGATTCTTTATCACTTCTGTTTTCAACTGATTGCAAGTTCAAGAAGAGTTTCTCTCTTTAATCACTTCTGTACCTCTAAGTGGTGACAGTATCTTGAATTTGTATAAGATTTCATTCTTTTAAAAACTGCTTTTATATGCATCGTATTGTTGGAGTCTCATTATAAGCAGAGGTAAAACTGATATGTATTAATAAAATGAGTTGTTAATGGACTGTAATGTTGTGTCACATAGAGCATCTTGTGTTGATCCTAGTGTGCTCTTTGCTTGCATTTTTTAAGGTTACCTATAGATGGTTGTATTGGAAGGAGGTTTTTTCAAAGCCCTGCTCATATCAGTTTGTTGAAAGAAATGAAGAGGCGCCTGACAGAGGTGGCTGACTTCCACCACGCTGCGAGCAAGGCCCTCCGCGTTCCAGCAGAGGGCAGTGAAGGGCCACCAGTGAGCCAGCCTGGCACCCTTGCTTACCTGACTTCACCAGAACTGCACACAGAGCTTGTGAGGTGAGGCATGGCTATTTAACCATTCATGTTGTTGTTTGTAGCACAGGTACTTGGATACTTGTGCTGAATTGCTGATTTGTGTTAAAACTGCTCTTAACCTGTTAGATTGACTGTGGAAGGTGGTTTTGACTGTAGGTTTGTATCTTGTCATGTTTTTCTTTTGTGTTTCTTATGAGAAGTGAATCAGCAATTTGGGTGTACCTCTGTGAAGTGCCTGGAGTCTGAGTGAACACTTTTAAACTGGAGGGCTGGTGACCTCTTTTATTTCTTTATTTAGTAACAGAAGCAAACCGAAACAAGTGATCATAGCAAGTTAACTACTAGTGTAGTCTGCTAGGACAGTTCTCTAAAAGAAATAAATGACCCTGGCAGAGTCCTTTAAATGGGGTTCATAGACCCTCTAGGGGATTCTGGGATCGACCTGGGGTGCAGTAGATTCATGATCTTCCAAAACTGCTTCTGAAAAATAGACTCAGTATTTGCACACATTGTAAAGGGTTAAGAACTCAGAGGTGAGTGTGTGTCCCCTTCACACTCTTCTTCTACCTTTAATTTGTAAGCTTGATGTAAACCAGATATTAATCTTATAAATATGACTTAATAAAAATAATGCTTAATAATGAACTCAATACAAAATGAATACAAAAGTCTCAGTGAGGAAACTCAGTGTTTCAGCCCAGTTCTCAGACTTTAGGCTTGATTGACCTCAAAGCCTTAGGGCTTCTCTCTGCCTCTAGAATAATTTCTCCCTGTCTCTTTCTTGCTTGAAAGAAAATTTCTTTTTACTGGGTTTAACCAGTGGGAAGGCTTTTTCTTTGAACATTTAGATCAGCTAAGAAAGTCTTTAATGTCCCCTTTTGCCTTCTGGCATGTTGTGAAGTAGATATATAGCCCAGGCAGAAGCTGAATGAGAGCTCTGTCCCAGCCTTTCCCCTTTGAGAACCTCAAAGCCGTGTCCCTGGGTCTCTTCCTAGAGCTGCTGTCGGGGTGAAGGTGGTATTTTTCCACTTTATTGCGTAAAGCGCAGCCACGCTACCTTCTGGTCTCCGCCTGGTACTTTGTGTGTAATATGTGTGCTGTAGACAACTCTGGTACCTGTTGCTGCAGACAGCTGCTTAAAATACCAGTGATCTGAGCTAAATGGACTGTGTTCCTTGTAAAACCAAAAAATAAAAACAAAGGAAGCATCATTAAATTAAAAAAAAATTTTTACTGAGAAAATTGAGAAGTTTTTTTTCTTTTTCCTATTTCTATTTGTTTTCTTCTCTTCTTTCTTCATGGGAACAGGGTGCAAACATGCTGTGGGCTCTATTTGTGATTCCTTGAGGCAGGAAATTGTCATTTAGTCTAAAGCTGGCAGAGTCTTCCGAAGCATACGTTTTAAAATGGCTTTTAATGTTTTCTCTGAAAGATGGCAAATGTGTTTATTTGAATGTGATTTACACTTTTCCAAGCACCAAGACTCACTGTGACTGAATTGCCTAGGAGAGAAAAACTCCAAATTCAGATCCTTGATCTGTGTTAAAATCACCTTCTCCAGTTATTTTTTCGGTGTACTATATTTAACCCTCTTTTGTAATAGAGTTCACAGAGCCTTTTCTTCATACTTTTTGTATTAGCAATTATTATTGCATCATATTTAAGTGATTTGTGACTTGTCTTTCTCCCTTGCTGGCCCGTCTTGGGAATGGAAACATTTTCTATGTTATGTGCTTCTAAACTTTTATCTTTTATTGCTGGTGTTCCTAGAGATGTAAGAGACTTAATTTGCTTTCACATCTTCTTGTATTTTATATGATTATTATTATTTCTTTTCTTTTAGGCTTTTCAATGTATATATATTATGGCTAGAAGATGAAAATTTTCAAAAAGGAGATACCTATATCCCTTCTCTGCCAAAGCATTATGACATTCACCGGCTAGCAAAAGTGATGCAGAATCAGCAGGTAACACTACAGCAATGTCTTTTTTAGCATATCTAATTGTAATTTGAATTGGTTACTTTTATAACTTAATGGTAAAACCACTTATTGATATGGAAATGGGCTCATTGGGATGGTCATTTTTTCTTGGTGGTTTTCTCAGTACATAAATGAGTCTTTTAAAAAATTTATTCATTTACTTGTTAATTTTTGGTTGTGCTGGGTCTCTGTTTCTCCTTGCAGTCTTTTTCTAGTTGTGGTGAGCAGGGGCTACTCTCTGCTGTGGCGTACAGGCTTCTCACTGCAGTGGCTACTCTTGTGGAGCGTGGGATCTAGGTTCATGGGCTTCAGTGGTTGCGTCTCTGCAGCCCTTGAGCTTAGTTGCTCCACAGTATGTGGAATCTTCTTGGACTAGGGATCTAACCCATGTCTCCTGCACTGGTGGGAGACTCCTATACGCTGTACCTCAGTGAAAGTCTGTAAGTGATTTTTTTGAAGGCAGTTTGTTGCCAGAATCTCGGCTCTCTGTGCACCAATGCTAAACAGAAATAGAGACAGAGTTATGGAGGAGAAAGAAAGAGTGGCTTTATTACTTTGCCAGGCAAAGGGGGGACACAATAGTTTATTGCCTCAAGAACTGTGCCCTCCTCTCTGGTGAGTAAGGAGAGGTTATATAGTCAGGCAGGGGTATATGATAAGGATGAAGGCAGTAACAGTCTTGGATTCTTCTGCAGTTTCAAAAGGGCAGGATTGCTGAAAAGTGTGTGCAAGGTCTTAAATGATGCTGTTGATGTGCTGCACTCAATGCATCAGCAAACCTGGAAAGCCCAGCAATGGCACAGGGCTGGAAAATGTTAGTTTTCATTCCAATCCCAAAGAAGGGCAATGCCAAAGAATGTTCAAACTACCATACAGTTGCACTCATTTCACATGCTAGCAAAGTGTTGTTCAAAATCCTTCAAGCTAGACTTAAACAGTACGTGAACTCAGAAATTCCAAATGTACAAGCTGGATTCAGAAAAGGCAGAGATCAAATTGCTGACATTCATTGGATCATGGAGAAAGCAAAGGAGTCCAGAAAAACATCTGTTTCTTCGTTGACTATGCTAAAGCCTTTGACTCTGTGGATTACAACAAACTGGAAAATTCTTAAAGAGATGGAAATACCAGACCACTTTACCTGTCTCCTGAGAAACTTGTATGCGGTCAAGAAGCAACAGTTAGAAGCAGACATGGAACAATGGACTGGTTCAAAATTGGGAAAGGAGTACGTCAAGGCTGTATATTGTCACCCTGCTAATTTAACTTATATACAGAGGACATCATGTGAAATGCTGGGCTGGATGAATCACAAGCTGGAGTCAAGATTCCTGGGAGAAATATCAACAACTTCAGATATTAAACCTTAGATACTAAAGAGCCCCCTGATGAGGGTGAAAGAGGAGAGTAAAAAAGCTGTCTTAAAAGTCAAAATTCAAAAAACTAAGATCATAGCATCCAGTCCCATTGCTTCATGGCAAATAGATGGGGAAAAAGTGGAAACAGTGACAGATTTTATTTTCCTGGACTCCAAAATCACTGTGGATGGTGACTGCAGCCATGAAATTAAAAGATGCTTGCTCCTTCGAAGAAAAGCTGTGACAAACGTAGACAGCGTATTAAAAAGCAGAGATACCACTTTGCTGACAGAAGTCTGTATAGTCAAAGCTCTGGTTTTTCCAGTAGTCGTGTACGCCGAAGAAGTGATGTTTTTGAATTGTGGTGCTGGACAAGACTTGAGAGTCCCTTGGACAGCAAGGATATGAAACAAGTCAATCCTAAAGGAAATCAACACTGAATATTCATTGGAAGGACTGATGCTGAAGCTGAAGCTCCAATACTCTGGCCACCTGGTGTGAAGAGCCGGCTCACTGGGAAAGATTGAGGGCAGGAGGAGAAGGGGGAGACAGAGAATGAGATGGTTGGATGGCATCACTGACTCAATAAACATGAATTTGAGCAAACTTTGGAAGATAGTGAAGGACAAGGAAGCCTGGAGTGCTGCAGTCCATGGGATTGCAAAAAGTCAGACATGACTTAGGGACTGAACAACAACAAAGGTCTTAGATAGTCCAGTTTCCTAATCTTGATCAGCTTCCCTGGTCCCTTTAATCTTGTTTCAGGTGGCTTTCTGGCTGCTCCTCCTCTGATTAATAACTATTCTGTCCTTTGGAACTCAAGAAGGTCATGGTGACTGGATTCTTATAAGAAATGGGGGAGAAAAAGGGCGTCCATGCCCGGGAGACACACAGGGCCCTGCTTGGCAGCAGTTCCCCATTTTCTCTGATACTCCTTGATCCAGAGGAGCATAGAATCCCTACCATGACATTGCTCTTTTTCACACTTTGAGCAGCACCAGGTCTCCTGCTTTGAAGGGATGTAAGAGTTTCCAGGCAAGGGGGAGACCTGGAACACAAACGCATGCATAGTTGTTAACAGTTGTCCAGTCTGTTGAACATACTGTTTAATTTTACCTGCTGTGTTAGAAACATTGCCCTTTTTATTCTTAGGAGCTAAGAGTGGTCTCCTGTATATAATTTCATAATGGCTCCATCCTATCCTGGTTCTAGGGGTCACCAGTATACAGAGAGCAATTTGTAAGATCTTGTCTTGTTTTAGATGAGTTTTCCAGCATAGCTTGGCAAAAGATTTCTTGATAATGTCCGTAAGGTTTTTGTCATCTCTCATGTTGCTTTTTCAAACACGGTGGTCGGAAAGGCCTCTGTTCAACCTTGATCCAGATGTGACCCTCTCAAATCTTAGCCAAAATCTCATGGAAGAGGGTGGGGGGAATTATTAGATCCTGGTAGAATCTGACATAGCTCAGAAATTTCAAGTTTGCAACAATACAGGGATAAATGCCTCTGAAATCACATCCACAGTGGTGACCTAGTTTTGCCATATTTACTCCATTTTAACTTTCAAATGCATTTCCATCCTCAGTGTTAAAGTAGCTGTCACTGTTAATGAATTTACTGCTTTTCTGGATATGGGAAAGTGAAAGAATTTGGTTTCATAAACTCTTCTGAAGCTATCTAAGTATCTAAAGGCCTGTTCTGCCAGTTCTTCTCAGAACACAGAGTACCTAATTTCTGATCTCCACCCTGAATTCCTTTCAGGGGGTGTTAAAGGTCAGTGGCCGCCATGGCATTGACTTAATCCTTGAAGAGGCAGATGGCAGTTTTCAATTGGCAGAGCCCCTTCAAGTCATAAATTTGACCATGTTGTGAGGGCATTTCATGACCATTTTGTCCCATGGTGCTGGGAATGATATTCCCAAGTCTGGTGGAGATTTGGCCACTCAGTGTGCTGTTACTGGACTAGGCCATAAAACAGTATCCAAAAAGTCTCTGGACCACTAACCTCCATGATCCAGGAAAATATCCCCTTTTATTGCTTTTTCCCATATCTAGAGTTTAACTGTTACAATCATTGATCTCATATATGTGTGTGCTAAATCGCCTCAGTCATATCTGATTCTTTGCAACCCTGTGGACTGTAACCCACCAGGTTCCTCTGTCCATGGGATTCTCCAGGCAAGAATATTGAAGTGGGTTGTCATGCCCTCTTCCAGGGGATCTTCTCAACCCAGGGATCAAACCTGTTTCTCTTCTGTCTCCTGAATTAGCAAATGGGTTCTTTACCATGAGAGCCACCTGGGAAGCCCATATGGAATTATGCATCATTTTATCAGAGGCTCAGTCATATTTAATAATATAAGAAACAATTTTGTAAAACGGTCTATATACATATATATATATAAACAATATAGCTAGATTAGTAGGGTCATAAGCAAGAATTTTAAGTCAAGAACTTCAATTAGATGTAGCCCCATACATCCCAGGTTGTTTGACTTAGTCTGTTCTGCACCAGTCCTTTTCTTTAAGGGAAATTCTATGTTGGCATTGTCCATAAGACCCCAGCCCAGTTTCCTCTGTTGCTAGGCTGATTGTCCTTGACATGACTTGATTGTTTCCAACATAGAGGAGCCTTTAAATTTAAACCACCATAGTTTGGTGTTAACTAAATCCACCCCATAACTGTGAGAGGTTTAATTCCTTGGCTGAAATTCTGCCTATTCTGTTTGACCTTGAGTAATGAAAATTCTCTGACCCTGGGTTTATGGCCAGGTCAGAGGAGGTGTTACTAATAGGCCAGGTGAGAGGATCCAGTCTGGTAATAACAGTAGTGGCCTACACATGACTATAATCTTTTTTTTTTTCTTTTCTTTTTAATAAATTTCGAAAGAGTCAACCAGTTAGAGCCTTGGAGTAGAAAATCCATCTAGGTAGCCTGAGAGTACTAGACATAGGTCATTGGCCACAAACCCAACAATTGAATTGATTTTAGAAACTAGCATAGGATCATGCCTATCATGGCTATGATAGAAAAACATTTGATTCACATGCAAAAGTCCAAGAAGTCAGGAAAACATTACAAATGATTGTACGAGTCAGATTGAAGATCTTAGGAAAGCTGTCTACTTCTGATGTTGTCTTCTTCTCACCCTGGTGTGAGTGTAGTTTCTCCTCTGAGCATTATTTTAAGGGTGATTTTGAAGTCAGCTGTCCTCTCTTTAGGCCAGTGCATTGCAGGAGCCTTTTGTGAGTGGAAATTAATCCAGGAGTCAGTTCCCTTCAGATTCACTGTGCATGAGCTAGTTAAGAGTAGTTAGTAAGGATCCTTCCATACAAGTTGGAAATTATCCTTTAAGTTATATATTTTTCAGTATGCATAATCCCCTGTTTGTAGGTTGTGGGACTGACAACCTACACATGGACATCACCAGATGGTCAATACTGAAATCAGATTGATTATGTTCTTTGCAGCCAAAGATGGAAAAGCTCTAGATAGTCAGCAAAAATAAGACCTGGAGTTGACTGTGGCTCAGATCATGACCTTATTGCCAAATTCAGACTTAAATTGAAAAAAGTAGAGAAAACCTCTAGACCATTTGGGTATGACCTAAATCAAATTCCTTATGATTATACAGTGGAAGTGACAAATAGATTCAAGGGATTAGAGCTGATAGAGTGCCTGAAGAACTATGGATGGAGGTTTGTAACATTGTTCAGGAGGCAGTGATCAAGATCATCCCCAAGAAAAAGACATGCAAAGAGGCAAAAAGAGAAAAGAAGAGAAAGTAAAGGCAAAGGAGAAAAGAAAAGATATACTCATCTGAATGCAGAGTTCCAAAGAATAGCAAGGAGAGATAATAAAGCCTTCCTCAGTGATCTATGCAAAGAAGTAGAGGAAAACAATAGAATGGGAAAGACTATAGAGATCTTTCAAGAAAATTAGAGATAACAAGGAAACATTTCTTGCAAAGATGGGCACAATAAAGGACAGAAACAGTATGGACCTAACAGAAGCAGAAGATATTAAGAGATGGCAAGGATACACAGAAGAAGTATACAAAAAAGGTCTTAATGACCCGGATAACTATGAGGGGATGATCACTCACCTAGAACCAGACATCCTGAAGTCAAGTCGGCCTTAGAAAGCATTACTACAAACAAAGCTAATGTTTATAGCTCTAAATGTCTATGTTAATCATATTAATCAAACCAGCAAGCCTGAGCCACCTCCAATAGCAGATACTAATGGTGGCTCAGAGGGTAAAGCATCTGCCTACGGTGTGGGAGACTGGAGTTCGATCCCTGGATGGGGAAGATCCCCTGGAGAAGGAAATGGCAACCCACTCCAGTATTCTTGCCTGGAGAGTTCCATGGATGGAGGAGCCTGGTAGGCTACACAGTCCATGGGATCGCAAAGAGTCGGACACGACTGAGCGACTTCACTCACTCAATTCAGTACTGAGTATTTCTTGGATCATGGGTTCTAAAATTTATCTTGGCCAGTTTTCTGTATATTTAGATTTAATTTGTAAGCACTTACTTTCAAGTCAGTTAAATATAGTTCATTTACAGGTTAGCTTTTACATAAATCTCAGTTTTTCTGCATGAGTTTAAAAGGTTTTTTTCCCCCATTCCCTACTTATTTTTTTTTCTCCTAAGGCCAGAGCACAGGGGAGAGAAATACCAATCCCTTTTCCTGGGGCCACAGTTGGAGCTCTCCCAGTTTTGTAAAAACATCCTGGGGTTGGGGAGGCTGCAGGATGGAGCAGAGCTCTGATCATCCATAACAAGGCTAGTCCAAAAGGGAAAATCCCAACCACATTCTGCTACAGGCAGGGCCTGAGGTAACAGGGAAGGGCTTCCTGGTATTATCCTATGTGAGCCCTGCTATTTACCAAGAGATCTCAGTTGGTCAGTGTAAACAGTGACACATATGTATCAACAAACAATCAGATCAGATCAGATCAGATCAGTCACTCAGTCGTGTCCGACTCTTTGCGACCCCATGAACCGCAGCACGCCAGGCCTCCCTGTCCATCACCAGCTCCCGGAGGTCACCCAGACTCACACCCATCAAGTCAGTGATGCCATCCAGCCATCTCATCCTCTGTCGTCCCCTTCTCCTCCTGCCCTCAATCCCTCCCAGCATCAGAGTCTTCTCCAATGAGTCAACTCTTCGCATGAGGTGGCCAAAATACTGGAGTTTCAGCTTTAGCATCATTCCTTCCAAAGAAATTCCAGGATTGATCTCCTTCAGAATGGACTGGTTGGATCTTCTTGCAGTCCAAGGGACTCTCAAGAGTCTTCTCCAACACCACAGTTCAAAAGCATCAATTCTTCGGCAAACAATACCAAGTACTAATTTAATACTAATTTAATTTAATATTAATTTAATATTTCCCAGTTCACGTGAATCTGAAATCCATTTAAATTTCTCTTGTGCTTAGAATTGTTTGATTTTTAAGTATCTGCTTTTCTTTAAGCCAATTAAATATCCAGTTAATTTACAAATTAACCTCAGCAACAATATCCAAAGACAAAAACACATCTGAGACATACATATATTCAAACAGACACAGTGAGAGATCTCATAGCTTTGTTTTCTAAACTTAGTCATGAATCAGGTGTCACGATAGAAAACTCACTAGTTTATAAATGACAGTTGGAGTACGGAAAAATTTTTAAAGGATTCTTTTTTTTTTTAAAATTCAGTTTCAGGAATTAGAGGTGGTCTAGGTAAGTGTTCCTGAGAGCCATAGTCTCAAGGCACAGGGAAGAGAAACTCATGTTCTCCTAGTAGGACTTACTCCTTCAAGGTCAGAATTCTGGGAGCGGGGGAGGGGAAAGTACTTTAACAAACTAGCGTTTTCTAATTGCACATGCAGAAATAGCAAATTTTGCAATTTGAAAACAGATTTTAACCAGTTGTCTCTGAAGTCTAAAGGATATTGTGGCCACACGGTCAAAAAATCACTTTTCTTTGTCTGTGGTCATACCAAATAGGAAAAGGAGTACGTCAAGGCTGTATATTGTCACCATGTTTATTTAACTTATATGCAGAGTACATCATGAGAAATGCTGGACTGGAAGAAACACAAGTTGGAATCAAGATTGCTGGGAGAAATCTCAATAACCTCAGATATGCAGATGACACCACCCTTATGGCAGAAAGTGAAGAGGGGCTGAAAAGCCTCTTGATGAAAGTGAAAGTGGAGAGTGAAAAGGTTGGCTTAAAGCTCAACATTCAGAAAACGAAGATCATGGCATCTGGTCCCATCACTACATGGGAAATAGATGGAGAAACAGTGGAAACAGTGTCAGACTTTATTTTTCTGGGCTCCAAAATCACTGCAGATGGTGACTGCAGCCATGAAATTAAAAGACGCTTACTCCTTGGAAGGAAAGTTATGACCAACCTAGATAGCATATTCAAAAGCAGAGACACTACTTTGCCAACAAACGTTCGCCTAGTCAAGGCTATGGTCTTTCCTGTGGTCATGTATGGATGTGAGAGCTGGACTGTGAAGAAGGCTGAGCGCCGAAGAATTGATGGTTTTGAACTGTGGTGTTGGAGAAGACTCTTGAGAGTCCTTGGACTGCAAGGAGATCCAACCAGTCCATTCTGAAGGAGATCAGCCCTGGGATTTCTTTGGAAGGAATGATGCTAAAGCTGAAACTCCAGTATTTTGGCCACCTCATGCGAAGAGTTGACTCATTGGAGAAGACTCTGATGCTGGGAGGGATTGGGGGCAGGAGGAGAAGGGGATGACAGAGGATGAGATGGCTGGATGGCATCACTGACTTGATGGGTGTGAGTCTGAGTGACCTCCGGGAGTTGGTGATGGATAGGGAGGCCTGGTGTGCTGCAGTTCATGGGGTCGCAGAGTCGGACATGACTGAGCGACTGATCTGAGTGCTCAAATTTGCCCTGATAGGCTGCAGTCCATGAGGTCGCTAGGAGTCATGTTGCTAGGACATGACTGAGCGACTTCACTTTCACTTTTCAATTTCATGCATTGGAGAAGGAAATTGCAACCCACTCCAGTGTTCTTGCCTGGAGAATCCCAGGGATGGGGGAGCCTGGTGGGCTGCCATCTATGGGGTCGCACAGAGTTGGACACGACTGAAGTGACTTAGTAGCAGCAGCATCAGCAGCAAGGGCACATTGGCTGATAAAATGTCTCAGCCAGGATTGTCTTATTTTGATCAGTCTCAGGCTTTTGGATTATAGGAGAAAGTCCTGGACATGCGGGAACACTACTCCATTTTCTCATCCTGTGGCAATGAAGATCAAACTGTGAGAGACCTATTTTTAGGCCATATTTCTTTGTCATTGGATCATAGATATAGGTCGACCGGTCATTTAAAATCTCCCAAGGAGCTCCCATCCAGGTGGAACCTTAGAGGAAATGCTTCCCATTTTAGCTCCAGCAGTTAGTACCAGATGTCTGCATGCTCAAACTAAAGTAACCAAGGCAAACCAAAACCTCACCAGCTGGCAGTCACACTTTAAATAAAGCAAACTGTGAAGAGATGCCCAGAAATCAAAAACCAAATGGCACAGGTGCCCCAAAAAGATGGCAGAGAGATGCCCAGAAGTCAGAAGCTTCACATCAGTCTTTCTTTCCTTTATATTTTATTTGTTTTATTTTTGGCTGTGTTGGGTCTTAGTTGCGGCACACAGAATCTTACTTGCGTCGTGCTGGATCTTTCCTTGTGGCTCATGAGCTTCTCTCTAGCTGTGACATGGGTGCTCCAGAGCGTGTGGGCTTAGTAGTTGTGGCGCTCAAACTTAGTTGGCCCGTGGCATGTGGAATCCTACTTCCCCAAGTAGGCACTGAACCTATATCCCCTGCATTGGAAGGTGGATTCTTCCAATGCAATCCACCCACTGCAGCACTAGGGAAGTCCCTGGGATATCCCCTTTTGAATATCCGGCCCCACTCTGGCATCATGTGAAGGACTGAAGCTCATTTTTGGACTGTCTACAGCCTCATCAACACAGCCTTTTTCTGACTATATTCTTCCTTGTTTTAAATTGCCAGCATCTGAACACTTTTAAGCAGTCATCTCTATTCCCATAAGAAGTTCAGTGTAAGGATTTGTTAAGACTCATGCATATAGAAAGTTAATAGCATGGAGAAGCGAGGAGCTCACCCTTGAAGAGACTGACTTGTAGCTGTCAGTTTTGGCTGCCCTTTTGGATGTGCTCAATTCTAGTCTTCACACGTTCTAATCCTTTCTCAAACAAAGAGGTCTGTTGTCTTTCCTAGGTCAAAACTTCTGATTTTTTTCTGAACTTCTGTAGCTCTGTGTGTGTGTGTGTGTGTGTGTGTGTGTGTGTGTGTGTGTGTGTAGGGATGTATCTCTCCTGTTCCAGTGTGTGTGTGTGTGTGTGTGTGTGTGTAGGGATGTATCTCTCCTGTTCCAGTGTGTGTGTGTGTGTGTGTGTGTGTGTGTGTGTGTGTAGGGATGTATCTCTCCTGTTCCAGTTTATTTTTTCCAGGGACTGAACTCTACTGGCCATTGACCCCCAACCTTGGATGGGATTTAGGATCTTCTAAGACTTGAGAGACTTTGGATCTTTAAACCTAGCTGTTTCCACATTGTATGTACTATTTCATCTCCACTAGGTATCTGACTTTCTTCTGTTTTCTTTCTTTCCTTCCTCTCTCTTCTTTCTTCTTTCCTTCTCTTACTTCCATGAGTATCTATTGAATACCTTTGAGGTGTCAGTCACTTATACCAAAAATATAAAAAGAAAAGTGATGCAGTCTCTGCCTTCAAGATCCTTACTGTCAAATGGGGGACTAAATAATGATTACATCTGGTGATAAAGACTGTGGGAGTGAAATGTGCAGGGTGCTGTTTGACCTGCAAAGGTGGAGGAATGATACCTGATTCAGACTGAGACTGGAGTGTGACCTTGAACTGAGCCCTAAAGGACAAATGGGAGTTTGTCAAGTTGAAAGGATAGCATGGTGATGTGGAGTGGCAGAAAGTTTTCAGCAGGAAGTCTTTGTTTGGAGAGATGTTGAAATAGTTGGAGTGGTTAAATAAGTGGATGAATTAAAAATATATAGAAGAATTAATTAGTAGAATCAGTAGGATTCTCTGGTTAGGACTGATATACTTGTAGGGTAGATAAGATATACACGGGCTTCCAAATATGTAGCTTGGGCAGCTAAAGATGCTATTTACAAAACTGGAAGAGAAAGTGCCTGAGGGGCTTCAAGGAGCACTCGTATTCAGGAATTGGTGGGGAAGGGATATAGTTGTCTGTAGTTCAGGAATGGGACAGTAGGAGATGTGGGTGTCATGGTAATAGAGTATTTGGATTAAGAAGAGAACTCAGGATGGAATTCTGAAAAGGAACATTTAAGACATGGAAAAACTAGGCTGAGATTGTAGGGCCAGAGAAATAGGAAAAATACATAAGTGATCATGGTGTCCTGAAATCTTTTGAGTGCAGAATTAACCCATTGTTAATTCTCAGTATTCTTCTCTAATTGTCAGCCTTTATCAACAGTAAATGTTTAGTGGGGGGGCTGTTGAAATTACTAAGTGTGGTATATAATTAAAAAGTTTTGAGATTTCTTAGACTGTTAGAGTGTCCATTTTATTTATTTATTTGACTGCACTACGTGGCTTCTGGCATCTTAGTTCCTCGACTGGGGAGTGAACCCAGGCCCTTGGCAGTGAAAGCACGAAGCCCTGACCACTGGACTGCCATGCCAGGGAATTCCCTAGAATGCCCATTTTAAATGTGATTCGTCCTAATGCTTGGAGAACCTGGAATGGACCACCTCATGTTGAAACTTACGGATTCACTTTACAGTTAAATATATAGTTTTATATGTAAATATATGATTCATCCCTGAAAGTTAAAGTCTTATGGTTCCATTTTAGGACCTGTGGATGGAGTATTTGAACATGGAGCGCATCCATTACGAGTTTCAGGAAACTGTTGGTCTGTGGACACAGGCCAAGCTTGAGTCCCATTCTGCGCCCTGCAGTTCATCAGTTCAGTTGGACTTCACTGATCCTTTGTTGGGTGAGTTGTATGAGAGAGCATCAGACCCTTTGAATCAGTGAAGGAATGGGTGAATGAATGAGTGAGTGAATCAGAGCCATTAAATGTTAACGTTCGTATAGTGTATCCCTCAGTGAGAATTGCTTTTTTTTTTAGGAATTCATTGTTAACTTGTGTACTACTTTGGGTTAGGTCATGCTATGAATGAAACTCCAGAAACAGTGAGGGCACAAATAGGGATTTGTTTTGTTTATGTCAAAGAAGTCTGGAGGCAAGCAGTTCAGAGCAGTCGCTTTATGAACCTGAACGCCTTCAGGGACCCCTGCTCCTCCTGTCTTTCTGTCTCACTGTACTAACATCAGACATCCATGTGTGGTTCAAGACTGCTTAAGGCTGCTTAAGCTGTCATATTTGCATTCCATTCAGCGGGCAGGGAAGTCTCCCTCTTTTAAGGACTCTTTCAAGAAGCTCCTCATACACTTTCCAGTTACATCTCATTGGCCCAAACTGAGACACATGGCGTGCTACAGTCCATGGAGTTTCCCCACAGTCTAAATTTTGCTGATTATACCTTTGTGGTATAGTTTAACATTTTTTTTTTTTTGTCTCCTGTATTTCCTGTAAATCGATATTAGGAAAGTGATTAAGTAGTTTGTGATATGTGTTCTCCATGATGCTTTAAAAAGACAGTTAGCTTAGAACATTTGAAGTACAACCTAGAATTTAATTATTTTGGGTTTGTAGTTTTAAAATTGAGCAGTCTGTCTTTTTCTTTGTATCTGAAACTCTTAACCATACAGATGGATCATATTCCCAGAGTTTCTAAGTTAACTGTTTTTCACAGTGCGTTTTTCTAGAGAAACAGTTTTATAAATTGTTAGTTTTCTATTCTAGGCCACAAAACCTCATTTAACCTGCAAAGTTGATGACATGCTTTATAACAAAAAAGTAGAAAATAATATTTGGAGTCACTTAATCATTTAAATTACTGAATATATTTTTTAAATATAGGATATATATACTTGTTGAACAAAATATTATAATATGTAGTGTAATAGAACACTGAGGTGATTCAGAGAAAGGTAAAGATAACTTCTTGATCTAACTCTGCCACTAGCAAGCTGTCTGATCAGAAAAAAATAAGAACCTCTCTTAGCTTTTAGTTCACTCATCTGTAAATGAAGGTGCAGAGCAATCTACCTAAGATTAAAATTTTTCTCTCCAACAAATTTCTCCCTCCTTTTCCCCTGAAATAAGAGGCTTTTGTTTTTGTTGTTGTTGTTTGGATGATGAAAATTATATGAGCTCATTGGGAAAAATTAAACAGTTTAGGAAGGTATAGGGGAAAGTGTAAAAGTTGTCCTCAACCCAGCCATATCAGTTCTCATTTTTAGTCCTGAAAGTTTGTTAAATGAGAGGAAGAGCTATATTTATAGATCTGGAAGCTGTTGAATATATGTGTGTTCGTGCCCTCCCATCCGTTGTGTTTTCACATTGCCTTAACCCTGCCCTAAAAGGCTGATTGTTTTTCCGAAGGTAAGCTAGTAATTTATCAAGCCCTTAATTTGTTCTAAGCACTGTCTTTGTATGCATTAACTCAGTCTTCCCAACAACCCTGTGAGGGTTATCTCCATTGAGCTGGTAAGGAGCCTGAGGTGTACAGTAGTTAATGTAACTTGCCCAAGTCACAAAGCTGGGGCTTTGAAGAGCAGGCTTCAGAGACCCTGCTCTTCACCATTTACCTTATTTTATTTCTGGCAATCAGTACAGGTTGCAGTTCTAAATAAAAGTAAGACCAAGATTTGTAAACAATAAGTTTCAGGTTTTTCTGAGGTGAGAGCAGGTTAGGTAATGATTATATCAAACGATTGAACTTGTGATTGTGATTATAGGAAAAATTTCAGTAGCATGTCATAGTTTATTGTATACTTGTGACACCAACTTTTTCTCAAATTTGTTGGTTTCATAACTTTTTGTCAGTTGTGGTCCAGAGTTGTGATTATAGTTAAATATGGTCTGAATTTTTATTTCTTTTATTTTGTATTTAAAGTATCACTTTTGATTTTTCTTTCATAGTAAGTTATATTGGGATGGCAAAAGATCCTTTCCACCTCCCCACTCCCATTTTCCTTTAGAATTATGAGCTAATGTTGCTTGAAAGAAATTTGAACATAGGAATCTTACCCAGTGGTGAATATCCTGCCTTATTACATTCTGTGCATAGATTGGTAGTTCTAGTGGAAAAACCCCAGCTATAAGGGACAGTCCTGTCCTTGACCTGTTTGGAATGTTCCATTTGTTTGGATTACAAACAATACAAGTTTTCTTATGCCAAGTAAATTCATGGCTATTAAATTTTCTTTAATTTTTCTTAACAAGAATAGAAAATTGAATGCTATATCTGGAATGAAATCGGAAGTTCAGAGTAGTCCCTTAAGTACTTTGTTGACTTATTGACTTGAAATTCCCTTGACCTTTCCTGGCTTCTATTATATTACATGGCAGCATTTTTCTTCACATTCTTCATGAGCTGTGTGGTATGTGGATAGTGTAGTGAAGAAAAAGGTAGGGAAGATAGGAATTTATTAGACACCTACTGTGTTTCAACTCTCTACTGAGTACAGAAATGTAAACATTTAAGTTGGATTGATCAGTATGAGACCATGTACAATCTAGTGCAAAGTTGCATGGTACAGATTTACCTTGATTTACCTTTATTTTTCTTGTGTGGTGCCTGACTTCTTATTTGGACTCATAAATCAGTTTTTGAGTGAATCAATGAATGAATGAATGACTATTTAGTGAAAGTCGTTCAGTTGTGTCCGACTGTTTGTGACCCCACGGACAGTCCATGGAATTCCCCAGGCCAGAATGCTAGAGTGGGCAGCTGTTCCCTTCTCCAGGGAATGTTCCCAACCCAGGGATTGATCCCAGGTCTCCTGCATTGCAGGTGGGTTCTTTACCAGCTGAGCCACAAGGGAAGCCCATGAATGACTATATGACTATATAAGTTCTATAGGAGGTTATGCCCATGTCTTCATTCAATTTAACTCTACTGTTTTCAGCCCCCCTAATCAAACCGTGGTCTAATATGGTGCTTTTCACTCAGCTTCATTCCATAATGCCCATCCCTCTTTCTCGTTTATTTCTTGTGGTTGCATTAAACTCTTAACTGGGCTACCTGCCCCATTTCCCCATTCTACTCTCCAGATGATAGCCACCGTCTTTCTAAGCCTTGTTTAGAGTCATTTACTAGATCCCTTTTGCACTGTTGTCAAGTCCAAACACCTTAGCATGTCATGCCAAGCTGTCTAGGGTAATAATTTAAGATTGTGATCTGTAGCTCTGTAACTATCATCAAGACTTTTTGAGGATAGTAATTATATTTAATCATACCACATGCTCCCAAGCTTCCAGTTCCTAGTAGAATATTATTAGGCCAGTGGGTGATCCCTCAGAATTTGCAAATAACAAAAGATAATTTTATTCATTTACGTCTCTGGTGATTTAAAGAGCTATTCTTCAGATCTTCAGTATTCTTTATGAAGGTAACAGACTATGTAATCATGTAGTGCATTATGCCTAGTCGTAGCCATTAGTCAGCAAAATGACAATTTTTTTTCAGCTAAAGAAAGAGTTTTAAGTAACCTGCGGAAGCATGAGGACCCCCAGCCTCCTCTTGTTCTGCACCTGATGAGGCCTCCTGTGCCAGTTGTTTCCTCAGCCATGCTCCTGAGTCAGAAGGATGCCACCGAGCTGGTGCGCACAGACCTGAATCTGCTGCAACAGCAGGCTAGGTAAGACCACACACTCTCCAGGATCATGGTTGTGTGCTTGCTGCTGTGATATCGTGATGAGTAGTACCTCGAAGGGCTTCCTCGTTAGCCTTCTCACCATGAGGGTAGTTTGACCAGACTGGCTCAGATGGTTATCTTAGTTAACCAGGTTGTGAGAAATCTTTTAATTTCACATGGAAATTATGTGGGTTTTCATGTACTCTATAAATTGTACGTGTTTCTTGTGGCATTTCTGTGTCCGTAGTGCCAGCTAGGAAACCATATAATATTGGAAAGACGGTGTTCAAAGGGAACAGAATGAGATTTATTTTCTTTTGTCACTGCTTTGCTCTCTAAATGTCCGAATTCTTTTAAAAATTACATAGATACTTGATGGAAGGGCAGGAAATACTCATTTAATATTCTGAGTTCATGGTGGCTACAGAATGATCAGCTGTTTGTTTTGATTCTAGCTTGTGATCATGTGAGGAGGATAGTGTGTGTTTTACTTATAAAGTGAAAGAGTTTATCTTTGCAAAACTCATAGGAATCCATCTATTATTGGTCCTTTTTCCATTGGTTGTTTGTGGTTTATTCATATCATGTGTGTTGTTTCCACCACACCGCACAGGCTACTTGCAGATTACTGAAATAATACAGTTAGGACAGTGTTGCAAACTAGCTTATCCGGTCTTCCACATGTCGATTTGAGTTGCTAATACTTAGGAAGTCACTATGTGTGTGCTAAGTCACTAAATTGTGTCTGACTCTTTTGCAACCCCATGGACTGAAGCTTGCCAGGCTCTCTATCCATGTGATTTCCCAGGCGAGAATACTGGAATGGGTTGCCATTTCCTTCTCTAGGGGATCTTCCTGACCCAGGGCTTGAACCTGTGTCTCTTGCATTGGCAGGTGGATTCTTTACCACTGAGCACCAGGGAAGCCCTTAAGAAGTCACTGGTACTTAGAAAAAAGGTTCCCCCTTAGGATGATTAAATTAGCATGAAATTCTCATTTGTTCTTGTGTACTTAAGAGTTCATTTAAAAAAAAAAAACATTGTTGATATAACACAGATTTTAAATGGAGCTTTGTTTCTAGCTAAAAAGTTGTTATACTTTTCCTTCCTTTCTTAACTTTCTTGTAATCAGTGACTGCCAGGGAGAAGGTCTGGGTAAGTCTTAGCACACACTTTTGATGTCTTACTACTGTGAGATTCTTGTGTGTTACTGTTCACCGATGCAGGCTGGGAGTGACTGGAAGCCTTTATCACTTACCATAAAGTTTTTCCTAAGACTTTTAAAATAACTTCTCCTGATGATGTTTTTCAGAACTGCAGCTCTTCGGGAATCTCAGCAGGTTGCGCTGGATAGTGAACTGTTGGACACAATGCCCAAGCAGTATGTTAATCGAGAAGAACAGACCACACTACATTTGGAGTGCAGAGGCAGTAGTGGTAAAAAGTGCCAAGGAGCAGCAGTTGTAACAGTTCAAGTAAGACTGAGTTTCCTCATAGTTCAGAGAATTTCATTTGAGTTCCTCATATTGGCATATCATTGAGAAAGACTGAAAGAAATATTTAGTACATCATCAGTGTCCCAAATTTAATAGTTTTGGGGAGAGTGAAGCTGCCCATATCGGAATGTCCCCTGGAGAAGAACATGGCAACCCACTCAGTATTCTTGCCTAGAGAACGTCTTGGACAGAGGAGCCTGGCGGGCCACAGTCCATGGGATCACAAAGGGACTGACATGACTGAAGTGATTTAGTACAGCACAAAGCTACATACAGAGCTGATCACTTACTTCCATAAGTGCTGATGAGTCTTCCAGGACAGACAGAAATAAAAGAAAAGTGGAATCATTAAGATGATTCTAAGAGAGAGGGGCTCCAACTGGTTTTTAAAAGATTTTGGTGATGATAGTATGGATTCAGTGAGAAGAATGTGGGAATGGAGTCACTCGCGGTCAGTGGCTCGATCAGTCTGTTTCACTTTTCTTGGGGAGTAGTGATAGGAATTCACGTTGAGAAAGGTTGGAGCTCACATTGGAAAGGATCATCACCGGGATCTTCCCGAGTAAAGATGTGTGCTGCAGATGGTGGGGAGTTACTGAAGACAGAGGTAGGAGGGCCGTGTGGAAAGCAGATCACTTGGGCGGAGCTTGCCAACACACCAAAGTTGGGTCTGTGACATTGTAAAGACTGCAAACGGAAGGTTAGCTTTAGCCAACATGTCATAGCACTTAATTTATGCAAGGTACCATCTAAACACTTTATATAACTTATTTTATCCTCACCACAACACCAAAAGGTGGATATTCTTTTTGTCTGTATTTTTCAGATGAAGAAATACGGGCAAGGAGCAATTAAGTTAAATGCCCAAAGTGATGGTGCCAGTGCAGGGCATAACCAGGAAGGCCCAGGCAGAATGCGTGCTCTTTAGGCAATGCAGCTTGCTGTTCCTGCAAGTGAATTCAGAATTCCCTGAGCTGGGAAAGAAATGCTTGGAGAGGGGCGCTGGCTGCTGCTTGACTACACTCACACAAAAATGGCTCCTCTTTTTTGTTAGCTTTTACAAATTGGGCGACGTATTTTTCTGACTTTTGGTTGTCTTTCAAAAATGTCCCTTCTTTTTGTGCCAGTCCTAACAATTCTAATGTAGCTTTCATCAGTCTCTTCTAGGAGACTATTTTCTCTGAAATATCTTCTTTGAAATAAGTTTTATAGTCCTATTTTTCATTACTTTCAAAATGCATTTTTGTTTTTTTCCAACATAGTTGTATGCATCTATTAAGAAACTTAACCTGGAATGTGAGATTCCTAAATATTGAGACAATATCTTTGGCCAGGTGCTTTATGAAGTTACTTTTCTTTCTGTGTGTGTGTGTTTCAGTGTGGTTTATTCCTTCCACTGCTAATGCTTTAGAAAGACTGAGGTAAAGAAGTATTTAAGAAGGGTCACTTGCTAAAATAATAAAACAGGAAGAAAAATTTGCCAGCTGAGGGTGGAGTTTGAGTTGGTGGGAAAAAGGCTGAAAATGCATCTGATTGTAATGAAAAAGGAACCGTTTATTACCAATTTGTGTTTTCACAAATAGTGTTATTCCATATTTTGAAATTACACATCTATGTCAGGCTGTTAATTCTATATAGAGAAGGGAATTCCCCTAAAATGCATTTTTGTAAGTGACTGTTGAAATAAGTACAAAGAAATGTTTTTCCACAATACATTTAGCTTACTCTTTTAAGCTAATAGCTTATTCTTCGAAGAGTTGTAAATATTTGCTGTCCCACCCAAAGAACAGGTCTGACTGTGTGACTTCTTAGTAATTTGCAGGGTCTTGTGATGGAAAATGCAACCCAGCAGACCTGGGAGCTTGGCTCAAAGCCCACCGGTGACCTTTTCTCTTTTTCAGAAAAAAGGATCATAATCTTGATTTATCTGAACCCTTGAATTGAAATTTCTTTTATAACCTTTAGTTTGTTAATTCTGAAATAAAAAGTTACATCTTTTCTAAAATACCTTCAAAGTAATTTTGATTGAAGGGAGATCAGAAAGAAGATGATATATGACAAGAACTAAATGAATATGGTTTAGATTTTGCTTTTACAGACAACACAAAAATACTTATGCTTATTTTCAAAAGTAAAATTGGTAGATGCTAAGATCACTTGAAGAAAGAAGTAACAAAAATGAGAAAGGATAGAGGAAAAAAGAGGGGATTTTATAGATTCTTAAAGAGTTTGAAAAATAGCTGTGTTTTGTGGCCATAACCTCATAAGAAATATCCAAGTTTTCTTAAAGCACATTTTAATTTTCTGCTGACCTTTCTTGTTGCCCTGTGATTTTTCAGTTTGGGAAATCTCATCATTTGGAAAAATCCAGAAGCTTGGGAACTTCCACTGATGGCTCCTAGAAATATCAGTATTAACAGTACTGTTTACTTTAGCCATTATTTAGCCTGATGATGCTGATGTGCCAGGGGAATTAAAAATGTAAAGACAGCAATCAACTTTTGTAGTCTGAGGCTTAAGTAGGATTTCTTTGAAAGGTTATATAGAAATTGCTAATTACAGCTGTCCTGGGGGGTACTTACTGGTCATAATGTCTAGGAATTGAAGATAAAATTATTTTTTGTTCCTCATCTATGGCTGAGAGCAAAGTAGAGGAAAATTGAAGCTCTAGCTGTCATGAAGTTTGGGGATTGTGTATGCAAATCTGTTAGGTTTGCTCTGATTTTTTGTTAAAGATTGTACTTGAATCTAAAGTCACCCATTACACAAATGGATAACGTTAGTTTGTAGGAAGAGAGGTATTTGTCAGGAAAAGGGAAAGTGAGTTCTGAGTGTTTATGGATTCACCAATAAACTGTCGCTGGGAAAGAGTATTCCTTCAGGAGGTAGATTATATAATTGCATGAAACTAGCCCTTATACATACGTGTGTCCAGTGGACACTTCATGGTTGTGACTAATAGTGTTGATCCTGCTTGACATCATTCTCGCATCTGGTGATGCTGTCATGAGGCCTCTTCTAGTCTCCCTGAATCTGTAGCCACTTCTTAGTTTCTTCCAGGGTTCCTCTTCATCTGCTCAGTGCTTGGATTGCTGGTTGTGCTTGGTTCTACTCCTGATCCCCTTCTTCACTGCAATATATGCTGCTTTTTGTCTTCTATCTGTGCTAGAGTTCTTAATCTAGGATTTATGAATGGCCTTTGGTGGGTCATTGAAGCCCCTGAAAGTGTATAGAAAATTTTTTTTCTGGAAAGTTCATAGATTCAGTCGATCCTCAATAGTCCCTGACCCCTAAAAGGTCAGTCCATTTGTTGATGACTCTTGTTCTGTTTGTCAAGTCCAGAATTCTCTCTTGAGATCCAAGTCTAGACTTCTTGCTTACTTAGCATTCTATCAATGTCCCAATGATAACTCTGTAGGGCCCAAACTAATCTCATCTTTATACTTCAAACCTATTTTTTTTTCTGTAATTCCACTTACCTTGGCTCCCAAGATGAAGACCTAGGCATCAGAATTCACATTCACAATCCCACCCCTGTACTTCCCATCTAGTCATATTGGTTCTGCCTTTGAAATAACTTTGAATGTATTCTTTCTTTGTTTCTGTTGACATTGCCCTGTGGTCAGCCCACTTCTCCCCTGAACTGATATTATCAGCCTTCCTGTCCATAGTCTTTCTCCCTGTCTACTTCATTTTTCCCCATTCATCTTTTAAAACACAAACTGATCTCATTTCCAGGCTAAAAACCCATGTTGGTTCCTACATGCTCAGTTGCTCATTTGTGTTCAACTCTTTGTAACCCCATGGACTGTAGCCCACCAGACTCCTCTGTTCATGGGATTCTCCAGGCAAGGATACTGGAGGGGGTTGACATTTTCTCCTCCAGGGGGTCTTCCCAACCCAGGGATCGAACCTGAGTCTCCTCCACTCCTGCATTGGCAGGTGGTGTCTTTACCACTGAGCCACTGGCCTCCCTGGTATGATGGTTCTCTAGAACCTAAAAAGAGTTATGTCTTTTAGGACCCTTCGTAATCTGTTCTTGATCTTTTTCTAGCACATCATTTACCCTCTCTCTCTCTCGGCCTCAACCTTCTGTTTTTTAGCAGCTTGCTCCTTTTCTGTTCTGCAAAGGTGACGTGCACATTCTTTTGTTCTTAGCTCTATGTGCTGGCTGCTCACCCTTTCATTCCTTGGTTCAGTCAGCATCTTTTCTTGTCTCCTCTAGTCAGACTGAGATATTCCTTACTCTTGTCACAGCTTGAGGAGAAATGCTGTCATAGTCACCTGCTCTTTTTCCTACCAGACTGTGACCTCTTTGGGAAGCAGAATTCCTGTCATTATTCGTCGCTGTACCTGTACCACCTAGCACAGCTCCTGGCACATGATAGGTACTTTTAGCACCCCTGAATCAGTCAGTGAAAGCCACAAGCACAACACTTTCTAGGTTGTATTATAACTTGTTTTGTATTACTACTTCTGTAGCTGTTAGTAGAGTTTGGGTTAGCTGTGGGCCAGGATCTTGTCTTTTTCATGTTTATATTGTCAGTGTCTCACACAGTCAGTGCCACAGAAAGAATATGTTTGAAGAAATGAAGAGAATACAAACTCTTCATAATAGTCTCCCTGAAGATATTATTTGACTGTGGAAGACATGGAAATTGGAACTTTTTACTACCAGAAATTGGCAGTCACTTTTGATTCTGCTTACCTTTGGCCAATTTAATGCTTAATTGGCCAGCTTGATGCTTTCTACAAAATCCCAGCTTAAACAACACACACTTCTACACTTAGCTTTTTAAGTGTACAGGCTTCTCCTGGGCATTCATGCAATCTTGGAAAGTGGTAAGGATGGTCATACCTCAGTGCATTGCTTTATTTTTCAGCCTGGTTCAGTGTATTTCTTGTCCCTTGCTTGGGTACTCTCATATCCCAGGTAATCTGCTGCGGACTTTGCTTGCATTATCTCACTTGAGCTTCACAGAATGAGGAAGATGAAGTGGGTTTAGAGAGGCTTGGAAACTTGCCAGAGTCACATAGCTAGTAAGTGGTTCAGTTGGAATCAAGAGTTTTGCTTTTTCCGTTCAGTATTGGGAAATGACTAGGCCATTTGCTTTAGCTGTTTCAGCTCTGATTTCGAAAATGAGTTGATCATGATAGTCAAATCTTACTTGAATTAACATAGTATCCTTTTCTTTCTGTGTTAGTGTGCTAGGATTGCTTCTTTTTCAGTGATTTCATGGGAAATGATTTTTTATTTCAAGTGTAAGTTTTAAAATTAAAACATATATTTTAAGAGTAATTTTGAATGGCTCTTTTGTAAAGATTTCAAATTATGTCATAAAAATATATTGCTGCTTAATGGAATTTTCTGTGAGGGAAAGCCCTGGAAATTTCCAGTTGTCTGCAAATGTTTGAACTATGTATAGCTTGTTTGGGGTATACAGAAGCCAAAGATATTTTATGGCAAGTGGGACGTGCCTCTTCTGTGGTTGCCTCTCTTAACAGAAGCCTCTAATAATTCAGTGATTCCCTGAGGAAATGGGGTGATTTATAATAGGGTTCCTTTTGTTGTACTTTGGTATTGTGGGGCATGTTCGCTGGACCCAGGATTGATTTATGATCATGTGAAAAATTTGCTCGTTTCTAGAAATGAAAGGCCTACCGAGGGCCTCACATTATTGTAACAACTTACTGAATCACATGTTCATGCAACTTTTGGATTTCTTTGTCTACTTAAAATGACTCAAGTGGAAGGGCTTCCAATATGCTGCTTTTTGTCTACAACTTGTAATTGTGAGCTGGTGATCATTCAGGGTCTCTCACCTCCAGTGTAGTAAGAAAAGAAAACTTTTAACAGAGGTGGGAGCTATGAACAAAAACAGGTAAACTAGGAAATTATGGTAATTTGGGGATGTTTCTGTGAGGAAGTCTGAACTTTCCTGAACTAATTAATTTCTTTACTCTTTAGCATTAAGTTGTTTCACCAACATGGAGCGGTGGTCTTAAAGTTGGAGTCAGAGAGTGCTTTTAGCCTCATCTCTCTGCATTTCCCTGTTAAGTGAGCCTCTCTTCTTTCTTACTCATTGTCTTTCCATTTCTCTTCATTCTTGCTGTCTTCCTTCCTCTCTCAGATTCTTTCTTTCCCTCTCTTTGGCTGCTTGCTCTCCAGGTCAGCCAAGGGCTGTGACTCTCAAAGACCCAGTCTAATTGTAGTTGGTGACAAATTTGCCAAAAAGCCAACTGCACATATTCTTAACACATTTTGGGCTATTAAAGATTGACCTGTTACTTGAAAGATTTGAAATAAA
Source organism: Tragelaphus eurycerus (assembly GCA_935064755.1). NCBI lineage: Eukaryota > Metazoa > Chordata > Mammalia > Artiodactyla > Bovidae > Tragelaphus > Tragelaphus eurycerus. The sequence goes on from CAKXYN010000023.1 coordinate 17,700,075, forward strand.
ATATTTGCATTGGTTCGTTATATGGTTTACTGGAAACAGTTTACTTTCTTTAATCTTTAGTTTCTCCAATAATAAAAATTAATCATGATTATCATTACATGTTCTTGGAGAGGCACTTTTCTGCCTTTTGATTCATGGTAACAGCTTATCCTTGAAAAGTTTTGTGAAGATTTTTAACACAACATTGGTGAGTTTTATGGAAGAGTTATTATCATGATCATAAAAGTAGGTGGTCAGCATATCATCTGTTAGAGTTGAGCTGCACTAGGCTGCTATGCAAAGCAAAACAAGCAGGACCATTGTACTTTGGGAGCATTTGATCTGGAATTTATGAAAATAAGCCTGGTGGGGATATCACTGTGGTGGTGGCTGAGGCCTGGGTTTGGGAAGGTGGATGTAAAGGAAAATGTAGCCTTTACTGCTCACTCATGTGATTGGGGAAGACTATGTAAAGAGACTGGAGGGTTTAAAATTCCTGCCTTCTAAATGTTCTGGTCTTTTCAGCATTTCCTGCCATGCCTGCAAGATAAGTCCCAATTCCCTCGCCAGCTCTAAAGGTCTCCCTAAGACAGGCCCCTTTGCGCCCCAGTCCGATTACATTGCAGTCTTCAGCCTTGACTCCCTACTTGGCTGAGCTCCTCTTTGCTGTCCCTCTCTCTTCCTGTCCCCATAGCTGCTACACTGGTTCTGTCTTTGGGTTGCAACCTAGACCTAGGATATTCTCTGCATTTATCCACAGGCAAAAAAGGACATTAAAAATGCACAAACCAAGTAGTTATCACTTAGGTCACCATTCAATTAATTAGAGAAAGGGATATTAACAACCCCCTCAATTAAGAAGGACATAATCTGAAATAAAGGATTGTTGTTGCTCAATCACTAAGTCATGTCCAGCTATTTGCGACCCCATGAACTGTAGCACACCAGGCTTCCCTGTCCTTCACTATCTCCCTGAGTTTGCTCAAGCTCGTTTTCATTGAGTTGGTGATGCCATCCAACCATTTCATTCTTCGTTGCCCTCTTCTACCCTCAGTCTTTCCCAGTATCAGGGTCTTTTCCAATGAATTGGCTCTTTGCATCAGGTGGCCAAAGTTTTGGAACTTCAGCATCAGTCCTTCCAATGAATATTCAGGGTTGATTTCCTTTAGGATTGACTGGTTTGATCTCCTTGCTATCCAAGGAACTCTCAAGAATCTTGTCTCGAGAGCACCACAGTTTAAAAACATCAGTTCTTCAGCACTCAGCCTTTTTTATGGTCCAGCTCTCACATCTGTACATGACTATTGGAAAAACCATAGCTTTGACTATACCGACCTTTGTCAGCAAAGTGATGTCTCTCTGCTTTGTAATACACTGTGTAGGTTTGTCACAGCTTTTCTTCCAAGGAGGAAGTGTCTTTTAATTTCATGGCTGCAGTCACCATCTGCAGTGATTTTGGAGCACAAGAAAAAAAAATTTGCTGTTTCCATTTTTTCCCCATCTATTTGCTATGAAGTGATGGGACCAGATGCCATAATCTTAGTTTTTTGAATGTTGAATTTTAAGCCAGCTTTTTCACTCTCTTCTTTAACACCCATCAGGAGGCTCTTTAGTTCTTTTTCATTTTCTGCCATGAGAGTGGTATCATCTGCATATCTGAGGTTGATATTTCACCTGGCAGTCTGAATTCCAGCTTGTGATTCATCCAGCCTGGCACTTCCCCTGATGTACTCTGCATATAAGTTAAGTAAGCAGAGTGACAATATACAGCCTTGATGTACTCATTTCGTAATTTTGAACCAGTCCATTGTTCCATGTCCGGTTCTAACTCTTGCTTCTTGAGCTGCATACAGGTTTCTTAGGAGGCATGGTGAGGTGGTCTGGTATTCTCATGTCTTTAAGGTTTTTCCAGTTTGTTGTGATCCATGTAGTCAGAGGCTTTAGTGTAGTCAGTGAAGCAGAAGTAGTTGTTTCTCTGAAATTCCCTTGCTTTTCCCGTGATCCAATGGATGTTGGCTATCTTATCTCTGGCCTTTTCTAAATCCAGCTTGTACATCTGGAATTTCTTGGTTCATGTACTGCTGAAAACTGACTTGATGGATTTTGAGCATTACCTTGCTAGCATGTGAAATGAGTGCAGTTAGTTGTGTGGTACTTCGAGCATTCTTTGGCATATCCCTTCTTTGGAATTGGGATGAAAACTGACTTTTTCAGTTCTGTGGCCACTAAGTTTTCCAAATTTGCTGGCGTATTAAGTGCAACACTTTAACAGCATCATCTTTTAGGATTTGAACTAGATCAGCTGGAATTCTGTCAACTCCACTAGCTTTATTCATAGTAGTACTTCCTAAGACCCACTTGACTTCACACTGCAGGATATCTGGCTCTAGGTGAGTGATGACACTGTCATGGTTATCCAGGTCATTAAGACCTTTTTTGTACAGTTCTTCTGTGTATTCTTGCCACCTCTTCTTAATATCTTCTGCTTCTGTTAGGTCCTCGCCATTTCTGTCCTTTATTGGGCCCATCTTTGCATGAAGTATTCCATTGATATCGCTAGTGTTCTTGAGATTTCTAGTGTTTCCCATTCTGTTGTTTTCCTCTATGTCTTTGCATTGATCATTGAGGAATGCTTTCTTATCTCCCCTTGCTATTCTCTGAAACTCTGCATTCAGTTGGGTATATCTTTTCCTTTCTCCTTTGCCTTTCACTTCTCTTCTTTTCTCAGCTATTTGTAAGGCCTCCTCAAGACAACCATTTTGCTGTCTTTCAGTTCTTTTTCTTTGAGATGGTTTTGGTCACCACCACCTGTACAGTGTTATGAACCTCTGTCCGTAGTTCTTCAGGCACCCTGTCTATCAGATCTAATCCCTTGAATCTATTTGTCACGTCCATTGTATAATCGAGAGGAATTTGATTTAGGTCATACCTGCATGGCCTAGTAGTTTTCCCTATTTTCTTCAATTTAAGTCTGATTTTTACAATAGGAGTCATGATCTGAGCCACAGTCAGCCCCGGGTCTTGTTTTTGCTGACCGTATAAAGCTTCTCCATCTTCAGCTACAAAGAATATAATTAATTTGATTTCAGTATTGACCATCTGGTATTGTCTATGTATGCCAGTATGTTCTCTTGGCAAAGAGAACTCTGTTAGCCTTTGCCCTGCTTCATTTTGTACTCCAAGGCCAAACTTGCCTCAAGTATCTCTTGACTTCTACTTTTGCACTCCAATCCCTATGATGAAAAGGATATCGTTTTTTATGTTAGTTCTAGAGGGTCTTGAAGGTCTTCATAGAACTGTTTAATTTCAGCTTCTCAGCCTTAGGGGTTGGGGCATGAAAAGTGAAAGTGGAAAGTGAAAGTCACTCAGTGTGTCTGACTCTTTGAGACCCTATGGACTGTTGCCCTCCATGCTCTTCTGTCCATGGAATTCTCCAGGCCAGAATACTGGAGTGAAGCCGTTCCCTTCTCCAGGGGATCATCCCATGAACCCAGGTCTCCTGCATTGCGGGCAGATTCTTTACCAGCTGAGCCACCAGGGAAGCCCAAGAATACTAGAGTGGGTAGCATATCCCTTCTCCAGTGGATCTTCCTGACTGAGGAATTGAACAGGGGTCTCCTGCATTGCAAACAGATTCTTTACCAGCTGAGTTACCAGGATTGGGACGTAGACTTTGATTACTGTGACACTGAATTGTTTGCTTTGGAAAGGAACCAAGATCATTTTGTCATTTCTGAGATTGCACCCAAGTACTGCATTCTGGACTCTTGTTGACTTGTAAGGGCTGCTCTTTTTTTTTCCAAGGGATTCTTGCCCACAATAGTAGATATCATGGTCATCTAAATTAAATTTGTCCATTTGCATCCATTTTAGTTCACTGATTCCTAAAATGTCAGTGTTCCCTCTTGCCTTTGCCTTCTTGACCACATCCAGTTTAACCTGATTCATGGACCTAACATTCCTGGTTTCTATGTGATATTGATTTTTACAGCATTGGACTTTACTTTCACCACCAGACACATCATCCACAACTGGACATCAGTTCCGCTTCGGCTCACCCTTTCATTCTTTCTAGTTATTTCTCTGCTCTTCCCCAGTAGCATTGTTGTTGAGTTGCTAAGTCATGTCTGATTCTTAGCAACCCCATGACTGCAGCATGCCAGGCCTCCCTGTTCCTTGCCATCTCCTGGAGTTCACCCAAATTCATGTGCATTGAATCAATGATACCATCCTACCATGCCATCCTCTGTCACCCCCTTCTCCTCCTGCCCTCAATCTTTCCCGGCATCAGGGTCTTTTCTGAGTCGGCTCTTTGTGTCAGGTGGCTAAAGAATTGGAACTTCAGCTTCAACACCAGTCATTCCAATAAATATTCGGGGTTGATTTTCCTTAGAATTGACTGGTTGATCTCCTTGCTGTCCGAGGGACTCTCAAGAGCCTTCTCCACCACCAGAATTTGAAAGCATCAATTCTACGGTGATCAGGCTTCTTTGTGGTCCAGCTCTCACATCTGTACATGACTACTGGACAAACCATAGCTCTGACTATACAGACCTTTGCTGGAAAGTGATGTCTTTCCTTTGTAATACACTGCCTAGGTTTGTCATAGCCTTTATTCCAAGAAGTAAGCATCTTCTAATTTCATGGCTACAGTCACCGTCTGTGGTGATTTTGGAGCTCAAGAGGAGAAAATCTGTCACTGCTTCTACTATTCCCCCTTCTTGAACTGTTGAGACCAGATTTCCAATATACCCTAATAGCATATTGAACACCTGCTCACCTGGGGGGCTTATCTTATGGTGCCTTATGGTATCTTATGGTATCTTTTTGCCCTTTCATAGTGTTCATGGGATTCTCAAGATAAGAATACGAAGTGGTTTACCAATCCCTTCTCCAGTAGACCATCTTTTTCTGAACTCTCCATCATGTCCAATCTATCTTGGGTGGCCCTGCCCTGCATGGCTCATAGCTTCATTGAGTTACACAAGGCTGGATCCATGTGACCATTTTGGTTAGTTTTTTATGATTGTGGTTTTCATTCTGGGGGCCATGGGATTGTAGTTCTTGCTTCTTCTGTCTGCCCTCTGATGGATGAGGATAAGAGGCTTGTGCAAACTTCCTGATGGGAGGGACTGGCTGTGGGAAAAACTGAATATTGGTATGGTGAGCAGGGCCATGTTCTGTAAATCTTTAATCCGATTTTCTACTGATGGGTGGAGCTGTGCTCTCTCCCTGTTAGTTGTTTGGCCTGAGGCGGCCCAGGCTCTATGCTACAGCCGAGTTGTCCTCCAAAAGGACTTATGTGACACAGGCTTTCCAGAACTACTGCTGCCAGTGCCCCTGTCCCTGTGGCAGTCCATTGTTGACCAGCACCTCCACACAAGACCCTCAAACACTCATAGGCAGGTCTGGCTCAGTCTGGGGGGGTCACTGCCCCTTTACCCTTTACCCTGCGTCCTGGTGCGCACAAGTATTTGTGCCCTCCAAGAGTCTCTGGAGGGTGTGGGGTTTGATTTAAATGTGATTGCAGCCCTCCTACCAACTCATTGCCTCTTCTCCTTTGTCCTTTGACATGCAGTATCTTTTTTTTGGTGAATTCTAAAATCCTCCTGTCGCTGGTTGTTCAGTAGCTAGTTGCAATTTGGTGTTCTTGCAGGAGAAAATGAGCACGTCCTTCTACTCTACCATCTTGATAGGATAGTTCTAAAAAATTGAAATAACTTTAGTTTTTTTTTAAACCTCAGTAAGTTCTTATTTTTCACATCTTTGCTGAGAACCAGTAAAACTCTTATCATTAAAGACCAAATTTCAAGAACCACTGAATTAATCAATTGCTCCTTCCTCAGCATGCAACCGAAATGCAGTCATTTCTCATACTTTATCTTTTGGTGTTTCTTTTATAAATATATATCTTTTCTTCTTCCAGTTGTTTTATTAACAGATTTGTGTCATCCTCTTTTTATGGTTTTGTGCAGATGAGATCTGCAGCCCCAATGTCAAATGATGTGTGTTTCTGGATCGAGAGAACAGAGAAGTGTTACAGCTCTGGGGAGGGATGGTCCACAGAAGGGGGCTTGATGTGCCCCAAGAAAAGCCCCAGGGGTGGAAGCCATTGAATTTATTTTTGATGAGAATCAGAACGTTGAAGCATAAGCGGCAGAGAACATAGCCTACCAAAAAAAGCTCTGAACCAGCAACAAACTAATTTAAGTTTGATTCTTCATGAAAAGCTTGAGACTCTTAAATAGTTTTTTTTGACATTTCCTCCCCCATCCTCCTCAGGTTCAATTGAGAATTTTGAGTTACAGTATTAGTTGTAATAATATTCTCTTTATCAAATACCCAGGATATTTGTAATAAAGTGTCTGCTGTAGAAACCTGTAGGGGCAAATAAATCTGTTGATCACTTTTAATTTTTCTTAGTTTGAAGGTATGCATAAGAATGAAGCAATAAGCCAACAGCTTTATGTTTTGCGAAAAGAAGTAAAGCAGTTGCAAGCAGAAGCTGCTAAACCACCATCACTTAATATTGTGGAAGCCGCTGTGCATGCTGAAAACTTGATTACGTAAGTTTTGAGGGTGTTATAATTTAAAATACTAGTTAGTTATTACTGATAGCAATCATACGTACTACTATCCTCCCAGTCACCTATTAATTAACTAGTATAGAAATTAGCAGCCTTTGGACCAAGTCTGACCTGCCATCTATTTTTATAAGTAAAGTTTTATTGTGACATAACCATGTCCATGTACTTATTTAATGTGTATAGCTTTTATGTTCCAATGGTGGAATTGAATGTTATGACAATTTATAGCCCATAAAGCATAAAATATTTACTGTCTGTCTCTTTATAGAATAATTTTGCTGACCCTTGAATTAGGAGGTGATACATTATATTAGAATTTAACCTGGAGAGATTTAGTGCTTAAGCTTTATATTAAAGGCACGTTTACTCAGGAAGTCATCATCATTAATTCAGATTATTGAGCAAAGTTTGCAGTGGAATTGTTCAGGGCTCACAAGTGTAGTTGCCGGCTTACATTTGACCATCCATGGTGGTTTCTTTTGGAGCTCAAAGCCACCGTGATATTACCTAGTTGACTCACCAGCAGCTAATCCCCCTGTAGATTAGGATGGTGGTGTGGATGGGGGCATTGAGACCTTTTGTGGGTTAGATTGGAAGGGTCTGGGAAGGAGGAGGAGATAAGGTGAACAAGAGGTTGCTGTTTCTTTTTCTAGAAAAGAAACTCAAAACAGAGTAATAATTAGAAGAGATATCTTTTATACTAGGATCTTATTCTATACAAAAACCTTTTTCTTCAACCTAAGTCATTGTTTTAGATTTTAAAATTTAGAGAAATCAAGGTTCTTATTTTTAAAAACATGTATTTATGTAATATACAACATTGAGTAATATTTGAATTAATTGGATAATTTGGAAAAATTGGATGTAAAATTGTGGATTACATACAACTATGAAAATATTTAATGTTAATAAAGGCTGACTTTCCTCCCTCCGAGAGGACATAAAATCATTTCTGTATATTGAAAATAAGTTGTTGGGCTTCCCTGTTGGCTCAGGCAATAAAGAATCTGCCTGCAATGCAGGAGACCCAGGTTCGATCCCTGAGTTGAGTAGATTCTCTGGAGAAGGGAATGGCTATCCATTCCAATATTCTTGCGTGGAGAATTCCATGGATAGAGGAGCCTGGTGGGCTGCAGTCCATGGGGTCACAAAGAGCTGGACATGACTGAGTGATCAGCACACTTTGACTTTGACATTTGAAAATACTTAATGTAAATAAAGGCTAATCCCCCCACCCTCACTCCAGGAGGACATAAAATCATTTCTCTGTGTTGAAAATAAGTTGTTGGGTCAAGTTGTAATATCCTGTGAAATATTTCTAAAATGACATTTGTGTGGGGCTCTCAGGACTCTTAAGGATATTGCCTGAGAAATGCAGAGTATCAGAGAAACACTGTGGGTCTGAATTCTCTTCCTATAGACCAGTAGCCTTACCAGTGTTTTCCCACAGGGCCCTAGTGAATGCCTACCAGTCACAGCCCACCCCTGGGGTTCAGAAGGTTGGCATCAGCCTCTTCTTTACTGTTGTGGATTATGTCAGTGATGAGACCCAGCGTCATCCTCCCACAAGGCAATTCTTTACTTCATGCATCGAGATCTTGGGACAGGTAAGGTTATCCTGTTTTTAGCCTTATTTACGTATGATGAATCCCTTCAGTGTCCTCATTCGATATAATCAGGGTTGACTCCACACTTAAAGGTTCAGAGTCTTACCTAAGTTAGAAGGCCCTTTGAATTGTTGACTTGTCAAGGTGTGGTTAGAATTGCTGGTATGAAATTCTGCTTTTCAGAAAGAAATACTAAATTATTAGTATATGAAAGTCTCCAGGGAGATGTCAAATTCTATTGTATGCGGTTGGTGTTAATAATAGTATTAGTGAAACTATTGTTTATAAAATGCCTTTTGATTCATTATTTTATTTCATCCTTACAATGACTCTGTGTGATTGAGAGCATTTCAGTGTTAAAGATGAGAAAAACCGGTCTCTAAAAGATTGAGTGACTTGCCTAAGAAATGCAGCTGGTGAGCCCTGGAGGCAAGAGGGACCCCAGGTCTTCTGACTCAACATTCACTGCTCCACCTCTCCACTGCGGCCTCTCAGTTGCTACTCACAATTTATTTACTTGACTTGACTCTTAAATATATGGATATTTCAAAAAGACAAGGGCAGTGAATCCATGCAGACTTATGGAATGTGTCATTAAAGCAAGGAATGCCACTTGCTGGAAAATATAGAAATACTAATTAACCATGTACTTTTTTTCAGATTCAATTAAATGAGTGATTATTTATTGGATACTTTTAGAGAGGTGATGCTGAGCAGATATTAAAATAGATGTTTTTAGAAATGTTTTTCCTAATTATGAAATTGATGAATGCTTATTATAAGCAATGCAGACAGTGTAAAAAAGTATACAGAAGAGAAATTTCTTATAATCCTAATCTCCTGGAGATACTGGTTACATAGCTAACATTTCATTTTAGTTGATCTTGTGTGTCTCTGAGGTCTATTGGTATATGTGTGTATGTGTAAAAATGATATATCATTCTTATACATAGATATAGAGATAGGGATACACACTTAAAAGCTAGCATATGTATTTTTTTATTCAAGCACATTTTAGACATTATTCCTTGATAATAAATAAAAACCTGTATCATGGTATTTAATATATAGTGTTCCATGGTACAGATATATTGTAATGTACTGAGCCAGTGCTCTCTGGATGAATAGTTACGTTGGTTGTTTTGCTGCTGTAAGCTGGAACTAAATATTCTTACATACCTTTGTGAAATTATTAGACTGATTTTTCTAGGATAATTTCTTAGAAGTGTGATCACTATGTCAAAAGGACTAGCATTTGATGTATATTGTCATACTGTCCTCCTGGGAAGTTTATACCTATTTACATTGTAATAACAGCGTTCAATTTATTATTCTCCATGTTAGAACTAACATTAGGACTGATCATTCTTTTTAGGTCTTGCTAATCTAGTAAGGGAAGTGGTGCTTTCGGATTATTTTAAGTTGTATTTCTTTAAGTACTAGTTCAATTGCATGATTTTTCAAATGATTTAATAATTTTCTGTGATTTTTCTGGTTTTTGTTTTTTGCATGTTTTCTGCTGGGACGTTTCTTGCTTTTTGATTGCTTTGAAGAGCTCCTCAGACTGTTAACCTAGTGTCTGGAATGTGTTATAATTTTTCTACTTTGTCATTTTTCTATAATTTTATGATTCTTTTTGCCATATAGAAGTCAGAGTTTTTATATATTCACACCTATCAATCTTATCCTTTATTATTTCTCTCTCTTATCAAATTTACCAAAGCTTTTGTAACTCTGAGATTAAATATCAGCTTATATTCTAATACTCTTAAACATTAGAACAAATTAAAACAAGGTGTATATTAATTATGAAAGTTAGCTTTTTAAAAGTATTTAAAGCATATCTCAATAAAATCTACAACCTAGAATCTTTTGTTTTTCTTTTTCTTGACATAGTGCAGAATCACTTTAGATTCTTAGTAATCATGGTAGGTACACTGCAAATTTCTGGATTCAGATTATCCCAGTATTTTAATCTTTTAAACATTTTCTTTGACTTGTCCAAACCAAATGAATGGATTAGCTGGAATTTTTAATATAAATTACATTGAAAGTGATAGAGTTATCTGTGTCAATTTTAGATTTCTTTTGATTGTTTCATATTTGCATTTAGAAAAAATTCTGTTAGCTCTATATACTATTCCTTAAAACATGGTTGCTCAAAGAAAAGTTGGGGAGGGGAGAATTTGATGACATTTTCCCTTTTCAATTCTTTTTAGGTATTTATCAGTGGCACTAAATCAGAGTGCAGAAAAGTCCTGCAGACCATTCTGAAGAACAGAAGGCTTTGCTCCCTCCTGTCTCCTTTCTTCACTCCCAGTGCCGCGCCCGCGGAGTTCATCCAGCTCTATGAGAAGGTGGTGAAGTTTCTGCGCGAGGACAACAGTGATATGATTTTCATGCTGCTGACAAAGGTGACGTGTGACTCAGTCCTGACGTTGTCACTGAGCTGTGGGCACTGCTGCTGTTTCCCTGTGCCTCAGAAATGCAGGGCCCTTGGAGCTCTGTCTCCAGGGGCAATGGAGGCAGACAGGCCCTCTTCACATTTGATGTCACTTCAAGTAGTCCGATCCCGTAGCTGCTGCTTCTGGATGCCTTGATGACGTCATGTAGGACAGTCTCACCACATGTAGTATAAAAAAGACCAGCTCCCAAGCTCTTTAGAAACTTCCTACAGTTTTGACATATTCATAATAATAATTTGGTACATCCTTCTTTTGAATGTGTCCTGAATTTATACCTTAATTGTGTTTGATAATTGAGTTGTTAATGTGTCAGATGTTACCAGTTGAGAAATTCAGAGCCTTAGCTATCTTGCTTTTACTACTTCTCTGACATCTATAAATCATAAAACCTGGACATTTTTTAGGACCTGAAGACTGATCGCAGTTTTTAGTAGGGAAAAGCATGTTTTATAGTTTGGGATTCTGGAAGGTGAGATCAACACCCTGACTTTTCATTAACCGATGCCGATTTAGAAACATGGCCACTAGAAGGAGATGGAGTAGCCACTCGTTTGTGGCAGTGTGACCAGTGAAGAACTACACAGTTCTGATCCTTGTTTTGTAGGGAAAACTTACCAACAGTATTCTTAAATTGCAAAAAAGCTTGTGGAGCTAAAAACATTGCCTCTGCAACCCCAGAGAGTGAAGGAGAGATGGAGACATAATGGTACTGTTAGTTATTGGACTAGATTCTTTTTTAAGTGTATAAATTTTAGTTTCAGTCTTTATGAAAAGCTAAATACTAGGTAAACTTTGACTTTCAAACTACATTGCACATAATTTGTTCTATTGCAGTCAACTTTCTAGTATAAATAAAACTGCTTCTTATTTCTTTTTCTTTTTAGTTCGATCTTAAGCAATGGTTAAACTCCACTAAACCTCCTCTGTCTGATCGTACCAGGCTTCTGGAGTCCATTCATTTGGCACTTACTGCCTGGGGCCTTGAACCAGATGAAGATATTTTGATGCCATTTAATCTTTTCTGTAAGCACTGGACTTACCTTCTTCTCTACCAGTTTCCTGACCAGTACAGTGACATTCTCAGGCTGCTGATGCAAAGTAAGTGTCTTAATTGTGACTGATTAGATCGCAGTGAATGTTCAGTATGACATTAACCATTCCACAGATGTCATCCAAAAATGTAAAAATAATACAAGCATGCAGGAGTTTAGAATTACTTATCTTCACCCAGAATGCTCAGTGAATAATGCCCTAAAGGTTGCTGTCTGTAAAAATTGTCTGTTGTCACGTTGGGCCCTAATTGGGCAGCCACCTCATGCGAAGAGTTGACTCATTGGAAAAGACTCATGCTGGGAGGGATTGGGGGCAGGAGGAGGAGAAGGGGACGACAGAGGATGAGATGGCTGGATGGCATCACTGACTCGATGGACGTGAGTCTGAGTGAACTCCTGGAGTTGGTGTTGGACAGGGAGGCCTGGCGTGCTGTGATTCATGGGGTCACAAAGAGTCGGACACGACTGAGTGACTGAACTGAACTGAACTGAACTCTTAGACATTGGAGTCCACAGTCCTGCGTGCACCCCTTTACTTTGATTTTGCAGCTGTCTTGACTGGGGTGGGCCTGCTTACTCTGATGACTATAGATTTGGGAACAGAAGAAAATTTCTCCTTTACAATGTGCTTAATATACCACTTGGTTTCTTTCTAGTGTCAAAACGGTAGATACATTTAGGCTTCCCCCCACCTAATTTTTTGACTCTTGTATTTTGCAAATGAATTTTATCCCAGTATAATGATACACTGTTTTTATATTATCCAAGAGAAAGAACAACATTAAATTTTCCAAATTCCCACTGTTTTATCCTCCTCTTGCAGTTTTCCATCAGAGTGTTGGAGAAATAAAGAGTACAGGCTTTTTAATTTTTGAAATTTCACTTGGCAGGACTTTTATTGAAATTTGAAAAATGAGATAGTATTTACTTTATTCATGTAAGCTTCATACTGTTTATTGATGTAATGGAAAACTAAATTTTGCATTATGTCAAATCTTTGTGTTACTTTACAGAAATAGTTTTATGAATTAGCTAATGATCTTATGTATTGGACTACTTGAAGAATGTATAGTCTAATTTTCAAAGCCCTTCAAAGCGTTCATTATTTCCTATAGCGGCAGGTTGCAAGGTGGGTGGGAAGTGGTATACAGAAGTGCACTTGTATAATTTTTAATGCTTATTTACATAGCTAAGTTTTACTCCTCTAAGTTTTCAAAATTTGATTAAACATATACTATGGATTTTTCCCCTGAAACCTTTTATTTTATTTTTTAAAATATTTATTTATTTGGCTGTGTCAGGCCTCAGCTATGGCATGCAGGATCTTCCTTGTGTCTTGCAGGCTTTCTAGTTATGGTTCACTAACCCAGTTGCCCTGCGGTGTGTAGGGTCTCATATCCTCACCAGGGATCAAATCCGCATCCCCTGCACTGCACGGTCGACTCTTAACAAAGCAGTGGATACCAGGGAAGCTTCCTTCCCTGAAACCTTTTAAAGAGATTCTAAATTGCTTATACAGGCAACCACTGACTTGGATTTAGCAGAGAAGTTTTAATTCACAGGAAAAGTAGTTCAGTTACCGGCTTAAGACTGACAGTACCGCCTGTGTCAGATTCCGTGACCTCCAGCCTCCTGGTGTCCATCCCTCCCTGGCCATCGTGGCGGTGTTCCCAGGGCTTCACCCATTGCTAATCTGTCTTCATTTGCCCTGGGTGAGCCCACTGCAGTTTCCTCTGGCTTCCCTGCCATCTTCTTGGTGTGCATGACTCCATCCAGACCTGCCCTTCTGAGCCCAGGCCACTTCCCAGTGGTGAGGGCCTGAGGGCGCAAGTTCCTGTCCTCTGGGAAGTGAGTTTTGCAGGTAGCTGAGTGCTGGTTGGCAGTCTCTACTTTTTCATACTGTCTCTGTGTTGCTTTAGGTTTTGCCTGTTACAGGAGTAGGGTGTTAGATGAGTATGAGACTTCTTCTAAAGAGAGCATAGACTCTGCAGTTGTATTCTGTTCCGTGGCTCCTTTGTTTTTCTCATATTGTCCAGCCAGAAAAATGCACCTTTAGCATTCCCCAGTCAGGGGCTGGGCTAACAGATTCCAGCTCAGATGGCTCTGCTGTGTTCACTCCCAGCAAGATTACTGAGAATAAGGAAAGTCAGGTGTCCACGTGCATAGATCTTTCAGGAGGTTCTCTTAACTTTGGTCTCTTTACCACAGACCTTTGTGATTATGTTTTGTACTTTTACATAACGCTCATTCATTCGTAAAGTACGTGTGTTCTTCAATTCACGTTGAAGTTAGTTTGTGAAGGATGCTGACTTGCTGTCCTCTGTCCACGCCCTGTAAGGCTCTGCTGAACAGCTGCTGAGCCCCGAGTGTTGGAAAGCCACCCTGAGAGCCCTGGGCTGCTGCACCCCAGGCTGCCAGCAGGGGGCAGCTTCTGTGGAGAGCGCGGTTCTTCAAAGTTCTGATGTTCTCTTGTCTGACAAGCAGGTGTGTAGCTCTTGCCTCTAAAGTTTCTATATGTGTGTCTTTTTCATTTCCTTTGTTTTTTTTTTTTTAATCAACTGGAACACATTTAAAATCTATGTCTAAAAATGCATCTTTTTATCTCCAAGAGCCCCATGCTTTCCTTTTTCAGTCATCTCCCGATCCCTCTGTCCCCTGCCCCCGTCTCCACCCACCCGTGCCTGGATCGCCTTTCTCTCGTGCCTCAGTCAGATTCTTGCTCCTCGGGCGATGGCACCCCACTCCAGTACTCTTGCCTGGAAAATACCATGGACAGAGAAGCCTGGTTGGCTGCAGTCCATGGGGTCGCTGAGAGTCGGACACGACTCAGCGACTTCACTTTCACTTTTCACTTTCACACATTGGAGAAGGAAATGGCAACCCACTCCATTGTTCTTGCCTGGAGAATCCCAGGGACGGGGGAGCCTGGTGGGCTGCCGTCTATGGGGTCGCATGGAGTCGGACACGACTGAAGCGACTTAGCAGCAGCAGCAGCCTGTTTGTATCCCCCCTTCCCACCTTCAGCCTCCGGCTTCACTGGCTCCTTTGAGTAGATTTCACGCGGTTGTCCCCCAGAGCTGTAGGCTTCATCAGTTTACATGATGTGAGTTCACATGAATTTATATGAAAAAGTGGTTCCTTTGCTTTTGAAAAGGATTTTGCAATCTGTTGATTTACTTTTCATATGCTCTATACCTTTGTAATTCTATTACAAAGTCAAAGCTCTTTGTCTTAGCCTGCTGTAGTATTCTACTGAAAGCAGATATTCAGTAAGCATTTTTAAAAATTGGTCATTTTTTTCCAGGTAATGGAGACTATACAGTGGCTGTCAAACTTTTTTTATAAGCTTCGGTTATCCACATTGGACTTTAAAAGTTTTGGTTTATTCTCAAAATGGAGTCCTTACATGGCAGATATGAAGACATTCTTGGGCTATCTTGTAAAAAGGCTGCTTGACTCAGAAATGGCCTGCTTGGCCCAAGACCCATCTGCCAGCAGCAAAACAGGTAATATGCCTTTAGAGCAACATAGAGCTTAGGTGTTTTGACCTTCCATCAGGAGAGACTTGAATAGACACTAAAATATTTAAATCTTGGTGACAAATCTATGTATCTGAGTGTTATGAAGAAAAAATAGGAAATACACAGTACAAGTGTGAACCCATATATGTGTCCTACCTGTGTTAACTTACGTAGTGGGTGCTTGCTTCACCCTCGCTTTGTAAGGTGAAGTACAAAGATACAGGTTTCAGTCTCCAATTCTCTCTTTCTATTATTTACCTCATTAAGAGTATTTAAGTTTTTATTTTTAAAAAATATGTTATAAAATTATCTGTGACATTGTATTATAATAAAACTTACCCAATTTAAAAAAATTTATTGCAGCAAATGAAAAATGAAACATGCTTAGTTATATTAAACATGTTTTTTTCTGTATCACCATAGGTTTTTAAGTATACAGATAATAAGTAGATTTTCTAGTTGCCAATGATACTGATAAAAGGTCAACTTTGTTTCTTTTTTAATTCTTAATCGAAGTATAGTTGATGTACAATATTATATAAGTAGTAGGTATAGAATATAGTGATCATAATTTTTAAAGATTATTCTCCATTTAATAGTTATTATAAAATATTGGCTCTATTTCCTGTTGTACAGTATAACCTGTAGCTTATTTTATACCTGCTGGTTTGCACCTCTTAATCCCCTGCTCTTACATTGCCCCTTCCACCTTCCCTCTCCCACTGGGAACCACTAGTTTGTTCTTACATCTGTGAGTCAGCTTCTTTTTTGTTATAGTCACCACTTTTACTTTTTAGGTTCCACATATGTGGTATTATACAGTATTTGTCTTTCAGTGTAATGCCCTCCAAGTCCATCCATGCTGCTGCAGATGGAAATGTTCATTTTTCTTCATAGCTGAGTCGTATTCCATTGTGTGTATATGTGTATATACCAGATGTAGATACCACATCTTCTTTAGCCATTCTTCTGTTGCTGGCCACCTATATTGCTTCCATATTTTGCCATTTTAAAGTAATGCTGCTGTGAACTTTGTGATGCACGGTATCTTTTTTTTTTGGATGTATACCCCGGAGTGCAATTGCTTGGTCATATGGTAGCTGTAGTTTTAGTTTTTTGAGAAACCTCCATACAGCAGCTGCACCAATTTGCATTCCCACCAGCAGTGTATAAAGGGTCCCTTTTCTCCGCATCTTCGCCAGCATTTAGTGTTTGTGTTGTCTGATGATGGTCATTCTGACAGGTGTGAGGTGATCCCTTTTTGTGATTTGATTTGCATTTCCCTGATGATTAACAGTGTTGAACATTTTTTCACGGGCCTGTTGGCCATCTTCATTTGATGGACTTGTTTCTTGTCTCTAAAAATTTTGCTTTGTTTTAGTGCTAAGATCCCTACATTCAGTAATCATCCAGCTCTTTAAGCCATGGATACTGGTTTTAGAAGACAATGAAAGGTAAATAGTTTTTCTGATATACAGATTCCTTTGAAGTCTATAGACTTAAAGTTCTGATCATGTTTTGGTACAGCTGATAGTTCACAGATTTGATTTTTATATAGCGCAACATTTAAATTTAGAAAATGCTTATTTACACAGTGAACTTAATACATTTTCTGTTTGTGGAATTGCTAGTCTGATTGATCAGAGCTGTTGATTTTGAAGCAAAACTGGACTCTTATTTCCAGCTTTCCACAATAGAAGAGTTTAGTATTTAATTTCAGAAAAATAAATGTGTTCTCCTGAATTATGTTTTGATAATGTAACACTGCAAAATGTGAGACTTACTTGATTTTACCCAGTATCAGTTATTTTTTGGGGACTAAGTTGACTTTCAAATTACTGGGTGGGAATTGCTCTCTCCCAGAGGGCTATCCTTCAACAGTCTGCAAGCTTCAGGCTTTTGTGGTGACTGTGAGACTGTTTATCATAATGCAGGCTGCTTGTTTATTTCCAGGATGAGCTAATGGAATTTATTTTTTATATTGAACTTTCTAAACCAGCTTTAGAACTGAATTTTCATATAAAGAATTTTTTTTTCCTTTGGTTACTTCCTCTCTGTTCCCTTTTGGTTATCTTTTTACATGACTTTTTTCCCCTTTCAGGCTTTAGGTAGAGAAAACTGTTCTCTAAGGCATTTGAAATGTAACCCAAATCCACAAGGGATGGGTTCACGGGTGTAATTGGATGTAAAAAAAAAAAGGTGCTAATTTGATAGTTAGATGACACACTTCTGAAACTTAATTACATTGGAATAAAGGTTAGGAAGGAAAGTCAATAAAATTATGCTATTGATATTAAAAACTACAGTTCACCTCCAGGGATTTACAGCCTTTAAAGTGATCTAAATGTGTTTTAAGGCTACATAATACATTCTGGGATGAACAGTAATTTAATCATAGTGTTTGCTTTCCAAGTGTGTGTTTCTCTTATTTAAAGCAGCCAGCGACGTTACCCCTGGTTGGAGAGTGACGCTGTGGTGGCCTCGGGCATTGTGCGGTTGTTCACTGACTGCATTGACTCACTGCACGGGAGTTTTAAAGGTAGGAGGATGTCTCATGCCTCTGGTTAGTTTTCACTTTTTTCTTAAGTCATTCAGTTAATCTTTTGCCTCTGCTTTCCTACTTCATTTATTTTATTTGGTAGACTATTGCCGGGAGAAATATCAATAACCTCAGATATGCAGATGACACCACTCTTATGGCAGAAAGTGAAGAGGGGCTAAAAAGCCTCTTGATGAAAGTGAAAGTGGAGAGTGAAAAGGTTGGCTTAAAGCTCAACATTCAGAAAACGAAGATCATGGCATCTGGTCCCATCACTGCATGGGAAATAGATGGGGAAACAGTGGAAACAGTGTCAGACTTTGTTTTTCTGGGCTCCAAAATCACTGCAGATGGTGACTACAGCCATGAAATTAAAAGACGCTTACTCCTTGGAAGGAAAGTTATGACCAACCTAGATAGCATATTGAAAAGCAGAGACATTACTTTGCCAACAAAGATTCGCCTAGTCAAGGCTATGGTCTTTCCTGTGGTCATGTATGGATGTGAGAGCTGGACTGTGAAGAAGGCTGAGCGCCGAAGAATTGATGCTTTTGAACTGTGGTGTTGGAGAAGACTCTTGAGAGTCCCTTGGACTGCGAGAAGATCCAACCAGTCCATTCTGAAGGAGATCAATCCTGGAATTTCTTTAGAAGGAATGATGCTAAAGCTGAAACTCCAGTATTTTGGCCACCTCATGCGAAGAGTTGACTCATTGGAGAAGACTCTGATGCTGGGAGGGATTGAGGGCAGGAGGAGAAGGGGACGACAGAGGATGAGATGGCTGGATGGCATCACTGACTCGATGGATGCGAGTCTGAGTGACCTCCGGGAGCTGGTGATGGACAGGGAGGCCTGGCGTGCTGCGGTTCATGGGGTCGCAAAGAGTCGGACACGACTGAGCGAGTGATCTGATCTGATCTGAGGCTCTCTCAAAGAGTCGGACACGACTGAGCGACTGATCTGATCTGATCTGATCTGATCATCTTTGAACAAGGAGAGGTCCCCCCTACAATTATTTGGTTTTGGTAAGGTAATGCTGAGTGTCATCAGTTATGGAAAACAGGCCTTTCTGATTTCAAATTGTGTTTCCCTCATGTTGTGAAAAAAATGAAAGTGTTAGTCGCTCGGTCCTGTCTGACTCTGTGACCCCATGGACTGTAGCCTGCCAGGCTCCTCTGTTCATTGAATTCTTCAGGCAAGAAAACCGAGTGGGTTGCTATTTCCTTCTCTAGGGAATCTTCCTGATCCAGGGATCAAACATGGGTCTCCCGCATTGCAGGCAGATTCTTTACCATCTGAGCCACCAGGGAAGTGTACTGTTAATAAGAGGAATTTCTAAGTATAAAAACAGGTCAATTTACAAAGTATCAGCAGATACATGTTTGACTTAATCTTATAATTTGTAGGCAATACTTTAGAATATGTAATGAATCCATACACCTTTTCCAAAGGAATACCCAAGACAGAAGTAAAAATAAAGTTATAAATGAGATAATTTATCAATCAGACTGAACATCAATCAGATGAGATAATTTAGATGAAGCTTGTCTTTCCTAAAGAGATGGGGATTGGGCAAGTGGTCAGGAAGGAAATACAGTGTGCTTTTAACTTTTATCTCTGCATGAAAAATAATGTTCAGTTTCATGTTGCTGAGTATAGTTCTGTTTTTGCCATATAAAACCTCTACTTCAAATTACTATTCAAATGTGTTATTAAAACTCTGCTTTGCTTTTGGCCTTTTTTTGAAATCTGTTACTTTTGTTACCACCTCCTGACTGCTGTCCTCTGAAGCTTCTTCTTCTTTCTGGCTGTCTGTCCCCTGACACCTTGGTTGCCTTCCCGCTATCCCTGGAAATTGCCATATCCTTCTCTTGGTTCTTCTAGCCCTGGTTGCTCTGTGGCCACAGAAAGCTGCCAGGGCTGTGAATCATGCCATTTTTCCCCGTACTTCTGTTACTGATGCAGTGGGGATATCAAAGCAAACACCCTGCCTTCCTTTGAGAAAGACCATTTCCCTTCACTTTGGAGTCAGTATCCTTACCCAGCTGCTCTTTTAAGTTCTTTCCAAGCACAACTGATGTTTGGCATTTCAGTTGAGCACTGCAAGATCATGGTCACAAAGCCCACATCTGAGTTGATCATGGAGCTCTTGGTCTACCAACATGGCACCAGAAATGTGGATCAGGGTTGCTGCCGGGGCTTCCATTTCTCCCTTCTCCTCAGTCAGCTTCTTGGTTGACTGCTTGAAGTGATCAAGTGCAGTGGGAGACACACAGTCCACGAGCCTGATGGCATCTTTGCTAGAAGCTTTTATTATCTGTTGCAGGAGGAACACCTATTCGCTTAAATTTAATTCCTGCTTTTTGTTCCGCTTGGGCTTACTGGTATTCTTCCTTGTGCTGATAAAAGCAAATGCAAACCCCTGTCCTTCCAGCTCTGCCTGTTCACCCAGAACGGTGAATGTAGGACTGTATATCCTTTGATGGAGAACTTTGAACCACCAAATCAGACTCGGGGATGTCTGACCCACATGAGGCAACACTGGTTGCAACCAAAACTCTAAAATCACCATTTCTGAAACCTTTCTGGGTGATTTCCCTTCGCTTCTGTGGAATGTCTCCATGTAAAGACCAGGCATCCTGCCTTATGGCCACATTCCCTTTCAACTCCTGGGTTTCTTTCTTTGTTTCACAATACCTGCTAGCTCTCCCTTGGTAACCACTGTGCACTCGTCCCAGTAACTGCTGCCCTGTGAGTCCAGTGGTGCTGATAGCCGGATGCTATACAGTTACTGCCGTTTTCTGTGTCTTTTTACCCATCAGGTCCACTTGTTCCTATGTAGGTTTCGTGTATTTCTTAGCAACATTATACACCCACCAAGGGCAAGTTGCATAAGAAAGCAATATTGGGGCTTGTCTTCTGAATCTTTCTTATTGCTACACATAAAATCTCTTACACTTGATCAGCAAAGCCCATGTCCAACATCTGGTCAACTTCATCCAGGACAACATGCTTAAGTTTGGTGGGGTCTAGCTTGCCATTCTGCAGGTGGTCTTTGATATGACCTCGTGTCCCAACCAGGATATCGATCCCATTCCATATGGGGTGCGACCATAAAAACAAGCCACTGCCAGCTTTTTTGTGATGTCACTGAAGTCTCTGCTTACTTGACTTGCCAACTCCCTTGTGGGTGCAAGAACCAGTACTTGAGGGGCACAGCCTCCCTTCTGATCTTGCAGTTCTCCCTGAAGTTTCTCAACCAAAGGCATAGCAAAGGAGGATGTCTTCCTAGTTCCTGTCCACGCCTGTGCGATCAACTCCTTCCCACTATGGACAGGGTGAAACATCTTTGCTTGTATAGGAAACAGGAAGGTCACCACACGAGCTTTGAGAAGTTTAATCATTTCTTCAGATATGGGAAAATTAGAGAAAGCTCCTTCTTTGCTCCACAGTCATTTTGTGTTCTAACTCACTGTTATTATCTTCACTGGCAGCTTTTTTGGGATCCGAGTCAGGTCCAGAGTCAGAGAATCCATTCTTCAGGTTGGGGCTTTTCTCTCCAGTTTTTTCATTTTTTTTCCTCATCTTTTTGGGCTTAGGTGCATCCAATTCTTCCTCAGAAGGCTCCTCATTTTTTATAACTTTTTTGCTTTTAGGAGAAACAATTGTCTTTTCACAGGGCTCCTTCAGTTATTTTTGAACTTTTGGTTTTAGGAGAAATAATGTCATCTTGAGATGGCTCCTCTCTCTTTTCTGCCTTTTTGGATTTAGGAGAATTCACTTCAACCTCAGAAGGCCCTGCTTTCTTAACCTTTTTAGCTTTGTTGCCAGTTGGCTCTGTGTTATTCCTTGACTTGGGGTTTCTCACACTGTGTTGTTCTTCAGTTGCTAAGTCGTGTCCGACCCCTGACAGCCCTATGGCCTGCAGCACGCTAGGCTTCTCTGTCTTCCACTGTCTCCCAGAGTTTGCTCAAGTTCAGGTCCATTGAGTCAGTGATGCTGTTTAACCTCTGCTGCCCCCTTCTCCTTTTGCCCTCAATCTTTCCCAGCGTCATGGTCTTTTCCAGTGAGTCAGCTCTTTGCATCAAGTGGCCAAAGTATTGGAACTTCAGCTTCAGCATCAGTCCTTCTGATGAATATTCAAGGTTGATTTCCTTTAGGATTGAGTGGTTTGATCTCCTTGCTTTTTGTGCTGTACAGATACATGCAATCAACCCCCAAACTCAATTACCCCAATCAGCTTGCTTGGCTCCCTGACTCCCATCCTGAGCTATGGCAGAGAAGATCCATTCCCCTCTGCCCCATCTGCCCTTTCAGTGAGGGTGCAGTCCTTAGAAGATTAGAAGTCCTTGTTTTCTCTTTCCTCGTGAGGTTGAAAACCCCACATAAACAGCCACAGGGCAACTGAGGCTTTTGTTGCTTAGTCACTAAGTTGTGTCAGACTCTTTAGGACCCCATGGACTGCAGCGTGCCAGACTTGTCTATCCTTCACTCTCTCCCAGAGTTTGCTCAAATTCATGTCCGTTGAGTCAGTGATGCTGTCTCACCATCTCATCCTGTGCTGCCTTTAGCATCAATTTGACGTTCTGTTTTTCTAGTCTTTCTACTTCTGACCTCTTTTCTTCCACTGAATGTATGTAGCTATGCGTTATCAGAGATGTTGTATTTACTCAGTATAGCTAAATGTTTTGTATCAGGAGGCTTATAAGGCTATTAGTCCACCCAATCCAGATTCTTGCAGTGGCCTCTGTTTCCTCTCATTTCTGTTTCTGCTCATTTGCTAGGGTCTATCTGCTAAATTGATTCTCCTAAAATTGTTTTTATGCTGCTGCTGCTGCTGCTAAGTCGTTTCAGTTGTTTCCAACTCTTTGCAACCCCAGAGATGGCAGCCTACCAGGCTCCCCCGTCCCTGGGACTCTCCAGGCAAGAACACTGGAGTGGGTTGCCATTTCCTTCTCCAGTGCATGAAAGTGAAAAGTGAAAGTGAAGTCGCTCAGTCGTGTCCGACTCCTAGCGACCCCATGGATTGCAGCCCACCAGGCCCCTCCATCCATGGGATTTGTATGGTACTATATTCTTATTCAAAAACTTTGAAGTGTAATAATGTTTTAGCTCAGCATTCAAATGTGTTTGACCCAGAGCACTTCAATATTATGGGATGGGTTTTTGGAAGCATCCATTCAACCATATGGCTCTACTCACTGTTCCCCTAAGCATCCTTGGACCTTCCCACTGCCACTTTTTTGCTTATGCTGATTCCACCACGTGGGTGAAGCCTCAGGCCGTTTGTGTTTTCCTGCATATCTGTTTACGTGGGTACATTTCTCTCCTGTTTCTAAGTCTTTATAGCACATTGTTGAAGTTCAAATCTGTAGGAAGCAGACACCATGATGGAGCCAGAATGCTAAGAGGTATTGGGGGTAATGCCTGTGAAAATAAGAGGGAGAGGAATAGAGGTAGACAAGCAAAGCCTTCACCTCTGGTGCAGGTATAACACCTGTGAGAGAGTAGGAAGGCAGAATCTCAGTCTGCAGGGCAGATCTGAGAAAGTTTTGGCCAGCTAGATGGGGCGTTGGAGTGCAATGATTTTTATTGAGGAGCCCAGCCTTGGTGGAAGCACCAGGTCAGTGCTCAGTCGGTGGCTGAGGGCTCCAGGGGAGGAGGATGGCCTTGACTCAGGTGCTGAAGTGCTGTAGCCTGATCTGTGGCAAGTTCTGTTTGAAGGGAGGTCTGAGTGGTGCACCTCCATGGTTGCCGTGTGTTTATGTGGCACTGAGTCCTGGAGTTAACAATATGCCGTCCAGTGTTTTGGAGAAGGAAATGGCAACCCACTCCAGTATTCTTGCAAGGAAAATACCATGAACAGAGGAGCCTGGCAGGCTACAGTCCATGGGTTGGCAAAGAGTTGGGCCCAGCTCAACATGCATGTACACGCACATGCATCCAGTATTTTATATATAATAGCATCAGATGATAGATTATGTATTATAATAGTATGTATATATAATATAGCAATAATACATATGTTAATATATGTAGCAGTAATATGTATTATATGTAAAATTTGTCATCTAATAATACATATATATATATAGACTGTTTTTTAGTATAGCTTTAGGTTCCCAGCATAACTGAGTGGAAAGTACAGAGTTTGCATATGCCCTTTGCTCCCTGCTCTGAGTGCGTAGTCTCCCCTCCAGCTCCTCCACTATCACCATCCCCCATCCAAATGGTACATTTATTATCCTTGATGAACCTACACTGACACGTTATCACCCAAAGTCTAAAGTCCATAGGACTCATGCTGGGTGTTGTTCATTCTGTGGGTTTGGATAAACGTATAATGATGTGTATCCACCATTACAGTATCCTACAGAGTATTTTCACTGCCCTGAATATCCTGTCCTCTCCTAGTCACCCCTCCTTCCCCACTAGCCTTGGGAGACCACTGATTTTTTACTTTCTCCATAGTTTTAGCTTTTCCAGAAAGTCATGTAGTTAGGATCATTCATAGTGTTGCTTTCCAGATGGCTTCTTTTGCTTAGTAATGTGCACTTAGGTTTCTCCATTTTTTTCATGACTTGAGAGCTTTCTTCTTTTTAGTGCTGAGTAATACTCCATTCTCTAGATGTACCTCATCCAGTATTTTTGATTGACCTTTACATAACTTATCTCTCTTTCCCTCACCCCTCCCCAATTATGATATAAACTCTAGGCATAGAAACATTCTTTTTTCATTCCCCTAAATTAGGATATTTATTATTGCTGTATTATCACTGTCCACTTAATAAATATTGGTTCAATGAGTAACACATGAAATCCTAACAGTACTCTTTTTTGTTTTTTTTTTTTTTGGAAAGGCAGACTTCTAGCTGCTTATTACCTAATCCAGGATATATTTGTAGTGCGACAAATATTTGAGCATAAAACTATTGTCACAGAGGCTGTTTATTTAGTTTCTTAGTATAAAGGGGCAAGCACTGTCACAGGTTTGTGTATAGAAAATCAAAAAGTAGCCTAGAAATAAGAAAGTACTTGGCTAACATTAAGAACTGGTAGCTCAGTTCAGACAAGATTGGGCGCATTCAGGGTGGTATGGCTGTAGGGTAGCTCACTTCAGAGAGAGGAAACAGAAGAACTGTGCATAACAAGATGAAGAATTATTAAATTATAGCCTTTTAGTGAGATTGATGGCACCCCACTCCAGTACTCTTGCCTGGAAAATCCCATGGATGGAGGAACCTGGTGGGCTGCAGTCCATGGGGTCACGAAGAGTCAGATACGACTGAGCGACTTCACTTTCACTCATTGGAGAAGGAAATGGCAACCCACTCCACTGTTCTTGCCTGGAGAATCCCAGGGACGAGGGAGCCTGGTGGGCTGCCATCTATGGGGTCGTGCAGAGTCGGACACGACTGATGCAACTTAGCCGCAGCAGCAGTGAGATTGATTCAGCTCTCTGCTTTTATTGATTAGAAAAATGAGGATCTGAAAATCAAAAAGAATTCATCTGAGGTCACAGAACTTATTTGCATCTGGGCTGGGACTAGAGAAGCTCATCTGGTCCTAAGAGATCTTCTCCTACATATCCATCCTTATTTAAACAAAACTATCTTTTTTTTTTCTATCCATAATTAAACAAATGCTGCCCTTCACCTCTGTTCTAAAAGATTGTTAAAAACATATGTTACTGTTTCATAAGGACTAGGATTGAGGGCAGGCGAATGTTAGTGATAAGTTGACTGGTAACATGTGTTGATGCTCATTGGTCATTTTTCACAAGTCAGTGTTGAGAAACTTCCATCAGTCAATGTTGAGAAACTGCTCTCATTGTGTGTAACTCTCTCTTCTTTGACTAAATTCCATTCCTGTGCATAGAACCAGAAAGTCTGAAAAAATTTGTTCTAGGCTAAATGCCCCTTACATTGCCACTAGCTGTTGAAGGCACTAAAGTAGTTGATACTTGTGAGGTTAATACTGAGTGATCAGGTCACAGAAGAGTGTGAGATTCATTTTCAAGTGACTTGCTAGAATGATGGGTAACAGTCTAGTTTTATTGCACTGAGGGTTGAGATTTAGTTATTTGGAATATTTCCTTTTGAGGAACATTAGATTTCTCCAAGGTGCCCAATGAATGAATCAGTTGCATGAGACTGAATCCATGGCTAAGGGCAACAGACCAAAGGGATTCCTAAAGTTGGTTGGGCTTGTGGAGGTGTATCTGAATTAAAAAGTCGTATATTTAGAAGTTTTAGGGGAAAACTGTTCACCTCTTCCATCTCCCACATATCAGCTTCTCCTTCCAGTTAGCCAAGTGAGTAAATTACCATTCTTCATTATTACTCTGCCATCACTTTTTTCTCTGGTAGGTGAAAATCTTTCAAACTGGGTAATTATTGAGAACATTAGGTTTTAGACTTTTAGTTCAAATTTGTGGTTTGTGTTAGTTTTTTGTTTGTTTTAAAGATAAACCCAAAGGTATTCAGCTGTATTTTCTTTTTCAATTTTAGATAAGCTCTTGCCTGGTGATGAAGGAGCCCTTCGGTTACACCTGATGCATTACTGTGAAGCATGTACAGCGCCCAAAATGCCAGAGTTCATTCTGTATGCTTTTCACAGTGCCTACCAGAAACTTCCGTGGCGGGACCTGCATCCTGACCAGGTGCTCATGGAGGCCTTCTTCAAGGTAAGCCCTGTACTTTCTATGCCACAGTCTGGCGTCTTGGGAGCAGCCTGTTCACTGTGGGTTTTCGGCCCAGTTGCTGTGTGTGCTGGTGTGGACCCTGCTCGCATTCTTAATCACCTGGATGGTGCTTATGTCAAGCAGCATCCTATGGACATCATTTTACTGTGTTAGTAAGACAGCATTTACAGGACCATTTTTAAAGCTCCCAGAAAGATTTTGTCTGTAATATATAGCCGTCATCCCCTTGATGTTCATGATATTGTCATGGCAGTACGTAGTGTAGTGACTTCATCACACTTAGTCTTGGTGTTTCTGTGTATGCACGTATGCATGTTTTTCTATGATAGTATCATTAAAACTTTTTATTGTTAAATATCTATGAAGTAAAATGTAAATCGATACTTAAGCATTGGTTTCTTTAAGCAGTTATGTAAGGGATAATTAGCTTATAGGTGACAAAAGTGTCACTATAGCAGCCAGTAATGGGTCACAGGCCTGGAATCATAGGCCAGTAATGGATCATAGGCATATGAAGACCTGGAATGGCCTGGAAAAAGTCCCAATAAGTGTGTGGGAGTTTTTGCAGTAGAAGCAATAGGTACAGAAAATAGGCACAGTAGTGTCACATACTAATGGGGCATTTTTGTTGCTGTTCTTAAGTTTCTGTTTTAAAAAAATCTTTAATCTGTCTTAGCTTTTTATGATCATTTCAATTTGTTCATAGTCACCAGTTCATTTGTGTTCATTGTTAACTTAATATCACATTTATTATTGAGACACTTAAGTGCTTTAATTATTGCAGACCCATAGTTATTTATGACACTGAGTAAAATCTAATGCAGTCTTTTAGTGTTCCAGTGGTGTTCTTGTCAGCCACACCTCTGTAGCTGAGCTCTAAGGAAAGCTGAGGACAGTTGTCTTAGTAAAATACAAGGTTAAAAATGATTTTATAGCTAGGTTTAGTATATGAGACAGGAATTACGTAAATATTCATCATTATTATGAATACAGAATTGAACCTCTGTTTAAAGAGCTGTAAGAGAACGCTTAAGAGGGCAGCATTAGCTATAATGACAGATTAAATAGAATGGTCCAAAAGGGCTGCTGTAGACTTTGTATCTCTAGTAGCTTTAGTCTAAGGATAGATGACTGCCCTGCCCAGAAGCTGGGAACCTTTTAGTTTCATGAGTCTGATGGCATAGTAAAGTATGGTTTTGAGGGGTTGAGGGTGAAGATAGAGAATAGATTATAAAGGAGGATGAAAAAGGGAGAAAGAGTAAATAGCATGATATAATTATAGTAGTAACTGGAAGACATGAATCACCATCAGATTCCATTGATTGTGATTTTACAAATGGAGTTAAGCTTTTTAATCTTCTTTTAAAAAAAGGAAAAGTTTATAGCTAGACATATTTTATTTTAAACAGGCTTGAAATGGACTCATAAGAGATAACTTTGATATTGATTAAATAGTAACACTTTATAATACATTTGCCCCCCCATCCCTAATGTAGTTTAAATAGGACTTAATTAAACATTATGCAGTCACCAAAAATTATGAAGACTCATGATACAGAGATGTACTTATAATGTAACAGTATACTAAAAAGGCCATATGAAAATTACATGTGCTAATATAATAGTCTCGAGGTATGGTCCCAGGGCCAGCAACACCAGTACCACCTGGGAACTTGTTAACTCCAGATACAGGACATTAAGAATTCTGTGGATTCACCCACCCCTCCCCACCCCCAGACAGGTCCTCCAGGTGGTTCTGGTGCGCATTCAGCTTTGGGCAGCAGTGACTAGTAGATCTGTCACCTTGATCTTGCCCGCACTTCTGAGGACTGCAGTAGGCTCCCTTGAGCACCAGTGACTAACTGTGGCAGAGGTTTGTCACCCTGCCTGGAGCTAGGAAAGATCATTCCTCTCCTATTAAGACTTAGTGGAATAAATAATGAACTCCAAACAAGCTGAAAGATGTTCCACACATCAAACATGGGAGGAAAAATAAATATTAAGTCTAAATCTCTGGAGTAGGGGATAGAGTTAAAAATAATTTTTATAATCTGGGGAGAAAGTGTAATTTAAAAGATATAATTTAGTAAACATTGATGTATATACATTTTCAAGATACATAGATAGCTAAAAGCGTTGTTTCCTTTTAGGTGGAGCGAGGAAGCCCCAAGAGCTGCTTCTTGTTTTTGGGGTCTGTTCTCTGTGAAGTCAACTGGGTCAGCGTGCTCTCTGATGCCTGGAGTCCCAGTCCCTGCCCAGAGACCCGGGGCATGGTTGTCTGCCTCCTTTTCATGATGATTTTATTGGGAAAGGAAGATCAATTGGTGGACCAAACAGTAAGTTTTTAGAGAGCCTGTGATTAAGACTTGGCGAGTTCCTTAGATCCTCACTCTGTATGAAGCTGCTGCTTTTCCGTTTCCCCAGTGCCTGTTTCGATTTGAATAGATGCATGGCCTATGGGATGCGCCTTCAACTAGCTGCCTGGTTTTCTCAGACAGTTCATAGTCTAAGGGAACCATACCAAGTTATAGTATTAAAATCAATTTCATTTTACATCTCATTAATTGCTGTTCTACCACAAGATCATAGAATTTCTTTGAAAACTGGATTCTGAATACTTTCAAATCTTAACATTAATGTGTTTTGCTAAGACTTCAGTTACTACTTTCATGAGTACTTCTGCCTTGAGCAGAAGTTTATCTGATGTCTTAACTCTTCTATGCTCATAATACGCAATGTTAGTGGTCACTCCATAGACTCAGTAAAGACATATTTCTGGCAAAATGGGAGTGCTGGAACTAAAGGAATGTGTGTTTTCATTTTTAGGATTCTCCTCTACTTACTCTGCTTGGACAGACAAGCTCACTGTCGTGGCATCTTGTGGATATTGTGTCATATCAGAGTGTGCTGGGTTATTTCAGCAGCCATTACCAGCCGTCTATCATCCTGGCAAAGGAATCTTCTGCTGAATTAATTGTGAAGCTCTTGAAAGTGTCTGCAGGCCTTTCTGTTCCTACTGACAGCCAGAAGCATCTTGTAAGTTCAGCGCGTGCTGTGGAAGGCAGAGTGTTCCTCAGGGCTGGTCGCGTTCGTGCTGCTGATGTCTTGAACCTTGAAATGGCTCAGTAGAAAAAGCTGAGGGATGCATATATCATTTTGGCTTCTTGGGTCTTTTAGTTTCATTTATTTCTTCTAGTAAGCCTTTACCTGTTAGCAGTGCCACATGCTAACAAGAGGTGAAAAGGATTAAGGGACAGCAGTGGCCATTGGTTTGCTGATCTGAGTGTCATTGGCAACAGAATGGCAGCAAACAATGAACATGAGTTTAAGGTCTGACAAACTCAGAGTCCCAATTCACTGTCATTCTTTGGCTTCCTCACCTGAACTGAAAATAATACCTCGCCTTTAATGTGTTCTGAAGATTAGATTAAGCAATGAACATGAAATTATTGGAAAAGTTGCTGGCAAGTACTTAGTGTGTGGTTAATGTTATTAATGCAGTAAAAACTGCTCCTGGGATTTGGGAGAATGTGGGTTCTAGTCTGGGTGTTGATAAAAGACTTCTGTTCCCCGCACAGGGCCCTTAGACATGCTTTTCCTCACGTGGCTTCCTGCCCTGTCCTCTGCACTCCTTGTTGAGGCAGTCAGTGCAGTGCTGTGCTCCCAGGGAGTATTCAGTTAACACTGTTGGCATGAACTTATTTGAAGGATCATTTTTTTATTGTCAGGATGCAGTTCCAAAATGCCGAGCCTTCACTCATCAGATGGTTCAGTTCCTCAGCTCCCTGGAACAAAATGGAAAAATCACCTTAGCAGTCCTTGAACAGGAAATGTCTAAGCTCTTGGATGATATCATCGTTTTTAACCCACCTGGTAAGTGACTTTGGAGAAGTCATGTATTCACTCAGTAAATGATTTCCTGCTGTGTGTAAGACATTTTGAGATCTGGATGATGGTCAGGACACAGTCATTCTGTTTGCAGAAAAGTGATGCCTGGACACTTGTCATCTCAGCGTGGGCGGGGGGTGGGGGGTTCGGCGCTGAATTATAAGGACTTGGACTTGGGGGTAGACACTGTCAGGTGCTGCTGGAAGGTTAAGTGGACTGAGGGCTGAGTTAGACAAGTCACCATGATGATTAAGAGATAACCAGAGACTGTCCAGTGAGCAGCCTTCCTGGATGTTTAGCTCTGAACTTGGAGGGCACTTCAGAATCACCTGTAGGCTTGTAAGGAAACTTTATATGAGAGCTTATACTCCCAGCAGTTTGGTAAACTGGACATCCTGATTGCCTCTCCTGCTACAAATAGCTTAGAATGCTGGATAAATAAAATGTTTTTAAGAAACCAAAAATTAAACGTATTGACAAGTCGGCAGAAAATCTCAGAAGTCAGAAAGTAAGTGAAAGGAGGAGCCCATGAAAATAGATGGAGTGCTGAGGCTGCCTTTTAGCTTGCAGGCTTTTACTGACCTTCTTTGGATTAGGGGAGGCTGTAAAGCCCAGGCCCTGCCTAGGCTGGGAACCTTGAAAGGAGCTCCCACGTAGAACCACACAGGACAGCATCCTCAGGGTAAGGATGAGTTAGAAATGAACCTGCTCTGAGAATGGAAGACGGCAATCCTCAGGTTCATTAAACCCAGCAAATCCCAAGCAAGGTAAATAGAACACCTGTACAAACTGTAGTGAGACTGCAGAAGCACCGGTGAAAAAAGAAAAACATTTACACACACAGCTGGCTTCTCAGTGGCGTCAGTGGAGACGGCAAGACGGTGCAGCGGCACCTTCAGTGTGCTGTGAGGAGACGACTGGTATCCTGGGATGTAAAACAAGAGCAGCCAGCTTTCAAGGAGAAGGATGAAATAAAGGTGTTTTCCTTGAAACCCGAGAGTGTTTGTCCCGGTGGACATCACTAAAGGAAGTATTAAATAGAGCATGTTCTTTAGGTAAAAGTGGAGTGGTCACAAGTATGAATCTCCATACTGTGCTCTAGGGTGGCTGTATCAATTTGCATTCCCACCAACAGTGCAAGAGGTTTCCCTTTTCTCCACATCTTCTCCAGCATTTATTCTTTTTGATAATGGCCATTCTGACTGGTGTGAGATGTTACGTCATTGGTTTTTTTTTAATGGATTTATTTTTAATTGCAGGATAATTACTTTACAGTATTGCGTTGGTAGAAAAAAAAGAAAAATTAGCAGACAATACTGGAGAAATTGATTTAGAGTTGGTCTTATGTAACTGGACCTAGAAGATTGAATAATAGCCAGGCAAAGCAATGAAGGGCACTCTCAGTTCAGTTCAGTTGCTCAGTCATGTCTGACTCAATGGACTACAGCAGGCCAGGCCTCCCTGTCCATCACCAACTCCCGGAGTTCACTGATGTCCATTGAGTCGATGATGCCATCCAACCATCTCATCTTCTGTCGTCCCCTTCTCCTCCTGCCTTCAATCTTTTCCAGCATCAGGGTCTTTTCAAATGAGTTAGTTCTTCATATCAGGTGGCCAAAATATTGGAGTTTCAGCTTCAGCATCAGTCCTTCCAAGGAATATTCAGGACTGATTTCCTTTAGGACTGGTTGGATCTCCTTGCTGTCCAAGGGACTCTCAAGAGTCTTCTCCAACACCACAGTTCAAAAGCATCAATTCTTCTGCAGTCAGCTTTCTTCACAGTCCAACTCTCACATCCATACATGAATACTGGAAAAACCATAGCTTTGACTTGACAGGCCTTTGTTGGTAAAGTAATATCTTTGCCTTTTAATATGCTGTCTAGGTGTATCATAACTTTTCTTCCAAGGAGCAAGCATCTTTTAATTTCATGGCTGCAGTCACCATCTGCAGTGATTTTGGAGCCCCCCAAAATAAAGTCTGTCACTGTTTCCATTGTTTCCCCATCTATTTGCCATGAAGTGATGGGACCAGATGCCATGATCTTAGTTTTCTGAATGTTGAGCTTTAAGCCAACTTTTTCACTCTCATCTTTTACTTTTGTCAAGAGGTTCTCTAGTTCTTCTTTGCTTTCTGCCATGAGTGTGGTGTCATCTGCATATCTGAGGTTGTTGATATTTCTCCTGGCACTCTTGATTCCAGCTTGTACTTCATCCAGTCCAGCATTTCTCATGATGTACTCTGCATATAAGTTAAATAAGCAGGGTGACAATATACACCCTTGATGTACTTTCCTGATTTGGAACCAGTCTGTTGTTCCATGTCCAGTTCTTTTCTTTTCTTTTTTTTTTTTTAATTTTAACTTTACAATATTTTATCGGTTTTGCCATATATCAAAATGAATCCGCCACAGATATACATGTGTTCCCCATCCTAAACCCTCCTCCCTCCCCATACCATCCCTCTGGGTCGTCCCAGTGCACCAGCCCCAAGCATCCCGTATCGTGCATCAAACCTGGACTGGCGACTCATTTCATATATGATATTATACTACATGTTTCAATGCCATTCTCCCAAATCATCCCACCCTCTCCCTCTCCCACAGAGTCCAAAAGACTGTTCTATACATCAGTGTCTCTTTTGCTGTCTCGTATACAGGGTTATTGTTACCATCTTTCTAAATTCCATATATATGCGTTAGTATACTGTATTGGTGTTTTTCTTTCTGGCTTACTTCACTCTGTATAATAGGCTCCAGTTTCATCCACCTCATTAGAACTGATTCAAATGTATTCTTTTTAATGGCTGAGTAATACTCCATTGTGTATATGTACCATAGCTTTCTTATCCATTCATCTGCTGATGGACATCTAGGTTGCTTCCATGTCCTGGCTATTATAAACAGTGCTGCGATGAACATTGGGGTACACGTGTCTCTTTCAGTTCTGGTTTCCTCAGTGAGTGTGCCCAGCAGTGAGATTGCTGTTCCTGACTTGCATACAGATTTCTCAGGAAGCAGGTCAGGTGGTCTGGTATTCCCATCTCTTTAACAATTTTCCACAGTTTGTTGTGATCCACACAGTCAAAGGTTTTTGCATAGTCAATAAAGCAGGAGTAGATGTTTTTCTGGAACTCTCGTGCTTTTTTGGTGATCCATCGGATGCTGGCAGTTTGATCTCTGGTTCCTCTGCCTTTTCTAAGGCAGAGGAACATCTGGAAGTTCACGGTTCACGTACTGTGGAAGCCTGGCTTGGAGAATTTTGAGCATTACTTTGCTAGCATGTAAGATGAGTGCAGAGGGCATTCTAGAAACATCTTAATCAGAAGAATGGCATACTAGAAACTTCTTAATCAGGATTAGTTCTGGTTTTTAAGGACATATTTGTTGGCTCAGTTGATGGTGAATGGGAAGGGGAGAGGCTGCGATCTATTAGGAGGCTTATTGGAATCATTTTTGTTCCCATGAGTCATAATTAAAAGATAGATTAAAATCACTATTCACAGATGTAAACTGGTATATATGGAATGGATAAATAACAGGTCCTACTGTATAGCACAGGGAGCTAAATTCAGTATCATGTGGTAACCATAATGGAAAAGAATATGAAAAAATCTGTGTGTGTGTTTAAATGTGTATTATTTGTCTGAGTCACTTGCTGTATGGCAGTAATTAATACAACATTGTAGGTCAATTATACTTCAATAAAAAATATTTTTTAAAATCAGGAAAAATTGGAGGGTAAAAAGGTTTTAAGGTCTCGCAGGAGTTCTGCTTTGCTCTTCAAAGTGTTTATGTACCATATCCTATCTGTAAAATCTAAGCACTATCCAGGATTTTCTTTCTGGCCCCTGGAGAGCAGCCACTTTGAAACACTGTTGTCCCCTTCATCACGTTCATGTCATCATACCAGCAGCCTTTGACACATATGTGTTTGTGTTCTCTTTTAGATCTGGACAGCCAGACCCGCCATATGGCCCTCAGCAGCCTCTTCATGGAAGTCCTAATGATGATGAACAATGCGACTGTCCCAACAGCAGAGTTCCTCCGAGGCAGTATCCGGACCTGGATCGGGCAAAAAGTGCATGGGCTGGTGGTGCTGCCACTGTTAACAGCTGCCTGCCAGAGCCTGGCTTCTGTCCGCCACATGGCCGAGACGACAGAAGCCTGCATCACTGCTTACTTCAAAGAGGGTAAGAGCATCCTCTTACCCTCAGTAGGCTCCCAGTTGATCCATCTTTTCCAGGGAAGATTAGGTGGCTCAGTAGTAAAGAATTGCCCACCAATGCAAGAGATGCAAGAGGCTCAGGTTCGATCCCTGGGTTGAGAAGATCCCCTGGAGTAGGAAACGGCAACTCACTCCAATATTGTTGCCTGGAAAATCCCATGGACAGAGGAGCCTGATGGGCTACAGTCCATGGGGTTACAAAGAGTCGGACACGACTGAGTGACTGAGCACACACGCTTAGGGAGATACCTTTCCAGACCCTTCCCGTTGAAGGATTGTACCACTCTAATATCTCTGTAAATGTTGATGTTTCAGGATATAGTTTGTT
The DNA here is from genome assembly GCA_935064755.1 of Tragelaphus eurycerus. NCBI lineage: Eukaryota > Metazoa > Chordata > Mammalia > Artiodactyla > Bovidae > Tragelaphus > Tragelaphus eurycerus. The sequence goes on from CAKXYN010000023.1 coordinate 17,734,971, forward strand.
TTCTTCATGAAGATCTGTAGTCAGCATGAGAACCTTTGGCTCATGTTGCTACCATCTTGTTTCAAGGAGGGGAACCTCTGACTCATTAAAATGAGGGGTTTTGCAGTGTCAGACCAATCCTCTTATGATAGGTAAATTGTGTACGTCATAGGCCTAGTCATCGTCCTAAAAGCAAATGCTATAAACCAGAATCTTTGTAATTATCCACTATATTAATTTCCTCTATTTTGTCACTTGTTAAAATTTTTCTTAGGTCCTTTTATTGCTTTTTGTCGTATGTTTTAAACTATTATGAAGAAGTCGTCTCCCTTACCCCCATGCCCATTCCTGATTTATCTGTCTAACTTCCTACCTGTACACTCGCAGATTCTGGCAACAGCTTGGCCTGGTTAAGAAGAACTGCTCAGAGCAGTGCCTCTTAACTCTGATGCGCAGATATCCATCCTCGTGCTCACAGTAGGGGGGAAGGAAGAGTACTGGAGCGAGGATGCCGGGAGGCGCCTGTAACCTGCCCCTGCCCTTCCTTCGCAGCACATGAGCATCCGTGTTCCCATGTCCCCCGTGGAAAGTTCTGTGTCACCCTGTCACCGACTCTCATTCCCGCCCCCAGAATTGAGATGCATCAGGATAGCCCTCTTGCTCCAAATTTATTTACTCTTTGTTCCTGAAATCAAATTCGTTTTTTTCCCCTTTATGAAACGTTTTCAAGAATTTGTGTATTTAATATAGGAGTCAAATGAAACTTTGATGCTTAAAAAAATACTTATGATGGATAAAGTAATAATAATATCCCCCAGAAAAGCTGAAGTGTTCGTAACATACTTAAAAATGGTATTCAGTAAAATTAAAATTCTTAGATGACCGGGACAGGCAGTGTCTATGATTTTTAATGGTCATAGTATGGTGAAAGAGGGATTTATGAAAATGCAGCCACATGCCTGACTTCTTAACCCTCAGAACTGGCAGCCAGGACGCAGGCATTTAGCTTGAGGGCTTGCAGTCCAAACCGTGAAGCCTTGTCAGGCCCTCCGAGGCCAAGGTGAGTGGTGTTTTCTCGACATGAAGCTTTTAAATTTTAAAGTGAAAGGTTCATTAGAGTACTTAAGAAGTTTGATTCTTGCTCTTACTCTGTTCTCTCCTCTCGGTGTTCTTTTCTTAGGCTCCCTCAACCAGAATCTAGGATGGGGCCCTATTCTGGTGTCCCTTCAGGTTCCCGAGCTCACCATTGAAGAGTTTCTGCAGGAGTGCCTGTCCCTCGGCAGCTACTTGACTCTCTACGTCTACTTGCTTCAGTGTCTAAATAGTGAGCAGACGCTAAGGAACGAAATGAAAGTGCTGCTTCTCTTAAGCAAGTGGTTGGAACAGGTATATCCGAGGTATGCTGACCCTCCAGTTGCTACAGCCAACCCACAGGTTGGGATAGCTGGGAATTTGGGCTTAGATTAGTGTCCATTTCAGTGCAGAGACCCAAGTGATATGTAAGAAACGAGGCTGTTTCGGGAAAGATTTTCCTTGCATCGATCGATTTTCTGAGCAGACTTTTGCTTTCTTAAAACAGGCATTTTTGAAGCACCACCTTTAGCTTTGATTCAGTTAAGTAGGCAGGGGTAGCAACGTTTGTCTCACTTGATTACAAGGACATGGAGCTCGTATATGGCGACCAGCATATAGAAGGCGCAGTAAATATCAGCTGCTCCTTTACTGTCCCAGTACTTTATTAACATCGTAACTTGTCAGCCTAAGCTTTTAAAGCACACAGTGTCCCTAATACTGAAAGCTCCCGTGTGGACTTCTGGTTAAATGGGGGTGGGAAGAATCTCTTGCTAATTTAATTCTCCCCACCCCAACCCTCCCCAACCTCTCAGCTCTACGCAGGAAGAAGCAAAGCTGTTTCTGTGGTGGCACCAAGTCCTGCAGCTGTCTCTGGTTCAGACGGAGCAGAATGACTCAGTCTTGACAGAGTCCGTCATTCGAATCCTGCTTATGCTTCAAGGCCGGCAGAACCTGTTGGCTGAGGAGAGGCTCAGCTCGGGGATTCTCGGGGCAATTGGGCTGGGCCGGAAGTCACCCTTGTCCAACAGGTGAGAAGGTGCCTGCTGCTGCTCTTGTAAGTGGGCCTCGGACACCTGCGCCTGCCTAGGGGGCGAGACACGAGGTAGATGTTCTGTTTGGGGGCTAGGTTTCTTCCGGAGATTAATAAGAAAACTATCAGAGCCTGACTACATCTTTATATTTTAAAAAGGATGTTTATTTTTTCCATTTTAAAACAACTTTTATGTTCAAAGTGGTTTTTTTTTAGCAGTATCTCATTGTCTTTTGACTTTGTAACCTGACCACACTACTCACTGCCTTTTGCCTTTGAGCCAGTGATGGTGTGCAGAGTTAGGTTAAAATACCTGGTCAGCTGCTACACTGCCAGCACTTTGTCAGGGAAATCCAGGTTCTGTGAGGGACTTGGTCAAGCAGAATTGTTAAGTCAAGATGAGTAGAAGTTAACTGATTAGAAGGATGAGTAATGAGAAATAAAGTCAGGTTTTTGTTGCTAAAAATTCCGAGGTGTGAAAGAATTTGCCATTAGTCCCATTTTATCCTCTAAGACTTATTTGTATCATGGTTTTTCTGCTAAAGGTCTTACCTGGTTTGAAAAACATTCCCATACTATTCTGATATCAGCGTTCTTATGGGATAACCACCCAGTCCAAACCAGTTTACATCATGCTCCTTTGTTCATGGTAGAATTTAACAGGACTAAATTTGATTTGATTTTTACTAAATTAAGTGTGATTTGATTCTCTTGAATTGTAAAACGCATGGCACATAAAGTTTATCATGGTCGCCCTTTTAAATGTATAATACAGGGACTTCCGCTGGGGTCCAGTGGCTGAGATTCTATGCTTCCACTGTAGGGGGCACAGGTTTGACCCCTGTTTGGGGAGCCGAGATCCCACATGCCGTGCAGTACAGCCAAAAATAAAAAGGAAAAACGTGCAGTTCAGTGGTATGTAGTACGTTCACAGCGTTGTTGCAGCCGTTACCGCTATTTTGTTCCAGATCATTTTCATCATCCCAGAAGGAAATCCTATACCTGCTAAGCAATCACTCTATTTTCGCCTCTCCCCCGAGTCTCTGGCATCCACTCATGGATTTTTTGACTTTTATGTATATCCTGTTCTGGACATCTCATGTAAATGGAATATACAATACATGGCCTCTTGTGTCTGGCTTCTTTCACCTAATGAAGTTTCAAGGCTTATGCGTATTTTAGCACGCGCCAGTACTTATTTCCTCTTTCATTGTTTGAGTGGTGAATAGAAGGACCATAAAGAATTCCTTGATCATATTTATAATTTTCCCAAGGAGGCTAATAGTAGCAGCAGGTCTGGAGATGTGTTTAACTTATTTTTTTTTAATAGAAAATGTGATGTTTGTTATAAAATGCTTACTTTAATAGTCATTTACTTCCTCTAATTCCTCCCTAACACCTAAGGTTCCGAGTGGCTGCCCGAAGCATGGCTGCCTTCCTTTCAGTTCAAGTTCCTGCCGAGGATCAGATCCGCCTGAAGCCCAGCTCTGAGTTATATCTGACCATGAAAGCTCAGCAGGTCAGTAAAAAGCTTCATGGTTAAGGGTTAGAAGTTTTCCACAGGAGGAGGGAAGGTGGCACCTGTGGTCTTCACACGTGACGATCTGATCACTATTATCGGCAGTAGGACAGCATGCCCTCTGTGGACTCTGCTTACTGGAAAATGGTCACCGCATGTGCCTGCCTTGGATTTTAAACCAGTTTTTGTAGGCACTTGCCTAGAGTGCTGTTACCACCCTTGTAGAAGAAGCAAGATCACGGGCAAGCCAGCCTAGGGTCATATTTGATTCTGACGACATGACTGTATGCTGATGCATCACACGCTGGGCCTGGGGACGGGCACAGAGGATGAGGCTACAGTTGAGACCGATAGAACTGAAGAAGCCTGGCTCCAGTTCTGTAGCCTTCCTGGGAGGCTCCCAGTTGCCCCAGATGACAACAGCAGGTGCGCTACACCTGCGGGAACCGTGTTACCTGCATCCGTGTGGTTAACCTTCTTGTCTTCCATGTCTTCTAGGCTCTGAATGCTCTTGAATCCTTGACATCGAGTAAGCAGTATGTTGAATACCAGGATCAGATATCGCAGGCTGCACAATTTATAAAGCATCCTGGCCATTGCCTCCAGGATGGGAAAAGCTTCCTGGCTCTTCTTGTGAACTGTCTGTATCCAGAAGTGCATTATTTGGACAACATCCGATAGTAACTCAGAGGCTCTGGATAAACCTCTTGCTATTTATGTTTACATTTAACTTTGCTGTTGCACAAGTAACTTGGCTCAGTTTCACCTGCAGTTTGGCCAATGAGTTAGTTGACCATAGATGCAAGTTGGTGAGTGAGCACTAGATAATTCTGTTGTACATGTGCACATGTGTATGTGTGTGTTTCCTTAGCTCTTAGAACGTTCCAGGGACTCTGTAGTTTTTGTATTCATCCAACAAGAGAAACTTACTAAGTTCTACTGGGTAGAGAACCACTCACAATTCCTGAAATCCATCATCTCATGAGACCCCAGGATGGGGTGCCTGTGTGTGCCACTTCTCTCTTCTCCTCTTTGATTTAAATGTCAGGACTCCTGTGCCAGATCTCACTGCTTTGGGAATCATGTTGAACCCTCACTTTTGCACCCCGGTTGTGTTCCTTCAAAGTAAAAAAGCTCTGAAAATGTATGTATTTCTCAAAGAAGGGGGAAGTATTCCCCACAGCTTAAAATATTTCTCTCAGAAGGGAGATAAGAATGCTGAATCAAAGTCCCTGTCTCAAATATGACCACTTGATTCTGGTTGAAGCGGACAGCAGAGGTGGTGACACGTCCATTTCCATCCAGCCATGTGTCCTCATGAAGCCATTTGCTCTAAATCGGGGGTGTGTGCTGGCAGTTGGTGGGGAGCAAGCCATGCTCAGGTGTTTTTTGTTTGATCCCCGTGGCTGAGCGTGTAGGCAGGGCTTCCTCTCTTCAGTTCAGTGTAGATGTATGATCCCTTTGGTCCTACCCTAGCCCACTCCTTCATTCATATCACTCACTTGGCCCCTGTAGACATGTCATTTGCAACTCTTTCCAGACCCCAAATTTGACGTCTGAAGGTCCTGCTGTTGAGAGAGACAGAAACCGAGACCTCAATTCTCTGTTCCTGCCTGTTTGTCCAGATTTAAACTCAAACCTGCTGAGACTCTGCTGGTCAGTGGAAACCGGGTCAGGTTAGGAGACTTAATTGAAATTTGGCCTTTTTTAAATCAGCGTGTGCCTGCTGTTGTTAACACTTCCTCCGTCACCGAAGCTCGTCTACAGATGGCGTTGCCTCGTGTTGCTGCCATCTTCTTGCTCTTGTCATATTGGCCCCTCACCCCACCCCAGAACTAGCATTTTGACTTCTGTCATCATAGTCATAATTCTGTTGGCTCAAAATTGATTTTGTTTGTCCAGCTGGCATGCTATGCCTTGCTTCAGGGTTATCTATAGCCTGAGGATATTTACCTAAAAAATGTGCTAATCACTGAGAACTTGTACCAGTGGGATGGGTTACACTAGTGATAATCTTGCAAATATCAATATGGGGTGCCTCCCCCAACAGTCGGAAGTGTGTAGGAGCTGTTCTTTATTTTGAATCTCTTTAGTTGAACAGAACAGTTCTGCCCCTCAGACATGGTATGGTAAAGACCATCCCTGTTACCCTTCAAGTCCTGTGGGCCACCAAGTACCCATCCCCGAGGGACGCATCGCAGAGCTTTCCTTGTTACACATTTTAGAAGCTGTGGGCCGCTCCATGGCTGATTTGGCAACAAAGATTTTTATAACAGGAAATGTTCTGTGTGCTGTTTTCTTTGAGGAAGATGTAATTATTGATATCCCGCTGCTGCTGCTAAGTCGCTTCAGTCGTGTCCGACTCTGTGTGACCCCATAGACGGCAGCCTACCAGGCTCCGCCATCCTGGGATTCTCCAGGCAAGAACACTGGAATGAGTTGCCATTTCCTTCTCCAATGCATGCAAGTGAAAAGTGAAAGTGAAGTCGCTTAGTCGTGTCCGACTCTTAGCGACCCTATGGACTACAGCCTCCCAGGCTCCTCCATCCATGGGATTTTTCCAGGCAAGAGTACTGGAGTGGGGTGCCATTGCCTTCTCTAGAATGTGAAAATTTTGAGTGACAGTACATACGTTCAAAGAAAATTATGTTTAATCTCAATTTTTCAAGATTTATAGTATTTATAATGTATTTGCTCTGTAAAAATTATTAAAAAATAAATCAATCTTTGGTTGTAGCAGGTAAGAATCTGATTTTTAGGGACATGACACTATCTTGTAAAGTATTTCAGTTGTTAAAGTTGATGGAGATTTTTATGCCTGATTTCATCTATTTTCTTGGATACCAACTGGATTATCAGCGATGGTTGGTAAAAAACAGTGGAAGGTTTACTCACACATAGGTTCCTCTGAGAGGCTCTGGGCTCAGAAATGAGTGTAATGACACTGAGACAGATCAAAATGTGGCTAGTTGCTGTAGCCTCCTGGGAAAGAAGAGACCAGTCTGCCCACTGGCTTTCATGAATATGAGTCTTTGTCAGCAAAATAGTCATCTCCAGAGAGCGCGGGGCCAGTTCCAGAGACAGTGGTGCTGTGTGTTGACACCGAGTCAATAAGACCAAGGAACTGCCTGGCCAAGTGGTGTTGAAGGTGAACAGCACAGACATTCCCCGCACATTGCCAGCAGTGGCCTCTGGTTCAGGCTGGGATGCCTGGCAGCTTCTGGGCTTGTTGAAAAACACCTCTTCTGCTTCTCCACCTACCTCTCTGCAGTTCCCATGGGATAGGCCAGAGAGGCACACTGTACCCCAAGATCTCCTGGCTCCCCCACCTCACTCTGCAGAAAGTGGGACGCACAGATGCCAAGGGAGGGAGGTCCTGCGGACGCATCTGCTCTGCCTGGCAGAGCCTGGACCACCCTCCATGTTCCCCAAGCTCCTGGTTCAGAGTTTGACCACCAGTCTGTTGGCCCAGTCACGTCTGTCTCCCTGGGTTGCCCGAGTCTCTCAGTTCTTTGAGGTGGAGGAAGCCGAGTCCAGAAAGTGGGAACCCCACAGCAGCCCAGCCTCTCTAACCAAGTGCCAACCTGCTTCCTTCCTTGCAGTCAGTGTGTCCACGTCGTACCAGTAGAGTGAATACGTCTTTTTCTTTTGAATGAAGGTGAGACACAGTTTTCTATTGGAGTTTTAAACCTAAAATTAATAATTTCTGGAGCAGGAAGCAGATGTTACAGAATCATGACCTTTGAGGTCAGCAGGGGCATTGAAGCTCATCTGGCCCCACCTCTCAGCCAGGATCCCAGGCCTGGTCCTCCAGCCCCACCCCTCACCCCTTCCTGTGGTCACTAGTCCCGCCCCTCATGGACAAGCCCAGGTGACCATTGGCAGCCTCTGGGCTCAAACTGGCCTCCTGGTGACACTGGTTACGGTTCCGCTGGAGCTGCTCTCCTGCCTCTTTACAACAGATAGTCCTTCAGACCTTTGGACAGTTTCATAGCTCATCAGCCTTCTGACCCTGCCCGCCGTCTGCCCACACCTCAGCCTTCTTCAGGCTAAATGCCTAGTGCCTTTAGTTAGTCCTCTTCCCTTCAATGTCTGCCAGGGCTGCCCTTCAGAAAGCGACCCAAATTAGCCCATGTTATTAGCAAGGGGCCATGCCCAGGAATACAATAGTTCAGGTGGCACTAGTGGTGAAGAGCCTGCCTGCCTGTGCAGGAGATGTAAGAGACACTGGTTCATTCCCTGGGTTCGGAGATCCCCTGGAGAAGGAAATGGCAACCCACTCCAGTCTTCTTGCCTGGAGGGCTACAGTCCATGGGGTCACAAGGAGTCAGACATGACTGAGTGAGCACACATGCCCAGGAATAGCAGGGACAGGACTCAGGTGAGACAAATGAGGCGCCCTGAGCACATGCATAAGCTGGCACGCTCCCTGCACGAGCGTGTGCCTCCTTAGGTTTTGTGCCCTCAGATTGGCGTCTGCCTTGGGGGTTGGCCTAACACTAGTGTGGGTCCAGCAGCATCGCTCGCTCCCCTGGATACGTGGGCAACATCGGCTCAGCGGCTGTGCCCTCTGGTTGGCACATTCAGTCATCGCTGAGTCAAGCTCCAGAGCTTGGTTTATCATCAGTTGCTACCGAAGACTGGTCTCATCACCGGCCTGCATGATACGTCCGACAATAAGGCGCTTTGCTCGCTTTGCATTTATCCTTCAAGACTATCTCCCACGTTTTGGACTGTTAGAGCTTATTTTGAGATACTATTAATGTAATTTAAATTTGAACTGAGAACTATTCTGCTCAGCTAACTTTGTCTTATTAAGCAAAATGGAGAGTATAATGGGCAGAGTAAGTGTGTTGCTTAAAAAAGAAAAAGTCTCCTCCTGTGATCTTCCATTTGTATCTGGGAGGTGCTGGATAAAGTTCTTGGCTTCTAGCCAGGTGCTAATACCGACCTTGTTCTGGTCTGTGATGATCCTGGTCCACGATGACTGACCCTCTGGCATGATAGAGGCATCATGTGTCCTGTAGAGGCTGTGCTGACGTTTCCTTCAGTCTAGATAGGGTTTCCCCGGTGACTCTGGTAAATAATTGGTTTGATTTCTGATGACAATAACTTGAAAAAATAAAACTACTGACTATTTTGGGATAATGAAACCACTAAGGAATGTTTTTCATTAAAACTTTTATTTTTTAATGTACATATGTAATATCTTTTGAGCACTGAAGGTTAGGATTTATTTTTCTTCCAGTGGCTTAATTTCCTCAAGTGGCAGCAAATACTTCTTAAGTGTGCACACATGCCTAGTGTGCCCCTGAAAAACCACAGCTTATTTTGGTCATTAAATGTGTAATATTTACTTATTGTTGACATTTTACATGCTTGTACAAAGGATGAGTTGTTTTTTTTTTTTTTTTATATAATGATGAGACATGAAGAAATGAGAACTGGTTAAGTATAATTCTGCAAATAAATGATTCAAGTTTAATTTACATGTGGTAGATGTCTCATTTTTGGTAAGTTGGTTGGCAGGTCTTTTCAGCTGGAAATCACAAAAGGAAAGGTGTGTAATTAGAAAACTTATAATGGGTGGACACTTCACCACAATGGGTGAGGGCTGTAGTTTCAAAGAGAACTTAAGACTTGGGGGTTTAATAATTGGAGTAGACAGATGTCCCAAGAAAGTTGGGGAGAGCTCCAAGGTCTGTAATGTGTTTGTGACCCGGGTCGGAGAAAGCACATGAAACTGTGCAAAGGCTCCCCCTACCTGAGCTCCTGGGTGGGGGTGGGAGAGCCTCAGAGAGGGAACCAGACTGCCAGGGAGGGCAGAGTAACCTCCGCATGTTCACAGTCTGCTCCAGAAATCACTTTATATTGGAATGCTGGGGAGTTCTTCCTTAGCCTTCATTTCCATTGCTTTTAGACTCTTCTTGGATGGGCCAAAGTAAGGTGGGAAGGCCTGCACTTTTGACTTCGGATTTCCCAACAGGAGATGGCAGGAGTGAATGTCGACATTTTAGGAATCAGTGAACTAAAATGGATGGGAATGGGTGAATTTAACTCAGATGACCATTATATCTACTACTGTGGGCAAGAATCTCTTAGACGAAATGGAGTAGCCCTCACAATCAACAAAAGAGTCCAAAATGCAGTATGTGGATGCAATCTCAGAAATGACAGAATAATCTTGGTTCATTTCCAAGGCAAACCATTGGACATCATAGTAATTCAAGTCTGCCCCAACCACTAATGCCAAAGTAGCTGAAGTTAAATGGTTCTATGAAGACCTACAAGAACTTCAGGAATTAACCAACACCAAAAAAATATGTCCTTTTCACCATAGGGGACTGGAATACAAAAGTAGGAAGTCAAGAGACACCTGGAGTAAAAGACAAGTTTGGCCTTGGAGTGCAAAATGAAGCAGGGCAAAGGCTAATAGTTTCTTTGCCAAGAAAATACACTGGTCATAACAAACACCCTCTTCTAACAACACAAGAGACAATTCTACACATGGATATCACCAGATGGTAAATACTGAAATCAGATTGATAATATTCTTTGTAGCTAAAGATGCAAAAGCTCTACACAGTCAGCAAAAACAAGACCAGGAGTTGACTGTGGCTCAGATCATGAATTATTATTGCCAAATTTAGACTTAAATGAAGAAAGTAGAGAAAACCATTAGGCCATTCAGGTATGACCTAAATCAAATCCCTTATGATTATACTGTGGAAGTGACAAATAGATTCAAGCGATTAGATCTGAACAGAGTGCCTGAAGAACTATGGATGGAGGTTTGTGACATTGTAAAGGAGGTGGTGATCAAAATCATCCCCAAGAAAAATGTAAAAAGGCAAAATGGCTGTCTGAGGAGGCCTTACAAATAGCTGAGAAAAGAAGTGAAAGGCAAAGGAGAAAAGGAAAGATATACCCATTTGAATGCAGAGTTTCAAAGAATAGCAAGGAGAGATAAGAAAGCCTTAAGTGAACAATGTAAAGAAATAAGGAGAAAGCAATGGCAACCCACTCCAGTACTCTTGCCTGGAAAATCCCATGTACAGAGGAGCCTGGTAGGCTGCAGTCCATGGGGTCGCTGAGAGTTGGACATGACTGAGCGACTTCACTTTCACTTTTCACTTTCCTGCATTGGAGAAGGAAATGGCAACCCACTCCAGTGTTCTTGCCTGAAGAATCCCAGGGATGGGGGAGCGTGATGGGCTGCCGTCTGTGGGGTTGCACAGAATTGGACACGACAAGCGACTTAGCAGCAGCAGCAGCAGAGATCCCTTGAAGAAAATTAGAGATACCAAAGGACTATTTGATGCAAAGATGGGCACAATAAAGGACAGAAATGGTATGGACCTAACAGAAGCAGAAGATATTAAGAGGTGGCAACAATACACAGAAGAAGTATACAAAAGTGTCTTAATGACCTGGATAACCATGAGGGTGTGATCGCTCACCTAGAGCCAGACTTCCTGGAATGTGAAGTCAAGTGGGCCTTAGGAAGCATCACTACGAACAAAGCTAGTGGAGGTGATGGAATTCCAGCTGAGCTATTTCAAATCCTATAAGATAGATTGTGCTTTTAAAGTGCTGGACTCAATATGCCAGCAAATTTGGAAAACTCAGCAGTGGCCACAACAAACTGAAAAAGGTCAGTTTTCATTCCAATCCCAAAGAAAGGCAATGCCAAAGAATGCACACAATTGCACTCATTTCACATGCTAGCAAGGTAATTCTCAAAATCCTTCAAGCTAAGCTTCAATAATACATGAATAGAGAACTTCCAGTTGTACAAGCTGGATTTAGCAAAAGCTGAGGAACCAGAGATCAAATGTCTAACATCTGTTGGAGCATAGAAAAAGCAAGGGAGTTCCAGAAAAACATTACTTCTTCATTGACTGGGTTAAGGCCTTTGACTGTGTAGATCACAAAAAACGGTAGAAAATTCTTAAAGAGTTGGGAATACCAGACCACCTTATCTGCGTCCTGAGAAACTTGTATATGGGTCAAGAAGCAACAATTAGAACCAGACATGGAACAATGAACTAGTTCCAAATTGGGAAAGGAGTACGTCAAGGCTGTATATTGTCACCCTGCTTATTTAACTTCTATGCAGAGTACATCATGACAAATGCTGGGCTGGATGAAGCGCAAGTTGGAAGCTTGCTGGGAGAAATATCAGTAACCTCAGATATGCAGATGATACCACTCTAATGGCAGAAAGCAAAGAGAAACTAAAGAGCCTCTTAATGAAGGTGAAAGAGGGGTGAAAAAGCTGGCTTAAAACTCAAGATTCAAAAAACTAAGATCATGGCATTTGGTCCCATCACTCCATGGCAAATAGAGGGGGAAAAATTGGAAACAGTGACAGAGTGTATTTTTTTGGGCTCCAAAATCACTGTGGATGGTGATTTTAATTTCATGACTGCAGCCATGAAATTAAAAGATGTTTGCTCCTTGGTAGAAAAGCTATGACAAACCTAGACAGCATATTAAAAAGCAGAGATGTCAATTTGCCAACAAAGGTCCGTCTAGTCAAAGCTATGGTTTTTCCAGCAGTCATATATGGATGTGAAATTTGGACCATAAAGAAGGATGAGAGCCGAAGAACTGATGCTTTCCAACTATGGTGCTGGAGAAGACTCTTGAGAGTTTCTTATCAATCAAGAGACTGATTGACAATCAGCCAAACCAGTCAATCCTAAAGGAAATCAACTCTGAATATTCACTGGGAGGACTGATACTGAAGCTGAAGCTCCAATACTTTGGCCACCTGATGGGAAGAGCTGACCCAATGGAAAAGACCCTGATTCTGCAAAGGATTGAAGGCAGGAGGAGAAGGGGACGAGAGGATAAAATGGTTGGATGGCATCACCGACTCAATGGACATGAGTTTGAGCAAATTCCAGGAGATGGTGATGGACAGGGAAGCCCGGTGTGCTGCAGTCCTTGGGGTCACAAAGAGAAGGACACATCTTAGTGCCCGAACAACAACAGCCAGGATGATGCCCTGTGTGTCTCCCCACCCCGTGTGCCCTTTGTCTGGGTTTGGCTTCCCTCTCCAGACAGAACAACAGGATTTTTAAAGGTGGCTTAGAGGCAAGTTGTCATGCTTCCTGCTATAGGAATCAGGTTACCTATCTCTAGACTATCATCGCTAGGGAAGGCCCAGAGAAATGAAGGTGGAAGTGGTCCACATCACCAAGGGGCAAGTGAAAATTAGAGACTGAGGAAGCCAAGATCTTCCTCCGAAACCGGCCTCTCTTCTGAGGACGGACCTCTTCCCTCCTGGTCTTCCTCTGCTAGCCTAAACCCTGGTAGGAAACAAAGCCACATTCCTGGTGTGTTGGTCCAAGGGACCAACCCAGCCTCTCGCCCGAACACCACATTTTTCATAACCTAACTTTGTGGCTTGGACCAGATTTCTTTTGGAATCTGCTCTGGTTGACCAGCTCCCTGACATGTCCTCCTTAATCTTTCTTAAGGCCCCTCTGTCTACCTTCTCACCCTCCTTCCTTCCCCTTCCCCACCCCCACTTTGCCCTCCACCTGAGGTCAGAGCCAGCAGCCTCTGGTGGAGTTGTCTCTGACGGGCGCTCTCGGGGAAGTCTTCAGCCCTGGGACCCTTCTGAGTTCACTCACATGTGGGACTTGGGGACAGAGGCTGGAAGATAAAGGTCTGGGGGCCCAAACCTGGGAAAACCAGAGATCTCCAACCCCAAGTAATTCTATATCCTTGCACTGGGAGACTGTGTTTTCTCCATTTAGCTCATAAAATATGACAAAGAGGAAGGGGCACAGGAGAGGAGGAAAGACACACGAGACCCTGGGAAGGAGAAGGTGCACAGGATACCTGCAGCCTTGCCTGTCTCCTAGGTTTTTAGTGAGAACTACAAGGGATCATGGAAGGGAAGGAAGGTTGAGGACCACAGGGGATCCCAGAGAATGAGGAGCTGTTATTATGGAGGGTGTGGGACTGGACCTAAGTGCCAGGCTGAACGCGGGACAAAGCCCAAGACCCCAGCTCATGGTCTACAAGTTCTCCCCGGCCTGAGGGCCCTGTGACTGGCTGAGGCCTACCCTCACCTGGCTTTGCTGTCCAGTCTGGCAAGAGGCATATGTACATACGTGAAAACTCAGCCCCACTCGTGGCACTTCTGTCCCAAGGCAGGCCTACCTTCATTGTACATTATCTCATGGGTCTTATTTCTCATGTAACTACATCTCAATTTAAGATTTAGGATATTATTAATAGCTCCTTGAAGACAGAGAAGGTGTGCGGTGCTCTTGGCAGACCTGGGTGGGCACCTGTGCCGTAGTCACCCTTCCTCCTGCTGCCCACCTCCAGGAACAGCCTGGCAGGTGGCCAGGAGCAGAGAGTGCTGTGCCCTGCACCACACTGCCAAGTGCTGTCTTCAAAACATCCCATCTCCGGGTCACTTCTCAGGCTCTAGGACACTGCTGACTGAGCCCACTGCCCACCGCTTGCTCCCTGCTCACCATTGACAGCGTCTCGGTGCTTTGAGAGAGGTGAGCTGGGACCACCAGGCTTCTGGGCAGGCAAGGGGGCTGGGGATGGTCAAGACCCCTCACCACCCTCCCCTCTGCCCTTGCTGCTAAGTCGCTCCAGTCGTGTCCGACTCTGTGCGACCCCATAGACGGGAGCTCACCAGGCTCCCCTGTCCCTGGGATTCTCCAGACAAGAACACTGGAGTGGGTTGCCATTTCCTTCCCCAATGCATGAAAGTGAAAAGTGAAAGGGAAGTCGCTCAGTCGTGTCCGACTCTTAGCGACCCCATGGACTGGAGCCCACCAGGCTCCTCCATCCATGGGATTTTCCAGGCAAAAGTACTGGGGTGGGGTGCCACTGCCTTCCCCGCCCCTCTGCCCTTAGCAGATGCTTTAATTGGAGACTGGGCAGGAGGCTGCCTGGGCTCTCTCTCCTCACTGGGCCTCCCCCGGTCCATCTCTGTGTCTGAAGCCCTGCAGCAAAGAGGAAGACTGCTGCCCCAGCCCGCGGGACGTCCTCCTCCAAGCACAAACACTGCAGGCAGGACCAGCGTGGGCAGCCAGCACCCTGACTAGTGGGCTGACTCAGAGGGAGTCTCCAGTCATCTCGCCTAAAAATCACCTGGAGTCAACTCGTTGGAGACAAGCTAAAAAAGGACAATTGGAGAAATATGAATGTGGGTGATACAACAATATTATTAAATAATTGTTAATTTTCTCAAATGTGATAATGGCCTTTAGGTTATGGAGGAGAGAGCACTTGTTCTCAGGAGACACAGCTGAGATATTTAAGGGTCAAGTGCTGTGATTTCCGCAATTTACTCTTGAATGGTTCAGCCAAATACACATGCACGCACACACACACACACACACACAGACACACACGTGCATTAAACTAATATGGCAAAATGTTAGGAAGTGTTGAATATATGTAGTGGGTATCTGGGTGATCATCTTGCTTTTTCAGTTGTGTGTGTGTGTTTGAAAATAATCATGTTACAAAGTTAGGGCCAAAATCCCCTGGATATTTTGTCTATAGAGCCTGCCCTCATAGACCCTGTGATTTGGGTGGTCCAGGGGTTGCTGAGAACGAGGAGTTGAACAAGCTCCCAAGGTGATCCTTGGAACCCATTGGGAAAATGGTGCTCTGACACCCTAAGGTCCGAAGGTAGAAACCCAGGCTCAGATGCTCATTCTTGCTGGGGCAGCACCCTCCGTGCCCAGGACCCTCCATGCTGCAGCCTTGGCTCCAGACACACTGCCTCTGCCCGGTGCTCCAGCAACTTTCCACTGCTTAGACAGCGTGCTTACCTCCTGGCCTTCACCCAGAATGTCCCTTGTTTTTTTCCCCCTTACCTCCCAATCTCCATTCTCCCCCATTTACATCACCAACATGTACCATCTCCACATCCCCTCCTCCAGGAAGACTGGGTCAGTCACCCCTTTTTAGGTGCTCCTATAGAACCCCCAGCAGACTGATGCCCAGCAGACGTGATTCTCGCTTACTGGTCTGTGTTGCTCACTAGCATGAGAACCCCTAGAGAGTCCCCCTGTGGAATTTTCACGGCTGTTCCCAAAGGCTCCAGCTTCCCTCCTTCTAGGTATGGTGAAGGGTCCCACTGCCCAGCCCCTGGAGGCCCCCTGGGACCTCCCCACTGGGTAGTTCTGGCCAATGAACTATGATCCCAAGTGGAAGACCTTCTGTAGCTTTCTTTTGATCCAACCCAGCAATGCACATTAGAGAGGGTGGGCCCCTGGGAGCCTGGGTCCCTGAGTAAGTAAAATGCACACAGCCTCTTGATGATCTGTGCCAAGCAGGCAGCTTTGAAGAGAAGACACCTAACTGTTCTAGTCATTGTGACTGGGGTTTGTTAATGCAGCATGACCTAGCCCAGCCTTGCTCCCTTCTGTACCCCAAACACTGGCCCAACTGCTAGCACAAAACAATGCATATGATACAATTTCTATCACTTTTTTCTTGGCTGTGAAACTAGCCTCAAAGACCAGGCAGATGCTCTAAGAAGACATACCACCCCGTGTCCTTCCCTGGTGACACGGGACTCTCCATGGAGGTGTCCCAAACTATCCCTGCCCAGCAAGGTACGGATGCCACCTCCTCTGACCTCTGAACAAGTCAGACAGGCTCCCGATGGATCCTGAGTTAACCGTGAGTCGCCATCACCCTTTAACTCTGCCGATGGCTCCAGGAGGAGGGGAGGAGCCTCCTAACTCCCCACCCTGCTTGTTAACTTGTGAAGACCCTTCAGCCTTTGCACCGTCTCTGCAGAAAGCATCAGAAAGGACCCCAACTACCATTGCAGCTTCTGGAAAAGTTCTGGAGGAAAGAAAGTGTGTTTCCCCTGCCTCTTGTGTCCCCGATCTCTGTGGCCCTTTTTTCTTGCTAGCTTGTCCAGTCCCAAGCACGCCTCCCACCTCATCCTGTCCCCAAAGACTGCAGGAGCTAAAACGATCCAGCGTGAGGATGGAAGGCTGCTGCCCTGAGGCAGCCTGGCAGCACTCGGGCAGGTGGGAAACTCCCGGGACTTCTGGCCGGTGCACATCCAGGGAAGAAGCAGGCGGAGGCAGGTCAGAGCTGTGGCTTCTTTACCCATGGACCTCCTGCGGCCCAGACTGGTCCTCACACGTCCCTGCTTGTGGTCCTCAAGGATAGTGAATTTTCAGATGCTTTGAGATGATGGCTGTTTTGTTTCCTCTTCCCAGAGGTCCCAGCTGAAGGCAGGGCAGAGCAGCTGATAGGGTGAGAGGTGGGCAGAGTGGGACAGTCGCAGAGGAGACCTCAGGGTGCAGGAACACTGGACTTCTCCTCGTCGCTGTTTCAATGTTCCTAGGACCGCAGGGTGGCATGGCCCAGCCCTGGGCTTGCTCTCTGGACTCCTCCCTCTCAGCGGGGCCGGGGCGGCAGCTACGCTTATCCAAGGTGGTTCTGCAAGGAGGAGACTGTAACCCTGCTCACATCTGTGGACGGCCTTGTACTGCCCAAAGCCCTTCCATATCCACTTTGTACTCAGACCCTGACAGCTTCTAAGCCGGGAGGGAAGAATAATACTGTCCGTGTTCGATAGTAGAGAAGTTCAACAGAGAAGCGAAAAAGTGCCTTGGACCGCATAGCAAGTCAGTGACAGAACCCAGATGGAGCTGGGGCTTGGAGACCCTCTGACCAGTGTCCTGCCTGCTTTGCTCTGTTCTAAGTAAGAAAAGGTGAAAAGAGCTTTCCAGAAGGGTCACCCTTGGGTTCCTGTGCACACATGTGCACACACACACACATACATACTTTCAAACTGCTGCCCCCTAGAGAGAAATATTGCTGGAGCTTGAAGACACGGGAGACCTCTGAGCCTCTGTGAGCACGGTCCTGACCTCCTCGGGGTGTCGCCAGGCTGGGGCTGTCAAAGTGCCCGGGAGCCAGGAAGGGCCGTCCCAGCCAAGCCTCCTGTTGGCTTTTGTTCCTCGTGGTGACCAGTGGATGTGGGTGGCCAGTGGGCTCCTCACGGTGAACACACAGCGGCTGATGGGCCCCGAGGGCTCATCTGGTTCAAATTCTCATAATTGGACTCCTGAGCCTGGGGCCTGTGGACAGGAGAAAGTTGGCTGACCACCCAAACAGGAGAGGTCTCTGACTGTCCACACCCCAGCCCAGGAAAGGGTGAAAGCAGGGATGAGATGGGCGTCAGGGGCCTACGTCCAACAGGGCCTGGAGACCAAGTGAAGGTTGGAGGCTGGGCGGCAGCAGAATTTGCAGACCAGGGAAGGGACACCCAGGTGACAGCGTCCCAGATCAGAGTCTGTCTTCTCAAAGGGATATTGTCTGTGGCTTCAAAACCTACCTCCAGGCCAGGCCTCCTGAGCGCCAGACGCTTTCCTGACTTCCGGGACATCCTCCTGGGCCTCTCAGACCTACATGCCCCATGCTCTACATGCCTACATGCCCACCTGGGGCTCTCCACCGCCCCTCTTCTCTCCCCGTCTTCAGCTCTGTTTCAACTCCAGAACTACTGGCTCCCTCCTTTGCCTGTGCTGCCCAGCAGGCCTCTGGCCGGCCCTGCCTCTGTCTGCTCCATCTCCCCACCCTCTCTGCTGCCACCTTCAGCCAAGCAACCAAGCCAGCCGCAGTCCTGATCGACAGGTCTCCCAGGTCTCCTGCCTCCACTCCTGTTCAGATGGGGCCATTCGCCTACTTAAACCACTCACCGACTTCCCATCGCACTCAGGGTAAATCCCGCAGCCTGCCTGCCTTCCCTGCCTCCTCCCTGGGTCACGCCTGAGCCTTTGCCTCCTGGTTGCCCCCAGCACCCTTACCTGCCCGTATGGGTGCCTGCCTCCCATCTCTCGGTGTCCTCAGACAGGATGATGGGTCTGAAGCAGCCACAACCCAGTGGCACCTCCCTCCCCTGGGGCTTTGCTCTATCTCCTTGTCCATTCCCCCCCCCCCCCCCCACCAACAGCTCTTATTGTATAATCTAAGATGTCTTGTTTAGGTATTTATTAAAATTCTCCACATTCAAGTATGAGTTCTCTGAAATGGAGGATTTTTGCTTTACTTTTAGCATCCAAAACAGTGCCCAGTACATGATAGGGATCAACAGATATTTCGAGCAATGGTCAGCTTTCTGATTTAGGTGCCCTGGTGCAATAGTAAGTTAGTAAAGAAAAGGGACTTTGCACAGGTATTCTAGAATGTGGGGAACTGTGGAGTGGACATCTGCGGAGAGGGTTCTGGGCTGGCAGTGCGGCTCTCCCAGCCCCCAGGCCCAGGTGGAGCAGAGCTATAGGAGTGCCTAGGCTTGTCTAAAGGGTCCTAGATGGCTGTTACCGGCTTCCTGCCTCCCAAGAAGTGTTTGTTCTTCAATATGGGCCTTCACTTGGACAGACACCAAGAAGGGGTAAGGTCCACACTTCCTACCTTTTAGGTCTGTGGGCCCTCAACTAAGCCCTCAGTACCTCTACTGACATTTTGCTTGCAAAGCCTTCATTCAGCAGGCTGTCTGAGACAATGATTGCCCTATGGTGGCTTTTGTGTGGATCTGTCCTAGAACACTGACTATGAGAGGAAAAACACCGTCTTCAGGGATACCTCTAGGTGCACGGATAAGGCAGACACAGAAAAATGACCTTCAACAGCATGGACACCGAGCAGCTGGCCTGGGAGTCAGGCCAGTGCAAGGCCTCAAGTCAGTGCTGAGAACGTGGTGGGACAGGAGTGTGGAAGCAGGTCAGCGTGCCTGGTCTCGCTGGTCAGCCTTGGCAGACTGAAGGGGCGGGAGCTTCAGGGGGCGGCGGGGAGAGCCTTGACGCTGAGAAGGGCTAGAAGCCCCGCCGCAGCCTGTTGTCCGTTGTCTCCTCTTGCGCCGCTCTGCCTGAGAAGCCCGTACCCCTTTGCCAGCGGGAACCAGAGAGGCGCGAGGTGGGGGTGGGCTAGCTTGCTTACCTTGGCGGAGCATCCGGGGTGACTGGGTGCTCTGTGTGAGGAACAGAGAGAGAGGAGGCATGAATCTGCACGGTGGCCTCTGGGCTCCAAGCCCTGCTGCCCATCCCACCCCGCCGTGAGAGAGCAGTCTGGAGCGAGACGAGCTAGCCAGCAGAATGTGAAGAAGTGACCTGAAAGATGACAGTTACCTAGGAAGACGGGGAGTGCGGAGCACATCTAGCAGGGAGACCTGCTTTTCTGAGGCCCCTGAAGCACAGAATTCTTGGTGGGTTTGAAGACCCTGCGAGAAAGCCAGCTTGGCCCCAGCAAAGATGGCAGCCAAGGCAACTGTGGCAAATTTTGGATTTCATCCCGGGAGAGTCTGAGGCTGGTGCTACTCACGTGGGTGAGCTGAGAGGCTCAGGAAGCCCCTTCTCTGGGGCACAGAACAAATCTCCCATCCAGCTTAGTGAGAGTAGGGAGGGGTGACCACAGCTCTCTGAAGATAGCTTGCTAGTTCAAGCTTCCATGCTTGGATAGATGCTGTTCCCTCTGCTAGGAACACTGCTAGCTCGTTGTTCTCCCAGCTCCCAGCTGCTTACAGCTTTTGGTTTAGCCTCCCTTTACTGTGCACAGCCTTGCCGCCTGGCTCCTGTCCCGATGCCCCATCAGAGAGAGGCCTCTGGGCCTCTGCAGTACCTGGGTTGACCGCACTTCTCTCTGCAGACTGCAATTATCTGCTTACTTCTCAGCATCCCATTCAAGGGCAGGGCACCATGTCATATTAATTTCTGTGTATTTCCAGCACCTATGCAGCATATAGTTGGTGCCCGGGATGCTGTTGCAACCTAATGAATGAAATGATGCTATTTGGGAAAACCTGTGTGTGATCAGGGCCCTTCCGGATGAGTCATTTATGGGCCACTTGGCAAAAGGGTGAGTCTGTATCCCTGTGACTCTAGGGTGGAGGCAAGTTCCCTAACCTCTCTGGCCTCAGCTTCCTGATGGTAAAATTGGCTTACGCTGGCTGGTACCTCCTGGGCTTGACTAGGGAGGAGGAGGAGACGCACAGGTGCATTAATGAAGTTCCAGTTGCGTCAGTCCAGGTGGTCAGCCTGGAGGAGAGCCCCGCTTGCCCTGAGCACCCATCCTGGCCCAGGGTCGCACCCACCTAGGCGATGATGGGCAGCGGCCCGAACGCCCAGAACGCCGAGCAGCAGCAGCGCCTTGAGGCCGAGCGCGCCGAGCAGGAGGGCGGTCGCCGAGGCCCTGGAGGCGCCGTGGAAACGAAACAAGTAGACGCTGGCTTCAGCGCGGCCCAGGCTGTTGGAGGCCGTACAAGTGTAGCGGCCGTCGTGAGCCAGCGCGGGCAGCTCGGCGGTCACCTGGTGGCCGTGATCATGACCTGGGCTCCGTGTGGCGGCCGAGCCGTTGCCCAGGGCCGGGCCGGACCAGGCGAGGGCAGGCGGTGGCTCCCCTTCAGCGGTGCAGAGCGCGTGGAAGGCGTGCCCCGGGCCTGGCAGCACAGAGATGTTGACGATCCGCGGGGCGGCTGCGGGCGGCGGCCAAAGGAGGACCCGGGAGAAAGCAAAGCGCGGTCAGAGCTGCGGCGGGCAAAGGAAAGGCGAGAGGCAGCCCTCCCTGTCCCCTTCGCGGAAAGGGTTGGAGGAGGGAGCGAGGATAGGATATGAGAGGAAGGAAGAGGCGCTCGGGCGCCAGGGTGTCTGGGTTCCCAGAACAGGTGTGGCCTTTGGCAAGTTATTCCATCGCTCTGGGCCTTAGTTTCTTCACGTGTAAAATGGGGATCACTTATTTTATGAGGTTCTGGGGAAGATCTGACAAGTTAATTCATGTGGGGTGCCTGGGCAAGTGCTTTCTAAACGTCATTACTACGTGATAGCGCATGATTGGGGCTTCCCCAGGTGGCACTAGTGGTAAGAACCCACTTGTGCATGCAGGAGACATAAAGAGAAGCGGGTTCGACCCCTGGGTCCGGTAAATCCCCTGGAGAATGGAATGGCAACCCACCCAGTATTCTTCCCTTGAGAATCCCATGGACAGAGGAGCCTGGTGGGTCGGGGTTGCAAAGAGTGGGAGGCGACTGAAGTGACGGCATGCACGCAGGCAGCTGCACAATCGGGGCGGTGGGGGTGGGGGGGGGGTGGGGGTGCGGTCTGCTGGAGAGATTTCAAAGGCACTCCCCAGACAGCCTCACTGACATCTCGAGTGGAGAGGGATTCACCGAATCCGTGAGACTGAGGCGGACAAGTCCGAGGAAACTGAAATGCCTCAGAGAGGCTGCTCAGCCAGCCCAAGGGGCACATGAGTGGTTCTAAACTAAAGCCAGAACGCCTGGGTCCCCCACAGCGGGGGTCTCGGATTTTTTAAAGAAAAGCTCCTTAAGTCATTCCAGAGCTAACCAGGCTAGAGAATCAGCCTTCTAGGATCCTGGCCCCCCGTCCTTAAATCTCAGGGTATAGCGAAGTGCTGGGCACGTGGTGGGCTCCCTGTGCCCGCTTCAGTGCACACGGCCCGCTGCAGTCCTTGTTCCTCGTTTTTTCTCCCCGCTAGTCTCGGGGCTGTTGGGGGCACACTCACTCACTACGAGCTTCATTGCAGCACCCATCCCAGGCTCCACCCAGCCCGTCCTGGGGTCAGGATTCCGCGGCCTTTGAACCAGTTACCTGGGGGCTTGTGGCCCTTCCAAGTGTGACAGCACCCTGCTATAGAGGAAGGGGTGTGCCCGTTGTAACCCCTCGGATCCCAGCCCAGACCCCGCACCGAGAGCCCCGCGGGACGCGGCGAGCGAAGTCGGGCGGCGCGCTCACCCGTCACGCGGAGCCGGACGCCCTGGCGGCTCTCGTAGCGGTCGTGGACGTCGCCCGCGAACTCGACGCGGCAGAAGTAGCGGCCGTCGTCGGCCAGCGCCAGGCGCTCGATGCGCAGCGACAGGTCGTTGCGGCGCGGGTTGCCGAGCAGCCGGAAGCGGCCGTGCAGGCTGAGCGCCGTCTGGCACAGCTCGCTGCCGCGCGCCGCGGCGCAGCGGAACACCTGCGGGCCGGCGAACGGTTCGCCCGCGCGCCAGATGGCCGTGAGAGGCCCGTCGTAGTGGCGGTGCGGGTGCGTGAAGGTGCAGGGCAGTACCGCGGCCCTCGCCCGCCGTCGCGCTCACCTCGGCCGGCACCTGCATGGACCAGCGCTGCGCGGGCGCACCTGCGGGCAAGCGAGCGGGCGGGCAGCGCGGGCGCGTGCGTCCACCCTACACGCATCCCCAGGGGCCTGGAAACCCCCGGGGCGCAGGAAGCGCCCTCCTCCCCTAGCGAGTTGCGGAGGAGGAGGGGGAGTCTGGAAACCCACCCCAAGAGTCCAGAGGCATCTCCCAGGACCTTGACTCCCGTGACTTTCTAGGTGCCTGGATCCTCCCCTGCTCCTCTCGCTCCCCTCTCTCCATCCCCTCTTCCCTCGGACTGTTTGCTTCACTCAGGACGGCCCCACCTCACCTACAGGCCCAGTGTTCCCAACCTCTTCTCCATCAAACCTGCCCTGCTTCAGAAAACCTCCGGGATCCTTAAGTCCTTAAGACTTCCCCACCCCAACCCCCCACCTGATGATGATAATAGTAAAGGCACTTACTGTTCATCTCTGTGTTGAGCAAGTTCCCAGTGGTATCTCTTTTAGTCCTCACAAGTGATCCTAGAGGTGGGAAGAGTTAGCCCCAGGTTACATGTTAATAAACCAGGGCACAGAGAGATTGAGTAGTTGCCTGAGGTTACACAGCTAGGATGAGGCAAAGCTGATGTTCAGACTCCAGACTGCCTGACTCCTCTGTGCACTTTAATGCACTAAAGTGAAGTAAAGTCGCTCAGTCATGTCCAACTCTTTGCAACCCCATGGACAGTAGCCTACCAGGCTCCCTTGTCCATAGGATTTTCCAGGCAAGAGTACTGGAGTGGGCTGCCATTTCCTTCTCCAGGAGATCTTCCCACCGCAGGGATCAAACCCAGGTCTTCTGCATTGCTTTACCATCTGAGCCACCACTAAGGGCATAGAAACTCGGGCCTTCTCCAAGGAGAACAACATTCCCATTTACAGAGGGGCAACGGAGGCCTTGGGAGGGGATGGTACGTTTTGCAGCTGATGCATTGAGTTGGTGACTGAGGTTCCTCTGTACTCCAGTTTCACCCAAGTGGGCTTTCCAATAAGCCAGTGTCCAGACAGGGAGCTGAGAGTCCAAGAGGCTCAGACCCTCATGCTGCCTCCTCGCTTTGCACAAGTGCTTTTGGGCTCAGGTTTCCTCACCTCCCATGTCGCGTGGGCCTCCGAAGTGTGGTTGAGCTAAGGTCTGCAAGCCGCACTCTGCTGCAGCTTAGGGATGGCTGGAGATTGCTCACTACCTCTGTTGTTGCAGATGTGTGCTTCTTTGGGAGAGGGGTGAACCGGGTGGGCCGATGGGTATCAGTGCTGGGAGGATCAGGCCAAGGGGTACCTCCTCAAGGAGAGGGGCAGGCAGGCTGAGTTGCTGGTACCTGGGTGCAGGGATCTCTACAAGGAATAATATAGCAGCCCCTGTGTTTCCAAAGGGCTTTGCGATTTTTCAAGTTCTTTCACATACACCACGTCACATGACTCCAAGTCCAGTGCTCTTTGCTCTTGGCAGTAGCCCAACTTGTATCTTGGGTGGGAATCCCCTCAGCTCACAGCTTGCAGACCATCCTCCAGGGAACCCATCCCATCTATGAATAATCTACAGGACAGGGCACTCCTCCTGGGCATTCAGACTCAGGACTGCCTGATTGCTCTGTTGCACTCTAGTGCATTAAGGGCATAGAAACTCGGGCCTTATCCAAGGAGAGCAACATCCCCAGAACCAATGTCTCCTGCCCCTCACGTGACCACTGTTGCTCTCTGGAGCCTTCTCCTCCCCTCCCCATGATGGCCCTCCCTAGATCCCATCATGGCTGTCCTGGACCCATAAGCCTTGTCCTCTCTGGCAGACGTCCCAGCCCTTCACCTGCCCCTCTCCATCCTAACTGGCCGCTTCGTACCCTCCCTGCAGAGTAGCATCCTGACCCCGGGGCCTCCACATGTGCTGGGCCAGGCAGAGTGGGGTACAAATTGGGTTGTGTGAGCTGTGTCTCACATAAAACCTCACTTTGGGATTGCGCCAAGCTTGCAGTGAAATAAAACCACAATTCCCCACCCCCCACCCCCCACCCCCCACACACAGTCTGTTTCTAAGCCGAATCTCCTTTCTTCTGGACAAGTGGAAGTGTGCTTTTGAACCTGTCAGGTTCCTCATCTATTCCTAATAGCTTGTATGCCCAGTTAATAATCAGAGGGCCTAGTTCCAAATTTGAGAAAACTTTCTGAAGACTTGCTTGTTCATTCAGTACTTCCAGCTGCAGAAAGCATCTCCCAATCTCGAGGCTCAGCCCCTGCCTCAGTTTCGCTGTACTCCCACCCTCTGTGATCTCAGCCTCCTCTGACCTCCCGCCTCTCACAGGTATTATGGAGCCAGGCATCGATTTCCCAAGGATTGTTTGATGTTGCTCTGGACACATCCCCTCTCAAAGCCAGGCACTGGGACCAGAGCTGGGGCTACAAAGAACAAGAGAATAATTTATCAGCCTATTGGAGCTCACAGCTCAGAAAGGGTGGCAGGTCTGTGGACTCATAGTTACACTAAAGCCTGCCAGGAGGGACAAGAACAGTGATCTCTCTGTCTGAAAGTGGGACGGGGCCCTTTCACTCACCAGCTCCCTCCTACTTGTCCCCAGACTTCACTGAGTCATCCTAGAGTGGGAGACTTTCCTTGAGCCCCAAGCCTGTGTCTGGTGCCGCTTTCTCCATGCCCCAGAACTCAACTGCATCTTTTGTCCAGGCACCCAGAGGCTCCTGGAGGGCAGGGACCATGGGTGGGGGTATTTGTGCAGCTGTAGCCCAACATGCATCTGCCATATAGTAGTTGATGTTGACTTGAATCGCTGTGAGAGGGTAGAAGGGAGGGAGCCCAGGTTGGCAGGAAGGGTGAGTGGAGGGGGTTGATTGGAGGCCCCACGAGAGAGGAGCTGCCACTTTGGAAGAGCCTTGGGAAAGGAGTGGGGTTTGAGGTAGGCTGAAGTCAATGGCACCCCACCCCAGTACTCTTGCCTGGAAAATCCCATGGAGGGAGGACCCTGGTGGGCCGCAGTCCATGGGGTCGCTAAGAGTCGGACACGACTGAGCGACTTCACTTTTACTTTTCACTTTCCTGCATTGGAGAAGGAAATGGCAACCCACTCCAGTGTTCTTGCCTGGAGAATCCCAGGGACGGCAGAGCCTGGTGGGCTGCCGTCTATGGGGCCGCACAGAGTCGGACACGACTGAAGCGACTTAGCAGCAGCAGCAGCAGCAGGCATTCTAGGCAAAGGGCGAAATGGAGTACAGACATCAGCATAGAGGACACAGATGTGAGAGGATAAGGGGGCCAGAGTACATGTGCTCTGGGGGCTTGGGGGGAGACATTTGGAACCTTATTTCATAAGTGCAGCAATCCATGCATGGGGTACTGTTATTTGGCCCCCCTTTGGAGAAGGAGATCTAAGGCTCAGAGAGCTGAGAGACTCGGCCCGGTCATTGACCCACCAGGCAGACTCAAGTCTTCCCCTCGAAGTGTTACTGAGCAGGACCCTATGAGGCCTCTGCAGGACACATCCCCACCCATGTCTTCCACCTGCCTTTTGTCTGTAGAAAAACCTTAGACAAAGAATAAACTTCATCAGAGGAGGGAGAATGCAAAAAGAAAGGAAAACAAGCAAGACAAAGCAATAATACTTTAGCCAATAAACAAAGTCAAGGACCTTTAGTTCTTCCTCAAGGACTATGGGTCTTCCTAGGTGGCGCTAGCGGTAAAGAACTTGCCTGCCGATGCAGGAGAGGGAAGAAACGCGGGTTTGTTCTCTGAGTCTGGAAGATCTCCTGGAGGAGGGCATGGCAACCCACTCCAGTATTCTTGCCTGGGGAATCCCATGGACCGAGGAGCCTGGCAGGCTACAGTCCATGTGGTTGCAAAGAGTTGGATACGACTGAGTGATTTAACACACCGGCACAAGGACTATAGATGATGTTCTGTGCATGTCTTTTAGCTGTTTAGCAGATACTGAAACTCCCACCAGGTAGAAGAAGTTAACTGTATGCAGCCCACAAGCGCATAGGCCCCAGACTAATTGAAACCAGAAGATGATGCTGACTCCCAATTATGTCACCAGCAACCAATCAGAAGAATGTCCGTGAGCCCATCACATCCTTCTCCTTGAATATTATATGATCCCTCACTACCCTTTCTGGGCAGGACACACAGTTTAGGTCACCAGGAGGCCCACATTCTTCCCAGTGTCCAAAAGGCAGTGTTGAGGGCATTAGCCCTTTGCCTGGCAAAGTAATAAAGCTCTTTCTTTCCACTTCACCCCAAACTCTGTCCCTAAGACTTAATCTGAAACCGGTATACAGAGGCTGAATTTTGACTACAGGTGGGTCATGTCCCTGGACTCTGTCTGCCTGAGGATGGCAGCCTGGGTTGGGAGCATCCTGGCGTGTGATTGGCCAGGGCTCTTCCCTCTCGGAGTGAGCTCTG
The DNA here is from genome assembly GCA_935064755.1 of Tragelaphus eurycerus. NCBI lineage: Eukaryota > Metazoa > Chordata > Mammalia > Artiodactyla > Bovidae > Tragelaphus > Tragelaphus eurycerus. Next base: position 17,762,121 of record CAKXYN010000023.1, read on the forward strand.
CTCTAGGAGAAGAGAGGGCACACAGAGGCCTGTTCACCAGGTGTGACAGTTTACCTGCTGTGTGGGCTTCCAAGAAGCAGCACGGGGACTCACTGTTGGATGAGTCCACCCAGGGGACTCGAGGCGAGGGAATTCCTGACAGGAATTACCCAGGGAGCAAGTGCATTCGCTTTGGCAGGAATCCAAGCTCCCCTGTTCCCGTGACATTTACCATTCCTTCTCGAAGCTTCTGCATATCTCTTAGGACAGGGCAGGGATGGCCCCTGAGCTGGAACCACAGCCTCTTTTATAGGGAGGGTCTCTACTCTCTCTGCCTCATCTCTGTCAACCTCTGAGTGTCAACAGGAGGCCTGAATTCTTCGTATGGTCCAAAATGCCTCCCCTCAATGGTGGGCCACGGGGTGCGGTGAAGAGCACTCCTGCTTTGGTACAGCTGAAGGCGGATGACATTCTCACTTGTCTGGAGGACCCTGTCTGTCCCTGGCACTGTTCTAGGCCGATCCACTTACAGCGAGATCTTTGGGGGGTATCTGTTGCTTAATGTCCCAAGTCTCAGGCTCCTCTGATGCAAAATGGGGAACATGGTACTTTCCTCATAAGACTGAGGATGGAATGAAGTCACCCATGAAGGCCACCTGGACAGAGCTGTCACTCAGCGAACACTCAGCGATAATTCCCTCCTTCACTAGCTCTGTAAACAGACTGGGACCAGGAGGGAGCGGGGGGTGGTGATTTCCAGTGGTGCAGAAGGAGGACTCTGGGCAGATAACTCAAGCAATGCAGTGGGGGGATTGTTTTGGCTCCAGACCCTGCACTATCTGTGGCTCAACTTGACACCTTAGGCATGCAATAGCACCGGCCTTGCCCTTATCTAACCTGAGATTCATGTATTTTTTCACACAATAGATGCTTATTGAGGGTCCATCAGGTGCTTAACCCTCTGCGGGTGTTGGGGATACAGTTACCATACCAAATCAGTTGCCTCCTCAGTGTGTTTACAGACTGGCTCAGCCACTGTTTGTTTTTCGTTTACTTACCATTCTAACAAGTTTGTTTAATTAGCTTCCCAGCCTAGGGAAATAACAGATTGAAAAGCTAGAAAGTGACTTGTGTTTGTAGGTCCACTGAAAGCAGTTAGGGATGATAATCAGCTTTCTGTCAGGGAGGAGGGTTCGGAAAAAATAATGTGATGACTCAGGACGGGGACCCTTTAGAGGATGGGTAAGTGCAGAGGGCCTTGAGGCATCACTCCCCGCAGCGGGCTGGTGGAGCAGATGCTCACTGCCATGACTGAGTCACCTTGGAAGGGTTCATTGCCGTGAGAGGCGTGCCCCTCAGATGAGGTCTCAGGCTCTGTCTGGGGCTGTAGCCCTGGCTAGACTGGCTGTGACTTTGTGACTTTAGGTGAATCCTCCTAGCTCTGGCTTCAGTGGGCTCATCTGTGAAATGATGTCTATAGATGTTTAAACGGCGCACCATTTAAGAGCGACCTCGCCTTCCCGCGACCTGCGCACCATTTAAGAGCGACCTCGCCTTCCCGCGACCGGCGCACAATTAAGAGCGCCCCGCCGGCTGCGTCGCGCACTAAGAGCGCGGCCGAGAGGAGCTACCCCACGACCGAGGAAGGACGGCGGTGAGGGCCAGCGCACCAAGCACGGGGGAGAAGAGCTACCCCACGACCGAGGTCAGGAAGGGCGGTGCTGAGGAGAGACCCCTCGTCCAAGGTAAGGTGCGATGGCTGTGCTTCGCTGGCCGGGAGCAGCCAGGAGCAGCCGGGATGAGATACCCCACGCCCGAGGTAAGAGAAACCCAAGTAAGACAGTAGGTCTTGAAAGAGGGCATCAGAGGGCAAATACACTAAAACCATTCTCACAGAAAACTAGTCAATCTAATCACACCAGGACCACACCCTTGTCTAACTCAATGAAATTAAGCCATGCCCGAGGGGCAACCTGGGATGGGCGGGTCATGGTGGAGAGATATGACAGGGTGTGGTCCGCTGGAGAAGGGAATGGCAAACCACTTCAGTATTCTTGCCTTGAGAACCCCATGAACAGTATGAAAAGACAAAATGATAGGATACTGAAAGAGAAACTCCCCAGGTCAGTAGGGGCCCAATATGCTACTGGAGATCAGTGGAGAAATAACTCCAGAAAGAATGAAGGGATGGAGCCAAAACAAAAAGAATACCCAGCTGTGGATGTGTCTGGTGATAGAAGCAAAGTCCGATGCTGTAAAGAGCAATATTGCATAGGAACCTGGAATGTCAGGTCCATGAATCAAGGCCAATTGGAAGTGGTCAAACAAGAGATGGCAAGAGTGAATGTCGACATTCTAGGAATTAGCGAACTAAAATGGACTGGAATGGGTGAATTTAACTTGGATGACCATTATATCTACTACTGTGGGCAGGAATCCCTCAGAAGAAATGGAGTGGCCATCATGGTCAACAAAAGAGTCCGAAATGCAGTACTTGGATGCAATCTCAAAAATGACAGAATGATCTCTGTTCGTTTCCAAGGCAAACCATTCAATGTCACAGTAATCCAAATCTATGCCCCAACCAGTAACGCTGAAGAAGCTGAAGTTGAAAGGTTCTATGAAGACCTACAAGACCTTTTAGAACTAACACCCAAAAAAGATGTCCTTTTCATTATAGGGGACTGGAATGCAAAAATAGGAAGTCAAGAAACACCTGGAGTAACAGGCAAATTTGGCCTTGGAATACGGAATGAAGCAGGGCAAAGACTAACAGAGTTTTGCCAAGAAAATGCACTGGTCATAGCAAATACCCTCTTCCAACAACACAACAGAAGACTCTATACATGGACATCACCAGATGGTCAACACCGAAATCAGATCGATTATATTCTTTGCAGCCAAAGATGGAGAAGCTCTATACAATCAGCAAAAACAAGACCAGGAGCTGACTGTGGCTCGGACCATGAACTCCTTATTGCCAAATTCAGACTGAAATTGAAGAAAGTAGGGAAAACTACTAGACCATTCAGGTATGACCTAAATCAAATCCCTTATGATTATACAGTGGAAGTGAGAAATAGATTTAAGGGCCTAGATCTGATAGATAGAGTGCCTGATGAACTATGGAATGAGGTTCGTGACATTGTACAGGAGACAGGGATCAAGACCATCCCCATGGAAAAGAAATGCAAAAAAGCAAAATGGCTGTCTGGGGAGGCCTTACAAATAGCTGTGAAAAGAAGAGAAGCGAAAAGCAAAGAAGAAAAGGAAAAATATAAACATCTGAATGCAGAGTTCCAAAGAATAGCAAGAAGAGATAAGAAAGCCTTCTTCAGTGATCAATGCAAAGAAATAGAGGAAAACAACAGAATGGGAAAGACTAGGGATCTCTTCAAGAAAATCAGAGATACCAAAGGAACATTTCATGCAAAGATGGGCACGATAAAGGACAGAGATGGTGTGGACCTAACAGAAGCAGAAGATATTAAGAAGAGGTGGCAAGAATACACAGAAGAACTGTACACAAAAGAGCTTCAAGACCTAGACAATCATGATGTGATCACTGACCTAGAGCCAGACATCTTGGAATGTGAAGTCAAATGGGCCTTAGAAAGCATCACTACGAACAAAGCTAGTGGAGGTGATGGAATTCCAGTGGAGCTATTCCAAGTCCTGAATGATGATGCTGTGAAAGTGCTGCACTCAATATGCCAGCAAATTTGGAAAACTCAGCAGTGGCCACAAGATTGGAAAAGGTCAGTTTTCATCCCAATCCCAAAGAAAGGCAATGCCAAGGAGTGCTCAAACTACCGCACAATTGCACTCATCTCACACGCTAGTAAAATAATGCTCAAAATTCTCCAAGCCAGGCTTCAGCAATATGTGAACCGTGAACTTCCTGATGTTCAAGCTGGTTTTAGAAAAGGCAGAGGAACCAGAGATCAAATTGCCAACATCCGCTGGATCATCGAAAAAGCAAGAGAGTTCCAGAAAAACATCTATTTCTGCTTTATTGACTATGCCAAAGTCTTTGACTGTGTGGATCACAATAAACTGGAAAATTCTGAAAGAGATGGGAATACCAGACCACCTGATCTGCCTCTTAAGAAATCTGTATGCAGGTCAGGAAGCAACAGTTAGAACTGGTCATGGAACAACAGACTGGTTCCAAATAGGAAAAGGAGTACGTCAAGGCTGCATATTATCACCATGTTTATTTAACTTATATGCAGAGTACATCATGAGAAATGCTGGACTGGAAGAAACACAAGTTGGAATCAAGATTGCTGGGAGAAATATCAATAACCTCAGATATGCAGATGACACCACCCTTATGGCAGAAAGTGAAGAGGGGCTAAAAAGCCTCTTGATGAAAGTGAAAGTGGAGAGTGAAAAGGTTGGCTTAAAGCTCAACATTCGGAAAACGAAGATCATGGCATCTGGTCCCATCACTGCATGGGAAATAGATGGGGAAACAGTGGAAACAGTGTCAGACTTTCTTTTTCTGGGCTCCAAAATCACTGCAGATGGTGACTGCAGCCATGAAATTAAAAGATGCTTACTCCTTGGAAGGAAAGTTATGACCAACCTAGATAGCATATTCAAAAGCAGAGACATTACTTTACCAACAAAGGTTCGCCTAGTCAAGGCTATGGTCTTTCCTGTGGTCATGTATGGATGTGAGAGCTGGACTGTGAAGAAGGCTGAGCGCCGAAGAATTGATGCTTTTGAACTGTGGTGTTGGAGAAGACTCTTGAGAGTCCCTTGGACTGCAAGAAGATCCAACCAGTCCATTCTGAAGGAGATCAATCCTGGAATTTCTTTAGAAGGAATGATGCTAAAGCTGAAACTCCAGTATTTCGGCCACCTCATGCGAAGAGTTGACTCATTGGAGAAGACTCTGATGCTGGGAGGGATTGAGGGCAGGAGGAGAAGGGGACGACAGAGGATGAGATGGCTGGATGGCATCACTGACTCGATGGATGCGAGTCTGAGTGACCTCTGGGAGCTGGTGATGGACAGGGAGGCCTGGCGTGCTGCGGTTCATGGGGTCGCAAAGAGTCGGACACGACTGAGCGACTGATCTGATCTGATCTGATCTGAGGAGACTTTTAAATCTAAAAGTCTATTTTGGAAAATGATATCTTGATAAAAATGATGAAGATGTAAGCATTTTAGAAATATGGCAATTGAAAATTAATCGAGAGACTTTAGGTATTTTAAAACAAGCTATTAGTTATCCAGCAAATTAAACTACTCAGAAAGAGGCGCCCATGTTTGATGATCCCGCACAGCCACTTACTAAGCTTTCTGAGTTGCTCCCATCTCCCCATGGTGATGATGCTCACCGAGAGAGGTTGGGGGCTGCAGTGCTGAGTATCAGCTTCCAAAGCCCTGTGCCAGGGGTGCCAGGGTGGGACAGGGACTTGGCAATAGAGACATCTGCAGAACCTGAACATCCCATTCTCACTTTTCCGATTCCTTTCTGCCCTGCAGGTTGTTCTCAGTAACTCTGCCTTCCGGGCCTGACGTAGCAGTCCAGACAGGTTATCAGCGGAGAAAAAGTGAGAAAAGGGTGGAGACCAGAGTGGGGAGGAGGGAGCAGAAACAGGAGTCCATCCTCCACTGAGAAGCAGACCCCACAGTTTCCAGGGACAGGGGAGGCAAAGGGACAAGTGAGCTGTTGAAAGGCCTGACTGTTCCTCTCTGCCCTCGATTGTCCCGTTTCCCCTTTAACCCTTGCCTCTCTGGCTGCGTGGTTGTAGATCTGGACCCTCTCGCTGGGCTGATGGAGATGCAGAGCCCTGAGCGGAGCCTGCCCTGGAGCCAGTGTCCATCACACGGCATTGCTTTTGGGAGTTCTGATTCAGCTGTCCCTGCCGTGCTCCCACTCCTACACCCCTCCTCCTCCGGGGGCAGGACATCTCAGTCCCAGCTGCTGGCCACAGTAGCCACCAGGGACAGAGGAAGTGTCCTGGCTCATCCAATCTTCATTTCTTCCTGGGCCCATGACAGCAGTCCCTGACCTTTCCCCACATCCCAAATAAACCCCCATGACCTTGGGTGACTGTGCAAATTGTCTTGCCTTTCCAGTCTGTTTTTCTGCAGGAGTTTAGAGCTAGCAAAGTAAGTTCCTCTGAGTCCCAAGCTTTGCCTCAGGCTCACCACCCAGGGCACACAGGTGTAGGCAGTGTTGAGGGCAAGCCTGGCCCTCGGGAGACTCCAGGTATCATCCAGGCTCTGACAGCCAGAAGTCCCCTGACCTCCTTGAGTATCCCTGAAAACAGGGACAAGGGTCTTCACTTTGCGCGGTTGTGGTGAAGAGGAAATGAGCTGCCACCAAAGGCCCAGCACGATGGTCCTTCAGGTTGACAACCACCATAGTCACTGCACTGGTCATCAGAGATTTGGGGACCAACGGAAGTCTTGTCCAAGGTCACCAAGTGGCCGGAGCTCCCAGACCACTGCTCTTCCCACCACCTCTCATGTCCCCTGACATCGCCCGCTTTCTAAAAGCAGATCTGTGGGGAGACAGAAAGGAAAGACAAAAGAGAGTGTGCGGTGTGGGCCCCCAGGGGATGAGGGGCTGCCCCAGGGTACCGAGTGCAGGTAGGGGGCACCAGGATGAGGGAGAAGGCCCAGAAAATGGGAGAGGGGGATGTTTCCTGCATGAATTCCTCCCACTTCACTTTTGCCGAAGGCCAGCCCAGGGTCCTGTGCTCGCTCAGAGGTGTGACAGACAGGACGGGACTGTGGCCTGGGGTCTCCCTGCCCTCGGGCAGCTTGAGCTCTGGCCTCTTCCAGGCCCGATAGCTCGCGGAGAGGCTCCCGGGTGAATGGCCCCAGAGGGGTTTCAGGTAGCGAGGCGCTGCTCCCCCAGAATTCACAACCTCCCGGTTTCAAGCAGGAAGCAGCTGCCGGCCACGAGAAGAGGGAGTCCCCTCCCTGGGCCAGCTGCCACAGCTCCCACGGATGCCCAGCCTCCCTGAAGAATTGTGACACACACAATTGTGACCACACAGCTGGAGCATTTGTGTGGTTTGGGTTTTGTACTTTAGCATGTGACTGCTCATGCTTCCTCTAAGTTTTTTTTTTTTTTTTTTGTCTTTTTTGTCTGATTCATTGCTGCTGACTCTTGGAGGAGGAAAAAAAAAAAAAAACAATCCCAAACAAAACAGCCCTGGAAGCTATCTGACTTGAGCAACATTTCACTGCCATTTAACAGCCCAGCTGCTGAGCGCCAGGACTGTGCTGGGGGCCTTCCACCCATGACCGGATTCTCCTTCACAGCGCCCATGGGATGGTGCGGAGCCCCGTTCAACGAGGCTCAGATAAGTTAGGCAACCTGCAGGTGGCGCTAGTGGTAAAGAACCCGCCTGCCCCTGCAGGAGACGCCAGAGACGCGGGGTCCATTGGTCCGGAAAACCCCCTTGTGGAGGGCATGGCAACCCACTCCAGTGTTCTTGCCTGGAGAATCCCATGGACCGAGGAGCCTGGCAGACTGCAGTTCATAGAGTGGCAAAGAGTCAGACACAACTGAAGTGATTAAGCATGCCCAGAGCCATCCAGCTGGCAAATAGCAGACTCAAGCTTCAGTGCTTCTCTGACCCACTCTCCTGGCTGCCCACAGGCCTGGGGAGGGTCACCTCCTCCAACCCCATCCTCTGTGTGGGATCCAACCCTAAATCATCCAGAAAGATGTCTGAATTGGGTCAACTTGGCCAAAGAGAGCCCCTCCTCTATCAGCCACCACCACAGGGCTTTATGGGTGGGACAGTGTGGCATGGGAGCTGGTGGTGTGGTCCCAGATTGAGGCACACATCCCCAAGAGCAAATCCCAGCTCCACCCTGCACCACTCACTGAACCCCTCTGTGCCTCAGTTTTCTCATCTGTGAAGAGAGAACGTAATAGTTCCTATCTCATAGGATTATGATGCTCACTTGAATTACTTTTAATACTTAAAGCGAGTGAATGACTGAAAGTCACTCAGTCGTGTCTGACTCTTTGTGACCCCACGGACTATACAGTCCATAGAATTCTCCAGGCCAGAATACTGGCGTGGGTAGCCTTTCCCTTCTCCAGGGGATCTTCCCAACCCAGGTCTCCAGTATTGCAGGTGGATTCTTTACCAGCTGAGCCACAGGGAAGCCCAATACTTAAAGTGCCCAGCCCTTAATAAGAGGTACTTGCTGTTACTATTCAAATCAGCCCCAAATAGGACTCTGCTGAGTGCTGAAAGCTAGAGAGAAAGGCCCGAGGGGCCCGGGAGTGGGAGTTTATGATCCAGTCGTGGAGACAGGACTCCACCTAAGGGAGATTGACGAACATCTTGGAGCACCGTGATATCAGTGGCCAGTGGCTGTACACAGAGAGGCCTGGATGCTGAGTCCAGGGACATTGTCACGAGAGGGATGTCTCAGCCCGAGTGGGGTAGAGGAGAAGACTGAGGCCTGGACAGTGGGGACATGAGGATGGCCTTTGTCACTTATCCCAGTGGTCTTTGACTGAATCCTGCATCAGAATCACCCAAGAAGATGGGTGAAAATGCAGGTTCCTGGGCCCTGCTCCTGACATTTTCTGATTCTGCAGAGCAGAGCTGAAGAATGGGCATAGGTTTGCCTCCCCTGAGATTCTGATGCAGATGATCTATGACCACTTTTTGAGACATGCTGTTTCCAGGGACACCAACTCCTTGAGCTAAGTTGACCTTAAGTGAAGTGATGTTGTTGCTCAAGCCTCCCTTCTTGGGGTTCCTGCTGGGCAGAAGGTTACCCTCAATCACTTGGCTACTGCCCACATGAAGGTGCCACCCTTAGCCCCAATCAGCCGTGTGCTTTCCCCGCTTTCCCAGGGGGAGCTCATTAAGATGCACAGTGCTTGTATGACAACACCACCTAAAGCCTGTCCTCCCCAGAGCTGGCCCATTATGCCCCCTGGCTCCTCACAGCAAAGGGTGGGGTAGGCGACCTTTCTACAGGTGGGGACACTGAAGCCCAGAGGAGCCCGGCACTGCCTCAAGTCCCCAGAACCCAAGGTAAAGCCTGGACTTAGAGTTATGGCTTCTGTCACCACAGCCTCCCAAAGTGCAGCTCTCCCTTCCCACAGGCCTGGAAGCCCTGGCAACCCAGCTGCCCTGAGTGCAGGGAAAGGACTGCCCCTCCAAGTTTATGAGCACCTAACCTCTTCTGAAAATGAGCTGGAGAGAAGAGTGGGAAACTCACCCATTGGGACGATGCACACCAAGCAGGCCACGAGTCGGAAGGACCCTTCCATGCTGTGAGGTCCAGAGACCTCGGGCTGCCCCACACTCAGCCAGGTCCCTGGTGAGACCCCTCCTTGGCGTGGGTGTGAGGGGGAAGGAAGGGAAGGGGTGGCCAGTATGCCCGGGTTTGCACCCTGCAGGGCTCTGCAGGCGCTGGAGGAACTGAGAGGCAGCCAGGCGGGCCCAAGCATGATTAACTGAGACCCGTGGGGTTTAGTCATGTGGAAAACCAAGAAGGGAACCACTCGGATAATTTTCCAGAATGGGAAACAGAGAAGTGGATACGGAAGATGCAGGACACTTTTCTGTGGCTGCTGTCCCTTTGGCAAATCTGCTGTTCTTATGCTTGCTTCCTTCTCTCGCTCTTACCCTCTCCCTGCCTCCTTCTCTCTTTTTCTACCCCTTCCCACTTTTTTAGCGTGCCAGGAAGAGTTTTCATCTTGGTGAAGCTTCCCGGACAGCTCAGTTGGTAAATAACCTGCCTGCAATGCAGGAGACCCTGGTTTGATTCCTGGGTCAGGAAGATCCACTGGAGAAGGGATAGGTTACCCACTCCAGTATTCTTGGGCTTCCCTTCTGGCTCAGCTGGTAAAGAATCCACCTGCAATGTGGGAGACCTGAGTTCGATCCCTGGGTTGGGAAGATCCCCTGGAGAAGGGAAAGGCTACTCACGCCAGTATTCTGGCCTGGAGAATTCCATGGACTATATCCATGGGCTCACAAAGAGTCGGATGAGATCCAGCGACTTTCACTTTACTTTTATATAGGTGTTGAAGTGATTATTATTGATGGAAGGAAAAAATTGTCTCCAAAATGTAAACCTCTCTGACAATGGTTACATGCAGCATGCAGCTACTGACAAGCAGCATAAATGGGAAATAGTAAAATTATTAAGCAAATCAGCCCTTGTCAGAACAATCAGAACATCAACATGCCAGGTTAAAATATCCTATGGCAGGGGCAGAGTCTCGGTATCTGTTGCAAGGAGATAGTAAGGAAACTGGACAAAAATGTGGCCAGACAAGGGGTGGTCAAGGATGAGCCAGTCGCTGAGTAGGAGGAGGTATTTTTGTTCAGAGAAAGGTTAACTTGTTGGGAAAAAAGCAATTCCCAAATATAATAGATTAAAAAAGAGAGAAGGCGACATCTCTCCCACGTATCAGTCACAAGGGGAGCTGTTATGAGGGCAGGTGCCCTTGCTTCTCATGGTCATTCAGAGATCTAGGTTCTTTCATATTGTGACTCTGCTACCCACCCCACCACACCCCCCAGGACATTGCTGACACCTTCAAGGCTGAAGCTGAATATCAGGCTTGTTCAAGGTCTAGCTTGTGTGGAGGGGGAAGGCAGAAACCCTCAGTCTTGTTAGATCAGATCAGATCAGTCGCTCAGTCGTGTCCGACTCTTTGCGACCCCATGAATCGCAGCACACCAGGCCTCCCTGTCCATCATCAACTCCTGGAGCTCACTGAGACTCACATCCATCGAGTCAGTGATGCCATCCAGCCATCTCATCCTCTGTCATCCCCTTCTCCTCTTGCCCTCAATCCCTCCCAGCATCAGAGTCTTCTCCAATGAGTCAACTCTTCGCGTGAGGTGGCCAAAGTACTGGAGTTTCAGCTTTAGCATCATTTCTTCCAAAGAAATCCCAGGGCTGATCTCCTTCAGAATGGACTGGTTGGATCTCCTTGCAGTAAGGCTTGTCTTTTTGTTATCCAGGATCCAGAAGTTGTATACATCACATCCGCTCACATCCCATTGGCCCCAAGTTCATCAAACATCTGAACCTACTGCCAAGGAGGCCTGGAAATGTGGTCACTAACTAGGTGACCATAAGGTCAAGTTAACATTTTATTACCAGGGAAGAAGGAAACAGATGTTGATGGATGCATCCCTATCTCTGACAAAGATATTTGCTATAACTCCAGAAAACCAGAAAACTAAACTTGCCAGAAATAATTTATTCAATAAGCTCTAAAATGTCATTGAAAGATGCACCCTTATTTTATATACCACTAAGACAGAAAAAAGTTTCTACCTCTTCATAGTTGTAAGATGCCTCTGACTGTAGTATATATCTTAATCTCAGAAATGTTAAAGTGCAAACAAGTGTGTATCTTAAAACTGATGAGATAGAGTTCCTTTTTAGCTGTTTGTATTTTGGGTAATATAGTCTCAGTGAGAAAAGGCCAGCCTATGTTCCCTATGCTGAGAGGAACCAGGGGAAAGAGGCATGTCTGTACATGCCGGGGTTGTACAGGCATAGGCCAGGGTTTTAGAGGGAGGCCAAGCATGTTGATTTTTGTAACAGGGATAGAAATGAGAGGCTCCTGTGGGGAATGGGTCTTTTGCTAGAGTCTTTCCTCTGCCTTCCTCTTTTTCTACCTTCCCTAACCTCTGGGCACCCACTGTGTTCCCCTTTGCCCGGCCACTTGTCACTTTCTGCGTACCTCTCGTTTCCTCAATGTAAGGATGTGGACAGAAAAAAGAACCCCCTACAAAGTGTTTCAGATGGAGGGGGATTGGATATAGGTAGCTGCTAATATAAATAACTGAAGGATGAAAGGGAAGATAGGAGATTCTGAGATAGCCCAGATATTAGTAACCACAGGAAGTAGCTACCACTCCTAAGGTTGGGGGGGTGGGGTGGCAGAAAGGAAGAAGTGAGGTTCCTGAGGCCTAGGGACTTAGGGGCAGGGCCCCTGCACAGCTGGTGGTCAGATGGGTGAAGGGGCCCCATGTACCTAATGCTCAGACTACAGGATGAGGAGGGGAGAGACACATCTGGCGGATGCTGTACCTCTGAGGGGGTTCCACAGGCTGGATTGCCAAAAGAAGCTGAAGGCTGAACCTAGAGCTTTTGGAAGGTGCTGGAGCAATGCTAACAGGAACTGGGAGCCCTTCTCCCATCTTCCGATCTCTCGCTAGTGTCTTCCATCAGATGATAGTAAGTGTATCTGAGAAATGTGGTTTTTCAGAGTCCCAGCCTCAGCACCTAGATCAGAGTATAGAAATGGAGGTGTAAATACGCAACACTCAACCCCTGCGGGAGACTGTTCTTCCATATGTCTGGGGCAGTGTCTAGTCTAGCACAGCCCATGGAACACGGTATGGGCTAAAAATTATGTGAATTTGAGCTGTTGAAAGTGCTGTTTGCTTAGTTCAGGAATGAAAAAGGGATCTTACTAGAGAATTCACAGACATTTAAAAAAAACAACAAGGGAATATTAGGAACAGTTCTACACTGGTAAATTCAACAACTTGGATGAAATCATCCAATTCCTTGAAATACATAAATTATCAAAACATACTTTAGAAGAAATAGATCATCTGAATAGTACTCTTTCAAACTAATTAGATTAAAAACTTAAAACCTTCCAACAAAGAACACTCCAGGCACAGATGGTTTGATGAATTCCACCAAATATTTAACAAAGATCTAATACCAATTCATAATCTCTTTCAGAAAATAGAAGAGGTAGACAGATTCCATAACTCCTTTTATGAGGTCAGCATTACTCTGGTGCCCAGACCAGAAAAAGACACTATAAGAAACAAAAAATACAGATCAATATTCTTCATGGACAAACAATTCTCAATAATGTATCAACATTGTTGACCGAACAATGAACTCAGTGATATATAAAAGAGATATTACATCACCATCAAGTGTGGTTTATTTTAGGAATGCAAAGCTGGTTCAACTTGGAAAAATAAATCAATATAATTCACTAAAGTAACAGACTGAAGTCACCTTTGGACCCTAAAGAAGGCTGAACAAGGAATACCGAAGAATTGATGCTTTTGAACTGTGGTTCTAGAGAAGACTCTTGAGAGTCCCTTGGACAGCATGAAGATCAACCCAGTCAACTCTAAAGGAGATCAACCCTAAATAGTCATTGGAAGGACTGTTGCTGAAGCTGAAACTCTATTTTGGCCACCTGATGTGAAGAGCCGGCTCATTGGAAAAGACTCTGATGCTGCGAAAGATTGAGGGCAAGAGGAGAAAGGGGTGACAGAGGAGGAGATAATTAAATAGCATTATCAACTCAATGGACATGAATCTGAGCAAACTCTGGGAGATAGTGAAGGACAGGGAAGCCTGGCATGTTGCAGTCCATGAGGCTGCAAAGAGCTGGATGTGACTTAGCGACTGACCAACAACAACAGATTGAAGAAGGAAAAATCATGTCATTATTTCAGTAAATGCCAAAAAGCTTATGACAAAACTCAATACTAATTCATGATAACTTTCAGCAAACCAAGAATAGAAGAAGAGCTCCTTAACCTGGTAAAGAGCATCTACAAAAAATCTGTAATAAGCATCATACTTAATAGTGAAAGACTGAGACTAGAAGACCCAAACATGTCTTCTCTAATGACTCCTGCTCAACACTGTGTAAAGATACACAAGTTGGAAACCAAGAAATAAAAACTGTCTCTATTCACAAACAACATGGTTACTTATATTGAAAAAAATTTTTAATGGCCAAAGAACCCCCTCCCATAACTAATAAGTGAGTTTAGAAATGTCTAAGTATAAAAAGCCAATACACTGGAATCAACTGTATTTATATATAGTAGCAATGAATAATTGGGATTTTAAATTAAAAAATCCCAGATCAGTTTTGTTGTTGTTCAGTCGCTCAGTCATGTCTGACTCTTTGTAACTCCATGGACTGCAGCATGCCAGCCTTCTGGTCCTTTACCATCTCCATCACCATAATCATTTACAATAACATAAAAAGCCTCAACAAATACTTACATATAAGCTAGAAAAAAAATGTTCCAGATCTGTGTGAGACTGTTTCAAATAAGACTTAGAATAGTTGAGAGATATACTGTGTTTGTAGTTCTAAATTTTCATTATTGTTAAGAGGTAAATTCTCTCTGAATTAATCTATGCATTCAACACAATCTTAACCTAAATACCAGTGGGCATTTTGGTAGATCTCTACAAGCAGATTCTAAAATTTATACCGAAAGACAAAGGAACTAGAATAGCCATTTTTCTTTGTCTTTGACAAACAAGGATCAATTGTGAGGACTATTGGACTCAGACATGGTCCGAGTTTAAGACCTAATATAAAACTGTAGAACCAAGATAATGTGGTGTTGGTGAAATAATAGCCACAAAGGTCAATGAAACAGAATGGAGAGTTCAGAAACATAAATACAGTCAACTGATTTTTGATAAAAATGCAAAGACAGCTTAATGTAGGGAGGACAGTCTTTTGAACAAATGCTATTAAAACAATTGTATGTCCACACACATACATCCTTGACTTATAGCTCACACCTCATACAAAAATTAACTAAAAACAAATTATCGACCTAAACATACAATGTAAAATTTCTATGAGGAAACACAGAAAAAAATCTCTGTAACCTTGGGTTAGGCAAAGAGTATCTATGTATAACACCAAAAAGATGATATGTTTAGAAATATATAAGTTGAGTTTTGCTAAAATTAAAAACATTTGCTCTCCAAAGACACTGTCAAAAGGATGAAAAGATAAGCTACAGACTGGGAGAAGATATTTGAAAGTCACATCTCAATAGAAGATCTGTAATCAGAATGCACAGAGAGCTCTCAAAGCCTAACAATAAAAAATTACTATTACTACTAAAATTAATCAACCCCAAATGAGAAGATTTGAAGAGACATTTCACCAGTGAAGATATGTGAAAGGGAAAGTAGCTCAGTTGTCTCTGACTCTTTGCAACCCACGGACTATACAGTCTATGGAATTCTCCAGGCCAGAAATACTGGAGTGGGTAGCCATTCCCTTCTCCAGGGGATCTTCCCAATCCAGGGATCGAACCCAGGTCTCCCACATTGCAGGCAGATTCTTTACCAGCTGAGCCACAAGGGAAGCCCAAGAATACTGGAGTGGGTAGCCTATCCCTTCTCCAGCGGATCTTCCTGACCCAGGAATCGAATAGAGGTCTTCTGCTTTGCAGGTGGATTCTTTACCAACTGAGCTATCCGGGAAGCCCCAGTGAAGATATACAGATGGGCATAAACACACGAAATCATGCTCAACATCGCAAGTCATTACGGAAATGCAGGAGCTTCTCACTGAGGAGGCTTCTTTTGTTGTTGAGCACAGGCTCTGGGTGAGCGGGATTCGGCGGTTGTGGGATGTGGGCGCAGTAGTTTCAGTTCATGGGCCCTAGAACACAGGCGCAGTAGTCGTGGCACATGGGCTTAGTTGCCCTACAGAAAGTGGGATCTTCCCAGACCAAGGTTTGAATCCATGTCCCCTATATTGGCAGGCAGATTTTTAACCACTGGACCACCTGGGAAGCCCTCCAGGTTTGGGTTCCAATCTATCATTCATGTCGACTAACTTTCTGAAGAGCTGAATGAGACACTGAGCTAAAGTGTCTGAACAAGTGAAAATCTTAGGCTATCTTTGGACTTTGTTTTCTTCCCTCATCAGAGTTACCAGCTTTCCTGTTCATGACTTAGCTCAAAGGTCAGGTAAAAGCCAGGATTCTTCATGTCCCCAAAGACTTCAAAATCAGATGCTTGCAAGTCCCACCGAGTCTTTCCCCATAACCATGGACCAAGACGCTGGCATGAGTCCTCTGTCAAGGACTATTGTGACATGATGTGATTTACTGTTCATGGGAGGCAGGCCAGTGAGCCTCCTAACCCAGACTCAAAAGCCAAAGAGGAAGGTAGAACTTGCCTCAAGGGTTAAGTAGAGGGTTTGCTGATGGGGGCGGGGAGTGGGGTGCAGCAAGGCCCAGAGTGGTTGGAGGCAGGCAGGACAGCGGGGGAGAGCTGGAAAAGAAGTGTCCAAGGAGGCAGACGGGGCAGCAGCAACCAGCAGCCTGAAGGGAGCCTCTCCTATTGACTTTGTGTCAGGCCTCAGTACCCCAGGACCAGAAAGACATAAATCAGGGCCAAGTGTGGGCAGGCAGCACAGGACGGGCTGAGGTCCATCCTCACCCAGGCCAGGAGTAGAGGATGGTTTTTACAAAGGCACTTGAGGAGGAGTGGGAGGATTGGATACACACACAGAGACACATTATGTATACTATGTAACATGTATACACAGATGTATGACTTATAGATGTACATATACATAGTAGCTGCTGAGTTAAATGGTGCTTCATGTTTCTGTTTGTGTTATTGGATAGTAGGCTCATGCTGCCTTCTCCCCGTCTCTCTGGGTTGGCCATTTGTGGCTTATAATTAGAGTGTATCATTTATTATCCAAACTGGGATACTTTTGTTTGGGACAATTGCTAAACGGTTGGGACCATCAGTATTAAGTCATAAACTGGGCTGTCCTAGGCAAAGCAGGTGTGTTGCCACTTGTTTGGACACATCCTATATCAAGAATTTCTTGGCAGAGTATCTCGAGGGCTTTTGGCTTTATATACAGATACTGGGGGTGTGGGAGTGGAGGATGGGGGAAGGCCTTGGTGTTCCCAGTTATCAAAGGCAGAATTTTGCCCCTTTTGTTCTGAGTTCCTTTGCCCTGGTTTCCCCGGAGGGATTTGGGGTGTATGTGCATAGGTCTCTGAAGGTGCAAGTCAGTACCAGTATCCTTGTAACTGAGCAAAGAGTGAAAGTGTGTGAATCAGGAGTCATTGTGCTTTATATGCCCCATAAGCTTGTGCAATATATAACCTACACAGCTCTTATGTGGTCACCATGTGTGAATGCCTGGGAGAAGGTAGGGAAGGGTTGGTGTATGAAACCAGGATTGTTTCTGGGGAGCTTTAGGGCCTTCTGCAATCTGAGACTCTTAATCAGGTTTAATCTGGTCAAAGTGAATCCCTAGCTGGTTCCTAGCTCAGTGGAACAAGAGTGTAAACCTCAGGGGTGGGGGTGAGTGAAAATACAGCGGCCAGGAGGAAAGGTAAGAGGAACGAGCAGGAATTTCCAGTGGAAGGACTCAGGGTTACAGACTATTAGGAATTTCTCATTCCTTAGCACCTGCTCATTCCCTGCCTACCCCAGCTGAGTAAGATGCCAATTCAGGGAACACAGGACAGAGCTGGTTGCAAGTCCTGGATGGCCAGGAAGCTAGGCAAGCCAAATCAGGTCTCTGTCTCCAGGCTTCCAGAGAAGCTGGAGCATGGGCGCTGCTCTGTGGGCCCAGCACTCACCACCCTGGGGCGGGGAGGAGGGACAGCATGGGCGCTGCTCTGTGGGCCCAGCGCTCACCTCCCTGGGGCAGGGAGGAGGGACAGAAAGCCTGGTTTCTTCTGTGATTCCATCAGGGTACGTGAGCCCATGTCTTACTGCTGGTTCTGAATGAAGAGGAGGGACTTGTCCTTCCTTTCCATGTGCTCTTTCCATTTCCTCTTCTCTGGAAAGCACAGTTATCTTCCACTTTCTGTATCATTTCCCACCTCTGCCCTCTAGCCATGAGGGGAAGGCAGTGTGGTATCCAGCAGTAACACAGCTTCTGCAGCAGATGGTGCTGCGGCTGAGCCCCAGCTTTGTTACCAATCACAGTGGGACTTTGGACAACTCCTGATGTTTTATGCGGTAATAGTGGCTCCTCAAGCTGCTATTGCAAGGACCACAGGGTGAAGTTTACGAGGGACAATGTCCAGGGCCTGGCTCATAGGAGGAACCCAACTAATCTTCAGAAAGGCCCAGAGTAATTTTTTGTTTTGGATCTCACATATGTAGAATACACATCCATTCAGGTTCTGATGAGAAAACAGCAAACGTCCAAGAGACAGCAGATAGTAGTGGAACATAGATACCTATGCGAGGTCAAATGATTTCAAGCACTTTAGAAATATTGAGCAAACTAATGAACAAACACATTTTCTCTTTAAAGCAAGTCCTCTGAGAAACTGGACAAGTGTGCATTGTTAGTTTTGGTTGTTTTGGGCGCAACACAATTTTTTAAAAATATCAGTATGTAACCAGTCCATCCTAAAGGAAATCAACCCTGAATATTCATCGGAAGGACAGATGCTGAAGCTGAAACTCCAATCCTTTGGCCACCTGATGCAAAGAACTGACTCACTGGAAAAGACCCTGATGCTGGGAAAGATTAAAGGCAGGGGGAGAAGGGGATGATAGAGGATGAGATGGTTGGATGGCATCCCCAGCTCAATGGACTTGAGTTTGAGCAAGCTCCGGGAGTTGGTGATGGACAAGGAAGCCTGGCATGCTGCAGTCCATGGGGTCGCAAAGAGTCAGACACAACTGAGCGACTGAACTGAACTGAACTATGTTAACAGGACTTATCCCTGTCCTATTCTGCCTGCCCAGTACTCCCCCAAGTTTCCCTCTCCTCCTGCTCTCCTTTCCCAGCAGCTCCACCAGCACGCCTGATCTCAAAGTTGTGCTTCCTCCCTGGTCTGCACTCCAAAGTCTATGCTTCTTTTCTACTCTGCTTTTGAAACTATCCTTCCTCAGAGAGGCATTGCCAATGGACGTATAAAGCAGGGTTCATAAACCATCTGCAAAAGGCTTCCTATTTCAAATTATTGGGCAGAAATGAGTTCTTTAATAATACTGGGAAAACCAGCTAAGTCAATACTGAGAAAACCATTTGGATAAAAAAATAAAGCTGGATATTGTCTTTAATTCTTTTTTTTTTCTTTTTAAATTGAGTTGATTTTTGTATGTTTCAGGGGTATAACATAGAGATTCATATGTTACAATTTTAATATTACATGAAACTGAAACATTGGCTTTGCATCTTAGAATTTCAATATTATATTACATTTATAGTTATTATAAAATATTGGCTATACCCCATGTGTTGTAGCTCACTTATTTTACAATAGTAGTTTTTACTTGTTATTTCCTCATCTCTGTCTTGCTTCTTCTCCCTTTCCTCTTCCCACTGGTTACCAGTGGTTTGTTCTTTATACCTGTGAGTCTGTCTTTTGAAAAATTATGTTCACTATTTTGCTTTATTTTTAAGATTCCACATATAATTGGCATCATATAGTATTTGTCTTTCTCTGTCTAATTTCACTAGGCATAATACACTCGAAGTCCATCCATATTGTTGTACATGAAAACTTCCATTCTTTTTTTGCGGCTGAGTAGTATTCCATTGTGTATATATTACATATGTGTATATATATATATATATATATATACACACCACATCTTTTATCCATTCATCTGTTGACGAACCCTTAGGTTGCTTCCATATCTTGGTTATGGTAAATAATGCTGCTGTGGACACTGGTGTGTGAATATCTTTTTGGTATTAATGTTCTCCTTTTCTTTAGCTGTATACCTAGGAGTGGAATTGCTGGATCAACTCCAGTAATTGGTAGTTCTATTTTTAGTTTATTGAGGAACCTACATACTAGTTTCCATAGTGGCCACAACAATTTACACCCCCACCCCACCCAACAGTGAACTATCTCCCGGAGTTTGCTTAAACTCCGGGAGATAGTAAAGGACAGGGAAGCCTGGCACGTGCAGTCCTTGGGGTCTCAAAGAGCTGGACATGACTAAGTGACTGAAGAACAACAGTGAACATTGACATTTTCAGAATCAATGAACTAAAATGGATGGGAATGGGTGAATTTAAGTCAGATAACCATTATATCTACCACTAAGGGCAAGAATCCCTTAGAAGAAATGAGGTAGCCCTCCATTTCCACTCCACTCCTCATGGTCAATAAAAGAGTCCAAAAAGCAGTACTTGGGTGCAATCTCAAAAATGACGGAATGATCTTGATTCATTTCCAAGGCAAACCATTCAACTTCATAGTAATCCAAGTCTATGTCCCACCACTAATGGTGAAGAAGCTGAAGTTGAACAGTTTTATGAAGACCTAAAAGACCTTCTAGAACTACACCAAAAAAGTTGTCCTTTTCATCATAGGGGATTGGAATAAAAAAGTAGAAAGTCAAGAGGTACCTGGAGTAACAGGCAAGTTTGGCCTTGGAGTACAGAATGAAGCAGGCCAAAAGCTAACAGAGTTTTCTTTGCCAAGAGAACACACTTATCATAGAAAGCATCCTCTTCCAACAACACGAGAGACAATTCTACACATGACATCACCAGATGGTCAATATTGAAATCAGATTAATGATATTCTTTGCAGCTGAAGATGGAGAAGCTCTCAAGAACGGGAGCTGACTACGGCTCAGGTTATGAACTATTACTGAAAAATTCAGACTTACATTGAAGAAAGTATGGAAAACTACTAGGCCATTCAAGAATGACCTAAATCAAATCCCTTATGATTATACTGTGGAAGTGACAAACAGATTCTAGGGATAAGATATGATAGACAGAATACCTGAAGTGCTATGGATGGAGGTTTGTAACTTTGTGCAGCAGGTGGTGACCAAAATCATCCCACAGAAAAACAATGCAAGAAGACAAAATGGCGTCCGAAGAGGTCTTAAAAATAGCTGAGAAAAGAAGAGAAGTGAAAGGCAAAGGAGAAAGGGAAACATATATCCAACTGAATGCAGAATCCCAAGGAATAGCAAGGAGAGGTAAGAAAGCCTTCTTAAGTGCACAATGAAAAGAAATAGAGGAAAACAATAGAATAAGAGAGATTAGAGATCTCTTCAAGAAAATTAGAGATACCAAGGGAACATTTCATGCAAAGATGGGCTCAATAAAGGACAGAAAGAGTAAGGACCTAACAGAAACAGAAGAGATTAAGAAGAGGTTGCAGGAATACACAGAAAACCTATCAATAAAAGGTCTTAATGACCCAGATAACCATAATAGTGTGGTCATTCATCTAGAGTCAGACATCCTGGAGTGTGAAGTCAAGTGGGCCTTAGGAAGCATTATTACTAACAAAGCAGGTAGAGGTGATAGAATTACAGCTGAGTTATTTCAAATCCTAAAAGATAGATGGTATTGTTAAAGCACTCAATATTGCAGGCACTCAATATGCCAGCAAATTTGGAAAACTCAGCAGTGGCCACAGGACTGGAAAAGGTCATTTTTCATTTCAATCCTCAAGAAGGACAATGTCAAAGAATGCTCAAACTACCATACAACTGCACTCGTTTCACATGCTAGCAAGGTAATGCTTAAAATCCTTCAAGGTAGGCTTCAACAGTACATTAACCAAGAACCTCCAAATATACAAGCTGGATTTAGAAAAGACAGAGATCAAATTGCTAACATCTGTTGAATCATAGAAAAAGCAAGAGAATTCCAGAAAAACATCTACTTCTGCTTTATTGATTATGCCAAAGCCTTTGACTGTGTGCATCACAACAAACTGGAAAATTCTTTAAGAGATGGAAATACCAGATCACTGTACCTGCCTCCTGAGAAATCTGTATCCTGGTCAAGAAACCACAGTTAGAACTGGACATGGAACAACAGACTGGTTCCAAATAGGGAAAGAAGTATGTCAAGGTTGTATATTGTCACCCTGTTTATTTAACTTATATGCAGATTATATAAGGAGATCCAACCAGTCCATTCTGAAGGAGATCAGCCCTGGGATTTCTTTGGAAGGAATGATGCTAAAGCTGAAACTCCAGTACTTTGGCCACCTTATGCGAAGAGTTGACTCATTGGAGAAGACTCTGATGCTGGGAGGGATTGAGGGCAGGAGGAGAAGGGGACAACAGAGGATGAGATGGCTGGATGGCATCACTGACTTGGTGGATGTGAGTCTCAGTGAGCTCCGGGAGTTGGTGATGGACAGGGAGTCCTGGCATGCTGCGATTCATGAGGTCGCAAAGAGTCGGACACGACTGAGCAACTGATCTGATCTGATCTGATGCAGATTATATCATGCAAAATACTAGGCTGGATGAATCACAAACTGGAATCAAGATTGCTGAGAAATACCAATAGCCTCAGATGTGCAGATGATACCACCCTAATGACAGAAAGCAAAGAGGAACTAAAGAGCCTCTTGAAGGTGAAAGAGGAGAATGAAAAAGCTGGCTTAAAACTCAACATTCAAAAAATGGAGATCATGGCATCTGGTCCCATCACTTCATGGGAAATAGATGGGGAAACAGTGGAAACAGTGTCAGACTTTATTTCTGGGGGCTCCAAAATCACTGCAGATGGTGATTGCAGCCATGAAATTAAAAGACGCTTACTCTTTGGAAGGAAAGTTATGACCAACCTAGATAGCATATTCAAAAGCAGAGACATTACTTTGCCAGCAAAGGTCCATCTAGTCAAGGCTATGGTTTTTCTTGTGGTCATGTATGGATGTGAGAGTTGGACTGTGAAGAAAGCTGAGTGCCGAAGAATTGATGCTTTTGAACTATGGTGTTGGAGAAGACTCTTGAGAGTTTCTTATACAGCAAGGAGATCAAACCAGTCAATCTCAAAGGAAATCAACCCTGAATATTCATTGGAAAGACTGATGCTGAAGCTCCAATACTTTGACCACCTGATATGAAGGGCCAACTTGCTGGAAAAGACCCTGATGTTGGGAAAGATTGAGGGCAGGAGGAGAAGTGGGCGACAGAGCATGAGCTGGTTGAATGGCATCACCAACTCAATGGACATGAGTTTGAGCAAGCTCCAGCAGAGAGTGAAGGACAAGGAAGACTGGCATGCTGTAGTCCATGGGGGTCACAAAGAGTTGGGCACGACTTAGAGACTGAATAACAACACTCTTCTCCATATCCTTGACAACATTTGCTATTTGTGGTCTTTTTGATGATAGCCATTCTGGCATATATAAGGTGTTATCTCATTTTGATTTTGATTTGCATTTTTCTGTTGATTAGCGATGTTGAGCATCTTTTTATGTGCCTGTTACCCATCTATATGTCTTATTTGGGAAAAAAAAGTCTATTTAGGTCTTCTACCCATTTTTAAATCCTTGTTCCTGTACCATAATATTGTTTTTATTTATTTTTATTTTTTGCCACACCATTCCACATACAGGATTGTTTTTAGTTGTTTGTTTTTTGATGTTGCGTTGCATGAGCTGTTTATGTATTTTGGATTAACCCCCTACCAGTTAAATCATTTGCAAGTATTTCCTCCTATTTAGTAGGTTGTCTTTTCATGTTGTCAGTGGTTTCCCTCACTGTGAAAAACTTTCAAGTTTAAGGAGGTCCCATATCTTTGTTTTTGCTTTTGCTTTCGTTGCTTTAGGCGACAGGTCCAAAAGAATATTGCTATGATATACGTCAAAGGGTGTTCTGATTATGTTTTCTCCTAGAAGTTCTATGGTTTCCAATCTTACGTTTAGGTCTTTAATCTATTATAAGCTTATTTTTGTGTATGGTGTTAGAAAATGTTCTAATTTCATTCTTTTATATATAGTTGTCTAGTTTTCCCAGCAACATTTATTGAAAAGACTACCTTTCCTCTTTTGGATAGTCTTGCTTCCTTTTGTCATGGATTAATTGACCATGAGTGGGTGGGTTTATTTCTGGGTTCTTTATTCTGTTCCCTTGATCTATGTGTCTGGTTTTGTTCCTGTACCATATTATTGTTTTTATTTATTTATTTTTTGGCCGCACCATACCACATGCAGGATATTGTTTCCCCAACCAGGAATCTAACCCATGCCCCTTGCAGCTGAAGCATGGAGTCTTAACCACTGGAGTGCCAGGGAAGTCTCTGTACCATACTGCTTTGATTACTGTAGCTTTTTAGTATAGTCTGAAGACAGAACGTGGAACAACAGATTGGTTCCAAATAGGAAAAGCAGTATGTCAAGACTGTATATTGTCATCCTGCTTATTTAACTTAAATGCAGAGTACATCATGAGAAATGCTGGGCTGGAAGAAGCACAAGCTGGAATCAAGATTGCCGGGAGAAATATCAATAACCTCAGATGTGCAGATGACACCACCCTTATGGCAGAAAGTGAAGAGGAACTAAAGAGCCTCTTGATGAAAGTGAAAGAGGAGACTGAAAAAGTTGGCTTAAAGCTCAACATTCAGAAAATGAAGATCACGGGATCTGGTCCCATCACTTCATGAGAAATAGATGGGGAAACAGTGGAAACAGTGTCAGACTTTATTTTGGGGGCTCCAAAATCACTGCAGATGGTGACTGCAGCCATGAAATTAAAAGACGCTTACTCCTTGGAAGGAAAGTTATGACCAACCTAGACAGCATATTCAAAAGCAGAGACATTACTTTGCTGACAAAGGTTCGTCTAGTCAAGGTTATGGTTTTTCCAGTGGTCATGTATGGATGTGAGAGTTGGACTGTGAAGAAAGCTGAGTGCAGAAGAATTGATGCTTTTGAACTGTGGTGTTGGAGAAGACTCTTGAGAGTCCCTTGGACTGCAAGGAGATCCAACCAGTCCATTCTGAAGGAGATCAGCCCTGGGATTTCTTTGGAAGGAATGATGCTAAAGCTGTAACTCCTCTCATGTGAAGAGTTGACTCATTGGAGAAGACTCTGATGCTGGGAGGGATTGAGGGCAGGAGGAGAAGGGGACGGCAGAGGATGAGATGGCTGGATGGCATCACCGACTGATGGACATGAGTTTGAGTGAATTCCAGGAGTTGGTGATGGACAGGAAGGCCTGGCGTGCTGCAATTCATGGGGTCACAAAGAGTCGGACATGACTGAGTGACTGAACTGAACTGAACTGAAGACAGAGCATATGATATCTCCAGCTTTCTTCTTTTCTCTTAAGATCGTTTCAGCTATTCTAGATCTCTTGTGTTTTCATACAAATTTTAAAAATCATTTGTTCTAGTTCTGTGAAAAATGACATTGGTATTTTGATCAAGGTTGTAGATTCCTTTGAGTAGTCATTTTAACAGTATTAATTCTTCTACTTCAAGACCATGGTATATCTTTCCATCTGAGTGTCATCTTCAATTTCATTCTTTCAATTTCTTTTATCAGCATCTTATAGTTTTCAGATTACAGGTCCTTTATGTCCTTAGGTATTTATTCTTAGGCATTTTATTCTTTTTGATGCAATATAAATGGGATTGGTTCCTTAATTTCTCTTTCTGATAGTTCATTGTTAGTCTATAGAAATGCAACAGATTTTTGTATATTAATTTTGTATCCTATAACCTTACCAAATTCATTGGCAAGCTGGAGTAGTTTTCTGATAGCATCTTTAGTATTTTCTATGTATAGTGTCATTTCACCTGCAAGCAGTGACAGTTTTACCTCTTCCTTTCCTATTTGCATTTCTTTTTTCTTCTTCTTCTTGTCTGATTGCTGTGGCTAGGACTTCCAATACTATTATGAATAAAAGTGGCCATAGTGGGAATCTTTCTTTTGTTCCTGACCTTAGAGGAAATGCTTTCAGCTCTTCACCATTGAGAGTATGATGTTAGCTGTGGGTTTGTGGTCATCATATACGGCTTTCATTATGCTGAGGTATGTTTTCTCTATGCCCACTTTCTGGAGAACTTTTTGTCATAAATGGATGTTGAATTTTGTCAAAAGCTTTTTACTTTGCATCTACTGAGATCATCATGTAATTTTTATTCTTCAGGTTTTTTATGTGGTATATCACACACACAATGATTGATTTGCAGATATTGAAAAATCCTTATGTCCCTGGGATAAACCCCATTTGATCATGGTGTATGATCCTTTCACTGTATTGTTGGATTTGCTTTGCTAATAGTTTTTGAGGAGTTTTTCATCTATGTCCATCAGTGATATTGACCTGCAATTTTCTTTTTTGTGATATTTTTGTCTGGTTTTGATATCATGGTGATTCTGACTTTGTAGCGTAAATTCAGAAGTGATCCTTCCTCTGCCTTTTTTGAAATAGTTTCAGAAGGATAGGTGTTAACTCCTCTCTAAATGTTTTGTAGAGTTCATCTGTAAAGTCACCTGGTCCTGTACTTTTGTTTCAAAGTTCAAAGTGAAAGTTGCTCAGTTGTGTCTGACTTTTTGCGACCCCATGGACTATACAGTCCATGGACTTTTCCAGGCCAGAATACTGGGGTGGGTAGCCCATTTTCCTTCTCCAGGAGATCTTCCCAACCCAGGATTGAACCCAGGTCTCCTGCATTGCAGGTAGGTTCTTCACCAGCTGAGCCACCAGGGAAGCGCAGGGACTTTTGTTTATTAGGAATTAAAAAAAAAACCCTACAGATTCAATTTCATTACTGGTAATTGGTCAGTTCATATTTTCTATTTCTGCCTCATTCAGTCTTGGAAGATCATACATTTCTGGGAATTTGCCCTAGAATTTGATTCTTATAGGTTGCCGATTTTATTGGCATATAGTTGTCTATAGTAGTTGCTTATGATCCTTTGTGTTTCTATGGTGTCAGTTGTAATTTCTCTATTTTAATTTCTGATTTTATTGATTTGAGCCCTCTTTTTATCTTGATGAATCTGGCTAAAAGTTTATCAATTTTGTTTATCTTTTCAAATAATCAGCTCTTAGTTTCATTATTTCTATTTTTTTACCTTCTATTTAAATTATTGTCCTTAATTCTTAAAAAGAAATGATTATTTATTTGGCTGCTCTGGGTCTTAGTTGTGCCCACGAGATCTTCAATCTTCATTGCAGCATTCAGGATCTTTAGTTGAAGCATGTGAACTCTAAGTTGCAACATGTGAAATCTAATTCCCTGACCAGAAACTGAACCTCCCTGCATTGGGAGCATGAAGACTTTAGCTACTGGATCACCAGGGAACTCCCTCTTAATTCTTTAATCTATATTCCTCTTAGTACAATTACTTAAAGGCTAAAAATGGAATAGTAAAAATATTAGAAGGAAATACGGGTGACTTTTAAATATATATATATATATATATTTTTAATTGGAAGATAATTGCTTAACAATGTTGTGCTGGTTCCTGCTGTTCATCATCATGAATCAGCCATAAGTACAATACATCTCCTCCCTCTTGAGCCTCCCTTCCACCAACCACCCATGCTACCCCTCTAGGTCATCACAGAGCACTGGGTGAGCTGCCTGTGTCATGCAGCAACTTCCCTCTAGCTATCTATTTTACATATATTTCAGTGCTACTCTTGGAATTTGTCCCACTTTCTTACTTCCCTGGTGGCTCAGACGGTAAAGTGTCTGTCTACGATGCGGGAGACCTGGGTTCGATCCCTGGGTTGGGAAGATCCCTTGGAGAAGGAAATAGCAATCCAGTCTAGTACTATTGCCTGGAAAATCCCATGGACAGAGGAGCCTGGTAGGCTACAGTCCATGGGGTCGCAAAGAGTCGGACACGACTGAGCGACTTCACGTTCATGTTCACTTGCTGTGACCACAAATCTGTTGTCTATGTCTCCATGTCTATTCCTGACCTGCAAATGGGTTCATCAGTACCATTTCTCTAGATCCCACATATATGTATTAATATGTGATATTTGTTTTTCTCTTTCTGACTTACTTCACTCTGCAAAACAGGCTCTAGATTCATCCAACGGACTCAGATTCATTCCTTATTATGGCTGAGTAATTTTCCATTGTATAAATGTACCACATCTTTTTTATCCACACATCTGTTGATGAACATTTGGGTTACCTCCATGTCTTGGCTTTTGTAAATAGTGCCACTATGAACACAGGGGTGTATGTATCTTTTCAAATTATGATTTTCTCTGGATATATGTCCAGGAATGGAATTGACGGATCATATGATAGCTATATTTTCTGTCTTCTAAAGGAACCTCCATAGTGTTCTTCATGGTGACTGTACCAATTTACACTTCCAGCAACAGTGTAGGAGGGTTCCCTTTACACATACCCTCTCCAGCGCTTATTATCTGTAGAGTTTTTGATGATGGCTGTTCTGGCAAGTGTGAGATGATACCTCACTGTAGTTTTTATTTGCATATCTCTAATAAGTAGAGATGTTGAGCATCTTTTTATGTGCTTGGCCATCTGTATGTCTTCTTTGGAGAAATGTTTGTTTAGATCTTTTTCCCATGAGTGTATGTATATTTTGGAAATTAATTGCTCATTGGTGATATAATTTGCAAATAGTTTTCCCCCATTTTGTATGTTGTCTTTTCATTTTGTTTATGATTTCCTTTGCTGTGCAAAAGCTTGTATGTTTAAATAGATGTCCTTTGTTTATTTTTGTTTTTATTTTCATTATTCTGGGAGGTAGATCCAAAAAGATATTGCTGCAGTTTATGTCAAAAAGTGTTCTACCTATGTTTTCCTCTAAGAGTTTTATAGTATCTGCTCTTACATTCAGGTCTTTAATTCATTTTGAGTTTATTCTTGTGTATGTTGTTAAAGAATGCTCTGATTTCATTCTTTTAGATGTAAACTGTCCAATTTTCCCAGCAATACTTATTGAAGTGACTCTCTTTTCTCCATTGTATTTTCTTGCTTCCTTTGTCATAGATTAATTGACTGTAGGTGTGTGGGTTTATTTCTGTGATTTCAATCCTGTTCCCTTGATCTGTAAGTCTTTGTTCCAGTACCATACTGTTTTGGTTACTATCATGTTATAGTATAGTCTGAAGTCAGGAAGCCTGATTCCTCCAGCTCTGTTTTTCTTTCTTAATATTGCTTTGACTATTCAGGGTCATTTGTGTTACCATACAAATTTTAAGATTCTTTCCTAGATCTGCAAAAGCACCTTTGGTAATTTCACAGGGATTACATTGAGTCTCTAAACTGCCTTGAGAAGTATAGTTATTTTGGCAATATTGATTTTTTCAATCCAAGATCATGGTATATTTTTCCATCTGTATCATCTTAAATTTCTTTCATCAGCATCTTATGGTTTTCAGAGTGTAGGTCTTTTGTCTTCTTAGGTAGTTTTATTTCTCAGTATTTGATTTATTTGATAGGATGGTAACCATTGATTCCTGTTTAAAATAGTTATTTATTTGCTAAGACTTATCATATTTTCATCATGTAGCAGAGTGTAATTGCTTCTTTAAACTAATTTAATAATTTCAATGTTTGTCTTGAGATTGTTTTTTGTTGATTGTCTTTTCTCTCTTTATAATGGGTTATGTTTTCCTGTTTCTTCATTGTCAAGAGATTTTGGGTTGTGCCCCAGATATAGTGTTTATTATGTTGTGGAGATTGGATTTGTTGTATTACCAAAGAGTCTTAAATTTTTGCTATAGCAAATAACTAACTTTGTTGGACTCAAACCGTAAACTCTGTATTTTGGGGGAACTTCTTAGTTCAGATGTATTGTCCCTAGTTGGGATATTTAAAATCTGTCCTATGTGTGGGTAATTAGTGATCAAGCAGAAGATTTGGCAGAGTTTACACATGAAAGTTGAAACTCCTTCCCTCTGTTTGTCTCCTTTGCAGGATTCCCCCTCACTCTTCAGTGGCTATGGTTGCCACAAATTCTGTTCCCTGATCCTTCAGATCAGAAAGACTGTGGTGGGTTTTCTATAAATTTAAGCCACCTGTCAGGATACTGATGGCAGCTTGCTTTCAGGCTAAGCCGTAAAATCAGGAGACTCATCTCATGATTTCCTTCTTCCAAGTATCACTTTCCATCTAGAATCTGCCTGCTTTTGTATATTTTCCAAGACCTTCAGGTATGTTTTTTTTAAATGTATTATGTATATTTTTGGTTCAGAGTTTATAGTTGTTATCTTTAGTAAAGTTGGTACAGTAAGACCTTACTTATTCTACCAGAAGTGAGACTCAGTTTAGAAACTGAATTTTTAACCACTGAGATGTATTGATTGTCAAGTAGTAAAATGCAATTCTGGCCTCATCCAATATTCTATAAGGAGTCATTGCTCTGAGAAGTATCTTGAATTGTGGGTTTTCTGATAAAGACTGGCTATGTCTTTTGAAGAGGAGGAATTTTGGTCAGTGCTTTTCAAATTACAATTATAGTCCACTTACAGACAAGGGCCTTTCTTTTTTTTTAATGAAAAGAATGCAATGACAATGTATACAAACAGAAGGTACTGACTCATCTTGGCTAAGCCATCCCCTGAGAGTGATTCACTGTGTCTTAAGAGACTGGGGGAACTGGCCAAGTGGATGCACCATTTGCTAATGCTTCATCCTGACTTGACTACATTTAGAGCAAATTGATTCTAATTTGGGAAAGGTATGAACTTGATATTCCAGGTCATTAGGAGTTTTCTTCTGTTCACTTTTATTTACCATCAAGATAAATAGGATGTGACTAGAAATGAGCAAACAAATGCAATTGTACTAAATCATTCAGTCCCGTAAGTTAGGTATGGGGTGGAAGGGGAAGAGAGGTGCTAGGAACATGTTGGGAGAGGCTAGAGGCATCAGGAACTACTGGGCTCTGCTTAGTCATCTCCTGTCCATTCCTTGGAAAAATGAGGTGGGGTGGCATGTTTACTGGGGAGGATCTGAGTCTCAAAGAACAGAGTCGTCATTTGTTATAGCTTTGATTCTCTGTGACTCCCTTTTCCCTTATAAGACCATGATCATGGATTAGATGTCCGTGAAGGACCTTTTTGGTTCCATGAATCAGTAAGGAAGGGCCTCCTCTCCTTATGGGCACTCACCAGAGAGGAAATTAGGGGAACAAAAGTCAAGACAGGATAAGTTAGGAACAGAAGGAGTGGACACTGGAGCGGAAGTGCCAGGGCCATAGTCATCCCCATTTCCATCATAGAGCTGAGGGTGGAAGTGGGAGAGACCTGGAACCCCACAGTGAGGGTGAGAGAGCCATAGGCTCACTACAGTCAGAGAAAGCCTGTGCATGGCAATGAAGACACAGCACAGCCAAAAACAAATAAATGAACTGGATGGTTACCCAAACGTGGAGGGATGGGTGGTACCAGGGAAAAGGGGGCACTGAGTTAAGTGAAATCTGCAACTTAGAACTGGTGACTCTTTTCTATACACTCTCTATCTTCTCTGTCCGTCTAACGTGGACACTTGTCCTCATCTCCCAGTAGAGCTTTGAAGGGCACGAATGCCAAAGTCCTCCCCTGGTGACCAAACCTGAAAAAATTCCCACTTCCTTTCACTGGGCTAAGCTTGGTTTCAGTTACCAATAGCAACCTTGGGAGGAGAATGCGTGGTCCTTTTCACTTATCTCCTGGAGATGGGACTCTGGGTGGATTAAAACGATCCGAGAAAGAGAGGGGGAAGGGAGTTAAAGTAGGGGAGTAAAACCAAAAGAGAAGATAGAGGCTGTGTAGAAAAGTGTCACCAGTTGTAAGTTGCAGATTTCACTTAACTCAGTGGCCCCTTTTCCCTGGTACCACCCACTCCTCCACATTTGGGTAACCATCTAGTTTATTCAGGACTTCCCTGGTGGCTCAGACGGTAAAGCGTCTGTCTACAATGTGGTAGACCTGGGTTCGATCCCTGGGTTGGGAAGATCCCCTGGAGAAGGAAATGGCAATCCACTCTAGTACTATTGCCTGGAAAATCCCATGGACGGAGGAGCCTGGTAGGCTACAGTCCATGGGGTCGCAAAGAGTCGGGCATGACTGAATGACTTCACTTTCCTTTCCTTTCCAGTTTATTTCTTTCTTTCTGGCTGTACTGTGTCTTCACTGCTGTGCACAGGCTTTCTCTGTTTGCAGGGTGCAGGAGCTACTCTAACTGCAGTGCATGTTTTTTTTTTTTTTTTTATCGTGGTGGCTTCTCATTGCGGAGCATGTGCTCTAAGCTGTGCAGGCTTCAGTAGTTATGGCTCATGGGCTTAGTTTCCCCACAGCATGTGGCACCTTCCTGGACCAGGGATTGAACTGGTGTCCCCTGCTTTGTAAGACAGATTCTTAACCACTGGACCATCAGGGAAATCCAACCGTCAAGTTCTTATTCACCAGCACCCTCCATCCATTTTAAAAGAGCAAGAGGAGGATGCTTTGGAGTTAATTCATTCCCTCTTGCTATAATTTTCATCTGTCTGATTTCCCCACAATTTCCCCTCCTTCCAAGCAGCTCTCAACACTCTCTCTTCTGAGAGGCTCTCCTTGATCAAAGCAGTGAACTCAGAGTTCTCTGAAAGTGTTTTTGGTCTCAGCTTGCTGATGCTCCTGTGCACAGCCTGAGACCTCCCTGCCCTGGGACATGAGACGTCCATATCTGATTCCTGGATGGCATGAGGGGCACAGCTCTCCCCCAAGTGAACAAGGAAGTGCAGGAGGGTGGAGTGTCAAGATCCCAGGGTGAGGGTCTTGTGTTTGTTCAGAGGACTTCCAGTGACAAAGTGCAGCTGCTGCTCAATGAAATAAATGTCTTATCAGCTTTCATTTTCATCTTTAAATATTACTTTTCCCTCCCCAGTCATCAGGGTGCAGCATGCCCACTGCAGAAATTATGAAAAGTAGAGAAAATGATAGAGAGATTGAAGAAGATCATCTGTAAATGTACTATCTACTGGGAATGCTTTGAGATGTTCTCTTTTAGTTCTTTATTTTAACCTCCATTTTTTCTTTATATTGTGTTGTGTTGTTCAGTCGCCAAGTCGCATTCTGACTCTTTGTGACTCCGTGGACTGCAGCATGCCAGGCTTCCCTGTCCTTCACTATTTTCTGGAGTTTACTCAAACTCATGTCCATTGAATCGGTGATGCCATTCAATCATCTCATCCTTTGTCGCCCCCTTCTTCTGCTCTCAATCTTTCCCAGCATCAGAGTCAGTTCTTCGCATCAGGTGGCCAAAGTATTGGAGTTTCAGCTTCAGCATCTGTCCTTCTGATGAATATTCAGGGTTGATTTCCTTTAGGACTGACTGGTTTGATCTCCTTGCTGTCCAAGGGACTCTCAAGAACCTTCTCCACCACCACAGTTTGAAAGTATCAATTCTTTGGCACTCAGCCTTCTTTATGGTCCAACTTTCACATTTTGTACATGACTACTGGAAAAACCATTAGCTTTGACTAGACGAACATTTGTTAGCAAAGTGAGGTCTCTGCTTTTTAATACGCTGTCTAGGTTCATCATAGCTTTTCTTCAAGGGAGCAAGCATCTTTTAATTTGGTGGCTGCAGTGGTGTACAATCCCTTGGGACAGATTCTCAGGAGTAGGACGACCAGAAGGGTCAGTTTCCCTTAATCCTAGGCAGGCTGAGCCTTTCCCAAACCTCGTTCCCTCTGTGCCATCACAAGCTCAGGCCCATTCTTAAGTCACATACTGTATCACATCTCATTACTTTCCCAAAGTTCACACCAGGTCACAGTTCCACTAGCACTTGGAAATCCGGGTTATTTTGACAGGTCATTTGCAACCTGGAAAAACCCTTATGTTTCTTTGATCACCAGGAAAGTCATACATCCTGATCTACTCATCATGGCCAATCTCCTGAGACTGTCCCCAAATAATGACAATGTTAACTGTCACAAGGGAATCAACAACTCTTTAGCAAGTGCCAACTTTGTTCTGAGTGTTTTGTACTTATTGTTAAATTCGCACAACAACCCTGAGAGGTAGCAAGAGTCCCATTTTACAGATGAAGAAGCAGAGGCTCAGAGAAGTTAAGGAATGCACGCAGGCACACAGGTAGTGAGAGACACAGGGAAGCATGCCCTCTGGCCCATAACACCCATGCTCATGACTCGCACTCAGTTCAGTTCAGTTCAGTCGCTCAGTCATGTCTGACTCTTTGGAACCCATGAATCGCAGCATGCCAGGCTTCCCTGTCCATCACCAACTCCTGGAGCTCACTCAAACTCATGTCCATCAGTCGGTGATGCCATCCAGCCATCTCATCCCCTGTCATCCCCTTCTCCTCCTGCCTGCAATCCCTCCCAGCATCAGAGTCTTTTTCAATGAGTCAACTCTTCGCACCAGGTGGCCAAAGAACTGGAGTTTCAGCTTCAGCATCATTCCTTCCAATGAATGCCCAGGACTGATCTCCTTCAGAATGGACTGGTTGGATCTCCTTGCAGTCCATGGGACTCTCAAGAGCCTTCTCCAACACCACAGTTCAAAAGCATCAATTCTTCAGCGCTCAACTTTCTTCACAGTCCAATTCTCACATTCATACATGACCACAGGAAAAACCATAGCTTTGACTAGATGGACCTTTGTTGGCAAAGTAATGTCTCTGCTTTTGAATATGTTATCTAGGTTGGTCATAACTTTCCTTCCAAGGAGTAAGCATCTTTTAATTTCATGGCTGCAGTCACCATCTGCAGTGATTTTGGAGCCCAGAAAAATAAAGTCTCGAACTATAGGACATCAAAGAAATGCAGGGTGGAAAGCTGAAAGTGAAAAGTGAAGTCGCTCAGTCGTGTCCAACTCTTTTTGACCCCATGGACTGCAGCCCGCCAGGCTCCTCCATCCCTGGCATTTTCCAGGCAAGAATACTGGAGTGGGTTGCCATTTCCTTCTTCAGTTGAATGCTGAGGCTGGGCTTTCTAAGGGTTTGGGAATCAAGGGTGAGCCTGGAGTGGGGTTGGTTTGATTTGGGTTTCCCATGTGATTTTGACCACACCACCTGGGTTACTATGCTTGGGATCAAGGCCAGCAGGTTGCTGAGGAGTGTCTGCTCAAGGCTATGTCCCTGAAAGCACTGATCTTAATCAAAGTTCTTCCCCCACACCCCATAGCTTTATTGAGATATAATTGACATATAACATGGTATAAGTTTAAGGTGTGCCAGGTAGTAATTTTATATGCATATACTAAAATATGATTACCACAATCAGGTTGATTAACATATCCATCATCTCATAGCTGCAACTTTTTTTGCAGGAGTAATTTTAAAATCTACTCTTAGCAGCCTTCAAATATACAATGCAATATTATTAACTGTGGTCACCAGGCTACACACTATATCCCCATGACTTATTTATCTTATTACCAGAAGTTTGTACTCTTTGACCACCTTCACCAATTTCCCCCAGTCATTCCTGGCAACCACCAACCTACTTTCTGTTCTTATAAGTTTTGTTTATTAACATTCCACACGTGAGTGAGAATATACAGTATTTGTCTTTCTTTGTCTGACTTATTTCATTTAGCATAATGCCCTCAAGATTCACCCATGTTGTCAAAAATGGCAGGATTTCCTTCTTTTTTATGGTCAAATAATAATTCATTGTGTACATACCCCATGTTCTCTTTATTGACTCATCTGTTGATAAACACTTAGGTCGGTTTTATGTCTTGGTTATTGTGACTAACGCTGCAATGGACATAGGGGTGATAATGTCTTTTTGAGACAGTGATTTAATTTCATTCAGATATATACCCAGCTGGATCATATGATGGTTCTATTTTTAAATTTCTGAGGACCCTCCTTACTATTTTCCATAGTGGCTGCATCAGTTTACATTTGCACCAATAGTGCATGAAGGTCCCTTTTCTCCACATCCTGGCCAACATTGGATATCTTTTGTCTTTTTGATAATGGCTATTCTAACAGGTTTGATGTAGTATCTCATGGTGGTTTTCTTATTTGCCAGTTCTTGTTGTAATGGCAATGCAGGGGAAGACTTAGCAAAACTGCTGCTGCTGCTAAGTCGCTTCAGTTGTGTCCGACTCTGTGGGACCCCATATACGGCAGCCCACCAGGCTCCCCCGTCCCTGGGATTCTCCAGGCAAGAACACTGGAGTGGGTTTCCATTTCCTTCTCCAATGCATCAAAGTGAAAAGTGAAAGTGAAGTCGCTCAGTCGTGTCTGATTCTCAGTGACCACACGGACTGCAGCCTACCAGGCAAGAGTACTGGAGTGGGGTGCCATTGCCTTCTCCATGCAAAACTGCTACTTCTGTCCTAAAGTCCAGGCTGCAGGGCCTTGATGATTGCTCTACTGCCTTGGGAAAAAGACAAACAACTTTTAATTTACATACTTGAACATCTAAGCTCTTGCAAACACAAATTTAATAGCTGGAAAAAAGAGTATATACATACATACTATTTGTGGCAGGTTTTCACCCATTTTTCTTAGTCAGTTTGCTCTTCATTCTGTCTTCCCTCCCTTCCCACTTTCACATCAGCGTCCTGTCCCCACAGTCAGGTAACCCATGTTTACAGCTACTATTCATCACCCTGCCATATTTCTTCACCTTATGGAATGACATATAAATGTGTGAATATATAATATATATGTAAAAATACATGCATATTATGTATATATACATATATTCAAACAAATAATTACATATTCAGCATTTTGGTGCTTAATTTATTAAAGGTAATCTAGTTATAGCCAATTGACTGTGCTTGATTTTCTTATCCAACCATGCTTGCTTTCTTTTTTTTTTTAAACTGAGGTAGAGTTGGTTTCAGGGAAGGCAATGGCACCCCACGCCAGTACTTTTGCCTGGAAAATCCCATGGACGTAGGATCCTGGTAGGCTCCAGTTCATGGGGTCGCTAAGAGTCGGACACGACTGAGCGACTTCACTTTCACTTTTTTCACTTTCATGCATTGGAGAAGGAAATGGCAACCCACTCCAGTATTCTTGCCTGGAGAATCCCAGGGACAGGGGAGCCTGGTGAGCTTCCGTCTGTGGGGTCGCACAGAGTCGGACACGACTGAAGCGACGCAGCAGCAGCAGAGTTGGTTTATAATGTTAGATAAGTTTCAGGTGTATAACATGTGATTCACAACTTTTAAAGTTATACTCACTTTATGGTTATTATGGGCTTCCCTTGTGGCTCAGCTGGTAAAGAATCTTCCTGCAATGTGGGAGACTTGGCTTTGATTCCTGGGTTGGGATCCCCTGGAGATCCCCTGGAGAAGGGAATGGTTACCCATTCCAGTATTCTGGCCTGGAGAATTCATGATCTGTATAGTCCAAGGGGTTGCAAAGATTCGGACATGATTGAGCAAATTGCACTTCTCTTCGTGGTTATTATAAAATATTGCTATATTTCCTATATTGTACAATATGTCTTTGTAACTTGTTTGTTTTGTACACAGTAGTTCGTACCTCTTAATCCCATTTCCCTATCTTGCCCCTCCTCCCTTTCCTTTCTCACTGGTAACTACTGATTTGTTCCTTATATCTGTGAATCTATTTCTTTTTTGTTATAGTCACTCATTTTTATCTCATTTTTTAATGAAGTTTTTTAATTGAATGAAATGTAATTTAAATTCTACAGTGCTTTACAATATGTAAAAGTTTTACACACATGATTTCATAAATTCCATAACCATACTTTCTTAGTCCTCTCCCCATATATCACCCCCCTTCCCTCTTCATTCTGATAACCACTGCTTTATTCTCTGTATATGTATATCTGTTTCTTTTTTGTTTTATTGACTAACCTCTTTTATTTTCTTCGATTCCACATATAAGTAATTTTGTTGTAGATTAACTGACCATAGATATGTGGGTTTGTTTCTGAGATTTCTATTCTATCCACTGGACTATAAGTCTGTCTATGTGGCAGTACCATACTGTTTTGATTATTGTAGCTTTGTAGTATAGTCTGAAGCCAGGGAGTCTGATTCCTCCAGCTCCATTTTTCTTAAGATTGCTTTGGCTATTTAAGATCTTTTGTGCTTCCATACAAATTTTAAAATTATTTGTTTTAGTTCTGTGAAAAATAAATTGGTATTTTGATAGAGATTTCATTTTATCTATAAATTGCATGCCGGACTTGTGTCAGGGATGATGAGTCAGTGACCAAAATGGAATAGCTATAGCAAGATACAGGACTTGAATTCCACCCCAGGTGAACTTCCTTCCAGACTACAGTCAGCCTCTGAGGAAGGTGAGAATGCAGTCCTCAATCACAGAGGCATCTCCTCTGTGTGCAAATATGAGTGGCATATTTGCACTCAATATGCCAGCAAATTTGGAAAACTCAGCAGTGGCCACAGGACTGGAAAAGGTCAGTTTTTATTCCAATCCCAAAGAAAGGCAATGCCAAAGAATGCTCAAACTACTGCACAATTGCACTCATCTCACACGCTAGTAAAGTAATGCTCAAAATTCTCCAAGCCAGGCTTCAGCAATATGTGAACCATGAACTTCCTGATGTTCAAGCTTGTTTTAGAAAAGGCAGAGGAACCAGAGATCAAATTGCCAACATCCACTGGATCATGGAAAAAGCAAGAGAGTTTCAGAAAAGCATCTATTTCTGCTTTATTGACTATGCCAAAGCCTTTGACTGTGTAGATCACAATAAACTGTGGAAAATTCTGAAAGAGATGGGAGTACCAGACCACCTGATCTGCTTCTTGAGAAATTCGTATGCAAGTCAGGAAGCAACAGTTAGAACTGGACATGGAACAATAGATTGGTTCCAAATAGGAAAAGGAGTATGTCAAGGCTGTATATTGTCACCCTGTTTATTTAACTTATATTTAACTCACACATCATGAGAAACGCTGGACTGGAAGAAACACAAGTTGGAATCAAGATTGCCGCGAGAAATCTCAATAACCTCAGATATGCAGATGAGACCACCCTTATGGCAGAAAGTGAAGAGGAACTAAAAAGCCTCTTGATGAAAGTGAAAGTGGAGAGTGAAAAAGTTGGCTTAAAGCTCAACATTCAGAAAACGAAGATCATGGCATCCGGTCCCATCACTTCATGGGAAATAGATGGGGAAACAGTGGAAACAGTGTCAGACTTTATTTTGGGGGGCTCCAAAATCACTGCAGATGGTGACTGCAGCCATAAAATTAAAAGACGCTTACTCCTTGGAAGGAAAGTTATGACCAACCTAGATAGCATATTTAAAAGCAGAGACATTACTTTGCCAACAAAGGTTCGCCTAGTCAAGGCTATGGTTTTTCCTGTGGTCATGTATGGATGTGAGAGCTGGACTGTGAAGAAGGCTGAGAGCCGAAGAATTGATGCTTTTGAACTGTGGTGTTGGAGAAGACTCTTGAGAGTGCCTTGGACTGCAAGGAGATCCAACCAGTCCATTCTGAAGGAGATCAGCCCTGGGATTTCTTTGGAAGGAATGATGCTAAAGCTGAAACTCCAGTACTTTGGCCACCTCATGAGAAGAGTTGACTCACTGGAGAAGACTCTGATGCTGGGAGGGATTGGGGGCAGGAGGAGAAGGGGACGACAGAGGATGAGATGGCTGGATGGCATCACTGACTCGATGGACGTGAGTCTCAGTGAACTCTGGGAGTTGGTGATGGACAGGGAGGCCTGGTGTGCTGTGTTTCATGGGGTCGCAAAGAGTCGGACACGACTGAGTGACTGATCTGATCTGATAAATTGCATTGGGTAGTATGATCCTTTTATTAATATTAATTCTTCCAGTCTATGAACACAGTGTATCTTTCAATCTGTTCTTGTCATCTTCAGTTTCTTTCATCAGTGTCTTGTAGTTTTCTCTGTATAATCCTTAGATTTATTCCTAGATATTTTATTCTTTCTGATGGGACTGTAAGTGGAATTATTTCCTTAATTTCATTTTCTGATAGTTCATAATTAGTGTGTAGAAATGCAACAGATTTCTGTATATCAATTTTGTATCCTGCAACTTTACCAAATTCACTGATGAGCTCTACTAGCTTTCTGGTTGTATCTTTAGAATTTTCTATATGAAGTAAGAGTGACAGTTTTACTTCTTTCTTTCCATTTGCATTTCTTTTATTTCTTTCCTTTTTTAAAAAAAAAAATTTATTTGCTATGCCATGCAGCTTGCAGGATCTTAGTTCCATGACCAGGGATTGAATCCTGGCCCATGGCCATGAGAGCATGGAGTCCTAACCACTGGACCACTAGGGAATTACTTTTATTTCTTTTTCATGTCTGATTTATGTGGCTGGGATTTCCAATAGAATGTTGAATAGAAGTGGCAAGAGTGTTCATCCTTGTCTTGTTCCTGATCTTAGAGAAAATAATTTCAGCTTTTCAGCATTGACTATGATGTTATCTGGGGTTTGTCATATATGGTTTTTGTTATGTTTGAGGTATGTTCCCTTTAGGCCCAGTTACTAGAGGATTTTTAAGGATAAATGGATGCTGAATTCTATCAAAAGAATTTTAGCTTTTTCTGTATCTATTGAGATAACTGTATGTTTTGTTAATAAGATATAACATGTTGGTTAATTTGTGGCTATTGAAAAATCTGTGCATCCCTGTGATAAATCCAACTTGATCACATGTACAATCCTTTTAATGTATTGTTGGATTCATTTTGCCAATATATTTTGCTTAGGATTTTTGCATCTATGTTAATTAGTGATATTGTTCTTAATTTTCTTTTTTGTGATACCTTTTCCTGATTTTGGCATCAGGGCAATGCTGGTCTCATAGAATGAGTTTATAAGCATTCCTTCCACTGCATTTTTTTTTTTAACTAGTTTGAGAAGAACAGGTGTTAACTCTTACCTAAATATTAATCTGTGAGGCCACCTTATCCTGGACTTCTGTTTGTTGTTGGGAGTTTTTATTTAGTGATTCAATTTCATTACTGGTAAATGTCCTGCTCATATTTCCTATTTCTTCCTGGTTCAGTCTTGAAAGTGAAAGTTGCTCAGTCGTGTCTGACTCTTTGTGACCCCCATGGACTATATAGTTCATGAAATTCTCCAGGCCAGTATACGGGAGTGGGTAGCCTACTCCAGTGGATCTTTCTGACCCAGGAATTGAACCAGGGTCTCCTGCATTGCAGGTGGATTCTTTACCAACTGAGCTGCCAGGGAAGTTTTCAAGTTCAGTCTTGGGAGGTTGTATATTCTAGGAATTTGTCCATTTCTTCCAGGTTGTCCATTTCATTGGTATATAGTTATTTGTCACAGTTGCACGGACCTTTGTATTTCTGTGATGTCAGTTGTAGCTTTTCTTTTTTCATTCCTGACTTTATTGACTTGAGACCTCTCGTTTTTTGAGGGGAGAGTCCTCCATAATTTTTTATTTTTCTTTATTTTTTCTTACTTTTAAACTTTTTATTTTGTACTTGAGTATATCCAATTAACAATGTTGTAATATTTCAGGTGAACAGCAAAATGATTCAGTCATATATACACATGTACCTATTCTCCCCCAAACTCCCATCCCATCAAGGTTACCACATAACATTGAACAGTGTTCTATGTGCTATACAGGAGGTCCTTGTTGGTTATCCGTTTTAAATATAGCAGTGTGTACATGTCCATTCCAAACTATCTCTTCCCCCTATCCTTCCCTCTGACAACCACAAGTTCATTCTCTAAGTCTGTGAATCTATTTCTGCCTTGCAAGTAATTTCATTTGTATCATTTTTTTAATATATGGGATGTTATGTTACATATAAGGGATGTTATATGATATTTCTCCTCTGTTTGACTTACTTCATTCAGTATGACAATTTCTAGCTCCATCCATGTTACTTCAAATGGCATTATTTCAATCTTTTTAATGGCTGAGTAATATTTCACTGCATGTATACATAACATCTTCTTTATCTACCCCTCTCTTGATGGGCATTTAGGTTGTTTCCATGTTTTAGCTATTGTAAGCAGTGCCACGGTGAACACTGGAGTACATGCATGTTTTTGGGTCATATTTTTCTCTGATATATGCCCAGGAGTGGAATTGTAGCTCCATTTTTAGTGTTTTAAGGAACCTCCATACTGTTCTCCATAGTGGCTCTACGAATTTACATTCCCACCAATGGTGTAGTAGAGTTTCCTTCTTTCTACACCCCTCTAGCATCTATTGTTTGTGGATTTTTAAATGATAGTCATTTGACAAGTGTGACGTGTTATCTTGTTGCATTCTCTAATAATTGGGATTGTTGAACACATTTTCATGTGCCTCCTGGCCATCTGTATGTCTTCTTTGGAGAAATGTCTGTTTAAGTCTTCTTCCCAATTTTGATTGGGTTGTGTGTTTTGATTATGCTAAGTTTCATGAGTTGTTTGTAGATTTTGGAGACTAGTACCATCTCAGTCACATCATTTGCAAATATTTTCTCCTAATCCATACATTGTCTTTTCATTTTGCTTGCTTTTCCCTTGCTGTGCAAAAGTTTTTGAATTTAAGCAAGTCTTATTTGTTCATTTTTGTTTTTATTTCCATTATTCTGGAAGACGGATAGAAAGAGATATTGCTGCAGTTTATGTCAGAGAGAGTTCTATGTTTTTCCTCTAGGAGTTTTATAGTGTCCAATCTCATATTTATGGGACTTTGTTTTTTATTTTGATGAGTCTGGCTAAAGGTTTACAAATTCTGTTATCTTTTCAAAGATCAGCTCTTAGTTTTAATGATTTTTTAAAAAAATCTCTAGGGTATTTCTGCTCTGAGCTTTATGATTTCTTTCCTTATATTAGTTTTGAATTTTGTTTGTTCTTTTTCTAGTTTCTTTAGGTTAAGTTTACATTGTTTACTTGATATTTTTCTTGTTTCCTGAAAAAGGCTTATATTAATATCACTATAAACTTCCCTGTTAGAACTGCTTTTGCTAAATCCTATAGATTTTTGGATCATTTTGTTTTCCTTTCCATTTGTCTCTAATGAAGTCACTCAGCTGTGTCTGACTCTGCCACCCCATGGACTGTAGCCTGCCAGGCTCCTCCATCTATGGGATTTTCCAGGCAAGAATATTGGAGTGGGTTGCTATTTCCTTCTCCAGGGGTTCTTCCCAACCCAGGGATCGAAACTGGGTCTCTCGCACTGCAGGCAGACTCTTTACCCTCTGAGCCACCAGGGAAGCACTTGTCTCTAGGTATTTTTAAAATGTGGATTTCTTCAGTGGTTAATTGGTTGTTTAGCAACATGTTGTTTAACTTTCATGTGTTTCTGTTTTTTTTGGTTTTTTTTTTTGCAGTTTTTTTCCTTGAAGTTAATTTCTGGTCTTGTGGTTGAAAAAGATGCTTGATATCATTTCAATTTTCTTAAGTTTACTTAGACTTGTTTTGTGGCTTAACATGTAATCTGTCCTGTAGAGTGTTCCATGTGCACTTGAAAAGAATGTGTATTTTGCTGCTTTTTCATGGACATATATATAGTATATATAGACTCTCTGTCTATATATCTGGTCTAATGTTTCATTTAAGGCTGGTGTTATTATTGGTTTTCTTTCTTGATGATCTATCCATTGATATAAGTGTGGTGCTAAAGTCCCCTACTATTGTCGTGTTACCATCAGTTTCTCCTCTTATGTCTGTTATTTGTTTTATATATTTAGGTGTCCCTATGTTGGGTGCATCGGGGAAGGCAATGGCACCCCACCCCAGTACTTTTGCCTGGAAAATCCCATGGACGGAGGATCCTGGTAGGTTCCAGTCCATGGGGTCGCACAGAGTCGGACACGACTGAGCGACTTCACTTTCACTTTTCACTTTTATGCATTGGAGAGGGAAATGGCAACCCACTCCAATATTCTTGCCTGGAGAATCCCAGGGACGGGGGAGCCTGGTGAGCTTCCGTCTATGGGATCGCACAGAGTCAAACACGACTGGAGCGACTTAGCAGCAGCAGCAGCAGCAGCATGTTGAGTGCATACATATTTATAATTGTTACATCTTCTTTTTGTATTGGTCCCCTGGTCATTTTGTAATGTCTTTCTTCATATGCTGTTACAGTCTTTGTTTGAAAGTCTAGTTTGTCACATATACCAGCTTCCCTGGTGGCACGGACGGTAAAAATCTGCCTGCATTGTGAGATACTCAAGCTTGATCTCTGGGTTGGGAAGATCCCCTTGAGAAGAACATGGCAACCCACTTCAGTATTCTTGCCTGGGAAATCTCACGGACAGAGGAACCTGGAAGGCTTCAGTCCATGGAGTCACAGAATCGGACGTGACTCTCTTATAGGCAACACAGATACAAATCTTGTTTTTGTATCCATTTAGTCACTCTGTAGTTTTTGATTGGAGCATTTAGTCTATTTATATTTAGAGCATTAATAATTATTGATATGTATGTTCTTATTGCCAATTTGTTAATTGGGTTTTAAATATTTTTATAGTTCTTTTTTCTTGCTTTTTTCTTCATTTGCTATCTTCCCCTGGGATATGGTGGCTATCTTTAGTGTTATGTTTGGATTCTTTTTTTTTTTTTTTTTCTGTGAGTATATATTATAAATTTTTGTTTTGTTATTTCCATGACATTTATATATAGCAATATCTAATATGTGTGATCGTTTTAAGTTGCTGACCTCTTATTTCAATTGCATTTTAACAGCCCTACATTTGTCCTCTCTTCTCACAATTACTGTTTTTGACATCATATTTTACATCTGATTGTTTTCTTTTAACTGCTTAATGTGGATACAGATGATTTTACTACTTTTGTCTTTTAACCTTTCTATTAGCTTTGTGCATGGATGATTTACTACCTTTACTGTATATTTGTCTTTACTGATGAGCTCTTTCCTTTTGCATTTTTCAAGTTTCTAATTTTTTTTTCTTGCACAGAGAAGCCCATTGACCATGTTTTGTTAAGGTGGTTTCATGGTGCTAAATTCTTTTACCTTTTGCTTGCTTATAAAACTTTTGAGCTTCCCACCAACTCTGAAAGAGAGCCTCACT
Organism: Tragelaphus eurycerus; assembly: GCA_935064755.1. Lineage (NCBI taxonomy): Eukaryota > Metazoa > Chordata > Mammalia > Artiodactyla > Bovidae > Tragelaphus > Tragelaphus eurycerus. The sequence continues at coordinate 17,806,553 of CAKXYN010000023.1, forward strand.
TTGTAGAGCATTCTTGATTGTTGGTTTTTCTTTTCATCACTTTAAATATATTGTGCCACTCCCTTCTCATCTGCAGAATTTCTGCTGAAAGGTTAGCTCATAGCTTTATGAGAGTTCCGTTGTTTATAGCTTATTTCTTTCCCCCTTACTGCTTTAAATAGTCTATCTTTATTTTTAGTTTTTGTTATTCTAATTTTCAGTGTGTCTTGGTGTTCTTCGGGTTGGTCCTCTTTGGGATGCTCTTTGGTTTCTGGGTTTGGATGTCTGTTCCTTTCTTGCATTAGGGAAGTTTTCTGTTGTTATGTTTCAAAATATGATCTCAGCATCTTTATCTCTTCTGGGATTCCTATGATACAAATATTAGTGTTCTAGAAGATGTCCCAGATCTCTTAAACTTTCCTTATTTCTTTCAATTCTTTTTCTTTTTTTCTGTTCAGTAACAGTGATTTTCACTACTCTCCCAGTTCACTTGTCTGTTTCTTTGTATCAGTTTACTGCTGATTTCTTCTAGTGTATTTTTCATTTTAGTTATTGTATTCTTCATTTCTGTTTGATTGTTCTTTATCTTTTCTGTTGCTGTTGTTAGTTGCTAAACTATGTCCAACTCTTTTGCAATCCCATGAACTGTAGCCCACTGGGTTCCTCTGTCCATGGGATTTCCCAGGCAAGAATACCGCAGTGGGTTGCGTTTTCTTCTCCAGAGGAATCTTCCTGACCCAGGGATCAAACCTTCCACTCCTACATTGATAAGCAGATTCTTTACCACTGAGCCACCAGGGAAGCCCCTTCTATTCTCTAACTCTTTGTTTAAAACTTTTAACTTCTTGCTCTGAGTATCCATTCTTCTCCTGAGTTCTTTGATCATCTTTACAATTATAACTCTGTACTCTTTTGAGTAGATTGCCTATCTCCACTTCACTTAGTTCTTCTCCTGGGGCTTTATCTTGTTCTTCCATCTGGAACATGTTCCTCTGTCATCTCATTATGCCTAACTTGCTGTTTTCATTTTTATGTATCTAGTAGTTTGATTATGTTTCCCAACTTTATGTAAGTGGTGTCTTAAAGGGGGCATCCTTTACATCCCAGGAGTGCACTCCCCTCTTATCACCAGATCTATATGCTCCCTATGTGGACTGTGTGAGTCTTTTTGTTGTAATGCACTGACTGCTGTAAGTAGCCGGGCAGGCTCAGTTAACCCTCTGTCCATTTGTTTCCATTTTTCCCCCATTGTGAACAATTCTGCTACAAATGCCCTTGAATATATGTCCTTCTGTATAGTGTTTTGAACTGTGGTGTTGGAGAAGACTCTTGAGAGTGCCTTGGACTGCTAGGAGATCCAACCAGTCCATTCTGAAGGAGATCAGCCCTGGGATTTCTTTGGAAGGAATGATGCTAAAGCTGAAACTCCAGTATTTTGGCCACCTCATGCGAAGAGTTGACTCATTGGAAAAGACCCTGATGCTGGGAGGGATTGGGGGCAGGAGGAGAAGGGGACGACAGAGGTTGAGATGGCTGGATGGCATCACTGACTCGATGAATGTGAGTCTGAGTGACCTCCGAGAGCTGGTGATGGATAGGGAGGCCTGGCGTGCTGCAGTTCATGGGGTCGCAAAGAGTCGGACACGACTGAGCGACTGATCTGATCTGATCTGATAGTGATTTCATTTCTATAGGGTAGGTTTCTTAAAGTGGTATTGTTAGGTCAAAGAACATATACATTTTCAGCTTTAGTGACATGGCTATCTAAAGTAGTTGTGATGCTTGACATTTCCATCAGCTATGTTTGAAAATACTGTTCCTCTATGGCCATATCAGAAGTAAGAGTTTTAGCTTTTTTTTTTGTTGTTGTTAGGAAGGGATAAAGTGATATTTAGTTATATTGTAACATTTATTTCCTGTGAATTTGAGCATCTTATTATGATTGCTGGCCATTAGGATTTGCTCCTACGTGGATTTTTTTTTATTAATTTGATTTTGTCTGATTTTCTATGATAATTATCTTTTTTTATGATATTTTAAAGATCTGTTTGCATATTTTAGGTGTTAACTTTATATTACCCACATTATAAATATTTTTCCTTGGGCTATTGTTTACTATTGTTTGTTTGTGGCCTATTTTTCTGTTCAAAGGGCTTATGTTTTCCTTGTAATTTTCATTACCAAATATACCTATCTTTTTTTTATAGCTTGTAGATTCTCAATCTTAGATAAGAAGATGCTCTTTGCCCTTACTATATATATATATATATATACACATAACACTTTAATCTCAGGCAGCCGTAACAAAATATCATAGATTGAATGGCTTAAACAGCAGAAGTTTATTTCTCATTGTTCTGAGGCTGGGAAGTCCCAAGATTAAGGTGCCAGCAAAGTTAGTTTCTGGTTAGGTCTTTCTTCCTGGCTTGTAAATTTTATTATCCAATTAAAATTTTTTTTATCTAGTTAAAATTAATTTTCCAATGAAAAAATAACCATTAGTTTTCAAAATGGAGTTACATAAGTTTTATATACTGATTTTTGGAGACCAGGTACTTTAAATCAACCCTTCATTTATAGTTCTCTTTATATTTCTTGTGCCTTTCTTATTAGATACACCTTTAAAAAACTTGTTAATCCTTCAGTTCAGTTCAGTTCAGTCGCTCAGTCGTGTCTGACTCTTTGTGACCCCATGAATTGCAGCACGCCAGGATTCCCTGTCCATCACCAACTCCCAGAGTTCACTCAGACTCACGTCCATCGAGTCAGTGATGCCATCCAGCCATCTCATCCTCTGTCGTCCCCTTCTCCTCCTGCCCCCAATCCCTCCCAGCATCAGGGTCTTTTCCAATAAGTCAACTCTTCACATGAGGTGGCCAAAGTACTGGAGTTTCAGCTTTAGCATCATTCCTTCCAAAGAAATCCCAGGACTGATCTCCTTTAGAATGGACTGGTTGGATCTCCTTGTAGTCCAAGGCACTCTCAAGAGTCTTCTCCAACACCACAGTTCAAAAGCATCAATTCTTCAGTGCTCAGCCTTCTTCACAGTCCAGCTCTCACATCCATACATGACCACAGGAAAGATCATAGCCTTGACTAGACGGACCTTTGTTCCTCTAATATACTACTATGATCTTTTGTCTGCAAACGTGACTAAAATCAATCCCTGTTATCACTGCATCGTAATGACACTCCTCCTTGTAAGAGGTGGAATTGGTTTCTTTTCCCCTTGAGTCTGGGTTGCTCTTGTGGCTTGAATTTATCCATGGAATATGGTGGAAGTGACACACTGAGACTGCCAGCCTTAACTTTAAGAGACTTGTCAGCTTCTGCTTTTATTCCCTCAGTAGCCACCTGCCAGTTAAAGGAGCTTGGGGTGGACTGCAGAAGGGACAGAGACTATGTAGACAGAGGGAGGCTTAGTCAGCTCCTGGCCTTGCCAGTCATGTCATTCCAGTTGAGGTTCCAGATCTGTGAGTTAAGCTGGTTTAGATGTTCCTAGCCCCAGCCAGGAGAAGGCAATGGCACCCCACTCCAGTATTTTTGCCTGGAAAATCCCATGGACGGAGGAGCCTGGTAGGCTGCAGTCCATGGGGTCGCTAGGAGTTGGACACAACTGAGTGACTTCACTTTCACTTTTCACTTTCATGCATTGGAGAAGGAAATGGCAACCCACTGCAGTGTTCTTGCCTGGAGAATCCCAGGGACGGGGAAGCCTGGTGGGCTGCCGTCTATGGGGTCGCACAGAGTCAGACACGATTGAAGTGACTTAGCAGCAGCAGCAGCAGCAGCAGCCCCAGCCAACCTCCTAGCTAAACATACACTCAAGAGTGACCCCAGTCAACACCTCAGAGAGCAGAAGACTCTCCCAGCTGAGCCTGGTCAACAAGTACAATCATAAGAAAATCTTAAATCTTTGTTTTAAGATACTAAATTTTTGGCAACTTGTTATGAAGCAATACATAACTGGAACACAAAAGACTGTGTCAAAGTATTTCACGGTTAAACACACACACACACACACGTACAGTGAAACAAATGCTTGGTAATACAACCTTGCTTAGCAATAAACGTTATTAAGTAGTCACTTGGTTGCTCCTTGATCACATCTTCCTCTCTCCTTGCAAGAGATAACCACTGTCCTGAATTTTCTGTTAATCATTCCCTTGGTTTTGATTTTACCACCTGTGTATTCACCATAAATTAAGACTTTAGTTCTGATGTTTATACAAATGGAATTATACAGTATACATACTTTGTTACTTTTTGTTCTTAATATTTTGTTTTTAAGATTTATCCACGTGGATATACTAGCTGTATGTAGTTCATTCATTTTCAGTGATGTATGGCATTCTGGTGGTAACATTTGGATTGTTCTAGTATATCATTCCTATGCTATGAATATTCGTTTTAAATTATATTTCACATGTTATAATTTAGCAGTAATTTTTATCAAGGTAAAAATATTGACAAATTTTATCTATTTTAAACATGGACATAGTTTACAAGATAAATAAGGAAACAGGGCTTTTTATTAAAAAAAAAAAAAAAAAAGCAGTTTTTTACGCCCAAGTTCCACCTTTGCTGTTGTTTAGTTGCTAAGTTGTGTCCAGCTCTTTGTGACCCCATGGACTGCAACGTGACAGGCATTCCCCTTCCTCAGGGTTCACTGGCTCATGTTGAAGGGCTGCAATTGCTGATTCCATTCCTCAGATCTTCCCCTCTTGAACATGAATTTGACCAATATTTGGTAGACATTTCATGATCAACTTTTGTCCCATGGTTCTGGGAGGGTCATCTCAGTTCAGGTTAAAAAAAAAATCTTGTTATGTCACTCCAAATATTAAGTTTTGAACCAGGACTCATCAATAATTAAAAAGTCTCTGGATTCTAACTCCATCCAGGAGATATTTTCCCTTGTTGCTTCTTCCCATATCTAGAATCACACTATGGCAATTATTTTATGTTACAAATGTGATTTTCTCAAATGTTTAGCCATAGAGGTTTTGTTGGAGGCCTGATAACACATTGGATACTGAAAGACACAACAATCTTATAAATTAAACAAGATATAACTAATGAAGACAGTGACATAGTGCAGCAGGGAGACACAAGCCCAATTTGAAAACAAAGGACAAATTTAAACAATGATTATGATAACTAGTTGTTATCCAGTTGCAATAATCAAGTGACTGAAGGAGCCATAACTGATTTAATGAGCTATCTGTGGTTTCGCTGTACTGGTCCCGCACACTTATGAAGAGATTAATCTTTGAGATAAGCATATGTTTCTGGAAGGATCAACCAGGTAGAGAGAAAAAGATAAATGTTTCAAAAATCATGATCTACCAAACTATGGCAAGTCACAATTAATTGACGCTTACACCTGGAAAATGAAATGGCAACCCATTCCAGTATGCTTGCCTGGAGAATCCCATGGACAGGGAAGCCTGGCAGGCTACAGTCCATGGGATCACAAAGAATCGGACATGACTTAGCAACTACACACAGACGCACAGACCAGTGATCCTTTTAGATAGAAACCATAAAAATTATAATCACATTTACCAGTTTGTTTCAGATCAGATCAGATCAGATCAGTCGCTCAGTCGTGTCCGACTCTCTGCGACCCCATGAACCGCAGCACGCCAGGCCTCCCTGTCCATCACCAGCTCCCGGAGGTCACTCAGACTCGCATCCATCGAGTCAGTGATGCCATCCAGCCATCTCATCCTCTGTCGTCCCCTTCTCCTCCTGCCCTCAATCCCTCCCAGCATCAGAGTCTTCTCCAATGAGTCAACTCTTTGCATGAGGTGGCCAAAATACTGGAGTTTCAGCTTTAGCATCATTCCTTCTAAAGAAATTCCAGGATTGATCTCCTTCAGAATGGACTGGTTGGATCTTCTTGCAGTCCAAGGGACTCTCAAGAGTCTTCTCCAACACCACAGTTCAAAAGCATCAATTCTTCGGCGCTCAGCCTTCTTCACAGTCCAGCTCTCACATCCATACATGACCACAGGAAAGACCATAGCCTTGACTAGGCGAACCTTTGTTGGTAAAGTAATGTCTCTGCTTTTGAATATGCTATCTAGGTTGGTCATAACTTTCCTTCCAAGGAGCAAGCGTCTTTTAATTTCATGGCTGCAGTCACCATCCGCAGTGATTTTGGAGCCCAGAAAAACAAAGTCTGACACTGTTTCCACTGTTTCCCCATCTATTTCCCATGCAGTGATGGGACCAGATGCCATGATCTTCGTTTTCTGAATGTTGAGCTTTAAGCCAACTTTTTCACTCTCCACTTTCACTTTCATCAAGAGGCTTTTTAGCCCCTCTTCACTTTCTGCCATAAGAGTGGTGTCATCTGCATATCTGAGGTTATTGATATTTCTCCCGGCAATCTTGATTCCAACTTGTGTTTCTTCCAGTCCAGCATTTCTCATGATGTACTCTGCATATAAGTTAAATAAACAGGGTGACAATATACAGCCTTGACGTACTCCTTTTCCTATTTGGAACCAGTCTGTTGTTCCATGACCAGTTCTAACTGTTGCTTCCTGACCTGCATACAGATTTCTCAAGAGGCAGATCAGGTGGTCTGGTATTCCCATCTCTTTCAGAATTTTCCATAGTTTATTGTGATCCACACAGTCAAAGGCTTTGGCATAGTCAATAAAGCAGAAATAGATGTTTTTCTGGAACTCTCTTGCTTTTTCCATGATCCAGCGGATGTTGGCAATTTGATCTCTGGTTCCTCTGCCTTTTCTAAAACCAGCTTGAACATCAGGAAGTTCACGGTTCACATATTGCTGAAGCCTGGCTTGGAGAATTTTGAGCATTACTTTACTAGCGTGTGAGATGAGTGCAATTGTGCGGTAGTTTGAGCACTCCTTGGCATTGCCTTTCTTTGGGATTGGGATGAAAACTGACCTTTTCCAATCTTGTGGCCACTGCTGAGTTTTCCAAATTTGCTGGCATATTGAGTGTAGCACTTTCACAGCATCATCTTTCAGGACTTGGAATAGCTCCACTGGAATTCCATCACCTCCACTAGCTTTGTTCGTAGTGATCCTTTCTAAGGCCCATTTGACTTCACATTCCAAGATGTCTGGCTCTAGGTCAGTGATCACATCATCATGATTATCTAGGTCTTGAAGCTCTTTTTTGTACAGTTCTTCTGTGTATTCCTGCCACCTCTTCTTAATATCTTCTGCTTCTGTTAGGTCCACACCATCTCTGTCCTTTATCATGCCCATCTTTGCATGAAATGTTCCTTTGGTATCTCTGATTTTCTTGAAGAGATCCCTAGTCTTTCCCATTCTGTTGTTTTCCTCTATTTCTTTGCATTGATCACTGAAGAAGGCTTTCTTATCTCTTCTTGCTATTCTTTGGAACTCTGCATTTAGCTGTTTATATCTTTCCTTTTCTCCTTTGCTTTTCGCTTCTCTTCTTTTCACAGCTATTTGTAAGGCCTCCCCAGACAGCCATTTTGCTTTTTTGCATTTCTTTTCCATGGGGATGGTCTTGATCCCTGTCTCCTGTACAATGTCACGAACCTCATTCCATAGTTCCTCAGGCACTCTATCTATCAGATCTAGGCCCTTAAATCTATTTCTCACCTCCACTGTATAATCATAAGGGATTTGATTTAGGTCATACCTGAATGGTCTAGTAGTTTTCTCTACTTTCTTCAATTTCAGTCTGAATTTGGCAATAAGGAGTTCATGGTCCGAGCCACAGTCAGCTCCTGGTCTTGTTTTTGCTGATTGGATAGAGCTTCTCCATCTTTGGCTGCAAAGAATATAATCGATCTGATTTCGGTGTTGACCATCTGGTGATGTCCATGTATAGAGTCTTCTCTTGTGTTGTTGGAAGAGGGTATTTGCTATGACCAGTGCATTTTCTTGGCAAAACTCTATTAGTCTTTGCCCTGCTTCATTCCGTATTCCAAGGCCAAATTTGCCTGTTACTCCAGGTGTTTCTTGACTTCCTACTTTTGCATTCCAGTCCCCTATAATGAAAAGGACATCTTTTTTGGGTGTTAGTTCTAAAAGGTCTTGTAGGTCTTCATAGAACCTTTCAACTTCAGCTTCTTCGGCGTTACTGGTTGGGGCATAGATTTGGATTACTGTGACATTGAATGGTTTGCCTTGGAAACGAACAGAAATCATTCTGTCATTTTTGAGATTGCATCCAAGTACTGCATTTCGGACTCTTTTGTTGACCATGATGGCCACTCCATTTCTTCTGAGGGATTCCTGCCCACAGTAGTAGATATAATGGTCATCCGAGTTAAATTCACCCATTCCAGTCCATTTTAGTTCGCTAATTCCATGTAAATAATCCTTTTTGTTAACAGCTTAATGAAATCATCAGGTTTCTCATTAGAATTCTTCAATTTTTAACTCAGTTCAGTATTATGTTCTGAAAGTTAGAAACTTGTCTTTATCCAAAAGTCTTTGAAGAGGAGGCATTCTTCATGGCATCAGAGTGAAACCATAACTGTCTATATTAACAAAAGTCTTAAAGAAGGCAAGTTCAAATCTGATTACAATGCAGTTGACAAAACAAACTGATTATCTCTGTGATGTGAAACACCTTCAGATAACTAAAATTATGGCTGATGATATTCTACAAGAACATATCAGATTCTTAGGAACTCAACATAATCTCTATAATATCATACCGTTTACCATATAACTTAAAATTTATTACTCATTTGACAACACTTCCCTTATAGTTTAACTTACCAAATGAACCTGATTAGTTTAATATCTCCCTTTGGGGTGCCTCAGGGGTCCTCTGAAGCACCCCAAAATTAGCTAGAGGTCAGAGGAACTTTATTATAATTTGATTTGGGAAGCCCTGTCAAAGGAACACCCAAAAAAAAAAATTTTTTTTTAAAGTGACAATGAAAGATTTCAAAAGCAAATACAGATTGTTGAAAAGTGAAAGTCACCCACTCGTGTCCAACTCCTTGCGACCCCGCAGACCATACAGTCCATGGAATTCTCCAGGCCAGAATACTAGAGTGGGTAGCCTTTCCCTTCTCCAGGGGATTATCCCAACCCAGGATTGAACCCAGGTTTCTCGCATTGCAGGATTCTTTACCAGCTGAGCCACAAGGGAAGCCCAAGCCTATCCCTTCTCCCACAGATCCTCCTGCCCCAGGAATTGAACTGGGGTCTCCTATATTCCAGGCAGATTCTTTACCAACTGAGGTAAATAAAGTTGAAATCTGTTACAAAGGCAGTTTAGCATCTTCAAAAAACTTGTCTGTTTTAACAGAGAAAAGTCAGCTTTAAACTTTACATCCTCTTATACTTAAAAATTTGCTCAATTAATCTTAAACATAGTAACTCCTGACCACGTACAACACTTCCAGTATTTTTTTTTTTTTACTGTCTCAAACCTACTGAAAACACATATCTTCAGATGAGAGATCAGATCAGATCAGTCGCTCAGTCGTGTCCAACTCTTTGCGATCCCGTGAATCGCAGCACACCAGGCCTCCCTGTCCATCACCAACTCCCGGAGGTCACTCAGACTCACATCCATCGAGTCAGTGATGCCATCCAGCCATTTCAACCTCTGCCATCCCCTTCTCCTCTTGCGCTCAATCCCTCCCAGTATCAGAGTCTTCTCCAATGAGTCAACTCTTTGCATGAGGTGGCCAAAATACTGGAGTTTCAGCTTCAGCATCATTCCTTCCAAAGAAATCCCAGGGCTGATCTCCTTCAGAATGGACCGGTTGGATCTCCTTGCAGTCCAAGGGACTCTCAGGAGTCTTCTCCAACACCATAGTCCAAAAGCATCATTTCTTCGGCGCTCAGCCTTCTTCACAGTCCAGCTCTCACATCCATACATGACCACAGGAAAGACCATAGCCTTGACTAGGCGAACCTTTGTTGGCAAAGTAATGTCTCTGCTTTTGAATATGCTGTGTAGGTTGGTCATAACTTTCCTTCCAAGGAGTAAGCGTCTTTTAATTTCATGGCTGCAGTCACCATCTGCTGTGATTTTGGAGCCCAGAAAAAGAAAGTCTGACACTGTTTCCACTGTTTCCCCATCTATTTCCCATGTAGTGATGGGACCAGATGCCATGATCTTCGTTTTCTGAATGTTGAGCTTTAAGCCAACTTTTTCACTCTCCACTTTCACTTTCATCAAGAGGCTTTTAGTTCCTCTTCACTTTTTGCCATAAGGGTGGTGTCATCTGCATATCTGAGGTTATTGAGATTTCTCGCGGCAATCTTGATTCCAGCTTGTGCTTCTTCCAGGCCAGCGTTTCTCATGATGTACTCTGCATGCTGCTAAGTCGCTTCAGACGTGTCCGACTCTGTGCGACCCCATAGACAGAAGCTCACCAGGCTCCCCCGTCCCTGGGATTCTCCAGGCAAGAATACTGGAGTGGGTTGCCATTTCCTTCTCCAATGCAGGAAAGTGAAAAGTGAAAGTGAAGTCGCTCAGTCGTGTTGGACTCTTAGCGACCCCATGGACTGGAGCCTACCAGGATCCTCCGTCCATGGGATTTTCCAGGCAAAAGTACTGGGGTGGGGTGCCATTGCCTTCCCCAGTACTCTGCATATAAGTTAAATAAACAGGGTGACAATACACAGCCTTGACGTACTCCTTTTCCTATTTGGAACCAGTCTATTGTTCCATGTCCAGTTCTAACTGTTGCTTCCTGACCTGCATACAAATTTCTCAAGAGGCAGATCAGGTGGTCTGGTATTCCCATCTCTTTCAGAATTTTCCATAGTTTATTGTGATCCACACAGTGAAAGGCTTTGGCATAGTCAATAAAGCAGAAATAGATCCTTTTCTGGAACTCTCTTGCTTTTTCCATGATCCAGTGGATGTTGGCAATTTGATCTCTGGTTCCTCTGCCTTTTCTAAAACCAGCTTGAATATCAGGAAGTTCACAGTTCACATATTGCTGAAGCCTGGCTTGGAGAATTTTGAGCATTACTTTACTAGCATGTGAGATGAGTGCAACTGTGCGGTAGTTTGAGCATTCTTTGGCATTGTCTTTCTTTGGGATTGGGATGAAAACTGACCTTTTCCAGTCCTGTGGCCACTGCTGAGTTTTCCAAATTTGCTGGCATATTGAGTGCAACACTTTCACAGCATCATCTTTCAGGATTTGGAATAGCTCCACTGGAATTCCATCACCTCCACTAGCTTTGTTCATAGTGATGCTTTCTAAGGCCCACTTGACTTCACATTCCAGGATGTCTGGCTCTAGGTCAGTGATCACACCATCATGAGTATCTGGGTCGTGAAGATCTTTTTGTACAGTTCTTCTATGTATTCTTGCCATCTCTTCTTAATATCTTCTGCTTCTGTTAGGTCCATACCATTTCTGTCCTTTATCGAGCCCATCTTTGCATGAAATGTTCCTTTGGTATCTCTGATTTTCTTGAAGAGATCCTTAGTCTTTCCCATTCTGTTGTTTTCCTCTGTTTGTTTGCATTGATGGCTGAGGAAGGCTTTCTTATCTCTTCTTGCTATTCTTTGGAACTCTGCATTCAGATGTTTATATCTTTCCTTTTCTCCTTTGCTTTTTGCTTCTCTTCTTTTCACAGCTATTTGTAAGGTCTCCCCAGACAGCCATTTTGCTTTTTTGCATTTCTTTTGCATGGGGATGGTCTTGATCCCTGTCTCCTGTACAATGTCACGAACCTCATTCCATAGTTCATCTGACACTCTATCAGATCTAGGCCCTTAAATCTATTTCTCACTTCCACTGTATAATCATAAGGGATTTGATTTAGGTCATACCTGAATGGTCTAGTGGTTTTCCCTACTTTCTTCAGTTTCAGTCTGAATTTGGCAATAAGGAGTTTATGGTCTGAGCCACAGTCAGCTCCTGGTCTTGTTTTTGCTGATTGGATAGAGCTTCTCCATCTTTGGCTGCAAAGAATATAATCGATCTGATTTCGGTGTTGACCATCTGGTGATGTCCATGTATAGAGTCTTCTCTTGTGTTGTTGGAAGAGGGTATTTGCTATGACCAGTGCATTTTCTTGGCAAAACTCTGTTAGTCTTTGCCCTGCTTCATTCCGTATTCCAAGGCCAAATTTGCCTGTTACTCCAGGTGTTTCTTGATTTCCTACTTTTGCATTCCAGTACCCTATAATGAAAAGGACATCTTTTTTGGGTGTTAGCTCTAAAAGGTCTTGTAGGTCTTCATAGAACCATTCAACTTCAGTTTCTTCAGCGTTACTGGTTGGGGCATAGACTTGGATTACTGTCACATTGAATGGCTTGCCTTGGAAACGAACACAGATCATTCTGTCGTTTTTGAGATTGCATCCAAGTACTGCATTTAGGACTCTTGTTGACCATGATGGCCACTGCATTTCTTCTGAGGGATTCCTGCCCGCAGTAGTAGATATAATGGTCCTCTGAGTTAAATTCACCCATTCCAGTCCGTTTTAGTTTGCTAATTCCTAGAATGTCGACATTCACTCTTGCCATCTCTTGTTTGACCACTTCCAATTTGCCTTGATTCATGGACCTGACATTCCAGGTTCCTATGCAATATTGCTCTTTACAGCATTGGACTTTGCTTCTATCACCAGACACATCCACAGCTGGGTATTCTTTTTGCTTTGGTTCCATCCCTTCATTCTTTCTGGAGTTATTTCTCCACTGATCTCCAGTAGCATATTGGGCCCCTACTGCCCTGGGGAGTTTCTCTTTCAGTATCCTATCATTTTGTCTTTTCATACTGTTCATGGGGTTCTCAAGGCAAGAATACTCAAGTGGTTTGCCATTCCCTTCTCCAGCGGACCACATCCTGTCAGATCTCTCCACCATGATCCGCCCATCCTGGGTTGCCCCACGGGCATGGCTTAGTTTCACTGAGTTAGACAAGGCTGTGGTCCTAGTGTGATTAGATTGACTAGTTTTCTGTTGGTATGGTTTCAGTGTGTTTGCCCTCTGATGCCCTCTTGCAACACCTACTGTCTTACTTGGGTTTCTCTTACCTTGGGCGTGGGGTATCTCTTCCCGGCTGTTCCAGCAAAGCACAGCCATCGCACCTTACCTTGGATGAGGGGTCTCTCCTCACCGCTGCCCTTCCTGACCTTGGAGGAGAGGTATCTCCTTACCGCCGCCCTTCCTGACCTCGTTCTTGGGGTAGCTCTTCTCGGCCGCGCTTAGCTTGGTAACACATATCTTAGTTTCCTTAAAGTTTTTCCACGTTGAGGTACTCTTCTTGCTGACAAATTTGTAACATGTATAACATCTTATTATTTCATGCAAAGATGGGCTCGATAAAGGACAGAAATGGTATGGACCTAACAGAAGCAGAAGATATTAAGAAGAGGTGGCAGGAACACACAGAAGAACTGTACAAAAAAGATCTTCATGACCACGATAATCACGATATGTATGATCACTCACCTAGAGTCAGACATCCTGGAATGTGAAGTCAAGTGGGCCTTAGGAAGCATCACTACGAACAAAGCTAGTGGAGGTGATGGAATTCCAGCTGAGCTATTTCAAATCCTAAAAGACAGATGGTGCTGTGAAAGTGCTGCACTCAATATGCCAGCAAATTTGGAAAACTCAGCAGTGGCCACAGGACTGGAAAAGGTCAGTTTTCATCCCAATCCCAAAGAAAGACAATGCCAAAGAATACTCAAACTACTGCACAGTTGCACTCATCTCACATGCTAGTAAAGTAATGCTAAGTCACTTTAGTCGTGTCCGACTCTGTGTGACCCCATAGACGGCAGCCCACCAGGCCTCCCCGTCCCTGGGATTCTCCAGGCAAGAAACTGGAGTGGGTTGCCATTTCCTTCTCCAATGCATGAAAGTGAAAAGAGAAAGTGAAGTCGCTCAGTCGTGTCCGACTCCCAGCGATCCCATGGACTGTAGCCTACCAGGCTCCTCTGTCCGTGGGATTTTCCAGGCCGAGTACTGGAGTGGGGTGCCATTGCCTTCTCCGCACATGCTAGTAAAGTAATGCTCAAAATTCTCCAAGCCAGGCTTCAGCAATATGTGAACTGTGAACTTCCTGATGTTCAAGCTGGTTTTAGAAAAGGCAGAGGAACCAGAGATCAAATTGCCAACATCCACTGGATCATGGAAAAAGCAAGAGAGTTCCAGAAAAGGATCTATTTCTGCTTTACTGACTATGCCAAAGCCTTTGACTGTGTGGACCACAATAAACTGTGGAAGATTCTGAAAGAGATGGGAATACCAGACCACCTGACCTGCCTCTTGAGAAACCTATATGCAGGTCAGGAAGCAACACTTAGAACTGGACATGGAACAACAGACTGGTTCCAAATAGGAAAAGCAGTATGTTAAGGCTGTATATTGTCACCCTGCTTATTTAACTTCTATGCAGAGTACATCATGAGAAACGCTGGCCTGGAAGAAGCACAAGCTGGAATCAAGATTGCTGCGAGAAATCTCAATAACCTCAGATATGCAGATGACACCACCCTTATGGCAGAAAGTGAAGAGGAACTAAAAAGCCTCTTGATGAAAGTGAAAGAGGAGAGTGAAAAAGTTGGCTTAAAGCTCAACATTCAGAAAACTAAGATCATGGCATCCGGTCCCATCACTTCATGGGAAATAGATGGGGAAACAGTGGAAACAGTGTCAGACTTTATTTTGGGGGCTCCAAAATCACTGCAGATGGTGATTGCTGCCATGAAATTAGAAGACCCTTACTCCTTGGAAGGAAAGTTATAACCAACCTAGATGGCATATTCAAAAGCAGAGACATTACTTTGCTAACAAAGGTCCATAGCCAAGGGTATGGATTTTCCTGTGGTCATGTATGGATGTGAGAGTTGGACTGTGAAGAAAGCTGAGCACTGAAGAATTGATGCTTTTGAACTGTGGTGTTGGATAAGACTCCTGAGAGTCCCTTGGACTGCAAGGAGATCCAACCAGTCCATTCTGAAGGAGATCAGTTTGGGATTTCTTTGGAAGGAATGATGCTAAAGCTTAAACTCCAGTACTTTGGCCACCTCATGCGAACAGTTGACTCATTGGAAAAAACTCTGATGCTGAGAGGGATTCGGGGCAGGAGGAAAAGGGGACGACAGAGGATGAGATGGCTGGGTGGCATCACTGCCTCGATGGATGTGCTATGCTAAGTATGCTAAGTCACTTCAATCGTGTCCGACTCTGTGCGACCCCATAGATGGCAGCCACCAGGCTCCCCCGTCCCTGGGATTCTCCAGGCAAGAACATTGGAGTGGGTTGCCATTTCCTTCTCCAATGCATGAAAGTGAAAAGTGAAAGCGAAGTCGCTCAGTCGTGTCTGACTCTTAGCGACCCCATGGACTGCAGCCTACCAGACTCCTCCATCCATGGGATTTTCCAGGCAAGAGTACTGGAGTGGGGTGCCATTGCCTGTGAGTTTGAGTGAACTCTGGGAGTTGGTGATGGACAGGGAGGCCTGGCATGCTGCGATTCATGGGGTCTCAAAGAGTCGGACATGACTGAGCGACTGAACTGAACTGATGTTAAACCTAGAGATATTGAAGATATTATACTTAATATTATATTTAATATGTTGACGACTCAAGATGTATCTATATTATTATAATTAGACCAACAAGCAAAGATTAATACCAGGTACTAATTTAATATTTAATATTTCCCAGTTCATATGAACCTGAAACTCATTTAACTTGATTTCTTTTGTATTTAGAATTGTTTGGTTTGTAAGCACTTATTGCTATGATTTAAGCCAATTAAACAGAGTTCTTTTACAAATCAACCTTGGCAATGTTATCCAAATATATATACATATAAACATACCAACAGTGAGGTCTCAATTCTTATTTTAAGATTTCACTTCTGAGTCAGGTACAGCAATGTAAAACCCATCAATTCAGAAAAAAAGTTGGATTAAAATTGGGGTTCTCACAGATGAAACAAGTCAGGCTCACTTGTCTCACTTGGCTAGATGGCTAAATAATTAATATTTGCAGCAAAAGCAATTTCTAATTACCTTGTGCAAGCCAACTTCTAAATTTCTTCACCCTCTTTAAAATTTGCATTTCAAAATGACAGCAGAGATAAGTTTTCTGAGAAGACCACAGAGAATATTTGCATCTCAAAGAAGCAGGCAAATTCTTCCTAGGATGTCTTTGTTTCTCTTTGTTAATATTTCATTGCTGCTTTTCACTCCCTGAGCCATGTCCAACTTTTTGGGATCCCGTTGACTACAACATGCCAGGCTTCCCTGTCCCTCACCACTCCCGGAGTTTGCTCAAACTCTCATCCATTGAGTCGATGATACCATCCAACCATCTCATCCTCTGTCACTCCCTTCTACTCCTGCCTTCAATCTTTCCAAGCATCAGGATCTTTTCTAATGAGTCAGCTCTTTGCATTAGGTGCAAAGGAGCTTCAGCTTCAGCATCAGTCCTTCCAATGAATATTCAGGGTTGATTTCCTTTAGGATTGAATGGTTTGATCTCCTTGTAGTTCACGGGACTCTCAAGAGTCTTCTCCTGGACCACAATTAGAAAGCATCAATTCTTTGGCACTTAGCCTTCTTTATGGTTCATCTCTGCTTTTTAATATGCTGTCTACGTGTACCCCAATGTTCATAGCAGCACTATTTACAATAGCCAGGACCTGGAAGCAACCTAGATGTCCATCCACAGATGAATGGATAAGAAAGCTGTGGTATATATACACAATGGAGTATTACTCAGCTATTAAAAAGAATATATTTGAATCAGTTCTAATCAGGTGGATGGAACTGGAGCCTATTATACGGAGTGAAGTAAGCCAGAAAGAAAAACACAAATACAGTATACTAATGCATATATATGGAATTTAGAAAGATGGTAACAATAACCCTGTTTATGAGACAGCAAAAGAGACACTGATGTATAGAACAGACTTTTGGACTCTGGGAACGGGAGAGGGTGGGATGATTTGGGAGAATAGCATTGAAATATGTATAATATCATATCTGAAATGAGTCGCCAGTCTAGGTATGATGCCTGATAACGGATGCCTGGGGCTGGTGCACTGGGACGACCCAGAGGGATGGTATGGGGAGGGAGGAGGGAGGAGGGTTCAGGATGGGGAGCACATGTATACTTGTGGCAGATCCATCTCGATGTATGGCAAAAGCAATACAATATTGTAAAGTTAAGCAAAATAAAATTTAATTAAAAAAAAATTGCTGTCTAGGTTTGTCATGGTTTTTTTTCCCAAGGAGCAAGTGTCCTTTAATTTCATAACTGCAGTCACAGTGATTTTGCAGCCCAAAACAATAAAGTCTATCACTTTAAAATGGAAAATGTTTCCATTTACCCCTATCTATTTGCCATGAAGTGATGGTACTGTATGCCATGATCTTTGTTTTTTGAGTGTTGAGTTTTAAGTCAGGTTTTTCATTCTCCTCTTTCACCTTCATCAAGAGGCTCTTTAGTTCCTCTTTGCTTTCTGCCATTAGTGGGTGTCATCTGTATATGTGATGTTATTGATATTTCTCCTGGCAATCTTGATTCCAGCTTGTGCTTCATCCAGCCCAGCATTTCACATAATGTACTCTGCGTGTAAGTTAAATAAGCAGAGTGACAATATACAGCCTTGATGTAGTCCTTTCCCGATTTTGAATTGGTGCATTGTTCTATGTCCAGTTTCTAACTGTTGCTTTAGTATTTAAAAGATTCATAAAATGAACAGGGAAGGTTTTAGGAATGGTAAAAGGATTTTTGAAACCACCTTTCTGGTCCTGTAAAGACTACCTTTGTAAACCAAGGACAGTTTTGTTTTTCCTTCCTTTTCTGAAAGAATTGGGTGGCCTCCCCAGCAAGGACTGAGATACCCATCCACCCATGCTGGAAAGCCTCACTGCTTCCTCCTCTATCCTAAAGGAGAAGACCTCTCAGGATGGCCCAGAGGCAACACCCAGGCTCCTGCAAATCAACCTGGACCAAGGAGGAAAGAGGCAAAGGCAAGAGGAAAGATAGGGAAGACAGGCTGAGGAATCTGCCTCGTAATCCCACTGGCCTGGATCTCAACTTAAGGGAGGAAGAGGAAAGGAGGGCTCTCACCCACTTTTGTAGCAGCTACTGAGGAACGGTAGGCTGTGGGCCTTTGGAACACACCAGAGAGTAACTCTGGCCAGAGTTCCTCATTCCCTTCCACAGCCACTCACCTGTTTGCAGAGGGTTCAAGGAGAAAGAAACGAGAAAAACATAGAGAAAATCTTAGAGGAAGCAATTAGTACCAACTGTCTGTGTATTACCAAAGTAACCATAATAAACCAAAACCTAGTCAGCCAGAAAGTCACATTAACATGAATTCCCAGTCCCATTAGACCAGTGGCCTCTCTTCAAAAGACCTTGTAATGGAGTTTTCCATCACAGTGGAGCAGCAACCCATTCCAATATACTTGCCTGGGAAATCCCATGGACAGAGGAGCCTGGAGGGCTCCTCCATGGAGCTGCAAAGAATCAGACATGATTAAGCCACTAGGTCCACATTCCCTTCACAGGGAGAACTCCCTAAATTGGAGCTGAAACCTCCCAGATGGGAGCCAAAGCTCCCCAGATTGGACAAGGTCAAAAAGGCCCCAGTGGGACCCTGATGTCAAGTTATTCTGGGAAAAAGAGCATTTAAACATTTAATTTACAAAGAAGAGTGGTATCTATTAGAGAGTTCATCAGCTTCTTCCCCACTGTCAGAGTTACCTGGGGCTCCAGTAGGGGACTTTAGAATTGGATGCCTCAAGTCCAAGGGAGCCCCCTTCTTTGTAAAGTGCTTCTGACTGCAAGGTTGTATAATTGTGAGCCATTAAGGGACTACTGGTTTTCTGATTTTAACGTATCTAATATATGCCCTAAAGAGCTTTCCTTCAGAATAGATGAAGTACTTCCCATTTTTATAAGTTTTCTAACACCGAAGCACAAAAGATGCAGACAGGTTCTCTATAATAACAAAAGCAAAGAAAACAAGTCAAAGAAACAGTTTTCCACATGGAGTCAGAATTGGCTTCTTCTCTGCAACAAATAGGTGCGAAATATATCTCCTGCAGGGTTAGGGGGAAGAAAAGCAAACTTAGTTACAGACATGCAGAGTTATGAGCAGTCTACAGTCAGCAAAAACAAGACCAGGAGCTGACTGTGGCTCAGACCATGAACTCCTTATTGCCAAATTCAGACTGAAATTCAAGAAAGTAGGGAAAACCACTAGAACATTCAGGTATGACCTAAATCAAATCCCTTATGATTATACAGTGGAAGTGAGAAATAGATTTAAGGGCCTAGATCTGATAGATAGAGTGCCTGATGAACTATGGAATGAGATTCATGACAGTGTACAGGAGACAGGGATCAAGACCATCCCCATGGAAAAGAAATGCAAAAAAGCAAAATGGCTGTCTAGGGAGGCCTTACAAATAGCTGTGAAAAGAAGAGAAGCGAAAAACACAGGAGAAAAGGAAAGATACAAACATCTGAATGCAGAGTTCCAAAGAATAGCAAGAAGAGATAAGAAAGCCTTCTTCAGCGATCAATGCAAAGAAATAGAGGAAAACAACAGAATGGGAAAGACTAGGGATCTCTTCAAGAAAATCAGAGATACCAAAGGAACATTTCATGCAAAGATGGGCATGATAAAGGACAGAAATGGTGTGGACCTAACAGAAGCAGAAGATATTAAGAAGAGGTGGCAAGAACACACAGAAGAACTGTACAAAAAAGATCTTCACGACCCAGATAATCACGATGGTGTGATCACTGACCTAGAGCCAGACATCCTGGAATGTGAAGTCAAGTGGGCCTTAGAAAGCATCACTATGAACAAAGCTAGTGGAGGTGATGGAATTCCAGTGGAGCTATTCCAAATCCTGAAAGTTGATGCTGTGAAAGTGCTACACTCAATATGCCAGCAAATTTGGAAAACTCAGCAGTGGCCACAGGACTGGAAAAGGTCAGTTTTCATTCTAATCCCAAAGAAAGACAATGCCAAAGAATGCTCAAACTACTGCACAATTGCACTCATCTCACACGCTAGTAAAGTAATGCTCAAAATTCTCCAAGCCAGGCTTCAGCAATATGTGAACCGTGAACTTCCTGATGTTCAGGCTGGTTTTAGAAAAGGCAGAGGAACCAGAGATCAAATTGCCAACGTCCACTGGATCATGGAAAAAGCAAGAGAGTTCCAGAAAAGGATCTATTTCTGCTTTATTGACTATGCCAAAGCCTTTCACTGTGTGGATCACAATAAACTGTGGAAAATTCTGAGAGAGATGGGAATACCAGACCACCTGATCTGCCTCTTGGGAAATTTGTATGCAGGTCAGGAAGCAACAGTTAGAACTGGGCATGGAACAACAGACTGGTTCCAAATAGGAAAAGGAGTACGTCAAGGCTGTATATTGTTACCCTGTTTATTTAACTTCTATGCAGAGTACATCATGAGAAATGCTGGACTGGAAGAAACACAAGCTGGAATCAAGATTGCTGGGAGAAATCTCAATAACCTCAGATATGCAGATGAGACCACCCTTATGGCAGAAAGTGAAGAGGAACTGAAGAGCCTCTTGATGAAAGTGAAAGAGGAGAGTGAAAAAGTTGGCTTAAAGCTCAACATTCAGAAAACGAAAATCATGGCATCTGGTCCCATCACTACATGGGAAATAGATGGGGAAACAGTGGAAACAGTGTCAGACTTTCTTTTTCTGGGCTCCAAAATCACTGCAGATGGTGACTGCAGCCATGAAATTAAAAGACGCTTACTCCTTGGAAGGAAAGTTATGACCAACCTAGAGAGCATAAGAGACATTACTTTGCCAACAAAGGTCCATCTAGTCAAGGCTATGGTTTTTCCTGTGGTCATGTATGGATGTGAGAGTTGGACTGTGAAGAAGGCTGAGCGCTGAAGAATTGATGCTTTTGAACTGTGGTGTTGGATAAGACTCCTGAGAGTCCCTTGGACTGCAAGGTGATCCAACCAGTCCATTCTGAAGATCAGCCCTGGGATTTCTTTGGAAGGAATGATGCCAAAGCTGAAACTCCAGAACTTTGGCCACCTCATGCGAAGAGTTGACTCATTGGAGAAGACTCTGATGCTGGGAGGGATTGGGGCCAGAGGAGAAGGGGCTGACAGAAGATGAGATGGCTGGATGGCATCACTGACTCGATGGACGTGAGTCTGAGTGAACTCCGGGAGTTGGTGATGGACAGGGAAGCCTGGTGTGCTGGGATTCATGGAGTTGCAAAGAGTCGGACACGACTGAGCGACTGATCTGATCTGAAAGTAAAAAAACTAGGAATATTCAGGACTGCTCACTATTCTTTTTATCTTCTTTTGTTCTCAAGGAAGGGAGAGAAAAAAACTCGTTCCTCTTTTTTCCTTTTCACTGCAACATTCACCTTACAGTTCTTCTTTTTAAGTATCTGAAAGAAAGATGCAGAGCCCCTGAACTGCCAGACTCCATCACTGGGTTACTGATGCCAGCCTGTCATGGCCTTTGGAACAATGTAAGAGGAAGAAATCAAGATCCTAACATTTTGGTCCTCATCACTGACTCCTGACTGTGAGCCCTCATCTTATCTAAGCCCCTAGACTCCTCATGGAAGAGAGGGGAACAGTTCTTGAGTCATGAACCTACTGTGTTCCCCTCTCCACCGACTGAGAATAAATCCACTTTTCTATTTCCTCCAAATTCTGGCTCCGTATTTTTTATTAAGCTTCGGTGGTCAAAGAAAGCCAAGTTTTTGGCAAGCAACAAGAGGACAGTCACATCCCAGGTGTCAGATGAGTTTTTGACTCATTTTTTGCCAAGTGTGAGTTTTTGACTCATTTTTGCCAAGTGTGAGTTTTTGACTCATTTTTGCCAAGTGTGAGTTTTTGACTTCACACGAGAAAGAACTCAAGACTGAGCCACAGTAAAGTGAAAGGTTTATTCAGGGAGATTCTCACTCCATAGAGTGTGGGCCATCTCAGAAGGCAAGAGGCCCCAGGGTATGTGGTTGTCAGTTTTTATGGGGGTGGTAATCTCATAGGCTAATGAGTAGGAGGATTATTCCAACTGTTTTAGAGAAGAGGCAGGGATTTCCAGGAATTGGGCCACCCATCCACTTTCTGACCTTTTGTGGTCAGCCTTGGAACTGTCATGGTGCCTATGGGTGTGTCATTTAGCGTGCTGATGTATTACAATGAACATATACTGAGGCTAAAGGTCTAGTGAAACCAGCTCATGTGCCATCTTGGACCTAGTTGGTTCTAAACTTTTTTGTTTTCTCTTGTGGTGACTCTTGGATGTAGGTCTCATTGCTCTCTCTTTAAAAAATATATTTATTTGCTTATTTTTGGCTGTGCCATCTTCATTGTCGTGCACAGGCGTTCTCTAGTTGTGCAGAGTGGACTTACTACTCTCTAGTTGCAGTACGTGGGCTTCTCATTGTGGTGGCTTCTCTTGTGGAGTATAGGCTCTAGGGTGCACGTTTCAGATGCCATGATGGAAAAGAAAGGAAATTTTCCTAACTCCTAACTTCCCACTAAGTCCCACAAACTGAGAAATTCTCCCAAATAGAGAAAAGAATGAGAGGCAGCCCAAAGCAAACCACCACCAGCTGACTACTGCTGCTGCTAAGTCACTTCAGTCGTGTCCGACTCTGTGCGACCCCATAGACGGCAGCCCACCAGGCTCCCCCGTCCCTGGGATTCTCCAGGCAAGAACACTGGAGTGGGTTGCCATTTCCTCCTTCAATGCATGAAAGTAAAAAGTGAAAGCGCAGTCGCTCAATCATGTCTGACTCTTAGCGACCCCATAGACTGCAGCCTACCAGGCTCCTCTGTCCATGGATTTTCCAGGCAAGAGTCCTGGAGTGGGGTGTCTTCAAAATGTGCTAGGCTGGATTTATTCAACAAAGCCCTGAGGGCAGAACTGGGATCAGGAGAAGCAGACTTCAGCTCAGATAAAGGGAAACATCCCTCAAGCTGCAAATTGCCCAGACACATGCAAACCCACCTCCTGAGAGGCAGCCATTCACACCTCAACTTTCTGAGCAATTTAGAGCTGTTTCTTCCCCTCAGCACATCCTTCTACCCATCTCTTCTTGCATGCCAGTTTTCTCACTTGTTAGAATACAAGGTTCCTTGAAAGAGGATTAGAAAATGCAAATAGGAGAATTAAGAAAGCACTGGATCTGGGATTTACCACATATCTGCCAGTCCCTGGGGCCTAAGGCACATGGGTGAGGGGACAGAGGAGGATGAAAGCCTGGGGAAAAAGCAGAGTGAGGGTCATGTTAGACATGCCTGCCTACAAGAAAAACATACTCCTGGATGAGCAAGGACAGTTACGTGATTGCCTGGGCCTTGGCTCTAGATGGAGTCAGGAGGGAAAACACATTTCTTTAAGAAGAGGAAGAAACAATTCTTAATATGCTCACATGTGCATGAGATGGCCACGGGGCATCTGGACACACAGCCCCAGAGCAGTCACTCTGGGCACAGCAGCTTCGCTGATTTTTCACCAGTTTATGGTAGAAAAAATTGCATATTGTGACTTTTTAAATGTTGAAAAGCATTGAATTAATGAAACTGGGAGCCAGGCCTATGACCCAAGAAAGAAACCACAAGATATTTTTCTGAAGAGTATCCACAATTCAATCAGATCAGATCAGTCGCTCAGTCATGTCCGACTCTTTGCGACCCCATGAACCGCAGCACGCCAGGCCTCCCTGTCCATAGGAACTATAAAAAGACAGTGGCAGTGCAGCAGTCCACCCATATTATCCTATAGTGAAGAACACAATCAACAAGTCCTACCCACACAGTGGAGCTTTAAATTCCCTTTTAATCCAGCAGACAATTGATTGAGGTAGAAATTGCTAGGCAATCAGCATAGGACTCTGAGATCTGGTCTTGTTTTCAATAAACATCTTCATTAGCCTAAAGCTATACCCTTTGTCCTGAATTCCTGGAATGTGTCCTTGGTCTGATAAATTATTAGCGCTCAGATCCAGGGATGGGCAGTAATTAACTTCTCTTCCATATGCCTGAGAGAAAAATAACTGATGATCATTAATCTTTAGCCCATACTTCTGGTCCTTTGTAAAATGGCCAGGGGGCATAAAAAAGGGTGGTGACTTAATCCAAAGATCAAGAAAAGCCATAAAGATGTTAAGTTAAGCATCTTGACCTTTAAACTGATTGGTTAAAAATGATGTATTTTAAGGACAGGAGCCAACCAAAAGTGTACAGATTAATACTGGTAAAGATATAAAACTACTGTAATTCCTGCCTTTTGATGGGACTCTTTACCCCTTCTCAGTGTCTATGTTGAGAGTTTGTACTTTTTTCTCTTTAATAAATCCTATTCGCTTGCTGCTTTGAGTGTTTTCCTGTTTTTGAAGTTCATTCTTTAACTCTGCAAACAAGAACCTGGGTTCCTATTTCACATGTATCACTAGATTTTTGAGGAAATTATCTATTATGAAAGACAGGCTAAAGCAGATTTTCTTACAGAATTCAGAAAGATGGTAATGATGACCCTATATATGTGTGTGTTAGTGGAAGCACACTGATTGAAACCTTCCACCCTGGCCAGATACCATAGTAACCATTTGCATGAGTTGTTTTACGACAGGAGGTCCTGGTAAGGAACAGGGAACTAAGCCTCCACCAACCGGAAGAGTTCAGGAAGGATCAAAAGGAGACACCACAGGTCTGACCACCTCCCAGAATCCTTCTCTGTGGCATCTATCTTGGTTGAACAAGGCTTGCACCACCAGGAAGGACTCTGAGTCAGAATGATTGGCTAAAGACAACCCAGAAACTAACCCCATCACCATAAAACCTAAGACTGTGAGCCACATGGCAAAGCAGTTCTCCTGGGTTCCCTTACCCTACTGCTCTCCACCCGGGTGCCCTTTCCCAATAAAATCTCTTGCTTTGTCAGCACATGTGTCTCCTCAGACAATTCATTTCAGAGTGTTAGACAAGAGCCCAGTTTTGGGCCCTGGAAGGGGTCCCCATTCCTGCAACAAATATATATATATTTGCAAGACAGCAAAAGAGACACAGATATAAACAGACTTTTGGACTCTGTGGGAGAAGGCAAGGGTGAGATGATTTGAGAGAATAGCATTGAAATACGTATATTACCATATGTGAAATAGATCACCAGTCCAAGTTCGATACATAAAACAGGGCACTCAAAGCTGGTGCACTGGGACAACCTTGAGGGATGGGATGGGGAGGGAGGTGGGAGTGGGGTTCAGGATGTGGGACACATGTACACCCATGGCTGATTCATGTCAATGTATGGCAAAACCAATACAATATTGTAAAGTAATTAGCCTCCAATTAAAATAAATAAATTTTTAAAAAAGCGCTGTGGAGGCGTTGCAGGGAGGAAGCCAATTATGACTCCATGTTGAAACTATTTCTTTGACTTGCTTTTCATTGCTTTTGTTATTATCTCTCTCTCTTTAGTCGCTAAGTCGTGTCCAACTCTTACAACCCCATGGAGTGTGGCCTGACAGGCTCCTCTCTCCATGGGATTCTCCAGGCAAGAATACTGGAGTGGGTTGCCATTTACTTCTCCAGGGATCTTCCCAAGCCAGGAATTGGACCCAGGTCTCCTGCATTCCAGGTAGATTCATCACCGACTGAGCTATGAGGGGATTTGTTCTGAAAATCATACATAATAACCTGCCTCACAGGATCCTGCCCCTCTGCCCGACTGTAAACTAAAGTGCCTTGTTCAGCTGATAGAAAGATAATCTGACCCTGCCCACCTGTGAATAAAGTTTAACACACCCCTTCCAAAGGCTGGCCATTCCTCTGGAGATGTTCTGAAAGACTGAAGACCCTTCACTTTACTTCCCAGTTGCCCCTCCCTCTCTATTTTGCCTTTGACTTTACTTCCTCATCTCTTCTTTCTCTCTGTCTCTACAAAACAACCTGGCATCCAGACCCCGACAAGATGTTACTTTTGAGGTGCTAGCATGCCATCTTCTTGGTCAGCTGGCTCCCTGAATAAAGTCTCTTCCTTGCCTCAATCCCTTGTCTCTTGGACTTATTGACCTATCATGTGGGGAGCAGAGCGAGTAGCCTTGCTGCTCCTGGCTAGCCAGCCCTGATCAGGGAATATTGGGGCAAGACTCTAACAGCTGCCAGGACCGTTTGTCCTGAGGTTCTTTCCTTCAAGTTTCCCTGAAGTGGCACCAGCTGTGCCCAGAGCTTGGCAGTTGAAGGAAGGAACTGACAGACTTCTATGAATCAACAGACTCTATTTCATTCCCCACAGCCTCTCTCTCTTAGTCCTGTGTTTTGACTTTAGTTCCTCATTGTTTCTTTCTGACTTCTAGTCATTTCTGATGCTTGCCAATAGGTTTTTTCCTGCCTAAGTTAGCCAGAGTTGATTTTTGTTATTAACAAGAACTAAGGCTGTGGTATAGGAGAAGGAAATGGCAACCCACTCCAGTGTTCTTGCCTGGAGAATCCCAGGGACGGGGAAGCCTGGTGGGTTGCCGTCTATGGGGTCGCAGAGTCGGACACAACTGAAGCGACTTAGCAGCAGCAGCAGCAAGGCTGGTACAAAACTGTCTTATGTCCTACATCCTCCTTACCACCCCCAAATCTTCTGTTTTCTAAACCCAATAGTCACTTTCTAGATCCTTCACTGTTTAGACAGTGTTCCTGTAAACAGGGTTAGACATGAGCACTGCTCCAAATGGGACCTGATCAGGAGCTGGTATATGGGGGGACTCTCACTGATCTTGATCTTAGTACCATAGTGACATGGTCTACTGCATCCTGAAACGTCACCAATAGGATTGCTCTTCCTTCTTACGGGAAGCTCGAGAAAGGATGGGCAGAGGGGCATGATGGTGCCTGTCCTGCTACATGATTGTATGATGAATTTTCACATTAAATTTTCTCTTGTTCATTTCAGCCCGCTTACTCCTTGGAAGGAAAGTTATGACCAACCTAGACAGCATATTGAAAAGCAGAGACATTACTTTGTCAACAAAGGTCCATCTAGTCAAGGCTATAGTTTTTCCAGTGGTCATGTATGGATGTGAAAGTTGGACTGTAAAGAAAGCTGAGCGCCGAAGAATTGATGCTTTTGAACTGTGGTGTTGGAGAAGACTCTTGAGAGTCCCTTGGACTGCAAGGAGATCCAACCAGTCCATCCTAAAGGAAATCAGTCCTGAATATTCATTGGAAAGACTATGTTGAAGCTGAAACTCCAATACTTTGGCCACCTGATGTGAAGAGCTGACTCACTGGAAAAGACTCTGATGCTGGGAAAGATTGAGGACAGGAGGAGAAGGGGTCGACAGAGGATGAGATGATTGGATGGCATCACTGACTCAATGGACATGGGTTTGAGTGAACTCCGGGAGTTGGTGATGGACAGGGAGGCCTGGCGTGCTGCGATTCATGAGTCAGACACAACTTAGCGACTGAACTGAACTGAACTGAATGTTCTCAAGGTTCATTCGTGTTGCAGCATATGTCATATGTCGTGTCATTTCGGCCCATTGTTCTGAGAAATGGAGTATTTCCTGTTATATCAGTAAACAAGGATGTCACAGATATCAGTGATTACAACCCTCTAATGTGAGCTGGTGAGCCTTAAGGGTACTCAATAAGGAAAAGAATATCTGCCATCTTGCAATCATCAGAATGTAGGCACTCCCAATGGTGAGCCCCAAGGAAGTTCAGGATGTGAAGAACACAGGATACTGGCGCCACATGAATGAGGTGCATATGAAAGAAATGATTTCAGGGAGCTCAGACACTTGCATCTTCCTATACACAGAAAAGCACTAGATCCCTTAATTTAGGATATCTGGTTTTCTTAATTAACAGCAATCTTTTAATGATCAGACTACCTGCTCTTTGTTGCAAAACTTCTATGTAACCTGTCTACTCCCCTCACCTTCTCAGAGCAGTTCTCTCAGGGTTACTTGAGATGCTGTCTCCCAGGGGGAAGTCCTAAAAATTCCCACAAAATAAAACAGCTCTCAACTTTTAGGTTGTGAATATTTTTTAAGTCAACAATTCCATCTATGAAATAATTTTGAATATTGAATTGTCTTTCATCTTTCAGTTCAGATCAGTTCAGTCGCTCAGTCGTATCCAACTCTTTGTGACCCCATGAATTGCAGCACGCCAGGAGTCCCTGTCCATCACCAACTCTCGGAGTTCACCCAAACTCAGGTCCATTGAGTCTGTGATGCCATCCAGCCATCTCATCCTCTGTCATCCCCTTCTCCTCCTGCCCTCAATCCCTCCCAGCATCAGAGTCTTTTCCAATGAGTCAACTCTTCTCATGAGGTGGCCAAAGTATTGGAGTTTCAGCTTTAGCATAAGTCCTTCCAAAGAAATCCCAGGGCTGATCTTCAGAATGGACTGGTTGGATCTCCTTGCAGTCCAAGGGACTCTCAAGAGTCTTCTCCAACACCATAGTTCAAAAGCATCGATACTTCGGTGCTCAGCTTTCTTCACAGTCCAACTTTCTCATCCATACATGACCACTGTAAAAACCATAGCCTTGACTAGACGGACATTTGTTGGCAAAGTAATGTCTCTGCTTTTGAATTTGCTATCTAGGTTGGTCATAACTTTCCTTCCAAGGAGTAAGCGGCTTTTAATTTCATGGCAGCAATCACCACCTGCAGTGATTTTGGAGCCCCCAAAATAAAGTCTGACACTGTTTCCACTGTTTCCCCATCTATTTCCCATGAAGTGATGGGACCCGATGCCATGATCTTCGTTTTCTGAATGTTGAGCTTTAAGCCAACTTTTTCACTCTCCACTTTCACCTTCATCAAGAGGCTTTTTAGTTCCTCTTCACTTTCTGCCATAAGGGTGATGTCATCTGCATATCTGAGGTTATTGAGATTTCTCCCGGCAATCTGGATTCCAGCTTGTGCTTCTTCCAGCCCAGCATTTCTCATGATGTACTCTGCATAGAAGTTAAATAAGCAGGGTGACAATATACAGCCTTAACGTACTGCTTTTCCTATTTGGAACCAGTCTGTTGTTCCATGTCCAGTTCTAACTGTTGCTT
Source organism: Tragelaphus eurycerus (assembly GCA_935064755.1). Taxonomy (NCBI): domain Eukaryota; kingdom Metazoa; phylum Chordata; class Mammalia; order Artiodactyla; family Bovidae; genus Tragelaphus; species Tragelaphus eurycerus. The sequence goes on from CAKXYN010000023.1 coordinate 17,835,573, forward strand.
CCTGACCTGCATACAAATTTTTCAAGAGGCAGATCAGGTGGTCTGGTATTCCCCTCTCTTTCAGAAGTTTCCACAGTTGATTGTGATCCACACAGTCAAAGGTTTTGGCATAGTCAATAAAGCGGAAATAGATGTTTTTCTGGAACTCTCTTCCTTTTCCCATGATCCATTTCCCCAAATCTGCATTGTGGCTGCCATGCAGTTGCAGGAATGAATACGTTGCTGTTGTTGTTGAGTTCCTCAGTCATGTCCAACTCTCTGTGACTCTATAGACTGCAGCACACCAGGCTTCCCTGTCCTTGACCATCTCCTGAAGTTTGCTCAAGCTCATGTCCATTGAGTCAGTGATATCATCCAACCCTCTTGTTCTCTGTCACCCTCTTCTCCAGCTCTCAATCTTTCCCAGCATCAGCGTCTTTTCCATTGAATTGACTCTCTGCATCAGGTGGCTAAAGTATTGGAGCTTCAGCTCAATGTCAGTCATTACAATTAGTATTCAGTGTTGATTTCCTTTAGGATTGACTTGCTTGATCTCCAAGTCAAGGCTATGGCTTTTCCTGTGGTCATGTATGGATGTGAGAGCTGGACTGTGAAGAAGGCTGAGTGCCGAAGAATTGATGCTTTTGAACTGTGGTGTTGGAGAAGACTCTTGAGAGTCCCTTGGACTGCAAGGAGATCCAACTAGTCCATTCTGAAGGAGATCAGCCCTGGGATTTCTTTGGAAGGAATGATGCTAAAGCTGAAACTCCAGTACTTTGGCCACCTCATGAGAAGTGTTGACTCATTGGAGAAGACTCTGATGCTGGCAGGGATTGAGGGCAAGAGGAGAAGGGGACAACAGAGGGTGAGATGGCTGGATGGCATACTGACTTGATGGATGTGAGTCTCAGTGAGCTCCGGGAGTTGGTGATGGACAGGGAGGCCTGGCATGCTGAGATTCATGGGGTCGCAAAAGTCAGACATGACTGAGCAACTGATCTGATCTGATCGGTTGATCTCCTTGCTGTGTAAGGAACTCTCAAGAGTCTTTTCCAGGACCACAGTTCAAAGGTATCAGTTCTTCAGTGCTCAGCCTATTTTATTGTCCAGCTCTCACATCCATATACGACCATTGGAAAAACCTTAGCTTTGACTGTACAGACCTTTGTTGGCAAAGTAACATCTCTGCTTTTTAATATGCTGCTTAGGTTTTTCATACTTTCTTTCCAAGGAAGTAAATTGAAAGTGAAGTCGCTCAGTCGTGTCCGACTCTTTGCAACCCCATGGACTGTAGCCTATCAGGCTCCTCCGTCCATGGGATTTTCCAGGCAAGAGTGCTGGAGTGGATTGCCGTTTCCTTCTCCAGGGGGTCTTCCTTACCCAGGAATCGAACCCGGGTCTCCCGCATTGCAGGCAGACGTTTTACCATCTGAGCCACTTTTAATATCAAGGCTGCAGTCACCACCCACAGTGATTTTGGAGTCCAAGAAAATAAAATCTGTCACTGTTTCCATTGTTTCCCCATCTATTTGCCATGGATTGATGGGACCAGATGCCATGATCTTCTTTTTTTGAATGTTGAGTTTTAAGCCAGTTATTTCACTCTCCTCTTTCACCTTCATCAATAGACACTTTAATTCTTCTTCACTTTCTGCCATTAAGGTGGTATCATCTGCATATCTGAAGTTATTGTTATTTCTCCTGGCAATCTTGATTCCAGCTTGTGCTTCATCCAGCCTGGCATTTCACATGATGTACTCTGCAAATAGGTTAAATAAGCAGGGTGACAATATACAACCTTGATGCACTCCTTTCCCAATTTTGAACCAGCCTGTTGTTCCATGTCCAGTTCTAACTGTTGCTTCTTGACTAGCATACAGGTTTCTCAGGAGGCAGGTAAGGTGGTCTGATATTCCCATCTCTTTAAGTATTTTCCACAGTTTGTTGTGACCCAAACAAATTCTTTAGTGTAGTCAATGAAGCAGAAGTAGATGTTTTTCTGGAATTCTCTTGCTTTTTCTATGATCCAATGGATGTTGTCAATTTGATCTCTGATACTTCTGCCTTTTCTAAATCCAGCTTGTGCATCTGGAAGTTCTTGATTCACTTACTGTTGAAGCCTCGCTTGAAGGATTTTGAACATTACCTTGCTAGCATGTGAAATAAGTGAAATTGTGCAGAGCTGTTAGACATTAAATATTTGAGCAGAGCATCCAGATTGCTGATGTCCACTCTGTCTTCCTTCCATAAGGTTCCTGAGAACTGTACCCACAAGGAACACTTGCAAATGACAATAAATATACCTCGTCACTAACTGGGCCTATGCCCCAAACCAACTACACTTCCTCCCAGCAGTGTGGTGTTCTGGTAAAGGAATATTTGATAATGTGTGTTAGGCAACAAATCATCCTATACTTTTGCAGGGAATCAAACAAAACTAAAATTTTTGTAGTTTTGAGAATTTCTGTTTATGGGTCAGACAAAGTCAGAGAAGCCCTCCTAGGCAAATTGCCCCCCTCTTTTTTTTTTTTTTTAAAGAACTTTTAATTTTAGAATAGTTTTATATTTACAGAAAATTATAACGACAGTACAAATAGTTCCTGTGTATTCCATATCAGTTTTCTCCGATTGTTAATATCCTACATTAGCAGAAGACATTTGTAGCAACTCATGGACCATTATTGAGGAATTATTATCACTGGGGTCCATATTTTTTGCTTAATATATGTTTTATTGAAGTAGAGTAGCCTTCCAATGTTTCAGTGAACAGCAAGGTGATCCAGTTATACACATACACATATGTCATTTTTCAGATTATTTTCCTTTATAGGTCATTACAAGATATTGATTGTAGTTCTCTGTGCTAGACAGTAAACCTTTGTTGGTTTTTGCATATCTATCTTTTAAATTAGAAATCTGGCATTCTATTCATACTAAGTCAAACCAGTGGAATCAAAATAACATAAATTTTTTAGTTAGGCAAAAGTTCATAAGTTTTCTAAAATATATGTTACCACATACTATTTATAAGTATGTACATAAAAGCTTTTATACTATGCTTGATAAAGTTTGAGAAAGGACATCAAAAAAAAAGAAAAAGAAAGAAGAGATGGAGAAATTGGAAAACCTAAATGAAATGGGAGCAGTGAATTAAAAAATAGAAAATGTGAAATAAAGTAGATAAAAGTAAAAGATCATTATATAATCCAGTTGTTTTTAAACTTGTCTGCTCATTAGACACATATCTGGAACTTTGGAGAAAAAAAGAGATACATGCACATTTTTATTTATTCCAAGATAATTCTGCTATGCACCTGGATTTTGAAAAGAGATTACAGTTTTTTTTAATTAAATGATAGTTTTGGTGATATAGAATTCTATTATTTTTCTGTTGACTGATTATGATACAATGGTATTAAGTGAGTAATAGGTATAGTCACAATAGTAAAAGATGTTCATCAGTTTTCACAATCAATAGCCAGACCAAAAAAAAAAAAAAAAAAGTGAAGTTCGCTCAGTTGTGTCCAACTCTTTGCAACCCCATGGACTGTAGATTACCAGGCTCTTCTGTCAATAAGATTATCCAGGCAAGAACATTGGAGTGGGTTGCTGTTTCCTTCTTCAGGAGATCTTCCCGACCCAGGGATTGAACCCAGTTCTCCTGCATTGTAGGCAGATGCTTTACCATCTAAGCCACCAGGGAAGTCCAAAAAAAAAAAAAAAAAAAAAGATAATTACAATTGCAAGCCACAATGGGAACATGATTAACCTAACAATATAAAATAATTGCATATAATTTACGGGGTCAGGCAGAATGATGTGGTAAGTGGAAGTGCATAGATGCAGATGCTTTCATCTACCCAGCCAGCATATGTCTTTGGTTGGTGCATTTAATCCATTTACATTTAAGGTAATTATGATTTGTGTGATCCTATTGTGAAGAAAGCTGAGCGCCAAAGAATTGATGCTTTTGAACTGTGGTGTTGGAGAAGACTCTTGAGAGTCCCTTGGACTGCAAGGAGATCCAACAAGTCCATCCTAAAGGAGATCAGTCCTGGGTGTTCATTGGAAGAACTGATGCTAAAGCTGAAACTCCAGTACTTTGGCCACCTCATGAGAAGAGTTGACTCATTGGAAAAGACTCTGATGCTGGGAGGGATTGAGGGCAGGAGGAGAAGGGGACGACAGAGGATGAGATGGCTGGATGGCATCACTGAGATGTGAGTCTGGGTGAACTCCGGGAGTTGGTGATGGACAGGGAGGCCTGGTGTGCTGCGATTCATGGGGTCGCAAAGAGTCGGACACAACTGAGCAACTGAACTGAACTGAATTGATTACCATTTTTAAAATTGTTTTGGGTTTATTTTCTGTAGATCTTTTCCTTCTCTTGTGTTTCCTGCCTAGAGAAGTTCCTTTAGCATTTGTTGTAAAATTGATTTGGTGGTGCTGAATTCTCTTAACTTTTGCTTGTCTAGAAATCTTTTGATTTCTCCATCAAATTTTATTGAGAGTCCTTCTTGGTAGAGTATTCTTGGTGATAGGTTCTTCCCTTTCATCACTTTAAATATATCATGCCATTCCCTTCTGGCTTATAGAGTTCCTGATGAGAAATCAGCTGATAACTTGATGGGAATCCCTGTGTATGCTATTTGTCATTTTACTCTTGGTGCCTTTAATATTTTATCTTTGTCTTTAATTTTTGTCAGTTTGATTACTATGTGTCTTGGTGTGTTTCTCTGTGGGTATATCCTGCTTGGTACTCTCTGTGCCTCCTGGACTTTGTTGACTATTTTCTTTCTCATGCTTTAGGGAAGTTTTCAGCTATTAACTCTTCAAATAATTTCTCAGGTCCTTTGTTTCTCTCTTCTCCTTCTGGGACCCCTATAATGTGAATGTTGGTGCATTTAGTGTTGTCCCAGAAGTCTATTAGGCTGTCTTCATTTTTAAAATTCTTTTTTCTATATTCTATTCAGGTCCATGAATCAAGGCAAATTGGAAGTGGTCAAACAAGAGATGACAAGAGTAAATGTCGACATTCTAGGAATTAGCGAACTAAAATGGACTGGAATGGGTGAATTTAACTCAGAGGACCATTATATCTACTACTGTGGGCAGGAATCCCTCAGAAGAAACGGTGTGGCCATCATGGTCAACAAAAGAGTCCGAAATGCAGTACTTGGATGCAATCTCAAAAACGACAGAATGATCTCTGTTCCTTTCCAAGGCAAACCATTCAATGTCACAGTAATCCAAGTCTATGCCCCAACCAGTAACGCTGAAGAAACTGAAGTTGAACGGTTCTATGAAGACCTACAAGACCTTTTAGAACTAACACCCAAAAAAGATGTCCTTTTCATTATAGGGGACTGGAATGCAAAAGTAGGAAGTCAAGAAACACCTGGAGTAACAGGCAAATTTGGCCTTGGAATACGGAATGAAGCAGGGCAAAGACTAACAGAGTTTTGCCAAGAAAATGCACTGGTCATAGCAAATACCCTCTTCCAACAACACAAGAGAAGACTCTATACATGGACATCACCAGATGGTCAACACCGAAATCAGATCGATTATATTCTTTGCAGCCAAAGATGGAGAAGCTCTATCCAATCAGCAAAAACAAGACCAGGAGCTGACTGTGGCTCGGACCATGAACTCCTTATTGCCAAATTCAGACTGAAACTGAAGAAAGTAGGGAAAACCACTAGACCATTCAGGTATGACCTAAATCAAATCCCTTATGATTATACAGTGGAAGTGAGAAATAGATTTAAGGGCCTAGATCTGATAGGTAGAGTGCCTGATGAACTATGGAATGAGGTTCGTGACATTGTACAGGAGACAGGGATCAAGACCATCCCCATGGAAAAGAAATGCAAAAAAGCAAAATGGCTGTCTGGGGAGGCCTTGCAAATAGCTGTGAAAAGAAGAGAAGCGAAAAGCAAAGGAGAAAAGGAAAGATATAAACATCTGAATGCAGAGTTCCAAAGAATAGCAAGAAGAGATAAGAAAGGCTTCTTCAGTGATCAATGCAAAGAAATAGAGGAAAACAACAGAATGGGAAAGACTAAGGATCTCTTCAAGAAAATCAGAGATACCAAAGGAACATTTCATGCAAAGATGGGCTCGATAAAGGACAGAAATGGTATGGACCTAACAGAAGCAGAAGATATTAAAAAGAGGTGACAAGAATACACAGAAGAACTGTACAAAAAAGAGCTTCAAGACCCAGATAATCATGATGATGTGATCACTGACCTAGAGCCAGACATCTTGGAATGTGAAGTCAAATGGGCCTTAGAAAGCATCACTAGGAACAAAGCTCGTGGAGGTGATGGAATTCCAGTGGAGCTATTCCAAGTCCTGAAAGATGATGCTGTGAAAGTGCTGCACTCAATATGCCAGCAAATTTGGAAAACTCAGCAGTGGCCACAAGATTGGAAAAGGTCAGTTTTCCTTCCAATCCCAAAGAAAGGCAATGCCAAAGAATGCTCAAACTACCGCACAATTTCACTCATCTCACACGCTAGTAAAGTAATGCTCAAAATTCTCCAAGCCAGGCTTCAGCAATATGTGAACCGTGAACTTCCTGATGTTCAAGCTCGATTTAGAAAAGGCAGAGGAACCAGAGATCAAATTGCCAACATCCGCTGGATCATGGAAAAAGCAAGAGAGTTCCAGAAAAATATCTATTTCTGCTTTATTGACTATGCCAAAGCCTTTGACTGTGTGGATCACAATAAACTATGGAAAATTCTGAAAGAAATGGGAATACCAGACCACCTGATCTGCCTCTTGAGAAATCTGTATGCAGGTCAGGAAGCAACAGTTAGAACTGGTCATGGAACAACAGACTGGTTCCAAATAGGAAAAGGAGTACGTCAAGGCTGCATATTGTCACCATGTTTATTTAACTTACATGCAGAGTACATCATGAGAAATGCTGGACTGGAAGAAACACAAGCTGGAATCAAGATTGCTGGGAGAAATATCAATAACCTCAGATATGCAGATGACACCACTCTTATGGCAGAAAGTGAAGAGGGGCTAAAAAGCCTCTTGATGAAAGTGAAAGTGGAGAGTGAAAAGGTTGGCTTAAAGCTCAACATTCAGAAAACGAAGATCATGGCATCTGGTCCCATCACTACATGGGAAATAGATGGAGAAACAGTGGAAACAGTGTCAGACTTTGTTTTTCTGGGCTCCAAAATCACTGCAGATGGTGACTGCAGCCATGAAATTAAAAGACGCTTACTCCTTGGAAGGAAAGTATGACCAACCTAGATAGCATATTCAAAAGCAGAGACATCACTTTGCCAACAAAGGTTCACCTAGTCAAGGCTATGGTCTTTCCTGTGGTCATGTATGGATGTGAGAGCTGGACTGTGAAGAAGGCTGAGCGCCGAAGAATTGATGCTTTTGAACTGTGGTGTTGGAGAAGACTCTTGAGAGTCCCTTGGACTGCAAGGACATCCAACCAGTCCATTCTGAAGGAGATCAATCCTGGAATTTCTTTGGAAGGAATGATGCTAAAGCTGAAACTCCAGTATTTTGGCCACCTCATGCGAAGAGTTGACTCATTGGAGAAGACTCTGATGCTGGGAGGGATTGAGGGCAGGAGGAGAAGGGGACGACAGAGGATGAGATGGCTGGATGGCATCACTGGCTTGATGGGTGTGAGTCTGAGTGACCTCTGGGAGCTGGTGATGGACAGGGAGGCCTGGCGTGCTGCAGTTCATGGGGTCGCAAAGAGTCGGACACGACTGAGCGACTGATCTGATCTGATTCTGTGGCAGTGGTTTCCACCTTTCTGTCCTCCAGATCATTTATGTGTTCTTCTGCCTCAGTTATTCTGCTATTGATCCTTTCTACTGTATTGTTCATCTCTGTTTGTTCTTTAGTTCTTGTAGGTCTTTGGTAAACATTTCTTGCAGCTTCTCCATTGTTTGCCCAAGATCTTGGATCATGTTCACTATCATTCTGAATTACTTTTCTGGAAGATTGCTATGTCCATGTCATTTAGTTGTTTTTCTGGGGTTTTATCTTTTTCCTTCATCTGGGACATAATTTTCTGCTTTTTCATCTTGATTTATTTTCTGTAATGTGATTTTTGTTCATTTGTAGGATTGTGGTTCTTCTTGCTTCTTCTGCCTGTCCTCTGATGGATGAGGCTAAGAGGCTTATATAAGCTTCCTGACAGGAGGGACTAATGGTGGGAAAACTGGGTCTTGCTCTGGTTGCCAGGGCCTTGCTCAGTAAAGCTTTAATCCAATTATCTGGCAGTGGGTAGGGTTACACTCCCTGTTTGTTCATTGTTTGGCCTGAGGCGACACACCCCTGGGGTGTAGGGTTAATGGTGACCTCCAAGAGGACTTATGTCAAGGGGGACCTTCCCAGACTGCTGCTGCCAACGCCCCATCCCTGTGGTGAGCCCTGCCGATCTACACCTTCACAGGAGACCCTCCAACATTAGCAGGTAATTTTGATTCAGTCTCCTGTGGGGTCACTGCTCCTTTCCTTTGGGTCTTGGTGCATGCAAAATTTTGTTTTTGCTGTCCAAGACTGCTGCTGCTGCTAAGTCACTTCAGTCATGTCTGACTCTGTGCAACCCCACAGACGGCAGCCCACTAGGCGCCTCTGTCCCTGGGATTCTCCAGGCAAGAATACTGGAGTTGCCATTTCCTTCTCCAAGGTGTGAAAGTGAAAAGTGAAAGTGAAGTTGCTCAGTCATGCCTGACTCTTAGTGACCCCACGGACTGCAGCCTACCAGGCTCCTCCGTCCATGGGATTTTCCAGGCAAGAGTACTGGAGTGGCTAGAGTCTCTATTTCTCCCAGTCCTATGGAAGTCCTACTATTAAATCTTGCTGCCTTCAAGGTCAGTTTCCCTGGGGATCTCAAGTCCCTTTGTCAGGTCCCCAGGATGGGAAGGTTGATGTGGGGTTCAGAACCTTTATAACAGTGGGAGAACTTCTGTGGTATTATTGTTTTCCAGTTTGTGGGTCACAGGTAAGGGATTTGATTTTATCTTGATTGTGCCCCTCCTACTGTCTCACTGAGGCTTCTTTGTCTTTGGACCCAAGACATCTTTTTTTGGTGAATTTGTGTTCTCCTTTTGATGGTTGCTCAGCAGTTGCAATTTTGGTGCTCTGGCAGGAGAAGATGAGTGCACGTACTTCTAATCCACCATCTTCAACTAGAAGCCGGCAAGTCCTTTTTTAATTCTTCTGTTGTAATGAATGGGAATATTGAAAACCCAAGAATCTGAAGCTGGTTGGATAAACTGCCTTTATTCCCTGTTAGTTTTAACTCCTGATGTTGCTGTCCTACCCTTCCCTGCTTCCCTGGGGGTTACTAGCAACCAGAATGCACTCTCAGGTATAAAAAGAGCTCACTCCACAGTGAAGGAGAGGGCAGAGGCTTGTTCAGGGCCTTCCCTGAGGCCAGTGTTGTCCCTTGACTGATTATGGCCTCAGGGCATACATTAAGGTTTGAAGATGGCATCCAAACACAATGTTATTTTTCTTTTAAACATTGATAGACAAGTTTTGCATCATTTCATTGTAGAAACAAGACCAGTGTGATTTCTAAACAAAAGGGACATTGTACAAAGTAGGTTTGTGAATGTTTCATGCTGTCTCCCTCACCTTACATAACTGTTACATGTGCAATCAGTTTCTTGGAAGGGGCACAGTGGCCTTGGTGAATCTTCAGATCAGATCAGATCAGTCGCTCAGTCATGTCCGACTCTTTGCGACCCCATGAACTGCAGCACGCCAGGCCTCCCTATCCATCACCAGCTCTCGGAGGTCACTCAGACTCACATTCATCGAGTCAGTGATGCCATCCAGCCATCTCATCCTCTGTCGTCCCCTTCTCCTCCTGCCCTCAATCCCTCCCAGCATCAGAGTCTTCTCCAATGAGTCAACTCTTCGCATGAGGTGGCCAAAGTACTGGAGTTTCAGCTTTAGCATCATTCCTTCTAAAGAAATTCCAGGATTGATCTCCTTCAGAATGGACTGGTTGGATGTCCTTGCAGTCCAAGGGACTCTCAAGAGTCTTCTCCAACACCACAGTTCAAAAGCATCAATTCTTCGGCGCTCAGCCTTCTTCACAGTCCAACTCTCACATCCATACATGACCACAGGAAAGACCATAGCCTTGACTAGGCGAACCTTTGTTGGCAAAGTGATGTCTCTGCTTTTGAATATGCCATCTAGGTTGGTCATAACCTTCCTTCCAAGGAGTAAGCGTCTTTTAATTTCATGGCTGCAGTCACCATCTGCAGTGATTTTGGAGCCCAGAAAAAGAAAGTCTGACACTGTTTCCACTGTTTCCCATCTATTTCCCATGTAGTGATGGGACCAGATGCCATGATCTTCGTTTTCTGAATGTTAAGCTTTAAGCCAACCTTTTTACTCTCCACTTTCACTTTCATCAAGAGGCTTTTTAGCCCCTCTTCACTTTCTGCCATAAGGGTGGTATCATCTGCATATCTGAGGTTATTGATATTTCTCCCGGCAATCTTGATTCCAGCTTGTGTTTCCTCCAGTCCAGCATTTCTCATGATGTACTCTGCATATAAGTTAAATAAACATGGTGACAATATGCAGCCTTGACGTACTCCTTTTCCTATTTGGAACCAGTCTGTTGTTCCATGACCAGTTCTAACTGTTGCTTCCTGACCTGCATACAGATTTCTCAAGAGGCAGGTCAGGTGGTCTGGTATTCCCATCTCTTTCAGAATTTTCCATAGTTTATTGTGATCTACTCAGTCAAAGGCTTTGGCATAGTCAATAAAGCAGAAATAGATATTTTTCTGGAACTCTCTTGCTTTTTCCATGATCCAGCGGATGTTGGCAATTTGATCTCTGGTTCCTCTGCCTTTTCTAAAACCAGCTTGAACATCAGGAAGTTCACGGTTCACATATTGCTGAAGCCTGGTTTGGAGAATTTTGAGCATTACTTTACTAGCGTGTGAGATGAGTGCAATTGTGCGGTAGTTTGAGCACTCTTTGGCATTGCCTTTCTTTGGGATTGGGATGAAAACTGACCTTTTCCAATCTTGTGGCCACTGCTGAGTTTTCCAAATTTGCTGGCATATTGAGTCCAGCACTTTCACAGCATCATCTTTCAGGATTTGGAATAGCTCCACTGGAATTCCATCACCTCCACTAGCTTTGTTCCTAGTGATGCTTTCTAAGGCCCACTTGACTTCACATTCCAGGATGTCTGGCTCTAGGTCAGTGATCACACCGTCATGATTATCTGGTTCGTGAAGCTCTTTTTTGTACAGTTCTTCTGTGTATTCTTGTCACCTCTTCTTAATATCTTCTGCTTCTGTTAGGTCCATACCATTTCTGTCCTTTATTGAGCCCATCTTTGCATGAAATGTTCCTTTGGTATCTCTGATTTTCTTGAAGAGATCCTTAGTCTTTCCCATTCTGTTGTTTTCCTCTATTTCTTTGCATTGATCACTGAAGAAGCCTTTCTTATCTCTTCTTGCTATTCTTTGGAACTCTGCATTCAGATGTTTATATCTTTCCTTTTCTCCTTTGCTTTTCGCTTCTCTTCTTTTCACAGCTATTTGCAAGGCCTCCCCAGACAGCCATTTTGCTTTTTTGCATTTCTTTTCCATGGGGATGGTCTTGATCCCTGTCTCCTGTACAATGTCACGAACCTCATTCCATAGTTCATCAGGCACTCTACCTATCAGATCTAGGCCCTTAAATCTATTTCTCACTTCCACTGTATAATCATAAGGGATTTGATTTAGGTCATACCTGAATGGTCTAGTGGTTTTCCCTACTTTCTTCAGTTTCAGTCTGAATTTGGCAATAAGGAGTTCATGGTCCGAGCCACAGTCAGCTCCTGGTCTTGTTTTTGCTGATTGGATAGAGCTTCTCCATCTTTGGCTGCAAAGAATATAATCGATCTGATTTCGGTGTTGACCATCTGGTGATGTCCATGTATAGAGTCTTCTCTTGTGTTGTTGGAAGAGGGTATTTGCTATGACCAGTGCATTTTCTTGGCAAAACTCTGTTAGTCTTTGCCCTGCTTCATTCCGTATTCCAAGGCCAAATTTGCCTGTTACTCCAGGTGTTTCTTGACTTCCTACTTTTGCATTCCAGTCCCCTATAATGAAAAGGACATCTTTTTTGGGTGTTAGTTCTAAAAGGTCTTGTAGGTCTTCATAGAACCGTTCAACTTCAGTTTCTTCAGCGTTACTGGTTGGGGCATAGACTTGGATTACTGTGACATTGAATGGTTTGCCTTGGAAAGGAACAGAGATCATTCTGTCGTTTTTGAGATTGCATCCAAGTACTGCATTTCGGACTCTTTTGTTGACCATGATGGCCACACCGTTTCTTCTGAGGGATTCCTGCCCACAGTAGTAGATATAATGGTCCTCTGAGTTAAATTCACCCATTCCAGTCCATTTTAGTTCGCTAATTCCTAGAATGTCGACATTTACTCTTGCCATCTCTTGTTTGACCACTTCCAATTTGCCTTGATTCATGGACCTGACATTCCAGGTTCCTATGCAATATTGTTCTTTATAGCATCGGACTTTACTTCTATCACCAGACACATCTACAGCTGGGTATTCTTTCTGCTTTGGTTCCATCCCTTCATTCTTTCTGAAGTTATTTCTCCACTGATCTCCAGTAGCATATTGCACCCCTACTGACCTGGGGAGTTTCTCTTTCAGTATCCTATCATTTTGCCTTTTCATACTGTTCATGGGGTTCTCAAGGCAAGAATACTGAAGTGGTTTGCCATTCCCTTCTCCAGCGGACCACACCCTGTCAGATCTCTCCACCATGACCCGCCCATCTTGGGTTGCCCCATGGGCATGGCTTAATTTCATTGAGTTAGACAAGGCTGTGGTCCTGGTGTGATTAGATTGACTAGTTTTCTGTGAGTATGGTTTCAGTGTATTTGCCCTCTGATGCCCTCTTTCAAGACCTACTGTCTTACTTGGGTTTCTCTTACCTTGGGCGCGGGGTATCTCTTCCCGGCTGCTAATCTTAGTGAAGAACAACTGACAATGACAATCATTGATCCAAATTTACTTCCCTGCAGAAGGAGAAGAGCTTTGTAAGGAAGTGTCAGGGGGATGTTATGTTCTATGTTGGGGGTTTCCCAGAGGATCTTTCGAAATACAATTTGTTCCCCTTGAGGAAATATGTCTCCTTTTGGCATGTGTTCTATTTTCTATAATTTATCAAACATTATTGTTAGTGAATCTGATGACACTTTGGATATTTATTCTAAAATCAGTTCAGTTCAGTCAATCAGTCGTGTCTGACTCTTTGTGACCCCATGGACTGCAGAACGCCAGGCTTCCCTGTCTATCACCAACTCCCGAAGCTTGCTCAAACTCATGTCCATCAAGCCAGTGATGCTATCCAACCATCTCATCCTCTGTCATCCCCTTCTCCTCCTTCCATCAATCTTTCCCAGCATCAGAGTCTTTTCAAATGAGCCATTTCTTTGCATCAGGTGGCCAAAGTATTGGAGCTTCAGCTTCTGCATCAGTCCTTCCAATGAGTATTCAGGACTGATTTCCTTTAGGATGGACTGGTTGGATCTCCTTGCAGTCTAAGGAACTCTCAAGAGACTTCTCCAACACCGCAGTTCAAAAGCGTCAGTTCTTTGGCACTCATCTTTCTTTATAATTCAACTCTCACATCCATACATGACTACTGGAAAAACCATAGCTTTGACTACACAGGCCTTTGTTGGCAAAGTAGTGTCTCTGATTTTTAATATGCTGTCTAGTTTGGTCATAACTTTTCTTCTAAAATAATAGGATGTAAACTATTTGGTCCTGGAAAGAAAGTTAGGCAGGGTAGTAGGAGCTTTCTGGTTCTCTTCTATTATGCAGTTCTATTCACCTCTTCCACTGGGGACTGTCTTAAGCACTGCAGAACTTTTAGCAGCATCCCTGGCTTTTATCTACTAGATGCCACTCCTGCCACTGGTTGAGATTCAAATTGTCTCCATTGATGGGCAATGGAACCACGATCCACTCGTGGTTTATTCATCTTTCATAACCTTACTCAACCTAGAGCCAGACATCCTGGAAAGTGAAGTCAAGTGGGCCTTAGAAAGCATCACTATGAGCAAAGCTAGTGGAGGTGCTGGAATTCCAGTTGAGCTATTACAAATCTTGAAAGATGATGCTGTGAAAGTGCTGCACTCAATTTGCCAGCAAATTTGGAAAACTCAGCAGTGGCCACAGGACTGAAAAAGTCAGTTTTTATTCCAATCCCAAAGAAAGGCAATGCCAAAGAATGCTCAAACTACCGCACAATTGCACTCATCTCACACGCTAGAAAAGTAATGCTCAAAATTCTCCAAGCCAGGCTTCAGCAATACGTGAACTGTTAACTTCCAGTTGTTCAAGCTAGTTTTAGGAAAGGCAGAGGAACCAGAGATCAAATTGTCAACATCCGCTGGATCATGGAAAAAGCAAGAGAGTTCCAGAAAATCATCTATTTCTGCTTTATTGACTATGCCAAAGCCTTTCACTGTGTGGATCACAATAAACTGTGGAAAATTCTGAGAGACCTGTGAATACCAGACCACCTGACCTGCCTCTTAAGAAACCTATATGCAGGTCAGGAAGCAACAGTTAGAACTGGACATGGAACAACAGACTGGTTCCAAATAGGAAAAGGAGTATGTCAAGGCTGTATATTGTCACCCTGCTTATTTAACTTCTATGCAGAGTACATCATGAGACATGCTGGGCTGGAAGAAGCACAAGCTGGAATCAAGTATGCCGGGAGAAATATCTATAACCTCAGATATGCAGATGATACCACCCTTATGGCAGAAAGTGAAGAGGAACTAAAAAGCCTCTTGATGAAGGTGAAAGTGGAGAGTGAAAAGGTTGGCTTAAAGCTCAACATTCAGAAAACGAAGATCATGGCATCTGGTCCCATCACTACATGGGAAATAGATGGGGGAAACAGTGTCAGACTTTATTTTGGGGGCTCCAAAATCACTGCAGATGGTGATTGCTGCCATGAAATTAAAAGACACTTACTCCTTGGAAGGAAAGTTATGACCAACCTAGATAGTATATTCAAAAGCAGAGATATTACTTTGCCAACAAAGGTCCGTCTAGTCAAGGCTATGGTGTTTCCTGTGATCATGTATGGATGAGAAAGTTGGACTGTGAAGAAGGCTGAGCGCCGAAGAATTGATGTCTTTGAACTGTGGTGTTGGAGAAGACTCTTGAGAGTCCCTTGGACTGCCAGGAGATCCAACCAGTCCATTCTGAAGGAGATCAACCCTGGGATTTCTTTGGAAGGAATGATGCTAAAGCTGAAACTCCAGTACTTTGGCCACCTCATGTGAAGAGTTGACTCATTGGAAAAGACTCTGATGCTGGGAAGGATTGGGGGCAGGAGGAGAAGGGGATGACAGAGGATGAGATGGCTGGATGGCATCACTGAGATGTGAGTCTGGGTGAACTCCGGGAGTTGGTGATGGACAGGGAGGCCTGGTGTGCTGCGATTCATGGGGTCACAAAGAGTTCGACACGACTGAGCGACTGAACTGAACTGAACTGAACCTTACTCAAGTCCCACTTCCTCCACGAACCTTACTCTGGCTCCTGCTACTTCTGAGGATTTTGTCTTTCTTTGGTTTCCTCTGCCAATAAGTGGTGCTGCCATGGAACTTAACATGTCATGTTCTACTCCTCTGTTTTGATCTCCATGGGAAGACAGCCTCAAAAATGGCCCTTGAGATGTAGATTTGTTTCAGGCATCACAAAAAACTTATTACATTTTTAAGAACAAGCTGCTTCTATTCTATTGTTCTTATTACATTTTTAAGAACAAGCCCTTGGTTTCCTCAACTGTCAAATCAAACTCAGTGAAATAACAAAAAACTTCAACCATGAATCATCAAAGACTTGGAGAGGCCAATCAGACTGGCTCCTAAGTACCAATTCTTAAAGCAGATGTGAGTTTCTGTTTTGTATTTTGCTGTGATTTTACCATGGAGAAAAAGATGTCAAACCCTATTCAGACTGAAATTGAAGAAAGTAGGGAAAACCACTAGACCATTCAGGTATGACCTAAATCAAATCCCTTATGATTATACAGTGGAAGTGAGAAATAGATTTAAGGGCCTAGATCTGATAGATACAGTGCCTGATGAACTATGGAATGAGGTTCGTGACATTGTACAGGAGACAGGGATCAAGACCATCCCCATGGAAAAGAAATGCAAAAAAGCAAAATGGCTGTCTGGGGAGGCCTTGCAAATAGCTGCAAAAAGAAGAGAAGCGAAAAGCAAAGGGGAAAAGGAAAGATATAAACATCTGAATGCAGAGTTCCAAAGAATAGCAAGAAGAGATAAGAAAGGCTTCTTCAATGATCAATGCAAAGAAATAGAGGAAAACAACAGAATGGGAAAGACTAAGGATCTCTTCAAGAAAATCAGAGATACCAAAGGAACATTTCATGCAAAGATGGGCTCGATAAAGGACAGAAATGGTGTGGACCTAACAGAAGCAGAAGATATTAAGAAGAGGTGGCAAGAATACACAGAAGAACTGTACACAAAAGATCTTCACGACCCAGATAATCATGATGGTGTGATCACTGACCTAGAGCCAGACATCCTGGAATGTGAAGTCAAGTGGGCCTTAGAAAGCATCACTAGGAACAAAGCTAGTGGAGGTGATGGAATTCCAGTGGAGCTATTCCAAGTCCTGAAAGATGATGCTGTGAAAGTGCTGCACTCAATATGCCAGCAAATTTGGAAAACTCAGCAGTGGCCACAAGATTGGAAAAGGTCATTTTTCATCCCAATCCCAAAGAAAGGCAATGCCAAAGAGTGCTCAAACTACCGCACAATTGCACTCATCTCACACGCTAGTAAAGTAATGCTCAAAATTCTCCAAACCAGGTTTCAGCAATATGTGAACCGTGAACTTCCTGATGTTCAAGCTCGATTTAGAAAAGGCAGAGGAACCAGAGATCAAATTGCCAACATCCGCTGGATCATGGAAAAAGCAAGAGAGTTCCAGAAAAACATCTATTTCTGCTTTATTGACTATGCCAAAGCCTTTGACTGTGTAGATCACAATAAACTATGGAAAATTCTGAGAGAGATGGGAATACCAGACCACCTGATCTGCCTCTTGAGAAATTTGTATGCAGGTCAGGAAGCAACAGTTAGAACTGGTCATGGAACAACAGACTGGTTCCAAACAGGAAAAGGAGTACGTCAAGGCTGTATATTGTCACCATGTTTATTTAACTTATATGCAGAGTACATCATGAGAAATGCTGGACTGGAGGAAACACAAGTTGGAATCAAGATTGCCGGGAGAAATATCAATAACCTCAGATATGCAGATGAGACCACCCTTATGGCAGAAAGTGAAGAGGGGCTAAAAAGCCTCTTGATGAAAGTGAAAGTGGAGAGTGAAAAGGTTGGCTTAAAGCTCAACATTCAGAAAACGAAGATCATGGCATCGGGTCCCATCACTACATGGGAAATAGATGGGGAAACAGGGGAAACAGTGTCAGACTTTCTTTTTCTGGGCTCCAAAATCACTGCAGATGGTGACTGCAGCCATGAAATTAAAAGATGCTTACTCCTTGGAAGGAAGGTTATGACCAACCTAGATGGCATATTCAAAAGCAGAGACATCACTTTGCCAACAAAGGTTCGCCTAGTCAAGGCTATGATCTTTCCTGTGGTCATGTATGGATGTGAGAGCTGGACTGTGAAGAAGGCTGAGCGCCGAAGAATTGATGCTTTTGAACTGTGGTGTTGGAGAAGACTCTTGAGAGTCCCTTGGACTGCAAGGAGATCCAACTGGTCCATTCTGAAGGAGATCAGCCCTGGGATTTCTTTGGAGGGAATGATGCTAAAGCTGAAACTCCAGTATTTTGGCCACCTCATGCGAAGAGTTGACTCATTGGAGAAGACTCTGATGCTGGGAGGGATTGAGGGCAGGAGGAGAAGGGGATGACAGAAGATGAGATGGCTGGATGGCATCACTGACTCGATGAATGTGAGTCTGAGTGACCTCCGAGAGCTGGTGATGGATAGGGAGGCCTGGCGTGCTGCAGTTCATGGGGTCGCAAAGAGTCGGACATGACTAAGCGACTGATCTGATCTGATCTGATCAAGTTTAAAAGCCTTTCTAACACTTGATATATGGGTTTTATTTGTATTAAGTATATTTTCCAATTAAGTGTGAAGTCCCTCTGAGAAATGAAGTATTTCCTGCCATATCAGTAAACAAGGATGTCACAGTCATCAGAGATTCCAACCCTCCAGGGCACACAGGAAGGAGAATACCTGTATGATCTGGCAGTCATTAGGCAGCAGACTAAGCAGACACTATTAAGCAGAGACACTTTGCTGACAAAGGTCCATATAGTCAAAGCTATGGTTTTTCCAATAGTCATGTACGGATGTGAGAGTTGGACCGTAAAGAAGGCTAAGTGCCAAAGAATCGATACTTTTGAACTGTGGTGCTGGAGAAGACTCTTGAGAGTCCCCTGGACAGCAAGGAGGGTCAATCCAGTCAATCCTAAAGGAAATCAGTCCTGAATATTAATTGGAAAGACTGAAGCTGAAACTCCAGTAGTTTGGCAACCTGATGCAAAGAGCCAACTCTTTGGAAAAGACCCTGATGCTGGGAAAGATTGAGAGCAGGAAGGGAAGGGAGTGATGTATCATTGACACTATAGACATGAGTTTGAGCAAACTCCAGGAGATAGTGAAGGACAGGGAAGCCTGGCATGCTGCAGTCAAAAAGCCGAACATGACTTAGCAACTGAACAACAACAAGGCAGCAGCCACTCCTTGTGATGAGCCCTGAGGAATTTAGGATGTATAAAAACACAGGATACTGACCCCAGGATATCTGAGGTGCATATGAACAGAATGGTTTCAATGAGTCCAGACTCTTTCATTTTCCCGTATATAGAAAACACTAAATTCCTTAACTTGGGATATCTGGTTTTCTTTAATTCACAAAAACACTTTTGATGTTCAGACTACCTGCTCTTTGTTGCAAACTTCTATATAACCTGTTTCCTCCACCCCTTCCCCCCTTGCCCCCAACTCCTGGGAACAGTTCTCAGAGGGCTACTTGAGATGCTGCTTCCTGGGCTTAAGTCCTGAAAATTTCCACCAAATAAAACAACTCTCAATTTTTAGGTCATGGCAATTTTCTTTAGTCAACACCTCGTTGTTCGCTGCTTGCTACCGGGGTGATTTCCACAATGCCCACTACCTCAGTACTAGATTCACAGGGGGTTCAATTCACATTTGCTGTTTGATTGTGTTTTCATTCTAAAGCCAGAGGTGATTTTGCTCTAATGTTGGGTCCTGGCGTTTGAAATTTTCCTACATCAGTTAGAAGTGTTTCATTTGCAAATCACAGAAAACTTAATCACCGAAGTTTGAACAAATAGTGCTTTTTTTTTTTCTCATATAAGAAGAATGCAATGTCAGGCCTTGGGTCTTAGAGATTTTCTGGGCCTTCCCCTTCAGGGTGTCTCTTCATAAGATGGCTGCTCAACTCCAGGCAACACATCTGCATTCCATTCTGGAACTGGTGTCAGGATTGGTTCAGCCTCTTTCATCAAGAAAGTCAAACCTTCCCAGAACCCTCCCGCCAAACTTCTGATTACATCTCATGGCCACTGGAGGACAGGGAAGCCTGGCATGCTTCAGTCCCTGGGGTCACACAGAGCTGGACATAGCAACTGAACAAGGCCAGAACTGTATCACAGGACCACTCAAAGATAAAGGGAGACCGGACATTAGATATTGGGCTGTCTTACCCTCCATAGTGGGCAGAGCAAAGGAAAGGAGGAGGGAGGTGGGTGCCATGCTGTCTCAGCAGCAGGGCCTGCCACCCTCTCCATTTAACAAAGCCTCCAGCACCCACAGTCCTGAAAAGCAGGTAGCCTGGGGGTCCACCCAGGGCCCTGGATCTTCTGCCTCAGTTCCCCAAGCTCACCCACTGCCCCAGTGTGGCTTGAGGTGGCTCTCAGAGCATAAACACTGGCTCAGTGAGTTCTCCTGGAGTGGGGTTAATCTATCTGTGATTTAGGCTTCCGTTTCCTCTTGGCAGAGTTTACAGTTGGAATTGAAGGCTCCCCAACAAGGAAGCAATAAGTTAGACAAAGCTGCCTGTTTTTTAAGTCCAATCAGTTTAACTAGGATTAGAAGTACCAATTTGAGCATTAATGCAACACTTTTTTTGATCCTTTATGCTGGCTAGAGCCTTGGAGGAGGAAATGCCAACCCCATCCAGTGTTCTTGCCTTGAAAATCTCATGGACAGAGGAGCCTGGTAGGCTACAGTCCATGGGATCATGGAGAGTCAGGGTTGTGGAGAGCTGGGCACAGCTGAGCGACTGAGCACGCATGCATGCACGCTGGCTACAGCAAAGGAAGGAAATGGATAAAAAGGACTTTTTCCTTTATTTTTATTTCTCTAATGACTCCCTCCAGTTTTCATTCCAATCTCAAAGAAAGGCAATGCCAAAGAATGTTCAAACTACTGCATAATTGCCCTTATCTCACACACTAGTAAAGTAATGCTCAAAATTCTCCAAGCCAGGCTTCAGCAATACGTGAACTGTGAACTTCCAGATGTTCAAGCTGGTTTTAGAAAAGGCAGAGGAACCAGAGATCAAATTGCCAACATCCGCTGGATAATGGAAAAAGCAAGAGAGTTCCAGAAAAACATCTATTTCTGCTTTATTGACTATGCCAAAGCCTTTCACTGTGTGGATCACAATAAACTGTGGAAAATTCTGAAAGAGCTGGGAATACCAGACCACCTGACCTGCCTCTTGAGAAACCTATAAGCATGTCAGGAGGCAACAGTTAGAACTGGTCATGGAACAACAGACTGGTTCCAAATAGGAAAAGCAGTATGTCAAGGCTGTATATTGTCACCCTGCTTATTTAACTTCTATGCAGAGTACATCATGAGAAATGCTGGGCTGGAAGAAGCACAAGCTGGAATCCAGATTGCCAGGAGAAATATCAATAACCTCAGATATGCAGATCAGATCAGATCAGATCAGATCAGTCGCTCAGTCGTGTCCGACTCTTTGGGACCCCATGAACCGCAGCACGCCAGGCCTCCCTGTCCATCACCAACTCCCGGAGGTCACTCAGACTCGCATCCATCGAGTCAGTGATGCCATCCAGCCATCTCATCCTCTGTCGTCCCCTTCTCCTCCTGCCCTCAATCCCTCCCAGCATCAGAGTCTTCTCCAATGAGTCAACTCTTCGCATGAGGTGGCCAAAGTACTGGAGTTTCAGCTTTAGCATCATTCCTTCTAAAGAAATTCCAGGATTGATCTCCTTCAGAATGGACTGGTTGGATGTCCTTGCAGTCCAAGGGACTCTCAAGAGTCTTCTCCAACACCACAGTTCAAAAGCATCAATTCTTCGGCGCTCAGCCTTCTTCACAGTCCAACTCTCACATCCATACATGACCACAGGAAAGACCATAGCCTTGACTAGGCGAACCTTTGTTGGTAAAGTTATGTCTCTGCTTTTGAATATGCTATCTAGGTTGGTCATAACTTTCCTTCCAAGGAGCAAGCGTCTTTTAATTTCATGGCTGCAGTCACCATCTGCAGTGATTTTGGAGCCCAGAAAAAGAAAGTCTGACACTGTTTCCACTGTTTCCCCATCTATTTCCCATGCAGTGATGGGACCAGATGCCATGATCTTCGTTTTCTGAATGTTGAGCTTTAAGCCAACCTTTTCACTCTCCACTTTCACTTTCATCAAGAGGCTTTTTAGCCCCTCTTCACTTTCTGCCATAAGAGTGGTGTCATCTGCATATCTGAGGTTATTGATATTTCTCCCGGCAATCTTGATTCCAACTTGTGTTTCTTCCAGTCCAGCATTTCTCATGATGTACTCTGCATATAAGTTAAATAAACATGGTGACAATATGCAGCCTTGACGTACTCCTCTTTCTATTTGGAACCAGTCTGTTGTTCCATGACCAGTTCTAACTGTTGCTTCCTGACCTGCATACAGATTTCTTAAGAGGCAGATCAGGTGGTCTGGTATTCCCATCTCTGACACCACCCTTATGGCAGAAAGTGAAGAGGAACTAAAAAGCCTCTTGTAGAAAGTGAAAGTGGAGAGTGAAAAAGTTGGCTTAAAGCTCAGCATTCAGAAAACAAAGACCATGGCATCCGGTCCCATAACTTCATGGGAAATAGATGGGGAAACAGTGGAAACAGTGTCAGACTTTATTTTTTTGGACTCCAAAATCCTGCAGATGGTAACTGCAGCCATGAAATTAAAAGACGCTTACTCCTTGGAAGGAAAGTTATGACCAACCTAGATAGCATATTCAAAAGCAGAGACATTACTCTGCCAACAAAGGTTCGCCTAGTCAAGGCTATAGTTTTTCCAGTGGTCATGTATGGATGTGAGAGTTGGACTGTGAAGAAGGCTGAGCGCCGAAGAATTGATGCTTTTGAACTGTGGTGTTGGAGAAGACTCTTGAGAGTGCCTTGGACTGCAAGGAGATCCAACCAGTCCATTCTGAAGGAGATCAGCCCTGGGATTTCTTTGGAAGGAATGATGCTAAAGCTGAAACTCCAGTACTTTGGCCACCTCATGCGAAGAGTTGACTCATTGGAGAAGACTCTGATGCTGGAAGGGATTGGGGGCAGGAGGAGAAGGGGACGACAGAGGATGAGATGGCTGGATGGCATCACTGACTCGATGGATGTGAGTCTGAGTGACCTCCAGGAGCTGGTGATGGACAGGGAGGCCTGGCGTGCTGCGATTCAAGGGGTCGCAAAGAGTTGGACACAACTGAGTGACTGAACTGAACTGAACTGAATATTACTGGTTATACTGTGAACAAATGACTGGACGGTACCATCCCCCTTCTCTTTAGTCGGAAGCATTTATCATGTGTCTGCCATTTACATTACCCTTTGCTGGGCCCGTAGTAGCATCACTCCTGTCTTCCAGGAACTTAATGTTGGCAAACAGTTGCTGGGCAGAGTTCAGCCTCCATTCTACTTCACGGTCTCCGGAGGTGCCTCCAGGAACCACGCAAACCAGACAAATGTTGCCATCTGCAGTGTAAGTGTTGGAAGGAAGGGTCACTGAAGTGGGCAACAGAGGTTTCAGAGAGAAGGTGGGACTTGAAATGGATTTCGAAGGAATAAGTAGCCACTGGTAGGGTGGACAGGAGGGGTGCCTTTCCAGGTGGGGAGTGGGTGAGCTAAGGAATGAGGAGGTACGACCAGGATGGGGGTAGATCAGATCAGATCAGATCAGTTGCTCAGTCGCTTTGCGACCCCATGAATCGCAGCACACCAGGCCTCCCTGTCCATCACCAACTCCCAGAGTTCACCCAGACTCACGTCCATCGAGTCAGTGATGCCATCCAGCCATCTCATCCTCTGTCGGCCCCTTCTCCTCTTGCCCGTAATCCCTTCCAGCATCAGAGTCTTCTCCAATGAGTCAACTCTTTGCATGAGGTGGCCAAAGTACTGGAGTTTCAGCTTCAGCATCATTCCTTCCAAAGAAATCCCAGGGCTGATCTCCTTTAGAATGGACTGGTTGGATTTCCTTGCAGTCCAAGGGACTCTCAAGAGTCTTCTCCAACACCACAGTTCAAAAGCATCAATTCTTCAGCGCTCAGCCTTCTTCACAGTCCAACTCTCACATCCATACATGACCACTGTAAAAACCATAGCCTTGACTAGACGAAGTTTTGTTGGCAAAGTAATGACTCTGCTTTTGAATATGCTATCTAGGTTGGTCATAACTTTCCTTCCAAGGAGTAAGCGTCTTTTAATTTCATGGCTGCAGTCACCATCTGCAGTGATTTTGGAGCCCCCCAAAATAAAGTCTGACACTGTTTCCACTGTTTCCCCATCTATTTCCCATGTAGTGATGGGACCAGATGCCATGATCTTCGTTTTCTGAATGTTGAGCTTTAAGCCAACCTTTTCACTCTCCACTTTCACTTTCATCAAGAGGCGTTTTAGTTCCTCTTCACTTTCTGCCATAAGGGTGGTGTCATCTGCATATCTGAGGTTATTGATATTTCTCCCAGCAATCTTGATTCCAACTTGTGTTTCTTCCAGTTCAGCGTTTCTCATGATGTACTCTGCATATAAGTTAAATAAACAGGGTGACAATATGCAGCCTTGACGTACTCCTTTTCCTATATGGAACCAGTCTGTTGTTCCATGTCCAGTTCTAACTGTTGCTTCCTGACCTGCATACAGATTTCTCAAGAGGCAGATCAGGTGGTCTGGTATTCCCATCTCTTTCAGAATTTTCCACAGTTTACTGTGATCCACACAGTCAAAGGCTTTGGCATAGTCAATAAAGCAGAAATAGATGTTTTTCTGGAACTCTCTTGCTTTTTCCATGATCCAGCGGGTGAGAGTAGAGGAAGCCTCAAGTCAGTGGGAGGTGTGTGCTGGCCTGTGAAGCCTCCTCTTTTTTAGCAGATAGAGTCGTTCCTTTGTATTTCAAGTGACCCTGGTAAGGCCACTGGATGTGACACCTGACACCTAGGACAATGTGATTAGTGCAGATTTGTGGGCTCTGGCTTTTCTACCTCCATCAGAGCCACTGGGGGAAATGGTACCTGCCCTGGGGTGGATGCAGGAGATACAAACTGGAAAGCAGGAAGCTGTCTGGGGTTTTACGGGCAGCCTCACAATAGGAGTGTGACATTTATGTTCCAGGGTGATCGTTTTTTTACTAAGGCCTGTTTAAGCTTCTTGATGAAAGTGAAAGAGAGTGAAAAAGTTGGCTGAAAGCTCAACATTCAGAAAGCAAAGATCATGGCATCTGGTCCTATCGCTTCATGGGAAATAGATGGGAAAACAGGGGAAACAGTGTCAGACTTTATTTTTCTGGGCTCCAAAATCACTGCAGATGGGGAGTGCAGCCATGAAATTAAAAGACGCTTACTCCTTGGAAGGAAAGTTATGACCAACCGAGATAGCATATTCAAAAGCAGAGACATTACTTTGCCAACAAAGGTCTATCTAGTCAAGGCTATGGTTTTTCCAGTGGTCATGTATGGATGTGAGAGTTAGACTGTGAAGAAGACTGAGCGCTGAAGAATTGATGCTTTTGAACTGTGGTGTTGGAGAAGACTCTTGAGAGTTCCTTGGACTGCAAGGAGATCCAACCAGTCCATTCTAAAGGAGATCAGCCCTGGGTGTTCTTTGGAAGGAATGATGCTAAAGCTGAAACTCCAGTACTTTGGCCACCTCATGTGAAGAGTTGACTCATTGGAAAAGACTTTGGTGCTGGGAGGGATTGTGGGCAGGAGGAAAAGGGGACAACAGAGGATGAGGTGGCTGGATGGCATCATGGACTCGATGGACGTGAGTTTGAGTGAACTGGGAGTTGGTGATGGACAGGGAGGCCTGGTGTGCTGCGATTCATGGGGTCACAAAGAGTCGAACACGAATGAGTGACTGAACTGAACTGAACTGAATGGCTTATTCATATGCCAGTTAGGCAGGACTGAAGGTAATCTCAATTTCAATGGGTTCTTAGTTAATAATCAGAGTAGGGCTGGAAGAGAGAGTTTTCCCAGGGAAAGACTGGTGTTTCCTAGAGGCTCTGAAAAATTAGTATTTTATTTATCCTAATGGACTCTCTCCCTGACTTCAAAGGAAAGGAAGTGTCAAGTCCTTTTTAGTTTTCAGCTGGTAAAAAATCCGCCTGCAATGTGGAAGACCTGGGTTTGATTCCTGGGTTGGGAAGATCCCCTGGAGAAAGGAAAGCCTACCCATGCCAGTATTCTGGTCTGGAGAATTCCATGGACTGTATAATGCAGGGGGTCGCAAAGAGTCAGACATGACTGA
The DNA here is from genome assembly GCA_935064755.1 of Tragelaphus eurycerus. NCBI lineage: Eukaryota > Metazoa > Chordata > Mammalia > Artiodactyla > Bovidae > Tragelaphus > Tragelaphus eurycerus. Next base: position 17,861,444 of record CAKXYN010000023.1, read on the forward strand.
GTGACTTTCACTTTCACTTTTTACAAGTGTTAATGAGAACCTACTGCTAATGGAGGGGCCTGGGAGTAGGCATCTTCTCACTTCTGGTGTAAAGTTGATGGTTTTCTTCTGGTTGGTGTAGGAGGCTACGGGCAGAAGATGGAGAAGACACACTAGGGAAACTGTTGGATGCTCAAGCTTCTCCTCCTAAACCTCCCCAAGAGATGCTCTTTGAATTTATCTCTTTTTAGTCTCCACCTTGGAGTGTCTTTGGGGTTGCCAAAGTCTTCCTTTAAAATGCAAATACCTGGAAGACTCCTTAATGGAGATAGGGGGAAGGATAACAGGAGAGTGGGAGAGGGAGGTCAGAAGGATGGAGATAAGAAGGATTCTGAGGTGTGGGGTATCTTGGGGAGGGAGATCTGGGGGGGGTGTCTGCAGGGAGATACTGGGGTGTGGCAGTGGAAGAGTACTGAGTGTTGGGCAAAGGCATTGACAAAGAGCTGGGAGGGCACTAGACACAAACTTTGCCTAATGTACAGTCTGATTATAAAACAAAAAAGAGTTATGTGCCAACTGTGAGGAGGGGAGCTTCCCAGTGGTAAAGAATCTGTCTACCAATGCAGGAGACACAAGAGATGCACGACTGATCCTAAGTTGGAAAGATTCCCTGGAATGGGAAATGGCATCCCACTCCAGTATTCTTGCCTAGAAAATTCGATGGACAGAGGAGCCTAGCAGGCTACAGTCCATGAGGTCAAAAACAGTTGGACATGGCTAAGCAACTGAGCACACATGAGGAGGTAGCTTTTTCATGAGGGTTTCCCAGCTTTCTGTTGCTGTTGAACAAGCTACAACAAAACTCAGTGGCTTAAATCAATAACCACTTCTACCTGATCATTTTGTGGGTTAGAAATGGGGTTGGGGCTCGGCTGGGTGATTCTTCTGTTCCGTGTGGAGTCCATGAAGGTCACTTGGTGGTACTTGCTACCTTTTTAAGAGGAAGAAATAAAAAAGGAAAAGTCAGCCAATAAACATTTATTGAGCATCTCCCTGGCACAGAGGCTGAGAGCACAGACTGAAATGAAAATGGCACCATCTCTTCCCAGTCACATCGTCTTGCTAAAGTAACAGCCTCTCTAAGTGTCATTTGTCACATCTGTAGGTGGGGTTGTTATGAGGTTCAAATGAGATCACAGATGAGTGCTCAATAAAATCTAAGTCATTTAAATTATCCCGAGTGTCTCCCATCTTTAAAGTAATTGCTCTCTCCTCTCTCATCCAGCTTTAATTGCTGCACTCTGTCTCTCTTTTAAGAAACTACTTACAGATTTGCAAACATTTTCCAACTCACTGTCTCTACTTGCATCCCTCATTCCCCATAAATCCAGGGCTCGCCAGGTTTTGGTCCCACCATGTCAAGCTCTTCCTCCCAAGGTCACCAGGGACCTCCTTGTTGCAGAATCTCATGGACAATCTCTTCTGGAAACAGAAGCCACGATCAGTACTCTCTTCTTTAAATCTGTTCTGCTTTGTCTCCTATGGCACCTGCACTCCTGGGTCTTCTCTCACCTCCCTGGTAACTCCTCAGCCTCTCTAGTGCTGTTTTCCTTCTGTTGTAGCTTAAAGGCTGGCTTTCTCTGGGTTCCCCTGTTTATCTTCTCATTCCCCATGCTCCCTTGAGGTCATTTTATTGACTTGTGGTTTGAATTATCACCTGCAGTCCAAATTGCTTTCCCAAGGCTCAGAGCACTGTGGCCACTGCCTCTGGAAAGCCTCTACATACTTGGATTTTGCTGCCCCAACTCTAGCAACTTGATTCTTTTCTGTGTTTCACTTTTCAGTGAATGTCACCACGACCTTAGTTGTCCAGGTCAGTCATCTTTAATATCCCTATTGTTTTAGTTCCCATGTGAAATTGATCACTAAATCCTAATTCTATATCCCAAATTGCTTTATTTTTTTTAAAAAGTGTTTATTTTAAAGTTATAATTTACTCAAATTTATTTACCTTCTGTCTTTGCTGATTCTTCTACCTCCCCGTGTTCTCCAAATAGAAGCAGCCTCAGGGACTCCATGGGTCCCTTTTTCCTCTCCTTTCTACTATCTGTCTGAGTCACTTTCACTTTTTCAGCTTTTCTTCCTTTTCCATTATGGCTTGTTATAGGATTTTGAATATAGTTCCCTGTGCTATACAGTAGGACCTTGTTTATCCATTCTCTTTATAACGTTTGCAAGTGCTAATCCCAACTTCCCTGTCCATCCCTCCTCATTCCCCTATTTTGGCGACCAAAAGTCTGTTCTCTTTATCTCTACTTCATAAATAACTGCATTTGTGTCATACTTTAGATTCCACATGTAAGTAGACATCACATATGCTATGTTTGGTATTTCTCTTTCTTACTTCACTTAGTGTGATGTTCTCTAGGTCCATTCATGTTGCTAAAAAAGATAACTTTATTTCAGCATTTTTTATGCTGAGTAGTATTCCATTATATATATGCCAGATTTTCTTTTATTCTTCTGTTGATGGACATTTAGTTTGCTTCTATGTCTTGGTTATTGTAAATAGTCTGCTATGAACATCGGGGTGTATGTTATCTTTTTGAATTATGGTTTTGTCTGGATATATGACCAGAAATGGGATTGCTGGATCACATAGCAAGTCCAGTTTTAGTTTTTTTTAGGGACCTTCATGCTGTTTTCCATAGAGGCTGCAGCAATTTACATTACCACCAACAGTATAGGAGGGTTCCCTTCCACACACTCTCAGCATTTGTTATTTGTAGCCTTTTTAAAAAAATATTTCTGTCCTTTTTATGTATAAAGCATGCTAACAACATGCAAGGCCACCAGTAACTTTGTATTTCTTCCATTCGGGGTTTTCTTGAAACTGTATCATCTATGGAGAAAGAGGATTTCTATATGTCACAAAGTTTTCCAGCCACATCTTGGAGCTCATCACCCAGCCAAAGAAGCAGAAGCACTTGTAGTACTGCCCAGTCACAAGCTCCCAGGGTGTACTGTCAAGAAGATCCTCCTATCTGTTGGAAAGGTAGCATCAGCTTCCGGGAGGGAAGGAGAAGGGAATGTGGATGGTATGATATTGACAAGTAACCCATGACCCGTACGGGATTCAGAATCCAGGTCTGGAATAGATAAATATACCAAGTTTAGAAGACTATGCCAAAATGTAAAGCTCTCTGGCAGGTTATTTGACTTGTTCTTTTTTTTTTTAAAGCCTATTTTGTCTGATATAAGTATTGCTACTCCAGCTTTCTTATGGGCTCCACTTAAGTGGAATATCTTCTCCCATCTACTTACTTGCAATGTAAGTGACCCTAGATCTCAAGTGGGTCTCTTGTAAACAACATATTTATAGGTCTTGTTTTTCTACCCACCCAGCCAGTATCTGGGCTTCCCAGGTGGCTCAGATGGTAAAGAATCTTTCCACAATGTGGGAGACCTGGGTTTGACCCCTGGGTTGGAAAGATCCCCTGGAGAAGGGAATGGCTACCCTCTCCAGTATTCTTGCCTGGAGAATTCCATGGATGGAGGAACCTGGAAGGCTACAGTCCATGGGGTCTCAAAGAGTTACACATGACTGAGCAACTATCACTTTCACCTTTTCAGCCAGTCTATGTCTTTTGGTTGGTGCCTTTAATCCATTTACATTTAACATAATTATCAATATGTATGAACCTATCACCATTTTCTTAATTGTTTTGGACTTATGGTTTATTTTTTGTAGGTCTTTTCCTTCTCTTGTGTTTTCTTCCTGGAGAAATTCCTTTGTTTTGTTGTTTTGTCACTCAGTCATGTCCAACTCTTCATGACCCCATGGACTGCACCAGGCCAGCCTTCCCTGTCCTTCACTATTTCCTGGAGTTTGCTCCAACTCATGTCTACTGAATTTGTGATGCCATTTAACAGTCTTATCCTCTGTCATCCCTATCTCCTCTTGTCCTCAATTTTTCCCAGCATTAGGGTCTTTTCTAATGAGTCGGCTCTTTAGAGCAGGAGGCCAAAGTATTGGAGCTTCAGCTTCAGCATCAGTCCTTCCAATGAACATTCAGGGTTGATCTCCTTTAGGATTGACTGGTTTGATCTCCTTGCAGTCCAAAGGGACTCTCAGGAGTCTTCTCCAACACCACAATTAAAAAGCATCAATTCTTTGGTGCCCAGCCTTCTATATGATCCAACTCTCACATCTGTACACGACTACTGGAAAAAACATAGCTTTGACTATATGGACCTTTGTCAGCAAAATGATGTCTCTGCTTTTTTAATATATTGCCTAGGTTTATCATAGCTTTTCTTCCAAGGAGCAAACATCTTTTAATTTCATGGCTGCAGTTACTGTCTGCAGTGATTTTGGAGCCCAAGAAAATAAATTCTGTCACTGTTTCCATTTCTTCCTCATTTGTTTGCTATGAATTGATGAGACTGGAGGCCATGATCTTAGTTTTTTGAATGTTGAGTTTTAAGCCAGGTTTTTCCACTCTCCTCTTTCACCTTCATCAAGAGTCTCTTTAGTTCCTCTTCACTTTCTGCCATTAGCATGGTGTCATCTCCATATCTGAGGTGGTTGATATTCCTCCTGGCAATCTTGATTCTAGCTTAAGCTTCATCCAGTCCTGCATTTCGCATGATGGACTCTGCATATAAGTTGAATTTAGCAGGGTGACAATGTACATTCATGGTGTACTACTTTCCCAATTTGGAACCAGTCTATTATTCATGTTGGGTTCTAACTGTTGCCTCTTGATCTGCACAAACGTTTTCAGGAGGCAGGAAAGTGGTCTGGTATTCTCATCTCTTGAAGAATTTTCCAGTTTGTTGGGATCCATACAAAAGGTATAGCATAGTTAATGAAAAAGAAGTAGGTGTTTTTCTGAAATTCCCTTGCTTTTTCTATGATCCAACGGATGTTGGCAGTTTGATCTCTGGTTTCTCTGCCTTTTCTAAATCCAGCTTATATATCTGGAAATTCTTGGTTCACATACTGTTGAAGCTTAGCTTGAAGGATTTTGAGCATTACCTTGCTAGCATGTGAAAAGAGTGCAATTGTTTGATAGTTTGAACATTTTTTGGCATTGCCCTTCTTTGGGGTTGGAATGAAAACTGACCCTTTCCAATCCTGTACCAGTGCTTAGTTTTCCAAATTTGCTGCCATATTGAGTACAGCATCATCTTTTAGCATTTTAAATTCCTCAACTGGAATTGCATCACTTCCACTAGCTTTGTTCTTAGTAATGCTTCCCAAGGCTCACTTGACTTCACACTCCAGGACATCTGGCTCTAGATGAGTGATCACACCATCATGGTTATCTGGGTCATTAATACCTTTTTTGTACAATTCTTCTATGTATGCTTGCCACCTCTTCTTAATATCTTCTGCTTCTGTTAGGTCCATACCATTTCTGTCCTTTATTCTGCCCATCTTTTCATGAAATGTTCCCTTGGTATCTCTTATTTTCTTGAAGAGCTCTTTAGTCTTTCCCATTCTATTACTTTCCTCTATTTCTTTGCACTGATCACTGAGGAAGGCTTTCTTAACTCTCCTTGCTGTTCTTTGGAACTCTGCATTCAGATGGGTATATCTTTTCTTTTCTCTTCGCCTTTCACTTCTTTTCTTTTCTCAGCTATTGTAGGGCTTCCTCAGACAACCATTTTGCCCCTTGGCACTTCTTTTTCTTGGGGATGGTTTTGATCACTGCCTCCTGTACAGCATTACAAACCTCCGTCCATAATTCTTCAGGCATTCTGTCTATCAGATATAATCCCTTGAATCCCTTGAATTATTTCCACCGTATAATCATAAGGGGTCTGATTTAGGTCATACTTGAGTGGCCTAGCGGTTTTCCCTACTTTCTTCAATTTAAGTCTGAATTTTGCAATAGGAAGTTCATGGCTTTTCCGCTTCCGCCGAGGAGAACCTGCAGCTGCAGTCGTGAGTCATTTCAAATTCGTGGATATTGGTATCAACTTGACAGATCCTATGTTCAGAGGAATTTATAGGGGAGTTCAAAAGCATCAAGATGACTTACAGGACGTAATAGAGAGAGCTGTTCAGATTGGTGTTAAAAAGTTTATGATTACAGATGGAAACCTAGAAGACAGTAAAGATGCACTGCGTTTGGCACAAACAAATGATATGTTTTTCAGCACCGTTGGGTGTCATCCTACAAGATGTGATGAATTCGAAAAGAATGACCCTGATCATTACCTGATGGAGTTGCTGAATCTTGCTGAAAACAACAAGGGGAAAGTTGTAGCCATAGGGGAATGCGGACTTGATTTTGACCGACTACAGTTTTGTTCCAAAGATACTCAGCTCAAGTATTTTGAAAAACAGTTTGAACTCTCAGAACAAACTAAATTGCCCATGTTTCTTCATTGTCAGAACTCACATGCTGAATTTTTGGACATAATGAGAAGAAATAGAGATCGGTGTGTAGGTGGAGTGGTGCATTCATTTGATGGTACCAAGGAAGCAGCAGCTGCTTTGATGGACTTGGGTCTCTATATAGGGTTTAATGGTTGCTCACTGAAAACTGAGGTGAATTTAAAAGTTCTAAAGTCAATACCTAGTGAAAAATTAATGATTGAGACCGATGCACCTTGGTGTGGAGTCAAAAGTACACATGCTGGATCAAAATATATAAAAACTTCATTTCCTACCAAAAAGAAGTGGGAAAACGGGCACTGTTTGAAAGACAGAAATGAACCCTGCCACATAATTCAAATACTGGAGATAATGTCAGCAGTAAGAGATGAAGATCCACTGGAACTAGCCAATACACTATATAACAACACTATTAAAATATTTTTTCCTGATATGTAATTGATATGTGTCTCCCATTTTCCCACCATGTATATAAAATTTCATGATAAAACTTAAGTTTCAATAAAGGAATTTGCTGGAAAAAAAAAAAAAATAGGAAGTTCATGATCCGAGCACAGTCAGCTGAGACATAGTACTATTAGCATTTGTTGTAAAACTGGTTTAGTGGTGCTGAGTTGTCTTAACTCTTGCTTGTCTGTAAGGCTTTTGATTTCTGCATCAAACCTCCATCAAATCATCAAATCTCCATCAGATTGAGAGTGTAGACTTTTTAATGATAGCCATTCTGACTGATGTGAGGTGGTACCTCACTATAGTTTTGATTTGCATTTCTTTAATAGTTAGCAGTGTTGAGTATCGGAGAAGGCAATGGCACCCCACTCCAGTACTCTTGCCTGGAAAATCCCATGGACAGAGGAGCCTGGTGGGCTGCAGTCCATGAGGTCGCTAAGAGTCGGACATGACTGAGCGACTTCACTTTGACTTTTCACTTTCACGCACTGGAGAAGAAAATGGCAACCCACTCCAGTGTTCTTGCCTGAAGAATCCCAGGGACGGGGGAGCCTGGTGGGCTGCCGTCTATGGGGTCACACAGAGTCGGGCATGACTGAAGTGACTTAGTAGCAGCAGCAGCAGCAGTGTTTAGTATCTTTTCTTGTGCCTGTTAACCATCTATATGTCTTCTTTGAAGAAATATCTATGTAGGTCTTCTGCACATTTTTTGATTGGGTTGTTTGTTTTTATTTGTTGTTGAGTTATTTGAGCTTTTTGTATATTTTGGAAGTCAAATTCCTGTTGGTCACATTGTTTGCAAATATCTTCTCCCATCCCATAGGTTTCGCTTTGTTTATGGTTTCATTTGCTGTGCAAAAGCATATAAATTTGATTTCGTCCCATTTGTTTAGTTTTGCTTTTGTTCCTATTGCCTTGGGAGACTGACTTAAGAAAACTTTGGTAGAATTTATGTCAGAGAATGTTTTGCTTATGTTCTCTTCTAGTGGTTTTATAGTATTATGTCTTATATTTAAGTCTCTAAGTCATTTTGAGCTTATTTTTGTGTATGGTGTGTAGATGTGTTCTGATTTCATTGATTTGCATATAACTGTTCAGCTTTCTCAGCACTACTTGCCGAAGAGACTGTATTTTCTCTGATGTATATTCTTGCTCCCTTTGCCAAAGGTTAATCAGTTGTAGGTGTGTGGGTCCAGTCTTTTATCTATTCCAATGCCATACCCTGGGATTGGACCTCCATCATCTCTTACCAGCTCACTGCACTGGCTTTCTGACTGCTCTCCCTAGTTGGAGCATTGCTTTGCCCCAGGCCATTCTCTACACATATTTGGAGTTACTCCTCATAGCTCCCTACCTGATCAGATGAACTGAACTGCCTACAGGTCACACACTGGATACTTTACTTCCAGGCCTTAGTGTGTGTTGGTTCTCCTGACCAGTGTCCTCCAACTCCTCCAACTCTTTTACGATTAACACATTTTCTGGAAGGCAAATGTGATTTGAAAAATATCATGACCAATGTAATTACTGCATCACAGGCTGATCATTGGCCCCCGAGTTTTCATTCTCAGCAGCTTGTGTGTTTTCAGCACACACTGCTGAAAATAAGGGCTGCATTTTCTTGCAGCTCTCTTGCAGCTATATGTGGCTATGACTAAGTTCTGGTGAATGGGATCTAAATTGGATTGTGTGGCAGCTTCTCGAAACATCCCATAAAAGAAAACTGGCATATGCCTTTTGTCCTGTTCTTCTGTCTTCTTCCCTGCTTCTTGGATCTCTGGTGCTATATAGCTAGATTTGGAACACGGTTTCTCAACCCTGACACCATTCACATTCTGGGTGTGGGTGATTCTCTGGGATGTGCTGCTCTACCTACCTCTAGATGCCAGTGGCACCTCCCCCTTCCTCACTCTGCACTGTTACAATCAAAAATGTCTCTGCTGCTGCTGCTGCTAAGTCGCTTCAGTCGTGTCCGACTCTGTGCAACCCCATAGACGGCAGCCCATCAGGCTCCCCCGTCCCTGGGATTCTCCAGGCAAGAACACTGGAGTGGGTTGCCATTTCCTTCTCCAATGCATGAAAGTGAAAAGTGAAAGTGAAGTCGCTCAGTCGTGTCCAACTCTTATCGACCCCATGGACTGGAGCCTACCAGGCTCCTCCGTCCATGGGATTTTCCAGGCAAAAGTACTGGGGTGGGGTGCCATTGCCTTCCCTGCAAAAATGTCTCTACACATTGCCTATTGTCCTCTGGAGTGGAGTGAATGCCCTTGATAGAGAACTGCTGATCTAGAACAGTCAACCTGAGACCAGGAATGGCAAAACCATAGGTTCCCTTGGGAATAACAGAGGGGCCTGGATTCTTGAGCAGCTGGGGGTGACAGTCATGGACAGCCTACCTCTAGACTTCTCCACTGAGGAGAGAGAGACATCCCTCCAGTTTAAGTCACTGTTATTTTAAGTTTCCATCACTTGCATTCTTACTTAATTTTAATTAATACAATTATCTTTTTTTTTTTGAAATACAAACTAGTGAAATTAAAGCTCAGTACAATTTATTTTGTTGTCAAAGACATATATACAGAATGAATAACTTTGTAAAAGGTCATGGCTTAATAAAGTTTAACTCAAATGTTCAGCATTGATTAGTTGGGAGTCTTAGGTGAAAGAGACAAGTTATTCTTTCTACATGAGCTTAAGCAGAGAAGGTGAGGAAGCTCAAAAAATCAAAAGGTAAGGAAGATGCGCAGGAATCAGGGGGAATTATAGGGGCCTTGGGGGGCTGGAATCAGAGATTTGAGCCTTCTAGAACACACTCACTGTCTCTCTCTACCTGTTCCTCCTCCTCTCCTATTCCTCAGGGGACATTCTGACACTGGGGAACATGGCGGCTGACAGCAGTTGCATCAGCAAGAAAGGAGCTCTTTCCCCACCAGCTCCGGCAGCTGCTGTCCTATGACCTTCTGAATCTATGACTGTGATTAAGTGCAGCAATTGCTCTAACCTGGCTCTCAGGCTTCCCTTTGTGGTCAGGGGTTTAAGGCTGTGACCTTAACTTTAAGGAGTGAGAGATGGGCACAGGCTGGACAAAGACCACGGTCACTTTGCTGCTTAGCTTACACACCCTCTTCTTCCCATATACACAACTTCAGAAGTGTCCCTGATTGAGAGAAAACCATGCTGCTCAGACCTCTTTCCCACAGGAGAAATCAGAAGTCTACTGAATACCCTTCTCCTTAGGTCTGGGTAAACATATTCCTCATGATCTCGAGAAAGGATAAATGTGCCTCCCACAGCATAGCCAATATGTAGCCATGATGGGGGAGGAGCAGAAGAACAATGAAAGCTTCCACTTAAAACAGGGGAAAAGGAAGAGGAGATGACAGCCCCTGGCTGGGCAGGAATGGTGAGTTAAGCACGCAGATGTGATTGTTGACTCACTGCCCCGGCCATGGGTGAGTCCTCGGTCAGCCAGTGTGGCCTTCCTGTGCTCTACAGGCTGACTCTCCTCCCAGCGCTTGCCCAAGCCACACCTGAGGGGCAACTGGGCAGGTTTTGCTGTTGGACTAGCCTGCCTTGAGGCCTACTCCCTCCTGGCATTGGCTCTGGGGCCCGAGTTTGCCTTAAGGTTGAAATCATAAGCTCCTGTGTGTCCAGTCTGCCGTATCTGACAGTAAAGCTTAATAAAACTCTCACTGGTTACGTCTGAGGGAGCTTCATTGACTGGTGAGTCATGGTGTTTGAGTCTGAACCCAAGCCTTCCATTTCTGTCTCCTAGTTCGTTCCCCTTGTCCTCAGTTTAATGGCTTTGTCTGCCTTTGCCTTGGATCCAGGATCATAGGCTTCCTGTCAGGCCCTCCCCTAACATTTGTGGGGCTGCAGCAAGAGCGCAAAAAGAGGTCCATGGTCTCCCAGTTTTTCTTTCCACTCAACTCTGCTAAACAGGGCCTCATGCCCGGATGTAGTCAACTCAGTGGGTACATCCAAGCTCTGTTTGCCCTGCCCTCCGTCAGCCATCTCTCAGCAGCAGCAGGTCAAGGGGGTGTGTAATCTGGAAGCACATGGTCCATTCAGAGGAATGCCGTAGGGCTGTGGCCTTCACAGGCCCAGGAAGCAGCTGCAGGACCCTCAGGAAGGACATTCTGTGACCTGAGGTGCTTGAAGCATGTCTCGAAGGAGGTACCAGGTTCCAGGTGGACGTGTGCCCTGGGCCTGGGCTATTATTCCCATGGGGAAGGGAATGCCCAGAGGAAGGTCAGAGTAGGATGCTTTAAAGTATGAGGGAGTGATCAAGACAGGGCCTTTCTTGCTCAGGTCTAAAGCCAGTACTGTTTCTGTCCTCAGGCTGCTTCCTAGCAGTTGACACAATCATGGCTAGAAACTGGGGTGAATTTATAATAGAAGGTGTTTACCCTGGATATCGGACTTCCCTATTTCTCTTCATTCTCCCAGATAATTGTTTCCTAGTCAGGACATTAATTTCAGCACAGAGATAGAACTCAGCTGAGGAAGGGACCTCTCAGGGAGCCTGCTAGGTCAGATTTTGGGGAGTGACCAAAAAACTGTAGACTACTGCTGAAAATGGCAAATCCCTCCCCCTTCATCTTGCCTCCTATCCTCTCTCTGACCCACCTCATCCCAGAAATCAACAGGCAAAGGAGAAATAGGGGTTTCAGAGTCCCAGCCCAGCATCACTGAGCAGAGTGCAGAAGGATGTATCTGGAACTGGGAGACAATAGCTTGAAAACGTGTATAAGAGAGTGCACAGTTATTCAACCCCAGGGCTCTGTTGCATTTGCTGAAGGCAGAAAGAGAATCTCAACAAGCCCATGCACCCTTCTTTAATGTAAGCACACAAAAGTAACCAGAGTATTCCACTGTGCCAACATTTTTCTGCCAAGTGTTTTCTAAAGCTATAACCATGAGAACACATGGTTTGGGTCATGATATACATCATACATGGTTAATAGTTTAACCATGTAGCAGGGATTATCATATTCCTTGCCTGGGATGGGGATCTGTGGGGGTGGGGGTCCTCCCTCAGCTCCCCACCCCATCTTGACTTAGCTTATTTCATCTTCTAGATATGTCATTGGCAATATTCTGTATCAGTTTTGATTGTTGGTTGCAACAACAGAAACAGATTCTGACTCACCGAAGTACCAAGTAAGTTTAATGGAAAGGTATGAGATAGTTCATATGGACATCGCCAGATGGTCAACACCAAAATCAGATTGATTATATTCTTTGCAGCCAAAGATGGAGAAGCTCTATACAGTCAGCAAAAACAAGACTGGGAGTTGACTGTGGCTCAGATCATGAACTCCTTATTGCCAAATTCAGACTTAAATTGAAGAAAGTAGGGAAAACCACTAGACCATTCAGGTATGACCTAAAACAAATCCCTAATGATTATACAGTGGAAGTGAGAAATAGATTTAAGGGACTAGATCTGATAGAGAGAGTGCCTGATGAACTATGGACGGAGGTTCGTGACATTGTACAGAAGACAGGGAGCAAGACCATCCCCAAGAAAAAGAAATGCAAAAAAGCAAAATGGCTGTCTGAGGGTGTCTTACAAATAGCTGTGAAAAGAATAGAAGCAAAAAGCAAAGGAGAAAAGGAAAGATATACCTATTTGAATGTAGAGTTCCAAAGAATAGCAAGGAGAGATAAGAAAGCCTTCCTCGGTGATCAATGCAAAGAAATAGAGGAAAACAACAGAATGGGAAAGACTAGAGATTTCTTTAAGAAAACTAGAGATCCAAGGGAACATTTCATGCAAAGATGGGCTTCTTAAAGAACAGAAATGGTATGGACCTAACAGAAGCAGAAGATATTAAGAGATGGCAAGAATACACAGAAGAACTTTTCAAAAAGATCTTCACTACCCATGTAATCACGATGGTGTGATTGCTCACCTGGAGCCAGACATCCTGGAATGCAAAGTCAAGTGGGCCTTAGGAAGCATCACTAGTGGAGGTGATGGAATTCCAGTTGAGCTATTTCAAATCCTAAAAGATGATGCTGTGAAAGTGCCGCACTCAATATGCCAGCAAATTTGGAAAACTCAGCAGTGGCCACAGGACTGGAAAAGATCAGTTTTCATTCTGATCCCAAAGAAAGGCAATGCCAAAGAACGCTCAAACTACTGCACAATTGCACTCATCTCACACGCTAGCAAAGTAATGCTCAAAATTCTCCAAGCCAGTCTTCAATAGTACATGAACCGTGAACTTCCATATATTCAAGCTGGTTTTAGAAAAGGCAGAGGAACCAGAGATCAAATTGCCAATATCTGCTAGATTATCAGAAAAGCAAAAGAGTTTCAGAAAAACATCTATTTCTGCTTTATTAACTATGCCAAAGCCTTTGATTGTGTAGATCACAATAAACTCTGGAAAATTCTGAAAGAGATGGGAATACCAGACCACCTGACCTGCATCTTGAGATACCTGTATGCAGGTCAGGAAGCAACAGTTAGAACTGGACATGGAACAACAGACTGGTTCCAAATAGGAAAAGGAGTATGTCAAGGCTGTGTATTGTCACCCTGTTTATTTAACTTATATGCAGAGTACATCATGAGAAATTCTGGGTTGGAAGAAGCACAAGCTGGGAGAAGAATCAAGATTGCCGGGAGAAATATCAATAACCTCAGATATGCAGATGATGCCACCCTATGGCAGAAAGTGAAGAGGGACTAAAAAGCCTCTTGATGAAAGTGAAAGAGGAGAGTGAAAAAGTTGGCTTAAAGCTCAACATTCAAAAAACAAAGATCATGGCATCTGGTTCCATCACTTCATGGCAAATACATGGAGAAACAGTGGAAACAGTGTCAGATTTTATTTTTTTTGTCCCCCAAATCACTGCAGATGGTGATTGCAGCCATGAAATTAAGAGATACTTACTCCTTGGGAGGAAAGTTATGACCAACCTAGACAGCATATTCAAAAGCAGAGACATTACTTTGCCATCAAAGATCCGTCTAGTCAAGGCTATGGTTTTTCCTGTGGTCATGTATGGATGTGAGAGTTGGACTATAAAGAATGCTGAGCGCCGAAGAACTGATGCTTTGGAACTGTGGTGTTGGGGGAGACTCTTGAGAGTCCCTTGGAGTGCAAGGAGATCCAACCAGTCCATCCTAAAGGAAATCAGTCCTGAATATTCTTGGAAGGACTGATGTTGAAGCTGAAGCTCCAGTACTTTGGCCACCTGATGCGAAGAGCTGACTCATTGAAGAGACCCTGATGCTGGGAAATATTGAAGGCAGGAGGAGAAGGGGATGGCAGAGGATGAGATGGTTGGATGGCATCACTAACTCAATGGACCTGAGTTTGAGTAAACTCTGGGAGTTGGTGATGGTTGAGAAGCCTGGTGTGCTGCAGTCTATGGGGTCACAAAGAGTTGGACATTACTGAGCGACTGAACTGAACTGAACTGATGAGAAAGTTGACTACATGTAAGTAATAGTAATCTGGCCTCAGGGGATGGGCTGAGGGAAGAAGCCATGCGACTTGAGTATCTCAGAGGCTTCCTCCATATCACTGTTGTCAGACCTTGCTCCAGGTCTGACAGTGGTCTCCAGTGCTCTTTCTATCCTGCACTGTCTGCTCGGATTGCAAATTGCTGCAGGGCAGAATCTGAATCAAGAGTTCCTGCTTGGGTCAGGTGGCTCTCCCCTGGGCCAATCCCTGTGTCTAGGGGATTAGAGTATTTGATACACCAGGTCTGAGTCCTTTGACTCCTCTGTTGCTAAGAGTAGGGTGTTGAGGCTAGTAGAGAATCCCATGCATGGGGAAGAAACATTTCCTGAGGAAAGGGAGGTACTGTTACTAGAAGAAGGTGGAAAGTTATGCCTGGGAGATAAAAACAACAAATGGCCTTTACGTCAGGCAAGCTGGGATTTCAAGATTATGAGAAGTAATCATGTTCTAGGTGGCATGAGGAGTAAAACTGCTTCTTAGCCCACGTGGACTCCATACACTGCCCTGCTGGCACAGGCACACGCCTGACTGCACTCCCTGGTCCTTGCCTACTGCCTTCCTCTTCATGGCGCTGTGCTCAGTGGGGAATGTGTTTTAATCATGCATTGTTCTTGCTTTCTTTTTATTTGTCTCCCCTCCTCTTTCCTTTGTATGATCACTTTCTCAGTTCTAGATAACCATCTTCCTTGGATTTGCCCATCAAAACTCATCCTTCTAGAGTCTCATGCTTATAGGATTTGCTCTTACCAGCTATTAGGTGAGAAGAGACTAGATAAACTAATTCCACTAGGGCTTTTATATCTCAGATCCTAATAAATGGCTGTCATCACAATGTAATGTTCTTTCACTGAGACTTCAGTGGAGAAAATTCAGGCTCTAAGGAAAGGTGAAAGCCTGCTGGTAGAAGCATCTTGGGGTCTTGGCTTCTCTTACTTAGATCATGGTAGTGTTGGCCTGATCAGATCCAGGTGTAACTGCATGTCCCTCTAGCACCTAATGCTAAATCCTGGGTCCTTAGACCCCACCTCACAGCCGGGAAAGAAATAACGCTTTGCATTAAGTTATAACCAGCATTAGACACACAAAGTCTGTCTGCATTGGCTCACTTGACCAAACGTATTCCAGGTCGATATTCGAAAACATTATCAACTGGTCTGGTCAGGGTACCAGCCAATCATATCCAGGATGCTGAGAAAGGGGATCCTCACGCTGTAATAAGCCTGTGTCTTAAAGCCTTTGAAGGTCCTGTGATGATCAGTGACGCACAGGGCTGCAAGTGATTGGTTGGGGAATGAAAGGTGGGACAGATGTGGATATTGAGGGAAGTCCCAAGTAGAAGGAAAGAGAAGCTCCAGTCTTCCTTACACAATGAATAGAGGGTTAAGGGAAAGGGGCAGGGCCTGGGGAATCACAGTATCAGTCTTCTTCTCTTTGACTTTCTTGCATCTATGTAAAATCTGCTTGGCTTTCTAGGTCATTCTCACAGATGAAAAGGAGTAGCCCACGAGGGTGGGCAAGATGAACTCTGTGCCATTGCCTTGGTTAAGGGTGAGAGTGTGATAGCAATGATGGTCAATACTGGTTGACACAATGTATGTAAGTTTTGCACATTTAAAGGAGACAGATTCTCCTCCACAGAGTGAGTGAAGTGAATGAGTGAAGTTGCTCAGTCGTGTCCAACTCTTTGCGATCCCATGGACTGTAGCCTACCAGGCTCCTCTGTCCATGGGATTTTCCAGGCAACAGTGCTGGAGTGGCTTGCCATTTCCTTCTCCAGGGGGTCTTCCCAACCCAGGGATCGAACCCAGGTCTCCCGCACTGTAGACAGATGCTTTACCGTCTGATGACCGCTTTCTGTATACATGTCTACACTGTCAATATCAGGGCCCATCAAACATGGCCCCTTGGTAAGAGCATTGTCTCTTTGGACCCTAGCAGTTTTTCTGGGAAGGGTGGTAGTCAGGGGATCCAGGAGGAATCCAAATGAGTTGCCAAGGTCAAGTCCAGGTGAGCCAGGGAGGGAACTTGTCAGAACAAGGGCAGAGTCACATCTCCAGGAAGCCGTTCTTAGCTACTCCAGTTTCCAAGGATCTCTGAGTTTTCTGAACTTGCAGTCACTTTTATGTAGGAGGGCACATTAGAATCATCTGTGGAGTCACCAAAGATTCAAGGGGTCCAGGATGGGATGGGAGCAATTGCATTTTTTCAAAGGCTCTTAGCGCATAATTCTGAAAAATGTCCTTGGTCAAGAAGTTTTGTAGAGCATTTATAAGAGGTGCCGGGGAATAGAATTTGCAAAAGGGAGGCCGTGGAGGAAATTTAGCATTTAGTGGTATAATCTTCAGTTTGCTGCAGTCCCCCACCATTCCCTGATGCCTTATATTCTGGTGGTCCATTCTTCCTTGTCTGTGACTGATGGGCCCTGGCACATCTGGGTGATGGCATCCCTCACATGGACACACCAGGAGGCACGCTTTATTCCAGTGGTGCTGCCCTAGCTCTGAGTGCTTCTGAGGATGCTTTTCAGGTTCTAACTTCAGAACAGCTTCATACCACACACAAGAAAATCAGTCTCCTCATTCTGTAGCTGTATAATAATTATTTTTTTTAAAAAATGACACCTTTGATGTGCACAGAGTAGTCTGGAAAGGTGTAAAATTTTGCCTGAAATGAACATTTACACCCTTTGAACTCATAGGTTTGAGATAAAGACTCCAGAATTAGCTAGCAGCGTAATAGAGAAAAGGTTTTTTACCCATTCATTCTTTCGAAGGGAAGAACAGATTCTCTGAAAGTGAGTTCCAACCAACAACTCAGTGCTGTCTGCATTCCCACGGAGGCTTTGGGTATTGCCTAGCCCAGCACTGCCCAACAGAAATACAATGTGAGTCACAAATGCAAGTCTTACATGTAATTTAAATTTTTCTAGTGGCCACACTAAACATTTTTTAAAGGTAAAATTAACTTAATGATATACTAATATTTCATTTAACTCAGTGTATTCAAAGTGTTCTCATCTCAACTTTCAGTCAAAAAGTTATCAAGAAATTTTAGATTTTTTTTTTTTGTCCTTCATGCTTGAATCCAGTGTGTATCCTTAAAGCCCACATCTATTTGGGCTGGCTTTCCTGATGGCTCAGGCAAAGAATCTGCCTGCAATGCGGGAAACCTGGGTTCAGTCCCTGGGTTGGGAAGATGCCCTGGAGAAGGGAATGGCAACCCATTCCAGTATTCTTGCCTGGAGAATTCCATGGACAGAGGCTATACAGTCCATGGGGTTGCAAAGAGCAGGACTCAGCCGAGCGACTAGCACTTTCACTATTTCAAGTGCTGTGTGTGGCTAGTTGCTTTCACAGATCTAGCTTCTTGATGAGAAGCCAACCTGGGGTCTCATAGTGTAGAAAGGCCTCGTTAGATTGGCTTTTCCTGGGGCTGGCCCACGTGTGCTCTCGTTGCCTTAAGATGCATTTGCTCCTGGGCCAGTAACTCGTGTCTTGGCTTTTATTGTTTCCTTGGTCTGATGGACTTAAATTCAGCCAGATTTCCTGGTATTGTGCCAGTGCTTTCCTCTGAGCTTCATTTCTTCCCCTTCAAGTCCTTGCATGCCACTGTGCTATAATTCAAAGCTACTATGGGCTAGGATCCCGTGGACCCAACCCAAACAGGAAACTGGCTTTTTCATTGTTTGTTTTGAACCACAAATTAGAAAATGTCAAGACACTTGTTTTCAATACTTGAGAACTGAATTTAAACTCTACAATTTCCAAACGGGACTTCCAACGTGGAATGATTTAGAGGAGTCAACTGTTAGATTATGAGGGCTGATTAGAACATGAACGGACCCTAAACTTTCCTTGCTTTGATAATTATCGCTGACTGTCTCACCCTTTGTTTAGAATACTATTAGTCAGAGGCTATAAAACCTTGTATGAGGCTGGGGTATCTAAGGTATTCTGGAATATTTCAGTAAGTATTCAACAAAGAATCACTGTGTTAAAAGGTTTTAGTTGAGGTCTCTGTCCCAAATCTTTGTGAATCCCACAGTAGACAGTCTTGTCTGTCATCATGGGTTCTCTCCAGTGTGCCCTGGGCACATAGGCGCTGTGTGCTGTATGGTGGTGCCATATACCAACCAAGGCAGGAATGTTGGCACCTGTCTAATAGTCATTCCTCTTGCTTTTGCTGCAATATGGTGGAGCGCACCACCTCTGCAGTAATAGAGGCTGACAAGTGTCCTGCATATAAAAGAGGCATGCCAGAGGGTTACTTTCCCAGACTCCTTTGTAACCAGGACTGGCCATATGACCCAGCTCTGCCAGAAGGACTCAAGTGAAAGTATTTTTGGAGAGCTCCTGGGAAAGATTTTTCTCCCTGATAAGAGAGAAACGTGAAAGACTGACTCTCTTGCAGCTCTGGTTGCCGTCTTCTTCCTGATAAGGTTGTGATGTTTGCAAATAAGGCAGCTATTTTGGAAGCATGAGGTAAAACACCTGGGGATGCAAGTGAAGCTGTCTGAGGATGCTGAGACTGGTGATGGAAAGAGATCACATCTTTGATGACATCATTGAGCAACTGCGTGGAACTTGGAACAGAACTTCCTACTTTTAGAATTGTTTTATCATATGGAACTCTGTGAAGCTACAAGCCTTCTAATGGTCTGGGGGTGGTCAATGCAGGTTTAAGAAGGATATTTAACTCTAAAGATTAAAGCCTTTTGGAAGAAAGGTGTTAGATAAAGGGGAGGCTGACAACATTCACATGTGTAAAACCTCAGTCGTGTCGTACTCTTTGCGACCCCAGGGACTGTAACCCACCAGGCTCTTCTGTCCGTGGAGATTCTCCAGGCAAGAATACAGGAGTGGGCTGCCATTTCCTTCTCCAGGGGATATTAATACTTAGCAACCTCAAAAATATTCTTGCAAGCTTCTTTGTAAGAGGCTTGGAAATTCCTGATCTCCTGGAACTTAGCCTTCCATCTCAATGTATTCCACAGTTATCAGGGGTCTGGGTAACAAGAAGATTGGGACCTGTAACTCCTTAAGGAATATAGTGTCTGCAGTCTTTAGCAAAAGAGCATCTAAACCTTTTGTCTGTTTCCTGTGCTGTGTGCTCAGTTGCTCAGTGGTGTCTGACTCTTTGCAATCCCATGGTCTGTAGCCCACCAGGCTCCTCTGTCTGTGGGATTTTCCAGGTAATAGTACTGGAGTGGGTTGCCATTTCCTCCTTCAGGAGATCTTCCCCATCCAGGGGCTGACCCCTTTTCTCCTGCATTGGTAGGGAGATTCTTCACCACTGAGCCTCCTGGGAAGTGATCTCTTTGTTTTCTACCTCAAACCAAAGGGGGCAGATCACTCTTATAGATTTACTATCTTGAAACCAAATGTGGGAGTGGTTTTGTTTTGACAGAGGGCACTTCAAGGGACCAGCCCACTGTAGCCTCCTTTTGTTTCCTGTTTGGGCAACGTTTGAAACTGGTTGGACTAAATTTCCATTTTTACCTTAATTTCTTTCACACATGCTCAGCTTGGGTGAAAGGAGACAGAGACAAGCACTGACATTTATCCTCAGAGGATAATACATTCTGAACAGTAGTTTATCCTGGAACACTGACCCCTGAGGCAGGTCATGGCACATGGTCAGTCCTGATGGGTGCCCAGGGCCTGTCTGGATCCCAGGATCTTCTTCTCAAAGTGTTAAGAGCATGCCCTGAACATCTGTGACTGTTCTCAGGAATGCATTCTAATTCTTGAGTGAGGAGACCAACGGGTAGTTGAGGGGATATTGAGGGAGAAGAGCTCATAATTCAAAAATTGAACATGGTTTTCTCAACTATGCATCTGGTGCTATTATGAAGTATAAAGAAAGGAAGGATTCTAGTATTAACGCATACACACCTATGCACGTGATTGTTAATATGTACAATAGCTATAAAAGACATATGACTGAAACAAATTTACACAAAACTGAGCTGTGAGTATAATTTATTCATATTCTTACATAGAAATTTATTATATGGGCAATAGAAAAGAATACAAATGCTCCCTAAGAAAATCAATAAAATATTTGCTAAAATTGTTAGGATAATACTTAGTAACAAAAATAGCTTGAGAAAATGAATACTATTTAGACAACTTACAAGGTTTGAAACTGTTCCTGTTTGCAAGTCTGTGTGAGGGCATGGTAAGAAAGTCAGCCCTCGAGGGCTTCCGTGTGAAGATGGGCTTGGAGACACGAAGAGGCTCTGGTTCACTTAGCCATGCTCAGGTCTCCAGGGCTGGTGATCTTTAGTCTGCTTGCTTTTTTGTCTGTCCCCTCCGAACTCTTATTTCTCAAATTCCCTAACAAAAGAGATTTTTCAAACACTGAAAATTTAGTTTTTTCACAGAAGTATACATGACTCTATGACAGTTGCAAAGTCATGGTTTCAAAAGGTCACAGGGTTTTTAAATTGAAACAGTGTTTTCCTGAGAAAATTAAGAAGTGAACTTTTCTCTAAAATAATTGTGGGTTTACTTCCCTTCTGTTCCTATAGTTTGCACTGACTACTTCAAACTCAAAGAAGGAAAAACCTTTAGGATTCCAGTTTCACTTTCCAATCCTCTAAAATTCTGAAGCTTCCCAGTGCTGTATTCAGCATGCTCAGTTATATAATCTTTACAGGACTCAGAGTTTACACAAACAAAGCAAAATTGGAGGCTTCTTTATCCATATATTTTTGGTGGTTCAAATACCATTGGTTTTTGAGTGAGAATATTGTTAAGTGTTTAGAAAATAGTGAATTTTTTAAAAGTAAGAATTAAGCAACTTCTAAGCACTCAGAAGCAATCTGACATAACTTTCAGTCTTTGTAATACATGACATCCTTAGATGAATTGAAAACGTGGCTTTAAAGGGCCCTTGGATGCTGATGATTTGGTATTTGATCCCCTATTTTTGTGGCCTTCACAGAATCAACTTAGGGAATAAAGTGAAAATAGCTATGCTGAATATTTTAGAAAAATTTAACTTTTCTTTAATATCTAGGAACTGATAAGGCCAATAACTTCTCTTATTTTACCTCACTGAAAACAAATCCATTCTCACAATAAAAAGATAATAAGCTACCTAAAAAAATCCTTTGCAATAACCAAGAAAAGTGACAATACAGAATAATTTTGATGGACGGGATCCCATTCTTCTTCCTGCAGCTCTGCTAGCCTGAAACAAACCCACCATCTCCTGTAAGAGAATGCCACACCCAGGGGACAGCGTGAAGGCCGTTCTGTTGAGGAGCTGGGGCGGGAGCTCAGTGGTAGGCCCTGCCATGTTGACCACAGCTGTAATGAGTAACTTGCATTGATTTTAAATACGCCCAATGGCTTATCTGCGAATTCTAGGCTGACTTTGATTTTGTGACTGTGAATTCCATTCACTTAAGGTTTATAGAGATTGTAAGAGATTGGTTTTATAGAGATTAATTTTTAATTAATACTGTTAACATCATGTACAATCAAACACCAAGAATATCAATAAATATCAATAATTAGCCTTGGTCTTCCTTCCTCTTTCTGTTGGAACATTCTGACTCTATAGGTGTAGTACAGTCTTAGCGCCAATGCCCCACTAGGGTTTAAAATCCCACAGCCAGAGGACATCACCTTGGTGTGTCTTGTCACTTGTTTAGAGATGCTCCAGAGTCTGAAGGAGATACAAAGT
Organism: Tragelaphus eurycerus; assembly: GCA_935064755.1. Taxonomy (NCBI): domain Eukaryota; kingdom Metazoa; phylum Chordata; class Mammalia; order Artiodactyla; family Bovidae; genus Tragelaphus; species Tragelaphus eurycerus. The sequence goes on from CAKXYN010000023.1 coordinate 17,883,461, forward strand.
GAGCATAAGAACAGATCACTGATGGTTTAGTATGAAATTTGTTACTAGTAAAAACAACAGTTTTGAAGCTCTGGAAGTCAACTGGGGGAGCTCGTCAGAAATGACTTGTGACCATGGCTGTGGATGGGGGTTGCGTTCACAAAGGCCCTTGAACCGTCCTTTTCCTGGATTGTAGGTAGAAGATGCGGTTTTCCTCAGGATAAGTGACTTTACTGATGGGCATCTTGTAGATGTTGGGGTTTTTTGTGGTCAGCAGGAGGAACAGTAGTGTGGCTAAACAGAAGGGCCAGGTACCAGATGGCAATCCGACCTGCAGAAAGAGACAAGCCACACGCTTCTTTAAGATCCTGTTGGAAAGCTAACTTGCACAAAGCACAGGCTTCACATCACTGTCATTCAGCTCAGAAGATAACTCTGGAGGCACGACTCTGGACTCTGCTTGTCCCCGTGGAGACTGAGTCGAAGACCTCAGGACATTCGGCTCCTGAAATGTCAGCATGCACTCCTTAGGGATGATGCATGCCCTGCCCTCCCTCTTACACAGTCAGACTTCCTACAGCGGATGTGCAAAGATGACACTTAGCCCCTAGAGATGATACTTAGCAACCACCAATAGCTCCCGACCACTCATCACATCCATGAGGCTGTCTTTGATGACTTCATCTCTCTCTCCCCTTGGCCTCTGCCCAGACTAGGTCTTGGACTCTATTTGCTTTACTTCTTTTTGTTTCATCTCTCAAACAGACTCTAAACTCCTTGAGGGTAGCTCCTCCTCCTGTGCATCCATGACAATTTAAGCAATTCTGAGCATATACCATGTACTTGATTAGGTTTGGCCCTATAGACTCCCCCAACTAACCCGGGTGTGATGGTTCCCAAACTTGACTGCACATCAGAATCATCTGGAAGAGTTTAAAAAAAAAACACAGATAACCAAGAATCATATAAGATCTACTCTACCAGAAATGCCAAGGTACAAGGCCTGAGGATCGGGATTTTTCACAATCTCCCTCGCTGATTCTGTTCTGTAGCCTGCCCAATTCTGGCTCACAGGCCAAGGTCTGTGAACTTTTGTTGGGGTGTGAAGGGCCCCCCAAGCTCTAAGGCATCCCATCATGCCTGTAACAGGGCTTTGACAGTCCACCATAAAGATAACTGTGTCTCCAGAAGGACCCTCCCAGGTCAGCTCTCTGTGTTGCTGTGAAGAGGACTAGATGTGGTCCTGCCCCACTGACAGCCACGACCACAGCTGTATGGATGGAGTTACCAGGAACTGGCCTGGCATCACCTGCAGTGGTGGATGAGGAAGAGAACTGAGAGGTGGGGGGCCCCAGAGCAGCCGGGGGTACTGGGCTCCTCAGGGGGAGGGGAAGGAGAAAGTCAAAAGGCTGGACAGTACTGAAATGGAAGGAGAAGTGGCCAGAGGCACTTAGTAGGCGATGATTTTGCTTATTAAATAATTTAGGACAGGGGTCTGAAAAAGTCTTACTGAGGACCGACTGGGGATTTTTTTTTTTTTAAAGACTAAGGGTATGAAAAAGTCTTGGCTTAAAAACAGAAATCTGGATCTTTAGCCAATGATCCTTTTCCTTCCTTTTCTGATTTTTCAATCTCTACATAGTCCCAGCTTTCTGTTTAAGTAAAAGATATTCTGAAGTCAACTTCTTGATACTCAGAATTAAAGTATGGACTTGATAATATATACGCTAAATTTCACTTCTTTAAGACAAACAATCTGATATTTTTAGCAAGCCTGGCGATTATAGTTTGGGCTAAGGTTTACTGTGATGCTGGAGGGTAAATGAGGACAGGTGGGTCCAGAAGATAGACTACAGAGATTATCTGTCACGCATCCTGCCCTGGGACGCCATTGAGGTGGACTTCAGGAGGGTTTCTGTATCATTGAAAACTGACCAATCATGCTGATGAGAAAGTGAGATGAGAGCAAACTTACCACAGCCATCACGTGTGACATGCTGGCTCCCAGGTAGGCAGTGAACAGGGCTAGGAGAAAAAAAAGGGAAAGAAAGAGCGCTTGGTCTCCTTTCAATATAATCCCTGGAATGTAAACTTGTGCATTTCACCAGTGAGCCCAGCACCCTGGTGACAAGCCTGAGCTTAGAGTCAGCAGCTCTGGGTTTGCATCCAGGCTCCACCCCTTAGGAACTTGGAGCCTCCACTCAAAGCCCCCATTTCCTCACCTGTACAAGGGGTTAATGGAAATCTCGCTCTCAAGAATTGATGTGAGTGTGAAAGAGGGTAATGCTTGGGCTTAGCACACAGTAAGTACTCAAGAAAGGTAGCTTTTCTGTGGTACTATTTTTTTTTTTTTTTTGCTGTTATTGCTAATATAATACTTAAGGAAAAGGCCTTCTACAGTAAATACATTTTCCCATTATTTTACCCAAGCATAATTAAAATGAAACTTATGAATGTTCGTTGAGATAACATACAATCTCACGGCATCTGAGGTTCTCAGATCAATGGTTAGAAATCACAGCTTAAAAAAACCATGGTATATGTGTATAGAAGGAGATAGTAACTCAGAAATCAGCAGAAACTGAATACAGACCTAGGATTCCTCTTTGTATGAACATTTTCCCTAAAACCGTTAAGGTCCACATACATGTCAATGAGTTAACATCCTGTGTTTTTATTTACTTTGAGCATGAATTTTTGAGAGTAGGTAATTTGAGTACAGAGGATGAGATGGCTGGATGGCATCACCGACTCGATGGACATGAGTTTGAGTGAACTCCGGGAGTTGGTGATGGACAGGGAGGCCTGGCGTGCTGCAATTCATGGGGTCGCAAAGAATCGGACACAACTGAGCGACTGAACTGAACTGACTGAATTTGAGTATATGTGTGGCCTTCAATGTAAAATAACAGAAACAAAGAGCTCAGCTAGCTAACTGTCAATTCTTGGGCCCAAGGAGACTCAGGGAAGCCCTTAGGGTTCACAGAGACCACCTGAAGAATGACCTTCTTATAATGGCCACATAGCCAACTGGGCCACCAGCACTCACCATATGGTCTTCATGTCCATCAAGAAACACATCTGCTACTTTGGGGAGTTGGGTGGGGTGGTGGGAGAGACTCTATGATCTTTTTACTTTACTATAGATTTCCATCCTTTTATTGATATTTTATCTTTTTATCCTGACATTTTTTATTCAATATTATACCTAGTTCTTTCACATATGAATTGTCTCATGCTAACAGGAAAGGCTCATCTTTGGAAATGGTCTGGGCTTCAAATCCCAGCTCTGCCATTTTGTTGGTTGTACAACAAGTCAGTGAACTAGGAATCTAGTTTCATTGTCTGTGAAAAGGCAGCTGGAAGAGGTTCTTCACAGGGAGTAATGACTCTCAAATGAAATTATGTATTTTCACAAGCAGCAGCTATAAACTCATCTCTGTCATCATAGAAAAGGAGGTACTGCTCTGAGCAGAAGGGTTGGAAGATTTGCTCTGCTTGGCTTGGATAATTTCATCCCCACCCTCTCCATTTAGTTCACGCATTCATTCAAGAAATATTCACTAGCCATTGGCTAAGTATGGAGACATCCTGTCCCTGCTTTCCTGAGCACCGGCTCTTTTATGACACTCCCCTGAGCACATGAGTCCTGACTGCATTTCTCTCCTAGGAGTAGAGTAGCTTAATACCTATTAGCACCCTGTTGGTGCTTAAGCTTTTTCAATTCTATGTTGCTTTTCTTTCTATAGTAAGAGTATCAGACTAGCTAATAGTTGTTGCCCATCATTAAGATGAGCTGAGTTGGGCTGGGGAAGCCTTACAGTAGAGGTGAAGTTCTGGACATCATGGTTTGGCGGTGATGCCCCTAACAGTGTGCTGAGTAGCTGAGGGAGAGAAAAGGCCCTCCACTTCCCTCAGTGGAAGGGAAGACTGAATCCCAGTTCTTCACAGACAACATCCCTCCCCACAGACCTCCATATGAAAGTCCCACTATGATAACGCAACCTGTAAGAAGAGATCCAAAATGTGTTTCCAATTTGCAGTGATAAAATAACAAAATTGAGGAGTTATCTGGCTGTGCAGTTTCTGGCTTAGGGACACAGGGAAGGCAGATATACCAGGCTTCTATCAGAGACTCCCATGTCTGCTTCCTGATAAAGCCACAGGAGTTAATAAAAGAGGAGCTCTATAATAAATGTCTTTGTTTATTTACCTTGGCTGACAAGCTTGATCTTTTGTTTGGTGATATGGGCAGGCAGAAACTTGCTGTGTATTTTACTGTGCGATCTGCTTTACAAGAGGGACTGGAGGCCTGTCTCAAAAGTTTATGTCCAAAGATAAAAAGGACTGATGCTTGTGCCCGGTGTGGATGGAACAGCACTCCCACACACTGTCAATGGCACGGCAAATTCATATGGCCTCTGTGGGGTGCATTTGGCATCTACTGAAAACAAGGGGAGCTAGGATTTTGGCACCAGTGTCTGGGCTTTTAACTAATTCTATACTGACTTAACCACCAGTATTTACTAATAAAGAAAATCTGGATCTATCCAAAGGAAGGTAGGTATAATAGATAAAATAAAGGCCCTCAAAGATGTCTACGTCCTGATCCCCAGAACTTGTGATATGTTGCCTTACATGGCAAAAGGGACTTTGTGGCTATGATTAAGTTAAAGATTTTGAGACAGGGGATTATCCTTAGCCAAGTAGATTCAATGTAATCATGAGGTCCTTATAAGAAGGAGGCAGGAAATTTCTATCTAGGGAGTAGGATGAAGTGTTTTCACCTGCTTTATACTCTTCTGTATTGATTGAATTTTTGTTTGTTTCATACAACAGTCCTGTACTACTATAAAATTACAGAGAAAAAATAATGAAAATATCTCAGCTTTGGGGAAACACATTTGTAAACATTTTTGTCTTCTCCTTTTCCATGATCTGTGAAAAGACATTCATAGACCATATCAACAACTTCTGTGACCAAGACAGTTTTTGCTTGATCTTTAAGGATGTGCCCAGGCTGTCCATACACTGGCCCAGACCATGCTTTGCGACAACTGGAATTCCTCCTCTTACTTTTCAGGACTTACAGAAAAGCCATGCTTTCTAGGAGGTGCTTTTGGATGATTCTGAGTTGTATTGTTTCCCCCAGGGACTCCTGGCCTATGAGTCTTTTGGTTCTGCATCATGTGGCCCCCACGGGCTTCTCTCTCTTACTTTCCTGGCTTCTACTGTCTGTATACAGGAGCCACCTAGGATCTAAAGCTTCTGAACCCCTAGCTCTTCCTAGTACTGTTTGGATTGTACTACGAATGTTTAGTACATATTTTCTACTGCTACCAATAGAGGAAAAAATAATGGTTTGCACCTGAGATAAAGGTTTGAAACCTCAGACCCATTTCAGAATAAAAGAGTTTATTCCAGGTGAGCTCAGGGGGCCATATAATCTGTCTCTACTTTTCTCCTTTGGCCTGAGCTTGTAAACAAGTAAGTGAGCAAAAGGTTTTGACAGGACTAGTAGGTGAAACAGTTATGTAACTATAAAGAAATTGACAAAATAACATGTGAATGGCAACTGCAGAGCATCTGAGTTCTGTTAATCTTGCTACAGCATCAGATAATCAAAATTGAATAAAGCCTTAGAAATCCTTAGTCCTATCCCACATCCTGCCCAATGCAAGAACTCACTCCAAATCCTGTCTGACATGTGGCCCACCACGTTAATAATGGCTGGATTGATTAATGGTGATAAACCCAGCCACTATTGGATTAATGGTGATAAATCATCATTCATGGTGATAAATCGTCCAACTAATGGTTGATTAGTTTGGTGATAAACTGAATCTTGGCAAATATTTCCATGAGATTATAGAAACTCTTGCCTGTTCCAATATCCTTCCATCCCTTTGTCCCCCAGGAAGGATCATTCCTTTCATTGTAGCATATTATCTTACATACTTTTAACTTGTGTTGAATTAGGGATGCTGGAAGCTATGAGTGAATAAGCCACCCCTTGCAATGGCCTGGGAAATGCATTAGCTTTTCAAATCTGAAGCACTCGAGATCTGTTTTGACCTAAGGGCTTGAATGGTGCTGAATGAAGGAAGGGAGAGTAGTGGAGTGGATTAACTCTGGAAGTTGTTGGCAAGTATGGACTCTGGGTTTACATCTACCCCTAATGGATGCCTTTCAGTGTATCAGTTTCTCTGCCCTTAGAACTCCAACAGTAAAATGAGAAGGATGTCATGGAGCTCTCCAGAACCCCTTCTAGCTCTGACAGTCTAAGTCTGGCCTGGAGCTCAGAAAGGATTAACATTACAGGTCTCAAAACGTGGTCCCCAGAGGAATAGCATCAGCACCGCCCGGCACCCTGTTAAAAATGCAAGCTCCTCCCCTGCCTCCCTGGCCGGCTCTAACAGACAATGAGTCCAGGACCGGGGCTGGGCCCCAGAAATCTGGGTTTTAACAAGGCTTCCAAGAGATTCTGATGTTTGTTCCCGTTTGAGAATAGCCATATTAATGTGATTCTCTAAGGGGCCATTAATACCACCAGACTTACCAGGAGAACTGACTGTATTTAACTTGTTTGCTTTCAGTTTCTTGGGTCAAACAATTAGTATGAAGAACACAGGACAAATTGTTTGTATCCCCCACCAAATACATATTGTAAAATGGTTAATATGACCCAGCAGGCTCTCCAGTCTTCAACATGAGCAATGAGGTAGGCAGAGCAGACCCGGGTCCTGAGAGGGGAGGCCTGTTGCCCTGGTCACACACTTAGCAGGTATCAGGGGCTCAAACTAGAACCCCAGCTCTAGTTTCTCACACAGTCCTTTCTTATTGTTTGTCCTGGATTTTTATACCACCGTCACTAGCAACTTTCCCCACATTCAGGGAATACTCACCACAGGCAAGAGCCAGGAGGTGGGTTTGCCAGGTGAGTGCCATGAACGTTCCTCCAATTGCGATGCAAGCTAGAGAGCTGTTGAAACCCCAGAGTCCAGCGTAGACATCCTCAAATGGAGCTGAAAGACTGAGTCCTATTAGGGAAGACAGGAGGGGTCAGAGCTTTAGACTAAAGGCAGGATGTTCTGGAAGGAGCCTGGGGGTGGGGAAGGCATCCGAGAACTCCCATTGGTCCCTTGGAAGCAGACCTTCAGGAAAGGTGTAGAAGATGCCTGAGACAGTAACGGGGCAGAGGCAGTGCTCAGTATCTGGGAGTAAGTCTGACACTCACCTGCTATTATCCCCAGCAAGGACCCGATTGCAGCGTGCAGACACATGAGTGGGGAGGAGAGGAGGATGGCGCCCAGGAAGATGCCCCCTGCCCACGGATTGTCGCAGCCATATATCTGACCCACACCCACAGGCAGGGACTTTAGCAACTGCGGAAACGATTTAGAAAACACGGCCATTAAAATGCCTGGACAGAAACCTGTAGGACACCCACAAACACAGTGCAATGTCATTTTAGATTTAGCATATCGTATCTTTCAAGATCAGAGTTACTAACATTTATAATTCTCTCTTGCTCGACAGAAAAATCTCAGTCGCTTTATCCCCAGAGATCCACCAGCCCTCCCTGCTGCACGCTGGGCCCTCCTTCTCCAGATCCCTTTGTTCGCTGGCTCTGTGGCCCACACTGACACCTAGTTTTGGTCGCTGATAAGCTCCCGGTATGGCGTCCCTGTTCCCCACTGTGAGGATCAGCCACACCTCCCAGCGAGGATGGTGGGGACCACCTCTTAAACTTCTATTCTCAACTCTCCATCAGTTCTGAGGCCAATACATCAATGCATCTCTATGGTCAATAGAAGTATTATTACTCCCTTGCAATTCAGCTGTTAGTGCTACAGTCAGAGACCCAAAGTCAGGTTATCTTATGAGCAGCTCAGAAGCAATTACTAGCAGGTTCATGAATCAGGACCATATTTATATTTCTGTTGCTAGTGAGAACATTCATTAATTAAATTAACTGTTTTATTTTTAAAAACTTATTTATTTATAATTTTATCTTACAAATTAATTAAAATTCTTTTAATTTTTTTATCTTTTTTTTTTAGAGAGAGCATGTATTAATTTAAATCAAGATAGCTTGTTCCAGTTATCAACAACTGTTAGTCCTTAGAACACAAAAATGTATTTAAATGTCCTAATTATAGCTTTCTGGCTGAGTTCTGAACTCTGATAATGTGTTCATAGAATGGGAGTTCTTAGCAAGAAGGCACAAGGTTTGGTTCAAGCTAACAAATGGTTTAAATTAAAATAGCTATGTAGGGTTAATAGCTTCTGTATTGGGCAGTTTTAGATAGCTCAACTAATGCTATTTTTTTCACGGGTAATCTTGATAAATTTTTAAATTTTCCTTCTGAGTTATTTCCAAATTCTTCCATTCATTTTCTGTACAAAAGCTAAAAAAAAAGGGTATTTGAACTCCTCACGTTTTACTGCCCAGCAAAGAGGACAGCAGAGGGGTTTAATAACCTGAGAGCAGGAAAGGCAGTCTCTAGACACTAAAAAATGTGAGGTTGTTCTTCTTCTGATTTCAAGTGTTTTCTTTATTTTTTAATACTTGAGAAAACTTAGACAACTTTATTAAATAAACATCAATACAAAGAGCTGGAATTTGATTTGGGTCAAGTAGGCTTTTAAAAAATAGTGCTATCCCTATACATATTTATAGTGAGATGCATAGCATATATCCTAGGAGAATGGTTCTCAAACTCTGGCCCACATCACTGTTTGGGGAACTTGTTAAAACAGATTCCTAGACTCCACCTCAATGATTATGATTTAGGGAGTGTGAGATGGAACTTGTATTAATATTTAAAAACAATGACTCTGATGCCCCTAAAACTCAAGAAATCTGAATTACTGTACATATTTTAGGAGATCCACCATAAGAAAAAGCAAAATAGAGAAGTTCTGCAATGGGATCTAACAGTGAGCAACCAGTTCTTTTGATTGGGGAAGGTAGGTCAGGGAGGACAGAACCCCAGGCTGCTGGCCCCTGCCTCCAGGGCTGGTCCCTGTCAGACACACCACCCCCCGAAATAAGGGCAAAGTTTGGAACAAAGTGTCAGGATTCCAGTGGAGCTATACTTTGGAGTTAGCACTGCTGCTGCTGTTGCTAAGTCGCCTCAGTCGTGTCCGACTCTGTGCGACCCCATAGACGGCAGCCCACCAGGCTTCCCGTCCCTGGGATTCTCCAGGCAAGAACACTGGAGTGGGTTGCCATTTCCTTCTCCAATGCATGAAAGTGAAAAGTGAAAGTGAAGTCGCTCAGTCGTGTCCGACTCTTAGCAACCCCATGGACTGGGGTCCATGGGATTTTCCAGGCAAAAGTACTGGGGTGGGGTGCCATTGCCTTCCCCGAGTTAGCACTGCAGGTGTTAGGAAAAGAGTAGGAAAAGTTAGTTTTGACCACATAGTCCTTTAAAAAAATCTCTTAGAACCCAAAGATTTGGATTAGAACGAATAAGCTCTTAAATGGCAAGAGAAAGTGGCAAGGCTACTCCAGAGCTGAGTTTCCGTAAGGTCTGATGTCCACCAACAATTAACCAGGAAGTGTCTTCCAGAGCCCAGGGGAGGTGGGAACGGGATATAAGAAGACAGGGTATCTTACCTGCAGGGCACTGAGGTCAGGCCAGGTGACATTGGGAACTGAGGTGACAGGTGTGATCAAGGTGCTTGGGAAAAATGGATTGTAATGTCCCGTGGCAGAAAGGTACATTGACAATGCCATATTGAAGGGCAGAGTGAAGACAGGGAGGTCCCATTTGCTCAACACGGAGTTCAAAGCACTCGAGAAAACTGGACTAAAAACAACAGAATAGAATGGAAGAATACGCATGTGACAAGCCACACTGATAAACTGAGTATCTATACTGTAGAGGGGCTTTTTTTTCATTAGCAAATATGTTCCTAAAGTGTTGTGTTGGCAAACTTTTGACAGGAAAAAAAAATACTCAAACCCAAACACACCTGGAATAAATCCTGTCATAGAATAATTCTTACGTAAAGTAAAAAGTTGGAGAAGGCAATGGCACCCCACTCCAGTACTTTTGCCTGGAAAATCCCATGGATGGAGGAGCCTGGTAGGCTGCAGTCCATGGGGTCGCTAGGAGTCGGACACGACTGAGTGACTTCACTTTCACTTTTCACTTTCATGCATTCGAGAAGGAAATGGCAACCCATTCCAATGTTCTTGCCTGGAAAATCTCAGGGACGGGGGAGCCTGGTGGGCTGCCATCTATAGGGTCGCACAGAGTCAGACACGACTGAAGCGACTTAGCAGTAAAGTAAAAAGTCAACTCTCAGCTTATTTGGCTTGTGGAAAATTATGCACTGGGGTTGCTCACAATGAGTTACAAATCTAGGTTTAAAAATATTTTTGCTTGGGTCGTTTATTTTTCTGGAATTGAGCTGCAGGAGTTGCTTGTATATTTTTGAGATTAGTTGTTTGTCAGTTGCTTCATTTGCTATTATTTTCTCCCATTCTGAAGGCTGTCTTTTCACCTTGCTTATAGATTCCTTTGTTGTGCAGAAGCTTTTAAATTTAACTAGGTCCCATTTGTTTATTTTTGTTTTATTTCCAGTATTCTGGGAGGTGGGTCATAAGGAAACTTCTGTGATTTATGTCGGAGAGTGTTTTGCCTATGTTCTCCTCTAGGAGTTTTATAGTTTCTGGTCTTATGTTTAGATCTTTAATCCATTTTAAAGACCTAAACAGACATTTCTCTAAAGAAGACATACTGATGGCTAACAAACACATGAAAAGATGCTCAACATCACTCATCAGAGAAATGCAAATCAAAACTAAAATGAGGTACCATTTTATGCCAGTCAGGATGGCTGTGATCCAAAAGTCTACAAGCAATAAATGCTGGAGAGGGTGTGGAGAAAAGGGAGCCCTCTCACACTGTTCGTGGGAATGTAAACTAGTACAGCCACTATGGAGAATAGTGTGGAGATTCCTTAAAAAACTGGAAATAGAACTGCTTTATGACCCAGCAATCCCACTGCTGGGCATACACACAGAGGAAACCAGAATTGAAAGAGACACGTGTACCCCAATGTTCATTGCAGCACTGTTTATAATAGCCAGGACATGGAAGCAACCTAGATGTCCATCAGCAGATGAATGGATAAGTAAGCTGTGGTACATATACACAATGGAATATTACTCAGCCATTAAAAAGAATACATTTGAATCAGTTCTAATGAGGTGGATGAAACTAGAGCCTATTATACAGAGTGAAGTAAGCCAGAAATAAAAACACCAATATAGTATACTTATGCATATATATGGAATTTAGAAAGATGGTAATGATAACCTTGTATGTGAGACAGCAAAAGAGACACAGATAGAACAGTCTTTTGGATTCTGTGGGAGTGGGCGAGGGTGGGATGATTTGGGAGAATGGCATTAAAACATGTATAATATCATATGAGAAATGAATTACCAGTCCAGGTTCGATGCAGGATACAGGATGCTTGGGACTGGTGCAATGGGATGACCCAGAGAGATGGTACAGGGAGGAAGGAGGGAGGGGGGTTCTGGATGGGGGACACGTGTACACCAGTGGCAGATTCATGTTGATGTATGGCAAAACCAATATGATATTGTAAAGTAATTATCCTCCAATTAAAATAAATAAATTTATATTAAAAAATAAAAAATAAAAATTATTTTTGAAGTATTTAGGACAGCCTAAGCAGTTAAATCCCCTGTATAAACTGCTTGATCACGTGCCCTTCCCTCCCCACCAGAGGCAGTGTCAGTCTTCAACTTAGTACTGGAGGAAAAAGACTGTAAACTCAGGAGGGCAGAGGTTTAGGTCCTTGAGCTGTTGAACTGTGTGACTTTGGGCAAGGAGTACCCTCAGTTTCCTTGCCTGTAAACTGGGATATCAGATTAGATGGTCTCTGGGCCGTTTTTGTTCCGTCACTTGTGGACCCAATCAAGGAGCCATTGCTTTGAAGTTAGAATCCCCCCAGGTTTCCTGAACTCGGGGGAGGGTGTTGGGCATCTGTGCAGTGATACCTCTGGTCCTTGAACCTCGTCTTCAGAACAGGTGGGAAGTTTCTCCTGAGGAGGTTGGCTGTGCCGGCAGGTTCTCCTGCACGCACCTGCGGCTGCAGCCAGGGTGGGCCCAGTGTCCATGGTTGGCTGTGTCTGTGTAGCCACACGTCTCATGTGTGTGGAGCTAGCATTTTATATTTTGAATCTATCATAATAAGAAGGAGATGTTTGCTTAAAAAATGATTTAAGACAGTGTCAATATAGAAACTAGTTTGAAGGACTTAGGGTTAAAAAAGGAATTGAATTTAGTAAAGAATTGTTTTGAGGGGGACAGGGACAGATGGGTAAGGGGGTTACATAGGGAGGGTGGTTCTCAGAGTGTGGTCCCTGGATCAGCCACATCAGCACCACCTGGGAACTTGTTGAGATGCAGATTCTCAGGCCCCATCCCAGATGGACTGAATCAGGAAGCCTCAGGGAGGGAGCAGTAGTCCATGTTTTAACTGGCCCCGTAGGTGGTCTTGATAATGTGCATGTTTGAGGACTCCTGATGGTGGGGAGTGGTTCTCAACTTTGGTTGTACTTTAGAATCTTCCAAGAGCCTTCAAAACCCCAGTGTACTGGAAAGTCCCCAAACAAATTACATCAGAATGTTGCTGTAGGAGGGGGGCGATGAGGTGTGAGGGGAAGCCACATGCATGTTTGAACACTTCCTCTTTCCAATAGATATATCCTGAATCTAAATTAAATAGATAATTTTCTAGAAATTGCATTTATATATATAACATAAAATTTACCACTTAAACCATTTTAAGACATTCAGTTTAGTGGTACGAAGTATGTTCACACTGTTATACAACTGTCACCACCATCCGTTCAGGGAATATTTCTCATCTTACTAAACAGAAACCCTGTGCTCACTAGGTAATAACTCCCCCCACCCCCTCCTGCCCCTTATACATTTTTTTTTTTTTCAAAAAGGCATTTTGAGAACCAGGTACAACTTACCAAGTCATAGACATAGCTGATACAGGGAATAAGAGCCACCAGAAATAGTTGCCCTTGTCTGAATAGATGGCCATGAGAATTCCCACCAGGGTAGCGTTGTAGCCCTGGAGCCCCGCTGTAATGGCAGACCTGTGGGTGAGAGGCACAGCTTGGACACCTCCCGGGTGGGTGTTGGCTGAACGTGCCCGTGAATATCACTTGTAACTTCCAGGTAATATATACATTTGAAAAAGAGATTATATTTAGGGTTTTATTGCAAAGTCTCTGGGAACCAAATACCAGTAAAAGCGTGAAACAGTAAAATATACATGGATAAAATACAAATGCACATATAGAACAACCCCTACAGAGGCAACATGGCTAAGGAGTGGAGAAAAGGAAATCAGCAAGCCAACATGGTCTGTTTCCTCTTAGCCTTTCCTTCCAAAATTTGTTATTTCTTTTGAATCATTAGGGTCGCTGACTTGAATAGAGCTTTTATTTGAAACTCTTCCCTAAGTCTGATTTCCTTGCTGAGAGGTGTGAGATTCTTGAAATGTAAATTCAGTTCCACAGTGTCTTTGATTTTATCAACACAAGTCTTCCAACTTAGACTATATTTTCATCTTTTTGTTCTTCCACTTTGTTGTTTCCAGATATACATTTCCAAATTATTACAAAGAAAAACAATCCCTTTTACTTGGCAAATTATTCCATTCAACTATATGAATCTTTAGCACCTAATTTTTTTCTTGGGTCCCTTTCTTCCGAGCATTTAACTTCACTTCCAAATGTTGTCCTATGGATTAAGTTTCTACTCCTGGCTAAAATTGTACCTTTTCATAACTGGGGACTAAAATTTATCTCTCTGGAAGCTGAACTAACCTTTTCACTGTCTAGGAAGAATGAATTTGCTAAATTAAGCATGGAACTAAGATATAATGGGGTTAGTGGAATTATTAAGCCACTAAAACTTTTCCTGAATTCATACGCATTTTTTTTGCCCAAATAAATAAAATGCTGATGATAAAAAATTGATCAATCATTAAAGTAGACTCCCTTTGGACGGTAGGGTCTTATAGCTTAGTTATTATTTATAAGAATTACGTATAGCTTAGTTCTGGTCGCATGTATTGCCAAAAGGATCTGGCTGCTTATTCAGGTACTATGAATAAGAGGCTATAAATGATTTCCTGATTGCTGACTAAAGGCAAATATAAAGCATTCTGTGGAATAAAGGTTGATTCTCCAGGGAGGGTGGGGCTTTATCACTTTTGCCCAGAGTCACTGGTTGACTCCTGTGTTCTCAAGCAAGAAGCAGAGGCTTGGAGGGACATGCCTACCTGTCCTGGCTGAGTAACAGGGCCGTCAGGGTGGAGACCACTGTTCCCACACAGCCATTGAGCGCACACCAGGGATTCTGGACCAGGAGTCCCACCAGAATCAGGATTCCACTGATGGGGTTGCTGACAAACACCACTTGGGATATTCCCCGAAGAACCCAGTCAACGAACTGGAGAGCCTGGGGTTTGTCTGGAAGAGACGAGATGGGCAGAGCTAAGGAAATGGTGGGGCAAATGGGGCTCCTTCCCGAGTCTCCTTCCCAAGCCTACCCTGAGCAAAATCCCCTCTGAACAAGGTGAGGCTAACTTTTGATATTCCTTGAAACTTTTTCTCTGAACTCTTTCCCCTTTAGTGACCCCCAGATCCTTGAAAGCATCAAGATCTGCTTTAATGACACCCAGATCCTCTTTATGCTCAGTCTACAATGTCCATACTAGAACCCCAGTTTCAGAGAGCATTGAATGGACTTCTTTGGTATGCTTAGAGGTTTACACCCTTAAGCCAAAGGAATGAATCACCAAGAGTAAAATTTCAGTTTTTAAGCACCAAAATAACAAGGCGGAACTAGGTGTCTTCCTCGGACCTGAACAGGACCACTGTCTCCATTAAAAAGAAAAAGAATGGAAGAAGTTCTCAGGTTAGACGATAAAAAGTTTAACAAAATGGAAAGACAAGCAATAGAAGATAGGGGAGTATAACTAAAGATTTTAGTAGAAGAACCAGCAAACCATCTCCCCCAACGCCACTTCTCCAAGGTGTCGTAGATACCTTTAAGCCAGTTGGCAAATTCTTTCATGTCACCAGTGATATAGCCAAGTGCCTTGGGGAGGCGTCTTCTGCCTCGACCTTGTGGAGCCTGATTTCCACCCTGGTCCAACTTAACTGCAGTGGGGTTGTCATCCATGGATGTCTCTCCTGGCTCCTTGAGGAAAGAACAGAGCTCATGAGCAATCTTAATGTAGAACCCTTTGGACTGGCCAGTGTGGGGTCTGACCACAGCAGCCACACAGGATGAGTTTGAAGGCACTTCATCTGGACCATGACAATCCCGTGGAACTAAGAAAGCACCATTTTCCTCTTGAAATATTGTCAGGAAGATTATTATCAAAACCCAAGCCCCAGACTACTTTTGTCATCACGGTCTTTAATGTCACCATGAGAAGGTTCTGGTCTTTAATTTCATAAGGTTCAGTTTCTAGCTCAATGAATATTTATTGAGCACCTATATCCTACACTCAAAGAGCTCAGTCTAGTGGGAAAAAAAATAGTTAATTTCAACACAATGAGTCAGAAAATGATACAGAAATAGCTACAATCAAGTACTTAAGCTTTTTGCTCCAATGAAAGGAGCCAGATGTCAGGTTACAAAATGATGCTCGCTGATGCAGACCAACCAGCTACTTTCTAAGGCAAGCAGCCATTTTAGATTCAATTTTTATTTTACAAAAACAGGCTTTGTTTTAAAAGTTTGAAAGAGAGGAAATGTTTACAAGACAGTTTGTGTGTGTTGACATAGCCTAAGAACTGCACCCTGCCCCACCACAGAAATATTCACTCTCCAAATCAGAGATTACGTCCTGACTATCTCCTCACATCAGGCAGCTGCTTCATATATTCTTTATTTTTGAAATTGTTATTTAAGTGTTTAAATAACACTTAAGTGGTTATTTAAGTGTTTAAATGAGCAAAATCATTAAATAAATGAAATGTGCAAATCGGCATAAATTTGGGACTATTATATACATAGTATATACATTATATATTTAGTATGTTCACTAAAATACTGCGAATTTGGGCCATATCATTTAAAAATATAATTTACTAAATCTAAACTAGAAAAAAAAAAGTCTGGCAAAATAATCTTCCACAAAGATGTAGAAAATGGAAAAAGTGGAAGTGGGCTAGCTGTTGAAAACCAAAGAATTACAGCTTAAGAGCTGTGCACTGGAAGAGTGTACAGGGCAGACTTATAGTGAGCATGCCTCAGGGAAATACTAACAGTATGACCACAGCTTGTGCTCACTACAAGACTCTTTACTTCTCATGTTGAGTGTGCAATAACAAAGCATCAGCATCATCAGAATATTGTACCCTGTAGACAAAAGTGAAGGTTTCATGGTGCTGATGGTAGATATAAAAGAGTACCAATGATGTCATCCCAGAGGTAGGCAAAGGGAGAAAGACCATGGCAAAACCAATTTGAGTTTGCAAGAAAGGCAAAGAGCACAGCCAGGCCAGCGTGCAGTAGGGGAACACCAAAACCATCAGACCCCAGGAGGCACAAGTGTGGAATGTTGAAGCCACAGGCACGTAAGACACGACCAAGGAAATACCCAAAACCCATGTGGTTAAACCAACTCGTCTTCTCCCTGCAACTAGGCTGTGAAAAAGGGTTTCTCATGTCTATTTTTGGCCTCACGGTTCTTCCATTTACCATACCTAACAAAAAGCTATTAAAGCCCAATTAACAGGTAATAAAAGTTATGACTTTTAAAGTTTTTATTTTTTGCAATTCTAATTTCAGTTTTGGCTTCTATTAATCCCAGTACAAAAATCCATGTAACTCCTTTTTTACTGAGTCAGAATTGTACTTCAATTGTATTAATTCACTGCCAAATAACCATTCTGCTTTTAAACAATGGCCAGCAATTCCACAAAGTAGAAGCTGTTTATGCAATGCATTCTAGACCAAAGTCATTTTGGTTTGGCAAAATAGTGATAGAAACCAGCATTTGTGAGACTTCCAATGAACCTTTGCATTGTCGTGTCGTCGTGTAAGTCGCTCAGTCGTGTCCGACTCTTTTCGACCCCATGGACTGTAGCCTACCAGGCTCCTCTGTCCATGGGATTTTCCAGGCAATAGTACTGGAGTGGATTGCCATAGAGATTCTTAAACTGAAAACTGCTGGAGGACAGGAACCAAAACTAAGTCTCTGTGGAGCTCAGCTGGCCTGAAGTTAAACAACGAAAACCTTTTGAATTATTAAGAAATTATAAAAAATTTGGGTTTCATTTCATAATCTAACTGATAGCTATCATTTATTTTCATTTATCTCTCTTTAAACATCGTAACTGAAGATATTGCTTGGTAAACCTTTTCCTTAGATATCGTGACCCCATTCTCAAAGTCACACATCCTACGAGAGGCATCAGGCTCCAGTCCAGACAAGGACAAGAAACTGTCTTGAGTTTCTTTAACTGGGTAGATCTACAGAGGCAGCACTGAATGAAAAGATTAAAGTGGGCATTTCCCATTAAGTACAGAAGCAACTAGATACATGGGTTATCCCAGGGTGGACAAATTCGTGTTCTCAAAATTCCCAGCATTTATTTATTTATTTTACAGTGTTTTCAATACATCATCACCTCAGAGATTTTGGAGATACAGATATGAAACCTGATATTCTAACTGGCCAGACACGACTGAGAACCTGACTGGCCAGAGTTCCCTGCCCAGCCACCCAAAGTTGGATAAAGATTGAACCATTGATCTGAATCTTCAGCCCAACAGGCAGAAGACCTGCTGTGCTTTGTCTTTCTAGTATCCATATATGAGGGTGGGTGGTAGGGCTACCGTGTAATAGAGGGATAGATCTTCTCATGAGTTGATTCCCCTGGGAATAATTTATTCTGGACTGAACACTATAGAGCTCTGGGAACCCTGATTACTCGTCCTAGAACTCAGGCATGAGAACTGGTCGTGAGAAACCAGTAACTTAACAGTTGTGGTTCACCCTAGGATTTAATCATGCTACCCTCTTTGTATTTCTTTAGGGAACTTTAAAAGTCGACAGATCCTAATTGGGTAGGCAATACAAGGTGATGAAGCAGGAACTAAGTTCAAACTTCTCAAATCTAAGTAGGTCATTGAATTTCACCTGAAAAGACAGGACAAGAAAATATAAGGAATGAACTCTATAAAATAGAAGCAAGATAAATAAAAATCCTCAGAATGCTTTTTTCCTAGCTTTTCCATGGTTGTCAAAACTCTGCAGCACAAAGGTCCAACATCTAAACCAAGACAAGTATCGTGTGAGTTTCTGGACCAAGACCCCTGTGCATTAGGCTCAGCCCAAGCTGCACCGCTCAGCAGAGCATGGGGACCCCACTTCCCAGGCTCGATTCAGAAAAGACACAGCAGGGCCACAGACACAGAAGCTGTACAAAAGTAGCATACCTGTTCTTCCGGCCCCTGGACCAGGGCCAAGTTTAGCCAGGGGGAGACTCTGTGTGCTGCCTCACCAGATTTTTTTCCAAAAGGGCCCCTCCAAAGAGGACCAGGATAGGCGTCACCAGCAGCGCCAATCAAAGACCGTCCATTCATCCTTCCTTTCTTTCCGTACACGACAAAGGGCAAAAATACGTGAGTCAGCAGAAATCGTGCCCTGCCTGTGATGTGAAATGCAGGGTAGAGCTCTCCTAGGGGGTTCCTGGGGAGAGGAGACCTCAACAAAGAAGGCAGACTTCTTCATCAGCTAGAGCTCCATCGGCAGAGACGATGAGCTGACTGCAGACACCGAATGTTCATTTTACTTCTCTTAAAACAGAAGAAAAAACTGGCAAGCCATCCTGCACAGCGACCCATGTATGGATCTTGTGCTCCTGTGTTTCTCCACTGGCAGGAAGCTGACAGGTCTGAAGCCTGTTCCAGAGGGAGTGGTGGGCTTCGGGCTCTGAAACACTTCAGGGGAACTCTTAGGGCTCCATCTCGGGGATGGAGCCACAATTTCCTTCCTTCCTTTGATCTTTACAAATCTGAGAAGAAGCCCTGGTATGGGTTCTATTTTCTGTAATAAGATGCTAGCTAGCCACACTTGCACAACAAAAGCCCAGTCTAAGAGACTGCTAAATGGCATTATTTTCCTTCTATCTGAATAAGAGTTGGTAAAAATCGGACATCACCTTGTTAATAATAAACAATTCATAGCTATATTCAACAGGTGTGGTAACTTTTTGTTTCCCTTAAAAAAAAAAAAATAGAAAAAAACTTCCATTATATCTAAGGATAGCATTCTTCCTTTAGAAGTTCCAGAAAAGTCGTATGTTTGGTATTTATCTTTTTCTTCCTCTTTAATTACTTTCTTCCACTGGCTTGGTTTTAAATCTGAAAACTTAACACTCTGCTAGAGTGTTTCAGAGAAATCCATAATTGTGGAAAACTTTACAGACAGGGCTGTGGAAAAAGTTGTGTATGTGTATATATACATTTATCCATGGTTAAACGATCTGGCTAACACCAAACAGGTGGGTTGCATTATGCATATTTTTGTTTGACAAAGAGCAACATTAAGAAACCCAATAATAGGGCTCTCATATTTAGTTTAAAAAACAAAAAGAAAGAAAGAAGGAAAGAAAAAGAAAAGACAGGCAGGACTGTCACATTGTCTTGTCACATTTCCCCACCACCAAAATCACTCATGTCTGGGAATCCTTGAGCTCAACATTGATATTTTCTAAGAGCCAAGAGAGAGAAGAAGTTGGGAGAGCATATAGTTCAAGCCTTCATTTTATAGAGGAAAAAACTGGACTCCAAAATTTGGACCTTCCATGTTCACTCAGCAGAACAGCCTTATGGAACAGGTAAGCCCTCATGGCTCTTTGTCTTCCAGGCTGGAACCATACACACCGATGTCCCCAGGGGGTGTTAGGGCTCAGTAACACAGTGGACACAGCCTGTCTTCATGGCCTCCCTGACATAACCCTGGGGAAGGGGTGTTGAACAACAGCAAAGGTTGTTTCACCCCGTGTCCTTGTCAGAAGCACTGACTCTTCTGACAAACAAACATCTCACCATGCCCCCAAGTAAGGCTCACTCCCTTGTATCATGGACAATCCACAAGGCCCGTGTGTGTTGAAGTTAACATCCCGAGAATATTCTAGAAGTTACACCCAGTGAGCTTACAATAGAAGTCAGAGAGCACTTTTCATAGCCCAGATCACTTAGTGCCACAAAGCAGGACTCATCATTCTGAAATATCAAGAGTTCAGTTTAACAACATTTCTTATAGGAAATACAACTCATTCTGTTGTCAGCATATATTAGAAATTTGTATAATTAGAGAGCTCAGAGAGTCTTTAACTTCTATGCCTCAAGCCTCACTTTTAAAAATAATGCAAAGTTTTGGACATAGATATGGAAGAAAGCATATGAACATTCATGCTCTATCATAATTAGGAGACTTCAGCATTGACATTTATGTGATACTTACAGAACTCGTTATGTTAGGCAGTTTTTGAATCTAAGCTGTGGGAAGTGCTCAGCCTTCCCTAAACCTGTGATGAGAAACAGAAAATGCTGTCAGGTATCCTGTCTCCTGCTTAAAACACTCTGTCCTTGGAACACACTCCCTTTGAAGCCTTGAGGTTAGAATTCCACAGCAGAAAGTGTAGCTGAAAAGAAGTTGCTAAATTTGTGCTTGCAGTGTGACTTGTTCTCCCAAAGGGTGTTCCAGTGTCTTCCCTCCAGATGATGGTACATGCAGGGTGATCTGGAAAACTGTACTTGGAAAGGGCCATTCCCAATACCCACTTTTTTTTTTTCAGTTGTATTGATAGATCTCCAATTTTACTTATTTCAGGAACACAGCCTCAAACGCCTATGCAGCGTTGGTGAGCTCAGAGTCCTTTAGCACCTCAAGTGGACTCCTTGCTGAAACCCTCTTGCACGCAGAGCTCTGGTGCCAATCCACCCTGCTGCAGAAACTATGAACCAAGACAGCTTTCAAGCATTCAGGAAGAAGCCTGTGATTTGGGTAAATGGTTTGCTAGTCTACCAGAATTCTAATTTTGTGCTTTTACTCAGTTCCAATCATCTGAAACATATATCTCCGTTATAAAGAGAAAAATTAGAGAGGTCTAAGGAGACAGCCCTCCCACTATGAACAGTTGCAAATGAACAGACACAGGGAGTACTCACACAGCAGCTGGCTTCCCGGGCAGAAGGCACTGGCTGATAAGGCCCTGCTGGGCTCTATTAAAAGGGAGGTGCTTAGGAGGAGGGTGCTGGGGGAGGGACCCAGAGCTTTTATACTCAGGACCCACTCTGCATATCTGTGCATCTGGCTGTCTCCTCCCACTCCAGGCACAGGGCCAAAGCACTGCCGAGGAGTGGGCCCCCAGTCCTGTACCTTCTGTCTGTCTGTCTCTGTTCTTGACTTGGTGCCAGCAACTTAGCCATCGTTTCTGGGGCTTCCCAGGTCTTTGTCCAGCAGCAATCCTGCTCGAGCTTATGGTTATCTTCCCCCTGCAGTTTCCTCTGGAGCCTACCCTCACCCTGGGTTGTTCTGGGGAAGACGTGTAACTGAAAAGGATCAACAGAGTGTCACTTCAACTGAAAATATAGAGACAGGTTGCTGCACTGCAGACTTTGGAGTTAAGAGGTAGCTCCCGGGTGGAATGTTGTCTTAGACCAGACGTGGTTTCTGCTCAGGTGTAGGAATCCAGGAAAGTTCCGTGGGGTGTGGGGTGAGTGTGGGGAGAACCTGGGTGCACAAAGTGTTTTCTGGAAACCAACCTGCCCTCTTCCCCAGTGAGGAGGGAAACAAAAGTATAAATGTTGGCCTGGAATGCCCCTCTTTCCAGGTGAGAATCCCAGGACAAACTCTGCTGCCTTTAAAAGTCAGGAGGCAAACATTCTATAGCAGATGTATCTAAAATTCAAGCGAAAAATCCCTTTCTTCTTAATTTTTTCCCTTAAATTTCAATTTTGTGGCCTGTTTTGAGATCACAAACAGAAGTAAGGTGAACTGTAGTATGCTTCTGCTGCTGCTGCTAAGTCGCTTCAGTCGTGCCCGACTCTGTGCGACCCCATAGACGGCAGCCCACCAGGCTCCCCCGTCCCTGGGATTCTCCAGGCAAGAACACTGGAGTGGGTTGCCATTTCCTTCTCCAATGCATGAAAGTGGAAATTGAAAGTGAAGTCGCTCAGTCGTGTCCAACTCCTAGTGACCCCATGGACTGCAGCCTACCAGGCTTCTCTGTCCATGGGATTTTCCAGACAAGAGTACTGGAGTGGGTTGCCATTTTCTTCTCCAATACATGAAAGTGAAAAGTCAAAGTGAAGTCGCTCAGTCGTGCACACAATTTTGAAAAATGAAAACCCCACAGAAAGCTGTGCAGGTGTCCGTGGGGCCTCCTGCCTGCCTGGATGAGCTGATAGCCCTTGTCAGGGAGGCCGCCAGTAACTCTCTGGCTCCACCCGCTGGACACCAGCCAAACCACAGCGCTCCTTGCTTTCCTGGGGATTCCCTCACTCCCAGTGTCCCTCGAGGCTCAATGTGTGTATCTGGGGCCTGGGAGAAAAACTACAAACCCAAGTTCATGGCCAGAATTTTGAGGTTCAGGCAAATCTCCTGCCAACATATTCTTCCTGGTAAAGATTCCTCGGGTTACGCGAGGAAGGGGAAAAATGAATCATAAGAGGATAGACTGAGAGCCTGGCATAGGAGTGAAAGGAATCACACTAGTGTATCTGTGAGCTCTTTATGCAAATGGACTACCATCCCTGATGGTGATAATAACAGTAACAGTGATAGTTACAATAGTTATTGGAATTGAACAAATGGCTGGGCATTCACTCTGTGTGCTGGGCACTGGATCTGCGTTAGTCATTTAACCATCACAAAAGTCCTATGAGGTTAACGCCATTATTCCCATTTTGCAGAGGAGCAAACAGAATCTGCCTGCAATGCAAGAGACCTGGGTTCCAACCCTGGGTTGGGAAGGTCCTCTGGAGAAGGGAATGGTTTACCCACTCCAGTGTTCTTGCCTGGAGAATTCCACGGACAGAGGAGCCTGGTGGGCCACACTCTGTGGTATCACAAAGGGTCGGATGTGACTGAGTAGCTAACACAAACAGGCTCACGGAATTTAAATCACTTGTCCGAAGTTCAGCATCGAGGTTCGTGCTTTGTACCCTAGCATCATCCAGGATTTCCAGCTTCTGCCCATCGGTTGCTTTACTTCAATTCACTAATTAATGAACTCAAGCATCAACATGTATCTCCAGACCTCAGCCTGAAGCCAGCTCTACTCGGCACCTAGGCTGCCTGCTGCCTCAGTGGCCTGAGTGGGCTGGTCAGGGGTGGAGGGTGTTTACTGAGTCTGAAGTCTTCTTGTGGAACCAACTCCTCCCCACCCTTCCTCCCTGCCCTCTCCCCTGGTCCTTGCAAAGACACACCTTAAATGCTGGTTACAAAACACAGCTGTGCTAGATGGTCTGACTAGGTAGAACAAAGCACGTGGGATTCCAGGTTGGGCAGACCCGAGTTTGAATCCTGGCTTCGTCCCCGTGTGCCCTGAGGTACGTCACCATCTCTGGCCCTCAGATTTCTCACTGTAAAATTGAGTAAGTTGGCTCCTTTGTAATGTTGTGATGAAGTTTTGCAACTGCGTTTGTAAATCTCTGTACCTGACGCATGGAAGTGGCACCATTCCAATATCTGCCCTTCTCAGTCTGGATTGGTTTACCCTTGAGGATTCCTGAAAGGGTCGCTGTTCTCAGCCTGAACCAGGAGAAAAGGCTTCTTGGCTCTGACATCCGAAAGGGTGTGGTTATGAGCGCGGAGACAACTGTTCAGCAACTGCCCTGAGGTGGGCAGGCGGCAGCCACGTTCTCTCACTGAAAGACCCCCAAGATGCCAGGGTCTTGCCGGGTGGCTGTGGCTTTGGAGAGAATCCTGCACTGGATGTTAGAAGGATAACCGGCCGCCCAGTAACAAGTGCGTAGAAATGTGCTTCTGCACGTGCGCTCAGTTGCTCAGTCCCATCTGACTCTTTACGACCCCATGGACTGTTACCCATCAGGCTCCTCTGCCCATGGAATTTTCTAGACAAGAATACTGGAGTGGGTTGCCATTTCCTTCTCCAGAAGCTCTTCGTGGCCCAGGGGTTGAACCCGCGTCTCCTGCATTGGCAGGCGGATTCTTTACCGCTGAGCCACCTGGGAGGCCCCAGGTACTTTCAAACAGCCCTGATTTCACAATTTCATGACTTCTTCTCAGCCCCTCCTGGTATCATTTATTGAGTGTTGGGGCACCGATGTTGTTTGCCTTCCCAAGTCCCACCTAGGCCTCTCCTCACCGAGCCCCTCCTCTCCTGGTCCTGTAACCCTCTGTCTGCCTCAATCCTCTTTGACTTTCTCCTGCAAGTTTCTGCCCCTGGAGGCTCCCTCTCTCCCCGCCCACCTTGTGCAAGTGTCCACGCCCAGCTCTCTTCCCTCTGCCCGTCCGCACCGCGCTCCTGGGAGCTGAAAACAGGTATGTCCATGTTCCTCTCAGAGTGGTCACCTCCCCACCCCCACCCCCTGCCCAGCCCTGTGACAGCTCTGCTCTTGTCTTTTATTTAAAAAAATATATTCTATGGTGTGCAGTCCCACCTGGGCTGGAGAATACTAGTAATTCTTTTTTTTAATTGATATCAGATCTCTTTCTTTCCAGAAAGGTTTTAAGGAAGTTTATAAAAATAGACGTGAGAGGAAATAAGAGCTAGATGAAGAAATGGGGAAGAAGGAAAAACAAAAACTATGGATAATGACACAATTTAAATATTTTCCTAGCATGTCTTGCATTTTTTGGTATTTTAATATATGTATTTTTTTGACCGAGAAATTATCCCAGCACTACGTCATTTTGGTTGCTGCTGGATACTGATTTATCGACAAGCAATTTGACATTACAAATAATTTGCACCACAGATATCACGGGGCAGGGGCTACACAGGACTTTTGCAGGAGAGGAACGGCAGAGGGCTCTTCTGAATCCTGAGCAGGGCCTTTCTAGATGGGAGAGAAAGTGCTAAAGAAAAAGCAGACAGACTTCTCTTCCTATCCTGCCGACCAATACCCCCAAAAGACCACAGACTGAGTACAGAAAGTCCCTCTGCACCGTGTTCTGGGACCACAGTGTTTGGTTTGGTAAACAATCAGACAAACAGGCTCCAGACAAGAGCCAGACCCCCCCACTGACCCAGAACGCCATTCAAGGGGACCCTTTGTGGTAAGAATTCCTGAGACGTGGAGCCAAGTGGGCGTAAAGTGCATAATTTCTACCCGTTGCACTGCCTGTCCTGGCCAGGGGAGCTTGGGGATGGGTGATGGCAGGAGGCACCGAGGCGCCTACATTTTTGCTCTTAAATAATGCTGTTGTGCAATTATTCAGCTCCACTGAGTATCTGCTTATTTGTCCTTCACACAGCAGAAGCATGAGAAAACCTCATGGGAATCTACCCATGACTTTTATCAGATCCCTTCTGTCCATGCGTCACTTTCTTTCCAGCTCTTAAACTCAGGCTAGTGTCAGGAGCATCATGAAGCTCCTCTGGTATCTTCAGCCAGCACCTAAGGTTGTGCACTGCACAAATGCACCGAGTCAAAGGGGCACCATTAGCATTCAAGACCTTTATGTATTTTCTGCAACAAAACTATAGACGGCAGTAAAATGTTCTGATGAAAGGAATGCTGGGGTGCCTTTGCATGAAGCAGTCTTACTGGTGAGCAGTGACCCTGCTGGTGCTTTTTTGTTTTTTAAGAATTAAAAAAATAATATTTTCCCAAAGAAGGCAATGGCACCCCATTCCACTACTTTTGCCTGGAAAATCCCATGAACGGAAGAGCCTGGTAGGCTGCAGTCCATGGGGTCGCTAAGAGTTGGACACGACTGAGTGACTTCACTTTCACTTTTCACTTTCATGCACTGGAGAAGGAAATGGCAACCCACTCCAGTGTTCTTGCCTGGAGAATCCCAGGGACGGCGGAGCCTGATGGGCTGCCATCTCTGGGGTCACACAGAGTCGGACACGACTGAAGCGACTTAGCAGCAGCAGCAGCAAAGAGGGACAGTAGGGAAAAGGGTAGGAGGACAGTATTTTCAGTCTCTTTAGACCAGGCAGAAAGAAGGGACTGGAGTGTTGGGGAAAATGAGGGTTGGGGACTGGCATGGCCCTGTCTCCCTGACTGTCTCTTGAGAATGATTTATAATCATTAAAGATGATTATAAATCCTGACTATTAAAGATATTGGCCAAGAAAAGAAGGGGGATGGCCTGGCCCCCAGCATTGCCAATGAGGCTCTCTGAGCCAGTTGGTTCTTGGCAAAGACATCAGCCACTGGGGGTGGGTAGGATGGACTGAGGTCCACCCCCAGCCAGGCACCGGGATGGGGGCTACTCCCTAGGGAGTCTTGAGGAGAGACCTGGCATTTGTGTAGTCCAGAAGTTGCAACGACTGGGTAGATATGCTAAAGTAAGGCTGCTCTCTGGAGCCGAGGAGGTGGCAGCTGGCTCAGGCTCCACAGTTGCCCTAACTGGAGGCTTAGTGTCTGCTGGCCACGTGGTGTTGCCGCTCAGCCTGATTTAAAGATCAGAAACACTTCCTACTATTATCCACTGTCTCTCCCCACTGGCTGCCAAGATTTAGAGAAGGACTCCGAGTCTCTTAGCCCTCATCCTTCCTCCCATTCCTCTTGTCTCTTCTACCCCTGCTGTTGGCACCTGCCAGGGCTGGGGTGGGGGCCAAAGGCAGAGGGACCTTGAGGGCACACTATTCAACCACCTGCCCGATCAGTTGGCTTACAGTTGGACCACACTGCATCCTCAGTCTCTTGAACTGGTAAATTGAGCTGTCATAGCGTAAGTCATATTCCACTGGCCACAGATTTGTATCAGAGCCTGAGTAATCCTATAATAATGTTGGCATAGGAAATGCAGTTGTGCTGGGATAGTGTGACAGACATGGGGAGAATTTTATGCACCTTTGAGATTGTCCTGCTGTTAAAGAAAAAACTTGAGTTCATGTTTTATTCAAAACCAAAATTAAACCCAGTGGAGAAATACTTATGTATTTTTTGACCCACATCTCTTATTAGAACTTAAAAAAATCAACTAAGCCTTCAGTCAGTTCAGTTCAGTCACTCAGTCATATCCGACTCTGCGCCAGGCTTCCCTGTCCATCATCAACTCCTGGAGCTTGTTCAAACTCATGTACATCAAGTTGGTGATGCCATTCAACAATTTCACCCTCTGTAGTCCCCTTCTCCTGCCTTCAATCTTTCCCAGCATCAGGGTTTTTTCAAATGAGTCAATTCTTTGCGTCAGGTGGCCAAAGGATTGGAGTTTCAGCTTCAGCATCAGTCCTTCCAATGAGTATTCAGGACTGATTTCCTTTAGGATGGACTGGTTGGATCTCCTTGTAGTCCAAAGGACTCTCAAGAGTCTTCTCCAACACCACAGTTCAAAAGCATCAGTTCTTCATCGCTCAGCTTTCTTCACAGTCCAGCTCTCACATCCATGCATGACAACTGGAAAAACCATAGCCTTGACTAGACGAACCTTTGTTGGCAAAGTAATGTCTCTGCTTTTTAATATGCTGTCTAGGTTTATAGCATCATTATCCTCTGCAGAAAGCTATTTGAATTAAAAAATTATTTGAGTATTTAACATTAAGATGCAAAAGGAGTGATAGAACTTGAAAGATTCACAATTAATCACAAACCCTTGTTTTTAAAATAAAATATGGCAATTCTCAACACTGTTGTTTTCCTTTTCTTGATTCCCTGACCAGGATTGAATCTGCGCCCTCAGCAGTGAAAGCATGGAGCCCTAAGCACTGGCATACATCAGTGCTAGGTCCCTTCAGTCGTGGCTGACTCTTGGAGACCCTGTGGACCACAGTCCACCAGGCTCCTCTGTCCATGGGATTCTCCAGGCAATAACAGTGGGCTGCCGTGCCCTCCTTCCAGCGATCTCCCCAACCCAAGGCTCAAACCCACATCTGTTCTACCTGCATTGGTGTGCGGTTTCTTTACCACTAGCACCACCTGGGAAGCCCCCCTAACCACCGGACTGCCAGGGAATTCCTTGTTGTTATGCTTAGTTGGAGAAATTACTTTCTTTGTTTCACTTTGATTCTAAATGGAAGAAACCATGGTAGAGCTCAGCTTCTGGGAGCGGGTGGTATCTGCTCCCAAGTAAGGGGCAGCTCTGAGTTTGGGAGGAATATCGATGAGGGAAAAAGTATGGTACAGACAGAGAAGGACAGATTTTCCACTGTTTTATCCACTTCCCTTGTCGACAGTCCTTTTCCCTCTTAGCCCAAATTGTTGTTTATTTTCTCCTAACACCTGGACCAAGGGGCATATGTGAATAGAGTGCTATTAATATTTAATTATGTTATCTGGCCTAGGTGGTTGGGATGTGCTGATGTAAGTGAAGTCACAGAATTTATAAGTAGGTTTAAGAGAGGCCTGAGTAGGTGGATTAAGCTCCCTGGTCCCCAAAGGCACTGGCCAGCTACACACAGCTGTCAGCTGAAGTCACAGGGTGGGCCAGTGGAGAGTGCATGGATTAGCAATAGTCCTTCCTTACAGAAGAGTGCTTAGGACACAGCTCAAGGGATGCCATTTTTGAAGACTAGGGTCCATTGGCTCATGATTGAATCCACATATGACGTTGATGATGAGGGGGAAAATCCAGTAAGAAATTTAATCAAACATACTGGTAAGTGATGAGCAAAACAATATCCCCCCAACTCTTAATACTCAACATCATTCTGAGTTTTTGCTCCTCATGGCTCATGGTTTTGCAGAATCTGGGGTTTATAGAATCTCAGAGTCTACTGCCGAATCTACTAAACCTGACAACCAATTTCTCAGTAGTTTCTCATGCCCCATAACCTACAAGGAGAAACTAGTTTTAAATTGATATCCATTACATGGGATTTCCCTGGTGATCTGGTAGCTAAGACTCCACTCTCCCAATGCAGGGGGCCCCGGGTTCAATCCCTGGTCAGGGAACTAGATCCCACATGCCAAAATTAAGACCTGGCACAGCCAAATAAATAAATTAAAAATCAATATCTGTTACCATCTTGAAGGGAGGAAAAGTTACTCAAAGGCAGCCCTAGGGTCTGATGGAGGACCCAGAGCTTTGCTCAGTGTAGAATCTGAGATTTCTTATTTGTGGAGCTTGTGGGCAGCCTCAGCCTTTTGTCTTGATTACGGCAAGAGATGAAGCACTGAAGTTCCTAAGAAATCCTCAAACCCCTTTTGCTTCAAACACATTACTTCATTTATTTTTCCACTTGATGTATTTCATCCTATCATTAAAAAATAATCCCAGTTATAAAAATAAAATCCCCAAACAGGGTTTCCTGATGGTGACCATTCACCCTGAGGTTGGTAGTTCATCCCAGCTGAAGTCCTTTCTCCCATCATTATGTGCTCAGTCGCTCAGTCCTGTCTGACTCTTTGTGACCCCACGGACTGTAGCCACCAGGCCCCTCTGTCCATGGGATTCTCCAGGCAAGAATACTGGAGTGGTTGCCATGCCCTCTTCCAAGGGATCTTCCCAACCCGGGGATCGAACCCAGGTCTCCCACACTGCGGGCAGTTTCTTTACCCACTGAGCCACCAGGGAAGCCCTCCCTTTCCTCAATTCCAGTGAGACTCCTTTTCCCTTCTCCACTGGACTTCTAGACTTTCTTGTCCATTGGACCCCCCTTGTCCTTCTTGTTGCATTCATTCACTCATCCATCCGATTGCCCAAAGTATGCTAAGTACGGGAGGGCTCATAGATGAATTAGATGTTATAATTTCAAGGATTGTGTGTGTGTGTGTGTGTGTGTGTGTGTGAGCTTTTCTAGCTTTCTGAATCTTTTCCTCAGCTCTTAAATGTGAAATGCCCCCTGTTCACTGAAACTCTCACTCTTCTCTATGTCTTTTCTCTTGCCAAGAACCTCCATCCTGCTTCTACTCCTGTCCTACTCCATCCCACTACAGAATTTTTGTTTAGCTGGCTTATTAGAAAGAGTCCTAGAGCAGGAACTGAGAGGTGCTACTTCTGACAAGATTGGCACTTCATCCATCCCTTTTCAGCTGCCTCACTTACTCAGAGAGGAATTGGACTAGCTCAGTGATTCTCAGTCTTGTCTGCACGTTGGCGTTACCCGAGGGGCTTCTAAAAAGTGATGATAGGGGCTAGAGAGTCTGATCTCACTGGTGTGGGGTGGGGGAGTTTTAAAAGTCCTCCTGATGATTCTAACAAGAAGGCAAGGTTGGGAAGCACCGAACTGAATCCAATCCTAATTCCTTACCCACCAAAACAAGGAAACATGTCATTGTAGCATTAAATGGGTTTTGGAGTTTGACAGACCAGGTCCAAATTGCAGCCAGCTATAACACCCAGGGGAAAATTACTTCACCTTTCCAAGCCTTAATTCCATTATGAAATTAATGGAGATTACTAATACTTAAATTGCCAAACAAATAGATTAAACAAGATTATGGTACACAATAGGCATTCAACCAAAGGTAACCTTTATTATTTCCTTCTAAAATTGGTCCTACCTCTGATTTTCTTATTTCTGCCAAAGGTGCCATCAGTATTCCAGTTCTCAGAGTGAGTAATAGATGGCTGATCTGACTATACTCCCTTAGGAAGGAGAGGGGAAGGCTCACTTTTATTCACTCTGGTTAAGGTTCTCAAGTCTTCAAAGTGTGATTCCTTGGGAACTTGTTAAGAATCAAGGAATCTCAGCCTCACTCAGAACTTGAGAATCAGAGTCTGCATTTTAACCAGATTCCCAAGGATCTGCGTGCACTGTAAAGTTTGGGAAGCTCCACTCCCAAGCCCCCCTGTCCTTGGAACTGAGTGAAAAGGGAGGGACGCAAGCTTCCGGAGTAGAGACAGTTTACAGAGTCCAAGGTCTTGTTGGAGATGCCATGGTGAGCCCAAATGAGTCATGGCTGCATTCCAGCTGGTGGCGGGGAGCACGCTGTCACACGCTGGGCCACGCCGGTAGAAGGCAGGGCTCTAGGTGAAGCCTATTCATCCCATTAGACTCCATCAAGCCACTCCATCAGGTCCCACCCTCTGTCTGGGGCTGGTTGCTTCACATGGGCCCGGTGAGGGCCTCACCCCCCAGTCACCATGACAGATTATCACAGGTCTTGCAAGGGTGACGCCTACATGCATAGGGACCAGCCTCCACTGACTCCTATGTCCAGCCGGGGACCTCTGCCCCCTCCCCACTCACAGGACTGATACGCCTGTGGGTATCAGCTATGACACTCTGGGAAAAGGAATATAATGCCCCCGGGTCTCAGGGATCTTCCCTAGCATTTTCCTTGGTGGCCACCTTTTCTCCACCCTCCATCTTGGATTTCTTGGCCTTTTACACTAGGGCCCCTGCGGTGATTTCCCCTCATCCCACTCGGGTTTACAACTCCTTTGGCCCAAAGGCAAAAGCCCTCTGTGGAATCATATTTTTTTACGTTCCAACAGTAAGCATGTTAAATACCCCTTTCACACCATACTTGTCACCCCGTGAAGACTCACGGTCTGAGGGAAGGTGCCTTTCAAGCCAAGGCTAGAACCACTGGATGCATCTCCCAGAAGGTTTCTCTATTCTCTTACAGTGTTGACTGTTTGAAATTACATGGTTTTGTGAGAATTTGCTTCATTGAGTTTGCCCACTGGACTGCAATCTTCCTGGGCAGAGGTGAGCTGGTCTTGTTCACGCTGTGGTTCCAGTTCTGGGCTCGGAGTCTGGCTCACAGAGATCCTCACAAGCTATTCGTTGAATGTGTAGATGAATGAGTCGGTGAATGATCTGGGGCCTTCCAGGGCCAAAGTGAGCTCTTGCACAGTGCTGTACTGAGATGGGTGTGTGTGTCTTTGGTGTGGCAAAGGAGTCGGGGTAGACCTGCCCCAGTTACATCCTCAGAGCTGGGTGCAGCACTGTGGCTGGGACACGTAGCTCATGTGGCAGAGTCCCTGACATCTGGACACACGCAGGCGGCCCTTGCTCATGGGCTCCTGCCACAAACCCATCAATCTAAGGCACCTGCACCCAGCACTCCAGCTTGCAGGCCAACCTCTGTGACTAGAGGCTTTGCTTTTCCTCTAAGACTTTCCTGAAATGGGAGAGGATGAGCTCCCACTCCAGGTGTGTAGGCTGGCCAGCTCTTGGAGCACCTGAGTCATCCTGACTGTGGGTAAACAGGCAGGAAGCTGTGTCTTCAGGGCCTCCTTGGTGGAGATCAGTATGGATGGGATAGGACAGTCCCAACTTCTGCTGCCAAAACCTGGTTCAATCCAAACCCAGGAAGGCTGGGCTCTCCAAAGGCTGGATGTGGGGTACGGCTGGCTCCTCCTCCCTCTGCACCCCAGGTCATAGGCTGTAAATTCTTGATATCTTGGCCAATTCACTTCCTTCCAGCTGTCCTGGACTCAGCCTCTTCTCTCAGGCTATAGGCCATGCTCTGAGCCTCTCCACTCCAACCAAGCTGGAGTGCTGGCTGCGGGTGCCTTAGGTTGATGGGTTTGTGGCAGGAGCCCATGAGCAAGGGCTGTCTGCATGTGCTCAGATGTCAGGGGCTCTGCCATGCGAGCTACGTTCCCATCATACTACGGATCAAAGTCAGTCCCTGGGACTCTTGGGCATGCTGTGAAGTGTGGCTCTCGCATCCTGGTGCAGCAACAAGACACAAGGGAACATTAGTGTCAGGGTCAAGGCTGTGTCTGATCACTGGTCATGCAATGGGTAGGATAGCATTTTCCTTAGCAAGAAAGGATTTGTGATATCATTGGCCTATGGGGGAGCCTATCATGCGATCTTCCAGGGAGGGTCAGAATATCTGTCAAGTTTAACCAAGATCTGGCAGGTTTCAAGGCCCTCTAACATGATGTGTGTTTTCTGGGTAGCTCACATGGTAAATAATTTGCCTGCAATGCAGGAGACCTGGGTTCGATCCCTGGGTTGGGAAGATCCCCTGGAGAAGGCCATGGCAACCCACTCCAGTATTCTTGCCTGGAGAATTCCATGGACAGAGGTGCCTGGAGGGCCTAACAGTCTATGGAGTTGCAAAGAGCTGGACACGACTGAGTGAGTAACACTAACATGATGTGAGATGCTGTGCAATTAAGTGCTAAACTGAGTGGACACAATTTAGGGCTAAAAGAATTTGGGTAATATCAGCGGTGTCTGGAGTAGGCAGACGGAGTTTTACTGAAGATATGGGCCTTCTGAGGCCCTTCAGAAGTTTGAGTGGCATTAGTGAAGGCTGGAAAAGAGGGAATGGCCTTTTAAGAAGAAACTTGAGTGTCAGTCAACAGAGGCTCAGTCTGCTTGTGGGCTGTGAATAGCCTCACAATTGCACTGGAGGGTGTGTGCTGTGAATCACAGGACGTGAGTCCATCCCCCTCGGGTCCACAGAGAAAGCAGTGCTCCGTCATGTTTGCATCAGGCATCTACACTGACGGGCACTCTGGCATTTGCTCCTTTGTGATACAATACACTAACTCAGCAATGGGGCCCTACCGAAGGACCCAGCATCAAAGAAAGTATAGGTAAGAAAATACTACATTATGAAAGAAAAGATAGAATTATGAACATATTAACCATATAAAACAGCAAAATTATGCTCAAAGCTTTACATATGGGCAGTATTAGAGTGTATTGGGGTCCCTTGTGTAAAGTATGCTGCTGCTGCTGCTGCTAAGTCGCTTCAGTCGTGTTCGACTGTGCGACCCCATAGATGGCAAAGTATACACTCAAGTAATAAATGTAGCAAACTGTAAGCAAACATTAAACACTCAGTTTTACTTGCTTTCTTAAAATTTGGGAGGAGTAAGCCAAATTTGCCTGCTCTCTATTTTCCATGCATGTATTCTATGCTTCTCTGTAATGAAACGTTCTACCGGTCAAAACCTCTTTAAACACGGCAGATGTTTGAGAACAGTAGCTGATGAGAACATTTCTCTCACTGAGAAGCAGTTTTAGAATCAGAGACAACTTGCAATTTCTATTTGTTATTCCCTCTCCTCCCTACCCAGTTAATTTCCAAAGCTCTGCTGGCTTCCAGATCAAATAAAAGTTACCAACAAATAAGAAGTGATACTTGTCACTTTAAGAAAGTTGTGACAAGTCACTAGGACTTTTGCCTTAAGTTCTTTTTCTTAAGTTTCTTGGGGATTTTTGGAAACAAGGGTGTTTGGACAGTCTCTCTAAGTCTCTGCCAGCAGTAACTCTCCAGCTTGGGGGTTTGTTGTAGAACTGCTAACAGAGAAGACAGATTTCCTGCCAAACAAGCTAAGGACGAAGGCATTGGAGAACGACTTGAGGGAGGAAGCACTGTGGCCTAAGGGAAAGATGGGGTCTGCTTGGTCATTGGTGAGATAAATAAACCGATAAGCTCCAACGTAATTGGAGATCAGGAGTGACTGTGCTTTTGTGGACCACAGGGTGCGATGATGAGAGAGACTTGTAGGGAGACCGTGCAGGTACAGATCCTGGGAAGGCTCTGCACAAGTTCATGGTGCCTGCTGCAGAACAGCATCAAAGGAGAAAGGCCACAAATGTGAGATAATTGGGGAAGAAAAAAGAGATAGGTTCGGGGTGAAGGATGGATGAATCAAAAGTGGCATTAAGTGTTAGAGAGTGGAGGAGCCAGAACTCATGATGCGGGTGGGCGTCGCACATGGATGATTCCTGACAGCATCTACAGGAGAGGATAACTGCGTACTGAAAGCGTGTGTCCTTTCTTAGGAACATGCACAAAAGAAATGTGCACACACGGCCGCACTGAAGGACCAGTGCCACAGAGTTCAACGCAACTCTGCTCCTAACGGCCGAAAAATGGGCAACGAGTCAATTGACCATCACCGGCAGAGTGGATAAAGATTCCTTTGCAGAGAAAGTGAGGGAATGACCTACAACTTCACGCAGAGCTATGAATACATCTCGTAATGTTGAGCAAAAAGAAGCTGGCACAGAACGGTCCAGACTGTGTGATCCCATTTATGCGAAGTTCAAAAGAGGCTAAACTGAGAGAAGTCAGGGTACCAGTCACCACTGGAGGGGGGATCAGGGGGACTTCTGAAATGTTCAGTCTGCTGACTACCTGGGTGTGTTAGTTTGTGGAAAGTACATATCATATATTTACAATATGTACCCTTTAATGTCTATCATTGCACTTTAATAAAAGTTTAATGACTGCTGCTACTGCTAAGTCACTTCAGTCGTGTCCGACTCTGTGTGACCCCATAGACGGCAGCCCACCAGGCTCCCCCGTCCCTGGGATTCTCCAGGCAAGAACACTGGAGTGGGTTGCCATTTCCTTCTCCAAGTTTAATGACAGTGTAAAGTAAAAGCAATTGAAAGCCTATAACACTGAGTTTGAGATGTCTGGACAGGCAGCTGGAAATCCTCAGGATGCATTTGGAGATGGGAGACTCTGGTCTGCACAAGAATCCAGATCTGGAGACATTTAATTTTGGGGTGGGGCGGGGGGGCTGTTTAATCTGAATAGACAGGAAGATGGGAGGGTGGACGTGTCTTTGGGAACGCTAGGGGAGCAGTTAGAACAGCAGTAGGTCCTGTTAGAAAGCTGAAGGTAGATGAGAAAGGAGCAGAGCCATATATCAGAAGCCTATTTAGCACTTCCCTCCACTGGGACCCCCTGCTTTATTCTGTGAGCCTTGATTTCTGTCCTTTGGGCCTTATATTTTGGTGTGGTGGAGGAAAGGTGTTCCTTTATCCTTTTCGGTGGCATCATATTCCCCGAAAAGCTGAAGAAACAGGGGGTTGGCGAGGTGAACGGTCCAGGCTGGCGAGAGTGGCCTGAGGCACCAGCCCAGCCGTCCACTTGAAGGCATGTGATGCGGTGGACCGCGCAGCTGCCAACAGGGCAGGCGGGCCCCTGGGCAGGAGGGCAGGCCCCACGGAAGGGCCTTGAAGGTCAACCAGAGGCGGTGGGGTGATGCACCACCTGGCTCTCCTGCTTGGGATACAGGGGCCTCTCGAGATACAGGAGGAATGTGCTGGAATCCGTGCACACACACAGCAGTGACACAGGCTTGTTGTCACACCGCCTCGTGTGGGCTGCTAGGCTGGTGCTTTCTCTGTAAGCACGGCAGGTCAGGAGGTCAAGGTGCCGTCGCAAACACCTGTGTGATGCCGGCGGCCAAGGTGATATACCCATAACAGGGCCAGTACATTTCCTCTGATGGAAAATACCAGGGCAGCAGGGACGACCGAACACAGCCACATAAAACATGGAGGAGTCCGCAGCAATGCAGAAGGAAAATACTTGTCAAGACACCTCTCTCTCTCACACATGTCCCAGGGTCCCCACCATGAACTCTTAACCATTACACATGGAATGGGCAGGAGTGGCACAGTAGCTGGTTGGGCTGAGCGGGAAAAGTCCTGCATGGAAGCCCCTCTGCTCGTTCTCAGGACCCTCCCTCTGTCGTGGGCTGCTGCTCCTCCTCCATCACCGACTGACATTCCTCCTCAGCGGGATGTTGGATGTGTGTGTCAGCCTTCAGGGTAGAAGTGTCCCAGGACCAGTGGTTCTCATTTCCACTCCAGAGCCTTTGTTGTGTTCTTTCCCCCTAGAAAGATGCCCTTGAGAGTCCGAGGGACGGGGATTCTGATTCTGGGCTTCTGAGCATGATCATATGAAGATGTGGGGCAAGTTCTGGGTACTGTCCTCAGTCTTCTCATCTGTAAGATGGGAACGGCGCTCCCAGTGGCGTTGCCCCCGTGGCATGGAGACCCTGGCAGACAGACAACACACCGTAGTTGTTCTCCATCTCACTTCCATCAACCTCTGCCTGGAATGTCTTG
The DNA here is from genome assembly GCA_935064755.1 of Tragelaphus eurycerus. Classification (NCBI taxonomy): domain Eukaryota; kingdom Metazoa; phylum Chordata; class Mammalia; order Artiodactyla; family Bovidae; genus Tragelaphus; species Tragelaphus eurycerus. The sequence goes on from CAKXYN010000023.1 coordinate 17,920,419, forward strand.
ATCGTCAACAAGACCTTGTTTTTCAAGTGGTTTCACTAATTAGATGGTGTACCTGCCTCGCCTGGTTCTGGCTCAGCTCCCAGGCTTTGGAGCACCTACTGTGTGGCCCAGGTTAGCTGAGGGCTGGGGTGTTGCTCTGGAAAGGAACACGGTGTCTCCACATCCTCTGAGTGAAGCCACTTCTGTAATTTCTAAAATGTCTTTGAAAAGCTAGTGACTACTTGCACATTTGAATTTGACAGCTCACTTAAAAAAAATGGCACATTTCATGTGTAAAATTAAGCATTGTAAAGTTAAGCAAAATAAAATTTAATTTAAAAAAATGGCACATTTCAATAGTTAATTGCATTTTGAAAATACAACTGTTGGAGGGCTTCTGGATGTTAGAGTGATATTATTTCTTGACCAGGTATCAGTTACATGAAGTGTGTTCATTTACCAGAAACTTATTTATGAAGTGTTCACTCTTCGGGATATATGTTTAAAAAAAATGGATTTGCTACAGGTTTTCTGAGCCCGGTCACTTGAATTCACAGTAGGCATTGAGGACTGTTATGGAGTGACTGCTGGCTCAGCCTGAGGGTCAGAGGTCTTGGACCAGAGTCTAAAGGGGACCTTGAAGAGGTCACTTTAAGGCTACCTCTGGTAGGCAAGGACACCCCATCAGCTTGTTAGCAGCCAGATCAAAAATGTTAGAGCCGAGGTGTGCACAAACTACGATGAGAGTGTCAAGAATGGAAACTAACTTTGCCTTGAGTGTCAGGAAACTCCTCATAAAAAAAATGCCAGTGACATTTGAACTGGGTATTGAAGATTGAAGAGGAGTGCATCTGGTGGGAAGAAAGAGATGGCAAGAGTAGTATGCACAAAGACAGTAAAATTAAGGCGCAACACGGGTCTGAGGCTCAGAAAATATTCTAATGTGGAAGAGCTTAGTGTGTTAGTGTGTGTGTGATTAGTGGGAAGTGAGGCTAAAGAAGTAAGCAGCAGTTGGATCGTGAAGCACTTTGTTGAGCTCAGGAGTTGGGATTTATCCTTCAGGTGGTAGGTTCTCTGAAGGATGCTAAGTAGGAGAGCCCACCACGGCTTCTCCACCATTACGCTCTCTATCACCAACCTCGGCAGCTCTACAACCACCAACCTCACCATCACCTCTACCTCCTCCACCACCACCACCACCTTTACCATAATCTCCATTTCCACTACTTCCTTCCCCACTAAGCACCTGTCTGCAATGCGGGAGACCTGGGTTCGATCCCTGGGTCGGGAAGATCCCCTGGAGAAGGAAATGGCAACCCACTCTAGTACTCTTGCCTGGAAAATCCCATGGACGGAGGTTCATGGGGTCGCAAAGAGTTGGACACGACTGAGCAACTTCACTTTCTTCTTTCCTTCCACCACCACCTCCTTCACTAAAGTATCTACTGCAATAACCGCCTTTGCAGAGTGAATTATCACAATGATAATTATAGCACAATTAATTAGGGAACAACACTTAGATGCCACTTATATTTTACTACCTAACAAGGCCTGGGGAAGGACACAGAGAGAGTGTGGAGCCTGGAGCCGAGCCCCTTGGTGGGAATGGAGGCTACCCTTTGCTAATCTGCATTCTTCTGCTCACCGTTGGTGTCATGAACTGTGCTTTATGCAAAATGATAAGTCCAGACCATACATTATCGAGGAGACAGAGAGGCTTCTGAATATAGGCATGCAACACAGCCAAGAAGAAACTTAGATTTGCTTATAACTTGTTGATAATACAATTTTTAGAACTTTTTTTTTTTTTTTTCAATTCTAGGTCTCATGATTTCAAGCAATGCAAATCACTGCTTATGGTAGAAAAACAATAGCCAGGAGCACTACCTTTACTATCTCATTTAACTGTTAAAAGAAGTACACTAACAGGTTCATATTTTTCCTTGTTAAGAAGAGTAACTTGTGCTCAGAGGATTAGACAAGTTCCCCAGGGCTTCACAACTCAGAAGAGGTTTTTAAAAAAACAGCTGTGTGCTCTCATGTGATCTGACGTCCTTTTGGGAATCAATGAGTTGGGGCACAGGTCTGAGATTGGGAGATTATACCGTGGGTGGAGAGTCTGTAGTGGAAAAGAGTGAAAAGAAAGAGGACTCGCGTGGCTTTCGGAGGTGCTCTGGCGCCCTCTGGTGGCAACATAAAGGTATCACGAACCAAGGAGTGCTTAGTGTGCCTGAGTTCAGTGATCATGTACGTACACAGGATGCACGCACATACACATGAAAAAGGGCACAAAGTGGGCAGTGGAAATGGGGATGGGAAAGAAAGAAGTGCAGGAAGAGAGGAGTCATTCTGGTCCCACTTACCTATCAGGGTCTGTCCCCCCTTCCTCCTCCCCACCCATCTTGGTACAGACTACTTTGCTCTCTCCCTTAATCCAAGGATGAGCCGCAGTTCTTAAGCTTTGGTGTGAACAGGAATCAACAGAGAGCCTGTCAGAGCAGCATCTGGGCTCCAGCTTGGGGGTTTCTGATTATTAGATCTGAAAGGGCCCCAGCAATCTGCCCTTAAAAACCAGGTTATTCTGATGCAGATGGTTCTTGGATCACACTTTCAAAAAAAAAAAGTGCTATTTAATAGTAACCTTAAAAAATGATGCTTCATTATAAACCCAAACTATGCATCCTAAACCAGTTAGTAGAGTGATCCAGAGGAACTCACAGATTACTGACTTATTTCTGCTCTTATCTGGTTAAAGATGAAAACATGAAGTGAAAGTTGCTCTGTCGTGTCTGACTGTTTGCAACCCCATGGACCATACAGTCCATGGAATTCTCCAGACCAGAATACTGGAGCGGGTAGCCATTCCCTTCTGCAGAGGGCGGTTCTGAACCAGGATATCCTGCATTGCAGGTGGATTCTTTACCAACTGAGCCACTAGGGAAGCCCAAGAATACTGGAGTGGGTAGCCTATCCTTTCTCCAGGGGATCTTCCTGACCCAGAAATTGAACCAGCGTCTCCTGCATTGCAGGTGGATTCTGTACCAGCTGAGCTGCAAGGGAATCCCTAAAGATGAAAAACAAACAACAAAACAAATAACCTCCAGCCACACTGGTGGCTTGATTCTCAAAGAGGAAAGTTAAAACATTTTAAGAGCATTCAAATGAGTAAGTCTGTTAAAAGGGTGGATCCCAAACTTGAGTTTCTTGGAAGCATGCTTCTAGAGAAGTTAATACGTGCCCATATAAAAAGCCTTCACTGATAAAGAGATCCATCAAATATGCTGGTACTAAAATCTTTGAGACTACAGTATGGAAAGATGCTTAATTTTATTCAGCTTAATATATCTAGAACTTGTTGGGTCATGTGACTTTTTTTCCTGTTTGTTTTTTTTTTTTTTTTGTAACATGTTTATTAAAGTTCTCAATAGACCGGCTTCGGAAATACTACCCTAGAATAATAAGAATGTAAAATAAAGATTTCTCTGGGTTCTGGAAAAAACTCCAGTAAGTGGGAAAGAGTAGTCTTATATAAACGATGCTAACTAAATATTCATACATAAAAGACTGAGAATCCTACCTCACACCACATATAAAAATTAACTCCAAATAGATAAGAGACCTAAATATAAGAGCTAAAACTGTTAAATTCTTAAAAGAAGTGTTTTCATGACCTTGGCTTAGGCAATGATTTTTTAGATATGACACCAAATCACAGCAATAAAATAAAAAATAAATTGGACTTCATGACAAGTAAAAGCTTTTGGATTTCAAAGGACACCATCAAGAAAGTGAAAAGACAGTTCATAGAATGGTAAAAAAATATTTGGAAGTTATATATATCATAAGGGACTTGTATTCAGAACCTATAAGGAACTCTTACAACTCAATAATAAAAAGACAACCTAATTTTAAAAATAGGCAAAAGATATAAATAGATATATCTCCAAAGAAGATAACACAAATGTCCATTAAGGACATGAAAAAATGCTCAACATCATTAATCATCAAGTAAATGCAAATCAAAACCACAATGGGATATCGCTTCACACCCACTAGGAGAGCTGTAATTAAAGACAGGTAATATTACTGTGGAGAAGTGGAGGAAATTGGAACTCTAATACATCCCTGCTGGTGAAAACGTGAAATGGTGCAGCCATTTCAGAAAACAGTCTGACAGCCCCTCAAAAGGTTAAACAAATACTTACCATATATCTAAGTAATTCCCCTCCCGTATATGTACTGAAATGAAATTAAATCACACAAAAATTTGTACATGAACATTTATAGTGGCATAATTCATAACAGCCAAAAGTAGAAACAACACAAATACTCATTAACTGATGAATGGATAAACAAAAAGAAGTATAAGAACACAATGGAATCTATTCAGCCATAAAAGAGAGGAAATACCAATTCCTGCTGGAGTGTGATGATCTGGAAAGCCTTATTTCTGCCAAGTAAAAGTCACATTTCCATATATGTGAAATGTCCAGAATATGCAAATCTATAGAGACAGAGAGCCGATTAATGTTGACCTAGGGCTCTGGCGAGGCTGGCGGAAAGTGGGAAGTGACTGCCGGCGAGTACAGAGCTTCGTTCCAAAACTGATGAGGGTGATGCTTTCTATACAATTCTGTGAATATTATATGCTTCAGTGGGTGAATTGGATAATATGTAAATTGTATCTTAATAAAAGTGTTATGATAAATTTACAAGTTTTTTCTTCCATAGAGGCAGTGGAAAGTTCTTGAGAATTATGTATGAAAACAAATATTTATTTAACAATTAAGTGTTTAGTTTATCTTGACCACCTTTAATAAGACCTATTGCCTGCTCGAGCTAAAATGATAACAAGGACATAAAGTTTAAAAAATACACATTCCTAAGGGTACTTTGGCCACCTCATGCGAAGAGTTGACTCATTGGAAAAGACTCTGATGCTGGGAGGGATTGGGGGCAAGAGGAGAAGGGGATGACTGAGGATGAGATGGTGAGATGGCTGGATGGTATCACTGACTCGATGGACGTGAGTCTGGGTGAATGCCGGGAGTTGGTGAGGGACAGGGAGGCCCGGCGTGCTGCGATTCATGGAGTCGCAGAGAGTTGGACACGACTGAGCAACTGAACTGAACTGAACTGAAGGGTACTGGAGACAAGATGGTAGAGTAGAAGGAAGTGAGCTCACCTCTCATGTTGCTGCTAAGTCACTTCATTCGTGTCCAACTCTGTGTGACCCCATAGATGGCAGCTCACCAGGCTCCGCCGTCCCTGGGATTCTCCAGGCAAGAACACTGGAGTGGGTTGCCATTTCCTTCTCCAATGCATGAAAGTGAGAAGTGAAAGTGAAGTCGCTCAGTCGTGCCCAACTCTTAGTGACCCCATGGACTGCAGCCTTCCAGGCTCCTCCGTCCACGGGATTCTCCAGGCAGCAGTACTGGAGTAGGGTGCCATTGCCTTCTCCAACCTCTCATGAAAACACCAAAATCACAACTAACTGCTGAAGAAACACTGACAACCAAAACAAAAAACCCCACTGGAATCTACCAAAAAGCACATGCTATGTCCAGAGACAAAGAGGAGGCCACAATGAGATGATGGGAGGGGTGCATCTGTAATAAAATCAAATCCTGTGTGGGTGATGCACAAACAGGAAAATAATTATATCACAGAGGTTCTCCCACAGGAGTGAAAGTTCTGAGCCCCACGTCAGGTTGGGAAGAGAAGGCCCTGGAGTATCTGGCTTTGAAGGCCAGTTGGGTTTGATCCTAGGAATTTCATAGGATTAGGGGAACAGAAATCCCACTCTTAGAGAGTATGCATAAGGTCTTGTGCATACCAGGAATCAGGGGAAAAATCAGTGACCTCGTAGAAGCTTGGGCCAGACCTACCTGCTGGTACTGGAGGGTCTTCTGTGGAGGTGGGGGTGGCTGTGGCTAACTCTGGGGACAAAGACACTGTTGGCAGTGGTTCTAGGAAGTACTCATTGGCATGAGCCCTCCTGGAGGCGGCCATTTTCTCGCCAAGACCTGGCCCCACCCAACAGCCTATACGCTCCAGTGTGGGATGCCTTAGGCCGAACAGCCAACAAGGCAGGAACACAGTCCCATCAGTCAGTATCCCTGACCGCACAGCTGTCCACCAAACACAGCTCTTGACTTGACCCTGCCCATGAGAGGGATAGGACCCAGTTCCATCCACAACCAAGAACACGCTACCCACCAAGTCTCTCATTCAGATTTCATGTAGAAATCAAAAGCTTTATAGACAAGCAAAAGCTAAGAGAATTCAGCACCAGCAGACCAGTTTTGCAACAAATGCTAAAGTAACTTCTCTAGGCAGAAAGAAAAAGGCCACAACCAGAAACAAGAAAATTATGAATGAAAAAGTCCACAATAAAAGCAAACATACAGTAAAGGTAGGGCTTCATCTACAGAAATATGATATGAAATCAGCAATCATGAGAAGAGGAGAGTACAATGCAGGATACTGCAAATGTATTTGAAATGAAAAGAACAGCAACTCCAAACAATCTTGTTTACATACAGACTGCTGTATCAAAACCTCATGGTAACCAAAAATGAAAAATATACAATAGATACCCATATACACAGAGAAAAAGGAATCCAAACACAACACTAAAATTAGTCATCAAATCACAGAAACGAAAACAAAAGAAGAGTAGGAGCAAAAAGACCAGCAAAAACAAATCCAAAACAATGAACAAAATGGCAATAAGAACATACATATCAATACTTACTTTCAGTTCAGTTCAGTCACTCAGTCGTGTCCGACTCCTTGAGACCCCATGAATTGCAGCACACCAGGCCTCCCTGTCCATCACCTACTCCCGGAGTTCACCCAGACTCATGTCCATCGAGTCAGTGATGCCATCTAGCCATCTCATCCTCTGTCGTCCTCTTTTCTCCAGCCCCTAATCCCTCCCAGCATCAGAGTCTTTTCCAGTGAGTCATCTCTTCACACGAGGTGGCCAAAGTACTGGAGTTTCAGCTTTAGCATCATTCCTTCCAAAGAAATCCCAGGGCTGATCTCCTTCAGAATGGACTGGTTGGATTTCCTTGCAGTCCAAGGGACTCTCAAGAGTCTTCTCCAACACCACAGTTCAAAAGCATCAATTCTTTGGCGCTCAGCCTTCTTCACAGTCCAACTCTCACATCCATACATGATCACGGGAAAAATCATAGCCTTGACTAGACGAACCTTTGTTGGCAAAGTAATGTCTCTGCTTTTAAATATGCTATCTAGGTTGGACATCGGAGAGGGCGATGGCACCCCATTCCAGTACTCTTGCCTAGAAAGTCCCATGGATGGAGGAGCCTGGTGGGCTGCAGTCCATGGGGTCGCAAAGAGTTGGACACGACTGAACAACTTCACTTTCACTTTTCACTTTCATGCATTGGAGAAGGAAACGGCAACCCGCTCCAGTGTTCTTGCCTGGAGAATCCCAGGGACGGGGGAGCCTGATGGCCTGTCGTCTATGGGGTCGCACAGAATCGGACATGACTGAAGCAACTTAGCAGCAGCAGCAGCAGGTTGGACATAACTTTCCTTTCAAGGAGGATCAGATCAGATCAGTCACTCAGTCGTGTCCGACTCTTTGCAACCCCATGAATCGCAGCACACCAGGCCTCCCTGTCCATCACCTACTCCCGGAGTTCACACAGACTCACATCCATTGAGTCAGTGATGCCATCCAGCCATCTCATCCTCTGTCGTCCCCTTCTCCTCTTGCCCCCAATCCCTCCCAGCATCAGAGTCTTCTCCAATGAGTCAACTCTTCCCATGAGGTGGCCAAAGTACTGGAGTTTCAGCTTTAGCATCATTCCTTCCAAAGAAATCCCAGGGCTGATCTCCTTCAGAATGGACTGGCTGGATCTCCTTGCAGTCCAAGGGACTCTCAAGAGTCTTCTCCAACACCACAGTTCAAAAGCATCAGTTCTTCAGCACTCAGCCTTCTTCACAGTCCAACTCTCACATCCATACATGACCACAGGAAAAACCATAGCCTTGACTAGGCGAACCTTTGTTGGCAAAGTAATGTCTCTGCTTTTGAATATTCTATCTAGGTTGGTCATAACTTTCCTTCCAAGGAGTAAGCATCATTTAATTTCATGGCTGCAGTCACCATCTGCAGTGATTTTGGAGCCCAGAAAAAGAAAGTCTGACACTGTTTCCACTGTTTCCCCATCTATTTCCCATGAAGTGATGGGACCGGATGCCATGATCTTCATTTTCTGAATGTTGAGCTTTAAGCCAACTTTTTCACTCTCCTCTTTCACTTTCATCAAGAGGCTTTTTAGTTCCTCTTCACTCTCTGCCATAAGGGTGGTGTCATCTGCATATCTGAGGTTATTGATATTTCTCCCAGCAATCTTGATTCCAACTTGTGTTTCTTCCAGTCCAGCATTTCTCATGATGTACTCTGCATATAAGTTAAATAAACAGGGTGACAATATACAGCCTTGATGTACTCCTTTTCCTATTTGGAACCAGTGTGTTGTTCCATGTCCAGTTCTAACTGTTGCTTCCTGACCTGCATACAAATTTCTCAAGAGGCAGATCAGGTGGTCTGGTATTCCCATCTCTTTCAGAATTTTTCACAGTTTATTGTGATCCAGACAGTCAAAGGCTTTGGCATAGTCAATAAAGCAGAAATAGATGTTTTTCTGGAACTCTCTTGCTTTTCCCATGATCCAGTGGATGTTGGCAATTTGATCTTTGGTTCCTCTGCCTTTTCTAAAATCAGCTTGAACATCAGGAAGTTCACGGTTCACATATTGCTGAAGCCTGGCTTGGAGAATTTTGAGCATTACTTTACTAGCCTTTCAATTTCATGGCTGCATTCACCATCTGCAGTGATTTTGGAGCCAAAAAAAATAAATTCTGACACTGTTTCCACTGTTTCCCCATCTATTTGCCATGAAGTGATGAGACCGGATGCCATGATCTTCGTTTTATGAATGTTGAGCTTTAAGCCAACAAATTAAATACTTCAACCAAAAGACATAAACTGATTGAATGGATACAAAAATAAGACATGTATATATGTTGTCTAGCTTTAAGCTAACAAATTAGATACTTCAATCAAAAGACATAGACTGATTGAATGGATACAAAAATAAGACATGTATATATGTTGTCTGTATGTAAGAGATCTAGTTCAGATCTAGTGACACATACAGACTGAAAGTTAGGGGATAGAAAAAACTTATTCCATGCAAATAGAAATCAAAAGAGAACTGGAGTAAAAATACTCATATCATACAAAATAAACTTTAAATATTGTTACAAGAAACAAAGAAGGACACTACATGATGATCAAGAAATCAATCTAAGAGTAAGATATAGAAATTGTAAATATATATGCACCCAACATAGGCAAATAGTAGCAGTCATAAAAGGAGAAACTGACAGTAATATAATAATAGTGGGGGAATTTAACACCCCACTTTCCTCAATGGACAGGTCAAACAGACAGAAAATCAGTTAGGAAACACAGGTCTTACATGACACATTGAAATCAATGGACCTAACTGATATTTATACAGAATCCCATCATAAAGCAGCAGAATAAACATTTTTTTCAAATGCAGATGAAATTCTCTCCAGGAATGATCACATACTGGGCCACAAAATGAGCCTTGGCAACTTTAAGAACATTGAAATTGTATCAAGCATCCTTTCCAACTACAATGCTATGAGATTAGAAATCAACTATAAGAAAAAACTGTAAAAAACACAAACACACAGAAGCTAAATAATATGCTACTAAAAAACCAATGGGTCACTGAAGAAATCAAAGAGAAAATAAAAAACCAAACGAAACTAGAGACAAAAAAAAAACAAACCAAAAGCATGATGATCCAAAACCTCTGAGACGCAGCAAAAGCAGTTCTAAGAAGGAAGTTTACAGCAATGCAATCTTACATCAAGAAACAAGAAAAATCTCAAATAAACAATCTAAACTGACAGCTAAAGCAGCTAGAGAAAGAACAAAATCCAAAGTTAGTAGAAGGAAAGTAATGAAGATGAGACAGAAATAAATGAAATAGAGATGAAAAAATTTGAAAAGATGAATGAAAATAAAAGCTGATTCTTTGAAAAGACGGAGCTTTCCAGATGGCTCTAGACTTAAGAATCTGCCTGCCAATGCAAGAGATGCAAGAGACACAGGTTTGATCCCTGGGTCAAGAAGATTCCCCGGAGGAGGAAATGGCAGCCCACTTTAGTATTCTTGCCTGGAGAATCCCATGGACAGAGGAGTCTGGTGGGCTACAAGTTCATGGGTCACAAAGAGCCAGACATGACTGAGTGAGCATGCACACACACTCTTTGTAAAGATAAACAGAGTGGGTAAAACTTTAGCCAAACTCGTCAGGAAAAAAAAGGAGAGGGCTCACATTAATAGAATTAAAAACGAAAAAGGAGAAGTTATAATGGACATCACAAAAATACAAAGGATTACCGCAAGCAATTATATGCCAATAAAATGGACAACCTAGAAGAACTGGACAAATTCTTAGAAGGTACAAGACTGAACCAGAAAGATATAGAAAATATAAACAGACTTATCACAAATACTGAGACTGAAATGATGATAAAGAGACTTCTGACAAACAAAAGTCCAGGACCAGATGGCTTCACAGGTGAATTCTATCAAACATTTAGAGGAGAGTTAATACTTATTCTTCTGAAATGCTTTCAAAAAATTGCTGAGAAAGGAACACTCCCAAACTCATGCTACGAGGCCACCATCACCCAGATATCAAAACTAGAAAAAGATATCACAAAAAAAGAAATTTACAGGCCAATATTACTGATGAACATAGATGTAAAAATTCTCAACAAGATTCTAGCAAACTGAGTCCAATAATACATCAAGAGGGTTGTACACCATTATCAAGTGGGATTTATCCCAAAGTTGCAAGGAAACTTCAATATCTGCAAATCAATCAATGTGATATACCACATTAACAAATTGAAGAATAAAAACCATTTAATGATTTCAACTGGTGGAGAAAAAACTTTTGACAAAATTCAGTACCCATTTATGACACAAATTCTCCAGAAAGAGGGTGTAGAGGGAGACTATTTCAACATAATAAAGGCCATATGTACAAAGCCACAGCTGGCATCATACTCAACTGTGAAATACTAAACACATTTCCTTTCAGATCAGGAATAAGAGAAGGATGTCCACTCTCACCACTTTTATTCAACATGGTTTTGGAAGTCCTAGCCATGGCAATCAGAGAAATGAAAGGAATCCAAGTTTAAAAAGAAGCATAACTGTCACTGTTTGCAGATGGCATAATACTATGCACAGAAAATCCTAAAGATGCTACTAGAAAGCTACTAGAGCTTGTCAATGAATTTGGTGAGGTTGCAGGATACAAAATTAGTACACAGAAATCTCTTGCATTTCTACACATTAACAATGAAAGATCAGAAAGAGAAATTGAAGAAACTAATTCCATTTACTACTGCATCAAAATGAATAAAACACCTAGGAATAAATCTACCTAAGGAAGCAAAAGACTTATACTCTGAAAACTATAATATGCTGATGAAAAAAACTGAAGATGACATAGATGGGAAGATATACCACGTCCTTGGACTGGAAGAATCAATACTGTTAAAATGACTACATCACCCAAAGCAGTCTACAGATTCATTGCAATCCCTATCAAATTACTACTGGCATATTTTACAGAATTAGAACAAAAAATTTTACAATTTGTATGGAAACAGAAAAAACCCCAAATAGCCAAAGTAATCTTGAGAAAGAAAAACAGAGCTGGAGGAATCAGGCTCCCTGGCTTCAGAGTGTACTACAAAGCCACAGTCATCAAAACGTTATGGTACTGGCACAAAAAGAGAAATATAGGTCAATGTAACAGGAGAGAAAACCCAGAAATAAACCCACACACCTATGATCAATTAATCTATGATAAAGAAGACAAGAATACATGATAGAGAAAAGACAGTCTCTTCAATCAATGGTACTGGGAAAACTGGACAGCTACATATAAAAGAATGAAATAATAACATTCTTTAATACCACAGACAAAAATAAACTTGAAGTGGATTAAAAACCTATATGTAAGACTGAATACTATAAAACTCTTAAAAAAAACATAAGTGGAACACTTATTTATGTAACATAAATTGCATCAATATCTTTTTCAATGCATCTCCTAGAGCAATGGAAATAAAAATAAACAAATGGGATCTAATTAAACCCAAGAACTTTTGCATAGCAGAGGAAACCATAAATGAGACGGAAAGACAACCCACAGAATGGGAGAAAATATTTGCAAACTATGTGACTGACAGGGGATTAATCTCCAAAATTTGGCTAACAACTGATGGCTCAATATAGAAACAAACAACCCAATCCAAAAATCGGCAGAAGGTCTATCTAGACATTTATTCAATGAAGATGTACATATGGCCAAGAGTCACATGAAAAAGTGCTCAACATCACTAATTATTGAAAAGTAAAAAAGTGTTAGATGCTCAATCATGTCTGATTCTTTGCAACCCCATGCACTGGAGCCCAATAGGCTTATCTGTCCATGGAATTCTCCAGACAAGAATACTAGAGTCGGGTAGTCATTCCCTTCTCCAGGGGATCATTAGAGAAATGCAAGTCAAAACTACAATGAGGTATCACCTCACACCAGTCAGACTGGCCTTCACCAAACAATCTGCAAACAATATATGCTGGAGAGGATGTGAAGAAAAAGGAGCCCTCCTACACTGTTGGTGGGAATGTAAATTGGTATAGCCACTATGGAGAACAGTATGGAGGTTCCTTAAAAAACTAAAAATAGAACTACCATGTGATTCAGCAATCCCACTCCTGGGTGTATATCTGGGGAAAATCATGGTTCAAGGGGATACCTTCACCCCAATGTTCACTGCAGCTCTGTTTACAATAGCCAAGGTATGAAATCAACATAAATGTCCATCAACAGATCAATGGATAAAGAAAATGTGATAGATACACGCACAGGAATATTACTCAGCTATAAAAAGAATGAAATAAGTCATTTGCAGCAACACTGATGGGCCCGGAGATTATCATATTAAGTGAAGTAAGTCAGAGAAGGACATATATCATATAATATCACTTATATGCAGAATCTAAATGATACAAATGAACTTATTCACAAAACTAGAGTAGACTCACGGACTTAGAAAAGAAATTTATGGTTACCAAAGGGGAAGCATGGGGGAGACAGATAAATCAGGAGTCTGGGATTGACGTATATACACTACTGTATTGGAGTGGGTTGCCATTCCCTTCTCTAGGGGATCCTCCCAACCTAGGGATCAAACCTGCATCTCCTGCGTTGGTAGGCAGATTCTTTACCACTCAGTTACCTGGGAAGCCCTATTTATATACAATGGCTTCCCATATATACAGCAGATAATGAACCAGGACCTACTATACAGCACAGGGAAGTCTACTCAATATCATATAATAACATAAGTGGGAAAATAATTTGAAAATGAATAAATGTATGTATACGTATAACTGAATCATTTTGCTGTACACCTGAAACTAACCCAATATTGTAAGCCAACTATATTCCAGTATAAAATAAAAACTTAAAAAATAAAATGTTCCTGAAGAAAAGACGGGGAAAACATTCTGTTTTAACTAAGTCTAATAATGTGCCCAATGACATTCATGGTAGCTTAGCTGAGAGTATGAGCAGTATCTTACTTTACTCTTTCTGGAACTTTTAATATGTGTGATCGTCCAAGGAAGGCAGGATGGGAATTATCATCTCCATTTTATCGGTGAGAAAACAGGTTCGAGGACAGGAAATGCCTTGTTCCAGGTCACAGAAAGAAATGGGACCTGGGCTGAGGTCTCTGGACTCCATGTCCAATGCTTCGATTACACCAGTGCGGTTTCCTTCAGTTGTCATGACTGGCTCCCTGCAGATCTCCACGTCACTTACTGATGTTCAGTAGCTCAAAGCCTTCTTTGTTTAATTTCCTTGGCCAGAGTCCCTAGTCCAGGCTGGTTACTTTTATCGGTCTCCAGTCAATCATGCCTGACTTAACAAACATTCTCACACTGTCCTCAAGTTCCATCCTTGCTCGAGAGACTCCAAGGGCAACCATGAACGTTTGGGTGTGAATTCTGGCTAAGAGATTTATGAGCTGGGTATTTGTGAATACAATTTTTAACTTACTAGATTCTTGGGTATTTGATTTGTAAGATGGGAATAAGATGATCAACCCTATAAGAACTATGAGATTTAACTGAGATTTTACTTAAAGTGCCTTATGGCCATGTCTGTCTCACCTGATCCTACTCCCTGACCTTGCATCGAATCTGAAGTATTTTGCTTAGCTTGCAAGGCCTTTGGAAACCTCTTGCTTTCCCAAAAGCCACACAGAGCACACAAGGGCCAACATCACACTATTTGGTGAATTTCCAGTGAATTTTCTGGTCTTAGTTGTCTCTCGCCTTGAAAATCCCTGTCAAAGTGTGATGCTGAATCATGGAATAAGGGTCAGAAAAAGCTGTAGCTCTATCCTAATAATCCAGATCTTCTGAATCATACCCCTTGGGTGGTACTGGTAGAAAAGCACAAAATATTTTTCATAAGCTTTGCCATTATTACACCCCCTCCTGCACCCCCAGTACACAGTAGCTATAAATTCTAAGCTTCTTGAAGCCAGGAGAGGTTACAGGGTCTTTGTTGTTATCACATTATTTAGCACAGATTTAGGCACCTAATAGGACTTAACATCAGTACTTCTGTGATTGAACAGACAATTCTGTGCTCAGCTTACTAGTTCTCAAACTCCACCTGTACCAAAATCACCTGGATCGCTGGTTCCCACCCCCAGAGTCTCTGACTCAATAGGTCTGGGGCAGTGCCTGGGAATTTGTATTCCTAACATGTTCCTAGGTGATTCTGATGTGGCTGGTCTACATCTACTACAATCTGTCTCCTTTCAAGTCTGGTTTGAAGACCAGCAGTATCAGCACCTCATGGGAACCTGTAAATTGTGGTGGCTCAGGCCCCCTGCTGTAGCTTTGTTCTGGGCCTCTATGTGGACCCTGCTCTCACCCCACCCAAAGCCCCCTCTCTTATGCCCCTCCCTCAGTCCTTCATATACTCTGGAGGATCGACCTTTTCAAGTCACTGGGTGATGCAGTAGAAATGCAGTTTCCTGGTCCTCTTCACCTGTTGAGTCCCAGTCTCTGAAGGTGGGGCCCCAGGATCTGCTTTTGAACCAACATTGCCTTGTTTAAGGATGCACCTTCTGGAATTATTTGCTAAAGTAGGGGTTGGTTTGTTGGTAAATTATTTACCAAACACTTAGCACTGCCAGGACCTGGAGTCGGGGGGCCTGAGAGATGCATGATCTGGCCCTCAGAGAGCTTTTAGCATGTGGAGAAGACCGTTTAGTGAACAAGTCACGGTGTGATGGGCGCACAGGAAACCAAGTCAGGGAGGTGCTCTCTGCTCACACGCACCCATGTTCGTGTGAAGTCCCGCTAAAAGTCTCTATACCAGGGGGATGAGACTGGTAGGGGGAAGGTTGGCTGCTCTTTTCTCCTTTCTACTGTGAAGGGTTTTGCTTGTTGACCATGAGTGGGGTCTGCTGAGTCTTGCCTTGACTCTAGTTGGGAGAGCCGTGGACATTTCCCAGGTTTCCTGGCCTTCAGAGTGGCAGATGCCACCTCTCTCTGCATATCCCTCTTCCCTGGGTACTTGCCTTTCTCTCTGTGCAGTCCCTTGGTGGATGTTGGAGAATCATGTTGCTGTCTCAGGCTGTCACCAATGAGGAAGGAATTTGGAAAGCAGAGGGGAGCTTTGAAAGTGTTGCCATGGGAGAGAGCTCAGCCTCTGGCAAGAGTCCCGTGCAGAACTGGCTACGTAATTCAAAGGTCCAGGGCAAAATGTAAATACGGGTCTACTTAGCCAAAAATTAAGATTTTTGAGATGATGATAGAATAGCATTAAACCAAGTTGGTGGCCCACGTGACTACATAGGGCCTGTGCCCAGGAGGCCAGTCTCAGCCCAGGAAACAAGACAGACTATACTTGTAAATAACTTGCCTGTCAGGGGATAAGATGGTCTGTGTAGGAGAGAACTGGGGGAAGAAGAAAATAAAGGAAGAAATGCCCTATTTTTCTCAACATGGCTTAGAGGATTTACTTGAGTAGAACTGTGTCTGAGTTTACTTGAGTATAACCCTCTCTCACTGCTCCTGGGGAAGAGGGTGGGTTGCTCTGGGGCATATGAATCCCGGTCCCTATCCACAGGGGCCTTGGAGCCTGTTTCTGTTGAAAACCTGGGACCAAGGCCAAGGAGCCAAGCTGGGGTCCCAGGGGAACGGGATGCTTAGGCTCAGGAATGGTGGTGGATACTCTGACCCCCACCCCAGGCTCTCTGTCCTTCCCTTCTGGTCCTCACATCAATCTTTCCCCCTGCTTTCTCTGCTCTCTGCCTGCCCTGTGCCAGAGTAGTCACAGATTGGTTGAGCACCCGTGTCTCTCGGGGAGTTTAAAAACAAAAGAACCATCACATGAGCTGAACAA
Organism: Tragelaphus eurycerus; assembly: GCA_935064755.1. Taxonomy (NCBI): domain Eukaryota; kingdom Metazoa; phylum Chordata; class Mammalia; order Artiodactyla; family Bovidae; genus Tragelaphus; species Tragelaphus eurycerus. The sequence goes on from CAKXYN010000023.1 coordinate 17,936,996, forward strand.
GTCTTTGGTGGGGCCGGGAGCACAGCTAAAATATGTCTAGGTTCAGAGATTAAGAATTGGACCCCAGAGCCAGGACAACTGTCTGTTGACAAAATAATGCTGCCTTGGTTCCTCCCACATGATGCTAAGTCACTTCAGTCATGTCCAACTCTATGAAACACTATGAAAACTGCTCCTTCCTTGGCCCAACTTAGAGGTTCTGATGGAGCTGCTCTGGACTGTGGCCTGTGGCCACTGGGTTTTTTAAATGCTCTGCTGCCCTGGTAACTAGATTTGCAATCATTTTGAAATGTATGGAAATATCAAATCACTGTGCTGTGTACCCGGAACTAATAGTGTTATGCTAAGTCACTTCAGTCGTGTCCGACTCTCTGCGACCCAATAGATGGCAGCCCACCAGGTTTCCCCGTCCCCAGGATTCTCCAGGCAAGAACACTGGAGTGGGTTGCCATTTCCTTCTCCAATGAATGAAAATGAAAAGAGAAAGTGAAGTCACTCAGTCGTGTCCGACTTCTAGCGACCCCATGGACTGCAGCCTACCAGGCTCCTCCGTCCATGGGATTTTCCAGGCAAGAGTACTGGAGTGGGGTGCCATTGCCTTCTCCTAATAGTGTTATAGGGGCACTTATACTTCAAAAACAAACACTCATAGAAAGAGACCAGATTCGTGGTTGCCAGAGATGGGGAGCAGGTGGGTGGCTGGATGAAGGTGGTTAAAAGGTACAAATTCCAAATTATAAGATAAATAAGTACTAGGGATGTGATGCACAGCACAATAAATATAATTAACACTGCTCTACATTATATATGAAAGTTAAGGGAGCAAATTCTCCAAGTTCTCGTCATGAGGAAAACATTTTATTTTTTCTATTTCTTTAATGTTGTATTTATATGAGATGATGGATGTTCACTAAACTTATGATCATCATTTCATGAAGTGTGCATGCCAGGTCATTACACTGCACCCCTTAAACTTACACAGAGTGGCAGGTCACTTGTATCTCGTTAAACTGGAAGAAAAAACTGCTCTGCTGTCTAATTTGCTCTCTTCCTGCCCCCATGACTCTCCGTATCACGTCTGCCGAGCCCACACCATAGGGGACAGTCTAGCATTCTGGCGGGCCAGCAAGTAGTGGGGACAGAAGTGAGAACCACCCCATCCCCATCCCATTCCTGGCTCTGCCATGAAGGGTGGAACCTCGCCTCAGCACCAAAACCCACCTGCTGTTTGCTCTCACTGACTCAACGGATGTGAGTTTGAGAAAACTCCAGGAGTTGGTGATGGACGGGGAGGCCTGGCGTGCTGCAGTCCATGGGGTCGCAGAGTCGGACACGACTGAGCGACTGAACTGAACTGAGTCAGAGGACCATCTGGCTTCTCTGCACGCGCTCCCTGCATTTCTCTGTGTTGGGCTTTTCTCAGTCTTCTTTATTTCTTATCGTAGGCATCTACCCAGTCAGGACTTCCTGCACGCGGGTCTTGATGGAGCTTCCCTTCCTGCCCATTTTTCTGTGCACTTGCCGCAGCAGCTACAACCACCACTGCCCTCCCAGCCCTCCACCCCCTGGCCACCCCACACCCGACAGCCTTCGACCTCATCCTGTACCTGCTGGTGCGGAAGCCCTGCAGCTCCTCACCTCTCGTCACTCTTCTCTGCTGGACCAGCACTGCCTGTGCCCACAGAGCCGGGGAGATGGGCTCTGGGCCCAGGGCAGCGGGGGCGGAGGTGCTGGCCACCATCCGCTGCCTCACACCTCCTCCCCAGGGCCAAGGCCGCCCACTCGGCAGGCTTCCGGGGCCAGTGCAAAACCTTGCTTGTCTGCCAGCTATTTCCTGTTAAGTGGTTTCATTTTTCTTTATCTAGTCTCCTTGGGGGCACAGGCTGGGGCCCAACAACCCTGAGAATGAGGCAAACCTTTTCAAGGATCCTCTGTGCCTCCTGTACATGCCCCTCCTGCCTCCAGGCGCCACGGGCTTTTCATTGTAGCCGAAGCAGGCCCACTCCCCTCATCAGAATCCACTGGGGGACTGAGGGCGGCAGGGCCTCATAGTGTGTTGGAGTGACTCTCCTGGGAGTCAGAAAAATAGAGCCCAGGAAATGGACACCCAGCTGTCTTCAACTTGCGCTGTCCATTGGAACCACACCAGGAGCTTTGAGAAATACCTGTTCCCAGACCTACTGCTGACTTAATTGGTGTGGGGGAGGGGCTGGGCATCCCAGATTAAACACGGCTAGCAGTGATTTCGGGGAAGGCAATGGCACCCCACCCCAGTACTTTTGCCTGGAAAATCCCATGGATGGAGGAGCCTGGTAGGCTCCAGTCCATGGGGTCGCTAAGAGTCGGACACGACTGAGCGGCTTCACTTTCACTTTTCACTTTCATGCATTGGAGAAGGAAATGGCAACCCACTCCAGTGTTCTTGCCTGGAGAATCCCAGGGACGGGGGAGCCTGGTGGGCTTCCATCTATGGGGTCGCACAGAGTCGGACACGACTGAAGCGACTTAGCAGCAGTAGCAGCAGCAGTGATTTCAAAGTCTGGATCTTGATCCAGCAGCATCCATATAATCCAAGAGTTTGTTAGAAGCTCAGATTCTTGGCTCTACCCTGATCTACTAAATCAAAATCCTGGAGTTGAGGCCTAGGGATCTGGGTTTTGATAAGCACCGTAGATGATTCTTTAAGGCACAAGGGTTTGCAAATGGGGATGTATTGGAGTATGCAAACAAAGGGGAAGGGATGATTGCAGAGAGCATCCTGTTTCTAAGTCTACACCAGTGGTTCTCAGAGTGTGGTCCCTGGACGAACAGCATCAGCATCATCTGGGCACTTGTTAGACATGCAAACTCACAGGCCCTTCACCAGACCTACTGAATCAGAAACTCTGGGCATGTTGGACATGCTTTCTCAGTGGTTCTGATGCATGCTTGAGTTTGAGAGTCACTGGTCTCTCATCTACTTGTCTCACTTGAGAGTATTACATGATTTGTGTCTGCACTGTGGAGGCTCTGTAGGGAAAAGATGGCAGCCAAGGACAATTGTAGAGGCTTGAAGTTATTACTATAAAATGATGACATGTTTAGGGTGAGGTGGTGCGTCTGTTCTGACGAGTTCTCTCCTTAATCACTCTTCAGGGAATGTCTGTTGGGGGAGGCTACAGGCAGGAAGTTTTGGAGACAGGATTCAGTGAGCTGCCCACTCCTTCCTGAGTACCTGTGTGTGTATTATATGCATGTGCCTGTGGATGTGTAACAGGTTTCAAGTCCCCCCAGAATGAGTGCACAGGCTCTGTAGAGAGAGAGAGTGGACACAGAGGGGTCAGTTATTTCCCAGGGCTGCTGTGTGCCCACCTGTGGGGTCAGATCAGATCAGATGAGATCAGTCGCTCAGTCGTGTCCGACTCTTTGCGACCCCGTGAATAGCAGCGTGCCAGGCCTCCCTGTCCATCACCAACTCTCGGAGTTCACTCAGACTCACGTCCATTGATTCAGTGATGCCATCCAGCCATCTCATCCTCTGTCGTCCCCTTCTCCTCTTGCCCCCAATCCCTCCCAGCATCAGAGTATTCTCTAATGAGTCAACTCTTCACATCAGGTGGCCAAAGTACTGGAGTTTCAGCTTTAGCATCATTCCTTCCAAAGAAATCTCAGGGCTGATCTCCTTCAGAATGGACTGGTTGGATCTCCTTGCAGTCCAAGGGACTCTCAAGAGTCTTCTCCAACACCACAGTTCAAAAGCATCTATTCTTCGGTGCTCAGCCTTCTTCACAGTCCAACTCTCACATCCATACATGACCACAGGAAAAACCATAGCCTTGACTACACGGACCTTTTTTGGCAAAGTAATGTCTCTGCTTTTGAATATGCTATCTAGGTTGGTCATAACCGAGGAGTAAGCGTCTTTGAATTTCATGGCTGCAGTCACCATCTGTAGTGATTTTGGAGCCCAGAAAAATAAAGTCTGACACTGTTTCCCCATCTATTTCCCATGAAGTATGGACCTAACAGAAGCAGAAGATATTAAGAAGAGGTGGCAAGAATACACAGAAGAACTGTACACAAAAGAGCTTCACGATGCAGATAATCACGATGGTGTGATCACAGACCTAGAGCCAGACATCCTGGAATGTGAAGTCAAGTGGGCCTTAGAAAACATCACTATGAACAAAGCTAGTGGAGGTGATGGAATTCCAGTTGAGCTATTCCAAATCCTGAAAGATGATGCTGTGAAAGTGCTGCACTCAATATGCCAGCAAATTTGGGAAACTCAGCAGTGGCCACAGGATTGGAAAAGGTCAGTTTTCATCCCAATCCCAAAGAAAGGCAATGCCAAAGAATGCTCAAACTACCGCACAATTGCACTCATCTCACACGCTAGTAAAGTAACGCTCAAAATTCTCCAAGCCAGGCTTCAGCAATATGTGAACCGTGAACTTCCTGATGTTTAAGCTGGTTTTAGAAAAGGCAGAGGAACCAAAGATCAAATTGCGAACATCCGCTGGATCATGGAAAAAGCAAGAGAGTTCCAGAAAAACATCTATTTCTGCTTTATTGACTATGCCAAAGCCTTTGACTGTGTGGATCACAATAAACTCTGGAAAATTGTGAAAGAGATGGGAATACCAGACCACCTGACCTGCCTCTTGAGAAATTTGTATGTAGGTCAGGAAGCAACAGTTAGAACTGGACATGGAACAACATACTGGTTCCAAATAGGAAAAGGAGTACGTCAAGACTGTGTATTGTCACCCTGTTTATTTAACTTATATGCAGAGTACATCATGAGAAACGCTGGACTGGAAGAAACACAAGCTGGAATCCAGATTGCCGGGAGAAATATCAATAACCTCAGATATGCAGATGAGACCACCCTTATGGCAGAAAGTGAGGAGGAGCTGAAGAGCCTCTTGATGAAAGTGTAAGAGGAGAGTGAAAAAGTTGGCTTAAATATCAACATTCAGAAAACGAAGATCATGGCATCTGGCCCTATCATTTCATGGGAAATAGATGGGGAAACAGTGGAAACAGTGTCAGACTTTCTTTTTCTGGGCTCCAAAATCACTGCAGATGGTGACTGCAGCCATGAAATTAAAAGACGCTTACTCCTTGGAAGGAAAGTTATGACCAACCTAGATAGCATATTCAAAAGCAGAGACATTACTTTGCCAACAAAGGTTCGTCTAGTCAAGGCTATGGTTTTTCCTGTGGTCATGTATGGATGTGAGAGTTGGACTGTGAAGAAGGCTGAGCGCCGAAGAATTGATGCTTTTGAACTGTGGTGTTGGAGAAGACTCTTGAGAGTCCCCTGGACTGCAAGGAGATCCAACCAGTCCATTCTGAAGGAGATCAGCCCTGGGATTTCTTTGGAAGGAATGATGCTAAAGCTGAAACTCCAGTACTTTGGCCACCTCATGCGAAGAGTTGACTCATTGGAGAAGACTCTGATGCTGGAGGGATTGAGGGCAAGAGGAGAAGGGGACGACAGAGGATGAGATGGCTGGATGGCATCACTGACTCGATGGATGTGAGTCTGAGTGACCTCCGGGAGTTGGTGATGGATAGGGAGGCCTGGCGTGCTTCGGTTCATGGGGTCGCAAAGAATCGGACACGACTGAGCGACTGATCTGATCTGATCTGATCTGATCTGAAGGGACCAGATGCTATGATCTTCGTCTTCTGAATGTTGAGCTTTAAGCCAACTTTTTCTCTCTCCTCTTTCACTTTCATCAAGAGGCTTTTTAGTTCCTCTTCACTTTCTGCCATAAGGATGGTCTCTCTGCATATCTGAGGTTCTTGATATTTCTCCCAGTAATCTTGATTCCAACTTGTGTTTCTTCCAGTCCAGCATTTCTCATGATGTACTCTGCATAGAAGTTAAATAAACAGGGTGACAATACACAGCCTTGACGTATTCCTTTTCCTATTTGGAACCAGTCTGTTGTTCCATGTCCAGTTCTAACTGTTGCTTCCTGACCTGCATACAGATTTCTCAAGAGGCAGATCAGGTGGTCTGGTATTCCCATCTCTTTCACAATTTTCCAGAGTTTATTGTGATCCACACGGTCAAAGGCTTTGGCATAGTCAATAAAGCAGAAATAGATGTTTTTCTGGAACTCTCTTGCTTTTTCCATGATCCAGCGGATGTTGGCAATTTGATCTCTGGTTCCTCTGCCTTTTCTAAAACCAGCTTGAACATCAGGAAGTTCACGGTTCACAAATTGCTGAAGCCTGGCTTGGAGAATTTTGAGCATTACTTTACTAGCGTGTGAGATGAGTGCAATTGTGTGGTAGTTTGAGCATTCTTTGGCATTGCCTTTCTTTGGGATTGGAATGAAAACTGACCTTTTCCAGTCCTGTGGTCACTGCTGAGTTTTCCAAATTTGCTGGCATATTGAGTCCAGCACTTTAACAGCACCATCTATCTTTTAGTATCTGGAATAGCTCAACTGGAATTCCATCACCTCCACTAGCCTTGTTCATAGTGATGCTTTCTAAGGCCCACTTGACTTCACATTCCAGGATGTGTGGCTCTAGGTCAGTGATCACACCATCGTGATTATCTGGGTCATGAAGATCTTTTGTGTACAGTTCTTCTGTGTATTCTTGCCACCTCTTCTTAATATCTTCTGCTTCTGTTAGGTCCATACCATTTCTGTCCTTTATCGAGCCCATCTTTGCATGAAATGTTCCCTTGGTATCTCTGTTTTTCTTGGAGAGATCTCTAGTCCTTCCCATTCTGTTGTTTTCCTCTATTTCTTTTCATTGATCGCTGAAGAAGGCTTTCTTATCTCTTCTTGCGATTCTTTGGAACTCTGCATTCAGATGCTTATATCTTTCCTTTTCTCCTTTGCTTTCGCTTCTCTTCTTTTCACAGCTATTTGTAAGGCCTCCCCAGACAGCCATTTTGCTTTTTTGCATTTCTTTTCCATGGGGATGGTCTTGATCCCTGTCTCCTGTACAATGTCACGGACCTCATTCCATAGCTCATCAGGCACTCTGTCTATCAGATCTAGGCCCTTAAATCTATTTCTCACTTTCACTGTATAATCATAAGGGATTGATTTAGGTCATATCTGAATGGTCTAGTGGTTTTCCCTACTTTCTTCAATTTAAGTCTGAATTTGGCAATAAGAAGTTCATGGTCTGAGCCACAGTCAGCTCCTGGTCTTGTTTTTGCTGACTGTATAGAGCTTCTCCATCTTTGGCTGCAAAGAATATAATCAATCTGTGATGTTGACCATCTGGTGATGTCCATGTATAGAGTCTTCTCTTGTGTTGTTGGAAGAGGGTGTTTTTATGACCAGTGCATTTTCTTGGCAAAACTCTATTAGTCTTTGCCCTGCTTCATTCCGTATTCCAAGGCCAAATTTGTCTGTTACTCCAGGTGTTTCTTGACTTCCTAATTTTGCATCCCAGTCCCCTATAATGAAAAGGACATCTTTTTTGGGTGTTAGTTCTAAACGGTCTTGTAGGTCTTCATAAAACCATTCAACTTCAGCTTCTTCAGTGTTATTGGTTGGGGCATAGACTTGGATTACTGTGATATTGAATGGTTTGCCTTGGAAACGAACAGAGATCATTCTGTCGTTTGTGAGATTGCATCCAAGTACTGCATTTCGGACTCTCTTGTTGACCATGATGGCCACTCCATTTCTTCTGAGGGATTCCTGCCCACAGTAGTAGATATAATGGTCCTCTGAGTTAAATTCACCCATTCCAGTCCATTTGAGTTCGCTGGTTCCTAGAATATTGACATTCACTCTTGCCATCTCTTGTTTGACCACTTCCAATTTGCCTTGATTCATGGACCTGACATTCCAGGTTCCTATGCAATATTGCTCTTTACAGCATCGGACCTTGCTTCTATCACCAGACACATCCACAGCTGGGTATTGTTTTTGTTTTGGCTCCATCCCTTCATTCTTTCTGGAGTTATTTCTCCACTGATCTCCAGTAGCATATTGGGCACCTACTGACCTGGGGAGTTTCTCTTTAAGTATCCTATCATTTTGCCTTTTCATACTGTTCATGGGGTTCTCAAAGCAAGAATACTGAAGTGGTTTGCCATTCCCTTCTCCAGTGAACCACTCCCTGTGGTGTAGTTCTGTGAGTAATAGAGACAGAAACAGTGACAACCTGTGTGTACGTACAGATTACTCGCACATGTATATATGAATGTACAAGTGCATGTGTGTGCATGTATTGTGTATCTGTATGTACATGTGAATATGTACATACTACTGAACTGAACTGATACATCTATGTGTGTTTATATGTGTGTGTGTGAGTGTTGTGTGGGTGTGTGTGTGTTACAACCACGATTCTCACAGGACTTATAATCTAATTGGAGAGGAAAAATATCTTTAATTGAAACAGAGTACAGCTGTGCCCTGAGCTCCACGGTATTGACTTTAAAGAAGCCATCGTTTAAACTTTTGAAGAAATTGTCCTAAAACAGGTGGTGCTCTTCTCTGGTGAGGCAGGAAGAGGAAGGATGGGGTAGTTCAAATGGGAAAGGGAGGGGGCACCTTTAGTGCACCCCCCTGCATTCCCAGCCCATCCTTTCCTCAGCATCTTAAAGCCACGGAAGGGTTCTGAGCTGGCCCCGCTGGCCCCAGAAGCCACATTTTAAAGAAGACCCCTGAGACGATGCCCAGGCTCTGCTGGATGTTGCCCGTCACTGTGACTCTGCCTGGGACTGTGGCTCCTCCATCTCTCCAGTGCCGCGGCCCCTTCATGGACTGATCTGTTTCCAGGGCTTCTTAAGTAGCCTTCACATGAACACTGCTCTTAGGTGGGTACAGTCCTCATTTGGTAGACGATGGACTGTAGGCTCCAAGACAACCCCCCTGCCAGTAAGTAATAGAGAGGGGCTCAGAACCTGGCTCATCTGATTTCAAAGCTGAGACTTTTTCATACCAACCTCCTGGCTCGCCAACAAGGTTTGATGACTGTAGGAGGCTACGTGGATTTATTATGTTTCTTGTAGGCTCATGGTCTTTCTGGACTCAGTTCATATCCTCAGTTCCTATGTCTTTCTTTTTGGAAATGTTCTTTCCCAACTTTCTGCAATCTCAACAGTAACAAAAATTTCCTTGCATTTCTGCATTTCACCAGAGATTCTAAAAACATCTTAAAAGCGGAAATAAAACCTATGTTTATTATTGTTGTTCTTCTGGGAATTAAAAAATGTTCAACTAACTTGTAAGCCAGGTTCAAAATCTTCAACTCTGTCTCTATCTATCTATCCATCTTCTATCTCTCTGTGTATTATCTGTCTATCTCACTTTAGAGTGTGACCAGAATGCTTCCAAATGCTAGTGGAGGCAGATGGAATGCTCTCAGACTTTATGGGTTGATCCTGCCCCAACTCTGGGATCACTCTGAGCTCTGAAAAGGCTGAGCAGAGCACACACTATGCCCTGCCCATTTTATAATTTTTCTGACTGAGAATTGAGCTAATCATGTGGCTTAGTCCCTGCATATTATCTTCTTGGTTTATGCAGGGCCCTTCTCTTGAATGTATGAGGGTCTGTATTTATGTCTTTTCATTATTATACTCCACTCTCTTTTCCCTCTCGTATTCCAAGTGCCATTTTTTGTTTGTTTGTTTGCATCCTTGAAGAATATGTGTTGCTGGTTTGTGTGCATGCATTTTTAATGTATGAAATGGGTATGATTTTACATGTCCTTTTCCTATCTGTGCCGTCACTAGGTTTTTAGGATCTGTCCACGGCTATACGTGCGGCCCTGGCCTTCAACCTGCTGTGCTGGCTCCCGGGTGTGCAGCGGCCTTCTTGGCCTCTGCTTCCTCCCCAGCTCTCTCCAGTGCATCCAAGGCTGTGGTGAACAGCCCTGCTGGGAATCGTTTATACTCTGGAGTCGAACTTCTTCGTCACAAGGGGTCTTAATACTTAATGTGAGTGAATTCTGAGGACCTCTGTGCCCCACATGGCAGCAGTGAGCAATTTCCCACCAGCAATGAGGACCCAGAGTTTGCTCCATGAGTGCTTGAGAAGAACCCGGTCTCTATTTGAGAACACACTTTGGGGGAGGTGTTGAGTGGGAGGGTTTGGAATCCTACGTGTATTTAAGAGCTCATACTTATTAATTCAATTGTTCATAGCCTTGATATCTCTGCTCATTTTTTTTTTTATTGTTCTCTTGATATATCAGTTTCTGAGGTTTTGGTAAAATCTTAGCTACAATTACTAATTTGTTTGTTTCCCCCTTCAGTTCAGTCAGTTGTTGCTTGATGTATTTTGAGGCTGATTGCTTAGCACACAATGGTTGATGATGACTGTGTACTTTGCCCTATTGTTCTTTTTACATCATTCTTGATACTTTTATTTGCCTTAAATTTCACTTTTCAAGGTGTTATGATTGATATCCTAGCTTTTTCTTTTTTAGATCTGGATTTGTTTATCTTATTTCATCCTCTCACATTCAAACATTTATGCCTTTCTGTCTTAAATGTGTTTACTGGAAATAGCAAATTGTTAAGTCTCAAAAAAAGTGCAGCCTAAGAGTCTCTGTATTCCAGTGGTGAATTTAATAGTTAACTTTTTTTGGGTCAATTAGGTGCTGTCATATTATATCTAATTTCTACATTCTGTCCTTCTGTTTATTTTTTTGTGCTTACTTTTTTTTGAAAAGGGAGACTTTCTATAGTATTTTCCTCCTTTTCTGCTTTCCATTGTAAAGATAATTTTCTTCTGGTTCAAAATTTGTAATTCCGATGTTGTTCTCATGGTAGTTGCCCTTATTACCCATGTTTATTCCTCCTTGTGGACTTTGTAAACTTCCAAATTTTTGCACAAGCTAAGTACTATAACAGGTGCTCCTGCCTCTCTCTATCCCACCCCCTGCCATCATTTAATATTCCAGTTCTAGGTCTATGTCTTCCACTTTTCCCCTTTGGTCCTAATGATCGATAAACACATTGGGTCCCCTCACATTTCTTGCGTCTTTTGCAGCATTTCCTGGTTTCATGTTTCTCCCTTGTTTGGATGCTTCCACTCAGATTGTTTTCAGTGCAGGCGTCTGTGGGTGAATCTTATGCCTGAGGACACTTTTGTTATTCTCTTTAATGCCTCCTGTGTGTAGAGTAGTATCCAGGCAGCTTCACTGGGTTGAATATTTTGGCCTTAGTCTTGGAGTCTCTAGTTAGGAAGTCTATAGTATTTCTCTTTTCTCACCAAACTGACTTGTCAGTGGAGTACTGGTCAGCTGGCCATCTGGGCAAACTCAGATTTGTGGCCTATTGATTCCTGGAGTGTAAATACTCCCATCCTGGCCGATCTCCAGCTATCTAGGCAATGCCACTGAGACCCTGGAAGGATGTGTTCACAGAGGGATATGTATAACCAGAGCTCAGCAGCTGCTTGGAGCTGGCTCCTCTCTCCACTGTTGACACAGAAGTGAAGGGCTGTGTTGTATGGGCTTCCCTGGTGGCTCAGTAGTAAAGAGTCCCCCTGCCAATGCAAGAGATGTGGATTGGATCCCTGGGACAGGAAGATCCCCTGGAGAAGGAAATGGTGACCCACTCTGGTATTCTTGCCTGGGAAATCCCATGGACAGAGGACCCTGGCAGGTTGCAGTCCATAGGGTCTCGAAGAATTGGATACGCCTTAGTGACCCAACAAAAACAAGTAGAAGAACTACTTGAGTAGCCTTTAGATGTTGTACATTTCGTAACTCAATTCTTTTTTTAAATCCCATGTATTTCTACCTTGCTTGGTGTCCTGGGCCAACTCAACTTGCTTTACAGTGGAGGATATTGAAATATTTAGAACAGCTGAACGGATTTGTTAGTGGTCAGTAATCAGAATGGCATGCATGTAGAGGGTTTTCTACTCTTAATAAAATCAGATTATAACACTTTAGTGGAAAATGCATGAAAAGTGCTATTTTAATAGTGCTATGTCATCACTTGGAGGTTCTGGGGCAGCTGAGAGAGCTGTGAACATAAACAGCCTTCTGGTCAAATTCCCGGATGCTGGCCCCTCAGAGAGTCATAACTCCCTGGTCATGAAAATAGAGCCTGAGACCTTCTTGGCCTCCAGGTGTGATCACAAACTCAGAGGTAGCCTCTGGAGTGTGACTTGCTGCCATTTCCTATGTGGGCATTTGTTTCCAGTGGTGCACCATTTTCCTGGAGAAGCTATAATTGGTTAGATATAATCAGGAAGAGAGGTAGGCAGCCCAGGATTCTTGGGCTGGTGGAAGAGGACTGGGATCCTAGGGCTGACACAGGAAAGATAAATGCAGAAAAATAAACGCAGACACCAGCTTTTGCTAAATATTAGATTTATAAAGAGTTTATCCCCTGCACCTTGCTTCCTTTCTTCATCTTCTGCCTTAGATCACCCCATCATGCTATCCTGGAAGGATGGAGGGAGTGGGCACTGTAAGTTCATCCCTGTTCTTGGAGGGGATGAGTGGGAAGGCTGAGCCACCTGCCTTTCCACAGAGCGTCCTCTGGTTTAGGAGCTCAATGTTACAACCAGAGAAACTGAATAACAAAGAGTTGTTCAAGCGGTGCAAGACAATACCCTAATTTTAGGGTGCAAGACTATACCCTAAAAAATGGTATGAGTTGTAATAACCAGCATTTCAACTCAAATAGAAAACAATGACTATGGTCATTTCTGTATACTTCCCTTTATAAGCAAATCAAATCTTCTGATAACTTTCAACCTATCCTCATCACTTTTTCTAGAGAAGAGGACTTTTATTGTTTTGCACTTTATATAATACAGTCATTACAATGAATACATAGCTGTTTCTTTCTCATTGTTAAGACAGAATGTGTGGCAAGTGATCCTGTGGAAAAGGTAAGAGTATATCTTATTTGTTCATCCTCAAGATGTATGCTTTTCAAATATACGTTTTATCATAGAAAACCCCTCAAATAGGCACTGTGTGGACAATGTAGGTGAGCCCCATTTTTAAGAAAACCCACACCAAATTGCAAGCTTAATCATTTAATGAGTATGCCTATGAATATTATAAAAGGAAACACATTTGTTTAAAAATATGATTTAAATGTTGAGAAAGATCACGTTTCATTTGATGACATTACTAGTAGCATTTGTGATGTAAAGGATGGCATGCTGTCATTTCCAGTGAACTTAGGTTATATCCCCAAGTCAGAGAACATCACATGTGTTCATCTGTGCTCAGTCACTGAGTTGTGTCCGACTCTTTGTGATCCCATGGACTGTAGCCCGCCAGGCTTCTCTGTCCATGACATTTTCCAGGCAAGAATACTGGAGTGGGTTGCCATTTCTTCCTCCAGAACATCGCATGACTTGAGAATAAATCTCCACACAACATTAAAATTGTCCTGCCTCTTCTCCTGGTAGCCCTTTCATCTTTTACTTAACTTAAAGTCATTATGAAGAAGGCTGAGCGCCGAAGAATTGATGCTTTTGAACTGTGGTGTTGGAAAAGACTCTGGAGAGTCCCTTGGACTGCAAGGAGATCCAACCAGTCCATTCTGAAGGAGATCAGCCCTGGGGTTTCTTTGGAAGGAATGATGCTAAAGCTGAAACTCCAGTACTTTGGCCACCTCATGTGAAGAGTTGACTCATTGGAAAAGACTCTGATGCTGGGAGGGATTAGGGGCAGGAGGAGAAGGGGACGACAGAGGATGAGATGGCTGGATGGTAACACTGACTCGATGGATGTGAGTCTGAGTGAACTCCGGGAGTTGGTGATGGACAGGGAGGCCTGGCGTGCTGCGATTCATGGAGTCGCAAAGAGCTGGACATGACTGAGCGACTGAGCTGAACTGAAAGTCATATTTATTGGTTATGTTGATTTGTCAGTTTAAAGGAAAGAAAAGAATCAATACTTCTGAGGTGGAAGGGACCGCAGGGCCCTCTCTGTCACAAAACCAGTAAGAAATTGGAGCTGAGAAGGGGGATAGACCCACCCGAGTGGTTGGAGTTCACTCGTGGCAGAGCTGGAGGCAGATCCGCCCGTGGCCTTGTTGGCTAATTTCCTGATACTGTACATCACTGCACTAAATGACTGACGACAATGTCACCCATCTCTGTCCCCTTCCTGGTGAGGTGTCCTTAAGGGTGTGGTGTATTTTGCAGAAGAGGGAAGCTTCTCCTCAAAGGGAGCTCTTATGGAGTGAACTATAAGTACAAAGTTGAAAGTAACCATATTATTGACAAATATTGTGCATCTTGGAACAGAAGGCTTCCTGAATAGTGACTGTATGCATATTTCCCTGTTCTTGGGAATAACTAGGGTGTAGGCTTGCTTGGGGGCAGAATCACGGAACAGACAGGAGAGCTTAAGTGGCTTTCAGCTTGGGAACCTGGACACCCTGCCAAAGGTGGGATTTATGGGGACATGTATTGGAAAGGGCAACTTAGGAGACATCGTAGGCCTGGTACTTTGTGATGGTCGATGCTCTTCTGTTTTTCTCCTGGGACAGGTAGTAGATGCGGTTGGCCTCTGGGTAGGTGACTCTGCTGAGTGGGAGCTTGTAGATGGCGGGGTTGTTGGTCGTCAGGAGCAGGAAGGTGAGGGCAGAGAAGCAGAAGGGCCAGGTGCAGGGTGGTAATCCAAACTGGGGGAGGGGAACACAAGAGGAGTCTTGGTTACATCAGATGCCTGTGCTCATTTCATCAGCCGTTCTCAACAAGCTATGGTCCTGGGTGGAAAGGGGGAGGCTTTGTGGACACTGATTGCAATAGTACTTAATTCATGATCAATATAAATCAAATTGTGCTGGGGTGGGGGGAGGTGTGTGTCAGTCTACATTGACAAGCACATATTCTTCAAAATGCAGAACCCTACCAGAACCCTCTTATAACATGCCTCTATGTAGAAGACACATTTTTTCTTGGATGTCTGGCCAGGTTCTGCCTCCTCACTATAGGACTTGTGGCCATTCCTCACCTTCTCCTCACCTCTCCAAGCCCCTGTTGAAGGAACAGCTTTGGCAGCCATTTTTATTTTGTTGTTGTTCAAAACCTTTTTCTCTTTGTTCATATCTGCTTGGACTAGAGATAAACACGTAGCTCAAATACAGCTTCCCTCAGGCAGACAACCTGGGAATAGAATCTCCCTCTTGAGATTGTGAACTAAGAGACACAGAGACTGTGTTCAAAGGCTCTTGATCAGGAAAAACTCGAGAGCCAGCCAGTGCTGGGTGGATATTTGGGGGCCTGTGTGCAGCAGAAGAAACCCATTCCAGAGAGACAGAGGAACAGAGCAGACATATGGAGAGATGTAGAGATGTCACATCTGAGTTCCAGGGAGCTAAGACCAAGAGGGGCTGAGCCTCTCCTCAAGGGTGCTCCCATCACCAACAGCCTCTCCCCTGATGTTCCTCTGGTTTTTATTCCTTAAAATGCCCTGAGCCTTTTAAATACCCCTCCTCATTCTTCATTTGGAATAACCTCAATAGCTTTTTAGCAAAGAGCCTGAAAATCCAACTATGAAGCAAATCAAACCAATGCCCCTTCTCTTCCACCCATCCTTCTATCACAAGCAGTAAAAACCTCAGGGAATGCCATTGGAGGAGTGAGGGCAGGTGTGTGTGCATGCTCAAAGATAGCCCTGTTGGGTGGGACTTAAGGAGCAATGAAGCCTTAAGGAATACCCACGACTGATGATTTCCACTCTGTGAGTCCTTCCAAAGCCCTGCTAAGGCTGTGTGGGGTGTTTCAAGTCCTACAGTGGGAAGGATGTGGGCTGGGAGTTCCACAGACCCAGATCCAAATCTCAGCTCCAGTCACCTTTGTGGGAGCTATTTCCTCTTTCTGAAAACTATTTCCTCAACAAGAAAATAGGCATAAAGCTATCTACCCAAAGAGTTGGTGCCTCGTGCATACTAAGCGCTCAATAAATGGTCTTCATTTGTGGTCACTGTCGTCCAGCAGAGGGCAGCCCTGTGAAGTTATGGATCTGCACATGCCGAGGCTGATTAGAAAGCAAAATTGTGCAGCTCCTCAGCGCTCTATTCTGTGGAGGTGTGAAGTCTCATAAATGTCATTCAACACTTTTATACCCCGTTCCTCAAGGAGACTGGGAATTCCTTCAGAGTGAATTAATAGCCTGCATTTTTTTGTATCCCTGAGAGTGGACAGCCACAGTGTCTTAAACATAGTACGCACACAGAAAGCAAACATGATGCTGTTTTGAAAAATGTCTAGATTGAGTGGTGTAACCTGTAACTTCTCTGCACATAGAGGAAGGGGCCATTGACCACGGGCAATCAGGAGCCAAAGCCTCCTGTTTGCATCATTTCCTGGTCTGAGGAAGGACACATAGCTGTTGGATGGACAATTAGGTGAAAGGATGGGGGCAAGAAGAGATGAAAAAGCCTGGAGCAGAAAGGAGCCTCAGACACCAGGCTTCATCCTGTTTCTGGTGATTGGCTAGTCAGGCCCAGCTCTAATGTACCCCAAGGCGGGGGCTCGCTATCTGAGAGTTTCATTCATTCCACATTTCTTGAGCACCTACTATGAGCTGAGCACTGTAACAGGCACTAGAGACAAAGATAGGAGTACAGTCAGGTGCCTGTTCTCAAGGGGACAAGGGCTGAAGGTGGGAGAGAACTGGTGTGTACTAGACTTGTCACAGTGTCATTTGTCATATGCACTTTGTCATATGTCAAATGCTATATGTCATATGTCAAGTGTCATAGCAGATATGCACACAAAATGCGATGGGGCCCAGAGAAGGGACTTAATCCAGCAGGGCACACAGGATGGTGTCAGGGAAGCTCAGTTCTATTGCTTAAAAATTTCCTTCCTAATGCTATGGTCTTTCCTGTGGTCATGTATGGATGTGAGAGCTGGACTGTGAAGAAGGCTGAGCGCCGAAGAATTGATGCTTTTGAACTGTGGTGTTGGAGAAGACTCTTGAGAGTCCCTTGGACTGCAAGAAGATCCAACCAGTCCATTCTGAAGGAGATCAATCCTGGAATTTCTTTGGAAGGAATGATGCTAAAGCTGAAGCTCCAGTATTTTGGCCATCTCATGCGAAGAGTTGACTCATTGGAGAAGACTCTGATGCTGGGAGGGATTGAGGGCAGGAGGAGAAGGGGACGACAGAGGATGAGATGGCTGGATGGCATCACTGACTCGATGGATGTGAGTCTGAGTGACCTCCGGGAGCTGGTGATGGACAGGGAGGCCTGGTGTGCTGCGGTTCATGGGGTCGCAAAGAGTCAGACATGACTGAGCGACTGATCTGATCTGATGCTATGTCCAAACCACCCAATGTCACTGAGGGTGGAGGAGAGATTTAAACAGGTGTTAGTGAAATTCCCATCTCCAGCCGCACCTGTAGGACCCTCAGGACTTTTCCTGGTTGCCTGTGATGAGCTTTCAACGCTTATGGAGGGGGAGGCATCACCTGTAGGCTGATCCCCGTGCGCTCTGCAATGGGGCCTGGGCCCCTCCTGTGTATATGGGGCTGGGACTGGCCGTATGGCTCCCCTGGGCTTCACAGGCCACCTACATTGGTGCTGAGACAAACAAAGGTTCTCAGACTGCCGTGCAAGTGCTCAGCCACCAGCTCTGGCTTCTCTTGGACTTGGCTCCCTGTCATCCCAGAAACCTTGCCTCATGACACCAGACCCAGTAGTTGCTGTGGGATGAACAAAGATGTACACTGGCCCACAAGTTAACTGGGTGTTGATCCAGAAACATAGGGGAAAAATTAAATAATCACATTTTAAAATTAGTTGTGGAGGAGCTTGACTTACAAGAAGCTTATAAAATATGAGTCTTATTTATAAGATCATGCTCTTTCCAATGTCCTTCTCTAAGGAGGCTCGCCTGCCCCCTGACCACAGGTTCTGATGGACTAATGTGGACATTTCCACTTTTGAGGCCTGGCTCCTTCTGTCTAGTAGATGCTTAGGAGAGTGTGATTTGAGACAGTTCAGTTGAGTTCAGTCACTCAGTCGTGTCTGACTCTTTGTGACCCCATGGACTGCAGCACGTCAGACTTCCCTATCATTCTTACTCAAACTCATGTTCACAGAGTTGATGATGCCATCCAACCATCTCATCATCTGTCATTCCCTTTTCCTCCCACCTTCAATCTTTCCCAGCATCAGGGTCTTTTCCAATGAGTCAGTTCTTCGCATCAGGTGACCAAAGTATTGGAGTTTCAGCTTCAGCATCAGTCCTTCCAATGAATATTCAGAACTGATTTTCTTTAGGATGGACTGGTTGGATCTCCTTGCAGTCCAAGGGACTCTCAAGAGTCTTCTCCAACACCACAGTTCAAAATGATCAATTCTTCGGTGCTCAGCTTTCTTTATAGTCCAACTCTCACACCCATATATGACTACTGGAAAAACCATAGCTTTGACTAGATGGACCTTTGTCAGCAAAGTAATGTCTCTACTTTTTAATAAGCTGTCTAGGTTGATCATAACTTTCCTTCCAAGGAGCAAGGATCTTTAGTTTCTTGGCTGCAGTCACCATCTGCAGTGATTTTGGAGCCCCAAACAATAAAGTCTGTCCCTGTTTCCACTGTTTCCCTGTCTATTTGCCGTGAAGTGATGGGACCAGATGCCATTTTTGTTTCCTGAATGCTGATTTTTAAGTTAGCTTTTTCACTCTCCTCATTCACTTTCATCAAGAGGCTCTTTAGTTCTTCACTTTCTGCCAGAAGGCTGGTGTCATCTGCATATCTGAGGTTATTGATATTCTCCTGGCAATCTTGATTCCAGCTTGTGCTTCATCCAGCCCAGCATTTCTCATGATGTACTCTGGATGTAAGTTAAATAAGCCGGGAGACAATATACAGCTTTGACATACTCCTTTCCTGATTTGGAACCAGTCTGTTGTTCCATGTCCAGTTCTAACTGTTACTTCTTGACCTGCATACACATTTCTCAAGAGGCAGGTCAGGTGGCCTGGTATTCCCATTTCTTTAAGAATTTTGCACAGTTTGTTGTGATCCACACAGTCAAAGGCTTTGGCATAGTCAATAAAGCAGAAATAGATGTTTTTCTGGAACTCTCTTGCTTTATCAATGATCCAATGGATGTTGGCAAGTTGATCTCTTGTTCCTCTGTCTTTTCTAAATTCAGCTTGAACATCTGGAACTTCATGGTTCATGTATTGTTGAAGCCTGGCTTGGAGAATTTTGAGCATTACTTTGCTACTGTGTGAGATGAGTGCAATTGTGCAGTAGTTTGAACATTCTTTGCCATTACCTTTCTTTGGGATTGGAATGAAAACTGACCTTTTCCAGTGCTGTGGCCACTGCTGGGTTTCCCAAATTTGCTGGAATACTGAGTGCAGCACTTTCACAGCATTATCTTTTAGGATTTGAAATAGCTCAACTGGAATTTCATCACCTCCACTAGCTTTGTTCATAGTGATGCTTCCTAAGACCCACTTGATTTCTCATTCCAGGATGTCTGGCTCTAGGTGAGTGGTCACACCATCGTGGTTATCTGGGTCATGAAGATCTTTTGTGTACAGTTCTTCTGTGTATTCTTGCCACCTTTTCTTAGTATCTTCTGCTTCTGTTAGGTCCATACCATTTCTGTCCTTTATTGCGCCCATCTTTGCATAAAATGTTCCCTTGGTATCTCTAATTTTCTTGAAGAGATCTCTAGTCTTTCCCATTCTATTGTTTTCCTCTATTTCTTTGCATTGATCACTGAAGGAGGCTTTCTTATCTCTTCTTACTATTCTTCGGAGCTCTACATTCAAATGGGTATATCTTTCTTTTTCTCCTTTGCCTTTTGCATCTTTCTTTTCTCAGCTATTTGTAAGACCTCATCAGACAACCATTTTGGCTTTTTGCATTTCTTTTTCTTGGTGATGGTCTTGACCACTGCCTCCTGTACAATGTCATGAACTTCCATCCATAGTTCTTCAGGCACTCTATCAGATCTAATCCCTTGAATATATTTATCACTTCCACTGTATAATTGGAGGGGGTTTGATTTAGGTCATATCTGAATGGTCTAGTGATTTTCCCTATTTTCTTCAATTTCAGTCTGAATTTGGCAATAAAGAGTTCATGATCTGGGCCACAGTCAACTCCTGGTCTTGTTTTTGCTGACGGTATAGAGTTTCTCCATCTTTGGCTGCAAAGAATATAATCAATCTGATTTCAGTATTGACCATCTGGTGATGTCCATGTGTAGAGTCTTCTCTTGTGTTGTTGGAAGAGAGTGTTTGCTATGACCAGTGTGTTCTCTTGGCAAAACTCTGTTAGCCTTTGATCTGCTTCATTTTGTACTCCAAGGCCAAATTTGCCTGTTACTCCAGGTATCTCTTGACTTCCTACTTTTACATTCCAGTCCATTATAATGAAAAGGACATTTTGTGTGTGTGTTAGTTCTAGAAGGTCTTGTAGGTCTTTATAGAACCATCCAACTGCAGCTTCTTCAGCATTACTGGTTATGGTATAGGCTTGGATTACTGTGAAATTGAATGGTTTGCCTTCAAACCATTCAGTTGAATGGAAATGAACAGAGATCATTCTGTTGTTTTTGGGATTTCACCTAAGAACTGCATTTTGGACTCTTTTGTTGACTATGATGGCTACTCCATGTTTTTCTAAGGGATTTTTGCCCACAATAGTAGATATAATGGTTATCTGAGTTAAATTCAGCCATTTCAGTCCATTTTAGTTCACTAATTCCTAAAATGTCTATGTTCGCTCTTGCCATCTCCTGTTTGACCACTTCCAATTTGCTTTGATTCATGGACCTAACATTCCAGGTTCTTATGCAATATTGCTCTTTACAGCGTCGGACTTTACTTCCATTACCAGTCACATCCACAACTGGGTGTTGTTTTTGCTTTGGCTCCATCTCTTCATTCTTTCTGGACTTATTTCTCCACTGATCTCCAGTAGAATATTGGGCACCTACCAACGTGGGGAGTTCATCTTTCAGTATCCTATCTTTTTGCCTTTTCATACTGTTCATGGGGTTCTCAAGGCAAGAATACTGAAGTGGTTTGTGTTTCCCTTTTCCAGTGGACCACATTTTGTCAGAACTTTCCACCATGACCCATCCTTCTTGGATGGCCTTACATGGCTCATAGTTTAATTGAGTTAGACAAGGCTGTGGTCCACTGTGATCAGATTGGATAGTTTTCTGTGATTTTGTTTACCATTGTCTGCCCTCTGATGGAGAAGGATAAGAGGCTTATGGAAGCCTCTTATGGGATAGACTGACTGAGGGGAAACTGAGTCTTGTTCTAATGGGAGAGGCTATGTTCAGATCAGATCAGATCAGTCGCTCAGTCGTGTCCGACTCTTTGCGACTCCATGAACTGCAGCACGCCAGGCCTCCCTGTCCATCACCAGCTCCCGGAGGTCACTCAGACTCGCATCCACCGAGTCAGTGATGCCATCCAGCCATCTCATCCTCTGTCGTCCCCTTCTCCTCCTGCCCTCAATCCCTCCCAGCATCAGAGTCTTCTCCAGTGAGTCAACTCTTCACATGAGGTGGCCAAAGTACTGGAGTTTCAGCTTTAGCATCATTCCTTCCAAAGAAATCCCAGGGCTGATCTCCTTCAGAATGGACTGGTTGGATCTCCTTGCAGTCCAAGGGACTCTCAAGAGTCTTCTCCAACACCACAGTTCAAAAGCATCAATTCTTCGGCGCTCAGCCTTCTTCACAGTCCAGCTCTCACATCCATACATGACCACAGGAAAGACCATAGCCTTGACTAGGCGAACCTTTGTTGGCAAAGTAATGTCTCTGCCTTTGAATATGCTGTCTAGGTTGGTCATAACTTTCTTTCCAAGGAGTAAGCGTCTTTTAATTTCATGGCTGCAGTCACCATCTGCAGTGATTTTGGAGCCCAGAAAAATAAAGTCTGACACTGTTTCCACTGTTTCTCCATCTATTTCCCATGTAGTGATGGGACTGGATGCCATGATCTTCGTTTTCTGAATGTTGAGCTTTAAGCCAACCTTTTCACTCTCCACTTTCACTCTCATTAAGAGGCTTTTTAGTCCCTCTTCACTTTCTGCCATAAGGGTGGTGTCATCTGCATATCTAAGGTTATTGAGATTTCTCCCAGCAATCTGGATTCCAACTTGTGTTTCTTCCAGTCCAGCATTTCTCATGGTGTACTCTGCATATAAGTTAAATAAACATGGTGACAATATGCAGCCTTGACGTACTCCTTTTCCTATTTGGAACCAGTCTGTTGTTCCATGTCCAGTTCTAACTGTTGCTTCCTGACCTGCATACAGATTTCTCAAGAGGCTATGTTCAGTAAATCTTTAATCCAATTTTCTTTTGATGTGTGGGGCTGTGTTCCCTTCCAGTTGTTTGACCTGAGACCAAACTCTGGTGGAGGTAATGAAGATAATGGCGACCTCCTTCAAAACCTCCCATGCATGCACTGCTGCACTCAATGCCCCCCACCCTGCAGCAGGTCACTGCCTACACACCCCTCTGCCAGAGGCTCCTGGACACTCACGGGCAAGTATGGGTCAGTCTCTTGTGGCATCACGGCTCCTTAAGATCATGTATTTAAAGAAATGAAGAGCTTCCCTGATGGTTCAGTGGATAAAGAATCTACCTTTTCAGTATTTCAGATGTAGTCTTGCAGGGATTGCAGAATCTGGGTGAGGTGGCTTAATTTTCTCTCTGTATCTGATAGATCTGCATAATCATCCTAGCCACCCACGGTGGAGGATCTACACAATGCAAATGATTTGAGACAAGAGGGATGGATTGGGGAGGGGTTCTTGGAAGAGGGGCTTGGGGAGCCGAGAGAACATGGGGGAGGGTGTGAGGCATGTCCTTAGCCCTGTTGACTCACCACAGACATCATGTTAGCCAGGGCGGTACCCAGGTAGGCTGTAAACAGCGCTGCAAGAGAACAAAGAAATTGTCAGGAAACCAGCAGTGCCTCAAGTTTATACATTCTCTCCCCAAACATTTTATGCCACAAATGCTATCTCTCGGGTTAAAAAAAAAAAAAAAAAAAAAAAAAAACTGAGTTACATTTCCATTGCTTGGCAGCTTTGAAAAGTGTTAAATTCCACGCAAATGCCGGCATAACTAAGACAGCAGATGAACTTTGTTAAAAAGGACCAGAATTTAGCTGTTACAGTTCTCCTGGGTCCTACCACCTTGCATTCTAGTAAAGGAACATTTAGCAGCATAAACCATAAATGAACGTTTTACTATACAGCCAAGGCGTGTGAATCCCAGAACTCCCTGCTGGGATATTTCATCACAAGTTATTAACATAATATGGGTTTCCAGGGAGGAACAGCATTCTGTAAGCTTGAGGAAGACCAAATACACTTGCTGCCCCATCATCTGGGGCTTTGCATGTTGAGGGCATCACCAGGCTAGCCACTGGGGAGACCCAAGAGCTGGTGGGAGGTCAGGGTCTGTGAAAATGGGCCACGGTAATTGGGATTTGCTTCTGAACCCTCAATTTCTCCACTAAAAACATCCCAATGGTTCCTAGGATATTAACAACAGCAAGCCTTTATTAGAGAGTCACTGAATACCCCGACCACACACCTACAAGCACTATTTGAAGGTCCTATGGTGAATGTTCGGGTGTTTAAGGTTAACTGCTGTATCTGATGTAAATCACCCAATTCTCCATATAAAAATTAATTTACACAAGAGTTGCTTCAATCACCAGCCTGGAAAGCAGCAATCACAGACAACAAATGAACAACCCTCCATCAAAAACTCTGTCTTCGAGTGGCTGAACACTTTGCATTCAGTGAAAATAGTTTTTAATGTACTAATCACTAAAGGACTATTCAAAATAGTTTAAAATAAAAATCCCTTTATAAAGCAAACAAATCCTCCCATTTATCTTTGGAGGCTCAGCAAACGTTTTGCAGGGTGGTTTCCCTGTGGGCATAGACACTGGTGTCACTTGAGGTGGAGAGGGAACTCTGCGGGCGGTACCCACCGCAGGCGATGGCGAGGAGGTGCGTCTGCCAGGTAATGACGTAGAACATGCCTCCTATGGCGATGCAGGCCAGCGAGCTGTTGAAGCCACACAGTCCGAAGTAGATGGAGTCAAAGGGCGTTGCCAGAGTGAGAGCTGGGGGAGAAGACAGGATGAGTGCTGTGTGGGGTCGAGTGGGCCCACTAACCCTGAAGTCCCCCACTGTCCTCAATTCAGACAGTTATCAGTACCCCCGTAGTATTTATGAAAAGGACCCCTGACTATTCAGTGGGAAAACATCTAAAGGAGACAAATGGCTTTAGAGTCACATGCATATCAGTGGTTCAGCTGGTATGGGTATGAGACTCTTTTGAGTAATGATCTGAAGTTTGATTGAGCAGTGCCAGAAGAAGGAGGGTTAAGGTATCAACCTGAATGTTCTCTCGTGGTGAACGAGCTTCTTATCATGATTAGAGATAAGGCTTACAATATAAACAAGCCTGGAACAAGCTCCTTCCAAGCTTTTAGTTTATCTAGAGGTGTAAGTGACCAGAGCTTTTCTCAGGGATAGGATTTGCTCAGCGGAGCGGGAGGGCACAGCAACCAAAATGCTAAGACTAGGTGAAATGGAAGGAAGAAGAGTTTATAGGAATAAGCAGGTGGAGCAAGAAGACACGCGTCAGCATTTTCTTTGGAGCTGGCCCTGGGCACAACATTCTTGCAGCCCATTAATAAGGGACCCATTCATAAGGCCCATTAATTAAGTTAATTAACAATGACACTAACCTGCTAACATCCCAATGGCGGATCCGATCGCAGCGTGCAAGCAAATAAGAGGCGATGATATGAACAAAGCTATGAGGAAAATGCCTCCAGTCCAGGGGTTATCGCAGCCATACACTTGGCCGATTCCAACAGGGATGGCTCTCAAAAGCTGCATGTCCAACAGGATCACGCGCAGTTACGGAGGCAAAAGAGACAACTTGAACAGGAAAATATTTGGTGCCAAACCCTCCATACTAACATTTTGCAACAGTTTTCCAAGATATTTTCAAATAATTTCACTCTACAAAGAATACAAGATTTATTGTTTTAATCTTGAGTTCTAACAGTAAAGGGTTAAAATATTGTTTCTTTTATTTAGAAACAGGAGTGTAAGGCATTAAACTCCCAGGCTCCTCTGTCCATGGAATTTTCCAGGCAAGAATACTGGAGTGAGCTGCCATTTCCTACACCAGGGGATCTTCCCAAACCTAAGGATCAAACACATGTCTCTTGGGTCTCCTTCACTGGCAGGTAAATTCTTTACTGCTGCACTGCCTGGGAAGCCCTACAACCCTGAAACTCTCCTTTAAAAGGCCTCCAAAATAAAGCAAATTTTCCTTTCCTACCAATGCTTGTCTCTTGAGAACTGGCTTTTGAGTGATGAGCAACTGCACTTGGGTTTAGAAGAAAATCAGGGTGTTGTTCATTAGAAAATTACTAGACGGCTAATCAGAGTTGGGATTGAAAAAACCTTGTTTTTTTTTTTAAGCTAAAAACATGCCTAGAAGGCCAAATATTAGATGGGAAGATGGTTCTTTGTGTTTTCAGGAACAGCATGTCTGGGCCATGGTCATATTGGTGCGGTGGTCTGGATGAGCAGCTAGACTGGTATCCACAGAGGAGCCCCTGGGCAGGTGGTACCTGGCGTGTGCAGGTTTTAGTGGTAAAGCCATCACGTGGTGGCTGATGGGGAAGTGCCCCGATATGCCAAGCCTCTGTGTGCCTCAGGTAGTGAGTGTCTATGAATGAGAGAGGAAGTCCAGAGCCCAGTGCCTTGTGGGCACTTGCACACGTGCCCTGAAGTTTGGGAAAAGATCCTGGGCACATAGGCTCCCCCAGTGGCTGAGATTGGGTCTGTGTTTTGAAGGTTGGCCAGAAGGACTTGAGCTAGGAAAATGCGGGAGGGGCTCTGGGCCTGCTGGGGGGCACTGGGTTCATCCTGCCCTTGTTTATAATTCTTGGTGAAGCAGGTCTTCCCATGTCCTCCGAGGCCTCCTCCTGGGGTGCTGAGGAAGGAGGTCTTGCGGCTGTAGGGCCCTCACCCCTCATCCAGACAGGATTGCAGTGGTCTAGTGGGCAACCCTCTGGGCTCAGTCCCCCCTTAACCTAGGACAGAGAACAGGACAGGACTCGGACATTGCTATGTGGGGGACAGCGGGAGAGACAGAGTTCTGGACAGAGGCAGTGGCTGGGCTATCTGGTCCCCAGCCAGCCGCAGCCTCCAGAAGGCTCTCCCATCACCAAAGAGCAGGGGAGCTTGCAGAGCCTCAAAATCCTTGGGAGGCCTAGACCCTCTATCTAACATCTACCGCTGTTTCCCCAAACTCAAAGCTCTAATTATGATGGTCAAAATGGCGAGACATTCTCACTATCATCATAATACATTCAAAATTAGCCAGAAGAGTATTTCTCAAATACTCTTGAGAGCATTGAATTTGTCTTTCCTGGAACTTTGGGGGTTGCAAAGTATTTGTAAAGTATTTTCCATTTAATATTTTTTTTCTGACAAAATTCCTAGTTATCTTTTCTATGGAAACTGTGGTTTGGAGAATGCAAAGTATCTCAAACTTGCCCTTTCTACCATCATCCCCCCTTAGCCATGTCAGTTAGAGCCATTTTGACTTGAAAATATACTGATTGGGTGAATATTGTGAAAGGGAAGCGTGAGGGTCTGAACTGCCAGCATGGCACGCTTCTCACCTTTGGCTCACGAAGGTACACACACACACACACATCAACAAGCATGGGGCTAACGTCAACATGTCTCTTCCTAGATAATACATCTTGGGCAAATGCAGGGCTCTCTCTTCCATGCCATCCTGCTGTCTCCATGAACTGTCAGAGAAACTTGGCACCATTATTTCTGACACAAAGTCCTTTCAACAAGCCCAGGTGGTTTTGTGGTTAGATGATCGACTGCTGATAACAAATTTCAGAGTGAGCGCTGGTCCACAGAGTCATTTAGTATAACAGGGTAGAGGACCTCAGAGAAAACGTGCCCAGTTTAAGAAAGAAGGCTGATGGGCACGTTTCTCCAGGCTGACTTAAAGCTTTTAGCGTAGTTTTTTTTTTTTTTTTAAATCTATCTTGGCAGACTTCCAGAGGCCAGCATTATATACAGAATGCATACCAAAAGCTTAAAAAGCTCTGTTAGATGTTTCTTAGTGGAGAAACACCCGTGCTTTAAAGTGGGTGATACCCCAGAGAGCTAGGGGAACCCGCTCCCCAGCTGGAGCAGAGACTTCTCCAGCCAACAGACTGCAGTGTGGTGTGCGTGCCATCAATGATTCAAAGACACTGAATGAGAAGAAAAACACGACGTAGCTTGGATTGAACTGGAGTAAGGGATCAAGAAGGCTCAAAAACAAAACAACAAAAAAAGATAAAAGAACCCAAATCTAGAAATCAGGAGGCTTTTTTTGACTTTACCCCTCACTCATGAGCTGCATGACCTCAGGCAGTCTCTCAACCTGGCCTTGGTCTCTCTCTCTGGCTATGACAGGAGAGGGTGGGGCCAGAAATGGCCCTTTTAGTTCTTAAAAAGAGAGAAGAAAAAGCTGGTGGCTAATGTGATGTTGTAGGTAGAGTACCTGGCACTGAATAATTGGTAATAGGTATTAATATAACTGGATGTTTCTGACATGCAAAATAACTAAACACCACTTTAACACTGAGTGCTGGCAGGCGCTGCCCGTCCACCTTCCACGATACCTACCAAGGGCACTTGGATCTCTGACCAGGTGATGTTGGGCACGGAGGAGACCGGCTGCAGCAGTGTCGTGGGGAAGAAGAGGTTGTAGTGGCCCGTGGCCGCCAAGTACAGGGTCACGGCGATGTTGAAGGGTAGTGTGAAGACCGGGAGGTCCCACTT
Organism: Tragelaphus eurycerus; assembly: GCA_935064755.1. Classification (NCBI taxonomy): domain Eukaryota; kingdom Metazoa; phylum Chordata; class Mammalia; order Artiodactyla; family Bovidae; genus Tragelaphus; species Tragelaphus eurycerus. The sequence continues at coordinate 17,964,809 of CAKXYN010000023.1, forward strand.
GCTGAAGATGGTGCCCAGGGCACTGGAGAGGATGGGGCTGATGGCAGAAGCACAGGAGATGCTGTTCATGATGCCCTCTGGCCCTGGCGCTAGACTGAGTGCGACAAGGGGACTCCCTGAAGCTTCTTGGGGGAAAAACAGATGGTTGGCTCCCTCTCCCAGCCTGACTGGCTCTGGGCAGCCCCCTTCCTGGGCCTCCTTCCTCCACCCCACACAGCAACAGGATGGGTGCTCAGACTCAGCTTCAGAAGCAGGTCTTTTGGGGAAAGTCCTAAGGCAAGGGAGTCACAGAACTTCCTTGAAGGGCCTTAGGGCTCCCTCTGCAAGCATGAGCAGAGATGACAGACCAGAGAAGGGGAAACCCAGTCATTCATTCAACAAATGTTTGCAGAGGAGCTGAGGGCGATCCTGGCAGGAGTGCCCTGTGGTTTCTGCAGAGGAGGGAGGAGCTGGGCTCTGGCCCCCTGAGGGCTCTGGGCACTGCCTAGGCCTGCAGCCCACCCTGGGAGGTTGTCCGGTCGGGGACATGGGGTCCGAGGGCAGGGCAGCACTGGGGAGGAGGGATGGGAAGTTGTCCGAGAGTGACAGGACCCCATGGCTCTAAACCCTCTGTGGACCTCAGGTCCCTTCCCTGTGCTCTGGTCGAGGGCCAGGGGCTCCTTTAGCTCCCAAAAAAGAAGAGTAAAGGAACGCAGGTAATGAAATACTGTGTGTGGAACATCTAGCACAGCGGTGCTATCACTGTACAGCGTCAGTAATTACTTTTAGACGGTATTTCTGATGTGACGATATTTCTAAGGAAATGCTGCTTTGAACTCCTGTTGAGACGGTCACAGAGTTAGGTAGAAAGGTGGGAAGACCTTTATCTGCACCCATAGCCTCAGAAGCAAACTTACCAAGACATGGACATCACGATGACCGGGAGTAGAAGCCACCAGAAATAGTCGCCTTTGTCTGAGAACACGGCCATCAGCAGCCCCACCAGCACCCCGTTATAGCCGTGAAGTCCAGCTGCGATGGCGGACCTGGTGGGGGAGGGCTATTGAAGGGGGGCTCCCCTGCGGCCTAAAGCAGGCCATGCCAGCCTGATTGTCCTTCTGAGCCAGGCTTTTCTCAGCTGGAGCCTCACCACACACACTTTCCGATCATCAACACTTCACCATCCCCTGGACAACGTGCAGTTTCCTAACCAGGGGATGGTTGTTTTAGTTATGAGTGACCTTGTTTGAGGGGTTTCTGAGCCGTGAGCCAAGCAGTGAGGATGGGAAGCTGGGGAAGGGTCCCCTCAGGGAGCTACCTCTGGTCTCAGGCCGGGACCCTGGGTTTCCTGGGACTCACTTGTCCTGACTCAGGATGAGGGCTGTCAGGGTGGACACCACGGTGCCCAGGCAGCCTGAGATGGCCCACCAGGGGTTCTGGATGAAGAGGCCAAGGACGATGAGGATGCCGCTGAGGGGGTTGTTCACAAACATCACCTGGGACGTGCCCCGCAGCACCCAGTCGAGGAACTGGAATACCGGGGATTTGTCTGAAAATGGAATGGGTCAGGGAGTCAGTCAAGGCTCAGTTGTGCCAGGCGAGGCCCCAGCGGGTGAGAGGGTGAGGGAAGCTGGCATCCTAGGTGGGTTCTGCCCCCTGCTGTCACCTGCCACAGAGCAGGGTAAGGAAAGAACCCAAGAGGGCATCTGACTGCTCAGAAAACCCTTCACCCCATTGCGAGCTGGCTCTGGTCTGTAGGTTGTTGTTCAAGCAGTGGGTACCCTGCATAACCTGTGCCCCCAGGAGAATGGCCTGAATTTTCAGGAGGATGGATCCAGGCGCCAAGCCCCTGGCCTGAGCTCTGGGAGACTGCTGATGGGAACCTGTCAGAACAGTAGACACAGCTCTCCTATAAGCCATTTCTAGATGGGCATTTTCCTAGAAAGCTGGCTCTAGAATCCCAGTACTAAAAAGTGACATTCTGAGGGGGTATTGGCAAGAGAGTGACTGTTATGTTCAGAGGTGAGAGCTCACACATCTACGTGTATTGGCATTGACATTCTGAGAGTCCATATGCCTGTTGTAACAGGGAAACTCCTATCTATGGAAACAGGACTCCATCTCATCTACACAGATCCGAGCAGCATGTTTCCTAGAGGACCGCCAGCGGGGACCTTTTCAGGGGTGGGAGCAGGGGCTGCTCTTGTGGAGCGTTTACCTTTAAGACCCTCTCCACACTCCTTCATCTCTCCGGTGATGTACCCCAGGGCTTTGCGGACCCTCTTCCCGATGGCAGCCAGGGAGCTCCGAATCCAGGAAGTCTTGGAGATGCCCGTTTCCACCTTTATTTCGGAGTTGTCCTCCATGGTTTCCAGAGCCTGTCCAGGGACAAGAGATGGGCAAGAAGCCCCACATTCTGAGCTTCTCACACTGAGGAGTGATGTGCTTGCCAGGCTGCAAGCTAAGATTTTCATTTGATATTTAGTGAAATTGCTATTTAAGCATCTTTTATACTGTAGACTAGAATATCTTTTGTTTTGTTTCACATGTTATTTGTCTCTGTATTATTTACAGATTTAATTAACTGTGGATTAAAAATATTTGAAAAAATTTCTAGAAAGTTCCAAACAGGAAAACTTGAATTTGCTGCACACTGCCAACTTTTTATTAATACGTATCATTTACATTGTATTTACAGCTATTTGCACAGCATTTTCATTGTATTAATATTAAGTATTATAAGCTATTTGCACAGCATTTTCATTGTATTAATATTAAGTATTATAAGTAATCTAGAGATGAATTAAAATGTATCAGAGGATGTGCATAGGTTATATGCAAATATTAATACTACGCCATTTTATGTAAAGGACTTGAACATCCACAGATTTTGGTACCCTTCAGGGATCTTGGAACCAATCCCCCATGACTGTAGCGTAACAGGACACTAGCTTTAGCCTCATTCTGTGGATGACATCTCAGGTGTGGATGGAGAGGTTAGGTTCTCACTGATAAAGGTCAAGTTCAAATGATATAATTTAGATTTACCCACAAATTTCTAGATTCTTTTTTTTTAAGTATTACTTCTAGTATACCACACTCTTTGCTGAAGACAGCACCTCCCCAAACTCCAATATGTCTAGTCTTTAAAATTTAACTATCCATAGAATTAAACGAGTAGAGATTCTGTTTTGAAAATTAGCACCAACTTACTTCCTAAATACTTGAATGCTGGATCCAGAAGGACAAACATAACATAATCAAATAAAATAAGCAGCAGATTTTATAAAGTAAACTGAAAAATAGACATCTTTATCCCACATAATTATGTTTCTAGAAATATGAATTCAAGAAAAGTTTGCCTAATCCAGAGAATGTCTTTTCCAAACCTGGTTTTTCTACTCTGTGGCAGGCTCTAGATGCGGGCGCCACCCCTGATTCAGGCAACTCTTTTACTCACCAGCAGCTCAACCGTGGGCTTCCGGTATAGGCGGGGAGAAGGGTCTTTGGGGTGCCTCTCCCGCTGCTCACCTTTACCAAACACTGGAGTCCGAAGGAGAGAGCACCATCAGTTAGGACCTCTACCCTGGCACCTTTGCAGCAGGTTTCCTGCCAGGCTTGAGTTGGAATGCTCAGCACTTCCTGCCCACTGAGGATGCCCTGGGCATGTCTCCTTGTATAGGAAGGCCCCCTCCCCTGCTACTGCAAACACCCATGGGCAAGCTCTTTGCGGGAAAAAATGCACGTCTTGATGCAAACAGGACATTTTACAGGAATTTAGGGAATTCAGAGGCTCGGCTGACTTTTAGTAAAGAGGCTCTGATTTTACTCAACTCCTGTGTTTTGTTGATGAGCAAATAGGGCTACTCGTGAGCCCTGAACCCAGGGTTCTCTCCCTACATGACACAAAGACTGGTATTTATAAGGTGTTGTTGCTAGTAAAGCATTAGGCTGCCCAAACCATCCAAGGTCTGTGTTCAAATTTTAGTACAACTTTTCTCAGCTGGATGACCTAAGCTGTTTTGGTCTTTTTAGGATTATGTCTCAGAATTTTAGCTATTTAAGCAGCTGTGGCTGGTTGGATTAAGACAAGGGATACCCATGTTGTTAACGCAAAACAGATTTTGGCATGTCCTTGTAATTCTATAAAACTCATTGTAAGTGTTTTTATTATTATGAGATAATTTATTTGTAAAGATGAGGAATTTCAGAAGTGTTTAGGTATCATGAAAGGCCTTTGGAAGTTTTGCTGTTGATGCTCTGGTGTCCTCTTGTGGTCAAGTGTGAGAATGGCAGTCTGAGCTCTAGAGGCTGAGAATCCTTAAGACAATTGGCCATTCAGTCCGCATTTATGAGATTTCAGGGCACTTAGACACTAGAAGGAAATGGCAACCCACTCCAGTGTTATTGCCTGGAGAACCCAGGGATGGGGGAGCTTGGTGGGCTGCTGTCTGTGGGGTCGCACAGAGTCGGACACGACTGAAGCGACTTAGCAGCAGCAGCAGCAGACACTAGAAGAGATGAACCAATGGCCCTGTGACCCCTCGTTTGAAGGAGCAGGAATGGCAAATACCAGTGTGGTGGTTGGGAAGTTACACTACGTGGGAGAAACAAATTAAGGAAGTTTGAAAGGAAGAGTAGGAAGCAAAGAGAATACTCTAGCCTCTGAAGCCAGTGTGTGTGATATCCTGAGAGACTCTCTGCTTCTGTCTGAAACACCAGCCCTCCAGCAGCTCCGACTAACGCTTCTCCCAGTATCCTTAGGGCAGGGCTCTCTGCCAGGCTCTCCTTTACCCCAGCCCTCCAACACCATCCTAAGAAGATGTTTGTAGGGAGAGTGTTAACTTTGGGAAGCAAACTATGCTCTCTTCCTCGGGATGCCCTTGGGGCTCTGTAAAACTTCTGGCCCAAAGGGGTCCTCTCTGGGGGGCACAATTAGGCCTTCATGAGACTGCTCCCACCTTGCATCTGATTGGAGACCCTCTTATCCCTCCCTTGCCTCCTCCCTGTTTGCCCCAACCTTCCCCCAGCATCCAGGTTTCTGGCTTCCCTATTTGGCTGTCCTCTGGACCTCCTCTTGGCCTTTGGGAGCCCCTACCCTCACAGCTGTAGGAGAGAACATTTTATGTCTAGCAGCATGACCATCGTGACCACATCATGGTTGTGATTTGCAGTGTTCTGGGGATCATTTTAAATGTGATGTTTTATTTAATTTTAATTAATTTTTTTTTTTTTTTTTTTTTGTATTTTGGCTATACCTGCTGGTGGCCTGCAGGCCAGTTATCCAACCACGGGCTGAACCCAGGCTACTGCAGGGAAGCACCAGATCCTAGCCACCAGGCCACCGGGCAGCTGCCTTACGGAGAGCTGTTCAAGCTTCTGCCACCTAGGCTGCCTCCCAGATGAACTGGAGTAGCATTTCTGGGCATGGGATGTGGGTGGTTCCAATGTGCCATCAAGTTTGCAACCCTTCTGGCCAAGACTGACAAAGCCCATCTCAGCTCCAGTCTCCCCATCCCTGGCTGAGGCTCTGAGACCCATGGCTGAAGTCAGAGGTTGGGGGATGACAAGAATGAACCTCACCCTCATGGATTTCCCCACTGCCTGTGGTAGAGGTGCTGCCAGGGTCCCCACTTCAGAGGTGAAAAGGTCAAGGCGCCCTGGGAGACATGGGGGGAAGCACACACCTTTGCTCCTCCTGTGGATGGATGACCACTCGATATGGAACACGTTCCTGGGCTTGGGGAGCACGGCCTCCGAGCCCTCATCCACCTTGGGGCTCGTCGAGGGTGGCTCTGCCTCAGTGTTGCCTGGCAAGGGCAAAACGAGACAGATCAGTGTTCCAGTCTGGTCCACCCCAGAGGCAAGCAGAGCGCGCTGGGAAATTCATGCAGAGCTGGATGAGCAGTGCAGTCCGAGCTGTAGTAGTGATTGCATTAGTGTCTACGGAAAAAGCCCTCTTTCCCATTCTTCCTGCTAAAACTCCCACTTCCTTTCCTCACAGAAACCACATCAGAGATACCTATCAGTGTCAAGATATGGATGGGCCACTCTGCCTTGTTCCCCCAGCAAGGCACTGCTCTAAACCTCCTTCACTGGGCTTCGGACTGGTGTGAATGATGGACCTTAGCCCACTGCCCATTCCTGTCCTTCTGCCAGTGCCCTGGTCTCCGTCTGATGCAGAGAGACTGTGTGTAGGGGGGAAGGGTCCTCAGTGCTCCCTGCACATAAGAGCCACCTGAGTGCTTAAAAAATGTCTGACTCCCATCCAGATCAATTTTAAAAGTCAGAATTTTAATGTCAATGGTGTTTAAGAGATGACCCTAATGTGCAGTTGGAGCTGAGAACTTCTCATCTAGAGCCTTGCTACTCAAAGTGTGGCCCCCAGACCAGCGCCATCAGCCTTCTCTGGGAGCTTTTTAGAAATGCAGAACCTGAGCTTCCACCCAGACTGATGGAATCAGAATCCACAGTCCAACAAGATTCCCCAGGTGATTTCTGGGCACATTGGTTTGCTCTGTGGGAGGTTAAGAGTTCTCAGGCTGTGATCAGCTACTAGAAACCCACAGTGAAAATAGAGTAGCTTTTCACCTGGGCAGGGCAAAAACTAATAGAGTTTTGCCAAGAAAATGCACTAGTCATAACAAACACCCTCTTCCAACAACACAAGAGAAGACTCTATACATGGACATCACCAGATGGTCAACACTGAAATCAGACTGATTATATTCTTTGCAGCCAAAGATGGAGAAGCTCTATACAGTCAGCAAAAATAAGATCAGGAGCTGACTGTGGCTCAGACCATGAACTCCTTATTGCCAAATTCAGACTGAAATTGAAGAAAGTAAGGAAAACCACTAGACCATTCATGTATGACCTAAATCAAATCCCTTATGATTATGCAGTGGAAGTGAGAAATAGATTTAAGGGCCTAGATCTGATAGATAGAGTGCCTGATGAATTATGGAATGAGGTTCGTGACATTGTACAGGAGACAAGGACCAAGACCATCCCCATGGAAAAGAAATGCAAAAAAGCAAAATGGCTGTCTGGGGAGGCCTTACAAATAGCTGTGAAAAGAAGAGAAGTGAAAAGCAAAGGAGAAAAGGAAAGATATAAGCATCTGAATGCAGAGTTCCAAAGAATAGCAAGAAGAGATAAGAAAGCCTTCTTCAGAGATCAATGCAAAGAAATAGAGGAAAACAACAGAATGGGAAAGACTAGGGATCTCTTCAAGAAAATCAGAGATACCAAGGGAACATTTCATGCAAAGATGGGCTCGATAAAGGACAGAAATGGTGTGGACCTAACAGAAGCAGAAGATATTAAGAAGAGATGGCAAGAATACACAGAACTGTACAAAAAAGATCTAAATGACCCAGATAATCATGATGGTGTGATCACTGACTTAGAGCCAGACATCTTGGAATGTGAAGTCAAGTGGGCCTTAGAAAGCATCACTACGAACAAAGCTAGTGGAGGTGATGGAATTCCAGTGGAGCTATTCCAAATCCTGAAAGATGATGCTGTGAAAGTGCTGCACTCAATATGCCAGCAAATTTGGAAAACTCAGCAGTGGCCGCAGTATTGGAAAAGGTCAGTTTTCATTCCAATCCCAAAGAAAGGCAATGCCAAAGAATGCTCAAACTACCACACAATTGCACTCATCTCACACGCTAGTAAAGTAATGCTCAAAATTCTCCAAGCCAGGCTTCAGCAATATGTGAACTATGAACTTCCTGATGTTCAAGCTGGTTTTAGAAAAGGCAGAGGAACCAGAGATCAAATTGCCAACATCCGCTGGATCATGGAAAAAGCAAGAGAGTTCCAGAAAAACATCTATTTCTGCTTTATTGACTATGCCAAAGCCTTTGACTGTGTGGATCACAATAAACTGTGGAAAATTCTGAAAGAGATGGGAATACCAGACCACCTGATCTGCCTCTTGAGAAATCTGTATGCAGGTCAGGAAGCAACAGTTAGAACTGGACATGGAACAACAGACTGGTTCCAAATAGGAAAAGGAGTACGTCAAGGCTGTATTTTGTCACTCTGTTTATTTAACTTATATGCAGAGTACATCATGAGAAACCCTGGACTGGAAGAAACACAAATTGGAATCAAGATTGCTGGGAGAAATATCAAATAACCTCAGATATGCAGATGACACCACCCTTATGGCAGAAAGTGAAGAGGAACTCAAAAGCCTCTTGATGAAAGTGAGAGTGGAGAGTGAAAAAGTTGGCTTAAAGCTCAGCCTTCAGAAAACGAAGATCATGGTATCTGGTCCCATCACTTCATGGGAAATAGATGGGGAAACAGTGGAAACAGTGTCAGACTTTGTTTTTCTGGGCTCCAAAATCACTGCAGATGGTGACTGCAGCCATTAAATTAAAAGACGCTTGCTCCTTGGAAGGAAAGTTATGACCAACCTATATCACATATTCAAAAGCAGAGGCATTACTTTGTCAACAAAGGTTCGTCTAGTCAAGGCTATAGTTTTTCCTGTGGTCATGGATGGATGTGAGAGTTGGACTGTGAAGGCTGAGCGCCGAAGAATTGATGCTTTTGAACTGTGGTGTTGGAGAAGACTCTTGAGAGTCCCTTGGACTGCAAGGAGATCCAGCCAGTCCATTCTGAAGGAGATCAGCCCTGAGATTTCTTTGGAAGGAATGATGCTAAAGCTGAAACTCCAGTACTTTGGCCACCTCATGCAAAGAGTTGACTCATTGGAGAAGACTCTGATGCTGGGAGGGATTGAGGGCAAGAGGAGAAGGGGACGACAGAGGATGAGATGGTTGGATGGTATCACTGACTCTATGGATGTGAGTCTGAGTGACCTCCGGGAGTTGGTGATGGACAGGGAGGCCTGGTGTGCTGCGATTCATGGGGTCGCAAAGAGTCGGACACGACTGAGCGACTGACCTGATCTGATCACCTGGGCAGCATTTCTCAAAGTGGGGTCTGAGAATCAACAGCATCAGATCACCTGATGGCTTGTTATGAAACGTGCCCCACGCCGATTAATTTGGTGATCCCAAAGGTATGCAGTTTTGACACTTTCTGCTTCTGGTTCCAGTGAACTCTGGAATTAGATGATCAAATGGCTACCCAGAATAGTGAAGAGCTCTTGCACTGTCTTTACATTTGGATACTTTTGGGGCATTGTTATCTCCAAAAGATGGAAAACTTAGGCTCTGGTGATTTCTGAAGCACTCTACAGTGAGTCACATGGCCCTCAGCCCTCAATTCCTTTCTCTGCATCTTTGCTTCTCAGTGTCAGGTTTGTGGACTGGCTTCACGGACATCCAAGGGTGCTTGTTAGAAATGCAGACTCTCAGGTCCCATCTCAGACCCACTGAACTGGAATAAGTTTGTTTTTGTAAACAAGATCTCCAACTGACTTGTGTGCAAATTAAAGTTTGAGAAAACTGATCTAGATCACACTGCTCATGTAGAAACAGCTTTAGCAAAGCTGAGAATATAGCATCAGCAACCAGAGTATGGGGCACATGTATGAGCAAGGAAAGGGGTTTGTCTATAGTCTGAGACTGAAAGTTCAAACATGAAACTTCAAACATTGAAACATGAAACTTCAAACACACCCCTCCCCTCTAGGCTCAGGATGGGAAAAATCTATTTCACTTAGCATCCTGTCTGTGGGTCACCATGGAGCCTTAACTCCAGAGGCTGGAGAAGCTCTGGTACGTCAGACACAAGTGAATAAGGCACCTCTGCAGGTAGATGCTGTGCAGGGGGGTGGGGACCAGAGGGTATCATTGCATCATCTGACAAAGTAGGGCATTCTTCCATAGTCAGTCTGCAGGGCACATCTTCCAGGCTGGAAGGGCACCTCTGCCCGCCCAATGCTTTTCATCCCTCATATGCCAAGTGTCAGCCACTCTAGTCACCCTTCGCATAGAGAAATATATTGACCTTATTTAGCATCAGAGACTCAGAATTGCATCTTCAAAATAGATCTTTTTTTTTGAATAGATCTTCAAAATCACAGTCTACTTCCCAAGTCCAGAGAAATTGCATTACTGCCCCTCACCCCTCCCAGATCACGTACTTATTAATTATGGCATAGCCGGGAGTTGTGCCCAGGTCTCCTGGCTCCCAGTTTGCTGATCTATAGAAAAACTGTCTCCCCTTTCCCGCCCTGGCTCTTTGCTTTCAGTTCTTGTCAATAGACTGTGCTGCTTGCTCAGAATCCAGGAAAGTAGGTCAGGGTCCATATTACCATGCATTCCTAGAACTGATGTCCCCACCACAAAAACAAAAACAGAGGTTCTTTCTTTTCCTTGAACCCATGTTTTGTTCTTATTTGGGGCGATTGAGGAGGTGGCCCCAAATGTGGTCTGATAGAGTGTTGCTTCTGGTCTCCTGTGGGCAGGACAGGAGTGCAGGCCAGAGACTGACCACCCAGGGAGGGTGACCCTCTTCCAGATGTGCTGGCCAAGAGATGAGGATGGCAGTTGGGAACAAGTGTCACAAGGAAGACTGGAGATAAAATAACAAATTTCCCGAGGCTGTGAAAATACTTAAAGCTGAGGTGATAGCAATTTACCACTACCTTTGGGACAGATTCTCAGGACTTTCATAACAGATAAAGGCAATTTCAAGGATATCATGAACACATCTATCAAATGCTCTAGAAAGGAATGTTCCTTTGGTATGGTGGGGAAAAAGAAAACAATGATAATGCTGGCCAGGAACCAGCATCACTCATTTCTGCATTGCATTTTGCAAGTCATCAAATTTCATTGACAGTTTCCCCCATTGCAAGCATGGTGGTACTCAGAAGGAGATCTACAGACCCTATAGGGCTGGCCTTGCAAACCCAGCCTAAACAGAATGACAAGTATTTTGGAGGGTACCTGCTATTTCGTTCTCATGTTGTTACAATGATGAGACTAATGCTCGCAAAATGCTGGGGAGAATAACTTCGCCATGCTGACATCAGGGAGCTGGCTCCTCGGGGAGGCCATGTCATTGGAACAGCTTGTGCTCTGGGCAGAGTGGGTCCTCATGTCAGGCCAGGCCTGGCAGCTTACATATACCAGCACCCACTCCTACCTCGTGTTCCTGTCTGTCACCCTCATAGGATCCTTGACAGCCTATTTTTTCCCCTTACAGTGGTTTTTCTTGGCATCCTCAGCACCCAGCATGATCCTGGCATATTGTAGGCACTCAGAAGTATTTGTTGACTATGTTAATGAGGGATAATTACCTTAGACATTTTAATTTCTGACTGGTATAATGAACCACCATTGGCTGGGTATGAACCACCATTTCAGGGTATGAACTATTAAAGAAATAATATATCTCACTGTAGATGTTAAGTGCTTGGTAAATATTGAAATTGAGAGTCTTCCACAGCTTCATAATGGTGATGGCTGAGCTGTGTAGAGATTTGGAAACTGATGGGCAAGAGCTGACTGTTTCCAGCACTTCCTGGAGAGAAGTTTATAGATGTTATAAAGTGATGGGCTGCCTGTGACCAGCCAATCAGAGGACCAGAAGTCCTTCATGAGTGGATGAAAGAACACAGCTAATGAGAGAGAATGAAACAGGCACTGGAGACAGAGATCTTGCTCCATGTTATTTGTTTTGGTTAGCAAGAGTTTATACCCTGTGGCTGAAAACCGCCAAGCTGCTTGGGAGGTGGGGGACTGGGTGTTCTAAAGCCCAAAAACAAAATTTCTTAACAATGACTCACTTTGGGGGTTTATTTCTGGCTTTCCCCTTAACATCATGGCACACAAAAAATAGTACTGTGTGGCATAGTGCAGCAAACAGATGGTGATGCTTACGGCCTGATCCTGGGGACTCAGGCCATGCTAGGCCCCCTCTGTTTTCTTCAAGGACCAAGGGCTTTGCTCTCTTGGCCCAACTACACATGTTCTGGGAAGCTCTGTTCTCAAGAATCTGCAGGCAAACCTTAGCAGCTGAGTAACTCCTCGGTGTGCCCACCTGGCATAGGGACTGCTGTTACCTCCTTCTCTAACCAGACTTTTAAGTGTCCCAGTGCAGGTAGCATCATACTGCTACTGCTGCTAAGTCACTTCAGTCGTGTCCGACTCTGTGCGACCCCATAGACGGAAGCTCACCAGGCTCCCCTGTCCCTGGGATTCTCCAGGCAAGAACACTGGAGTGGGTTGCCATTTCCTTCTCCAATGCATGAAAGTGAAAAGTCAAAGTGAAGTCGCTCAGTCGTGTCCGACTCTTAGCGACCCCAAGGACTGGAGCCTACCAGGCTCCTCCGTCCATGGGATTTTCCAGGCAAAAGTACTGGGGTGGGGTGCCATTGCCTTCATACTGGGGTTGTCCAATTCAGGGGCACAGTCCCTGCCCTCAAGGATTGCCAGCATCTTGTGTCTTAAGAGGCAAGAGTCTAGCGATGCTATCCTCTCATTGATTCAGAGAAGGAAAGAACAGTCATGAACCACAATGATTTGCTTAAAAGCACTCCCCCCCCCCCCCGGAGAGTAGTATCCATAGTATCTACGCCTCTACTGATTGCTAACATACAGAAAATGCCATCTGTTCAAATATCAGGGGTAAAAGTCATTTTACAGAAGACCCCACCTGTCAGATACAATTTTGAAGCTTGAAGCTTACTAAAGTTCCTTTGAGGGGAAAAAAACCAAACCCAAATTGTATATGACATCTTTCAGAAGGGGAAGAATGATCTAATCTGTTTTACTAATAATCAACCTTTACTCAAACAAGTTGCTACCTGTACACTTTCTACAAGCTGTATTTCTCAGGTTTTGAACAGGTTTTCCTGCCTCCTGAAGGTGGGCCAATGCTGTCCATCTATCACTGCTGCTGCTGCTGCTAAGTCATTCCAGTCACGTCCGACTCTGTGTGACCCCACAGACGGCAGCCCACCAGGCTCCGCCGTCCCTGGGATTCTCCAGGCAAGAACAATGGAGTGGGTTGCCATTTCCTTCTCCAATGCATGAAAATGAAAAGTGAAAGTGAAGTCGCTCAGTCGTGTCCGACTCTTAGCGACCCCATGGACTGCATCCTACCAGGCTCCTCTGTCCATGGGATTTTCCAGGCAAGAGCACTGGAGTGGGCTGCCACTGCCTTCTCTGACCATCTATCACTAGCAATGCCCAACCTATAGAGGATCTGGAACCTACTGTCGAGACCCTTTCATCATCTCTCCACAGATCCCTAGCTCTCTTATTTCTCCAGCTTACTATGGCAGAGATTCCCACATCACGAGGCAATTTCCTAGCTACTAGACCAGAAGGATATTTTTTGAAGTGACAATTGTATACAATTTGATTTTTTCCTACATCCAGTCCAACAAGATAACACTTCAGCCACGATTTGGGCACACATTTCCCCATGCAGAAGTTGAGCTTTGCGCTGTGATGTGTAATTTTCAAGGCTGCCGTGTGTGTATGTGTGATGCAGACATCTGTGGGTGGTAAATGAGGTGTTGTCTTTTTCTGTGAAGTTGTGTTTAGTTGACATTTTCAAAGATCATTCTATTAACTATCAGAGGCATTGAACATTAACTGGAAAAGGCTTTTCAGTGTATCCAGTCCAGCCCTCTGATCCAGTCCTTCCTCTAGTAGCCACCTCCTCATAGAGGCGGAGAGGAAGGCTTAGAGGAACGGGGGAACTCAGGAGTCTCTGTCTCACTCCATGAAGACATTAACTAGTATAAATGAGTTGGTGCCTGTTTCAACCTCATTTAACCTTATAACAACCTCATGAATGAGGTTGAGGAGAATGCGAAGGTCAGAGCGCCCCATCTGTAACTGCGGTAACATCTGACTGACCTTCCTCTGAGTGAGATTTCATTCTCCTTCCCCTATTCATACCCAGGCCACACCTCAGAATTGTGTGTCTGTGTTGTTAATTTCCCTCCTTTCAGTCCATTCTGTGCTTCCGTTATTAGGCATATCATGACGTGACTCTCTCACTCAACAATCTCCACGGCTCCCTATTGCCAAGGGTATATTAATGCCTAAACTGCTCGGCCAAGCTTTCCAGCTGTTCTGCAATATGACTGATTTCATCGTCCCACTCATCCTTTGCTGCCCAACACACACCCTGCCTTGGCATTCTGGCCTTGCCTCTGGCCTTCTCTGCCTCTTCTTGCCTAGTTTCTAATCAGTCTTCATCATCTGGTTTATGTTCTGCTTCCTCCACGAAGCCATCCTTGATTTATAGGGCCACATGGATCATTCTGTTTCTTTGCAGAAGATACTCTAGATCCATCTTTTGAAGTTAGGGCCACGGGGGAGTTTTATATTCATAGTTACAATGTACATGAAAATTTTCCAATCCAATGAAACTACTTGGAACTGTCAGTCTTTAATAACCAAGTGAATTTGGGTCCGTGAGTGTGTTAGTCACTTAGTCGTGTCTGGCTTTGCAACCCCATGGACTGTAGCCCACCAGGCTCCTCTGTCCATGGGATTCTCCAGGCAAGAACACTGGAGTGGTTTGCCATTTCCTTCTCCAGAATTTGGATCTAGGTATTAGCAAACAAAACGAAACTGAAGCCCAGAGAAAAGCAGCTTTCCTGAGGCCAAATAGCTGATTAGTTACAGAGCTATGGTTTAACCTCCTGGTTTTAATTCTTCACTTCTGCAAATATAGATGTTTTACAGACTGTTGGAGCCTTCGCAAATGATAACAATGCACTTGCGATCATTTTATTTAAAAAAATTACGAAGTATTTCATATCTTAAAAAGAGTAACACAAATTACCAAAAACAAACAGAAAGAATCCACCTGTGTGCCATTACATTTGTGTCATCCAGTGACAGGCCAAGGAAATTCTGGGCTGTTGTGTACCTGCTTTTACTCTTATGGCAATGTTTCCCTTCTCTGCCACTTCTTCCCTGCATTGTCTGTGGCAAACACAGCTAACTGATCGTAGACCTCTTTCCCAGTAAGTTTCAACACAGCCTCAGAATCCTTCTTAACACAGACCTCCAGACAACCAATATCAGTTAGATACAGTTGGCACTTGAGAATAAACTTATTTTTCCCCTCCCGTTTTAAAGGAGAGTGTGGATGCTGTACAAGTCTGAGAGAAGGGGCACATGAAAGCAGGCAGAGGACTGGCCATGGGCTCTCCAAGTCCCAGGATTGCCTAATCTTAGCAAGTTCATTGAGGCGCCTATCCTTCAGCACTAGTTTTGAGGAGATCACATGCCATACCAGATTGTTCATTCTCTGATCAGATAACGTCAGTGTCCTGAGACATTGTTCCTTGTGGCACGGCTACCTATCTTCCAGAGACATCTCTCTGTAGCTACATAGAACATGTCTAAAGTAATCTCAGATGGCCATGAAAGAGAGGGCCACTGAGGAGACGGGCTGTATGATGTTTGTGGATACTGAGATGCTCTAGTTCTATTGGCATGTCTGTGGGAGGAGTACAGGACCTGAGGTGAGAGGTTAAGGTGCCTCTGGACCAGGTACCTCCACCCTGGAAGCAGCAGGTGAGGACTCTTGGGAACAAGGTTTTCAAATCTACCTCATTAGCATCTCACAGTGAGCTCAACATGGGGCTGCCCTGGGAATCACACTGATGTCAGAGCTGTGTGTTGCAGAGTTGTGGAAAGGATGATAAATATGAAGCCTCATCCAGCAGACAGGTAGGTGGTAAGGGGATTTGAGACTGATGGGTTAACTTAGATCCATCACCAGATGTGCAAGAAGAGCTCAGTGTTGTGAGTTAGGACACCTGGGCTTTTGTCCAGGCTCATTTATCACCTGGACAGTTTCCTGGATAAGCCATGGGGTTCCTCATGGGGTTTGAACTATTAATAGAATTATTTAAGAGCTCTTCCAGCTTGAAGCTTCCAGGATCTGAACTCTCTCTAGAGTTCTTAATAAGGTCCCCCATTCCCAGGACTGTCTTTCTGCAGCTCAGCAGAAAAAGGAACAGAAAGAGATTGACCCTTCTTTTTTCTGTTTCTTTGAAGAGTCAGAGAGATGGCCCTGTTAGCTAGGGGGTCTGTTGTTCTGTTGCTCAGTCTTTGCGACTCCATGGACTGTAGCCCACCAGAATCCTCTGTCCATGGGATTTCCCAGGCAAGAATACTAGAGTGGGTTGCCATTTCCTTCTGTAGGGGATCTTCCCAACCCCGGGATCAAACCAGAGTCTCCTGCATTGGCAGGCGGATTCTTTACCACTGAGCGACCGGGGAAGCCCAGCTAGAGGGTCTACCTGATTCATTTATCTCCCCCGGATGTCTTACCTGAGTTCCTTTGGATTTCTTGCACAGGTCTGGAGGAATCCAGACCACTGGGATTTGGGAAGAAACTTCTTTCCAGTTGGGTGGTGTCTCTGGTCCTCAACTCAGGCGCTGGACTTCTCCCTAAAACTGAACCTCGTCAGTTCCCACAGCCCGCCAGCTCATCCTCTGGCTGACTTTCTGTAAATTCCCCTCGTGTTTCCTCACTTTATGCCTGGTGCTTGGCTTCCACGTGAGGAAGGGCACCATATGGCAGAAGAGGGAGAGAAAAGGAGCGCTCTTCCGGCAGCGTGCTCACTCTTTGACTTTCCTAAACTCCCTGGGGAAGACTGGCCTTGGCCACCATGGTGCCCCCATCAGGCAGGTTTCCTTTAAAAGGGCAGAGCCTGGACTTCCTGGAGGTAGTTTCTCTGTCCTTCCTCAGGCATCACTTTCAATCACCCCTTTCCTTAGAATTCTTGCTCCAGTATATGCCTTTAAGGCAATTACCTAAGTGTCGTCTCCTCAGGGGCCAATTTGCCTTCCCACCTCGATG
This sequence comes from Tragelaphus eurycerus, assembly GCA_935064755.1. Taxonomy (NCBI): domain Eukaryota; kingdom Metazoa; phylum Chordata; class Mammalia; order Artiodactyla; family Bovidae; genus Tragelaphus; species Tragelaphus eurycerus. The sequence goes on from CAKXYN010000023.1 coordinate 17,981,564, forward strand.
AACTCCCTTAATCCCCCACACAGGCAGGGCACAGGCCGAGGAATGTTATTGCCATCTGTGTCTTGATGGATATTTCTACACAGCTTAATTAATACTAGATGCCTTCTTTCTGGTTTTGTGGAAATTTCTAGACCTTTCCTCCTTCTGACTCTGCTGACCGGGTCCTGGTGGGGCCTCTCAGAGTAAGGAGGGCACGACCTAACTCCCGTCTCCAGAAAGGACTCTGAGCTCTATATATGAGGGAAGCCGCCCTCCTGGGTCCCAGACAGCCGTGGTGGTGGTTGGGGGTGGGGTCTGGTGGGCTGGAGTCTGGGGAGGAGGCCCAATCCAAATATGTTCTGTTTGACTTTGTGAGTCTGAAGGGTCAAGCAGCAACTGCGTATTACCCCCACCCCCTCAAGTGACAGGGTGTGAGGTGGCTGCCCAAGTTCAGAAACAGAACTCACAGCGAGGATATTAGCTACACCTGAGTAGACAAACTGCCCGCTGACGTCAAAGGCCCCCTTTCCACCAGGCCAGGTGTTTTGGAACTGCCGGAGAGGGGTCCTGATCACAGGGTGAGGGGGCCCTTCTGAGGAAGGAAAGCAGACAGACGAGCGGGGGCCGAGGGGGGTGATGTGGAGCCCCGCGTTCCAGGGAGGGGTGGGGAGCTGCCTGGAGCTCAGCTCCCACACGGGGGCCTTCCTCTGGTGCTGAAGCTCAGGGCCTGTGGCCCTCTGCTGATGACATGCTCCTTGTCCCCCAGCCTGCTGGTCTCTCAGCTCAGGAGGCCCAGCTCGTGCCCTCTCTTGCTCTGGCCCCTCCTGAAGATTCCTGAACTTCCGGTGGTGCATTCTTCGCTTCAGCCCCCTACGCACCCGAAAGTAACAGGGAGATGCTCCCCAGGAACAACATGTGACCAATTAGAAAAGACAGGAAATGAGTTCTCAGGAGGGAAGAGCCATCCAGGAAATTCACCCCCATCTCAGGAGCCAAACGGAGCTGTGTCCTCAGATGAGTGGTGTCTGTCACACACACTAGGTGAGGGAGGGGCAATCGAGTGCTCCTGGAAAGCAGAAGACTGGGGTGGATGCTTGTGGCCAAAGGGTCTCCCCAAAGGCCACAGCTTGATACTGGGGGATCCCCAAGATAATTTATGGGTACGAGTTATTATCTCCTGGTGGGTTTTGTCCATCAGAATTTACTTCAAAACTATCTTCTTCATAATGCTCATGGCTTCAACTCTGCATTTCCAACTTTGTAGGGGCAGGAGCCTGTACTGACCTCTAGGAGCCAGACTTGGGGAGATCAGATTCCTCCAGGGAAAAGGCCAGAGTTCCTGTGGAATGAATGAAAGCTGAGCTGGAAACTCCCTGGAGAGTTACTTCCTTTATTCATTCAGTTTCAGCAGCCTGTGGAGGAGGGGCTGGCGGCTCCTAGTTACCAGTTCACAGAGAATAAGAGGACTTTTCTAGCAATGTCCCGCCCCCCACCCCGCCAATTGGGGCCTTGGAATTCTAATTCCACTAGGAATAGAAGTGTTTCCTATGTATTCTTCTATTTTCTTTGAATCACAAGAGGCAAGAAAAGCCAAGTAAGTTGAAAAGTTTCATATTAAAAAGTGAATGTCTTTTAAAGTTGCCAGATGAGACTGTGGTTTATTGAGTGGAAATCAATAAACCACACTGAAACTGCCAACTCTTAGCTGGTTTTAGATTATATTAATAGTTGTCCCCAGGCTCTTACAACATTTATGACCCAAGGAGACAAAGCTCAAGACTCGTACAGGAAGTACAAACAAACCGGAACACACAGATTTGATGTAGCCACAGATGTAGGCCACAGATGTAAGAAGACTGAGTTTCTTGATGGGCAGGTCTTATAGGGTTGACCAGAAGAGGAATCCCTGGAGAGAGGAAAGTGATGAAGATGAAAAAGTCAAAGAAAAGGCACAGTTAAATGATGCTGGTCCCTCAGGTTGCATCCACACAAGTAGCCGTGTTGAGCATTTTGATAGACCGAGCAAATGGCTAACCAGTCAAGCTCTAGGAAAACCTATAAATGCAACAACAGTATATTTTTGATATAGTTGTCTCCATGTTCATACTTTTTACCACCTTAGTGATACCTCCTCCTTATTTCTCTGTAGGAACTCAGGGCCATAGTATCACTGAAACTTGAAGTTGGAGAGGCTGCCACGGTTATCTGGTCTACCCCTACTAAAAGCAAGTATCTCTAATAGGTCTCCTGCCCTTCTCCTGAACTCAGAGTTTCACAGGACAACCATTTCTCAGGCAACTTCCATTGTAAAAAAGCATCCCTTTCCATTGATTCAATGTCTGTTTGCTTATCACTCCCATCTAGTGGTCCTTATTCTATGCTCTGAAGTACTGTTGAGTAAAATGACAACTTCTTCCACAGTCACGGCCCCAGGCATTTCTTCTCTTCTCTAAGCCAAATACAACAGTTCCTCATCACTGATGATGGAACAGAGGCCCTCCATATCTCATTCCTCCAGCCTGGCCCCATCTCAGCATGCCCTCCCTTGCCAAAGACACTCTCAAAATGTGCTACCCATTTTTTCCTTTGTACTCTCCTCTCCTTTTTCATCCAACCAGTTCTCAGAAATGACTCCTTCAACCTAAGATGCAAGTGATTGATCATGCTTACTATGTTACCTTCCCAAGACTGTTTACATTTTAACAGGTTCAAAGACTTGTACTGAAGGGACAGCTGGGAGTGTTTGGGCAGGCAGGTAATGACAAGATAAAGAACAAGAGGAGAAGAGGCATAGAAATTTTCCTTAAACCCTTAACATCATGCTTAATACTTTTCCTAAACAGAAGATTAACCCAACAAGATATTTCATTCACCACTCAAAATCATGAAACTGGTGCTGTGACCTTATGTGGCTCAGGCAGTCTGTGGTGACATCCTCTCAAGTAAGATTACTCACGTGGCCAGGCAAATCCCCATAACGTGAATTCCTTGAAGGTAGGAAATGGTTTGACTCTTTCCTGGTTTTTTGTCAAGGGGGGCCTGAGTGACATATTAAAATAGTTCCTCCTACATTGTCTTCTGGATGAATGAATGAATGAGGTCAGAAATACAGTTAAAAGAAAGTGATACAGTTAAAAGGAAATGATAAAGTTTAAAATAAAAGGATAAGGAAATACCAGAAAGAAAGTGGATTCAGCAGTGTCAATGTCAGCTGAGTCGGAATTTGGTTAAAGGCATTAATGAGCATAAAAATGGGCAGTCTGTAGCAGTAAAAGATAAAATTTAAGAAGAATCGATGTTAATCATAGTCTATAGGTACCAAACAATGTAGCTGCTAAACATATGAGACAAATATTTCAGAAATACAAATAAAGTTTAAGAAAACTATACAATTATAGTTGAATTTTAATAAACCCTTTTCAAAATTAAGATTTATAGACTAAAAATAAATAAGTGCATAAAAGAGTTGAATGATGCAGTTAATAAATCAACTTAATATACATTTCCTTCAGATAAAAAAATCTGCATTTTGTATGTTCAAAATCAATCATATACTTGGCTACAAAGAAAAATGCATAACATTTAAAAATAAAGATTGTACCAGCCATATTCTTTGCTCATAATCCTATAAAAGTAGATATGGAAAGCTGAAAATGAAAAACATCAAAATGTTTAAAGTGCTGGAAATCAAGAAATACATTCTCCAAAAATTCTTGCCTCAAAGAGAAATAAAAAGTAAAATAACAAACTTTTAAAACCAATGAAAACAGAACACTTTATTCCAAAACCTACAGTACACAGCTAAAGCTGTAACTGAGGGAAATTAATAGACTTAAATGTCTTTGTTGTTAAATGGCAAAGATCTAAAATAAGGGGATTTTATATTAATTTTAAAAACATTAGAAGAGAACATTTAAATAAACCACAAGAAAACAGGAAAAAGAAATAAAAACAAATAGAAATGAGTAGAAAAGGACAAATAAATTCTAAACTGCTTCTTTGAAAAAAATCAATATAATGAATGAACCCTTCACAAGCCTAAGGGAAAGAGAAAATTACTTAAGATTAGAAATGAAAAAGGAGACAAAGCTGCAGATAACCGGAGAGATACAAATTACCATGAGAACATTATGAATAATATTCTGGCAATAAAATTTTAAAACTAAAGAAAATGGATTATTTCCTAGCAAGCTCCCAGTTTGAAGTAGAGATTTTGATTATGTCAGTTATCATAGAAGAAACTGGAGAGATAATTAAAACCGACCATTTAAAAATGCAGCAGAACAACACTGTTTCACAATGATAGTAGCACTTGTCAGTGTTGTAGGACAGAAGATGAGAGTGGGGAGAGATGGCCAGGTCAGAGGGAGGAGACAGTGGAGAGAGGGAGAAAGGGGTGTATCAGGGAAAAAAAGAGTTTAAGACAGCACTTCTGCTAAAGCCCACCCTCCCCAACTCCACACATACATTCTTACTTCCTTGAATTTCAGAGAGTAGTAGTTTGTTTCTGTTCAACCATAAATGGGCTTGATAAAGGACAGAAATGGTATGGACCTAACAGAAGCAGAAGATATTAAGAAGAGATGGCAAGAATACACAGAAGAACTGTACACAAAAGAGCTTCACGACCCAGATAATCATGATGGTGTGATCACTGACCTAGAGCCAGACATCCTGGAATGTGAAGTCAAGTGGGCCTTAGAAAGCATCATTACGAACAAAGCTAGTGGAGGTGATAGAATTCCAGTTGAGCTATTCCAAATCCTGAAAGATGATGCTGTGAAAGTGCTGCACTCAATATGCCAGCAAATTTGGAAAACTCAGTAGTGGCCACAGGACTGGAAAAAGTCAGTTTCATTCCAATCCCAAAGAAAGGCAATGCCAAAGAATGCTCAAACTACCGCACAATTGTACTCATCTCACACGCTAGTAAAGTAATGCTCAAAATTCTCCAAGCCAGGCTTCAGCAATATGTGAACCATGAACTTCCTGATGTTCAAGCTGATTTTAGAAAAGGCAGAGGAACCAGAGATCAAATTGCCAACATCTGTTGAATCATGGAAAAAGCAAGAGATTTCCAGAAAAACATCTATTTCTGCTTTATTGACTAGGCCAAAGCCTTTGACTGTGTGGATCACAATAAACTGTGGAAAATTGTGAAAGAGATGGGAATACCAGATCACCTGGTCTGCCTCTTAAGAAATCTGTATGCAAGTCAGGAAGCAACAGTTAGAACTGGACATGGAACAACAGACTGGTTCCAAATAGGAAAAGGAGTACGTCAAGGCTGTATATTGTCACCCTGTTTAATTAACTTCTATGCAGAATACATCATGAGAATTGCTGGGCTGGAAGAAACACAAGCTGGAATCAAGATTGCTGGGAGAAATATCAATAACCTCAGATATGCAGATGAGACCACCCTTATGGCAGAAAGTGAAGAGGAACTCAAAAGCCTCTTGATGAAAGTGAAAGTGGAGAGTGAAAAGGTTGGCTTAAAGCTCAACATTCAGAAAACGAAGATCATGGCATCCAGTCCCATCACTTCATGGGAAATAGATGGAGAAACAGTGGAAACAGTGTCAGACTTTCTTTTTCTGGGCTCCAAAATCACTGCAGATGGTGACTGCAGCCATGAAATTAAAAGACGCTTACTCCTTGGAAGGAAAGTTATGACCAACTTAGACAGCATTTTCAAAAGCAGAGACATTACTTTGCCAACAAAGGTTCGCCTAGTCAAGGCTATGGTTTTTCCTGTGGTCATGTATGGATGTGAGAGTTGGACTGTGAAGAAGACTGAGTGCTGAAGAATTGATGCTTTTGAACTGTTGTGTTGGAGAGGACTCTTGAGAGTCCCTTGGACTGCAAGGAGATCCAACCAGTCCATTCTGAAGGAGATCAGCCCTGGGAATTCTTTGGAAGGAATGATGCTAAAGCTGAAACTCCAGTACTTTGGCCACCTCATGCAAAGAGTTGACTCATTGGAGAAGACTCTGATGCTGGGAGGGATTGAGGGCAAGAGGAGAAGGGGACGACGGAGGTTGAGATGGCTGGATGGCATCACTAACTCTATGGACGTGAGTCTCAGTGAACTCCGGGAGTTGTTGATGGACAGGGAGGCCTGGTGTGCTGCGATTCATGGGGTTGCAAAGAGTCGGACACAACTGAGTGACTGATCTGATCTGATCTGATCTTTTGTACTTCCCTGGTGGCTCAGATGGTAAAGTGTTTACAATGTGGGACACCCGAGTTTTATCCCTGGGTTGGGAAGATCCCCTGGAGAAGAAAATGGCAATCCACTACAGGACTATTGCCTGGAAAATCCCATGGACAGAGGAGCCTGGTAGGCTACAGTCCATGGGGTTGCAAAGAGTCAGACACAACTGAGCAACTTCACTATTCATTATATCATTTGTACATCTAAGAGCTGCTGCTGGTATTTTGAGATGATAGTAGGAAAACAGCTATGACATGTTCCCTGAAGCCCTTGTTCCCTCCTGGAGGCCTACTTCTGAGTACCCCATGCTGGTGGGGAGAATATGCAAGGTTAGGGCTCTCGACATGTTCATTCAGGGCCAGGAGAGGGGGAAGCTCTGGTTAAGGGGGGACAAGATAACACCAGGGAGTTAGCTCTCAGGTATTGGGGGCTGTTTGGACTACTTAAGAGGACCTCTGACATCTGTCCACGGCTTGTGGACAGTGGCCTGCGCTGGGCAGAGTTTTCTTAGAGGGTTTTCACTTCTGCCCACCCTCAGCCATGCCCGAGAGAGAGATGCCGCTTCTGTCCACCAGCCTGGCTTAATGACTGATATTTGTTCTGCTTTCAAGAGGAGATTGTTTGACCACATTTGGAAAATATCATCAACTTTCAGCATCTTAGCCTCAAAGGATTTAAAACATATGTATATTTTATCATTCCTGTACAACTGGCAGAGGCAAGGTAATTCACTGATTAATAATACACTTTGTCCATTTTTTTCTTACATCATACTAGCAGATAATGTGTAAAAACACGTGTAAAAACATTTACTCATGCATAAATACCTAGCCATCTTGATCACACTGCATTATAGAGTTTCTGGGGCTGTGTGGCTTTTCCAGATTTGTTGGACATACTTTTTCCTTTTTCAGAATAACTTAGCTTTTATCCATTTTTCTCTAAACAAGTTTGGCAGCTTGCAACACAGTTAACTTTTAATTCTTGTGGGGGAGTTAAAGCAGGAACTTGGGAGGGAAAAACAACCCAGATAACTGTGACCCACATGTTACCCTGTAAATGACAAACCACGAAGTAAGGGGAGAGAGAATCTTGTCCAACTGAGCTGAAAGCATTTTTCATATCCAGATAGTCTTCCTCTCCTGAGAATCCAATAAAAAGCGTGGCTAAAGGACTGTTCCCATCAGATCCAGTGCTTTGGGTGGAGATTCTCAGGGCTTAATGGAGAGAACAGGGGATTTCCTACAATTTGCCCATAATGAACTAATAGGATTTCTGGTTCTATCTCCTGCTAGGATAGGAGACGAGACTCCTCTGAAAGCCTGTCAGGGAACAAAAAGTCCTGTTCCTCCAAATGGAGGTCATGGGTAACAGTATGGTGGCACAAGCTGGCCTGTGTGCTCCCTCCAGCCCTGAGATTCCAGCGCCTCCCTCTTGCCTAGAAACCCTGCACTGAGGGGCTCCAGTTTTCTTCTTCCTCTCGTGGTGGTGAACCCACTGGCAGAGGCAAAACAGCGAGGAGCCAAGAGAGGGAGAGCCTGAGGGGTGGTTCCTAGACACGTGTGTGGACGGAGGGGCTGGTGTAAGACTGCGCCCCCTGGTGCTCATCACTGGGCTCGTCAGTCCCTGAAAGAGCCTCAGGGCAGATCTTCCTGCTTCCTGCCACCCTGATCTCCTTTTCTCGGGTGCCCTCGATTTCCTAAGACTCTCCACACTGTCTCCCAGCATGTAAATGCCTTGTGGCTTTGTCTGATGTAGAGATCCTGGTGATGTCCTTTGAGTCTGCCCACTTCCCACCAGCTCCTAAGTCACATATGGATTTCCAGACCCTGAGCGCTGTTGTCTTGATCGTCTATAGCAGGGCCCAGCCAACTACAGCTTGTGGACCAAATCTAGCTGCTTGCATAATAAAGTCTTTTGGAACACAACCACCCTCTTTCATTCACGTGTTGTCTAAGGCTACTTTGCTCTATGATGACAGGGTTGAGTATTTGTAAGAGATTGTGTAGCCTCCAGAGCTGAAATTTGACACTTTCCAGGACAAGGTTGACAACCCCTGGTCTGTATCTAAATAAAGATCGAAAAGTAAGTTAATGCCTATAATTGGGAAGACAAATTATAAAATTCATTGATAATTGTTCTTCTACTCAAGGTTAACCATTTAAGTATCATAAATCTCATAAAGCTTCCAACACCCACAGGCAAACTGGGAAATGAAATAGATCTCCCCAGCCTCTCATATACTGAGCTCAGGTGATTTCCTCAACTGAATTCCCTGCTCAAAATCGCTGGCTTGACCTGCAGTGAGACATGCCAGTCTTTCATCATGAGTCATGTAGGAGCCTAACTTACTGATTACTTCCTGCTACAGAATATCCTCTTGCCCTTTACTCTGACCCCTGAATGTCTGAGTCCCTATTTAGACACTTTCAATGCCCTAACTATCCCCATTTTGACTTTCAAACTGTTTCTCTATCTGAAATTTCTCTTTTATGTAAAGCTGTATGTGCCCACCAGTCATTAGCTCTACGCACTCTGGCATCTGCATTCCCTGACTTTTCACCCACTCAGGAACCTCTCAGCGTGTTTAATTTCATAGCTTCTATTATTTAGTTAAACCTGCTAAGAAGATCATCTCTGAATCACCTTTACAAAAGACTAAATACAAAGAATGCTTTTGTTTTAAGTCACTGACGTTGAAAATACATGCCTTTCTACTAATACCAGGAACTCATCACCAACTTCTAACAGTGCACAGTGGAGAGTTAAGGCGATTTGGGCAGAGAGAGAAAAATAATGTCAAAGAGAGGGAGGTATAGGTGTGTTTTGTTCCACACAGGAGAGGCAAAGAAAGTGAATGCTGTAGCTGATTGACCCAGAGCTGAGATTACATGGAGCAGACCCCAGTCCAGGCAAAGAGCATTTCTGCCTATAACTTGGCTAGTCACCACTGGAGGACTTCTCTTCTTCCCCGCTCTTCACTGTCAGGTAATAGATGCGGTTGGCCTCTGGGTAGGTGACTCTGCTGAGTGGGAGCTTGTAGATGGTGGGGCTGTTGGTCGTCAGGAGCAGAAAGGTGAGTGTGGAGAGGCAGAAGGGCCAGGTGCCTGGTGGCACACCAACCTGAAAGCAAAAACACTGGGATCTGAAAATGTTCCTGGGTTCCTGGGACCTTGAAGGAGAAGGGTGCGGTAGGGGCTGAGAATGGCGACCCTCCCCTAGTGAGAGCCTTGGCTTCTGGATTGATCGTGTCAGAATGGTTGGTTTGAATCTGAAGTGTTGGTCCCTTTGGGGACAATCAGACTCTTCTAATGATGGAGCTGAAAATCCCCTAGAGACAATCTCTCATTTCCGGCTAAACATGAGTACCTCCATCTGTCCACCCATATTCTCCACTGCTGGTTACAACACTTTCTCTTTCACACACACATTCACACAAACACACCCCTCAGAGGCACATAAAATATGCCATGGCCAGTCCTTCTCTGGGAAAACCCTGAATCAATCTTGACCAGGCTGTTGTGTGGAGTGCTAGTGACCAGAACCCACTCACAAGACTTCAAATGTCCTGAAGCTCTAGTTGGGTTGGGGCACTTTAGGGTGGTGTCAGGAGACCCCAGACTTACCACTGACATTATGTTGGTGAGGGCTGCTCCCATGTATGCACAGAACAGGGCTGTGGAGACACAAGGACCATCAGGAGTCAGCTGCCCAGGGCCCATCCTCAGCCTTCCCTAAGAGCGGGCTCCACCCCGGCCCCAGTGCCCCCATGTTGGCCCCACACCCTGAAATCTGGCATGTCTGCTTGTGACCCATCTCTCACTGGGCTGTGTGCTCTCTGAGGGTACAGATGAAAGCTTGCATATCCCTTTATCCCCTCCCCACTTCCATGGTAGCCCTGCATAGAGCCAGGGGTCAGCAAGCATCGTTTACTGCTCCACACTGCCCCTGGTGATGCTCTAGCACAGACTGGATGGCTGGGTGATTGTCTGGAGGGATGAGTTGTCAGACTATATGAGTTCTGAATACAGTCCCTCTTGTCCAAGATTCTGAGCTGCTGTGATGGTGTGGAACCCTCACCAATTCCCCTCACAGCTGGACCATGTTGGGTCCCTGAGCCAGGCCTGGCTTCACCCACAGATGAGGACCCCCAGGACAGTGAGGAACTCATTACTCATTACAGCCCTGGTGCCTCTGGACAAGCTCCTTCTGCCTCTGTTTCCCTGTCCAGAACACCTGTCCCCTCCCTGTCTTTGCTTATCCAAATCTCACCCTGAAAGGGTTGAGAAAAGCTCCAGCCTCCTCCCAAAGCCTTCCCAGGTGGTTCCAGCCACAGGAATCGGCCATCCCTCTGAGGATCATAGACCGTTACAGTCTCAACCTCAAAATACCTGGCAGTTTTGACTTGGTGAATATTTGCTGAGCCCACTGGCTCCAAGTCCAGCCCCCAGCTGGATGCTGAGGCGGGTACAAGAGACACAGAAGGCGTTTACAGTTTCCACACTTAACTGGGGGAAAACAAACAAAAAAGCCCTTCTGGATGATATTATGCCCTTTACTTGTCTCTAGTTTTGCGTATTAGTGTCCTGTTGGTTCCAGAGGATATAAGCAACTTCAGGACGGGGAGGCTGATGGGACTGGAGTTTGAATCTCACTTCTGCCAACAATAATTGTGTTTGGACAAGTTTGTCAACCCCTCTGAGTCTCATTTCCTCACCTGTAAAATGGGGCTAAAATCCATGCCTGGCAGTGACCTTGGCAGGATGAAATGAGTGCTGTTTGCCCAGCACAGAACGCGGTGCTAGGGTGCAGTATCATGCCTGTGGTCCATTTTTCTTCACACAGCGCGTTCTTTGTTTACTCGATGGAAATCAGGCTCCTTTAGAGCTATGTGACGATTTTCTGGGACCTCAGTCCTCCCAGGCATGTCATCTCACTGGCTCTTTCCAATGGTCTTTTTAGATATCACAGACAATTGCCCTGAATATTGGGCAATTACATCTCCTCTGCTAGACCATGGCTTCACGAGGATGTGGTCTGTGTCTTCCAGGTCTAGCCGAGGGCCTAGCACTTAGTGGTGCCCAGTCGATAGTGGTTGAGTGAGAACAGTTGTTGAGGCCAGGAATGTTGCCACTAGCACACGAGGAAATGCGTGTGTGATTTCCTCATGAACTTTAGTGGTTCATGAGGAATAGTGGGGGTGACTCCACCTGACAGAGGAAGAACCTCAGATCCCCCAGCTCTTAGGGTACCCCCATTAAATCCCTGAGTGATGAGACCCCAGCCACAGTCCTTCCATCATTACTGCTCAGTACTGATGAGGGTCCCCCATGGGTATCACACAACCAGGGGAGTGGGGAAGGGCAAGGAACAGCAGAGTGGCTTGGGTGCCAGCTTCCCTGATACCTACCGCAGACGAGGGCCAGCAGGTGGGTCTGCCAGGTGAGGGCGTAAAACATGCCCCCGATGGCTATGCAGGAGAGGACAGAGTTGTAGCTCCAGAGGCCCAGGTAGATGGTCTTGAAGGGCGTGGCCACCGTCAGGGCTGTTGGACAAGGTATTGCATTTCTGGCTGATTCGAGGTCACAGCACAAAGGCCACCCCGTCTGGTGCCAGTCCCCAGGTGCCCTTCCTCCCATCGCTGACCCCCCCCCCCAATACCTGCTCATCAGAGGAGCCTCTACAAAGGGCATCTGGTCTTAGGAAAGCAACAGTGGGGGAAGAGCAGTGGTTTCCACTGTTTTTCAAATATTTCACTCAGAGGTATGACTACTTTTGGTCATACCTCTGAGGGTGAGGGTGAGGGTGAGGGTGGGGCAAGGAGGTGGGGCTGCAGGCCCTCCCCACTCCTATGGCCAGAGCAGCTGCATTTTTAGCAAGAAATATTTCAACTGGTTGAGAAAAATTATGTCTAGACACATATAGATTCATGCAGACAGAGAAATGAGACGGCAGAAGGGGTTGGATGTGAACAGCAGGTGAATCTGGGTGAAGAATTTGTGGGTGTCTCTCAGACTATTTTTAATTTTGTAAATTTTGATAAGTTTGAAATTACTTCCAAATAACGTTTTTTTAAAGTTGTGCTTCCAAGAAATGTTTGAAAAATATTGGGATAAGTCAATAGGCTCCTATTCCCAAAGCACCCAAGGTCCATTTCTGACTTCTACTCTCTTTGTTTACATATATGAATGTGTCTATAGACACATACGTAGAAATTAAATCACATTTGTCAAGTGACAATCCAATTCTTGGGAAAACTTTTCCTGTTAGCTTAGTCAAAATTTCAAAGTGCTAGGTCATTTATACCCCCACTGGGTCTGCTAGTGGTCCCCCAACACACCAGATTCCCCTCTGCCTCCCACCCCTCAGCTCACAGGGCCTACAGGCCAATAGGTCTCAGCTCTTCTGCATCTCCCCATACAACCTGCTCAGATGGTAAAGTGTCTGCCTGCAACGCAGAAGACCCAGGTTCAATCCCTGGGTTGGGAAGACCCCCTGGAGAAGGAAATGGCAACCCACTCCAGTACTCTTGCCTGGAAAATTCTATGGACAGAGGAGCCTAGTAGGCTACCATCCATGGGATCACAAAGAGTCGGACACGATTGAGCGACTTCACTTTATACAACCTGCTATCTTTTGGAGACTCAAGAAAGGAAAAAATAAGTCTCAAGCCCTGACAGGGTTTAAAACCTTCAGGGAAGATAGTAAGCCTAGACTCTTTACTATGTGCTGGGAGAAATGACCTCAGAAATATGACCCCTGCTGAGCTGAGGGGCCCTGGCCTACCTGCCAGCAGCCCCACGATTGAGCCAATGGCTGCATGCAAGCAAATGAGTGGCGAGCAGATGAACAGGGCCACCAGGAACACGCCACCTGTCCAGGGGTTGTCGCAGCCATACACCTGCCCGACCCCGACAGGGATGGCTTGTAGCAGCTGCAAAGTCAACAAAATCCAGGTCAGTGGAGTGTGGGCTGATAATACAAGGACCAAGCCTCAGGGTGAGGACTGAGCCTTTCCCCGGGGGGTGGGGGGAGGTCATGGTGTGGAATGGGAGGATTGCTGTGCCCGAGAGCGTGTGGGGGAATGTGGAAGGGAAGGCACGAGCTGGAACAAATCACTCCTCACTCCACCACTTGGCAGGCATCTGAGCATCCCTCATGCAAAACTGGGCAGGTCCCCAGCACAGAGGCTGGAGCCAGGTGGTTCTGAGGCACATGTGGCTTTTGCTTTGGGGGTCTAGAGAGTGCCTCCCTGGACTGCCATTAGGAGGTTTCAAGGCAAAAGGGGGCTTCCTCTAGAACTTCTGAAATCCTAGAAATATTCCAGGAATTCTGGAAATATTCTAGGCCATTAAAAAAATTTTTATACATTTTTTTGATGGAAGGGTAATGGCTTTACAGAAAATTGTGTTGGTTTCTGTCTAGGCCATTTTGATGAATGATTTGACCAAAGATCACCCAGCTCATGGTGGCCGATCCCAGGCTACAGCCTCTGAGCCGGGCCCCTAGTCTCTTGGTTGCTCACATTCAGTGCTACCCCTGGGATGGGGGAGCCCGGGAAGGAGGAGGAGCACTTCCCTTGCTCTCCAGGAGCACTCAGCAGACAGGTAGCATGAGAAATAACTGGAGAACAGCATGAGGCACTGGATCCCTGGGCTTGAGAGTCACTGGGAGATGATTGATTTGTCAGTGATGTCAAGATAGCTTTTTAAAAAAAATATCCAAATCACCCACATTTTGGCAAAAAGTTCTTTAAGGGCACAAAGGAAAAGAGGGAGATTGACAGGGAAGGGAGAGCACTGGCCCAGAGTCATGAGCCCCAGCTTTTAGGGGTTTCTGCAGAAGTTTGTGTGTGACCATCTCTGTAACATGAGGAGGCTGCCCAACAATCTTCCAGCTTCAAAATTCTGCCAACTCCTTCCTCCATTACCAGTTCCTGTGACCTCTTTGAGGACAGGACTCCTTTAGCTGAGGCCATAAAATGTGCTTAATAAATAGTGTGGATTAGTTCAGTGGTTTCCAAATTTTGTGAACATTGAAATCACTTAAAGATCTTTTTAAAAAATATTAATGCCTAGCGCCTCCCCAGACATCCTAAGTGGTGTGAGGGGGCATGGGCAGAGCACCAGGTACTGCTAATCTACAACAGAATTTGGGGACCAACGTATTAGTCATCATCTACTGTCGATGTAGGGAGTTCATTGCATTTCTCCCTTTGATGAAATTTTGTTCTTTTGAACAACTTGATTTAATTCTAGAGTCAGTCTGATTTCTTTAGAGAATTTGAGGTGTCCCAGACAGTTTTTAAACTATGTCTATTCTCGCCTCTGAATGTGTGGCCTTTTAAACACCAGCCATTGTTTGGTCCAGAGCCTATAGATTTGTGCAAGGAATCACAGGGTGTGGGCCCTGTCTTATTTAAAGCAACCCTGAAAATCCTTTGTTCCAATCCAGGGACCTCTGCTCCATCTGGGAAGCCAGGTTTAAAGTCCAAGCAGGCAAGAATGAGAAAAATGAGGGGGCAAGCTGCCTTGGAGTTAAGTCTGAGTTTAGAACGAAGCTCTGCTGGGATCCAAACTTCAGCCTGGTGAACCGGGGCCCCGAGCCCTCCATGCTGCTCTCTAAGCTACAGCCAACACCCCGGTGCAAAGGGCAGTCAGGTGTGCGGTGGAAATTTCCTAAGGATCGGCCTTCTCTGTACTCTGGATAATCCTTGTGTAACAACAACAAGCTGGCTAAACAAAACAGAAATCACTCCCCTCATTGTTTTAAAGAGAAAGAGAGAAATGGCACTGATTGGTCAAAACTCAGATCTGGATGGTGTAGAGGGAAAGGAGACAGTGGTCAGAGAGGCGGTGCGGGGGAGCTCAGAGGGTAAGCTTGGGCCTCAGGGAACCTGGGTTTGGCTCCTAGTACTCTTTACTGTTTGAAGATGAACAAGAAGCATCTCTCCTACGTGGCTGTCTCTACTCTGGTCTCTCAGCACGGGATGGTACAGCCTCACCATGCAGGGCGGGTCGGGGGCTCAGTGGGCCTTTTTCTCCTGCAGTGCCGCACACTCTGCGGCTGTCACTCAGACCAGCTTCACCCTCAGGGCTCAGGGACAGCAGACTGTGCCCTGAGGCAGTGTGTCCAGTCAGCAGATGGCTGATCATTCAGTTCGTTTCGTTCCTGCTCCGACCCCAGTAGTTTTCCATTTGAGAAAGCGGGCTTTCTCTTAAACACAGGGCTCTGTCTTTTCCATTGCCTTGGATTTAGGCCCCGACTCTGCCTCTGATCCCATTCCAGTCCCAGCCCCAGCCCCAGATAAAACTTCTAACAAGACAAAAGCTTTAAAAAAAGTTTGGCATTGTTGGCAGCAGCGTCTGCCATGAGGGACAGGGGAGGCCTTCCCTTCCTGACAGTTTCAGGCTTAGGGTGTGGCCAAGGCTGCAGGGCCTGCGCTGTGCGTGCCACTGGGTGTCCGCCCGGCACCAGGGCCACACCGAGCCCCACACTAAGCACGAGACGCAGGGCCAGGCTGGGTGGGGAGGGCTCAGATATCAGATTTTGTGAACAATATTTGAAGCACTAGCTACAGCTTGATCTTGGGCAACTAACCCTCCCTGTGTCTTAGTTTTCCCATCTGTAAAAGAGGATGATGGTAGTCAGTGTTGGGTTATGGTGAGGTTTAAATGAGTTAGTAAGCTAAGGGCTTTGAAAAGTGTCTGGCACATAATAAATTTGCTTCAGGGTAAGCTGTTAGCTATCCTTATATTCATTAACAGGGCTTTCTTGGTAGCTCAGATGGTAAAGAATCTATCTGCCATGCGGGAGACCTGGGTTTGATCCCTGGGTTGGGAAGATCCCCCAGGAGGAGGGCATGGCAGCCCACTCCAGTATTCTTACTTGGAGAATCCTCATGGACAGCGGAGCCTGGTGGGCTACAGTCCATGGGGCTGTGCATTAATATGCATTAACAAGGTCAAAATTTTACAATTCTATATATTTAATCTTGTGTGAGATTTTTATTATATCCCTTTATCTCTGATTTCTAGAGATCAGTAGAATAAATGCATTTGTATATGTGTGGGTATCAGGACAGAAGGCAAGCTTTCTCAGCTTTGACATTATTGACATTTTGGGCTGGTTAGTTCTTTGCTGTGGGGAGAAGGCTATGCATTGTAGGAGGTCCAGTAGCATCCCTGGTCTCTACTCACTAGAGGCCAGTGGTACATTCTGCCTAGTTTTGACTTTTAAAACATTTCTGTAGACATTCACCGTCCCTAAGAAGGAAAAAAAAATCACTCCTGCTTGAGAACCACTGATATGGAAAATACACAAAAATTTACCCCCACCTTCTATTGATAATATCTTTTTTTTTTTTTTGGCAGGGGCGGGGGGCATGCCTCATGGCTTGTGGGATCTTAGTTCCCTAACCAGGGATTGAACCTGGGCTCTTGGCAGTGAAAGCTTGGAGTCTTAATCACTGAACATCCAGGAAATTCTCCTATTGCTAATATCTTTAAATTCCTAACTTTAAATATTATTTAAGTGCCTTGACCCTTCACCCACCTATTCATCTTATTTAATATTTTCCCCTCAAAGCCACCATTCTGTACTGCCAGCCTCACCCTTATCTGTACCCTTGTTTATCATCTGTTGCCCTGGGCAGATTGTAGGTGTCCTGAAGGCAGGGATGTTGTCCTATTTTCTATGTGTGCTCAGGGTCTGATGACAAGCCTGGCACATGTAAGGTCTCCAGTAGGGGGTTATGGAAAGAAGATATGGAGGTGGCAGTGACCCTTTCCCATGCTCCTCTCTGCTAAGATGCATCATTCACTGGAGGTGCAGAGAAGCTGAGAGCCTGAGTAATCCACAAAGTGGTGACTAAGATGGGTGCAGTGGAAACAGGCCCCCACACATCTGCTGTTGGTGACTTACCAAGGGCATCTCAATCTCTGACCAGGTGATGTTGGGCACTGAAGACACGGGCTCCACCAGCGTCGTGGGGAAGAAGAGGTTGTAGTGGCCGGTGGCTGCCAGGTACAGGGTCACGGCGAAGTTGAAGGGCAACGTGAAGACAGGGAGGTCCCACTTGCTGAAGATGGAACTCAAAGCACTAGAAAAGATAGGGCTGGAGATGAAAGAGAGAAAAGATTAATTTCTTTGATCAGTCTTCAGGCTACACTGTCTAGTCCAGTCTGGTCACTGGGCCACTCACTGTTCCCCTTTCCTTGACAGTCATTCCTGTCTCCCTTGAGAATCTACTGGTCCACTGACCTGGGACTGGATACAAGCCAGTGTTCAATATAAGTCTACATCATTGGGAAACAAAATTTAAAACTTTTATAACTTGTTTTCAGTAGGAAACTTTATAAAATAATTTACATATTTCTTTGTTTCTTAAACCAAGAAAACAAAATCTAATCCTTACAAAATGGCATGTGTTGCCTTTGGATCATTACAAGGTACATCATGATGTATCCTGGGTTGTGATGACGTTGAGAATATACGCTTTAAATAACCTTCTAGGGGGAGGCTGCTATGGACATAGGAAACTCGTAGGCTTGAATTCAGCTGAAGTGCTTGGAACTATTCTGGGAACCAGCATGTGAAAATGAAACCTTCAGTTGACTGTGTCCTCTGTTTTCTCTTCATCTTCTTTGTAGAGAGCACGGATTTTGGAGAAAGAGGGAGTGAGGTGCAAATGCTAACTCCTACATGTAAAGGTTGAGTGAGTAGCACTAGGAAATTTACCTTGCCTCGTCTCAGTTTCTTCTGAAAGGACCGTCACCTGGCATCCAATTCCCTATGCCTCCCACAGCTGCACAGGCGCACAGCTGCAGGGCCAAACTTGAACTCATGTGGTATGGTTGATTGGTTGACTTTTAATTAAGGATGATCAGTCTCAAACAGGCATTTAAGCCTGCCCTAATCCCTACTATAGATCCCTAGCAAATTAACTTTCCAATTTGCTGAGACAACTATTTCACATTTTCTCCTTTCTCCTCAAATCTTTGCTTTCTGTCTCCCTTTAGTTTCACTAGCCACCTTGCTTTACTTCATTAAGAAAAACAGAAATGACATGATGAGAAATGCCTCATCCTCCTGACCATAAGATTCATATTCTAACTGCCTCTCTGCCTTTTCATACAATGGATTGTTCCTGCTCTCTTATCAGGCTAATTCTTTTTCTTGTACTTGGGATCCAGCCTGTCTCAAAGTCTTGGTTCCTGCAAGTCTGTCCTTTCTCTTTTGCAGCTTCAACCTCTCCTTTTTCTCCAGGTCACTCTCATAAATACATAATGTGCTCTTATGTGTGTTGTATGCTCAGTCGCTCAGTCATGTCCAACTCTTTGCGACCCCATGGACTGTAGCCCGCCCCGGGGTCCTCTGTCCATGGGATTTTCCAGGCAAGAATACTGGCGTGGGTTGCCACTTCCTACTCCAGGGCATCTTTCTTCCCCAGGGATCCAACTCAGGTTTCCTGTGCTCCTGCTTTGCAGCTGCATTTTTTTTTAACCACTGAGCCACCTGGGAAGGCCAAAGTGCTCTAGCACCTTCTAACATAAAGATCTTCCCCCTTTAACCTGATTTCTGCTCCAGCTATTGCCCCATTTCTCTGCTTCCTGCACAGCAATACTCAAGACTAGTCTGTCTTTGCTGGCCCCAATCTTTCTCTTTGCCTTCTTTACTGAACCAGCTCCTATCAGGTATATGTTCTACCCACACCATGGAAATGGCTCTTGTCCAGCTCACAGATGCCATCTCTCTTGCTGAATCCATGGTCAACCTCTGCCCCTTTCATTTGACAGTTGGATCCTCAACCCTTGCATCAGGGTTTGAGACTCTTCTGTCAGGCCTACCACGACACCGCACTCGGTTGCTTCTGCAGGCGCTCCTCAAGTCCCCTTTGGCGGTTCTTCCCCTCTTCTGCCAGACATCTAAACGCTGGAGGATCCTACAGCTCTGTCTTGGGTCTTCTCTGTTTGAACCCTCTTTTTCTGCGTGACTGTCTTTAGTCTCCAGGATGAAGTATCTTCTATATGCTACTATTTTCTAATCTTGACCAGATCACCAAGTTCCAGATTTGCACATCCAATGTCTTTCTCAGCATCTCTACTCAGAAGACTGAAGTTTAATGTGTCCAAATAGAACTCTTGATTTGTGTCCTGTCTCCCACCACCAACTGGCTTTCTTTTCCCTGCCTTTTCCATCAGCCCAGGTTCTCAGGCAGATCATAGGAGCACACTGAGTCTTCTTTCCTCCCTGCCTCATCACACTCCACAGCCTCCCAGAATGTCCTGTCGCCTTCACCGTCCTTAAACTATACCCTAAGCCTAGCCACTTCTCATTGCCTTCATGGACATGGCTCTAGTCAAAACGTTTCTGTCCTCTGTGGGTTATTGCAGCAGACTCCTAACTACGCTTCCAGCATCCATGCCTGTTCCAGCTAAAATCCACTCTACACTGCAAGGAGAGAGATTTGTTTAAATTTATCCATATCCTTCCACTCATCTGCTTAAAGCCCTTTAACTGTTTCTCACCACAGCTACAGTAAAAATCGAAAGGCTTACTGGAGAGGTAGAAACTATTAGGTACAAATTAAGCTACAAGGATATACTTGCAACACAGGGAATATAACCAATATCTTATAATATTTATAAATGGAATATAATCTTTAAAAATTATGAATCACTATTTTGCACACCTGTAACTTATATAACATTGTACAGCAACAATATTTCAATTAATAAAAAGGCTCCCTGGAGTCACGTGGTGCATGGGACATGGCCCTCATTACTTTTGCCCTCACCTCCTGCCACCCCTGCTTCATTCACTGGGCTTCAGCCCCACTGGTCTTGTTTCTTGAACACATCGTGCTTTTTTAGTTGGAATTTTTTTACATGCTGCTAGTTCTGCCTGCGACTTCAAATGACTGTTTAAATATCCCCTCTGCAAAATGCCCTTCCCTGACCATGCAAATCTGGACCACTCCTTCCCATTTGCCCCATTTTGCTTTCCTTAAAGCACTTACCACATCTTGAAAGGATCTTTTTAATGAACAATTTATGAATTTATTTCTTTCTTTGCCAAGAAGAACGTAAGCTCCCAGAGGATGGAGACCTTCTCTTGCTCACAGCTGTCCCCACCATCTAGAAGAGTCCCTGGACAACGAAGGCTCTCAGCAAATTGTAGTTTGCTGGGGAACTCTGGCACGACTAGTCTCTGCCCGGTGGACTGGCTTCTAGGACTGCATGAATGGATTAGTGAAGTGCCAGGGTAGAGGTGCTTTTTTTTTTTTTTTTTTTTTCATTTAAATTGAGAAGTGAGGGTAGGGTGAGGGCACTTCAGACACACTGGCACCCAGTGCACCATGGCTTAGGGGCTTAATCTCTTTAGCTATAAACCAAATGGATGCAAATGAAGACAGGCCCTCCTCCTTTGGCGGCGTGGCATGTGGGGGGCATTAAGGAAATCACCACAGAAATGACTGCCTTAGCATTTTGTCTTGATACATCAAGGAGAAAATCCTAAGAAGAAATGTAAATTGCCCAGAATGCTTAATGTCTTAATTTATTTGCAAACACTACTAAAAAGCGCTGGAACAGCACTTAAACTAAATTAAACTAACGGGTTTTAGTAACTCCCGACTTTGAAACCAGAGAAAGATGTTAAAAATCAGACGGCATGTCGGAGAGTTGTAGAGCTCAGAGACTGGGGGACACAGGCTCCCCTGAGGCTCTCAGTCACTGCGTGGCGGTGGGTGTGACCACCGGCAGTGGGTGTGACACTACAGACTCACTGCAGGTTCAAGTGAACTGGGCCTCATGTGTGTAAAAGGCCTATTTGTTCCTAACATCCTTCATCTTGACTTTTTTATTTTGAAAAATGAGGCGATCACGCAGCAAGACCTCAACTGATGCTTCTTGTTCAAAGATTCTATGCTTTAAACAGAGACATTTTGTCCCAAGCAAGCTCTCTGATTCTGTTAGAAGTGAAATTTCAGCTTTTGGGTCTTGGTTAGGCCACTGGATAGATGATTCCCATGTAGCCTGGGGTTGAATAGTGGAGATTCTTGGTTTATCAGCTGGGGTAGGTTACGCAGCCTCTGCGTGTCTTCCCTTCCCTTCTGTAAACTGGGGACAGTAATAGTCCTCCCTTGCATAGCACTGAGCCAGGCACTTATAAAATACTTGGTAAGTGTTAGCCCTCATTAGTAAGCCTATCATAAAGAGGAGTTTATCAGGACAGTAAAGCCTATGTGGTGGACTTCCCTGGTGGTCCAGTGGTTAAGAATTCACCTGCCAAGGCAGGGGACACGGGTTCAATCCCAGGTCTGGGAAGATTCCATGTGCTGTGGGGCAACTGAGCCTGAGCTACAACTGAGCCCCACGCACTCTGGAGCCTACTTTATGACAGAAAAAGCCACGACAATGGAAGCCCACATATGGCAATGAAGAGTGGCCCCCACTCGCCATACCTGTAGAAACCTGCCTGCAACAAAGACCCAGCACAGCCATAAATAATAAAGAAATAGCCAATATTAAAAAAAATGTGGCATTTGGCCTTTGAAAGGTCCCTATTATTCCCAACTCAAAATGACCCCCTCGTGTTACAAATGAACTCATGGACTCCTTGGAGACAAGCCAGCCTTTGAAGACACTGGGCCCCCTGCCAGTGTCAGACATAACACCTTGGGTCCCTGTAGGTGTGTAAGCAGAAGGAAGGAGGTGCATCACCAGGACATGGCTGTGAGGGTCACAGGAAGCAGAAGCCACCAGTAATAGTCTAACTTCTCAGAGAACACGGCTATCAGCATTCCCACCAGCATCCCGCTGTATCCGTGCAGACCCGAGGCGATGGCGGCCCTGGGGGTGAGAACACAGTTACCATGTAAATTTGGGGGCACTCACTGGCCCTTCCTGGTGCTCACAGAAAAAAATCAGCTCACTTGATGAATATTGGGTAGTCAGCCTGCTGCCAATATCTTTCTAGATCACACACACACACACACACACCGTGATTACTCTCATTGATCTGGAATTAAATAATGCACTTTGTGTCTATGATCTCCTTTGCAAGTCAGGGCAATTTAGGCTCCTTGATATAGAGGGAAGTCTAATAGAAACTCGACACCAGGAAGGTGTATGTGTGTGTGCGCGCTTGCACACGCATGTGTGAAAGAGGGCAGGAAGAAGAAGGGAGGCAGGGAGGAGAGCGTGTGTTCTGACTGTGCTGTGTGACACTGTGACTTTCTGATGTTGAGTGCTTTCTCCTGTCTGAGGTTGTCCCCAGAGTTGATGAGGGATGTCTGCTGTGAGGCCCACGCTCCTCCCCACACCCAGCATGGCAGGAGGACCAGAGGTGCCATAGAATCCAAGCTTTCCCTCCTTCTGCTTCATCAGAGATGCCTGTGTGCACCCAAACTCTCCCTGATCCGAGTGAACTCTGCCCTTGACCCTTTCCATTGCTCTTCTAGGCAAGGGATGAGACTGGGCAAATAGCATTGCAAAGCCCCCACAGAGAATGAGATTTGTGTGCTGTGGTCTCCGCTGCCCTCCACTGAAAGCTTCATGGGGCAAGGCTCATCTGACGTGAGTATCAACAGCAGTCAACAGTGTCTGTATGAGGAGTTGTTGAATGGCTGTGCTGCTGCTGCTGCTGCTGCTGCTGCGTCGCTCTAGTTGTGTCTGACTCTGTGAGACCCCATAGACAGCAGCCCACCAGGCTCTGTCATCCTGGGATTCTCCAGGCAAGAACACTGGAGTGGGTTGCCATTTTCTTCTCCAATGCATGCAAGTGAAAAAATAAAGTGAAGTCGCTCAGTCGCGTCCGACTCCTACGGGAGTGCACATTTAATCCTACCAGGTACCGACTGTTTCACAGGCAGAGGCATCTGGAAGCATCATGTCCTGTGGTGGAGGAAGGGTGCTATGATGAGAGGAGGCTTCTGCCTGGCGGAGGCCACAGCTTAGGTCTAGAACAGGGGGGCCTCCAGTTGTGGAGTGAGCAGATCACAGCTAGATTAGGGGAGTGGGAGGCGGGGGAGAGGGTGGGCAAGCATATCTAGTTTCCAGCAAGAGAAGCTGAACATGGGGGACTTGTGTGGGGACACTTGTATGGGATTCAGGACAGCTGGGTCTTTAGCTGCTCCTGGGAGCAGGCAGGGGGCTGAGAAATAACAGGGCAAGAGGAAAGACCATTGGAAGTCAGGATCTCCTCAGGACTAGAATAACTACCTGAGAAATCTATGTTTTCGGGAAAAAAAGAATCATTATCTTTAAGGGTGTTTGCATTTTCTCCATATTTTCTCATTTCTGTTCCATGTTAGAGTTTAGTCCTCTTTTAGTTTTAGTAACAGCTGATTTGGGAAAACTGAGCAGAGACCATTGACCCATATTGGCAGGAGGGTGTACAGGAACAGCAGGAATCAAATAAAGGAACTCAGGGGAGACAAAATTAGGGGGGCATCTAAGGGCTGCCTCCACAGTTGCCCTTCCCCATGGCAAATCCTCTCCCTGGACCCTTCTGTACCAAAACTTTGGTGGCTTCTGGTTTGATTGTCAAAAGGAAACCCATCACCTTACATCCCTACCCTGACCATCAAAAATATAAAATTAGGTTCAATCTCAATGCCCCCAAAGGCCTTCATTAGAACCACGTTCCTCCAGGACACTGTGGCATCTGTGCTGCTGAATTTGAGGCTGCAGTGGTGAAGTGGACTAGTGGGAGTGGGGTAGGAGAAGTAAGCATTGGGGAGTGAGCGTGTGGGGAAGAGGGGTGGACAGGGAGAAGGGGTGTGGGGGGAGTAGGGATAGGCCGGCGGGCACTGTGGAGGGGAGTGGTGGAGGTCATGACTAGGATAGGCAGCTACATCAGTGGTTTTCTGGGGACCGTGGTGAAGCTGGGGCTTCTCGGAATGATGTGTGTATGGGTGTTATGTAGGGTGCTTAGAGCTTTGAGCCTATGATGTAGAACATGTCACTGACCTTCCAGCAATGAAGTTGGAGTCTTTGCTAGACACTGTGGTAGAATATGGAACATCTGAGATGGAATTCTTGTTCTCAACATAGCCAGTGAGAGCAGACTCAGAAAGCACAGAACCATCCCATATGGTATGGGGGTATATTCTGTGATTGTCAAAGAGAAAGAAGGGTTCAGAGAGCACTGGGAGAGTCAGGGGTGGTTCCCTGGAGGAGGAGGGATTTGCAGGAGGTAGAATTAGATTTTATAGTGGAGGTGATGAAATAGATTCTAGGGATTAGATTTGGTAGACAGAGTGCCTAAAGAACTATGAACAGAGGTTTGTAACATCATTCAGGAGGCACTGACCAAAACCATCCCTAAGAAAAAGAAATGCAAGAAGGCAAAGTGGTTGTCTGAGGAGGCTTTACAAATAGCTGAAAAAAGAAGAGAAGCGAAAGACAAGGGAGATAGGGAAAGATATACCAAACTGAATGCAGAGTTCCAGAGAACAGCAAGGAGAGATAAGAAAGGCTTCTTAAATGAACAATGCAAAGAAATAGAGGAAAACAATAGAATGGGAAAGACTGGAGATTTCTTCAAGAGAATCGGAGATATCAAGGAAATATTTAATATAAGGAAGTGCAGCACAAAGGAGGACCTAACAGAAGTAGAAGAGATTCACAACAGGTGGCAGGAATATGCAGCAGAACTACAGAAGGAAGGTCTTAATGATCTGGATAACCACGATGGTGCGGTCACTCACCTAGAGCCAAACACTCTGGAGTGTGAAGTCAAGTGGGCGTTAGGAAGAGCTAAGAACACAGCTACTGGAAGTGATGGAATTCTAGCTGAGCTGTTTGAAATACTGAAAGATGATGCTATTAAAGTGCTGCACTAAATATGCCAGCAAATTTGGAAAACTCAGCCGAGGCCACGGGACTGGAGGAGGTCAGTTTTCATTCCAAACCCAAAGGGCAACACCAAAGAATGTTCACACTGCCGTGTTACTGTGCTCACTTCACACGCTAAAGTGGTTATGCTCAGAATCCTCTAAGCTCGGCTCCAGCAGTGTGCTAACTGGGAACTTCCAGATGTACAAGTTGGATTTAGAAAAGGCAGAGGAATCAGAGACCAAATTGCCAACATTCAGTGGATCATGAAGAAAGCAAGGGAGTGCCAGAAAAACGTCTACTTCTGCTTCATTGATTATGCTAAAGACTTCGACTATGGATCACAACAAAATATGAAGAATTCTTAAAGAGATGGGAGTACTAGACTACCTTACTTGTCTCCTGAGAAACCTGTATGAGGGTCAAGAAGAAACAGAACTGGATATGGAAAACTGGTTCAAAATTGGGAAAGGAGAATGACATGTATATATATTGTCACCTTGCTTATTTAAATTATATGCAGAGTGCTATGCTAAGTCACTTCAGTCGTGTCCGACTCTGTGCGACCCCACAGACGGCAGCCCACCAGGCTTCCCCATCCCTGGGATTCTCCAGGCAAGAACACTGGAGTGGGTTGCCATTTCCTTCTCCAATGCATGAAAGTGAAAAGAGACTCTTAGCGACCCCATGGACTGCAGCCTACCAGGCTCGTCCACCCATGGGATTTTCCAGGCAAGAGTACTGGAGTGGGTGCCATTGCCTTCTCCATATGCAGAGTAAATCATGTGAAATGCTGGGCTGGATGAATCACAAGCTGGAATTAAGATTGCTGGTAGAAATATCAACAACCTCACATATGCAGATGATACCACTCAAATGGCAGAAAGTGAAGAGGAACTAAAGAGCCTCTTGATGAGGGTGAAAGAGGAGAGTGAAAAGCCTGGCTTAAAACTCAGCATTCAAAAAACTAAGATCATGGCATCTGGTTCCATCACTTTGTGGCAAATAGAAGGGGAAAAAATAGAAGCAGTGTAAGATTTTATTTTCTTGGGCTCCAAAATCACTGTGGACTGCCCTTTCCAATCACTTTCATGACTGCAGCCATGAAATGAAAAGAAGCTTGCTTGCTACAAGGAAAGCTACAACAAACCTAGGAAGCATATTAAAGAACAGAGAAATCAGCTTGCAACAAAGGTCCATACAGTCAAAATTGTGGTTTTTCTAGTAGTCATGAACAGATGTGAGAGGTACATGTACATCGTGTATAGATGTAAAGAAGACAAAGCACCAAAGACCTTTGGGCTGCAAAGAGATCAAACCAGTCAGCCCTAAAGGAAATCAACCCTGAATATTCATTGGAAGGACTGGTGTTGAATCTGAAGATCCAATGCTTTGGCCATCTGATTCAAAGAGCTGACTCAGTGGAAAAGACCTTGATGCTGGGAAAGACTGAGGGCAAAAGGAGAAGGGGGCGACAGAGGATGAGATGGTTAGACAGCATCATCAACTCAGTGGACATGAATTTGAGCAAACTCTGGAAGACAGTGAAGGACAGAGGCCCCTGGTGTGAAAGACAGAGGCCCCACGGACCCCACAGTCTGTGGGGTCACAGAGAGTCAGAAATGACTTTAGTCAGAACGACAACAATAGGATTAGATAGGCAGGAGCAAAAGTTCTCAGCTGGGAAGAGTGTGATGCTGTGTCGCAGGCTGGGTGAGGCCTGTCAGAGAAGGCTTTGGCATCCGGCTGAGGGATTGGGTTTTTACCTAATGCACTCTTGTCTTAGATTCTTAATCAGGACATTTGGGAAGATTAGGCAGGCAAGGTGTGTGTTCCCCTTGTAAAATTGGGAGCAAAAAAATCCATGGAGCAACTCTTTGAATGACTTGGCAAGTTTTCCAGTGGATTATGGTCAGCAGGGAAGGGGGAGAATCAAACTGTCAGATCAGGAAGGAACCTGGGCTTCTTGAAGATAACCTGTAGATTGGCTAGACGGAATTCACCTCAGGGGATTTTTGGCAAACAACGATGGAGAAGAAAGGACAAGAGCTGATCCTGTCAGAGGCCAGTTATGTGTCAGCTGCTGTGAGGCTTTAGGTAAGTGGCAGCAAGGAATAGGGAGCCCAGTGCTAGAAGTCAAGACACAGATTCTGGCTGGAGTGCATTTCTCCTGTCACTTGCCAGAACTACACCCCCAAAGAATTCAGCCTCTCATCCATCTGACCTGGAATGGCCTCCCAGCTAGAGCTGGCGTGTGTCTTGGTGGAGCTGGAATGTCGGGTGGCTGGAGGAGTGTGGCACTGGTTACAACACAAGCAGCTTGGATCATTCCCCAGGCTCTGGGGTCACCAGGGGCCTCTGGCTCTGCTGTCTATTCTGTCCACGTGCCAGCGGGAGCAGCCACGTGTCTAAATCTGAGCCCTGCCACCCACTGGCCATGGCACTGTCCGTGAGCAACTCCTAGCCTCCTTTCTCTCACTTGCAAAATGTGAATGCTTTTACCTTCACTGTCTGCTTTGTGAAGTGGCAGGAAGAACCACAGGTAACAAGGCAAGAAGGTGTTTTTCAATCTTTTTGACAGGACTCCACAGTAAGGAATGTATTTCATAGTATGACCCAGTTTCTCTCTCTCTCTCTCACACACACACAACATGATTGAAACAAAAATTTCACAAAATAATACTTTACCTTTACAACATATGGATCACTCTAATCTGTTTTATTTTATCCTGTTATTTTAATTAAAAAAATTTTTAATGCTGCTGACCATTCATGATATGTGAATGGATTTGTGACCCCAAATTAAAAAAAAATTGTGGACATGGGCATTCCTAAACCTCTCTGGTCATCAGAAGCCCCCAGGAGAATCTTATTTAAAACACCACCCCCATAACCAGATCTGCTGAAAGGGAACATCTCTGGGAAGGAAGGAGAATGGGAGGGCAGTGAGAAACTACATTTCTTAGCATCTCTCCAGGTGATTCTGGCCATCAGGGAAGTTTGGGAACCATAACTTATGGCAAAGGTCAGTTCAGTAAGATGCTACTTATTGTTACTGGGATTTGTGGCCCCTGGTGCAGAGCTGGCCACTCCCCCGGCCTGCCACTGTGCTTCCCAGCTCCTGTTGGTTCCCTTCTGCACACCACCCCGGCACTACCCTCTTGCCTACTGGCCTTCGACTCTCCCACCTCAGTGCTACTAGTTCAAGGCTGCCCTCTCTAACCTTCCCAACACATAGAGATGTCTGCCTGCTCTGAACTCTCCAGTATGTATACTGCCTCGTATTATTCAGAGACATTTCTTGTCTGTTAGTTGTATCTCCCTCAACTGCATTGTAGGCTCCGTGAAGGAAGAACAGCTGCACCTGCCTTTGAGGGAATGTTTCCAGAAGGCTCTACAGTTATATGGAGCCTGGAGCTGTCACTTGCTGTGAGCACACTGTTAGAAGAACTCCAGTGACATGTTCAAAGATGATTCTCAGGAAACTGGTTGGCTGGTACTGGGATACAGTTGGCTGGTCACTCAAGTAATTACTTCTCCACCTTTCTACTCTGAGAAACCAAGACCCCTATAGAGAGGAACTCACCTGTCCTGGCTCAAGATGAGGGCAGTTAAAGTTGACACCACGGTCCCCAGACCTCCCGTAATTGTCCACCAGGGATTCTGGATCAGGAGCCCTATGAAGATGATGAACCCGCTGAGAGGGTTGTTGGCAAACATCACCTGAGCGGCCCCCCTCAGAACCCAGTCTGTGAACTGGAAGGCCAGGGGTTTATCTGAAAGAGACAGGCAGAGTCATCAGCAGGGTTGAGCCTGTGCTTCCCTGCCGGACCGCTGGTTGGCGTGGCAACCAAAGCAGACAGGGACGCACTAGTGGGGACATTTCCTCTCATTCCTCCTGGTGCCCAGCCTGAGCCTCTGAGTGGCCTGGCAGTCAGTCCACAGTGGGTGTCAGTTTTGCTGTACAGACTGAGCACCATGCTGAGACCAATTTAATGCTGTTCCAGCCATCAGCTTGGTTGGCAAGGAAGCCCAAGGAACATTCCAAGGGAAATTTATTGGTCCAAAGGAAGAGGTGGGGAGGGAAGGAAACTCTTTGTGTAGAACTCTATGGCTCAGTTGAGGGCTGGTATCTGAGCAGGAAAGAAACTGGTCTGGAGGAAAAAAAGCTGGGAAAGAAACGACTTTAGCCCAGCTGTGAAATTAGCATTGAGTTATGCATTGACACTGAAGATTGACATATGTTCTGTCTCATTCTCTGGTTTGGTTTCCAGGACAACCTATACAAGTGGGCGGCAGGTGAGGGAGAGGGCGGTGGGGGGTATTTGTTGCAACATTAGTTAAGGGAAACTGGGAGATGAATGATGTTAAAAGGAAAGAACCTGGAACACTGGGGAGGGTGAGGCCAATATTTTCTGGGCACGCAAAAAATGACTATGGAATAAGTGAAGGAATGACTATTTAGTTTGTTAGAAAATGGCTTACATGTTGCTGCTATGGTTGCCCTATATCTATTCCAGGTAGGAGTGAAGCCCTGGCAAAGAGCTAAAATCAGTGAAATGCACTGAATTCTGGAATCATGGAAATTCAGATGGGAGGATACATTATGCTCACCGGAGCCAGGTTGGGGCCGGAACACCTCGAATGCGGGGACCTGCCATGGGTAAGTGAGGGAGCAGCTTCCCCAGGCCAAGCCAGGCAGGGGTGCCAGCTCCCTGGCCTGGCCTGGCTGCTTCGTCCCTGGACAACTGCCTACCTTTCAGCCAGCTCCTGTACTCCTTCATCTCGCCTGTGAGGTAGCCCACTGCTTGGAAGAGACCGATGCCCCCTTGGCCTGCAGAGCCCTGAGGGGCTACCCCACTTCCTCTTCTTGTATCCTTTTCATTGAGTTTTTCAATCTTCACAACATGGCTTTCTTCGTTGGATGACCAGAGATCCTTTCAGGAAGAATCATGATAAAACATTAAATAACAGAGCTTTTTGAGAGCAGGGGCGTTTGGGGCTAGGGAAGATGGCCAGATTTTTTTTTTTTTTTTTGATAGAGATAGAGGATTATGAGATAAATGTCCATTGTGCAATGCTGTCTAGAGTGCTTCATGTAGGCCTGCTCCTCCCAGGGCCACTACACATTCCTCATAGCAGGGTTCTTAACATTGTGTGTCCATGGATTCCTTTTGGTAGTTTGGCAAGCCTGTGGACTTCTTTCTAGAATGTTTGTAAATGCATAAAATGAGATTGCAATGAAAACCAATTATATTGACATGCGGTTATCACAATATTTTAAAAACCCGATGTGCATATAGGGGCAGTAGATCCAATACCAATACCGATTATAATTCCAAGGTAGAGATGAATGAATATGTGGGATGTCAATTCAGGACAACTGTATAGGGCCATTCTAGCTCCAGAACTCACAGTAGGATCACCCATGACCTTTACTGTGACTATATCACAGCCCAACTTCGGCCCAATCCCACTGCTTTCACTTCTCTACAAGTATTGACCCAGGGACAGACCCCAGTAAGCGTCTTAGATCCATAGCTCCGTCTCAGGGTCAGCTTCCTGGGAGAAACCAATCTGTGGCAATGACAAGAATCCAAGGTGCTACTAAAGTGGCTGTTGTTTATTGCTTATATTTATCACTGAAGTAAATGCTAAGTTCACTGGAGGTTAGTGAAAATAAAGATAAATTCTTTTCTCCATCTAAGTTCCATCCATTTATGAACCCTTGGGTCAGGACTCCTTGCTCTAAAACTATGTCTTCCAATATACTAGCCAGTAGGACATGTGGCTCTTGGCACTTAAAATGTGGCTGATCTGAACTGAGATGTGCTTAAGTAGGTTTTGAAGCCTTAGTATGGAAAAAGAATGTATGAAAGACCTCAGTGATGCTTTCTATTGATTATATATTAAAATAATAATGTATTCATACATATTAAGTTAAATAAAACATATTACTCAAACAATTTTACCTGTATGAGCTGTTTGCATATTTTAGAGATTAATATATTTTGGAGCACCTCTCATTTTAGATTAGCCACAGTTCAACATCACAAAAACAAACAATCCAAGGGAAAATGGGCAGAAGATCGAAACAGACATTTTTCTGCAGAAGGCATACAGATGGCTAAAAGGCACATACGAGACGCTCAGCATCACTAATGATCAGAGAAATGCAAATCAGGACTACAGTGAGGTGTCACCTCACACCAGTCAGAATGTCCATCATCAAAAAGTCTATGAACAATAAATGCTGGAGAAGGTGTAAAGAAAAAGGAACTCTCCCATACTCTTGGTAGGAACGTAAATTGGTACAATCACTATGTAGAAAAACTAAAGACAGGGCTACCATATGATCCAGCATTCCGACTCCTAGGCATACATATGGGGAAAAATACAATTTGAAAAGATACATGCGTCCCAATGTTCACTGCAGCACTATTTACAATAGCCAGACTATGGGAACAACGTTAAGAGTCCATCAGTTGGACAAATGGATTGATAAATAAAATGTGGTATATTTATACAATGGACTCTTACTCAGCCATAAAAAGAATGAAATCATGCCATTTTCAGCAACATCTGGACCCAGAGATTATCATACTAAATGAAGTAAGCCAGTCAGAGAAAGACAAATATCATATGATATCCCTTATATGTGGAATCTAAAAAAACGATACAAAGAAACTTACATGCAAAATAGAAACAGATACAGAGACCTAGAAAACAAGCATGGTTACCAAAGGGAAAGAGGAGGGAGGGGTTATCAGTTTGGGATTAACATACACACTACCATATATAAAATAGATAAGCAACAAGGACCCATTATATAGCACAGGGAACCATACTCAATATTTTACAAAATATTGCAATAACTTATCAGGGAAAAGAATCAGAAAAAGAACACACACACACACATGTAACTGAGTCACTTTGCTGTACACCTGAAATTAACACATTGTAAATCAGTTTTACGTCTATAAAAAATAATTTTATCTATTTCTTTTCTTTTTACTTTTAAAAGATAGTAGTATAAATTTAAACTTATATGTGTGGCTCTCATTATGTTTCTATTGTACTTTAATGGTCTACAGATTTCTCTAACCTTGTCCATGCATCCAAACTTAAATATCTTGAGGATGCCAGTAGAAATGGTGAGCTGAGGCCCCCTCTCCCTCAAATTCTCTCCTCCATTAAGGCAATGAGAACACTGGGAAAAAATGTGCCTGAGGCGGTGGATAACAATTGAGGAAAACAAGAAGCTAATCAAAAACTTAAAAGAAAAAACTAGAATGTCCAAAGGGGGCTTTAAAAGGCTTGGGCGTATGCCTTGTTATTTTCTGGAATTCTGCATTCAGTTGGGTCTATCTTTCCCTATCTCTCTTGCCTTGTACTTCTCTTCATTGGAGAAGGCAATGACACCCCAAACCAGTACTTTTGCCTAGAAAATCCCAGGGACAGAGGAGCCTGGTGGGCTGCAGTCCATGGGTTCGCTAGAGTCGGACATGACTGAGTGACTTCACTTTCATACATTGGAGAAGGAAATGGCAACCCACTTCAGTGTTCTTGCCTGGAGAATCCCAGGGACGGGGGAGCCTGGTGGGCTGACGTTTATGGGGTTGCACAGAGTGGGACATGACTGAAGTGACTTAGCAGCAGCAGCAGCACTTCTCTCCTTTCCTATTTGTAAAACCTCCTCGGATAACCACTTTGCCTTCTTGCATTCCTTTTTCTTTGGATGATTTTGGTCACTGCCTCCCGTACAATGTTACAAACCTCTGTCCATAGTTCTTCAGGCACTCTGTCTACCAAATCTAATTCCTCTAATCTATTTGTCACCTCCACTGATTTAAGTCATATATGAATGGCCTAGTGGTTTTTCCTACTTTCTTCAATATGTCTGACTTTTTCAACAAAAGCTCATGTTCTGAGCCACAGTCAGCTCCATTGTTGATGGGCATACAATATATAAAGATGTAATTTGTACTACAGTAACAGCACAAAGGTGGTGGGGATAGAGTTACATAGTAACATGGCTTTGTATAATATTGTAATTAAGTTGAATTTAATCCAAACTATATTTTTATATATTAAGACATTTAATTATAATATCCAGGACAACTATTCAGAGAGAAAACTAAAACATATACATAACAAGGACGGAAGAATTAAAATGACACACTAGAAAATACCTGTTTAAGATAAAAGATGGTGGTAGTGAAATAATACATAAACAGAAAAGATATATCATATATAGAAAGCAAATAGCAAAATGGCAGGCATAAATCTTAACTTACCAGTAACTACATTAAATGTAAATGGGTTACACACTTCAAAGACAGAAATTTGCAGAACAGAATTTAAAAAGTTATGCAACTATATCTTCTCTAAAAGAGACATACTTTATGTTCAAAAATATAAATTGATTGTAAGGATGGAAAAAGATACATTGTGCAAACAGTTACTAAAAAAACCAAACCAAAACAATAGCTGGAGTGACTATACTAACATTAGCAAAATAGACCTTTTGCTAAGATAAAAATTGTTACTAGAGATTAAGAAAAGTTTAATAATAAAATGATCAATCTACCAAGAAAATATAATAATTATAAACACTACATGCTTAACAACAAAGCCCCCAAATTTATGAAACAGTAGTTTTTAGAATTGACATGAGGAAAAATTGATTCAATAATAATAATTGAAGCCTTCCATGCTGCATTTAAAAAAATGATAGACTATCTAGATAGAATATCAAGGAAATAGAAGACTTGAACAACTCTGATAAACTAGACCAAATAGACATTGGTAGAACACTTCACCCAACAGCAGCAGAATATACCATTTCTAGTGCACATGGAACCTTCTCCAACATAGATCATGCTGTGTGCATGTGTGATTGGTTGTGACTGACTCTTTGGGACCCCAGAGACTGTAGCCCACCAGGCTCCTCGGTTCATGGGATTTCCCAGGCAAGAATGGTTGCCATTTCATTCTCCAGGGAATGCAGGGATCGAACCCATGTCTCTTGCATTGGCAAGTGGGTTCTTTATCATGGTGCCACTAGGAGGGTCTGATGCTGAAGCTGAAGCTCCAATCCTTTGGCCACCTGATGTGAAGCGCTGACTTATTGAAAAAGACACTGATGCTGGGAAAAACTAAAGGCAGGAGGAGAAGGGGATGACAGAGATGAGATGGGTGGATGGCATCACTGACTCAATGGACATGAGTTTGAGCAAGCTCCGGGTATTGGTGGAGGACAGGGAAGCCTGGTGTGCTGCAGTCCACGGGTTCACAAAGAGTCGGACACGACTGAGTGACTGAACAACAACACTTGGGAAGCCCATAGACTGTGCTGGGCCATAAAATAAGTAAAACATTTTTATGGTTAAAAACATTAGTAAAGGGATCGAAATCATACACAATATGTTTTCTGGCCACAGTGGAGTGAAATTAGATAGTACTGATGAAGCCATCTGCAGAGCAGCAAGGAGATGCAGACAGAGAACAGGCTTGCGGACACAGCGAGAGGAGAGGGTGGGACAAACTGAGAGTAATGTTGAAACATATCCGCTACCATATGCAAAATCAGATAGGCAGGGGAAATTTGCTGTATGATGCAGAAAGCTCAAACCTGGTGCTCCGTGACAACCTGGAGAGGTAGGATGGGCCAGGAGGTGGGAGGGAAGCACAAGAGGGAGGGGCCGCACACATACCTAAGGCTGATTCATATTGATATGTTGCATAAACCAATGCAACATTGTAAATTAATTATCCTCCAATTAAAAACAAATTTAAATTAAAAATAGTAAAAAAAAAAAAGATCCCCTGGGAAAGGATTAAAGCTAAAAATGAAAAGAAAAAAGAAAATTAAACATAGAAGGATATTTGTAAAATATGTGAAAATTAAACAACACACTCCTAAATAATCCATGGATCAAAGAGGAAATCAGAGGAGAAATTAGAAGATATTTTGAGATGAATGAAAACAAAACCACAACACACCAAAACTTACGGGATGAAGCTAAATCAGTGCATAGAGTGAAATTTATAAATGTAAATACCTATGTTAAAAGAAGAAATATCTCAACAAACTAACCTTTCACTTTAAGAAATTAGAAAATAAGTGAATTAAGCCCAAAGTGAGTGGAAGGAAGTAACAGATTATAATGAAAATAAATGAAATAGAGAATAAAAAACAATATAAAAATCAATGAAACTAAAAGTCAGTTCCTTGGAAAGGTCAAAGTTGACCTTTTAACTTTTAACTAGTTTGACAAAGAAAGAAAAGAGAAGATTGAAGTTACTAGAATCAGAAATGGAAGAGGAGACGTTACTACCAACCTTAAAGAAATAAAAAGGATTGCAAAGAAGTGGGTTATAAAGAAATGAATAATGGTATTCTAACAAATTAGATAACCTAGATGAACTGTATAAATTCTTAGAAAAACAAAAACCACCAAAACTGAGATAGGAAGAGATAGAAAACTTGTACTGATCCCTAAAAAAGTAGAGCAACTGAATCAGCTAAAAACTAAGTCAAACCAACCTAAAATTTCCCACAAAGAAAAACCTATGTCCAGGTGGCTTCATCTGTGAATTGCACCAAATGTTTAAGGAATTAATTCTAATACCTTCCAAAAAGTAGAAGAGAGGGGAACACCTCTTAAGATAATCTATGAGGCTAGTACTATCCTCATATCAAAGCCAGACAAAGACATGACAAGAAAGAAGATATAGATCAATATGCTTTATGAATATAGATGCAAAAATCCTTAACAAATACTAGCAAAACAAATCCTGCTGCTTCTAAGTCGCTTCAGTCGTATCTGACTCTGTGCGACCCCAGAGATGGCAGCCCACCAGGCTCCCCTGTCCCTGGGATTCTCCAGGCAAGAACACTGGAGTGGGTTGCCATTTCCATCTCCAATGCATGAAAGTGAAAAGTGAAAGTGAAGTCGCTCAGTCATGTCTGACTCTTAGCGACCCCATGGACTGCAGCCCACCAGGCTCCTCCGTCCTTGGGATTTTCCAGGCAAGAGTACTGGAGTGGGGTGCCATTGCCTTCTCTGAAAACAAATCCAGTAGGATATAAAAAAGATTATGGCCAAAGAGAATTCTAAGAATTTGAGACTGTTTCAACCTGTAAAAACTATCAATAGATTGTTTAATAAAGAAAAATATTCACATGGTTATTTCAACAGACACAGAAAAACTATTTCAAAAATTCAATAACCTTTCTGATAAAAGCAATAAACTAACTAGGAATACAAAGGAAGTTCCTCGACCTAAAAAAAAACTCAGAGCTAATATCATACTTAATAGTGAAACTGGATGCTTTCCCTCTAAGATCAGTAACAAAACAAAGATGTGTGTTCTTGTCACTGCTATTCCACATTGTACTAGAAATTTTAGCCAGAGTAGTTAGGTAAGGAAAAAAAAAAAAAAAAAAAGACAAAAGGGAACCAAACTATTTAAAGAACGAATTTAAACTATCTCTATTTGAAGACATCCTTTCATACAGAAAACCTTAAGAACTCTACCAAAAAAAAACCAAAAAAACTGTTAGAGATAATGAATTAGTTTAGCAAGTTTGCAGGATAGATAATCAATATACATACAAAAACAGATTTTATTTCTATACATTGGCAATGAACAATCCAAAAATAAAATTAAGAAGACAATTCTATCTATGTAGCATGAAAAAGAATAAAATATTTTGGGTTGAATATAACAAAAGAGGTGTAAAACTGTGCACTCAAAATTATAAAACATCACTGAAAGAAATTAAAGACTTAAATAAGAAGAAAGATAGCTTATGCTCACTGATTGGATGACTTAATTTTGTTAAGATACAATATTCTCCAAATTGGTCTATAGATTTGATACAATCCCTATCAAAAAGTCAGTTGCCTATTTATTTATTTATTTTTGTGGAGATTGAAATTTTGATCCTAAAATTTATATTTTAGGATTCTGAAATTCAAGGATCTCAGATTAGATAAAAACAATCTTGAAAAAGAAGGACACAGTTGGAAAATTCATATTTCCTGATTTCAAAACTTACTATAAAGCTCCAGCGCTCAAGGTGGTGTGGTATTGCCTTAAGAATAAACATAAATCGGACCCATAGAAATTAGAGCCCAGAAACAAACCCATATATTTATGGTCAATTGATTGTTGATAGGAATATCAAGACAATTCAATGGAAGAAGGATAATCTTTTTAACAATGGTGCTGGGACAAGTGGATACTCACTAGTTAAAAGACTGAAATTGTATCCCTACTTAATATCATATACAGAAAATAACTTAAAATGAAAAAAAGACTTATATGTAAGTGCTAAGACTATAAACCATTTGATTAAAACATTGGTGTACATCTTTTGACCTTGGATAAGAAAATGGTTTCTTGGATATGACACCAAAGTATAAGCAATCAAAGAAAAAAATAAGATAAATTGGACTTAATCAGAATTAAAAACTCTGTGCTTCTAAGGACATTATCAAGACAGTGAAAGGACAACCTACAGAGTGGGAGAAATAATTTGTAAATTATACATCTGGAAAGGGTCCAGAATATAAAAGGAATGACTACAACTCCACCATAAAAGGACAAGTAACATAATTTAAAAATGAGCAAAGGACTTGAAAAAACATTTTTCCAGAGAAGATATACAACTGCCCAGTAAGCCATGAAAAGATGTCCCCAGATCATTTGCCATTGGTGGTGGTTTAGTCGCTAAGTCCTACTCTTGGTGACCCCATGGACAGTAGCCCACCAGGCTTCTCTATGGGATTTCTCAGGCAAGAATACTGGAGCGGGTTGCCATTTTCTTCTCCAGGGGATCTTCTCGACTCAGTGATTGAACTCATGTCTCCTCCAATGCAAGCAGTCTCCTGCATTGCAGGCAGATTCTTTACTGACTGAGCCACCAGGGAAGCCCCATTTGCCATTTGGGAAATGCTAATCAAAATCACAGTGAGCTGTCCCTTCACATTTACTTGCTGCTGCTGCTAAGTCACTTCAGTCATGTCCATCTCTGTGCAACCCCACAGACGACAGCCCACCAGGCTCCACTGTCCCTGGGATTCTCCAGGCAAGAACACTGGAGTGGGTTGCCATTTTCTTCTCCAATGCATAACAGTGAAAAGTGAACGTGAAGTCACTCAGTTGTGTCCGACTCTTCACGACCCCATGGACTGCAGTCTACCAGGCTCCTCCGTCCATGGGATTTTACAGGCAAGGGTACTGGAGTGGATTGCCATTGCCTTCTCCATCACATTTACCTAGACTATAAAAAGATAACACAGTTTGTTGAGGAGGGGAATGGCACAATGTGTACATTGCTGGTGAGAATAAATACTAATGCAGCCACTTTGGAAAACAATTTATCAGTTTCTTAAAATGTTGAATGTAGACTTAGCATGTGACCCAGAAATACCACTTCTAGGTACTCTTGCCTTGAAAGCCCCATAAACAGTATGAAAAGGCAAAAAGATATGACACCAGAAGATGAGCCCTCAAGTTGGAAGGTGTCCAATATGCTACTGGGGAGGAGTGGAGGGCAATTACTAATAACTCCAGAAGAATGAAGTGGTTGGGCCAAAGTAGAAACAACACTTAGTTATTTGTGTCTGGTGGTGACAGTGAAGGCTGATGCTGTAAAAACCCAGAACATTAGGTCTATGAATCAAGATACATTGGACATGGTCAAGCAAAAGATGGCAAGAGTGAACATTGACATCTTAGGAATCAGTGAATTAAAGAATGGGAATGGGTGAATTTAGTTCAGGTGCCCACTATATCTACTATTGTGGGCAAGAATCCCTTAGAAGAAATGGAGTAGACTTCCCATCACTACATGGGAAATAGATGGAGAAACAGTGGAAACAGTGTCAGAGTTTATTTTTCTGGGCTCCAAAATCACTGCAGATGATGACTGCAGCCATGAAATTAAAAGACGCTTACTCCATGGAAGGAAAGTTATGACCAACCTAGATAGCATATTCAAAAGCAGAGACATTACTTTGCCAACAAAGGTTCGCCTAGTCAAGGCTATTGTCTTTCCTGTGGTCATGTATGGATGTGAGAGCTGGACTGTGAAGAAGGCTGAGAGCCGAAGAATTGATGCTTTTGAACTGTGGTGTTGGAGAAGACTCTGGAGAGTCCCTTGGACTGCAAGGAGATCCAACCAGTCCATTCTGAAGGAGATCAGCCCTGGGATTTCTTTGGAAGGAATGATGCTAAAGCTGAAACTCCAGTATTTTGGCCACCTCATGCGAAGAGTTGACTCATTGGAGAAGACTCTGATGCTGGGAGGGATTGGGGGCAGGTGGAGAAGGGACAATAGAGGATGAGATGGCTGGATGGCATCACTGACTCGATGGATGTGAGTCTGAGTGACCTCCGGGAGTTGTTGATGGATAGGGAGGCCTGGCGTACTGCAGCTCATGGGGTCGCAAAGAGTTGGACACGACTGAGCGACTGATCTGATCTGATCATCATAAACAAAAGAGCCCAAAGTAGGTGCAACCTTAAAATGAAAGAATGACATAAGTCCATTTCCAAGGCAAACCATTCAACATCACAGTAATCCAAGTCTATGCCCCAACCACTGATGCCAAAGAAGCTGAATTTGACTGGTTCTATGAAGACTAGAACTAAACAAAAAAAAGGTGTCCTTTTCATCACTAGGGGTTGGAATGCAAAAGTAGGAAGTCAAGAGATACCCAGAAAAACAGGCAAGTTTGGCCTTAGAGTACAAAATGAAGCAGGGCAAAGGCTAACAGAGCTTTGTCAAAATAACATGCTGGTCATAGCAAATACACTTTTCCAACAATCCAAGAGATGAGTTTACACATGGAAATCATCAGATGGTCAATATAAAAATCAGGTTGATTATGTCCTTTGCAGCCCAAGACAGAGAAGCTCTATAGAGTCAGTAAAAACAAGACCTGTGGTTGACTGTGGCTCAGATCATGAGCTTATTTTTGCAAAATTCAGGCTTAAATTAAAGAAAGTAGGGAAAACCACTAGGACATTCAGATATGACTTAAATCGGTGGAGATGACAAATAGATTCAAGGGATTAGATCTGGTAGACAGAATGCCTGAAGAACTATGGGCAGAGATTCATAATATTGTACAAGAGGCAGTAACCAAAACCGTCCAAAGAAAAAGAAATGCAAGAAGGCCAAGTGATTATCTGAGGAGGCTTTACAAGTAGCTGAGGAAAGAAGAGAAGTGAAAGGCAAGGGAGATAGGGAAAGATATACCCAACTGAATGCAGAATTCCAGAGAGTAGCAAGGAGAGAAAAGGAAGCCTTCTTAAAGGAACAATGCAAAAAATTAGAGAAAAACAATAGAATGGGAAAGACTAGAGATTTCTTTAAGAAAATTGGAGATATCAAGGAAATATTTCATGGAAGGATGGGCACCATAAAGGACAAAAATGTTAAGGACCTATTTGGTAAGGACAGAAGCAGAAGAGACTGAGAACAGGTGGTGAAATACACAGAAGAGCTATACACAAAAAGGTCTTAATGACCTGGATAACCATGATAGTGTGGTCACTCACCTAGAGCCAGACAACCTGGAGTATGAAGTCAAGTGGGCCTTAGGAAGCATTACTAAGAACAAGGCTAGTGGAGGTGACAATTCCATTGGAGCTTTTTAAATGCTAAAAGATAATGCTGTGAAAGTGCTGCCCTCAGTGTGTCAGCAAATTTGGAAAACTCAGTGGTGGCTACAGGACTGGAAAAGGTCATTTTTCATTCCAATCCCAAAGAAGGGCAATGTCAAAGAATGTTCAAACTACTGTACAATTGTGCTCACTTCACATGCTAGCATGGTTATGCTCAAAATCCTTCAAACTAGGCTTCAGCAGTATGTGAACTGAGAATTTCCAGATATATAAGCTGGATTTAGAAAAGGCAGAGGAACCAGGTATCAAATTGCCAAGATTCAGTGGATCATGGAGAAAGCAAGGGAGTTCCAGAAAAACATCTACCTGTGCTTTGTTGACTACACTGAAGTCTTTGACTGTGTAGATCACAACAAACTGGAAGATTCTTAAAGTGACGAGAGTATGAGACCACCTTACCTGTCTCCTGGGAAACCTGTATGTGTGTCAAGAAGCAACAGTTAGAATCAGACATGGAAAACTGACTGGTTCAAAATTGGGAAAGGAGTATGCCATGGCTGTATGCTGTCACCCTGATTATTTAACTTATATGCAGATTATATCATGTAAAATGCTAGGCTGGATGGATCACAAACTGGAATTGAGATTGCCAGGAGAATTATCAAAAACCTCAGATATGCAGATGATACTACTCTAATGGCAGAAAATGAAGAAGAAGTAGAGAACCTCTTGATGAGAGTGAAAAAAGAGAGTGAAAAAGCTGGACTTAAATGACATTCAAAAAACTAAGATCATGGCATCTGGTCCCATCACTTCATGGCAAATGGAAGGTGAAAAAGTGGAAACAGTGAACAATTCCATTTTCTTGGGCTCCAAAATCACTGCAGATGGTGACTGCAGCCATTAAATTAAAAGATGCTTGTTCCTTGGAAGGAACGCTATGATAAACCTAGATAGCATATTAAAAAGCAGAAACATCACTTTGCTGACCAAGATGTGTACAGTCAAAGCTATGGTTTTTTCCTGTAGTCATGTAAGGATGTGAGAGCTGGACCACAGAGAAGACTGAGTGCTGAAGAATTGAGGCTTTTGAAATGTGGTGGTTGAGAAGACTCTTGAGAGTCCTTTGGACTGCAAGGAGATCAAACCAGTAAATCCCAAAGGAGGGAAACCAACCATGAATATTCCTGGTTAAGACTGATGCTGAAGCTGAAGCTTCAGTACTTTGAGATGAGTCAGTTCATCTGATGTGAAGAACTGACTCTTTGGAAAAGACCCAGATTCTGGGAAAGATTGAAGGCAAAAGGAGAAAGGGGTGGTAGCAGATGAGATGGTTAGAGAGCATCATTGACTCAGTGCTCATGAATTTGAGCGAACTCCTGGAGTTAGTGAAGGACAGAGGAACCTGGCACGCTACAGCCCATGGGGTTGCAAAGAGCTGGACATGACTTAACAACTAAACAGCAACAGCAAATACAATGAAGTGTTATTGTCCATAAAAGGAATGATTACTGAAAGAACCCAAAATATTTCGCTAAATGAAAGGAACCAATCAGAAAAGGCATATATTATATGATTCCATTTATATGAAATATATAGAATGGGCAAATCTATAAATCCAGAAAGTAGAGTGGTGGTTTTGCCAGGGGCTGGGAGGTGGGGAAGATGAAAGGAGGGCTGATTGTTAAGGAGTATGGACTTTCTTCTTGAGGTGATAAAAATATTCTGGAATTAGATAATAGTGATGTGTGCACAACCTTGTAAATATGTGAAAAACCAGTGTATTTATACTTTAAAGAGGTGAATTTTATGGTACCTGAATTACATCTCATTAATAACCTTAACAGTCTTAGGTCCTTGGCCACTGAGTTGGTAGCTATGTTGCCTTGATGATGCTGGGTCCAAGGAATACCAAAGGCCTACTTTGAAAGAGGCCTTCCTTTTGGAGACAATAGGGTAATTCATGGAGCAGATACAAGGAGAACGATTTGGAGGACTGGTTGGAACACTTTTAAGTGTGTATTGAGTATGCATTCTCTACTTGTCCTTAAAATCATGTCACACACAGAGTCACATTTTCCATCGAAGGTCAGGAAGGATTGACTGTGGATGTGAGCTGTATTGGGGGTGGGCAGAACCTCCCCCAGTGTGACACTTATAGGCATTAGATCATACCTGCTCCACCCTTCCTCCCACCCCCACCTGGGAAACATCCTGGGACGGACATTCCTCACCTTTTCTTCAGGCATTTCTAGAAGAGGCAGAGCTGGGTGTGCATCCTGGGAGTTGGGGGAACAGCTTGGGCTGGTAAAGTCCAACTCGTAGAGTTTGTATCTGCTGGAAAGAGGCTCTGCCAGGAGAGGGCTGCTGTGAGTGTGAGCATCAGACATCTCTTTCAGGCTTTGGCTGCTCATTGGTCATGCAACTGGTAAAAGGAAAGGGAAAGAACAAGTGAGTCAGGATGGAGCCCCAGGGACTTGTCTGATGCTGGATGGGGGCCACAGGAGGCCTGAGGTCTATTCTGAAACAAGGGACCTACTGTTCTAGTCACTTGTGCTACCAGAGGGGCCTGGAGCCATTCCTCCACCAACATGATCTGTATTGTTCAAAATCCACCCATTCTTTCAAGTCCAGAAGAAAGTTCATTTCTGCT
Source organism: Tragelaphus eurycerus (assembly GCA_935064755.1). Classification (NCBI taxonomy): domain Eukaryota; kingdom Metazoa; phylum Chordata; class Mammalia; order Artiodactyla; family Bovidae; genus Tragelaphus; species Tragelaphus eurycerus. The sequence goes on from CAKXYN010000023.1 coordinate 18,024,900, forward strand.
GTGCAGAGTTCCCTGAACACTCACTAAGAATATATCTCTTTTTTTCTGATCACTAAAATATTTTTTCTCTATCTTTCATATTGCCAATGGCACTGTTTTATTGCAGTAATTAGTTGCACATGCATTTCCCCTTGATAAGTACATGTAGATCTGGGTTTCCAGCTGAAGAGGGCTCTAGGAGAAGTTCATTTTCTTAGTTGCTATGCAGCCTATATTGCTGTCTGTTGGCCTGCAGTCCCCTTCTCTCCCCTCTGCCCTCAGTGCCCTTTCCAGCTTCTATTTCCTTCCCTTCCCCAGGAGCAGTAAGTGGCTCTTGTGTGACCCCCTGGAGGCTGTGTGCCCTGATTCCTCCATGTGAGACACCTTTCCTTTCATCACTGGGCCAGGGCTTATGCTACGGCTTGGTTTTAGAACAACCTCTTCACAATGTCTTCAGTTTCCACTTTAGTCTGGCTTTGTCATGGTAGTTATAATTCTTTCCTTCTTGCTTCTGCTGTTCTCTTTTGGTCTCCTCCAGCTCAGTTATGTCTTATTTGAATTTATTGTTTCTTTGGGAGGTGGTTTTGGGTCTGCATGGAATTGTATCTCAGTATGATCTAAAGATTTCCTCACTTGTCCCTGCGGCCATGGCTTTATCTCCCATCTACATACCTATGGCCCCTAAGTCTAACATTTGCAGCCTAGCTTTGAGAACTGGATTCGTAGATTTAATTCTTTCATTCACAGAAGCTTAGACTTAACACACTGAGACAACTCATAATGTTCCTTCCTGAGTCCTGTCTTCCTCTCTCCAAGGGGCCCATCCCAGGAAAATTCCCATCCCCCTTCCAAGTTTCTTCTTTAGACAACTCAGGAGTCAAAGTTCACACTCCCTTCTCCTCCACTCTCCAATCCAAAACTATCTCTAAAATACGCCTTGATGTCCAGTATCAACACTTAGTTACCATCACCTCTTGCCACTTCTCCAAATAACTGCCAATTGCTTACTCCCACTTCTTCTCAGATTTCTCCTCCACGCTGTGCCCAACAGCAGTCAAATTCATCATATTAACATTTAAGTCCACTCATGTTTCCTGCTTAAATCTCTCCAGTGGCTACACCACATCTTTAGCATGGCACTCAAGCTCTGCATCACTGACTCCACTGTGCTTTAGCCTGTCCTGTGCTTCTCTTGCTCCTCATTTCTGGGCCCCACACTGGCCTCCATTTAGCACTTTTTACCTCAGAGTCTCTGCAAATGCTGGTCCATTTGCCTGGAAGGCTTCTCCCTAGCCCTTTTCCTGGATAACTCCTGCTCTTCCCTCGGTCTTTGTCTTAATTATCACCTGTTGGACAAGACTTCTCTGATGTCTGCTGTCACATGTTCTCATGGGACCAGTATTTTTCCTTATACTGCTGTATCTCCTAGCTCCTAGCACAGAACCTGGCACGGAGTTCAGTTCAGCTCAGTCGCTCAGTCGTGTCCGACTCTTTGCGACACCATGAACTGCAGCATGCCAGGCTTCCCTGTCCATCACCAACTCCCTGAGTCCACCCAAACCCATGTCCATCTAGTCAGTGATGCCATACAACCGTCTCATCCTCTGTCATCCCCTTCTCCTTCTGCCCTCAATATTTCCCAGCATCAGGGCCTTTTCATATGAGTCAGCTCTTCACATCAGGTGGCCAAAGTATTGGAGTTTCAGCTTCAACATCAGTCCTTACAATGAACACCCAGGACTGATCTCCTTTAGGATGGACTGGTTGGATCTCCTTGCAGTCCAAGGGACTCTCAAGAGTCTTCTCCAACACCACAGTTCAAAAGCATCAATTCTTCAGCGCTCAGCTTTCTTTATAGTCCAAATCTCACATCCATACATGACCACTGGAAAAATCATAGCCTTGACTAGATGGACCTTTGTTGGCAAAGTAATGTCTCTGCTTTTGAATATGCTGTCTAGGTTGGTCATAACTTTCCTTCCAAAGACTAAGTGTCTTTTACATGTACCCCAATGTTCATTGTAGCACTGTTTATAATAGCCAGGACATGGAAGCAACCTAGATGTCCATCAGCAGATGAATGGATAAGAAAGCTGTGGTACATATACACAATGGAGTATTACTCAGCCATTAAAGAGAATACATTTGAATCAGTTCTAATGAGGTGGATGAAACTGGAGCCTATTATACAGAGTGAAGTAAGCCAGAAAGAAAAACACCAAAATAATATACTAACGCATATATATGGTATTTAGAAAGATGGTAACAATAACCCTGTATACGAGACAGCAAAAGAGACACTGATGTATAGAACAGTTTTTTGGACTCTGGGATAGGGAGAGGGTGGGATAATTTGGGAGAATGGCATTGAAATATGTATAATATCATATATGACACGAGTCACCAGTCCAGGTTTGATGCACGATACTGGATGCTTGGGGCTGGTGCACTGGGGCGACCCAGCGGGATGGTATGGGGAGAGTGGAGTGAAGAGGGTTCAGGATGGGAAACACATGTATACCTGTGGCAGATTCATTTTGATATATGGCAAAACCAATACAATATTGTAAAGTTAAATAAAATTAAATTAAAAAAAGAAATTAACATTAAAAAAAAAAAAAAAAAAAACAAAGAGTAAGTGTCTTTTAATTTCATAGCTGCAATCACCATCTGCAGTGATTTTGGAGCCCAGAAAAATAAAGTAGTAGGTGTCCAATAAATAGTTCAGTGAAAGAGAAAGAGGGAAGGAAGAAAAGGAGGAAGAAAGGATGGACAGCTACAGGTAACTGCTAGAGTGGGATAACTTTATAAATCACTGTGGGTCTCAGGTCTTAAGAACTTGAGGGGCCACCTGTACTTCAAGGCAGAACTACCGAACTCTGCCCTGTCTAGGGCCTGTCCCCAGTCCCAGGAATAGCTCATTTAAACCATGGCTGGCTTTTAGCATAAGTCTGCAAATATCATTCATATACGATCAACTCTTCTTTCTGGTGCTTCCATGGCTCTGGAAGAGGCCTTTCCTTCCTGACTGCAGGTGGAATTTCAGTGAGTTTCAGACAGCCCTGGAGGGGGCACGCTGGAAAGGTTTAGCAGAGAGGAAGCCAGCAAGCCTGAGAATCTGTCCCTTCCCAATGCACTCTCTCCCTCTGGTGGCCAAGAGGTGACACAGCATGGTATGAATCCTGCCAAGTCATCCAGATGAGAAGTGAGGGGCGATATCTAGCCGCATGATCTGCATGACACTACATATCTGGATTTACTAGAAATGTTCTGGAAAGAACTTGTGTTAAATTCAGTGTCCGTGAATTACATTAAAAATCCAGTTGAAAATAACTTTTTTTCCCCAAACATATTTCACTGAATCTAAGATGTTATCAACTGAACATTGTGTTATTGTTTTGTGTCTTACCAAGAAGGAAGAAAATGCTGCCAATTAAAATTGCAAGATGCACTCTGATTTAATAAATGTTAAAATATATTTTGTAATCAAGGACATATGACAAAAGTCATAGTGATGCAACTCAAGTAGACCGGAGCAAGAATTATTTTCTAACTATGGGACGTCAAACATTTATATATTTTTTGATGAAGAATGTGTGTATACATCGTGAGACCTTTAAGAACAGGGCCTGTTACCATGTTGATTTCTGTATTTGCATTGCTCAGCAGAAACCCTGACACATAATAAACCCTGGATATATGTTTAATAATTACGGAAAGAATGAATGATGGCACAATGGAAGTACTCTCCAGAGTCTTTCCAAAAGGGCTCTGTCTTCTCTTCTTTTGAGTATTTCAAGTGCAGTTAATATTCCCATTTACAGATGAGGAAGTCAAGGCCCAGAATAGCAGACCAAGAGTTGTTTCTCACATGGATGTAACTCTCTGCACTTTCTGAAGTAAGCTTGTTGCCTTCCTTGGGATGGCTGCAGGGAGCAGAGACCCAGGGAAACCAGCAGCTTCCTACAGAGTCAAGATTAGACCCAGTTTCCCACCCTGGGCTCCTTCTGTTACTCCAACTGCCTTACAGGGCACAGCTGGGGGAGGCAGAGAAGGGGGGCCACCCTCCAGCCTGGGGCCAGGCCCTCAGCCCAGTGTCCTATTTCATAAGCCCACATAACCTCAGCAGGAACAACGTGATTGCATCTCCTCTGGGGAACACAGCGTTCCTTTGCCATGGGAATGTTTATCCTACAAATGGGGGAATTTTGGCTTTGGGGTAGGGGCGAAACATGCAGCAGAAAAAAAGGTCTTGTAAAGAGAAGGTCAGTGTTTGGAAAGAGCACAGGCTGCGGAAGCTGAGATGCCCACTTTCATTCTCTTCTCTGCCATGAGGTGCTCTGTGGGCCTCTGCTTCTCCCCCTTTACAGGGTTCTTAGGACAGTGAAACTGCTGACTTGGTTCTTGGCACATAGTAGGCACTCAGTGATTTTTCAGTTTCCTCTCTCCCTGTGCTCCCAAGCTGAAGGGAAAGATGGCTAAAGCAACCCGATGAAGTGCAAGCTGGCTGCTCTGAAACAGAGCGCCTTTCAAAAGTTTCCATAAGGCGTCGGCCACTTGTTAAAACTGGACGGGGAAATGGCTGCCGGAGCCACGTCCCGTCTGAAGGCGGCAGGCCTCCGAGCCCATTCCCAGCTCTGCTCTGAGCCAGTCCATTAAACCTGCTTCCAAGAACACATAATTATCTGCTTGGCGTGAGAACGCTCTCCTTGGCTGCCTGTACCTCCTCCTCTCCCTCAGAAATGTGGACACAAAGGGCTGTTTGCATTGGCCTCCTATTTCTCCCCAAAGCCGGACTCTCCAAGTGTTCCCGCAAGGGGCTCCCCCGACAGACTGGGCCGTCACTCCTCTGTGAAGATGCTCCCTGTTGAATACCTACTGTGTGCCCTTGGGCTTCCCAGAGAGAGCATGGAGCCGTAGAGACAGGGAGAGAGGCAGCAAACTGTCTGTGTGGGGGCCAAGTGGCAGGGTCGGGGGCGGTATGGGCAGAGGGGCCGCTTTCAGAACGCAGGGCAGGCCCCCAACCTCCCACAGCTGGCGGAAACCGGCTCAGGCTTTCATGTCAGGGCTTGGTTGAACTGGCAAGAGGGAGGTGAACACTCCAGCCAAGGAAATGCCTGAAAAAAATACACACCTGGTTTGTGCCAGGAAATCCCAGTTGTGGGCCCTGCTGGAGCAGGGGGCAGTCTGCAAGGAAAGGTGAAGCTGGGTGTTAGAAGCTAGACTGTGAAGAGTCCTCAGTCCATATGTTTGGACCCAAGTTCCCTTCCCAACATAGAAAACATGGCACCCACTCTCTTGTACTGAGTTTTAAATTCTTCTGGCTCTTTTCTCTAAAAGACAGTTTCTGGGAGCAATGCAAGAACATGCCCTGCCCAGCCGGAAGAGGCTGCACCCTCCCTGGCACATTCCTGCAGTTAGGAGAAGAGCCTGCGGCTGTGGGGGCTTCTTGAGTTTTTGGTGTGAATCAGTGCACAGTGGAAGAGCCCCCTCCCTGAGACATGTTGGGTTTAAATCTGCTGGTGACCTTGTTGTGGGGGATGAACATCAAATGGTCTTACATCATCTTTCACCCAACTGAGTTACTGAGGTTGGAGAGTTCTGGAGAAGGAAAAGTGATGAGTAGGCTTTATTTATTGACTTGATTAATTTTTCCTAAAACTTTGCAGTTTCCATAATTTCTAGAACCTTAGGGACAAAAAGGCATATCCTATGCTTATGTAACTTATATGCAGAGTACATCATAAGAAACTCTGGATTAGAGGAAGCACAAGCTGGAATCAAAATTGCCGGGAGAAATATCAATAACCTCAGATATGCAGATGACAACACTTTTATGGCAGAAAGTGAAGAAGAACTAAAGAGCCTCTTGATGAAAGTGAAAGAGGAGAGTGAAAAAGTTGGCTTAAAGCTCAACATTCAGAAAAATAAGATCATGGCATCCAGTCCCATCACTTAATGGCAAATAGATGGTGAAACAGTGTCAGACTTTTTTTTCTGGGCTCCAAAATCACTGCAGATGGTGATTGCAGCCATGAAATTAAAAGACGCTTACTCCTTGGAAGGAAAGTTATGATCAACCTAGACAGCATATTCAAAAGCAGAGACATTACTTTGCCCACAAAGGTCCGTCTAGTCAAGGCTATGGTTTTTCCTGTGGTCATGTATGGATGTGAGATTTGGACTATAAGGAAAGCTGAGCGCTGAAGAATTGATGCTTTTGAGCTGTGGTGTTGGAGAAGACTCTTGAGAGTCCCTTGCACTGCAAGGAGAGCCAACCAGTCCATCCTAAAGGAGATCAGTCCTGGGTGTTCATCGGAAGGACTGATGTTGAAGCTGAAACTCCAATACTTTGGCCACCTGATGTGAAGAGCTGACTCTTTTGAAAAGACCCTAATGCTGGGAAAGATTGAGGGCAGGAGGAGAAGGGGATGACAGAGGATGAGATGGTTGTATGGCATCACCGACTTGATGGACATGGGTTTGGGTGGGTTCCGGGAGTTGGTGATGGACAGGGAAGTCTGGTGTGCTGCGGTTCATGGGGTCGCAAAGAGTCAGACATGACTGAGCAACTGAACTGAACTGGACTGATGCTTCTCTCAATGAAGGAGCTGAGTGCTTCTGACTCTTGGCAGGGGTCCCATGGCCCTGTGAGGTGGGCTGTTCTGACTGTGAACAGCTCTGATTACCAGAAACACTTGGACCCATGGAGCTGACATCAAGCCCCTGGGTTTTACCCATTGTGGGTTCCAGTTTTGTCCATCCTGTGGGCATGGACACATGCCCTTCCTGTCTCACATGAGTGCACTTCAGATGTTGATTTCAAGCCTTCCTTTCTCTGGGATGGAACTCTGGAGCTTCCTTTGGTTTGGTTCACCAGTCAAGGCTCCAGACTCTCTGCTGTCCTGACACAGTGACAGAGGGACCAAAGGCAGGGATGTCACTCATCCTTGCTGAGTCAGGCTGGTTCCTGGGCCAGGGGCTCTGGGGTGATCCCTGAGCTGGTTGCAGGGCTCAGGGACACGGGAGTGGGGACAGAATCGGCCCATGGGCTGGTGGATCATCCCCAGGGAGACCAGGGAGGGGATAAGGCCAAAAGAGGCTTGTTCTCTAGACAGATAAGCTGGGGAAGAGGGGAAGGGGCCTGGCCAGCTGCGGGGCCAAGGTGAGAGGTGCCACTCTCAGGGCTGATTGTGTAGGAGGCTGGCTGAGCCCTCCCTCTTGTTAGGGACGGCCCAGAGCTTTTCTTGGCAGCTCCAGCCCAGTGAGTCTAATGTGGGCTCAGAGGAGCCTGACTCACTGGGGCCAGAGGGTCAGGCCGGGTTGACGGGAGTCAGGAGACACAGCTTCTCTGGGCCCTCTGCAGACTGTCTGGGGTTAGATGGCTGTTGGCCAGAGTGCTGGGGGCTGCATCTTTCTAGGCTCTTCTGCAGGGCCAAGCCTGGAGCCTGCAGCTGGGAATTTAACCAGCGCCCTCTGCTGGAAGTCTCAAGACTCTACGTGGGGCAGAGGTAAGAGACCAGACTTGATCTCTTCCTTAGATATCAGCTTGTGTTTGGAAGGACATTCAAAGGGGGCTCACCACACCTTTTTCAGCTGACACTTTTCAAGTGGGATGACCCTTCCATGTGCCAGGTACGGAACCCCTGCCTCACCGCGCCAACAGCAGTGATTACCAGGCCGGCATTGTTCCCTTCGAGGCCTCTGTCTATGTCAGTCTGTTCTCTCCCTCTGGGCCAGGCCAGCTCCCCACTGGTGATGGACAAAGGATCTTAAAACACCAGGTCACGCCACAGCTCGAAAAGCTTCCAAGTTGCTCCAGGTCTGGGTGTCTCATAGCTCTGGACATGACACTCTGGGCCTGGGAGTGACGGGGGCCCAGAGTACAGGACAGCACACTGCTCTGGATGTCTAGGTAGGAAATAGCTGTATATTTAAGCAAGCATGGCTTATAAAAGAGTACAGTGCCAAATTTTTACTTAAAAAAAAAATTTCTAAGTCTGTAGCAACCTAAAGGCTGCCTTGTGTGTTCGCCTGGGAGGAGGTAATTGTGTGCCCCCATCACTCGGGGCTTCCTGGGGGAAACGTTGAACAGCACTGAAGGTGCTGTCCTCTCCTCCTCACGGCTCGGCCTCACGGCTGGACCTGAGCACGTGCTCCTGTCCTGGGGGCGGTCTCCACCGGCCCCACGGCCCCCTCAGGTTCCATTCTATGGCATGCGTGTTATTCTCCATTGTCCGCCCTGATCCTGTCCTGAGCTTGGCAGTGTCATCACCATGGTGCCTTCCTGACCATCGGGAGGCACTCTGACCTGTGTGGTGGTTGGGATCTATTTCGCAGAGCAAGAATTACACACGTCTCTCTTTCACACACACACACACATAGCACTCACACTATGAACCCTACCAATTCTGCACTGCTGTAAACCTCCATGCACACAGCATTTTATACTTGACAGAGCACTTTTCCTGCATTTGTTTCCTCAAACGATCCCATAGTGTGGGGAGAGTGGCAGAGTGGTGTACTCCTCTTACTACAGGTCCAGAGCAGTGATGGTCCCTGCTTGAAGGCACATGGGGTGGACACGGGAGCTGGGGCTGACCCTGCCTCCTAATGCCTGGACCTGGTTTCTTCCTGCATCACTGACAGCCCTGCTGACAGCCCTGGACTGACCAGCCCTGGACTGCTCTCTAAGGACGGCCCTCTGCCCCCAGGCAGAGACCAAGGGCCTGGCTGTACATGGTGTAGGTTTTTGAATGCAGTGTGTACAAACAAACACATGCTTCCTTTCAGGCTGGACCACTATGTGAGCTGGCACTCTGTGTAACCAGGGTGGCATGTAGCCTGGTCCAGCCCTGTGGCAGGGAGAGAGTTCTGTACTTGAGCACTCCAAAGGGCTTCGTGTGGCATGTCCATAAGGCCTCTGAGCTACCCCCTTTCTTTTCAACAAAACCTTGATAATTTTCTTTCCTGCACAGATGCTTGTTTTCTAAAAGCAACACCGATTAGAGTGGGGAGTCAGGCTGTCCCTGGGAGGTTGCAGAAACTAGGACAGATCCCATCAGGCGCTGTCCTCGGAGCCTCGTAACTCAGGTAAAACAGAGTCAGGTGAATGTTGAAGGCCTCTGTGGGCAGAGTGGAGGTGTTTAGAATGGGATGAGGGGTGCTGAGAAGAGGGGACGGGGAGTCAGTTAATGGTTCATTCTTAAGCATCAGCTGAAGGACCAGCTGGGCTGGATCCTTTGAGGGCAACTTCCTGCCTGCCCATCCTCTGTGACTTCAGACAGTGCTTCTCAGTAATGTGCTTAGGAGTTGGCTTTCCTTCAGTCTCCCAGTCTTCACAATTAGCTTCACATAAGCCATTTTCTGCACATGATGAACCCAAGCCACTGTTTTCAGCTGGTTTGGTGGGAACTAAGTAGGGAAGAGCTGTTTCCAAAGCACCTCCCCTTTCCCTTCAGCCAGATGTGAATTCTCCTTCCTTTAAACCCTGAGAGCCGAGATCCTCAACCTTGACACACAAGTCATCATCTTCCTCTAGGGAGCTTTAAAAACGCTGCTGCCTGGGCTCCTTCTCCAGAGATTCTGACTTGAGTGGTCTGGAGGTGCAGCGTGAGATGCTTCAACACTCCCCAGGGTTACTGACTTGTAGCACAGATAAAGACACACTGACCTAGGCCTCTGTGTCCGTGCTTGCTGTCTGGTCAAAGTGAGTGATGAGCATCAGCTCCAGTTCTAAATACAGGAGCTCAGCCCCACCTGCAGAAGCAGAATCTGCATTTGAGCAAGAGCCCAAGGTCTGCTCTTTCAGGTCTGAAGGGCAAGGGTCTCACCTGGGCATGGTGGCAGAGGACATGGAAAAGATCTTCATTCATTTCAGAACCTCTGTTTAGTGGTCCAAGCATTCAGCAAACAAGCAAAACCAGATAGATATAGGAACAGCAAAACCAAATCAAAACAGAGGTTATTTAGAGTTAAACGTAATCTACGTCCTCTGTCTCCAGATGAAAGGACATGTCAAACACTCCAGTCTTTTCCAGTGTGTGTGTCTTGACCTGAGAAGCTAAGTCCCTGCTTCCCAAATGCAAGCTGCATGGGTCATAGCAACAGCCTAGTCCCGAGGGAGCAAGTTTGGGGCGGCACGATTTCAGAAATAAACATGCACTCTGTGGAAACAGAGGCTCATTCAGTTGTTGGAATATTGAAATCCAGTGCTCACCTTGCCTTGTAAATCTATATGAGAGCCATAAAGAGGGGAGACACAGAAGGGCTGTTGATTTGACCAGCCCTAAAGAGAATAGAAGCGTGGCCCCACACCAGGGTGAGTGGAAGTTAGGGGGCTTTGGTGGTGGTGTCCTCATGCAGCCTTGCCAGAAACTTTAGTGGGGGCTGAAGGCAGCAGGAGGCACAAGGGAAGACCCCTGGGGGATCAAGTGATTAGTGGGACTCTCAGAGAGGGGAGGACAGAGAGACCCCCACTTGATGTGGAAAGAGACCTTTCGTGGAGAGAGTGAGAAGAGAAATACTGTTGGGATGGGCAGAGGGGAAGCCAAGAGTGGAGGACTGGAGAATTCCAGACACAAGGAATAAGATGAAAAGGGAGAAAAAGTGTGACTGAGGTGAGGACAGATGAGAAAGTGAAGTCAGCGCAAGAGACGCTGACACGCTGGTCGTAAAGGAAAGGCTGAGGAGGCAGGCAGACCGACCGGGAGAGGCTGATAGACGCCTCGGAGCCAGTTGTCTCTTCTCTGAAGGGGCAATGACCTTCACACTGTCACACCCCTGGCCTGGCTTCCTTCCTCCTCCCACTTCCACAGAATCGAGTGAAGGATGGAGGAGAGGAATTGAGCACTTCTCTTCACTGGCCTATGCGTGGCTCCTGGCATATCATCTGAATTCAGAAATGGACCCTGGGCCAGCTATCTAAGAAGGAAAACCAGAGCTTAACAATTCCAGCTTCATTCTGCCCTTGCTCCCCCCTTATGACTAATAAGACTGACAAAACGAGCTTTCTTCAAATGCCCAAAGAAGTCACTTGGGGTTGCCTCAGTTGAGTGACAAGGAATGTGTGCATTTGGAAGTGGCTGAACACATTTGCCAAGATGCTTGTCCTCTGACCCCATGAGGCTTGACTGAGGTAATGGGAGAGCTAAGTTGGCTATATTTAAACGGCCAAAAAATCTGAAGAGATGGAATTTGTCTGGACATCACTGGAAAGTAAACTGAGCTTGTTGTGAAATCTCCGAAGATGTGTTTTCTCTTGAGTATCTGAGAGGAGTGGTGAGGGTTATGAGCAAGTTCCACTGGGATGGAACAAAAAGTGCACGGAGTCTGGAGCTCAGCCAGACTCCAGCTTTGCCACTCACTGTGGTGCCGCGTCAGACCTGGTCCGCCCTTACTGTGAAGCAGGAGGTTGGTGACTGCCTTGCAAGGCCACATACAGAGGGCCTAGTGCACTGCCCAGCACTTGGTAGGTGTCAGCCATTGTCAGCTCCGACCTCCCTTCACCCGCATGTTCTGGGGTGGGTCTAAAGACTCCAACCACCAGGGATTTTAAGAGAGTGGATTGGATAAGGTAAATATTTAGAAGTGTTAATCTTCCAAAGTTTCTCTGCAGCAAGTCTTATATTGAATACTGCTCTTTCATTTGAAAGTGTTTATTGAGCACCTACTGTGGCCCAGTCACTGGAGATTCAACAGTGAGTGACAAAGCCCCTTTTGTCTAAATGGAAACCAGAAGATAACCTGTAAAGGCCCAGGGATGGGACTGTCTGGTTGCCATGAGGGCAGGGTAGGTTATGGAGGTGGTCTCAGTGATAAGGGGCATCACTAGAATGTTTTGGAGAAAGACTGGGGAGGCTAAAAGTCCTTCAATATTCAGGACAAGCCTATATGACAAGGGGTTCGGTTCAGTTCAGTCGCTCAGTTGTGTCCGACTCTTTGCGACCCCATGAACTGCAGCACACCAGGCCTCCCTGTCCATCACCAACTCCTGGAGTTCACTGAGACTCACGTCCATCGAGTCAGTGATGCCATCCAACCATATCATCTGCTGTCGTCCCCTTCTCCTCCTACCCCAAGTCCCTCCCAGTATTAGAGTCTTTTCCAATGAGTCAACTCTTCGCATGAGGTGGCCAAAGTACTGGAGTTTCAGCTTTAGCATCATTCCTTCCAAAGAAATCCCAGGGCTGATTTCCTTCAGATTGGACTGGTTGGATCTCCTTGCAGTCCAAGGGACTCTCAAGAGTCTTCTCCAACACCACAGTTCAAAAGCATCAATTCTTCGGCACTCAGCCTTCTTCACAGTCCAGCTCTCACATCCATACATGACCACAGGAAAGACCATGGCCTTGACTAGGTGAACCTTTGTTGGCAAAGTAATGTCTCTGCTTTTGAATATGCTATCTAGGTTGGTCATAACTTTCCTTCCAAGGAGTAAGCATCTTTTAATTTCATGGCTGCAGTCACCATCTGCAGTGATTTTGGAGCCCCCCAAAATAAAGTCTGACACTGTTTCCACTGTTTCCCCATCTATTTCCCATGAAGTGATGGGACCAGATGCCATGATCTTCGTTTTCTGAATGTTGAGTTTTAAGCCAACTTTTTCACTCTCCTCTTTCACTTTCATCAAGAGGTTTTTTAGTTCCTCTTCACTTTCTGCCATAAGGGTGGTGTCATCTGCATATCTGAGGTTATTGATATTTCTCCCGGCAATCTTGATTCCAGCTTGTGTTTCTTCCAGTCCAGCGTTTCTCATGATATACTCTGCATATAAGTTAAATAAGCAGGGTGACAATATACAGCCTTGACGTACTCCTTTTCCTATTTTGAACCAGTCTGTTGTTCCATGTCCAAATGGTTCCATGTCCAAGGGGTTGTCCCAGTCAAATGCTCAGTGAGAAACCATTGTAGACCAAGGGTCAAAAAAGTCATGGAAGCCAGAAACTTGTCTGTCAGTAGAAATATTTTTAATATCATCATTTCCCTAACATCAGCTTTTAAGAGACCTTTGAATTGGGTGTTAAGGGATCTCATAGCCCGTTTTCTTTTGTTTTTCGGGTTTTCCTAGGCACTTTTCTTTTCTCCTAGGGCTTTTCCTTCTACATGATGACTGTGTTCATTTTTTGGTGACTTTCCTAATTCCTTCCTGCACAAAGCTCATGCAACCAACTGTGAATTAAGAAGTGGCATTTACTCAGGATTCTAGGCTTCCACAGACCCCCCGATTAGTGATTTGATTCTACAAGGGGTCTAGCTTTGATTAGTGGTGCACATGAGGATCACTGATTTGGGAGAAGACAAATGGCTCACTGGGGATCTGAACCCACCACTGTCTTTGGCAGCATTACGTCTACGCTCTCACTAGGCTAAGAGTTAGGAAAATGCCTCTAAAAACTGATGACCCATCTATAACATCTTCAAGGGATTCTGAAGTTTTAAGATATGCACATTTTTGTGAATACACACTAAAAATGAGTTGACAATATAGCCCACCCAATAATCATATTCTTTTAATTTATGCCCCTCTTTATCATGTTCACAAAATCATATATACTTATTGTGAAAACTTTAATTATTGATGAGTACAAGAAGAGAGCAAATATTTATTCCATTGTGCAGATGCAGAAAAGGTCATCATAAACATTGGGGAACTATCCTTCCAAAAAACTCTTATATTCACAAGTAGCCAGAGAAATGGACAGACAAGAATAATTTTCTAGAAATAGGATCATGCCTTATAAGCTATCTTTTAAAGTTAAAAGCATTATATTTAATTTTTGTGATATCAACAAAAGAAAAATGGATTAAAGAAACTGCTAAACTTCAAATAAATGCTTATTTATCACGGGAAATATTTTTGCTTTTTATAATATTTAAGGCTAAGAAAACAGAAAAATTATTTAGAAAAAAATCATGAATTCAGTATTGTTAAAAAAATTCCAGGTTTCATACTTAGGTAATATTGATTATGTCTTCAGTAAGAAAAATGAGGAAATTGGTTTTCTTATACTTTTATCAGTGTTTACTAATTTTATTACTATTATTCTTTTTGCCTTGTTAAGGTTTATACCATTTGATTTTATTCTTTAACTGTAATTCAAACTCATCATCTATCTCTATTTATCTATCCAGAGAAAAAAGAGCTAATAGATTAGGCTATTATTAAATGTGGCAGCTCAGCCTCCAAGGTGGACCTCAACGTTCTTCACCTCCTCGTATCTTGGAAGTTATCTGCATAACCAGTGGGACATGGTAGAAATGATGGTCTACGACCTCTGAGGCTTTGTTATAAAAGACAGCCTCACACTTCTGTCTCACTTGTTCTAGGGGAAACTGCTGCCACATCATAAGGACACTCAAGCAGCTTTAGGAATTTCTCATGGAGGGGAACTGAGATCTCTTGCCAACAACCAGCATCAGCTCCCCAGCTAAATCACCTTGAGAGTGGGTCCTCCAGTCCTGGCCAAGCCTTCAGATGAGCCCTGCTGACATCCTGACTGCTGTCTTATTAGAGACCTTAAGTCAGAGTGACACAGTTGTGCTACTCCTGGATTCCTGGATAAGACACTGAGAATAATAAATGTTTATTGTTGTTTTAAGCTACTAAGTTTTGGGGAATCTGTTCCACATCAGTAGATAATGAATACATCAGCCATTTATACCTCTTGAAGGATCTGATTAGCCAGTCTATTAGCAGGAATATAGAAAGGCATATTTTTTAAGAGAGGAAAAGTTTCTTGGGGAGAAGGAAGGAACCAGTATTTATTGAATATCTACAACATGGTAGGTATTGTTACCCTATGTTATCTTATTTAACCCTATATCAACCCTGTAGAATTGTGCAGAGTGTACTTGCTTACCAGCTTGGAGGTAGTCTGCTGCAAAAATTAAATGACAGGACCTATAAAAAAGAGCTGTTTGCCTCGCACTTTTGCAGGAAATTTTTTTCCTATCAATTGAGCCTCACGTGGCATAAATTTCTTCTGGGAAAAAATATTGACTGGGAATCAGCTGTGAAATACAATCAACCCACTAATTGAGAAATGTATATATCCAGCCCTGTGGCTCATTCTATAGGGACATACCTGAGAAGTACTAACCAGTATTACCTTCAAGGAGGCAGAGACAACACTTAAGTCCAGGAGTAGAATGAGAAAGCAAAGTGAGAAAGTACTGACACAGTTAAAGTGCTCCATTATTTGGCTTTCCTTAAGAAGAGCCTCTCATTTGTCAGGTTTTACCCAAGAAAAACATGAAATATATGATTTCTGTTCTCTGGGAACTAAGGGATGGTTAGATATGCAAAAATGATGTAGCTTGCATTATTTGGAAAACTCCCATGGTGGGGTGGAACCTGTAGAACCTGGCTTGCCCAGTCTTCCTTCTAGGGTACCTTATTTTACCCAATAGCCTGAAAAGTTAAAATCAAAATTTTCAGCTTCCCTTGTAGCTAAGCTCTAGGAGAAAACCAGATTTTTTTCAATTAGAGGTATTTAGGAAAAATTTAGAAGGTAGGGGTGCAGCAGTCTTTAACTGTTTTCTGATGAAAGTTAGGTCATGAACATATGATGTTTTCTGCCACTCGGGGGTTCAGCCGCCAGCTTTGTGGGGTTTGAGAAGCAGTAGGTGTAGGTGTAGTGACTCTGTGATTCTGGCATCCTGATTTTTGGAATACAGTGGTGGGTTCTTGAATTCAAGTTTCAGTGGTGGTCTCAGAGGTAAATCAGTTTTGTTGTGTCCAGGAGTAATTTCTGGCCCAACCTAGAGAGCTCCCTCCTACAACTCTGCCTCAAATTTTGTAAGCCCTGCTGCTAAGCCACTTCAGTCGTGTCCAACTCTGTGCGACCCCATAGAAGACAGCCCACCAGGCTCCCCCGTCCCTAGGATTCTCCAGGCAAGAACACTGGAGTGGGTTGCCATTTCCTTCTGCCATGCATGAAAAGTGAAAAGTGAAAGTGAAGTTGCTCAGTCATGTCCGACTCCTAGCGACCCCATGGACAGCAAGCCCACCAGGCTTCTCCGTCCATGGGATTCTCCAGGCAAGAGTACTGGAGCGGGGTGCCATTGCCTGCTCCCTAAATAAATTCATATGTTAAATCCCTTTTTGCTTACAATGACTATAGGGTTTTCTGTTTCATGTAGTGAACCGTGACTGATAAATGCTGTAAGAAAAAACTCAGTGTTCAGAGTTAGAACAGGGGATAGAAGGGAAGGGGAGATAAGAAAGGAATTTTTGGAAGAGGTAACTTTTTTAGCATAAAGAAATAAAGATTAGAGACAGGCCAGAGGAGAGATGAGGGCACCCGGGTGGAAGTGAGTAAAAGCCCATTTCTCCTTCTCCCAAGCTCATACCTATTACTTTCCACCCTTCAGCAGGGTGGGTTATGTTTTGCAGTAGGTTTGAATGGGAGAAGGAAATGGCAACCCAATCCAGTATTCTTGCCTGGAGAAGCCTGTGAATGGACGAGCCTGGAGGGCTGCTATCCATGGGGTCGCACAGAGTTGGACACGACTGAATCGACTTAGCAGCTGCAGCAGCAGGTTTGAACGAACAGTTTCTTGGAGTTTCTGTTTGCTGTCACTGGAAAAAGTGTTGTTTCAATATGGGATTTAATTCCCAGAACACAGACTCTCATGGAGCCCCCTCATGGATCCTGTAAAGACAAATACATCTGGAGAAGGTAATGTTTTTCCTTTCCTGCTGCCTTCCTTCATCATCCCCTTGGAAACTGCAGGCTGCTGTCCGGGCTCAGCTCCCGATCATGAGCTTCCCCCAGGGAGGATAAAACGGAGGGACCAGGTGTTCTCTGACATGGCAAATCAGAAGAAAAATCACTGTACTGGGAGCGAGGAGACCTGGGATCTAAATTTAGCTCTGCTACCTACTGGCTGTTTAACCTTGGGCGGGTTTAATTAATAACCAAATCTTTACTATCTTGTGAATCTGCCCACTTCACTCCATTTAAAAGGCTACAACCTTATCACTTCTCCTGTTACCCCTCCTGATATCTGTGCATGCTCCACGATCCATTCTCCTAGATGCATCCAATGTAATCTTGTAAGAATGCAAATAGGGTCATATCCTTTTCTGACTCTTGAGTGCTTCCCAGGTTGCTAAAACTCCTGGGCAGGACCTTAAGTCTGGTTTGGTCTCAGTGACCCTCTTTACCCTTCTCTCCAGAAAAGGCTGTATTTTAAGGTGAACTAGAACCAGTGGTTCCTAAATGGGAGTATTCATACTGAGGGGTACATAAGACAGTCCACTGGGATGTGGCTAGAAAATACTAGAACTTCTATGTGTTTTTTTTAGGATTTACACAAAATGGACAGTTAATTAATGACACCTGCACTGAGACTTCAGTTTATAAAGGAAGATTGAATAAGATAAGCCCACATAAATCCCAAGAAAGGCATGGGACTACTGTTTGCTCAGTTCTGATTATAAACTCATTATCAGCCACATTAGGAAGTAAAGGCAGTGGCAACCTAATTAGCCAAGATGAGAATTAGGCCAAAAAAGGGTCAAAATTATGAAGCTGACTTTATAAAAGATTTACATTCCCTGTCATTAAAAATGACCCTCACCTAAGTGTGTATGGTGCCTTGATATATTGGCTGCTATAAGTGAATGAATAGAAATTATAATTAAACAACCATATTGGGGTGCCTGCTCAAAAATATTTTCTGGTATAATTGCATAGTAAAGAAATTCAGAGACCACTGAGTTACACATACTTAGGTCTAGATGCTCTAAGAATCTGCCCTAGATCCAATAAATGAACTCTGGCTTAATGAAATCATGTGAACTTCTTGGTTATTGGTGATTTTATTGCATTTATAAAGCAGAGTTGTTACTGTGCAGTATGTTCTCAGTGTATGCAAAAAGAGTAGACTTGAAAATTTGGAATATTTTATCTGCGAAATCATTTGATCTGGATATTGTCTGATACTCAAATTCAAAAAAGAAAAAGGAGGATATTATGTACCATTCAAAATTATGTCCCTGATAGGATGGGTTACGGTACCCTGCCCCCTGTGATGGTGATTGCTTCCTGACATTAGGATCAATTGGATCTCATACCTGTCCATCATTTAGAATCCAGCAAGCAATGCCCTTTTTGAACCACAGCCATTGTTGAAGTAATTTGTTTACCCCAGCCATCAGAAAACAGTCAATAAACTGCAGGGACTGACAAAGTGGCACTGTATAGGCAGTACAGGAAAATTGGAAAAGTGAATTGTAGGTGGTATGTGACCAGCAATAAATAATCAGCTTATTCCCGTTGCAGCAAGGTCTACGACCAGGAGAAAAATCTGACTAGTGGAAAATTTGAATCAGACCAAAGTGGGTCATTTAATTCTGTATGAATATCTTTGAGAGTGAATATGCTCTGATTCGCTAAGCAAGATGTCTCTCCACAATACCTGGTTTTGTTAAAACCACGTCTGCTGACACCTGGACTCTGAAATTACAGTTGGCTCTCCATACCATGGCATCTGCATCCACAGATACAGAGAGCAGCCTGTACTACGCCATGTTACAGAGAGGACTTGAGCATCTGCAGATTTTGGTATCCACTGGGGTCCAAAAACCAATCCCCTACTAGTATGGAGGGACCACTGTATGTCATTAGTGATTTACTCTTCTGAGCTGAACATAGACCTCTTCAGGTACCTTCTGTTGAAAAACAGGCAGCTCTAGAAAGAGTGCAGTGAGTCAAACATCCCTCAGTGTGACTTGGTCTAGTAAATGGTTCCCCCTCTGGGGAGAGTGCTCAGACAGTATTAGGGCCCTGAGGATCCTGGAGGGGATCTAGGAGGAGGTGGGGAGCTGCTAGGGAGGGAGTGAAGTAAAGGCAGAGAAGCAGAGTGCCAAAGGCCAGCTTTAAAGGTTTTGTTTGTAACCAAGAAAGAACCCGATTTTAACCCTTTAGTATTCTTGCCTGGAGAATTCTGTGGATAGGTGAGGCAGGTGGGCTACAGTCCATGGGATCACCAAGAGTTGGACGCGACTGAGCGACTAACACTTTTACTTTTAAATTTTTCAGGTCAAAAATTGACTATTTCCAACACTGAGTTTATCATAATCCTCTGGACTTGGGTAGGAATCACATCTTTCAGAATTAATTCAGTGTGATAGAACATGCAAGGAGGCCCAGTAAATTCTAACTTCCAGTTTTCAGTGCACTTGCCATTGGCTTGTTTGTTGATGGGCAATCCAGGCACATTCAGACTCTAGGTAATCACCCCATTTTCTTATCAATTATGGACAAATGAGAGACAGGAAGGGGAATTTCTAGGGAGAATAGAAAAATGGTCTTCAACACAAAATTGTTGTGTGATTAGGGGTTATGTGTCGAACCTCTTGCAGGATCCCATTTCTCATCGTTATTGTGGATGATTGAGCATGATATTGTGGCCATTCTGATGGCATCTTTCAGAAGATTTCATTTCTGATGTTCACTTGCCTGCCTGTTCAGCAAGCTGACATATCTGTTCAATACTGCACCCCCTCCCCGCAACACACACAACTGATGGATTTTAGTAGATGTAGTAGATTAGTAGTGAAAAAAATCAAAGTAGTTTGACAAAAATGTCCTCTTTTGATAGAATTTATTAGTCATTTGCTAACTAAATTGATCAGCTATTTTTATCTTGATTTTTTTTTTTGTTTTTGTTTTTAGACATAACAAGTTCAGTTAACTAAAAAGACCAGGTGTCTAATCGACTTGGCTGGTTGTGCTGACAGTTATTTGATATGACATCAATTGACTCAACTGACGGGAATTTGAATGAGTTCAGTCAAAATGTTTGAATCCATCAGCGGGGAGTGTCAACCGATTTTTGCTCTGGAGAAAGCACTCAGAGTCTGCCTTTTACAAGGAGGAAGTACAGGCTGTTTGGCCTCAAGAAACAAAAAATCAAGAGGAGAACTCTTTGAAAGACCCTGAGTGATTTTTTTTTATTTTTTTAATGTCTTCTGATCTCTGTAAGGACCTGAGTTTCTCCAGGAAACAGAAATCTATGTGCCCCATTAGAGTTCCATGTTTTAAGTCTCTGGGGAGGCTGGTGACAGCAGAAATGAATCTCCAGGGTGGATGTTTTCTATGTTATAGCAAAGATCTCACACTAACTCTGTCCTTGGGGTGTCCAGAGCCAGACCGTTGAGAAGCCACGTCTACTGCTAAAATGAGTGTTCAGTTTCCATGATCTGCGCTCCTCAGCCTGCCTCAAACTTCTTTTTCCACCCTCCTACTTCCTTCATCAGAGTGTCTAATGCCCTCATGCTGTCCCTCTCTAGGGCAAATAATAGCCTCTAATACCCCTCAGGAAAGAAAGAAAGTGTAGTCGCTCAGTCATGTCCGACTCTTTGTGACCCCATGGACAGTAGTCTGCACCAGGCTCCTCCATCTGTGGGATTTTCCAGGCAAGAGTACTGGAGTGGGTTGCCATTTCCTTCTCCAGGGAATCTTCCCGACCCAGGGATTGAACCCAGGTCTCCTGCATTGTAGACAGACGCTTCCATCTGAGCCACCAGAAAAGTCCATAGCCCTCAGGAAGGAGTGGCAAATCATTCCGGTCACTAACCCTCCCTGAGACAGATTACACTCCCTTCAGAGACTGGCACTTCGGTAGGTACTGTGAGCCAGGCCTGTGCCAAGCGCTTCACACGTGCTGCCTTGTTTCACGGTCCCAACAACCCCTGACCGTCACAGGCCTCATCCGCAGCTTTGCAGAGTTTATGAATTAAACGTCCTTGGCTGAAATTTGGAGCTGAAGTTCTGGCAATTTTCTGGATGTGTTTGGCTTGCTCTAGGCAGTGAACTGACAATCCTGGAACAGGCCCCCGGATCCCAGAATGATGGAGACCCTTGGGCATCTTGTACGGCCACACACACCCTCACATAGAGAGAGTTGCCACAGTGGCCAGTGACAAAGCTCTGACCGTTCAGATCCTTCAGACAGCCCTGCCAAAGCAGCAGCTTCTTAGATAAGACCAAAGGAAATGCCCCCAACCTTGTCCAAGGAAACACATGTCATGCGCTTTAGTTCAGCAGGAAAGACTCAAGAGTTTGAGGGTCACCAAGACTGTGTCTCATTGAATTGAGACAGCCTGGACCCTTTGCTGCAGTTCTGCAGTTCTTGCACCTGGACAAATGTCTTATTGAGCAACAAAATGCAAAGAAACTATATGGGACTAAAAATAACTGCATGCTTGTGCAGTTGGGGCAAATTCTGGACCAAAAAATACAAAAAAGACCAAAAAAACAAACCCTCCACTTCCAAAAAGCTGGGAGCAAAAACTGGGTGTCAGGAACAAAACCAGGTACTAAGCACAACCCCTGCAGCATATACCACAAAAGGGAGGACAAACCACTGAAGCCACCCTTGTAGCCCAACATGTGGACACACCCTTACCTTCACCCCATATAAAGAAGAAGTTTGGCTCTCCCTCGGGGAGCCCACAAACAAAGGAACCTGTTACTTGTTCTTGCTCCCTGTTGCTGCAGCAGGAGCCCAAATGAAGCCTTGCCTGGATTTCTTGTGTGACCTCTAGTCAATTTCTATTGATTGAGGAAGGCCAAAAACCCTGGCTGATATCAATATTACAGATTTCGTGTTCATTCTCCAAGCAGTGCTTACTAATGGGTCAGTCTGATCAATGCATTTGAGGGAAAACATCATGCAGACTTTTCCTCCAATGGCGTTCATTCAGCAAACATCTGCTCAGTGGCACAGATGTCAGCTGGGCTGGGGCCATCCTCTGTATCACTAGCCCATCACACTAAGTACAGAAGAAAACTCTGCTAGAATTAGCCGATGAGATCAAAGCATTGGTACCCAAACTCAGAAAACATTACTAAAGTGATCTGAGTGATGAATTGGTCTAACCTTGTCCCTTTCTGTGTGGCCACTGAGCACATTACTGCACACTGTCCTCTCTGGAGATTCAAGGTTGGGGTCAGTTGCCTGGCAAGGGGTTGGGGAAAGTCCTATAAAGGAGGCAAAGGTTATGTTTAGTTTCTCTCGCCTGTCTTCTCTATTTTAGATGACCCCGGTGCTTCTATACAATGGACTTTGATGACTCCGTGTTTTTTCCCCCAACACCTGCATGTGGCCGGTTAGGCTGACAAAGACTAAGAGTCTGTCCATTGGCACACAGCCAGCGAGTGCCTGGTTCCGTACGATGGTGTGTGTTGGAGTCTGCTCTCTGTTTTGCCTGTTCCATAAGATGACGTAGTAAGGTGCTGATAGCCCTGGGTAGGACCAGCCAAATTTGTTGGAATAAAGGACAGCATAGTGATGAGGTGAAGAATGAGGCTCTGGAGCCAGATGACTGAGTTTGAGTCTCAGTGTTCACCCCCACTTCCCAGCATCATGACTTTGGCCATGAGTTCTCTCTTGTGCAAAATGAGGGTTGTGGTTAATATTGGCGCGGAGTCAGCTTCATGGGCACACGACCAATGTGAGGGTATGTGCTTTTGAGCTTAAGAGGGCTGGGGCTTGAGGTTTGATGCTCTATAATTGCCATCTTGAAACTCTTCATAACTCACATACCTTAAGTTATTAAAAATCTTAAATTTGTGCTTTGTGAGTGAAGTCTGATAGGAGAGTGGGTCACGAGGTGAGGAGGCTTGGATCCTCAGCTCACACTCGGTGCTACCTCCCGCTGCCTCACCTGGGTTCTCCTCACTGCTCCCCTGTCTCTGGGAGCCCATGGCCCTGCCCAGCTTCTTCCTCTTTGCCCCGCATCTGGGGATGGCTGCTGCCTTTTCTGCACAGATGTGTCTAGGTGCTCAGGTACAGGGGTGGGAGGTCAGAGCTGGGTGGTGCCCCCGAGGCATCTTGGCTAAGTGAATCCTGGCCCAGAGTTGACCGTTTCCTTGAGGGATCACTGTTCGCAAAAGGCTGGGGTCGAGAGCTTGGCTCAACTCCGGCAGGTGTGTGCATCTGAGGGTTGGGGGATGGGAATCTGGTAGCCAGTGGGGCCTTTTTTTGTGTGCTGAGTGGCAGGGTGGGACCCCTGGTGTCTGGGAGAGTCTGCATTCACCTGGCTGGTGCAACATTATAGTATCAGATAAAAACACCATGACAGGCCAAGACGATGAGACAGCAAGAAAACCACTCCAAGAAAGAGTGGAAAAACTTTTATGTTTGAGTAACTTTCATTTTAGATTTCTCCCACTTTTTGGACAAGGGCTCCATAGTTTCATTTTGTACGAAGCCCCACAGGCTGTGTATCTGACCCTGCATCGCCTTGGGGCTGTGGGGAGGGTCTTGGATGAGCAAGCACTGAAAGCTGGGCCAGTGGGGGCCAGTGGGGGCCAATGGGGGTGTGCTCAGTGAGATCTTGTCCATTTCCAGCTGGAGGCGCTGACCAACTGTCAGGTTCTGCTCCTTTGGAGCAGCAGGGCTGCAGTCAAGTTCCCCAGGGGCGACCCTCCATCCATCGAGCTCACAACAAAATAGAGAACGGTCTGCTCTCTTCTGAACTCCAGACATGCTTCTTTAAATCGGGCCAGGTATTGACAGGTAACTAGCTATGTCTGCAATAGACAGGGCAGGCCAGGGCCAGGGCTGTGGCAGGCATCTCACTGAATCCAACTGGAAGGAGAGCAAGGGGGTTGTCATATGGTCACATCCACTGCTATTCAGCTCATTTCCATCATGATAATGAATTCAAGAACGAGCTTTTGAAATGAACTCTCGATCAGAAGGGAGGCAGTAATTGCACTGGTTATTAGCGATTACTCCTGGATGGGGGGTTAGGGGTGTGAGCAATAGAATTAAATGAATTTCCTTTGAAAGTTCTGCTGCGCAAAGTAAGAGATATAAATGCT
The DNA here is from genome assembly GCA_935064755.1 of Tragelaphus eurycerus. NCBI lineage: Eukaryota > Metazoa > Chordata > Mammalia > Artiodactyla > Bovidae > Tragelaphus > Tragelaphus eurycerus. Next base: position 18,048,722 of record CAKXYN010000023.1, read on the forward strand.
ACATTATGTGTTTAAAATACCTCCAGGGTTTGGTTTATAGACTTGTTTATATTTATACATTTATTTGAATGTTTATGGCTTTCTCTGTGTCATTTTCACATTGGTATCTCCATACTCATTATGGTTTTATGACCGCTTTTTGGAAATCAGTGGCTGAACACACCAGCACATGATCTGATGAGAGAAGGAGATCCAGAAAACAAAAACAAGTTTAATATTGTAGTTGAGGGGAAGAGCCTCCTTTGGGGTCAGAAAGTTAAAAATGAAGCTCAAGGTCTGTGCACGTTAGTTAGAATCTTGGAAAATTACTGCTTAGAAGGCAGCTGTGCCATGCTCGGTCACTTCAGTTGTGTCCAACTCTTTGCAGCTCTATGGACTGTTGCAACCCTATGGAGCCCACCAGGCTCCTCTGTTCATGAGATTTATCAGGCAATAATACTGGATTGGGTTGCCATGCCCTTCTTCAAGGGGCCTTCCCGACTCAGGGATCAAACCCAAGTCTTCTGCCTTACAGGTGGATTCTTTACTCCTGAGCCACTGAGGAGGCCCAGTAGACAGCCTCAGTTCAGTTCAGTCGCTCAGATCAGATCAGTCACTCAGTCGTGTCCGACTCTTTGCGACCCCATGAACTGCAGCACGCCAGGCCTCCCTGTCCATCACCAGCTCTCGGAGGTCACTCAGACTCACATTCATCGAGTCAGTGATGCCATCCAGCCATCTCATCCTCTGTCATCCCCTTCTCCTCCTGCCCCAAGTCCCCCCTAGCACCAGAGTCTTTTCCAATGAGTCAACCCTTACCATCAGGTGGCCAAAGTACTGGAGTTTCAGCTTTAGCATCATTCCTTCCAAAGAAACCCTAGGGCTGATCTCCTTCAGAATGGACTGATTGGATCTCCTTGCAGTCCAGGGGACTCTCAAGAGTCTTCTCCAACACCACAGTTCAAAAGCATCAATTCTTCGGCACTCAGCCTTCTTCACAGTCCAGCTCTCACATCCATACATGACCACAGGAAAAACCATAGCCTTGACTAGACGAACCTTTGTTGGCAAAGTAATGTCTCTGCTCTTGAATATGCTATCTAGGTTGGTCATAACTTTCCTTCCAAGGAGTAAGCGTCTTTTAATTTCATGGCTGCAGATAGTCAAATTCCAGCCCTCCAAAAGTTGGGGATACAAAGGCCTTGAGAGGTTGAGGGACTGATCAGGGCTCTTGAAGCTCATTGTCCAGAAATCAGGATGAGGGCCTGGCTCTTCTGATGTCCAGAGCTCCTCCAGACCTACCCTCCTTCCCTTCCTGTACACAGAGTGACTTTCCCATTGGGCATAGAGGCATAGCCCATGATACTTTTAAGGGTCCACAAAAATGCTTTAGTTTCTTTAAAAATCTTAAGTAAAAATGCATATAATTCAGCCAGGATTATATTTATCTCAGTACCAGTTCAGTTCAGTTCAGTCGCTCATCTTGGTACCAATGCGGTCATAAAATACAATTTTTAATTTTGTTTATGGAAGAAGGGACTTATGAAAGTCAAGTGTCCAGGGCCCCCTACAAATCATCATTTTTCCCTGCTGATACAGACCAACCAAGACAGCTATAGGAGAAATTCAGGGTGGGGGACCCAGTCTTCCACATTGGCCCCTCCTCATGATGATGAGGCTCTGCTCCCTCCCCATCATGCTCCTTTTAAGTAAGCCCTTTTGTCTCAAATGTCCTTTTGCCTCTCTGCCGAAAGGTCATTTCAAACAGGGAAGAGAGGCTCTGAATTACACATTAGGATGGGCAATGAGTGATAGAAATAAGCTACATGGGCAGATCTATGTGCGTGTGCCGTCAGTTGCTCAGTCATGTCTGACTCTTTGTGACCTCCACGGACTGTAGCCTGCCAGACTCCTCTGTCCATGGAATTCTCCAAGTGAGAATACTGGAGCAGGTTGCCATTTCCTGGGCTTCCCAGGTGGCACTAGTGTTAAGGAACCCACCTGCCAATGCAGGAGACATAAGGGGTGCAGGTTCCATCCCTGGTTCAGGAAGATCCTTTGGAGGAGGGCATGGCAACCCACTCCAGTATTCTTGTCTGGAGAATCCCATGGACAGAGGTGCCTGGTGGGTTACAGTCCGTAGGGTTGCAAAGAGTTGGATGTGACTGAAGTGACTGAGCACATACACACGCCATTTGCTGCTCCATCTTCCTGATCCAGGGATGGAACCCACGTCTCTTGTGTCTCCTGCATTGGCAAGTGGATTCTTTACCACTCTGCCAGCTGGAAAGCCTGGGCAAATCCACAGTGAGCAGCAAACCTCTGCTGACTCAGTTCTGACCAGAAGATACTTGAAGGTCTCTATGGTATGTTTGAGTCACAGCTGCTGTGTGAATGCATGGGTGCCCATAGATAGAAGGTTCCATGTAGTAAAATGCAAGGTGTGTTGCATATCTCTGGGTGTGTGTGTTTTGGTTGGCCTGCACCTCCTCAAACCTGACCAACCTTCAAGGTTCTCCCATCTCAGTAAGATAGACAGTCACTCACAGCAGTAGACTGAGTCTTTATGTCACCCCTAAATTAATGTTTTGAAACCTCACCCACAATGTGATGGAATTGAGAAGTGGGGCTTTGGGAGGTGATTGGGCCCCAAGGGTGGAGCCCTCATGGATGGGATTAGTGCCCTTATAGAAAAGGTCTTAGAGGGTTCCCTAGTCCCTTCTTCCATATGAGGACACAGTGAAACAACTCTCTAGGACCAGGAAGCCAGGTCTCACCAATCTCAAATCTACTGGCTCCTTCATCTCTGACTTTTAATGTCCAAAACTGTGAGGAATAGGGGCTTCCCTGGTAGCTCAGATGATGAAGTGTCTACCTGCAATGTGGGAGACCTGGGTTCGATCCCTGGGTCAGGAAGATCCCCTGGAGAAGGAAATGGCAACCCACTCCAGTATTCTTGCCTGGAAAATTCCATGAGGAGCCTGGTAGGCTACAGCCCACGGGATCTCAAAGAGTTGGACATGACTGAGCAACTTCACTGGTGAGGAATAGGTGTTTGTTGTTTATAGACCACCCAGTCTATGGCATTTGTTATGGTGGCCCAAACATACTGGGCCCAGAGGGACTCAGGTCTCACATGCTCTCATACTCCACACCCAGATGGACCATTATTTCTATTAGCGTCTCCTAAAAATCACACGTGCAATCAGCTTTTCTCATCACCTCATTGCTAGGTGGCCAAGCCTAGGGCATCATCATGTCCCTCCCGTGTTATGTGAACAGCCATCTGACCAAGACCTGCCTCTCTGCCTTCTACTTCAGTCCAGCCTGAGTCAGTCCAGTCAGTGGTCCTTCGGATATTTAGCTGGAAACCTACGCTTGCTCAAAATCCCCTGGGGACTGATCAGCTCACTCAGATACAAGTCAGAGGTGTTCTACCCACTTGGCTTCCAGGACTTGGACTCTGGCTACTTCTCTGACATCATCTCCTTCCTGTTGCCTCCTTCTTTGCCTCGAACACATCAAACTCACGCCTACTCCAGGATGCTTACATGTTCCATTCCCTCTGCTTAGAATACCCTCCCCTGGTTAGCCATGGCTCCTCAGAGATGCATCCTCCAGCCCCCTCTTTATTATAGCAGCCCCAGCAAAACTTTCCTCCACACGCTCACCACCACCCACCACTCTAGTAACCCTCATTTTTTTTTTTTTTTTTGCTGTTTGTCCCTCCCATTGGGATGAAGTACTCCCCTCCCCAGGGAGGAACCACATCTTTCTCATTATTGTATCTCTAGACTTATAAGAAATCACATTTCAAATAATACTTGTTGAATGAACGGAGCAAAGATTGGAACCGCAAAGTAATTTACTCTGTGAAAATGCCTGAACACCTGCTTCTATGGGTAGGTTTTCTATTTTTCATCCCAGATTTTGAACTGGAAATTTTGCTGATTTTCCTGGTCTCAAGGGTGCCCCTGCCTAGTTTCATCCCTCACCCTTTTCAAATGCTGGGTAGCTGGTTTTCCTGCTTGTCCTCTGTGGAGAGCATTTCTAAAATATAACTAGAGCCCGTACCTCCCCTGTGAGAACCCTGCCAAGGCTCCTGGCGGCCTCCAAGGGAACGGCGCGTCAGACCAGCATCCAGCCTCCTTGCCCACCCCACCCATCTCACTGTCTTGGCTGCAGCCCTCCTGTGCTTTTTCAGTTCCTGAAACTGGCCCCAGTTTTCAGGCCATAACTTTTTTACGCCATAAATTGTCATGACACTATTATTGCTCAAAACAGTTCTTAAATTGACAGGAAAGGGAGAGGGAAAAGAAAAATATCATTTCCCCACCCCCATAAATTTCAGATGGAACTATGGGAAGAGGAAGAAAGTGAGGAGCGCTGCTAGAAGAGCTGATGATGAAACAGAGGGGCACTGGGTAATTTTACCGGCAAACATCTTGTTCATTAATTCAGTTGATATTGATGAAACACACTTTGTGAGCCAGACAGATGCTGGGGCCTGTGCTGGGTTGGGGCTGGGGACAGAGGTGAGATGCTCATTGGATTGTGGAGAGACAGATGGCAGGTAGGGAGTCATGCCTATCTGCAGGGAAGCAGGGGTGCTGAGGGAGTCTAGAAAAGGGGCTTCCCACACCCGAAAACAGTGTGCTCTGAGCTAGTCTTCAATGGGGAGGAAGAGGGGGTAAGGCAAATACATGAGTGATGGTCAGAGGAGAGTATAGGTTTAATCAGGATTGAGGGTTGAGTGGGTTCGGTCCAGAAACCATGCAAGCACAGGGTGGGGAGAATTACAGGATCGCCGGGAGCTGTGGGAGCTATGAAGGGGGTTAGCACAGAAAGGGCTGCCCTTATACATAGCTTAGAAGTTCATTGGGTAACATGGACTTGGAGGCAAGGAGATGAGCCAAGAGATCGTTCAGCAGCTCACTTGAGAAACAAGGCACAGAAAGAAGTCATGCAGGCAGCCACCTTGGAGATCTGTTTGAGGTTCAGGTGGGATTGGTTGGCAGAGAGCTCAAAGGCCATTCCTGGGGGACAGGGACACCAGGAGCTACTTGAGGAGGGGAGACTTCAGGAGGTGGTTGAGGGTCTGACCATAGAGGAGCTGGGCTGCTTGGCGAGGAGGGCAGGCGGCTGTGATGGTTAGTTTAGTGCATCGGCTTGTCTGGGCTCCAGTCCCCAGTTACTCAATCAAACACTTATTGGGTGTTGTTGTGAAGGTGCTTTGTAGGTGCATTTAAAGTCCATAATCAACTGATTATGTTGTTGTCATAATCTAATAATGACATAATATAAGTCATAATCAACTGACTTTAAGTATGATCCAGTGGGCCTGATTCAAAAAGCCTTAAAGTTCAAGTTTTTCTGGGAAAAAGAACTGTTACCTGTGGATAGCAGCTTCACTGCAGGCTTGAGAGTCCCATTCAGATTTTGGACTTGCCAAGTCAGCCCTCACAACCCTCACAGCAATAAGCCAGTTCCTTGCAATAAGTCTGTCCCTATCTATCTAAGCTCCCATGGGTTCTATTTTTCTGGCTGACCCCAACTGATAACAACAGCTATGAGGGAACCAAGCCCAGCACCTTGCCTGGAGAAGACCTCTTGTTCTCCTGCAGCCTTGTCATTCCCTAGGGAAAGTGCCTCTTCCTCTTCCTCCTTCATCAGGAGCCCCATGGAGAAGCCAGTAGCAAAGATGAGTCTGTCTGGGGAAGGGAAGCACATCTCTATGCACCTGAGTGGGTGCCAAAGTACATGTCCCTACAATGGGAGGACTGATTCTTGCCTCTCAGAGACCCAAATCAACCTAGCCCAGTGCATCTCACTGTATAAGTACTCCCTCTCTCTTGTTATGGAGAAGAAAATGGCAACCCACTGCAGTATTCTTGCCTGGAGAATCCCAGGGATGGACGAGTCTCATGGGCTGCCATCTATGGGGTCTCACAGAGTCAGACACAACTGAAGCAACTTAGCAGCAGCCCCAGCTCTCTTGTTAACTCTTGGGCAATTCTCTGTGGGTTTATCATATCAAGGGAGAATCCCCATCCTCGCTGTCTTTTCCATCATTTTTAATTCTCACAACTCTCTGTTCCCCTATAAGGGCTTGAAATATATCCACCAAGTTTCTAACGAAGATCCTGCTCTATCTGCATAAGTATCAATTAACCAAACTCAATCTCAGGCATCCTGGGGGTGAGATCAATTTTGTTCCAGATAGCTGTGCCAATTTCCACTGCTTCCAGTAGTATTTCAAACTCACCGAGAGTGCTTGGCAAGCCAAACATTTCCACATGGTTTACCCACATTAATTAATTTAGCCTCATGCTGCCATGGAGGGATAGGAGAGGGCAACTGGGTGCACAGGTGGAGTTTAAGGGAGGGCTGATGGGGGAGGGTCCTTGTGAGCTGAGGAGGCCTCCTCCTCCCAATGCCCCTTCCCTTCTACCCACCCCGCACCTCCACCCATGATGTGTGGCTTTCTTTTTCTTGGATGTAATCGACACGGCTCAGCAGGAGGGCTTCCATGAAGCACGAGCAACGTGGGCCCTATGATCCCATTTCTGCACTGTCTTAAGGGTTGTCAGGGTGGCAAAAATCTTCTTAATGCATCTGCTAGGGGCAGCAGGCTCAGTACGATGCTGGCTCCCAAGGACTGAGTCAGGCAACTTGAAAAATGATGATGCCTGCAATGCCACCTGAGTGTGTGGGAGGAAGAGGGAAGGGCTAGGGGGGAGAGAAGACGCTGGAGGCTGCCGTTGAGTACTTAGGTCCATCCAGGAAACGCATGATAATCTTGGTTCTCATCCTCATAGTGACCCTGCTGGCTACTTACTACTACTTTCTTCTTGAAGAAGGGGAAACTGAGGCTTTGTTCTTAAAGCCTTTACTGTTTTCTGTATCCATGATGTCTCTCACATGGAGGGGCGAATCCAACTGCAAAGCTTGGTGGAGCCTGTAAACTTGGGGGAAAGTACCTGGTTTCTGGCATCAACATATGACTGCAGGTAATCGCTCAATGCCTGTGTTCCTCAGTTTAGTTGTTGGTTAATGGAAAGATATCGTGAAATGGAAGAAAAACTCTGGGGTGTGAAGTCAGCCTACTTTACATTCTAGGACCTTCTATGCCGCAGCTTTTTAAAACTCTATAAAATGGGAATACAAATAACCTACCTTATAGGGTTTCTGATTAAATGACATATTGCATATAAAGGGCTTAGTGCAGGGTCAGCCACATTGTTAAATGCTAAATAAGTGAAGTATCACTAATTTTTCACGGGGACATTGTGGAGATCAGTTTTTAGCTCATTTTAAATTAGCTCCTGCTTTTTGTATAACATATGTTTGGTACTTCCACAGACATGCAAACACACTGTAAAGGGTGTCAGGAATACTATTATTTTTATAATGCAAGGAAATAGCTTAAAAAGGTGGTTGAGGAAGTAGGTAAAATTATGGAAGGGTTGGTTGAATACACGAGGTGATCAGATTTTGGAGTGATTAATGCAGAAAAGTTTCATGGAAGAATAAATGTCTGGGCAAGTTCTGGAAAGAGGAAAGGGTTATGTCTGGAAGAAAGGAGCATTTGTTTCTGGAGGGGTTAAAGGCTGACAGAAATGGGAGGACACTGTGTGTGTGTGCATCTCTGTGTAGGTGTGTGTATGGGTGTGCGTCTCTGTATAGTGTGTGTGTGTGTGTGTGTATGTGTTGATCTCTGTGTAGGGGTGTGTGTGTGTGTGTATGTGTGCGTGTGTGTGGCCTGGGGAAGGATGGCAGGTGGACACCTGGAAGGAGCCTGTTCTGACAGGTGTGACCGCTGCCAAGGGCAGTGGAGTCAGGGTGGTGGTGAGCCATGAAATCCATGTGCAGGAGTCTCACTTTGGTAGCAAGACTTGGGCTGTAGAATTCTTGGCTTGTTTCCTGGAGTTCCAGAATTTAGAACTAGAAGACATCTGGTTCAGCCTCCAGCCTATCAGGCTAGTAAATATTAACTCACAGTTTTACAAGGAAGAGACTCATAAGGTGCCAAGAGTTATGAGGGGCCTGGTATCACAGACCCCACTCTCCCTGGTTCACCCATCTGTCCTGACTTTTTCTCTTGGCAGAAGTAATAACCCATCCAGGAGAGAGAAGAGAGGAGAAAGAGAGGAATGGTATGGCAAGCAGGCCCTTGAAATCCTCAGGATAAAATGAGGATCGAAGAAAGCTAGGCAGGCCTGCCATGAAGCTGGTGCGGGAGACCCGAAGTACTGTTGTCTGATTGGAGGAGGACATGGGCTGTTTAAACTCTGCTTTCCCTTCACCCCAGGATCCCTCGAGTGTCATAGCTAATGCCTGATATTCTATGATATACCTTATATTTCAATCCCTCATTGCTATAGCAAAACCCCTAACGCTCTACATCATTGAGTCCTCTAGCCCAGTACCCTGCGCTGGAGTTTGTACCATGGTGCTTCTCAAATCTCTGCTTACTCTGGTAGCAAATAATCTATGCCATCCCTCTGGCCCCACTGCCCTGACTGTTCTAAACCCTGTAGCACTGCAGTCTATCCTACCAGCTTCCTCTGCTCTCGTATTCAAGGTCCTTCTTTAAATCACATTTTAAAAAAGTAAACAACACTGAACATTCATCAGTTGAGGGGCTCCTGCAGGTGCTTTTTTTTTTGTCTTCTCCATTGGTCAGTCATAGTTTCAAAGATTTTTTATTGAAGGAGCTTAGGGGCGACAGTCTGGCTGGGAAGCGGCGGTGTTAAAATCCTCAAGTAGCACGTGCAGAACAAGCCCAGCATTCTTCTTTAGCTGGAATACTAGAGAACAATAAAAATAGCAAACTTTTCTAAAATTCCGTTTGCCTAAGATTGAAAAAATGCCTGTGTGTTAAGTTGCTTCAGTCATGTCCGACTCTTTGCTACCCTACCAGGCTCCTCTGTCCATAGGATTCTCCAGGCAACAATACTGAAGTGGGGATCTTCCTGATTCAAGGATTGAACCCACACCCCTTATGTCTCCTGCATTGCCAGGCAGATTCTTTACCACCAGGGCCACCTGGGAAGCCCTGAGGAAATGCCTAGTCACTGTATTTAAGAACATTATTCTTAGGGCTTTATTGTTAGTAATAGGATTATTATTTGGACTGGCTGAGGGGGTGGTGTAAGAGATGATGGAGAAGCTAAATGCTACGCACCGCCACCATACTGGCAAGGTGCCAACCAGTTCTTCTGTATCCACCCTGTTTGGTAAGTCATCACTGCCCACACATGCTTATTGAGCACTTAAAATGTGACTAGTCCAAATTGAGATATGTTGTAAATGTAAAATGCATACTGAATTTCAAAGACTTTGTACAAAAGAATGTGATATTTTTCATTAATAATTTTTAATGTTGATTACATGTTGAAATGATACTACTTTAGATACATTAGGCTAAATTAAAAATATGTTATTAAAATTAGTTAGAACTATTACTTTAAAAGATATAATACACTATAATTTTTAAAACTTTTTTTAGTAAAAAATTTTAAATGATTTATGTGACACACTCATTGGAAGGACTGATGCTGAAGCTGAAGCTCCAATAGTTTGGCCCCCTGATGCAAAGAACTGACATTGGAAAAGACCCTGATGCTGGGAAAGACTGAAGGCAGGAGGTGAAGTGGACAACAGAGGATGAGATGGTTGGATGGCATCACTGACGCGAGGGACATGAGTTTGAGCAAACTCCAGGAGTTGGTGATGGACGGGGAAGCCTGGCGTGCTGCAGTCCATGGGGTTGCAAAGAGTCGGACACGACTGAGAGACTGAACTGACTGAATGTGACTCACATCAGTGGCTCATGATTTGTTTCTCTGGAACAGTGCTGATGTAGAACCCTGGATCTTTTATCGTTTGGTGATGCTGGTTCCAGAGGTACCCTTGGACTCTATCAGTTTGAAGAACCAATCTGGGAAGTATCTGATTTATTACCAACAGTCACTTGAAGGAAGGAATAGCTTCACCTTATTGCCTCCCTACTCTGTGCCTGTGTGTTGCCCCAGGAATGACACTCACAGGGATGCTGACGACCATAGAGGTTGAGTTCTGGGGGCTCAAGGATCCAAGCCCAGCTCTGCTGGACCAGCCATCCACTGGGCCCCCTTCCCCTTACCAGGCCACGATGCTCTGTCTCCCTTTGTCAGAGAGAGCTGGATGGAGGAGGCCAGGGGTCAAGTGCTGCCCCTTTCTGCTCTAAAATGCCTATTTCTCTTGGCTGAGGGAGGCCTTCAGAGCTCTCAGGCACAATACTGCGCCTTTGGGCTGTAAAGCAGAGCCCTGGGGACTAGGCTCCAACTTCCAATCTCTGGCTTGGTGGCTGCGGGAACCAACCTCCTGCATCTGCTTCTCAAAATGTAGAGAGGGGTGGGGTGCCCAGGTTCACGGGGAGCTGTGTTTATGGCGTTCCGCCTCCAGATGGAAAGGAAACTGGTTCCATTTGATATCCTGATGTGTGGCGTAGGCGACAGGACATCAGAATATTTAGACATGCAGACAGTTGGCTGAGTTTTTATTTACTGTACAGGCATTTAGAGACTCAGATTGGGATGGGAAGGAGAGGAAAGACTGAAAGAGTATCTGGTGTGATCCTCTCATTTTACATGTCAAATAAATGGAAGCAGAAATGCTAAAGGTCTATCCAACCTCGCCAGTGAGAAGGTGGAAACTGCCACTCTGGGCCAGTGTCCCTTGGCCAGCAGCTTCCTTTAAAGATGTGGGAGAGGCATTGGTGCTGACCGTTCCTGACCCCAGTGATTCCACATACTCAATCACCGCCCCTGTGGGGGACGTAGAGACTCTGGAATCTGTTCCTGCAGGTCCCTGGCTGTTGCCAGCTGCTGCAAAGATTTCAGTCAGAGGCTTCTCATGGCCCCAAAGACTCTGCACCTTCCCCAGGTGTCCCAGGGCCTGAGACTGGAAGCTTGGGAATCTGTTGGCTCTCCTGACAGGAGGCAGGAGGACTAGTCTGGGTCACAGCTGTGAAGTCAGTGAAATGGCTTTGGCCCTCCCAGCTGCCTCCCGTGCGTGTGCCTTTTGGGGGATGTCTCCGTTGGTGGAGGGAAGCAGTCAGGTGAATAGCCTGCAGCCTTACTGCTCAAGTGCCTCCATGGCCCAGCAGCAGCACCTGTGAGCCTGTTAGAACTGTGGACCCCCAGCTCCTCCGCAAACATGCTGAAGAACCAGCGTTTCAGCAAGACTGCTAGGGAATTTGTATGCTCAGGACAGTTTGTGAAGCCCAGGCTTAGAATCTTAGTGACTTAATTCATTGCTGCACTCAGGGGGTACTTACATAACACAAGGGTAAGGCGAGAGTGAACTGTTTGTTTCAAAAAGTATACCTCCATCGGTAGGTGAGAAGGGGGCAAGTAAAGACCTTGGTGTCCGTCATTGGTAATTAGGTCTGCGTTTTTGTATGGGGAAGGTGGGGTGGGGTGGGGTAGGGAGGGTCGTGGGTCATTTGAGAGCTTAGGCTCTGGAGCCTGATTGCTGAGGTTCAAATACTGAGTCTATGTCAGCTAAGTGATCTTAGTCCCTCATGAGACCTTGGGCAATTTTCCCAAGTTTTCTCATCCGCAAAATGGGGATGATAGTATTACTATATTATCTATTCATTAGGAGGAAATGATTTAACTCTTGCAAGCCCTTAGAACGAGCAGTACTTCAGCACACTGTACACGCTTGCTGTGCCGTGCTCAGTTGTATCCAACTCTTTGCACCTCCATGGACTACAGCCCACCAGGCTCCTCTGTCCATAGAATTTTCCAGGCAAGAATACTGGAGTGGGTTGCCAGCTCCTACTCCAGGGGATCTTCCCAACCCAGGGATCGAACCCGTGTCTCCTGCATTGGCAGGAGAATTCTTACCAGTGAGCCACCTAGGAAGCCACCGTATATGCTTAATTAAAGTTGATTTTTATTCTGATCATTTCCATGCCTGAAGCCAACCCTGACAACTGGGTCAGAGATGTTCTGCCCACAGAGCATGACATTCCTATTTTAGGGACAACTGCTTGGATGACAAGTGAGTCATGATGTTCTGTACCCTTCCATTCCACAGGTCTGGACTTCGGGTCCCTGGGGTGCCAAGGCCTGGGGAAGAAGGGCCCCACTTGGCTTTCTGCAAGGCAAACTCCACACACACACACACACACACACACACACACACACACACGTGAACTGCCATTGCCATGTCCTGGGGCAGTTTCCAGAAAACAAAACCAAGTCACCTCCAGGGAGTCCTCACCCTGTTTTGTTTGAAAATAAACATGTAATAGTTTATGATGTGAATTATAGTTCAATAGGAAATGAACTAAGAGTGTCCAATTCCTTTAGGATGGGTCATTTCATAGCTGAGGGGAGTCTGGGCCTGTGAGTTCTTGCAAAAAACCATGTCAGCAGCTCTGATCAGAGGCAGAGAGAGCTGGTGCTCAAAGTGAACTTCTCTGCCTGGTCTGTGCTGGGAGGTGGAGAGAACTCAGGAGCCCTGGGGTTTTAATTTGCCAAACCTCAGGCAAATCCTTCTCTCTCCCTCTATCCTGGGCCCTTCAGCTGTAAAACAAGGGAATGGAACCTAACAGTATCCCCTGGTTTAGCTGGAGTTTCCTGTGCTCTAAAAAAAGTCTTCTTGACAGCTCACTGGTGACAGTGGGGTGGTCAGCAACTTGACAGGGAGGGCAGTCAGGGTGACACCCCTCTCTGAGAGGAGTCAAACCTTTCCAAAGTTGGGTGCTGCTGGGGTCTGGAGGAGCTCCCACGACCCCCACACCCGCCCAGTGTGCAGCCTCTTTAGAATCCCCGGCACCACCGCTGCGCTTTCCTCAACAGCCCCTCTGGGCCCCCACCCTGCCCCAGCCTTGCCACTTCCCCCTTCTTCAGCAAGTTAACCAAATTCTCTCTTCATGGACAGTTCAATGGAAAGTTAGTCTGAAACGACAGTATATCATATTTCATGAATTTAATAGGGTTTTCATGATTTTACAAAGTGCCTCCACCAGACACTCACAGCTGGAGGCGGCTCAGCGGGAGGCTGAAGCCCTGCATCTGGGTTTTTCAACTCTTGCCAAAATCCATTGAATTTGATCCGGAATGACTATGAATCTTTGGAATGTACAGTCCCTTTTCTCTTGCCTTATCCAAATAAAAAGGGGGAGGGGGAGGGTGGTGCAGAGAAATATCCTAAGAGAATTCCATATGGAAACACTAAATGTGCATTATAAAGGATTTCCTATAAACAAAATCACGGTCAGAGATGTTGAACCCTCCCCATGTTTAAAACAAAGGGCTCTTGTGTGTGTGTTTGTGTGCACTTTCTAACATACACATGTATTCATGGGGTACCCTGGCCGTCCCCCTTCCTCTCTAGCTAACGCTCTTCTTTTCCATCTCCCCTGCCCCCAGACTAGCCCCAAACTCCTAACAAGAACAAACTTTAATCGTTCTGTGCAGTAAATCCCCTACAAATAAATATCCAGGGCAACTTCAAACGCGCTTAATTGGAAGCACATGGGAAGAACTCCCCAGTCCTGGCCAAGGCTGCAGGGCTGTAATTTAATGTTATGATCTGCCAGAAATATGCGCCATAATGAGCAGAGTTTGGGTTTCCTTTCTGTGTATCAGAAAACTGCAGGTTTGAGTTTTTTCACGTTCTTTTTTTCTCATTTGCTCTGCTTTTGTTCAGTCATCAAACTTCACATTTAACATCCCCCCATCAAACCCAAACGAAAAAAGACAACCGCAATCTAAACAAGCCTTCCTCTCCCTTTAACCTCTCCCCGCAACTCCCTCGCTTCAAACTGTGCATGACTGTTCTGTCTTTCCCTCTGCTGTAAAAGAATTATGGCTTAGGGTTTATGGGATTTAAAAAAAATGTGTTCAATCACCAGGATGGGAGAAATGAGGCTAAACCACCTCTGGACCCTCTAATGGTTTTATCATAGAATTATAGCTGGAATGGGCTGGCAAGAACTTTGAGGGGTCGTGCAGTCCATCCTCCGGGCTCCACACTGCTTTATCTCCAGCACTGAGGTCCGTGGGTAGCCGCCTCTCCTCAGGGATCACCCAGAGAGGAGTTTGTGTAACACTCCCCTGGAAGTGAACCACATCCCTAAGCTTAAGGAAGTGTTTCACAGGTCCTATGAAAGTCACATGACCTAAGGCCATTTCTCTTCATCGCATCCTTAGGAAGCAGAAGACTATTCGATGTCATTTTTGGGAAGACTTCATTTGGGACAGTGCCCCCAGCCAAGAGGGTAGGAGCAACTCCTTCTGGTTTCAAAGAGAGGAAACCCAATGCCAAGTTCCCTTTGCATAGAACTGCTGAATATCAGGTTTCAAAGGAAATTCAGGGGCCATCCAGTCCAACTGTGCCTGAAGACCTGGGGTCTTCTTAGTGGTGCCCAGGCCCTTCTAGCAACTGGAAGCCCACTGTCCCCTCAGCCAGTTTCTTCTACTTTGTGAGAGTTCTCATGATCAGATAGCTGTCTCTCCTATTGAGCCCAGATTCATATTTTCATTCTTTGCTTTTGCTGGGCTTCATTCTGTTCTCTGAAGCTACATGGAAGAATTCAAATTCCTCTGAATGACAGTCATATTCCTATCATATCATTATCATATTGATATCATGTCATTACCATATTCATATTATATTATTATCATATTTACATCATAACATATTCATCCCAACTTTTCCCTTTCCAAGAACTAAGAAAGGACCAACTCAGCTTTTTCAGTTACTCTGCCCCCTCTCCCACATCCCCAATTCAATATATAGTCTATACCACTCAGCAGAATCGTGGTCTTTGTTTACTCTACCTACAAAATTGGAGTAATTCTGTCATTTGTTCCTACTGCCTAGAATGGCTGTGAGGATTGCCTTGAGATGGAATATTGTTTCTGTTGCATTTTTCTTCAGTGCTAACACAGGTGGCTGGTGAGCGTGAGCCCTCTATCCTCACCATTTTCAGTTGTCTTTCCTAGCTGTGTGGCTCTGGGCCAGCCACTCTACCTCTCTGGGGATTAGTTTCTTCCTCTGGAAAATCGAAGAGCTGGATTAAATGACTTCCAAGATTCCTTCTAGTTCAACAGACTAACAAGGGCAGGTGTTGACACCAACTGGAGCCAATGCCCTAGAAGCTTTTGTATCTTTGATCCCACTGCCTTCTGCTCATCTATCAACTGGTGAATGAATGAGGAGTATTAAACCAAGTTAAAGAAGATATGGCTCTTGTCTGCTGGGAACCTACCTTCTGGTTCATGAGACAAGAGATACACAGAGGACAGAACCAGAGGACAGGGCAAGACATCTTATAACCAGGTGGGTGCCAGAACGAGTATCCTGGAAGGGGGTTCTCATTCCCAGTGTTGACACACTGGTAAAAGCAGCTGGTTGTGTGGTGGTATGCTGCAGGCCCAGTGTTTTCAGTAACAGTTAAGGGATTGTGTTTGTGAGTGTATAATTAAAAATAAAGCAGAATAAGAATATTTTTCTATACCATTATTCTCAGTCATGCACAATCTACGACAGGCTCTTACAGCAATAGATAAAGGGGCACAGTTATAGCTGACATTTAATCTCTACTGCTTTCCATATTCTGAACCCTGCCCCACCAATCCCTGCCTGGGGGCCCCACCCCTCACCTGGGAGTCTGTGGTCTGTGGGAGCCCCGTTTATTTCACAGGGCATGGTAGCCAATGCTTGCTAACCACTGACATGTGACTGAAGGACAGAGGGAAGAGACCTGTGGGTCTGAAGAAAGAGCAAATCCTGAAAGGATGGACTCGAAGCTTGCACCAGGCTGGGGTAGGGGTGGGGAGTGCAGCCAGCCAGGGCCTGGTTCAAGCCCCCTTTGTGCCTTTGGACTATTGCCATTTTGCTTCCACTCTTGTTCCCTTGCAGAATATGCTCCATGCAGCAGCCAGAAGAAGCGTTTGAAAACAAATTAGATCATGCTGCTTCTCTGCTCTGGGTCTTTCACTTTCCAAAGTGCTGGGAACGGTATCCTAACCCATGTTTAGGCCTCTCAGGTTTATGAGAATGGGCTTTCCACTATCTTTCCTGCCTAACTTCCCTCCTCCTCTCCTTTTGTGCTTCGCTCCTTAACCACACAGCATTCTCCATCCTGCCTACACCAGCCAGGCACACTCCTGCCTCAGGGCCTTTGCACAGACTGTTCCCAGATACGTGACTCACTGCCTTGTTTTCTCAAGGTCTTTACAAGGTGGGCTTCCCTGATCACTGCATCTAGGGCAGCATTCCCTGCCACTCTCTCCCTAACTCACACCACTTTTTTCCATAGTATTATTACTGCCTAGCAGTGTACTATCATCATATTTGTCTGCTGTCTCTCTCTGTCACAAGAGGGAAGGGAACTTTGTCTTGTTTGTGTCTCTGGATGGGCCCTTTCATCCTAGTGCTAAGGGAAAGGTCCAGAGAGGTAAAAGGACCAGTCCACAGCGTGTTTCTGAGGGACCCAAGAGAAGAGCTCAAGCCATCCAGTCTCCAACCTGTGCATCACTTATTAAGGCCTGCTGATTTTGATCTGAATATTTCAGCATTTAACGTTTTCCAGAGCATTTCCCACAAACATTATTTTGTCCTATATGCAGAAACCTGCGGCCAGATTCTCAGTGTCAGCTTACAGAAGCATAAAGCGAACTTCAGAGATGAAGGGATTTTCTGAAAGTCACATGGAGCTGGGGCTGGAACTCAGGGCCCACAGCGTCCGCAGGCCAGGGCTTCAGAGCTGCAGAACTCGCCTTTCAAAGAAGGAGGCCTGGCATTGTCGTCCCCCAACCCCGCACCACGGTAACCCGCCGCCCCCTTGCTAATCGACAGGTGCGTTTCTGAGCACTTCCATTCACATCTGGCTTCTGAGAAATCCAGCTCCCTCCCCCAGGATCCGCACTGTCCAGTAGAAGCAGCCCGGAGTGGGGGGAGAAGAGGGCAGAGGGGTTGGGGGTAGAGCGAGGTGGAGGGGTGGGGAGGGGGAGGGCCATTTCTGATGCTAAATTGGCCCGTGGAGCGGAGGAGGGTGCAGCTGGGTTCATTAGCTGCCTTCAGTCTCGCGCATTGAAAGCTGGAAGAAATGTGTGGTAATTAATAAGCACTCGGGCTCCCAAGGGAGCAGTCCTGTGGGTGAGAGGAGGCAGTGAGGTCCTGTTAAGGTGCAGCAGATCTGGCTCCCTCTGAAATTAATCTAGCCCGCGGGACAAGCACCATTTCTGCCCGAGTTGTAAAAAGACAACGCCATTTTAAAAATCATCCCCATCGAAAAATCCTAAAATGGCAGGATGTCCCCGTCACCCTGTCTCTGTGTCACTTTGACTCCGATTTGAGACGGGCGCTGTCAGCGCCGGTGGTGGCCGATCACGTGCAAGGTCCGAGGGGAGGTGTCCTGCAGTATAAAATAACGCTGGCATTCTGCAGACTCTGTGTGAAACCCAGAAGGTAAAATATCTTAGTAATAATCTTTTATAAGGATTGGATGTCGAAGTAATAGTTTGGATATATTGAGTTAAAAATATTAAGGTTAATTTTGGCTGTTTCTTTTTAACAATTTTAATGGGACTACTGGAAAATTTTAAAATGACATACGTGGCTTGCATTCATTCAGCCGTCCCTGGAATTGGCTCATGCCAGCTCGGGAGAATCAACTGTGAGCCTTTCCTCCCAACTCTGTGTTTAGTGAGGTCAGGTTAGTGTCTTGAAATTAGTATGGGTGGAATTTTTAACACTACAGTTGGCAAGTGCTAGAAATTAGGATTTTTTAAGAGCTGGTTTATCAACACACCACTCCTCACATTATATTTCCCTGTTAGTTCTATTCTGGGTGTTTTGTTTAAGATTTCCTTTCTGGGTATGCAGGTTGCATGTGGGAGTTTTGTGTGCTTTTCTCTGTCTCTTTTCCCTAGTGCGCCTATATTCTTGTTTTTATTTATTTTTTCATTCATCCACAATCATTGAATAAGCACTGTGCATAAGGTACTGTTTTAGACCATAGAGATTTATGATGAATAAGTCACAGTCCTGCTCCAGGGAGCACTCAGGATCTAGTGGGCATGAGAACAGAAGTTGGGGCAAACTGCTGTGGCAGTGGTGCTGCCGTTGAGTTGCTAAGTCCTGTCCGACTCTTTTCTGACCCCATGGACTGTAGCCCATCAGGCTCCTCTGTCCATAGCATTTCAGCAGTGGTGAAGGTGAGGTCAAATGAATAGGACAACCTGCAGAGTATGGGCAAGGGTGAGACACAGGGGCAGGCAAGGCTTCAGAGAGGAAGGGTTATTTGAGCAGGGTCTTCAAGGATGAATAGGAGTTTGTCAGGAGAGAATCTGGGAAAGATCATTCCACGTTGGGATCACCACAGCATGGGAGACAGGGCAGAGGAGTGATGTTAGATAAGACTGGAAGAGAATTTTGGAACACAAAGAAGAAGAAGCCTTTGTGAAACATGCAAAAAAACTTCAGATAGATTTTCTCTTTTCCTTCCTTTTCCCCCTCCCCAATGTCTCTTTCTA
Organism: Tragelaphus eurycerus; assembly: GCA_935064755.1. Taxonomy (NCBI): domain Eukaryota; kingdom Metazoa; phylum Chordata; class Mammalia; order Artiodactyla; family Bovidae; genus Tragelaphus; species Tragelaphus eurycerus. The sequence continues at coordinate 18,067,246 of CAKXYN010000023.1, forward strand.
ATAATGGAAAATTGGAATGTAGAGCTTTTATCCTTCAAGCCCCTTCTCCCAGCGGTCAGGGATTCCATGAAGGAGATAAGGCTTTTCACTGTCAAACCCTGGGTAGAATGATGAGGAGATCAGACTGGACCCCTCGTAGGGCAGTGGATTCAGAGACTCTGTGTGTGGAGTTTGGGGTGGTCCATTTCATTATTTGGAGTGTTCCTGAGGAGGTGGATGCCTTTGGAACCAAAGGGTGTGTCACTGAGATGAAGAGTGAACATGGAATAAGGTCGCTGCCTACTGGTGCCAGTGGCAGAGTGATGTTACAGCAAAGGGTGCTGAAAAGAGTGTGGCCAGAGGCTTGATGTTTGTAGTAGGAAAATCATCCCCTCATTTTGACCTCAACTCTCTCATCTCTAAAATGTTTAAGTCATATTTGATTCTGTGTTTCAGCATTTATCATAGTTGTTGATTATTTTATGTCTCTTCTTCATGAGTTTTAAGAATATTTTCTATTTCCCATAAATAAACCCGAATTTATTTTTTATTGATGTGGTTTTGGTCGGTAGTGCATAAGGAAAAAAAGCTTTCTCCTCTCTGGTCCAATATCGTTTCCTTCCTTGCTTGTCAGGAGTTGTTGCAGTCTATTCTTAGATCAGGGGCTATTTAAATGCTAGAGGCAGAGATTCCGCTACCTAGACCAGGTGCCCAGGGTGAGCCCTTCTCTTTATCATCTATCTATCCATGACTGAGGGTTTGTGGAACTTCAGAAACCAGTGGGCCAAGAGAAAAGGTTTTCTGAGCTGGACAGGGTGGTGTGTGCTCTGTCTGACCATTTCTTTTTTGCATCTGTAGCTCACTCATCACCACTCTGCCCACTTCTGTCAGAAGGTGCCCCTTCGTGACGGATTTTTCTCATTGTTTTCTCTCTGCTCTAGAGCCATCGGTGGCTCCTTGGGGAGTCAGAGGACAGAGTTCCACTGGATGAGGGAGGCTCCATTCTTCCAGCATGGCTCTCCTCTGGCCACCTGTCAGACGGCTCCCAAGAGCCCTCCTTCTCCTCATCCTGATGGCATGATCACTTGCCCCAGCCCCCAGCTCCAGAGACACTTCTTGTTGCCTCTCTGACTCAATTTCTTCAAGTTCTCTTTGTGAAATCTCCTAGTCTCGAGCCTGTACCCCTGCTCTCCCTCGCTGATCACCTATAGACATTTGCTGTGGGTCCTTGCCTGCTCCTTCAGGTCTGCATCTTGTCCTCCAAAGCACACAGTAGGTCTGGGAGTATGGGGACCCTGTAGAGAGAGGGGCAGGAGGAAATGCCTGCCGGCTGGCAAATAAACCCCAGGACAAGTTTCCAGCTCGTTGGCACCTTACCTGCTTTGTCTGTAAGATGGGAATAATATTCCCTGTCCTCCTTCACAGAGAATTTTTTGGAGGATCAAAGTGGACAATAGAAAACAGGATTTGGAGGGCTTAATAAGTGACCAGGAAGTAGGTGGAACTGAGGTGCTCCTTCCAGGCCTTGATCTCTGAACCCTCAGTGATGGATCGATTAAGTGTCATGACAGTAGTTCCAGTGATGTTTCCCTGAAGCTATTTCTCTGATAAACATACAAACAGGAAAACTTGGCCATTGGTCTGTCTGGAACCGAGCATGATTAGTTTAAAAAGAAGGGAAGATTCAGGGTGGTGGCAGTTATAGAAGCTGTTTTCAAACATGTCAGGGGCTGTCTGGTGGTAGATGCTGGCTTAATGGAGCTGGAAGGTGGGAGGAGTCTGTAGACATGCAGAAGCGGGCAGAGATCTCAGGGAGGAAGAAGTTTCTAAGTAGAGCTGTCCCATGGGTCCTGGGCTGTGGGCGCCAGAGGACCCCTTAGAGGTGCTTGCGAAGGGGTTGCTTATTCCCCAGACAGATGTGAAAATGAGGGCAGCTTCTCTGGAGGACAGGAGCAGTTCAGACCATGGTTCTCTTGGTGCTGCTCGGGCCTTAGGTTGGATAACTGTCCGGGAGGCTAAGGCAGGATGCAGAGGCCCACACTGACTGCTTTGGTGCCGAGCCCTTCTCCACCACTCTGTTAGCGGAACTGAGTCTAAGAGAAGATGTACCACTTGCCCCAGGTGTACGGCAGAGCCAGAGTTCAAACTTGGTCTCTCTGACTCAGAGCAGGTGTTGGTGTGGCTTCTGGCCACCACCAGGAAAGTGAATGTGAAAGTTGCTCCATCGTGTCTGACTCTTTGCGACCCCATAGCCTATTCAGTCCATGGAATTCTCTAGGCCAGATTACTGGAATGGGTAGCCTTTCCCTTCTCCGGGGGATCTTCCCAACCCACGTCTCCCGCATTGCAGGTGGATTCTTTATCAGCTGAGCCATGAGTGGCATGCTAATTCTCTTCTCCTTCAGTCCCTGGCTCTCCTTCCTCTTGTGAAGCCTGCCCCTTACAAGTGCTGCTTCTCAGCTCCCTCTCTTAGCCCCCTGCTGCCCGGAACTCTGTGCTGTGGCCTCTCTACTTAGCTTGGATCCTGAGCTGGCTCATCCCAGGGTGTCTCCCTTGAGGATGCTGGACCCCTTGCTCTCCTGTCAGCCCGTCCCTGTCCTTCAGCCCTGCAGCCCTGCCTTGCGGTGCAGGGCTCTTTGGGGATGTTGGCACACTCATGGCCCATGCTTATCGGTGGCTGATCCTCTGGGCCCCTTACCCTCCTGCCGTCTCTTCTCAGCTCCCTTCTTTATTCCCAAAGTGCCCATTCAAACAGTCGCTGTTCTTTTCATCCCCCCACACCCAGCTCTACCCTCCCTGCCCAGGGCAGAAGGATGACCCTTCATGAACACTTTATCCCCTCCTGGCTCTGCTGTGACTCTGGCTCATGTCGTCTGGTTTCCTACATGACAGAACGCCTCCCTGTTGCCAGCAGACGTCTTCCAGGTCTGATCTCATGGCTCTGCCTAAAGATTGAGGTATTGTAACCTCTTCATACTCGGCCACAATCTATTCCCCAGCATCAGTATCCCAACATGCTGTCTTACACATCACACACACTGATTTCAGGACACACTTCAGGGCTCCACAAACTCACCATCTCTTTTCACAGCTCCATACTTTTGTACCTGCTCCTCCCTCCATCAGCCCTCCACGTGGTCCACATGCTCTCTCTCTCTTGCACCCAGTTTTCTTTTGCTACAAAGATTTTCCTGGTTCCCCCCAAGCAAAATTAGCTGCTCCTTTTTATATTTCCTACAGGCTTCAGTTTATACCTCCAGTACTTTGCACTGTGTTTCTCCCACTAATCCATAAGCACCTTGAGGGCAGGGGTGGGTCTTATTTGTCCGTGTAGCTCTAGTGCCTGTGGCAAGCCTGGTGCTGAGTTAGTGCCTGGCCCATGCCTAGTACATGAATGAGTAAGTCACTTGCTTCCACGCTGCTGACGTGGAAGCAGCAGGCATGGCCATGACATATATGGAGCAACAGCAAACCTACAACCATGAAAGCTGGTTTCCCCCTTTCTTTTTGAAGGAGACATAATTTTAAAACATTTGAAAATCACCATAACTGAGAAAACCATTTATGGATGGGGAAGTAATTTCCCTACTGTGTAAACATCCCTGTCAATGTGAACTCCTGAATGTGTCTTAGATCATCATTACTACCATGTCAACCCATTGGTAAGAAAAAGGAAACTCCCATGAATATGTTTCAGATCAGAACAGATCAGTCGCTCAGTCGTGTCCGACTCTTTGCGACCCCATGAACTGCAGCACGCCAGGCCTCCCTATCCATCACCAGCTCTCGGAGGTCACTCAGACTCACATTCATCGAGTCAGTGATGCCATCCAGCCATCTCATCCTCTGTCGTCCCCTTCTCCGCCTGCCCCCAATCCCTCCCAGCATCAGAGTCTTCTCCAATGAGTCAACTCTTCGCATGAGGTGGCCAAAATACTGGAGTTTCAGCTTAAGCATCATTCCCTCCAAAGAAATCCCAGGGCTGATCTCCTTCAGAATGGACTGGTTGGATCTCCTTGCAGTCCAAGGGACTCTCAAGAGTCTTCTCCAACACCACAGTTCAAAAGCATCAATTCTTCGGCTCTCAGCCTTCTTCACAGTCCAGCTCTCACATCCATACATGACCACAGGAAAGACCATAGCCTTGACCAGGCGAACCTTTGTTGGCAAAGTGATGTCTCTGCTTTTGAATATGCTATCTAGGTTGGTCATAACCTTCCTTCCAAGGAGCAAGCGTCTTTTAATTTCATGGCTGCAGTCACCATCTGCAGTGATTTTGGAGCCCAGAAAAATAAAGTCTGACACTGTTTCCACTGTTTCTCCATCTATTTCCCATGTAGTGATGGGACCAGATGCCATGATCTTCGTTTTCTGAATGTTGAGTTTTAAGCCAACCTTTTCACTCTCCACTTTCACTTTCATCAAGAGGCTTTTGAGTTCCTCTTCACTTTCTGCCATAAGAGTGGTATCATCTGCATATCTGAGGTTATTGATATTTCTCCCGGCAATCTTGATTCCAGCTTGTGTTTCCTCCAGTCCAGCATTTCTCATGATGTACTCTGCATATAAGTTAAATAAACATGGTGACAATATACAGCCTTGACGTACTCCTTTTCCTATTTGGAACCAGTCTGTTGTTCCATGACCAGTTCTAACTGTTGCTTCCTGACCTGCATACAGATTTCTCAAGAGGCAGATCAGGTGGTCTGGTATTCCCATCTCTCTCAGAATTTTCCACAGTTTATTGTGATCTACACAGTCAAAGGCTTTGGCATAGTCAATAAAGCAGAAATAGATGTTTTTCTGGAACTCTCTTGCTTTTTCGATGATCCAGCGGATGTTGGCAATTTGATCTCTGGTTCCTCTGCCTTTTCTAAATCCAGCTTGAACATCAGGAAGTTCACGGTTCACATATTGCTGAAGCCTGTGCATATACATATACATGTGTGTGTGTGTATACATACACACATACATGTGCCATGTCTATATATATGAATATTACTCAGCCATAAAAAGGAATGAATAAGGCCTTTTGCAGCAACATGAATGAGTCCAGAGAATATTATACAAAGTGAAAAAAGTCAAAAAGAGAAAGACAAATACCATATGATACCATTCATATGTGGAATCTAAACGGTGATACAGATGAACTTATTTATGAAACAGGAACAGACTCACAGAAACAAAGAACAGACTTGTGGTTGCCAGGGGGAGGGGAAGTGGAGGAGGGCTGGATTGGGAGTGTGAGATTAGCAGAGGCAAACCATTGTATAGAGAGTGAATACACACCAAGGTCCTACTGTTTAGCACAGAGAACTGTATTCAGTAGCCTGTAATACACCACAATGGGAAAGAAAACAAAGTGCTTCAGGTATATATACACATGTATGTTCACCAGAAATTAACACAACATTGCAAACAAACTATACTTCAATAACAAATAAATTTAAAAAATGGTGACATTTATTCTCTTCCTCTTGATTATTGGCTGGCCTTTGTGACTTGCTTCTTATACATAGAAAGTGACAAGTGATACTGACTTTTGAAGCTAGCTCAGAAAAGGCAGTATAGCTTCTGCCTAGCTCTCTGTAGCTTTGAACTTGCATGTTTGGAGCCGTGAGCCACCATGTGTATCAACCTTATTTTTTACTTTCTGTATTTTAATGCTTTGCTGACCCCAAAGGGACTGTCCTTCCAAAATTCGCTAATTCCCAGAGAGAGCAAGGAACTCACCTAGGAGCACAACCTTCTTATGCAAACTAGCTGATACAGATAGAGTCTATGTCCCCAGTCACCTTCTATATTGGGCTTTCACATTCTGGGCCATTATTCATCTGCTCTGATTATCTCAGGGCCAGATACCAGACAACTAGGGATAGCTCGCATGCCCATGAGCCTGACGAGATTATTTAAAGCCAGTCTTAAGCCTGCTTCCTCTGCTCCACCATTTCCTCCCATAGAAATGCAATAAAGGTTCCCACCTATAATCCACCCTACCCCACCCCCTAACTGACGCTAGTGCTTCCCCGTATGGCTCTCTGTGGTGCAGTATGCCTCTTTCTCTTGGGATCTGTGAATTTACTAAACTGTCTTTTCAGTGGAAAGTGTCTCCTGATCCCACTATACCTCAATAACTATAACACCTAGGTTTTAAAAGACCATGTAAGAAGTCTGGGTATACCGAAGCCACCATGCCGGAGGGACCACATGTAGAGATGACACAGAGGAGGAAGGAGCTGCTCAAGGAGCCCCAGGTGATGTTGGAGCCTTTTTAACCCCAGTGCTGGGTATGTGTGGGATCCTTTGAGAAGACCCCTGCTCCAGCCATCTTCTGATTGCAACCTCATAGAAGACACCTAGCAAGAACTCCCAGTGAATCCCCAGAACTGTGAGAGATAATTCTAATGAGGGACTTATTACTTTGTATCACTAAGTTTGGATGGTTTGTTACAGAGTCAAAGGTATTTGAAACAGGAGGGATGACCAAAGTCATGGTTCTGTTTATTTCATTTCTGTTTCCTCTGGCTGTCGAATCACTGTTCATGCCTTTTAGGATCATTTAATTCCTGAAGTTTGAAAAATGCCTCTGGTTCTAGCAAGATTCTGTAGACGGACCCTACCCGCCACCCCAGGGCAGTTAGTAATAGCCCTTTTGTATCGCTTGGTGCAATGCTTTAAAGAAAACATCTAAAACTATTTAGAAATATTTCTAGGGGCACCAGGATGAAATTCAGAGCTCAGCATGGCCAATCAGAAAAAAAGAAGAGGGGAGAAAATAAAAACGAGACAAACCAGGCTTTCAAAGAAAATTGAGGATCTGGAGAGCCTTCAAGTCTTTTGATTTATATTTAAACATTTCTCAAGATTGAAGTCTTGATTAGCCTAGTCCTCTCAAGTTCTGCCCCAGCTCTGATTTATGGGAAGGCCAAGCTGAAGCAAAATGAAAGCAAAATGAGATATTCTTTAAAATTACCTTGGAGCACTTGAAGGAGGGCACAAGTGCTAACGTGGAGATTAAAAAGGAAGTGATGAGATGGGCTTCTGAAACCCTTGATCTGCAGACGTCTGGAGTGTAGGGAGGGGGGCTTATGAGTGATGGGCTACAATCGCTGCAGGTGAGACCCCTGCAGGATGCTTTGTTTGGCTTGGCTCCCCGTAGACTGAGCTCTCCATCAAAGAGTGGCTCTGAGAGCCCAGGCTGGCATTATGATTTGGTGACCCTTCCTTCATTAGCTGGAAGGGAGAAACTTCTAGCACAGAGAGAATGACAGGAGTGTGAAGGGTGAAGATGGATTGGCTGTGGAATGTTAACAGTAGAAATCAAACCCACAGCAGCTCAGGGGCTGAATCACCTTTAGACCTAGGCAAGAGGAGACTTTGATCCAGGCTTCCTACTCTACCCCTCTCCCAGCCAACTTCTACCTGGGCAAGAGACCTATGGGACCACAAAGACATGCTCACAGTAGCTGACTGTCTAGACTTCACCCTGGGTATCTAGGATCTGTAATTTCCTGACTAAATGGTTCCAAGCCCACTCCCAGGGACTGCACGTGCTTCCTCTTTGGTTCATTCTTCTGAAAACAGACCAGGTGCTGTGTGTACCCCAAGACTTGAGTATTGGACTGGTGGTGGCTATTTACAGGAGGAGGAGCTGGGACACGTGGTCTGGCATGCTCACATACATGTACACAAGGACCTTAAAATGTGGACAAAGCCAAGGGTGGAAAGAAGAAATTGGTATTGGCTAGACCCCAGACCCTATACCTTCCCAGGCTCTAGTACAGAAAACTGAGTATTCTAAATTCAAACTTGGTTTTCCAGGTTGATATAAAGATATATTTGGATGGAGGAGGAGGGGATACATTTAATTTGCATTTGTTATCTTGATTTATCACTCTTGCCTATTTAGCCATATGGCGTATATGGGCCTTCATATGCACTCTTGCCCCAGCCTGCAAATGTTAGGAGAGGGCATGAGCAAAGGGCAGAAACAGAGTGTGACTTTGGTCTGTGTTGACCACAGTGAGCTCTGCCTTTGACTAGCCTTCTCCCTTGAGGATAGGATGATATTTGTGTGATGGTATTGCTTTCAACTTTAATATCTCTCACATGTCTTTTTAGCTCAAGAGTCAGCCATGGCTCCTCTCCTTTATGGGAAGAGCCCTGAAGATCTGCGGAACATTTTGGATTTAGTCTGCTGTCTTAAACCTACCTTCTACAACTATCCTTTTTGCCTCCATGGACCTTCTGTGTGCTAGTAAAAACTTCACTACTTCTCCCTACTCTCTTCAACCACACACACACACACACACACACACACACACACACGGGTGAGCAAGTTCCTTGCTCTCAGTTTACTCACAACACCTTCTTTCTCAAAACCCATTCCTCTTGTTCTTCACCCATTCACATCCTACCCATTTTTAAAGATCTAGTTCAAGTTGAACTTCTTAAACTTTGTTTATCCATTAATTCCTTCATTGATGACTTATCAGTAAAACTCTGGCATTTCTACATGCTCTTCAAAGTTTCTTAGTTATAGATTTTGTATCTGAAGCTGCATGGCATATTTCTCATGAGTGGGAACTCTCTCATGGGTCACTTTCACATTCCACTCATTGGTCAGCAGAGGATAATGATTAAGAGTTGATATGTGGCAAAGATCTATTGATTAAGTAATAAGCAGATTGATGGAGCAATCAGTTGGTTAGCCACAAACCTCCCTCCCACATAAAGGAACTTGCAAAGAGCTTGGATAGTCTGGCTTCCATTCTCTCCTTGCCATTTTTGATCATTCCACTAGTTTATTTCTATCCCATTATGTATCTATCGTAGATAGATCTATCTATTATGTATCTCTCATGCTGGGATTTATTTCAACCTTTTTGAACATATTGATATTTTGGCTTGAAGTCTTAATGAGAATGATTTCTTTATTACAAATTTGAGTATTTATTTGCAATTTATAACAAATTACTCTCATAGACAAGCATATGTTGAAATAAATAGGCTCAGTAATTTATTATTTCTTATTATTTCCACATGACTTTGGTTTATATTTCTAACAGAATCCCTATTTCTATCTTTTTTTTTTTTTCCTTTTAGGAAATATCTTATATAAGAACAGTTGTTCTTGAAAGGGTGACCCCTGCACCAGTACCATCAACATCACCTAGATCTTCTGTTTGAGCAAGCCCTTCAGGTAATTTTTATGTATGCTAAAGTTTGAGAACCACTTTATTAGTTGATCCCTTCATGGATCACTTCCTTGTCGTGGTGAAGGGACTTGCATAACTCAGTGAAGCTATGGGCCATGCCTGGTAGGGCCACCCAGGATGGACGGGTCATAGTGGAGAGTTCTGACAAAATGTGGTTCAGTGGAGGAGGGAATGGCTATCCAATATTCTTCCCATGAGAACCCCATGAACTGTATAAAAAGGCAAAAAGATATCACACTGAAAAATGAGCCCCCCCCAACCCAGGTCAGTAGGTGTCCAGTATGCCACAGAGGAAGAGTGGAGGAAAATTACTAATAACTCCAGAAAGAATGAAGTGGCCAGGCCAAAGTGGAAACAACACTCAGTTGTGGATATATCTGCTGATGAAAGTAAAATCCAATGCTGTAAAGAACAGTTTTGCATAGGAACCTGGAATGTCAGGTCCATAAATCAAGGTAAATTGGACTTGGTCAAGCAGGAGATGGCAAGAGTAAACATCAACATCTTAGGAATCAATGAACTAAAGGTGAATTTAATTCAGATGATCATTATATATACTACTGTGGGCAAGAATGCCTTTGAAGAAATGGATACCACTCTAATGGCAGAAAGCAAAGAGGAACTAAATAGCCTTTTGACAAGGGGGAAAGAAGAAAGTGAAAAAGCTGGCTTAAAACTCAATATTAAAAAACTAAAATCATGACATCTGGTCCCATCACATCATGGCAAATAGAGGGGGGAAAGTTGGAAGCAATGCATATTTCCTCTTTGTGGGCCCTAAAATTGCTGCAGATGGTGACTGCAGCCATGAAATTAAAAAACGATTGCTTCTTGGAAGGAAAGCTATGGCAAATCTAGGCAGTGTATTGAAAAGCAAAGACATCATTTTGCTGACCAAGGTCTGTAGAGTCAAAGCTATGGTTTTTCCAGTAGTCATGTACAGATGTGAGAGTTGGACCATAAAGAAGGCAGAATGCTAAAGAACTGATGCATTCAAAATGTGGTGCGGGATAAGACTCTTGAGAATCCCTTGAACAGCAAGGAGATCAAACCAGTTGATCTTAAAGGAAATCAACCCTGAATACTCATTGGAAGGACTGATGCTAAAGCTGAAGCTCCAATATTTTGACCACTTGATGTGAACAGCCAACTCATTGGAAAAAACCCTGATGCTGGGAAGGATTGAAGGCAGAAGGAAAAGAGGGTGACAAAGGATGAGATGGCTGAATGGTATCACCAATTCAGTGGGCATGAACTTGGCAAACTCTGGGAGATGGTGAGGGATAGGGAGGCCTGATGTGCTGCAGTCCATGGGGTTGCAAAGAGTTGGACACAGCTTGGCAACTAAACAACTATTAGTTGAAAAAAAACACTGAGCTGGCAGTGGAGACTCTGAATTTTGGCTCTGCCTTTTTTATTAAAAGCCTGTGTGACTCACTCTAAGTCTTAATTTCCTCATGCCGGCTTTTCTGTCTGTCTTAGTGTCTTTGGGGATAAAGATGGACTATTCTCATTTTAGTTTTTTGTCCTGGAAACATGGTGAAAATAACAATGATAATTACTTCACAGGATTTTTAAAGATCAAATAGTTCATTGCATGCACACTCTTGCAGGATTCTTTCTAAAATCCCCAGAATTATCAAGGGAGCCCAGATTCTCAATATTGTACACTGGATTGCACAATCAAGGAACCTTGGTTTCTACCATATGTAGGTATTACAGCCCATTGGGGAGTGCACACTCACTTGGCCGTATAGTGTATTTGAGGTGTTGGAATAAATGGTACATGTGATGGACAATAAGCTTAGAAGAGGAAACAGCTTCTGAAAGTTGGCATGGTCACACAGAATACTGCATATAAAATATGGGTTTTGAGTTGGGTCTTAAAGATAAGCTGTGGAGAGACAGACAGTGGAGAAGGGCACTTTTGATTAGTCTGGTGCATGAATGCCAGGATTAAACATGCAAACTAAAATGGGGGTGGAGATGGGGTCATCTACCAGTGATTGGGTTGATGTTGAGGGATGTTGTGGAAAAAAGTTTGAAAAGGATGTTGGGGCCAAGTATTGAGCGTCTTGATGATGGGAAAGGAATCTGGAAACTCTGAGTTAGAAAACTGGCAGAATAGTCACTAGTCATATTTTAGATTTTTCTAGGATCAGTGGGATATTTGGTTGGTGATATGTTGGGGACATCTTATCACATACTTTCAGGGAAGAAGACAGAGTCTGAGGACTGAACCCATGAAGCTTGTCTTGGGAACTGCCTTAGTTAGCTCCATGGAATTGGTCTAAATACACATGTTAATTAATTCCTGATAGTTTTAAAGACTAGCCTAACCACAGTTTCAGATACCCCAGAGGAAAGGGAGTAAGTTCATCACAGCAGTGGTTCTCAATCTTGGCTACATATTGGAATCACATGGGGGCTTAAAAAAATCCGTATCCAGATCATATACCAGGGGAGTTCCCTGATAGCCTATTGGTTTTGATTCTGGGTTTTCATTGCTTTGGTCTGGTTGGGGAACTGAGATCCTGCAAGCCATGTGACACAGCCAAAAAAAAGCACATGGGTTCTACCCCAGAGATTTTGAGTTAACTTGTCCAGCTTGGGCCCATGCACTGTTATGGTTTAAAAGCTCCCCAAGTGGTTCTATTGTACAGCTATGATTGTGAACTGCTGCCCCTGCAGGATCCAGCACAGATAGTATTCAACTAACCCAACAATTTGTGATATATTCTGCTCAACGAGGAAGTGTTTCTGTTGTTTCAGACATCAGTTGTCTCTGAGTTTTGGTGGCTCTTCAAATAATGGAGCAGATTGCCATGGTCTTGGCAGGCTGAGGAGTGTGGCAGACATGAGTAATCTTGGCTGGCATATTTAAAAATATGGACCCAGGAGAGAAAAAGAAAACAGAAGGTGCAGTGGAGCAGTGGAGAGGACTCTGGGTACAGGCATCTGACGACCTCCACATAATGCCCAACAAGGAGTCAGAAGCTACAGATCAGAAGCGAAATTGTAAAAGTGTTGTCTAATTTCTCAGACTTTATATCTCTTGCATGTTTACTTGTTTGTCCTCCTCTCTGTAGACCCATAGAAACTACCAGTAAATCTTTGGAATTGAAAATGGATGGCAAGCCTGTTTTTAGGACTTGTAAGGAAAAATGGGAGACTTTGTGACATAACATCTTGAAGGAAGGAACCCCCAGCCCAGGCCTGGATATTGACAACTGTTAAAAAAGAACAGAGCTGCCAGGAATAAAGCCAGCTGGGAGCAGAAGTCCCTTGTGACTTCCTTGTGTTTAAAAGTGCAACATACCCAATTCTCAGCACACATAATTTATGAAGTAAATGACTGTCAAGTTGATATGTGTTCTAGTCCTGGCTTCTGTTCCTTCTGGATTGTGTATCCTTGAGTATGTTTTTCGTTCATAGAGCTCTGCTTCCTCCTCTGTAAAGAGGGGATAGATCATGTCCTAATATCCAGTCTTCAGGGCAAATGAACTAACCAACTTCAAGGAGGCTAGGGTTGGAGCTTAAGGTGCTGTGTCTTTAATGACACCATTTCCCCAAGTCTCAAGTTTTAGCTTGAAATGTCATATACAGTGTGCCTTCATTCACTCATCAAAATTGCATTGCGCACCTACTCTATGCATGGCACTACTGTAGCACTTCAGTTCAGTTCAGTTGCTCAGTCATGTCCGACTCTTTGGGACCCCATGAATCGCAGCACGCCAGGCCTCCCTGTCCATCACCAACTCCCGGAGGTCACTCAGACTCACGTCCATCGAGTCAGTGATGCCATCCAGCCATCTCATCCTCTGTGGTCCCCTTCTCCTCCTGCCCCCAATCCCTCCCAGCATCAGAGTCTTTTCCAATGAGTCAATTCTTCCCATCAGGTGGCCAAAGTACTGGAGTTTCAGCTTTAGCATCATTCCTTCCAAAGAAATTCCAGGGCTGATCTCCTTCAGAATGGACTGGTTGAATGTCCTTGCAGTCCAAGGGACTCTCAAGAGTCTTCTCCAACACCACAGTTCAAAAGCATCAATTCTTCGGCGCTAAGCCTTCTTCACAATCCAACTCTCACATCCATACATGACCACAGGAAAGACCATAGCCTTGACTAGACGGACCTTTCAGCAAAGAACAACAATAATAAAAAGACCCTGGTCTCCTGTTGTTTCTACTCTAGTGGAGAGACACACGATAAACTCCTTGATTTATCTGTGTTTAATATAGAAACAAGGAAACATTATTATCTGAGATCACACAGTGCTCTAGGAGACTCAGGCCCCTGGTCTTCCATGGAATACACCAAAGGTTTCAGGAGAGTCTCATGAGGATCAAGTAAAATGATGCAGTCACACTGTTTGCAGACTTGAACACTATGTAAATACGGCCACTTTTTTTTTTTTTTAAGTGTTTATTTACTTATTTGGATGTGCTGGGTCTTAGTTGCAGCAGGCAAACTCTTTGGTCTGGCATGTGGGATCTAGTTAACTAACCAGGGAATGAACTCAGAAGGATGATTTTTACAAGAATTTTATAATTCTAGGTTACTAATATACTGTGTGCTAGAAAACAGCAGATTCAGTGTTTGAAAGGTATGAATTCTCTAAACTGCTCTCTTAATCTCCTGTGACTCTTATACCCCAGTATTTGGGGACATGCAGGCATGAGTGGGGCTTCCTTGATGGCTCAATTAAAAAATCTGCCTGCCAGTACAGGAGATGCGGGTTTGATCCCTGGGTCAGGAAGATCTGGAGAAGGACATGACAACCCACTCCAGTATTCTTGGGCGGAAGAGCCTGGCATGCAGACTATAGTCCATGGGGTCACAAAAGAATCAGATATGACTTGGCAAGTAAACACCTACAACAACAGGGCATGGGTGGTCTGAGAGTAGGCAGTGGCCCAGGCGATGTGGTTTGGGAGATGAGAGGAAGAACCTCTGACATGGTGCTTTAGGGTCCACTATTTAGGTTAGGGGCTAATTACATATTCCAAGAAAAGCTTCATTTCAAGGTGAGGGCAAAGTGAGAGTCTGGGGAGATTGCAGATGGGGTTTTCAAGAACATGTAAGATGTTATGGAATTTTCGAGCCAAAAGGCAGCCTAGAATGGTTAAGTGGCAAGTTCAAGATCATACAGCCAACAGAGGTATTGCTGGGACAAGAACAGAGTGCTGCGCTCTATGTAGACTTCCTCTCTATTAAGAGGTGCTAACCACATACCAGCCTAGATCAGTTGCTCACCAGCTGATTCCCCTCAATGGCACACACTTGCTATATGTTGAAAAGTATTTTGTTCCTGCATATCTGGAACAAATTTGATAGAGTTCCAATTCTTTCTTCATTCTTGACACCACTATAATTTAGCACAGAAAAAAAGATGAGAAAGAATCCGATAGTGCTGCAGTTTTAAAGACCAATGTATGGCTTTTAGTCCAACTCTCTTGATTAGGAGTAGAGGTGGGTGGGCTGCAAACTGAAGCCTGAGGAAGGCACATGAAGCTCAAGGTCAACCAGCTGGCCAGCTGGTGGCTGGGATGGGAACCCAGGGTTCCGGACTGCTTCTCCAGGGTTCTTTCTCCCACTGTCGCTGAAGTGGATAAGTGTGCTGGAGCAGTACTCTTGGCAGACATTATTTAATGAGCCAAATTATTTTACCATAATGGCATGAGCATTTCACAGTAAATCAGGTCTATTGTCATTAGCACATACCTAATTACCCACATTTAGCCATCCAAGGTAAACTTTCCTCTTGAAATCCCTATTTCATAAAATATTGATTTCCCAGATATATTGTGATGTGGCTAACACTGGCCAGGGAGATGAGATATGAAGTCTGGAATAAATATACTTTGAGTTGCTTTTTAGAGCATTTGATTCCTAAATCTTGAATTTGATTTTGTAAGGAAGACGCTCATAGAGGATTCTGAAGGAGTAGGGAAGTATAGAATTAGTATATTAATCATTCAGACTAGAGCAGAGGTTGGTTCAAGGCTTAGAGGTGACGTTTATTTTAAACTGAGAGGCATTTGAGAGCATTTGCTGGCTACTGGCAAGGAACAAGTGGAGAGGGAGGTATACACACAGGAGAAGAGAAGGCTGGATCATTGAGAGTAGGGCTCTTGAGCACTGGGGGGTGAACTGGAGAGGGTCAGGGGAAGGGTACCACATTTTCTCAGACTGGAGGTAAGAGTGTGTGAAGATAGAAGACTGAAGGTGTGTGTTGAGAGACAGTCGGGATGGGGACAGGGGTCATGAGGGATGCATTTGAAGCCTGATGCCCTCCTGACTAATGAAATGTTGGAAGTGCATTTAGGCTAGAATAAGTGCCTAGGTTTTGTGGGAACTGGGGGAGGTGAACATTTCTTCCCACTCTCATCAACCTAATTAAAATCCTACTCAAACTCCTGGAAGTGCCCCAGACCATACCAATTTATGATAATTCTTCCTTCACTGCATCTGGCATTTACCACCATTTCTGTAACATTTAGAATGTGCCCATGCCCAGCCCTTTATTACTCTCCTCTTGTCCAAACCTCTGCTTCATGTGTCTCTGTACCAGTCAGGGTAGGTTAGGCCATGCTGCAGTGACAGCCCTCACATCTCTGGGGATTGAAACAACCAGGCTTATTTCTTGCTCATGTTAAATGTCTGATGTGGTCTTTCGGGGTTGAGGGGGTAGGCTCTGCTTAACATTGTTCTTTAGAGACTCAGGATGCTGAAGGAGCTGACTTCTTGAAGTAGCTGGTCCTCATGCCAAAGATGAGAAAGTGTTTTTGAGATCTTGCCTCAGTGGCTAGATGTTCTGACATGACACTTTTGCTCACAACTCAGTGGCTGGAGCTCTACCCTCCACAATGAGCAGGAAGTATAATCCTACACCTCGATGGGACAGGACCATGAATATTTAACCAGCAGTTCTAATAGCCACCTTATTCCTCCAGCCACATAGCATGCTCTCTGAAGGCAAGGCCATGCTGCACTCCTGCAGTATTGGGCAGCCACAGCGCCAGGCACGAGACAGTGGTATCCCAGCTACACCCACAGAACTCACCACCCACACGGTCCCACAGCCACAGGCCACAAAATGCAGAAGACAGACAAATTAATGGGTGGGGCATGGCCCTGTTGGGAGGGTGGATACAAGGGAAGGAACTTGGGCACATGAGGAGCAAACGGTAAGACAGAGAAAAGAGGCTGCCCGCAGTGAGGGTGGTACCAGTGCTGCCTTTGTGAGAGGTCTAGTCACCACTGCCTTTCAGGAGCAGGAGCCGGGCATTGCCTGAGGGTCTGACTGAGGGGATGAGGACAGCTGCTCAACTGTGGTATTTGAGTGACAAGATACTGGAAGGATCAGTCTGGGTCAAGCCCTGTGATTTTGAGGGGCAGGTTCTGAGAAACCATAGCTGCCCTTCTGCATGTCCTCACTGTTCTCTCCTAAAGGCCCTGGCACGTGTTTGTTATTCATGAATTATTTGCGCTTGCCTAGTTTTTTAATTTTTATTATTAACTTTTTTTTAAACAGATCTCCTCTTGAAGTAACTGGCCACTTTGAGTTTGAACCCAGCAACTCTCCAATGAAATGGCTGGCAAAGGTGGAGGCCCAGAAGGTGGGCAGCTTGCTCAGGGAAGGGCGACGAAAGCGCAGGGGTCCCGCCTCCCCACATGCCCTGCGTCTGCACAGTTGCCCAGCTAAACCCCAGACAGCTCAGCTTTTTTAAAAGTAGAGTGGAAATAAGCTCAAGTTTCTGGATGTAAGAGACAGTGTGACCCCTGTCCAAGTCTTTAGGCATCCTAGGTTTTGAATAAAACAGATGAGCTGCCCTTTGCTCAAGGATAACCCCTCAAAACCAGCAGAGAGATCTGGGCGCTCCAGCCAGCTTGCTCTCTGTCAGTCAGGGTCCCTTTAAGATGCAAGAACTTGGAGGTAGGGAGGTCAAATGCAGGCCAGTGGAAGTTTCCACACTCCGTGTGTCCCGGCCAGCTTCTCTGTCTATCTCTGCTGGGAAGGGTGGGCCCTGTTCCCACAGGCCTGAGATTTATGACTTCAGTCTGGGAGGGGGCGTTGGTCTTTACTTCTTGGCGTGAACAATGGTAAACAGAGTTATGAGGAAAGTTTGGAACTGGTATCCTTCAGCCTGTGTCAGGCTAATTCTCTGGTTCTTTCTCTCCTTGTGAGTTGTGTGCACACACACACGGTGTGCACATATGCCAGCTGTAAAATGAGATAGAGCAATAGTGTAGTTGGCCTCTAGATCTTGTCAAATATTCACCCCAAACTAATCACCAGACTTCCATCCACCACTAAAGGCTGCAACTTTAGTGTCACTTGAAAATACTTTGAAGGTACATATACACACACACACATTCTGAAAACCTTTCACCTTGCTCCTTTGCCCTCTCCAGCACCTCTCATAAGCCTGACCTGTGCAAAGCTGGAGGTTCTCAGCCTGCCTAGTCCTGCAGTTATCTGATGATGGAGATACAATCTCCTGTCCCTGAGATTTTTTCCTTTAATACACTGACATATTATGATGCAAAAGCTACAAGTATTGGAGGTTCATGTGGAGATTAAACAAGAGTAAGAAGTCAGTACCTGGCTGGCTAGAGCCTTAATTGTTGGGGCAGGGACAGTCACGGAAAGGACCTCTGGCCAAGTCAGGGAGGCAGTGATGTGGACTTGTGTTGTGTGTGCGAGAAAGATGACAGCAGAGAGAAGGCTGCTATCAGATTTCTATTTAGACAGGTTTTATATAGTCTCAGGCTTTATAAGATTTGGTCAAGGTTCTGAGCTTACAAGAGCACTATCCCACTCTTATCCATTATAGGTAGTAGATCATAGTGGTTAAGACACAGGCTCTGAAAGCAGACTCTCTGAATTGCAGTCCTGGCCCTGCTACTTCTACCTGTGTGGCTTGGGCAAATGTCTTCATTCTCTAAGCCTCAGTTTCCTTGCCTATGAAATGGGCATGATGAGAGAACTGTCATTATAGAACTGAGGCAGTTGAATGCCTAGCACAGGGCTGGCAATCTGAAGTTACTATTAGTTCCTGATTTTCAACTTGAACTGATATTGGAGTTATTCCACATTCTCATTTCCTCACCTGAAACCATACATAAACCACCTAGAGGTCTTCCTTCTGAGACAGAAATGACCCCCATCTCCTTTGTTTCCTTAAGGAACCAGTGTGCAAGCACCACTACTCTGCCTCTGAAGCAAAAGGCACATCCCCCTGCACTGACCTCCCTGCTTGCGCCCAGCGTCTGTGGCTTTAAATGGAGACAGAGTAAGAGGGCAGAGCGGCCGTGACCACACGAGAAGGCAGGAGGTCAGCAGACTCGCCTGCATCTTCCTTGGGGAGAAGACTGCTCTCCGTGGAGAAGTAGGTCAGGGTACACTGGTCCAGCCCTGGAGAGGAGCCAGGCTGGTGTGTGGTGTGGAGGAAAGCACCCTGGACGTGGTTTTTAAAGGCCTGAAGTGGCTCTGTGTCCTATCTCTGACCAACTGCGGAGGCAGGGCCCGGCTGTCTTCGGGTCCCCCTCATGTGACAGACGGAGGTCTACCATCACGCCAGGCCGATCTCCCTGCAGACTTCATGCTTGTCCCTTACCACCCTCTTTGCACATGCTCTACATGGGCACATGACATGAGCCCAAGCATACAAGATCACAGAGGCACATGGTACACACACACGGTACACACACACACACACGGTACACACACACAGCACACACACACACACGGTACACACACACACGGCACGCACACACACGGTACACACATACACACACACACACCTACACTCGTCTTCAGCGTCTGACTCATACTCAGGTTAAGTTTCACCTCATGCCTTCCTGGGCTCCCACCACACCCACACCCTGACCATTTGCTGGTCTGCATCTCAATGACAGCCGTGCACAAAGTCCCTTAAGTTTCCTTGTCCTGTCTGGGTTGTGTGAAGTCCTGTGCTGTTTTTACATCTCCAGATGCATAGTTAATTCAAGGTCCTCTCTCCAGATCTACCATAGTGTGCAGAAGTAAATTTTCTGTGGGTCTAATAACACTTAAACTTCTGGCCCTCCATCAACACAGTGTGTTCACACGGTCATACATTTTCATAGAGTTGACTGTAATCTGTTAATATCACTGTTTCTTTCACCTCTGACTTGCCTCTGTCATATGGTACTATCCTCATTTTGGAGGCATCAGAGTGGCCCCTTTGGACATTAGCTAAGGGACAGCTGACTTGGGGGTGTGTTGGTTTGAGTTTACTGGGACATATTTACATGGTGTTTAGTCGATTTTCTTGTAAGTCACATGTTGCTAGCTGTCACAGTTGGGAGAAGGCTTCTAGGAGCACCCTGCTGGTCTGTGCAGCAGACTCTATGTGGGGCCACAAAGGGGCACCTGAGTGAGTGTGCCCTAGGGTGCCAGGTTCTAGAAGTGCACGGGGAATGGGTCGGTGTGAGTCGTGCAAAGCCTGAAGCTGGTGGGTGGGGGTCCTCCAGGCGTCAGGTCTGGGAGCAGAGGATTCTCTTCCCATCACCGCCTCCTCAGAATGAAAGCTCTCTTTTGTCAGGATTATATTCAATCATGCAAAGTAATACAATCATAAATGCACTACTCATTTTGTTTCTTTTTGATGGGAATTACTGACATGGAATTTATCAGACTTCTCATGTTTAAATGCCTTGCTGATTTGACAGGAAATACTGACATTGACGGAGATAACATAAAACTCATTATGCGCCACTACAATGAGGACATCGATGGCAATCTGGTTAGTAAGTTTCATAAATTCACAGAATATTTTAGATTTGTTGCTAAAAAAGAGAAGTTGAAATCTCATAGCTCATGTATGAAAGACACTTGACAGCGGTTTTCCCAAAGTTGATAACCATTCTGGAGATTCACACGGCATTACCAGTGACAAATTGTGAGAGGGGAAGAAACCTTTTTAAACTGTGAATAATAAAACGCAAAATCGGATCAACTCGTTAGAGGAGAGATTGAATTACCTTTGTATTCCCTCTATAAAAATGAGATGGAAAAATGATGCTCATTTAAAGAGGCGCTCAAAGAGTTTGTCGCTAAAAAAAATGTAGCAAGAAACATATTACGGATGAGGGTCGGCTCTTTTAGATTTTGTGATGCCTGTAGAATTTGTCAGCTTTTACAAGTTTTTAATTTGTTGTGATGGCCCTTCTCCTTATAATTTCACTTTCAAGCAGAATTTTTATTTGGAATTTTGAATTCTTTTTCCTCAAGCAGTTCCCCAAATTGTAAACGCTGCTGGCCCCACCTCACTGGGTCTGTCCTGTGTACCCCTCGGCCCTGGCTAGGAGCTGCCTCTTGCAGCTGTTCCTAGGCCGGCGGCTGCCAGCAGGGGGTCTGGATGTGAGACAGTCTGGGTGGCTCTGACCAGGGCACCCACTGTGAGCTAGCGGGGATCCCGAGCCTGGCTGACATCACACATCCTTGGAGACCACCTAACTCTAGTTCTAAAAGGGGCAAAAATGGTGTCATGCCGTCTGTGAGGGCCCAAACCTTTCCACCAGCAGTCTCATCAGGGCCTGCCTGGGCCCTGCCAGCCCCCCTGTGTTTCCTTTTAATAAAATTTAATGTTTTCATTTTCAAAGACCTAGAAAATCCAAACACTTTTTAAAAGCCCCAAGGAACTATAAAAATTAATAGCACAAGGATAATTTCTTTTTCAGTGGCGACTCAATTAAACCTGCCAAAGTCAGACAGTGTGATTTAAACGCACCACTTGCAGAGGGACCCGCGCGGAGCAGGCAAACATGGAATGAAACAATAATATTTACCAATTACCCTTTTGGATGTTTCCCACCCGGCCCCTTCCCTCCGGGGAGAATTTTTTCCTTCCCTCCCTCCTCCCGAGGGCCCAGAGGTCAGCATCCCTAATTGTTTTCTCCTTGAATGGTCTCATTGCTATCAACAAGTGACTGAACTTCTTCCCTGCTCAGGGTAATGGAAAAATACCACCCGGGCTGGCTGCCCAGGCCACGTGGACTCCATCTCGCAAGTGGGCCTGAGTTCAGCGCTGAAAATGAAAGAACGGCTCCCCGCTCATCTCCACCAGGCGCTCCAGCCAGACCAGACATCTCACATTCCACACTTAGTCCTGCCCCAGGGCACTTGCTCCGACAGTTCCCTTGCCAGGAATGCCCTTTCCTGTTCATGAACACTTTACCCCTGAGAGCTTCCATCTTGTGTTTTCTTTGAGGCCCTGATCAAGTTCTTTTAAGAAAGTTTTCCTGAGAAAATCCCTATCTATGTAGATTTTCCCCTTAATCTCACTGCATTCAGCTCCTCTGTATTGAGTCAACTGCACCTTCTCTCCTAATTGCATATGGATTGTCTGGACCCATCCTAGAGTTTTTAACACATAGGCTCTAACAGGCTTATCCCTGCTTCCAGACTGTAAGCCCCTGCAAGGCAGGAACTTGTCTGCGTGCACCCTTTGTGTTACTCATTGTATTGAGTTTGGTGTTCTTTGTGGGACAGAGGCTTCATAATCACATTTGGACTGGAATAGTCTCAGCGTTTTCTCTACAATAGGATAATGAACTGTGTGCCTCTGGAAATAGGATTTCAATGCAGCTTTGAATAGAAAAAATAAAAAATGTGATAATAAATAACAGAAAAATCTAAGCAAAATATTCATTAATGGAGTATGAGTAAGAATATGGAATATGATGACATGCTTAAGAGCAGTTAATGAAAATGGAGTTGAATGATCAATACGTATAGATTCCCAGAACAGAAATGTTGAGTGAAACAGGCAAACTGTAAGACAATATGTTGGTTAAGATATAACTTACATAGATTCAATGCCACATAAGCCAATATTACATAGCATTTTATGGATCCATGTGAATATATCCATGTGTGAACATAGCAATGAGAAAGATACATACAAATCTTGCCATTGCTTGCCTCTGAAGAGGGAGAGGAGAGAACGGGGAATGAGATCCTAGACTCTTTAATTCCTTCTAGGTAATTTTTCTTCTCATGATGATAATCTGAAGCAAATAAGAAAATGTTAACACTTGCTAATTTGGCTTGGTGAATACATGACTGTCTGTGAGGTAGAGACTGGAAAGATGTCCCTTCTGTGGGCTGCTCTTCATCCCCACCCAGCCCTGGGCCCTGTTTCCCAGCCTCCTCAGCAGTGAGCTGTAGCCACATGACCTCTGTCTGGCCCGGGCATTTGGGCTGCGGCGACAGACACCACTTCTTGCCCTGGCCCCTGGATCACCTGGGCTGGGTCTGCAACAAACCGGTCATTGACTTTGCTGTGATCTCCCTAAGGGTCTTCCCCAAATCCTGCTGGGCTGCAGGGAACAAGAGGATGGGGGAAAGACAATAACTGAGCCAAGTCTGGGGTCTTCTGCGGCTTGCCAGAGGAGTGTGATCTCTGATTGCTGGCTGGGCTTCCAAACAGGCGCTCTACCCTTTGTTTCATCTTGCCTGGCCTCTTCACTGTCCCCAAAATGCACCTCAATCATTCCTGACCTGCTCTGCATCCAAATTTCCCCTATGGCGCTCTGAACCTTAAATGCCTTCTGCCTGGCCCGGGCCCTGCTTGTGATTCATGTGTCCGCTTCCCTTGCCCTCCTGGTCCCCAGAACTCCTAGCTGCACTGCCTGTTTGGCTGGATTGCAAACTGCCCTGTGCTGTTGCTTCTGTCTTAGTGACTGGAAGGATGCCTTATCTTTGTATAGCTCTGTCAGGGAAGGACCTCGGTGGACTGGATCTGAGCTGGGCAAGGAGACGAGAATCTCAGAGCCTCATCTGGTGTCTTCTGCAAGTCTCGTGGGCCTATGTCACGTTGTTCAGGATTTCCAGGGTTGGTGTAAAAGAGTTCCTTCCCGAGAGCGGTAGGGACAAGCAGGACTTGAGGAAGAGAGAGCAAAGCATGCAGCGGGGCCAGGACTCTGAACCTGGAGGCTGAGGTTCACTCGCATTTCAGAGAAGATCAAGGCTAATTCCAGCCCGGGTTTCCTAACACTGGCTCCTCTGCGGGGACCTTGGATCAGATCCCATAGAATGCAAGGGTGTTGTTTCAGAGACAACTAGGAAGGTGAGGGGACACCTGCATCCTAGTCCTCAGCCAGTCCTAGGAGAGGAGAAGGTCCAGGAGGGAGCAAGGGAGCCGGTGTCTGGGAAGGAGAGGTAACTGGGGTAAGCCCTGAGGTTTACTGGGAAAGGCAGGTGGGGTGGGGGAGCCCAGGTTAGAGAGGAGGTCTGGGTAGAGGGCATGGGGTCCTCGTCTGTGGGGTGGAAATGGCAAGTCAGTTTTTTTTTTTTACCTTTTATTTTTTTGACAAAGCATTTAACTTTCCTGAGTCTCAGAATCCTTATTTTTAGAAAAAGGATGACATGACTCTGCTGGCTGCTGAGATGTAAACAAGTGAAATATGTGAAAGTGTTTATCAACCCCAAGTGCCATACAAATAAGTGCCATCAGTGTGGCAACGTGACGGATGCCAGACCAACACGGGCCAGTCTGAATGGACAGGCAAATGACGAGTGAGTGAATGAACCGAGAGGGGCATGGCTCACAGGTGGTCCAGAGACCCAGGGTGTGGACATGTGGGCAGAGGCAGTATTTAGGCATCGATGGTTCAAGCACCTCCATCAGAGCCCAGGATTGAGTCACTCTGCAGAGGACACGGGAAACAGAGCAGCCCCTCCGATGTTAGTAATCTGATCAAACAGCACAGAGCACCAAAACCACATGTTTGGAAGACAGTGAGCAAAGATAAAGCTAACTTGGGAAGACCCTGAATCAAATCCGGGATGGAAATGCTTGGAGGAGAACGTAAGGTCCAGACACGTTTATACCATAGAGCTTTGTCTTTCTGGGATGCCCGACTTTCTTAGTTCCCTGGGAAATAAAATCTGAACATCCGGAATGGACCCTGGAGCCTTCCACAAACTAGCCCGAAGATCTTTCTGGTCTTCCTCCCACTTTGGCTGCCTTGCACAGACCTCCTCTCTGCTGAGTGGAGCTAAGCACACCAACCCACTTTAACACGCTATCTAATTTCTCTCTTTCTATCCTGCTCTGTCTCATCATCAGCGCCCACCCCTCCCCAAACCCCTGCATCCCATCTTCTTCTCCTGCACCTTTTGCTCTGCATGACTTTCCCATTCTTAACCTTTGGAATGCTCACTGCCTTCACCTCCACCTGACTCAACAGTCCTTGTCTAGCACTGTGGCTGAGTATCTCACCTTTTCTTTTACATTGTCTGTTATCTGAAGGCATTGATTATTTTAGGTTATAATTTCATGCCTTTTTATCTACCTAGTACAGTGCTGGGCACATAGAGAAACCAAAAAGATTTGATGACTGGTTGGGAAGATAAAATCCTTAGTGACCAAATAATCCCATGTCCCTTGTTGTCTGACCAAATGGACACTTGTCAGGAATTAGGATTTTTATTCTCTCCAAGGTGCAAACATAAACAGGTGACCATTACCTGGCTTCAGCTCCCACCTCCATATCCCTGCTTCCCCAACCCCAGTGGGGCTAGACCCGTTACTGGTCCCTACATAACATGTGTGACCCTGCCATGGGGATACTGCCATTGTGGTTTGTTCTCTATTCCTCACCTCCTCAATTCCTAAGCACCTTCTGCTCCTAAGAAACAAGCTCACGGCCCAGGGTGGTTGCGCCGAGGCTGTCTTCCTTAGCATCGTTCCTTTCTCATTTCCACCTTCTCTGTGTTGTATCTGATACTG
The DNA here is from genome assembly GCA_935064755.1 of Tragelaphus eurycerus. Taxonomy (NCBI): domain Eukaryota; kingdom Metazoa; phylum Chordata; class Mammalia; order Artiodactyla; family Bovidae; genus Tragelaphus; species Tragelaphus eurycerus. The sequence continues at coordinate 18,092,226 of CAKXYN010000023.1, forward strand.
GAGTTCCTGTAGTTCCACTGATGTGGGGTGGGGTAAGCCAGATTCACAGATTAATACCATTCGAGGAAGTGGCTGGAAAGGACAGTAAGAGATGGGGCAGAAAGGTAGAATGTAGGCCAGGAGTGAGAACTGTCCATATTGACAAAGTATTCATACCCGAAGTGTTTCTGGCCCACCACCTTGTGCTGGGCCAGGGACAGTCAGATTGGCTTATGCCTGTGTCACTCTTGGAAATAACCAAATCCTCAGATACAAGGTGAATATACTCTTTTACAGCTGACTAAGGGTTGTGGGGAGGGCATCCTCATGGGTCCATAGCCATGTGGGTCTAGGGATGGTCTCATCTATATGTCTTATCTGCTTCAGGAGTGTAAATAGTCATTCAGTCGTGTCTGACTCTCTGTGACTCCGTGGACTGTAGCCTACCAGGCTTCTCCGTCCATGGGATTTTCCAGGCAAGAGTACTGGAGTGGGTTGCCATTTCCTTCTCCAGGGGATCTTCCCAACCCAGGGATTGAACCTAGGTCTCCCGCATTGCAGGCAGACGCTTTACCCTCTGAGCCAACAGGGAAGCCCCGAACAGTCTCTAGGCAAGAGTAATTCAGTGGGCAAGAAACGATGCCTAGGCTCCTGGTGCTTCAAAGAGAGGAAGCTCACCAGACAAAACAGGCAAAAGTAGGAGAGGAAGCCACACTGAGGGGATGCTTACCCACAGACCTCAAGGCCAATACATGGAGCCTCTGACATGTCTTATGGAGGCAAGAACTTCTCATCACTATAATTCAAACCCATAGAAGCTGGGAATTGAGGCCTTGCAAGAAACTGTGCTGGGAACATTTTGGTGGGAAGACAGGAGAGTGTGAGTCAAACCCAGCTGCTCCAGGTTATTTCCAAATACCTGTTCCTTAGGAAGTTCAGGTGTGCATAGCTTTAGTACTAGAACCGACAGCATGAGAGGGCTGGCAGGAAAGGAGATGCAAACTCAGATGTGTAAACAGGGCTCAGCAGCTTGCCTGACTGTGCACCCCCTTTTAAGAGACACTGGCACAGGGAACATCCAGGTCAGGGTGGCAGGAACTATTAGGGAAGGGAAATGGGAAGCATGGGGATATGATGACAGAGGGTGAGAGGGGTGGAGGGCACAGCATGTCTGACATGTCACAGATGAGATGTGACATGTGATATGTCACAGATGTGATGAACTGTCATCTGGGTGAGCGGTTCACCTTTTGTGGGTAGTACTTCTGCTAGGGCAGAACTGGGAATTTAGAGGATGTGAACAGAAGCTGAACTCCAGGGAAAGTGCGGCCTGTACCAGGAGTGCCTGCCCTTTTTGGAGCACTTATTATGCACAGGGCCTGATGCTATATTTCTTATAGCAGAAAACTGGCTGCCCTCCGGTCTGCAGCCGGACATTATTTGGAGGCTTATTTGGAACATATGGGGAATGATTTCTTTGATAAAACTATTTTAAAGAATTCTCATATGCATAAAATTTTTATACTTAATATTGGCAAAAAGCATGTAGGAATGCGTGCTTTGAGGAATGCAAAAGTGACGCAAACATCACCCTCTATGGGTGCTAAATGTGAGTGGTTGACTCAAGCAAAAATAACTGCCTACGTCATTTTTGACCTGTGCATTCATCTCATACTGATTGTGACCACACGCAGTTTGCCTATAAGCTCACATGTAAATAAACATAAGTTGTATTGCAAAAATTAGAGAAGGAAATGGCAACCTACTCCAGTATTTTTCCTGGAAGAATCCCATGGACAGAGGAGCCTGGTGGTCTACAGTCCACAGGGTCACAAAGAATGGGACATGACTGAAGCACCTTAGCATGCGTGCATCGCATAAATAGAAATATAACATTCCAAATGGCGAGAAAACAACGTATATTATCTCATTTAACCCCCACATTAATCCCATGAAGGAGGTACTGTTATCTTCATTTTACAGGAAAGGAAACCAAGACATAGGAAGATTAAGTAAATCGGCCAAGGTCACTTTGCTGGTAGATGGCTGAGGTAACACTTGAGCTGTGGTTCTGGAGGCATCTGATCAGGAGGTGTAGGGTGACTTAGGAACAATAAGGGGAATTTCTGACTTAGGGGTAGAGACGAATAGGTTTTCTTTCACCTCTCCAGGTCTATCATCTGGTCTCTGGGGTTTTTAGGCAAACACTGAAACAGATGCTAAGTTGGGCCGTGCCCTTTCACATGCCTGCACAAGGCCAAAGATGCAGCATTGAGCAGGCAGGGAAACAGGCACCAAGATCAGGAAGGTTAAGTTTGTTTATATCTCCCTGACTCCCTGCTTTCTCTGCAATATGTCCTACTTTAGTTCCTGGGAACCTGAGTGGCTGATCTGTCTTAATGAAGGATCATGCAACAGACCAGTGGAGAAGATGGGCGTTAGGGCTCAAATCCTCCTACTCAGAGTTTCTCAGCCTTTTTCGATCCTCAATAAAATAAATCCCCCTCCTTCTCTGGAAGATCTAGAGATGCTCTGATTTCTGGTGGGATGGTAAGTGCCCATTTTGAATGCTAAGGTCAGTTTATGGATCCTCACCAGCCAGGAAGATTCAGTTGAACTTTGATTTCTGTGGATTATATTAAAGAAGTCTCTTGTATTAGGAGCAGACTCTTTAGTTTTCCAAAAATAAAACTATATTTTACAATTGAATGTTTTTATTCTCAACCACAAAAGCTATCTTCTTCCCTCCCCATAGGATTTGTTGTACCCTTTGGAAAGACCTTTTGTCCTCTCCTCCTTCCCTCACATGGAAAATCACTGGTCTAGGGTAACTCTTATCGGAGAAGGCAATGGCACCCCACTCCAGTACTCTTGCCTGGAAAATCCCATGGATGGAGGAGCCTGGTGGGCTGCAGTCCATGGGGTCGCTAAGAGTCGGACACGACTGAGCGACTTCACTTTCACTTTTTTGCTTTCATGCATTGGAGAAGGAAATGGCAACCCACTCCAGTTTTCTTGCCTGGAGAATCCCAGGGGCAGGAGAGCCTGGTGGGCTGACGTCTATGGGGTCACATGGAGTCGGACACGACTGAAGTGACTTAGCAGCAGCAGCAGCAGCAGGGTAGCTCTTATAGCTGAAGGTCATAGTCTCAAATGTCTTATTCAACCCATTTGTTCAGTTATCGTAAACAAATATTTATTGAGCAACTATTATGTGCCTGAGATCTGAAAGGCACAAGGTACACCTGCATTTTCAAATACGTCTCAGGAAAGGGGATCCCATGACCACAGGACTGAATGTTTAGTGGTAGAATTTGGTACTGGTGGAATTTTCCAGATGCCACTAAGATCTCATACCATAGGCAAATGTCTGCTCAGTCAGTGCAGAAGGGGCCAGTCCTATGTGGATACCCAGCTTAGAAGCTGAAAAAAATGAGGAGGACTAGAGACTGCACCCTAAACTCACAGTACGTCCCTGCCTCCCCTTTCTTGTCAACACCCTCTTCTCCTTGGATTTGGTCTTATACCCTGCCTGCTGTTTTCTTTGTTGTCTTTTCATCCTCACCAAGTTGGGGAGAAGGGCACCCCCTCCCCCTTATTTCCTCCCATCACCCCCACCCCATCCTTCCCAGCACAAGGTTCCATTCTTCATTAATGCTGTTTTAAAGCTAGCACGGAGCTGTTTTCCAGATGTGGCCATGCGCAGACAGTAATTGTGCTCTGTGATCCCTTCCAGCTGCTCCCATCGCTTGCCAATACACCGCCCCACCCCCGCCTTACAGCCCCAGGAGTCCAAGTTTGGGGGCTGCAAATTAGGGCAAACATTGTAAAATGATCATGTGCTACACACGGCCTTCCTCGCAAGAGTTATGGACTTTATAACGGAGCTAATTGGCATTAGGTCTTGCCTGAAAGGTCAATAGAGTGGCAGAGAAACAGGATCTTTGTAAATTGATCCGCTGGTCCCCGCCTCCACCCCCCAACTCCTTTCCTGTTTTGAAATATGGCCTACCTGCCCTGTGGAATTGCTGACTCTTGTAAATTACTGCTTTGACTGTACAGGACTGTGACACATTGTTTCACATCACGTGGAAGGCAGTGGGGATGTTGAAGGGGTGCATAATTATACCCTGCAAATTCTTCTGCCAAACCGCAAGCTTCAGCTTTCATGCACCTTGGTGAAGCAGGCTATTGTAACGCTCTTGACCTTCAAATCAAGCATAATTTATCCAAAGGTAGAGTACAGGCTTTGGATGGATTATTTATTTATTTATTGCTCCAAATACTTGAGTTCCCTCTGAATGATCACGCCCTTCTGTTCTCAGATTGGAACACTCGTATGGCGTTTTTTCATCTCACACATTCTTATTAAGCACCTTAGAGGCATAGTTCAAGGCTGACTTTAGGAGGGGAAACTTATCTTTATGGAATCAGAGATATTACATCTTTATCTACAGATTGTGTGGATCTTTCTGGATATAGCTTCAGAATGTCTGCCCACCACTGTCTAGTACTCACGTTTTAAGAATAAGCATTGAAAGTCTCTGTTAAAACATACATAGTATCTGGGAAGAATGACCAATTTACCATGTGGTTCTTACCTCGCCCCCTTCTTTTTCTTAGTAAAGGACTATTCAGAAGTGAATGGAAGCTGACCTCAAATTGTACACACACGTATATATTGCCTACAATTTTGGCCTCTGTTTCATTCTTTCGAATTCCAGTGGTGGATCAATTCCAAGTCATGAATTCCTGCTCAGTTATCATCACTGACATTGCCGCCCTGGCCACCATGAGCCTGTTGGTGCCTTTCAGCAGTGAGGCCTGAGGAAGCAGACCTTAGGCAGGCCAACACAACGGGAAAGGTGACGGGGTGAAATTTCAGCGCCCTATTTTGGGGCCACAGTGGTGGTGGGGGAGGAGGTCTGAAATCACCTACTCATTGAACAGTCTGCAGACTTAAACAATGCAACTTGCAGGCACCCATATAGGACTCTTTCAAAATGTACGTAAATGCTGCTGCAATATGAACATTCATTTGGAAATGTGGACACCATTTGCCCAATCAACAGACACCTCCGCCTCCAGGTCACTGCTCAGGAGTCAACCCTCATGCAGCTGCCTCCCCTTGGACTGCAGCTAACAGAGCTCCCGCCGCCACCAGCACTCCTGAGCCCTCTTCCCAGTTGTACTCTCCCTACAGCATCCGATGCCTCCTGACTTCATATTTATTTGTGTTTGACTGTATCTCCCCATCAGAATGGACTTCCCGAGCAGTGGTAGTGGGAAAGAACCCACCTGCCAATGCAAGAGGCATAGAAATGTGGGTTGGATTCCTGGGTCAGGAAGATCTCCTGGGGGAGGGCATGACAACCCATTCCAGTATCCTTGCCTGGAGAATTCCATGGACAGAGGATCCTGGTGGGCTATTGTGTATAGGATCGCAAAGAATTGGACATGAATGAAGCGACTTAGAATGCACATACTGCATCAGAATACCAGCTCCTAGAGAATAGGACTTTTGTCTGGGGTGTCTGTTGCTGAGTCTGTAGGGTGCAAGGGACAAACCATGTGTACTCAGGTGATACGTCCCCTCTGAGTGAGGTCCCAGCTCTAGGACACTGGGGGACTAATAAAGGAAGAGAAAGGAACCATGCATATGCAGGGAGGAGGGAGCCTGGGAAAGCCCACCCTGCTTGGTCCCCCTTCTGCGGTAAAGGCACTGGGAGTCACTCATGGTCTGTAGCACAGACAGGCTGCCCGTGTCTCCCATCTGACAGACTCACAGAGTGTGCTAGGGTCCATTTCACTCTCCTCTGTCTGCTGTATCTTTCAAGCCCGAGCAAGGGCTGAGCTAATGATGAAGGCCATATATGGGCCAAAGCCTGCTACTGGGATCCCAGTATGGGTCATGGATCTGCCACTAGCAAATTACGTCACTTTTCTTTTTTTTTTTTTAGATATACAAGATGAAAGAATTTGTCTAGAAGAATTTCAACATCTTTTGATTTTATTATGAAAAGGGCTGTGAGATGCAAATTAGCTCCAAGCCCTTCTAAGAATGCTAGGCGGTGATATTGCACTGTAAGGGACCCTTGAGAATAATCCCAGATCTGTGACTGTGCCCCCTTTCCCCCACCTGTTGAAGACCTGCCTTTGTGCACAAGCCACATGAGGGGCTGCTTCCCCTGCAGAACCTTACTGGGAGCCCCAGACTCTACCCCCACAAGGGTTCTAGACTCCCACATGGGGCAGCTTCAGTGCTGCCCATCCTGACTCAGCCTCAGGGGGCGGCCAACTGACAAGGCACATTACCTTCACTTACCTGATGGCCTCTGCTGTCCCCAGAATCCTGTCTAGCTGCCATTTAGGGGTGAAAGCACGGCCTCCTGATGGTGGTTGGCCCTGACCATGGGAGAATCAGGGAGAGAGGAATTGTCTAGCATTGTCTTGGGGAGAGAAGGAAGAAATGAGATTGACAAGGGGCAGAGGGTGTCACACGCGCTCTCTTGAGGGCATTCAGCCCACTTGGACATGACACAAGGCTGCTGGGAGCAAGAGAAGGGAAGATCTGGATTTCATGGTTGATGAGAATGAGCTGGACACAGAGCCTGGCTGTTTAGGAGTTGGCGTGGTGGACATAACCTTCATGCCAGAACCCCAGTCTCCTTCCTCCCATCACATATCAACACAAGGAGCCTTTCGAGTCTCTTTCTGAACACAGAAAGCAGCAATGTCCTTTGTTAATATTTGTTTATCTTGTCCTCTGTGGTGTGGCATGTGAAGAAAGGCACATTCTCATTTTCCTTGGGCTAGAATTGGGCCCTGAGGCCCAGTGCAGTCCATAGACCAGATTATAAGTCAGATCCCATCACTTGCTTCTCCTTGGGGTTGGTCCTGACCCTGGAGCCCCTTGAATCCCCCTGGAGAGAACTTCCTATTGTATTGGTCACTGAGAGTCTTTGCTGCCTATGAACCCATGGACTTGCCTTCCTCATCCTCCCACTGTTAAAAGTGGGGAGGCCAACACAGATGGAGCACAAGTACATAATTCCTTTCTGGAACTCAGTTTCCCCTGATGTTACAGTATGTCCCCAGCCTTTCTGTTATGCTGTGACTTGTGTCCTTCTCTGGCTAATGTGCCCCTAGCATACTGCCCAGCCAAATCTGTATTGTCCAGGAAACCATGGCACACATCATGAATGAATGTGGTCCCTAATCATCAGGACTTATTACATAAGGCAGAAGGGACTGTCCCTGTTTAAGGTAGAGCTCTCCTTGCTGTCTCCTACCTGTATCTTTGACCTTCTGGACATTGGAGCAGAGACCAGCTAGTCAGGAACTTCTGTTAACCATTCCTGTTCTACATGATTCCTCTGGAGTTTAATCTCCTGGGGGCTGTAGACCCATGCGCATCCTGGTTTTTACTTGCTTGTCCCTTGCACTGGATCCCTACGATGCCGGCTTCATCATGCCCTGGTGGCCTGGCTGACTCCTGTGGTCAGCTCTTTCCTGTAGCCTATACAGCAGATGTGACAAAAAAAAATCTGTGTTCTTGCAGGTAGAGTCACATGAGCAAAGTAAGCTTCCACCTAAGACTCCTGTTCTATCTCTAGGGTGAAATGCAGATGACAGTAAATGTAGGGAAATCCAGCCTGCCCCAGGAAAGCCAGTCTGGCAAACTCCACAGCCATCAGACACCCGGAGATATCAACTTTCTAAGTCACCACTCTGCCCTCCTCTGGGGCCACTTCCCTACAATGGGCACACTCACCACTAAACCCTTCAGAGAGTTTCTGCTTCCTGATGTCTTCATCACACCTAACACTCAAGTTGACTCAACTCCCTTCCCACTTTCCCAACATAGGGGAAGAAACACCAGAGTACTTTCATCAGGCTGGGCTAATGTTGAGGGTCAGCCCCGGCAGTCTGTGGGCAAGAAGCCTCCCTGAATGGTCTGGGGGTTACTGCTCCAGCACAGGTAGGTCTCTTCTTGTTGGGAGACTCTAAGCCTTGGACTCCGTCTGCTGTGAATCTGAACTTTTCCTGAAGAGGTTTTCACAAGTTCAGGGAAGTCCTGGGTATTGGGAAGTTGAACTATTTTTACTCATATGCAGCTGAAATAGCCATCTGCCATCTCGCCACCCAATTCCCCACTGTGTTTAAAATCCATCTGGAGTTTTAGTTTTTTTCTTTAATTCTTCATGTGAAAAAAAGAAATTAATGTTTGGATGTGAATAGAGGTTTCAAATCTTTGTCTTTTCTGCCTGCAGTGAAATCTGTCCTATGGTAGAGGATAGATTTAGAACTATGCATTGCTTATTTTGAACCATATTGATAAATTTATCAATTTATCAGTTTAAGGCTCACAGTTGTCCCGTATTCTAGGACTGCCTATCTTCCTTATCTAAATAGAATCCAAAACCCAGATCATATCACCTCTTCCATGGAGCCTTCCCAAATACTCTAGCTTGCACTCCTCTGATCACTCCTTGGCAGAACTGGGCAGCTCCTTAGCAATAGCCCTTCATTTTCTTCTTTTGCTACAGCTGTGTTATCTTTGTACCTCTCAGCTTGGTGACAACTGGGCTTTGCCTCATGTCGATCTTACAGCAGTCATAGAACCCACCCTGGAAGCCCCCTCAATAAAGTCTTAAGATGTCCCATAATTCCTTTTCTTCCCTTCAGGGCTCCTCAGATCCTACCTTGATCAGATTTTCACTGAGACTCCTATGTCAGTTAGCTTACTTGAGTTCAGTATGGTGCAAATGTTCTTTCTGCTTTGCCAAAAGTCTTCATGAGCACTGGAGTGTGGAGGTAACATCTCACAGCCCATCACCTACATAATGACCAGCTCAGGGGAGCTGCTCAGTAAATGATTTTAGTTTAAATTAAGATGGTGATGATGATGGAAACATTCAATTAATAAACATCTGCCGGGATCCTAATAAGTGCCAGGTCCCTTGGCAAGTGCTGGGGGTTGAATAATGATTGAATCACTGTTCCTACCTTCAAAGAGCTCACTGTTAGTGGAGGAGATAGATGGGGGAAATCCCAGCATTTTAATGTGATTTCAGAGGAGGGAGCAATGAACTCATTATGGGGTTTAAGATATTGAGGGGTTAGAACTTGAAATTTCAGGAAAAGGATTCAAGAAGTCACAGAAATGAGAAGAGTCCTGTGGATTTAAGGAGCAGGTGTGGTTCAGTGTGGCTGGAGCAGTGCTGAGAGTTTGGCCTGGAAAGGTAGGAAGGCCAGGACAAGGAGCCCTAACCTCTTCAGCTAGAGACTCCCACCCCAGCTTTCCTTGGTCATTTCTTCCAGTTGTGATATGTGCAGGTATCTATCTAAATTTCTCTTTGGTAACAAGATCTATTGACTTGTCCTCTATGAATTAGGACTTCTCTGGATTCACCTTAAGTTTTTCATTTCCCTCTTGGTATGGCATTTGTTCTAACTGATCAAACTCCCCTTACTGCCACCGGCCTGGTGATGTGTTCTTAAAAAAAAAAAAAGACATATGGAAAAACATTTGCAAACTAGGTCTTCTGAGATATATCCATCTACCTCCTCCATGACTTTGAATAATTTCTTTAACTTCTCTGAGCCTGTCTTTTCACCTGAAAAATAAGGAAAGTAACACTAAGACCCACCTACTTTATTGGATGGTTATGAAACTCAATTATAACAATAGATGCAAAAAAGTCTAGAAATACATAAAACTCAGTGCAAACACAAGGGCTTATTACCCTAAAGGAAGGATACAGCCAAGTTTTCCTCTTATGAAGATTCTTTTGTCAGGCTGTACAAATTACAGGGAGGTCCCATGGTCTCCCATAGCAACCCACCCCATCATCTCATTGGCATTTTTGCCTCCACATAAGGTGGCATTAGCTCATTAGGCATAACAAATGACCCATGCTCCACTGGGGTATAGATGGAGAGCTGTGAGGCAGAACAGATCTCTTCCCCTCTGCTTCCCTTCCTCTCCCTCTTCATGTTCACAAGCGTCTGTGGAACCTGATGTCTCCTGTCTGAGGAGGGCATAGCTAGGACTGCCCAGAGCTGGTGTGCAAGAGTCGGGAGGGCCGTTGACCCAGCCTTCTCAAATGCTTGCCACAGCTCAGCTGACTCTGGTTCCGCCCTGCTCTTGGCACATCTCAGTTCAACTCAGTCATCCAGTCATGTCCAACTCTCTGTGACCCCATGGACTGTATCATGCCAGGCTTCCCTGTTCATCACCAACTCCCGGAGCCTGCTCAAACTCATGTCCATTGAGTTGGTGATGCCGCCCAACCACCTCATCCTCTGTCATCCCTGTCTCCTCCTGCCTTCCTCCTTTCCCAGCATCAGGGTCTTTTCCAATGAATCAGTTCTTTGCATCAGGTGACCAAAGTACTACAGTTTCTGAATCTGCATAGACTCAGTGGCATATCTGAATATCAGCTGTTTGTGTACATTACAAGCCCAACACATCATAGCCCTTCGTTCAAGGCCCTGGAGTTTATTGGCTCTAGGTATCCCTTGGGGGCAGAGCATAAATGGATCAGAAGCCAAGTTCCTGTTTCTCTACTTGCTCCAATCTAGAGGACATTACACGAGACCTTTGCGGTCATATTTACAGCCTTTGGCCTATTTTACTTCCACTCAAGCTGCAACAAATATCCCGAATACTGGCTGTGAAACATGGGGAATTGGCTGTGTAGGAAGAATGATGAGGCAGAGCTCTGGCCCTATTACAGGACTGATCAAGAGTGCTGCTCTGTCCCCTCTCCCTAGGGCCCCTTTCCACCGTAATCTGGTGCCTAGGAATTTACAATTCCCACTGCAGATGCCCCAGTGTGCCATCTAGGCCTGTTCCTATAGCCCAAGGTCTAAGGCCCTAGTTCCATCTAGGTCATCGTCAAGGAGTCAAAAGGTCACCAAATGATGAGGCTGGAGACCTGCTTTTCACTTCCAGGTTAAGTGACATCATCCATTTATGCTTCAGCTACTGCACAATGAAAGCCCTGGGTTGGGGTTAATTGATTCCATTTGGCGCTAACATTTGTGATCCCTTTATTTGTTCCCTCTGCTATTCTTATTTCCGCATCGAAAATCATCTTTCCTATGGTCACATTCCTCAGCACCTTGTCTTGTCACTGAAGGAACTCTTGTTCATTCGCTATTGGGAAAAGCTAACAAGGGTCACAAAGTGTCCTAGTGGTGGCCACAGCCCCACCCTCCCAGCCCATCTGCAGCCCTGGACCCACAATGAGGGCAACCTCAGGCCCATTTCCTTCTTTCTGAGACCCTCCCCGGGACTCCTGGCTTTGCATCCACTGCCTCTTCTGGATCATCTCTGGTTGTTTTGACTTTGCCAATTCTGCCTCCCACACACAGATTATAGAAATCCTTGATAGCTGTAATCAAGCTGGCACCAGGCTGAGCCCTTGGAAGTTTCTCAGTCATAATATTTTGAATGATTGATTAATCAGAAAAGGCTCCAATTTCTGGGTTGCAAAGTCTTATTCAAATCTATTTTCCTATCCTACCCTGTCCATCTTTCTGTCGTACTTTCCTCTGTCCACCCCAGGTCAATCTTTTTGTTCTTCCATCCCAACCAGGGCCTTCTGGCCCTTATAGACTTTCTCATTATCCATCTGCTAAGCAGCCATTCTGGTATCTAAAGTCCTCTTCTACAAGAAGTCTTCCCAGGCCTAATCAATAAATATATAGTGGGCTTCAACTTTTTTTTTTCTTAATCAAAATCCCTCTTAGTTACATATATATTTTAACAGAGCCCTTTTGTAGAGGTCATCTTCTTTTTATCATCTCGCAGACATTATCAGCCCTGTTTTAGAAGTGAATAGAATGAGGATCGAAGCTGTCACCAGGGGGCCCACAAGAGGCAGGGCAGGGGCTCATGCAACTCCCAGTTTCCAAGCCAAGAGCTCTGTCAGGTGCAACAAAGGATGAGAAATTTAAATACTCATAGAGACTTGTGGCCATTCCCGTTGGTTGCCCAAGGATTCAGGGGAGAAACTACTGCAGGATGAGGCAAACTAGGAGGGGACTAGAGACATGGGCATTTCAGGGACACAAAGCTAGTCTCTAATTGTTCCTGAGCAAATTCTCCCCAAGAGTATGTTACAGGTGGGGATCTAGCCTCTAATGCTCAAAGCAATGGGTCACTAAACATGATGATGACAAGAAAGAAATCATTCTGCTTCTTAAGCCAAAATCAATAGTGATTTTTCTTTTTGCTTTCCTTTTGCTTAGCTCAGATGACTATAGCCTTGGTGTTGTTACTCTAAGAACTGCTTGCTCTGATAGCTGCCTCTACCCAGGACCTCCTGGGACAAGAGACCCAGGACCTCCTGGCCAGTATTCTGATCATAAAGGGGTTGGAAAGTGCCTCCTGCCTAGGTTGGTGCAATAGGATCCAGGGACCATGATAGGAAATAGATTAGTTCCTGGGTTAAGAAGGCTGGGGTGGATTGGTATGTCTTCCCCACATTTTCAACCAATAGCAAGCCTGTAGGAAGAATGGAAATCCAGGTGCATCTTGCTTTGAGAACATCCAGAAGCATCCAGGAGAACAAATAAAATTAATGGCTATCATTGGGAGCTTAAAATGCCAGGCACTGTACAAAGCATTTATGTAGACTATGTCATTTTTGTCTTCATCACAGCCTCATGGTTCTATTATTGTTCCCATTATACAGATGAGGAAACTGAGTCACAGAAATTTAAGTAACATTCCCAAAGTCAACCACTAGTCACAGGGGGATTTAAAATCTGTCTGGCTTCAAGGCCAGAGTTAACTGTTAAGCTCTTTGGCTTTTCAGGGCTCAGACAAGTTCTTTTGTAAAAAAATATCTGTCCACAAGCTTCTTTTCTGAAGCAAGATCTCTTCTGTTCCAAGGCTGTTGACTGCTGAGGCCAGAGCCTGTAACAGAGGTGGAGGCAACTTTAGGCAAAGAGAAGTAAAACATAGTCTTGTGCTTTTAGAGATTCAATTTGGTTTGGATTTGCTTCATTGTGATTCAATTCAACTCAGTTCCCTTGTACTCCTAGTACAACTTCAGTGCTACTTGTGTGCCGGGCAGTTTTCTCTGTCTTGGGGATTCTCAAATGAAGCTGAGTCAGTCCAGGAACAATTTTCAAAAGCTTAAAACTGGGGCTAATCTTACTCAGAAATTCTTTTTTTCTAGGAGCTTATTCTAAGAACATAATCCTGAATGTATGGAATATTAGCTATGAAGAATCTCCTCTTTGTTTATTAACAGTGAAAGGCAATATAAATGTCTCAGGGACAGCTGACAGACACTTGATGTAGCTAATACAGGCCTTATAGGCTCTAGTCATTTAGTGACCATGTGGCTTGAGATCAGTCAGGCAGGAGTGAAACCAGACAACGCATTATCTTTCATTCTGCAAGGAATATGCCAAGGATTCCCAAGCTTTGTCTCAGTAATATTTTTTTTTACAGCACCCCTAGACCAAAATAAATGCCTTACAGTTAGATTTAAGTATGCAGGCACAAACAAACAAGTTAGTGTTTAAGTCCTATTACACAGAAATTGAAAGAAAAAATAATGTTTCTCTTTTATTGTTAAATAATCATAATTATTTACTTATAAGATGTATGGACCTGTTGGGCATTGTTCAGTTACTCAAACCTTGGAATCAAGTTGGATACTGCCACCCATCACTCACCTAGAGCCAGACATCCTCCGTGTGAAGTCAAGTGGGCCATAGGGAGCATTACTATGAACAAAGCTACTGGAGGTGACAGAATTCCAGCTGAACTATTTCAAGTCCTAAAGATGATGTTGTGAAAGTGTTGCACTCAATATGTCAGCAAATTTGGAAAACTCAGCAGTGGCCATGGGACTGGACTGAAATCAGTTTTCCTTCCAATCCCAAAGAGGAGTAATGCCAAAGAACGTTCAAGTTCAGTTCAGTTCAGGCGCTCAGTAGTGTCTGACTCTTTTTGATCTCATGGACTGCAGCATGCCAGGCCTCCCTGTCCATCACCAGCTCCCAGAGTTTGCCCAAACTCATGTCCATTGAGTTGGTGATTCCATCCAACCATCTCATCCTCTGTCATACCCTTCTCCTCCTGCCTTCAATCTTTCCCAGCATCAGGGTCTTTTCAAATGAGTCAGTTCTTTGCATCAGGTGGCCAAACTATTGGAATTTCAGCTTCAACATCAGTCCTTCCAATGAACACCCAGGACTGATCTCCTTTAGGATGGACTGGTTGGATCTCCTTGTGGTCCAAGGGACTCTCAAGAGTTTTCTCCAACACCACAGTTCAAAAGCATCAATTCTTTGGTGCTCAGCTTTCTTTATAGTCCAACTCTCTCATCCATACATGACTACTGGAAAAAACATAGCCTTGACTAGATGGACCTTTGTTGGCAAAATAATGTCTCTGCTCTTTAATATGATGTTCAAACTACCGTACAATTGCACTCATTTCACATGCTAGCAAGATTATGCTCAAAATTCTTCAATCTAGTCTTCAACAGTACATGAACTAAGAACTTCCAGATGTACAAGCTGGATTTAGAAAAAGGAGAGGAACCAGAGATCAAATTACCAACATTCAGTAGATCATGGAAAAAGCAAGGGAATTCCAGGAAAACACCCACTTCTGTTTCATTGACTATGTTTAAGGCTTTTATTGTGTGGATCACAGCAAACTGTGGAAAATTCTTAAAGAGTTGAGAGTAACAGACCACTTTACCTGTCTCCTGAGAAACCTGTATGCAGGTCAAGAAACAACAGTTAGAACTGACTGGTTCAAAGTTGGAAAAGAAGTATGACAAGGCTGTATATTGTAATCCTGCTTATTTAACTTCTATGTTAAGTACATCACACAAAATGCTGGGCTGGATGAATCACAAGCTGCAATGAAGATTGGTGGGAGAAATATCAACAACCTCAGATATGCAGATGACACCATTCTAATGGCAGAAAGTGAAGAGGAACTAAAGAGCCTCTTAATGAAGGTGAAAGAGGAGAGGGAAAAAGCTGACTTGAAATTCAACATTAAAAAAACAAAGATCATGGCATCCAATCCCATCATGGCAATCACGGCAAATAGAAGGGGAAAATGTGAAAGCAGTGACAGATTTTATTTTCTTGGGCTGCAACATCACTGCAGATGGTGATTACAAAAATGAAATTAAAAGATGCTTGCTCCTTGGAAGGAAAGCTATGACAAACATAGCATGTTAAAAAAGCAGAGACATCATTTTTTTAACCAAGGTGTGTATAGCCAAAGCTATGGTTTTTCCAGTAGTCATGTATGGATGTGAGAGTTGGACCATAAAGAAGACTGAATGCCTTTCAAACTGTGGTGCTGGAGAAGATTCTTGACAGTCCCTTGGACTACAAGGAGATCAACCTGTCAATGCTAAAGGAAATCAACCCTGGATATTCATTGGTAGGACTGAAGGTGAAGCTGAAATTTGAATACTTTCGCCACCTGATGTGAAGAGCTGACCTATTGGAAAAGACCCAGATGCTGGGTAAGATTGAAGGCAAAAGGAGAAGGGGGTGGCAGAGAATGAAATAGTTTAGATAGCATCACTGATTCAATAGATATGAATATAAGCAAATTCTAGGAGATAGTGGAGGACAGAGGAGCCTGGTGAACTGCAGCCCATAGGGTGGCAAAGAGTCAGATAGGACTTAGTGACTGAACAATGACCACAAAGGTCAATACTATGCTGCCCAAAACAAAGACATGTCTGTAGATGGTGATTTGCTTGAGAGTCACCAGTTTGGGACATATATATATTGGGACACAATGAGTTAATACGTAACTGTTAAAAACTGTATTATTAACAAACAAGTAATTGTAAGAACACAGATTCATGATGTATTTACTAAGAAAAGATTAACAAAAATAATGATACCATTCTTAGAAAAGTTCCTTATGGATATGTAACCAAGAGATTAAAATGGTTATTTATGGATAGGGAATCATGGATGATTTTAAATTTTTTCCCTTTTTTAAAAATTATTTTTATAATAACAAATGCATCTAAATTTTTTATTTGATTTGTTTTGCATTCTTTTTAAAAAAGAAACCTAGAACAATTACTATGAATCAGATCCTATTAATCACAAATGCAAATACAAATCAAAGTTATATAAGAAACAGTCGCTTGTTTCATAGGAGCTTATTAATAACTGGGACAGAGACATCAGGTGTTTCTAGTGATGTACTGTATTAATGGAAAAAACAAGGGGGAGAGTTGTGTGATTCTATCTAAGTTGCTCAATGGGCTCAGAATAGGAAGAGAATTGGAGGGTGGAATGGTCATGGAAAGAAGGTGTATGTGGGGTCCCCAAGACTACCTTCAAGTTCAGTGATTCAGGTTTCAGTGTTGCACGCAGGGCTAAGATTTATTATAGAATAAGAATATAAACAAAAGCAGCAAAGGGAAAAGGTCTGTAGGCAAGGTCTGGAGAAAGTAAAGAGGGAGCTTCCAGAGTATTCTCCCAGTGCAGTCACACAGGGCGTGCTCAGTCCTCCAGCACGGAACTGGGACAGCACACACGAAGTGTCACCTACAAGGAAAGCTCATCAGCGACGCAGAGATCAGGGTTTTCACTGGAGATGAGCACGGAGACATCCTCTGCCTAGCAAATACCAAAATTCTAGACCTCCAGAGGGAAGCAGGTGTTCATCATAAACTGCATTGTTTGCACACACATTTTAGTGCTTAGCAGTTAGTCATGGTGGAAACATTCCGAAAATTCAAGTTCCCGCATACCAGCTCAAAGGCTAACCTTGCAAGTAGATCTTTCTAAAGATGGTAATCTCAGGCCTGCTAAGTTATATCTTTTCTGTAGAGAAACCTTCATTGGGGAAGTAAAAATTGAGTAGGACCATGATTTAGGAAAGGGGGAGAGAAAAAGGGAAAGTGTTCCAGATATTCAAAAGATATGCATAAAACTAAACTTCTCAGAAATCATAGAACCTTAAACTTAAAAAGGATCATAAAAGTTAGCTATTTAGTCTAGTATTTTCCAAATGGCAAGCATATATCACTAGTGGCATGCACAATGATTTTAGACGGTCTATAATAATATTTCATATTTTAATACCTATATATTTATTTTATATGCAATTATATAATATAAAATTAATGATAATATTTTATATTATAGATATCATGTATCTAGCTAGCTATCATCTTCTTAAAGCCCTACCAGTATAGGTATTATTAGTGCAAATCTAATTTTGAAAAGTAGGTCAATTTAAAGATAAATATTAAATTATAAATATTAAATAATATTAAATGAATAACAATCCAGAAGTCAGAGGCCACATCTACTCCCTGTGGGCAGTACAGTGAGTAAGTATCTTTTACTCTTGAGACACGAGCGTTGCTGAGTCAGCCCGATGCTGTTTCCCCCTTGCCTGCAGGACAAGCAGTTCTTAGTGACAATATCTTGGCCCTGATCATGTATTCTGGGATCTGTACTGGGACTTCCAAAGCCACTAACTGCAGTTCTGAGTCATGCCCTGTGGGAATTCTGAGCCCACAGAGATTAGAAAGTTATTATTAAGAAATACACCTTTGCAATAGTCCTAGAGGCTATTTCAGGCAAGAAAGCTGAAAACTTAAGCTAGGCTTTCTGACTGTTGATGCCCAGGGGACCCAAAACCGAAAGATCTTTTTCTCTTTCATCTAACAAGCCCTTAGGATAGATGCACCTCGTAACGTCTGTCAAAGAAGTGAGCCTACTGTCAGGACGAGGCCTCTGCGTTTCAATGCTACTGATTCACTCCACGAATAAGTGCCTGTTTTGTGTAGGCCCTGGGAACCCAGGCGGCACAGTGGTAAAGAATCTGCCTGCCAATGCAGGGCAATGGATTGGATCCCCGAGTTGGGAAGATCCCCTGGAGTAGGAAATGGCAACGCACTCCAGTATTCTTGCCTGGAAAATTCCATGGACAGAAGGACCTGGCAGGCTAGATTCCATGGGGTCTCAAAGAGTTGAACACAGCTGACGATGCATACATGCATGCACACATATACACATGCACACACACACGCAAACACCCCTAGTGGTGAACATGGCACCCATGACTCCCATTCATATGGAGATTATGTGTCATCAAGAAGCCTCAACCATAGGTAAAGTAGACAGTGGCCTCACATACACTCACCTGCTTCTGCGGCCTTTACCAAGTCTCTCCTTTCTTTTAGTTGTGAAAATCTAGATCTTATTTTATCCAAAGGCTTGAATGTCATGGATGTCAGACAGGGTTGGATCTGGTTCTTAGACTCCCTGAAGTCTAGAATTCTGCTTACACTTGCCTTTTTATACTGTTCATGGGGTTCTCAAGGCAAGAATACTGAAGTGGTTTGCCATTCATTCCCTTCTCCAGTGGACGACGTTTTATCAGCTCTGGGAGCTGGTGATGGACAGAAAAGCCTGGCATGCTGCAGTCCATGGGGTTGCAAAGAGTCGGACACGACTGAGCGACTGAACTGGACTGAACTGAACTGAACTGAATTTAAACTTGGGCCAGCTTTTAAGGCCTCCAAAAGTTCAGTCTCTTTTGCAAATCATTCTGTAGTTGAGGCCCCAAGAAATCCTGTCCTTCCTCAGCTCCCTGATGGACACAGGACTGTTCATTCCTTTTCCTGAGGAGCTAAGCTGGTACCCTTACAGATGGCTGATTGAATTAGGGTGGGCACCTGATCCAGGGTCAGCCTCTCTCCAGGCTGGCCAGGTCCTCTGAGGGGCTCTGAGTTTGAGAGATTTGTCTCCAGGGGCGAGATGACTTTAGTGGGCCTTGGTCCCAGAACTGCGCTCATCAGGCTGAGTGATGGGAGCAGAGGACACAGGCACACAGCTGGATCATGGGAGAGGCAGCATGCTGGCAAGAAGACCAAAGAAGGGATGCAAAATACCCCTGCCTCCCCAAAGACTTTGGATCCCAGTATCCTTCGAGTCTCCTTTGTACTATCGCAGTGAGGAGGTCCCACCGAGCTCGAAGCATCTGAATGCCTGTTCCTCCCCATTCACGAGGCTGAGATAAGGTTTTTTTCCTTCTCCTCCTGTCCTGTCCCTTCTCTCCCCGCATTCTCTCTCACATGCTATTTCTGGTTTCTCTGGACTGGAATCCAACTAGATTCCTGATCCTTGGCTTCTTAATCTTAAAAGCTTTGTGGAGTTGCTGCTGTGCGCTCAGCCTAGTGCCAGGTGTCAGGAGGGAACAGAAGGGAAGCAAGAGCCCTGGCCTGGCCCTTGGGAAGTCTCCACTCTGAGCACAGGTAAGGCCTATGAGTAGCACTGGGCTTGGGGACTCCTTGCGCCAGCCTCTGGCTGGCCTCTGATGTGGCATGTTTGTGGAGGGTGCCTGGTGCAGTCAGAGGATGCCTCTGGGCACTGGGTCGGAGGTGTCAGAAATGCGGCTGGAAGAAAAGGAGGGGACGTCATGCCAGCTACAGAGACCAGCATGAGCCAGAGGAAGGGAAAGTGGCTGGTCAGAGGGCCAGAAGGCAAGTCCTGGGGGAACTGGGGGCTGCTTCACCCTCTAGTCCTCACCTTGCCATTAAATCTGGGGAAGTAAATGGGTGTGCCAGGCAACCTGCCCTCTCAGTCACCTCATCAGCCTTGAATTACCCAGGATTAAAAAAAAAAAAAAAAAAAGGAACGTCCTCATTATGTGGTTGGAAATCCTCATACCAGAGATAAAATTTTATGAGTTGCATATTGCTCAGCACCCCGTATTTTTGACATTCCCTGTTTCGCATACAGTATTTTAAACATGAAACACAGACATTACTGTTTTTTTATTTTTTTACCCTTTCATTTTTTTTTTTCCCTTCTTTCTGTCATGGCTTAGTGGGTAGCTCTGAAGTTTTTAATACTGAAGGGCCCATTTCATGTTATTTATTACCCTGCTTGTGTGAAAGCTGAGGCCTATAAATCGTCAACACAGGCCGTCTAATTCCAGCAATGGCAAGGCTTCGTCACATGTAATTAAAAGATCCCAAAGCCATTGGAATGTAATGGATTTGGAAATGACACCACGGGGGCGCGGGGAGCAGGCCCAGGAAGAGGCAGCTGTATTTCAAAGGCTCTGGGCCTGGTCTGGGATCTATGGGGCTGCCTGGCCCTGCTCCAGCAGGCCTGGCTGTCGTGGGGTTAGGGGCAAGGTCTGGATGTGATCTGATCCTCAGCTCTGAGACCACTGCTGTTCCCACCTGTGTGGAGGCTCACGGAGCTCTCCGCCTCACGACTCCTTCAGCCTGGCCTGCCCAGGCGCCCTCTGACGGCTGTGAGCATCCATGTCCTGGTAGGAGGGTTTGTGAGGAGTGACCCGGCCTTAGAGACAAAGCCTGACTCTTGGAATTGGGTGGGTAGCGGCGGGGGGGTCTTGGTTTCACCTTGCACATGAGTACAATGGTCCTCTTATTTTTGGTCCCCAACTCTCTCCCCACAGCTGTTTCTGTCTACTTGGATCCCCATGGTCACCCTTCAGCAGCTCTAGGTTCTTCTCTAATGTTTCCTTGAATCCCTACATCCATTGCTCCTCCCTCTGGGCCCCCATGTGCTCAGCTTGGGGTCAGTGCGGTGCTGTTGTGTATTCGTTCCTCAGGAACAAGGACTGTGGTTTAAGTTCTCTGACACCAGTGGCCTTCCATAGGCCTGACACGTAGGAGGTGAGCAGTGACTGTGTGGCAGGAAGAAAGAGAAAAAAGATAATGAAGGAGAAAAGAATGAAAAAAAAAAAAGGATAGAAGGAAAAAAGAAGAAAAGAAGGAAAGGGGAGAGGGACTTTCATGATCTCCCCCGTCTTGAGATTTACACATAAGGGAACTAGATTCCAAGATGGCCCCCGACTGCCGCCTCCTCCTGGAATCCGGGTCCCACATCCTAACGGGGCTGGTGCTTGTGGCCAAAGCCACACAGCAGACAGTGACTACGTCACTTCTGAGATTCGGTTATGAAAAAGGCTGCAGCTTCTGCCTTGTTTCCTCTCTCCTCCTCTCTCGAATTACTCGCTCTGGGGAAGCAGCCACCATGTTGCGTGAGCAGCCTTGTGGGGAGGCCCGCATATCGGGGAACGGGAGCCTCTGGCCCCCAGGAACCGAGGCCTGACAGCATGGAGGCCATGAGCCTGGCAGTGGGTTCTCCGGCCCCGTGGAGCCTTGCAATGACTGCACCTAGGCTGACAGCCTGACTGCAGTCTCACGAGGCTGCTCCCAGATTCCTGACCGCAGAAGCTGTACATGTAAATGATTGTTATTTTAGATTTCTAACTCTGGAATAATGTATTACACAGTGATAGATAAGTACCACAAACACCATCTACATGTTGATGACACCCAGTATTTACTTCCAAGTCAGACCTCTCTGCTGAACTCCAGAATCCTATATCCAAATGCCTCTGTTCCATCTCTGCCCTTCGTTCCAACCTGCACTCCTGATCATCCTGTTTGCCTGCTTCCTCCACTGCCCTCCCCATCCCGCTTGGTGGCAGCTCTTACCTGGATGCTAACCACAGCCTCCTACCCGCTCCCTGCCTCTCCCACAGCCACTGCAGTCTATGCTCTATGCAGCAGCCAGCGAGGCCAGGCAAATGGAAGTCAGATCATGACACTTCAGACTTAACTTGCCAAAGCCTTACCACTTCCCCAGGACAAGAATCAAAGTCCTTAAACAACCCACAAGGTGTCACCTGTTCCTCTCCGACCTCATCTCTCATCACTCTCCCCCACTCCCTTATTCAGGGGCCCACGTGGGCCTTTTACTGCCAGGCACACTTCCACTTGGCACTGACTCCTCTCTGAGTCTGGAATATTTCTCCCAGTTATCTGCACAATTCATTCCCTCACCTCCTGCAAGTCTTCACTCAAGTATCCCCTTCTCTGTGAGGTCTATCTGCCTTGACAACCCTGTTAAAACATGCAGCACAACCCGCTGAACCCCAATGTTTCATTACTCTACTCTCCATGCCCCCCGTTTGCCCTCCATTTATAAAACACTTGAAACCTTCAAATGTATTATATGATTTATTTTTTATGCTCACAGCTTGTTGTCATTCTCTGCTAGTATATAAGCTCCATGATTGCAAGGGTTTGGGGTGGTGGTTGTCTGCTTTGTTTGTTGTGGTATCTCCGGAACCTGGAACAGAGAACCTAGCACTACACACCTGGCACATAATGGTAGTCCATACATGTTTGTTGAAGAAGGGAAGGAAGGGTGATAGGAAGGGAGGGAAGCAGGGAAGGATAGATCGTGCAGGGAGGGAGGAAGGAAAGAGTGTGGAGCGCTTGTGCTGTGATCTGAACTGTTTAGCAGATGTAGCCCCTCTCATTGTAAGTTCTGGACTGGAAGGTGTGAGAGAATGACCTGCCTACAGCATCCAGTGACACCCTGCTGAATCTGAGGCTTAGGGAACACACTTGGCCATCTAGGAAGCCCTGTGTTATTGCCCTCATGGTCCTGCAAACCTGAACATGTCTACCCCTCTGTTTTTTTGCTGCTTTAGCATCCAACTCCTCTGCTTTTTTCACCTTTTAATGAGTTGAGCTGTGTTCTCCAAAAATATATGCTGAAGTTTCAACCCCTCAGTATCTTAAAATTTGTCATTATTTGAAAATAGGATTGTGAAGAGTTGGACCATAAAGAAGGCTGAGTGCTGAAGAATTGATGCTTTCAAACTGTGGTGTTGGAGAACACTTGAGAGTCCCTTGGACTAAAAGGAGATCAAACCAGTCAATCCTAAAGGAAACCAACTGTGAATATTCATTGGAAGGACTGATGCTGAAGCTGAAGCTCCAATACTTTGCCCACCTGATTCCAAGAGCCGATTTACTGGAAAAGACCCTGATGCTGGGAAAGATAGAAGGCAGGAGGAGAAGGGGACAACAGAAGATGAGGTGGTTGGATGGTATCACTGACTCAATGGATATGAGTTTGAGCAAGCTCTGGGAGATGGTGAAGGACAGGGAAGCCTGGTGTGCTGCGGTCCATGGGTTGCAAAGAGTTGAACACAACTGAGTGACTGAACAACAAAAGAGTGAATTATGTTTAAATGAGGTCATACTAGAGAGGAATGGGCCCTGAATCAATATGACTAATTGTCTTTGTAGAAAAACTGCAGACATTTAGGGAACAATGTAAAAGAAGACAGAGGTGATGCATATAACCTGTTCAGAGACTGAAGTGATGCATATAAGAGTCAAGGATGGGTGACAACCACCAAAACCAGGAGAGAGGCCTGGAATGGATTCAAGAGACCTCAGAAGGAAACAACCCTTGGGCTTCCCTGGTAGCTCAGTTGGTAAAGAATGTGCCTGCAATGCAGGAGACCCTGGTTCGATTCCTTGGTCAGGAAAATCCCCTGGAGAGGGGACAGGCTACCCATTCCAGTATTCTTGGGCTTCCCTGGTGGCTCAGATGGTAAAGAATTTGCCTGCAATGTGGGAAACCTGGGTTCGATCTCTGGGTTGGGAAGATCCCCTGGAGAAGGGAACAGCTACCCACTCCAGGATTCTGGCCTGGAAAATCCCCATGGACAGAGGAGCCTAGTGGGCTACTACAGTCCATGGGGTCTCAAAGAGCCAGCATATGACTGAGCGACTTAAAAAACAAAAAAGAGGAAGCAACCCTGCCAACACCTTGACTGCAGACTTTAAGCTTCCAAAACTGTGAAAGAAGGAATTTCTGTTTTTTTAGAGCTATCTGGTTGTGGTAGCTTGTTATGGTAGCCCCCCCAAAACTAACATTTTATGCCTTCTTCTTCAAGACCATCTCATGCTTGCCTCCAAGCCTTCTTTCAGCATTAATAAACACTAGAACACATCATCTTTGATCCTACTCAGAGAGTTTTCTCTCTCACACAATACAGAGAATCTTACCTCCTTCAAGAAGCCCTTTGGACAGCTTAAGAAGAAGGAAGTCAATTCTCATAGCATCCTTGCATTTGAAGGTTAAACTTTGGAATGTATGGCTTTTTTTTTTTTTTTTTGTGCTCACAATTAATGTGTATTTTCTTGGCTTAAGAAAATGTAGACAGTCCATCTTATCCATTTGTTCTTGAATTGCTCACTCATTGCCATGTTGTCTCTCTGATTAAATGACGCTAACAACAAGAAACAGATGTGTCTCCTTCACTGCCTGTAGTTCCAAGTCTAGATACGGAAATGAGAAAACACTCATGCTTGTGGGTAAGGACTGTTTAGTAAGAAGGGGCCTGCTGCACGTCTCTCCTTTCCCATTTTATAAATGAGGAAACCAAGGCCCAGGAAGAAAAAATGACCCCCAGAAGACACAGAATGTTTCCATCTTGCCTCCACACAGGATTGTTAACTCTGGGACTTTTGCTTAAAGTCAAACACTTAGATATATACCCTCAGTCCCTTGCACAGTTGTTGCTGACCATCTACCCCGAGCTAGGTTTAAACCTCAACCCCATCCCGCTTTATTTGTACAATTTTGGGCAAGTTATTTAACCTCTCTAACCCTCAGATTCTTTATCTGAAGAATGAGCATGGAGATCCTAATCTCCCAGGGTGGGAAAGAGGATTCAGTGAGAATGTCACTTAGGAACCATGCCTGTGTGCTGTGGGAACTCAATGAACTGTAATTTCGTAACTTTCATTCCCATCACTCCAGACTAGAAAGAGGTAGAAACAAATTACATTTTCAACAAAATCTTTGTCTATTTGTCATATCCAGCTCAAGTCGGAAAGGTTGTCAGAAATAATGGAAGTGCGTAAAATAATCTATCCTAGCCTTGTCATTAATAGCAAGTGTTACATAGCGCCAGCAAGATCCTTCATCAGCAAACAAAGACCCAGTGATAGTCACTAGATGCGACTGAGTGTAAAAAGAAAATGAGAATCTGACGTTTTGGAGAGATTTCCATAAACTAGAGCAGAAACAGGAAGAGCTTTCTGGTTGCCTCTTTGTGAAGGATCAGATATCACAGCAGATGGAAAAGTAGGCAAGAATTACAGACATGGAACAGACCTCGGGTCTCATTAACCAGCTAATTCATTTAACCAGAATGCCTCATTTCCTGAGAATTCCAGTGAACTGTGATTTTACAATATGCTAATATTTGAAAGATGTATTTTTTCTCCCCATCAATGGCTGCAAAGATGCCCTGTGGTGCAATGAATAGCACTAAGAATGATGGAGCCAAGATTTAGGGGCTAGCTCTACTATTAACTGACCATGAACTAGCTAGTTCCCCTGTCTAATCTCAGGGTCACCCTCGGGGTAGGACTAATGATCTCTGAGTTTCCTAAATCTGTAATTTTATATATTCCTGCTCCAGTTTCAATCCTTTGAAATCCTTTGAATCCAGGCCCCATATTCTCCATGAAGGCCCTTCGTTGACCTTGAACAATCTATGAGGGCTGGATCAGAATAACTCTAAAGTTCCTTTGAGATATGATATGCTATTGTTCTGAGTGTGAGCTTCTTTAATAATAATAATAATAATAATAATAATACATTTATAAGGGCTTCATCTTAGCCATGTGTGGTAAAATAAGATGAAGCTCATAAAGTTGTTTTATGTAAAGTTATAGACTGGATGTTATAGACTCCACCAATTTATATGCCAAAATCCTAACCCCTAGTGTGATGGTACTAAGAGGTGGGCCCTTTGAGAGGAGATTTGGTCATGAAGATGGAGCCCCCATGAAAGAAATCAGTGTCATTATAAAAAGAGATACAAGAGAGATGATCTTTCTTTCTGCCACGTGAGGACACAGTGAAAAGATGGTCACCTGTAAACAGGAAGAGGGCCTTCACCAAGAACCTGACCATGCTGGACATCCTGATGTTGAACTTTTAGCCTCCAGAACTTTGAGAAATAAATCATTGTTGTTTAAGCAACCCAGTCTATGGTATTCTGTTATATCAGTCTGAACTAAGACACAGGGTCTGGTGGAAAAACCACTGGGCTTGAATCTGAGTTCTGAACCAACTTTGCCATCCTGAGTAAGTCAGCATATCTCTCTGGACTTTTGTTCCCCATCTATACAACTAGCTATTTGAACTAGTTAGTGTTTGGCCCCTTCTAGCTCATTATTTCTGACATTTGCCACTCTTCTGTAAATCCGCTTCTAGCTCCAGTGAAGTCTCATAAAGAAGTAATCTGCGGTGATGAGGAGGAGCAGGGAGTAGAATTCATGGAGACAGTACACACAAAATAACCTTTAATGTCTCTCCCAGGGTTACAGCTTTGCATCCTCAGCCTCAAAGAGCCCACCTGAGCAAAGTCACAATTCCGCACTCTCTCTTACCCTAATGTGAAGTCCAAAGCCCAGGATAGCTCAAGATCGTAAACAAGGGTGTTTCTTTCTTTTCTATCCTCTTCCTGATTTAGGCTCTTGAGTCTGGTATGTTTGGCTTTATGAAACTGCTGAGCCAGTTTTAGTCATTAGGAAAGATGGGGTTCAAATGCAAACCCCTGAGTGAGATTAACTCAGTGCTCGAGCTTGCCACTTGGCATCATTTGGCCTCTTCTAGTCTCTGACCTTGGACTCTTGGCTCCAAATGAAAGGAAAGTGATTTCTAAGGAGCACTCCCCAACCAGGGGTGATATGATAGTCAGACACTTGAATTCACATAGACTATGAAATTGATCACATAATGTGATTGGTGCTACCAGTTCTCAAAGGACACATTTAAACTTGAAATGGTTCCAGTTTTGTAGAAACTTCTATGTAGCAGAATACATGGGGCTCCTCTGGCTTCAGTTAACCTGAAGGCTTTGTCTCACCAAGAATAATGTCTAAGTAATATTTCAGCACCCTGTTTATTCAAAGGCCAGACTAGTAGCAACTCAGATCTTGGACCCCATGTGCAAGTACCAAAACCTTCCAAACAACTGAAATAGTTTCCCACAGATTTTTGCAATAAGTAAAGCCCTTGTACCATTCTTTCCCCAGCACTTTACTGACTCTTCTTTGACACATGGTTCCAATATGTTTAGTTATAGATAGATTGCCAAAGACTACAGAAGGTTAGATATGGAGAATGAGGACTGAAATTGGGTTATGAGAGGCATTGGCATTAGGAAGAAATAGAGCAGAGAGTGTGGAGTGAAAAAGAAAGACTGTCTAGACCCAACACAGCAATAAAGAACATTTTTATATTAGGGCAGGCAGCTTCATGTAAGTCAGTAACCCGTGAGATTTTTGCATTCTTTAGCGATGGGTGGGTCAGACGGTAAAGAATCTGCCAGCAATTCAGGAGAGCTGGATTCGTTCCCTGGGTTGGGAAGAGCCCCTGGAGGAGGAAATGGTAACCCACTCCAGTATTCTTGCCTGGGAAATCCCATGGACAGAGGAGCCTGGTGCGCTATAGGCCATGGGTGGCAACAAGTCAGACAGGACTGGGCAGCTATCGCTTTAACTTTCACTGTGTAAAAGAGGCTACATTTAATTTCAGCATTTGTTTTATAAGAAAGTAGGGACTAAACAATCTTTGTCAGGAAGATTGCCAATCAAAATTGTTCGAAAAGGTCATTGTTAACGAGATCCACTTGAGCCCAGGAACTCTGGTCTGTGTCTGTGTCCCAGTGCCTCAGCACGCTGTGTAGCACACAGCAGATTCTCAATAAACGTTGATGAATGAATGAAAAGAAGGAATGTTTTCAAGAGTTGTGTTTTTTAATTCCTGGACAATTTACTTATGTACAATATAATCTTTTCCAGTGATTTATCCAACAGTGATCTTTATGGAACAGCTACCAGCTAGGCAGGCAGAGTCTTCCTTCTCAGAGAATGGTGCTGCACCGTTGACAACCACTCACAATTAGTACATATGAACCATCTGAATGCCTCGCTCTGATGGTTGGGTCTGCTTTGGGACCCTGGCCAGGTTTTATGCCTGTTTGGAGAAGTTGAAGCTGATAGGGATTTTGGTCCATTCCAGATACTCTTTTATTTTAAACCCTTAGACACAGGCAACTCTCCACCAAAGAGCTTCTGAGAGGGAGTCCCATACAGGATCCATGTGCTGAGAACACCCCTCCTCCTATGGCTTGGGTTTGTTTGTTAAAATCAAAACTACTTTTCTCTTGATGGCTGTGACTCCAATTCAACCTTAAGTCTTGGGCTACAATGTACCAGGGCTAAAGATTTCATGGGGGGAGGGTGGAATAAGCTGGGGAATGACATTTGGGTTAAACAATAGAAAAATAATTCTTTGATCTTTACTGATGATCTTTTATGTGCCCAGCACAACGTATAGAGGTCTTTACTTAGGAAGGGAACAAAGAAATAGAAGACCCATACTTTTTCTTATAGAAAATAAGCTAAAGGTTAAGGAAGCACCGGGTGAGGTTCTAAGAGCCACAACTTTCAATTCTGGGATTCCTGCCAGCTCACTTGCATCTTCATGTGGGGTCAAATAAACAAGGAGAAGTAGATCACAGTGAAGTATTTTCTTTTTAAAGATCTTTTACTGCACAAGGCTAATAACTGTTTTGACTGTGCTCATCTTACCACCAATGATTTCTTTTTTCAAATGTCAGTTGCTGCCAAACAATCTCAAAGATATGATAGTTCTCTTGTCTCTGGGGGTCAGGAATTTGAGCATGGCTTTTGTTCCCTGAGTTGCTCACTTAGCTACATTCAGCTGATGGCTGGGTTGGAAGGTGTAAGAAAGCTTCACCTGCATGTTTGATGCCTTGGTTCACCTCCAAATGGCTTCTTTCTCTCCGTAAGAGGAAGAGTGATTAGCGCTAATCATTTAGAAGTCTAGCCTAAGCTTCTCAGGGTGTGGTGGCTGCTTCCCCAGAAGACAGAAAAGTGAAAGCTTCTGTTCTAGGCCTGGAATTGACAGGGATACATTTGTCTCAGTTTATTCATCAAAGAAAGTCACCAGGGTGGCCCCAGAGGAGGGAGAAGAATAAACAGGAAGGAGGAAAGGATGGTGGCCATCTTTGGATGCGATCTAGCACACAATGGACTCAATGTTTGTTTTCCAATTAATTGAACAGATTTAAGGCTCTAAGTAACTTGACTTCCAGGCTCGGGGCTTGCTTATTTTTTATATCTCCAATACCTTCCATGGTTTGGATTCAGAATGAACCATCAGGTTTTGATAGAAACAAATGTATGTGTGTGTGTGCCTGTGTGTGTGTGTGTGTGTGTGTGTGTGTGTGAGGAGAGAGAGAGAGAGAGAGAGAGAGATTTAATTGGGAGTAGGGGTTCCTATTGGCTGGATGGTTAATTCATTAATGAAGTGATCTGAAATGGAATACAACTGTATGTGATTTATGACCCTGTTTATAAGTGCTCCTGGAAGCATGGATGCTACAGGTTCTGAGTCCAGGTAAAGTGACTAATATGATCCAAAGATGTCAGGATATCAGTGGACTTCCTCAGCAACGTGGGATTTTGAAGCCGAATTTGAAACTACATGGGTGATATTGAAAGCTTAATGGCAGCTTCCAATGGCTACCTTTCTGCTTAAAGTTAGAATAATTTTATGCCTTTCAGATAATAGAATATACCCTTTAGGAGGAATTCTTGAAATGCTTTTGAAATTAGAATCTCTTTGCACGTAGACTTAGAGAGACTGAGGAAATGTGTCTTGTACATACACCCATACACACACACAGACACACACACACACACACACGGCTAACATCACCTGGCCAGGGGAATAAGTGTGGGCTGAAGTCCAATCTGTGTCACCAGTCAGTGTGGGGCTTCCTCTGCCTAGAGGAAGGGGAAACAGCTTCAATAAGAATGTCTTGAGAGTCTTTGAGGACAGTGGAGTTCTGTGGGGAACACACTTGCACACACACACACTCACTTACACACACACACAGAGTTTTCTGACTTAATTATAGCACAGCATTCCTTGGAAGTAGTGTTGATTTACCTTAATAAGTTAAGCTTGTTTTCTTGGAAAAAGCTGTTGATTTTGCCATGAGATTAACTTTCTAGGAGAAAAGTTGTAGGTGGTGGAGAAGAAGAATGAGCTGCAGTCATTCACGTTTATATATCAATTTGCAGTGGTTTCAAATATAATTGTACTTAGTCCTCACAATCCTAAGGTCCAGAAAATGCTACCTCCATTTTACAGTCGAAGAAACAGAATATGTGACTTTCCCAAGTGGACACGCTGCTAGGAGTGTCCAGGTTAGAACTGAACTGAGGGTTTTGAACCCCAAACACCACATCCTTGGAATATCATTGGCCTGCAGAACAGACTGAGATTTATATTTTTCTCTCAATGTTGTCTTTCTTAATGTGAAAAAGTTGAATAGGTTAAGATATGGATTGGGTAATTTATGTAATTCTATTTCTATTGTTAGTTTTAGGGAATTGTTATCATTCAGTCATGTCCGACTCTTTGCATGGACCCCATGGGCTGCTGGAGAAGGCACTGGCACCCCACTCCAGTACTCTTGCCTGGAAAATCCCATGGATGGAGGAGCCTGGTAGGCTGCAGTCCATGGGGTCGCTAAGAGTTGGACACGACTGAGCGACTTCACTTTCACTTTTCACTTTCATGCATTGGAGAAGGAAATGGCAACCCACTCCAGTATTCTTGCCTGGAGAATCCCAGGGACAGTGGAGCCTGTTGGGCTGTCGTCTATGGGGTCGCACAGAGTTGGACACGACTCAAGCGACTTAGCAGCAGCAGCAGCAGCAGCATGGGCTGCAGCACACCAGGCTTCCCTCTCCTTCGCCATCTCCCAGAACTTGCTTGAACTCATGTCCATTGAGTCGGTGATACCATCCAATCATCTTGTCCTATGCTGTCCCCTTTTCCTCCTGTCCTCAATGTTTTGCAGGACCAGGATCTTTTCTGATGAGTCAGCTCTTTGCATCAGGTGACCAAAGTATTGGAGTTTCAACATCAGTCCTTCTTATGAACATTCAGGGTTGCTTTCCATTAGGATTTGGAAATCTGGTTTGATCTCCTTGCAGTCCAAGGGACACTCAAGAGTCTTCTCTAGTCTTATTTTTTTCGTAAGCTATCTTCTACCATATCATTAACATCAAGTACCACAAATAAGGGGCTTCCCAGGTGACACTGATGGTAAAGAAGCCATCAGCCAATGCAGGAGACATAAGAGATGTGGGTTGGATCCTTGGGGCATGCCCTGGAGGAGGGCATGGCAACCTACTCCAGTATTCTTGCCTGGACAATCCCATGGACAGAAGAGCCTGGTGGGCTACTGTCCATAGGGTTTCGAAGAATCAAACATGACTGAAGCAAGTTAGCACGCATGCACAACAAACAAGAATTCTAAGGTGATGTGTTGTTGAGAATTTTGAAATGAAAAATGAGAACATAAAGGTGACTTGGCTGCTAAGCATCTCAAGTCTTGAGCTTGCCAGCTTGTCTCACTAGCTGAGGGTGCCATCTCAGGACTCAGGAGCCTATTGCCCAGGGAAACTTCCAAAAATCTGCCACCACAGGACACAGAGCCAAGCTTTCTTTTCCTGGAGGATTCTTGGGGAAAGATCTCAGCTCTGTCATCTACCAGCTGTACGATGATGGGCAAGACATGCCCTTTTGGGGCCTTAGTTTCCTGACGAATAAAACACTTTGGTAGTTTATTCCTGAGATCTTTGTAATGCTGATATTTTATGGTTATAGCTTTCCATTGTTATCCATCCAGCGTCTATTATTCTGATTTTGAAGAATCTTCTTTCTGTCTATTTCTTCTCCCTGTAATTACATTTTCTTTATTTGCATTCTCTATGGGGTCATGGTGAATTTTGTAGCACCTCCCACTTTGCCAATAGAATCTCTGTTCCAGATTATCAAAAAAGATTGAGGAAGTTAAAATCTACCTCCCTTAGCCTGGCTGATAAGGCCTTTACTGTCTTGCTCCATTTCTACCTACTCACAAGGCATTTCCCCTTCCTCTTCTGTGTGAACTTTCTTTACAGCTAAGTCATTTTCTACCCACCTCCCCTTCTTATGGCCCAGTTCCCTAGAATTATACACCTGGCACCTCTTCACTGACCTCTCAAGTTCACTCCAATATTGCTTCTAATTTGAAGCACTAGTTTGGCCCTACTGCTTTTCATTTAGTGGATTTTCTGGTTACTTTCTTTATCTTTCCAAGTAAATTACAAGCTACTTGACTCAGATAGAGTGATTCTTTTTTCTGTGTCCCCACAGTGCCAAGAGCACGGTTAGTCTGGGTCTATTGATTGGTAGCCTAGAAGAGCCCACCTTCCAATTAGGAATCGGAATTAGGAATTCACATTTTGCTGCAGTGTCAAGGTGTCTTGACAATTACTCCTGGCCACGGCACACATAGCTCTCTTAGACTGCACCAGCAAAGAGGAATTTTTATTTCCTTCAGCTGGACAGGAAATCCCAGGGACTATAAACCATGAGGGGTCACTGTTGGGAAGAGAATGCTTGTGCAGGCCGAGCTATGCTGCATTAAAAGACCCTCCTGTATAACCCAAATATTATAGCTGCAACATTTATTCATTTTCTCTGAGGCTACCTCTCAGAAAGAAGAACATCTTGATACCTTATGCTTCCTTTCCTCATTTAACTAAGCAAATGATGCATTTATTGACCATTTCAGTTTTACTTTTGGCTTAAAAATTTCCTTTGAACTAATAGATTGATGTTGATGAGACCTGTTGTGACATTAAAGGGCTCCCAGATGCACCTTAAATTCCACTGTGTCTCAGGAGACACCTAGAAACAAAATGGCCAGCACCAACTGAATTTAAAAATGGCACACCTTTCATCAGTTTAAATTTGGACAATGGGAGGTTTGGAATTGCTGTTGCATTGGGTATTTTCATGGATTATGGTTCATCTAGGAGGCTATTAGGAAATATATTCCTGGTCTTAAGAGTCTCATCTGAAATGTGAAAGTAATTGTTGAGCAGATTTACAAAATGCTAATTGGAATGCACAGCAAATAGGTCAGTTAAGCATTGTGAGCATTTTGAAATTATCATGGGTGATATAAGCATATTTTTATCAGTAAGTTTTAATAAAAACCATTTTTGTGTCTGGGACAAGGGTTTGGCTTATGTTCAGTGCAAGTCAAAGAGTTGTAACCAGTATTAGTGGGAAACGGAGCCAAGGAACATCTAAGTTGTGTAATGTATCCCTAGGGAGCTTGGAAGTGACGGGAGAAGAGGCATTCTTCAAGACATGCGGGGGAACAGTACCTTGTGTCACTCTCATCTTGATTCATCTTGATCTACCAGACCTTTCCCAGGAGAGGGAGATGGAGAGCCAAAAGGCCAGGGCCGATTCCAAGAAGTCCTTGCTTCTTTTGCTTATTTCTTTGAGTAAATGTGAGCTATTCTGTTTGCCTTGTTGCTGACAGAAGCCACGTTCAAGAATCCCCTGGCACATGCGAGGGGGCGAGTTTAAAGGATGGACAGGGACTGAAGGGGAGGATACTTTATAGTATTTCACCTGATGTCAACGAAGCTCTTCCCTCTCCCTCCTTCCTTCTCCCTCCCCCCCACTCCCACATACATGCACGACAAAGTCGTCTGTCAATGGATTTCCAGATTACTCCATCTTTGGTGACCATGTGTGGTTGGAAGAGGATGGGTGGAATCTGTAAGCTTTCTGAATTACTCTCCCACCAGAAACCTCACTGAATTCTCAAGAAAGCTTTCCTTTAACCCCAAGTTCCAGGGTTAGAAAAAAAGGCAGAGATCTCACCTTTTAAGGTTGGGCTAGGGGAGGGGCAAGGCCAAGCGTGGGACAAACACTTTCAGCTTCAGGAGGAGGAGAAGTGACATTAACTGTGCTGCACAGACTCCTGGTATTTTATATGTTTCAAAACATTTTTACATATATCTTCTAATTAGATCATTGAAAACATCCTGTATGCTAGGTCTGGGTTCATTGCTGTCAGTTTAAAAACAGAAGATTCTGAAATTTTGATGAATAAATCAGGTGGTTTGCTCAAATACACCCCATGGGTGGCAGCTCTTGTACCAGAAACTGCTTCTTTGATATCTCACACTGCTTCGAGCCAGACAGCCAGTGATGTGGCTCCGGGAGTTTCTGGGAAACCAGATGTAGTAAGCAGATAGAATCTGAGATCAGGTTCTTCTCCTGTGATATTAGCCACATGTTTGGGCAAGGTGTTCACTGGTTCTGTATCTGTTAATTGGTAGTGGTAATGGGGCTGGGACAATTGTACTCCTGGCAAGGGGTAGGGATCAATTTCTGGGATAGGCGCTTCAGTGATTTCTTCTGTTAGATCT
This sequence comes from Tragelaphus eurycerus, assembly GCA_935064755.1. Lineage (NCBI taxonomy): Eukaryota > Metazoa > Chordata > Mammalia > Artiodactyla > Bovidae > Tragelaphus > Tragelaphus eurycerus. The sequence continues at coordinate 18,126,437 of CAKXYN010000023.1, forward strand.
TGACAATAGCATTCAAGAAGTAAATATTATCTCTGTTTTACATATAAGGAACTGAACTCAAAGGGGTGAAGTCACTTGTTCAAAGAATAAGATTTAGTAAGTGGCAGGAGCTAGAATTGAACCCAAGTCTTGTGCTGCTTTCACTGCGCACTGCGGATGGTTGTGGTAGCTCTTTGGATGGATGGAAAAATTATTCTGTGCAAGAGGAACTTCTTGGTGTTTGACACAAGTATCTGAAGTCTGGAGCAAGCTGGGAGGGGACTGGAAGGACACAGAGAGGACTCTCTGGAATTATGGTCAAGCTGGACACGGCCCCTGAATGCCTCAGTTGTCTGTTCCATCTATTCTGAATGTTCTAGATTCATTTATTTGTTCACTTATTAAACAAACATGTATCAAATCCCACCAGTGACCAGGCACTAGGCTAACGCTGGGGTTGTGAAGGGGAACAGGGGGATCTGGCCATCTGGTAGATGGGACAGGGGCTCTCAGAGAGGAAAACTGAAGAACTGGAAGGATTCGGTATCACAGAAGAGACAGGAAGTGTCAGAGGAGGGAGCTGGGAGCAAGCAAAGTGGAGCTGGAGCCAGGTATCTCCCACCAAATCTCAATTACTACCCCAAGCATCGCCAGGAACATTTCAGTAAGTGAAACAGAAGACAGACATGAATGTGGACGCCAAGGCTGTCTGTTCTTGAACCACCAGCTAAGAAAAGAAGCTTTCTTGATGACTCTGGGAAGGCAATGGCTTTGCCATCCCAGAGAATCAGCAAGGAAGTCAGCTGGGTGGGCACTTTCCAAGAAAGGAGTTACTGGGAGTGGGGCTCATGCCTTCAGAGAGAACCAGTGGTTCTTGGAGCGGTTTACCCCCGTCGGCCTATGAGCTGTGTTGCCTTCACCTGTCATAACCTGGGTCAGGCCCTGGTAGCCCCTCCGTGAGACCCTGGCTGCCGTCCATCCCATGCCACTCCCCAGCCCCTCCAGGGCTAGGAGGGAGTCCAGCTGCAATTGGGGATGGCTGAGCCTGGAGCCTGCATTAATGCCGCTGCCAGGCTCCTCTCCGGGGGTTTCAGGAGCTGTCTTCTGGTTTTCATATGAGGCTTACATTTTCTCCTCCTCTGATATTTTCCACAGTGACTGACACTGATGCGGGCATGGAGGTGATTATTGCTGGTGGATGGAATGCTCACCGGTGCTGCTGCAGAGCACTGAAAGTAGAGGTGCTTTGGGTTTTAAACTTCACTTAGTGTCACAGAACCATGGAGTGTAGGAAGAGGCAGGGCCTTGATGCCTACCTCTCATTTTACAGATGGGAAGACTGAGGCCAGAGAAGGCAGGGGAATCACTTAAGGACTGGGCAGAGTTAGGTCCAATGTGTATTTTCTTCCCCGGGCCTTTGTTTTTGCCACCAAAACACCGGCCACTCTCTAAGTGAGCTCTGAACTCAAGAAAAAGAGTAGAAGGACAAGGTTTCATGACCATCTGATACCTGCCGGCCTCCCGTGTGAGCTGGATGAGGAGGTGAGGTCAGGGGGCCATGTCTGCCACGGGTGACCAGGCTGCTCTGAGCTTCCTCAGAGTCTTATCCAACCTTTTATCTCACTTTGGTTCCAGCGGGGCTGGTCCACATCGGGTCATGTACCATCCCTCTTTCTGCCTTCATCTTTTCTTCCCACCTTATTTAAACCCTGCTGGGTCTTCACGGTCTGGTTGAGTTCAGTGCAGGGTGATGCAACAGGTATTTATCAAGGACCTCATGAATACAAGACATCGTGTATCCTTATGTTCTCAACAGCCCCAGCCAGACCCTGGAGTGGTTGAGGACACTAATAAAACACACTCTATCTTCCAGATAAAAAAAAAAACAAAAACAACCCACTCTCTGTTCAAATTTCAAAGGGAAGTGATATCTATAAGCACTTTAGACCCACAGACCAAGGCTGAGAACAACAGTAACACAGATCATGTATGGAGCAACTGCAAATTACCTGACTCCATTCTAGGCACTTTAATACTGCCAGTCCTTCCAAGGCCAGGAAAGGCAGGTATTAGATGCCACACAGTTTATTCAAAAGAGCTCTAGTTTTGGAATCAGTCCTAAGGCTAACTTCCAATGCCATCTCTTTCAAATGATGTGTCCTGGGCAAGTTGCTTAACTTCTCTGCACCTCTCACCTGTGAAATGAAGGTAGCAAAAGGTTCTTCAAGGGATGGGTATGAGGATTAAATGATAAAATGCACAGGAAGGGCCTAGTGTTGAGTAAGAGCTTGACAACTGATGGTCCAGGAAAAGTGGAACAACATCATGAAGAAAGCCTGCCACGGCAGAGCAAGGCGCCCATGCACTGGGGAGGGTCACAGGCAGGACGCATCATGTAAGCCGGGTTTCTAAAGGCAGGAAGGGTTTGCAGGAGGAGGATGGTAGCCGCCAAGGGCTCTGGTGCTGCCCTGAGTGACCTGTCTTGTGATGTTTCCCAGGCCAGCAGGGAGTCTGGGCTGGGTTATCCAGGCCCAGCATAGTACTGGAGACTAGAACAGCTTTCTTGGCACTCTCCCCCTTTGTTCGTTTAGTCTCTTCTTCAAACTGAGAATCAGATACAATCCTCCCAAGTTTGGGAAGTGGAGACCCCTAAGCTCCTATTACTTTAGCGGCTGGTGTAGACCACAGCCTGCTACAAATAACCCATGGGGTCCTGATAAAACACTTGAACTCTAAATCGATCAGTTTTAGGGGCTGTACATGTGCAAAGCCATGGTATGTTCTGCATTGGAAGCTAGCAGTGATAGGAATCCCAAGAAATTTAATTGTTTAAAGGAGGTGTCCTTAAAAATATCCCCTGGCTTCCATTCCCCAAGGCAGTGGGATGTTGCCTGTTGGGCAATATGATTTTCCAATCATGTCAGTGCAAATCGGGAAATTAGATGAGTGGCCGAGGAAGGCAAGCAAGCAAGGCAAACAAAAATCCTCATGCAGCAACAACATCAACTTTTTAAAAAGCCTACCAAAAAAAATCAATAAATATTTGTGATCTAGAATGAATGAATGAATACATGAATGGAATTTCCTGAAGAAAGTCCTATTACCAAAACCATCAGCTTCTTTCAGAGGATAATGGAGAGTTAGGCCTGTTTCCCAGGAACTGTCAGTGCAGAATTAAGTGTGCTCCGTGGCCCTTCCATTCCTGGTAGTGAGTTATGTAGGGCTGTTCCCGCCCAGAGCTGGAGCTGGGGGCTGAGCAGAGCAGAATGAGGGGCAAGGACTGAAGGATGCTGCCGGGAAACTGCCGCGCTGAGAATGGCAGGGTTAAAGCTCACCCTGGTCTGAAATGTTAAGGGCAAGCCTGCCAGAGCTACCTTCTTGAGTTTGTCACTGCAAGCTAGACAGTTTCTTGGGGGCTTACGGCGTTTGTGCTTCTAGGGCTTAGCTGCTCTGGATATCAAGGTGAATGGTAAGACATGCTTTCTTTTCCCAAAACATCACACCCGCAGCACGATGCCCCTAGTTATGGCACTTTATATAGCATTCACACTCCCATTTGAAATACACAATAACTCAGTTGCAGGGGTGTGGGGGGCAGTTTAGCTTCTGTAATAAGATGTGTAAACTTAAGGTAAGAAATGGTACATGACTGCTTTAACAGTACTCAGGGGCAAATAGTCAAGGCAGAATTAGAACCCATGTCTCCTGACTCCCAGCCCAGGATTCTTTCTTCCCCACAAGCTGGCCCCAAAGGAGATAGCTGCTCAGTGAGTGACTGCAACACTCCAGGCCAGCTCCCCACCAGCTGTTTCCACCTGGTGTTGCTCTCTTCCCTTCGTTGCCTGCTCATGCATCCCTAGAATCACCTGGCTATTTGGTACAAGTTGGGGGCCATCCACAGAGACTCTGATTTGGTGGCCAACACCAGAGACTGATTCCATAGAAATCTGCATTTATGATACGTTCATCAAATAATTACAATGTATGTTGATCTCTGCAATTTGCTAGTTTAGGGAAATCAGTGAATTTTGAACCAGACATTGTCTCTAATTAAATTGGTTTGCTTGAAAGGTAGGTTTAAAAAATTTAAAAAAAAGGAAAGGAAAAAAAGAAACAGGCTTCCTCCTTGGTGGTGGTTTCCAAATTTACGATTCCTGCATCAGCTGTCTCTCTCCTTTCTTGCTTCTCCCAACCTTCCAAGCTTCTCTGAGCCTCTCCCTGTTCTATATTCTATATTCTTGAGGTGTATCACACTTTCCTTCCTCACTTTGCAGTCACTGAAAGTCTGCCGTTATGTTTTTTTTTTTTTTTTTTTTGACCCTAACCCTGGGGTACTTTCTGAGGGTGAGTTTTCTGATTCCCAAGAGTCTTTGACCCCTTCATAGATCACAGCCTTGTCATAGCTGAGGGCCTCGTACAACCCAGTGAAGCTATGAGCCATGCCATGCAGGGCCACTCAAGACAAACAGGTCATAGAGAAGACTTCTGATAAAACGTGGTCCACTGGAGGAGGGAATGGCAAACAACTCCAATATTCTTGCTGCTAGAACCTCATGAACAGTGTGAAAAGGCAAAAAGACATGACAATGGAAGGTGAGCCCCCCAGGTTGGAAGGTGTCTAATATGCTACTGGGGAAGAGCAGAGGGCAATTACTAACAGCTAGAGAAAGAATGAAGTCGCCAAAATGGAAACGATGTGCAGCTGTGGATGTGTCTGGTGGTGAAAGTAAGGTCCGATGCTTTAAAGAATAATGTTGCATAGGATCCTGGAATGTTAGGTCCATGAATCAAGTTAAATTGGACATGGTATGAGATGGCTAGGTAGCGTCACTGACTCAATGGACATGAATCTGAGCAAACCCTGGGAGACAGTGAAGGACACGGGGGCCTGGCGTGCTGCAGTCCATGGAGCTCTAAAGAGTCAGAATCAACTTATGGGCTGAACAACAACAAAAAGAGTCCTTGGCACAGTGCTGGAGGCTAAAAGGATGCTTTAGCCGTACTGTTGGAATGAGCCACTCAGGTCTGTTGGACTTTGCCTGGCACCACTTCCCAGATCCACCGTGTGGCTCATCAAGACATGGTTACTACAGAAGCAAAGCCCATCACCAAGTAGCCATTGAGACCCTCCTGGTGTAAAGTACAAACTAAAATGCCAAAAACTCCCTTCAAAAATATGGGGTCTTAGAAATAGCAAATGTTGATGAGGATGTGGAGAAAAGGGAACTCTAGTGAACTGTTGGTAGGAATGTAAATTGGTACTGCCACTAAGGAAAAACGGTATGAAGGTCCCTCAAACAATTGAAAATATAACTACCCTGTGATCCAGCAATTCCACTTCTGGGTATTTTTCTGAAGAAAATAAAAATACAAATTCAAAAAGATATCTTCGACCTGTGTTTATGTCAACATTATTTACAATAGTCAGAATACGAAAACAACCTGTCAAGAAGCTGTCATCACACACACACACACACACACACTGGAATACTACCCAACCATAAAAATAAAAATCTTGCCACTTGCAACAATATGGATGGATCTTGAGGTCAACATGCTAAGTCAGACAAAGACAAATACTGTATAATTTCATTATGCAACATGCCTGCTAAGTTGCTTCAGTTGTGTCCGACTTTTTAGTACCCCATGGACTGTAGCCCACTAAGCTCCTCTGTCCATGGGATTCTCCAGGCCAGAATACTGGGATGGGTTTCCATTTCCTTCTCCAAGGGATATTCCCAACCCAGGGATAGAACCCTGATCTCCTGCACTGCAAGCAAATTCTTTACTGTCTGAGTCACTGGGGAAGCTCATTATATGTGGAATCAAGAACAAAAATAAGAATCTCATAGACACAGGGAGCACATTTGCGGCGGCCAGAGGTGGGGATCAAGGACAGGCAAAAGGGATGAAGAGGGTCAAAAGGTACAAACTTCCAGTTATAAGTCAGGAGGTGACTATAGTTACTAATATACTGTATACAATATTTGAAAGTTGGTAAGAGAGTAGAAGCATCACTACGAACAAAGCTAGTGGAGGTGATGGAATTCCAGTGGAGCTATTCCAAATCCTGAAAGATGATGCTGTGAAAGTGCTGCACTCAATATGCCAGCAAATTTGGAAAACTCAGCAGTGGCCACAGGACTGGAAAAGGTCAGTTTTCATTCCAATCCCAAAGAAAGGCAATGCCAAAGAATGCTCAAACTACTGCACAATTGCACTCATCTCACAGGCTAGTAAAGTAATGCTCAAAATTTTCCAAGCCAGGCTTCAGCAATATGTGAACCGTGAACTTCCTGATGTTCAAGCTGATTTTAGAAAAGGCAGAGGAACCAGAGATCAAATTGCCAACATCTGCTGGATCATGGAAAAAGCAAGAGAGTTCCAGAAAAACATCTATTTCTGCTTTATTGACTATGCCAAAGCCTTTGACTGTGTGGATCACAATAAACTGTGGAAAATTGTGAAAGAGATGGGAATACCAGACCACCTGATCTGCCTCTTGAGAAATTTGTATTCAGGTCAGGAAGCAACAGTTAGACCTGGACATGGAACAACAGACTGGTTCCAAAGAGGAAAAGGAGTACGTCAAGGCTGTATATTGTCATCCTGTTTATTTAAATTCTATGCAGAGTACATCATGAGAAACGCTGGACTGGAAGAAACACAAGTTGGAATCAAGATTGCCAGGAGAAATATCAATAACCTCAGATATGCAGATTACACCACCCTTATGGCAGAAAGTGAAGAGGAACTAAAAAGCCTCTTGATGAAAGTGAAAGTGGAGAGTGAAAAAGTTGACTTAAAGCTCAACATTCAGAAAACGAAGATCATGGCATCTGGTCCCATCACTGCATGGGAAATAGATGGGGAAACAGTGGAAACAGTGTCAGACTTTCTTTTTCTGGGCTACAAAATCACTGCAGATGGTGACTGCAGCCATGAAATTAAAAGATGCTTACTCCTTGGAAGGAAAGTTATGACCAACCTAGATAGCATATTCAAAAGCAGAGACATTACTTTGCCAACAAAGTTTCGTCTAGTCAAGGCTATGGTTTTTCCTGTGGTCATGTATGGATGTGAGAGTTGGACTGTGAAGAAGGCTGAGTGCTGAAGAATTGATGCTTTTGAACTGTGGTGTTGGAGAAGACTCTTGAGAGTCCCTTGGACTGCAAGGAGATCCAACCAGTCCATTCTGAAGATCAGCCCTGGGATTTCTTTGGAAGGAATAATGCTAAAGCTGAAACTCCAGTACTTTGGCCACCTGATGGGAAGAGTTGACTCATTGGAAAAGACTGATGCTGGGAGGAATTGGGGGCAAGAGGAGAAGGGGACGACAGAGGATGAGATGCTGGATGGCATCATTGACTCGATGGACGTGAGTCTGAGTGAACTCCGGGAGCTGGTGATGGACAGGGAGGCCTGGCATGCTGCGATTCATGGGGTCCCAAAGAGTCGGACATGACTGAGCGACTGATCTGATCTGATCTGATCTGAAGAGAGTAGATCTTAAAAACTCTCATCACAAGAAAAGAAATTATAGCTATATGTGGTGACAGATGTTAGCTAGACTTACTGTGGTGATTATTTCACAATATATAAAAATATCAAATATCATTATGTAATATCATTATATTGTACACCTGAAACTAATATAATGTTATGTGTCAATTAAAAAAAGGGACTGAAAAATATAGGCGTACTAAACATAACTGTTGATGGGCACCTGGCAGAGCTGGGGTGGTGGGAGGTGCAGGGTGTGGGGTCCAGCCCACAGGTGGTCCTGTTAGTGGCAGACAGTAAGTACTCTTGCCTGGACAAGCTGTTCAGATGCCAGTGGAGCTCAGAGGAGATGGGCTGGGGGAGGTGTGCACACCACTCACCACTGCCAGAAGGAGCACTCAGATATGGCAGCTCTGCTATTACAGGGCAGGGGAAAATCGTCTTTGTCATTCAAAAGAAAGCCACAGTAATGGTAACAAGAGTTTGTATCAACTCAGGGCTTTGCCATTTACTAAGCCTTGCCCCCCATCTTTTCACAATCACCTATATTTTAGGCAATTTGTTACTTCTAGAAGGAGAAGGCAATGGCACCCCACTCCAGTACTCTTGCCTGGAAAATCCCATGGATGGAGGAGCCTGGTGGGCTGCAGTCCATGGGGTCGCTAAGAGTCGGACACGACTGAGCAACTTCACTTTCACTTTTTCGCTTTCATGCATTGGAGAAGGATATGGCAACCTACTCCAGTTTTCTTGCCTGGAGAATCCCAGGGGCAGGAGAGCCTGGTGGGCTGACGTCTATGGGGTCACGCAGAGTCGGACACGACTGAAGTGACTTAGCAGCGGCAGCAGCAGCAGCAGGTTTAGAGAGGAGGGAGTGGATGTTCCCAGAGGTTAAGTGAATTGCCCCAGGTCTTGAACCCTGCTTCCTGATGCTGAAATCTCATGCTCTCTTCCAGATACCATGTAGCATCTTGCCTCCAGCCCTATGTCTTTAGGATGTAAACACCCAGAAAAGCATTTTTCTATATATATCTAACTCATTTCAGATGCAGATATTCTTTTTTGATGGGGGGAGTGTAATTGACAGTAATGTTATATTAGTTTTGGGTATATGACATCATGATCTGATATTTGTATACATTGCAAAATTATCTCAAATATGGTTAACATTTGTCATCATGTATAGTTAGAGAATTTTTTCTTGCGATGAGACCTTTTAAGATTCCCTCCCTTGTGTGTGTTAGTCACTCAGTCATGTCTGACTCTGTGACTCCATGGACTGTAGCCTGCCAGGCTCCTCTGTCCATCGAATTCTCCAGACAAGAATCCTGGAATGGGTTGCCATTTCCTCCTCCAAGGGATCTTCCTGACTCAGGAATTACCCAGGTCTCCTGTGAGGCAGGCGGATTCTTTAATGGTATTATTAACTATGCTGCATGTTCCATCCCCCAGAGACGGCAGTGCCAACCCACTCCAGGACTCTTGCCTGGCAAATCCCATGGACGGAGGAGCCTGGTAGGCTGCAGTCCATGGGTCGCTAAGAGTCAGGCACGACTGAGCAGCTTCACTTTCACTTTTCACTTTTGTGCATTGGAGAAGGAAATGGCAACCCACTCCAGTGTTCTTGCCTGGAGAATCCCAGGGACGGGGGAGACTGGTTGGGCTGCCGTCTCTGGGGTCGCACAGAGTCGGACCCCAGAGCCGGACACGACTGAAGCGACTTAGCAGCAGCAGCAGCAGCATGTTCCATCCTCATGACTTCTTTATTTTACAACTTGGAAGTTTGCACCTTTTGACCACCGTCACCCATTTCACTCATGAAGAGTTTATTCCATAAATTATAATCAAAAAAGAATAGAAAAAAGTGCAATTTTAAGTACATTTAGTCAATCATTCAAAAGGTATTAACATAGTCCTTGCTTCTCTGTTGTTTAGTGGCTAAGTCGTGTCTGAATTTTGTGACCCCAGGGACTGTATCTCGCCTAATACTATGAAAAAGCACTATGGCAGGCACTGGGTGGCACACAAGGGTACGGTTGAATGATGCCCGCTGACCCATGACCCGAACCACACGTCACCCTAGTTCCCTATTGAGTGATCTGGCAACGATCACTGTAGCATGTTCATTTTTTGGATGGAGTTTTTGAGATTTCAGTTGCAGCTTTTCACCTTTTAGGGACCCAATGCCTACTTGATGATGGGCTTTTCTTCTGGATACCCACGTTTCTATTATCCACACTGATGGCAGGAGAATGGCCTGGTGGAGCCTAGCAGGATTGAATGGCTCGTTCCAAGATTACAGGTAAAGCATCGTATAGTCTCCATCAACCTCACAACTATGGTTTCTAACCCCTAGGAGCTTAATTCAAGCAGTATGTATACATGTTGGCATACATATGTGTAACATATGCACACACACACATATCTTGCACACACACATTTGTATGCACATGTACGTACATATATGTGTACACACATATGTACACACATATGTACAAATGCACAAGCAGCATGCACATTGGCCCAAAGAGCTCTAAGCATGCCACAGGTGTGGTTTCCAGTGTGTGAAAGGGGCAATGGCTGCCAGCTTCTACCCACGTATGCAAAGATGTGGGGGAGTAACTTGAAGCTGGGGGAGTAACTTGATGCCACTGCCAGGTGCCTGGTGATACCAGCGTGTTAGTTCCCAGCTCAGGACTCCACCTGCCTCTGGCCCTGCTCGCCTTAGGGCAGCACTCAATGTGTTCTCACAGCTGGGAGGCTTTCAGACCATAGGCCCCTTATCCCAGGTGGTCCCTGAGCAATAGCATGGTGGGCTTTCTCTGAACCTTTAGATGAAATTCCTAGAGTCTTTAGCCAGGAGATGTTTGATTCGGCATCTTTCTGACTCCAAAGCATCAGGTTGTGGCTTATAAACTCTCTTCTTTGTCTTCACCTCCATCCCTTACCCAAGTGAGTTCTCTGGCAGGGACTCTTCCCCAATGTAAAGGAGGAAAAATAATTTTCACTCTACTCTTTTAGGGTTCTTGACTGAGACACCTCTGTAGTAAAAGACATTAACAGGAGAAAACCAATGTTTAATAACTTGTATATGGGAGATACCCAGAAAAAGTGAGTAACTCTCTGAAATGGCCACCACCTTACACACCATCCTCAGCTAAAGACAAAAGATGTTGGGGGTGGGGTGAGGGGAGGGAAAGGCCAGTTATGGGAGGTTTCCAAGGAAAGGTACAGTGAGCAAGGGTAGGACTGTGATGTAGATATAAGTCTCTGTCTTCTCCATTGATAGTTTCTGGAGATTTAGAAATGCTTTCCTTCCCTGGTAGGAGCAGGAGAAACCTCTAGAAATGGAGATTTCTTGTATAAATATAAATGTTTCTTACAAAAGGGAAATTTCTACTCAGTATTCAGAGCTTCTCCTATGTCTGTATTTTTTTTAAATAATCAGCTAAAGATAATCCTTATGCCAAAGAGACATATTTTGGGGTGTCGTATTCTGTTTCCTTTCACCAGCAACAGCTAACAGTGAATTATGTGTCTGGGATTCCCCCTGAGGGGTGGTGAGCCAGTGAAGAGTGTGTGTGTGTGAGTGGGTGCACACGTGCGTGCTGACATGTGGTCATGGGAGTATGGATGTGGGCAAGGATGATCCAGGTTCAGGACTAACACAGAGGGCTCGGTGGATGGGCAGATAATTTCCCCTGGGGCTGGTGCCCAGCCTCAGAGCATTCCGTCTCCTGTAAGAAGCGATCAAATGGAGCTGTGCCTGGTTCAGGGGTAGCTAATCTGCAAGGGAGATTTTTTCAGTCTGCAACCCACCTCGCCTTTCCTTGCCTTCGTGGATTTCAGTTCATTTATACATGGATTCATTTGCTTGTTAGTGTGTTCTGCAGTGCTTCCCTAAGGATATAACTCTGCAGATGGACGACATTTTTTATTTTCTTAATATTATTCTTAGCTTTTTGGAGAAGAGTTTTTAATGATTATTCCTCCTGGTATTATTTTAGTTTCCAATTACAAATGTGGTATACTCTAGCACACTGCTATTTTGTAAATGGGTGTATATGCTTATCGTTAATTGATTCCCTGAACAGGCCCCAAACTTTTGCATTTAGATTGTGTGTTATATTACTTGCATGCCACTGGGCTGGCCCCCTGCCAGCTGGGGCTCTCAGTCTGCCGGAAGCAGGGTGGACCGTCTCATTTTCCCTGACACCTGTGCAAACCAGCTTGCCTGCCTTCAGCTGTGCTCTCCAGGGAGAGAGAGCTAAGGTGGTACTTTATCGAAGAGGTGTCTAGAAATCCAAGATCTGCTTGTTCTTTTTTTTTTTGTAAGGAAAGGACGAGAAAAATATCAACTCTGGTCTCCTAGACTATCCTCTTTTTGCAAAAACACAAAAGGAAGTGACCTCTAGGTCACTAGGTCTTAATTCCTGACCAGCAGTGGTGCGTCCAGAGAGCATCAGCTGAACCGTTTCTCTGTGAAGCTTTTCCTGAGCCCTTCTGCTGGATTCTCTCGGTCATTTCTCCATCCCAGCGGTTAGGGGGTTGTGTTACTTACTAACATGCCGATTTCACCTTCAGACTGTAAAAGTGGGCTGGGGTCTTTCCAACAGTAATCTTGGTGTCTCGAACTGTACTTGACAGCTAAAAAGACATGACTGAAAACTAATGCTCTCCCAGAGGAATTATGCTGGAGTTTAACACTGGGTACAGGCCAATGATGGGTGTAAATTTTTTGAAGGATTATAATCAATTAAAACATCACAGTATTGAGTAAAGTAGGAAAGCTTAAGTGTGTAGCACATGGTGAACAGGGATCCAGTTTGTATCAGCTGAGGGATGAAATGGAATATCTCAGAGATGTGTCAGGAATGGGGTGATAACCCTGAGCTGTGATCTATACTTTGGTAGGTAACAGGTTTTTTTTAAAGCATGGGACCACAATTGGGAAAATATTACGCATCTTATCCCTTGCTCTTGTGATACATTATGGAGCAGAAAGCAGATGAAATCTAGCTATTGTATTCATTGTAATTATTATTTTGGAGTTAAGACATCTACTTTAAGATGTCAAAGTTAAGACATAAGGTTAATCTGGAACTTCCCATTCAATGATCTTCTACAACAGTTGCAGTAAAGCATATTACTCTTCCAGCAGTGGTCCCCAGCCTTTTTGGCACCAGGCATCAATTCTGCGGAATACAATTTTTCCATGGAAGGGGGCTGGTTTGGGGATTATTCAAGCACATTATATTTACTGTGCACTTTTATTTCTAATCTAATGCTGTCACTAATCTGACAGGAGCTACCAATCCATGGCCCAGAGTTTGGGAATCCCTGTCTTATAGCATTTGCCCTGCTGAAAAAGCTGCTTGTTTTCTGTTCTCTGTAACCAGTGAACTTGTATTTTTTTGCATCTCTGTGAACCTAAATAATAGTCCCTTCGAAGGAAAAGAGGGATCAAAGTCCTCAGTAGAATGTCCCAAATCCCAAAGGAAGAATTTCAGGCACTAGTCCAAAGGCGAGAAAGCTCTGAGAAAGGCAGGTCAGGGTAGAAAGTTCCTTGGGTTTCAGAATTTACAACTCCTAGCCAAGAACTGGCGCTGCTTTCACGTTAGGGTGAAACTGGCCTGGCCATGATAAAGCCTGTCAAAAGCAGCTAATTGGCAAGTTGGGTCACAGCTCGGTAATGCTAGCCTGAGGTTTAATGCCACGATTAAAAGAATAACAAGCCCTCCTGCTGAGAAGCCTTTTGGTTACTTCAGAGCCCTTAATTCCCATCAGAAAATGACATGTCACTTCCAAGGGTTACCCACGCTGCTTGCTTTGGAGACCTCAAGGCGTAATTATCTGTGGGGAGAGGCAAGGCTGAGGTCAGTCTGGCTGGGGGTGGGCCTGCCCTTCGTGCAGATATTGGAATGTCTCGGAATCCCAGCCAGCGCCGTGTCTCAGGAGAAGTTTCTTGGGGAGGTCATTTTGTCTGCCCTGCTGCTGACTCAGGCGGCCTTCCCCAGGCTAACCCGAGTCAGATGAACTCGTGGGAAAATCTCAGTTGTCATCACTAAGCTCACCAAGTGGAACTGGGCCCTGGGCCCACTGTGTCCTTTGGTGACTTGTCCACATCGCCTCGAACCATAATCCCCATGAGAGCAGGGACCCGCCTGTCTGGGCGCCAGCTCTTAGACGCCCGCGCGAGGATGGCGGAGGGACCAGTGGCCCCCTGTCTGCAGTGCGCTCTCTCTTCTCTTCTCGATGGACTGCCCATCCTCAAGTGACCCAGTTGCCACTTCTCTGTGAAGATTTCTCTGCCTACACCAGTCCTCCTGGCCTCTTCCTTCTCAGGGAGAGAGGTATGCTTGCATGCCTCCAACACCTCCTTGGTTAATTTCAGAGCAGTGTGAGTGCCCTGGAACCACAAACTGTCTTACGATCCCTTCTTTGTATTATACTTCGGGGCATGCAGCACAGATCTTCTGCAGGACAGAAATTCAATAAGGAGTAGAAACTGTCACCCTATAGGGGAACAGGACCTTCAAGATCAGTGGGTTTCTAATATTTTGTCTTTAAAAAGCAAAAAGAATATTTTGGGGTTTTTTTCCAACTGAACTATTATGGCACCTCCCCTGCCTCTGTGTAAAACAGATGAGAAATTCGCTTCCTCCATTGAGGAGAGAACAGAGGATTGAATACCCCGTCTGTGATCTTTCTGCTCCCACTTTGCTCCCTGAGGTAGCATCTGAAAAATCATCGAATCTGTTCAGATCCTTCATTTAACAAGTGAGGATGCTGAGGGCTAGCGAAACAAGAAACAAGGTTTACATTTATTTTGGTGGCAAATTTGGAAGGAGAACCAAAGTCTCCAAAATATTATCTGAATGACATGTCCCTTTTATGTTATCATTGGGCCTTTGGCTGAAAGAAAGAGAAAGAAGAAAAGAGGGCAGGAAGGAAGGGAGGGAGGGAAGTACTGAACAGAGGGAAAGGAAATAAAGAAAAAAATGGAAATTCAGTAATTCTGGATGAGTTTAATTTAAAGTTTCCTTACTAGCCCCAGCTCTGTACTTGGGATAGCAAACCCTCTATAAACTCCAGAAAGTCTAAATGTTAGGTTTGTAAAGACATTCTCTAGAAAGGGGATTTAGGGAAAAATATTAATGATTAATTCAGTTACTTATTACAGTAAAGATTTCACATAACTTATGGACAGAATTTTTACAGTGAGATTTTTCTACAGTTACCAGGTAGTTAGGGCATAAGAGCTGCTCATCCTTAGGTAACTTAAAGGAGAGGAGTGTAGAGTGTACCCTGTGTCACTTCCAAGAACATTCTGTCAAATCCTTCTTCTCCTGGGTCCTGTTTTCTGTGATGTTCCATTTTTTTTGACCCTAATCATCCCACCCACTTGTGCCTTTTCTGAGGCTTCCCTCCCAGTCCCTGCCTGTCTGCAGTCAACGTGCGGTGAGCTTTAGAGGATGCTGGATGCTGAGGGTGAGCTGGCTGGGATGTTCCGACTCAGTCTCTTCCTTCTGTTTCACCTCCTCTTGACTCTGCTTGTCCTCCATCCCCCAGTTGACTTCATAAGAAACCAAGGCTTGGAAAGATTAAAGGACCCTCCCAAGGCCAACCTGCTTAGTAAATACTACCCAGGTCTCTGGATACCAACTTTACATTCTGTCCATATTCTCCATAATCACGCCTTAAAACTGATTTGAACTTATGATGACTGAGATATGACAGGGCAGTTATTTTTAAATCATAATACCTAGAATCTGTAGCTGTATGAAGAGCGCATAAAAACACTTCTATTTTCAATCATTCATTCATTAAACCAAATAAATATTGACAAATTACTTAGTGCTGGACACTGTTGGGGTGCACACCACAGGCTACTTTAACGCACCTGTGGGTGGAATGTTAATCCTTTTCAACGTGTTCCCCTCAACCTTCCCCAGAGAAAGCTGTCAAGATGCTTCTCCTGGTTTCCTTATTGGGTTTCAAGAGAATCACTGAATCTGGTGCTTTCACTTCTATTTTTGATCAGTTGGGAAACAGAAGAAAGCTGATAGTCATGCTGAGTAAGAATAAATCCATTTTTAATATATTAGTGAACATGTTAATGGATATTAATGGATATATCAGTAGCTACCTCAGTGTCCTATGAGCAATGAGAAGTTGTGATAGTTACTTCATCAGTGAGTTTCCGCATAAATCTTGAGGGCATGAGTTAGGCCCTCTTTGTATATTTCATAAAATCTTGCACTGTGCATCATAGATGTACAATAAATTGTGCAAATTGATAGGTCTGTTTCTCAGTCTCACCATTTGCTCAGCCAGTAGTATCGGTCAGGTCTACCCTAGAACTCTCTCTCTTAATACAGCACTTTTCTAACAAGGCCAGTTCATATACAAGGCCAAATTTACATTTTATCAGAGTAGATGTCTACCTGCATGATATTATCTTTGGGAAATTCTTCCTTCCATCTATGGCTGATGCTATTTGTCTGATTAGAATCAGATGAAACTACTATCTGCAGAGTAGAAGGAGGAGGATGCCTACCCAGGGAGAGAACTGAAAGATTATAGCTTCTTACCACTTCAGGCAAAGGAATGGAGATGTTCTTTTTAGTCTGTGGGATCCCTAAGGATATTGGGTCCATCCTCAAACTGGTCAAGGGAGAAACTTCTTCCATCATGGTCTGAGTAGGTACGGTGAGAATGGGACAGGTCAGATGAATATTTCATTCTTTCAGACCACCCCAGAGATATGCCGTTGTGTCCCTACTATTTTAGGGGCCATAGTTCTGACTTGTATACGCAGCTCTTACTGAAAATGCTCAGAAAATTGGGAATAGCTAATAGAGACCCAAGTCACCCATCCATTCTTTACTAATATGTAGGTAAGGTCTAAACACTCCTACCCTTCAACCTTTGCATTTGGGGCTAAATTCAATCTTCTTTTATTGTAATTAAAAATATCACAATCAACTTTGCATTTAGTGATAGGGCTTAAATAAAGATTCATCAGGGAAAGAGAACATAATGACTCATGTTTGCATTGGGGGGTAAATAATGGCACTGAAAGGCTTTGATCCAGACTCACAGGAGAGAGTTAGAAGTAAGGATTTGTACGTGAGATCAGTGTTTATTAAAAGCTGGCTCCGCTGACCTCTACATGAGGGGGCCCATGATGCACATGCAGGATATCACTGCGCTGAGGCCATCACTGGGTGCCTCTGAGATCGGGGACCACACAGGCTAACGGTAAATTTCTAGGCCCCATCTACCCTGAAGCTTGGTCAGCAGAGACCCTCAAAGGACCACTTGCTCTGATCACATCTCAAAGTAGACAGACTCTTGGTAATGGATTTACCTAAAATTGCTGACAGAAAATTACTTGAACCTGCTCTGAACTAGACACGGTCCTCATTGTTGAGAAATGATATCTGGGAATTTCCCTGTGCTCCCTACCCTGGCAGCCCACCACCCACTCCAGTAATGGCCTTGTGATCTCATCCTCTGAGACAAACTCTGAAGGCAGAGTGAGCCTGATGTATGTAAATCTTATGCCCGAGCCAGACTCTCCCGGAGAGGCTGCCCTGCAGAAAATCTATTGCCCTAATCAATTACCAAACTTCCAAATGAAATAGATGGTTCTCTCTTGCTGGAAGACTATCAAGTCATCATTTTTCTTGGTAATGAGCAGTAGTGCAGAGGGGGAATTGCATTTTCTCTGTGGCATTGGATGAAGGGTTCCAGTAAGCAGGGCCTGGCCAGGAAAGCTGGAAGGTACCTGCCAAAATGATGGAAAGGTGTCTGGAAACCTCTTTCACTTCTAAGCTGCTCTCCAAAAATTTCTCTTGTCTGTTTGATGTGAATCAGGCATTTTGCTGGATGTGGGAGGTATAAAGTAAGAAGGGACTCGTCCCTCTGGCCAGGAAATCACCCCATCTGACTTTGCTCCCCTGTACTCCACTCCTTTCATGCTGGTCCAGTTCACCCTAATTCCTGAACTGCATCTCATGAGGATAGAAACTCATTTGGGAGCCTCACCTCTATCATTTGGAAAGGGACTGAAATTAATTTGTTTCCCAGGGATGCTCCATAGGAATTGATCTACAGTCTCCAAGCATTTATCTGTTCCCAGAAAGGCTCCCATAACGGCACCCTGTCTCCTGTCTCAGCTTACCCACCTCTGAATTCTCCTCTGGACTTAGAACAGCATCTGAGACTTTGGTGTGCTTGGCTGGGCCCTTGCTAGGCATCCTACCTGAGAGCCAAGGGCCAGTTTCTCTCTCTTCTTTTCCCACTAGATCCTACCATGAGTACTCTGATGAGTCAGTGTCTTGATGCCACAGCCCATTTGTCTTCAAACACTACCCATCTTTCTGGGCATTTTCCACAGTGGTGCTTTGCCCACCAAAATGGACCCTATGAATACAGACAGAGGCACAACCCCTGTGTTATATCATCATGCCTGTTAGGATCTATTTCTTCTTCCAAGGCAGTGCTTTTTATAAATGATCTCTCTCTGGTAGCAGTATTTGACACAAATGGGAGAATTTTTATTGGGACCCTTGGGTTAGTTCCCCCTTCCTTTCCCATCTAATTCCAAATTCCTTCTGCCTCAGGCACAAAGGCTGAGATTCCAGTTTGTCTTGCAAGCTTTGGCTGATAATGGCTCCTAGTTCCCCCTTGTACTCAGCCTCTGGATGGAGGACTCTAGGTATTTAGCAGCTAAATATGAACCGCTGTGATGAGGCAATGATAATGCTAAAGGTGTAAATAAAGGGCCATGGGCTTAAGCAAGGAAGTAGAGGATGGGGTCAGAGATGTATAAGAAAATATCTGAAGTGGGCTTTAAAGGAGGGGTAAGGCTTGATTTGGGGGACAAGGATCTTCCAGGGGAAAGTTACCCTGAAAGGATCCACCACTATGAGTGATGTATAGGAATCTAAAAAAAGAAGTTTTAAAGTGATAGATAAATCTTAGTATCTCAAGAGCTCCACTGCTACCAATATAGTTCCAGCCTCTATGTAGGAGCTATAACCTAGGTAAGGAAAAGAGTTCCTCACACAATAAAGAGTCAGATAAGAATGCAAGGCTACCCTTGCATATAGAAAAGTATCAGGTACATCAAGTACCAAACTCTCTGGCCCAGGTAATGCACCCTGTGATGGTTTGGGGAAAAGAGTGGATCTGTTGGCTGAGAGTGACTCAGTAATCAATTAAGGGGAGTTAATACATGAGCTAGGAAGAGGGACCTCTCTGATGTAGGTAGAATCATTTCATGTGAGTGGCTGTCTTTTAGACCTTTGCCTCACACAGGACTCTATTGGATTTCTAGGAGAGAAGGCAAAAATAAAATAGTTGTGAAAAATAATAGCACTTTGTGCAAGTGTATGAGTGAGTCTAACCAGCCAGATAGCCAGATCTGACACTGGCTCGTGGAGAAGTGTCCTGATTCTACAGGGGGAGAGCTGCCTTTGCAGATGACAGCTATGAATGCTGCCGAGCTGCTCAAGGAGGATGAGAAGGAGCCAGGGAGCTGTCGTCTTTCAAAGTAAGTTTCTTTTGGCTTCAGGGGATGGTCTGGCTATTCTGAGGGGGTGGGGGGTGGCTTTGCACATCTTGATGTCTGTCCTCATGGAGCAAACATCTGAGTGTGAGGAGCACGGCTAAATGCTTCTTCATTCCGTAGCTGGTTGGTGCACTGGCCACTTTCTGGAGGCAGGATTTGGACCAGCAGGCAAAGAGGAATGTAACATAGTGATATTCTATGAAAAGAGTGGACCAGCCTGGAGTCCTGTCCTCATGGAAGCTGGTGCTGCCTGCCAATGTTGATGGTCGGGGCAGGGGGCTTGAAGGGGCCTGAGAGTGTGGGAGAGGTTGACCACAGATTCCACACACTTCTCATTTTCCCCCAAGCCTATGCTAAGTATGGTTGTGTGTGTGTGTGTGTGTGTAGTGGGGGAGTGGGTGCAGAACACTAGATAAATCACTGGGATCAGGATTCAAATTCCAACTCTATGAGCTGCAGGACCTTAAGGAGTTTACTTAATCTCCCAGAGACTTGTTTTTCTTCCCTATAACCATGGGAATTTTAATGACTCCTATAAAACACAGAACCGTGTCAGATTTAAATGTGAGAGTAATTGTGAGCACTATTCCTATAAGAAGCCCTCAGAAATGCTCTCCCACGAGTTCCCTAAATGTAGAGATAAGGCTCTGAGGCTCAGAGGGTTCAGGTGTCTTGTCTCTCCCATCAAAGCTGAGAGTGAGGCGGGAACCTGAGAGAGGACGTGGACTGGCTCTGCCCCCTGCCCCCAGCCCTGGGGTTCTGGGTACCTCCTCTCAGGCCTCAGTCTCCCTCTCTGTTAAGGGCAGATTAGATCCTCTGTAAGCCCCTCCTCCCATTCCTGTCCTGAGTTGAAGGAGCATCATTGATTTCTCCAACCTGTGTTCCAGGAGAAGCAACCACGTGGGCTCCTGAGTCAGACTCTGCCGCTAACAGAATTTACCTCAACAGAACTTCTTGAGGCTTTGGGCCCTGACTCCTCCAGCGAGAACAGTTCAAGCAAGGCTGGGGCGAGGGCCCACAGGATGCAGAATTGTGGCCGTGGTAGTGGCAGATGGCTGACATGCCATAACTCGTCTTCCCGCTCTTCACTTTTCCATCCTGTCCAATTTATTTTTCCTTTCTTGTCCCCTCAGTGACCTCAAATCAGTCACAGCTTTATCTTGGTTTTCCTATGAATGTCTTTTTAAAAACCTTGATCCTCTCCATGGTAATAAAGAAGAATTGAGGCTTAGCGTGACAAGGGTTGTGGGTTTCTCTGAAAACTGTAGTTGTGAGTTTGTAACAGGAAGAGACAGATAGTGAGAGAAGGAAACACAGAAAGGAAGCTTGTGGAGAATGAGAGCAAGCACGCGAGAGAGGCGTGTCTCGATAGAAAGACAGATTGAGATAGATAGGGAGAGGAGGGAGGGAGAGTAGGGAGGAGACGACAGAGATGAATTTAGACAAGACAGGGAGGGTGGTCCATCTCTTTTTGTGTGCCTGGTCTAGAAAGATGTGTGATAGAAATCACCAACTCGGCAGATGAGTTGAGAGACTGGGAAAGGTATTCCATGAAGGTGCTGGTGGAGTCTTCATTTTTCTTCTCACTTATTCCAAAGAGATTTCAAGGCGATTGGCTACACTGGAGGCTCCAGGATAGAAGGAGCATCATCAGCAGTCCCATAGCCAGGGCCAGGAGTCTTCCAGCATTTTGCCCTAAATGAACCTGAAGGCAATGATTTGGAGGATGCTGGCTTTGCTATCCATGAAATGAACTCAAAGGTCATCTGTGATTCACCAAATACTCTACATTATGTGAATCTGCTTACATTTATATATATTTATGTCTTGTTTTCACAATCAAATTGTAAGCATCTTATGGACAGGGTTTTTTTATTTTTTTTTAATGAGCATAATGCTTTGAACTTAAGAGCCCTTAATAAAGTCTTGTTGAATTACTGAGTCTGTATCTCCTGACAGCTTTCTCTGGACCATATGAATGGATGGATGTGGGAAGGTTGGAGAGGACTCACCAAATAAATACTGGCTTTTTCTAGAGGAAACTTTGCAGGTGAATAGATACCTATAATTAGGCTGGCAAGCAAAGGAAAGATGAAGGCCCTGCCTTTGAGAAATAGGACCCTCTTCCAAAACCTGAGAGACAGAGAAAGATGGTACAGTTAGACCATGAATATAGATGAGGACCAGTTTGTCAACAGTCAATACAGGAAGACTCAAGAGGTCAGCCTCTTGAGCTGGGAACATGAGACCTACGCAAATCAGTTTTCTATGGAGTTGATGATGCTGGGTAATGGTCTTTCTGAAAAATATTCCAGTCTTTCTTACCTTTGAGAAAAGCAGAGTATGCCAAATCAATTTTAAGGTTGTATTATAGGTTCAGCATGGTACCTGGAAGGCTGTTGTTTGTGCAAAGATGTTTGCCCCTGTGCCAGATGGCCACAGATTGCCGTGTTTTTCTAACTGATTATTCTTCTTGACTCTTCTTACTGTTCTTTTTTTTTCTGGTGTTGTGTGTTTCTGCTTCCTTATCTTATGTATACTCAAATGAGGAAGCACCAAGAAGAAGCTCTCACCACTCCCGTCAACTAGCCAACTTTTATTCCCAGGGCTTCCCAGGTGGCACAGTGGTAAAGGATCCACCTGTCAATGCAGGAGACGCAAGAGATACAAGAGATACGGGTTCGATCCCTGGGTTAAGAAGATACCCTGGAGAAGGAAATGACAACCCACTCCAGTATTCTTGCCAGGGAAATCCCATGGACAGTGGAGCCCGGTTGGCTATAATCCAGGGAGCTGCAAAGACTAGGACACAACTGAGCACAGCACAGAGCAGGTAGCTTAAAATTCACTTCCTCTGGGAAGATTGCCAAACTCCTCAAACTAAGGCGAGACTCTGTTACATTCTTGAGTAAAACTCCTCCCACTCTGAACATAGGTACACACTCAGTGGTCTGTTCCCACCATCTGATTGCACCTCACTGCTCCCCACCGCCAAGGCCACCACTGACTCTTCAGTGTGCTAGATGCTGGTGGGTGTCTAATGAGTTTCATTAATGCATGGATGCATGTGAGCAGAAGGGCAGCCCAATCTCTCCTACAGAGCAGAGCACACTTTAGTGCTGGCCCTGGATATGGGGCAGAGTCACTGCAGGCTGATTTCCGGGTGAATGGGGTATCAGAGCTCCCATGGTCCTCTCTGCTCCATCCCAGCCGCTTCTCCAGCATCACTGCTCATTCACGCCCTGTGCATTTATCACTCCCACCCTTGTCTTTCATGCTGTCTCTGCTCCTCTCCTTTACCCACCTGTGCCTGAGCTCAGAGACTGCCTCCTCTGTGGGGTCTTCCTTAGTGATCTTTACTGCACTTGAACCTGCTTTTCTCCTGATCTGTGATGCCCATTTTAGTCTGCTTTTCAAAGTGAGCTCTCAGGCTTACAACGTCATCAGGCTCTGTAGTTATAACCTTTTTTTTTTTTTAAATACAAAATAATACTAGAGCCATGAGAGATTATAAATACCAGAGCCATGGGAGATGGTAGACTCTAGAGTCATAGGAGATCATAGATACCAGAGCCATGGGGGGTCGTAAATACTAGAGCCATGGGGGGTCGTAGACTCTAGAGTCATAGGAGATCATAGATACCAGAGCCATGGGGGGTCATAGACATGTCATGTCCACTTCCTGGAAAGACTAGAATATTGAGGCCCAGGGCTATGTGGCCTCCCTGAGGGGACAGAGCAGATCAGGTTAAGAAAAGTCCGGCCCCTAGCTTCAAGTCCAAGGCCACTTCCAACTTCTCTTCACTCTTAGAATCTTACACACCAAGTCACCCTAGCCCAGGGTTGCTTCAACATATTACTACATACTTGGTGCCTTAAAACAACAGAAATTTCTCTCATAATTCTGGATGGTGGAAGTCTAAAATCAGGACATTGTGGGATCATGCTCCTTCTGAAAGCTCTAGGGGCACATTTCTTGCCTCTGCTAGAATCTGATGGCTCCTGGCACCCTTGGCTTGTGACAGCTTGACTTCAGTCTGTATCTCTGTCTTCACATGACCTTTTTCCCTCTCTGCAATTTGCTTTTCTGTCATCTCCAGGATTTAGGATTCACCCTAATCCAGATCATTTAGTCTTAGGATCCTTACCTTAATTACATTGACAAAGACCTTTGCTCCAAATAAGATCACATTCTGAGGTCCCCAGTGAGGACATCTTTAGGAATGGGGACACGTTCAACCCTCTCTAGGTGAGAAAACAGCAAGAACACAGTGCACATTCTCTATGGGCTGTTGAGTATGGCAAGGCCAGTTAACCCACCATAGTTAACCCACTATAGGAAGGCTCCATAGATTTTGATGGGGAGCAGAAATGCAGTCTCAGCGGCTGGTGTGAACAAGGCTTGTGAGACTCTTGGGGACAGTGACCTCAGCTCGTGTGTGAGCCAAGCTGGGAGGAACACGTCGTGGGCTTGAGGGGAGAGGCTCCTTTTAACAAGGCTCCCACTGCTAGATCTTCTTCTGCTGGGAGTGGGGAGAGCTAGGCCTCTATTCCCCAAACATCTATTTTCCCAGGAAGGTGATTCTCTGTTCTCAGCCTGGCCCTCCTCACTCTAAATTCTGCTGAGAGAAACCAAGCAGAGAACAGATGGGGTGAAGGCCAGTGCCCTGTTGCGCGTCCCCATTGGCTACTTGAGAAGAAAAGGAGAGGAGGCGATGCTAGGCTTCACATCCCGCCTCTTGTGAGACATGCAGGCGGGTCTGTACACACACTCCGGCTCAAACAAATAAACCAAACCTGGCCAAAAACAACAGAAAAGGCAACAGATGCTCCCAATTAAAATGTCAGCGTCTCCCGAGAAGCCGAGTTCTCACGTGGTGTGGGTGCTCGGGGCCGAGGACTACTGGAAGGGACCACATATGGAAATCTGTTTGCATTATACCACGTCCCAGATGCCACGTGAGACACTGGCCTGACCTTGCAATTAACACGTTGGCTGTTTCTGGGGTGTGGTGTGTGGATGCAGAGAGAAAGCAGAAAGTTGTGAAACAGAGCGATTGTTCCCACTGAGTCCTACAGGAAGCAAGGGACCCAGAGACATCTCAGGGAATATTACCCTGCAAGCTTTCTCACCTCCATCTCCTTCCCTTTTTGCCTCCATTTCCTTATATTCTTCAACATGGTTATAGAGGGAAAATCAGTTTATGAGAATAACAAGCAGTCTTAGTGGGAAAAATCTGTCAGAGGGTGTATGTAAAGGTTAGTACCCACTTTGTGCCTTAGTGGCAAAGGTTAGGGGCACTAAGACGCTGGATCATGTAAATGGTACATATAGCCATCCCCATGCTGCTCTTCTCCTAAATCCTTAATAAACTTATTCTTTAAAATTGGCTTTGCTATTTACCGGTAGTAGGTCTTCATCCTCCTGTCTTCCCAGGGTAGTTTTGCTTTGTTTTGCTTTTCCCAAAACAGTTTCTAGCCCCAGCTGGGTAAGGACTAAGGAAACCAATGGAAAGAGACAAGGAAACAAAAGCGCAGAGAAACAGAAAGGAAACAAGGTTCTTTCCAAAATTTCACAGTCTCCTCAAACCAGTAGGGAGTGTGTGTTTGAAAGGGTGTCTTATTCTGATAAATGAATCTCCTTATTCTCCTAATTATTTTTATTATCATCACTATTATCATAAAATCCACATTTTATAGCTAAAGATCCAACTAGAGTAATGTCCACAGACAAGAAGAACAATGGAGAAATTAATGAACTGAATCCTCATTTGAGTTTCTGTACGGAAAGATGATAATTTGTTGGTTTTAATAAGTTCTTGGATCAAGTTGCTACTGAGGCCAGTCCTGCTAAGTTCTGGTACCCACTGGGTACAGCAAGATGTGACACGCAAATATTTTCATGTGAACTCAAACACATTTTCATGTTTTAATGGTCACTATTACTAACCAGATAAGAGAAAGACCTATTGGCATAAAACAAACAAATGATTAGTTTTGACAACAGAAACTTTGAAAGGACATTAATTAGCAGCCAAAGAGATGGGAAGGTCCTGGATGGGAACAATTATGCAGACAAACCCACAGTATGGCTACAATGTGCCAGGGTCCCATCCCTCACCATATGGCTGCAGTCTGGGGAATGGCTCATTGGCAATTCATTACCATATCACTTGGAACTCGGGAGCGAATGGTTTATGATTAGCCAATTCATTATGTTATCCTTGGTACCTCAAGGGGACCCTCAGGGCTTGCCTCCCCTGTTCTGTTATTTTAAGGACATATGACAGGGAAGGAACAGCCCTCCCTTACCCAGCTGCCTCAAAGTATTCTTTGCTGGAAAGTTTGCTGAAGTCGAGATAGACTCTTTCAAAAGAACATAAACAAGCAAAAAATAAATCCCTGTAGTCATGAACTGTAGCCACAGCTGGAACCATTGGAACATTCCAGGAGATGAAAAAAAAAGATTTTCTCCTTCTTCTCCTCCATCCTATTGAGGAAGCACCAGCCAGCCCTGTGAGCGCACCTGAGCTGTGGCAAGAGTGTTACAGAGAAATAAGGGCTACAGACCATTAGACAAGGAGACACGAAATGGTTATTCTTGAAGGGGTCCTGTCACCAATTAACTCTGGCTAAGTCAGCTTGATCCTTGATCCTTAGCTTTAGAACCTGCAAAATGGACATGGCCCTTTCTGTCTTCCCAGTCTTCCCAGTGATATGGGGAGCATCATGAGAGAAAGGGTTTTTGATGGAGAAAACTACTCTGAATCCATGAGATGTATGACCCTGCAGCAGATCAGCAGATGAGCTATCAGAGAAATTTTTCAAATCATTAACACAAGTGGGCAAGGAAGAAAAGGACCTCGCCTCTCAGTAGATCTATTACTAATGGAGTCCACCCACTTCTGTGCTGTAGCATTTTAACTGCTGTTGCCAAGAAAGAGTACATAGAAATTTGCATATGGGAAAAAAGTGGAGCGAGGCCTGAGGACCAACTATAAAGAATGCATTTTGTAGGGAGCCTGACATAGTAGAAGGGATACCTACTGAGTCAGAGAAACATTGAGACATTGTTAACAAAAACATTGTTATAGTGAAAAACAGTCAAAACTAGGAAGAACAGAAAAAGGTGGATTCAAAGGACCCAGAATTTGAGTTAGTCACAGAAGGTGATCTGTTAAGCACTGGGCTGGGGGGATGTCGCATTGCAGAAGGGACACGCCTCAGCCAGTGCAAACCCCAGCAAGGTTCCCTTGTGGGTAATGTGCATGACATGGAGCCACCCTTGGTGGCACTTGTGCTGTGAAATCCACTGCAACTGTACCCCAATACTGTGAAACTACCTCTAAGTAAGAATCCCAGGGCCAAGACAAGGATTTCAATATCCTATAAACATACAACACTCTCAGGTGTCATAAACACTATCATGCCCCTTCATCATAAATCTGACCTAAAAGAAGCATGCTTGCCACAATCAATAGTAATTAAACACTTAATTATGTCAATTTTGTTTCCTTCTTAGAATTCCAAAGGGCTCTGGAGATTTTCCATGGCCAAGGTCTCTGGTGAGAGCTGTTTAGGGAACTTCAAAATAATGCTTCTTCTTCAGACAGAACACTCACTGTCTGGAGACTCACTCTTTGTCTTTTTCTGGGTGTACAGAACTTGAAATGCCCTCTGACATCTTCAGTGCGCCAGTCTGCCAGAGTAGAAATGTCCTGGAGTCCCTCTGTTCCTTACTGTGTCTGTAATTCTGGGCAAGTTTTAGCCTTCATGATCCTCAGGTTCTTTGCTGGTGAAATGGGGCAACAAACTCACTGTTGAGTGGATTGGATGAAATAATGACAGACTGGTGTGCTGCAGTCCATGGGGTCACAGAGTCAGACAGGACTGAGTGACTGAATAGCAACCATAAATGTCATCTTCCTTCCATTTCCTTATTCTCCACCCTCTGTGTATGAAGCCCAAGTCATTTGTTTCTCCTTGCCTTGATATGAAAGACCAGTTTCATACCTCCCAGTCCAGAAGACTGTTGAGAAATGCTGCTTGCTGTGTTATTTGACTCTCACAGTGACCTGGCTTGTCCTCACTGGTTAATAGCTGATCTCACTTTTCCCACAGCACCACAGAAATCTCATCTCTTTTTGAAACCCGATAGAACCTGGTAAAAAGGCAGAGATGGACCCAGTTACACTTGCCAGTATGTCTGCCTCTGTCCCTGAGCCCAACCACTCTGAACCTCACTGTGCACAGTAGAGCATGGAAGAATGGGCTGTGAACAAGGAAGGCACCATGATTCTAGGCAACATGCTCATTCTTTGTGAGCTGCAAAATTGTGCACACTTACCAGAGGGCACAAGAACTTATAAATCATGGTGAAGCTAGGATTTCAGGTAAGAATATATTTTAGAGTACCCAGGATACCAAAGAGACACTAGAGTTCCTTGGGGGTGGGTTCAAATATAGGACAAATGGCCAAACAGATTATTTCTACAAAGGATAATCTTTTTCACACACTATATTCTTTCTCTCCATGCCTCCTTTTTAAAAATAATAAGTAGCCAATTATTATCAATTTATTTGCTGCTTCTTATAATCACATTATCCATGATTAACTCACTGGAGTCTAATTTGATTACAGAGTTATTTCATAGAAACGATCCATCATTGGGCACGGTGGGACTCTTGTGAGCACAGCGTCATTCTGTTGGGCTCTTGGAGCTCAATTAGTGCACATGGAGAGGGACAAAAAAGACGATGAGAAACTGTGGGCGCCTCAGTCTTGCTGAGCTGTAAAGTCCCTCCACATTCATTATTTCATTTGATACTCACACTAGCTCCACAAGGTTGCTAGAAGAACTGGCATCATCTCTAGTTTACAAACTGGCAGATGGACACAGGTTAAATCATAACATGGTGCTCAAGAGAGGATTAAAACCCATGTCGACACCCAGCTGGTATACCTCTAAGAACACTAATCAATGATTTTAATGGTAATCATTTTTATAGTGTTTTTTTTTTTAATAAGACTGTTAACTTTAATTAAATATTCAGGATAAATTTTTATTAAATAAGTTTGCAATTAACAGTTAAATACTGAGGGGCATCTAATGTACTAAACTAATAAGTTTTACTTTATTAGTTGTACAATGTAAATATTGAAGAGTGTTGGCTGATGGTAGGAGAACATCAATTGCCTGATAAACACAAAAGAGGAAGGACAGGACCTTAAACAGGATGCACTCAGTTATGGATACTCCTGTCCACACACAGCATGGGCAGAATTTGGACATCCTATAGTGTTTCGAAGTTTGTAAAATGTTTTTAAATTCTTGATCTCATTTGATCTTTACAGCAGTCCTTTGTAGCAGAGTAGAAATAAAACATATTTTTGCAGAGGAGGCAATTTTGGTTTAGAGAGGTGAATTGATCAAGCCCTTAAGGTATGAAAATGGGGATGAGAACTCTGGGCCCCCTCCTTCTGATAAAGTGCTTTGCTCCATTTTAGCACTGTTGGAAGCCAAGAACTTACGAGAAACGTGAGACTTAAAAGCAACATGGAAAAGTCACATGACATCAAAACTACATTTCTATAAAAGGGTATTTTCTGGGACAGAGGCTCTTAATTTAGGGAATCTATGAGTTTCTCCTGAAATTTTATATATATATATATATATATATATATATATATATATATATATATCAGTTCAGTTCAGTTCAGTCGCTCAGTCGTCTCCGACTCTTTGCAACCCCATGAATCGCAGCACGCCAGGCCTCCCTGTCCATCACCAACTCCCTGAGTTCACCCAGACTCACATCCATCGAGTCAGTGATGCCATCCAGCCATCTCATCCTCTGTAGTCCCCTTCTCCTCCTGCCCCCAATCCCTCCAGGCATCAGAGTCTTTTCCAATGAGTCAACTCTTTGCATATAAGCATATGCATATACCTATAAAATGTATTTTGCGGAGATGCTTTAAAACTTCCATCAAATATTCTAAAGAGTGTGTGATCCCAAAACACTCAGTAAGTTAGATGATTCTTATCTCTTCTCCACCAATGGATGACTATCCATCTCAGGATCGTGGTGGTGAGGGTGCTCAGGACAGGGAAAGAGGTTTCAGAAGGGGCCAAGGAACAACGTCACGTAGGCCAAAGGAGGCAAATGTTCTAACATGTGGGGTCTAGGCTGTGGCTAAACAGTGACAAGTGCTCCTGACACCAAAGGCTTGGACAAACTGGCAAAGCATCTGGCAGTTAGAGAAATTTCTGTGAAATTGTGGGACCAGAAAGCAGACTGGCGGATGTTAAAGAAGGGGGAGAAGAGGAAGAAAATCTGGAGAGCATGGATGTACTTCTTTAAAATCTGATTAAGGAAAATGGAGCAAGGGAATGCTAGCTTGAGGGGAAGCAGGGCCAAGGAAAGTCCTATCTCTCTTTCTTTCCTTCCCCTTAAAAATGTGAGATGATGTGTTTGTCAAAGAGACCAGGTGAGAAAGAAAGAGCCTAATTAGGAGGAAGGAGGGAGTGAATCCTGAGCTGAGACGGATGGTTAACTTAGATTTGAGACTCTCCTGCAGCAGGAGTGGTGATGGGACGAGAGGTGAAGATACAGTGGAAGTGTTAGCTTCTTGTGAGTTTCTTGCCAATTTCATCTGCAGCACCACTTATGACACTTTCAGCAGCAGCGAGCTCTGCCATCCAGCCGGGCGACTTCCTGTCACTCCAGGCACAAGCCTCTTGGCTCTGGGCACCTGGCAGCCTCTCTCTGCCCTTCCCAGCCTGTTCTGAGTCTCACCATCTCCCAGGTTCAGACACTGACCCTGTCTGGGGGCTTGTCCTGCTGTTCCCTGTGGCCTCTGCTTGAGCCCCCAGCCTCACTGAATTCTCTTAGGAGTGACGTCAGTAGTAAAACACAGAAATGTACTTGAGCAATGGTTTTCTTTGTTGTTGATTTATATGATTGCTAAACCTTTTAGAAAACCTGACCTACAGATGTATCACTTTATTGTTATGAAACATTATATTTGGCAACTTCTATATAAGGCTTTCTTTCTTGGTGTTGGACAGGAATGGACTTTAGTATTGTTTCTAAAATACAATCAGAGTCTTCTCATTATTTTATTTTTGGTTTCTTTCCCAGAGACATAACCTCTCAAGTGTATGAAAAAAACATTTTCAGTGAGGTCCTAAAGCACATTTTCTTCCTACCAAAGCTCTTTGAGTATGATATCTACCTCTGATTTTCTTTTTAATAGGAGATGCTTGGAAGGCTTTCAAAGCCTGGATATAAAACGGATCCTAAGGACATCTTACTTAAGCTCCTGAGTCAGTGGGTCATTTTCTCTGGGAACAGGCCCACCTTTTAAAAATCCTTCTTGCTCCCTAAGCCAGCTGGTGACTGCCCACCGTTTTCATGGTAGGACTTTGTCAGAGCTGGAGCTTACTTTTGAATCCCTCTTCTTCTTTGGGGACCCCTTGCACACTCTATGTGTCTAAAATGCTCATTGGTTGCATATTGTGGCTATGAGCAAGATGTAGGTTAAGTCAAAATGGATTTTGTTGGGAAGCTCAAAGGCAGGTGTCAGTGGAGAGGCCTTCTCTGAGCATCCTTTTAAAAATAATATCCCTTTCTCTCACCTATTGCTCTCTGCCCTGCTTATTCTACATTATCATTTTACATAGGACAAAATTGTCCTCACCGGTGGTGCTAGTGGTAAAGAATCCGTCTGCCAATGCAGGAGACCTAAGAGATATGGGTTCAATCCCTTGGTTGGGAAGATGCCCTGGAGGAGGAAATGGCAACCCACTCCAGTATTCTTGCCTGGAGAATCCCTGTGGACAGAGGAGACTGGTAGGCTACAGTCCATGGGGTCATGAAGAGTTGGATATGACTGAAGAGACTTAGCATGCAGCTCATGATGGATAATTTATGTACACCTTTGTCTTTTCAGTGGAATGAGGGCTCCATGGGAACCAAGACACTTTCTGCTTTTCACCTGCTGTATCCTCACTGGCCTCACACTGTATAAGGGCTCGAAACACATTTGTTAAGTTAATTGTGTGAATATATGTAGCATTCAGAACCATACTTGCTTAAATCTGGGAGGCCCTGAGGTGCAGTGAGGAAAAAGCTGAACTGGGAGCCAAGAAATCCAGGCTTACCTTCTGCTTCTGTCATCAGTTACCACGCCCCTTCCTTCTACCTCTGAGAAGTCACCCAGCCCTTAAAGTCCCTTACAACCCTGACATTCTTTGGCTGTTTGAAAGGAAGGGAAGAGAAGAGTGGAAGAGGATGTGAGCTGTGCTGATATTCAGTATGGTTTACATCTGACTCTCCCACTGACTTGGTGACATTTAGAACATTTAACTTTTCTGAGGGTATACTTTTGTGTAGAACAGGTAATACTTCTTTCATAAAATGTTGTGAGCATGGAATAAATGATACAAGTGAAGAACTGGGTTTATTCACATCTGTTGCTGCGTCAGGGATGAGGTTGCCCTTGGGAATGGAAATGGCCTCGCTCATTCATCTTCCTGCTTCCGCTCTCTGGTTTGGAGATAGATTACCATGTAAATGCACGAAACACCGTCCATCAGGAAACCGGTATTGCCACATGGAGCCTCAGGTTTTGGCCTTTGCTCCTATTTGGAGGGTGGCCTTCAAGATCTCAACAAACTGGTCAGACTTGTGACCTGAAGCTTTCCCAGGTGTGGGAGAGTGGCACTTGGTCTCAAGACATAGGCATTGCATGTCCCTTCCACACTCTTCTTTGGGCCCTGGATTGCCACATGGCAGATACTAATTGTCCTACAAGTTGAGGCCTCAATTTTGTTGACCTCTCCAGTGAATCCTCATGCCTAAATGGGATCCCTCAAGAGTTGGAACCAAGTTATTAATGAGTGTGCCTTTCCCAGTGTGCCATGGAGAGGACCAGAGAAGTAGGAATTGCTCACTTCAGTAAGATGGCAAGGTGGTCTCTGACCCAGCAGAAATACATGTTGGCAGAATCCCATGGTTGCAGCCAAGACAAGACCTTGGCTTTAATCACTGTTCCTCTGGCTTCTCTTCAAGGCTTCAACCTCTCACCTGTTTCTACAGGTCACCAGGGAGCTGGGTGGCATTTTGAGTTCAATGCTGGTTACTGGGAATCAGTCAAATGAAATTTTTTCCCTTCATTTGATTTAAATAGAAATAAGTCTTCTACCAGAGTCTTAGAAACAGTACTCTTAGACCTCTGTCTCTGAAATTAAAAAAAAAAGAAAAATCTTACTTAGCCCCAAATTTCTTCCTTCTTTCACATGCCTGTGTATTTTTATCCCTCCCCTGTCCATCCTTATGTCTTCCAGCTCTCCCGTACCCAAACTCACTCAGGCCTTTGACATTTGAGCATAGTGCAAAGGGACCCAAGGGATAATAGATGAAGCTGGGAGGAAAGTGGTGGCCAGATATTAAAGGACCTGGCTTTCTATTTTAGGAGTTTGACTTTATCCTCAAGTATATAGAGAAGCATTAAGAAAGGAGGTGTGGGGACTTCCCTGGTGGTTCAGTGGTCAACAATCCGCCTTCTACTACAGGGGCTGCAGATTCAATCCCTGGTCAGGGAACTATTAATAATATCTTGCATGCCTCAGGGCAACCAAGCCTGCGCACAGCAGCTACTGAAGCCGTGTGCTCTGGAGTCTGCGTCCATAACTAGAGGAGCCTACACACTGCAGCGAAGAGCCTGCATAATTTTTCAACAGAGACCCAGCACGGCCAAAATAATCTCTGGCTCCATTATGTCAAGAATGGACCTGAGAGGGTTAGCTTGGAAACAAATTAAAGCCAAAACTACAGAAGAGCAGTGAACAGACAGGAGACATGTGAAGAGAATGGGAACAACAGGGCTTCGTGACTCTGTCAGAGATGGTGGCAAGGAGGGGAAGGAGTCTGAGATGTCCCTTGGGGATGGCCTGGTTGAATGGGTAGATGATGTTTGTAACTGAGGCAGGAGCAGGGAGCAGTGTGCGTGTGTTTGACAGAGTTTTTAATGCAGACATGAGAAAAGAAAATAAACCGAGCTGAGGGTGGGAGCACGAATGCACAGTGGCACCTGTGCAACTTGGGAGTGTGTACTTTCTCCTGGAGAGTTCAACTGCCTGATGGAGAAGTGGAGTTTTAGTTAAAAGCAGTCACCCAGCTCTCTTTCTGGTCCCTGGGTACCCCTTCTGATAGCACCAGTCTAGGGAAAGAGGCATATGGAATAAACAAAGTACCCTTCTTTCTGCTCTGTCAGGACTTGACTTCAAACATCAGAGTCCACAGAACATAGATCTGAGCTCCTTGTCTTTCCTCTCTGCAGACATAGTTTGATGGGGACACGGCTTTCCATTCAGATGATAAAGACTATGAATTGATGTTTCCATTAGTTCTTATTCAATGGCCTTATTGGGCCAGGTCAGCATGAAAAGATCACGCAAGCAAGGTTTCTGTTCACTAAGCTCAGTTATTTTATCAAAAAACTTCATCAAATGCCTAACATGTGCAGGAAAAAAGTAGAAATGAGGCACAGAGAAAAGTGAAGTTAAGGAGATACACCCAGAAGCTATAACCAAAAAAGTAGTAGAAAGCAATTCAAATAAGAGAATTTTCACCTAGCAGTTGAAAGACTAGACTTCTTATTTGAGCTCTGTGGTGCCTGTAGAATAGTGGGTCCAAGCTCAATCCCTGGAGTCAGAATGCCTGGTTCATAAATCTTGGCTTTGTCCTCAACTAGCTGAGTAACTGGGATTATCACAGGGTTTAATAATCTGCTTAAGTACTCAGAGCAGTGCCCGACATAGAGGGTGAAAATTAGCGAATGTTGCAGTTCTTATTGTTGTTCTTGTTAGGAGCCGGGACAATTCAATTCTGTCTTTACCAACAATGTCTTCATTCATAGAATGAGGGCAAGATATTCTCCTTTCAGAGTCTGTTCTGAAAAGACCTAGGGCTCCTCCATCCTACTCTCTCATTTTATTCATTTTAATCCATCATTACCTTGGGATTTCATATCAGTTTTTGCTCGAAGGACCCTGAAAAAAAAGTTGTGCATCACTGGGCCAGATGGTCTAAGGGTCATCCTTAATAAAAGTATTTGATTCTCTGAGTGTAAGATATGCCATTGACGGAAGACCATGGGGTAAAGTGGTCTCAGAGGAGGATGCCTAAGTAAGCCAGGTAGGGCTCCTTGGAAGGAGTGAGTTGGAAAGTTAAAATATGGTTGGAAACTGCTGCTGCTGCTGCTAAGTCGTTTCAGTCGTGTCTGACTCTGTGCAACCCCATAGAAGGCAGCCCACCAGGCTTCCCCATCCCTGGGATTCTCCAGGCAAGAATACTGGAGTTTGTTGCCATTTTCTTCTCCAATGCATAAAGTGAAAAGTCAAAGTGAAGTCATTCAGTCGTGTCAGGGAAGCAATTACTAGAACTGGAAGAGGAGGTACAATTCCTGAAGACCAGGAAGTGTGAAGCATAAATGCAGAGCCAAAACCATGATGAGAGAAAAAGGTTAACAGCTCAATTCAGACCTATTCTGGAGGATAGAGAAGCGAAAGGGTATAATTGACCCAAATAGAAGTTTGACCAAAGTGTGAAGCAATAACGGCAAAGATGATCAGCACCTCTCAGGAAACAATTCTTCAGTTCACGCTCTTTCTTGCATGAACAGGAAAGCAATGTCCAGAGTAGGCAAACTTTTGTCCATGGGCACACAGTGAGTGGCTGCTGGCTGTTGACTAACGGGCCATCCCTCTTTCTTCCTCAGCAATATTTCCTTAGCAAACCTTTTTGCTGGGCACATTGCTGACTGGATTAAAGGAAACGTTTCCTGGCCTCCTTTGGGGTTAGGCATGGGAGGCATGCCTAAAGTTAGGCAATACGAGTCCTTGCAAGTTAAGGATTTTCAAGAAAGAATTTTAGAGAGATACAGACATACATCAGGAACCATTTTGGCCTTCCCATCCACACTTCTTTCTGCAGGATGGCTTTTGGCTGTAGGATCATCTCAGATTATGAAGTGGCCTTGGAGTTGGAACTCATGTAACTAGGGGTGGCAGAGCAGAAAGGTGGAAAGAACTTGAGCCCTGGAGGTATCATGTAGCCATCTTATTAGCTCCGGACTGCCTACCTTTGAATTCTTTTAAGTTGGGAGAAATACTCTCTTATTGTATTTAAGCCATTATCATTCCTGGGCCAGAATCCTAGCTACAGAATGCAGTTCTAGATACCTTGGCAGAGCTGGGCTGGTGGGGGCTCTGTGCATTTTGGATGTCTTGCTTGGCAGCGCTTCCTGCATGACCCTATGCTGCCGTGTGTGAAACTGTCTAGGTGTGTGTGCATGAGCAGAAACCCAGAGCCAAAATCATTTCAAAGCTGTCAGCTCTCTTTGCTGCAGACTCACCCTCCCCACTGCCTTTTCATTTCCACCAGAGGAAAGAGAAGCTGCTGCTGAATAACTCTCTTTCTTGAACTGTTTACTACATCAAACCCTCAATATCCACAGCACAGAATATTATAATGTTAACATCTCGGCAGAATTAGTTTTTTTATTAAGAAATAAAACATCATAGGTTGAGTTGAACCCTCTTTGCACTCTCCTTAAGCTAATTTTTCTCCCCTTTCCTCTGAGAAACCAGCCTCCTGAACTTGTATGGCTCTTTTTGTTCTCATGCTTTTGCCTCACATATGTTTAAATCTGTAAATAACAGACAATATTGCTTTGTATGTTTTAAACATGGGTGTAAATGGTATATTAAAAAGATTTGATTCTTTTCACTCAACTTGGGTTTCTCAAAAGCATCCTTCTTGATAACA
Organism: Tragelaphus eurycerus; assembly: GCA_935064755.1. NCBI lineage: Eukaryota > Metazoa > Chordata > Mammalia > Artiodactyla > Bovidae > Tragelaphus > Tragelaphus eurycerus. The sequence goes on from CAKXYN010000023.1 coordinate 18,162,333, forward strand.
TGTGTCTAAACCATGAGGCTCACAGCTATACAGTGTCTGCTCCTTCTCCATTGTCCTATCAATGAGCAATTACATTGCTTTAAAATTTTCAATATTGAAAACAATGCAATAATAAACATCCTTTTAAATGTCATATTATACATGGGAGTTTTTCTAGGTTCATATACCGAGATGTAAAATTAGTTGTCATAGAAACAACGTCTCTTCATTTTAGCAAGGTATTTCCAAATCACTCTCTCAAGGAATTTAAGTAATTCATATTCCCTCCAAAACGACCCTGCTCATTTCTTATGAAAACTTGGCGTTGTTGAACTATTTAATTTTGGACAATTGGATAAGCGTGAAATGCTATTTCATTGCTTTAATTGCCATTTTCCTGATTGTTAATAAAGTAGAGCATCTTTTAATATTTTATAGGCCATTTTGATTTACATCTCTGTGAACTATTTTTATATTTTGTCTGTCTTTCTATTGGCTGTTTATTACTTATTGTACTGTTTTCCTCACATATTTTAGATATTAATCCTTTGTTGGTCAAATACATTGCAAATTCCTCCTCTAAGGCTCTTTTGTTTGTCTTTAGGCTTTGCTTACAGTGTCTTTGATTATATAGAGTTTTTAAATTTTTAATGTAATCCAATTTATTTACCTTTCTCTTTTGTGCTTTCTTTGAATCTTAAGAAATCTTTTCCTGATTTGATATAAAAATATCTTCCTGAATTTTCTTCTAACAGTTTTTTTTTTTTCCTAACTTTTAGCCTCAAGTCCATCTGGAGCTTATCTGTAATATTTTGTGTTATTTTGTATATGTCATAGAGCTCCAATGACAATTTTCCAAAAGAATGAGTCATTCACAGAGACAATGCATATCAAACTGTCCATTCTTTGCCTACTTATTTGTAACCACCCCGTCATGCACCAAATTCCCCAAAATGCATGGATATCCTTCTGGACTTTCTAGTTTATTCCATCAGTCTCTATCTCTACACTCGCACCACACTATTTTATCATGTGTTTTGATGTCTGTGAGGTAAGCTTTTCTTTTTTGTAAACTTTCTCAAAATTCTTCTGGTTTTTCTTGGCCTTTCATGGCTTTCATATGATTTACATTTTCCCCCTAGTTTCACTGAGATGTAGTTGTTATACATCACTATATATGTTTAAGGTGTACAACGGGATGGTTTGGCTTAATATGTCATGAGGTGTGTTTGATTTTGGTTGACCTTCTAATGAAGTGCTTCCTTCCTACCTCTTTTCAGCAGGTACATTTCTCTTCCTCATCTCCGTTCTAAAGTTCTGGATTCCAGCTCCGGTCCTGTCACCAGATGGCCGTCTGTTCTTGGGTGAGTCATCTACCTTCTCCGGGTTTTAGTTTCTTGTCTTTCAGATCTGCTCTGCCTACCTCACGGGGATGCTGAGCTGATCAAATGAGATAAGGGTGTGAGAATGCTTTGAACAGGTAAGATCACTGAGGCAAAGTGAAAAAGAGTTAAAAAAAAAAAATCATCTCAGGACTGACCTGAGACAAAACGAAAGTCAGACGGTTTTACCATCAGCTTCCTGCTTTCTTTATCGTCTCTGACTTTTCTTTCTCCCACACTTCCATGGCTGTGAACAGAGAGGTCTTCTTTTAGGGTGGACATCATGATAATGGATCAGAGGCGACTCAGATTCATAAAGCCTGGGTCCAAAGGTGAGACTTAAGGCAAGTCACTCAAACTCTTTGAATCCAATTTATTCATCTTTACAAAAGACATACTAATTCCCTCTGCTAGCTAGTTTTGTGAAATTCAAAAGAAATAATGTAGATGAAAGCAGCTGGTAAAATGAAGTGAAGACTCATAAGAGTCAGAAGGAGTTATCACTAGTGTTCTTGCTGATATTAACATGGGAGATAGGACTTACAATGATGTTTACTGTGTTGAAGTGCTTTGCTCCTACCACTTGGATCAAGGCAGGCAGGAAATTCAAACCCACTTTGCCTTTAAGTATGGTTGACCCAATACAGTACCTACACAGTCTTCTAGAAGATGCAGGAAGTCTTTTTCTTAAGTAGTATTCTCTTTAGATTTTGCAGCCTGGCTGCACAGAGAAGCACGCGTGGTTGGGAGTGCACGATGTCTGTACGGCCAGGCAGAGCTGCCCTGAGGCAGGTGCTGGGCTCAGTACTGATTTGAGAAAGTGAAAGCCTCCTGGGTTCAAGGGTGGGAACACACTAGCCTTCTTGCCCTTTTCACAGATACTATTCCGTAAAGTGAACGTTAAGGTCAGTCCTGATGTTCTGTGAAAAGACTTCCCTTGGAGTGAGCATACGGCAGTGCCCCGGCATCTTTCTAACCCTTGCTACTCAGAAGACTGGAGCATCTTTTGCTCCAGTGCCAAAATCAGACTTGAGCTTGGGCCAAGTGACATTCATGGGCCAGATGACATGAAGCTACAACCCACCTGCTTAATCTAATATAGCACGCCCTTTTCCTCGGTAATTGGGTTCTTGCCCTTTTCTCAGTTCTTTTGAAGCAAAATTACTTACTGATTCTTGAGCCACTTCCGTGGCTGATGCTGGACTCTACTGTTTTCACCACCAGTCCCTGCCAGAAGTTAACAGAATCCTTCTAAGCCTATATCAATGTTACTAATCCTTGCCATTAGTGGCTGACAATACCCACCTTTCCCCAGTGATTTGGGCAGAGGCTTGGCTTTTTGACCTGGGTTTTTGACCTAGTTTCCAAAGCTCATGTTCTGCCTATCCTTTCTTCCACAGTTCCTGATTGAATTTTATTCTTCATCCGTCTGTGACCCCTGCCTTTTCTGACTCTCATGTTCGTGCAATGTCAAGGTTTAGGCTGTCCCTGCAGACTCTGTCTTGTTTAGCTTTAAACTGTAGATGAAGCACATGACTCTTTTCTCTCTCATTTGTAAGTTCTGAGTCTAGGACCACTTTGTGAAATCTGTCAAATAGACCACAGCTGAGTTTATTATTATTTTTTTAAATGTGGGCATAAAACTTAGGAATAGGTGTTCTAGTAGAAGCTATGAAAGTATGCTTAGATTCTCCTTCATGAATAAAGGACAAATTCCACCAGCTACTGGGAGTTTCTCTGTCTGAAGAGATCTGACTTGCTCAAGGTCACAACCCCTCCTTGGGGCAGCTCATATCCCGTGACTACTTGATGTAATCACAGCTATCAGACAGAAGAGATTTTAAAGGCATGGCCCCTTACAACAACTCTGAAGGGTCCTCTCAATTTTAGGGATCCCCATGAGATCAGTTGAGGCTTTGTGACAAGCCTGCAGCCCTCCCTCTGCCCAATTCTGCTTCCTTCTTTTCCCCTGCAGGGGCCAATCCTGTGAACACTCTTACTTCTTACGCACAAGTCTCCATCTCGAGTTTGATTCCTGGAGATCCTGCAGCAGGTGCCCACAGTTATTTTCTTGCTGAGTCACCCAGTTCATTGACTCACTATCTTCTTTCTCTGTAAACTCACCCTCTCTATGGTAGGAAATATAATGCCCATCCCCACCCGAAGATGTCCATCCTCATTGCTGAGAACCCGAGAATGAGTTACCTTCTATATTTAAAAAGACTTTGCAAATGTGATTAAGATCACTGACCTTGAGATAGGTTGATTATCCTAGATTATTCAAGTGGACCCAGTCTTATCACCTGAGACCTTAAAGTGGAAAAACCTTTCCTGACTGTGGTCCAGATGTGACAACAGAAAAGGAAGATCAGAGAGTTGGAACACTGTTGGCTTTGAAGATGGAGGATGAGTCCACAGTCTGAGGCATGCAAGCAGCTTCTAGAGGCTGGAAAGGGAAAGGGAGTGAACCCTCCCCAGAGTGTCCAGGAAAGAAGGCAGCACCACTGACACTTGCTTTAACCCAGTGGAATCCGGGTAAGACCTCTGACCTACAAAACTGTAAGGTAACAGATTTGTGTTGCTTTAAGTCACTAAATGTGTATAATGTGTTACAAGAATAGGAAACTAATATATCCTTCAGGGTCATGTTAATACTTGCTCACTTGTATGGCCTTGATGTGTACTTCATCTGTGTGAGCCTTAGTTCTCTCTGTAAAATGCTTAATTTGGGCCATATGCCTGCAAAACTCCTAACATCTTGACATCTTATGGCCCTAAAGGCTAGATTCCCTATTTTGCAATGTTTTTCTTTTCCTTCTAATGAGGCATTGTTTGTTTATCTTTTGGATGATTATACCAAGGCAAGCTTATCTGAGACGCTGCAAGAAGCAACAGAACAGCCATGCACCTGAGTCAGGAGTGAGATTTCTTTTTCTTTGTCTGTCTGGCTATTCTGGTCTGTCTTTATAGTGACTTCTAAATTTCTTCTTCCCATGAGGCCTCATAAATAGGGAAAAGGCATCTCAGCTGGTGAACAATTTATGAACCAAACTCTTGTGACCAGTAAATTCTGTCATTTTTCTCTCCACTAGCTTGTTCCTTGGAGAAGGCAATAGCACCCCACTCCAGTACTCTTGCCTGGCAAATCCCACGGACGGAGGAGCCTGGTAGGCTGCAGTCCATGGGGTTGCTAGGAGTTGGACACAGCTGAGCGACTTCACTTTCACTTTTTACTTTCATGCACTGGAGAAGGAAATGGCAACCTACTCCAGTGTTCTTGCCTTGAATAGGGACAGGGGAGCCTGGTGGGCTGCTGTCTCTGGGGTCGCACAGATTCAGACACGACTGAAGTGACTTAGCAGCAGCAGCAGCAGCTTGCTCTTTGGAAGAAAAGCTATGATAAACCTAGACAGTGTTTTAAAAAGCAGTGACATAACTTTGTTGATAAAGGGTCATATAGTCAAAGCTATGGTTTTTCCAGTGGTTATGTATGGATATGAGAGAGGGACCATAAAGAAGGCTGAGCACTGAAGAATTAGTGCTTTCAAACTGTGGTATTGGAGAAGACACATGGACAGCAAGAAGATCAAACCAGTCACTCCTAAAGGAAATCAACTCTGAATATTCATTGGAGGGACCAATGCTGAAGTTGAAGTTCCAATACTTTGGTCACTTGATGCAAAGAGCCAACTCATTGGAAAAGACTCTGATGCTGGGAAAGATTGAGGGCAGGAGGAGAAGCGGGTGACATAGGATGAGATGGTTGGATGGCATCATTGACTCAATAGACATGAGTTTGAGCAAATTCCAGGAGATAGTGTAGGATAGGGAAGCCTGGTGTGCTGCAGTCTATAGCGTTGCAAAGAATCAGACATGACTGAGTGACTGAACAACAACAAAGTAAACCTGTAGGTATAATTTAAAAAAAAAATGTTATGCTGAAAATTGTTCTTTAAAGATCAGATCAGATCAGATCAGTCGCTCAGTCGTGTCCGACTCTTTGCGACACCATGAACTGCAGCACGCCAGGCCTCCCTATCCATCACCAGCTCTCGGAGGTCACTCAGACTCACATCCATCGAGTCAGTGATGCCATCCAGCCATCTCATCCTTCGTCGTCCCCTTCTCCTCCTGCCCCCAATCCCTCCCAGCATCAGAGTCTTCTCCAATGAGTCAACTCTTCGCATGAGGTGGCCAAAATACTGGAGTTTCAGCTTTAGCATCATTCCTTCTAGAGAAATTCCAGGATTGATCTCCTTCAGAATGGACCGGTTGGATCTTCTTGCAGTCCAAGGGACTCTCAAGAGTCTTCTCCAACACCACAGTTCAAAAGCATCAATTCTTCGTCGCTCAGCCTTCTTCACAGTCCAGCTCTCACATCCATACATGACCACAGGAAAGACCATAGCCTTGACTAGGTGAACCTTTGTTGGTAAAGTAATGTCTCTGCTTTTGAATATGCTATCTAGGCTGGTCATAACTTTCCTTCCAAGGAGTAAGCGTCTTTTAATTTCATGGCTGCAGTCACCATCTGCAGTGATTTTGGAGCCCCCCAAAATAAAGTCTGACACTGTTTCCACTGTTTCCCCATCTATTTCCCATGAAGTGATGGGACCGCATGCCATGATCTTCGTTTTCTGAATGCTGATCTTTAAGTCAACTTTTTCACTCTCCTCTTTCACTTTCATCAAGAGGCTCTTTAGTTCTTCACTTTCTGCCTTAAGGGTGATGTCATCTGCATATTTGAGGCTATTGATACTTCTCTGATACATACTTTCTTTATGTATTTTCGGACTAGATTATTAGATATAAGTTTAGAATCTTTATAGCTTCCTGCTGAAGTGTTACCTAAACATTGCATATATCAGATCAGATCAGATCAGATCAGTCGCTCAGTCGTATCCAACTCTTTGCGACCCCATGAACTGCAGCATGCCAGGCCTCCCTATCCATCACCAGCTTTCGGAGGTCACTCAGACTCACATCCATCAAGTCAGTGATGCCATCCAGCCATCTCATCCTCTGTCGTCCCCTTCTCCTCCTGCCCCCAATCCCTCCCAGCATCAGAGTCTTCTCCAATGAGTCAACTCTTTGCATGAGGTGGCCAAAGTACTGGAGTTTCAGCCTTAGCATCATTCCTTCCAAAGAAATCCCAGGGCTGATCTCCTTCAGAATGGACCGGTTGGATCTCCTTGCAGTCCAAGGGACTCTCAAGAGTCTTCTCCAACACCACAGTTCAAAAGCATCAATTCTTTGGCGCTCAGCCTTCTTCACAGTCCAGCTCTCAAAGATAGGTACCAAGATTACATGTACAATCAAAGGTAGCAGTATTGTAGCTGTGGTGAATGTTACCTCAGCCTTTAGGAAAATCTATCCATGTTTTAGAGTTAAAAAAATGTCCTTAGCCTGATTTTTGTTAGGAGTAAGTATAATAAAATGCCTCTGTAATTAAAATACTTACAAACCCACTAGACATAGCTGTTGTGAAGGAAAAAAAAATAGACCCTGAAATGGGATAAAAATAGAGCTTCATTTGGCCCTTTCACCCTCCCAGTGAGAAACCAATACAGTTGCCACTTCATTAACTGCTCTGTGTTAAGAAAAGCTGAGCTGACCACAAAATAATAATGGCAATAGTACAGTGATAATGATGACTCTTGGAAGCACTTATCTAGCACATTGTTTTTTTCAAAGCACTTCTTGTTTAGATGTTTGAATCCCAAGTTCTCAGTATTTTCCTAAGAAAGTGGGGGAGTTGGAGAAGGTGGTCATCATCCACTTGATTGGACAGATGAGGTACCCTTGTCCTACAGAGTCTAAGTGACCCTCCTGTTGTTACCGTCAGAGCTGGCTTGGGCCTAGGGACACTGTCTACATGGAGATCCGAGTCTACTGTAGCTCACTCTTCCAGGCAGTTGGGTCACCCAAAGCAAGGTCAAACTCTGTCTCCAAAGACCTTATACTGCAAGCCTAAGAACACCAGAAACCGTTCTTTCTTTTCTTTCCGTAGAAAGAATAAATTCACTAAAATTTAAAGTTAGTTGGGAAAAGGTCAAAGAGTTGAACGGATGAAAACGAAAACCATAAGAAACCTAGAAATGGATTCCAGTCCGTCACCTGCTTACTGGGGTTGGTGATGCTGGCCAGTCACGTGCTCAGAGTGGAGGCAAGGTGCTGTCTCTGCCTCACTCCTGGCTCTGCTCAGATGGCTTGGAGCGATGGCCAGGAGCCTTGCACACCGTGACCTCTATAAAACAGCATCACCAACACCACTGCTACTTGCTCCTACCCCCATCCCCCAGCCCAGGTGCAATTCGACTGGCTAACCTTGAAGGAGACAAGACAACCTGAGACCAGTGGCACAAAAGGGAAAACCCCCAAAGGCACCCCAATTCTTTTGAACAATGAGGGTGGGACTAGGTCTCCTCAATGATTCCATTCTTTCAACAAGATCTCATGTTACATTTGGTATAGTAGTATAAATTTGATCTAAAAGATCTGGGTTTGAGAGCCAACTGGTGTCTCTGACTGGGCTGTAATATGATCTTGGTTATTATCAGTTAGCCTCCATGAGGCTCAGTTCTCTTGCCCATGAAATGGATGGTAATATTCAGTCTCCTTTCCTATAACGCTTATCAGTTTGTCATGGGAGAGAAATGTTAGGGCTTTATTGTTGGCTGTGGTGCTCTCATTGCAAGTGTAGCCTGATAGTAACCACAGGGTCACAAGAGCTGGCAACTGTGGTAGTGCTAGGAAGGCACTTCTGAGATTATTCATCATGTGAGGATACTTGTTGGAGAAGTCACTTGCTGAGAAAATGTGTACCGTGACCTTTCTTGCATTAATTCCTTGGGGCTTTACAACAATCCTAAGAGGTAGATACTGTTATTGTCACATTATATAACAAGAAACAAAGACAAGAAACTAAGAGGGAGAGAGCTGTGTTTTTTTTTTTTTTTTTTATAATATCAATAGTGAATATTTATTGAACATTTACTAAGTGCCCAGCACTTGTAACTGGTATATCATGCATGAATAATTATGGAATAACCAAAGATTTATTTTGTTTTATTCTTTCTGATCTCACTATCCTTTTTATTTATTATTATTTTTTTACTTTACAATATTGTATTGGTTTTGCCATACATCAACATGCATCTGCCACGGGTCTACATGTGTTTCCCATCCTGAACCCCCCTCCCTCCTCCTTCCCCATACCATCCCTCTGGGTCATCCCAGTGCACCAGCCCCAAGCTTCCTGTATCCTGCATTGAACCTGGACTGGTGATTCGTTTCTTATATGATATTATACATATTTTAATGCCATTCTCCCAAATCATGCCCCCTCTCCCTCTCCCTCAGAGTCCAAAAGACTGTTCTATACATTTGTGTCTCTTTTGCTGTCTCGCATACAGGGTTATTGTTACCATCTTTCTAAATTCCATATATATGTGTTAGTATACTGTATTGGTGTTTTTCTTTCTGGCTTAACTTCACTCTGTATAATAGGCTCCAGTTTCATCCCCCTCATCAGAACTGATTCAAATGTATTCTTTTTAATGGCTGAGTAATACTCCATTGTGCATATGTACCACAGCTTTCTTATCCATTCATCTGCTGATGGACATCTAGGTTGCTTCCATGTCCTGGCTATTATAAACAGTGTTGCGATGAACATTGGGGTACACATGTCTCTTTTAATTCTGGTTTCTTCTGTGTGTATGCCCAGCAGTGGGATTGCTGGGTGGTATGGCAGTTCTATTTCCAGTTTTTTAAGGAATCTCCACACTCTTCTCCATAGTGGCTGTACTAGTTTGCATTCCCACCAACAGTGTAAGAGGGTTCCCTCTTCTCCACATCCTCTCTAGCATTTATTGCTTGTAGACTTTTGGATCGCAGCCATTCTGACTGGCATGAAATGGTACCTCATTGTGGTTTTGATTTGCATTTCTCTGATAATGAGTGATGTTGAGCATCTTTTCATGTGTTTTTTAGCCATCTGTATGTCTTCTTTGGAGAAATACCTATTTAGTTCTTTGGCCCATTTTTTGATTGGGTCATTTATTTTTCTGCAATTGAGCTACAGGAATTGCTTGTGTATTTTTGAGATTAGTTGTTTGTCAGTTGCTTCATTTGCTATTATTTTCTCCCATTCTGAAGGCTGTCTTTTCACCTTGCTTATAGTTTCTTTTGTTGTGCAGAAGCATTTAATTTTAATTAGATCCCATTTGTTTATTTTTGCTTTTATTTCCAATATTCTGGGAGGTGAGTCATAGAAGATCCTGCTGTGATGTATGTCGGAGAGTGTTTTGCCTATGTTCTCCTCTAGGAGTTTTATAGTTTCTAGTCTTATGTTTAGATCTTTAATCCATTTTGAGTTTGTTTTTGTGTATGGTGTTAAATCTGTTATCTTGAGCCTGGGGTGCCTTCTGCAGTCTCCAGCACTGGCAGGCACACCTAACACTCCCAGGGCACAACAACCTTGACTCCTTAGAGCCTTGTACAGTGGCTGGTTGCCTTCATCATGAGAAGGAAGTATGGTTGGTATGAGAAGTTCCTTCATATAAGGCAGAATGATCCACTATTCAAAGAGTCATTGATATGTCAGCTAATCCCTGCCCTATGATACATGTATGTGTATCTACTAAGGAACTTCCTCAGCAAGAACTTGCTAGCACTATTTTTCCTGACAGCGCCCATGTTGTGCATTCTCCAACCACAGGGTGAAGTTTTGGGGAGGTGACTGTCACACAGGGACTAACCCAAGGCCTCTTTCATCAAGGTAATGCCCGTCTGGCTAGTTCTCACCAATGGGATGTGATATGTGTCCAGGTGGGTAGGAAGTGAGTGTGCTATTCTTACTTTCTTTTTCCTTGCCAACAAGGTAGATGCAGAATATCCAGCATAAACCTCAGAGACCCTAGATGACAGTGAAGTCCCAAGATAGGAGGCATCTGGGTTTCTGAATCCCTGCTTTGACAAACCTTCATTTGGGCCTTATGTGAGAGACATCTATTATGTTAAAGCACCAAGATTTGAGTATTATCTGTAATATTGGCCATTGTACTATATATCCTAGTGAAAAGAGGTCCACCAGTACCTCAGACCTGGTCCCAATCCTCTGCCATCTTGGTAACCATTGACTTCCTTCCCTGTGGATACCATATCAGCCATCCTATATATAGTTTCAGAGCATCTGATCTGCTTGTCAAACAACCAATAAATCTACGTTTGACAAAACAGTAGTTTTTATCAGTAAGTGACCCTAAGACAACATTTGCATTGCTGAAACATCATTCCAACACTGAACCAATGGCATCCCAACTCCAGACCTCCTGATGACATGAGACAGGAAAATAAGTGTGAGGATTATTAATGACATCTTCTCACCCATCCCTCCCCTTTTTCAAACTTGCAAATATGTTCAGCAGTGTGTCAGATCTGTTCATCTATTTTTGACATGTAAGTAGAATTTATCCCTCTGGAATTTTGCAGAGAGGAGGACTGCCTCATGATCATACTAACTTGTATCTAGAAGCCACCAGAATCGAGCTGCTAAGACACTGGCTCAGGGGAAGATCTTCATAGGACCCAGCTCTCTTGGGTCAGTCACAGTTCTCATTGGCCTTTAATAACCTCAGAGGTGAAAAATAATTTTAGTTTTTCATGGTAGCATTATGGGTGGTAACAGTTGTTTTAGAAGACGTACAGGCACCGACATGTTCTATAACACACAGTTACCTTGGTCACAGTGAGCTCAGTGGGTTCTGTAGAGAATCTTGTGAACTTCTATTTAGTTGACTTCAAGCAGTATGCAAGAAACAGGCCTGTAAAGATAAACAGTGGAGGTCAGAAACAAAGAGTCCACAGAATTCAAATTACTTTGCTTTTTAATTTACTACATTTACTTTTTTAAAAAATTTGTAAGCAATACATTCCAATCCCAAAGAAAGGCAATGCCAAAGAATGCTCAAACTACCGCACAATTGCACTCATCTCACACGCCAGTAAAGTAATGCTCAAAATTCTCCAAGCCAGGCTTCAGCAATATGTGAACCGTGAACTTCCTGATGTTCAAGCTGGTTTTAGAAAAGGCAGAGGAACCGGATTTCAAATTGCCAACATTCGCTGGATCATCAAAAAAGCAAGAGAGTTTCAGAAAAACATCTGTTTCTGCTTTATTGACAATGCCAAAGCCTTTGACTGTGTAGATCACAATAAACTATGGAAAATTCTGAAAGAGATGGGAATACCAGACCACCTGATCTGCCTCTTGGGAAATCTGTATGCAGGTCAGGAGGCAACAGTTAGAACTGGACATGGAACAACAGACTGGTTCCAAATAGGAAAAGGAGTACGTCAAGGCTATATATTGTCACCCTGTTTATTTAATTTATATGCAGAGTACATCATGAGAAATGCTGGACTGGAAGAAACACAAGCTGGAATCAAGATTGCCAGGAGAAATATCAATAACCTCAGATATGCAGATGACACCACCTTTATGGCAGAAAGTGAAGAGGAACTAAAAAGTCTCTTGATGAAAGGGAAAGAGGAGAGTGAAAAAGTTGGCTTAAAGCTCAACATTCAGAAAACGAAGATCATGGCATCTGGTCCCATCACTTCATGGGAAATAGATGGGGAAACAGTGGAAACAGTGTCAAACTTTATTTTTGGGGGCTCCAAAATCACTGCAGATGGTGATTGCAGCCATGAAATTAAAAGACGCTTACTCCTTGGAAGAAAAGTTATGACCAACCTAGATAGCATATTGAAAAACAGAGACATTACTTTGCCAACAAAGGTCCGTCTAGTCAGATCAGATCAGATCAGATCAGTCCCGCAGTTGTGTCCGACTCTTTGCGACACCATGAATCACAGCACGCCAGGCTTCCCTGTCCATCACCAACTCTCAGAGTTCACTCAGACTCACATCCATCGAGTCTGTGACACCATCCAGCCATCTCATCCTCTGTCGTCCCCTTCTCCTCCTGCCCCTAATCCCTCCCAGCATCAGAGTCTTTTCCAATGAGTCGACTCTTCGCATGAGGTGGCCAGAATACTGGAGCTTCAGCTTTAGCATCATTCCTTCCAAAGAAATCCCAGGGCTGATCTCCTTCAGAATGGATTGGTTGGATCTCCTTGCAGTCCAAGGGACTCTCAAGAGTCTTCTCCAACACCACAGTTCAAAAGCATCAATTCTTCGGTGCTCAGCCTTCTTCACAGTCCAACTCTCACATCCATACATGACCACAGGAAAGACCATAGCCTTGACTAGGCGAACCTTTGTTGGCAAAGTGATGTCTCTGCTTTTGAATATGCTATCTAGGTTGGTCATAACTTTCAAGTTATGACCGTCTAGTCAAGGCTGTGGTTTTTCCTGTGGTCATGTATGGATGTGAGAGCTGGACTGTGAAGAAGGCTGAGCACCGAAGAATTGATGCTTTTGAACTGTGGTGTTGGAGAAGACTCTTGAGAGTCCCTTGGACTGCAAGGAGATCCAACCAGTCCATTCTGAAGGAGATCAATCCTGGAATTTCTTTGGAAGGAATGATGCTAAAGCTGAAGCTCCAGTATTCTGGCCACCTCATGCGAAGAGTTGACTCATTGGAAAAGACTCTGATGCTGGGAGGGATTAGGGGCAGGAGGAGAAGGGGACTACAGAGGATGAGATGGCTGGATGGCATCACAGACTCGATGGATGTGAGTCTGAGTGAACTCTGAGAGTTGGTAATGGACAGGGAGGCCTGGCGTGCTGTGATTCATGGGGTCGCAAAGAGTCGGACACGACTGCGGGACTGAACTGAACTGAACTGAAGCAATACACGTTCATTTTAGGAAAAAAAATAGGTAATACACATTAGAAAATAAGATATAAAACTAATCTGTGATCCCACTGTTCAGATATAACTGCTATTAACCCATAGAGCTCCTATAGGTAGTTTCATGAATATTTATATATATATGGATATATATTTCTCTGTTATTATAATAATTAAGTTATAAAACTGAGGTCATATGGTACATAATTTTTGTTCATCGACTAAGATATGATGAGCATCTTTTGCCAATAATTAACTTCGACTCTGTGATAGACAGCTCCTAAGAAGGTTCCGAATGATCCCTGCCCTCTGCACTCTCACTCATGTATGATCCACTCCCCTGGAGTGTGGACTAGACTTCTGACTGACTTCTAACCAGTATGGCATGAGTGATGGAATGTCAATTCTTGGACAAGGTTGCAACAGCTGGCTGCTGTCCTGCACATTTCCTCCTGCTCGCTGACTTGTTTACTGTGAGGAGAGCATTGGTGACACTGTGAGCCACCCTGCAGAAAGGACGACGGTGGAACTGGGGTGAGGAACTGGGGGTGACCTTCAGTCCGCATTCCCAGGGAAACTGGTTCCTGCCGACACCCACTGGAGTGAGCCTCCAAGTGGATTCTCTCCAGATGAAGCCTTGAGGTTATTCAAACACTTCGACCGTAGTCTTAGGAGAGGCCCTGAGTCAGAGGACCCAGTTCAGCTGTGTTCACAGACTCCTGACCCACAACTGTGAGATAATATGTTTGCTGTTTAAAGTTGCTAAGTGTTGGGGTAATACAACCATAGATAACTAATACAAACCACATAGTTTTTAGTGGTTGTTTAGTATTCTAATATAAAGTTTACTTAATCTTTATTGCAGCACATTTGGTTATTTTATTTTATTTATTTTGCTATTATAAATGAGTATGCAATGAGTGTCATTGGAACGAAATTTTGGTATACACCATTCTTCCCTGAGGATAAGTTCCTTGAAGTGGAATAGCTGGATTTCAAAGGATTTGCATCTTTTAAAGCTTTTAAGATGTTATTCCCAATTGCTTGTTGGTAGGATTGTACCCATTTATGCTCCTGCTGACTGTAGCTTGAAGTGGCTGCTGGCTCACACCATAGGATTTACGTTTCTGAAGCGTATTTTTAGTTAATTTCAACCACTATGGCTTGAGCTATGTCTCTATGGGAACCAGCTGGAAACAAAACCAAAACCTAATTCGAAAACCCAAGAATGAAGATTAAGGTTGAATATTCAAAACAACTAGATAATTTGATCCCAAACAGTTTATTCAAAGTAATATTGATTTGAAATCACTCAGATAAATTCAACCATTCTCAAATAGTTATTCTTATTTTTCAGTGAGCTCTGAAGTTCTGAAAATGTAATAATGCTCATCTTCCCAAGAACTTTGAGATAGAAACAATACTGGTTGAAGTTAATTTAACGATGGGCTACTTTGAAAATCTTAGCTTATTTCAGTCACACAAAGGGTTGTCAGTAAACTCAATTTTTTAAGTTACCACACTAGATGGACTGAATTCAAAAGGCATATTTTTTGGAAGCGTTTGCATGCATATATACCACCACTGTTTCCAAATTGCAACTTCACCGTTGGGGGAGAATAAATATTTTAATGAATGCTATATATTTTAAGAGGCTCTGAACCCTGTGGTTGGTTTAAGCTAAGGGTGCAATTTCAGGCATCTAAATAAGTAAATAAATGAGGAGGAAAATCCATGTTAATTGCGGTAATTTGCGATACTTTCAAATTCTTAATTAAGAAATAAAATAGGATTCATTATCCATGCCCACTGTAGATGGCATGCATAGATCACCATTATGACCAAACACAAGACCTAAAGTTATTGCCATAAATGAAATAACAGGGGGAAACCACTGGTGCATTTCTGATGGCAGTGTGCAACTACAAAGAGAAACGAGAGGGCGCTACACAGAATGCTGTCTTCCGCACATGGCCTTAAGTCTGACCTGGGGCTTGCATTATCCCAAAGCATCTCCCCTAAACCTGGAGTCCTCTCTTTCCCTCCCACCTCTGGGATATGTTCTTCCTTCAACCTCACACAGAACTTCTCTGAGCCTGTATGGCAGACCTGCTAGTGTCATCTTTCCCCCAATTATCCGCCCCAGATTGTTTGTGTGCCTAGACTTCAGGTCCCTGCCTGCCTCATTCTACAAAGGTGGGAAGAAGAGAAGAACTTTCCTTGTACCTGGAGGCACTCTGACTCATGCTGCCTTTTGATAATTAAGCATTAAATTAAACCAAGGAGAACATACAGTTTATCACACAGAAGTCAACTTTTATCTGACACAAATGCTTAGTTGGACAGGACACCGGCCATAAACTGGAACTGTTCCAGACAAACCAGGATGCTCGGTGCCTGCAATGAAAACATACCCCAAGGGCAGGGTTGGGGGGGACAGGATAGGTAGGTTTTCAGGCAGGTAAAAGGGAGTTCTGCTTTGGTGATGTGGACTGTGGGGGTAGTATCAGTGGACATCTTGAAAAAAGAGTGTTGATACACTTGGCTGTGGGAAGAGATGGCTGGTCATTGTGTTTCTGCTAGGAATACTAATATAGACGTGGGTATGCCTCTTGGGGAAACAGTGGAAACAGTGTCAGACTTTATTTTTCTGGGCTCCAAAATCACTGCAGATGGTGACTGCAGCCATGAAATTAAAAGACGCTTACTCCTTGGAAGGAAAGTTATGACCAACCTAGATAGCATATTCAAAAGCAGAGACATTACTTTGCCAACAAAGGTTCGCCTAGTCAAGGCTATGGTCTTTCCTGTGGTCATGTATGGATGTGAGAGCTGGACTGTGAAGAAGGCTCAGTGCCGAAGAATTGATGCTTTTGAACTGTGGTGTTGGAGAAGACTCTTGAGAGTCCCTTGGACTGCAAGGAGATCCAACCAATCCATTCTGAAGGAGATCAGCCCTGGGATTTCTTTGGAAGGAATGATTCTAAAGCTGAAACTCCAGTACTTTGGCCACCTCATGCAAAGAGTTGACTCATTGGAGAAGACTCTGCTGTTGGGAGGGATTGGGGGCAGGAGGAGAAGGGGACAATAGAGGATGAGATAGCTGGATGGCATCACTGACTCGATGGATGTGAGTCTGAGTGACCTCTGGGAGTTGGTGATGGACAGGGAGGCCTGGCGTGCTGCAGTTCATGGTGTCGCAAAGAGTCGGATACGACTGAGTGACTGATCTGATCTGATGCCTCTTTCGGATCCTCTGTCTCCTGCTGCCTACTCGTCTTCATCCTGCAGGCTGGCAGGGACACTCCATAGGCATTTGGCATGACTGTTGACTCTACAGCTCAACAACTGCAGTCAGCTTAGCAGTGGGAAGGGTGCAGAGCATGAGCAAGTTGGAGGAGTTTGAATGACTCAAGACATAAGATGAAAAGAAAGGGAAACGTCCAGTGAAGATCTCCGAAGGGAAGGAGGCATGTTGTCAGGGACAAAACACTGAAGTATTTTGAGAAAGTAAGACCATTTGGAATTTTACTTGTAGACCCAAGGAAAATCAGAAATTAGATGAGGAGCTTGGGATTGACATGTACACACTGCTTTATTTAAAATAGATAACCAACAAGGGCATACTGTATAGCACAGGGAACTTGACTCAATACTCTGTAATAACCTAAGTGGGGAAAAGAATTTGAAAAAGGAATAGATACATGTATATGCATAACTGAATCACTTTACATCTGAAACTAACACAACACCTGAATATAGTTAATCAGCTATATTCCAATATAAAGCAAAAATTAAAAAGAAAATTAACACATATATTTCTCAAATGTCTATTATATTCCAAACAAAAAGACATAAGAACAGTCTAAAACAGACCTTTTCATTCAAAGGGGACTTAGGAAGTAGATTCCTTCGTCAACATCTCCTCTTTTCTGGAAGGAAAACCAGAGAAAAACCTGGACTCGGATAGCTCTAATCAATAAACCAGTCTGGCCTTTTCACAAATCTCACCAATGCTGAAGACTTCCATGGAATTCACCAGGGCTGAATGAATGTTTGTATCTCACGGTATTTCATTTCTCAAAGACTCCTTCCTCCCTGGTTTTATCTGGATGGAGATCAGACCATTGCAGGACTTAAGGGCCCACTGCTGTGGGAAATGTGATGATTATCCCCCATTCTTTACCAAGTGGAATCATTATACCTTTAGTTTTCTGATGATATATGGTAAAAAAAAAAAGATATAGAGTTTTTCTAATTTCAGAAGTAATCCATGGAGAAACAAATTCAAAATGTATCCATAATAACTGAGGCTAGTTATCAGACTAGAAAGAAAGAAAATCACTATATAAAGTGTCCTGTAGAATTCATTGTTTAATTGTGTTAGGTACTCTGACTTTGTTTAGTAGTGAGAACAGGATGCTCAGAAGATATAATGAAAGATGGATAAAGGTGAGCAGGAGATTTCTGAATCATGAGAAACACCCTGGGAAATGTGTCTTGTTATGCTGTTTCAAGAACAAACCGGGAGAATTAGTCAATGAAGTTCTTTTGAAGAGAGACCTTAAATGCAGTTATGTCTCAACAATTACATTTGAGACTATTCATTCTTTTATTTGTTCATTGCACTTAACAAGGCTTTATGGAGCATCTTCTTTCCCCCAGGTATAGTATCGGGTGCTGAAGAATCAAGGGGAACAAGACAGAGATATAAAATCTTATAGGGATTTTACTCTGAAGACAGCAGTGTTAAGGCATCCCTGCCCACTTCATTCTGTATTCATTCCAAAACAAAAGAAGAAGGAAAAATAGAAATGCAAATTTCACTTTGTTGAGGAAGGGCTGCCAAATAAAATTCCAGGCTGGGGCAAGTGGATGTTGAAAGATGTCTGTTACCAAAGACCTTAATTAAAGGGGTTGGCAGAGCAAAATTTCATCCAACAGGGCAGACCAACGTCATCTTTTGAGGAGCAACTGGTCTATAGTGAGTAGGCTTTCTACAAGAGAATCGTGGACCCTGTGTGGCTCCACTGAGAAGCAAGGGAGGAATTATAAACAAGAAAATACCTAGGTATGGCATCTCTGTACAAAACAGTCTGTTGGGAAAGCATATTGTAGAAGACAGGCTCAATAATTATCAGTCTTGCAGCTGTCAATCTGATAGTTCTTCTGGAAAGAAGTAAAGGCTAAGTCAACACATACATATATGTATATACACAACCCTCTGTATCATAAAGTGCATCCCTGTAAATGAAAGAGACTCTCTGCTGGATGGTACCATAGCCTAGTCCCTGCCCCATAAACTTTATGCAAACAGCTGGTTACGAAACAGCTCATCTCAGTCAAATGTGAGTCAGAATAGAAAAGAGACCATCAGAAGAGCTCTACAAAGATACTGTAAGAAAAGAAGGTAACAATTAGAGAAAACAAATAGACAAAGAAAACATACAAAAATTGTGTTGCCATAGAGCTAAAGGAAATTGTGACAAACAAATGAGCATGAGCAAAAAAAACCTCAATGAAAAATATCACATATAAAATCAGAGCTCAAGGAAGAAGTATCAAGACAATTGCAGGACAAAAAATGAGCTAAAAGAGCTCAGGAAAGAGGTGAAAGAGAAACATAAAGTCATCACAAAAATTAGGGAGCCAGCAAAAAGATAAATAGACACCACTCAAAATACAAAGGTAGGCTTAAGAACACGATTGACAAAGTTAGCAAAACAAAATGGACATGCATAGTTAAAAAGGATCAGAAAGGAACATGATAGCTATGGAAGAGGAAAAAGACAATAGACGTATTCGTATGCATAAATGGACAAAACATTGCTTGTTTCGTATAAGTGATCATCTGAATGAAATAAACGTAGAATAGAAAATGTATTTAGAGAAACAGAATCACAAAACATTTTCCAGAAATAAGATATTTAAATCTACACACAATCAAAACCAAACCAAGCCAAACTAAACAAGCCAAACAAAACCCCAAACATAAACTATCTCAGGAAAAGTTGATATAAAAATAATAGCATAAAAGGAAAAGGCTCTTTCACCATCCAAACAAAGAACTAAAACCAAAAAACAGAGCAAAACCCAAACCAAAATTTCTTTCCTAAGCAGGGGAAATCAGGTTGGTTTCAGAGTTTTTCACAGCACCATGTCATGCTAGAGACAATGGAACATGCTTACGATAACCTCATTAAGAATTAAATAAAAAACATGAAAAAGTATATGGTCAAACTTTTGCTCAAATATAAATGCTGCACCAAACATCTATTAACCCAGAAAATGTGGTTACCAGGATCCTGTCTGGAGTAAACTTTAAGATGAACTTTAACCAAATAGTAGTGGAATAATGGAAAAAGCTACAATCCTTGTGCTGTAGTTTTTAACAATTAAGGATTAAGAAAAAATCCTGTGGCAATTATGATTACATAAAATCATGTAAATTTTAATGAACTCTACTACCATGAAAAATATGGAAACTAACAAAATTCGGAAGGTGAGGAGAGTTACAAGTTGGGAGGTAACTCTGGGCTCAAAGTTACCACTTAGGGCTAATGAATCAAGTAAAAAACTGTATTTAAAATTATGAGATATTAGATTAGCAGGACTAACATCATCATCAACATCGTCATCACCTTCATCAACTAAAATTGGGTAGAACAGAAAAATGAGAAGTGGGATAAATATGTAAGTTTCATCAACTTGACAGATAGATAATAGCTATGAAGAATATATACGATTAAGGATATTACATTTAGTATTATAAAGTGAAAGTCATTCAATTGTGTTCAACTCTTTACAACCCATGGACTGTACAGTTCATGGAATTCTCCAGGCCAGAATACTGGAGTGGGTAACCTTTCCCTTCTCCAGGGGGATCTTCTCAATCCAGGGATCGAACCCAGGTCTCCTACATTGATTCTTGACTAGCCGAGCCACAAGGGAAACCCAGTATTATAAAGATAACCACATAAATAATGAAAAATATTAAGACTTTCTGTCTATAACTATAAACCTACATATAAATCAAATTTAAAAACAAAGCAAAACGCAGATGATACGGGAAGATGAAAGCAGTAAGCATATAATGTTACAACTAAGTCCAAGCCTCCTATCAAATAAAAAAATATAAAAGTAACAATGTATCAGTCCAAAGAAACAGATTCTTAACTTAAATTGCAAAGCAAAAAGAAAATTGTATGTATGATGTTAGCTATGAGCTTGTTGTAAATGGCCTTTATTATGCTGATATATGTTGCCATATACCATATTGACAAGAATTTTTATCACGAACAGATGTTGAATTTTGTCAAATACTTTTTGTCTATTGAGATGATCGTGTGATTTTTATCCTTCTTTTTGTCAATGTGGTGTATCACATTGATTTGTGAATATTGAACTATCCTGTCATCCCTGGTATAAATCCAGCTTGATCATGATGTATGATCCTTTTTATATATTGTTGGATTCAGTTTGTTAATATATTGTTGAGGATTTTTGAATCTATATTCAACAAAGATATTGATTTGTAGATTTTTTGGTAGTGATTTTTTCTGGTTTGATATCAAGGTGATGGTAGCCTCACAGAATAAATTTGGGAGTGTTCCCTCCTCTTCAATTTTTTTGGAATAGTTTGCAGAAAAATAGGTATTAACTCTTCTTTATATGTTTGGTAGAATTCCTCTGTGAAGCCAGCTGGTATTGGACTTTTGTTTGCTGAGATTTTTTAAAAAACTATAAATTGAATTTCACTACTACTGGTTTGTCTGTTAAAATTATCTCTTACTTCTTGATTCAGTCTTGGCAGACTGTATGTTTCTAGAAATTTGTCCATTTTTTCTCCGTTGTCCAATTTGTTGGCATAAAACTGTTTGTAGTATTCTCTTATGATTTTTTTATTGTTGTATCTCTATTATCATTTCTTATTTTATTTATTTGGGTCCTTTCCTCTTTCTTTTCTTCTTAGAGAAGCTGGCTAAAGGCTTTTGTTTTTTTAATCAATTTTATCTTTCAGCTCAGGTTTCATTGATCTTTTCTGTTTGTTTTTTTTTTTTTTCTGTATTTCCTCTCTGATTATTATTTCCTTCCTTCTGCTGATTTTGGGTTTTTTTTTTTTTTTTTTTTTTGTAATTTTCTCAGGTGGTAGATTAGGTTGTTTATTTGAGATTTTTCTTCTTCTTGAGGAAGGCCTTTATCACTATGAATATTTGTGTTAGAACTGCTTTTGCTATATCCCATGTCAAAGAAGCTGAAGTTAAATGGTTCTATGAAGACCTACAAGACCTTCAAGAACTAACACCCAAGAAAGATGTCCTTTTCACCATAGGGGACTGGAATGCAAAAGTAGTAAGTCAAGAGATACCTGGAGCAATAGGCAAGTTTGGCCTTGGAGTACAAAACGAAGCAGAGCAAAGGCTAACAGAGTTTTGCCAAGAGAAAGCACTGGTCATAGCAAATACCTTCTTCCAACAACAGGAGATGACTCTACACATGAACATCACCAGATGATCAATACCAAAATCAGATGGATTATATTCTTTGCAGCTGAAGATGAAGAAGCTCTATACAGTCAGCAAAAACAAGACCGGGAACTGACTGTGGCTCAGATCATGAACTCCTTACTGCCAAATTCAGTCTTATATTGAAGAAAGTAGGAAAAACCAGTATGTCCTAAGTGGAAGTGACAAATAGATTTAAGGGATTGGATATGATAGACAAGAGTGCCTGAAGAACTATGGATGGAGGTTTGTAACACTGTACAGGAGGTAGTGACCAAAACCATCCCCAAGAAAAAGTAATGCAAAAAGGCAAATTGGTTGTCTGAGGAGGCTTTACAAATAGCTGAGAAAGAAGAAAAGCGAAATGCAAAGGAGAAAAGGAAAGATACACCGATTGAATGCAGAATTCCAGAGAATAACAAACAGATAAGAAAGCCTTCCTAAGTGAACAATGCAAAGAAAAAGAAAAAAAAACAATAGAATGGGAAGACTAGAGATCTCTTCAAGAAAATTAGAGATACCAAGGGAACATTTCATGCAAAGATGGGCACAATAAAGGACAGAAATGGTATGGACATAATAGAAGCAGAAGATACTAAGAAAAGGTGGCAAGAATACACAGAAGAATTATACAAAAAAAGATCTTCATGACCCAGATAACCACAATGGTGTGATCACTAACCTAGAGCCAGACATGTTGGATTGAGAAGTCAAGTGGGCCTTAGGAAGCATCACTATGAACAAAGCTAGTGGAGGTGATGAATTCCAGCTGAGCTATTTGAAAGATGATGCTGTTAAAGTGTTGCACTCAATATGCCAGCAAATTTGGAAAATTCAACAGTGACCACAGGACTGGAAAAGTCAGTTTTCATTCCAGTCACAAAGAAGGGCAATGCCAAAGAATGTTCAAACTACTGCACTCATTTCACCTGCTAGTAAAGTAATACTCAAAATTCTCCAAGCTAGGCTTCAACAGTATGTGAACTGAGAACTTCTAGATGTTCAAGCTGTATTTTTAAAACCCAGAGGACCCAGAAATCAAATTGCCAATATTGAATATATTCTACCACTCCCTTCTGGCCTGCAATGTTTCTGCAGATAAATCAGCTAATAGTGCTGATAGTCTTATGTGAATTTCCTTGTATCTAACTCTTTATTATTTTTTTCTTGATGCTTTCAGAATTCTCTCTTTTTCTTTAATGCGTTTTAATTATGATGTGTCTTGTTGTGAGTCTGTTTGAGTTCATCTTATTTGGGACCCTCTATGCTTCCTGTACCTGGATATCTGTTTCCTTCTTCAAGTTTGGGAAGTTTTCAGTCATAATTTCCTCAAATATATTTTTGATCCCTCTCTTCCTTCTGGAACCCATATAGTGTGAATGTTTGTATGCTTAATCTTATTTCAGAGATCTTATATTATTTCCATTTTTTAAATTTCATTTTTATTATTGTTCTCATTGGGTAATTTCCATTATTTTATCTTCTAGATCACTTATTCCTTCTTCAATGTCAGTTAATCTGCTACTCATTCCTTCTAATTTTTTTTTTATTTTTAATTTCACTCACTGAATTTTTCATTTCTGATTGGGTCTTTTTTTTATATTTTAAGTTTCTTTTTACACCTTTTTTTAAAAAAAAACATTTTCATCTATTATTTTCCACAATTCAGTTAACACTTTTTTAAAATTTCTAATGCTTTGAGTTCTTTATGTGGTAAATTGTTTATTTCTGTTTTATTATTTATTTGTTTGTTTTTTTTTTTTCTTGCTCTTTCAATTGAGGGGAGTTTCTCTCCCTTTGCAATTTACTTTAAGTCTCTCTGCCTCTATGAATTCAGGTGAAACAGTTACCCATTGTGGTCTTGAATGGTTGAACATCCCTCTACAGACTGTGTGTGACCAATGCCTTTGGTGGGAGGGCTGGATGTTACATGACACAAGTGATATCTTTACTCAGGGAGAACTGGCAGCTATTACTTTGGTGGGGGCGAGTGGGACTGGAGATGGAGGGACTAGAGCTGGAGTCTGGAGTGGGGCAGGGTTTCTCCTCCTCTCAGTGGCCATTACTACCCTACCAGGGGTGGGGTCTGATCCCAAGCTGGCTTTGTTTCCTGAAGTTCCTGTCTTTTCCTCTCCCAGGACCAGGACCCTGGACCAGAGTGAAGGAGTGCTGAAGCTTGGGGACTCAGGCAGGCTCTCTGCGTGTGTCAGAGGCAGTCGGAGGGCCAAGCTTCTCTGGTATGCTTTCTGCGGAGGTGCTGTTTCCATCGCTATGCTCAGAGGCAGCCTTGGGAGCCTCAGGTGCAAGTCCCCACTGTCCCTCACGGCAGATAAACTGTCCCCAGCCTCTGCTGCCCACGCCCTGTTGTAGAGAGGCATCACGATTCGCGGGCTGATTTACCCCGAAAGTCTGTACCGTCTGCGTGAATCGTGGTTGAGGGGCAGCTGCCAGGGTTCCGGGCTGCTTCTAGGGTTCCGGGCTGCTTCTAAAGCACTGCCTAAGCAAGCACCAATGGTGGGTACCACCACCGTGGCTGGACTCTGTCCTAGGACTAGGTCGCCTCTGTGCCCCCGGCCAAGTCTTCCCTTTGGTCGTGGCTGCCCCACATTCAGAACTGTGCCATGACACAGAGTGAGAGGGGCGAGTGTCTGCTCCACTCGGGCTGGGGCGAGTGTGCAGGCAGTTACCCGTGGGATGCCTGGCAGCCACTAGGGCAGACTTCAGTTAGAGAATGCTTTGAGTCACATCTTGGGACTATCTATCCTTTCCAACTCCTTATATTTGTACAAATAGCTGCAAAATAAAAATCTGATAGAGTGTCAGTCCTGTTCCCCATAACACACTGCATAAAGGTCAAGTTCCTCTGTGCTCTGGACCCTACCTAGGTCTCGAGCCTTCTCCCACTCTTCCCGTGTTCAGAGACATCCCGCAACTGGGAGTTCTCTGTTTCACACCTCCTTGCTTTTGTTTCAGCAGCAGCATCTTCAGCATCAGACTGATGCCAAACCTGAAACTCCAATACTTTGGCCACCTGGGGTGAAGAGCTGACTCATTTGAAAAGAGCCTGATGCTGGGAAAGATTGAAGGCGGGAGGAGGAGAGGACAGAGGATGAGATGGTTGGATGGTATCTCTGACTCAATGGACATGAGGTTGAGTAAGCTCTGGGTGTTGGTGATGGACAGGGAGGCCTGGTGTGCTGCAGTCCATGGGGTTGCCGAGTCGGACATGACTGAGCTACTGAACTGACTGACTGACTGCCTTTATTGCAGCCTATACTGTTTCCTCTCTCTGAATGGTCTTTACTCTATCTGGTGCAGACAGAGGTAAACTTTAACACTTCATAATCATGCCACTTTTCTGGGAAGCATTCTTTACCTTCAAACCCTGCCAGGCACAGGATATAGCCCACAACCTATACCTTACTGTAACTAATCCAGTTTCTTTAGCATTGAGGCAATTGAGGTATCTTTACTCCATATCATCCCTCATTCTTCATATGCAATTAGTTATTAAGTCCCACTATCTCTTTCTTTATTATTTTCCATTCCCTCTGTGTAACACCCAGCCATCACCTCTTGTATTCTTGAGCTTCTCTTCTCTGAGTATTTTGCCACCAGCTCACTCCTCCTGTTAATTCATCATTCTGCATCTGTATCTTCCTAAAGCATCACTTGGTCAATCCAGCTCCTTTGCTCCAAGGTCTTCAATAGATTTCCTCTCCTTTACGACTGATTCCCTCAATTGATGTCAAGACTTTCTGCGACTGGACATGACATCTTTACCAATTCTGTTGTCCATCACTCCCATCTCATGCATTGTTTTAGTCACACCAAAAACACCTCCCAACTTGCCATGTACACATGCTACCACCATGGCCTTGCTCACATGCATTTTAATCATCTTCCTCATGTTCTTTCCCCTTTCTCTGCTTATTTATCCAAATCCAGCTTCCAGAACAACTGTAAGAGCAGCTCTCCTTGGTGTACTAGCCCCTGATCTCTACTCTGATATTTATCACCAACACCCAGCTTGGCTTTATCATAATTCATGCTATGAATTGCATTTATTTGGACAAGTTTATCTCATACGATAGACAGTAAGCCTCAGGAATGCTATCTTGGGCTTCTTCTACATGTCCTTGGCATCAAGGGACCAAGAATATAGTAGGTACTCAGCAATCATATATATTTTTTTAAAAATATAGACTCTGAAGATGCCAGCTCACCTGAGCTTTAAACAGTCTCCTTCACTGTCCCCCTCTCTTGCAGGATTATGGTGACCTAATTTCTAACTGTCATTTCCTAATTATTCACCTACCCTAATTAATTACAATAGAGTTGTTTAATATTTTAAGAACAGCTTCCCTAGCCATCATCTCAGTGGATCCCCACATGATGCTGTATGCAAGATGGAGATTCTCCGCTCACTTGCAAGCAAGGAAATAAAGTCGATACATCACTGGTGCAAGTGGGCCCCGGCCTCTGGTTTTCGTTTCCAGTGTGATATTCTTTATATAGAGAAAGCTGTGTTTTTACCTCAAGTTTCTAGAACTTCTCTCTGGAAGTCTAAGAATGTATTTTTAAAACACTGATTTTTGTTAAAATGTCTTCTTATTTTGCTTTTGATTTCTCCTGCCTTGTGAAGATACCACCCTCCCCCCTGATGGTACACATTCTTTTTCTCTCCTGAATGATGGCCTCACTCCATCCCCTTTGGTTTTCTTTGCCTGAGTTTCCACTTAGCCCTGCCACCCCCTGGAGAACCATTCTGGCTTAATGCCTCCTGCATCTTTTCAAATTGTTCTTGTTCCTCAGCTTGGGATTTCCTGCAGGGCTGGCCTTCTCAGCTAATGAAGAGTCTCTAGCTGAAGGCACTGTCCCTGACCAACTTTCCCAATCCTGCTGGGAGGTGGGGGTGGTGGCTGGTAGGAGAGTCAGCACCAGTCCTGCCTTGATACTCTGGGATTGCAGGCAGGAGGCTCTGTTTCTGCAGCCCCGTGAGCCCTGGAACTTGTAGGTACCTGGTTTGGTTCTGAATGACCCCACTCTCCCATCCCACTCCCACACCACACTGTATCTTTAAAATCCTCCACTTTATCTTTTTGCTAGAGTTTATTCAAATTGCATTTTTACTTTTTATGAATTGTTCAACAGCGTCACTTTATCATTTGTGAGGGTGGAGTGGAAAGAGTAATAATAATGCCCTAGACTAATCGAGTAGAAGTGACCTTTTATTATGTATTTGAGAGATGCTGGGGTCATCCCTCAACATAATTGCCCATTAAAAAAATAGGTGGATTCTAAGTTGTCACAATCCTAGTGACAGATATCTATCTATCTATCTATTCCCTCTTCTATCTCTATCAGCCATAAAGGGGAACGGGTTAACTAGTCTGGCTGAATCGTGGACCCTTATCTTCTTGGCTATCAGATTGGCCCAAGAGATGCCCATGTGACCCAAACTAGGCCAGCCAGAATCCTTCCCTAGGAATTTCCAAGCAGAGCTCGACAGAGGAAGCCAACTTTCCCGCCTGGCTATTGAACCGTCAGGATATGAAACTGTAGGGGCTGATGCCAAATCCTCAACAATAGCCACTTTGAGGAAATGACATAACACCCGCAGAGAAGTGTAAATAGAGCTAGAGAGAACCTCGTTATTCATGAAGCCAGCTCCCACCGCTGGTTTTTCTGGAGTTGGCTACATGAGCCTGTAAATCAACTTTTACTCAAGCCAGTTTAATTTGTTAATTGCAATCAAGAGAGTCCTGCTAATATAACCCCTTCTGTCTGTAACTTGTCTCATCATAGGTCCCAGATGCCTTTGCTTGGTCGCTCAGCTGCCCAAGACCAGGTGTCTTCACAAAGCAGCACTGCGATCTCCTAGGGGGTTGATTCCTGTTGGCTTATGAATCGAAAAAGTCCCGCCTGCGTGGCCAATGTCCCATTATTGGTAGATAAGGCATAAAATGCATGTGCCCTTGCAAGAATGAGAGCTCCATGAGGCAGGAAATTCTGCCTCCTTTGTTCGCAGATGTGCCCATCTGTCTCCACAGGGTTAAGCATGCAGTGATATGCTTGATGGATATTTGTTGAATGAAAGAACCAGGGAATGTGGCCATGCATTGGTTCACAGGATCACACAGAGGGCTGGGCTGCCACTCTTTCTTCCCAGACATCTTCCATCACTGCCCGCTGCATCTGAATTTAACCCTCTCCTCAGTGCAGCCTCAGCCTACCCATCTAGCTTTATCTCTTATACTCCCCAGCTTGCTCAAAATAGGAGCTAAATTACCCCAACCTCAGCCTGTTTCTGCAGCCTCTGTGCCTTTGCCTGGGCAATTTCATCTCTCTAGAGGTCACCTTCTCTTTGACTTCACAATCTCATGTTTTGAACTCATGCCTCGAGGCCTGGCTCAGATAGAACTCCTGCCACATGGCAGGCCTGTCATGCCCATTCAGGAAGTGGCATGCTTTGGGGATGCCTCATAGCGTATCTTTCAGCCTTCATCCCCAACAACTCATATTAATAAGAGCCACTGATGAACACACCATCCTCCCCTCAGTAGATGCCAGTCCCCTGAGTGCAGCTCTGCTGTCTCCCTTTGTCATTGTTCAACATCTTTTTCTTCTGTCCCCTCTTCACCCCCAACCACCACCCCACTTTCCTATTAACTAAGTTCTAGCATGGATGTGAGAGTTGGGCTGTGAAGAAAGCTGAGCGCCAAAGAATTGATGAACTGGGGTGTTGGAGAAGACTCTTGAGAGTCCCTTGGACTGCAAGGAGATCCAACCATTCCATCCTAAAGGAGATCAGTCCTGGGTGTTCATTGGAAGGACTGATGTTGAAGCTGAAACTCCAATACTTTGGTCACCTCATGAGAAGAGTTGACTCACTGGAAAAGACTCTGATGCTGGGAGGGATTGGGGGCAGGAGGAGAAGGGGATGACAGAGGATGAGATGGCGGGATGGCATCACTGACTGGATGGACATGAGTTTGGGTGAACTCCGGGAGTTGGTGATGGACAGGGAGGCCTGGCGTGCTGCGATTCATGAGGTCACAAAGAGTCGGACACGACTGAGCAACTGAGCTGAACTGAACTGACTGAAGTTCTAGCACAGTCTCAGGCAAAAATGGAGGCCAGTAAATATTATCATACATAAGTAACTGTGCACCATGGTGCAAACCAGTAAGCTCTGGCCTCCCTGGAACTAGCACGTGGAATCAGGCTGCAGGGCTCACGTGCAAAATGGAGCTAAAAAACGACAGGCTTTATCATGGCATGGCTGACACATGCACAGCTAGTGCCAAGTTCTGGCTCACGATGAAGGGCTCAGTAAATGCTAGTCATTCTTCTTGTTGATAGATCTCAGGTATTTAGAAAGCTAGGAGAATGCTCTTCTTCCCATTTACTAACCAATCGAGGTCTCTGATATCTACAATCTGACATTAATTTCCACTTCCTGCCTTCCCACACATCTACCTGCCTCGAAGGTGCCCTCTGAATGGCTGCTTCTCCGTCAGCCAAGCAGCCAACTTCACCCCTGTGGGAGCCCACCCCTTGTCTTGGTTCCTTCACCTTCTGGGCTAGAGGCAGTGGGAAGGGCAAGGGCAAATGAGGTCCACCATGGAAGCTCTACCAGTCACTTCCTCTGCCTGGGCTTGGGAGAGATGGGACAAAACCAGAATGCAAAGCAAGCTGGTGACTTGCATTAAATTCCTTTCACGACCTGAGCTGCCAACAATGAGGCCCGAGGAGGAAGTGCAGCAAGTTTCGGGGCTTTCTCCTATTTTCCTCTCCTCACATATATCCAGTTGGCTCTGGGGCCTCCACTTCTCTCACTGAACCCCAAACAACTCCCAAGGTTAATGATATGATGGTGCTCTGAGACAGAGCTTGGTCTCTTCTTTTTTGTGTGTATCTGTGGTTCTCTCTCGGTCTTTGTCTCTCCCCTACCTGTCTTACTCTATGAATCTGTATTTTTTTTTTTACTCTCTAGCTCATATCTCTGTGATCCTAGCTCTTGCTTTTCTGTTGGTTCTCTAGCTCTCCCTTCATTGTCTGTTTCTGCCCATCTCCCTCATCCTGTCTGCCCGCCTCCCCACGTGCATCTCAGCTTTCCAGCTCTCCTCCCTGCCACAATGCTGCAGTGGTGAGAAGGGGCCCATCGATCTGTCAGAGACAGGTTCTGCCAACCTCGACTACCTCTCTCCCGCTGCTGGCAATTATCTGGAGGTTGGCACAGGGCCCGGAAACTGCCGCTTGCACCGCCCCACGGCTCAGGACCTGCTCTTCCATGCCAGCCCCCTTGGAGGACTGCTTGGTGCCGTGCCCAGGATGTGACAACCTGCAAAGGTCACACACACACACTCCAAAAGAGATGGACCGCTCTACGAGTGGAATTGACATTGGGCAGATTTGCAAACGTCCCTCCAGACTTTCCAGCCTTTCACAGTGGTGAGAAATGAGCAGCTAAAATAGAAATTGTACGTTTACAGAGTGCCTCCACCACGTGCGTGCACACACACAGACACACACCCCTACAACCTAACATACGATCAAGTTTTTAATTTCTTTGTTTCTTTTTTTAAAGAGTAGAATTGTAATCTACCTGGTTTGAAGTATTGTAGCTAATTCACCCACAAGACTTCACTAGAAGCTGACAGTGTTTGGTACCCCCAGGCTGGGAGTGGACCTTGCAGTGACAGGTTGCCATCGAGTTTTGTAAACTCCATCACAGTTCAGTTCAGTTCAGTTCAGTCGCTCAGTCGTGTCCGACTCTTTGCAACTCCATGAATCGCAGCACGAACCCCATTTCCCTCTGAGAAGCCAGTGGGATTTCAGAGTTGACAAGGACTGGGGAGGATCTTTAGGCCAAGTCCCTCATTTTGGAGCTGGGAAATTTGAGTTCCGGTGAGACTGAGGAAGTTACCCAAATCAGCCAGCTAGTAGGTAGAAAAGGCCAGATAGGGATTCAGGTTTTCTGGCTCTAGATAAGGCCCCACGTTACTCTTCACCCCATGTCCCTGCTGGGGAGCCCTGGTACTTATTGACCGTTAATGAGGGAACTTACCCTCCAGAAAGACAAATGATTCTGCCCAGGTCGCTCAGTTATTAGGTGTTCAAATTCTAATGTCTTCTGGTATCCTCATTTATTTAAAAATACGTTCTCCCAACCAGTCAGATAACCTCATGAAGCATCCCGGTTATCAGAGCTATTGAGCAAAGGCCAGGCAGAGCTCATACCTTGAGCTGCTTGAGCCCGCTCAGCTCTGCTCAGCTCAGCTGGTTCTGGGCACGGATACACCTTTCATCAAATCTAAAGCAAAGTCCTGTCATAGAGAGCTTACTCTGTTCAACGAGCCTTTCGCCGAGGGCTGGCGTGTGTCATGAGTTCACAGCAAGGCAGGCACCTCCTGCCCCGCTGTGGGCCCAGTGCGGCATTATTTCACTGGGGACCTTGGTGCCTGGGGGTTAGTGGCTTGCCCGCCACCAGACTCCGCCTCACAGTGGGGGTTTACCTACACGCTCTGTGGTGCTGTCTCAGCCAGCAGGTAGAAGGCCCAAGAGGAGACAGAAGGATGCCGAAAAGATGACTGAAGGGCGACAGGAAGTGAAAGTATTCATCATTACGTCGTGTCCTACTCTGCGATCCCATGGACTGTGGCCCGCCAGGCTCCTCTGTCCACAGAACTTTTCAGTCCAGAATAGAACACTGCAGTGGGTAGCCATGGGTTTCTCCAGGGAATCTTCCCCACCCAGGGAATGAACCCGGGTTGCCTCTACTACAGGCAGATTCTTCACCACCTGACACACACAGGCCTCGCTATGACCAGTTTGAGGCTCACTTTTGAGTCGAGTGACAAGTGGCGGGTTGGACGACCTTGGTTGTTCCCTGTGTCCTTTTGTTAATAATAAAAGCTGTCATTTACTGAGCCTCTACAATGCACCAAACACTGTGTCAGAAGCTTCACGTGAATTGTCTCCCTTAATTCCCACCTTCAGCCCTGCAAGGTCGGGGCCATCATCGTAGTCTGCTTCCCTGAGGCTGAGGCCACCTGACCACTGGCTGAGGGAGCAGAGTATGGGGTTCAGTCTTTCTGAAAGGGTGCCTCACTGCTCTACCCTACTGCTCCCTAGGGTGCCCCATTTACAGGGAACCCAGATGAGAGAGAACCCAGATTCACTGCAGTGAATTCGTGATCTGTGGCTCACGGGAAGGAGAGGGCGGCAGAGCCACTGTGCAAGCAGAGCAGATGGGGCTGTTTATTTGGAGATGTGGGGACTTCCCAGCTCCCAAGGGCACTCTGTATCACAGCACATCATAAAAGTGGGCACTTATCAGACATAATCACCATGCTGCTGCTGCTGCTGCTGCTAAGTCACTTCAGTCATGTCCGACTCTGTGCAACCCCAGAGACAGCAGCCCACCAGGCTCCCCTGTCTCTGTTCAAGGCAAGAACACTGGAGTGGGTTGCCATTTCCTTCTCCAATGCATGAAAGTGAAAAGTGAAAGTGAAGTCGCTCAGTCGTGTCCGACTCTTAGCGACCCCATGGACTACCAGGGGGTCCTACCAGGGTCCTCTGTCCATGGGATTTTCCAGGCAAGAGTACTGGAGTGGGGTGCCATTGCCTTCTCCCAATCACCATGAGGGCTGTGGGAACTTAATGCATGTTCAGCATGTTTTGCTTTCGAAGGGGAGGGATAATCACAGTGATGTCAACAATAGCAGAGATCATGTACTGAGCACTTAGGTGACAGCTGGCTATCTGCCTCATCCATATTTCACAAAAGTCTGTGAATTAAGCATTACCCCATTTTGAAAGAGACGAAATTCAAGTCCAACGATGTTAAAAACAAACAAAAAAATGCCCCACAAAACCTCTGCTGATTTATTCACTTTGTAAGTGTAGGCACTCAGTGTGTGCTCAGTTGCGTCTGACTCTTCCCGACCCCGTGGACTGTAGCCCACCAGGCTCCTCTGTTCATGGGACTTCCCAGGCAAGAACGCTGCAGTGGGTTGCCGCTTCCTCCTCCAGGGGATCTTCCTGATCGAGAGATCAAACCCGCGTCTCCTTCATTGGCAGGCAGATTCTTTACCTCTGAGCCACTGGGGAAGCCCTTTAAGTGTAGGGCTGGGATTCAAATGTCAAGCTGCCTGCTTCCAAAGTTTCCCACCACACTGCTCTCAAGGAGGCACACACTACCATTTAGAAAGCTTTCCTACTAAATAATTAAAACTTCAGAACAGCCCTCGTCCTTAAAGGGGTACATTTCAATTACCTAGAACAGTTACCGAGGCAGAAAAATCTCCCTGACTATGGACTCTTCCTAGTCTCCATTTCAGATCGTATATCTCAGAGCCCTCAGGCTCCAGTGGACAATATATACCTGCCTGGCAGCTTCACGAGGGGGCCCTAAAACCGAGGGATTTACGGAGCCTGCTAGACAGCTTACCAGGCCCTCGCCCGCTCAGAATGGAAGATGCTGGCTGAGACTCACTGGAAACCAGGGCTGGCTCCAGCCAGTCAGCTGGCTCTAAAATTCTATGCCTTTGGTACGGAGGTTTTATTTTCTCTTTCGATGCTGTTATGGAGTACGGTTGAAGAGAAAATTCCCTACAGTTCAGCAGACTCCAGATTTATGGAGTAGTAGGAAAATATTTGCCCTGTGTTTGAAGCTACTGAAGAGGGAAAAAGAAATACCACTTTCTCTGAATTTATGAAAACAGAAACACTGATTTGTTTTGCTTGGGGTTTGTCACTCTTTTAATGATAGCTTGATGTTTTGGGTGATTTGAGAGGACCGAGTTTCTTGCAGGTAAGACTGACACCTGGAAAAATGGACATTTGTTTCTTACATTTTCTCCTCCACCCCCTTGTATCCCTCCTGCTCCATGTTCCTTTTTTTTTTTTCCTTATTGAATTATTTTTTAAATTGAATTATAGTTGATTTACAATGTTGTGTTAGCTTCAGGTATACAGCAAAGTGGTTCAGTTACACATACATATATCTATGTTTTCAGATTCTTTTCCATTATAAATTATTACAAAATACTGGGTATAGGCCCCTGTGCTATACAGTAGGACCTTGTCGGTTAGCTATTTTTTCTGTAGCCATGTATATATCTTAACCCCACCCACATTTCCTTTCCAATCCCCCGCCCTGCGTTGATCCCAGTGTCCATTTCACCTCAGACTTTCCCTGGGAGGAAAACAACCTAGCACTAATCCACAGCAATTATGAAAAAATTCCTTTTGGATTTTTGTCTTAAAAAAGCTGAAGATAAGTCATGCTGCCTCATCCAAGTATATTCTTACTCTCAACTGATGTAACTTTTAGGCACTTATGAGAGAAATACATTCCAGTGGAATTTAAAGTTCTTTTCACTGCCCTTCATGTTCCATCGCATAAGCAATGGTGGGTTCTGCCCGAACATGAGGCTGGCTCTGACTACAAACAGGGATTTCGCTTCAGAACCACCTCACTACAGAACCAAAATTATTCTGGACGCTTTGATCTCAAATATCCGTGTGAAGCTTCCTGAGTTGAGGGGTAGGTCTCAGGGCCAAAAATAAATCAGAGTAGATTCTATAAAAAGATTAGTCTGATGCTTCCAAGGGATGGCTCAGAATGCTGCTCCTAGCAGAGGAGAAACGGAGAGAAATGCAGTTCTCGTTAATCAGGCTCTCAATTGCATGCAAGCTGGGCGGGTCTGGGAGATGACCTGGTCTCTCAGATTCATCCTCATACTCTCCAGTATCCCCGAATGGACAGGAACATCTCTGAAAGGGGCCACGGCAATGCTCTTCCCGTGCAAGATCCCCCAATGCAAGAACTTCTAGCAAACTTTGATTTACCTCTGCATATTTACTCAGCAACCAACCTGGGATTGGCAAGTTGTCAATGTCAGGAATAATAAGAAAAAGAAGGACTTGGAAAGGGTGGAGCAGGAAATAAAAAAAAATAAATAAATAGGGGTTAAGTGGGCAGAAGTGAGGAGCCAGCTTTTGGGGGACCATAAAGATAATTGGAGAAAATAATGTTGGCCTTGGATGGCCTTTGTGAAGGAGGAGGGAGGTGAAATTTGGAGGGAACCATCGGACTTAGGGCACTAGGCATTAGGAAAAGATTTGAGAAATATCCACTTGGCTTCCAATTAAGTTAAATAAGAGTGAGCCAAAGCCTTTTCTCTCTCCAGCTTCCAAATCACACAGTGAGACTCAGGAGGCAGGAGCCAGTAAAATCTTAGACACCCAAGGACCAGGCCCACGCATTCCAAATGCTTCTTAGGGTGAATATTTTCTGCAACAAAGCAAAATGAATTTACAAGTATCTCATTAAAGCTGCAGGGGAGGGAGACTGTGCAAAATTTCCAAGGAGGGAGAGATGGTAAATGGAATTAATAGCACAGAACTCATTAGTACCCATTATTACTAATTTAAGATGTGAAATATTATTGATATTTTCTTTATTTAGTGCATAATCTTTGTTGTTTGTTTGAGTAAACTTTGTTAGAGCTTTCTCAGCTTTTTTATAGCCCAAACCTCTTAACCCTATTTTCCCGTAAGTTGGAATTTTCACAAAGGAAAAGTCTATTGAGAAGGGCTTACAGGAAATTCCCTTGAATCACAGATTCTGGGCTGGCCATACCCCAAGGTGGAGTGTGGAACCTGGGGTGTACAGGTGGGATGGGGCCCCGATGGAAAGACTTCAGTAAGAGGGTACATCACAGAGGCAGTGTGGGGAGGACAGTTGAAAAGTCAGAGTACCATCAGTGAGGTCCTAGGCATCTGCTTTCTCTCTTTACCTGACTTTGGTGGCTACCCAAAATGGACCATGTTGAACCACCACTGGTTGAAGGCAGCATTATTTCCTACCAGAAGAAAATATGCTTGAGAAGATGCTGTCAAGCACATCTCCATGAAAATGGCCTCTTAATCCCTGGGAACCCAATGGCTCTGTCTGAGAGAGAGCCAAGAAGTTGGAAGAGTCTCGAACATAGTGCACTAACCAAAGAGGATGGGCTTGGGTGGAGGCACTTTGCGCCAGTGGGAAATGACCAAGGGTGAGAGGAAGGAGACGCAGTAAAACACAGGTGGAAGACATGGGCTGCACGCAGCCATCTCCAGGTCTCTGTAAAGTGCCTCAAGCCCAATTTCTTGTCTTGAGGTTGAGTCATCATGGCCTTTGCAATTTATTTATATGTACTCCTAAAAGGGAGCTCATCCCTCAAAGTCATGTTCAGAACCACCCACTGAAGAGAGTGGTCATAGCATCAGAGCTTCTAGCTTCCAAATCTAGTCCCTAGATTTCAGTACCAGATGGGGCTGCATTTTCCCCAGATTCCTGAATGTTTTCTGAGGCTGTTTGTGCACCAGGTCCTAGGTAAGGACTGGGACTAGAAGGCTGCAAGTTGCTGTCCTGGCCCTCCATGTGCTTCCAGTCCAGCTGCTCACCTCCTGCCTTTCACAGTGCAGGGATTTGAGGCTCAGCTGGGAGGCGACCCACTTAAGGTCACACAGATTGTTCCAGGCAATGCACAGGGCATTTGTGCAGCATCACAAGGAAGGTCCCCATTGTGGCAAGTGGGAAAGCTCTTCACCGGGCAAATAAAGTCTCTCCGAAGCAAGGAGGTGAGGACGGGGGTGGGGTGGGGGACAGTGTTTATCCTGCTCAAGAGCATCTGGAGGTCAGACACACTGAGGTCCTGTGAGGGTGTGGCCAGAGCTCAGAGAATGCTCAGTGTCCACGGCACCGCCCTTTGGGGCTGACTACACCATCCTCTCAAAGAGTCGAGCATGACTGAAGCGACTTAGCACACAGACCATCCTCTCTGTCTCCACCAAAGACACTCATTAGCTTGGGATTTGGCTGAGAGCAGCAAAGGGGAGAGGTTTGCTTCTTCTCCCTGGCCTGGAGCTCAGTTTGCTGCTGGAGGAAGTTTGGATTTGACAAGTACTCTTACAGAATCACTCACTCAGCAGACATGCTGCAATGACAAACAGAGACGCCGCCGCAATCCAGCCCTGGCCCAGAACCAGCAGCCACACACGGCTATCCCGCCTCGTTATACAGAGAGCACCTCAGGATCATTGTCCTATTTCACTGCCACTGTGCCCATGATATAGGTTTCTGTATGTCAGGATGTTGACTGGCACCAAAACTTTGTAGGCTTTCTAACTTTACCAGAGCTGTGAAAGGTCATGAGACAGGGTCACGTCACACGCCACCCGAAACTAGAGTGACATGACTCTCTCCCCAGACCCCCACTCTGCGGTCACAGGTCCATGAGCCTATGAGGACACTGGGACTCAGGAATTGTCACATGACTGAGCGTGTGCTCTTGGGCAAGTTGCAAATCTCTCTGGGTCCCAGCCTGTACTTTTGCAGAAAAAGAAGGCTGAGTTAGAAATATTCCAAGCTTTCTTCCATTTTTAACTTAACTGACGGAGGTGGAGATGGCTGATGGACCAGCAGAGGTGTTGTTGAAATCAGCACAAAGCTGGTTGATCATTTCAAGTCTGATGTTAGGAGGAAAAAGAGGCTTTTTGCTGGGGAAGTGAAAATATTGAGGTGTGGGGCCTCTATAGCCCAAAGGGAAGGGTTCTCCTTCTAGGTGTCACCCCCTGATTGGGGAGTTCCTGCCCAGCAGCTGTGGGGCCACTCTGGGCTTTGCTGAAATGCCAATTTCCCTTCCCTAATGTTCTGGGAAGAGCATCTTCATGGAACACAAATCACTAGTCCTTTATACTGTGACAGCAAATGGAGACTAATGATAGGAACTTGGACTTAAGAGATGCCTTTACATTAGTGCCCACTGTTGCAAACTTATTCCAGGAAGCCCCTTTGTGCTGCTCAGTTCTTGGCTGGGGCTGTAGGAAGGCAGACAGCAGTGCCTCCCCCTGGCAGGCATTTCTTCATCACCTGTCGCCTTGAAATCCCCAGTGTAGGCTCTTTCCAGCCCCCTTATGTTCAAAGCAACCCCCTAATGTGGCCCCTGTCCCTTTGGCTCTCCTCTGAATAGGGCTTTCCACGGAGAGCTCACTGATCCATGTCCTCAGCTTCCTGCTTCCCCCTCTCCCACCAGCGACTTCTGATTCTTAATACTTCCATCTCCATCAGAAGGCATTGGATTCCAGGAAATCTCTTCTCCCCCCATCCCTAGGAAGAAGTTACTTTTTATTTCCATTTTTACAGATGGAAAGATAGAGGCACCATGAGGTAAAGTGACTTGGCCAAGGTCAAGTTGGATGGAAAATGTCAGAGCCAGAATTAGAATCCAGGTAGCCCAACTCCCCAGGCTGTGCTCTTGACCGCGAGATTCTTTTCTACTTTTTTTTTTTTTTTAAACCTCCCAACCACAACTTTCTCTTCCCCATGAAACAAACCACTACCTGTTGACTTTCTAACCCATTGCTTTCAAACAATGCTTCTCTCCCAACTGCCTCTGGGCCTCAGAGAGATGGGGCAAAACTGTGATGGAAAGCCAATGTGGCCACTTTCAGCAAACTCCCTTTGCCATCAGAGCTGCCAAAGGTGAGACCATGAGGAAAGGATGCTTGTTTGGGTGCTTTCTTTTATTTTCCTTTCTGCATGTACACGCAGCTGAACTTGGAGGTCCCAGTGTGGGTGGGGGCAAGGAGGCATGTGCTTTCCTCTCCAAACCCATCACCAGGGAGCCACACACCTGGGATCAGGTAGGGGAGCTTCCAGGAATCATTGTCACTCACATCCATTGGAAAACAGCTATTGCTGTTTATTCTACTCTGCTGATTCAGCCTTAAGTAAGATTCAATTTTATTTCCTAGCCAAATGTGAGACTCAAAGAGATGAAATATGTGGGGAAAAAAACACAACTCTTTGGGTATGGCAAAGTACTATGTAAGATATGCTTTGTTATGGCTTATTAATATTCAACTTTCACCCAAAGAGGAATTGATTTTTTTAAATTTGTATTCATGTGTGCTCCCTAATTGGGGGGAGTGCCTGGCAGCCCTGAAGTTCCCAGGTCCCTGCATCTCGTGGGTCCTGAGGGCTTGTGCTCCATGAAGGCGCTTTCCCTCCAGGCACAACTCAGCTGGAATAATAAGACATTTTCTCACGTTTCCCAGCCTCACTGCCCACCTTGCACTTATTCCAAAGACTGTCTTTACCTCAGCTTTGAAAATCTGCAACAGTCCTGCAGCTGGGAAGAGAATGTATCATTTGGCTTTTTGCCCAGAAAATAAGATGCTTCAAAAAGGTCATAAAAAAAAGTCTCTTGGGGGAGAAAAGGGGAAAAAAAGCCTTCTCTCTCAAGGTTAATTGAGTGGAAGGTGAACTTTCATCACATGCCGTCCCTTTTGTGAAAGCTGCACAGCCTTAAGTACGTGCAGAAGGCAATTCACAGAAGAGCTCGGGCTGGCTGGAGGCCGGCGGACACTGTCCTCCAGAGCTGGCCTGAGCCCTGAGCCTTCAGAGAGTGTCTTCGGCACAACGGGGGCAGAGAGGAGTGTGTAGCACAGTCACTGTACACAGAGCCCAGGCCTCCATGGGATATAGAGGAGTGAAGGCTGGACACCTGCCCCAGGGAGATTTCACTCTTGGGGATGAAAGGAAACCAGCACGCAGCAGCATGAAATGAATCAGAGATGAGCTGTGTGTCTGGAGGTGCCGACTCTGCAG
The DNA here is from genome assembly GCA_935064755.1 of Tragelaphus eurycerus. NCBI lineage: Eukaryota > Metazoa > Chordata > Mammalia > Artiodactyla > Bovidae > Tragelaphus > Tragelaphus eurycerus. Next base: position 18,201,688 of record CAKXYN010000023.1, read on the forward strand.
GTGGTGGGTATCAGGGCTGAGACTGACCTGCCGTGCTGAGGTGAAGGAAGCCAGACTTTGCACTTGCCTTTGTGCCTATACCCATGATTCTCACTGGGGACAATTTTACCCACCGTGGGACATTTGCAGTTACTGAGGCCATTTTTGGTCATTAAAACTGGGAGGGAGATGCTACTGGGATCAAGTAAGTAGAAGCCAGGGATGCTGTTAAACATCCTACAAGGCACTAGTCAGTCCCCACAAAAAGAATTCAGTTCAGTTCAGTTCAGTTGCTCGTTGTGTCCGACTCCATGAATTGCAGCATACCAGGTCTCCCTGTCTATCACCAGCTCCTGGAGTTTTACCCAGACTCATGTCTGTCGAGTCAGTGATGCCATCCAGCCATCTCATCCTCTGTCGTCCCCTTCTCCTCCTGCACCCAGTCTTTCCCAGCATCAGGGTGTTTTCCATTGAATCAACTCTTCGCATGAGGTGGCCAAAGTATTGGAGTTTTCAGCTTCAGCATCAGTCCTTCCAATGAATTATCCATCCTCAAATGTCAATAATGCCAAAGTAGGGAAACCCTGCCTTGGAACTAGCTCTCACCACCCCATCTCACTCACATGGCTTCCTATTTCCTTTATTTAGATGTTTGCTCACAGACAGCCCTTTAGGGTCATCTTCCATAATATCTCATTTCATCACTCCTTTCCCAGTTACCCTGCTTCATTTTTCCATAGTTCTTATCCTTGTCTGATTATATATATTTGTATCTATGGTTGTTTATTAACTGCCTTCCCACATTAGAATGTAAGCTCCATGAGACCAGGGATGTCATTCTGTTTCCAGTGTCTATAATACAGGACATAGTAGATGCTCAATAAACATTTCTTGGGTGAATGAGCAGATGCTGAGTTGGACTATAAAGAAAGTTGAGTGCTGAAGAATTAAACTTATTAATTGTGGTGTTGGAGAAGACTCTTGAGAGTCCCTTGGACTGCAAGGAGATCAAACCTAAAGGAAATCAACCTTGAATATTCATTGGAAGGACTGATACTGAAGCTCCAAAACTTTGGCCACATGATGCGAAAGCCAACTCATTGGGAAAGATCCTGATGCTGGGAAAGATTGAAGGCAGAAGGAGAAGGGGGTGGCAAAAGATGAGATGGTTAGACAGTATCACTGCCTCAATCGACATGAATTTGAGCAAACTCTGGGAGATAGTAAAGGACAGAGGAGCCTGGTGCACTGCTGTCCATGGGGTTGCAAAGAGTCGGACATGGCTTAGCAACAGAACAACAATAAATCCGAAGCAGCTGTGTGATCCTTGGCCAGTCACTCAACCTCTCTAACAGGCATAAGGGTTCTCATGTGAATAAAGACAGCTGAGAATTAGAATGTTTTAATGGCTCTTTCAGCATTAAACTTGTTATTCTATAAGAAAGTGAGAATTTTGGATGATCAAGAGGGCAGGATTTACTGGATTCATGAGTCCCTACCTCTTGCAGACTGTGGATGAATTCAACAAGCAAAGCGCATAGCCCAAGGCCATGATCCCACCAAGAACATGCTGGTGGCAGCTATTGAGAATTACATAGAATTCAGAGTCAGGATCAGGGTGAGGTAAGTGAAGCACTTGAAGGAGGAAATGACAACCCACTCCAGTATTCTTGCCTGGAGAATCCAGTGGACAGAGGAGCCTGGTGGGCTAAAGTCCATGTGGTCACACGGAGTCGGACACAACTGAAGCGACTTAGCATGCAGGCAAGTGAAGCACTAGATTTAGGCACAAAATTGAAGGAGGTGCCAAAAATCTCATCAAGATAAGCCATATTTTAATATAATATGCAAAAAATAAAAATCAATGAAAAAATCTACAGTGAATGGAACATCAAGATCTTAAGACAGGTCGGTATGACTGGCTTGTTCTTTTGCCTCAGGTTCCAGTGTGGCTGGGCTCACAGCTGCCACTCATCCTGTCTACAATTTTTGATATCTTGCTCATCATAGGGAGTTTTTACATTAATTTTGATTTTTAAAAGCATAGCATCGAGATATGATTTGTCTTGATTACCAAGCTTTTCCACACCTCCTAAGCACCTGCTTAAGCAGCTTTATGCCTCCCTCTTTTCGCTCTGGGTCCAGCCCTGAGATATAGCTGCTGGAGAACAGTGGATATGTCTAGGGGCAGAGAGAGGCTCCTCACATCCATCACTAAGAAAGAGAAATGGGGTAAGAGCAAGCTTTCAGGAGGTTAGGATTTGAGGACTGGGCTTTTCAGGTAGCATTGGGCTGAGATGGGTCTGCTTTCAAGTGCAAAGGAAGACGACCCCCAGGCTGGGAGGCTGTGGGTCCCAGTCTGCCTGGGACAGTCCTGGTTGCACCAGTTGTCTCAGAGGAGTGATGAGCAATTCCTCCTTCTGCTCCCTAAAGTGTCTGGGGTTGGGCCATAACTGTGTGGTCACCCTGGGTCAGGCTGCTGTCCAAGCAATCGCTGTAGTGGGCCTCTCCTGACCATCACAAAGGAGAAAGACGTTGCCCTCTGCTTGATGACGCTATCTGATCTCTGATGATTTCTGATGCTATCTGATCTCTGATAATGTCTGATGCTGTTGGAAGGTTTCCTCAGACCCATCTCAAATCCTAGCTGTGCTTCAGAGCTCTTACCCCTTGCCCTGTAGCTATTTTCCATTGGCCTGACCTTGCCTTTGTCTTGCCAGGCTGACTCTTAGCCCTTCGTGGCCTTGACTTTTGCCAATACCACAGAGAAGCTTTCCTTGATGCAACGCTCACAAAGAAGCTGATCTTCTAGTCCATGGTGTTGGAGAGAAAAACACAGATGATAAGAAAAATAATTGCTACATCACATTCATGATAACTTCAAAACCCATTATTCCTTTAGTATGAACCTAAAATATTCTTCTGTTGCACTGTTTGTGCTGAACTTGAAATGCATATTTGGACCAAAAAGCGAGGTTCCCAGTCAGAAATGCCAAGTTCCCAGCTCATTCACGTGTGGTATGAACAAGTACAATGGACTTAGTATGTAGTATGTAAAATCCAGTGATAAGGAATGCTGAGATTGGAAGGGCATGCATATTTTGTTGAGTATAGATAATGAACTTGTGGGTCTTTTCTATTGCAATTCCCCCCCATTTTCATTGCATATTGGATTGTTATCACTGTGTATTAGTGTTTCAGACTCTGGACTGCATACTTTACAGGCTCTTTCCCTTTTAATTTTAATCCTCTCCACAACTCTGACAGTGGATATTACCTCCATTTTAGAGATGAGCAAAGTGAGGCCTACACAGGTCAAATTGCCAGAGTCACAAAGTTGATAAATAGCAGACCTGGGATTCAAACTCAGGCTTCTCTGAGCCCAAGCTCTCAGCTAAACCCCAGCACTGTTGTACTTCCTGTCAACAGTCAAACTAGCCACCAAGGCTATCTCCTGCGTGCGAGTCTAGTCCTCTGTCAAACAGACATGTGACCAGATATTTCCCCACCCTTTTATATGAGCAACTCCCAATTCTAAAACTGTTAACAGTTCTGGTTAACTGAGATAAGACTTGCAGAATGGGCCAATAGATACATCAGGAGGTAATTTTTCATGGAACCAGGAAAATGATATTTCAAAATAGATTATCATTGGTTTATTGATGACCCATGATTCTTAAAATTTCTGATAGGAAAGGATTTAGAAGTAAGATAATCCAAATCTCTTTGACTATTAATTGAGATTCCAAGAAACTTAAACAAAAATGGTTTATTGGAGTATAATCATGGATATAGTGAAAATGTCTCAAAGATGATCATATGAAATGAGTAGAAGAGGTCATTGCCTTTCATTTGACTACTTGTTTATTTTTCAATTTGACTTTTCAACCTAATTTCAGAAATAATTTTATCCCAATCTTTCTTCCCCTCCTTTCCATAATCGCAATCCTACCAATTCTTTAAATCCCAACTTAATCATAAATTTTTTTCATGGACCTTTCCTAATGGTTAGTTATTTTTCCTTTCCCTGAACTGCTTTTTGACTCAGTCTTCATTATGACACTTAGTGCTTGATTATTGGATTGCTTTCTCATGGTTTTATCCCTGCAAATTGATTGTAAGATGAACATAGAAAGTGTATCTTCAACTTGCTCCTCTCAAAGTCTCTCATCTAGGGATTGACTTTGTAGCAGGTGGTTTCAGGACTTCACCCATGTTCCTTGGATCCTTTGGTGGGTTCCAGCTAGCTTACAACCCACTCCAGTCATGTTGCCTGGAGAATCCCAGGGACAGAGGAGCCTGGTTGGCTGCCATCTATGGGGTCGCACAGAGTCTGACGCGACTGAAGAGGCAGCAGCTAGCTTACAACTGCTTATTTTTGCACTTCTTTGCCTGAAGGCTCTCCTTTCTTCAGCCTCAGTGGAGGAAAGTTTGGTCTATAAATATATGGAAGGCCAGAGTTTCAAAGAGTTATCCCCCTCTAGAAATAGCCCTCAAATCAACAACTCTTGGGATCTGGTGTATAAACACCCCCACTCACTCACTACTTGAAATGGTTCTGAGTCACATGTTTTGTACCATTTCCCAGAGTTTCCTTGAGTTAGACTCCAGGGGTGCATAGCACTGGCCACTAAATAAAGGGTACTGCCATTCTTCACTGTCTTTCCCCCCTCATATTACTTGCCCTGCTTCTTTCCTGGTCTTACCGTTGATCCCTGCTAAACAGTTTGCATGCACAGCATTACCTCAGGTCTGCTTCTGGGAAACTGAAACTAATATAAGCACAGAGGATATAGTCAATATTGGTGTGTTGATTGGCTGATTAACTGGCTGTCAGAATGCTACCTCGTAAACATAGGGATTGGGTGTTCTCTACTCAGGGGGGCATGAGGCCGTCCTCCTGAACGGGACTCATTGGATCCTAGTTGAACAGAACAATGATGATGGGCAAAGGTCTCACCCAGGTTCATCTAGTTCTGTCCACTATTCTGTATCTGTGATCTATTACTGACTTTGGTAAGCAGCAGAGAGCCAAGGGGAATTATGTCAAACCTCTATTACCCCTCTCTGATCCCTGCTGCTACCAGCTGCATACAATTCTCACGTTGTATTGCCTTTACACTGATTACCTCCTGACAAGGCCAAGAAGAAATCTTGACCCTTGGTTACAACTAGAGCAAAAGCTCCTTCCCTTTGGAAACAAAAAGAATGGGAAAATGCACAATAGCAAGATGTTTCCTAACAGGGCCATGTCAAATTTATAGATAAATAAAATATCAGAGACCAAATGAAGCTAGATCAGCAGTTTGGCCCTCTCCCCAACCAAGCAAAGAATGTGATGTCTGACTCTATCTTGGACTGATTTCCAACTTTGTGATTCACAGCTGCAGCCAAGCAGAGCACATCCAGTAATGCTATTTGTTTTTCACTTAAAAAAAAAAGGTTGAGGAAATATATAAATGGCTCATAGGAGAAGGGGGCATTAGCAGACAGCCAGTCTGACCATTCGAGACAGGCAGATGGTTTGTGGGAGCGACGCCAGCTGGGCGTTTCCATAAGTGATCACATATCTCCTCAGTGCCCAGCACTCTGCTTGATTAAGAGGTCAGGAGCAGGCTGCCACAGCACGGGGCCTAAACGCACATGATATACGGCCGACCTGTCGGTCGCCTAGAAACAACTCTGTAAAGGGCCCAAAGACAAATCAATTTATAAGCTCACAAGTTTGGGCCTAGTAGTGTTGGCTATTATTAAGCATGAAGCTTGATTCTCCGAGTTTGTTTTCTCAAATGCCTGCCAGTCCCTTTAACTTTGACCTCACATCGCTTCCTTTGCTTTTTAATAGGTCACATCTTTTGATGAGTGACATCACTTTTTGATAAGTGACACGTGGGGTCCTGGGAAGTGCATGAGGCTGGAGGCAGGAGGCAGGAGAGGGCAGGGTTCAGGAAGAGCTGGGTAAGGTCTGGGTCTCCTTTGCTCACTGCTGAGTACCTCCTGCATGCCCAGCATGTGGGGAAATGTAGGAAAATGAGAAGGGAGCATCCTTTGCTGGAGAGCCGGAGGTTTGTGCAACCCATGGATGCAAAGGGTTGAAATAAGAGGAATGTACAATGTGAAGTTTTAAATGGTCGGAGAGGCTGCAGATAGGAGGTGGAACGGGAGGTAGGTGGGATCACATAGGTGAGGAGGTAGAATTTGAAGAGATGCCCCAATCATCTGGGCAAGCTCAGGGACATCTCTTAACCTGTATACACTTCAATAGATTTTACTCTTGTTTTTCAGTTGGCATAGGATGGGGAACATTCCAAATAAGGGACTCAGGAAACAAAGGTTGAGCATGATACAATAGGACCAATGAGGCTCTAGTCGAACTGGAGTGGGTCTTGGGACTTTGTTGACCTGTGAACAATCCCGCCCTCAGGTGATTTCCACGGCAGACCTGACCAGTCCTGGTGATCCTGCTGGCCGCCCCTTTCCCTGCTTATGTCCACTCCACAGGCCCATTTGTTTACAGATTCTGCTCAGTGATCCTGCAGTGAAATTTCACTCTCTCTTCTGGTTAGGAAAATAAGAGTTGGGGCTTCCAAACTATAAAACCTGTTTAGTAAATGTTTACTACGTATCCACGTTTAGTGAGGCACCAAGGGAAGAATGTTGAAAGAACTAAAATTTTACAAGTACAGTCTGTCTTTTTCCTCAAAGAGTTTGCAGTCTCTTCATGGAATAGATTTTAAAATAAATACATAAATGAAGGTATTGCCAGCCAGTGGATTCACGCAGAGGTGTAAGCCGTATAGTGGGAGTTAGAGGACGGTGTGGGCATTTCTGGTTGGAGGGACCAGGAAAAGTTTCCTAAAGGAGACCAAGGACAGCCCCAATTTGCCTAAAATTGAGAGAAGGTGGGCCTCCAGGGTTTTATCTAAGACTTTGTATGGAGAGTGGTAGTCATGAGTAGAAACTGATTCTCATATTTACAATCTGGAAGGAGTAACCCAGCTGAATGGATAAAAGTCATGTTAATTTTTGGAGGCTCCATTCTGCTTTCCCTAGAATGCTCTCATTTTATATTTTATCAATAATAGCCTCTTTCATTTTTGAAGAAAACTGTCCTGGTCTGGACAATGAATTGTATCAGATCAGATCAGATCAGATCAGTCGCTCAGTCGTGTCCAACTCTTTGCAACCCCATGAATCGCAGCACGCCAGGCCTCCCTGTCCATCACCAACTCCCGGACTTCACTCAGACTCATGTCCATTGAGTCAGTGATGCCATCCAGCCATCTCATCCTCTGTCGTCCCCTTCTCCTCCTGCCCAATCCCTCCCAGCATCAGAGTCCTTTCCAATGAGTCAACTCTGCTCATGAGGTGGCCAAAGTACTGGAGTTTCAGCTTTAGCATCATTCCTTCCAAAGAAATCCCAGAGCTGATCTCCTTCAGAATGGACTGGTTGGATCTCCTTGCAGTCCAAGGGACTCTCAAGAGGCTTCTCCGACACCACAGTTTAAAAGCATCAACTCTTCGGTGCTCAGCCTTAGTTATCTTAATTACAAGCAATGATTTCAGCCATCCTTCAAGAAATTCCAATATGGCAATTTTGGAATAGCCACTTTAAGCTTTAAGCAGCATGGTTGCCCCAGAGTGCTAGCTTAAACCAAGAAATCCCCTTTATTTTGGTTTTAAATCAACAAACACAGATTAGCAATAGAAAAAGGCAAGGCACTCAGTTGTTATGGATTGAACCAAGCCAAGAAGCAAGTGGATGTGCCAGACCCTCATCCAACATTGAGGTACACTGACAAGGCACCGAATGATTGTGAACCATCTACCAACACACTTGAGCCTCACTTTTTGCTTTGCAGATAAACACGGTCGGTGATTATTTTACAACACTGTTAAGGTGCTAAGGGCTGTCCCTCATTTATTACTTGACTAATAAATACTTTAATTACACTTAATAAATAATGTAAGCAGGGCTCACTGAAGTGGTAATTCTTTAAATTAATTATTAACTGCATGCAAAAGGCTGCACTGCCTGTACCAGTAAAAGAAAATTCAGCCTTTAATCTAATGTGATTATTCATTATCTGGTATAAAGGCTCTATTTGCATATTATTAGGGAAATAAACTTTGGCCTCTGTGGCAATACAGATAGATCTCAAAGTCCCTGCATTATGAATCTCCAAATACTAACATAATGATAAACAATATGTAATAAAGTCTCCAGTTTATAGCTTTATAACAGCTGGATTTTGATTTTCCAAATATATTACAATGATAAAGTGACCAGTTAATGTATAAGCTCTTTGTGAAAGGTGGTGCCTACAGATGGTCGACTGATAGGAAACGGTAAATGTGCAAACTGCTTGCTTCCCTTGAGATTGGAGGCAGAAAATGATCTCAATAAGATGTGAGAAGAAAATCTCCACTTAATGTTTTTCTCTGCTGCAGCCCAAATATGGCCCTGCGTGTGGTTGTTTTGTGTGTCTCTGTTTTTTCACTGCCCCCTAGACTCCCACCATCCCCTGGAAAAGTGAAGGTAGAATATCTGGGTGGGCAGACCTTGTGGGGTCCTCAGTTCTGTCCTGGGGCAGAGGTAAGGTAAGGTTCATAAAGCTGATTTAGAAAATCAGCAAAAGACTAGGATTCATTTGTCCTTAGATTCTCTAGCAGGGAGTGGGCTCCCAACATCCTGAGCTACAAAATGTGGGGGTAAATGAATGAACTGAACACAGCGGTTTCTGAAGAAGGAGAAGAAAGCTTTGTCCTTGGCTCCCTTTGGCTGAAGATGGGAGTGAGGGATGAAGGGCAGCATAGGGAGGGAGAGGCAGGGGAAACAGGAAGCCAGCAGTTCATGAAAGTGGTGAGAGTCACAAGGAAGCAGCAATGACCTTCTCTCTCCCCATTCCCCGATCCATCATATTCGTCTCCCTGACCCCCATTTCCAGATTACCTCTTTCAATGGACTTTCCCTGATCCTCTGTGTGTTCTAGCAGGGATTATATGAAGATGAGGAATGTCTTTCAAAGTAGTCACTTTGGAAGCTGCAACTTGCTGCTGTTGCTCCAAATATTGTTGGAAATCTTTGAGAATTCCCTTTCCTTTTGTATTAGTTAACTTGGGCTGCTGAAACAAAATGCCACAGACTGGGTGGCTTGAACAACAGACCTTTATTTCACACAGCTTTGGAGGATCAAAATCTGAGATCCAGGTGCTAGCACAGTTGGGGTTTTGGTGAGGATTCTCCTGGGCTTGTAGACAGCCACCTTCTTATTACATCTTCACAGGATGGAGCAAGAGAGAATTCCAGTCCCTTTTCCTTATGTGAGGATAACCCCACTTTGGGGGCCTAACTATAGTGACCTCGTCTGCACCTAACTACCTCCCAGTGACCCTACCTCCTATTACCAGCACATTGGGGTTAACTGTATAAAATTTTCAGTGACAAAATATTCAGTCCATAACAGTGTTCTTATGAACATCTTCAATGAGAGAAAAATTGTATTGTAGTCACTCCCCTTTAGCTGAGTATGAGTGATAAATGGAGAGGTTGATGTACATAATCTCATATTATCTCCATGGTAACACTGAGAAGTAAATGTCATTAGCCATTTACAATTGAGAAATCTGAGATTCAGAGAAGCTAAGTAATTTGCCCAAGGTCACATAGCTAGTAAATAACATAGCCTGGATTTGAATAGAGTGCCTCCCAAGCCAAGGCTTTGCTGACTGTGCACAGCGCCCTGTCTTTTGAAGGCAGATTCAAGTTTGAAAAGTAACTTGAGGGGTTGACGGCTGGATGTGTCACCTTCTCATGTAACTTCTCTGGACCTTGCTTTAGCCCAAAGAGAATTTTAAGGGTAGGAGTTTTAAGCAAACAATAGGTCAGTGGGATCCTATGTGGGAGAGAAGGGCTTTATCTGTCCTTTGAAATCAGCTATAAGGGCAGCTGCCTTGTGCATCTGCAGCTCAGGCCGGGGGCCAGTTCTCTCCCCATCTAATCCAGAGCCCACTGGGCCACACAGTGCGATCAGCACTCAGATATACCCTGTCATTCCATCTTTCCACCTGTCTTTTGAGCTAGGTAGGTATTATTATTATCCTCATTTTAGAGATGAGAAAACAGAAGTACAAATAGGCCAAACAACTGTCCTCAGTTTACACAGTAAGTGAGGGAAAGAGTAGGCATCTTTGTGTTTACCACTAAGGGATAAACTTGGATCCTACATCACAAACGTCTCTCATGTCCTACCAAAAACTACCTCTATTTGACACAAAGCACTAACAACTCGTCTGTACCTATTTTCCCCTTACCTACGAGGTTTCCATCCATTATTCATGCATTTCCTCATTCCATTCCCTCACTGATTAATTCATTTAATAAATATTTTTGAAGCGTGCAACTTGACACCAGCCACCGTACTAGGTATCGGCTATCGAATCTAGATTCACAAAAGGAAATTGAACCAATGGACTGTTAACGGAATTGACAAAGTGATCCAATTACTCTGGTGTTGGTGGAGACTTCATCAGAGACCCCTCCACGTTCATAATCTCCCGTTGGCTCCAGGAGAGAAGTGTAGTCTTCAAAAGAACTGCAGAGGCAGAACTACTTGTAAGCCTCGCCGCTGGCTCCCACTTAGGAAAAGATGACGGCGTGATTTCTGATTACAAGCCATTAGGCAAAATAAAACACAGAGAGCCTGGCTCACCAGTTTCATCCTGCTTAATCAAATAGCCTCATTCATCACATTCACTCACACTATTCAGGGAAAGTGCCTTTCCACGCTTCAAAGATGGGTATGGGCGAGCCTGAGCCACTTTTCATCAGATGGCACTTTGCTCTTTCCTTTTTAATGCAGGCAGATGATCGCTCCTTCTTTTTTTCTTCCTTCCAAAGCCTGATCCAGAGGCCCAACCTCAGCACAGCGGCAGTCTGGCCAGAAAGCAGCCTAGGCGGAAGACGGCCTTATCCCTCATGATGCTCATACTTCAGCAGGTTTCTTTCTAACTGACTCGGGGGCTGGGCCTGAGCCAGAATCAGAATATCAAAGGACGCTGGACTCTGTGGCAAGAAGTTAGCCCAGCCGCTCATTTTACAGACAAGGCCCCGGCCCAGAGAGGGAGAGAATCTTGTCTAGGTCACACAGCAAGGCTGCTGCAGAGCAGGGGGCAGCATCTCAGCCTGCCGCTTGGATTCCCAGTCCTGGACTCTCACCTCTTCTTATGGCCAGGAGGCTGGAGGGCACGGAGGGCCCAGGACAGGCCTCAGGAGCATGCAACTGCCTTAGGGTCGATCCCTGATGGTTGCACAGGGGAGCCCAGTCCTCCGCGTTTATGGCAGAGCTGGTGACAGTCAGCCTATTGTGCCATCATTTCCTCGCCGTGTCCCTTTGCCTTTCCAGGTGACCCCTCTCAGGCATGTTCCCGGGAGTTTTGAACTGCTAACCAAGCCTGCTTTCCCCACACAGAGCTCAGGCCCTGGAATGAGGTCTTCTTCCTCCTTCCCTTGTCCTGTGTTTGAAAGAAAATGAGCTCTGGGTGACTGGCAGCTAATCCTGAGCGTCTCTTGCAGTTAAATTTCATGGGGGTTCGATTTTGGAGCAAAGGGATTTTCCTGTGTAGTTTTCGCAACATGCCCATACGTGACCATACCTTTGCCATAGGACTGGCCCATGTCTGGACACCGTGTAGACTTAGCGTAGAAGTCGCCGCAAGCCCAGCACCCCCTCTCCTGTGCACACACATGTCCTGGGTAAATTAGATGACATAGTCGATAAATATGGAAGCTGATATTTTTCCAGGCATCTGGCCCAGCTAAAGACAAATCTTTAGTAAATGAAGGTTTAGCCAAAGATAGAAATAGCAATAACTTCTTTTATTGAACACTTGCTTTTAAAAAAGTAATTTGTTTTAATTGGAGGATGATTACTTTACAATATTGTGATGGTTTTTGCCACACATCAACATGAATCCGCTACAGGTATACATGTGTCCCCCCCATCTTGAACCCCCCTTGCAGCTTCCTCCCCACTCTATCCCTCTGGGTTGTCCCAGAGCATCAGCTTTGGGTGCCCTGCTTCATGCATCAAACTTGTACTGGCCATCTGTTTTACATATGGTAATGTACATGTGTCAATGCTATTCTCTAGAATCATCCCACCCATCCCTTCTCCCGCTGAGTCCAAAAGTCTGTTCTTTGCATCCGCGTCTCCTTTGCTACCCTGCAAATAGGATCATCGGTATCATCTTTCTAAATCCCAAGTGTATGCATTAATATACAGTATTTGTTTTTCTCTTTCTGACTTACTTCACTCTGTAATAGGCTCCAGGGTCATCTACCTCATTAGAACTGACTCAAATGTGTTCCTTTTTATAGCTGAGTAATATTCCTATGTGTATATCTATGGCACCTTCCTTATCAGTTTACCTGCTGATGGACATCTAGGTTGCTTCCATGTCCTAACTATTGTAAATAGTGCTGCAGTAAACATTGGGGTTCATGTGTCTCTTTCAATTCTGGTTTCTTCAGGGTATATGCCCAGCATGTGGGACTGTTGGGTCATATGGTAGTTCTATTCCCAGTTTTTTAAGAAGTCTCCACACTGTTATCTGAGGAAAACATAGGCAGAACACTCACCAACATAAATCACAGCAAAATCCTCTATGACCCACATCCCAGAGTAATGGAAGTAAAAACAAAAATAAACAAGTGGGACCTAATTAAACTTAAAAGCTTTTGCACACGAAGTAAACTATAAACAAGGTGAAAAGACAGTCCTCAGAATGGGAGAAAATAATAGCAAATGAAACAACTGATAAATAATTAATCTCCAAAATATACAAGCAATTCATGCAGCTCAATACCAGAAAAATGAACAACCCAATCAAACAGTGGGTGAAAGACCTAAACAGACATTTCTCCACAGAAGACATACAGATGGCTAATAAACACATGAAAAGATGCTCAACATCACTCATTATTAGAGAAATGCAAATCAAAACCACAATGAGGTACCATCTCACATGGGTCAGAATGGCCACCATCCAAAAGTTTACAAACAATAAATGCTGGAGAGTGTGTGGAGAAAAGGGAACCCTTTTACACCGTTGATGGGAATGCAAACTGGAACATTTACTTTTAATGGAGGTTATGTTAAGTACTTTTAATGCAGGTCTAAATTCTTAATTCTTACAACAAGCCTGTTATGGGTTGAATTGTTTCCCCTCCAAATTCGTAGGCTGAAGTCCTAACCCCGGATACCTCAGAAAGTGATTTATTTGGAAACAGGGTCTTTGTAGATGAAATTAGTTAAGATCAGGTCACAGTGAAATAGGATGGACCCTTAGTCCAATGGGTCTATTGTCCTTATCCAAGAGGAAATTTGGACAGGGAGACATACAGACAGGGATGCTATGCTATGCTATGCTAAGTCACTTCAGTCGTTTCTGACTCTGTGCGACCCCATAGACGGCAGCCCACCAGGCTTCCCCGTCCCTGGGATTCTCCAGGCAGGAACACTGGAGTGGGTTGCCATTTCCTTCTCCAATGCATGAAAGTGAAAAGTGAAAGGGAAGTCGTTCAGTCGTGTTGGACTCTTAGCGACCCCATGGACTGTAGCCTACCAGGCTCCTCCGTCCGTGGGATTTTCCAGGCATAATGCCACGCAAAGACATGTAGACAATGCTTCCACGTGCAAAGGACTGCCGAAGCTGCCAGCTAACCCCCAGGAGCCAGGGAAGAGGCCTGGCACAGAGTCCTCTTCACTCAGGAGGAACCAAGCCTTCTGACCTCTTGCTCTCAGACTTCTAGCCTCTGGTTTATTCTAAGATAGCCAGCTATTTGTTTAAGCCTCCTTGCCTATGACACTTTGTTACGGCAGACCTAGCAAACTAGCACAGACCTTTGAGCACTATTTTCTTTATTTCATGGACAAGGAAACCGAGGCTCAGAGAGGTGAAATAACTTGCCGAAGACCACACAGTTGGCGAGGGACAGAGCCAGGATTTCAGCTTAGCCCTACATGCTCTGCTGCCTTTATTTGTGAGTCTGTGCTGATGAAAGATAGAAAAGGCCAGTCTTCTTTCCATGACAAGCCAGCTGCGATGGGCCTTTTCTTTCAGCCTGGGACAGGGCAGCCGGCCCTCCCAGCCCACACCCTCACCATTCACTCAGAGCTCTGAGGTGTTCCCCTTATTTTTCCACATTGCTCTTCTTTCAGCATTTAGCAGAACCCCCAAATCAAGTGCCTAGGGCTGGCATTAGAAAAGTAAATTTTCTCACTTCAACCTTCTCATTTTATTTTATTTTTATTTAGCCCTGGGATGCATTTTAGGCCCTGAAATACAGTATATGCTTTCATACTGTTTCTGAGAGTATGAATTCCAAAATTCATCAGGATTGGGACAGAAAGTCAAGTTTAAAATTAAAACGATCCCTCATTCCTGGTCTCTGTGGTCAGAGGGCCCACTCACTTCCTGGTATTCCTCTGTGCAGCCTTCATACACACATACACACATCTGAAAGTTGAACTTGGCTCTTTTACTAAAGCCAAACAGACCAGGTTCCTCCAGAGGCTCCTCATCTTACCAGGCCTCCAGCAAGTCCCACCCTCAGAAGCCTTCTCCACCCTCTGTCCTGGAGCCAAGGTCCATGGTGGTCTCACCTCATAGCATCCCTTTTTCAGGGTTTTGACTGGGGGAGCCCAGGGCAATGAAATGGCTGCCAGCTTGAATTTGATTCCATGTCTGAATCATTTGAATCTTGTGCCCCTCTCAGCAGGAAGCTACTTGCAGACTTATCCTTGAAATCTCTACAAGGAAAAGCATTTCCCAAGCTGAGAAATTATATAAAGCTATATTTGAATAAAGGGACCAGTTATTTTTCCAACCCAGTAGGTTAGAACGTTGACATATGAACGTCGACAGAGTGGAAGAGTAGAGGGCACTGTCGTCCATCAGAAGGATGGCCTCAGAGCAGGTGGGAGCAAGGCAGGTGGTTACAATCCAAGAGTTCAGCTCTGTGGCTGGGCAATGCAGGAGACCAGAAACAGGGATGTAAGTCCAAACCAGATCAAAACAGTGTAGCGCCTGCCAGGTGGCCTTGACGTGCCTCCAACAGGAAGTCCCTCCCAGATGGAACAGGAAGCAACATCTGAGTCCCAGAGCAAGGCCAGCCTGAGATCTAAGGACTCAACATGTCCATTGTGCTTGCCTTGAGGCAGATTCCCCTCTAGGACTCTAAGCAGCAATGACAACACTGCTGTCCTTCGCTGCACACGATGCCTTGGTGTCCTGGATAGATCCAAGGGCTTCACCTTTGGGGTAGCCACCATTACTTTCCTTATTTACAGATGTCAACGTGGAGGTGTCCAGAGGCTCCCTTGCCCATTGTCACACAGCTAGGAAGTGATATAGTGCCGGACACTGCAAGACAGCACTCATAGCCTCCTGCCTCCTACACTGGGAGGCACTTTCAAGGCTGTGGTCTCCAGACCCTTTCATTTTGTAGGTTTCAGCTCAGTCCAGTTGCTCAGTCATGGCTGACTCTTTACAATCCCATGGACTGCAGCACACCAGGCCTCCCTGTCCATCACCAACTCCCGGAGTTTACTCAAACTCATGTCCATCAAGTCGGTGATGCCATCCAACCATCTCATCCTCTGTCATCCCCCTCTCCTCCCGTCTTCAATCTTTCCTGCCTACAATATTTTGTAGGGTTAGTGAAGGGAAGTCGCTCAGTCATCTCTGACTCTTTGTGATCCCATGGACTGTAGCCTACCAGGCTCCTCTGTCCATGGGCTTTTCCAGGCAAGAATACTGGAGTGGGGCGCCATTTATAGGGTTACCTTCCACTTAATTGTTAATGTGACCATGTAGTCTGGCACTCAGAGAACTCATTTTATTTCCAATAAGCTGGAGCAATTCTGCTTGTGAGGAGTGAAAGGAAACCCAGATTCTTGGCTGTTATGGTCTTCGAGTGAGTGCTCACAGATTGACTTGGCCAGACATGGGAGGGAGCTGGTGGGCAGAGTGTTAGGGAACAAACGCCCATACGGGACTCAGTGTACGTAGTGTCAACAAAAGCTACAGAGCAACACCTCTGGATTTAGTCCAGGCTGGCATGAATTAATGGCTGACAGGAGGAAAAGAAACACTTAAAAAACACACATTTTTAAAAAGCAGTGTTTGCCTGAAAAGGAGCTTGGGCAGAGCCGCCTAGAGGAGGCCTGTCTGCAGGCCCCTTTGGAAGCCCCAGCCATCCATTTTCATTAGTTTTATGATTTGATCAACTTACAAAGGTCACTTTTTAGCTTCCTGTGAACCACAATATTATGACTGGGCTTAAATAATGCCAAAGCAATTCATTGAGAAGGGAAACATTCAGTTAAACCAGTTGCTGGGCACTAAAGCTAGCCTTGCAGAGCTGAATTACTCCCTTGTAAGGGAGCTGTCTGGCTTTGGAGAACAAAGCACAGAGTCTCCAAGGCCCTCTCTGCACCCGGCAGAGCCTGGGGGAGACTGGCCAGGTCGAAGCGAGCAGCTGCCACTGCTCTTGCTGGAGTGGGCTCTGCTCTTTCAGTTTCCTGCATACTGCAATACCCTGTGCCTCGCCAACCCCAACACTTGCTAGTGTGGACATACTGCCATCTTCTTTAAGAGTCTACACCAAGAGCAGAAACGGCTCTTTTCTGTGTTTCTCCTTAGCTTTGAGGAGTTGAGACCACCCCATAACGATTTAGCTGATTCTGTGTAGTGATTTCATTAGCATCTCTTTTTCTAAGCATCAGAGGAGTAAGAACCAGAACCAGGTTGACTATGTTCATCATTGCATCCCAGCACGGTGTGAAGTACACTATAGATGCTCCAGGAAGTGTTGCTCACTGACATTTTATCAAATAGTATCCCTCCCCCTACAAATTATAGAAAATACAGATAGCATGAAAAATTAGTCATTTCTTCATTTCAGTTTCTTTACTGAACATTTTGCTAAACATCCAATCCCTTATTCTAATTCAAGTTAATGACATGGTGGAACTGGTCAAGGTAACTGGGCACCTTTGCCATTTCAAGCCAGTTCTTCTATGTCTTCCCTGGATCTTGAGATGCTAGAGGGCCCACCTAACATTGGGGTTACACAGGGTCATTGGGAAAATTAAAAGGTGATGTTGTTCAGAAAGGGCCCAGTGTGGTGTGCGTGTAATAATAATAATAATAATAATAAAGAACAGCATATGTGTCCCTCATAATTCCATGCCAAATTCTCAGCCAGGTAACTTTTGTGGCTCTATATTGCCTTCTAGGCATCAGAAGCTTGTCTTCCTGCCCTATTTTCTATCATATGACAGATATGAACCTTTAATTTAACTTTCTTGCTAGATCACTAAGGTATTTTTACTCTTAGTTTCTAATCTGAAGGATCCCATCAATAGCTTCTTTGAGTGGAAACAGTATTGTTTAGCCTCCAGCAGGGTGGGTTTGCTTTAAACAGTTGCTTTGACTATTATAAATCATCTTAAACCATCTAGGTCTTATACAAAAATCCTTATCTTAGCACACATACATGCATGAACACACACACATGCATGAACACACACATGAACACACATGAACACACGTGTGAATACACATGCATGAACACACACGTTCATGAACACACACATGCAGGAGCATGAGCCTTTCTTTAGACTTGGAAGTGAACTTTGTCAAGCTAGTTTTTCTGTGCAGATACAGATAGCAGGAAGTACATTCTCTTGGCTGTGGGGTCAAGAATATTTCTTTGTGTGTTTTAGGCAGGCTTGTGGTAATAGAAGTCATAGTGTAATAGAAGTAGTAGCAATAGAATCATTGTAGTAATAGAGGGACCTCCACCCCACCCAGCTTACTGCCCCCACTCCCCTTGACCTGCCTCGTCAGTCATCCAGAGAAATGCTGATTTACTGCCTACTCTCAGGGGAATGACTTTGGAGGTTCAATTCAAGTGATTCTATTTAGTCCAATGTGCATCGAGAATCTACCCCAGGCAGAGTGCTTACTATATGTTATGCTTACTCTTTCAGGCTTCCCAGGCGGTGCTACTGGTAAGGAACCCGCCTGGCAATGCAGGAGATGTAAGAATGGGGGTTCAATCCCTGGGTCGGGAAGATCCCCTGGAGGAGGAAATGGCAACCCACTCCAGTATTCTTGCCTGGAGAACCCCATGGACAGAGGAGCCTGGAGGGCTACAGTCCATAGGGTTGCAGAGTCATGCATGACTGAAGCGATTTAGTACACATGCGTGCTTACTCTTTATTTTTGTCTCACCATGTCCTGAGGACACCATTCACTTCTGTAGTTTCAGTGCCCAGCAGAGTCTCTCATATATACAATAAGAGCCTACTAAATGCTTTGTTGGATGCATGACTGAAAATAGAAGAGCTATAAGAGGTCAAAAGTGTGAAGGTATTTATAACCTGAGATTCCCAGGCCACTGGTAGGCAGTGGAGAATATATACCTTAAAAGCGTGAGTGTGAATTCTCCTTCTGGAAGAACTCCTTATCTGCTAAGAGGCTAATTATCCTTATCGAGTCTCAAACTCCTCATCAATAAAATGGGAAACAATGGGCGATTTTGAGGGCTGAACTATTGATGGTGTACCTAGTACAGTACGATGGTGAACAGTGAGCACTTGGCACACAGAGGCAACCCCAAGGCTGCAGCTGGCGAAGATGGCAGGGTGGTGAGCATTTGGTCACCTGCAGTAGCACAGACAGTAAAGAATCTGCTTGCAATGCAGGAGACCTGGGTTTGATTCCTGGGTTGGGAAGATCCTTTGGTGAAGGGAATGGCAATTCACTCCAGTATTCTTGCCCGGAGAATCCCATGGACAGAGGAGCCTGGTGGGCTACAGTCCAGGTGGGTCGCACAAAGAGTCGGACTCAACTGAGCAGCTAACACTGCAAGCTGGTGTGCCCAGGGAAAAGACAGACAGGGCCGTGTGGAGAAGGGGTGGCTGAGGCCTGGAGCAGAGGCCACCGCTCCCAGAGAGCCTTGAATGGGGTGGGGACCTTCTCAGCATTCTGGTGGGTGAGGGTGGGCTTGCCTGGCTCCTTGGGCAAGCACCCCTGACTCTCAGCAGGGGGAGGAAACCACCTACCTTTCCTGCTGGCACTGGGGTCCTGGATGAACAAGTCTGTCCCTGTGAGACAGGTTTTCACTGTCTGGAAACAACATGAAGCCAACCCTATGGCCTTGCTTTCCTTTCTGCTCCTTTAGGGTCTGATGGTATCAACTTTGTCTTAGTGGGTGCCCTCTCTGGTGGCTTTTTTTTTAAACAGACTGGAGTCTAACTATAGCTCTCAAGGACCATACTTAAAGGGCAGTAAGAATGTGTGGGAAATGGAAAAGAAGACAGTGGGCAAAGAAGAGGGGCGTGTGTGTGTATGCATGCACGTGTGTGCTTGTGTGAGCTCAAACACGGAGAGGGCAGGAGTGGCCTGGTAGTGAAGTGAAGTGAAGTGAAGTGAAGTCGCTCAGTCATGTCTGACTCTTTGCGACCCCGTAGACTGTAGTCTACTTGGCTCCTCTGGCCATGGAATTTTCCAGGCAATAGTACTGGAGTGGATTGCCATTTCCTTCTCCAGGGAATCTTCCCAACCCAGGGCTTGAACCGAGGTCTCCCACATTGTAGACAGATGCTTTACTGTCTGAGCTATGGCCTGGTAGTGGGAAGCACTTATTCAAGAGGACTCCACCCTCTGTGACCTCCTCCGTGGCTCACTCTGGAATCTCGAGCCCCTGAGAAAGGGATCAACTTTCTTTGGGAGAAGATATGCAAAGAAGTTCAAGTGTATCTTTCCATACTATTTGCATTTCTGGTTTAAATCAAGCCCCTCCTCTCTTGCATCTTTTTTTTTTTTTTCCTCTGAATGAATATGCCTTTTGATTTTACCTGCTCTTATAGCTTTGGGTTTTGACTTTTCCAAAATGAAATCTCCAGCCACTCTTATTTTCTCAGCTTCTGGCCCCACTAGCATCTCCATTTTTGCTTTAATTATCTAATTATTGAAGCTATCCAACCTATTTATTCAGGCAATCAAGGCTTTAAATGCATGGATTTATCATTACCTCAAATCACCTGTCTCTGTGATTGAATAGAAAGGTAACCAGGATACTGCAAGAGGTTTGAACCAACTTAATTCTGCTTGGTTTGTTATATCTGAGGCTCCTATACATAAATTAAAATTTGTAGGAGGAAACTCTAAGAAAAGAGAGAAGAAAAGAGTGATGGAGGGAAAGAGCGTGAAGAATGTGTGGGAAAGTTTTGTCTTGATTCCTATAGAGATTGACCTATAACATTATTTGATTTCCCCCCAAATTCTCCTCGTTCCCATCACTCACCATGGTTGCTGTCCCTTGCTATTTCCCTTAGAGATATTGTCAGGACCAGTACAACCAGATACAAAGGGCTGGGGGGCCATTAGATGACAGAGAAGCTGGTCTAGGCAGATCCATGCTGCTGTAGGAACTGTATCTACTCTCTGGAAGTGAAAGTGTCAGTCGCTCAGTCATGTCTGACTCTTAGCGACCCCATGGACTGTAGCCTGCCAAGCTCCTCTATCCATGGGATTCTCCAGGCAAGAATGATGAAGTGGGTTGCCATTTCCTCCTCCAGGGGATCTTCCTGACCCAGGGATCGAACTCAGGTCTCCTGCACTGCAGGCAGATTGTTTACCATCTCAGCCACCAGGGAAGTCCTATCTACTCTCCGGAGACACCTGAAATAAGTCCATTTCTCATTTATCTGATTGCCCCATACAAGCTGCTTTTTTCCAAAATTAACAGCTTTCTATCTTTCAACAATTTCTCCTTCACCATGCTCGGCATTTTATTTCAATTTATTAAATTCTTTATTAAAAGATGGTGCCCTAAAATGTAACACAAAACTCTAAGTGTATTATCTTCAGAGGGGCAATCACCTCCCTTTCTCTAGGCATGGTATTTCTATTAATAGAGCCTCAATGCCAAATAGGAAAAGCAGTACGTCAAGGCTGTATATTGTCACCCTGCTTATTTAACTTATATGCAGAGTACATCATGAGAAATACTGGGCTGGAAGAAGCACAAGCTGGAATCAAGATTGCCGGGAGAAATATCAATAACCTCAGACATGCAGATGACACCACCCTTATGACAGAAAGTGAAGAACTAAAGAGCCTCTTGATGAAAGTGAAAGAGGAGAGTAAAAAAGTTGGCTTACAGCTCAACATTCAGAAAACGAAGATCATGGCATCCAGTCCCATCACTTCATGGCAAATAGATGGGGAAACAGTGGCTGACTTTATTCTTTTGGGCTCCAAAAATCACTGCATATGGTGATTGCAGCCATGAAATTAAAAGATGCCTACTCCTTGGAAGGAAAGTTGTGACCAACCTAGACAGCATATTGAAAAGCAGAGATATTACTTTGTCAACAAAGTTCCGTCTAGTCAGGGCTATGGTTTTCCCAGTAGTCTTGTATGGATGTGAGAGTTGGACTATAAAGAAAGCTGAGTGCAGATGAATTGATGCTTTTGAACTATGGTGTTGGAGAAGACTCTTGAGAGTCCCTTGGACTGCAAGGAGATCCAACCAGTCCATCCTAAAGGCGATCAGTCCTGGGTGTTCATTGGAAGGATTGATGCTGAAGCTGAAACTCCGATACTTTGGTCACCTCATGCGAAGAACTGACTCATTTGAAAAGACACTGATGCTGGGAAAGATTGAGGGCAGGAGGAGAAGGGGATGACAGAGGATGAGATGGTTGGATGGCATCACTGACTCAATGGACATGAGTTTAGGTGAACTCCGGGAGTTGGTGATAGACAGGGAGGCCTGGCGTGTTGCAGTTCATGGGGTCGCAAAGAGTTGGACACAGTTGAGTGACTGAACTGAACTGAATACTTTTTAAGCTTCTTTGGCGCCTCATATGCTGCTATTTTCCCTTTGATGTGCTTTTTTGGTTGTGAGTTTTTGAGAAACCTATATAGAGTAATTTATATTTAGCCTTATAAATTTTAATAGGTAAATCTGGCCCACTGTACTAGCCATGGAGACCAGTTGGGATGGCAACACACCTCCCAATATATTTACCACTTTCATTTAAACTGTAGCTCTCTGCATCCTCATCCTAGTTACTAAGGCTGTTGATCTGAGCAGAGTTGATATAGAATATTGGGGCAAGCCACTAGGCACCGCCCAGTGGATTGCTACTACTCCATGAACTGGTATTTGCAGGATTCACTCTCCCATTCAAAGGCAAATTCTCACTCAGGATAGTCCCAGGGCTCCAGTATTGCTTCTATTCTCAGTATAAAGAAGGCTTCCCAGGAGGCACGGTGGTAAAGAATCCACCTGCAATGCAGGAGACCTGGGTTCAATCCCTCGGTCGGGAAGACCCCCTCCAGAGGAGGAAATGGTTATTACTCCAGTATTTTTGCCGGGACAGTCCCACGGACAGAGGAGCCTGGCAGGCTACAGTCCATAGTGTCACAAAGAGTCAGATGCAACTGAGTACTCACACTCTCAGTAAAAAGAGATAAGAACAATGGACTAGTTTTGTAAAAACTGTCTTAGTAAAACACCAGCCTGAAAGAGGACTCCATCAAGTACAGACTCATCCATACTTCACAGTTTGTTTTTTTCTTATGTGGGTGAAACGATAATACAAGCTGTTGACATACTCATTTTTCGCATATAAATTTCTCAATAATGCACTGTGTAATAACAGATGTTAATTGATCTATTCTATTTGTTTTCTCCAAAGTAATTTAAAGCACTCCCTTACTTCCTTTGTTTTTGAGCTTGGCTAATATCCTCACACTAGCTTGTTTCCATCTGTGTGTTTGGTCAAAGCAAGTTTATCTGAAAAATTTCAAAGAATCAGCTTCATCTATGCTTGGCGGCATGTGGTAAATGAAAGTATTTCTGGTAAAATTTATTGTATCACCTTCCAGGAAACGTTAACTCCAGAGAGGACCAGATTGCAGAGATCTATATATTAAAGTTCCTCTTCCTATCTCTGGGCCCAGGTGGAGGGGACAAATGGATTCCTACCTGACTGCAAAATATGATATATTATTATAAACAGAGTCTTGAATTATAGAAAATACTAGTTAGCATAATTACATTACCATATTTTTATATGGAGATTATTATTCAAATACCAAACAGGCAATCTTCCATTGGAAAAAACCAATAAACACTCTCAATCCAGACTTTCACTGTTATGTATGTCATAGTACAAAACAATTTTAAAGTTTAAAACCCATTACATTACAAGAGCTATTCACTTCAAGTAGGTGGCAATTTGCTCCTTTTTTTCCACCCTACATTTTGATAGCTATTCACCTCTATCAATTCTTATCTTGCCCATTCTTTAGAAACCAATTGCAGTTTAAAAAGTGCCCATCTATTTCTGATTGAAATCTTCACATGCTGGTTTTTTAAACTATTTTTCAATCTCTTAATAAAATAGATTGCCTCCAGGCTGCCAGTTAGTAAACCTACTAACCATGCAGCAATTTGTAGGTCCACCCTGGCTTGTGGGTTTTCCTTGCTCCTAACCTTATCCAAGAAATACCAGATTTCCACTATTGCTACCACATATGAGACAGTTCAAAGGATTAAACTTACTTAAAATTTTATAAACAACAAAAATTTTCGGATTCAAATGACTCAAACTCTAAGCCTTTTTAGTCCGTGAAATAAATTGATAAAATAGATCTTACAACTTTTCCTTTACTTGTTCACTGTTAACTTCTCAGACTCTCGTTAGATTGAAAAGTCTCTCCATTTTGAGCAAAACCTCCTTTTGTAAGAGGGGCTCTCAGTCTATTAGTGTCGGAATAAACACGTCCTAAAGATCTACCCTTGGCTGGCCAGAAACCAAGTGAAAGAGACGATGACAAGGTGGCTGTCCTGGAAGGCTCACACTTCAGAGAGAGAACTCTATGAGACAGCCTCCAAAATTAAGGGGGGAGGTTCAAACTATGAGATCACCTGTGAGTTGAAGATGAAAGGAGTAAGTGAGTGAAGGAATGTTTCCCAGTACCCAGGAAGGTCCCTCAGAGATGGAGATGAGAATTGGTTAGGTGGAGTGGACCACCTGGTGTTGAGGAATGAGCATAGGGTGAACAGAAGGCAGTGAGAAGTTGGCCAGACTGACACCTGTCCCATCCATTCTCCTGTCTCAAAGGAGGAAAAGCTATACTTTTCTTTTTACACTATGGTCCTCATCCACCCCGACTCAGGAGGTCCGTGCCCTTTCTATAACCTTGGTCTCGTTATTCCCCAGAGTTTGAAGGTACTGTGTCCTTAAACCCCATACACATCCTCTTGGTTTGCATCAGATCAAAGTAAACCTCTTTTCAACCCCAAATGCCAATATCAGAAAACTTTAAGATAAGGCAACTCAATAAAACATATCAGGGCTGGACGCTGCATATTCCCAGGCTTCCAAATTCTTTTAACCAGTAGCAGGTACAAGGTAGAGAAGTGTCAGCCTCATAAGAACAGTAGGGAGTGTCCTTCTCTGAGACAAGTGTGTCTATATGGAGAATCAGAGCAAGTTACATGCACTAGAGATGACAGTTAAAAATGACTGAGGTTTTTGTATTCATCATAGAAGAAGGCCTAAGAAGAGAAGGGGATAGTGGAGACAAAGGCATGGACATACGCAGTTGGGCTTTTACATTTAAGGAAAGGCAGCAAATAGTCCTTTTTGGCTAACTATATTAATACAACTTTATTCATTATAACATACTATCTATTGCATGCTCTCACTTAACTCTCACACATCAGCCTGTGAGGGGGCACTGAACACATGGGGAAACAAACCACGGCTTGAGTAGGTTAAGGATCCTGTCTGTAGCCCCTTAGCCGCTAAGTGTTGAAGTCAGGACTCAAGTCCATGTTTATCTCATCCATATTGAGAAGGATATAGTTCAGGGGAGGTAAAGATTTATTTTGAAGAGGTAAATGAGAAAAGTTGATGGAGCACATCTCCAGAGGAGAGGGAGAAGATGGGTTAGAAAATCAGCCGTGGTGACAAATGAGAGCTTCTGGGGAGGGCGTAGAAGGGATGGACTGGCTAATGTAAGGGACTCAGAATCCCAGACAAACTTGTGCCCCTCATGTTGGACTTGGTGGTTCAAGGTGATGTGGTGGACATTTGGTGACAGAGGCCTTGTTTTTATGCCATCAGATCCCACAGACAGATCTACTAGGCTCTCCCTGGGGTCCACAGGACCATGTCCTGGGGAGATTAAAATGCCAGGGAGATGCAATCCAAGCCTTTGCAGGGAACAGCGGGTGGATCACATTGAAGTTGATTCACAGAAACAAATCTGGGATCAAATGTCAGGGCGTGGGTGTTGAGGGCGTGGCAGAGAAACTAGAGCTGGTGATCCCCACAGGATCTGCCTCCCCTGGGTCACACGGGCTATTTTCCAACACAGAGTCAGACCTCAGGGCGAGGATCCATGTCCCCAGCTGACTCCCTGGGTTGCAAAAGTCTGTGTACCTTGCGTGAGGGTCTAATCAGGGACTGACTATTCGGGGCCACTTGATAGCTAATCACCCTTCATTCTTCTACCTACTTTCTCTGGAGGAGGGTTTCATAATAACGATTTCCAGAAAGCTACTCCAGAAGCTTCTTTTAAACATCACTGGGTCCCGCCTGCCCCTGTGGCTTTATCATTTGGCACAGGAGCATCTGTCATTTTTATTCCTCTCTTGCCTTGCAGAACACTGCATGGGGAGGGCGCAGGGAGGGGAGTATTGTTATCCCGTTTAACACTGCTATTTTTATTATAAAAGATGGAGACATAGTAGGAGGTTAATGACTGCTCAGAATAAAAACAAATAGTGACTAAGAACAAATACTCAAACGAGGCATTGTCTTGCTGGGGGAATGATATTCAGCAGTGACGCTTGTGTGCAGTTTCCATTTCTCTCTTTAAAGACAGCGTAAACCAGGGGTTATATGGGCTCATTTGCCAGCACTGTATTGTATTGTCTTCTGTCAAGTGACCTAACGAAAGAGATTCTACTGGAGGGACAAGAACCCCAAGGGCCAAGGGCCCTCCCCAAGGCAGTTTGTTTCTTCCTTTCCCCAGCATCATACTTCCTATTTCCTTCACCTTATTGAGTAAGTTGTCACCTCACACCGATTGTCCAGGCTCCTTGCAGAGCCCAGTCCTGGGCACTGAGGGACGGGTGACTGTGGCAGACCAACAGCTCTAGACTCTATTTGCAAGCTCCTGGCTGCTCATATCACAGAAATTTGACAAGAGGGAAGACAGTGGTGGCTAGGTTTCCTTCCTCCCCTCCAGGCTTTTCCAGTGCTACATGGTCCTCTCCAAGTCCTCCAGCATGCTTCTGCTCAGCTAGGTCCATGCCTCTCAAGCCACACTGCACAGTGGCTTGCAATGCCTGGCCCTGGCTAGCTTGTCATCATAGGCAAGCTCTAAATAAGAGTGTGGGCTTCCCGCAGACTCCTGATCTGATGGATTTATTCTTTAGAATGTAATTGTATTTATTCATCCCATAAGCGTTTTTCTTTTTTGCAAAAAGGTGGAAACATACATCCTTGTTTTATAAGATAATTTTTGATGATATATTGTGAACATCTTTCACGTCAAAAAACTGAGAACTCTAACATCTTTGTCCTTGTTTTCCTTGTCCTCCATTACATTTGGAGGGCCAGTGTTTCTCCACATGTGCAAAAGAGTAAATTTTGCCTTTGGTCACCGGACTTTTTCTCTTGTCCCTGTTCAGTGATGCATCCATCTCTCATCAGGCACTTGTGAGAGGGTAGCATCATTGCTTATGGGAAAAGAGCATAGATTCCTCCCACGAAAGCAACAGATATCCATCTTTCCCCCAAATCAAGAACCAACAGTCAGAGACAAATTGGGGAAGCTCATCAAGGACTACCACTCATCACTGGTTCATGGCAAGTGATGAACCAGTATTCATCAGGAATGACCAGTTATCATCCTGAATGAATTAAGACAAGCTGAATTTCTGTATGTCTTATTTATTAAATATAACCCAAGTGGGAGTTTTGCTTACCTTTTCTTCTCTGGTCTTGGGGCAGTAAATCTTTTGTAAATGCAAGCTCGGGGATTGGTCCATTTTGTCATCAAATCTGCTGTTCCCTTCTGCTCACCTCCCTCCCCAGACTCACCATGTCATCTTGGAAAACCTCTGCTTTTAAAATTATATTCATGGTTCAGGACCAGCTTAGGTGGTAGGTGCCCTGGGACACCCATAAACTCCAGCCGATAGGGAAAGCTCCCTCTCCAGCCCTCAGGGATTTTCCTTTCCCGTGAGAATGTGGTGCCTACAGTTAGTGCTATTTTCTGCTTTATAATCATGTTAGCACCATCTTTTCTCCACACTTCCAATATAGTGTACAATTTCTAACAATTCCGCAAAGCTGGTTTTTTATTTTAGAGTTATGGTGTATGGTTGCTGTTTTATAGCTTCTTAAACATGGATCATTTCTATCCAACAATCCGAAGAAGTGACACTGTGCCCTTGAAAAGTGTTGTTTTATTTGAATTGGATATAATACTGCTAAGATACATGCTATCCCAAGCAACCGGCTGTGTGTAAGTTTTCCTTGTAAATGTTCACCTTCCAACTTTAATTCTCGGTCTAGTGTTTCTTGTGTTGAATTGACACATCTTCTAGAGGTAATGCAGGCACAGTAACTGAGAGATTTACATATGATCCCTTCTTCCTGGAGTCCCTCTTAGGAGGGTGGGTTTCTTCAATGGACTGAATGGACTTCAATTCAAATAGACTTGCTAAAAAACGGTGAACTTTTTCAAGAGTATGCCGTTGTATACTTGTCACTGCTCATTCGTTCCTATCATTCCAGATCTTCACTGCAATCGTATGTGAAAGCTAGGGCAATTATTTAAATCCCCATTTGACAGATGAGGAAAATGAGGCCCAGAGAGATCTTGGGAGTTCCCTAAGATTCCATGGATAGTGGATAATCTAGAATCAGACACCGGTTTTCCTGCCTGGACTGTTCTCTTGGCAACACACACATAGATGTTCTGACAATCATCTGTTTCTCCAAGTCATTTTGCTTCTAAAATATAGTCATATTTCTAATCCCATGTAATTCTCGGAAGAGCCCTGGTAGAAATCCTTGGATAAGGGTTAGCTGTATTATTATTTCCTTCTTATGGACAGAGAAACACAGGGAGTTATGGAGCTTTCCTGGCCACATGTGGATGAGTTGGGAGAACACTCAGTCCCTAGACCCTTCACATTCCATTATGACACCTTTCCACACATACACCATGTATTTCACCGGTAGGTCTCCCTGCTGCCAATAATTTCTAAGAAGAAAGCATGAGCCTCAGCCGGAACTTCTGGGTGGCCTTCAAAGAAAACATGCCACCCAAATGAACCCATCTCCTGGTAGTAAGTGACAGGCAGGTGTGCAAGTGGTGTGGTCCCACGGAAAGAGCCAGGTCTTGGGCATGCAGCCAGGGTGAGAAGCCAGGCCTTCTGATTTCCAAGCCAGGACTGTTTTTCCTAATTCCACTAATAGGAGAAGTCAAAAGCTTTTACCATGAAGAAAAATTAAGTGAACGTCAGACCAGGGGTCTGGTTTCCCCCATGACAAATATAAAGAATTATTCCCACAGTCTTCCAGTGAAAGGGGGTAGAGTGTCCATTTCCATGCTACTTACGTCTCTCAGTAGGTATTTTAGAATGACTCTGTCCACTGTTAACTGGGTAAATTGACCCAGAGTCTTAACTCCGCCAATACTAATATTTCCCCAACTCTGTGTTGAAGAAAGAATGAATAAATTTGGCCTCGTAAGAGGTGGAAGGAGATGGTTGCAATGCAGTTACTCCCCAAGGGAGGATAACAGATGGATAGATTTCCTGCTGTTGTGATGGGTGGCCCAGAATCAGCAAAGAGGAGGCTTGCTCACACAGGCGTGTGTGACCAACGCTAGTTCCCTGGGCCAGAGCCAGGACTCTGGGACCGCGCTGCCGCTTCCCATAGAAAAATTCCAATCTTGTTCAAGGGCTGTTATTCCACTGTAGGTATAGATATATTATATATTGATATATGTATGTTTTATCTCTGCTCTGTGTTGTCAGGGCTAAAGTGAGGAGGTACTCTACATGGAAGTCAGTTTTTAAATAAAACAGCGAAATTATTTGATGTGACTATCTAACGTAAACCACAGTGAGGAATAGGGGTGAAGGAAGCATCTCTTCTGCCTTTGGGGAGCCTACACCCCAGTTTCAAAGTCATGATGGCACACTTGACAAGTCAGTGAGGAATTCAAGGATAGTAGCCATGAATGGCACTCACTGAAGAACAGAAAGTTTGGCTGTGGTAGCCCAGGAAAGGGAGCAGTCCAAGGGGCACGGATGGTCTGCAAGGCGTCAGAGGAGGGGTGAGACTCGATCTGGGTCTTGGCCGCTGAAATGCTGCTGGATAGGAGAGTCAGAAGGGAGGTGATACCAAAGGCAAGAAGCACTGTAGGAAAAGGGGAGGTGAGAGGGGACAGGAGAGCTGGGTTGACTCACTTCCCCTGAGACAGACAGACTTTTTGTGCCCAGGCACTTTCTCTTAATTACAGAGGACGACATGAGGAAATGCAGATATCTCAGAATAAAGTCACCTCCATCTCCAGAGGTTCAAGAAGCATCCTGGATGATGATGAGTGCAAAATGGAGGGATAGTACCCAGCTTCCAGACAAATAAAATCCATCCCTTCCCTACAGCTTTTAAGGAAGAATATACCAGAACTGTGTTACCTAAGTACAGAAAAATATTGAAAGGAAATGTGGAAATTAGGTGGATCTGTAGGATCTATAGAAGGTTGATACAATGTTAATCAAGTAGAAAATTTTGGATCTCTTACTAATATTTTTGTGTGCATGACTGAATGACCAAATTCCAGGAGAGGCCTTGTCATTAGGAAGCAGTTACAGTACTTCCAGTGACCATATTTCATATGTTCTTAAAGGAAGATAGTCTCTGTCCTCTTCCAGAGTGGCCATCTTTTCCCAAGCATCTCTAAGGGCTGGCCATCCAAACTCTATTCTTGGGACTGCTTATTCCATTGATACACCAGCATCCATCAGTGGGGATTAGCAGGGACTGAACCAAGGGTACATTTCTAGGGCAGAGGATGCCATGGAATCCTGGTGCTGAGAAGGTAGAGAGGAAATAGTACTGGGAGGTAGGAATGCACCAATACTTGGCTTTGCCAATTTCGAA
Source organism: Tragelaphus eurycerus (assembly GCA_935064755.1). Taxonomy (NCBI): domain Eukaryota; kingdom Metazoa; phylum Chordata; class Mammalia; order Artiodactyla; family Bovidae; genus Tragelaphus; species Tragelaphus eurycerus. The sequence goes on from CAKXYN010000023.1 coordinate 18,231,957, forward strand.
TCAAAGTTGAAACCTGGGCTTGGTGTCCTCATCAACTGTTATTATTGCCCTTTATGTCTCTATTAGTTATTATGTTTCTCTTAAGTCATTAACTCCGAGACTGGAAGACCATCCTAAAATACGAGTGGGCAGTGGAGTACTAGCATTTGGATAGGATATTACCATTGCAGAGCAATTTTGTCCTTGCTGTATTGGGAAGCTTCTTTTGAGAATTTTTATTTTCACATTAAAAACTGCAGCTGCTAAAGAGCACTGGGTGTATGGTCAAGATACTGTGACATTACAGTTGACCCTGCCATTAAACAGTCATGGCTGGTATACACTTATTGGATCATGGATGTTCAATGGGTGTTTGTCAAGTGAATAGAAAACTCAGGGAAAAACATTTCGTTTACCTGGGCTTAAGTTTCCTCATCTCTAAAGCAGGAGAAATAGCCCCTAGCATCCCCAGTGTCTCTGTGGGATACAAATGAGGTAATGGTTTTTCAAAACACTTTAAAAGTAAAAAGTTCTGTAGAAATACAAACGGTTGCTATAGCAAACTGAGTTGGAAAAGGCATGTGAGTAGAACACAGGAAACTTTGGGTCTGGTCCAACTCTGCCTATAAACAATAAATCTTGGGAAGTCTTGTGCCTTCCTGGACCTCAGCTATCTCATATGTAAATACACGATAATTGAGCCTGTTTACTTCACAGGGTGCTTTTGAATGTCCACCAAGATGATTACAAGTTGCTCTTCTCTGATGAGCTATGAAAAAGTTTTGGGTGTCCAACTCTTCATGCCTCGCTCAGTTGCAATTTTGGAAACAGTTTGCCCCTGGAGAAGTGCAGCCTTTACGGGGAGCCGCTCTCTTCCTGCCGCTTGTCATCTGCACCATGTGTTTCCCATTAGCCCTTCCTGTGCGTTCCCCTTCCGGCCCGTGTTCTTAGCATCATTGCTCACCATCTCCCAGATGCAAGGTCTCCATAGAATCCCAGAACGTTCCAGCTGGACAGAGTCTCTGAGTCTATGAAACCAACCCCCTTATCTTACACATGAGAACATGAAGGCTCAGAAAGGTCACACGGCTGTGCAGTGGCAAAGATAAGAACCAGAGCCTGGGTCCAAGCCTAGTGTTCTTTTTACTACATGTCACCTCAGGCCTTTTAAACATTGTACTTCCCAATGCAATGGGATTTTATTACAGAAAATCCCATCTGCCCAGGGTTCAGCTGGGATTCATAACTGATGCTGTTACGTGAAATCAATAAATCTCTCTCTAACCATCTCAAGAGTCTCCCTGGAAGCCTGCCTGAGTGGCGTTGGTGAGCATGGCTCCAGCCTGCTCCTTCACTCTGCTCCAGTTATCTCTCTCCCATGCAGCAAAAGACAAGAAATAGGGATGGAAAAACTCTACCTTACCTCCATAAGCTTTGAGTCAGATGATGAAGTCTGACAAGGTAAACCAAAAATGAGCACTTGAGTGTGGGTGCTGGGGGAGAAGAGGGCGCAGCTCGCATGGTTTTCTCAACATGAAACAAACATCAAATTGGAATTACTGCATGACATCACATGTGGGTTTGTTTCTCTTCAGGACAGTTGAATTGACATGTTGGATTTCATATATAAATATCTAGCCAAGAAATTTTTTCAGACTTTTTTTCTGACTTTCAGAAAGTTTGGTCTCCAGTCCTGATGTCATCTGTATCTTTGTGTCCCTGGTTGATCACATCCCATGTCTGAGCTTCAGTCTCTTCATCTGTGAAATGGGTGGGGTAACCTAGATGCTTGTTATATTCTGATGAAAATGTTCCAGTGCAGTCCCTCAGCCTGTGCTCACTGTCATTGAACAGGAAGCCTTTTAAACATTTGTGGTCACCCATCTACAACAGTGGCAGCTTCACACAAGAGCCCCCAAGCAAAGGGCTCTGTTCAGGGCAAATGATGAGCTAAATCTCAAATGGAAGTAGGTTACCCTGTCCCAGCTCCTGTGTGCTGACAGTTCACATTACCACCTTTCAGAAGGACATGATAACACAGTGTCTGGATTGTAAAATTGCTCATAAAACATTATGGGATTGTAGGAAATCTGGGTCCCTGTAAGGACAATGTTGGAATCCAACTCAAGCATGAGTGGAAAATAAATAGTGAGCTATGTGAAGCTGTCATCTTTTTCCCAAATGGAGCAGAGAAAGTGAAGATAAATGGAAATACCATCAATTACTGTTTTTCCCAGTGGGAAAGTGATAAAGATATTTAAACGATGTGTGACACAGTGGAGTGTGGGTCCTAATGGAGGGCTTCCCATGCTTAACAAGGGAGATGTTTTAGGTAATGGAATGAGTAGAAAAGCTAGGAGGGGAGAGCAAAGCAAAAGCAGAAATGAGAGTCTTGGGGAGCCAGGCTGAGTCTACAAATAGCAGTAAAATAAAAATCAGACTGAAACTAAGACCATGTTTGCACAAGGTCTGATGCCTATTGTCTAAATGGAGACCCGGAAAGGAAAGACAGAGGTGAGACTCCCCAAAAGGGGTGAATGGGGAAATTAAAAGATTAGGCTGTGAGTGCTTGGAGGCCAGTCCCTTGAGTCCCTGTTCTGAGCCACGAGAAGCTCTGCGCCAGAAGAGGGAGCAGGGCTTTAGGCCAAGTCCCGGCCTTGATGTTATCTTTCCTCCCTTTCCCTTTGTCCTCGGGACCTCCCTCAGAGGTTCACTCTTCCCACTTCTGGGGCTTCTACATGCAACACAGAGACTGTACTGTGGATGGTTCCTAAATCTATCCCTGGGTTCCATCCCCTCTCCCCTGTGAGGCCCAGTCCCCGTGTCTCTAGCCTTCTGCCAGCCCTCTTCACCACTGCAGCAGCCCCCCCACCAACTGCCAACCCAGTGGAGTCCTCACTCATCACTCCCTTACTCTCTCATGCTCCCTTTCCCAAATTTTTATCCTGTGATGGGGCACCAACAATTTCTCCTATCTCTCTAGACTCAAACTTTAATTTCTTCTATTCACCTCCCCTGTCTTACGGCTCCCAGATTCAGCTACATTTTTTAAGTGAAATCCCTATATCTACAAACCCTACATTTGTGAGAATCTGCTCACACATTATTCCCATACTACGCTAACAGCCCCTGCACGCTGGTCCTGGCTCCATCTTCTTCCTACTTGAATCTACCCAGAGTCATTTTGCCAGTCTGATAATCCTTAAGTATCTTATTAGTCATACTTATTCCTCTGCTTAGAAATCTGCTACGGCTTCCTGTTTCCAAAAGTTGATCAAAATGCCTGGACCTCTTTGGCCCTCCCTTCTCTGATCACAGTTTCAGCTTCTCTTTTCCCTGTTCTCTTTGTTATTCTGCTATTCCTTCACTTTCTTATTATTCCCACTCATTCCTACTTCTAGTGCATGTTTCATAGCCTATTCAAGGCCAAAGCCCAGACCTTGTCCTCTAGGAAGCCTCCTTGACCACTGAGACCAGGACTGATGAATGTACTGCCTGGGTATTGATACTCAGCTTTGGATTAGAAGCTGATCTGCATGATCAGCCTAAGGTATGGGGCCAAACATAGTTAATTCTTAAGCATTTATCTTCCCTTTTCTTTAGGCCTTTCCTACATTCTTGGTATGGAGAGCATTATGAGTTCATTGATAGTCTATGAATATCTGTACATAACTGATCAGCTACATGGCCAGCTCAATATTTACACAGATTTGATTTTTGAGAAGGGAGCACAAATGTTAGCCATTTCAGTGAATATTTTTAAGGAAATGCATTAAGTAACAATATTGACCGTAAACATTGCCTTAACACAGAACCACTGAACCAATGCTGCCCATCTGAACTTAAGGACATTCTGTGAAACCTGTGGGGTTAGCACACTGCTAGGGCCCCAGTGCACTCTAGTCCTACTGATCATACCGCGTGATTCCACAAATCAGTCGTGTTTGTTCCTAAAACTTTTTATGCTGGTTGTAGTTATAAGTGCGTAATTTATTTAAGCATTATGCAAAACTGTGAAATATGAATGCACAGAGTGTTATTTCTTTGATAAAAACCAAGTGGATTGCTTTGGAAAAGTCAATAAATGAGAATTTGATTTTAAAAAAAAGAACTTATGTGGGTGAGACATCTCTAAAAGGTTAGCCCAAATCATAAAGGTCTTGATGAAATCTAAATTCTCATTATTTGGAAAATATGTTTTAGGTTCTGGCTTTACCTTAAAGAAACCAAAGCTAGATTATTTAAATTATACTTTCTGGGAATAGTTGGAGGGAAAAGATGATGCAGAACTTTAGTTAGAAGGACTTTACTCAAAGAAAAATCATTGGCCCTTCATGAAAATATTGGTAAATGAATGCACATTTACAAATCTAAGCTAAAACAAAAAGTTTACTGTTTTTTTGTATGTTTAAAATAATTTGACTCATCATCAAACATTATTCCAGACTGTGTTAGATAAAATAAGCACAGTTCAACCTCAGCACAGGTAAAAATGTTCCAGAGTTTTAAGCAAAAAGGACAGTTTCTCTTTTGAATGCTAGAAGCTTATGCATCCACTTGTAAGGTGCAAAAAACAGCCCTTTCGTGGGCAGTAGCCTCCAAGGAATCTTTCAAGGATATTTACCTTCTGGAGTCTGCACATTATATGTAATTTCCTGCCTCATCAAAGCAGGCTGCCTTGTGAGACCAATAGAATATATAGAGATGGTGGTGTGTGACTTCCAAGCCTGGGCCATTGGGATTTGAGCTTGATATCTTATACTTTTAGTACTTACCGACACTGGGGGAAGCCAACTGCCATGTTGCAAGGACACTCAAGCAGCCTTGTGCAGAGACCCTATGATTGAAGAACTGAGGGCTCCTGACAATAGCCAACACTAGTTTGCATGCCACATGGGTGAGTCACCTCAGAAGTGTATCTTCTAGCCTTAGCGACACCTTCAGATAACAGTAGCCGGGGCTGCCATTTGATTGAAACTTCATGAGAAACCTAAGCCAGAACTATCTAGCTTAGCTGCTGCCAAATTTAGGACCCTTGGAAACTGATAGATGTTCGCTTATTATTATTGTTTTGAGTCATTATATTTTGGAGAGATTTGCTACACAGCTTTAGATAACACACAGTTGCCCAAGCAGAACTGTTACTTCTAACCAGGGAGAGCCTGATGCTGAACACGAATAGCCAAGACACCCATTCTACCAAGAGTACAATGGACCTACTACATGTGTTCTTGTGGGTCTTCTAAAATTAAAAAGGAGAAAGGATTAAAAAGGTTCATTTCGAACAGCTTATAGGACAGAACCACATCAGAAACCAAATGTGAGCAATAGTTAAATGGTCAAGAGCAAGACAAAGTGAAGGGACATGAGAGAGGGCTGTTTACCCTTCTTTTTATACTTTAAACTTCAGTGACAACACATCAATCCCCCAACAGAGTCAGAGGGGGCTGTGCAGAATCCCAGGGATCATCCAGGTCAGGGTGTGCTTCATGAACCTGGGTTGTAGACACAAGTCTGTGAAGATTTTTCCTCCACATGGCATGTTCATCTCACTGGTATCTAGCTATTGCACTCTAGGGTCTAATAGCAGTAATGCTCATTGACAGACTGGTCAGAGCTTATTAGGCACTGGTCAACAATATTAGTCACTTCTTTCCTCTTTACAAAACTCCTATTAAAACTTGAGACATTAATTGATAAGACTCTGGCTGTGTCTTTGATGCATTTGCTCACTGTTCTCCTACCTAATTGCTAAGCCATGGATACGAAGCTTGCACCAGAGGAACTTCTCAGTTCAGTTCAGTCACTCAGTCGTGTCTGATTCTTTGCGACCCCATGAATTGCAGCACGCCAGGCCTCCCTATCCATCACCAACTCCCGGAGTTCACTCAAACTCACGTCCATTGAGTCAGTGATGCCATCCAGCCATCTCATCCTCTGTCGTCCCCTTCTCCTCCTGCCCCCAATCCCTCCCAGCATCAGAGTCTTCTCCAATGAGTCAACTCTTCTCATGAGGTGGCCAAACTACTGGAGTTTCAGCTTTAGCATCATTTCAAAGAACACCCAGGGCTGATCTTCTTTAGAATGGACTGGTTGGATCTCCTTGCAGTCCAAGGGACTCTCAAGAGTCTTCTCCAACACCACAGTTCAAAAGCATCAACTCTTCGGTGCTCAGCTTTCTTCACAGTCCAACTCTCACATCCATACATGACCACAGGAAAAACCATAGCCTTGACTAGATGGACCTTTGTTGGCAAAGTGATGTCTCTGCTTTTGAATATGCTATCTAGATTGGTCATAACTTTCCTTCCAAGGAGTAGGTGTCTTTTAATTTCATGGCTGCAGTCACCATCTGCAGTGATTTTGAAGCCCAGAAAGATAGTCTGACACTGTTTCCACTGTTTCCCCATCTATTTCCCATGAAGTGATGGGACCAGATGCCATGATCTTAGTTTTCTGAATGTTAAGTTTTAAGCCAACTTTTTCACTCTCCTCTTTCACTTTCATCAAGAGGCTTTTTAGTTCCTCTTCACTTTCTGCCATAAGGGTGGTGTCATCCGCATATCTGAGGTTATTGATATTTCTCCTGGCAATCTTGATTCCAGCTTGTGCTTCTTCCAGCCCAGCGTTTCTCATGATGTACTCTCCATATAAGTTAAATAAGCAGGGTGACAATATACCGCCTTGACATACTCCTTTTCCTATTTGGAACCAGTCTGTTGTTCCATGTCCAGTTCTAAATGTTGCTTCCTGACCTCCATTTAGGTTTCTCAAGAAGCAGGTCAGGTGGCCTGGTATTCCTCTTTTAGAATTGTCCACAGTTTATTGTGATCCACACAGTCAAAGTCTTTGGCATAGTTAAAAAAGCAGAAATAGATGTTTTTCTGGAACTCTCTTGCTTTTTCAATGATCCAGAGGAACCTCTGCCCACCTCTAATACAGCACCTCAATGACACCATCAAAATGAAATCGCCTCTTCTTTTCCCCCAAAAGTAAAAGAAGAATAAAAGGTTAGTTGAACAGAGACGTGAAGTAAATCTATCCTTTCAAAAGACAAACGTCTCCCTTCCTCCTTACCAGCCGCATTTAAATTCTCCTATAGCTTTGATCAAATCAATATTCTGTTTAAGAACCTGAATGACTCTCTAATGTCATCCAAATAAATGTCCAAGCATCTTTGGCTGACACTTAAGTGACCTTGGTAACAATGCTTCAAATCTAGCCTGAAGGTACTTCTCGGGTTACTTCTACTCACAACTTAGGGACGTGAATCTGGAGCCCCAACACATGCTGATTCTTCTCAGCGCACACACGACACTTCTGAGCCTCTTGCTTTCACTCTTGCCCTCTTCTCTCCAGTCATCAGCGGTATTCAATTACAGTCACCAGCCTTCCACACATCCTTGGAGTTCAGCAGTTGCACACACTGGAGGCCCGCCTCCCACGACAAAGCCAGTAACTGCAGGCACCTCCAGATTTTTATGCCATTCACTCTCAAGAGATTGGCTTCTCACTCAATAGCACAGCAGCTGCCCAGGTTCTGTTCATATTTTATCTCCCCTCCAAACTGGTAAGTGCCCAGAGGGTGGGAATCAGGTTTCACTCATCATTGTTTCCCACACAGCAGCTAGCAGTGTCCTTGGCATTTACAAGGAACTTAATATATATTTGATGAGTAAATGAATTACTGTGTTCCAACTACAACTCTGTTTTTGCTTTTCTAAAACTCAGCCTATTGCCTGCCCCATGAATACATTTATTTCAAAGGGAGAATTGCAAAAAGACAAGAACAGAGATATGACATGGGATGGGTAGTGCTATTTCCCTGCATAGTTTCATTGCAAATCTGCCCACCTACCTAATTTTCATCTCCAAATCCAATCATTAACTTCATTTGATTGGACTGACTGCAGGTCTTTCTTATAAAAGGGAGTTTTAGATGATGAAGTCTGTGGCTATCTGGAAGGTATACTGTGATAAGAACTTTTTAAATGTCCTTCCTTCTCTAATCCATTCTTCAAAAAGCCATACTTCATTGATTTCTTAAATTTTTCCTGTTGAGAGCCCATATTTAGTTTTCTATGTAACTATCTTTAGGAGTACTTATTTGGAAATGGCAACCCACTCGTGTTCTTGCGAGGAGAATCCCAGGGACGGGGGAGTCTGGTGGGCTGCCGTCTATGGGGTCGCACAGAGTCGGATACGACTGAAGCAACTTAGCAGCAGTTGCTCAGTTGTGTCCAATTCTTTGTGACCCTCTGGACTGCAGTCCGCCAGGCTCTTCTGTCCATGGGGATTCTCCAGGCAAAATACTGGAGTGGGTTGCCATGCCCTCCTCCAGGGAATCTTCCCAACCTAGGGATTGAACCCAGGTCTCCCACATTGCAGGCGGATTTTTTACTGACTTAGCCACCCTGGTGGCTTTAGGAAGAGGCTACACCTCTTCCTAATGTGATGATTATTAACTACAGTAACAGTGATGTAGGACCTGTAAGAAAGAAGACTCTGGGACTAGGGAAGTGCAAAAGAAGGGGTAAGGGAGAGGTCCGTAAAAATGGTGAGTGTTAAAAAGACTCTGCAAACTACAGTTTGGAGAATTTGCTGAAGTTTGGTCCTATCCCTAGTAGAATTTTACATGGCAACGCTTCATGGATCAGAAAATCTCTCTGCTGATGAATAACCACAATCCTGACATTTTTTTAAGCCCACCCACCCTCAGCTCTAATATAATTGCCTATGACAGAGAGCCAGCTCTATCCCTGTGATGTAATTATTTTCTTTCTGGGTCCTTCTTGTGGGTTCGTGCACACAAGAGCCTGTGTGTACATGCACACACGTGCTGTGTAGGCACGGAGACAGCTCACTGATCCTTTCCACCCCATTCATTTCCCTACTAATATGATACCTCTGAAGCACACGTGGAATTTCCGAGTGTGTAGTAAAACATGAATCTGTGGAAAATAAATTAACCTAGTAAAATCCATTCAAATGATCAAATGTCTTGTAATTTGAGAGGAAAAAATTACTACTGGTTTTGATGGCAGCTTAAAATATCTTGTATTTCTCATAAATAACAGGCTAGTTAAAATGCCTATTTTACTTAGAGCATGGTAACAAATTCTACATGACATTCTTAAGTTCTCATCCTTCTCTTGTTAAGCCCTCCCAATAGTAATAATGATAATAACAATAACAACAATGGTCATATACAACAAAGAGCAAAGATCATTGGAAAGTTTTCTTCCTCCAAAGAGGAATTTTTGAATGGCTGCACTCTGAGCTTTGAATGCATTATGGTTAATTTCAGATTCCGGGGATGATTAACTCTGACTGGTGGAATAAAAGGCCACGACCAATTATTATTCAGAAAAATCCTGCTGTTTAGCCAAAGAGCGTACAGTGCAATCCAGTCCTTGATGTTCCTGTGATAAACGCTCACATGACAAGGTTATTTGGTGTAGAGCAGCCAGAGTGGTTGCTATGGAAACCTGTTCACAATGCTCATAAATCTGAGGTGTAGTTATCCTTGCTGTGTATGCAAAAAAAAAAAAAAAAAAAGGAAAGAAAAAAAGAAACCTACAAAGCCAACTCAAGCGGTTTAATTTACAGTGCTGCCTCGAAAAAGAAAAAAATGGGCAAATGAATTCTAAGATAATAGACCTCTCCATATTATATTCTTTCACAATGCAGGCACTTAGGACTCAAACGCTCTCTTCAAAGCCAAAAAGACTTTTAAGATAATCATTATGGTAGAGAATATAGGTCATCATTAACACCAGGAGTGACAGAAATAAAAGAGGTGGTTAGAAATCCGAGTTTGCTGGCATCAATTGTTTTCCCTCAGCACAGTTAGCAATGCAAACAGCTGTTGACAGCGCATCAGAACAGGTACATTCGATGGGGAACAAATGGCTTTTTTAGTTTCTGCATCTCAGAAATGATGGGCTGTAAGTCTAAGAGGCCAAAGGTCAAGCAGACAATGATGAAATATCCCCCACAGACCCAATGTCAGGTGGTTCGATGTTAAGATCGCTCTGATATGGTTTCTCGGCCTCGATTTCAGTTCCACTCAAGCCCCATTAGAAATAAGGGCAGCCTATTAAACCAGCAGGCAGCAAGGCATTTCTCATCTCGGGTATAAGCTCCCTGGCCACCTGGCTCTTTGACCCCCTGTGGCTTATTTCAACCATTATCAGTTTTCTAAATAAAAATTGGGAAAGAGTTGAACCCTTTGAAGTGGCAATTCTTTAACACTTGGAAATGTGAGAGCCATTGACTCTGAAGCTATCTAGAAGGACAGAAAAGTCTAATCTGTTCATGGTCTAGTTTAAAATAAGACTAAAATTTGATTTATGCCATCTAATAGTGGAAATGGCTCAATTAAAGAGCTTTGATGGGAAAATTCAGTATGTGATCAAGTCTCAGACTATGCACACCTATCAGGGCTCTTCATAGGGCAGAAGAAACTATACAATGGCTTGGGCAACAACGGAAATGCTCGCTTGTGTAAAATTGTAGAGCATGATGATAGAAACACACTTTCTGCTTCTGGGCCTCAATTCTGAGTCAAACTAAAGTTTCCCCCGTAGTCTGTGATGACGGGGACCAATAAGATAGGGAACTTATAAACTAATACAGAAGCCTGAGCCTGAGGATCCTGATCAAGGCGTATTTGGGAGCCACATGGCTGGTTCAGTTCAGAGTCAGCAGGTACATAACTGATCTATACAAATCTGTTCCACCCATATTTTAAAGAATGTCTAAAATTCCATTACTTAAGATAATCTTTTTGGTTTAAGACACACCATCTCCTTTTAAAAAGCCGACACCTTTCACAGAGACCTCAGCTTGATGCTCTGTGATGACCTAGAGGGGTGGGATGGGGGAGGTGGGAGGGACATTCAAGAGGGAGCGCATATGGCTGATTCACTTTTTTGTACAACAGAAAATAATACATTGTAGAGCAATTAAATTAATTTTTTTAATTAAAAAAAAAGCTGACGTTTGTGATTTGAAAAGGTTAAGTATGTGGACTCTAGCATGAAAATGTCTCATATTCTCACAAAGCTCTATAGTCAGGAAGTACTCATGGCCCTATTTGATAATAATGACATTAACTGTCTTTAACTGAGCCCTTCTTGTGATTCACATATACACATAATTTTTATTAATCATACTCTGTTAGGATAATGTAGGTGTTTCATCCATATATTTAATATATGATCTCATTTGATCTTCACAAACCACAGAAATAGGCATTATTATTATCTTATTCATAGACAAGAAAACTGTGGCTTAGGAACCAAGTTAAGCATCTTGTCCAAGTCCCACAGCAAGTATGAGAAGTTAGGGGGACGTGGCTCCAGAATTGCTCCTCCAAAATCCCACAGTTAACTACTGGGGCTCAAAATTGGCAGAAACAGTGAATCTTGAATCAGTGTGATCAAACTGATCACAAACAGTGAATCAATTTGGCAAAAAACAATTTGCCAAATTGATCAATATTGGAGAAAAAAACTGTCAGGTTTTGTAAAAGTATTGGGATTTTGAATCAAAAATGTTTCTCTTACCTTAAAAGTATGATTGCTCCTTTACAAGCAAAGGGAGGAAAGAAGGTCTTACTGAAAGTCAGAGACTTGAATCAGTCCAGATGGGGAAAAAGAAAAAGGAAGGGAAGCAGAAGAATGCTAGCAGAGTGCTGTTGTCTGAATACGGTTTAAACCAGGCACCCCCTGCATTTACCTTCTTAACGTATTGCAACATAATTTTACAAGCTATTCAACAACTCTACAAGCTCAGCAAAGAAGCTCTATGGGCAGAACGTTTCCTTTCCTGGGGACAGAAATAGTCGAGTTTCTTGTTACTCTAGTGTAGGAATTCTCTTCAACCAAATTGCCTAATAAAACTGCCCAACACACTTTCTCTGTAGACAGCTTTGGACAATAGAAACCAGTGTGCATTGTGACCACACAATGCGTGAGTTTTACCTCTCTCCCTGGAACTTAAGCTCCTTTAGATGGACACACAGCTCTATTTATCTTTATCATTTCCTTAATGATCGACAAAAGATACCGAAGAAAGATAATAATGAAAACAACAAAACCTGATAAGCTGAGGATGGAAAGCCAGATTTCTGCCTTCTTTTGAAGATTTGGCAACACTGGCCCTAAAATTCTGGCATCGAGACAGGGCTTGACATAGTTCCACTTGGCCAACTCCAGGTGCTTACCCTACCACATGAACGTTTGAGTTTAAGAATCCTACAACAAAGAGATGAGAAACAGAAGGGCAAGACCTCCTGTCTTAGAAGTCTCAAAGCATTGTTCTACCATCTCAGGGTTGGCCATCCTGATTCTGATCATCACCTGTGATTCATGCTGTGACTCCTGTCCCACTCAGACGTGCTTCTTATACTCACAAAGAATAGTCTTCATGGCAAGGAAACTTAAGGGGTATGAGAAAAAGGAAAAAGTTCCTCTGGGGATGGACCTTCAGCTCATATGATTATAAAAGCAGGCACCTGAGTCCCTTGCCCAGGTGAGCTGAGAACAAGGGCCAAGATCCTAGTATCAACGCTTGCATTTAGAAGTATAAATTAGAGGACCTGAAAACTTTTTTGTTTTCTCACTTTTCATTTCTAGTTATTGCTAGTTTACTCATTTTCAGGTCAAATATTCAAGCAACTGAAAGCTTAAAGCATGATGAATAAAAATACCAGTGGGTTTACAGTGATTCCCCATGATAAAATATTTTTCCGTATGGGGAAAAAACCCTTCCAATAGTATGACCTTGCCAAACTTCCTTGCAAAGTTGTCATTCTAGATGTAAGACCTTGACCATACTCTGCAATTTTAATTCAGTCATTCAATAGTTTGTGCCATGTGAGGTTTAAGGCAGCGGGAGATGCAACAATGAAAAACAAAGACAACAGTAACAAAAATACCTGTCCCCTGCTTTCAGGGGCACATACTCCATTTAGGGAGCCAGATGCTAGTCGATTATGTGTGATGAAGGAGAAAGGAGCTCTATGAGAGGGTCCAGATCTAGTCTTGGTTGGGAGTGTATGTGTGTCTGAAGGGAAGGATGTGTCCAAGAAAAGCTTTCTTGAGAAACTGACCTCTAAGGATACAAACTCAATAATCCTTCGTGTCACCTGTGATGCCTGTTTTAGGACCTTGCACAAAATAAGTGCTGTGGACCTTTGCACCAGTGTTTCCACCCAGTCTCCAAGCTAATTGGTCCTCATTTCTCACGTAAAGCATCCTGTCCTTTGGGTAGCCTTTACTGACATTCATCCTCCATCCCAGGCTGAGATCTCTTCGGTGGTCTTCCCGCATTCCCCATCCACCTACAGCACTGTGACATAATCACGAGATGAAGACTTGTCATCTCTGTTACCATGATCTAATACATCCTGGGTGAATGTGTGCTGTGGAGTGGAAATCTGACTTTGGAGGACAGCAGAATTTGATCGCAGAACTTCCACAAGACTGAGGGAAACAGAGACTCTCGGGGGCACAAAGAATATCTTGTGTGCACCAGAACCCAAGGGAAAGGAGCAGTGACCCCACAGGAGACTGAGCCAGACTTGCCTTTGAGTGTTTGAGGGTCTCCTAAGGAGGTGTGCATTGGCAGTGGCCTGCCACGGGGATAGGGGCACTGGCAGCAAGAGTCCTGGGAGGTGTCTGTTGGCTTAGTTTCTCTTGGAGGAATTCCTATGGTATTAGCCCTACCATAGAGCCTGTAGACTACAGGACTGGGTTGCCCCAGGCCAAATAAACTAACCAGAAGGGAACACAGCCCCACTCATCAGCAGACAATTGGATTAAAGATTTATTGAGCATGGCCCTGCCCACAAGAGCAAGACCCAGTTTTCCCCACAGCCAGCCCCTCCCATCAAGAAGCTTGCATTAGATTCATCCTCATCCATCAGAAGGCAGACAGAAGAAACAAGAATCACCATCCCACAGCTTCCAGAATGAAAACCACAATCACAGAAAGCTAAACAAATGATTGCATAGGTCACAAACTTGAGTAACTCAGTGAAGTTATCAGCCATGCTATGCAGGGCCAACTAAGATGGACGGGTCATGGCGGAGAGTTCTGACAAAATGAGCTCCACTGGGGAAAGGAAGATCATGGCATCCGGTCCCATCACTTCATGGGAAATAGATGGGGAAACAGTGGAAACAGTGTCAGACTTTATTTTTCTGGGCTCCAAAATCACTACAGATGGTGACTGCAGCCATGAAATTAAAAGACGTTTACTCCTTGGAAGGAAAGTTATGACCAAACCTAGATAGCATATTCAAAAGCAGAGACATTACTTTGCCAACAAAGATTTGTCTAGTCAAGGCTAGGGTTTTTCCTGTGGTCATGTATGGATGTGAGAGTTGGACTGTGAAGAAGGCTGAGCACCGAAGAATTGATGCTTTTGAACTGTGTTGTTGGAGAAGACTCTTGAGAGTCCCTTGGACTGCAAGGAGATCCAACCAGTCCATTCTGAAGGAGATTAGCCCTGGGATTTCTTTGGAAAGAATGATGCTAAAGCTGAAACTCCAGTATTTTGGCCACCTCATGCGAAGAGTTGACTCATTGGAAAAGACTCTGATGCTGGGAGGGATTGGGGGCAAGAGGAGAAGGGGATGATAGAGGATGAGATGGCTGGATGGCATCACTGACTCGATGGACATGAGTCTGAGTGAACTATGGGAGTTGGTGATGGACAGGGAGGCCTGGCGTGCTGAGATTCATGGGGTCCCTAAGAGTCAGACACGACTGAGCGACTGATCTGATCTGATCTGATCTGGGGAAAGGAATCTGATCTGATCTGATCTGATCTGGGGAAAGGAATGGCAAGCCATTCCAATATTCTTGCCTTGAGAATCCTGTGAACAGTATGAAAAGACAAAAAAGACATGACACCAGAAGATAAGCCTCCCAGTGTCCAATACCCTACAGAGGCAGAGCAGAGAAATAGCTCTAGAAAGAAGGAAGAGGCTGGGCCAAAGCAGAAATGGTGCTCAATTGTGGATGTGTCTGGGGATGAAAGTAAAGTCCAATGCTGTAAGAACAATATTGCATAGGAACTTGGAATGTTAATTCCAAGAATCAAGGTAAATTGGATGTGGTTAGGCAGGAGATGGCAAGAGTGAACATTGAATTTAAGAGCTTGTTTTTTTAGAACATTGATTTGAGAAATCAGTGAACTAAAATGGATGGGAATGGGTGAATTTAATTCAGATGATCATTATATCTACTACTGTGGGCAAGAATCCCTTAGAAAAAATGAAGTTGACCTCATATAGTCAAAAGTGTGTGAAATGCAGTATTTGAGTGCAGTCTCAAAAATGACAGAATGATCTCAGTTTATTTCCAAGGCAAACCATTCAAACCACAGTAATCCAAGTTTGTGCCCCAACAACTAAAGCCAAAGAAGCTGAAATTGAATGGTTCTATGAAGACCTACAAGACCTTCAAGAACTAACATCAAAAAAATATGTCCTTTTCATCACAGGGGATTGGAATGCAAAAGTAGAAAGTCAAGAGATACCTGGAGTTAACAGGCAGATTTGACTTTGGAGTACAAAATGAAGCAGGGCAAAGGCTGACAGAGTTTTGCCAAGAGAACACACTTGTCTCTCAACAGCACAAGAGATGAAACTACACGTGGATCATCACCATGGTCAATAACAAAATCATTATGTTCTTTGGAGCCAAAGATGAAGACATTGTATACACTCAGCAAAAACAAGACCTGGAGCTGACTGTGGCTCAGTTCATGAGCTCCTTATTGCAAAATTCAGGCTTAAATTGAAGAAAGTAAGGAAAATCACTTGACCATTCAGGTATGACCTAAATCAAATCTCTTATGATTATACAGTGGAGGTGATGAATAGACTCAAGGCAAAGATCTGGTAGACAAACTGTCTGAAAACTAGGGACAGAGGTCTGTAGCATTGTGCAGGAGGCAATGATCAAAACCATCCCAAAGAAAAAGAAATGCTAGAAAACAAAGTGGTTGTCTGAGGAGGCCTTACAAAGACTTGAGAAAAGAAGAGAATTGAAAGGTAAAGGAGAATGGGAAAGATATACCCATCTGAATTCAAGTTCCAGAGAAGAGCAGAGAGAGATAAGAAAGCCTTCTTAAGTGAACAGTGCAAGGAAATAGAGGAAGACAACAGAATGGAAAGACTAGAGATCTCTTCAAGAAAACTGGAGATGTCAAGAGGACATTTGATGTCAAAACAGGCACAGTAAAGGACAGAAATGACAAGACATAAGAGAAGCAGAACAGATTAAGAAGAGGTGGCAAGAATACAGAGAAGTGTACAAAAAAGGTCTTAGGGATGCAGAAAACCACAATGGTGTGGTCACTCACCTAGGGACAGACATCCTGGAGTGTGAAGTCAAGTGGGCCTTAGGAAGCATTACTAGAAACAAAGCTAGTGCGGGTGATGGAATTACAACTGAGCTGTTTAAAATGCTAAAAGATGATGCTGTTAAAGTGCTGAAATCAATGTGTCAACACATTTGGAAAACTCAGCAGTGGCCACAGGACTGGGAAAAGTCAGTTTTCATTCCAATCCCGTAGAAAGGCAATACCAAAGAATGTTCCAACTCCCATCCAATTGCTCTCATTTCACTCACTAGCAAGGTAATGCTCAAAATCTTTCAAGCTAGACTTCAGCAGTACATGAACTAAAAAAATTTCACATGTAAAAGCTGGAATTTAAAAAGGCAGAGAAACCAGAGATCAAATTGCCAACATCAGTGGGATCATAGAAAAAGCAAGGGAATTCCAGAAAATCATCTATTTCTGCTTCACTGACCATGCTAAAGCCTTTGACTGTGTCTGACTTTTTGCAGCCCCATGAACTGTAATCCACCAGGCTTTTTTATACATGGAATTCTCAGGCAAGAAAACTGAAGTGGGTAGGCATTCCCTTTTCCAGGGGATCTTCCTGACCCCATGATCAAACCTGGGTCTCCTGCATTGCAGGCAGATTCTTTACCATCTTAGCCAGCAGGGAAGCTCAATAAAGGGGATGCCACGGCTGCCTGAGCCAGGAATCAAACCAAGGCCTCCTGTGTGGCAGGCAAGAAATCTACCCTTGAACCACCCATGGACTAGGATCACAACAAACTGAAAAATTCTTAAAGAGATGGGAATACCAGACCACATTATCCGTCTCCTGAGAAATATATCTGTCTCCTGGTTGCAAAGAGTCAGACATTACTTAGTAGCTGAACAACAATAAATTCCCGTACAGTCAGTGTATAGTACTTAATTAGGGGCTTTCCAGGCCAAGGCTATATATCATCACTCTGCTTATTTAACTTATATGCAGAGTACATCATGTGGAATGTTGGGCTGGATGAAGCTCAAGCTAGAATCAAGATTGCTGGGAGAAGTATCAATAATCTCAGATACACAGATGACACCACCCTAATGGCAAAAAGTGAAGAGGAACTAAAGAGCCTCTTGATAAAAGCGAAGGAGGAGAGTGAAAAAGCTGGCTTAAAACTTAACATTCAAAAAGACGAAGATATGGTATCTGGTCCCATCGTCTCATGGCAAATAGATGGAGAAACAATGGAAACAGTGACAAACTTTATTTTCTAGGGCTCCAAAATCACTGCAGATGGTGACTGCAGCCATGAAAGTAAAAGGCGTTTGCTCCTTGGAAGAAAAGCTATGACAAACTTAGACAGCATATTAAAAAGCAGAGACATCATTTTACTAACAAAGATACTTTCAATCAAAGCTATGGTTTTGCCAGTAGTCATGTATGGATGTGTGAGTTGGGCCATAAAGAAGACTGAATTCTGAAGCACTGATACTTTCAAAATGTGGTGCTAGAGAAGACTCTTGAGAGTCCTTTAGACTTCAAGGAGATCAAACCAGTCAATCCTAAAGGAAATCAACCCTGAACTTTCAAGGAAAGACTGATCCTCAGATTGAAGCTCCAATATATTGTCACCTGATGCGAAGAGCTGACTCATTGGAAAAGACCCTGATGCTGGGAAAGATTGAAGGCAAGAGGTGAAGGGGATGACAGAGGATGGGATGACTGGGTGGTATCACTGAAATCAGTCCTGAATATTCATTGGAAGGACTGATGCTGAAGCTGAAACTCCAGTACTTTGGCCACCTGATGTGAAGAACTGACTTGTTTGAAAAGACCCTGATGCTGGGAAAGATTGAGGGCAGAAGAAGGAGATGACAGAGGATGAGATGGCTGGATGGCATCACCAGCTTGATGGACGTGAGTGTGAGCAAGCTCTGGGAGTTGGTGATGCACAGGGAAGCCTGGCGTGTTGGAGTCCATGGGGTCGCAAAGAGTTGGACGCAACTGAGTGACTGAACAATAGCAACAACAGGTAGCACTAGTGCTAAAGAACCCTATGCCAAGGCAAGGGATGTTAGAGACGAGGGTTTGAGTCGTGGGTCAGGAAGATCCCCTGGAGGAGGGTATGGCAATCTGCTCCAGTATTCTTGCCTGGACAATCCCATGTACAGAGGAGCCTGGTGGGCTACTGTCCACAGCATCGCAGAGTTGGATATGACTGAAGCGACTTAGCATGCACAGTACCTAATTATACATACACATATAGACAATCAATTCTCAAGATTTATGGGAGTTATGCTCTGTAAAACTGCTGCAAACACTGAATTAGTGAATACTGACCCATTGCTTCTAGGGTAAATATAGAATTAGGTTCCTGAGAGTCTCTGGTCATATTTTTGTCAACTAATCAATACATAATCTTGTTTTGTGTGTTTTTCTATTTAAAGATAATACATCAGATCAGATCAGATCAGTCACTCAGTAGTGTCCAACTCTTTGCGACCCCATGAACCGCAGCACGCCAGGCCTCCCTGTCCATCACCGACTCCCGGAGGTCACTCAGACTCACATCCATTGAGTCAGTGATGCCATCCAGCCATCTCATCCTCTGTCATCCCCTTCTCCTCTTGCCCCCAATCCCTCCCAGCATCAGAGTCTTCTCCAATGAGTCAACTCTTCGCATGAGGTGGCCAAAGTACTGGAGTTTCAGCTTTAGCATCATTCCTTCCAAAGAAATTCCAGGGCTGATCTCCTTCAGAATGGACTGGTTGCATCTCCTTGCAGTCCAAGGGACTCTCAAGAGTCTTCTCCAACACCACAGTTCAAAAGCATCAATTCTTCGGCTCTCAGCCTTCTTCACAGTCCAGCTCTCACATCCATACATGACCACAGGAAAGACCATAGCCTTGACTAGGCGAACCTTTTTAATTCATTAACACTGAACTCAGGGTCAATAGCAGTATATCACTCATGACTGAACAAAGCTTATCAAACCTGTAGTTTACCTGTTAGGCACATCACAGTTATACTGCACTTAGAAACACTAGACAGCACTTCACTGCTGTGTTGGGGGCTATATTAAACGGCAAAATCATCAAGGAAAAGCACAGAATGTAAAAAATATTTGGCACTAAATATATCACAAAAAGGGCTTCCCTGGTGGCTCAACAGTAAAGAATCTACCTAGTGTGGGAATTGTAGGAGATGTGGGTTCAATCCCTGGATTTGGAAGATTCCCTGGAGGAAGGTATGGCAACCCACTCCATATTCTTGCCTAGAGTATTCTTCCTCTGTCCCATGAACAGAGGAGCCTGGCAGGCTATAGCTCATAGGGTTGCAGAGTCGGACATGACTGAATCGACTTAGCATGGCACAGCATGACATATCACAAATAAAGGACACTTACTCTAGTATAAGAGCTAAAATAAGAAGACAGAGCGTCACTTTGTTTCAGCTCAACTGGGAACATGTGAGCCCGGCGACACAATCTGCACACGTCCTTGGTTGACTGTGAAGGAAGGATGAATATTGATTTTGAGGTTACAAATAAATTTTAGCTAGTAAGTAAATTAGCAAATATGGATCAAATTCACAATATATATAATACATAGAAATATATCTATGTATGTAATTATATTCTTTAGCATAGGACCTTGCATTTAGTATCAGATAAATATTTTTTGAATAAATAAATTAGTAATATTTGTTATTCAATGTAGTAGACATAAAGGATTTTGGTTAAAAAAGAATCTGTGTGTCATATGAGGTAATAAAATAATGCATATTAAGTAATAAAATGCTACTGAACATTATTTAAGGCTTCTCTGGTATCTCAGTGGTAAAGAAACCACTGGCAATGCAGAAACCACAGAAGACATGGGTTCGATCCCTGGGTTGGGAAGATCTCCTGAAGGAGAGCATGACAACCCACTCCAGTATTCCTGCCTGAAATATTCCATGGACAGAGGAGCCTGGCATGTACAGTCCATGGGGTCTCAAAGAGTCGGACACGACTAAAGCAACTTAGTACACACACTCGCATGAACATAATTTAATCTTTTGATTATGTGCCTCATTGATTTACATAAAGGCCATTCCAAATGGCCATGAAAGTTTATGCTATTCACTTAAAGTTAAATAATTTCTCCAGATATATTGCTAATGGGGATTTGGGGAGAAAAAGCGTAAGGAATTCTTCCTTCGATCTTTTTATTTCTTCATTTTCATCTAAGAAGGATCCTGAAAATATTCCGCTGGAAAAGAAGTGATGGAAAGAAAGCTTGCTTTGAAGCTTAGGGGCTGGGTTAACTTGGAAAGAGGCAACGCCACCATCTGTAAATTTAGGAGTTTCTTTCTGTTTCATTTTCACTACCGTAGTTGCTAAGTCGTGTCTGACTCTTGTGAGCCCATGGACTGTAGCTCACCTGGCTCCTCTGCCCATGGGTTTTAATAATTGTTGAATGAAGAACTATGGGTATCGTAAGACTCGATAACAGTTTGATTTATATTTAGAAAATTAGAAACTCAAGAATGATTAAGGCAGGGGGAAGAGAAAGAGAGTAGAGATGAGGAGGCAGCCACAGGCCCTGACATGACTCCCAGAACCAACCGTCGGTGACCCTGGTTGACGATAATAAAACTAAAAACAATATTGCACATATACATCATGCTTCTTGGTACTCAGGTAAAGTACCTTAATCCTCATAATAACTAGACCATCCTATCAATATTTTAAGAATAAGGAAGGAGAACTGGATGTAGTTGTTGACTTCTGAAATCTCCCCTCTAGCTGCAGATGGAGCATGGGACTGTGAATCCAAGTCCAGAGCCCTCTGCCTCCCCTTGGTGAGCGGTAAGGGGCTTGAACTAGAAGGGCTTGAACTCTGAGCCAAGGATGTCATGAGCAGAAGTAGTAGACATGTAAGTAGCCGAGCAACTGGCCACTCAGAATATATTTGGTTAAGTTCAGAGACTCAGGGCATTGATTAAATAAATCTAAAGGGATAATGTCGTACAGCCTGCATTTTTCATATAAGGAACCTGAGTCCCAGAGACATAAAGTGATTTACACAAAGTCATCCAGCTATTAGTAGTAGAGCCTGGTTTTGAACTCATGTCTCTATATTCTGGCTCTTTTTCCCACCAGCCATGTTATTTTTAGTTCTACTGTAAGTCTCCCCACCAGACCCACTCCCAATAGTTTCACAAGT
The DNA here is from genome assembly GCA_935064755.1 of Tragelaphus eurycerus. Classification (NCBI taxonomy): domain Eukaryota; kingdom Metazoa; phylum Chordata; class Mammalia; order Artiodactyla; family Bovidae; genus Tragelaphus; species Tragelaphus eurycerus. The sequence goes on from CAKXYN010000023.1 coordinate 18,253,498, forward strand.
CTGAATCTTCATGATGGAATTTCAAATATATGGTATGGGGAAATCCTCTCTGTGGTCCACGGATAAGAATTGCAGACTTCCCCACTGTATTAATTAATGGCCTCATTAATCCACATTTAACTGTTCAATTAAATGTTTAATGTAACGCTTAGAGGTGCCATCAATTACCATGGGTGAAGCAACTCTTGGAGATCCTAGCCTTGAAGCTGCTATGTACATATGTGAAATTACTGTCGTTCAGACACCCCATGCTATCTCATGGAGCTCTGTTCAGGGAAGGTGCGATACAGCTCCGGTTTAACTCAGGGCGGATTAAATCAGTGCGTTGGAGAAGAATGGAATTAAATGCTTTCAGTAATGACTCACATCCTCACAAGTACCACTCATTAATTGTAGGCGCTACATGACATGAATGTTCTAGGGGATGGCAAATAGAATATTTTGAATGCTTTTCTTTCTCAGAATTACCCCAGAGAGAGAGAGAAATGATCTCAGTGGTGGTTACTGAAAACATATGCCAGCTTGATTTCCCCAGCAATGATATTAACAGTGAAGACTAAAGCATTTGTGTCTCAGCTCAAAGAAAGGCAGCTCAATTTCCACCAAATGTATTTCAACCTGACCTAGGTAATAATTAAACAAGCAACGTGGGGAGGTTCATAATTGCAATTGCTTATTATGTGAACTAAAATGGTAAGATTTGTTTCTGTGGCAGTTTCTCTAAGCAGGGCCATAGATTAGAGCTCGCATTTGTTCCTTTCGAAGCCCACTAGACCACACTGAGACATGCTGGGGAGTGGTGCCATATAGTAGGGTCTGTGTCTCACAGCAGCTGAAAGAAGCCAGGGTTTTAAAAGTTGAGGCCAGTCAAGTAACTGTTGCTGTTGTCCTCAGTGAGGGTAAGTGTTTTGCTTTGTAAGCAGTCGCCGAGGTATTGTGGAGACTCAGCCTTTATGAGAAGAGTCTTGGGAGTGAGAAGCAAGACTCAGTGGGGGCATGTGGCCTGGGGATGTGTAATTGTAAGTTTCCTAGAAGATTCTGACAGGTTTGGGGATTACTGCATTAGGTGCACTGTCCTTCAAATTTCCCATTCCAGCAGTTGTGAAGCACCATAAGGGAGGTACCGCCCCACTGCTGGGAAGAAGGAAGGGAAAAGAGGAAGGAAGAAAGGAAAATCAGGGATCAGCCAAATTCCCTGAACTCCTAATACTGTAAAATTTCTTATGCATGTCTGTACTGTACTGGCTTTTGGTTAATGGATTAGAAATCTAGTCTTATTATTACATTATGCAAATATTAATACAATTCATTAGACTAATTAAGGCCTGGTGTATCAGGCATTTTGTTAGACAGCAAGAGTACACAGAGAAAAAAGAATCACCTCATACCTACAGGAGAGAGACAGACAAGTTAATGGACATAAATAACACTGGAGTGAGGGTTCAATTGGAGAAGGTAATGGCAACACGAGCTCCTTGGTGGTTCAGTGGTTTAGACCTCTGTGCTTCCAATGCAGGGGGCCTGGGTTTGATCCAGTCCCATCACTTCATGGGAAATAGATGGGGAAACAGTGGAAACAGAGTCAGACTTTATTTTGGGGGCCGCCAAATCACTGCAAATGGTGACTGCAGCCATGAAATTAAAAGACACTTACTCCTTGGAATGAAAGTTATGACCAACTTAGACAGCATATTCAAAAGCAGAGACATTACTTTGCCAACAAAGGTCTATCTGATCAAGGCTATGGGTTTTCCTGTGGTCATGTATGGATGTGAGAGTTGGACTGTGAAGAAGGCTGAGCACCAAAGAGTTGATGATTTTGAACTGTGGTGTTGGAGAAGACTCTTGAGAGTCCCTTGGACTGCAAGGAGATCCAACCAGTCCAATCTGAAGGAGATCAGCCCTGGGAATTCTTTGGAGGGAATGATGCTAAAGCTAAAACTCCAGTACTTTGGCCACCTCATGCGAAGAGTTGACTCATTGGAAAAGACTGATGCTGGGATGGATTGGGGGCAAGACGAGAAGGGGACGACAGAGGATGAGATGGCTGGATGGCATCATTGACTCGATGGACGTGAGTCTGAGTGAACTCTGAGAGTTGGTGATGGACAGGGAGGCCTGGCGTGCCGTGATTCATGGGGTCACAAAGAGTCGGACACGACTGAGCAACTGAACTGAACTGAACGGAACTGAATGGCAACCCACTCCAGTATTCTTGCCTGGAGAATCACACGGACAGAGGAACCTATCCAGCTACAGTCCTTGGGGTCACAAAGAGTCAGACACAACTGAGCAACTCACACACACACACACACACACACACAAACACACACACGGGTTCAAATAGAAAGCAGTGGGAGCCCAGAAAATGGAAGAACCTCTCAAACTGGAAGGAGGTGAAGTATTTCTGATGGCAAAGTCAGCCAGCCAGATGAAGAGGGGTCCTTCCAGACAGCAGGAAAAGTATGAACAAAGACATAGATATTCTGAAAGAATGCAAGAGACTTAGTGTGGACAGAGATACAGGGAGAAAGGGGCCAGTGCAAGCACAAAGTGCTGAGGCTGGAGGCTGGTGGACCATGGAAGGCCTCACTGGCCTCTGCCCTCCAGTGCTGGGAGTCACTGAGTATTTTAAGTAGAGCTTGGTGGTCAAATCTGACCGACACAGAATGTGCCCTCACTCCTTCACTCACTCATTTCTGACTGAGGGATTACTCTGGGCCAGAATCTGATTCTGACTCTGGTGGTACAAAGAGGGACATACAAAGCACAGCCCCTGCCCAGAGCATGGAACGAATGAGGCTGCGGCCATGCGCAAGGTGGTGGAGTGTCCAGTTAGCTCTGCCTGTTTCCACACACAGTTCTCACCTCCTTCCAGGCCTTCCAGGAAGCTCACTTGAGGAGGGGTAAGGAAGACCCCAGGGAGCTCAGGGGTGACCACTTCAAAGGTTTGAGAAACACTACATGTCCTTGGCCCTGACTGTGGAGCTCCATTGTTGCTTCCAAGCAATTATTATCATTACTAGCTTAATTTAAAAAAAAAAAAAAGATTCTGTGATAGGATTAAATTATTATCCTATGTTAGGCACTGCATTGTGTCCTCCTACCCCCTACCGTGGGGCTTCCCAGGTGGCCCAGTGGTAAAAAGAATTTGCCTGCCAATGCAAGAGAGGTAGGAGACATGGGTTTGATCCTTGGGTTGGGAAGATCTCCTGGAGAAGGAAATAGCAAATCATTCCAGTATTCTTGCCTGGAAAATTCCATGGACAGAGGAGCCTGGTGGGCTACAGTTCATGGGGTCATATAGAGTCAGACATGACTGAGCAACTAAACACACACTCCTACCCCAGTCAAAATTCATATGTTGAATCCCTAATCCCCCATGAGTGTATTAGAGATAGGGGCCTTCAAGGAGGTAATTAAGACAATAAGGTCATAAGGATGGGGCCTTAATCCTACAGGATCAGTGTCCTTAGAAGAAGAGGAACAGACAGCAAAAGTGGAACACACATGCTTGCTTTGTCTCTCTCTCTGTTTCTTCACTCAGAAGAAAGGCCACGTGATGACCCAGAGAGAGGCGAGTGTCTGCAAGCTGAGGAGAGAGACCTCACAGAAACCCAACCTGCTGGCGCTCTGATCTTGGGCGTCTAGCCTCCAGAACTGCAAGAAAATTAAGGTCTTTTATTTAAGCCCCCCACTCTCTAGTACCTTGTGATGAAATTAGCAGACTAATACATCTTGTTAGGAAACACTGAAGTGTCTTATTCATAACAAGAATATTTTAGGAACCAGGAGTTGAAGGAAGAACCTCCCTAACAGTGTGCACAGGGGTTGGGGAAGCCCTAGATGCCATCCTCTGAAATGGTTCATACCTAGGATAGAAAGTTCAGTTTCACAGGAGATTGGACGAATCCTGTTATAGCTTCACCATTCTAGATCCATCCAAGAGATGCAGGTTCTGGTCTCAGGGCTTCCACCAACAGCTGTGCCAACTCCTCTCAATGATTCAGATTTCTCAAGTGTAAAATGAAGTTGGGGGGCAGGAATGGGATGCCCAGTATGGCTACATTCTTGTCAGGTCCCTTAGGCTACCAAGACACAGAGAGTTTATGATTCTTTCCCTTTTAGTCTCCTAGAGAGATATTTCAATATTGACAAGATCTATTGGGACATTTGTCAGAGAAACACACCAATCGTGTAACTATCTAGAAGTGGCCCACTTGCAATAAACCTGATTGGGGAAAGAAATGGGCAATTAATTTCAGGCAAACAATAAAATGTGTGAAAATTAAAGACGTAGAGAAACTAATGATGACAGCGATGAGGGCTGGCTCTGCCTTTATTAGCGTCTTTTGTGTTCTTTTATGAAACGTCTATTATTGGCGAACTGGCTGATTATTCTCTCATAATTACTTCATATGGAATAATTAAATAAAATGCAGACAATAATCTTTTATAGACAATTACAAAGAGAAATATTTTTGCAGGAGCAAAAGAAGGGAGGGTGTTGGGTGAGACGGATAGAACGTGATAGCTTGTTCCTGGGTTTTCTCAGGGGTTCCTTAGCTCAGCTCTCTGCTGAGCCCTGCAAAGGGATGGTAGGCCTCTGTCTTAGGTGCTGAGGGCCTACATCCTTGCTTCTTCGATTAGAGGGGTATGGCTCACTGGTAGGTGGGGAACTGTGGACAGATTTTATAAAACAAGACTTGATCCAAATACTCACCTGAAAAGCATTAGTCTCTGTCTCTGGCCATCGGGCATGTCAAAGCTGTTACCACGAGAGGCTTTAAAGCCAGACAGGTACAGATGCAACTCTCTATTCTTGAAACTTCTACGTAGGGATCCTTACTGACACGTTTTCCTCTGCCTTACATATCTAGTCCATCACCTATGGTCTTAGGGATTCAGCCTCCAAAATACTCCCTAAATCATCTACTATTACTCTACTGCCACCACCCTAGGCCATAGTTTCCCTCTTGGGTCGGTGAGACAATCTTATGTAAATATTTCTGCTAAATACCTTGCTCCCATACAATTATTCTTCCATTAAGTAATCACTGGGATCTTTGAAAAATCAAGCTACATTAGACCATCGTTCCTATATTTAAAACTCTCCAGGGACTTCCTGTTGCCCTTATGAGGACAAGGACAAAATTCTCCTGCTGAACTGGACAGCCCTAGCTGGTGCGGGCTCAGTGGGCTGCTCTGCTCTCATTTACCCTCCCCTCCCTACTCTGGCACCAGCCTGACATTCCCTGCCTGGCTGGGACTTTCCTAAGCTATTAGGGCCACTGTCCACACTCTGCCTCAACATTATTTCTTGGGTAATTTGTATACATCTTCACATTCATTAATGAGGGCAAGGGTTTTGGTCTGCTTTCATCAGTAGCATAGTGTTTACCTTCATGGAGCCAATGTTTTATTTTATTTTGGGGAGGGGGAAGTTAGGGTGTAGAGAGCATAATAAAGCAAACATATAAAATACTTATAGTGTTTTCTGATGACAAGTGAGAAGGAAACATTAAAGCATCAGAGGAATGGGCCATGGCTAGTGTTGGTGTAGGGGGTTGTGATTTTTAAATAGGGTGGACAGGATGCCCTTGAAGATGATATTTCAGAGGAGACCTGAGGAGGTGCCGAGTGAGTTTTGTCAGCTGAAGGGTCTTCAGAGCAGTAGCACCTTAGGTGTGAACACACTTCACATCCAGATCTTAACTTCTAAAGGCCATGCTCCACAAAAAAAGAACTTGGAGAAGTGGCTGACTCCAGGACTGGGGCAGGGAAAGTACAATTCAAATGAAGTCAAAGGATGTACATTTCAAATGAAGCCAAATCAAGGAATTATATACTAGGTGCAAAAGACAGAGGGATCATCTTGAAAGGGCTCCTGCTGGCCAACTCTCGGAGAAAATAAATAATAGGAATGAATCATGACCCACTGAGTAAAAGAGAAGTCCATGAGTCAACACTGATATAAATAAACAAATGAACAAAACCATGGGGAAAAGATAAAATTCTTATAGGAGAATGCCAACTAATAAATGTAGGCATGATGGAATTAGGAAATGGCTGTTTGAACATTGTTCTGGTTAACAACTGGTCTTCCCAGGAGGCTTAGTGATAAAAAATCTATCTGCCTGCCAATGCAGGAGACACAGCTTCTATCTCTGGGTCAGGAAGATCATGTGAAGAAGGAAGTGGGAACCCACTCTAGTATTCTTGCCTAGAAAATCCCATGGACAGAGGAGCCTGGCAGGCTATAGTCCATGGAATCACAGAAGAGTTGGACACAATATAGCAACCAAACAACAACAGTGAAGAAAACTGGAAAGCATCGTATTAATCAAGTGATCATAGTATCAACATGGATGGGACAAACTGACATTGCACGCCAATGAGGAGAATGCCAATGAGAAGAAAGCGAAAGTGAAAGCGAAAGCGAAGTCGCTCCGTCGTGTCCGACTCTTCACGACCCCATGGACTGCAGCCTACCAGGCTCCTCCCTTCATGGGATTCTCCAGGCAAGAATACTGGAGTAGGTTGCCATTTCCTTCTCCAGGGGATCTTCCCAACCCAGGGATCAAACCCGGGTCTCCCACATTCCAGACAGATGCTTTAACCTCAAGAACAAAGTATTAATTCAGGGGTTTCCTGCCCCAGATGGATAACTTAGGTCTAAACTTGAGGAAGGATCAGACCAATGCCAGTTAAGGGAATTTCTACAAAATGACAAAATTATAATCTTTAAAAAGATCAAGAACATGAGATTCAAGGAAAGACTGAAGGACTGCTCCAGACTGAGGGAAAATAGAGACATGTGATGACTCGGTGGAACCCAACATCCAGATGGGTCTCTTTTGCTGTAAAGGACATCATTGGAGACTTTGGTGTAACTTGATTGGGGAGGTTCTGGATATCTCCTTGTACTATTCTTGCAACATTTTTTTTTGTAAGTTTGAACTTGTTGCAAATAATATTACATTAAAAAAAACTGAAAACTCAAAACTCCCATACTTCCACTATAGTGAGTGACAAGTTCCTTGCAACACAAATTGCAACTGACTGTGATAACAGCCAGGAATAGTGACAAGAGAGTCAGTGGCCTCAGGTCTCCAGGACTGTTGAGGGAACAGCCAACTCTGATGAGGATGAGGAGAAAGAAAGGAAGGAAGAGGGTGTTGATGGAGTGGCTTTGCCATTTGTTTCTTGTCATCAGCTCCCATCTGCAAATTCCTGTGCAGGAGTAGTAGCATAATCAGAGTCCTTTAACTCTAAACATAATCTCACCAGTTGTCTTCCTGCATGGTTGGGAGTGTGTGGGTGGCAGCAAATAGAAGAAAGATCGGAAAAAATAGAAGAAAAATAGATGCAAATGGGGAAAATGTCCCATCATAACATATATTCTTCCTTCCCTCCCCGACAACTATATCAAACAGAATAATGAAAGAAAAACTAAAAACAAAAGTCAGCCACCATCAGGAAACCTCCCAAATTCTTCTGTGCCAAAACCCAGCAGAAGCCAAGGAAGTGGCATTTCACCCACACGGCCTTCCTGACGACGGACCCCAGCTGGGTCTCCCACGTCTAGGTTATTTATGAGGCTCTGGGAAGGCATTCAGAACTGGAGAGAAACTCCAAACCCTGCCTCTCAGAGAAATGTGGTGACTTCAAGGACTGTGTGGGCTCAGGAGGACACACCTTCCTCCTGGGAGACCTCAGCTCCAGTCCAGGGATGCTCAGACTGACTGGGTTCAAATCCTGACTCCAGTCTTCACCAGCTATGTGAGTATGAGTCCATCTCTTATGAGTGCAAAGTTTCAGTCGTGAATGTTGAAAAAATTCTGGAAATGGACAGATGGTAGAACCATGTATGTGCTTAATGCCACTAATCTGTACATTTTTAAAGTTAAAATTTGTATCGTGTATATTTTACCATAATAAAAAATACATTTAGACAGACAGAGAAATTTCTGCCTCAGTGTCCTCATCTCAAAATTGAGAGCAGTAATAAGACCTACTTCTTGAAATTGCTGTAAGGATTAAATGAGGTGAGAGTGTGCGTGTGTGCTCAGTCGCTTCAGTCGTGTCTGCCTCTTTCCAACCCTGTGGACTATAGCCTGCCAGGCTCTTCTGTCCATGGGATTCTCCAGGCAGGAACACTGGAGTGGGTCACCATGCCCTCCTCCAGGGGATCTTCCCAACCCAGGGATCAAACCTGGGTCCCCTGCATTGCAAGCAGATTCTTTATCTCTGAGGCACTGGGAAAGCCCCAAATGAGATGAGACTTAGCACTTAATAAGTGTCATTGCACTATTTCTCTGGCTGTCTACATGTGTTTTTTATTATGGTAAAATATATATGACACAAAACTTAACCATTTAAAAATGTGCAGATCCGTAGCATTAAGCATTTGTATTGTTCAGCCATTCTGTCCATCATAGTGCTTTCAATGTTCACAATTGAAAAATTGAACTCATTTAACAATAACTCCCCACCTCTCCTTCCCCATTCTGCTATTGTATCTATGAATCTGCATACTCGAGGTACCTCATATAAGTCAAATTGTGCAATATTTTGTCCTTTAGTGACTGCCTCATTTCACACACCATGTTGTCAAGGTTCACCCATGTTGTTGCGTGTATTAGAATTTCATTCCTTTTTAATGCTGAGTAATATTCCGTTGCATGTTTACCCGTTCATCTATTGATGAACATGTGGGTTGTTTCTACCTTTTCACCATTGTCAATAATGCTGCTGTGAACATTGGTATCCAGGTATCTATTTGAGTCCCTGTTTTTGATTATTTTGAGTATATTATTGTTTTATGCTGAATTTCTGCTCATCTACTCCCTGCTGCTTTATGGTAAGAATATACTCTGATGCTCAAAACAGCCCGGAAGTGATACCAAACATCTTATTTAAAACCCTCAGAAATCTTGGCCTTCATCATTTGATTTTGGTCAGAAATTAACATCCAACTTGCTTTCAGCCAAACACTCAATGCAGAGAAGCAGGAAGGAGAGAGAATTGGGAGGGAGGGAGGGGAGAGAGGGAGGGGGAGGGGGGAGGACTTTGGGTTCAGAAAGAATTCCTTTAGAATTCTGGCCTGTTATCTTAAATTTGGGGGCTTCCTTGGTGACTCAGGTCATAAAGAATCTGCCTGCAATGCAGGAGACCCAGGTTCAATCCCTGAGTCAGGAAGATCCCCTGGAGAAGCAAATGACATCCCATTCTAGTGTTCTCGCCCTGGAGAATCCCATGGACAGATGGCCTGGTGGGCTACAGTCCATGGGGTCACAAAGAATTGGACACAATTGAGTGACTAACACTTTATCTTAAATTTACATGGGCCTTGTCTTGTTTATGTAATCTCTATGAACCTCGGTTTTCCTATATAGAAAACAAATTATATGCATAGACTATTCACTTCTTTTTCCATATGAAAATTAAGTCAGATTATATATTATATGTAAACTCCTGGCATTATATGTAGGCCCTCAGTAAATGTTACTTCCTACCCCTCTGCTAATATTTATGTCAAAAGTAATGTAAACTGACAGGTGATTTATTTGTATCAATGTCAACATAATCATTGTTATTGCTAATTCTTGGGAGCCTACCATGGGCCAGGCACTGAACCTAGTGTTTTTTACATAGGTTAATGTATTCACTTCTTTAAATGTCTCATTGAAGAGATGAGTCCCATTGTTATCTCTAATTTAGATGTGGAAATTGTGGCTTAGAGGAATTCATTAATTTGCTCAAGGTCCCACAGCTAGTAAGTGATGGAGACTAGAGTTAAGTGGGTCATTTCCAAGGCTGTAAACCTTCACACTCCACTGTCCCTACAAATACTAGCTAAATGGGTAAATGAAGAAACCTAGAGCTCAAAATAACAGAAAGTATAAGAAAGGGAAGGACTTCTGACATTTTGTGAGTGTGTGTGAACAAGCTGGGGGAGTAACATTGATGATAGTATAGTTGGATGAATATGAACAAATAACCTCAAGGGTATTGGTTAATAGATTATTATGAAGACAGAAAGAAAGTCTCTAGTAGAGTTCCATAGAACGCCACTCTTGAAATGGTTGGCAGTTTTATTTACCAATGACTTGTATGAAGTCACAAAAAGAAGGATTATAAAAGCACATGGATCTGGGAAGGCCGGCTGCGTGGTGCACTGAGAGCCCCTAGCCGGCTGCGCGGCGCACTGAGAGCACGCCCGAGAGGAGCTACCCAACGACCGAGGAAAGACGGCGGTGAGGACTGGCGCACTAAGCACGGCCGAGAGGAGCTACCCCACGACCGAGGTCAGGAAGGGTGGCCGTGAGGAGATACCCCTCATCCAAGGTAAGGTGCGATGGCTGTGCTTTGCTGGAGCAGCCGGGAAGAGATACCCCACGCCCAAGGTAAGAGAAACCCAAGTAAGACAGTAGGTCTTGCAAGAGGGCATCAGAGGGCAAATACACTGAAACCATACTCACAGAAAACTAGTCAATCTAATCACACCAGGACCACAGCCTTGTCTAACTCAATGAAATTAAGCCATGCCCGTGGGGCAACCCAGGATGGGCAGGTCATGGTGGAGAGATATGACGGTGTGGTCCGCTGGAGAAGGGAATGGCAAACCACTTCAGTATTCTTGCCTTGAGAACCCCATGAACAGTATGAAAAGGCAAAATGATAGGATACTGAAAGAGAAACTCCCCAGGTCAGTAGGGGCCCAATATGCTACTGGAGATCAGTGGAGAAATAACTCCAGAAAGAATGAAGGGATGGAACCAAAGCAGAAAGAATACCCAGCTGTAGATGTGTCTGGTGATAGAAGTAAAGTCCGATGCTGTAAAGAACAATATTGCATAGGAACCTGGAATGTCAGGTCCATGAATCAAGGCAAATTGGAAGTGGTCAAACAAGAGATGGCAAGAGTGAATGTTGACATTCTAGGAATTAGCGAACTAAAATGGACTGGAATGGGTGAATTTAACTCAGAGGACCATTATATCTACTACTGTGGGCAGGAATCCCTCAGAAGAAATGGAGTGGCCATCATGGTCAACAAAAGAGTCCGAAATGCAGTACTTGGATGCAATCTCAAAAATGACAGAATGATCTCTGTTCGTTTCCAAGGCAAACCATTCAATGTCACAGTAATCCAAGTCTATGCCCCAACCAGTAACGCTGAAGAAGCTGAAGTTGAATGGTTTTATGAAGACCTACAAGACCTTTTAGAACTAACACCCAAAAAAGATGTCCTTTTCATTATAGGGGACTGGAATGCAAAAGTAGGAAGTCAAGAAACACCTGGAGTAACAGGCAAATTTGGCCTTGGAACACGGAATGAAGCAGGGCAAAGACTAACAGAGTTTTGCCAAGAAAATGCACTGGTCATAGCAAATACCCTCTTCCAACAACACAAGAGAAGACTCTATACATGGACATCACCAGATGGTCAACACCGAAATCAGATTGATTATATTCTTTGCAGTCAAAGATGGAGAAGCTCTATACAGTCAGCAAAAACAAGACCAGGAGCTGACTGTGGCTCGGACCATGAACTCCTTATTGCCAAATTCAGACTTAAATTGAAGAAAGTAGGGAAAACCACTAGACCATTCAGGTATGACCTAAATCAAATCCCTTATGATTATACAGTGGAAGTGAGAAATAGATTTAAGGGCCTAGATCTGATAGATAGAGTGCCTGATGAACTATGGAATGAGGTTCATGACATTCATTGTACAGGAGACAGGGATCAAGACCATCCCCATGGAAAAGAAATGCAAAAAGGCAAAATGGCTGTCTGGGGAGGCCTTGCAAATAGCTGCGAAAAGAAGAGAAGCGAAAAGCAAAGGAGAAAAGGAAAGATATAAACATCTGAATGCAGAGTTCCAAAGAATAGCAAGAAGAGATAAGAAAGCCTTCTTCAGCGATCAATGCAAAGAAACAGAGGAAAACAACAGAATGGGAAAGACTAGGGATCTCTTCAAGAAAATCAGAGATACCAAAGGAACATTTCATGCAAAGATGGGCTCAATAAAGGACAGAAATGGTATGCACCTAACAGAAGCAGAAGATATTAAGAAGAGGTGGCAAGAATACACAGAAGAACTGTACAAAAAAGAGCTTCACGACCCAGATAATCATGATGGTGTGATCACTGACCTAGAGCCAGACATCCTGGAATGTGAAGTCAAGTGGGCCTTAGAAAGCATCACTACGAACAAAGCTAGTGGAGGTGATGGAATTCCAGTGGAGCTATTCCAAATCCTGAAAGATGATGCTGTGAAAGTGCTGCACTCAATATGCCAGCAAATTTGGAAAACTCAGCAGTGGCCACAAGATTGGAAAAGGTCAGTTTTCATCCCAATCCCAAAGAAAGGCAATACCAAAGAGTGCTCAAACTACTGCACAATTGCACTCATCTCACACGCTAGTAAAGTAATGCTCAAAATTCTCCAAGCCAGGCTTCAGCAATATGTGAACCGTGAACTTCCTGATGTTCAAGCTGGATTTAGAAAAGGCAGAGGAACCAGAGATCAAATTGCGAACATCCGCTGGATCATGGAAAAAGCAAGAGAGTTCCAGAAAAACATCTATTTCTGCTTTATTGACTATGCCAAAGCCTTTGACTGTGTAGATCACAATAAACTGTGGAAAATTCTGAGAGAGATGGGAATACCAGACCACCTCACCTGCCTCTTGAGAAATCTGTATGCAGGTCAGGAAGCAACAGTTAGAACTGGTCATGGAACAACAGACTGGTTCCAAATAGGAAAAGGAGTATGTCAAGGCTGTATATTGTCACCATGTTTATTTAACTTATATGCAGAGTACATCATGAGAAATGCTGGACTGGAGGAAACACAAGCTGGAATCAAGATTGCCGGGAGAAATATCAATAACCTCAGATATGCAGATGACACCACCCTTATGGCAGAAAGTGAAGAGGAACTTAAAAGCCTCTTGATGAAAGTGAAAGTGGAGAGTGAAAAGGTCAGCTTAAAGCTCAACATTCAGAAAACGAAGATCATGGCATCTGGTCCCATCACTGGATGGGAAATAGATGGGGAAACAGTGGAAACAGTGTCAGACTTTGTTTTTCTGGGCTCCAAAATCACTACCGATGGTGACTGCAGCCATGAAATTAAAAGACGCTTACTCCTTGGAAGGAAAGTTATGACCAACCTAGATAGCATATTCGAAAGCAGAGACATCACTTTGCCAACAAAGGTTCGCCTAGTCAAGGCTATGGTCTTTTGTGGTCATGTATGGATGTGAGAGCTGGACTGTGAAGAAGGCTGAGCGCCGAAGGATTGATGCTTTTGAACTGTGGTGTTGGAGAAGACTCTTGAGAGTCCCTTGGACTGCAAGGAGATCCAACCAGTCCATTCTGAAGGAGATCAATCCTGGGATTTCTTTGGAAGGAATGATGCTGAAGCTGAAACTCCAGTATTTTGGCCACCTCATGCGAAGAGTTGACTCATTGGAGAAGACTCTGATGCTGGGAGGGATTGAGGGCAGGAGGAGAAGGGGACGACAGAGGATGAGATGGCTGGATGGCATCACTGACTCGATGAATGTGAGTCTGGGTGACCTCTGAGAGCTGGTGATGGATAGGGAGGCCTGGCGTGCTGCAGTTCATGGGGTCGCAAAGAGTCGGACACGACTGAGCGACTGATCTGATATATGAAATAAATGCAGGACAAATAACATACATTTTAATAAGGATAAATATAAAGATCTGAGCTAAGGTTTAAAAAATGCACAAATGGGATGTAGATGAACTGAGTTGCCAGAAGTGAAATGAAAAAAGATTAAGCATGATTTATTTGGCCAGAAATGCTTCATGCTCCAGTTGTGGGATGAGCTTGCCAAACATCTAATGTTCCCTTAGGCACTACAATTAGAGGAGCAGGATCCAGACAAAATGGAGATCATTTCATTGGTTTGATCACATCTATAACAATATGTTTAGTGCTGGAAGTATTACCTGAAGAAGAGTCTGAGCAACAAAGTAGCATTTATGTGGAAGAGGATGACCAGAACAGTTATAATGAGAGGAGATCTGGAAACAACATCACACCTTAGCTGTTGGTTGATCAACACAGCCCAACTTGGGGAAAAGACATATAGAAATAGAAAACAATTGTCTCCAAATATTTGAGAAGCTAACATATTGAAAGAAAAGAGTAATTTTTTTCTTGCTAATCCATAATGTAAGACCAGAACAAAGAAATGGAAGATTAGAGTCAGATTGCAATTTTTATATATGAAATTATTTCTTGAAAATGATCACATTTCAACAGTGGAATAAGTGTCCTCCCAATGCCAAGCAGCTCATCTTTCTATTTGTGGAGACGTTGGTGGGTCAGCCATTAGAGATGTTTTAGGTGACATCGTTCTGTCAGGCAATGGGTTAGACTTAGTGACTGTGCCTAAATGCCCTTTCCAACTCCAGATGTAATGACTGTACACTCTTGGGCTTCTCCTTGGGGGCCCTGCACAGGGAGGAGGGTGAAGGGAGGTGGAAGTCCTGGCATACGGAGGAAGGATCTCTGAGTGTGGGTTCAGGTCTAGTGGCTCCTTAGTTAGCTTTATGATTTGAGAGAGCTACTTACTCTTTCCAAACTTCAGTCTTTTCATCTGTAAAAGAAGCTGGATTAGATAATCTCTTTCTTTCCCTCTCTTTTTAATTGTGGTGAAAAACATGTAACATGAAATCTACCTTCTAAGTGTCCATAAAAGTATTGATCCCTGGGTCGGGAAGATCCTCTGGAGAAGGAAATGGCAACCCACTCCAGTACTCTTGCCTGGAAAATCCCATGGACGGAGAAGCATGGTGGGCTACAGTCCATGGAGTCGCAAAGAGTCAGACATGACTGAGCGACTTCACTCGCTCACTCACAGTATTGCTAATGATATGCTCATGTGCACAGCAGGTGTCCAGAACTTGTCATTGTGCATGACTGAAATTCTATGCTCATTGAAGTACATTTCTCTGTTTCCCCCCTCCTCCTAGCCCTGATTACCACCATTCTACTTTTCTTCCAAGGGTTTGACTAAATACCTTCTATTAATGCAAGGTGTTCTTTTCTTTCCTTTTTTTTTTTTTTACAGTTTTTGTCCTTCTGTGACTGGCTTTATTCCACTTACCATAATGTCCCAAAGGTTCATGCACAATGTGCCTTGTCAGAATGTCTTTCCTTTTTAAGGATGAATAATACTCCATTGCATGCTAGACCACATTTTCTTTATCCAGTCATCCTAAGTGATGGACACTTAGGTTGTTGCGATCCCTTGACTATTGTGAATAATGTTGCAATGAATATGGGAGTGCAACTAACTCTTTGAGATCCTGATTTTAATTCCTCTGAGTAAATATTTAGAAATGGGACTGCTGGCTTGTATAATGGCTTTATTTTGGGGAGAAAACTCTATACTGGTCTCCCCAATGGTGGGACCATTTTACTTTCCCATCAACAGTTCATGAGGGTTCGAATTTCATCAAAGGAAACAATCAATAGAGCAAAAACGCAACCTATGACATGGGGTAAATATTTGCAAACTATATATCTGACAAGGAGTTAATATCCTAAATACATAATGAATCTCAAGAACAAAATATCAAAATATGTAGTTAAAAAAATGGATAAATGATTTGAGCAGACATTTATCCAAAATGGATATACAGTAGCCACCAAGTGTGTGAAACTCAAAATGGATTAAAGATCTAAACGTAAGACCAGAAACCATAAAACTCCTAGAGGAGAACATAGGCAAAACACCCTCCGACATACATCACAGCAGGATCCTCTATGACCCACCTCCCAGAATATTGGAAATAAAATAAAAAATAAACAAATGGGACCTAATTAAACTTAAAAGCTTCTTCACAACAAAGGAAACTATAAGCAAGGTGAAAAGACAGCCTTCAGAATGGGAGAAAATAATAGCAAATGAAGCAACTGACAAACAACTAATCTCAAAAATATACAAGCAACTCCTACAGCTCAATTCCAGAAAAATAAACGACCCAATCAAAAAATGGGCTGAAGAACTAAATGGACATTTCTCCAAAGAAGACATACAGATGGCTAACAAACACATGAAAAGATGCTCAACATCACTCATTATCAGAGAAATGCAAATCAAAACCACTATGAGGTACCATTTCACGCCAGTCAGAATGGCTGTGATCCAAAAGTCTACAAGCAATAAATGCTGGAGAGGGTATGGAGAAAAGGGAGCCCTCTTACACTGTTGGTAGGAATGCAAACTAGTACAACCACTATGGTGAACAGTGTGGAGATTCCTTAAAAAACTGAAAATAGAACTGCCTTATGATCCAGCAATCCCACTGCTGGGCATACACACTGAGGAAACAAGAATTGAAAGAGACACGTGTACCCCAATGTTCATCGCAGCACTGTTTATAATAGCCAGGACATGGAAGCAACCTAGATGTCCATCAGCAGATGAATGGATAAGAAAGCTGTGGTACATATACACAATGGAGTATTACTTAGCCATTAAAAAGAATACATTTGAATCAGTTCTGATGAGGTGGGTGAAACTGGAGCCTATTATACAGAGTGAAGTAAGCCAGAAAGAAAAACACCAATACAGTATACTAAAACATATATATGAAATTTAGAAAGATGGTAACAATAACCCTGTATACGAGACAGCAAAAGAGACACTGATTTATAGAACAGTCTTTTGGACTCTGTGGGAGAGGGAGAGGGTGGGATGATTTGGGAGAATGGCATTGAAATATGTATAACATCATATATGAAATGAGTCGCCAGTCCAGGTATGATGCATGATACTGGATGCTTGGGGCTGGTGCACTGGGACGACCCAGAGGGATGGCATGGGGAGGGAGGAGGGAGGAGGGTTCAGGATGGGGAACACATGTATACCTGTGGCAGATTCATTTTGATATATGGCAAAACCAATACAATATTGTAAAGTTAAATAAAAAAAAAAATGATGTTCAACATCACCAACTACTAATGAAACGTTTATCAAAACCACAATGAGATATCACTTTATACCTGTTAGGATGGCCATTGTCAAAAAAATAGATAAGAATTTCTACTTTGACAGTCTATGATCCTAAATTTAAAGTAACTCAAAACACTGAATTGCAAAAGATGTTACAAATCTTATATGTATTTTATTTGTATTGAAGCCTAAGGACTTGATTCACTGTCTCTTTATTTTTGATTTGCACACAATTTTAAGGAGCATGATTTTTGATGTTCTCTGGCACACTACTAGATTAGATAAAATCAATTAAGAGGAATAGAGATGCCCAGAGTAGCAAACAGATGACACTGCAAAGTGACTCCACAACAGAACAGCGAGAGGAAGTAAGCACAGGAATTTTCAATCCACAGTTTACTGACCCTATGTGATACTTGGTCCAAAAAAAGTATCATTGCAACAAAGCACAGCACATTATTTAATGTGTATAACATTTCTGGTTTCTTTAAGGAGGAAAATGATAAAATCCTGAATTGCTCTAAGTAGGCAAACATGATTGAATTAAGACCATTTATGAGACAGAATGAGAAAGGGCCTGAGAGCCTGGAGCCTTGTAGACCTGGGTCTAAATCCCATTCCATCACTTACTAATAGTGAGAACTTGGGTTTCGACTTGTTTTTCTATAAAACAAGGTTGATAATACCACAAAGAGCTTTAGGGAGGATTCAATAAGATCATTATGCTTGTAAAATGTGTGCATCGTAAGAACTCAGTGATGTTGGCTGCTGCTCTGATGAGGACGACTGGTAAAAAAAAAAAGGATGAGAAATGTGTATGCAAGAAGGGGTGGGGAAGAGAGCACTCTGGCTGTTCTCTCAGACAACGTGGAGGGGGTCAAGTCAGAAGGGACTAACAGGGTCCAGTCTTAGGGCTTATGGTACTCTCAAGAGTGTCCAGCTCTCTTCTACTCTCTTCAGGCAGCCATGAAATTAAAAGACGCTTGCTCCTTGGAAGAAAAGTTATGACACACCTAGACAGCATATTAAAAAGCAGAGATATTACTTTGCCAACAAAGATCTGTCTAGTCAAAGCTATGGTTTTTCCAGTAGTCATGTTTGGATGTGAGAGTTGGACTATAAAGAAAGCTGAGTGCCGGAGAATTGATGCTTTTGAACTGTGGTGTTGGAGAAGACTCTTGAGAGTCCCTTGGACTGCAAGGAGATCCAACCAGTCCATCCTAAAGGAGATCAGTCCTGGGTGTTCATTGGAAGGACTGATGCTAAAGCTGAAACTCCAATACTTTGGCCACCTGATGTGAAGAACTGACTCATTTGAAAAGACTCTAATGCTGGGAAAGATTGAAGGCAGAAGGAGAAGGGGACGACAGAGGATGAGACGGTTGTATGGCATCACCGACTCAGTGCACATGGGTTTGTGTAAGTTCTGGGAGTTGGTGATGGACAGGGAAGCCTGGCGTGCTGCGGTCCATGGGGTTACAAAGAGTCAGACACAACTGAGCAACTGAGCTGAATTGACCTGAACTGGGCTAGCAAACCTTTAAAACCTTTAAAAGCTTCCTTGTTCCAGACCTTGGGTTTCCATGGTGCAGAGAAACAATCTATCGTTACAAACTTTTCTGTAGAGAAAAATGATTTGGTGCATGCTTTCCTGTTAAAAAAGGCAATGGCACCCCACTCCAGTACTCCTGCCTGGAAAATCCCATGGACGGAGGAGCCTGGTAGGCTCCAGTCCATGGGGTCGCTGAGGGTCGGACACGACTGAGCGACTTCACTTTCACTTTTCACTTTCATGCATTGGAGAAGGAAATGGCAACCCACTCCAGTGTTCTTGCCTGGAGAATCCCAGGGATGGGGGAGCCTGGTGGGCTGCCGTCTATGGGGTCGCACAGAGTCGGACACGACTGAAGTGACTTAGCAGCAGCAGCAGCAGTTCTACTCCAGTCCATGTTGTTGTGGTGGTGGTGGTCCATCTTACACGGAGCTATTACATGTATCCTAACATCTCGTGGTGAACTCCACACTAGCAGTGTGAACATTGACTACCATACTGTGCTCTGAAATTTTCACTGGTTCAAGTACTACCTGGGCTAGTTGACTGTGTTTTTTTTCAATTCTCCTCCATCTAAACATTTAGCAACAAGAATTCATACAGCTCCAACAAAATTAAACCCTTAGAGCAAAAGAAGAAAACCAGCTGATGTAGGTGAAATGCGTGTGTGCACTGGGCAGGGGTGGGGAGTTGTTGGTGACAGCATGACCTGAGGGTCTCCATGAGGTCATATGGCCTTGGGTGTCTTGGTTATTGGTCACTTGGCCCATGCCCAGGAGGTGATGCAGCTGGGTAGGATTCTGGGATTTGGATTTAACCTCTCTGAATGTTGTTTTCCTCATCTGTAAAGTGGGCACCGCAGTATTGCTTGTCTGACTGGGTATCGTGAACATTAAATGAGCTGAGTGAAAAGTGCTAAGTTCAGTGCCTGGCACCTGTGGCCACACATGACAGGCAGCAATGTTATCACTTCCATTAGGCCTTTCAGACCTGACCGCCCCAGCTGAATTCACAGCCCTCCACTCGAGGCCATCTCCTAACCTCCTTCCTAGACATTCTTGATCGACCTTATTTTATTTGTGCTTCTTTCACAGTGATCTCTCTCAGTAAAATGTAAACTCCTCTCTGTTCACCCCTAGATCAGCACCAAGCACTTAGTAGGTGCTCAAGGAACACTTATTTAAAGATGAAAAAATGAATTGGCTGATGTGAGGCAGACAATGGAGTGCAATTCCTGCCAGGCTTAGAGGATGGCAAGATCCCTTAATCCACCCCAATTGTCCCATTCTCAGAGATAGCTGGGAACAGGGGAAGCCGGACAGGTGGAGGTCCCTCTTCAGCACCACCAGGCATGTCAGTGCGTGCCCCGCATCTGGGTTTCTCCCAGCACACAGGTCATACTTGTCCAGGCTACAGCCTGGTATATATAGAGAGCAAACGACTACATGTATTCTACAGCTCCAGGGCCTACGGCAAGGCCGTATGTCCTCTTAAGTTCTCTCTCCAATGCCAGTGGGGGTTTTGTACGCTTCAATTATCTTTTAGTTTAATGTTTGAGTATCTGTAAAAATGCAAAGATATTTAGCAGAGACACCATTTTTACTCTTTGAAGTAACTGTGGAATCTAGTTCACAGATCTTTTGAAATGGGGGTGAGGCTCCTGAAAAAGGGAGAGAGAGGAGAGAACCACTGGGCAAAGCATGCCAAACCCGGTCAACTTTCTTGTTTTGCCAAAGGCCTATCTTGCCCTTGGGCTGCTGCTGCTAAGTCACTTCAGTCGTGTCCGACTCTATGTCGGCTCTTAGCGACCCCATGTACTGCAGCCTACCAGGCTCCTCTGTCTATGGGATTTTCCAGGCAAGAGTACTGGAGTGGGGTGCTACAAATAGCCTCAAATGTAAAGCACCTTTTAGTTCTATAGTTCAACAACAGAAGCTTGAGAAACCTTCTGTAGCAAAACCCTAACAGGTCACTATTTTGCAATGTTTACTCTTAATCTAAGGAAGATAGAACTCTAGTTGGTGTTGTTTGGGATGCTGAGAGCAACTATAAGAACAATGCTTTTTATATTGCAGACATGGTCAGTCCTCGAAAATGAGCAATAGTATAACTTGATGAAGAACAAGACTATCCTTTTGGAAAAGCTTAGTGTGGCCACTGGGTTGACCATTAGTTCTGGAAAAACAGAACTATACTCCATGGTTCAAGAAATGATGAAGATAGCATCTGTAGTCCAGATTTTGGAGAACAAAAAAAAACATAAAGGATCAAACCTGTACAAAAATTAAATCAAGGAAACAAGCTGCAAGCTTGTCTTGGAGTCTGTGACCATTCCAGCCCACTACTCAAGCTACAAGCTTCTCCAGCCAGTCAACAATTGATCCAGAAGTTGACCCTCATCACCAACATTTAACTTCAGGGTGATCAGTTTCCTCTACAGACCAGGGCTCATGTTTGTGTCAGGTATTTTAGAAAGATCGCCACCAAAATGATTTGAAATCAAAAGGTTTTACCTCTCAAAGGGTTATCTCTTACTCTCATCCACGCCGGATTACTGTGTCTATTTATATGCACATTTTAATATACATGAACATTTTACTTCTGTCTTCCCTTAATTACTTATTTGATATTTTAAAATCTTTATTAGATGCTTCTAGCACATCAGTGTGCCTTCTTTGAAGGATCCAACCCACATTTGGATGTATAAGGATATAGAAGGGTCCGTTGGCTCTGTAGTCCCATCATACTCAAATCCATATTTGTGTGCAGCATTGAACTTTAAGCCCTTCACATTCAATGGAGGAGTTTATGATTTTCATCCCTTCTCCATGCAAATGCCAGGATGCTCTTCCTTCTAACTAGTATTTGGAATGAGAAACATGAGTGAAATTCTTTTTTTTTTCTTTCCATGTTCTCTTGGGGAGTATAAGGAAAAATGATGGAAATGAAGGCTCAGAGATTCTGTATCTCAAAATACAAAATTGTCCACCCTGTGGTACTTTCAGCCTTGGGGCATGGAATGGACCTGCCCAGAATGGCCCCAGCTAACAGGAAGGAATGGGAGAAGCTCTCAACCGCTCTAGTCAAGATCTAAAAGGGCGAATTTGTTCTCCATCTGTGATAAGATAAGGTCTCATTTCAGGTTCATAGTTTCTTTAAAATTTGAACAAGGTGACCTTTAGAAGATCCAGGACTTCTTCTTCTTCCTCTGAGCCTTCCCAAACTGAACATTGTCTTTAAGAATCAGGTCAAGGATGACCTCCTTCGCATATAACTGACCCCATGGGAATCCATTTATTTCGCAGTCCCTCCAATGGACACCCTGTCAATCAGCTGCATGCATTTTCTGCAAGTAGCTATAGATTATCTTCCAGCTACCTCAGGTGTAGATGCTATTTTGTGTATGAGTCAAATAACCCTGAGGGCAAATAATCCTTCTTAGTTACTGATTGTCATAATAATTCATACAACTTTATGTTTAAAAATACATGATGTGAATAAGAAGGACATAAAGTTGTGTCCTCTATGCAAATATCATCCCTCTGACTTGCCCCTAGGATACTTGAAATTTCTACTAGTAGTCATTAAGATATTTCTTTTTTTTTTTTTTTTACTAAATATTAAATATTTTTTTTTTTTTTAGTTTGAACAATTAATACATTTCAGATATAATATTATACATATTTCAATGTCATTAAGATATTTCTGACCTAAGGCATTGATCTTTACTGGGAGAAAGGACATAATTGTGAACTACACATATTCATTCAGTTAATTACTCAAAGATTTCTACTGTGCACTTCTTGTACAAGGCATACACACTGCTGAGTGACGTGGGGTGTGATGCAAAGTTACTCCATTGCCTTTGCAATCCAAGCGTGTGGTTGTCATCTTTTGTTCTCACCAATATCTGGTTCTCTTCACCTTGGGGGTGGGGTTGGGGGGCACGTAGTAGGGTGGGTTGCATCTGCTGCCTCCTTGTGTTGGGGGCAGGGCATGTGACAAATTTGTTAATGAATTGTGACAAGAAGTCCTGTGTGTTACTTCCAGGTTGGAGCACTTACATGCTAATGTGAGACCCTTTTTATGCCTGGTGACAAGCTGAGTGTGAGGTGGTAGCTGCTCCATTAACCTGGCCCCTGAATGACTGCCATTAGCTGAACCCATCAGTGATGGAAGTCAAAACGAAGACACGAGGAAGAAAAAAGGCTTTCCTGTCGAAAACCTTGGGGGTCATTGATGCTGCAGCATGGACCCGCCTCCTTTGATTGATACAGGAAGCTTAACCTTGTAAGACAGGAACAAAATGTGAGCATAAGTGACTGTAATACAAGGAAGCAAGTTCTAAGGAAGACATAGCAGAATTCTTACAGGAGAGATGTCTCAATGTGTAGACTCTCAGTGGAAGCCCAAGGAAAGAAGTGGGCTAGGAACAGTTTAGAGAAAAACAGCGATTCAGAAAAGAGCCTTCCAGAAACTGTTTGAGCTCAGGTCTGCAGGGAGAGCAAATATTCATAGAATGTTCATAGAGAACAATTCAGATTGAATCACAATTTACACTACTAATAACAAGCTGCCCTTTATCCTGCACATTCACCATGTGCTTGGTTATTTGCTAAGTGGTTTGGGTTCATTATTGAACTGACCTGCTTGATGTCCCTGGAGGTAGGTACTACCTCCATCCTAATTCTGTGGTTGAGGAGGCTCTGATGGGTCTTGTAAATTGCTTGAGGTCCCACAGCCAGCTGGTCTCACTGCAGAGACTCAAATCCCAGCCTGACCACCCAAGGACCCTGCTTTCAGCCACAGGGCTGTTCTGCTTCTCAAAGGAGGCATCTTAGTGGCTGAATTTGGGAATGGGGAGGAATCTAGAGTTGTGTGTTATTAGCAAGACTCGGTTTATCTGTTAATGCAGCTGCAGCCCTGCTACTGTGCAGGAAGTGAGCCTTTCCAGGATGGGAGCCAGGGAGGTGAGCTGTGATGGGGAGACGCCAGGTGCAGAGGCAGAGTTTGGGCCCATTAGGGGGCGCCGTGTGCCTTCAGACCACAAGGTTGCGGTTGGCCTTTGTTTTCCAAGACCCTCCTGAAGTCTATAACTTCTAGAAGACACTGCAGGAAACAGCTCTGCCTCCAGGTGTCTTGAAAACTGAGTTTCTTTTCACCTACCTTCACTCTACCCTGGTCCTCCCTTTACTTTTATGACCATCTCCCGTCCCATCTACCGGTTTTGGACATGAAATTTCCATGAGACATTTGACCCTTCAGTTTGGGTTTTAAAAGCCAGCCAGCAGTAATTTCCAGCTGCAATTTTTGAATCAACTCCAGCTAGACAGATGTAACTTCTCTTCTGGGCCTCTTCATATACCCCAGAATAACTCACCACCATCAATTTCACCTCCACAATTTGGCTTATGCTTTTTTTCTCTGCTGACTCAAGTCCTCCTTCTTGGTTAAGGATGCATCTCTCAATTCAGAACTCTACAGCATCTCTCCTTTCTTGGTCGACAATCTCCTCTCCTTCAAACAGACCCTAAGCTCCTTGAGGGCAGGCACCACGCCTTCTGCTTCACTCACAAAACTTTATACAGTCCTGAGGATATGCCAAGGGCTCAGTAAAGGCCTCAGCTGCCCCAAGGGCATTTGTTTCCACCCTTTCTGATCCCATGGACTGCCATATTCTTCTTCTTACTTTTCTGTGTAACCGGTAAAACACTGTAACATCTGAATCCGCTCATTTGAACCCCTCTTGCTTTGGGGCCATTGAGTTTGAAGGCCTTTAAGTCAGTCATGGGTCTGGGTTACAGCTTCATAATTCTCTAGCTAAGGTATCTTGGGGGAATCACTTGAATGGTCATCTCAGTTCTCACATCTGCAAAATGAGAAGATAGTGATAGCAACCATGTTCTATGCGAGGATGGATGATATACAAAATATCTGGCATGTGACACAGGTTGGATATCCTGGGTTTTTTTTAACCCTCCTCCCTTCTTCTATTACACTTTCAAGTCTCACTGGAAGGAATTTGTTTCTTCCTCATCCACTAAATCTAAATCTACCTCTCCTTCCTCCTGCTGAGTTCCTTTTTTTTTTTTTTTTGGCCTGTTTAAACTCAGCATCTCTGCATCTCAGCACCCTGGGAAGAGGTCCTGGCTGGATTTGTAAGGAAGGTTGTGACTACAGGCGGACAGCTCAGTGTGGAGCCAGACGCAGCTCAGTTCCATCGGTGCCCAGCCCTGGGTTCCTGTGCTCCCGGAAACATTGTCAAGTTGCAGGGAATTTGGTAGCACTAATCAAACATTTGCTGTGCATCACCTGTAACTGGTGTGTACTTTAAGATAATGTCTGGCTTCAGAGTGGAGGCTGGTGATTAGAGCAGTAAATTAGCCCCACTTTGTGGTTGCAGGTTTTCTTGGCCCACGTAGCGCATCGGAGCAGATTTCAGAGTGCAGATGTTTTTCTGTTTTCCCTTTCATCTCTAAGGAGAACAATGACAATATCCCGATGTTCCCCTGCCATCCAATTATTCCCATTTTGCTTCTGTGCTTTAGCTCACCAGTCACAAAAGGCAGGCAAAGCTTGTTGGTCATCTTTGCTTCAAGGTGCCATCATGGTGGTATGTGGTTTTTTAGCTGAGTGAGACCACATTGAAGGTCTTACTCAAATCATAAGGGAGCTTTCACCTTTAATTGAGGACAATTGGCCATTTGGGTTTAATCCCATAGGTCAGTCTCACCCCAGCACCCACACAAGTAGACACACCTGCCAAGGTCCTCAGTTTCCTTGTGCTTTTCCACTTGAACATGATCTGCAAGGCCGGTCAGCCATGGGGCAAATGGCTGGGCCCTGAGGGGTGGACAGAGCACCTCGTGGGGGCAATTGGGTCCATACCACCCAGCAGAGGGCAGCAGTGCCTAAGAGTCGATCCTAAATCCATCCATTTACTCAGACACAGGCCAAGGCAGGTTGGGGGTGACTTTGGAGCATCCTTGGCAGCCTCATGCAAGTGGGGGATATTTCCTTTGTGAAGCCTGTTGGCTGATTCCATACTGAGGAGCCTAGAAATCCTAGAGCCACAGAGCCCTCTAGAGAGCAAGGTTTGTTCCTGAATTCCCAGGCTGGTCCTGGAAGGGTCCACACTGCTTTTCATATCGAAGGTGAAATCAGTTGCTGGAGGTAGAGTCAGTGTGTCTCAGTCAGCAGAGAAGGTCTACAAGGCTCCATCAAGGTCTGACTCCTCTCTTGTGTAGTGGGTCAAGGCCCAGTGGTTTAAGAGGCAAAGGCTTTGGGTTTCAGCCCTCTTGTTTTCAAATGTAATTTGCATCCAATCTCTACCTCTCTATGTAATGCCTATGCCAGCATGTTTGTAGATACATTCTTTTCCACCTCTACTCAACCCAGAAAGTCTCTCTAAATTTGTTCATTTTTAGGGAATTTACCCTTCACATTGGTCCTTGTCTTCATATCCACCCTGCAGAAGAATCTCAGATTAAACTCATTCACCCTTCTCACTTCACCTCACTGTAAGATGCCCCTTGGGGTTGCATGGAAGAGATGGGCCCTGAAGTGGAGAAAATAAGCCCAGGAAAGCAGAGCCTAGGGCAGCCACCCAAAAACATTTTTCAGATTGGTCTTCTCTAGACTCCAGCAAGGATAGTGATTTAGACGGTTTGAATTACCGGACAACATGGGATAAGATTAAGCCTGGATTGAAGGTCTAAACTGGATCAAGAACATCATGAGGGTCTGAGCTCCTGGAGGCCGACTCCCAGGAGACTGGGGGGAAGTAGAGAAGGCAAGAGAAGTGTGAGTATAACAAATGCAAATCTTGCCCAGACCAGTTTTGTTTAGGACCACAAGGGAAACTATAGAAAAGGCCCCTGCACTGGCTGTGTAGCTTTTTATTGGACAACTGCTAAGCTCATTTCACCTCTCAGCCTCTGGGATTCCATGAGCTGGATGAAGTTTTGAATCATCATTGGCTGAAATAGCTTCTGTGTGGTCACTGTGTTTTGCACTGGAGCTGAGCTGTTTTAATATACAACAAACTAGTTTCTTCTACTTTCCACAGACAGTCTGCACTGACCTCCCAGGGGCTTCTGGGAGCTGCATGGCATTATGGGAAAAGTAATAAACTTGGAATCAGGAGACCTGGGTTGGTCCTAGTTTTCTTGGGCAAGTCGCTTTCCCTCTCTAGTTTGCAATTTGCTCTTCTGTCAAATAAAGACATTGGAATACATCAGGGAAGGCAAGTGTATAGCACAAATGGAGGTAGGCAGTTCATGCCTATAGCACATAAGGCTAATAGATCATCTTTTCTACTGAATTAGACTCAGAATCCTTTGCAACATAGCATTTGAAACAGCCATTATTGACCAAATAGAGTTCTTTCTTGAGGCTAAAACTGCTTGCCACCACTGGTTTAGATAATTTTAAAGGTTCTTGCAGTTCTAAACTAAGCCTATGCAAGACTGTAGTGGCCTTCAAAAACAAAAAAAACTGATATCTAGCCGTGTTTTTCAAAAGAACCACATGAATTTAAAAAGGAATGTCTGAAAATATTGGTGTTATTTAATCAATTAGAAGTCTTTGAGAAGTGCCTACCAAGTGCCTAGAACTTTTGTAAGTTCTTTACAAAGCGATTTGATCTAAAATACTTGTATTTCAGGGACTAATCACACCTACTTATACTCCAAACCATAAGGGAATATGGTTCCTTCCAGTACTGCAAGGTAGGTAACCACTTAGTCTCCAGGTAGGAAAAATGGGTTGGAGAGACATAATATAGCCGCTAGGAGAATGGAGCTACTAGTAGCTAGTAACACAGTGGCTAGTATTGTGGAGAATATGGGAGATGTAACATAGTAGCTAGATGTTTTCCAAACCAAGCCATATAGATTAACTCTAGCAAAAATGTCTTTTTTTTTTTTTTTGCAAGAAGTCTTCCCTTATCCCTTCAGGTAGAATGAAACTCCATTCTTCTTGACACCCATTGTACTACTCAATACATTCCACCACGTACTATCTTTCCCTTAAAAAGTACAAGCTCTTTGAAAGTAGAGCTTGTGTTTAATTCTTCTCTATATCCCCAGCACTGAGCACCAGTATTATGCCCAAATGTTACATGAGTTGAGTTAAAATCACAGTTTTTGTCTCCAGCCAGTCTGTGCCTTAAAGAATTTATAGTCCATATTATTAGATTCCTAAAAAGTTATGCCCGAGACACACTGCAGAAGCAAAAATAAAATATTGACATGAGTGTTGAAATCCCCGTTGGTTCAGGTAAGGATCTAAAAGCAAAGGAAACAGATTAGATCCAGCCCTGTGTCTTTGTGGCTTCCATAGTTTTAGATGACACCAATCAAGAGATCACAGAAAACTAAACTCAGGAGGTCTTTCATGACCTGATCCTTAACTCTAAAGAGGCTTGGTCAAGAATATGTCTCCAATGATGTTTTGATTATAAGAATGTAATTATTTATTAACCAAACATATATCAAACTTCACTATCCAACTGCGCTCTGTGATAAGGTGATCTCAGGCCTGCTTGATTCTGTTCCACCAGAGAGATCAGCTCCAGCTGATAGAGGAGATAATTCACTGCCCAGTGAGTACAGAAACAGACTGCCTTCATCTGTGGTGGGAGGTTTATCAGAAGAGTTCAAGAGCAGCTTCCACAGAGGACTCAACTATAAAGCTACAGGTAAGATTTTTCTTCTTGGGGGTGATGGCCTAAGAGGGCCCAATAAAACTCAACAATGTTTGCAGGGCATAGATCGAGGAGCCCAGAGCTGAGCAAGGCAGCCCCGTAGTTAGAAAGCAACCATAGAATTGACAAAGCATTTCCACACACGTGAGCACTTTTGATCCCTGACCACAATGGTAAGAGTTATTATTTCTGTTTTCTAGATGAGGTAACTGATATGCAAGGATGTTAACAAACAGTTAAATTAACTTTGAGAAAGAAAAAAAGAGAAGGCCCTGACATCTGAAAGCTGGACTGGCCCTCACAGCTAGGTCATGTTATTCTCCTGATGGATATAAACAATCTTGCAGAACACTAACCTCAGGCAAGGTTATTCTGAGACCATGATAAAATGAGACAAAGCAAGGGTACTTTATAATTTTATCTAAACAAACAAAAACAAGGCCACCATGCCACCCACAAATACTGAAAACCCACTTAGAATGAGTGACATCTACTTCTTTACCAGTAATTCTCACTATACATGAGATTTATTAAGATACCCAGTCATAGACTTTCCCCCTCTTTCTGACAGCACCCAATGTGGAGCAAACCTTCATTTCCTTGGACCCTGTCTCAAATCATCCAACAAGGCCAAGATACTACAAACGGTTCTTTCCAGCACCCTTTTCCTGAGATAGCAGTTTGCCATGATGTGCATCCTCGCTCAATTGAAAGAGTAATAACCCCAACATGTTCAACTACAGGTGTGAGCCTGGTGGTCTTTGGCTGGAGGATATTGACAGTTTCCATAAGGTTAAGTGGGTTGCCATGATCACACAGGTGTTAAGGGTGGTCTTGTTCTTTCCTGGGCACTAGACCACTGAGCAAGATTAACCCCATCAGCAGCATATGTGAGAGGCCTGGAGACTACAGTGGCAGCTACCAGGAGATAATTGAAGGGCACTGGGGGTTTACTGGAGACTAAATCATCTTAATATTTCCTTTTCAGTCTTCAGTTCGATTTTTCAAATTCCTTTCACGTCTAACTTTCTTATTTGAGCCATATATTAATGTGCTATTTGGCAGGTGGGATAGGAAGTGGTTTGCATATGGTCTCCTAGCTAGTTAGCAGAGAGCTCCTTTCCTTACCTACCACGTACTCCTACCAGTCCGTGTGTAAAATGGAATACCTGCTTAACATTCTTTTTGGGCACGGTCAAGTCCTATGATAATTGAAAAATCAGAGGATGAGAGACTTGGGGGAGGTGAGTTTATCTAAAATGGGCATGAATTTTTAACAAAATTTTACACTTAGTGTAAGCAAATAATTACCAAGCTTCACAAAATTTGATGTACTCATAGGCTTCTTTAAGAGATGGATGGGACTCAGATCATAGAAGGTAACAATTGAGATAGAGCATAAATAAGGTATTTTGTTCAGGTCTGGGAATCACATTTTAGAGGATCAGTGGGTAGCATGTTTGCAGCACATTCAGAGGTGGGTAATGATTGTGAAGAATAGCTTTGAAACCAGGTCACAGGAAGAATGGTTGAGACAATAGGGGCAGGGAACGGAGAATAGTTCACATGGTGGAGACGTGTCTTCAGACATGGGAAGGCCATCACATGGAAGAGAAAATAAATTTTCACTGTGTTACTTTGGAGGCAGAATTAGGACCAGTGGGTGGAATTTATAAGAAGCCAACTTTTGGCTCAATATGGGAAGTGCCTTTTTAACATAGAGAACTGTCCAACAATGTAGATGTCAGCAAGCTTACTATTCTTGAGGGAATTAAAGTAGAAGCTGGAAGGGATTTTGTCAAGGACGCCTGAGAGCTGGTCTTGCAGTGGGTGGAAGTTTGTATCCATGACACCTGAGGTTATTCCAGCTCTAATATGCCCATCTGGGTTATTCTAGGCACTAGATGGGATGGCGGGGTGGGGGGCGCAGGTGAAGAATTCAAGGATTAATACAATGCAGTAACTTTACTATCTGTGTTTTTGTATAATCTTTTGCTACCTTGCATTTTAATTTGATTAGCTCTTTGGTCAGGTATCATCTCCCCATCGAATTTATTTGATAAAAATGTATTACACACTGATGTTTTCCAGGCTCTGTGAATACCTTGGTAAAAACAAACAAATGAACAATGACATGGACCCTTCTCCTAGAGTTTCATCAGGATCCTAAACTTGAAAGCCTTAACCGTATATTCATGAACTCTTTATCTCCCAAAGAGCATCAGTAAAATGTCAGTCCATAAATGTGACTGCACGTGCAGGAACAAACGAGAATGCAGGACAATTGATGTCCAACTCCAGACGCCTGATGAGTCACCTGCTTCTATCTTGTCATCTCAGAATTTTAAAGGAAAAAACTACTTCCAGAAGTCCTGGAATTCAGTTTTCCCTAGATATAGGGGATGGCCATCCAAGTTCAAATTTAAATGTTTTAACTGCTCTGTAGCTCACAGATGGTTCTCAAGAAGTAGTTCTCAGGACGTTTTACTCTGGAGATGAGGAATAAAGGACACTGTCATCAGACCTGTTTATCAGTATTTCAGTTCAGTTCAATTCAATTCACTTTTAATGAGAGCCTTTAAGGCGATGTATTAAATCCTCCAGAGAATTCAGAAACAAATAAGATCTAGTCCCAGCCTTAGGAGCTTACTTTCTGGTTTGGAGCCTGCTGATAAATAATTGTAAATTTAAAGTAAAACATCTAAGTGACTTAGGGAAGAAACAGAGAGATGGAAATTACACTAGTTTTCGGGTTTAAGGAAGGAATGGCACTTTCACGGCAATTTTGAAGGATACATACATTTTTACAGTAATTGTAGGGGGAGAATATTTTAGGAAGACACATGAGCTTGAGAAAGCCACTGACATGGGAGTTTGTGAAATGTCTGTGGAAAACAGTCAAGATCTTTGTAATTGGGAGTAAACAGCACTTGTGTGCTCAGTCGCTCAGCTGTGTCTGACTCTTTGAGACCCCATGGACTGTAGCCCACCAGGCTCCTCTGTCCATGGAATTTTCCAGGCAAGAATACTAGAGCAGGTTGCCATTTCCTCTTCCAAGGGATCTTCCTGACCCATGGATCAAACCCACGTCTTCTGTGTCCCCTGCACCGAGGTAGATTTTTTACCACTGTGCCACCTGGGAAGCCTCTGAATAGGTAGTGGTGGTGATTTTTGTTGTTAAGTCGTGTCCGACTCTTGTGACCCCGTGGACTGTAGCCTGCCAGGCTGAATAGGTAGTGGTGGGAGGTAAAAGCCAGAGGATGAAGCCATAGAAGACAGAGACTTGGGCCCCCGACCAAGGGTTTCTTTTAAGTTTTGTAGGTAAAGGAGATTCGTGGAAAGCTTTCATCCAGTGAAGAGGGATAATCAGAGCCATAACAAAGAAAAGGTGCAACTGGCAGCTTTGTATGGAATGAAAGTGAGAGTAACAGGGCAGGTGTCTCAGAGGTAGAAAAGAGCCAAATGAAAGGACGGGCGCATGAAGCGGAAAGAAAGAGAGGAATCTGAGACGAGATGCTGAGGAGGGGGAATCCACAAAGTTTAAGCTTTGGAATAAATGTGGCCAGGAAGGAACGGGAGGGATGGTGGCGGGGGAAGGCTCGGGGTAAGAGCAAATAGGAAGGGCTGTATTTTAGACAGCAGTTTTGAGACGCTGCTAAGACCCCAGGCTGACCGTTTAGTTGGCAGTTGATTCAAAGCCAGTGTCCAAAGCTTGGGAGAGGACTTGGGGTTAGTATCAGGAATTTGCAAGTCATCTGGGTAGAAGCCAATATTATATAAAAAAGATGCAATCATTGAGGGATTGAGGTAAAGATTCTCAGTGATTTGGGGGAATATCTGTGTTTAGGGATGAGAAGGTAGTAAAAAACAAACAAACAAAAAAGATGGAAAGTGAGGTTTGTGATAAAAAAAAAAAAAGTTGAGCAGATGACAGTAACCAGAAGAGACATTTCAAGAAAGGCAGGTTGGTGGTCAGTAGTTCGAACCAGAAATAGCTCTGAGGTTTGGCAGTTACTGATGTTCTAGAGTCCTTTAGAAAATAGCATCAGCACCTACTGGAGGAAGCAGCCAGATTGCATGGGGCTGTTCGCGCAGTGGGCCCAGTGACAGGAGTCACATTTCCAAGGAGTAAGGAAGTGAAGGAACATTTTGAAGATAACATGAGTGACACAGTGTTTTATTAAAATAGGACACATTTTTTTAGGGAAAAGTGTATACAGAGGAGAAGCTAAACATATTAGCTTGTTGTAGAGGTTCCTTACTGAATTGATGATCAGGAATCAGGTATGAGGCTGCCGCTCCTCTTCCACAGGTAACTGGCTTGTATGCCTTGCTCTGAAACCCTGTTGCAGGTGGCTTGTGCATCCTCTGCTCTTGGGATGCTC
Organism: Tragelaphus eurycerus; assembly: GCA_935064755.1. Classification (NCBI taxonomy): domain Eukaryota; kingdom Metazoa; phylum Chordata; class Mammalia; order Artiodactyla; family Bovidae; genus Tragelaphus; species Tragelaphus eurycerus. Next base: position 18,286,151 of record CAKXYN010000023.1, read on the forward strand.
CCACCCTGTGCCCACCCACCTACTGCCACTGAGAATTGTCTTTAAACATCCCCTCTGGCAGGGACTTCCCTGGTGGCTCAGAGGGTAAAGCATCTGCCTATAATGTGGGAGACCCAGGTTTGATCCCTGGGTTGGGAAGATCCCCTGGATGAAGGAAATAGCAACCCACTCCAGTACTCTTGCCTGGAAAATTCCATGGACGGAGGGTCTGGTAGGCTGTCCATGGGGTTGGACACGACTGAGTGATTTCACTCACTCACTCACTGGCAGGGATCTCTCTTTTCTTTGAATCTCTGTTGCATCAACTATATAGCCAGCCAGTTTAGCCTGAAATGATTTTCTTTACTGAATGTGTTTTTTTGTTTTCGACTAGACTGGTGAGGGCTAGAAGAAGGTTTATACTTCCTTTGATTTTTAGTAGCTCCTCGCAGAATGTGAGCACACAGCAGGTGCTCAATAAGATCTTAGACTCATAGAATTAAGTTGAGAAAGTGCAACTACCTCATTTCCCTGATGCAGAAACTGAAGTGTGCAGAGGTTTTTATGATTTCATTTACTTTGTCTGAGCATGTTTTTGTGGCAGATACTGAGCAACGTGCTCAAGGTTTCAGGAGACAAAAAGATTCATAATCTAGCCTGGAAGAGAGACATGTAGACAGCTCAGCAAAGTATAAATTGTAGAAAGGAAAAGGGTGGTTTGTACAATCTGAAAAATGAGGCATGCGTGCATGCTAAGTTTCTTCAGTCATGTCTGACTCTTTGCAACCCTATGGACTGTAGCCCATCAGGCTCCTCTGTCTGTGTGGATTCTCCAGGCAAGAATACTGGAGTGGGTTGCCATGCCCTCCTCGAGGGGATCTTTCCGACCCAAGGATCTAACCCTCGTCTCTTGTACGTCTCCTGTGTTGGCAGGCTGGTTCTTTACCACTAGCACCACCTGGGAAGCCCGAAACATGAGGAGAGGCTCTTAATTCAATCTTAGTAGTGAGGTCAAGTCCAGAAAATGCATCAGAGGGGAGCAGCTGTTTGCCCTGTGCCTTAAATATGGAGAACTTAAGGCTTGCTAGTGTCCCTGCTGGGGTGTGGCCCAAACCTCCCAGACCACACTGGCTCTCTTCCACCTTGGGCAATGGTTAAGTGTCTGACTGAGCAACCAGTGGTTCTGTCCCTGGCTGCAGTTTCCCACCCTGCCCAGGCCAGATATGTGGACATGCACTGCTGCTTGTCAGAAATTTGGGTGATAGAAGGAACTTCTAAGGAAGGGGAAGAGAATGATGGAAGTGCCTAAGATTGGCAAGAGAGCCTGGGATAAAACGGAAGGGGTTAAGAAAATGTGGTCATGGATTACTCGCAAAGCCTGTCCTACACTTCCCCAGAGCTGGTGGTTCAGCAGCACTTTTAAAACTGAATTTGTGTGTGTATGTGTGTTTAAGACTCTACTTCAACAGCAAAGGACTTAACCCTATCCAAGGGCTGTATCTTTTGGTTAGCTCACAAATGACATGTTATTTAGGACCAGATGTTTTTGATCTGAGTTCCCCAGTTCTCTGCCTTGCAGTCCCTGGAAGTTGGTTCTCTAGAAGTCCAGATCAGCAAGAGGAACTCAATCAAGAGAAAGGGAAGGCAGAGGAGAGAGAGCTAAAGACAATTCCACACGGAATTCTACACGGAAGACTGCATTTTAGAAACAAAAGCCTGATCAGCAGGAGGTGATGTTGATCCGTTGTTGGCATCTCAAGAAGGGCTGAGGCTGGGAGTCTGCCACTGGCTTCTGACCACTGACAGCACAGGAAGCCCATGTAGGGGCTGCCACATGTCTCTCAACTTCTAACTCCTCATCCTTAATGTGAGAGGTGACTGGGGAGTGTAGGTATCAAATAGTCTCTGAGATCCTTTCCAACTCTGGTGGTCTCCAGATTTCTAATTGGAACCCCAAGAAGAAAGCAGTTTGTCAGTCTCTCTTCTCACCTCAAGAGGAGTCAGAAAATATTTGGCTCTGGCTCATTAGCATGGGAAGTGGTAGCCCACAGACATCACAGTCGAGATATTAATAGATTATTCCAAATGTTATATTTGCATAGACGCACCACTCATTATGCAGATTGCCAATTATGAACTGTTTGTTCTTTCTTTCAGGGGAGAAGTTTATTTGCAAACTGCATGAGGTGACTTTGGGCAGCATGGAAACAAGGCATCACCCAGGAGCTCTGTGCACAGGGCACTTTGCGATGACCCGTGCTTGACAAGCTCTTAAAGAGCCAGGTGAAGTTTGCCAATGAATGCCAGCTAGAAAGGCAATGACAAGGAAATCAGTGATGGAATTTAAGGACAAGGGCTGAATTAAGAAGGTCTTGAGATTAGAGGGATTCAACATCTAGAGGTGGCACCGGTGGTAAAGAACCCGTCTGCCAGTGCAAGAGACAGAAGAGATGCAGATTTGACCCCTGGGTCCGGAAAGTCCCCTGAAGGAGGGCATGGCAGCCCACTCCAGTATTCTTGCCTGGAAAATCCCCACGGACAGAGCAAACTGGTGGGCTACCATCCGTGGGGTCGCAAAGAGTTGGACATGACTAAAGCGACTTAGCATGCACACGTGAAAGAGAAGTAGGTTTGCTCTAAATTCCCTGGGTTAGGAAAACCCCTGGAGGAGAAAATGGCAACCCATTCCAGTATTCTTGTGTGGACAACCCCATAGACAGAGGAGCCTGATGGGCTACAGTCCATTGGGTCACAAAGAGTTGGACATAACTGAGTGACTCACACATACATATGCAGGCACAACCCAAAATGGGTTCGGTCCTTTTGGGCCACAGGACTTCTCCTGATGGAGCTGGGCAAGGATCAGGTCCCCTTTTCACATGTCAAAAAACTCCAGATTTTATAATCACCTGCAACTTATTGAACACTAATCTGTCTGAAGTCATTTACTTGGGTTATCTCATTGAACTGTGTAGCTATTAGGTGATAGGGAAGCTTAGAGAATTTACACTTGCTCCTATGCTGACTGGTATTTGATCACAGGCTATCTGATTCCAGAGCCTGTGCCCTTAGCCACTACACTTCTATGTTCTACTCTTCCTTGCACACTTAATAATTTGATCATGGGTCATTTTTCTCAGGGCCATATATAAACCCGAGACAGAATTCTGAGGGCATTAAGATATAGGAGCATCTAATATAGTACCCCAATTGTCCTCTATTAGACTTCAGCATTCCACTTAAGCCTCTAAATCTGAGAGTTGCCTGAAATTGGCTCCAGAGGGAGCATGCAGGTGATTAATGAGTTTTTAAGACGGGAAATGAGGGAGGGATGGAAGAACTGTTTGCCATGAAGAAAAAGAGGCTGAGAAGGTGACTGTAGCTAATGTTGGAATGAATAAAATCATAGACTCTTGGAAGAAGAAGAAAGTTTGGAAGTCACCTTATCTAATGTCATACACAGTGCAGGAACTGGAGAGCTCTGAGCTGAATAATGTAAATGTGCAAAGAGGTGGGAAAGTCTGTTTTCTCCTTACAGGAAGTCAGGGAGGGTTGAAATCAGTTAATGTCTTCACTGACTGTATATGTATGTGCCCAAACCTGGGCAGGATGTCATAGGGCACACACAGTCTGTTTTGAGAGATGAACTGGTATAGTTGGGTTTCAAGACCTAAAAATGAAATAGACTTCACAAGAGAGTCTACTAGTGATAGAAGTATAGTCTGGAGATATTCTGTCTAAGCTGATGACCACTAGCCACGTGTGTCTATAGAGCATTTGAAATCCGACTAGTTCAAATTGTGCTATAAATTTAAAGCTAAATGCTGAATTTCAAAGATTAGATTCAATAAATATTATTAAATTTAATTTATCTCTTTTAAGCTTTAATATATGTGGCTATTAGAAAATTTAAAATGACATAGGCGGCTTCAATTATATCCCTATTGAGCAATGCTGATCTAGATTAGATACCAGCTGTCTAGGGTATAGTTAGTCCATGGACAAATAGAAGAGGCCTCACCTAGGAACTTGTCAGAAATGCAGCCCCCACCCCTGATTCTGATTTCACTGAGTCAGAATTTGCAGGCTATAGAACCCCATACTTGATTTGTATGCACACTGGAGTTTGAGAAGCCCTAGACACTACCATGGAGAAGCCAATGGCACCCCACTCCAGTACTCTTGCCTGGAAAATCCCATGGATGGAGGAGCCTGGTAGGCCGCAGTCCACGGGGTTGCTACAGTCGGACATGACTAAGTGACTTCACTTTCACTTTTCACTTTCATGCATTGGAGAAGGAAATGGCAACCCACTCCAGTGTTCTTGCCTGGAGAATCCCAAGAACGGGGGAGGCCTGGTGGGCTGCCATCTATGGGGTCGCACAGAGTCGGACACGGCTAAAGTGACGTAGCAGCAGCAGCAGCAGACACTACCAGTGTTCCACATTTCCCTTGTGGGTTGATCTTTTCAAGTATTCACACTTCAACAAAGTTAGTTCTGAGAAGAACTACCTGAATGACCAAGAATAAAGTCCTTCCTGAGTCTATAACTTAGATTTTTCACCTATAATGAAAAATCAGCTGCAGTAGATGCTCTTAAAATCATCTCCAGCCCTGTCTATAATTATAGCGCAAAAGTTTTGTTATCTGCTAGAAGTTAATTGTCCACTATAACATTTAATTTCAGAATCCCTGGTTCCTAAAGTCTTACTTAAGAAGATAGTAAAAGAAAAGCGAAAGTCACCCAGACTCAGTTGTGTCTGACTCTTTGTGACCCCATGGATTGTAGCCTGCCAGGCTCCTCTGTCCATGAAATTCCTCAGGCAAGAATATTGGAGTTGGGTAGCCATTCCCTTCTCTGGGGGATCTTCCAGATCCAGAGATTGAACCCAGTCTCTTACATTGCCGGCAGATTCTTTACTGTCTGAGCCACCAGGGAAGCCCATCTAAGAAGATAATATTCTTCCCATCTCTTCAAGAACATTTGTTAACTGTGTATCAGATTAACTCATCTCATATCCTTTTAAAAACTTCATTTCAATATTTATGCTTATCAGTGAATTTACCTGTAAAGCAAGCACCAAATATATGCATTGAGTAAAGAAAACAGTCAGATTCAAAGGTATCCATTATTTACAACTGAACATCTTCTCTGGGCTAGATCTGCAAAACAAGCATTTACTGACTCTCAGAAAATAGACAGTAAGCAAACATTATGGGAAGCAGAACACAAGGGTAGCAAGAGAGTATCTCAAATCAGAAGGACTGAGATTTGTATCCAGGTTCTGCCTATATATGTAATTATAGATAAGTCCTTTGACCTAGCTAAGCCGCATTTTGTTTCTCTGAAAAGTATTAAATAATGTCACTATTTATTCGTTCAATAAATTGTACAAGGGTTAAGTTGTTTTAGTATAGTTTTAGTGCTTAATAGATATTGATTATTATTATTATCATTAATAGTTGAGACTAATATAGAGTGTGACCAGGTAGGATAAGTGTGAAAAGAGCCTTAGGACAGGAGCTACTAATTATAGTTGAACATCACAACAGGGTTTCCCTGGTGGCTCAGTCGGTAAAGAATCTGCCTGCAATGTGGGAGACTTGTGCTTGATCCCTGGGTTGGGAAGATCCCCTGGAGGAGGGTATGGCAGCCGACTCCAGTTTTCTTGTCTGGAGAATCCCCATAGTCAGAGGAGCCTGGCAGGCTGCAGTCCATGGGGTCACATAGAATCAGACACTAGCGACTAAGCACACATCACATCAGAGAGGTGTAACCTGCAGTTATCTCACTCTAAGACTTGGAGACATGGCTGAGACGTGGAATACGAAAGTCCTCGATGTGTCTGGAGAATGTGAGAGAGGCTAGCTTTGTGAACCCAAGTGGACAGGTGGAATTATGGTTGTAAAGGAAGATTGGGTCACCCTTGGTTGTGGAAACATGTAGGAGAGGTATTTCGGGGCTACGAGATAACAAAATTGGAACTAGCAATGAGAAAATGGGTGTCTAACTGCCCAAACTGAATGCAGAGTCCCTTTACCTTTGTGGGTGTTGTTTTGCTTTGGGGACGACAGCTTATTCCGTCAGCCCATCTCTCTGGCCTGTCCTCCCCCACCCAGCCATTGGCAGTCATTTCTCACTCCCACGCTGACATTTCCCTGAGACTCATTTCATACTATTTCTTCATGGGGGCATCTGGGCTGACAATGCAAAGAGCCTTTTCCCACAGAATTGAGAGGAATTTCTGATTATGTACAGGGATGTCAGCCACCATGAGGTCTTGCACTGTTTCCATCCAGCCTCCTGCGACGATGGCGTTCCCCTCTCCCCCTCCCACTCCATCCCCGCTTTCTCCCTGGGAACTTTTTGCTCCCTCTGGGAATGATTTCTCAAGATACTCTCCTGTATCCAAGCTTCTGTCTCTCCAGCCAGACTGATGGGCCCCACGCAAAGTGTGTTCTTTTTGGGGACCGGCTTGTGAGCCCTGCAAACACTTCGTTGGTGGCTACCCTGTCATTTCCATATCTGGAACTCTGTGCCTGACAGAAAAGGTTGAGTGAACACACATATATTTTGGGTCTTTCTTCAGAAAAGTTCTTTTGAATATGCAGAACAAAGTGAGGGCTACATTTATCTCTGACCTTTTCCGGCTCTTTCTTGCATCTGTTAAGGGAAAAACAGTCCTCTGAGCTCCTCAGCCTCCCCTCCCTGGGAGCAGATGATAGAGTTGCCTGCATTCACTTCGTCACCAGCTCTCATTCCTTGGGCCTGCTGGAATCTTTCCCTGTGGCTGATTCTCCTTAGGGTTTGGGGGCCCAGGGAAAATAAAATGGGTTCCTTGGGGAGCACTGAGGTGGGGGCTCCTGCCATAGGTTCAGCCTTTAAATCTTTTTTCCATGAAGCCAATTGACCCCTCTTGCTATCTCCTGTGTGTTTCCTAGCAGAGTCCTTTCTGATCTGGGGAAAGAATGTGTCTCCAGAACAGGGAAGGAAAAGATGGAGAAAGCATCAGTTCACTCTCCACAGACCAATCAGAGGAAAACTCAGTCCACAGAGTTTTACCAAGAATCCAGGGGGACCCAGGAGGATCTCTTGAGGAAAGAGCCACCTCTACACATTCTTGCCATTTCTTATCACTTCCAAGGGGAACAGCTATTACATAGGAGAAAGAATGCCTGGCCTTTGTTATGAGGAGTCTTGGATTTGATTCTTATCAAGCCTTTTACAAGATCACACACTGGACTGTAAGCTTCACAAAGAGTCCTGGTATCTTCTCAGCTTCCCCTTGTATCTTAGAGCTTAGCCCTGTGCCAGCTGCAAGGTAGGTACTTACTCATGAAAACATGATCTACAGCAAGTTCATACATGAGATATATGTGTACACACATAGACACATACTCATAGCTTTGCTTGCACTATTAAAATAGATTAAATGAATGCACTGTGAACAATGCAGTACAATAATGATTCCAACATGAAATTAAGCTTACCCTCCACTAGAACTCTATCCTTCAGTCAATCGGTCCATACATGAAATACTCATCTTGGATCCTTGAGATTTCAGCATTAAATGCATGATATCTCTTTGGTATAAAGCCTTATGTTTTCCTAATGTGCTGTGCTTAGTTGCTCAGTCATGTCTAACTCTTTGCAACCCCATAGACTGTAGCCGGCCAAGCTCCTCTGTCCATAGGATTCTTCAGGCAAGAATACTGGAGTGGGTTGCCATGCCCTCCTCCCAGGGGATCTTCCCAACCCAGGGATCAAACCCAGGTCTCCTGCATTGCAAGTGGATTTTTTACTGACCGAGCCACCAAGGAAGCCCAGGAATACTGGAGTGGGTAGCCTATCCCCTCTCCAGGGGATCTTCTCAACCCAGGAATCAAACCTGGGTCTCCTGCATTGCAGGCAGATTCTTTACCAGCTGAGCTATGGGGTCTGATGTTTTCCTAATGACTTCCTTTAAAATGCAAATACCCCTGAGCTTGGGTGCATATATTAAATCATATATGCAATCTAGTTTGAAAAATAGCTTCCTGAGATCAACAGATGAGAACAAGTACCCTTGTGGTTGAACACAAGGGAGGAGTGGGAAGGCAAAAGGATCCTGGAAGAGAAAGCTGGCAGTTGCCTGCATCAGAAGTTGCCCCATCTTTTCACTGCAGGCCATCAGGCCTAATTCCTCTTGTATGGTGGGAGAGGGGAGGGGCTGCAAGAGGGAATAGTGAGCAGTGATAGCATTACTTTACTCGCTTTTCCCATGTTGACTGAGACCCACACAGGACAAGTGCTGCCATCAGCGTCTTGGCCTCTGTCAGCTGAGCTGGTTGCAGTCACTCCTGCAATTCAGGAACCCCTTTACAAGATCCTAACAGCCCAAGGTGTTGTTCAGCTTCTTCTTGGAGGAAGATGATGGGAATTCATCACTTCTTGAGGCTTTCCATTCTACTATTGTATGGCCAAAAATTTCAGGAAAAATTTAATATAATTGGATGATCAAAATCTTTGCTATTTATTGGTTATTCATATTATTTGGAATCTTTCACTATCCAATAGGATGAATTTATTATTGATGTTAGAGAAACAAGGAGTGAAGCCAAATCAAACCAAAATTGTGAGGAAGCTGCTGTTGGTCTTCAACACCTTCCACTTGCTCTTGGCACATCTCCTTTCTCTACATGGCCTCTCCTGTCTGAACTCAGCATCAGATCAGATCAGATCAGATCAGTCGCTCAGTCGTGGCCGACTCTTTGCGACCCCATGAACCGCAGCACGCCAGGCCTCCCTGTCCATCACCAGCTCCCGGAGGTCACTCAGACTCGCATCCATCGAGTCAGTGATGCCATCCAGCCATCTCATCCTCTGTCGTCCCCTTCTCCTCCTGCCCCCAATCCCTCCCAGCATCAGAGTCTTCTCCAATGAGTCAACTCTTTGCATGAGGTGGCCAAAATACTGGAGTTTCAGCTTTAGCATCATTCCTTCTAAAGAAATTCCAGGATTGATCTCCTTCAGAATGGACTGGTTGGATCTTCTTGCAGTCCAAGGGACTCTCAAGAGTCTTCTCCAACACCACAGTTCAAAAGCATCAATTCTTCGGCGCTCAGCCTTCTTCACAGTCCAGCTCTCACATCCATACATGACCACAGGAAAGACCATAGCCTTGACTAGGCGAACCTTTGTTGGCAAAGTGATGTCTCTGCTTTTGAATATGCTATCTAGGTTGGTCATAACTTTCCTTCCAAGGAGTAAGCGTCTTTTAATTTCATGGTTGCAGTCACCATCTGCAGTGATTTTGGAGCCCAGAAAAACAAAGTCTGACACTGTTTCCACTGTTTCCCCATCTATTTCCCATGCAGTGATGGGACCAGATGCCATGATCTTCGTTTTCTGAATGTTGAGCTTTAAGCCAACCTTTTCACTCTCCACTTTCACTTTCATCAAGAGGCTTTTTAGCCCCTCTTCACTTTCTGCCATAAGAGTGGTGTCATCTGCATATCTGAGGTTATTGATATTTCTCCCAGCCATAGGAGGCCCAAAACTGTCTTAGGTTCAACATTTGCTCAGTTTCGTGTATTCTTAAGTGGAGATAATAAACCCAACTTCCAACTGCTTATCAAGGGAAACATTATAAAAGTCATGTGCCTACTGCGACAGGAAATATGCTATGGATCCTCCCTTCAATCTCACCATAGACACAATCAACTCCACAATCAACTCCATCTCAGTCAGACTCCTCAGGGCTGAAACCCAGAAAAAAGCTAACAATGACTCCAAGGGGCCAAGATCTCTCAGCTCTCAGTAAGCAAGGAGGCTATCTTAAGTATCTTAGTATTCTACTATTTTAAGTATTATCTTCTCCCTCCCACACTCCCAGTGAAAACAAAACTCAGCAGCAACAAGCCAAAGTACACAATTAAAGGCAATGGATAACTATAAGTGTGGGGATAGTACTCTTTGGGGAGGCCTTGCTCATTAACACTGCATATAAGATCTGCAAAAATTCTTCAGGGCCTTTTATTCAAGTTAAGAGTTAGGGTTAAGGAAGCATGTGTCTCTCCATCCCTCCCAAGTTCAATTTGCTGGCAGGATGTGTCTGTGTCCCTGACCTCCTGGATCCCCACCATATGAGTGGAAAAATGGCAGTGCACAGAGCACCAAGGGAACATAAAGGATCACAGCCATCTAGATATTTCTGATCTGAAGTGTCAATCAGCAAGCTTAAGATTTGCCACTGATTAATCAGAAAGAACATTAAGCCTTTAGTGTCGTTCTCTAGACAAAGACCTGCCACTTTGCTCTGATTACAATTCTTCAGCAGGGAGCCAGAAGTAATTTGAGCCAAGATAGCCTCTGATACGGAGAAGGCAATGGCACCCCACTCCAGTACTCTTGCCTGGAAAATCCCACGGATGGAGGAGCCTGGTAGGCTGCAGTCTATGGGGTCGCTAAGAGTCAGACATGACTGAGCGACTTCACTTTCTCTTTTCACTTTCATGCATTGGAGAAGGAAATGGCAACCCACTCCAGTGTTCTTGCCTGGAGAATCCCAGGGACGGGGAGGCCTGGTGGGCTGCTGTCTATGGGGTCACACAGAGTCGGACACAACTGAAGTGACTTAGCATAGCATAGCATAACCTCTGATAGCTGGAGAAGGGAATGGCAACCCACTCCAGTATTCTTGCCTGGAGAATCCAATGGACAGAGGAGCTGGAGGCTACAGCCCATGGGGTGGCAAAGAGTCGGACACAACAAAAGCAACTGAGCTCAGAGCACAGGCTCTGATAGCAGTGGCCCTGGGAAGAGAGAAAGCTGATGAACCCGTTCAGTGGAGGGGTGGGGAAAGAAAGCTCTGATGTGCTGGTTTCCTTGGTGTAAATACTTTGATCATGGCCAACTTCAAGCTGCCAATGTGAAGCTGGAGAAACATGAACATACTTGGCTTGGTATGAGCCAGCTGTAGCACACCACTGGGAGGGTGACCTTTGCAAGGCCACAGGGTCACTAAAATGTCAAACCACAGAGGGGTGACGTGATGTTCCAGCCTGCTTGCTCCCCGATTGGTCAGTTTGTCATTTAAAATGGAAAGAAGGTAAACTTTTTTAAAAAAATTATTAAAACTTTTTTGAAGGAAAGGCAGACTGCCACACGCGGCACGTCATTTGGACGTGTCTGGAGCCTTGGAAGCCTGACTACGTACATTCTCCTACAAAAGGACTTTAAGAACTTGTCTGGAGTTTCTGGCCGGGGAGCACAGTTACTCGTCTACCCTTAACCGAAGAACTGTCCTCCTCTTATCAGGGAAAGTCGGCCTCTCTGATGGAGCATGCAGTTTTGGGAGGGACACACGTAGAGCACTGAGGGAGGGAGGGAAGGGACACTACCTAGACAACCAGATCAACTGAATCAACCCTGAGGACCCGTGGGGTGACAGGTGCTGCAGCCAGATCACCCTCAGCCAAGGACGCTAATTTTTCACATGCAGATTGCATGCCAGGTTCAGCTGGTTTCTGAGACCCCCAAAATCAAAAAGAAGAATATATTGAAGGAAAGGGCCTCATTCTCCCTATATCCTATAGAAAACTTTGTTTTATCTTATATATGTGAAATCTTGGGGAATTTTCCCCAAACACATAGCTACCGCCTTGCTCCGGGACCTCAGTCAAGTCATTTTCCTTTCCTGGGTTGTTGTTTTTGCATCTGTAAAATATGGAGGGTGCATTACAGTATCTCCCAAGTCTCTCATAGTTCTAATGTTCCTCAATCCAAAACTGAAAACCCCAAAGCTATGAATCCAAGATATAAAAGACAAGTAAAAATTTCCAAAGAAATACCTTTTATTGTTTACATGCAGCTGGGTGACCAGTTCCCTGCCCCTCTGCCAAATGGAACTGTGATTCTGACAGATTTTACTCCTTCTCCCCACTCAGGGCCTCAGCGTGCTATGTGATTTTAAAGGCTATCAGCAAGTCTCAGCCTTTGTCCTTCAATTGCCCTCCCACTGCCCCGAGACTTGGCCTGACCTTCTACCTTTGTGGTGATCTGTTCCACTCTTCCCATTCTGAAGTGCATAGACCCCTCTGATGAGGCAGATGGAAGCTCTCAGTAGCCACAAATGCTTTTGTATTGACAAATATTCCACTAGGTACCAGCTGAGCCAATTTTCTCAATAATGAGGGTATGTATGTGTGGTGGAGGTGGCAGAGTAGGAGATGAAGATTCAGGCTCAGTTTCTATGGAGTTGAGATACGTCCTAGGTATAAGGCTGCAGCCACCTAGTTACCCTGGACAGCCAGAGGCCAGCTCATGGGCAACTTCTGGGGAGAGGGTGAGAGGAAGGTGCTATAGGAAGAAAAATGATCCTGAAGAAAAAGGTAGAAAAGTGACAGACAGCTCCCTAGCTCACAGCTTACTGACATCCCCCTTGTATATGTCAGCTGTCTTTGCTGTCGATGGTGTGGTGTCAGAGGGGTCCTTGGCATGAGTTACGTTAATGCCTTGTCCCTATGATGATCAAAAGTGGCTTCCCCACCTGGTAGTACCCGGATGGACAGAGCTGAGTCTGGCCTCATCACAAACCTTTTCAGCAGCTAACCCTCATCCCCGTTTCCCACTCCTCAACATGCCTGATGAAGGGGAGGAGAACAAATGTGGAAGGAGGTCAAGAGAGTGGTCCCTGGGAAGACTAAGCCCAGAAAGGACAATGTGACTGTGGTGACCGCCACGGCTACTGCGTGCAGGGAGCCAGAGGGGCTCGGCTGAGGAAGCCCAGGTCCCGGGTGCAGACTCCTGACAAGGGAGGCAGCTGTGCTCCTCTGCTGTCTCCTCCAGGGCACACTCCGCTTCACGGTAAGTCCTTTGGAAAGGAAACATTAAATGACATAGTTATGATTCTCTACCCCTGTTTTGGTGGAATTTTCTGATCACAAAACTAAGTTTAATAAAGTAGGCATTTTTTTTTTTTTTTTTGTACATTTGTTTTGCTTGAGTGCATACACTTTTTCTGCTTATGGGATAATCTAGTTCCATTTGTAGCCCTAAACTGGCTAATTGGACAATTCATGTGTATAGCATGCATAAGAGAGAGTCCATTCACAGTCTTGGAAAAACAATTAAAAGCAGCAATAAAAGTAATAATAGTAATAACAATAGCAAATGTGTCTAGTGCTTATTAGAAGCCACGTGAGGGAGCTATGACTTGAACCTTACCCTTCTGGCTCTAGGGACCATAACCACCAAAGGACAGATATCTCCTCTTCACTGGGAGGGTCACCACGTGAGATGGAGGAAAACCACTGAGGTAGGAACTATAGGTGACCTGGGCCCGATGCTCAATGCCTCAGATCCTCCATGTCTTCTCTGAATAATGAAGACCATTAAGACCAAGAAGATTCACGGTCACATCTTCCATTTTGTGTTTGGCGTCCTTTAAGATCCACAAGAGCAGGGATGCGCACTGTTTGGCACATGAAGACGTGTTTGTAGTGACCATTTTCTATGCAAGATGAATGCGGTTACTCCAGGGTGATAAGCTCCCAAGAGCTAGAAAAGAACAGAATTGGACCTACACCTAGAATTTCTAACTCTGTGTGTAAAGCCTGGGCCCTGGAGGAAAGCTAAGTTTTGCACAGTGCTCTGAGCACTAGGAAGCCCATGAGAACCCCTGAGGCTGCCAGGGTTTGAGGGGAGGAGAGGGAAGACCATGAGGGAAGGGGAAGAAGGGAGGACCTCCATATACCTCATCCAATCAGAGATGACCCTGACTTATTTACAGTTTCATTTGGAGAGGACTCTGTGTCTTGAAACTCACTCTGTTCCACCTCTGTCCCTCTTCACATCTGGGCTACAATGGGGCTTCAGATTACCATCAGCAAGAGCAAAGATGTAACTAGAGATGGTGCTTTATTTCTTCTTAGTAAGACCTTGCTAGTGAGGCCCTGTGAGTAAATTCTTATTCCTAAGAAACAGTCTGTTCCTACTCCTGGAAAAACAACTCAAGACAACATTGAAAATAAAAGTGAACAGAACATGTGCTTGCTATATTGTGCACTGCCTGATCTATGCCCCTTATAAAAACCTGCAGTTCTTCTTTATGAGAGACCATTGACTTCTTTCCAGAAGAAAACTGCTTTCTCTCCTATTGTAATTTAATCCCATTTCATATATGTATAAACAGACATATACATTTGTAGACATGTGTAGATACACATGGGAATACAACATCTCTGTATATGTTCACGCATAAATTAATTTTTCTTATAATTTGTCCAGCTCTGGCATGCTGCTATCCAAAAGCAACTCTCTTGCTCTTCTTTCATTTTTACTCCCACAATGATCAAAATAAGTAAACCAACCAGCCACTGGGAAGAGCCTCTGATAATAATGTGGTAAAATCTTGACTTGTTGTAAGAGCAATTGAATTCCAGGCTTAGCCTGGGTCAGCCATGTGGCAATTCAAATAATGTTTATTAATTTTGCCCTAAGCATAAGGAGTGGTGGGATATACCAGAAGTATACGGGGCAGCCCCAGACCCCCTCCCCCAAGCTAGACAAGAAGTAAATCGGGAGGATGGGCTGGCCCGCGGGAACTGTGGTGAGGATTGGGGTAGGCTTTAGGGGATACTGGTGTTTGAAATAGGTCTGGAAAAATGGGCACAAATACTGATTTTTCCATGACCTCTCTAGGCAAAGTGAGGGGACTGAGTTTGGATGGTGAGGAAGGGAGTTTCTCATGGGAGGCAGCAGCCGGGACTCTGAGGAGCACATTGGAGCCCTTGTCCCCTCCATGCCTTTTCCATTAAAGGAGCAGCGAGGTGGCATCCCAAGGCCCCCAGCTCCAGAGTGACGCCCCAGGAAGGGGCCATGCCCAGGGAGCTCCCCTCCCTGGAGGCTCCCCAGGCAGCAGGATCCCCTTCCATCAGTGCCACCTGGCAGAGACCCAGTGCCCTGCTTTTGTCTTAATCCATGTCATTCAGGAGCAAACTTCTGAATTTCCCCCATCTTCCCCTTCTCGGCACAGCCTTATTGACATTCCGCAAACTTTCCTGGCCCTCTTCTTTTCCAATTCTGTGAGAAGACATTTCAATGAGTTTGAGCTGGGACCATTTAGCACTGAGGCTGGGATCTCTATTCACAGCCGGGTCGGTTCTCACAAAATTTGAGTCAGGAGGCTAAGCTGTTCCGATCCCCCGTGGCATTGTCTCCGAGTTTCTCGGGCCTGGGCTGCCAAGTTCAGCCGAGGTGCTGATCTCCCGGCTTTCACAGACCTACTTATTAGCAGCTTGCTTTCTTTCTTTCTCTTTTCTTTTTTTTCCCCCTTCCAGGCCCATAGATACAATTATTAGAAATTCCTGGTTTTGTGCCCATATTGAAAGAAGGCCTGAATGGGTATGCTAAGGACCCGAAAGTGAGCCACTATCCCTAACTCCAGCTTAGGCGGTTAATTAGATTTGGATGGTTTCAGAGGAGCAGCTGGAGTTTTCAGAAAATGGAAGCGATAAAAAAGGGGACTATTCAAGGTATTTTGGAGGGGCCCTATAAAACAACGTCGCTGTGAAACGGGGTTTGGGAAATACAACACTCTTGATTGGGGGGGAGGGGTGGGAGGAGAGGGGGCAGGCCAGGGAGACAGGACTTGCTGTGAGAGGCAGAGAAGTGCCAGGCCTGGCTGGATTCCATTCACACGGATGCTGTCAAGCTGGTGCCACACAGCGAGCGCCGCAGTTGGACGGCAGCTCCAGCACGGCCCTCTCACATAATTCCTGAGGCAGGTAAACTGGGGAAGACGTGAGACAAATAGTTTTCTTGGAGTCCAAGTCCCATTTGGCTGAAACTATCAGCAATTTGTCAGGAAAAAAAACAAGTTTCTGCAGTCCTGGCTGTGCACACAGGCAGAGTGGGTGATGACCCACAGCTGAGTGCACCTGGAGCCAGGCTATCCCTGCTTCGGGCAGAATTTGACTCTACCTGGAATGACTGATGCTCAGAATTCTCTGATGTCCCTGGTTTCTCTCACTGAGATCTTTTAAACTTGTTAAATATGCAAAGACTGGAAGAAGGATGAGTCTCCTCAGACACGGTCTGACAGTGTGACTGGGCAGGTCACCCTGTCTGTCTGTCGTCATAGAGGATTTCTTCACCTGACACCAGGGACGTGGGGTGGATGCCCACTCTCACATTCAGTTATTCACTCGTGATAATGAGGGACGCTTATGAGAAGTTTTGGGGAGGGGGCAGTGCAGGAGGGCCTGAAAGCTCCAAAAGCGGGGGAGGAGGCAGGAGGAAAGACAACTTGCTGTGGTTTCACGGGTCAAGGAAGGGCAACTGGCAGCCAGTCTCCCAGCTTCGGCTCTACTGCCTCGAGGCCAGTGGCCTGAAGCAGTTCTGGGGACAGCGGTCTGGTGCTCCTGGGGTGAAGGTGGGTGTGAGTAGTTCATTTTGCTCCAGGGAGCAGTAATTGGGAAACTTTCTTGTAACCTGGCGGTTTATTTTCTGCTTACTGGAAGACTTTCTTTAGACGAAATCCCACACTAGGAACCTGGGAGAAGCAGAGCAGTCCTGAATGGAGGGGGAGGGCTGCAGGGCCACGCTTGGCTTGCCTGGTTTTCACTCCCGAGATGGCCCCTTGGGTCCAGGCACAGAGCCCTGGGCCCCTGGTTGCTTTAGAGCTTCTACATCCAACAAAGACGCTTCTGCCAAAACCAGACGTTTTAACCTGTCCCATCTGTTTCTCATATTAGGGTCTGTCTGAGATTCCATGAGACAGAATTGTCGAGGTGCCCCCTCCTTCGTTCCTGATTCAGATGGAGTCAGTGTGTGACAGACTGTCTGATTGTGGAGGTGGGAGCTGTGTGGGACCAAAATGTAGTTATTAATATCAGCGTGTCCACAGGCTGTCAAGGCCCAGAGAGAATCATGTTTTCAGCTAATTGTTCACTCATTCCTTTAGCAAAAATACTTCCTTTTGCTGAAAACTGGGCAGTACTGTGTCCTGTGGCTGCTGGGGATGAATGAGACATAATCCCTTCTCTAAAGGGGCTTGTAGTCTAATAAGGGATGGAAACCACACGCACAGTCACAACAGTCCAGGGCAACTTCATCGGTCCTGCATCGACAGGACACAGAGTGCTCCCAGAGGAAGACGAGGCCTCTCGTCTCGGTGACCTGACAGGATGGACACCGTGTGCTCTCCAGAGAGGAAGAACACGCAGTGACGGGTCTGGTGCTTGCTGTCCGTTGCATTCTGTTTTGACATTTTTTAAGGTTTAAATATTCAAAGGCAGGAAGTGAATAGAGAAAAAGAAATGAAGAAACTAGTGGCAGGGAGAAGGCAGGGGGAGATGTGTGCTGCTTTGGACAAGCTTTCAACACGTGACACTGTAAAACCGCCCTTTTCTGTTCCGAACTCTGGTATTTTTAGATCCTGTCTGCTCCCAGCTCTTGTCTTTTCATTGTCTGTGTGCCCTTTCTCTCTGTGGCATATTTTTAGATCGTGGGCTTCTAAAAGACAAGAACGATGGGCGAATGTTTTAATAAATCCATTTATAATGCAAGTGTTTCCCTTCCTTGGAAACCAGACCACCAGATTGAGGGCCATGAGGCAAACAGAACCCACACAGAGCACCCCCACCCCACCCCATCCTATTAGGCAGGAGAATAAGGCCTGGGACAGACACCTAAAACACAGCCCCATCTTCTGAAAGGGACTGCTTAGAGACACAAAACAAGCCTGAAGCTTTTAAGAATCAATGATTCCTAAACTCCGGGATGTTGCATGTGAATCTAACTGGCTTTGACGATCTGAGAGGTTTGAGGAGATTTTGAGAGCTGAGGGGAGATGAGGCAGATTCTGCAGAAAGTTAAGGAATTGGGAGAAATAGGAATGAGTGGTTATTCAGTGCTGACACTTTCATCCCAGATGCTGTGGGGGAAACGAAGACTTAGGAGATCTCAGAGCCACTTTCTGGTTTTCAGGGGGTGGTGTAATACAGCCAGGAAGTCTTCACTGCTACTTGAAGAGTGCACACAGGTGGTCCTGTGGTTCCAACAAGGGGAGGGCAGAGAAAGGAGAGAGCTCCGTGGGATAGGTTGGCCCTCAGGGAGGAAGGGCACTTTGATGACGAAGGGGAGTCCAGGAAAGAGAACACTCTTGTGGAGGAAGTCCAGAGGCAGATTCAGTATATCTGGGTTAAAATGAAAATGCACCCTCCATCTCTGACAGGTATAGAGGGTCCTGAGTAAAGATTCTGAATGGAGACAGCGTGCGCATTTGGAGAGTGGGGACTTGAATTCTACACTGAAAGATGTGAACTTTCTCCTGCAGGTGGGAGACACTCTTTTCCAGACCAGGAAGCTGAGCCCCTATCCTTTTATCCGTTGGAGAGGAGCCCTCGCCGGTGGTCGTGGCAGGAACCCGCGCCCGGACGTTCTGCCATGTTTAGCGGCGCAGACAGAAGGAGCTGGAAGCGCTTGCCTGCCGTAATTGGCTCTCTCTAGGCTGCTGCTTTGTGAGAAGAGGCGATGCTCCCTCCTCTACACACAGTGATTGCTGGCCCAAAATAGCCCTGCACCTGCTCTAAGATGCCTGAGAGATAATTTCAGCTTCCAAGGAAACTGCCCTGATTGGTGTTGATTTTTCATGACCTCCCTTCAGGCGAACACCTGGAGATAAGCACCTGATCACAGAGGCGCAGCCCACAGAGCCCAGGGCATGGAGGTGTGCGCCCTGGCCCATCCAGGAGGCCCTCTGCTCATCTCCCCCAGGGAAGGGGGCCCAGGCTTTGGGGCTTCCGCCCCACATGGACCCACTCCAAAGGGTTAGATGTTAACTGGCTGGTGCAGAGGGCCAGGAAGGCTGGGGGTCGGAGCCGGGGCCACTGATGGGGTAGCATCTTCAGAAGTGGGGCCTCCTGTCTTGGATTCACAGTCTGACTCTGACCAACCTTTACAGTTACCTTCATCTCTGCCCACTCACCCCTTCCAGCTCAGTTCAGCCCTGTAAGAGGGCCTTCCTTTAACTCATGCCTGGAGTCCTAGTCAGTTCCCCTTCCAACTCAGCTCTTTTCTGTAGATCCCACTGTGACCATCTGTGTGCAGAAGGGTTTTGGGAGGGGCCGCAGAAGGATCAGTGCAGCAGCACCATGTTTATGCCGCATTGCTGATGCCCCTACATGTCAGACACCAAGAAGTGGCTTCCGGCGCATTATCGCATCTGATTCCCTCCAGACCTCCAGGAGGCCAGGGAAGGCATCCTTTGTGTCTGGTTTTCAGATGTTTGTTAACTTGCCCAAGGTCTCCCAACCAGAAGTGTTAGTCATTGGGTTAGGACTTGGTATTTGAAGTTCACAGTTTTTCTCCTTTCTGATGTCTTGGGCATACTTTATACATTTAATTATGGGTTACTGGAAGGAAGAAGAGTTGCTTCAACAAAGTCAGGTTTTGTGACATTGTTATGTTCATCTGGTGGGTCGCTGGGCCTCTGAGGATTCTCACCAGTATTTCAGCTTCTTTGGAACCCAGGCCCAGGCAGGCACTGCCCCTGAGAAGGAACAGCCCTGCCAGAGTGGCCGGTGGGAGCCGTGAGGCTTTGGCCTGGGAGACCAAATCATTCGTTGCAGCTCAGTCCCTCTGGGAGAATTTGGGGAATCTAACATGGGGGAAGGCAATGGCACCCCACCCCAGTACTTTTGCCTGGAAAATCCCATGGACGGAGGATCCTGGTGGGCTCCAGTTCATGGGGTCGCTGGGAGTCGGACACGACTGAGCGACTTCACTTTCACTTTTCACTTTCATGCATTGGAGAAGGAAATGGCAAACCACTCCAGTGTTCTTGCCTGGAGAATCCCAGGGACGGGGGAGCCTGGTGAGCTTCCGTCTGTGGGGTCGCACAGAGTCGAACACGACTGGAGCGACTTAGCAGCAGCAACATGGAATCCTCACTTTGGCATATCACTGGCACAAAGGATAGACAACTAATCTTTCTGTGTGTGTCTCTCTCTCTCCTTCAGAGAAGTTATTTTTAATTTTTTCTTAAACTGAAGATATGCGCAATCAACTACCTTGATTGAGGAATTACATGGCCCTCACCTGCTCACCTGTGCTGATTCACCAACTTTGCTTTATCTCCAAGGAGACGTGTGTGTGTGTGTTGTGATTACTAAACCTGTATCTGGGAGCTGGGGGCTTTCTACTTTCTAGAAGTCTCGTGAGATGTGGCAGGGTCCTAGCCTTTCACCAAGGTGGAAAATTGGCTTCTTCCCCAGGGATCCTGTCAGCCCCCAAGCTGGTCTCTTCTTTGGCTGCCTGAGAACATGGGCCCAGCAGCCCCTCCTCAGGGCACCAGCAGCTTCTCCTTACTCCCTCAGTGTATCCATAGCTGCAGAGGAGGTGGGGGTGAAGGAGGGGAGAACCCAGATCCAAACTCATTTTTCCTTCCTCTTCTAATTCCAGCACACTCCCCTGTTTAGCTCTGTTTTCTTACCGTGTCCTGAGAGAAGCCAAAAAATACTGTGTCCCAAGTCACTTCCTCAGGAAAGAAGTTCTGAGATTGAGAGGAGTGTCAACCTGTCCATCCTGGCCTGCCCCCCAGCTGCTCCTCTAGACTCCTGAGTGTAGCATTCCCTTTCCTCACACCTGCAGCCCCAGCCTCCCCAACAGCCTGTACTATAGGCCCTGCATTTCTAGAATTGAGCAAATAACCAAAATCCAAGGACCGGTGAGGGCTCCCCCATTGTCCCCTTTCTGCCTTCCAGGGCTTGGTGTGCTGTCACGGTCCAGCTGATGGCCAGGCCCCAGGCCCTGTCCTGCCAGGCTGATGGCTTTTGGCACCTGGCCCCAGGACCGGCCCTGACCTCTGCTTTCTAAACCTGGATGGATAATCATCTCAGTCACTTAGGGAACTTTAAAAACGTTTGCCCCAGACACCATGTGGAGATTCTCATTCAGTAGGTCTGTAATTTTGTTCAGGTTCTCGGGCTAATTCTAGTGCAGCCAGTCGGGTTTGAAGACCTTGAATCCAGACCCCACACTTAACTGCTCTCAATTCCTCTCTGTCTCTTTGCACCCAGACATTTTCTTTCCTCTGGCTACGGCCTTGGGGACAGCCAGCTTTCTGATCTCAAATTTGATCACTTTCCATAGCCATAAGTGGTATACTATCACATTCTAGAGAATTTCTGTAAATGGGATAAAAGTCTGTTGAATGGACTTTTCTGTTTAGCCAGCCACGCTATACAGTGACGATTACTAAGAATATAATAATTGCAGTCATAATAGTCACCTGTAATAGGAAACAAAGCTGTTCCATACTCATTTAGTCCTAATAAAAGCTATAAAATCCACCAGTGTCATTACATATTTTTAAACGGAGACTTGGAGAAGAGAAGCGACACAAGCAAGGACCTGCTCATCCTATTTTTCTGGGCGTTTTGAGTGCTGAAGGTCATGGCATACTAAGCACAGAGCCCACAGAGCCCTCTGACATGTCCACAGAGCCCTCACCACCTTCCGTCTAAGCCATCACAAACCCCTTTGGATGCTCACAACAGTCCCAGATGGCTCCCTGTCCCAGCTATAGGCAGTCTCCACCTTGTCATCCACTCTGGCTCCTGCAGTCAGCTCCTCTCTAGCACCCTGGTTGGTGTTTATCTGTCTTGGGTCTCCTTTGTTTTTGCTCTGTTGGTTGTACTGTTCCCTGGCAGCCCAGCCTGGCCAACTCACTGGTCAGCCCCCTAGAACCCTGGGATGGAGTAGGAGCATTCAGACAACAATGCTTAGAGGTTTGGGGCTCAGGTCTGTCGGAAGCCAGGTAAACCTTGTGGAGGCCCTGACTGTGTGAGCTTGGCTTAGGAGTTTTTATTCGTATCCAAAAATACCTTCCCTCTCTAAACCCTGGCAGCAAAAAAAAAAAAAAAAAGATGGTCTCTTACTCCTGTGTGAGATTTGGATCCCTGTCAGCATCATAAAAGCTGTCCTCCACTGAAGACCTACTGTGTTCCAGGCCCTGGGCTTTCTGCAAGGAAGGGGCCTGATCCTATATAGGCCAGAGCATTTGGACTCGAAGAGATTAATATAGAAATCCAGGAGCTTCTCTGCTCCAGACCACAGAGCTGGGAGGAAAGGAGCCCTGTCTCCACTCCATGTCTCAAAGGCAGGTCAGCCGCAAGTGTTTCTTCCATTATATGTTCTTTCTTCAGTTCCATCAATACATGGTCTGTTTAAGAAAGTGTACATAAAAAAGAGGAAGAAACACCGTGGGAGTGATCAATCACCAGCATTCCTAAGTGAAATTTTTCAGTCGATGCTTCCCAGTACACTCAGCTGAAAATCTTTTGGAGTTTTGAGAGAGGCAAACCAGAGGTAATTGGGAGGCTGTGATAACTTTGTAGATCAGCAAACCCAATTGAGCACACGGACAGAGGTGACTTGGTGGGCCGCACGCCACATTGATTTCTGAAAATTTCATTCCCTTCCTGATTTCACCTCCCCTGGCCATTTCCATGGAAACTGTCTTTTACCAAAGCAGTTGCTTTACCAAGGCATTGACAAACTGACCCCACCAAGTGCCACCACCATGCAGATGGCACTTCACTAGATAGGATTCAGGTATAGTATCCCTCTGAGATCCGACAACATGCCTGCATTTGTCTGATGCACTGAACTGGGAATGTACACACATCAAAACTATCTTTGGCATGGCTTTTCTCTAGTGCTGGCCACACGGTAGATATTACTCAAGATGCCTGAGTGCTGAGTGCTAGAATGAATTACAGATATCTTTGCTACCAGCTCAGAAACCAATCCATCCAGTCCTTGCCTATTTCTCGAGTTTCCTCAAAACTCAGCCTAATCCTGATGCCTAGAAGCTCTGTTGATTGATCCACTGGGGATTTTTGAGGCCTATTGATTAGGTAAATAGAACGCTAGCATGTTGGGCTGATGAGCTAGAGAACATCAATACCTTAGATAAGCTTGAATCAGCGGCTTCTTCTGGTTATAGCATAGGCAATTTGTCTTCATTTTTACCTAGTATTGATGCTAAAGAGAACAATTATTCATTCACTTTATAGCTTACCTCAACCCTAACCCTTTCAAAAAATCCCCTTACTCATCTATGGTATTTTATAGATAAAGCTAAGAGTTTTGCCTCTTTTTCATAATGGAGGGAGACCAATTGAGCGCAAATAATTCTTATCATCTCCGGCTGCTATGCCTTTCTTGGCAGAGCCCCATTTGTCCTGTTAAAAATCTTTTTAATCTCAGAAAGGAGAAAACAATTAGCAACTCATTTAATCTGTCTGTTTAACATGAATCTCTAAGATTTAAGAATAAAATCAACCTAAGCAGCTACAGGTAGACTACTACAAAAGATTGGGAAGTCCAGGGATCTGTATTTAATCTTGGAAGGTGGCAAGCAGAAGACCACTAGTCACATCCTTTACCCAAGCCTGGCACACACAGACTCTCAAATGTTTCCATTTTCTTGGTACCCGGGCCCAGGATTCCTCTACACCTAGAATATAGGTGCTCTTCTACCCATCCTGTTGAGGCTTAATAATGTGAAAGAATGGAAAATCATTCATGGCCGAGGTCATCAGGGATAATTCATGTATGGATAATTATGAGACAATTGCAATTTTAATCTCTTAATTCTGCCTGGGTCTGCAGGAAAATTATGCTAAAATAAAATAGGTCATGCGGACACCAATCATAAGTATTTTCTGTAACAAAATTGACCTATAAAATGAACACTAACCTTCTCATCGGAGAAGGCAATGGCACCCCACTCCAGTACTCTTGCCTGGAAAATCCCATGGATGGTGGAGCCTGGTAGGCTGCAGTCCATGGAGACACTAAGAGTTGGACATGACTGAGCGACTTCACTTTCACTTTTCACTTGCATGCACTGGAGAAGGAAAGGGCAACCCACTCCACTGTTCTTGCCTGGAGAATCCCAGGGACGGCGGAGCCTGGTGGGCTGCCGTCTATGGGGTCGCACAGAGTCAGACACGACTGAAGTGACTTAGCAGCAACCTTCTCATATTCCCAAAGAAATATAATATTTACAAAGATCCCAGTTTCCCTTATTTCATTAGTTTACCCTCATTCCTTCCTGGTATCCCTGGTCGCCAACTATAAACTGAGCTTTCTGCCATTCTGGATGCATACAATTATTGGAATTCCCTAGAGTTTTCTTTCAGGTTCTTGTATATGTAGTCTTTTCTCTTGCTTTTGTTTATGCTGTTTTCTCCTCCTGGAATAACTTATTCCCCCACTCCTTACCCCCTGACCCTCTTCACTCCACCTCTTTCACCTTGCCACCATCCTCAATCTCAGATCACACTCCAACTATCCCTCCCTTAGGGAAGCCTGTTCTGTCACACTGCAGCCTAGCTCTAGGCTCTCTCTTACCTGCTCTGGGTGCTCACAGTACTTTTTCTCTGATGTCATTTGTAAACATATATCTGAACATGACTTGGCTAATATCTGTCTCTCCAGATAGACTGTAAGCTCTGTGATGGCAAAGACTACAACTGTCTTTGCAGATCATTGCCTCCCAGCACTTGGCCCCAGTGCCTTGATCCTCAGTGAACTTTTGAAAGACTGAAAAATAGGAAGAATGAAAAGACAAAAGAGCAAAAAGTAAAGGCACCAACTTTAACATTTGGTCTACTTCTTGTACCTGTTCCTTCTCGTAGACGGATGAATGAAAATGTTGTGAACCATTTTCTCTTGACTTAAAATAAGGAAGCTTGTTCTTCGGACAGAAAATTATAAGAAATAATGGGTGTATGCAGGGGTGTGAGGGCAGGTTGATTGTGTATTTTTCCTTCTCTAGAAGTATCTTCCCGTGTCTTCTTGGCCAGTTCAGCTCTCACAGAAGCCCTAACTCAGTTTTTCTGTTTCTTTGACGTCTTCTCTGGTGACGATGGTCCTCACCAACGTGTACTTCCTGCAGACTCCTGCAGTGTCCATTTGTCACACCAGAGAGCTTGGGCTTGGATGGGCCAGTCTTAAGCCCTGGCCAGGGCAGTAAGTCCATCACAGCCTGTCAGCAAGTTCCTCACATATCAATACGTCGCCTTTTTTGCCAGATGACTCTGTTTAATGGATTGAGGTTTCCTTACATTTACCTCACATCTGTCTCCCTGATGATCCTGTGCTTTGATCCCATTCAAGCTCCCCATGCTCCTCTGTGTATCTACTTCTTTCCATCACAGTTCTTCCCACTCTTGGCTACAGTTGCCACACCTAGTCCCCTTCTTATTCTCCAGCACATCCTTCTCCCATACTGCCCTTTCCAGTTCCACATTCAACATGTGTATCATTTTCTCATGTAGATTGTAAGCTCCTGGAGGACCCACTACTTGGCTGGAAACACAGTGGGCCTTCACTGGTGAATGAAAGGTGTATAAATGCAGTGGAAAAAGTATATTGTGGGGAAAATGGAGATTACATGGACTGGAGACTCAGGGAAGATGGGATTTGCCTCTTTCCATGGCTGGCAGAATTAAACTGATCAGTGTCGAGAGTTTCTGACACTTCACAGTGGACCCTTTACTTCCAATAAAGAAATATAATATGATCATTTGCTAGGTGAAAAGAAGAATTTTTTTTTCCCAGCAATTGGTATCAAAATAAAAGATCAAAGAAAATTCTTAATAGAATGACCCAGAGCGATGGTATGAGGAGGGAGGTGGGAGAGGGGTTCAGGATTGGGAACACGTGTACACCCGTGGCGGATTCATGTTGATGTATGGCAAAACCAATAAAATATTGTAAAGTAATTAGCCTCTAATTAAAATAAATAAATTTAAATTAAAAAAAAGAAATTTATAGGAACTGAGAAGACAAATACAATTAGACACGTAGAGGAAAACCTCAAGAAGGGAGAATTAAAGAGATGGTGTGGAATTCAGAGCTTAGCCAGGCTAAGAGTACAGTTTCTCTGGAATCCTCTGCCCCAGTCCCAGA
Organism: Tragelaphus eurycerus; assembly: GCA_935064755.1. Lineage (NCBI taxonomy): Eukaryota > Metazoa > Chordata > Mammalia > Artiodactyla > Bovidae > Tragelaphus > Tragelaphus eurycerus. The sequence continues at coordinate 18,312,099 of CAKXYN010000023.1, forward strand.
GGATGCATTAGGTTTAATGCAGAAAAAATGACTGACAAATTACTAGGTCACTAAGTGTGAAATTTATATTTTTTGCTCCTTGCTTTCTTCCATCCTATAATTGTATCGACCTATACATTAAAAATATTGCTATTGTCTCCTTTATTGTGGCACCTCTGAAAAGGAAACTGCTGTGTCTTGGTAGAATTTTTTTTTTCCTGGATAAATCTTTTCCTTGTGATAAATAAATCTCCTAATAGGGTCTTATTTAAATAACACTGTGCTGGGAGTGAGACAGAAATCAAAAGATGAACCATTAAGCCTGGTGAAGTGGTGGGCATCAGCGGCGTTGCTGTGTCCTGAGAAGCCACATCAATTAAGTATCTAATGTGTAACCCATCAAATAAACCAGTCCAGCCGCACGCCCCTCGTGTTCCCACTATCGATTGTAGCCCAGATACTGGGAATTGTATTGAGCCTCCTAATTACCAAGCACACAAAGCGGGGCTGGTCCGGCCATGGGGAGACTGAACCGTAGCCTCTTCCTGAGGAATTCCCCTCACAGTGATGAAAAAGCCCTCCCTGTGACCTTGACCTGTGAATGTGTCTGTTTATAATCAGCCCTCTCTGAATCACAGTGGGCAGGTGGTGGAAATCAGGGAAATCAGAAATAGCCACTGTTCGGTGCATTTTAGTGACACATGTGATTCTGGGGCTTTATCCAGGTTGGTTTTATCAGCATTTCCTTTATTTGGAGAAAATTCTCTAAATCCATTTTGTACACGTTTCTCTGGCTACTGTGATCACCTCAGTCATAGGGCTGTCTCCCTGCTCTGAGCTCTTAGCTTTTGTCTCCTCCCCTGACTCTGTCCAAGGGCATGTGTTTTGTCTTTTTAGCTCTGTTGTTCCTTAGGGCAAGTGCTGTGACTTACTTTACTTTTGTCTTAAATCTTCTTTTGTGCAAAGAGTTGGATATACAGTAGACGCCCAATAAACAGTTGATAATATTGCTTATTTTTAGTACTTCTGATTTCTTATACTGCTTTAAGCAGTCATTTTTTCTTACCATAGATGGATTTAGGTGTTGCTTTTTGCCAAATTACCTAAGCACATAAAATATCTACAGAGGGCTGGCTTTGGGTCCCCTGGCATTTTCGTTTAGCTAAGTTATGCCTAGTTAGTTCTCTTAATCTTCTTCTATGTTCTACTTCTTGCCTTTTAATTTTTTACAATCTAGAGATGACAGCACCTTGGATAATTCAAGGGAAATATTTGGGGAAATGCCCAGGAGAAGAGACCACTGTAACTAAAAGAGATTTTGCTTGTACATTGTCCCCATCCTCACTGCAACCCATGGACAACTGTTGCTGTTGACCTTTGCTGTGTTCTGTAACAAGCATGTCAGTCTATTGCCGAGGGGGCCTAAGGATATATTTCCATCCACCCTAGGAGGAGGCTGGAAGGTGGCCAGCCAGTCAGACACAGAACAGAGTAAAAAGGGGATTGTTAGCAGCCTTTTAAAAACACTAGAATTGGTTTCTATCCCTGCAACATGGTCAATGATGGCAACATACTGCAAAGTTCTCACATGACGGCATAGAGTAATAGATCCGTCTTGGAACCTGTGTGTGCACTCATTATGTGGTTCTGCTCCCAGTTTATATCTTCCTCAGACTGAATCATGTGTTTTTGATCAAGGGGAGCTTCCCAGTGAACTGTCAGTCCTTCCAAATATGTCCTTTGTCCAAATGGACAGGGAACATGAAGCACCTTTTAAAGACAGGAAAGCAAGTGGAGCGTAGAGAAACTGGGCAGAACATAGTGAGACCCCACTATAAAGTACCTTAGTCTAGCATGGATTACATCTTAAGTCCAACCCTTTCTGTTGAGTCAACAACAGAGGTTAGCAGAAGCCTGATGCCACTCAAAACCTCTGATATACAAGCCTTCCAGTCAATTACTGCTGAAGCCAAAGCAAGGGGCTAAAAGCATCCTGTGACTAGTGACTAGCTACATAACTGGCCTGAAAGCAAAGAAATCAGAAGACTGAAAGATACAGGAAACTGATGCTGCAGTTTGATTTCTATAGCCTGGGCTATCCGCCTTGGCTTTTTTACTTCCTGCTGCTGTTGCTGCTAAGTCGCTTCAGTTGTGTCCGACTCTGTGCAACCCCACAGATGGCAGCCCATCAGGCTCCCCCGCCCCTCGGATTCTCCAGGCAAGAATACTGGAGTGGGTTACCATTTCCTTCTCCAGTGCATGAAAATGAAAAGTGAAAGGGAAGTCGCTCATCATGTCCGACTATTAACAACCCCATGGACTGCATGCAGCCTACCAGGCTCCTCCGTCCATGGGATTCTCCAGGCAAGAGTACTGGAGTGGGGTGCCATTGCCTTCTTGCAAGCCCCTCAGCCTCTCTGGGCCCCAACTTCTTTATACATTGTGGCAAATTGCTACCTTCTGTCCTATCCATCTCCTAGACTGGCTATAGAATTGTAGCATTTTGATATTAAAAATGAGTTTGTTGAGTCTAACATTCTTCTGTTATAGCTGAAACAATTGAGAATCAGAACTGCTGAGGATGAATATAGAATTGGAGTTTTAGGAAGAATAGTAGTGACCATGATAATAATCACAGCCATGAGGTGTTTGAGCTAGAAATGACTCTGGGACTGATCTGGTACAGTATCATTATTTTATAATGAGGGAACTAAGTTCAAAGAAGGAGAAGAATGAAGGAATTGGAGGAAATACAATTAACAATAAATGTGTAAATAGAAATTCAACTCATCAGAGAAGTGCAAAGTAAACTATAGCAAGATGAAGTTTCTCACATAATATTTGCAAGAATTTTTAAGTCTGACAATTCCAAGTACTCGCATATCAATGGAAACTTTCAATTATTGAGAATGAGAATGTAAATTGTTACCCCCCAATTTAGAAAACAGCTTGTCATTACCTAGTAAAATTAAAGATGCATGTTTCTTATATTCTTACAATTCTCCTTGTATTTTCCCTAGATTGACACTCATAGCAAGATTAAATTGATGCATATATATGAATTATTGCATAGTATAAGCCTGGAAATAACTCACAGGTCTAAGAGGAGATTGAGTAAATAAACTGGAATAGTCCTACAATGAAATGACATAGAACAGTGGAAATAAACGAGCTAGATGATTCATATGGATCAATCTCAGAAACTAAGTTCAGAAGAGATGGTTGGTTGGGGAAGTCTGCCTGAGAACAGCAGGGTAATAACAAAGAGGAAACAGAGCTGAGCTTTTGTGGAGAAGGAGAGGCCATTATGTACATGATGTGATGTGATCCAGGGCTCCCTCCTGAATGCCTGTTCATCAGACGCCTGAAATATCATCATCAGAGTGCAGAGATTCTGTCTTTTCTAATTTCCCCTTCTCTGGCATATCAGAATTTCTGGCATAGAGTAAATTCTCAACAACATATTTCTAAATGAATGAATAAAGGCAAGAGCCAATTCAACCTTGTAGGAAGAAGCCCAGAGTAGATGCAGTTTGTTCTTTGAAGTTAGTCTCATTGTCGTCACTTCCTGGCCAAATAACTTTCTCTACTTCTTAGTATCTCTGGGTTTTCACAGAGGAGAACTTCTTACTGGCCCCATTCTTTTGATATCATTTCTAGGATTTGACTTTCCCCTCGTATCCAAAATGTCTGCTTGTCGGGACTCTTCTAGACCTCACCCGATGAAGCGCTTCATCTGGATGTTTGTATCCTTTATAATGAACTGGTAATTGTAAACATAGAAGTTTTCTGAGTTTTGCAAGTTATTCTAGTGAATGATCAAAGCCTGAGAGGATTGTGGGAAGTCCCAGATTTGTAACCAGAAGTGCTTGGAGACACCCAGACTTGTGGCTGGTGTCTGAAGTAGGGGCAGTCTTGTGAGACTGAGCCCTCAACTACTTGGGTCCATGATAACTCTAGGAAGTTAGTATCTGAATTAAATTGAATTGTTGGACACCAATTTGGTGTCAGAGAGTTGTTGGAGTGCATATGAGTTAAGTAATACCTATTTTAATGGTTGATCAATATATATTTATTTATTAAAGACTATGTGTAGGACACTCTGCCAAATTCTATAGGGAATAATAATAACATCAAAGATAGTGACAAATTTTGATTAAAGAAATACATAGATAGCTTTCACATACATTGACCCTTTTCATCCCAAGGAAAACACTGGGATATTACACTTTATGAAACATACTAGGCCATTATGGAGAACAATGTGGAGGTTCCTTAAAAAACCAAAAATAGAACTACCGTATGATCCAGCAATTCAATTCCTAGGCACATACCCAGAGAAAATCAACCATAATTCAAAAAGATACATGCACCCGAATGTTCATTGCAGCACTATTTACATTACATGGGATATTTATCCACCAACAGAGGGACGGATAAAGAAGATGTGGCACATATATACAATGGACTATTACTCAGCCATAAAAAGGAATGAAATTTGGTCATTTGCAGAGACGCAGATGGACCCAGAGATCATCACACACAGTGAAATAAGTCAGAAGGAGAAAAACAAAGATCATATTAACACATATATGTGGAATCTACAAAAATGATATAGATGAACTTATTTCCATGACAGAAATAGAGACACAGATATAAAGAACAGATTTATGGACACTGAGGGGGGAAGACAGGTGGGATGGATTGGGAGACTGGGACTGGCATATATACACGTCTACGTATAAAATAGACATCTAATGAGAAGTTACTGTGGAGCCCAGGGGACTCTGTTCAATGTCCTTTGGTGACCTAAATGGGAAAGAAATCCAAGCAAGAGGGCGTGTGTGTATATGTGTGGCTGATTCACTTTGCTATACAGCAGAAATTAATACAACATTGTAAAGCAACTATACTCCAATGGAAAAAAAAAATACTTCTTTGAAGGATAGGAGTGGAACAGAATTGAGAGGGGATGACAGGAGTCTTCAGCTATATATGTAATACTGTATTTCTTAGTCTAGGTGGTATATACATGAGTGTGTGAAAAAGTTTTGTTTATTTTAAATTTTTAAAATTGAAGTATAATTGACTTACAATATTTGTGTTAATTTCAGGTGTACAACATAGTAATGATCACAACAAGCCTAGCTACCATCTGTCACTATACAAAGTACATTGAACATTACAGTGTTATTGACTATATTCCCTATGCTGTATACTACATCTCATGACTTATTTATTTTATAACTGGAAGTTTGTATCTCTTAATCTTCCTCACCTATTTTCCCCATCTTCACATATCCCACCCCCCTGATAACCATGAGTTTGTTCTCTATATCTATGAGAAAAAAGCATACTGGGCCAGCAAACTGTAGCCTTTCTTGCACAAATCCCATCATGAACCTTTGCTTTCTTAGGAGAAGACACTCTTATAAGTCACTCCTACCCCCCCTTGGGACTACAGTTTCAGGATGCCTGAGGTCCTGTGTAATTAGATATTACTGTCACACAAACCCAAGTCTGTCATCCCCTCACAAATTGTCCTTTCTGGATCCTCCCTGCAGTTTGTACAGACAGGGATTTTAGATTTTTATGACCTCAGGGTACCTAGAATTTGAGAGACCCTTTGAATACCCAGAAGGAATCTCAGGGCCACAGTCTGACCGGGTCAGGGACTCGGAACCCTTTTAAAGGCCTCATAAAGGAGTGAGAGAATCCTTTTAGCAGAAATTAAATCATAGCATTTTATTTTTATCAGATACTTGCTATCATTTTCCCCCTCCCTTTGCTGCCATGAAAATTGAGAAACTGGGAATCCAATTACAAAGGCAAGATAAAAAGGAAAGATAGTAAAACATTTTAATTGGATAGAAGTGATGTTGAATCGTGTTCTGCTGTGTGCTGCAAACACTCCATGCGTCACTGCAGCAGAGTGGGGGTCACCAAAGATGGAAGGAGTCAGGTGACTCAGGAGGAACAGAAAGAGCCACGGTGTGTTCCAATCAGTAAGGGAACCACCGTCACACCCCCATAGTCCCTGGCAGTATTGATGGCCCTTTGGAGCAATATACTGACAGGCAGAATGTAACCCAAATGAAAAAGACCCATCTCCTCTGTGAGTCTCATGTCAAATGTGATGTCAAAGCAGGGAGAAAGATGCTGATAAAGGAAGGTAGCTTCAGAAGGCTTCCCTTGGAGTTGGGTCAGAGATTCATTTATGAGAAAAAGCAAAAAGAACCAAAGACAAAGGTTCTTAGCAGCACTGAAGAATACCCAGTCGGGCTCTTTCACATTGACATGGCAACACTGCCCCACCCCTGGGCTTACTACCTGTGCTGCCCAGACCTTCTATGTCCAACTTTATGGCCTCCAGCTACTGCCAGAATTGGTAACCCAATTGGAGAAGGAAATGGCAACCCACTCCAGTGTTCTTGCCTGGAGAATCCCAGGGACGGGGGAGCCTGGTGGGCTGCCATCTATGGGGTCACACAGAGTCGGACACGACTGAAGTGACTTAGCATAGCATAGCGTAGCAGGGTTTCAGAGATCAGGTGAAATGCTGAAGGACTTGTGAGTCAGGGCTTGAAAAAAGACTGATTATAGGATGATTTAGTGGTCTTTGGTTCCATACAAAGGTTGGTAGATGGAGGGGTTCCTGCTCTAGAACTAGGTCAATATCTAGAAGCGGGTCCAGAAGTTCTATATTTCTCTCAAGGACAAAGCTTGGTCATCAGAGAATCACCACTCACTGGAATGTATTGTCATGGGAAGCTCTTTGCAGTTGGGATCAATTCTTGACAGTCTTTTCTGTATTCTGTTCTCACCAAGCCCAGTCCAGTTTGCCTCCTAAGTATGTCACGAAGAATTGCTTCTCTCCATCTTACTCAATAGCACTCCGATGCAAACAAGCACTGTCTCCTATAAGTGAAAGTCACTCAGTCATGTCCGACTTTTTGTGACACCATGGACCATATAGTCCATGGAATTCTCCAGGCCAGAACACTGGAGTGGGTAGCTGTTCCTTTCTCCAGGGGATCTTCCCTACCCAGGGATCAAACCCAGGTCTCCTGCATTGCAGGCAGATTCTTTACCAGCTGAGCCACCGGGAAGCCCCCATCTTATATAGGACGTTAGCAGTAATCTTCTCTTGGGTTCCTCCCATTCACTCTGCTCTCAGAAGTATCCGCCATGTTTCAGCCAAAGTGATCTCAGGATGGAAATCTTATCATGTCCCTTTGCTCTCATAAAACTCTACAGAGTTGAGCATGAGCTGACTTTCATTTATTTCTCTGAGCTTGATTTTTAACCACACTTTCCTTTACCCTCCACCCCAACCATGAGACCAGCTATTGCTCTGTCCTTTCAAGGCAGTCTCTCCCACGTGTCTATAACTCAGAACACTCTTCTTCTGGTTTCTTCCTTCTTATTTTTCAGATCTCAACTTAATTCCCTCTTTGTCTGGCAAGGTGTCACCTGGTCACCCTAAACTCACAGCACCAGCAACTCTTCACCATTGCATTCGTTTTTTCCTTCTTTTTCAATACTTTGGGTAAGAGTCAGTTCTTGTTATTTGCAATGGTTTTGTCCTAAAAGGTTTCCACGAGTAGTGAGTTAGTGTATACCGAACTGCTGCTTCTAGGGAGAATATAGGCTTAGGTTTCTGTGCTCTGATCACAAGATTTTGGACAACAAATAGATACATAATCTTATTTTATATATGTTTTTGTTTAAAGAAAGCTTATTTAATATATATTGTTGATTAATTAATATAGAACTCAAGACCAATCAATATAGAACTCAGCATCATAACTCTGGCCTAAATGGAACTTTTGTGGTACACGTATTTTCTCCATGAGGTACATGACAGCCTTCTTGCACTTTGCAACATTAGACAGAACTTCAGCTCTATGGTGGTTGGTGGTTTAGACACAAAGTTGTGTCTGACTCTTGTGACCCCATGGACTGTAGCCTGCCAGGCTCCTCTGTCCGTGAGATTCTCCAGGCAAAAATACTGGAGTAGGTTGCCATTTCTTTCTCCAGGGGATCTTTCAGGAATTGAACCTGGGTCTCCTGTACTGCAAGCAGATTCTTTACTGACTGAACTACGAGGGAAGCCCCCTCAGCACAATGATTGAGGCCATTTAAAACAGCAAGTTCACCAATAAAAAACACAAAAGCGAAGAAAAAAATGAAACATCAAAGAAATGACGAGACACTTTATGATATGAGAGCTAAAACAAGAAGGCAGTGCATCATCTTATTCAAACTCAATGGGAAAGTGCACGTCTGGAGACTTGAATTTTTCACTGCTCTGTACAAGTCTGTTCAAAAGTGTCACAAGTATTGATTTTGGTTTAACAAATACATTTTAGCAAGTAGGCAAATTTGCAAGTATGGAATCAGCGAATAATGAGGATCAACTATGTTTTATCCTTCACTGGATTGTAAACTATACGAAGACTACTGGATGCTCTTTGCTTTCCATCTGATTCTCAGTCCTTAACAGTGCTTGGGAAGTGGTAGATGTACATGAATCGATGTTCAGAGATTGAGTAAATGTGAGGTTTGACTGAGGCTCTATGTTGAAAAAATAGTAGTCTTGGTCAGTTGTCTATTTAAGAAATAACCGTACCTAGGGGCTCTGTCTCGGGGGAGCTCTGGGCTGAAGACAGGGAGGATGACTTTGAACAGCTATCCTCATACTCTCTAGCATCCACATCAAAGATTGTTGTGGGACTATCCTGCCTAAGATTTAGTCCTGTATTGACTATGTGTATTCGTAGCATAGACCACTCCCTAGAACCGTAGGCTGTGAAGGTTGGCATTACCCAGATCCAAGCTATGATTTTCTCAATGTGGAGTGCATTAAGGGCCAGAGCCTGGGCAAGAGCCTGTGGTTTCTGACTCCCACACCAGTGTGCTTTACCCTGCTCCAGAGAGTAGAAGCTCAAGAATACTATAGTGGGCGGCCTATCCCTTCTCCAGTGGATCTTCCTGATCCAGGAATTGAACCAGGATCTCTTGCATTGCAGGAGGATTCTTTACAGGAAGCCCTGTACCACAGAACGCCCTTCAAGCAACATAGTGTTTGTGGTTGCAGCTTGTATATTATCACTCTACCAGTTATCACCGAGGAAGGATACTTTCAGTTCAGAATCTGTCCCTCCAAAAGATGAAGAAAATTGTATTCTGATTTTTACTACCTAGTTGCTTTAAGACCCAGAGCTCACAAATACCTTGAATTATCTCCTTTGGTAGTACTTCCATCAGTCATTCTAAGCTGAATCTTGAGGACTCTCATTTGAACTTTGGTGAAAATAGTCTGTCCTCATAACCAGGATAGCCAGTTCTCTGACTTTCAGGGAATTCTTACCTCATTTTACCTTCACAAACTCTGGGATGAAAATAGAGTAGATACTTGTACCTTCATTTATGGATGAAACAGGTCCTGTTCTCTCCCACACACTTTTGAGAGCAGCTAGGAGGACTGAGATAGCACGTGGAAAAGCCCTTCACCAACACAGAGTAGTTTCTCAAAAAATACCTGCTAATCTGAGTCTCAGGGCCAAGATGTAACTGCCCAAGGTCAGATAAGAAAAACAGTGAGGGAGGTAGTTTCCTTACTACTGTTTAATTGCTCTGGACAAATCAAAGTTTGGAGAAATAGAACATGTTCCTGAAATGCTGCACTGAGAAAGTAGGGCACAACATTAGCCAAAGATAAATAAGTCTGAGATGATTGATCAAGTATAGGCAGGGGGGTTCTTTCCCAGGTAGCCCCTCTCCCCTCCCAAGTCACTCCAAGGAAACTCAGCTGTGCTCAGGTGAGCCAAAAGCACAGGTGTCTGACAGATGAGTCTTCACACAAAGCAGCGTTCACCCTGTCTCCTTCACGCTTTAATTCAATGACCATAGCTGAGTTGGCCGTATGTCTTGGTGTGCCTAGGACAGTACCAGTTTGCCTTTCTTGTCCTAGCATTCTCATTAACAGTGTCCCTTTTTACTCTCCAAAGGGCCCCCTCTTTGGACAATAAATGATACGGTCATCCTATCCATAGGCTATCCCATCAAACCTACTCAACGTGCAATGCAATGATTCACCAATCTGCCAAAAACCTGCCTATACAACTTGCTTTCTCTTTTTTTCCTCAACATCTATTGGTCAGCTGATAATCCTTCCCTGTCCACAATCCATGCCATATTCTTTTCCATCTATTTAAATTATCTGTAATTTACTTCAAAATTTATTAGCATAGAAAACATACGGGGTAAGTGGGTGTTAATTTTAATCTATGCCCTAGAGGAGATTGTAACATTTGCATTTCCTTAATCAGTAATGCACACTCCAGAGGCAGCGAGTTAGCATCTGAAAGACTGATCCGCAATCAGCTCCAGGGTCACCTAGTGCAGGTCTTTAGCTTACTTTGTTTTCGGTTAGACCAGTGGATTTGTTAATTAGAATAATGGGTGTGAGAAACCACTATTTTCATTGACAACTATAAATGTGGGAATTTTTTTTTGCACTGTTTTACAGGTAGTCCTGCCCTTGCACAATAATCTAGCAAGAACAATTTTCTTTTCACTTTGGAATAATGGTGTCCCCAGGATTTGGAATTCAAGTGGGTCTTGTGTTTTTGCTGATCAGACTGGAAAGTTATCGGAATCCTACCACCAGAGTACTGCTGCCTTTGTCTCCGTACATGTTTTCATACAAGATCAGAGGGACAGGACCCATGATGCTTTAAGAACAGTTATATGCTTGTTTTCATACCTGCCTGCTAGTGTGTGCAGGACAGAATTGAGCACTCCACAGAAGACTATGACTCCCTTGTGAATTATGACCTGCAAGCACATTAGTAGGGAAATAGAACACTTTCTCATTTCTGACTTTGGAGACTACCAGTTTATACCCAGGAGAAGGCAATGGTCCCCCACCCCAGGACTCCTGCCTGGAAAATCCCATGGACAGAGGAACCTGGAAGACTGCAGTCCATGGGGTCGCTGAGGGTCAGACACAACTGAGTGACTTCACTTTCACTTTTCACTTTCATGCATTGGAGAAGGAAATGGCAACCCACTCCAGTGTTCTCACCTGGAGAATCCCGGGGACAGGGAGGCCTGGTGGGCTGCCGTCTATGGAGTCGCACAGAGTTGGACACGACTGAAGCGACTTAGCAGCAGCAGCAGCAGCAGCAGTATATACCCAAATTAACTTAATAATTGGCTTGGGTCAGTTTGTAAAAAGTGCTCTGTCCAGAAGCATGCTGTTTTCCCCCACTAGATTGCCCGTTCTCCCAAACCCTCATTCCAATTCATTCCCATCCTTTAATGCTCAGTTCAAGTGCCCCTCGTAGTCCCTCATAGTTTCTTGACTATTTCGGTTCTTTCAGAATCTTTTCTGAACTCTTATAACCACTCCAGTGTTCTTGCCTGGAGAATCCCAGGGACGGGGGGAGCCTCGTGGGCTGCCGTCTATGGGGTCGCACAGAGTCTGACACGAGTGAAGCGACTTAGCAGCAGCAGCAACATACCACTTAGAACTGGACACATACAACTTAGTAAATGGCTTATTATTATTATTTATTTCTCTGTTTTTGTATGCATACTTCTAAAAACTGGACTACAAATGACCTGAGCATGGAGATATATCCCTCCTTCGCCTGGAGTCCCTTTAATGCCTGAACCAAAGGTAAATACATATTATAGGCTCAGTAACTTCTGGCTGGTCAGTAGACTTATTTAGGGACCTAAACCAGCAATCCTTGAGCCTCCTGTATTTGGACAGTGAGGCAAGGTGGAGGCCAGCTGATGAGGGACTCTGAATTCCAGGCTCTGGGTTTAGCTTTGGTGGTGGGGAAACTGGAAACCATCATAGGTGGTTATTGTTGCATTTCCTTGTGAAATATGGGGCCAATGGAACAGTCCCAGAACATCTGTCCAGGGCTGGAGGCCAATGCACATCCTCCAGATGTTACTCAGGGATCTATGAATGCATTCTTTCTGCTCTGTTGGCACAGAGGTAACAGAGAGATGGAATAAAAATCCAGGGGGAGAACTGATGAAATAAAAGAGACATTATAAGGCATACCTTCCGAGAGCAGTCGATTTATAGGTTGGGAATATTGCACTATAAATATCAGCATCTTCAAATCTCAGAGTGAGAACTTCAAATCTCAGAGTGAGAAATGGCCCTGAGAGCTCATCTGGCCTCACCCTTTGCCCGATGCAGAATTATTAGCTAAGGAAAACCACTGTTAATACAGGTTCCCTGCTGCTTCCTCTTGAAAGCTCTATTTTTCAGGGGTCTCTTCCTCACCTTCATATTCAGTTATGCTACTGCCCAGAGGAAATTTTTATAGTGCAAACACCTTTTTGTTTTCTTTAGGGTTCACTTCTTTTAAATTTGTTTCCCGTACAACACAAAAGCAGGCTGTCCAGGTGGTATATGTTGTATCCATTATGCTACCCTCACGTTTCTAATTAATTGGTCCATTTTCAAAGCTGAAACTGGCAGGCATTTACTCCTTTAGGGTCTCTCCATCCTTGCCAAAAACAGCCATGCTAAAAAAATGATTTTACAATTAGGTTTTCCAAAGTTACAGCCTCTCTCATTCCAACCAGCTTGGCAAGAAGGAGACCAAAACACAGATTAAGCCATTTTCTCCTCGTTATCGCCCCATTAAGCTTGCAAAGATGCTGTGGAAGCCCACAGCTTCATCTACCTGTTCTGGCCAGGGATCCAGGAGAGTTTAGCACCTTCCTCAGAAAGGAGCCATTTATTCAATCAGTCAGGGAGAAACTTTCCTCTCCTGGCTGGAAGAAGAAGCCCCACAGTACAACCATGGCTGGTTAGAACCCTGGGAGGATTCTTGTGAGGCAAATTTTCCAGATAGTTCAGAATGACTGCTTTAGACTTCAAAATTCAAAATAATTCTAGTTACTTTTGGAAGAAATTTCTGCAAAGTATATTCTGTATTTCCACATCTTCTTCAGTTGGGAATCCAAACAATAACTTGATCCTTTCTTGATTGCTGAGGGTCATCTTTCCTGACACCAATTCTCCTGGCTTAAATAAATTATACCAGTTGGGCAATGCTGATGCTTATACTCAGAATACAAGAGGTTTTAAGTTCTTATATCCAAATATAATCATTTTTATGCCTCCTTCCTTTACTGTAATTAATGAATCTTTCTTCAATATGTTATACTCAGAAGGACATCTAATTTATACATATGACAATGTGGATGAATCTCAAAATAATTGTGCTGAGTGAAGAAGTTATACAAAAATAAGCCAACCAACCGAAAAAAGAAAAAAGAAAAAAACCAAAAAGGAAAAGGATCCACATGGTATAATTTCATTACGTAAAACTCTTTAGAATGCAAATTAATCCATAGTGATGAAAGCAAATCAGTGGTTGCCTGGAGAGGAGGGGAGGGGAAGGAGTGATTATAAAGGGGCATAAGATAAATTTGGGGGTGATGGGTGGATTTGCATCTTGATTGTGGTGGCAGTTTCCAGGGTATACGTACTTGTCAAACCTTATCAAACTGTATACTTCAAATAAGTGTCATCTATTTGATATCAAGCATATATCAATAAAGCTTGTAAGTAAGTAAACAAATAAATGGACGAATAAAAGCTATGTAGTTCTATGGAAGCACTAGAATGTGAAGACAGGAGGCGAGCCCTGCGTGGGAAGAGAGAGAGGCAGAGGGAGGGGGAGCACAGGGTGCAGGGTTCTTGGAGCAGACCCTTCAGCATGCAGCGGAGAAGCACCTGGTCCGTGGTGTGCAGATCTCACCATTTACCAAAGGCCAACTCTGCCACAGGCATGCAGTCAGCATTCCATAGGCATTCCTTTCTACTCCTCACAGTGACCTCTTGAGGTGGAGGTGTTCATTTTTTTAACTTTACAGATAAAAGATATGAGAGGTCATTGAAAATGAACATCCTAAAGGACCAAGATAGATACACAGAGGTAAATACATTTATGTGATATTGTGACCAAAATGCTTAAAGACTTTATTTCTTATTCTTTAGTTGGTGTAATAGGAATTTGGTAACTGCCCCTATGGTAAAAGAAATTTCAAGAAGTTAAAAAAAAATGAGTGATAAATGGAGAAAGTCCTCAAGGACACAGAAGATGGGGCTACTACATGGATGTGTGCATGCTAAGTCGCTTCAGTAGTGTCCAACTCTTTGTGACCCTGTGGACTGTAGCCGGCCAGGCTCCTCTGTCCATGGGATTCTCCAAGCAAGAATACTGGAGTGGGTTGTCATGCCCTCCTCCAGGGGATGTTCCTGACCCAGGGATTGAACCTGCATGTCTTAAGTCTCCCACATTGGCAAGGTTCTTTACCACTAGCGCCACCTGGGAAGCCTGGCTACTACATGCCACACCCCAAATATTCACTCTATGCCCTAGTTATAGGGGCTGGAACTTAAAATGGCTTAAGTAAAGGGTTAACAACAACAACAACAACAAATTCTCATCCAACAGGCAAAGTAAAATGCAATTGTTTTGGAGGTTCCTAATATGCAGACTTACATTAATAATAAAGGGCAATGACTATGATTAGATTTTCATATTAGCTCTTCTGTTGTATCACTGATTACATACAAATCCTGAAGCACACAATTCAGCATTGACCAGGCCTCAAGTGACAGAAGAAAGGGAAGAGGATGCAAAAAATAAATACATAAATAACAGAAACACTCTCTTGATCTTAAATAATTAGTTTTTGTGAGAAGAAACAGAGTAATTGCAGAACTTGTTATATATCTTTGTAGAGCATCACATACCACTAGCTGCAATAAACTGTATATAGTTCTTAATTTAAAATGGGGCTCAGTCAATCTCAACAGTCACTTTTATCAAGTTAAAGAACCATTTCAAATATTGTTATGAATAGCTGTCAGTGCTGGATATCCTAGTGTGTAGCTCAGTTCCTGGTACCCAGGAAACACTTAGTAAATTGATGAACGGAGTTGAGATCCTGTTGCCCAGAATAAGCACAATCAATCGAGCATTACTCTTTTTTTTTTTCTTTTTTAATGGGGTGCATTAAGGACTGATGGGGTTCAGGTCCCATAAGCACATTTAGAAGCAAAGCAGGAGTTTATTCCCTTTTGAACTTCCCATTGTTCCTAGCTTGGTGTGGAGCTCCTTGTGAGTCTTCCATAGATTCATGGCTTAAGGGTGATTTACTGACTCCGTGATTTTTCTCAAGACCAGTGCCTCCATTATTTCCTATATGTATTATAGGATATGAATTACACTGTCAATACAAAATAAATGGCATTACAGTATGCATTGGACTTTAAGAAAGTGTCTTAAAAATGCATTTCAGATAGTCCCTCCCTGCATTGGACTTCATTCCCAACTACCTCTTTCCTACTGCAGAGACTCCAATATATTTACCCTTAGAGAGGTTCAGTTACTGCGTCTATAGCAGGATGCAGTCACTATGACAAATAAGGATTTTTTTTTGCCTCTCTATCTAAATATTTTCATCTCTTAGTTCCAGACCACTTCGCTTGATCCTCTGAGAAGGCAAATAATTTCCTCTGTCAATGAATATGATTCCCCAGAAGATATTGATACATTTGGGAGTATAATTTGGCTGGGGAAGAAGATAACCTGAAACCACAAACTGCCCTAAACACTCTATTATTAACAAAGAGAGAAAAACTGAATTGAGTTGGAGAAAAGCATTGCTGAATGATAAATTGCCAGACCCTGTGTAGTGCAGGAGGCTGCAGCCCATTCACCCCAGCTGCATTTTTATGAATTCTTGAGGAAAGAACTCTGAAATGGAACATCTACAGTCAGGATTTGAATGGCTGCCTTTGCTCCCCAAGGTGGCCTGGGTCTTGAGAAACAGGACTGGGAAATTCACCCTGTGCATCTCCCTACACCTGACCCTTAATGCTGTTCTCCTCATGTAAAAGCACATCCACCAAATTGCTGCCAGTACTTTTATTTCAGTTTAAGCTGTGGATTTACTGTAGAAGTCACAAGTCCAGAAACTTCTCTGCAGATCAGCATATAGTGGTTGTCAAGCTGGGTGACGTCTTTGGCTCAATGTAGCAAATTCTTAATATTTCGTTGGGCTTTTTGTTCTCTTTGAGTTATATACTTGTCTGATTTCCTCCTTTTCAGTATTTTGAAAGCCCCTTGAGAGGACTTTCTCCAGCATCCATCCAGGTCTTGATTGGACACATATATTTGAAACATGGGGTTGATTTCCAAGGAGAAGCCTAGCAAGATGAGAACAAAGTAACCGCATCACATCAGATGGTGGAAAGTCACTGTTGTCCTTCACTTCAGAGAAGTTTTAGAAAAGAGGAGAGAATAGACTTAGGATTTCCAAGGTGCAAGGATTTTAGCCTCTGCTGCTGCTGCTGCTGTTGCTAAGTCGCTTCAGTCGTGTCCAACTCTGTGCAACCCCATATATGGCAGCCCACCAGGCTCCCCCGTCCCTGGGATTCTCCAGGCAAGAACACTGGAGTGGGTTGCCATTTCCTTCTCCAATGCATGAAAGTGAAAACTTAAAGTGAAGTTGCTCAGTCGTATCCGACTCTTAGCGACCCCATGGACTGCAGCCCACCAGGCTCCTCCATCCATGGGACTTTCCAGGCAAGAGTACTGGTGTGGGGTGCCATTGCCTTCTCCTTTAGCCTCTACAAGTAGCCAACTTCTTCAAACTCACCGAACTGCCCTCCATGAAGAGAGATGGTACACATCACCATTAACACCATCCACTGTCTGTACAGAGGAAGGTCTGAATATGGTCTGATCTCTGAAGACCAGAAGAGATCACTTCATAGTTAAAAGACAAAGAATATAGTATCTGCTTTAAAATATTCCAGAAAAATAGGACGTTGTTTGCTTTTGTGTTTTTGGTGGTTGGGAGGAAATAAATGAAAAGAGAATGCCAGAAAGTGGACAGTTGTTCAAGGTAAGTGATGGTATGGGAATATATTATTCTATTTTTTGTATATATTTGAAATATTAATTAAGTTTTTAAAATTTTAGGTGAAAACTGAAATAAAAAGTTACCTCACCACCCTTAGAATCTGACTGAGGGAGGGAAGAGCAACTTTATTCTGCTTGTTGGAGTTCTTTATGTTATCTTAAAATGGTTTTATATCTATTTAAGAGGATATTACAGGAGGTATTACAGGAGATTTTATTTAAGGTCTTACTTCACTAAGGCCCCAAGTGTGGGAACAAAGGGAGTCAGGTCCCATATACTCTAAAGAGGGATGCTTGAATATCTATGCAGTAGTTTCTAGGAAGGTGGCTATTGTGGGTTGGATTGTAGCCTCCAAAAGGATAAGTTGAAGCCCTAATCCCAGATATCTGTGGATGTAACTTTATTTGGAATAAGTTCTTTGAAGATGTAGTCTAGTTAGGAAGAGGCCATACCAGACTGAAGTGTTAGTTGCTCAGTTGTGTCTGAGTCTTTGCAACCCTATATGCTATAGCCCACCAGGCTCCTCTGTCCATGGAATTCTCCAGATAAGAACACTGGAGTGAGTAGCCATTCCCTTCTTCAGGGGATCTTCCCAACCCAGGGATTGAACCTGGGTCTCCCGCATTGCAGGCAGATTCTTTACATGGGGGGCCCTAAATCCATTGACTGGTATTCTTACCAGGAGAGGAGATGAAACACAGAGACAAGCAAAGAGAGAAGAAGGCCATGTGAAGACAGAAGCAGAAATTGGAATGTCCAGGAATGCTGGAAACCACCAGAAGCCAGGAGAGAGGCCTGGGACAGACTATCCCTCGGAGCATCCAGAAGGAACAAACTTCGCTGACACTGTGATTTCAGACTTCTACTCTTCAGAACTGTTAGAGACTCGATTTCTGCTATTTTAGGCCACCCAGTAGTATCTTGCTATGGCAGCTCTAGGAAATGAAATAGTGGTGAAACATTGATTCTACTGTCGGTAGCCCAGGGTTCCTTCCTCTACCATGTAGGAGGGGGCTTTATGAGAGAAAAGGCTGGGAGAATGGATTTCCATAGAGAAAGCTTCAGGGAATCTATGACTTCTGCCCCTCATCACCCCATATTCCACTAGGTCAGAGACTTCCAGGAAGCCGCCAGCTTGATTTGCATCCCCTGGATTTTGAACAACTCGCAGCCCGGCACCTGATTTCCTTCTCAAGATGTCCAAAACCCGCAGCAGCCTGTGATGGCTGAGGAGGGAGTGGGGAGTGTGCCGGCTTCTAGGGGCTTCCTGTGGGTTAGAAGGAAAAGGCCAGTGCATTCTGCAGGAGAGGGCTCAGCATGAGCCCTTTTGATGGGTCCCTGCTCAAGAACTTTGTCTGCCAGGATGAGGACGCCATGCAGAAAGATTTGACACGAGCTTTGCCACCAGCAGGGAGAGTCAAACTTGTTCAGATAGAGGAAGCATCATGGTACCTAGAAGCAAGGCAGAGTTAGACTTCAGAAGAGATCAAAGAACTCACAGAAGTGCCCCGGAGAGAAAGAGCCAGTGTTTGTTCACCTGATACAAAAAGGGTCCAATGTGGTTGAAGGAAGGAACATCTACTGCAAGTTACGTTCTTTTCCTCAAATTTTCTTTCCTCATTGCAGCCAGTCTAGGGGGTCAGGGAGTGCAGAAATGGATTCTATCAGGAGAGTGGAATGAGGAAAAGACACAGAGAAGATTACATTCCCCAACTTCTCCCCAGGCTCTAGTGGAACAGAGATTTTCACTACTTTTAATCTAATATTCTAACTCCTGAAAATGAGACTGTTTGTTGACATCTAGTGACTTAGTAAAAAAAAAAAAAATGATCTGGAAAATTAAGGGCTCTGAGCTCTCATCAAAGTTGGAGAAAGCCAGTGGCAGGAGAAAATTAATTTGATTCTTTCTTACACCCTGCTCACTCCAGCTTGTCCAGTAAACCAATTAAACTTGCTAGTTTTACCTTCTCTAAAATAGTATAAGCTTCCTAATGGTGAGAGCAATGTCATATACATTTCTAGTTATTTCACCCAATGTCTCATGGAATCTTGGACACAGAAATATCCAGCAACAGTCTCAGTAAGTTATATATTTCTTTCTTTCCTTGGAAT
This sequence comes from Tragelaphus eurycerus, assembly GCA_935064755.1. Lineage (NCBI taxonomy): Eukaryota > Metazoa > Chordata > Mammalia > Artiodactyla > Bovidae > Tragelaphus > Tragelaphus eurycerus. The sequence continues at coordinate 18,331,173 of CAKXYN010000023.1, forward strand.
TTATCACAGTGTCTATTATTCATATACTTTATGAAAATGTGTGAAGCACTTCAGTGTTTACAGATGTGTTGTATGTATTTTGATCTTCTCAACAATCAAATAAGTTCAGGAAGGCAAAGATGATCCCCAAATTCTATCTCAAGAATTAAAGACTCAGTTTTTTTAGCTAGTGAGTGGCCACAAAAGACTCAAGCAATGATCTTCTTATTTCAAATCCAATGTTCTTTTTCTCTAACACAGAACTTTCTAGTGGTTTTTGAAGGAAGGGTCTTAGGGCTCTGAGAGTGAGTGATAAATAATTATACTGAGTAGAAAGGAAAAGACTCTCTGGCCACATCACATCTATGACTCACATCTGCATACAGAGCTAGAAAAGTGTGTGTGTATGCTCACTCATGAAGCCCATATCTGCATTCACATATCCTACCTGGGGTGGATGGGCATTCTGCCTTATCCAGTAAATCCCCCATCACTCAAAGACTGGAACCATAGCTGACATTCCTAGTACATCCCTCCTAGACTCTGGCAACCATGCACTATCATCACTCATGTACAGAAATGTTTTCCCAGCTCCCCATTAGAAGACCATGTGCTCTGAAATGTAGCTTTAAGTCTAATGATGAATTTTCCCCAAGCCACCCACACTCCTTTGCCTGTGACCAATTGCACAATTTCAAATCCAGCTGGCCCAGCTTAGGGATGTGGTTAGAAGCCAAAATAGAGTTTGTCTTGATGCAACACAAACATGAAGAGTCACAATCATAGCTTTGGGCTCCCTAGTCCCTTGCTTGACCCCAGTGAGTGAGCTGGCTATGATATCAGCTCTGTTTACTTTCCAGGTCTCAGCTTATGGCCAAAATCTCATCAACCAATTTGGATCTGACCCAACTTTAGTCACTAGAATATAAAGTTATTTAATTCTTTGAGCCTCAGTTTCCTCATTTGTAGAATGAGATAATCATGTCCTATTTGCTGAGTTGTTATGAAGATAAAGGGAGATTATATGTGTAAATCACTTGTTACTGTGCCTAGAACATTGTATGCTCTTAATAAATGATGACAATGATAACAGTAATGGTATTAAAAATATGTTATAAATATTACTTATTATATTACAAATCATGATGGCTTGGAATCTGAACTGGCTCTCTGACAGTTGCATTTATCAAAATTTTCTTCAGATCCTTGCAAATTTAATGAAACAAAGTGTCAAATGTTCCATTCAATTTATTTCTTTCCCCAAATTGACATCTACTACAAGTCAAGCATTGTGCTGGACACACTAAGGGAGTTACAAGGGGGCAAATTCTCACAGCAGAGACAAGCAGACACATTTTAAACCATTAGAAGACATTATAGTCTAGTGACAGTCTGACAAAGTGAAAAAAGTCTTTCTTTCCAATCCCAGTAAAATCTGTCCCCCCTTAGAAGTTACCCCAGCTGTCAATCATCAGCTTTGGCTCTCAGTGCCCAAACAAGTATCTAAATGGAAGCTACTTTGGGACACAGGGAGCTGTCATCCACAAATTGATGGTCATCTGCAAATTGATGGTCATCTGAAGGTCTGTTAGGGAGGAGGAAGGAGGTCATTGTAGAGGCTTGGGTATCCACACACACACACACACACACACACACACACACTCATCATCCCCAAGTGTCCCCGGGTTTAGTCTTTTTGAAATGAGCTTGCTCACCATCTTACAAGAAATACATATAACAACATGGCTGATTTCTCCATCATAACCTGCTGCACAATACAGAAGAAATGCTACCTTGCCAAAGGAAATAAAACATCGGCAATCAATGTGTCTCCTCACGGCTTGTCAAAGAGCCATAACTGTAACAAAATAAACAAATATATCATCAAAACATTCCTTTGCCCTTTCCCTTCATTTGTCTGTCTTTGTTTTTTTCACTTCGAATGCTCCATTAGAGTGTAGAAAATTTCACAGTTTTCTCCAGCTCTGGAAAAATCGTTAGGCCCTTCTGCTGGTCGGCTTTGGAAACATTTGGAACAAATTATCTCTACTTTTGGAATCTGAATAAAGGAATGTGAGCCTCACTGGAGAAATGTGAAATCTAGGGTGGGATTCGCAAAATGGTTTAAGGTTTGCTTTTGCACACATACGTTTTTTTTAAATTTGTTTGGGTTTGGAACACAGTGTAAGAAAAATGAGAGGACTTGCGATGGACTTGCAATGTGCTTTCTGTGATTCCTTTGCTTTTCACAAACTTGCAGCCCCTCCCCCAGTGCTTCGTCATCACCAGTCAGTAGCTTCCCATCTTTAGAGTCAAGCGTGTGCTTCTTACATAACATGAAATCCACCAGTTAGGGAAAAGCGAGAGGAGGGAGATTAAATCTTGCCCCAATCTCACATAAACTTTTGGTTATGCTGCCAACTTCGTGATGTCCAAACGCTCCTCCCAGAAGTTGACACGGCCCAGAGGGAGTAGCAGAGACTTCGTGAATCTCAGCACCAAGTTGCCTTATATGAGCCCCAAAGCAGCTCTATCCCAGCACAACTTCAGTCCCACTCAAGCCCTAAAAAGGTTCTGACAGGGCTGACTTCAGTTTTAACGCTGCTTTCCACGACTTTGTCCATCATTTTTTTTGTCCCTGGTCCTGTGTTTAGTGCTGATGTTTAGTGAGAACAGGACAGAGGGCCTAAGAGGCTAAGAGAAGACTCAGACATCTTGGGCCATAGGCAGCTTCTAGGACATTCCTCCTGGGGGTTCCAGGTACTTGCTTCTCACTGTGTAGACACAAGCACCTTCAGAAGATAAGGCTCTCATTTTCACAGAAGATGCCAAAGTCAGGGAACAGAGTTTTAGAACCTCTGCTTCAGAAGGGGGAAATCCTTATGGAGCACTCTTTTTTCCCCACTTTGTTTTTTCAGTTGCTAGAAGAACTGTACAAAAAAGAGCTTCACAACCCAGATAATCACAATGGTGTGATCATTCACCTAGAGCCAGATGTCCTGGAATGTGAAGTCAAGTGGGCCTTAGGAAGCATCACTATGAACAAAGTTAGTGGAGGTGATGGAATTCCAGTGGAGCTATTCCAAATCCTGAAAGATGATGCTGTGAAAGTGCTACACTCAATATGCCAGCAAATTTGGAAAACTCAGCAGTGGCCACAGGACCGGAAAAGGTCAGTTTTCATTTCAATCCCAAAGAAAGGCAATGCCAAAGAATGCTCAAACTACCGAACAATTGCACTCATCTCACATGCTAGTAAAGCAATGCTCAAAATTCTTCAAGCCAGGCTTCAGCAATATGTGAACCGTGAACTTCCTGATGTTCAAGCTGGTTTTAGAAAAGGCAGAGGAACCAGAGATCAAATTGCCAACATCCGCTGGATCATGGAAAAAGCAAGAGAGTTCCAGAAAAACATCTATTTCTGCTTTATTGACAATGCCAAAGCCTTTGACTGTGTGGATCACAATTAACTGTGGACAATTCTGAAAGAGATGGGAATACCAGACCACCTGACCTGCCTCTTGAGAAATCTGTATGCAGGTCAGGAAGCAACAGTTAGAACTGGACATGGAACAACAGACTGGTTCCAAATAGGAAAAGGAGTACATCAAGGCTGTATATTGTCACCCTGCTTATTTAACTTATATGCATGCAGAGTATATCATGAGAATTGCTGGGCTGAAAGAAGCACAAGCGGGAATCCAGATTGCCGGGAGAAATATCAAGAACCTCAGATATGCAGATGACACCACCCTTATGGCAGAAAGTGAAGAGGAACTAAAAAGCCTCTTGATGAAAGTGAAAGGAGAATGAAAAAGTTGGCTTAAAGCTCAACATTCAGAAAACTAAGATCATGGCATGCAGTCCCATCACTTCATGGGAAATAGATGGGGAAACAGTGGAAACAGTGTCAGACTTTATTTTTGGGGGGGGGGGGGTCCAAAATCACTGCAGATGGTGACCGCAGCCATGAAATTAAAAGACGCTTGCTCCTTGGAAGGAAAGTTATGACCAACCTAGATAGCATATTGAAAAGCAGAGACATTACTTTGCCAACAAAAGTCTGTCTGGTCAAGGCTATGGTTTTTCCAGTGGTCATATATGGATGTGAGAGTTGGACTGTGAAGAAAGCTGAGCGCTGAAGAACTGATGCTTTTGAACGATGGTATTGGAGAAGAGTCTTAGAGTCCCTTGGACTGCAAAGAGATCCAACCAGTCCATCCTAAAGGAGATCAGTCCTGGGTGTTCATTGGAAGGACTGATGCTGAGACTGAAACTCCAATACTTTGGCCATCTCATGTGAAGAATTGACTCATTGGAAAAGACCCTGATGCTGGGAGGGATTGAGGGCAGGAGGAGAAGGGGACGACAGAGGATGATATGGCTGAGTGGTATCACCGACTCAATGGACATGAGTTTTAGTGAACTCCAGGTGTTGGTGATTAACAGGGAGGCCTAGCGTGCTGTGATTCATGGGGTCGCAAAGATGTGGACTCGAATGAGCAATTGAACTGAACTGAACTGAAGGGAACTATGGTGACCACACCTGCTTAGTTTTCTGGAAAGTATGTTTTCAAAATTCTCTTCAGTTATTCCTGTATGAACATATTTGTCAAATCATGTCCATTTTTAGTTCATAAAAAAATGTGGAAATGTAATATTTCTATAGTTTATGAAGAGGTTCCCTAAGAACTCACCAATGCTCATCATTTTCTTTCCTCATTCGTACACCACAGCCTAGTTAGGTAAATATGCACCAGATCCAACAAATGACATAACAAAAGTGCCTAGGTTAGTTCACCCACTAATGAATGGGTAAACACAATGTGCTATAATAGGTTTAATGGAATTTTATCCATCCTTAAAAAGGAGTGAAACTCATACATATGCTTCAACATGGATGAAACTTGAAAACATTTCGAAGTGAAATAAGCCCAAACCAAAAGAACAAATATCTCAGAGACAGAAAGTAGAGTAAAGGTTACTTTGGCTGAGGGAGGGGAGAAAGAAGAAATGGGAGGTTCCTATTTTATGGGCACAGAGCTTCTGTTTTGGATTGATGGAAAATTTCTGGACACTGATAGTGGTGACACTTGTTGACGTGAATATACTTAATGCCCCTGAATTCTACAGTTGAAGATGGTTGAAATGGTCAATTTTATGCTATGTATACTTTATCACAATAAAAAAGTGTAGGGACAAGTGGTTTGAAGACCCTTATCACTGAAAAGAGAGCCCCAGTTGCACATTCTCTGGGGGAAAAGAAATATATTAATTACATAAAGCTGTTATCAAGTAGATGTAATCATCATAATAGAAAACTGTTGTGTAAAACCTTACTTGGATCGTTCTGGACAGAGCATCTTTTATTAAGAATCAGACTGCATAATACTCCATGCATTCTTCCATCAAGAATTTCCTAATGAGGCTTCTTTCTCAGGCTTTAGACAGGAACTGAGTGTAGGAAATATGTAGACCCTGCCTTAGATCTGCTTATTCAACATGCAGCATGAAATATATCTCACCAAGATTTATGCCTGACTGTTTGTATTCCTTAACAGTAAAGCATATGTAAGCTAGATCCTCCCTATGTCTTTGGAGCAGGTCCTCAGAGCTATCTGAGAGACTGTGCCAGCTTATAGTCCTCAGTAAGACCCTGAATAAAACTTAACTCACGCACGGGTATTCTGGTGGCGGATCCATCTCGATGTATAGTAAAAGTAATACAATATTGTAAAAAAAAATAAAATAAATGTGATTATAAGCCAAAAAAAAAAAAAAAAAAAAAAAAAACTTAACTCACAACTCTAAAAGAAAGGCGTGCCTTTATTTCTTAGAACTTGGGCTCAGAAAGCACCAGAATTAGAGCACTACCATTTTACACAGTAATCCTGTTCACTATGAATGGAACCAACTGAGGGCCATGGCTCTAATGAGCCCCTCCCATCCAAGAGTATCAGGGCGCCGGGTGAGATGACTAGAGAGAGGTTTGACAGAGGGGCAGAGAAGTGGGGAGAGAAACACTTTTGTTCCTCCACCAATATAACTCACTTGCCTCCTAAAATGCTGTTTCTTCCTCATCAGTGCTTAACCACATATTTTAGGTTATTGATGATTTGATCCAAAATTCAGTGGAATGCTCCTGGGGTTACGGGGAAGTTGCAGAGAACTGAAATGAAGTGTCTTCAAGAGAAAAAGAGGGTCATCACTGCTCAAGAGGATCTGAGCCAAATCTTTGGACTGAAGAGTGAAATCTGTGAGGATCACGCATTCAGATGGAAACACCTCTAACACAAATTGTGGTTCTTGGAATTTTACTCACATCAGGCACATTTTAGATAGTGCATTTTTTAAAGATCATTTTTCTTTTTGGCTATCAAGAAGCAAAACATGGTATAAAATAAATAGCACCATGTTAGCAGTCCCCTCTTAACTTGGAATGATGTAGAAAAGTGAAAAAGCAAGGCCATTCAACTAAGCATTGGAAGGCCAGGGTTGGAATACAGACCCTGCCATTGCCTGTGCCTCTGGTTCATCACATCTCTCTTTAATCCTCAGCTTCTCTACAGGACAAATAAAGGGCTGGTCTAAAGTTGCGGTGGAAATCACCGTGAGCTTCAAAGTGTGTTCTAAGAAGTATTTGTATCTGGGGTCTCATCCCTACTCACCGATTCAGACTCTGTATGTGTGGATGGAGGGGATGAGTAGCAAGAAGCTGGACAATTAGGAAGGCAACACCCACATAGGTTTTGGAGACAATTCCCTGACAAATCCCCTGACAGGTATTCCTGGTTAGCATAAACTGATCAAAATTATAGATGAGGTCACTCTCAGTTCTAAAATTCCTATTTTTATTTTAAAAAATAGGAAGACTGAAAACCCACGCAGAATATTATACATGGCTGTTAACAAGGATCAAATGAGAAAATGATGCATGTGGATATCCCAGAAAACAGTGCTCTACAAATGTAAGCAATTATTAGGACTCCCATAATTCTATGTGCTATCCAAGTGGTTCATCAAATATTAACCAAATCCTCTTAGAAATTCTGCAATGGTAAGTCTGGAGAACAGGATCTACACTTGGCACTTTTCCTTGAGTTTCTCCTAATGAGAGCATTTAGTAGTGTAATAATATCCTTATTTGTTTTCTGGTAATGTGAATGTATATAGGTCAGAAGAGAACAAACTAGATATGTACATATTTCCCAGCAAAAGTGAGCCATGGGAAGCCTGGATTTATCTGAAATCTACCCATTTTCCCAAGCTCAGAAGCTGTGTATCCTGAAAATTTCTGGTCTTATCAAAAAGGTGTATTGTTTTATTGTTTCCACCCTGTACCCAGAAGCTGATATTCATCCCCATGCCTTGACTTCTAGGATGACCTTTGAGGTGGAGTTGGTCAGCTCACTACAAAGGAGGGAAGTCTCTGCCTAGAAACTTTCATTTTCATTGAGCTAACGAGAGGGTTGTCACCTAAATTTTCATTGTTTTAAGAGCAAGTGGAGGCTGACAGTTTCCTTTCAAGCTTGAATGATGAAGAGAAAACATCCCACAGCCTCATCTGGCTGCCTTGCTGAGAGGTAATGAGCCCTGTGCAGCACCCATCTCTGCTAGACTGGGATGACCTTCTGTCTGGTAATGCATCAGGGAAGAGTGAAAAACACACCGCAGGCCCCGCCAACAATTCCCCCACGACGTGCTGAATGTGCCAAACGGTTTAGTAAATAGATCTCAAGTTACGTGTTGGAACATATTCCAACGTATTGCAACAGAGCATATCTCAATCTAAAGGTCACGCTTTACTTTGCAGAGACTCTGTATGAAGGGGTCTTTGGAGCTGGCTGGAAGAGGAATGTTGTGGAGGTGAGGGTCAGGAAAGAAAATATTTCTAGCATTTAAGAACAAATTTCACAATCTTCCCTGGCTAATTGCATTTTATTCTCAGTCCAGACAGGGAATTTCATTTGCTGCCAGTCTTTGTTCCAAGATTTGCTGGAGTTTCTTGGGATAGGATAACAGCTTAGGGTGGGGAGTAGGGAGGCTGGGCTGTGTCCTGCATAAGCTGGGAGAATAAACTGATGGGGAGAGGCCAACACGGAGTTCAAAAGGCTCCAACCTTCCTGACTTATTTCCCTTTCTTTTTCCTTTTTGATGTTTGGCTGTTTATTTCAATTTTCATACTTCTTGTTTTCTTTGCTTCTAGAGTCCTTGGGGGCGGGATTTTAGAAGACTTAGTGGTGTGAATCTTCCTTAAAATAATTGTTGGAGATTGCTTGGGTGCAGAGAAGAGTAAACAGATTGAAAAAAGTTGGATCAAATCTGGCCTTGCAAGGAGGGAATCAGTGGTATACCATAGTATGGTTTGACAAATGCCTGGAGAGGGAACCTCCTACATATACCACAATTAGCTTCACTACTGAGGATCCTAAAAAAGTTGCTTTGATTTGATGGATACTTTTTGGACATCTACTATGTTTCTTGTGATGTATGGTATCTAAAGGTCAACACCTATCTCCTAAGAATTTACTCCTGTTTGAGTGATGGGCACATACCCCACTACTCCCACTAAGCACATTGCTTTTTTGTGCTTTCAAATTATGATCAGTTCAGTTCAATCACTCAGTCGTGTCTGACTCTTTGCGACCCCATGGACTACAGCAAGCCAGGCTTCCCTGTCTATCACCAACTCCCGGAGCTTGCTCAAACTCATGTCCATCGAGTTGGTGATGCCATCCAACCATTGCATCCTCTGTCGTCCCCTTCTCCTCCTGCTTCAATCTTTCCCAGCATCATGGTCTTTTCCAATGAGTTGGCTTTTTGCATCGGGTGGCCAAAGGACTGGAGCTTCAGCTTCAGCATCAGTCCTTCCAATGAATATTCAGGATTGATTTCCTTTAGGATGGACTGGTTGGAGCTCCTTGCAGTCCAGGGGACTCTCAAGAGTCTACTCCAGCACCACAGTTCAAAAGCATCAATTCTTAGAAACTTAACTTTCTTTATAGTCCAACTCTCACAGTCTTTCATATAGTCCAACTCACATACATACATGCTGCTGCTGCTGCTGCTAGGTCACTTCAGTCATGTCCAACTCTGTGTGACCCCATAGATGGCAGTCCACCAGGCTCCACCATCCCTGGGATTCTCCAGGCAAGAACACTGGAGTGGGTTGCCATTTCCTTCTCCAATGCATGGAAGTGAAAAGTGAAAGTGAAGTCACTCAGTTGTGTCCTACTCTTAGCGACCCCATGGACTGCAGCCTACCAGGCTCCTCCATCCATGGGATTTTCCAGGCAAGAGTACTGGAGTGGGGTGCCATTGCCTTTTCCACATCCATACATGAGTACTGGAAAAACCATAGCTTTGACTAGACAGAACTTTGTTAGCAAAGTAATGTCATCTCTGCTTTTTCATATACTGTCTAGGTTTGTCATAGCTTTTCTTCCAAGGAGCAAGGATCTTTTAATTTCATGGCTGCAGTCACCATCTGCAGTGATTTTGGAGCCCAAGAAAATAAAGTATGTCACTGTTTCCATTGTTTCCCATCTATTTGCAAGGAAGTGATGGGACCAGATGCCATGATCTTAGTTTTCTGAATGTTGAGTTTTAAGCCAGCTATTTCACTCTCCTTTTTCACCTTCATCAAGAGGCTCTTTAGTTCCTCTTCACTTTCTGCCATAAGGATGGTGTCATCAGCATATGCGAGTTATTGATATTTCTCCCAGTAAACTTGATTCCAGTTTGTGCTTCATCCAGGCAAGCATTTCTCATGATGTACTCTGCATATAAGTTAAATAAGCAGGGTGACAATGCATAGCCTTGTTGTACTCTTTTCCCAATTTGGAACCAGTCCCTTGTCCCATGTCTGGTTTTAACTGTTGCTTCTTGACCTGCATACAGACTTCTCAGGAGGCAGGTCAGGTGGTCTGGTATTCCCATCTCTTTAAGAATCTTCCACAGTTTGTTGTGACCCCCACAGTCAAAGGCTTTGTCATAGTCAATAAAGCAGAAGTAGATATTTTTCTGGAAATGTCTTGCTTTTTTGATGATCCAGTTGATGTTGGCAATTTTATCTCTAGTTCCTCTGCCTTTTTGAAATCCAGCTTCAATACCTGGAAGCTCATGGTTTACATACTGTTGAAGCTTGGCTTGGGGTCAGTAGGTGCCCTATATGCTACTGGAGAAGAGTGGAGAAATAACTCCAGAAAGAATGAAGAGACACAGCCAAAGCCAAACAGTGCCCAGTTGTTGTTGTAACTAGTAATATAAGTAAAGCCTGATGCTGTAAAGAACAATATTGCATAAGAACCTGAAATGTTAGATCCATGAATCAAGGTAAATTGGAAGTGTTCAAACAGGAGATGGCAAGAGTGAACATTGACATTTTAGGAATCAGTGAACTAAAATGGACTGGAATGGGCGAATTTAACTCAGAAGACTAGTGTATCTACTTCTACGGACAAGAATCCCTTAGAAGAAGAGGAGTAGCCCTCATAGTCAACAAAAGAGTCTGAAATGCAGTTCTTGGGTGCAGTCACAAAAACGGCCAAATGATCTCTGTTTATTTCCAAGGCAAACCATTCAATATCACAGTAATCCAAGTCTATGCCCCAACTAGTAATGCTGAAAAGGCTGAAGTTGAATGATTCTATGAAGACATACAAGACCTTCCAGAACTAGAACCCAAAAAAGATATCCTTTTCATCATAGGGAATTGGAAAGCAAAAGTAGAAAGTCAAGAGATACCTGGAATAACAGGCAAATTTGGCCTTGGAGTACAGAATGAAGCAGGACAAAGGCTAATAGAGTTTTGCCAAGAGAACACACGGGTCATAGCAAACACCCTCTTCCAAAAACACAAGAGAAGACTCTACATATGGACATCACCAGATGGTCAATACTGAAATCAGATTGATTATATTCTTTGTAGCCAAAGATGGGGAAACTCTATATAGTCAGCAAAAACAAGACCAGGAGCTGACCGTGGCTCAGATCATGAACTCCTTATTGCAAATTCAGACTTCAGTTGAAGAAACTAGGGAAAACCACTAGATCATTCAGGTATGACCTAAATCAAATCTCTTATGATTATACAGTGGAATGGGATTAGTGTCCTTTTAAAGGAGACCTCAAAGTGTTCCTTCTGCCATATGAGGACACAGGGAAGAGATGACCATTATGAACCATACAGCAGACTCTGACCAGACACTGATTCTGCCAGTGCCTTGACTGTGAACTTGCCAAGCTTCAGAACTGTGAAAAATAAATTCCTATTGTTTACTAACCTCCCAATCTGTGGTATTTTGTTTTAGCAGCCCAAGTGGACTAAGATACCTCTCTTCTTCTCATTGCCTCAGGGAATTTATTACATTTGTATGGGCAAATACTTTAAAGAAAGGGAATATGGCATCTGTCTGAGAACAAGACTCTAAAAGAAGGTATTTCACACAAGAAGCAGCTTTTGGGGAGAGGCCTGGCACAAGGAGTAGGGAGAAAACATTGGGAAGTTGAATGGACACAATTTGTTATTTTGCAGTTCTGTTACTATTTTGCAGTTCACTGAGGTTCTTATTCCAACAGTATCAATGTGTTTGCATTAGTTATAATGCGTTAAGGAACATAGATAAAATTTATGTAGCATAATCAGAGCTTGGTTCCCATCGTAATTTGCTTACCCCATAAAAATAATTTTGCGACATCCATCGGTTCTGAATTAAACACCTCAAGACCACTATGCATTAAGATGCAGCCAGGGGCTATTTTCACTTGTTTGTTTTATAGTTCTCTCAAACAGAACCAAAAGAAAATCATCTCAACTTGACATTCATCTCTGTTAACTAATTTTGCATTTCAAAACAATTATTAGAAAAAAGTCTATGTGATCTTCAGTTTGTCAATTCAATTCCTAGAGATAACTGATTAAGTTGGATGACTTTTGACGTACTTTCAACTCTAGGTTCCTCAGGATCTCTGATATAGTATAAAAAGCACTGGGCTTGGAGTCAGGAAACCAGGGTTCTAATGAATAGCTGTGTGAGCTTGAAAAGTAAACTTGAGGGAGATTCTTTGCTTATCTATAAAGTAGAGGAGGATTGGAATAGATATCTCATTACAGATCAGCCCAATATTCCTGGAGAGGCTGCAAAAGAAAAAGGAGAATTTTCTAATTGCATGTGGAAGAAGAGGAGGTGGATCAGAAAATGACATTTTCTGACCTGAAGTATTATAAATCCACCTGAAAGGTCAAACACATGCGTAACATTTAACAGATCGATTGTGTTCACTTTGATGGGACATTCCATGTCAGCACATACTACGGAAGTCCCATTCCACCCTCCTGCGTGGAGTTGATGTCTTTAGCCAACTGTCAATGCACCCTCCCTTTCAGAGTGTTTCTTTAAGCCCTCAATTAGTGTTCACTAATATTTCTTATTTTGAAACAAGAGTTGATGTTCTTTCCACAATCTCTGAGCTCTAGGTCCTAACCAACTTAACCTAACCAACATACATTAGCACTAAATCGTGTGATTTGCCCTATTTACAAATGTAAGGTATGTTAACTCCAACCAGGAGGACAATTTTGCTGCTGGATAAAATTAATGAAATAAAAGTTTTTCCTACTTATTCCTACTTGGAGCTCTTCCAAAATAAGCCATAGAGAAGAGCCCGTTCTATTTTCTGGATTCAAAATCATCTAAATGTTTCAATATGTATTCTGCCATCGAAAACACCACCCATAGATCAGAATGATGTTTCTTATCTCATCTTCTTTCTCACCAGCACATCCCCAGATCATCCTCAACCACAAAGCAAAGCAAAACAAAACAAAACAAAAAGCATTAGAATGGCCAAGTTTTCAGTGACTCAACTGATAGTATTATTCAAGCAGCCAGAGAGAATATGCCCCAACCTCTCCATCTTCTCCCTACCTGGTGCCCTTTTGGAGTTTCTACAAATGTCCCTCTGCTCTTTACAACAGCTCTAAAAATAGCAGATGACTGCTCGGGACAGGTGCTGTTTATGAAAATGTTCTTGCATTAGCCTGCCTGCCTCGGTGATTAGTGCTCTGAAGACGCTCAGCATCCCTTGGGCTCTGCTGTGTCAGCTTTTCTTTATAATAGCACGGGAGCTGGAGGATAATTTCGGGGCTGCTGTTTCTGGGGCTGCTCTCTCTCCCTCGGAACACAGAGAGGGCTTTCTTCCTCTCTCACTCCACATTTCGGGTTTCATGCTCCAGAACACCCTGGAGGGAACCTCAAAATGCCTCTGTGACTACCATGCCTCTCAGAATGTATCAGATTTTTCAAATAAATCTTTCCACATAGAACGGGCACACATGGGTGGCGAATGAAAGATTGAGAGCGAAAACTGTAGTTTCGTTCCTGGCTTTTGCTCCTGTGGACCTTGCAGTAATTATATTCATAAAATCCTAAGATGATGTCTCCTGACGGAAGCTCAGAGATCATCTGGTTCTGGGGTTGCTGAGCTTTAGTAAGCTTAAAAACATCACCTGGTAAGCTTGTTTCTAGTGCTTATTTCCATGTTCACCCATTAATATTCTGATTCAATAGGTCTTGTGAGGAGTCTAGGGATCTACCTTCATAGACAAGGGCCTAGATGACGTGAATGCAGTTGATCCTTGGGCTAAATGATAAAAAAAGTGTCTACAAATAATTCTTTTATGTAAAGATGAGGAAAATGAGACCCACAGTCTGGAAGGCATTCTCTAAGGCTGCAGCTAGAGCTCTAGTTCACTATCTTCTTGCCCACAGTGCTCTCCGTATGAAATTACATGGTTTCCACTCCAAGCCCATGAACACTGGTGACAATATTTATGCAGACGCTGCTGAAGTCCAAGCCCCAAAGGCACTTTTGGATAAGAAGACAGCTTTCTGTCTGACAGTGAGGGGTGGCTGTAGCCATATGTCCTGACCACTGAATTCTGGTGGTTACTCAGGCCAGCCATGGCACCTCACCTCTTGTGTTTCAGAAGTAGTGTAACAAACCAGACACCCTTTCCTACTTTATGATGGTAATTGATGTGACCCTGCTACAAGTACTTATGCTGTATCTTTAATTGTGACTAAACTGAAAGCCCAGAACTTCTCAGCTTTGACCCCTCCCATGATTTCTGCCAGGCTTGAAAGATCCAGTGCTAGGGTCATTGGACTGCAAATCAAAGTAAACCTGATGCACTGCAGGAGATCAGGAGACCCTGTCTGTGACTGACAGGGAAATAGGAAGACACTCTGGCCAAAAAATACAGACCACCGTGACTGTGGGAAATTTCTCCACCAGGGAGTCATGTCTTGGGAGAACAAGCCCCTTGGGGTTTTCTTTCTTGTCACTCTGTGTGATTTAGCTTATGTTCTGTGAATCATGTGATCAGGACACATGGGAATGCTTGTCCCCTGCTTGGGAAAAGGATATTGTTCAAGGGTCAAAGGGTACAAATCTTTGAATTCAAACTTCTTGGAAACTGAAAGCTATACCAAATATTAGAGATTGTCTAGACCAACTATTCGGAGAAGGCAATGGCACCCCACTCCAGTACTCTTGCCTGGAAAATCCCATGAATGGAGGACCCTGGTAGGCTGCAGTCCATGGGGTCGCTAAGAGTCGGACACGACTGAGTGACTTCACTTTCACTTTTCACTTTCATGCATTGGAGAAGGAAATGGCAACCCACTCCAGTGTTCTTGCCTGGAGAATCCCAGGGACAGGGGAGCCTGGTGGGCTGCCATCTATGGGGTCACACAGAGTCAGACACGACTGAAGCAACTTAGCGGCAGCAGACCAACTATTGAAAATAATAAGAATGATTTCATTACCTATTTACCATGGGAGAAAAAAAGATGAAGCATATAAATAAGCTTCATGAATATTTAAAAGCCTGGACTTGTGGAAGAAATTTTTAATATTTTTTGCAACAATTATTGGGTGTTCTTTGGAAGGAATGATGCTGAAGCTGAAACTCCAGTACTTTGGCCACCTCATGCGAAGAGTTGTCTCACTGGAAAAGACTCTGATTCTGGGACGGATTAAGGGCAGGAGGAAAAGGGGACGACAGAGGATGAGATGGCTGGATGGCATTACTGACCCGATAGACGTGAGTTTGAGTGAACTCTGGGAGTTGGTGATGGACAGGGAAGCCTGGCATGCTGCGATTCATGGGGTTGCAAAGAGTCGGACATAACTGAGCGACTGAACTGAACTGAACTGAACTGAACTGAAAGGACCAGACGGTCATGGGCCCTCTTACTGGTGCTATGGCCTATTGATGGTGCACACAAATAAACAGACAGTCCCTGTCAAGCTTCATGTGTGAGTGATACATGAGAGGGTACATAGAAAGTGTCACCCCGCAAGACTGGAAGGTGGAGAAGAGACCAGAGATGTCTTCCCCAAAGGGCTACTAAGCACCAGATACTATGTGAGATA
Source organism: Tragelaphus eurycerus (assembly GCA_935064755.1). Lineage (NCBI taxonomy): Eukaryota > Metazoa > Chordata > Mammalia > Artiodactyla > Bovidae > Tragelaphus > Tragelaphus eurycerus. The sequence continues at coordinate 18,346,593 of CAKXYN010000023.1, forward strand.
CTGTAATGTAACAGATACTGCCTTCAAGAGGCTTTCTCTCTTGAAGGGAAGACAGATAGATATACATCACAGGGTAATAAACACTGTCATAAGAGTCGGGCAACCCTTCTGTTCTAGGTTGGCATGGAAGGGGAAGACATAGGGCTATGTATCATCAAGAAGAACATCTTTGAGCTGGACCTCAAAACATGGGAAGGAATTTATGAAGCCCAAACATCTAATGGGAGCCATAAAGGGGTCATAAAGTAGAGCTGGGGCATCTGTAGAGATTGGAGGTTGGGGTCAAAGATGAGTAGAATCATATGGGTGAGAGGTCATCTCCCACATGGAAGCCTGCATGGGACTCCCTGGGAAGGAGTGAGGAGTGGGCACAGAAATAGCAAGACCACCTCTCTCTACACACTTCAACTCAGAGGCAGGTTCTCCTCTCCAAAAAGACAGTGTTCTTATCCTGATGTGCTTGAGTTTGGCTCAAAATCTGGCTGTGTACTCAGCTTTTCCTGGGACTCCAGGAGGCCTTCTTGGAAGCAAGCATGCTGACTGGTACTGAGCGATACCCACTGTGGGGAGGACCTGCCCAGGAGCCGGGAGTACACGGTGTGGGATCACAAGGGAAGGCATGGACTGCAGGCTGACCACAGTCAAATCAGGATGCTGTTGCCTCCCCTTCCATCCTAGGTGCCCAGGTACTCAGAGGAGCTCTCTCTGAGGATCTCCAGGGCCAGCATCTCCCTCAAACAGGATCATTTCTCCAACATCCCCTTCAAGGGGATAGAGGCAGCTGGAATAGTGGAAATGGCATAGTGGTCAGCACCATACAAACCTGGGTTCAAATCCTGAGAATTGAAGCGGAAGTCATATATGAGGGACCCAGTGCTCCCCTGGGCTGAAAGTGGGCTCCGTAAATGGTAGTAAGTTATTTTAAGTCCTCATATATCTCCTTGGCCTTAAAGGATTGTTGCTATTGTTGTTTAATCGCTCAGTTGTGTATGACTCTTTGGTGATTCCAGTGACTGTAGTCTGCCAGGATCCTCTGTCCATAGGGTTTTCTGGGCAAGATTACTGGAGTATGTCACCATTTCCTCTTACAGGGGATCTTCATGACCCACATTTCTGCGTCTCCTGCACTGCAGGATTCTTTACCACTGAGCCACTCAGGAAGATCTGTCCTAAAGGACAGTCGTCAACTATTCTCTAACCAATTAAGGTGTTAATGACTGAAATTGGACTAATGGGTTTTCCGTCTTAGGGATGTTTTAACAGAAGATTTCTGAAATCACTTTAACTTAATCCCAAGGAACAGCTATCCAGTGGTAGATCAGAAACAAGCAAGGAAACCCAATTTTGTACTGAAAAGCCAGTTGCAGATGCTTTAGATCTGAGTGTCCAAACTCAGGACTGTCATCCCCCTGTCTTCAGAGTAGTGAGTCTCATAGCTAGGACTTGCCTTGGGACTTGTACCTGAATCAACATCTAACATGTCACCCCTCCCCATTTGCTACAGGGCAGCATGGGTGGTTAGAACCAGCTTGTCAGAGCTCTCAGGTGGGGCAGGGCCACTGTGGGAGGCTTACAGATGGTGAATGGTGTCCCCTGGGTAGGAGAAAGACAGAGGATGTCAACTTAGACTCACACTTCAAATTTAGAAAGCAGCAGAGAGGAGCATGGATCAAAGGCCAGTGAATGGACTCCGTGTACTAATGTCTCTATGCCCTGTACATATGGAGATACTCAGCAAGGACCTACTGTGTGTTGAGACCTTTTCTACAGGGACCTACTATGTGTGCCCACTTGAGAAGCTCGATTGTTGTCAGCTGCCCAGAGCCTGTGCCAATGCACTCCTCCCAGCTGAAGCTTGTCCCTCAGGAAGGCAGTAGGCTAGAACAGATGTCCCAGTGCTTGCAAAAGCAACCCAAACCTGAACCTTCCCTCTCAGGGCAGGACAGGGGCAAACCTCTTTCCCTAAATGTTTCTGGCTGGTCCTTCCCAGGGCCAGGCCGGATCCTAAGCCTGTCCTTAAAGTATCTGTCCTTCAGGTCTTTGTTGCCACCTCCTCTGTTCTCAGAACCAGCTGCCTCCCACTCCTGGAAGCCTGCCAGCATCGTCCTCCAAAGAGGCGCGTCTCAATCAAGTTATTTATTCACCTAATCAAAAAGGAAATAATGTATACAGTTTACAGTCTTCCCAGGTCCTTGCTCCCACGGAGGCTGGAGAAGGGGAGACAAAAACAGAAGCAGAACTCTCCAGAGGGTCTCTGTTGGCCCCAGTGGCCCCCTCTTTAGAGAGATGAACCATAAGTCCCATTGTCCAATGGTCCAGAAGCCCCCATCATGACTGAAAGAAGAAAATGAACAGAGCAAGAGGTCAAGCTCAGATTGAAGCTGTGGATAACATCATAGAAATAAAGCAGGGGTGCAGACAGAAGGGGAGCCATCTGCTCAGCCCTGAGCATTCAGAGTGTGAGGCCCAGGGCTCCAGAGGCCCAGAAAAGGAGGGGAAGCTGCAGGCACACAGCTGGCTGCCTTGCTAAGGTGTGTTTCTCTGAAGTTCCATGTTTCTTTCTGTCTGAGGGTTCTGACCAGGAACTATTCCATCCCAGATTCCAAGCTTTTTAAAAATCTCATCTAAAATGACACTTTAGAAGGGAGGCCTTCTTTGATCTTCCACCTAAATCAGGCCCCCCCACTATTCTTTCTCACAGCATACAGCTTCTTCTCTCCCTAACAATCACACTGTAAATTATTAATATATAGCCATTTGCAAACTTCTTCGCTAAGGACCAACTCCCTCAGTGAACTATAAGCTTCACTGGGGCAGAGGCATCTTTCTTTTGAGACATTTGGGAGCTCAGTGGCATACTTGGGACATACAAGATGCTCAATTAATATTGCTTGATATTATGATACAGTGTGAGTATGTGTACCTTGGGTTTTTAACTATCTTTTCAAATGTTTTATCTGTCCATTTAGATTGCAAGTTCCCTGAAGAAGGGATGTGTATACATTTCTACACAGTCCAGAAATCTCAGATATAACCCAAGGTAGGGTTTTAATACTAAAGCCACAGTGCACATAGCTAAGACTAGAAGAGACACTTGAAAGCAGTGGTCCAGAGCTCAAATCCAGGAATCAGCTTGACTGCAGTTCAGATTCCTTGGTATCTTCAAGTTTTAGTTTTTCAATCAGTAAATAGAGAAATACTTCACTTCATACATTAGATGTGAACATAAATGAGGAAAACCATGAGTAACTCAGGGCCTGGAACCCTTCTCAAGTGAGAGCTTTCACTAGAGGGCCTTTGGGAAAAGAATGCATGGATTAGTGTTGGCTACTTGAAGTTAACTTCATGGAGCAGAGGCCTTGAACTGGTTCTGGAAGGATAGAAAAGTCTTGGGAATTGGCAATTCTACTTGGAGAGGCTCAGCATAGGAACGAGTCACTCAGGTCACCCATGTGAGTTGGTGACCTCACAGGGCAGAGCTATGTTCTTCTTGTCTCTCATCTCAGAGATCAGCGTCTACATTTGGAGATGTTCAAAAGTCCAGGGAGGTCCAAGCATCATAAGGAGTCACAATTCAGTCACAATTTCTTCTCCCCAAGGAAAAGAAACCTTTGCCTGATTCTCATGCACGTTCAAGCAGTCTGTTCCTTTCAATGTACACCACCAACCCAATTTTACATGTTAGAAGTTTTCAAATGCCAGGTGGGTTGATTCATTTAGCAAAATAACTAGCTGTGCCACTTTTAGGCAAGCCACTGCACCTGCCCAGTTGGACCCTTGAGGTCTGTGTTCCTCCTGCTCTGACCTGCTCTTCCCTCTTTCCTCTGCTCACCCGCTTGGACACGGCAGTGGCAGGCAGCCTCCTGCCACCTGTCATTTACTTACTGTAGAGGGTCCATCACTGACTCAAGGGACATGAGTCTGGGTGAACTCCGGGAGTTGGTGATGGACCGGGAGGCCTGGTGTGCTGCAGTCCATGGGGTCGCAAAGAGTCAGACATGACTGAGCAACTGAACTAACTAACTGACTGCTGCTGCTGCTTCTAAGTCGTTCCAGTCGTGTCTGACTCTGTGTGACCCCGTAGATGGCAGCCCACCAGGCTCCCCCGACCCTGGGATTCTCCAGGCAAGAACACTGGAGTGGGTTGCCATTTCCTTCTTCAATGCATGAAAGTGAAAAGTGAAAGTGAAGTTGCTCAGTTGTTTCCGACTCTTAGCCACCCCATCGACTGCAGCCCACCAGGGTCCTCCATTCATGGGATTTTCCAGGCAAGAGTACTGGAGTGGGGTGCCATTGCCTTCTCCGAACTAACTGACTAGAGGGTCTTTTTGGATTGACACATCAGGTAAATCTTTTTTGGGCTTTCTCAGGAAGGAAAGCTGGAGACAGAACCCATCTCAAACTGCTAAAAATTGTGGGGTGAGAGAAGTCGCCTTGAATACCCGCCTGACCCCCCAACTTCTGTGTCCTTCTCCTCTGTTTTTTTTTTTCGCTCCACAGGTAACAAGGCAGGGAAGAAATCGAATGGGGAGGGAGGTCACACATGTTTCTCCCAGAGTCTTTGAATGTAGACCTCCTACTTTGTCCAGGGGTGACTACTTCCAGGAAGCGGGCACCAGGAGATGTCCGACAACGTGGACCACTCCTGAGTATGGACTGCAATTAATGGCAGTCCCCTCCTGGGGCTTCTCACTTTCTCACAGGGCAGCTTCTCACTCGAGCGGATGATGAAATAGGCTTCCTGGAGGCACTGTGTGCTATCTTTTCCTTCTCTGCCTCTTACCTTCTTCTTTGATGTATTTGTATCTAGATGAAAGTATTTGCAAGTGAACTTCAAGGGAAACTTGAAGAGCAGAAACTCTCATCCCATGCCTGCTTGAAGACTGTGGGGAGAGATTGAAGGGTTACTATAGATTTCACCTCATTCCCTCTTCCTTCCTGTCAACACAGCTTTTCAGGAAACCCTTAACCCCCAAGCGAGGAGTAACAGCATACATAGGCCATGGATGGTTCTGAGCTAGGAGGAGACGGTTAACCAGGGGAACTTCGCAGGTCCCATCAAATCAAGGACGTTCCCAGTCCCTTGTTCTAGCTGTGCAATAAAGCTCAACTCATGGTTCATTGTCTAACCTGTGAGTGCTGGCTGGGCAGGGGAGTCATGGAGAAATGTGTCCTGGCAGTGTATTAATTCGAACCCCCCTTCCTTTCTACCCCTCTCCTTCTGCTACATGAAGCTCTTAACCATCTTTTCCGTCTATGAATGTCAAAGTCTGTCTGTCTTCAGAGCCAAATGACCTTTCCAATTAGACTACAATGAGGACAGATTTGTGATAGTCCTACCTTTTCTTGTGCCTTTGATCTTGACATTTCTCCTGTTTGGAATTCCTTGTTCCAATCCTCCAATGACTCAAATTCTTTCTGCCTGAGGCCCCTCCCTAATTTCCCCTGTTGTGGAAAGCTTTCCCTTATGGCTCCTCCCTGCAGCGAGAGACAGTTCTTCTTGTTGTCAGGCAGCCAGTGATGTACTTCCTGGGGTCACTTCTTAACTGCTTCTCTTATCTCTGGTTTAAATCCCTTCTGGCATTAACAGACTCTAACCTCCTCTCAAATTCTAAGTCACATCTGGTCTGGGCAGCTCCGGTAATAGCTGCCACATGCTAACATAAAGTTTTCTTCCGTGGATACTCACTTTATCTTCTCCTGGAGTCTGGATGCCCCAGAAGGCAGGGACAGCCTCTTTCTCACCTCTGAACCCCTCTCATAACTCCAGCCCAGGGACTTGCATGCACTAGGTGCTCCATGGTTATTGGCCACTTTATTGATCGTAGTGCTTTTCGGAGACCCCAAGTCCGCAATTGCAGCACTGTGACTGTATTTTGTTCTTTCATCTTCAGGTTACACAGCTCCAGCTTATACTATTATAAAATGGGCTTTTTTTTTTCCCTTTCATTACCGGCAGCCAGTAGAACAGGTTCTTTAGGATAAATATCCCTTACTTTTTGGAGGGGTACATCAGTATAGTGGAGAGAGGAGAGGACTCAAGTCCAGAGACCTGAAGTCACATCCCAGCTGTGTGACCTGGAGTGAGTCCCTCAATCCCTCGCTGGCCTAGTGTAGTATAGGAAAGAGCAGGATGGACTGTGGCCTCCCTGGGGACACAACCTTGGTATCTGCAGTGTATGGTACAGTAGCCAGTCCAAGGCAGGGGCATAGCCTTCATCAAGGTCCCATGGGGAGCTCATACAGCAATGTCTCTTAGGCCAGGGTAAGGTGGCTCTTCTTCATGCCACTGAGTTAAAATAAGACTGACCTAGGTTTCTCCTGAAAAGAAATGTCAGCCATCCCCATGAGTAAGGAAGGCCTGAAGGGTAAGACTTTTTTACACTCAGTCTTTTGGCCTCTGGAGCCTTGCAATCTGGCCTTTCTCATGGGACCCCCTGCTGGTTCTCCACGCATCCAAAATGCGCTGTGTGTCTGTCTGTGCTGTCACTAGGGAGGCAGAGTCAAGGCAAACTTCCTACCTTCACGAGGATTTCCATCAATGACTTTAGTTTTTATGCTCTTCTCTCAATTAAAAGAGCACCTCAAGCATTTCCAAATACGGGAATTCTCCTCCTAGATTTTAATAATACAAGCAGCACAGATGAAAAAAATGAAGGCAAGGGAACAGAACTCTCCCTTTCTGGGGGGAATAGGAATATCTGATCACACACCCATTCATGCAATACAAACAGTACAAACAGGCTAGAAATTTAGAATATTCTAAACTAACACTAATAATAACTAACATATACTGAGCACTTACATTCTGCCAGGTCCTATTTTAAGCACTTCACATATATTACCTATTGTGATACTCATATCCTTGTGAAGTGTGTGCTATTTTTATCCTCATTTTATTAATGAGGAAATTGAGAGGGATAAGTAACACATGCAACTGGCTAGAACCAGGGTCTGAATTCAGGCAGCCTGACTGAAGTCTCTGCTCACATCCTTGACTGGTCAAGCTACTGACTGCCACCCCGACCCTGAGCAGGTCCCTTCTCCTGGGCCTCGTGCCTTCAGTCACAGGAAAAGAAGCCCAGCTCTTCTGACTTGTCTGATGTTTAGAGTGGAGTAGGAGGAAGGCCAGGGGCAGGGGAGGCCTGCTTAAGCTCCCTCAAGTTTCAGCCTAGAGGGGGCATCTCTTCTGCTTCTCCATAAAGCTACCTCTGCTGCCCTCAGTAGAGAAGGATCCTCTCATCTCATCCACTTAATCCATTCAGCATGCATATCATTCAGTTGAGTAGCTCTGTTTGCTCTGATGAAAGCAGCTCCACAGGAGATCAGAGGCATCCTTGAACATGAGAGTGTAGAGCCAGCTGCCTGGGTCCCAGCAGATGCCCATTCATCTCAGAAGAAAAATCTCAGCACCAGCCCTAGGTGTAGAGTGGGTGAAGGAGCGCTGTGTGTTTCTTGGCCAGCCTCACCACCCAGGTCAACTGGCTTTCCTGAGCCTTTGGTCTTGCAGCAAGAATCCCACACCTATAGTTAGCAAATATCCCTCCCCTCTGTGGTCTGCTTGTTCCAGGATGAGAAGCTGGGGAGGGGGTGGGGTGAGGCCTGAGAGAAGCCCAAGCTTTCTCTTTGGCTAAGTAGACTGGAAAACGTGAAATTAACACACATTGTTTATTTCACGCTCTCAGCCTTGCCTGCACAATAGCACAAATTAAATTCTGCACTAACCAGACGAGCAATTAGCTCACAGAGAAGATCGGGCTTTCAGCTGATTGCTCAGGCATTCCATTCACACTATTTATGAAGGGAACAAACTTACTGAAAATATTTTTGTAGCAATAATTTCTTCTGATACACATTTTCCCCCAATTTACTGCATTACCCCACACTTCCTGGTATTTGAGATGATTTGGCTAGGTTTTCTGAAGAGCCGTATGTAGTTCATCAAAGAGAAATTCATCTTGGGTCAATACCCAGTAATTAGCATCATTTTCATTGAAAATGAAGCTGCTGTTATTTTGAAAAAAGCAGGGTTTCTTTTCCCTAGTCTGAAGGTAGCCTGTAGTAGGATCAGAGATCTTAACACATCTAAGGCCAAAATCTCTAAATCTTAGTTTATTGTCTCTCACATTGCCCACAGACTCATTTCCGTTTCCTACCAATAAAAATAATAAGAGATAGTATTTACTGAGCACATTCCATGAGCAAAACACTCCTCTAAACACTATGTGAAAAGTGAAAGTGAAGTCACTCAGTTTTAACTGACTCTTTTCAACCCCACAGACTGCCAGGCTCCTCTGTCCATGGGATTCTCCAGGCAAGAATACTGGAGTGGGTTGCCATTTCCTTCTAAAGGGAGTCTTCCCAATCCAGGGATTGAACCCTGGTCTCCTGCACTGTAGGCAGACTCTTTACCGTTTGAGTCACTAGGGAATATATGTCTCACCCAACAAAGGAGGTGCTCTTTTATTTTTATTTTACAAATGAATCAAGCAAAGTACAGAAATAATAATTTGCTTCCCTGTGGTCACACAGCATGTACTAGATGGAGCAGGGCTTGGAATGGGAGCCCACCTGTGAACCACTAAGGTGCTCTCAGCGTCAGGAGGACTTCGTCACTCCCTAAATATTCCCGACTTGAAGACATCCGTGACTCTCTTTACATAGCCCTAGCTGGTCTCCAGTAAGTAAGTAAGTATTAGTCGCTCAGTCGTGCCCGACTTTTTGCGACCCAATGGACTGCAACCCACTAGGCTCCTCTGTCCATGAGATTTTCCAGGCAAGGATACTGGAGTGGGTTGCCATTTCCTTCTCCAGGGGATCTTCCCAACCCAGGGATTGAACCCGGGTCTCCTGCACTGCAGGCAGATTCTTTCCCGACTGACCTATGGTCTCCAGTATCAATGGCTTATTTCATTTTTGTTCCATTCTGCAGGCCCAATCCCTCCTTTCCTGAGACTTGGCCTCTGAACAGTCTGCCACTCTCTCCCCACCTCAACTTTCTTGACTTTCTTAGTCTCTGCTAGGGACACTGGCCAGATCAGTTCTGCTAAAATACTGCTTTGCTTGTGACACTTCCTCATCCAAACATTCAACCTTGGGATTGTTGTTGGGCTTAATCAGAAAATCCTAACGGTTCCTAATGCTGAGAGCAGTGACTGTCAGCCAGACATGTTCCCATCAGATTTACCCAAAAAGTCATTCACATGCATGGAATTTGAATGTTCAGTGTGAGGCCAGGCATTGAGATTTAAAAAAATAAACACAAAATATGAGTCTTTCACTAGCCTTTACTCAGCAATCCCCAGATCCTATATGGCATAGTGGTTCAGTCAGTCAGTTCAGTCGCTCAATCCATGTCCAACTTTGCGATCCCATGAATCGCAGCACGCCAGGCCTCCCTGGCCATTACCAACTCCTGGAGTTCACCCAAACTCATGTGCATCGAGTCAGTGATGCCATCCAGCCATCTCATCCTCTGTCGTCCCTTTCTCCTCCTGCCCCCAGTCCCTCCCAGCATCAGAGTCTTTTCCAGTGAGTCAACTCTTTGCATGAGGTGGCCAAAGTACTGGAGTTTCAGCTTTAGCATCATTCCTTCCAAAGAAATCCCAGGGCTGATCTCCTTCAGAATGGACTGGTTGGATCTCCTTGCAGTCCAAGGGACTCTCAAGAGTCTTCTCCAACACCACAGTTCAATCAATAACCTCAGATATGCAGATGACACCACCCTTATGGCAGAAAGTGAAGAGGAACTAAAAAGCCTCTTGATGAAAGTGAAAGAGGGGAGTGAAAAAGTTGGCTTAAAGCTCGACTTTCAGAAAATGAAGATCATGATATCTGGTCCCATCACTTTATGGGAAATAGATGGAGAGACAGTGGATACAGTGTCAGACTTTATTTTTTGGGGCTCCAAAATCAGGACAGATGGTGATTGCAGCCATGAAATTAAAAGACTCTTACTCCTTGGAAGGAAAGTTACGACCAACCTAGATAGCATATTGAAAAGCAGAGACATTACTTTGCCACCAAAGGTCCGTCTAGTCAAGACTGTGGTTTTTCCAGCGGTCATGTGTGGATGTGAGAGTTGGACTATAAAGGAAGCTGAGTGCCAAAGAATTGATGCTTTTGAACTGTGGCATAGTGGTTAGGAGTTCAGAACCTGTAGCCACCCTGCTGAGATCCAAAGCCTGACTCTGCCACTTACTTGCTGGAAGATTTGAGACAAGTCTCCTATCCTCTTTGTGCCCAGTTCCCTCTTCCATAAAATGGGATTAAGAATATGGGGATAATTGAGATAAAGTATTTAGGGTTAGTGATGCCTAAACTATCACAAATTGTTTAAGTGTCCTGACACTGTTACTGGGTGATGTTTCAGCTCCTTTGCTTGGCACTCGAGGTTCCCTACCACTGGTTCTGGCTTTTTACTTCAACTTTTGGTGTTGCTACTCACCACCGTGGACCTTCCACCACATATTTACTTCTACTTTTTAATTCCATGGGGTCACAAAAGAATCGGGTATGACTTAGGAACTAAACAACAACAAACAAGAACTAAAAAGCCTCTTGATGAAAGTGAAAGAGGGGAGTGAAAAAGTTGGCTTAAAGCTCAACTTTCAGAAAATGAAGATCATATCTGGTCCCATCACTTTATGGGAAATAGATGGGGAGACAGTGGATACAGTGTCAGACTTTATTTTTTGGGGCTCCAAAATCAGGACAGATGGTGATTGCAGCCATGAAATTAAAAGACTCCAACACCTACAATGCTTTTTTACTTTTCTTGCTCTAGCTTTCTGTGCATGCATACATGCTAAGTCACTTTGATTGTGTCTGACTCTTTGGACGGTAGCCTGCCAGGCTCCTCTGTCCATGGGATTCTCCAGGCAAGATACTGGAGTGGGTTGCTGTGCCCTCCTCCAGGGCATCTTCCCAACCCAGGAACTGAAACTGTATCTCTTATGTCTCTTGCATTGGCAGGTAGGTTCTTTACCATTAGTACCACCTGGGAAGCCCCTAACTTTCTGAGTAGATACCAAATCTGAGTCTTCTATCTGTATTCTCAATACCTCCCAAGTGTCTGAAACTGGCAGACACACAGCAATAATCTGTTCAAACCTCACATGTGGGTTTGTGGACTTCCCCTTCTGGGTCAGTAGCCTTCACCCCAAATCTCCCTAAGCTAACATGTGGTGCCGAGGGAAAGACCACTGTCTCTTCTGTGCTATGTGCTTATGAAAGTGAAAGTGTTAGTTGCTCCATTGTGTCTGACTCTTTGCAACTCCATGGACTGTAGCCCACCAGGCTCACCTGTCCACAGAGTTCTCCAGGCAAGAATACTGGAGTGGGTTGTCATGCCCTTCTCCAAGGTATCTTCTCAACACAGGGATCGAACCTGGGTCTCCTGCATGGCAGGCAGATTCTTTACCAGCTGGACCACCAGGGAATTCCATGTGCCCATAAGCCTCCTCAATGGAACCTTCAAATCAACTTGCTGGTAATCAGCCTACTGGACTCTACTATCCTCTTTGCTTCTTCCTACAAGAGCTGACCTGCCTCTGCTTTAATAACTGCCTGAGTATAGTATCATTTCATCTGCAAACAGTGACAGTTTTAATTCCTCTTTTCCAATTTGGATTCCTTTTACTTCTTTTTCTTCTCTGACTGCCATGGCCAGGACTTCCACAACTATGCTGAATAATGGCGGTAAGAGTAAAGGTCCTTGTCTTGTTCCTGATCTTAGAAGAAGTGCTTTCATTTTTTCACCATTGAGAATTATGTTTGTTGTGGGTTTGTTGTATATGGCCTTTATTACATTGAGGTAGGTTCCCTCTGTGCCCACTTTCTGGAGAGTTTTTATCATAAATGATTATTGCCTTTTGTTAAAAGCTATTTCTGCATCTTACATAATATTGACAGATTTATATATGTTGAAGAAGCCTTGCATCCCTGGGCTAAATGCCACCTGATCATCAGATCAGATCAGATCAGTCGCTCAGTCGTGTCCGACTCTTTGCGATCCCATGAACTGCAGCACGCCAGGCCTCCCTGTCCATTACCAACTCCCGGAGGTTACTCAGACTCATATTCATCGAGTCAGTGATGCCATCCAGCCATCTCATCCTCTGTCGTCCCCTTCTCCCCTTGCCCCCAATCCCTCCCAGCATCAGAGTCTTCTCCAATGAGTCAACTCTTCGCATGAGGTGGCCAAAATACTGGAGTTTCAGCTTTAGCATCATTCCTTCTAAAGAAATCCCAGGGCTGATCTCCTTCAGAATGGACTTGTTGGATCTCCTTGCAGTCCAAGGGACTCTCAAGAGTCTTCTCCAACACCACAGTTCAAAAGCATCAATTCTTCGGCGCTCAGCCTTCTTCACAGTCCAGCTCTCACATCCATACATGACCACAGGAAAGACCATAGCCTTGACTAGGTGAACCTTTGTTGGCAAAGTAATGTCTCTGCTTTTGAATATGCTATTTAGGTTGATCATAACTTTCCTTCCAAGGAGTAAGCGTCTTTTAATTTCATGGCTGCAGTCACAATCTGCAGTGATTTTGGAGCCCAGACTATTTTAATGTGTTGTTGAATTTGGTTTGCTAGTATTTTGTTGAGGATTTTTGTGCCTACATTCATTAGTGATATTGGCCTGTAATTTTCTTTTTTTGTGCTATCTTTGTCTGGTTTTGGTACCAGGTGGCCACATAGAATGAGGTTTGGAGTATTCCTGGGACCTAACTAAACTTAAAAGCTTTTGCACAGCAAAGGAAACCAATAAGAAGAAAAAAGCAGCCCTTAGAATGGTAGAAATATTTGCAAATGAAGCAACTAACAAGGAATTAATCTCCCAAAATATGTAAACAACTCATGAAGCTCAATATGAAAAAGAAAAAACTTACAGCCCAATCAAAACAGAGGTAGAAGACCTACGTAGACATTTCTCAAAAGAAGACATACAAGTGGCCAACAAACACGAGAGGATGCTCAACATCACTAAATCAGAGAAATGCAAATCAAAACTACAATGAGTTATTACCTCACTTCAGTCAAAATGCCCACCATCAAAAAACCTACAAAGGATCAATGCAGGAGCGGGTGCAGAGAAAAGGGAAACCTCCTAAATAGACATTTGGTTAAATGTCTATTTGCTAAATAGACACTTTGCTAAATAGTAGAAATTGACACAGCAGTGTAAAGCAAGGCTACTCTAATAAAAAAAAAAAAACAAATAACTGCCTGAGCCTCTCTGACTGGCAAATCTGCAGATCCTTACCCAGGTCTTTTTGTCACCCCCCAGGTCAGCAGGGCACTTCTCTGCACACATCTTCAAAGCAGAGTTGGCTTTCTATTTCTATGACTTGAACTCTAGCAGCAGTCTTTACACTCCCTCTGAGCTACTGCTGTGGTCTTCCTGTGCTCCATAGCAGTCTCCTTGAGTGTGGAGGGTGTTCCCTTCCAGAGAACTTATGATCACATGTCTTACTGTTACATGCACTGATACAGTGCACATGCCAACTATATCTACATATGTTAAGGTATTGGTTATATTCTTCTAGTATGTATGTCTGAGGTATTTCATTTAAAATGAGTAAACAATAAAAATAAAATAAAAACAAATGCTCTGAGCACCTCTATTATCAGGTTCTCTGCATGAGCTGATACTTGGCTGCAAAGAAAAGAGTGCTGGACAGGGAGCAACCCCTCACTGGGCTGTAAAGAACCCAGGGATTGATGCTGAATACCTGGGTTCATCCACCTTGGTAACAGTCTCCTCACCTGTACAATGGAATCATGGTGTCCCCCGTATTCATAGGGTGGCTGTGAAAATCAGATGAGATGAAAATTCTTAAAGTGCTTCTGAGAATTATGGTCACCCATGTTAAAAGGAGCCTGGAGGCCAATGGGAGGAGAAAGGTTAGGAAAGTGTGCATTATCAATGCCAAATTGTTGGAGAGGCATTTCAAGGAATAGAGGATGTTCCTTCTGGAATAAGAAAGCCTCCAAAATAACATGATCATGGTTTTGAAATTTTGAAACATCTGCTCATGTCACAAACCTTATGCTGTGTAGGTCCAGAGGGCAGAACCTGGACACAGGAGTAGATGTTTCTGGTTGGAGGAATTCATTGACATATGGGGGAAGGAAGAAATTCCTACTAAAAAAAAAAAAACACATCTCAACCATTTGATCAAGAAGCTCCAAAATGTATGCTGAACTCTACCTGTCAGAAGAAGTACTTGGAGAACAGGCCAGGGTGAAGTACATGACCTCTAAGTGCCTTGCAAGTCAGTCCCTTGTTCAGTGGTCCTAACGCTCTGAAATGTCTCCTTGTGTGATCACAGTTATAGAAACCCTAAAATAACCAAACCACTCAAATGACGTCAAGAACTGATAGGAAACAAACAGATGGCCTCAGTGGCATTTTAAAGTGTTATGTTTTTGCTATGTTCAGAACTAGGGAAAAAATTCTGAGTATAAATCATAAATATTAGTTTTAGCTAACCAATTATTTTTATAATGAAATTATTATTTGGCCATCGGGATGAAATGCTACTGCAAGAGATGGTAAGGTAACCTGAGAGGAAGAGAAGGAGGCAGAACCAACAAGTTTAAGGAAGACCACCTCCCAGATTCCAGTACATGAGTACCCTCCCTCTTGGCAAACTGTGAATGAGGAAAGAAAGACACGTGACGGGAGAGACAACCTCCCCAGAGACAAGATGTGTGGCAGCTACACAGCATGTATGATACAGTGGTTCATGCAAGCTCTTTTAATTACTTTTCTTCTTCCATTTATCAATTCCCCCAATCTTACCATTCCGGAGACAGTATGATGGAAGAGCGGCAGCCGTACAGTCAGACTGCATGGGTTCAGATCGCCATTTAATAGGTGATCTTCTTGGCCAAGTTACCAATATTCTTTTAGCCTTTATTTCTTCATCTGCAAAATGGGGATCTTAGGTGGGAAAACACACACTTACATGTGTATGTGCAAATGTATACACAGAGATCAGCAGATAGTAAGGCCCCATTAAGTAGTTGCTTTTATAATGTTCAAAGCCCAATTCCTCCAGCTTTCTCCAGTGTTACAAGTTTTCAACAACTGTCCTTATTCCATGGTGAATGATCAAATGATGTCCTTATCCCGAGGGTAGGTTTTCACAGGAAGTAGGCTATGAAGGGCCTTCCTAGGTGGCGCTAGTGGTAAAGAATCCACCTGCCGATGTAGGATTCTCAGGAGATGTGGTTGGATCCCTGGGTTGGGAAGATCCCCTGGAGTAGGAAATGGCAACCCACTCCAGTATTCTTACCTGGAAAATTCCATGGACAGAGGAGCCTAGTGGTTACAGTCCATGAAGTTGGGAGAGTTGGACACGACTAAGTGACTAAATCACCATCACCATCAGACTATGAAGGGACAGACTGGTTGAGGAAGGGAGAGAGAATCAAAGTGGGAGGCTGGAGGAAGTTGGGTCTTCTTCAGGGCTTGAATATAGGTGAAGTTCAGCCCTTGGAAGGGCTGTTGTGTTGTTTGCTTCTGATTTTATGAACTTGTCCCAGGGTCAGCCCTCCCTGGATGGGTTTTCAGGATGAAGATTCTGAAACTTGCAAGAGAATGGAGTCAAAGAAAGCAGAAGGAGAAATCTTTTCTGTTGCAACCAAATCCAGAAGGAACCGCTTGTCTCCCAAAGTATAGACCATGAGCCTAGGACATTCCTGATCTGGCCTGGTGACTTTTGTTCCGTTTAGCCTTCCAGTGGTAGAGAGGGGTTGGTTAAGAAACAAGAAGAACATGAGAACAGATGGCTCTTGGGGCCTCTAGAAACAGCATATGAGCAAGTTCCTGCTATGGAAGAAATCACATATCCTTAGAAAAAGATCTTAGATGCCATTCAGGCCAAACATTTATTTTATAAGTGAAAATCTGGTTCCCAAGAGAGTGCAGTGGCTTTTCTGCAAGTCTCACTAACCTCGTGGCAGAGCTAGAATGAGACCCTGGGCCCCCTTAACCTCAGGTCTGGGCTATTTCTACTCAAGAAAGTGTTGGCAAACTATGGCCATTGGCCAAATCATGAGCTAAGAATTGTTCTTACACTTTTTATGGTTGGAAAATTAAAATAGTACTTCATGTCATGTTAAAATTATCTGAAATTCAAATTTCAATGACCATCAATAAGTTCTATTGGAACACAGCCACCAGTCCATCTATGGATTGCCTGCAGCTGCTTTTATTTTCTAAGAGACGAACTGAGCCGCTGGGACAGAGGCTGAAGGGCCCACCATCACCCGAAATATTTAGCACTCGGCCCTTTACAGGACATGTTTGCAGGTGCCCACACTAATGCATGCCATTCCTATGTATCAGGAACTGGATTAGAGTTGAAAAGATGAAAGAAAATATTTTTAAAGTACATCATTTTAGCAGTTCCTCCATGCCCTGTGGACTAGTTTGTTCAGAAAATCTCCACTGTGCCTCTTGCTCACTCCAGTGGGGCTACTGTAGTAATGAAGGTGTTCATTGTGTTCATGACCAGGGCCTCGTGATGGGCACAGAGAGGCTGGAGGGAAGATACGGCTGTCCTACTGGTCAGGGAAAACCAAGGATCCTGAAAGCCCCAGGCCCTTTCTCGCTGAAAGGATCCTGATCAAATGTTATTGGATATTAAATATGCATTACTGAAAGCATTAATTGAGGATTTAATATGCTCCTTAATTAAAATTTGGTAGAGAGAAGTTCATCATATTTAGAAACACAGTATTAAGAATCCTCAGAAACTTAATAAAATTATAAATTGGAATATCTTCTCTGAAATTAATGAGCCAAAATATTATAGCCAAGCAGGAGTTAGCCGTGTCTAAAATTCTGAAGGTCACATGGAGTCATAAAAATGCAGTTTTCAGTTTTATGGTTTCTGAACAATAATAAGGCTGAGGGGAAAGCTGGCAGGAAAAAAAAATCATCTCAGCTACACACAGCAATTAATATAATAAGAAACCCTAAGCTGGTGACTTAGGCAGAGAAGCAGGCCTAATTTAGAGTTCTAAATTTCAAGTAGTGGGTGTAAGTGTGTTAAGTGCTGGGGTCAGGTAGGTCTGGGGTAGTGCATGGTTGGTTGGAGGGAGGAGGTTGTGATGGATGGGGGAGACCTTGAGAAGAGAGAGCATCAGAGAGTCAGAGGGAGAAAGCCCTGATCATGAAACATCCACAGAAGAACAAGGGCTTCAGGAAGCAGTGGGTTCTCCGTCACTGGAAGAATTCAAGTCGAGGCTATTTAGAATCTTGAGATAGAGATTCCTACCATGGGTGGAGGTAAGACTAGATGACATCCAAGTGCACCTCAAGAGTAAGAGTTTGAAATTCTGTGACCTTTGAAAAACACATTCAGCTGGGAAGCGGTGATGACATTAAATAGTCTGTTGACCTGACTCAGCCTTGAGTGCCTTGAGGAGGGGCAGGGACCTCAGACACCTTCCTTACCGCATGCTCACTGACCACTGCATTCTGTCTCCCCACCTCCATGCTCTTTCCTGCCCCTCACCCAGACCTCGTTGTTACTCCTGAAATGCTTTGGCCTCCTCCACTCCACCCCTCCCTGGAGCCACTTCTGTCTCCAGCAGATCAGCCCTTTCCCAGCCCCTGTCCCAGGTCAGGTGGGAAGTATTTGACCATGAAGACTATTTGTGAAATGACTCCCAGGGGGTGGTTTCTGCCTCTCAGTCTCTGACTGACTCCCCGAGGGAAAGGAAACACATGTATTCTCTAACAGGCTGTGCCTTGGTCCATGATAGTGTGCTAATCCACATTCCTAAATGAAATAAGGAACAGGAGCCCGATGTGGTTCTTGCACTTCGTGAACCTCAGAGTCTCTCTCTTCAGCAGCTGAATCCACTGAGAGCCTCTCCGAAGTGTCACCTACAGCTCAGGGCTCCCAGGAGTAGCACCTGTAGGGAAGCTGCTCTCTTTCCCTCGGCACTCAGCACTCTGTCTCTTTTGCTCCCAACACCAAGTATAGATTTTTCATTTACTGCCTGAAGAATGATCACCCCCTCCCAATATGCAGACTATCACCTAAGGTTTGCATTTTAACAAAAGTTCCAAAGCCATAAGCTGAGTGCTGCAGAAGGTGCTTTCCAGGTAGTCCAGTGGTTGAGACTCCATCCTTCTAATGTTTGATCTTTGATCAGAGAGCTAAGATCCCACATGCCACACAGTGCAGCCAAAAAATAATGAAAAATAATAAAGTAAAATACAGCTTCCAGAAGATTATCTCAATCATTGACTCACTCACCAGGCATTTTAATAAATAAATAAAAAGGGATTTCCCTGGTGATCCAGTGGTTAGGACTATGCTTCCACTGCAGGGAGATGGTTTGATCCCTGGTTGGGAAACTAAGATCCTGCGTGTCTTGGAGCCAATAAACAAATAAATAAATATGCTAAAATAAATAAAAATAACAAAAAGAAATGCTGTGAAAATGGCAGAGTAGTTGGAAGAGCCCAAATGATACTATTTGTACTTTTCTTGTGTGTTTGTAAAGAAAATATTTATGTACATATTGAAATCTCCTTGAAATAACTCCTCCATCTTCCCAGGGGTCAGTGGCCCACAGGTTGGGAAGCTATTCTGCATCATTAAATTTTCATTTGCAGAGAAAAATAAAACCCCGAATAATCTGATCTCTGGGTCATCTTTTCCATGGGTCAGGATGTCAAGTAATTAGAAAAGCATTTCAGTTATTAAATAATTATCACGTCTTCTTCTGCAGTTTACAAGAAACTGTGCTACCTGCTGGAGGAGCAGGGAGATTACAAGTGTAAGACACAGGCCCTTGTTGGAAACCCAGCCAGACATACCTACAGCATAAACCAAAGGCATCTATGGGGAGGGCCAAAAGACCAGCATGGAAATACTGTAACAGAGATCATGTGAAGCCATCCTTGTTGACCCGAAAGAGCAGAGAAGACTCCCTAGAGACTCCGAGAGAACAATCTGCTAATGTAATTAGCATATTTTATACGTACTGATAAAAGGAGGAAGAAAAAGGAAAAGCATCCCAAGTCCTGAAGAGTTGGGTTTCTTCAACCCTGTTTTTTCAAATTGTTTACCAAATAGACATTTTAAATTATAATAACCATAGTCAAACTGGTATGTCATCAGCATCTTTTAATAGACAGGGCCACTGTGTCTATTGCTATAGCACACAGAAGGCTTTCAAGGACAATGCATATTTAATGTCACATGCGTGGGGATGGATACAGCATGAACTGGTGGGGACAGCCAAACCTTATTCCAACATGAGTGCTTATACCTTTTTGGTATAAAATGGAACCTTGATCTTTTAGGGAAAGGGAAGAAAGAAGAAACAATAATCACACACTGGGAACAGACACACTTATTAAAGCAGCTGCTGCTGAGTTGCTTTAGTCATGTCTGACTCTGTGTGACCCCATATACGGCAGTCCACCAGGCTCCCCCGTTCCTGGGATTCTCTAGGCAAGAGTACTGGAGTGGGATGCCATTGCCTTCTCCATATTAAAGCAGCACTGTGTGTTAAAAACACACACTATTCAACTAACCTATAAACTGATTTGCCACAGTATGTCTTCAGTGGATGTTACTGTGACATTCCACATCCATCAGTAAAAGGACACAAGGAATTATGGAAGAAGACAGAGATGTCCCCTCATTTGGCACATCCTGGACACAAATCAAGGCTGTATACATGCCATGGTGATGAGAGCAGCAGCCAGCATTGGTGGCTGTCCCCGAAACCTCCCCCTGCCTCTCCCAAGATCTCTATCCTTGGGAAATTCAGTGGAAGTCCCTTGATTCACAGTGACCTTGGATCCTGGCTTTGTCATCTGCCAACCCAAGTTGGCTTTTATCCATAGTTACCCAGGGCTGATTCCTATAGGAAAGGTCTTTCTGAGGAACTGTTTTGGTAATTTGTTTGACCAGTTAATGCAGACAGGACATTGATCACTTACTGCTTTATATTTGTGCTAACAGTTTCATCCATATGTATTTTGTAAGTAAAAATTGCATCCAAAATACCTTAGGCTTTCCACAGTGGCTTGTACTAGGATGAGCATATGAGGTTACAATGAGTATTATTTTCTTTCAATCATAGGAAGCTGAGTTCCTTTAGGCTATAGAAAGAAAACCTTAACTGAGGATTGATAACCAAAGAATGTATAACTAAAGAAGAAATAAAGGAGGTCTCTGTCCTTAGACAATGTCAGGAAGCCAGACATCTTATAAGGATTAAGTATTGTGATGGGAAGAGCCCTGGGACCCAGACAAGGAATCTTGGGGCCTCAGTTTATAACTTTCTGGGAGAATTCGAACAAAGATACTGTCCCTCTTTGGGCTACAAAATCCTCATCAGTTGAATGAAATCAGTGGAAAAGCTGTCCAATAAAGTTTATGCTAGTGGTGATCTGATAATTCTGATTCCCAGCTGCCTCCAAAAAGGAGTCTAGACCAACTCTTTACTTATTGGAACTCTTGGCAGCTAGAGACATTGCCATTTAACCAGCCTGCTAGGGATCAACAAACTATCTCCAGTCAGTTCCCTACCCTGGCCACATTCAGGATGGAGAGCCCAGAGTGAGGTCACATTCTCGGAGGCATCAAGCATGGACTTGATCTCCTCCTCCCTGGAACCCCATCTCCTGCATAGATGAAGAGATGGCAGATACAAACATAGATGGAAGTATATTGGGCAGAGAGAGGAAATACCAAATGGGATGGCTTTGTAAGAACTGCAGGAACCCAAGGCAGGGAAAGACCTCAGGGCTGGCACTGAGAGAAAGTCTTCAGAGACAGGAGGCCATGAGTGGGATTTCAGAGGAGGGCCTGACCTGGAAAAAGCAGAGGCTGACTGTAGGATGGGAAAACATTATAAGTAAGAGTAAATTCTCACGGTGATGAGAATGTTTGCAGCACATTCAGGGACTAGTGAACTGACCGACTTGGCTGGAACAGAAATTTCTTGGGAGGAGGAGTAGGAGACTATTCATGGTACAAAATCATTCCAACCAACCACTTGGCATTATGGAGCTGAAGCAACCTGGTCTTTGAATTATATTTTCCTCTTTTGAAATTGTTGTTTTGGCTTATAGCTTCACCATACAAACCAGTTTGATTGAATGGAGTGAAAATAAAATTTCTGAAATCAGTCATAATTTCTCTGAGCCAAGTGCAGGCACAAATGTAGAGGTCTTTGATGCCAAGAACCAGTTTATCTTAGTTTATCTCAACAATCCCTCCTTGCAAATAGGTAAGTCAGGCCTCTGGATAGACCTGCCTGGTTCTGTGGATGGGGGAGCCTCTGGTTTTTCCAGATAGGACAGGTAGGATAGGCTGCTTCGCTGAGTTGTTTTCATTCCAGAATAATGACCTCCTCACCACTTAGCATGAAACTCACTGGTGCCAAAACAGGTCAGGTGCAGCAAATAATTTTCTTGAGATGGCAGAGATGGGAACCATGGGGTCAGTATTAAGGGCTACAGTCCTGACTTTTCTACTGACTCTAGTACGTAACCCTAGGCAAGTCCATTCTCTTTACTGAGCCCCTGCTTCCCATTCTCTAAAATGGGATAATTTTATTCATCCTGCCTACCTTACAAAATTTGGAAAATGTTTTCTAAATTGTGAAGTATACTAGGAATAATGATCATTGAGCCCAGCCATTAGACAGAGGATTTGCTTACAAAGGAAATCACTTTACCTACCTGTCATTGATCCCAATTCCTATTCATCCTTCAAGGCCCAGATAATAAACCTTCCACAACAGCATAACCTTCCCTTTCTGTTGGTCATGCAGTGCTTTCTCTGTTACAGCAGAGATGTTCAGGCACACATCTGTCTCCTTTATCAGGGTGCCAGCCTTGAAAGAGAGAAGCCTCAGGTGGAAAGGACAGGCTGGGTCAGAAAGCATTCATATCTTGGGTCTGCCTTGCACTAGCTGTGTAATTTTATAGGGCAGTAACTTATCTACGCCTCCTTTTTGCCATCTGTAAAATGGGAAGAATAATAGTACTTAGTGCAGAGATGCTCTGAGAATTCACCGTATTCGGGTATATAAAATGTTAAAAACAGTGCCTGGTCCATAGGGCAAAAATAATGTTGTCTATTAACTGTTCTTACTTATTAAAGGAAGGGAGAATTGTGTTTTGTTTTAATCTTCATCTCTTCTGTGCCATCAAGCCTAATTTGATGTTATCAGAAAGTGGAGTCTTTAGGAGGTTATTAGGCCATAAGGATGGAGCCCTTGGGAATAGGATTAGTGACCTGGTAATAGTGGCTGCAGAAGCTCTCCAGTCCCTTCTACCTTGTGAGGATGCAGCAAGAAGGTGCTGGCTATGTACAGGTAGCAGAACATTTCACCTCCAAATATATTGCTTTGATATATGGATTATTTTAAGCTGTAGGCTCTTGAAAAGCAGTAAATACAGGGAGTATGTATATTCCAAGAAATTCCCTTTAATCCACCTAAAGACTAATCCTCCTAAAGGAACTCAGTTGTCATAGATACCACCCCAGGAATTCCATCAACCAGGGAAGATGTATCCTATCAGAGGGAAAGAGACTAGAAGTCAATGCCACACCCAGACACACTTTGTCACAAACTATTATACCTCCTGTCACTTCTTCTGAGGGCCCATTCATCTTTCCTAAAAAGCATTTACTCTCACCTAAGACACAGTGGTCCTCTGAGTTAAATTCACCCATTCCAGTCCATTTTAGTTGGCTAATTCCTAGAATGTCGACATTCACTCTTGCCATCTCTTGTTTGACCACTTCCAATTTGCCTTGATTCACGGACCTGACATTCCAGGTTCCTATGCAATATTGCTCTTTACAGCATCGGACTTTGCTTCTATCACCAGACACATC
Organism: Tragelaphus eurycerus; assembly: GCA_935064755.1. Lineage (NCBI taxonomy): Eukaryota > Metazoa > Chordata > Mammalia > Artiodactyla > Bovidae > Tragelaphus > Tragelaphus eurycerus. The sequence continues at coordinate 18,369,489 of CAKXYN010000023.1, forward strand.
CACAGCTGGGTATTCTTTTTGCTTTGGCTCCATCCCTTCATTCTTTCTGGAGTAATTTCTCCACTGATCTCCAGTAGCATATTGGGCCCCTACTGACCTGGGGAGTTTCTCTTTCAGTATCCTATCATTTTGCCTTTTCATACTGTTCATGGGGTTCTCAAGGCAAGAATACTGAAGTGGTTTGCCATTCCCTTCTCCAGCGGACCACACCCTGTCAGATCTCTCCACCATGACCCGCCCATCCTGGGTTGCCCCACGGGCATGGTTACTGGAGATCAGTGGAGAAATAACTCCAGAAAGAATGAAGGGATGGAGCCAAAGCAAAAAGAATACCCAGCTGTGGATGTGTCTAGTGATAGAAGCAAAGTCCGATGCTGTAAAGAGCAATATTGCATAGGACCCTGGAATGTCAGGTCTGTGAATCAAGGCAAATTGGAAGTGGTCAAACAAGAGATGGCAAGAGTGAATGTCGACATTCTAGGAATTAGCCAACTAAAATGGACTGGAATGGGTGAATTTAACTCAGAGGACCATTATATCTACTACTGCGGGCAGGAATCCCTCAGAAGAAATGGAGTGGCCATCATGCTCAACAAAAGAGTCCGAAGTGCAGTACTTGGATGCAATCTCAAAAACGACAGAATGATCTCTGTTCATTTCCAAGGCAAACCATTCAATGTCACAGTAATCCAAGTCTATGCCCCAACCAGTAACGCTGGAGAAGCTGAAGTTGAACGGTTCTATGAAGACCTACAAGACCTTTTAGAACTAACACCCAAAAAAGATGTCCTTTTCATTATAGGGGACTGGAATGCAAAAGTAGGAAGTCAAGAAACACCTGGAGTAACAGGCAAATTTGGCCTTGGAATACGGAATGAAGCAGGGCAAAGACTAATAGAGTTTTGCCAAGAAAATGCACTGGTCATAGCAAATACCCTCTTCTAACAACACAAGAGAAGACTCTATACATGGACATCACCAGATGGTCAACACCGAAATCAGATCGATTATATTCTTTGCAGCCAAAGATGGAGAAGCTCTATACAATCAGCAAAAACAAGACCAGGAGCTGACTGTGGCTCAGGCCATGAACCCCTTATTGCCAAATTCAGACTGAAATTGAAGAAAGTAGGGAAAACCACTAGACCATTCAGGTATGACCTAAATCAAATCCCTTATGATTATACAGTGGAAGTGAGAAATAGATTTAAGGGCCTAGATCTGATAGACAGAGTGCCTGATGAACTATGGAATGAGGTTCGTGACATTGTACAGGAGACAGGGATCAAGACCATCCCCGTGGAAAAGAAATGCAAAAAAGCAAAATGGCTGTCTGGAGAGGCCTTACAAATAGCTATGAAAAGAAGAGAAGCGAAAAGCAAAGGAGAAAAAGAAAGATATAAACATCTGAATGCAGAGTTCCAAAGAATAGCAAGAAGAGATAAGAAAGCCTTCTTCAGCAATCAATGCAAAGAAATAGAGGAAAACAACAGAATGGGAAAGACTAGGGATCTCTTCAAGAAAATCAGAGATACCAAAGGAATATTTCATGCAAAGATGGTCTCGATAAAGGACAGAAATGGTACGGACCTAACAGAAGCAGAAGATATTAAGAGGTGGCAAGAATACACAGAAGAACTGTACAAAAAAGAGCTTCACGACCCAGATAATCATGATGGTGTGATCACAGACCTAGAGGCAGACATCCTGGAATGTGAAGTCAAGTGGGCCTTAGGAAGCATCACTACGAACAAAGCTAGTGGAGGTGATGGAATTCCAGTGGAGCTATTCCAAATCCTCAAAGATGATGCTGTGAAAGTGCTGCACTCAATATGACAGCAAATTTGGAAAACTCAGCAGTGGCCACAAGATTGGAAAAGGTCAGTTTTCATCCCAATCCCAAAGAAAGGCAATGCCAAAGAATGCTCAAACTACCGCACAATTGCACTCATCTCACACGCTAGTAAAGTAATGCTCAAAATTCTCCAAGCCAGGCTTCAGCAATATGTGAACCGTGAACTTCCTGATGTTCAAGCTGGGTTTAGAAAAGGCAGAGGAACCAGAGATCAAATTGCCAACATCCGCTGGATCATGGAAAAAGCAAGAGAGTTGCAGAAAAACATCTATTTCTGCTTTATTGACTATGCCAAAACCTTTGACTGTGTAGATCACAAAAAACTATGGAAAATTCTGAAAGAGATGGGAATACCAGATCACCTGATCTGCCTCTTGAGAAATCTGTATGCAGGTCAGGAAGCAACAGTTAGAACTGGTCATGGAACAACAGACTGGTTCCAAATAGAAAAGGGAGTATGTCAAGGCTGTATATTGTCACCCTGTTTATTTAACTTATATGCAGAGTACATCATGAGAAATGCTGGACTGGAAGAAACACAAGTTGGAATCAAGATTGCTGGGAGAAATATCAGTAACCTCACATATGCAGATGACACCACCCTTATGGCAGAAAGTGAAGAGGAACTCAAAAGCCTCTTGATGAAAGTGAAAGTGGAGAGTGAAAAGTTTGGCTTAAAGCTCAACATTCAGAAAACGAAGATCATGGCATCTGGTCCCATCACTACATGGGAAGTAGATGGAGAAACAGTGGAAACAGTGTCAGATTTTATTTTTCTGGGCTCCAAAATCACTGCAGATGGTGACTGCAGCCATGAAATTAAAAGACGCTTACTCCTTGGAAGGAAAGTTATGACCAACCTAGATAGTATATTCAAAAGCAGAGACATCACTTTGCCAACAAAGGTTCGCCTAGTCAAGGCTATGGTCTTTCCTGTGGTCATGTATGGATGTGAGAGCTGGACTGAAGAAGGCTGAGTGCCGAAGAATTGATGCTTTTGAACTGTGGTGTTGGAGAAGACTCTTGAGAGTCCCTTAGACTGCAAGGAGATCCAATCAGGCCATTCTGAAGGAGATGAGCCCTGGGATTTCTTTGGAAGGAATGATGCTAAAGCTGAAACTCCAGTACTTTGGCCACCTCATGCGAGGAGTTGACTCATTGGAGAAGACTCTGATGCTGGGAGGGATTGGGGCAGGAGGAAAAGGGGACGACAGAGGATGAGATCCTGGATGGCATCACTGACTCGATGGATGTGAGTCTGAGTGATCTCTGGGAGTTGGTGATGGACAGGGAGGCCTGGCGTGCTGCAGTTCATGGGATCGCAAAGAGTAGGCCACGACTGAGCGACTGATCTGATCTGATCTGAAGACACAGTGGTCAATGCAGAGAAATAGAGGAAAACAACAAAATGGGAAAGACTAGAGTCTCTTCAAGAAAATCAGAGATACCAAGATGCAAAGATGGGCTCAATAAAGGACAGAAATGGTATGGACCTAACAGAAGAAGATATTAAGAAGAGGTGGCAAGAATACATAGAAGAACTGTACAAAAAAAGATCTTCATGACCCAGATAATCACAATGGTGTGATCACTCACCTAGAGCCAGACATCCTGGAATGTGAAGTCAAATGAGCCTTAGAAAGCATCACTATGAACAAAGCTAGTGGAGGTGATGGAATTCCAGTGGAGCTATTCCAAATCCTCAAAGATGATGCTGTGAAAGTGCTGCACTCAATATGCCAGCAAATTTGGAAAACTCAGCAGTGGCCATAGGACTGGAAAAGGTCAGCTTTCATTCCAATCCCAAAGAAAGGCAATGCCAAAGAATGCTCAAACTACCGCACAATTGCACTCATCTCACATGCTAGAAAGTAATGCTCAAAATTCTCCAAGCCAGGCTTCAGCAATACGTGAACCGTGAACTTCCAGATGTTCAAGATGCTTTTAGAAAAGGCAGGGGAACCAGAGATTAAATTGCCAACATCCACTGGATCATCGAAAAAGCAAGACAGTTCCAGTAAAACATCTATTTCTGCTTTATTGACTATGCCAAAGCTTTTGACTGTGTGGATCACAATAAAACTGTGGAAAATTCTGAAAGAGATGGGAATACTAGACCACCTGACCTGCCTCTTGAGAAACCTATATGCAGGTCAGGAAGCAACAGTTAGAATTGGACATGGAACAACAGACTGGTTCCAAATAGGAAAAGGAGTACATCAAGGCTGTATATTGTCACCCTGCTTATTTAACTTACATGTAGAGTACATCATGAGAAACACTGGGCTGGGAGAAACACAAGCTCGAATCAAGATTGCTGGGAGAAATATCAATAACCTCACATATGCAGATGACACCACCCTTAAGGCAGAAAGTGAAGAGGAACTAAAGAGCCTCTTGATGAAAGTGAAAGTGGAGAGTGAAAAGTTGGCTTAAAGCTCAACATTCAGAAAACGAAGATCATGGCATCTGTTCCCATCACTTCATGGGAAATAGATGGGGAAACAGTGGAAACAGTGTCAGACTTAATTTTTTTGGGCTCCAAAATCACTGCAGATGGTGACTGCAGCCATGAAATTAAAAGACGCTTGCTCCTTGGAAGGAAAGTTATGACCAACCTAGATAGCATATTCAAAAGCAGAGACTTTACTTTGCCAAGAAAGGTCCATCTAGTCAAAGCTATGGTTTTTCCTGTGATCATGTATGGATGTAAGAGTTGGACTGTAAAGAAAGCTGAGTGCCAAAGAACTGATGCTTTTGAACCTTGGTGTTGGAGAAGAGTCTTGGACTCTTGGACTGCAAGAGTCCCTTGGACTGCAAGGAGATCCAAGCAGTTCATCCTAAAGGAGATCAGTCCTGAGTGTTCATTGGAAAGACTGATGCTGAGACTGAAACTCCAATACTTTGGCCACCTCATACGAAGAGTTGACTCATTGGAAAAGACCCTGATACTGGGAGGGATTGGGGGCAAGAGGAGAAGGGGACAACAGAGGATGAGATGACTGGATGCCATCACTGACTCGATGCACTTGAGTTTGGGTGAACTCTGGGAGTTGGTGATGGCCAGGGAGGCCTGGTGTGCTGTGATTTATGGGGTCGCAAAGAGTCAGACACGACTGAGCGACTGAACTGACCTGAACTGAAGACCCCTACATCTCCCTTCCTCCTTCCCTTTTAAGATGCTCTTTAGTTCTGAATTCTAGGCCACCTTGGGAATTACTCATTTTGCCCTGAGTATCTCCCATGTATATGCGAGATACACATGGTAATAACTTTTGTTTGTTTTTCACTTGTTAATCTGTCTTTTATTACAGGGTCTCAGCCAAGAACTCAGAAGATAGAGGGAAATTACATTTCCTCCCCTATACTGTGAACCAGGAAGAGGTCCCTCATTCACCCATGCTCGTACCTTGACCTTGAACTTCTCGGCCTCCAGAACCATGAGCAATAAATTCTTGCTTATAAGCCACTGGTCTGGGGTATTTTGTTACCACATTCCGAATGGACCAAGGCCAGTAACGAATAAACATTTTGTGATTAAATAAATGAATGACTAAGCACAGTACTATCATAAGTTTCGGATGAAATGGGAAAGAGATTATATAGTTTCTTGTGACTTGAATTTAGGAGGGTTCAGTAGAACAACATATTGGTTAGTTTTAGAGATCTAGAGACAGATACAGGAGGCTCTGCCAGTTAACTTGCTGTGCAAACTTGAGCAGAGTACTTCACCTCTCTGGGCCTCAGTGCCCTCAGCTGTGAAATGAATATACAACAGTCCTTAGTTCACTAGTTACATTGAAAATGGAAGGAAAAAGTAACCTTCAACACACAGGAAGCTGCAGGTCCTCAGAAAGGGTCCTTCCAATGAGACAAGGAAAACAGCGAGAGGAACAAAGCAAGGCCACAGAGAACTATCTTGTCTTTTCACACCACAGTGCTGGCTCCTCAAATGTGTGCAGGTCAAAACCTAGAGAGCCTGGCCTCCAAAGGAACTCTCATTAGGATTATGTACTTAGCTTTCTTCCTCTTGAAAATACATTAAGCAAAACTACAAACCTAATTACCAGCTAAGTAGCTGAAATTAGCTAAAGATAGTAAAACCAAGAAACCATTCCCTACACAGCTTTATGCAAGCCTCAAGCATTAGCACGCACTGCGACTGCCTCAGAAGACAGGCTATGGACAGAAGCATTGCAAAAAAATCCTCTCTTTGGCCAGGACTTGAGACAAGAAAAAGGCAGTAGAGGGGATTTTGCACTGCTGCCTTTTTCCTCAGCTACATTTTAAAGTAGAGTGTGTGCTCATATGCGAGCGTGTATGTATGCATGTGAATATGTGTGCACATGCACACACATGTGGGCATCCCTGACTTTCTTGTAATCTAATCGTAATAATAGTGAAGACCACAGGAAGACGATGGTCAACCTGGCATGCAAAGAGCTGCTGCCTAATTTCCTGTCTCTATAAAGAATATTAGGCATTTGCACAGAATGCTGGAAACCCTCTACAGAGAAAGGGCTTCTCATGTACTGGTGGCAGCTCGATGTCACCAGCCCGGCCAGGAGCACTCCACTGTATTCGCTGGTGTCTGTATTGAGAATGAGCAATCTCCCAGTGATCATGGTCTATTCAGAACCCAGGCTGAATGCTTTATCTCTTTTACTGAATTTCTAATGTGTCAAAGAATCCAATTTTCAAAACAAAGCTACCTTGTAGCCTGAAGGTTTATCTGGGGCTTCATCAGTTACTCTGGTTTTTTATAGCTAAACAATGTGTCTTCAACCAATGGGTCAAGTAACTTAGGTTCCAGGCTGTGTCTTTTAAAACTTGGAGGATTGTTTTTTAGTTGAGATTGAGAAAGACGCCATTGTATAAAAAGCAAGGAAACCTGGTTGTCACGGTATAAGATCCCCCACTCCTTCTGTGAAATTAGGTCAGAGAATACCCTCTCCTTCTGTCCCAGAGAACCACACGAGACTGACTTTGGGAGAGATTTAAATTGGGCACTTTTATTTAAATTTGAGTTTTCATAATTAAAATGATGTTAATATACAATCAAACATTTATCACGTTCTGATGTGCTAACCTCCCTTGAAAGCCAGCAGGAAAATGGTCTTTGATCAGGTTTACTATCTAAACAAGAGGAAGAAAAATAAAGCTACAAGGGACAAGGGCTGGGAAATAGAAGGTGGCTAGCAGGCCTCAGGAAAAGGAAATTCTATTTTAAAATTATTTGATCAGTAGAGAATAAAAAGGTCTTAACATCATACTTGCTCTTGGTGTTGCCCTTGGATAAGTATAGCCCAGACTCCCGGGTAGATTTCTGCACACTATGGTGTCATATTTCTATCAGGAGGAAAACAAAACAAGCAAACCACTTTAAATAAATGGTTATTTTATTAGCCTTTCCTCTAAGTAACAGTAACAAGCAATGCTCTGGGTGACCTGCTTTCACATGGCTGCTCCAACAATTACAGGGACGTCTCCCCAGACAAATGGTTCTAGGACATATCTCCCTAAATCTTAAATGATCTCTCCTGCTACTTTATAGAGAATGATGTGAGGAATAAAAGAAATGATGCATATGTCCAGTTAAAGCAATAAATATTCAGAAGATATTATATTATGATTATAGGTTTTTCATGCCTCTAACTGTGGCTTAAGTAAATTTATCTTTGAAGGATTTTCCCACTTTTAAAATGGAGACACAGGCAGAGAGTATAAAATGCCTCTTTGTCTTTAAAGTGAACTTGTTTTGACCTTTTGAATGAGTGGCTTGTCACATTTTATCTGTGTCCTAAATAGGATTGTAAACTCTTTCCTTCAGGGTGATGCTCAGGCCCAGCAACCACACCATCCAGTCAGTCCCATGAGCTGAGCACCTGTTATACACAGCAACTCCTAACCTGGACTCCTAACCTAAGCCAAGATGGATGGCACTATTTGTCCAGCAAGAGGGTGTCTCTAGTCTTTCAGGGGCTGACACATGTAATTAAAAAAGCTTACAAAATGTACCTTTGTGGGCAATCCCATTGTACACTTCCAAATAGTACTGTTGGGTCAACAGAGTAGCTAATTTTACTCCCATTTCATAGATGAGACTCAAGAAAGTTCAGTTCAGTCACTCAGTCATGTCCGACTCTTTGAGACTCCATGAACCGCAGCACGCCAGGCCTCCCTGTCCATCACTAACTCCTGGAGTTTACTCCCTGAGTTCTCCTCCTGCACTCAGTCTTTCCCAGCATCAGGGTCTTTTCCAATGAGTCAGTTCTTCTCATTAGGTGGCCAAAGTATTGGAGTTTCAGCTTCACCATCAGTCCTTCCAAAGAATACCCAGGACTGATCTCCTTTAGAATGGACTGGTTGGATCTCCTTGCAGTCCAAGGGACTTTCAAGAGTCTTCTCCAACACCACAGTTCAAAAGTAGCAATTCTTTGGTGCTCAGCTTTCTTTATAGTCCAACTCTCACATTCACACATGACTACTGGAAAAACCATAGCCTTGACTAGACGGACCTTTGTTGACAAAGTAATGTCTCTGCTTTTTAATATGCTGTCTAGGTTGGTCATAACTTTCCTTCCAAGGAGTAAGCATCTTAATTGCATGGCTGCAATCACCAATGACCTATCCCAAATCCATAGCTAGCAGGTAATGGAGCAGGAAGTAGAACAAAGGGCTCCTTGAACCCAGCTGTCTCTTCCACTGCAGGTAACTTCCACATGGAACACCCAGGCCTGATGTACTGCCCTGATCATGGTTACCAACAAAACAGTCGAATCCACATTCATCTTTAGAGGATGCAGGATTCAAATGCCATCCTGGCTAAGAATCCTGTTAAAGGATGCTGATCAAATCTGGCCTGATTTGATGTCAGCTCTTCCGCTGATCTCAATTATGAAGCTAAGCTGTAATTAATACATAAAAGATGATGACTACACTGAATTAGACAACATATCAAGAAGAAACACTGTTTTAGATTGTCTTTCAGTACCTGATGCACCTTTAAGAAATACAACCTTCTAACAAGGCATTATTATTGGGTTAATGGACTATCTAAATGCCACTCATGGTCCCTGGCATTGATTGTTAATGCCCAATATCATTCTTCTTTCCCTTTCCAATGAAACAATTTCTTATTCATCTTTCCACATTCTTTTCTTCTTCCAGTGCTGTATTTGCACTGTTTTCTTCCATAGGGGAGCCTGTAACTTTAAATCAAAATAAGAGGCAGAATAATAGAGGGTCTCACATCTGCCTTCCTTAGAATCAAAATATCTTACAAGGTCTCGAAAAGAAGCTATCAAAAAGGCATAAAGGAAACAATAAACATGAAAAGAACTATAGGATATTTGAAAAGGAGAAAAATATCTCAGCCAACAGAGATGGACACTTTTATGATGATTACCTTGGGAAAAATGCATTCAGCAAAGAAGTTGTCTTAGGTTTCTCTCTAAACTGAGGAAAGAGGGGCCTCCACTTTTCAGAAGCACCACTCCATCACAGCCTCTGAACATAGAGCCTGGAGACCATCTCCTCCTAATGATAGGTCCAGAGAGCTGGTCAGAGGAGCTAAGCTGTGACGCAGTTACTGGCACTGATGGACCCAAGAGCAAGATTTCAGAGAGCAAGTCGACTACCTGCTCCAGTGTGCAGTTTGGGGTGGCCACCTGGAAGGGTGGAGGCACCGAGACACTGGCTGAACTAGTCCTGAGACACCAAATGAAACCCTGCTGACTGATGCTCTAGCCAGTTAGCTTTTTCTCTCAACTGGCTGTCTAATTATATCACAACTTAACTTAGTACCTGCATAAAAAACTGCCTCTGTTCAGCAACAAAGTTACAGGATCCTTGGAAGACAAAGACTGTTTTTCCCTACGTTTATCCCTATCCCACCCAATCCCAGAACCTAACATGGGACTGAATACATAATGAACCCTGAGGTCTTGACTCTACAGTGCTGCCCTTTGGAGGCAAGATTCCTTCCTAATTACCTTTATTCTCCTAGAGCCCTGAGCAAAGCCTTGCACTTAATGGGCAGTTAACAAATATTTGCTGAATGACCTGTCTAGTGCTTACTAAAGCCTTGTTCATTTCAAACAGAAGGTGAGACTTCAAAAATTAATTCCAAACCTGCCTCTTATAAACAGTGTTTAAGAAATAGTACAATAGCTTACATTTTTTCAGTACTTAACTTCATGCTAGACTTTCCTCTGTTACATTATTTATACTCTCAAAAGCCCCTTGAGATCAATATTACCTACTCCCATTCTGCAGATGGGCAATCTTAGAGATGAACTTCATAGCTCATGGTTATATAGCTAAAGTCAGGACCTAACAAAGTGTTTTTATGATAAAACACACCAGAGAGGAAAAGTGTAAATCCGGTGTTTCCCTCTCTCCAGTGGTCCCTCAAGATAGTTCCCATGACCAACGCGATTGATGGTGCAGAAATCAGTTATCAAGGCAAAAAGGCAGGCTGCAGATAGATAAGGCCCGTAAAAACGGACTGAACACGACATGCCTCACTGCGGGGACTGATGGAAAGGATTGGGATTGCGTCCGAGAAGTGTGCTGATTCTTATCCCACAGTGATTGTGTTCTGACCTTTTCTAAGGAAACAAATCTAGGAAAGTGTTTGTAACGGACTCTCTCCTAGTTCTTTTCAGATGTAGGAAGCTGTAGCTATGGAGAGGATGGACGGTTTCTTGATGATAATCTTGCATGGCTGTTTAACAACAATCTGTGAGTGTGCTCACCCTGGGCATACTTGAAATCATTTTCAACTTACCTCTATTAACATTTGAAAAATTCCTCTGCAGAAGACTTTAGCTTACTAGGCTCTTCAGAATTTCATAGGATCAAGCCATGCTGTGTTGCATATTGTTACCTTTTAGACATTCCTTCCAGAAATTTCTACAATATCTATATAGCTCTACATGATGATTGAAGAGAATGCAAAACAAGTAACAGCTTGTTCTGGTCCCCAAACATCTTAATTGCATATGAATGGTCACTCTAGTATTAAGAGTACTAATATAAATCCACATCTTGCATTAGCAAAAGATATGAAAAGTACATAGTGAGTTCATTAGAAAGAAACGGTATTTGGAAGTAAAGAAAAATAAATTAGACCATATCCTATGACATAGAATAGAAATTTCTTCCTTGAGTAAGTATCTAGTAACTTCTTGATGACTCACTTAGGTGGATGGAAGGGAAAAAAAAACAGGAATGATTTTTGAGGTTTTGACAGATGTTTAAATTTTTGAAAAATGTGAGGATTCTCATTTTATGTGGTGGCATTCTTTGATAAATTATTACTCATCTGGAAATGGTAAAAACAATGACCCTTTGGGGACTAGGACAACATCTGTTTCTTCCACCAAAGATGCAGTTAAGGGTAAACTTGTTCCTCGATCAGACTCACTTTCTTTAAATTCCTTCATCCTGGCAAACCCCTCTGGCCTCAGCACCTTACCTGGGCTTCTTTCTGCCCTCCCCTAACTTGCGACTCCTCCCACCAGTCTCAGATTAAATGGCCATCTCCAGAGAGCTGTGATTGATCCTTCCAGTCTAAATCAGGCACCTCCCTTGTCTCTCTCATCATTTCTGAGCATTATAATTGCATATAAATACTTAAAAATATGTCTTTCCCATTAGATTAGGCTTCATGAAGACAGGGGCCATGTCTATTATGTTGATCACTTTATCCCTACCACCTGGAACACTTCCTGGTATACTCAATAAATATTTGATGAATGAACATATTAATGAATAAATGAATGGACAGATAAAAATTAGAATACCAAACTAAAAACTGAGATGCAGTTATAAACTTATACACCTGAACTTACGCTTTTAAGTACCCTATCTGTCAAAAAATTTTCACCATGGGAAGTTGTCTGTTAAATAATGTAATCACTGCTTAAAATATGTTTAATGGGGGTGGTTTAGTTGCTAAGTCATGTCTGACTCTTTGCAACCCCGTAGACTGAAGCCCACCAGGCTCCTCTGTCCATGGGATTTCCCAGGCAAGATCCTGGAGTGGTTTGCCATTTCCTTCTTCAGAGGATCTTCCCAACCGAGGGACTGATCCCAGGTCTCCCGCATTGTAGGCAGATTCTTTACCAACTAAACCATCAGGGAAACCCTAAAGTACTTTTAGAATTCCAGTTTTGGAAGAGTGCTTCATGCCTGACTCAGGGTGCCTGACTTTATGAAACAGACAAAAATTGTTCAGAACTAACTTTGGAGAGCTTGGAGGAAATGGAGTCATATGCTGGGGAATAAATATCAAAGCTCATCATTTGATTTTAAAGACTATTTTCAAATCGGAAATTCACTAATACCACACATCATATCATCATTGGGATGTTGATTAAAGGGGCAATGTTAACTTGAATATTGATTAAAAAAATGAATCCAATGGCTTTGAAATTTTACTTCCTAATTACAAGGTTAATTAAACAACAGAAAAAAAAAAAAATAACTGACTCAACTGAAGAGAAACCACCCAATGTCCTCAATGGTTTTTTAACGGCACAGGCAACAAGTAGGCTAATCCAGCATGTCCCATCACCAACAGGGTTTCTTAAAGTCATTGTTCCAAGGGAGTTGTCAATATGCCTTAGAACTAATTTGGGGGACCCTATTTCAGGACAGAGAATAATGATTGAATGGCATAATGGAGATTCATCTGGTTCGGTACAATTGCCCCCACAACCCACTCTTTTCTTGCCCCATAATGAGATCATGTGTGAAAGCCTAAATTATGTAAATGAAAAGGCTCCACTAAGACCGCTGAAATATTCCTGGAGTGTTACACTTGACAACCTCAAAGTACATTTCACACTGCTAATGACTTCATCACTAACACAACTGCCATGAGTCAAGCAGTTTCCATGGCAACGCCCTAGTACAGCTGTTTACCCATATAAAGTATTGCACCTACTTAGTTACATATACAGACAGATCACTAGATTCCTAGGTACTGAAATTGAAATAATTCAATTTTCAATGTCTCTCTTTATGAAGTGATTCTGCCAGCTATAGGGATTAGCATATCAATGTGACTTTGACAGGGGTTGCTGCAAAAGACATATTTTGCAGGCACTTCATGTCAATTAGAGCCCTAACTGTTTCATGGAATAATCATTCCTGCCAGATTAAGGTCGGGCTGCAAGGTAATTTAATTGGTGCCATTATATGTAGAAAAAAATGCTCTAATAGAGTGCATACACTGTCTCTGCCAGGAAAGGGGAGGGCTGCACAAAGCAAATGACTGAAAAGAATTGCCTTCTTAGCCATTTAGACAGGGTTTAAAAACACCACACACACCAAGATGGGAACCTCTAAGATGTTATTTCCTGAATTAGCTGGGAGGAGAACTTTGAAAGGGAGAGGAGACATTGGCCAGTTTGTGGTTTTCTCCAAAGGTTTCCCCACCCCCACCCCAGAATAGCAGGATAGTTCAATTGATTCATCACCCAGGTGACCTCCGTGAATCCTGCAGTCACGTCTGCTGACGGGGCATGGTCCCTGGGTAGCGCAAGGGGGAAAGGAAGTTTGCAAAGCAGACAGGGAGGTGCCCAATGTGCTAAGGAGTGATGCTGGGCTACTATTTCTTCCCTTTCCTTGAAGAGAGAAAGATGCTTATACTTTACCATCCTCTTCTGCCAGAATTCTCTAATATAATACCCTTTACCTCAGAGAAACTCATATCCTCTCTAGCTCCCCATAGTTGAAGCTCATATGGAGGAATGGCTGGGGTTCTGAGTAACCAGGCACAATGGGCAGCACCATTCTAGTTTTCCAATCTTGGTGGGAAAAAATAGGGAAACTGTTCTTAGAAAGGAAGACAATAGCTCAGGAAATATCCTCTGTTTACCTTTAAGTCCCTCATGCTCACTCATCATTCCTCACAATTGTCAAGCAATCATTTAGGAGAGAATGAAAAACACTAGCCTTACTTTATTTTGTTCTCATTGTTACCCCCACTAGAAAAAGTCTCCTGGTTTGAAATGCTCTCAACCAATTAAAGCCTTATACATCCTATATTATGAGAACGAATTTACAGCTGATCACCTCTGATTTTATATCATTACTGCTTGTTTTGTGTTTCTAAGTCTTAGGTCTTCCTCACCAGCACTTCCTGCTTTAGGACAGGACTTAACGTTTTTTCATCTGGGAGAAATCCCAGAAGGAACTGAGTTTGCCTTACTTTCAACAATGGGAACTTAGAATAGCGTGATGAAAACTTTTAAAGGCTGGTGGGAGCCGGGAAGACCAGCCACAGGTGGCATCTTGGCAGTTGAAGGCCAGTCAAAGTTATTATCAAGAAGCTATTGAATCTGTCCATTTGTCAGCAGGGAAGGCCTTGTCCTATGTATTTTATTTTTCCCTTTCAATGTGAACAACTCATTAATTAGGCTATAGAGTGATCCCTTCAGGTTCTTCAGGTCTTGCCTTGACTTTGACACTGACCACTGAAATCATGTTAAAAGAAAACACATACCCCTGCCTTCCTTGGGACCTGGAACTTCTTAGCAGAGAAAGGCTCCTTGTGAGGTACTGTTCCAACCTGGAGAACAGAGACCACCTCTCCTCTGCTCAGCCCTGGGGGAGGATATTTTAGGGGAAATTGACATGCCCAGGGTAGACAGGGAGTAAAGATAATGTGGAAGAATTTTTCATTTGAGGATATAGATTATATTTCAGAAATTTAGCCAAATTGTACCAAAAGACTCCCAAGTGTGCTGGCCAGGTGATAGGGGAAAGTTAATAACACTGTTCTATGATTCACTACAGTTTATCAGCTTTGTGGGGGGTTAAAAATGAGAACTGCCACCTCATTATAATAATGGGTCGATTTTTGTGTCATGGGAATCCCCAAGGTATTTAATTAGGATATTTGCATTGAATTCTAGCTTTCAGGGGTGTTTGAAGGACCACTATGGAGGTGTTTGAAGGTTGATAAATTGCTTAAGTCTTTTAATATCAACTTTGCTGCTCCTTTCTTGGGTTGATGGGACTTGTCTTACCAAGCTAAAAGAAAAAAGATGAAAAAGATTTTTCAAATATGATAATAAATTAATCAATAAAATGTAAGGAAAGAGAGATGGGTGTAATGATTAAAGCAGATGATGAGCAGTGTACCAAGTTCCTGCCCACACTTCCCCAGGGAAGGGAGGTAGGTGTTATTTTTAAGGGGGCTGGCAATGGCCAGCTGGCATCCCGGGCACCTGCTCCTGCAGGGGTTGGGTCCACCTTGAAGGTCTCCAAGCCTGAGCAGGCCAGGGAGATCTGCACCATCGAGCCCCAGGACTCATTTATATTTTACATGAGATGGTAAAATATCCTCTTACTGTGAGCAGGTGGGTTCTTTCCCACAAGGACCACAGGTAGAACTGGGGACATCCCAGTCCAGTTCTCAGTCTCCATATATTTTGACCAATGACACATCAGGTTATGTCAGTTACTTAAGAATGGTCTCAGCTGGTGGTCAAAGTTGTCATGAGGGGAGTTCTACCATTCTCTCCCTTTCTGCAGCTTCCCTGTAGACATGGGTTTTGATTTCCTTAAACACCTGGTCTCTTTTGATGTTGGCATGTACTGTGGATCTGGCCACTTCTGCCAGATGTGTCTGGAGGGGCAGGGGCCCAGCCCAGGGACAACTCTGAGCATGTGCCTTGTTCTCCCTGCCCTCCTAGCCAGCTGGGGTGGAGCAGGGGATGAGGAATGACAGCTACACATGCTTGAGGCTAGAGTAGGCGGCTCACATATTAACATGTAGCACTGATCTCAGAACACAGAGTTAATCACTGGGAGGATCCCAGGGTTTGGTGTGGGTTTCTTGTCAACTCACCTTACTCCTAAATCCACCAGACACCCAAAAAAAAAAAACATGCCCATCTGAACTAAAAAACGCTGCCACTTGCCCTGGGAATAGCTTTGTCTCTTCAGGGTTCTTTCCTTTTCTTCTCATTTTTACCTCCCAGCAGACCTAAGTATTTCTGTGGCAAAGGGTGGCTGTTTCTACAGTGTGCCCTGTTTGGAAAAGGGAAATGGGAGATCTTAGAATGACAGTGACTTGCTCAAAGCCTCTGGACAAGAGGCCAAAGGAGGCAGGGCTGGAGGGCCGTCATCCCACCTGCAGCAGGTTGGGAAGCAGGGAGGATGCACACAGGACTGTCGGGGGCCCCAGAGTGCAGGTTGGCCAGAGACAGCTGTGGCGCGTGGGTCCCGTGGGGCCCAGGGAGGCTGTATTTATCTACTGCTGCTCTGAGGCTACCCTCCTGGCATCAGGGCAAGGAGGGCCCCAGCAGGGAGGAGAGAACCAGGAGGGGACCCAAAGGTCAGAGAGCAGAGAAGATGCAAGTCTAGAGCAGCCAGTGATGCAGACGCCAGGAGGACAAGTGGGCCGGGTTGAGGTGTGGTCATTGGTTTTTTGTGGCTTCCTTTCCTGAAACCCAGGGCCAGAATTGGAGAGAGTAAAGCTGCAGGCCATGAAGCCCCCAAGAGACCCTCAGCCTCCCTCGGCCCCTGAACTTCCCCAGCCTCACGATGATGCATTCCCTTCCCATGGCCGTGACCTTGAGGTGTTGCTCCCCAGATGTTTGTGTGGCAGCTCCCCTGCAGGGTCCTGACTGCACAGGCCTCTACCCCAAGTTCTACCAGCCCCTTTTGCTCCTCCAAGGAGATGAGGGTGAGAGTCAGCAAGCTATTCCTCCAGGTTGCAGCCATTTCTCCCCCAAAACATTTACCAGCGTCCACCTCTTTCTAATTTAACACCAACAGGTAATCCCTCCTCCCGCAAGAAACCAATTCCCTCCCTGAGCAGGTGAACAGCCATCCTTCATTCACGACGGCTTAGACACAGGCAAACAGGAGGAACACGCGCTGCCTTCCAGAGGCTAGAAAAGAAAAGGTCTTTCTGGTTTCTTTTAAATCTCTGTGGGGTTGGTTTGTTTGTTTTAAATGAGACAGCGTGTAAATGGCTCTCCTTAGAAGAAGGGAGTTCTAATGAACAAGCCTGGCCCATTTTCCACTGGGTAATGAGAGCACCCAGGTAGCTGCTGGGAACAGTGATGTATTCAGTTGTCACCCTGATTTTACACTGGGGCTGGGTGGCCTGTTTAATACAAGAACATAAATCTACCAGCTGTTTTTACAGGTTCCCATTTGGAAAGCCACAGTCTTCGAATAATGCATGCTCTGTGTTTGTGAGATTGGCACAGCCCTTCCATCATTTCCATAACATCAGCGAGCACTTGCAGGTATTGTATATTTTAGACCCTAACACTCCTACACACACACACACACACACACACACACACACACGGCTATGTGGACATTAGGACTGTGGATGCCAGTAAAAAGAGAGAGATTTGTGAATCCTGGAAACCCCTCAGCCTCTGAAAAGAAGAGGGAGGGCACGAGATGGGTGAAGGCAGCTCCCAGTCTGGGGTTAGAACACCCTCCCTCAGTCTCCAATAAAAGGAGGCAGTCATTGTCTCTTAGCTCTTCTTCACCAAATCCTCAGATTCTAAGATTTAGAACAAAATGTAAATGAGAAATTGTGAATCACATTTTTAATAAAGGCAAGACAAGAGACTACAATGTGATGGGAGCTTTGGACATGTGTCTATGACACATACTAAATGGCACTGAATGAAAAGGCTGGGGGTGGCAAAGATGCCATCACACACTGACATGCTTCTGAATCCAAAGAATTCAGGGCATCTGATCAAGGCTGTGTGACCACATGAACAAAGATGTGGATGATGGGCCATGGTAAATAGGAGACACTCGTGGTGTGCTAACAGCTAGGTGTGCAGTGCCAGATGAGAACGCGTTTCCAAGGACGTCAGGAAGACCAGTCTCAGAGGGGCTCCTGACCAAACACAGCACACATGGAAAGTTACACTCGGATCAGCTCTCGGCTCCCCAGAACAGCTGCAGGAATTGTTAAGTCACATGTGCCAACTTGTAGAGCTACTGTTCAGTGCAGGTCTATTTCTCACCCTTGGCCAGATGTTAGAAATACCTGGGAGCATTTTAAAAACACCTATAACACATGAAAAGATGCTCAACATCACTCATTATCAGAGAAATGCAAATCAAAACCACAATGAGGTACCATTTCACGCCAGTCAGAATGGCTGTGATCCAAAAGTCTACAAGCAATAAATGCTGGAGAGGGTGTGCAGAAAAGGGAACCATCTTACACTGTTGGTAGGAATGTAAACTAGTACAACCACTATGGAGAACAGTGTGGAGATTCCTTTAGAAACTGGAAATAGAACTGCCTTATGACCCAGCAATCCCACTGCTGGGCATACACACTGAGGAAACCACAATTGAAAGAGACACGTGTACCCCAATGTTCATCGCAGCACTGTTTATAATAGCCAGGACTTGGAAGCCACCTAGATGTCCATCAGCAGATGAATGGATAAGAAAGCTGTGGTACATATACACAATGGAGTATTACTCAGCCATTAAAAAGAATACATTTGAATCAGTTCTAATGAGGTGGATGGAACTGGAGCCTATTATACAGAGTGAAGTAAGCCAGAAAGAAAAACACCAATACAGTATACTAATGCATATAATGGGATTTAGAAAGATGGGAATGATAACCCTCTAAGCGAGACAGCAAAAGAGACACAGATGTATAGAACAGTCTTTTGGACTCTGTGGGAGAGGGAGAGGGTGGGATGATTTGGGAGAATGGCATTGAAACATGTATAATATCATATAAGAAACGAATCGCCAGTCCAGGTTCGATGCAGGATACAGGATACTTGGGGCTGGTGCACTGGGATGACCCTGAGGGATGGCATGGGGAGGGAGGTGGGAGGGGGGTTCAGGATGGGGAACACATGTACACCCATGGCAGATTCATGTTGATATTTGGCAAAACCAATACAATATTGTAAAGTAATTTGCCTCTAATTAAAATAAATAAATTTTTAAAAAAGGAATGTAAAACAAAAATACCCCCTATATTCAGGCTACAGACCAGAACAACTGGATGAGAAACTAGAGCTTTGATCAAGGCAGATTTCAAGCTCCCTCAGTGACTCTAACAGGCAACCAAGGCTGAAAACAGCTGCTGATTCCCCAATCTGGTGGCCTGATTTACGCTCCAGAGAAGAAGCCTGTACAGACCTGGCCTTTAGGGGTGTACTGCGTGAAACTGACTGAGGCTTTGTCTCTCAGGAGGTAAGACCATCAGCTGGAAAACAGTGGTGGCTGTCAGAACAATCCCCAGGTTTCAAGAAAGACACAATCAGCTCTCTTCTCAATTCTTCCACTAACAAGCTACGTGGCCCCTGTCCATCATTATAGTTCGGTGTCTGGATTGTAATTTATATTTAGTGGATGAATAAAAGTCAGCAAGCTCCCCTAGACACTGGGTTTCTTACTTCTTAAAATTAAACTCTTATGTTGCAGATCTCCATACCCCTTCAAATTTTAAAATTTGGAAACTGATATAGATCCTCTATAATTTGCTTCTATTCTACCTGTAGAACTTAACACCCTCCACATTTAAATAAACTTTCCAAAGTACCATAGTTATATAAAGTATTGATATCAGGATAAGGAGAGTATGAGAAATCTATGTAATATCTTTGCAACTTTTCTGTAAATCTTGGATGTCTCAAATTATTCTAAAATTAAAAGTTTATTCCATAAGAAATCTTCCCATCCTATCAGGTGGTCTATTCTTTATCTTGTTCTTCCCCTGTACTTTGATTTCCTTCTACTACCACTCCCATTTAAGTTCTAAGCATTTAACTTAAAACATGCATGTGATCACTTTCGAAGTCCTTCCAGCCTGCAAAGACCCTTGTTTTGTATTCTATCATCTCCTCCAACTCTTGCTGATCCTGCTATTCAGGAGAATTTGTGACATAAGTATCAAACAATACAAAGCCAAATAGAAAAGAATGAGACTGTGATTAAAACAGCAGGAAGCCACTCCCTCCAGGCTGGAAGGATGAGGCTGAAGGTAATGTTACCAGTAAGGAGGGGTCCAGATAACCCTCTACCTGGTTGGAGTTGGAGCCTCTCTAGTAGGAACCCAGGGCACGGAGGGGTCAGCACCTGCCAAAACACTGTCCAAAGCACAGAGGGTAAAAACACATCAGTTTCTCTTTCTTTCTCACCCACCAACCTAATAGTGTCTCCCCTAATCAAATCCAGGCAAAAGCCAAATGTCATAGAAACTTGGAAAACAGACCTTGTAGGAAGCAGCCACCTGTGATGCAAAGTGGGAACAAGACAGGGAATGGGTTTGAGGACAAAAGGCCAAAACCCTATACTATACTTAGAACTTTTATAACAATGTAAAGCTTGATTGTATCATGTCTTTGATACTCTAAGACCGAGTATTCAATAGGAATATAATACAAGCCATGAAATGTGGGCCCCGTAAGCCATTTAAAATTTTCTAGTAGCCAAATTAAAACAGAAAGAAATTTAATAATATATTTTATTTCACTCAATATATTCAAATTATTAGTCATTTTAACATGTAATCAGTATTATCAGGTTTAGTGAGATAGTTTACATTTTTCTCATACTAAGTCTTAGAAATCCAGTGCTTATTTTATACTTGAAAAGTGAAAGTCACTCACTCATGTCCGACTCTGCGACCCCATGGACTATACAGTCCATGGAATTCTCCAGGCCAGAATACTGGAGTGGGTAGCCTTTCCCTTCTCCAGGGGATCTTCATAACCCAGGGATCAAACCCAGATTTCACCAGCTGAGCCACAAGGGAAGCCCAAGAATACTGGAGTGGGTAGCCTATCCCTTCTCCAGCAGATCTTCCTGACCCAGGAATCGAACCAGGGTCTCCTGCACTGCAGGCGGATTCTTTACCAACTGAGCTATCAGGGAAGCCCATTTTTATACTTAAAACACATTTTAATTTGGACAATTTAAGTGCTCAGTAATCACACGTGGCTAGGGTTTCCCTACTGGAGTTTCAAGTAACTTTGTATGGATTCCAAGTTTTGAGAGAGTGTAAGGCAAGAGTCTACTGAGAAGGGCATCTCCATACCTAGAGAGACCTCACATGTGTGAAAGTCCCCACAAATTCTTATTGAACCCAGAATTGTAAGGGGAAGCTGAAAACATAACAGACACCTGTTGAACATTGACCTGAGAGGTCTGAGAAAGGTAGTGTGTGCCAGATTCGTAACATTTCACGCATCATAGGAAGTCTCTTCAGAATCATGGGCTGTGTTATTGATTTGTGTGTTTCCTTTCAATGACGTTGGATAGTGATATGTTAGTTTTTAAGAGCCTCCGCTTTTATTAAGAAGAAGACTATGTTCAGAAGTGGTCAGAAACTTCTCTCCAGAGATCATCTCAAAGTCAGAGGGAAATTTTCCTTACAGAAGGCAATGCCTCTGTATCTGGGGAACTCTGGGCTTACAAGAGTTTCAGTGGCCCATGAGAATCACAAGTCAGATACACACAATGTGGAGTGATGATTAGTTCTGGTGGCGGGGGTAGGGGGGCAGAATGAGACAGGAGTTTCCAGTTGTGAACATGTCCTGTTTCTTATACTCACTGTTGATTGCACTGCCAGTCTTCACACCCTACAGGTGTTTTAGAAATGTTTTTATATCCTTTTGACATTCAACAAAATTACAAATGGTACTCACACAAAGCACACAAAGTGAATGAGGAAGATAGAAGATAGGAAGGAAAGGAGGGAGGGAGGGAGGAAGGAAGGAAACATGGAAGGAAGACAGGGAGCAAATAATGAGGGGAAACTGAAAGAACACAGAGTCTGCAGCTAGCGTGAACTGACCCTGCCTAGAGCACGCTGACCTGTGAGACATTCTGTTGCACTTGAAAATCGCATCTTTACATTTTGCCCAACTGTCCACCTTCACACACTCAAGGCAGGTGTCTCCTAGATGTGGGGGGGTGTCCCAGGGTGCATGGGCCTGGCCTTGGCTTCTCTCTCTAGCAAAAGTCCATTTTTCTTTCTCTCGACAATTCTGTGTCTTCCAGGAGATGATTCTTTGAGGGCAAAAAGCAGTGGTTGGCTTTTAGGAGCCAGAAGTAAAGACATCTGATTTGCAGACTTGGGGAAGTGCTGGTGGTATGGAAGAGGACAGCATGGGCCAGATCAGCCCGCAATAGGTCAGGCCCATCCACTGGCTCCTGGAATAACTCCATACTGGAAGAAAACAAGCTATGGCGTTAAGCAGGGGTCGGAGTAACTCAAGTATCTCATGCTCCTACCAGAAGCACCCTGCCTGCTGGGTCTTCTCTCATCACACTGGCACCCACATGCCATTCGTACCCAGACCAGGGTGCACTCCCTTCTGCTGTTGGCACCAGCTCTCAGACTTCATCTCTGAAATTTTGCTCAAGGTGCAGTGTGTCAGCCTCTCATTCTGTCTACACTGACCCGGAGGTACTGACATCTTGACCCGAAGGCCCTCACTGCCACAGAGACTTGACCTGCACCCACACGGAGCCAACCAGCAATCAGTACTCCACAGATTCAAGGCGGAAGGAAGTCTTGGGTTTAGCAGGAGAGCAGATAGGTGGGAGAGGAGCAGGCTGCAAGCAGGGGTCAGGTGAGGGATGCTGGGAGAGGCAGGCAGGTGTCTGGGCTCAAGCAGTCGGAAGCTGAGCCACTTACTGGAGCTCTGGTGAGCAAGGCTTATTTGGATGCTAGAGCTGAGACTGCTTAGCCCTTCTCTATTTTACACTCTCAGCTGCATGTCAGTATCATTGGCCCTAGAAGTGTTGAACATTGACAGAAGAGGTGTCAGATTACGAGGGAGCCCTGCGCCTGAAAGAGGCAGGATTACTTCACCCTCCCTGCTGTCAAATGATCTTGTTTCTCCTAGTAAGTAGAGAAATGATGTGCGTGCTTTATTTACCAAGAAATACTTCTAAATTCCCCCTAGCATCTAAGAGAAGCAAGAGAGAATGATGACAAGCATTCTCGACATATTTCAACTGACAGAGTCACATAATTAAATTTTGATTGGAAAGGGCCTGAAGAAACAAACAAAAAATATCTAAAGTAGTCCATATTCCCCCCCCCCCAATAATTCGAATGGTCTTTGAAAGCATGATGACCTCAGACATTTTGTTGATGAAACATACAGATTGGTGATAACCCAGCCTGATGCTTAAGGCACTCATGGTGTGGGGAAGATATTAGTCATACGTCTGCACGTGTACCTGTGTGTGTACAGATGCACATTTGCATGTGTGCAAGTGTGTATATATGATTCTAGAAGCATATAAATAAGGTGACTGAGTTGGAGAAGTAGTGAGTAAACTCCAAGAATAGCAGGGACACTGTTAACCCCAGAAAAATGATTTGGAATTTAAATAGCAAGTGTTCGGAAGTGATAGGCAAAATCAACCTGGGAGACTGTTTGGGGTACAGATGGGATCCGATGCTCTCTGAGCAGGGAGAAGCGCTGTCAGTGTTTTGACAGACACAGACAGATGTTCAGGACAGGGCCAAGGAGGTGCTGGGGGTGGGAGGGTAAGGGGGCGGAACTGGAGACCTTTGTGACAGACTGACAAGCCAGAGCAGGAATTCTCCTCCAAGCAGAGGGAGGGGAAAGGGGATAGAAGATAAAGGCACATGAGGCCGGGATGCTAGCGGTGTGGTGAGCTGAGAAGGGCAGAACTGCATTTACCGCCTCTGTCTCTTTGGGGATTATTAAGGAGGTAAAGGCAGGGGCCAAAAGCCAGACCACGGGGGGATAAGCATCACTTCCCAGAGCTTTATTTCTCTTTGCAGTTTGTGAAGCTGGCAGCCCTGCTTAGAGCTCCAGGCAGGGAAACCTCAATGACAAATGCCTCCCAGGAGGGCTGAGGGTCAGAGAGCAAAACTCCACCAGCAGCAACCATATAGAGAGTGTTTCTCTCCTAGCACCTGCACAATGTTACCCAAAAGGGAAACTGGAGCCTAGCTGGGTATAAAAGCATTCTAAACTGTGGCCAGTGAGGCAGGAGACCCACGGACAGACTTAAATCATCATGATGGAAATACTATCCTCTGAGTGCATAACCTAAGGTTATTTGGACCGACCCATCCCCTTTGCCCTCCCAGCTTGCCCAGGCCACTCGGAAGCCTTGCACACCCTATGCTATGCTATGCTAAGTCACTTCAGTCGTGTCCGACTCTGTGTGACCCCACAGACGGCAGCCCACCAGGCTCCCCCGTCCCTGGGATTCTCCAGGCAAGAACACTGGAGTGGGTTGCCATTTCCTTCTCCAGTGCATGAAAGTGAAAAGAGAAAGTGAAGTCGCTCAGTCGTGTCCGACTCTTAGCGACCCCATGGACTGCAGCCTACCGGGCTCCTCCCTCCGTGGGATTTTCCAGGCAAGAGTCCTGGAGTGGGGTGCCATTGCCTTCTCCATGCACACCCTGGAACCCGGCTATCCTGCTCTCCTCTGTGACCCCCTTGACTGCACTGGGGCCCCCCTCTCTTATGATGGGTGGGTGCAGCATCCTTGTTCTGGTTTTCCATAGTGAGCTCCCTGGGAGCTCAGCCTCCAGGAGGCAAGAGTAGTGGTGTGGTCACAATACCCTCTAAAGTCAGGAGGCTGCACTCAAGTCTTGCCTCCATCCCTCATCTGCCTTGTGCTCCCGAGCAAATCTGTTACTCTCTTGGAGCCTGTTTCCTGGTATGTGGAGTAAGAATCACTTGGTATGCCTACTAGCCTTGTTTGCACCCAGATCAGTGATTCTCGACCAGGTTGTCCCCTAGACATTTGGCAATGTCTGCAGGCATATTTGCTTGTCACAATTGTAGGGGGTGGAGGGCAAGGAGTGTTAATTCTGGCTCCAGCAAGTGGAGGCTAGGTCTGTTGCTTAATGTCCTAAATATGCAGGATAGTCCCCACAACACAGAATCATTCAGCCCCAAGGTCAATCGTGCTGAGGTTGCTTACAAACTGTCTCTGAACATCACATGGGTTTTTTAAAAAATTGAACTTTTAATTCATGTTGCAGTATAGTTTATTAACAATATTGTGTTAATTTCAGGTGTACAATAAAGTGATTCAGATTGTTTTCTTTCCTCCTTTCCTTCCCTTCTTTCTTCCTTCCTTCTTTCTCTTTCTTCTTTTTTTTCTTTCCATGAATGTGTTTGGGGGAAGATTGTAAGCTCCTTGAGGGGAGGCAGAGGCTGTATCTAAAATCTCTTTGTGTGTGTGTGTGTGGGGGGGGGGATGATTTCAGAGAATGGCATTGAAACATGCATAATATCATATAAGAAATGAATCACCAGTCCAGGTTCAATGCAGGATACAGGAAGCTTGGGGCTGGTGCACTGGGAGGACCCAGAGGGATGGTATGGGGAGGGAGGTGGGAGGGGGGTTCAGGATGGGGAACACGTGTACACCTGTGGTGGATGCATGTTGATGTATGGCAAAACCAATACAATACTGTAAAGTAAAAATAATAATAATAATAAATTTAAAAAAGTTTAAAAAATAAATAAAATAAAATCTCTTTGTTTTGCATTCAGAAACTTGCACAGTGAAAAACCTCACAAGTCATCAGCCAATTGGTAAAAGGAATCACAGAAGTGACTTCCACTCTCCTGGCAAAAGGATAAATCTGCTTTTGTACTGATGGGTTTATCTGTTCACAGTGTGAGACAGAAGTAAAGTCACCTGTTATGCTGTCCCCAAACCCCTCTAAAATATTAGAAGATCCTGCTAAAACCACATCCAGATCATTTGAAAACAGTCTTAAAGAGAAAAATACATTCAACTCACTGCTTTCCAACCTGTTGACAATAAACAAAAGGCTGATTGACTAAATTTATCCCCATGGAGGGGAAGGTGGTACAAGGCCAGGCTGTCCTCACTGGGAAAAATCCACAATGTCAGATTGTTCATGTAAATGTTTTAAAAGTTCAGGAGGTAGGGAAAATTAAGGCTTCTTTAAAAAGAGAAGAAAAAGAATGGGGACTTTTTGGCTCCTTGCACATTTTTGTGTTCTTCTAATATATCAGATCCTACATTACATGTGTTATTGCATTTATCGTCAAAACAACTCATTAAGTAAAAACTGAGGTTTAAAAAACCTAAGATTGTACATTATAGATTTTTAAACAAATACATTTTTTCACATATTATATTCTGAAATGAACACGCATCTTAAAGTTGATGTGATCTAATAATCGGTGTTCACTTCCTGCTCCTACCTTCTCGCGCGCGCGCATTTTAATATACCTGAGTAAGGATGCATCCTACAATCTTTAGCTGCTTAGATTCCTAAAAATAAGGTCACTTACCCAGATCATGACAATATGACAGAGCTGGCAATCCTAAGATACTGTTATTTATTTCTAATCCAGCAAGGAAATTCAAGTGCTGCATAACAGAGTTCTTGTGAAGTCCACCAAGTGCTTTTTCCTAAGATGACTTGGATGGCACCAGTGAGAAGTTAAGGAAGATGATACATTTGTGTTACTGTACTTTTTTACATTTTCATTTTTTTCCAGTGTTATGGAGAACTAATTTACATGCATCACTATATAAATTTAGGGTACACAGAGGATGGTTTAATTTATGAATATTGTGAAATGACTAATGATTACCAAAATAGCTTTAGTTAACAAACATCATCTCATATACATTCAATAAAAATAAAAATGTCCTCCTTGTGATGAGAACTCTTAAGGATCTACTTTCATAAAAACTTTACTATATATCATACAGCAATATTAACTATAGACACCATGTTGTACATTACTTTCCTAGTACTTATTTATCTTATAACTGGAAGTTTATACCTTTTGCCCATCTACAGCCAATCTTCTTGCACCCAGCCCACCACCTCTGATTTGTTTTAAATTAGAGGGGGAGAGGTTTCCCTGGTGGCTCAGATGGTAAAGAATCCATCTGCAATGAGGGAGACCTGGGTTCGATCCCAAGTTGGAAAGATCCCCTAGAGGAGGGCATGGCAGCCCACTCCAGTATTCTCGCCTGGAATATCTCCATGGACAGAGGAGGACAGAGCCCTCCTGGAGGGCTACAGTCCATGGGGTCACAAAGAGTGGGACATGACTGAGTGACTAAACACACACAGGACAGAGAAAACAGGGGCTGAATATTTGAGATTGCTGTTAACAACCTAGATAGCATATTCAAAAGCAGAGACATTACTTTGCCAACAAAGGTTCGCCTAGTTAAGGTTATGGTCTTTCCTGTGGTCATGTATGGATGTGAGAGTTGGACTGTGAAGAAGGCTGAGCGCTGAAGAATTGATGCTTCTGAAGTGTGGTGTTGGAGAAGACTCTTGAGAGTCCCTTGGACTGCAAGGAGATCCAACCAGTCCATTCTGAAGGAGATCAGCCCTGGAACTTCTTTGGAAGGAATGATGCTAAAGCTGAAATTCCAGTATTTTGGCCACCTCATGCGAAGAGTTGACTCATTGGAGAAGACTCTGATGCTGGGAGGGATTGGGGGCAGGAGGAGAAGGGGATGACAGAGGATGAGATGGCTGGATGGCATCACTGACTCGATGGATGTGAGTCTGAGTGACCTCCGGGAGCTGGTGATGGACAGGGAGGCCTGGCGTGCTGCAGTTCATGGGGTCGCAAAGAGTTGGACACGACTGAGAGACTGATCTGATCTGATCTGATTAACATCAAATGGGGCTTCCCTGGTGGCTCATCAAAAATGAGAGACTGGATTTAAATTTAACACAGAAGACAAGCAATTAATGTATATATACGTATGTGTGTGTGTGTGCATATATATACATACGTATACATATACATACATCAGATCTATGTAAAGTTATATCACTAGTAGAAGCAGTCAGGGCCATAGTGGGAGGTCAGGTCTAGGCATCAACATTTATGCCCTTGGTTTTCTTGAAACCCGAGACAGGAGTTCAGCCTTGCATAGGAGGTTCAGATCAGATCAGTCGCTCAGTCGTGGCCGACTCTTTGCGACCCCATGAACCGCAGCACACCAGGCCTCCCTATCCATCACCAGCCCTCGGAGGTCACTCAGACTCATATTCATCGAGTCAGTGATGCCATCCAGCCATCTCATCCTCTGTCGTCCCCTTCTCCTCCTGCCCCCAATCCCTCCCAGCATCAGAGTCTTCTCCAATGAGTCAACTCTTCGCATGAGGTGGCCAAAATACTGGAGTTTCAGCTTTAGCAGCATTCCTTCCAAAGAAATCCCAGGGCTGATCTCCTTCAGAATGGACCGGTTGGATCTCCTTGCTGTCCAAGGGACTCTCAAGAGTCTTCTCCAACACCACAGTTCAAAAGCATCAATTCTTCGGCGCTCAGCCTTCTTCAGAGTCCAGCTCTCACATCCATACATGACCACAGGAAAGACCATAGCCTTGACTAGGCGAACCTTTGTTGGAAAGTAATGTCTCTGCTTTTGAATATGCTATCTAGGTTGGTCATAACTTTCCTTCCAAGGAGTAAGCAATAGAATAAAGTTTAACTTACAAATGCTTGATGACAATTCAGTTGTTCAGATGGCACCAATTTATGTCTAAAAATAGAATTTATTTTCAACTTGTTACTGATAGTATTCTAACTCAATGTTAACATAGGTCAGTGAAGTGTACTAGATTCTTGTTGAATGTAACAATGTTTGGAAAAAAAAAAAAATCATGGGCTGGATAGTGGGCTTCCTGTGTCCTGTGGACAGTGTCTGTGTCCATGAACTTGTCACGCTCACTACTGCCATATTTCTTACCTGACGTGTTTATCGTACCTCACTTCCTCTTCATGCTTTTGTCTGCCCAGAAAACTTCTACTTAGCCCTCACTGCTCAAAGCTGATCCTTTAGGAGCTTGTCTTGATTTCCGCAGACTTCAGAGTCTCTTACCTGCCCCCTCTGCACGTTGTGCCTGTACATCTGTTGTAAAAGCCATCTAAACCACACTGAAAGTTTTGAAGTGCATTTCTGTCTGGTCCTTGTGAATTGTCTTATCTTTTAGGATTAATGGGTACAGCTCCTGATCTTGAACTTGTCCGTAGGATGAATAAATGAAGTATGCACGCCCTGAGACAGCTCCTTATCATGGCATAGAAGGCTCTCACCAAACTGCCCCAGCTCCTCCCAGACTCCATTTCCCAACACTCACCACCTCACATATTCACCCAGACCCACTGGTCTCATTAACACCAAATGCCAGGCCTCAGGGCCCCACACGGCCTGGTACAGTCATCTACACTGCTTTTACTGCAAATATATGTCATATCCCACTTCTTCTCAAGATCTAGGTCTCTGCTGAACTATCTTCACAAAGATTTGTTCTAACCACATTGTCAAAAATAGCAGCTTTCTTCTTTAGTTTCTCTATTCTTACCTGCTTAATTTTTCTTCTTAGCCCTTACCAATAACCTACATATTTCGTACTTACTTACTTTTTAAAACTTTGTTAATCTTCCCCACAGAGAGATGAACTCAGTGGAGAAGGGGATTTTTTATCTACAAATAATAAACAAGTAATCACTCGGAAATAAAGGGATTAATGAGTCTATCACTATCTTTGATGAGACTACTTTCACCTGATGGTGAAAAGCAGAATGGCAGTCATAGAACTGCCTCTAGAGGAAACCACATTTTTGGACCATCTAATACGGCCAAGTTTGCCTGTGTGCACATGGCCCAGTTGTGTCCAACTCTTTGTGACCCCATGAACCCTCCTGCCAGGCTCCTCTGTCCATGGAATTTTCCAGGCAAGAATATTAGAGTGGGTTGCCATTTCCTACTTCAGGGAATCTTCCCAACCCAAGGATTGAACCCACGTCTGTTATATCTCCTGCATTGGCAGGCAGATTCTTTACCACTGTACCACCTGGGAAGCCCTAATATAAGTATGCACCATTTTAATTTCTTTAAATATATTAGCTCATTCATTACTCACAAAAGCCCTAGCATATTGGTATTATCACCCCTATTTTAAAAGAGGAAACAATTGCGGTTCTTCCAATTCCCATAGACTTTTTTTTTATGCTCATCTTTACACTATCACATTTTTGCAAATCCATCTATTCCATTACCTGTATTCAATAATGCAATCAATACTTGTTGAGTTTATGCCATAGTATCTATTACAATAAACTAATACAAGATTTTCCCGTAGGAGTTTAGCAAATATGATGCTTCCTGGCTGTTTCCAAGGTAGTAGAGATATGTTAAAAACTAACAAACAAACCATAATCTAAGAGAAAATTTAGAAGCATTTGTTTCTTTTCCTCATTATTTATACATACTCTTTCACTGTTACTTTTATCCAACAGTAAAGTCACTACCGATGGGGAAAAACTACCGTATATTCTGTGAAATATATAGTAGAACCATAGTGCTCTACCTGTCCCCTCTACTACCGCACTTTCCAGGCCCTAACTCCTGTAATGTCTGGTTTAAATAAAGTATTGCAGAGAAACATAATCTTTATTTTTTTTTTATTTTGCTTAACTTTACAATATTGTATTGCTTTTACAATACATCAAGATGGTTCCGCCGCCAGTATACACGTGTTCCCCATCCTGAACCCTCCTCCCTCTCCCCTCCCCACACCATCCCTCCAGGTCGTCCCAGAGCTCCAGCCCCAGGCATTTGTTATCGGGCATCATACCTGGACTGACGACTCCGAGAAACATAATCTTAACACAAGAAAAAGAAAGACCATAATAAAGGAAAGAGTTTAAAAGAGAATTCAATTAATTAATCGCTACAGCTTCTCCCTGTAAGAGACCTGCATCAGGCCAAGATTCAAGTCTGGAAAAACTACCCTTGGAAGAGCTATGCTTGAGAACTCGCACCAAGAATAACATTCTTAAGGGAATTCGGGTGTGTTCAATAAGACATAAATGATGTTATTAGAGGATTAGCGATTTGAATTATCAAGGAATTGCAGAGAATTGTGGAACCAACTCATTGGGCAAGGCCCGAAGCACTGCTATAGAAGTAAATGTAAATTTGGTTTTAGGACATTGTCCTAACTCTTTGGGGCTATGATGGGTCCACCTGAGACATCTATTGACTGGCAATAAGCTGCCCTGAAAAAAATACGAGTTTGCTAAAGCAAAGATTTCTTACTCTATGGATGACTGAAAGAACAAAACACATTGCATTCATGATTGTGGAGAACGCGGACATTTGGAAAACCTGGATCTTGTGTGAATGCTGGGACTACGATTCTGAACAAAGGTAATAAAAGATCTATAGGTGGGTCTTAGCCCTGGAAAACCATGACCAAGGCATCACTTAACCCCAGAGATTTCCAATAATATAAGAGAAAAAGGACTTCCATTTAGTAAAATGTTTTAGTTCTGCTATTTAGCCAAGTAGCAGACTAAAATATTCTGTTTAGGCCAGATGTTTAATCTCACTAGTGAGAACAGTACACATCTTTCCTGCATTGATCTTGGAAAGGTCACTATGGGGGACAGTATCTAGCCAAATTGCACCTGATCACTTTGGTCTCACCCTGAGTGCTACTCTGAAGGTCTCAGAGTTGTGGGTGCCCCTGTTGGTCAGTTAGGTTGTACTATCACCAATACAAAGGACTCCTGGCAAGCCTACATAAGGGGGAATCCAAAATTATAAGAAAGTAGCTGTAAATTATATTACATTTTCTTAAAGGAGATATTTCTTATAATAGGTAATTCTCATTCGTCCTGCCTTGGAATTGTAATTTGAAATAAATAAAATGTATTGAACATTAAATATGATATAAATTTGTGGCATTATGAAACTTAGATGATCTAATCCTCTTCACTCTGGTTCCATTTTACAGATAATTGCACCAAGCCCAGAGATGAAAATTGTCTTACAGGAGTCACATTTAAGTTTCAGTTTCCAAAAAAAGAAGAGGTTATGGTTTCATTCAAAGGACAATCTGTGCCAACACAGACCCTGGTTTGCTTTCCTACTTTGCCTGTATCTTGCCCCCCAGATCCTTGTTAATGCTTTTTTTTGAGACTATCAGAAATGTCTTTGGAGCCCTCATTATTTTACTCACCTGTTTGTGCCTGGTCGTCCTCTTTGCCTCTCCAGACCACAAATACACACATACACATTTTCAGAGAAAAAGTTGCATCTAGAGTGTTCTAATGTTAGATGGTTTTATTGCATACCCCTCTTGATCTCTTTTCCTCTGAGAAATGCTCTCTTCTGAGAAAAGCTCTTCCATTTCAGTCTCCATAATTTGGTGGTATCTTGATTCTATTCCCTCATTCAGGGAGAAAAGTGCTGTTCAGACCTGACTAATCATAGCATCCCATTGTTCTGACCTCAGAGATTGGTTCAAGGAGGAGAATATGACCCAGTTAGACCCAAAAAGGTCGTCACAAGACTTCTGATGGGAGCACCTACAAGAGAGGCATTCTCTCTCTTTTTCAGATATAAGCAGAACAGAGAGCTACTAGGATATAGCCTGAAACAACTGGATGGTCATTTTACTTCTGCAGTGTCTGGAACTACTGAAAATGAGACCAATACACAGCAAAACAGAGTGAAAAGAAGGAGAAAAACCTATTCTGCTGATATTATTAGAACTCCTTGATCCATCTGAGCTTCAAATTCTTAGACATTTCAGTTATAAGAACCAAAAAATCACCCTTTTATTTAAGCCAATTGGGTCTATTATTCTGACACTTGCAATTGCAAGATTCCTGACAGTTTCTGCAGTGTATAGTTTATCTAATGTCTAGGCTCACCTAGAAGGGATTCACTTACTGGCTTGGGCAGCCTTTTACTAACGCATGTTTTGTTGATAGGATTAAAGCCACATTTCAGTTGCTGCAGGCTTTCTCACAATGTCATGAATTACTGTTAACCATCAGACTGGATTTTCATTCAAGTCATGAATTTCCTAATTTTTCTAGAATCTGGGCTAGGATGATCTTTTAGACTCTAGAATCACCTCTCAAAGGAAAAAAGAAATACAATCACTGCTAGGGAGAGCTAAAACTGGACTGACCCAACCACTAAGATGTCTAAAACAAAAGGCATTTTCTCTGGGGAAGTGCTGGCTTGATCTGATAAGAACTACTTACCGCTCTGCTCTTAAAACTTGGTTAAGCCTTGCAAATGCAGCTTGCTTTTCAAGTTGAGACATCACTAACTTTCTTTACTTGGGCGTGGGGTCTTGCCTATGGAGGGAAGTATGGTAAGACTGGGGGATGTGGGCACTGGCACCATTAGACCATCTGTCAGTAGCTGCCCTCTACTTTGGGCCTTGCCTGGATAGCTTTGAAGAATGCTTTCATTGATGTATGAAAGACAACTTACAGCTTGTTGTGTTCTCCTATATGGCATATCTGTTTTAAAATAGTCTTATGTCAAAGGAAAGACCCTTAGGCATCAGCCACAAACTGAGAAGAAGAACTTTCCTAGCACATCTGAAATTCTACCCCTCAATTCTCCTTTGGGGCATAGAGGGCCCTTAGTAATGGAAATGAAAGGGCAGAGCCTTGGAAATCAGGTTCAAGTCATTCTCAAAGTGTTATCTTGATTTGGCACTATAAAGCTTGACTCATTTAGGTCTCTTTCTGGAAGCAGAACTCACTCTCCAGGCTTTCCCGCCTTCTGTCAACAACCATTACTAGTGATCTAGTAATTGGGAATTCCCTGATAGCCCAGTCGGTAAAGAATCTGCCTGCAGTTGAGGAGACCCGGGTTCAATCCCTGGGTCAGGAAGGTCCCCTGGAGATGGAAATGGTAACCCACTCCAGTATTCTTGCCTGTAAAATCCCATGGATAGAGGAGCCTGGCGGGCTACAGACCATGGGGTCGCAAGAGTCGGACATGACTTAGTGACAAAACCACCAGTGATCTCAGCCTCCTCCTCTTCCATTTCGTTCACACACACACACACACACACACACACACACACACGGGTATTAAGTGAAGCAAACTGATAATGAAGAGCTTCTTCTCCCCAAACACCCATGGGTGCCTCCACTTTTGCCCTGTTACTGCTATTGCTCTAATGTGCTTAACTCTGGGCCTTTCCAATTACTCTCATGGGCTGTGCTTGACTGTCCAATGTCACCCGTCAAGGGGTCTCAACC
Source organism: Tragelaphus eurycerus (assembly GCA_935064755.1). Taxonomy (NCBI): domain Eukaryota; kingdom Metazoa; phylum Chordata; class Mammalia; order Artiodactyla; family Bovidae; genus Tragelaphus; species Tragelaphus eurycerus. The sequence continues at coordinate 18,403,428 of CAKXYN010000023.1, forward strand.
TCTAGCCAACATGATCCATGGTGGTTACCAGCTCCCGATGCATGGTCACCCAATCAGATAAATTGGGCGCCTGAAGTCTGGACTTGTAACCATCTGCTTGCTGCTCTGAAGCTGGTACATACTGCTCACAACTGTATATACATGCTGCCAGATCTGTCCCATGCCATGTGCTTAGACTTCACATAATTATGTTGCTACCCCATGGAGACCACAGAACAAAAGAGGGGAAAATAAATGGGAGCACCGCTGTTCACTGTGGATAAGACAAAATCTGTCATTTCGAACCCCACCCTTTATGAAACAACAAGCTAACAGCAGTTGTACCTATCATACTATACCTTTCACTTAGGTATATCAGAGATTACCTTTGATATCTTTTATATGTTATTATTATGTATTATGCTCATCGTTTCTATTTAACATTTATATGGACATTAGGTTACTTGTGATTTTTTTCCCCCAGTTTTCTCATACTTTGAGGAAAAGATGTATTTACATCCCCTAACTCCTGGCATGGGGCTTAAACATATATTTGTATTAAATAAACCCATAGTTTATCGATACATATTTATTGAACACTTGGTATTTGCTTCAACTTTGTTCCAGTTACTGTGGGATTTGCCGAAGAAAACTTTGTAATACTCTCCCTACCCTGAAGATTATGCAGTTTGGGAGGGGAGTAAGATGAATGAGTATGAAACAAATAGAGACAAATGCAAGATATTTTATGGTAAAGTGGTGCATTGTGAGAACTGGGCTACGTTTGTTATAAGATTTTTAAAAACAAACAAATATTTCTGAGAAAGAAAAATTTTACAGTCATAGATTTGAGGTGGAAGAATACAAAACAGGCCTACCCTTCAGTCCATGCCAAGCTGCTCCCTACAATTTATCTCTTCTGAGTTCTGTTTAGTCTAGTCTTGAATGCCACTAGTGATCCGGTTTCTATCACAGTCACTGGGAAACACCTTTGCAATCTAAGTGTTCTTTGTCTGGGAAAGTTTTTTTCCAGCACTCAAGTTTTATTTCTCTACCTTTTACTGCCTTTCAGTTTCATTTCATCATTTCTCCAGCCATGGCATGTCTCCTGGTACCTTTGTTTTCTATCTCCTTTGTGTTGGTTTGCCCAGTGTTTCACATATCCCATCTCCCTTGTCTTTCATCCTTTGGTTTCCCTCCTTTATATTTCCTATAACAATGACAGTCATATTCCTGCCTTGGAATGTTCTCTGTATTAAATAAAAGGTTATAGTGTAACTCACAAGATGCAGAGTACTTTAGAAACATCAACTCTAACTTTGTTTGATATCAAAACATTTCCAATCCATCGTTGTATCTCAGTGCCTAGCCCTGGCACACAGTAGGTCTTCAATGATGGTTGCTGGGTGCAGGTTAGCTCACCCTCCTGAAAGTACCTTGTTCTCTCAAAAATGGACCTTAGGGGACCTCCTGTCCAACTTTCTGTGCTAAGTTGTTTCAGTCATGTCTGACTCTCTGTGACCCTAAGCACTGTAGCCCTCCAAGCTCCTCTGTCCATGGGATTCTCCAGTAAAGAATATTGGAGTGGGCTGCCATATCCTCCTCCAGTGGAAACTTCTTGACCCTCTAACAAAAGTTTCCAGCAATGAGGATTCATAATTCCGTATGTTGTTCCATTGCTTTGTTGGGGCGTTCTATTAGAACTTAAATTCCTCCTTGCATTTAATGTAAATTTCCTTCTGCTTAAATTCTGCTCATTGTTCTCGGTTTGCAATGTGGAGCTAGTTAGAAAAAGAATAATTCTTATTTCACGTGAAAGAACTTCACAAGCTTGAAGAAAATTATTATGGCCCACTCCAATTTCTAATTTAGCCTCAATAATTCCAGATATTTGTTGTGCACAGGTCATTTGTTATGTGCCCCAAATAATTGTTTTCAATGGAAAGATGGACCAGTGATGGTTGAATGAATATATGAATGCATGCAAGGGGATGGCTCACTCATTGGTTCATGGACGCATTAATTTTAGATTCCTCACCACCTTGGCTGTCCTCTTCTGGATACTCTCTACTTCGCTGAGGTCACTGTTAAAGTGAAGTTTCTAAAGCATAACTCTTCAGGAGAAATGTGGTCCATACAGAGAACAGCACAACTGAGAGCTAAAATGTGAATATCCATTTTTTGAAACTCCAAAACCATCTTGTAAGGTGAAAGATATAGATAGATAGATATAGATAATAACTTTGTTTATCAAAAAATATGGGTTAGGAATTCTGAAACTATTTTATGTGTATTCTGGTTTAGAAAAAATAATTGAATATATCGTGGATAGCAAAGAGTAACAGGAGCCAAGTTGGAGAAACCTAAACAACTTGTTTTTTTAAAAAGTCTGCTCTTTTTCACTGTTGGAAAATGAAATCATGAATAAGGAAAGAGAAAAGAGTAGAATGAACCCTGTGGGTTAGGATTAGAATCAGAGATATTGAATATGAACTAATGGCTTTCTAATATAGATTCAAATGGAAAGATATGGAAATAGGTATAGATGTGGCTATTTGCATGGATTAATGTCTATTCACATATTTGTAAGTTGTGCTGAGAGGAGTTAGGAGCAATGACATTGCAGTAGCAGTGATCACAGCTGGTGCCCAGATCTTGGCTTCTAAATGCCATTCTCCAATAAAAAGTGTCAGGATTCCTTGGAGAAGACTTTTTGATTTTCAAGCCAGAGGAGAAAATATGAAATGAGACTGTTAAATGTTGTGGTGCCAAAAAGAAAGGAATGCTTTAAAAAGAATGTGGATATGTCAGAATGGTACAGGAACCAGCCTGAAGGAACTCCCAATAACAAAATCTGGAACCACAGGATAAAATTAATATCCTATGAATATTTAATATTTCGGAGAAGGCAATGGCACCCCACTCCAGTACTCTTGCCTGGAAAATCCCATGGACGGAGGAGCCTGGTAGGCTGCAGTCCATGGGGTCGCTAAGAGTCGGGCAGGACTGAGCGACTTCACTTTCACTTTTCGCTTTCATGCATTGGAGAAGGAAATGGCAACCCACTCCAGTGTTCTTGCCTGGAGAATCCCAGGGACGGGGGAGCCTGGTGGGCTTCCGTCTATGGGGTAGCACAGAGTCAGACATGACTGAAGCGACTTAGCAGCAGCAGCATTTAATATTTAATATGAATTGATATTTAATAAATGTGGGAGAGGGAAAACTTCATTCTAGAATAATTTTACTTAAAAATAAAAAATTTGGGAAATGGAAAATCATCATTAAAATACACATTAGAATTGTTACCAGCAAGATTCCCCAAGCATGCTAAAAATAGTGGGGGAAAGTTTGGGGAGAAACAGAATATAATATAACCTCAATATGCTTCCATAAAATATTTATAAATTTAAAATGGAAAAATAGAAATTCAAGCAACAACTCATTCAATGATCAAAATTATTATCACCAATAAATAGATATATCAATATCATGTAACACCTGACTGATGTACTGAAAAGAACACATCACTTCCTTGGTAAATATCTTACTAAAAATGCATAATCACAATCTAATTGTGAACAAACCTAAGACAACTCCAGACTGAGGGATAGTTTGCAAAATCAATGACCAGTACTCTTCAAGAGTTTTATGGCCAGGAAAGATGAAGATGAGGAATTGTCAGTGACTGGAGGAAATTCAGAATCATGTGTATGATCAGTTGTCCGATTCTTTGTGATCCCATGGACTGTAGCCCACGTCTGTCCATGGGATTTTCCAGGCAAGAATATCGGAGTGGGTTGCCATTTCCTACTCCAGAGGATACTTCTGCACCCAGGGATCCAATCCTCATCTCCCGCCTTGGCAGGCAGGTTCTTTACCACTAGCGCCACCTGGGAAGTCTGATTCAGGAGTGATGGGTACGAAATGTGATGTAGGTTGCTGGATCCGATCTTGGAACAGAAAAAGGACACTAGTAGTAAAGAGGATGAAATCTAAAGAAAATCAATAGTTAATAGTATTGCACCAATATTAATCACTTAGTTTTGGTATTTGTGCTATGGTTATGCATGATGTTAATGTTTGGGGAAGCTGGACGAAGGATGTATGGGATTCTTTATACTAGTTTTGTACTCTGCATATAAGTTAAATAAACAGGGTGACAATATACAGCCTTGACGTACTCCTTTTCCTATTTGGAACCAGTCCGTTGGTCCATGTCCAGTTCTAACTGTTGCTTCCTGACCTGCATACAAATTTCTCAAGAGGCAGATCAGGTGGTCTGGTATTCCCATCTCTTTCAGAATTTTCCACAGTTTATTGTGATCTACACAGTCAAAGGCTTTGGCATAGTCAATAAAGCAGAAATAGATGTTTTTCTGGAACTCTCTTGCTTTTTCCATGATCCAGCGGATGCTGGCAATGTTTATTTAACTTATATGCAGAGTACATCATGAGAAATGCTGGACTGGAAGAAACACAAGCTGGAATCAAGATTGCTGGGAGAAATATCAATAACCTCAGATATGCAGATGACACCACCCTTATGGCAGAAAGTGAAGAGGAACTAAAAAGCCTCTTGATGAAAGTGAAAGTGGAGAGTGAAAAGGTTGGCTTAAAGCTCAACATTCAGAAAACGAAGATCATGGCATCTGGTCCCATCACTGCATGGGAAATAGATGGGGAAACAGTGTCAGACTTTGTTTTTCTGGGCTCCAAAATCACTGCAGATGGTGACTGCAGCCATGAAATTAAAAGACACTTAATCCTTGGAAGGAAAGTTATGACCAACCTAGATAGCATATTCAAAAGCAGAGACATTACTTTGCCAACAAAGATTCGCCTAGTCAAGGCTATGGTCTTTCCTGTGGTCATGTATGGATGTGAGAGCTGGACTGTGAAGAAGGCTGAGCACCGAAGAATTGATGCTTTTGAACTGTGGTGTTGGAGAAGACTCTTGAGAGTCCCTTGGACTGCAAGGAGATCCAACCAGTCCATTCTGAAGGAGATCAGCCCTGGGATTTCTTTGGAAGGAATGATGCTAAAGCTGAAACTCCAGTATTTTGGCCACCTCATGCCAAGAGTTGACTCACTGGAGAAGACTCTGATGCTGTGAGGGATTGGGGGCAGGAGGACAGAGGATGAGATGGCTGGATGGCATCACTGACTCGATGGATGTGAGTCTGAGTGACCTCCGGGAGTTGGTGATGGACAGGGAGGCCTGGCATGCTGCGATTCATGGGGTCGCAAAGAGTTGGACATGACTGAGCGACTGATCTGATCTGATACTAGTTTTGTAACTTTTCTGTAAATCTAAAATTATTTCAAAATATAAAGTTTAAAACAAACACAGATGTTTCAAAAGTTGACCACTCTTTTTTTTTTTTGCTCACACTGGTATTGCCTTTGCTCCATCTTCTTGATGTTCAGCCTACAGCAATGTGCTCAGTCACTGCCATGGAAGGAAAGAATGGTGGTCAAGTAGGAAGCAGTCAGGAGTGGGCCATGTACCCATACTACAAAGTGGTGCAGTTTCCCCGAGTTGGAAGCTCTGACTAGCAGTAAGACCTTAATTCTAGTTCTGGCTTCACCTAATTGATGGTCTTGGTCATATGACCTTGAGAAAGTTGTTCAGTCATTTCTACCATAAAAATGAACATAGTGACCTGCCTTCCCTTCCTCATAGAGCTATTGATAGACTCAAAGACCACAGTAAGAGGCTGGACCAAAGCAATGACAAAGCATCAGCTTACTCAAGAATTCCCACTGCATTTACTGCCTGTCTGATTCATTTACCTTTCACTGTGTGCAGTGCTGTTTTATACAGGGTAGCCTGTGCAGTGGTTAAGACCACAGGTTCTGAGTTTATATTACCTGGTTCTTACTCTAATGCCACATGTCATAGTTTCCTCAGCTATAAAATAAGAGTGTGACAGAACCTACTCCATACAGTTGTTGCAAGGATTAAAGGAAGTGATATTTGGAAAGCTTTAAAAAATGTCTTGCAACATGGTAACTGCTATATAGTATTAGATCATAACATTACTGTTTTTCTGCTGCTTTGAGCATTATTCAGGGAACTATTTTACTCCTCTGGGTACAGCAGCTGGTGCCTTGCCAACAGTAGGTTGTTTGAGGGCAGGGGTGGAGATGATTGTGAAGCTGGAGCCTCAGCCTTCCCCAGCACAGTGCCGTGTGCAGAGGAGGTGCTCGGTAAATAGCTGGTGATTGATTGATTCATAAGGCCCTAAAGCCAATGTTCTCTACTTCACAATTTTGCTTCAGGCCAACTTGTCAACTGTGTATATTTAAACAAACTTGGAAAATAAAAAAAATTCTCCTGTGGTAGAAATGGGCTTTCCTGAACTCTGTCAGAGTTTGCTATGGAAATTGTGAGCTTTTTGACATCTCTTCCTCCCATCCCCCCACCAAAAATCATTCTGTCAGCACCATATTTGAGGAGACGAACTCAGAAATAGCACACCTGCCACTCAATATTTGACTGTACTCTGCCCTTCTCTTTCCTCTTGTCTGGAAGTTAAAAAAAAAAAAAATCCTACCATCCACTTTCCCAGATTTTCTCTTTATGTTTCTTTTGTTCCTTTTCTAAGAATACATCTTCAGAGTCAACCTGAGCGTCAAAGCTGGGCAATTACTAAAGAAATAAAATATTACCCTCCTTGTTAAGCATTTGGCCACATTCTTCTTGGCGCTTCCATTTTCGGTATCTCAAGTGCAGCCCTCCTTCGGTGCCCTTGGAGATGTACTTGTTTCCTGACTGAATGCATTATTTCAGAGAAGAAAAAATATCATCTTTCAATTTATGAATCACTCTTATCTTTACTCTTCACCTTTCCTTCTCTTTATGTTTCTTCCACTTACATACTTCTAAATTATTCCTGGCCTAACATGAGGCAGCCAAGTTGAAATTCTGGGTCTGTCACTATCGTTATAATCATTCCTTTGGTGCCATTTGGATGAAATGAAGTCCCTCAGATTCAGGGCATACTGAAACTCTTTTCATTTCTGCAGACAGCAGTGATTGTACTTGAGAATTATCCAAAGGCTGCCCTTCTCTCCTGACCCTATTTTTCATTTCTCTCCAACATGTTGTTTTCTCCTGTTTTGCCTCTATGATTCAATAGTGGAAATATTTCATGATTCCAAGAAGCTTTGCTGTTCTGATCCTAAAAAGTGTTCCAGAATGGTAGGAGTCCTTTCTCATCCTCTAGGAAGGGAGGAGAAGACTAAAACATTACCACTAATGTCAGTCAAACCTCCCTTCCTTTCTTTCTTTGCTGACTTCTGTCCGGCCAAAGCCATTGGCTTTTTTCTTGAGAAGAGAAAGTGTGGGAGCTTAGAAGGCAACATAGTGTGAGATGCACCCATGAATATGTGAATAGGCACTTGTGAAGGCCTTCAGGCACTGAAGGACATCCTCCAGTCTCTGCAGCTATATAGAGATCAGGCAGCCAAGGGAAGCCCAAGAAGACCCTACACTGAGTCTCATTTTATTACCTTCAAACTGTGTGCTATAACCTTGATCAAATTACACACCTGATCACCTTTGGAAAGAAGACAAGAAACTCACAGCTTTCTCAATGGCCCTGGTCAAAGTGTACACAAAGTGAAAAATGCCATACAGGTGACATTATTTAAAAAAAAATTTTTATAGCAGTGAATGAAAGGGTAGTTATTAGCATGGCTATTCAATTCAGTTGATCAATGACTTGTCCTATTACATCGGCAAGAAATATTGAATAAGGTCTTTGTCCACAGAAACTTAAAGTTCAGTTGAGAAGACAAAACTTGCACAGCTCATCCAGGCTTACACAGCTGAATCCATGAGAAAGCAGACAAAATCTGGTTCTAAATTGTGTGTTGTAGGGTATTCTGCAAAGATGAGAATATGGTCAATATTATTTCCCCTAACTGAAGCATTTAAACCTCTGAAATTTTAGTGTCTTTGCAGAATACTTTCTAGTGAAGTGGAACTAACATGAAGAGGAACTAAAGGGGCTCTTGATAAGGATGAAAGAGGAGAGTGAAAAAGCTGGCTTAAAACTCAACATTCGAAAAACTAAGATCATGGCATTCAGTTCCATCGCTTCATAGCAAATAGAAGAGGAAAAAGTGGAAGCACTGATATATTTTATTTTCTTGGACTCCAAAATTACTACAAACTGTGACTACAGCTATGAAATTAAAAGATGTTTGCTCCTTGGAAGGAAAGCTATGACCAATCTAGACAACATATTAAAAAGCAGAGACATTACTTTGCCAACAAGGGTCCGTCTAGTCAAGGCTACGGTTTTTCCAGTAGTCATGTATGGATGTGAGAGTTGGACTATGAAGAAAGCTGAGCACCGAAGAATTGATGCTTTTGAACTGTGGTGTTGGAGAAGACTCTTGAGAGTCCCTTGGACTGCAAGGAGATCCAACCAGTCCATCCTGAAGGAAGTCAGTCCTGGGTGTTCATCGGAAGGACTGATGTTAAAGTCCTGGTAGTTCTTCAATTAGACTGCAGCAGGGGGGATATGTGAGATACAGACTCCATCCAGGCATCCAAGCTCCTAACTCAGTGGGACTCAAGCTCTTGGACAGGGTATTCTTCTAACATTGTCAACCTCCCATCACAGAAAAAAGAGGTAGAAACAACACAACATAAGGATGGAGAGTATAAGCTAAAGGGTATATCAGCCTTGTTCAAACCATACCTCCCAAATGTAACATTTGCTGACCCTGGATAAGTTATTTATGCTCTTCCAGACTTGGGTGCTATAACTGTACTTATCATAGGATGGTGTGAAGATGATAGGGTGATACATGTCAAGGACAAAGAACAGCGTTTGGCTTATTGCCGATGTTGTTCAGTTGCTGAGTCATTTCTGTCTCTTTGAGATCCCAAGTAGCATGCCAGGCTTCCTGTCCTTCACTGTCTCCTAGAGTGTGCTCAAACTCATGTCCACGGAGTTGGTGAAGCCATGCAACCATCACATCCTCTGATGTTCACTTCTCCTCCTGTCCTCATCCTTTCCCAGCATCAGGGTCTTTTCAAATGAGTCAGCTCTTTGCATCAGGTGGCCAAAGTATTGAAATTTCAGCTTCAGCATCAGTCCTTGCGATGAATGTTCAGGGTTGCTTCCCTTTAGGATTGGCTGGTTGGATCGCCTTGCAGTCCAAGGGACTCTCAAGAGTCTTCTCCAACACCACAGTTCAAAAGCATCAATTCTTTTGTGTTCAGCCTTGTTTATGATCTAACTCTCACATCCGTATATGACTACTGGAAAAACCATAGCTTTGACCATACAGATCTTTGTTGGCAAAGTAATGTCTCTGCTTTTTAATATGCTGTCTAGATTGGTCATAGCTTTCCTTCCAAGGAGCAAGCATCTTTTAATTTCATAGCTGCAGTCACAGTTTGCAGTAACTTTGGAGTCCAAGAAAATAAAATATATTAGTGCTTCCACTTTTTCCTCTTCTATTTGCTATGATGGTGTGCTGCAGTTCATGGGGTCGCAAAGAGTCGGACACAACTGAGCGACTGATCTGATCTGATCTGATTTGCTATGAAGTGATGGGACTGAATGCCATGATCTTAGTTCTTGAATGTTGAGTTTTAAGCCAGCTTTTTCACTCTCCTCTTTCATCTTTATCAAGAGGCCCTTTAGTTCCTCTTCACTTTAGTTCCACTTCACTAGAAAGTAAAGTGGTATCATCTGAATATCTGAGGTTGTTGATATTTCTCCCAGAAATCTTGATTCCAGCTTGTGATGCATCCAACTTGGTATTTTGCATGATATACTCTGCATAGAAGTTAAATTAGCAGGGTGACGATATACAGCTTTGATGTACTCCTTTCCTAAGTTTGAACCAGTCCATTGTTCCATATCTGATTCTAACTGATGTTTCTTAACCTGCATACAAGTTTCTCAGAAGACAGGTAAGATGGTCTGGTATTCCTGTCTCTTTAAGAATTTTCCACAAGTTGTTGTGATCCACACAGTCAAAGCTTTAGCATAGTCAATAAAATTGAAGTGGGTGTTTTCCTGGAATTTCCTTGTTTTCTTTATGATCCAACAAATATTGCCAATCTGGTCTCTGGTTCCTCTGCCTTCTCTAAATCCAGCTTGTGCATCTGGAAGTTCTTGGTTCATGTACTTCTGAAGCCTAGTTTGAAGGATTTTAAACATTACCTTGCTGGCATGCGAAAGGAGTGCAAGTGTACATCAGTTTGAACATTCTTTGGCATTGCCCTTCTTTGGGATTGGAATGAAAACTGAAACTTTATAGCTTAGTAAATGCTGGTTATATTTGTAGCTCTTGTCACTGTTATTATTATTACTGTTGTTATTAAGTAGCGTTTCCCAAAGTGTGTTTAGAGAACAGTAATCCTATAAGATATTCCTCACAGAAGGGTTCTGTGGTTCATGTATGTGGTGATTGTTGCATTTTACATAAAAATATGCAAAGTACTGAAGCACAGAATTCCTTAAAGACCTGTAACTTTAATCAACCTAGGTTATCAAAACATATTTGGTTTCATCCTAATGCCAATAATCTTAGACTTCCTCTGAGACTGCACTTTAAGGAACTTACTCCAGGGGGTGAAAAAATGGGGGAAATCTCCAATTTATAAATATTTTAATCTCAATAAAGGGCTACACAGACCTTGGAAATCAGTTTCCTAAGGAAATCAATTGAAAATACTAACTGCATTATGAGTGATTTTTTGTCGTCAAATAAATAGTTTGCATATCTTTATGTAATCATTAGCTCTTTATCTGACACATTAAAATTGAATGAAATATTGATTTTCTCTCTAGCCAACAACTGATCTGCAATTTTATTTAAAAAGGGACTTTAACCTTGTGTTGCTTTAAATTAAAAGATGCTTGCTCCTTGGAAGAAAAGTTATGACCAACCTAGACAGCATATTAAAGAGCAGAGACACTATTTTGCCAACAAATGTCCATCTAGTCAAAGCTGTGGTTTTTCCAGGAGTCATGTATAGATGTGAGAGTTGGACTATAAAGAAAGCTGAGTGCTGAAGAATTGATGCTTTTGAACTGTGGTGTTGGAGAAGACTCTTGAGAGTCCCTTGGACTGCAAGAAGTCCAACCAGTCCATCCTAAAGGAAATCAATCCTGAATATTCATTGGAGGACTGATGCTGAAGCTGAAACTCCGATACTTTGGCCACCTGAAGCAAAGGACTGACTCATTTGAAAAGATCCTGATGCTGGAAAAGAGGGCTGGAGGAGAAGGGGACAACAGAGGATGAGATGGTTGGATGTCATCACTGACTCGATGGATATGAGTTTGAATAAACTCCAGGAGTTGGTGATGGACAGGGAAGCCTGATGTGCTGCAGTCCATGGGGTCACAAAGAGTGACTGAGCGACTGAACTGAACTGATGCTGGGAAAGATTGAAGGCAGAGGGGTAAGGGGACGACAGAGGGTGAGATGGTTGGATGGCATCACCAACTCAATGGACATGAGCTTGAGTAGACTCTGGGAGTTGGTGATGGACAGGGAAGCCTGATGTGCTGCAGTCCATGGGGTGGCAAAGCAACTGAACTGAACTGAACTGAACCTGTGTCAGTCTCAGGCTCACTAATGACACAAAGGACACAAGGAATATGTTGAAGAATACACGTGCTTCACCCATGGGCAAACACGGAAGTCAGAAATAACTCTCTGCTGCTGCTGCTGCTGCTGCTGCTGCTGCTAAGTCGCTTCAGTCGTGTGCGACTCTGTGCAACCCCACAGACGGCAGCCCACCAGGCTCCCCCGTCCCTGGGATTCTCCAGGAAAGAACACTGGAGTGGGTTGCCATTTCCTTCTCCAATGTATGAAAGTGAAAAGTGAAAGTGAAGTCGTTCAGTCGTGTCCGACTCTTGTGACCCCGTGGACTACAGCCCACCAGGATCCTCCGTCCATGGGATTTTCCAGGCAAGAGTACTGGATGGGGTGCCATTGCCTTCTCTGAGAAATAACTCCCTAGGTAACTTAAATCAACCTACTATGTATGAATTTGGCCACCTTATGCGAAGAGTTGACTCACTGGAGAAGACTCTGATGCTAGGAGGGATTGAGGGCAAGAGGAGAAGGGGATGACAGAGAATGAGATGGCTGGATGGCATCACTGACTCGATGGATGTGAGTCTCAGTGAACTCCGGGAGTTGGTGATGGACAGGGAGGCCTGGCGTGCTGCAATTCATGGGGTCGCAAAGAGTCGGACACGACTGAGCAACTGATCTGATCTGATCTGATGTGTGAATTTATCTAAAACTTCTGCTTCTATCATCCCTGGAACAATTAATTTCATAAATCAAGCTGCCACTTTATAGAATAATTTTAGGGTCAATGTGTCTGAATACTGTGATCATCTTAATGTTCACCTTTCATTTCTTTGAAAAAAAATGTCAGCATTGCAGTCTCTACACAGATCCACCTTGACTACATGTCACCTTTTCAGAAGATGTGACCTTCACCAAAATATTGGTGGAGTGTGTGTGTATAAGGTATGAGAGTAAGGATCTAACAAAATTTAATTTCTGTTATTGTCTCTAGTGTGTAAGCAATTATATTTTTCCATATTCGAGCATGTAATCAAAAGACAACAGCAACACTGGTTCGTGTGAAGGCTATACTGCCTTCACAAGGGTTTGACAAATTGACCGCCCCAGGCTTTGAGGGACCCCGTAGTATATATATGAGGTTTGATCACCTTTCATTCAAGACTCTTCTGGTGGTGACATTCCAAGGCCCTAATTCATGTTGTATCTGTGATTTAACCTTTTCCCCTTTCTTTCCTTAATCAAAAAAAAGCAGTTTTGATAAGTCAAAGCTGCTAATCATTAGGCTCTTATTTCAGTCATCAACTGGTAGAAAGTTTCCTCTTGGACTTGAACTTCCCAATCTTTGTCAATAATAGTTTAACTATCGGTAGCTCGGCCTTTGTTACAATGATTAGGATACCTTTACTCAATAGAGATGATCAGTTCCTTAGCAGAGACAAGCTAAGAGGGAATGAGACTGTGGACTTGTGGGAATCACAGAGGAGGGGCAGGGTATAGAAAGCTATTCTTGACTCCATCAAAACATACCTGTAGGGAGCTCTCTAGGCAGTTGAAAGCGTACAGAAAGATGACAGGTTCCGCTGGAATTCAAATAGCTCAAAAGGATGGCTGAATTGGAGGTGGTATAAAGCAGTCTTACGTTTTGCCCACATGTGCCTTTGGGCTTGCCCCATCTTTGACACTTCATTCCTACTTAGCAGCCATGTTTAATACTTTCTGTTCCTTTATTTACCCAGTGAGAGACCAGCAATCCAAATCCTTCAATAAGAATTTGTTCCACTCTCCTCTGTCAAAAATCTAACATCTGTATTTTAGATAGAAGTTACCATCAGCCTGTTCATCAGGAAAATTAAGGACCTTGAGGGGTAGGCATGGGCGTCTGTTCAGGCAACCCTGGATAGAACTGTTTCCCAGCTCTTCAATGGGTGAGACCAAACCAGGTGTCAAGATACAAAAGTGAAATAAACGTCCAAGTGTGAAAGGCTAGAATCAATTCGCAGGGCTTAGGCTTGGAAGATCTCTGAAAAGCAGACATCTGGGCCTTCCTACCCTCTCTGTGTCTGCAGACATCTGAAAGCTGAGGGGCAGAGGAGCTACCCATGAGACTCTGTCAGGGACACCACTGAGTGAAGTTTGGGGGCTGGTGGCATATGTGTTTTTCTTTTAAATATATATATTTTTTCATCTTGGTTAAAACCACAAGTATTTGAAATACTCCCAAAGGAACGAAATCTCAGACCTGTGGAATGTCAGAAGTGGAAATTAAATGGCCACCACGTGACCTAGCAAACGCCACTGTGGAAAATAAACATATGATGCTGTGCAGACCTTCTGTTTACGCTAACATTTTGAGATGACAGGCAATCACTTTCCAAAACCACGGCCAGAGGTAGAGCTCTCAGAAAGCTTAAATCAAGAGTCTTTTAAAGCAAATTGACTATTCGGCTGTGATTCTCAAGCAAATTAAGATCTGCTCTTGAATGCTGGGCAATGAAAGCCCAGACAAAGCTACTAAACACACACAAGCACAATCTTCCTTTCTGGCCACAAAAGACCGCACGAAGTATCGTGTTGCTCAATCCTGCCTGAAGCTGTACAAAACCAAGATCTCTTTACTTTAAAGGAGCAAAGACTGTAGCTTTAACTGTGATGTGATGCTATAGGGAATGTGAGCCAGGGATGGATGAGAAAACATGAGAGGTGCCAAGGGAAAGAGGAGGAAGGATGGGGGATAGAAAGGAAGAGGTAAGAAGATGCAGAGAAAAAGGGAGAGGCTGGTGCAGCATCTAGGTAAAACAGAAAGGAGAAAGGGGTGTGGGCAAAAATGAAAAGAGGAGAGAGCAAAACAGGGAAAAGAGAGAGAAGGAAGGAAGTGATGAATGAGAATCAGGAAAACGGCTAAGGTGGAGGCAAGGGGAACACACAGAGGTGAGGGTGCCTCTTTTCTGGATTCCTCCTTTCCCTTCAGATAGCATTACAAAGGCTGGAGTCTTGGCCAGCCTGGCATGGCACAGCTGGAATCAATCGAAGTGAACTGTGGGCCGCTCCAGGCCTGCCCCAGGAAGCAGCAGGAAGCCCCTCCCTCTGGTTTGGCGGAGTCTGGCTCAAGCCTGCCAGAATCCTCGGCTTCTTTGGGGCAGAAGGCTTGGCCCACTCCAGCCTTCAGGAGAACAGAAACCCAGGCCCTAGCAAAAAGCTCAGGCCCCCACTGCATTCTCACTTGGATTCCTGGGATAGATCCTATAGGGTATTTCTCTCCTCAAAGGGAGAGATGTAGCAGTATGAGTCCTTCCCAGAGAAAAATCAAAATCCAGTCAGCTGCCTTCAAGCTTTCAAAGCCTTAAAATTGACGTCCAGTGTTTCACAGAATATGGAAACAAAATCCTGGCCAAATCGCACAGTTGAATGGTTTTTATTTGCACCGCTCTCCTCTTCCCCTCAGGGTCTTTCTCCAAATTTTAAGCATCTTAGCTCATTTGATTAAAATATGTGTGAGGCCTACAATGTGCTTGGTCCCTGGCTGCATTTAGGGAAACAATGAGTGACTAACATGTGCCCGGAACCTGCTTTCAGGTTGCTTATAAGATTTTCCACGTTCCTGTGTCTCTCCCAGAATCCCAGGAGTTGAGTCAAAACATCCTGAAGAGCAGGACAGGACAGTCTGCCCAGCTAACAACTCTAGGATTCTGAGGAGACAACCTGCTTTATAGTCTCAGGAAATACACTGCCTGGCTGGGACCTGGACCACAAGGATTTCCATCTGTAAAATGAAACTGTGGGACAAGCTGAACTGCAGGGTGCCTTCTAGGGTCCCAGTTTTGTGATTTTCCTATAAAACTTCCTCACTTTCCCCTAGTGCCCATTTCCACCAATATCCAAAGAGCCTTAGAATCAAATAAGATCCCATTTCCCCAGATTTCTTTTTAGGCATGGAATAAAATTTCTTCACCCATTCAGGGACATGAGAAGTCTGATAAAAATTTAGGGGGGGTGGGGAAAAACAACTATTCACTATGAAAATACAATTCAGGAAATATGAACTAAATCAAATATTTCTAAAGTCACTTTAACAAGTTTATAAAATTGAAGCAAATCTATTTGTTCTCTAAAGATAAGACCTGGAGCTAGAGGTTCATTTTCATCTTTCAAATGGCTTGGGGTGTGAGTGAGGGAGAAGGAAAATACTATATTCATATCTGAAAATGATTAAATGAAAACTTAATCCTTAATTATCCTCCTAACAGCTGCTGATGGAAAATCATGTGTGTGCACAAAATTTTAAAGTGCCTGGGTTCCGTGCTTTCAAATTAAGATTTTTTTATGCAGTCATTTGATTTTTAAAGTTATAACGAATGTCTGTTTTCAAAGCATCCAGCATAATGCAGACAGCAAATACTTTAAGAAGTATTGTGTAAAAGTAATCTGCTCATTTTTCCAAATCCAAGGATCTGTCTGAACCCGCCTTGGGCTATTTCTTGGTCTGCATTCTGTCTTCTCTCCATTGTGCTCCATCATCATATTTGCACTCTTGTGGCTTTCGATACTGGGGCACGGGGGATACCCTCCTTACTAGAGGTGTAGCAGCAAAGGTTCTCCAAGTGTGCCTCTCCAGCCAGCAACATCAGCATTCTCTGGGAACTCCTCAGCAATGCTAATTATTAGGCCCCGTTCTGACCAGTGAAATCTGAAACTCTGCATATGTGGCCCAGCAACCCCTTTTAGCAAGCCTTCCAGGTGACTCTTGCTCAAGACTGAGAATTTGAGGTTAAAGGAAGGGATTAGAAACTGAAGCAGAAGGTTGTGGAATGGAAAGAGTTCAGGCTTTTTGACTTCATCAACCATTGGTCTGCTTCCTGAGAAGCCCAATTCCCATCCTTCTTGAATAACTTTCCTTGTTTTATCTCTCTATGCTGGTTTAGTCACTCAGTCCTGTCTGACTCTTTTGAAACCCCATTAGCTATAGCCTGTCAGGCTTCTTTGTCCATGGGATTTTCCAGGCAAGAATACTGGAATGGGTTGCCATTTCCTTCTCTAGGGGATCTTTCTGACCCAGGGATCAAACCTGGCTCTCCTGCATTGCAGTTTACCAACAAGGGAAGTCCTAGAATGTCCAAATTTTGTATTTAAATATGCCAAAGGAGGAAACGTGCACACAATCATATTTCCTAATTCCTTTTGACTCCTCTCCATTGAGCTCTCTTATCCGTAAAAAGAGTTCCATGCCAAAATTGCTATGTTGGCATGAAGAAAAAAGCCCAAATGATAACATTAACTGTGGTTTTAATGTTTCTCAAATTGGGTTTGTGGAAAGTCTGAACATACTCAAGTTTGAATAACATTGATCTAAAAGACTGAGGCTCTCAAGCACTAGTCTACAGACTGCTGATTCACGACTAAGCTCTGTTAGAATGAGGCAAAATGTTTAAGTGAGGAGGTGTTTTGTTTTTGTACTGCTTGTTTTTTTTTTTTACTTGTTTGTTAATAAACCCAGATATTCCATTTAAATGACTATGATTCTTTTAGGTCTGAGATTACATCCTTCACATTTTTTGTTGTTAGTATGTCCTTCATTATTTTTAATCCCTATATTTAGCACAACAAAAATTAGAAACCCTAAGTGACACCCCAGTTAAAAAAATTGGTAATATTAATAAAATGAGAAAAATCTAGGAAACACATTGTAGATCATTTCTAAGGTTTCTATATGCTTTCAAACTTCTGTGGTCTCATCTTCATCTCTCTGCTATCCCAATATTGGGTAAAAATGAATTTCAAATCTTCTAAAGATTTATTTTATGATAGAATTGATTCTTTTTTTTTTCCCCCATGAATAAAATAAAAGTCTGTGATTCCAATATAGCTGTTCAGAGGACAGAATCTGTCCAGTCCAGAGTTTGGAATATGGCTCAGATCACCGCTGGTATAATTTTCATTGATAGTAGCAATGGGAACCAAGGGCTTTCTGGTGCAGAAGCAGCTTTTATCTGTAGCAGAGACTTCAGAAGAAGTTTGTTCCATTAAAGCAAAGGATGTAACAGATACATGTTTTAAGATCACCATTCTATAAGCGATTGTTTTTCGTTCCTTCAAGTTCCAGACCAAAAGAAACTCTGCCATCACCGTTAGGTGGAGGCTTCCATTAGCATAGACACTCTATTCACTATCTATTAGAGGTTAAATTGTGTTCTCCCCAAATATGTGGAAGCCCCTATTAGAATGTGACTGTACTTGTAGACAGAATCTTTAAAAGGGTAATTAGGTTAAAATAGATCATTAAAGTGGGTCCTCATCCAATAGGACTGGTGTCCTTAAAAGAGAAAATTAGGACATAAACCCATACAGAGAGAGGACTATGTAAAGACATAGGGAGAAAGTGGTCATCTATAAGCCAAGGAGAGAAACTCAGAAGAGAGCAACCCGCTGATACCCTGTACTTTCAGCTTCCAGAATCATGGAAAAATATATTTCTGCTCTTCAAGTCAAAAGAACAGAAATTTCTTCAAACCATCTGGTCTACTCTACTTTGTGATGGCAGCCCCAGCAAACTAATATGCTACCCATTCTATGCATCAGAATGCATCTAGCCTTTTCTGAGAGGGATGATGGTCTGAGTTCCTCGAATACAGTGGAAAATCTCTAAGCAAGATTCTTCTCTAATGTCTATGCCTGAATTATGAGACTTTCTCAACCTAATTTCACAGTTATCTTTTATATTCTGAATCATAAACACTCCTCCCTAGAATGATGGAGCTGAAGAGATTTAAGAGATCTGATTTACCTGCCTTACCCACCATTTGTTTACAGAAAGAAAACTGAAGCCCTAAATGGTTAAGCAATTGTATTTGGGTAATTGGCTAGTTACAGGCATGAGCTTCCCAAGTGGCTCAGTGGTAAAGAATTTGCCTGCCATGCAGGAGACACAGGTTTGATCCTTGGGGGCGGAAGATCCCCTGGAGAAGGAAATGGCAAACCAATCCAGTATTCTTGCCTGGGAAATCCCATGGATAGAGGAGCCTGGTGGGCTACAGTCCATGGGGTCAGAGTCGGACATGACTTAGCAACTAAACCACAACCACCACAACAACCTAGTAACAGAGACAAAACTTGATCCAAAGTTTTGACTCTAATCCTAGTTTTCCTCACCATGTCACGTGCCTTTGATTCTTTCTCTGCAAATGTTTATTGAATTATTATATGCAAGGTGCTGTGATACAGGGTTTAGGTTAAGTACAATGTCTCTTAATCAAGAGTGTACAACAGAGGACATGGCAAAATTTTTCAAAATGTGGATACCAGGCATTTAACACAGACCTACTGATTCCAAATCTGTTAGAGTATTTGACAAGTGGAGTATCAAAATCCTATGGCAGATGTATGGTAACTGCTGAACCATTAATGCATTGTGTTCCATTCCTATCAGCAGTGTACAGAAGTTGCACATCCCTAGCAACACTTGGGATGGTCGGTCTTCTTAATTTCAGCCACTTGTATTGTAATATCACAATGTTTTAATGTCTATTTTTTTTCATAGTATGAAGTATCATAATTTACCTGAATTGAGAACTTCCAGATATACAAGTTGGATTTAGAAAAGGCAGAGGAACCAGAGATCAAACTGCCAACATATGTTGGATCATAGAAAAAGTGACAGAATTCCAGAAAAACTACTGCTTCTGCTTCATTCAGTTCAGTTCAGTTCAGTCACTCAATCATATCCAACTCTTTGAGACCCCATGCACTGCAGAATGCCAGGCCTCCCTGTCCATCACCAGCTCCCGAAGCTTACTCAAATTCATGTCCATTGAGTCGGTGATGCCATCCAATCCTCTCATCCTCTGTTGTCCCCTTCTTCTCCCACCTTCAATCTTTCCCAGCATTAGGATCTTTTCAAATGAGTCAGCTCTTCACATCAGGTGGCCAAAGTATTGGAGTTTCAGCTTCACCATCAGTCCTTCCAATGAATATTTAGGATTGATTTCCTTTAGAACGGACTGGGTGGATCTCCTTGCAGTCCAAGGGACTCTCAAGAATCTTCTCCAAAACCACAGTTCAAAAGCATCAATTCTTTGGCCCTCAGCTTTCTTTATAGTCCAACTCTCACATCCATACATGACGACTGAAAAAACCATAGCCTTGACTAGATGGACCTTTGTTGGCAAAGTAATGTCTGTGCTTTTTAATATGCTGTCTAGATTGGTCGTAACTTTTCTTCCAAAGAGCAAGCATGTTTTAATTTCATGACTGCAGTCACCATCTGCAGACATTTTGGAACCCCAAAAAATAAAGTCTGCTTCATTGACTGCATGAAAACCTTTGACTATGTGAATCACAACAAACTGTGGAAAATTCTTAAAGAGATGAGAATACCAGACCACTGTACCTGCCTCCTACAAAACCTGTACTCAGGTCAAAAAGCAACAGTTAGAACCAGACATGGGAAAATGGATTAGTTCAAATTTGGAAAGGAGTACCTCAAGGCTGTGTATTATCACCCAACTTATTTAACTTATATACAGATTACATCATGTGAAATGTCGGACTGGATGAAGCCCAAGCTGGAATCAAGATTGCCGGGAGAAATATCAATAACCTCAGATATGCAGATGGCACCACTCTTGTGGCAAAAATTGAGGAATGAAAGAGCCTCTTGATGAAGGTGAAAGAGGAGAGTGAAAAAGTTGGCTTAAAACTCAACATTCAAAAAACTAAGATCATGTCATCTGGTCCCATCATTTCATGGCAAATAGATCAGGAAAGAATGGAAACAGTGACAGTTTTATTTTCTTGGGCTCCAAAATCCCTCCAAATTTAATTTCATGGTGACTGCAGCTATGAAATTAAAAGAAGCTTGCTCCTTGGAAGAAAAGCTATAACAAACCTAGACAGTGTGTTAAAAAGCAGAGACATTACTTTGCCAAAAAATGTCCATACAGTCCAAGCAATGGTTTTTCCAGTAGTCATGTATGGATGTGAGAGTTGGACCATAAAGAAGGCTGAGCATCAAAAAATGGATGCTTTTGAACTGTGGTATCAGAGAACACTCTTGAGAGTCCCTTGGACAGCAAGGAGATCAAACCAGTCAATCCTTAAGGGAATCAATCCTGAATATTCATTGGAAGGATTGATACTGAAACCAAAGCGTCAATCTTTTGGCCACCTGATGCAAAGAGATGACTCATTGGAAAAGACCCTGATGGTGGAAAAGATTGAAGGCAGGAGGAGAAGGAGATGACCAAGGATGAGATGGTTGGAAAGCATCTCGGACTCAATGGACATGAATTTGACCAAGCTCTAGGAGGTGATGATGGACAGGGAAGCCTGGCATGCTGCAGTGCATGGGGTTGCAAAGAGTCGGACATGACTGAATGACTGAACAACAATTGCTGGATATTTAGGTGATTCCAGTCTTTTGCTGTGACACAATGTTGCCTAATCCTGTACATTCACTTTACATATTGAATTACTACATTGCAAATTTTCAGGAATCATTATGCACACTATGGTTTATGTAAATAACACCCTACACGTCCTTTCCAGCAGCCTAATTTTTAATAAGTGGGAAAAAATTACTAAAAGAGCATGCTGCAACTGTGCCAATATTTAGATATATCTGTACCAGTACATGGATTTTTTTAATCAGAAATATTAAAGCAGGAGTAAAAGGAGGTAAATAAGATCAACTAGATATAATTTAAGAATTTGAAGGATGAGGAGAGATGATACCAAAAGACAGAACTATGTACATGAAACACCAACATTCAAGGTTTAGACCAGGGAAAAAGGAAAGTCAGCAAAGTTGAGAGGCTGGAGGAGAAAGAGAAGTGGTCATTAGGGTATTTAAGCAATTTACCCAATACTGCCGAAGAATTGATGCTTTTGAACTGTGGTGTTGGAGAAGACTCTTGAGAGTCCCTTGGACTGCAAGAAGATCCAACCAGTCCATTCTGAAGGAGATAGGCCCTGGGATTTCTTTGGAAGGAATGATGCTAAAGCTGAAACTCCAGTATTTTGGCCACCTCATGCGAAGAGTTGACTCATTGGAGAAGACTCTGATGCTGGGAGGGATTGGGGGCAGGAGGAGAAGGGGATGACAGAGGATGAGATGGCTGGATGGCATCACTGACTCGATGGATGTGAGTCTGGGTGACCTCCGGGAGTTGGTGATGGACAGGGAGGCCTGGCGTGCTGCAATTCATGGGGTCGCAAAGAGTTGGACACAACTGAGAGACTGATCTGATCTGATCTGTATAACCAGAGACCAGCATAGCAAAGCCAACACCTGATATCCTATCAGGGCAGGATAGGATTTTTGTGCAACTTACTTTGTCTCTCTGTCTGTCTTTCTCCATATTTTTCTTCATGTCCTCCAGAAAGTTCCATTTGTTTAGTATCTCTTGTTTTAACAGGCGCAAGCTATGCAACCTTGTGAGAGTATCTACCTTTCTGGTTCATCATTGATGATAAGATGTGTTTTGAACGTCAAGAGAGAGTATAGGTGTCTTAGACACAGAGATGCTTGTAGCCAAGGTGGAGAAGATGAAGCAAGAGTGTTCCAATATCACTGAAATCCCAGTTGACCTCATGGTGCCCTACATTGACTAAGCCTGACAATGCATTACAAGAGATGGTTATGATATTGACAATGACTCCCCTTTTAGGGAAAGAAGCCTAGTGTTTGTAGGATTACTTACTCATAGTGATCTCCCTCTCCTGTGAATACCTGCTGCTCTACAAACACTTGTACCATGCTGCTGCTGCTGCTAAGTCGCTTCAGTCGTGTCTGACTCTGTGCGACCCCACAGATGGCAGCCCACCAGGCTACCCCATCTCTGGGCAAGATTATTAAAATATTTTCCACACTGTAAGCAAAGAATCTAAGTGTTGGATACACAGCACGTGAGCTCCATGAGGTAGCTCTTGTGGTCCTTGTTGAATACTTTGATGTGACCTGATTGTAGTGATAACTAGATGACCAGCTTCTTTAATTGCTCTACTTTATTGTATGGAAGGCCACACAACTTTTATCTACATGAACATTAGCTTTGAAAACATCAGGACACAAAAGCTGATTCCTTAACCCCACCTCACTCATGGGCCTGACCTGAAGACATCAAAAATTCCAGAGTTGGAATTCAAACTGAGTGTCATGTAACCTATATGTACTTTAGGGAAGAGAGGTGGTTTTCCCACGAAGACTCAGAAGATGGCTCACAGCTATACATATGGAGAGGGTGTGAGTGCACAAGACAGATACAGAGAGACAAAGAGAGACAGACAAAAGGCATGCGGAGATGGAGACAGAAGCACGGTGAAACCTCACTCTCTGGTCTTCTGCTAACTCTTACCACTTCTGAGTCCCAAGCAGCAGCTTTCCCATGGGCAGTTCTGACTAAACCTTGTCCATATCACTTAGTGCTTTGGAGACAAGGGAAATGGGAAGGATATTTAGAAAACAGGCAGAAGGGGAAATAGGTACAATAGTAAGGTTGGAGGGAAAAAAAAACCTCACTTCCAGTGGGTAATGGAACAAGAATAATAGAAAAATTAGGGCAAAGAATAGACAGGAAGAAAAGAAGTGAGAGTAGAAAGGAAGAAAAAAGTAAAGAGGGAAAATCAGGCTACACATGATGAGATAATAAAACATTTTAAAGTGGCCATGGAATAAAAGCAAGATTAAAAATCAACTGAGGACTAAAATTAAAATGTGCCCTTATGTGGGTATGCATGTGTGGGTATTTGGTATTGGTGTCCTTCATCTAAAACCCAAACATCAAATTGGAGCTAATGCTCTGAACAGAAAAACACAGTACTCCTTAACACTCACCTAAATGCCTGTAGTTGATTCTAGTCATTTGTTTCTTCAGATTGACTACACCTTCAGCAGAGTTATCAGAGCTTGTTGGTAAATCATGCTGTCTGAATTTCTGCCCATGCATTTACATTGCATTTCCTCCTACTTCGAAAACAGGATCTGGCCTTAGCGAGGATCCTTACTTTCTCATGGTTACTTGGCCTGTTTGATATTTAGTCAATGTCTCTGATTCATGGAATGAATTCAACATTTTCTAAACCAATAATGTAGCTGGAAGGAAGCAGAGAAACCTCCCATTGGGCCTAAGAGGAGACGAAGCCCATTGAGGCCAGGTCACTTATAGGAGGCTACTCGTGCCAGCTCTGCCTCTTGCTGGAGCTCAGACAAGTCACTCAACCTCTCTGAGCTCAGTTATATCCTCTCTAAAATGAGTGTTAAAATATTTGCTTCAAGGATTTTTTGAGAAAATTAAGAGTGCTTAAAAGGTAAAATAGCATAAATTCAAAGTGGGTCACAGGAAGTATCAAGCACATGTGGCCACACATACAGTTACAGGACCCGCCCCCTCCTTGCCTGTGCACGCGGAGCAGATGAGAAACAAGGCTGGGGCCCTGACTATGACCCGAAGCTCCTTTGTGCAGCATCATGGGATGCGGTCAAGTCCAAACATAAGATAATTAAACAAGAGTGAATGAATGAACCAATTAAATAATTAGCTAATTAATTAATTAAAGAAAGTTACACCCCTCAGTTTAAAAAGAAATGCAAAAGTAGATTTATAAAAGTCCTCAAAAAAGGAAGCAATTATTTCAAAGTTCACTTATGTAAAAATCCTCTCCTCTGTTGATACTGAAACGAACACACCTAAATGGAGTTATCAGTTGTTTCCAAGTGAATGCTGCTTACACATATATATATATAGATACATGTATTTTATGGTCCTGTGCTCACTATTTTGAAGGCAACCTCCCCGCCCCAAAGGATACTGATCCCTTTCTTCTATTTTCCTAAAAAGACACTAAAGGGAATTTAAAAGAGAAAAATTATGGAAAGTGGACAGCAATGAAAATATCACTTCACTCAGGTTCATAAATCATTAAAAAAAAATCTTCTTTCATTTCGCACAACCTAGCAGATTTATTGAAAATTTATCACTAGTCCTTTCAAGGAAGCTTTCCCTTGTTCAGAAGAGAAAGGATTTTGACCTAAATTGCCGAACAGCTAAGCCAGAATGCCATTGTAGTTCTGCGGCTCTATTTCAAAACTAGCCTGTATTTTACAGAATTTCAAACATTCAAGTCACTTCCAGTCATAGGAGCTAAAATTGGCCAGGGTGGAACTTGTGGCTGTCAGAACTGATAAACATTTCCTGAATGCCAATTGGTTGGGGAACCATGTCTCTGAATGCCGTTAAAAGAGTCTGAAGTCTACCTCAACACGTAACCCCAACCTTCAATTGCTTGATGGGAAATTGAGACTTTGTTTGAACAAGTTCAACCAATTTTTTTAGTCCCTCGTTCTGTGGTAAAAGGGGTCTTATGAGTGCTGAGATCTCTGGAGGGAACAGGCCAAGTCTGTTTTTCACTGGGAGGAGAATAATAAAGGTCAGATCCCTCGATCCTGGAAATCAGGGTTTTTCTGCATGAACTAGTAACTTTGATGGGCCTCAGAAAGTGTTAAAGAGGAGAAATCAAAATTAAATCCAATATTTACTATGGTAGAACAAAATGGGATTGACAATGACTAAGATCCTTCTCTGTACTGGAGGAGCTTTCCTCTCTGAGGCAGTTTTTCCTTGACCTCCCCTTCCATTTCTATGCAGTGACCCCTGCCAGTTAAGCACTTACTGCACAAAATCAGACAGGCTGTTAACATCTTCTCAAGACAGTATTTGATGAATGTTCCTCTCTCTCCCAATCTCTTTGACAGAAGAGGGTCTCTTTTTTTTTTTTTTCCAATACCACGAAACAACTGACTCAATTCTGACACTATCTAACTGGAGATAGCATCAGATCCCACAGTTAAGGGATCAGTCCTACAATAGTGTCACCCAAGACACCAGTTGCTAATCCAGGGCATCACCTGTGCTTCTAACTGATTAGCTGTAGATTGGAGGTTCTCCAAATCCTTCCTCAGGTTTGATTAACTTGCTAGAGTAGCTCACAGATCTCACAGAAATGTTTTATCACTAGATTATGAGTTTATTATAAAAGGATATAACTCAGAAACAGCCAGATGGAAGAGATACTTGTGACAAAGCATGTGGGGATGACATGGAGCTTCCACACTCTCTGAGCATGTTGTTTCCCAGCACCTCCATATGTCCACCAATACAGAAGCTCTTTGAACTATGTCCTTTGAGTTTTATGGAAACTTCGTTTCAATGGCATAATTCATTAAATCATTGGCTATTGGATATTGGCCACTTAGAACCAGACACGGAACAATGGACTGGTTCAAAATTGGGAAAGGAGTACATCAAGGTTGTATATTGTCACCTTGCTTATTTAACTTATACGCAGAGTACATCAGACGAAATGCCAGACTGGATAAAACTCAGCTGGAATCAAGATTGCCAGGAAAAATATCAATAACTTCAGATATGCAGATAATACAACCTTAATGGTAGAAAGCAAAAAGGAACAAAAGAGCCTCTTGATGAAGGTGAAAGAGAGTGAAAACGCAGGAGCTCAACTTTCAGAAAACTCAACTTTTAAAAAACAAAGGTCATGGCATCAAGTCCCATCACCTCATGGCAAATAGAAGGGGAAAAAAATGGAAACAGTGACAGACTTTATTTTCTTGGTTTCCAAAATCACTGTAGACACTGACTGCAGCCATGAAATTAAAAGATGCTTGCTCCTTGGAAGAAAAGTTATGACCAACCTAGACAGCATATTAAAAAGCAGAGACATCACTTTGCCAACAAAGGTATGGATAGTCAGAGCTATGGCTTTTCCCGTAGTCATGAACAGATGTGAGAGTTGGACCATAAAGAAAGCTGAGTGCCAAAGAATTGAGGCTTTTGAACTGTGGTGCTGGAGAAGACTCTTGAGAGTCCCTTGGACTGCAAGGAGATCCAACCAGTCCATTCTAAAGGAAATCAACCCTGAATATTCACTGAAAGGACAGATGCTGAAGCTGAAGCTCTAATACTTTGACCACCTGATGTGAAGAGCCAACTCATTGGAAAAGACCCAGATGTTGAGAAAGGTAGAAGGCAGGAGGAGAAGGGGACAACAAAGGATGAGAAGGTACGATGGCATTACTGATTCAATGGACATGAGTTTGACCAAACTCTGTGAGATTGTGAAGAACAGGGAAGCCTGGCATGTTACAGTTCATGGGGTTGCAAAAAGTCAGACATGATTGAGTGACTGAACAATTGGTGACTGATTCAACCTTCAGCCCCTCTTCCCTCCCTGAAGTTCAGGGGGATGGGACTGAAATTTCAATTCTCTAATCACATGGTTGGTTCCCCTGGCATTCAGTCCCACCTTTTGGGGCTTCTAAAATTTACCTTATTAACATAAAGTACGGTATAATTGAAAGGGGTTTGTTATTAATATTAAAACACCTTTATCTCTCTATGACTTAGGAAATTCCAAGGGTTTTGGGAATTCTGTACCAGAAATGGGGATGGAAATCAAACTTATATTTCTCATGATAAATAACAATATCACAATGTCTTTTGTTTATAATTGACAAGCTCAACCTGAACTAGTTTAGGTACAGAGGGAACATGCTAAATCATCTGGCTGCTGGAAGAACATGCTGTTCTGGGCCTCAAGGACACTTGGAATCAGGGCTTATAATGCCAGTACCTTCCTTTTCCTCTCCCTCTCTTGCCTGTGCTTCTCTCTGAGTAAGTTCCATTCTTTCTCACCATAAACTGGCTTCTGCTATAATGGGGAACATGATTGCCTACAATTTCAATGTCTTGTATTACTGGGGAGTTTCTTCTCTTTTAGAGGCCAAATTTAAAAATGCAGAGGAAGGGCTTTGATTTGGTAAATGAGACACAACTGTTCAGAATAACCAACTGGTATCAGCAGTGTGAGGGTCTGTAATTGGTCCCACTTAATCAGAGGGTGGATCTGTTAGAAAATAGCAGCTTCCATTTGAACTCATTAAGGGAGAAGGAAAGAGGCATATTTCTAGAAGGAGGAAGGTACTCAGGAAGGGTTAGATGAAGTAGTCGAGGCACATTTCTAGAAGGAGGAAGGTACTTAGGAAGGGTTAGATGAAGTAGTTGAGAAGTCAATGGCAACCCACTCCAGTACTCTTGTCTGGAATATCCCAAGGATGGAGGAGCCTGGTAGGCTGCAGTCCATGGGGTCGCGAAGAGTTGGACATGACTGAGTGACTTCACTTTCACTTTTCACTTGGCATGCATTGAAGAAGGAAATGGCAACCCACTTCAGTATTCTTGCCTGGAGAATCCCAAGGATGGCAGAGCCTGGTGGCCTGCCATCTATGGGGTCACACAGAGTTGGACATGACTGAAGCGACTTAGCAGCAGCAGACGAAGTTGTGAGTGTTTATCAGAGAAATCCACAAATACCTGTCAACTAAATCTCTTGCTCACATTTAGGCCTTAATATAAATGAGTAGCTGAGGCCAGAATCTGAGGTGTTCAGGGTATAGACTTCAGGCCTACATGGCCCATCAAAGGTGGCTACACGATCACTCTCCTTATCAGTATCTCTTCAGCAGTGTTTGCTTGATTCTAGCACAGTTATCAGAGAAGGCAATGGCACCCCACTCCAGCACTCTTGCCTAGAAAATCCCATGGATGGTGGAGCCTGGTAGGTTGCAGTCCATGGAGTTGCTAAGAGTAGGACACAACTGAGCAACTTCACTTTCACTTTTCACTTGCATGCATTGGAGAAGGAAATGGCAACCCACTCCAGTATTCTTGCCTGGAGAATCCCAGGGACAGGTGAGCCTGGTGGGCTGCCATCTATGGGGTCTCACAGAGTCGGACACGACTGAAGTGACTTAGCAGCAGCAGCAGCACAGTTATATCTTTTTCTTCACCATATTTGTTTATGGAATGTGTGTGTAAATCACTTTTTCTAAAGAAAGAGTGAAACTTTAAATGAACAAGGGGAATTTACTTCTTTAAAAATAATCTGTTTTGAAAAGTGATAATTCTGCTTAAAATGTTGACATAGGCCTAGAATTTATTTGTGTTTGAATATAGATTTTTATATAGGGCTTACTTAAATGGAAAAGAAATGCAAAAAAGCAAAATGGCTGTCTGGGGAGGCCTTACAAATAGCTGTGAAAAGAAGAGAAGCGAAAAGCAAAGGAGAAAAGGAAAGATATAAGCATCTGAATGCAGAGTTCCAAAGAATAGCAAGAAGAGATAAGAAAGCCTTCCTCAGCAATCAATGCCAAGAAATAGAGGAATAGGAAAGACTAAAGATCTCTTCAAGAAAATTAGAGACATCAAGGGAACATTTCATGCAAAGATGGGCTTGATAAAGGACAGAAATGGTATGGACCTAACAGAAGCAGAAGATATTAAGAAGAGGTGGCAAGAATACACAGAAGAACTGTACAAAAAAGAGCTTCATGACCCAGATAATAACGATGGTGTGATCACTGACCTAGAGCCAGACATCCTGCAATGTGAAGTCAAGTGGGCCTTAGAAAGCATCACTAGGAACAAAGCTAGTGGAGGTGATGGAATTCCAGTGGAGCTATTTCAAATCCTGAAAGATGATGCTGTGAAAGTGTTGCACTCAATATGCCAGCAAATTGGGAAAACTCAGCAGTGGCCACAGGACTGGAAAAGGTCAGTTTTCATTCCAATCCCAAAGAAAGGCAATGCCAAAGAATGCTCAAACTACCGCACAATTGCACTCATCTCACACGCTAGTAAAGTAATGCTCAAAATTCTCCAAGCCAGGCTTCAGCAGTATGTGAACCGTAAACTTCCTGATGTTCAAGCTGGTTTTAGAAAAGGCAGAGGAACCAGAGACCAAATTGCCAACATCCTCTGGATCATGGAAAAAGCAAGAGAGTTCCAGAAAAACATCTATTTCTGCTTTATTGACTATGCCAAAGCCTTTGACTGTGTGGATCACAATAAATTGTGGAAAATTCTGAAAGAGATGGGAATACCAGACCACCTGACTTGCCTCTTGAGAAACCTATATTCAGGTCAGGAAGCAACAGTTAGAACTGGACATGGAACAACAGACTGGTTCCAAATAGGAAAAGGAGTACGTCAAGGCTGTATATTGTCACCCTGCTTATTTAACTTATATGGAGAGTACCTCATGAGAAATGCTGGGCTGGAAGAAGCACAAGCTGGAATCCAGATTGCCAGGAGAAATATCAATAACCTCAGATATGCAGATGACACCACCCTAATGGCAGAAAGTGAAGAGGAACTAAAAAGCCTCTTGATGAAAGTGAAAGAGAAGAGAAAAAAAGTTCGCTTAAAGCTCAACATTCAGAAAATTAATATCATGGCATCTGGTCCCATCATTTCATGGGAAAGAGATGGGGAAACAGTGGAAACAGTGTCAGATTTTATTTTGGGGGGGCTCCAAAATCACTGCACATGGTGATTGCAGCCATGAAATTAAAAGACGCTTACTCCTTGGAAGGAAAGTTATGACCAATCTACTGCTAAGTCGCTTTAGTCATGTCTGACTCTGTGCGACGCCATAGACTGCAGCCCACCAGGCTCCCCTGTCCCTGGGATTCTCCAGGCAAGAACGCTGGAGTGGGTTGCCATTTCCTTCTCCAATGCATGAAAGTGAAATATGAAAGGGAAGTCGCTCAGTCGTGTCCAACTCTTAGCAACTCCATGGACTGCAGCCTACCACGCTCCTCCATCCATGGGATTTTCCAGGCAAGAGTACTGGAGTGGGGTGCCATTGCCTTCTCTGTATGACCAACCAAGATAGCATATTAAAAAGCAAAGACATTAGTCTGTCAACAAAGGTCCGACTAGTCAAGGCTATGGTTTTTCCAGTAGTCATGTATGGATGTGAGAGTTGGACTGTGAAGAAAGCTGAGTGCCAAAGAATTGATGCTTTTGAACTGTGGTGTTGGAGAAGACTTTTGAGAGTCCCTTGAACTGCAAGGAGATCCACCAGTCCATCCTAAAGGAAATCAGTCCTGGGTGTTCATTGGAAGGACTGATGCTGAAGCTGAAACTCCAATACTTTGGCCACCTCATTTGGCAACTCTTTGGTGAAGAGTTGACTCATTGGAAAAGACTCTGATGCTGGGAGGGATTGGGGGCAGGAGGAGAAGGGGACGACAGAGGAGAGATGGCTGGATGACATCACCGACTCAATGGACATGGATTTGGGTGGACTCCAGGAGTTAGTGATGGACAGGGAGGCCTGGTGTGCTGCAATTCATGGGGTCGCAAGGAGTTGGACATGACTGAGCGACTGAACTGAACTGAAATTGGAAGGGAGTGGGGACAGGAAGAGAAACACCTATACATTTCACTAGGCGCTCTGTCAGATGTTCTGAAAAACGTTTTTGGACTGCAGCATTTTGCCTTTTTTTTTTCCTGTCATTGCAGGTAAAGCAGTCTTTTGTGAAAGCAGTTTCTTCTCTTTCTAACTGGATGATCTTAAACAAGTCACTTATCTCTCTTGGACCTCATCTGAAGAATGGGGATTATAGTAATAGTTACTTCTGCTTTATGATGTTAGTGAGAGGTTCAAAACGAGATAAAGCAACGAAAAATTATTTTAAATTGTACATTATTGTGAGACTTATACTAATTTAATATTTATTTATGTTTCTTATTACCTAGGACTATGTTACATTGGGGCGCTTCCCCAGTGGCTCAGCGGTATAGAATCTGCCTGTGATGCAGAAGCTGCAGGAGACGTGGATTAGATCCCTGGGTCACGAAGTTCCCCTGGAGGAAGGCATGGAAGCCCACTCCAGTATTCTTGCTTGGAGAATCCCATGGACAGAGGATCCTGATAGGCTCCAGTCCATAAGGGTCACAAAGAGTTGGACATGACTCAAGTAACTGAGCATGCATGCTTTTTACATTATCCCTTCTTACCACCTGTTCTAGTTTGCTGAGGCTGTCAAAACTATAGCACAGAATATGTGTGTGTGTGTGTGTGTGTTTATTCATGTTTATTTCAAAGTTGTGTGCCTTTAAATCAAAAGGCATCTGAAATAGCTCATGTTTAAGGCACATCTAATGCCAAACAAATAAACAGTGACCAGAAGATGCAGGGTCATTACAAAAGAAAGCAGAGAAGATGATTAGTAAAGATTTGAAACCAGGGATTGAGGAAGGGCTCCCAGGCTTGTCTTCCTAACCACAAGAAATTTTGCAGACCAGGGTCAGCCTCACAGACTCAGAAACCTAACTTGGTTAGTACCCGAGGAGTAGCCTGTTCAGGAACAGTCTTTAATTAACCTCAGAGATATTGTGTAAATCAGACTGCTTATTAACTTATCCCAAGCACTATAACTCCTGTGCCAGTCACACTGGGTATAATCAGCACATTTCAGCCTGTAGACACACATACCTGGCCTGCCAAAACCAAACTAGAAGACTGGTCAGCACGATATCAGAATAAGGAAATTTTGAGTTAATGGCTTCAGATTCAGAGGTCAATAGAGCTGTGATATGCAAAGCCCATTCTGCTGCTGCTAAGTTGCTTCAGTCGTGTCCGACTCTGTGCGACCCCATAGATGGCAGCCCACCAGGCTCCGCCGCCCCTGGGATTCTCCAGGCAAGAACACTGGAGTGGGTTGCCATTTCCTTCTCCAATGCATGCAAGTGAAAAGTGAAAGGGAAATCGCTCAGTCGTGTCCGACTCTTAGCGACCCCATGGATTGCAGCCTAACAGGCTCCTCCGTCCATGGAATTTTCCAGGCAAGAGTACTGGAGTGGGTTGCCATTGCCTTCTCCAAAAGCCCATGCTACAGTGCCCCGTCTCTTGGACCCTCCTAGGTGGGCACTACCTATACCAGTCTCTTTGATTCTCGTTTGGTCTGTGCTTCTGTTGCTAAGTAACACTCCTTCTGCCTTATCCATTTTCCCCAAAGATGTCTTGAAACTCTCAATCTGCTTACAATCAAGGTCTACTCATTTTAGGGCTTCCCTGGTAGCTCAGAGGTAAAGAATCTGCCTGTGAATGCAGAAGACATGGGTTTGATCTCTGATCCGGCAAGATACCACATGTCGCAACTAAGCCCAGGTGCCATGACTACTGGGCCTGTGCTCTACAGCCCGGAGCCACAACTACTGAAGCCCTAAGGAAGCCTATGCACCCTAGAGCCCATGCTCTGCAACAAGAGAAGTTGCGCACTGCAAATGGAGTGAACAGCCTGCAACTAAAGGAAAGCCTGTGAAGCAACGAAGACCCAGCACAGCCAAATTAATTAATACTTAAAAAAAATCTACTCATTTGAAAATTTTCTTCTCTGTAAGGAGATAGCTAATACCTGTTGTTTCCAAGTTAACTTTCGAGTCCTATGACCACCCTATTTTTGTCCCCTTTAGGTGGTAGCTGAGAATGCTGGTTCTATAATCACAGTACCGGTTTCAAATTCCAGCTAGGTGAACACGGGTGAGTCGCTTAACCTCTAGGAGTCTGCTTCCTCATCTGTAAAATGGTCATGAAAATAGTTAAGAAGACTATTTTTAAGATTAATTTATGGCAATGTTTAGAAGCACTTAGCATACCTGCAAACTCTCACTCCTAGTAAGTAATAATAAAAGTGACTATTAGTCATTATCTCACATTCCGCCATTCAGCCATCCTTCACTGAGCCCCCACTAAATGTGCTTAGCTACACGCTAGCTCAGGAATCTAGCACAGGGCAATTACTACAACTGAATATTAAATTTAGCTCTTAGCTTCCTGGCTGCCAAAGCCCAAAGGGCCATATTAATTATTGCTAAGATGTTTTCTTCCTGAGCTTAAGTTTATTTGATCTTATGATACTTATACGAGAAGCTTAGTATCAAAAGGTTTAAGCTCTAAAGAAATGACTATCTAATTATGGACTTTCAGATACTGAGACAATTAGATGAGGACAGCATCTCGGCACTCAATCGGCTGAACATCGTGGTGGTGCAAATTAGCTATGTTGACAAGACTCTATGCTTCCCTGACCTTCTGGGGCTACTGCTACTGCTAAGTCACTTCAGTCGTGTCCAACTCTGTGCGACTCCATAGATGGCAGCCCACCAGGCTCCCCCGTCCCTGGGATTCTCCAGGCAAGAACACTGGAGTGGGTTGCCATTTCCTTCTCCAATGCATGAAAGTGAAAAGTGAAAGTGAAGTAGCTTCAGTCGTGTCCGACTCTGTGTGACCCCATGGACTGCAGCCCACCAGGCTCCTCCATCCATGGGATTTTGGAGTGGGGTGCCATTGCCTTCTTCGACTCTATGCTTCCCTGCCCTTCTAGAAGAGCCTAAAATTTATAAACTAAACACGAAGGTGACTGCTGCAACATCTCACACTTTGAAAACAGGATTGGTTCTCTTGGCCAATGAGAAGGTTTAGTCAAACAGAGGTTTGTCTCTAGCTATTAATTATTTCTTTTTAATTTTAAGTACAGTGCTTAGGAAATGAACTCATATGTCTAAGATGCACATGTGCATTCATTTAGGCTGATCTTGAGTAATTCACATTAATAAGAAAGACACAGAGCCCCATCTCACCATATGTTGGCAGTCGCTTTACTGGACTCGAGATAGAATCAAAGTAATTGCTCCATAAAGTAAAGCAGTTAGTAATAACCTAAACTCCAAAAGCCCTTTAATTTTCTGATTCATATCTTTAATCAATTTGCAACATGGAGCAATTGAGTTTTCCCTCTAGTTTCCCAATTGTTTGCTCAAAGGGCTGCTCTGCTGCCTTTGACTGACGTGACATTATTGCATTTATATTGACTTTTACGGCAGTTTTTACAACATTCGCGGTGCATAAGTTACATGAAAATGTAGCACGGGAACATTTCAGGATGAAAGTATGCCATAAAGAGAGTGCCCGGCTGTAATGTTTGCAATTTACAGTGTGAGGACATTACAAATGGAGCAGAGCGAACTGGGTCTGGGCTTGGCATCATCTGCTTCCAAACACCCTCAGGAAATAGTCTAAGCTGCTTCCCTCAGACCCTGGACCAGGAATAGCTGGAGCTCTGTTGGTTGCTTTTGGCTTTGCTCTGAAATATTGCTTTTAGAAGAGAACCGTCTTCTAGCTTCAAAGTTGGAGGAAAGGAGGAGGCTGTTGAGGCAGGATTGTTTTTAAAATTAAGTAAGTTATTTGAAGTCTGAAGGAGGCCAGAGGACTGTTGAAGATGTTGCTGCTACTGGTTGATTGTTACCTGTTGTTGGGCTGCACACCAATCTTCACTATTCACTTCCTACCAGGGTCTGGGCAGGAAGCAGAAACACACGGAAGGCTGTTTCTCACCCACCAAGGTCTCTCTTCCACTGTCTTCTCAACTGTGATGACTCCAACTCAAGCCTCCAGAATCTCCTACCTCATGACCTCCTCCATCTCTCCAGTCCCTTCCCACTCCTATCCTCACTAGAGATCTTTTGCTAAGACATTGTATCTCAGAGCAGGTGTTTTATTCCAAAAACCTGTCTGGTGGCTTCCTGTTCCCTCAGAGGAAGTTCCCAGCCCTTTTTCTAGAATTCAAGGGTGCAGCCCCATCTCACCTCCGACAGTTACTGCCTCTATTCCAGCTATGCTAGAGAGTAGCTGATGTGTGCGCCAGCACGTTTTTTTACCTCTAGTGTTTCCCAGCACTCCTCATCGACTCAATGCACATGAGTTTGAGCAAACTCCAAGAGATAGTGAAGGACAGGGAATCCTGGTGTGCTGCAGTCCATGGAGTCACAAAGAGTTGGATATGATTGAACAACAAGAGTATTTGTCAATTTACAAGAAGGTTCTGAGAGGTCAAGAGGGCTAATGCCCTTGGTTTGATTCTCAACCATACCACTTATTCCTTCTGGGACCCTAGGAAAGTAACTTTTCTGTGCCTCAATTTCCTCGTCTGCAAAATGGATATAATAGTAACACTAATCTCTCTAGATTAATTCATTCTGTATACATATAGGCGCTATTTAAGTGCTAACTCCTGATTTGATACTGGATTCTTCTCCATTTCTTCCTGTAGAAATCCTTTCTACTTTCTCTGCTAATCAAAATCCAATCCTTCAGGAATTACCATGTTTCCTGCCCAGTGAAGCCATCCTAAATTTTCTCGTCAGAATGAGGTACCCTCTGTACCCTCCTTCCCTCCATGTGTGTTTCTTCCTTAGAACCTTTACTAAGAAGGGCATGATTTCCATCAACAGCTGTAGGAGCCAGCACACAGAAGGATTCGAGCAAGCAGCCCACACTGAGTGACAGTGACAAGTTTGCCACCATCAGGGTCCCCTCGTAGGAGCTTACATACAAAATTGGTTTCAGTTACATTACCTGTGATTGAGTCATGACTCACGTCAGGAAAACTCAAGGTTCCAGGGAAAATTTAAATTAGCAAAGCTACCTATATCTTTCCTTGAGTCAGTCCTCAGCACCTACAGAACCCCTTCTGGACAGATAGGCAGTGGTAGTCGGATTGGAACAGGGACCTTGAGAGGGTCGGTTCAACACTTGCCTTCCTAGGGAGGATCCAGGCTGGCTTGTGCTTCCTCACCACCCCAGAGCCCAAAGAGGCCATTCACTAGCACCTATTGCTCTGGTGGTGATGAAAGAAGCAAGTTCTTGGTCAATACTCCCAGTGGGAAAATTTCTTTCAACATCTATCCTTTTTATCTTATACACACTTTTTCAAGTAAACACTTCTCATGTACTCGCAGTGTCTTTATTCTGATAATGTAGTTAATGTTTGTTTATCTGCTCTTTTGGGGTGTAGGGCCCTTGAGGTTGGGGACTATATCTTTTATGTATTTACTTTTGAACATTTTATTTTTAAAATGCTGAAACACAAAAAAAGATCATATGACTTTTAAAATACTATGTGAAATAAAAAAACCAAGAATGTGGCCCTTTCACTCCTCCCCTCACAGTACCATTAGTGGCACATAAATTCTTCCTAAGTTCTAGTTTCCTCTCTCTTGCTCTCACTCTTTCTCTCTCTTACTGATCTTCTATTTATCATCTACCTACCTCCATCTGTTTGTCTACATGCATCATACATGCGTATAAACTCATAAACATACACACATAGTTAATAAACATGAAATCATTGGCCATCTTCCCTTTTAATGCTATATCATGGACATACTTCCCAAGTTATCTATATCTAACTTGTTTTTATCAATGGCCACACTCCTGGATGTGCTGTTATTAGGTCAAGAAGCCTGTGCAGTTAGGCGTAGCAATCTCTTAAATTCTGCAGCAGTGGTACCAGCTTAATTTCAGACACTGCTTTCTCCACTCTAACCTCTCCTTCAGGTTTCCTTGAATATAAAACAGGTGCCTCTTGAGCTTTATAATTATATTCACCTTCCTTGCTGCTCAGTGCCCCATACAGTTCTATACACAAAGCAAGTGCTCAATAAAAGCTTGCTGTAAGAATGGATGGGCATGCAGGAAGCCCAGCATAATGTTCCCCGGTCAAGTCCATAATCACCAGCTAGACAGACAGCATCTATGGTCAAGGGGCTTTCTGTGTTACTTTCAGGATGTTTTTTATTTCCTCAGTTTCCCATTCATCCAGTAAGTCTAGAGATACTGGCTTGTCTCCCTGGAGACCTTGGGTGGAATCTGGTATTTCAAAGTGCTTAATGGTGTTGTTCAGTAAATAAAAGAAGCCATTAATATGCATGAAGCTATTTCATCAAGAGGCCAACAGAGCAAATTTAAAAGCTATCTTCAAGGGAAAGAACTAAACTGTCATTATCATGCATACTAATAACTACAACAGAGGTCTGCAGGAGCCAGGACAATGCCCTCCCTGGGGCCCCTCAGACTCTGCTGAAACCTTAAGGTGCCCTGGGTCTTGCTATTAGCCTCTCCAGAAAGGGGCTAGAGATGGAGAATTATCTTCTGTCTCCAGACTCTCACCAGCAGGACTGGAGCTCTCAGCATTCCAGGGCTGTGCTTAAGGACCCTTAGATGATGCATCTAATGCTTTCCGAGAACTCTCCCTAACAGTATGAAAAATTAGATGGGAAACAGCCAACTCATGGGCAGGAAAAAGACTCAGAGGATTTACGATTTGCCAACACTCCAAGGTCACATTTCCACTCAAAGGCATGAGAAATGGGGAGCGTGGTTAAGGCAGAGTCATTAGGAGTGAGTAGAGTGCACTATGCTGTCAAAAGAGCCAGAAACTGCTGGGAAAGGAGCCCTGGGCTGCCAGTGACCTTTTCAAGTTCCTAAAACTCTCCCTACCTAGAATCTACACCTCCCCTTATCCATACCTCATCTACAGGTAATCCAAGACACCTTCATGGGGATCCTGCATGTGTGGGTTAGCAGGGAGACTAGTAGCTCCCTCTTGAGTCTTCTTCTTGAATTACCCAAGAGCTTCTGCCAATGGGGTCAGTCTTCACTCCAAATGTCAGGAGAGAACTAGGGAGCCTGATGTGTCCACTAATGGGTCCCCAGTCGAATCGCCTTTATTTCTACTGTTGTCACAGGTGTTGCCATGAAAACGGTTCCACACCACACAATCCTTGGTGTTCTTTTTATAGCTGAGATGATGTCTTTTCTGGTCCAGACCCTGTTGTAGGTTGCAGTGGGTGTCCTCATGTGTGCCTCCTTAGTTACAGCCATTGGTGGTTACATGCCCATGTCCAGGAGCCCTATTTCTGGACTCTTCCCCAGACTTCCAGGCCCTGGGGTTGAGACCAGACTAACAGTTCCAGATGTTTTAAGTTCTTTCTCACCTTCAGATATCACCTGACCCATTCCAAGCTGCCACAGATGATATGAAAGGAGATATTTAAGTTATTAGTCTCTCTTGCCTCCCAGGGGAAGTCTTGGCATCTATGCAGACTCAGAGCTTCTCCAGCTAAGCATACAACAGGATGTGAAAAGAGTGCATATCTTATATTTGCCTAATTAGGAGGGAAAATTCAGGAAAGAGGCAAATTTAATAGGTTCCTAAGTGACTTTCTGTGCCACCTATAGAATGAAATAGCAGATAAATTCTCCTATTGAAAAATAAGTTCACTTTTATGGATATATTGCTATATATGCAATGTGCTTTACAAATTGACCTGCTTCATCTATCTTACTTATTTGTGAGGATCAAATAAGGTATGTGGTAAAAACATGAATCTTAAAAAGCAAAAATAAAAAAAAGCTTGATAATAAAGAAAAAGAATTGCTGTATAAATGATTCTTTCTATAAAAAATAGAGTTTGGTTTTAGAAACTCTGAATTGACTTCTAGGCAAGTAGAGAATAAAAATTGGTTACCCAAGGAAGTTTGGGGACAGAGCATACTTGATTTGTGGTGCAAACACAGAGGGGAAGCCAAAAGAATGTAATGACAGATAAAAATAATCACAGGGACAATGTTTCTAATTTATAATATCCATTTCCCACTTAAATAATTGCTGTTTCCTTAGCTTTTCCTCCAAAACTCTGTATATTTTAGAAGCCACTTAACCACTCTGAAATTCAGTTTCCTAAATGTGAAATGAGAGAATTCAACTCACATCAGTAGTTTTCCAATTTTTCTTTTTAGTCATAGACTGCCTTGTATGAGCAAGACTCAGAAGATGACTTAAAGATGCCCAATATGCAAACCCACTGAAACAGAGTGTTTGAACACTCTAAGATTATATACAATCATAGATAAATGGTAATCTTCCAAAATTTGCTCACATCTTACATAGCAGGGATGCCGCCCTACCTAAAAAGTCTGACAGGAGCCCTCTGGAGATGCAGCAATCTTTAGTGACTGTGGCCCAGACCCTCAGCCCCGAGTTGCATGTATATTTCCATTGAGCTTCTTGAATAACAAGACCTTTTAGAACTAACACCCCAAAAAGATGTCCTTTTCATTATAGGGGACTGGAATGCAAAAGTAGGAAGTCAAGAAACACCTGGAGTAACAGGCAAATTTGGCCTTGGAATACGGAATGAAGCAGGGCAAAGACTAATAGAGTTTTGCCAAGAAAATGCACTGGTCATAGCAAATACCCTCTTCCAACAACACAAGAGAAGACTCTATACATGGACATCACCAGATGGTCAACACCGAAATCAGATCAATTATATTCTTTGCAGCCAAAGGTGGAGAAGCTCTATACAATCAGCAAAAACAAGACCAGGAGCTGACTGTGGCTCAGACCATGAACTCCTTATTGCCAAATTCAGACTGAAATTGAAGAAAGTAGAGAAAACTACTAGACCATTCAGGTATGAACTAAATCAAATCCCTTATGAGTATACAGTGGAAGTGAGAAATAGATTTAAGGGCCTAGATCTGATAGATAGAGTGCCTGATGAACTACGGAATGAGGTTCGTGACATTGTACAGGAGACAGGGATCAAGACCATCCCCATGGAAAAGAAATGCAAAAAAGCAAAATGGCTGTCTGGGGAGGCCTTACAAATAGCTGTGAAAAGAAGAGAAGCGAAAAGTAAAGGAGAAAAGGAAAGATATAAACATTTAAATGCAGAGTTCCAAAGAATAGCAAGAAGAGATAAGAAAGCTTTCTTCAGTGATCAATGCAAAGAAATAGAGGAAAACAACAGAATGGGAAAGACTAGGGATCTCTTC
Organism: Tragelaphus eurycerus; assembly: GCA_935064755.1. Lineage (NCBI taxonomy): Eukaryota > Metazoa > Chordata > Mammalia > Artiodactyla > Bovidae > Tragelaphus > Tragelaphus eurycerus. The sequence goes on from CAKXYN010000023.1 coordinate 18,443,523, forward strand.
AAGAAAATCAGAGATACCAAAGGAACATTTCATGCAAAGATGGGCACAATAAAGGACAGAGATGGTGTGGACCTAACAGAAGCAGAAGATATTAAGAGGAGGTGGCAGGAATACACAGAAGAACTGTACAAAAAAGAGCTTCAAGACCCAGATAATCATGATGATGTGATCACTGACCTAGAGCCAGACATCTTGGAATGTGAAGTCAAATGGGCCTTAGAAAGCATCACTACGAACAAAGCTAGAGGAGGTGATGGTATTCCAGTGGAGCTATTCCAAGTCCTGAATGATGATGCTTTGAAAGTGCTACACTCAATATGCCAGCAAATTTGGAAAACTCAGCAGTGGCCACAAGATTGGAAAAGGTCAGTTTTCATCCCAATCCCAAAGAAAGGCAATGCCAAGGAGTGCTCAAACTACCGAACAATTGCACTCATCTCACACGCTAGTAAAGTAATGCTCAAAATTCTCCAAGCCAGGCTTCAGCAATATGTGAACCATGAACTTCCTGATGTTCAAGCTGGTTTTAGAAAAGGCAGAGGAACCAGAGATCAAATTGCCAACATCCGCTGGATCATGGAAAAAGCAAGAGAGTTCCAGAAAAACATCTATTTCTGCTTTATTGACTATGCCAAAGCCTTTGACTGTGTGGATCACAATAAACTATGGAAAATTCTGAAAGAGATGGGAATACCAGACCATCTGATCTGCCTCTTAAGAAATCTGTATGCAGGTCAGGAAGCAACAGTTAGAACTGGTCATGGAACAACAGACTGGTTCCAAATAGGAAAAGGAGTACGTCAAGGCTGCATATTGTCACCATGTTTATTTAACTTATATGCAGAGTACATCATGAGAAATGCTGGACTGGAAGAAACACAAGTTGGAATCAAGATTGCCGGGAGAAATATCAATAACCTCAGATATGCAGATGACACCACTCTTATGGCAGAAAGTGAAGAGGGGCTAAAAAGCCTCTTGATGAAAGTGAAAGTGGAGAGTGAAAAGGTTGGCTTAAAGCTCAACATTCAGAAAACGAAGATCATGGCATCTGGTCCCATCACTGCATGGGAGATAGATGGGGAAACAGTGGAAACAGTGTCAGACTTTGTTTTTCTGGGCTCCAAAATCACTGCAGATGGTGACTGCAGCCATGAAATTAAAAGACGCTTACTCCTTGGAAGGAAAGTTATGACCAACCTAGATAGCATATTCAAAAGCAGAGACATTACTTTACCAACAAAGGTTTGCCTAGTCAAGGCTATGGTCTTTCCTGCGGTCATGTATGGATGTGAGAGCTGGACTGTGAAGAAGGCTGAGCGCCGAAGAATTGATGCTTTTGAACTGTGGTGCTGGAGAAGACTCTTGAGAGTCCCTTGGACTGCAAGAAGATCCAACCAGTCCATTCTGAAGGAGATCAATCCTAAATTTCTCTAGAAGGAATGATGCTAAAGCTGAAACTCCAGTAATTTGGCCACCTCATGCGAAGAGTTGACTCATTGGAGAAGACTCTGATGCTGGGAGGGATTGAGGGCAGGAGGAGAAGGGGACGACAGAGGATGAGATGGCTGGATGGCATCACTGACTCGATGGATGCGAGTCTGGGTGACCTCCGGGAGCTGGTGATGGACAGGGAGGCCTGGCGTGCTGCGGTTCATGGGGTCGCAAAGAGTCGGACACGACTGAGCGACTGATCTGATCTGATCTGATTAGGCAGATGAAGGAATTTAGTAATTGGTATTTAATTTTTCCTAGTTTTTCAAACAGGGAGAATGACTGACTCTGACTGGAGGTCTAATATGAAGACATTACCTCTGATAAAGCCTGAAAGACCACAAGCAGTCCAGAAAATGAGTAGCTCAGGTGGCTTCTATTCATCTAATATAGGCCTACATTCTTCTAATGAGCTAACTTCTCACTTTTCTGATAGGTAAAATCACCTAAAATCGTCCCTTGCTCCAAAAAAGCAAAGTCCATTGTGGAAATAAGAAATAATTTCACTTTCTACATGAAGGCACCATGACTACTGGCAAATATCTTGGGTACGGGTAGTGAGTGGAGTGGAAAGTGAAAAGCACCTGGGAAACAACCCAGAAATATAAAAACAACCTCAGGAGGCAATAAGTCTAAAAGGCACTGACAAAAATCAACCCAGTGAGCCAAAGGAAATCATGAATTTGAGTCATGCCAACGTATGACCCCATCATGTGTTTGAAAGAAAAAGGCCTAAGGTTCTTTTTCTTTTCAGAATCACATAGATGGTTCTTTCTTCACCAACATTTTCACGACACACAGGAGGGACCCTAAACAAGACCATGAACTTCGGGAGTTTTGAGTTTGGGTTCTTCTTTGCTCTTGGGTGCTTTGACTCCCATGTTGAACCTTCGTCAACAGCAGGAGAAAAAGGGTCATTCATCAGGGTCAAAGAATCACACCACCTGCACACCATGAGCTTAGTTGTGGGGCCCATTTCATTGTGAACAAGACAGTATTTCAATAATAACTTTCTGTTAGCCAATGAGTTAGATTAGGAGAAAGCTGATCTTGAGAAGTCAGGTTGTAGAATCTCCTAAGCTGTACAGGAACCCCTTCTATGACGTAGCAGAAAGATGGTCATTCAGGGTCTGTGTGAGTCCCTTCAGGGACAGACCCTCTCTGCCATTCCAACATGCAGGTTCCATTGTCAAGTCACTGTTAGTGCTGGAAAGTTGTTAGAAAGTAGACAGAATCTTAGAAAACCCATTATTTCTTGCAATTTCAAAGACAATTTCAAGAAGAAAATATTTGCCCTAAAAGAACACATTTTGAATAGGAAAAATCTCTTGTAAGCATTTATGTTGGAGAAAAATTGGGGTGTAAGAAGTCAATCTATAACCTCTCCTTTCACAGATCTCTTTCTGAACTGGTACGTCTCCAATAGCCCATTCCATAGAGCTTGATGATATTTTAATCATATTATCCTTTGTGGTTTGCCGGGTGTGCCTCTGAAGGGGCACACACTTGCTTAATAGCACTCCCGTGACACCCAGCCTGGAGACAGCTGGCTGCTCTTTAAAGCCCTTGGTGACTAAATCAATTAGGCCAAATATGTAGCAGATTTTTAAAAGTAACAACCCACAATGTATTTATAATTTCTTGAGTTGGGTCACAAGGAGATTGTCTCTGATGTCAGCCAGGTGTACCCTGGCTTGATAAATGGATCTTCAAAGCTGGAACTAAGCTTGGTCAGTTCTTTCCCATTTCCAAATAGTCACAGGAATGCCAAAGAATTAGAACAATGGGTTGAGATGTGTTAGTATCATGACCTAGTGGATCCCTTTCTGCTCCCAGAGTCAACCCTGCTTCAAGCTCTTGTCATTTTGTGTTTTTACTATTGCAATGGGCTCTTAGTTGAAATCCTTTAGCCTAGTTCTCAAGGTGTTATGTGAAAGGCTTCCAGCTTTGTCTGTTGTCTCTTCCCAGAGCCGTTTATATTTGTTCTTTGGTAATACTCTTGACACATGTAGTTGCTTATTTGAAAGATTGTTTTCACTACCACACTATAAACACTCCACAAGGGTAGGGGCTGTGCCTGGGATAGTCACTGGGATGTCCACAGTACTCACAGATGCTCAATAGCTACTTACTGAACGAATGGCCTGAGTCCTCACGTGTACCTATAACACGGTGTAACTGAGGTTTGTATTAACACCACTCGAAACAGACCCCCCACTTGCCTGCACTGCTCCTGCTCTTGCCTTTTGCTTATGTCATTTGCCTTATGGCCATTCTACAAGAAAACACAAAACACAGTATGAAGACAATAATTTGGACATATTTTGAGTGATGAGAAAGGAAAAATGAGAGTATCCTGGCTGGGAGATAAGAAAGGAATTTTAGGGTTACCACCCGAAAAGCCTGAACTTGATCATCAGGATGTCAAGAGTTTATTACTTGGTTATCCTGTGACCATGGAAGATGAAATACTCTGTACATTGGCCTATAAAGCTTGGATAGTAATGCCATTTTACCCCATGGTGTTCCCACGGGCTACATAGGGACTGTGAGCCACTGGGCTTTGGGACTCCTGCTAATACATTTAGCTTTGTTGTTGTTGTTAAATATTTAACATAATTGCAAACTGAGCTCAGAAAAGGTGTTTTTTTTTTTTTTTTTTTTCCCCTGCCTGAGGTATTAACACATCACCATTCATTCCAATAATTTGTACAAATAATATTAGGAAAATATTTTCTGGAAAACAACAGACTCTTCAAAACTCTCTTTGAGTCTCCCTGCCCTGACACTCTGTGAGGATTGGATTCAGTTCAGCTACATTTCTTAAAAGCTTTTCATATGCCAGGCCCCATAAGGAGTAGCTGGGAGGAAAAGAGAAGATCTATCCTCAAGGCTCCTGTGGCAAGCCAAATAATGGTCCCCAAAGACAACCACATCCTAATCCCCATACCCTGTGAATACGCCACATTGGATAAAGGAGTGTTGCAAATGTGATTAGGTTAAGGGCCCTGAGATGGGAAGCTTTCTGGATGAGCTGACTTGGGAGAGCAAAATCTAATCACACAGCTCCTCAAAACTGGAGCCCCTTTCCTGGCTGTGGTCGTAGGTGTGACCACAGGAGGATGGTTGGGCTGGTAGTAGTGTTACTGGCTTTGAAGCTGGAAAAAAGACTCATAAGCCAAAGAACACAGATGGCTGTGTTCAGAAGCTGGAAAAAACAAGAAAACAAATCCCCCTTCGAGCCTACAGAAAGAAATACAGCTCTGCCAACACCTTGATTTTGGTCTGTGTTGGACTTCTGACATGCACAACTGTAAGATAATAAATTTGTGCTGTTTAAGTCATTAAATTTGTGTTGATCTTTTAGATCAGCAATAAAAAAACAAAATCATATCTCATGAAATAACACAGGAGGAACAAGGGGAGAGATCACAACAATCTAAGGACATCCAGGATTAATTCTTCAAGAGTGAGACAAATCTATCATATTAATGATTATGGTGACAATTTTGATGATAGCCCTTAAATAGCATTTAATATAAATCATATGATACTTGAAATATGTTTTACTATTGATCCCATTTTTCAGATGAGGAGACTGAGGCATAGGAATACTAACTAACTTGCCCAAATTTATCCAGCGAACATGCAAATCCATGTTCATTCCATAGAGTAGAATGATGAATCCACCTGGGAAACCAGCAACATCTTCCTGTCTTAGATCAGATCATGCTTGATCTTGAACTGGTGAGTAGAATTTTGAGTGGAGAAGCTAGAGAGACCACCATGTGGAGGAAGTGACATGAACAATGATGTGGGAACACCTCTGTGCTTGAAGGAAGGTAAAGAGTTTGAGTTGGCGTCATGGCCAGTGCCAGAGGCTGCATTGGTGGACACAGGCTGTAAAGTGGGTTCAAAACAAATCACGAAGTTCTGGCCATGCTAGCACTAGGGTTCTAATCTGTCGGTGGATGAAAGCTAGAGAAAGTTTCTCTGTGGAGTGACATGGAAGACCTTATTTAGCTTCACTTCATCCACCAAGAAAGCAAGAGTTGGAAGGCTGGAGGGGGCGGGGGTGGTGGAAGGGGTAGTGTTCGTTTTTAAAAAGCCTAACCTATGGGGAAAATTGCTAGCTTGACTTTAAGGAGAGTGTATTGATTATTCACATCTCGAATTCTGAATTTTTTTCCCAACATTTGACTCCTTAGTTATGAACTCCTGACTTGTAATCCTCTGGAAGGCAGAAACTGGCTTCTGTTTGTATGTATCCCCAGCACCTACCACAGGCCCTAACCCAGCACAGGGGCTTCCTTGGGAAGAAATTGATAAATGAATGAATGGATCAAGTCATGCCTCCTTGAGCTTCGCTTATTAAAGTTTATGCTTTGTCTACTTTCTGAAAAGACTACAGGCCAATAATGCACAGAACAGATGTACAGGAAACATGTACATGCCAAATCAAACAGTCTTACTAAAAATTGGAAAGGGTCTCCGGACACCAGATTTCAGCAGTTACTGTGATTTCTGCCCTTGGAGACGTGGTGATGGTGTTGAGGGGAAGTGTGTGGTGCGGAAGGCCAGCAGGCCCACTGGCTCTGCTCTCAGCCTCAGAAACCACTGGATAGGTGGACTGTGCCACACACTCGGGGGCGGCATGCCCACCATGACCAATGACAGTCACTTGACAAGAGTGCTGGAATTGGAAGGTGTAGGGCCTGAGAAGTGTACAGTGAGGCAGCCAGAGCTAGGCTGTATGTCCTGAGGTGTCTCCCTAAAGCATCCGTCCATGTCCTGAGCATACAGAGAGCTGAACACCATTAGCTTTCTTTTGGAAAATGGAAGGGAAGTGTTTTACATCAGGGTGCAATGAAAGCAAAAGGCAGCTTGTGCCAGGGAAGAACTCAACAGGGGACCCCGTGAGAGACACTCTGGACTTGTGGTTATTCTGCAGGTGAGAGAAGGGGAGGAGAAGGGGGAGACCCTTGGAAGAGGAAATCCTCTTCCAAGAAGGACGCTGAAGGCTTTCCCTCTGAGAAGGCGGCAGAGGCAGGCTACACAGCCGTGGCCAAGAGAATGCTTGAGGCCTTCGCAGCAAGGATGAGCTGCTGGAACAGCTCTGGAGGACTCGAAGGTAGCACTGTCTCAGCTGCCCCGGGCTTCCAAACTCCAAGATCTGAGTTGTTCGCAGATCCATCGCCCATGTGCTCACTGTCATTAACCAGACTCAGAAAGGGGACCTCAGGAAAGTCTGTAGGGACAAAAAGTACAAGCCCCTGCATCTGCGGCCCGAGAAACACGGGCCATGCGCAGCCAGCTCAACAAGCAGGAAGAGAACCTGAAAACCAAGAAGCTGCCGCGGAAGGAGCGGCTGTACCCACTCCGGGAGCGTGCGGTCAAGGCCGGATGTCAATAAAACAAACTGGCAGTGAAATGAAAACAGAGCGGCCCGGAGGGCCCAAGTCCTGAGTTCGTGGCAGTGCCCTGGGCATGAGCTCTAAATCGCCAAGACTCTAGAATAGATCCGGAGAGGTGCAAGAATGTAAAAGCCACAGACAGCCTCTCCTGGTGGCAGGAAGCGGAGGAAGGGCGTCCGCATACAGGTACAGCGCAGCGAGGGTGCCCCCAGGCCTGTGGTGACAGCCTCTAGGAAAGGCTCCGACAATCACATTTCTCTGCTGAGCCACCATCATGGTAACTCCACTATATAGTCTTCTTCAGTGACCTTAAATACTTTTCTTTTTACCAAAATACAAGCCAACTTCAAATAAAATGTTGCAATAAAAATAATCACCTCATATCCTCTCACCTAACACAAACCCTATTATCATTGTCTTTTATTCTTTTTCCCTCTATTTGCTCTTGTTTTATAGAAGGGACATTCTCAATGGAAAAAAAAAAAAAAGTGGAAGTAGAACAGGAAGAATTCTTCCGCTATCTATTTAAGTGATACAATCTATTTTAAATGAAGCACAAAAGGGTCTCTTCATCCAGGAACCTAGAGCCCTTTTTCCTACTGCGAATCCATCCCCAAGCCTTGGGGGCAAGTCTGAAATTTATCAAATTAAAGTAATTAACACACGTGTCTTGTTAAAGCAAGAGAATGTGGCTGACAGGAGCATGGAAGCCACAGTTCGTGCCTGAAAAGATGAAGGTGGCTTTTAGAGTGGATCCTTAAATTCAACCATAATGCAAGCCCCCAGCTGGCTTTCCAGTCTGTGCTCTCACCAGTTCTCCATACAAACTGGGATCCAGACCTGGCCCGACCTCACCATCTTTATATTTGCACCTTCCTCTCTTGCACTTGCATTTCCCTGTCTCTCTTCCTGACCGATGATGAAGTCACGTTTAAGCTATGGAACAACTGCATAAAGCCATTCCTGTCCTTCCCATGTAGAAAGTAAAGAGACAAATTTTTTCCTTTCCTTAGCCTTCCTTCCAGCTAGGGGAGGTCGTGTGACTCCCTTCTCATCCATGCATCCTAAGAAGTCTGTTTTTACTGGGGAGAGGTTGGTCCTTAAAAGCATTTTCTTCCCCGCTGGATGAAAACAGGTAGTGATAGCACCAGGCTTTCTTTCTGTCTTCCTGCCTTGAATACAGATGTGATGTCTGGATGTGTATGGCCTCCTTGGGATGAAAAGGTAGAAAGTAGAAGGTGCATGTAGAAAGGGTAAAGGAACAGTCCGCCCCGCCCCCGTTTGATTGAGCACCAGCAGCTGCCTAGCTCCAGACTCTCATTAGGAGAGAAAAATCAACTCCTGTTTACTTAAGTCACCATAACTCAGATTTTTTATTGCTTGCAATCAAAAGTAATCTCAACTGTTATCACCACTCCCATCAGCCTTCCCTAATCAATCCAGCCTGAGAGGTAGTGCATATAGTGGTTACAAACTTGGGTTCTGGAGCCAACCAGTTTCAAATCTGGTCTATCACTGACTAGCTGCATGACCTTAAACAAGTTATCTAACTGCCAAAAGCTTCATTTTGCTCATCCATAATGTGAGAATTACACTGGTATATGCTTCATGTACATGTACTTAAAACACTGGCTGGCAGATAGTCAAATAACCCTGGTTTTCCTGGTAGAGATGCTATCATCCTTCCCCAGTACCCACTGGAGACGGATATTTCCGAACCCTTCCTGTGTCCCACAGCTGAGCCCACTCCTCTATAGCCCCCAGAGCCCCACATCTGACTCTGAATAGACCCACCTGGCCTGGCCTGCTCCTCATGGGCATCCATTCTGGAACCTGAGTTGGACTTGGCTGTGATGCTATTTGGTTTCCTCTGTTGACCTGGGGCCTCATCATAGTTTACCCCTTGGTTTCTTTGAAGGAGGGACTTGAGGCAGAGAGAAGGAAAGAAGAGAGCTATGAAAGTATTTTCCATGCCCCTGCTTCTCTGTGACCCCCTGACACTTTGCTTATTGCCAGGGCAGTGGGTTCCAGGACACTACTACTCCCCATGGCAGCTGCTTGGTCTCCCTGCACTTCAAGGATGGGAAAAATAAATCCTTCAAAGAGTCTCCTCCCTCTCTGGGAACCAAGGATTATACTGAAACTTTATTATTACTTTAAATAAATGAATTACTCCCGTGAGGCCAGATGAAAACATGCTCTTATTAAATTTTTTTAAAGAAGGAAAGCAACTGGAGAATAAAATCAAAGGTGCCCAAATGGATTGAAGTGGCTCCTCAGAAGCTGTCTTAATAGTGATTTGTATTTATGTTATGTTTCTCATCAAAGGAGCATTTCACAAAGGCCCTGTTTCCTCAGAATTGCCCCATGGAGCTTGACTCCAACGCAGAAGAGCCCAAGAGTCTTGGGGGTCTGCCAGCCTCCAAAGCCCAGCCTCAGGCTCTGACCACTGCTGATGATCTCTCTCTGGACCTCAGGGCTGGCTTAGCTTCAGAGACCTTCTGGGAGCTGTGAGGAGGCATCTCTGTCCCCACTGGTCAGTGGGAAAGAGAGTGGCTGCCTCCCTTCTCCCACTAGGAGAAGGACTCCTAGTGGAGACATAACACAGAAGCCTAATCAAGGGACCGATCACACACACACACACACACACACACACACACACACACACACACACACACACACACACACCATGAAAACCGCTGGAAATAAAAAGAACCTACCTCAGCTTGAGTTTCCTTCTGACCGTCCATCTACCAAGACCCAAATTTCTCACTGAATTTGCTTTCCCCAAGTTTCCCCAAGTTTGTTCTTTCCTTGTTTTCTAGATGGGAGACAAGCCATATGCATACAAATATGTTGAAAAATAAAACATCCATCACAGGTCCTCTTTCATTTGTTTTTGCTTCCACAGTGCTTGATACATGGTAGGGGTTAGGTAAGTGTTCACCAGTGAAATAAGTGCACAGGGAAATTGATGACAGATGGAAGGTGGATCAATTATTAATATATGGTAAGTGGAAGTTTCTAGGTAGGAATGATCACTTCCCAGCTGCCTAAGAAGCTGGACAGAATTTCATTCCTCAGTTATAAAACCAATTAAAAAGTAGACTTACCCATTTATTGAAAAATCTACTCTTTGCTTGGCACTATTGCAGAATTTTGTTGTTCAGTTGCTAAGTCATGTCCGACTCTTTGCACAGTTTAATATGTTTTTAAAAGAATAGTCTTCACTGTTACCCTTTTCATTTCACAGATGAGGAAACTCAGGTTCAGGGAACCTGTAACTTGCTCATGGACTTGGTGAGGCCAAGGTTGGAACCCAGCTCTACCTGTCTCCAAAGCCATGCTCCTCCTCCATGCTTCTGTGTCCCTCCACCCATGGTCTAGCTTCATCTTTCCACTGTAATGTCCACATCCTTAATTGTTTCATGGAAATTCTACACTTGAAATGCTTTCTTTCTCACTTATTTAGATAAATTCTATATTTTATTTAGAGCCCAACCCTACCCCCAAATCTTTCAATATCCAGAGTCTGCCCCAGCACAGTCATCAACCAAATACTCCATTAAGGAAGACGGAGCAGGGATCACGGGATCACTTAATGAGGGCTTGGATATTCTGTGTAATGGCAGATACTACCCATGCTGCTGCTGCTGCTAAGTTGCTTCAGTCATGTCCGACTCTATGCGACCCCATAGATGGAAGCCCACCAGGCTCCCCCGTCCCCGGGATTCCTCCAAGCAAGAACACTGGAGTGGGTTGCCATTTCCTTCTCCAATGCATGAAAGTGAAAAGTGAAAGGGAAGTCGCTCAGTCGTGTCCAACTCTTAGCGACCCCATGGACTGCAGCCTACCAGGCTCCTCCATCCATGGGATTTTCCAGGCAAGAGTACTGGAGTGGGGTGCCATCGCCTTCTCTGAATACTACCCATAGTAGGACTGTTTCTCATCCTGAACTCCCGTCCTTTGCTGACACCACAGCCCTCACCCCACCCCCCACACACACTCACACACAGTGATTGTGAGTTCCCTGCAGTCAGAGGCCAGGGTCTAAGTTCCAGCTCCATCACTTACCACCTTTGTGACTGTAGGCCGGTCACTAAACATCTCTAAGTGTTATTTTCGTCATTTGGTAAAATGGAGATAATAATATAAAACCCACCTCATAGGGTCATTGAAAGAGTTAAACTGAAGGATAACTATAAAAGCCGTGGCACTACTGGGCTTGGAGTCAAGGTGGCTAGGATTGTCAGTGATGAGAGGGTGATGGCAGAGATGGCAGCCCTCAGGTATTCCTCATGCAGTGCAGCCTTGAGGCCCTCTGTGGGACTGAGAGGGGAGGAAAGGGTTTTCAGTGATGTTAGATGAGTATCATTAGGGAATTCAGGGGCAGACAGATGGGGAGACCATCCGCAGTATTTAAGCTCCGTGCTGCTAAGTCACTTCAGTCATGTCCGACTCTGTGACCCCATAGACGGCAGCTGCCAGGCTCCCCCGTCCCTGGGATTCTCCAGGCGATAACACTGGAGTGGGTTGCCGTTTCCTTCTCCAATTAAGCTCCATAAGTGTCTGCTTTCCATGTGTAGGACCAACTCTGCAGAGGTTGATCTCCAGAAGATAATATACAGTGTCAAGCAATAGGATAAGAATAGTCTAGAATTTTCCAGAGATAGTGTGAAGTGCTATCCGAAAGGGCAGGAATGCCCTTTGCAGACCTGAGTGCCTCTGGGATAAACATTGGCCTTTCCCACCTCTCCTCCCTTGCTCCCTGTCCCCCATCGGCTGATGCCCAATCCCCATTCTCGATGACCTCACCCCCTGTCTTTGTCTATGTTGATCACAACCATCTTTACAGCCCAGTTGAAATCCCACCATTCTGTGAACTTTTTCTCACCACTGCAGTTCAAATGCCCTTGCTCTGAGTGTAATCAGAATTTTGTATCTTTCACATGTTAGTTTGTGAAAGTACAGCAACCTGGCACTAATATTCTGTTGTTCATATTAAGCCTTGATTATTTGTCTGCAGTTTTTCACAGACAAAACCCAGGCCAAATACAGATCTTTGCATTCCGTAACTAAGATCAGGGGAATTCCCTGGCTATCCAGTGGTCAGGACTCTGCTTTCGTTGCTGAAAATCTGGGTTCAGTCCCCAGTCAGGGAACTAAGATCCTGCAATGTACACAGCACAACCAAGAGGGGAAAAAAGAAGGAGAGAGAGACCACATATCTTCTGAGAAGCTGTGCCTGGGCTTCCGGCACTTACCTTCTTAAAGGTAAACAAAACTGAGGTCAGCACTAAGGCCAGTTGGAGCTGACAATCAGTATCCAAGATATACATTTGTTGGATAGAAAGGTAGATAGCAACCAGCTCATCTGGCAGGGTTTTAGCAATTCATACAAGAATAATCCTTTCACTTGAAATAAATCAGTAAACTGAGATCCAAAGAAGGGATGTTCCTGGTTCAGAGTCACAGCCCAAACTAGTGTTTCTTGACGGGGAATGTTAAGCTTTATAAGAAAAACCAAACCAAATTATTTTACCTTCTCCCTTTTCTTCTTCAAATCTTTATCTTAATGAAAGTTCTAAGCTTTGTTCTTTCATTGGGACAACAGTAAGACACATAGAATCACTTTGGATCCACTGTGGGCCTTTCAAACTGCCTGTGCTTAAGACATGGACTCTCTAGTCTCAAATTTTACACTTCATGCCATCATGTTGAAATACCTACAAGCTCCCTAAACTTCCCACACAAAACTCTGCATTTCTTCTCTATTCTTCACTCCACTTGGTGAGCCTTCTCCGCCTGGGAATTTTCTTTAAGGTCATTGTCTTTACTCAAAACCCTGTTGGGTGTTCCTACCAAGTGCTATCCTAGTACGGTTTGCATCTTTCCAGATTAGAGTTACCTCTCAGATATACATGACACCACTCTTATGGCAGAAAGTGAAGAGGAACTAAAAAGCCTCTTGATGAAAGTGAAAGAGGAGAGTGAAAAAGTTGGCTTAAAGCTCAACATTCAGAAAACAAAGATCATGGCATCTGGTCCCATTACTTCATGGGAAATAGATGGGGAAACAGTGTCAGATTTTATTTTTTTGGGCTCCAAAATCACTGCAGATGGTGACTGCAGCCATGAAATTAAAAGACGCTTACTCCTTGGAAGAAAGGTTATGACCAACCTAGATAGCATATTGAAAAGCAGAGACATTACTTTGCCAACAAAGGTCCATCTAGTCAAGGCTATGGTTTTTCCAGTGGTCATGTATGGATGTGAGAGTTGGACTGTGAAGAAAGCTGAGCACCAAAGAACTGATGCTTTTGAACTATGGTGTTGGAGAAGAGTCTTGAGAGTCCCTTGGACTGCAAGGAGATCCAATCAGTCCATTCTGAAGGAGATCAGCCCTGGGTGTTCATTGGAAGGACTGATGCTAAAGCTGAAACTCCAGTACTTTGGCCACCTCATGCGAAGAGTTGACTCATTGGAAAAGACTCAGATGCTGGGAGGGATTGGGGGCAGGAAGAGGAGGGGATGACAGAGGATGAGATGGCTGGATGGCATCATCGACTCGATGGACGTGAGTCTGAGTGAACTCCGGGAGTTGGTGATAGACAGGGAGGCCTGGCATGCTGCAATTCATGGGGTCACAAAGAGTCGGACATGACTGAGCGACTGAACTGACTGACTGAACTGAGACCACTATTCAGAGTCCTTTTTGACACTGCATTGAAATATGTTTGACTCCCCCAAAGATACACTGGAGTGCCTGATCGGATCTCACTTCCCCCGTGGTAAGGTACTTTGGGAGAACGACTCCTCTTCCTGAATTACGTTCCAGATCAGGGCTACTATCTTGGTAAAATCCTGTCTCCCTGGCTGCAGTGACTGATCAGCCAGTGGCCATGGGCTCTGGCTGAATTTGAACCAAAGTTCTCACAGCTGAAAACATCTATTTCTGCTTTATTGACTATGCCAAAGTCTTTGACTGTGTGGATCACAATAAACTATGGAAAATTCTGAAAGAGATGGGAATACCAGACCACCTGATCTGCCTCTTAAGAAATCTGTATGCAGGTCAGGAAGCAACAGTTAGAACTGGTCATGGAACAACAGACTGGTTCCAAATAGGAAAAGGAGTACGTCAAGGCTGCATATTGTCACCATGTTTATTTAACTTATATGCAGAGTACATCATGAGAAATGCTGGACTGGAAGAAACACAAGTTGGAATCAAGATTGCCGGGAGAAATATCAATAACCTCAGATATGCAGATGACACCACTCTTATGGCAGAAAGTGAAGAGGGGCTAAAAAGCCTCTTGATGAAAGTGAAAGTGGAGAGTGAAAAGGTTGGCTTAAAGCTCAACATTCAGAAAACGAAGATCATGGCATCTGGTCCCATCACTGCATGGGAAATAGATGGGGAAACAGTGGAAACAGTGTCAGACTTTGTGTTTCTGGGCTCCAAAATCACTGCAGATGGTGACTGCAGCCATGAAATTAAAAGACGCTTGCTCCTTGGAAGGAAAGTTATGACCAACCTAGATAGCATATTCAAAAGCAGAGACATTACTTTACCAACAAAGGTTCGCCTAGTCAAGGCTGTGGTCTTTCCTGTGGTCATGTATGGATGTGAAAGCTGGACTGTGAAGAAGGCTGAGCGCCGAAGAATTGATGCTTTTGAACTGTGGTGTTGGAGAAGACTCTTGAGAGTCCCTTGGACTGCAAGAAGACCCAACCAGTCCATTCTGAAGGAGATCAATCCTGGAATTTCTTTAGAAGGAATGATGCTAAAGCTGAAACTCCAGTACTTTGGCCACCTCATGCGAAGAGTTGACTCATTGGAGAAGACTCTGATGCTGGGAGGGATTGAGGGCAGGAGGAGAAGGGGACGACAGAGGATGAGATGGCTGGATGGCATCACTGACTCGATAGATGCGAGTCTGAGTGACCTCCGGGAGCTGGTGATGGACAGGGAGGCCTGGCGTGCTGCGGTTCATGGGGTCGCAAAGAGTCGGACACGACTGAGCGACTGATCTGATCTGATCTGATCTGATCTCACAGCTGTGGCTGTACTGGTTCATGGAAAACCACCTGATGCAAGATAGATCAATCAATGGCTTTCTCCAGTATATTTCAAACTCAAGCTGGGAAGAGGCATTTCCTTTCCTCCCTAATAATGTACTAAAGATGAGAGGTCAGCAAGGCCAGAGGCCGTGGTTCCCTCCTATAGAGAAGCACTTCTAGAATGGTGAAGCCGACTGAGAGAGAATGGCATTTAGAGGAAAAGAATCTTGACCATGTTTGATCTCTTTATTTTCCCAGTTAAGCTCTTGCCCTGCCAGTCAGAAGATTTGAGCAATGACCATATTTTGAGGCTGAATTGTGCCCCTTTCCAAATTCAAATGTTGAATCTCTAACTCCCAGTATCTCAGAAAATGACTCTGTTTGATAATAGAACATTTAAAGAGGAAATTAAGTTAAAATAATTAGGAGGGCCCTAATCTAGAAGGCAATGGCACCCCACTCCAGTACTCTTGCTTGGAAAATCCCATGGCCGGAGGAGCCTGTTAGGCTGCAATCCATGGGATCTCTAAGAGTCGGACACGACTGAGCAACTTCACTTTCACTTTTCACTTTCATGCATTGGAGAAGGAAATGGCAGCCCACTCCAGTGTTCTTGCCTGGAGAATCCCAGGGACGGGGAAGCCTGGTGGGCTGCCGTCTATGGGGTCGAACAGAGTCGGACACGACTTAGCATAGCATAATCTAGTATGACGGAGAAGGCAATGGCAGCCCACTCCAGTACTCTTGCCTGGAAAATCCCTTGGGCAGAGGAGCCTGGTAGGCTGCAGTCCATGGGATCGCAAAGAGTCGGACTCGACTAAGCGACTTCACTTTCACTTTTTACTTTCATGCATTGGAGAAGGAAATGGCAGCCCACTCCAGCGTTCTTGCCTGGAGAATCCCAGGGACGGGGGAGCCCGGTGGGCTGCCGTCTATGGGGTCGCACAGAGTTGGACATGACTGAAGCGATTAGCAGCAGCAGCAGCAGCAATCTAGTATGACTGATGTCTTTATAAGAACAAGAAATTTGGATACAGTGAGAGACACCCAGGGGCTCACGAGTACAGAGAAAAGACCACGGGAGGACTCAGAGATAAAGCAGCCATGTGCAAGCTGAGAACAGAGGCCTCAGAAAGAAAACCAAACTGCCAACACCTTGGTCTTGGGCTTCTAACCTTCAGAACTATGAGAAATAAACATCTGTTAAACCACCTCATCTGTGGCACTTTGTTATGGCAGCCCTAGAAAACTTATACAGATCCCAACATTCTCTTTTTTGTTTGAATTGGTTCAAGATGAGTTTCTAAGCCTGATGATTCAGAGTTCCAGTGCAGGCTTCCACGTATCTTCAGCATATGCCATTGTGCTTGTATCCCAAATAGCTTCATGGCCCATCCCAAGGCCCAAAGCCCAAGGCCTGTGACATCAGGAAGATAGACAGGCTTACCAACAGAGTCATTTATGGGCCTAAGTGAATCAAACCTAAATCAGGTAAATTTAAAACTACTGTCTCAGTTCAATGAATTAATGGCTGCCTTAAGTATTTTATTTGATAAACAATGCCCTTCACAGAATTTAGAAACCTAGGATTGAGCAATGACCATCAATGACAGAACTGACATTCAGTCTGTGAGTCATAATTATCTGGGTACCTCTGATTACCTAAAAGACTTGGCATTTCTCTCTAAATGACATTTACGTCAGAGAAACTCTTCTGCAAGATAAACCCAGTGAAGGGTCACTCCCCTAGGTGGCTTGCTTGAAATATGACTGGGTGGCATTTTGTTCTTACGGCATTTTCCACCTTTCAAATCATCTACAGGCTTGCTACCAGTAGTGAGTATCTTCTAGCTCTGTTATGAATGACTTCACCTGGTAAGGATCAACATCATTTTTTTTATTTCATCTAATAATGTTATTGAGTTCTAAGACCACCATTTATAACACCAAGTATCCACTGCATGCTGACTAGTGGTCAGAACACCTGGGTACATTAACTTAGCTCCCTATAGAACATCTATCTTTGAATTAAGATTCAAAGCCTTAACCTGAAACAAGTGTCCACCTTGGGGACTACCTCTTAAACCTTTAATAGCTTCACAGTTTATTTACTCTTGATTTTGTGTGTTGGTTGCTTGCCTCCCGGCTCTCCTTATACATTGCTGCCCACTTCTTTTTTATTGCAAGGACAATCTCATTCTTAAAATATAGTTTCTGAATGTATTTTCCTGTCTTCCCCATCCCTCAATAACCCTCTTGTTTGCTTAAAAGTAAGCTAAATGTGCATAATCAAGAAAGTTCAGAAAACAGAGTTTAAAAACCGTGAGAAACTTACCAAGTTATAAAGTTCTTAGTAATTGGCACTTGAGGTCTACAGAAACATAAAACTGATTTTTGAAAAGTTCTCTTCCTCTTTTTCAAATGTATCTTTTCCTGTGAGCTCCGTTAATATTTCACCCACAACTCTGATAATCTCCTTCAACCTATCACCTCCTTCCCTTTAATGGACTCTACCACTTAAGGAAAGCTTGGCTAAGACTCAGTTCTTTATTTTTTGCTTCACAGATCAAAAGACTGAGAAAAGCTTGATTTAAGCAACTTTTTATTTAAATAAATTTTATTTTTTAAAATAAATTTATTTAAATATAACATTACTATCCCATCCCCAAAAGTGTAGACAAAAAATACTGTTTCCTACATCTTTTTCTCAGTGTTCTTTATGTGGACACAAAATAATTCTTGAGTTTAGCTAAATAATTTTTTTAAGGAAGTAACAAATGAATTAGCTGACTATGAATCTAAGTGCCTTTGTCCTAATTATGCAAAAATAGGGGGAAATTATTTGTCTGTGTGTCACAATCCACTCAGCTCAAGGCTCTGAGAGGACCCACTATTTCAGGTGCTCTCACTTTTGCTATCTTCTAAAGATTGTACTTTGATTTAATCCAGAACATGTTGAAGTTTTACCAAAATAACTACTGAAAAATTATTTTGAGTTAAGATGTATTTGGAAAAGGCTAGATAAAGTAAATGAAGCATGAGGACTTTTTGTTTTTTGTTTTTGTTTTCTTTAAGCAGCAAAACTTTTCAGAGACTTTAAAATGTGTGTGTAACAGGAGAATCTGCAGGGTGCCATTAGGAGAAGCACTCACAAGTTTGACCTTCTGCACCTCTTCTGTGCAAAGGATCTTTTAGCATTATTGGCTTGGGGAACATCAGCTTGATGTCTCTAGCCACTTCAATGACTTACAGAATAAAGGAAAACTTAAGATATAAAATAAAAACATCTTTGCTTTTCTTTAAAAAATCTAAGCTACTACCTTAGTTGACCTTAAAACTATTAGTGGCATTAAAGGAAGTGCTATTTCTAGTAACATTCTTTCTTTTCAGAAAGGATCATATTTAACCTTCTTCCATCAAATGGTCAAGTATTTCACAATATAAAAAGAATCAAGTTACCAAATAATACCCAGAGATGCATATAAGTGTGTATTGGATGGTAATGAGCATTTTATCTACACCACAAACTTGAGGTGATGGGTACACAAAATGTGGTATATACAAACAATGCGATAATATTCAGCCTTGAAAAGGAAGGAAATTCTAACACACGCTACAACACTGACAGACCTTAAAGACATTATGCAAAGTGAAATAAGAGGCCCCAAAGGACAGCTACGGTATGATTCCACTTATATAAGGTACCTTGGGTAGTCAAATTCATAGTGACAGAAAGTAGAATACTGGCTACCAGGGGTCTGGGGAGGGATGGAAAATGGGGTTTTACTGTCTAATGAATAGAGTTTTAATTTAGGATGATGAAAAGCTCAGAGATGGATTATGGTAATGGTTGCAAAACAACATGAATATACTTAAAGCCAATGAACTGTACACTTAAAAGTGGTCCAGCAAAAAACAAAAAAAAAAAAGAAAGAAAGAAATCAACATAGCTTGCTGTGGTCCACAGAGTTTGGCCTTAGAGGGTGGAGTTGTAAGGGCAAAAAGATTGCGTAAACCTAGGGTCAACATTAGGACCACAAACGAAGACTTATCTTGGTCTTGTGAATTGGTGACTTTGGTCTCTTCCATGACTTATTTCTGTCTTGAAATGCTGTTGACTCCTGGACTGTGTGGCCCTATAACCATCTGATCACCAAGTGACTGCCTTAACCCAATCCTGAGAATCTGTAGCACCTAAATTTTCAGGACTTAAATAAAGAATATGAAATATAGAATCAGGATGAAACAAGCAAAATGACTGAGACAATCTATTAGTCAGGAAACTAGCACCACTGTCCTCTTGCGGCTTGAACTCATCCCCACCCTCACTACATTGCTTATCATGGAGTAAGCATGTAATAAATATTGATTGAATATCCGGGGGCGGGGGTGGAGCATGGTCAAAATGGTAAATTTCATGTTATGCATATTTTACCACACAAAAATCAAATAGCAACTTTAGGTGACCAATATATGGAAATCCCATAGATAAGAAGGGTGGGACATCAAGAAAGATAAAAGAGTACTATATCAAAGAATATCTAAGGTAAATCTCTATTCAGATTTTTTTAAAGCGTTTTTCTTTAATACAGGAGTTTTGTAAAAGAACTCAGCAGTTTTAAAAGAGAGAGCTAAGGGGAAAATTTTAAATTCTAAGTTTTTAACATGTTTAATTTTAAATATATATGAAGACCTAATGTGTATACACACATGGCTAAGTAATAGATGTAAATACAAAAAGTTTTTGTCCCTCTCTGCAAGTAATTTATTATCTTATAGTAAGGTATACCCATGAGTAACTTAGAGACAGTAAAAACTGTCCTAACAAAAGAAAGGACACTCCCAAGCTCATTCTATGAGGCTGCCATCACCCTGATACCACAACCAGACAAAGATATCATTAAAAAAAATTACAGGCCAATATCACTAATGAACATAGACTCAAAAATCCGTAACAAAATATTAGCAAACCAAATCCAACAGCACATTAAAGGATCATACACCATGATCTAGTGAGATTAATCCCAGAGATGCAAGTATTCTTGAACATACATAAATCAATCAATGTGATACACCATATTAACAAACTGAAAAACTAAAACCATATGATAATCTCAGTAGATGCAGAAAAGCTTTTGAAAAAATTCAGCACCCATTTATGATAAAAACTCTTTAGAAAATGGGCAGAGAAGGAACCTACCTCGACATGATAGAGCTCATATATGACAAACACACAGCAAACATCATTCTCAGTGGTGAAAAGATGAAAGCATTTCTTATAAGATTAGGAAAAAGACAAAGATATCCACTCTCAGCACTATTATTCAACATAGTTTTGAAAGTCTTAGCCATGGCAGTCAGAAAAGAAAAAGAAGTAAAAGGAACCCATGTTGTAAATGAAGTAAAACTGTCTCTGTCTGTAGATGACATGATACTAAACATAGAAAATCCTAAAGATGCTACCAGAAAACTAATAGAGCTCATCAATAAATTTGATAAAGTTGCAGAATACAAAATCAATACACAGGAACTTCCCTGGTGGTCCAGTGGTTAAAAATCTGCCTTCCAAGGCAGGGGATGCAGGTTCAATCCCTGGTGGGAGAACTAAGATCCCACATGTCACAGGACAGCTAAAGCACACACTACAATTATTGAGCCCACATGCTCTGGAGCCCACATGCAACAGCCAGAGAGAAGCCCACATACCACAATGAATGATCTCACATGCAGCAGCTAAGACCCAAAAGAGTCAAAAGAAAATATTAATATACAGAAATCTCTGGCATTGCAATACACTAAAATTGAAAGGTCAGTAAGAGAAATTAAGGAAATCATCCCATTCATCATGACATCAGAAAGGATAAAATATCTAGGAATAAACCTAAGGAGGCAAGCTGGAGAAGAAAATGGCAACCCACTCCAATATCCTTGCCTGGGAAATCTCATAGACAGAGAAGCCTGGTGGGCTGTAGTCCATGGAGTCACAAAAGAGTCAGGCATGACTCAGTGACTAAACAACAACAAGGAGGCAAAAGACCTATACTCAGAAAACTATAAGATAACTGATGAAAGCAATCAAAGATGATGCAAACAGATAGATATACCATGTTCTAAGACTGGAAGAATCAATATTGTCAAAATGACTATACTATCTAAAGCAATTGACAGATTCAGTTCAATCCCTATCAAATTACCAATAGCATTTTTTTTTTTACAGAATTAGAGTAAAAATTTTTTGCAATTTGTATGGAAACACAAAAGACCCAGAATGGCCGAGGCAGTCTTGAGAAAGGAAAGCAGAGTGTGAGGGAGGAATCTGGCTCCCTGACTTCAGACTATGCTACAAAGCTACAGTAATCAAAACAGTGTGTACTGGCACAAAAGAGAAATATAGATCAATGCAACAGAATAGGAAACCCAGAGATAAATCCACACATCTATGGTCACCTAATCTATGACAAAGGAGACAAGAATATACAATGGACAAAAGACAGTTTCTTCAATAAGTGGATCTGGGAAAACTGGTGAGCAATGTGTAAAAGACAGAAATTAGCACATTCTCTAATACCATACACAAAGATAAACTCAAGAAGAATTAAAGACCTAAACGTAAGGACAGATACTGTAAAACTCTTAGAGGAAAACATAGGCAGAACACACTCTGACATAAATTGCAGCAAGACCTTTTTGATCTATTTCTGAGGGTAATGAAAATAAAAACAAAAATCAACACATGGAACCTAATTATACTTAAAAGCTTTTGAACAGAAAAGAAACAAAACAAAAAGAAAACCCACAGAAAGGGGGAAATAAATATCTGAAAATGAAGCAACCAACAAGGGATTAATCTGCAAAATACACAAACAACTCATTCACCTCAATATAAAAAAACTAAACAACCCAATCAAAAAATGAGCAGAAGAAATAAATAGATGTTTATCCAAAGAAGGCATATAGATGGCCAAGAGGCACATGAAAATACACTCAACATTGGAAGCCCCACAAATTATTAGAGAAATAAAAATCAAAACTACAGTGAGGGTTAGGGCAGGGGTAGGATGTACTGGGAGACTGGAATTGACATATACATACTACTACACACAACATAACTAGTAAGAACCTACAGTATAGCACAAGGAACTCTATTCAATATTCTGCAAGTCCTACATGGGAATAGAATCTTAAAAAAGAGTGCATATTTGTGTGTGTATGTATAACTGACTGACGTTTCTATACAAGAGAAACTAACACAACATTGTAAATCAACTACACTCCAGTAAAAAAATTAATTTTAAAAAACCACTAAAAGCTGTATATGAAGTATAAATAGAGAGCTCTGGAAGCATGTGGAAAGAAAGTATTAAATCTGATTAAAAATCCATTCCCTCTTCTTCACACCTACCCTACTTCTATCCCTGCGACCCAGATCAAGCTCCATTGCCTCTGAGGAGCCATTCTTCATTGTACCAACCCACTGTGGTCCAACTTTGTCCTCTCACTACAACCATGAGTGTTACTTGCCCATTCATGTTGGACTCTGCAACTCCAAGGACTGTAGCTTACCAGGCTCCTCTGTCCATGGGCTTCTACAGGCTGGAATACTGGTGTGGGTTGCCATTCCCTTCTTCAGGGGATCTTCCCAACTCGGGGATGGAAACTAGGTCACCTGAATTTCGGGAAGATTCTTCACCATCTAAGCCACCGGGGAATCCGCTACAATCATACTCAAGTAACTACTCAGAGCCTTGCCCTTTTCCCTCAATGGTTTTCGGTAGACTTTATAACATGGCCAATATATATTTTTGTGTATTCTCACACAATCCCCCTATTTTGTTAGAGCCATCAGTTGCTTTGGAGATGACTAGAACTGTTAAGACAAGAATACAAATAAATAGAGGAAACAGGGTTTTGAGTCCCATATTGATAAAAAGTTGTTTGTTTTCAAAATCAGCCTTGGTTAAGAGAGACAGGTTTTACTAAATTCCAAAATCTTCCCTTAAGATCAGAAACCAAGCTTGGCAAACTCAGCAGCAAAGTTTTACCCTAACTCTTACTGTAGATATTAGAGACAGTAGGAAAGTTTCTATGAGGTAAGATAAGAATAAAGCAGTCAGATTCCCTTAGAATCAAAAGCCCAGACTTTTGTGGGCCTTGATCAAGGATGTGGAGTTAATTGACCCAACACATTAGACTCTACAGTCTGAGTCTTCTAGAACACTCAGGCTGATGCGGCTCTGTCCCTCTAGGCCTAAGATGGCTGGAGAAATCTCAACTGGAGGAGCCCAAGAGCGAGCACGCTGTCTCTATATGACTTGTGCATTGCATGAAGAGGTCCTCTGAGTTCCCATAGACTCTAATGTGGGGTGAACACGAAGATAATGAGCCCTACAACTGTAGGTTAGATGAGAAGGATTAAAAAAAAAAAAAAAGTACAGAAACTTCTCCATGGTTATATTGGTAACAATATATTTTGATGGTCTGAGTGAAGCACAGGATCCACCAAAACAAACAAACAAAAAATGACACAAAATCCAGGTGGGATTAGCCATAGTGGGCAGACACCAGTACAGTGTGTTCAGGAACCAGAACAGACCAGCCTCACTCTGTGATCAGCAGGGAAGATAGCAAGCAGGTCAGTTCCCACTCCGTCCACATGGTGTGTGAACCCTCCATGAACACATCCAACCATCTTGGGAAAGGAACATAGAGGTGCTTCTTGTGAAAAGGAATATCCCTGATTGGACATTTATGCTTCACACTCACTGAATATCTGTCCAAATTACACCTCAGATGCTATTCTAAAATGAAAAAGGTTGAATTGTATTTAATTAGAAAATTTAAATCCAATTACCACTTGATCAGATTAAGGAGAAGAGTCCTAGAAAAGAACTCTATTGCTAAAGTATGTAAATATCCATCTTTTCTCCCCTGTTTAACACAGGAGGTCGGGGCAATGTTACACTATGTATGTCATAGGTGATCCCTAAGTAAACACCACATGAAGAAACAAAAGGAAGAAAATATGGATTTCATTTCTTCCTTTCCTCTAGTTCCACCAAAGCCAAAATAAGTCATAAAACAGATTTTTTTTCAAAAATAACATAATTCACAGAGAGCATTCTGGAAAGAGAACTGGCATTAGGAAAGTCACAGGGCTTAGTCCTTAGAATATTGGTACTGCTGGCTGTGGACAGTTTTCCTGCCAAGCTTTCTGTCAATAAGTCGAAGTAAATATCTAGCTGAACTAGTAAGTCCCACAAAAGTAATAAGCAAAGTTTTCAATCTTCAGAAATGTCTGACTGTCTCTTTCTTATAGAAGAAAAGCCCTACAGAGGCTCATAAATGGATATTTCCCTTGGGGAACTAATATCTTTTCCAAGGTCAAATTTGAGTTTTCTTAAAGATTAGCACAGCAACATTTATGAGAAAGTCATTCTTTTTTTTTTTTTTCTTTCTTGATCTGTTACCTTAAAATTCACTTTGCTTTGAGAAGTCATTAAATATATCCACCCCCCCACCCACATATTTTTTGTCCTCATTAGAGCTTTTAACAAGAAAAAAAAAAAAAAAAACTAGAGCAAGGGCTTCCCTGATGGCTCAGTTTAAAGAATCCACCCTCGATGTGGGAGACCTGGGTTCGATCCCTGAGTTGGGAAGATCCCCTGGAGGAGGGCATGGCAACCCACTCCAGTATTCTTACCTGGAGAATCCCCATGGACAGAGGAGCCTGGAGGGCTACAGTCCACGGGGTCGCAGAGAGTCACACACGACCAAGCGACCTTCACTCACTCACACAAACTAGAGCAAATTGTAGGCAAAGTAAAAGACAGCCTTAAAAGTCAGCAAACAGCCCAGACACCTCTTAATGAGAAAGCTGAGACTGGCTGGCTTTTGCTTGGTGTATATGATGAGGTATGTGAGGCTATTAACAATAAAACTCTGCAAAAAGTATTGTAGAAAGCAGGTGAGAGACTTCCCTAGTGGTCTAAGACTCTGGGCTCCCGTTGTAGGGGGCCTAGGTTCAAGCCCTAGTTGAGGAACTCAATCCCACATGCCACAACTAATGTCCTGCATGCTGCAACAAAGATGGAAGATCCTGCGTGTTGTAAATAAGAACCAGCATAGCCAAGTAAATAAATATTTTTTTTAGAAAGACGGGTGAGTGTTGATTGTCTGTCTGAAGTTCATAAATGACTAATAATGGAATTGTATTAAAGATACAGGCATTACTATAGCCATACTACCCTGGACATGCCCGATCTTGTCTGATCTCATACGGATACAGGCAGTACCCAGTTTTTAACCTGTTACAGTGGTATACAGAAATTCATTATATTCAGTATCCCATAAAAATATCCTCGTCCTTTATGAAGACACTCAAATTTTATCTCATTCATAAAGCCTTCCCTGACCAGACTAGCTCACACCAATAACACCCTTCCCTGAACTCCAAGAGCATTTTTTGCCTTTAGCACTCACTGGGTGTAAGCCATTAAGTTTGTTTTTTTTTCTTTAAACAAACATGGTGCACTAGATAATAAAATCCTCCAGGGTAGGGATCACATTAAATTCATCTTGTCCCTAGTACCTAGCCTGGAGCCTTATCCACAGCCCATAAGGGTTCAATAAATGTTTGTTGTTAATGATGATATGTTGTAGGCGCATCTGAAACATAATCTGGATAAACACAATACAGGAAAAGTGCAAATCATCATCTAATGAACACACAAGCCAAGAAATCAATATGAGAGAGCTGTCTGAACACCAAGTGAAAGACAAAGCAATGCCCTTCTCCTTGCCCCAACATCCAATATGGTGATGGATTATGCTACATAAAATTATTGATGAAGACCAATGTAGGCACAATGATTTCTAAACAGCAGCAAGAAATATGAGATACAAAATGTAACATTACGACATAGGCAGCTGTACCGAGAGGCAGAACACGGACAAATAGATTCAGTTGGTGAAGAAGCTCTTTGCAGATAAGTGACTTCAGGCCTAATGAAAACACGGTGCCTTCATTTCCTCCTCTATCTTTCCAGCCCAGAAACTGAGATGCCGATTTCTCACAAGATACGTCAAATGAGCGTCACTTGCCCCTTAAACAAAAGAACAGGAAGGCAAAGTGGGGCATTCAACCTTTGCCAAAACAAACCTAAGCCTTCCAAATGAGTTATGTTCTCACAGTGTGAGTCAGGTTGAGTAAATTCATACAATTCTCATTTAAGGTACACAAAGAGAGTAGAACAATCTACTTATCTCTAGTTTGAATTGTTGTCTTCTTTCTTAAGATTTGATTTATTAACTTAGTAGTAGAAAGTTCGGGCCAAATCTGTTCCAGCAGTGAATCTTATCTTGCCTTTCTCTGCCACTCTTGTTTACCTTTTCTCTACTAACACCCTTTCTTTCATCCTGGAAGCAGAGGGACTCTTAGGAAGAAGGCTCTGCCACTTTTTTTTTTTTTTTGAGCCTGTAGGTAACATACTCAGCAATAGCATTGGTCTAACTGATGTGAAGCAGTGAAAACTCCATCAGACTAATGCAAATGTGCTTGAGCCCCAGGCCAAGATTTGAGACAAAAGGGGAGCAAATGGGGACCACAAGTTGATATTCCTCCTCTACTCAACTTGTATATGCTTTGTTGTTATATGGACAACTGAAATAAGATAATAATTAAACTGACCATTTCAATAGAACATTGATAAGGGCATGACTCATTTTTAATAGAGTTTACTAGTTCTTTGGCTTAAATAACCAACCAACAATATCTGAACTAGAGTTCCTCACCTCATCTACTATGTTTCCCAGCTGCCTATAAAATTTTCAATGGGTTGAAGAACTTGCAAAACAAATTGGTTACATAGACGCGGATCTAATGACCTGGTTTTCTCCACTATTATTAATCTTTTGGGTGCATTAAATCCACTAGCTAAAGGAAATGAGGACTTAATTCCATGGTTAACTGATGTATAGCAGTAATAATTTCTGCAAACAACCTGGCTTTCTTCATAGTCAAGGAAAACCAAAACCAGCTCATTTCTTTGAAATAGTTGGTCTGAGGCATATTTTTGTGTAAACACAAAGTAGTCCTAAACTTGGTTATGTAAGAACCCTTCATTATAGGATACAGAGTTTTCCTTCTAGACCCGAAGACATGGAATTAGAAACGATTCATGTACTCACAGTCATTCATGCCCTGTTGGCCCGTGGATTGAGGTGTCCAAAGTCTCTTCCTTGTCTGTGGGTAGTGGGAATATTTCAATGATACGTACTCGTGTCCAGAAATACCCAAGAAGAAAACTGGAACAGGCCTAAATAGAAGTACAGAGGAACTCTTAGGCATAGTTGTTTCTCAGGATGATGGAGCATGCTAAGTCACTTCAGTGATGTTTGACTTTTTGTGACCCTATAGACTGTAGACTGCCAAGCTCCTCCATCCAGGGGATTCTCCAGGCAAGACTATTGTAGTGGGTTGCCATGCCCTACTCCAGGGGATCTTCCTGACTCAGGGATCGAACCTGCCTCTCTTATGTCTCCAGCACTGGCAGGCGGATTCTTTACCACTAGCGCCACCTGGGAAGCCCATGATGATGCAGGCAGCTTGCAAAATGGTGAGTTGGGCAATGGCTGGAGCGGCACAAGGAGACACCATGGGACAGAAAGTGGGAGCCTCCACTAGATGGAGCTAGCACACACCTATGGCCCCCAAGGTACTATTATCAAGGCAAAGCAGGGAGGTGTGTGTGTGTGTGTGTGTGTGTGTGTGTTGTGTTAGTTGCTCAGTCGTGCCTGACTCTTTGTAACTCCATGGACTGAAGCCAAGTGGGCTCCTCTATCCATGGAATTCTCCAGGCAAGCATACTGGAGTGGATAGCTATTCCCTGCTCCAGGGGATCTTCCGGACATAGGGATAGAACCCAGGTCTCCTGCATTGTGGGCAGATTCTTTACCATCTGACCCCCTAGGGAAGGTGATCTGTGAATTAAAGTGAGTATATGTGAATATTTCATACCTCCTTAGGTTTGACTCTATGCTGAAGGTATAGAGTGGGGTGGTCACACATGTGTTTTATTATGAGCATGATTGCTTATATGGGTATAGATAGATGTGTGAGTGTGAACACACACATATACACATATATACCTCTGTATTTATGGACACAGATAAACATATATATGTTAGATTCTATAGATAAATGTTGATAAAAGTAGAGATATAGCTTGTGGGCCATTACTACAATAAACAGAAGTCATGCTGGAGGAAGGAAGCTAGCTTTTGCTGAATGTGTACTGTGTGCTAGGCATTTTCATACACTTTCTCATTTAACCTTCACAATAGCTGTGAAAAGTGGCTATTATTACTCCCATCTTTACCAAAGAGGACATCTGATGAACGTTGTGCAGAACTTGCCCAGGATCACACAGCTAGGAAATTACAGGGCCTAGATTAAAAACCAGTTCTGCTGAACTTCAAAAATCTAAATATAGTCTTCAAAACCATAATACAGTCACACTTCATATCACATAGACTTGCAATAGTTTCTTGCAGCGTGCAAACTAAGTCCAGGGAATATGGTTTGTAGTATGTTTTCACAAATAATATTGACATGTGCATTATACAAAATTAAAATAACATATATGCAAAAGTTTGATCTATGTTGGAACATAAATATATATATATATATAAAGTTAAATAAATACCACATTTCACTTATTGCTTTTTCACCCCAGGACAATTATTGAAGAATGCCGTCATAGGAATATGCACAAGAATGAATTCCAGTATATGATTTAATTAAAATAAGTTATTTAAAAGAATATTAAGCTTTTTTTTCAAGTGGATATATCAAATCCACATGCATATATAATCAAATGCATTCACCATTTGCAAAAGAATACATTAGCATTGGGGTAGCAATACAAATTCCATTTACACTGCCTCTTTATGCTGTAGGACTTCCCTGGTGGCTCAGATGGTAAAGCGTCTGTCCACAATGCGGGAGACCGGGGGTTCGATCCCTGGATGGGGAAGATCCCCTGGAGAAGGAAACGGCAATCCACTCCAGTACTATTGCCTGGAAAATCCCATGGACAGAGGAGCCTGGTAGGCTACAGTCCATGGGGTTGCAAAGAGTCGGATACAACTGAGCGACTTTGCTTTCTTTTTATGCTGTAGGAAAAGCCATTTCCACTGAGATGCATGAAGCATATCTAAACTTGACTCACTTCACAATGCTCTGTCACTGAAGACTTTGCAGCCTTTGGGCACCAGCTTTTTGGTTTATTTTTCTCTTGTTCAGAAAGTGTGCTATTTCCAAATAGATGGAGAAATACCATGTTCTTGGGCTGGAAGAATCAATATAATGAACATGAGTATACTGCCCAAAGCAATCTATAGATTCAATGCAATCCCTATCAAACTACCAAAGGTATTTTTCACAGAACTAGAACAAAATATGTCACAATTTGTATGGAAACACAAAACCCCAAATAGCCAAAGCAATCTTGAGAAAGAAGGATAGAACTGGAGGAATCAACCTTCTGATATCAGACTATACTACAAAGCTACAGTCATCAAGATAATATGGTACTGGCACAAAGATAAAAATACAGATCAATGCAACAAAATAGAAAGTCCAGAGATAAATCCATGTACCTATGAACACCTTATCTTTGACAACAGAGACAAAAATATACAATGGAGAAAAAACAGTCACTTCAACAAGTGCTGCTGGGATAACTGGCCAACTACATGTAAAAGAATGAAAGTAGAACACTTTCTCACACTGTACACAAAAATAAACTCAAAATGGATTAAAAAGCCTAAATGTGAGACCAGAAATTAAAACTCTTAGAGGAAAGCATAGGCAGAACACTCAATGACATAAATCACAGCAAGATCCTCTATGACCTACCTCATAGAGTAAGGGAAATAAAAGCAAAAATAAACAAATGGGACCTAATTAAACTTAAAAGGTTTTGTACAATGAAGGAAACCATAAGCAAGGTGAAAAGACAGCCCCGAGAATGTGAGAAAATAAAAGCAAATGAAACACCTGACAAACAATTAATCTCCAAAATACACAAGCAGCTCATACAGCTCAATACCAGGGAAACAAACAACCCAATCAAAAGGTGGGCAAAAGACCTAAACAGACATTTCTCCAAAGAAGACATGCAGATGGCTAATAAACATAAGAAAAGATGTTCAACATCACTCATTATTAAAGAAATGCAAATCGAAACCACAATGAAGTATCATCTCATGCCAGTCAGAATGGCCATCATCAAAAAGTCTACAAAAAATTAATGTTGGAGAGGATGTGGAGAAAAAGGAACCCTCTTACACTGTTGGTGGGAATGCAAACTGGTACAGCAACTATGGAGAACAGTGTGGGGATTCTTTAAAAAGCTGGGAATAGAACTGCCTTGTGACCCAGCAATCCCTCAGCTGGGCATACACACCAAGGAAACCAGAACTGAAAGAGATACCTGAATGCCAATGTTCACTGCAGCTCTATTTACAATAGTTAGGACATGGAAACAACCTAGATGTCCATTGGCAGATGAATAGATAGGGAAGTTGTGGTACATATACACATGGAATATTATTCAGCTATAAAAAAAAAGAATGCATTTGAGTTAGTTCTAATGAGGTAGATGAACTTGGAGCCTGTTATACAGAGTGAAGTAAGTCAGAAAGAGAAAGGCAAATACTGTATATTAACACATATATAAGGAATTTAGAAAAATGGTAATGACAATCCTACATGCAGGACAGCAAAGAAGACACAGATGCAAAGAACAGATTTTTGGACTCAATGGGAGAAAGTGAAGGTGGGATGATGTGAGAGAATAGCACTGAGATGTGTACCTTACCATATGTAAAACAGATGACCAGTTTGATGGTCATGCAAGTTCGATGTATGAAGAAGAGCCCCCAAAGCCAGTGCTCTGAGACAACCCAGAGGGATAGGGTAGGGAGGGGAGGTAGGAAGAGAGGTTCAGATTGGGCGGACACATGTATGCTGCTGCTGCTGCTGCCGCTGCTGCCGCTAAGTCACTTCAGTCATGTCCGACTCTTAGCGACCCCATGCACTGCAGCCTACCAGGCTCCTCCGTCCACGGGATTCTCCAGGCAAGAGTACTGGAATGGGGTGCCATTGCCTTCTCCAGACACATGTATACCTGTGGCCAATTCATGCTGATGTATGGCAAACACCATTATAATATTGCAAAGCAATTATCCTCCAATTAAATAAATTAAAAAAGGAAGTATGTTGTTCTATAAGCTGCATTTTTGTAGACTGATTTAAAAATGTAGTGCATATTGAGAATGGCAGTTTCTTGCAAATAGTAAGTGCTGAATGAAAGTCAAGTGTTGTTGATGATAACTATATGGAGAAGAAAGAAGAGGAAATAGAGGAGGGAGATATGAAAGGAGAGACACAGACTAAGAAGAGGAAATTTTAAGAAAAAGAAGAGGATGAGGAGAAGAGGCAGGTGGCTTGAAGAAAGATACAGGATCCAACTGGAAATTCACAGTTTTTGTTTTCTTAGCATCAGAGCTTCCCCTTAAAGATACAAAAATATCATCTGAAATTACATGGAATTTAGATATCTGTTCTGCACCCTGCAAATTACTCCATTCTTTACCTTCGACTCCATGCAGCTCTCCTCTTTTGTTGTTTTGGTCTAAGATTTGTTGCTGTTCTTTAGGAAGAAGATGCTGTGTGCCGAGCCCCTGGCCAGGATCAGGGGACAGAGAAGAAGAAAGTGGCAGCATTTCCCCCACATGTGCTGCTGTCCCTTGGAGAGTATATCAGCTGTGTGGTTTACAAATAGTCTACTTGGTACTATAATAAAGGTTAACTTTGGCTTCTGAACACAGGTGGAGGTCATGGAAGCTCCTCCTAGACAAGTCAAAGTGAAATAGACTTTCTCTGGTGTTTCTGTTCTCTAATTAACAGTATCGGAAAGAAGTTATAACTCAGGCAGGGCAGGGGGAGGAAGGAAAATATTTTCAATTATCTTGGAAAGTAAAATTTCTTAAGTAGATTTTTGTCACATCAGACCTCAGTCTTTGTTTCTTCCTTTGTGTTGGGGAATGTTGGAAATTGAATTGATAATAAAATAATAGTGATAATAAAGACTAACATTTATCGAATACTTATCATATGTAGAGTACTGCTTTCCAAGCTTTATACTGGTTTATACCCAGTAGAGTCTCATCCAGTAGGTGCCATATTACAGATGAGAATTTAAATAATTTGGCTAAAGTCACATAGGTAATAAGTAGCAGAGCTAAAATGCAAACCAAGGGCTAGCTGAAAATGAAACCCTCTGTAGACCACCAGACTATATTTAGATAAGCTACAAGATGCCTCCTTCACTGCCGCACACAGTCAGTATATATGATTAAGGCTTCCCTTTGCTTTTTAAAACAGTTACCCCTTTGGATTATTACCTCTTTAAATAAAGCTCTATTTTCATTTGTGTTAAAGTTGACAGAAGTGATACTCTCTCATGAGGCAAGTGATACTTTGATCTGGGAGTCTAAAATAACCATTTTTTCCTGAATATTTCTACTCTGTAGATCTTAGGTCTTAACATAAAACCTCAGCATCCTTACTTAGACTCAATAAGCCATGGGACATAGGACAACACTTGGAGGTTACCTGCAAGGATTATCTGGGGAGGTGAGATGTGCAGCGATGAGAAGGAAGATGTCTGGCTCTGTTAGGCTTTGATGTCTGCCTTTCTGAGACATTCATGCTTACATGATCTGCAGTATACTTTAAATTAAGGGAGAAACCCAATGTTTAATTTGCTTTCAGAAGGTAATTTCCTGAGCTTTTAGAGAAATGTAGCAAATTGTCTCAAGAGCAGTGGGCATGGTGGCCACTAATTAGTAATTGTCTTAAGAAGTCGAATGAATAACTATCTCAATAGTTCCACTTCTGTCTCCTGCTATCTTCTTGACCAAACTAGGATAGCAAGATGAATGAGGAAATTGAGGCCCCTAGATGTCCAAGGTCACACCTTTCAGTCTCTAAGAAACCAGAACCTAGGTTTCTTATCGCCAGTCAAAACTAATCTTCAATTCAGGGTGTTAATAGTGAAAGATGCCTTGCTGCAGAAAGAAGGGGAGTATACTAATTAGTCAAGGTGTTTAGGAAACACAGCATTCTCTACCATCCTTCAGAAATTAAAATGTGTGTTTTGCATATTAAATTCTTTCCTAAATTCTGCTGTAAATTTTTAAGACTTGGTTTCACCAACAAATGCTGTACACTTTGATCACAGGTGGTTTTTTCTTTTTAAACACTTGTCAATATGCAGAGGCACTAGTATTTCACAAAATCCATTTTAAGTAGTATGCCACAAAGCAGTTCAGAGGGAGTTCTGGAAACGCTTCTTATTAAAAATAATGGTCGAAATCATAATGATAGTAACTGACTTTTATTGGTATTTCATGTTCATACTATCTTACCTTGGAATACCATCATATCTTCACAACAGGTCTCTCCCTAGCTTTTTCTATCTGATTGATTCTCTGGACTCCTTCTATATGTGCCTTTTCTAAAGCACTTTCACTATGCCCTCCTCCCACTCTATCATCACCACAACATACACTATTCTCAGCATAAAATCCAACTTTTCAGTCTGGCATTTCAGTCTTTCTCTTTCTCCAGGTTCCCTCTCCACTGTTCTCCAAGACAAGCCCTGTGGTTGAAAAGTTGACACATTTTCTGATCCTCAAATTGGGCACAAACTTCCTCACTTCCCCCACCTTTTCTCCTCTCTCCATTTGTGCGGGTGTGTTTCTCAATACAGCATAGGTTCCTTTGAGAGCAGAGGCTGTGATCTGCTCATCATCATTTCCCTCACAGAACCTGACCCTAGGTCTTACACCAAGGATCTTGTAACAACTTCAGCTGGCCACTCGTACTGCCTTCATGCTGTCTTACCATCTCTCAAACAACGAATGTCCACAACCAGAGTCACACCTGACCTGTGGTTTTATTTTTAGACTTTAACTATGGTGACAAAGTTTTATTATGAAGAAAGTTAGAAATAGGTAACTTCCTGGTGGCTCAGACAGTAAAGAGTCTGCCTGTGGTGTGGAAGACCTGGGTTTGATCCCTGGGTCGGGAAGATCTCCTGGAGAAGGAAATGGCAACCCAGTCCAGTATTCTTGCCTGGAAAATCCCACGAACAGAGGAGCCTGGCATGCTACAGTCCACGGGTTCGCAAAGAGTCAGACACAACTGAGCGGCTTCACTTTCTTTCTTAGAAATATGTTAAGTGATTGTACTCAAAGGAAAAAAGCTATCTCTATTTTAATTGTCTTTTAAAAAAATTATTGAAATTCTAGACCTTCAAGCTCAAGTTTGTATGTTGGTTGAAAGAACAGCTTTAGGTGCCCTTGAGCTGTGTCAAGTACATAGTCTGCCTTCCATATAGTTACGTCTCTACCTTGTTACAGACATAACTGTTTGCAGAGGGATCCACAGCTAAGAAGACAGAGAGGCTGAGATTGAACAGACAGTCTACAGTCAAAGATCTGGCTTTGGGTTCCAGTTTCATAACTGACTTCTGAGTGACCTTGGGAAAAGCCACCTTCCCTTCTTAGGCAGCAGTAAAATAAATAAAATAAAATGTAATATTTGAATTCACAGGGTTATTGTGGAAATTAACAGCAGTAATTGCTATAAAATACCTTGTAGATTCTAAGGGACTCTGTGAATGTTAGTTATTATTAAAGAAATATTCTGGACATCTCCAGGTTTTTGTTGCTTATCTGTTTGCATAAGGCAATACTAGAGGTATTTCCAACTACCCTTGAATAATTTCTCTCATGAAACGTATGATTCTCTTGCATGCGTGCGTGCTCAGTTGCTTCAGTGGTATCCAACTCTGTGATCCCATGGACCATAGCCTGCCAGGCTCCTCTGTCCATGGGGTTTTCCCAGCAAGAATACTGGAGTGGGTTGCCATGCCCTCCTCCAGGGCATCTTCCTGACCCAGGGATCAAACTTGTATTTTCTGCATTGGAGGCAGATTCTTTACCACTGAGTTACCTGGGAGGCCTCTTAGGTCTGTGCAAATGCTCCATGTTCCAGTTTTAATTCTGTCTATATTTACATGCAGCAGGCTCAACTTCTTAACCAAAAATTCTCTTTTTAGTGTTTGAAGTCTGCTGTTCAAACTTTTGACTCGATGAAGTATTATGGATAAATTTGCCATTTTAGATGCTGATATCAACTTTGGACTTTCAACTACACACACACACACACACACACACACACACACACACCCCATTAGGTTTATTTTCCTTTCTCTTTCCTTTCTTCTATCCCTCCTAACTTTCTCTTCCATCCTTATTATTTTTTTTTTCTCCAATTAAAGTCTAGAAATATTCATTTCAGAGAATATCACGTGAATCTTTGCCCAGAGTGACTCTTTTATTTCTCTTCTGCCTGAAACACTTGTAAAGCCTCACCGTTTTCTCCAAAGCATTCAGATAATCTCTGGTAGATAAAATGGGCCCAACTCTGTGTTATTTACCAATTAAGTCCCAGAGCAGACTGTGAAGTTAAGGCACAATCTACTATGCAGGGAACTTGATTACTGAAGAACATGCCCCAGGCATTCCATGACCTATAGAGGCAGTACATTTTCTCTGATATGATGGGAATTATTGACTCACTGAACTAGAACGCTCTGAAAGTCCACGTAAAGACCCTTATTTCCAGAATGGATTGAAAAGCCAACAGTCACTGGTTTCCTGCATACTCACAGTTTGTAGATTATTGATCTGATAATTAATCAACTCAGTATCCTCAGTATTAGCTCAATGAATGTGCAAAACCCCTTCATGAGACTTGAGTTGAAGAACACCCCAAATTTGCACCTCACAGCAGCTGCTTATAGTGCTCAACTGTTCAAATTATTTTTGTCTTTGAAGTGTAGCAGTTTAGCCTTCCTTAAAACACACAAGGTCAAGGAAAGTAATCAGATCAGATCAGATCAGTCGCTCAGTCGTGTCCGACTCTTTGCGACCCCATGAACCGCAGCACGCCAGGCCTCCCTGTCCATCACCAGCTCCCGGAGGTCACTCAGACTCGCATCCATCGAGTCAGTGATGCCATCCAACCATCTCATCCTCTGTCGTCCCCTTCTCCTCCTGCCCTCAATCCCTCCCAGCATCAGAGTCTTCTCCAATGAGTCAACTCTTCGCATGAGGTGGCCAAAATACTGGAGTTTCAGCTTTAGCATCATTCCTTCCAAAGAAATTCCAGGATTGATCTCCTTCAGAATGGACTGGTTGGATCTTCTTGCAGTCCAAGGGACTCTCAAGAGTCTTCTCCAACACCACAGTTCAAAAGCATCAATTCTTCGGCGCTCAGCCTTCTTCACAGTCCAGCTCTCACATCCATACATGACCACAGGAAAGACCATAGCCTTGACTAGGCGAACCTTTGTTGGTAAAGTAATGTCTCTGCTTTTGAATATGCTCTCTAGGTTGCTCATAACTTTCCTTCCAAGGAGTAAGCGTCTTTTAATTTCATGGCTGCAGTCACCATCTGCAGTGATTTTGGAGCCCAGAAAAACAAAGTCTGACACTGTTTCCCCATCTATTTCCCATGCAGTGATGGGACCAGATGCCATGATCTTCGTTTTCTGAATGTTGAGCTTTAAGCCAACCCTTTCACTCTCCACTTTCACTTTCATCAAGAGGCTTTTTAGCCCCTCTTCACTTTCTGCCATAAGAGTCGTGTCATCTGCATATCTGAGGTTATTGATATTTCTCCCGGCAATCTTGATTCCAACTTGTGTTTCTTCCAGTCCAGCATTTCTCATGATGTACTCTGCATATAAGTTAAATAAACATGGTGACAATATGCAGCCTTGACGTACTCCTTTTCCTATTTGGAACCAGTCTGTTGTTCCATGACCAGTTCTAACTGTTGCTTCCTGACCTGCATACAGATTTCTCAACAGGCAGATCAGGTGGTCTGGTATTCCCATCTCTTTCAGAATTTTCCACAGTTTATTGTGATCTACACAGTCAAAGGCTTTGGCATAGTCAATAAAGCAGAAATAGATGTTTTTCTGGAACTCTCTCGCTTTTTCCATGATCCAGTGGATGTTGGCAATTTGATCTCTGGTTCCTCTGCCTTTTCTAAAACCAGCTTGAACATCAGGAAGTTCACGGTTCACATATTGCTGAAGCCTGGTTTGGAGAATTTTGAGCATTACTTTACTAGTACTGCCTAGGAAATAAGTAAATTGCCACAGACATGCAATTATAAATAAGAAAGGCCTAGAAAAACAATATAATCATGGAGTTTTCAAGTTGAAATAAAATACAATAAAATTGTTTACAATTTATTGCATATTAAGGCTAGCCTTGGAGGATTACAGACAAGGGTCCTTATAAATTTAAGTACGTGTTTGTGTGTGTATGTGCCTGTACTAAATTTTTTCTCAAAGGATTATTGTTGGAACTTGTTTCATTGAGAGTTCTCATGTCACAGCCTCTCAGGAAAGCATATTCTCTGGTGACTAGCATAAGCCACATGAAATATTTTGTGGAGAAGTTCAGAACTTAATCTTATCCCTATCTGGCCTATTAGAATTCTCTTCTAAATGTTGATATAAAGATCAATTCTGTTTTTTTGTTTTTTTTTTAGTTTTGAATTTTAT
The DNA here is from genome assembly GCA_935064755.1 of Tragelaphus eurycerus. NCBI lineage: Eukaryota > Metazoa > Chordata > Mammalia > Artiodactyla > Bovidae > Tragelaphus > Tragelaphus eurycerus. The sequence continues at coordinate 18,481,213 of CAKXYN010000023.1, forward strand.
TTATTTATTTTTTCTTGTTCTGGATTTTTTTTAATTAAATTTTATTTTGCTTAACTTTACAATATTGTATTGCTTTTGCCATACATCAAGATGGATCCGCCACAAGTATACAGGTGTTCCCCATCCTGAACCCTCCTCCCTCCTCCCCTCCCCATACCATCCCTCTGGGTCGTCCCAGTGCACCAGCCCCAGGCATCCATTATCAGGCATCGTACCTGGACTGGCGACTCGTTTCAGATATGATATTATACATATTTCAATGCTATTCTCCCAAATCATCCCACCCTCTCCCGTTCCCAGAGTCCAAAAGTCTGTTGACTACTATCTCACACGTGTAGATGAAACAATACATCTTGCTCCTCTATTTCCATGGTCTTTCTGTCCCTCCCAGCCTCTCCAAATCATCTTCCTATCTCACACTCTGATGGTGGTCCTTCTGTGATAAGTAGAAGTCTGAGTCAGCACCCACGCTCTGAACCATGGCTCTTCCTCTCACCCCTTCTTCTCTGCGAAGGTCCCTCTCTCTTCCCATATCCCTGTCTCCTTAGAGGGGTTCTATAACAGATTCCTTTGCTGAGATCTCAAAGATTCACTTATATGAAGTGATCACTTTAATATTTGTGGAATAAATTAATGAATAGGTCCAGCCAGGAATCTACATTTTAAGGTTTTGCTCTCTTATGTATTCCATAGTACCTTCATGTTTTTAATACATGAAAGATTTAAAGATTTATAAACTCACAGAGTTGGTTCTCTAGTGCTACGATTTTAGCTTCAATGTAAGCAGTGAGATCTTAGTCCTGTGTCTTTGAATGGCACCTACTCAATCTGTTTTGCCATCAAGGGTTCTTAAGCACCACAAAGGCAACGACCTTTTCTCTACTTCTGTGTTTAACCCCCACAGCCCTCATTATATTACTCTGTTCAACAAATGCCAATGTCCAGCTCTTTCTGCTCCTTCAATCTCCAGATAATTTGGTCGACTATAACAAAATGTTTTGCAGCTTACAACATGAAGTTGTTAAAGATTCTTTGTCAGGTAATTGATAAAAGAACATTTCAGCCTATCCTTCACATCCACTGGGCTCCAAGTTTATGCCACCTATACTTGTACACCTCATACCTAAAACACCATTAGCCTGTTAACATAAGAATATCACCAATTGCAGATGAATGGTAATGCAGATCTCTAACCCTCCAAGCTGCCTGACAGTTCATGCCACCAGGGATTATTCTGGGCCCCCTGATGCTGGAGTATTGGCATACTCCTGTTCCTGGGGAACAGGATCTTGAGACGGAATGGTCTCCAAGACCAACACCGAGTGCCAGGCCCCAGTTCTAGCCTAGTTTCGATCATAGTCAGGACCATAATTATGCCTCAATATCTATATCTCATGGGCTTTCCAGCTGGTGCTATGTAAAGATCCTGCCTGCCAATGCAGGAGACATGAGAGATGCAGATTTGACCCCTGGGTTGGGAAGATACGCTTGAGGAGGGCACGGCAACCCACTCCAGCATTTTTGCCTGGAGAATTCCCATGGACAGAGGAGCCTGGTGGGCTACAGTTCATAGAGTCACAAAGAATTGGACACAACTGAAACAACTTCAGAGAAGGCAATGGCACCCCCACTCCAGTACTCTTGTCTGGAAAATCCCATGGACAGAGGAGCCTGGAAGGCTGCAGTCCATGGGGTCGCTAAGAGTCAGACACGACTGAAGGACTTTACTTTCACTTTTCACTTTCCTGCATTGGAGAAGGAAATGGCAACGCACTCCAGTGTTCTTGCCTGGAAAATCCCAGGGACGGGGGAGCCGGGTGGGCTGCCCTCCATGCGGTCACACAGAGTCAGACACGATTGAAGCGACTTAGCAGCAGCAGCAGCAGAAGCAACTTAGCACACATGCACACACCTACATCTCACATCAAGGCAGTCTGAGCAAAGCTCATGGGACTGCTACGCAAGGCAAGTTATCTCCTTCTCTTGGCAATCCGCTCCCTACTTCTCACTTCTCCTCGCCTCACATTTTCTCCTCATGCAAAATTAGTATAGATGGCGCATATGGTAGAGAAAGTTTCTGGAAAGTAATAGGGTAGATGTCTTACTAGTAAAGGTGTTTTAAAACCTCAAGCAGAGGTTTAAAAATTAGAAATAGCTTTTAATTGATGCAAATGTATTGATTGAATTTGGCTCACTGATACAAAATCATGGCTTATATATCCAATAAAATTTGCCTTGACATCAGCCAGTCAATCTGAATATTAGACAATGATTTATTGATTATTTTTCTTGTATTGTGAAGGCCAATTTGCATTTAGATTTTTAGTCATAATAAAGTTATAGTATTTGCCTTACTTTAGAGAGTGTTATTTGGAGAAGGCAATGGCACCCCACTCCAGTACTCTTGCCTGGAAAATCCCATGGACAGAGGAGCCTGGTAGGCTGCAGTCCGTGGGGTCACTAAGAGTCGGACACGACTGAGCGACTTGACTTTCAATTTTCACTTTCCTGCATTGGAGAAGGAAATGGCAACCCACTCCAGTGTTCTTGCCTGGAGAATCTCAGGGTCGGGGGAGCCCGGTGGGCTGCCGTCTATGGGGTTGCACAGAGTCGGACATGACTGAAGCGACTTAGCAGCAGCAGCAACAGCAGCAGCAGCAGAGAGTGTTATTAATAAGACAAAATAAGATTGCACACTTGATGCCATTGCTTTTAAACTTACCCTTACACAAAACCTAAACCCACCACCACCATACAGTGCCCTCAGGGGATCATCAACCCTCCATCAGACCTGTCAGAATTTTCCATAGTCAACACAGAGCAGCACGTGTAAGCCCTGCCATCACATACAATGAAGGTGGAGAAAACCGTCAGGTAGACCAGACGGTTTCCATTCTACAACCCATCAAGCCTGAACAGTTAGAATAGATTTTGGAACTCCCTCCCATATGCACAGATAAAGCTGTAAATATGCCCTCTTGTTCTACTGATGGGAGCCTCAGGAGGCTGATAATCATTTGTCCCAAATAAACTTGTTTGAACTCTTGGTGGATTCCCTTTAGTTTTTCATTACCATTCTGGAATAAAATGCAAATAATTAGGTGACAGCATGCCCTTTGGACATTATTAACTATATCACAATTATCACATGTAGTGTATTCTATGTGCGTACAAGTCCCTTCAGGATAGTGCATATTCTCAACCTTCACTAAAAAAAAAAAAAACCCAAAAGAGAGGGAATTATTAACACCCACTCTTCAAGTGCCATAAAACCAAATCTCAGACTGTGGAACTAAACATTTGTGGCTCAGGCGTCTATACAGGCTGGTTGGAGAATTCATTCACTATAGTATTTGACACACTCATTCTCTCAGGTGAAATACTGCGGGCAAAACTGCATAATTTATTAGGCTTGTACGGCAAGGCGGAATAATTAGATCCTCTCCTTGTACAAGGCTACATTTTATGATGATCTTTTTAATGCTGTAATCTAAATTGAGGCTGGAGTTGAGGCATGGAGCGGGCTTGAAAGTAAACTAATTGGGAGATGCTCTACATGAACTAACAGCTGTACTATTATGTCATCAAAAGTAGGATCCTATTCTTAAAGGCTTTCAAATCATCTGTATTAGGTAACAAGTACCTCAAATGTTTTAATAGCAAGAAATGATTATACATATCTATATATCTATATATATACAACGTTGTGTTCTATTGTGAGTGGGGAGGAAAAGAAAAAGGTTAGAAGCCAACAGTGTCCTCCATGAACAGGTAGAAAAGAATTTCCAAATGTTGGCAAGAGGTGACAAAGTAAGAAAAAAGATCTGCCTTACCTCACAGTTCCTCCTGAGCCTTGAAACGATGGTTTAGAGAAAAGTAGCCAGTGTCACCAAAGAGACAATTTGGAATAAGAATTTGAGATCCTTTTTGGGTGATCAAGGCAAAGAAGGCCGCGAACACAGAGGCCACACGATGTCCAGGTGTTTGCTAAAGTGGCTCGCTCGGTCCATCCCCGCCGTACCAGCACCTGAGCACTAAAGTGGGTCCGTCATTCTAGGAGATTTGCTTTTAAAGTGCTTCCCCTTAGACTGCTTTCCTTAGCATCCCGTTCTCCTTCAGTGATCAAGTGGTGCATGAGGATAGGGTTGTTTTCCCGTTGGAGATTTACTTCTTATTAAATAGTCAGACAACCCATCTCAGGGGCCCAAGAAAGAACCATTGAGGAAGATAATTCTTCCTGCAGCCACTCTGGTTCTGCTTGGCTGCCACTCTGCCACGTTGTTTCCTCCTTTTTTTTTTCCTTTGCACATTACTGAGAGGTTAAATTTTTACAAATCTTATAAGACATTTTTGTCTTTGAGCAGATAGAAGATAAGGAGGGCTCAAACACCTGGGCCTCTCAGGATGGAAAACTCCATTTGAGAAACTAATTTGCCATCTTGAAGGTTGATCCATGAGCATACCTAGCTGTGGAATTCAGGTGGGAGAATCAAGTTCAAAGAAAAGGTCATGAGAAACCCTTCCCATGAGATCTGGTCCCTTTCTCTTTGAGAGCAGGCCAAAGTCAAATTCCTTCACTGTCTATTTTCTGAACTCAAGTGCCTAGAACTCCAGTTTTCATCACCCTCATTTCATTCTCTTCCTCTTCATTATCATGATCACAGAAACAAATGTAATTTTTATTCCTTAACATCGAGTAGAATAATTTGCCTTAAGCATAGGGTAAAAACTAAGGCTCACTTGTATTCTCTGTTTCCTTTGAACATCACATAATTGGTCCCTAGATTTCCCTGAAATCTTAGATTTTATTCTGAAAACCTTACATTAGCTATGACTTTATCCTAAGGATCAACTCCCTTTAAGCCTCAATATCTATCCCTTGCTTTTAGAAATGAAACTGTTTTTCCAAAGGCTCAGCATGCTGTCCTTTGGGCTTTTGCCATATCTTAGCAACCACTCTGTTGGGGAACCTTACAAACAAAACTAGGCTTCGGAGTCTGGGCACATATTAAAAGATATGTTGCAATAATAAACATTTTAGTTTCTTTGTTTAAACCAGCAATAACAGCTTTTAGTAACTGCTGAGGTCTTGCCCTTTGTTCTGATTAAAGAAAAGAGATTCTTTAAATTTAGTGTATTTCCAGGTTAATTTGCTCTTGCATTTAAGAAATCTCTACATGATAGTTCAATATTAGATTCACATTTAGAAGAGATGTATGGTCTCAACTGGCAATTATAGATGAAGTTTTTTGTTATCTTTATGGAATTTCCTAATTATCTTCAGGAATTATACATCCCCATTTTGAAAATCATTCCTTTCAAAGAAATCTAATGGCTTTATGAGGCCATTCACTTTAATCTCAGCATTCCTGCCAGACTGACAGAGGGAAAAGTATCAAATATTTTATAAGTGGATGAAAGAAGAAAACAATGTCTAGTCATGTAAGATTCAATGCAGCATTTTCTTTTAGTCAATCATCCCTTTACTAAAAGGAACCAGGGCCCCTTGGAGATGTGGCTGATTTTAGAATTGGGGTAGGAAATATACAAGATAAGCCTAGAGAATTTCACAGCTCTTAAAAATAGAAGGAAAATGAAGACTTGATGAAACTGGTAAACACAAAAACTTATAGAGCCCTTCTCGCATTTGTTGTTTCTCAAGTGTTTTAGCTCAAAATAATCAATATGCCCAAGTGGCATATTCTGAAGTGGCATGTTCTGAACCCTTTCATACTAAGTAAGTATTTGCTGACTGCAAAATCAAAAAAATTATCATTTGAAGTGTCATCTTCTCTTATTCTATGCAACAGCAACAAACCATTTCTCAATCAGGTTGTAATATGCAACGAAAAGCGGCTTTTATATAACAACTGGCAATGACCAGCTCGGTGATTGGACTGAGAAGAAGCTCCAAAGCACTTCCCAAAGCCAAACTTCCACCAAAAAAAAAAAGGTCATGGTCATTGTTAGTCTGCTTCTGGTCTGATCAACCACAGCTTTCTGAATCCCAGAAAAACCATTACATCTGAAAAGTAGCTCGGTAAATCAATGAGATGCTCAGAAAACTGCAACACCTACAGCCAGAATTGGTCAACAGAAAGGGCCCAGTTCTCCACGACAATGCTCAATCACACGTCACACAACCAACGCTTCAAAAGTTGAACAAATTAGGCTACGAAGTTTTGCCTCATCCACCATACTCACCTGACCTCTCACCAACTGACTACCACTTCTTCAATATCTTGACAAGTTTTTGCAGGGAAAATGCTTCCACAACCAGAAGTAGTCAGAAAATACTTTCCAAGAGTTCCTCTAATCCTGACACAAGGGTTTTTATGCAATAGGAATAAACTAATTTATTAATATTTCTCTTTAGCAAAAATGTGTTGAATGTAACGGTTCCTATTTTGATTAATAAAAATGTGTTTGAGCCTAGTTATAATGATTTAAAATTCACAATCCAAAACTGAAATTACTTTTTCACCAACCTCATAAATGAATACATAAATGTATGGAATAGACAAATCACCCATGCAGAACAATTCCACACAACTTATGTGGATAGTCAGCCCCTTAGAAGGTAGAACATAACTCTCCATTCTTCAAGTGTGGGCTGCTCATAGTGTATGCCCTCTTGGGGCATGAACAAGGGTTCATGAGCAATGTATGAACAAGGGTTCATGAGCAATATATGAACAAGGTACAAAGAGTACTTTTCCAGTTGATAAATCTTACAAATATTATCTCAGACATCAAAAATGATGTCATCTTGATTTCATGTACCCTTGATATAAAGTGATGAGAATGGCACTTTACCTCTGTGATCTTTCTCCAAAAGTGGGACACTCACATTCCCACTCTGATCATGAGAAAAACATCAGAAAAATCCCAATTAAGAGACATTCTGCAAAGTTCCTGACCAGTAGCCTTCAAAGCTGTCAAGGTCAAAAATGTAAAGTCCAACTTTTTGTCACAGGGAAGAGGAACCTAAGAAGACATAATAAGTAAATGTAATGTGGTGTCCTGGATTGTATCCTAGAGAAAGAAAGTCAAAACTAAGGAAGTCTGAATACAAGTATAATAATGGATCAATATTGATTCATTAATTGTGACAAATGTACTATACTGGCATTAGATGTTAATGATGGGGGAAATGTGTGTAGGTTATATGGGAACTCTACCTTTGCAATAAATCTAAAACTCTTATTTAATTTTTTAAAAACATCTACCTACTACTTCCCAGGCAACACCTAAGTGCATGTATAGACTGGTATTCAAAAAATGTTTGCTAAATATATGAAAATAACATTTGTCCTTAGTCTCCATAAATTTACCATAGTGCATCAACTTCCATACAAGAGTTCTTCTTTTATTTAATAACTTTGAGAGTGGTATTAGAATATGAAAAAAGGAAATTCTATAGTGGAAAACTCAGAAGTAATTTTTTAGCAATGCATATTGACATTACTCACAATTTACATTACAATAGAATTTTAAAAATGAAAATATTAATGAGACTAAATGCTTTATTTTCAAAATACTTCACATGTATTTGTAATGTCAATTTCTTCAATAATAAATTAAAAAGGCAAGGTAGGCATTACTCTGCATTTTGAACATCAAAAATCTTGAGGCAAAGAGACAGTATATGATGTATTCAAGGTGGAAAAGAGCCTAATAATCTACATATTGGCAATAATTAGGGTGTGAATTGAGCAAGCTGGCTAACTTCCCTGGGGTTAAGTTTCCCTGTTTGAAAAATGAAGGAAATTTCCATGGTAGAGGAAAGTTCCTGTATAATACACCCCCCGTCCAACTCCAAACACACAGAATATAATAAATTTATTTATTTAAAAATGAATACAGAACTGTATTAAATATTAAGGAAAAAACCCAAGGACTAAAAAGGAAAGGAAATTACAGGTATAGGCAGAGCCTGAAGTCTCAGGGTCACCAATGGGATGAGACTAGTTGTATGTGGATGATCCAGCTAAAGTCTTCAAATGGGAATGTGTGCTCCAAAATGAGCTCAGGCTGTGACAGAAATTAGAATATCCCATCTTGTCTGTCCAGGTGGCTTCCAGAAACATGATTCTTTCCCAAAGCCTGCCGCCAAAGTCAAGTTTCTCATGTGAGACTGATTTCCAGGCTGTAACTTGTACACACACTGAGAGTAGAGCTGAGAGCTCCTGTGGATCCAGATGGCACAAGAGGCACAGGCTGAGGCCATCATGAGATGGCTTCCGGAAAAGGGTGCAGAAGGGAACTTTTCAAGAGATGAGTGAAACCAAAAAACTGGGTGAATTCCAATTCTAGAAAAAAAGAAATCTAAAAAGATCCTTAAAAATCAATGTCCTAAAAAAAAAAAAAATCAATGTCCTTGAAATTCTCAAAGAAATAAGACAGGAGAATGGGAAACCCAAGAGTAGGTCCAATACTAGGCTAACATAAACAAAGAAATTGAAACATGAAAGGTAGAATTGAGGAAATTTCCTAGTATGGAAACAAAGAGATAAAGTGATAGTAAATAAAAGAGAAACTGAGCTGAAGGCTAAGAAGTATCAATATAAGCCTAATAAGAATTTCATAAGAAAAATATAAAGAATTTGGGAGAGGGTTTAAAAGAGCTAAATAATGGCTGAAAATTTCCAAAGTTTCCAAAAGAGTCTTCCAATTAGGGAGACCCATGTTGTACACAGCAAGAGAAATAAAAAATACAGTCCACACATAGACTGTAAAACCCACGAGAAGAGATAAATTACCTAAAAAGAACAGCATCGGTTTGACAGCTCATTTTTTCATTAATAAAAGAATTCATTCAAAGTGTCATGGGAAAATAATTGTGAATATAGAATGTTATGCCTTCAAGAGTAAATGTGAAATGAAGACATCTTTAGACATTTAAGGACTAAGTTTATTACTATCAGATCCTCACTGTAAGAATTATTAAAGGCTATAATTCATCAAAAAGAATAATAAATTCAGAACTAAGGAGTGGGATTCAAGAAAGTTGGTAAGCAAAGAAGTTGAATATAGTGATGATAAAAACGCATAGATGTTTACTGTAAATAATAAAGAAGAAAAATTTCTTTTGTGTTTAAAACATGTTGGAATTAAAATTCTAGACATCAACATTATGAAAACTGGGAATTAGGAGCTATGTATCTAACTAAGGAGTATGAGGTACACTAAGATCCTTCATGTATACTTCATTAGAAAATTAGTAATAGAATATGTATATTGAAAATTTAAAGATAACCATTAAAAGAAAAGAAATAAACTGTGTACCTTGCCAAATAGTATATGAAGGAAAAGAGCAAAAAAAAAGAAAATTATATCAGTCCAATAAAGACTACTAATAAAGAGGGAAATAGAAGTAAACCTAAAGTAGCATAAAGAAAACACACAATGAGGCAGCAGAAATAAAATCCAAATATATATGGGGAAGCAAGTTTCAGAATAATATTTTGTATATAGCATTGATACCTATTACATAAAATGTCTGTCTCTAATAACATATATGTAATCAAGTCTACAAAATGCTTTAAACAGACAAAAAATCAAATTCATTGAATTCATGATAGTGGATGTATGTTGGGTAAGGGGTCCCAGAAGACTCACCTTATCTATGATATATTAATTATTTATATATTTAAAAAGAGATAATGCAAATATTAAATTTCAGGCTTAATTAGAGATGATAGAAACCCAGATATTATTAGATTTTTCTTTGTATGCCTTATGTTTTCCTATTTTTTTTTACACAAAATGTTTAGACTAGGTTATTCCTTCTAAGTCTAATAATGTGTATATTTCTATATTATCTCAAAGTATCCAGTGAGCTAAAGGCAGAATCAAGACTAGCACCAATGTTTCCTAATTTCAAGTCCATGATTCTTTCCTTTACACCAATATTCTAGATGTTCGGGTTACAATCAATTTTAGCTGCTCCCTGGAGTCCTTAGGGATGACTTGAAAGTTCATACAAGCTTTGGGTTTTCATTACTTTTTTTTCTACTCTCAGTGCTTAGATTGGCACCAATTTACCCTCAAGAGGTTCTTGTGAGCCTTAATTGAGGACCACAAAAGATAGCAAGATCTTTAAGTGAGTAGCTCTGAGTAATTTCCCAAGCAGATCACTCTGCAGAATTTCATTTTCAACATGAATGGTCACACTTCAAGCAATGAATGAGACGCATTGTTCAAGGGAAATGACGCACTCGATTCTGTAGTGCTGCTCAACAGTCCCAGTGCAGCTGAGCAGCAGTGCGTCAGCATTTTCGTTATAAACCCATCAGCAGGATGTAAGTGCCAGAAGCTTCTAAAATCAATTTGCTGAGTCACTGCCGAGAAGGATTCACAAGACTGTCACAAACATAAAGACCAACCTCTTCAAGGATGTCTTTCTTTACTATACTCGTCCTCATGCTGACCCTTTTATGACCTTGAATATTTTCCTTGTGTATGGAGCCTGCTAGCTTGATTATTATTGGTTCATATCAATAGACTCTTACCTCTCTTACTTTTTCTCTACAATTGGAGAAAATTTGGGGGTAAGAGGAAGGTCTTTTGTTTATCATGATTATTATCTGTAGAGAATCAGATTATTGCTGCATGCCATAGTTTTTACGAGCAGAATAGCTGAATGAGAAAGGTAATCAATAATCTAATATGTTATCATGCACTTTAATAATGAAAACACTCTCTTTATGGCACTGGATTCACTCCTAGATTAGAAAATTAGTTAGAGCACATAATAGACTTTTTTTTTTTTTTTCTGGAATGGATACACCGTAGAAGACAAAATCTATTTGAAACATCAAATTCATAAACTAGTATCCTCTGACTCTGGAATGCTGTACATTTCCTTCTGGGTGTCTAAAGCCAAACCATCATTCTTCATTAGTAGAACGCTACCAGAGAAGACCTCCCCATCTGCTCATTCCTTCTCTGTTGTCTCTAAACTCCTTTTGTATTTATGTTCACATACTGTTGAAGCCTAGCTTGAAGGATTTTGAGCATTACCTTGCTAGTGTGTGAAATGAGTATGGTAGTCTAAACATTCTTTGGCATTGCCTTTCTTTGCAACTGGAATGAAATCTGACCATTCCAGTCCTCTGGCCACTGCCAAGTCTTCCAAATTTACTGGTATATAAAATGCGGAATTTTAACAGCATCATCTTTTAGGATTTGATATAGCTCTGCTGGAATTCCATCACCTCCACTAGCTTTGCTTGTAGCGATGCTTCCTAAGTCCCACTTGACTTCACATTCCAGGATGTCTTGCTCTAGGTGAGTGACCACATCATCATGGTCATCCATAATGTAGAAAGTCTATCAATTCCACCTTCACCACATTTTTTTGTGTGTTCCCAGAAGAATATTATAAAGCTCCTTGTGCTGGAGAACACTTGAAGAAATGGACTATTTTTGTGCAAAAAGAAAAAAAAAATAGATAACTAACAAAGATCTTCTGTATAGCACAGGGAACTCTGCTCAATATTCTGTACTAAGACTTTTTTTTGTACAGTTCTTCTTTGTATTCTTGCCACTTCTTGTTAATCTCTTCTGCTTCTGTTAGGTCCTTGCTGTTTCTGTTGTTTATTGTGACCATATTTGCATGAAATATTCCCTTGGTACCTCCAATTTTCTTGAAGAGATCACTAGTCTTTCCTATTCTTTTGTTTTCCTCTATTTCTTTGCATTGTTCACTTAAGATTTTCTTTTCTCTCCTTGCTCTTCTTTGGAACTCTGCTTTCAGTTGTGTATATCTTTCCCTTTCTCTTTTGCTTTTCACTTCTCTTCTTTTCTCAGATATTTGTAAGGCCTCCTCAAGACAACCACTTTGCCTCCTTCATTTCTTTTTCTTGTGGATGATTTTGGTCACCACATCCTGTGCAGTGTTACAAACCTCTGTCCATAGTTCTTCAGGCACTCTGTCTACCAGATCTAGTCTCTTGAAGCATACTACTACTAAGTTGCTTCAGTTGTGTCTGACTCTGTGCGACCCCACAGATGGCAGTCCACCAGGCTCCACTGTCCCTGGGATTCCCCAGGCAAGAACACTGGAGTGGGTTGCCATTTCCTTCTCCAGTGCAGGAAAGTGAAAAGTGAAAGTGAAGTCGCTCAGATGTATCCGACTCTTTGGGACCCCATGAACTGCAGCCTACCAGGCTCTTCTGTCCATGGGATTTTCCGGGCAAGAGTACTGGAGTGGGTTGCCATTGCCTTCTCCACTCTTGAAGCATAGCTCTTATTAATAAGTTGCTTTGGTCTGGAATTTATTTAGGGATATTAGTTCTGTTTGCCAAGAAGCTTCTTGTTTCAGAGGCTGAAACACAGTTTAAGAACAGTGATAACAACTTATGAGGCACTAGAGAATTAACCACACATTTATTTTATATTGGAATTTGGTGGGCTAACAATATTGTGCTTGTTTCAGGTGTCCAGCAGAGTGATTCATTTGTACATATACATATATTGCTATCTATGTATATATAGCAATATATGCATATTTTTCAAATTCTGTTCCTATATCATTTAGATTATTGCAGAATATTGAGAATTCCCTATGCTATACAGAAGCTCTTTGTTCGTTATCTATTTTATTTATTTTTATTAAATCTTTTTTTGTACTGCAGTTCAGTTCAGTTCAGTTGATCAGTAGTGTCTGACTCTTTGCAACTCCACGGACTGCAGCACACCAGGCCTCCATAGCCATTACCAACTCCCGGAGTTTACCCAAACTCATGTCCATTGAGTCGGTGATGCCATCCAACCATCTCATCCTCTGTTGTCCCCTTCTCCTCCCACCTTCAATCTTTCCCAGCATCTAGGTCTTTTCCAATGAATCAACTCTTTGCATGAGGTGGCCAAAGTACTGGAGTTTCAGCTTTAGCATCGTTCTTTCCAAAGAAATCCCAGGGCTGATCTCCTTTAGGATGGACTGGTTGGATCTCCTTGCTGTCCAAGGGACTCTCGAGAGTCTTCTCCAACACCACAGTTCAAAAGCATCAATTCTTTGGTGCTCAGTTTTCTTTATAGTCCAATTCACACATCCATACATGACTACCAGAAAAACCATAGCTTTGACTAGACAGACCTTTGTTGGCAAAGTAATGTCTCTGCTTTTTAATATGCTGTCTAGGTTGGTCATAACTTTTCTTCCAAGGAGCAAGCGTCTTTTAATTTCATGGCTGCAGTCACCATCTGCAGTGATTTTGGAGCCCCCCAAAATAAAGTCAGTCACTATTTCCACTGTTTCCCCATTCATTTGCCATGAAGTGATGGGACCAGATGCTATGATCTTAGTTTTCTGAATGTTGAGTTTTAAGCCAACTTTTTTCTTTTTTTACTCTTCTCTTCCACTTTCATCAAGAGGCTCTTTAGTTCTTGTTCGCTTTCTGCCATTAGGGTGAGTCATCCCCATATCTGAGGTTATTGATATTTCTCCTGGCAATCTTGATTCCATCTTGTACTTCATCCAGCCCAGCATTTCTCATGATGTACTCTGCATAGAAGTTAAATAAGCAGGGTGATAATATACAGCCTTGATGTACTCCTTTTCCTCTTTGGAACCAGTCTGTTGTTCCATGTCCAGTTCTAACTGTTACTTCCAGACCTGCATACAGATTTCTCAAGAGGCAGGTCATGTGGTCTGGTATTCCCATCTCTTTAAGAATTTTCCAGTTTATGGTGATCCACACAGTCAAAGGCTTTGGCATAGTCGAGACAGCAGAAATACATGTTTTTCTGGAACTCTCTTGCTTTTTTGATGATCCAGCAGATGTTGACAATTTGATCTCTGGTTCCTCTGCCTTTTCTAAAACCAGCTTGAACATCTGGAAGTTCACGGTTCACATACTGTTGAAACCTGGCTTGGAGAATTTTGAGCATTACTTTATTAGTGTGTGAGGTGACTGCAATTGTGCAGTAGTTTGAGCATTCTTAGGCTTTGCCTTTCTTTGGGATTGGAATGAAAACTGACCTTTTTTGTATTCCGGTATAATCAATTGGTGCCTTTGAATTGTGGTGCTGGAGAACACTACCAAAAGTCTCTTGGACAGCAAGCAGGCCTAATAAACCAATCTTAAGGGAGATCAACCCTGAATATTCACTGGAAGGACTGATGCTGAAGCTGAAGCTCCAGTATTTTGGTCATCTGATGCACATAGATGACTCATTGGAAAAGTCATTGATGCTGGGTAAGACTGAGGACAGAAGGAGAAGAAAATGTCAAAGGATAAGATGGCTGAATGACATCACCAATACCATGACCATGAACTTGGGCAAACTCTGGGAGATGGTGAGGGACAGGGAGGCCTGCCATGCTACAGTCCATGGGGTCACAGAGTCTGACACCACTGGGCAGATGAACAACAATAACATAGGCAATTAACAATGCTATGATAGTTTAGGTGGGCAGCAAAGGGATTCAGCCATACATATACATATATTCCTTCTCCCCCAAACTCTCTCCTGTCTACACTTCCACATAACATTGAGCAGAGTACCCTGTGTTATACACTATGTCCTTGTTGGTTATCCATTTTAAATATAACAGGGTGTACTTGTCCATCCCAAACTTCATAAATGTCCTTTCCCTCCATTCTTCCCATGGAAACCATAAATTTGTTCTTTAAGTCTGTGAGTCTGTTTCTGTTTTGCAACTAAGTTCGTTTGCATCATATCTTTTGATTGCTGGGTGGTAAGTCATGTGGCATGAACTCCTCCTCTGTTGGAAGAAGATATCACTCCACTCCTCTGGATCAGGCCCAGTGAGTTGGGGCTCAGAGCACCCTCAGGTTATCTATATTCATGCTTCACTTTTCTGCAAAGGTAGCAGTTTGTTTTAAGAGATATTGCTCAAAATTACCTTAAGGTTGACAAACTCAAAGCAGATTTTGACTTAGAGGGAGAATCTAAAGGACTATTAGCAACAGCTGTAAAACCTTCCCTTATGGAGTAGTGTCTCCTGCAGTTCAGAGAATTGCAGCTTTAGAGAGTGAAGGTCCTTCAGTTCAGGAGCTTCAAAGTTCTTTTAACTGTTACAAAATCTGTAAGAAGACTTCCATCTTACAGTGCAAAATAGTGCATACACATGATTCAATGACAGAAGAAGAGAATGAGAATGAAACAAAAATTTCTGGAAACACTATAACTGCAGTAGGTGGATCAACTGATACTATACATCCTATTGTATCTTAGTGTATCCTATCCTATGTTATTCTATTCCATTACAACTCATTTTTAATGTTGAATTTATGCCTCAAATATAGAAAGTACTTTCTTCACGTAACAAAAAGAATTTCTTATTCCCATATCATTCAGTACCTGAGTCAATCTTTTTCGTGACCCTCTCTCTGATCAGTAAGAAGTTCCTTGGAATATTTGATAGGATCCTCTCTCTCCATAACTTCTGTGCTCCAGTGTGCTTTGGAGCTTTTCTGGTTGTCCTGGATTGTGGCGACAGCCGCAGTCCCTGCTCACCGTGAACAGCTGCAGCTGGACATCTCTGCTCAGGGCTTTCTGAGAGGCCATGGATGGCTCCCCCTCAATAAACCCCACCTCCTCTTCCCATCCCCAGTCTCAACTAGAAAAGAACCACTTAAAATAGTATCTGAAACATAAAATATTGGGGAAATTTTGACAAAATGTGTGTAAAAGTTACACATTGAAAACTATGAAAGATTGCTGAAAGAAATTTTAAAAGGTGTTCATGGGGTAGCAATTTTCTCAAATTCTTCTCTAGATTCAATGTAATTGCCATCAAAATCTCACTAGTACTTTTGTAGAAATTGGCAAACTGATTCTAAAATTCCTATGGCAATACAGAGAACCTACAAGAACCAAGACAACTTTGAAAAAGAACAAAGCTGGATGGCTAACACTACCTGATTTTAAGACTTATTGTAAAGCTATAGTGATTAAAACAATGTGCTATTGGCATAAAGATAGACACATATACCAATGAATAGAAAAGAGTCCAGAAGTAAATTGCCACATATATGGACAACTTATTTTCTTCAAAAGTGCAAAATCCAGTATAGAAAGGTGCTACAAAAGGTGCTGGGACAATTGGATATACTTATGTATAAAAACAGTAAACTTGAAATATGTACTTATATCATTTGCAAATATTAATTCAAAATAAATCATAGACTAAATGTAAATCCTAAAAAATAAAACTTCTAGAAAAAAACTGGAAATTTATGTTCCTGAGTTAGGAAAATTTTTTTTTAGATATGGCATAAAAACATGATGCATAAAAAGAAGAAATTAATAAACTAGACTTTCTCCAAATTTAAAGTTTTTGCAAAAGACACTTAAGAAAATGTTAAGAGAATTTTTTAACTGAAAAAAATCAACAAAACAATACATTTCTATTTTACTTACTTTTTGAGAGGCCCACAAATAGGTTACAACCTATTTGAAAACACAAGTCCCTGACAGGATCTAAATATTGACAAGTTATACATTCAGTAAAGGACTTTTATCCAGAATATACAAAGAACTCTCAAAATGTGATAATAAGAAAACAAACAACCCAATAAAAATGAGTGAAACATTTCAACAAACTTTTGACCAAGAAGATTAAGCATTTTAAAATAAACATATGAAAAGAGACTCTTCAGGGAAAGAAAAATATTACCACATTCAGATGCCACTATACACTCTTAGAAAAACTAAAACTTAAAATCCAGTGTTGACAGATGTGAAAGATCTAGAAGTTATCTATATTCCTATATGGATGGAAAATGATACAAGCACTTTTGAAGACTTTAGTGTCTCTTAGAAAATTAAACACCATCTACTACATGATCCAACCATTCCAATCCTAACTGTTCACTGAAGAGAAATGAAAGCATATGTTTACAGCAAAGATTGGTACGTGGGTGCTCAAAGCAGCTTCTATCAACAGGAAAAATATGTAAGTAGATAGTGCCATAGCCATACAATGCCATAGAAAGGAATAGATTTCTGAGACACACAGCAACATAGATGAATTTCAAAATAATATGTTAAGTATGTTAAAGGAGTTAAACCAAGAAAAAAAAAAAAGAATGCACACACTATAATCACATTTACAAAAATAATGGTTGGTTTAGTCACTAAGTCGTGTCTGACTCTTGCAACCCCATGGACTGTAGCCCACCAGGCTCTTCTGTCCATGAGATTCTCCAGGCAAGAATACTGGAATAATAGGATATATAAATAAATGCATAATGACAGAAAGAAGATCACTGATTGCCTGAGGACAGAGTGAGGGAAGAAATGACCATGGGAGAGACAGATTGCAAGGGAGCACCAGAAAACTTTTGGGGGTGATGAATATCTTCATTATCTTGGTCTTGGTGATCACCTAACAAATACATACATACGTGAAAACATATCAAATTATATTCTTTAAATATGGTTAATTCAATAAAACTAAAACATGTTTTGAATATATGTCTGATACCACATCTTCAAGTATGCTAAGAAAAAATAAAAAGAAAAAAGCTGTACTAGTATAAATTTCACTAATCAAAAGTGAAAAAATAATTCTAGGATTAGCACAAGCTGTCCACTGCTACTTTGCAGGAAGGAGGGTTTCAGAGATGCACAGCTGAAAGCTGAGACTGGAAAAATACAGTCATAGCACAGGGATGGATGCCCCCAGGGAACTGGAACTCCTCCATAGTCAAGCTTTATCTGTACATACATATCATAATTCCTCCTTTGGTGCTCTGCCTTCTTTCCTTGACAGTCCATCAAGTGCACCAAGGTGGCTGCCCTAACTCCTCTTAGGTCTTCTTTTATCCAGAATAAGTACCCCCAGTTTCCCCAGAGGCAAGATATGGTTTCCAGATCTGTTCATGGCTTTTTCAACTTGCTTTTCCCAATTACTACCTAAATTACTCCCTGGATGGGTAGATTCCATGTGTATGCTTGAAGCTTCCAGATCTCATGCCACTAATATAAACAGGTTCCTGGAGTTTCGGTGTCGAGAGGGAAGGTGTTTGGAAAAAGTCCTGGAATTTCACCCTAAAGGACCCGGTTCATGGAGACAAAGGAGGGCCCTGACTGAGGTCCCTAAGAAATGGCCAGGCCTGGACATGAGGACCAGAATATGTCATTTAATTCAGTACTTAAAGTATATCCAGTTCCCTTGGGGATACAACTTAGAAATTGTCCTACTAGCCTAGGTATTTTAAAACAAGTGTGAAAACGAGTGTATACATTTGTATAAATTCCTCCTTAGGCATTCTGATTCTTCCAGGGCTCTTGGCAAGGATGACAGCTCAAGAGATACCTTACATTGCATCATATCTTTCTGATTCAGCTCTGAGATTTCCTTAATTCATATGCTTCCATTTTATTTTTCCTCTCACACAACACATCTTTACCTCATGCAAAATATGAGTGAGACTATGGATCAGGCACCAAGAGTGGGGTGACAGAGGGCAATAGCTTTGAGCATGACTCCAAACAGGTCACAGACTGCCCACACAAGGAACTTGGTCTGCTGGGGAAAAGGATTGGGATCAGACTAGGAATCTGGTTAGAATGTGCCTTAAAAAGACATAATCCAAGGGGAGGGAGGCTCAGAGGAGATGGAGCTGCCTGCCAGTCGGGAGAGAAGGCGCTGTTCTCCTGTCTCTTCCTTGAGCTTATATAAGGCCCTTAGCGCGAGGATGTTCTATTTCTTTGTACCATGTCAGTGACAACCAAAGTGCCCTACCTGGAGTGAGGGAAAGTGAAAGTCACTCGGACGTGTCCGACTTTTGCAACCCCATGATCTATACAATCCATGGAATTCTCCAGGCCAGAATACTGAAATGGGTAGCCGATCCCTTCTCCAGCGGATCTTCTCGACCCAGGAATCGAACCGGGGTCTCCTGCATTACAGGCGGATTCTTTACCAACTGAGCTATCAGCGGGGAACGAGAGACTCACAGGGGAATTTCCCTTGTGGCTCAGCTGGTAAAGAATCCGCCTGCAATGCAGGAGACCCCGGTTCGATTCCTGGGTCGAGAAGATCCACTGGAAAAGGAATAGGCTACCCACTCCAGTATTCTTGGGCTTCCCTTGTGGCTCAGCTGGTAAAATATCTGCCTGCAATGTGAGAGACCTGGGTTCGATCCCTGTGTAGGGAAAATCCCCTGGAGAAGAGAAAGGCTACATACTCCAGTATTCTGGCCTGGAGAATTCCATGGACTGTATAGTCGATGGGGTCACAAAGAGTCAGACACAACTGAGCAGAAGGCCACAAGAAGTAGCAAAAAGTGTACCTGATTGTAATCCTGGCCCTGAAGTTCTGAGCTTGTATGACTTGGGGAAATTAGTTACTACTTTTGAATGTGACTTTCATCATATCTGAAAGTTGAATAATAAAAATACTTTCATTTCTTGGTTGAAAAATTAGGTGATACACTTAGGGTTGTGTGAAAGTGCCTCTTAGTAGATGCTTTTATACAAGCTGGGCTGGCAGGATGTATTTCATTTGTGCCACAGAATTGGTAGGAAGATGCCTGGTTCTCAATAAGCTGCAGGCAATGGGAAGACACTGGCCCTGGAGGAACAAAGATATGAATTCAGGTGAACTTGATGACACTGCCACAGCCCATCTTTATCACAAATTGGGAATAAAACCAGTTGACCAACTTGGTCATTGATTCAGTGCAGAAATTCCAAAGGGAGTAACCTGAAATGTTGATTCCCAAACCCAAGTGTTTACACTAATAAGCTGGGGCAGCTGGTAAAAATGCAGACTATTAAACCCACTCAGTATTTCTGTTCCATTCAGCCTGGGAGTAGGCACAGGAAATTATATTTTTAATTGTCTCCTTCAGGAGTTTATAGTACCGTTTGGAAACTGGTACCATTTGAAACTTGAGGTCTGTTTCAACACAAAGTGCCAATGCTCATTTGTCTGTCTTGCAAAAATGAATTTGCACACTTTTCTAGTTTGATTTCCTGCTTCCCGAAGCAAGATCTAAAGAAAGAGTTTGTAGAGAAAATTGTTGTATAAACAAGAATAATGTTTAGCCTGCTGAAGAAAGGTCAACAAATGGTTGCCAGGCAACTATACAAGCCACTTTGTGTGCAAATAATGCTGTTAAACAGAAAATCTGCTCATTATAAATTATTCTTATAACACCTGAAAAGGTTTTCCTGATTTTCACATTCATATTATAAACCTGAGCTTTGCTCATGACCCAGGCATCATCTGCATGCTAGGGAAACGGTGCCCTCACCCCAGCCTTCGTGCTTTTGGATTGTTTTCCCGAGCCAGGAGATGACACTGCTCAGAGAACTGAGAACCAGGGGTTCGTCTAAGTATGAACGAAGGAGCGGCACTGCCAGCACGCATGCACACTCTTGGCTTTCCCTTTATTTGTCAGATTTGCACTTTCACCTCCATTCTCACCTCTCTAAGCCAAGGCCTTGGGCCCTTCACACCTAGATGAATGGCTTCATTAATGACAATTGGTACTTCTTTTTTTCTGCTGTCATTTTCTTTACTTATTAAATTTTATTTTGTAATGGTATTAACACAAGTGCAACCCTCTGAACAAAGCTTGTAAGTGTAGACTACATGATTGTTGACTATCGGGACAAGGTTGTGTCCAGATCTCTAAAGTTTATTCATCTTGCTTCACTGAGACTGTATGCCTGACTCCTCACTTCCCCCTCCCTTCAGTCTCTGGGAACCACCATTTCACTCTTTGATTCTATGAATCTGACTCTTTTAAATACCACATATAGGTGGGATCATGCTGTATCTCTTTCTGTGCCTGGCTTATTTAACTTAAATTGAAAGGACAGTTGTTACCTCTTAGTGGGCCAATTACTGAGGACCAGGCAGTAGATGGGGAAACAGTGGAAACACTGTCAGACTTTATTTTTCTGGGCTCCAAAATCACTGCAGATGGTGATTGCTGCCATGAAATTAAAAGACGCTTACTCCTTGGAAGGAAAGTTATGACCAACTTAGATAGCATATTCAAAAGCAGAGACAGTACTTTGCCAACAAAGGTCCGTCTAGTCAAGGCTATGGTTTTTCCTGTGGTTATGTATGGATGGGAGAGTTGGACTGTGAAGAAGGCTAAGAGCCGAAGAATTGATGCTTTTGAACTGTGGTGTTGGAGAAGACTCTTGAGCGTCCCATGGACTGCAAGGAGATCCAACCAGTCCATTCTGAAGGAGATCAGCCCTGGGATTTCTTTGGAAGGAATGATGCTAAAGCTGAAACTCTAGTACTTTGGCCACCTCATGCGAAGAGTTGACTCACTGGAAAAGACCCTGATGCTGGGAGGGATTGGGGGCAGGAGGAGAAGGGGACGACAGAGGATGAGATGGCTGGATGGCATCACTGACTCGATGGATATGAGTGTGGGTGAACTCCGGGAGTTGGTCATGGACAGGGAGGCCTGGCGTGCTGTGGTTCATGGGGTCGCAAAGAGTCGGACACGACTGAGCGACTGAACTGAACTGAACTGAGGCATTGCTTAAGCATTTCACATGTTTTATCTCGACATTTACCTGAAATATACCTTCCTTGCAGGTGTAGGAAGTCAAATTCAGAGAGGTTACATTATGAGGCCAGTGTCTCACAGCTAGTAAGACAACTGAGGTGTGAGTATAAGACCTGGGTCTTAATCATACTGCTCTCATGCATTGGAGAAGGAAATGGCAACCCACTCCAGTGTTCTTGCCTGGAGAATCCCAGGGACGGTGGAGCCTGGTGGGCTGCCGTCTATGGGGTCGCACAGAGTCAGACACGACTGAAGTGACTTAGTTGTAGTAGTAGTAATGCCTCATACCTACAATAACCTCATTTTATCTATTGATGACAGTTTCTCCACAGGCTAAATTCTCTTGCATTTGACTTGCAGACTTATTTTCTATCAAGAAGAAAGGCAACACTTACTGGCACATAAATAGTGTACCAGGATTGTTTCCAAGGGCTTTTATGCATTATTTCATTAAACTCTCACAAGAACACTATGAGGCAGGTTGTATTATTATTTTTGCTAAGTCGCTTCAGTCGTGTCCGACTCTGTGCGACCCATTGACAGAAGCTCACCAGGCTCCCCCATCCCTGGGATTCTCCAGGCAAGAACACTGGAGTGGGTTGCCATTTCCTTCTCCAATGCATGAAAGTGAAAAGTGAAAGTGAAGTCGCTCGGTCGTGTCCGACTCTTAGGGACCCTATGGACTGGAGCCCACCAGGCTCCTCCATCCATGGGATTTTCCAGGCAAGAGTACTGGGGTGGGGTGCCACTGCCTTCCCCGATTATTATTTTTATTTCATCTAAAAAGAAAGTGAGCCTGAGAGCTTTACTCAGAGTTACAATATTCGTAACTGTTAAGTCTAGCTTTGAATTCAAGTTATACGACAGAGCATGAGCTCATAACCTTTAAGCATACTTCTTCTGTACTATTTTTCAGGATTTTTTTTTTTTATCACAGAGCACATCTAGTTTAATCTGCTTATCAGTTTCTTATGTAAATCATCTGTTTCTGCCTCAGAATTATGGGTTGGCTTTTGCCCTGGAAGCTGAGTCACAAACTCACATCCTAAGAGAAAGCACATAACTGCCTTGTTTGGAACAGAGCTCAAAATGTAAAATCATCCCATTGAGGGCCTGAAAGAAGAGGAATCTCTACTTTTAGTCACTCCTTGCTGTGCTGTGCGCTCAGTCACTCAGTCATGTCTGACTCTTTGCCACGCTATGGACTATAGCCTGCCAGGCTCCTCTGTCCATGGGATTTTCCTTCAAGAATACTGAAGTGTGTTGCCATTTTCTTCTTCAGTCAAATAGCTCATTCTTCACTTCCCTTGCCTTAGCTTTGCCATCTGACACAATGTGGTGTCCTGATCTCTCAACTGTCCACATGACTTTGATTCCTGGCCCTTATTTGATCTGTATACTTTGGTAACTCCCCAGGTCTGGTTGCTCCCACACTCCACCCTAGGCAGGATTGGCAGGGAAAGGAAGGGATGTTTCAAGGCATGGTGACAAGGCATTTCCTTACTGTGGGGCCAAGCAATCAGGAAGGCTCTAGAACAAAGACGCTAAGTCAAATTCTAGGCAATTCTTAGGAGCAGAAAATTTGGGGAGATGAAAGTAAAGATGTTTTAGTAGGAAGGATTTGTATCTAGAAGGCCCCATGATAGATGTACTAGTCCAGGGCCTATGACAACAAACAGCTGGAATACAGGGACAAGGGCAGGTAGTTCTAGGAACATACTAGATTACAATCCTAGAGGACCCCAGCTTGCAGATAAGTTATCAAAGCAGAGATTTAGACATAAGAGGGAAAGATGATAACACAGTTATAAGATGTAGGACATAAGTTGGATCAGGATCAGTGACCAGTACGAATTAGTGGCAATCATCACTGAACAGCTGCCCAAAGATTCTGTAAATTCTTGCCTGCGGGCATTGTCAGAATGGGAAGCAGGGGATCAAGGCAAGATATAAGACTACTTTTGGTTGCCTGCTATGTTTTACCTTTTTTATACCTCCTTCAACTATATCATTGGTCTACCAACAGTGGCCCCATCTTCTATCATCTTCAACAATTTATGTCTCTTCCCTGGTGGCTCAGATGGTAAAGCGTCTGCCTGTAATGCAGGAGACCCCGATTCGATCCCTGGGTTGGGAAGATCCCCTGGAGAAGGAAATGGCAACCCACCCTGGTACCCTTGCCTGGAAAATCCCATGGATGGAAGAGCCTGGCAGGCTACAGTCCATGGGGTCACAAAGAGTCTGACACGACTGAGCAACTTCTCTTTCTTTCCTTCCTTCCTTTCTTTCTTTCACCTCTAGATTGTAGCCATACCCAAATATTTAATTTCTAGTAACCTCTAACTTATAGCCTCCCAACTTGGAAAACTGATGTCTCCAGGATATGGATGTATCCTATAAACTCTGACATGTCTCACATGTCCAAGGAAACTGTTCTGAAGATTCACTTGACATAAGAAGAAATGAGCCTGGATTGTGCAATGGCACAGATCTGTCCTTGATGAGTTGGAAGATACCCCTATCAGCAATGACAGGGCACTTTCTACAGTAGCCATAGATGCCCTCAAGTCTCAAGGCAATGTAGAAAAAAAGGAAGCCTACTCTGTCTCATAGGCCCTTTGGGAAATTTTACTGACTATAATACTTGCTGGCATGAAATGATTCAAACTTGACTCAAAAGGAGATATAATACTGTCACAAAAATAAACATTTTTCACAAAATTAAAACCTTCTTGTCACCAATAATAATAATAATAATAATAATAATTTTTTACCAGAAACAGAGATTGGGGAAGGAGAGTAGTTATCAGAAAATATGGAAGAAGGGATTTGGAAATGCTACTTTTGTCCTGAGTCATTGACGTTTTTCTGTAGCAGCATCATCAGGTGACCTCACTTTCTTTGGTGCACTTTGCAGCTACCCATTAATGCCAGAAACATCCTAGTTGATCTCAGGATATCCCAATGCCCCATCGCTAAGACCTCCCCAATCCCAAGTAAGCAACAGTATTGTTTTATCCTAAGAATGTCCTGCTGCTGCTGCTGCTGCTAAGTTGCTTCAGTCGTGTCCAACTCTGTGCGACCCCATAGATGGCAGCCCATGAGGCTCCCCCGTCCCTGGGATTCTCCAGGCAAGAACACTGGAGTGGGTTGCCATTTCCTTCTCCAATGCATGAAAGTGAAAAGTGAAAGTGAAGTCGCTCAGTCGTGTCTGACTCCTAGCGACCCCGTGGACTGCAGCCCACCAGGCTCCTTCATCCATGGGATTTTAATGTAAATCTCAGTTTGCAACTTCATATCCCAAAATAAATATCATTATTTTTTCATAACTTAGTTTAACTCCAGTTGTGAATCCCATTCTACTGGGGTTGGTGGAAGACACTTACCCTTATTCTGTTTAACATTCCTTCCACCCCTTTCTTCAAGATTATATTTAAGTTTGGGTTGCATGTCTGTGTAAACTTTGAGGTTGTCTGTCTACCCAGTCACCACAGAACCATTCCAAATTTCCTCTAGTCCTCCATTATTGGTTCATAGAGGTCATGGCTTAAGCTTTTCTTGTTTCTGCCACAGTTACCAAAGTAGACTAAAATATTTTAAGATAAAAGAGAATGAGGGACTTTTTTGGTGATCCAGTGGCCAGGACTCCCTTCTCTCAATGCAGGAGGCCCAGGTTCCTTGGGCGGGGCACAAGATCCCACATGCCACAACTAAGAGTTCCCATAATGCAACTAGACCCAGCACAGCCAAATAAATGAATAAATAAATGTTTTTTTAAAGAGAAAGGAATGAAGAATGTTTCTGGATGATGAGCTAACTTTTGGAGTTATCTATGTTCTTTAAAAGAGCAATTCTTTGGTACAACAGCCCAGTGAGTGCTGTAGTGGGCAACAGTGGTTTCTGAAAACTCTCTAAAGGCTTCTCACAAATGACTATAGAGGATTGTCCCAGCAAAGAAAGTGACTGGGAATCCATTCATATCAAGGAATCTCCAGGTTTAAGAAGGCAGAGTCTTAGGGTTATGTGGAGGTTCCACAAGAGAGAACTGATGGAGCCATGAGAGAATATTTTCAGAGCTTTACCATGGGAACCTGGTAGAATTCCTGGATGGAAAGATCATACAAATGTGAGGGCTTTCCCCACAACTGGAGCCCTCGGGAGTGTTTTATTCTCACACTAGTTCACACTCAGCCTTCAAGAGTTCATTCACATTACCATGTAAGTAGTCTTACTAATTTATGGGTCTCATGGCTTCCTATTCCAGGAAAGCAGTTCTCAACTATAACATTTGAGATATGACTGTCTTTCCAGATTCTGAGGTGGCAATTTGCCCTGCAATTTCCAGGTCTCTGATGGGTTCAAGAAGACCCCTTTATATTCAGTTTGTCTAGCTTTTCTTGTTTTAAGGAAACAGTGATTCATTCCAGGTTCTTTACATGGAAACTGAAAGTCTCTAATTGTTTTCACCTATATTTTCTTCTGTAAGTTTTGTGATTTTAGATTTTATATTTGTCTGTGATCCATTGATTTAATTTTTGTAGTTAGTTCAAAATTCCAAAGTGTTGATTGAAGACATGTTTTTCTTTATTTCTTTTTAAAAATATGTAAATATAATTGTTCCAGTACTATAATTGAAAAAATGATCTTTTTTTCCATTTAGTTGTCTTTGCATCTCTGTCCAAAATAAGTTTTCCATATACAAGTGAGTCTCTATCTGGTTCTGTTGGCCCGTGTGTCTCTTAAAACCAAAACCATATAGTCTTGATTAATATAGATTTAAAATAAATATTGAAATCAGGTGGTATTAGTCTTCCAAGGATTTTCTTTTTCAAAGTGCTATGCATTTTCTTAGACATTTTAGAAGCCTCTTGCCAATTCCTACAAACAACAACAAAAAAAAGACTGCTGGTATTTTTATTGGAATTGTATGGAATTTAGAAGTCAATATGAAAAGAATTGATATGTTAACAATATTGAATCTTCTGGCATATTAACAATGCATATTGTTCCATTTATTTAGACCTTTATTTTCTCAAAGAAATGATTTGCAATTTTATGTGTATTGGTCTTACACTTTTGGGGAACAGATTATTCCTAAGTGCTTAACCATTTTGATGGTATTATAAATGACATTATTTTTTAAACCTAAGTTTCTGACTGTTTGTTGCTTGTATACATAAATATAACTGCATTTTGTATATTGACTTTTTACTCTACCACTTTGTTAAATTTACTTATTGATTCTAATAATTTTGTGTAAATCATCACATTTTTACACAAATGATTATATTTTCTGCAAATAAGGATAGTTTTATATCATCCTTTCTAATTGAGATGTATTTTTTTCTTGCTATATTTCACTGACTAGAATCTCTAGCATAATGTCAAAGTGATGATAATGGATGATGTCAGCTATATATTTACTAGGTATATATTTGTAGATACCCTTTATCAAGTTGAGGACATGTCCTTCTATTAATTCTAATCTTGGGGCAAAGGCCAGTTATTCCTGTATTAGTATCCTCGGAGGTAACCAGGTCTATGCAGATTCTGACCAACCTCATTGGCTACAAATCTGACAGCTTTGCACTGTGTGTATATCATTTTCCTTATACTCCAAGTCTTCCCTTTTAGTGTTGAAGCATAGATGACATGGGACATGCTCGATAACACATGTGTACAACCTGGAAATCCAGAGGAATTTTCCCTATGTTGGGTAATCCTTTGACTCTTGAGAGAAGTGGCAGATGAATTCTTCTCTCTCCTTCTGTCTGGAAGGCCAGTCCTGAGATATAAACGTTTCTGTAACCTCTTAGTGGGTCAAATGTATGATAAAGTCAAGCCATCCATGAGGCTTGATACCAGAAAGAAGTTAACTTGACAATTGACTCTCCCTCAATTGTTGCCTTACTTTAATTTTCCCTCACTCCTGCTTCTCCTGAGTTATGCTTTATAATATAATGGTAGCAAATAGCCTTTGCTCTCTGGGGGATTCAAGCTAAGGGGGCTTACAGACGTGAAATGTTGAACTACACTATTCATCTTGCTAACACAAGAGGAGTTTGTTGAAGGATGAAACCAACAAAGGTGGTGAACATATACTAATCATAAAGAAAAGGATCTGGGCTTACTGGACTATGTCAATGTTCTGCAATGTGCTCTCTCTGGATTCCACTCGTGAAACAATAAGATTTCTTATTATCTAAGCTAATTAAGTAATTGTATATGCTGTTCATTTCAGTTGAAAGTATACTACTTATGCCTTCTTTCATGTTTCAATCATTATTTGTGATTTCTCCTATTACTTTTAATTCCACAATGGGAAATAATTGTGGGATTAAATAAATATCTATCTTTTTTCCTTTAATTTATAACATTGAAAAAATAAACTGTTTCATTTATGTAGACTGTTTTGTTTGTATTCAAATCAGCACATCATAGTGAGCAGTGAGATAGCAGGTAAGATTATTTTAACTGCTGAGGGTCTTTAGGACTCATTAAGAGATCTTCAAGAAGAGAGCTGCCTTCATTGGGAAGCTTTATAGCTTCCACAAAACTGATAAGCTTTCTAAAAGGTTGAGCCAGTGCATGAGGAGCAGCAAGATGCTGAATGGTGTGCCTGCATTTAAGGCACTGAAAGACTACACCCCAACCTAATTTGGTGAGAACATATTGGGGACAACCATCTTAAACATTACCCTCATAATCACTTTGGACTTATGAACAAGTGAATCTATGAGCAATATTTCTAAATCTAACTGCTCATAATTTTACTCTATACTAGTCTCTGGTTTTGGCTTTTATACTGTTCTAATTGCCAGTCTGTCAAGTCTAACACCAATACCATACTATTACAATTATTCCCTCATAATGTTAATTTTAAAAATTCCTGGCAGTGGTGTTGAGGAGTTGCCAACAGGGCAGCCACAGCCCTGACTGCAGCGTGGAGACACAGCCTCTCTGAACCTCTCAACTTTCCATGACCATGAACAGAGACCTGTAGAAGCAGCCACGATGGTGGAATAGAGAGAACCTGAACTCACTTCCTCTCATCACACACCAAAATTACAACTATCTGCAGAACAACTATTGATGAAAAAGACTGGAAAAAATCTACAACTAAAGACATAAAGAAGGAACCATAGCAAGATGGATAGAAGAGGCAGACTCACAATATAATTAAATGCAATGTCCCCTGGGTATTGAAGACTGGACAACAATTATATTACAGAGGTTTTCCCACAGAAATGAGAGTTCTGAGCCCCATATCAGGATCCCTAGCCAGGGGATCAGGCACCAGCAGGATAAGTCTGCAGAGTGTTTGACTTTGAAGGCCAGTGGGGCTTAATTGCAGAAGTCCCATGGGACCAGGGGAAGGCAATGGCACCCCACCCCAGTACTTTTGCCTGGAAAATACCATGGACGGAGGGGCCTGGTAGGCTCCAGTCCATGGGGTCGCTAGGAGTCGAACACGACTGAGCGACTTCACTTTCACTTTTCACTTTCATGCATTGGAGAAGGAAATGGCAACCCACTCCAGTATTCTTGTCTGGAGAATCCCAGGGACCGGGGAGCCTGGTGAGCTTCCGTCTATGGGGTCGCACAGAATTGGACACGACTGAAGCGACTTAGCAGCAGCAGCATGGGACCAGGGGAAGTGGAGATTTTCCTTTTAATGGCACACACAAAATCTCACATGAAGCAGGCCCCAGGGCAAGAGAGTAATTTGATAGGAGTCTGGATCAGTCCTATCTACTTGTCTTAGAGAGTCTCCTAGAGAGATGGGAGGCTACAACTCTTGCTGGGGACATGGACACTGATGTAAGACATATCTGGGAACATTCATCCTCATGAAAACTGCTGCTAGTATCTGCCATCTTGGCTCATTAACACCAAGACTTGGGCCCAAACAAAAGCACGTAGGCACCAGTGCTGGGATACATCAGGCCAAACAATTACTGGATGCGGATATAGCCCCACTCATCAGCAGACAGGCTGCCTAAAGACATTCTGAGTCCACAGCCACCTCTTCACATTCTCCAAGACATGCTGTGTCCACCAGTGGGCAGAAACAGGCCCTTTCCTCTAGGAAGTCTTCACTAGCCTCTAGTGAGGTTAGCCTCTCTCACCAAGGGGTAGACACCAGATGCAAGCAAACTACAATCCTTCAGCCTGCAGATCCAACACACCAACAGCAGGCCAGATCTTACTTTGGGACCATTTGGGCCCTGACCATGCCCACTAACAGACCAATATAATCTTCAGGACACCCCAGACTCCATAGCCAAGTGTGCCAGGAATTCTCTCCTCCCCCATCAATAATCTGAAACAAGCTCTGGGATACCTGGACCCTGTAGCTGGACTCCAAGAGCCATTTCTGTCTGCTGGTAGTCTGGCACTGCCCTTAGGATCTAGCTTCACCTGCTAATGGGTGGGCAACAGCCCCAGAATCTTCATAACTGCAACTCTGCCTACCAATGGGCCAGCGGTATAGCCCAAGAAGTCCCTACAGTTCTGCAACTGGCTACTTCATGACCAGGCCCTTATTAACAGCAGCCAGCAGCATATACACAAGGCAGGGCCTGGTGATCAACCAAATTGCCCACATAATCATCCCATCACAACAGAAGGATCCATGCAGTCTTGTTAAGGTGAATCCCTAAAGCATTTAGCTTGGGAGACAAGAAGGTAGTGCACTTCTGGGAGGCATAGGATGTCTCCTACATAAGGTCAAGGTCAAGAAATGTACCTAACCTACCACATACATAAAAGAAAGAATTCAGAGTAATGATTACGAAGATGATGAAAGAACTTGGGAGGAGAATGGATGCACAGAGAAGTTAATCTTTATAGTTTTTATTTTAAAATTTTGTTTTTATTTAGTTAGTTATTTTTGGCTGTGCTGAGTCTTCTTTGCTGTGTGCAGGCTTTCTCTAGCTGTAGCAAGTGGGGACTACTTTTTAGTTGTGGTGCTTGAGCTTCTCATTGAAGTGGTCTCTCTTCTTGCAGAGCACAGGCCCTAGGGTTCATGGCCTTCAGTAGTTGCAGCTTGCAGGCTCTAGAGCACAGGATCAATAGTTGTGGAACACAGGCTCTGTAACTCCACAGCATGTGGGATCTTCCCAGACCAGAAATTGAACTGATATCCCCTGCATCGTGAGGTGGACTCTTAACCACTGGACCACCAGGGAAGCCCAAGAGGTTATTCTTTTTAACAAAGAGTTAGAAAATATGACAACCAAACAGAGATGAAGAATACAATAACTGAAATGAAAAATACACTAGAGAGAATCCATAGTAGACTATCTGATTCAGAACAGATTGGTGAGCTGGAAGACAAAGCAATGGAAGTCACTATCATAAACAGAAAAAAAAAAAAAAAAAGAATGAAAAGAAATAAGTACAATTTAAGAGACCTCTCAGACAACAGTAAACACACTGATATTTCACATTTTAGAGGTCCCAGAATTAAAATAACAAAAGGACCTAGGAAAAATATTTGAAATATAGTAGTTGAAAGAGATCTCTAGTCTTTCCCATTCTATTGTTTTCCTCTATTTCTTTGCACTGATCACTGAGGAAGGCTTTCTTATCTCTCCATGCTACTCTTTGGAATTCTGCATTCAAATGGCTATATCTTTCCTCATCTCCTTTGCCTTTCTCATCTCTTCTTTTCACAGCCCTGTGTAAAGCCTCCTCAGACAACCATTTTGCTTTTATGCATTTCTTTTTCTTGGGGATGGTCTTGATCACCACCTCCTGTACAATGTCGCAAACCTCCATTCATAATTCTTCAGGCCCTCTGTCTATCAGATCTAATCCCTTGAATCCATTTGTCACTTCTACTGTATAAGCATAAGGGATTTGATTTAGGTCATACTTGCATAGCATATTGAAAAGCAGAGATATTACTTT
This sequence comes from Tragelaphus eurycerus, assembly GCA_935064755.1. Taxonomy (NCBI): domain Eukaryota; kingdom Metazoa; phylum Chordata; class Mammalia; order Artiodactyla; family Bovidae; genus Tragelaphus; species Tragelaphus eurycerus. Next base: position 18,512,649 of record CAKXYN010000023.1, read on the forward strand.
GCCAACAAAGGTCCGTCTAGTCAAGGCTATGGTTTTTCCTGTGGTCATGTATGGATGTGAGAGTTGGACTGTGAAGAAGGTTGAGCGCCGAAGAATTGATGTTTTTGAACTGTGGTGTTGGAGAAGACTCTTGAGAGTCCCTTGGACTGCAAGGAGATCCAACCAGTCCATTCTGAAGATCAGTCCTGAGTGTTCTTTGGAAGGAATGATACTAACACTGAAACTCGAGTACTTTGGCTACCTCATGCTAAGTGTTGACTCATTGGAAAAGACTGATGCTGGGAGGGATTGGGGGCAAGAGGAGAAGGGGACGACAGAGGATGGGATGGCTGGATGGCATTACGGACTCAATGGATGTGAGTCTGAGTGAATTTCAGGAGTTGGTGATGGACAGGGAGGCCTGGCATGCTGCGATTCATGGGGTCGCAAAGAGTTGGACACGACTGAGCGACTGAACTGAACTGAATGGAATGGTCTAGTGATTTTTCCTACTTCCTTCAATTTAAGTCTGAATTTGGCAATAAGACTTCACGATCTGAGCCACAGTCAGCTCTCGGTCTTGTTTTTGCTGACTATATAGAGCTTCTCCATCTTTGGCTGTAAAGAATATAATGAATCTGATTTCAGTATTGACCATCTGGTGATGTCCTTGTGTAGCGTCTTCTCTTGTATTGCTGGAAGAGGGTATTTTCTATGACTAGTACATTCTCTTGGCAAAACTCTATTAGCCTTTGCCCTGCTTCATTCTGTACTCCAAGTTCAAACTTGCCTGTTACTCCAGGTATTGCTTGACTTCCTACTTTTGCATTCCAGTCCCCTATAATGAAAAGGACATCTTTTGGGGGTGTTAGTTCTAGAAGGTCTTGTAGGTCTTCACAGAACCATTCAACTTCAGCTTCTTCAGCATTACTGGTCAGGAGATTGACTTGGGCTATTGTGATATTGAATGGTGTGCCTTGGAAACGAACAGAGATCATTGTGTCATTTTTGAGATTGCATCCAAGTACTGCATTTCAGACTCTTTTGTTGACTATGTTGGCTTCTCCATTTCTTCTAAGGGATTCATGCTCACAGTAGTAGATATGATGGTCATCTGAGTTACATTCACCCATTCCAGTCCATTTTAGTTCACTGATTCCTAAACTGTTGATGTTCACTCTTGCCATCTCCTGTTTGACCACTTCCAACTTGCCTTGATTCATGGACCTAGCATTCCAGGTTCCTATGCAATATTGCTCTTTATAGCATCGGACTTTAGTTCCGTCACCAGTCACATCACAACAATCACAACACATGGGTTTGTTTCTGCTTTGGCTCTGTCTCTTCATTCTTCCTGGAGTTATTTCTCCACTGATCTCTAGTAGCATAATGGGCACCTACCAACCTGTGGAGTTCACGTTTCTGTATCCTATATTCTTGCCTTTCCATACTGTTCATGGGGTTCTCAAGGCAAGAATACTGCAGTGGTTTACCATTCTCTTCTTCAGTGGACCCCATTTTGTCAGAACTCTCCACCATCACCCTCTATCTTCGGTGGCCCTACATGGCATGGCTCATAGTTTCATTGAGTCAGAAAAGGCTGTGGTCCATGTGATCAGATTGGTTAGTTTTCTGTGGTTCTGTGTGATTTCTATAACCAAGGGAATATTTAATGTAAAGATGAGCACAATAAAGAACAGAAATGGTATGGACCCAACAGAAGCAGAAGATATTAAGAAGAGTTGGCAAGAATACACAGAAGAACTGTACAAAAAAGATCTCCATGACCCAGATAATCACAATGGAGTGACCACTCACCTAGAGCCAGACATCTTGGAATGTGAAGTCAAGTGTGCCTTAGGAAGCATCACTACAAACAAAGCTAGTGGAGGTGATGGAATTCCAGCTGAATATAATTCCTATTCCAAATCCTGAAAGAAGATGCTATCAAAGTGCTGCATGCAATATGCCAGCAAATTTAGAACACTCAGCAGTGGACACAGAACTGGAAAAGGTCAGTTTTCATTCCAATCCCAAAGAAAGGCAATGCCAAAGAATGCTCAAACTACCACACAATTTCACTCATCTCACACACTAACAAAATAATGCTTAAAATTCTCCAAGCTAAGCTTCAACGGTACATAAACTGTGAACTTCCAGATGTTAAAACTGGATTTAGAAAAGGTCTAGGAACCAGAGATCAAATTTCCAACATCTATTGGATCACCAAAAAAGCAAGAGAGTTCTAGAAAAAATCTACTTCTGCTTTATTGACTATACCAAAGCCTTTGACTGTGTGGACCACACAAACTGTGGAATATTCTTAAAGAGATGGGAATACCAGACCACCTGACTTGTCTCCTGAGAAATTTGTGTGCAGGTCAGGAAGGAACAGTTAGAACTGGGCAAGGAATGACAGACTGGTTCCAAATAGGGAAAGGAGTACATCAAGGCTGTACACTATCACCCTGCTTACTTAACTTATATGCAGAGTACATCATGAGAAATGCTGGGCTGCATGAAGCACAAGATGGAATCAAGATTGCCAGGAGAAATATCAAAAACCTCAGATAGGCAGATGACACCACCCTTATGGCAGAGCAAAGAAGAACTAAAGAGCCTCTTGATGAAAGTGAAAGAGGAGAGTGAAGAATCTGGTTTAAAACTCAACATTCAGAAAACTAAGATCATGGCATCTGCTCCCATCGCTTTATGGCAAATAAATAGGGAGACAATGGAAACAGTGAGAGACTTTATTTGGGAGGGGCTCAAAATCACTGCAGATGGTGACTGCAGCCATGAAATTAAAAGATGCTTGCTTCTTGGAAGAAAAGTTATGACTAACCTAGATAGCATATTAAAAAGCAGAGAGATTACTTTGCCAACAAAGACCTGTCTAGTCAAGGCTATGGTTTCTCCAGTAGTCATGTATGGATGTGAGAATTGGCCTATAAAGAAAACTGAGAGCTGAAGAATTGATGCTTTTTGATGCTTTTGATCTGTGGTATTGAAGAAGACTCGTGAGAGTTCCTTGAACAGCAAGGAGATCCAACCAGTCCATCCTAAAGGAAATCAGTCCTGAATATTCATTGGAAGGACTGATACTGAAGCTGAAACTCCAATATTTTGGCCGCTTGATGCAAAGAACTGACTCATTTGAAAAGACCCTAATGCTGGGAAAGATTGAAGGTGGGAGGAGAAGGGGATGACAGAGGATAAGAAGGTTGAATGGCATCACCAACTCAATGGACATGAGTTTGTGTAATCTCCAGGTGTTAGTGATGGACAAGGAAGCCTGGCATGCTGCAGTCCATGGGGTTGCAAACAGTCAGACATGACTGAGCAACTGTTCTGAACTGAACTGAGTAGCTGAAAACTTCCCTAACCTGAGAAAGTAAACAGTCACCCAAGTCCAGGAAGCACAGAGTACCATATATTAACCCAAAGAAGAACACATCAAGACACATTGTAATCAGAATGGAAAAAAATTAAAAATAAAAACAGAACATTAAAGCAGTAAGGGGAAAGAAACAACATACAAGGGAACTACCATAAGACTATCAGTTGATTTGAGTCAATAATTTAAAAATTCCCAACAAACAAAAGTCCAGGACCAGAGGGATTCACACAGGTGAATTCTACCAAATACTTAGAGAAGATTTAATATAGATCCTTCTGAAACTTTTTCAAAAATTGCAGAAGAAGGAGTACTTTTGTAATTCTATAAGGCCAGCATCACCTGATATCAAAACTAAAGATATCACACACACAAAAAAATTACAATAAAAGCCAAAAAAATTCTCGGCAATTTTTATTTTTCCAGATGAATTCTAGAATCACTTCAGATTGACTTAAACTATATGTAATAATCAGAGCTGTCATATTTATAATGTTTGGTTTTCCTATATTTAGAAATACCTTCCTGGCGGCTCAGAGGTTAAAGCATCTGCCAGCAATGCGGGAGACCTGGGTTTAATCCCCGGGTTGGGAAGATCCCCTGGAGAAGAAAATGGAAACCCACTCTAGTATTTTTGCCTGGAGAATCTGTATTAGGTTATACTTATGCCCTTTGGCCAACATTTTTTACTTTCTTCATGTGAGTACAACACATATTATATTTGGCTACTTTATTTTTGTAGTTTTTACTGCTTTATATATTACTATTTTTGTGGTTTTGTATTCTTTTAAAAAATTACTTACAAAAATAATTTCTATGTGTTTTACTTAGACTATAGAAAAAATTATGATTTCTGTATATCTTTTCTATATTATCAAATACTTTTGTTGGCTTTAGTAGTTTTAGGTTAATTTTCTTGCTAAATACTTTCCATTGCTTTTCTGTGTTCTGGTACAAGAGAATTATTTATTTCTCCAAAGTTTGAAATAGTGTATTTTTCAAATCAGCTAAAGTATTTGAGGAGTATTTTTTCAATTATTTCCCTTCTGTATAAATCAATGTGCAAAGGTATATCTTTCCAAGAAAACCATCCATTTCTTTGAGATTTTTAAATTTACTTTCAACGGGTGTTATATAGCAATAGGTTAGTATAAAAGTACTGCGCATCTTTTTTTTTGGCTAAAAATTGTATCTTTTCATAAACATTGCTCTTGTTTTAGATACTTTTTATAAGCAGTTTATAATTATAGCTTTGATGATGTCTTTTCAAACCCAGTAAATTTTTTATGAAAATCATAATTCCAAAAGATACATGCACCTCAATGTTCACTGCAGCATTACTTACAATAGCCAGGACATGAACGTAACCTAAATGTCCTTCAACAGAGGAATGGATAAAGGTACATATATGCAATGGAATATTACTCAGCCATAAAGAGGAGCAAAATTGTGCTATTGGTAGAGATATAGATGGACCTAGAGACTCACACAGAGTAAAGTAAGTCAGGAAAATAAATATTTTATATATTAACACATGTATGTTAATATATACATGTGTTATATATTGAATCTACAAAAATGGTACAAACGAACCTGTTTGCCAAGCAGAAAGAAACACAGATTTAGAGAACATATGGACACCAAAGGAGGAAAGGGGGGTGGGATAAACTGAGCTTGAGATGGACATATATACACTACTATGTATAAAATAGATAACTAATGAGAACCTACTGTATAGGATACGGAACTCTACTTGCTCTGTGGTGACCTAAATAGGAAGGAAATCCAAAAAAGAGAGGATATTTGTAAACACATGCTGATTCACTTCACTGCACAGCAGACACTAACATAACATTGTAAAGCAACTATACCCCAATAATTTTTTTTTTAAAAAAAGAACTCATTTAATACACATCAGTGCAACCTCATTAGTTATTACATTAAAATCTTTCAATTAGTCTACTTTATGTTGGACTGTGAATAAAGCTGAGCACCAAAGAATTCATGCTTTTGAACTGTGGTGTTGGAGAAGACTCTTAATAGTCCCTTGGACTGCAAGAAGATCCAACCAGTCCATTCCGAAGGAGATCAGTCCTGGGTGTTCATTGAAAGGACTGATGCTGAAGCTGAAACTCCAGTACTTTGGCCAACTGATGCGAAGAGCTGACTCATTGGAAAAGACCCTGGTGCTGGGAGGGATTGGGGGCAGGAGGAGAAGGGGACGACAGAGGATGAGGTGGTGGAATGGCATCATCGACTCCATGGACATGAGTTTGGGTAAGCTCTGGAAGTTGGTGACAGACAGGGAGGCCTGGTGTGCTGCCATTCACGGGGTCGCAAAGAGTTGGACACAACTGAGCGACTGAACTGAACTGAACTGATGTGTTAAGAGTGATTGATGTGTATTCAAGTGCCCTGTTTTGTGCAAATTTGTTTCTCATGAATTTTAATCTATTTTGATATTATTAATTGGTATATAAATCTCTCTTTTAGATAGCATCTTTTATAAATTAAAAATTACCCTTTGACTTATTTTGTACAATTTTTATTTTTATTTTACTTTATTTAAAATTAATATTATCACTTGCTTTTTTCTTATGCTTGAATTTTCTTGTTGCAGTTTTTTGCTTTTTTTTTTTTTAACTTTCTGAGAGCTGTTTTGCTTATGAAGAACATATACTTGAAATTTTACAAATGGATAGTCTTTTATAAAAGGAGTTAAGATAATTTACTCTCATTCTCTGTCTTGTTTGATCTTTCTTCAGGGTAACTGAAAATATCATGTAATGGCACTTTGAATGACACTATATTCCCGTGAGAAGCCACAACGCCCACTCTATCCATAACTCCTTCCTAAGGCTTCGTACATCTGCTGAGCAGAGGTAATAGGACCAGGAACAGGACTAGACGCATGACTAGGAATAGATAATAGGTAATATCATTGAATTGGACCAGGCATTGGATTCAAAGAGAGAAATGAAGTGGGTGGACTGAAGACCTCAGTCAGTCAGTTCAGTCACAGTCGTGTCCAACTCTTTGCGACCCCATGAATTGCAGCACGCCAGGCCTCCCTGTCCATCACCAACTCCCAGAGTTCACTCAAACTCATGTCCATCGAGTCGGTGATGCCATCCAGCCATCTCATCCTCTGTCGTCCCCTTCTCCTCCTGCCCCCAATCCCTCCCAGCATCAGAGTCTTTTCCAATGAGTCAACTCTTCGCATGAGGTGGCCAAAATACTGGAGTTTCAGCTTTGGCCTCATCCCATCCAAAGAAATCCCAGGGCTGATCTCCTTCAGAATGGACTGGTTGGATCTCCTTGCAGTCCAAGGGACTCTCAAGAGTCTTCTCCAACACCACAGTTCAAAAGCATCAATTATTCGGCACTCAGCCTTCTTCACAGTCCAACTCTCACATCCATACATGACCACAGGAAAAACCATAGCCTTGACTAGACAGACCTTTGTTGGCAAAGTAATGTCTCTGCTTTTGAATATGCTATCTAAGTTGGTCATAACTTTCCTTCCAAGGAGTAAGCGTCTTTTAATTTCATGGCAGCAATCACCATCTGCAGTGATTTTGGAGCCCCTATAAATAAAGTCTGACACTGTTTCCACTGTTTCCCCATCTATTTCCCATGAAGTGATGGGACCAGATGCCATGATCTTCGTTCTCTGAATGTTGAGCTTTAAGCCAACTTTTTACTCTCCTCTTTCATTTTATCAAGAGGCTTTTGAGTTCCTCTTCACTTTCTGCCATAAGGGTGGTGTCATCTGCATATCTGAGGTTATTGATATTTCTCCCAGCAATCTTGATTCCAGCTTGTGTTTCTTCCAGTCCAGCGTTTCTCATGATATATTCTGTATAGAAGTTAAATAAACAGGGTGACAATATACAGCCTTGACGTACTCCTTTTCCTATTTGGAACCAGTCTGTTGTTCCATGTCCAGTTCTAACTGTTGCTTCCTGACCTGCATATAGGTTTCTAAAGAGACAGGTCAGGTGGTCTGGTATTCCCATCTCTTTCAGAATTTTCCACAGTTTATTGTGATTCACACAGTCAAAGACTTTGGCATAGTCAATAAAGCAGAAATAGATGTTTTTCTGGAACTCTCTTGCTTTTCAATGATTCTGTAGATGTTGGCAATTAGATCTCTGGTTCCTCTGCCTTTTCTAAAACCACCTTGAACATCTGGAAGTTCACAGTTCATGTATTGCTGAAACCTGGCTTGGAGAATTTTGAGCATTACTAGTGTGTGAAATGAGTGCAATTGTGTGGTAGTTTGAGCATTCTTTGGGATTGGAATGAAAACTAACCTTTTCCAGTCCTCCGGCCACTACTGAGTTTTCCAAATTTGCTTGACTCAGTAGGCCACCCTAAACAGAATGATTTCTCTCTACAGAATGATGACTGGGCAGCCCAATCACTTCTTCACATTTCAAGAGCTTTGAAAGCAAGAAAAAAAGAGACAGTCGGCAGTCAAGAGAGAAATACAAGCCCCTGAAGCCACACAGACTATGCACAGAGAGGATGAGGAAGAGAGGAGATGAGAGATCAGTTGGTCAAAGGCATCTGGAGAGTCTGAGAAGACAGTGGCAGAGCTCCCCTGGGAAACTGGTGTGGGGAGCAAAATCCAACCAAGCCCAACAGCCAAAGGGTGTTCCAGGTCTCCACCAGGTCCTCCCTCTGTCAGGCTGTTGTCCTGAGCTCCTGGACTTCCCCCAAACCCTTCTCACCCCAGGGAACCTAGAACCAGAAAACTCAAATAGCAGTTTAGTTCACATTTTCTCTTTGCTATACTTCTTTGCTCTTTCTTTCATTCTCTGTATTTTACTATGTGAAATATATGTTGTTTGATTTTTTTGTGCTTCAGAGACTTGAGAGGATTATGCCCTTCCTTGAAATCTATCAATGAATATCCTCCAGTTTTTTGAAAGTAACATTTTGCTATGTTTTAGTTTTCTGTAGCTATTCAAATCAAGAATGTACTGCAATCTCTGGAGTCCTTAGTATACAAGGGAAGAGATTTAGCATGGTTGTATTCCCCTGCCTTGACACTCTTCTTCTTCCTTTAAAATATAAACTGGGATTTTTATATAACTTGCTAAGAAATCACTATTCTTTTTATAATACATAAATCATCTTTCAAATTCTTTGACATTTACATTATTTTTAAGCATACATGTTAACAAAAGCTACTTAGTTTTAGTTCTATGATTAAGTGAATGATTTCAGTGATTATTTCTCAATCTTTCATGCCTTAATTTTCACTTCTTTATTACAATGAGCAATAACTACATAGCAATTTCTAGGTACCCAGAATTCTAAGTACATTAGAATAATGAATCTTGTAATCGTCATAACAGCCCTGTGGGATGTGTGTTAATATTATCCCCATTTTACAGTTGAATAAACAGAGGCACAGAGATAATAACTTTCCCATAGTCTCATGGCTAGTTTTCAACAAAACCAGGATTTGAAAGCTACGCAACAAGATGCTGCACCCAGGAATTCGGTCAATTTTCTCTGCTGTCTTTCATCTGTAAGCTCCTAATTTTAATTAATCTTTCTATGGGCTCTAGTCATTCCTTAAAAATAAAATAATACTTGAGTGGTATATTTTCTGAGTCCTTGTACACCTGAGAATTATTCCTTGTTATTGTTGTTGTTTAGTCGCTAAGTCATGCCCAACTCTTTGTGACCCCATGGACTGTAGCCCCCCAGGCTCCTCTGTCCATGAGATTTCCCAGGCAAGAATACTAGAGTGGGTTGCCACTTCCTTCTACAGGGGATCTTCCCAACCCAGGGATCGAACCCTACATCTCCTACATTTCCAGGTGAATTCTTTACTGCTGAGCCACCAGGAAAGCCCAAGAATTATGTTCCTTTTATTTATGAAATCCCTATTTATTTGTTTAAATTAACCTGCAGTATAGTCTTCAAATAACAACAACAAATGTTTATTCTTTTTAACAAGGTGGAAACAAAATTCACAGAATAACTTTCAGAGAGCACTCTGTGTTGTTTTTGCTTTTTATTTTCTTTCTCAAAAGAGAGCATCAATAAACTGTTAGGGCCAGATGGAAAGACTCTAAGTGTATTGAACAGAACTGGGAAGACTGGTGTGTGAGGCAAGGTGGTGGGGGAGTGAAGAGAGAGATGGGTGAATAAGGCAAAGAGAAAGGGGAAAGGGAGCCAGTCAGGTGGCCTGCCATCCACATCATGCTCTGCAAAAGCTCTTCAGGACCTTTCCCAAGTCTCCAAACTCATGGATAGAAATTTGGTGTCGAGATATAACACGTGGCTCTGTGGAAGGGCTGGGTCCGGCACACCAACTGATCAAGGTGGAACAGCCACAGTGCCTGGGAAGGAAGAGGAATAAGTAAGGAGGCTAAAGAGGAAGGCTTGCAGTTTCTCAACCAAAGGGATATTAAAGAAGAATGTGTCTTCCTAGTTCCTGTCCTCACCTGTAAGATCAAATCCTTCCCACTATAGACATGGCGAAACGTCTATGCTTGTATAGGAAACAGGAAGGTCACCCCACAGGCTTCGAGAAGTTTAATCATTTCTACAGATATGGCAAAACTAGAGAAATCTCCTTCTTTTTGCTCCACAGTCATTTCCCGCTCTAACTCACTGTTATTTTCTTCACTGGCCACTTCCTTAGAGTTAGAATCAGGTCCAGAATCAGGAAATTAATTCTTCAGGTTGGGGCTTTTCTCTCCAATTTCTCCATTTCTTTCTTTTTCTTTCTGTATCTTCTTAGGCTTAGGTGAACCAATTCTTCCGCAGAAGGTTCCTCATTTTTTATAATTTATTTTGCTTTTAGGAGAATTAACTGTCTTTTCACAGGGCTCCTTTGATTTTTTTGAACTTTGTTTTTAGGAGAAGTAAGGAAGTAAGAAGCAAGTAAGTAAGCCATCTCAAGAAGTAACCCATCTTGAGATGGCTCCTTTTTTGTCTTTTTGGATGTAGGAGAATTCACTTCAACTTCAGAAGGCCCTGCTTTCTTTTTAACTTTTTTAGCTTTGGGGGAAATCATTTCTTCCTCTTCTTCTGCTGCCTCTTCAGTCTTACTAGATTTTTGTTTCTCTTTTTTTTAACCTTTCTTCTCATTTTGCTTTCACAGCATATCCATTTTTGCCATGGCTGAATCTGGCTTCAAATCCACGTCACTAAGATGTTTCCTCGGCATCACTCAGCACAAGTGGTGTAGGCCAACCGGTCTCTTCTACCATGTGGAGAAGTACTGGTTCTTGTACCCACAAGGGAGCTGGCAAGTCAAGTAAGCAAAGACTTCAGTGACATCACAAAAAGTTGGCAGTGACTTGTTTTTATGGTAGAACTCCCTATGGAGGACAAATTGAATGAATAAATGAACGAGGATGATCAAAAGTGAAGAATTACAGATGAAGGTAGATATCCTTTAGTTTTTCATGCATTTTGTTCATTGTTCAGTCATTCAGTCCTGTCTGCCTCTCTGTGACCCCATGGACTGCAGCACCCAAGCTTCCCTGTCCTTTATCCTACAGCATGCATTCAATTTGCATGTCTTTCTACACTAAGCACTAGGGATAAAATAAAACATTCCTTATATCATCCCTCAAGAAGCACACGGAGAAGGCAATGGCAACCCAGTCCAGTACTCTTGCCTGGAAAATCCCATGGATGGAGGAGCCTGGTAGGCTGCAGTCCATGGGGTCGCTAGGAGTCAGACACAACTGAGCAACTTCACTTTTACTTTTCACTTTCATGCGTTGGAGAAGGAGATGACCAGTATTCTTGCCTGGAGAATCCCAGGGACAGAGGAGACTTGTGGGCTGCCGTCTATGGGGTCGCACAGAGTCGGACATGACTGAAGCGACTTAGCAGCAGCAGCAGCAGCAAGAAGTGCACATAAATAATACCAACAGGATATGATTGTGGATTTCTGAATGCTATGAAGAGAAAGAGTAATAAAGTGAAGTCAGAAGGTATAAACTTCTAGTTATAAGATAAATAAGTACTAGAGGTGCAATGTAAAACATGATAAATAATCATTAACACTGCTGTATGTTGTGTATAAGTTAAGAGACTAAATCTTAAGACTTCTCATCACAAAGGAAAAATATTTTTCCTATTGCTTTAATTTTTATCTATATTAGATGGTTAATGTTCAACTAAATTTATTGTGACAATGATTCCATGATGAAAGGCAAATCTTTATGTCGTACACCTTAAACTTACATGGTGCTGTATGTCTATTGTATTTCAATAAAACTGGAAAAAATAAATAAATAAAGAATAACATGGAAATATGTATAATATTATATCTGAAATGTATTAATTGTTCAAACTAAATACTGTCATGTTACAATTTGTTCATATTAGATGTTTGTAATGTTTCTGATAATCAATAAAAGAGATTCTTGATAAAAAAAATAAAGATTGAAGCTCATTAAAAAAAAAAAAGTGAACATATATTTCAGAGCAGAAACAAATTCAATGTGGGTAGCAAGCAAGGAAGACTTCTCTGCGGAACTTATATTCTAAACTAGTCATTGAAGAGTGAATTGGAAACTTTCAAAGGAATAGGAGGAAGAGCATTCCAGATAAGGAAAAGCCTGTATGTAAATATACCAAGGAGTTTTAAAAGAAAAGCTTGTGACTAAAGCCCAAAATGCAAAGAGGCTTGTGAAAGGCAATGCTCTGCAAAAGTAGCCAGGGAGCAGCTCAGGTAGGCCTGGCCACTCTTATTAAGGATATTGAAGCAATAGAATGCTACTAACCAGGTTTTAAGCAGTATAACAGCATGCTAGTACTGGTCTCTAGCAGATCTCCCTGATTGGAAAGTAAAAATATTTAAAGGACCAATCATGGACTTAGTAAAGCCAGCTAGGGGCTGTTTCACTGGCCTGAGTAAGAGAGAATGATAGTGTCTACTAAGCATTTTGTGGGTACATTGGAGAGACAAATGAGAAGCAAAAATGACAGAAATTGGTGAAAGAATGGGGTACAAGGAGAAAGAAGTATCAAGGATGCTCCTAATTTGTGTTACTTGACTGAATGATAGAATTTTTCATCAAGATAAAATTAAAAATAGGTTTGGTTAGAAAAGGTAGAGATTAATGATAATATTTAAGTTTGAGAAGTTGTTGAGAAGTCCAAGCAAATAATGTCAGGAATGCAGTTAAAACACAGATATGGGAGCTCAAAATACATGTTTAGGCTTAATTTGTAAGATTTGTGAGTCTTCATGAATAAACAAGTGCTATGGCTGTCCATGAGATCTTCAGGAAGAATCGACATGCATAAGAAGTGAGTTAGGGCTGAGCCTTGTGGAATCCACATTTATTAGCTGAGAGAATGAACCAGAAAATCAGACCAGATGGGAGACCAGATCCACAATATAGAAAGAAAATCAGGAGTTGGGTGTGAAAGCAACTGAGGAGGGAGGGTTTCCAAAGTAATTGTCAGCAAAGTCAAAGAAGAAATTTGTCACCCTGAGCCCTCCTTTCCTATTTTCCTAATAAAAATTGTAAAAATGTAGTTCTGGGAATTTCCTTCTGTGAGTAGATATACAAATGGAAATACTCCCTGGGAAGGGCAGGGTGTAAAGGCAAAAATCCAGGCTAGACCAGACCACCTTACCTGCCTCCTAAGAAACCTGTATGTAGGTCAAGAAGAAACAGAACCAGCCATGGAGCAAAAGACTGGTTCAAAATTGGGGAAGGAGTACATCAGGGCCATATATTGTCACCCTGCTTATTTAACTTATATGCAGAGTACATCATGCAAAGTGCCAGGCTGGATCACAAGCTGGAATCAAGATTACCAAGAGAAATATCAACAACTTCAGATATGCAGATGATACCACCACCGTAATGGCAGAAAGCAAAGAGGAATTAAAGAGCCTCTTAATGAAGTTGAAAGAGGAGAGTGAAAAAGCTGGCTTAAAACTCAACATTCGAAAAACTATAATCATGGCATTCTGTCCTATCACTTCATGGCAAATAGATGAGGAAAAATGGCAACAGTGCAAATTTTATTTTCTTGGCGTTCAAAATCACTGTGGACGGTGACTGCAGCCATGAAATTAAGACACTTGCTCCTTGGAAGAGAAGTTATGACAAACCTAAACAGCATATTAAAAAGCAGGGACATCACTTTGCCAACAAAGGTCTGTATAGTCAAAGCCATGGTTTTTCTAATAGTCATGTATAGATGTGAGAGTTAAACCATAAAGAAGGCTAAGGGCTAAAGAATTGATGTTTTCAAACTGTGGTGCTGGAGAAGACTCTTGAGAGTTCCTTGAACAGGAAGGAGATCAAATCAGTTAATCCTAAAGGATTCAACTATGAGTATTCATTGGAAGGACTGATGCCTAAACTAAAGTTTCAATACTTTGGCCACCTGATGTGAAGAGCCAGCTCTTTGGAAAAGACCCTGATGATGAGAAAGAGTGAGGGCAAGAAGAGAAAGGGGCAACAGAAGATGAGATGGTTGGATGGCATCTTCTATTCAATGGACATGAGTTTGAGCAAATTCCGGGAGATAGTGAAGGACAGAGAAATTTAGCATGCTGTAGTCTATGAGGTCACAAAGAATCAGACATGGTTTAGTGACAGAACAGCAATAAAACAATCAGTACCTACTCTGTGGAAATTTTCTATAGGGTGAAAATCCTGTGTTTCATTGGTAAGGGGAAGGTTGAGTGCGAGATGGTGATGATGGAGCAAAAGGATCACATGGGCTCTAGAGTTAGACTGCCTGAATTCAAATCCCAGCTCTGCTTCCTCACTAGCTAAGGAAACTTGAGCAAGTTTTCTGTGCCCAATTTCTCCATCTGTAAAATGAAAATAAAAATATTACTTATCACATGTGGTTGTGACCATCAAATGCATTAATATTTGCAAAATAATCCTAAGAGTGTCTAGCACATAGGAACACTCAGTATTAGCTGTGATTTTTTTACTTCAAGTGGACAAATCCATTCTTTTTCAGGGAGGGGCGGCAGAGGTGGACAATCAATGCGGACACTGGTCCAGCCTCTCTGGCAGTCTGCTCACTGCCACCACCTCACCAGGTTGGTAAGATAACTTGTCTATTTTGTTTCTTCTTAGTAATTTTATAGGTAGATAATAGGAAGTTATTAGTCAGAGACTCTTGTATGCTATAGTTTTAAATTTTTGTTTATTTGAACAGGTATGTGAAGAAGAAATTAGCCCCTCATTACTTGTCACATAGACTGAGAATTAATGGTTCAGGAAACTGATAAAACTTATGTTTTTCTCCCCTGAACAAATAGCGTTCAAATAGTGTGACCCCTTTCAGAAGTACGCTGCCGGCATTATTTACAGAGGCTCATCAAGGTTGCTAACCCCGTGGCCCAGCTGTAAGAGGACACAACAGAATGCTCTTCAATGTTGTCACCCATCACAGAGAGCAGCTTGCAGCGTGACTTCCTGAACTGGAGTTCTATTCCTTCCTGCCTGTCACCTTAGGAAAACAACTTATTCAAGAACTTAGGTCTTTAGTCCTATTTTCCTTGGAACATGATCCATTCGTAAGCCAAAAAAGTCAAACTGTGTGGAGTGAAGAGGCTCCTCCTTCTTCTCCACCTGCCCAGTTATCACGCAGGCACTGCTACAGGCAAGCAAAGCCATCGGTCTCAGGAATCTTCCAGAGCTGCCCTTGTTGTTGTGTCAGGTGTCATTGTTCCTCCACTCCCATTTACTGAGTCATTGAATGTAGTATATTATAACACTATTTTCTGCTTCCTTTTTTTGACTTAATATATCTTGGGGATCTTTTCATATCAATATATAAAGAGCTCCCTTCTCGTTTAAGTCATTGTATGGATATACACTTATTTATTTAAGCATCCTTATTGATAGTCTAGTGGCTTGTTTCCAATCTTTGGCTACTACAAACAAGGCTTCAATTAATAACCTTGTAGGTATATCATTTTGCGCCTGTGCAAGTATATCTGTAGGATAAATTCCCAGAAGTGGTATTGCTGGGTCAAAGCATATTTGCATTTGTAATTTTGACAGATACCACGGAACTGCCCTCCACAGGGGTCATACTGACATGAATTCCCACCAATAGTGTATAAAAAGGGTTTGTTTCCCTATAGCCTTGCCAACAGTGTGTATTTTTGACCTTTTGGATTTTTGCCAATCTGATAAGCAAAAAATTGGATCACAGTATAATTTTAATTTCTATTTCTCTTATTATGTAAGGTTGTGCATCTTTCTATATAAAAGCCTTTTGTATCTCCATTTCCATTCACTGTTCATATTCATGATCTACCCATCTATTAGGTTGTTCTTTATCTCAGATGTTTTAAACATGTATACCACACCTTCTATAATTTTGAACAGAAGTATAGTATACCCTGGGACTACTTTAACAGAAGTAGGATACCCCGGGATTCAATTTTTCTGTTTTTTGTTAGGGCCCCTTCTTGCCTTAATTTTCAGTTAATAACATGTACATGTGAATATGCTAAGAAGGGAAGTACGTGTAACTATTATTAGATGTGGAAAAAATGAAGAGGAATGGCAATTTATGACTGACATTCAAATTCTGACTTTTAAAAAAATGGTGATTCTGGCAGACTCTCTCCACTTATAACAGGATTCCATTTCTTCCCAGTTCTGAAAGAAATGTGCAAATTAGAGAATATGTGTAACCTCCCTAGAGTGGTCTTCCTAGAACAATTACTCTCAAGATAGTAGTTAGGAAAATGGTGGAGCGAAGAATAAGATTTGCAGGAAATTGTCCAGGAGGAATTATCCTTACAACCACCTGCCAGTCACCTGGAAATCCACTGGCAAAAAAGAAAAATGGCCAGCACTCTGTCATAGCTAGGGGGAAGGAAGGGTGAGTGTCACTCTTAATAGAGATGCTGACATGGGGGGAGAAATCTGCTGTGACGTGTTCGCTGCCAGGGAGAAAACTCATTCCCTAGGTGCACGTATCTGCTCTACCCTGTGCTTTAAAAATAGAAATGGTGAGCCTGGTTCAGGGGCTGCTTGGGGTGGGAGGAAGCATATTCAAATGCAAGAACTGACCTGCTAATACACACACATATGAGGTAATGGTTTACTCCATAATATTCTTTAAAGTGAAGCTCAGAAACTGATTTGAAATATGACAAACACTATCCCAGTCAAAGTAAAACCAGGAGACTAAGCTCTGTCGGGCGTCAGCTGTGTGTCCTGAGTCAAGTTGTTGAGCTACTCCTGGGTTCAGTTTTCCTCTTCTAAAAAATGGGGATGGGGAAGGTCAGCTGGGGGCATCTTAGTACCCTCCTTCTTCACCACATTGCAATTTCCTGAGGGACCACAGAGCCCGGGTGATATCAAACAGGGCTATACATTTACTTTTCAAGCCTTGAAAGAAAAATTAAGCATAACTGACAGTTATTTGTGGCCCTCCATTCATGTTTCACGTTGTAAGTCAGGTTCTAAATCTTCCAAGCTGCCACCACTCAAAGGCATTGGTCTCTTCTCCAACCCTCCAGCTCCAAACAGCTGGGCTCACAGCAAACCTATCAGTGTTTATCAAACAAACCAATCAGTATATTTATCACTGTTAAATATCAGGATATTTTGCTGATCCTTTCTACTCCCATCTGTGAAGTTTTGCCTTGGTCTCTTTTTTTTCCTTTATATTTTCTCAGGTGAGCTCTACTCTTAACACTTAACTCCTAACTGAATGATAACAAAAAGAAAAAGGAAAAACTGAAACTGGTATTGGTCTTCCATATCTGAGCAGGTACTATTATTAAGCATCTTATGGAGTGCCTCATTATTGTTGATATTGTCATTGCTTCTAGATTTAAATGACCAGACATGGAGTTTCCTTTAGGATTTCCTAAGCTTGATTATAGAATCTTAGAGATGGATTAAACACTAAAAATATCATCAAGTTTCATCTCCCACCCATTTCATAATTTCTTATGCATCATCCCTGCCAAAGGGCAATCTAGTTGTTTAACACCCTGCTGACAGAAAGTTCACTACCTGACAGGTTGTGACTTGCATTATAATAACAGCAATAGGTGGCTTTTGCTTTTCCATTTCAGAAGCATTGTGACATTAATCCATTGTTCTCTTGCCTTTATTCATCTAAATTAGGAGAGAGCATTTGGCAGTTTAATAGTACCAACTAAATGTTTATTTAATAGTAAATGTTTCAAATACCAGCTGAAATCTTTAGCAGTTGTTTTGTATTGGTGGTACAATTCCAACAATTATATTTTACAAAATCATTTCCACTGGGTTGGAGCAATCTATGGATGAGTCAGGATTGGAAGACAGAAGAGCTAGAATTTGCCACTTTGCTTAAAAGTGGTGACTCTGGGAAAAGTCACTTCTCTTTTTGATTCTCAGTTTTCCTAATACATAAAATAAAAGGAAGAAAGTAGACAATTTCTAAGTACCTCCCTACCCAATAATAACTTTTAATGAGGCCACAACAGTGCTTTGTCAATGGAAAAAACCAAAAATGGTAAATAAGTGAATTCATTAATTTCTATGGTCAACTGAATATGTAATCAAGGTAGATAATAATCCAGAAGACATAAATCAGAATTGCCAGAAAAGCCCCAGATCAGATCAGATCAGTCGCTCAGTCGTGTCCGACTCTGCGACCCCATGAACCGCAGCACGCCAGGCCTCCCTGTCCATCACCAGCTCCCGGAGGTCACCCAGACTCACATACATCGAGTCAGTGATGCCATCCAGCCATCTCATCATCTGTCGTCCCCTTCTCCTCCTGCCCTCAATCCCTCCCAGCATCAGAGTCTTCTCCAATGAGTCAACTCTTCGCATGAGGTGGCCAAAATACTGGAGTTTCAGCTTTAGCATCATTCCTTCTAAAGAAATTCCAGGATTGATCTCCTTCAGAATGGACTGGTTGGATCTTCTTGCAGTCCAAGGGACTCTCAAGAGTCTTCTCCAACACCACAGTTCAAAAGCATCAATTCTTCGGCACTCAGCCTTCTTCACAGTCCAGCTCTCACATCCATACATGACCACAGGAAAGACCATAGCCTTGACTAGGCGAACATTTGTTGGTAAAGTAATGTCTCTGCTTTTGAATATGCTATCTAGGTTAGTCATAACTTTCCTTCCAAGGAGTAAGCGTCTTTTAATTTCATGGCTGCAGTCACCATCTGCAGTGATTTTGGAGCCCAGAAAAAGAACGTCTGACACTGTTTCCACTGTTTCTCCATCTATTTCCCATGTAGTGATGGGACCAGATGCCATGATCTTCGTTTTCTGAATGTTGAGCTTTAAGTCAACCTTTTCACTCTCCACTTTCACTTTCATCAAGAGGCTTTTTAGCCCCTCCTCACTGTCTGCCGTAAGAGTCGTGTCATCTGCATATCTGAGATTATTGATATTTCTCCCAGCAATCTTGATTCCAACTTGTGTTTCTTCCAGTCCAGCATTTCTCATGATGTACTCTGCATATAAGTTAAAGAAAAGCCCCAGTTACCACCAAATCTCTATGAACATTCAGATAAAATGAGACTTCATTATCTTTGGCATCTTCTCAGATGACATTTCCACTTAGATACTTCATTATTTGGGTGCATTAATGTCACTTGTTCCTAATAAAAAGCTCATCCCACCTAAAAGGAGAACGCTGAATTAACTTTATGAATTACTGGGCTCTTTTCAATAAATTATTTTGATGATGGCTAAACATGTTGATTGGCTTAGGAAAAAGAGGACGCCACACTCAGAAGATCACCTAAGCCAAATTTCTAGTGCCAGCTGAGAGTGGGGGTCCCTCAGGGACAAAGTTTAAGGAGGGAAGAAAGTGACTTAGGGACTAATTTTTTGAGTGAAATTAAGATTTATTTACACGCTCAAGCCAAGTCAATCACTGCTTACGACATTGATACACATGGAAGATTATTTTCTGGCACAGATCTCTGTGTGGAGAATTTAATTGTCTGTGGAAAATAACAACCACCAGAGCCCTAAAGGGAAACTACCTCTCTAAACTTTTTAGGACGTCAGTAGCAATTTGTCCCACTGAGGGCTAATGAAAGAAGTGGAGCCCAGAGAAATCTGAACACCCAAGGAAGGTTTCCAAAGTTGCTTGAGGTGACTTGAGAGAGTCAAGATGGAATTTAGGAAAGAATTTCATTATTTAGCTTTCACTTTCATGTCCCAGTAGGTTGGTTTGGGACCACTGTTGGTTTGAAACTACTACTTTATATGAGAAATAAGAAAAATATTCTGTGCATGCTGAAATGGAAAGTATATTAACCTGAGAATAAGAAGATTAGGGTTCTGATCCCAGATCTGTGAGTTGGGCGGTGCTTTTTTCATCTGTAAATGAAGAGGGAGATGACGGTTAAGGTTTCTTCCCACGTTAATTATCCATGAACTTTCAGTTATAAAACAGAACGATCATATCTATCTAACTTTTATATCTTCAACCCAGAGTTCTTTGGACCAGTTTTAAATTTCCATGTAATGAGAGTGGTGAATTCCTGCCAATCCACCTTTGTCTTCTACATAAACTCTTCATTCCCGACCACCTGTTTTAGTCATCATCCCTTTGCAAAAGTGACCTACTTTTTAAATTATACACCTCCTCTTCCTTCCAAAGATTCCATTCTTTCTAAAAGTTTTTATATCCATCAAGCTATAGGGTAAGGTGTCCTTTTTTTACAAAGCTATCACAGAATACAGTACACCCACTTAAACTGAATTTTACTTAAACAATCAATAGTGTTTAATATAAGTATATTTTGTTCAATATTTGGAATATACTTGTGCTAAAAATTGTTTGTCTGAAATTCAAATTCAATTGGATGTCCTATATTTTTATTTGTTAACTTTAGTAACTCTGCCTTCAACCAGAGTTCTCTCTCCCACTGCTATAGAACTTCATAAAGTCCTATAGAACCTCATTTAACATTTTGAATGTCTATGTCCATCTGATTTCCCTAACTCGATCCTTAGTCCTGTGAGAGACAACCTGGATGCTACACATTATTATCTCCTCTTATCCACAGTGGTGCTTCTTATTATTTCATAATTGGCTGATTCTTTTGAGACTCCTTCACAACTCATGTACTTTAAAGCACAGTCCACTTCTTCCTCAGGCTAAGATAACACAATCACGCCACATTAACCCAAACCCACAAGAAAATAGGATGGAACTCAATGAAAGTTAATGTTAGGGTTTACAACAGTCAGTCAGTGTTACCAACGACAATGAAAAATATAAATTAATATAATTGTTTCCAGGGAATTAAAAAGTACTACAAAGTCACTTGCAAAGCCGAATTCGTAGCTTACCAAACGTTTCCTAATTGCTTTTGTCTTACAAGATCTATTTAGCAGGACTTTGAAAAGTCTCATAAGGTAATAAGTTCCTTCTGTGTGCATATAAAAACATTTAATCCCTGCCTCCAGAAAACCAAGGGCACTAACCCATTTCACTCCTCAAAATAAAGTTCTTTAATTTCATTCCCATGCTTGAGACTATTCTCTCCCTTTCAAGTCTTACCTCACTCCATAGGTTACTCACCATTTCCCAAACATACCTTGGACCCAAGCTTGCCTCTGTCTCTAATGCTCACCATCTCTGCCTTTCTAAATCCTACCCATTCATAGAGCCACTGATTCGTGAAGCTGTGGGAGAGGCCCTAGGAACCTGGTGTTACACTAGCGCTTTAAACATAAACCAGTGATAGACCTGAGATCTAGTCAACAATATTCTGTAGCAGAGTGACAGAGTCATGACTCAAAAATGTCCTTTAAATCTTTCATTTTTGCCTTTTCCAAGTTCCTTCTTCAAGAAGCATCTTCAGCTACCACATCATTTTTAAAGTCTTTCTTCATCATCCCAGACAGAAATACTCTCTCTCTCTCATTTAACCTGAGGCAGCATTTTATTTGTAGCTCTCCTGAGGTACTTCGTCCTTTTTAGGTTATGTTTTTGTTGTTGGTAAGGTTCCAAGATAAAACCATTGCACTGTGCTAAGAGCAAAGAGATTGGGTTGTACTTCTGGAGTACGGTTTTCATAACAGCCTAAGGGCTTTGTTGGGAGAAAAATGGATAAATGGTATTTATTTATCCATTGGTCCAGCCCAATTGCTGGACCCCATGATTGAGGCTTTCCTTGGCAAGGAATCATGGCTGTCCTTCACTCTCAGGGCAGCTCAGCATGGAGAAGCAACTGAGGAGAAAGGGAGTAGGGGTGCCCTGGGTTGTCCCGGGGACTCAGGCTATGCGGGATAGGGAAGAAATGGTCTAAGGTATTAATACAACTTCACCCTGCCCTGTATTCAACCGACCTCAGTGAAACTTGTCATAAATCCATTAAGAGAGACACATACAAACTGTATTATCATTCTAAGGACACCGTACAAACTAATGTAACTGTGGCTCTGTGATTAAGCTTTGTCAAAGAGCTCTGGAGAGGACACCAGTAGGAGCAAAGGGAGGGAGACAGCTGGGCGAGAACCAGGCGTGTCAAGGTCGGCTTTCACATCAGTGAAGGAGCCAGAGGAGTAAGGTGGCACATAGCAGTCACAGGTTTCAAAGCCAGAATAAATTTGGTCACCAAATAATTTCCACAAAAATTTCATATCATAATGGATTAAACTTGGTCAATTTTTTTTAATATAATACTTTGTATGGGAAGTTTACCATCAACAAATAATCTCAGTTCAATTCAGTTCAGTCACTCAGTCATGTCCAGCTCTTTGCGACCCTGTGAATCACAGCACACCAGATCTCTCTGTCCATCACCAACTCCCGGAGTTCACTCAAATTCATGTCCATCGAGTCAGTGATGCCATCCAGCCATCTCATCCTCTGTCATCCCCTTCTCCTCCTGCCCCCAATCCCTCCCAGCATCAGGGTCTTTGCCAATGAATCAACTCTTTGCATGAGGTGGCCAAAGTATTGGAGTTTCAGCATCAGTCCTTCCAATGAACACCCAGGACTGATCTCCTTCAGAATGGACTGGTTGGATCTCCTTGCAGTCCAAAGGACTCTCAAGAGTCTTCTCCAACACCACCACAGTTCAAAAGCATCAATTCTTTGGCTCTCAGCCTTCTTCACAGTCCAACTCTCACATCCATACATGACCACAGGAAAAACCATAGCCTTGACTAGATGGACCTTTGTTGGCAAAGTAATGTCTCTGCTTTTGAATATGCTATCTAGATTGATCATAACTTTCCTTCCAAGGAGTAAGTGTCTTTTAATTTCATGGCTGTAGTCACCATCTGCAGTGATTTTGGAGCCCCAAAAAATGAAGTCTGCCACTGTTTCCCCATCTATTTCCTATGAAGTGATGGGACCAGATGCCATGATCTTCGTTTTCTGAATGTTGAGCTTTAAGCCAACTTTTTCACTCTCCTCTTCCACTTTCATCAAGAGGCTTTTTACTTCCTCTTCACTTTCTGCCTTAAGGGTGGTGTCATCTGCATATCTGAGATTACTGATATTTCTCCCATCATCTTGATTCCAGCTTGTGCTTCTTCCAGCCCAGCGTTCCTCATGATGTACTCTGCATATAAGTTAAATAAGCAGGGTGAATTATTGACTTTAAATCACACAATGCACAGCATTTTGTATTAATGCCATCTCTTTCAAAAAAACTTTTCCCAGGACATTGGGATAAGAGAAATGTTTAAAAAGACAACCACCACCTATGGTTAATTGTGTAAGTCAAAGCCTCAAGCCATCAGTGGGTGTCGATCTAGTCAGCAAACATTCATAGGGTGACTGCTGCAAGTCCACTACTGTCCAGCCCATACAAAGCAGTCCACGAAACAAGCATAATCTGTCTTCATTGAACTTGATCCCAGACTCTGAGGCCACAAAAACACCATTTACACACTATTTGACACAAGAATTAAAGTATCTAATGAGTTTTAATAAATTTAGAGCAGTAGTTTTATGCTAAAAGCCCATTTTTTTCATTTTTAGGGTTATTCTATCATTATATGTGACACCTTATTCAAGGCACTGACTGCCTCATTTAAAAAAAAAAAAAAAGAGCTCTTTTTTCACCACTAAAACAATACCCTGGTTGGAATACTTCATTAAAAGAAGACTATTTCTCATAGTCAGCCAAACTCTATAAACACTTAGTTCACAATTTAACAAATGTTCAAAAGGAGGCCACTTACCAAAATGTAAGGACTCCTGTGTATAAGTTCTATGCATCAAACATAAGTACATCTCAAATATATCATTAAAAGCTGCCATGTACTGAGCGCTTCTTGTCAGCTTGCTACTGTTCAAACCTTTTTTTGTTTGTGGTTGAAATTAATCTACACAGAACTGTAAGAGGTAAATACTACGCATGATTTCCATTATACAGATGAGGAAACTGAGGCACTGAGAAATCAGCCACTTGCTCATAGACACAAAGCTACTTTGTGGTTCAGCAAAAATTCAAAACCAAATGTCCAGCTTCAGAGCCCACATGCTATTGGCTGTGCAAGCTGGTAAATACAAATAAATATAAATTTCATGCCAAAAATCATTATTATTCATTTTTCCCTGGAGAAATTTAAGAAATGAATTTAAAACTTCAAAGTGAAGTATATATATATATATTTTTTGCCAATTATGTGTTACTTTAAAAGAAATTTGCAATAGGTGAAGGATATAAATCTTGACAAAGATGATACTGTCATGAACCATATGATTATAAAAGAAAACTGTTCAGCAATAATATGAAGCCACAAGTCCTGGACAACATCAAGATGGATGAACTCTCTACCAAGCTATTCAAATAACTGCCTGCTTATTGGGCTAGCTGTGCTCAGTAGGTGTGGGTCAGCAGTAACTTAAGTGGTGAACGACAGATGCTCATGTCTTGATTTGTATTTGAGCACTCTCTCAATCTGCTTCCCATACACAGAGCTCAAATAGTATCTTCTCTGGTACAAAACCTGAAAATGAGCTCCAGTCGAAGTCACCAGAAGGAGAGCAGGGTTTTAGTCATGCAGAAAAGCAGAAAGTTGGGTAGTTCACAGCCCGGAGTGGAAGGTGAGACTTGGGGACAGATGGCTAATGTCCCTAAGTTTCACTGGGAGTTCTCAAACTCCAAACCATTGTTCACTCATAGATCTGTTCTGTTCTAGAAAATAGGGATTGCCTACTTATTAATAAGCATGCCTCACTACTTCTTTACAAGCAGTGATGAGGGAGAGAGCACCTGAGGCCAGTTTGCTGCCCTGATGTTTGACACAATATGAGTACAGTGATTATTTGTCAGCACTGGTCTGTCTGTTTGTTTCTGTTTGAAGGAAAGTATTAGCACCCAGAGGCTTGATTCACCTTCTTTGTGGTCGTGGTAAGTTCACCGGTGGTTGAGGGCCATTATGCTCACCAGCTTAGGGGGCAACTGACATACAGGGGTGCACCGACGCTTGAGGTTGACCCAAATGCACGTAAGAATTAACAAGGATAGTGATCTCATTTAGCAGTGGAAGGTGTGTAGTAAAAAAGAAATTGTCAACATGTTCGAAAGTCATTTCATCCCACATTGTCAACATAGAATATATCGAGCGGCTGATTGAAGTAATAGGCTGTCTTTGTGGAGCAGTAAGAAGTGGAGAAAAGGATGTTCTTTGTGCATTTATCACAATACAAGGCCAGCTGAGGCTAACCGAATCTTCCCTCATAGACCATAATATCCCCTGGGAACCTTGCTGGGCAACACGGAGCTCCTGACACTCACCTAATTCACCACATCAAGAGAGTCATAGGCCAGACCAGACAGTGATGGAACCCCACAGAGTCAGACAGGCTGGTGCTGCCCTCTTTGGGCCTCTAGCAAAATCAGCTTAAGGACAGGGCCAAGGTCAGAAGCCCCAGAGAGCAGGAAGAAGTAACCACAACCCATCCAGGGGGAATGAACCATGAACTGAGAATGCGTCTCCATATTGGGTGCCCACATGCATTAGCTCATTTATTCTTTTCAATTGTTACAGTACATTGACATTGTCCTCACAGCATCTGTGGAGCAAACAGAGCTGAGGAGTCTTATATGAACTGCGGGATGCAGGAGCCCGGTGAGTAGTGAGACTGGAATTTTAACTCAGTCTGTGGTTATGGAGCAAACCAGCTCTAGATCCAGCCAGCTAAATTCAAGAATAGAATCTGAGTCAGTGCCAGAAAGATTTTGAAGACCATGCTTCTGTGGAGCAAAGTTTGTATTATAGCATATCACATTTTAAAGTCTAGTTTACAAGAAGAAGGAGAATATTTATAAAATATCTGATCAGCTATACTGTGATTTGGACTGTAAATTCCATCACCTTTATACTCAGAAAAGCTTTTCTGCAGATATGGGCACTATAGCAGGGGCTTGATGTTTTTTAGAGGGTGTTCCAGCACTGGTGTAAGCTTCCCAGTAGCTCAGATGATAAAGAATCTGCCTGCAATGCAGGAGACCTGGGCTTGATCCCTGCATCAGGAAGATCCTTGGAGAAGGGAATGACAATCCACTCCACTATTCTTGCCTGGAGAATTCATGGACAGAGGAGCCTAGTGGGCTAGTCCATGGGGTTGCAAAGAGTCGGACACAACTGAGCAAATAACACTTTGACTTCTTTTTTCATTTTTCCAACACTGGTAAAAAGTGACCCAAGTCAGAGCTGTCAGGCTTTTAGGTAGTTTTGCACAGTATTTTGAACTTTTTAGGCAACCCACTGGGGCTTCCCAGGTGGTGCAATGGTAAAGAATCTCCTGCCAATGCAGGAGAAACAAGAGATGTGGGTTCTATCCTTGGGTCAGAAAGACCCCTGGAATAGGAAAAAGCACTCCTATATTCTTGCCTGGAAAATTCCATGGACAGAGGAGTCTGGCAGGCTACAGTCTATGAGGTCACAAAGAGTTAGACATGACTGAGCAGCTGAGCACACAGACAAGCCCACTGAGAACCAGTATCCTCTCCTGCTTGAAGAAATAAGTGTAGTTAGCTTGAAAATTCACTTACATTGACCCTCGGCATCATGTTTAGACATTTTCTGGACATATATATCATCAAATGCTTTGTATTCCAGAACTTTTTTCAACTGATCCAGATCATGACCTTAGGCAGTAACTGCTCAACATGATTTATGGTTTCAGGAATCTTAAGGGCTCTGTTCTTAGGAGCATTGATTACCCATTTTACCTTCCACACAATTCACCGAGGAATCCAGTTTCCCATTCAAATTTCCAGACCTGGCTCAGTTCTACTTTATGTCTGGAATCTTTCTGAAAAATGCAGCAAATACGGGATAAGAAATAGCTGGACTCCAAACAGAATGATTAGACGATATGGAAGCAAGTTTGACTTTTAAGATCCTTTTATTCAGACTAATGCTTCTCATTTTAACACCCTTTCCTGTTCTCTATAAAATCGCATTCCCAACTGTCTTGGCATAAAGCATGAACTATTTAGGCATGGATGATCTCATGCACCTCCACGTGCTCTGTTTCCACTTGTGCTTGATTCTTCTGGCTCTGGGAACTTCTCCTGTGTATTTGTGCTCCCACTGAGGAGAGATAGGAAGAGAGACAAGTAAAAATTTGTCTAGTCCTGAGTTGACCAGGTGAGGGTGTGGATCAGGAGGAAGGAAGGGCCCTGTGTGTACAATGTGAATACTGACAAGACCCGAATAAACCTCTATTCAGGCAACATGTCTCAGGATGCTGGTCATTGCTTGTGTCTGTTAGAATATTGACAACTTGCCTTAGAGTGTTAGGCAGGATTATTCTGTGAATTAAAAAACTCAGAGAAATTATAAGATTTTTTTTTAATTTAAGCAAAAAGAAGTATCAAAAGTTAACTGCTTATGAGAGGAATATATTTCATTACAAACTATATTAAGCTTATAAATAACCAGATGTAAATATTGTCCAGCAGGATTCTTCTATTACCTCGTAGTTCATACTCATAAAGGACATTTTGGTAACTTTCACCAAAGCATTCAATAATATTGTTCAGTAACAACCTGTAGCATGCCATCTCTTATATAAGCTGATTCATCACAGGCTTCCTTCACCGGGCTTTCTTTTGTTTTCCATACCAAGGCCCTTATTATTAAGTTTTAATCTTTCCATCTTTAAATGCCCAAACTTCAAGGTAAACATGTGCTTCTAGAGCAGACTAGCCATTATATGTTCTGCAAAATGCTAGCTGCCTGCTTTACTTGTCAATTCTAAAAATGACTTGATGCGTCTGTGATTCCTTTTTCAGCTTCTGCATCCTGCCCACCTGGATTGTCTCTGCTGAACTCTTCCTGTCTTCACTGCTATAGGAAAATCAGGGAATCCATTACAGTTCACCTCCCTGAAGCCATTGGTTGAGCAGTCTCAGTCTTACTTCCCTTATTGTAACCTAAATGTCGATGGAATCAAGAACTTTTCTCATCACTTTTTAGTGTTGTCAATGACTTCCTTAAACACTATTTTGTTAAAACATTTAGCATTTTCTAATTGTTTTCACATGTACCATCTTATTAATTTAAAATAATGACTTCATCAGAACTGCAAATTTCATAAATGAGTAAAACTCATTTTGTAAATGAGTAAACTAAAAACCAGTAACCCCACAAGAGACTGACCCAGACTTGCCTGTGAGTGTCCAGAAGTCTCCAGAGAAGGGATGGGTCAGCAGTGGGCTGTTGCAGGGTTTGGGGGCACTGAGTGTAGCAGTGCCTGCATGGGACCTTTTGAAGGAGGTCACCATCATCTTCACTGCCTCCACCATAGTTTGGCCCCAGGTAAATAACAGGGAAAAGGAAATGACAACCCATTCCAGTGTTCTTGCCTGGAGAATCCCAGGGACGGGGGAGCCTGGTGGGATGCTGTCTATGGGGTCGCACAGAGTTGGACACAACTGAAGCGACTTAGCAGCAGCAGCAAATAACACAGCCCTGCCCATCAACAGAAAATTGGATTAAAGATTTACTGAGCATGGCCCCACCCATCAGAACAAGACCCAGATTCCCCCTCAGTCAGTCTCTCCCATCAGGAAGTTTCATAAGCCTCTTATCCTTCTCCATCAAAGGACAGATTGACTGAAACCACAGTCACAGAAAACTAACCAATCTGATCACATGGACCACAGCCTTGTCTAACTCAATGAAACTGTGAGCCATGCTGTGTAGCCACCAAAAATGAACGGGTCATGGTGGAGAGTTCTGACAAAACATGCTCCACTGGAGAAGAGAATGGCAAATAACTTCATTATTCTTGCCTTGAGAACTGCATGAACAGTATGAAAAGGCAAAAAGATAGGACACTGAAAGATGAACTCCTCGGTCGGTAGATGCCCAATATGCTACTGGAGATGAGTTGAGAAATGACTCCAGAAAGAATGAAGGGATGGAGCCAAAGCAAAAACAACACCCAGTTGTTGATGTGATTGGTGATGGAACTAAAGTCCAATGCTGTAAAGAGCAATATTGCATAGGAACCTGGAATGTTAGGTCCATGAATCAAGGCAAGTTGAAAGTGGTCAAATAGAAGATGGCAAGAGTGAACATTGACAGTTTAGGAATCAGTGAACCAAAATGGACTGGAATGGGTGAATGTAACTCAGATGACTATTATATCTACTACTGTGGGCAAGAATCCCTTAGAAGAAATGGAGTAGCCATCATAATCAACAAAAGAGTCTGAAATGCAGTACTTGGATGAAATCTCAAAAATGACACAAAGATCTCTGTTCATTTCCAAGGCACACCATTCAATATCACAATAGTCCAAGTCTATCCACTGATCAGTAATGCTAAAGAAGCTGAAGTTGAATGGTTCTATGAATACCTACAAGACCTTCTAGAACTAATACCCAAAAAAGATGTCCTTTTCATTATAGGGGACTGGAATGCAAGAAGTAGGAAGTCAAGCAATACCTGGAGTAACAGGCAAGTTTGAACTTGGAGTACAGAATGAAGCAGGGCAAAGCCTAATAGAGTTGTGCCAAGTGAACACACTGGTCATAGTAAACACCCTCTTCCAATAACACAAGAGAAGACTCTACATATGGACATCACCAGATGGTCAACACACAATTCAGGTTGATTATATTCTTTATAGCCAAAGATGGAGAAGCTCTATACAGTCAGCAAAAACAAGACCTGGAGCTGACTGTGGCTTGGATCATGAAGCCTTATTGCCAAATTCAGACTTAAATTGAAGAAAGAATGGAAAACCACTAGACCACTCAGGTATGACCTAAATCAAATACCTTACGATTATACAGTAGAAGTGACAAATGGATTCAAGGGATTAGATCTGATAACAGAGTGCCTGAAGAACTATGGACAGAAGTTTGTGACATTGTACAAGAGGCAGTGATCAAAACCATCTCCAAGAAAAAGAAATGCAAAAAGGCAAAATGGTTGTCCGAGAAGGCTTTACAAATAGCTGAGAGAAAAAAAAAGATGTGAAAGGCAAAAGACAAAAGGAAAGATATAGCCATTTGAGTGTAGAGCTCTAAAGAGTAACAAGGAGAGATAAGAAAGCCTTCTCAATGATCAGTGCAAAGAAATAGCGGAAATCAATAGAATGGGAAAGACTAGAGATCTCTTCAAGAAAATTAGAGATACCAAGGGAACATTTTATGCAAAGATGGGCATAATAAAGGACAGAAATGCTAACAGAAGCAGAAGATATTAAGAAGAGGTGGCAAGAATACACAGACTACTGCTACAACTAAGTCATTTCAGTCGTGTCCGACTCTGTGTGACCCAATAGATGGCAGCCCACCAGGCTCCCCTGGTCCCTGGGACTCTCCAGGAAAGAACACTGGAGTGGGTTTCCATCTCCTTCTCCAACGCATGAAAGTGAAAAGTGAAGTTGCTCAGTCGTGTCCAACCCATGGACTGCAGCCCACCAGGTTCCTCCATTCATGGGATTTTCCAGGCAAGAGTACTTGAGTGGGGTGCCATTATCTTCTCCAAAGAATACACAGAAGAACTGTACAGAAGAACTGTACTAAAAAGATCTTCATGACCCAGATAACCACGATGGTATGATCACTCATCTAGAGCCAGACATCCTGGAATGCCAAGTCAAGTGGGCCTTAAGAAGCATCACTACGAACAAAGCTAGTGGGCATGATGGAATTCCAGCTGAGCTATTTCAAATCCTAAAAGATGACACTGTGAAAGTGCTGTACTCAATAGGCCAGCAAATTTGGAAAACTCAGCGGTGGCCACAGGACTAGAAAAGGTCAGTTTTCATTTCAATCCCAAAGAAGGGCAATGCCAAAGAATGCTCAGACTACCACACATTGCACTCATCTCACACGCTAGCAAATTAATGCTCAAAATTCTCCAAGCCAGGCTTCAACAGTATGTGAACCATGAACTCCAAGATGTTCAAGCTTAGAAAAGGCAGAGGAACCAGAGATCAAATTGTCAACATTCATTGCATCATCAAAAAGGCAAGAGAGTTACAGAAAAACATCTACTTCTGACTTATTGACTATGCCACAGCCTTTGACTATGTGGGTCACAACAATTGTGGAAAATTCTTAAAGAGATTGGAATACCAGATCACCTGACCTGCCTCCTGAGAAATCTGTATGCAGGTCAGGAAGCAACAAGCAACAACAGTCTAGTTCAAAACTGGGAAAGGAGTACATCAAGGCTGTATATTTTCACCTTGATTATTTAATTTATATGCAGAGTACATCATGAGAAATGCTGGACTGGATGAAGCACACACTGGAATCAAGATTGCCAGATTTATCAATAACCTCAGATATGCAGATGACACCACCCTTGTCGCAGAAGCAAAAAGAATTAAAGGGCCTCTTGATGAAAGTGAAAGAGGAGAGTGAAAAAGATGGCTTAAAACTCAACATTCAGAAAACTAAGATCATGGCATCTGGTCCCATCAGATCAGATCAGTCGCTCGGTCGTGTCCGACTCTTTGCGACCCCATGAATCGCAGCACGCTAGGCCTCCCTGTCCATCACCAACTCCCGAAGTTCACTCAGACTCATGTCCATCGAGTCAGTGATGCCATCCAGCCATCTCATCCTCTGTCGTCCCCTTCTCCTCTTGCTCCCAATCCCTCCCAGCATCAGAGTCTTTTTCAATGAGTCAACTCTTTGCATGAGGTGGCCCAAGTACTGGACTTCATGGCAAATAGATGGGGAAACAGTGGAAACAGTGACAGACCTTATTTTGGGGGGCGGGGGTGCTCCAAAATCACTGCAGATTGTGACTGCAGCCATGAAATTAAAAGATGCTTGCTCCTTGGAAGATAAGCTATGGCCAACCTAGACAGCATATTAAAAGCAGAGACATTACTTTGCCAACAAAGGTCTGTCTAGTCAAGGCTATGATTTTTCCTGTGGTCATGTATGGATGTGAGAGTTGGACTGTGAAGAAGGCTGAGCACTGAAGAATTGATGCCTTTGAACTGTGGTGTTGGAGAAGACTCTTGAGAGTCCCTTGGACTGCAAGGAGATCCAATCAGTCCACCTTAAAGGAAATCAGTCCTGAATATTCATTGGATGGACTGATCCTGAAGCTGAAACTCCAATACTTTGGCCACCTGATGTGAAGGACTGGTTCATTTGAAAAGACCCTAATGCTGAGAAAGATTGAAGGTGAGAGGAGAAGGGGATGTCAGAGGATTAGATGGTTGGATGGCATCACCAACTCGATGGAAATGAGTTTAAGTAAACTCTGGAACTTGGTGATAGACAGGGAGTCCTGGCATGCTGCCATCAATGGGGTCGCAAAGAGTTAGAAGTGACTGAGCGACTGAACTGAACTGAACTGAAACTAAAGTCCCAGAGAGATAAATTATAGTTTTAAGTTCAAAACTCGTGTCAGAAAAACAAGAAATACTGTCTCCTAAAACTCCATTCATGTTTCAAACTTGCTTATAGAAAACTGCTGTGTGAACTGACTTATGGTAAATAAAATCAGTTGACCCAGAGGAAATTTTCTATTTAAAAAAGAACTATTGTCAGTCATTTTTATAAAGTAAATATTCTCTAATGCATCTATTTTATAAATCTGGATTTTCTAACAATATATTATACATTGCTGAAAGCTGTATACATGGGAGCCTGCCCATTTCAGCTACTGAATCTTATTCCAAGTTTCTCCACATAGAAGTAGTAACAGGCTGGTTGAGTCTGCAATGTGGGTAAAATGCAGCATCAGAGGGAGCAGAGAGCACCTCTGACAGACACTGGAGCAAATCTACTCCCTGAATCTGGCCACTGCTCAACTACTTTCCATGTTCTGCTCACCAAGATTACTCCTATTGGGACTGGATCATTGACCACTTGTGTCTAAGTCTGCACCCTGCCTGAGACCATTACTTCTTTGACTGACTCTGTCTCACTTTCCTTGCCTCCTGACCCTCTGTGCCACATGTCCCATCTGAGCTGCGTATTTTGCTATTGACATGGCCCCTTGACTGTACCCTTGCTTCTCCTTGGGTCTTACCCTCTTAAAGTCTTATCCCCAACTTTGTTCCTCCTGATCTTGTTACTTTCATGGTCCTCAGCTCAGAAGCATCAGTGATTCTCAGCCCTGGCTCTATATTAGAATAACCTGGGAAGCTTTGAAAAATTTTCCAATGCTTAATATTATCCTCAATAGCAAAAAATTGAAAGCATTTCCCCTAAAGTCAGGAACAAGACAAGAGTGCCCACTCTCATCACTACTATTCAGCATAGTTTTGGAAGTTTTAGCTACAGCAATCAGAGAAGAAAAATAAAAGGAGTCCAGATTGGAAAAGAAGTAAAACTCTCTCTGTTTGCAGATGACATGGTTCTCTACATAAAAAACCCTAAAGACACCATCAGAAAATTACTAGAGCTAATCAATAAATATAGTAATGTTGCAGGATACAAAATTAATACACAGAAATCCCTTGCATTCCTATACACTAAGAATGAGAAAACAGAAAGAGATATTAAGGAAACAATCCTATTCACCATTGCGATGAAAAGAATAAAATACTTAGGAATCAGTTCAGTTCAGTTCAGTCACTCAGTCGTGTCCGACTCTTTGCGACCCCATGAATCGCAGCACACCAGGCCTCCCTGTCCATCACCAGCTCCTGGAGTTCACTCAGGCTCAGGTCCATTGAGTCAGTGTTGCCATCCAGCCATCTCATCCTCTGTTGTCCCCTTCTCCTCTTGCCCCCAATCCCTCCCAGCATCAGTCTTTTCCAATGAGTCAACTCTTCGCATGAGGTAGCTAAAGTTGTACCTAAAGAAACAAATGGCCTATATATAGAAAACTATAAAACACTGATGAAAGAAATTAAAGATGACACAAATAAATGGAGAAATATACCATGTTCATGGATTGGAAGAATCAATATAGTGAAAATGAGTATACTACCCAAAGCAATCTATAGATTAAATGCAATCCCTATCAAGCTACCAATGGCATTTTTCACAGAACTAGAATAAATAATTTCACAATTTGTTCAGTTCAGTTCAGTTGCTCAGTCATATCCAACTCTTTGTGTTTCCATGAATTGCAGCACATCAGGCCTCCCTGTCCATCACCAACTCCCAGAGTTCACTCAAACTCAAGTCCATTGAATCAGTGATGCCATCCAGCCATCTCATCCTCTGTCGTCCCCTTCTCCTCCCGCCCCCAATCCCTCCCAGCATCAGAGTCTTCTCCAATGAGTCAGCTCTTCGCATGAGGTGGCCAAACTACTGGAGTTTCAGCTTTGGCCTCATTCCTTCCAATGAACACCCAGGACTGATCTCCTTTAGAATGGACTTGTTGGATCTCCTTGCAGTCCAAGGGACTCTCAAGAGTCTTCTCCAACACCACAGTTCAAAAGCATCAATTCTTCGGCACTCAGCTTCCTTCACAGTCCATTTCTCACATCCATACATGACTAGCGGAAAAACCATAGCCTTGACTAGATGGACCTTTGTTGGCAAAGTAATGTCTCTGCTTTTGAATATGCTATCTAGGTTGGTCATAACTTTCCTTCCAAAGAGTAAGTGTCTTTTAATTTCATGGAAATACAAAAAACCTCGAATAGCCAAAGCAATCTTGAGAAAGAAGAATGGAACTGGAGGAATCAACCTGCCTGACTTCAGACTATATTACAAAGCTACAGTCATCAAGACAGTACGGTACTGGCACAAAGACAGAAATATAATCAATGGAACAAAATAGAAAGCCCAGAGATAAATCCACACACCTATGGATACCTTATTATTGACAAAGAAGGGAAAAGTATACAGTGTTAAAATCTCCTTAACAAGTGGTGCTGGGAAAACTGGTCAACCACCTGTAAAAGAATGAAACTTGAACAGTCTCTAACACCATACACAAAAATAAACTCAAAATGTATTAAAGATCTAAATGTAAGACTAGAAACTATAAAACTCCTAGAGGAAAGCATAGGCAAAACACTCTGACATAAATCACAGCAAGATCCTCAATGACCCACCTCCCAGCATAATGGAAATAAAAGCAAAAGTAAACAAATGGGACCTAATTAAACTTAAAAGCTTTTGCACAACAAAGGAAACTATAAGCAAGGTGAAAAGACAGCCTTCAGAGTGGGAGAAAATAATAGCAAATGAAGCAACTGACAAAGAATTAATCTCCATAATATACAAACAGCTCATGTACCTCAATACCAGAAAAATAAATGACCCAATCAAAAAAATGGGCCAAAGAACTAAACAGACAGTCCTCCAAAGAAGACATGCACATGGCTAATAAACACATGAAAAGATGCTCAATATCACTCATTATCAGAGAAATGCAAATCAAAACCATAATGAGGTACCATCTCATGCCAGTCAGAATGGCTGCTATCATGACTGATTCATATTGAGGTTTGACAGAAAACAACAAAATTTTGTAAAGCAATTATCTTTCAATAAAAAAAATTTAAAAAATTCTACAAACAATAAATGCTGGAGAGGGTGTGGAGAAAAGGGAACCTTCTAACACTGTTGGTTGGAATGCAAACTAGTACAGTCACTATGGAGAACAGTGTGGAGATGCCTTAAAAAACTGAAAAGAGATCTGCCATATGACCCAGCAATCCCACTGCTGGGCATACACACCAAGGAAACCAGAACTGAAAGAGACACATGTACCCCAATGTTCATTGCAGCACTGTTTACAATAGCTAGGACATGGAAGCAACCTAGATGTCCATCAGCAGACAAATGGATAAGAAAGTTGTGGTATATATACACAATGGAATATTATTCAGCTATTAAAAAAATTCATCTGAATCAGTTCTAATGAGGTGGATGAAACTGGAACACATTATACAGAGGGAGGTAAATCAGAAAGAAAAGCACCAATACAATATACTAATGCATATATATGGAATTTAGAAAGATGGTGACAATAACCCTGTATATGAGAAAGTATAGAACAAACAGTCTTTTGGACTCTGTGGGAGAGGGAGATGGTGGTATGATTTAGGAAAATGGCATTGAAACATATATAATATCATATATGAAATGAGTCACCAGTCCAGGTTTGATGCACTGTCCTGGATGCTTGGGGCTGGTGCATTGGGACAACCCAGAGGGATGGTACAGGGAAGGAGGAGGGAGGAGGGTTCGGGATGGGGAACACATGTATACCTGTGGCAGACTCATGTTGATATATGGCAAAACCAATACAAACATTGTAAAATTTAAAAAATAAAAATTAAAAAAAGAATTTAAAAAAAGAAAGAAAAGCACTAATACAGTATATTAACACATATATGCGGAATTTATAAAGATGGTAATGATGACCCTATATGTGAGACTGCAAAAGAGACACAGATATAAAGAACACACTTTTAGACTCTGGGAGAAGGTGAGGGTGGGACGATTTGAGAGAATAGCATTGAAACATGTGTATTACCATATGTGAAATAGATGACCAGTCCAAGTATGATGCATGAAACAGGGCACTCCAGAGGGATAGGATGGGGAGGGAGGTGGGAGGGGGTTTCAGGATGGGGGACACACGTACACCCATGGTTGGTTCATGTCAATGTATGGCAAAAACCACGACAATATTGTAAAGTAATTAGCCTCCAATTAAAATACATAAATTAATTTTAAAATAAAAAGGATTGGAAAGGGAAATGATTTTCTTAAGTAGGTCATCCTTAAAGTGTTTAGTTTTATGAAAGCTTTCACTTCTCATTTTGAAATTTGGAGACCATATCTATCTACCGTGTTTATATTTCAACTCTATTTCCAGAAACTGAGAGGTCATCTTTCCTGATATGCTGAATTAATCTCATTTGTCATGCCTCACATTTCATGGCTTCCTCTTGTCCATTTTAAGATTATGTGTTGAAACTTTTACCCGTATGCATGTAGAAGACAATAAAGAGATAAAAGGGGAAAAAAATGTTTTTTCCAATGCTTGACCCATCATCAAAATTCTTATTTATTTGGCCTGGTGTGGGGCCTGCAGGTGCTATTTTTTGTTGTTCATTTTCTTTTCTTTTCTATTCTTTAGTTTTAAGCCATCTAGATGATTCTAACATGCAACAAAATGGAGAACCCCTGATATACTTGATGGCCTGACCTTGACCTTGACCTCTGTTTACTGGATGATCCTTGTTATGGACGGAATTGTATCCCATACAATTACATGCTGAGATTTCTCTAGTAGTCCAGTGGCGAAGAATCTGCCTGCCAGTGCTGGGGACACTGGTTTGATCCTTGGTCTTGGAAGATTCCACACTCCACTGGGTAACTAAGCCTGTGGACCACAACTACTGAAGTCCACACACACTAGAGACCATGCTCTGCAACAAGAGAAGCCACTGCAAGGAGAAGCCTATCCATGACAACTAGAGGATGGCCCCTGCTCAGTGCAACGAGAAAAGCATGCATGCAGCAATGAAGATGCAGGACAGTCAAAAATAAATACATAATTTTTAAAAGTTCACATGCTGAACTTTTAACCCCCACTACCTCAGAATGTAAGATCTTCACAGAAAAAAGTCAAGTTAAAATAAGGCCATTAAGGTGGACAATAACCCAACATGGCTGGGGTCTTTAAGAAAAGGAGGACTAGGAGACAGACACATGTACAGGGAAAACTCCATGTGAACATGAAGATGGCCATTTATCAGCTGAGGAGAGGGGCCTGGAGAGGTACTAGAGATCCTTCCCCAGTGCC
Organism: Tragelaphus eurycerus; assembly: GCA_935064755.1. Lineage (NCBI taxonomy): Eukaryota > Metazoa > Chordata > Mammalia > Artiodactyla > Bovidae > Tragelaphus > Tragelaphus eurycerus. The sequence continues at coordinate 18,550,176 of CAKXYN010000023.1, forward strand.
TTTGAAGGGAACATGGCCCTGCCAACAATTTGATTTCAGATGGTAACTTCCACAACTGTGAGACAGTAAATTTCCATTGTTTAGGCCATCCTGTTTTTGGCACTTTGTTATGGCAGCCTCGGGCTATTAATAATAGCGCTTTAGACCTCATTGCAGTTGCCCTGATTTTGTAGCATAACTAGAGCGGCCAACTCTAGAACAGGTTGCTCAGGATTTTCCCAGAGTTAGCACCAAAAGTCTGCAAAATGGTTAAATATGTGGGCTTCAGAAACACAATCTGGATTTAATATCCATATCTGCTCATTCTTGGCTACATTGTCATAAGCCTTAGCATCTTCAGCTGCACAAAGACCTGCCTAATAGTAATGTCATTGCAGATAACACATACTAACACATGTAGAACATTTTCCAGCATGATGGGTTCTCAGTAAATATTAACTAAATCTACATTAACATACACAATTAACATCAGAAAATAGTCACATAGTTATTTGATTTCATGACAATAAGATAGTGAAGGAGCTTTGCTTCAAGAGCTGAATGTGGTCAAGATTTGGCTTTCTATTTCTTCATTCCAATCTTGGTTTTTCTTCATTATTGACTATGATATGGCCTTGACATTTCTCAGCATTTTTACTATTATTGTACAGTTTGCATTCACCACAGATTTGGGCTACATGAAGCAAAACAAGAAGGCCTAGTTTTAATCATTCTCTGTCTTTACTTCCCATCTTCTTGGAAAGCCATGGAGGAAGCCACCCCTACTCAATTGGTAAAGGCCATGACCTGGTTCAACAGTGAATCTTCTAACCAGTCATAACCAAAAGTCAGATCAGATCAGATCAGTCACTCAGTCGTGTCCGACTCTTTGTGACCCCATGAATTGCAGCACACCAGGCCTCCCTGTCTATCACCAACACCCGGAGTTCACTCAGACTCACGTCCATGGAGTCAGTGATGCCATCCAGCCATCTCATCCTCTGTCATCCCCTTCTCCTCTTGCCCCCAATCCCTCTCAGCATCAGAGTCTTTTCCAATGAGTCTACTCTTCGCATGAGGTGGCCAAAGTACTGGAGTTTCAGCTTTAGCATCATTCCTTCCAAAGAGATCCCAGGGCTGATAACCAAAAGTAGTCATCCAAAAAAGAAGAAAGATCTGCAAATGAGGAAGTGTCAGTTACCTGCAGACAGGTAGAGGTTTGAAAATAGCTTTGAGAAAGACTGACACTGACACTGTCTTGAATGAGGGAAAGGCACTGTCAGATGGCTATGGAGGACTGGTTAGTTTAGACAGAAGGTCCAGTACTAGTAAAGGCAAGAAGACATGAAACTGTCAGACATATCAGAAAAATAGAAGCTTTTTTGGCATCTCTGGAGTGTGGGAGTGTGTGGAGATTAATTAAGAGAAGAATTCAACCAATACTAATTTTACTCTCCCTTTTAATATAGTCAATATGTAACTCTTGCCTCCACAACCAGATTTGAAACTCACTGAGGACCATGAGCTTACTTCTTTATATCCCCCAGCAAAATTTTGTCTTGTTACTTACTAATAAGTATTTAAATTGTGTCGAAAAAACTTTTTAGAATGGATGTGTTATACCTACATGTGCATGAATTCTTTTATTCTTCAATTTATTTTATTTGGAATCTGTATGTCATCCTGTAGAATTTATTGTGAGAAACCTTATCTCCCATCATCTCTTCTAACTGCGGGCTTCCTTGGAATCAGAATCTGTTCAAATCCAATATCTTACACTCCAGCAACAAGTCCAAATTGACTTCTATGAGCCTTGGCTCTGCCACAGTGTAGAACAGAACACTAAGGCCAAGGGAATAAAATCTAGAATAAAGCTCATACCCATGCTTTCGTCTCCAGCCATTCTCATCCTCTTCCTTATTTTAGCTGCTCAATTTTTGCTTGACTTTGGATTTTACTTTCTTTCCCGGTGATTTTTGCTTTCCCTTTTTTGGACGCATTTGCTCTCTTCCACACTAATTGGTCCCCTGATCTGAACTTATGGCTTCTCTGGAGGTGTGCCTGTGTGTGGGCTAAGTCGCTTCAGTTGTGTCTGACTCTTTGCGACCCCATGGCCTGTAGCCTGCCAGGGGAAGTCCTAGCAGGGAAGTCCCTCTGAGTATGTAGTCTCTGTCAAACTCTTCCTATGCAAAAGGTATGAGTTCTCAGCCCTGGTGATGCACAAGAATTACATATAAATCACAGGAAAATTCAGTGGCAGAGCAGAAACAAGAGGAGCACGTGTGTTCCTGTCCATATATATGTGTGCCTGACCTTTCATGGTGTAGCAAAAACAAAAACAGATGAGACCATATATCCCAAGGTGCCAGTTAATGGGACCAATATAATGACTTGAGTCTTTGCAAGCTTTAATTCAGAGGCAACACCTGTGGAGAGAGAGGATACAGAGATCTTAATATTTTCATCTAGCCCTATATATCACACTGCTGATAATCATTATGATATCTGAATTAGGGGCCAAACATAACCCTAATAGTAACTGGAAATCTGATTGAAAAAATAAGCTACAATTTTTAATTTTGTAAACCAAGGGCAGACAATGTTTGAGCTTCACTGCTCCATGCGTGCATGCTCAGTCCTTCAGTGGTGTCTGACTGTCTGCGACCCCATGGACTGTGGTCCTCCAGGCTTCTCTGTCCATGAATCTTTCAGGCAAGAATACTGGAGTGGGTTGCCGTTTCTTCCTCCAGGGGATCTTCTCGACCCAGGGATCGAACCCAAGTCTCCTGCATTGGCAGGCAGATTCTTTACCACTGTGCCACCTGGGAATCCCCAATAGTAACTGGAGACCTGTTTGAAAAAATCAGCTACAAATTTCAATTTTGTACTGCTGTGAAATTCATTCAACATGAGCATTCTTAGAAATCAAGTGCTTTCAAGCCTAAGATTCAAATACTTAGGCTTATAGAAAAGAAAAGCTAGAAGGTGGTATTGGCTATCAAGGTGGATGCAGCTGGGAGTATGAGCCAATGAGAAGGCATGGTGACCACCTGCTTCAGCCAATGTCTCCAGTAAGCACAGCTAAGCTTTTCTGCTGCCACTTCCCTTTGGTGTGAATCTTTAATCTCTGCAGTGTGCTGACATTGTTCATTATCCCAGACACCAACAAGATTCAATTAGTTTCTACAGGGATGTCCATTTTACAAAGTTGAATGTGAATGAAAGACCTTGGTGTAAGTGGTGCACTTATCAAACTAAGATTTTACCATGTTATTCATTAGGCAAATGAATTCATGTCAGGCCTCCTAATCTACTGGGCCATCAAGGGACAGGCCAACTCCTTGACAGGATTTTTTTTTTTTTTTTTTTATGAATAGCCATTTGTATAAGAAAGAAAATCTTGCTGAAAGCCCTAAAAGACAGCAAATAAGAGTATTTTCAACAAAACAGATGCAAGACGCATTGGGAAGGGAAACTGTAAGACCTAAAAATTTCATGGGCTGTCTTGATGTATTTGAGCCCACAAGGCCACAAAGGCCTTATCAGTGAGTTCCTCTGTTCTCTCCAGATGTGTGCCCACTCCAACAGAAAGGCTCCCCATCTGGACCAGGTGTACCATTCTCAGTCCTCAACCTATGGTTTCACCTCCCTGATAGCCCACAGAATTGTTCAAACAAGCCCACTGCATCCTCCTGCAGGAACAGGGGGTCACCTCACCCTCTTGTTACGACAAATTCTGCCTTCCACGGACCCTGCTCTTTAGCCTGTCACTGTGCAGCCCTACACAGTGTGCAGTGTTTTTGCCCCTACACTCACCCCCTAGATTATGTTACTAATTATTTATTTATTTATTATTATTTATTAATTTTATTATTTATTGTCAATCTTCCCTGTCCAGTATCAAAGTGCCAGGTGCTCAACCAACTTGAACTATTTTGGGCAAAGGATCTCTTCTTCACTCACAGAGCGGGGGTTAGGAAGAGTTGGGATAGGAGTTCACCCTTCTCCATTTGTAGCAGAACACCAGCCTTGCTGATCACAAAATGGACAGTCAGAGCCCTGGCTGCCAACCCCAGCACCTCCAAATACGCATATAATTTAAACCCTCTTAGCCTCAATTTCCTTGCCTAACAAATAGCTGTAATAACATTATCTCCACTTGCTTTATAAGTTTTGTTGTTGTATTGCTGTTAGTTGATTTATTCTGTGAAATACCCTAATTAGCATAAGGCATTGCAATTTTAATTTCTTTCTTTGGAAATTTTTTTTCCAAATTTTTATTGGAGAATGGTTGATTTACAATTTTGTGTTAGTTTCTGCTATACAGCAAAGTCAATCAGTTATACATATGCATATATCCACTTTTTTTAAGATTCTTTTTCCTTTTAGGCCATTACAGAGTACAGTTCTCTGCACTATACAGTCAGTGCTTACTGGTTATCTATTTTATATATAGTAGTGTGTATATTGGGGACGGCAATGGCACCCCACCCCAGTACTTTTGCCTGGAAAATCCCATGGATGGAGGATCCAAGTAGGCTCCAGTCCATGGGGTCGCTAAGAGTAGGACACGACTGAGCGACTTCACTTTCACTTTTCACTTTCATGCATTGGAGAAGGAAATGGCAACCCACTCCAGTGTTCTTGCCTGGAGAATCTCAGGGACAGGGGAGCCTGGTGGGCTGCTGTCTATGGGGTTGCACAGAGTCGGACACGACTGAAGCGACTTAGCAGTAGCAGCAGTGTGTATATGTCATTCCCAGCTTCCAGTTTATCCCTTCCCACCCTCTGGCTTTTCCCCTTGGTAACCATAGGTTTTGTTTCTACTTATGTTGAGAAAATAACCATATTTTCTGCGTCTCTACTTCTGTTTTGTAGATAAGATATCTGTAATTCTATTTCTGTTTTGTATATGAGACAGGGAAGCCCAATGTTCTTCAGTCCACGGGGTCTCAAAGAGTTGGACGTGGCTTAGCAACTGAAAAATAACAATCCCCTTTTCTTAAATATTCCAGTATAAGTTATATCCTATGATATTTGTCTTTCTCTGTCTGACTTCACTCAGCATGACAATCTCTAGGTTCATCCATGTAATATTCTGTCATTCAGTTGTTCAGTTATGTCCGACTCTTTGCAAGCCCATAGACTGCAGTTTGCTAGGCTTCGCTGTCTTTCACTGTCTCCTGGAGTTTGCTCAAACTAATGTCCATTGAGTCAATGATGCCATCCAATGAACTCGTCTTGTCTCCCCCTTCTCCTCCTGCCCTCAGTCTTTCCCAGCATCATTGTCTTTTCCAATGAGTTGGCTCTTCCCATCAGGTGGCCAAAGTACTGGAGCTTCAGCTTCAGTTATCAGTCCTTCCAGTGAATATTCAGGATTGATTTCCTTTAGCATTGACTGGTTTGATCTCCTTGCAGTCCAAGGGACTCTCAAGAGTTTTCTTTTACAGTTCCAAAGTATCAGTTCTTCTGTGCTCAGTCTTCCTTATGGTCCAGACTGCACATCTATACATAACTACTAAAAAAAACATAGCTTTGACTATACAGACCTTTGTCAGCAAAGTGATGTCTCTGCTTTTTAACATGCTGTCTAAGTTGGTCATAGATTTTCTTCCAAGGAACAAGCATCTTTAATGGATTTAAAGATGTTTTAATGGATTTAAAGGTGTTTTAATGGATTTAATGGCTCCAGTCACTATCCACAGTGATTTAGGAGCCCAGGAAGATAAAGTCTGTCACTGTTTCCGTTGTTTCCCCATCTATTTGCCATGAGTGATGGGATGGGATGCCATGATCTTAGTTTTCTGAATGCTGAGTTTTAAGCAAGCTTTTTCACTCCCCTCTTTCACCTTCTTCAAGAGGCTCTTTAGTTCTGCTTTGCTTTCTACCATAAAGATGGTGCCATCTGCATATCTGAGGTTATTGATATCTCTCCCAGCAATCTTGATTCCAGCTTGTGCGTCATCCAGGCCAGCATTTAATGTGATGAACTCTGCATATAAGTTAAATAAGTAAGTTGACAACATACAGCCTTAATGTACACCTTTCCCAATTTTGAACCAGTTTGTTGTTCCATGTCCATTTCTGACTGTTGATTCTTGACTTGCATACAGGTTTCTCAAGAGGCAGATAGGTGGTCTGGTATTCCCATATCTTTCAGAATATTCCACAGTTTGTTATGATCCACACAGTCAATGACTATGATTTAGAATACTTAATGAAGCAGAAGTAAGTTTTTTTTTCTGAAATTCTCTTGCTTTTTCCACGGTCCAATGTATGTTGGCAATTTGATCTCCAGTTCTTCTGCCTTTTCTAAATCCAGCTGGAACATCTGGAAGTTCTTGGTTCATGTACTGTTGAAGCCTAGCTTGAAGGACTTTGAGCATTACTTAGCTAGCATGTGAAATGAGCACAATTGTGGGGCAGTTTGAATATGCTTTGGCATTGCCCTTCTTTGGGATTGAAGTGAAAACTGACCTTTTCCAGTCCTGTGACCACTGCTGAGTTTTCCAAATTTTCTGATATATTGAGGGCAGCACTTTCATAGCATCATCTTTTAGGATTTGAAATAGCTCAGGTGAATATTTCAGTTCAGTTCAGTTGCTCAGTTGTGTCCAACTCTTTGCGACCCCATGGACTGCAGCACGCCAGTCCTTCCTGTCCATCACCAATTCCCAGAGCCTACTGAAACTCATGTCTATTGAGTCGATGATGCCATCCAACCATCTCATCCTCTGTCATCCCCTTCTCCTCCCACCTTCAATTTTTCCCAGCATTAGGGTCTTTTCAAATGAGTTAGTTCTTCTCATCAGGTGGCCAAAGTATTGGAGGTTCAGCTTCAGCATCAGTCCTTCCAATGAATATTCAGGACTGATTTCCTTTAGGATGGACTGGTTGGATCTCCTTGCTGTCCACCACAGTTCAAAAGCATCAATTCTTCAGCCTTCAGCGTTCTTAATGGTCCAACTCTCACATCCATATATGACTACTGGAAAAACCATGGCTTTGACTAGACGGACCTTTGTTGGCATAGTAATGTCTCTGCTTTTAATAAGCTGTCTAGTTTTGTCATAACTTTTCTTCCAAGGAGCAAGTGTCTTTTAATTTCATGGCTGCAGTCACCATCTGCAGTGGTTTTGAAGTCCAAAAAAATAAAGTCTGTCACTGTTTCCAATGTTCCCCCATCTATTTCCCATGAAATGATGGGACCAGATGCCATGGTCTTAGTTTTCTGAATGTTGAGCTTCAAGCCAACTTTTTCACTATGCTCTTTCACTTTCATCAAGAGGCTCTTTAGTTCTTATTCACTTTCTGCCATACGGGTGGTGTCATCTGCATATCTGAGGTTATTGATATCGAGTCCCTTGGACTGCAAGGAGATCCAACCAGTCCATTCTGAAGGAGATCAGCCCTGGGTGTTCTTTGGAAGGAATGATGCTAAAGCTGAAACTCCAGTACTTTGGCCACCTCATGCGAAAAGTTGACTCATTGGAGAAGACTCTGATGCTGGGAGGGACTGGGGGCAGGAGAAGAAGGTGATGACAGAGGATGAGATGGCTGGATGGCATCACTGACTCGATGGATGTGAGTCTCAGTGACCTCCAGGTGTTGGTGATGGACAGGGAGGCCTGGCATGTTGTGATCCGTGGGGTCACAAAGAGTCAGACACGACTGAGCAACTGATCTGATCTGATCTGTCTGAAATATTACTCAGCCTTAAAAAAGGATGAACTAATGCCTTCTCCAGCTTTATAAGTTTTTTATATACCTAAAAATGATAATTTAAGACACTACAGACTCTGTAAATCTGTAGGGTTATGCTGTAAATATTGAATCCTGTTTTAGAATTGTTTCCTCCACTTAGTGTAGGAGAAATTGTTACTAGAGACAGGTTGCTAGAGAACACGTAGACAGTCCCTTTAGAGAGACCTGGAGCATTCCACCTCCTGCCTCCTACATCTTCTCCTGAGATGCTACATATAAGAAGAGGAGGAGGAGGAGGAGGAGGGGAGAGAAGGAGGTGGAGGAAGAGAAGGGGAGTGACGACTGGGCCATTATTTGAAGGCAGCAGAAGTGACAGGTAGCAATTTTTCTTTGTCATATTCTGAGTCAGATATATTTCCTTGTGCTACTGCATGTCAGCATGTAGACCACTGTCTAAGCATGAGGTGTGAGGACATGGAAAGAGCAAGAATTAAGAATTAGAAAGATATGAACCTGCCTGTAGAAACGTTGTAAAATGACCTGGGTGATAGACAGCTTTAAGGGTCTCATAAAACAACCCATGGACAAGTAAAAATTGATACATATTTTTCTCTCTTCTTTTTCCTAACTCCTGTATCCTTCAGATCCCTGCACCTACATAAAGTCTTCCCTGAAAGCCCATTCCTCTGTGATTGCATAAATTCATGGAAACGCTGGCACATATCTTGGTGGTAGTGGGTCTAGTCACTAAGTTCTGTCTGACTCTTGCTACCCCATGGACTGTAGCCCACCAGGTTCCTCGGTCCATGGGATTTTCCAGGCAAGAATACTGGAGTGGATTGCCATTTCCTTCTCCAGGAGATCTTCCCGACCCAGGAATCGAACCCACTCTCCCACATTGCGGGTAGATTCTTTACCCACTGAGCTATGAAAGCTCACCTATTCCTGCCCCAATCTCTTTCTTCCGGTTCCCACTGCGTGGAGGCGTTATAGTAAAGGTGTGTCTGGAGTGAGAATAAAGAGCCTATAACAAGAGTTCACCGGAATGGAGGAGAACATTATATAATGGGTGACTAGGAAGGATTTTCGGAGAAGGCATTGGCACCCCACTCTAGTACTCTTGCCTGGAAAATCCCATGGACGGAGGAGCCTGGTGGGCTGCAGTCCATGGGGTCGCGAAGAGTCGGACACGACTGAGCGACTTCACTTTCACTTTTCACTTTCATGCATTGGAGGAGGAAATGGCAACCCACTCCATTGTTCTTGCCTGGAGAATCCCAGGGACAGGGGAGCCTGGTGGGGTCTCAGAGTCGGACATGACTGAAGTGAGTTAGCAGCAGCAGGAGGGATTTTACATATGAAGACATGGGGAAACAGGGCTCAGGTAGAGGGAAGATCACTCTGAAAGTGAAAGGAGGAAGAGAAAGCATGGATCACTTGCCAAACAGCAAACGGAAGTCTGGAAATCTGGAAGGTAAAGTTGCAGTCAAAGGGAGCCTGCAGGTGAGGTGGATCCTGGTTGACATATTGTATTCCTTAATTTAAGAAATTTTAATTTTATATTGAAAGTAATAGGGAAGCACTTAAAGTACTTAAATGATGAGTTTGTGTGTGTGTTTATGATACGTACTTTTAAAATCTCACAGTGGCAGTAAGAAGAATGAGATTGTACTGTCAAACTAAAGCTACATAGAACTATTGTGAGACTTTGTCTGAGAAATGAGGAGGGATCAAGCTATAGCTGTGAGAGTCGTGAGGGAAGTGGTTTAGGCACTCTCTATGTAAAAGTAAAATTCAGTGTATAGAGCCAGGTGATTCCTGTATCTGCTCTTCCACTGTGTAGCTAGATGACCTGGAGCAAGTCACTTTCTTTATCCTTTCCTTTTCTTCATCTGTAAAACGCGAGGGTTGGGCTAGAAGTATTGCAATCACTTCCAGCTCTAATACTCTCTAGCACTATGATTCTGTTCCAATTTGAAAGGCATCCAAGGACATATGGTTAGTGGAATTCCCAAAAGACCTCATTATAAAGCGGTACCATAGATTAGAGCCCCAGGACAGTTATGGCAAGACTTCAGAAGACTATTATTAAAGATAATAATAGCATTTTGTTTTTATATAAGACTTATATACCTGTAATCACCTGTAATCTGCATTAATCTTCATCATATCATTGTAAGGCAAAGAAGTATAAGGATAATTATCCACATTTTAAAGATGAGGCATCAAGTCTTTAAAAGCTCAAAAGATCTGCCTGAGGTCCCAAACAAGTCATGATGGAGTCTGGACTAGTATTCTTGTCTCTAAATTTATCACACTGAGCTCTTTACATTACCTTGGGCTCCTTCTGGTCTGACCTGAACCTCCCAGGTGCATGCCTCATCAGGACCTCAGTCTGCCCATTACAGGGAGCCCTGAGATCAAATGTAACCAGGATCAACTTCAATTTGGCAGGCATGGTCCTGAGTACTTATAACATCCTCACACTGGAGAAATGTTATAGTGAAGATGCTCTGAGTAGATTCATTTTGAGACTAAAAGAGCCCTCAGTATGATTACATGCAAGCAAAATCTGAAGTTCTCTTATTTGTTGTGTGAAGTATGTCAAAAATACAACTTTCTGGTGCTTCTCCAAGCAGCTCAGAGAGATTATGCATGTATTTCCAGCCTGCTGTCCTGACCTGAGAAAGGAGCTATGTAAGAGAATAATGGTAGAGACTTAAGATCAAGGATCTTTCCTCTACTCTGTGTTTAAGGAGGACACACCACGGGTCTAGGATAAAAAGGTGAGAATAAATTCCTCACAGGATACTTATCCCTTACCAGAAGGACAAGATCAAGGTAGAGTGTTTTCCTGCCCTGCTGACTCTCTGGATCCAGTCAATCTACTTCTCCTTTCACCGCCTCTATCCTTTATTACATGTTCCTTATTGGTTGGTCAAGACAGTGAGTGATTTCTAATGGAATGAAGAAAGGAAAGAAGAGAGGAAGGGTAGGCAGGAGCAGGGGTGTTTATGATAATATTTAATAAGTACATGCTAGGTGCCAGGCCCTGTGTATATATTATCTTTTTGTCCTTACAGTAATCTGAATAAGTAAATTACATTACTATCATTTTAGATATTAAATCAAGGAAGTCAAATAATTTAAGATTATTTGGGTAAATAAAGCTAGAATTTGAACCCAGGAACATATGACTCCAAATCTTTTCCACATCGCTATGCTACTTTCTAAGTCTGGTGGTTAGTTGACTGCTGACCTTGAAAGATTATCAGAGATGATAATCTCAGTTTTGCATGGTGCGTCTAAAACCTGGGAGTCATAATGGGTTGTAAGACAACAGGTGAGTGGGGCTAAATAAAAATTTGACTAATATTCATAGATTTTTCTACATTCTTCACATAACCTTATCTATATTTACCATTTATTTCTGATGAGAACATTGAAGTCAATAAAAGTTATGTGCAACATAACCAGTTTATTTGACAGCCAAGATTTGGACCCAGGTTCCCTGACACATATTTGGGGGCTAGTTCCACTCCACCATACTCTGATCTCACATAACTCCTTATCCATCCATGGTAAGGAGGCAGTGATGGCAAATATGAGCTTCTTCCACATTTTAATGATTCCAGTATTACTAACATCCTTATTTTGTGAAGATCTCTATAAACACTGTTCTTGAAATTCCTCACGATAAAGGTAATGACTCTATAAGATAAAACTGCTAAAGTACATTTGCTGGCATTTTTACCAATTTTTTTCTGTTCTAGAGCTATTCATATATTATAGACTTAAAATGTGTTTTTAGAATGATTTTAACCAGAGATTTCCAAAAGGAAATGACAATAAATGGTTTCCACACTTTAAAATTAAAATTACTCATCTTACTCACTTTATAAGGAAGTGAGGAGGTGGCAGGAGAAGCTGTAACAGCGTCTTCATGGAAAAGACCCAAACCTTATAATTAATAGGAGCCTCTAAAATCAGAAGCCAAATCCATTAATCATTCAGCCAACTTTCCATGAGGTTGGCATCACCCACACACCTTTAATGACTCAATGCACAATGGGCACACTTGAACTGCAGACATAGTCCTCCAAGCAGCATTTTAATATTGGCACCAATGGAACGTGAATGCTGCTATTAAATCTGTGAGTTTGTGCTCTTTCTAGTCCATAAATGTAGCTTTCATAGTGTTGGGAGTTTGGAGATGGGGGAGCATGGAGATGCATGCCACACAGCTTGTGGGATCTCAGTTCCCTGACCAGGGATTGAACTTGGGCCATGGCAGTGAACGCATAGAATCCTAACCTCTAGGCCATCAAGGAACTCCCTCAGAGTGTTTTTAAGACTGAGTTGGGAAGTGCTGCAATTGCTTCCAGGGTTAACAGTGAGAGGCAAGATGATCTTTTTCTCAGTGTATGGTGGGAATTCTTAACAATCAAACCCTAGGAAGGAAAGATGTGCCTTGTCAGATAGTAAACTTGGTACTCCAAGGATCACCCAAGGGAAGCTTAAGGTGTGGAAGAAAGTTTACCTCCTCTAAGTAGATGGTCTTCCCTTGTGGCTCAGCTGGTAAAGAATCCACCTGCAATTCAGGAGACCTGGGTTTGATCCCTGGGTTGGGAAAGGTTACCCACTCCAGTATTCTGGCTGGAGAAATCCATGGACTGTATAGTCCATGAGGTTGCAAAGAGTCGGACACAACTGAGCAACTTTCACTTTCACTATCTGGGTAGAAGGCTGCATTATACTTCCTTCCAATTCAAAAGTATTTGTGTTCTTTTCTCAGTTATTTATTGAAGTAATATAATTAATCGAGGAGCAAACTCCTCCAGGGAGCTCCCAGATGAAGCCAGGACACAGAGACTCTCATAAAGGAAAACTATCAGGAATAGCATGTTTTCAAATTAGGTGACTTCCCACCACCTTTCCCAGCTAGTCCACAAAATTTGTGCTGGGATCACCACCAGTCTTCTGGTGAAGAGGACAATATCTTCTATATATTTCACCCTAATCTGAAAAAGTGAGTCATTCAGTCATGTCCAACTGTTTGGGACCCCATGCACTATAGTCCATGGAATTCTCCAGGCCAGAATACTGGACTGGGTAACCATTCCCTTCTCCAGCGCATCTTCCCAACCCAGGGATCAAACCCAGGTCTCCCACATTGCAGGCAGATTCTCTACCAGCTGAGCCATAAGGGAAGCCCAAGAATACTGGAGTAGGTAGCCTATCCCTTCTCCAGTGGATCTTCCCAACCCAGGAATTTAACCAGGGTCTCCTGCATTGTAGGCAGATTCTTTACCAGCTTACAAGGTTTTCATTCTTAACTAGCTTAGTAGTCTACAGGGTTTTCATTAAACCTTAGTAAGCTAAAGTTCATTTAAATGAAGTATTTAATTACATAAATCTTACTATATTTACTGAACATTAAGAGAAGAAAAGCATTCTTGATAAGTTTGTTTGTTTTTAATACAGGCTGTCTGGAAGTCAGTACAAACTCAATCTCTTCTCTTTCCAACAGATATTTGTAGAGCATGAACTGTGAGATATGATTTGTGCTAGGTACTAGTTTCACAGGCATTCACTTTGAAAACAGTGTCATAAGACAGTTTTGATTGTTTCCATTTTACAACAGAGAGCACAGATTCAAAAAAGTTGAGTGACAGCTCCAAGATGACTCTCTAACCTTCTCTATGATTTTAGAAGGAATATTTACTCCTGGACACTGAAGCTTCCTCATTAGTGGGGAAAAGCAAGTACTGACACATAACAGACTTCAGTTATAAGGATGTAACATGGCGAAACCACTGGGCCTTTCCTGTTGCTGTTATTCAGTTGTTCAGTCATGTCCAGCTTTTTGCAACCCCATGGACTGCAGCACATCAGGCTTCCCTGTCCTTCAACATCTGCTGGAGCTTTCTCAAACTCTTGTTCATTGAGTCGGTGATGCTTCCCAACCATCTCATCCTCTGTCATCCCCTTCTCCTCCTGCCTTCAATCTTTCCCAGGATCAGCATCTTTTCTAATGAGTCAGTTCTTCACATCAGGTGGCCAAAGTATTAGAGCTTCAGCTTTAGCATCAGTCCTTCCAATGAATATTCAGGGTTGATTTCCTTTAAGATTGACTGGTTTGGTCTCCTTGCAGTCCTAGGGACTCTCAAGAGTCTTATCTAACACCACAGCTCAAAGGCATCAATTCTTCAGCACTCAGCTTTCTTTATGGCCCAACTCTCACATCCATACATGACTACTGGAAAAACCATAGCTGTGACTATATGGACCTTTGTCGGCAAAGTAATGTCTCTGCTTTTTAATATGCTGTTTATATTTGTCATAGTTTTTTTTTCAAGGAGCAAGAGTCTTTTAATTTCATGGCGGCAGTCACCTTTTGCAGTAATTTTGGAGCCCAAGAAAATAAAGTCAGCCACTGTTTCCACTGTCTCCCCATCTATTTGCCATGAAGTGATGGGACCAGATGCCATGATCTTAATTTTCTGAATGTCGAGTTTTAAGCCAGCTTTTACACTCTCCTCTTTCACCTTCATCAAGAGGCTCTTTAGTTCCTCTTCACTTTCTGCCATAAAGGTAGTGTCATCTGCCTATTTGGGGTTATTGATAAATCTCCCAGCAATCTTGATTCCAGCTTGTGCTTCATCCAGTCCAACATTTCACATGATGTACTCTGAATATGAGTTAAATAAGTCGGGTGACAACATACAGCTTTGATGTACTCCTTTCCCAATTTTGAACCAGTTTGTTGTTCCATGTCCAGTTATAACTGTTGCTTCTTGACCTCCATACAAGTTTTGCAGGAGACAGATAAGGCGGTCTGGTATTTCCATCTCTTTAATAATTTTCCACAGTTTGTTGTGATCTACACAGTTAAAGGCTGTAGCACAGTCAATGAAGCAGAAGTAGATGTTCTCTGGAATTGTCTTGCTTTCTACTTGCCCTCCAATATACAAAGAATTAAATTTACCTGGAGAACTCTTAGCATGATGGTACAACAGGAGTTGATGATAATCTTTTTCTCAGTTGTATAGATATTATCTGTTATGGGCTGAATCATGTCCCCCCAAAATTCATATGTGAAACTTTAAACCCCCACATCTTGGCATATGACTATATTTGAAGACTGTCATTAGAGTGTGCCCTAACTTAAAACCTGGTGCCCTTATGAGAAGTTTAGATACCCAGAAGAGACACCAGGAATACAGGTACATGAAGAAAAGACCCTTTGAAGAGGCATCTACAGGGCAGCCTTCTGCAAACCAAGGAGAGATGCCTAAGAGAAAAGTCAACCTGGCCATCCCATTGATGTTGGACTTCTAGCCTCTAGAATAGTGAGAAAATACATTTCTGTGGTTCAGGACACCACTCTGGAATTGTGTTATGGCATCCCTAGCAAACTAATACATTATCTTTAAGGAAGTGGTTTTCTCATGGTGATGAAAATGGATAAGAGAAGCAATTGTTGTTTATACTTCCAAAACGTGGAATATGTAATTTGTTTCCAGTACTCTGATCAATACTGGTTCCTAACCTATTACGACAGGAAGGTACAAGCACAGGGAACACTCCAGTTGGAATTCTACCAGTGAAGAACTCAGACAGTCTATTTATATAGTTAAGATTTTAACTAAAGTATCTAAATAAATGTATTTAATATATATTCAATATTGTTCACCAAAGAAACCCAGAATTATATAAGAATCACACACACAAACATAAATACATATATTTTGTAAGGACAAAATCTGTTTATATCCCTGGAATCCAAATAATCTAAATCAGTCTGCTAACAGAAATCTGTGTGATGTAGAGAATGTTCTATATTTGTGCTGGATATGGTAATGACTATGCACATAAGAGCTACTGAGCACTTGAAATGTGGATAGTGCTACTGAAAAACTGAATCTTTAATTTAATTTTAATTGCATTAAATTTAAATAGCTACATGTAGTTAGTGGCTATCATATTGGACAGTATGGTTTAAGAGCACATGGAAAAATTAAGCATTGCTTCAGTTTTGTTTGGAAATAAACAGCAAGGAAAGCTAAACACAAATAAAAACTCAGGGTTTTGTAATATTTTAGTACACATTTCATTTTCTCTGGCAAACGCTAATTTGACCTTCTAAGAAATAAAAAACAAAACAAAAAAGAGTTAAACCTTGAAATGTTATTTCAATGTGTAGCTTTATGCCTAAAAGAACTTAAAGAACTGTACAATTTTAGACTTATAGGAGATCTTGAGCTTCCAGGTGGGTCAGTGATAAAGAAACTAACTGCTTATGTAGGAGACACATGGGCCTCGATTTCGATCCCTTGGTTGGGAAGATCCCCTGGAGGAGAAAATGGCAACCCACCCCAGTGCTCTTGCCTGAAAAACTCCATGGGTAGAGCAGTCTGGCTTGCTACAGTCCATGGGATTACAAAGAGTCGGATATGACTGAGTAACTGAGGGAGTGTGCATGTCAGCGCGCGCACACACACACACACACACACACACACACACACACACACGAGATCTGAGAAACAGGTAGTTTCTAAGAATTTAAAATATAAAATTTCTTACTTTAAGAAAGGGGACTGGACACTTTCTGAAATCTTCACATCTTGCGCCACACCATCACTATATATGAAAGAAATCAATGACTACAAAGCCATATTCAAAAGCAAATAAAGCATTAATAAAAAGAGAAAGATAGACTGACAGGAGAAGCCAATGCCACGGTGCCAACAAGGACAGACACCTGCTGCTCTGCCCACAAGGAGGCTCTCACAGGTAACAAAAAGCTGTGTGGGAAATGTTTGTGGAAAATTTTTCTTGAAGACAAGCATTTGGCTGGCAACCACCAATAATCTGAGAAAAGCTAATGCTATAAAAAGAAATAATAATGACAGAGTAATCTCAAAAGCTCTCATAAGAGTACACTTAGTATTCTCAGAGAGATAATGGGGGAAAATTCACATTCTCTAAAAAATAAATATGAAACAAAGACAGGAGATTATGAAACAAGAGTAAACAACTATGACAAAGAATGAAGGTCTTTAAGATGAAAAAATAATGGTTTAAAAAACACACAGCTGAAGGGCAAAGCAGTAAGCTATATATTAAGCCTAATTCACAAGGAGACAGAAAATATTAGATTGATATTAAATGAGATAGAAACCTGATCCAGAAATTGCAAGTGCATCTAATTTGAGTTCCAGAATTAATAGTCAGGAAAAAAAATGGGGAATAGGCAGTATGCCTGAAATAATGCCTGAAAATGTTCCCAATCAAAAGGGGGGAAAAGATTTGCATCTTTAGATTGTAAGAATCTGAAAACCTGAGGAGAATTACAAGCTAAACTATACTTGGACACAAATCTGTAAAATTAAAGCATCAGAGGAAAAGAAATTCCAAAACACTGTCCAAGAGGAAAAGGCAGACTTCCTACAAAGGGATGAGAATGAGTGACATCAGTCATTTCATCATCAATCAGAGCACATTTGTATTCGAGGTGACATTTCCTTCCTGGGAGAGCACAGATGTTAGCCTGTGGACTTAAGGAGTGATTTGGAAGTTTCACTTCTCTACAATATAGAGACAAAATGGTAACCCTTACCACCCACAGAATTTATGTAATAATCAGTACCTTACTTACACTGCTTTTTCATACCTAAATATCCTCTGAAGCATTAGAATACTTATGCCCCTCTAAGTGAAGAGGAACTAAAAAGCCTCTTGATGAAAGTGAAAGAGGAGAGTGAAAAAGTTGGCTTAAAGCTCAACATTCAGAAAACTAAGATCATGGCATCTGATTCCATCACTTCATGGGAAATAGATGGGGAAACAGTGGAAACAGTGGCAGACTTTATTTTGGGGGCAGTGGCAGACTATTTTGGGGGCTCCAAAATCACTGCAGATGGTGACTGCAGCCATGAAATTAAAAGACCCTTACTCCTTGGAAGGAAAGTTATGACCAACTGAGACAGCATATTCAAAAGCAGAGACATTACTTTGCCATCAAAGGTCCCTCTAGTCAAGGCCACGGTTTTTCCAGTGGTCATGTATGGATGTGAGAGTTGGACTGTGAAGAAAGCTGAGCACCGAAGAATTGATGCTTTTGAACTATGGTGTTGGAGAAGAGTCTTGAGAGTCCCTTGGACTGCAAGGAGATCCAACCAGTCCATCCTAAAGGATATCAGTCCTGGGTGTTCTTTGGAAGGACTGATTCTAAAGCTGAAACTCCAATACTTTGGCCACCTGATGCAAAGAGTTGACTCATTTTAAAAGACCCTGATGCTGGGAGAGATTGGGGGCAGGAGGAGAAGGGGACAACAGAGGAAGAGATGGCTGGATGGCATCACAGACTCGATGGACATGAGTTTGGGTAAACTCCAGGAGTTGGTGATGGACAGGGAGGCCTGGTGTGCTGCAATTCGTGGGGTCGCAAAGAGTCAGACACGACTGAGTGACTGGGCTGAACTGAACTGGCTTTCCCAACACAAAGTTTCTGTCAACAAACAGTGAATTTGCTCATTTGCTCTCGCTCTCTCTACACTTGACCTGGCCTTGATGAAATTCTCTCTACTCATAATGTATTTTCCTGGCTAGGTGCTCACCTAAAACTCCAGCTGATCCTTAAGGGTCACCTCTGAGCACTTCTCTAGTTCATGGTAACCCACTTTCCCTTCTTGACTTTCAGAAATGCAGTTTGTTTTTTTTTAATACATCTTGGCATTTTCAAAATTATTTTGATGATCTTACTGAAAACCAGCACTGAATGCTTAGTATACATCTATACTTTATATCTATTACAGCACTTAATCCCCAAAACAACACTTTTAGGTTGCTATTCAGTCACTCAGTGGTGTCCGACTCTTTGTGACCCCATGGACTGCAGGTCACCAGGCTTCCCTGTCCTTCACCATACAGCTAAGAAAGCTGAAGCTTCAGATCAGATCAGATCAGTCGCTCAGTCGTGTCTGACTCTTTGCGACCCCATGAACTGCAGCACGCCAGGCCTCCCTATCCATCACCAGCTCTCGTAGGTCACTCAGACTCATATCCATCGAGTCAGTGATGCCATCCAGCCATCTCATCCTCTGTCGTCCCCTTCTCCTCCTGCCCCCAATCCCTCCCAGCATCAGAGTCTTCTCCAATGAGTCAACTCTTCGCATGAGGTGGCCAAAATACTGGAGTTTCAGCTTGAGCATCATTCCTTCCAAAGAAATCCCAGGGCTGATCTCCTTCAGAATGGACTGGTTGGATCTCCTTGCAGTCCAAGGGACTCTCAAGAGTCTTTTCCAACACCACAGTTCAAAAGCATCAATTCTTTAGTGCTCAGCCTTCTTCACAGTCCAACTCTCACATCCATACATGACCACAGGAAAGACCATAGCCTTGACCAGGCGAACCTTTGTTGGCAAAGTGATGTCTCTGCTTTTGAATATGCTATCTAGGTTGGTCATAACTTTCCTTCCAAGGAGTAAGCGTTTTTTTTAATTTCATGGCTGCAGTCACCATCTGCAGGGATTTTGGAGCCCAGAAAAATAAAGTCTGACACTGTTTCCACTGTTTCTCCATCTATTTCCCATGTAGTGATGGGACCAGATGCCATGATCTTCGTTTTCTGAATGTTGAGCTTTAAGCCAACCTTTTCACTCTCCACTTTCACTTTCATCAAGAGGCTTTTTAGTTCTTCTTCACTTTCTGCCATAAGGGTGGTATCATCTGCATATCTGAGGTTATTGATATTTCTCCCGACAATCTTGACTCCAGCTTGTGTTTCTTCCAGTCCAGCATTTCTCATGATGTACTCTGCATATAAGTTAAATAAACATGGTGACAATATACAGCCTTGACGTACTCCTTTTCCTATTTGGAGCCAGTCTTTTGTTCCATGACCAGTTCTAACTGTTGCTTCCTGACCTGCATACAGATTTCTCAAGAGGCAGATCAGGTGGTCTGGTATTCCCATCTCTCTCAGAATTTTCCACAGTTTATTGTGATCTACACAGTCAAAGGCTTTGGCATAGTCAATAAAGCAGAAATAGATGTTTTTCTGGAACTCTCTTGCTTTTTCCATGATCCAGCGGATGTTGGCAATTTGATCTCTGGTTCCTCTGCCTTTTCTAAATCCAGCTTGAACATCAGGAAGTTCACGGTTCACATATTGCTGAAGCCTGGCTTGGAGAATTTTGAGCATTACTTTACTAGCGTGTGAGATGAGTGCAATTGTGCGGTAGTTTGAGCACTCTTTGGCATTGCCTTTCTTTGGGATTGGGATGAAAACTGACCTTTTCCAATCTTGTGGCCACTGCTGAGTTTTCTAAATTTGCTGGCCTATTGAGTGCAGCACTTTCACAGCATCATCTTTCAGGATTTGGAATAGCTCCACTGGAATTCCATCACCTCCTCTAGCTTTGTTCGTAGTGATGCTTTCTAAGGCCCACTTGACTTCACATTCCAGGATGTCTGGCTCTAGGTCAGTGATCACACCATCATGATTATCTGGGTCGTGAAGCTCTTTTTTGTACAGTTCTTCTGTGTATTCTTGCCACCTCTTCTTAATATCTTCTGCTTCCGTTAGGTCCATACCATTTCTGTCCTTTATCGAGCCCATTAAGGATTCTAAAGAAGTTGCTAAAGATCAGAGAGCAAGTGTGTATCATAGCTAAGATAAACCCATGCTGTCACGTACAGTTGTGCGGCTTAGGCATCGTACAAAAGTGCATTGAAAGGGGCCAACTGGAGTCTGATATTTAACCTGTTCTCAGCTCAACAAGCCAACAATGAACACTTCATAGAGGAAAAGATGTCTTTTTTGTTGTTGTTCTAATTCACCAAAGGCCTATGGGTAGTTTTGGAAAGACATACAAAGACTGTCTGGATCCAAAACCCACATTTAACTGATGCACTGTACCCCTCTGCACTTAAAAGATAAAATAATGGGGTCTAGAAAAACAAAATGATTTTTTAAGTTTCCAGAGCTTCTGGAAAATGAGCTGACATTTCAAATCTTCCATTGCTCTTTTTGGCACCCTACTGGGGTTGCATTCCACTTACATTTTATAATGCACTATCACTGTTTTCTGATGATTTCCTGTGTTTATAACCATGGCAAATGGGAAAATCCCGAGGAGAAGACCGTTCTTATAATTATCCCAGCAGCATATTCACTTAGGTATAGAGAAGACTCCAGTACTTTAACTTGAATGAAATGTTTCTCAAAATGAAGTTGCCCCATGACCCTGTGAAAACCCTTGTGATGTCTTAATCTTCAGAAAAATCACTTGGTCACATGGTCTTGAGAAAACATCAATTTGCCCTTATCCCACTAGGAGTTAAAGAAGGACATTGGCAGGAGCTCCCTGTCCATGTCCTGCTTTGAGTCTTTCATGATACCACTTGCTTAAAAGTAAAAGAAGCCCTATCTTGAAGGCATTCTTGGTAAATTTCCTTTGTAGCTTTCTTTTTCCATGCCCAACTTCATCTTTAAGTAAAATTAAAAGATACAAAGGATGATTGTGGAATCAAGGCCTTAGAGATTCAAAGAATAACAACTGACAAGTGTCTTGAAAGTTTTGTATGATGAATGACATAAGCTCCAGGCATACCTCTGGAGTCCAGAAAAGTAATAGTATTTTCTTTAAATATGTTGTTGCTGTTCATGTCTGACTGCAGCAGGTCAGGATTCCCTGTCCTTCACTATTTCCCAGAGTTTGCTCAAAGTCATGTTCATTGAATCAGTGATGCTATCTAACCATCTAATCCTTTGCTACTCTCTTCTTTTGCATCAGTCTTTCTCAGTATCAAAGTCTTTTCCAATGAGTTGGCTCTTTGCGTCAGGGAGCCAAAGTATTGGAGCTTCAGCTTCAGCATCAGTCCTCCCAATGAATATTCAGGGTTGATTTCCTATAGGATTGGCTGGTTTGATCTCCTTGCAGCCCAAGAGACTCTCAAGAGTCTTCTCGAAGACTACAATTTAAAACCAAAAATTCTTTGGCACTCAGCCTTCTTTATAGTCCAACACTCACATCCATACATGACTACCGGAAAAATCATAGCTTTGATATACAGACCTTAGTTGGCAAAGTGATGTTTCTGCTTTTTAATACACTGTCTAGGTTTGTCATAGCTTTCCTTCCAAGGAGTAAGTGTCTTTCAATTTTATTCTTGAGTCACCATCTGCAGTGATTTTTAAGTCCCAGAAAAAAAAATTTGTCAGTTCAGTTCAGTTCAGTTCAGTCACTCAGTTGTGTCTGACTCTTTGTGATCCCATGGACTGCAGCATGCCAGGCTTCCCTGTCCATCACCAAATCCAGGAGCCTACTCAAATTCATGTCTGTTGAGTTGGTGATGCCATCCAACCATCTCATCTTCTGTCATCCCCTTCCCCTCCCACCCTCAAACTTTCCCAGCATCGGGGTCTTTTCAAATGAGTCAGTTCTTCGCATCAGGTGGCCAAAGTATTGGAGTTTCAGCTTTAGCATCAGTCTTTCCAATGAATATTCAGGACTGATCTCCTTCAGGATGGAGTGGTTGGATCTCCTTGCAGTCCAAGGGACTCTCAAGAGTCTTCTCCAACACCACAGTTCAAAAGCATCAATTCTTTGGTGCTCAGCTTTCTTTATAGTCCAACTCTCACATCCATACAGGACTACTGGAAAAATCGTAGCTTTGACTAGATGAAACTTTTTTGGCCAAGTAATGTCTCTGCTTTTTAACATGCTGTCTAGGTTGCTCATAACTTTTCTTCCAAGGATCAAGCATCTTTTAATTTCATGGCTGCAGTCACCATCTGCAGTGATTTTGGAGCACCCCAAAATAAAGTCTGTCACTGTTTTCATTGTTTCTCCATCTATTTGCCATGAAGTGATGAGACCAGATGCCATGATCTTAGTTTTCTGAATGTTGGGTTTAAGCCATCTTTTTCACTCTTCTCTTTCACTTTCGTCAAGAGGCTCTTTAGTTCTTTACTTTCTGCCATAGTGCACTGTTATCTGCATATCTGAAGTAATTGATATTTTTCCTGGCAATCTTGATTTCAGCTTGTGCTTCATCCAGTCCAGCGTTTCTCATGATTTGTCACTGCTTTCATTTTTCCCCCATATATTTCCCAAGAAGTGATGGGACTGGATGCCATGATCTTCATTTTTTGAATGTTGAATTTCTCTCCTATTTCACCTTCATTAAGAAGTTCTTAGTTCCTCTTCACCTTCTGCCATTAGACTGGTATCATCTGCATATCTGAGGTTGATGTTTCTGGAAATCTGGATTCCAACTTGTGATTCATCCACCCCAGCATTTCACATGATGTACTCTGCATATAAGTTAAATAAGCAGAATGACATGACAATATATAGACTTGATGTACACTTTCCCAATTTTGAACCAGTCAGTTGTTCCTTATCTGGTTCTGTTTCTTCTTGACCCACATACAGGTTTCTCAGGAGACAGGTAAGGTGGTCTCATATTCTCATCTCTTTAAGAACTTTCCACATTTTACTATGCTCCACACAAAGGCATTTGTGTAGTCAATGAAGCAGAAGTAGATGTTTTTCTAGAATACCCTTGCTTTCTCTATGATCCAATAAATGCTGGCAATTTGATCTCTGGTTCCTCTGCCTTTTCTAAATCTTTCTTCTACATTGTAAGTTCTCAGTTCACCTAATGCTGAAGCATAGCCTGAAGGATTTTGAGCATAACCTTACTAGTATGTGAAATGACCACAGTTGTACAGTAGTTTCAAAATTCTTTGGGATTGAAATGAAGACTGAACTTTTCCAGTCCTGTGGCCACTGCTGAGTTTTCCAAATTTGCTGGCATATTGAGTGCAGCTCTTCCACAGCATCATATTTTAGCATTTTAAATAGCTCAGCAGGAATTCCATCACCTCCACTGGCTTTGTTCATAGTAATGCTTCCTAACACCCACTGGACTTCACACTCCAAGATGTCTGTCTCTAGGTGAGTGACCACACCATCACTGTTATCTAGGTCATTAAGACCTTTCTCGTACAGTTCTTGTATCCTTGCTAACTCTTCTTAATCTCTTCTGCTTCTGTTTGGTCCTTATCATTCCTGTCCTTTATCATTCCCAAAATGATTGTATGAACTGTTCCCTTGATATCTTAATTTTCTTGAAGAGATCTCTAGTTTTTCCCATTCTATTGCTTTCCTGTATTTATTCTCATTGTTTATTTAAGAAGCCTTCTTTTCTCTCATTGCTATTCTCTGGAATTCTGCATTCAGTTTGGTATATCTTTCCCTTTCCTCTTTGCCTTTCTCTTCTCTCCAAAAAGGTCTTCTTATCTCTCATTGCTATTCTTTGCAAATCTGCATTCAGTTGGCTCTATCTTTCCATTTCCTCCCTTGCCTTTCTCTTCTCTTCTTTCTCAGGTTTTACCTTCTTGTGTTTCTTTTTCTTTGGTATGGTTTTTATCACTGCCCCCTGTACAGTGTTATGAACATCCATCCATAGTTCTTTATGCACTTTGTCTACCAGGTCTAGTCCCTTTAATCTATTTATCACCTCCACAGTATAGTCACAAGGGGTTTGATTTACGTCATACCTGAGTGGCCTAGTGGTTTTCCCTACTTTCTTCAATTTAAGTATGAATTTTGCAATAAGGAGCTCTTGATCTGAGCCACAGTCAACTCCAACTCTTGTTTTTGCTAAATGTATACAGCGTCCCCATCTTCGACTGCAAAGAATATAATCAATCTGATTTCAATATTGACCATCTGGTGATGTCCATGTGTAGAGTCTTCTCTTGTGTTGTTGGAAAAGGGTGTTTGCTATGACCAGTGTGTTCTCTTGACAAAACTCTGTTAGCCTTTGCTGTGCTTCATTTTGTACTCCAAGGCCAAACTTGCCTGTTACTCCAGGTATCTCTTGACTTCCTACTTTTGCATTTTAATCCCCTGTGATAAAAAGGACATTTTTAAAAATTAGAGGATAATTACAACATTGTGATGGTTTTTCCATACATCAACATTGCCCATAGGTATGTATATGTCCCCTCTCTCACACAGCATCAGCTTTGGGTTCCCTTAGTAACACAGCAAACTCCCACTGGTTATCTTTATTTTACGTATGATAATGTATATGTTTCAAAGCTATTCTCTCAGAAAAAGAAAGACAAATATCATATATTAATGCATGTATATGGAATCTAAGAGATAGTACTAATGATTCTACTTTCAGGACAGCAAAGAAACACAAAAAACAGACTTTTGGACATGATGGGGAAGGAGAGAGGATATTTTGAAAAGGTCATCTATTTTGGTGTTAGTTTTAGAAGGTTTTGTAGATCTTTCATAGAACTGGTCAACTTCAGCTTCTACAGCATTAGTGGTTGGGGCATAGACTTTGATTCAGATCATATCAATCGCTCAGTCGTGCCCGACTCTTTGCGACCCCATGAATCACAGCACGCCAGGCCTCCCTGTCCATCACCAACTCTCAGAGGTCACTCAGACTCACATTCATCGAGTCAGTGATGCCATCCGCCATCTCATCCTCTGTTGTCCCCTTCTCCTCTTGCCTCCAATCCCTCCCAGCATCAGAGTCTTTTCCGATGAATCAACTCTTCACATGAGGTGGCCAAAATACTGGAGTTTCAGCTTTAGCATCATTCCTTCCAAAGAAATCCCAGGGCTGATCTCCTTCAGAATGGACTGGTTGGATCTCCTTGCAGTCCTAGGGACTCTCAAGAGTCTTCTCCAACACCACAGTTCAAAAGCATCAATTCTTCGGCACTCAGCCTTCTTCACAGTCCAGCTCTCACATCCATACATGACCACAGGAAAGACCATAGCCTTGACCAGACGAATCTTTGTTGGCAAAGTAACGTCTCTGCTTTTGAATATGCTATCTAGGTTGGTCATAACTTTCATTTCAAGGAGCAAGCATTTTTTAATTTCATGGCTGCAGTCACCATCTGTAGTGATTTTGGAGCCCAGAAAAACAAAGTCTGACACTGTTTCCACTGTTTCCCCATCTATTTCCCCATGAAGTGATGGGACCAGATGCCATGATCTTCGTTCTCTGAATGTTGAGCTTTAAGCCAACTTTTTCACTCTCCACTTTCACCTTCATCAAGAGGCTTTTAGTTCCTCTTCACTTTCTGCCATAAGGGTGGTGTCATCTGCATATCTGAGGTTATTGATATTTCTCCCAGCAGTCTTGATTCCAGCTTGTGTTTCTTCCAGTCCAGCGTTTCTCATTATGTACTCTGCATATAAGTTAAATAAACAGGGTGACAATATGCAGCCTTGTCGAACTCCTTTTCCTATTTGGAACCAGTCTGTTGTTCCATGACCAGTTCTAACTATTGCTTCCTGACCTGCATACAGATTTCTCAAGAGGCAGATCAGGTGGTCTGGTATTCCCATTTCTTTCAGAATTTTTCACAGTTTATTGTTATCTACACAGTCAAAGGCTTTGGCATAGTCAATAAAGCAGAAATAGATGCTTTTCTGGAACTCTCTTGCTTTTTCCATGATCCAGCAGATGTTGGCAATTTGATCTCTGATTCCTCTGCCTTTTCTAAAACCAGCTTGAATATCAGGAAGTTCACGGTTCACATATTGCTGAAGCCTGGCTTGGAGAATTTTGAGCATTACTTTATTAGCGTGTGAGATGAGTGCAATTGCGCACTAGTTTGAGCATTCTTTAGCATTGCCTTTCTTTGGGATTGGAATGAAAACTGACCTTTTCCAGTCCTGTGGCCAGTGCTGAGTTTTCCAAATTTGCTGGCAGATTGAGTGCAGCACTTTCACAGCATCATCTTTCAGGATTTGGAATAGCTCAACTGGAATTCTGTCACCTCCAATAGCTTTGTTCGTAGTTACGCTTTCTAAGGCCTCCTTGACTTCACATTCCAGGATGTCTGGCTCTAGGTCAGTGATCACACCATGGTGATTATCTGGGTCATGAAGATCTTTTTTGTATAGTTCTTCTGTGTATTCTTGCCACCTCTTCTTAATATCTTCTGCTTCTGTTAGGTCCATACCATTTCT
This sequence comes from Tragelaphus eurycerus, assembly GCA_935064755.1. Lineage (NCBI taxonomy): Eukaryota > Metazoa > Chordata > Mammalia > Artiodactyla > Bovidae > Tragelaphus > Tragelaphus eurycerus. The sequence continues at coordinate 18,576,887 of CAKXYN010000023.1, forward strand.
GTCCTTTATCGAGCCCATCTTGGCATGAAATTTTCTTTTGGTATCTCTGGTTTTCTTGAAGAGATCCCTAGTCTTTCCCATTCTGTTGTTTTCCTCGCATTGATCACTGAAGAAGGCTTTCTTATCTCTTCTTGCTATTCTTTGGAACTCTGCATTCAGATGTTTATATCTTTCCTTTTCTCCTTTGCTTTCCACTTCGCTTCTTTTCACAGCTATTTGTAAGGCCTCCCCAGACAGCCATTTTGCTTTTTTGCATTTCTTTTCCATGGGGATGGTCTTGTACATCCTGTCTCCTGTACAATGTCATGAACCTCATTCCATAGCTCATCAGGCACTCTATCTATCAGATCTAGGCCCTTAAATCTATTTCTCACTTCCACTGTATAATCATAAGGGATTTGATTGAGGTCATACCTGAATGGTCTAGTGGTTTTCCCTACTTTCTTCAATTTCAGTCTGAATTTGGCAATAAGGAGTTCATGGTCCAAGCCACAGTCAGCTCCTGGTCTTGTTTTTGCTGACTGTATAGAGCTTCTCCATCTTTGGCTGCAAAGAATATAATTGATCTGATTTCGGTGTTGACCATCTGGTGATGTCCATGTATAGAGTCTTCTCTTGTGTTGTTGGAAGAGGATGTTTGTTATGACTAGTGCATTTTCTTGGCAAAACTCTGTTAGTCTTTGCCCTGCTTCATTCCGTATTCCAAGGCCAAATTTGCCTGTTACTCCAGGTGTTTCTTGACTTCCTACTTTTGCATTCCAGTCCCCTATAATGAAAAGGACATCTTTTTTTGGGTGTTAGTTCTAAAAGGTCTTGTACGTCTTCATAGAACTGTTCAACTTCAGCTTCTTCAGCATTACTCTTTGCGGCATAGACTTGGATTACTGTGATATTGAATGGTTTGCCTTGGAAACGAACAGAGATCATTCTGTCGTTTTTGAGATTGCATCCAAGTATTGCATTTCAGACTCTGTTGTGGACCATGATGGCCACTCCATTTCTTCTGAGGGATTCCTGCCCGCAGTAGTAGATATAATGGTCATCTGAGTTAGATTCACCATTCCAGACCATTTCAGTTCGCTAATCCCTAGAATGTCGAGATTCACTCTTGCCATCTCTTATTTGACCACTTCCTATTTGCCTTGATTCATGGACCTGGCGGCTTCGACAGGAGCGCGCAGCGAGGGGGTGCGCTAAAGCGCAGGCGGCTGCGACAGGCGCGCTAAAGCATGGCCGAGAGGAGCCACCCTACGTCCGTAATTGGGGGCAGAAGCAGAGAGGACCCCATGCCCCAAGGGCGGCGGCAAAGAGGAGTTACCCCATGGCCGAGGTCGGGGCAGCGGCTGAGAGTACCAGACTGCAACGGCGCAGGAACGGCGGAGAGGAGCTACCCTGCATCTGAGGTCGGGGGTGTGGCGGAGAGGAGATACCCAGCATCCGAGGTCAGGGGCAGCGACGAGAGGAGTTACCCCGTGTCTGAGGTCAGGGGCGGTGGCCGGGAGTAGATACCCCACGCCCCAAGCCAGAGGCCAGGGGCAGCGGGCGGGAGGAGCTATCCCAGGCCCTAGGCCAGGGGCGGTGGCCAGGAGGACCAACCTCACATCCAAGGAACGGTGGCTGCATGGGCGCAGGAGGGCCTAGAGGAGCTATCTCACGTTGAAGGTCAGGAAGGGCAGTGGTGAGGAGATGCCCCTCATCCAAGATAAGGAGCAATGGCTGCGCTTTGCTGGAGCAGCTGTGAAGAGATACCCCACGCCCAAGGAAAGAGAAACCCAAGTAAGACGGTAGGTGTTGCAAGAGGGCATCAGAGGGTAAACACACTGAAACCATACTCATAGAAAACTAGTCAATCTAATCACATTAGGACCACAGCCTTGTCTAACTCAATGAAACTAAGCCATGCCCGTGGGGCAACCCAAGATGGGTGGGTCATGGTGGAGAGATCTGACAGAATGTGGTCCACTGGAGAAGGGAATGGCAAACCACTTCAGTATTCTTGCCTTGAGAACCCCATGAACAGTATGAAAAGGCAGAATGATAGGATACTGAAAGAGAAACTCCCCAGGTCAGTAGGTGCCCAGTATGCCACTGGAGATCAGTGGAGAAATAACTCCAGAAAGACTTTGATTACTGTGATGTTGAATGTTTTGCCTTGGATACAAACCAAGATCATTCTGTCCTTTTTGAAATTGTACCCAAGTACTGCATTTCAGATTCTTTTGTTGACTATGAGGTCTACTCTGTTTCTTCTAAGGGATTTTTGCCCACAGTAGTAGATATAAAAGTGAAAAGTGAAGTCACTCAGTCATGTCCAACCCTTTGCGACCCCATAGACTGTATCCTGCCAGCTTCCTCTGTCTGTGAGGTTTTCCAGGCAAAAATACTGGAGTAGGTTGCCATTTCCTTCTCCAGGGAGTAGATATAAAGGTCATCTGAATTAAATTCACCCATTCCCATACATTTTAGTTCACTGATTCTTAAGATGTCAATATTCACTCTTGCCATCTCCTGCTTCACCACCTCTAATTTACCTTGAAGCATGAATCTAACATTCCAGGTTCCTATGCAATATTGTTTTTACAGTGTCACATTTTACTTTCACCACCAGACACATCCACAACTGAGGATCATTTCCACTTTGGCCCAGTTGCTTCATTCTTTCTGGAGCTATTAGTAATTGTCCTCCACTCTTTCCTAGTAATGTATTGGACACCTTCTGACCTGGGGGCTCATCTTTTGGTGTCATATCTTTTTGCCTTGTCATATTGTTCATGGGGTTCTTGTGGCAAGAATACTAGAGTGGTTTACTATTCTTTCCTCCAATGGACTATGTTTTGTCAGAACTCTTCACTATGACCCATCCTTCTGGCTCATAGTTTCATTGAGTTATGCAAGCTCTTTTGCCCCAACAAGGCTGTGATGCTTGCCAGAGTTATTTAAACATATGTTTTATAAAACAGAGACTCTTAAAAGGTCTCATGCCTGAGTTGCCTCAGGTTATGGTGATATAAAGTGGGGGATCTGGTAGTGTATCCCCAGTTTATATAAATCTTGGTTCAGGGATCCTTCCCCACATCACAACTGCTGTAATCTGAAGGGTGAGAGGAATGGGGTCCCCCAAAATGCCATCAAAGTTTACTACTTGAACATTCCTTCTGTCATATATGAAGGCTAAACCAGATAGACTCCAGAAAGTGTGAGATAGATAAGACATCTTGGGGAGTTAAAAGTAAATTCTAACTGCTCTTTAGAAAGTTAAAGAAAGAGAACCTACCATGGCCAGTAAAAATGTAATAAAATGTTCCTCACTGGCTAAGGAAGATGATCAAGAAATTCAGCTCTGACCAGACCACAGGCAATTGCAACCATTCTTCAAAGGATCCTGTCTTCCCAAAATAAATGTCTGTTCCACTCAAGTTAAAATTAGATACACATCAATTCTGGCTGTTGACACAGAAGCCTCTGGCAAGCAAGGTAGAATCCAGAATTCTCTACATAAACGACCAGCTCTGTAGACATCTCTCAAGACACTCAGAGCTAAAGGAATAAAGTATCTTGCCACTTCCTAATCACCAGTATCCTCTGTTCCTGCTCCAGAATCAGCTATGTCTCAGTGAGAATGAAGGCATGAACAAGAACTACCTCCCTCTTTGTGGGTTCCAAAACAGAATGGCACAAATATGAGATGATTTTATTTTTTATAATGTTGTTTCTTGGAGTCTGCGGTCTTGCCTCAACACTTTAATATTCATTATATAATTTATCCTTTCTTTCCATAAATATTTATGGACCCTCTCCTACTCCTTTAAGTGTCAGGTCATAAATCAGGGCCCATGCCCAGAGTAACCCCATGACTAAGATGTGAAAAGTATTGTTGACATCCTGAATAAGGAAATGGACACTCAGAAAAGTTAAGTGACTTTCCAACATGAGTGTTAGAGCAGAAAAAAAGCCCAACTTCCTCAGTCTTCCTTATTATCCACATTCCTTCAAAACAGAGAAACTTCATGGCAGTTGTCAGTACTGCCTTATAAATGCCATTATAATTTTCCCTCATATATATTAAGATACATGAATACACACTGGAAGGGAATTTATTTTTGGATTTAATTTTTTATAGAAATAATTTTTATGTAATAGTGAAAGAAAGAAGTATAATTTCAACAGAACTTCACTGCAAACTTTTTTTTTCATGCATGAGCCATTTGGATGCGAGAAAAATTACCTGCTGAGATTGGTCAGTTTTGTGTTTTCTCACCAAGATTCCTGCCTTCATCATTCCAGGCATTCATTCTTGCAACTAATATTCCTAGAAAAGCTTTCTATTTAACTCACTTGCCTGATGGACTTAATTTCATTCTATAGAATAAAGTCTTTCTATAGGATACTGCAAATTCCTTTAGGACCATCTAATATTCTTATTAATTCAATTCATTAAACATTAATTGAGAATTTAGACTTGGGATACAACAGTGTAAAATCTTGAGCCCTTGCACCCAAGCAACTCCTGATTCAGTAGTGAATGAGACTATCAAACAAATAATTACGATGCCTGAATAAATTATTTAGTAGGACCCAATAGCAGGCAGAGAGATAGTTTTTCAGAAGTGATTAACTCAGTTTGAAGATGTATGGTTAAGAAAAGTCTCCTGGAAGAGGAGATGCTTAAACTTTTCTCTAACAAGAGCCTTCCCACTATTCTCTGTGCCAACCATGTATCTTTTTTGCCTCTTACTTTTGCTTAGAATTATTTAAAAAATTTATTTACTGTGTCTCTCATGCATTTGCTCATGACATTTAGAAGACTTTAAACATGTACAAGATATTGATTTCCATCATCACTGTTTCCATTTTCCTAGCTGATGTAAACATCAAGAAGGTTCTGGGTCTCCTGAACAATATATCTCTTACCTGATAAGACACTATATACTTTTCATAATTCATCAGATTTCCCTCTGCAAAAGAGACTAAATTATATTTTAGAATCAGATTTGTTAGCAAATTCATAAGTAGTACTTTTGGAATATTTGGCTCCATCTACCTTCTTCTTTTTCTTTTTTTCTTTCTTTCCTTTTGCCATTTTGCTATATTTTGCATATCCTTGTAAGCCACCTTAAGACCCTTCTAGATTGAATGATTATCCCTAAATAAATAAAGATAATATTGGCATGCTTTTGTATTATCCAAGTGTGTAGCACAGGGCCAACATGGGGCTAGGGTCACATTACAACTTTCAGAGATGAATTTTCTGGTAAGTATTTGAGTGTTTTTCGGTCTATGTATGGTTGGAGAGGTAAGCAGTCACCTAAAGGAACACAGGAACAAAGCTCTTCTACTGCTTCATGATCATAAGAAATTGAAACAAAACCAAGATGTGAATTTTATAGACCAATTCTTGAGTCCCCAAATCTAAGCAAGATGATTTCAGGTCTTGAAATGCTCATCTACTACTTCTCATTGTAGTTGGGAAAAGCTAATCTTATTTTTGTTCCTGATTTGCTGTGATATATTCCTTTCCTTAAATGTTATTATTTTACTAAACTCTGAACTCTGTTTTGCTTTAGCTTCCCTATAGCCTTCCGCCATAGAGATATAGATTTTTATGTCAAAAAAATTTATGAGATCAATATTTGTTCCTTGCTGAGGACCTGTGGAAGATATGTAGAGTAGGCTAATTGAAATAAGCCTTCAATGATCAACATGCAGAAAACCCCAATAATCCATTGACCGGCTCCAGGAAGCTGGCTTCAGCCCAGGTCTTAATGACCTTCTCTGAAGAATGCATTCCAGCCAATTAAAACTTTTAGCCTGGCCCACAAACAAAGTGATAATGCTGACCCTACCCATGTTTCTACCCTCTGATTTTTAGACCAGCCAGCAACTTGTTGATCCAGCATCCAGCTATTTTTTGCCTGTAGCCTACAGTGCAACACATTTGTCTTCTGTGCCAGCTATTTCTTGTCTGTATGAGAGAAAGAGGGGTTTCTCTGATAAGCTCAGTGATAAAGAATCTGTCTGCAATGCAAGAGACACAGGAGACCCAGGTTCGATCCCTGGGTCAGGAATAAGGAAGAAGCCCTGCAGGAAGAAATGGTAACCCACTCCAGTATCCTTGCCAGGAAAATCCCATGGACAGAGGAACCTGGCAGGCTATAGTCCATGAGATTGCCAAGAGTTGGACACGATTGAAGCAACTAAGCACATAAGAGAGAAAAGTAATAGCAGAGATTGGAGGGTCCGTTGGAAGAGTTACCTTTTTGTTCCCCTTTCTTCTGTAGACTTTCTCCTTTAATAATCTGTTTGATGGTATGAGATTTTATCATAAAATACTGATTCTTTGGATTCAAGTGTTTCCATATTTCTATGTCTCTATAAGTCAGTATGAACGAGTCTTCCTCATCCTGACAGCTTCCCTTCCTAAAACTGAAGGATAATTGCCTTGTTACTAAGGATAATAGGAAAAAAGAAAAAGAGACAGAAAGGAGAGAGAGAGCCAGTCTAATCCCAGGACAGTAAACCCATATACAGATGTACATCCCACCTTTGTGTCCCCAGAATGACCAAAGAAACCTCAAACCATGCTGATTTAAAGCAATCAACTTACTTTAAAAAGTAGAGATTCATCAAAAGAGGTACAAACATTTTTTGGGGAAAATATCTTCATCTCTGGTGGCTCCGATGGTAAAGAAGCTTTTGCAAAGCAAAGGAAACTGTAAACAAGGTGAAAACACAGCCCTCAGAATGGGAGAAAACAATAGCAAATGAAACAACTGGTAAGGAATAATCTCCAAAATATACAAGCAGCTCATGCAACTAAATACCAACAAACAAACAACCCAATCAAAAAGTGGGCAAAAGACCTGAACAGACATTCCTCCAAAGAAGACATACAGATGGCTAATAAACACATGAAAAGATGTCCAAATCAAATGCAAATCAAAACTACAATGAGATATCATCTCACACCAGCCACACTCATCTCAAAATCTACAAACAATAAATGCTGGAATAAAGGGAATCTCTTGCACTGTTGGTGGGGATGAAAATTGATACAGCCATTATGAAAAAGAGTATCATAATTCCTTAAAAAACTAGGAATAAAACTACAAAATGACCTAGAAATCCCATTATTACTGGACATATACCCTGAGAAAGTTATAATTGAAAGACAAATGTACCCCAATGTTTATTGCAGCACTATTTACAATAGCTAGGACATGAAAGCAACCTAGGTGTCCGTCAACAGATAAATGGATAAAGAAGCTTCTTATCCATTTAATCTCAGCCATAAAGAGGAAACAATTTGAGTCAGTTTTAGTGAGGTGGATAATGATCCTAGAGCCCGTTATACAGAGTGAAGTAAGTCAGAAAGAGAAAAACAAATATCATATATTAAAGCACATACATGGAGTCTAGAAAAATGCTATCGATGAACCTATGTTGGGAAGAAATGGAGACTGAGATACAGAGAATGGACTTGTGGACACAGTGGGGGAAGCGGAGAGTCCAACAAATGGAGAAAATAGCATCAATACATACACTACGATCTGTAAAATAGATAACTGGTGAGAAGTTGATATATAACACAAGGAACCCAGCTGTGCTCTGTGATGACCTAGGGGGTGAGATGGGGGAGGGAAGGGAGGCTAAAGAGGGAAGTGATATATATATGTGTGTGTGTGTGTGTGTGTGTGTGTATAAAATTATAGCTGATTTGCATTGTTCTACAGCATAAACCAACACAACATTGTAAAGCAATTTTCCCCCAATTAAAAATACATTTTTAAAAAGTTCAACAGCTTAAAATAATTTTGTAAGTATAAATATGTCTGTATTTATACACACATGTATATATTTGTTGTTGTTTAATTGCTAAATTGTGTCAAACTCTTTTAGAACCCCTTGGACTGTAGCCCACCAGGTTCCTCTGTCAATAGGATTCCCTGGGCAAGAATAATGGAGTGTATTACCATTTTCTTCTCCAGGGGATCTTCCTGAACCAGGGATCGAATCCACATTTTCTGCATTACAGGTAGATTCTTTACCATTCAGTCACCTGGTAAGCCCACTATATATATATATATATATATATATACTTAAATGTGTGTGTATATATATATATAGTCAGTTCAGTCGCTCAGTCATGTTTGACTCTTTGAGACCCCATGGACTGTAGCACACCAGGCTTCCCTGTCCATCACCAACTCCCAGAGCCTACTCAAACTAATGTCCATTGAGTCGGTGATGCCATCCAACCATCTCATCCTCTGTCATCCCCTTCTCCTCCCATCTTCAATCTTTTGCATCATCAGGGTCTTTTCAAATGAATCAGTTCGTATCAGGTGGCCAAAGTATTGACATTTCAGCTTCAGCATCAGTCTTTCCAATGAATATTCAGGACTGATTTCCTTTAGGATTGACTGGTTGGATCTCCTTGCTGTCCAAGGGACTCTCAAGAGTCTTCTCCAACACCACAGTTCAAAACCATCAGTACTTGAGGGCTCAGCTTTCTTTATAGTCCAACTCTCACATCCATACATGACTACTGGAAAAACCATAGCTTTGACTAGATGGACCTTTGTTGGCAAAGTAATGTCTCTGCTTTTTAATATACTGTCTAGGTTGGTCATAACTTTTTTCCCAAGGAGCAAGTGTCTTTTAATTTCATGGCTGCAGTCACCATCTGCAGTGATTCTGGAGCCCAAGAAAATAAAGTCTGTCACTGTTTCCATTATTTCCCTATATATTTGCCATGAAGTGATGGGACCAGATGCCATGATCTCAGTTTTCTGAATATTGAGTTTTAAGCCATCTTTTTCACTCTTCTCTTTCCCTTTCATCAAAAGGCTCATATATATATAACCTTGGTTAACCACAAACCAAAATCTATAAGACATAACACACAGAGAAAAAAAGAAATTAACCGAAACTTAACACTAAAGATACTCATCAAAGTGCAAGGATTGGACAACAAAGGAAGCAATAAGAAAGAAGAAAAAACTGGAAAAACAACTCCAAAACATGAGTGAAATGTTCCAGTCAAGATACATAAAGTGTCTGAATGGATATATGCTACCCACAATAGACTCTTCAGATCTAAAGACACAAAGTGAAAGTGAGAGAATAGAAAAAGATATTCTATGAAATAGAAATAAAAAGAAAGCAAGGGAAGAAATACTTATATGGGACAAAATAGGGTTTAATATAAAGATTATAATAAGAGATAAAGATGGACTTTACATAATAATAAAGGGATCAATCCAAGATGATATAACAATTATGTGTGTGTGTGTGTGTGTATATATATATATAATTTCACCTAAATACATGAAGCAAATATTAATAGACATAAATGGAGAAACTGACAATAATAAGATAAGAGTAGGGGACTTTAACACCCCTCCATATTAATGGAAATATCATCCAGACAGAAAATCAAAAAAGAAACACTAATATTAAAAACATTAGACCAGACAGAATATATATATATATATATATATATATATATATATAGAGAGAGAGAGAGAGAGAGAGAGAGAGAGAGAGAGAGAGAGAACATTCTATGCAAAGCACAGATTATGCATTTCTTTCAAATGTACATGGAAGATTCTCCAGGGTTAACCATATATTAGGCCACAAAAAGTATCTCAGTAAATTCATGGTAATTGAAATCATATCAAGTATCTTCTCCAACCATAATATCATGATACTAGAAATCAACTACAAGAAAAAAAGTTGCAAAAAGGACAAACATGTAGAAATAAACAATATGCTACTAAACAACCAGTGAATCATTGAAGAAATTAAAGAAAGTTTAAAAAGTGCCTGGAGACAAATGAGAACTCAACAGTCCAAAATTTATTGGATGTAGCAAAAGCAGTTCTAAGAAGAAAGTTGATAATGATATAAGCATACCTCAGGTAATAAGAAAAACATCAAATAAACAACCTAATCTTACACTTAAAGGAATAACAAAAAGGACAAACAAAACCCAAAGTTAGTAAAAGGAAAGAACCAATAAAGATCAGAGAAGGAATTAATGAAATAGAGACTAAAAACATAGAAAGGATGAGTGAAACTTAAGAGTTGGGTTTTTGAAAAGATAAATAAAATTGATAAATGTCTAGTCAGACACATCAAGAAAAAAGAGAGGTCAAATCAATAAAACAAGAGATGGAAAAGAATTGAATATCACAGAATAAGGTAGAATCATAAGAGATTACTAGAAACAGCTATATGTCAATAAAATGGGCAACCTAGAAGAAATGGGTAAATTCTTAGAAATATACCATCTCTCAATATTGAGTCAGGATGAAATAGAAAATCTAAACAGACCAATTAGTAATCATGAAATTGAATTAGTAATAAAAAAAATTTCATCAAATCCAGGACTGGATGGCTTCACAGGTGAATTGTATCAAACATTTAGAGAAGAGTTAACACGTATCCTTTTAAAACTATTCCAACAAATTGCACAGCAAGGAGCCCTTCCAAACTTATTCTACCAGACCAAACTAGAGAAACACACTACAAAAAAATTGCTCTATAATATCACTAGTGAACATGGATGCAAAAATCCTCAACAAAGAATTAGCCATTGAAGGATACCACATTAAAAGTTTTATACACCATAATCAAGTGAAATTTACCCTGGGAGTGCTTAGATGGTTCAATATTTATAAATCAATATGATATACCACATTAACAAATTAAGAAATAAAAATGATATAATCATCTCAATAGATGTAGAAAATGTTTTGATGAAATTCAACATCCAAAATTTCTCAAGAAATTTTGGGCATAGAGGGAACATAACTCAACATAATGAAAACCATATAGGACAAGCCCACAGATAAGATCAGATCAGATCAGTCGCTCAGTCGTGTCCGACTCTTTGCGACCCCATGAAACACAGCACGCCAGGCCTCCCTGTCCATCACCAACTCCCGGAGTTCACTCAGACTCACGTCCATCGAGTCAGTGATGCCATCCAGCCATCTCATCCTCTGTCATCCCCTTCTCCTCTTGCCCCCAGTCCTTCCCAGCATCAGAGTCTTTTCCAATGAGTCAACTCTTCGCATGAGGTGGCCAAAGTACTGGAGTTTCAGCTTTAGCATCATTCCTTCCAAAGAAATCCCAGGGCTGATCTCCTTCAGAATGGACTGGTTGGATCTCCTTGCAGTCCAAGGGACTCTCAAGAGTCTTCTCCAACACCACAGTTCAAAAACATCAATTCTTCAGCGCTCACCCTTCTTCACAGTCCAACTCTCACATCCATACATGACCAAAGGAAAAACCATAGCCTTGACTAGATGAACCTTTGTTGGCAAAGTAATGTCTCTGCTTTGCAATATGCTATCTAGGTTGGTCATAACTTGCCTTCCAAGGAGTAAGCGTCTTTTAATTTCATGGCTGCAGTCACCATCTGCAGGGATTTTGGAGCCCAGAAAAATAAAGTCTGACACTGTTTCCACTGTTTCCCCATCTATTTCCCATGTAGTGATAGGACCAGATGCCATGATCTTCGTTCTCTGAATGTTGAGCTTTAAGCCAACTTTTTCACTCTCCACTTTCACCTTCATCAAGAGGCTTTTTAGTTCCTCTTCACTTTCTGCCATAAGGGTGGTGTCATCTGCATATCTGAGGTTATTGATATTTCTCCCAGCAGTCTTGATTCCAACTTGTGTTTCTTCCAGTCCAGCATTTCTCATGATGTACTCTGCATAGAAGTTAAATAAGCAGGGTGACAATATACAGCCTTGACGTACTCCTTTTCCTATTTGGAACCAATCTGTTGTTCCATGTCCAGGTCTAACTGTTGCTTCCTGACCTGCATACAGATTTCTCAAGAGGCAGATCAGGTGGTCTGGTATTCCCATCTCTTTCAGAAGTTTCCACAGTTTATTGTGATCCACACAATGAAAGGCTTTGGCATAGTCAATAAAGCAGAAATAGATGTGTTTCTGGAACTCTCTTGCTTTTTCCATGATCCAGCAGATGTTGGCAATTTGATCTCTGGTTCCTCTGCCTTTACTAAATCCAGCTTGAACATCAGGAAGTTCACGGTTCACATATTGCTGAAGCCTGGCTTGGAGAATTTGGAGCATTACTTTACTAGCATGTCAGGTGAGTGCAATTGTGCAGTAGTTTGAGCACTCTTTGGCATTGCCTTTCTTTGGGATTGGAATGAAAACTGACCTTTTCCAGTCCTGTGGCCAGTGCTGAGTTTTCCAAATTTGCTGGCATATTGAGTGCGGCACTTTCACAGCATCATCTTTCAGGATTTAGAATAGCTCAACTGGAATTCTATCACCTCCACTAGCTTTGTTCGTAGTGATGCTTCCTAAGGCCCACTTGACTTCACATTTCAGGATGTCTGGCTGTAGGTCAGTGATCACACCATCATGATTATCTGGGTCGTAAAGATCTTTTTTGAACAGTTCTTCTGTGTATTCTTGCCACCTCTTCTTAATATCTTCTGCTTCTGTTAGGTCCATACCATTTCTGTCCTTTATCGAGCCCATCTTGGCATGAAATGTTCCTTTGGTATCTCTGATTTTCTTGAAGAGATCCCTAGTCTTTCCCATTCTGTTGTTTTCCTCGCATTGATTGCTGAAGAAGGCTTTCTTTTCTCTTCTTGCTATTCTTTGGAACTCTGCATTCAGATGTTTATATCTTTCCTTTTCTCCTTTGCTTTTCACTTCTCTTCTTTGCACAGCTATTTGTGAGCCCTCCCCAGACAGCCATTTTGCTTTTTTGCATTTCTTTTCCATGGGGATGGTCTTGATCCCTGTCTCCTGTACCATGTCACGAACCTCATTCCATAGCCATCAGGCACTCTATCTATCAGATCTAGGCCCTTAAATCTATTTCTCACTTCCACTGTATAATCATAAGGGATTTGATTGAGGTCATACCTGAATGGTCTAGTGGTTTTCCCTACTTTCTTCAATTTCAGTCTGAATTTGGCAATAAGGAGTTCATGGTCTGAGCCACGGTCAGCTCCTGGTCTTGTTTTTGCTGACTGTATAGAGCTTCTCCATCTTTGGCTGCAAAGAATATAATTGATCTGATTTTGGTGTTGACCATCTGGTGATGTCCGTGTATAGAGTCTTCTCTTGTGTTGTTGGAAGAGGGTGTTTGTTATGACTAGTGCATTTTCTTGACATAACTCTATTAGTCTTTGCCCTGCTTCATTCCATATTCCAAGGCCAAATGTGCCTGTTACTCCTGGTGTTTCTTGACTTCCTACTTTTGCATTCCAGTCCCGTATAATGAAAAGGACATCTTTTTTGGGGTGTTAGTTCTAAAAGGTCTTGTAGGTCTTCATAGAACCGTTCAACTTCAGCTTCTTCAGCATTACTGTTTGCGGCATAGACTTGGATTACTGTGATATTGAATGGTTTGCCTTGGAAATGACATCAATGGCTGACAGAATTTCCTCTAAGATCAGAAGTAAGACCATATGCCCATTTTCACCATTTTTATTTAATATACTATTGGAAGTCCTAGTCACAGCAGTTACATAAGAGAAAGAAATCAAATAAATCTAAGTGATAAAACTATGACTGTTTTCAGATGACATATACAAAATCCTAAAAATGCCACCAAAAAACTATTAGAATTCATCAATGAATTTACAAATACACAACAAATATATGGAAATCCGTTACATTTCTATATACTAACAGCAAACTAGAAAAAGAAATTAAGAACACAATCCTATTTACAATTGCATCATTAAGAATAAAATACTTAAAAATAAATCTAAGAAAGCAAAAGACCTGTATTAAGAAAACTATAAGCACTGATGAAAAAATTTGAAGATGACAAGAACAAATGGAAAGATATACTCTGCTCATGGCTGGAAATAACTGAAATTGTTAAAATTAACATACTACCAAAGACCATCTGCAAATTCAATGCAATTCCCCTTCCAAATAGCAATGACATTTTCCATAGAACTAGAAGAAATAATTCTAAAATTTTATGAAAACTCAAAGACACCATATCGCCAAAACAATCTTGAGAAATAAGAATAAAGCTGGAATAGGACACTCCGTAATTTCAAACTATACTAAAAGCTACAGTAATTGAAACAATATAGTACTGCCCCCCATAAAAAAAAAAAAAAAAAAAAAAACAGGCACACAGATCAAAGGAACTCAAGAATCTGCCCAGAAATGAACCCATAGTTTTACAGGCAATTAACCTACAACAAAAGAGGTAAGAATAGAGAATGAGAAAAAGACAATCTCTTCAATAAACAGTGTTGAGAAAATTGAACAGCTACACTTGCAAAAAGGGCTATACTTGCAAAAGAATCGAAGTGGACTAGTTTCTCAAACTATATGCTAAAACTCAAAATGGATTAAAGACTCAAATGCAAGCCCTGAAACCATAAAGCTCCAGCAAGTACAGAAGCCATGCTGAAGTATGACAGGTTAAAAGTGCCAATACTCAGGCACTAAAGAAGCTGTCATCTACCCATCTAGCACCTTATTTTTAAAAATCTAACAATGAAATCACATCTTGAAGAGGTATCTGCATTCTCATGTTTACTGAAGCATTACTCCTGACAGGAAAGGCGTGGATATTCTGCTCCCTATTCTTTCCTGTCACTCTTAGGGATACAATATCTATTTTCCTGCTACCTCTACATTACCTGACACTCCTTCCCAGGAGCCAAGCCTTTTCCTACACATAGTCAACTATGATGTCCTGCCTGAGCACTTTTCTCTATATCTCACCAGCATTTTTGAACTTGATTTTGTTGCAACGAAACATAGGAAAACAATAGAATGGGAAAGACTAGAGATCTGTTCAAGACCATTAGAGATACCAAGGGAGCATTTCATACAAAGATGGGCACAATAAAGGACAAAAATGATGTGGATCTAAGAGAATCAAAAGATATTAAGAAGAGGTGGCACAAATACACAGAAGAACTATACAAAAAAGTTCCTCATGACCCAGATAATCACGATGGTGTGATCACTCATCTAGAACCAGACATGCTGGAATGCCAAGTCAAGTGGGCCTTAGGAAGCATCACTACAAACAAAGCTAGTGGAGGTGATAGAATTCCAGTTGAGCTATTTCAAATCCTAAAAGGTGATACTGAGAAAGTGCTGCACTCAGTATGCCAGCAAATTTGGAAAACAGCAGTGGCCACAGGACTGGGAAAGGTCAGTTTTCATTCCAATCCCAAAGAAAGGCAATGCCAAAGAAAGCTCAAACTACTGCATAATTGCACTCATCTCACAGGCTAGCAAAGTAATGCTCAAAATTCTCCAAGCCAAGTTTCAACAGTATGTGAACCGTGAACTTTCAGATGTTCAAGCTGGATTTACAAAAGGCAGAGGAACCAGAGATCAAATTATCAACATCCATTGGATCATCAAAAAAGAGAGTTCCAGAAAAAGCATCTACTTTTGCTTTATTGACTATGCCAAAGCCTTCAAAAAACTGGAAAATTCTTAAAGAGATGGGAATATCAGATCACATGACCTGCCTCCTGAGAAATCTGTAGGCAGGTCAAGAAGCAACAGTTAGAAATGGACATGGAACAACAGACTACTTCCAAATTGGGAAAGGAGTACATCAAAGCTGCATATTGTCACCCTGCTTATTTAACTTATATGCAGAGTACATCATGTGAAATGCCGGGCTGGATGAAGCACAAGCTGGAATCAAGATTGCCAGGAGAAATATCAATAACCTCAGATGTGTAGATGACATCACCCTTATGGCAGAAAGTGAAGAAGAACTAAAGAGCCTCTTGATGAAAGTGAAAGAGGAGAGTGAAAAAGTTGGCTTAAAACTCACAATTCAGAAAACTAAGATCATGGCATCTGGTCCCATCACTTCATGGCAAATAAATGGGAAAACAATGGAAACAGTGAGAGACTTTTATTTTGGGGGCTACATAATCACTGCAGATAGTGACTGCAGTCATGAAACTTAAAGATGCTTGCTCCTTGAAAGAAAAGTTATGACCAACCTAAACACCATATTAAAAAACAGACATTACTTTGCCGACATATATCCATCTAGTCAAAGCTATGGTTTTTCCAGTAGTCATATATGGATATGAGAGTTGGACTATAAAGAAAGCTGAGCCCTCAGGTACTGATGCTTTTGAAATGTGGTGTTGGAGAAGACTCTTTAGAGTCCCTTGGACTGCAAGGAGATCCAACCAGTCCATTCTAAAGGAGATCAGTCCTGGGTGTTCATTGGAAGGACTGATATTGAAGCTGAAACTCCAATCCTTTGGCCACCTGATACAAAGAACTGACTTATTTAAAAAGACCCAGATGCTGGGAAAGATTGAAGGTGGGAGAAGAAGGGGATGACAGAGGATGAGATGGTTGGATGACATCACCAACTCAATGGACAATAGTTTGAGTAGGCTCCAGGAGTTGGTGATAGACAGGGAAGCCTGGTGTGCTACAGTCCATGGAGTGGCAGAGTTAGACATGACTGAGTGACTGAACAGAACTGAACTTAGACTAACATCACCATTAATTCAATAATCCATCACAGTAATCCAGTCTCAACAATTCAAATCCTAAACCATAAGAATACTCTGAGAAGAAAAAAAAAAGAATTAAAAGGTCAACACCCTAACAACTTTAATTTGTAATGTGATAATAAGAAAGTAGAACATGGGGTAGACTGCTATTTGCCATTCTGTTTTGCAGGCCATACTTGCTGCAGGGAGTGAACCCTGTTTTATATTAATAATCAGAATGTGCTGCTATTCATTGTGGTATTATGACGTATTATGATGCCACAATACATCACATGGCAAGTTGTTGACATGCCCTTCCCTCAGGTTCCTCTGGACTGAAAGGAGCCCATTTATAATTACTGATACTGTTTCTCTCTCTGCCTTTGCTTTCAACAGTTTCACTGACATTCGTTAAAAGGTTCCCTGGCCTGGCAGAGTAGGCAGACAGCCTGGTCACACAGAGGGCTTTGGGCAGGGCCCAGTCTCTCTGACAGCACAAAAGCAAGATTTCAAATGAGGAAACATCAAAAATCAATGTTTTAATTCATAAAGAAGTGGGGGTCCTTTGTGATTGGGCAGCTCCAGATGACAGACTGGGAAGCCACTTGAGAACCAACCAGGACTGGTGGCACAAGGAGTTCTCAGCTCAGAAAAGAATGCTCATCAGGCAGTTTTCAATTTAACTAGGAGGCAAAAGAAGCACTTCGAGCTCAAATGAGCACAGGCAAGGATATGGTCCTGTGCTTCAGGCAAGTGGAAGAGGGAGAGTAAGACCCTAGAAACCAGAGGAGAGGAAGTTTCCTTACAGGACACAGGAAGAAGACAAAATGAGACTAAACATTTGGAAAACAGGCCAAAATGTATAAGCAGTATTGTTCTTCACAGGTGACACCTCAAGGTCTTAAAGTAGTGGAGGTAATATTTGTATTATTATATACATTATATTAATATTCGCTCAGTCATGTCCAACTCTTTGTGACCCCATGGACAGTAGCCTGCCAGGCTCTGCCATCCATGGGATTTTCCAGGCAAGAATACTGGAGTGGGCTGCCATTTTCTTCTCCAGGGGATCTTCCCAACCCAGGGATCGAACCAGGGTCTCCTGCATTGCAGACAGACGCTCTACCATCTGAGCCACCAAGGAAGCCCTTATATTAATATAATTGTATATTATATTAATGATTTTATATATTATATTCATATATAAAATATTGCTATTATTTATTAAAAATAAATAGGAGTTAGTTCATCAGGATTCTAATCCACATTTTGTTCTTACCTAACTGAGTGCCATGGGGCAATTTACTTCTTCCTGTCTTTTGGTGTGGTTTCTTCATTTATAAGATTAAAAGTTTGTATCACACAGTGTCTCAGCTCTTCCTCCCCTCCCTTTCACATACTACCATGACTCTCAAAAAAGTTCTAGAACTTTCCTCTTTCCAATGCCTTCAGAAATGATTTGCATGTGTAGCTATAAATACACACATACATATATATACACACACATACATACATATACACACACATACACAAGTGCACAAGTGTGCATGCACACTACAAATGAGGCGATCATTTCACAGATGCATCTTGTTTATTTATAACCCAAATAATACATTTAAGACTATTACCCCATGCCCAAGGTAAGAGAAACCCAAGTAAGACAGTAGGTGTTGCAAGAGGGCATCAGAGGGCAAACACACTGAAACCATACTCACAGAAAACTAGTCAATCTGATCACACTAGGACCACAGTCTTGTCTAACTCAATGAAACTAAGCCGTGCCTGTGGGACAACCCAAGATGGGCGGGTCATGGTGGAGAGATCTGACAGAATGTGGTCCACTGCAGAAAGGAATGGCAAACTACTTCAGTATTCTTGCCTTGAGAACCCCATTAACAGTATGAAAAGGCAAAATATAGGATAATGAAAGAGAAACTCCCCAGGTCAGTAGGTGCCCAATATGCTACTGGAGATCAGTGGAGAAATAACTCCAGAAAAAAGCTAAAGCTGAAACTCCAGTACTTTGGCCACCTCATGCGAAGAGTTGACTCATTGGAGAAGACTCTGATGCTGGGAGGGATTGAAGGCAAGAGGAGAAGGGAACGAGAGAGGATGAGATGGCTGGATGGCATCACCAACTCGATGAACTTGAGTCTCAGTGAACTCTGGGAGTTGTTGATGGATAGGGAGGCCTGGCGTGCTGTGATTCATGGGGTTGCAAAGAGTCAGATATGACTGAGCTACTGATCTGATCTGATCTGATCTGATTCACCTTATTTCTATCTTGGTTTCAAGTGACTTTTAATTTTCTTAAAAAAAATAAGATATGAAATTAAGTAGCAATTCATGCAAAGATGGGTTCAATAAAGGACAGAAATGGTATGGACCTAACAAAAGCAGAAGATATTAAGAAGAGATGGCATGAACACACAGAAGAACTGTACAAAAAAGATCTTCACGACCCAGATAATCATGATGGTGTGATCACTGACCTAGAGCCAGACATCCTGGAATGTGAAGTCAAGTGGGCCTTAGAAAGCATCACTATGAACAAAGATAGTGGAGGTGATAGAATTCCAGTTGAGCTATTCTAAATCCTGAAAGATGATGCTGTGAAAGTGCTGCACTCAATATGCCAGCAAGTTTGGAAAACTCAGCAGTGGCCACAGGACTGGAAAAAGTCAGTATTCATTCCAATCCCAAAGAAAGGCAATGCCAAAGAATGCTCAAACTACCGCACAATTGCACTCATCTCACACGCTAGTAAAGTAATGCTCAAAATTCTCCAAGCCAGGCTTCAGCAATATGTGAACCGTGAACTTCCTGATGTTCAAGCTGGTTTTAAAAAAGGCAGAGGAACCAGAGATCAAATTGCCAACATCCGCTGGATGATGGAAAAAGCAAGAGAGTTCCAGAAACACATCGATTTCTGCGTTATTGACTATGCCAAAGTCTTTGTGTGGATCACAATAAACTGTGGAAAATTCTGAAAGAGATGGGAATACCAGACCACCTGATCTGCCTCTTGAGAAATCTGTATGCAGGTCAGGAAGCAACAGTTAGAACTGGTCATGGAACAACAGACTGGTTCCAAAGAGGAAAAGGAGTATGTCAAGGCTGTATATTGTCACCCTGTTTATTTAACTTATATGCAGAGTACATCATGAGAAACGCTGGACTGGAAGAAACACAAGTTGGAATCAAGATTGCTGGGAGAAATATCAATAACCTCAGATATGCAGATGACACCACCCTTATGGCAGAAAGTGAAGAGGAACTAAAAAGCCTCTTGATGAAGGTGAAAGTGGAGAGTGAAAAAGTTGGCTTAAACCTCAACATTCAGAGAACGAAGATCATGGCATCTGGTCCCATCACTTCATGGGAAATAGATGGGGAAACAGTGGAAACAGTGTCAGATTTTATTTTTCTGGGCTCCAAAATCCCTGCAGATGGTGACTGTAGCCATGAAATTAAAAGACGCTTACTCCTTGGAAGGAAAGTTATGACCAACCTAGATAGCATATTTAAAAGCAGAGACACTACTTTGCCAACAAAGGTTCATCTAGTCAAGGCTATGGTTTTTCCTGTGGTCATGTATGGATGTGAGAGCTAGACTGTGAAGAAGGCTGAGCGCTGAAGAATTGATGCTTTTGAACTGTGGTGTTGGAGAAGACTCTTGAGAGTCCCTTGGACTGCAAGGAGATCCAACCAGATCAGATCAGATCAGTCGCTCAGTCGTGTCCGACTCTTTGCGACCCCATGAACCGCAGCACGCCAGGCCTCCCTGTCCATCACCAGCTCTCGGAGGTCACTCAGACTCACATTCATCGAGTCAGTGATGCCATCCAGCCATCTCATCCTCTGTTGTCCCCTTCTCCTCCTGCCCTCAATCCTTCCCAGCATCAGAGTCTTCTCCAATGAGTCAACTCTTCTCATGAGGTGTCCAAAATACTGGAGTTTCAGCTTTAGCATCATTCCTTCCAAAGAAGTCCCAGGGCTGATCTCCTTCAGAATGGACCAGTTGGATCTCCTTGCAGTCCAAGGGACTCTCAAGAGTCTTCTCCAGCACCACAGTTCAAAAGCATCAATTCTTCGGTGCTCAGCCTTCTTCACAGTCCAGCTCTCACATCCGTACATGACCACAGGAAAGACCATAGCCTTGACTAGGCGAACCTTTGTTGGCAAAGTGATGTCTCTGCTTTTGAATATACTATCTAGGTTAGTCATAACTTTCCTTCCAAGAAGTAAGCGCATCCAACCAGTCTATTCTAAAGGAAATCAGCCCTGGGATTTCTTTGGAAGGAATGATGCTAAAGCTGAAACTCCAGTACTTTGGCCACCTCATGCGAAGAGTTGACTCATTGGAAAAGACTCTGATGCTGGGAGGGATTGGGGGCAAGAGGAGAAGGGGACGACAGAGGATGAGATGGCTGGATGGCATCACTGACTCGATGGATGTGAGTCTGAGTGAACTCCGAGAGTTGGTGATGGACAGGGAGGCCTGGCGTGCTGTGATTCATGGGGTGGCGAAGAGTCGGACACGACTGAGTGACTGATCTGACCTGATCTGATCTGATGAAATATTTATTATATGCCAACACTCTGCCAGAAAATTTCACTTATGACCTCTTTGATTATTTTCATATTATCAAAAACATATGAGATCAACAATTTTATCTCCACTAAACAGAGGATGAAACAAGGTTTAATAATTAGTCAAAATTATACAAGGGTAAATAATGTTTTATCCATAAATTAAAAGATAAAGACTTGGTCACTAATTATTAATCATAATCTTAGATATTCTAATTCCTTTCTGAAATCCCATCTCCAACATGACATTCTCTCTCTCTAACTCAGTGTGTCCATCCTGAGACCTGATTATTCTTCTTATTGGGAGGCTACTGGCTCTTCTCACATAGAGGCTACTATATTATCATCAGTTTTATAATTCTACTTAAATGCAAGCTCCTTGAGGCAGAAACTATGTCTTACAATTTGTGCTGAAGCATCTAGTATAAATCGTAAGACCAAGAAAACAGTAGATATCCAATAAGGAAGAAACAAATAACTACTTGAGTGATCTATTTAGATTTATAGCTATTTGAATTCACAGATGTGTAACCTAAAATTCCATTCTTTCTCTGTGCTCTTAATATCTTTCTGTTAAAGATGTAAGAAAAAGTAGTATTTCCAACAGAATCATTGCAAAATAGGAAGAAAGTCTGAAGATTCTGATCGCCTCTTTTTCTCCATTAATGGAGTGGTGAAGGACAGAGTACAATATACTGTGCTTAATGCAGATTCTGCTCGGTGAAACAATGATTACAATCAATTTGACTACTAATGTGACTTATCTTGTAAATTGCTGGGTCATTAACTTCAACAACATCAATGTGCTGTCACTATCCAATTCCACCAAATTAGTGTCCGAGGTAATAGGAGAATGAATGTATTAGTGCATTATTAGTGGCTAATAGAGACAGTGAGTCTTTAATGTGCTGCAGAGAACAGCTGAGGCACTAGAGACGGAGACAAGACCAAGGGAACTGGGTGAGGAGTCAAGATCCACAACACAGTGGCATGTTAGGACTGCAGCAGGAGCTCCTCCTGCCCCTTTGCCTTGGTGCTTTAGATGACACAGCTGAATACTAGGGGCATCTCAACCTGTCATAGGGGAAGTGCCCATTCATTGCCCATTTGGAACAAAAGTAGAAAAAGTTTAGCAACTGGATCATCCAAAAAGTATAGCAACTGGATCATCCAAGTATAATGTGCCTGTTTAAGGTCAGATTCTTGAAGCAGGAGCTTTTCCTGCCAGCCTTGCATTCACAAAATATAAAGGAACACTTACTCTGTACACACATGAGGATGGTCCCCATAACCTGACCTATCCTGGAAGTTACTTTGAAAACTGTGCTCATATTCAATTTAAAAATTCCTTTGATACTTGTTTCTGAAGTATTTGTGTCCATATTCAAGAAATAATCATTATATTCTCCCTGTCCATCCTATCTTGTTGAGAAGCTTCTATGCCTACAGCCCAACAGGGGCAGGACTCAAACCACATGACCCTGTCCCTTGTTACAATTCACTGAACCAAAGATGAGTACCTGTTTGAGGTAGATCAAGCACAGTCAGTCTTTTAGGAGAATGGAATTAAAATATGGACATTGAGTAAGTCAGGGAGTGTTAAGCGCTAAACTGTAATTCTTTCACGTTGGAGTTAGTGCCAAGACACCAAATCCACATTCAAGCCAGCATTATGGGGGGAGCAGAATTTATGAACTTTACAAAAGTTCTAATGCAGAAAGGAGAATGAAAAGCTTAAGTGGAAATGTGGAGAGAAGCTGTCTCAGAAAGATGGAGAAAGAATGGCTGCTTGACAACTTTTCAGGTTCTGGGCATAAAACCCACTACCTATATTAAAATTAGGATTTATGCACTTCTTTTTCTTTTTGTTAAACTGGTTTTAGTAGATTTCTGTTTCACACATCCAAAAAATCCCAAAGATACTTTCTTTATGATTGTCAGCAAGCAGCTACTGATCACCTGCTGTGGGTAGCGAACTAAATCCTGCCAGAGACACTCAACCAAAAGAAGAGATTATTGCTTTTCAGAGAATGATAACTAGTTGGAGAAATTTTTCTAAGTATTTCTAATCATTTTTCTTTGATGAAAGTGGAATTTATAGAAGCCCAGGTCTGAAATCACAGAGTCCTTCCTATGACTGTAAGACAAGGTAGGATATGTAAAGAGCACATGAGAGGTGTAATGTGTGGAGCTGAGATTCAACACTCTTTCAATAGTCATTACCATCAGGACCACTAGCTCCCATTAACTCTGGGCCCCTATTAACCTAATGCTGCACTTTTTCATGTCCACCCGATGAGGTAGTTACCCTCTTTTAAAAGGAGGAAACAAGGCACAGCTAGCAAGCAATGGAATTTGAATTTAAACCCGACTGGTCTAACTCCAGAGTCTGTTGTGAGGCATTCCCCCACCTCCTTTTTCAACATCTGCCTCCCTCTTCAGAAGCTATGTCCCTGTTCTCTTTTCAGATACCCTTTCTTGGCCTTCCTAATCAAACCTGTAGTCATCAGAGTTCCTTATACCAGGAACCTAACTCTTAAGAGAAATTGAAGTCATCATTTATCTCCCCTGCAGGGGGACTTGCATTATGCCTGATTTCTGCATCTGAAAGGAAACATATTATCCCTTAGATATAAAAGTTTAGGCATTTTTAAGAACGGGTATGTTAAAGAATATCTTCATGACAATCCTGAAACCCCACCCTGCAACCTGCAAAGGAAGATTGCTCTAAGAGTTTGCATATGTAGTGAAACTTTTTATGAATGACTAGAATTTTCTTGATTCCACATATATTAATTAATATGAAGTGATTTTTTTGCTTTCATTATGATATTGATCAGAAAAACACCTTCAATTGTAACTAAATGGTTTCAGTTAGTTTATTTTGAAATATGCTGTATTAAATTTACTTCTCTAAATAAAAGATGAATTGATATGTTGGGGTTGAATATGTGGCAAACATTACTCAATATAATCAATGTGTGTTTCCCATAAACAGTTCTCTCTTGCCAAGACCCACTCTATGAAGTAAGTCAGAAAGAGAAAAGCAAATACTGTATACTAAAAGACGCTTACTCCTTGGAAGGAAAGTTATGACCAACCTAGATGGCATATTCAAAAGCAGAGACATTACTTTGCCAACAAAGGTCCGTCTAGTCAAGGCTATGGTTTTTTCCAGTGGTCATGTATGGATGTGAGAGTTGGACTGTGAAGAAAGCTGAGCACCAAAGAATTGATGCTTTTGAAGTGTGGTGTTAGAGAAGACTCTTGAGAGTTCCTTGGACTGCAAGGAGATCCAACCAGTCCATTCTAAAGGAGATCAGTCCTGGGTGTTCTTTGGAAGGAATGATGTTGTGGCTGAAACTCCAATACTTTGGCCACCTCATGTGAAGAGTTGACTCGTTGAAAAAGACTCTGATGCTGGGAGGGATTGGGGACAGGAGGAAAAGTTGATGACAGAGGATGAGATGTGTGGATGGCATCATGGACTCGATGGACATGAGTTTGAGTGAACTCCAGGAGTTGGTGATGGACAGGGAGGCCTGGCGTGCTGCAATTCATGGGGTCACAAAGAGTCGGACACAACTGAGTGACAGAACTGAACTGAACACATATATATGGAATCTAGAAGATCTGATGAACCTATTTACAGAGCAGCAATGTAGTCACTTCCCAGGTGGCGCTAGTGGTAAAGAACCCATCTGCCAATGCAAGAGACACAGGAGACATGGGTTTGATCCCTGGGTCCAGAAGATCCCGTGGAGGAGGAAATGGCAACCCACTCCAGAATCCTATGGACAGAAAAGTTTGGCAGGGTGCAGTCCATGGGTTTGCAAAGAGTTGGACATGACTGAGCATGCAGCATGCAATATAGCCACAGACATAGAAAACAGACTTAGGAACATGGCTGTGGAATAGAAAGGAGAGGGTGGGGTGTATGGAGAGAGTAATATGGAAACATACATAACCATCTGTAAAATAGAAAGCCAATGGGAATTTGCTGTATGACTCGGGGAATTCAAACCAGGGCTCGGAAACAACCTAGAAGGATGAGATGGGAGGGAGGTGGGAAGGATGGTCAAGTGGGAGGGGACATGGGTAAACCTATGGCTGATACATGCTGATGTTTGATAGAAATCAACACAATACTGTAAACTAATTATCCCTCAGTTAAAAATAAATAAATTTTTAAAAAAGACCCACTCTACACAAGTTAGGTTGGGAATTTTGAAGCCAGCCATCACAAAGCCTATAACTTAGTCAAGGGTAAGACATGTCCATCATGTGTATTGTGGCTTTGAGATTAAACTTGATCCTTAATAGACTTTTAACATCCTAGCAAAGAATTCCTAACACAGAGGCTCTTATCAGGTAACAGACATAGCTGAATGCTTATACTTGGCACAATGAATAAGACTTATCAAAAGGATAACACATATACATATAAAGTTTTTAAAAACTTTTTACCTTGAAATAGCTAGATTCACAGGAAGCTGCAAAAAAGTTCATAGGGGAGTCCAGTGCACCATTTTCCCATTTTCCCCAAATGTTAATATCTTGCTCAATTCTAGTACTTTATTAAAACCAGGAATTTGACATTAGCATAAACATGAAATTTATTAAGATTTCATAAATTATGTATGCATTCATTTTGTGAGAATGTGTATAGTTCTAGGAAATACTATCACATGTATAGCCTTGCATAGTCACCACTACAACCAAGATACTCAGCTGTGCCATTTCCACAAAGATCTCTCTTGTATTATTCCTCTATAGTCCTTTTCCACGTTCTTCTTAACACCCTTAATCACTGGGAACTACTAATCTGTTCTTCATCTCTATAACCATGTGTTACAAGAATGTTACACAAATAAGAATCATACACTATATATCCTCCTAAAATTTTTTTCATTCAGCATAAATTCCTTGCAGTTCATCCAAGTTTTGTGTGTACTGTTCAAGTTTGTTCCTTGCTCTTGCAAAATAGTATTCTATGGTATAGATTACCACAGTTTATTTCAGGTGCAACCATTGAAGGATGTATGGGTAGTCTCCAACTTGGGTTATTACAAATAAAGTTGTTATGAATGTTTGTGTAACATTCTTGCATGAAAATATCTTTCATTTTCTTGGACTAAATACTCAAGATGGAAATTTCTGGGTATACAATTA
The DNA here is from genome assembly GCA_935064755.1 of Tragelaphus eurycerus. Lineage (NCBI taxonomy): Eukaryota > Metazoa > Chordata > Mammalia > Artiodactyla > Bovidae > Tragelaphus > Tragelaphus eurycerus. Next base: position 18,603,165 of record CAKXYN010000023.1, read on the forward strand.
GAAATTGAGTAGTTCTTCAGTTTTGAAAGAACCATTATCTAAAATAGTTATTCAGTAGCTAAGTAATGACCAGCTCTTTGCGACCCCATGCATTGCAGCACTCCAAGCTCCTCTGTTCTCCAGTATCTCCTGGAGTTTGCTCAAATGCATGTCCATTGAGTCAGTGATGCTATCTAACCATCTCATCCCTCGCTGCCCCCTTCTCCTATTGCCTTCAGTCTTTCCCAGCATCAGAGTCTTTTCCAATAAGTTGACTATTTACATCAGGTAGCCAAAGTATTGGAGCTTTAGCATCAATCATTCCAATGAATATTCAGGGTTGATTTCCTTTAGGATTGACTGTTTTAATCTCCTTACAGTCCAAGGGACTCTCAAGAGTCTTCTCCAGCACCACAATTCAAAAGCATCAATTCTTTGGCACTCAGCCTTCTTTATGGTCCAGCTCTTATACCTGTAAATGACTACTTGAAAAATCATAACTTTGACTATATGGACCTTTGTCAGCAAAATGGTGTCTCTGCATTTTAATACTCTGTCCTAGGTTTGTCATAGCTTTCATTTCAAGGAAAGATGATGTACTTTCCAAGATGCACTCTGCATGTAAGTTAAATAAGCAGGGTGATAATATACAGCCTTGTCATCTTACATTTCCATCAGCCATGTGTGAGTGATCCAGGTCCAGTGCCCTTGCCATCATTTTTCCTCACCATTATTTTTTTTTTCTTTTTTTAATTACTTTATTTATTTTAATTGAAGGCTAATTACTTCACAACGTTGTAGTGATTTTTGCCATACATTGACATGAATCAGCCATGGATGTACATGTGTCCCTCATAGCTCAGTCAATAAGAATCTACATGCAATGCAGGAGACCTGGATTTGATTCCTGGGTCAGGAAGATCCCCTGGAGAAGGAAATGGCAATCCTCACCATTATTTTTTATTTTAGCCATTCTGATAGTAGTATAATGATATCTCATTGTGGCTGAAATTTGCATTTCTCTAATGGCTAATGATTTTGAACGTCTTTCCGTAACTTTTTGCCATCCTCTTCAATTAAATGTCTGTGTGTGTTTTTGAACATTTTCTAGTTGGATGTTTTTTAGTGTTGAGTTTTGAGCGACGCAATACTTCCTCATATAATAAGAATTACTTCAAGCCTATTTAGAAGAAAATTTAAATACATTTTAGGCAAGATTTAATATTGACCTGGTTGTTCTTTCAGAGGGGATGCACAGTGATAGGCACTAAAATATTTCCTTTTGCATTTATTTAATAAATATCTCATCAGTACCCAGCCTATATCCAGCCTACTGTATCATGTATTTTAAATTACATTTTAAATCTCTAGTTAATTATCACTCCCCTCTAGTGTCTACTGCATCCTACTTAGTAACTTCATCTTTTGCTTCTGCCCATTAAATTCTATGCTACAGTTACCCTCGACTTCCATGTCTGCCTCAAATATTCCATATCTTTCTTGGCTCTCTGTACTTTACAAGTTATTTTCTCAGGCTGGAATATCCTTTGCTGCTTCTTCATGTGGAAAACCCTTACTCAAACCTCGATCCAATTCAAATACCTTACCTCTAAGAACCCTTCTCTGATTTCTTCTATACTCCTACTCCATTTTGCTCAACTCATGATCGCTGCACTAGGAATTCTCTTGACTTTTCAAATAATTATTTTTTATATTAACATATGTTCTATTTCCTCCATAAAGCAGCTGACAGGGCACACAGGACAGTGAGTTTGGTACTCTGCTATCTAGTGCACTCACATCTGTTCCCACCAGCATTTGAATACCGCACTTCCAAGAATCAACCAAGTTAATTCCCACATTTGCTTATGACAATTGAGTTTTTAATTGCAATTATGTAAGTGAATCATATATTACTTAAATTGATGAAATATGAGTGTGAAAAAAAGGGGTTGTTATTGCTGTGAATATTAAGTTATTGGTTTAGAATGATTTGACAAAAGCAAATCAAATCAGGGATGGGTGAAAAATTATAAAAGAGTAGAAGCGAAAAACATAACATTCCAGAGGTGTTCAGGACTCAGATTGTTTTGATGCTAGTAACTTAAACTTTCACTCTTCAAAATAAATTTGAAAATTATACAGAATGTATGATGGATGCAGTTTACATAAGAAAGAGCATGTGAAACTCCAATTATTCAAATCTGTATACAAAAGTCCTTGGCCTTACATTAAAATTAGTTAATTTATTATCACTTTAAGTAAAATATATAATACTTATAGCATTAGTATTTATTATAATTTTTCTCTTTAACTATCATTCTCAACACACAAAATACTGGTTTGAATTACATCAGTCAAGAAGGCTTCTATTATGTTTTCTACTGAAGCTTATCATTCAAAAAATCTTTTTGTTTATGTGCTTCCCTACTAGATTGAGAGCTCCTTAATGTCAGGAACCTGGCATTTTGCCTGACACATCAGGAATATTCAATAAATTATTGTTGGATGAGTGAAAAGATATCTGTAAAGCAAATTTTTAGAAATCAAAAGAAAATTGTATCTTATGATCTTCATGCAATTATTTAATACAATTTATTCTAAGAAGTTATTGGTCTCAGATATCAATAATTCAGAGGAGTTCATTCTCTCTCTACAGAGAATTTGGGCCTCTTGAAGGATGTTAGCTAGTCTTGATATAAGTATACATCTGTATATGTATGGCATATAGATGGGGAAACAATGGAAACAATGACAGACTTTATTTTGGGGGGTCCCAAATCACTGCAGATGGTGACTGCAGCCATGAAATTAAAAGACACTTGCTCCTTGGAAGAAAAGTTATGACCAACCTAGACAGCATATTAGAAAGCAGAGACATTACTTTGCCAACAAAGGTCCATCTAGTCAAAGCTATGGTTTTTCCAGTAGTCATGTGTGGATGCGAGAGTTGGACTATAAAGAAAGCTGAGTGCTGAAGAATTGATGGTTTTGAACTGTGGTGTTGGAGAAGACCCTTGAGTGCCTTGGACTGCAAGGAGATCCAACCAGTCCATCCTAAAGGAAATCAATCCTGATATTAATTGGAAGGACTGATGCTGAAGATGAAACTTCAGCACTTTGGCCACCTGATGGTGAAGAATTGACTCATTTGAAAAGCCCCTGATGCTGGGAAAGATTGAAGGCCGAAGGAGAAGGAGACAACAGAGGATGAGATGGTTGGATGGCATCACCAACTCGATGGACATGAGTTTGAGCAAGTTCTGGGAGTTGGTGATGGACAGGGAAACCTGATGTGCTGCAGTCCATGGGGTTGCAAAGAGTCAGACATGACTGACAGACTGAACTGAATTGACTGTATATGTCTGTGTGTCTGTATATAAAATATAGTCCACAAGTTTAATTAGATTTCATTGTGATAAAAATTAACCTTTCAGCATGGAAATGTTGTTTCTTATTATTATTCTTTACATAGTTTCTCAAATACGGTCATGATATGCTGCTGCTGCTGCTAAATCACTTCAGTCATGTCCGACTCTGCGTGACCCCATAGACGTCAGCCCACCAGGCTCTCCCATGGTATAGCCTAACATAATCTAGATATCTATTAGGTTGATGGAAAGCAATTGTAATTACAGTCTGTGAATTTTAAATCATTATAACTAGACTCAGACACATTTTATTAATCAAAGTAAGAGCCATTATAATCAACACTTTTTTTGTAATGAGAAATAAGTTTGTTGATTCTTGTAGCATAAAAATCTGTGCTTTGGGATTCAACATACTGTTGGAAAGCATTTTCTGCCTCCTGGTGAGAGGTAAGGTGAATATGACAGATGAGGCAAAATTTTGTAGCCCAATTCATTCAACTTTTGAAGCACTCGTGTGATATTCAGTCAGGTGTTACCATGGAGAAGAAAGGGGCCCTTTCTATTGACCAATGCCTGCTGCAGGCATTGAAACTTTGGGGGCATGTCATCAATTTATTGAACTATGTCTCAGATGTAAGGCTTTCACTGGGATTCAGAAAGCTGTAGTTGATCAAGATGGGCAGCAGACCACCAAGCAATGACCATGACCGTTTTGATGCAGGTGTGGCTTTGGGAAGTGCTTTGGAGCTTCTTCTCATTCCAGCCACTGTGTTGCTCATTGCCTGTTGTCATATAAAATCCACTTTTACTCACACATCACAATCCAAACAAGAAATGGTTCTTTGTTGTTGCATAGAATAAGAGAAGACAACACTTCAAAATGACAATTTTTTGACTTTCAGTCAGCTCATGAGGCACTCACTTATCAAGCTTTTTCACCTTTCCAATTTGCTTCAAATGCTGAATGACCAGAGAATGGTCAACGCTGAATTCTTCAGCAACTTCTCATGTAGTTGTAAGAGGATCAGCTTCAGTGATTGTTCCCAGTTGGTCATTGTCAACTTCCAATGGCTGGCCAATGCACTCCTCATCTTCAAGAATCTCACATCCTTTGTAAAACGTCTTGAACGTCACTGCATTGTACATTCATTACCAGTTTCTGGGCCAAATGCATTGCTGATGTTGCGAGTTGTCTCCACTGCTTTATGACCCATTTCAAACTTGAGTTAAAAAATTGCTCGAATTTGCTTTTTGTCTAATGTCATCTCTATGGTCTGGAATAAATATAAAATAAACAGCAAGTAATAAGTTATTAGCAAAAAATAAAATGACAAATGTGCATTAAAATAATAAATAACATAACCACATTTATTTAAGAATGTAACCCAATATCAAACAATGCAAAACCACGATTACTTTTGCACCAACATAATAAAATGAAATATTTTTAAAGTTAAGCTCACATTTAACCCTACTAATTTCAGCCAGAATACAATGTGTTAGCTATAAATCAGTTTTAAAAATCTAAATGATTTCTCTGAGCAGCATCCACAGCACCACTGTGAAAGACAAATTACTAGGTGAGGTGCTTTGCATTAGCTTTTTGCCAAGTAACTAAAAGACCTTTCTTCAAGCTCTGAGGGGTCCTCTTAGTGCTTTCTTTGGTCCAATTAACACTGAATGGGCAAATTGAGAGGGCTCTTCATATTATCTCTGCAATTAAATGATTTGGCCGGTCAATTATTTTTAGAGCCTCATCCAGTAAGTACAAAAAAGAAAAAAGAATGAATCAGCTCCTGTATTGTTGATTACCTTTGGGTTAGCTCCTGTCCTTCCTTTCTCACTTTGGAGAACAGATGATACAATCCGTCTTGGTGTAAGTGTCAACCATCTTGTCTTTCAACTAGAAAGCTAGAAGTGACAGCTTGGTATATTAAGAGGTCTCGGCCTGAATAAATTGATGTCAGGTTTTATTACATACAGTCCAAGTTAGGAGGCACAAGACAACCACTCAACAACTATGTATTGAACAAATAAATGGTATACAGCGGTATTGCCAGTTCTTGAAATAAAAATAGAGACAGGCAAGGTCTGTGTTCTCTAGAAGGCTAAAGTCCACCAAAGAAGATATGGAATACAAACCAAGCTATATGGTAAGGCCCTTGTGGTGTTGAAAGGAGCTATTCTCTTGTCCTTATGGGCTGGAGCATGGATGAAGTTGTCCAAAGAAATGCCTACTGGAAGCCCAAGTCTATCTGAATATTTAAAGAAATCATAAGCAGCCTCAAGGAAGTGGTTCATACTCAAAATTTAGTATAAAAGAGAGAGAAATGGGGTAGGGAGAGATTTTTAAGTAAAAAGCATTCCCTAGAAGTAAAACAAGAAGATAAATCAATACCACTAACATTTTTAAAATACTTATGTGAATAACTGCTAAATTCTAGAAGAGTATTTTTCAAGCTAAGAGATACAACCCAGTAGAGAATTGTAAGTTTCCCATTTTTAAAATAAGCTAAAATAAGATAGAAAATATTAGAATATTTCACTATGGTAGGTATATGTTTGTTTCAGTTACGGATGTGTGTGGTATTAAGTCACAGGGTAAGAATGTTTTACTTACTGTGCATTTAAATTAATTTTTAAACCTCTGATCTTTTTATTAATTGGAGGATAATTTAAATTTAAAATTAGCTTAAAATATTACTCTAAAAAGTGTTTTTCCTACTCTTGGCTAACAAAGAAGTTATATCCAAATTTCCAGGTCCCATCTTAGGAGGAGGGGTCCAGCATCCTCTGGAAGCCTCCTCAGAAAAAAAAAAAAAAATCCAGAAATCATTAATTCTAATTAGTATGAGTTCAATTTAGACATTCAGTCATGTCTGACTCTTTGTGAACCCATGGACTGCAGCATGCCAGGCTTCTCTGTCCATCAACAATTCTCAGAGCTTACTCAAACTCATGTGCATAGAGTCGGTGATACCATACAACCATCTCATCCTCAGTCGTCCCCTTCTACTCCCGTCTTCAATCTTTCCCAGCATCAAGATTTCCCAACAATTAGTATGAGTAGGTGAGAAAATGAAAAGAAAAAATGAGAAAGTGTGCTATGACCTAAGCATCAGGACCCACAAGTGGAGTTTAAGAGTGATGAACGTGGGAAGAAGTTTTCATAGAAGACTGTTAGAGAAGGTTCTTGGAGCAACTGCTGTGAGCAGGATACAAAGGTACCTGAGGACTTGCAATTTGAGGGAGGAGAGCTAAAACACTCTCAAGAATGGAGTCCGCCAGGAAAAGACCCATGAAAGAGGTTAACATTTGCCTTGATTGAGACCTGAACAGTGATTCAGCCAAAGGTTTCTTGAGGAGAGAAAGTGTCTCACTTGCACTGAGCACCAATTGCCAAGAACACAATAGATGTTGAATGAGTACAGAATGTGGAGGAACAGTAAGAAGATGAGCCAGAAAAGTAGGTCTGAATGATAAGTTTGCATATAAGATCAGCCTCTGCATTCATATATTTGAGAGACATAGGAGAAGTAGAATCAAAAGGAAAAATCACAGACAAGATAATTAAGTTTTTTCATTTCTTCTCTTGGCTTCTGCGGCAAAGTTATATAGAAATGTAAAAGAACATATTCAAAGATGTCCTCTAAAATACTGATTATCTTTTTCTGACTGTAAGAGGCTGGATGCTCAGGTTTAAACAATAGATTTGGAAAGAAGGGGTTTTTTTTAAGACCTTAAGACACATGCTGTATTAGTTTTAACTTCTTCCATTGCAGCTATGCTTCTTATCCATTGCTATACATTAGAATAATCTGGGAGCTTTCAAAATTTCCATTGTTTGGGCTCCCCACTAAGAAACTAAATCAGAGTTTCCAGGGGGTGTATCTGGAGCATTTGTGCTGTTGAAAAGTGCCCCAGGTAACTCTGACACGCATTCAGGTTTGAGAACTATTGAAATGTGAATACTAAAACTCGCACTGCTAAAGCAGAGCAGAGTTTATGCTCTTTTTTGCTTCTCAACTGAAGAAATCAGGCTGACGTTTATTTTTTTCCAGTCTTGCCCCAGGCTGCAGCCGCAATAGAACCATGGACAGCAATGATTCTTTCCTTACCTCTGTAGGCAAAACCAAAGATGAACTTTTAAGCTGAAGCCCCTGACAGCTGCTCCTGTTCAATGCCAATTATACTAACCTAGACATCCTTCCCTTCCAGACATACCTCCCCAATGGCACACCATTGTCAGACTTTCACACTTAAAAATTTCCTGTGGCTCTCAGTTCTTTAATGGCATACCCCAAACTCTTCATCCAGACACTCCTCACCCTTCCTAATATGGCTCAAAACACTTACTCAAGCTGAGGTTTAGGCTTCTAACTGTTGGAGTTGCCTTACTATTCCCTCAAGTGTCATATTCTTTCTTGTTTCTACTTTTCTCTTGCTCTTATCCACATTTGCAATGGCAAGAGTTCTGTTCTTACTCTCACTTCATCCACTTCTGCTACTCAATGTCAAAGTCCAGTTTAAGTCCCTCCTTGATTATCAACAGCCATTGAAGCGTCTTTCCACCACTTTCAGCATTGGGAAATACATTAGATTCAATGGTTCAAACAGAACTTCAAGTTGTTCAGTGAAGAAGATTCACTGTATTTGGATCATAATTATTCACCATAATGATTCTGTAGTTCAACTGTCTGGGGCTGAATCTTAGTTCATTAATTGATTTATTATTTGACTTCTCCAAGCCTTAGTTTTTTCACATGTAAAATGGGGAAAATAGTTCCTACCTTAGAGGTGAGATTCAAATCAGACAATGCAAGAAAATTCATTATCTCAATGTTTAACCTCTAGTGAATATTCAATAAATTCTAACTTTTCTTGCTTGTTTATCTGTCTCTTTATACATTCTGATAAATATATCTTGTCTCTTCAGCAAAATTGTAAGATTACTTAAAAATCAATTTCTTATTACCTGGATTACAATACTATACTAAAAGCAACATGAGGTTTGAGATCAGAACGTTAAATTTCAAATTCCAATTCATCCATTTCCTCCTTATATGATTTATAGAATATTATTCAACCTGTTTAAACTGCAATTCCCTAATGTCTAAAATGGAAGTTATAATAATAGTGGTATTTTCCACATTCTGGAGATTAAAGGAAATAATTCACAATAAAGTTCTTTGCTATCTTTAAAGTGCTAGTAGATAGTCTATACATGTTTATTGAATTATTCTATAACATCTAACTTTGAGATTACATATATATTAATAAATAGTTTACTTACTGAAAGTATAAGTTCATTGACTAATTGTTCACATAAAAAAAAGTTGGTGCAAAATTTAGGTCTTAATTTCTTCATCTGTAAAGAAAGTGCATTAAACAGGAAAGAGATTATAAGGTCTTTTCTGACTCTAAATTCTATATCTTTGGAAAGTGTCTATACTTTTATATGAGTTGAAAAGAGACAAGCAGGGGATTATATGTGCATATGCTTTTCCTTTATGTATATTCCATACATAAGAAAATAAATCGATAAACCTGTAAGCATATGTTAGTAGTGATTATCTCTGATAGAACTGTGGGTGATCTAAACATTTTCTATTTTCTGTGTGAGCTTTCAAAATTTCTATGATTAAAAAATTATTATGAAAAAATCCTTAAGATGTAAAAGCCTTTCCCAAAAATGTGTGTGTGGTGGGGTAAGTGTGTGTGTGTGTGTGTGTGTACAGAAGCATTGACATCTTTTAGGACAGCTGACTAGCAGCGTGCTATGACAGCTTCTTGCACATTTTTGCTCATTATAGCTAGAAAGCTGAAGGAACAGACTGAGTAGGGTGCATACACATAAAGCTTTGTTTGAAACTTTGCAGTGAGATTATTATAATCTCTTTGTAGAAATTTGAAATCATAGAAATGTAAAGTTGAAGAACTCTTCCCAGAGAAGCCCAGCATGTGGCAGTGGCACCTACTGGCGTGATGTGGTACAGTAACCAAGCTCCCTCAGACCTTATAACAGGTTGTGTGTGCGTGCTTGTGGGCTAAGTCATGTCTGGTAACTGAATTTTTAAGGAGGTCTAAAAGACCCTGACACTGGGAGGGATTAGGGGCAGGAGGAGAAGGGGACAACAGAGGATGAGATGGCAGGATGGCATCACCAACTCGATGGACATGGATTTGGGTGGACTCCGGGAGTTGGTGATGGACAGAGAGGCCTGGCATGCTGCAATTCATGGGGTGGCAAAGAGTCAGACACGACTGAGTGACTGAACTGAACTGAACTGAAAGGAGTTGAAGGACAAAGGACTTAGGGTTGCATTTGGAAAAGTATAGATCTATTTCAAAAGTAATTACTGGGCTCTTACAGACTGAAAAAATTCTTAATTATGTTTCCCTAAATGGGAGCCTATCTCCTACTTTTAAATGCAAAAAAGTACAATTTTCTTTTTAGAAAGTAGGATTTTCTCCACAGAAATAAACATTATAAACATTTTGGTTGAAAATATATACCAACTACAGAAAATAATATCCATTTTTCTTCCTTCTGGTATAGAGATCTTTGAAGATCATTTTAACCTTTTAATGTGGGGTGTCAGTTTATTGAAGGAGTAAAACATTGAAATGGACATGAGGCCATATGAATCAGGGATTCTTAATCAGTGATTTGGGACAGGTCGAGCACTGAAACTTATGGCAAAATTTTTCTAGAGAAAGAGACTGTAGCTACTATCCATTTTCCAATGAGTCCCAGGACCTTAAAAAAGCCTCTGGGACTGCCCTGGTTTATGTCTGCTTATCTGTTATAATTGTTAGTAGGATCCCCTTTCTCAGAATTGTCCTAGCCTAGAAGATAAGTTATTTAATCTTGCTAGTTAAAGCCCATGGGTCAAGGCATTATTTTTCTTTTTTTGTGCAATCACGACTTATTTGACAGGAAGGAGGGCAGCTTTAAGAGAAGTTTTATGAAATTCTCTGAACACAAATAATGTACACACCAAATATTGATTTAAATTTCTTTATTTATATTCTGCTTAAATTTAGACAACACACAGCTGAATACTTCACCAGTGTTTATCTACCATCCCCAAAATGTTTCTGTTCATCTTTTTCTTAGTTGTATTATATCTGGGTAAACACTAGGAATGACAGGTAAAGAATGTACTTGGTATTTTTTGTGCATTCATTCAAATAGCATTATTAAGTATCCACTTAACAACAATATGTGGTAGTGGACAGAAAAAAAAGTAAAATAATATCTCATTTGTTCCATAGCTTGCAATCTGTCTGAGGAAATAAGAAACACACTTTTTAAAAGCTAAGACAATTAAAATAACAAAGAGATAATATCTATTAAAATGGCCAAAATTCAAACATTGACAACACCAAACACTGGCGTGAGTGTAGAACAACAAGGCAAAAGTGAAAGTGAAGCCGCTCAGTCGCGTCTGACTCTTTGCGACCCTACCATGCTCCTCCATCCATGGGATTTTCCAGGCAAGAGTACTGGAGTGGGTTGCCATTTCCTTCTCCAGAGGATCTTCCCAACCTAGGGATCGAACCTGGGTCTCTCACATTGTAGGCAGATGCTTTACCGTCTGAGCCAAAAGCTCTCATTTATTGCTGGTGGGAACACAAAATGGTACAGCCACTTTGGAAGACAATTGGCAGTTTCTTGCAAAGCTAAACATACTCTTACCATATGATCTAGCAACTAGGTTCCTTAATATTTTCCCAAAGGAGTTAAAAATTAGGTCCACATAAAAATCTGCATGTAGATTTTACAGCACCTTAATTCGTAATTAACAAAACTTAGAAGCAACCAAGGTATTCATCAGTAAGTGAGTAGATAGGTAAACTGTTTCATCCAAACAGTGGCATATTACTCAGTGCTGAAAAGATGTAAGCTATTCAATTTGTGAAAGAGCGTGGAGAAAATGTACTGAGTGAAAGAGCCAATCTGAAAGGGTAGGTACTGTGTGATTTCAACTATACAATATTCTAAACTATGGAGACTGTAAAAAAGCTTCCACAGGTTAAGGGGACAGAGGAGTACATGCAGCGCAGAGGGTTTTTTGGGCAGTGAAGACACTCTGTATAATCCTTTAATGATGGATACATTATACACTTGTCCAAACCAATAGAATATACAATATCAAGAGTGAAATGTAATGTAAAGTACATATTTGGGCTAATGATGATTTGTCATTGTAGGTTCATCAGTTGTAACAGATGTACTGTCTGGTGGGGGATATCAATAATGAGTGAGATTATACATATGTGGGAGCAGGGCATATATAGGAAATCTATGTAACTTCCCTTCAATTTTGCTGTGAATGTAAACCTGCTCTATAAACATAAAGTCTTAATAATTTTTTTCAAAAGATAATTAATGAATGATAGGTAGATAACTAGTGATCTAAGAATTTGAAGGGAATGCTTGCTATAAATTAGAATAGTTATAAGGACTGATTGGAATTTTTGAAAAACCTTGAAAGCCAGCCAGTGCCATGGAGAGAAATTATTCTCCAGACAATGGAACAGCTTTAGATATTCTTAGGCAAAAACTAGAGCATAATAACACAACTCAAGAAATGACTCTGAGGCATGGCTTCCTGAAGATAAATTCCTTAGTTTTCCTGAAGATGCAATAATTTTTATGCATTATAGATCTTTCCAGCCCCACAGCACCTGTCTGATCCCTTAACATTCCTATTCTGAAATTCTGTAGACAGTTATTTAAGCATGTTTTGAATCCACAGGAACATGTTAGTTGTTCGCTTGTCTTCCTTTATAGACAAAGTCCTTAAAGCCGGGGACAATGTCTGATTCTATTGTTCTTCTCTGTATAATATCTCTATTTCTTTGTATCTGTTTCTGTCTGTCTCTCTCTTCCTCTACCAACCACACACACACACACACACACACACACACACACACTAAAAGCCAGTTCTGAACCTTCATACAAGTGATGGGTGAAGGTTTGGTTTCACTTTAGTAGTCATTTCTCACATTCAATTTTGTAAGAAAGTCTATTGATGAAAACCACAATTCAAAGAGATAGTGAAGGACAGGGAAGCCTGGTGTGCTCAGTTCATGGGATTACAGAGAGTCAGATATGACTTAGTGACTCAACAACAACAAACAATTGTATATGAAGGAGGAGAACGTCACCTGCGTCACAATGGGGATTCTAAGTAAAATCCCTCATCCTGCTGGATTTACCAGCAATATATGACAAAGCTGATCACTCTCTCATCAGCATCCTGATCTTTAAGTGTTAGAGGATTCTAGGGCTTGGTTCATGATCATCTTCTCTATTTCCTCTTATCTGGTGAACTCATTTATATTCATGATCTTAAACACTGTGTATATGCTGGTGATACCCAAATGTATGTCTCTGCCTCTGACCTTTCTCTGATCTCCAGATGCATGTCTGTAACTTTATGCTGGACATCCTTACTTGGATGTCTGATGGGGAACTCAAGCTCTATATGTTTGAAACAGGACTTTTGATTTGAAAACGTTCACCAAATTTTTGTGCTCTCATTCTATTCCTCATCAAACAAATGGCATTTTCATTCTACCAGTGAGTTTCTTGGGCCAAAAAATCTTAAGTCATTCCTTAATATGAGTCATCTTTGACATCTGTCTTTCTCTGAGGACACACATCCAATCTATTAACATATTCTATCAGCTCATAATTTTTGTCAGCCCAACCTTGGAAATATATATTTAGATTCAAGACCACTTCTCTCCACTTTCATTGTTGTTTCCTTCCCTTTGCTTCTGAATTATTTAAATTGCTCCAAATTATCTTTCTGCTTCTACCCTTGCTTTTATACAGTGTACTCTTTAAAAAGCAACAAAATAATCCTTCTAAAATATCATATCATGACACCCCTCTACTCAAAATCCCATAATAGTTCCCATTCCACTCAGAGTAAAAGCTCAAACACATACCATCCTATAAAAATCTATATTTTCTGTCCCCACTGCTGTTCTTACACCATTTCCTACCAGTCTCCTTATTGTTCTTTCAGCTCCAGCTACTGGTTTCTTTGTTATTCCTCAACATACCAGGTACATTTAAAATAGCACCTGCCCCATTCCTGACTCTATATCTTAACCCTACTTTTTTTTTAATGATTTCTTACCCTTATTTCACATATTATTTGTTTATTTAACATTTATTGCTTTAGAATATTGGAACATAAACTCCATGGAGGCCAAGGTTTTAATCTATGTATGTATATATCTATGTATACCTATATCCTCAATAACTATAATATAATCTGGTACAAAATGGATGCTCAATAAATATTTATTCATCAAAGAAGCTAATACATAAGTCAATGAATAAGTGAATGAAAACATAAACAAGCAAATAAATCAGCCTTCTGTATGGCTTATCTACACATCTCTACCTTTGTTAGAATAGAGCTCTAAAAATTGACTTAAGCCCACCAACAGAGGTCCTAAAATGAGCACACCAGAATCACACTCTGCCGACCAATGGGCCAGCATTAGTACCAGGATGCTGCAGAGCTCTACAGAAAGCCACCTTGTGAGTAACATTGCCTATCAGAGTACAGCAGCCTTTGCACAAGAAAGAGCCAGGCAGGATAGACTAAGGATCAGCTATACCTACCTGACCATCTACAGGACTCAGTCCACCACAACAGAAAGACACGTGGCCAACATAGCGGGTACTCGCAGAGCGTATAGCTCTGCTGATCAGAGATAAATGCACTGGTGGCACTAACAGGATGTCTCTTTAAAAAGATGCCTTCTGCAAGGTTGGGAGATATAAATAACACATAGAAATAAAAACAGAAAATTAGGCAAAATGAGGCAACATAGGACTACGTTCCAAATGAAGGAAAGAGATAAAACCGCAGAAGAATTAAGGGAATGGAGACAGCAATCTAACCTATGAGAGTTCAAGGTAATGATCACAAAGATGTTTAAAGAACCCAGCTGAGGACTAGATAGAGTAAGAAGTTTTTAACAAAGAAGAAATATAAAGAACAACCAAACAAAGATGAACAATAAAATAACGGAAATTAAAAATACACTAGAAGGACTCAAAAGTAAATTACATGATACAGAAGAACAGATTGTGAGCTGAAAGAGTAGTGGAGGTTGCTGAATTGGAACAGAAAAAAAGATTAAATAGAAATAAGAATGGTTTAAGAGGCCTCTGAGAAAATATAAAACATACTTATATTTTCAGTATAAACATTTCAAAAGCAGAAAAGTGAGAGAAAGGGGCAGAGAACTTTATATAAAGAATTAATAGCTGAAAACTTCATTGACTTGGGAAAGGAAACATCTAGGTCCAGAAAGCACAAAGAGTCCCAAACAGGATTAACCCAAAGAGGACCACACCAAGACATATTGTTATTAAAATAGGAAAGATTAAAGAAAGAGTATTAAAAGCAGCAAGAAAAAAGCAACAAGTGATGTACAAGGGAGCTCCCATAAGGATATCAGCTGCCTTTTCGTCAAAAACTCTGCAGGCCAGAAGGGACTGGCATGCTATATTTGTAAGTGATGGAAGAGAAAATCTTACAAGCAAGAATATTTTACTTGGAAAAGCTTCATTCAGAGTCGATGGAGAAGTTACAAGTTTTACAAATAAGCAAAAGCTGAAAGAGTTTGGCACTGTAAAACCAGCTTTATGAGAAATATTAAAGGGATTTCTCTTGGTGAAAAAGAAAAGGCAGCACCTAGAAATATGAAAATTACAAAAGGAAAAATTTTACTTGAAAATATAAAATAAATGTAGTAAATAAACTACATATGAAGGTAGTAAGGTCAAAAGATGTAGTTAAGTCATATATAGTCAAAAAACAAAAAGATGTAAAATATGATGTCAAATGAGGGGAGTATAAAATGCAGGGCTGTACATAGTAGGACAAGACACTAGCCTCAATAAATTTAAGAGTATACAAATTATTTCAAGCATCTTTTCAGACTACAAGGCCATGAAACTAGAAATCAACCACAGACAAATAAATGAGAAAAAAATCTATTATATGAAGACTAAACAACATGCTATTAAAAAAACCAATGGGTCAGTGATGAAATCAAAGAAGAAATTTAAAATTACCTTGAGACAAATGAAAATGAAGACACAGCCATACAAAATCTGTGGGATAAAACTAAAACAATTTTTAGAGGATAGTTCATAGCGATATAGGCCTTCTTTAAGAAACCAAAAACTTCAAACAACCTAACCCACCACCTAAAATAATTTTAAAAATAAGAGCAAATAAAATCAGCAGAAGGAAGGAGATAATAAATCAAAGAGAAAATAAAATAGAGATTAAAAAATAATAGAAAAAAATTGATAAAACCAAGAGCCGATTGTTTGAAAGAGTAAACAAAATTAACAGACCTCTAGCCAAATGCACAAAGAAAAAGAGAGGACTCAAATAAGTAAAATAAGAAATGTAAAAAGGAGGATCCCAACTGACACCACAGAAGGTACATAAAACAGAGAATATTATGAACAATTACGGGCTTCCCTTGTGACTCAGTTGGTAAAGAATCCACCTGCAATGCAGGAGGCCTAGGTTCGATCCCTTGGAGAAGATCCCTTGGAGAACAGAAAGGCTACCCACTCTAGTATTCTTGCCTGGAGAATTCCATGGACTGTATAGTCCATGGGGTCGCAAAGAGTCGGACACGACTAAACACCTTTCACTTTTAATTTCATGGACAATTAAATGCCAAAAAATTTGACAATCTAGAAGAAATGGACAACATTTTAGAAACATACAGTTCTCCAAAAATAAACGAAGATGAGATAAAAAAACTTGAATAGACCAATCACTAGAAGTGAAATAGAATCTGTAATTAAAAAAAAAAAAAACTCCCTATAAACAAAAGTCCAGAGTCTGGCTTCACGGGCAAATTCTATCAAACATACAAGGAAGAACTTATACTGATCCTTCCTAACTCTTCCAAAAGATATTCTATGATGCCACCATTACCTTATACCAAAACCAGATAAAGACACTATGAAAAAAAAGAAAATTACAGGCCAATATCTTTGATAAATATATATACGTAAAATCAAATTTCATACCCATCAAGTGGGTGACTCACAAACTGAAGAATAATAATACCAAAAAGTTCTCCCACTGTTGTAAAGGTTCTGAGACCCATATGAGGCTTCCCAGTCTGACAAACGAATAGGAAATCCCCAGGGAATCTGATCTTGAAGGCCATTAGGATTTGAATGTAGGACTTCCACAGAACTGGGGAAAACAAAGACTCTACTCTTGGAGAACACAAACAAAATCTTGCATGCACTAAGACCCAGAGGAAAGGAGCAAGGACCCCACAGAAGGCTGAATCAAAGCTATCTTCTAGTGTTGGAGAGTCTCCTGTGGAAGTGTGGGTTGGCAGAGGCTCACCACTTGTATGAGGGCACCAGCAGCAGCAGTCCTGGAAGGTCCTCCTTGGAGTAAGCTCTCTTGGAGGTCACATTAACCCTATCATGGTGCCCATAGACCCCAAGGCTGGATCACCTCTAGTTGTTAGGCCAAGATACTAACAGGGAGTGAGCACAACTTAACTTATCAGCAGATAACTGGATTAAAACTTTACTGGAGCAAGGCCCCAACCATCAGAGCAAGACCCAACATGTCCATCCTATCAAGAAGCTTACAGAAGCCTATTAGCCTCATTTACCAGGGGCAGAGAGAAGAAGCAAGATGAAATAAATAACTTAAGTAGACCAATCACTAGATCACAATACTACAGCTGCTAGAACAAAAACCAAATTGCAGAAAGTTAATCAGGATGAAAAAAGTAAAGAGTTACATCCCAGAAGAAGGGTCAATATAAAACCCCAGAAAAAAAACAATGAAATGAAGTGGATATAAGCAAACTTTCAGAAAAAGAATTCTGAATAATGATAATGAAGATGATCCAGGATCTCAGAAACAGAATGGAGAAGATACAATAAATGTTTACCAGAGACCTAGAAGAACAAACAGAGATGAACAATACATTAGAAGGAATCAGTAACAGAATAACAGGCAGAAGAGTTAAGTGACCTTGAGGACAGAATGATGGAAATCACTGCCACAGAACAGAATATAGAAAAAAGAATGAAAAAAAAAAAAATGAAGACAATATTAAACACATCAAGATTTGCATTATAGGGGTCCCAGATGGAGAAGAGAGAGAAAAAGGACACAAGAAAATATTTGATAAGATAATAGCTGAAAACTTCGCTAACATGGGAAAGGAAATAGTCAACCAAGTCCAGGAAGCTCAGAGAGTCCCAGGAAGGATAAACCCAAGGAGGAATAGCCCAAGACACATAGTAATCAAACTGACAAAAATTAAAGACAAAAATAAAGTATTGAAAGCAACAAAAAGCAACAAGGTAAAACGGCAAATAACATATAAGGGAATTCCCATCAGTTTATCAGCTGATTTCTCAACAGAAACTCTACAAGCTGGAAGGCAATGGCTTGATATATTTAAAGTGATGAAAGGGAAGAACCTACAACCAAGAATACTCTATCCAGCAAGACTCTCATTCAGATTTAAGAAATCAAAACTTTCCAGACAAGCAAAAGTTAAAAGAATTCAGCACCATCAAACCAGCTTTACAACAAATGCTAAAGGAGCTTTCTAGGCAGGAAACAAGAGAAAGAAAGGACTTACAGAAAATAAACTCAAAACAACGAAGAAAATGGTAACAGGATCATACATATTTATAATTAATAAATGTAATGGATTAAATGTACCAACCAAAAGACATAGACTGGCTGGGAAGATGAAAACATGTGCATGCATGCACTTCTACTTACCACATCACATTGCTTGACCCCCCAAATTGTATGCAATAATTTATATTGTTAGGTTAATCATGTTCCCATTATGACTTGCAATTGCATCATCTTTAATTTTTGTCTGGCTATTAATTGTGAAAACTGATAAATATCTTTTACTATTGTGATTATGTAACTATTAATACTAGTGTATCATGATTGATCAACAGAATAATAGAATTCTATATCACCAAAACTACCATTTAATAGAAAAACCTTTAAAATCCGGATGGATATCAGAATTATCTTGGATTTTTTTGAAAAATACAAATGTCTAGGTATTACTTTTTTCTTCTAAGCTTCTTCTATGTTGCTAATGAGCAGCCATGTTTAAAAAAAATTGGACTATATGATAATTTTTAACTTTTATCTAGCTGATTTCACTTTTTCTATTTCACATTCAGCGCTCCCATTTCGTTTGTGTTTTCCAATTTCTCCATCTCTTCTTTTTTTGATGTTCTTTATCAAGCCTTTATCAAGCACAGTAGCAAAGCATTTTATACATATAATAAATAGTGTATATAATATATATATTTTAGAAAATGTATGAATTTTTGACTAAAAATTTATGACATTTTGATTCCATTTGTTTGACTTAATATGAATAAAATGCTAGATTTTTAATTAAAAAAATAAATATGCAATAAGCAACAAAGGTTTACCATATAGCACAGGGAACTATCTTGTATATAGTCCATATCTCATTATAACCTATAATGGAAAATAATCCAAAAATTATATATGTATATGAATATGCATAACTAAATCATTTAACTGTGCACCTGAAACATTTTAAGTCAACTATAGCTAAATAAAATATATATATTAACAAAAACTAAATAAAAAAACAAACAACCCAATTAAAATGAGAGATGATCTGAATACACATTTTTTTCAAAGTAAACATACAGATGGTCAACAGGCACATTGAAAAGGCACTCAACATCACTAATCATCAGAGAAATGCAAATCAAAACCACAATTGGATATTCTATCACAGTTGTCAGCATGGTTTTTATCAAAAATACAACATATAAGAAGTGTTGGCTAGGATGTGGTGAAGAGAACCCTCATGCACTGTTGGTGGGAATTCAAATTGGTTCAAATTCTACAGAAAGCAGTATGGAAGCTCCTTGGAAAATTAATGCTAGAACTACCATACAATCCAGAAATTCCACTCTGGGGCATTTATCTAAAGAAAATGAAAACAATAACTTGGAAAGGTATGGTGGTGGTGGTGGTAGTTCAGTCACTAAGCTGTGCCAAACTTTTGTGACCCCCTGGACTGTAGCCCACTAGGCTCCTCTGTCCATGTGATTTCCCAGACAAGAATACTGAAGTGGGTTGCCATTTCCTTCTCCAGGGGAATCTTCCTGACCCAGGGATTGGACCCAGGTCTCCTGCATTGCAGGTAGATTCTTAACCAACTGAGCCACTTGGGAAGCCCTGGTAAAGGTATATGAAACCCTATGTTCATTGCAAAATTATTTATAATATCCGCAATACGGGAGAAACCTAAGCCCCTGTCAACAGACAAATGGAAAAAGAAGTAATATGTACATGCGATGGAATATTATTCAGCCATAAAAAAGAATGTAATCTTGTCATCTGTGACAACAAGGATGGGCCTAGAGATTATCACACTAAATTAAATGTTAGAGAAAGGCAAATACTGTGTGATTTCACTTATATGTGAAATCTAAGAAAATTAGCAAATATAACAAAACACAAACAGAATTAAAGATACAGAGAACAAACAATTTGGCAGAAGAAATGTGGTGGGGGGAATAGGAGGGAGATTAAGAGGTACAAACTTTCAGTTGCAAAATAAATGTTGTTAGTATGAAATGTACAGTGTGAGAAATATAGTCAATTCTGTAAAATAGCTTTGTATGATGACGTACCACACTAGACTTATTGTCGTGATCACTTTAAAATGTATGTGTGCGTGGTAAGTCACTTCAGTTGTGTCCAACTCTTTGCAACCATATGAACTGTAGCCCACCAGGCTCTTCTGTCCATGGGATTCTACAGGCAAGAAGACTAGAATGGGTTGCCTCCTCCAGGGGATCTTCCCAACCCAGGGATCAAACTCTTATCTTATTATGTCTCCTGCATTGCAGGCAGGTTCTTTACCATTAGCACCATCTGGGAAGCCCTTTGAAACGTATAGACACATTTAATCCTCATGTTGTGTAACAGGAACACAGTGTTATAGGTCAATTACACTTCAAAAACAAACTAATAGAAAAAAGAGGTCAGACATTTGGTTCCCAGAGGCCAGTGTTGTGGGGCAGCAGGGATTGGATGAAGGCAGTCAGAAGCTATAAATTTCCTTATATAAGATAAATAAGTACTAGAGATATAATGTACAACATGACAAACATAATTAATACATATGAAAGTTAAGAGAGTAAATCCTAAGAAGTTCTCATCATATGGAAAAATATTATTTCTATTTCTTAATTTTATATATGTATGAGATGGTGGATGTTCCTCTAAACTTATTGTAAAAATCATTTAATGATGTGAACCAAATCATTTATTCTGTACACCTCAGGCTTATACAATGCTATGTGTCAATTATATCTCAATACAACTAAAAGAAAAACAAAGTTAACATATAAATAACTGTAGAGGTATTTTTGTTTGTTTATTTTCAGAAAAGAGTATAAGAGTTGGCTTGCCTCGCTGTCCATTTCATACTCTCAAATTACATATTCTATCTGTGACCTTTTCTACTGGGAATCGCTAAGTAATAGAACAGGGAAGGTCATTGGAGACGACCTAATCCAGATGAGCTTTTCGGAAGAAAAGAAACTGAGGCTCAGATTCTTGAAGTAACTTCAAAGTTACAGAGCTAGTTAAAAATAGAATTAGATTTTAAATCTCTAAATTTTGATGACCACTGCTATTTTTTCTATCACAACAAGTATAAGGGATCTTTCTCTACCTCTCCCTTGTCATCCTTGTTATCATTATTGTTTATCAAAATTCAATATTAACAGTCTAAGAAGAGAGAGTCAGATTTGCAAGAGAATTTGAAGCTCAGTGATGACTTTCTTGGAGTGCAAAAGACTGTTGATGCATCCTCTTTACTTCCACAGAACAAAAGAGGCAAAGATTCATCCATGGGCATTGACGGGGCTTGATGCTTACTGACAAGGCCCCAGAATGGAAATATTCTGCTTGTCCTTTTAACAGGATTTCAGCCAGAGATTTGAGGGAAAAGTACTGCAACCGAGTGGGCTGTGAATATGAGTGGAAATGTCAGAGCTATGAATCAGTTAACACGTTTTTATTTAGCATCTTCCTGTGAAAAAGGATGAAAAGACAAGACTCTTGTACTCAAATTCCTTACCACTGCAGAACAGAGTCAAGAACGGTATAAGACTTTTTTAAATCTTAGAGGTTCTAACACCCCAGACTTGGAAAGCACAACCTGCATGGCAAGAATGGGGTGACTTTCATGAAGGACAAAATGCTTAATTTTGTCATGATATGTTACTGGGATTTAAGTAGATGAAGGGGATGTTTTCTCCTTTTCTCTCTAGATTTAAGAAGTAAGTTTATATCCTTCAGCTCATGAAACACTCAAAATGTCCCTGAAAAGTAGGGAAAGCAGAAAGTATATTCTCTTCCTTTTGTGCAGAGAAATTAACATCCTAACCTCTGAAGCAGCCAAAGTTCCCACATCAGATCAGAGCCAAAGTCCTTCCGGCTCCCTCCCAAGACACTTTCTAATAGAATAACCTTCTGGAAGATTGCTCCTTTGTATCTTCCTATCAGTTCTAAAGATACAGGTACTAACCCAGTCTTAGGACCCCTTGGGATCAGACTTGGCTCCTGTCCTAACTTCTATGACATAATTTAAAAAAATTGTTCAAGGCATCCCAAGGTGTCAATTTCTTCCTTGGTGTTCATAACCCAAATGTTTTAACAGCCTTGAGGTGCCTTCTACCTATAGGGCCCTGACTCTTTGAGGCCTATTTGTTGACCTGGCCCTGCCAATGAGCAAAGCACAGATGTCTACCATCTGGTCAGGGGTCCCAGCGCTTGTGCCAATTTCCTGTCACTGACAGCTAGCACTTGATTGATGGAATTTGGTACTCCACCTTTTTTTTCTTAGTACAATATAACCTAATGAATTCAGATGGCACATAGCCAAAATGAGAGAATCTGAACTTGGGCAGGGGTAAAGTTTACCATCAATGAAATGAGGGTCTGTTAAGTAAATTACGAATGTAAACAGGATTGTAAAAAGGACAATTTAATCTACTTACAAGAATAAATTGTTTTCAAGCACTTAAGTTGCATAAATTTACATACAGTGTGCTAATTACAAATGATTGATAGCCAGTCATTCAAACACATCTGGTAGGAACCCTGTTCTCTTAACACTTTGCAAGACACTAGACTGCATTACTTAAAGTACTTGAAAATAGTACAAACATGTATATATATATATATTACATATGAATATATGTATTCACACACCCTCATATAAGACAGTCCTTGTTTTTCATCAAGCCATGTTCCTGGAAACCACACCAGAAAGGATTATCAAACACAGATCACTGAGAGCCAAATTATATTTTCATACAGGAACAATTTTATTATTGGGACTGGTGTGCCAGACCCAGGGGTCGCACCGGGTAAATCATAGATTCAGTCAGCATTGTGGCATAGCAAACTGAGCTACAACAATCACAGCTAAAGAAGACAGCTAATATTTATTGAGCAGTTGCTGCATCTGTGTGCTTTACATATGTTATCTCAGTCATCAATATATGATGGTAGGGAGCTAGTGCCTCCATTTTCTGGGAAACAACACTGAAACTCCAAGAGATAAAATAACTCGCCCTTAATCATACGTTTGTCATCAGTAGAATTAGAAACTAAATCTAGGTCTGATTCCATATCTCATGGCTACTTTTTGAACTATAACATTTATAATCCTTTAAAAATACTGAATTGTATATGGTTATGCAAAGTCTAGTACTCTTGCCTGGAAAATCCCATGGACGGAGGAGCCTGGTGGGCTGCAGTCCATGGGGTCACTAAGAGTCGGACACGACTGAGTGACTTCACTTTCACTTTTCACTTTCATGCATTGGAGGAGGAAATGGCAACCCACTCCAGTGTTCTTGCCTGGAGAATCCCAGGGACGGGGGAGCCTGGTGGGCTGCCGTCTATGGGGTCGCACAGAGTCAGACACGACTGAAGTGACTTAGCAGCAGCAGCAGCATGCAAAGTCTACATAACATATAAAATGGGAATAAACAAAACCATCATTTTCTATGGCCTGGATAAAATTTTAGTTTTCCATGAAGACTAACTGTTAAAACAAATCTGCCTCCTTTTATGCAAATGTGTGTGCCAAATTTTAAAAATATTCAAGTGTAAGGTATTGTCTTAAATAAAGCTGTAGTGTCTTCAGCATATATTTTTTCAATTGTTGCTGTACATGTCTTATCTTTCTAATAGATAGTAAGCTCATTAAGAGTAGAGACTAATGTTACTCATAATTTGCACCCATCAGCATCATTTATTATACTACCTAGAATAAAATCTTGACCAATGGATGCTTTAATATGTTCATTATATGAATTAGCAAATGAATAAATTGTACCTTCATAAATTTTAATATACCCATAAATTTTAAATTAATATGTGGCTCAGCAGTAAAGAATCTGCCTGCCAATGCAGGAGACACCGGTTCGATCCTTGGGTCAGGAATATCTCCTGGATAAGGAAATGGCAACCCGTCCCAGTATTCTTGCCTTGGAAATCCCATGGACAGAGGAGCCTAGCAGGCTTCAGTCCATGGGGTCGCAAAAGAGTCAGATGTGGCTAAACAACAACAAAAATGGCTACAATAAATATCACAGAATAGTTTTTAAGTTTTAGACAGTTATTGGTGGTGATAATGGAAAGAAGTGGCATTAGAGAAGGATTTGGATGTCTAGAGAGTTTGGAAAGCAAGTTGCTCCTGAAAACATTTCCTATAGCTAGGAATTCAATCCAGATTAATCCCTTGACTTCAGAGTTAACATTCAAAGTAAAAAATAACTTTTTATTGCAATGTTAAGTCGCTTCAGTCATGTCCAACTCTGTGCAACCACATAGATGGCAGCCCACCAGGCTCCGCTGTCCCTGGGATTCTCCAGGCAAGAACACTGGAGTGGGTTGCCATTTCCTTCTCCAATGCATGAAAGTAAAAAGTGAAACTGAAGTCACTCAGTCATGTCTGACTCTTAGCAACCCCATGGACTGCAGCCTACCAGGCTCCTCGGTCCATGGGATTTGCCAGGCAAGAGTACTGGAGTGGGGTGCCATTGCCTTCTCCGTTTATTGCAATAATACATGTAAAAACATAAAACTGATCATTTAAACATGTTTAAGTGTACAATTCAGTGGCATTATGTATATTCATGATGCTGTGTAGCTATCACCACCTTCCATCTCCAGAACTTTCCTCATTATCACTAAGGGACTTTGTGCCTATAAACAGAAAGTTCCTATTTCCTTCCTCTCAGTCCCTATAACCTCTATTATACTTTGTGTCTTTAAGAATTTGCATATTCTAGGTACCTCACCCAAATGAAATCATTTCAAAATATATCTAGATATTGGAAAACCTCATTATCAACTTCTAGACTGACAAATTAGAGGACAGAAATACCTTGACTCTGAAGAACTATGGATGGAGGTTTGTGACATTGTACAGAGAGCAGTGATGAAGATCATGGTCAAGAAAAAGAAATGCAAAAAGGCAAAATGGTTGTCCAAGGAGGCCTTACAAATAGCTGAGAAAAGAAAAGACATAAAAGGCAAAGAAGAAAAGGAAAGATACAACCCTTTGAATGTAGAGTTCCGCAGAATAGCATGGAGAGATAAGAAAGCCTTCCTCAGTGATCAATGCAAAGAAATAGAGGAAAACAATAGAATGGGAATGACTAGAGATCTCTTCAAGAAAATTAGAGACACCAAGGGAATATTTCATTCAAAGATGAGCACAATAAAGGACAGAAGTGGTATGGACCTAACAGAAGCAGAAGATATTAAGAAGAGATGGCAAGAATATAGAAGAACTATACAAAAAAGACCTTCATGACCCAGATTACCATGATGGTGTGATCACTCACCTAAAACCAGACATCCTGGAATACCAAGTCAAGTGGGCCTTAGCATAGGTAGCATCACTATGAACAAAGCTAGTGGAGGTGATGGAATTCCAGTTGAGCTATTTCAAATCCTGAAAGATGATACTGTGAAAGTGCTGCACTCAATACGCCAGCAAATTTGGAAAACTCAGCTGTGGCCAAAACACTGGAAAAGGTCAGTTTTCATTCCAATTCCAAAGAAAGGCAATGCCAAAAAATGCTCAAACTACCACACAATTGCACTCATCTCACAGGCTAGCAATGTAATGCTCAAAATTCTCCAAGCCGGGTTTCAACAGTACATAAACCATAAACTTACAGATGTTCAAGCTGGATTTAAAAAAGGCAGAGGAACCAGACCAAATTGCCAGCATCCATTGCATCATCGAAAAAACAACAAAGTTCAAGAAAAACATCTACTTCTGACTTATTGACTATGCCAAAGCCTTTGACTGTGTGGATCACAACAAACAGTGGAAAATTCTGAAAGAGAAGGGAATACCAGACCACCTTACCTGCCTTCTGAGAAATCTGTATGCAGGTCAAGAAGCAACAGTTAGAACTGGACATGGAACAACAGTGTGGTTTCAAATTGAGAAAAGAGTACGTCAAGGCTTCATATTGTCACCCTGCATATATAAATTATATGCAGAGTACATCATGAGAAATGCTCGACTGGATGAAGCACAAGCTGGAATCAAGATTGCCAGGAGAAATATCAATAACCTCAGATATGCAGATGACACTACCCTTATTACAGAAAGTAAGGAACTAAAAAGCCTCTTGATGAAAGTGAGAGATGAGAGTGAAAAAGTTGGCTTAAAGCTCAACATTCAGAAACTAAGATTATGGCATCCAGTCCCATCACTTCATGCCGAATAGATGGGGAAACAATGGAAACAGTGGCAGACTTTATTTTGGGGGCTTCAAAATCACTGCAGATGGTGACTGCAGCCATGAAATTAAAAGACGATTGCTCCTTAGAAGAAAAGCTATGACCAACTTAGACAGCATATTAAAAAGCAGAGACATTACTTTGCCAACAAAGGTCCATGAAATCAAAGTTGTAGAAAAACTATTGGGTTTTCCAGTAGTCATGTATGGATGTGAGAGTTGGACTATTAAGAAAGCTGAGCACTGAAGAATTGATGCTTTTGAACTGTGGTGTTGGAGAAGAATCTTGAGAGTCCCTTGAACAGCAAGGAGATCCAACCAGTCCATCCTAAAAAAGAGATCAGTCCTGGGTGTTCTTTGGAAGGACTGATGCTGAAGCTGAAAATTCAATACTTTGGCCACCTGATGTGAAAAGCTGTCTCATTTGAAAAGCCCCTGATGCTGGAAAAGACTGAAGGCAGGAGGAAAAGGGAACGACAGAGGATGAGATGGTTGGATGGCATCACTGACTCAATGGACATGAATTTGAGTAAGCTCCGGGAGTTGGTGATGGACAGGGAAGCCTGGTGTGCTGCAGTCCATGGGGTCACAAAGAATCGGACATGACTAAGAGTCTGAAGTGAACTGAGTCCTCTATTTCTTGTTTGCTTCTTTCTTTGTATTTGATACTACTGCTGCTGCTGCTGCTGCTGCTAAGTCGCTTCAGTCGTGTCCGACTCTGTGCGACCCCACAGACGGCAGCCCATCAGGCTCCCCCATCCCTGGGGTTCTCCAGGCAAGAACACTGAAGTGGGTTGCCATTTCCTTCTCCAATGCATGAAAGTGAAAAGTGAAAGTGAAGTCACTCAGTTGTGTCTGACCCTCAGCGACCCCATGGACTGCAGCCCACCAGGCTCCTCCGTCCATGGGATTTTCCAGGCAAGAGTACTGGAGTGGGGTGCCATTGCCTTCTCCAATTTGATACTAAGGATTCAGCAAAAGGAACTGGCAAGAAACCTGTGTGTACAAGTGAGGGCACAGCCTTAGTGCTGGTTGTTGGGGGCAGTGTTTACATCCTTCAGTTGATAGCAAGTATATGAAAGTCAGTCTAACATCCACCTTTCTCCCTCCTCCCACTCACTGGCCCTACCTCTTGACTTTCCCTTTCCTCGATAACATCAGTCAGAATACCTTACTGTCACATAAACAATTAAAACTGGCAAAATAAGGTGAATTCATTAGGTGGTGTTGAATAAGAAAAGCAGCAAAAGTGGATGTCAGCATGCCAGGGAAGCATCAACATTTCTATTTATGACTATTCTTTATATCAGTTCACTCAAAGCAGTTTAATAGTTGCTGAATGAACCGTTACAATCACTCAGTGCACTCTCAGGATGTCGAAAAGCACAAGAACTAAAACGGAACTTGGCCATCAACTCCTGCACTTAGGCATCGTCTTGTTTTAACTCTTCTAAGTCAAGGAGTCTCCACTTTAAGCAAAGCCTTTGCATCAGCTATTCTCTTCTGTTGAGGAAATGTTCTCTTTGTTAATGTTTGTTCCCATTACTCCTCATCACCTCTTCCTGCACTTGGTTAAATAATTCCTTTGCCTCCTTAGAAGTTAAACATTTCAGATATTTATAGTATGTAACTTGAAAAGTTTTGGGCTAATGGATCATGTTTCTACCTGAGATTCCCCTTCATTTTCCAAAATTACTGTAGGTGCATAATCTTTAATCCTCCATTATTTCTGATTTCTCCAGGTTAAGCATCTGTGGGTGGCAGCAAATTTAAGTGACACCAGCAAGCTGCCTTGTTAAGATAAAGACTTTTCTTCCCTACCTTTAGTATTTGAACTTTCGAGAGAACAAATTGACTCTGTACTTTCTGGTATAGGAAATCCGATTCAGCCAAACAAAACATTAAGACTGAAATGATGCAGCTGGCTCTTGAGCTGGAATACAGGTAACTCTTATTACAAAATATTATTGCTACAGCTTTACATTATTCACTGAATGAGCAGCTGTGAATCATCAAATGAGAGAATATCCATGAAAGGGATTTGCAAAATATAAAATGTTATAAAAACAAAAGTTTTATTAGCAGTAATATGAATTGTACCATGCTGTTTGGATATTTAAAGTTTTATTTATTTTATACTGAAACTTAAAGAGAATAATAGCATTGGGTATTAATAAAGTTTACTGCACAGAATGTATCCTTTTGCTCATAACGTAGGACCACCATAATGAACATTATTATTTTAATATGAGGAACTCACTTTTATTGAAGGTTTACTCCATGTCAGTATATAGTGCTAAGTATTTTACAAAGATTAGATCAATGTCTATAGTATCTCTCTGAAAAAGAGTTTATTTCCCTAAAGCACAAGTGGGAAATTTGGAGCTACAAAGTATATTATCAGATGTCACTCTACTACTGTGATCTTGAATTCAGATCAATTCAATGGCAGCATCTGAGTTCTTATCAGTGCTTTCCTTTTCTGTGATATTATGATGCCCTTCACTTGAGAAGGAAAATGGCAATCCACTCTGGTACTATTGCCTGGAAAATCCCATGGACAGAGGAGCCTGGGTAGGCTACAGTCCATGGGGTCACAAAGAGTCGGACACGACTGAGCAACATCACATTCACGTTCACTTAAGAAAGTATATCTACACTTTTTTCCTTAGCTAGATGTTTGCAGCTTCCAGGTTTTGTTTTCTCTTGAATCTTAGGGAGTCTTGCTTTCTCTTTCACTGGCCCACTGTGAGATGTCCCTTCTTCCTCCTATCTCTGTGACCATCCCTCCTTCTCCTTTTAGACACTGCAGGTCTCCTAAGAACTTGGAATCCAGATGAACATATGAAAATTGTGCAGCAAATAAAAGTCAATGTACACTGAGTGAAGGGCTAGAAAGGCTGCCCGGAATGAAGTGGACTGTGGCATAAAATTCCTGTTTTAAGCAGAGAAGCTATTGAGTACGCTGTGGGGGAAGGCAATGGCACCCCACCCCAGTACTCTTGCCTGGGGAATGCCATGGACGGAGAAGCCTGGTGGGCTCCAGTCCATGGGGTCGCTAAGAGTCGGACACGACTGAGCGACTTCACTTTGACTTTTCACTTTCATGCATTGGAGAAGGAAATGGCAACCCACTCCAGTATTCTTGCCTGGAGAATCCCAGGGACAGAGGAGCCTGGTGGGCTGCCGTCTTTGGGATCGCACAGAGTCGAACACGACTGAAGCGACTCAGCAGCAGCAGCAGCAGTGGGAGTAGGGGAACAGTGTTCCATGAAAATCAGACTAGAGACTGTCTGTAGGTATCTCAATTTAGGCATTTTATGGATCCATGAATGAAATTCTTGTAAACATACCACAGTGGAGAATATGCTCATTGATTCACTAATTCTTTTTTTTTAATTGAGGTATAGTTGATGTCCAATATTATTAATATGAACTTTCAGGTGTACAACATAGTGTCACAACTTTTAAAGTTATATTCCACTTATAGTCATTATAAAATATTGGTTATATTCCCTATATTGTACAACACACCCTTGCAACTTATTTATTTTATGCTTAGTAGTTTGCACTTCTTAATTCCCTACCCCTATATTGCCCCATCCCCCTTCCCTCTCCCCACTGGTAACTAATACTTTGTTCTCTGTATCTGTCTGTTTCTATTCTGAGATATATGTGTATGATTTGTTTTTTAGATTCCAAATCTAAGTGCTGCCATACAGTATTTGTTTTTCTCCAACTATTAATTCTTTGATTCAACA
The DNA here is from genome assembly GCA_935064755.1 of Tragelaphus eurycerus. Lineage (NCBI taxonomy): Eukaryota > Metazoa > Chordata > Mammalia > Artiodactyla > Bovidae > Tragelaphus > Tragelaphus eurycerus. The sequence goes on from CAKXYN010000023.1 coordinate 18,633,197, forward strand.
CTTTATTGAAAACCTTCTCTGCACTAGTCACAGCTCTGGCAGTAGGTCATACGGTGGTAAAGAGGACAAAAGCAGTGACCTCAAAGAGGACATTCTCAAGGGGACTTAAGGGCTCAGAGCAGAAACACATAAATAACCAAGGTCATTGCTGAAGAAAAACGCAAACTGAGAGTGTGACGCATGCCATGGGTCATGGAAGCCTCTCTGAGGTGATGACGTTGGACCTGGGTCCTGAATGACAAGAAAGAAGAGCTATTCGCACACTGAAAAGAAGGAGTGAACGGGTCCCAAGAAAGGAACAAGTTGAGCTTCTTTATGAAACAGAAGGTCAGTGAGGCTGGAGCTTGGAGAGGAAGAAGACAGGGAGCAGACCACAGAGGGACTTAAAGTCCAGTTGCCATGCCATACAGAACTCTGAGGGATTGTTTTAAGCAGTGAAGAGGCATGCATGATTTATTTACATTTTTAAAAGGTGAGTTTGGATACCACATGAAGAATGTTTTTTTGTGTGTGTTTTTTTTTACCATGTACAGCTTTCTAGGACTTACAAGCAGCTTTGCTAAACTAAACTTTGATGAAGCCAATCATTTTATCTATTTTTAAAAAGAATGAAAAGCACTTTAAAAGGGTGACACCTCACAGAGCTCCATCTTTTCTTTTTCACAGTCTCTTTGTCTAATCACCATCACTCTGGGCTTGGTAATATTCTCATTTCCAAGCTGCCTAGACCAAGGGCAGAAGGACTTTAACAATCTTTTCTGTTCCTCAAGCATCTAACTTCTGGAGGGCACAAAGACTTCTTTGCCTCATGCTGAGCCCTAGTCCAATCTGCCACATTTATTTATATTCTATAAATAATACACTGCATAGTATAATATGTACTATAGTAATATATCATGTAACAATACTTATTCTTTAATGCTATAAATATTACCTTTGGAATTTTGTTTCATTAGTTCAAGACTTAGACGCTTTGTTAAACCACAAGTGTCTTCAAGGGAACTTTTAGATTATCATCACTGGTCATTCCAAATTGAGAATTAGGATTTGAGGATTAGAGGGGAGAATGGAAAAACCACTAGGGAGCTAGGGACTCTACCAGAACTGGGGTAAGATCAGAGGAAGAGCACAGGGTCTCCAAAAATAAAAACATCGGAACTGACAAATTGCTTGGCACTGCCACTCTCTTTTTCTTTATCCAAACTTTTTTTCTGTCTGGGTGTTAGCTCTTTTTTTTTTTCTTCACCATATTCACCTTGTTGTGTGTGCAACAATGTCTTTTGTGTTTGGAGGGAATTAAATGAAAGTTTGCTGAAGTTTATGTCTGAAACTGAAGCAATGGGATGAAGTTGAATTTCCAGAGCCACTCAGAACATCTCAATTAATAGCCAATATTCAGTGCAGCAAGTAAACATGTATCTCATGGAGTGAGAAATATCAGGAAAAGACTAATTCTCTTTTAAGATTGAAATGATATAGTGGAAAGAGCATTTGCTGAGACATCCAGAGACCAGCTCTAGTGTTTACCCTTGTGGGACTCCTTTAGAAAGAGAGACTATTTCAGGGAATTCACAGTAAGGAATCACTGAGCCAATGACTAGTGAATTAACCCTCATGAAAATCTTCAGTTAACCAAATAAATCTTCACAGCCTATCTGGCAGTGGGAAGGCAAATCTCTACCTTCTAACCACCAGCCAATTCTAGCTGGTGATTAAATTCTAGCATGAATTAGACTTCAACCGTGTGTATGTGTGTGTACAAGCATGCACACAGTTTTAGTCATGTGTATATTCACAAGTATACATATGCATGTGATATATATGTATATATATACACATTCACATGTGTGTTTATCTTCACACATAAGTAAACTTGTATGCATGTATACACATATAAACACAGAGGTGTGTGAGAGCACACAAGTAAACCAGTTTATTATGCGTGTGTATATATGGATTTGAATTTCTGTTCAGTAGAGACACTCCAGTGTGACAGAGTAACTAGTACTAGACTCACATGTCCATCAAATAACCTTAAAACTTAGATAAATTATATTAGATATTTTTTGGCAGATATTGGAGAATGAAAACATAAAATGTTGTGTCCCTTAAGAGAATGAAGGCATAGGGGATTTTAGTCATATTCTCTCAGAATTTCTCCACAGGGATATTTCCTGGGCTCTAATACAGAGAAGAGGAGCCCAAGCAATGAAAAGTGATCTTAATGGCCAAAGGAAGGAAAATTAGAGTCCTAACTGGTATCTTTGGAGCAGAGTGACAAAAAATAGGTAAACCACAGAGAAAGCATTTCAAAAATCTGTGTGGAATTATTCCTTAGGTTCTAGGCCATCTCTGGGACTTTGCATGTGCAATATGAAGCATGATGAGTGTTGACAGCTGATGAGAGATCCCAGAAGGGAGTGGAGGTACTTTGGACAACACTTTGGACAATTAGACATCCTAAAATGCCCATTCTGTAGAAACAAGAATGCCCTGAGGATAAGAGGAATAAAAGCTGAAATAGATCCACTTTGATAGAGCTTTTACCAGGCCTGAAAAGAGGCAAGGGGATTCACCTTTGATTTAACCACCTACCAGAATAAAACTCAACTCCATTTAGAAGAATAGAACATAATTTGAAACTGCTGTAAAACATTATTTTAAATGTCCAGCATATCATCAAAATTTACTAAACATAAAATTAGACAGAGAAAAATGACTGAGAAAAGAGAGACAATAGAAACTATAGAGTTAACAGAAGCAAATCCAGAGATACTCTAGATATTGAAATTAACAGACAAAGAGCTTCAGAAAATGATGTTAAGGGAAACAAAAGGGGGAAATAGATGACCCATGTAAAAAAGTAAAATATTTGAACAGAGAATTAGAATCCATTAGAAAGTCATTAAACTAACATTCTAGATGTACAAAATACAGTATCTGTCAAGAGGAAGGTGATATATGTATAACTATGGCTGCTTTGCTTTGTTGTACGGCAGAAACCAACACAACATTGTAAAGCAATTTTCTTACAATTAAAAAATAAATTTATAATTGTACACAGAAAATTATAAGACACTAATGAAAGAAATCAAAGGTGACATAAATAGCTGGAGAGATATTCCATGTTCCTGGGTAGGAAGAATCAATATTGTAAAAATGACTATATTACCAAATGCAATCTACAGATTCAATGCAATCCCTATCAAATTATCAATGGCATTTTTCACAGAACTAGAAGAAAAAAAATTTCAGAATTCATATGGAAACACAAAAGACCCCAAATAGCCAAAATATTCTTGAGAAAGAACAATGGAGTTGAAGGAATCAACCTTTCTGACTTCAGATTATACTACAAATCTATAGTCATCAAGACAGTATGGTACTGGCAGAAAAACAGAGATATAGACCAATGGAACAAGATAGAAAGCCCAGAAATAAACTCATGCACCTATAGGCACCTTATTTTTGACCAAAGAGGCAAGAATATACAATGGGGCAAAGACAGCCTCTTCAATAAATGGTGCTGGGCTGGACAGCTACATGTAAAAGAATTAAATTATAACAGTTCCTATGTATGGATGTGAGAACTGGACTGTGAAGAAGGCTGAGCGCCGAAGAATTGATGCTTTTGAACTGTGGTGTTGGAGAAGACTCTTGAGAGTCCCTTGGACTGCAAGGAAATCCAACCAGTCCATTCTGAAGGAGATCAGCCCTGGGATTTCTTTGGAAGGAATGATGCTAAAGCCGAAACTCCAGTATTTTGGCCACCTCATGCGAAGAGTTGACTCATTGGAGAAGACTCTGATGCTGGGAGGGATTGGGGGCAGGAAGAGAAGGTGACGACAGAGGATGAGATGGCTGGATGGCATCACTGACTCGATGGATGTGAGTCTGGGTGACCTCCGGGAGTTGGTGATGGACAGGGAGGCCTGGCGTGCTGCAGTTCATGGGGTCGCAAAGAGTCGGACACAACTGAGTGACTGATCTGATCTGATCTAATCTGAACACCATACACAAAGATAAACTTTAAATGAATTGAAGACCTAAATGTAAGACCAGAAACTATAAAATTCTCAGAGGAAAACATAGGCAGAACACGCAATGACAGAAATCAAAACAAGATTCTCTATCATCCACCTCCTAGAGTAATGGAAATAAAAACAAAAGTAAACAAGTGGGACCCAATTAAACTTAAAAGCTTTTGCACAGCAAAGCAAACTATAAGCAAGGTGAAAAGACAACCCTTAGAATGGGAGAAAATAATAACAAATGAAACAACAGACAAAGGATTAATTTCCAAAATATATGAGCAGATCATACAAATCAAAGACAGAAAAACAACCCAATCAAAAAGTGGGGAAAAGACCTAAATAGACATTTCTCCAAAGAAGACATACAGATGGCTAACAAACACGTGAAAAGATGCTCAATATCACTCATTATTAGAGAAATGCAAATCAAAACTACAATGAGATATCACCTCATCCCAGTCAGAATGGCCATCATTAAAAAGTCTACAAACAATAAATGCTGGAGAGAGTGTGGAGAAAAGGGAACACTCTTAAATTGTTGGTGGGAATGTAAATCGATACAGCCACTATGGAAGACGGCATGGCGATTCCTTAAAAAACTAGGAATAAAACCACCATATGACCCAGCAATCCCACTCCTAGGCATATACCCTGAGGAAACCAAAATTGAAAGAGACATATATATCCTATTGTTCAATGCAGCACTATTTACAATAGCTATAACATGGAAGCAACCTAGATGTCCATCAACAGATGAATAGATAAAAGATGTTGTGGTACATATACACAATGGAATATTACTCAGCCATAAAAAGGAACACCTTTGAGTCAGTTCTAATGAGGTGGATGAACATAGAACCTATTATACAGAGTGAAGTAAGTCAGAAAGAGAAAGATAAATATTGTATTCTAATGCATATACATGGAATCTAGAAAAATGGTACTGAAGAATTTATTTACAGGGAAGCAATGGAGAAACAGATATAGAGAATACACTTATGGACATGAGAGAGGGGAGGAGAGGGTGAGATGTATGGAGAGAGTAACATGGAAATTTACATTCAGTTCAGTTCAGTTGCTCAGTCGTGTCTGACTCATTGCAAACCCATGAATCACAGCATGCCATGCCTCCCTATCCATCACCAACTCCCAGAGTTCACTCAAACTCATGTACATCGATTTGGTGATGCCATCCAGCCATCTAATCCTCTGTCGTCCCCTTCTCCTGTTCCCAATCCCTCCCAACATCAGAGTCTTTTCCCATGAGTCAACTCTTTGCATGAGGTGGCCAAAGTGCTGGAGTTTCAGCTTTAACATCATTCCTTCCAAAGAAATCCCAGGACTGATCTCCTTCAGAATGGACTAGTTGGATCTCCTTGCAGTCCAAGGCACTCTCAAGAGTCTTCTCCAACACCACAGTTCAAAAGTATCAATTCTTTGGCGTTTAGCCTTCCTCACAGTCCAACTCTCATATCCATACATGACCACTGGAAAAACCATAGCCTTGACTAGATGGACCTTTGTTGGCAAAGTAATGTCTCTGCTTTTCAATATGTTATCTAGATTGGTCATAACTTTCCTTCCAAGGAGTAAGCATTATTTAATTCCATGGCTGCAATCACCATCTTCAGTGATTTTGGAGCCCCAAAACATAAAGTCTGACACTGTTTCCACTGTTTCCTCATCTATTTCCCATGAACCGATGGGACCAGATGCCATGATCTTCATTTTCTGAATGTTGAGCTTTAAGCCAACTTTTTCACTCTCCTCTTTCACCATATGTAAAATAGACGGCTGATGGGAATTTGCTGTATGGCTCAGGAAACTCAAACAGGGGCTCTTTGTCAACCTGGAGGGGTAGGATGGGAAGGGAGATGGGAGGGAGTTCAGGAGGGAGGGGATATATGTATACCTACGGATAATTCATGTTGAGGTTTGACAGAAAACAACAAAATTCTGTAAAGCAATTATCCTGCAATAAAATTTTTTTTTATATATAATATCTTCAATTGAATAGGTTTAACAGCAGACTGGATAGAACAGAAAATAGGATTACTGAATGTATTTTTAAAAATACCCAAAATGAAATACTGGAAAGAAAAACAATAAAAAGAATAGAGCAGAAAGAAATGTGTGAGATGAATTAAATTATCTAACATATATATAATTGTGACCCTAGGAGAAGAATAAGAAAGGATAAGAAAGGAATAATATTTGGGGGGAGGGGTGAAAGGGAGTAGCCAAGAATTCTTCAATACTAATGAAAGACACTTACCCACAGATTTAAGAAGCTCTGTGAACCATATTGGAAAAATACAAAAATATTGTATCTAGGCACCATATAGAAAAACTTCTGGAAGCAAAGCTAAAGAGAACATTTCCTTAAAGAAAAATACTGGTATGGAGGAAGTTTAATTTTTTTAAATAGCCTTTTTATTCTGCCTTGCTAGGAATCTTTGGCAAGTCCTTTGACGATCTTTAAATGCTTATTATGATAAGATGGGAGAACATATTATATGTCCCTTTGGAAGTTACTCAAGAGCTGCCTCAATTTTCCATCCTCCATAAAGTCTTATCTAACTTTTCCAGGTCCCCTGAAAGCTGGAAGAGAGCCAGGTATCTCTTTCCTTTTGTTTTCTCAATGCTTTACATCTATATTGGTTATGCCTCTCCTCCTCAATGCTTAGTTCTTTCAGGATGCGTGAACATTTACATAGCTCCTTAGGATTTCCATAGTTCTTAGGGATGCATGAATATTTCACATCGCTCCTTCAAGGCTTGTTGCGATGTTAGAATAAATTAAACTCTGTATGAAATTTTGCTTATTGAATTAATTAAAGTGTAGAAGTTCTCATTTTAAAAAGAGTATAAAGCCTGTAGTTGTTTTTTCATTCCTATAATCCATACATTTTTCAATCAATATTTATTATGCCTCTTGTACGTTGAAGCACTTGTACCTAAAAATTAATTTTCATTGTTTCATACATTTTCAAAATGTACATAAAACAGTCCAAATAAATATCAAATTCAGTATCCTGTTAAACATTATTATCCATTTACAATATCTATTACCCTTTTAAAATTTCAGTACCTAAGTCTTCTATAATCAATTGCAAGTACATGAATACACAGTAACTTTTTTATTAAATCTGAGTTTAAATATTTGTTGTAGAGCCTTAATTTAAAATCTGACCCTCTTTTGAATGGAATGCCTTTTTGGAATTTAATAAAACATGAAGGTCATAAAATGTATTAAACTATTATACTTTTCATTTTTAATTCTGAACAGGCAAGATTCAAAGAGAGAAGTTTGCTTTCTTATTAGCATGACAGGCAAGTTAGGTTTCTCTTCTTCAGGGCCCTCACCCTCAGAAAGAGTTCTGTTAACTAGTGTGGGGAAGACTGAGAACAAAAAGACAAAGGAGGTACCAGACAACTCCCCAGGACCTTCAAGCCTGACAATTCCATATCACCTTCTCTTGTTATGCAGGTATGTCCAGAGAAATTTTGACAGATAGTGAGATCTCAGCTGCTTGTGTTTAAAGACCATCAACAACCATATGAAAGGTCTGTAATAAACAAACCTTTTTTTTTTTTTTTGTCTAATCAAAGCAAAATGACCTCTTCAGAGCAGGACTGACCCATTTTTGAAACACTAAATTTTGGGAGGGGGCCCTGGGGAGAAAAAAAATTGTTATTGGTTTTAGCCTTTAAACTATATTTCTTCGTCCTTATTGTCTTCTCAGTCTGATTGTTTGTGGTGCAGGGTCACTTGATACACAGTTAATAAGCACTAATAGAAGGAACAGGTATGCAGCCCTGTTCTGCCACATTTTTCTCATGAATATGATACAAATCTAAAATGCTTTCTGACAACAATTTTGACCACTTGAAAAAGAATGGGTTTTTTCCCCAACATCTTGTAAAGAAGTTCACTGAGTAGCTGGGTTCTCAAACTTTGGTTATGACCCAAATTAAAGTTGCTGATGCTCTACAAAATGACTTGGAAGCATCCCCAGAAAAAGAAACACTCCACCCTCCCTGTTCCCAGACTCCAGGCCAACTGCAAAAGGGCAAGGAACATAGAGTCTTTACAAGGGGGAATCCTGCTCTAGAGTGTTCTTCACTCACACCTCCCAAACGAAGGTGAGGGGTGAAGAAGAGAGCAATCCTTTCTTATTATATAGATTATCACTAGCTGCCCACATTTAGCTGGCAATGCCTGAGGTTTTGGAGACAGAAAAGTGGAGGGGAAAGAAAAAAAGAATTAATACATGTGTTCATTAATCACTTATACTGTGACAGACATTGTTCAGTGGGATGTGCAGATGAGTCAGATACTGAAGAGATGACTTACTCCCTGGCAGAGAGTTGCTCTGGCTATCTTCCATTTGTCCCTCCTGACTCACCAACTACCCACTTCATTGTCTCAGAAGACTGAACATCATGGGCTGTTTGAACAGGTCCTCTTGCCCTCTGTCTTCTTATGTTCATTTAATGGGGAAGCTTGCAAAAAGACAGTAGATTGAAAGTGGAGAGAAGCTGGAGAATATTTATGCCTCTGGCTCCCTCCATGCTTAGGCATCTCTCAGCTTATAACCACAACTTCACAATTTATGTTCCTTGCACCTTTATGCTGAGAGGTGGCAGCACCACTTCTGTCACTAGGTCCAAGATATTGCCCTGTCCATCATAGGCCACTGTACCCTGCCCATTGCTTTGAACATAGTTCTTTTATTAGAGAGTCAAATTTCCGATGTTATTATGCCATTTGTGATTGATACAAGGACTTTAGCTTACTTGCTATATGATCCTGGCCAAGTTTATCTCATCTTCTGGATAAAATAACATACATTTTGCACAACTATTTTGAGGATTAAAAAAGTATATAAAGCATCCAACACGTAGTACCATCCAGTGACTTTATTCAGGCATTGGACTTACTCACATTCAAGTCTATGTGTTCAGCCCAAATAGACAGAAAGAGAGAAGAGAGAGTGAGGAGAGAGGGAGAGAGGGCGCAACACTGCGCTACATAATTTGGGATTCTGCCACCTATTTCCCTTAATTAGTGTCTGTCTCAGGCTGGCCTCAGTTCTCATATGACCTTAATTCTGTGAGAATCTTCCCATGTTGACTAGAATTTTGCTGCTCGAAGATTTGTATTTTGCATTCTACATGACCCCTAAACAGAAGCCAACCACTTCTCTGTGTCAGCCAAAGAACAGCTCTCTAGTGGAAAAACTAGCTGAAATAGACTTACTGAGAAGCTGTAAGTTGGTACTCAATGTAGTGTTTCTTAAGGGATTTAAAGATGATTTTGATTTTGAATCACGGTTTCTGGCTTTAGAAACCGTTCCTCAGATAGAATAGCTCTCCACTGTTCAGTGTTCCATCACAGGGAGCTGCCACTCTACTTGTTTATGTGCTGGACTCCACCATGAGGCTCCTGTCCCCTCTTTGTCCTTGTAGATCCAATCCCTAGCTTCAGTAAGCAATCCATGCTTACTGAACAAATGCGTAAAAACATGAATGAGTAAAGCCAGACCACAAAATGCTTTACAAGATCATCAATTCCTAGGAAATATTTATTTCCATCACCTCCCCTCCTCCAGTGGAGAGCTAGAATACATGGTGGCTCCAGGAAACCAGTGACTTCTTTGGATACTCAATTAAAGTTGCAATGTGGCTGCTTCAGTTTACTGGAGCCCATGGGTGTGAAGTGGAGTCACATGTGAATGAGTATCTTTCTGTGTCTGCTCTGTTGTATATACTATATAGATTTCATAAAACTAAGCTTGTTGGCCTCTCCAAGTCCTTGATTTATTTTTTTAATGGAAGACAGCATGCACTATTGTTTCCATTCTCCTTAGCTTCATCTAAGAAGCCCAAGGTGGGTACTGCAGCATTGGTACAACTGAGGTGATGTGAAAGAGAAGCGATGCAGTTCTGGTTCCAGTCATGTGTCCTCTAACTTCTTGATGGTGACTTGTACTTTGTTGAAATATTTGTGGCTCCACCTCCAATTGCAGGGACAGTTTTCTTGAAATGGAGTAGTCTAAGTACAAATTCCTATCTGGAGCAAAGTACACATTTTCTCAACATCCCTTTTGAGTCTTTCAGGCCTCCTGGTGTTATCTCCTAAGGTGGAAAGCAGCTCTAAAGGGCATGCAGTTTGTAAGCAATGTTAACAAGAAAATCATGAATGAAGAGATTTTTAAACTCACTTACTTGACTTATTTACAAGTTCTCCTCCACGCATCTGTGGCTAGCTGAAAGGCATGTTATATGTTAGCCAAGGGGATCTAATGAACCAACAGTGTTAAATGACCATGAATAAGAATATTCTGCTTTGAAACTAGATAGCTAGATCAACCAGCTTTATCTCTCCGTGAAGTCAAGACTTTGGGACATAAGTCTGTAAGTTGATCCTTTAGCATTTATTTAATTTATGTGACTTCTATTTATCTTGAAAATGAATTTTTCTTTAGAAAGTCAAATCTTGTTTCTATTTAGATCACCTTAACTAGTTGAGTTTCTGGATGTCAACTGTCACTCATTATATTATTCATTCATTCATTTATTCAACAAATAATAATTGAATTCTGCTCCAGATACTGGAGATATAGGAGTGAACAAAACAAACAAAAAAGCAGCAGAAGTCCCTGTTTTCATAAAGTTTATATGCTAGGGAAACAGATGAAAAATGAACAGCACAAATAAAAAAGCATTGCAGTATATTAAAAGCTATAAAGTGCTACTGTGAAAAACAAAGTGAGAAGGGAATAGGAATGACTTGAGTAGCAGCTTCACTTAAAAAAACAGCATGGGCAAAGTTCCAAGTGTGTGGCATCTTTGTTGCACCAGGACTCCAGTGTAGTGTCAGAGGAGAGGGGAGGAGAGCTTTGTAGAAGGTGAGGTCAGAGAGACAATGGGGTTGGATGGTGTAGGGCTTTCTGCGTCTCTGTAAGGTCACTTTGGCTTTTACTCTGAGTAAAATGAGAAGGTACGACAAGGTTTTGAGCAAATGAATGACATGCTTTGATTTATATTTCAATAGAATCATTCTGTTGGGATTAGAATGAAGGATCCGAGGTTACAAATAGGGGAAGTTAGGAGAACCCTATTGTGAGATGGGCAAGAGATGAAGAGATGATAGTGGTTCAGACCAAGAGATAGCAGGTAGTGAGAAGTGATCATCTGAGCCAACAGGATTTTCTGACAGATAGAACGTGGGGTGAGAGAAATCAAGAAGTTGAGCTAACATTGATCTGCTCGACCTGAACAATAATGAGGATGATGTTATCATTAACAGAGATGGAAGCAAAAACAGAGGAGTTGGTTTGAGAAAGGAGCTCAGTTATTGTCACATCAGGACCTTCCCAGAGAATCTCAGCCTGGGCTGAGAAGGAAGCCTTGGGAGGGCCACACTGAAGAATCCAAACCCTGAATGGGCAGTCATTCTATCCATTAAGCAGTATTTTTGAAGAGCTACTTTGTGCCAGGCAGGATTCGAGGCTCTGGGGCTGTAGCAATGATAAAGTTTCTCTGCTTAAAGGCTTACATTTTTGTGCAAAGGTACAGAAGTTAATGATGGGTGAATGGATAGATGGATGGATACATAGATATAGTCATACTGATAGATACACATGAAATAAATTCAGAAGGTGATAGTCTTATGAGCAAGAATAAAACAGTGAAAAAAAAAAGAAAAGGGAGCCATCCATTGCAGCATTGCATATGCTTTTTCATAGCTATGGTGGCCAGGAAAGTCTTCTCTGAGAAGATGACTCATGAACTGGGAGCTGAATGATGAAATAGAGCCAGCAACAGCAATATCTGGGAGAAAATATTCCAAGTAAAAAAGACATAATTCAAGATCCTGAGCTGATGGTGACCTTGAAGTGTTTGGGGGACAGAAGGAAAGCCAGTGAGGCTGGAGGAATATGAATATGAGGCTGAGTGGTGGGGAGTCAAGAGGAGACAAGGTGGGAAAGCCAGATCAGATAGGACCCTGAGGACTGCAGCAGTTTCGATTTTATTATATATTGATACACACATAGGAAGGTTTCGAGCAAGCGTTCAAATCTGGTTTGCATCTTTTAAAGATCTCTCCAGCATCTCTGTGAGGAATGACCTTATGGAGAGGCAAGAGAGGAAGCATGGGGAATCATTGGGTGGCTGTTAGAGTGGATTGTAACATGAAGAGAGCAAAATGTTGGTATTTTGGAATATACTCTAGACATATTCTATCCTATAACAGTAACTACTATATTCCGACATTTGACTATTTATGCTTGTGTTGAAATTCATCAACACTAAATAAAATTAAAAATTCAGTGACTTAATCATATTAGCCACATTCCACATGCTAAATAATCACATGCAGCTTGTGGTTTTTGTTATTGGATAGCAGAGCTATAGAACATTCCCATCATCTTAGAAAACTCTATTGGAAAGTTCTGCTCTAAAGTCACAAAGACAACAAGCTGAAATAGTTATAGATAAAGGCAGTGAAATGATTTTGGTGCCAAATATGTTCTAAGTTAAGCAGAAATGGGCCAAATACATTAGATTGAAGCTGTCTAGAAACTGAGACAAAAACTTCTGTAGATATGGTATCTTCCCCTGATTCTACTGGATTGTTGGATTCTCATAGACTAATGCATACTGACCTCCACATTTCACGTTCCTTCTGCTCCTGAGAATGATCTAAACCTTTATTCTCCCTGTATCAGTCACTTATTCTTTGGTTATAAGTATTAAAAGTCTTAAATTTTAGAAGGAGAGTTATAAAGATGAATGTATAATCTGAGCATATGGCTACTATTGTAACAGGATGTCATAGGACCCAGAGAGTTGTGAGGTAGAGATCCTCACTTCTGCTCCATTTTTCTATCATAGAAGGGCTTCTCCATTCATGTATCCATAATGTAAACCAGAGAAGCCCCCAAAGTGGACACAACCCCAAGTTTACACAGCCTTCTGGTTAAAACACTGAATATTGATTAATTTATTGACTCAATTCATTTTTTAAGCATCTTTTTTTATTTTATTTTTTAACTTTACAATATTGTATTGGTTTTGCCATATATCAACATGAATCCACTAAAGGTATACACGTGTTTCCCATCCTGAACCCTCCTCCCTTCTCCCTCCCCATACCATTCCTCTGGGTCGTCCCAGTGCACCAGCCCCAAGCATCCAGTATCGTGCATTGAACATGGACTGGCAACTCATTTCATATATGATATTATACATGTTTCAATGCCATTCTCCCAAATCATCCCACCTTCTCCCTCTCCCACAGAGTCCAAAAGACTGTTCTATACATCTGTGTCTCTTTTTCTGTCTCATATACAGGGTTATTGTTACCATCTTTCTAAATTCCATATATTCATTTTTTTAAATTTTGAAGAGTTCCAGATATTGGCTCTGCTTGACCTGGTGTAGTCAGTTATGACCAGGCTGCAGAACTCTTGATACTTGGGATTGAGCCTCAACAAAGAGGTTCTCTAGGAGGTGGGGATGATTGGAGAGACAATGACAGGTAGAAATGTGGCTGGCATTTCTGCTACAGTCTCCTGTTTCTACTTTGTACTCACAGAACCTAACAAAGATTATATCAAAGCTATAACAAGACAAATAGGTGTCTATTAATTATACATTTATTTAGCAATAAGCTTGGCATTCCAAAAGACAAGATTGTTATGTTCTGTGTGTTTACCAAATACCTTGTGTCACTTGAGCAAAATCCTTGGCTTGAGAAGCAAGGAATAAACCAGTTAAACAGCCTCTGACCCTTATTATTACATATAAAGCGAAAAGGCCAGCAAACTTGTAACCTCAAAAAAGTCTTGAGGGAAATAGTTGTTCTTGTATTACTCATCAATCAGATCCTTTTTTATCTCATTGCTAATTCTCTGCACTGAATTCAGGTGGCCTCTCATTCTTATCCCTGGAGCATTTGAGGTAGTTTCCTAGGGAGGACACTCATATCTAGAAAGACTGGGACCAAGATTTTCCTTGGCGCAGTTTCTAGCATCTAGTAGATGTTCCATATATGCTAAATGATTGCGTGAATGGATGGATAAAAGTTTGGCATGCCTATGAGTGCTGCTGTGTCCCCTTGGAGAGGCTGGATCCTACTCTTCATCCACGTGCTCATCCTCTTTTACCAGTCTCTTTCAAGAGGAGATGGCATGATTTGGTCTTAAGGACTTCGACATTTATTTTACATATTATCAGCAAAAGATTAATCAAAGGATCATGCCCACATGGCCTGAAGGGCTGGATAGTTCTCAGTTTTTAAGGTAAAGAAAACAATCTTCTTCTAAGGGTATAAATGCATCTTTAATCTCAATAATATATCTTTCACAAGCAGTAGAGGGAGTTTATTTATAACAAAAGGCAGGGATTCGTGGTTTCAATTTCTATTCACTAATGGCCATTGGCAGGCAGGTTTCTGACCTGTGCTGGACTGTTGTTGAGCAGTAAGTATATCACAACAAAGGCCAGGAAATGACTAATTAATCCTACGGGAGATTGTGGAGACACATTTGCCATTCATCCAGCAAGTGCTGTTTAAGTGACGGTTGTGAGTATCTGAGGGCACTTGGGCTAAAGAGTTTATGGATTTGGTGTAAGGGGAACTCCACAGTCTGCCAGCTCACTGTCGGCCCACACCCAGAAAGAGTCTCCTAGGAAACACCTCCAAACTGGCCAGGTGGCAATGAACACCTTTTAGCCAAGTGATTCCCTCCCACCTCACCCTTTCGGGGGCAACACTGAGCTTAAAATGTGCTCAGTTCATTCTGTGCAGTATACCCTGTGTACCTCTGGCAGCTAAGCTGGCATTTGCTAAGATAATGTAAGAAGGCAGCAAATAGATGGGAAGCAAGCACTTCGGGTCATTGAATCCAAACCGCTCTCTTACTTCAGCCTGTTTTCTGCACAGCAGGCCGTGGCTCTAATGACTGTTTCTCATTGAACTCTTAGAATAGCAGCAGTCTCAGTTTCTTTCAGTGTCTTGCCTGTCTCTCCTTGGGGGAAAATCAGCTTCTTGTGTTTTTCTCATTCTAACGGAGCCTCCAAGAATTGGGAGCAAGTGCGTCTTGGAGACATAAAGAGGACAGAGTGCAGCCACCTACACGAGGAAATGTGCTGTGGTGTTAGCCTAATTAGATTCAGTTCCATAGCATCTATGGAAGGCTTGGGCTTACTGCAAGGGAGTGTGGGGGATTAAAATTCTTTGAGGGCTTACTACATCCTAGGCATCAGGACGGGAGCATTACATGAGCTGGCTCATTTCATCCTCCCCACTCCATGAGGACACACTGCAGTCTGCATTTTAGACATAAGAAAGGGCTAGGTTAAGCCACTTGCCCAAGTCACAGCCAGAAATGGCTTTGAAGCCAGGACCTTCCATTGACACCAAAGCCTGAATTCACTCCACCTTTCAGTCTGCCTCCTGGTGCTGAAAAGGCACAGGAAAAATGAAGTCAAACCAGCAAGTAGTGGGTGAGCACAATATAGTTTAATGGGAAATTTTAAAAAGGGAGTAGAGCAGCCCAGCAGAAGCCTAAAGAGGCAAGAAGGCCGGTGACCCTGGGTTCCAGGCCGGCCTACTGCTACTCGCTTGTCCTCTTCCAGAGCTGGCATTGAGTACTCTGTGAGCTGCCCCTCCTCTCACACAGTCCCCACCTCACTAAGCCAACTCCTCCCTGCTCCACAGGTTGTCGGCCTATCTACCTTCAGAGGTTTCACCAATTTCCACAGTCTTCACTGATTCAAGCATTTATTAAATGTGCCTCCTGTGTGCATAATATTCATGCTTCCTACCTTTGGACACACACAGTGACTCCATGTCAAGGATTTATTTGCATATGTGAAATAAAATATATATCAGATTATTTATTGCAGCATTATCTTAATAGCAAAATAGAGAAGTGGTTAAATAAATTATGGTGTCTCCATACCATTGACTATTCTGCAGCTGTTTCCCAAAAAAATGAGGGAAAAATCTCCAAGTTATATACTTAAATGAAAAGCAAAGAGCAGAACATTTACCTGGCAACATTTTGTACACATGTGTGTGTAGCACTCACACACATGTGTGTGCATGTTTGTAAATTGTTCAAGGATACACAGAGTCTAGAGACATGTGTTGCCTCCAGGAGGGAACTGAAGGGCTGAGGCATAGAAATAAGAGGAAGACTTCACTATACAGCTGCTGTTCAAACTGCCTGTGGGGGAAACACCAATATTGCTTCCTCTCCTTCATCATAGACAAGTATGTGATCCTATTGCACATGTTTGCATGCAGTTTTCTCTGTGGGCCACTTATCTCATGAGTTTGAAAACATTCAAAAGGATCTATTCCCTTTTCTTAGACTGGAGTGTGCCAGTGTCCTGATTATTTGACAATGTCACATTGCTATAAAAGTTTCTAACCTTTTAATTCTTTTTAAATTCCAGATTTTAAAATCTCTGAGTTATCTTGTGAACCAGAGGCAAACAGTTCATGCACTGACGTACACCTTTCTGTCCTTTTGATTCTGACATATGACCTATCCAAAGAAATTTTCTTAAAAAAAAAAAAAAAAAATACCAGTGACCTACCCTAGCAGAATAACACTCAAAAGAGTGAGGATAGACTTGCTAATTTTGAATTCCCTTGGACTCCTTTTTCCAGCACCAGCTCTCTGTATAATTGTGAGTGTACCCACTCTGCAGTGGGCTCTTTCACTGCCCTCCAACAAATGAGCTTGTAACCACTCCATTGCCTCAGAGAGCTGCCTAGATACACCTCCCCCCACCCTCCAGGCCACTTACTGTGACTGTCAACTCACTCTTACACAAATGCGCAGTACTAATCCAGACATAAGGAACTTCCTTTCCCATGGAAACAGGGGAATTCAAAAGTGGTTTTCCAAACTGAAGGGGGAAAAGGCATCAGAATTGGGTGACAGATATCAAAATTGAGTATGTTTAGCTGGCCACCACTGGTCCCCAGGTTAAGTGCATGAGGAAATTGAAACAGCCCAAAGAGTGGGGCTTCCCTGGTAGCTCAGATGGTAAAGAAACTGCCTGCAGTGCAGGGGACCTGGGTTCAATACCTGGGTCATGAAGATTCCCTGGAGGAGGAAATGGAAACCCACTTCAGTATTCTTGCCTGGAGAATTCCAGAACGGACAGAGGAACCTGGTGGGCTATAGTCCATGGGATCACAAAGAGACACGACTGAGTGACTAACACACACATAAGGAATAAGAGTGGTTCTGCAAACTCTTCATGGCAGGCATGGTTTGGAGGTGACAGGAAGGAGACTCTGAAATGGGGGGCTAAAGGGAAAGACACTATCCATTGTAGATTCACATATTCAACAAACTAATGATTAGAACTGATTCATGCAGAGGTGTTTTAAAGAGCCAGTCACAAGGTCAATAGAAATCAGTCTGAATGTTTTAACCTGTCTAAAAAAGAGAATGTATTCACCAGAAGCACAACAAGGTGGGGTCCTGGGGTCCAATGATGGCAGTGCTCATCTGAATCATAACTCGGGGAGAGGTGTCCAGACTGCCAACACAACACACCAGGGGCATCCCCACTGTAGAGATAGTGGCATAAGCCTTGACTTACAGCTCACCGCTACTGGGCTCATCCTTTCTGTTTTCACAACATGTGAATCAAGCAATCTGTTAATACAGGTTGCTTTACCACATGTCCTTTCCCACAGAAAGAAGGTGTGCCAGCTTTTCTGTTGCATGTCTCGTAGAAATTATTAAGCTGATTCTGTGATTTATATTCTAGCCTCTTGGAAACACAGATAATGTGAATCTACTCTGGTGATACAGACTCACTTTGGATCAGGAAGAAAACTCTAGACAATCAGTACAAAAAAAACAAGAACTGACCACGGACTGTGGTTTTTTCAACATGGCAAAGCCATGAGTCCTGTGGTGGCCAGACAGCTAAAGGCTGTGGAATTGGCATCACAATGATTCTCTCTCAAATTTCCCAAGTTCCTTTGGTTAAAGTAGAAGCTCTGGGCATAATCCTCAGGCTCCGTGTTGGTTTTGATTTGGCTCAGCAGAGGAATGGAGTGTATCTGACATGCAATTGCACAGTTACAGAAGCTGTATATTTAAGACTATGTCAAAATGACCCATATCAAAACAGCCAAGACAAAAAGTCATATGTTTTTTAAAACCTGTTTTAAATTTCTTAAAATGTAAAGAGATAATCCACGTACATATTTCAAATACTAAAAATGTATCTTAAAAGTACAGGCAATACTTCTTGCCCAGTTTCCATTACTCTCAACAAGGAACTATTGTGATTAATTTACTGTTAATTCTTGCAAATATATTGGCATGTGCAGGCCAATTATATATATATTATTATTATTATTATTTGCCCTCTCTTTTCAACAGAGTAGCATTCTCTATGTTTTCTTCTCTCTTACCTGTTTATTTTGGTGATCATTTTATCAGTATATCTTGGTGACTTTTTCCATATCAATAAAAAAAGTTTTATCTTTCAGGAAGTCATATTGTTCTTATACTAAGCAAGGTAAGAATACAGGATTTGGTATCAGAGAGATTCAGCTTCATAACTTCTTAAGTGAGTTCCTTAACTTTTATAAATGTTTACTTTCTGAATCTAACAGAAGCTATTGCCAGTTAGACTTACTCCTCCTGTACTGCTGGGATTCACTTACTTTCTCTAAGATTCAGTACTCTTGATTACTCCAGGCAATAAGTGCCCCTGGGTATTTTGGATCTCTATATCTTGACTTTAGACTAATTTAAATATTTTATATTGTATGTCAATCAGGTTTTGTACACAGGAGCTAGAGAAAGCTGATCAGCACTTTCTAAATAGCCTGAGGAACCACTAGACAAAAATGATTAGATGTTCCTTGATTCAATGCCAGAATGCTATTATTGCCTCTTTACTTGTGAATCCAGGAAGATTAAACACTCAGTAACTCAGTACATTCTTTCCAAGATGACACAATCCACCCAAGATGGGCCCTGGCCCACTTTTGAAGTTTGGGGTCATTTGTAACTAGCACCCACAAATTGATTAGGGTAGTGGCCATTCTTCTTGAACAAACACTTTAAAAGTTTTAAAGTGTTTTTTAGAGCCATTTTAGATTCACAGCAAAATTGAGAAAGATACAGAGATTTTCCACACATGCATAGCCTCTCCCACTAGTAACATCTCCCACTGGAGAGATACATGTGCTGCAATCAATGAAACTATGCTGACATATCATAAGCACCCAAAGCCCATAGCTGACATAAGGGTTCACTCTTGGTCTTGCATATTCTGTGAGTTAGATAAATGTGTGATAGGTATCCATCACTATAGTGTCATATAGAATGTTTTCACTATCCTAAAATTCCTCTGTGCTACATTGGGCAAGTTCTTGAAGGAGACTTTCTTGTTGATGAAATAAAATCACTTCTGACCAATTTCAAGACAAATTGCCAATATTTCAACTCATAAAGATGTCTTTCCTTTCTATCGTCAAGCATTTTTTCCTAAAAAGAGAAAACAAGAAAAATAGATATTTCCTAATATTATTCTTTTTCTGGCCTTCTTGGACCTCTACTCTCCATGCCCTCTGCTCCCA
Organism: Tragelaphus eurycerus; assembly: GCA_935064755.1. Taxonomy (NCBI): domain Eukaryota; kingdom Metazoa; phylum Chordata; class Mammalia; order Artiodactyla; family Bovidae; genus Tragelaphus; species Tragelaphus eurycerus. Next base: position 18,652,874 of record CAKXYN010000023.1, read on the forward strand.
AACCATCAGAAGCACAAAAATGATCAGCAATCGGAGTAAAACTAGCTGAAAGTCGATGATTTGTAGTTAGGTATATGGGACCAATTGCTATGATAAATGTACTTTTAAATAGGCAGTTCTGCAAAGGATATAGACTGTTTATGTATGATTAATTAAGAAATAATTATCTTTGACTGGGAAAATATGAGACAATTAATGGACCATAAAATCTAAATAAACACTCAGGCTGCTGCCTTTCGTTTCAATTGGTGCCTGGAATATTTATGAATTATATAAAAAGACATGATAAACTCTTCCCCAATTCACCCACCATTTCCAAAAGCCAAAGGAATTATGACAGTTTTCTCTGACTCCAGATATGTCACAGATATGTCCATGAAAAAGGTGTAATATTGTACAATCATTATGATGCTTTCATTTTCTGTTTGTTGAATGCCATCATCTTAGAGGTCATCATCAGTGAAATCTTCTGCCTCATCTTCATCTCTTACCTTTTTACTGGAAGGGGCCACATGGAAAGCATAAGAAGAAAATGCAGGCAGGCTCTAGATGCTAACACTAGCTCCTGAATGGCAGCTAGTAATGAAACAGTGGCCTTCGTCCCAAAATTGCAAGGAGTTGAATGTGGCCAGGGTCTCAAAAGCAACAGGACCTTACTGACCCTTTAACTGCAGCCTAGTCAACCTAAACAGAGAACCCAAATGAGCCATGCTATGTCCAGACTGAATGCTAAGTTTGTGGTAATTTGTTATAGCAGCAATAGAAAACTAATACACCATCTGATAGCATATGGGGAAGAGGGCTGAGGTAGCAATGAACGTCCAGGACAACCAACCCCTTGCAACCTGTTTTCTGTTACTCACTCAGCAAGGTTTTTGGCCTGTGTTGGTGATCTGAGCTCTTACTGAAGATTTATGACACAATAATTCACTCAAGGATTATTCAAATTTATGCTAATTCTGGGGGGGCAAAAGCACAATGCAACCTTTCCTTCCAATTTTACCACTCACTGCCCTCCCCCGCCCCCCGACCCCCGCGGCTATGCACTTCCCAACACACCCGACTCTCTAGGGATTCCTTATTTCTTGTTTTTTATTTTGTTCTGGTTTTAGTTTCTAGAAATACTAGCTTTTTGCTTCTTCAGATTTTTTAGTTAATCTGGGGAAAGGAGCCAACCACTGCCCTATTTCTTAATCTTTGTAGAATGGACTCTTTGGGTCTGTTTTAAATGCCAGCATTTTATGACCTCATTTAAACAGATGGCATCTGGTCCCATCATTTCACGGGAAATAGATGGGTAAACAGTGGAAACAGTATCAGACGCTATTTTGGGGGCTCCAAAATCACTGCAGATAGTGACTGCAGCCATGAAATTAAAAGACGCTTACTCCTTGGAAGGAAAGTTATGACCAACCTAGATAGCATATTGAAAAGCAGAGACATTACTTTGCCAACAAAGGTCCATCTAGGCAAGGCTATGGTTTTTCCAGTGGTCATGTATGGATGCGAGAGTTGGACTGTGAAGAAAGCTGAGAACCGAAGAATTGATGCTTTTGAACTGTGGTGTTGGAGAAGACTCTTGAGAGTCCCTTGGACTGCAAGAAGATCCAACCAGTCCATTCTAAAGGAGACCAGTCCTGGGTGTTCACTGGAAGGACTGATGCTGAGACTGAAACTTCAATGCTTTGGCCACCTGATGAGAAGAGTTGACTCATTGGAAAAGACCCTGATGCTGGAAGGGATTGAGGGCAGGAGGAGGAGACAACAGAGGATGAGATGGCTGGATGGCATCACTGACTCAATGGACATGAGTTTGGGTGAACTCCAGGAGCTGGTGATAGACAGGGAGGCCTGGCGTGCTACGATTCATGGGGTTGCAAAGAGTCAGACACAACTGAGCGACTGAACTGAACTGAACTGAACTTCCTATTATGGACTTTACAGGTGGTTCTGCGGTAAAGAATTGACCTGCAATGCATGAGACAAGGGTTCAGTCCCTGGTGGTGAAGATCCCCTGGAGAAGGAAATGGCCACCACTTTAGTATTCATGCCTTGAAAATCCCATGGACAGAGGAGCCTGGCGAGCTACAGTCCTTGGGGTCACAAGAGTTGGACATGACTGACAACTAAACAACAACAAACTTCTTATGATAGACATTATACTACTGCTTAACAAAGAACCAAACTTGATCATAATATATAAATAATTGTCCAAGAGCACACAGTTAGTAGGTGGCACACCCAGTTTGTCCTAGATGTTCCTAAACATGAAAACTGTTCTTTTAAACGGGGTATCACGCTGCCACCCAAAGATTTACATTTTCAGTCTTATTTTTTAGTGAAGAAAGAGAGATGTTGGATGGGTAAAGGCATTTCAAGGGTTAGAGGTCGTGGAAAGCTGAGAAGATATTAACATCTTGTTGACAGCTTCCTATTTGGCCAACTCATGGGGCTGGTTTAATGAGTAAAGAGAAAACACTGACAATTAGAAAAGCCAAAGATAACTGTCTTCTAGATCTATTTCAAGTCCAGGACAAAGTGTATTTCCTTATTACCCGTAACAGTAGCCCTGGCTGATTATAGATAAAGGTTAGAGACACCTTTTTACTTGGATCAAAAGCCAGTTATGGGACTGATGAACATTACCTATCAGCTGTACAATGTTACTAACTCCCTTAACTTCTACACCTTAGTTTCCTTATCAGGAAATTGGGGGTAATAATGTTTTTCCAGTGGCATGCACCTGAAAAAGATGATTCCCTAGAGTCCTTCTAGCCCTAAGATATGGAATTCTCTTTTTCTCAATTGAGTCTAACAAGGTTCTGCTGTAGACTACAGAGTCTGGAACTCTGCCACACGAGATCTTCCCAACTAAAAGTTAAACTAGCTTTTTTTTCATTTTGCATTTGAGTAAGTCTGGCTTCTTATATATTTCCCTTTATTTAATCCAGTTTGACAAGCGGCAGTGAACTTCCAAGTTACCTCCCTGTGGAATAATGTTCCATTGCCTATCTGTATTGTTGTTGCATGTCACAGAGGAACTCCATAAACCAAACAGATGACCCAGGTGTCAAAATACCACTTCAGGAAATAACTCGGAAATGAATTTTGATCACTGGGACACAGTGCATCTATTCAGCCCGGAGAACCTTAGTGCTTCCTGTGTCTCTCTTGGCTCTGAAATAGCATCCTAAAGCAAATGTGGAGGAAGTAATTAATTGTGTAAAACAACACAGAGATTTTTACCCTGAATTGCAGAATCACCTTTGTTCAAATCCTGTCAGGACTTTAATAAGAGCTATCTTTTCCCACAGTTGAGGAATTCTAAGCCAACCATGACCATGACCACTGGCCAAAATGCTCTGGCCTAGTGAGATGTTGAACCCATCTTGCTTTCTTCTTTTTTCCCCTGAGTTTCTGTCTGATAGAAAATTCTCTTTATTGGCCTCTCTCTTTCCTTTTCCATTTTTTTCCCTCTTGGTTTAGGACTCTCATTCTACTACAGCCACATTTAGGTTTATTGACTGAGATCAGATCACTTCCTAAGAGCAATTTTAGGTGGGGGAGACTAGGAAAAGTATAAAGAGTACTAATTATGCTCAACTAAATTCCCTAGAGGAAACACAATGGAAGTGAAGTGAAGTTGCTCAGTCGTGTCTGACCCCATGGACCGTAGCCTACCATGCTCCTCCATCCACGGAATTTTCCAGGCAAGAGTACTGGAGTGGGTTACCATTTCCTTCTCCAGAGGATCTTCCCAACCCAGGGATCGAACCTGGGTCTCCTGAATTGTAGGTAGATGCTTTACCATCTGAGCCACCAGGGAAGTCACAATGGAAGGAGTATATAAAACAGTTAGTATAGTAATGAAATTGATAGGCAATATACTATTTTATATTTGACAAGAAATTGATTCTTTCTAATATTTCACTCTGGGATTCTAGAAAGACTATACTGTTAATGCTACTACTGCTGCTATTATCAGTAAAAATACTACCACTTGGTAGTAATGAAAACACCCTTAAACTACCATAACTTTTCATTTGTCAAAGTGCCTTTTATTTTTTATTTTATTTGACCCTCACAAACATCACACTGAAGCAGTTGGGCCTCAGAGAAGGCTTTGAAGTAGCTCAAATGCACAGCAGAAGACTCAAGTCTGAACGTAAACCTCTGGGTTCTTTGGGCTCATTGCATTATGAATGAGTCTAAGGCTTAATTAATGAGAACAGGCTTTCATAAAAGCAAAATTTTGTGGGGCCTTAAGGGGAGGGAACAATGTTAAAGTAGAGGAGAGAAAAGCATGAAAGGGCACATATACTCTCATACCGCTGTTGAGCTGACCCCCAGAGGCAGCTTCTGCCAGTAGATGCTTGTGTGTCTGGGTGTGGAGACGATCACAGGCCAAACTCTGCAATCTCTTCCCCTGCCTCAGCATTCCTTCTGTGTGCTGTCAGCAGAAAAGGAACAGAGAGAGGTGATGCTTTCATTGAAAATCAGTTTGCACAATGCACACAAGATCGCCACAACATGGCACCCAAATGGGCCAATTCCCTGCAATTTTCCGCAGAATTACCCTCCATTCGCCTTCACAGTCAACTAAGCTTATCTCTTGGAAAAAAGAGAGTCCAGAGTGTCTGGGTTACACTCTGATGCCAACTGTAAAGTTTCCTGTTGTCCTGACAGCTTGCAAGACAAGCAGGGAAGTGTGGCCTGTGCTGGAGACACTCACCAGAGCATCTGACATCAATACAACTGAAGTCTTGTGCCAGGTAAAGAAAAAGATGAGGATACCAGGCTTGGATCAGGCCACCCATCAGTTTCCCAGGAGAAAACTAGACTTTAGGGAGAAAAATAAAACAGACCAAAAACAACAAAGTTCAGCTCTTGGGAAGATACTGTACTATTGTAGGATGATGCTGACTGATGCCTTAAGTAATAGTTTGAAAACTTAAGATGTCCTGCCAGCAAATCAAAATAAGAAGTCATAATGTCTAAACAATGTGTTAAAGCTTTCAAAGAACTTGTACCTGCAGGATTTCATTTGGGTTCCACAATTTCCTGAAGAGCAAGTTATAAGATATATTATCCCCATTTGCTTGGGAAAGTCTAGATGGTTTATCCAGAGCCACACAGGAATTGGCCATGGAGTTAGACCTTGGCCTCCTGACAACTGCTCAGTGGCCTTTCTGTCCTTTCTGTGCCCTGGTTGTTGTATAGCTCAGTGACTTCTCCAAGAGTACTGAAAAAGGCCTTGCAGCAAATCACAATTTGTGATTTTCAGACATTCATTGCCTGATTACAGTGCAGGGAACACGGTGTTGTTTTAAGAACACATTCTGATAGAAATAGGGTTGAGGTGGATGAAGTAAAAATTCTCCTAAACATGGCAAGACAGATCTCTCAGTTTTGTTCACAGGCCCAAGCCCACCTGTTCTAAGAGCTGAATAACTTTTCTAGGCCCCCTGTTGCTACTCTTTAAATGTTACTCTAACTCCTTTGAGTTTTGATTCTTTGACTTTGTCCAAGTACCTTCCCTGGTCCAGTGGTTTTGGCTCTATCCGAGAACTGTCACACAGTTTCTCCATTCTTATTCTCTGTGGTTCTTAGTAAATGCCTGACTTTTAAACTGGCCAGCACTAATTCATTCAACAAATCCTCAGGGGACACCTACCAGGCAGAGCTGCATAAGCCAGTGCTATCTCAGCAATGTTTGGAGGGACTACTGTCTTTAATCTTGGTCTAGTGAAGAGAGAAGCCACTGATGCATTTTATCTTAACATCTTGTCCCTATTTCAGCAGTTCCAAGGTAGAATGAGTGGGGCTGGATAGCATCCCTTCTTTGGACGGATGTTGGCATGACTGTTTAATAGGTTTGGGAGGAGGGCTCTGTTGCAATTCTTCATTTCCTTTGTCTATTGTTGCAGGTTTTCATTAACCTTTGAGGTTGTCTTCATTTTGTGGTTTGCATTTTAAGCATTTTCTGGTTTTGAAACTGCCTAGCAAATAATTTCTTTTGATCCAACTGCTTCCCTCAATTACTATTATATTTAACTCTATTGTAAAATAACAAACTCCACACCCTCTGGATATCTCAAACCACCATTCCACCCATCTGTGGCCCTTATGGTTCTTCAAGATTTCATTTAGGAACTGAGCTTTGTGCACTTGAGGAAATGATCCACAAATGCTAGACTTCTGTTTCCCTTACTAGCTTGGAACTCCTCTTGTTTCTTCTATTCCTAACTGAAAGGAAGAAGGAAACAAAGAGGGGAAAAAAGGAAAGGAAAGGAAGGAGCAGAAAGAGGATAGGTGAATGGATAGATACTGTGCACGTGTGCCGTGTGGTTCTATAAACATATGACATACACCTCACTAGTTACATTTTTCCCCTCCACAAATCCTGCCTCGTATACAAATTTCCATGTTAACTGTACAGTCCAGGGTGATCTTTGATTTCCTCAGTCATTTAAATACAAACATTTTATAAATTTTGCCCCAAGACAACACAGGACGTGGGAATTCCCTAGTGGTCAAGTGGTTTGGACTCCATGCTTTCACTGCCAAGAGCTCGGGTTCAATTCCTGGTCAGCGAACTAAAATCTCAGAAGTTGCACAGCATGCCCCCCTGCAAAAAAAAGGCAACCCTGGACAAAAATATAGATTATAGACAATTTTGTACCACATTAATGATAAAATAGTTAACATTTCTTATTTATTAATTTGTTAATTATTTAAAAACCTTTTCCTACATTATTTCATTTAATTTCTGCTGCAAGAGTGTGATGAAAATTTGTCATGTCCATCCTACAGAAAAGGAAGCTGTGGTTTGGGGGGATAATCTAAGTTGTTCTTTCAAGGCAGCACCACTAGGAAACGGTAGAGCAACACTGAATCCATGTCTCTCTGATTCCAGGATCTTTCTTTTCTCCTAAATATTGAACTATTTATACTCCATGCATCCATTTCACTTACCTTTTTCTCTTGCAATTTTCCCCAAACTCTGCCCATTCTAATCCCACACTACCTCACTGCTGCCATTCCCAAGTCTTTCTCTCTGTTGTGTGATCTCCTATTTGGAGAGAAAGTTTTGCTAAAACACGTTTGCACTGACATATATCATTAGTCATTAATTCAATGAATTAACACAGCTCACTCACATCCATTTACAGCAGACACTGTGCTAGGCTGTAGAACAAACAAATATGTCTAGGTTTAATAAATGGGTCCTAGGCAGATCTGTGTCAGTACCGACAACGTGACTCTGTGTTGAAATAAAAACATGTGCAAGGCATTCTGGGCACAGAGCAGGAGGCTGCCTGGGAAGTTTAGGAAGACTTCAGAGGGAGGGATATTGGCATATATTTTGTAACATGACTATGATTTCAACACTCACATGTTCATCCAACACATGGTTGTTGTGTACCTGTTTAATGCAAAGCGCTGCGTGAGTTCACTAGTATACACCGGCGGAAAGAAATAAGCCTAGTCCCTGCATTTGTGGAGCATGCGTTATGACAGGGAAAACAGGCAGTAAACACATAAGTATCTACAATAAGCATTCAGTTATAAATCATCAAAATGTATACTATAGGTAAAATACATAAGAAGGGAACCTAATTTAGTGTGGGTAGGAAAGGAAGAGTGTGTGTAAGGAAGTCCTTTTGGGAATGATGACGCCGAGGGATGGGCAAGAATGAGGTGGGCAAGGTGCTCTAGGCAAAGCAGCACTACGTGAAGGCCTTGAAACCAGGACAAGCTGGACACATTCCAGGACCTGAGAGGAGGCCACTACGGCGGGAGAGTGGTCCTGGAGGGGAATCACAGGAAGTGAGGCTGGAGAGGTAGGTGGGGCCTCAGCTTGATAAAGAGCACAACTTGTACTCCCCGTGCAATGAGACGATGAGAGGACAGGGAGTGGAGGGACACAGGCCACAGGAGCAGCTCGTAATGTCAAATGTAGACACCTGGCAACTCCTGGTCAGGTGTGGAAATAAATGAAAATCAACCAAAGGAGGCTTGTTTTGGCAAAGGCTCAAAGGCAGGCAGAAGAATGGAAAAGCTTTATGGTAGAAAAAAGTGATGCCTTCAGGCATGTCTTGACTGGTTGCTGTTGGCCTGGCAAAGCTGTAAGGGAGCTAACTAGAAGCCAGATGTCTTAAGGGATGGGCTATGGGTGCATCTACGGTGTCCTCTCCTCGATCCTAAGTTGGAATTAGGGACAACAATCAGAGAAGCTGTTAATTATTAATCAAGTCCTGGCTATTTGGGGTCAATTATTATGGAAGGTATTCTTTAGTTTCCTATTTTGTCATTAGAGATAGGACTCTTGCTTCCTGCAAAACTGACATCACAGCCTAGCATCCTGGTCTGTAGATAAGGGGTTGGTTTCAAGGGCAGGTTGCTGCAGGTTGTGGGTTAAAGTTGACTAAAATGTGATTGGTGCATATATTTCACTGGGGAAGAGAACTGAAGGCAGGGGAGATGTAAGAAAGTTACCTCTAGAGTTTGGATTTAATCCTCCAGACAATCATCAGCAATGTTTCTGTTTGCACATTACTGTCTACAAAATAGTTTTTAACATACATATCCAACATATCTATCTTTATTTATATCTAAATTTTACACATGTTCTGCTATAAATTTTAAGAAAATGCCAAACAGTTTTCTATACATTCAGATCAGATCAGTCGCTCAGTCATGTCCAACTCTTTGCAACCCCATGAATCGCAGCACGCCAGGCCTCCCTGTCCATCACCAACTCCCGGAGGTCACTCAGACTCACATCTATCATTCTTTCTGGAGTTATTTCTCCACTGATCTCCAGTAGCATATTGGGCCCCTACTGACCTGGGGAGTTTCTCTTTCAGAATCCTATCATTTTGCCTTTTCATACTGTTCATGGGGTTCTCAAGGCAAGAATAGTGAAGTGGTTTGCCATTCCCTTCTCCAGTGGACCACACCCTGTCAGATCTCTCCATCATGACCCGCCCATCCTGGGCATGGCTTAGTTTCATTCAGTTAGACAAGGCTGTGGTCCTAGTGTGATTAGATTGACTAGTTTTCTGTGAGTATGGTTTCAGTGTGTTTGCCCTCTGATGCCCTCTTACAACACCTACCATCTTACATTATTATTAATTTAAATGTAATTTTGCAAAGACTTTGTCACTTGGCTCTAAATTTTGCTAAAGAATTATATTTATAATTGAAAAAGATACATACACCCCTATGTTCATAACAATACTATTTACAATAGCCAAGACATGTAGACAGACTAAAAGCCCATTGATAGATAAAGGGATAAAGAAGATATGATGTACTAGGACCCAGAAATCCCACTACTGGGCCTATACTCTGAGAAAACCATAGCTGAAAAAGACACATGTACCCCAATATCCATTGCAGCACTATTTACAATAGCCAGGACATGGAAGCAACCTAGATGTCCGTTAACAGATTAATGGATAAAGAAGTTGTGGTACATATATACAATGGAATATTATTCAGCCATATAAAAGGAATGAATTTGAGTCCGTTGTAGTGAAGTACATGAACTTAGAGTCTATTATGTAGAGTGAAGTAAGTCAGGAAGAGAAAAACAAATATCATATAGTAGTGAATATATATGTAATCTAGAGAAATGGTACTGATTAAGCTATTTGCAGGGCAGGAATAGAGACCCAGACATAGAGAACAGGCTTATGGACACAGCAGGGCAAGGAGAGGGAGGGACGAACTGAGAGAGTAGAATTGAAGTATACACATTACCATATGTAAAATAGATAGCAAATGGGAAGTTTCTATAACACAGGAAGCTCAGCCTGGCACTCTGTGACAACCTAGAGGGTGGGATGGGGTGGGAAGGAGAGAGGTTCATGAGGGAGATGACATATACCTGTGGCTGGTCCATGTTGATGTGTGGCAGAAACCAATACAACATTGTAAAGCAATTATCCTCCAATTAAAAATAAATAAATTTTAAAAAGAAGATGTGTTTATATATATATATATATATACACACACACACACATACACTATACACTATGGAATACTACTCAGTCATAGAAAAGAATGAAATAATGCCACTTGCAGCAACATGGATAGATCTGGAGATTATCATACTAAATGAGGTAAATCAGAAAGAGAAAGACAAATACCATATGGTGTCACTTATATGTGGAATCTAAAATATGACACAAATCAACTTATTTACAAAACAGAAACAGATTCAGACATAGAAAACAAACGTATGGTTACTAAAGGGGAAAGGGGGATGGGAGAGGGATAAATTAGGAGTTTGGGATTAGCAGATACAAACTACTATATATAAAATAAATCAAGATTGTCAGGAAAAATATAAACAACCTCAGGTATGTAGATAATACCACTCTAGTGGCAGAAAGCGAAGAGGAATTAAGGAGCCTCTTGATGAGGGTGAAAGAGGAGGTTGAGAAAGCTGGCTTGAAATAACATTCAGAAAACTAAGATCCTGGCTTCTGGTCCCATCACTTCATGGCAAATGCTGCTGCTGCTGCTAAGTTGCCTCAGCCATGTCCGACTCTGTGCGACCCCATAGACGGCAGCCCACCAGGCTTCCCCGTCCCTGGGATTCTCCAAGCAAGAACACTGGAGTGGGTTGCCATTTCCTTCTCCATTGTGTGAAAGTGAAAAGTGAAAGTTAAATCGCTCAGTCGTGACCGACTGGTAACGACCCCATGGAATGCAGACCACCAGGCTCCTCCATCCATGGGATTTTCTAGGCAAGAGTACTGGAGTGGCTTGCCATTGCCTTTTCCGTCATGGCAAATGGAAGGGGAAAAAGTGGAAAAACAGTGACATGTTTTATTTTCCTGGGCTCCAAAATCACTGTGGACGGTGACTACAGCTGTGAAATTTAAAGATTCTTCTCCCTGGAAAGAAAACTATGATAAACCTAGACAGCATTTTTTTAATTAATTTATTTATTTTAATTGGAGGCTAATTACTTTACAATATTGTGGTGGTTTTTGCCACACATTGACATGAATCTGCCATGTGTGTACACATGTCCCCCACCCTGAACCCCCTCTCCCACCTCCCTCCCCATCCCACCTCTCTTGGTCGTCCCAGTGCACCGGTTTTGAGGGCCCTATTTGATGCATTGAACTTGGACTGGTGATCTGTTTCACACGTGGTAGTAAACATGTTTCAATGCTATTCTCTCAAATCATCCCACCCTCACCTTCTCCCACAGAGTCCAGAAGTCTGTTCTTTATATCTGTGTCTCTTTTGCCGTCTTGCATACAGGGTCATCATTACCATCTTTCTAATTTCCATATACATATACATTAATATACCGTACTGGTGTTTTCCTTTCTGACTTACTTCACTCTGTATAGTAGGCTCCAGTTTCATCTTCCTCATTAGAACTGATTCAAATGAGTTCTTTTTAATAGCTGAGTAATATTCCATTGTGTATACATACCACAGCTTTCTTATCCATTCATCTGCCAATGGATATCTAGGTTGCTTCCATGCCCTAGCAATTGTAAACAGTGCATTGAACATTAGGGTACATGTGTCTCTTTAAATTCTGATTTCCTTGGTATGTACGCCCAGCAGAGGGATTGCTGGGTCACATGGCAGTTCTATTTCTAGGTTTTTAAGGCATCTCCACACTGTTCTCCATAGTGGCTGTACTAGTTTGCATTCCCACCAACAGTGTAAGAGGGTCCCCTTTTCTCTACATCCTCTCCAGCATTTATTGTTTGTAGACATTTTGATGGCAGCCATTCTGACTGGTGTGAGATGGTACCTCATTGTGGTTTTGATTTGCATTTCTCTGATAATGAGTGACGTTGAGCATCTTTTCATGTGGTTGTTAGCCATCTGTATGACAGCATTTTAAAAAGCAGAGACATCACTTTGCTGACAAAGGTCTGTATATTCAAAGCTATGGTTTTTCCAGAAGTCATGTATGGATGTGAGAGCTGGACCATAAACAAGACTTAGTGCTGAAGAATTGATGCTTTCAAACTGTGGTGTTGGAGGAGACTCTTGAGAGTCCCTTGGACTGCAAGAGATCAAACCAGTCCATCCAAGCTCTGATACTTTGGTCGCCTGATGTGAAGGGCCAACTCATTGCAAAAGACCCCGAAGCTGGGAAAGACTGAAGGCAAAAGGAGAAGGAGCAGCAGAGGATGAGGTGGTTAGATAATGCTTGGCATTCAATAAGTCATCAGTAGGCAATGTTGTAGAAATAAATTCTTAAACGAATGGCTAGAGTCTGTCTGTAGAGATGTTTATCTCTCTACCACAATTTTCCTAAGACAGTGTCTTTGTTGTGCCCACAATAGTATTTTGCATTGTTTTACTATTACATTAAGAGCAAGTATTTATTGCCCTGTTCTTATTGCCCTATCAATACTTCTTGTAATTCTACTCTGTGGTCTTGAGTTTTCAGCAGAGGTACTCAGATTAAGGCTATCTCCTTTTCCATGGCAAACCTTCAGATCCTTGAAGACAGTTATTTTCCCACTGAGATTTCTATCTGAGTCAACACTATTACATATCATAATATTACATATTATTGCATAGTACTTTGTGATATATAATGGAATAATTATACAACTCACCATAATGCAGAGTCAGATCATCAGGCACCAGATTCTCCTAAGGAGCGCACAACCTAGATCTCTCGCACGCACGGTTCACAGTAGGGTTAGTGCTCCTATAAGAATCTAATGCTGCCCCTGATCTGACAGGAGGCAGAGCTCAGCTGTTAATGTAAATGATGGGGGGAGACTATAAATACAGATGAAGCTTCCCTAGCTCACCTGCCACTCACGTCCTGCTGTGTGGCCCGGTTCCTAACTGGCCACAGATTGGTATCAGTTCATGGCCCAGAGCTTGGGGACCACTGCCTTAGATTAATAGGGCCAGTAATATTAGTATTATGGGATTAGTAGTCATGGAAGTATTAATAGCAAGGGCAACAGTGACAGCTTACACAGTATTGTCAGTTATACTAATACCATTTCCACTTTCATAGTAATTAATAAAGTACTTTCACAGTCATTGTCTCATTTCACTCTCCTGGCAACACTGCTGCTGCTGCTGCTGCTGCCGCTGCTAAGTCACTTCAGATGTCCGACTCTTCGCGACCCCATGGACTGCAGCCTACCAGCCTCCTCTGCCCATGGGATTTTCCAGCCAAGAGTACTGGACTGAGTTGCCATTGCCTTCTCCACCTGGTAACACTGGGTGGTGGATGTTATAGCCTCTTACTTTACAGAAGAGGGAACGGAAGGTATTGCTGCCCACATTCTCTTGTCCAGTGTCCTGCCTTTGAGCCAGCAGGCAACATTTGTTCAGCCACAATACAGCTTTTGTGAATGTGTTGCCACATGCTAACTACTCTGGATGTGGCCAGGAACATCACAAATATTGATGGGGGAAAAAGCAGGAGAGAAGGCAACACCTAGACACCAGAACTGCCTGGTGTAGGGATGATGGGAGTGTTGATGAGTCTGTACTTCTATATCTGTGGATTGCTCTCCACCACCCTCCCAACCTGGGCACCAGACTTTCTGCCCCTTGGCAGCTGGGGATGTGCCCAGAGCAGTGGTGCCTACAGAGCCCTCAGGTAAAGCCTGGTCTCCACTCTGGCTGGTCTTCTCCACTTTCCCCTGGAGAATGCTTTCCTCAGTTTCCTCCTAGAAAATTTAATTTAATAAATTCCTACAATACCCTTCAGCGCACTCAAACATCTCGCTGAGCAGTGTTGGGCAACCGTATTTCCCTGCAAATTTCCCAAGAGCAAGGACTCAGGAAGCATCAAGCCCATCTGCCCTCACTGGCGGCCCTGACTACCTGTGCTGGGAACAGCCGGCCTGAAGTGGGGCTGGCAGTGCAGAAACAGTGTTCTCTTTTGATGGGGGTTTCAAAGTGTCCACTTCCTGGAATGGGGGACAGCGGCTGGAAAAGGCCTTCAGGATTTATGAGGCTGCAGAAACTCGGCTCGCTGCTCCTGTAACAAGAGGGAGACAGAACGTTCTGTCACCATGTCAGGTTCTCATGAACCAGGCCTTCTGGAAATGTTTTCCCCATCTGAGAATTGAAGGCAGATGGGGACAAGTTGCTTTGTTCATTTGCACCGTCTTCTTTCCTTCTCTAACGGTTTTCAAATCCAGTGAACCCAGAAGGAACTTGAAGGAGAAAGGGCACAAAACAAATGAACACTGCCCCAGGTTTCACTTAAGGGACTTTTTGATCGCTCCTCCCTTATATTCGGGCTGCTGCCTCACTGGCTTAGCTGCTCAATCAGTCAGTTAATCAACAAACATCCTGATCATCTACTGAGGGGCTGTGGCTGGCTCTGAATGGGAGGCATAGAACAAAATGCTCAGCAGAGGCTTTATACCTGAGGTGCTCACTTCAGGATTGAACAGACATTCACTACTGCTGTTAAAATGAGAGATGGTTCATTATTAATCGGGACTAGATCATCTGCCCTCAGTGCCTAAATGCTTTCCTCTTTTAGAAAACAGGATGAGATTCTGGAGCCCAGGAGAGATTTAAATGTCTGGACATGAATGAAACATCAAGGGCTTGGTAACAATAATCCAAGTAAGTGTTATCAAAAGCAAGGGCTCTCTGTATACTGGTGCTGAATCAAATCCCAGAGACAGAGTTTGGGGTGAAGCAGAACATGATAGCTTTATTGTTTTGCTAGGCAAGTGAAACACACTAGACTTCTGCCTTGAAAAATCGTGTGTCTCTACCAGAAGATTTGATGAAGGGTTTTATAACAGTGGCTCTAAGGTGGGATCAAGTTGGAATCAAGATTGCTGGGAGAAATATCAATAACCTCAGATATGCAGATGACACCACCCTTATGGCAGAAAGTGAAGAGGGGCTAAAAAGCCTCTTGATGAAAGTGAAAGTGGAGACTGAAAAGGTTGGCTTAAAGCTCAACATTCAGAAAACGAAGATCATGGCATCTGGTCCCATCACTGCATGGGAGATAGATGGGGAAACAGTGGAAACAGTGTCAGACTTTGTTTTTCTGGGCTCCAAAATCACTGCAGATGGTGACTGCAGCCATGAAATTAAAAGACGCTTGCTCCTTGGAAGGAAAGTTATGACCAACCTAGATAGCATATTCAAAAGCAGAGACATTACTTTGCCAACAAAGGTTCGCCTAGTCAAGGCTATGGTCTTTCCTGTGGTCATGTATGGATGTGAGAGCTGGACTGTGAAGAAGGCTGAGCGCCGAAGAATTGATGCTTTTGAACTGTGGTGTTGGAGAAGACTCTTGAGAGTGCCTTGGACTGCAAGGAGATCCAACCAGTCCATTCTGAAGGAGATCAGCCCTGGGATTTCTTTGGAAGGAATGATGCTAAAGCTGAAAGTCCAGTACTTTGGCCACCTCATGCGAAGAGTTGACTCATTGGAGAAGACTCTGATGCTGGGAGGGATTGGGGGCAGGAGAAGGGGACGACAGAGGATGAGATGGCTGGATGGCATCACTGACTCAATGGATGTGAGTCTGAGTGACGTCTGGGAGCTGGTGATGGACAGGGAGGCCTGGCTGCTGTGAATCATGGGGTCACAGAGTCGGACATGACTAAGCTGATCTGAAGATGGGATCTCTGACAAGAATAGGGTGTGAACAGGGCATGTAGACTCTTAATCTCAGATGGTCTCCTAATTTTGATGAGCTTCTGTGATTCCTTTAATCTTGTGGTTTCTTGGCCGCTCCTCCTTTGATTACCAATCATTGGAATCCATCCCTTGAAACTCAAGGAAAGTCATGGAGGCTGGAATTCACCCACAAGAAATGGCAGACAGAACAGTCTCCATGCCTGGGAGGCTCATAGGGCCCTGCTCAATTTCATAAATAAAGTATAAGTGAGGAATTGGAAGCTTCCATGACTGAGGGACACTGAGGATGGATGAAAGTGATTGGATTGTGTGTTCAGTAGCTCAGTCATATCTGACTCTTTGCAAGCCCATGGACTGCAGCATGCCAGGCTTCCCTGTCCTTCACCATCTCCCAGAGTTTGCTCAAATTCTTGTGCATTGAGTTGGTGATGCCATCCAACCATCTCAACCATCTTGTGTCACCCCCTTCTCCTCCTGCCTTCAATCTTTCCCAGCATCAGGGTCTTTTCAAATGAGTTGGCTCTTCACATCAAGTGACCAAGGTATTGGAGCTTTAGTATCAATCTTTCCAATGAATATTCAGGGTTGATTTCCTTTAAGATTGACTGGTTTGAATTCCTTGCAGTCCAGGGGACTCTCAAGAGTCTTCTTCAATACCACAATTTGAAAGCAACAATTCTTTGGTGCTCAGCCTTCTTTATAGTCCACCTCTCACATCCATACATGACTACTGGAAAAACCATAGCTTTGATTATACGAACCTTTGTTGGCAGTCTGTCTCTGCTTTTTAATATGTTGTCTATGTTTTTTCATATTTTTTTTCTCCAAGGAGCAAGTATATTTTAATTTTGTAGCTGCAGTTGCTGTCTGCAGTGATTTTGGAGACCAAGAATATAAAATCTACCAGTTTTCACTTTTTCCCCTTCTATCTGCTATGAAGTGATAGGACCAGATGCCATGATCTTAGATTTTTAATGTGAGTTTCAAGCCAGCTTTTTCACTCTCCTTTTTCATCTTTATCAAGAGACTCTTTAGTTCCTCTTCACTTTCTGCAGAGTGGTATCATCTGCATATCTGCATATCTGAGGTTGTTGATATTTCTCCCAGAAAACTTGACTCCAGCCTGTGATTCATCCAACCCAGCATTTCACATGAGGTGCTCTGAATAGAAATTAAAGAAGCAGGGTGATGACATACATCCTTGATGCACTCCTTTCCCAATTTTGAGCTAGTCCATTGTTCCATACAAGGTTCTGTTGTTTCTTGACTTGCATACAGGTATCTCAAGACAGGTAAGGTGGTCTGTTATTCCCATCTCTTTAAGAATATTCCACAGTTTTTGTGATGTACACAAAGACTTTAGCAAAATCAATGAAGCAAAAGTACATGTTTTTATGGAATTCTCTTGCTTTTTCTATGATCCAACAAATGTTTGGAATTTTATCTCTAGTTTCTCTGCCCTTTCTAAATCCAGTTTGTACATCTAGAAGTTCTTGGTTCACATACTTCTGAAGCCTAACTTGAAGAATTTTGAGTATAACCTTGCTAGCATGTGAAATGAGCACAATTGAATGGTAGTTTGAACATTCTTTGGCATTGCCTTTATTTGGATTGAAATGAAAATTGACCTTTTCCAGTCCTGTAGCCACTGCTGAGTTTTCCAAATTTGCTGGCATATTGAGTGCAGCATTTTCACAGCATCATCTTTTAGGATTTGAAATAGCTCAGCTGGAATTCCATCACCTCTACTAGCTTTGCTGGTAGTAATGCCTTCTAAGGCCCTCTTGACTTCACACTCCAGGATGTCTTGCTTTAGGTGAGTGATCACACCATCATGGTTATCTGGGTCATTAAGACCTTTTTTGTATAGTTCTTCTGTGTATTCTTGCCACCTCTTCTTAATCTCTTCTTTTTATGTTAGATCCTTGCCATTTCTGTCCTTTATTCTACCCATCTTTTCATAAAATGATTGGGATGGGAAATTATAAAAATTGAAGTGGGAATATTTTTTCCCTCACAGGGTCTGACTAAAATGCTGCCAGGCAGAGATCTCAGTGAACTGAATTAATTGCACACAGCTTGTGTTTTTAACTCCTGGAGACCAATGATTAAGTCAGTCTATTCCCACAGCCTTCATACTTTTTCTGTGAAGGGCCAGACAGTAAGCACTGCAGGCTTTGCAGTCTATAGTGCCTCTGTTGTGACATCTCATCTCTGTGGTGACAGAAATGCAGCAACAGGCAGTATGTAAATGAATGAGCGGGGTTGCATTCAAATAAAACTTTATAGATGGACCCTGAAATTTTAATTTCATGTAAGTTTCACAAGACATGAAATATTATTTTTCTTTTGATTTTTTTCCCCCCAAGCCCTTTGAAAATGTAGCAGCCATCCTTATCTTGTGGGCTATGTGAAAAGAAGCAGCAGACTGAATTTTGTCGATGAGCCATAATTTGTCAACTCCAGTCTTGTAGAAGTATTATCACTCCCATGGTAGAAAAGGAGGAAGGAAGAGGAAGATGAAAGACAAGAACATTTATTAAGTACTGACACTTCCTTCTATTTAAGTTTAAACTCATTTGCTCTTTGCTTGCTTCACATACGTAAGTGGTTCTTAAAAACAGCATTACTTAAACATATTAAAAAAGGGTATACTTTTTTTTTTTTGGTTGAGCCATGCTGATGATCATTCATAACCACACTGATTTGTAAATTTTTTATATAAACTATGTTCACCATCATAGGATATACTTTCCTTGAAGGCTAGCACTTGCTTTACAGCCACCATATTTATATTGGCTGCTGCAAACTTTTTGTGGAGTAGGCCCACAGCAATTTGTTGAATCAGCAAATTTGAGACTATTCTATCTGCACAGTACTAAGAATTAAAGGGAGCACATAAACAAAATATAAGACTTGAACCATAAATTATAAGCCTATCTTTCTGGAATTTTGAATCCTGGTTTATTGTTTTTAAAATGTAACATAAGTATCTAGCAATTCAGACACATTTTTGTTGTTGTTGATTTGCATTATGATGCTCTCCATCTTATTCATTTCTACTCCCCACTAATTTCTTCTTCTTCTGTGACATCTACCCACTGGCTGGGCTGATTTCCTCTCTGTCTCATAACCAGACCATGTGAATAACTCTTACAACATGTTTGCTTGCATTTTATTTTCCCCTTTTATGAAACATTGCAGAATATGTCTCTTTTTAATTCTCTTTTTTGTGTCTATCCTTTAAGGGCATGCTCACCTTTCTACACCCACATACATATTTTTCTCTTTTCAACTCCTCAAACACTGTGGTACCCTGGCCCATTCATTTTCTTTCATTTTGCTTGTCATATCCACAATTAAAGTTGGGGAAAACCTTAACTTTGTGCTGAGATGGCTTCTATTGTTGTGGTTTAGTTGCTAAATCATGTATGACTCTTTTGTGAACCTGTACTCACAAAAGTCTATAGCCCGCCAGGCTTCTCAGTCCATGGGATTTCCCAGGCCAGGAAAATCTACCCAATAAATAGTACATGGCCAATGAGAACATCAGTTCAGTTCAGTTCGGTTGCTCAGTCGTGTCCGACTCTTTGCGACCCCATGAACCACAGCACGCCAGCCTGCCTGTCCATCACCAACTCCCAGAGTCCACCCAAACCCATGTGCATCAAGTCGCTGATGCCATCCAACCATCTCATCCTCTGTCATCCCCAATGAGAACATACTTGGTGATCAAATTCCCGTGTCACTTAAAATGACACTAGAGAGAACAGTGATATTAGGTTGGAAAGAGAAGATTCATATAAAAATGGGAAGGGAAACAGTGTCAAGAAATCTTAGAAAACAAGTCAACATTTTAATACTGCAGGGAAATGGAAGGCTGCAAAATTAGGACTATCCACAGTTTTGTCTCTTCAAAACTTTAGGAAAATTAATTTCAGATAAAGATTAGAGACAGAAAATGATCAGCTTTCAAACATCTCTCATTGTTATTAAAAGAAAAAGAGAAATAAGAGGGAGAATAAAAATATACGAGTAAAACATATCCACAAAACATATAAAAATGCTAACTTACTTTTTAAAAATGAACTAAAAGATATGAAAAAATGCTGAAAGACATGAAAAAAGAACATAAATTAGAGTGAGAAAACCTCAATAATGAAGTGAGAGAAGTCAGAAAAAAATTAAAAGAAACGAAAATACAATATTAAAAATGAAGATGAAACCAGAAGGAATACAAGAGTGAATAAACACAGCAGAAAATACTTGAAGTGAAATAGAAGATTAAATGAAACAAAAATTTTTAAATCAAAGAGATAAAGTAAACAGATAAAAAGAATTCATGACCTAGTGACTAAAATTGAAACTACAAAAGAAGATCCTTGAACATTATCAACTCAGTTCAGTTCAGTCACTCAGTATTGTCCGACTCTTTGCGACCCCATGAATCGCAGCACGCCAGGCCTCCCTGTCCATCACCAACTCCCAGAGTTCACTCAAACTCACGTCCATCGAGTCGGTGATGCCATCCAGCCATCTCATCCTCTATCGTCCCCTTCTCCTGCTGCCCCCAATCCCTCCCAGCATCAGAGTCTTTTCCAATGAGTCAACTCTTCTCATCAGGTGGCCAAAGTACTGGAGTTTCAGCTTTAGCATCATTCCTTCCAAAGAACACCCAGGACTGATTTCCTTTAGAATGGACTGGTTGGATCTCCTTGCAGTCCAAGGGACTCTCAAGAGTCTTCTCCAACACCACAGTTCAAAAGCATCAATTCTTCGGCTCTCACATCCATATATGACTACTGGAAAAACCATAGCCTTGACTAGACGGACCTTTGTTGGCAAATAATGTCTCTGCTTTTGAATATGCTGTCTAGGTTGGTCATAACTTTCCTTCCAAGTCCCTAAAGAAGAAAACCAAAGCAAAGAAACAGAATAAGATCTAAAAAATATGTTGCAAAAAAATCTTTCCTTAAAAAATTTTAAATCATGTGTTTAAAGATACTATTGACCAACACTAAAATCTATTCTAGTAAAATGATTGAATTTTAAGAAAAAAAAAAAAAACAGTATCTAGACAAAAAGAAAAAGTGACATATAAGAAAAAAAACATAGATCATAATTGTGTTTTTCAAAAGCAGTATTCCATGCCAGATGAGAATGGAGGAATTTACTCAAAGAAAGAAAGTGTGAGCCAAGGATTTTTTTTTGTCCAGCAAAAGAACTTTTAAATATAAAGGTGAACTCTTCTTTACATGGAGAGCTCAGGAAATTGTATTCCTATGAGGCTTTTCTTAGGAATTTATTTGATGGTGAGCTAGACATCAAAATAACTAGAAAGACACTGACATGTCTGGTGGTGAGCACTAAACAGTCATTTGTAGAACTAAGATTGGGTGTGTGCTAAGAGGGAACAAGTACATTGCTCTTTAGGTTCTGACAAGGAAAGCATATAGTTATGGTGTAAAAATGAGAGAAGGAGGACAGCACGTGGTGTTTTTTTCCCTCATCATTTCAGAAACCATATTGATGGTATCTATTAAGGATGTTTCAGTGATACTGTGGTGTGTATATATATATATATGGAGCTAAAAGAAAAGATTAATTATAGTTTTTCTATGTTTTTTACCCTTATGTTTCTTGAGATGAAATTAAGGAGATACAAATATGAGTTTCAGTTAAAAACAAAACAAAACAAAAAACTCTTACAATCCAAATACAGAAAGTTGAAATAAATTTGACTTAGAAGTATCAGTTTGAAACACACATACACAAACACCCCCCCACACACACACATGCCAAGTTCATACTTACACTTGCAATTCAAATTTATTTAAGATTCTATCAATCTATCTATCCCAGTGCCCAGATTGTGGTCTTGGAATACCATCGCCCACTTTAAAAAAAAAAAAAATCAAGAATTCTTAGAGAAATGCCTCATTTCATTTCATCTGAAACAAGAAAGAAAAATTATGAGATGAGCTTAGAACATCTTGTGACACCAGATAGCCAAGAAGTTACCAAACCTACTATGTTATATAAAACAGTTGACGTTGTATAAAAACATTTTAGGAGCCAACTTGAGGAGATTCCAGCTGGACACAGATGGGTCAATTTGAGCTTCAATAATGATAATAATTGCAGTGGGCTAAAACTTTTCAAATATATTTGTCCTTGAGTTTAAAACAAATAGTATTTTAAAAAGCCACTTGGTCACCCTTTCAGGGTGATAGGAAATATTCACGATCCTGAAAATTAAAGAAAGCATCAAATACTTATTCTGTTTTTCTTATATCAACTGTACCATGAGGTATCCAAAGAGTAGACAAGGAAAAGCATGTATGAAAGTATGTCATCTAGTCAGTGAAGGTAATGGACAAGATTAAAACATCACCTCTTTTCAGTCCTTAATACATGAATAGATTTCTACCTAAGCATCAAGAGCTGCTAACAGACAGACAATCAGATATTATGTGCTCTTGGATGAATGGCTACAAGCTACCTACAATCTTTCCAAAGGGATCCAATCTGAGTCCTGCTGTCTTTGGATCCAGCACTGTATTTAGCTGCCAATTTTCAGAGAAACCTGAAGCCAGAGGAACAGATGCACCATGAGGGTGCATCCAGCAGCAGCCACATTGGGAGCAGCTCTGCAAGTCAAACAGCCCAGGTTCTTCAATAGGTGTGTGCAAAGAAAACAAAGGGATGTAGGGGAGACGTGGACTCAAAGGGTCCTAAAAGCTTATCAAGGATTTCTAACTCTGCGTGTCTAGGAATATATGCTATGCTATGCTAAGTCACTTCAGTCGTGTCCAACTCTGTGTGACCCCATAGACAGCAGCCCACCAGGCTCCCCCGTCCCTGGGATTCTCCAGGCAAGAACACTGGAGTGGGTTGCCATGTCCTTCTCCAATGCATGAAAGTGAAAAGAGAAAGTGAAGTCGCTCAGTTGTGTCCGACTCTTAGTGACCCCATGGACTGCAGCCTACCAGGCTCCTCTGCCCATGGGATTTTCCAGGCAAGAGTGCTGGAGTGGGATGCCACTGCCTTGGGTGATAAAATCATAAAGAGCTGTATGGAAGTAATTGCCATAAAACTCAGGAGATGTTTGGAGGAGGGCTTGGTTCTGGGTTTACCTGGTGGCTCAGATGGTACGGAATCTGCTTGCAATGCAGGAGACCAGGGTTCAACCCCTGGATTGGGAAAGATCCCCTGGAGAAGGGAATGGCTACCCACTCCAGTATTCTTACCTGGAGAATTTCATGGAGAGAGGAGCCTGGTCGGCTACAGTCCATGGGGTTGCAAAGAGTCAGACACAACTCGGTAACTAACACTTGGCTATGTTGGAATGAAGAACACCAGAGGGGTAGTTTGATGGGTTCTATTTTTTTAACTGGGTTGTGCTTTTTGAAGATTGACATTACAGTAATATGTAAAGCCATATTTTATGTGTTTTCTATATCAGTGTTTTATTTTTACAATGTAAGTTTTTAAAAATGAGATGAAATATCCCCAGAGACACCTAAGGGACCTCACATTATTTTCTAAACATACATATTTTCTTGATCACCATGAACACAGAGTATATAACCTACACCCTCCTAAGTCAACATCTTTGGCTCTGGGAGAAAGAAAAGCAGAGCCTCTTTCCCTAGCTCTATGTGTCCAGCTACCTTAGCTGGAATCTAGACAAGTCTGTGCTTGGGTATGTGTGGGAGGGTGGAGATGGGTGACGGAGGGAGCAATGGAATAGACATCTTGCTGCACTGAGGAAGATTCACTTAGTTAAGAGAAATATTTTTTGTTTTGAGTGTTTTGAGTCAGGATAACAGCAAATTTTTAGGCACAAATAGCCATTAGGATTGTCACATATATTGCAAGTGAATAAATAATATATCTATTCTGAGGTGCAGTGACAACATTCACAAGGTGTCAGCAGCCTCCACACATTCTCATCAGTGAGACGTCCAAGGCTCTCTTCGGTATTCATGTGACCACATCACTTCCTTTGATGTTTATTTGTTTTCTGCTGCCCTTCTTTACTTTCCCTCATCCCTCCAAGGTAAAGATCTCTTTTCCGGGCTCCCAAGTCATTATCCTTCCTGTCCCCTATGCTCCCGGGACAGGAGCATGCTGTACATGGGGAGGTTTAAGGGCTGATGAGAGAGTGTGGCAGAACAGGGAAACAACCAGACTGAGAGTCAAGCCTTGTGCTCTAGGCTGGATTCCACCATGAGTATCAATGATTCATTTAATCTTCTTGCTCTTAGTTTTATCATTTGTAGACTGGAGGACATGAGCTATAAGCTGTCTAAGGTTCCTTCCAAAATAACATACTATTTTAATTGAAAGATTCTTTGGCATCAAGAAAATTACCAAGCATGACATAACCAAGATGTCATAAAAAAAAAAAAAGTACTGAGCTAGCATGTTTGTAGCGAGTTCTAATTCTGGCCCCGCTCTTAATAGTCGTGTATTTTTAGTAGCTCCTTACCTTGTCGAGCCTGCTCCCTCATGCTGAGATAGGAAAAACAGTCATGTTTCAGAGTGTTTTAAGACTTTAGCAAATGAAAAGACAAATTACAGACTAGGAAAGTAATTTGCAATCACATCTCCAATAAAAATCGTATATCTAGAATATATAAGAAAAAGTCTCAAAACTCAGTGTTAAAAAAATGAAAGGGTAGTGTTGAAATGTGTATATTATCATATGTGAAACGGATCGCCGGTCCAGGTTTGATGCATGAGACGGCGTGCTCAGGGCTGGTGCACTGGGATGACCGTGGGGGAGGGATGGGGAGGAACTTGAGAGGGGATTTCTGGATGGGGAACACATGTGTGCCCATGGCTGATTCATGTCGATGTTTGGCAAAAACCACTATAATACTGTAATTAGCCTCCAATTGAAATAAATAAATTTTAAAAAATTAAAAAATAAAAACGGGCAAAATACAAGCACAGATATTCCAATAAGAAGATGTACAAATGATAAATAAATGCATGAAATGATGTTCACCATTATTAGCCATTACAGAAATGCAAACAGTGAGTTATCACTACAAACCTACTAGAAAAGGTCACGATAACATCAAATGACGGTGAGGATGCAAAGAAACTAGATCATTCACACATTGTTAGTAGAAATGTGAAATACTATGACCATCCTGAAATACAGTTTGACAGTTCCCTTCAAAACTAAAAATGAATTTACCATATAACCCAGTAATTGGAGGTTTGGGCAATTTCCCCAGAGAAATTAAAATTTATTTCCACATAGGTTCTCGTATATGAATATTCATAATAACTATTTGTAGTGGCCTCAAACTGTAAATTACACAAATATTCTTCAATACGTGAATAGGTGAAAAACCCTTGTACCTCCGTGCCATAAAATCCTACTCAGCAAGAAAACAGTCCACTACTGATACATACAACTTGGATAAACCTCAAAGGCATTATGGTAAGGAAAAAAGCCAATTTGAAAAATATATACAATCATAGGTCAACTGCTCTGATACTGATATACTGGAATTAAACAATTGGGTAAATGAAATGGAAGAATATAGTGAAAGCTAGGATTCTCACTATTGGAGTAGGATATTACAGATATGCAAGAGAAGGAGGCTAGAATAATCAATGGTAATGAACTAGAGATATCAGTTCAAACTCGTGCTTAACAGATGATTACATATGGAAATATTTCTAGCAATATACCGTATATATACACTGGTTAGTATGCACACATACTTTGCCAGCTGAAAGGGCCAAGAAGTAAGGATACACTAGTATAAATGGTATGCCTAGGGCCCAGATCTTGGATTCTAATGTTGTTCTTTTAAGGGACCCTTAAAGAAATGACTGATGCTAGGATGCTAGGATCAGTCAGAAATAACTGATGCTCGGACTGGGGCAGTAAATAGATAAAATGAGCCTACGGCACCCTATAGTGCCAGAAAGTAAGAACATGCTACCAAAGGAAAAGCAAAACAAAACAACATACAATGTTGGGGGTATGTCAAAGGAGTACAGGATCCAATGGAAAGAACTCCCAATATCCGTAGCTATAGTAACTTGCTCAACAAACTAAAATATATAAATATAATATTGTTAATGTAATAACGATAATATATAAAATTACACAATTTCATTTATGTAACATTCTTGAAATTTAAAAAAACTGTAAAGATGGAGCACACATTAGTGGTTGCCAGGGATTAGTAATGGTGAGGGGAAAGGGAACTTAGCAACAGGGAAATGTTTGTGGTGGTGGAACACACACTGAGTATCTTGATTGTACTGGTGGTCATGTAGGGCTATACAGGTGACAAAATTGCATAGATGGGTGCACACATGCACTCACCACAATTAAGTTCATTGTAAAATCTGAATAAGCTCTATGAATTGTGTCAAAGTCAATTTCTTGATTTTGATATTATACTATAGTTGTATGGGATGTTGATATGGGGTGCAGAGAGGGAGTTGGGGGAGGATGGTACTGGACTTTCTTATATATTCCTCAGCATCCTCCCATGGAATCTATAATTATTTAAAAATAAAAATTCTAAACTCTGAAAAATTGTAGACTCATCAGAGGTCTACTTGCTTATCAAATTATATTCATGGGGCTGTGACACTGAAACTAGTTGACACATTCATACAAAACTGTTGTCTTGTATGTTGTCAGGGTTCTCCAGAGAAGCAGAATCAATAGGCGATATCTGTCATCCATCATATCTGTCTCTATCATCTATCGATATCTATCTTTTATCTATGTATCTCTCATCTGTATCTATCATCTAGCTATCTAGCTGCTGCTACTGCTGCTAAGTTGCTTCAGTCGTGTCCAACTCTGTGCGACCCCACAGATGGCAGCCCATCAGGCTCCGCCATCCCTGGGATTCTCCAGGCAAGAACACTGGAGTGGATTGCCATTTCCTTCTCCAATGCATGAAAGTGAAAAGAGAAAGTGAAGTCGCTCAGTCGTGTCTGACTCTTAGCGACCCCATGGACTATAGCCTACCAGGCTCCTCCATCCGTGGGATTTTCCAGGCAAGAGTACTGGAGTGGGGTGCCATTGCCTTCTCCTAGCTATCTAGCTACTGCTAAGTCACTTCAGTCGTGTCCGACTCTGCGACCCCATAGATGGCAGCCCACCAGCTACCCCGTCCCTGGGATTCTCCAGGCAAGAACACTGGAGTGGGTTGCCGTTTCCTTCTCCAATGCATGAAAGTGGAAAGTGAAAAGTGAAAGTGAAGTCACTCAGTTGTGTCCATCTCTCAGCGACTCCATGGACTGCAGCCCACTAAGCTCCTCCATCCATGGGCTTTTCCAGGCAAGAGTACTGGAGTGGGGTGCCATTGCCTTCTCTGAGCTATCTAGCTAGCTATCATTTATTATGAGGAACTGATGGTGGAGGCAGAGGACTCCCATAATCTTTCCTCTTAAAGCTGGAGACTCAAGAAAGCCAGTGGTATAATTCAGGCTCAGTCTGCGACCTGAGAACCAGTATAGCTTATAGTGTAAATTCCAGTTTAAGGGCATGAGAAAATGAGATACGTCCCATCTCAGTAGTGAGGAGGGCAAAACAAGGGACAGTTTTCTCCCTTCTCCTCTTGTTCTATTCAGTCCCTCAGTGGATTAAATGGTGCCCATCCAAATTGGGTAGGGAAATTTTCTTTACTGAGTCCACACATTCAAATTCTAATCTCATTTAGACACATCCTCTCAGACTTAACCAGAAATAATATTTAATCTGGGAACCCCATAGCCTGTCAAGATGACACATGAATCGTCATGTGTCACATGACACATGAACCATCACATCTAGTTTCACTGTTTCCTTCCAACTATTTAGTTTGGGAGGGGATTCAAGATCTTCTGGAATACATGGTCTTGCTGACTAAAACAGAAGTCTTGGGAGACTGGTCTTGGAGGCCTCAGGGGCAAGGACAGAATGGACTATGATCTGAGTGAGAAGAAGAGGGAAGCAGAGATTATCCTCACCTTTCACTGCTGCACAGTAGATCTTGAAAAAAAATTTTTTTAGGCATTATTCTCACAAAATCATCATGTCTCTTTGGGGCAGATACCACCCCAAGAGTACACAGTTTGACAAGGAAGTGCAGGTTAGATTTCAGCTCCCACTTTCTTTCTCAGACAGATCACTTTATACAGGGTACAACCTGTACAACTTTACACGGCAGCCCTGGCTGAGGATTGTATTCTGCTGCATGTAAGGTTTTTAAGAACAGTTACCAAATTAGTGATCTGAGAGATATTTGTCGGTGTTTCTTGAGACTTCCCTGAGGAGGTTGGGTTTGAATTGAACCTTAAAAAGATAGGTAGAATTTGGATAGGCAGAGAGTGGGAGGAGGAAGTTCATGATCTAGACTTGCTTGGATAAAGCTCAATGAAACCTTGTCTTGTTCATCTTTATATTTCTGGTACTTGTTAATGTTCTGGTAGGAAAGAAAAGAAGGAACGAAGGAAAGAAAAAAGCCTCATTCTATTTGTTTTCATTAATTTCCTCCACACCTTCACTTCCTTAATCATATTAGGCTGCTGCTGCTGCTGCTGCTAAGTCGCTTCAGTCGTGTCCGATTCTATGCGACCCCATAGACAGCAGCCCACCAGGCTCTGCCGTCCCTGGGATTCTCCAGGCAAGAACACTGGAGTGGATTGTCATTGCCTTCTCCATTGTGTGAAAGTGAAAAGTGAAAGTGAAGTCGCTCAGTCACGTCCAACTCGTAGCGACCCCATGGACTGTAGCCTACCAGGCTCCTCTGCCCATGGGATTTTCCAGGCAATAGTCCTGGAGTGGATTGCCATTTCCTTCTCCAGGGGATCTTTCCAACCCAGGGACTGAACCCAGGTATCCTGCCTTGTAGACAGACTCTTTATCATCTGAGCCATCATACTGAGGATCAGATCAGATCAGATCAGTCGCTCAGTCGTGTCCGACTCTTTGCGACCCCATGAACCGCAGCACGCCAGGCCTCCCTGTCCATCACCAGCTCCCGGAGGTCACCCAGACTCGCATCCATCGAGTCAGTGATGCCATCCAGCCATCTCATCCTCTGTCGTCCCCTTCTCCTCCTGCCCTCAATCCCTCCCAGCATCAGAGTCTTCTCCAATGAGGATAGACAACCCCAAAATGTCATTGGCTCTATTAAGGAGAGATAAGAAAGTCTTTGTAAATGAACAATGCAAAGAAATAAAGGAAAACAATAGAATGGGAAAGACTAGAGTTCTCTTCAAGAAAATTAGAGATACCAAGGGAACATTTCATGCAAATGGGCACAATAAAGGACAGAAATGGTATGGACCTAATAGAAGCAGAAGATATTAAGAACAGGTGGCAAGAATACACAGAACTATAGGAAAAAAAATCTTAATGACCCAGATAACCACGATGGTATAATCACTCACCTATAGCCAGATATCCTGTAGTGTGAAGTCAAGTGGGCCATAGGAAGCATCACTATGAACAAAGCTACTGGAGGTGATGGAATTCCAGCTGAGCTATTTCAAATCCTAAAAGATGATGCTGTGAAAGTGCTGCACTCAATATGCCAGCAAATTTGGAAAACACAGCAGTGGCCACAGGACTGGAAAAGGTCAGTTTTCATTCAAATCCCAAGGATGGGCAATGACAAAGCATGTTCAAACTACTGCAGAATTGCACACATTTCAGATGCTAGCAAAGTAATGCTCAAAATTCTCCAAGTTAGGCTTCAACAGTGTGTGAATTGAAAACTTCCAGATGTTCAAGTTGGATTTAGAAAAGGCAGAAGAACCAGAGATCAAATTGCCAACATCCTTTGGATCATTAAAAAAAGCAAGAGAGTTCCAGAAAAACATCTACTTCTGCTTCATTAAGTACATTAAAGCCTTTGACTGTGTCAGATCAGATCAGATCAGATCAGTCACTTAGTCGTGTCCGACTCTTTGCGACCCCATGAACCGCAGCACGCCAGGCCTCCCTGTCCATCACCAGCTCCCGGAGGTCACTCAGACTCGCATCCATCGAGTCAGTGATGCCATCCAGCCATCTCATCCTCTGTCGTCCCCTTCTCCTCCTGCCCTCAATCCCTCCCAGCATCAGAGTCTTCTCCAATGAGTCAACTCTTCGCATGAGGTGGCCAAAATACTGGAGTTTCAGCTTTAGCATCATTCCTTCTAAAGAAATTCCAGGATTGATCTCCTTCAGAATGGACTGGTTGGATCTTTTTGCAGTCCAAGGGACTCTCAAGAGTCTTCTCCAACACCACAGTTCAAAAGCATCAATTCTTCGGCACTCAGCCTTCTTCACAGTCCAGCTCTCACATCCATACATGACCACAGGAAAGACCATAGCCTTGACTAGGCGAACCTTTGTTGGTAAAGTAATGTCTCTGCTTTTGAATATGCTATCTAGGTTGGTCATAACTTTCCTTCCAAGGAGCAAGCGTCTTTTAATTTCATGGCTGCAGTCACCATCTGCAGTGATTTTGGAGCCCAGAAAAACAAAGTCTGACACTGTTTCCACTGTTTCCCCATCTATTTCCCATGTAGTGATGGGACCAGATGCCATGATCTTCGTTTTCTGAATGTTGAGCTTTAAGCCAACCTTTTCACTCTCCACTTTCACTTTCATCAAGAGGCTTTTTAGCCCCTCTTCACTTTCTGCCATAAGAGTCGTGTCGTCTGCATATCTGAGGTTATTGATATTTCTCCCGGCAATCTTGATTCCAACTTGTGTTTCTTCCAGTCCAGCATTTCTCATGATGTACTCTGCATATAAGTTAAATAAACATGGTGACAATATGCAGCCTTGACGTACTCCTTTTCCTATTTGGAACCAGTCTGTTGTTCCATGACCAGTTCTAACTGTTGCTTCCTGACCTGCATACAGATTTCTTAAGAGGCAGATCAGGTGGTCTGGTATTCCCATCTCTTTCAGAATTTTCCATAGTTTATTGTGATCCACACAGTCAAAGGCTTTGGCATAGTCAATAAAGCAGAAATAGATGTTTTTCTGGAACTCTCTTGCTTTTGACTGTGTGGATCACAACAAACTGTGGAAAATTCTCAAAAAGAGGGGATTACCAGACCACCTTACCTGCCTCCTGAGAAATCTGTATGTAGGTCAAGAAGCAACAGTTAGAACCCGACATGGAACAATAGACTGCTTCAAAATTGGGAAAGGAGTATGCCAAGGCTGTATATTGTCACCTTGCTTATTTAACCTCTATGCAGAGTACATCATGTGAAATGCCAGACTGAATGAAGCACAAGCTGGAATAAAGTTTGCCGGGAGAAATATCAATAACCGCAGATAGGCAGATGACACCATCCTTATGGCAGAAAGTGAAGAGGAAATAAAGAGCATCTTAATGAAGGTGAGACAGGAGACTGAAAAAGCTGACTTAAAACTCAACATTCAAAAAACAAAGATCATGGCATCTGGTGCCATCACTTCATGGCAAATAGATGGGGAAGCAATGAAAACAGTGAGAGACTTTATTTTCTTGGGTTCCAAAATCACTGCAGATGGTGACTGCAGCC
Organism: Tragelaphus eurycerus; assembly: GCA_935064755.1. Classification (NCBI taxonomy): domain Eukaryota; kingdom Metazoa; phylum Chordata; class Mammalia; order Artiodactyla; family Bovidae; genus Tragelaphus; species Tragelaphus eurycerus. The sequence continues at coordinate 18,684,065 of CAKXYN010000023.1, forward strand.
ATGAAATTAAAAGATGCTTGCTCCTTGGAAGGAATACTATGAGCAACCTAGACAGCATATTAAATAGCAGAGACATTACTTTGCCAACAAAGGTCCGTCTAGTCAAAGCTATGGTTTTTCCAGTAGTCATGTATGGATGTGAGAGTTGGACCATAAACAAGGCTGAGCGCCAAAGAATTGATGCTTTTGAATTGTGGTGTTGAAGAAGACTCTTGAGAGTCCCTTGGACTGCAAGGAGATCCAACCAGTCCATCCTGAAGGGAATCAACCCTGACTATTGATTGGAAGGATTGATATTGAAGCTGAAGCTCCAATACTTTGGCCACCTGATGCGAAGAGTGAACACATTTGAAAGCCCCTGATGCTGGGAAAGATTGAAGGCAGGAGGAGAAAGAGATAACAGAGGACAAGATGGTTGTGTGGAATCATCAACTCAATGGACATGAGTTTGAGCAAGCTCCAGGAGATGGTAATAAACAGGGAAGCCTGGTGTGCTGCAGTCCATGGGCTTGCAAAAAGTCGGACATAACTGAGTGACTGAACAACTATCTATACAACAGATAAAGTTGGGAACTAAAGACAGGGCCTGTTTGGAAGGCAGAACAATGAGAGAATCGGAGATTTAAACTTGTAAGCCATTGCAGATATCATTAAGTACTTAACTTCCCATTTTAAAGTAAGCAAGTGAGGCTCAAAGAAGTTCTGCTCCTTGGTGTAGAATTTTTTAGTGATCAAGTGGAAATACCTTCCAGATATTTTGACTCTTATTCCAGTGCTTTATTCTCTATAAAGAGTAAAATTAAGGGAAAATATAAAGTTTAGTAATGATAGAATAAATGAGGTTTCTCTATTGAAGTTTTAATATTTCTCATTTTTTTACTTCCCAATTTTGACATATAAGAATGAGAATAACACTTCTGAACTAGGTTTTTTTTTTTTTTTCTTTTAGTGAATCCTGGAAACACAAGCTCTCAACAAAGTGTGTTGCCACAGCTTTTATAACAATTAAAAAACTGAATTTTGGCCTTTCGTATAAAAGTGAAAGTGTCAGTAATAACAACCAATGGAAATGCTTGCCACTGTTGCCACCTTCCCAATCCTTTTCACACACATCATCTCATCTCACCTATTAAGGGCCTTTTAAGACTTGGGCAAATCCTTTAGCTTTTCACTTCCATTGTCCTTATTCCCTATCACAGGGATACCTGGTTAAACTTTCTGAAGTAGTAACCAATTACCAGTATTTCTAACTTTCTGCTATCTCCTCCCTTCAATTCAGGTAGCTAGGCTGATTTGTCCTCACCCGCTCAGGGTATGTATTTGACAGCAAAATGCAGAGGGGGAAAATTAAAAAACAAAAAAATCTTTTTTCTGGTTTTTCAATTTCAAATGCCCAGGGATTACGAAAATAGAAAAGATTGGAACACAGAGAAATTATTTGGAAGAATTGGAGCCAGGCTTTCTGAAAGGCCCTTCTTTCCTTCCCTGTCAGGTTAGAAAAGAATTCCTAGGTCTGGAACTAAGGTTCATCCTTGCTGGTAGAACAGGGTGTAAAAATTTGTACACTAAGCTTCGTACCAGCAACATGTGTAAACACATCTGACTGTCTTCACAATCTCTGTCAGCACGTTGCTATTCTCTGGTCTGACGAAAAAGGTTGAGTCAATCATTTTTATGGCAACAATTTTGTCCCTACATGAGAAGTTGGTGGGAAGAGATTAGGTACACCCCTGGGAGTCCTTGCTGATTTCAGAAATACCAAAAATCTAATGAAAGAGGACTATATGAGGTATTAAAATTTCCTGGTTCAGTGCAGGCTTCCCCGATAGCTCAGTTGGTAAAGAATTTGCCTGCAATGTAGGAGACCCTGGTTCGATTCCTGGGTTGGGAAGATCTGCCGGAGAAGGGATACGCTACCCACTCCAGTATTCTTGGGCTTCCCTTGTGTCTCAGCTGGTAAAGAACCCACCTGCAATGTAGAAGACCTGGGTTCAATCCCTGGGTTGGGAAGGTTCAGTGCAAGATAGTTGGCAGAGGAAAGAGGGCAAATTCCACTTTGATAGAGATTGCTGACTAAATTCTCTGAGCCTCAGGTGACTGTCCAAAGCATTAGGATTCCAACCACCCTGGGGACTGCCCTAATAATCCACTCTTGAGGACTGCTATTCATTCCACAAGATTCCTGTTATTCCACTGTGTGTGCTTCAAATATCAAAAGTCGTAATAAATGTTACATTGGGTCAGGTTGATGGTTAAGGATGCAGAGCTGCTTATAACATTTCCCACTTACCTTGTTGGCTTTTTGAAGTGGTGCATCAGAAGTTAAAGAAGGGAAATGAAAAATATATATGTATGTTTACATGTTCTCAAAGTAGAATGTGCAAACTACACTTTTAAAAGGGCTCTTAAAACCTACTTCTGAATATAAAAATTAGAACATTAAAAGTAGGAACAGAAGAAAGTGCCACCTCAAGGGCTCTACCCTCCTTCTGAGACTCCATCTCTCTTTTACTGCTTGCCATATTCTGCCTAGAACTATAGTTTATTTTCCACATGCCAACCTTATAAGTTCCTTCAGAGCAAGGATTGTATATTCCTCGACACTGCCTTTCGGGTCTTGCTCAGACTGGGAGTTTTGGATACGTGATCAGTAACTGCCTGTGGTTGATTAAATAGCTTTTCCTATCACTCCAGTGAAACTTTAAGGCCAGCCAGGGATCCATCCTTTAGCTATTTAACATCATGGGATATTTAGTAAGAAGGCTTAATCCATAATGTTCTTCTAAAATTTTAGGATGGGTCTCCAACATTTTATACTACATTTGGATTGCTTTCAACAGAGTTCTGACTAATTCTTTGAATCAGGCTTGGCTTTATGTCCAGGTGTAATATATTCTGAACAGTAACCCTGTAAATCAGACTCAAATCTTGCTCAAAATGTACTTCCCAGAATCATACAAAAGGCAGAAATTTGGTGAGAATTTTCTCAATGTTTCTATATCCAGTTGGTGTGAGCAAAGACCCCCAAATGCTATTAAACTCCTTAGTGATGTGAACCAGATGGAAAATAAAACAAAAGAATTCACAACTCATGTTAGACTGAATTGAATGTCTTTAATTTCACACAATGAATAACATATGAATAGGATTAACTTTTTTTTTTTTTTTAATAGTTAAGTGCTCTATACTGTGCTAACCTGATCTGGTAGCGAAAAAGACTGAGCTTTCTTTTAGAAAAAATGTTTAAAACCCAACATCTAAGACCATGGAGGAGCATGACAGTAAAGCATGCCAGATGTATCTACGCCTCAAATAACAGCAAGTCCATGTTCATTTTAAATGTACAAAAATGCTTTATGAATAAAAACTGTTACAAAAAGAACATTTCAAACAATGTACAATTTTTCTTGCCTCTATATTCAATAAAATACAAATACATTTTTTGTTCTAAAATATGTTTACATACAATCAAAGTAGAACATGCAAATTACACTTTAAAAAAGGCTTTTAAAAACCACTTATGAATACAAACTAAAAATTAGCCAGCACGACTTGTAAGACAATCTTGTGCCCCATTTTTTTTCTTTTGAAATATATATATACATATTTAACACATCATGTGCATTTATTATTATTTAAGAAATAGATTTTTATTTTTAAAAAAAGGAAGAAAAAGAAAGACACCAACCTAAGCTGGAACTGCCCTTCTGTGTTGACCAGTGGCAGCTCTTTGCAATTTTTCCCCCTTTAGTGTTTATTATACCTGGGCAAGTGGGCAAGAGTTATCCAGGAAGTTTCTTCCTTGGTTGATATGTGCTTCTAAGACTGTTCCCCAAGTGACTGAGTCCAACAAGGAAGGCGGACTCATCAGTGGGGCAAACTCTCCAAGAAACAAGAGGCAGAGGGAGCCTGGTGCTGTGGAAGGAAACTTTAAAAAACACCAAGAAAATGCTACGGTATAGTACAGTTCGAGTTTCTAGGCACTGTGATGACATTGTCTGTAAGCTCTGACATGTGGACCATTGTGATATTATAGGGTAGAATTGAGAATAATGTCTATATTTATCTACTTTTACATAATGTGAAGGACTGAAAATCCTGCAATGTAACACTTAAATGGCTTTTGAGGCATTTCAGCTTCTGCCACCTCCCCCTGACCCCCATGCTACAGTTGGCATTTAAAGGCTTTGGAAATATATGTATAGACTTTAGACAGTTCCCAGGTAAATCTTCCTAGTGGTAGGGAAATAATATTCTCCAAAAGCTCATTATCTGAATGTTGTAATGGGTAATAAGCTGTAGGAGTGGATTTTCTACTTAAGTCCTAAAACCAAATCCTTTATGATCTCCATGTAGTACATCACCTTATACTATAATTGTCACCACTTGCTTATCATATTTATAGAACCAGCAATGCCCAGAACACAAACTCCGACTGCCATCAAATGTGGCCTTCCACTCCGGACAGCAGCCAAGTTAACATGCTAATCCTGTCAGCCCTTAGTCACCTACTTGGGGCTGTTAGTGGCTCTTGAGTCCCAGGCCTGTCAAATCACTAGCCAGCCCTGACATGCTCTCCTTTCCTTCAACCTGTCTTCCTCGGGTTATAGTGGGAGCCATACATTAGAGGAAGTTAAACTCTGTTCCTCTCGTTTGAGATGAGCGGTTGAAAAGCAAGTGGCTCCCCAGCCACTTAGAAAGATGGCTCAGAGACCCATCATCACCCTCAAGGTGATTTTTATACCGATTTCACCCTTTGCTTACCCCAATCAGACTCCATATAAGTGGGTCCATATTAAGTGCCTCCTTGCTGAAGGCAAGTCTTGTAGGAAACAGAAAATTAAACCAAGGAATTTCTCTTATTATGAAATACTTTTGGAGCAATTTATGGAGTCTCGTGCATTTTCTCTAAATATGCAGCCACAGAAAGCAGTGTTGAGTGGCTAAGAGACCTCCCCAGTGCATGTCAGGAGAGGTGGGTTCTAATACTTGTTCTGCTACCAGTAAGATGTGAAATGAGACTGGCCCCATATTGAGACTGGACAGGACAGGCTAATGCAAAGGGGGTAGTTAGAAAATGAGGAAATGGTCATACTAGAAAGATGAGTTAGGTTAATAGAAAGCAAAAGAAAAAAAAAAATCAAAGTAATGCGATACTGAGGGAAGAACTTGATGGGAAAGAGAAGCTCTGTAGGTGACAAAACTTGCATCCACCTCTAAACAATGGATTAGCTTATCTCAGTTTTGCTCCTCTGCAGTTTTCCAATCTAGTCTTGGGATCATAATGTAGAAGATCTGCATTTGACTCACATGATCACTGGCGAACTGAATTTATGTATAAGGTATAAGTCTGCTGTACCTCTCCTGGAATACCTTTTGTTGGTTTGGAAATTCTAATGTATCCTAGAGTTATTTGAAATTTCTCACCTACTAGAGGTTAATGCCAATTGAGCTTTAGGTCCTTCCTTAAGAAGCTTAGAGAGTGTCAGCTTATTCCTCTTTGCAGGAAGATTTAGTCTGCTCACAGATTTGGTTGGGGAAACAGTACAACACTGGAAGGAAGAAGGGCAAAAGAAAGAATGAAATCAATTATTTTCAAAATCCAACAAGAAAGAAACCTCTTTATGGCTTAATCGGAATGAAAATGGGTGCTCTTTCATAGCAATGGTGGGGTGAGCAGGGATAATTTAAACCTTCCTCTTGAATGACTTTGGAACCACTCAGATATGGCTTGGGAATGGCAAATTTAAAGCGGTTGGTTTGATTTTGCTGTTCAACCTGTGTGAAATGCCAAAGGTCAACCTAGGTCATAAACTGAGTATCTAAGATATAAGCTTTGAAGAACAGGAGACTGCATTCCTTTAAACTCACATATGCTGGGATTAAATGCTACTGACTTAGAGGCAGCACACGATGTGAAGTCCATGGTGATTGCGCACAATAGGATGACTCTGTGGGTAATTTCAACCAACTGCTGGTGCCATGACAGAGCAGTGATGTTTGCAAGCATATTAACTTGCGATTTAAACATTTACTCTGATAGATAACCCATCCCTTACCCTATGTTCCCAACAAAAATCCTTCTTTTTCTAAGGAAATAATATTGTGTTCTGAAGTAATAATACAATTTTCTGCTCTTCCCAACTTCCTGTAAAGAAGCAATTTGTAGGTAAACCAGATATTCTCATTCTCATTGGAAAATTTAATTCTGTCTCTTAGTGTCTCTCTTTTTATAATCTACCATACCAGGTATTTGATGTCTTAGGGAAGATAAGGGGGAGGTGTGAGGAAGGAAATTGAAAATACTTATTTGAAGTTTCCACATCTGACTTTTAGAAAACATCTATGGCAATGGAATAACTTTATATTCATTCTGAGTTTCTTAACATGTTTAACTTGGGCTGTGGAAATGCATAAAAGAGATGGAATATCTGTCCACGCTAAACCAATGGCTAGAGTACAACTTGGATGAGAAATGTACAGTTGAAATTGACCATTTAAAAGACGATTTGTCACACACAGTTTGCATCCATGCAGACTGATAGACTTATAATTACATTATGTACAAAATGTTTCAGTTTATTAAGGCAATCACAACTTGGATACTTTGTCCAAGGTGATGTGATAGGATTAGAGTGGTGACACCCTTTGAGCATTTCCTTTCTTTTTTCCCAGATAAGAACACTTAATCCCATCTGCTTTCATGCAAAGAGATAATGGACTTCTATTGTCTTTTTGCTCCCTTTTTTTTTCAATGACCTTTGACAGTTATCTGTTTGGGAAAAAAAAAAACAACAAAAAAACAAAAAACCAAGGCATTGCTAGACACTTGTCTTTCTGGTGGGTCCGGGGTTTCAATTTTTGGTGATTTGTCAATTATTCCATTTTCTATGGGGCATTAAAACCATTTTAATCTGTCTATACTTCGCTGATATGTTTTAAGTATAAAAATAACCTGATTGATACCTGGGTCAACATATCTTCAGTTGCTCTAAATTACTTATTTTTAAAAGGCTCTATCAGTACTAAGTATTTGTTGCACAATGACTGGAATTCAAAGCCAAGTTCCTTGGAATAGCATGCCAAGGATGAACATGACAACACAGGTAAGGTTTATATTATTCAGGCATGAAAGGTAATGAAAAGGTACATGGAAGTACAATGTGCAAAGAAAAAGCTGGAACAGATGATGCTAAAAATCAGTGTATGTGTGGTAGAGGAAATACACACAAGAGTATGAATGCATGTCTGAGGCTGCCTATCACTAGACTTTCACCCTCCGATGACATCAGTCTGTCTGAGAAACCGTATTGTTAACAGAAAGATTCAGGTCACCTGAAGATGATTTTGGTGCCCCAAAGCCTAGCCTAGCTCAAAAAACCAGAAGAAATAAAAACCAATTAAAATGGAAGTGGATTACAACAAAGCCAGTTGAGAAATGTGCCACTTTTCTCCCCTTGGAATGTTTCCTAATTGAGGGCGTTTCCCTTTCAATCTTCCTGTCCAGTAACTGCAATGGAATCAAGGGTGCACCTTGGCTGCAGGAGGTCTGGTGGCTTTCCGGGAGCACCACCATCTTTTCCTCCGGGATGGGTCTCCTGCTGCCTGTCAAGGATCTAGCCATACTGAAGTGCTGCTTGGTGGGAACTGCTGTGAAACACACACGCACGCGCGCAAACACACACGCACGCACACACCCATTCTTTTGAAGACGTCCCCTTGCTTTGCCAAGAGCTCCTGAAGGCTCAACCCCGTCCTCTGGCCCGATTCTGCCCCTGCCCAGCTTCTGGAGAGCAGGGCATGGTGTCCCTGCGGCGGGGATCCCGCCCAGCCCGGCTCACTGCACTTCCAACGCGTAAGTCCACCCCCGGCCCCAGGTTCGAACGCCCAGACCAACCCTAGGGAAGGACATCGCTCTCACTCCCTCGCGACTTCCTCTGCCTTTTGGCTTTCACTTCCTCTTCCGGGGGAAGGGGCTGTGGCGGGGGAGCCTGCTGCTGGGGCTGGGCCGGAGGCTGAGGTTTGTGTTTCCTCTTCCCGCCTCCTCTGGGGGTCTTGGGCAGAGGGGGCGGCGGGGGCGGCGGGGGCGGTGGGGGAGGCGGGAGGGGCGGGGGCGGCGGCGGGGGCAGGGGCGGCGCCTCCCGGGCCATGTGGATGACCGCCTCGATGGTGGCCATGATGGTGTCTTGGGTGGCGGCCGGCTCCAAGACGAGCGGGCTCAGGCTCGGTTTCTGACCCCGTTTGCTGGGAAGGTCGATGCATTTTTCCAGCACTGGCATTTGGTCTCTGGAGTCCTCATCGAACTGAGTGGGCTGCTTCCGGGGACGCCCTCTCCTCTTCTTGACGAAGTTGTTGCCCGTCTTTGATTGTCTCTGCAGCCGCTTGGCCTTCAGGATCTTGTTCACGTGGTCCAGGTTCTTCTTGGTGGACAGAATCTTGGTGTAGTTGCACATCTTCCTCACCTCGCACTGGATCGCTTCGATCTCCCGCCGCTTAAATCGCTTCTTCAGGGAGGAGCTGGCTGCAGGAAAAGAAGAGAGAAGAAACTGATCACAGGATGCAGGCTGTCTTAAACCCCGGCTTTTCAGTGACAACTGGCATTATATTTGGCTGTGAAGATGATGGAAAGTTGATGCTATGACTCAGTACTATTTTTTATTAAAATTAAAAAAAAATAGACATAAACTTGGGTTGAATAGTATGTGTACAAAGTATATCATTATTTCAGTCTCCACAGAAATCCCACGAAATACTCTTGTTCCTATTTTTAAGTTTGGAAACAGGCTCATACCATGTAGGAAGATCTGCCAGGAAGTCAATGTCAGAATCACAATATAAAGTCTTCCATTGTTGTTTTTCTGTTACAGCTTTTATTTTTTTATTCAGCTCTCTGACCTCTGATCTAATTTAATTTAGCATTAGGCTATGCTGCTACTGCTGCTAAGTGGCTTCAGTCGTGTCCGACTCTGTGCGACCCCACAGACAGAAGCCCACCAGGCTCCCCTGTCCCTGGGATTCTCCAGGCAAGAACACTGGAGTGGGTTGCCATTTCCCTCTCCAATGCATGAAAGTGAAAAGTGAAAGTGAAGCCGCTCAGTCGTGTCCGACTCCTAGCGACCCCATGCACTGGAGCCTACCAGGCTCCTCCGTCCATGGGATTTTCCAGGCAAAAGTACTGGGGTGGGGTGCCATAGGCTATACTTCCTCTTTTTTTGGTAAAACATGCTGAAAGGATAAAATGACAAGCAGCCCTCTGGATCAGAGAATCTGACTCATTCGTTTGTAGCATCAACCTCAAAAAGGAGATGCCTTGACCTGAACTAGAATCCGGAACTGAACCTATTATATCCCTAACCATCCTCCACTGACAGAGGGAGAATTCTGTTAGGAACACTATATTTGGGATGACCCTATCTCTCTTAATTTCCCCCCAATGGTCTGGACTTGGGAACTTGCCTGATGATGTCCAGTTGACCACGTCTTTCTTAACTAGTGCATCTTCTGGAATCCCCAAGGAAAATACCAGCCAGGTGTTTGTGAATCATTTACACCCCTGCTACTGGGCTGTTGTTTGCAAAGAACTCTTTTCAAGTCCTGGTGGCCAGATGCGCCTCTATTTTATGAGCCAAACTTCTAGTTGCAGGAAGTCCTGTACTGCCGCCACTAAATAGCCTTCAGAACTGCTTCATTTTGAAGTTCAGACACCGTAAAGTGTGAATAGCTTCAAGATGGAGCAGATCTTTCCTCTAGATTGTTCTTCCTCCTTGTGTTGTTCACTAGAGGCATACCTGTCTATACACACATACTCACACAGGCACTCACACACATCTGGCTGCCCTATCTTCACATTAGCTCCTCCCTCTGGCCACTTACAAGCTCAAAAAGTGTGTCCCTAGTTCTTTGCTGCTGTGATTTACACTAAATGCACATCCCCAAAGAAGCCCATGTAGTTGTCGTCAACACTACAAAAACACTGCAGGCCTAAAAGCAAATGTGTTTCATTTTAGCATGGTGGTTTGTTGTGTCATCCTGCATTTTTTCAACTGTTAGTGGAGAAGCAGAGTAAATATCTTAAGGGAGACGAGGAAAAACTGGCGAAAACACAGACACCGCTGTCACTTACTCTTGGGCACTCTGGCATGGTTCTTTCCCTGCTTTTCCTCATCTCTCTCTCATGCTGTGCCTGACACAGATCTCCTGGAGGGTTTTATTTGAAGTTATTTATGCCATGGGCTTCATGGAGTGGGAAGCTCTGAGTTCCATAGGACAGGCCAAAATGGTACTGCTTTTGGCCAAAGGTCATTGTGAGACTTACTGTGCAATGAATACCTACTGAACAATCTTTAAAATAAGTTATAAAGATCAAAATAGAACAAAGCCAGAGTGAGCTTCTGACTACAAAATAGAATTTTTGTAGTTAGTGTCGTAAAAAGAAAAGCTTGCTCGATTGTAAGTTTTCAGACACAGAGGCCGACTTCTGTTGGTCTTCATGTCCCTCACAGGGCATGGCATGGTGCCTCGTAAAAATGGCAGGGATTTAAAAATTGTTTCTTGACTGATGAATCACACTGATCATTGCTGTCTTATATTCTTCTCTAAAGGAGTTTTAGTTTAGATTTTTTAATTGACCATTGGAAATATTGAGACACTTAACAGCAAATTTCCATGTCAGAGCCAAGCCATTTACCTTGTCCACACTGCTCACGAGGAAAGGAAAACTAGTCAGAAATACTCCACAAAACAGTTGGCATCGTTCCAAATAAAAGTTCCACGAGCAGTTTACCTTCTTCTTAGTTTATATCATCCAAAGAGAAGAAAATGCTATGTGACACACCAGACAGCATGCAGTTCCAAAATAAATCATTTGGGGCAATTAGCTGGCAATGTTCAATGATTAAAGTTTGACTAGAAAACTGTGAGCTGAACTGGAGGTCATGTGGAGCAAATACAACCAATGGATATTCCATCTCAATACTTTTTTGAGCATGAAATGTCATACAAACAAAAAGGAACATAGTAGATAATCCCATATTCAATACTTTCTTACATGATACATATTTTTTATTAAACCCTTGCATGAAAAATTATGAAATAATTCATTCTGAGTATTTTAAACCTACCAAACAATACTAAAAACACTATAACCAACTCTTTTGTACCCACCATTCACATTTAATAAACATTACTTTTTGCCATACATGCTTTATGTATTTTTTTAGCAAGAGGACATTACAGAGTCAGTTCAGTCAGTGCTCCATCATCAATTCCATTTCCTTCCCTTTCCCTGCTGGAATTTGTACTTTTACTGCATATATGTGAACCCATATTGGTAAAAATTAAAAGTCTGAGACTACCTGATATTTGTAATCTGTAAGGAAGTAGGAAGACTTGCACAGTGTTGGCAAGAAAGCAAACTGTCACAATGATTTTGGGAAGTGATTGGGCAATAACTACTAGTGTTGAAGATGGGCGTGCCCAGTGCCTCAGAGATCCCACAGCCAGGTTGCCTCCTTTGCTCAGGTGTGACAGGAGGCTAATGATGTCCCTTGAAGCTCAGTGTATGTTACAGAAGACTTTAAATGATCTAAATATTAATTTAAAAGATAATGAATCACTGCAAAACATTCACCCAATGAAATACTACACATCTGTTAAAAGGAATAAACTACACATCAACATGGCTGAATCTAAAAACAATTGAATAAAAAAAGAAAACGAGTGTTTGTAAGCATACCATTTATGTAAATTAAAAACACAGATCCCTTGAATTTTTATCTCATTTTCAATGACCGGGTGTGAAAGTTTAAAGTGATTCCTATGTAGATTAATTGAGTCAAAGACTGAGTGGATAAGATTTCAACATTTCTTCCCTCCAAAGCTACCTCATGGGACTTTATTAAGCCTCTAGAGTAGCCTTGTCCAATAGAAATGTCTGCAGTGGTGGAACTGGTCTGTATTTATGCTGTCTCATACAGTAGCCATTAGCCACATGTGGTTACCGGGCACTTGACATGTAGCAAGTGTGACTGAGGAATTGAATTTTTAATTTAATTTAAAGTTAAATAGCTACATGGGCTAGTGGCTAACATATTGGGCAACTCAGTCTAGCCCAAGGACCATAGAATACTGAGGACACACAGGGATCATCCAGTAAAGCACAGACTCTGGGAAGCTCCTTGCAAACAACCTGGGGCCTCAACAAATAAGTTGGGAGGAGGAGAAGGAGGAGGGGAGGGTGGAGGGGAGGGAGGAGCTGTAAATTAAAAGAGAAAAGATATAAAATGATCACATGTGGATGCCAATTTAAACAAACTGTCAAGAGATACTTTATAAATTCATGGAAATTTTAATAATATCTAGGCATTTCTTGGAGAAGGCAATGGCAACCCACTCCAGTGTTCTTGCCTGGAGAATCCCAGGGACGGAGGAGCCTGGTAGACTGCAGTCCATTGGGTCGCTAAGAGTCAGACACAACTGAGCGACTTCACTTTCACTTTTCACTTTCATGCATTGGAGAAGGAAATGGCAACCCACTCCAGTGTTCTTGCCTGGAGAATCCCAGGGACAGGGGAGCCTGGTGGGCTGCCTTCTCTGGGGTCGCACAGAGATGGACACGACTGAAGCGACCTAGCAGCAGCAGCAGCAGGCATTTCTTGATATAATTGGTTGCTAAGTTTCTTAGGTGTGATAATTGCACTATGATCATTTTTAAAAGCACCTTCCTTTTAGAAATACCTACTAAATTATTAATAGGTGAAATCATACAATATCATCTGGCCCTGGCTTCAAAAAAATAAAGGAAGGAAGAGGGGTGTGGAAGTATTCCTGAAACAAGATTGCCATGAGTTGATTATGTTGAAGCTGAGTATGCTATTCTACTACTCTGATATATACTTGCTAGTTCCATAATCCATGGTTTAAAAATAGAAATAATTAGTGTCAGTTAGACATCTTTCTTAGGATCTTACGATTGGTAAGGGTCAGAGTGTTCTGCTTTTTATACTCTTGGGCTCTATTTTACCTAAATAACTTTAGAAGAATAAGAAATATCCTCAGTAAAGGTCATATATCATCTCCTGGAAAACTCCTGCTGGTAGCTATCCTCCTGGCTGAATGGGGTGGGAGAATGAATGAGTGCTCTGGGTTTTATTTTGTAAGTAATTGCATAAACATGCCTTGTGGTCCAATCTCCGTTGATGGCCTCATGTGTTACGACTAAATATCCCTCTTTTTTATATTATAGTTTTTGAGGGGGTTCCCATCTACTGAACATCTGAATTTTATTGTATCCTGTAAGTATTATCCAAACTTTTAGTGCAAGCTCATTATGTTGTGTGTGAATAGCAACAGTGTGCAGGTCAGTAGGAAAGGCTCTGGGCAGGGACAGCTGGAAACCAAGTTGAATTAGGATGAAACTCTTAGCCCCTTCTGGGACTCTCCTTTTTCATCTGTTACGTTGAACAGTTAGACTGCTGCTGCTGCTGTTAAGGCGCCTCAGTCGTGTCCGACTCTGTGCGACCCCATAGACAGCAGCCCAACAGGATCCTCCGTCCCTGGGATTCTCCAGGCAAGAATACTGGAGTGGGTTGCCATTTCCTTCTCCAATGCATGAAAGTGAAAAGTGAAAGTGAAGTCGTTCAGTCGTGCCCGACTCTTAGCGACCCCATGGACTGGAGCCTACCAGGCTCCTCCGTCCATGGGATTTTCCAGGCAAGAGTACTGGAGTCGGGTGCCATTGCCTTCTCCCACAGTTAGACTAGATGCTCTTAATGTTCCCTTCTGTATTTAAAGATTGTTATAATTCTTTCCTATGAAAGAAAGAAAGTGAAAGTGAAAGTTGCTCAGTCACATCTGACACTTTGCGCCCTCCTGGACACTACAGTCCATGGAATTCTCCAGGCCAGAATACTGGAATGGGTAGCCTTTCCCTTCTCCAGGGGATCTTCCTAACACAGGGATCAAACCTAGGTCTCCTGCATTGCAGATGGATTCTTTACCAGCTGAGCTATAAAAGAAGCCCAAATCCTTTCCTATACTCATTATCAATTGCCTTACCAAATGTGAGGTGGCTTTCTACAACATTTATTTCATCTAATAATTTTGAAATCCTAGTGTGGTGGAGAGGAAGGCTTTGGATTTGGCAGGGTTTGATAGTCACAAATCTTTCTCCTTATTGCTTATGATTTCACTGTCCCTCTAAATGTTAACAGATTTTTCTCTCTTCAAATTGTTTCATTATTGGACAGTAATTTCTGGTCTCTTGCAGCAAGATTGATTCCATATTTGCTCTCTTTCCTATAATTGTCCTATATCTTGCCTGCTCTTTGTTAGTCTTAAAGAGTAATTATGAGTGCCAAGACAAAATATGAATTCATTTCTTCGTAACTCTGCAATGCAAATCGTCTTGTAGATTTTTTTCTGTACTTAAAATTGCCATGCCAATGGTTAAGTTGGTTTTGATTCACATCTCGAATTTCTCCATTTACTCCCATTATCAGATGACTGGCTTACCAACATTTGTTGATTCTGCTACTTCTTTTATGATAATCAAATATTGCACTTAGCACTCCTTTTGCACATTGACTTTATAGATGTTGTGTAAGCACTGCGAGCAAGATAAGGGCTAATGAGGCTTAACTGTATATAGAATTTTCTTAAGAAACAGGAACTAATCTTTTAGAGACTCTGCCCATAGGCAAGATACATTCTGGTTTTGTAAAGTTTTGGATGGGTTAGAGAAGGAGACAAATTTATCTCTAAACTAATTAGACTTCTTCTTGCTATTGGGAAGGTGAAGAAATTTTAGGGACTGTTGAAATGCCCGGAGTGGAGTTGGTCTGCAGGTAGATAGGGCTGGAGCACCATTGGCCTCAGTCAAGGAAGAGAGATGCAGTCTGAAGGGCTTTGTATGTTGATACACATTAGAAGACTTCTTTGCAGGCACAGGCCATGACTTTCCTATGTCCTCCCAGAGTTATCCACACAGCAGGACAAGATCTGGTATGTAACACATGGGCAACAAATACAAGTTCAAGGTAATTTGATTGTTCTCCCATGTAAACTGTACATTTTGGGGATACTTCTGTATTTAACTCAGTGATGATCTCTTGTTTTCCTAATGCTACTTTTTACTTTCTAATGAGGTATACGAAGCTCCCCTGGTGGCTCAGCTGGTAAAGAATCTGCCTGCCAATGCAGAAGACTTGGGTTTTAGCCCTGGGTTGGGAAGATCTGCAACCCACTCCAGTATCCTTGCCCGGAAAATTTCATGGACAGAGGAGCCTGGTGGCCTACAGTCCATGAGGTTGCAAAGAGTTGAATATGACTGAGCAAGCATGCATGCTAGCACGCATGTAAATTGAGCTTTTTTTTTTTTTTTTGGATACTTCTGTACTTAACTCAGTAATGATCTCTTGTTTTCCTAATGCTACTTTTTATTTTCTAATAGGATACATGAAGCAACTTTCCTTGGCATACAAGGAACTTTCCTTCTTCCTTAGAATTTAAATTAACCTTCTGTGTCCTGGTCTTAAAAGCTCATTTGAAAAAGATGGCAAGTTCCCTTGGCCAGTGAGGCCTCTGTGGGGCAGGGCACATCAGAGTCACTGCTGGTCATCAGCACACGTGCTATATAACACTGCTTTCCAATTTGAAAGCCATAATTTAGAATTAAGGGTTAGCAGATGTGGGGAACTTGTCACCGATAGAATGGTGTGCTTCCATTCTGTTCTGAAAATCACATTAATATAGTTGGGGGTTTCTTTGAAAATATAACTAGCTTGTTTAAAGCATAGTAACTGCTGGAACCACTAAATGATAGCTTCCTCTTAGGGTTTTATTTTGACAGAACATTCTATCTTAGCTGCAATGCTGAGGGTACATTCTATCTCAGCTGCAATGGCTGAGGAGACCCTGGTCTTTGTTTTGCTCCTATTTCACATGTCTCTGTGGGGAAAGGGAAGGTAGGAGGTGAGGAGAGCAGTGTGACTATGGTGTGTGCCTGTGTGTTCATGTATGGGGGCTCCTCTCTGCCGCTCCAGATCTGGATCCTTTTCTAAATTGGCAGGCTCTCAAGCGGGATATGTTCCCCAAGGAGGAAACTGGGCTGCAAGAAAAACATAATAATACTTTATATTTTTATCTGAGAAATAAAACCCATGTTAAGCAGTCTAATGGGAGAAGGCAGTGGCACCCCACTCCAGTACTGTTACCCAGAAAATCCCATGGATGGAGGAGCCTGGTAGGCTGCAGTCCATGGGGTCGCTAAGAATCAGACACAACTGAGTGACTTCACTTTCACTTTCCACTTTCATGCATTGGAGAAGGAAATGGCAACCCACTCCAGTGTTCTTGCCTGGAGAATCCCATGGACGGACAAGCCTGGTAGGCTGCAGTCCATGGGGTCGCACAGAGTCGGACACGACTGAAGCGACTTAGCAGCAGCAGCAGCAAGCAGTCTAATGCTTAATATAAGGAGCAATGGTGGATGATGCCCGTATTTGGGCTGCATATCAGATAATGTGTCACCTGTCACAGTTAGGCATGAGGTCCCTGGGAAAAGAGGAGACCGCATGCATTCAAGGGACTGATGGCATCCCATCAGTTTATTCCCTTCGGGTGTTGTCAGGCTTGTACCTGGTAAAGTTTAGAAAATTAAGATCTTTAATCAGTTAAAAAAAAAAAGTTTTTCACCAAAAATAAAAATACTTTGTAATGAGACCAAGAATATCAGTGAAATATGTCATATACCACACAGTTTCATTGGTTACATTGTAGCAAACTTGCAGCAGTATAAAGATGTTGCTATTTTCAAAGATGAATCTGGCAATTTTCTTTTACTTTGAGAGAAGGATTCTAAGTATTTTCACCTTCTTGGTGCTGTCAATGGGCTGTCTATAATGTTACCTTGCAATTGTTAAAAAACAAAAAAAGCCCTTAATGCCCCTTTAGGGCAAAATGGGCAAGAAAGTAACTGCTTTTAGAAGCCAACTCATCTTATGGAGACAGCAGTTTTTGAAATTGATTGGAAATGTTTTCAGAGATCTGAGCTCATTAAAAAACGCAATGCCTTTTGATATGCAAGACCATCTGACTGTTAATAAAGGAAGTTGGTTAGTCTAATTTCAACAACAACAACAAAAACCTTTGCTTAGTTGATGGATGGGATTGAAAAAAACAGTGCTATGATTAAAACAAAATGATGCACTTTCTCCTTTTGGATCTATGTTTATGAAATACCATTTTAACCTATAACATCTGCTATCAAGTATTGAAACAAACTGAATTTGAAATGAGACCTTCAAATTGCTTAGTCACAAGTGTTGAAACCTAAGATTTTCAAAAGAAGTATTCAAATGCAATCATTTGGTTCTCTCTGAAACATTATTAAAAATATTAAAATTAGTATAAAATTTTGATGACAGAAAATATTTTTGTTTCACTAATAATACAATTAAATGAAATTTCAATTTATTTTGAGAATATTATTTATTTAGCTTTGTCTCAACTTTTCAAATTTACATTTTAAAACTGCACGTATGTATTTACATGGGGGTAAATGTTCAAAATTATTTTACTGATATCACCTCATGATCAAAAATTTGAACTGCTTAAAAAGTTTTCCTTGGTTTTTCTAGGCTCCCGAAGACTTTATTTACTGAGTATTTAATCCTAGAGGAATTTAACTTTCTATGAATCCATGGATTAAGAAGTCATTAAAGCTTCTTGAAGACAGCATGTGTTCTTCTTTGTACCCCTCATAATGAAGAGAACTATAGTTCCTTTCTCATAGTAGATGCTTGATTAATATTTCCTGTTGGATTGTTTCAGCTTCTAAACCCTAGAAACCAAAGCCTAACATCATTAATCTGCATATTCCCTAGAGCACCTTGAATTGAATTCATGCAATTCCAAGACAGTCAAAAGAGTGTTTCATTCATGGAGAGCCTTTAGAGTGGGATTTGATGCTGACCTCCATGTTTTGGAAAGGCAGTTCTGAGGTCCTGGTTCCTAGGTTTTCAGAATCCTTGACTTTTCTGATCATGGGGTTAAAATGCCAGTCCTTTCATGAGCCTGGGTTTTGGACAAACCACCTGCAGTTTTAGACAGACAAAGGCGGTGGTGACTAGCCTCCAGAGAGAGACTAAGCTAAGCAAGAACACTGCCAGGTTGCTCGGAGAATCTCTAAGAAAGGGAACCAGGACTTTGGCAGGCCTGAGAAAGCTTGGTGAAGGGAATAAGCTCAGAGATCAGAAAACAAGAAATAGGGGCAACTATAGCCCTGGGATTTCTTTGGAAGGAATGATGCTAAAGCTGAAACTCCAGTATTTTGGCCACCTCATGCGAAGAGTTGACTCATTGGAGAAGACTCTGATGCTGGGAGGGATTGGGG
Source organism: Tragelaphus eurycerus (assembly GCA_935064755.1). Lineage (NCBI taxonomy): Eukaryota > Metazoa > Chordata > Mammalia > Artiodactyla > Bovidae > Tragelaphus > Tragelaphus eurycerus. Next base: position 18,702,456 of record CAKXYN010000023.1, read on the forward strand.
GCAGGAGGAGAAGGGGACAACAGAGGATGAGATGGCTGGATGGCATCACTGACTCGATGGATGTGAGTCTGAGTGACCTCCGGGAGTTGGTGATGGACAGGGAGGCCTGGCGTGCTGCAGTTCATGGGGTCGCAAAGAGTCGGACACGACTGAGCGACTGATCTGATCTGATATCAACCTCAAAGTGAACTGTGCATATTATTAGTAGGAATTGCCCAGGATGAATCTACAGAAGAATTTTAAGTCTGGGAGTTTTTCTGAGAGTGATACTTAATAGAGTCAGAGTGGCTTGGTGAGGAGTGAACTGAGAGTGGCGGCACTCATTAGCTGAGGAATACTAGAGCCATTTAGCCTGACTCTGTGTTCAATCAACTTTGGTTTTTGTATGTTGCATGTGGCTCAAGCCCCAGCAGACTGACTAGACAACGTGAGAGGCTGGATAGAAGTGCAGTTAATGCCAAAAAGTTTGACGCTACATCTGTTGAGTCTCACAGCATGCCAGGTGGTCACGCGGCGGGGGTAGCTGCAACCTCTCAAAGGGCTCTTTATTTCTCTTTTCTTTCCTCTCAAATGTGGCATAGCAGTATTCTTAACTGTAAATACCATCACTTATATAATACTCCAGCTATTGTAGATACGTGTTCATAAGTGATCACGAGAGACTTTCTTTCTCTAAGTTTTGAAAAAGAAAATAGAAAAACAAGGAAGAACAAAGAATAATGTAACAGACATGATCTTATGAAAATGTTCACATTTTTAATATTTAGGCTTGATGGAATAAATCCTTATTGACTATGCTAGAACGTTAAGAATTACATCAAATGGTTGGTATTCATGTTTTGTTTTCTATTTGGTCTTAATAATTGCATTTGAGTTTACTTAAAACTCAGACTTTTGTTTACATTCTGATAGAAAACATATTGACCAGGACATTAGGAGAATGAAGCTCTCATCTTGATTTTTCACCCCTCAGTACTGTGTGTCTTCAGACAAATCTCTCAATTTCTTGGCAGGACATTGACTTCAGAATAAATATGATTCTGTAAAAATAGGTATATACCTCCAAGTCTTCTCTGTTCTAGGTAAAATGTCCTCAATTCCTTCATCTATGTTCATATGAAATTAACTCTAAACTATATTCCATTTTGATTACCCTCCACTGGAGATTTAATCATCTGACAAATCTCACCTTAAATTTTGTTGCCCAGGATGGAACTGATTTTCCAAGTATGAAGTGATGAATGCGTATGGCACTATACTTAATGTGAGCTACATAAAAACAACCAAAAAGCCTCCTTTTTTTTTTTTTTTTCCAGCAACATCACATGGTTGGTTCACATTAAATGGAAGCTCAATTAACTCTCTTAAACACTTGCATAAGTTTGGCCACCAAACTTGGCCATTGCTACATGGAATTGGTTTTTGAGCTTAAATGCAAGTCTTCTATTTAAATCTGCAAAATTTAATTTTACTGGTTTTAATCTATTGTGAAAGTCTGGAATCTTATTTTTGTTTTCTCAGAGAGGGCCCAGGTTTGTGAAGTTTCCAGAGAATCTGAATACCCACATGTCAACTTTTGCTTTAACCCCTTCTGAGCATGATTCCTGTGACTCAAATGTATGCTACTATTTTTCTCTTTATTGAAGTTTCTCAAGAAAAGAGGTCAATTTACACAATGAAATATTCCTGAATTCTTCATAAAACCAGCAAACAATTTATACCCATTGCTTTAGACTTTCACATCTGTTTGTGTCCGGTTAGTAAATGAAGGGTGTACCACAGAAACAAGAACTTTGCAGAGCCCACAGGTGTATGCCCAACTCTATTATTTCTGCCAGAAAGGATATTGCATCTCCTGTTGGAGAGGGAAAAGAGAAGTCTTACATTTTTCTTTTATCCAGAGGCAATTCTCCAGCCCTAGTGGGAAAAGAAAAGACAAAAACAAAACAAAACAATGCTAGTTGTGGTTCCAGGGCTTTCCAGTTTCTGCTGGAATTCATTCAAATGAAGTCCTCTCCCTAAAAGCCAAAAGGACTCTCATTTCAGTGTTAATCTTTCTGGTCCCTGTACATTGCTTATGTCTCTCTGATGGCACTTCACACAGTGTGTCCTGTTTTAAGATGATGGGATTACTCTGCTCTTATCTCTTCTTTTAAATTGTTTTTTTCGTAAGGCACAAGGACCATATCTTAGCCATTCTTATTTATTCTTAGAACAAACAGGGACTGAGCCCACTCTGTGCCGGGTGCTATGCTAGGCACTCAGTTCCAGCTCCATAAGGTGAGGTCCTAGCACAGAGCTCAGCTCACTTACTTGAAATGGACAATCCACGTGCTCCAACCTAAACCAACACTTACCATCTATTTTGTAAAATCTGTGTGTAAAACAGAAAAGGACTTATTAAAGGGGATCCAAATCACTGTAAATTAAACTAGATCCTCACATATTTCAGCTGTTCACTGCTCTCCTCAGAGCACCATTAGCTGCTGGAGTATCCAAGCTATGATCCAAAGCACTGGAGTACTATGAAATACAGGCTGAACTCCAAACCACCTCATAGGAGAAGTGAAGCTTCGACGAAAGAAACAAGTTTAGAATTTATTAAGTGCCATTAAGAAAACAAGCTTGAACATATAAGTCCACTGATTAATGAAAACTATGGTCCCCTGGAAAAAGGAGACAAGTACATGTTATATATTGACTATGTAACACCAGAAATGAGAGTGACAGAGACAGAGGATGGGTGGGGAGATGAAAGGTCTTCTCATGGCTGAACATCTGGATCAGAATTATAATGGTTTATTGTGGGGGAGTGGTCATATGCTCTCTTGGCAAATTATCAATACATTTAAGTTCTGAGCACTAAATCAATAGGTTGGGTTTGTTGTTGTTATCATCGCCTTTTTTTTTTTTTCCAAATAAAAGCTTGGATAGACACAAGGCAGCAAATATTTCTTCCTCAATTTAAGATTTGACAATTTAACAGGAAAACACTCATTCATCATCTTTTCCTTTTAGAGACCATAAATTATTGGCTCATATACCATGTGGCTTGGATTCTAGGAAAGTTAGTGTAAACAAACCCAAGTTACAATGCGTGGAGTAAGAGAGTGAGTCATAAACAAAACACAGACATATGCTCTCATATAAATAAGGGCCTGGATCATCAGCTTCCCAAAGTCTGCTTCTCATTAATTACACAACAAAATGAACTTTCCATATGTAAAGCCCAAATCACTTAACTCTAGCAACTTGCACAAGACAAAGACCAGGATTGTACCTAAAAGGCACTGACAAAAAACTGAATTTCAAAATAATGAAAGTCCTCTCAAAATATCTTCAGGTATTGGAGGGTAAGAAAATCCCTTGGAGGAGTGTTTCTGAGCGCTGAAACTATTCCCAACAACCCAGGAACACTGCTTGAGGCTAGTCTGATCCCCTGCTGAATTTAAAGGTAGTATCAGGCTTACTCTCTTTGTTCTGAGCTCTGTCATCTTTATGGGGCAAGCCCTGGGTCCAGGCCACACAGGGTGTTCACAGACATTGCTGGGAACACTGAAGAGTTGAAATTCCCTCCGTCAGTACCTTCTCACTGTCCTTTGAAATTGCCCATTGGTAGCACAGATTCACGTTTCCTTATTGTTGTATGAAGGCTATCTGGTCTCTCTTAATTTAAAGAAATTTCAAGGAAACACAGAACAACTCCTAGGGAAGACGATTCTTGAACAGGTGAGGAACTCTGAGAGAGATGATAAGCAGCTAAGTTCTCTCCTTGTGTCTCTTTGAAAAGTAGACCTCATAAGCAAACTAACAACATTACTTACAAGGGACATCAAAATAACAGATGTCACATTTTAGGATTCTTGGGTGGGGAAGAGAGGAGAAAAAGAAATTTTATTCTTTGCTGGGGGTGTAGTGGGGTGTATGTATGTTTTTTTTAAAAATCATTAATTTACTCAATGATTGTTTTTGTAGCATTTACTCTTTGTGTCATACCATAGACCATAAAAGGTAAGTGGACTGTATCACCTCTGCTCTCATATGAGACTATAGGAAAGGGGGAGAAACTAACATTTCTGGAGAACCTACAGTGTAGTCTGCAGTATTTCACATATTTCCTCATTTAATTGTGATCACAACCAAGTGAAGATATTACTATCTCTATTGTACAGAGATGAAAACTGAGACCTAAGAGATTAAATAATTGCTCCAAGGGACACATAAGTCATGGATTCACAGATTCAAGCAAGGGCTGCCCTATTTCAAAGTGAGTTTCATACCATATTTCCTTACTAAGAAAACAAAGAAGACAAGGAACTGGACCAGGAGAAATCCTGGGTTTCCCTGGTTTTCCCAATTTCAAAGGCCTTTTTCAGCCCCCAAATTTCACAGTTAAATAACACAGGTATTACCGTGTTTTAGATCACAAGTAGATCGAGTAGAACAAGTAGATCACCTGTTCTACTTCTGCTAGACTAGGTCTTCTTCACATTGCTTTGATCCTGTTGCTGTCTCAAGGTCACATGCCTTTAAGGGTTCTGTATAGGGAGCCAGACAGCCAATATAATGAGTGAGGTTGCCCAGGATTATGAAAGAAGGTGGGGGTAAATAGAGGAGGACATGGGAAAATAATGAGAATATGGCCCATCCAATGGGACAAATGTAATTCTGTATCAATCATTGTTGTGAGGTAGGAATCTGAGTCCAAATTTATCAGATAATCTGGTTTCCAAAAAGCCAGAACTCTGATGATTATGTAAACCTGATGTTGAAAATCTACAAATTAACTTTTTAAAAAATGTATAAACCTGTGTAGGTCAATTGAAATACAACTGCAGACAGCTATTGGCCCATGACTTTATTTTTCTATCACTGTCCTTCAGAAGAATCACCAGGACTCATTCTGGAATTTCAGGGACTCCAGGTTCTGACCCCAAACTTTTCTTCCAGCCTTATCTGTCATTATTTCCACATACACTTCTATCTTAGAGATGCTGTAAACCTGTCTTTTCTGCTGCTGTCTACTTATTTAATTTGATCCATCCTTAGAGGGCCATCTCAACTCTTCTCTCCCCAGATTATCTCAGTGTCCTCCAAACTCCCTTAGTGCCATTCAGGTGGAAACTAATGATTTATTAGTTGCTAAATGGCACTCCACTCCAGTACTCTTGCCTGGAAGATCCCATGGACGGAGAAGCCTGGTAGGCTGCAGTCCATGGGGTGGGGAAAAGTCGGACACGACTGAGCGACTTCACTTTCATTTTTCACTTTCATGCATTGGAGAAGGAAATGGCAACCCACTCCAGTGTTCTTGCCTGGAGAATCCCAGGGATGGGGGAGCCTGGTGGGCTGCCGTCTATGGGGTCGCACAGAGTCGGACACGACTGAAGCAACTTAGCAGAAGCAGCAGCAAATGATAGCTCTGTTAGTATCTGAGACTGTTATTCAACCTATTAATTTAAAAATATTACTTGGCCATTTCATGTTTTAGAGTCAAGTCTTCCCAAATAGTGTGAACATTTCCCTAGGGCAAGGGCCAGTATTCACTTGTATGTGGCAGGTACTTAAAAAATATTTGACATTTGTAACAAAACCTTCTAGAAGTTTTAGTAAGATGCACTTGATATGAAGGCCTTAACAGGTGGCATGAAGCAAGAGTATTTGGAGGAGGTAGTGAGAATAAAGAGGCTTCCCAGGTGGTGCTAGTGGTAAAGAGCCCACTGGCCAATTCAAGAGACGTAAGAGACTCAGGTTCAATCCCTGCATTGTGAAGATGCCCTGCAGGAGGGCATGACAACCCACTCTAGTATTCTTGCCTAGAGAATCCCCATGGACAAAGGAGCCTGGTGGGCTGCAGTCCAGAGTCCGACATGACTGAAGCAACTGAGCATGCATGCATGCAGTGAGGATAAAACTTCTAAAGATAGTTAATGGGTGTTATGATCTGAGTCATAACATGACTAAATTATGACTTACATGATTAAATTATAGCATGACATGACTTCATTTTTGACATGAGAGGGGTCATAAGACAGTAATATATTGTTTTGAGTATGTGATTCGTGTTTTTATCTGCTATTTCATTTCTTTCTCACCACTGCCTAAAAAGCAGAAATTATTTTTCCTATCTCACTGATGAGGAAACTGAGACTCAGAAGTCTTAGTTAGACTGTTACTCACCTAAGGAAATTAAGTACTGCAGACTATGCAATAACACTGGTCCTTGAATTTCAAATCCAGTTTTAACTTTACATCTGTGTGGTAGCCAGAAAGAGTCCAGGTTTCCTAATTTCTAGCAGGGAATATTTGTAATTCAGTTCACTTCTCTGGGCTCAATTTCCTCAGCTGCAACATGAAGGGGTTTGCAGAGATCCCTTATAGTCTATTCTAAACCAGTCTTGTCAATTCCAGTATAAGTAGGAGAAGGAATCCCCCTGGGAGGTGCTCTGGGATTATCACAATGACTCTCAAAGGTAGAGCGAAGTGGGCTGCGGGTGAGTTAGACCTCTCTCTCTGTCTGTCTGTCTCTTTCTCTGTCTCACCTGTTTATTCTCTCTAAACCTCTTTCTTCAGTCTCTTAGATTGACTTACAGTCTGCCTGGACCACTAAAGATCATTCTTAATGACAGTCATTACACAGTTCTTCCACGCTGCCTGAGGCCATTTCCGCAGCAATAAGCAGGGAAAGACCCTGTCCCCCTTCACAGCTGGGCTCAGTATGCCAACTTCTCTGGAACCAAGAAGTTTTTCAAAAACTCTCCATTAATTACAGGAAACCAAAAGCACTGTCCCCCCTTCTCATTAACACAATTGCTTTCAGTTGCCACTAAATTATCTCACCACCATTAAACTAACAATCTAATTAGACTTCTGGAAATGGAAAGAGCCAATGAATAAGGCAGGCGTGTCACTTTCATCTCAAAACTGATCGTAAAATATTTGTGCCCTTTTGTTCTCAGCCACATAAAATCTGCCCTGAAAGACTGTCCTTTCATTATCTCCTGTTTATAAAGAGGAGTTTGAATATTTGATATAAAATGAGTATCTTAATAGAAATCACTTCACGTGTGGGAGGTTTTCTTTCCCGCATTTCTGAGCGTGGGATCATTATTACAATGATCGCACCTGACTCCCCCAGTGTGTGATGCCTCACAGCCAAACCTCCCACTGGGCTTCGATGAAGGTGTGAATGATACTATCACTAGGAAGATGATAAAATGTATTATTATCATTATTTTGTTTTTAAGAGAGTCTGATTGTGGCAAGAGGTGGTTGGGAGTGTAATCTGTACAAAGCATTTGGAGAAGATAAATTGAGTTAAACTTCTCACAGGCATAGCACTTTCCAACCTGACATTAAACCCTCTGCCTTTCCTAAAATTTCAGCTCTGGAGAGAGCAAAATTAGTTAAATCCAGTCCAGGCATGTTTACTGAGTATCTACTATGTAACCCAGCTCTGCAGGAGGTTCTTGACACCGAAATATGATTAAATGTTGCTTAATAGCAGTGTTCCTGGATTTTTTTTCTCTTGTTTTCATCCCATTTAGCCCAAGGTTCTGGAAATTCATGGGTTACTCAATACTCATTGAATGGAACAAATCTTAAATAGGAAATGGTTGCTGCCCTCCGGAAATCAATGCTTCGGACAGAATTCAAGAATGGTATATATAAAATAATTAAGTACGTATCAGCATAGGCCAGTGTAAGCTCCAGCTTTCCACTGAGAAGTTCACCCTGAAACCCCCAAAGAATTTCTGAGTAAAGGAATACATTTATATGTACAAATTCCTTCTCCTCTGTATAAGCACATACCTATTTACCAAATAAACCATGCCATTTAGGCTGGTTTTTTTCTTTAACTTGAAAACAATCTTCCTTGGAGGATATCCTGGTGGACTAGCCAGAAGCTGGTCTGCAACTACTAAAGATTCTAGAGGCCCCAGAGGTCCCTCTCAGGTTGTTCCTTTTGCAGAATAGTCTCAGGATGATGTGCTGTTTCTGGGGCTGACATGGAAAATAAAAGCAAATCAATGCCTCTCAACTCTAGTAAATATCATGCTAGAGTATGTGTTTTCATGCACCAGATGGTCTTGTGCAGGAGACAGTTGTCCAGTTCATTTTGACTAATATTTAATGATTAGCTATTGTTTGCCCATGCCACCTCAGAGCTAGACACTGGGGTTTCAAAGTTGAATGAGGAGTCCTGGATTTGGGCCCCCTGCAGCATACAGCAAGTTCCCACTGGCTATTTTACATATGGTTCCCACTGGTTTTACATATGGGAATGTATGTTTCCATGCTACTCACTCAATTCATTGGTCCATCCCTCACCTTCCCTGACTATGTCCACAACTGCTGCCCTGCAGATACGTTCATCAGTACCATCTTGCTAGATTCCACGTGTATGTGGTGGGCTGAGGTGGGAGATGAGGAGGAAGGCTCAGAGGAAGGGGACACACGTATATCTATGGCTGATTCATGTTGATGTATGGTAGAAATTAGCACAATATCGTAGAGAGATTATCCTCCAATTAAAAATAACTTTTAAAAAAGTCAAATAAGGTCTGACAATAGGGCAGTGGACAGTGCAGCGTGGGACACAGACACCACATTAAATGTAGGGATCAATGATCAATAGGCTTGTAGGGAGCCATGGGGCACAGAGGATGTGGTGTCTCACGTGGGGTGATTCTCAAAATGGGTGAAAGGGAAGCCTTCTTAGAGTTGAAGCCACTTACGATGAAGAATAATCATGAATTCAATATCTAAACAGCTTGAGGAGTGGGTGAAGGAGACAGGAACATTCCAGGGTGGAAAACAGGTAATAGCAATAACAGTTTCTAACAGTAACAATAGTAGCAGCGACAATAAGACTTATTTGCTGAACTCTTCCTATGTGTTAGGCACTCTGCTAAGATTTGCTTAAGGCTTACTTCATTTATTCATTATTGAATTACTTCAATAATGAAGAATTACTTACTTCATTATTATTCACCATAATCCTTTATGCTGGGTACCATGCTTTTCTCCATCCACAGATGTGAACACTGCTTTAGTGCAGTACTGAGCTTCCAACACAGGCAATCAGAATCAAGAACACATGCGTTCAGCTAGAGCGTTGCATAGCCCACAAGTGGTGTCAAGAAAAATGAGCCAAAACTTAGAAACAAGGTAAATGGAAGGGTGCATGTCCTTTTGGACTCTTAGTGTCATTTTACAGGCCTGCCCAAGGATTAATTATCCAGGGAAATGTACCCTTATTGAATTCACTATCCACTGCTGATTAAAGGCTCAGATTCTGCCAGGTAATATATTAACTTGTAGACTTTTGCCCAGAAAATATGCAAATTATTTCTTTCCAGTAGAAATATAAGCCCAGAGGTTATGGTTTTATTGCCCATTAGGACATTCACTGAGCAATCTTGCTGAGAATTCTTTCTCCAATGCCTACATTCCTGCAATGCCATTTTCTTCTATTTTTAATTATTTCTGGACCAGTTTTATCACCAAGTTGGTTTCCTCATTAAAGAGCTGAATGAATCTTTGACATGAGTTTTTAGTTTTTTGAAAAGTACACTCTGACAGTGGGGATTCCAAAGGAGTTTGGGGCTGGCTGACATTTTCAAGCAAATGCGGTTGGAGCAGAAGGCAGGGGCTAGATTCTGGAGAATCTGCTGCTTCTTGGGGATGTTTACAGCCATGTTGTTCAATCACTAAGCTGTGTCCGACTCTTTGTGACCCCATAGCCTGCAGCATTCCAGGCATCCCTGTCCTTCACTATTTCCCGGAGTTTGCTCAGACTCGTGTCCATTGAGTTGGACAGCTTTGGCCATAGCAAGAACTCAGCTTTTCTAGGCTGTCCAGTTTGGAGCCAAAGGGAAGGGACTCTTTTTGGACTTTGTGTTCAGTAGAGCTTGCTAGGCAAACAGAGTCTGTTTGCTACTGAGCTACTGAGCTCATTCTGAGCTACTTCAACATCAGTGGGTAGGTAGCCCTTTAGAAAATTTGAGTGATATGTTTTTTAAATAAAGCTTTATTTTCTCTAGATCTTTTTGAACTTTTTCTCCTGTATATTTAAGTGATTAATCTGGACTTAGAGAAATTTATTTTACAATTTGATGACTTCTTTGGTTTGTATACGTATGGCTTTTAGATGTTCCAAATCCTATCGACTTGCACATATATTTGCTCTATTTTGGTTCTTTTTGAAGGACAAGACTTTTGGCTGAATTGACCTGTCATTTTGATCAGGAGCTTCAGATCATGATTCCCCATGTGACAAAAAACAAATAAATTACTTTACAATTCTGAAGTTCCTGTTCATTGCTTCTTGCATTTGCACCTGGATATTATTTCATCCTTTTGCTTTTAGAAGCAAAATGTCTAAATATTTGATAGACTTGTGAAATTTAAATATTTTCACTTACTCTGATAGTTCTAAATAAGACATATCATGCAGTTTGAGAGAATAGTTTATTAGCTTTGATACAAAATAGATACAAACTATAAACTGAGAGCTATGCTCCCTCCATTGCCCCTCTGTCCTCTCTAACAAGACTATACCTTGAACAGGTGAGATTTGGTGACAGCAACCGTGATACATGTCTTTTTTCCTATTTGAATTTAAGATGAGAGATTATCAGTGTGTGTGTGTGTGTGTGTAGAGAGAGAGAGAGAGAGAGAGAACAAGAAAGGAACGCCTGCCTATTTGCTTGTTTTTCCATCACTACTACTCTGGACTCTTGGTGTAGAAACCAAAGAAATTTATTTTCTTGGTGTTTTATGAAGTGCCTACAAACTTTGTAATTTATTTAATAACATAGTTTCATCCTAAATACAAAGTGTGGGAGCCTGTTTCAGTAGTGAAATCCTGTACTCTCTACACATCCCATAATCTCCTTGAGAAATCAGTTCAGTGTGTAGAGGATCAGAAAAATCAGGCTAACTTATTCAGGTGCACATTATCTGGTGTGGTTATTCAATCACTATCGGAGCAGGGCAATAGAAGTTATTTCAAATTATACATCATTTCGAACAAACTTTATTGAAGCTTTCACTGCATTAGCCCTAATTACTCACAATAATGATGCAGTGCTGCCTTGAACCAGACCTCCTGTGCTGTGCCAGGGGACTGTAGCTGATCAATGGCTATTGAGCAGTTTGATCACGAAAGCTGACCTGCTTGAGCACCAGTGGCACCCACTGCCTTCCCTCCCTCCCAGAAGGTCACAGACTGACTTGTTCTCAGTCTGGCCACCCTCTCTTACAGCTCCTCTTCTGCCTCCTCCTCCAAATCAATAACTTCATAAGCAGCACGACTATCAGACTTGGAGAAGCTAAAAAAAAAAAAAATCCCTTAAACAAATAAAAATACACACATACACACACGTACCAGCTAGAAAAGACATATTTTTAAGCCTCTGACCTACATTCATTTCTTCCATTTCATGTTTATAAAATGAAGTGGGAAATGTTCCTTTTTCTCTTTCACCAAAGACCACCTGTCTAAAAAAATTACCATTAGGACTATAGACTGATAAATTATTTGGCAAGTATTTACCAACAGCCTACCGCATGTCTGTCAAATGTTTCCCATTTGCTTGTTAAGCAGTTCCAATATCAAGCATGTTTTTCTCAGATGTCTCCCATGTTGTTTGGTATTGAATACGTTACAGGTATTGCCTTGTAAACATTCATTTCACTCAGGGATTATATATTCAGCACCTACTGTGTGTCAGGGGCTATACTAGATACCTTAAAGTAAATGGAATTTCAAGTTAATTGAATTATTTTAGCATTTTAAAAATCTCAATAGGGAATTCCCTGGCAGTCCAGTGGTTACGACCCTGTACTCCCACTGCAGAGGGGATGGGTTCCATCTCTGGTCGGGGATCTAAGATACCTCATGCCACGTCGTCAAAAAAATATCTCAATAAATGATTTCCTAAATTAATTATGCTTTATAAGCAACTTAATTTTACTCTTCTTTCCTTTTTCTTTTCTGCACTTGTCTGGGTCTTCAAAATCATTCCATAGAAATGATGACCTATTGGAAAATAAGTTGATTTCTGTGTACAGCCAGAAGTAATTTCTAAATTACCTTATTTATAGTGAAAGGTGGTACTCTAAAGAAAACAATAAAGTGAGTTTTCTCATCAGAAATATGTATGATTAGTGTACAAGCACCAAACTGAATGAAATCAAACCCAGAAACTATTTATTAACTGCCTTCTGTATACTTGACTTTGGTTAAAGCATCCAATTATGAGTTTCACTGACTGTTCTCTAAAAAAATTAAAAGTCCATAATTAGTAAGAAAGAAGTCTGCCTCTGCTACTGTTGGGCCTATGACAGAAATGAGATTCCACTGGAAATCAGGCAGTAAATCAAGAAATTTGAATTCTAATCCAACTGCATGACCTCAGGCAAATTTCTGAATCTTGGAAGCATCAATGTCTTCACATGTGAAATGGGGCACTGGGCATGAGCCCAGGTTGTGCAACCCTAACTCTCTTAGATTTATGGGAAGACATTTGTCTGTGGGGAGTGGAATCTCAGGAAGGTCTGGTCTCCAGCACCTGCAGTAGGTCTTTAGCTTGTTTCCCATAAAGTTCTGCTCAGCAGCCTAAGACCCGGAAATGGACCAAATCTGTGAAATTCTCATGAGGCTCTCCTTTGAGTACTGCCAAAAATAAACAGCCTATTCCTATATCCTGAAACAGGAGGGCTTTGGCTCAGCTCTTATTACCAGAAAGGCGGGTTTAAAAGTTTAATATCCACCTGTTTCTATGCCCGTTTGGCGTATTTGTAGATTATTGAATGCAAATAGAGGAGGCGAGCCTGTAGAAGGTTGGGATCCCAAGAATGCATTCTCTCACTCAGCATGGAAAGAGTTCAGGAAAGGAAAACAGGGAATCACCTGTCTTTTGCCTCTGGGAAATATCTATTCTTGGCAAGCAAAGGCGGAAACACATAGGCTAATTTTTAAATCCATAAAGGGAGGTCTCCAGAGCTTAACTGATAGAGTTCAATAAGCAGTTATCTGGATGGGTATGCATACTTTGGGCTTCCCAGGTGGCACTAGTGCTAAAGAAAGCCCCTGCCAATGCAGGAGACATAAGACACATGGGTTCAGTCCCTGGGTTGGAGAGATCCCCTGGAGTGGAGCATGGCAACCCACTCCAGTATTCTTGCCTGGAGAATCACATGGACAGAGGAGCCTGGGGGGCTACAGTCCATTGGGTTGCAAAGAGTGGGACACAACTAAAGCAACTTGGCATGCACACACACATGCAGACTCTGGCCCAAATCTTTTGCTCCAGCCAAGTGATGAATTCCTAGAGTTCCAGGCATGGCAGCAGTGCCCACTTCTCTATCCACAGATGCCCTTCCACAAAGGTACTGCAAGTCTCAGGGGCAGCTTCTTCAGCTTTCCTCTGTGATTCTCCCTCCTAGAGGGAGAGCTGTTCTCATAGCTGGCATCGTTTACCTGGCATTTCCATCAAAAACTTTTCATTTCACACCTAGCAAGTGAAAGATGCTAATACTCTTGATCATATTGGAGAGATGATCCCATTTCTTCAAAGCAAGATTTCCCAAGTGGTGGTGAAGATCACCATTCCCAAGAGATGTTAAGAACTACTCCCAGAAAAAATGAGGTTGTGTGGTCAGGTAAGATCATGAAATTCTGTGTCTCACCCTCCTGGAACTTCACAGTGCACAATGGTCAATTAAAGGCTTAGGAAAACCCTGCAGAAAGGAAGCAGGTACAGAGTAGCATTCCTCACACTCATCTAAGTTTGAAAACATCTATCACAAAACACCTGCTGATATTTTGTGAGACTCAACGTGGGAAATTGTGCCAAATACTTCTTTCTGTTATTTCAGTTGGCCTCCTTTCCTAATTACCAATGGTCTCAGTGAAAGAGGTGGGTATGGAGACAAGTTGAGTTCTCTATTTAAAGCAATCTGCTGAATTACAGGGCTTTTCTGGTGGCTCATATGTTAAAGAATCCACCTGCAATGTGGGAGATCTGGGTTTGATCCCTGGGTTGGGAAGATCTCCTGGAGGAGGACATGGCAACCCACTCTAATATTCTTGCCTGGAGGAAGTTGGGTTTAGAGTGAATATCAATAATGAGTGTCTTCTTCGGCTTCTAATCATAATAGGCATTTCTAAATACTGCAATATGCCTAAGATTTACCAGTACATCAATTCAACACATTTTATGGAATGTGCCATCATCATTCTGGGTGCCGTGAAGACAGAAGAATCTAAATCATGGGTTCTATCTCTAAGGTACATACAATTCTGTCACAAGAGAAAAGTTAAAGAGAAGCATTTCTTATGCAGTCCAAATGCACAACAGAGATGCTGGACGCTATTGGTATTCAGAGAAGATGTGACTTACTTGCTGGGCCTTGAAGATCTGAAGGATGTGAATAGGAATTGAGTAAGGCTGTCCTCAAGAAAGGTGTTAAGCCAAGCGCAAGGTCTTCCTTCCTGGCAGTAGGGATGAGTCTGGCACACTGGGGTTGATACAGGAGATGATGTATGAAGTAATGGAAGGCAGAGCATAAGGGATGTCTGAGTAAGGAGCTTGTATTTTATAAACTGCTAGTGAGGAGCCAGGTGGCTATTGAGGAATTCATGACATCATGAGGCAGAATGAATTGAGCCTCAGGGAAGCGCTGATTATTGTCTCCTAAAGCCTGGTGGGCTGCCGTCTGTGGGGTCGCACAGAGTCGGGCACGACTGAAGCGACTTAGCAGCAGCAGCAGAAGCAACCCTGGTGAGTACAGGAGGTAGGGAAATGCAGTGGTCGAGACCATGTGTTTTGGACCTGAGTTGGAATCTTAACTGTCTCAAAGTTCCCGGGGCAAGTTTCCTTACCCTTAGCTTCCTCTTCTGGAATGAAGATGCACGTATTTGTTTCAGAGAGCTCTTTTATGAGTTACATGAGATGACACATATAAGGTCCTTTATGCCGAGGCTAGTAATTACGAAGGCTTCAGTGATTAATACTGTTACTATTACTCACTGACCTCTGCTTCCAGGTTTTGAGATGATCTCTTTCCTTTCTTAGACCTTCTCCCACTAGAAAAATCCAGTGCTGAAACAGCGCCCGTGCTCAGCATCTGCGAGAGGTTGGCTGAGCACAGAACTGTTACCTGTATTCAGCAGCACATTCCCAGAGGGCTTTGCCATGCCCACTTTCCCTGGGGCAAATCCAAAGCATCTGAAGTGCTCACCTGCATCCGACGTTGCTGCCGATGCAGCAAGGAGAGATAACACGGGGGCAGGTGGGATCGCAACACTGTCCACTGCGGCTGGCTTCTTCCTGGTCATCATGGTGGACGCTGAGCCCTCATTCTTACCATGCGTTGCCGTTTGGTCCACTTTTAAGTGGGGACTTGGTATCCCTAAAAAAACAATGGCCCCAAAGCCTACAGTCACTTTAAAGAAACAGGAAGACAGACAACATATAATCTGAAAATGACCTGAGGTCACATCATCAAATGATCTGATCTTTTGCTGCAAGAATGACATTTCAGAATGTTTAAAGAAAAAAAAAATGAATTAGAAGCATCACTGGTTTTGGTTTTGTGGCTGATGTTAGTGGTGACAACATTGGGGGGGCTACCTGGAAGTAGGGGTCAGGGCACAGGTCTAATGGAGTTATCCATTGCGTACACTTTACCTTCCATGGGTCAAGAAGCCTGTTTTTTACAGAGGTTGTGGTATACACAGCATGGAGGGGAGAAGTGCACCCCATCCTAGCGAGGCTTCTCATCTCAGTCAGCTGAGGAGACAAGACTAAATGAAAAGGAAAAACTGGGCAACAAGTGTGGGCAGGTCTGCATGTTATTCATTCTAGGTGCTTGGGAGGCAGGGGTTAGTGTGGGAAGAAGTGGGGAAAGGCTTCTCAGAGCAGCATGGTTGAAGGAAAGGCATTCTCAGTGCTTAGGAGAGTGTCTCCTAAGTCATGGTGGGGAATGAAGATGATTCAGGCAAGAAGTCAGTCTTCTGGAGGCACAAGATGCCCTGTGGGGACTATTGTATAAAAGTCATTAGACCAAGTAAGAGTTGTACTTGGGGGCCTTTGAGTGTATGGTCATAATAGTCCCATCTTTTTGATGCTGAAAAGCCTGGGTAGGCTCTTATAAGGTGCCTGTGGATGGGCCTGGAAATTTACTACATGACACATTATAAGAACTATTCTGGAGCCTTGTTTCCTGGGCTCAAATCCAGGCCCTCTTACTTTTCAGCTGCGTGATCATGAGCAAGTTGCTTAACCTCTCCAAGCTTCAAGCTTCCTTAACTGTGCAGATGGGATGGAACCACATTCTCTCATAGGGGTGGTGTGGAGCATCCATAAGTCAATCAAAGTAAAGGGCTTAGAACAATGTCTGACACATAGTCCATGCTATGTAAGTGTTTCCTGTTATGATTATTGTTATTATTACTACTATTACTACTATCACTATTATAACTTGCTCCACAGGTCAAACTAAAACCAGCCAGCAAAGCCTCAGTTCTCCTACCTGACATGACCAAGGATTTCTGGGGACCTTCTATATCACTAACTGCAAAAAAAAAAAAAAAAAAAAAATCACTCTCCAACTCATCTAAGCATAAGTTCAGAGACTGGAGGCATCTGAATCCATGTCAAAAGCTCATCTACTCAGAATTTCTTTATTTGTAGGCTACAGACCACTGATAGCAACAACAAGAAATGGCAAACAGCAACAACAACAAATAGCAATTGTTGACCTTTTTTCCCATCTAACCAACTTGAGTGACACTGGTCCCTCCCAGACTGTCAACTTACCTCCACAGTGAGATCTGCTTACTTGGGCCTTACCAGCAGCCCTGTGAAGCATGTAGTGTAGAGATTACTATTTTCTTAATTTTATAGAAGAGGTCAACACATTTCTGGGATGTTAAGAGATAAGTGAATAAACTCATCCAGCTCTTATTGTCAGAACTGGAAGTTTTCATGTAGCCAGATGCTAAACTCAGGGATCATCTTGGTGCACTGGCCATCTTCCAACATCTGCCCATGACCCCGCCTACCAATAGCATGCTTCACACTGAGGACAGAGGCCCTGTATCACACCTGGAAAAGGCATCTGTAACCATCTAAGGAAGAAATACTGACATTTTCATTTACCTTCTACTACCTAGATAGCATATTCAAAAGCAGAGATATTACTTTGCCAACAAAGGTTCGTCTAGTCAAGGCTATGGTTTTTCCAGTGGTCATGTATGGATGTGAGAGTTGGACTGTGAAGAAAGCTGAGCCCCGAAGAATTGATGCTTTTGAACTGTGGTGTTGGGGAAGACTCTTGAGAGTCCCATGGACTCCAAGGAGGTCCAACCAGTCCATTCTAAAGGAGATCAGTCCTGGGTGTTCTTTGGAATGATGCAAAAGCTGAAACTCCAATACTTTGGCCACTTCATGTGAAGAGCTGACTCATTGGAAAAGACTCTGATGCTGGGAGGGATTGGGGGCAGGAGGAGAAGGGGACGACAGAGGATGAGATGGCTGGATGGCATCACCGACTCAATGGATGTGAGTTTGAGTGAACTCCAGGAGTTGGTAATGGACAGGGAGGCCTGTGTTGCATTTCATGGGGTTGCAAAGAGTCAGACATGACTGAGCGACTGAACTGAACTGAACTGACCTTCCTCCTACTCTCCACCCTAAACCTCTGAAGCTTCCACTTGAAGAGTTGTAAATAACAATACCATTTTTGTTTTTTGATTTCATATTTCATAGAGTTTAGACAGTGGGGATGCAAAAACATCAAATTCTATGACAGAGAGACTGCAAGGCACAACCATCAAGAAATCAGGAAGTGCAACAATCGTGGAAATGACCCCTGGTTGATGCCTGTTTGAAAATATGCAGGTGTGCAAGGGATAGGCAAGATAAACACAGGCAATATATGTAAAATGCAAACAGAATCTTCTGCCAGGTGATACATCCAAATAGCTAACTGTGGTTATTCTGACGAAGGAGAACACAGGAAAGATTAGTGTGGGAGTTTTTACTTCTGCTCTTTAGCCTTCTTTAGTGTTAATATTTTTTAAATTACAAACATATTTTTAACTGTTTTTCCATTGAGAAAATATACATAGTTTAGAAAGAATCTAGAAGTCTATCAGAGTATGGTCATCAGAGTAGATGGACTGATGTACTTTGACTTTGGATGGCTAACAAATCTAGCAATGGGACAGAAAGCCTAAGTCAGGAGAATCCCCCACAGTGGTACCCTGCGCCACCCTGGCCCTGTTCCCGTCAAACGGGTGCAAGCATCCTTGGCACAGCACACCTCTGGAACTTTAAGCTGCCAGAGGTCTGTTGGATTATAAGTCCTCTCCCTGATCTGTCTGTCCTCTTTGTACCTGTGGACACTGAGGGCAGGTAGCTCTTTACTCAAATTATGACATGCACAAGGACTGAGCCATAAACAGGATTGCTGCTGCTGCTGCTAAGTCGCTTCAGTCGTGTCCGACTCTGTGCGACCCCATAGACGGAAGCTCACCAGGCTCCCCTGTCCCTGGGATTCTCCAGGCAAGAACACTGGAGTGGGTTGCCATTTCCTTCTCCAATGCATGAAAGTGAAAAGTGAAAGTGAAGTCACTCAGTCGTGTCCGACTCTTAGCGACCCCACGGACTGGAGCCTACCAGGCTCCTCCGTCCATGGGATTTTCCAGGCAAAAGTACTGGGGTGGGGTGCCATTGCCTTCCCCGCAATAAACAGGATTAGCAGGCAGATATTTAACTTTCACTTGGGAACACAGTGATTTTAAGCCATTTTGGTTGTATCCTTTTCAAGCAGAGATTCACAATCCACATTATGCCATTAAAATAGATCTGATCACACCTCTCTTGGGTGTACTTTGCTACTCAAGTGTTTATAGTACAGAATATGTTAAAAATAATAAAATGACACTTGGAACACTCTATAATTCAGATGGTCACTATTTAGCTATCTTGAAAGCCCTAGATCATTTAGGATTTTCTAGATTATAGTACTGTTTGCTAATTGCCATCCAATGAATTTGAAAACAAAACAAAACAAGACAAATCCTGATGTTTTCTCAGACATATTTCAGTTTTGAAAGGACTAGGGAAATAATTCCAGAAGTAGTGTATGTGGGCAAGAATATTAGATAAACTTTAAACAAAGGCTAATATAATAGTACTGGCAATTCACAAACTCTGTCCAGGAGCAGAGGTCTCGAGAATGGAATGGGTGACTTCTCCTTGGGAGAGAGCATTGGACAGGCTGGCCACTGGAAGTCTTGGCTTCCCTTCATTTCAGGTGGCAGCTGATGCTGCCATGGAGAGGTACCCAAAGGACTAGACAAATGTGAAACATTTCAGAACCAGTTCTCACAAATGCTAGGTGACAGCAGAATGGTGGGGTATTTGGCAAGTTCCTTCCCAGCGTGAGCCTGGCTATTCTCTCCAAGGGAGGAAGATTTTGAGGTTGGTGATCAGTCATGAAGAAATCCAGATTCAGCAGTGTCCTGACTAGACCACTGAGGTGTGGCCCTGCTGCTTATACTGGCGCATGAGGAAAGGCAATGAATGATGGCTTCGATCTGGGAAAGGATCACTCTGTCAAATTCAGACAGCAGACTGTACGAAGAGCACACTTGGTAGATGTGTTCAGAGCAACCCCAAACCGCAACACAGGACAAACTGTACTGAGGCTTGCCTATCTGGAGGCCAGTACATTTTTAAAGGAGGAAATAACAATGCTAATAACTTCGTGGATCCAAAATCTGTTCATAATTAAGAGAGATGAGCCAAAGAGAAATAAAAAAAGTTAAACTTATACGAAAACATTCTACTATAATCTATTGACCTTGATTGATAAATTTTCTAAAAAGTCTTTGAAACTGTGCATAGCCTATCAAGGGATAGTCACTCATTTTCAAAGGTAATTTCTCATAGATCACTTATCCTCTTAAACCTCTACCTGCACACTGTGTTTGCATTAGAGACTTGATTTATGGATTCCAGCTCCTCTGATGCAGAAGCTGACTTCCTGTTGCCTTGGTTACTTGGAGCTCAGTTCAAGGTTAAAGTACTCCCAAATCAGAATCAGTGGCAGACGCTGCATCTAGAGGCCAGGTTATTGACTGCCCCAGGATGCGGAAAGGTCAGAGACCAAAGCATTGTTTACTGCCTTAAGGGTGAGTCAATATTGAGTCAATAGCTTCGATATCTTGATTCTGTTTCTTCCGAAGTAGTAGTTGCTGTTCAATTACCTCTTCCCCAGGTTGCTCCAGGTTACAGGGGTCATGCAGGAAAAGCAGGGTCTAACAGTGGCTGATTTTCCCAGGATTCCTGTAATGAGCTTTGTGACCTTGGATAATAAAAACCAGCCTCACCATAGAGTAATTTGTATGTCGCTCAGGTTTATAAAGTTAGTTATCTACTTATCTCATGTTCTCTATGGAGAAACAAACAAACCTTTGTGGGACAGTTACTATTTACTCCTCTTTTCTAGAAGAGAAAATGGGGGTTCAAGGAGGTGAGATAACTCATCTAAAACCACACCGCTGGTAAGAAGTAGTAAAAACTAGATCTTAACTCCTGGCTGAGTCCTCATTTCATACTTTCTTTAAAAGCGCTGATAGAATCATTATCCAGGGATCATACATAATTCATTTTGTAACATCTACTACAGAAAGCAATATATCTGTAAAATAGCATGTGATTAATACAGACTTAATTAATTTTTTAATTCTAAGATTTGCAAATGCAGATGTTTCGTGTAGACAAAACTCAGAATGGCATAGTGAGAAAGGCTGACACCACTGGAGTGGTTAGTTGCTTCCATCATCTTTTTGATCCTATCACAGTAGAATGTAGGACTTGGCATGGACTGAGAGGCATGTTTTGTTGAACAGTCAGTGGCTTTTAATCTTGCAAGGAGCAATGATATGCATTATGCCATTTGTCCCTTGCAGCATCCCTGTGTATGGATGACAAGAGTCAGAGGGTGAAACTCCAGATTCACAAATAAGAAAACCAAGACACAGATGACCAGGTGATGTGCCCAAGCTCACATATCACATGTGCAGGAAAAAGTGGAGCTGAAATCCATGCCTCTTGACTCAATTCAAAGTTCTTTTCTGTTCCCTAACACATTGACTTTTGGGTAAACCAGTATATATTTTTCACAAGAGGAAACTCATCCTGAAAACTTGATTTTAATTCCTTTTCTCATATGCTGGTTGTCTGTATGAATTCTCCCATTTCTCTTTTATTCTTGTTTGCAAATGAACTTCACTCATGGTAAATAAGGGGATACATGTTATAGAATAAAATGAATTAAGAAATAGATGGATTTGGAAAATAATGAAATTCTGTAGCAAAGTCAATAAAAATGTTATTTTTGTTACATCATCTTATTCATTAGCTCAACAAGTATTTACTGAACATCTACCATACCAAGGATGTGACACTGGTCAAAACAGTTGAAGCCCCTAAGTTTTCTAAGAATTACATTCTAATTACCTCTGCATAGCATAAAGGTAGCTGTTACTTTTTATAAGGATTCTGAAGTATCCTAAAGGGCCTCTTTAATCATCAAAAAATCAGAACCTTTGCAACCCATACAGAATCTTTGGGTAAATTTGTAAGAGCCACGACACCTAGGTGGAGATCCTCAAGGGCCCAGATCTTAGCAAAGAGAGGGCATAATTGTAAACGTTCGAATGAAGCATAACTTCCTGTGCGCAGTGCACCCCCGCTGCTTATGGTTTGTAGAGGAGCACGGGCTACATCTCGGCACCCTTTCTCCTCGAGCCTACACACTGTGAACAACCTGCTCAATTGCTGGTGATATCCTATCAACATGTGTTTTGTGTCAAATGAATTTTACTTCATTTCAGGATCTTGAGAGATGAAGTTCAGCCAAGGTCACCTGTAAGTAGGATGCTATTCAGTGAGCCTGGAGTCAATCATTTTAAAATTAGCAGTTATTTGAGTGCTGCATAGCACAACTCAGAATATGTGATCTCTGTCTTCACAAAGAAGGTTGAGTTAAGTACAGAGTGGGATAAAGCAGAAACACTTACAAAACTGATAAACCAAGTGAGATAGGAAGCCAAAGGAGTCCTCCATGAATTAGGAGGAAAATGAGACCTCAGTGGGATCTGAGGTGGTCTTGTGTTCACTCATATATTAATACAACATTCATTAAGAGCCTGTAAGTGCCAGGTACCTTTAAGCACAGGGAACATGAACCGTCTCTGAATGCGGCAAACCCATCCCTGAATGCGGCAAACCCGTCCATGCAGGAAGACAGATACAGGCACAAAAAGCCCAGTCTTGAATAATAAGTAGAATTCAACAGCTAAAGGTAGAGAGAAGGCCTGCCAGGACTGGGAAATGACAAGAGCAAAAGCAGAAATAACAATCTTTCTTTGTGAAACTGAGACAAGAGTGCTTGGGCTGAGTTGTAAAAACCAAATACTGAAACATATGTTTGGAAAGGTAGTTGGGAAAATTAAACCCACATCTTGTGGTTAGGTAGAGTTAGTTTCTCCCTTCCACATATATGTCTTATCATCTTGGAGAGACTGCTACAATAGGATTTATCTCCTATTACATAATTATTTGTTCATTGCTCTGACAATTCTTGTAGGTAACTGCAAAATTTAAAAGTCAGGAACCATGTCTAACTGTATTTTGAGTCCCCAGCACTTAGCTTGATCAGTATTAGATACTCAAAAGTGTTGGATGGACGAATGGACAAACGGAATATACATTTTTTCTTCTAGGCCCAAACCTTCTGGGGAAGCTGCTCTAATTATTTCTGTTCACACATGGTCTTCTAACCTAAAACTCCTTTTTCAGCACAGTGCAGAGTACAGGTGAAGAATACTTTCTCTGGGGGTAAGATACCTGCATTACTAGCTGTGTGATTTGGGGCAATTCATGTCAACTCTCTGTGTTCAGTTTCCTCATCTGTTTAAACAAGGTTACTGAAGATTAAAGAAGTTTAAATTTGGAAAACTCAGCAGTGGCCACAAGATTGGAAAAGGTCAGTTTTCATCCCAATCCCAAAGAAAGGCAATGCCAAGGAGTGCTCAAACTACCGCACAATTGCACTCATCTCACACGCTAGTAAAGTAATGCTCAAAATTCTCCAAGCCAGGCTTCAGCAATATGTGAACTGTGAACTTCCTGATGTTCAAGCTGGTTTTAGAAAAGGCAGAAGAACCAGAGATCAAATTGCCAACATCCGCTGGATCATGGAAAAAGCAAGAGAGTTCCAGAAAAACATCTATTTCTGCTTTATTGACTATGCCAAAGCCTTTGACTGTGTGGATCACAATAAACTATGGAAAATTCTGAAGGAGATGGGAATACCAGACCACCTGATCTGCCTCTTAAGAAATCTGTATGCAGGTCAGGAAGCAACAGTTAGAACTGGTCATGGAACAACAGACTGGTTCCAAATAGGAAAAGGAGTACGTCAAGGCTGCATATTGTCACCATGTTTGTTTAACTTATATGCAGAGTACATCATGAGAAATGCTGGACTGGAAGAAACACAAGTTGGAATCAAGATTGCCGGGAGAAATATCAATAACCTCAGATATGCAGATGACACGACTCTTATGGCAGAAAGTGAAGAGGGGCTAAAAGCCTCTTGATGAAAGTGAAAGTGGAGAGTGAAAAGGTTGGCTTAAAGCTCAACATTCAGAAAACGAAGATCATGGCATCTGGTCCCATCACTGCATGGGAAATAGATGGGGAAACAGTGGAAACAGTGTCAGACTTTGTTTTTCTGGGCTCCAAAATCCCTGCAGATGGTGACTGCAGCCATGAAATTAAAAGACGCTTACTCCTTGGAAGGAAAGTTATGACCAACCTAGATAGCATATTCAAAAGCAGAGACATTACTTTACCAACAAAGGTTCGCCTAGTCAAGGCTATGGTCTTTCCTGTGGTCATGTATGGATGTGAGAGCTGGACTGTGAAGAAGGCTGAGTGCCGAAGAATTGATGCTTTTGAACTGTGGTGTTGGAGAAGACTCTTGAGAGTCCCTTGGACTGCAAGAAGATCCAACCAGTCCATTCTGAAGGAGATCAATCCTGGAATTTCTTTAGAAGGAATGATGCTAAAGCTGAAATTCCAGTATTTTGGCCACCTCATGCGAAGAGTTGACTCATTGGAGAAGACTCTGATGCTGGGAGGGATTGAGGGCAGGAGGAGAAGGGGACGACAGAGGATGAGATGGCTGGATGGCATCACTGACTCGATGGATGCGAGTCTGAGTGACCTCCGGGAGCTGGTGATGGACAGGGAGGCCTGGCGTGCTGCAATTCATGGGGTCGCAAAGAGTCGGACACGACTGAGCGACTGATCTGATCTGATCTGATATATTGTAGTAGAAAATAATGCCCCTCTTTATAATTTCTAGAACCTGTGAATGTGCCATGTATCATGGCAAGTGGGAATTAAGGTTGTTAAGTAATCAGCTGACCTTAATATCTGGAGAATATCTTTGATAATGAGATGGTCAAAATATAGTCAAAAGTTTAAGTTCATTTAAGTAAAAGGAGGTAGAAGAGTCAGAGAAAGAGATGTGGTGATGGAAGTAGGGTAAGGGAGCAGCTAAGTTGGAGGAGGAGGGATACGAGTTAAAGCAGTGATCCCCAATCTTTCTGACACCAGGGACCGGTTTTGTGGAAGACAATTTTCCCATGGATGGGGGTGGGGGCAGTGGGGATGGTCAGGCAGTAATGTGAGCAATGGGGAGAAAGGAAAGTGACAGATGAAGCTTCACTTGCTTGCCTCCCACTCTCCTCCTGGTGTGCAGCTGGGGTTCCTAACAGACTGTGGATGGGTACTGGTCCATGGCCCAGGGGTTGGGGACCCCTCAGTTAAGGAATGCAAGTTGCCTCAAGAAGGTTGGAAAAAACAAGAACATAGATTCTTTCCTATAGTTTGCAGAAAGGAAGTTGATACTTTGATTTTAGCTCAGTGAGACTCATTTGGGATTTCTGACCTCTTATATTGTAATATAATATATTTTTGTTGGTTAAGCTACCCAGTTTGTGGAAATTTGTTATACCAGTAACAGAAATATTAACACATACAAAACCACTTATTATGGTGCCTAGATAGAGTAAGCAGTCAACTGTGTTAACTATTATTACTCAGCACTACAGTCTTAGTACTAATTGTTTCATTTTAAACTTATTTCATATGTTCAAGTCATGTGTATCCTCTGCATGCTTAATCACTCAGTCGTGTCCAGCTCTTTGGGACCCCATGGACTATAGCTGCCAGGTTCCTCTGCCCATGGGATTCTCCAGGCAAGACTACTGGAGTGGGTTGTCATTTCCTCCTCCAGGGGATTTTCTCAATTCAAGGATTGAACTTGTGTCTCAGTTTCCTCTTGGTCAGAATCTATTCTAGCTCTACTATTCTAAGTTGTCCAGATTCAGAGAAACTGCTAACAATCTGATTTGTTCTTGCTTCTCTTAATTTTGAAGTGAAGAAATGGGCTGAGAAGAGAATATTTTGTCTATTAGAACTTCAAAGAGATATTTTATTAAAGACTCCTTTATGCAGTAAATTCTAATGCTGTAGAAGCCAGTCTATCCTAATCCTACAGCGAAAAAGTCACATCAGATGAAAGGTATTTTCTAGATGTGCCCAATGATATCAGATTGGAAATACAGCAAACATCACAAATGCAAAGAGGAGACATCTTGAGTTAGACATTTTAAATCTTTCTGCATCTTAGACATCATAACCTCTTCTTAGGGAAAAAAAACATACACATGGACACACACACACGACACATTTTGTACACAGCTCAAGGTTCAAAGATACTTTTAGGTTCAGGTTAGTATCCTGGCCTGCCTAAGTCAATTCCTGTGTACGTACACACACACACACACACACACACACACACACACACACCCCAGAAGGACTAAGCACAGATAGATGTAACCAAACAGAATACTGATGAAACTGCCCAATGCCTAAAAAAAAAGGTATAGTAAAGTGGTAACTGTTTCTCTGAAAAATATAACACAGGGATTTTCAAAAGGTACTAGCAAAGGAAGGATGCCTATAGGTCATTAAAACAATTTAGTAGCACACTGCAAGTATGGGGTTTTGTTACATCATTGGTGATCAGGTAGGTTAGGAATTTGCAACTGATGCACACAAAGCAGCCTTCATCAATAGATGAGCACCAAGAAGCTTCAGTAAAGTAAAATCAAGGCAAGTTAGAGTTGGAAGCGAACTAGTCCAGTCCTTCCTGGCAAATTGAGGCCCCAGAAAGGGATGTATCTTGATTTGCCCAGTGGCTCACAGGGAGGATGGCAGAGCCATTAGTCTGACCCCAGCTTTGTTTTGTGACTGTCTCAGGCCAGTGTGTTGGCTTTCTGTCACACGGGTTGCAATCTGAGGCTTCAAAGAAGCAGTCTTCTTGCTCTCCTGGTACATGATTATTATTCTACACTCTACAGGGCAGCTTTCAAACAGACCAAGCCAAAAATGGCAGTTGTGATACAAGCTATGAGGCCACTGGCTCTGGGGCATTCTTCCCTACTCTCCTTAATGTGAAGTTGTTAATATAAGCATCTTTTGTAGTGTCTTCCTTTTTACCTTTAGAACACAGAGTTGCAGAGAACATCTGCATGGCAATACAGATCTTGATGCTAACTGGGTCACCTGATTTGCATTTTGATTACTGCTTATTTAGAAGCCACATTGAGAAAAGAGCTTGATATCAGGAGCTTAAATGCATGTGTGTCTATAAATATATGTATAAATAGATAAATGCATACTTGCTGGTTTGTGAAAGATCAGTCGAATATGTACTCATCTCTCAAGAACTTATCTGTAGGAGTCTGGCCATGTATGGATGTTAGGATTATAAATGTGGTTGCAGAATCTAATTACTCTCAGTGTAATAATATCACCCACTGTATGGACATAATGTGTCAGCTAGAGAAGTCAGTTCAGCATACAGCCTCCTTGTCTTAGCTTTATGTGTGAGGAAGTTGCATTGTTTTAATGGTTTGAGTGTGGCTTTCTTCAAACCACCTACTTTGTTCCACTATTTGAAATCATCCTATAAAATGGCAACACATTGTGACTGTGTGTAGGCATACACATATAGACACAGAATGTGTACCAGAAAAGCTCTCTTTTTTGCAATAGAAGAGAAAAAAAAAATCACAGAAACTCAGACCCATCATTAGATAGATCTCCTAATCTTTATCTCTAGTAGTTCAGTCAGACGAGCTAATACCATGATGATGGCTTTGAAATCTCTTAGGAATTGGATGAGGAGAAGTGATAGTGATGAACTCCCAGCTAATAAACACAAAGTGCTTATTTCGGCAGAATGATCAATTTCTAGATGTCCTGAGGCTTGTCTGATATAGTTGATTTACTCATCCTTACTTACCTCACTAATAAAGCCAAAGTCTACCATCAGATTACAGAGGTGCCTAGAATTTCTTAAAGGGGCAGAAGAAAGCTAAGGTAAAAGTCACCATATCCCTCTGAGCATCTTTCCCCAACCACAGCCCTTCAAATCCCAGCTGCCGCCTTCCCTGGTACTCGCCACTCAATAGACTTTGGGCTAGTACAGTAATACAATTAATTTGTTATCTTGTTAGTGGAAATTTAATGCAATGATCTAAAAGAAATCTTACATATTGTGATAAACTTTAGTGCCGGCGGGCGGCTCCCCTTGCATTAGGCTCATTTCACTTCTCATCCATTATGTAAATGAGATTTGGAAATAGTTGAGTTTCACTAATGTAGCTCAACTCTGATGGATTGGAGAGTCAGTCCTACTGAAACTAACGAGGTTAAATGCATCTCGACATTTCTTTCTACTCGGTTGATTATGCAAAGCCTCTATTCAATAAATGGGATGCAGTGCATCCTTTTTCAACCATCCTCTAAGGAAATTTCACCATTGCCAGACCCCAGAGTAGCCCCAAATAAATTTTGTTTGTATAATGCCTGTGCTGTTTCCAACACTGCATGGTGCACAAACAGAGCTAATGGATGATATGCCACTATAATTTAAGATATAAGGGGAATATTTTAAAAGTTAGAGCATCTGAGGAAGACTTTCGGTCCTACAGAGAAGAGTGAAGGGAAATTTCCCAAAGTGGATGATGGAGAGGAAAAGTCCTTGGTAGGACTTGAGATCAGAGAAGGAAATAGTCACTGGCAGAGTACGGAACTGGAAAGAGACTATTATATTTGATTCAGAGAGTCACAAGACATCAGTCCAGTTATTCAGGGCCTAGTCTTAAGACAAAGATAAACAAGAAGGACTTTTGCACTCTAGATTTCATTTCAAAGGCCAAAAAGTAGTAGTTCTACAGTTTGGAGGCTTGATGCTTTTCACACACACACACACACACACACACACAAAGGAATAAGCGTTTCTGGAGAAGCAGCTTCAAACTCTCCAGGGTCATGGAATTATGGGGGAGGTAAGGGGAAGGCAATGGCACCCCACCCCAGTACTCTTGCCTGGAAAATCCCATGGACAGAGGAGCCTGGTAGGCTCCAGTCCATGGGGTCGCTAAGAGTCGGAGACGACTGAGCGACTTCACTTTCACTTTTCACTTTCCTGCATTGGAGAAGGAAATGGCAACCCACTCCAGTATTCTTGCCTGGAGAATCCCAGGGACAGAGGAGCCTGGTGGGCTGCCGTCTGTGGGATCGCACAGAGTCGGACACGACTGAAGCGACTTAGCAGCAGCAGCAGCAAGGATGAGTTGCTAAATATCAGAAATATCCAGACAATTATTTTGTCTTTATTTAAAAAGCAGGGGTGGGTTAAGTGAAAAGAACTTTAACCTTCATGATAGCCCTCTCAGGTAGTTGGTTTATCAAACATACTTTTTAAAAATAAGAAAACTGAAGCTTTGAGAGGTTATATAACTTGAACAAGGTCCTATACCTAGTTAAGTGACAGAGCTGGGAATTAAATCCAGGGTCTTCTGGCTCCAAAGTTACAGCTTATCTACCCCCTCAAAACTCCTTTTCCAGTAGCAGTGTATTTCTTAATTACTGGTAGCACATTTGGATTCTGATTCTCCCACACAAAATGTTTCTATCTCTATGTCCTGGCATAAAGACTAGTGCAGAGAATGAGCTCAGAATGAGCCAGCCAGGAATGAGAAGAGGAAATGCTGGTTATTTACAAGGTGATAAGAATGGAGGCCACCAGATGTTTGATTGAAAGCCTGGAGAGTTGGAGGAGAGACTGCTGGTCAAATAATCACTCCATCTTTGCCATCCGAACTAACTACCAATTCTCTGAAACGTGGGACCCCAACAAGAAATTTCATCAACTCCTCAATATTCAACTTGATATCCCATTTTCAACAAGTTACTGGTGGGCGGCAATAGGAAGAAATTTTGCCTTTCTTGCATTAATTTATTCAGCAAAAGTTTCACTGCCCATCAGGAACACAGCCATTCTGGGTCCTTTTGGGGACTGTTAAAATATGGGTCCAGTTTTGGGGTATTCAAATATTTAGTTGAAGAAACAATATGCAGTAATAAGACATTTGAATAAAAATAACGATCTCCCCTGAGCTGAAAAGACTACCAATATTACCTTCTTTTGCACCTGGGGCATGCCAGAGATTTACTGGGGAGATTTTAACAACTAGCATATACTTCAGAACAATAGTTTAAAATGGAACTTATTAACTATATAACTCATATACAAACATAAATAATTTATCTAGCTGATTAAGAATACGAATTTATATTAATATAGATACCATAATAAAGGTAACCAAAAAACCAGTATGATTAAAGAAAAGTAGCATTTCAAAGTAGATAAAAGGGTGTGTTCTGAGCCCACATTCCATAAATTCACAGCACAGGGTTATAAGTTACTGGTGTGTCTTGAGTTGGGCAACTTATTTCACCTCTTAGTGCTTCTATATTCTTGTTAATAGTGGAATTAATAATAGTACCTATCCTCTAGGCTTACATGTGAGAATACAAAGATAAATCTCTATCCTCAAAGTACTAGCGGTAAATACATAAATACTAATTCTCAATATTCTGTAATAAGGACAACAGGGTCAGGCATAAGAGCCAAGGGCATGAGCAACTTTCCTGTTAGGGAGGGAGGAATATCATTGAGGAGGTGATACTTTACCTGGGTCCTGAACAATTTAGAAGTACTGGCTCAAAGGGGATGAGAGGAAGGAAGGGGAGCAGTTACAAAGCCATGAAGTATAACATAGAATGGAATGTTTAGCAAAAAGCAAGAATTTCTGTGTGGCTACAATATAGACTCTAAGGCAAGTGGGTGAAGACAGGGCCCTAGGTCAGGCTGGGAATAATGCTAGGAATTTGGGTCTCCTTGTGAATAATGTGTTGTGTGCTTGGTCACTCGGTCGTGTATGACTCTTTGTGACCCCATGGACTGCAGCACGCCAGGCTCCTCTGTCCATGGGGATTTTCCAGGCAAGAATACTGAAGTGGGTTGCCATGCCCTCCTCCAGGGGATCGTCCTAACCCAGGGATAAAACCCAAGTCTCCTGCATTGCAGGAGGATTCTTTACCATCTGAACTACCAGGGGGTAATGAGGCGACACAAATATTTCCATGTAGACACATAGACACCCAGCCTTGGAAAAGAGATCGTTTGCTCTCTACAGGTACAACTGTGATTAAAGGGGACAAAAGCTGCTCCCAGTAGATTTCTGAGAAGAGAGCCAACTCAAGATAAGGTTTCTACACTAAGGGTAGAAATTTGCCCTTTGATCCTGGATGCTTAACCAGTGTGTCCTAGTGTTCACAATTCCTACTTGCCCTCCCTGTTTCCTTTTTCCTTCCTCAACCTTTATTGGGCAAATTTACATTAGAAGTTCCCTTTGAAGCACTATAGGGCAAATGCTGATGAATAAGCTATGGGTCTTGCCCTGAAGACACTCGAAGTCTTGTTCAAATAATATGTTTTGTAAATCAAATTTTGTTTTGTTCATTTGGATAGCTCACTGCCCAGCAGAAGCTGGTTCAGTTCAGTTTCAGTCCTGTCCGACTCTTTGAGACCCCATGGACTGCAGCATGCCAGGCTTCCCTGGCCATCACCAAATCCAGGAGCCTACTCAAACGCATGTCCATTGCATCAGTGATGCCATCCAACCATCTCATCCTCCGTCATCCCACTCTCTTCCCACCTTCAATCTTTCCCAGCATCAGGGGCTTTTGAAATGAGTCAGTTTTTTTCATCAGGTGGCCAAAGTATTGCAGTTTCAGCTTCAGCATCAGTCCTTTCAATGAATATTCAGAACTGATTTCTTTTAGGATTGACTGGTTGAATATCCTTGCTGTCCCAGGGACTCTCAAGAGTCTTATCCAACACCACAGTTCAAAAGTATCAATTCTTTGGAGCTCAGCTTTCTTTATAGTCCAGCTCTCACATTCGTACATGACCACTGGGAAAACCATAACTTTGACTAGATGGACCTTTGTTGGCAAAGTAATGTCTCTGCTTTTTAATAAGCTGTCTAGGTTGGTCATAACTTTCCTTCCAAGGAGTAAGCGTCTTTTAATTTCATGGCTGCAGTCACCATCGGCAGAGGTTTTGGAGCCCCCCAAAATAAAGTCTGTCACTGTTTTCACTGTTTCCCCATCTATTTGCCACGAAGTGATGGGACCAGATGCCATGATCTTAATTTTCTGAATGTTGAGCTTTAAGCCAACTTTTTCACTCTCCTCTTTCACTTTCATCAAGAGGCTCTTAAGTTCTTCTTCGCTTTCTGCAATAAGGGTGGTGTCATCTGCATATCTGAGGTTATTGATATTTCTCCTCGTAATCTGGATTCCAGCTTGTGCTTCATCCAGCCTGGCATTTCACATGATGTACTCTGCATATAAGTTAAATAAGCAGGGTGACAATATACAGCCTTGATGTACTCCTTTCCTGATTTGGAACCAGTCTGTTGTTCCACGTCCAGTTCTGTTACTTTTGACCTGCATACTGATTTCTCAGCTGGAGGTGTGGGCTTTTAGAAAGTTATGTGTTTTCAAGACAGCAAGTCCCTATTTAAAGTATGTGTTCTTCAAGTGTGGATCCGTATACCTCTGAACTGGGGTTTTCCCTTTTTCTTCCTCCTGTCTTCATGGGCTGGTATCTGATTGTAGCTTTCGGAAGACTTCATTCTTAGTACAAAATCTCCTATTGATGCTCAGTCTCAGATTATTAAAGATGCTTTAACACAGGCTAGAAAATCGGGTTGAGGAGAGAAGAGGAAATAACTGAACAGCAACGACAGCGAGTGGACATTCTACCAGCATCAGAGGATAGCTATGCAGAGAGAAACCATGATGGCAGCTTAACCAGGAGAGCGGAGATGCCAGAAGAAGGCATGTGATCCCTTTCCTAAAAAGCAAGTACACTGCAGCTTTAAATCCTGACATTCTAACAATTCGCTAAAAATAATCAAGATAGTCATCTTGATTATATAGGCGCTGTTGTTATTGTTGTGTGGTTGCTAAGTCATGTGTGACTGTTTTGGAACCTCATGAACTGTATGTAGCCCACCAGGCTCCTCTGTCCATTGGACTTCCCAGGCAAGAATACTGGAGTGGATTGTCATTTCCTGCTCCAAGGGATCTTCCTGACCCAGGGATCGAACCTGCTTCTCCTGCATTGGCAGGCGGATTCTTTACCACTGAGTCACCAGGGAAGCCCAATAGGGCCTGTAGGCCTGAACTAAATTCTTTTTACTAAATTCAAATTTCATGGCCTGTTTATTTTGTAAACTGAAGTCAGTCCAGCAATTCATAAATACCATTGGATTGATGTGTGCTGGGAATATTCATGCATATATTCATTTGTCCATTTGTTTAACAAATATCTATTGAGTATCTATAATGAAGAATGAGTTTTAGCAGATCTTGGCAAAAATGCTATTGCCACACAGCAGAAAGATGGTCAAGAATCAGGATAAAAAGTAAGAAAGGGTGTGATACCTATTACCCTAACCAAAGACAAGTCACACAAATTGGATCTCTGACCACTCAGAAAGAGCACTAGGGAACACAGAGATGAGTTCAGCACAGAAACACCTCACAGTTACGGATGCATATGCAGTAAAGAATGGGCCACAAGGCACTCAGGTTTTCTGGAATATTTTGCACACTGCCCTAATAACTCATTTAGAATCCTGCTGGACAGCAGTGTCTCCATACAGTCACTTTATATGCTCACTTCAGGGTCTATGGTCACGAACGAATGCTGCCCGGCAGAGGGAGGGCCAAAGCAGCTTAAGATGGCGATTCTAGTCTTACTTATCTTCAGCTCTATGACTTGGGCACGACACTTCTTTTTGTCCTGAGTGTGGTTTATGGTCTCTGATTCCTTGTGAGTCTGCATTTCGAGTAGACAGAAGAGTCTCTGCTGATCTTAAACAGGAAGAAAGTCACTTAGCCATCCTAAGGAACATCTGCGAATCAAAAGCATTTCTAGTTTTGAGAAGACAACAGAGATCTCAGTTCTATCCGATAAACCAAATAAAATGCAAGTTACTGGACCTGCAAGGCCTGGGAAACCCAGTTAGGTCTAAGCTCCTTTGGGTGTTTCTGTCACGTGTCCCGCTCACAGGGTTGGTGCCCCATGGTGAAAGTGGGATGCCACTTTTTAATGAGGTCCTTTTGGCTTCTTCTGGAAGGACTATTCTTGGTTGAAGATCAAACAATCTAAAACTCCCCACAACCCAATGAAATATCGACAGATAATATTAACTATATCTTATATATGAGGAAAACAAGGCTCAGAGATGTTAAGAAACATATTCAGGGTCTCACAAAATTAAAGCAGGAATTTGAACCCAAGTCTCGGCGTCAGGTACTTTCCCTTAAACAGCCTTCCTGTCCCATGCTTATGAGAAATACAGACGGTTACTTCAGCATCTGGACTCCAAGACGTTGACAGAAGGACTGAGAGGTTTTCTTTAAGTAAAGGTTTAGGAAAAGAACTTTTGTGAGCAAATGGCGTATTTCTTAAGTTTTTGTAGTTAGCCCTGGGTATAAGCAGATAATAGTCTAGTATAAGGTTAAGAAGTTGTGGAACTTGTTGAAAAAAAAAGTTCCGATGGAATGTGCAATGAAGCTACAACTGTGGACAATCTCCATGAGTTCAGAGCTGAAAAAACAGCTTTCATGTTTGACTTAGGCTTTCCTAAGAAAGGAAGGGAAACCGGAAACCAGGATTCGGGGAGCAAATGGAATTGCTAAGAGATGCCAATAAAGCAAATACAAGACTTTACAAAAGGTTAAAAATAATTCCCTGACTGTATTTCTCAAACTTGGAAATTATTACATTTCCCAACTAATAAAATTGACAATAAAACATTATTTTTTAAACCTTGGTTATGTAATAAGTGGAATGTGTTTATTTTTATATGCACCAATTTAAAAATAATTGAAGTTATCTGAGGGCATCCCTTTGTCAAGCCAGGAATTTGCTTGAAGGACATCCAGCATAAAGGGTGACTGGGGTTGAGGCTCGGGCAGGTAGAAGTTCTCTGTCCCCAGTGGTCTTAGTAAAAGGCTTGCCTCTTGTTAAGAGGGTTGGAGGTGGCAAAACAGCCTTCCAGTGTCCATTTTAACATCTTCTATCAGGAGCCCATATTCTCCTTCTCACTTCTGAACTAGGGCCCAGGGTTAGTTCCTGCTTATTCCTTTCAGGGTAAACTCAAGCAGCAGGTAACATCCCTTACTCAGAACTTCCACTTCTCTGGCCTTGCAGAGAGCACCACACCTACACCACAGCTCTGCAGACCTTACTCACGCTCAGTGGAACACGTGGTTATATGATAGTTCAAACTCATAGAATCAATCAAATATATCTTCAATCACCATTCAGCTTTGGGCAGACAAACTGATCTAGACCTTAGATTCCTTGTGACTAAAGTAGAACTAAAATGAGGAATTTGTTCAGGCTTAAATGAAGTAAATATCTATCAAGTATCTACCAGAATGTCTGCCTCCTAACAGGCATGCTGTTATTAACATTACTATTATTACAATTCATAGTGATCTTGACTTTCCAATAAGATAATTAGTAAGTTGAGAAAAGAGTTTGTGTCTTATATTTTTCATATTTCCAACAGTGTCCACTTGGCAAAGAGCTAGTAAGAGATCAAGAGATTGACCAATATATGTTGAATAGAACTGGATCTGCTTGTAAAGAGTTTGAGACAGTCTCATACAAAATCGTATCACTGATACCACTACTTGAAGTAGAAACCAAGATGGTGTTTTCCCCAGGCTCCATAAGAAATATTCTACAATTCTATGAATATTATAAATAAGAAGATACAATTTTTTTGTGACAGAAATAAGTTATTTATTATTTCATATCAAGAAAGTAAAACAGACAGAAGGAGGTGTCAAATACTATGAGAGTAAAAGATGTTCAAGGAAAACCACTCAGTCTGTCAGAATCACAGAATAACCAGGCTGGAAAGATCATTCCATTAATAAGGAAACAATGGCTCCCAGAAAACAACTGCATATTGTTGGAGAAGCTATCCCAACTGCTGCTCTGCACTCTGGACCTCTTTCCTAGTCAGTAAGGGCAGCAAGACCCTTCCTGTTGTTTATGTGTCCAGGTACCTGACTTCCAAGTTTCTTTGCTTATTTTGTCAAATGACTGTGAAGATCCCATTAGGGGATGTGATGAAATAACATAGGGATGGAATGGGGATGTCAGATCACTTTTGCTTTTGAAAGTAACTTCAAAAGAGGAAAAGAAAACAAAACCACTAGTAACAGTAGAAGAGATTAGACCATGGTCTGGTCTTTGAAAGGAGAGAAATAGATGTGTCTACTGGCAAAAAGGCAGAATTTGGCCACCATACTTCCACCAGTAGGAAACCGTGCCTCAGGCCCCAAGATCACTCCTTCCTGGAACGGTCCCTTCCTTCTGAGGGAATTCCCAGATGCCAGCCCACAAGGGTCTTAAGTTTTGTTCACTGTGGGCACAAAACTTTGGAGTTGCAGGTTTCTGAAGCTGCAAGGGGTCCTCCAGAAGAGGAGGCTGGGACCACCAATGGGGTCCCCTTTGCAGATCCCTCAGTTTTACGCTCTGTGGCTGTATTTCCTGTGGTGTCTGGGAGAGGTGTGCTGCCGGCCTGAGGTTGGCAGTTCTCCTTTTCCTCCTCTTTCTGAGAAAGGGTGCCAGGCCCAGGGTTGCCTTTGTGGGTGTCCCTGCTCATCCTGTTCTCCCATCTCTCAGAAGCATGGAGTCCTGACTAGTCATGGTCAGCTGAGAGTCCTTTTATCTCCACATTAAGCCCCCATATTTACCTGTTTTTATATGGAAGTCTCCATTGGCTGGACCAGGTCTAGTAGCCACTTGTGAGGAAACAAAGGAAGAGGAAAAAAAGGCTGATGATGGCAGCTTTTGGAGGTGGGTATAGTAATTCCAACGGGTGGGGAGCAAACAAAAAGATGGCATTTCCACACAGCCGTGAAACGAGGTGGAGGAATCCTTCCTCTCCTTGGACAATAAAGGCTCCTGCTAATTTTAACCAGAGTCAGCTCTGAAAAACCTGCAGTTGACTGCGAGTCAGTGGCCCTCCAGGGAATAGGAGGTGGGGAAGTGCGTGCATGCGTCTGTGTGTGTGCGTGTGTGCGGTGAGCACGCACACCAGTGTATATAATCTCACAGTGCCCAGAGCCCTGGAGATCCTGGAACACTTCAGTAGCACAGGCCAGATTCATTAAAAAGCCTGGCTACAGGCCAGCAGTTAAAATTGAAGCAGCATATTTATTGCATTTTGTTCAAATAAATCTGAAAACGTGTGAATCATATTCCTTGGAGAGATTGGGAGAAGAAGTAAACAACATCAGGCTAATACTTACAAGCCGTGGCGGAGAGAGAACAAAGATCCAGAAGGTTTCTTGCTCCAGGAACTCTGAGAGCTACTCACCCACCCTTCCTAGGTGGGACCTGGGGGCCACACTCTCCTGCCACTTTGCCCCTCATGGCCTGATGCTGGCTTTGGTGTCCCTTTCGGGCAGGTGGCTATGCCCTCTGCCCGGGTTTTCTCGGTTGCATGGGGCATATTTCACCCTGCTCTGTGGGCCTCTGTTGTCTCCCAGATGCGCCACTGCTATCCTGCTTTCTAACGGCAGCTGCAGAAATTAGATTCAATTATGGGCTTTCCTAAAATAGTATATATAAAGGGAAATCTCCCCCCACCCCCACCAGCCCAGTTCTTATGAAACTCGGCAAGAGCTCAAACTAATTATTTGCCTCTATAAAGAAAATAAGCAGTCAGCCAGCTTTATCATGCCTGGGCTGTATTTTCTTTTGTTGTTTGGTATCTTTCAGTGATGGTTTGAGGGGCTGTGTGTTTTAGGAGGTAACCTCCTAGTGGTGGAGACTGTAGGCTAGACTTTGGGCCTCAGTTTCCTTAAGTGTAAACCATAATAATTCCTCTCATGTGGTAAATATGAGGGCTGACTGAAATCTTACAAAACCATCTAACTCAAGAACACATGACCAGCAAGACCAAATGTCAAGTCTTTTCTTTCTCTCCGTTATAGAGATGATTTATGGGCATCAGTATGTATATATACTGATCTATTTTTCTCTGATCAAACCAGGAGTTTTTCCACAGTATAATTTTGCCACCAATTCCCTCCCTCATTGCCTTTCATTACAACACATGCGTGTTGGTATGAAATGTGGAGAAAGGTAGATGAACTCGTATGAAGGGGGCTTCAGAACCTCAATTGTACTTCACACAAACATGGCTGCTGAAGCATCTTCAGGAGCCCACTGAGCCTCCTGACAATCCTGACAGGCCCAGGGCATGAGTGGGGAGGCTGGAGGTGTGAAACTCAGGCACATGTATGGGGCATTTTGAGGCCTCTGGAAAGGTGAGAGTGTTTCTTGGCACTGCACAGGTTTTAACCAGGAGAGGTCTTAGGGAGAGGTTTCATGGGATGGCAGTGAAAGCGGATCAGAACCCTGGTGCAGGTGTGAACATATGGAGTTGACAGGTTTCTGAGTTAGGCTCAAAATGTGGATACACTCACTTGGAGATCCCATCTGACTCATACCGTTCAAGACGGTAGAAATGACTCTTGAGAAGTTGGCCTTATTAGAGAATCTTAGTACCTGCTCCTTCTCAGTTGTTGGGGCCCATCCAGCTCCTTCTGGTCTGGCCAGGCCGAATCATTCTTTTCTACTCTCCGCACTCTGAATCCTGGAAGCACTGTAGGAGGTGATCCTTCCTCCCCTCAACCTAAAATATCTGGCACTGATCAGAAAACCCTGATGCAATGGTGAAAGGCTCCCCTGTATTCTAGTTGCCAAAACTTTTTCACAACTGTGCTGATAATAGTAATAGCTAGTACTTCAATTGCAAGGATTCTCTCCAAGCCCTTTCTTTACATGTACTGACTCACCTTAGATTCACCAACAAGTCTATGTGGGAGGGATATTACGTTTATTTCCATTTTACAGAGAGGGCAAGCAACTGACTCTTGGTTATCATAATGAGTAGACGGCAGAGTCAGAATTTGAAAGTTCCCAAGCTGATCCCAATATCATGCCATAGAGTCCTGGCTTGTAGCGTATCTATTCCTCTCAAGAACTGGATGATGGACCCCCTTTATGTATCAGTTTTCTGAGTGTGTGCCAGGAGGACATTCAATAAGTAGCCACTAGACCAAATGATAACAGGAAGCTAAACCAAGTTTGCTGGTTAAACAAGAACATATTTATTAATTTATTCCTATCTATATGAACCATAGCTCTTGATTGCATGGACTTCAGTGAATGTGCTTCATTTGAAAGGTGCTGCCTGATCCAACAGTGGGAGGACACATCTGATTATTTCCCCAGGATGGGGTGGATGGGCCCTGCTTCTCAGCGCGTCCTCTTCCTTTGCTGTTTGGGTTAGTTCGCAGGTCAGAGTGAGGGAAGACCCTGTGATCAGTGAAGCAGGCTATCTGGGCAACGTGGGAATAAAACCAACCCCTCAAAGACTGCCAAATCCCTATCTCCTTGCCAGAACTGTATGAAGTCCAGTTGATGCTTCATGGATGGTCACAGACTGTGTTCACTGACTCTGTCAGCCTATATTCTGGCTGCTGATTGTATAGCAGACACTGGCTTTCCCCATCCTCCCACTTTGTAGAATTTGAGTCTCAAAGCTCTCAGTGATTCATTTTGCTGTATTGCCTGGGAATTCAGGATAAAAAAAAAAAAAAAAAAACCCCAAACTTCTGCCAAACTTTATTTGCTTACTGAATGAAAGAATAAATGGATTATTGAATTAAGGCAGAATGTGAGAAGAAATCAGTTGCTTAAACACATATCTGTGTATTTCCAAGTGTCTTGGACACCGCATGCCTCTTCCTGAAAGCAAATTTTAAAACAGAGCGTGAAGAACCTGGTGGGTAAGTTTTGTTTGTCAACCACAAACAGCTTCACAGCAGACTGGAGAGGCCCAGTGACCGACACAAGGACAAGGGCAGTAAGTGGTGGCCACTGCTCAGAGAATATCAGATACTATCCTAACCAGTCTGTGTCCAAGTGGGTCCAGCTCTTGAAACAGATCTCTCAAAACTCCCACTGGGCAGAGGCAACCAGATTTTCATAGCACCGCTCATGAAATGAGTTATCAAAGGTTAAGCAGATAGGTAGGATTAAACACCTAAAGGGTGAGATCTTGGGTCTCCCCAAACTATCACTGGAGTGGTAGTCAGGTGAGGGCACTATGACCAGCACCAACCCAGCATCCTACTTGCTAATATGGAGAAACCCACAGGATTCCTTAACCCAGAAGCTGATTCAGTGGTGAAGTTAGCTGCTCAGTCATGTCTGATTCTCTGTGACCCTATGGACAGAAGCCCTCCAGACTCACTCTGTCCATGGGAGTCTCCAGGCAAGAATACTGGAGTGGGTTGCCATGCCCTCCTCCCTCCAGGGAATCTTCTTGACCCAGGGATTGAACCCACATCCCTTATGTCTTCTACGCTGGCAGGCGTGTTCTTTACCACTAGCACCACCTGGGAAGCCGAGTCTGTGGCGAGCCAGACAGAAACCACCATTGTGCCTTTTGTGAGTGCCAACTCTACTCCTGTCAGTCGGGATTGTAGTGCCACATGTAGTAACCATGTGTTTTATTTTCCATATTTTATGACGTTCTGACATTGGAGGCCTTGCTAACAACCCTCAAGAGACTGTCCCTTACACAGCTAGGTTATCCTAGAGATAGTCAACAAGCCCTCTATAAAGCATGCTTTTCATGTGCAGATAAATACAGAACCCATATCCTCCAACTACCTCCTTTATGGAGCTTCCCCACTGGTTGAGGCACTATGCCTTTGCTTTAATATCATCCCAGGGCCAAGCACCAGGCAACGAGGGGCAATCTCTAGACCCCAAAATCTGCTGAAATTATTCAAAACAGCTAATTCCAAACCTTCCTCACATGCTTCACACATTTCTTTCCATGAAAATCACAATAAAGGCTTTTGCCCTAGCGCTTACCCACATAGTCCTCCACACTACAGGCACGGCACACTATCAGCTTCCAGGGATCCATGAGTGTAAACTTCCTCCTTCACGACCATCACTTTCATGTCTGCACGTCTTTTACCTTATGATGAAAACAAGTCCTAGATACCCTTTAACACACCAAGATTCATGTCTGTCCCTAAACCTCCACAACTCCTGGGTTAAGGCTAGAGAATTAAAAGAGGTCACTCCTATCACGTCTTGATCCTTTAACATAAGCTAAGATCTTTATTTTTATTTTATGCTAACATATTTATTTTGCTTGGGTCTTAATTTTTTTAAAACAAACTTCACAAATGTTTCTAACAATAATATTGTCAACAACCACCACAACAAGAGCTAACGGGTATAAAGTATTTCCATGTATGAGGCATTTTCTATGAATTAATTTCTTTAATTCAAGCATACTCCCCATCTGTGATTTTCAGAGAATAACTGATTGCCCAAGATCACACAGCTGGACAGAGGTGGCACTTAGATCTCGGCAACTTGACCTGAGGCAGCTCGTAAGGCAGTGTTCTTGGAGGGGCAGCCACATCTGGGAAGCTGAGCTTTGGGAGAGCTCTGAGACTTGGTGTGCTCAGCCCTAGAAAAGTGTGATGTGGTCAGCACACCTACTGTTGGTCACTAGACGATTTGTGTCTTCTAAGAGAGAGATTGCACCTATATGTAAACCAGCTAAGGCACTGACCATACTTTATGGTTCAGCTATTTATCTCTTTCTCTAAGTAAGACTTTGTGGATGACAGAAGCAGTTGGGTGATCCCCACAAAGGCACCATTTCCTTATCTTGCTCTCAGGATCGGCACCTTGAATGTAATACCTGCTATAAAATCATATATGTTGCCCCACACTCTTTAAGGCACTGGAGCTGCTGCTTTGGAGAGTCCTTCACTGGAGAGACTGGTCTAGATGCTGGTTTATTCATTTAATATTGACTGAATCTTTATCATATGCCTGGCACTGTGGTGCATGCTAGGGTCATAACATTTCATTTATCATGCTTACCTGGAGTGCAAGTCTCTCCCACCCTACAAGTCTAACACAGACTTGTCTCAATCAAATAAAAATCATCACTCATGGGTTATGTTTATATCATGTGTTTTCATCTGCAGCCTAACAGGTTGTAGAATCTTTAATCCTAGAACTGTGCTGTGTATTTCTATGGCATTCCCACAGCATCCAAGCTGGGAGATTGCTTGATTTGACTTGATTACATGCATTATATTTTCTTACTAAATATCATGTGTAATTCTATCAGCAAGCAGTTACAAAATTAACATTTGCTTTCTGATATTAGAAAATTTTAAGTATACAATCCAGTATTGTTGGCAAGGCTCTAAGAAGTTAGATCTTACAGTAAGTGTTCTTACAACAACAAAAAATAATAATAAGGTGGGGGGGGGTTGGAGAAGAACTTGGGAGGGGAGGGAATGTGTCTATGGTCTTCATGATGGTAGTGGTTTCACAGGTATATAGTTAGTTCTAAACACATTATATACACTTAATGTGTACAGCTTTATACATGTAAACCATACCTGAATAAAGTGGTAAAACAATTTTTCGCTATAAAGCTAAAAAATACATTAGAGTCTTGACTTCAGACCCCAGTCTAAGTCCACACCAGCTATGTTAGCCATGACCCTGAAGAATTATTTAACTGCGGTACCCAATCTATAGGACTGTTGTGAGGAACAAATAAATAATGCATAAACCACATTTAGCATAATGTCTGGCACATGGTAAATGCTCACGCTCATTAAGTGCTGTTAATATTTTCAGTTCATTGTGAGTTAAGAGAGAGGGGAGGAGTCCTAGAAACTGTTCCCTTGGTAATGTCCAGGAGAACTATCACAATCCATGCTCTCTCAGGACCATGTTTCGATACACTTCTGGGCTGCCTTCGTGGGTACTTCATTATTTGTCTAAGGAATGTAAACATATTTTAACATCTGCCTAAAGTCTCAAAACATCATGACAGATATCACTGTCAAGTTCCTAAAAAGTTAGAGAAAAAAAGTTATAGGAAGTATTTGTTATATAAGCATGTGAGTCTACATATTTAATTCGAGAGTGAGGGGCTTTCCTAGTCTCTGGCTTCCTCTTGTATCAAGAAGAGTTAGAAGGTAACCACCCACTAGGGTGAGAATTTACCAGTGTGCAGGGGTAAAAACACCGGATGATCATTAACCAAAGTGCTTTTGGGCCCAGGTTAAGCCCCCCTTGGTGCTCCATTTAGCCTGAGTCTACAGGTGGGACATCAGTTCATGACCCAACACGCTTTTTGGGGTGGCCAGAAGCAACGGAGATGGGGGCCTGCAGTATGGACGAGCACATGGAGAAGACAGGCGTGGTGAACAGGAGAGTCTGATTTTATATCTCAGGATTTATCCGTTCGTCCTCCTTCCACCGTTCTCAGTAACAAAGCCTCAGAGGCAGGCAACTGTGGTTAACAGGTATTGATCTGTGTACCAAAGGAAAGACCACAACCGATCGGAGAAATAGACATGTGATTAAGCAGCTCACTGGCAACTGGAAACAAAAACACAGGAGCTAGCAGAAGGCGTGAGCAGCATGGTAGACTGGAAAGGATGGGGTACTGAGACACAGAAGACCTGAACTGGGGTCCTAGCTGCAGAACACATGCGGTATACAACCAGGCAAGTCATTGCTGAGCCTCAGATTACACATCAAACAGACCAGTTCAGCAATTCCTACTCTACCTCACTCACGATTTTCATAGAGAGCCCCAAATAAGATCCTAGAGGTAAACATTCCTGCAAAACACACAAATGCAAACTTGAATTATCATGTGGCTGGAAGCAGTGCCCTCTTGAGTCATAAACATATCAGCCAAGGGCCTGAGCAAACCCATGAATGATAATGAATTGGGTTGAATGATGGCAACAATCCCCATTCCCCCCGTCCCCAAATCCTTCAAATAAGAAACATCGACAAGCATGTTACAATCTCTCATATCCTCTAAAACCCACCACTACTACTGAACCACCCACTGAGGTTATATTATGCCCCATAAAAACCAGCAAAATCATTATCTTCCCACCGTGGGGGGACACAGCTCCACTCTGTGCTTCGAGCCACATGCATCGGAGATGAAGGCCACTGCTCCAAGGCAGAGCTGCTAACCTGGAGTACACCTGGGTTGCCGGGGGAACCTGGCAGCCAGCACCTGCTGCTGCAGCTGCAGACCGAGTTTCCTTGTTGGCAAATGCAAGAAAGCATTTTGTGAGGTTGGCTGCAGGGCCCAGTGCTGAAAGCGAAACCCCTTCTGGTGCCCAGTAGGTACAGTTGGCAACCGTGAGGAAACACAGCTCTTTCTGCATCCTCCCTTCTGAGAACATGACTTCTAAGGAGTCTTCATTAAAAGGAGTGTTATCCCCAAAGGAAATGGGCTCTGGAGTGAGGCCCCACATCCTACCCCATAGACAAGGAGACACTAGCTGTTCTGCAGCCTCTCTTTATAGCTCTGCTCTCAGAGCTGCTGTAAAGCTACCTAAGTTGCAAACCCAATCCAAGGAGGGGAGGTGGGCCTGGCTTCCTCCTCCCACCTGGTTGCCACAATGCTAGCCATCAAACTGTTGGGAGCTGGCTTGGATCAGCGCTCCGCCCGTGACAAAGGTCATGAGGAAGGAGGCTCGGCACATGCAAATGCGGGATCAAGCCTCAGGAGCCCCCTGGAAATTCTCGAGCATCTACCCCCCAAAACCAGAGTCTGCCTACTTTCTGCTTTGTGTTCTCACCTACACCTCTGACTTTACGGGGGGCTGTCCCCCACTACCTCTCTCTGAAAAAAGAGTTAACTTACAGCTCCAGTTAATAATTCCTGTGTGTGACAGTGTTTCAACCTACAAACTCCTTTGGAAATCCTCTAGCATGCCTGAATAGGCTTTTCCGGCCACATGTGATTGTTTAGAGCCTCCCAACTGTGAAAGGCATGAGATGTTCTAAACTGTCTAAATACAGATTCCTTTGAGCTGTTAAAAGATTGATTAGAAATTGTATTGGTGAAGGGTTTTTCACTTGTTGGGCCAATGTTTGCTGCTAAGTCTCCATATCCCTTA
Organism: Tragelaphus eurycerus; assembly: GCA_935064755.1. Lineage (NCBI taxonomy): Eukaryota > Metazoa > Chordata > Mammalia > Artiodactyla > Bovidae > Tragelaphus > Tragelaphus eurycerus. Next base: position 18,747,146 of record CAKXYN010000023.1, read on the forward strand.
CCTACGGTGCCCTTGGCAGTGTATTGATTGATATAATTGGTTTGTAGAAATGTCCTCGGCGGCTGTGGACAGCGCACTAAGCGCCTCGGTGGCTGTGACCGGCGCACTAAGCGCCTCGGTGGCTGCGACCAGCGCACTAAGCGCGGCCGAGAGGAGCTACCCCACGACTGAGGTCAGGAAGGGCGGTGGTGAGGAGATACCCCTCCTCCAAGGTCAGGAAGGGCGGCGGTGAGGAGAGACCCCTCGTCCAAGGTAAGGTGCGATGGCTGTGCTTTGCGGGAACAGCCAGGAAGAGATACCCCACGCCCAAGGTAAGAGAAACCCAAGTAAGACAGTAGGTCTTGAAAGAGGGCATCAGAGGGCAAACACACTGAAACCATACTCACAGAAAACTAGTCAATTTAATCACACTAGGACCACAGCTTTGTCTAACTCAATGAAACTAAGCCATGCCCGTGGGGCAACCCAGGAATGGGCGGGTCGTGGTGGAGAGATCTGACAGGGTGTGGTCCGCTGGAGAAGGGAATGGCAAACCACTTCAGTATTCTTGCCTTGAGAACCCCATGAACAGTATGAAAAGACAAAATGATAGGATACTGAAAGAGAAACTCCCCAGGTCAGTAGGGGCCCAATGTGCTACTGGAGATCAGTGGAGAAATAACTTCAGAAAGAATGAAGGGATGGAGCCAAAACAAAAAGAATACCCAGCTGTGGATGTGTCTGGTGATAGAAGCAAAGTCCGATGCTGTAAAGAGCAATATTGCATAGGAACCTGGAATGTCAGGTCCATGAATCAAGGCAAATTGGAAGTGGTCAAACAAGAGATGGCAAGAGTGAATGTCGACATTCTAGGAATCAGGGAACTAAAATGGACTGGAATGGGTGAATTTAACTCAGAGGACCATTATATCTACTACTGTGGGCAGGAATCCCTCAGAAGAAATGGAGTGGCCATCATGGTCAACAAAAGAGTCCGAAATGCAGTACTTGGATGCAATCTCTAAAATGACAGAAGGATCTGTGTTCGTTTCCAGGGCAAACCATTCAATGTCACAGTAATCCAAGTCTATGCCCCAACCAGTAACGCTGAAGAAGCTGAAGTTGAAAGGTTCTATGAAGACCTACAAGACCTTTTAGAACTAACACCCAAAAAAGATGTCCTTTTCATTATAGGGGACTGGAATGCAAAAGTAGGAAGTCAAGAAACACCTGGAGTAACAGGCAAATTTGGCCTTGGAACACAGAATGAAGCAGGGCAAAGACTAACAGAGTTTTGCCAAGAAAATACACTGGTCATAGCAAATACCCTCTTCCAACAACACGAGAGAAGACTCTATACATGGACATCACCAGATGGTCAACACCGAAATCAGATCGATTATATTCTTTGCAGCCAAAGATGGAAAAGCTCCATACAATCAGCGAAAACAAGACCAGGAGCTGACTGTGGCTCAGACCATGAACTCCTTATTGCCAAATTCAGACTGAAATTGAAGAAAGTAGGGAAAACCACTAGACCATTCAGGTATGACCTACATCAAATCCCTTATGATTATACAGTGTAATTGAGAAATAGATTTAAGGGCCTAGATCTGATAGATAGAGTGCCTGATGAACTATGGAATGCGGTTCATGACATTGAACAGGAGACAGGGATCAAGACCATCCCCATGGAAAAGAAATGCAAAAAAGCAAAATGGCTGTCTGGGGAGGCCTTACAAATAGCTGTGAAAAGAAGAGAAGCGAAAAGCAAAGGAGAAAAGGAAAGACATAAACATCTGAATGCAGAGTTCCAAAGAATAGCAAGAAGAGATAGGAAAGCCTTCTTCAGCGATCAATGCAAAGAAATAGAGGAAAACAAAAGAATGGGAAAGACTAAGGATCTATTCAAGAAAATCAGAGATACCAAAGGAACATTTCATGCAAAGATGGGCTCGCTAAAGGACAGAAATGGTATGGACCTAACGGAAGCAGAAGATATTAAGAAGAGGTGGCAAGAATACACAGAAGAACTGTACAAAAAAGATCTTCACAACCCAGATAATCATGATGGTGTGATCACTGACCTAGAGCCAGACATCCTGGAATGTGAAGTCAAGTGGGCCTTAGAAAGCATCACTATGAACAAAGCTAGTGGAGGTGATGGAATTCCAGTTGAGCTTTCCAAATCCTGAAAGATGATGCTGTGAAAGTGCTGCACTCAATATGCCAGCAAATTTGGAAAACTCAGCAGAGGCCAGAGGATTGGAAAAGGTCAGTTTTCATCCCAATCCCAAAGAAAGGCAATGCCAAAGAATGCTCAAACTACCGCACAATTGCACTCACCTCACACGCTAGTAAAGTAATGCTCAAAATTCTCCCAGCCAGGCTTCAGCAATATGTGAACCGTGAACTTCCTGATGTTCAATCTGGTTTTAGAAAAGGCAGAGGAACCAGAGATCAAATTGCCAACATCCGCTGGATCATGGAAAAAGCAAGAGAGTTCCAGAAAAACATCTATTTCTGCTTTATTGACTATGCCAAAGCCTTTGACTGTATAGATCACAAGAAACTGTGGAAAATTCTGAAAGAGATGGGAATACCAGACCACCTGATCTGCCTCTTGAGAAATCTGTATGCAGGTCAGGAAGCAACAGTTAGAACTGGACATGGAACAACAGACTGGTTCCAAAGAGGAAAAGGAGTACGTCAAGGCTGTATATTTTCACCCTGTTTATTTAACTAATATGTGGAGTACATCATGAGAAATGCTGGACTGGAAGAAACACAAGTTGGAATCAAGATTGCTGGGAGAAATAGCAATAACCTCAGATATGCAGATGACACCACTCTTATGGCAGAAAGTGAAGAGGAACTCAAAAGCCTCTTGATGAAAGTGAAAGTGGAGAGTGAAAAGGTTGGCTTAAAGCTCAACATTCAGAAAACAAAGATCATGGCATCTGGTCCCATCACTACATGGGAAATAGATGGGGAAACAGTGGAAACAGTGTCAGACTTTATTTTTCTGGGCTCCAAAATCCCTGCAGATGGTGACTGCAGCCATGAAATTAAAAGACGCTTACTCCTTGGAAGGAAAGTTATGACCAACCTAGATAGCATATTCAAAAGCAGAGACATTACTTTGCCAACAAAGGTTCACCTAGTCAAGGCTATGTGGTCATGTATGGATGTGAGAGCTGGACTGTGAAGAAGGCTGAGCGCCGAAGAATTGATGCTTTTGAACTGCGGTGTTGGAGAAGACTCTTGAGAGTCCCTTGGACTGCAAGGAAATCCAACCAGTCCATTCCGAAGGAGATCAGCCCTGGGATTTCTTTGGAAGGAATGATGCTAAAGCTGAAACTCCAGTATTTTGGCCACCTCATGCGAAGAGTTGACTCATTGGAGAAGACTCTGATGCTGGGAGGGATTGGGAGCAGGAGGAGAAGGGGACGACAGAGGATGAGATGGCTGGATGGCATCACTGACTCGATGGATGTGAGTCTGAGTGACCTCCGGGAATTGGTGATGGACAGGAAGGCCTGGCGTGCTGTGATTCATGGGGTCGTGAAGAGTTGGACAGGACTGAGCAACCTTGGACCCTTGAGTTAATTCTTTCTCTTGTTATAACCCACCACACCTTTGCCCTATAGAAATGCAACTCCAATGCCTTTGGAGGGTGGTGCCTGACTAATCACCTAAACTTTGCATATGGTAATTTTGCAGGAAGAAAGCCTGTCTTACTGCAGGACTCTACCCCCTTCCCCCATTATCCTCTATGCATAACTTAAGGTATAAAAACTACTTTGAAGAATAAAGTGTGGGGCCTTGTTCACCAAAGCTTGGTCTCCCCATGTCGTTCTTTCTCTTACCTTCTGGCTGAATTATTCAGCCTCCTCTCTCCACAAAATGTTCTCACTGAGCTATCCTTATTTCATCCGCTTGTCTTCACTGAATTTCCTCACTGAGCTATCCTCGTTTTCACCACTCTTTATATCCTTAACTAATATTTTAATAAGCTGTTGTTTCCTGATCACCTTTGCTGTCTCCTCTTCGAATTCCCTGGATCCACTGGGGCTGGTCCCTGACACCAAAGCCTGCCAGGATTTGGGGTCTGCTATTTCTGACTTCACCCATTCCAGTCCATTTTAGTTCGCTAATTCCTAGAATGTCAACATTCACTCTTGCCATCTCTTGTTTGACCACTTCCAATTTGCCTTGATTCATGGACCTGACATTCCAGGTTCCTATGCAATATTGCTCTTTACAGCATCGGACTTTGCTTCTATCACCAGACACATCCACAGCTGGGTATTCTTTTTGTTTTGGCTCCATCCTTTCATTCTTTGTGGAGTTATTTCTCCACTGATCTCCAGTAGCATATTGGGCCCTTACTGACCTGGGGAGTTTCTCTTTCAGTATCCTATCATTTTGTCTTTTCATACTGTTCATGGGGTTCTCAAGGCAAGAATACTGAAGTGGTTTGCCATTCCCTTCTCCAGCGGACCACACCCTGTCATATCTCTCCACCATGACCCGCCCATCCCAGGTTGCCCCTCGGGCATGGCTTAATTTCATTGAGTTAGACAAGGGTGTGGTCCTTGTGTGATTAGATTGACTAGTTTTCTGTGAGAATGGTTTTAGTGTATTTGCCCTCTGATGCCCTCTTTCAAGACCTACTGTCTTACTTGGGTTTCTCTTACCTCGGGCGTGGGGTATCTCATCCCGGCTGCTCCTGGCTGCTCCCAGCCAGGGAAGCACAGCCATCGCACCTTACCTTGGACGAGGGGTCTCTCCTCACCGCCGCCCTTCCTGACCTCGGTCGTGGGGTAGCTCTTCTCCGCCCTGCTTAGTGCGCTGGCCCTCACCGCCGTCCTTCCTCGGTAGTGGGGTAGCTCCTCTCGGCCGCGCTCTTAGCGCGCGACGCAGCCGGCGGGGCGCTCTTAGCGCGTGTAATAAAGTTTTATTAAAGTATAAAAGAGATAGAGATAGAGAAAGCTTCTGACATAGGCATCAGAAGGGGGCAGAAAGTGACCATTATATCTACTACTGTGGGAAGGAATCCCTCAGAAGAAATGGAGTGGCCATCATGGTCAACAAAAGAGTCCGAAATGCAGTACTTGGATGCAATCTCAAAAATGACAGAATGATCTCTGTTCGTATCCAAGGCAAACCATTCAATGTCACAGTAATCCAAGTCTATGCCCCAACCAGTAACGCTGAAGAAGCTGAAGTTGAAAGGTTCTATGAAGACCTACAAGACCTTTTAGAACTAACACCCAAAAAAGATGTCCTTTTCATTATAGGGGACTGGAATGCAAAAGTAGGAAGTCAAGAAACACCTGGAGTAACAGGCAAATTTGGCCTTGGAATACAGAATGAAGCAGGGCAAAGACTAATAGAGTTTTGCCAAGAAAATGCACTGGTCATAGCAAATACCCTCTTCCAACAACACAAGAGAAGACTCTATACATGGACATCACCAGATGGTCAACACCGAAATCAGATCGATTATATTCTTTGCAGCCAAAGATGGAGAAGCTCTATACAATCAGCAAAAACAAGACCAGGAGCTGACTGTGGCTCGGACCATGAACTCCTTATTGCCAAATTCAGACTGAAATTGAAGAAAGTAGGGAAAACTACTAGACCATTCAGGTATGATCTAAATCAAATCCCTTATGATTATACAGTGGAAGTGAGAAATAGATTTAAGGGCCTAGATCTGATAGATAGAGTGCCTGATGAACTATGGAATGAGGTTCGTGACATTGTACAGGAGACAGGGATCAAGACCATCCCCATGGAAAAGAAATGCAAAAAAGCAAAATGGCTGTCTGGGGAGGCCTTACAAATAGCTGTGAAAAGAAGAGAAGCGAAAAGCAAAGGAGAAAAGGAAAGACATAAACATCTGAATGCAGAGTTCCAAAGAATAGCAAGAAGAGATAAGAAAGCCTTCTTCAGTGATCAATGCAAAGAAATAGAGGAAAACAACAGAATGGGAAAGACTAGGGATCTCTTCAAGAAAATCAGAGATACCAAAGGAACATTTCATGCAAAGATGGGCACGATAAAGGACAGAGATGGTGTGGACCTAACAGAAGCAGAAGATATTAAGAAGAGGTGGCAAGAATACACAGAAGAACTGTACAAAAAAGAGCTTCAAGACCCAGTATTTTGGCCACCTCATGCGAAGAGTTGACTCATTGGAGAAGACTCTGATGCTGGGAGGGATTGAGGGCAGGAGGAGAAGGGGACGACAGAGGATGAGATGGCTGGATGGCATCACTGACTCGATGGATGCGAGTCTGAGTGATCTCCGGGAGCTGGTGATGGACAGGGAGGCCTGGCGTGCTGCGGTTCATGGGGTCGCAAAGAGTCGGACACGACTGAGCGACTGATCTGATCTGATCTGATCTGATTTCTGGCTTATAGTGCAGTCAGAACCTAGCCTTTGGGTGGAAGAAAAGACAACTAAGGAGTTTGGGGATTTCTTTTTGCTTTCTTTTTCATATTCTGAGGTGTGCGTTATTACCCCCATTTCTTTGACATCTCAAACATTTTGCCTGAAGTTGAAGCAGTGAGAAACTGGATCCAGACACAGGAGCCTGGTCTATTGAACTCCAAAGTTAATACTCTTTGGACCTTCTCAAGCTGCTCTTTTAGGGAAAGGGCATGTGATCTTTAGCATCATCACTTCCCTGAAAGCAGTATCCTGTGTGACTTTCCTAAGAGTACACCTGGATTTAATCCTGATAGGCAAAAATGCAGGAGAGAGGCAAATGCGTAGGGCAAAATTTCCATCAGACCCCTGATGAACGTACATGGTCCCTGACGAAGGCCACACAACATTTTAGGACCAGGTTTTTGGAGGTCTGTGAATTCTCACTGAGACTTTATACCAATATAATTGTTAAAATAATTAGATAAGGAGGCCAATAAACTGAGGTGGCTTTAATGCCTTAGTTGCTTACATAATAAGCAAACCAAATCCTAAGCCTGAAGTGCTTCAAAGTTAAGAAGTCACGATGTAAGGACCACCAACCATAGCAGTCAACTAGGCTTTCCCACATAAGGCAAGTGCTCCAGCTATAGCCAATCAAATCATTGCCTTGCTCTGTTTCCATTTCTTCCCTATAAAAGTCTCTCTTTGAGCTCCTGTTGGTGGAGTGCTCTGAATCACTTTTGGTTTGACACTGCTTGATTTGAATCAATTTCTACTCACATAAACTGTTAAAAATTTAAAATGTCTCAGTTTTAACAGATTCAACACTCAAGAGGTTGACGAAGAAAACTAGGCATGGGATAGAATTTGGTTTGGTTTGTGTTGCTCAAACCACAAGAAAAGGGGGTGGGGATTCAAATAATAATAGCCACAGAGTTATCTTGAGCTCTCTCTGAATCTTCCTGTTGCTTTGCACAAATGAAGAGCACTGGATTTCCTGGGAATTCATAGAAAGTTTGGTGTACCAGCTGTTGGGACAATGTGGAATTTTGGTGACTTAGGAGCTCTGAAGGAGAACTTGCCATGTTTCAGAAGGCTCTGAAGGCATCACTGACTTATTTCTGGAGGAGGCACAAAGCAAATACCTGTCTTGCAGGCCTCCTGGGCCTGAACTGACAAATTTACTCTGACCTTGGGTAGTCCAAGTCCTTGGGGAAGGAAATGGCAACCCACTCCAGTATTCTTGCCTGGAGAATCCCATGGACAGAGGAGCCTGGCAGGGTCCCCAGGCCATCGGGTTGCAAAGAGTTGGACATGACTGTGCAAATTCCATTCCACTGGGTAGTCCAGTCACAGTTCAACCCAGATAACTTTTGAATCTTCAGAATAGTTTAAGGTTACTGGATCATGTTGGAGTTAAGCAAGAGTTTGGAGAAGGCAATGGCACCCCACTCCAGTACTCTTGCCTGGAAAATTCCATGGACGGGGAGCCTGGTAGGCTGCAGTCCATGGGGTGGTTAAGAGTCAGACACGACTGAAGCGACTTCATTTTCACTTTTCGCTTTCATGCATTGGAGAAGGAAATGGCAGCCCACTCCAGTGTTATTGCCTGGAGAATCCCAGGGACGGGCGAGCCTGGTCGGCTGCCATCTATGGGGTCGCACAGAGTCAGACACGACTGAAGCGACTTAGCAGTAGCAGTAGCAGTTGGCCTTAATATGATCAGTTGACTTAATTTAGAAGAGAAAATTCCCCATTTTTGAATGTCCATAATTATGAGTGTCTCCAGGTTAATTTGTGAATAAATTCTAATAATGGTAGGAAAAATGGTATGTAGAAAAATTCACAGCTGTGATCTGGAAAAGACTAGACAGAAGAGATCAGGAGACCATGTCCTGATGTTAAGGATTTATAAAGGGACATAAGGGAAGATAGGTGGAAAGGAATACAGAAACATTATCTAGAGGCCTTGATCATCAAGCTGAATACAAGCCTCATGTGGTGGGTCAATGTAAGTTCTTAAACAGGAGAATAATCATCAAAGTGGGATTTTAAGCATTTCTGGAGATCTTTTGTTCCATGTTAACAATAAGCCCTTAAAATTGTGTATTGTTTTAGAGTAAACATATTTGGAGGAATGCAGAACAAGACATGAAAAAGAATACTTGCCTAACGTAGCATACTACTATATAAGATAAACAGAGAAAAATAACAGCTTCACAAAATAAATGTGCTCCATTGACTGGAATCAGCTGTAGCTGGAAACAGCTTCAGAAGCAATTGGAATGTAGTGGAGCAAGAATGAGGTGGCGGGTACTCAATGCTAACTCTTCCACTAATGGCAAGATTGACTCACAGAGTTTTCTCACATTTGCAGTTGACAAATGAGGAGGGGTACAGCTGGAGGAAGTAGGGCATACATGGGTGGAAATTCTGACAGTGTACTCTCCCACAAACCAGCCTTCTGCAACTTTACCAGAGGCCATAGCCTGAGCTGGACAGACCATGTGATCATACTGTATCTCTGATTACCTAACAAACTTGCACAGTTAGCCTGGTGTAACAAAGGCCATATAAATATAAGACAATTCCTGTCCTCAAAATCTGGAGGCTTAGCTGATATTGTAAGTTGAAGTGTGTCACCCCCAAAAAAGAAATATTGGAGTTCTAACTAATCCCCAGTACCTCAGAATGTGGCCTTATTTGGAGATGAGTCTTTACAGAGGAAATCAAGTTACAGACAAGGTCACAATGGTGGGATCTATCTAACATAACTGGTGTCCTCACAAAAAGGGAAAACGTGGACACAGAAAAGCATTTACGGAGAAGAGCAGGTGAACATACAGACAGGGATCAGGGCGATGTGTCCATAGGCCAAGGAATGTCCATGTTGGCCAGAAAACCAATGGAAGCAAGGAGAAGCGTGGGACTGATTCACCCTCGCAGCCCTCGGGAGCAATCAGTGGAAGTCTGCTGTTCAAGCTCTCCAGCTTGTGCTACTTTGTTATGGCAGCTCTGACAAACTGATCAGTTGCAGAGATTCTGAATATACTTAAAAGAACAATTAAGCAGCAAGTTAGAAGGTTATATATTAATTAAAAGGGCTAAGTAAAGGGAGAAACATGCCAGAAAGAGAGCTTTTAACCTTTCCTGGAGGTAGGGGTCTTGGGTCAGGCATTGAATAACTTTAAAGCTTCTTCCCTGATTTGATGATTCTGCAGGTGGTATTACATTCTACCCCCTCTAACCACTGTTTATGGTTCTTGCATTTCTTGAGTTTCAGTTCACATTTTCTTTTTTTTATGCAAAGTTCTGACCCAGAGGTTCTTTCTAAATTTTAAGAGTGTGTTGACCCTATGACCAGAATTCTAGTCTCAGTTCAGTCTCTCAGTCATGTCCGATTCTTTGCTATCCCATGGACTACAGCACGCCAGGCTTCCCTGTCCATCACCAACCCCTGGAGGTTGCTCAAACTCATATCCATTGAGTCAGTGATACCATCCAACCATCTCATCCTCTGTCGTCCCCTTCTCCTCCCTCCTTCAATCTTTCCCAGCATCAGGGGCTTTTCAAATGAGTCACTTCTTCTCATCAGGTGGCCAAAGTGTTGGAGTTTCAGCTGCAGCATCAGTCCTTCCAATGAATACTCAGGACTGATTTTCTTTAGGATGGGCTGGTTGGATTTCCTTGCAGTCCAAGGGACTCTTAAGAGTCTTCTCTAACACCACGGTTCAAAAGCATCAATTCTTCAGTGCTTGGCTTTCTTTATAGTCCAACTCTCATATCCATACATGACTACTGGAAAAACCATACCTTTAAATAGACGGACTTTTGTTGGCAAAGTAATGTCTCTGCTTTTTAATATGCTGTCTAGATCGGTCATAACTTTTCTTCCAAGGAGCAGGCGTCTTTTAATTTCATGGCTGCAGTCACCATCTGCAGTGATTTTGGAGCCCCTCAAAATAAAGTCTGTCGCTGTTTCCATTGTTTCCCCATCCATTTGTCATGAAGTGATGGGACTGGATACCATGATCTTAATTTTTTAGTGTTGATTTTTAAGCCACCTTTTTCACTCTCTTCTTTCACCTTCATCAAGAGGCTCTTTAGTTCTTCGCTTTCTGCCATAAGGATGGTATCATCTACATGTCTGAGGTTATTGATATTTCTCCCGGCAATCTTGATTCCAGCTTGTGCTTCATCCAGCCCAGTGTTTCTCATGATGTACCCTGCTGCTGCTGCTGCTAAGTCGCTTCAGTCGTGTCTGACTCTATATGACCCCATAGACGGCAGCCCACCAGGCTCCCCCATCCCTGGGATTCTCCAGGCAAGAACACTGGAGTGGGTTGCCATTTCCTTCTCCAATGCATGAAAGTGAAAAGTGAAAGGGAAGTCGCTCAGTCATGTCCGACTCTTAGCGACCCCATGGACTGCAGCCTACCAGGCTCCTCCATCCATGGGATTTTCCAGGCAAGAGTACTGGAGTGGGGTGCCATTGCCTTCTCTGATGATGTACCCGACATATAAGTTAAATAAGCAGGGTGACAATATATAGCCTTGATGTACTCTTTTACCTATTTGGAACCAGTCTGTTGTTCCAAGTTCAGTTCTAACAGTTGCTTCTTGACCTGCATACAGATTTCTCAGGAGGTAGGTCATGTGGTCTGATATTCCCATCTCTTGAAGAATTTTTCACAGATGTTTGTGATACACACAGTCAAAGGCTTTGGCATAGTCAATAAATCAGAAGTAGATGTTTTTCTGGAACTCCCTTGCTCTTTCGATGATCTGAAGGATGTTGGCAATGTGATCTCTGGTTCCTCTGGTTCAGTCTCTTGTGGGGTCACTGCTCCTTTCTCCTGGGTCCTGGTTTTGTTTGTGCCCTCCAAGAGTCTGTTTCCCCAGTCCTGTGTAAGTTCTGGTGGCTCTATGATGAGGTTAATGGTGACCTCCTCCAACAGGGCTTATGTCATACCCAGGTCTTTTGCTCCCAGAGCCCCTGCCCATGCGGCAGGCCACTGCTGACCCATACTTTTGCAGGAGACACTCAAACACAGTTCTGACTTAGTCTCTTTTGAGTCTCTGGGTCCTGGTGCACACAAGACTTGTTTGAGCCCTCCAACTATCTCTGGCGGGTATGGGGCCTGATTCTTAATGTGATTTTGCTGGGGCCTCTCCTTGGATCCAACATTCTCCTGTCGACAGTTGTTCAGCAGTGAGTTATAATTTTGGACTTTTCACAAGAGAAGATGAGTGCATGTCCTTCTACTCTGCTATCTTGTATATACTTATATAAGGTAAATATCTAACAAGGACCTCTTGTATAGCACAGGGAACTATACTCAATATTTTATAATAACCAACAAAGGAAAATAATATGGATTTTTGACTAGGTAGAAAAAACTCCTCATCTTCCTCATCACCATTATCCCCTTTTCAACGACCTAGGCCTCATCTTAAACTAGGCCCCCTTCTGGCTAGTGTACTGAATAGTCTTCTGCTCTGTTTCCCCATCAGAAATACCACTTTTAATACCTTCTCTCACTTACCTGATAGTGAACCTGAGAATGTTTTGAAAATCACTTCAATTTGAGGGATTTTTTTTTAAAGTATTACCCGTCAATACTTTTGTAAATTCCAAGGAAAACAAAATGTGACTAATTATTGAGGCTAATATAAAGTTCTTTGTACAGTGATGACAGGTGGTGTCTGTCTCATCATAATATTGGTTTCACTCCTCCAGTGATATACTGTGGCAAAACCCTTAGTACTTTTTAGATTACTGGGTTTCTCTAATCTATTTACTTTTAAAATAGCAACCACAATCCATGAAATTCCTTTGTTGCACATCAACTCTATTCCCAGTATGTTCCCTTACTATGATGATAAAGAAGCTTACCAGGATTTCTCCTAACATCAATTAATAATGTTTTAAAATGACATAGGGGGTGAACTGAAGGAAAAATACATTCTCTAATCTCAGCAGAGAAGTGAGGGAATTGAGCTTTACAGTTCAGAGGGTCCAGCAGGATCCAAGAGCAGAGAGAAATATGCTATGTTCTCACCCTTGAATGGAGCCTATGATTTCACTGCCTAGGCATGTAAAGAAATCTGTTACAAGCTGGGTACAATCGAGCTGGGGCTGCTGCTCTTCATGCCTACATGAGGAAGTGTGGTAAAAATATGGTGGTGAAATAAGCAGTGGGATCCCAGGAGAGGCAGTTCTTCAATCTAGCTCTGTTTCGACCTACCCAAAGAGTTAGCTGATTTCTTGAGACTTCCTTTTTCTTACAGGTAAGATAATTAAAAGGTCCTTTTAGTTCTGACAGCCTCTGATTCTATAATTGCCATCTGGTTAGACAATAAAAAGTGAAGATTATTAAAGCAGAGATGTCATGTGTGTTTAGAATAGTGCATGTGATAGAATGAAATAAGTGCAATGTTCACACCGAACATTGGTGCAGAAAAGATGAATTTGGGATGCCAAGGGCATCATTGACTTGTAACATTCCTATTTTCATGATATGAATTGAAGAGAATCACAGTCATTGACCCCTATTCTGAATTTTGTTCAAAGAAGGCAGGAGGGCACTTGGTATTTTCCCAGGGCTAAACTTATGCCCTTACATTGCCTTCATTTTTTTCACCAGCTGAGACTTGTTCAGGTGTAGTTTCTCGATTTGAATGCTCTTGGCATTTGGATCAGATAAATGTTTGTCATTAGGGGTTGGAGGCAGGCTGTCCTGTGCCATGTAGGATGTTTAGCAGCAACCTTGACCTCTACTCAGTAGATCCCAGTAGGAACAGGCCTTCCCTAACCCAGTAGGACAAAAAAAAAAAAGAAAAGTTTCTAATAAAAAATGTCTCCTTGGGGGAAAAAATTACACCGAGGTGAAAACCATTGCTTTAGTGGGATATACTCTTGCCAGAAGACAACTGCACCCACATAATAGAGAACAACTTTAAGAAAGGTAACCTCTGCTGAATTTTGAAAGAAAGCCACCATGTTTACTTATAGTATCAATGGGCTTTTGGGTCCCTGTGCAACTAAATGGCTTCTAAAGATTTAAGAAAAGTGGCTTTCAGATTCCCTCTTTTGGGTTTTCATGACATCCCTACTCTTTGGGCATTTTATGTAGAAGGGAAGCAGGTCTTTTGTTGGACCCGCATGAGGACTTCGTTCGACTATGAGGATGTAGGTGGTTTTCTTCACATGTTTACAGTGGGAAGCACTTACTCTGAAGCTGTACCCAGAGCAGACACTGCCCATAACGTGGGCTCCTGATGGCGCTGGGTTGCACTGACTGTCTATGTCATCATGCTCCTTGAATAGGATAATGGTCCACTGACTTGGCCTGGACTCACATATACAGATGTGTTGTAATGGAAGGGAGTTATCAGAGAAAGGAAACCACCCATCCCAATGACACTGCCATTGTTCAAATGTTGCTCCAAGTTTGGAACCATTGGATTCTGAGCCAACCAACAAAGTCAGTCTCAGAAGCCTGTAATAATCATTAATGGGACTAAAATATTTACTGATTCACTCGTATATCAATATACTAGTATATGCTGTGTGAAAGTGAAAATGTGAAAGCCATTCAGTCGTGTCTGACACATTGGAATTCTCCAGGCCAGAATATTGGAGTGGGTAGCCTTTCCCTTCTCCAGGGGATCTTCCCAACCCAGGGATCGAACCCAGGTCTCCCGCATTGCAGGCAGATTCTTTACCAGCTGAGCCACAATATGCTGTGTAGAGGATGAATATTTTTCCTGATTGAGAATACATAAGAGAAAATACACCAGAGTTTCTGGAGGCAATTCCAAAAATATGTCAAAATTCCTTGAGCAATGGTAGCTTTGTGGAATGTGATATATCCTTTTGAGACAAGGACTTAGGCATTTGGCTTGGAACTTATCAGCATATTTCTTAAACGGATTAATAGAATTACTCAATATTAACATCTCATATATACCAAGGTACTCATCACCCACAACACATGTTCTTCACTATAATCCCCAAAGAAGTAATGAGAGTAAAGGCCCCCATTGTTCTAGTCTTCAGCCAAGTTTTCACAGTCTCCTGAGGATCATATTTTCAACTAATTCCTTAAACTGACCGGAAAAGGTGAAAAGAACTAATGTTTTTTCATGTGAAGAGGTTCAGGACTTTCTCTTCAAGTGAGGTGGCTGCTGAGGTCCGAGTACTTTGGCGAAGGAACTACAGAAAAACGAGGCTGTTGGTACAGGGTGGCGGGGGAAGCACCCACACAAGGTAATAAGAAGCAGCACTTTAAATCTGGCACTGCTCTTGGAAACGTTTACAGGCTTAAAAGCATAATTATAAAAGATAGAGGGTGTGGAGGGAGAGATGAAGGAAAAGAGAAGATGAATGGAAGAGCTGTTCCATTCCTGCCACCATTAATAGCACAGATTATAATAAATCCAAGCGAGTAGGAAGAACAGTACTGAGACAAACACGAAATTCCAGGGGAGACGGGACCTGTGTTTTAAAAACAGGGCCATGTGCTTCGGAAGGAATGCTGTGTGCTTAGTCTTGTTTATAACATGGTGAAGGATTCAAGAATGTAATCTGTTCCTCTTGACAAAAAAAATTTTTTTCCTCCTCAACCCTCATCATCTACCACCCCTTCACCTCGTGTCTCATTCTAATCCCAGATCAGAAAGATTGGGTTCCATAGTAAATTTCTGGAACGTTCGGTCTGGGCCTGTTTTTCATCAGTGTAGCCAGCTGACAGAGTGGCTATGCTTTTGCAAAAAGAGATCAATGCGGGGAAGTGAAGATTTTCTGAGGGAGCTTTTTAGACTTGTCAGATCTGAGGTATTTTTAGGCAGGTTTTTTTTTTTTTTTTCTTTTTAAGGCAGGGGCACAGATCTAGAGATGCAAAAAGGAGCATCTCCCCTAACTTTGCAGGAACATTTCATTTTGGTTTCATTTTGCCTTGGACCACTTTCCTGAGGACTCTTGAAATGAATTCACTGGAAGTGAATGCTGTGCAATGAAAGACCATGGTTTGGGAGCCGATGTCTTTGCAACCTTTTCCTGCTTGTGCCATCTTGGGCACATCACTTGGCCCTGCTAAGTCTCAGTTTCTGTAACTGGGAAAAAAAAAAGAGTACCTGCATCTACATTGCCAAAGTTTTGCAAGGCTCAAATTAGAACACATCTGTAGAGTAAAAATCAGTGAGCCAGCACACAGGCTGCCATCAGAAATGTGACTTCCTATCCCACAGCATGTGACTGGGGTACAGAGTTGGACAAGCCTGGAGAGTGCATTTGTCCCAGCCTCTTCCTCAAACAGGAGTCCTTTCGCCCACATGCCTGACTCTGGGAAAACCAGGCTCTGCTTGAGACAGACAGGGGTGGACTGGGCAGCTCACTGCCTCCTCAAGCCCCATCCTGTGTGCACAGCGCTCACCCTGAGAAAGCTCTCACTGCGAGCCCACACTGGCCCCTCTCCACTTTCTGCTCAGGTAGAGCACTGACACTGAACAGCAACAAAAGAAACAACTTGCTTTTCTGTGTGTGCATCTACTTTGCACCATGTGAAAGTCACTCAGCCATGTCTGACTCTTTGCAACTCTGTAGACTATACAGTCCATGGAATTCTCCAGGCCAGAATACTGGAGTGGGTAGCCATTCCCTTCTCCAGGGGATCTTCCGCACCCAGGCATGAAATCCAGGTCTCCCACATTGCAGGCAGATTCTTTACCAGCTGAGCTACAAGGGAACCACTTTGTACCAATGCACTGACCTAAAAACTTTTCAGACATTATTGGATTTAATCTTCATATATCCAATAAGGTAGCACCTAATACTGTCCTTATTTTACACAAAAGAAAACCAAGGCTTTGAGTGGCTTTGCAACTTACCAAAAGCATTCCACATAGCAAGTGGAAGAGCTGAGGCTTTAACCCAAGTTGATCTGACTTGAAGTCATGCAGCCATCCCTACACTACACCACCGTCCTCTGCAGCTCAAGCATTCAGGGTAGTGTTGAAGGCCCAGAGGGGATGCTCAGCAAACGGAGAAAGAATGAACGGACAAATACAAGTACATACGGAAGAAGTATCCTACTTGCAAAATAGTCAGTACTTGGACCTTTGTAACCTCAATTGTCTTGAGTTCCTCAGTACCCCCAGCCTCATCTTTGTAGCTGATGTTGTCTTTGTAACTCTGCACCACATTTAAGTGGATAAAAATGTAAAGCAAGCACCCTGCCTAGTGTAAAGTTTCCTAGGGGTGTGTGTGAACTCACACATTTCAGTGGTATACCACAGATCTAATCATACATATTTTTAGCAGCATGTTAGCGACCGTTTAAGGTCTTTATTATATTCCAATACAACTTCTCTGCTTTTTTTTTTTCAATGAGAAAATCATAAGATGGGAAAGCTGTAGGGCTCTTAGAGGTTTTCTTACCAAGCCTTAAACATACATGTACATTTTTAATTTAAAATTTCTATTTAGTAAGATCTGGATACATTTTGAGCAGATCTGGTAGAGAGGGGGCTTCGTAATAATCCCAGGACTCTAACTGTAGTCTTCAAAACTACCCTACACCACCCCCCACCCTCATAACCCCCCCATTATGTTGTCAGTCAGGAATATGCACAGAAAACCTAAGGGCAACACGTGGGCTACCGAGCATCCAGTCTGCTCACTGCTGCCCTGCTCTGCCCTGGCCTTGGTTCTCATCCCCAACTCCAGCTTTTCCCTTGTGGCTGTGCCTCTGTCTAATGACTTGATTTTACTAACTCCGGTGTGCTCCTGTTTGTCCCAGTTCAAGGTCTGCACTGGTTCCCTAATAACAAAGACAAGTCCCCTGTTTCATCCTCTGCTGGGAATAGGAGTTGTGTCTCAGAAGTCCAGCCTTGGTATCCCTATGCTAAATAAGATCCCTCTTGTTTAAGTACCATCTGAAACCTATTGTTGACCTTCGGAAATCACAGTCTGGTGGTAGTGGGGGAGGCAGGCATGCAAACAGAACTTTGTCTGTTTGTCCGCTGGACTACGGACAAAAGAGTATTGGCAAGTATGGTCTTCAGTCAAATAAAGACTAACACGCTTTTTGTATTCTGTTTTTTCTCTCTTTTGGTTAAACATCTATATTTAATTTCTTTATGATCAAGTTATAAGCTCTTGATAAGAAAACCTCTAGACTGTAAGCTACTAGTGGCAGGGTTATCAGTTAGAATCACATGATGCAGAATTACATCCTCAAAGCACCAGTGTGAGATATTGGGGGCTCTGCATACACAGACAAATTGAATCAACCAGTATAAAATGGATTAACCAGGTCAGCTAATTTTAGCAATGCAGGCAAACTAATAACTATCATTTCCTCTATTACGATAGAGGGTTTGCCATGAATTAGGTTGTTCTAACTTGTATCTATGTGGAGACAAAGCTCAGAATTCAAAATTTATTAATATTGAGTAAAATAATACAAATGGTAAGAACACACACTGCACATGTCCAGAGTTCTTTTCAGGTATCATTTGGTAGATTATATCAAGATGGCATCACCGATTCAATGGAGACATGAATTTGAGCAAACTCTGGGAGATAGTGGAGGACAGGGAAGCCCAGTATGCTGCAGTCCATGGCATTGTAAAGAGTTGGACACAACTTAGCAACTGAGCAGCAACAATCAAGATTTCAGATTTCTTACTTTCCCACCCACTCATACCACACAATATTTACCTATGTATACATGCATATATTCCACATAATATTTAAGATACTGTGAATAATATAAGAATATGAAATTTATGTATTTATACTTTCTAAGTGTCATTGTTATGCTGAGCTCTGGATGATTTTTTAAATGCTTCACTAATCAATGAATCAGAACTTCTTGGAACCTTTGGTTCCAGGTCAGTGGCCACTGCAGGGCTTAAAAAGAATATGACACACGTGGACTCCTGCTTTTGAATACTAGATAGGTCTGGTTAGGGAGACCAGACTAGCCTCTAAGAGTCTCATCAAACAACATCGAATCATGTAAAGGTAGCTCTCATACTGATGGTCAGAGCTACAGGAGTTTTTTTTTTTTTCCTTTAAAAACATTTTTTTTTTGATATGGACCATTTTTAAATTCTTCATTTAACTTGATACAATATTGCTTCTGTTTTCTGTCTTGATTTTTGGCCACAAGGCATGTGAAATCTCAGCTCCTTGACCAGCGATCAAACCCGCACTCCCTGCATTGGAAGTGAAGTCTTAACCACTGGACTGCCAGGGAGGTCCCTACAGGAGGTTTTTTTTTTAAAACTCCTTTTTTAATGGATAATTTTTATGAGCTACAGTAAGTAGTAGGAACTGCTTTATTTAGAACTAAAGTCTTAGTTGAGGCTAGAAGAATGTTCAGGATTATTAATTAATCTATGAAAACCAGAAGACTATCTCCAAATATATAAGGTTAACATTAACAGCAGAGAAGGCAATGGCACCCCACTCCATTACTCTTGGAAAATCCCATGGCTGGAGGAGCGTGGTAGGCTGCAGTCTCTGGGGTTGCTAAGAGTCAGACACAACTGCAGTGACTTCACTTTCACTTTTCACTGTAATGCACTGGAGAAGGAAATGACAACCCACTCCAGTGTTCTTGCCTGGAGAATCCCAGGGATGGTAGAGCCTGGTGGGCTGCCGTCTATGGGGTCGCACAGAGACGGACATGACTGAAGCGACTTAGTACCAGCGGCAGCAACATTAACAGACTAAGACATCAGTAGCTCTGATTCAACTGGGTCCCTGGGAATTTTTGTCATGATTTATTTCTCATCAAGGCATCAAAGTAGTGGTAGAGTAACAAGTGTTTTCTGTTAGAGTTATTTTAGGACTACTTCTCATAAAACAGCAGTAAACAAAATTATTGTGGAGTTCTGGTACTGTAGGTGGGTGCCCATAAACGAACATCCCTGTGGATTTACTTCCCCATCCAACTTTCCCCAGCACTACGCCCAATGCTTGACATTAGACTGCTCCACAGCGTGGGGAGAAGGGCTGGAGGCACACTGGAAGGTGAGCGGATTTCTAAGCATCTTTCAACTGAGGCCTCAAAAGCTGTCTACGGATCTAGCTGTGCGTGGAAAAGGAACGGCAGTCGTTAGGATCAGTGCTGGAAGCTGTGAATAGAGTCAATATGTCTACTGAATGGTACATATGTCTGACTAGAAACAGACACATGGGTTTATGTGTATACAGTTTCAGTCTGTGCAGGGCAAGGGAATTCTCTGGGGTCCTTCCTGCTCGCCACTCAACCTGGAAGAAAACGGCTCTATCACTGGCCCAAAGCGAGACCCACAGAGCAGTCAAATGTGGGGCAAGTTCCTGAAGTAACGAGACTCCCCTGTAACTGGGCCACCAGGCCCCTCGGGTGCTTACCACACATGACAGGAACTGCTGGAGATGCCCAGTCAGGGCGTAGCTTAGCTCAGGATTCTAAGTCTCCTCTCTGCCCCGGAAATAGCACACAGACTTTCTCACCACGGCGCTCCCCCACCACCAGCCTGGCTTCTTCAAAGCCCTGAAGAACTGAAAAGATCCCAATCTCCCTTCCCTTTAACTAGAGCAGGGGCTGCTAAACGGCCGCTCGCTGCCTTTTGCGTGTGGTGCTAATTAACATGATCCAAGTTACAATATGTGTTAAAGATTCCAGTTTTGTTACTTATTTAATGAGCTTCGTGGGATTTGAACATGAGGCTCAAAGTAGCAGGGGAAACCTCGTAATTAGTTTCAATTACAAGAAGTTCCTACGCATTAAGACTATTTGATGAACTGCAGAGGGAAGGGGCTACCGACCAGATACAAATCACTAATTTTGTTGCATTTATTATTATACTTATTTTCTTCCTAATTAGTACTGATTGGCTTATGATCTTAATTAATGCAAAAGAATTTGGAATGGTATACAATGGTATGGCTTAGAAGATGCCAGCATGTACAACTGCTAAATTATTGCTAATTGTTATTTACATGAGGCCTCGAACACTAAGTAATGCAATACTTAATTAGCATTAAAGATATGGTATCCATTTCCAATTTACACTAAAGCAATGGAGATCAGATTGTTAGTTTTAAAAAACTCAGTCTTTAGATTCCAAGAATTGCACCATTATATATTGACCTCCACCTAGGGGGAGACTGTTTCTTCTTTTCTTCAATTGGATCTTGCCAGGGCTTGGCTAGAACCTTGCAAAAAAAAGTTACACAGGAATACTCAGCATCACACTGGCCATGCTACACTACTTAAGGATTAGAGCTGAGAGCCAACGAGCAAAGAGGCCAAGCATAAGGGCTCTGTTTGAGCCAACAGTGGAAGGTGTGTGTACTTGGCTAGAGTGGAGTCCTGAGATGAGAGGCTTCTGTAAAGGTCCAAGTCCATCTCAAGGTTATGGTGGCTCTAAGTGACACTCAAGGGGACTAGCAGTGCCTATTTTGGAGGGCTAGGTGATCAGCTGGTGTCTCAGGGTCTGATGCTTCTCACCTCATGGGGCTACTGTGAAGGAGAAAACAAAGAGAAGGTCCTGGAACACAGAGGCTTAAGTTTCAGTTCAGTCCCAGATACCCTCAAGAGAGCCTGCTCATCCCTGATAATGCCACCCTCCGTGTGGCAAATGTTGCCCCTCACCTTAACCTGCTTAAGAAAATAAAGAAAGATAGCACTAAGTTCTGTCCGACTCTTGTGGTCCCATGAACTGTAGCCCACCAGGCTCCTCCGTCCATGAGATTCTCCAGGCAAGAATACTGGAATGGGGTGCCTCTTCCTTCTCCAGGAGAACTTCTCGACCCAGGAATTGAACCCAGGTCTGCCCACATTGCAGACAGATGCTTTACCAACTGAGCTACGTGGGAAGCCCCTCACCTTTACCTGCTTATGACAGGGCTTAATGATAGGGCTGAAAGGAAACACTCTGGAATATATGCTCTGGCTGAGACCTGCCTCTGTAACGTTCACTCATTTTGTCTTTTTCCTCCACCTGCTTTCTTCAGCTAGCCCCCATCTTTAACCTTTTCCCCTTTGTCTCCTCTGCTTCTACCATAACTCAGCCCTCCATGGAGGAAAAAGAGGAGTGCTGGAGAAGGAGCATGAAGACCTGACTTCACAAGTCACTTTCACTCCTGGGACCTGAGGTTCTCCCTCTTACCAAGTGGGAGATGCTAGCCCCTGCTGTTGCCTCCCTTCTTCCCAGCCGCCCTTGGGAATGCAAATGGGATCCCGCATGTGAAAGTCTTTGGGAAGTTATGAGGTTGCATATGAAAGGGAAGGACTTGGGGAGCCGGTTCAAGCATTCCATTCCTCGGGTAGAGGCAGCAGTGCTCCTGGTGCTGGCTTTCTACCTGTGGTGCTGACATGGGTGCAGAGTGGAGCTCCCGGGGGTGACTGGCCGGGCTGAATGGAGCCAAGGAGAGAAGCTGGCTTCCACCCAGGTCCCTGACTCCTCATGGGAAATTCCTCTTCTCCACAAGCCCTGGGGACAGTGTGCACTGAAGCCCAGGTCTACTGACAACCTGCACCCGGGGCAAGCAGCCTCTAGTTTATCATTCTCTGAGTGTTTGCAGACTTTTCGTCTTCTAGGCAAACATTGTTCCAGACCATCACGCTTTATTTAAAGATGCTATTCTCTGCAGCTTCATAAGCATTATATCTTTAGAGAGAGAAAGCAACAAGGACAGTAGCTACTCGATGTCTAACATAACATAAGCTCTGTACCGGGTTTTTGGGGCCACCTCATCCAGATCTCATGATGTGCTTGAGATCATGTTGGGAAAAGACAGTTCCTGGACAAAGATCAGTTCAAATCATTTGGCAAGGATCTTCCCCACCCAGGGCTTCTCTTGTGGCTCAGCTGGTAAAGAATCCATCTGCAATGCGGAAGACCTGGGTTTGATCCCTGGGTTGGGAAGATACCCTGGAGAAGGGAAAGGCTACCCACTCCAGGATTCTGGCCTGGAGAATTCCATGGACTGTATTGTCCATAGGGTCACAAAGATTCAGACACAACTGAGTGACTCATTTTCCCCACCCAGGGATCGAACTTGCATTGTAGGTAGATTCTTTACTAACTGAGCCATGAGGGAAGCATATATGTGTTGCTGCTGCTGCTGCTAAGTCGCTTCAGTCGTGTCCGATTCTGTGCGATCCCATAGACTGCAGCCCACCAGGCTCCTCCATCCCCGGGATTCTCCAGGCAAGAACACTGGAGTGGGTTGCCATTTCCTTCTCCAATGCATGAAAGTGAAAAGTGAAAGTGAAGTCGCTCAGTCGTGTCCGACTCTTAGCGACCCCATGGACTGGAGCCTACCAGGCTCCTCCGTTCATGGGATTTTCCAGGCAAGAGTACTGGGGTGGGGTGCCATTGCCTTCCCCCATATATGTGTTACAAATATAAAATATACACTATTTCCCTCAAAGAAATAGTGATTATCCATAAGAAATACATTATTTACTTCCTTTTTATTGGTTAATAAAATAGCCATATTAAGAAAACTTAATGCCCTGTGCCTTATACAAATTATTAAAATATATATCAGATGATTATAAGATCTATAATACACCATACATATAAAGTTTATACAAATATAGATAGCATGTGTATATTCCATGTATGTATTAAATTTAAACTGCACACATTACATATGTAATTATCCATGTATATTTTATATATATGCATGCATATTATAAAGAATGTATTCTTCATATGTTCACTTAGAAAACAAAAATAACATGGCTAATTATGTACCACCATGCAGCTTCCCTGGTGACTCAGACAGGAAAGAATCTGCCTGCAATGTGAGAGACCTGGGTTTGATTCCTGGGTCGGGAAGGTCCCCTGGAGAAGGGAATGACTATCCACTCCAGTATTCTTGCCTGGAGAATTCCATGGACAGAGGAACCTATCAGGCTACAGTCCATGGGGTCACAAAGAGTCCATCATGACAGAGTGACTAACACTTTCACTTTTATCCAGCTTAAGATACAAAATACTGACAATTCCTTTGACACTCCCATGTATGTTATCCCCACCCTGACATGGTGGGGATAAACTTGGAAAAGGTCCCCTTTCCTCCGAGTAGAGTTGCGTCACTCACACCAGGGTAAACGGCTTAGGGGTAGCTATAAAGAACTAATTATCATCTTGTGTAAAAATCCTTGTGCAATGTACAAAAATACATAAGCAACACTATCTAACCTCCCCTTCTTTTTGTTTTGTCATATATACATGGATCCCTGAATAATAAATATATTGTTTGGTTTTTCATACTTGTGAACTTTATGAAAAGAGTCACATGTTTCTCTTGGTTAACATCCAATTTCTGAGATTTACCCTGGGTGATATGTGTAGATGTGGCTGGCTCATTCATTCTCTTTGCTTATAGTGTTCCTTTGTATAAACAACCCACAATTTTTAAAGTGATTTTTCTATCAGTAGACATGCAAGCTGTGTCCAGTGTTTAGTTATTACAAAAAAAAAAAAAATTCCCCATAGTATTCTGATGTTTATTTTCTGTGCATGTGTGCAAGAGCTTTTCTGAAGTAGATACCTAAGGATGGAAGTGTTGTGTAGTAAGATGTGGAGAAATTACATCTTTGATCTTACGATATAAAGCCAAATTGTTCTCCAAATGATTGTGCCCACTGATACTTCTACTCACAGCATGTAAAGAATTCTCCCTGCTGTACAGCATTCCAACCATTGGTATCAGCCTTTAATTGTTGACAATCTGGTAGATGTGGCTTTATTTGCATATTCCTTATTAAAAACAAGGTTAACAGTTTTTCTTGTGTCCTCTTATGTGGAATGCCTTTTTATGTCTTTTATCCAGGTTGTTTTCTTTTTAAATCGGGTTGCTTGTCTTTTTATTATTTCTTATGAGCTCTTTACATATTCTGAATCTCCTTCCTTTGTTACATGAAATGCAAACATTTCCCCAGCTGATAGGTTATCACTAACTTTATGTCTTTTGAGAAACATATTCCATGAAGATAGTTAAATATATCAATTCTTTATGGCTTGTACTTTTTGTCTTAAGAAATATTTTCCTATCCTGAGGTCATAAAATGTTTTCTGAAAGTTTAAAGTTTCACCTGTCCCAGTTAATTATGTAATTCACATAGTTGTCGTGACAGTGGGCATCCTTGCCTGTTCCTGATATTAAAGGGAATGGCAATCCACTTCAGCATGCTTGCCTGGAGAATCCCATGGACAGAGGAGTCTGGTGCGTTACAGTCTGTGGGACTGCAGAGAGTCGGACACGACTTAGTGACTACCACGATCACCACTACTACTACTGTTTCACTCCTGCAGTACAGTGCCTACTGGAAGATTTTTTCCTGATATCCTTTATCAGGATAAGTAAGCTTCCTTTTATTTTTAGTTTCTCAACAGCTTTTTATCATGAATGAATGTTGATTTTCATTGAATGACTTCTGCATCAACTGAGATAATCATATGGCTTTTCTCTTTGGTCCTGTTAATAGAGGGGATTATATTAATATATTTCATAATGTCAAGTCAAAACAGTATTCCTGAGTTAAACCAACTTGGTCAGAACATATTTGTTCAAACACACTGCTAGATTAGGGTTGCTATTATTTTGTTTAGGATTTTTATATCTATGTTTGCATAAAGCTGGTCTGTTTATTTTCTCAGTTTACGTTTGACAGTGGTGACCTGACTGTATTTTGAGAAGAGTTCCTATTTCTATGCTATGGAGAAGTTTGGGTAAGAATGGAATGCTTGGTAGAGCTAGCTGAAAATCTTCTGGACAGGTTTTATTGGGAAAATTTTAAACTATTCATTTAATTTCTTTAATGATAAAAGAAATGTTTGGGTTTTCTACTTCTTAAATTGCTTTCTGTGAATCACATTCTTTTTTAAATCTGTCCCTGTTTCATCTAAGTTTTCAAATATATTGGCATCTAGTTGTTCATAATAGTCTTTTCACCTCAAGCGCATCTGCAGTTACATACCTTGCATAATAGTTCTTTCCTTCTTTCTCTGTTATCTTATTTTTCCTTCTGTCCTTCCTTTCCCCTCTCCATTATTCTGACTGTAAATTAGTTTATTAGTCTTTGAAACAAATGTCTAACTTTGTTAACCCTCTCACTTACATCTATGTTTTTCTGATTTCTGCCTCTATCTATGATTACTTTTCTTTCTTATGTTTTTATTTTCTTTGGATATATTCACTTAAAGATAATTTCTAAATTTTTAAGTTGTACAGTAAATCTTTTTTCTTCTAGACTTTCTTATTTTCTAGTATAAATCTTTAAATTTATACATTTCTTTCCAAGAACCTAGATGCATCACTCAAGCTTTGCTACACAGTATTTTTACTAATATTCAATTATACATTTTTAAATTTTAATGAGTTAATTAGAAATATATTTTCTAATTTTTGATAATTTGAGTTTTTTAAAGTTATTTTTTTGTTTTATGCATTTTAATCTAATTGCTTTTTGTTAAAGAATATGAAATTTATGACAATGATGCTTTGAAATTTGTCATTAATTTTCATTATTGTTTTCCATTTGCTTTGTTGTATTTTCTGTTAGTTGGATCTGGCATTCATGAACGCTTCTTAAAATAAGATTTACAAGTTGTTTTTTCCCAATGTACTATATCCTTACTCAATCTGTTCCTCTTTGCTTAATCCATCACTGAGAAAAACTGGTTGAAATATTTCATTCGGAGATCAATTTTATCAATCTCTCTTTTTATCATCTTTTTTTAATATTTTTTCTTTGATTTAATCTATGTTATTATATACATTCAACTTGGAATTTATAAATCTTGCTTTTAACTGAACATTCTGTCATTAATGCTGTATTATTATTACCTATATGGGGCTTCCCTGGTGGCTCAGACAGTAAAGAATTTGCCTGCAATGCAGGAGATGTGGGTTCAATCCCTGGGTTAAGAAGATCCCCTGGAGAAGGGAATGGCTACTCATTCCAGTATCCTTGGCTGGAGAATTCCATGAACAGTCTACATGGCAGTCTACAGTGCATGGGGTCACAAAGAGTCAGATATGACTGAGTGACAAACACACACACACACACACACATGACCTTTATGGCTACCAATAATTTTTTAAGGCAAAAGTCATTAAAGACTATTTTACATTATATTAATATATCAGTATGTTGTTGCTGTTGTTTAGTCTCTTAAGTTGTTCCAATTCTTTTGTAGCTCCAGGGACTGTAGTCAGCCAGGCTTCTCTATCCATGGGATTTCCCAGGCAAAAGTACTGGAGTGGATTGCCATTTCCTTCTCCAGTATATCTTCCCAACCCTAGGGTCAAACCCACATCTCCTGCATTGGCAGGTGGATTCTTTACCATGAAACATCAGGGAAACCCATATATCAGTATGAAAAGTGAAAGTGAAGTCACTCAGTCATGTTCGACTCAGCAAGGGTACTGGAGTGGGTTGCCATTTCCTTCTCCAGGGGATCTTCCTGACCCAGGCATCAAACCCGGGTCTCCTGCATTGCAGGCGGACGCTTTACCTGAGCCACAAGGGAGCCCAACATATCAGTATACTGATTTTCTACTACTATTTTTCCAGTGTGTTTTTTCCCCCACCTTTATTTTCAGTCATATGTTTTCATGTATATTAGGTATATGTCTTATGACTAGTATATTTCTGGATTATGAAATTGAGGATCTTATCTGATCTTTTTAAAGTTAATATGTTTGCTGTGATTACTGATTTATTTGTAGTTATACTGTACAATTTTCAGTTTCTTCTTTTTTTATTTCTCTTTTTTCCTTATTCCTTTTTCACGCCTCTCTACTGATGTGTAGATAGGAAATTTGAAATATACTTTCCTATTTGAAATAGGAAAAGGAGTATGTCAAGGCTGTATATTGTCACCCTGCTTATTTAACTTATATGCAGAGTACATCATGTCAAATGCTGGGCTGGAAGAAGCATAAGCTGGAATTAAGATTGCTGGGAGAAATATCAATAACCTCATATATGCAGATGACACCACCCTTATGGCAGAAAGTGAAGAGGAACTAAAAAGCCTCTTGATGAAAGTGAAGGAGGAGAGTGAAAAAGTTGGCTTAAAGCTCAACATTCAGAAAACTAAGATCATGGCATCTGGTCCCATTACTTCATGGGGAATAGATGGGGAAACAGTGGAAACAGTGTCAGACTTTATTTTGGGGGGGCTCCAAAATCACTGCAGATGGTGATTGCAGCCATGAAATTAAAAGACACTCCTTGGAAGGAAAGTTATGACCAACCTAGATAGCATATTCAAAAGCAGAGCCATTACTTTGCCAACAAAGGTCCGTCTAGTCAAGGCTATGGTTTTTTCAGTAGTCATGTATGGATGTGAGAGTTGGATGGTGAAGAAAGCTGAGCACCAAAGAATTGATGCTTTTGAACTGTGGTGTTGGAGAAGACTCTTGAGAGTCCCTTGGACTGCAAGGAGATCCAACCAGTCCATTCTAAAGGATATCAGTCCTGGGTGTTCATTGGAAGGACTGATGCTGAAGCTGAAACTCCAATACTTTGGCCATCTCATGTGAAGAGTTGACTCACTGGAAAAGACTCTGATGCTGGGAGGGATTTGGGGCAGGAAGAGAAGGGGACGACAGAGGATGAGATTGGCTGGATGGCATCACCGACTCGATGGACGTAAGTTTGAGTGAACTCCGGGAGTTGGTGATGGACAGGGAGGCCTGGCATGCTGGAATTCATGGGGTTGCAAAGAGTCGGACACGACTGAGCGACAGAACTGAACTGAACTGAATTTGTGTTTTCAGACATATCAAGATTACTTATATTTCAGGGTGATTCACATTTTTGTGGACTCAGTGCATCTAATTATATTCCTTGCTTCTGCTGATTTTTTTGAAAGCTTGTTCTTTCATGCATTTTGCATTATATTTTATAATGATTCATTTTTTGGCATTTTATGAGTCAGCAATGAAGTTGCTCAGTCGTGTCCAACTCTTTGTGACCGCATGGACTGTAGCCTGCCAGGCTCCTCTGTCCATGGAATTTTCAGGCAAGAATAGTGCAATGGGCTCCCATTTCTTTCTCTAGGGAATCTTTCCTACCCAGGGAACGAACCCGGGTCTCCCACATTGCAGGCAGACTCTTTACTGTCTGAGTCACCAGGGAATCCCTTTATGACTCAAGGGACTTCTAAATGTACTTTTACAGATATTATAAATACATCTGCTAGATGTGTAAGGGTTCCATCAAGCCAGGAACCATTTTAAACCAAAATTTTGTCTTGGTCATTAAAAGGTACCTCTTTTGGCCCTTATTCATGTGAGAACTGTCTTGGGGTTAAGATTTCTCAGAGGTTATAGGTCCTTCCAACCAGAGTGGAGACGGGTAAGAGTCTTTTCTCTTCTTGTGAGGTGGGTTACAGTCACTGAGGATTTTGCCTTATAAAACCTAGCATTTATGAAGGGATTTTGAATTATACATCCCACATTGCATGCACACTGCATTTTTTTTTCTCTATGTGAAGCACAATAAACCAAAGAGTCTAGACACTCAGGGATAGGCAGATGCCCCCAGAAACACTGTCAACTTTAATACAACCTACTTGTTGGTATTAGTGCTTTCTGATCAATTGCATCTTCTAAGACACCCCCCTGCAGCCTGTATATACATTTTAAAAGATATCTTTTACACTTTATTCATCTTTTAAATGTTTTGTAGAAGAAGAGTGTTAAAGTATATCTTTTTTGCTGTGTCTTACTGTTAGTACAAAGTGATCCACTCACTTTTCTCCTTCTTTATTATCATCACATTTTCTTAGCCTTGTTTAGGTAATCTAAGTCAGATAATTAACTAAAGATGCTATATAATAAATAATTTAGAGCTTTTATTTGAAAAGTAATATTTAACTCCTTTCTATAAATATATCCTATGATATGGAATTTGAAGTCACTTTTCTTTCTAAATCCTAAGACAAAACTTCTGGACAGGGAGTTCATGTCCCCTCCTTTCCAAGTCACATGAATGTGTATATATTTCTATTTTTTCTACAAAAGAGTCTATATTTTTTAGCAGATTCTAAAATAAGTATGTAGCCTTAAAAAAAAAGGTTAAGAATTCCTTATCTTAGAGGAATATCAACAAATAGGTCCACATTTTTAGGAGAATTCTGGAAACTATGTCTGGGAAAAGGGAGTGAAAAATATCCCATGAGAAACAGTATACATAGCTATATCTATCTATGCATGTCTATTTGTCTAACTGCAGATTAAGCTGCCTATTTATACAAAATCAATCCACACATGTGCCCACACTTTTATAAATGTATGTATATGCTACTCTGATAAAATGTAATCATAAATGGGAATAAACACTGGGGTTATCAATCATAAATTTGTTTTAATTATGTGTATTTTTCTACTGTAAGCTTAAGGATAATAAACTGCTTGATCTTCACTGAGAGAAACAAACCAGTCATTGCTGAGAAAACCCTGACGGCGCTCTTATCTAAAATGGGTAATTCTAAACTACATTACCCATCTTGACCTCCTTGCCAGACTTGGCTCCGAGTGATTCAGCCATTTCCATAAATCACATCTTCCTTCCAAAGATGAAGATAGTTCAGATATTCAAAAGAATGTGGTAGGACTTTAAAAGGATTTCCAAGAGCGCTTCAAAACACTTGAGCAGAGGCAGCTGTAACAGAATCTGTGTTTTCTGGTCACTGCTGGGCAGGCAGCAGTCTTCACTTTGGGGTTGGGTGCCATGGCATTGAGTCCCAATTTTAAAGTCACCTTATTCCTGTATATCTCAAATATCAAATATATCTAGGTGTGGTAAACAAAGTAACTCAGGGCTATTCTTCAGAAGGACCTTTGACAATGTTAATTTATGAATATCCCTGGGATAAGGTGACACAGTGACATCTTGAGGGGCAATGCCCACTGGGATGGAGTTGTTTGGCTATGCACACCAGAAGAAGCAGCATCACTACCATTGTTCCTTAGATCAGATCAGATCAGATCAGTCGCTCAGTCATGTCCGACTCTTTGCAACCCCATGAACCGCAGCACGCCAGGCCTCCCCTATCCATCACCAGCTCTCGGAGGTCACTCAGACTCACATTCATTGAGTCAGTGATGCCATCCAGCCATCTCATCCTCTGTCGTTCCCTTCTCCTCCTGCCCTCAATCCCTCCCAGCATCAGAGTCTTCTCCAATGAGTCAACTCTTCGCATGAGGTGGCCAAAATACTGGAGTTTCAGCTTGAGCATCATTCCTTCCAAAGAAATCCCAGGTCTGATCTCCTTCAGAATGGACTGGTTGGATCTCCTTGCAGTTCAAGGGACTCTCAAGAGTCTTCTCCAACACCACAGTTCAAAAGCATCTATTCTTCGGCGCTCAGCTTTCTTCACAGTCCAGCTCTCACATCCATATATGACCACAGGAAAGACCATAGCCTTGACTAGGTGAACCTTTGTTGGCAAAGTGATGTCTCTGCTTTTGAATATGCTATCTAGGTTGGTCATAACCTTCCTTCCAAGGAGTAAGCGTCTTTTAATTTCATGGCTGCAGTCACCATCTGCAGTGATTTTGGAGCCCAGAAAAATAAAGTCTGACACTGTTTCCACTGTTTCTCCATCTATTTCCCATGTAGTGATGGGACCAGATGCCATGATCTTCGTTTTCTGAATGTTGAGCTTTAAGCCAACCTTTTCACTCTCCACTTTCACTTTCATCAAGAGGCTTTTGAGTTCCTCTTCACTTTCTGCCATAAGGGTGGTATCATCTGCATATCTGAGGTTATTGATATTTCTCCCATCAATCTTGATTCCAGCTTGTGTTTCCTCCAGTCCAGCATTTCTCATGATGTACTCTGCATATAAGTTAAATAAACATGGTGACAATATACAGCCTTGACGTACTCCTTTTCCTATTTGGAACCAGTCTGTTGTTCCATGACCAGTTCTAACTGTTGCTTCCTGACCTGCATACAGATTTCTCAAGAGGCAGATCAGGTGGTCTGGTATTCCCATCTCTCTCAGAATTTTCCACAGTTGATTGTGATCTACACAGTCAAAGGCTTTGGCATAGTCAAGAAAGCAGAAATAGATGTTTTTCTGGAACTCTCTTGCTTTTTCGATAATCCAGCGGATGTTGGCAATTTGATCTCTGGTTCCTCTGCCTTTTCTAAATCCAGCTTGAACATCAGGAAGTTCACGGTTCACATATTGCTGAAGCCTGGCTTGGAGAATTTTGAGCATTACTTTACTAGCGTGTGAGATGAGTGCAATTGTGCGGTAGTTTGAGCACTCTTTGGCATTGCCTTTCTTTGGGATCGGGATGAAAACTGACCTTTTCCAATCTTGTGGCCACTGCTGAGTTTTCCAAATTTGCTGGCATATTGAGTGCAGCACTTTCACAGCATCATCTGTCAGGATTTGGAATAGCTCCACTGGAATTCCATCACCTCCACTAGCTTTGTTCATAGTGATGCTTTCTAAGGCCCACTTGACTTCACATTCCAGGATGTCTGGCTCTAGGTCAGTGATCACACCATCATGATTATCTGGGTCGTGAAGATCTTTTTTTTTTTTTTTCCTGTGTATTCTTGCCACCTCTTCTTAATATCTTCTGCTTCTGTTAGGTCCACACCATCTCTGTCCTTTATTGTGCCCATCTTTGCATGAAATGTTCCTTTGGTATCTCTGATTTTCTTGAATAGATCCTTAGTCTTTCCCATTCTGTTGTTTTCCTCTATTTCTTTGCATTGATCACTGAAGAAGGCTTTCTTATGTCTTCTTGCTATTCTTTGGAACTCTGCATTCAGATGTTTATATCTTTCCTTTTCTCCTTTGCTTTTCGCTTCTCTTCTTTTTGCAGCTATTTGCAAGGCCTCCCCAGACAGCCATTTTGCTTTTTTGCATTTCTTTTTCTTGTAGCAAACGTATATTTTCTCCCTCACTTTAAAACCAAAACACCTAGAGATTGCCTGTGTTTTACTTTTGGCAACAAGATTCCACTACAATATCGACTACTCTAGTTCTCTGATCCAAATATCATTTTTAAAACAGAAAGTTATGTTAGCTTCCCCTGCAGGATTTCTCTGGCCATCATTGTAAATCTGGGAGGAAATCAAGGTACTTATGACAATGTAGCTGGTTAAAGGTTGACTGCTGCAAATGAACAACAGAGAATCTATAGTCCTAAAAGCGGATTAAAAGTAGCCCTGCAGGTACTAAATGGTGGATTACAAAGTGATTATTGAAAAGTGGAGAGGCTGGCATCTAGACACTGTAAAAACAGAAATGTTGTACTTCTGATTTAAATTAAGACCATTTAAGACCATTTGAGAGAAGGAGAAGAATGAACACACAAGTTAACTGTGGCCTGGGAGAGGAATAGTATATATGGAAGTAGAATCTGGACAGAGTTACAAGTTATTTGAAAATGGAAACAATAGTTCTTGCTACTTATCTCAGAGGCATTGAGCATTTTCTGCAAATTGAGGGTGGACTGACTGAGTCTTATATGGAAACTTTAAATCACTGCAGGGGACACTGGTAAATAATAAAAATTAGTAATGCAGTAACCTGTATGTGCACACTATGTGTCAGGAACGATTAGAGCCAAGTTCCTTAGATGTAGGACCTCATTTAATCCACATCACACCCTTATGGTATACAATCACAACCATAACAACATCAACAACTTATCAGTGCACAGTATTTTGTAGTTATATCATATATATATATATGCAGTCTTAACGATTCTGTACCTTCTATAAGACTGGCAGGGTAGAGATAATCATCTTTTGACAAATAACAAAACTGAAATTCAGAAAAGATGGGCCATTTGTGCAAAGACAAACAGCAAGTGGGGAATTTACCATTCTGGTTCTTCCCCAGTTTCATACCAGCATAATCTATTGGAAAAGAATGGAAAGCAGGGGTTGCTGAAACAAGCAATGGCTTACAGTTGTCATCAAGTCTGGAAGAAGCCACTCGAACTGGTGTGGGTGCTGGCCATTTCTGCTGTTTCTTGGCAAGAGGAAGAATGCTGCTACATTCTTCTACTGATGCTGCTGCAGCATGAAGGGCCTCGGTTAGACAGGCAGATCTGCCCTGCAAGGCGGGTCTGTGGTGCAGAGCATGAACCTGCAATGAGGCTGGCTTGGGGCAAACCTTGGTTTATTCCCTTTGAACCCTACATTCTCAGAAATCTACCTCACCTCTTTGGGCCTCATTTCCCTGATCTGTATAATGGGGACAATAATAGTACCTGTTCCTTAGGACTGGTCAACAGAAAAAGAAGATTATGCATATAGAGCATTTACAATAGTGCTAACAAGCAGTTAGTCCGTAACAATGACTTACTATTTAGTAAATTATTTCATACCTTTTCTCTCCTAGTTGTGTTTTAATACACACAAAAGCATTAAATTCTGTGATCCTGTAAACGAAAATGGACGGCTTCATGTTCTACCTCCATTGAGTTTTCAGTGTCCTTATTGAGATTTACTCACTATGTCTGGTTCTGACCCAGTAAGTTCCCTGCAAGGCTTGAGGGTCTAGGGCCCTACTTGACAGGGGCTTTCAGCAATTCCTCAGAGGACTCACATACTAGAATCATAACTACAGTTGTGGCTAAAATGAACTCATCCTGTGATCTTGGGCAAATCCTTTAATTGTTCTAGGCCTTGGTGTTGCCATCCGTAAAATCAGGTGCAGAAACCTAAGGTGACCTCAGGACTGTGTACTTGCTGAAGTGTGGAGTGCCCCCAACAATGCCACACTCCCTTTCAAAGCCTTTAAAATAAGAGTCAAAAAAGGCTTTTAAAAATTGCCTTCATAAGCCGGCAGGGAATTATGCGACCTCCTGGGAACAGGAATGAAATAAGATGAAGAGTCAAATATATTCAGCTATAGGGGAAATACATAAAACATAACTCTTTCAGTCTCTATAATTATCTACATGAATAACAATTTATCTTACAGCTTACCAAATTTGTTCTTTTACCACTTTAGATACAATCAAAAAGTTACACTGTTGCTTGGTTTAATATACTTTTCAACTACTCATGCCAAACTCTTAAGAGTTGAGAGGGGGTAAAAAACAGAGCCATGAATAAAGAGAGAGGAAAAAAAAAAAGACTTTAGGCAGGGAATACTTAAATGATATAATAATCACAGAATCATCCAAATTAGGAGTGGAAGATGGAGCTTGTGCTCCTGGCTCCTCCAAACAGCCGCAGTGTGAGGACCCTCCAGAGTGCCCCCGCCTCCCAGGCCGGCTCTCTGCCATATGCTTGCATCCTAGGCTCTTTGCTTTTATGCATTTCAATGATGCTACCGTTTTCCTCACCCAATTTGTGTATTTTACACCTGTATAGGAGAATGTTATTGGAAGTGTCATTTATTTCAGAGTTGTGAAACCACAAATGGTGATTCACTCTACCAGGAACTTCAATTCACACAATCAAGCAACTGAGGGGTTTTTACTACCTTCAACTCCACCCCATCTTCCCTAAACTTCGGCTTTATGGGGAGCTATTTTATGCTTCCTACAATAAGCCCGCTCTGAATATAAATGCACATTTCCAATGTATATGGCACTTTCAAACAGCATGAAGAGAAAATCTTGGAAAGATGCTACAGTGAAGCAACTGCAAACGTAACACCCTGTTGTTTTTATTGCTAATTAGAAGCAAAACACAAGTTCGACCTCATTGCAGGCTAATCAGCTATTAAAACTAAGTGCTTCTTTAAAAAAATAAAATAAAATCTGGTTGCCTTCTTTAGATGTATGAAAAAAGAGGGGAGACACATACATTAAAATTCTTTCCTTATTCTTTTCTGTGCTGATGCAAATTCTCTGAATGGCTCCCATGTAATATGGTAAACATGGGCGGGATGGTCAGTGATCTCAGGGCAAAGATACAGCTGCCACAGTAACACCTAGATGCTCTTCTCCTGGTAAGCCTCGTTATTGTCAGAAAGATGAATTCTAAAACAACTCTATATTGTGCAATCTGCAGATTTTATTGACAAAGGTGTCAAGTCCTGCAGAACTGAAAGCTGTTTCCCTTGTCATGAGATAAATAAGCAGGTTTGCTTGAGCTTCCAGCTTGATTCAATTTGCTTAGATACAAGGTGACTGTAGCATTGATTCCATGTAAGACCGGATATAGATTTTTTAACAGAGGTGCATGTTCTGGGAGTTAGAGTCACCTCTTGAAGCTGATGGCCTTGCAGGTTGGCTCACTGATACAAAGAGAGAGAGAAGAAACCACTGGAACCTGAGGGATTATGCTGAGATGGGGCAAACGGGCTGGCTGGTTTTCACTGCTCTGCCTTGGGGATTCACAGCCTGTTACGGCTAGAATAAAGATCATCCAGCTTTTCTCTAACTTGAGCGTGTGTGGAAGTCAGGGGAGAGGGGCTTGCTAAAACAGCATTTGCTAGTGCCGGGTCCCAGAGCTTCTTATTGGGTAGGTTCTGAATGAGGCCTGAGAAGTTTCATTTCAAACAAGTTCTCAAGTGAAGGTGATGCTATCAGTCTAGGGGCTGCACTTTGAGACACACTGTCTAACCCAACCCTCTCATTCTGGTGAATAAACACAGACAGACCCAGAGAGAAATACTGGTTTGTAGAGGCTGCACCCTCACAGGCCCAGAAAACTGGTGTTTCTCACTTTCATACCTTTGCCATTTCCCTAGAATGACACTGTGCAGCCTGTCTACCTGATGCACATAAACAAAACCTGAACCGAGGGATGAGGAAGGTGTTTCTGAAGTTGGCAGCAGATGCAGAGTGCTTGCCTTCTTGCTGGAAAATTCGACGTATTCCTTCAAGGTAAGCAACTCCATGCTTGCAAAAAAGGAAAAGGCCTTTGGAGATTCCTCTCTATACTTTTGCTTGTTGGAGAAGAGGAGGGGCCAGGGAAGCTTGAGTCTGTTCACACATGCACTTGGGTTGTTATATACAATAATGAGTTTCTAAAAACTAGAATTATTTTTTTTTTTTGCAGAGGAATGTGGCATAGGTATTTGTGAATCAGATAAGCTATTAACATTTGGGGATGGGTGACCTCTAAGTTCTCTTCTAACTCTGTGATTCTAAGATCTATGAAATTGGCTCTTTTAATATATATTGTAGTAAAGTTTCCTCATTTTTATCTTACTAAAGCCATAGTTTGTTCAGTTCAGTTCAGTCACTCAGTCATGTCTGACTCTTTGTGACCCCATAGACTGTAGCACGCCAGGCCTGCCTGTCCATCACCAACTCCTGGAATTTACTCAAACTCATGCCCATTGAGTCAGTGATGCCATCCAACCATTTCATCCTCTGTTGTTCCCTTTTCCTCCGGCCTTCAATCTTTCTCAGCATCAGGGTCTTTCAAATGAGTCAGTTCTTCAAATCAGGTGGACAAAGTATTGGAGTTTCAGTTTCAACATCAGTCCTTCCAATGAATATTCAGGACTGATTTCCTTTAGGATGGACTGGTTGGATCTCCCTGCAGTCCAAGGGTCTCTCAAGAGTCTTCTCCAACACCACAGTTCAAAAGCATAGTTTGTAATAAGAAGCAAACTGTAATTGAATAATAATGCTGAGCCATGAGAACAGTTTACTGTGCAAACTATTTCCTGAGACTTATTTCAGAAAGCAATTTAGAAAATACATGTGCCAACACTTGTATTAAAATACATCCAGTCACTCCACATCTTCTTAACAGGCTTTACTGCCTTCTCAGAATTGATATCTGAAATTTTATTGCAGACTTACTGCTTTGTCTAGTGTCTGGGACCACCAAGACTGGAATATAAGCAGTGTAGGAACAAAATGCCACCCCTCTTGGCCACTGCTCCAGCCACAGTGCCCAGTACACAGTGGCACCAGATCAGTAACTTAGTAACTAGATAGGAACTCCTATATTTATAGACCTATTAAATGAAGAACACAGATAAAGGACAAGATTGTTACATATTTCATCTCTGTCAACCTATATATAAATTGTAGATGGTGTTCAAGAAAAAAAAAAAAAAAAAAAATATATATATATATATATATTAAATCCCATCAGGTGAGTTTTCTTAAAACTGAAGTAAGTTTTGTTTGTCTCAGAGGCTTTCCACATAAGAACTGTTGGTGATTTTTATGTCAGTGTGGATCATTTGCTAACACTTAGGTCTGGAACACTTTCTTCCCAAATTCTTACAGTAAAACCACCAGCTCTATCAATATGGCTCAAAACTTCAGATTTGTTCAACAAACAAATTACTCCACTACACTATATAGAGTAGCATCTGACAGCTCTGTGATCATCTCCATGGACCAAAGTTTACTAAACTGCCTTTGAAATTATGAAAGATAATACTATTCAGAAATGTTCACTGACTACCATTTGCTTCAGGATTGTGTGCTGAGCCTCAAGCCGAGCCACACTTCCAATGGGCACAGCCACTGCACACTGAACTTGATTAAAGTCAGGCAACTCCTTTGAAGTCATCCTAGAACAAAGGGCCAAAAATATGAAAGGCTTGGGGATAAAGTTGAAAACAGGCAGTTTCCAGGAATACAGTTGCAAGCAGAAAAACTCTGAAGAGACGGGAGTTGACTTCTCGGATTACAATGGGAAGCAAACACAGATCTGGGTTGGGTCTGTATGGGCCAGAATATCCATGAGAGTCATTTCAAAGAGCTGTTGAGGTACCATTCACCAGGTGTGAGCCTAGCCCTGCTCTGTGCAGAACACCAGAAATAAGAGGAAAGCCCACCGGAGGGGAGAGGCCCATAGGCACCCCAGCCAAAAACTGTGGAGCAAATGAGTTCAAATCCACACCCTGGTAAAGGAGAAAAGGCACCAACTCTGAAGTTAGATAGATTTGGGTTCAGAACTTATTATATACGTGACCTTAGACAAATCATTCATTCCTTGAGTTTCAACGCCTTCACCTGTTAAGCAGGAGAAGTTCTAGGGGATGTGATGGTCAGCACAGGGATTAGTTACCAATACTGTATATTTGAAAGTAGCTAAGAGATATCCCCAGGCCAGAAAGATCCCCTGGAGAAGGAAATGGCTACTTACTCAAGTATTCTTGCCTGAAATACTCAAGTATTCTCCAGGCAAGAACACTTCCTGGACAGAGAGCCTTCTTCATGGACAAGAAGGCTGCTGGGCTACAGTCCACGGGGGTCGCAAAGAGTCAGATACCACTGAGCGACCAACACTACACTCCTACTGGGAGCACAGGGCTTCCCAGATGGCTCAGTGGTAAAGAACCCTCCTGCCAACACAGGAGAGGCAAAAGACATGGGTTCAATCCCTGGGTCAGGAAAATCCTCTGGGGAAGGGAATGGCAACCCGCTCCAGTATTCGTGTCTGGAAAACCCCGTGGATGGAGGAGCCAGGTGGTCTCAAAGAGGTGGACACAACCGAACAACTCAGCATGCACAGGAGAGTAGATCTTAAGTGTTCTCATCAAAAGGGGAAAAAAAAATAACTGTAACTATGTGAGATGGTGAATGTTAACTACTTATCGTGGTAATCATTTCGCAATATATACATATATATCAAATCATTTTCTTATATACCTTAAATTAATATGTTATATGTCCATTTTATCTCAATAAAACTGGAAAAAATGTGGTAACAGTGTCTATTTCAAGATATCTGAGATAATTAAAGATATTTTATGGGAAATGTCAAACAGCATCACATCCTGGAGCTTTATACAAATGTGGGCCGACTGTTTTTATTTACCAAGAGCCACCACAGGTAGGCACGTGCGAGGGGGTGGAGGAAACTAACTGGGCTTGGTAAACATACATCTTCATATCTACCCACAAAGTTCACGATGCCTGGTGTTGTCCACTTTGTTAGGAAGGAAAGCGACACAGCTTTCTATTTTGAAATCCAGTAACAGTCCCCCTTTGACATTCTGCCTCCTCTTCTGATAAACAGGCTTCCCTGGTGGCTCAGATGGTAAAGAATCTGCCTACAGTGCAGGATACCCGGGTTTGATCCCTGGATTGGAAAGATCCCCTGGAGAAGGTAATGGCAACCCATTCCAGTATTCTTGCCTGGAGAATCCCATGGACACAGGAGCCTGGCAGGCTACATACAGTCCATGGGGCCGGAAAAAGCCGAACACAACTGAATGAGCAACTTTTCATCTGTTAAACAGAGCTAATCATATTCAATCCCGCCCACCTCAGGGGGACCTAGTGAAGATCAGCAGACAAAGAAGGTGAAAGGTGCTGTAAGGAGTGTAAATTCTGGGTGGAATTATGCTATTTATTTTAGATTCTGAATACTCACTTTCAGGGTTTTGTGATTATTATCACTACAAGATGTAAGATGAAATGACACTGCTTTCTCTGCAGAGGCAGACACCTCATTATGAAGCCTGGCTCCTGGCTTCTCTCCTGCCCTCTCTGCAGAAGGAACAGGAGAGAAGCTAGTCTGTAAAAAACACGACACAATGCCTCTTGAAATCTGGGCCTCTGAGGGAGAAGTTTGTATTGACATTCTTAAAATATGAGCCTGTCTCAGTGTTTCATGTCATCAATTGTAACTGTCAGTTTCCTTTGCAAGGAGAGGAATAATGGAGCTATTTATTCCCTCACTCTTCCCAAACTAGGGTTGGCCTATGGGCTGGGTACTGCCCTGGCTGTGGTGGGAGGAGGGATCTGTTTTTAGAATATGGAAGGTTTTATGATGTTGTGGATTTAATCTCAAACTCAAGAACAGGAAGAGTATGTGACCCTCAAGCTGAAAGCTGTGTCATGCCACTGAACTTTTTGGTACTGGAAGACTGTTCCTCAGAAGCTGGGAAAGAATTTACAAACTCAGAACTCATCTGCAGTGCCCATGATGGGCTCCCGGGACAGTCTTCTCTCAGCTGGGTGGCCCAGGGTTAAAGCTTAAAGGACACCAGTGTTTACAGGCTGAACAGGCCTCTCTCTGTACATTGAGCTTGGCTGCCCTAAGATCTGCCCCAGGTTACAGAATCATTCTGGAAAACAAGATTTAAATTTCTACCAGGGAGACATAAAAAGCACAGAGATTTACTAATAAATCAGGAGACAATTAAGGTTAAAAAGTCAATGCTCAGGAAACATTAAGGATCTGAATTAAATCAACATATCAGAGTAATTCAAAGGCTAGTGCCTAGAAGGCAGCATTTTATTCACAATCCAATTCATCTATCAAGCAACATTTCCCCACTCGTGGGTTCTCATTCTACAGAATGATTTGGGACATTTGCCAGTTGTAGCCAGCTTTTTCTGGCTGGCGCTCATTCTGGACTGAACATTTGCCAGGGTTTATAACCAAACTTAGGCTAAGTTTATCTATTGTTCCTCCTGCCTCTGCTCTTTTTCCCCTTTCTCTTTCCCCAGAACATCAGTTGTACACACATACTTCTTCTTTTTCTTTAAAAATCCAAAATAGTTCTAAACAGGTCCAAAAGACATTGCCCTAGGCTCTTTCTACTTGGTATCAGAAAGCACATACAACAGAACACCTTCCTTTCTAGTACATCCTTGAGGGGCAATTTTAGTACCATTTCATCTGATGATTAAGCAAAGCTTTTCAATGCCCTGGGAGATGGTCCCATAATGAAAGTTAAGGAATCACTTCAAGGTTTGAGATAGGAAAAACCTGAAGACCAAAACATCTGCCTGGTATTGATAATTTCCAACAGATTAGAGACTCTCTATATGTTCTTTATATCCATTAACTCTTTTAATCCTTAGAGGAAGTCCCAGAACAGACCTCATTTCCCCTCATTTTACAGAAAATAAAACATGCTCAGAGAATTTAAGTTATATATTTACATGGTCTCAGAGGTAGTAAGTTACAGAGTCGGGACTCAACTCTGTAAACTGAGGTTCAGGTATGTCTGATTACAAAGGTCATTTGTTTTTATTTTATTCTCAGGTTCCAAAGGCTTCAGAATAACAACAACAACAAAAATACACACATGCTGGGCTCTATACCAAACATCTTACAAGAAGTCCCTTGTTTAATTCTCACAGTACATCTATGATGTAGGATATCATCATTTGTGTATTACAGATGTGATTAAACGAGAAGGCACTAGTGGTAAGGAGGCACCAAGGCAGGAGACATAAGAGGTG
Organism: Tragelaphus eurycerus; assembly: GCA_935064755.1. Lineage (NCBI taxonomy): Eukaryota > Metazoa > Chordata > Mammalia > Artiodactyla > Bovidae > Tragelaphus > Tragelaphus eurycerus. The sequence goes on from CAKXYN010000023.1 coordinate 18,788,710, forward strand.
CGGGTTTGATCCCTGGGTCAGGGAGATCCCGTAGAAGCAGGCCTGGCAACCCACGCAAGTATTCTTGCCTAAAAGATCTCATTGACAGAAGCCTGGTGGGGTATAGTTCATAAGGTCATAAAGAGTTGGACACAACTGAAGCAACTTAGCATGCACGCACAGAACACAGGCAAGCAAGAGACTCACCCAGACGACCCAGCTAGTGAGTGATGGACCTGGGAAGCACTCGGAAGTTTGTGCCCCTAACCACTACTAATCATAACTCCCAGTCTGGAATGGAACCTTGGCCCTGTCCTATCTTACCATTCGAAGGCCACAGACTTGGGATTGCTCCTTTGTGTTCTGGTGCAGATAAAGGCCAGATTACTTTCCAACAGTGTGGTTCTTCGAAGTTTACCCCAGATTGCTAACATTTTGTTCAATACTGGCTTTTTCTTTGTGGTTTAATTATTTGCTCACTCAGGTTCATTTGATTTGGAGCTTCTTGAATGTCAGAGCTTCAGATCTCAAATGCGAGCCAAGCTTTGGCCTTTGCAACTGCCCAAGGTTAATGCAAACCGCAAATAAGGGGCCTCCAAAATTCACTGCGGCTGTGAGTCTGCTCCCTGCACCTGCTTCCTGCTTCAGCGCATTTCCTGGGTCTGGTGTGAAAGGGGCCTTGATGCCCTAAGGGGCTCTGGGGGGAGGGGAGCGGTGTGTGTGTGTGTGTCTCTATACATATAGACACATGCCATCCCCAATGCTTGTCTCACTGCTGACTCAATACACACACATCCAGTTTACTGAAGGTGGCAGTGGGGATTTGAGGGAATAACTTCTCAATAGAAAATGGAAAGTGCCCAGGCTAGGCATCAGGAGACCTGTGTTCTAGGCCTAGCTTGGCCACAACCACTTGATCTCAGCCAGGACACGTAACCCTCTGAGCCTTGATTCTGCCATTTTTAATTTTAGAGGATTAAGCTGCTGCTGCTGCTGCTAAGTCGCTTCAGTCGTGTCCGACTCTGTGCGACCCCATAGATGGAAGCTCACCAGGCTCCCCCGTCCCTGGGATTCTCCAGGCAAGAACACTGGAGTGGGTTGCCATTTCCTTCTCCAATGCATGAAAGTGAAAAGTGAAAGTGAAGTCGCTCAGTCTTGTCCGACTCTTAGCGACTCCATGGACTGGAGCCCACCAGGATCTTCCGTCCATGGGATTTTCCAGGCAAAAGTACTGGGGTGGGGTGCCATTGCCTTCCCTGGAGGATTAAGCTAGATTAGTATTTCTCAAACCATCTTCTGCAGAATGTTGGTATTCCTTGATAAATTAATGGGTGGGTTTGGAAAAACAACTTGTGCAGTCAGACATATTGAGGAAGGTGACTTTTCTTGTACTGGTGTGTCCAAAACTATGAGGTGTTTGATGCAGTAGATAATCAAATTTTTTTTTATTCTAGTATTTAATAAACTTACTTGATAATCAAACTGTCTTTTCATACACCCATGAACACTTCATAGGGTGCTGGACAATGCTGAGGATGAATTTTAAGATATCAACCAGCCTTAAGCCTGGCATCCTCCACATTCAAACTACAGTAACTTAATAAATGGCTAATGAATTTGCTAAATTATTGCAACACTAACATGAGAAAAACAGTAAAAAGTATTTAAAAGCGAACTTATTTTCATGTGAGGCAATCAACTGACAAGAGGGAACTGAAGTTTAAAATCCATCTCTGTGATAAATGGTAAATGAATGGTCTCTACAGGTGAGGTGATGACAGTGCCCTATATCCAGCAGAACTGAAGATGCAGAAAGTGTTTACCATAGTCTCAGATTTTTAATGATGAATTTATTTTTTAGTGCAGAAATGCTCTTAAGGTCAGAGAAATAGAAGAGAGCTTATACCCTTGGATATGAAGATTTCCAATCCTATCTTTCTATCCCTTATTATTCAGTCACTAAGTCCTGTCTGACTGACTGCGACCCTCCGGACTATAGCATGCCAGGCTCCTCTGTCTTCCACTGTCTCTCGGAGTTTACTCAAATTCATGTCCATTGAGTCAGTGATGCAGTCTACCCATTTTATCCTCTGCTGCCCCCCACCTTTCCTTTTGCTTTCAATCTTTCCCAGTATCAGGGTTTTTGCAATGAGTTAGCTCTCTGCATCTCAATGCAAAAACCCTGATACTGGGAAAGATTAAAAGCAAAAAGAGAGGGGAGGGGGCAGCAAGAAACACCTGGAGTAACAGGCGAATTTGGCCTTGGAATACCGAATAAAGCAGGGCAAAGACTAATAGAGTTTTGCCAAGAAAATGCACTGGTCATAGCAAACACCCTCTTCCAACAACACAAGAGAAGACTCTACACAGGGACATCACCAGATGGTCAACACTGAAATCAGATTGATTATATTCTTTGCAGCCAAAGATGGAGAAGCTCTATACAGTCAACAAAAACAAGACCAGGAGCTGACCGTGGCTCAGATCAGGAACTCCTTACTGCCAAATTCAGTCTTAAATTGAAGAAAGTAGGGAAAACCACTAGACCATTCAGGTATGACCTTAATCAAATCCCTTATGATTATACAGTGGAAGTGAGAAATAGATTTAAGGGCCTAGATCTGATAGATAGAGTGCCTGATGAACTATGGAATGAGGTTCGTGACATTTTACAGGAGACAGGGATGAAGACCATCCCCATGGAAGAGAAATGCAAACAAGCAAAATGGCTGTCTGGGGAGGCCTTACAAATAGCTGTGAAAATACAGAGGCGAAAAGCAAAGGAGAAAAGGAAAGATATAAGCATCTGAATGCAGAGTTCCAAAGAATAGCAAGAAGACATAAGAAAGCCTTCCTCAGCGATCAATGCAAAGAAATAGAGGAAAACAACAGAATGGGAAAGACTAAAGATCTCTTCAAGAAAATTAGAGAGACCAAGGGACTATTTCATGCAAAGATGGGCTCGATAAAGGACAGAAATGGTATGGACCTAACAGAAGCAGAAGATATTAAGAAGAGGTGGCAAGAATACACAGAAGAACTGTACAAAAAAGATCTTCATGACCCAGATAATCACGATGGTGTGATCACTCATCTAGAGCCAGACATCCTGGAATGTGAAGTCAAGTGGGCCTTAGAAAGCATCACTAAGAACAAAGCTAGTGGAGGTGATGGAATTCCAGTGGAGCTATTCCAAATCCTGAAAGATGATGCTGTGAAAGTGCTGCACTCAATATGCCAGCAAATTTGGAAAACTCAGCAGTGGCCACAGGACTGGAAAAGGTCATTTTTCATCCCAATCCCAAAGAAAGGCAATGCCAAAGAATGCTCAAACTACCACACATTTGCACTCATCTCACATGCTAGTAAAGTAATGCTCAAAATTCTCCAAGCCAGGCTTCAGCAATATGTGAACTGTGAACTTCCTGATGTTCAAGCTGGTTTTAGAAAAGGCAGAGGAACCAGAGATCAAATTGCCAACATCCACTGGATCATCGAAAAAGCAAGAGAGTTCCAGAAAAACATCTATTTCTGCTTTATTGACTATGCCAAAGCCTTTGACTGTGTGGCTCACAATCAACTGTGGAAAATTCTGAAAGAGATGGGAATACCAGACCACCTGACCTGCCTCTTGAGAAATTTGTATGCAGGTCAGGAAGCAACAGTTAGAACTGAACATGGAACAACATACTGGTTCCAAATAGGAAAAGGAGTACGTCAAGGCTGTATCTTGTCACCCTGCTTATTTAACTTATATGCAGAGTACATCATGAGAAAAGCTGGACTGGAAGAAGCACAAGCTGGAATCAAGATTGCTGGGAGAAATATCAAGAACCTCAGATATGCAGATGACACCACCCTTATGGCAGAAAGTGAAGAGGAACTAAAAAGCCTCTTGATGAAAGTGAAAGTGGAGAGTGAAAAAGTTGGCTTAAAGCTCAACATTCAGAAAACGAAGATCATGGGATCTGGTCCCATCACTTCATGGGAAATAGATGGGGAAACAGTGGAAACAGTGTCAGACTTTATTTTTCTGGGCTCCAAAATTACTGCAGATGGTGGCTGCAGCCATGAAATTAAAAGACGCTTACTCCTTGGAAGGAAAGTTATGACCAACCTAGATAGCATATTGAAAAGCAGAGACATTACTTTGCCAACAAAGGTCTGTCTAGTCAAGGCTGTGGTTTTTCCTGTGGTCATGTATGGATGTGAGAGTTGGACTGTGAAGAAGGGTGAGTGCCGAAGAATTAATGCTTTTGAAGTGTGGTGTTGGAGAAGACTCTTGAGAGTCCCTTGGACTGCAAGGAGATCCAACCGGTCCATTCTGAAGGGGATCAGCCCTGGGATTTCTTTGGAAGGAATGATGCTAAAGCTGAAACTCCAGTACTTTGGCCACCTCATGCGAAGAGTTGACTCATTGGAGAAGACTCTGATTCTGGGAGGGATTGGGGGCAGGAGGAAAAGGCGATGACAGAGGATGAGATGGCTGGATGGCATCACTGACTCAACGGACGTGAGTCTGAGTGAACTCCGGGAGTTGGTGATGGACAAGGAGGCCTGCGTGCTGTGATTCATGGGGTCGCAAAGAGTCAGACATGACTGAGCGACTGAACTGAACTGAGCTCTCTGCATCAAGTGATGAAAGTATTGGAGCTCCATCAACAGTCCATCCAATGAATATTCAGGGTTTATTTCCTTTAAGATTGACTAGTTTGATCTCCTTGCTGCCTTGAGACAGACTCTCAAGAGTCCTCTCCAGCACCACAGTTTGAAAGCATTGATTCTTCGGTGCTCAGCCTTCTTTATGGTCCAACTCTCACATCCAAACATGACTACTGGAAAAACCATAGCTATGAGTATACAGACCTTTGTATCCCTCACTGATCTTCATATACCATGTGACACTGATAACTTGGTTACACACACAGAATTTAAAAACAGATGTTGGTCAAATCACCTTTCAAAAAATGTCTTCGTGTGGTATGCCTGTTAACAAAGGCCCAAAACATAATAATCCAATCTTTAAAGAAAGCTCCTTGCAGATTTAGTATTTCTACTTATGTATCTCTGTTTTATTGCTTTTTTTTTGGTTCTATGTAATACATTTTATATTTGAATGGAAAAAAATTTATAGAAAAGTATAATTTAGATGAAACTGTTCTGCTTCTGACCCATCTGGCTCTTAGTTGTGACAGTTTTGGATTCTCTTATTTTATTTTAAAAAGATCAGGTACTACCCTTCTCCTCTTCAATGTATTTGTTGTTTGGACTAGTGTTTGCTTTACCAGCCTGTGGTAGATCTAATCATCTCACCTGGATGGGGCTCAGAAGGCCACACCAGTCACATCTCGTAGATCTGAATGAACAGAGAAGCTCTCTGGACCTCAATCGAAAACCTCCAGGACTTTGATGCAGTGAAAGCACCCTGGTACAACACCTCCCTTTTTCTCCCTCTCTCTGCAGTTCTGAGTCCTATAGCTCTTGACCACAGATAGTTTGAAAAGCCCTGTTCTAAGGCACAACTCCCATCCTCCACCGTCTACCAGTTTAAAAACTTTGACTGGAATCCCAAAGCACAGGGTCAAAAGTCAAGCTCCTCCACCTGGTGCAGCAACCTCTCCTCTTTGTTGGCCTCTCCAGATCTCTCCTGGGTACTTTTCAACATTCTTTGGCCACCTACCCCACACCCCCACCCCCCAGCATCCTTTTGTCCCCAACAAGACAGAAGAAGGCCACACGGCTCCAGTCTCTATTCTCATTGCCATCAATACTTGGATCTGCTCTTTCTCTCTATCGAGCCACGAGGCCCTGATAACTGCATCCAAATGCCACCCTTTCTGGCCCTCCAGGGAGGACTGTCTACTCTCATTTGTTCCCATGGGCCCTGGGCACACACCACGGCAGCACTGAAGGTGTCCGATGTCCTTCTCTGCTTCTAAGTCCGTCTTTCTCTCAGACTGGCAGCCTGTGGACAACAGTGGGCCATATAGTTCTTTCTGTATTAGAGTCCCTGACACCAAGTAGGTAGATTTTTGGTGCACATTTGTTTAAAACAATCACATGCATTTGAAATTATACCAACAATGATATATTCTACTATTGAATACCAACTGGAATCAGTGTATACAACACATGAATAAGGTACACAATATGGGTTTAATAATAACAATAATTATGACCATTGACATTTATTGGATGTTTCCTATGAGTCAGACCTTATGTAAGCAAACATATCCTAGAAGATGGAAATGATTATTATCTCTAAAGCTTTTGACTATGTGGATCACAACAAGATGTGGAAAATTCTTAAAGTGATGGGAGTACCAAACCACCTTACCTGTCTCTTGAGAAACCTATATGTGGGTCAAGAAGGAACAGTTAGAACCGGACATGGAACAATCAGAGATCAGATCAGATCAGATCAGTCGCTCAGTCATGTCCGACTCTTTGCGACCCCATGAATCACAGCACGCCAGGCTCCCGGAGGTCACTCAGACTCACATCCATCGAGTCAGTGATGCCATCCAGCCATCTCATCCTCCGCCGTCCCCTTCTCCTCCTGCCCCCAATCCCTCACAGCATCAGAGTCTTCTCCAATGAGTTAACTCTTCGCATGAGGTGGCCAAAATACTGGAGTTTCAGCTTTAGCATCATTCCTTCCAAAGAAATCCCAGGGCTGATCTCCTTCAGAATGGAACAATAGACCAGTTCAAAATTGGGAAAGGAGTATGACAAGGCCTTATTTTGTCACCCTGCTTATTTAACTTATATGCAGAGTACATCAAGCAAAATGTGGGGCTGGATGAATCACAAGCTGGAATCAAGATTGCCAAGAGAAATATCAACAATCTCAGACATGTAGATGATACCACTCTAAAGCCAGAAAGTGAAGTGGAACTAAAGAGCTTCTTGATGAGGGGAAAGAGGAGAGTGGAAAAACTGGCTTGAAACTCAACATTAAAATAAAATTATGGCATAGAGTCCCATCACTTCATGGCAAATATTAATAGCAGGGGAAAAAGTGGAAGCTCTGACAGATTTTATTTTCTTGGGCTCCAAAATCACTGCAGGCAGTAACTATAGCCATGAAATTAAAAGACACTTGCTCCTTGGAAGGAAAGCTATGACAAACCTAGATAGCATATTCAAAAGCAAAGACATCACTTTTCCAACAAAGGTCTCTATAGTCAAAGCTACAGTTTCTCCAGTAGTCAAGTACAGATGTGAGAATTGGTCCATAAAGAAGACTGAGCACTGAAGAATTGATACTTTCATACTGTGGTGCTGGAGAAGACTCTTTAGAGACCCTTGGACTACAAGGAGATCAAACCAGTCAATGTTAGAGGAAATCAATCCTGAATATTCATTGGAAAGATTGCTGATGAAGCTGAAGCTCCACTCTTTGGCCACCTGATGTAAAAAGCCAACTAGATGCAAAAGACCCTGGTGCTGGGAAAGATTGAAGGCAAAAGGAGAAGGGACAGCAGAGGATGAGATGGTTAGCTAGCATCACCAACTCAATGGATTCGAATCTGAGCAAACTCTGGGAGACAGTGGAGGTGTGCTGCAGTCCATTACGTTACAAAGAGTCTGACATGACTTAGCGACTGAATAACAAAACACCCTATTTGGTAGAAACTATTATTATCTCTCTTGGTTTGCTCTCTCTGGTCAGCTTCTCTTTTCCCCCAGTTCCTTCCAGTGATAGCTCCCTGCCCTAAATCAGAGGGTGTCTGTCACTTTTTGGCCTGTGTTGGTAAGCAAATCCATGCAGGCTGCTTACTGAGGAAGTCATATGAGCTCTCAGTTTATGAGGCTATAATGAATGTACTTGGCAAAATAGAAGTCACTATCCCCAAGTGTGCAGAATAACCAGACACGGGGATAGGATTCCCTGACCCGGAGGCAGCAGCAGCTTCAGGGCATTTGTTTGTGTCTTTGACCCTGAGTGGACATTATCTGGGATTTCTCCTGGTGCAGCTACACCTGGTAAAGCTGATCAGCTGCTATAGCAAAGTCAAAGGGGAGTGCTGTATACAGGCAGAGTCAGGAGGTCAGGGGGAAACAGAAGAGGAGGAAGAACAAGGCCTGCTGAGGTGACCTTCAGAGTAACTTTATCTTCCAATCAGGAGGGTAATTTCAGGAATCCAGTAAGATTTCTTCCGGGCACAGGGCTACTAAATCAAAGCTTCACAAAGCAGGTAGCTGGTGTAGGAGGGACAAAGAAGATTTTACAAACGAAGACCAACCCAGGCCCTAGCCAGCAAAAGTGTGCCTTCTTTTCTTGGGACCACCTCTCTAGCGTGCAGCCAGCAGAAACAACGCCCAGGGACCCAACCTAACGTCTGTACTTTATGTGAATAAGACCGTCTCTAAATGCTGACATTTATAACTTCACAGGAAAGGTTTGGGAGGAGGGAGAAAGCATAAAAGAACATTCTGTGTAGTGCCATGATGCTGCCAACAGTTTGTGGGTTGGATGGGGCCCTGCATTCCTAAAGATTAGACAAAACTGAAGGTTTCTTCTTCTTTAAAGTGAGGAAATACAAACCCTCTCCTCATGTCAGTCTCAACTCTTCAGACTTTTTGTACAATTTTCCCCATTCAGGAGCAATGTTTAACTGAAGGGAAATCAGAAAAGCTGTAGCTTCTTTTTTTTTTCTAGAAACCAAAAGAATTTAAAGATATCAAGTTTAGCTTTCTAATTCAATTTCTGAACTTTCTATTTTTTAATGAGAGAAAGAATGTTAGTGGATATAAGGAGAAAGCACATGTTTTTGTGATTACTAGAATTTCAGTGGTTGGTATTTTATGAACACGCCACAGCGCTGTATTACGAGGACCAGAGAGCGATTGGAGCAACCCCCAACTCCTGACCCCTACCAAAGAGAAATGTCAGCAAGAAGTCTAAGCAAGGGAGTTCTTTTCCTGTTCACATTGGATAAAACAGATTCTGAACTGTGAAAAGAAATTAAGGCTGAGAAGTATTTTGACTTAATACATGTTCCAAGTTACCTCCTCCTAGCATGTGAGCTACACCTGAATTGTAGACTGAGATTTGGTGGTTGGTTAGCTTTCAGGGTGAGCTCAGAGCAAGTCATTATAACTCAACCGCTCAGACGGGGATTAAAGGAAAAGCCACTGTTGCCTACTCATGAAGAAAGGGTTCATTAAGCCATTCAGACATGACACAGAATTACAAGATGACCCAGAACTACATAAACAATCAAGGTAAGTAGTATCAGGGCCAAACTACTCTGTGGAAGACGCAGATAACCATGCCGTTTCTTTGATCTCAGTGGTCCCCTCTTGCTGGTAGAACCCGACTGAAACCTACCATTTAACACAACGCTCTCTGACAAGGCCACTTTTCTAGTCCTCCACACAGATAACCAATCAAGCAGGTCATGCCCCTACTAGTTACATTCTTTTCTTCTCCCCAAATATATCACATTTTGCTATTTAATTATCTTATTTATTCTTTTTTTTCTTCTACATCAGCTAGTAAACTCCATGAATACAGAAGCCCTATCTTTCTGGATCATTTTTATATTCTCAAGAGTTTTAAAAAATATATATGTAATGAATGAATAAATGCTATAGTTTTCCAAAGAACATTGTATATATATTCATATTAACCCCAAGCTGTTCATCTCTATTCATTATTTGTGTAAATCCAACCTATTCTTCAAGGTCCAGGTATGGTACCACCTCCTCCATAAAGTGTTCCATGTGCAACTCCAGTCTACAAATGAACTGTCCCTTTTCTGAGTTCTTTACCACCCAGCTTAGCAATCTGTGGCTTGATAATTGGCTTTTTAACTGCATTTTTTAAATTATCCATGAGGTAATTATTTTAAAATTATCCACGATCATCTACCAGATCACAAGGGGAAATCTACAAAGAACACAGGTAATTAGTCATGAGGCAAATATTAGTATCATCCTCTCTGAATAATGCTTTGAAAAGAAAGCAGAGCATGTGTAAAAGTTGGGAGGTTTGGAAGCACAAGGTACCTGTGTTCACGGAACAGCAGAGAATATCAGGAGCTGAAGCATGGGGGTGAGGGGTGTCCAGGCATCAGAGAGATGCAGGAAAAGAAAAAGCAGAGAGACTGGACCTTCTGCTGGAGAGGCCACATAGAAAAAAGAAGAACTAATGCAGGTAGCCTCTGGGAGCAAAGATTAGCCCCTAGCTAACAGCCACCAGGTACCTCGGTGGCTCAGTGGTAAAGAATCCACCTGACAATGCAGGAGATACAGGTTCCACCCCTGGGTCAGGAAGACCCCAGGAGAAGGAAATGGTAACCCGCTCCAGTCTTCTTGCCTGGAGAATTCCATGGACAGAGAAGGCTGGCGGGCCACAGTCCATAAGGTTGCAAGAGTTGGACATGACTTAGCAACTAAAACAATACCTTGATGCAAAAAGCACAAGGAACTAAATGGGAACTCAACCTGAATGAGACTCGAGTCCCATCCTTGTCCACAATCTCCAGCCCTCCCTGCACCTTGATTTCAGCCTCAGGAGACCTTAAGCATCTGAGCTTCCTGGACCTCTGACCTACAGAAACCATGTGATAATAAACGTTCACTGTCTCAAGCTTCTAAATCTGTAATAAATCTTTATAGCAACAATAGAAAATGAATACAAATTTCACTCCTCCTCTTATCACTGCATTTTAATGACTGGGGTTAGTAGATAAACTGATTTCTAAGACAGGTGCCATTAACTAGTGCTCACAGACTCTGGCTGCAGCAGACCAAATGTCATAAGGTTGAAACCGCTTCCCTTTTCAAGAGAACTTCCAAGCCCCGCTGCTGCTGCTGCTGCTGCTAAGTCGCATCAGTCGTGTCCGACTCTGTGCGACCCCATAGACGGAAGCTCACCAGGCTCCCCCATCCCTGGGATTCTCCAGGCAAGAACACTGGAGTGGGTTGCCATTTCCTTCTCCAATGCATGAAAGTGAAAAGTGAAAGTGAAGTCGCTCAGTCGTGTCCGACTCTTAGCGATCCCATGGACTGGAGCCTACCAGGATCCTCCGTCCATGGGATTTTCCAGGCAAAAGTACTGGGGTGGGGTGCCATTGCCTTCCCCGCCAAGCCCCGCCGATGATGCCAAAACGGTGAACCTGCAGTTATCTTTGGGTGAAATGTGTATTTTGTCACTTATCCACCATCACTGTCTAATCCTGACACCTTATCTTTGTCATTAAATACAATTGTAGTCCAGCAGATGTCTGCCCTTCCATGTGCATATGTGTGTTCACAGGGAGATTTAACTTTACCCCAGTATGAGCATAATTGGGAGAGAAAGCCTGCTGTTCAAAGAAGACTTCTGTAGAAATCTGCTGTGTTGTATTTTTTGCACTTGAATATATTATCCAAAGTGGAAGTGAAAGGAAATGAACATTATTAATGACCATGTGGTAAGCTGTGCCCTGGATGCTCTTGTGTATACTCTACTTTCTTTTGGCTCTCATAAAACTCTGCCAGGTAGGTTTTAATAGCCTTGTTTTTCAGATGAGGAAAACGAGGATCAATGAGGCTCAGTTGCCCAAGGTCATGCTACTAGTAAGTGGGGATTTAGTATCCAAATCTGCATCCAAGAGACTTTAACTCCCTAGCATTTCAACGCTCTAGTATGCTGCTGCCTTAGACGTTGCTGGATTTATTCTCAAGCTAGTGAGTTGTGTCCTGTACAACTTAGATTTTATCTGCGTGGGTCAAGACATTCTTACCTAAAATAAACAATACAAGGACATAAATAAATAAGCACTGAAATGAAAGTGAAGATATTACTTATATCAGAGAAGCAGGAGATGCCAGAATGGTTAAGGAAATAAATAAGATTTGGAAGCCAGATCGATAAGAAGAGATGTTCTATGTGAAGGAGGCAATTGGGTGACTAGAGATTCAGATCCAGGCTAATTATGGTATTTTCTGTAGGATAAGGTAGAGATTTAGCAAAACTCACAGCAAGTCACTAAGATGAAAATGATCAGGAAACAAGGTGAGATAATGGAGGGTCTGTTAAGCCAGATAAAGAATTCTGGGCTTTATGCAAGAGAAATGGTTATTTCTACATCTGGCATCAATTACTCATTTTGTTATGGTTCCCTTCGTAGATGCTCCATGAAAAGTTATTTCATTCTTCTTTTTCCATTTCAGTAATTAATATATTTATTTAGTTAGAGCTATAAGGGGTGTGGGGTAGGACATGGAACAAAGGAGCTTTGCTCTGGGCTGATTATTTCCAAAAGGATTCCCCCAAATGAAAAACGGAGTAGAGAAGCATTGCTGTGGATAAAGAAGGTGCAACCATGACCTGGTGGAAGCTCGGGCTACATGAATGAAGTTTTTCTGGGGCTCGAGGGGCTTCCATAAGCAGGTGGAGCTGACATGCTACACTGGGGAAATCACCTGAGGGAGCCATTCATTACTCAGTGTCCTCACCAGTATCAGGAGAAAACACCCAGAAATAAACTACTTTTCTCTAAGACAGACCACTGGAACAGAATTTCTTTTATTATAATTAATATCAATTGGTACTAGAAAAATAATGGACAAAAAGTAAATACAAAAAGTTATTTCAGCTATTTTATTTAATAAAATAAAATTTTATTTGTACTATCCATGAAAATGTAAGAGATCTGGAAGATTTTCTCTTCTCCTTTGCCCAATGCCCTATGCAAATACCCATGTAAGAACATATGTTGATGTAGGCTTAGATATATCCATAGGTATACAAGGAAGAAAAATAAGCAAGTACAGGTAGTCCTTTATGTCACAAACCTATAATCAATAGCTAGCTCCCTCTCTTTAAGTGATCTTGGTATGAGTGACAGCAATGCTGACCAATGAGTGTAGCTATAGTGTGTGTGTGTGTGTGTGTGTGTGTGTGTGTGTGTGGAGAGAGAGAGAGAGAGAGAAGTGGGGGTGGTATTTGTAACAGACACTGGCTGGTCGCATTTTTCACTTCCATGTAGAATTGTGGATCTCAAGCTTTGGAAAATTTATTGCATCCCCCCTTGTCAGATTCTGATTTGAGAGAATACTCTCAACACCTGGAAACTCCTGGGAAAAACTTTTGGCAACCGTCTTCAGTTGTGATTAACCAGCCCCCTTCCCGATTGCTGTCCTGGAACTTGAACTCTTGTGGAGATCTTATATAGGACAGTCTGGAAAGTGGGATGGCTTTTATGCCCAACTGCCGCTGCATTTATTTAAAAAAACTTACTCCCCTGTTTCAGTGACACAGATTGCAGAATAAAGGTTATGGCAGTAGAGTGGTCAATTCTGGGAAGGCACTGGAGAGAAAACTGAAAAGACCAGGCAGTCGAAGTGGTGATGGGGAAGAGGGGAGGAAGAGGGGGTGGTGGAGGAGGGGAGCATGGGCTGGCTTTCCTGGGGAAGAAGGGGAGGTAGGTTGCAAGGTGAGCAGCTACTATCACCATCAACTAGGGACCTGTGTATTTACCTTATCATAATGGCTATTTAGTGGGGTTGTGGGATTGTAGTTGATTTTATTTTTTCTTATATGAATTGTTTTCCTACATTTTCCAAATTTTATTCACTAACAGTTTTTTGTTGTTGTTTTTTTAGATGGTAAAAGAAACAGTATGTGTTTTTCCAAATAATCCTTTGATCTATGCAATGGGTAGAGAATCCGTTTTTACTGTTGTTCTTGGGCCTCAATGAGAAAAATAATATCTAGTACTAAAGGGGTTGGTTGCTGAATTAGGAGAAATTCTGACAGACTTTTAGGACTGCTGCTGCCGCTGCTGCTGCTGCTGCTAAGTCGCTTCAGTCATGTCCGACTCTGTGTGACCCCATAGACGGCAGCCCACCAGGCTTCCCCGTCCCTGGGATTCTCCAGGCAAGAATACTGGAGTGGGTTGCCATTTCCTTCTCCAATGCATGAAAGTGAAAAGTGAAAGTGAAGTCACTCAGTGGTGTCTGACTCTTCACGACCCCACGGACTGTAGCCTACCAGGTTCCTCTGTCCATGGGATTTTCCAGGGAGTGAGGTGCCATTTCCTTTTAGGACTATGTCACTCCTATTGAAAGATGACAAGATGTCCCTTACATATTCGTAGTTGTAATATTGTCCAGGACTATGTCTTATGCATTTCAGACACTTGATGCCTTTAAATTGTATGATACTGGATGCTTGGGGCTGGTGTGCTGGAACAACCCAGAGGGATGGTATGGGGATGGAGGAGGGTTCAGGATGGGGAACACATGTATACCTGTGGCAGATTCATTTTGATATATGGCAAAACCAATACAATATTGTAAAGTTAAATAAAATAAAATTAAAAAAAATAAAGAAAAACTATAATAGCACAAAGAATTATGTCCTATAAGAGAAATTTCCTTGGCCTACTGGTCTTTCATGGAACATAAGACATTACAAACTGGTTCAGAACCATAGCTTTTCACTATGGAATCCCAATTGCTGGTAGATGGTTAAAAGGGGGTGAAGTCTCCTAACACTTTACCATATGTTTTAGATATAATCTCAAACCCATGGTTTCCTTAATGACTTACTCTGGTCTGTTTTTATTTTTAGCCTATGTTACTCTCAAGATACAAGTTTTGTTTACTACTAGCTATGTAGGTATGTTTTCTCAGTGGTCATGTATGGATGTGAGAGTTAGACTATAAAGAAAGCTGAGTACTGAAGAGTTGATGCTTTTGAACTGTGGTGTTAGAGAAGACTCTGGAGAGTCCCTTGGACTGCAAGGAGATCCAACCAGTCCATCCTAAAGGAGACCAGTCCTGGGTGTTCATTGGAGGGACTGATGTTGAAGCTGAAACTCCAATACTTTGGCCACCTGATACGGAGAGCTGACTCCTGATGCTGGGAAAGATGAGGGGCAGGAGGAGAAGGGGACAATAGAGGATGAGATGGTTGGATGGCATCACTGACACAATGGACATGAGTTTGGATAAACTCTGGGAGTTGGTGATGGACAGGGAGGCCTGGCATGCTGCAGTTCATGGGGTCGCAAAGAGTCAGACACAACTGAGCAACTGAACCGAACTGAACTGAGGTATATAAAATGCTCAAACTTTTCTTTAAAAAATAACAAAGTTTTAAGTATTAGGTTTAGTGTTTTGTGATTTAGTGAATAAGACCATTTTTGCTTTCCCTTTGCATCTCCTTTGTGATTTTTCAGAATGTCCAACCTTCATTGAGTCTCTGTTCACCAGATGAGACGAAGGCTCTGTACATAAAATTGGTATCATACCCTGGGTCTGGCTAACTGGCTCCAAAGAGATCCTTTTAAATTAAAAAAAAAATTGTAAGAAGAACATGGAAATTCTTAAAAAACTAAAAATAGAACTACCATGTGACTGAGTAATCCCACTACTGGGTATAAACCCAGAGAAAACAGTAATTCAAAAAGACACATGCACCCCAGTGTTCATTCCAGCATTATTTACAACAGCCAGGACATGGAAACACCCTAAATGTCCATCAACAGAGATGGATAAAGAAGGTATGGTACATATATACAATGGAATATTACTCAGTCATAAAAAGGAATGAAATTGGGTCATTTGTAGAGATGTGGATGGATCTAGAGACCATCATACTGAGTGAAATAAATCAGAAAGAGAAAAACAAACATCGAATATTAACACATATATGTGGAATCTACAAAAGTGGTATGCTGCTGCTGCTAAGTCGCTTCAGTCGTGTCCAGCTCTGTGCGACCCTAGAGACAGCAGCCCACCAGGCTCCCCCATCCCTGGGATTCTCCAGGCAAGAACACTGAAGTGGGTTGCCCTTTCCTCCTCCAATGCATGAAAGTGAAAAGTGAAAGTGAAGTCTCTCAGTCGTGTTCAATTCCTAGTGACCCCATGGACTGCAGCCTACCAGGCTCCTCCAGCCATGGGATTCTCCAGGTAAGAGTACTGGAGTGGGTTGCCATTGCCTTCTCCCAGAAGTGGTATAGATGAACTTATTTCCAAAGCAGAAATAGAGACACAGATGTAAAGACTAAAATCTATGGATACCAAGTAGGAAGGGAGATGAACTGGGAGATTGGGATTGACACATATACACTACTGATACTATGTATAAAAAGAACCTGCCTGCAATGCAGGAGACCAACTCGATTCCTGAGTTGGGAAGATCCCCTGGAGAAGGAAATGGCAACCCACTCCAGTATTCTTGCCTGGAGAATCTCATGGACAGAGGAGCCTGGCAGGCTACAGTCCATGGTGTTCCAAGAGTTGCACACGACTTAGCAACTAAACCACCCTACCAATGAGCGCCTACAGTATAGCACAGAAAACTCTACTAAATGCTCTGTGTGACCTAAATGGCAAGGAAATACAAAAAAGACGGGATATGTGGCTGATTCACCTTGCTGTACAGCAGAAACTGACACGTTATAAAGCAACTATACTCCACTGAAAATGTTTTTAAATTGTAGCAAAGATCAAATTGCTTATTAGCCAGTTTCTTATTCTGAACTCCAATATTTAACCCACAGACAAGGCCTCTTGAGGGTTCTTTTGATAACTCAAAAGCTGAGTCATGCTACTGACCTTGCAAAAGACTCTGGAAAGAGTGTGGGAAAAATGGAGGTGATGGGAAAAGTCAGGAAACCTGGAACCTAGCACTTTCTCTGTGCAAAACTGGTTTAGCAACTTTGGACAGAGACTTCAACCCTCTGGGTTTTGATTTCCTTGCCTGGCAAGTGGGAGAGCAACACTTATCTGCAAATCTCAGTGGAGCAGGAAGATCAAATAAAAGTTAGGAAATGTGCTTTGAAAAGCAGAACTCCCTCTTCAGATTAAGGGGGCACTCGGATGTACCCCCATGGAAAGCTTTTTGTCTCTTTGAGACCTCCGATCTTTCATCAATACAGAAGCCCCACTTCCCTACGCACTCCTGCCCACCTTCTCAAGCTTCCAGGCCTTTCCGAGAACAATGGGAAAACCCCAGCAGAGGCAACTCTTGGACCTGCTTGCTCTACTTTGTGGCTCTCCCCCTCTTAATTTCTTCTTTTTATCTAATTTGTTCTGAATCCTTAGGTAATAAAGTAAACACTCACATTAACTTGCTTTTACATCATGCAACTTACTATTCTAAAAGTTATTTTCCTGTAGACCTGGTGTTTATTTCCAATCATTAATGGGTAGTCTGTCATTATTCTCTCTAGTTGCTTTCCACATGTGTATATATCCATTTCTTGTCTCCTGGGAGCTTTACAAGGTCTTTGAGGGAGGCATGTTTCCTGGGACTTCATCATTTCACTAAGCACCAAGCTCACCATCCTTCATGCTGGGCCAGCATGTACTTCATGTGTACTTCATCCCTCCAGGATATAGGTTCATATTCTCTGTGTGCAACTCTGCCTTCTTAAAAGTCCAACCGAACCCATGGACTATAGCCTGCCAGGCTTCTCTGCCTGTGGGATTTCCCAGACAAGAATATTGGAGTGGATTGCCATTCCCTTTTCCTGGGGACCATCCCAACCCAGGGACTGAACCCAAGTCTCCCGCATTGCAGGCAGATTCTTTACCATCTGAGCCACCAGGGAAGCCCTCTTAAAAGTCCATCCCCACTCAACTGCTAACTTCAACCTAGCTAAGTAACTTCCTCTACCCGCCACATATGCCCAGCTCCAGGTCTTTGCCCATGTGAAATGGAACAGCTCCAGCCATATCAATAAACAAGGATGTAACAGCCATCAGTGATTTCAAGCTTCCAGTAGTGAATGAGGGCTTTGGAAAGGGAGCACAATGCCTGAGATCCAGCATGCCACCACCCCCATGGTGACTGCCAAAGAGCTGGGGCTGGGGTGGGGGTGGTGGAGCAAGTGTGAGAAATAAAAAACAAAACAAAACAGGATTTGCCCCAGATAGCTGAGGTGCATATGAAAAGAATGAATTCAGTGAGCCCAGAGGCTTGCATCTGCCCAAACACAGAATGCTAAATTCCTTTGCTTGACATTTGGTTTTCCTTATTGTGTGAGCTCAAATGGTAAAGAGTATGCCCATGATGCCTGAGACCTGGGTTCGATCCCTGGATTGGGAAGAGCCCTTGGAGAAGTGCATGGCAACCCACTCTGGTATTCTTGCCTGGGGAATCCCCATGGGCAGAGGAGCCTGGCGGGCTACAGCCCATAGGGTTTCAAAGAGTCGGACACGACTGAGCAATTAACACACTACTGTGCGTGCTATGTCAGAGAAGGCAATGGCACCCCACTCCAGTACTCTTGCCTGGAAAATCCCATAGACGGAGGAGCCTGGTAGGCTGCAGTCCATGGGGTCGCTAAGAGTTGGGCACGACTGAGCAACTTCACCTTCACTTTTCCCTTTCATGCATGGGAGAAGGAAATGGCAACCCACTCCAGTGTTTTTGCCTGGAGAATCCCAGGGATGAGGGAGCCTGGTGGGCTGCCGTCTATGGGGTCACACAGAGTTGGACATGACTGAAGCGACTTAGTAGCAGCAGTGCATGCTATGTGGTAAGTTGCTTCAATTGTGTCTAACTCTGTGTGACCCTGTGGACTGTAGCCCACCAGGCTCCTCTGTCCATGGGGATTCTCCAGGCAAGAACACTGGAGCGTGTTGCCATGCCCTCCTCCAGGGGATCTTCCCGATCCAGGGTTCAGAGCCTCATCTCTTATGTCTCCTGCACTGGCAGGTCTGTTCTTTACCACTAGCGCCACCTGGGAAGCCCTTTTCCTTACTACTTAACAATAATCTTTTGTGTTCAGAATGCCTGCTTCCTTTGTTGCCAACTTGTGTATAGTTTGACTGCCTCTCCTGCCTCCTGGGCTCAGAGTCCTTAACATTAGCACCAAATAAAATAACTCTACTTGCAGGTTGTGACTAAGTTTTTAGTTGACATCCATCTGGTGCCTCAGTGAATCACTATGCATCCACGTTCTAGGGTTCAAGTCCAGGATTTTGTATCCTTTCTGATCCTGTATCACTATGGCTCCCATTGTTGGCCACTGAGTTGGCACAGATTAAATTTGGTCTGCATTAATCCTCAGGTTGTTTTCTGTATGTTAACTTCATCTCTTTTCAGTATAGTATAGGGAACTTAAGGTCAGGAGCCCTTTCTTGCTTTTCTTTTGTTCTGGTCTGTGTGTGTGCTGTATCCTGGCACTATGTTACATGTTTAGTAACTAAAGAGCTCGTAATCGTTTGCAAGAAGGTATGAGGTTCGTGACATTGTACAGGAGACAGGGATCAAGACCATCCCCATGGAAAAGAAATGCAAAAAGCAAAATGGCTGTCTGGGGAGGCCTTACAAATAGCTGCGAAAAGAAGAGAAGCAAAAACCAAAGGAGAAAAGGAAAGATATAAACATCTGAATGCAGAGTTCCAAAGAATAGCAAGAAGAGATAAGAAAGCCTTCCTCAGCGATCAATGCAAAGAAATAGAGGAAAACAACAGAATGGGAAAGACTAAGGATCTATTCAAGAAAATCAGAGATACCAAAGGAACATTTCATGCAAAAATAGGCTCGATAAAGGACAGAAATGGTATTGACCTAACGGAAGCAGAAGATATTAAGAAGAGGTGGCAAGAATACACAGAAAAACTGTACAAAAAAGAGCTTCACGACCCAGATAATCATGATGGTGTGATCACTGACCTAGAGCCAGACATCCTGGAATGTGAAGTCAAGTGGGCCTTAGAAAGCATCACTACAAACAAAGCTAGTGGAGGTGATGGAATTCCAGTGGAGCTATTCCAAATCCTGAAAGATGATGCTGTGAAAGTGCTGCACTCAATATGCCAGCAAATTTGGAAAACTCAGCAGTGGCCACAAGATTGGAAAAGGTCAGTTTTCATCCCAATCCCAAAGAAAGGCAATGCCAAAGAATGCTCACACTACCGCACAATTGCACTCATCTCACACGCTAGTAAAGTAATGCTCAAAATTCTCCAAGCCAGGCTTCAGCAATATGTGAACCGTGAACTTCCTGATGTTCAAGCTGGTTTTAGAAAAGGCAGAGGAACCAGAGATCAAATTGCCAACATCCGCTGGATCATCGAAAAAGCAAGAGAGTTCCAGAAAAACATCTATTTCTGCTTTATTGACTATGCCAAAGCCTTTGACTGTGTAGATCACAATCAACTGTGGAAAATTCTGAAAGAGATGGGAATACCAGACCACCTGACCTGCCTCCTGAGAAATCTGTATGCAGGTCAGGAAGCAACAGTTAGAACTGGTCATGGAACAACAGACTGGTTCCAAATAGGAAAAGGAGTACGTCAAGGCTGTATATTGTCACCCTGTTTATTTAACTTATATGCAGAGTACATCATGAGAAATGCTGGACTGGAAGAAACACAAGCTGGAATCAAGATTGCCGGGAGAAATATCAATAACCTCAGATATGCAGATGACACCACTCTTATGGCAGAAAGTGAAGAGGGGCTAAAAAGCCTCTTGATGAAAGTGAAAGTGGAGAGTGAAAAGGTTGGCTTAAAGCTCAACATTCAGAAAACGAAGATCATGGCATCTGGTCCCATCACTTCATGGGAAATAGATGGGGAAACAGTGGAAACAGTGTCAGACTTTATTTTTCTGGGCTCCAAAATCACTGCAGATGGTGACTGCAGCCATGAAATTAAAAGACGCTTACTCCTTGGAAGGAAAGTTATGTCCAACCTAGATAGCATATTCAAAAGCAGAGACATCACTTTGCCAACAAAGGTTCGCCTAGTCAAGGCTATGGTCTTTCCTGTGGTCATGTATGGATGTGAAAGCTGGACTGTGAAGAAGGCTGAGCGCCGAAAAATTGATGCTTTTGAACTGTGTTGTTGGAGAAGACTCTTGAGAGTCCCTTGGACTGCAAGGAGATCCAACCAGTCCATTCTGAAGGAGATCAGACCTGGGATTTCTTTGGAAGGAATGATGCTAAAGTTGAAACTCCAGTATTTTTGCCACCTCATGAGAAGAGTTGACTCATTGGAGAAGTCTCTGATGCTGGGAGGGATTGGGGGCAGGAGGAGAAGGGGACGACAGAGGATGAGATGGCTGGATGGCATCACTGACTCGATGGATGTAAGTCTGAGTGACCTCCAGGAGTTGGTGATGGACAGGGAGGCCTGGCGTGCTGCAGTTCATGGGGTCGCAAAGAGTCAGACATGACTGAGCGACTGATCTGATCTGATCTGAAGCACTTTATAAACCAGCATATATATATTTATTCCAGAGTAGTAAAGACCTCTGAAAGATCAACAATTAAGCTTTAGTCTATAAAACTGTGCACACAGTAAACATTCAGTAAGATTCATTACCAAAACTTGAACTGTTCCTCCACACACTCATGGTAGCACAGCACATATCCATGGTACCATAAAGAGAAACTTTCAAACAGCCATTACCATGACCAAAAATTAAGTGCCTGTGTGTCTGTGGGACAAGCAAGGTGGAGCCTGCCTGGAATCTCTGACCTGTTTTAAAATACTAAAACCTTTTCTATATGTGGGCTTCACAGGGAGGCAGAATGACACAGGATAAACAGTATGGCATTGTTTTCATGCTCCCTGAACTGGGGGAACCTTAGACTGAAGGCCTGCTAAGAATGAATGTGTCACTTCTCATCAAGGGCTCACTATAGAACAAAGCCTTCTAAGAAGTCAGAGCTTCTAAGAAGCTCCAACCACAACCATGTTTCACTTTCTGTGCCTTCGCCCCCTATTTTCTCATCATCTACTTATTCATTACCTCTCTACCACCTGAACTTGGCACACAGCCTACCCCACCCCCGCTTAACCATATGAAGCACTAAATACGTAATTGCTAACTTTTCTGCTGTCTCCAGAGCCGACAATATGTTCATACAAATTCTCACATATCCCCACCTTCTATGAATTCCGTAGCTCGGGTCCTCATGGCCCCCACCCACCCCATCCTTCTGAAATTCATTCTTCTCTGTGCCCTTGTTTCTTCTTTAACAATTCTGTCACTCCTTCTCTGTCTCAGCTCGATCCCATCTTCCTCTGCCTCTCTGTTTAAGGTGAACCACAGGGGTCCCCCCTTCCACTCTCTCTCCTTAATTTTCCAGTCTTCCCCTTTGGTGAATCTCTAGCTCTACTCTGTGCAGGGCTGCCAACCACTGCCTCAGCCACTCATCCCCTCACTCTCCCGCTTCTGTTCACATGCCATCATGCTTCCAGTTGCCCAAGGTCAACATATTGGAACCCTCTTTGATTTTAGCTAAAGAGGGAAACAGATGAGTCAGGAATGACTCATTATTATTTATTTTTTTCTCTGTGCACCTGAGTAGATACGATGCTTTTAAGAGGCTTATAATCCGGGGGGGGGGGGGGGCGGCTGGGGGAAGAAGGGTAGTTGTGGGTACAATTCAAATAAGAAATGAATTATTACAATGTCATATGAAAAATGCAAGATGGGGTAAGTTTGCCCAACCCAGACAAGAGGGAGGGAGCAGTCAGGGGAAAGAGACAATAATTTGATCATCTCACAATTTTTGCCTGAATAATGAAATGGCTGCCCACTGCCTACTTAAGCACAAGCCTCAGAGTATGGGGTAAAACCTTTAAACTCCAGCACAACATACTCCTTATCTACTATGATTCCCCAACTGCAGATCTTAACCTCAATAGAACTTAGACTAAACACCATTTCCCAAGTGTTTTTTGGGTATTTCTTCCTAAATATCTTTATTGACAGAGCTTCCTTCCCACTATATGCTTGACTCCACTTCCTCCCATCACCATCCTACCATCTCCATGCTTCAAAAGACTCTTCCATCCTTGAAAAAATGCCAAACAGAAGAATTTCCTGGTTCCACCTCTCCACCAGCACTGAAAATACGGCAGTGGCTTACCCTCATTGGACAGCCCAGCATCTTCTCTATGATTTCTTGATGGTCCTTATAGTCTAAGTTGCATCTATTTTCCTCCCCTAGGTTATTCAGGAGAGCCTCCTGATTGTACGCTCTTTGAGGGCAAAAGCATTGAGTTACTTAATGCTTTTTTACTATGATTCATTAATAGTAAAGCATCCTTGAACTACTCTCCCAGGACTGTACAAACCCATGCATATACTAGACACTAAATTAATAATTTTAAAAATGTCCCTTGTCTTTATTAGTTCCTCTTCAATTCAACTACTTTGTGTGAAGTGCTATACTGGCACAAGTCTAAGCCACGATGAAGTGTTCAGCCTTATTGCTTGTTTGTTTACAGAGTGAAGACGTGGTTTTCTGGAGGACCCTTCCAAAGGCACTATCCTTATCATGGCCCAGTGACAGGCTAGCCTTTGGAAGGCATGCTTTACTGATTTTTCTGGCCAAGAAAAGCTCTGTGTTGTATCAAAGCCAAGTCTGTCAAAATTGTGACTTCTCTGTAGATGGCTCAGATGATAAAAAATCTGCCTGCAATTCAGGAGACCTGTGTTCGATCCCTGGGTCAGGAAGACTCCCTAGAGAAGGAAATGGCAACCCACGCCAGTATTCTTGCCTGGAGAATCCCATGGACAGATGAGCCTGGCAGGCTACAGTCCATGGGGTGGCAAAGAGTCAGACATGACTGAGCGACTAACACTTTCACTTTCTGTACCTACACCTGAATCTTCATAACTCTCCAAAGCCACAGAGGTATACATAAAATATTCCAAAAGGATGGGGGAAGTTTGCCAACTGTGGGAAGATAAATGGCCTGGAGACTCCATGCTCCAAAGGCAGATTGCTGGATTTCTGGTTCAACGAAGCAAAAGAGACGCTATTTTCTTTTTTCATTGTCAGAAAGTTATGGGTCACAACATTTAATTTGATTAATTCCTGGTTTCCAAAAGGAAACCTTAGGAGGAACTGTGGAAGGCTCAATAAAATAAGTATGTGCAATTGTGAAGACAGAAAAGGAAAAAAAAATTACTTCCATCACAGTCCACAAAGATCGTTTCCGGTCCCAAACATGGGTCCCCAGAGATAGCCTGGAAACAAATTATTGTCAAAGAGATGCTTACCTTTTACAACAGCTCACAGCAAAATAAAACATATAGCTTAACATCTCTCCCACACTCACCCTTCTCTCTCTCTCTTTTTTTCTTTTATTGTCTCTCTCTCTCACTTCCCTTTCTTTCTGCCTGATGTTAAACTTCCCATTCTGAGCCCTTCTACCAATTAGATATGTATCATTGGATGAGTCACTTGTCCTTCCTAAACCTCAGTATTCTCATAAGCAAAATGAAGTGTTTAGACTATATTAGTACTCTTTTCGGGGAAGGCAATGGCACCCCACCCCAGTACTTTTGCCTGGAGAATCCCATGGACGGAGGAGCCTGGTGGGCTCCAGTCCATGGGGTCGCTGAGAGTTGGACATGACTGAGCGACTTCACTTTCACTTTTCACTTTCATGCATTGGAGAAGGAAATGGCAACCCACTCCAGTGTTCTTGCCTGGAGAATCCCAGGGACAGGGGAGCCTGGTGAGCTTCCGTCTATGTGGTCGCACAGAGTCGGACATGACTGAAGCAACTTAGCAGCAGCAGCAGTACTCTTTTACTTCTAAGTGTGACTACAGGTACAAGTTTGCTCAATCTGCTCTCATACAATTGGTCATATTAGTGCTCTAATTTATTTAGTTCTAAGATGATGACTGGTTTCAGCCTGCACAATGAACAAGTTAATTTGTTGGTATAATTATGAGGTCTCATCTTTTGGAAAAGTGAGATCAAATGGTTAAGTGAAGTCACTTGAGCCAAAGATGAATGGGATGTCACATAGGTTAAGACATGGGCCAGAAGAATCTGCTTTGAAACTTCACTGAACAGCTAATTAATCGGTCAACCTGGCTATAATGTGGGCATTTTCTCTTTAACTGCACAATCTGGTGTGTGTATGTGCTCCAATTCCATTGTATAAATTTGAGACTCCTAGACTATCAGGTCTGGTCAGAACCCTTATTGTCCTAGTATTACTTGGGAAAACTGTGAGTAAAAAAGATCTTCCAGCTGGTCAGCAGAGGAGACAAGACTGAGGCAGGTACTCATAATCTCACTAAACCACACAGCAACCATTTGCTAATTAATCTTTCACTTCCTCCCACAGGATGACCTAGAATTCAACTTGGATTGAGGTCAGATAGACCACACTTCACCAATTTTCCATTTTTTACTCTTCCTTCTTTCCTGGTTTTAACTTTCTCCTCCCATGAGTCCTCTTCTTCCTTCTATTTCAGGTTTAGAAAACTTTCCACACATGTTTCTTTTATATGGTTTTCATGACATTTTGTCCATGTGGTTAATATTCCCTCATCTGTATGACTGATTGGAGGAGGTTTCTGTATTATTTTTGGCTTGGGCATCCATTTCCTGCCTGTGACTGACAACAGAGACTGCCTCCCGAAATGCCCAAAGTGCCTGTAAGAGGAGCAGACAGAGAGCAAGGCAGAGCCACAAGAAGTGGTGGAGTCACCCAGGCTCAAGGGAATTCAGCTACCTACATGGCAGGCCTCTGATATCTGAGATGTGAACTAAGAATGAATTCTCAGCATCTGTTTATCATGGGGAAAGTACTTGACCCTGGGGACTCACCTTGATTAAGAATGGCATTGGACTAAGAGGCAATAAGTATAGACAACTCTCTTCACTGTTTCTCCAACATCTGATGGGAGCCTGGACAGCAGCGGTCAAAATATCTGAAGCCCCTGGACTAACTTTACATTAAAGTATGTAAAGATTGTTTTCACTAAGAGGTTGGAACAGGAAGAACATCATTCACACTAGAGACTTCTTCCACTGCCTCAGGAGAACTTGGCTCTGAGAGCATATAGCATCACCTGAATATGCATTGTCACCCTTGGACAGGTTTGCTCTCTGGAATGTGCCGCACGTTAAGACGGCGGTGCATAAGACGGTGGTGCCTGGTGAGACAGCAGCCCAGATCAAGCTTTTCGCAACTCTGAGGGTCTGTGCAGTTCACCTTCCCACTATTTATCCATTATTTGGCTCCAGGCAAGCATTTTTATAGGTGAAGATTTACCAGATGGTGTGCATTTAGAAAATAGGTCAAAAGAGTCACTGCCTTTTGAAACCAAAGAAGCAGTAGGACAGGAGTAAAATAGAGGAAAAAGGTGAAGAGTCTGTGTAACTTTCCAGCTCTAGGTATGTGGTAAGGGGGCTAACAAGACAACACATCTATATACTGGGGCAGGGGATGGAGAACGAATGACTTCCCAAGCAGAAAAGAGGAAATGAAGTGTGCAACTGCTGCTATTGCCAAGTGGGGTCTCTAATTCCTCTTTCCATAATGGTAATGACTTCCATTTGGGCTTCCCTCATAGCTCAGTTGGTAAAGAATCCACCTGCAATGCAGGAGACCCCAGTTCGATTCCTGGGTCGGGAAGATCCCCTGGAGAAGGGATAGGCTACCTACTCCAGTTTTCTTGGGCTTCTCTTGTGGCTCAGCTGGTAAAGAATTTGCCACAATGCGGGGAGACCTGGGTTCAATCCTTGGGTTGGGAAGATACCCTGGAGAAAGGAAAGACTACCCACTCCAATATTCTGGCCTGGAGAATCCCATGGACTGTATAGTCCATGGAGTTGCAAACAACTGGACATGACTGAGCGACTTTCATGTATATCAGTTCTGATCTCAGGGTCCTCTTTTCACTTTGCTGCTAAATTTGGTCCTCAATAGGGTAAAGAATGGCATTTATATTTATGCCGTATCAATTTTGGAGACTAGATCGTGTGAAATTGGACATTAAGATGCTGTGGAAATGAGCCACATGGAGAAGGAAGAGGTGGAAGAAGAGAAGGTGTGGAAGGACAGATGCTTATTTTCTAAACATGACCTTCAGTACCATCTAGCCAAACAGATACCTAGATTCAGATAAAGTCTCTGAAAATCTTAATGCTTCAGTCTCATCTCATCTGTCTCCCAGCTTTTCATGGGACTTGGTACTCTTTGGAGTGTATCACATTAAGGTGAATGTTTTGGGTTCCAAGTGCTAAGGACATTTTTTCCCTGACATTTCAGGGATTCAGGAATAGAAGGGGCATTTAAAATATCAAGGAGAGGCCATGGTTTAGAAGGAAAGGGAATGATAGGGAATCTGGTCTGTTCCAATAAGGTATTCATCAAGATGTGTAGGGACAACAGGTATAACTATACACAGAAGCCACTAACAAGATTCATGATAAAGTTCAGAAAAAAGGCTCATTCAACACAAAACTAAGTACAAGCAGTGGCAAAAATAACTCAGAGAACTGGATTTTAGCAAGGACAGAAGTGGAAACCTTGTCAGCATACATGTTTCCAGGCTGATATTTAGTCAAGTTTAGGCCATAAGAAATCCTCCTTCATTGGCTGGGAGCTAAATCAAGGTATGTCTTCTTGTTTTAATTATTCTCTTATGCACTCATCACATAATCACTGTGCAGATGCCCTAGGGGAAAGCATGTAATCAGTAGATGACATTCTGAGAGGAAGGGTGGTGGTGAGATAGATATAGGGACACTGACTGAGTACCAGGACCTGTGTTCTAAACTTGGCCTTAACTAGCTGGGTGACATGCAGCTGAGTTGCAATGGAGAGGGCAAAGCCCTAGGCTTAGAATTAAAAGTGACAGTTTTTCTGAACCTGAACAGGTCACTTGATCTCTGAGCCTCAGTGTCCTGTTCCATAAAATGGAAATGAAAGTATTTCTCTTCTAAGATTGCAGGAAGGGCACTCTAAGAAATACATGTAAAATGACTTTAAGAATTGAAATATGCCATACAAAAGAGATCTGGCCCAATTCTTTGAGTTACAGGTTGGCAGACAGTACCCCAAAGAGGTAGGATATCATGCCTAAGGTCATAACAGAGTTGGGTGCAGAACTCAATTTCCAGGCTGAATCCAGCTTTCTGTGGCTAGCTGCAAAACAATAAGAAGTTGCGGAAGGAGAGGGAGAATTTTAAATGAAGTAACAGCCACCTTGTGAATGCAAATACAAGGAGTTGTATATGGCTACAGTGTGGCTGCCCTCAGATGCAGGGCCAGAGATAAACCTCTAGCTGGCAAACTTAAGCCAGAGCCCATCTGTAATACAGTTGAAACACGCAGAAGTCCCCATAAGACTGCCGAGAACCCTAATGTAACAGCGGCTGGTTTTAGCTTCTGAGACCTTGTTTCTCAGGTCTGTTAAGTTAGGATTCTTGCTTGTAGGTTCTCAGCAATAACATACTATTATTGTTTTCTAACTAAACAATGCTAAGAAAACAGAAATAAGAAAGCTCTTTGCTCATGGCAAGTTCAATTCCACCACATTGTAAGAGAAAGTAACAATATATCTCATGTGAAAATTTAATCTTTTAGCAACTCTTGTCTGTGTGTGTTAGCTGTTTAGTTGTGTCCAACTCTTTGTGACCCCATGGACTGTAGCCTGCCAGGCTCCACTGTCCATGGAATTCTCCAGGCAAGAATACTGGAGTGCGTTGCCATTTCCTTCTTTGGGGGACCTTCCTGACCCAGGGATCAAACCTGGGTCTCCTGCATTGCAGGTGGATGCTTTAGCATCTGAGCTACTAGGGAAGCCCAACTCTTGTTTGGATGGGCTTAATTTAGGCTTTGCACAAAAAGTAAGCACCTTCAATAAAGTCTGATGATCAGAAATGGGGAAACCCCAAAGAGGACATCTATCTGGGCAGACATGAAGTGTGGGTCATTCAGCACCTTCAGCAAGTGCAGGAGACATGACTGCTAATTGGTCTCTTCATTAAGCAAGGACAGCATCTACCACAAGAGCAACTCACAAGCTAGTGGCCATTTGGGGCAATCTTTTAAGTGGCTTCCAACTCATAGACATATTTCTTCCTGAAATCTGCTGGCCTGGAAAATGTCTCTAATGCTCATGAATAGATTGCCTTCACTTTGACTAATTTGACTCCCTGTGAAGGGGGAGGATGAGCAAGGGATATGCACCATACTCAAAGGTCAAACAGCACACTCAACTCTTATCAGGAATGACCAGTCCTCGAAACTAGGCTTGGGTCAGAGAGTTTGTCTCTCCTAAGGAGTTTTTACTCTTTTCCTAGTAAATAAGTACTCTGTTCTACAGGAGTCTTACCATCTGTGTGATATATGGACAGGGACAAAGGCATATAAGTGTAGAAGTGCGAGGCTTCTGTGGCATGGAAGGTTTATGTGGGTGGGCACATTAGCAAGGAAATTCTGCCAGCAACTGACAAGGAATGAGCAACCAGCACTTCAGTTTAGAGATTAGTGGGCAAATCCCAACCCCAGTGGATGTGCCAAGAGACACGGTGGTAAAGTCCCTGGAGGCAGGAAACTCATGGTGCTGCCAACCAGGTTCCGCCCTGGCCCCACTTTTATGCAGGGAAGTGACAGGTCAAGGCTTCACTTGAGGGGTCTACAAAGGGCTGCTTATCAAATGCCCGTGGACAAAAAGAGGAAAGCACGGCCTTGGTCTGTGGCTTCTTTACCACGTAGCCTTCAAGAGTCACTGGTCATTAGCTTCCAATAGCTCTGCTATAGGTGTTTCAACCTAGGCTGTGTGACATCTAGAGCTAGCATGTCAGATAAACTAGATATTCATTTGCATCCACCTCTGACATTCCTGGGATCTTGTTGGTATTCATAGTGAGTTTTACAGGATTTACCCAACTCACAAATTCACCATCGGATCAGATGAGGACCTAGGCACCATATTTTTCATTAACAGCATAAAGGTAGGTGGTATGGATGTAGTGTAGGCAGCTACTGGGGCTGCCTCTGGGCCCACAGTCCTCAGGCAACGGCGCCAAAAGAGGCAAAATAATAAATACTGAGTAAACAGGCCACAAAGGTACTGCAGACTCAAATGTACGAGAAGACCCAGTGTCATACGGTTTCTACCTCTCTGCAAACTAGCGAGTGCAATAATGTGCCAAAGACGGTGCACTGCTGAATGGCAGGGCCCAGCAACCAAGTCACACGATGTCCAAGTGTGAAGAAAATTCGGCCTTACCTGGAGATACGGAGGAGTCGTAGGGACTTCTCTCCTTGCGGTTCATCTTGAAGGCTTGGATGTCCTTTTCCCTGTACGTTCCAAAGCCTTCGTAGCTCCTCCTTTTACTCGCACTCACATCACTGTCCCACTTGTCGTTTGGAGGGTTCATCTCGCTGAACACGTCCAGGCTCTCCGGTCTCGCGCCGCCCCCGTCCCCACCACTGCCAGAGTACCTTTTCGCGCAGGAGTCCGCAGGCTCGCTGCTCAAGTCACCTTTGTCCTTGGCCTGCGTCCAGTGCTGGGCATCCGAAAGTGACAGTGTAGACAAGGTGTCCACCTCAAAGTTGTTCTTGGACGCTTTATGGCCGGCTTCACTGTGCTGGTGCTTCTGCTTCTCCTTATGCTTGTTCTTCTCACTCACCAAGGAGAGCTCTTTGTCTGCGCTGCTCAGCCGCTCGCTCAGGATGTGGCTGGAGAAGCCAGTGGCTTTGCCTGCGAAGAGACCACTCAAGTTGTCATGGGTCCCCAGGAGCCGGTCTTCCTTGTGCTTATGCTTGTGTTTGTGTTTCCTCTTGTGGAGCCGACTGCTGGACAGACTGGCGCTGCCCACCTTGGGAGGATTCAGGGATGGCTGCCTGTCACCAAGGCCCATGCCCACGGGCCCCTGCGGGTGCACTCCGTGCTTTGCTTTATGCTTAGCTGTACCAGACATCTTCACGTGGGAGCTTGTGTGGAACTGAGGTGGGGGCACTGTGGGCCTCATGAACGGGGACGCTGCTCCGAGCGTGTGTGACAGGTACAGAGGAGCTGGGTACTGACTGTAATAACCAAGGTTCATCATAGGCATTGATGTGTAAGGCATTCCATAGGGTGCATAGTAACTTCCACTGGGAATAGGGTAGCTGAACCCTTGTAAAAAAGGCACCTTTGTCATGGTGTCATTGGTTTTTGCAGGCCTACCACGCTTCTTCTTTGACTTTAAGTCTGAAGTCCTACGAAGATAGAGCAACGGGTCATACTGGATATATGGCACCGGGTAATAGTGATCAAAATTAATCCGAAAAATGCTGGGATACGGATTCTCGTGGTAAAAGGTATAACTCCGGTGGGAGATCCTGAACACCTGGAACTTCGTGATGAGCTCTTCCAGGTCTGCCAGAAACTGGAGATCATCACGGTTTTGCAGGCTTTTCCGTTTCCTCTTGTGCTTTGGCTTCTTGAGGCTTTCGTGGGCCAGGAAGTTGTCCACGATGAGATGCTTCTGCCGGTGGCCATGCCGGTTCTTTGTGCTGGTGTCAGATGGGATGGCCTCCGGGTTGTCCAGGGAGCAGAAATCAAAAGAGTACCTCCGTCGGGATTCAGAGCTCTTCTCTGCTTGGTCAGACGTGCTGTTGTTGTCTGTCCCAATGCCACTGTCGCTCGGAATCGTCTCTTCACTGTGGGACTCGCTCACAGGGGACAGTGTTATCTCCTTGAGTGACCCGATCTCGCAAAGGTGTGAAGGGGAGTTGGCCATCAGCCTGGGTGGAGACAGCTTCCAGGTCCCACTATGGATTCCCTTTTGGGTTTTGGTTGGAAGAGCACTGATGGGCTGGAGATTTGGCATAGTTTTCAACTCTGAAAAATTGGTTTCAGTGCTGGCGGGGCTCAGGTTGCCATTGGACCCACCCAACTGTGTCGAAAGTGGGTGCATAGCTGCTGGTGAAGACGCCACAAGTGACTGAAAGTTGGAAGGCACGGCGGGAACATCCGGCTGGCTAGAAACAGGCCTCGGGTGCTTGATGGCTGTTTTGGGTTCTTCGGATGGGGGTGGCAGCTCTGCCCTCGGCTTCCTGCCCCTTTTCTTGCCGATGTAGATGGTGCCCCTCTTGCTGACATTAATCTGCTTGCCCAGTTTGCTCTCGATCGCTGCTGCCCCAGGGCTGGTCTCCGGGGGAGCTCTGGCCTTCAGCGCTATGCTGCTGGAGCAGGACAAGATCTGGTTCAATATATTTTTCCTCTTGAGTGTTTTCATCTTATTAATAGTTTTGATGGTCTTCTTATCCAATACCCCAAGCTTTCCTACTTTTTTGTGAAATTTCATCTCGCTCATGGGTTTGTCCTCTCCTGGCACTAGTTGGGCCAACTTAGCTAAACTACGTCGTCTCTTTCTTTTCTTGGTGCCAGGAAACTCCCGACTGATGGGACTGACTGGACTGGTGGACGTCCCCTCATGAATTGTCTCAACCGTGAGCAAAGGCTGCTTCTTTGGTCGCCCCCGCTTCTTTTTGACTGGCGTGATCACAGTAAGACTGTCTGTGTTGGTGTAGAGAGGGCTGGATGGAGTGATGGGATAAGCAGATGGCGGTTCCACCATCAATTTATCGGAGGTGGCCATGACTGCCTCCCGAAGCAGACTGGTGGGTTTTGGTTTGCTGCACGTCCACCTCCGTTTGGCGGCAAATTTGGGGTGCTGGATTTCTGGCAGCTTTCTTGGAGAGTGATCTGTGCATGTTGGAGGCGTCATGACCATGGGTGGCTTTCTCTGCTTAGGTACACCTCCTGGGACAACTTTCTCAGCATTTACACCAGTTTCAAGGCCAGCTGAGGGGGACTCGTTCTCCATCATTTTACCCAACTTAGGGACACGGGGATCTTTCTTATTACCCTCAGGGTTGGAAAATATCCTATTAACTACTTCACTGCTCATAGTGATTCCCGAAGTCAAGGCTTTCTCTGGCATGATCTTTTCCACCACTGCTTTGATGGACTGTCTCTTTTTCCTCTTATGGCTGCTTGGATCGAGGCAAGGTGCCTTGATAGGGATAGTAATCCGGACATGGCTTGAGTCATTTTCAGGATTACTGACGGAACTCACATTCTGCCTGGCTGGTGAGGCCTCTTGGGCATTATCTGCAGAGTAGCCTTCCCTTTTCCCTTCTGTACTGTCAAATGCTTTCTGAGCATTCTTGACCCAGTCTAGGTCTGAGTTTGGTATGGTTTGACTTATCACATCTTTTTTACTGGACTTTTTCTTGCTGCTTATAGTAGGTGGTTCAAGGGGCTCCTTTGTACTTCCTCCATCTTGATCTACCAAGGGCTGAATCCCACTGCACTCAGCAGAGCTGCTGGGTGGGGCTGGTGAGCTGTGGTTGCTTGGAGATGGAACCACACCTCCCAAGAGCAGATCTTTGTTACTGTTGGACAACTGATTCCATGTGTTCCCCGCACTGCCTTTCTTACCCTGGGCCTTTGCAAAGGAAGCCATGGGCTCAAGAGCTGGGATCTTGCTGGTGCTTGCAGTTTCTCTGCCAGACTCTGGACTGATGAAGCAATTCTGAGTGGCAGGTCCATTGTCAGAGTTGGTGGACCAGTCCATGTGGTTCTGGCTGCTGCTTTTTTGCTGGTGCTTTGGTTTTAAGGTGTCACTGGTGAAATCCTGTGGGAGGCCTGGGTCATAGTGGAGAGCTGAGTGTTTCTGTGGCCGCTCATAAGCCTAAGGGTGGGTGGAATGGAGAAGGAGAGAGAGAGAAACAAAGATGAGCATGTTGAAACAATTTAAAATTTCATATCAAAAGGCTTAATTACTTATAAGTTGGAAATAGCCACCTTTAACACCAGAATGCTTTGTGGAGGTGTATTTTTCAGTTTCTTTAGTAAAAATATATTGCATTGATTTTTGAACATTAATAAGGATGCTTTAATCATTGCCTTTCTCACCTTAAATAACAGGATCTATCTTGGTTTAATGCAATCTCAAGAACAAGAACTATTTAGAGATGGGAGGACCTCTAAAGGCCCCACAGTCCAATGCTTCCATTTTCCAAATGAAGAGGCCAAAACTTCAACCATAGAGAGTCCTGCCCAAGGTGGCAGAGTTCAGGAGAGCATCTTAACTTCTCAACAACCTGTGCACATTTCCATAACTCCAGCTGCAGCTTATTTCTGCCCCAGCTTCTCCTCAAACACACATGGTTGCATTGCAGTCTGTGTCTGTTTAGGGCTGATCCTGAGTACGGCATCTCTGCACTCAAACAAGCAGCTCATGAGGACCAAGAAGGAGAAACAGCACAAGTTGAGAAATTAAGAGGGGAAGTTTGTTGTGACGTATGGGGTTTGGAAAAATCTGGTTTTCATGAAACAGAATGAAAGTCTAAACCCAGTGTCACTTACTTTGCCCCCAGAAATGACAGAGCTGTATTGAGACAATCCTCTGGCAACACAAAAGTCAAGGGAGGAAAAGTAAGCAACTCAGGGGCGAACTGTGGCTCCTTTAGAGCAGCAAAAGGACTGTCCTCCGTTACCAAATCCCACTTTAGACTTGGGCCTTTGCTACATGTGTTATTCTCACCCCAGTTTTGGCACCTTAGCATTTTAAGGACCTTGTCTTTTTACCAACTGATTACTTGAAATGATAATATTGTCTGTTGTTTCAAGAATGTGATATATTTTCCTAGTGGTTTGGTTTTAAAAATAAATAAGACTTAATTTTTTTCCAAAAAAAAAAAAAGAAAAAAGAGGGGAAGTTTGACGACTGAAACTGCATGGGGGAAAGGGGCCTGTCAAATGTTCTCATGTTTTCATGAAACAATGTATCTCATCTTTGTTGTACTTATCATAGTTTTAAATTTACATTTGATTTTTGTGCTAATTTAATTAATGCCTCTTTTCCTTTCTAGCCTGTGTATACCATCACAGAGATACCAAGCACAGTACCTGGAAATAGTAGGCACTCAATAAACATTTATTGAATAAATGAGGGAAGACCCATTTTACTATGGGTAATCCATTTTGTCATTAGTGAGATTACTGTATATTGCAACATATCATCTGCAGACACAGTTACCCTCTCCAGCCCTATTTCTTATGCCATCCCTTCTGCGTGACCATTGTCTCTCATGAAGATATCCATCACAATCCTTATAATGCAATATGCTATTTTTTTGTGTACTTTTCTGCCTTCTCCTAGACTAGAAGTATTGTGAAGTCAGAGATGCTCTCATGTATCCTTTTATCCCCAGTATCTACTACAAAGCAAACCACCCAGAAAGTTCTCAATAAATGTTTGTTGAATGGACAAACAAAATGATATTTAAGATGCCTATTACCATGACAAAATACATGGCCACACACAAGACAGTAAGCCACCAATCACGCATTTCATAATGGCTTATAATGAAACTGGAGTGCTCAGATGCATTAAATGTTGAACAAAAGATCCTTCCCAAATACTTAAGGACTAAAGATACTTGAATGGTAACTCCCCCTCAAAGCAATTTTTACTGTTAGTTCTCTTCCATCTCCCATTAATTGTTTCATTTTCCAATTAACTCTGCCTTTGGGGAAACCCATGTGACAGTCAGGAGGGTGGATTTCACTCTGGCAGTTGAAAGGTGAGGCCTGCTCACTTACACTCAGGGCAGACCAGCTGAAAGTAAGCAGTTAAGCATGCCTGGTTCCCAGTGCCTCCATCTGGACACTGCCGGATCCCATTGTTTCTACCATTTCAGCTGCAATTTGCCTGCTGGGAGAGCTTGGCAATCAAAGGGCAGGGTGGACAAAAGGGAAGCACAACAAAAGATCAGCAGTAATGGGGGAAATGGTGCTTTAAACCTGGTGCTCAGATGGCTGCAGTGAAGGGGCAAAGAGGACTGAGGAGGAATGCTTTTTAAGGGGTTCAGGAGAACAAGGCTTTCCTTCCAGCAGTGGCTGATGGCTATATCCAGTTGCATTTCATAAAATCCCATTTCTTCATCTGTCAGCCATGACAGATTATATACACAATGGTGAGGCTGTCAGTTCCAATATGTCCTTCACTGAGAACTGAGCACTTACTCCACTGAGACAGAGATAGACATGGCAAAACGGGCTCTGAGCTCAGTTGCAGGGGTGCAAGCTCTCCCTCCCATCCTTCCCCAGCTCTCTGGGGGATATTATCCCATATAGAGGGCTTTGACTGGGGCCTTTATTAACCCACATAGCACATGTTTCCGTTTCCCCTTTAGACTGTAGATTTTTTTCTGGGGGATCAGACCTGAATCTTTTAAGGACTTTATATATACCACCCTCAGTCCCCAGCAAGGCTGTCTCTGAAATGGTTAGCAAATAAGGGAAGAGCTGATGATATTCTATATTGGGCTAGATTATTTTTATGGAAAACTTTTAATACAATCAAGTTCAGCATGACTCTTGGTTGCTTCCCCATCCCCACAAATTGACTGTGGAACTCACAGTCATTCTGAAGGTCTGGCTTCCTTTTTATATGTGCTTTCCATGCACATTGAGTCTAGGCCAAATGTTCATCAGGGAAATACCATTTTGAAAACACTAGACAGATTTCTCTCCTACAGGATGTGTTTATGGAAGCATGTCTGTCATGCGAAAAATTATAAAGTAGATAACTATACCCTCCCCCACAACCAATGTATAAATTAACTTATATAAATTTAAACTTTGTACAAGTCAGATTTCTTTTTAAAGAGCATTTTATTTTTTTACATCATTTAAAAAACAAGCATTAAATCACTGCATAAAAACTTAAAAATCTATGAAAATAGAATAAAGGAGCCTTATCTCAGGGTTATCTAAAGCAAGTCCCAGTTTTTGTCCCAATAAGAGGATAACATGATGATTCTGGCCTGAGGAAAATCATATAACTCATCAAAAATCAAGCATGACTTTGTGGATGACAAACGACACTTGGGTTAGCTGTGTTCATGCGACTTTTTGCCGACACCAGTAATTTTAATGTGCTGTCTGTGAGATATTTTGCTTTTACATGAACAGGAAGATGTGCCTGGGTATAAGGGAATGAGGGGAGCTTTATCTCTTATTTTGGCACTTGGTACTTCTCAAGATGTGGTCCTGGATCCCTGCATCACAGCCAGCTAAGGTTCTGGTTATTAATACAAATCCCTGGGCCCTGCTGCAGATAAACTCATTGGCCATCTCCCAGGGTGGGACTAAGGAATGTGCATTTTAACATGCTCCTCAGATAATTCTGAAACATAATTGAGTTGTAAAACCACTCATCTAATGTTTTAACACCATAATTCCTCTGGGGTGGGGCTCTTATGTGGTTGCTATGACATTCACAGCACTTTTTGGTGGTAAATATGCAGAGCTACCACAGGCCTGTTAGGATATGTAGTTTGGCACCACTGAGCATTCCTGATTGCTCTCTGAGCTCTTTGTAATTCACATAGAAACTCTTAACACAGTGCATTCTCTGTTCAGGTTTTCCAAGTATACTGCACAGTGAGCAGAATATGGGTGGGTGAGAATCCTGTCCTTCCAGAAAGAACTGGGCATGCCGAGGTTCATGACCTCCCACCCTGGGATTTCCATTTCCCCATCTCATCCAAGCCAACCCCAGAGCTCTGGGAATCCCAACATTCCACCTCTGAGGCTTGAAGCAAGTGCTCAAGCCTGAGCAAGAGGTGAGTGTGGGAGAAAAGGAATGCAACCCCACGCTGTCTGATTCAAGGTTCTCAACCCTGGCTGCATGTTAGAATCATCCAAGAAGCTTTGTAAAGAACACCACAGCTCGAATTTGACTCAGGCCAATTAAGCCAACATTCTAGAGGTGGGACCTGAACAGTAGTACATTTTTCAAAGCTCTCAGCTATCCCAATGCACAGACAGAGTTGAGAACTACCAGATTATATCAAAGACAGGGGTCTGGGTTAGGGACTAAAGAGGCTCTGATATTATCAGGAGATGTTCCAGCTCAGTGGTTTTCAAATGTGTTCCACAGAGTCCCAGGATTTTGTAAAGACATTTCTGAACTGTAGCCAGTGAATTGGGCAACAGAGAGGCTCCAGACCATTCTTTTAAACCCCAATTGAACAGAGCAGCCGTGCAAAGGATTTCATTTAAGAGAAAGGAGGTGGAGAGAGATGGTTCTGTCATTTAAGAGAAGACTGAAAATTACCATTTTGGCACATGAATAGGAGGAATGCACAGGCCAGCTTCCACAGCACTTGCTCTCAAAGCATCTCTCCTAAGCCCAGTTTGTTCTGCATTTGCGAATGGTGGGTAGAAGAGAATGTCAACCAAGTACCTGATTTAAACCATGGCTTTATGATCCTCTGAATTCAGAGAATTCCATGAATTCTCTGTGTCCCTTCAAAATTCCTACGTTAACATCCTAACTCCCAGTGTCATGGTATCAGGAAGTGGGGCCTTTGGGAGCACAGTGTTGGATTAGGTCATGAGAGTGGAGACTTCATGAAAGGGATTAACGCTGTTATAATAAAAGAGACCCCAGAGGGTTCACTTGTCCTTCACCATGTGAGCACACAGAGGGAAGAGGGCCATCTATGAATCAGGAAACGCACTCTCTCCACACACTGAATCTGCCACACCTTGCTCTTGGAATTCCCAGCTTCCAGAACCGTGTGAAATAAATTTCTGTTTTTACAAGCCACTCCATCTACGGTATTCTGTAATGGCAGCCCAAACAGACTAAGACAATGGAACATAGAAAAGCCCCTAAATGCACATGACATTTCCAATTATATATATACAGTTCTCATTTCCTGCCACATGAATTGCCCTCGGAAGTTACCTTAATGTGGTTCCCATAGGAACCATTCTTGATTTGCTATTTGGGGGCCATGAATGATATTGAAGTACTCCATTTATTGGGGGTGATAACAGCTTACACAAATACAGAGGCCGCTATCATATGTTTCCTTGGGTACACAGTAATTCTATGTAATTAAAAATGATTGCTGACTTGTTTCCAACCGTAATGGCATTAATAGGTATTAGACTTGACTTTGCTATGGAAATAAACGTAAAACTATAAAATACATGAAACAACTATTTTCAGACATTGGGCAACAGGCAATATAAGCTGTGATTCGAGATAGAAGGGAAACTTAAGAGGCTCTGCCATATCCCTAGTTTTCTGCCAAGAAGAACTTTCTAAACCTAGGCACAGGGAAGTGGAACCCAGAGAACTATGGGTAGAGGAAATAGAGATCATAGTTTGAGACTCTTGAGGGGACTAGAATCTGGGGTCAGGGTACCTGCGAAGAGGGAGCCACATAGAAAAGTAGCCCTGGAAACCTTAATAGAAATACCCTACATCTTTGGCCAAACTTTAACTTGCACTTGAGGGCAAGACTCCATGAAGCACAGCAGATATATGCTATCGGGGACTGAATGGAGCTAGAGTTCTAAGGTCACATAATATTAGGCAATCTTGCATTTCTGACTAGTCAGAATGGGGAGACTTTAATAAATATCCCAGACACGCAGCTGATATCCCAGGAATAGTTCTTAAGAGTAGGGTTACTTGAGCCCTAGAATAAAAGCTGCTGCTGCTGCTGCTAAGTCGCTTCAGTCGTGTCCGACTCTGTGCGACCCCATAGACGGAAGCTCACCAGGCTCCCCCGTCCCTGGGATTCTCCAGGCAAGAATACTGGAGGGGGTTGCCATTTCCTTCTCCAATGCATGAAAGTGAAAAGTGAAAGTGAAGTCGCTCAGTCGTGTCCGACTCTTAGCGATCCCATGGACTGGAGCCTACCAGGATCCTCCGTCCATGGAATTTTCCAACCAAAAGTACTGGGGTGGGGTGCCATTGCCTTCCCCAAAATAAAAGCTAGCAAAGTCTAAAAACAATCCTTAATAAGATAAAGCTAATCTCCCAGTAAATTAACTATCAAGCAAAACAAAAGTCAAACTCTTTACAGGAAAATTATAAAATCTAGAATCTTTACAATATACTATCTACAATATCTAGGACACAATAAAAAATATTAGGCAATGAGGCAGATAAATATGACCTGTAACCAGGAGGGTAGATATAGATCCAAGGTCCTCAAAACAGCCATTATGCAGATGGCTTAATATTAAGGAAAAGACTGGAACAACTGATAAACATATGGGAAGTCTCAGCATAGAGATGGCAACTATACCAAAATAACAATGAAATTATAAATTGGAAAAATACAATATCTGAAATGAAAAATTCTCTATGGGCTTAACAACTTACAGGACATAGTAGAAGAGAACCTCAGAGAACATGAAGAAAAGACAGCAGAAATTATCTAAATTGAAAGGTGCATGAAGTGAAGGAAGGAGATTTAAATAAAAGAACAAACAAACAAACAGCACTTCACTGAACTATAGAAAAGTATCAAGTGGTCTAACATACATAAAATTAGAATCCCAGTAGATAGAGCATCAGAGAAGGCAATGGCACCTCACTCTAGTACTCTTGCCTGGAAAATCTCATGGACGGAGGAGCCTGGTAGGCTGCAGTCCATGCGGTTGTGAAGGGTCAGACATGACTGAGCGACTTCACTTTCACTTCTCACTTTCATGCATTGGAGAAGGCAATGGCAACCCACTTCAGCGTTCTTGCCTGGAGAATCCCAGGGATGGGGGAGCCTGGTGGGCTGCCGTCTACGGGGTCGCACAGAGTCGGACATGACTGAAGTGACTTAGCAGCAGCAGCAGATAGAGCAGATAGAGCATAACGCGTGTGGATTCTCACAGGTAAGAAGTTCAACAAATCCCAAGCAGAGTCAGATCAGATCAGTCGCTCAGTCGTGTCCGACTCTTTGCGACCCCATGAATCACAGCACGCCAGGCCTCCCTGTCCATCACCAACTCCCGGAGGTCACTCAGACTCGCATCCATCGAGTCAGTGATGCCATCCAGCCATCTCATCCTCTGTCGTCCCTTTCTCCTCCTGCCCTCAATCCCTCCCAGCATCAGAGTCTTCTCCAATGAGTCAACTCTTCACATGAGGTGGCCAAAATACTGGAGTTTCAGCTTTAGCACCATTCCTTCCAAAGAAATCCCAGGGCTGATCTCCTTCAGAATGGACTGGTTGGATCTCCTTGCAAGGAGACTCTCAAGAGTCTTCTCCAACACCACAGTTCAAACCCAAGCAGAGTAAGCACACACAAAAAACTACATCTAAGTACACTGTAAACAAATTGATAAAGACCAAAGAGAAAATGTTAAAAGCAACCGAGAAAAAAGACACATTATATACAGGGAATTATATATACAGGGAAAAAAGACGCTTACTCCTTGGAAGGAAAGTTATGACCAACCTAGATAGCATATTCAAAAGCAGAGACATTACTTTACCAACAAAGGTTCGCCTAGTCAAGGCTATGGTCTTTCCTGTGGTCATGTATGGATGTGAGAGCTGGACTGTAAGGAAGGCTGAGTGCCGAAGAATTGATGCTTTTGAACTGTGGTGTTGGAGAAGACTCTTGAGAGTCCCTTGGACTGCAAGAAGATCCAACCAGTCCATTCTGAAGGAGATCAATCCTGGAATTTCTTTGGAAGGAATGATGCTAAAGCTGAAACTCCAGTATTTTGGCCACCTCATGTGAAGAGCTGACTCATTGGAGAAGACTCTGATGCTGGGAGGGATTGAGGGCAGGAGGAGAAGGGGACGACAGAGGATGAGATGGCTGGATGGCATCACTGACTCGATGGATGCGAGTCTGAGTGACCTCCGGGAGCTGGTGATGGACAGGGAGGCCTGGTGTGCTGCGGTTCATGGGGTCGCAAAGAGTCGGACACGACTGAGCGACTGATCTGATCTGATCTGATCTGATACAGGGAAATAGTGACAAAAATAATGTCTGACATTTTATCAATAAAGATCAAGCCAGAAGACAATGAATATCTTTAAAGTATTAAAATGAAAATAAAGTCAACTTAAATTTTTCTATCCCAAGAAAGCATTCTTCATATATGAAGCCAAAATGAGGATATTTTCAGATAAATAAAAAGTGAGGAAATTCACTGCTGTTAGACTTGAATTGTTTTTGTCGTTTAGTTGCTAAACTGACTCTTTCACTAGCCAACAGACTATAATCCACCAGGTTCCCCTGTCCATGGGATTTCCCAGGCAAGATTACTAGAGTGGTTTGCCATTTCCTTCTCCAGCGAATCCTCCTGACCCAGGGATCAAACATACATCTCCTGCATTAGCAGGCAGATTCTTTACCACTGAGCCACCAGGGAAGCCCAGATGTGAATTATAAGAAATGTAAAAGGAAGTTCTTTAGGGTAAAGCAAAATAACACCAGATAGAAACTCAGATCTACATGAATGAATGAGGAACATGGAAATAGTATATATGAGGGCATATAATTTAACACCTATTCTTGGTCTTAAAATCTTCAAAAGCCCTGCTTAAAGTGGAGGTATTAACAATGTATCATGAAGTTTATGACTTTTATAGAAATAAAATGTAAAACAATAAAACAAAGGGCAAGAGAAGGGTATATGGAAGTATACACTTGTAAGGTGTATATATTTGAAGAAATACAATACAATACAAAGATACAGCTTAAAGAGATGGAACCAGACACACCACACAAATATCAAATTTTAGAACGCTGGAGTGACTCAATTAATATAGTGCAAAATGGCCTTCAGAACAGAAAGTATTACCAGAGATAATTAGGGACATTTCAAAATAAGAGAGTCAATTCATCAAGATTAAACAATAATCCTAAATTTGTTTGCACCTCGTACAGATATGCGTGAATCAAACACTGGAAATAAAAACTAAGAGAATTAAAGGAAGAAATAGACAACTATAGTTAAAAGGATTTAACACTCTTCTTTCAGTAATTGCTAGAGTAAATTGACTTAAAAAAATGAAAAAATATACAGAAGATTTGATCAATGTTCTCAATCAACTTAACCTCACACAATTGCAAAATATCTTCACCCAAATACGCCAGATTACAAAATGAGTAGGAATGGACAGGGAGCACATATGAAAGTCCTCAAACATCATTTGAAGCAAGAAAATGTTAATGAAAACCACAACGAGATACGACTAAACCCCAAGTAGCATCAGTTCAGTTCAGTGCAGTCACTCAGTCGTGTCCCACTCTTTGTGACCCGAGGGACTGCAGCACACCAGGCCTCCCTGTCCATCACCAACTCCCGGAGTTTACCCAAACTCATTCTATTTAGTCAGTGATGCCACCCAACCATCTCATCCTCTGTCATACCCTTCTCCTCCTGCCTTCAATCTTTCCCTGCATCCGAGTCTTTTCAAATGAGTCAGTTCTTTACATCAGGTGGCCAAAGTATTAGAGTTTCAGCCTCATCATCAGCCCATTCAATGAATATTCAGGATTGATTTCCTTTAGGATGGACTGGTTGGATCTCCTAACAGTCCAAGGGACTCTCAAGAGTCTTCTCCAACACCACAGTTCAAAACCATCAATTCTTCAGCACTCAGCTTTCTTTATAGTCCAACTCTTATATCCATACATGACTACTGGAAAAACCATACCTTTGACTAGACAGACCTTTGTTGGCAAAGTAATGTCTCTGCTTTTTAATAAGCTCTCTAGGTTGGTCGTAACTTATCTTCCAAGGAACAAGAGTCTTTTTATTCCACGGATGCAGTCACCATCTGCAGTGATTTTGGAGCCCAAAATGATAAAGTCCAAGTAGGACAGCTAACATTAAAAATACTGAAGATGACCAGCACTGATAAGGGTATGGACAACTGAAATGCTCATCCATTGCTGGAGGGAATGTAAAATGGTACCCCTTGGGAAGCTGTTTTGGTCATGCCTTTTAAAGCTAGAAATACTCTTCCTTTGCTGTTGTTGTATAGTTGCTCAATCATGTGCAACTCTTTGCAACCCCATGGACTGCAGCATACCAAACTTCCCTGTACTTCACAATTTCCTGGACTTTGCTCACACTCATGTCCATTGAGTAGGTGATGTCATCCAACCATCTCATCCTCTGTCATCACCTTCTCCTCATGCTCTCAATCTTTCCCAGCTTCAGGGTCTTTTTCAATAAGTTGGCTCTTTGTATCAGGTGGCAAAGTATTGGAGCTCCAGTTTCAGCATCAGTCCTTCCAATGATATTTGGGGTTGATTTCCTTTAGGATTGACTGGTTTGATCTTATTGTCATCCAAAGGACTCTCAAGAGTCTTCTCCAGCATCACAGTGTGAAAGCATCAATTCTTCAGCGCTCAGCCTTCTTTATGGTCCAAATCTCACATCTGCACGTGACTACTGAAAAAACCACAACTTTGACTAAACTGACCTTTGTCGGCAAAGTGATGTCTCCTCATTTTAATATACTGTCTAGGTTTGTCACAGATTTTCTTCCAAGGAGTGAGCGTCATTTAATTTCATGGCTACAATCACTGTCTGCAGTGATTTTGGAGCTCAAGAAAATAAAGTCTGTCACAGTTTTCATTGTTTCACCATCTATCTGCCATGAAAATGGGCTCCGATGCCACAATCTTAGTTTTTTAAATGTTTACTTTTAAGCCTGCTTTTTCACTCTCCTCTTTTGCCTTCATCAAGAGGCTTTTTAATTCCTCTAAGCTATCTGCCATTAGGGTGGTGTCATCTGCATATCTGATGTTATTGATATTTCTCCTTGCAATCTTGATTCCAGCTTGTGATTCATCCAGCCTGGCATTTCACATGACGTACTCTGCATATAAGTTAAATAAACAAGGTAACAATATACAGCCTTGACGTACTCCTTTCCCAATTTAAAACCAGTCCATTGTTACATGTTTGGTTCTAACTGTTGGTTCTTGACTTGTATACAGGTTTCTCAGGAGACAAGTAAGGTGGTCTGGTATTCCCATCTCTTTAAGAATTTTCCAGTTTGCTATGATCCACGCAGTCAAAGGCTTCAGCACAGTCAATGAAGCAGAAGTAGATGGTTTTTTTCTGGAATTCTTTTGCTTTTTCTACCCTAACCCTGACCCTATCATAGAAAAAGCAAAAGAATTCCAGAAAAAAAAACCATCTACTTCTGAAGGAGATCAGCCCTGGGATTTCTTTGGAAGGAATGATGTTAAAGCTGAAACTCCAGTATTTTGGCCAC
The DNA here is from genome assembly GCA_935064755.1 of Tragelaphus eurycerus. Lineage (NCBI taxonomy): Eukaryota > Metazoa > Chordata > Mammalia > Artiodactyla > Bovidae > Tragelaphus > Tragelaphus eurycerus. The sequence continues at coordinate 18,833,488 of CAKXYN010000023.1, forward strand.
CTCATGTGAAGAGTTGACTCATTGGAGAAGACTCTGATGCTGGGAGGGATTGAGGGCAGGAGGAGAAGGGGATGACAGAGGATGAGATGGCTGGATGGCATCAGTGACTCGATGGATGTGAGTCTGAGTGACCTCCGGGAGTTGGTGATGGACAGGGAGGCCTGGCGTGCTGCAGTTCATGGGGTCGCAAAGAGTCGGACACGACTGAGCGACTGATCTGATCTGATCTGATGATCCAACGGAAATTGGCAATTTGATCTTTGGTTCCTCTGACTTTTCTAAATCCAGCTTGTACATCTGCAACTTCTCAGTTCAGGCACTATGGAAGCTTAGCTTGAAGGATTTTGAACATTACCTTGAGAGCATGTGAAATGAGCACATTGTGTGATAGTTTGAACACTCTTTGGCATTACCCTTCTTTGGGATTCAGTACGAGAGACCCGGGTTCAATCCTTGGGTCAGAAAGATGCCCTGAAGAAGGAAATGGCAGTCCACTCCAATATTCTTGCCTGGAAAATCCCATGGACAGAGGGGCCCAGCAGGCTATATAGTCCATAGGGTTGCAAAGGGTTGCACATGACTGAGCAACTAACACTTTTCACTTTCTTTTGGATTGGAATGAAAACTGACATTTTCTACTCCTGTGGCCACTGCTGAGTTTTCCAAATTTACTGGCATATTGAGTGCAGCACTTTCACAGGATCATCTTCTATAATTTTAAATAGCTCAGCTGGGATTCTATCACCTCCACTAGCTTTGTTCTTACTAATGCTTCCTAAGGCCACTTAACTTCACATTCTAGAATGTCTGACTCTAGGTGAGTGACCACACCGTCATGGTTATCCGAGCCATTAAGATCCCTTTTATGTAGTTCTGTGTGATCTTGCCACCTCTTCTTAATCTCTTCTGCTTCTGTTAGGTCCTTAATGTTTCTGTCCTTTATTGTGCCCATCTTTGCAGGAAATGTTCACTTGGTATCTCTAATTTTCTTTAAGGGATCTCTAGTCTTTCCCATTCTATTGTTCTCCTCTACTTCTTTGTGTTGCTCACTTACGGAGGCTTTCTTATCTCTCCTTGCTATTCTTTGGAACTCCGTATTCAGTTGTGTATATCTTTCCCTTTCTCCTTTGCTTTTCCCTTATCTTCTTTTCTCAGCTATTTGTAAGGCCTCCTCAGACAACCATTTTGCCTTCCTGCATTTCTTTTTCTTATGGATGGTTTTGGTCACTGCCTCCTGTACAGTGTTAAGAAACTCTGTCCATAGTTCTTCAAGTTCTCTGTCTATCAGATCTAATCCCTTGAATCTATTTGTCACTTCCACTGTATAATCATAAGGGAATTGATTTAGGTCATACCTGAATGGCCTAGTGGTTTTCCCTACTTTCTTCAACATAAGTCTGAATTTTTCAATAAGGAACTCATGATTTGAGCCACAGTCAGCTCCTAGTCTTGTTTTTGCTGACTGTATAGAGTTTCTCCATCTTCAACTGCACAGAATAAAATCAATCTGATTTTGGTAGAGTTGTCTCTTTTGTTGTTGGAAGAGGGTGTTTGCTATGATGTTCTGTTGGCAAAACTCTGTTAGCCTTTGCCCTGATTCATTTTGTACTCCAAAGTCTAACTTGTCTGTTACTCCAAGTATCTCCTGACTTCCTACTCTTGCATTCCAGTCCCCTGTGATGAAAAGGAAATCTTTTTTTGTTAGTTCTAGAAGGTCTTGCAGGTCTTCATAGAATCATTCAATTTCAGCATTAGTGATTGGGGCACAGACTTGGATTACTTGATGAAGAATAGTTTGCCTTGGAAGCAAATTGAGATCATTCTGTCATTTTTAAGACTGATCCCAAGTACTGCATTTTAGACTCTTCTGTTGAATATGAGGGCTACTCCATTTCTTCAGAGGGATTCTTGCCTACAGTAGTAGATAAAATGGTCATCTGAATTAAATTCACCCATTCTCATCCATTTCAGTTCACTGTTTCCTAAAAATGTCGATGTTCACTCTTGCCAACTGCTGTCTGACTACATCCTTTTACCTTGATTCATGCACCAAACATCCCAGGTTCCTATGCAATACTGTTCTTTATAGCATGGGACTTTACTTTCACCACCAGACATACCCACAACTGGGTAGAGTTTCCATTTTGGCTCAGACTCTTCATTATTTCTGTAGCTATATCTCCACTCTTCCCTAGTAGCATATTGGACACCTACCAACCTTGCGGTCTTCATCCTTTAGTGTTGTATCTTTTTGGCTTTTCATACTGTTCATGGGGTTCTTGAGGCAAGAATATACTCTATGACTGAGCAACTCCACTCCTGTGCATTTACCCAAGATATGAAAACATGTATCCATAAACAGACTTTTACAAAAACTTTACAGCAGCTTATTCAGAATAGAAAACACCTGGAAACAGCCTGGGTGTCAATCAACAGAAGAACACACAAACTCATCAATGCAAAGACCGAAGTTCGGATATATTCCACAATATGCATACGGCACACATGTGAATTATGTTGAGTGAAAAAAGCCAGACTCCAAAAAAGTACATACTGTATGATTTCATTTATGTAAAGTTCTAGAACAGGTAAAACTAATCTATTATGACAGAAATGAGAACAGTGGATGCTTGAAGTTGGGTGGGATTGGGAAAGGACAGGAGGAAAGTTTCTAGGGATAATATACATATTTTATATCATGATAAGACTGTGAGTTACACAGCTGTGTGCATTTGTCAAAACTTTTTGAACTGTATACCTAAGAATGTATATATTTCAGTATATGTAAAATTTACCACAATTATAAAATACATCAAACAAAGAATCACAAAGAGCACTCTGTCACTCACACACACACACACCCACAAAGCCACTCAGGAGAATTTAGGGACACTTTCTTTCCAGTGAACACCTAGGCAGCCAGTGGGTAGTGTCACCCTACCACAGAGTGCCCTATCACTCTCTCTTTGCTCAGGGACAGCTGAAGGAGCTGACCCCAAACAATGGAGCCTGAATTAAGCAGACAGGTGCCTGTGGCTTTTGCAGGCCACATTCTCTCCTTTCCTCATCCTTGCTGGATTCCCTGACCTGGGCCAACAGGTAGAAAGATGAAGCCTGCCTCCATCCCAGCCACAAATCCACCTTTTTTGAGGTAAGAAGGAAGCTTGACAAGAACCTGCTCACAAATCAAAGTTAAAGCTGCCCCGCCTCCTCTGTAAATCATGTGAGATCCATCTGGGTAATGACTCCTCCAGTGTAATTCCCTATTAAGAGGCTTTATCTGGAGAGATAAGCAGCTGGTTTCCGTGTCACTAATTGCTGTCTGCTGTGATTTTAAAACATCTGCACCATTGTGCTCTTCATTTTCATATTCTAATCACCCTGAAACTTGAAAAAGGTACATCATTGATTGTTTCTATGGGTTAATTAGTACACAGTCTCCTTGTAGAGACAATTTAGAGGCAGCCAGAACCTCAATCAGGAAGTTTGTTTTAAAAATTAATAACATCAGCAGTGGCTGGAGGGACTGTCACGTTCAGGGACATACCAGGACTCTACTGATCCGGGAGCCACCCTTTGTTATGCTCCAAAGAGGAAGGAAGCCAACAGGGCAAGGGGCAGGAGAGCAGAGAGTGGCAGCAAGGGCAGCAGGGGGACGGACAGGCCTGTCCCCAGTGGACGCAGCCACCGTCTCCACTGTCTTTCTCCCGGCTGTACCCCCCGCACTTCAACTAGCCTGAGTCCCTTTCCCTGTCAGCACCAATCAGGACTCTGATAAGTTAAAGAAAGTGAAAGTGAAAGTCACTCATTTGTGTCGACTCTTTGCAACCCCATGGACTATACGGTCCATGGGATTCTCCAGGCCAGAATACTGGAGTGGGTAGCCTTTCCCTTCTCCAGGGGATCTTCCCAGGAATTGAACCCAGGTCTCCCACATTGCAGGCAGATTCTTTACCAGTTGAGCTGCAAGAGAAGTCCAAGAATACTGGAGCGGTAGCCTACCCCTTCTCCAGCAGATCTTTCCAACCCAGGAATTGAACAAGTTTCTCCTGAATTGCAGGCAGCTTCTTTACCAACTGAGCTATCAGGGAAGCCCAGGACAATGATGAGGACTGAACACAATAGCTGAAGGTGAGAGTGATTTGTTAAAACAATAAGAGCATGAGAGATGATCTCATAAAGTCCACTCATTGTTCTCCCCTCCCCCATGAAAGACCTGAACCATACAGAAGAGAGACACTGGAACCCTGAACTTCTCAAATTCAGGGTTTAAACTGCACATGATTCACCTGGGGGTCTGGTTAAAATTCAGAGTCTGATATAAATAGAAGATCTGGGGTGAAGCTGTGATTCTGTATTTCTAACAAGCTCCCAGTTTGAGTTGTGCTGGTCCAGACTCTCTTTTCTTTAGTCTACGTGTGAGATCACTGTTCCTGAGATCCAAGGGACAGCTGAGAGGCCACAGTGTGTGGGGGGAGGCTTGAGATCTACACAGGAGTCTACCCAGGCTCACAAGTCCTGTGGCCTCTCCTATCTCAGCTTCCTTATCTAAAAATTAATAGCAGTATCCATGTCAAAGAGGAGTCGAGCAGATTAGCAGTTGGTGAGCATCAAGTATTTAATAGTGCCTGGTCCTTAGTAGGTGCTATGTTAATGTAGCTATTACACTTATATATTATTTTAATAAATTGCTTTTGTGAAAAGTAACAACCAGCAGAAATTTGGGATAGGGTAGAGACATTAACCCGGGGAAGGCAATGGCACCCCCACCCCAGAACTCTTGCCTGGAAAATTCCATGGACGGAGGACCCTGGTGGGCCGCAGTCCATGGGGTCGCTAAGAGTCGGACACGACTGAGCGACTTCACTTTCACTTTTCACTTTTATGCACTGGAGAAGGAAGTGGCAACCCACTCCAGTGTTCTTGCCTGGAGAATCCCAGGGACGGGGGGAGCCTGGTGGGCTGCTGTCTATGGGGTCGCACAGAATCCGACATGACTGAAGCGACTTAGCAGCAGCAGCAGCAGAGACATTAACCAAGGAGAGCCTCATTTAATCTCAGATAGTGGAGTCTTGCAATCAACTCATTCTCGAAGTCTGTTGCCACCCCTCCTCCCAAATGACCTGATGTTCAGAGTTCAAAGTCTTCCTTCACAGCCTCCCTGGTGGTTACCTGACATATAGGGTCACAGTGAGCTTACTTCTGCACAAAATACGTTGTTGCATCTATTCAACGTACATGGGTGTGTGCTCAGCTGGTAAGTCGTATCCAGCTCTTTAGGACCTCATGGACTGTAGCCCTCCAAGCTCCCCTGTCCATGGAATTTTTCAGGCAAGAATACTAGAGTGGGTTGCCATTTCCTACTCCAGGGGATCTTCCCGACCCAGGGATCGAACCTGTGTCTCTTGTGTCTCCTGCATTGGTAGGTAGATTCTTCACCAATAAGAACTACCAGTGGTCTCCGCTAAATCCACATTTCACCAAGCCTCTCTCCTGCAAGTCTGGGGTCACAATTCTGGGCTAGAGCCCAGAGAGCTTTACTTCAGTCAAGTTTGGTAAACATGGATAACCTAAGAGTTTCTACAGGGAAGGGGTTAAGAATTGTACTCCAGGGTAGAGAAATAGCAGAGATCAGGCAGGAAAGGGCCCAAAGATTATATCTAGTTTTGCTTGTTAGAAGACAGAAAAAACTTAAGATGGGAGAGGGTAGAGGAAAAGAAGTATTTTTACCCTCTTTACCTCATGCATTCCTTTTTATAAATCCATTTTATGGCAAAACTGGCGCTTTTTACCATTAGAGCAAAAATAACCATTGATGATAAATCAAGTAAAAAATGTCATGAAGATGCTGAATTAGCCTGCAGATCCACCTTTTAAAGTTTCCCATAAACACTGCAAACTGCAAGCATTTGGCACATCTTTCATTTTGCACGAGTATCATTTAGATGGCAAGGGAAGAAGAGTGAAGGCAAGGGGCTAGCCTTGTGGGTGAGGGCTGAGGCCCAGAATTCTTGCCCCTGGAGTGTGACCGTGTCCTAGGTGGTTGCCCACAGTGATGTCCCTGGTGTGGCAATCACGTGGGTCCCCATGTCAACCAATATTGACCACACTTGGAATCTCCTATTCAATTCAGGCTCCCGAACTTTCCCAAGGAGGCTTCCTGTAGTAGGTAGCGTGGCATCTGTCACCTGTGGACTGTCTTCTCTCTTTCTTTGAGAGATAGTGGAGCAGAACTGTGTAGCAGTGAGGAACACAGACTCTTGAGCTGAGATGACTGAGTTCCAATCTTACTCTCTGTATGACATTGGGCAAGTTGCTCCACCTGTCTGTGTCCCAATTTCCTTAGCTGCAGAACAGGGATGATAATACATTTATCTAGTAAGGTGAATGCTGCTACTGCTGCTGCTGCTGCTACTGCTAAGTCGCTTCAGTCGTGTCCAACTCTGTGCAACCCCAGAGACGCAGCCCACGAGGCTCCCCCGTCCCTGGGATTCTCCAGGCAAGAACACTGGAGTGGGTTGCCATTTCCTTCTCCAGTAAGGTGACTAGGTGAATCACATACGCCAACCTATGTTGGGCAGCTCATCCAGTGTCAAGTGCACAGTCAAGGCTATTCCAGTGCTCGCTCTTCAGTGGAGAATCCCAAGGGCATGCTCAGGCTCAGGCATCAGAAGGAACTCGGTTCAAATCCGAGCTTCACCTCATACAACCTGTGTGACCTGAGACTTGTTTCTTATCTTCTCTACTTCTAAAATGGGAGAAGTAACACAGCTATCTAATAATGTTGTTTTGAAAATTAAACAAGAGAATATTGGTAAAAATATTGTCATAGAACACACTGTATGTGTTCAACAAATTCCAGTTATTACTAACGTTATAATTTTATGATTATTAATTATTAGTGTCACCCTTCCCCTCCATCAGAGAAACTCAGTTCTCTCACAAGAGGGGTCAGGATACATGCCCCCTTTACTTCTAGTTATCCTCCTGGTATGAGTTCCAACTCAAATTTCTGGGTGTGATGACAGGTCTGGGAGGAGGTTTCTGATAACCAGAGAGATAAGAACTAGTATGAAGGAGAATCCAGCCCACGCACACTCCCTGGCCATGATTCTGGAGTTATTCTGGGCCATACGGCTTGGCCTTGATCTCTCCAAATGTACCTGGTGCCTTCCTGCAGTACAAATATCTTAGAGTGTCAATCAGTTGTCTAGAAGTTATAAACTGGACACACATTCTCCACATTGTCTTTTGCCATGATTTAGCCTAATAGCGATTTTAGGACCATTCTGCATCAAAACACAGAAAGCAGAGCATTATACGGAGTTTCTGTTGGTGGGCTTTGGGGTTGGGTGCTGCCGGGCTATAAAGTCATGAAGACAAAATGTACTACTTACTATGATGAATGCTGATGCCTGTTTGTGGGCAGTTGGCATCACTGAAAGGTTAACAGGGAAGTTTGGATGTAGGTTGAAAACTTATGTCTGCCTCCATTAGGTCAGAGTCTGATGTATCTGCCTCAATTCATCTGGAGTCATTCATGAAGCAAAGGTATATTTGACCACAACACAGACGAGGTACAGTGCTCTCACAATCCTAGACCCTCTTCTACTACAGATGAAGCCATTGAATCAGAAGACTGATGGATTGCTTTAGATCAGATCAGTCACTCAGTCGTGTCCGACTCTGTGACCCCATGAATCACAGCACGCCAGGCCTCCCTGTCCATCACCAACTCCCAGAATTCACACAGACTCACGTCCATCGAGTCAGTGATGCCATCCAGCCATCTCATCCTCTGTCGTCCCCTTCTCCTCTTGCCCCCAATCCCTCCCAGCATCAGAGTCTTCTCCAATGAGTCAACTCTTCGCATGAGGTGGCCAAAGTACTGGAGTTTCAGCTTCACCATCATTCCTTCCAAAGAAATCCCAGGGATGATCTCCTTCAGAATGGACTGGTTGGATCTCCTTGCAGTCCAAGGGACTCTCAAGAGTCTTCTCCAACAACACAGTTCAAAAGCATCAATTCTTCGGCGCTCAACCTTCTTCACAGTCCAGCTCTCACATCCATACATGACCACAGGAAAGACCATAGCCTTGACTAGACGAACCTTTGTTGGCAAAGTAATGTCTCTGCTTTTGAATATGCTATCTAGGTTGGTCATAACTTTCCTTCCAAGGAGTAAGCGTCTTTTAATTTCATGGCTGCAGTCACCATCTGCAGTGATTTTTGAGCCCCCCAAAATAAAGTCTGACACTGTTTCCACTGTTTTCCTGTCTATTTGCCTTGAAGTAATGGGACCAGATGCCATGATCTTCGTTTTCTGAATGCTGAACTTTAAGCCAACTTTTTCACTCTCCACTTTCACCTTCATCAAGAGGCTTTTTAGTTCCTCTTCACTTTCTGCCATAAGGGTGGTGTCATCTACATATCTGAGGTTATTGATATTTCTCCCAGTAATCTTGATTCCAACTTGTGTTTCTTCCAGTCCAGAGTTTCTCATGATGTACTCTGCATATAAGTTAAATAAACAGGGTGACAATATACAGCCTTGACGTACTCCTTTTCCTATTTGGAACCAGTCTGTTGTTCCATGACCAGTTCTAACTGTTGCTTCCTGACCTGCATACAGATTTCTCAAGAGGCAGATCAGGTGGTCTGGTATTCCCATCTCTTTCAGAATTTTCCACAGTTGATTGTGATCCACACAGTCAAAGGCTTTGGCATAGTCAATAAAGCAGAAATCGATGTTTTTCTGGAACTCTCTTGCTTTTTCCATGATCCAGCAGATGTTGGCAATTTGATCTCTGGTTCCTCTGCCTTTTCTAAAACCAGCTTGAACATCAGGAAGTTCACAGTTCATGTATTGCTGAAGCCTGGCTTGGAGAATTTTGAGCATTACTTTACTAGCGTGTGAGATGAGTGCAATTGTGCGGCAGTTGGAGCATTCTTTGGCATTGCCTTTCTTTGGGATTGGGATGAAAACTGACCTTTTTCGGTCCTGTAGCCACTGCTCAGTTTTCCAAATTTGCTGGCATATTGAGTGCAGCACTTTCACAGCATCATCTTTCAGGATATGGAATAGCTCAACTGGAATTCTATCACCTCCACTAGCTTTGTTTGTAGTGATGCTTTCTAAGGCCTCCTTGACTTCACATTCCAGGATGTCTGGCTCTAGGTCAGTGATCACACCATCGTGATTATCTGGGTCGTGAAGATCTTCTTTGTACAGTTCTTCTGTGTATTCTTGCCATCTCTTCTTAATATCTTCTGCTTCTGTTAGGTCCATAGCATTTCTGTCCTTTATCAAGCCCATCTTTGCATGAAATGTTCCTTTGGTATCTCTGATTTTCTTGAAGAGATCCCTAGTCTTTCCCATTCTGTTGTTTTCCTCTATTTCTTTGCATTGATTGCCGAAGAAGGCTTTCTTATCTCTTCTTGCTATTCTTTGGAACTCTGCATTCAGATGTTTATATCTTTCCTTTTCTCCTTTGCTTTTCACTTCTCTTCTTTTCACAGCTATTTGTAAGGCCTCCCCAGACAGCCATTTTGCTTGTTTGCATTTCTTTTCCATGGGGATGGTATTGGTCCCTGTCTCCTGTACAATGTCACGAACCTCATTCCATAGTTCATCAGGCACTCTATCTATCAGATCTAGGCCCTTAAATCTATTTCTCACTTCCACTGTATAATCATAAGGGATTTGACTTAGGTCATACCTGAATGGTCTAGTGGTTTTCCCTACTTTCTTCAATTTTAGTCTGAATTTGGTAATAAGGCGTTCATGGTCTGAGCCACAGTCAGCTCCTGGTCTTGTTTTTGCTGACTGTATAGAGCTTCTCCATCTTTGGCTGCAAAGAATATAATCGATCTGATTTTGGTATTGACCATCTGGTGATGTCCATGTGTAGAGTCTTCTCTTGTGTTGTTGGAAGAGGGTGTTTGTTATGACCAGTGCATTTTCTTGGCTGAACTCTATTGGTCTTTGCCCTGCTTCATTCCATATTCCAAGGCCAAATTTGCCTGTTACTCCAGGTGTTTTTTGACTTCCTACTTTTGCATTCCAGTCCCCTATAATGAAAAGGACATCTTTTTTGGGTGTTAGTTTTAAAAGGTCTTGTAGGTCTTCATAGAACCGTTCAACTTCAGCTTCTTCAGCATTACTGGTTGGGGCATAGACTTGGATTACTGTGATATTGAATGGTTTGCCTTGGAAACGAACAGAGATCCTTCTGTTGTTTTTGAGATTGCATCCAAGTACTGCATTTCAGACTCTTTTGTTGACCATGATGGCTACTCCATTTCTTCTGAGGGATTCCTGCCCGCAGTAGTAGATATAATGGTCATCAATGGCACCCCACTCCAGTACTCTTGCTTGGAAAATCCCACGGATGGAGGAGCCTGGTAGGCTGCAGTCCATGGGGTTGCTAAGAGTCAGACATGACTGAGCGACTTCACTTTCTCTTTTCACTTTCATGCACTGGAGAAGGAAATGGCAACCTACTCCAGTGTTCTTGCCTGGAGAATCCCAGGGACAGGGAAGCCTGGTGGGCTGCCGTCTATGGGGTCACACAGAGTTGGACACGACTGAAGTGACTTAGCATAGCATAGCATAGCACAGTTAAATTCACCCATTCCAGTCTATTTCAGTTTGCTGATTCCTAGAATGTCGACATTCACTCTTGCCATCTTGTTTGACCACTTTCAATTTGCCTTGATTCATGGACCTGACATTCCAGGTTCCTATGCAATACTGCTCTTTACAGCATCAGACCTTGCTTCTATCACCAGTCACATCCACAGCTGGGTATTGTTTTTGCTTTCGCTCCATCCCTTCATTCTTTCTGGAGTTATTTCTCCACTGATCTCCAGTAGCATATTGGGCACCTACTGACCTGGGGAGTATCTCTTTCAGTATCCTATCATTTTGCCTTTTCATACTGTTCATGGAGTTCTCAAGACAAGAATACTGATGGACTGCTTAAATTCACACAAATAGTCAGGGTCAGAGTTGGTTAAGTGTCTCCTGATTCCAATCTCCAACTGCTCCTCCTATTCTCTTGTGAGAACCTCCTCCATTTAGGAGACTAGGTACAAGGCACTGGGAAGACACCCTCTGTTCTGATGTTATTCTCTGGACCCTGCAAGCTGATGCACTTTGCTGAGCCTTGTTGTACCTATTGGACCTTGTCCCATAGGTCTGATTCTTGAAGCTGCCTCCAAGGTGAAGCCAATCTGAAGCTTCTGTTGGTTGCTGGACTATCTCATAATCTGTTCCCACCTTTCCTTCACCTTTCCCACCAGCTCCTTGTCAAGTTCGGTCAGAGAGCTTGGCCTTAATAATTACACTTGCTCATTCAGTATGCCTATTCTCAGACACCCGCCTTGCCAATAACTGCTTTAGTAGCAGTCACCTTGTGGATCTCCTGGCTAAATCTGTGGATCACCTGTGGATCTCCTTCCTTGGCCACTGGCTTAACCATGTCTCAGGTCAGGTAATTCTGGACTGGTTTTCAGCAATTCCCCACATGCAAGGAGAGACAGGGGCTGAAACACATCCCATGTGCAGCTGCAGGTCAACAGAAATTTATCTTTGATGACATTTACATTTAGACTAATAGTGTCTTAGCCTTGCCTCTCCCTCCTAATGCCCTCCCCTCCAAACTGCCCATTTCCTATGTAAGGATCTTAATTTCATTTCATTTTTAATTAATCTGGATTTCTCTGGGTTTCAGCTTTTGCTTGACCCCTTAACTAGTGGTGTAACCTTGGGAAGTAACCTGACCCACTGGGCATCCATTCTTCTTTCTGTAATACAGAAATGATCACCTGCTTTCCTCTCCAGGTTACCCTGAGGATCTGAGGGATGTGAAAACATTTTGAAAACCGTAAAGCACTATATAAATGCGGGTTATTGCAGTTGTTTGTTATTGCTTGGCTGAAAACTCATCTAATAATTTCAGAAAGCCAAGAATGCTGACCATACTCCCTGTAACATCAGCACGATATGCAGGGAAAACTTAGGATAAATTTTAGTAAATTTCAAAAATCATTTATACATACTCTAAGGACTTCTAAAATCTTACCATCCATCTTTCAGTGTCTCGGCTGAAGGCGAGGGAAGGGAGAGCATGGAAAGGGAACAGAAAACGCTAACAACAGCCCTCCCCACTCCGGCAATAAACTTCTAGCTCCAAAGCAGGTTTTATTTAGTGTGCCATAAAAACAGTCATTTCTCCCATCATAAAAGAAGCCTGACTACTCAGTCTCGTTTTTCTGCAGTAAGTCTGTGGGTTGAGTGGTCCTATTTCTGGACCAAGCTGCCTTTCCTCCTCAATCCTATGCCCCCTCCCTCACAGTCCTGCATATACTGAGAAATAAAAGGCAATTTTAAAGTATTTTATTACGTGTGAATTTACAGGGGAAAAACATATATGTTTTTGGAGATGGAACTAAGATTTAACTGTCCCTCTATTTTATGGTTACTGCCTCATGGGTATGTTCCAGACATCTTGGGCACTGTGGTTTAAAAATTAAAAAATTCAGGTGAAGACTGTTGCAACTTTTCTAGCCATTAAACAGACCTTGGAAATTTTAGGTCATTCTGGAAATAAAAAGCTCAACACAGGCTCAGGAAAGTAGGTTCCACTTATCTCTGCACCTACCAAGCTCTTCTGGGCTTAGGAGCTGTGCTCCTGATTACCTGGCAAAAGACTTGATGTCATACATGAGGTAATTTACTGACTATGTGCCTAAATGAATTGCTTCTTCTCACAAGGAGTCAGCAATGTACTTCGGTCTGTTTTCACCAAACAAGCAGAGGAGTTAGCACTGAGATGTCTGGGAGTAACACTGTATTTCAAGGTTTCTTCTGAATGAACTCATGTCCCGTCAAGTGGGCCAAGTTGGCTCCTGGCATTCAAAGGGTAAAGCCTCAGGGTGAGCATCAGGAAACTTGACTTCTAAAGCATGCACTGCTCCTCTAGGCCTCCGTTTTCCCATTCATAAAACAAAATGGCTCATGTGACAGAGGATGTCCAAGGCTCTTCCGGCTCAACCACTGAAAACTATGAAGTGCAACTATTCTTTACTTAGTATTAAACAGGTGAAAGGAAAAGTGTTAGTCACTCAGTCATGTTTGAGCGGCTCTTTGCAATCACAGGGGCTGTAGCCCTCCAGGATCCTCCATCCATGGAATTCTCCAGATAACAATACTGGAGTGGGTTGCCATTTCCTTCTCCAGAGGACCTTCCTGACCCAGGGATCGAACCTGTGTCTGTAGCATGGCAGGTGGATTCTTTACAATCTGAGCCACCACGGAAGCCCTGGAACCTCATTCTTAAAAGCCTTAAATACAGCTGAGGTACTTTTCTCTCTTTAGTTATTTCTCATAGGGTTTGCCCGAGCTGATTCTACAAAATATCCTAGGCTGTGGATGACACTTGATTCCCTGATCCCAAAGCCTATTTATCAGTGGGAAGGACAGAGTGACAGGAGCCTGGGGAACTTGAAGTTCAGAGGTGCCTAACCTCCAACCTGGCATCATATATTAACTAGATGGCAGTCACTCTCTTAGTATAAGTTGAAAGAAGACCATAGTCTCGAGGGTCCTATATACACAACAGGGTCATCCAGAAGTTTTTCTATTTGTGTCTGCTTCCCTCATAGTTCAGTTGGTAAAGAATCTGCCTGCAATGCAGGAGACCCGGGTTCGATTTCTGGGTCAGGAAGATCCCCTGGAGAAGGAAATGGCAACCCACTCCAGTATTCTTGCCTGGAGAATCCCATGGACAGAGGAGCCTGGCAGGCTATAGTCCATGGGATCACAAGAGTTGGACATGACTTAGCAACTAAAGATAGATAACTAAATAAAAAGCATTCCTGCAGAGATTCCTGAAAAGTAGAAAACCTGGCAGGAGAAGGAAAAAAGGCTTGGAGAGTGGGTCTCCTTGGCAGATACAGAGCTTCTACAAAAGCATCCCAACATCCTAGTTTCTTAACCTTCAAACCATTACTCTGCTGTCTTATCTCCTTAAGGATATCAAAGGTATTTCATTGTATTAGTTCTTCCAAGCAGAATTAGAGCATGGTGGAGAGGTATTATGGGTTTTAACTGATTGGATATCTCACCTTCAATAATAAGTTCTCAAGTGAAAAAGTTCTCAAAGTTCTGGCTAATTGAGGAGACTAAGGATTCAATCATGTTCATAGATGGAAAAGTAGCAAGCATATCAGCAAAACTAGTGTTCAGTGCTGAGGGCTTCATGCTCAGTGGTCTGTCAATCAGTTATCTCCTTTCAATTCTACTTTCAAATGTAGTAACCCTGACTTGTTAGCTGGCTCAAAAATACACATAAGAATAATTAACTTAAAGGACATGGTTGGCTCAGGACAAATTTATCCCAAGTAAATGACCAGATGACTGTGAGTCAATGCAAAGACTCAATGGCGTTAGGAGATCTGCCTGCAGATACACAATGCAATGCTAAATTCTTAATGATCTTGGGTACGCTCACTAAGCCCAGTTTACTTACCAGTTAAACAAGAATATTGTCCCTGCCTATCCAGTGCTCAGCCATCTTGTGTTGGAGAAAAGGAGTTAATGCCATACAAATGGCAATGAGCTGAAATCTATGTTTTTTGTTTTGCTGTGTTTTGTTGTTTTTTTTTCTGCAGGGGATGCTACATGTCTTTCAGATGCCCAGAGGGCCATACTCTTCAACTTAGTGATTCGCTTCACTTCCCTGTATGTTTCTTCCAATATAAAACCATGTGGTCAGATGAAATGATCTCTAAAGTTCTTCTCAGCACTAACATTCTAGAGATCTATAAATCATGAGACCATAGTTTTTTGCTACATACTAACTCGAGTACTCTTGCTTGGGAAATCCCATGGATGGAGGAGCCTGGTGGGCTGCAATCCACGGGGTCGCTAAGAGTCAGACACGACTGAGCGACTTCACTTTCACTTTTTACTTTCATGCATTGGAGAAGGCAATGGCAACCCACTCCAGTGTTCTTGCCTGGAGAATCCCAGGGACAGGGGAGCCTGGTGGGCTGCGGTCTACAGCGTCGCACAGAGTTTGACACGACTGAAGCGACTTAGCAGCAGCAGCAGCAGCAACCAACATGGCAGCTGGTCTATGGCAATTAGGCATATGGCTCTTCTCAAGGTTGGGTTTGAGGATCAACCTTTGGAATCTCCGAGCTCTGGGTCAATTACTTTCAAGAGGGGACCCTGACACTCTTCTTCTCATCACTTGGAGGATATTGTCATCTCTGGGAAGTACCTATCCTAATGTTTCTGCTCTCAGATATTTTATAAGCAAGAGCATCTTAAAGCTAGAACATGTGCCATGTAATTAGATTTCCTTGCCTTATGGATACTGTGCTCCTTCAGCTTGAAAGAAGAGGACACTTCATCTAAGGATGAGAGCTAAGCAATGCTGTGTGTCTGCTCACTAGGGTTTGCTTCAGCTAGGCAAGAGAAACACTGTCATTAAAAAACAGGGTCTTTGTCCTTTCAACAGCTGCTCCAAAGAACTGGAGAAAAGAGATTTTTTAACCAGGCTACACAGAGCTAAGATTCTAACCTCAGTGACTTTAGAGAGAGGAGGAGGATATAATTACATTAGCTCTTTATAAAGGTGATTTGCAATATCAACACTTTACATTCCAATAACTGCTATAACTCACATGGTAACACTTGATTGGGCAGAAAATATCTCTCTTCCTAGGATCTCAGTGAGGTTCACAGACATGGCTAGCACATGCTTTATTAAAAAGACCATCATCAGTTGTGTGAATCTGCAGAGCCTTGTTCTGACTCTGTAATTAGCACAGAGGGATTTTGAGCAAGTCACTCAAGTCTCTATTTGCCCATAGGTACCAACCTAGATAGCATATTCAAAAGCAGAGACATTACTTTACCAACAAAGGTTCGCCTAGTCAAGGCTATGGTCTTTCCTGTGGTCATGTATGGATGTGAGAGCTGGACTGTGAAGAAGGCTGAGCGCCGAAGAATTGATGCTTTTGAACTGTGGTGTTGGAGAAGACTCTTGAGAGTCCCTTGGACTGCAAGAAGATCCAACCAATCCATTCTGAAGGAGATCAATCCTGGAATTTCTTTAGAAGGAATGATGCTAAAGCTGAAACTCCAGTATTTTGGCCACCTCATGCGAAGAGTTGACTCATTGGAGAAGACTCTGATGCTGGGAGGGATTGAGGGCAGGAGGAGAAGGGGACGACAGAGGATGAGATGGCTGGATGGCATCACTGACTCGATGGATGCGAGTCTGAGTGACCTCCGGGAGTTGGTGATGGACAGGGAGGCCTGGCGTGCTGCGGTTCATGGGGTCGCAAAGAGTCGGACACGACTGAGCGACTGATCTGATCTGATCTGATCTGATACAGTGGGCACAAGAATGCCTTAATCAAGTTATAGTGAGGAAGAAATGAGATAGTTAGAGAGGGGCAGCTGATATTTTCTTTTCTCATCTCTCCAGGTGTATGTTCTCTTTACAAATCTATAAGCACTTATAGAACAAGACCATTTAAAGCCTCTTTATCTTATTTCTACATAGCAAAATAACTGAAATAGAAACTAAAATAAAATATCTGAGTTTTTCTTATGCTCGTAAGTCTGTCCTGGTTACCTTTTGTCTCAGAGAGTTCAAACTCCTCCGCCTGGCTAACCAACCCTTGCCACCTAGCAGACTTCAGTACACAAAGGAGGCTCCACTTGTGACACTGGTCCCTCTGTCCCCCTTACCCTGAGAGCCATTCTCTGTCATCCTTGCAAACCTTTGTTCCATCTGGAAAAAGTAAAAATCTAACACCACCTCCTTCATAAATCCCCACCCTGCCATTTATCCCTCCATCCACTGAGCTCCCATAATATTGTTCTGTATATCCTAAAGGGCTTAGCCCAGTCAGTCTTATACTAGAGTTACTTGCTATTGTTCTCTCTCTTGAACTATAAATCTTTTGAGAGGATCCCTTATAACATTTAGTACCTAAACTATGATGATTTAAAAAAAAATGTATCAGCATCTCAGACGTCTCAGTGCACTACTGAAAGCAAAGTATTTTTGCTCCTTTGACTGTTAGGGAGTGCTCCATGCTTCCCTTCTGTTCTGCCTTTAGCCTTTCTAACACGGTGGCTCTAAGACCAGCTGCCACTGGAATCCCCGCCCAGTCCCATCAAGACAGAGTCTGGGCCCCTCCTGCTCAGGCTCACAAGGCTAGCTTCAGAGGATTTTAGTCCTTGACATCCACCAGTCGGGCATGCTGGAGACTTACTGTACTAGCAGTAAGAATTCAACTACTTGCCTTTCAAATAGTGTGTGCAAGTTTTGCTAGCTATCCTGGAGAAGGGATAGGCTACCCACTCCAGTATTCTGTCCTGGGGAATTCCATGGACTGTATAGTTCATGGGGTCGCAAACAGTAGGACATGACTCGAGTGACTTTCACGGGCTTCCCTGACAGCTCAGTTGGTAAAGAATCCACCTGCAATGCAGGAGACCCTGGTTTGATTCCTGGGTCGAGAAGATCCTCTGGAGAAGGGATAGGCTACCCACTCCAGTATTCTTGGGCTCCCCTTATGGCTCTGCTGGTAAAAAATTCACTTGCAATGTGGGAGATCTGGGTTCGATCCCTGGGTTGGGAAGATCCCGGGAAGAAGGGAAAGGCTACCCATTCCAGTATTCTGACCTGGAGAAGTCCATAGACAGTCCATGGGGTCACAAAGAGTCAGACACGACTGAGTGACTTTCACCAAGAACTTACCCATTGCTTATTACATTATGGGTAGGTTATTCACCACTGGTCTGCCAGTAGACTTTGGGAATTACCTCCATTTATAAATCAAGTGTTGACTTTACTATGAGAGAAAAAAAGACTGTAGAATTTGAAGATTAATTTGAGAATTAAAATGTCTTCAAATTGACATAGCCCAATCATATCCTTTTATGAATAAGGAAACTGAAAACCAGAAAGGTCACCCAGCTAGATAATGACAGAGTGAGGACTGAAACCTAGACCTCAGACTGAAACCTAGAACTCAGAAACTGAGCTCAGCTCAGTTTCCACACCACATCCTGGTTACTATCAGCATTATTTTGGTAGATGTACTTTAGTATATATGAGAACAAAGGGGAACATTGGAAACCTATGGCCAGGCAAGCAAGTCATCTGCAAAAAAGTTAAGGTGGCTATACCAATGCTGGAAACTGCTGCTGCTAAGTCGCTTCAGTCGTGTCCAACTCTGTGCGATCCCACAGATGGCAGCCCACTAGGCTCCTCCGTCCCTGGGTTTCTCCAGGCAAGAACACTGGAGTGGGTTGCCGTTTCCTTCTCCAATGCATGAAAGTGAAAAGTGAAAGTGAAGTTGCTCAGTCGTGTCCGACTCTTAGCGACCCCATGGACTGGAGCCCACCAGGCTCCTCCATCCATGGGATTCTCCAGGCAAGAGTACTGGGGTGGGGTGCCATTGCCTTCCCCAGAATGCTGGAAACTAGTTGGTAACTAATCTCTGATTATATTCTTAAAGCATAAATCCCAGGGAAGCCTGAGTGGAGGAGTTTGCCAGACTCCCAGGAAGTGGCTGTTGGCGTTGAGGGCTCTAACACATGTGTCAGGGACCTTCATGGCTGGTACTGGCAGAAGCTGCAAACCACAGTGAACAACCACGGATGACAGCCAGCCACTCAGATGATGATAAATCAGCATACAAGCTACTTTAACTGTTGGGCTCTTGCTAAACTCCTTTTCACTAATCTGCTTTTGATCTTGCTGCCCCCTCATCTGCAGAATTCTCCCTCTCCTGTTGGACTTGGCCGCATTTGAATCAGTCTGCAAGACCCAACTACTGTCCATCTTGTCTCATTCTTTTATTTATTCATTCAAGAGATATTTTGGGGAACTCTGGATTTGGGGCACCATTCTAGGATCTCAAGGAGATCAAACAAGTCAATCCTAAAGGAAATCAACCTTGAATACTCATTGGAAGGACCGGTTCTGAAACTGAAGCTCCAATACTTTGGCCACCTGATGTGAAGGGCCGACTTTGAAAAAGGCCCTGATGCTGGGAATGATTGAGGGCAAGAGGAGAAGTGGGTGACACAGGATGAGATGGTTGGATGGCATCACTGACTCAATAGACATGAATTTGAGCAAACTCAGGGACATAGTGAAGGACAGGGAAGCTGGCATGCTGCAGATCATGGGGTCACAAAGAGTCAGACATGACATAGCAACTGAAGATCAATAACTAGGATCTCAAAACAAACTTTACACTCTAGTGGGGTAAAACAGAAAAACAAAACCCCCAAATTTATATTAATATCTATGTTTACATATACATATATATATATATATCTGAAATATACAGATGCCTATTTGCATACATAAAGTATATACAAGTTTATGCTAAGCTACTTCAGTCATGTCCAACTCTTTGCAACCCCATGGACTGTAGCCCACCAGGCTGTCCATGGGATTCTCCAAGCAAAAATACTGGAATGGGTTGCCATGCTCTCCTCCAGGGGGTCTTCCTGATCCAAGGATCAAACTCACGTCTCATGTCTCCTGGATTGGCAGGCGGGTTCTTTATCACTAATGCCACCAGGCAAGCCCAGTATATACACATACATGTATATTAATTAATCAAATGATATTAACTACTAAGAAAAAAATAAATAACTGCTAAGAAAAAATAAAATAGAACATAAAGACAAAGTTTAAAGATGAAAGAGAGATCTATCTGAAACATACTCCTTTTGAGAAAGTGACAAGCAAGCAAAGATATAATGGAAATGAACACTTGTCAAGTATATGTAGAATCAGAACTCTATAGTTAACCCCTTAATTCTCTTAGTGTATCATATTTTTATTCAACAAATAAATATCCATGTGAGACCCTGTGTACTAGATGATGGGCAACTAGTGGGGAATGAAGGGTGCCTAGCACTGCCTTCTTGGAGCGCGTGGTCTGCTGCAAGGGCAGGTGTAATTAAACATGAACACACAAAAGCCCTCGGACAGCTATGCTGCTTACATCCTTTCCTTATCTCTGAAGGAATTCAAAGTGGGGCTGGCAGGTATTAGGCCCTAGGGAAGAGTTAGCTGATAACTGCCATAATCTCAGCTAATTGCTCCAGGAAAAGCAGATTTCCACCAAGATTGTGCTGAGGCCATTTGGAAGTCTAGTCAACGCAGTGGCAGGTACCTCAGACATCATCTCAGGTTTAATGTTGTCAGCCAGAACACACACTCTCACATTTTCATGCCACATTGTAGTAGTCAAATACTTTTACATACATCACTTTGCGATTAGGTTGATCTGGGCAAAATGGCCAGAACTGGAAATGTTCTGTCAGAAAGCGCTTTTGAGGCTATTTGATCCAACCATTTACCCACTGCTGATTCCTTTCTTCAGCACTTCTGAGCAACAGCCAGCCATTCCTGCTTCAACATTTCTAATGATGAGGCACCCATGCCTCTCAAAGCAATCCTTCCCATTTCCTGGAAGCCCAGTGGCTTGTTAGTGGTCAGGTTGGATATGTTCCTTGTCTGTTGACTCCCAGTCAAATGCTCTTTGCACTGGGGTCCTCTCTCAGAAGGACTCACCTCAAGCCCTTGATTAAGGAAGCCCGGTCCCCTCTTCCTCAGGTGGAGGCTCTCACATCACCCTGATAAAAACTGCCCACAAGTGCATATCCCCAGGAAGCCCAATCAGAGCACAATGAGCAGATCCAAATGGAAACACATCTTATGAACAAGTACAGGCTGTCTGTGATCGAAATAGAGTGTGTGTGTGTGTGTGTGTGTGTGTGTGTGTGTGTGTGTGTGTGTAGGGGGGAGTTCATTTAATCAAGTTCTCTGACAACTGTTTATTGAGAGGAAAGTATGAATAGCTCAGCAGCAAGGGGAAGGATCCTGGCTTTCAAAAACCTGATGTACTTTCCTGAGTCCTCCAAAAAACACAAGCGGAGGGCAGAATGCTCCAGGCAGGCCATGGTGAACAAGTCCATGTAAGGGCATGTGAGCATCCTGAGACTTTCTAGGAGAGAAGCAAGCCTGCTGCCATGGGGACAGACGTATTCCGGCCAGCCTTTCCTCTTCTGCTCCTTCTCCAAACCTGGCTCCTGGGAGTCCTAGAAGTCAAACTGAAGGCTTCAATCATACCCTGGGAGCACAGTACCTCAGAACCCTCCTGTGCATTGGCTTTGAGTGCAGAGGTAGAAAGCAAGGAGCCCTACCCTACTTCACAGCCTCAGCTGCTGGAGGCAGACTCTGACAGCTGAGGAGGGGGCTAGAGAGGGTGCAAGACTCCGGCTGGACGGGACAGGGAGGACTAGAACATTGAAGCCTTTGCACCTGCATGTGGATGGGGAATTGAGATGGAAACTGACTCACTCCTTAACTGGATTACTGGACCAGAGAGTCAGACATTTAAATATCACCTGGCCCTGTGCTTAAAAAATAATAAGTTTCATATTCCTTGATGTAAATGAAATCTCAGCTGGAACATAAACAAATAAAGATTTTAGGAGCTGAGCCGCCCTGGGATCAGAGGGCTGGAGCTCTCCCAGTGACCTGTGCCAACCCACCTCACCCCAGGTGGTGACCCTGACGTGGGCCCCATAAAACTCTTGGAGGGCTCCATTCCAAAACCAGCAAGTAAATCAATTACCCTTCATTTTACAAATAAGGAAACTGAGGCCTAGAGAGAAAGGGCTGATGCAAAATCACCCTTCTGGCTCAAGGCTTAGAGGTGTCCCAGTCCAAGCTCCTTCTACCCAACTCAGCTTCCTAGGGAGGATGTCCTTCCTTTGATGTCCACCCAGAGGGACAGTCAGGAAGTTCCCTGGGGATTGGGGCTACCTCCAAGCCGTTATATTAATTTTTTTCCTGTGATGGGGCTCCTAGAATCAAATAATAGAGCATGGTGTAGTTTCAGAGGTCCCCAACCCCAGAACCATGGAACGATTCTGGTCTGTGGCCAGCTAGGAGCCAGGTGCTCAACAGGAGATGAGCAGTGGGTGAGCGAGTGAGTGAAGCCTCATCTACATTTACAGCCACTCCTCATCGCTCGCATTACCACCTGAGCTCTGCCTCCTGTCAGATCAGTAGCGGCATTAGATTCTCACAGGAACGTGACCCTACAGTGAAATGTGCATGAAAGGGATCTAGGTTGTGCGCTCCTTTATGCGAATCACCCCAAAACCACCCCCCCACCCCACTCCACCCCCCGGTTCTCTGGAAAAACTATCTTCCACAGAACTGATCCCTGTTGCCAAAAAGGATGGGGACTGCTCTTGTAGTCCGTGAGTTGCCAAGTTGGCCTGTAGTCATGGGTCTTATCAGCCAGCAAGGCAGCTTATTCGGCAAGTAAGTGTCACAGGGCCCAGGGTGGACCTCAGTTTCTGGAACAGTTTTCACACATACACTACCTCTCATGCCTCCCAACACCCTTGTAAAGTTCACTAGGGAGGAATTATCGGTCCCATTTTATACTTGAAAAACGTGTAGCATAAATGGTTCATATGACTTCTCTGAGGTTGAGAGAATTTAATAACAAAGTTGAGATTTAAATACTGATTTGTTGACATAGTTTATAACTCATTCAACCTCTTACTGACTGCTCTGAAAATACCCTCTCATGCCTGGGCTGTTTTGTGGATTCTATATCCTAAATGGGGCAACACCAATTCATGCTTCATCTGCAGGTATGAGGTGGTGTCTCTATACCTGATTCCACTGTGACCTGGACTGGAATTATATTTACACAAATTATCTTTAGGAAATTTGAGTGTTTGAAAATAAATTAATAAATATTTGTGGAAAGAAAGAAGGGAAGGGAGGGAAAATGGAGGGGAGAAGGGAGGGGGAGAAAGAAAGAAGCACCTAGGGAAGGCAGAAGTCGATTTTTTCTCTAGGAGAAACCTACAAGGAATGCTTCATCATGGAATCCCTGGTCACACAAACTCCAATCAGGCTGGAAACTGAAGATCAGAAAAGAGCAAGTGTTTGTGGGGACTGAGAAAAACATCAATTAAATAACTGGAGAAGGAAACAAAGTGGTTGAGAGAAAAGCTCCCAGAGTCACACAGGTGTGGTTGGGATCTTAACTCATATTTGCTAACTGGGTGATAAGGAATACCTATTTATCCATTGACTCTCTTTCCTCCTCTGTAAAATGAGGATTATCATGGCTCTCTCGTGGGATATCAAGAAGATTGAACGAGATCAAGGAGTGAAGTGCCTCCCCAGGGCATCTGATCAGTAATTGAGGGCAGGTGCCTACAGGTGACTTTCCCCAAGTTCCCCTTTTTCCTGCTTTAACCACATTCTGTTCAAGTAAAGCCCAGCTCTAGTGTCTGCCTGAAGCCTGCTCTGGATTCTTTATTGTTCAACCATCTTTTATCTCATCTAACACCTGACTGCTACTATCAGTCAATACCGAACATTCGAGCCCTGTGATGGTTCATTTTATATGCCAACTTGACTGAGCTAAGAATTGCTGTAAATCATAATTTCTGGGTATGTCTATGAGGGTCTTTCTCGAAGAGATTAGTATTTGAATCTGTAGACTGAGTAAAGTTCACCTTCATCCATGTAGGTGAGCCTCATCCAATCTGCTGGGGACCTGAATATAACACAAAGACTGAGGGTCTGCTCTTTACTCGAGTGGGAGCATCCACCCTCTCCTGCCCTCAGGCATTAGCCCTCCTTGCTCTTGAGCCCTCCGACCTGTACTAAAAGTAACACCACTGTCTCTCCTGGTTCTCAGGATCTCGGGTTTGGACAGGAACTATATCCACCACTGTCTTTCCTGAGCCTCCAGCTTGCAGATGGCAGATCGTGGACTCTTAACACTATTCACAGTCCCATGAGCCAATTCCTCGGAACAGATTCTTTCTGTATATGGGTACATATTCAGTTGCTCTGTTTCTCTAGAGAACTCTAACACAAGCCCTTAATTATATTATTTTTATGTGTTTATATCTTTTCTCTTTTAAATAATGCTCTGAGCCCTTTGAGTCTTGGAGTCATGTTTGCTCTTAAATTCCCGTGGACTTAAGCCTCGGGCTGGGCATATTGAGCAGTGTCCTGTGTATACTTATTGAGCCAATGGTTAGCTGAGTGACTTGTACCCTCCACTTGCTACTAATGTCCTTTTGACTATGCAAAAAAAAAAAGTGTATGATGTTTTCCTGAGTCATCAAATGCAACCCTCTCCATCCTTTGGGGATTGGTTCTTGACTATATTTCTGAAGTCAGGAGAACTGCTTGGAGAGGGATCATTCTAGAGCATAATGGAGTGAGGAGGGGAAATAAAGGGGGCGAATGTTTCCCATACTTTTCCCAAGAAGATCCCATTCTATCAGGGATCTTTGTTTGCCAAGTTGGAGATGCAGTTGACCATATTTCTTCATCATGAATTTACACATATTCAGGTCAATTTAACACACATATTTACCAGACAGTAATGATATTAGTTAAAAACTGAGCCATTTACTTAGTAAAATTTACTATTTTTAAAATGAATTCCTTGGTTTTCTATGATCCATGAAGGAATTAAAACAGGGCTTATCAGAAAATCAGCTCACTCCAAGCATCAAGTGCTTAGGCAACTTTTCTCAGAACACGTGCCTGGGTAAAGTCTTGGCATAACAGTACTCGGAGAAAGCTTACTGTCAAGATTGCTGGTCTGGAATTTGAATCCTGGGCTCAAGTTCAGTTTCTGTTACCAAATTACTTTGCTTGTAACATGAAGGGATTGGTCAAGATAAACTTTTTGGCTTCTTCTAGATCTTGATGTTATTTAAAAAAAAAAAAAAATCACTTCACCTCAGTCCCAAACCTGTCCTAAACAATAACATTTGATGACATCCATTTTTATCTTTCCCTATTACTTCCTAGTATCATTTGATTACACAGACCCATGAAAGAACCGTCTCTTCTTCTGTCTGAAATCAGAAGGCAAGAGTCACTGAAAGAGGAAAGACGATGCCAAATCTATTCAATTATTGCCAGTCTCTGCCTGTCATGTAGAGAAACTGTGACCTTGATCCTGCCCAGAAAAAATAAATGAAAACTCAAACTTCAGAGCTTGGTGTTGAAAAGGCAAAACAAAATGTGACACACGTTTTTCTCAGTCACACAAGTGGACTGCGTTTCCTAAGAGCAGAGTACTCCTTAGACGGCAGGGCCTTGCCTCATTAGTCAAACCCTGTCCTAGGCCAGTGTGTTCACAATCGACAATTAATAGCAATTACCAGGCTAGACAAATATCTTCATCTTAGGTAACTCACTATACTGCAATTCACTTTGACATTGACGTCTGTGCAAAGCGTATACAAGTAGCAGAAGGAAATCACATAGAAAGAACATAAAGGCCTGTCTTGGGCTGGGGAAGGGAGCCTAAGGGTGACTTCTAAGCTCCAGACACTCGATACTGAGTCAGGTCCGTCCCCCCACCTAAGAACAAAAGCTGGACACACTGAAAACCCAGGTCTGGGCATGTATCCTGGGCCCTATATTATTTTGTTAAGCTCACAAGAATGGCCTGCAGGTTCTGTATTGTAAAAGGCTGAGAAAGGAGTGGAAGGAGGGTACACGCAGAAGACAAACTGATGAAACCAAGCCTCCTTAGTCACTAAAAATGGAAAGGGCCTAACCATAGTATGGTGTCACCCTGACCATTACACAGTCAGCTATGGTCACCGTGGGCCACGCAAAGATATCTGAGAGAGAGTGCAGGAAAGCCAACACACAGAATGCCGAGCTGACCACAGCAGGGATGCACACACTCAAGCTGCTCCAGCAGCATGAAAAAAGAGGCTCCCTGGACAGGTGGGACAGCCAGGGCGCGCCTGTGATCCAGCTCTCGCCCTGGTTGGAATGACAGGGAACTTCTTTCCTTCCCACTCTCACCCTTTCCACAGAGTTTCCCAAGCCTGTGCTTCTCTACATGTCCCAGTCACACCCACCTTTCAGTCCTAACCCACTTCTATCCTTGATCTTCTGTGAAGATACCTGCATACTCCATCCATGTCCCTCTTTTCTCAGGACATCCGCAGCATCAGGAGTTTCAGTAAGAGTCTATGTGTGAGTCTAACCATGAGCCCTGATGACAGTGGAGAGACAAAGTAGAGTCAGGTCCTGGGGACAGGGTGAAGCAGCCTTACCAGCCCTGGCATTCTTACCTCTAGACTTCCTTAGTCATGAGAAAACTCAACTTCTATCTTGTCTGAGATTTGTTCTGTGAGTTGTCTGTTACAGGAAGCTGAACTTAACTTTCCTTGTTATGGAAACCCATCAAGTTGTATTTGTGGAGGAGTCGCAAAGAGAAGGCAATGGCACCCCACTCCAGTACTCTTGCCGGGAAAATCCCATGGATGGAGGAGCCTGGTAGGTTGCAGTCCATGGGGTCGCTAAGAGTCGGACACGACTGAAGCGACTTAGCAGCAGCAGCAGCAGCACAAAGAGTTGGACACAACTTAGTGACTAAACAATACTCCCGGTGACCTGAATTCAGGCAATCCATACCTTAACCTGAATGAAAGTGGGCTTAGAGCAGGTTTCTTCAGAAAGTATATTCTTTCTCTTTAAAACACTTTAGTCCCCAGCTCCAGAATTCTTGACTCCTCTGGGTTAAAAGCTAAAACTCAAGGGAGCTTCTTGTTTTATGGTTGCTGACTCTGAAATGGAGCAAAGAGCCCTGGGAATGCACATACCACCAGGGCTCACTGCTTCACTGGTTATACCCAAAAGAAAAGGCTTAGGAACCAGGGAAGAAGAAAGAGGAAGGAAGGAAGCAAGCAGAAGAGAATGACTGTCTGAGATCTGTGTAAATGAGCATGACTAGAGGAAGAGGGTGAGAATCTTCTAATTACAGAGAACAGTGTAGGAAAAGTTATCTTAGAAATCTGTCTACAGATGTACTCATGAGCATCATGGAATAAATTGCTTCTGGAAGGAAGGCAATCAGTAGCATCCATTTGATAACATATATGCTTCCCTATAGACTCTAGTCAATTAAAGTTCATCATTACTTGGGTAATATTACTACAAGTTCTAGGGAGAAAACTCCGCACTTCCACAACTATTCACTAAGCTATCACTATGTGTCATAAACATAGTTCCTCCTTGAAAAGTTTGAAATTTAGTAAGAAGTCAAGACTAACATTTATCAAGCAATAAGTACATTATCTAGACTTCCCTGGTGGCTCAGATGGTAAAGCGTCTGTCTACGATGTGAGAGACCCAGGTTCGATCTCTGGGTTGGGAAGATCCCTTGGAGAAGGCAATGGCACCCCACTCCAGTACTCTTGCCTGGAAAATCCCATGGACAGAGGAGCCTGGTAGGCTACAGTCCATGGGGTCGCAAAGAGTTGGACACGACTGAGTGACTTCATGTTCACGTAAGTACATTATCTAGAAAAAAAGTTTTGATGAGTAAACCTGACTTGTACAGCGGGAGAAGTTTAATGCCACTTCCATCAGAAATAGACGCCTTCTTTTTACCCCTGCTGGAAGTGTTTACACCCCTCCAACCCTCAGCATGGTTTTTGTTTTTTTTTTTAATTTGCCATATTGCCTTGTGTCTGTGTGTGTGTGTGTGTGTGTCTGTGTGTCTGTGTGCCTATGTTCTCTCCACCATTGCATATGTTCCTTTTCTTATTGTTCCATCACTAAGTCATGTCCAGCTCTTTGAAATCCCATTCCAAACTCTTTAAGAATCATTCAAAGCTTCCTTGTCCTTCACTCTCTCCTCAAGTCTGCTCAAACTCATGTCCACTGAGCCAGTGATGCCATCCAACCATCTCAACCTTGCCTCCTTCTTCACCTGACCTCAATCTTTCCCAGCATCAGGGTCTTTTCCAACAAGCTGGCTCTTTGCATCAGGTGGCCAAAATATTGGAGCCTCAGCTTCAGCCCTTTCAGTGAATATTCAGCATTGATTTCCTTTAGGATTGACTGGTTTGATCTCGTTGCTGTCCAAGGAACTCTCAAAAGTCTTCTCTAGCACCACGATTGTATAAACATCAATTCTTCAATGCTCTACCTTCTTTATGGCCCATATCTCACATCTGTACATGACTACTGGAAAAACCATAGCTTTGACTTTGATTATACAGACCTTTGTTGGCAAACTGATGTCTCTACTTTTTAATAGACTGTCTAGATTTGTTATAGATTTCCTACCAATGAGCAAGCATCTTTTAATTTCATGGCTGAAGTCATCTGTCCACAGTGATTTTGGAGCCCAAGGAAATAAAATTTGTCATTGTTTTCACTTTTCCCCCATCTATTTGCCATAAAGTGATGGGACCAGATGACATGATCTTAGTTTTCTGAATATTGAGTTTAACCCAGCTTTTTTCACTCTCGTCAAGAGGATCTTTTGTTCCTCTTCACTTTTGGCCAATAAAGTGGTATCTTCTGCAAATCTGAGCTTGTTGATGTTTCTTCCTGGAATCTTTAATTAAACTTGTGATTCATCCAGTCTGGAACTTCACACGATGTACTCTGCATATAAGTTAAACAAGCAGGGTGACAATATACAACCTTGACATACTCCTTTCCCAATTTTGAACCAGTCCATTGTTCCACGTCTGGTTCTAACTTGATCTGCATACATGTTTCTCAGGAAACAGGTAAAGTGGTCTGGAATTTCCATCTCTTGAAGAATTTTCCACAGTTTGTTTATGATCCACACAATTAAAGGCTTTAGCACAGTCAATGAAACAGAAGTAGATGTTTTTTCTGGAATTCTCTTGCTTTCTCTATGATCCAATGGATGTTGGCAATTTGATCTCTGGTTCCTCTGCCTTTTCTAAGTCCAGCTTATACATCTAGAAGTTATCGGTACATGTACTACTGAAGCCTAGCTTGAAGGATTTTGAGCATGACCTTGCAAGCATGTGAAATGAGTGTAATTGCACGATAGTTTGAACATTCTTTGGCTTTGCCCTTCTTTGGGACTGGAATGGAAACTGACCTTTTCCAGTCCTAAGGTGACTGCTGAGTTTTCCAAATTTGCTGACCTTTTGAGTAATATATTAGGTTCCTTAATGAAAAGCATTAAGTCTTATACATTTGCGCCTCCTTCGTGATGTCTGTCCCAGGCCCTGGCACACAATTAGGCATTAGTGAATCTTGGCTGGCTGTCTATTAGAAAAGAGTTAAGGAATGCTGAACGTGCTCTTTAAGATGAACAATCTCACTGGAGAGCTCAGAGAGGTTCCATGGTAAGGTCTGGCTGTGCTGGTAGAATTTAAACAGGTAGAGCAGAGTGGGAAGAGTATTATTATATAATGATGGGAGACCCAGAGGGTGGTATTGTTTCCTCACCTTTGATTAGATGCTGTTCAATTCTCCAAGTTAAACAATGCAATTGTTTTGTTTTAGCACTGAGGAGATAAAACTCTTTGTTTATAAGCCTAATCATAGTAAGAAGAGGGGCAGGTAGGAAGTTCCCTTTGGAGCAGAAGCCACCTTTAGCCTAAATGAAGGTTTCCTCATTTGCCAAGAGTCAAAACAAAACTTAGAGGTGCTGTGCACACAGTTGGCTCATGGGCAGTAGAAGCAGCTTTCAGGTACTAACCTGGACTCTGTTGAGAGTCTTTGAAGGTTACTTTCATTTTCCTCATTGCAGAACATCATTTGTAGGAGGAAAGGGCAGAGTAATGGATCTCTAATGATTCTCTGCCAGCTCTGTATTCTAAGACTTAAGAAGCTGGTGGTATTTCATAACCTAAATAAGTTAAAGATACACTGGAGAAAATGGGGGTGATCAAATTAGACAAAAATGCCTCATGTCACAGGTACAGGTTTCTGGATAAGGAATCCATGCCCATCCCTATCATTTCAGATTCAGGGCCAGGTCCAATAGCCATTCAATTTTATGGAATCTCTCACTTTTCCTGTATTTCCAAAAGAAATACCCTAGGATGGACAGTCTTGTTTTGTAAAGCAAGTATCACAAGTGCACAGGCAGGGCGAAGGGAATTATAAGTGCTGTATTAATGCCCACAGTATTCCCAGAGTCCACTTTCCTTATAACTTCAAAGAGTGGCAAATAAAATAGCTGTGGCTCAGTGGTAAAGAATTTGCCTGCCAATGCAGAAGATGTGGGTTCAATCCCTAGGTTGGGAAGATTTCCTGGAAAATGAAATGGTAACCCACTCCAGAGGTGGAGTGAAGTCTGCACGAAGTTGGAAAATATTCTGGCCTCAGCACCGCCCTCCAGATACTAAACTCAAGAGACAAACCTGTTTCTAGCCTAATTCTCTATGCGCTTTCTGCAGCCAAAGAAGTTCTCCATTTCCCCTTATTTTCCTTTCCTTCCAATTGATCCTCTCTTCTCTCTTTTCTGATAGTAACCTCATCCCAACTTCATGGATGGGAGATCATTTTGCTTTATAGACTCAGAATTTCATGTTTCTAACAGTACACAGCATAATGATGGTCCTTGTGGAAACTGGGAGACATCATGGTTCATTGGGTTGAGAAGCAGCACAGTGATAATGCTAGTCAAGACTTAGCGATGCTAGGTTAACGAAAAGAGCAAAGCAGATTTTTCCCAAAATGAAGATTTAGTATATTTTAACATTATAGCAGGTTCAGGTTCTTTGGGGCCTTACAAGGACTCCATAGAAGGCAGATTATCAGTACTTTTAAATAGTTGAGAAAACGGAGGCCTAAATTTTTCTGGGTCCAAAATCACTGCAGATGATGACTGCAGCCATGAAATTAAAAGACGCTTTGAATTCCTTTTAATTTCCTTCCCAACTAAGAAGGAAAGTTATGACCAACCTAGGCAGCATATTGAAAAGCAGAGACATTACTTTGCCAACAAAGGTCCATCTAGTCAAGGCTGTGGTTTTTCCAGTGGTCATGTGAGAGTTGGACTATAAAGAAAGCTGAGTGCTAAAGAATTGATGCTTTTGTACTGTGGTGTTGGAGAAGATTCTTGAGAGTCCCTTGGACTGCAAGGAGATCCAACCAGTCCATCCTAAAGGAGATCAGTCCTGAGTGTTCATTGGAAGGACTGATGTTGAAGCTGAAACTCCAATACTTTGGCCACCTGAGGCGAAAAGCTGACTCGCTGGAAAAGACCCTGATGCTGGGGAAGATTGAGGGCAGGAGAAGGGGACGACAGAGGATGATATGGTTGGATGGACATGGGTTTGGGTGAACTCCAGGACTTGGTGATGGACAGGGAGGCCTGGCGTGTTGCGGTTCATGGGGTTGCAAAGAGTCGGACACGACTGAGTGACTGAACTGAACTGAATTGAAAGGACCAATTGCAGAACCTTTTTTTGCAGAAATTGAAATGTCGAGACAACAGTCAAAACAATCTTGAAAAAGAACAAATTGGGAGAACACACATTTCCTGATTTCAAAATGTACTATAAAGATCAAGAGAGTGTGGCATTGGCATAAGAACAGACATATAGAAATAGAATAAAATTGACTGCTCAAAACCAAACCCTTACATGTATTGAATTTTTATAGGTGCTAATATCATTGCTTCCCTTGTAGCTCAGTTGGTAAAGAATCTGCCTGCAATGCAGGAGACTCGGGTTCAAATTCTGGGTTGTGAAGATCTGCTAGAGAAGGGGAATGGCAATCCACTCCAGTATTCTTCCCTGGACAATCCCATGGACAGAAGAGCCTGGTGGGCTACAGTCCATGGGGTCACAAGAGTCAGACACAGCTTAGTGGCTAAAGCACCACCACCAAGATAATTGAAATAATAATAATAATTTATTGAAAATGTTTTCAATAAATACTACTTGGACAACTGGATATACATATACAAAAGAAGGAGAAAGAGAAGAATGAAGAGGGGGGAAAAAAATGAAGACATTGTTGTTAGATGCCTATTTCACACCATGTACAAAAATTAACTCAAAATGGATCACAGGTTGAAATATAAGCGCTAAAGCTATAAACTTCTTAGAAGAAAACACAGAAGCAAATCTCTTGACCCTTTGGTTAGGCAAAGTCTTCTTAGGCAAAACACCAAAACATAAACAAGAGAAAAATTTTAAAATTGGACTTCATCAAAATTAAAAACGTCTGTGTGGTCACCATTAAGGAAATGAAAAGACAACCCACAGAATGGTAGAATATATTTGCAACTCATTTATTTGATAAGGAACTTGTATCCTGAATGTATAAAGAATTCTTACAAAACAAAACAATAAAAGACAAGTAATTCAATTTTCAAATGGGCAAAGATGTGAATAGACATTTCTGCCCCCATACCAAAAAAAAAAAAAAGCCTGTGGCCAAAGCAAATTAAAAGGTGCTCAGCATTACTAGTCATTCAGTTCAGTTCAGTTTAGTTGCTCAGTCATGTCTGACTCTTTGTGACCCCATGAATCACAACACGCCAGGCCTCCCTGTCCATCACCAACTCCTGGAGTTCACCCACACTCATGTCCATCAAGTTGGTGATGCCATCCAGCCATCTCATCTTCTGCTGTCTCCTTTTCCTCCTGTCCCCAATCCCTCCCAGCATCAGAGTCTTTCCAATGAGTCAACTCATGAGGTGGCCAAAGTATTGGAGTTTCAGCTTTAGCATCAGTCCTTCCAAAGAACACTCAGGACTGATCTCCTTTAGGATGGACTTGTTGGATCTCCTTGCAGTCTAAGGGACCCTCAAGAGTCTTCTCCAACACCACAGTTCAAAAGCATCAATTCTTCAGCGCTCAGCTTTCTTCACAGTCCAACTCTCACATCCAAACATGACCACTGGAAAAACCATAGCCTTGACTAGACAGACCTTTGTTGGCAAAATAATGTCTCTGCTTTTGAATATGCTATCTAGGTTGGTCATAACTTTCCTTTCAAGGAGTAAGTGTCTTTTAATTTCATGGTTGCCATCACCATCTGCAGTGATTTTGGAGCCCAGAAAAATAAAGTCTGACACTGTTTCTACTGTTTCTCCATCTATTTCCCATGAAGTGATGGGACCAGATGCCATGATCTTCGTTTTCTGAATGTTGAGCTTTAAGCCAACTTTTCACTCTCTTCTTTTACTTTTATCAAGAGGCTTTTGAGTTCCTTTTCACTTTCTGCCATAAGGGTGGTGTCATGTGCATATCTGTGGTTATTGATATTTCTCCTGGCAATCTTGATTCCAGCTTGTGCCTCCTCCAGCCCAGTGTTTCTCATGATATACTCTGCATATAAGTTAAATAAACAGGGTGACAATATACAGCCTTGATGTACTCCTTTTCCTATTTAGGGAAATGCAAATCAAACACACAATGAGATGCCACTTCATATCTAGTAGGAAGGCTATAATAAAAATGGTGCAAAATAGTCAATGCTGATGAGGATATGGAGAAATTGGGATATTTATACATTACTATAAAGGGAATGGCAACCCATTCCAGTATTCTTGCCTGGTGAATCCCATGGGCAGAGGTGCTTGGTGGGCTATAGTCCATGGGGTTGCAAAGAGTCAGACATGACTGAGCAACTAACATACATACATTACTAGGGAGACTGTACAATGGCTTGGTTGCTTCAGAAAACAGTCTGAACATCCTTCAAAAAGTTAGAAATAGAATTATCATGTAACCCAGGTATTCTACTTCTAGATATGCTGTTGTTGGTAAGTCGCTTCAGTCGTGTCCAACTCTGTGCGACCCCATAGACAAAAGTCCACTAGGTTCCTCTGTCCCTGGGATTCTCCAGGCAAGAACACTGGACTGGGTTGCCATTTCCTTCTCCAATTTCACTTTTAGATATATATCCATGAAATTTGAAAACATATATTCACATAAAACCCTTTACATGAATGTTCACAGCAGCATCACTTTTTATAATAGCCATAATGTAAAAATGCAATCCATATGTCAACTGATAAATGAATAAAGAAAAGTAGTATGTCCATATAATGGAATATTACTCAGCCATAAAAAAGAAGTACTGGTACATACTATAGAAGAGATAAGACTTGAAAAACACTGTATTAAACAAAAGAAGCCAGACAAAAAATATTCCATTTACATGAATTATTCAGAATACAAAAATCTATAGAGACTGAAAGTAGGCTAGCAGTTGCTAGAGACTGCAGAGAGCAGATAATCGAGAGTGACTGCTTATGGCTACATGATATATTTTTTGGATAGTGAAAATGTTCTGGAATTAGATTGTGGTATTGATGGCATAAATCTGCAGATATACTAAAAATTACTGAATTAAAGACACAAAAAGGGTGAATTTTATGATGAGTAATCATATCTCATTAAAGTAGTCATTAAAAGAAGAAAAAAAAAGGGTCAAAAAGTTACTAAGGTCAACCAGATAGTCCAA
Organism: Tragelaphus eurycerus; assembly: GCA_935064755.1. Lineage (NCBI taxonomy): Eukaryota > Metazoa > Chordata > Mammalia > Artiodactyla > Bovidae > Tragelaphus > Tragelaphus eurycerus. The sequence continues at coordinate 18,867,837 of CAKXYN010000023.1, forward strand.
ACAGGATTAGTTAGATGTGTCACTTTCCTATCATCCCTATTTTTGTTTTCTTCTTTGCTGTTTCCATTTTTCTTTTCTTGTTAAGTTTTGTCTATCTTTTACACCAGTTAAAATCAATTCTAGAGCAAATATAAATTTTATTTATTTGCTATAAATAAATAAGCATATAAATCAACCTAGCCAAATTTTAGTACCTGACTCAATTTAGGACACTTCCTAGGATACTACATTTCTTCCTTTCTATAAGTTCAGTTCAGTCGCTCAGTCATGTCTGACTCTTTGTGACTCCAAGGACTGCAGCATGCCAGGCCTCCCTGTCCATCACCAACTCCCAGAGTGTGTTCAAACTCATGTCCATCGCATCTGTGATGCCATCCAACCATCTCATCCTCTCTTGTCCCCTTTTCCTCCCACCTTCAATCTTTCCTGGCACTAGGGGCTTTTCCAATGAGTTGGTTCTTCACATCAGGTGGCCAAAGTATTGGAGTTTCAGCTTTAGCATCAGTCCTTCCAATGAATATTAAGGACTGATTTCCTTTAGGACTGACTGGTTGGATCTCCTTGCAGTCCAAGGGACTCTCAAGAGTCTTCTCCAACACCACAGTTCAAAAGCATCAATTCTTCAGCGCTCAGGTTTCTTTATAGTCCAAGTCTAACATCCATACATGACTACTGGAAAAAACATAGCCTGGACTGGACGGACCTTTGTTGGCAAAGTAATGTCTCTGCTTTTTAATATGCTATCTAGGTTTGTCAAAACTTTTCTTCCAAGGAGCAAGCGTCTTTTAATTTCATGGTTGCAGTCACCATCTGCAGTGATTTTGGAGGCCCCCAAAATAAAATCTCTCAATGTTTCCACTGTTTCCCCATCTATTTGCCATGAAGTGATGGGACCAGATGCCATGATCTTAGTTTTTGGAATGCTGGGTTTTAAGTCACCTTTTTCACTCTCCTCTTTCATTTTCATCAAGAGGCTCTTTAGCTCTTTGCTTTCTGCCATAAGGGTGGTGTCATCTGCATATCTGAGGTTATTGATTATTTCTCCCAGCAATCTTGATTCCAGCTTGTGCTTCATCCAGCCTGGCATTTCACATGATATACTCTGAATATAAGTTAAATAAGCAGGGTGACAATATACAGCTTTGATGTACTCCTTTCCCTATTTGCAGCCAGTCTGTTGTTCCATGTCCAGTTCTAACTGCTGCTTTCTGACCTGCATACAGATTTCTCAGGAGGCAGGTCAGGTGGTCTGGTATTCCCATCTCTTTCAGAATTTTCCACAGTTTGTTGTGATCCACACAGTCAAAGGCTTTGGCATAGTCAATAAAGAAGAAATAGATTTTTTTTCTGGAATTCTCTTTTTCGATGATTCAGCAGATGTTGGCAATTTTATCTCTGGTTTCTCTGCCTTTTCTAAATCCAGTTTGAACATCTGCAAATTCATGGTCCATGTATTGTTGAAGCCTGGCTTGGAGAATTTTGAGCATTACATTGCTAGCGTGTGATATGAGTGCAATTGTGAGGTAGTCTGAACATTCTTTGGCATTGTCTTTCTTCGGTATTGGAATGAAAACTGACCTTTTCCAGTCCTGTGGCCACTGCTGAGTTTTCCACATTTCCTGGCATATTGAGTGTAGCACTTTCACAGCATCATCTTTTAGGATTTGAAATAGCTCAACTGGAATTCCATCACCTCCACTAGCTTTGCCCATAGTGAAGCTTCCTAGGGTCCACTTGACTTCACATTCCAGGATGTCTGGCTCTAGGTGAGTGATCACACCATCATGGTTATCTGGGTCATGAAAGTCTTTTTTATATAGTTCTTCTGTGTATTCTTGCCACCTCTTCTTAATATCTTCTGCTTCTGTTAGGTCCATACCATTTCTGTCCTTTATTGTGCTCATCTTTGCATGCAACATTCCCTTGGTATCTCTAATTATGTTGAAGAGATCTCTAGTCTTTCCCATTCTATTATTTTCCTCCATTTCCTTGCATTGATCACTGAGGAAGGCTTTCTTATCTCTCCCTGCTATTCTTTGGAACTCTGCATTCAAATGGGTATCTCTTTCCTTTTCTCCTTTGCCCTTATTTTCTCAGCTTTTTTTAAGGCCTCCTGGGATAACCATTTTGCCTTTTTTGCATTTCTTTTTCTTGGGGATGGTCCTGATCACTGCCTTCTGTACAATGTCATGAACCCCATCCATAGTTCTTTAGGCACTCTATCAGATCTAATCCCTTGAATCTATTTGTCATTTCCATTGTATAAACATAAACGACTTGATTTAGGTCATACCTGAATGGTTTAGTTGTTTTCCCTACTTTCTTCAATTTAAGTCTGAATTTAGCAATAAGAAGATCATGATCTGAGCCATAGTCAGCTCCTGGTCTTGTTTTTGTTGACTGTGTAGAGCTTCTCCATCTTTTGCTGCAAAGAATATAATCAATCTGATTTCGGTATTGACCTTCTGGTGATGTCCATGTTTGAAGAGTATGAAAAGGCAAAAAGGTATGGCACTGAAAGATGAACTCTCCAGGTTCGTAGATGCCCAATATGCTACTGGAGAAGAGCAGAGAAATAACTCCAAAAAGAATGAAGAGATGGAGACAAAGCAGAAACAACACACAGTTGTGGCTGTGATGGGTGACGGAAGTAAAGTCTGATGCTGTAAAGAACAATATTGCAATAGGAACCTGAAATGTTAGGTCAATGAATCAAGGCAAATCAGAAGTGGTCAAACAGGAGATGGCAAGAGTGAATATTGACATTTTAGGTATCAGTGAACTAAAATGGACTGGGATGGATGAATTTAACTCAGATGACCATTATATTTACTACTGTGGACAAGAATCCCTAAGAAGAAATGGAGTAGCTTTCATAGTCAACAAAAGAGTCCAAAGTACAGTACCTGGATACAATTTCAAAATCGACAGAATTTCCAAGGCAAACCATTCAATATCACAATAATCCAAGTCTATGCCCCAACCAGTAATGGTGAAGAAGCTGAAGTTGAACAGTGCTATGAAGACCTACAAGACCTTCTAGAACTAACACCCAAAAAAGATGTCCTCTTCTTTATAGAGGACTGGAATGCAAAAGTAGGAAGTCAAGAGCTACCTAGAGCCACAGGCAAATTGGCCTTGGAGAACAAAACGAAGCAGGGCAAAGGCTAAAAGTTTTGCCAAGAGAACATACTGGTTATAGCAAACACCCTCTTGTAACAAGACAAGAGAAGACTCTATACATGGACATCACCAGATGGTCAATACCTAAATTAGATTGAATATATTCTTTGCAGTCAAAGATGGAGAAGCTCTATACAGTCAGCAAAAACAACACCGGGAGCTGACTGTGTCTCAGATCATGAACTCCTTATTGCCAAATTCAGACTTTCTGTAAGAGAGAGGAGCATTTCCTTCTGTGCACTGGCAGTTTTTCTATTGATGAAAGTGAGGTACAAAGAGTAGTTTGTCTAAAATTTTATCTTTGCCAAAGTATTTTCTGCCCTGAAGTCTCACTTGGTGAACTGACTACATAAAAAAGTCGCTGAGAACACACAGAACACTTAGAATAGGTACACTGAGCGCTAGTATTTCACTTGTCGTCTAAGGCCATTTTTTGAAGCGGGAGGAGGTAACCCTTAGTCACTTTTGGGAGCCTTCTGGAGTAATCTGTAATGCTATGATTCTTGTGTTTCAAGCTCCTCTTAAACACATCAGCTCTAAGAATCACAACCAATTTCTAAACTCAAATGGACAACGAAGATTTCCAGCATTTCCTGGCATCTCAGTTTTAGTGACCCCATCTATACAAAGCCTGAATATCTTCTAAGTAGGATTCAGAGGTTTTGTCTCCCTGCAACTTTCTGGTCAGCAGGACTGCTGTTAAGACATTCAAAAAGGAAAAGGTATCCAATGGGTGGTTCTGACCTACTGACTGTGAGTGCTCCTATGCGGAGGGGTGTGTGGCTAAAAGGTTGTAGAAATAAAATCTTAAATGCAAACCCACAGTAGCATCAGGAAAACCCTGGCAGGAGGCCAGGGACCAAGAAAAAGATTTCCAAGGGAATCTTTCAATGCTGAGGAAACAACTTTTCTGATGGATTACCAGGTCAATTAATTTTTGTGTGATTCCTGGTGACGGTGGCTAATGTGCTGAAACTTGCTATGACATGACTACTTTTGAAAGCTTGATCTGGGCTAATGAACCCTTGAATCAGAGGTGAAAAAAGCCACTGAGAAGGGGATACTGCATGGTGCAAATGCTACCACTTGTTGCAACATTGATGTGGTATGGCTACAACATTCCTCGCACATTCAGCCAATTCTTCTGTACTCTTGGTATCAGAGCCCCCTCTTAGGATCCAGCAATACAGAAACATGGGGTCATGACAATTAGTTCTAAATTCTATTCATACATATTTACTGACTGTCTGAGGTGTGTTAGGCAAAGTGCTAGGAGCTAGGGAATACATATTTCTTACCCTCTTAAATTCTGTAAGAGTCAAAAGTCCAGGCTTCCATAACCCTCCCCCATCAAAGGATTCCACTTCTTCCTCTAACAGACCTTTATCCATTAGTGAATGGTCCCCTAATTCTCTTGCCTAGGACAAATCTCTCTATTTTTACTTCTTCTTTCTTCCTAGACATGCTTCCTGGGTCTGTCTTTACTACTCTCTAGGTCTGTCCTCCTCTGATTGAGTTCTGGTTTTTCAATGTTCCCTTTACAACGTGGTATCCAGACACTGCTGAATCAGTGTACAATCCTAAAACTACTTCCTCTCTTACTGTGGATCCTCATATTTCTGTTCATGGGGCTTACATTTCTTTTTTATCTCTTTCATTTTGAAGTCACCTAAAGCTCTATGTTATAGTTTTCCTGTTTTTCCAACTTGATTCAAGAATACAAGACCCTGGCAGATAGCAGGGCCTCGAGATGGAAGGAGACTGGGTCCCTGAATCACATGGAGAAGTACTGTTCATTGACCAGAAACATTGGGCCCTGAACTGCTACCATACTTTGTCACATATTTGTAAAGTCAGTTTAGCTTACTCTAATTACTCTCCCCGCCCCCCCCAGATAAACTGTTATAAATTACTACCTGTATTGCACACTTAGCTAATTTCAAATAACCATAGAATTTTGCATTGTTAAGTCTGTGTAAATCAGTTCAAATTTCTGGAGGATTTTTTTTTCAATAATACAAACCTCATTTATATTTCAATTCAGTGTCTTTAAACATGAGAAAAACTCTACAAGGAAGGCATTTAAACCAGTAGTGTTATGTCTACTCTTACTCTGCAAGAGTAGAGTATGTATTCATGGCAAAATGAACAGAGGCTCCATATACCTAGAAAATAAGACACAAGGACCAATCCCCAGGAACAGGTCGATAAGTATCTTCATGTTGGTGCTGTGTCTTGTGTATATGTGTTGTTCCAAGTCCAGATATCTTATGCATAAACAAACAAAAAGTAATCACAAGGAGGCCATTCACATCACCCTTATCTTTTATAAAGAGGTATTGTCAGACTTTATAGCATGTATCCACACTAAACCTAGTTTCTAAATTATATTTTCTGTTTATTAAATTCAAGTTTGCTTAATTCATTCATTTATTCACTCATCCATCCCTTTAACAAATAAGCCTGCTGTAGACTCAGCACTGAAACAGGTTTATGTAGGATAATAAAAAGTAGAAGATATAGCTCCTGGCCCAGCAGACTTTATAATTTGTTTCCACATTTCTCGCCACCTAGCATGTGACAGATGAACCTGTTCTGATGACTGTTTTGAGATTTTAATTTAAATAAACATTTATTTTGTGCCTAGTCCTTGCTAAGCACTGGGCTAAAGATGCTGCAAGAAGTTGACTATAAAGATAGGAAATATGATAGGTGTTACAATGAAGATGGCAATGGTATTTATCCAATTCAAAAGCACTGACTGTTAAATAAAGTCTGTGAGATCCAGGGCTGCTCCTTACATTTCTTTGTTTTACCCTCTCATCATCTGAGTCATTCCCCTTAAGTCCTCTTAGGTTCCCTGTAGCTTAGGCTACAAACTCTCTCACAGGATGGCTGGTAAGTGAAAGAGATCCACCTTACTGACAATATCAGACAGTGATCTATTTCTATACCTTCTCCTTGACATCTCAGGGCAACCAAGGGAAGATGAAATCCTCTGGACTCCTTGAGCGGGACAATGGGTTTATACATATATGACAAGTACTGCCCAGAGTTGAAGGGAAACAAAATTCCCATTGTTCATCTAATATCTGTTTTTCATTTGGGAAAGAATGCGTACCATTGAAATATTTAGTGTGAGTAAATGCTTAACTGCTGTGGAATTAGCATTCATGTTGTGTGTGTGATAACAATAAGGTGGAATGCCCTTGGTATTGGGAGATACAGACTGAAGTAGGGAGCAGTAAATAGCCATGCTGCCTGAAATCTAGTTTTCAAATGGGTCATCAAATTGGATAAACTTGACAAATGTCAGTGACTCTAGGTATAGTGTATGTGGATGTTCACGTATTATTATTCTTTCAAATGTTCTGTACATGTCAACCTTTTCATGATAAAAAGTTGGTTAAAAAATGCTTGTCTACCATGTATAGTTTTGAGCAACTCAAAGGTCTGGCTGACTGCTCCCCACTCACCCTCATACCCAACCCATTCCATCTCTGTATTACTTTCTCTTTCAATAGTTGTGATCTGAAATTCTACCATCAAGAGCCTCAACCAGTATAGCTGAAAGGTTTTATTCATATTAAAATGTAGATATGCATTTACATGGTACATATACATGTATGATTATATATAGCAATTAGTCAGATTATATTATACATAAATAAATACATAATACAGGTGCTGGTTAGAGGTGATGGGGAAAAAAAAATAAAACACGTGAATTTACGTGGGACTCCTAAGAGGGATATACATAGAAAGAGAGGCAGAGAAAGATTTGGAGGGTGGGAACAGTGCGCTACAGCAGTGTTTGTCCAGCAGAACTGTCTACAATGATGAAAATATGTATCTGCACTACCAATACGGCAGCCGCCACCACATCTAACTATTGGGTACTTGAGATGTATCTAGTGTAATTAAAGAACTGAACTAATTTTATTTCATGTTAATTACTAATTAAAATTTAAATTGCCACTTGTGGCTGGTGGCTATCATATTGAACTATGAAGCTCTAGAGAGATATGAGCCTGGAGAGGCAGAAAACTATAGTTTCTAGAAGTGAGTTGGTAACTGTAGAATTAAAATTTCCTAAGGGAATTAAAAAGATATTTTAATATATATAATTTGTGGGGAAAGAATGAAAGAGGAAAAGTGGTCATATATTCTACTAGGAATTCTTGTCTCTGGGTAATATTTATAATTGGTCAAATCAAAAGTATTGCAGAGTAGATGTGCCCACTACCAAATCTCTCTATATAGTTTATACATGCAGCATATTTATACATTCAGTATATAATGATGGGTTATTATGACAGGAGAAGTTATGGTTTTTCCAGTGGTCAGGTATGGATGTGAGAGCTGACCATAAAGAAAGCTGAGCACCAAAGAATTGATGCTTTTGAACTGTGGTATTGGAGAAGACTCTTGGACTGCAAGGAGATGAAACCAGTCAATCCTAAAAGAAATCAATCCTGAATATTTATTGGAAGGACTGATAGTGAAGCTGAAACTCAATACTTTGGCCACCTGATGTAAACTGACTCATTGGAAAAGACCCTGATGCTGGGAAAGATTGAAGGCAGGAGGAGAAGAGGATGAGATGGTTAGATGGCATTACCAACTTGATGGATATGAGTTTGAACAAGCTCTGGGAGCTGGTGATGGACAGGAAAGGCCGGCGTGCTACAGTCCATGCAGTTGCAAAGAGTCAGACATGACTGAGCAACTGAACTGAACTGATTATTACAGGAAAGATCATTTCTAAGAGGTGGGATACATAAAATTACCAGTGTCTTTTCAGATACCCAATGAGTGGATCAAATATCCATGTCACCTACTTCTCTACCCCAAATTTCAGCCAAGACATAAAGGATGCCTCCCTCATGACCAAGGGCTGAAATGCATCTCCTCCAGTGGGAAGAAGTCATTGAACTGCAAGGAAAGATGATGCTAAGAACACAATCAGGGAAATATTCAACTCATTAGATGGATATGCTTGGTCTCACAAGCTAGATTTTCAGAAGTCTGTCTCCTGTTGACTTTTTCTTTCAACTTTTCAGTATCATTGCTCCTTCCTGAACAAAGGACAAGGAAGTCGAGACTTATCCCAGTAGACAGAGTAGATACAGCTCAGGAATTTGCATTTCTAACAAATTCCCACGCTGATGCTGCTGGCCTGAGGACCATTCTTTGAAAACAAATGTCCATGGCATTCACTATAATAGTGCATTAATTTTTCTCCTGTGCATCTAGAACGGTGCTAGCTATGCATCATCTTCGGGAAAAAGATGATGTTTTTACAACAGGGAAAAAACCTTAACTCGTATCTTTTTCTATAAGACTGTATTCTCTCATGGAACCTAGGCAAGATTTGAGGATCAGTGGGGAGAGAAAACTTGAGGTGTCCTCACGTCTACAATGCAGCATGAAGATAATCTGTAATGTTCAACACCTGTTGATAGAATTTTAAGCTTACTCTTTGCTTTATATTTTGATTCTCAAATTTCTTTGCTTTAGGAGAAGTGGTTCTCAAACATGAGAGCTTATAAAGTTGTCTTCGAGGTTTTAAAACACAGATTGATGAAAAGCTGAGCCCTACTCACTCCCAGATACAGCATCTGGGGTAAGACCTGAGAACTGGCATTTCTAACAGGCGACAGTGATACTGCTTGTCCTGGGACCACACCTTGAAATGACAAGTCTATTTGTCTCAGCTTTCCTTATCATCTACATCTCTAGCCTGTTAATCCAAAGGCCAGCAAACTGTGATCAACTGTTTTCCCAAATTGTTTTAATGAAACGTATCTGCACCCATTCATTTATGTATTGTCTGTGCTACTTTCAAATTACAATGGCAGAGTTGAGTGGTTTCAACGGAGACTTAGTAGCCTATAAGTCTACAATATTTATTATTTGGCCCTTTATAGAAGCATTTCCAGTCTTCTTTCTTTTCCTTAAACATGACATTTATTAAACAATTTCTATAACAGGGCACTTAATAAATATCTTTGTATTTTACCTTCACAATAAGATAAATGGAATTGGCTTCCCTGGTGACTCAGACGGTAAAGCGTCTGCCTTCAATGTGGAAGACCCGGGTTTGATCCCTGGGTCAGGAAGATCCCCTGGAGAAGGAAACGGCCACCCATCCCAGTACTCTTGCCTGGAAAATCCCATGGATGGAGGAGCCTGGCAGGCTACAGTCCATGGGGCTGCAAAGAGTCAGACATGACTGAGTGACTTCATTTTCACTCTTCTATATCACAAGGTCTAACAATTTACATAAAGTGAAATTTACATTATATACAGTTAACGGAATTCTCCAGGCCAGAATACTGGAGTGGGTAGCCTTTCCCTTCTCCAGAGGATCTTCCCAACCCAGGGTTCGAACCCAGGTCTCCAGCATTGCTGGTGGATTCTTTACCAGCTGAACCATAAGGGAAGCCCGATTTGCATAAAGAAATACCTAAATCAGGACCTCTGTATAGCCTGTGGTGCCCAGTGCATAATGAAATTGTAACTCTCCTTGTTCAAAAATTAAGAATTTCAAGATGATGAGAACAGAGCATTAACCAAGTCTGGGGCCCAGTGTGACTGAATAGGTTACATGCTCATGATCTAAGCAGAGTGTCCAGTCCTGACCTGGCTGCCTCTGAGGTCTGAAACTCTCTCCTGCATGGCAGACCCAGGAGTCTCATATACCAAGACCAGCAAGCATTGTTATGGTGAACTACTGCAGTTTTTCCTTGGAGGTATAGGATCTTCTTTCCTGAGAAACTACTCCAAGTATATTCTCAACATCCTTGTATTATGTATGACTCCCCATCTGAAGCCCCAGGAACAGTCTCCTGGGGAAAAAACACATCTCCAAATACTTAGCACCTAGAAGCCAGTCAATAAATATAACTTTTATATAAAAAATTGCTCCCCTTATACTACAGAGGATTTAAAATAATTTTTCAATGAATTGTTGCTGAATTAATAGATATCAACAAGGCTAACATGAAGAAGGACACTGCAGAGATTACTGTAACTCGACAAAAGAGAATATGGAGCAATAAAGACATTATACCTTAGTTTGCCATCACTCAAAATTTCATGGTGGGCACCACAATAGAACCTCAGTGTCTGCCCATATGACTCAGGGCTATTTTCCCAAACTTGTAGCAGAGAGTACTGTTGGACATCCTCTCAGTACTGAGGTGTAAGTGACAGCAATTCAACAACACATGCAAAGCCAAGTCAGTGATCATCTTAAAGAATGCAGCATCTCATGTTATTTGATCACTATATTCTCTGAGCATTTAATCCTCTCAAATATTTTGCAATCACTTCCTCTAATTACAGAGAAAACACATTGGAGTGATGTGCATGCTCGGGAGCATCCCCTCCTGTTTCCTTCTTTCTGTTTAATCAAGAATTTGAATCACCTTTCAGTTTCCTAATCCTATAATCCTAAAAAGAATTTACTCTGCTCCAAACTCTGCTTGGCGAGACCCTGTACAGCAGAACCTGGAGCCCTTTCACAAAGTCTGAGAAGGGAAAGAAAATCCTGGAAGCAGGCGTTTGGCTTCCTTCCAGGAAGCTCAGGAAATTGGGGCCCCTGGAGACAATTCTCTTCTAGCTAAGATTCTGAAGATATGATCTGGGAGGCCTGCATCAAATTTACCTAGAGGGCTTGTTAAAATTTTAACTTTCTGGGTCTCATTCTAGCTATACGAAATTGGAATTTGAAGACAGGAAATCTATCTGTCTTATCTATCTGTCTATGTTTCTAAATTTAATTTTTTCCCAAATGATAGTGCATGCTAAGTTGCTTCAATCATGTACAACTCTTTGCGACACTATGAACTATAGCCTGCCAAGCTCTTCTGTCCATAGGATTCTCTAGACAAGAATACTAGAGTGGGTTGCCATTTCCTACTCCAGGAGATCTTCCCAACCCAGAGATTCAATCCATGTCTCTTACGTCCCCTGCACTGACAGGAGGGTCCTTCACCACGAGCACCACCTGGGAAGCCCTCTCTATCTATATTTAATTTTTCCACAAGTGATTATCATGCGGATAAAAAATGGAGAACCAAGTGGCTAGCCATCCACATCCTCAATGTATCAGATCAGATCAGATCAGATCAGATCAGATCAGTCGCTCAGTCGTGTCCGACTCTTTGCGACCCCATGAACCGCAGCACGCCAGGCCTCCCTGTCCATCACAAGCTCCCGGAGGTCACTCAGACTCGCATCCATCGAGTCAGTGATGCCATCCAGCCATCTCATCCTCTGTCGTCCCCTTCTCCTCCTGCCCTCAATCCCTCCCAGCATCAGAGTCTTCTCCAATGAGTCAACTCTTCGCATGAGGTGGCAAAAATACTGGAGTTTCAGCTTTAGCATCATTCCTTCCAAAGAAATTCCAGGATTGATCTCCTTCAGAATGGACTGGTTGGATCTTCTTGCAGTCCAAGGGACTCTCAAGAGTCTTCTCCAACACCACAGTTCAAAAGCATCAATTCTTCGGCGCTCAGCCTTCTTCACAGTCCAGCTCTCACATCCATACATGACCACAGGAAAGACCATAGCCTTGACTAGGCGAACCTTTGTTGGTAAAGTAATGTCTCTGCTTTTGAATATGCTATCTAGGTTGGTCATAACTTTCCTTCCAAGGAGTAAGCGTCTTTTAATTTCATGGCTGCAGTCACCATCTGCAGTGATTTTGGAGCCCAGAAAAACAAAGTCTGACACTGTTTCCACTGTTTCCCCATCTATTTCCCATGCAGTGATGGGACCAGATGCCATGATCTTCGTTTTCTGAATGTTGAGCTTTAAGCCAACCTTTTCACTCTCCACTTTCACTTTCATCAAGAGGCTTTTTAGCCCCTCTTCACTTTCTGCCATAAGAGTGGTGTCATCTGCATATCCTCAATGTATATTCACTGTATTTCTTTTTTTTTTAATTGAAGTATAGTTAATTTACTATGTTGTATTAGTTTCAGGTATACAGCAAAGTGATTCAGTTATACATCTACATATATATACACACACACACGCACATATATATGTATAATATATAAACATACATTCAGATGCTTTTCACTTATCAGATCAGATCAGATCAGTCACTCAGCTGTGTCCGACTCTGCGACCTCATGAACTGCAGCACGCCAGGCCTCCCTGTCCATCACCATCTCCCGGAGATCACTCAGACTCACATCCATTTAGTCAGTGATGCCATCCAGCCATCTCATCCTCTGTCATCCCCTTCTCCTCTTGCCCCCAGTCCCTCCCAGCATCAGAGTCTTCTCCAATGAGTCAACTCTTCGCATGAGGTGGCCAAAGTACTGGAGTTTCAGCTTTAGCATCATTCCTTCCAAAGAAATCCCAGGGCTGATCTCCTTCAGAATGGAATGGTTGGATCTCCTTGCAGTCCAAGGGACTCTCAAGAGTCTTCTCCAACACCACAGTTCAAAAGCATCAATTCTTCGGCACTCACCCTTCTTCACAGTCCAGCTCTCACACTCATACATGACCACAGGGAAAACCATAGCCTTGAGTAGACGAACCTTTGTTGGCAAAGTAATGTCTCTGCTTTTGAAAATGCTATCTAGGTTGGTCATAACTTTCCTTCCAAGGAGCAAGCGTCTTTTAATTTCATGGCTGCATTCACTGTCTGCAGTGATTTTGTAGCCCAGAAAAATAAAGTGTGACACTGTTTCCACTGTTTCCCCATCTATTTCCCATGTAGTGATGGGACCGGATGCCATGATCTTCGTTTGATTATTACAAAATATTGAGTCAGGTTCCCTGTGCTATACAGTAGGTCTTTGTTGGTTACCTATTTTATATATTGTAGTATCTATATACTAATCCCAAACTCCTACCCTTTTTATCCCTTTTCCCTTTTGGTAACCATAAATTTGTTTTCTATTCACTCCATAGTTATTAATATTATAGCCCAGTGTTAAAATTCTGATTTATAAATATACAGGATCAATTAAACGATGTAGCTAAAAAGGCCTTTGATCACTATGGTCATTGCTCTGGGATCCAGAAAGAATGTGGAAGAAGGTGAAGTGGGCTCATTTGGGTTCACAGTCAGGATACTCACTCCTTAGAGGTCTGGACACTATAACTATGACATACACCACGCAACTTTTCTGCAGCGGCCTGCAGTTCCAATATTCTGACCCTCTGTCTCCATTTAACCCTGCTGTATGCTAAAAAAACTCAACATTTTAATATCCTAATTACACTAAAAAAATTCAACATACCCAGAAGTGTATTAAAATAATTTCTCAGTCCATGGGTCTGTATTTATTGTTCAGTGAATATGGCCACCATAACTCAGAGAATAAGCCCAAAGCTCAGGACTAGACTGTCTTCTCACATTACCTTCATCGAAAAAGATGACCTTGTTTTACCACCTGCACATCTGCTCTTGTTCATCTGCTGCCAATGACACGTCTGCTTTGCTCGCTCTTTTCTATTTACCACTTCTCTGAGAGCAAAAACAGTGTTTCCTACTTTTCTCCTCTCTCAGAGGCACCTGCAGTGTTTCTCACACAACTCAATTAATGCTATAAACTGGTAAGATATGATGGCCCCTGCTTGATTTGAGGAACTCATCAGTAAAATGAGCTGATGTGTCCCAGACCACATGCTGGGAGGAATACAGATTTGTAATACACCTTCTCATCAGCCCTGGGTCGCTAAATAGGGCAGACTCTTTTTCTCCGAGCCTCCATATGTTCAGCTCACATGGATCAATAGAAGCACCATATTGCCTTCACAAAAGCTTTAGTTGCTCACCCTTTCTAATATACAGAAAGTCCCAGATTGTTTTTATCAAACACAGTGATGCCCTGAAGCTTCAGCTTACTGTTTGGGGATAGGGAAGCTGTCCACAGTGAGTTTCATGGACACAAACTGGGATATAACTCAACATTTGGGGTTTTAAATAGCCCCAAACAGACCCTGTTAAACTTAAAAGCAGAGAAATGCTGTAACTCTGGAGCTCAAACAATCTCAATCTCTAAAGTGCTTTTCCTCAACAAGGCAGAAAATAAAAAGTTAGGAGTGCACAGCTGCCCAGGCAGAAGCGAAGCGAAGTCCCAACAGGAGTGAGCCAACACGCTCTGCGCGACAGCTGGGTAAACATTTCTGATACAGACTCACAGTTTTGATAGAACCCTGTGTGTGTGTGATAGTACAGTTCGGTGGATTGATGGCTGCTTAAATAGTCTGCAACCAAAGAGTACTGAGTAAGGACACTGACAAACTAGAACAGATGAGAGAAACACAAAGAAGGATGCAGATGAAAGCAGTACGGTGTAACAGGAGGAAGAACGTGGGTATTTAGACTGGAGAAGCAAAACCTGGATGCAGAGTGGGGAGAGTCAAGGATGACAGTTCTCTTCAAATCATGACATGGAAGACTAATACTGTACATATAGTTCAACTGGGTAGAAATAGGCTAATAGGTGAAAGTTACTAGGACATAGATTTTAGCTAAGCATAAAATGCTTTTCTAAAAATCAGAATTGTTCAGAAATGGGAGGAACTATTGGAAATTTTAGAAGAGGTAGAATGTCCATTGGTAGAGTCTTCATTAGATGGGGGATCAGAACAGTGGCTCTCCCAGATACCTCTTAACTCCAAGTCAAAGTTTCCATGTGCCAAGAGGACAGGAGGGCTGGATGGCGTCACTGACTCAATGGACATGAGTTTGAGCAGGCTCCGGGAGATGGTGAAGGCCAGGGAAGCCTGGTGTGCTACAGTCTATGGGGTCCCAAAGAGTCAGACACGACTAAGCGACCACAACAAATGAGCTGAGAGCCTGTCCCCATCTTCCCGACTCTACCCTCCTCATCCCACCTGGCAGGAGTAGTCAGTGATGTAAGTAACAATCAGCGATGTTAAGAGGATCAAGTATTACAGGTATGTAATAGCCACAAGGCTCTGGGCAAGTCTATGTTCCTCTCCTTTCACTGATGGAGTGATTAATGCCTACAGCAGGAGCATAATGGTGGGTAGGGAGGAAAGGGGAATTGATTTTTACCCCACCATTATATTAAGTATTACACTAAATTTCCTTTAAAAAGGCCTTTGGATCTGGCACTTGATACTGACAAATAACTTATAATGCATTCAATGTATTTTTTTTCTCTTTGGCTGAAATAAATAAAACTAAATGTTGTAGCTTCCCTTGAGGGAATCATTTAATCTTCAAATTAGACACTAAACACTAAGTTGTTCAGTTTACAAGCCGTCCTAAGATCCTTAGCCACTTGTCCACTGGGAGGAAAAGATAGTACTTTATGAAGAGATTACATCCTAACACCACTGCCACCTTCCCACTTGGAGGCAGCGTGGAGTTGTGGAAAGAGCAACTGCACGTGAGCCCAATGACCTCCTCCAACAACTTGCTGTGGTGCACCTTGGGCAGCTATTTCACTTCCTCTGTCAAAGGTCACTGCCATTTTGTAGCCCAACCATAATCACCCAACACAGAAGACTGAACACCACCTGATTTATCTATGAGGATCATGCAGAGAGAGAGAGAACAGTTTCAAAATCCATGCTACTTCCTGCTGATCTTAATTTTTCAAAATTCTCAATAACTTGGTTAAATACTTTTATCCACAGCATTTAATGTGAAAAAACAGTTTCTCAGTTATGTTTTCAACAGTGACTTGGGCCTAAACAGTCTTCTGTTCTCAATGGCTGAAAACCGTTTAGATTCTCTTGGTGGGCCTCTGTTGATCCCTGGAGATTGTTATGCTATACTTGCCTCATTCTTCGGGGAAGGCAATGGCATCCCACCCCAGTACTCTTGCCTGGAAAATCCCATGGACGGAGGAGCCTGGTGGGCCGCAGTCCATGGGGTCGCTAAGAGTCGGACACGACTGAGCGACTTCACTTTCACTTTTCACTTTTATGCATTGGAGAAGGAAATGGCAACCCACTCCAGTGTTCTTGCCTGGAGAATCCCGGGAATGGCGGAGCCTGGTGGGCTTCCGTCTATGGGGTCGCACAGAGTCGGACACGACTGAAGCGACTTAGCAGCAGCAGCAGCAGCAGCCTCATTCTTAGATATAATTTAAATGAATGAAATGGGAGAATGCATTTTTCCAAGTGGCTAAGATGACTCTGAAGATACTCATGGAGAGTTACTACGTTTAGGTTTACAATCTATATATCATTGTGGACATAACAGAAATCCTATGTCTATAATTAATCAACATCATAATTTCATTTTTCTCCTTATATTATGATTTTTAATTGAGTACCATTCTTTCATGTAAATGAAACTTCATGA
The DNA here is from genome assembly GCA_935064755.1 of Tragelaphus eurycerus. Taxonomy (NCBI): domain Eukaryota; kingdom Metazoa; phylum Chordata; class Mammalia; order Artiodactyla; family Bovidae; genus Tragelaphus; species Tragelaphus eurycerus. The sequence continues at coordinate 18,884,335 of CAKXYN010000023.1, forward strand.
CAGTCCAACAAGTTCAACATTACGATCTCAATTAAGGACATTGATACACTGAGGTGTAAAAAGAAAAAAAAAGTGATCCAAGCAAGATCACAAAGAATGGAAGTCTCGGGATTCCCTTTACTAGGGAAGCAAACTGCATGTCTCCTCCAGGAGGCATATGTAAAACAAATTTATATTTACAATTGCTTCCTGCTTGGCTGGCTAAATTGAAGTCATTTTGCCAAGCTTCACAAAGAAAAAGAGAGTACCACTTCCTGAATTCTCTGGCTGGGTTCTGGCAAACAGCTTGGGGAGAGGGGAAGTGATTTGCTTGAGGTGATGAGTTAGGAATCTATCAGGCTGCTGAATAGAAACTCAACTGTAATTAGAACAGATTTTAATTTTTTTTTTTACTTCAGTCCTCAACCACTTCTTTTCTCTCTGAACTTCTTAGCTTAAACTTTGTTAGTTGTAAGTTATGTTCTCACTGTGTGCAGATCAAGAGTGGAGATCTAAAATCTAGGTGTGTCCTACAGCATCTGTTCAACCTTAAAGAAAGTCTAACATATAAAATTTACTAGGCAGCAATGTTCAAACTGCTTTGATCATAAGAAACAATAAATACATTTTTCACTGTAACTGTATACACAGTGCATATTTGTGTGTGCGTATGTTTCACACACAAGAGTTTAAGAAACAAAATTTACACTTATTAAGTAAGAGGCATTTTTATAGTCCTCCCCCTCCTCCCTTCCTTCTCCCCTCTCTCTCTTCCCCTCTTATCCCTCCCTTTTCTTCCTCTCCTTTTGCGAGTAGGAATCCACTAAATTGAATTCACAGTCTACTAATGGATTATGAGTCTCAACCCAGAAAACAAAACAAAACATCTACAGAGAACAAAAGTGAAAGACTTTTTGCCATTACAGGAAGCCACAGTGGGATGAAGAAAGAACACTGATCTAGCAGCCAGGAGACTGAGGGTTTATTCTTGTTGGCCACCAACTGTATTTTTGAATTGAATATCACCTTTCCTGGTTATAAAGTGTGTGTTAGTTGCTCATTCGCATCTGACTCTTTGTGACCCCATGGACTATAGCCCACCAGGCTCCTCTGTCCATGGGATTCTCCAGGCAAGAATACTGGAGAGGGTCACCATTTCCTTCTCCAGGGGATCTTCCTGACCCAGGGATCAAACCCACATGTCTCACATTGCAGGTAGATTCTCTGCCCTCTAAACCAGAACTTGGGCAAATTACTAAACCTCCCAATGCTTTAGTTTCCTTATCTTTCAAATGGAGCTTTCAGAGAACCTACCCTCAAGGGTTATGATGAGGATTTGATGAGTTAAATACACAAAAAGTGCTTAGAACAGGGCCAATGACCGGCTTTTAGGAAGCAATCAGTAAATGTTATCTAATATTTTTAAAACTGAGGTATTACCATCTGTTCTAACTACCCAAACCTTTCACTTCGGTTTTTGTTTGTTTTAAAGAGATGAGAAAGAATTAAATGGGGAGAAATGACTCAAAGTTGTTCTGGGAAGAAGACTGGTGATGTCATTTGACCACAAGCTCTTTTTGAGCCAGCAATGGTTTCTAAAATAGCTGTCATAATCCTAGATGGCAGAAGTTGAAGCAGCAAATTTCAAGGGACACTGCTGACACTCACACCACACTGCTCAGGGCACATTTAGGGCTGTGTCAGAGTCTGAGGACTATGCGTAGAGTCTGGAGACACCAGAAGAGTATAGTCTAGGCAAAGGGGAGCAGAAATGAGGAGAGACTAGGGACCAAATCACTTAAGGGTTGGCTGTGAACATGAGATGTTTAGCATGAAGATGGGAAGATTTAGGAGAGCCCTGATAACTGCTTTCAAATGACTGAAAAATCATTGTGTAGGGCTTTAAGATAAAGCCAGCAAATAGAAGTTTCAATGAAATAGATTTGAATTCTACATAGAGATTAACTTCCAGAAAATAAAAGCTCTCTAGCCACAAAAATAAGTCTGGCCCAATAGAAGCTCTCCATCACAAGAAGCATTCAAACAGAGATGAGATAGCCTAGTAGGTATGTCTAATTGAATTATTGAATTAATAGCAAAATCACATTGAATTGAGACTCTTTAGAGTTAAAATTCTACAGGCTGACATATATGAATGGGCTTTAAAAGGCCTAAAGCCATGTACACATGCAGTGTCATGGTTTCAACGCTGGCTGCAACTGCCTTCACCACCTAGGAAGTTTTGCAAGGCCTCCAGAAGACATTCTGCTTCCCATCCTTAATTTCTACACAAGACCAGATCTAAAGTTCCTGGTTCAAGCAACATTTGGGTAGCCATGTAACTCTCCCCTGACAAAACAGCTAAGTTTTTGTGCAACAGAACTTCTTCTTGTCTAATAGTAAAAAGCCAGGAGTTTTGTTTTGTTATGTTTTCTTTTATCCTTTAATAGGAAACAAACAACTGGGAGATAATTTGGGCTTCCTGTAAACGCCTCACTCCCCTTCATGCCTAAAAACTGTCAAAATGTTTGAATGTAAAAGGATTATTCAGGATTCATTGAATGAGACACTTGAGCTTAATGTCTATGCTTTCTTCTCACACTAGAGCACCCAGGTCTCTCCCTGCCCTCAGCTTTGAGCCTGAGTTTCTCATCTCGTAGGTGGGTTTGATTAATATGTCTGTCGATCATGTGCAAACTCCTTTGAGAAAATGAAAAGTAATGTTCAAAAATAATGTCTTTCACAGTTCCCATCTCAAGGCGTCTAAGACAAAAATCTCTGTGAAAAGACATGAAACCTAAAGAAGAAAAGAATAACCTCCATTATATAGAACCAATTTCTGGCATTTCTGAAGTGGGACTCAGAATTAGTCAAAGAGGGAAATGGAAAATGGAAGCCTAAGCCATGGTCTAAGAAACCTGAAAATATTCACCGCCCACTGGAATCACAAAGGCCTCAAACACATCATTTTTCTCAGGATGAAGGCACCTGCAGTCGGCATTAACTGGGTTTACACCAACTCTGGCTCCTTTGGTGGAACAAACCCACTCATGATGATTTTACACACCATGGCTAGAGCAGAGGCCGGGTTATAATGAGCCTCAAACTACCCCACTGTTGCTTATGCTCACAGGTGTCTGGATGGGGAAGAGGAAGACAGGTAGGGAGGAGAGGATTAAGAGGAAAAAGGAGAATGATGGACATGGCAAGAATTAGTGAATTAAAATTATATATGTGCTTACTAGTTTAGAGTCTGTCTCTGGCCCCACTATTGATGTCTATCTCTTCTCCAGGAGGCCGAGGATTGTACTGGAATATAAAAAGTCTGCCAGAGTATATAATATATATTTGCTATAAATTCTCTCCTCAGCTCATTTTCCCTTCTCCATCAGAATTGCTCCATCTTTAAGATTCAACTCATTCTGCTCTGCGTCTGTATACCTTGTGATCTGGCAGGTCCTTGGGTATTTCCTATTATGTAAGATTGTGCTCATGTATGTAAAGAAAATACAATGGAATCGAACATTTCTACTTGAGAACTCAGTCTAAAGAAAGAAAGTAAGTGAATCAAGATTCCATTCAACTCAAGGTCTGTTTTTCAAACGGGTTTCCTTGAATGCCTTACAAAGAGTAGGCACTTAATGAATATTTGCTGACAATATGTGTGATAAAATGTAGATCAAACACAGATGATCAAATATATGGGTTTACAGTGCTTCTGTTTTAGTTCATTTGTGTTGATGTGCTTCATCTTGTCAAATGTTTAACATTTTTTTGCTGGCCCAAAACTGGAGACTTGGAATCAGAAGATCCATGTAAATTCCAAGTGAGTGTGGTTGCTTACTAACACAGGGAGCTCAAGTAAACCATTCAATCTCTGGATTCTCAGTTCCTTAGCGTGACAATTTGGATAAAAGTAATTGCCCTGGCCAGGCCACAGGTTTGATGTGAAAATTAACTGCAACAGTCATTTTGAAATTACGTTTTCAGCAACAAAGCACTATCAAATGTAAGATAAGGTAGATAAGTTCGAGTTTATAGGTCACCCCTTCACATTTTTTTCTGCCAGCTGCAGGCTCAGGCTACTTTGGGGGATCCTCTAAATCAAAGAATTAAAGACAAATAGGCATATTTGTTCTAATAACTTGATAATATACAATTTTAATGGGACATACACAAACATTGGGCTTCCCTGATAGCCTGCAATGCAGGAGACCCCAGTTCGATTCCTGGATTGGGAAGATCCTCTGGAGAAGGGTTAGACTACCCACTCCAGTATTCTTGGGCTTCCCTTGTGGCTCAGCTGGTAAAGAATCCGCCTGCAGTGCAGGAGACTTGGGTTCGATCTCTGGGTTAGGAAGATCCCCTGGAGAAGTGAAAGACTACCCACTCCAGTATTCTGCCCTGGAGAAACCCATGGGCTGTATAGTCCATGGGTGGCAAAGAGCTGGACACTACTAATTTTCACTTCACACGAATATTTTAGAATGTTCCACCTTTGGCCTCTAAGAAAATCTCTGTGGAAGTGACTTCTCCATCTTGATAAATTTCCCTCAACAGAGAGAAACAGAATGACCTCTTAGAATGAGAAAAATCCAGAAAGCAGAAGACCTAGTAACATCTAGAATTAATAGCCCCTCTAAGTTTTATACAGCTGTTCTCATTCTGCTTTTTATATATAATGATTTATCACTACTGGAATAATAACACATAAAACAACAAATCCTCCATTAGATGTTGGGGAATTTTATTTACCCAATAAAAAGAGAAAACATTTTCAGAGAAATCAGAATTTCCAATGGTCAGTTATTTTTTTTCAAGACTGTGGAATGGGACTTCTCCACATAGACAGCAATGAATTATAAACATCTAATTTACCTTTGTCTGTCCCTTCTATAATGGCACCCCACCCCAGTACTTTTGCCTGGAAAATCCCATGGACGGAAGATCCTGGTAGGCTCCAGTCCATGGGGTCACTAAGAGTCGGACACGACTGAGCGACTTCACTTTCACTTTTCACTTTCATGCATTGGAGAAGGAAATGGCAACCCACTCCAGTGTTCTTGCCTGGAGAATCCCAGGGACAGGGGAGCCTGGTGAGCTTCCGTCTATGGGGTCGCACAGAGTCGGACACGACTGAAGCGACTTAGCAGCAGCAGCAGTCCCTTCTATGTGTATATAGGAATGAGGATATGACATCTATCCTGGGTTATTGCCTAACATAAGGCTCTATCTCAATAGCTTAATTTAGCAATCTGCTAAGATCCTTACAGTAGAATGTAATAAGTGAGGCTCTCATTTCAGCTCTTTTAAGTGAAGAGTCAACATATTCACATCTGGAGACACTGTTGCCACCCCCTTAGATGTTTGGTGGATAGTGATTTTAGCATCTAGAAATGGTATTTCTTATGTATGCTCACCACGTGACTGGGCCCAAACTGAGCTCCAAAGGGAATCAAAGCAGTCTAAGATAACTGATCACGTTGTTTTTACCCATTCTTAGGACAGGTTTGAGTAGGATGACAGATAAGGCTCTGATGATAGCTCTTAAACTTTTAGAGGAAGAATGAACATCTCAAAACAAAGTTAACTTCCTCTTTTGATTCTTCCCCTCCTCATCTGGCAAGAAAACAGAACATTTTTAAAGCCACAGAAGCCTATTGTTGTCCCTGGTAATTAATCAAAGGATCTGAGAAATCCTAAAAGCATCAGCAAAATTGTTTATCTCTATTTTGAAATGCTGAAGGGAAAAAAAGGTGGGAGGAATATGACTTTACAATAAAAGGGAGAAAAAAGTTGATTAGGGACCATATTCAACTTTTGAGCATAGACAAATAAAATCAGTTTGTTGTTATTCTGGAATAAAAAAGTGTGAGAGATTAAATCATTGTGTTGTATAACAGGAACCCGCATAGTACTGCTACTGCTACTGCTAAGTCACTTCAGTCGTGTCCGACTCTGTGTGACCCCATAGACGGCAGCCCACCAGGCTCACCCGTCCCTGGGATTCTCCAGGCAAGAACACTGGAGTGGGTTGCCATTTCCTTCTCCAATGCATGAAAGTGAAAAGTGAAAGTGAAGTCGCTCAGTTGTGTCCGACCCTCAGCGACCCCATGGACTGCAGCATTCCAGGCTCCTCCACCCATGGGATTTTCCAGGCAGAAGTACTGGAGTGGGGTGCCATTGCCTTCTCCAAGCATAGTACTGTAGGTCAATTATATTTCAAAACCAAAAAAATACATAGAAAAAAACAGACCAGATCTGTAGTTACCAAAGGTGAGGGATGCCAGGGGGTTTTGGATGAAGGTGGTCAAAAGGTGCAAATTTCCAGTTATAATATAAGTAAGTACTAGGGATGTGATTACAACATGATGAAGATAACTAACACTGCTTTATGTTATATATAAAAGTTGTTAAGAGAGTAATTCCTGAGTTATCATCACAAGAAAAAAACTTTTTTCTATTTCTTTAACTTTGTATTTATATGAGATGATGATGTCCACTAAACTTACTGTAATAATTACTTCATGATGTATGTAAGTCAAATCATTATGCTGTATGCCTTAAACTTACACATGCTATATGTCAATTATATCTCAATAAAACAAGAAAAGAAAGAAAAAAGTATGGGAGAGAGAAACTTCCATTTGCTGAAGAGTGATCAGAGGTGTTATTTATACCTTTGGGAGAGAATGGATGGTGCCACTGGGGACATTTCTACATCCTCAAGGAACAGGTCTTAAAACTAAATCAGTTGACTCCCAGGAAGGACTGGTTGTCAACTTTTTCGAGACCCTCTTTCTTTGCACCTTTTTCACTGACCTCCAATTTACTATCCATCAGTTTCTGTGCTCCAAACCCCGGGATAAGCTGTCAGTGGCATCAGTGTTATTAATCTTCGGTGGCCGTGTCAATGGCAGTCACTGCTCATATAAGTCCACACAAGGGATGAACATAATAGAGGGGCATTAGGCCTTGAGTACACAAGGTAAGTCTGAGGAAATGAACAGGCTGATTGCCACCATTTTAATAAAAGCACAAAGCTCCTTTATCTGCTATATAACTTTTATTTTGCGCCAATGGGAAGCCTATTCCTTTTGGAGCCAATTCAATTCATAAGGTTTCAGGGAAGATAAATCTTGCCAAAGAATAGAGAGAACAGTATCAGCTTCAAAATGCTATTTCTTGAGTTCTTGTAAAAAGGCTTCTCCAAGCACTGACCTGAACACAGACCCTGAATGTGCTCTAAACATGGACTATTGGTGACATCTGATAAGCTGCTAAGACTGCACCTTCACACAGGCAGAAACTCAAAGGGAATGAAACCTTTGGTTTGAGTTTCCTTAGCTCTACTCACCACCTGAAGTGCATGGCTGCAGGATCAGCCTACATACTTGCCTCCCTGGGCGCTTGGTGTAGAAATGGATCATCTTTCCTCGCACAGAGCAGAACCAGCACTCTAAACGATTCCTCCAAGGACAGGCAGGGTTTGGGTTGCCTTTCATCAGGGATGGAGACTGGATGCTCTTCTGATGTGTAAGTTCTTTGTTGAGCGCAGAAAATGATTTGTTTGTTGGTCCAAATGGGTTCTCATTCAGCTCTTCTGTCTTACACCTCAGTATCCCATGTTCCTCCAACTGAGCCCTGAAATTTGGGGGCCTGACTGCCCATTATCTGGGATCAGATGTCCTGCCACCACTCTTTCATGTAATCTTTGACCACATCTGCTAAGACTTGGATATCCTCCTGTCCTGCCCCTGCTTAGACAGGCCCTGGGCATCTTGGACATAGTTGGCCGTGGCTCACTGTATTTTCTGCCTGCGGCTTCTTCTGTTGTCAGTGGCCCAAGAATCTGACCCAGTCTGAATGCTCACCCTAGAATAACTGATCCTGGCCAGTTCTCATTCCTATCCCATCCTGAAGACCTGCTACAGACCTTGGCCTTGGCGCATTCTGGCCTGCTTCTCTACCACTTGAACCCTACTTGAGATCAGGGAAAGACCTCTGCTCTGTCATCTCATTATCAGAACTGCTTTTTCTGCCCTAATAGCAGGAGTCTCTGGTCCTGACAAGAACGGAATCTCCAGGTAATTTTGCTCATTCTCAGAATAGCTAGAAAGAGCCACATGCGCTTGGTTGACTAGGCGAATGTGGCAACCAGGAGACTGGGGACTTCCCCAGCTGAGAACAGCAGCTTAGTAGATGAAGGAGGTGTAATTTCCGTGTGTGGATGACTCGTGGCTTTAGATGAATGGTGCTAGGTTCTCTTCAGTCATCAAATATTTCCTAAATGCCCACTGGGTGCCAGCAGTGCATGAGGCAGGATAGTTTTTAAAAAAAAAAAAAAGCCTTCTTTTAATGGGCACCTCCCATGTATCAGGCACCTACATGCATCATTCTTAATCCTTCTAGTAACACTCAAAGGGAGTTCATGTCCTCATTTGACAAATGAAAAATCAAAGTTTAGTAATTTTCTCAAGATCATGAACCTACTAAAAGGATGATCAAAATTCAGATCCAATTCTATATAACCCAGAACTCCAAGTTCTTCCCAAATACCAGATGGAAATACCACTCATTCAATCACCAATTCATTAATTCATCCAGCAAGTATTCCTGATGGTTCGCTGCAAGCCAGAGCCTCTGCCAGTGTTCAGCATGAGAAGATCCTTCAACTGGAATTAAAAAGTTACTTTGAAGGAGCTCAATGGGAAGATTTGGGGGGACTTTAGAAAGCTGTCATTTGTGCGTGGCATCAAATAGGATAGTCAGCTTCCTTTTAATTAATAAAAATAGTACTAAAATGTATAGTGCAGTAATCTTTCAAAAGGAGAAGCTAGTGAAACCCCAAAATGAGGCTTTTTCCATATTTCTAATGGGTCCTGAAGTTTTTACAAGGAATTGGATACACTTCAAAGGTGACAGGGTGCTTCCTGTAGAAGACATCTGGGTAGACCCGAGGGCTACAGACTCCAAGCACTCTTTTTATTTTAAATTAAAACTACTTCTACATATGAATATGAAAGTACAGTATCCAACTTGGAAAAATATGCAAGTGTCAAAAAATGAAATGGGAAGGCTTTGATCCAAGTAGGTTGAGGAACATCTTGGATGGAGTAAATAAAGATTTAAGTAGTCTGTAGCCTAAGCAGTGAGCTCTGGAGGAGCTATGCCTATTCTTTAAAAACCTTCATTTATATTCTTTACAGCCTCTAGAAGTCTGATGTCTACAGGAATGAGATGGGATGGGAAAGGATAAAATACTGGAGCTGGAAGACTTTTTAGGCATCATTCAAGCACAGCCCTCCATTTGGTACATAAAGGAACAGAGATACATGGCCTGACTGACAGCTGGAAGCTCTATCTGGGACAGCTGGGGGTACAGATGAAGAGCTAAGGCCGACTTGATTCCACTTGAGCTCAGCTGTCATCTGAGGCCATAAAGAAGCTGAGACACACACCTAGGCACTGAGCTCATGACATACTGAGAGACTCGGATTACCCAGGGCATTTATTTTTGGAAAGGCCTCTTCAAGTTGCCAGCAGGCTCTAGCATAATGGACTGGAAGAAGTTTTATTTGAACGAGAGTGTCTTCAGTGACACATTTTCCATGTATCATTTTTTGGCAAACATAAAAACAATTTCCCAAACAACATACTGGTGAATTACTCAGAGTTGCTGAGGATTCCAATTCCATTTTTCCAATGACCTTCTTCTGGTTTCTAAATCTAAAACGAGTTTAATAAGATGCTGTGCCCAGACCTGGGAGTGAGGACCACTGCCCCTGGGCCCCAGTGCTGCCACTGGCAGGACCTGCCGGGCCTACTTTGCTCACCTGGTGCAGAGAGTGTTTGCTTGGACAGGGCTGCAGGCAAAGAGGAGACACATGGGATGCAATGGCTTAAAGAAACGCCAAACATTTCTTGAAAAAGTGCTTGGTTCCAGGCAAAGTGCTTGGTTCCTTATGTATATACTTAATCAGTCCTACGCCAGGTGAGGGGAGTATTGCTCCCTCATTGTCTGCGTGAGGGCTCCCTGACGGCTCAGTTGGTAAAGAATCCACCTCCAATGCAGGAGACCCCAGTTCAATTCCTGGGTCAGGAGGATCTGCTGGAGAAGGGAAAGGCTACCCACTCCAGTATTCTGGACTGGAGAATTCCATGGACTGTATAATCCATGGGGTTGCAAAGAGTTGGACATGACTGAACGACTCTCACACACTCACACTGCATGCATGAAACCAAACAAGATGCAGAGAGGTTATCTAACCTGAACAAGGTCACAGCGCTAGCAAATGTGGAAGCTGAGATTCAGGCTCAGGTCTTGTACCTGTATCTGCACCTGCCAAAACCCTTCTGGTATACAGCCTTTCCTTCTACTTGTAAGTGTCCAGAGATGGGGTGCTAACTGGGCACATAGGGCTAAGTGCCTTTCAGTGCTGGGAAAGTCTTTCTAAATATACTGGAAACATGCCTCTGTCAACTAACTTCCATAGGTTCAGTTTTCCTTTGGGGAACATTTAGCTGAAATTCTAAATATCTTCTATAGGTAAAACAGAAATATATAAAAATGCCATCAGTGCACAACACCAGTTACCTTATTGTTTTACATCTGTGGACAAGACAGCAAAGAATCAAGAGGGGATGGGGTTTTAGAGTCTTGGTGAATTCCTTTTATCACTTTGAGCAAATCATTTAATCTGCCTCTGTCTCTACTTTTTCTTCTGTAAAATGGATTTACCTACTTCATGTGTTTCTGGTGCTCTCTAGGTATAAGAGAGCCCATCCGGTATATGGGCTTAGAGCATGACCCTATTCATCCCACAAGTGAAAGGAATGAAATGCCTTTTAAAAAGGTTTCTCTGGCCTTTGGGTGGGTGCTCCTGCACCTAGGAGAGATGTGTTACTATGTCAGCAGACATCCTGACTATATAGACATATATTTAAGGAAAGTAGAATCACTGAGATTGGTGCAAGGATCTAGTTTATTAACATTGGATTGTTTATGGCATTTTTTTAAAGGATATTATAGAGAAAGATGGGAAATATATGACTATATATTTATAGTCATATATATATATGACTATATATTTATAGTCATATATATATATGACTATATATATAGACACATAGACATATATTTAAGGAAAGTAGAATATTTAAGGAAAGTAGAATCACTGAGATTGGTGCAAGGGTCTAGTTTCTTAACACTGGATTGTTTATGGCATTTTTTTTAAAGGATATTATAGAGAAAGATGGGAAAAGAGTATTTGCTGCAAGAGGATAGTTAATTTTCACAGCTAAGCTATGTTAGTGCATCTGAGGCTGGCCCTGTCAGACACAGGATCACACCCCACTGAGACTGACTTTGATGAATGCATCTTGATACACCCTGCTCATGGTGGAGGCTGTATCACCAAGCCAGGGTTGCTCTCTGAGTCCACAAGTGAACAGATGACTCGCCCCACAAACAAGGAGATCCCTGAATACTTTCCAAGTCATGATGCTAAGGAGGCAGGATTGGCAGCTCCCTTGCCATTGGCTGTGGAGCTGCTGATGCTGAATACACATGGCATGCTTTGATGGCCTCATCTCCACTTACTGCTTCATACGCTATCTCATGATTTCTAAGGGTTGTTTCTGTCCCCAGGGATTTGCAGGAGACAAGTTCTGTCTCTTATCTGAGAGCCAGGAACGTTATCTGAACAGCTGCCACCCGCCGAAAAGCTGGTGTCAAACCAAATACACTAGCGAAAGTACCTCTTTTAGGGGAAACAAACACATGAACACGTTTATGTGTGTGAGTGCACAGACACACACTTCTGGAATGAACGATCTGTTAGGCATGAGCCCTGCCAGACTAAGTGATATCCTATGGACCTGTCCTCTGTCCCCCACCTGATCTGCTGCTGCTTCCCATCAACAGCAGAACCTGCCTGATGCTGGTCTTGTGGGCCAGGGGGCCCTGGGCAGCAGCTAGGCTGGGAGGAGGAGGACGTGGAGAGTAAATGAGCCACTTACTTGGAAGCAGTGGCAGCTGCCTTTAAATTCAGGAGAATCCTTTCTTCCTTAGGCAAAGGGGCCTGTATCATAGGCATGAAGAAGGAAGAGGCAGGTTAAAACAATACGGTGACATATTGGTAGCTTGTCACAAAGCAGAGGGGAGAGAATCGGCTTCCCATTCTCCTCCAGGCTCTGGCCTCAGATGACAGCTCAGCACAAGTGGAATCAAATCAGCCTTTAGCTCTTCGTCTGCACCCCCAGCAGCCACAGATACAGCTTCCACTCCAGCTGTCAGTCAGGCCGAAGCACTCAGTAAATGCCCATGATTAGCGCCTTCCTCAATTGGGAGTGTAAATGGAGAATCACAGCTCACTTCTCAAAGTAGCTGGAGCCACACACCCATTAATTTATACGGAGCCAAATGTAAACAGAAAATGAATGTTCCTGTAGACTCTCCAAGTTTTATTTCCCCTGCTAAAAATGTTGGGAGGAGGAGGGATATCTTCCTCTCTTACCATCTCTTCCCAAATTTGAATTGATCTGTTTGACATCCAACCAAATGATTCTCAAAGGGAGACAATAAAAGCCCTGCACCCTCATTTGTCAGTATTTAAGGCTTAATGAACTCTTGGCGCAGTTTCTCCTCCCAGAGCTTCTGTTTGTTATTACTGTTTAAGGTGATCTGTCCAACGTGCCGATGTGCCAAGAAGCTTTGCTCATAATCAGAAATATGTATTTATTTACTAGTTCGGTAATCTACAAAGAGATTTTCTGGAGATCGCCACATTCACAAGAACTGCCACACCCAGCTGTGCTCTTTGTATTTAAATCCCAGGCGTTCGCCAGTGATAGGGGCATTGGGTCCAGCCTGCCCAGGCAGCTCCCGCCTCCATCACATAGATAATCTCCCTCAGCTGTGGATAAGTCTGGACCAAGAAGAAGACGCTCAGAGCGCTAAGCTTTTAGGCAAAAGATTCTCTACAAACGCACATTCAGAGTAAACAAAACCCATCAGTCCCCTGTAAGAGTCCTACGCCTGATTGCACGAAACACATCATGATGGAATCTGCAATTGGCAAAGTAATTGGCGTTATTACAGCTGATGGGGAATTTCTGATGCTGCCCGAGCTCCCCTTTGAAATAATACTCAGCCATTTAATTTGTCCAGCTCTCGTTGAGCTGATTGCTCTTTTCTGCTGGAGTTTATCAAGAATGAAACGCGCTGTCTCTCCAGACGCCTGCAGGCTGAGATTTCACAGACAGTTCTTTTTTTCAACACTCTCTCCACTTCTCTCATGACCCCATGCCTTAGTCACCTTTCACAGGATGCCAATAATGCAATAGATCGGAAATGGGTAAATCAAAACTGATTTAATTCAAAGCTGTGTATTTCCAGTCCCAATTCCAGAGGTATTCGAATGCTCTTGCTACACCATAAAATAACGGTGAAAGACTTGCACACCTCCAAAGATTTGGTTGTTCTAAAAAAGGTTCACAAAACTCATTAGCTCCAAAAATAAGTAATAGAAGACATCTCTGTTATAACCACAAGGCCAGAAGCACTAAAGAAGTATCATTATTTGGATACATGCACTTTTGTTTGGGGGATCTATTTTTACTGCTGATAGACATGTATCCCTAGAATGGGTTCTACAAATATTCATTGAGCATCTACTTTTTTGTAGAAGCACAGATACTTCTTTTATTTACACAATGGTCATCTGAAACCCCATTCTCCACTTTGGCATTTCTGTTCCTAACCAGATGAAGGGTAAGAAAGCCAAATTTAGCCAGCTGTGTTTGCTCACAGTACAGACAAGGCTAGCATCTGGGCACAGACCTCACATTCCCATCAGCAAGCTACCTGCCCTGTCAGCATGTTGACAATGAACTGCTTACTGGAGATAAGAGTCCTGCAGCCAGGAGGGCTCCCTTCTGCAGATGCCACTTCCATCTGATGGCCCACGGAATCCAGAACCCATATGTTCCTTGAATCAGCCATAATCTCATTTTTAATACAGAAACAACTGAATTTATGGATATCAAAGTCATCATATAAAATCCCCCTGAAGTCCCCAGTTCCTAAAACAGCCTCTCTGAACAGCACTCACTCAAATGCCCTTTGGTACAATTTCTCACTGATGTTTTTTGGGCAGTAAATCATCGTGCCTATGATTCTTTTACAGGGTTGGAGCTGAAGTAGATGTCCAGAACTATGCCGAGGATCACTGGACCCAAGGGAGTTGGTTCAGATGAGGCAATGCTCTGGTGGTTGAAAAAGCTCTTGATACATTTCTTTAAAGTCATTTTGAGCACTTTCTAGATAGTCTTCCTCCATGGGAAAGTGCCATGGTAGTAATAGAAGGAAGCAAGCAATGAACATTCTTCTTTCTGGGTATTCCCATGTCCCTGTCAAACACTTCCTATATATCTTTTATCTATCCCATCCATCCTGTCCTCCTTTCTCTTGTAGGGTCATTCTCACAGGGCAAGGCTGGCTGCCACTGCTCATTTTGATTGGCAAGTGTCATAAACTAACAAAAATACCAGGCAAGATCTAGATTTTTTGTTTGTTTTTTTTTTAGGTTGTTTTCTTCTTTGGTAATCCCAAAGACCTGTGGTGCTAGAGAAAACTCTTGAGAGTCCCTTGGACAGCAAGGAGATCCAACCAGTCTACCCTGAAGGAAATCAACATTGAATATTCATTGGACGGACTGGTGCAAAAGCTGAAGCCCCAGTACTTTGGCCATCTGATACAAAGAGCCGAACCACTGGAAAAGACCCTGATGCTACGAAACATTGAGGGCAAGAGGAGAAGCGGGTGACAGAAGATGAGATGGATGGATGGCATCATTGACTCAATGGTCATGAGTTTGAGCAAATTCAGGGAGATAGTGAAGGACAGGGAAGCCTGGTGTGCTGCAGTTCATGGAGTTGCAAAGAGTCAGACTCGACTTAGCAACTGAACAACAATCCCAAATTCTAGTAATATTGTCTTGGGAGGCTGCAATTTGTGCTCTAAAGTCAGTTTCAGTGGTCCAGGTTCAATTTCAATATGTAACTTATAAGAATACTACAACAACAGCACACATGGTGTGTGTGCTGTGTGGAGTGCTTAGCAGATACCACTGTTTTTTGGCCTATCTATTCAATCCTCCTCAAAATCCCACAGAACAGGTATCCTTCTTTCATTAAAACACAATCTGAGCCACTTAAAAACAGGGGCCACACAGCTAATACCAGGCAGACCTGCGAGTTTAACTACTAAATGATAAAGTAATGGAAAATATTCTCCCTGCTAGTTACTGGAAACAGAAAGGTGAGAGATGCATGCCATATTTCTAAATATGCATCAGTTTTACTATTTATAGTAATAAAGACTACAACAACATCACTTAAAAGTTTTTCTGTCCCATGAATCATTGGACAGAATCTATCCTTTAGGACAACCTGTTGGCAACATGGGTCTGCTAGAAGCTCTGATAAACACACTTTTAGGAAAGTGGGTGATGTGAAAGGAAGATCATTTGCAGACCTGAAGAAGGAGGGCGCGGTCATTATCATGGACATAGAAGAAAGCAGTGGCTGTCAGCAGACTTGATGCAGTCTCGAAACACAAGGAGACAGGTGGCTGGAAGATGACTCTTGAGGTCTTCAAGCTGTTCCACTACGAGAGGCCCCTCTCCTATGGGGGTGGCCTGATACCTGTCAATTGACCCCTTCTGTCTGGTGCACGATGGTCAGAAAGAGGTTGGGTTGATAGGTAGAAGGACAAGAGGGTTGAAATGTGAGCCAGACAGTAGTACTGGAAAGAACTTAAGTGAGTTTGCTTATCTGAGAGGTGGGGCTTCTGCCTCAGGTTTATAACTATCCTGCTAAACAAATTTTGAAGAAAATATCTCCTTTCAAGTCCTAAAGGTGGTCTCTGAATGTACATTTTCTCCATGAGTCATTTCTAGCCCTAAAAATGTAAAGAACAAAGTTACATATCACTTTAAAATTTAGACAGAGAAATTTGTAACTCAATCCACTAATAAACACAGATATTTGAGACAGATCAAAAAATTAATGACCTCATACCTCAGATGATCAGAATCACAGGATGATTTTTAAGCTCAAATCGAAGCCACTTTACCAAAAGAATTGAAGAGAAAAACAAAAATAGAAAACTAGAAACATGAAGTCAGCGGAAGAAGCCAGTGTAATTAAATGTTTTGAGTCTCAAGGGATCATAGAAATCATCTAACTCTACATCCTTGCTGCTAAGCATTTTGGTTTGTTTTTGTTTTTCTTTCAGATGAAAATTATTGTTGAAAGAAAAGAGAATGATATTCAAAGTTAATCATCACTGACTGGCCTCTTTTTTTATTCTGAAATTTGATTTTTTGATCATATCAGATTTGATCAAAATCAGATTTTAAGGCTAAAACTTTGATCAAAATCAGATTTTAAGGCTAAATCATATTTTAATATTTTGTGGGGATAACTTACATTGACTCCTTTGACAAATGTAGAAAAAAAATTTCTGCATATGAGGAAGCCCCTCTCCTCCCAACACCTACCTGCCAACCAGCAATTTTCCCAAGTGTGAACTTCTGCATATTTGGTCTGTTTTAAGCTGGACCCACCTGCACTTGGCCTTCAGGTGTTCAAAATATCTTGGGAGAAATAAAATATTCACAAACTCTAAAGATATTTAGAACTTATTAAGACTTCAGAATATTCGCCAGACACTCTGGAAACACCTAGGGGACTTCTTTCTTTAGGACTATATACCAATATTGTCTTTTTTTTTTTTTTTAATCTACTATAAACACTATCAAGGCAGGCAGTGTAAAAAAGATATACCTGTATGAAGTGATTGATCTCATGTAAGAAAATAATAATGTCAGTTTGAGTTTTAGTACAAAGTGTGTGTATGCATGTTTTTTGAATAAATGTTTTTGTTTAAAATGCTCTACTACTGTCACAGATGTGACAATACTTGTGTAAGGTAAGAAAAACAAAGTGTGTTGCCTTAGGAATTGTGGGAAAAGATTCATGTTCTGTGTAGGTATCCAACAAGTAGCCAGAAAAAACACCTTTACACGTAGAGCCGTATTTTGGAGGGGGAACATTATTCACAATACAAATACAGTCACATGAGCCTACCAGTTCAGTTCAATCACTCAGTCATGTCCAGCTCTTTGTGACCCCATGGACTGCAGCACACCAGTCTTCCCTGTCCATCACCAACTCCCAGAGCGTACTCAAACTCATGTCCATTGCATCAGTGATGACATGCAACCATCTCATCCTATGTCATCTCCTTCTTACCCACCTTCAATCTTTCCCAGTATCAGGGTCTTTTCTAATGAGTCAGTTCTTCACATCAGGTGACCAAAATATTGGAGTTTCAGACTGATTTCCTTTAGAATGGACTGGTTGGGTCTCCTTACTGTCCAAGGGACTCTCAAGAGTCTTCTCCAACATCACAGTTCAAAACCATCAATTCTTTGGTGTTCAGCTTTCTTTTTAGTCCAACTCTCACATGCATACGTGACTACTGGAAAAACCATAGTAAATGGACATTTGTTGGCAAAGTAATGTCTATGCTTTTAAATAAGCTGTCTAGGTTGGTCATTGCTTTTCCTACAAGGAGCAAGCGTCTTTTAATTTCATGACTGCAGTCACCATCTGCAGTGGTTTTGAAGTCCAAAAAAATAAAGTCTGTCACTGTTTCCACTGTTTCCCCATCTATTTGCCATGAAGTAATGGGACTGGATGCCATGATCTTAGTTTTCTGAATATTGAGTTTTAAGCCACCTTTTTCACTCTCCTCTTTCATGTTCATCAAGAGGCTCTTTAGTTCTTCACTTACTGTTATAAAAGGTGGTGTCATCTGCATATCTGAGGTTACTGACATTTCTCCCGGCAATATTGATTCCAGCATGTGCTTCATCCAGCCCAGCATTTCTTATGATGTACTTTGCATATAAGTTAAATAAGCAGGGTAACAATATACAGCCTTGATGTACTCCTTTCTCAATTTGGAACCAGTCTGTTGTTCCATGTCCCGTTCTAACTGTTGCTTCTTGACCTTCATACAGATTTCTCAGGAGGCAGGTCAGGTGGTCTGGTATTCCCATCTCTTTCAGAATTTTCCACAGTTTGTTGTGATCCACACTGTCAAAGGCTTTGGCATTGTCAATAAATAAACAGAAGTAGATGTTGCTCTGGAACTCCCTGGCTTTTTCAATGATCCAACAGAGGCTGGCAATTTGATCTCTGTAAGTAAGCTCATATCTTTTTCTCAAGGCCCTTCTTCAAGCTTGCCCTCTGCTACCTGCCATGAATCTTTGCTCTTTGATTCAGTAGGATTCAGGGCATGGACTGCAGACTGGTGCTGGCCTGTCAAGTGTATTTTACCACCTGAATAGCCGGCGGTAGGCACAGGGGTAGCCTTTTCAGAATACCTGCTTAGCCATACATCCTCTGCCTGGACCCCAGTTTCCTCCTCAGTGAACGTGGAAGTGTAAGCCATCCGATAAAAGGCTGTTGTGGGCTCAGACACCAGGGGCAAGGGAAGCACATGACACATTCCTAACACAAGGTGGAAGCTATTTCAATACGGGGCCCTTTCTCTCCTCTTTAAGACTTCCTCCAAGACTCAGTCTTTATCTAGAAAATGAGGAGGCTGGTTTAGATTCTGGGGAGCTTCTGAAAAGACTTGGTGCTTCTGGACTCCACCCAGATTACACCCAGATTAACTCAATGGGGTTGGACCTGGGCTTTGGTAGTTTTTATAAGCTCCCTCAATAAGCCCATCTATGATCAAAGTTGAGAACCACTATTCTAGGTGTTCTGTCTTTTCAATTCTCAAATGGAAGGAGGAGTATGTAAGCACAGGTAGAAGAACTTCCTTATACCCTGTTTTGCTTCAGGTTGGTTCTTCCCAAAATGGCAAAGTAGATGCAATGTGGCGAATTCAAAACAAGCCACCGCTTCTCCTCACTGCTGTGTGTCTTAGGTGGGAGACTCCACTGCCTACCCCTGCCTCACTGTGCTTTCCTCTGAAGAAGGGACGACAACTGCCATAACTCCCCATCTGGGAACAGGGGAAGGGAAGGGATGAGAACAGCAGGAATGCCTTGCCAAGACGAAAGGATTCAAAATGCTCTACAAAAATTCCCTGTCTTACTCTGAGATAGATGAATTATTTTTCCTTGAATAGGCGCAATATGGTATACAAAAGTGAAGCTGTGGCTGCTTGTCCTGATTTCATCAGTGATCAGTCTGGGTTTGAGTTATCTTAACAGTGGTGATACACTCTAACTCAAGGTGTCACAGCGTAAGAGGTGAAGAATACAAGTGTCCGTGCCAGACCACCTGGGTTCAAATCCTAATTCTGCCACTTATGGGCTTTGTGACCTTAGCAATTGTGCGATTACTTTTGAAATGAAAATAATATTATTACTGATTTCACAAAGGTTTGTAAGGATTAACTGATGAATAAATGTAAAGTTCAAAGAACACTTTCTGGCATACAGTTTACTTTTACTAAGTCTTTGGCACAGGTACACTCAGCCAAAGGCCATGTGGACATGTAGCAACACCAATTCCTGCTGAGGCCAACAGTGGCTGGGTACTCTGGAAAATCCCGAGCTTCCTTTTCCATTTTACGACTGTTGACTCTCAGCCCGTAGGCAGCCGGTGTCCATGGGAGCAGAGTCTGACAATGGTGATTCTGTTCTGAAGGACACTATCCACCCTTGAAGAACAAGCAACCTGGGAACTCAGGGATTTCACATTCAAAAGAAAGGAGCCACCAGAAGCCTCTGACTCTCTAACCTGCTCTGCTGCTTTTCAGTGGAGGAGCAGCCACTTGAAATAATCAAAAGCACAGGCCGCCACTGAGTCATAGGTCGTTGTCATGGTCCCTTCGCTGCATCGCCATGCCTTTTCTGGTGGGACATGTGCACAGCTAGAATTTCTTTCTGTTCAGAAACTCCATGGTCACACCTTCCTAAAAACTAGCTTCTCCTCCCAAAATGTTTGGAGTCCTTGCATTGAAAAATTCTGGGTTAGGACTCATGGAGCCCAAGACATTTTGCAGATGGTTTTATCTCTTGATGTCTATAAGTAGAACTGATTGTGGGGTCTGAGGAAAATGGAGTAAGGGTTTGTTTAGGGATGACAAAGTCCTCCTCCTTTGAACATTGGGGGATAATCACACTTAATCCAGGAATGAACACTGTAACTTCTTAACCTGTACCTCCTTTGGGTTTCAGTTCAGTTCAGTTGCTCAGTCGTGTCCGACTCTTTGCAACCCCATGAATTGCAGCACGCCAGGCCTCCCTGTCCATCACCAACTCCCGGAGTTCACTCTGTAAACCTCTGGGTTTACAGTCCCCTTATTTGTCCAGTCAGCCAAGTAGCTACCAGGTCCATTGATTCTGCCCCTATACTTTATCTGGCATTTCTTCCTTCAGGAACATGTCCCACTGACCCCAGCCCAGCTTCATTCGCTACTACGTCTCATCTGGACCAACGGCCCAGGCTTATTACTGGCTCAATCCCCTCTTCATTTCATCACATCTACTAACTATGGTACAACCTTCTTGCATCACAGTTGTGGTTCTTCCCCATACTCAAGCCTTCAGTGGCTCTGTTGTCCTCAGACAGATGTCAAAATCTAAAATCTGGATTCTGATTCAAACAAATCAACTGTAAAATCCATGTTAAGATAATCAGAGAAACCTGAACATGAACTGGGCATTAGAAAATACTATGGAATTATTGTTACTTTTATAGGTAAGAATAGCATAATACTTTTATATTAAATTAAAAATAATATTTTATAGGTAGTAATAACATAAAACAATAACATAATGGCATTGTGATAATATATTTTAAAGGCCTTATGGGAAATAGATGGAGAAACAGTGGAAACAGTGTCAGACGTTCTTTTTCTGGGCTCCAAAATCACTGCAGATGGTGACTGCAGCCATGAAATTAAAAGATGCTTACTCCTTGGAAGGAAAGTTATGACCAACCTAGATAGCATATTCAAAAGCAGAGACATCACTTTGCCAACAAAGGTTCGCCTAGTCAAGGCTATGGTCTTTCCTGTGGTCATGTATGGATGTGAGAGCTGGACTGTGAAGAAGGCTGAGCGCCGAAGAATTGATGCTTTTGAACTGTGGTGTTGGAGAAGACTCTTGAGAGTCCCTTGGACTGCAAGGAGATCCAATCAGTCCATTCTGAAGGAGATCAGCCCTGGGATTTCTTTGGAAGGAATGATGCTAAAGCTGAAACTCCAGTATTTTGGCCACCTCATGCGAAGAGTTGACTCATTGGAGAAGACTCTGATGCTGGGAGGGATTGAGGGCAGGAGGAGAAGGGGACGACAGAGGATGAGATGGCTGGATGGCATCACTGACTCGATGAATGTGAGTCTGAGTGACCTCCGAGAGCTGGTGATGGATAGGGAGGCCTGGCATGCTGCAGTTCATGGGGTCGCAAAGAGTTGGACACGACTGAGCGACTGATCTGATCTGATCTGATCTGTTAGAAAAGCTTATTGAATTATTTATGAGTAAAATAACATGATGACTGGGATTTTTAAAAAATGCTTTCCCCAGATTTAAAATTAAAAATACATATGTATCTGGGAGTATAGCTGAAATAAGATTGGCATATGGTAAGGTTTTTCCTGTGGTCATATATGGATGTGAGAGTTGGACTGTGAAGAAGGCTGAGTGCCAAAGAATTGATGCTTTTGAACTGTGGTGTTGGAGAAGACTCCTGAGAGTCCCTTGGACTGCAAGGAGATCCAACCAGTCCATTCTAAAGGAGATCAGCCCTGGGATTTCTTTGGAAGGAATGATGCTAAAACTGAAACTCCAGTACTTTGGCCACCTCATGCGAAGAGTTGACTCATTGGAGAAGACTCTGATGCTGGGAGGGATTTAGGGCAAGAGGAGAAGGGGACGACAGAGGATGAGATAGCTAGATGGCATCACTGACTTGATGGATGTGAGTCTGAGTGAACTCCCGGAGTTGGTGATGGACAGGGAGGCCTGGAGTGCTGCAATTCATGAGGTCGGGAAGAGTCGGACACGACTGAGCAACTGATCTGATCTGATCTGAATGATTACAGAAGCTGGCCCAGGGTTGTGTGGGGAACTGATCACATCAACTCGGGGAAATTGACTGTCAAAGACTTTGCAAACAGGGTATTAAACCATTGACAGCTTAAAATTGTTCATTGGGGAGATATTTACACCATAGAAATCAGCCCATGCTCCAAATCAAGGCTTTTGTAACAACATATTATTAAAGTTGAATAATCGATAATAAACATTAGATAATAAATGGAGAATTATTAAACTAGTGTGCCTATTTTTCTGGACTTTGGAGACCTTGTGCAATTTGGTCCCAACCTAATTTGCAGCTATATCCTCACCATATTCTGTCTAAACCAGAGCAGTTAAAGCACTCTGTCTCCAGAACACACCCAAGACTCACCACCCTTGGTTTGGTCTTCATCTAGGCTTCCCCTGCCCTGCAGTAAGTTCACTGCCTCACTTCCTTCTCACCTATCTTGGCCCACGTACCTAGAAGACTTTTTTGCTTGCTCACATAGATGCAATTTCTCCTTCTTCTGAATTTTTAAATAATTTAACCTAAGGAGAAGGGGACAACAGAGGATGAGATGGTTGGATGGCGTCACAAACATGATAGACATGAGTCTATCATGAGTAGGCTCCGGGAGTTGGTGATGGACAGGGAAGCCTGGCGTGCTGCAGTCCAAGGGGTCGCAAAGAGTCAGACATGACTGAGCGAATGAACTGAACTGAAACTTCTCTGCCTGGGGGAGGGCATGGCAACCCATACCAGTATTCTTGCCTGGAGAATCCCCACGGACAGAGGAATCTGGTGGGCTACAGTTCATGAGGTTGTAAAGAGTTGGACACAACAGAGAGACTAAGCACACACTTCTCTAACGAAAGGAAAAGTTGAATTTGCTATATGTGGCAGCCACCATGCTAGGTTACTTTCACAATATTGTCTCATTTGATCCTCACAAGAATCTGTGGGATAAGCAGCAAGCTTTTTTGCTCGATAAGGAAAATGAGGATTAAAGCCATGAGGCAACTTCCCCAGGTTCACAAAGCTAATAGTGGTAGAATATTCCAGAACTGCCAAATTCTGGGGAAGAGTCTGTGCAGCACGTAGCTCTACATAAAGATCTCCATGGGCACCTGTGAATGAAATGGCAGCTCAGTAACTGAAAGTCCTGTTTTCTCTGAACTGAAAAATGTTTTCCCGTGTCTTCCGAGTGACTCTTCTTACCTTTCACTGCAAATGTCCCCTTGGCCATAACAGTAATAGCCATTTTAGAAACTTCTTTAAAATAGCTACCCTTATATAACAGCTATTACACTTGCCTCCCAAAATCCTATCATTGAGGCATACTTGAAGTAAAATCCAATTTTTCCTATAAGAGGCCTCCTCTCTCCTCTGAGACAGTGGGGCGTTTATGAAGCAGGTGAGAACCAAGTCCTTTAGTCTTGGGTACTCTCTTTTGGGGGGATGGATCTTCTCAAGCTTGCTTTCCAGCACAGCAGATGGACAGATGACACTTGCATCCTTTTCATTATAGGAGACTGGAATGCAAAAGTAGGAAGTCAAGAAACACCTGGGGTAACAGGCAAATTTGGCCTTGGAATACGGAATGAAGCAGGGCAAAGACTAACAGAGTTTTGCCAAGAAAATGCACTGGTCATAACAAACACCTTCTTCCAGCAACACAAGAGAAGACTATACACATGGACATCACCAGATGGTCAACACCAAAATCAGATTGATTATATTCTTTGCAGCCAAAGATGGAGAAGCTCTATACAGTCAGCAAAAACAAGACCAGGAGCTGACTGTGGCTCAGATCATGGACTCCTTATTGCCAAATTCAGTCTTAAATTGAAGAAAGTAGGGAAAACCACTAGACCATTCAAGTATGACCTAAATCAAATTCCTTATGATTATACAGTGGAAATGAGAAATAGATTTAAGGGCCTAGATCTGATAGATAGAGTGCCTGATGAACTATGGAATGAGGTTCGTGACATTGTACAGGAGACAGGGATCAAGACCATCCCCATGGAAAAGAAATGCAAAAAAGCAAAATGGCTGTCTGGGGAGGCCTTACAAATAGCTGTGAAAAGAAGAGAAGCGAAAAGCAAAGGAGAAAAGGAAAGATATAAGCACCTGAATGCAGAGTTCCAAAGAATAGCAAGAAGAGATAAGAAAGCCTTCTTTCGCAATCAATGCAAAGAAATAGAGGAAAACAACGGAATGGGAAAGACTAGACATCTCTTCAAAAAACTTAGAAATACCAAGGGAACATTTCATGCAAAGATGGGCTTGATAAAGAACAGAAATGGTATGGACCTAACAGAAGCAGAAGATATTAAGAAGAGGTGGCAAAAATACACAGAAGAACTGTACAAAAACGATCTTCACGACCCAGATAATCCCGATGGTGTGATCACTGACCTAGAGCCAAACATCCTGGACTGTGAAGTCAAGTGGGCCTTAGAAAGCATCACTACGAACAAAGCTAGTGGAGGTGATGGAATTCCAGTTGAGCTCTTTCAAAGCCTGAAAGATGATGCTGTGAAAGTGCTGCACTCAATATGCCAGCAAATTTGGAAAACTCAGCAGTGGCCACAGGACTTGAAAAGGTCAGTTTTCATTCCAATCCCAAAGAAAGGCAATGCCAAAGAATGCTCAAACCACTACACAATTGCACTCATCTCACACGCTGGTAGAGTAATGCTCAAAATTCTCCAAGCCAGGCTTCAGCAATATGTGAACCATGAACTTCCTGATGTTCAAGCTGGTTTTAGAAAAGGCAGAGGAACCAGAGATCAAATTGCCAACATCCGCTGGATCATGGAAAAAGCAAGAGAGTTCCAGAAAAACATCGATTTCTGCTTTATTCACTATGCCAAAGCCTTTGACTGTGTGGATCACAATAAACTGTGGAAAATTCTGAAAAAGATGGGAATACCAGACCACCTGATCTGCCTCTTGAGAAATCTGTATGCAGGTCAGGAAGCAAGAGTTAGAACTGGACATGGAACAACAGAGTGGTTCCAAATAGGAAAAGGAGTATGTCGAGGCTATATATTGTAATCCTGCTTATTTAACTTATATGCAGAGTACATCATGAGAAACGCTGGGACTGGAAGAAACACAAGCTGGAATCAAGATTGCTGGGAGAAATATCAAGAACCTCAGATATGTAGATGATACCACCCTTATGGCAGAAAGTGAAGAGGAACTAAAAAGCCTCTTGATGAAAGCGAAAGTGGAGAGTGAAAGAGTTGGTTTAAAGCTCAACATCCAGAAAATGAAGATCATGGCATCTGGTCCCATCACTTCATGGGAAATAAATGGGGAAACAGTAGAAACAGTGCCAGACTTTATTTTTCTGGGCTCCAAAATCACTGCAGATGGTGACTACAGCCATGAAATTAAAAGACGCTTACTCCTTGGAAGGAAAGTTATGACCACCCTAGATAGCATATTCAAAAGCAGAGACATTACTTTGCCAACAAAGGTCCATGTAGTCAAGGCTATGGTTTTTGCTGTGGTCATGTATGGATGTGAGAGCTGGACTGTGAAGAAGGCTGAGCGCGGAAGAATTGATGCTTTTGAACTGTGGTGTTGGAGAAGACTCTTGAGAGTCTCTTGGCCTGCAAGGAGATCCAACCAGTCCATTCTGAAGGAGATCAGCCCTGGGATTTCTTTGGAAGGAATGATGCTAAAGCTGAAACTCCAGAACTTTGGCCACCTCATGCGAAGAGTTGACTCATTGGAAAAGATGCTGATGCTGGGAGGGATTGGGGGCAGGAGGAGAGGGGGACGACAGAGGATGAGATGGCTGGATGGCATCACTGACTCAATGGACGTGAGTCTGAGTGAACTCTGGGAGTTGATGATGGACAGGGAGGCCTGGCGTGCCGTGATTCATGGGGTCACAAAGAGTTGGACACGACTGAGCGACTGAACTGAACTCTCTTTTGGGGGGATGGATCTTCTCAAGGTTGCTTTCTAGCAGGGCAGATGGGCAGATGACACTTGCATCTGAGCTTGGGCCCCATGCTATGGTTGTTTCTTCCTAACATCCCCAAGCAGGGCCCTTGTAAGCATGTGTTTAAATGCCCATGGGCATATACACAGACACTTTATTACAAAATTTAAACAACCGTCAGATGCCTATAGGAGAGACAAAGAACTAACTGCAAAGAAGCTGTGGCTGCTATTTGTATCCTAGATGAGAGCAGAGGATCTCACATTTGCCTTGGATTGCTCCTGGAGAGCTCAGCCTGCAAAAGGAATGGAATGTCTAGCAAGAGGGGCGTGGTGAATAAATGATGGTACTAGCAAGAAGACAAAAATAGCTAGCTGCTAGAAGATTTTCCAGTGACATGAAAAGCAGGCAAACAAACAAAAAAAGAAGGTTAAAAAGGCATATAAAACATGAATGTCAATTTTTTTTAAATCTCATAGATGTGTATATTTTTGCACAATAATTGTGGTAAGACTATACCCCAAAATGTCATTATAAGTATTTCTAGGGTGGAAAGAGATTTTCAAAATTTTCTAAATATTTTCCAAATTTCTTCTTTTTAGTTAATTTTTACAGTTAGCATCCATCACCACACAGAATTACAAATTTTTTCTTGTGGTGAGAGCTTTCAAGACTCACTCTTTTAGTAAATTTCAAATATAACTATAGTCACCGTGGAGTACATTACATCCCCAGGACTTATTTATTTTATAACTAGAAGACTGTACTTATTTTTACCACCTTCACATATTCCAAAATTTTTACAGTGAACAATGTATAGCTCTTAACTCGGAGGAAAAAAAGAGTAAAATAAAATGAAGAAGTCCCATGACTGTGGGGCTTCTACTAAGCTTCTACTGCTTTTAAACCTTTCAAGAATGGAGAGAAATGGTCTGGGAAAGGTAGATGAGGGTCCTCATTTCTAGTCATCCAAGGATAAGAAGAGGGGCTCAAATATGTTCATTCCTTCAAAGGCCGGAAGAACAAGGTGTTGGAAAATGAAAGATGTGTTTGCAGGGGACCAAATATTAAGGGAACAGTCTGGATGACACAGGTGTGAATTTCAGGAGGCTTTCCATCTGCGTTTTTTTCAACCTACTGAGACTAGTAACCTCCGCTGAGGCAGTCCTTCCTGCTCACCCAGCACAGAAGCCAAGCTCATCGACCTAGGAAGAACTCTCAACCCTAGTGCACAGGCTGTAAAATCTCAGCATCAGGCTCTACCTTCAAAGTAATGTGTTTATTTCCAGGAATGAACATGGTGCCTTTACAAGCCAATAATCACAGGGAGAAAGGCTGACAGTGACTTCCTGACCCTCCTCTTCTTTATCTGGACAAAGAAAAGAAGGAGAGAGACAGGAGACAGGAGAGGTCAGACTCATACACTCACTGCTCTCCACACCTTCAAACCGGAGGGGCAGCAAGGATGAGGGAGAAAATCATGACTGTTTTCCCTAAGAAGCTGCAGCAGGAAATGCTTCAAGGAAGGAAAAAAAAGACAAAAACTTTTCCATGCAAGTGGTGAATGTGGACCATGTGAACGCCAAGAGGACCACTGACAATGAGCCCAGGGAGGGGTCCTCAGTGAATTGCCTCCTGACAGTTGCTGGGAAGGAACACACCCATGAATGACTGCACATCAGGATGCCTGGGGCTCAGTTTCACCTGAAACCCACAGAGAAGGGAAAACAATAACAGAAGTCAATGAACTGGTGCACAGCCCCAAATGTGTGGGCAATGTTCTGTTTCTCTCTGGAAAATCACCCAAGAGGGTGGTGGTGAGTAGAGACACATCCGGGCCTTTTTGATTCAGGAACAACACTGAAGAACTGACTTTGATCTGGGCACTACACCCTGGCCACAAGATTCCCAGGGCCTCCTGGCCTCAGGAACATGCATCCTGAGGAGTGAAAAATACACATTTATATTCCAGCCACGAGGGAATGACACACAAATGGAATAATGTGGAAAGGTCAGATGGAACCAAGGGAGTGAGCCATCTGCAGCAGCCACCGCCGTGTAACCTGCAGGGAGCAGGGGAGCTGTTTCCAGGATCGTGGCCTCAAGTGTTATGGGCAGACTCCCAATATATCTAACAATAGTTCATTTTCAATTAAGTATCTTTAGAACTGTGGGCTCAACAAACAGAGAGAGAATATGATCAACTCAGAAATAATGCCAAAACCACACGCACATCCATACACACACACACCTTCCATAAAGTCAGTCTCCACTATGTATCTTTTTCAAGCCACAAAACAGCATTGTACAAAGCCTCTTCCCCCTTTTATTTTTATAAATTCCAAATAAAAACAAATCTTTGGCTGGGTTGCCACTGTGTATGAGTATAGGTGTCGAGGTGGGTGGGACATGGAGCAATTTTCTTTTCTTTTTGTTTTACATTCTCTGAGCTCACCTGAAAGCTTGTGTGCATTATGTGAATAACTACTTGAATAAATTATCATTTTTCAATATTGTCAAAAGGCTTCCTGACTATTTTTAAAACCTCACTGTGTCCTGACAGAAGGATTAACAAGCTGTGATCAAAACACCCCAAACTGTACATGGATTTATCTTTGACTCTCACCAGCGGGGCCCTGGTGGAGAAGGCAATGGCACCCCACTCCAGTACTCTTGCCTGGAAAATCCCATTGACAGAGGAGCCTTGTTGGCTGCAGTCCACAGGGTCGCTAAGAGTCGGACACGACTGAGCGATTTCACTTTCATGCATTGGAGAAGGAAATGGCAACCCACTCCAGTGTTCTTGCCTGGAGAATCAATCCCAGGGATGGAGGATCCTGGTGGGCTGCCGTCTATGGGGTCACACAGAGTCGGACATGACTGAAGTGACTTAGCAGCAGCAGCAGCGGGGCCCTGGATTTTGTTCACTGTCTCCCTCAAGCCTCTTACTCTACTTCCAATCTGGTCCCCAGTGCTCTCAGTGGTCTGGGGCCTCTTCTCCCCAGGTCTTGGGGTCTCAGTTTCCTCCGGTAGTAAAAGGGGACCCACAGGATACGCTCCACATGGGGGAAGTGTAGTAAGGGTACAGTGAGCTCTTGGCTATAAAATATGTTTAAAGAAGAAAACATCCTCAAGTTTATGGAATTCTTGTATTAGAAATTACCTGCTCTGCCTTTGGGAGAAGGCAATGGCACCCCACTCCAGTACCTTGCCTAGAAAATCCCATGGATGGGAAGAGCCTGGTAGGTTGCAGCCCATGGGGTCGCTAAGAGTTGGACACGACTGAGTGACTTCACTTTCACTTTTCACTTTCATGCATTGGAGAAGGAAATGGCAACCCACTCCAGTGTTCTTGCCTGGAGAATCCCAGGGACGGGGGAGCCTGGTGGCTGCCGTCTGTGGGGTCACACAGAGTCGGACACGACTGAAGCGACTTAGCAGCAGCAGCAGCTCTGCCTTTGGGAGTCCCTGCAGAGGTGCGGCAGGTGGGGTCTTGGGCAGCACTGAGTTGGGGGGTGACAGTAAGTTTCCCACTCAAAGGTGAACAGAGGCAGGGGTGAGATATCTTATTTCTTGCTCTTGGATTTACCTGTCTTTGCATACACATTCTATCTACACTGGGATCCATGCGGAACACAAGGATTATGTGTATCTGGTATGTATTTGTGTGTGTGTGTTGCAGGGGAGGTGGTTATACATTTGTGTGGAGACAGTAAGCTTCCTTCCAGAGACAGGCAAGGTGATTTTACATCTTCAAAGCTGCCAGGGAGGTCCCAAGAGAGACTTTGCCTGTGCCTCTTGTCGCTTGCTCATAGTGACCTCCAAAAAGCATTCTGGCCAGAGATAATAATGGCCCATTTTCTAACCCAGATCAGCAAAACTCAACCATCTGCCTCTGCAGAGTCTGAGATTAACCTGGCCCCCAGACTGTGGCTACAAGGCATTTGCTCACAAAGATTCCACAAATGGGAGTACCCTGTACCAAAGAGGAGAAATGCAGGAGAAAATCCCACCTTCTACATTCTTGGTTTAACCCTTTCCTATGCTGAATCGCCCACCACCACACATTCCAAGCAGTTTGGTCTACTCTCTTTCACACTATAAAATATTAGGAAAGCAGAAAGAGGTGGTTTTGTTTGTGATGAGTTGAAAGGAGCCAGTGGGAGATGACAAACTACCAAGTCACTGTCGAGGCTGGTTCCCTGAGTCAGAGACGCTGGAAATCCAAGGTGGGGGTTTGTGCCCTGGTGCCAACTTTGTTTCCTCACAACCAAAATTCATAAAAGGATCAGTGGAACTTACTTGTGGCTGAAATCCTTTGAGGTCGCTGGCTGCAAGGTCACTGGCTGCGAGGAGCTGGAAAAGAACAAAGAAGTCTTCCTTAGTGATACCTCTCAACAGTTTGCATACAGCGTCCCCAGGACAACTGATCAGCAATGGATCAGACCAAGCCCAGAGCCAGGGCTAAGTAGCAAAATCACAAAAGGCAAGTGCAGTGCTTCTGGGCTAGCAGCCTGGAAGCAATGGTCTTTTCAGCCTGTGTCTTTTTCTGACTATCTCTGCTGTCTGCTCCTATCTTCTTTCTAGATGCGATCAATCCTTCAGTCTTAAGTTAGGCAGCATGAACTATGAATGGATTCCAACGGATTCACAGAGTCCCTGAGACTGTAAATACAAATTACATGTGAGTTCACACACTTCTTTAGGGAGAGGGTCCCTGACTTCCTTCCTACTATCAAATTATTCTGTGATACCACAAGTAAAAGAGACAGTTAAAGGCCCATCTCCTCTGGGAGGGCTGTTGCTTCTTCCTCCTCTTTTTTTAAAAACCAGACCAGTGAAAATGACCCTATCCTCTCCCCAGCTGCACAGGACTCAGTTTCCCTTACTGTATGTTACCTTTCATTTTATATACTTTTGAAATATTCAGAGTTTATCAGTCCAACTATCATGCACAATGTTGATGGATAAGTCAGGCTATGTACATTCTGTATCTCTGTGTTCAATCCATATTAAAGGGTAAAGTGAAGGTTTTAATATGTTCTCATGCTATCCAGAAAACACTCAATGGAGTCCTAAGATGAATTAATAAAATACTCACATTCTTAATTGTTTTTCAAAAATGCTGGGAAAGCGGGATAAAGAGAAAAGAGGCAGATGCTTATTTTGATTCAAAGAGTGTGACTGCTTGCTAGCTTTGTTAGGCCTGGAGAGCGTTTGTGAAAAATAAGAGAGATTTCATGTTTGCTGTAACAATATTTTGTTTGGTTCAAGAAAGAGAGGAAGTCATGCTGGGCTGCAGTGCCTCCAGCCTTAGAAAAGCTCAACTGGGCTCTTTAGCTCAGAAAAGTTCAACTGAGCTCATTGCTCTTTAGGTAA
Organism: Tragelaphus eurycerus; assembly: GCA_935064755.1. NCBI lineage: Eukaryota > Metazoa > Chordata > Mammalia > Artiodactyla > Bovidae > Tragelaphus > Tragelaphus eurycerus. The sequence goes on from CAKXYN010000023.1 coordinate 18,915,779, forward strand.
TGACTTTGCCTAAAATGATGCACAAAGTGGTGTAAACTCTGGGATAGAGTAGGAAAGAGGTGGAGATTGCAAAAGCTATACCGCTCTCCTCACACCCAGGCCTGCAGGTAGCTTCCCGCTGCCACGCACCCCTCCAACCCCGTCGTACCCCCCTAACCCCGGGGGATGTGGAATTTGCCTGGAAAGGTGGCACCATCCTGAAAGAGAGGCAGCTCAGCCCCCTGACTGCAAACACAGCCACCAACAAGCCACAAGGGCACGTGATGAGACACTGGGCCCTGAACATAATTATAAGGCATCTCTGCCTGCAAGGAACATACAATTTGGTCCAAGTGTAAGACACGCATGTGTCAGTTTGAGTAGAGTGTTAGTGTCAAACTGTGAGCAACGTAAGGCAAGAAAGGTCAGGGTGGGGTTACTAAAATAAGAGTTTGAACTGAACCTTGAAAATGGCAAGGCGGCAGTGCAGGGAGCCCCTTCAGGTGGGCAGTGGGAAGAAGACATGGGAAAGGGGTTTACCAACCCCAGCAGGCAGCTCACTTTGCATTATCCCCTGCCAGCCATGGCGTGCTTTAATGAAGAAGGGAGGGAATCAGCATTGTGGTTGCTGCTTTACAGAACTTTTTTTAATCTTCAAAACTCCTTCATGAGATAGAAAGTATCTCCACTCTATGGATGGGAAAATTGAGACTTTGGGAGGTTAAATAGCCTTTTTTAGGTCACACAGGTACGGCAGGAACTCTTCTACTGCCTTTTTATGAGGTTTACGAGACAACAGAAGTGAAAGCAAAACAGCCAGTTCTTCCTAGTCCTGAGATGCTGCAACAGAAATAAACCTCAGGGGTGTTCAGAGCATCTTAGCATTTGTACTATTTTGTCAAATCAGAGGCTTGGGATTGAGTAATGATCATATCCAGCTTGAATGGAAATAGAGATACGGCATTTGGGGTTATTATTCCTTATGTCCCCAGCTCAACAAAGTTAGGATCTATCCCACTCTCACTGGAAAACTTATATCCTTTTCCCTTCTCTTAGAAAATCAAAAGATGCATGAAATTTAGTTCTTTTTTCTTTCTTGGCTGTGCTGCACAGCATGTAGAATCTTAGTTCCTTGACCAGGTATCAAACCTGTGCCCTCTGTGGTGGAAGCACAGAGTCCTAACCCCTGGATCGCCAGGGAATTCCTACAATTTAGTTCTTTATTATTTAAAGTTTTATCTTGTGCTGTTGTGTGTGTGTGTATATATATATATTTAAATTTTCCTTTTTTAAACCTAAACAAGCCCATGCACAACAAGACAATGGTTTATATCTCACAGAACTATTGCATTTCTCAAGAAAAGTCTTGACGTACAATTAGTCATCAAATGCCTGTTGGTCAAATAGTGGGGAATACTGTCAAGCTAGAGGTGAGTACTAGAATGACTAAATTGCTGAGATGTGTGAGAGACGGCCTATGACATCCTTCAAGTTGACAAGAGGAGATGACACTTAGAATGCGTAGCACCTAGAGCACTTCCTGCATGAAGTAAGCATTCAAATATCTGGATGAATTAATCAGCTCCAACATGGGAACAAGTCCTTCTATATCCATGATAGATTTTACTAGAGAATATCAGCTTATGCTTCCGTGCACGAGTCAAGGTTAAATTGAAGAAAGAACAGTATGGGCAAAATATAAACCACACTCCTTGAACACATCCCTTTCTGGAGCTGATTGTTTCATAGGTTATTCCACATTCTGCACCCAGGAAAGGAGAAAGAACTGACCCTCAGGCACTGAAGCGTGGAGCTCAGGTGCAGATTAGAAATACACAAAGGGAAGTCCTCCCATATTTCAGAATTGAAGACCACTTAGATCTGGACCCCAAAAAAGACTTCCAGTCTTGTCAGGACTTGAAAGAGACAGCTAAAGTTCCCTGGATGGATGAGGAAATCACTGTGTCTCCAGGCAGCTCAGGAGCCACCTCTGCTGGGCAACTAGAGGAGCGGAGGGGGTACAGACAGAAGATCCCCACTCTGTCCATCTCTCCGTCCTTTCAACCAGAACAGCTCAGCTTTTCTCTTTTTCATGTATATAGTTTCATTTGAGAACAAATATTCTGCCACGAAAACAAATTTGAAACCTCCAGACTAAGTCCTTGTTTTGCACAAAGTTGAGAAGTGGCTTCTTCAAGCCTACTGCTAAGCTAACAAGCCTGTGTGGGTCCATGACCCCTGGTCCCTCTGCAGAAACATCCACGAGTGACTGTCCTGGTCTGGTCCAACCCTCACACCCAGGCATGATTGGCTGCTGGCCTCTATACTGAAGGTAGGGAAGATGGGCTCAGCACTCAGGAGAGGCGGAGGCATGGCCAAGAAGAGATGAGAATGTCCTTCCATAAGGAGTGTACTCAAAAGTACTGATACAGACCATCCAAACTGTCCCCCACAACCAGATCCCGTCCTCCTCATCCCATCCCGCAGGACAACAGTTCACTTCTCGGAGCATCCTAGCTATGTGGGTAGGGATTCAGGACAGGGGAGGCAGAGAGGGAGGAAAATTCAATCCTCCCTAGCTCTGGGGACTTCAATCAGGCTGGCAGTAATGAAAAGGATCCTGCCTTTTCCCAGGATGGCTGAATGTCTGCACTGCTCCCAGCAAGAGAGCTGGGTGGGTGTGGGGGAGAAGGGCAGACAGAATTACATTTAAAAGGCAAAGGAAGGAGAAAATTCTTTCATCTCCCTGGTGGAGCTGGGCAGTGATCCTGGGGCCCTGTCTCAGACCGTTCTCATTCCTGACACGTCTCCCTGCTCTCTGCAACAGTCCACATTCAGAACATTGGGACGATGACCCTGCTTTCCATTTTGGAGGAGCTGCACTTTCTCTCTTGGTGCAAGTTCAATTTTTTTTCTGGGTCTCTCTAAGCCCAAAGGGCAGGCTGGGGAGCAGGGGGGTTAGAGGAAGATGAAAGCAGCTGTGGGGCCCTCGGTGAGAGAAACAGCTTTCGTTTCACAAGCATTCCGTTTGCACTCCTCTCGCACCCAGTTCATTGGATGGGATCCCTTTGCTTCCAGCACCAGAAGTCACCCCCAGCACAGCTGCAGCCAGCATCACCCTGGGACCTCCATGGGCCTCAGACTGCCTCTCAAACAGCTTCCTTTTCACCTGCTAAAGTCTACAGCTTCCAGAGCTTCCTTCAAAGGAGGGGAGGAGGCTGCTCCACTTTCCTCTGTGACCTCCAGCCTCAGGAATATCACTTCCCCTCATCAAAAGGACATAACACATATGGGTAGGGTAGAGCCTAGTATGTCTCCACCAGTCCCTCTGGCTGACCCAGGACACAGGCATCTGGGAAGGGAATTCCTGATACAACACGGGCGGGGGGCTCACACTCGACATGTGGCTGAAAGGATCTCAGTCTTGTAGACATGCAGCTGGACACAATGAAGCCTGGCTGTGCTAGGGATGCTCTGGGTCATTTGCTCTTCTCCAATATTCGCTTGACGTGGGCCAGAAAAGCAGATGACAACATGTGAGATGGACAGGTGGAAGGATGGATGGGTGGGTTGTAGATCCGGAGGTAGGCAGGTATACAGGTAAAGGAACAGGGCAAAGACCGCTTTGGGAGAACAAATGACCCTATTTCACATTTCCCTTAAAGATACCATCCTTTCATTAAGTATGCTTTTTATCTCATCTGTCCTCTTTTCAATCAATTCTCCTTTCCCTTTCCTATTTTTGTAGGAAACGGATGTTTTTTTCCCTCTTTATGTTGTGAAGTTTTCACTTGCTTCTTACTTTGGCTACAGGATGGACCATGAACTGCATCTCACCCCAATTTCTCAAACCACGGAACAGTTGGGGATAGCCTGTGTGGAAGGCAGCATTCCAGGAAGCAACACAAACACCCAATTATGTGTGCAATTGGAGTTGTTAGGAATCAGCTAGAAACTGGGGCCCAGAAAGAGTGACTTACCCAGTGGACAAATCAGAAGCAACAAAGCCAACCATATGTATGCAACTCAAAGAAAGTTTTAGATGATCTAATACCCGGGGCTGGGAGACTCAAAAGGGGGAGGGAAGAGCAGCAAAGTAAGTCAGGGGTTAAGACAGAGTAAAGGAAAGAAAGCTAAGGAAGAGAGCTTGGTTTCTACCAAGCAAAAGGCTCTGAAACCAACCATGAGTAAGCCTGCAACAGAGTTCCAGGAACACAAAAGGAAATGTGGACACTGAATTCAGAGAGGTGAAATGGAACCACCGGTTGCTATTCCTCACAGGACAATAGCTGGGATGCTGCTGCACGCAAGTTTAGACTCAGAGGGTGAAAACTCACGTCCTGGCCCTGGGTCTGCCTCCACTCACTATGGGATCTGTTTTGGTGTTGCTTCACCTATTCAGGACTCATTTTACCACGTGTAATATGAATTCCACATTCCTTCTGGCCCCACAGTTTCAGTATCTCAGTCTCTCTAACCTCAGGGATAAAAGAGGTGTAATGGACTTTATCTAGTCTCCTCTCTCTCTTTTCTTCCAGGAATTCTCCCCCACAAAACACTTCTAAGAGGCTGTCTGCACTCTGTGGAAGGATTCCTAATCAGAAGGACAGACAGGAGGGCAAAGAGAGAAGTCCTGTGCTGTATCTCTATTACTGGTGTGCAAGTAGGAATTTAGACAGATGGTCGGTCACTCAAGCTGCTACACGGGGTCACCATCCCAGAGAGACTGTGGTCACACCCACATCTAAACCAAAGGTAAACAACCTTACAATTCGGAAAGCGTTCTGTTCATCCTAACTGCCAAAGCATGTAGGGTGGGTGATGCAGGGGCCAGGCAGCCAGCTTCTTGTCAGCCTAAGTTACACACTTGAAGTGGCCATCCTAGCTGGGCTGAGTGTCCTTTTGCTAAATCCCTCCAGCTAAATCCCTTTAGCCTCTAGGAATTTTAAAGGTTAAACCTGAAACCACTGATACCTCCAGTCTTAATTTCAGGCTCTGTTCCAAAGAGCAACAAGGATGACTAATAATAACTGAATATAACCCCAAGCAAGTCTGGTCTTGATGGCTTATACTTTTCTTTTATTATTTTTTAAATAATGAGATTCTAATATTTATAGGTGAGATCTGTAACAAATTCCCCCAGTCATGCAGCCAAAAGAGCTCTTACATTGCTTTTAAAGATTCTATGTGTGATCCTGTACATAGAACCTATGCTCTTAGAATGCTGTGTATATTTGGTTGCTGTCCAAGTCACACTTATAATATTTCAACTTCTGGGTGAGCATGTATTTAATCCTTCTTGCAGATTAGAGCTACAAGTACCAAGCCTAACGACAGAAGAGGCCTCTGAATGCGCTAATCTGGAACTCACTGAGACAAAAAGTCTTATTTCGTGTACTTTGAATCTGGTGAACCTACAGAAGCTCATCCTGCCCTTTTTGAACTTCCCAGTAAAACTCTTTTTGAATGCCTTGTTCTGCCGACCAAGGAAATTGGATTTCATGGATGAAGGGCATCTTGTGTGGAGTTGGGTGGGAAGTCTACGGAGGTAAATCTGGTATAAACTAATGACATGAATGTTTATCCTCACTTATTATGCATTTTGGTAAAAAGCAGCTCAGGAGGATTAAGTCATTTCTGGGGTTCCACCATTTGCAGGTGGGAAGGAGGCATGGAAACCTGGTTTGGTGAACGCATGTTCCCTTCCACCACATCACAATACTTCATGATGCTCCCCACTACTTTTGTAGTGTCTATTAATAGAAGGTCTATCAGGTCCTCTACGATGCCTCTGATATTTCAAAATGAACCATACAAAGGACACTTATAAAACAGTGGTTTTCAAATTGTGCCCCAAGGAGCTTCGGATTCTAAACAAGGGATTGCAAAGTGGGTGAGAGAAGATGAGTTGGGGAGCCAGGTCCCCATCCCACTTTAGCCAGAATGGCACACCTTTTACTGGCATTTTATATGGAATTTCCATTTAAGATCTAGTTGATTGGAAACTATAAAAAAGAAAATTTGAAAGTGCATATCTTAAAAGACAAAGCCCCTACGTAGTGAACAAGCCACTCTGATGCTAACAGAATATACCTGGAGTAAGAAAATTAACCAGCTTACCTCTTTAAAGATGCTCAGAGAGAAATCTCTTACTAGGAGCAGAATGGATGCGTGACCAGACCTCATTTTAAGAAATCAGCCTTTTTAATACTTGCCATGAGTTACTCATCGGGAAAATGCTTTCTCTTCTTTTCTTTTCACTTTTGTGCAGGCAGTGATGCCTATTTTTTTTTTTTTATCTGAAGTTCAGCAGACTACATACTTAAGAAAGCATAACTAGGGACTTCTCTGGTGGTCCAGTGGTTAAGACTCCATGATCCCAAGGCACAGGACCCAGGTTCAATCCCTGGTCAGGGAAGTAGATTCCAAATGCCACAACTAAGAGTTTGCGTATAGCAGCACATGTCACAACCAAAGATCCTGCATGCCCCAACTAAGACCTGGTGAGTCAAATACATAATAAATAAAATAAATTTTAAAAAGAAATCATAGCTAACATCAGAAAAGAAAGGAGCTAAGGACATGTTGCTTTCCAGGAGCATGATCTGGGCTGTTGGTTCTTTTCTTTGAACAAAATGCAAAATTCACATTGCATCAGAAGCATCTGTGGGTTATTCTCAGAGTCTATAAAGGCCAGGAAAGGAGGTTGCCCTCACTGAACATCCCAAGCGAAGCTGGATACTATGGGAGAACCCACCCTCATCTCTGCCTTCTCATCCAGTACTGCATTTCTGCTTCAAACTGACCAGATGATCTGCTCATTTGGCTCCATGACTAGTATTAAAGTTTTCTAATGCATCTCCTTGGCAAATTCAAGGGAACTGATTTACATCCCTAGGCTCAGTCAGCAGCAGAGAATGGAAAAGTCAGAAGGTACTTGCTTCAGAGAGCATCTGAGCACTGGAGTCAAAAGCTTGCTCCTCAGCTCAGTGTAGCCAATTTGGCTGAGACTCTGGCTCTCTCAGGCCAAGTCTAGAGCAATTAATCACAATTACAGGTGAATATCTAAAAGGGATAAAGTCCAGCTGGATCCAGTAGAGAGAGCTGAGCCTTGTAGCTGAAGGTAGCCACAGCTTTTATAAGCCACAGGTAAAGTGGAAGAATCTCCTCTTTTGAAAGCCTACCCTGAACTCTTGGTGATTATGATGAAAAAAAAATTATTATTTTTTAGGATCTACTTCAGCCCTTTATTGTACCAGGTAGATGCTTTAACTTAGTATTCCTCTTAATCTTCACATTATTAATGTAGGATAGTATCGTTTTTCACCAGTTCACAGTTGAGTAAACTGAAGCTCAAATTGGTTAACTGATTTACCCAGAGTTATGAGAGCAAAAAGTAGCAGAACTGGAATTTGAACATAGCTCTGAAATCGTGGCAAGTCCATTCCTCTGTCTAAGGCATCCATGACCCCCTCTGGAACCACTAAATGGAACGGTGCTTTCTCCCTCCCTATGGTGTCAGGGTCTCATCCTCAGCCCAGGGACATTGGAACCACAGCCAGTCAGACCCCAGATGACCCATCATGCATGGAACAGCCAGACTTCTCACTTCCCATCAGCCCCACGCAGCCTCAGGGTGCAGGCATCTAAGGTAACATCTTGATCTTCCCCTCACATTTCTCTGAATTCAAGTTGACTTTTCCCAAAGGAGCTTCGTTCCTGAACCCTGGCTGACCAAGGACTCACTAGGGTCTGTACTGATACATCATGTGGCTATTCTTTCCCTAACCAAGTTCAGCCCCTCTGCCTCCCTCCCTGCTTCCCTTCCTCCCTTCCTTTTTTTCTTCTAGCTAGTACAGTGTTTGGAGATGGAAATGGCAACACACTCCAGTATTTTTGCCTGGAAAATTCCATGGACGGAGGAACCTGGCGGGCTACAGTCTGTGGGGTAGCAAAGAATTGGCCACAACTGAGCGCATCAGCAATAGAGTGTTTGCAGTATGGTACAGGTACAAAAATAGAAATATAGATCAATGTAACAGGATAGAAAGCACAGAGATAAACCCACACCTCTAATGGTCACCTAATCTGTGACAAAGAGACAAAAATATACAATAGAGAAAAGACAGTCTCTTCAGTAAGTGGTGCTTGGAAAATTATATGTAACAGCTATATGTAAAAGAATGAAATGAAAAACACTCTCTAACACCATACACAAAAATAAACTCAAAATGGATCAAAGACTTAAATGTAAGACCAGATATGATAAAACTCTTAGAGAAAAACATAGGCAGAACACTCTTTGACACAAATTGCAGTAAGATCTTTTTTAACCTACCTCCTAGAGTAATGAAAATAAAAACAAAAATAAACAAATGAGACTTAATTAAACTTAAAAGCTTTTGCACAACAAAGGAAACCATAAACAAAATGAAAAGACAACCCTCAGAATGGGAGAAAATATTTGCAAATGAAGCAACTGACAAGGGATCAATCTCCAAAATTCACAAATAACTCATGCAACTCAATATCAAGAAAGCAAACAACCCAATCTAAAAATGAGTGAAAGATTTCAGTAGGCACTTCTCCAAAGAACACATATAGTTGGCCAATAAACACATGAAAAGATGCTCAATATCACTAATAATTAGAGAAATACAAATCAAAATTATAAGATATCACCTCACACTAGCAGAATGACCATCATCAAAAAATTCTACAAACAATAAATGCTGGAGAGGGTGTACAGAAAAGGGAATCCTCTTACACTGTTGGTGGGAATGTAAACTGATACAGCCACTATAGAGAACAGTATGGAGGTCCTTTACTAAAAATAGAACTACCATAAGATCCAGCAATCCCACTCCTGGGCATATACCCAGAGAAAACCATAATTCAAAAAGATACATGCACCCTGATCCCCCAGTGCATCACTACTTACAAAAGCCAGCTCTTGGAAGGAACCTAAAAGTGTATCAACAGGAATGGATGAAGAAGATGTGGTACATATATACCATGGAGTATCACTTAGCCATCTAAAGGAACAGAACTGTGCCATTTGCAGAGACGTGGATGGACCTAGAGACTGTCATACAGAGTGAAGTAAGTCAGAAAGAGAAAAACAAATATTGTAGAATATTGCTTATACATGGAAACTAGAAAAATGATACGGATGAACTTATCTGCAAAGTAGAAATAAAGACACTGACATAGAGGACATACGTACCCATACCAAGGGACAAGGGGAAGGGGAGGTGGAATGAGCTGGGAGATTGGGATGGACATATATACACTACCATGTATAAAATAGATAATTAATGAGAACTTTCTGTATAACACAAGGAACTCTACTCGGTGCTCTCTGGGAACCTAAATGGGAAAGAATCCAAAAAAGAGGAGTTATATGTACACATAGAGCTGGTTCACTTTGCTTCACAGAAGAAACTAACACGACATTAGAAACCAACTATATCCCAATAAAAATTAATAAATCAAAATTAAATATTCTTGAACTATAGAAATTTAAAAAAAAGACAGTCTTTGTTTACCAATACCTCTGCTTACAGTTTTTTATTAGAAAAATTACTAAATCTTTTTAAGGATGTAAATCAGGTTATTTGCTTATTTATTTTAATTAACCAAGGGGAACTTGTTTGTTTATATTCCTTGCTAGTGGTTGAAATGAAAATGACTTTGAGACTCTATTTGAAAACTGTTTGCACAATTAACATGCAATCTCTTTCACAAATGGTCCTGCTCTTGCACTCTAAGTCTGTACAATGTTACAGCCATGGTATGTGCTATGTACTTACTTGGTCCTGCCATTTCCTAGGACAGGGTCTCCTTTAGGACTGAGACATGTGGCTGTTTCCAGAATGATTCTTCACCATTAAAGATACTCTACAGGGTCTGCCACAGCTTTCTAATGATGTTCTCCAGTATATTAAGCCAACAGAACACCCTTGGAAAACAGGACTAGAGTCCTAGCATAACAATTTTGAAGAAGGCATGGTTCTCTGAAATATCTATCCTGGGACTTTGTTAAAACTCTGTTCCTTGTGTATTTTATATAGGACTTCTGGAAGTAGCTGGGTCACCAAAAACTCTTTTCTGCCTGGATGTGTATATATCTGCTTCACATAGTCCTGCTTCAACTAACTGTTTGCTAAAAATGGTTTCTTATGATTTTACTCTCAAGAATAATATCATCTATCTGGAAAACAGATATTTTCTTTTCATCAAAAGCCATCATATGTGGACTATATCTCCCTGCATCTCTTCCCCCAATAAGGTATCCTTTAACTGGTTCTCCCTGAAATCACACGTGTGCCTGACTCACAGTCCACATAGTTTTGGACAAGCCTGCTCAGAATTTCTGGCTGGCTCAGTGGGGCAGGGGACATCTCTAGACACTGCTCACTGAGGCTGCACAAAATGAATACAACACACAGATGCTGTATCAGCAGGACTGGAAGTAGCTGCTAACTTAGTCTGAAACCCCCTTAGTAATCATATGGCCAAGTCCTTTATTTATAGCACAAAGGGCCCACCCAGGGACTGACAATGTTCACTTTCAGGGCTACACTTGGCAATTCATCTGGTGACCTTGGGCAAGTCATGTCCCTGCCTGGCCCTCAGTATTTCATGCCTGACATGGGAAACTCTGTAAGATCACCTCATGATCTGACAAGCTGTGAATCTGGAAAAGGCTATGAATGGCCCTGCTCCTCACCCAAAGCACTATCAGGCGTCACATAAACTGTTTCGATTACTAAAGGTACTTGGGAGTGAGTTATCATAGGAAAATGGTGGAGTGGCAGAGTGGAAGGAGAGGCAGGACCCTGGACAGAACTGAGAAGCTGGTGAGGCCTAAGTGTATGTTTAGGAGAATCCAGGCTCTCCATCTCTTACTGAACTAAGACTTTTAAAGCCAAAAGCATCCTTAGGCAAGTCACTGACCAATTTTTTTTTTTTTTTTTTTTTGCCTCATTTCCTCCATCTGTCAAACAAGCAGGATGGTTTCTGTCCCTTCATTGTTGGTTTCTGTCCTTCAGTGTTGTTGAGATGACTAAGTCAGATCATCATTTGAAATGTTTCTAGATCTAGGAGTAAAGATATCTCATCAATATCATACTTCACCATTCTTTGGAGAAGTAAGCTGCCTCTTGTTTCTCTCCACATAAGCCTGGTTTTAGGAAAGTATCCATAATCAATCAGTTACTCCATAATCACATTGTAACTGTTCCCACTACAGCTATCTGCTGTGCTTCATTTCTAACCGGATAAGAAGAATTAGAATCCCCAGGTCTTTCGATTAAAAGAAATTCTAGATCTAAGGAACTGCAGCTAAGAATAGAGGTGAGAGTAGCCCGTAATTTGGAGTGCAGAGGATCTTTTGCTACATGGTGAGTTTTATGAAGCAAGTCTTAACTCTGGGACAAGAGGAACAAGAGGGTAGGAAGCTGTATCTACCCTTGTTGTATCTAAACACGAGGCACGGGTCAATAGCATGGCCTAATCTCCCCCGTTCACCCTAGGGCTTCCCTTGACCTCGTGGGATATTAACACACATCCTAATTCTAAAACTCACAAGTTTATTCCCACATAATACTGACAATAATTTGACAATAGGGCTGTCTTTTAATTATTTACCCTCTGTTATCTGTTGAGTGCAGTACAACAGGCGCTCATCACAGTCACATCACAGGGAACGCTGCTTTATTTCAAGGTGTAAAGTGGCTTTATAAGAGAATGGTGAAGTACGATACTGATGAAATGTCTCCTAGATCTAAAAACGTTTCAGGTGACGATCTCACTTAATCATCTCAACAACAATGAAACGCTTGAGGGACAGAAACTATCCTGCCTGTTTGACAGATGGAGGAAATGAGGCAAAAAAAAATTGGTCAGTGACTTGCCTAAGGATGTTTTTGGCTTTAGAAGTCTTAGCGTAGAAGGGATCCAGGGGCTGATTATTCAGACCAGCCTCCCTCCGATGTAGGAATCCCCTTTTCTAACTTCTCTGACAGATGGACACCCAGCTTGAATTGTTCTGAAGAAGTGCCGCTCCCTATTCTAGTCTTCAGCAAATTCTACCTTTATTCACTTGAAATATGCCTCAGTAAAACTCATCCCACTAGTTCTGAGGAATAGGAGCTAACTGCCTCTTTTAATGGCACCCCACCCCAGTACTCTTGCCTGGAAAATCCCATGGATGGAGGAGCCTGGTAGGCTCCAGTCCATGGGGTCGCTAAGAGTCGGACAAGACTGAGAGACTTCACTTTCACTTTTCACTTTCATGCATTGGAGAAGGAAATGGCAACCCACTCCAGTGTTCTTGCCTGGAGAATCCCAGGGACAGGGGAGCCTGGTGGGCGGCCGTCTATGGGGTCGCACAGAGTCGGACACGACTGAAGCGACTTAGCAGCAGCAGCAGCCTCTTTTACTGTCAAGATCTCCCCGTTAAACAGGTAATATGAACCCATTTTATAGATGAGGAAACTACTCAGGCCACAGATCTCAAGTTAAGAGCCAGACACTAAACCCAGAGGATTTCAGACACAGCCTCTCCCATAAATTCTCCAGTCTTCCCCATGTGCCCACACTGTAGTATACTTGGTCCTCCTGCCACTGGCCGTTCCTAATACATTTGATGACCAGGTATATTTATACCCATACATCCTCAGATACACTATCCTAAGGGCTTTTAACTTGTCTCCTCTTGGTTTCTGGTGTCGTCATCATCTAGGTTACAAATGCCTCCGCAAAATGTGGCTCTGTGTCAGTGGAAGGAGTAACTGCTACTAACAAGTCTTGTCCTGGAAAAATCTTTAATAACTGACTTTCTGGGGGAGAAAAAAAGGCCTGATGTAAGACACTTGCCTATTTCCACAGTGTAAATATTCCCACCAGTTCAAGTCCAATAGATGTGCCCCATTGCCTCTTGCCACCACGAGCTGGCTGCAGTGCCCATGGGACTATCTGCTACAGACCACTGACAACTGGACTGGAACCCGGACCAGGTGACTTGAATGAAGCAATGTCCAGAAGTTAACATGCTCTCTGTGCAAATCTGTGTATGAGGTAAGCCAAGCTTTTGAATGGAGTAAATGTGAAGGATGCTGATATTCATGAAATAAATTCATTCAATAAATATATATTTTTCTAGGAACTGGGATGTAAAAGTTCAAAAAAATCTGTTTTCAGCAAGAGAAAATACAGTAAAATGATAACAATAAAAATAAAATAATGCTATAAGCTATCAATTGTAATAAAAGATGAGAAAAATAAAGCAGAAGAAAGGGGCACAGTTTAGGATGTACTGCTTTAAAGTAAGCCAGTCAGGAAAGGTCTATCTAACAAGAGAATATCTCAGTCGACAGAAGTAGGGGAGTGAGCTGTGTGATATTTGGAGAACGATCCTAACAGAGGGAACACAGCATGCACAGTTACTGACACGGACATGAGCTCAGTGTAGTGGTGAAACAGCAAGGGGACCAGTGTCACTGGAGCAGAGTGAGCGAGGGGATGGTGGCTGGAGACGGGCGCAGAGCAAGGCCATGCCACCCAGAGCCATCATGTGTTAGTTCCGAGGTCTCGGTCATAGCATAGCACTCTAAAGGACATGGGGAGTCTTTGGAGGAGAGCAGGACGTGGGCTTCCCAGGTGGGGCAGGGGTAAAGAATCCGCCTGCCAATGCAGGAGACGTAAGAGACCTAGGTTTGACCCCTGGGCTGGGAAGATCCCCTGGAGAAGAAAACGGCAACCCACTCCAGTATTCTTGCCTGGAAAATTCCATGGAGAGAGGGGCCTGGTGGGCTATAATCCTTGGGGTTGCAAAGAGTTGGACACGACTAAACAACCAAGCACAGCAGGGTACAGACACAGCACACAATTTGAGTTACATTGTTAAAGGTTTCCCAGCTGCTGTGTCGAGAACAGCTCACAGTATTTGCTGATGGACTGGCTGTAGAGTGGGAGGGAGAGACAAGCATGAAGGATTGACGCCCAGCGTTTTGCCTTAGAAGTTGAAAGGATGAAGTTACTTCTAAAAATTGGGAAGTGTGGGGTGGGTGGTGGTGTAAGTATGTTCACAACCCATGAGTATTAGGTGTGACTGAGGATGGAGGACTCGATGGACGTGAGTCTCAGTGAACTGTGGGAGTTGGTGATGGACAGGGAGGCCTGGCGTGCTGCGACTCATGGGGTCGCAAAGAGTCGGACACAACTGAGCGACTGATCTGATCTGATCTGATCTGAGAATGGAGAGCCTCAGTGCAGAACAGATGTGCAGAGTGGGCCTGTGGGCAAATGCACTGCCCACCCTCTTCAGAAGGAGAGGTATGCTGAGGATGCGCTGGGCAAGGAAACCTGAAAGCGATGTGGGATTTATCGAGTGTGTAGGCATAATAAAAAATCTGCATTATTAGAGATTCAAGATAAATCCGAGGAAATCTCAGATAGATGTGGTGAACCTGCTACAGTTTTAATGTTTGTTTGTCCCCAAAATCCATGTCAACTCTTGACCCCAATGTAATGGTATCTGGAGGCTAGGCCTTTGGGAGGGGATGATGTCATGAAGGTAGAACCCTCATGAATGGGACTAGTGCTCCTACCCTCAGGGAGCTGTCTAGCCCCTTCCTCCATGTGAGGACACAGTGAGAAGAACCAGGAAGCAGGTCCTCACCAGATAACAAGCCACTCAGCACCTTGATCTTGAATTTCCTAGCCTCTAGGACTGTGAGAGATAAATTTTTATTTATAAGCCATCTAACATAATGGTTTCCCTAGTGGCTCAGTGGTAAAGAACCTGCCTGCCAATGCAGGAGACTGGAGTTTGATCTCTGGGTCCGGAAGATTCCCTGGAGAAGGAAATGGCAACCCCACTCCAATATTCTTGCCTGGGAAATCCCATGGGCAGAGGAGCCTGGAGGGCTACAGTTCATGAGGTCTCAAAAGAGTCAGACACGACTTAGTGACTAAAGAACAACAAGCTTACAATAGTTGTAGCAGCTAAAAAGATGAACCTGGCCCTATTTCATCTCCATCTTGGTTGAATTCACTGGGTATGAGTTTTTTCAGACCTGTGGACCCCATGCTCCTTCTTGTTTTCTGGCTCCACTCGGGTCTAAATTTCAACTTTGCCTTAATGAGCCCATGCGAGTGCCAAGCCCACGCAGTGTCTACACTCTCCGGATACACCAATGAACAAATACGATAGAAATACTGACCTCACATAACTCAAGAGTCTAATCAGGGAGACAATTATTTTGAATAACAGAAATAAGTGTAATTTAGAGTTGTGACAAGTTAAAAAAAAAGTATGGATAGGGTAGAGAGTTAAGAGCAACATGATCAAGGGAAGCTTTCTTGAGGAAGCAACCATGCAGATGAGCCCTGAGGAACGAGCAGACGCGACCAAGCAGAGAACCACAGGAAAGGTACCTCCGGAGATGGAGCACCATCCTCCAAACGCCTAGAGCAGAAAAACAATGTGTGACTTGGAAGGGCCTTATAATCTCTGGGCTTCCCTGATAGTTCAGTTGGTAAAGAATCTGCCTGTAATGCAGGAGACCCTGGTTCGACCCCTGGGTCGGGAAGATCCGCTGGAGAAGGGATACGCTACCCAATAGAGTATTCTTGGGCTTCCCTTGTGGCTCAGCTGGAAAAGGATCTGCCTGCCATGCGGGAGACCTGGGTTCAATCCCTGGGTTGGGAAGACCCCTCGGGAGAAGGGAAAGGCTACCCACTGCAGTATTTTGGCCTGGAGAATTCCATGGACTATACAGTCCATGGGGTCGCAAAGAGTCAGACACAACTGAGCGACTTTCACTACAATCTCTAGTGTGAAAAGTAGGCTAGACCGAGGTGAGGCTCCTGAATCCTAACCAAATCCTTGACGACCCAGCACTGTGCCCTCGTTCCGTTCATTTACTGTCCCTGGAGCTCATTTTTTTCACCTGGGAACTGGGAACACGTTCATTTACTGTCCCTGGAGCTCATTTTTTTCACCTGGGAACTGGGAACACCGATCAGGCCCATACTGGATTGTCATTAGTCAGGTTCACGTACTTCCTAGCAGCTTAATCTTGAGCTTCTGTTTTCTTATCCATAAAATGTGGGTAACACTAGCTACCTCATAGAGATGTTTAAACAATGAAATACATGCCTGTAAGGAGTCTAGGCAGTCAGTGCTTCATAAAGGTCAGTTGCCCTCCTCTTCTCAGACCCTTAAGGGGTTCGGTGAGGCTCAACTTGCACCACTGAAATGGGATGGTGGGGAGGGCATGTTGTTTCCCACTGACAGGAGGGATAGCTGGCAGTAAGCCTCACGCTCATTCCTCTCCCTTGCCTGCCCCCATGCCCTGGAGGGCTGTGGGCAAGGTGGAGAGGCTTTGGACATGGCTCTTTGGTGGCTGGGTTTTAAGTGGCCACCTCGGCAGAAGGCTGATACCTTGCCTTCCTGGGCTGAGGGTGAGGGTGGGCAGGAGGTGGTGGGAAAAGCTGGCTCTTCTGTGGAAGCTTTTATTAGAAGCAGGGGATTCCCCAGTGTTCTTTCAAAGTCTTTCGGCCACACAGTAAATGTCCCAAGGTCAAATTTATTAGTGTATCTAACAGCCCCGAGAACTCTTGGCTTCGGTGCCGAATCCCTCTTATCTCCTCTCCCCGCCTGGAGCCTTGCAATTTAGCCAAGGCAGCTGCTCATCCCCATCCCCCAAATCTGTATACAAAAATAGATACATGCAGGCGGTCACTGCTTTCATGGGTCCATCATCAGAAACTAGATCTGCTCAGGACACTCTCCAATAAGGGGAAAGAGGAGCTGGTAGATGATTACATGGCAGAATGACAGAGCTTGGACTAGTCCCCAGCAATCCAGAAAGGGTACACACAGCACCTGGGAAAAGCCTTTTTACTGTCTGAACTTCAGCTTTCATATTTCTGAAAGAGATCCAAAAATTCTGCTGAGCTCATGGGGTTTGGGGAAAATATTTTGGGGATGGCGGTCATGAACATCCTTCACATCTGTTATATAAACAAAGACTATTATTGAGGATACTATGATTTCTACTGTTTCCAATAAGCCAAATGACCGTGGTTAGGTGAGGAGAGGACCCACTGGATCCCTTGTGGAGCTGGCTGCTTCTGAGTTGGACCTGGGATTCATCTCAGAAGAGCAGCTGCTATTTAACCAGCAGTTTCACACCTTGCCTCCTGGGAACACAGAGGGAACAGGCTGCTTTCCCGCAGCCATGGTGGAGAGCACGGGTGAACAAATGGCCAAGGGCACAGAGGGCAGGGCAGCCAAGGGACACTTCGAAGAGGCTGAGGGCACCCCAGAGGCTAGCTTAGTGAAGGGTCTGTGTGAGTTGCCTGGGTTTCTTCTGCATCTCTGAGAAGTGCCCCCTGCCCTGAGGTGGGCTGGGGGCTGGGCAGAGCTCCTGGCTGCAGCCTCCCAGCCTGTGCCTGCGCATCTCATTACTGAGCAGGCCTGAATCAAAGCTGCCCTGTGCAGCTGCTGTCCCATTTAATCCATTCGTAATCAAAAGTCATTAGCATGGATGCCTTGGTGCTGAGGTTATTGTGTGTGTGATCAAAGCCACGGCTCCTGCCCACTCCCCAGAGCTGCCTGCACCTGGGAGGGCATGGAGGCCTGTGAGCCAGGGGCATGAAGCAGGCAGGCCCTGGCCATCCAACGGAATGTGGGCTCCTTGAGTAAAACTGGGAGCAGCAAATGCTGCCTTGCCCACCTGAGGTTCAGCAGCCTTGGGGAGGCCCCTGACACAGGTCCTTTTTCCCTTTGGAGGCTGACATTCCCAACTCAGAGACTTGAGGGAGCAGGTGGAGGCAAGGGAAGGCTGAGGGCAAGCAGGGGACACGTGGTGTTAGACTCAGGAAGAAGAAAGAAAGTGTTAGTCACTCAGTCGTGTCCGACTCTGTGACCCCATGGTCTATCCATGGAATTCTCCAGGCAAGAATACTGCAGTGGGTTACCATTCTCTTCTCCAGGGGATCTTCCTGACACGGGGATCGATCCTGGGTCTCCCGAACTGCAGGCAGATTCTTTACCATCTGAGCTACCAGGGAAACCCCTAGACTCAGGAAGGATTTGTAAACTCTCACTTACAGGAGAGGATACTAAGACCCAAACAAAGCACAGTACCCGGCTGGCAGGCACCTGTGGGTATATGGCAGGAAAGAGAGAAAGAGGAGAAGAGAGAAAAGAGGAGAGAGGGCAAGACAAAAGTTTCCTCCAAGTGCTGTACAGCAGAGAAAGGAAACACAAGCCTAAAGAAGTAGAGCAGGAGGAGCTAAGAGTCAAGATGTTCTGGGCCATTAATAGTTTATACAGTCCTTCCAACACACCAGCTCCGGTAACTCCCTGAGCCGTCTCTCTAAAAGCAGTGAAATCCCAGCCCAGATATCACTCTCTATTTATAAATTCTGCCTGAGTAAAGCTTGATATTCCACTTCTCTCTGGCCATCCAGATTATAAGCATCACTAAGGTCCAAAGGAAGACTCAAGTCTTTCAAGAAGTTTCTCGAACCTCCCTTCTCTGAATTGTTCTACCGTGTTCTACCTGTAACACTCATTTGGTACTTAGCATGCCTTGTCCTTCTCATAGCTCCTGGCTTGACAAGGGAAATAATAACTCTGACTCATGGATAATGGCGATAATGACATTGATAATGATGTAGGGTGTGTATGAACTTTGCTCCATCAGCCAGATCAAAGCCCCTACAGGCAGCTGTTGTGTAATGCCCTTCAGGACACCCCTCCAGAGATGCTCTGAAGTTGACCAGGTCCTGAGTCTCTGGCCAGAAATTGTGAGCTTCTTGAGGGCAGCTCTGGACCTTGGATGACTTTGCATCTGTTTCTGGGCCATGCATAGTCCTCAGATATGGCAGACCCATAACAAGAGTCTATGCTATGCTATGCTAAGCCACTTCAGTCGTGTCCGACTCTGTGTGACCCCACAGACGGCAGCCCACCAGGCTCTGCCATCCCTGGGATTCTCCAGGCAAGAACACTGGAGTGGGTTACCATTTCCTTCTCCAATGCATGAAAGTGAAAAGAGAAAGTGAAGTCGCTCAGTCATGTCTGACTCTTAGCGACCCCATGGACTGCAGCCTACCAGGCTCCTCTGTCCATGGGATTTTCCAGGCAAGAGTACTGGAGTGGGGTGCCATTGCCTTCTCCTAACAAGAGTCTACAGAAGAGTGAATAAAAGACACAAAGAGTTTTGCATGAATGTGTCTGTGTTAGGATTTTGACATGGTCGGTGTCAAAAAAAGCACTAAGGCTTTTGGGCTGTTTGTTTTCTCTGCCTGAAATTCTCTTTCTAGGCTGCCTAAAGGTACTCTATTTCCACCAAAACTTCTGAACCATTCTCAAGAGGCCACAGAAAGAAGAACAGAGTGTGTGGTTTGTACACAAGACCTGGGTGCATGGAAAAACTGCATGGGATTGGCTCTCTGAGTTAGGGGGATTCTAATCTCCCCACATGGGGAAGAGTCCCTTGGGAGCTGCATGTATTCTTTTAGATCCCAGTGGATGCCTGGGATGCAAATACCATGATATACCATGAGTTAATACATGATATTAATTGTTTACATGACTATAGCTTTCATGATGGATTTAGGGGATAAAGGAACATGCTAGATCCAGGTTGTGCATGACACTGTGCAGTCCTTCACACCAAGAATGATCAAGTTTGGGAGCTGAAACCTAAATGGGAAGACTTGGGGGCAATTTAGAAACATTTACAATAGAACCCAATACCAAGAGAACGAATCTTTCCCTTGCTGAGTTCTATGTCATGTTGGAAGATAACCAGGTACTCCAAAGGTATAAATAATAAATAATCATCCATTACGGAGTGGGCGATTGATGGTAATAACTAGCCTTTACATAATAAGCTCTCATATGTGTCCTTGTGTCAGACAAATCTCATTTGTTTCTCACAAGTTTTCTGAATAGGTATCAGTAATTCCATTCCGAAGATCCAGTGACATTAAGTCATTTGCCTGAGGCCATGTGGTTAGAAAGTGACTGAGTTGAGACCTGAACTCCTGTCTCTGATCCCTCTGCTGAGTGCTGTTTCCCCATCGCCTTCCCCATCTCTGGCTCAGCCCCACCTTGAGGAGGGTGTAACTGATGCAGAGCATTCACACACCATGGACAGAGCCCAGGTACCTCAGGACTCGCCTCACCTCTCTGCTCATACACACTTCCGGCACAGCATCCCAGACTCACACTGCTGGAAATAAACATTTGAATGTATTCAGATAAGTGAATTAAAGCTCTGAAAGGTTAATCACCTGCTCAACACCACGAGGTTAGTATGCGATAGGCTTAAAACCCAAGTCTTGCACTCTCAGTTCAGTGATATTTTTATTATTATTATTGAATGGCTGTATCTGAGAATGGAACAGTGGCTGGGAAGAGGGGACATGTGGGCATCTGTCTTTTGCACACTGGCATTTCAAGGACAACACTCTACTTAAAATGTCTGCGGTAATTTACTAATATGTTGCCACTGCGGGCACACAGGGCCAGTGCCAACCCCATCCTCCTAGGAGTAGATCAGGGTGGCTCTGGCATGGGCATCCATTCAGCACAGTGTGTGGTATCCACCCGCCTTTACCACTAGGGATTCAATATGAACACAGGACACTGGGGAGAGCAGGTGGAGATTTTCTCCCCTGATTTTTGAGAATCCACAATTTCGGCTTAATTTGTAATAGATAGTGAGCGTAAAGAAACTGACAACAGGGCCATCAGCTATTCTGTTAGTAACACTTGAGGCCACGGCACTTCAATATGACTCGAGCCAGCTGTCCAATGCACAGAAAGACCTTTGACCCTACCCTTGGAGAAATGTAATTCTCTTCATGCCTCTTTCTGTCCACAGGGAGTTAGAAACCAGAGCTGCCAGAATAATCAGAAGGCTTCCCTAATGACCATGCTCAAACAAGCGGAGATTACGCATTGTCAGAAATGTAATCTGCAACTCTTCTCATCTGTTTCATTTTGTTTGCATTTTTAAAAGCACTCCTTGAGGAAAAAAAAAAAAAAAATGAGACAGTTGGGGTCCTCCCTGTTCTTGCACCTAAGTGATACATTTATCTTCATCTGGCATATCTTCATCTTCCCCTGGCGTGCCAGGGAGGGGAATTAGAATGTGTTAAACTCACAGGCTCTCTAGTATTGCAGTTTCTAGCCCATACAGTAGGTACGCATGTCTTTTCTAGACACGTAACCAAACATGGATTAACTCTCTGTACACTGACATGACCAAAAACAGTTTCTCTGAATGCTGCTTCCCAACCTTTGTCGATACCCCTATGGATCAGACACACACATACTGACCTGCCACAGACTACAATGCTCATTGCGACCCCTGCTCCCATATTCTCTGGGGTCTTGCCATCATTTCTAATAACAGCTGAGATCCTTACCATGGCCTTCAAGGCCCTCTACACTTATCCTCTCATTCTCTGGAACTCTGGCCCACTCAGCTCCACCCACCATGGCTCCACATTCCTTTTGCACAGTTAGTTTGCAGTCTTTGTCAGACATACTACAGAATTGCCTAGTGTTTTACACACACACACACCCACGCTCCAGGGTGAAATCCGACCCTAGAAAGTTTCTGTAGAGTTGCCAAGGTAATTACTACATTTAGCCAGGATTGAGGACCAAGGCTTTTGTGCTGGCTCCTTTCTCTGTCTGGAATTCTCTTTCCTGGGATGCCTACTGGCTCTCTCCCTGACTCTATGCACATCATAATACATATCAGACAGGCCTTCGCCAGCTAGTCTCTCCACATCAGCACCTCTTCCTCTTCTCCATTGTTTTCTATCCTCTGCCTTACATTATCTCTTACATTATCTCTCTTGGTACATTAGGCTCTCTGACATTTTACTGTGAATTTCTTAATTCATTTCTTATCTGTCTCTCTTCTAACCCCTGTCCCATCCAACTTCACTGTAAACTCCCAAAGTACAGAGATTTGTTTCATTCACTGCTACCTCTCAACAGTGCCTGACACATTATAGGGGTTCAATAAAGACTTGTTGACAAGCAAGGCATGAATGTCTCTCTGCTCTGCAGTCAGGAGGGCTCTGCTTTGTGTCCCGAGCACTGGAGATGGGTTTGCATCAAGCCATTTCCACTTCGTCACACAACGGCAGGCCAGGTTTGGATTTTCAGCCGATGGGCCTGTGTACTCACTGTGGTAGCTATGGATGACCTCGATTCTCATCTGGGAAGGCGCAGAGTGAAGGATGGAGATGCTAGTGTTACAAATGACTGGGCAGGCATCATGGCAGAACTGTGCCAGGCACTAGGCAAACCGATGTGGCCTCTGGCTAGGGCTGGATCCTTTGGGAAACAGGAGGCCTTAGAAGTGGAAAAGCAGGACTTGACTTGGACTACTGAGCAGATCCTACAGCCATCACACAAAGTGGGACTCTAACCTGTGCCCTTCCAACCACTGCAGTGATGTGCCTATTCTTAAACTCCCCTTTCTCCCAACTCTAGTATCTGCTAAGGATATGTTTTTATCCCCTTTCCAATGTCAGTCTAGCTTTGGTTCTAATACATGCATGAGACCCCAGGGTGGCCATTTCAGTTTGGTTCCTTTGATTGACCAGGACTATCCCTGTCATTATAGAGTTCTCTGAGCACATTTCAAGAGCACCCAGCCATGGTTCCATGTAAAAAATTCTATGTAAGTTAAGGAGATGGTAACAGTCAATGAGACTCAATCAATTGATTGATATAGGAAAGTAGAGACTATAGTGGATTTTGACTTAGTTCCATATGAAAAAAAGTTAAAGTGTTAGTTGCATCCGACCCACTGTGACCCTTTGGACTGTAGCCCACCGGGCTCCTCTGTCCGGGCAATTCTCCAGGTAAGAATGCTGGAGTAGGTTGCCATGCCCTCCTCCAGGGGATCTTCCTGACCCAGGAGTCGAACCAGTGACTCCTATGTCTCTTGCATTGCAGGCAGATTCTTTATCTGCTGAGCCATCAGAGAAGTCCTTATTTCCATATACTATTGATGAAACTGCTAATTGGAAAAACTAGGACTAATCAATAATTTGGGAGGCGAACATCCTGATCACACTAGGCTATGAGAGACTCCTCTAAAATGTGGACTTACTCATTCAACAAACATTTCCTGAATACTTACATACTTGCTGTGTGCTGGGGCAAATGGGGCCCCCAGGCAGAGTGCTTTACCACTCCATGCCTAGGGCACCCAAAACCTGACTATGCCTAATCACCTGAGACCGTTTAAAAAAAAAAAAAAACAATGTTTAACACACAAGGCTCTGATGTTTCCATTTACAAGGTTCAGAATGGGGCCAAGCACATATTATGTGATTCTGTTTATAGGAAATGTCCTCAGTAGGCAAGTCTGGAGAGACAGAAAGTAAATTAAACATGTCTTAGAGCTGGGGAGGGGAAGGGGAAATGGGAAATAACTGAATGAGTATGAGTTCTTTCTTGGGGTGATGAAAATGTTCTGATAGATGGTGGTGATGGTTGCACAACTATGCAATACACTAAAAACCAATGAACTGTACACTTTAAAAGATGGGCACAACAAAGGACAGGAACGCAAGGACCTAACAGAAGGAGAAGAGATTAAGAAGAGGTGGCAAGAATATACAGAAGAACTATACAAAAAAGGTCTTCCTCACCTGGAAAACCATGATGGTGTGGTCACTCACCTAGAACCAGACATACTGGAGTGTGATGTCAAGTGGGCTTTAAAGACGCATCACTATGAACAAAGCAAGTGGCAGTGATGGAATTCCTGCTGAGCTATTTCTAATCCTAAAAGATGATGGATGCTGTTAAAATGCTGCACTCAATATGCCAGCCAATTTGGAAAACTCAGCAGTGGCCACACCACCGGAAAAGGTCAGTTTTCATTCCAATCCCAAAGAAAGATAACGCCAAAGATGTTCAAACTACCCTACAATTGTGCTCCTTTCACATGCTAGCAAAGTAATGTTCAAAATCTATCAAACTCGGCTTCAACAGTAATGAACTGAAAACTTTCAAATGTACAAGCTGGATTTAGAAAAGGCAGAGAAACCACAAATCAAATTGCCAACATCCACTGGATCAAAGAAAAAGCAAGGGAATTCCCCCCAAAAATCTACTTCTGCTTCATTGACTGTGCTAAAGCCTTTAACTGTGTGAATCACAACAACTGTAGAAAACTCTTAGAGAGATAGGAATATCAGACCACCTTACTTGTCTCCTGAGAAACCTGTATGCAGGATAAGAAGCAACAGTTAGAACCAAACATGGAACAATGGACTGGTTCAAAACTGGGAAAGGAGTATGTCAAGGCTGTATATTGTCACCCTGCTTATTTAACTTATACGCAGAGTATACCATGTGAAATGCTGGGCTAGATGAAGCACAAGCTGGAATCAAGACTGCTGGGAGAAATATCAACAACCCCAGATATGCAAATGATATCACTCTAATGGCAGAAAGCAAAGAGGAACTAAAGAGCCTCTTGATGAGGGTGAAAGAGGAGAGTGAAAAAGCTGACTTAAAATTTAACATTCAAAAAACTAAGATCATGGCATCCAGTAACATCACTTCATGGCAAATAGATGGAGAAAAAGTGTAAATAGTGACAGATTTCATTTTCTTGGGCTCCAAAATCACTGTGGATGGTGACTGCAGCCACAAAATTAAAAGACACTTGCTCATTGAAAGAAAAGCTATGACAAACCTGCTGCTGCTGCTAAGTCACTTCAGTCGTGTCCGACTCCGCGTGACCCCATAGACATCAGCCCACCAGGCTCTCCTGCCCCTGGGATTCTCCAGGCAAGAAAACTGGAGTGGGTTGCCATTTCCTTCTCCAATGCATGAAAGCGAAAAAGTGAAAGTGAAGTCGCTCAGTCGTGTCCGACTCTTAGCAACCCCATGGACTGCAGCCCACCAGGCTCCTCCATCCATGGGATTTTCCAGGCAAGAGTACTGGAGTGGGGTGCCATTGCCTTCTCCGATGACAAACCTAGACAATGTATTAAAATGCAGAGACATCGATTTGCCGACAAAGGTCCGTATAGCCAAAGCTATGGTTTTTCCAGTAGTCATGTATGAATGTGACAGTTGGACCATAAAGAAGGTTGAGCATTGAAGAACTGATGCTTTCAAATCGTGGTGCTGGAGAGGACTCTTGACAGTCCCTTGGACAGCAACGAGATCAAACCAGTCAATCCTAAAGGAAATCAACTCTGAATATTCACTGAAAGGATTGATGTTGAAGCTGAAGCTCCAACACTTTGGCCACCTGATATGAAGAGCCAACTCATTGGAAAAGACCCTGATGCTGGAAAAGACCTCAATGTTGGAAATGATGGAGGGCAGGAGGAGAAGGGGGTGACAGAGAATGAGATGGTTGGATGGCATCACCGACTCAATGGACAAGAATTTGAGAAAACTCCAGAAGATAGTGAAAGTCAGGGAAGCCTGGCTTGTGGCAGTTTATGGAGTTGCAAAGAGTCGGACATAACTTAGCGACTAAACAAAAACAACAAACAGAATGTGAATTATATCTGTTTTTTTTTTTTTTAAAAGATACTTTGGGAGCATTAAATTTTTAAAAACTGAAGGAACAAGACTGGGCTTCTGAATTTTTTAAAAAGTTCTACAAGTACTCGGGAAGCATAGCCAGGGTTGAAAGCCACTGTGCTCACAGCCTGAATCATCTCAAGAGACTGCAGCAGATTAAAGGCTAAGATCCCCCAGTGCAACAGGCAGGAATGTGTTTCCGTAAATCCTGAACCTGAGGAGCCCTGAGTTTCCAGGTTGAGGCTGAGGGAGGCTCATGTTCTCAGGCACTTCCAGGCATTCCCTCTGCTAGGCACTAGGGACACAGGAAAGCCAAATGCAGATGCAGCTTTGCACAAAGCGGATGCTCTGTTCTCGTTTACCCCAGGAGGAAGAGTTGCTGCCAACAGCAGGCTATGCAACCTGAAGATCTTGATTGAATTTCTAAGTGTAGCCCCCTCCAACATTCCCCCAAGCAGATTTTCCCCTTGAGTATAGAGTGTAGATGGTAATTAATTAGAACCGGGCTCCCCTGTGAATACAGATAAATGAGAAAGCAGCGGTTGAGGGGCCATCCTTGCCTGGAACAAGCCTTAGAGGAAGCAGTGAAGCAGCTGCCCAAGGGGAACATCCCCAGAGCAGGGGGGAGAGCATGTCGTGCCCTGGCAGCACTGAGTGTATGAAACAGGCCATCCCTACGGTGGCCCATGGTTCTGCAGAACCACAGCTGCGGTCTTCCTGCAAATTCAGCACATGGTGCAAACCAACAGGGAAATTAACCACCCAGAGACAAGAGACTGACCGATGAAGAACATTAGGCAGAATATCTCAGTGGCTTGAGTGGGAATTCTGCATACAGGTGCCCATGTAGGTTAATGAGATGAAGTGTGGAGCCTCCTGCTTCCTGGAAAGTTCCATGTGTGTAAATGGCCACAGTCGGGCAATTCTGAAGGAGCCAAGGGCAATGAGGAGAGTAACAATAAAGAGGCTGGATGACTGCCATAGACTCCTGGAAACATCCCAGGGCCCTGCAGAACCATGGTCCGAGGAAGCTATTTAACTATAGGTGGGAAAACCGACACAGAAGTAGCACCATCCAGTGTCATAACTACTCTATCAAACAATCTTGCTCTGAGTTTAAAAGAAAATGGAATATCTCTGGATATTTGTCTCTTCTCTAATCACTATCTGGCAACTTCCCAATAGTAAAAGAGAATAGCCAGGTGTAACTCTTTTTTACCATTCAGAAAAAAACTCTCCCTTGCATGATCAAACTTGATCAGTCACTGATTCATATCAATACCCTTCTCTCCAGAACACTAAGCTCTTTCCTGGCTCCAGGCACGAAGATGAATGCCGTATCATGTTGGAAAGCAAACTTGGCCTACAGCTGCTTTTCCACCAGCCCCCATGACTACGTCAATCCTCCACAGAGCCACTCCTGATTGCCTCATTCTGGAAATGTCCATGTAACTTGCACTGCTTCCATAGGCATCAAGACCCTCCAGCAACCTCCTCTTCTAAACGTCTATACTTGAAATACTGGGCATCCTTAAGAGGCACATACATTGCCTCGTACAGGTCAACTGAGTCAGGTTTTCACCTGCCCCTGCAGGTGAGTGGTATGAGCCTACAGGACAAAACCCATGATTTCTCTTCCCTCATAGTATGATGCATAGAGGGTTTGGGGGGCAGTTCTACCTGGCTTCAAATCCCAGCTCTGGCCATACCAACTGTCCACACCTGAGCAAACTGTAAAACTGTCAGCTTACCCTCTCTTACACGGACTCGGGTTCCACACATCTCCACGCAGGGCCTCCAGGTGCACAACCCTCTGGATAAGAAAGGAGGAAGCAGAAGTGTCTCTCTAATTGAGGCCAAAACAATGCAGCAGTGGCCTAACACTTGCATGTGTGTATGTGAGAGAGAGAGGCAGACAGACAGAGACAGAGACGGCGGGGTGGGGAGAATACGATAGAGAATGGACGAAGAGGAGAGAGAATGGAAGAAGAGAAGGGGAGAGAATAGAAGTAGAGAAGGGGAGAAGAGAATGGAGGAAGAAAAGACCCAGCAAAGAGGAGGGGCTATATTTGCAGATGAAGGCTGATAATCCTAACGGAATTTAGACAAACTAGAAATTGAAAAGCACACAGCTGCTGATATCAAATACGCCCTCTTTTTGCACTATATCAAAAAGCTTTAATTAACAACTAATTTATTTGCGTGAGAAAATAAATTTCCTTATCACACATAAGTGTATTATAAGTCAAAGAATAGAACCCCCAACCCCGATCTCCCATGTACACATCGGAAAAAAACAAAACAGGAGTGCAAATTAAACCTTTGGAAATAGGATAAAGAAGAATCTGGATCAAAGACAAAAAGAGTTTAGGGACCTGAGAGGTCAGCAGGACGAAAATAGAGACTTGAATCATGGAAAATCATCCTCTCTCTGCTGTGGGGACTCTGATAATGGTACTTGCCAAAAGAAACTGTCATTGCAGGTATGGACAGCAGTCAGGATGCCTGGGTTCTCTCCATGAGCAAACTGGGGTTTGTTTCCCAGTCCTGTGCACCAAAGTGAATGGTCATGATATTGGGGCCGAGTGGAGGGGCGGGGCGGGGGGAGTGGCGGGGACACAGAGCAGCAGCTGGGGCAGTGGGTGCGGAATGGCTGAAGGGTGAATCTGCCCTCTGCCCACAAGGCCTCTGTCCACCACCTCCAAGTGTCCACCCTTGGAGAGCTCTCCTTCCGCCAGGGCCTCTGTGATCTGCACAGAACCAGGTGAGAGAAGCCCTAGGCCCAGAAGTGTGCAGATACAGAGGCTGCCGGATACCAAGTGGCAAGATTTTCAAGCAGAACCTTGAACAACAGGTATCAGGAGAACTGCATTCCGGGCCCTGAACTGCCACTAACCTCCTGTATGCTTCCTTGAATGCTCCATGTCCCCCTCTGAGACTCAGTTTTCCCATCTGTCAAATGGAAGAGCTGCAAACTCAAACAAGAAATTTGAGTGTGGAGGGTCACTTGTGGGGCTGGGGTGACTGAAGGATCCAAAGTGTCCAGCTCCACTCCAGCCAGTTGTTTCCAGAAGCCAAAACTCTAAAACCTGGTGTGGACGCGATTGCATGTGCACACGAAGAATCTTTTTTATTTTCAAATGTTGGCAATTTTGGTAAAAACACTATGTGTGTCAAAAAAGAGACATCTGTGCAATGAATTTGGCCCTGGGCCGTCCATGTTGTCAGAAGACCCTTCATTCCTCATATTATGTGGCTGCCGAATAGGAGCTGCTCTATCACCACTCTCATTTCCAAATCCCTGATATGCAGACACCACTTCTGAACAAAAGTGAGCCAGTTTAGGAAAGGAGAGCTCACCAGGGCCTCCTGCAGCTGTGAAAGCAGTTCTGGGCTGAGGGAACTTGCTGATCAGTCTCCTGGTCCACAGAGGGCAGACCCTCATTTTCTCATATGCAGAACAAAGGGGCTGCACTAGGAGATCTCCAGGGTCCCCACACCCAAGGCCATGGCTGATGACATCAGCATCTTCAAATGGTTTCGCCAAACAGCTAATGGGAAACCAAGAGATGAGGGTCTTCCCTCTCACAGTTCCCTCATGCAGATGGGAAATGAAGGTAATAACTAAGCAGGGTAGTCAGACCAAAGCCCACTCACAAAACTGGGTGAATGCTTATTTTGTGATCTCTCCTTTCAACTTCTCCCCATCATCCTGTCTCTGTCACCTGGGGGGCATCCCCACAATTAGGGGCCTAGTGGAAATCAGTCCTGAATATTCATTGGAAGGACTGATGCTGAAGCCGAAACTCCAATTCTTTGGCCACCTGATACGTAGAACCAACTCACTGGAAAAGACCCTGATGCTGGCGGGAGAAGGGGATGACAGAGGAGGAGATGGTTGGGTGACATCACTGATGCAACAGACATGAGTTTGAATAGCCTCCAGGAGTTGGTGGTGGGCAGGGAAGCCTGGCGTGCTGCAGCCCATGGGGTTGCAAAGAGTTGGACATGGTGTTGGAGCAGACTCTTGAAGAGTCCCTTGGACTGCAAGGAGATCCAACCAGTTCATTCTAAAGGAGATCAGTCCTGGGTGTTCTTTGGAAGGACTGATGCTAAAGCTGAAACTCCAGTACTTTGGCCACCTCATGCGAAGAGTTGACTCATTGGAGAAGACTCTGATACTGGGAGGGATTGGCGGCAGGAGGAGAAGGGGACGACAGAGGATGAGATGGCTGGATGGCATCACTGACTCGATGGATGTGAGTTTGAGTGAACTCTGGGAGATGGTGATGGACAGAGAGGCCTGGCGTGCTGTGATTCATGGGGTGGCAAAGAGTTGGACATGATTGAGTGACTGAACTGAACTGAGCAACTGAAGTGAACTGAACTGAACTGAATCCCCATGATCCACGTGTTAATTGATAATCTGAAGTCCATTTCTTTTTAGCAATCTGTAGCCTGTGCAGGCCTCTAAACAAACAAGTTGGCTCTTAAATGTTGGAATTTCAAGTACCCTGGGTTTCACTGGGAGACACTGTTTGGGGAGAGCCCCGGCTGGTGCCCTTCAGATCCTACAACCAGGTAGTCACCTGTTTTACCTGGTAATCAAACTGTCCCCAGAGAGCAGTGTGTCAAGGAGTGAAGCTATAGGGCTTTCTTGTTCCAATAAAAATCGACAATTTACTGTAATTTGGTTGTGATTTAACAATGCTTTTAAAAGAGGAAGTAAATGGCTCATAAAGTCTGGTGACCTATTCACTCCTGCGTGCTTCATCAGCGCTCCCTATGAGCCGGTGCCCTTCACACCCCCCAGGCCGCCCAGGGACAGGCTGGAGTGGAGCCTAGAAACAGTAGGGAGCCCAACTCCACAGTCCCGGGCGTCAGCACGTCCTCACCTCTCTAGGTCTCTCTCCTTCCCTGACTCTTTCCCTCCCTTTTGCTCACTCCCTGGCTCTTCTCTTTTTCTGAACAATGGAAGTTTGAATGGCAATGCAAATCTCGGTCTCTCCTCAAAAATCTAGGCCAGGGAGGCAGCACGTCACCCATATTTATGAGCTTTAAATGGCTTTTATCAAAGTGAGGTCACGCTAAATCACGCCTGAGCTGTCATAAATACAAATGACTCGACATAGGCTGCAACAAGCCTTCGGGGAAAATTATATGATGTGCTGTTGCAGTTATGGTATATCACACAGGGAGCTCATATTTTTCCACTGGCAAAGTAATCCGATCCTTCAGAGGACTCTAATGGGTGAAAAGAGGCAGTAAGTCCAAGTGAATCACGCAAGGGATGGGATGGTCACACGCATGCCTGACAAGTGAGGGACCTTTCTCTGGATGCTGATATTTTAGAGAACCAATCTGTTCATTGGAAGGAGCCAATTGATGTAACCTTAAATATTTTATGGGGATTTCCTTATTTAAGAATCAATTGATGAGACTAGCTGATGGGGCACTGGACTTGTAGCTCTGACACTAAATGTAGTTACATGACCTTGGCCAGGGGTGATTCTAAAACACAAATTCCTTGATATTCTTCCTTGCAAAAGATGATGCTTGAATCCCCTTGCCACAAATATGGAATGGTTTTAGTGACTCATTTCAAATTAAGATTGGGGCAGAGGTGAGTGAGGTATGTGCTTTCCAAGGCCGGGTCATAAAGGTATTGTGGATCACTCAGTCTTTGGATCACTCACTCTAAGAAAAGCCAGCTGCCATATTGTGAGGATACTCAAGCAGCCCCATGGAGAGGTCCACACAGTTAAGAACTGAGGTGTCCTGCCAAGAGGCAGCACTAACTTGCCAAGTGTATAAATGATCCGCCTTGGATGAGGATCCAGCAACGCCATTAAGCCCTTAGATGCTGATAGGCTACACCTAGAACCCTGACCCACAGAAGATCTGAGAGGTAACAAGTTATTTATTAAGCTACTAAATTGATGTAATTTTTATGCAGAAATAGAGAGCTAATATAAGGCAATAAGCTTAAAACTCTCTCAGCATTAGTTTCCTTCTTTTTATATAAAGGATGCACTAAATCCAAGGTTCCAAATCCTGACTATACATTAGAATCACTTGTAAGCTGTTCAAAAGCATTTAATACTCAGGACCTATACCAGTTGAAATTGAGTCCCTAGGCATTGTGAGGCCCCAGCCCTGGCATTTTCTAAAGCTCCCCAGGTGATTCTAAATGTACAGCAGAATTGAGTGCCACTGAATTAGATGCACTTTATGGTCTAAAATACATTTTACAATTTTATGAAACTCTTGGCAGGTTTGGAAACTGGGAACGTGAGACTTGGGCTATTTCTTCATTCCCAACTCCCTCTCATTACTCCAGATGCCTGGACATGGTCCAGCAGAGCCAAAGACAATTCCTTTACTCCAGCTAGTGAAACCTGGCCCAAGACAAAGAAGCATATTTTAAGATGTAAGATGTCATTACAATAAGGATGAGTCAGTGCTAGGGAACAGGAAAACAGTCCAGATCTGAGGAGAGCTGACATTGATCAGTTGTCTTAACCCACTGCATAAAGAGAGCCAAACATGATGAGCCATCTTCAGCTAAACACACTCCTTTTGCAAAAGAAGAGTGATGTCAAGCATGGACCCTTTGTGAGGGAGCATCATGCCACTGCTGGTCTAGCAAGGGGAGGTGTGGTGCTGGCCGCAGTCATGCACTGGGATTTGAGCCAAAAGACTTGCTGCTCACGGGCTGTGACACCCTGGACAAGTCAGTTCATGTCTCTGACTCAGGGTCTACACTGGTAAAAATGGAAATTATATATCTCCCACACTGACCTTGTTATATGGAGTAATGAGACAACAGAGGCGAAAAGCCTCACAAACAGTGCTACACATACATGGTGGTGCTATTCCCCTGAACCTCGAAAACCCAGAGAGGGAATTCCACTACCAGCCCAGGTTTCTTTGAGGAAAAGCAAACAGTAAATGCATAAATAGAGCAATAAACATCAAGAAGACAACTTGCCTCCAAAGGGTCAGAGAGACCTTCTCCTGGTCTCTGCTCCTGCCACGATCAATAGTCACAAGTTATTATGCATGTTCTCCACCTGCCCTTCCTAAGGAGGTTTAAACACAGTCCTCTCTGTCATTCCTAAACATCTAGCAAGCACCAAGTCTGAGTCCCTCCTTCATCCATCCACCTGTTCGTTCACAAAGTGTTTACAGAGTGCTTACTACACAAATACCCTTCAAAACCATATGAAGGAGGAAGGAACGCTTATTCAGGTCTATCTCAGATCTCCACTTAACTGGATGCTACACCCTGGTCCTCAATCCCTTGTTACAACCTCATGCAGTCTAGACATCCCATGATTCTATACATTTGCCTCAGCCTGGTATTATCCCCAACACTGGCAACTCATTTTGCATAGTATAGGACCAGGCTTCCAAAAAAGTGAAGATCCATAAACGTAGAGCCATGTCTCCTGCTCTCTGCATCACCTGTTTCAGTAGCTGGGAGTCCAGTGGATGCTCAAGCAGCTAGTGTGGGCTGATAAGTCGTCCTGTACCAGCAGCACCAGCTTTTGCCTGGACATCCTGAATCAACCTCCTTCCTTCTACATCTGCACATCAGCCTGCCCAACCCTAGGGGTGAGGGAAGTAGAGAGAAGAGATTTGACTTTTTGTTTGAGTGGGATGTCTGCTGCCTCCCCGGTAGCCTCCTTACCCTGATTTCCACTTTAGGGAGCACAAATTTCTGTGATTCATTCACATGCCTAAACTGTTTATGATACTGTCCCCAGGAGGAATCCTTCCTGTGTCCCTCCGCTGTCTATCCTGTAATACTTAATTCTTTGGAAAGAAGTAACAAGAAGCCTGGGTGTTTTTTTTAAGATATTAAGAAAACCATTTATTGCTGAGAAGTCACATCAGGGTCTCATCCTTCAAAGCGACAGTTGAGTGTGTATCAGCCTGAGAGAGAGCCTGATTATTAGTTTTAAAGAGCTTATTTTATTCTCTTAAAAATGGGATCAGTTCATCTTCGTCACATCTGTCTGTGCATGGCTCCTGCATGCCACAACAACTGTCAGCTCCAGGCACTGGGTTATTAAGGTGTAGCAGGTGTATGCGTGGATCTGCCTGGGTGTGTGTGTTTTCCAAAGGAGCAGACAATGAGATTTAGCACATGAGTAATTACTGGGGTTGATTTGCTCATCTGCATTCAGGAAGGGACTGGGAAGACAGTTCCCATGCAGTCCATCCCACACTCGTTGGCTAGGGAGGAGGGAGGCGCCATGGCCAGAGCACACGTACCTAAACAGCGACAGTAAGGCCTGGTAGTAAATCACCTTACTAAGGGATGCTCTAAAAGGACTATGACTATCACAAGCATGTGTCTCCCTCACACCCCAAGGGCCGTGTAGCTTTGCCCAGGTAATCCAGCACACCCTGCAGCAGAGCTTCCAGCTGTGGTCAATACCTGTTTAAAGAGCTATTTAATAGGGCCCAGACTCCTTCTCACTCTGTTATGGATGAAGGCAAGCTAAGCTAAAGTTTCAGATAAAGAAAAGGACAGAATCTTCCACTGTTTTGCTCTATATATCCATTCATATCAATGGAAAGACATTGCACAATGTCTGAAGTATGAAGTGTTAGTTGCTCAGTGAACTAAGGTGAAGAAAGTGAAAGGTGGTGGTCACTCAGTCACGTCTAACTCTGTGAAATCTCAAGAACTGCAGCCCACCACGCTCCTCTGTCCACGAAATCCTCCAGGCAAGAATACTTCAGTGTGTAGCCATTCCCTTCTTCAAGGGATCTTCTTGATCCAGGGATCAAACCTGGGTCTCCTGCACTGCAGGCAGATTCCTTACCATCTGAGCCACTAGGGAAACCCATAGCATTGTCCTAAACATCAACACAAAAGTAGATACGCAGGGACAGACCTGTACTTAGAAATATGTGACAAATAATATGGAATAGATGACAAAATGCTAAGTTGAACGCAGCTGGATGTTAAACGTGGCTCACAAAGTATGTTTTATTGATGAATGAAAAAACCAGAGGACACAGCCAGCCATGGGATGCTTCTGACAGAGGGGGACTTGGGAGCATCTTTATTACAGAAAAGCAGAGGAAGAGCCCATCAGGCATGTGCCAACAAGAGGAAACAAACAAAAGTGGGAAAGAGACTTGAGAATTACAGAAACATGGTGCATACAACCTGTAACAGGGAATAGTGGGCAATTCAGCTGAATAGATACTAGGCGTGCCTAGAAACAGAAGCATGTCTGCATATGTCTCTGTATACACCAATGACTCTGGGCACATAATCTGAAATGACAGATAATCAAAACATCATTTAGCATGTATCTATGTCTTAGAGTTGATATGCATGGGTGAGGAGATGTAAGGCTTGCAATACTTTACATGAAATAATGAAATGCCTCGAAAGATCTGAGTCAGGAGGAGCTGGGCAGCCATCATGCTGGTCTTATGAGTGCACCCGTCCCTCCCAGTCCTGCCTGCAGCAAATACACCTCTTGGGCTGGGTCAAAACATTCACCTTCCATAGTTCGCTGAGGACAGGCTCCCATCCACCCACCCCACCCACCCCACCCTCCTGAGGCAAGGAAGGCAG
This sequence comes from Tragelaphus eurycerus, assembly GCA_935064755.1. Classification (NCBI taxonomy): domain Eukaryota; kingdom Metazoa; phylum Chordata; class Mammalia; order Artiodactyla; family Bovidae; genus Tragelaphus; species Tragelaphus eurycerus. The sequence continues at coordinate 18,950,977 of CAKXYN010000023.1, forward strand.
TTAAGTGATGACTGGATACACAAGGCACATTCTCTTAGTTCCTACAGAACTAGAACATATAATAACTCCATATTCATTATCAAATAAAAGATAAGTCATAGGAATAAATTATTTCAAATGAAAGAGACTTGCTATGGATCACAATACTGATAATTTGCCAGCAGAGAATTGAGTTCCCATGCAGAGGACAGAAGCCTCTCCTGGAAGCCTGGTTGACATTCTTCCATCCAGAAGGAAGCATTCTTGCTCTGTACTCACATCACACTTTCTCATTTCCTCCCACAGTCAGTGTCAGCTGAAGGAAGGAATGCATATCAAAGACCACTCAGGGAGGACAGGGACCTATATTCAGGGCACTTGCATGCTGACCTACCAGCACTGCTGTTCTCAAGACATCAAAAAAGGTGCTAGCCTGTGGAGCGAAGCCTGTCCTGCCCTCTGGAAATCCTTTGTGGGGGCTGGAGAGCACACACAACTCAAAAAAATAATGTGAAAAAATTCTAAAAAAGAAATGGAAATGAACGGTGACAAAATCATGGCACATATAGTTGCAGGAAAACAGGTGCAGAGGTGTCAGGCCTAACAACTGTAGTGGCTTGCTGTATAACAGATGATAACAATACCAACACCACGATCCTCCCAAGCCAAGCATGAGGAGAGAAGCTGCTAAGGACAGATCACAGCAAAACCCACATGAGCAGGAACCAAAGAACTGAGGACAGCCTGGCCTGTCACATACTGTTCAAGTTGGGGCATTCCTAAACCTGGTCTTCCTTTTACTCATCTGCCAAATACAAACCTGGATCAAGCCTAGAATTTACTAGACTAATATTGTGAAGCAACAAACAGCTTCACAAAGAAAGAGTGGACAAGCCATGGTTCTCAAGAGTCTTCAGAGAAGTGTTCCAAGTCAGAGAAGAGGCAGGACAAAGGACCCTAAGGAAAGAGTGGGGTAGGGGAGGGGTGGGAAAGCCCACAGACCCCACAGTTGTGAGCACCAGCCTCTACCGGACTGCACGCAAGGATGCTCTCAGCTCTTCCAGTCTTTGGATTTGACAACCCACCTCCTCTCTTGCACAGCAGAAATGCTGCAGCAGCAGATGTGAGTGGTGTTGTGTGCTTAGCTGCTCAGTTGTGTCCATGCTAGACAAGGGCACTTAAAAAAAAAAAAAAAATGAAGGGGGTCGAGGAGGAAACAGAAAAGAATGAAAATTTGACTTCAGAGTGTTTATAAAGAGGTGGTGTGTAACTCAGTGTTTGTGGAAACTTTTCTAGTTTGTTTGGTGGCAGAAACCAAATTGGAAACATGTAAAGTATGTAAACATAATTTACAATCTAAAGAACTTAAACTGTAAGATTAAGTGAAATGATGTCTGAGAATGTGCTCCAAAAGGTGCAGGGTACTATCCCCATGGAAGGGTTTGCTGTCCATGGCCAAATTCTTCATATGTTTACTTGATGGATCAGAGATCACGAGGGCCCTGCCAGCCACCAAAGCAGACAGTGAGAGGCATTTGCTGAATTTCAAAAAGGCTCCAGGACCAGACCGCCTCCCTCACACCTTCTGTAGGACCAGAATTTACATTCCTAGAGATTCATACTCTTGGAGTTTCTGCCCTCAGGCTTTCTTTCAAAAATGCAAATACCTCTGGGAAGGCTGACACTTTTAACTAATTCATTCTAAGATGTGGAGAACAGGTTGTCAAGTAGACATCGAGAGGGTCTGGAAGTCACAGCGCTGTTCCACCCTGACTATGTGAACTTGGCAAATAAGCCACTTGACCTTTCAGGGCCTCACCATCTCCATATGGGAAAGAGACACTGCACAGGCAGATAAGACAGACCTTTCAACCCTGAAATGAGATTACCTGATGTATCAGAGGTAGGGCTGCAGATAAAGGAACAGCCAGTTAAATTTGCATTTCATAACAAATACATGCTTAGTGTATGTTTCATGTAGACTTAAAAAAAAGGGAGGGAGTCCTGTATTTTTAATTTTCTAAATCTGGCAACCCTAATCAGATGGGCTTTTCTCTCTAGAGGAAAGAGTCTAGGGGGAGCATGGGCAGCAAATGGAAAATGTAGGGAGTGAGGAGAAAAGGGAGTAGGAAGGCAGTAGCAAGCACAATTCTGCCTCCTTCACAATTATTGGAGGGCTGATCTAGTGTGATGACATTCATAAAATGCACCTCACCTGAGGGTTTCAGAAAAAATGCACAGGTTGCCAGAGCCCATCCCTGGAATATGGGCTCCTGGGAGAGCTACTTCCTAAGCAGAAAGGACCACTTCTCTGCCTGTAATCTGACCCTCCACTGCTTCCCAGCTTCCCTTACCTCCCTCCCCGGTAAGACTCTTTAAAGGCTCCCTCCTGATGCTTTGTGAAATCCAAGCTCCCTAGAAGCTCACAGAAAGCCCACTTGGTCTGCTGTACTCCCCAACCCCCAACCCCAGACTGGTTTCTTGCCCTTCTCACCTCATACCTCTAAGTCAGCTTTCCTCCCCCATCTGCCTAGAAGAAAGTTTTGCTTTCTGAATGCCAAAGACCGCACCCTTTCCAGAGAAAGGCCCTGGCTCCTCCATCTCCCGTTCTGATATAGCTTGTCTCCCTTCAGGTCTCCAGTGTGTCCCAGGTGGGCCTCTGCTGAACAGGGCAACATCCTGTATTTGAGTTCATGCATTCTCAGTGTCAATCACTTCCTACTCCTTGAGGGCAAGTATGCATTTCTTTCTTGCTTCATCTCTGAATCTCTAGTTTCTGCTACAGCAGTTGGCTTTTGATGAATACAATAATTATCTGATGGATTGATTGATTATTACATTTTCTGGTCCCTGTTGACGAGGACATTTGTTGAAGAACTGATTAGCCTCTTTCTCCCCAGTTTTGTGCCTCTTCTATAACTCCTGGGGATCACAAATCATCTCTTTTAGCCATTTTATACCCATCTCCATGGAATTAGCCATTTTCTACTCATCCCCATGTACCCCTCCTGTACTCCCCAAAGCACTGAGCAAGCCCTTCTTTGAACTCACAGCTTTGAGCTGTTTTATAACTTGGTTGAGTTTGCATTTATCCACAATTAACCATATGCTTCCTTGTGTGTGCGTGTACCGTCACTTCACACATATGCACGCACAAGGAAGTATATGGCTAATTGCTAGATAAATGCAAATTCAATCAATGCCACTCCTTAAATTATGTTCTGTATTGTCATTCCCATCAACAGTATCCCATTAGAGCTTTCTAAATACAAGAGCTAGTATCATGTTCTTGGTGAGGAATGAAGCCAGGAAATGAGGCCTCAGCTCTTTGGGAGCTTATAATTAAAAAAAAAAATGGTAAAACAGAAGGTATCCCACCTTACAGCTGAACCATCCTTGGAGACTTGTATACAGTGCATTTACACACACTGTTTGTTGCTATTCAGTCACTAAGTGACGTCCGACTCTTTTGTGACCCCCTGGACTGTAGTTCACCAGGCTCCTTCTGCCCATGGGATTTCACAGGCAAGAATAATGGAATGGATTGCCATTTCCTTCTCCAGAGGCTCTTCCTAACCCACGGATCAAATCCGTGTCTCCTGCATTGGCAGGTGGATTCTTTACCACGAAGCCACCAGGGAGCCACACATTACCTCATGTTAAATGAGGGCGGATTCCTGTTTTTTTGTTTTGTTTTGTTTTTTTACTTTCTAGTCTCATAAAAATTAAGATCTCCCCTCCTTCCACATCCCTGCCTTTCAGTTTTCTACCGCTCTCAGCTACAGCAAAATTTCCATTCTTTTTCTTAATGCAGAACAAATTAGTTTCCTTTCATGCCAAGCCTTGGAGGCCTCACCTTTCATACCCAAACCAGGCATTTGTTAAACAAAAACCCACTCACTCCTGTAGGGGAAGACTGTAGGGGAAGAATCAGAGGCAAATCTTTTAATTTGAAATATCCTTTATCTTCTCCCCTTTGTAACTGAGGTAGCTATTACAGGGAGTGATCGTAACATGCCACGGGAGCCTGGAGTAAAAAGTGACCATTTTTGACACAGGAAATATAGCATTGGTAGGCTGTGTTCACCAGATTGAGTGTGACTAACTCATCTTTGGGTGTCTGCCACCTGAGTAGGAACTTGGGGCCCACTTCTCCACCTCCCGTTTCGGAAGCTGCCCTCTGACCTGAGGACCGCCACCTATGACTCTGAAGAAGCTACTCTATTTCCCTGTCATTCTCCATCTGATTCCAAGGCCCAAGTGTTACAAACATGGGCTCTGGGACCAACAACTGTTCCTCCCCATCTTCCAGATTCTAACACCCTCAGCACCCTCCTAGGGAAACTCTTTCTCTCCCAGCCCCCGGCTACAGCAAACTGCCAAGCTCCCATTTCTTGGAACACTGGAGAAAACCAACCTTTCCTAGGCCTTCAGAGGTTTTTCCTTCTCCAAGAAAGTGTTTCTAGCCTAAACTCAATTGCTGGATTAACTACACACATTCTAGAAGCAAAGATTCTCAAAGTGAAAGTGAAAGTGTTAGTTACTCCATCTTGCCCAACTCTTTGTGACCCCATGGACTGTATAACCCACCAGGCTCCTCTCTCCATGGGATTTCCCAGGCAAGAATACTGGAGTGGGTTGCCATTTCCTTCTCCAGAGGATCTTCCTGACCCAAGAATTGAACCCACGTCCCCTGCATTGTAGGCAGATTCTTTACCAGCTGAGTCACCAGGGTGGACGTAACAGAAACATCTGGAGGGCTAGCCCCAAGTTCTGAGGTGAGGTCCGGAATTTTATATTTCTAACAAGATCCTTGGTGATGGGGATGCCTGAATCCTGGCTTACACCTCTGGCTTCCATGTGTGCACTTAGGGGCTTTTCGACACACTGCTCGGCACTGTGGGCCCTTGACTGCAGCAGACGCTCCCCATTCACTCCACTGTCCCCAGGACACACAATCAGGCTTTGAATGCAAAAGTGATGGCCTGGAAGCAAGAGTGCCCTAAGGGGTGGCCCTGGCCTACAGCAGCTATTTGTCCAATGTGATTAAAACCCAATTATGACGTACCTCACAGGCCAGAAAACTGGGAGGGCTGGGACCTGGCTTGCAGAATAGCATGAATTTTGTATAACCAGTGTAAACAGAGTGGATAGTGGGTGGGTGCAGACAGCTGTTTCCCATTCAGGGGCCAGCAGGGCCCAGGGAGTAGGAAGCCAAGCACATCGCTGCCTTGCCAGGCCCCTGCAATCAGAACCCCAAGGGCACATCGGCCATTCCTCAGAGAGGCAGGGCAAGAGGAATGAGGTTATGGAGTGGGGGTTCAGAAGACAGTGAGACAGGGAACAGAGGATATACCCAGCAATGCTTTAAGGAGGGGTAACTATTGATGTAAAGTTTTATCATGGCTAATTTGCATCCTGGGATGCTGAGGAAACTCAGCCTTACCAGAGAAAGAGCCTTTCATGGGGGTGTTTCACCGATGAGAATGGTCTGAAAACCAGTCATTAGAATCCCCTTGGCACCTGTGGAATGTGCAGATTCCCAGGCCCCATCAAGTCTACAGAATCAGAACCTCTGAGGATAACCCCAGACCCTGCCCGGAATCTGCATGCTATAAAAAAATATCTCCAACTGATTGTTATGCTCACTGATGTTTGACCAAAGCAAGAGTGGCTTGGGTTTCACATGCTGCCTTCTTTTCAAATCTAAATGGTGTCTATAAATGGTGTCTAGCCTCATCTGACAGATCTGGCAAAAATCAAGAACCCCACGAACCATTAAGGATGGTTCCCTCCTGTACACTGTACCACAAAGGCCATGTGTTCTCCAGAGCCCAGGGAAGCACTTGGCTCCTCACTATTGTTGCTTCCTAAGTCAATCTGTGTAGTAATCAACAATGATTTGTTGAATACCAATTTTGTGCTTATCACTTCACAGAAATATGAAGCATGGTCCCTAACAGCAGGAGAGGAAGTAGGCGAGTTAAACATAACCCAAGCACAATGGACACAGTGAAGCAAAAGGCACAGGGAGGGAATGAACGGAATACAGGGAGTGTTATTTTAAACTCTGTTATAATCAGTGTCACAATCACATAATTGTTACTCATTTAATTCAGAAAATCAATATGCCTTTCATAATCTAAAACCAATGATAGCAATACACTCTGTTTATGGAATATTTACATAGTGGCAGGTGTGGTACAAATGAATTTGCCTTACTTAATCCTCTCCAAAACCTGATGAGAAGGGTACAATTATTTTTCAATTATAAATGAAGGTCCCGAGCTTCACGCTGATTAGCTACATGCCCAAGTTCACACAGCTAGGAAGAACTGCAGTCAGACAGTAGGCTCAGTTGTGCTTGATCTCAATAACCTGCGTCAGTCTTGTGTGTGACAATCAGGAAAAATCTAGTTGTAATGCAGTAAAGTCTCAGAAATGGGCAAGATGATTAAAAGGCATAATGGCACCTCAAAGGAAGAAAAGGTCAGAGAAGTGTTTAAGAATTAGGAGTAAACTTCACGGAAGAAATGAACCTTTGGAAGGGAGATTCTGAAACTCCCTGAACTAACAGGGCCCCCTTGACCACATGTCTTTCTACATGTGGTCAAGGGGGCCCTGTTAGAACAGAGGGGCCCATATAGAACAGAGGCTGAAAAGCCCTGGGGATCCCTGAGGGAAAGACTTAGTTTAAGGTGATCCATGAAATCAAGTCAAGTCAAGCTTGCTCTTCACTCCATACTCTTCTGCGTCAGTTGAGACCACGATACAAATAGTTCATCACCGGCAACCTTCACAAACAGGCCTCTGCGGGATTCACAAAACGTACAACGAGGCTTGTTCTTCATTTTTTAAAGGAGGATTGGGAATAAAAACAAAAAAGAAAAGACAACTCTACACAAGGCCTTACTGAATAAGCACTCTGGAAAGTCACTGAGCAGAAAATTGAATTTAAGTTTCTCCGAACGATACATATTCCCCATTCTCCCAATGCTTTGTTGGAATGATCCACTCCCCCTATAAGGAAGTCATGAAACCAAGGAAACACTTCAAACTAGAGAAAACACTATGTACTATTTTGTGAATCCAGACTTTTGGATTCAATTCAAATGCTCAATGTATAGAATTTCTTTACCCATCCCACCCCACCCCCGCCCCTCTCTCCCTGCAACAGTGCACAATACTTTCAGTCTCCTTACAAGGGTATGTTTTAAAACATGTGTGTGGTTTTTCTATAGCTGCTATTTACAGAGGATGAGAATAAACTTGTTTTCTGACCAGGGAAGCAGAGTAGCATCCCCAGTTTCTCTGAGTTCTGAAGGCTGTCCCACCCAGCTTTCATGTGAGCAAGTCCCAAACGTTTCCAATACATAAGATAAGCAGAAATGTCCTTTGTATAGGCTAAATAGGCTAAAAATAGATGGGGAAAGTGATTTGAGAAGCTGCGAACATGTCTATACCTCTTCCCTTGGTCTGAAATTCTGCCCTTAGTGATGCCTCTAAGGATTTTATAGCAAAAATAATTTGGAAAGAGCCTTTGAGATCACCTAGGCCAGTCCTCAAATTTTATGTTTGGGTAAATTGTAGCTACGAAAGTTTACCGTCTTGCAAAAGGACTCAGGTTTTCAATTGAAGCAGCCTTTCTCAATGTTAATTTGTTCCATATGAGGTTGACCTCTTCTGACATAGTGTCAAAATAAGTATCCCATGGTCAAATCACTTTGGGAAATGATGCACATATTATATCACCTCCCTTCTTTCTTTTGTAGACTCACAACACAGATTAATAGATTAAAGATTCCCAGAAGTTCTATCATCAAGAACATTTTTTTTTCCCAAACAGTTTAGCTACTTAAAATTTTTACAGTGTGATTCCTGCTAACATGCAGAGGAATGAGTGTCCCTGTGTAAGCCATTTGGGAAATACTGCATGATATCATAGTGTGTTCTATTCTGCACCAGGAAAATAATTCAAAGGTAATACGTTATACTAATTCACATTCAGTTACTTAGGACCTAAGTCTCAATTTCCCCTTGGCAAGAAGGGTTAAACAGCAGTAAGGAATCTGAACACAAAGAATAAGGATCTGAGACATGCTCAACAAACTGACAATTTGGCATTGGTCACAGCCAAATTTCACAGGTGGGAAACTGTGCCAGGCCAAAGGGATTAAACTCAAGGACCAAGGACCAATTTGCTCCTCTGTTGTAGAAATCTTCCTTGTTTTCATCTTTAGAACTCTTTTTGCTCCAGTAGTACTTCCTACTACAAGGCTACTTTCTCACATTTTTGGTATTCTCTAAGTATATCCAATACTTTGGCCACCTCATGTGAAGAGTTGACTCATTGCAAAAGACTCTGATGCTGGGAGGGATTGGGGGCAGGAGGAGAAGGGGACGACAGAGGATGAGATGGCTGGATGGCATCACCGACTCGATGGACGTGAGTCTGAGTGAACTCCGGGAGTTGGTGATGGACAGGGAGGCCTGGTGTGCTGCGATTCATGGGGTCACAAAGAGTCGGACAAGACTGAGAGACTGAACTGAACTGAAGTATAACCAACGTGGTAAACAGGCAGTGGGTGTCCAATGATTATAAAAATAACAAATTATCAAAACAGAAACCTGATCATGGTTTTTATTCTTCTGCCAGAATGGAATTTGGAATGTGACCAGCCTCAGGATTTTACTAATTCTTATTCCTCCTAAGTGATTTTTTTTAAAAGTTCAAGTATTTTCAGTTGTTCAATTGACTTAATATGTTTAAATAAATTCACTTTAGATCTATCTTATCAGCAGAATTCAGTCTGATCAATAGAATTATACTTGATCAAAAGGACAAAAATTCCTTTAAAGTCACCAATGCAAGAGAGTGTATCAGTAACATTTATAAGATGTGCTGCACTTGCAAGCATGAGAAATGAGAAGGTGCACTGGCAAGCAAATTTGTTACATGTTAAAGTCTTAAGAATGGATCTACAGGTCTTGTAGTGGGACCTATTTGTCTCTATTCACCAAGTTTCTACTCTGTCATGAAATGTTGAATCAATCTTCTGGAAGGAGTTGGGAAAGAGACATTCCCTACTGTTCATTCTTTTCCACTTATATGATAGAAGTAACTGGAAAAAGGTTTATCTTAATCTGCTCCAGCTGCCATACAAGATACCATATACTGGGTGGCTTAAGCAAGAGACATTTATTTTCTCCCAGTTTTGGAGACTCAAAAGTCCATGATCAAGGTTCCTACAGGGTGCAGTTTCTTGTAAAAGTTAGCTTCTTGGCTAACAGATGACCACCTTCTCGCTGGACCTCACATAGTAGAGAGAGCAAACCAGGTCTTGGTGTCTCTCCTTGTAAGGGCACTAATCCTATAAGCTCAGGGCTTCACCCTTAAGATCTCATTTCACTTTATTTCCTTACTCCAAATATAGTTACATCAGAAGACAGAGCTTAAATATATAAATTCTGTGGCACAATTCAATTCATAGAGGTCTGAAGATGTGAAGCCCAGGTTAGGGGAGACTCCTTCTCTTTGTTACTCTCCCCTCTCCTTTCATCTACCCTCTTTCAGTCCAACCCTTCATATTATATAGAATAGGAAAAGTAGCCAATACTCAAGAAAAATTTTCGAAATAACTAAAGCCAAATCAGAATGGATCAAAAACACCTCATTTCTTCAGCTGCCCCCAACATCTCCATATTCAAAGAGACACTTGGTTTAGTGGTATCTGAACTTTCATCCACTACATCAATGATGATTTATGGTTAAGGAAGCATTGCCAGATTTGACAAGTTAGGACTTGCAGCTGCTCAGACACTGAGTCCCATTGTTTCTACTGCATGGGACAAGGCGCAGGAACCTGCATAACAGCACTTCCTAACTGTAGCTCCCCGGGGCCCTGTTGGAAAAAGTCAGCTATGTAAGTTAGAAACTACTAGAATGGTATCTCTTTAAAAAAAAAAAAAAAAAAAAACAGTGACTTAGAAACACCAAAAAGATATTTCAAAACATAGTTTCAACAACAGCAAGATTTAGTACATAGCCTTTTTAGAAGAACATTTTGAGAGGTGACTACTTGGAAATACAGTACAACCCAGTTTGTGTTTGGAAAAATTACTTTTACTCTTCCGTGCTTTGCATGGAAACATGCCTATCCTTCTTCATTTAAAGCCATTAATAAAAGGTCCCAAGGGTTTAACTTGCAATGCTTTTATAAACGTCCACTGTCCTTCCCTCTCTCCAGTTTTTATTTGCTAAACTGGAGAGAAAGGTGCATACTCATGGAGAAGTTACTTGGAGGCCTAGAGGGTAAAGAAATACAACACAAATACAAACTGAGCTTGCTCAGCTCAAGGAACTGCTGGGTTTACATTGCAACTATAACATTTGGTTCCCCCATGGTCTCTATAAACCATGCATTTACCTTTTGTGGCAGGAAACTACTCACCCAGGAAAAGTTTAAGTTCTGCTGAAAATGCTGACCATCTAAGCTTTTACTCACCAGGCTAAGGGCTCAATATCTCTGTTATCTCTCTGGGCCTTCACATAAGGTCAGGCCACAAAGGGCCTTTAACGAATACCCACTGGATAGCTGAGAGGTACATGTTGCAACAACAACCAAAAAATGAGTAAATGAGCTATCATGGGCTCTTTGGCTGCTTGATGCTCACCAACTGTCGTATTCTGAAGTCTGGTCTAATCAGTCTGGAGGCAGCGAACATAATTCCTATTAGGGAATTTCATTACAAAGACAATAAATAGGAAACATAAGTACATCTCTATTGACCTTTCTATAGGTAGTTTCAGTCCAGTGATGGGGGGATGTAGTTAGAATCTAGTTGTCCCACCACAACCACAAGATCTTACCTTGTTTTTCTCATTTTGGAAACTATACTGAGCGTTCTTTAATTAGGAAGTCCTTGATTTCCTACTAGAGGCTCCAAAAGAGCTTTTTATAAGTTTCTTCTCTTTAAAAAGAAAAAAACATTTGTTACCAAATAGAACATACCATGAGTGCTGAGCCCATGCTCACATCACCACTATTCCTGCATCGTGAGCTGTGTGCTCACCAGGAAGCACCTCTGAGGCCAATGGAGTGGAGGAGAAATGTCTCCCAGAGCGTTCTCAGCCTGCACTGGATACAAAGAGTAAGCTCAAGAAATTGTAGTTTCTTTCCTTGGCCCCTTTGTGGGTCCAAAGCAGCTATTAGGGAGCATTGGTGCTCCTGGATTATGTGCTAAACAAACCAATATTTGAACCACAGAAAGGCCGGCCTGGGGCTGGGCTGATCTGCAGGGGCCTCCTTTGTCTAGGGGTTGGAATCATTCCCTGATTCCTTTTCACTACTCTTCCCCACCCCCAGCTCCTTCCCTTCTCCCAATTCATTCTTTAAGAATTTATCCTGCTGCTTCTTTAACTCAGCATGTGTCTGGGCAGATGTCCAAGAACGCTCCCTTCAACGGCGACAACAACAGGAACAAGAAAAAAAAAAAACCCTCCACTTCAATTCAGTCCTCCCTGCTCTGGCTGGCTCGCCCTCTCCCTCCTGGCTTTTCACAGCTCATGATTGATAATGTCCTCCTCTCTCTCACCCTGGGACTCCACATGCCTTTCTATTGGACAACATAGCCTCTGTGAGGCAACCTGGGAGCCCAGCCACTGGGCCCTGGGACCCCCTTGGGGTCTTTTGAGAGAGGAAAAAAAGAAAGGCCAAAAGGGGCCCTGGATAGGGGCAGGCCCAACAGGTACAAAGCAACCAGAGAGCTGAATGGGGTGAGCCTTTGTGCCAGGGCCAGGGCCCAGCAGCAGGGAGAGGATGGGGAGCCCTGTGAGGAAGTCTTTCTGGACCGACTCCCCACCTTTTTTTTTTTTTTTTCTGCCTTAGTAAGAAAGGCAACTACACTGAGCCTCCAAAGGACCAAGTATATTTTGAAAGTGAAAAGTATGCTACCTGAATTCTCCTTTTTAATTCTACAGCTTCCCTTAAAATTCCTCGAGAGGACATTTTCAATTGCATTCTGTTACAAAAAGATTCAACTAACATTTTGCTGAGCACCTACTAAATCTCAAATACTACGCTACTCGTTTGCTCATTCATAATGACACTTAATCCTTGGAACAACAAGGTAGTGGATACTCCTTGTTACCAGACGGGGAAACTGAGGCCCATAGTGATGAATTTCCTTGTCCTGGATCACACAGCTAAGACGCAGCAGTGCTGTGGGCTAATATACCCATACTTTCTCTGCTCTACTCTGCTGCTTCAGCAAACTTTGAGAAATCAAAGAATAATTGAATGAAGGGCAAAGGAAAGGGCATTATTATTATTTCCTAGTGTTATTATTTGTGCCATTCAGTAAATTTGCATGAAGAAAACTGCATCACCCAGAAAATTAGTTTTTTCCCTTTCTCCTCATAACTGTCTTGGGGTAAGTGGGTCAGATGAAGGTTGTCCTAAAGCTGATGAACTACATTATCTCATTCTACCTCAGAAATGTTTTCTTGAATTTCTAATTCAATCATATATCCTGTACATTTTTAAGTGGTCAGTTTGAAAGTGATCTGTTTGATTAGGACTTCTGTCATTTCTAAAACTGCACTTGAAAATATTGTCTACTTTATATGGGACAACTCTTGTTTAAAGATAATTTCAGAAATATTCTGCAGGTAAATCAGTGTCATCTGTTAATGAAAATGATTATACAAAAGTTTCCTTTTTCCTTGTAGTTTCCAGCAAACTTACAGACCCAGTTCGTCCCCAGCATAGACAAATAGAGCCTTGAAGGAACCAGGTAGCTCCCACTCCTTTTAGATACTTCTGCTTTTCCCATAACTGTTGAATTTTGTATTGTGCATATAAACCTCTGAAATTCCTTTAGAAATAGATATGATAGAACTTCCTGGTAAGGAAACAATCAGGATATATGTCTATCTCAGGCTGTCATCATAATCTAACACGCCTTATTTAATGTCCTCACCCAGGACAGAGCAGAGTAAGAGAGAGCAAATTACTGAATAGAAGTGAAAAAAAAAAAGCTCTGACTTAGTGATGTGCTTGCCAGAGTCTGTACCCCTCTCTTGGTGGAGGGTAGTGCGCTTCCCATGGCTGCACCAAGACCAAGATGCTTTTCGCGCCTCCATCTTCCTGTGCTGAAGCCCAGGTTCTCAACTACCGTCATAGTTTTCTACCTCCTTTGTTCATCTGCTTCCCTAGCCACTCCCTCCCCTTGTTTCTCTTTCTTCTTTCCTCCTCCTGCTTCTGCTTCTTCTCTCCTCCTCGCCTTTTCTCCAGCTGCCTCAGAAAAGCAATACTTGGGGAAAGGAAAAAGGAGGGAGGAGGAGACAAGTCACAAGTTACAATTTGTCATTTAGAAAAATAGTCTGCTAGAGTTAAACACTTAATGGGTCCTTCAGAAGCAAAAATAAGGACAAATCCATTGAAACAGTATGTTAGACTCTCAGAAATAAAGAAGAACAATCAAGAAATACACCAACAAATACCTGTTGAGCATCTAGTCTATGGAGGTCCTGGGCTTAGCGGTGCAATAGTATTCAAACTAGAAACAAATGTTATTGGAGACCCTTAAGTTAAGGAGGATAGAGTCTAGTAAACCATATGAGTGAGTGAAGTCTCTCAGTCGTGTCCAGCTCTTTGCGACCCCATGAACTGTAGCCTACCAGGCTCCTCCATCCATGGGATTTTACAGGCAAGAATACTGGAGTGGGTTGCCATTTCCTTCTCCAGGAGATCTTCCCAACCCAGGGATTGAACCTGGTTCTCCTGAACTGTAGACAGACGCTTTACGGTCTGAGCCACTAGTAAACCATATGGGCCACAGTAAATAGCCACATAAGTGAATCATACAAAATTCTACACGTGATGTTCCATGAAGCAAATGAGCAGGTACCGGAGCAGAGTGTTCTAGGGACGATGTGTGCCAGATTCTCGAAGGCAGGATGCGCTCTGACGGGGGCTCAAGGGAGGGAAGACTTGGGATGGGCACTGAAGGATGAGTGAACTCTGGTGAGGAACCAAGAAGTAGAAGGGAGCTGCAGCCTTAAAATTCATCTTCTTGCCACCAATAACTGGTCTTAAGATTTAGACAGGAATGAAAGGTGGAACCTGGATGGAATTTGAAGAGAGAATGAATAATGCCTCTTACCAGGTCCCTGGGGAGTCATCTTCTCAGCCATCTGGGATTATTGCTATGGTTGCTATTAAGTCAAAGTATTTATTTACTAGGATTCACCACGTATTATTTTTTTCTCCTAGATTCAACTAATCCATACCCAAAGGGTCTTCATCACATTGCTCACCTCAACAACTTATAATAACCAAGCAGTGTGATGAAAAGAAAAGTCAAATCATGTATTTGTGAATCAAGAGGGTTAATCTCCAAGATCTTTTTGGTTCTAACATTCATGTTATCTTCCCTTCTATTTCTTTGGCACTCTGGCTAAGAAAGATTACTTTTGTTTCTCCCTTGCACAAAAGCTCAAAAGCAAAGAGTCTGCTTTGCAGTACAATTTGAATTTCCTTGGCCCAAGAATGATTCCTCAGGTAGTACTGTCCTGCTGCTGCAGGATATACAATGCCTTTCCATCGATATGTGGTACTAATGTCACCAATGGACGCGAGTTCTTATCACAGAGCAATTGTTTTCAGTACTGAAGGATGGAGCCAGGCAGAAACAAAGAAATGCCATCTGTGTCTTGCTCAGTTAAAGGTATGCTCTTCATCTACTTAATTATTTTCTTAAAATATAATTGTTATTGCCAGAAAAAGGAGGGAAAAGCTACCATTGGTTTTTATTTTGTTAGGTATTCTCCCTCTGATAGAAGCATGTATCTTCTTTATGAATATCACCTGCAAGAAATCTAACCTAGGGATATTTATTTCTCCTTAGCCTATTAAATGGTCTAAGATTTATAGTCTGCTTGATATTTTCGATAGGCAACAATCTATCTAATGAATAACACATAAGGAGCAAGACAAAGGTAAATTCTCATTTCTTTCTATAGCCAAACTGAAAACAATCATTGGTGACTTTGAGCCACATGCATACATGTCTCTTGAGGGGAGGAAGCGCTGAGGATGGCTCAATCAAAGACCTGGGCCTTCAAAAGGGGGAGGAGCCTCTGCCATGCATTGTTCCTGAAGGCCACAGTTTTTAGATGTAGCTACTGTAGGGGCAAGTTGAGGTTTAGTTCTTCAGGCTGATACCTACGACCTCTTCGGAAGGACCAGCAGGAGAGGGTGGCCAGATGCAGAGCAGGGGTGGAGACATGGGTTGCAAAGACAGGACTGCACTCTAGTGTCCCAACCTTAACACCAAGCCCTTTGTCCATGGCAGCTGGTGAATTCTGAAAGGAATTTCGGGATGAATAGCTAATTTAAACACCTTTACTCTTTCACATTTTGACTAGAACTTGTTTGCTAGTCAGTGGTTAAATATCCACTGGCAATGATTTTAGAAGACAAATTTAAGTTGATGAATATTTAAGTACATGGCTGTTGGATGCTATGAAGAGAGTGAAAAGGGAGGCAACATGATTATTATGCTCAGGAAGTTCTGATTTCCCTGATGCTACCTGGAACTGCTTGGTGATGACAGAGTCGGGACTAGATAGCCTGAGCTTAAGTAACTCTTTTCACACTCCCTAACAGAAGGATGGGGCTGCTGAATTAAATGAAAGGACCACAAATGGAGGGTGCAAACTTCTCCAAATCAGTCATACTCCAACCTGGACAATTCCATTCTGCAAAGCAGAAGTTGCTGTTGTACTGATAAATGTAGGGACTCAATCAACACACAGTGATTGAACACTTAAGAGAAAATCAAAGGGAAAAAAGGGAGAGCTAAGTGGGAATTTAATCAGAAGAGTAGGATATCCTTTGGACAGTGGCTCCAGGGAACGACAGTCTCTTCTGCCTTTCTGCTCTACACAGAACCACTCCAGAAGGAGCTGTGCTGCTACAGATGTGGGTATGGATCCCCAAGGGAGGTGTTCATAGCTGTGGACAGCGCACACATCCCCAAATACACCAAGGAGATCCATGCCCTGGTTAACCTGCTTTAATTCTAAACAGAATGAACACTGACATCTGCTTCACTATCTCCACCCATGGTTCTCCTCTGCCATGCGTGGAGAGAGAAACCAAGGAGCCAGTCTATTTCAGTACATTCAACAATGCTACAAGCACTTACTTAACACCAAGCCATATGTCAGGAACAGGGGAAGAGGAGGGAGCAATCCAAAGCTTCTCAGAAGCCAGGGGGAAGAGAGACAAGTGCATAAACAAGAAACGTAAAATGAAGCAAATCCTCCGTTAGAAGTCTCCCTAGAGGAGCATGGAGCCAGCCACAGGTGAGGAAACAACTCTTCTACTCCAAAAAAAAGGAGACATTGAGCTTAGGAAGCCTCTGGAGAGGCCAATTTTGAAAGGTTACTCTAGGCAGAAGGAACGAACACTGCATAGGGGCCCATAGGGGCACAGCAGGACAAAGAAAGTTTATGGAAATTCAGGAGACCGCTGTGACCAAAATACAAGGTGCAATGGAAAGAGACGTGACTCAGATTGTGGAGAGCTTGGTTTCTGCCTTGCACAGTTTGGATTTTATTCTGTGAGCACTGGGGAGCCAGTAGAGGCTTTTAAGAAGGCCTTGCAGGGAAGGAGCTAATGTTCTGATTTTGTACAGGAAAACAATTGTAGAGCAAAGAGGTTTTGCATGAGGCCATTCAGCCAGTGAGGTCTGGAATATAGGTCTTCCTACCTGCAACCCAGACTGCTTTCCACCAACGCAGGCTGATTCCAGAGTCAATATATCATTGTGGGAAGCAATATATCTTTTTGGACATCCTGTGGGAAGCAGAATCCTTACCTGCCAATAAGAAATTGTAATCCTTACTTTAGTGAAAGGAAATGTTACTTTGATAGCTTCCGAGTTATCAAGTATATATTTCTATTGAGTCACTTACCATAATGTCACTGTGACTAGTAACCCACCAGCCTTTCTGTACTAAATTGTGAGTTCCTTGCAGTCAGGGACTACAGCTTCAGGCAGTCCTTCAGATAAGTGTTAACTGAATAACATCCATGTGCCAGGCACTGTGCTGGCCCCAGGGTATGCCACCCCAGGTGACCTGGACACGGACCACTATGGACTCTGGAGTCCTCCCATCTGTGCAGTCCCCATGCCTGCACTCAGGGCTGACCTCCACCGTGGTGTGTAAATGACAGAGTGAGCGGAGCTGCTAGTGCTGCACTACTTTCCCCACACATCATGGAAGTTTTTCTGAAGTTGTGCATGGTGTGTGCACAGGTTGTCAAGGGAAAAAGCCCCCTTCGCATCCTTCCATTCAGAAATGCCAGACTTAGAGCAGATGCACACACACCAGGCTGGACTGGTGTTTCAGGCCAACAGAGAAAGAATGAGCAGGTGCGAGAGCTCTCAGAGTTGGTGGCCAGGAAGGCATCTCATCAGAAGCCACCGAAGTTAGGAAACTAAGGGGGCCATGCCTCCCACTGCCTTCTAGGGTCCCCCCTGAACATTTATCATTCTCAATTCTCCTGTGTGACTGAAGAAGACGCTAAAGCCCTGAAACATAGAGACCACTAGGCTGTAGGTTCAGCTTTGGACTCCAGAACCCAAATTCCGACCTTGTTACTGCCCGCCTGCCACGTGTCGCTTAGCTGGGTGGCTTCAAGCCCAGACTGGACCAGCCTAGTGGGAATGTCCCCTGCCAGACAGGCCAGAAAGGGCCACCAGTGGCCACAGCCACGCCCTGGTGACTCAGCCAGCCTCCTTAAGCCCCTGGACTGGCAGGCCTGGTCCAGCTTCCAGGTGCCTGCTCAGTTCATCCCCAACTGTGAGCAACATGGACACCAAGTACAACAGCTTTTGTCCAAGAATGATCCTGTGTGCCCTAACCTGACTCTGGACCCTTACCTTTTCATTATAATTTATCTTGTTCCCAAGGGAACCAGTAGGTTGCAAGCAGTCCTACTCCATTCTGGAAGAATCATTCTCAATGGAAATTCTTACTATCTACCTGCTGCCTGCTGGCTTTACTTTAATGCTAGAACAGCCTTATCACCTGAGCCAAAGTTGAACAAGACGGTTGCCCCATGTGTGGCCGCGGTATGAACATGAAAACATGCTTCAGTATGGTGCTGGGAGAAACCACTGGATTTCCAGTACAAGGTTCTGGGTGAAAGTCTCACTTCTGCTCCCACCACGGGCCCTTGAGTGGGTGATTGACCTCTGGGGCCCTACTTCCTGCCGTAACACAGGGGTGCCCTCTGCCCCGACTAGGGAGGTTGTACAGATGAAATGAGAGACAGGGGCTTCCTTGCTGTTTGCCCCTCCATCTGCTTCCAAAAACGTGTGATGGTCTGCGATGAAGGAAACATACACAGTAAGCCTTACCATAAAAAGAAAAGATCCAACTCTTTGTGGAGGAAGGATGAGATGGAAAGAAGCATATCCATACTCTCAGCTGACCGAGGAACAGGGAAGTGTTTAGAAGTTCTGATGAGAGAGGGGAAGTGCAGTGGGTACGTCTGGTATTTGGTATTGCTGCCCAAGGGAAACCAGGTGGTCGGCCACCCTCACCTGAAGATGGCATTTTGATTTGTCTTTTGAAAACCAACAAGACACATGTACCAAGTGAAAAAGGGAGGTCTAGCCCCACTCTCAAGTATCTGTCCTAATGAAACAATCCCAGAAATAAAAAGCTGCATAAGAATTGCTCAACTGTTTTCAAAAATCCAATAATAGAAGACTATTAAAATATATATGTTATCTATATTCACTCAGTGAAATATTATCTGCTCATTAAAATCGAGAATAAAATATGGGAAAGTAATCATGACACTGTTAAGTGAAAGCAAATGCAAATGGATACAAACAATGATTAGAGCTCCACAGGATTTTTTTTCACAGAGATAGATGGTAGAGAGGAGTAGTCTAACAACCGAACCTAATCCTGTTAGTCTGGTGAGACTGTGTGTATGAGTGTGTGTGTTGCTTTTCATGAAAAGAAATCTCAAAATATTTTTACAAATGTTTTTGTGAAGACAGCTAATATCAAAGAAGTAATAGGTCATGCCTCTGAGCTCTCTGCAGGCCACCTTTAACTGTGTAAAAGGCAGGCAAGGGTGATTTCAATCCTCTTAAAAGTGCCTATTATCACTGGGGGATGGGAGTAGTGGTTAAGAAACTAAACAAAACCCACTAAGGACACATGTGGCCTTGGCAACCTTTGGTTACTGCCCCAAGGGCCACTAGTTTTAAATCCAGGAGTCTGTGCATCAGAGTTGAGAGCTCACTCCTCTGGGAGTCTTGGTTCAGTGTGGCCTGACATAGCCAAAGTCACTTCCCAGATCCTGCCTCACTTCCTAGTCTGCAAAGCAAGGGGATTGAGATCAACAAATTCTGAAGTCCTTCTTTTTTAAGGGTTCAGTGACTTTATGATCCTCTGAATCTCTACCAGAATAAATTCATTTTTATAAGGGAAGCCCTTTATAATAAAATATCTCTACAGTAATAAGAATTCTGCTTCTCAAAAGGCAACCACAGACTAACAAGAATGTGAATGTGGAGTTAGATGAAGGTTTGAATCCAATTTGCCACTTCCCAGATGTTTATACTATTTTAGGAAATCAATCAATCTTGCTGTAAAAGAGAATTAAATGTGATAATTTATGAAATTCCACATGGATGGTGAGTGGCCAAAAACACTTAACTACATTGAAGCCAAATGGCAAATAAATAACAAAATATATGTCATATACAATAATCTTTCTATTCTCGGAAGATGTCAATATATTCTGTATATACAGACTGTAATTTCCAAGAATCGTTAAGAGCCAGATTTCTCAGGTTTGCTTCGTACATGTGTCTTGTTGGTTTTCAAAAGGTCACATAATCTTATTGCCCATTATCCTCAGGAAAACACATGTGTTCTGACTTCTGTTTGGAAAGTGTGGCCACTCATAGTGCATCTCCTGGTTTGACTGAGACCCATGTTCAACCCAGACCAAGATGACTCTGATTTTAAAGAAAGTTCATGGTCACCTAACCCCAACCCTAATCAACCCCAACCTAACCACTAAGGCGCAACACTCAGTGCAGTGCTGAGTTCTGCACTGGGAAGGTCCAATGGACAAGGACACAGACTGGATATTACATTTCTGAGACCCCAGTATTTAACCATATGACCCTAGGGAAGTCATTTGCCCAGTCTGGGCTGCGGCTGTCTGGTGAGGGGGCTGGTCTGGAACGTAATTAAGGCTTCAGCTTTCAAACGCAGTGTGTCTCTGAGCAGTTGGCACTCTTAGCAAATTCTCTTAGTAAATGCTTTGGTTCTAACTTCATTCCTACATGAAGTCATTTGGATCCAGGGCCTCTTGCTTTTAGCCTCAATGATGCAGTTGGGCTGGTGCTGTTGTGTAGATCTGTTTCCTGTCAACTGAGGGAATGCACAAGATAAACCTGGAGGTCCCTGTGCGCTGTCTGGATCTAACCCAGGGGCAACATTATCATCTGACCTCAAACAGAACAAGCCCCAGAAGATCATCCATTTTCTTAAATCACTGGCTGGATCCACGTTTAATGCATTCTTGTCAACCAAGAACAAGGCACACAGTCTTGCTCATTCTGGATCAGAAAGAGGCAAAAAGACCCATGGAGGAGGAAAGGAGGTGGAGAAAGTGACAAATCTGAAAGGCATTTTTAAAAAATTTGAGAATGTGCTTCTTTGTTAAGACTAGGACACTCTGAAATGATGGACTGAGCTGTTCTATTCCACCTAACACAGACTGTGGCAGGTTATAAAAGCAGCCAGCTAAGGATTCATTCGTGGTGAATCTGAACCGCTTCTTTTTTCAGATGTTCAGAGAAGGGGCTTCTGTCTGGTCTTGATATCGGGATATCAATGGGAAATGTCCCTTCTAGTAAAGGTAGGCATAGAGGGACCGCTAAGATACAAAACTTACCAGTGCCTGTATCGAGAGTCTGGTCATCCCCCACCACCCACCATACCCCTCCCTGTGGGTTCCATCCCTCTCCTCTCAATCACCTTCGCCCTTCAGCCAGCTGCTGACTTGTCCCTGTATTTCCCCAGGATAGGCTTCACCACTGCCCCTCCAGCCAGTCCCTAAATCCTTCCTGAGTATTTGCATTGTAGCTTTGCTTGCACCTGCTCCAGAGACCCTGCCTTTCTCTCCCTGCAAAAGCGTCTGCCCTAAGCCCCCTCCCACCCATTAGCAGATTCCCAGGCAGATGACGCCACAGAATGAAAATGACACCACAGAATGAAAAAGGCCAGTGGAGGCTGCAATTCCCTGCCTGCTTGCTCGGCCTGCCCTGCTCTGGCTTTTGTAGAAAGCTCCCTGGGAGCCTCCCTCCTCTCCCTTTCCTCCTCGCAGGCCTCTTCTCTCATCTGCTGTCCCTTGTTTCCCAGGCTCTCTCTCCACTGTTTCTCTAATTTGTTTACTGACTTGGGGAATCAAATCACCTTTGTTCAGACAAAGAAACAGCCTGGTGTAACAGAAGATGCATTTATTTGGAATCAGGAAAGCTGTATTGAGATGCAGCTTTAGACTCAGGATGGAGGGCTAGGAGGGTCCTCCAATATCATCTCTTTCAAGCTTGTCACTTCACAGGTGAAGAAACAGAAGGCCCAGAGAGGCTGCAGCTTCCTTGTCACTGGGCATCTGTGTGTCCTTAGACTGTCTCTTTGCCTGTCTCAGTTGTAGTTTCCTCATCTGCTTGGCAACAGATCAACTTCAAAGACCATCTTAAAGATGGAAATTGTGCTGATTGACCAGAGCAGTAAATGTGTAATCCTGACTCCATTTTCATCCTTAACAGAGGAGTATGTCTGATTAGGGGACCCATATGGCAAGTCCTTTAAAGTCACAGACCTGTGTGAGCAGCAGTACTTAAGGTTTCAGGGAATGGATGTAAGCTTGTTGCACTCTGAACTGTGGCCTCTTGTGTCAGGTAATCATGCAGCTGTACATGGCATTCCAGGAGGTCAGAAACTGAACAGATATAAAAAAAAAAAAAAAAAAAAAACTGTATTGCATTTCATAATCAGATTTGGAGATGAGTGTATCTTGCTGACTCCCTGGACCTTCTGGGACAATGAAGCAAGAAAAAAGTATAAACTAGAAAGCACCACAGGCCCAAATCACACAAAGATATTAAACACTGGTATTAGTAGTACCCCAAAGTTGCTGCTTCTAAGTCGCTTCAGTCATGTCTGACTCTGTGCAACCCCATAGACGACAGCCTACAAGGCTCCTCCATCCCTGGGATTCTCCAGGCAAGAACACCGGAGTGTTCTTGGAGAGGGTTAACATTTCCCTCTCCAATGCATGAAAGTGAAAAGTGAAAGTGAAGTCACTCAGTAGTGTCCAACTCTTCGTGACCCCATGTACTGCAGCCTCCCAGGCTCCTCTGTCCATGGGATTTTCCAGGCAAGAGTACTGGAGTGGGTTGCCATTGCCTTCTCCAAGTACCCAAAAGTAGTGTCAACCATAACAACAACAACCAAAATATGATAATTATGGGAGGTGAAAGATGTGTTCAGATCAGATCAGATCAGTCACTCAGTCATGTCCGACTCTTCGCGACCCCGTGAACTGCACCACGCCAGGCCTCCCTGTCCATCACCAACTCCCGGAGGTCACCCAGACTCACGTCCACCAAGTCAGTGATGCCATCCAGCCATCCCATCCTCTGTCGTCCCCTTCTCCTCCTGCCCCCAGTCCCTCCCAGCATCAGAGTCTTCTCCAATAAGTCAACTCTTCGCATGAGGTGGCCAAAATACTGGAGTTTCAGCTTTAGCATCATTCCTTCCAAAGAAATCCCAGGGCTGATCTCCTTCAGAATGGACTGGTTGGATCTTCTTGCAGTCCACGGGACTCTCAAGAGTCTTCTCCAACACCACAGTTCAAAAGCATCAATTCTTTGGCGCTCAGCCTTCTTCACAGTCCAGCTCTCACATCCATACATGACCACAGGAAAGACCATAGCCTTGACTAGGCGAACCTTTGTTGGCAAAGTAATGTCTCTGCTTTTGAATATGCTATCTAGGTTGGTCATAACTTTCCTTCCAAGGAGTAAGCGTCTTTTAATTTCATGGCTGCAGTCACCATCTGCACTGATTTTGGAGCCCAGAAAAATAAAGTCTGCCACTGTTTCCACTGTTTCTCCATCTATTTCCCATGAAGTGATGGGACCAGATGCCATGATCTTCGTTTTCTGAATGTTGAGCTTTAAGCCAACCTTTTCACTCTCCACTTTCACTTTCATCAAGAGGCTCTTTAGTTCCTCTTCACTTTCTGCCATAAGGGTGGTATCATCTGCATATCTGAGGTTATTGATATTTCTCCCAGCAATCTTGATTCCAGCTTGTGTTTCTTCCAGTCCAGCATTTCTCATGATGTACTCTGCATATAAGTTAAATAAACAGGGTGACAATATACAGCCTTGACGTACTCCTTTTCTTATTTGGAACCAGTCTGTTGTTCCATGACCAGTTCTAACTGTTGCTTCCTGACCTGCATACAGATTTCTCAAGAGGCAGATCAGGTGGTCTGGTATTCCCATCTCTTTCAGAACTTTCCACAGTTTATTGTGATCTACACAGTCAAAGGCTTTGGCATAGTCAATAAAGCAGAAATAGATGTTTTTCTGGAACTCTCTTGCTTTTTCCATGATCCAGTGGATGTTGGCAATTTGATCTCTGGTTCCTCTGCCTTTTCTAAAACCAGCTTGAACATCAGGAAGTTCACGGTTCACATATTGCTGAAGCCTGGCTTGGAGAATTTTGAGCATTACTTTACTAGCGTGTGAGATGAGTGCAATTGTGCGGTAGTTTGAGCACTCTTTGGCATTGCCTTTCTTTGGGATTGGGATGAAAACTGACCTTTTCCAATCTTGTGGCCACTGCTGAGTTTTCCAAATTTGCTGGCATATTGAGTGCAGCACTTTCACAGAATCATCTTTCAGGATTTGGAATAGCTCCACTGGAATTCCATCATCTCCACTAGCTTTGTTCGTAGTGATGCTTTCTAAGGCCCACTTGACTTCACATTCCAGGATGTCTGGCTCTAGGTCAGTGATCACACCATCATGATTATCTGGTTCGTGAAGCTCTTTTTTGTACAGTTCTTCTGTGTATTCTTGCCACCTCTTCTTAATATCTTCTGCTTCCGTTAGGTCCATACCATTTCTGTCCTTTATCGAGCCCATTTTTGCATGAAATGTTCCTTTGGTATCTCTGATTTTCTTGAAGAGATCCCTAGTCTTTCCCATTCTGTTGTTTTCCTCTATTTCTTTGCATTGATAGCTGAAGAAGGCTGTGTTAACTAACCATATTGTGTTAAACACTTCACAATATATACATGTATTGAATTATATACAATGAATATATACTTTGTACACCTTAAACTAAATGTTACATGTCAATTATATCTTGATACAACTGGAAGAAAAAAGAAGTCATGTCAAAAAGGCTTCAGATATCTGGAATCCAGTCCCAAGAAAAGGACCAAGTTAAATAGCAGCAACAGAGGGGACTGGTAAAATGAATCTTATTGGATATCCTAAATAACTTTTGCCCATTTTTTCCTTCCTTGCCCTCTAGGAAGTAGACGCAGAATCCTCCTTATGGCACTCCATCTTCAAACCCAACTCATAAAGTTCAATTCAAAAGCCTTGCTAATAGCTCCCATCGCTAAGTTCTGAGGTCCTGATGAATTTTGCCATACAGTTTAATGTTAGATTGTATATAGTCTAATTCTGTTTCCTCACCAAGAGAGAATCTTTTCTTTGGGGGAAGGGAGGAGAAGCACAGAGTGGGGAGGTCACACAGCTTGTTGCCCAACCAGGGATCTTGTTTGTACTTAAGAGATTGAAGCCAGGCCCCATAGCAGTGCAAGTACAGAGTCCTAACCACTGGACTGCCAGGGAATTCCCAAGATGAATTCTTATGGGTGGGAACTATATTTTCTTTTATTATCCTTTGTTGCCCAACATGCACCGGGCATATAGTAAGAGCTTAGTAAATATCGGTAAGTAGCTTGATTTCTGAACTGAAGAGAGAATAAGAATCCAAGTCTCTACTGAGCTCCTGGCACCATATGTGTCAGGCCCAACAGTTCCACAACTTCCCACCAAGTTCTCCCTGCCCAGCAGTGTATTTATGATACTAGAGGCAGTAACAGGGCCCAATTTATGAGATTTCAACAGACACAGTACAGCTAAAGAGAATTCAAAGACCCTGAATTCCACATACTTCAAGTTCACAGCCCCCTCCACACACCTGTGCTCATGTTATATCACCTACCAGGAAAGCCTCTTCTCCAAATCTGATTACCAAATACAATTCAGTTTTTTTTTAAACCTATTCAGATTCTGACCTCCTAGAATAGCATGTACAGCTGCATGAGTTGTGTACTACCTAACATAGGAGGCCACAGTTCAGAGTTCAAGCTTGCATCCATCCTTGAAGCCTTCAGTACTTCTCACTTAGAGCTCTGACTTTAAAGGACTTAGCATGTGGCCCCCCTAATCAAACATGCAGTCATTAGGAAGGGAATTTTCTTTAGCCTTTGCTTACTGTTAGAAGCGTCTACTTCCTAGGTCACATAAAATTTGGCATAATTTAAACCAACAGAGAAGGCACCCCACTCCAGCACTCTTGCCTGGAAAATCCCATGGATGCAGGAACTTGGTGGGCCACAGTCCATGGGATCGCTAAGAGTTGGACACTACTGAGCAACTTCCTTTCACTTTTCACTTTCATGCAATGGAGAAGGAAATGGCAACCCACTCCAGTGTTCTTGCCTGGAGAATCACAGGGATAGGGGAGCCTGGTGGGCTGCCATCTCTGGGGTCACACAGAGTCGGACACAACTGAAGCGACTTAGTAGTAGTAGTAGTAAACCAACAGATAATATTTCTGCTTTGCCAGTCTGGATGTTTGAGAAGCCACAGATAACCTTCATTCTGTTTATTGTAACAAATTCCATTTTAAGGAACCAGAGGCATTTGACTGGGCTCTTGGCCTATTCAGTTTACTTCTGATTCCCTTGGGCCAGAGCTCTTTCCAACCTCACAGAGCAACCTCCACTTCTTAAATCTGCAGAGAAAATAAATCTATCCTCTTCCTCCATCACTCTGCCTCTTCCTCTCTACTTCAACCCAGAAGAACAAATGCAAGATTTATGGCTGAATCAAAAACAGAAGCCTTACAGCTCATGTCTCAGTGCAACTTCTTCTTCCAGAACCCAGACACATAAGGAGTGTTGAACCCAAGGTCTACACTAAAGAGAGAGAGCGAAGTGGGACTAAGGAATGAAGGAGAAGAGATCGAGGGCACACAATGCCTGGGGGACCTCATGACTGGGGAAAGACTCTAGTTTCAGAGAAGGGGCATACTCTCTTCAGTTCAGCACCACTTTCAGGAAAATTTTCCCTGTATTCTGGGGACGAAGAAATGACTCACAATCTACCCATCTAATCTAAATATAACAGCTGTTCCTATAAGCCCCTCCATCTCCACATTGCAAGAACCCCAATTCACAGCAGCTCTAAGAGACAAGGCTGCCCTTCTTCACTCTACATATAATGAACCAAAGTCAAGGCTTTCTGTTCTCACCCAAAGACTGTGAACTGGAGCTGAAAACTCAAGTCTGAGTGGCTCTGAAGTAATTTCCTTTTTACTCCAGTCTATAGGCAAATGCTTTATTTTTCTGACCATCCAGGGAATTTATTGTCAAAGCCATCATTTTTTAATTCTTGAACATGATTTGAATGTTTACTAGTTCGGATAAAGAACTTGTCTCCCCAGGCAAAGGGCAAAACTGCTAAGGGCAGGAAACAGGTCACACCTGGCACTCAGTCAGGCCCTCTGTGAAATCTGCCATCTGATTTCACGAGGCCAGAGCTCCTCCCCTCACACTGCAACCTCCGTTCCCACCACAACTACCTTGCATTAGGCGCAGGTTTTGCACAAAGCAGGTTTTTGGTATATTTTTGTAGAACTTTGCCCAAATCAAACAAGCAAGAAGTAGCTTCTGGAAGATTCTATACTCTGCTTTTCAAGTGAGATTCTCTGACCCCCTGCTCTGTTTTCTAACTTACCAGTCTTCCCCTGTACTCCCACTGGATTCGGAGCCCCTTCTCCATTTCTTTGGCCCTTGCATCAACTATAGACCACATCAGGTCACATTTTGTCTCCATCTCCCGTTAGGCTGGGAGTTCCTAGAGGGCAAGAGCCCTTGCCCTTACTCATCACTATATTTTCAGCCTATAGGACTTGCTAAATTTAGTACTTGGTCAATGGTATTTGTGAACTCAAAACAGGAATTGGACCAAAGAACTTATAAATCCGGCCTGGCAGACAGGGCCACCGGCACTGTTCTAACACCCCAGCAGACGTGTGGTCTCAGTCCAGAAACAGATGTGGTCTATTAGGGTATCAGCTCTCAGAGGACTCTGAGTTTATGACTCAAGACTTGCATCTGCAGAGCCTTGCACAGTGTCTGGCACACTCTACAGAATGACTATGTGTATGTGGAATAAATTAATTACTGACTTCAAACTGGACCAGTTCCCACATACTCTCTCTTTCCTCAGAAGGCAAAGTTGTGTAAGTTTCCCTTTTTAATGATTGGCAAAGTCATAGAAATTTCGAGTCTGATGGAGATGGAGAGCTGATTCCAATTTCTCATTTACAGATGGGAACACTGAAGTCCAAGATCTCACAGAAGGCCTCCTACTCGCAGTCTAGCACGCATTCAACTCTGCCACTGTCACATTTTGCAGGAAATCCAAGAGCCTGGGAGGCCTATGGCTGAGCCACAAGACTCTTGGCTCCTTTCTTCCCATCTCTGTCCAGCACTTGTCTCTTGATAGTGAAGAGAGTTTTCTCTAGGAAAAAGGTTGGGAAAAGAGCCTTTTTTCTTCCCAAGCAGACGCCAGAAGGTTTTTCTGTACTCTGACCATTCTAGGAGAGGATCCACCTTCATATAGTATCTTCCAATGGTAATGCCTCAAAGTCATTCTTCATGAAAGGACAGAGTCATAGAATAGACTGCTGAACTTGAGTTTTGTTTGACTGTAGAAAACTCAATGGAAAAGGATTCTGAGAAACAGTTTAGTGCCTTCCTCCCCAGTGACCCAGCAGTAAAGAATTTGCCTGCAATGCAGGAGACCCAGGTTCTGTCCCTGGGTCGGAATGATCCGCTGGAGGAGGGCATAGCAACCCTCACCAGTATCCTTGCCTGGAGAGTCACATGGACAGAGGAGCCTGGGAGGCTACAGTCCATGGGGTCGCAAAGAGTCAGACAGGACTGAAATGACTTAGCATACACACGCATACACATCCCCTTTTATAGCCTGTTTCCTCTCTGCTCTATGGATAACTTGCATTCAAAATCAACATGTCATTGGTATGAGCCCAAAGAAACCCCTTAGAGTCACGTATTGTTAATGCCATGGAAGCAACAATCTTGGCACCACCCCTGACCTGTGGAGCTTTCACATTAAAGAAAACAATCCTGAAACTAGAGAAAGCCTAGACCTGCTGGAGTATGGCATTCCCTGCACTCTAAGGCTCTCATCCAATCAGAAATGCTTAGAAACGTTGCCCATGACTTGTCATTTTCCAGCTCACATGTTGGAATCATCCCAGCTCACAACTAGAAACTTGATTTTCAGGGTGTTAGTAGGAGGAGATTCAATGTACAGCTGAAGAACAGCCATCAGTGTTGACACAAAAGAAGCAACCGCCCACAGTCCAAGAAAAGGTGCTCGGCCAGGACACCATTCAAGTGGATGGCACACTATGCCAAGCTGATGTACAAAAATATCTCAAATACAATGATGGGGAGAAGAAAATGAAGTGTTCATTTAAGAAAATAATTCACCCACAACAGCTTGAGAGACCATTTCCTCTTGCTCAGCTATTTTCTATAGAAATTAGGGAGCACTAAAAATCAAATAGGATCCTAATCAAATCACAGATATTCAAAGAGCCTTTGTGTATCAATAAAAGTTATAAAATTTGGAAAAAAATGAATTTATTCAAGCATTTTTAGGAATGAGACCACTATCGATGTGGCATACGGCATAACCTCTACAAATGTGTATTGTGTATGCCATGGGAAAAGAGAAGCTGAAGGACAGAGGCAAAGAGGGATGTCTACAGAGGCTTATGCAGAGGTTTACTCCCATGAGCCACAGAGCAACGCTGCACTGCACTCTCTGTGCCTCGCATAGTTCTAAACTCCACGAGCCCTGAGACTGGTGATGGGACAGCGGTTCAGGCCACCAGTCCAATATACCTGGGCCTCCCGGAGCTCAGGTATATTCCCTATATTTCTATAGGGAACAAGATCACATGGTTATTCTCCAGTGAAACAGTGAGTTGTCCTGCTCAAAACAGCTGTCTGTAGGAACATGAAAAGGACGACAGGCTCAAAGACTATGCCAGCCCTTGGGCCAGTTGCCTAAGAATCCCCATCTTTGTTGGGAACCCCACTGACAGACAGTGGTTGGAGGCCTCTTGTAGACACTAGTCACAATACGTTGGTACCTCCACATGGAGGCATGTGCTGAGGTATAGTTTTAATCTTCCCAATGGGAGAGGAAAGAAAAACAAAGGCAGACATTCATTTGTCAATACAAAGGTTTAACGGCACCTTTCAATAAAATTACCTTCTGCCCTCATATTTACTCAGATCTGTGGGTATCTTCAACAGTCACGGTAAATGCTGTATTTCAAAATTGTAAGTTCTACCTGGTAAGAAGTCCTCCATACTCAGGAGGACAGAGTTCAGTCAGTCCACATGACTGTACTAAGAAAGACAGAAGATAATGGTCAGCCCTACACGAAACCCATAACGGTTTTTTTCAGTCAGAACAAATATTTCACCATTTTTATTGGTGTCTCCTTTCTTTTACAGAGCGTGTGAGGTAGTGCCACAAGGACATCCGTGAATTATATAGTGCATGTGCATACAGGCATGTGTATGTGTGAACACAGATGTATGCAAGCATGTGTGTATTTATTGAAACATCTCAGCCTGGTGGAATGTTCAAAGGCGGATGGAGCTAGACAGGTGCATGAGGCAGGGTTGCAGCCTGGAAAATCTCTTGCTAG
Source organism: Tragelaphus eurycerus (assembly GCA_935064755.1). Taxonomy (NCBI): domain Eukaryota; kingdom Metazoa; phylum Chordata; class Mammalia; order Artiodactyla; family Bovidae; genus Tragelaphus; species Tragelaphus eurycerus. Next base: position 18,981,146 of record CAKXYN010000023.1, read on the forward strand.
AATGGTTTTGTCTCTTTACAACTAAGTGTAAAGAAACAAAAGAAATATAAAGAAACATAAAGAACTGTATTTTCAAAGAATTGCAAATTTGAGATCTGGTCTAAAGTCATCTACAAAATACTCAAAAGGAACAAGCAATAGAATTTTTTTAAAAATCTGGGTTCAGATTCTGGCTCTGGCACTTTCCCTCTTGGGGTTTCAGCGTTCTAATGCAGCTCTCTAATACAAAATGAGGAAGGTGGGCCTTTGCTGGGTCCTAGATCCCTCTCAGAATCTTTTGAAATTTACATAGCTCTCCCTAGAAAATGCACATATTCACAGCTCAATACAATTCTGCATGACATCCCAAGGCACTGACCACCTTAAGCCTCTCCCTAGATTAGGCTGCTATTCAGCATCCCTTCAGGCTTTAAAAATTCTTCTTTATATTTCTGAGCAAGAAAATCAGGACCTGTGGGCTTCCATTTCAACTTCTCTTTTCCTCAATCCCTCATTCCCTCAGTACAGTGATCTACCTGCAACATTACATCAAGTACTAAAGCTTGAAAGTTCTATAAAACTGTTTCACAAACCCAAGTGGGCATGATATGTTAGGAAGCAAAAGATATTACAATTAAGGTTTCCAATCCAGAAATCAAATGTCATTCACTCAGCTGGGAAAGCGATTGTTAGGAAAGCTTTGGGAATTAATATCTCACATGTGACTCAGTTTCTTTAGGGGTTTTTCTACTTGAAATGTGCTTAAATCTAATTGTGAATGGACGCCAGGAAACCATGAAGACAGGCACATTTCTTTCAACGCAATATTATAAAGTTATCCTCTTTCCATCTTTATAAAGAGGTTGGAATACACTTTCTCTTTCCTTCCCTGAAAACTGCGTAATTTTCAAACTTAGAAGGTGCCTCAGACATTGTCTAGGTCGTGATCTTCGCTTCAGATGAAGGCTCACAGGGGTGAATGCTCACCAGGTAGAATGGGACTCAGACTCAGTTCTATTGACTCTCAAATATTGATTTTTTCCCCTTATCCTTTGCTGCCTATTTCAGAGGCCTCACACAGGAAAATAAAGCAGATTGAATATGTGTTGGGAGGAGAGGGAAGGTGGGGACATTTTGTAAAATGAAGAAAAGGGTACCATGGATAAGAACGCTCCTGCTGCTTTTCTTTTCAGCAAACATAGTGAGATAACATCCATTAAAGCCATGGGACCTGTCCAGTGGGGAAGAAAATAACCCATGCAGGGAGGCTCTAAAGACAATTTCCCCTTTGCAGGGCAGATGGGAGCCCAGAGGAGTGGGTCAGTCCCAGCAATGGCTCTTCTAAGAAGGTTCTACATTAAGATTCTTTCCTGAAAATGATTATTCTGGGTGTTTCTATTTTATAACCTGCTTATAATTCACTGACCACCCCCAGGCTCCAGAGACTCACTCTCCTGTCCACTTTAGACAGATCGTCCATGAATCATACCTCCTAACACTTGGGCTGGAATTTTCTCCACTCAACACACCTGCCACTTTTGGACATGTGGGTAATGAGAGACGAAGCTTTTGTTTAAAGCAACAACATTATCTGTATATGAGACTTCAAGAAAAGTTGTTTGACAGAGAATCGTCCATAGATCCAGCAAAATGCTAAAGGCCATGAGTAACCCCTAGACTTAGTCTGTATAGGCCAGATCCCCTTATATCCATTTCCTAGGACAGGTCCAAAGAGTCTTTCTGGATGGCATATTAGTTTTCTTTTTAAAGTCTGAGATCAGGAATCACACATACATACACACACACACACACACACACACACACACACACACACACACCCCATAATTCCCTGGGACATTTAAGTCCAGACTAAGAGATCAGAGATTATACATACTTACAGAATTAATTTTTTGAATTTCAACTTTTCACAGAGTTGTCCTTATATGAGAATGAAGATAAATTTGTTTTAGGATTATTTAATTGCAGTTTAATTAAATTAATTGAGAAACCTATATGCAGGTCAGGAAGCAATAGTTAGAACTGGACATGGAACAACAGACTGGTTCCAAATAGGAAAAGGAGTACGTCAAGGCTGTATATTGTCACCCTGCTTATTTGACACATATGCAGAGTACATCATGAGAAACATGGGCTGGAAGAGGCACAAGCTGGAATCAAGATTGCCAGGAGAAATATCAATAACCTCAGATATGCAGATGACACCACCCTTATGGTAGAAAGTGAAGAGGAACTAAAAAGCCTCTTGATGAAAGTGAAAGAGGAGAGTGAAAAAGTTGGCTTAAAGCTCAACATTCAGAAAACGAAGATCATGGCATCTGATCCCATCACTTCATGGGAAATAGATGGGGAAACAGTGGAAACAGCGTCAGACTTTATTTTCTGGGGCTCCAAAATCACTGCAGATGGTGACTGCAGCCATGAAATTAAAAGACGCTTACTCTTTGGAAGGAAAGTTATGACCAACCTAGATAGCATATTCAAAAGCAGAGACATTACTTTGCCAACAAAGGTCCGTGTAGTCAAGGCTATGGTTTTTCCTGTGGTCATGTATGGATGTGAGAATCGGACTGTGAAGAAAGCTGAGCATCGAAGAACTGATGGTTTTGATGTTGGTGGTGTTGGATAAGATTCTTGAGAATCCCTTGAACTGCAAGGAGATCCAACCAGTCCATTCTAAAGGAGATCAGCCCTGGGATTTCTTTGGAAGGAATGATGCTAAAGCTGAAACTCCAGTACTTTGGCCACCTCATGTGAAGAGTTGACTCACTGGAAAAACTCTGATGCTGGGAGGAATTGGGGGCAGGAGGAGAAGGGGACAACAGAGGATGAGATGGCTGGATGGCATCACCAACTCGATGGATGTGAGTCTGGGTGAACTCCGGGAATTGTTGATGGACAGGGAGGCCTGGCATGCTGCGATTCATGGGGTTGCAAAGAGTCGGACTTGACTGAGTGACTGAACTGAACTGAATTGCAGTCATATTATCCAGATTTATCCAACTGTTTCTTATATACTCCTTCAAAAAATCTAGTTCCTCACACACCTGCTACTGCTGCTGCTAAGTCGCTTCAGTCGTGTCCAACTCTGTGAGACCCCATAGACAACAGCCCATCAGGCTCCACCATCTCTGGGATTCTCCAGGCAAGAACACTGGAGCAGGTTGCCATTTCCTTCTCCAATGCATGAAAGTGAAAAGTGAAAGTGAAGTCGCTCAGTTGTTTCTGACTCTTAGCGACCCCATGGACTGCAGCCTACCAAGCTCCTCTGTCCATGGGATTTTCCAGGCAAGAGTACTGGAGTGGGGTGCCATTGCCTTCTCCGCACACACCTGCTACATCCTCCCTATTGCACCCATCTGAACCTTATAGTATCTCAATAGAAAAGCACAATATTTTCACTGGAGAAAGTGGAAATATTCATGCCAAAAAATTGTCTTTTAGGATTCTGCTTCCAAAAGTTAGAACAGAGAAGCAATCAGTACCATTAGTTGTTACATCCCACTTCAGGTCACCTAATGCTACTTAGCAGAGACTGCACATCCTGCTGGTGATTACAATGGGGAAACAAAAGATTTGTAATACCGTGATTACTCAAAGAAGTTGGCTGATGGCAATTTTTTGTGTGTTTGTTTTGAAAATGTGTCTTCTTAGGTTAGTTTCTGAAACTTCTTTCCTTACCTTACTACAATGAATGCTCAAGGGTCAGCAAAATCATGTTAAGATTAGCCAGAGTCAAATGTAATAAGAAAGTGAAACAATTCTAGACCGGAAGTAGGTTTTCCTAAATGTACTTCCCACTGCTTCTCCATATGACCCACCTTGTGTCCCACAAAAAATGAGCTCTGTGGCCCCTGCAAGTGTCTCCTGCTTTCCTATCAACCCACGCTCTTCCATTCTTCCTAGAATGACACTCAGTTTCTCTTCATAGATCCCAACTCCAGATGCTTGTCAGTCTCCCCTCTGAAGTCCTCCTGAGCTACCCTGGTTAACACTGACCTTTCTTGACTTGAAATCACCGCCTCAAATAAAACTTAATTTGCAAATGGCAAATTTCAGTTGAACTAGTAATGACTTGAAAATGGGTGACATAAGAACAATAAATAACAAGTGTTGGTGAGGATGTGGTGAAAAGAGAACCTTCATGCTGTTGGTGGGAATGTATATAGTTGCAGCCATTATAGAAAAAAGAATGGAGAATCCTCAAAAAACCAAGACTAGAATATCACACAAACTAGCAATTTCACTTCTGGGTATTTACCCCAGATATGCAGATGATACCACTCTAATGGCAGAAAATGAAGAGGAACTAAACAGCCTCTTGATGAGGGTGAAAGAGGAGAGTGAAAAAACTGTCTTAAAACTCAACATTCAAAAAACAAAGATCATGGCATCCAGTCCCATCACTTCATGACAAATAGAAGGGGATAAAGTGAAAGCAATGACAGATGTCATTTTCTTGGGCTCCAAAATCACTGTGGACAGTGACTGCAGCCATGGAATTAAAGCTATGACAAACCTAGACAGCATATCAAAAACCAGAGACATCACTTTGCCGACAAAGGACCATATAGTCCAAACAATATGGACCTTTTACTGATTTTATCAGTGGAAGTGAAGTCGCTAAGTCGTGTCCGACTCTTTGTGACCCCGTGGACTGTAGCCCACCAGGCTCCTCTGTCCATGGGATTCTCCAGGCAAGATTTTACCAGTCAGATCAGATCAGATCAGTTGCTCAGTCGTGTCCAACTCTTTATGACCCCATGAATCGCAGCATGCCAGGCCTCCCTGTCCATCACCAACTCTCGGAGTTCACCCAGACTCACATCCATCGAGTTGGTGATGCCATCCAGCCATCTCATCCTCTGTTGTCCCCTTCTCCTCCTGCCCCCAATTCCTCCCAGCATCAGAGTTTTTTCCAATGAGTCAACTCTTCACATGAGATGGCCAAAGTACTGGAGTTTCAGCTTTTGCATCATTCCTTCCAAAGAACACCCAGGACTGATTTCCTTTAGAATGGACTGGTTGGATCTCCTTGTAGTCCAAGGGACTCTCAAGAGTCTTCTCCAACACCACCAACATCAAAACCATCAATTCTTCGGTGCTCAGCTTTCTTCACAGTCCGATTCTCACATCCATACGTGACCACAGGAAAAACCATAGCCTTGACTACACGGACCTTTGTTGGCAAAGTAATGTCTCTGCTTTTGAATATGCTATCTAGGTTGGTCATAACTTTCCTTCCAAGGAGTAAGCGTCTTTTAATTTCATGGCTGCAGTCACCATCTGCAGTGATTTTGGAGCCCCAGAAAATAAAGTCTGACACTGTTTCTACTGTTTCCCCATCTATTTCCCATGAAGTGATGGGATCAGATGCCATGATCTTCATTTTCTGAATGTTGAGCTTTAAGCCAACTTTTCACTTTCCTCTTTCACTTTCATCAAGAGGCTCTTTAGTTCCTCTTCACTTTCTACCATAAGGGTGATGTCATCTGTATATCTGAGGTTATTGATATTTCTCCTGGCAATCTTGATTCCAGCTTGTGTTTCTTCCAGTCCAGCGTTTCTCATGATGTACTCTGCATATAAGTTAAATAAACAGGGTGACAATATACAGCCTTGACGAGCTCCTTTTCCTATTTGGAACCAGTCTGTTTTTCCATATCCAGTTCTAACTGTTGCTTCCTGACCTGCATACAGATTTCTCAAGAGGCAGATCAGGTGGTCTGGCATTCCCATCTCTTTCAGAATTTTCCACAGTTGATTGTGATCTACACAGTCAAAGGCTTTGGCATAGTCAATAAAGCAGAAATAGATTTTAACAGTAGTCATGTACAAATGTGAGAGTTGGACCATAAAGAAGGCTGAGCACTAAGAAATTGATTCTTTTGAATTGTGGTGCTGGAAAAGACTCTTGAGAGTCCCTTGGACTGCAAGGAGTTCAAACCAGTCAGTCTTAAAGGAAATCAACCATGAGTATTCACTGGAAGGACTGCTGTGAAGCTGAAGCTCCATTACTTTGGCTACCTGATGAGTGAAGAGTCAACTCATTGGAAAAGACCCTGACACTGAGAAAGACTAAAGGCAAAAGGAGAAGAGGATGACAGAGGATGAGATGGCTAGACAGTATCACTGACTCAATGGACAGAGTTTGAACAAACTCTGGGAGATAGTGAAGGACAGGTAAGCCTGGAGTGCTACAGTCCATAGTTTCACAAAGAGTTGGACATGACTTAGTGACTTAACAACAACAACAACAAATATGCCTTCTTGTTCATTGCAGCACTATTCACAATAGCCAAGATATGGAAGCAACTCCAGTGCCCATTAATAGATGAATGGATAGAGAAGATGTGATATATAAATATACAATGAAATACTACTCAGCCATTAAAGAGGAAAGAAATCTTGCCATTTGCAATAGCATGGATGGATCTAGAGTTCATTATCCTAAGTAAAATAAGTCAGACAGAGAAAGACAAATACCATATGATCTCAATCATATGTGAATCCTAAAAAACAAACAACCTAACAAAATAGAACAAAACAGACTCATAGATACAGAGGGAAGCAGGGTGGAGAATGGGTGAGATACATGAATGAAATTAAGAGGTACAAACTTCCAGTTCTGAAATAAGTCACAGGATGATGTAATGTACAACATATGGGATATGGTCAATAATACTGTAATAGCTTCATATGGAGATAGATGGTTATTAGACAATGTGGAGATCATTTGTAATTTATTTAAATGTTGAATCCCTAGGCTGCATCCCTGAAACTAACATAGTATTGTATGACAACTATATTTCAATAAAAAAGAAAGAAAAATGAATGGAAAATGGACACACTCTGCATTTTGAATGCTCACAGGCTAGTAGGGAGACAAGCATAGAAACAAATAATTATAAGGAAGTGTGAAGGAGGGCATAACAGCCAAGGTCTTGAAACAGCTGACCACACTAAAATCAAGATAGTTAAGGAGAGTTAATTTACAATGGTATGAATGGATGTATGGGAAGCATGAGGAATGGTTCATAGAGAAGACATTAGTATCTCTAGACTCCAAGTATAGAGAGGGGGCAGTGGGTGGAACCACAAGAGCCTCCAGAGGACTGGAAGGTTTTCAATACCTTCATCTCCATTCTGTCACTGGAAACAGCTTGGTAAGGGGCACATATAAAGATCCCACTGCCTTATTTCTAAGCTCTCATGGCTTCTATTTGTTCTGAGGATGAAAACCAAATTTCTTGGCTTGCTCTTTTCACTCTTCAACATCAGGACCAAACCACCATTGTTTAGCTTGTCACTTCCCTCCAGGGTGGCCATTCTCTATAGCATCATACCCTAACTGGAATACCCTTTTAAACTAGCCAAATCCTAATTGTCCTTCAAGATTCAACCCTAATGTCTAATCCCCTTGGGCCTTGCCTCAACCTCCTGAGTAAACTTATTTCCTTCAGCCTCCAAGTGTGTATCTCCTGTATCTTTGATGAGTGCCAAAAAAAGAAGAAAAAAAGGTGAACGCTGAAGAGGGTCTGAGTTTAAGCAGAGACAGTGAGACAGAGGCCAAAAAGATATGTAGTCTATGTCTTACTCTTGGACTTCTTCCACATACATCCCAAAAGACTCATTTCTTCTTTTTGTAATCAGAAGGTCAAGATAATTCAGGGAAGAGTCAAAAATAACATTTGTTGCTGCCAAAATTGGTTACATCCATACATACAAAAAATATGGAAAACAACTTAATATTGTGAAGATAACTCAATGAGAAGAAATAATAATAACAATAATAGTTATTTAGTGTCCCCTTCTGAGGGGCTGGCCTGACCTCATGCCTTCTGGTACAAAGGGCCCTTGAGGTCCCAGAGAGTATTGGGTTCCAGCAGAAGTACTATGCAGGACAGTCTAAATTAGCAGTATAAATCCTTTACAAATGAATGATTCTATTAGTTCCCCAGTATGAGGAATAATTGAAAAATTAAGCAAAGAGGCATAAAGGGCCTTCAGCAAATAAATTCACAATGATAAAATGTTGACTGGCCCAGGGGATCCTATGTTACTATCATTTAGGGGTTTCTTTGGCTTCCAAAGTTAAAGCAAAACTGCCAAGTACTCTTGGCTTGAAACATCTGAAAACAAAAACAAAATGAAACAAAATAAAGTCACCAAATATGAATGGAAATGTCTCTATGATGGTGCATGGATAATTTAAGATAAGATAGAAAAGATTCCATGGTTCTAAATTGGGTAAAACAAATTTAAATGCTTCTTGGTGGAGTAGCTACTAACATCGTAACAGAAAACAACAGAAAATAAACTCTTAAGATGGAAAAATAGAACTGGTGGACATAAAATTTAATTCTACAGTGTAAGTGTACAACCAAGAAATAACTACATGTAAAATCTATAAAATGTGCTTGTAATATATACAGTCCCCTGTACCCTGAGTCTTGAACAGCCTCAGCTTGCATTATATTGCCAAGATCATTATGCAAAACTGTTGTCACAAAAAAATACAAGATTCCTGCCCTTGCCTTACAGAGCTCATGGTATAGTTAGAAAGTGAAAATTGACACACTTGAAACAGTTGTGTGCCCAGTTGCACACCGGTTGCCCAGGGCTTACTGTGAGTGCTAATGGAATTCCCAGATGGAAGCTGTCAGTTTGAACTGAGTAAAGTGCAAATAGGAGTTAGACATCAAAAGATGGGAAGACATGGCTGAGGTGGCAAAGAGGAAGGAAACTGAGTCTTCCTACCATAAGGTACTGCATTACGGCACCACGGCCAGCAGAGAAGCTTCCTGTCTTGAGCACAAATGTATGGTGGAAAACTAAAACTCAGTCGGATGACATAAACTTGTTTTAAGCATGTTTAGAGTTTAAGTGTTACTAGTAGTCACATTTACACTAGTAGTCACATCGGGGAAGGCAATGGCACCCCACCCCAGTACTTTTGCCTGGAAAATCTCATGGACGGAGGAGCCTGGTAGGCTCCAGTCCGTGGGGTCGCTAAGAGTCAGACGTGACTGAGCGACTTCACTTTGACTTTTCACTTTCATGCATTGGAGAAGGAAATGGCAACCCACTCGTGTTCTTGCCTGGAGAATCCCAGGGACAGGGGAGCCTGGTGAGCTTCCGTCTATGGGGTCGCACAGAGTCGGACACGACTGAAGCGACTTAGCAGCAGTAGCAGCAGCAGTAGTCACATAGGTGAGAAATTTCCAACACACTGAGATATAAATACCTTTAGATAGATGATGGTACTAGTAGTAGGAAAAACAAAAACAAAAACTGCCTGCCAAAGCAGGAGATGTAAGAGACAAGGGTTCTTACTCTAGTATTCTTGCCTTGAGAATCCCATGAACAGAGGAGGCTGGCTGGCTACAGTCCATAGTGTCACAAAGAGTTGGACAGGACCAAAATGACTCAGCATGAGTGCATGCAGAGAGATACAGAGAAATCACTGTGTTATCAGTGATATCAGAGAGATAGGGAGAGAGAGAACTTAGAATTAACGTTTCCCCAAAAGAAAGCAGAAGGAGACAGTGTTACATGGAAGACTCAGACATGATGCATTAGCAAGGAACAAGCTTTTGTGATCATTCTTGCTGGAGAATGCCAATGGCAGAGACAGATTCACAGGCTTTAAAAACAACAAAAAAAACAAAAGCAGTATTTGAAAGGTATCCATAAGGGAAAATAATTTAAAACAATGAATGAGGATCTCGCTTTTCTCCCAGGTGATCAGTTTTCCTTTCACGTTTTAATTTTTCTTCTTATTCCCTAATGTGGCATTTCCCTCACTTCACCTTCTGCCTTTGTGGATATGTGCACACACACGACACTTTAGAATAATGGAAATGTCAAGAAGTGTGTAATGGGGCAAAGAGGAATGGAAGGTCTGAAGCATGACTTCGAGACTCCCCAGCAATCTCAGGCAGACCATGGAGGACCTTCCAGCCTTTTGTTCTGACATCCAGCTCAGACACTTAAAATTTAGTGTAGAGGAATGAGGCTGGAGGAATTGCTTCCCGTACATGACAGGCTGCTTTAGCTGATTGACCTTAGCAAGTGGAATAAGTGTTCCATTATCTCACTTGTTGAATGAACTAGCTGAGACAGTCAGTCTCTTTTGGACTTCCAAACCCTAGATGTTCTAATCCTACAGTATTAGAGCTGAACTCAGGGCCTTGCTGAGGCCATAGGGAAACCCAGAAGAAGACAGTTCATACCTTTAGTCCTGCTCAGAAGAGAAAGTAAATGCCTGAAATTAAGAAGAGTTCAACAGGCCTTGTAAATACATACCAAGTGGGAAGAACAACAGGATATAATAAAAGTTAAAAAAAGGGTATGTCCAGGGTTGTGGCACCTCTCAAGAAGTCCAAAATGACCTTCTGAAGGGGAGGAAGGTGGATTTGACTAAGGAACTGAGGAACTGGTAGGTTGTGAGACGGGGAAGAGGAGGAGTAAGAACACATGCAAGCTTGCACCCCCGCATACACACACCCACACTCTACCTCTACACGCATGCACACACATAGACCCACAGTCATCCTCACAGGGCCTAGCAGCCATTAGACATACAAAACAAGTCAATCCCTCAAGCACAAAGAGGTTCCTCGTCCCAAGTTTCCAACGTCAACTTGTAGTACGCTGAAAATACTCCTATTAGTGCATTATTTCATTCCTTGAGGTCTTGGGAGATTTTTAGTTTCAAAGTCTTCCTATACTTTAAACTCCGTGGAGAGGGGTAATTTCTTGTGTTAGTTGTCCTCAAACCACAGTTCTGTGGACAGAATGTGGAGACAGCAATCAGCTGAGGTCTACCATAAAACTGTACTCATTTCACCTGCTACCAAGGTTATGCTCAAAATCCTTCAAACCAGGCTTCAACAGTAGGTGAACTGAGAACTTCCAGATGTACAAGCTGGATTTAGAAAAGGTAGACAAACCAGAAACCAGAAATCAAATTGCCAACATCCACTGGATCAAAGAAAGCAAAAGAATTTAAAAAGAAAAATCTACTTCAGCTTCATTTACTATACTAAAGCCTTTGACTGTAACGATCACAACAAACCACAGGAAATTCTTAAAGAGATGGAAATACCATACCACCTTACCTGTCTCCTGAGAAACCAATATGCAGGACAAGAAGTAACAGTTAGAACTAGACATGGAACAATGAACAGGTTCAAAATTGGGAAAGGCGTACATCGTCACCCTGCTTATTTAATTTCTATGCAGAGTATCTCATGCAAAATGCAGGGCTGGATGGATCACAAGCTGGAATCAAGACTGTTGGGAGAAAGATCAACAACCTCAGATATGTAGATGAAACCACTCTAATGGCAGAAAGTGAAGAGGAACTAAAGAGCCACTTAATGAGGGTGAAAGTTTTAAGCCAGCCTCAACATTTAAATAACTAAGATCACTTCGTGGCAAGTTGAAGGGGATAAAGTGGAAGGAGTGACAGATTTTATTTTCTTGGGCTCCAAAATAACAGCAGACAGTGAGTGCAGCCACGAAATTAAAAGATACTTGCTCCTTGGACGAAAAGCTATAACAAACCAAGACAACATATTAAAAAGCAGAGACATCACTTTGTTGACAAAGGTCCATATAGTCAAAGCTGTGGTTTTCAAGTCATGTACAAATGTGAGAGCTGGATCATAAAGAAACTGCTGCTGCTGCTGCTAAGTCACTTCAGTCGTGTCTGACTCTGTGCAACCCCAGAGACGGCAGCCCACCAGGATCCCCCATCCCTGGGATTCTCCAGGCAAGAACACTGGAGTGGGTTGCCATTTCCTTCTCCAATGCATGAAAGTGAAAAGTGAAAGGGAAGTCGCTCGGTCGTGTCCAACTCCTAGCGACCCCATGGACTGCAGCCTACCAGGCTCCTCCGTCCATGGGATTTTCCAGGCAAGAGTACTGGAGTGGGGTGCCATCGCCTTCTCCATCATAAAAAAGGCTGGGTGCCAAAGAATTGATGCTTTCAAATTGTGGTGCTGGAGAAGACTCTTGAGAGTCCCTTGGACTGCAAGGAGATCAAACCAGTCAACCCTAAAGGAAATCAACCCTGAATATTCATTGGAAGGATTGATGCTGAAGCTGAAGTTCAATACTTTTGCGACCTGATATGAAGAGCTGACTCATGGGAAAAGAGCCTGATGCTGGGAAAAACTGAAGATTGAAGGCAAAAAGAGAAAAGGGTGGCAGAGAATGAGATGGTTAGATAGCATCACTGACTCAATGGACATGAATTTGAGTTAACTCCAGTATATCATGAAGGATGGGAGGCCTGCTGTACTGCAGTCCATGGGGTCACAGAGTTGGACTGGACCAGGACTTAGGGAATGAACAACAACAAAGAGAGAAAAATAAAAGATGAAGAACGAGAAAAAGATCAGGCAAAGAGGCGAGGAGGAAAGAAAGAGAAAAAGCAAACATAAGGAAAGTTTTTCAATGTTAACTAAAAAGTTAACTCCTTGTCTTCACTATCAAGAAAAATATGTGGGGTTGGTGGGGGTGGGATTGGAGTGTCAGAGAGGAAAGAGGAAAAGAGAGTAATCGGAAAGAAGAGAACGGAGGGGAGGGAGGGAAACCCAGAGTCTGGAAGCGGCATCTGTTGAGACACAGTCTAAGAAGTAAGTGCCCTGAGGAGCACCCCCACCCGGGCTCAGATGCAGTCCTATGAACAGAAGCACCAGCTATATTTAGCTCCAATGTAACATCAGCCACTAGTATTCATTCCACTTGGGCAGCTGCCGTCCAGTCCTGAGGAGATATTTTACTGCTGCTGCTAAGTCGCTTCAGTTGTGCCCAACTCTGTGAGACCCCATAGACGGCAGCCCACCAGGCTCCCCCGTCCCTGGGATTCTCCAGGCAAGAACACTGGAGTGGGTTGCCATTTCCTTCTCCAATGCATGAAAGTGAAAAGTGAAAGGGAAGTCGCTCGGTCATGTCCAACTCTTAGCGACCCCATGGACTGCAGCCTATCAGGCTCCTCTATCCATGGGATTTTCCAGGCAAGAGTACTGGAGTGGGGTGCCATACTACCTACTCTTAAACATCTATGCCAAGGTCCCGGGCCTTGATAGCTACAGAATCCACTGCATTTATATACAAGAGGGCAGCATTTTGAACATAACTGACAAGACTGCAACAGGAAAGTATTTTCAGAAGCCCAAAGTCATGACTCCTGGTTGCATAGGATGTCTTTTACCCCAACCCCTGCAGGCAAACACCAGCCCTTACCTTTTATGGTGTGTTCTCTCCTGAGAACTTCCCTGATCTTCTGGCCCTCACTCCACAGAGGGCTTTGTGTTTTGGAAGAATACTCTGTAGTATCTACTCAAGCGTCCCCAGACCCAGCTGACCCATAGAAATACCTACTGGTTTCCTCTGATGCCAGGTGAACATGACGGACTTCTACTGAAAAAGTGGTTTGGCTATTAAAGGGTTGGCAGGTTACCAACCTCAACACCCTATGCAAGAAACCCAAACCCTGGCACCACACAGGAGAAGTGCTAGGACTGGGAACAGTCCAGAAAATCAACAGTGCTTGACCTGAATATTAAGTAATTCTGAGTCACTGTTATAGGTAAGGTGTCATAGTTAAATTCTATGGACAAAATCCCACATAAACATCCCCTTCACTCTCAAGAAGATTCAGTTACGATTCATGTCTAACAACAATCACACAGGTGCCCCAGGGAGTAGATGAATGGGCTCTAGATGAAATTCTGAGAGGAGAAAAAGCAGTGTAACTTTGGAAGGCTGAGAAGGTTTTTCAGAAGAAGAGACTCCTTTCTCAAAAAAAAATGAACTATTAATAAGCAGAGGGGAAGGAGGAGAGCATTTCATTTGGGAGAGATAAAATAGGCAAATATGTCCCTCTTTCTTTGGTTGAGTATAGATGGACACTTCTGTAAAATTAAAGTTCCCAATCTTGTGCCTTGACAAATATCAGTAGATTCTCCATAATTAACTCTTGGAAAAAAAAGCCATCTGCACAAAGGTTTTTGCCAAGAAGCAACCTCCTTATCTACAAACTAGAAACCAAAAGTCCCTCTTCCATGAAACAAGACTAGGAAAGGTAACTAGCATGGAAACTAACACAGAAAGTCTGGGTCCTTTTAAGAATGATTGTCTGTGCTGCAGAAAACAACAACAACAAAAATACAGGACTGGTGACACGGATGGGGAAGATGGATGGCCGTGCCTGCCCTAGTCTGAACTTGAAAAGGAGAATCCCCAGAGGATGGTATATGCCAATCATTCCTTCTTGGTGAAGTAGAGAATTGAGGAGGCAAAGACCAGGTGGAATAAGTAGGTTACTTTAGCCAGAGATCACCTACAAGCTGTCTAATCACTTTAACCCAGACTGAACTGAAGGAAGGGCTAAGAGAAAAACATTCTCTTTAGGGTATAAAATGGGTTATTTCCTGTCCACATGGTTCCTCATAAATACATTAATAACTTTATAGGCATGTCTGCCTGGAAAGGCAACAGTTTAACAACCACACAGTGTAAACAGTCCTTTTGGATTCTGTGTAAATTGAGTAAAAGACCAAAGAACTATTAAAAAGTATGTGTTAAATTACTCCTTTTCCCACACCTCATTCTTTTTAGATGGAAAGATCAATAAACAAGCCTAATATTTGATTTAAAAGAAAAAATATCCAAACCTTCAGGAGTATTTGAACATGAATGGTCCCAGTGCTGAGAAATGCAGGCACATGTGCCTCCACACACACACACACACACACACACACACACACTCCTCATTGGTGACAAAGTCAAGACTTGTGTATAGAGCATGGCTGTGCAGTGACAGAACTGTGTCATAGTTCACCTGGACAAAGAGTTCACCTATGACAAATGTTGTCACATACCTGTCAAGAAATCCTGTTCTTCTGCCTCCAAAACATTGCTCAAACCTGATCCTTTCTACCTAGTCCCCCATCCCCTTCACCCAAACCACCACCATGACTTCATAATTCATTTCTGGCTCCCTTCCATCCCTCCTTCATAGAAATTCCAGAAAAATCCCTTTACGAGCAAATCTAATTTTGTCATATCCCTACTCAGCCCTTTAATGGCCCCCATTGTTCCTAAGCTAGAGACCCTGAGAATCTCTCCTGTCAACAGAGGCAGGTACAACTTCCCTCTCCCTTTCCAGCCTCATCTCCTCACACCATCCCTGGTCATTCTACCTACTCTGCATATCCCACTGCACTGACCTCCTTCCAGATTCTCAGCACTGCCTACACCACCCTACTCCCTCTCAGAGCCTTAACACAGAACCTTCTCTTTGCCTTCCAGATTTTCACAGCACTCTTGCTCTTCAGAGTCCTTATCATGTTTGAAATTATTTATGTACGTTTTGATTGTTTGATGGATGCCTATCATCACTAGGATTGTGGTGAAGGTCAAATCATAGAATGAGCATGAAAATCTTTAAAGAACTGTAAATAGGATCCCAGTGGAAATCACAGCTTTCCCATTGCTACTTTTAAAGAACTCCCTCAAACAAAACAAAATGTAAATGAAACAGCAGTAGGATCATTTGCCCCAAACATCAAAAGTAAATGACTTCCAGAAGCAAGCTCCTTTTTATGTTAGGCTAAGACAGCAGCAGGCACAACCTGGTGAATGATTAGCCTCAGGATCTCCTGGCATCAGACAAAAATCCACTTCCCTAGGGCCAGTGGAGGCATGAACATCAGCCTGAGTCTTGACAATTTCCCTGATACGGAACGCATCCCCTGGGCCCAGCACACCTGGTTCCAAAGGTGCCAGTGGCCGAAGGAGAACAAATATTAACTCTGGTAGGGAATAATTAGTCAGTTGTGGACGACTTTCCATCCACAGTTTGTGAAGTACTGACCTGAAAATGAGCTGAAAGGAATGAAGATTGGGGTGACGCCTGGACTGGCCACTCCTCAAGCACCTCTCCAGGTTCACTCCCCATCTCCTCTAACCCCACTGTCTACCAGCAACCCTGACCTCTGTGAGTTGCAAATCAAGTTTTTTTAGTCTCTGCCTTCAGCCACAGTAGGGCACCAACAGGAAATCACAGGAAGGGAGGTGAGTGAGGTCAGTAGTACTGCCCTCCCAGCCTCCTCCCTGCTGGGTCTCCCAGACTGTGTTAACTAAAGGCCTCAGCTCCTACTCCACCAATACAACTTTCCTGTGCTCTCCAGCTTGCTCCCCATCCCCAACACACCCATACATTCAGGGAACCGACACTTCCCATTTCAAGTCAAGGGTGATCATAGTTCCCCTGGGGCTATTACTAGTCCCGGATACTCCAGCTCCCTTTGTGGTTTCCCTGCACCCGGCTCAGTTCTGGAGGTAGAGAGACTTCACTGCCAGAAGCATACATAGGAAGAAACGAGATGAATACGAGGAAATAAGCAACATGTTCCATGGGTGCCTGCACTTCTGTGATCTGGGGTGGCCGTGGGGCCAGAAGTCAGGAAAGCTCTCCCTAAGAAGCAGATGCCTGGGCTGACGTCAGCCCTGGGCAAGTCTGGGTGGGACACGGGTAGAGGTTAGTGGAGGGAGCGGGAGAATCCCAGGCAGAGGGGAACAACCTGTTCCAAGGTCTTGTCACATCTTCTTTCCCTCACACTTGCTGTGTGTGGGTGTTAGGTCGCTTCAGTTGTGCAGGACTCTTTGCGATCCCATGGACTGTAGCCTACCCAAAGGGCTCCTCTGTCCATCGGATTCTCCAGGCAAAAATACTGGAGTGAGTTGCCATGCCTTTCTCCAAAGGATCTTTCCAACCCAGGGATCAAACCTGTGTCTCTTCTATCTCCTGCACTGACAAGTGGGTTCTTTACCACTAGTGCCACCCACACAAAGGATCTTAGCCCTTTATTTCACATTTTGTTATTTAAGCTTTTGTGGGGAATACACTTTGCCATTTTAAATGACTGCACAAATATGAGATGATGACAATAATCCTGTTAATAAAAATCCTCAAGTACACATAAACACTTCAAGGCAGCCCAGACTTTGTCCACAGCACCAAGATTAATGGCAAACATACATACAGTTGAAGAACAACAAACATACTGCAATGGACTGAATGTCTGTGCCCTCTCAAAATTCATACATTGAAATCTCTAACCTCCAATGTGATGACATTAGGAGGCAGGGCCTTTGGGAGGTGATTAGGTCATGAGGGTGGATCTTCATGAATGGGATTAGTGCTGTCATAAAAGGGACCCCAGAGAGCTCTCTTGCCTCCTTCCATTGTGAGAGAATATAGGAAGAAGACACAGTCTGCAACCTGGGAGAGGGCCCTCCCAGAACTCGATCTTGCTAGCATCCTGACGTCAGACTTTCAGCCTTCAGACCTATCAGAAATAAATTTGTTTATAAGCCACCCAGCCTACAATGTTTTCCTATCACAGCCCAAATTAAGACACATTTGCAACTGACTTGGTTGATTGACTGAAGGGGAAAATCCAGCAAAGACCTAGCACTACCTGTCAGTGAAGATGGGTGCATGAAATGCAGGTGAGCTAACTTCCAGCTAAGCAGCAGGTTGACCTTGGGCAAATTACACTTATCTTCAGCTATTATTTGTTCAGGTCTCAGGCCCTAGGATGGGAGATAAGCAAGAGTTATTTTTGGTCCCTGATATGCCTCAGAGAAGAGCTGGGACACAACGGGTGACCTCCATCCTGAGGGGGATGTGAAATTCAGCCTCAGGTGTGGGGTTTCATGCTGCCCAGTCCCCACAAATATGTAGCTCTTCAGAGAAGAACTGGAGGTTTCCCTGTAACCCATAAGTACCATTATCGAAAGCCCCAATGCCTGAAAAATTATGCCTTTTCTCCTAAAGGAAAAGTAATATTTTACATTCAGCCATTTATTATTATTATTATTTTTATTCCTTTTCATCTCACAGTGTAAGTATGATGCATGGCTATCTTCCTAGACCTCAAGGTGATAAAAAAAAAAAAAAGTCCAAGAAGGAGCCAGAAAAGTCAACTTTCATTTTACTGAAAGGCATTTCACTCTTATTGTTGTTGTTTGGTCACTAAATCATGTCTGACTCTTTGCAACCCCATGAACTCAGCATGCCAGGCTTCTCTGTCCTTCACTATCTCCCACAGTTTGCTTAAACTCATGCCCATTGAGTTGGTAATGCCATCCAACCATCTCATCCTTTTCCTTCTCCTCCTGCCTTCAATCTTTCCCACCATCAGGGTCTTTTTCAATGAGTCGCCTCTTTGCATCAGGTGGCCAAAGTATTGGAGCTTCACTTTCAGCATCCCCAGTGAATGATTCAGTCCTTCACTGAATATTCAGTCCTTCCAGTGAATATCCCTAGACCTCAAAATGATTAAAAAAAAAAAAAAAAGAATCCAAGAAAGAGCCAGAAAAGTCAACCTTCATTTTACTGAAAGGCTTTTTTGGTACCAGATAGAAAAAGTGCAGGACAGAGACCCCAATTCAGATCCATTACTGTAATTAACCTCAGTATGGCCTCCAAAAACACTGGTCTCCTCTGGGGCTCAATTTTCTCATCTGTAATATGAATGGCTTGTATTAAATGATCTATGAGATCCTTGGATGCTATATAATTTTGAGCATCATTCTTTTTTTTTTTTTTAATTTCAGCAAATATGTCTTAAAAGTCAATATATTCTCACCATTGTTATTTTAGGGATAATACATCACCCATGCCCCTCTAAGCGTCCTTATCTGATACTTAATGGGCCTCCTGGGAGGGTCCTTGAATCTCTTGATAATGAACACAACATTTTATGCCTACATGTACTTTTCCTGGAAAAAAGGTCTACAGCTTTTAGGTCTATATATAAGCCCTATGTGCTTTTAGCAGAAAAGCATAGGTGTGAATGTGCAGATGACAAATCTCAGATGAGATGTGACTGTCTCAGATGTGTTCACCAGAGACCAGCCCCACAAGCAGATACGCTCATCCAGTCCCTATGTGCTGTGGGTTCAAAGGAAGACAAAACCCTGGGACCTCATTGTTAGGAAGATTTCAGGAACAGGCTGGCTCCTGATTTTAGATGGAATCAAGGGAGGTACAATGCCAAAGTGGAGAAGGCAATGGCAAGCCACTCCGGTACTCTTGCCTAGAAAATCCCATGAATGGAGGAGCTTGGTAGGCTGCATTCCATGAGGTCACTAGGAGTCAGTCCCGACTGAGCGACTTCACTTTCACTTTTCACTTTCACGCAATGGAGAAGGAAATGGCAACCCACTCCAGTGTTCTTGCCTGGAGAATCCCAGGGACGGCAAAACCTGGTGGGCTGCTGTCTATGAGGTCTCACAGAGTCAGACACAACTGAAGCGACTTAGCAGCAGCAGCAGTAGTAGCAGAATGCCAAAGAGAAGGAAAGCTTGGAAACACCATGCAAAAGTATACTTCTGGGTAAAATGCACTATGTTCTCAAATGAAAAGTGAAAGTGAAGTCACTCAGTCCTATCCGACTCTTAGCGGCCCCATGGAATGCAGCCCACCAGGCTCCTCTGTCCATGGGATTTTCCAGGCAAGAGTGCTGGAACAAACAAACAAAAACACCTGGCTGCTATACGAATTTAGCCCCCTCCCAGCGCGCCTGAGGGTCACACACTCTCTTCCTGCCTATCTTCTATTAGCACCAGCATCAGAGTTCTGGGTTCGAGAGACGAAGAAGGCTTGGTTTTGTGACTGGGAATCTGCCCCAGATACAGCGGCATTTTTGCCTGGAGAAGGCTGGGAGATACTAAGTCTGTATCTATTACTCAGCTTGAATGGGGAAGTACCACACCAGATCTTAAGGTAAATTTGAAACATACAGTGACAGGGTGAAAGTTAACACCATATACAGTTATACACGCATGTGAGAAAACATAAACATAACCATGCAAAAAACAAGGCATAGGAATTATAACTTATAGGGTAAATGCTATTATCCAAAAGTTTAAACATATGTGAGACAACTCATAGCAAATATGCTGACATATGGCTTTGAAACCAATATGTCAACACATATAAGTAAGAAATCATCTATAAAAGTAAAGTCAACCACATTTCTCTCTTTACATTTAGGCCACAAACGAGACCACCACGGAGCATCTCTGGTTAAGCATTAACACACACCAGGATCTGCCTGTAATTTGTTCGTTAAGGTGCAGTACCCTGGGTAATTAATACATCACCAGCAGACGAAGTTCAGCAAACGGTGTTGAGCAAGTGCATTCCTAAGGCCTCATTTACTCCTTTTCAGGTGGGAGGAAGTTCCGAAGAAAGGAACAGGGGAGGAGAAGAAAGAGGGGACGATGGGAGAAATGATCGTTTTGCCACTGTAAAGTGTGTGTGTTAGTCACTTAGTCATGTACAATTCTTTGTGACCCCATGAACTATAATCTACCAGGCTCATTGGTCCATGGGATTCTCCAGGCAAGAATACTAGAATGCGTTGCCATTTCCTTCTCCAGAGGATCTTCCCGACACAGGGATCGAACCTGGGTCTTCCACATTGCAGGCAGATTCTTTATTTTCTGAGCCACCAGGGAAGCCCAAGCATCCCACAATTTATGAAAGTGGTGTGTGTGTGTTGGTCAAACTTTAAAATCATGTCACTTGAGAAAAGGCTGAAGGATTAAGAGCTGTTCAGACAAGTGAAGACCACATGTAAGGAAGGCTATCCTCACAGCATTTGTAGGACTGGAGACTGACTGTGGCAGAGACGCCACTGTCCTGCCTGTCAGTCATACTCCCTGTGTCTTGGATTCTTCATCTGTAATATGAGCAAAGTGTGTGAGATCCCTGTTTCCCAACTGCTGATGCAATGAGAACCACATGAAGAGCTGTTGACAAATACAGATACTGGGACCCTACCCCGCTTCACTTTTTCAGCTAGGAAACAGGCACTGGCGTTTTAATAGCTTTCCCGGGCAACCTAACGCACATTCAGTCACACTGGTCTAGATCACACCCAGGTCCCGTCCAGGGTGACATTCCTGAGCACTTCTGGTTCAAAGGAATTAGTCATATATAATGCTTTCCCCACTTCCTCTGTGGCCCTGAGAGGAACCACAATCCTGAGGGAAACTCAATACATAAAATGTTGATACTCAGTAAGAGAGTTCCCTCAAGCCAGCTGGACAGGAAGATTCGTGGAAGAAGAGCTCCATCACACAAGAGCCGCTCTGGTCTTGGCTCAGGACCTGTTTACCCTGACTTTCACTCGATTTTCACCAGCTTGGCTATGTCCTTTCTCACCTCCAGTGGATGAGAAACATGAATTGGAAGGGTGGTTTGGTTAAAGAACGGCTTATGTTTATTAACGAAGAACCAGCATCCTGACAGTGACAGAGAAAGCTAAAACACTGTAAGAACAGAGGACAGGAGCCAATGGAAAACACGGTCTGGGTGCACTTGTTGTAGGAGCAAACCACCCCACTCATCTTCAAAGACCCGTATGATCTCTCTGTGCTACTAATACTTCCGGGAGAAGAGTTTATGTTCTCTGTTCATGGATTTCTGTTACCAAAGCAAGGACAAGAGTATATGTGTGTATGTTCGTATAAGGATTTGGTGACTTTTCTAAGCAATGATTTCAATTATTCAAAACATTGGGGGTCAGCATATTTGCCACTGTATTCTTCACAGACCTGCTATCTGTAGCCTTTTTCACCTCAAAATCACTCTCTAGGTTCTCATCAGACAATGTCACCCCTGCTGCTGCTGCTGCTAAGTCGCTTCAGTCATGTCCGACTCTGCGATCCCATAGACTGCAGCCCACCAGACTCTGCCATCCCTGGGATTCTCCAGGCAAGAACACTGGAGTGGGCTGCCATTGCCTTCTCCATTGTGTGAAAATGAAGTCGCTCAGTCGCGTCCGACTCACAGCGACCCCATGGACTGCAGCCCACCAGGCTCCTCCATCCATGGGATTTTCTAGGCAAGAGTACTGGAATGGCTTGCCATTGCCTTCTCCGTGTCACCCCTGGATGGAGCCAATAAACAACTACAGAAACCCCAGAATCTGCAAGTGGGCAGCCTGAGACCCAGAGTGACAGCAATTTCCCCTGCCTCACTGAGTCAGTAACCTCTTCTAAAATTATTTCACTACCCGCTACTGCTACTGCTACTGCTAAGTCGCTTCAGTCGTGTCCGACTCTGTGCGACCCCATAGAAGGAAGCCCACCAGGCTCCCCCGTCCCTGGGATTCTCCAGGCAAGAACAGTGGAGTGGGTTGCCATTTCCTTCCCCAATGCATGAAAGTGAAAAATGAAAGTGAAGTCGCTCAGTCGTGTCCGACTCTTAGCGACCCCATGGACTGGAGCCTACCAGGATCCTCCGTCCATGGGATTTTCCAGGCAAAAGTACTGGGGTGGGGTGCCATCGCCTTCCCCGTCACTACCCCCTACCCTACTTCTAATAAAATCTGTAGTGAATAAAAAGAACTTATGTCAGGCTGTGAGGAAGAAGATGTGGTTTCAAGTGCAACAAGCAGCCGAGCGTGAAAAGTAGAGTTCTAGGGGCCGCCGACATAGTGGGGACCCTCGAAGAACCTGGGACTGACCGACCGAAAGACCACGCATCTTTTTTTAGCAATGATTACAATTACTTGAGGCACTTTAATAAGTCATGATTTATTCCAAGAAGAGAAAAAGAAATGAGTGGGAAAGCAGCAATGGAACTGTTAGAACATTCATTAACATATCAGCAAAATGCTGTGGGAAGCAGTGGGGCTATTCGCAGTAACACCTCCTGACAAGACACCATGATTTTGTACTCTACATCCACTGCCCTTGAATAAGAGCAGCCCTCTACAGCTTGCTTTTCTGCCACACGGGAATTAGATATTTTCTGAAACCAGAGGGCAAGGCCTCCACCAACTCTGAGAAGGCCATGATCCTCTACTGGATCTGGGCTCTTACCTGTGAAGTGATTAAAAATCCCCTGTCCATCAACCGTTATCTTGTTTTATAGCTCAAAGAAGAATTATGACACATAAATCTTGGATCTTAAGAAACCATCAGTCTCCTAACACCTCATTTATCCCCCTTTCAGGTGGGAGGAAGTCCAGAAGAAAGCGACAGGGGAGGAGAAAGAGGGGGAGATGGAAGAAATCCCTAAAAATCTGAGGTGGAATTCCAAGTCATACCTCTCCTCAGTATCATCTACTTAAGAACAGTGTCTGAGGCTGGCATGTAAAGAAGGTTAATTGCAACCCCACTTCAGTCGTGTCCGACTCTGTGCGACCCCATAAACGGAAGCCCACCAGCCTCCCCCATCCCTGGGATTCTCCAGGCAAGAACACTGGAGTGGGTTGCCATTTCCTTCTCCAATGCACGAAAGTGAAAAGTGAAAGGGAAGTCGCTCAGTCGTGTCCAACTCTTAGCGACCCCATGGACTGCAGCCTACCAGGTTCCTCCATCCATGGGATTTTCCAGGCAAGAGTACTGGAGTGGGGTGCCATTGCCTTCTCCGAAAGAAGGTTAAGAGGACCAGCAAATCTTCCCAGGTCTTAACTTCGGTGCCTTTAGAAAGTACTGTGGAGAGCCAGAGAGAGCACTAGAGAAGAACGCCATCCAAAGGTCTAAGAACTCTTTCAGCACCTGTGGCCTCCAGCATGTCACTGTCCTATCTGAACTTCAATATTCCTTTCTATGAAATGAGAGATGTACCAGAAAAGCTCCTGGATTCCCTCCACCTGCCCTGTTAGCCTATGGCTCCCAATCTCGTTGCTTCCAGGAACCCCCTGATTGTGTGTGGGTTCAGCTTTCCTTGGAGGTCCCCGCTGTTCGTCCTCACTTCAGGTGCCTCAGCCTGGGGTTCAGAGGCCAATGTCCTCTAGTCCCAGTCCTGCCCACTGGGTGCTAAGGACTGCAAGCAACGCCTTCATTAATCTCCAGGACAAGCAGATGAAATTATTTCTTAAGACAACTCAAATTCCACCCTAAAACTTCAGACTGTGCTTAAGAACATCTTTTTAAAACTGCTGCAACCACTACAGTGAATTTGATAAAACACAGTACGGTGACTGCAATTCTAGATGTTTTTGAAGAAGAGCTAAAAGAATTACAATTGTATCCTAAAAGAAAGGCGTTGTGCCTCGCCACTCCCTGTCTTGTTTGCCTCCCCCTCTTCTCGATCAGCAGACTATGCTTTTATCAGCATATTTACCTGCCAATCAATTTCAACAAAACTGCTCAGCCACATTTAGTTACAGAACCAATTAAGTGACCAATAATTCACAAATAACTCACTCTTTGCTGTGATTTCTCTTTATAATGAACATATCCTGCACTGCAAGTGTGGTGGTGGTGGTGGTTTAGTTGCTAAGCTGTGTCTGACTCTTTGCAACCCCAAGGACTGTAGCCAGCCAGGCTCCTCTGTCCATGGAATTTCCCAGAATGGGTTGCCATTTCCTTCTCTTGGGGATATTCCCAACCCTAGGATTGAATTCAAGTCTCCTGCATTGGTAGGCAGATTCTTTACCACTGAGCCACCTGGGAAACCAACACAGAAGGTATACTATGAGCTAAAAATAATATTTTCTCCACAATCCTGTGTCCCACTAGAAGCTAAACCCAGAGAGAGACAGACAGAAATAGAAGAGACAGAGAGACAAAGAGAGAGAGACATGCCATGAATCCTATACATCCTCTTGCTGCTGCTGCTAAGTCACTTCAGTCGTGTCCGACTCTGTGTGACCCCATAGACGGAAGCTCACCAGGCTCCCCCAACCCTGGGATTCTCCAGGCAAGAACACTGGAGTGGGTTGCCATTTCCTTCTCCAATGCATGAAAGTGAAAAGTGAAAGGGAAATCGCTCAGTCGTGTCCGACTCTTAGTGACCCCATGGACTGGAGCCTACCAGGCTCCTTCGTCCATGGGATTTTCTAGGCAAAAGTACTGGGGTGGGGTGCCATTGCCTTCCCCATACATCCTCTTAGTTGGATTAATTAGATAAGCTCTGAAGAGAATCAAGGTCCTTGAACTGCCCTTCAGAGCTTATCTAATTAATCCAATACATCCTCTTAGTTGGATTAATTAGATAAGCTCTGAAGGGCAGTTCAAGGACCTTGATTCTAGTAAGGGTTCCACCACTTAGTAAGGGTTCCACCACTTAGCCAGCTGTGTGGCCTTGACTTGATCTGGAACCCTATCTAAGCTATTTATAGGATGATAAGTTTTGAAACCTAGTAGGAACCCTTAAAAAAGTATCCAATCTACTGCTCTTTCAAATGTTTTCACACATAAGAACTACCTGGAGAGCTTGACAGAGCCTACTGATGGTCCCAAATATCAGTCTCTAATTTAGTAGGTTTGTGGGGCATTCTGAGAATCTGCATTGCTAGCAAGTTCCCTGGTGGTACCGCTGCTGCCGCTGGTCCTGGGGCCATGCTTTGAGAACCACTGATCTGGCCCTGTGATTGGCAACAGTGGCTGGAAATCAGAATCATCTGAGGAGCACTGACAAAATGCAGATGCCCAGTGTGCCCCAGACTTTGTAAATCAGAAACTCTAGTCAGGCAGTCACTATCTCTATTTTCTTAACAAACTCCCCACATGATCTCAGTGCATAGTCAAGGTTCAGCAGCATTGAGCAAGTTCAGTCTCCTCATTTTAGAGATGACAAAACTGAAGTTCAGAGGGCCAAACCATGCCCAGTTCACCACATTCAATGGCCAAAGGAGGAGGTTGGGACATTTGATGATTTGAAAGTCCCAGCCTTTAATTCCATGTGTATAATATTCTATAGCTTCATTTTTCCTTCATCTCCCGTCTATCAAACCCAAATAATAAGTCAGGTAAACACCCCAAGGCTAAGGGAGACTCTTTGTTCATCTGGCCACCCCAAGTAACCAGAAGGAATCAAAGAGGACCACGCGGTGTTGGCAGGCTCTGAGCATTCTTAAAGCTCGCCTCTGCTGTTTCTAAATATAACAGGCAGGCAGACACTGAATAACTCTTGGCTGATTTGGCTTCCCTGGGATAAACTTTTTTCTCCTTAGATTATGCTACACCAGGAATAGAGCCCTAAGGGGAGAAATTCCTCTTCAAAGTCAAAGCAAGATAACACTGTGTGTGGTATTCAGGTTGTTCTCCTTTGGGAGGAGAAAAAGTAGGAGGCAAACTTCTAACATCAGCCAACATCAAAAAGGATATTCATACTCTGTATGTGTGGTGAGTGGGGGGCGGGCAGAGTATGAGGGGGAAGTGGTCAGGCAAATGACAATTAATGCAGCCCAGTGCCCAGTGGGCACAGGGAAGGAGCGTGGGCAAATGGCTCAGGGCAGTGGGCAAGGGGAAGGCCACAGGCCAGCAGCCCTGGAAGCCGTCCCACGCTGGCTCTGCCACGTGGCCTGCTGGCTCCCTGGGAGGTAGGCGCAGGTAGAGCTCCGACTTCGTTTCCCAGCCAGGCTGCACTTTACCTTGCCCTTGGGCTCCTTCTGCTTGTTCCATGATGGGGGAATTGGATGCAACCTAAAATCGGACTGGAATACGTGCAGACATTCGTATCTTCTCTTTTGCACAAATACTATATCCTTCCTCCTTATTTTAGAATGAGCCGAGCCTCTTCATTTCCCAACATGACAATATATTTGTCATGTTGGGGTTGCCCAGATCTATCCTCTCCATTCATAGAGAACACCATCAAAGATACCATTTGTTAAGCCCTACTATATATCAGTAAACCAGTTAAATCGAATGTTTCTGCAGCCCCCAGCGAGCAGTACATTTCCAGATTACAGAAGATGATGCACAGGCAAATGGAGAATGATCTGCCCAAAATGGAATGGTTAGGAGTCAGAGAGGACTCAAATGCAGGTTTTTCTCCTCCAAACCATGCTCAGTCTGCATCAAGAGAAGACAAAGTGCTGGGGAGCGGTCTGTGCCTCCCCCCACCCACCACCTTGGGCCTGCCTCAGCTGAAGACCTGGCCCCAAACTTTATTTAGAACTTCTAAATGTACACAGAGGAGTTTGTTAGCTCTTTCTGGTCCCCAGAGTGGGAGGAAAAAAAAAAAAAAAATCAACGTTTCAATTTCAGCCTTACTCTGGAAGAAGCCCAGCTGCTACTAAAACAGAGCAAGAAATTGCAAGGGCAAGCCAGGGGCAACTCTCCCTCTCTACGGGAATTTCTCCAAAGTACTGAAGCTCAGGGAAAGACTGAGTTGAGGGAGGTGTAGAGATCCTGAAGATGTCCCCCATCCCTGGAAGATGCACGTCTCCCCTGGGACTGGTGGGGCAGAACTCAAAACAGCACTGATTTGCATGTTTTATTTGTGAGGGTATGCACAGGGGTGTGATGGGGTAACAGGCATTGCAGTAAGAGGAATACCCCACACGAAGCCTTTCTCCAATGTCTTCTATCTCTAGAATATGGTTCCCCAACTGCTGCACTTCTGACATTTGGGACTGGATCCTTCTTTGCTGGGAACGCTGATCTGTGCCTTGTAGAATGTTGAGCAGTATCCCTGGCCTCTACCTCTCTGGATGCCATAGCATTTCCACCCAGTTGTGACCAGCAAAAATGTCTCCATGGCATTTCCCTGGGGGTCCATTTTCTGGGACTCCATGCTCCCAATGCAGGGGGCTTGGGTTCAATCCCTAGCTAGAACTCACTCACCTAGCTAGTGAGGTATATCTTGAGCTGCCACTGAGAGCTGGCATGCCACAATTAAAGGTCCTGCATGCCACAACAAAGATTGAAGATCCCACAATTAAGACCAAGCACAGTCAAATAAATAAGTATTTTAAAGTGTCTCCAGACATTGCCAAATATCTCCTGGTAGAAGAGGCAAACGGGGAAGGCAATGGCACCCCACCCCAGTACTTTTGCCTGGAAAATCCCATAGACGGAGGAGCCTGGTAGGCTCCAGTCCGTGGGGTCGCTAAGAGTCGGACACGACTGAGCGACTTCACTTTCACTTTTCACTTTCATGCATTGGAGAAGGAAATGGCAACCCACTCCAGTGTTCTTGCCTGGAGAATCCCAGGGACAGGGGAGCCTGGTGAGCTTCCGTCTATGGGGTCGCACAGAGTCGGACACGACTGAAGCGACTTAGCAGCAGCAGCAGCAGCAGAAGAGGCAAAATTGAACCCTGATTGAGAACCACTGTTCTAGAATGTCTTGCCCTGCCACAATACATTAATAGGAAAAAAGTTCACAGGTGTGTATCTGACATCCTCTTTAAAGGTGCTAAAGATTCGTAATCTGCATGTTTTCATCAAAACTCATGTGTTTTCCACTGTAAAACTTAGAGAAGAGCAAAGTCATGTACCAGGCACCTTAATCACAAGCTCCCAATTGGTCTAATGTCTTGTGGCTAAATTTCCTGTCTTCTTTCTAGCTTCAGGAAAGAGCCCCTATTCCATTCTTCTCCATCAAACCTTCCAGGCCTGCCTCCAGAGTAGCTTGTCCGCCAACATCTCCCTGGCCCACAGGCAACTCAACTGTCCTTGAACATCTAAGAACTCCATGAAAGCACATTCCTTACTAGCTTTGTCCCTCTGTACCCTTGAGCACGCAACTGTGTTTGGCACAGGTTAGGTGTTCAATCAATATTTCTGAATAAATACATTATTGAATAAATAAATATGTTTGAAGAAACAAATGTTCTAACAGTTTATCTAGGTTACATATTTCTTCAGAGTGGTGTCTTTTAAGGGATGTACATTTTACCTCACCAAACAAACATAAAATTCTCTGAGGCAAGAAGTTCTGACCAAGTGATTCTGGAGCTTCTGGGACAGCAGTTCTCAACATGGGTCACACATCTCTTAAAAACCTCAGTGTCCAGATAACAGGCACATACCAAGTAAACAGACTCTTGCGGGGGTGGGGAGCAGTCAGATTCAGGAATCTTAGTTCTTAAAGGGTCCCCAAGTGCTCTCCTATACAGACAATGCCAAGAGCTATGTTCTGCAGTTCTGTGAATGGACTGTGGGAATCAAGTTCAAGAGTTAAAAAAGTGCAGGGAAGTCTGACGGGTACTGGAATGCAGCTGCCATGTTAGCTGGAACAGCAGTTCTCAGGCTCTGTGTGGGTTTATGGCATCTTAGTGGGACTACATGGCTATCATGGATCAGAAGTTCTAGTTGCTTTGAATAATCAAAAAAAGAACAATAATAAGTGGTTATCTAATAAATATCTTCAGCTCAGGAAACAAGATCTTTGTAAACTTGAGTCCATGTGGGACTAATAAGTTGCAAGCAGTACCTCAGACTTGCCTTTTGTCTTTCAGAGCGCCCCGTAGGGCAGAGAACTGAGTAATACTTACTGCCAAACATAGGTTTGGCTGAGGATTTTTTTTAAATTAATATTGCTGTTGTGTTGTTCTTTGCTGCTGCTGCGAAGTCGCTTCAGTCGTGTCCGACTCTGTGTGACCCCACAGACGGCAGCCCACCAGGCTCCCCCGTCCCTGGGATTCTCCAGGCAAGAACACTGGAGTGGGTTGCCATTTCCTTCTCCAATGCATGAAAGTGAAAAGTGGAAGTGAAGTCGCTCAGTCGTGTCCGACTCTTAGCGACCCCATGGACTGCAGCCTACCAGGCTCCTCCGTCCATGGGATTTTCCAGGCAAGAGTACTGGAGTGGGGTGCCATTGCCTTCTCTTTGTTCTCTAAGCTGAGCCAAAGGTACTCCAATTCCCCCTTTCCAGAGCAAAAGTGATTACCAGAGAAACTGACAGTGGGTATGTAGCTATTTCTTCCACATAAAACTCAGACTTCTTCCTGTAGAGATCACAGAACAGTCATCTGGGCAGCAGCCACCAGGATTCAAAAGAGAAAGAAGAAAAATCTCATAATGGGTGGAGATTTGGTTTAAAGAATAGATCTGGGTAAATTACATCATTCCTGGGTTTGTCCAGTGAATTGGATCACACAGTTTGTCGCACAATGACTTCTGACTCTCCCAGGGCCAGCAAAGCAGCCCCAGGCAAGCCTTATCAGGAGGAATCAGTGTGGAAAAGTACTTTCAGAAATAAAACTAACATAAACCAGGCGTGTCAGAGTTAGCTTTGCTAAATTTCAGGAATGTGGGCGGAGTTAGTCTACTATGCTTACAGGTTGGGACAGACTTGGTTTGCTGAAAGCAATGTCCATCCTACTTCTCCTCTTCCCTATTGATAGAGATTCACTAGAAAATAAAATCTCCTGTTTGCTTTTTAAGACAAGAAGAATAAAACTGGAGCAAGAGAGAGGTGATAAATGCCACCCACACAGGATTATCAGTACTGAAGGTGTTGAATGACACGGAAGCAGCCCAAGGATAAACTCTGCTGAAGGATCCTCCTCCCCCTCAACCCCACCCCGCCAACTACTATCTGGAAGAAAACTTATATCTTGTCTTCTTTTTCCTACATTCTCCATAAATTGAATCAAGTCAGATTCAAGAGCATATATTTGTGCTTGTGGAAAACACACAGAAAGGAAAGATTATTCAGATAAATAGATTTTGTGCAGCTTTAAATTTTAGAACCTTAGAAACACTGAGCTGGAAAGTCACTAACAACCATTTTATCCTTCATTTTCAGAGAGAAAAGTGGAGGAATGGGAAAGTTAAGTGATTTCTCTAAGGTCACAGAGCTATTTTTAGTAAAGCAGCAACAAACTCCATGTTTCCTTCCACACAATCCTTTTTCTCCTCTTATCCACTGTTCCTTAACAAAATCTACCACTAATCACATGCGATCCAAGCGACAGAAGACTTTCTTAGCTATTTGTTTTGAAATATGGGGGGAGACCAGCTCATTTGACTGGGGAGTTGTTTGTGTGTTTATATGATCATTTTTATGGCTGAAAATTTCACTAGTTAAATTAGGGCTGAGTGTTTGCCTTTTCCATAAACAATTCTGCTTCCTTCTTACCAGTGTTTCTCACAGAACAAATAACAACATAAGCAGATTAAAATATTGCAAAGATGAGGTCTTGGAGCTCCACAGAATACTGTGAGAGCAAGGGGACCGGTGGCTGCGGGGAGAGGTTCGCTTCCAGGCTCTTTTCCATTCACTTTGTTAACATCTCCTGCCACCTAAAATCCCATGAGGCCTTCTCCTCATCAAGAGAAAACAGAAGCATGGATGGAGGAGGTTTGTACACACAGAGTTCTACAAGGGAACAAGGCAGCTGCCCAGCAGTAACATCATAATTTGAATCAGAAATTATAAACTATTTCCTAAAATCACTGGATCAACTCCTCCCCCATCTCTACCTCTAGCTATTCTGGACAGAGGTTCTGGATGGAGGCAGCCTCTCCTCACATCTGCTCAAGAGAGGGGGCCACCTTCTCTCCACCATCACAACCGGCTTTCTCAGAGCCAGATGGAAACTAAGATCTATACTCCTGAAGGTGAACTTCCTTCAACAGCTTGAGGGTTTTTTCCCACCTAACATTATCTGGGAAATTACCCTCTGGGGCTGCAGTTTATCTTTGATCTTTAAAACATAGTTCTGTTCCTGTCTTGGAAAAAAAAAAAAAAAAAAATGAATGTATACAAGTCCAAAAGAGGAAGAGAGACAAACCAGAGGTCTTTATTCACATTACAAGAAGCTCTCTATTTCTTCTTTCCCTTCTTTTTTAAAGAAGAATTTTCCCACATTTTCTTTAAATGGCCAACCTCTAAGACACTGTGTTTTTTTGTTTTTTTGTTAAGAATTGATTTCAAAAAAACTGCTCAACTTTCTACATATCTTTTCAGTAATCACCTGTCTCACAAAGTAAGGGGTGCCTGCCCCCATCTGGCTACCCCATAGTTCACTCAGCTGTGGATCGGGCGGCTTCCAGGCCTTGGCTCAGTTCGTCTTTGACTCAGCAGCATTTTTCCAAGAAGGAAAGCGGTACCTGTTTGTGGGTACTCAGTACCTTAGGCTGACAGATGCTATATAAATGAATAGCCTTCCAATTACTGCCATGTACTCTATTGAATTAGGCTCTATCACCATAACTAAGGAGGCGAGTCTGCCTACATAGTGTCTGTCACCTTCTCTCATCCTGGTGCTCTTCATGCTCATCTCCTCATAAATAAAGTCATTCCTAAAGAGAGAAGTCTAAATTATCTTGTACATTACTACATACCATCAGAACTTGACTGATAGGGCTTCAAAGTCTATAAAAGTCTTGATTCCCAGGGAACAACTCAAAATGCCCTCCCTTCCTGGACCCCAAACCATCTTTTGTAAGCTTCCCTCGTACACGGCAAACTTGAGAGAAGGGTCAGAACCTGAAAGCTACAGACAGCATGACAGGAGCATTTCAGCATGACAGCTGACAGATATGAACACATTTCCTTGACAAACTCAGCTGCCTGAGTAAATCAAGTGGAGCTCAATGCAAACCCCCACCTCCTCTGGTCCCATATGCTTCTCCAACCCTGTGCCGCTGAACAACTTCTTGGTGGAAGGAGGAAAGAAGAAAGCCCCGAATTTTCAGAGAATATGTGACTGATGTCAAAAAAAGTTTTATTACCACCATGGATGTCTTTGCTTTGCCAAGTGGAGTTAATATTGTCTTGGAGCTCAAAACACATTATATCCTCCCCATAGATTCTACATGGGGTCTTGACCTTGCCTACTTTCATTGGTCTTTACTATGAAGGTTATTTTTCCAAAAGTAAAATTTTCTAGTTCCATACAGCATCTCTACCCCCTTTGTTTTGGCCAATAACTTCTGCTTGTGACTGTGTAACAGTACACAGTGATATCATAAACAGGTGGTATGGAAAATTACGTAATTCCAGGAAAAAAAAAATCAAAGAGCCCTAAAATT
Organism: Tragelaphus eurycerus; assembly: GCA_935064755.1. Taxonomy (NCBI): domain Eukaryota; kingdom Metazoa; phylum Chordata; class Mammalia; order Artiodactyla; family Bovidae; genus Tragelaphus; species Tragelaphus eurycerus. The sequence goes on from CAKXYN010000023.1 coordinate 19,013,908, forward strand.
CTGTGTTTGTATTTTTATGTGTGTTAGAACTTAGGTCTAAACTTGGGCTGATAAAAATATTAACAAAAGAAAGTCTGGGGTGCCTTGTTCTTTATATGAGTCAGTAAGTCTGTATATGCAGGGGAAAACCAGGATGTCAGCTTTGTACCTTTCAAATAATTATTAAATATTGCATTTCCAGTGCAAATCAAAACAGCAATGAGATATCACCTCACACCAGTCAAAATGGTTATCATTAAAAAATCTACAAACAATAAATGCTGGAGAGGGCATGGAGAGAAGGGAACCCTCCTACACTGTTTTGGGAATGTAAACTGATACAGCCACTATGGAGAACAGTATGGAGGTTCCTTAAAAAACTGAAAACAGAAATACTATATGATCTTGCAATCCCATTCCTGGGCATATATCTGGAGAAAAACATAATCTGAAAGGATACATGCACCCCAATATTCACTGCAGCACTGTTTACAATAATTAAGACGTGGCAGCAACCTAGATGTCCATCGACAGAGGGATGGAAAAAGATGTGGTACATATGTATACCGGAATATTACTCAGCCCTTATAGAATAAAATAATATCATTTGCAGCAACATGGATGGACCTAGAGATTGTCATACTGAGTCAAGTAAGTCAGACATCCCTTATATGTGGAATCTAAAAAGAAATGATCTAAATGAACTTACAAAAACAGAAAGAGACTCGCAGACTTAGAGAATGAACTTATGGTTGCTGGGGTACAGGCAGAGGGCCAGGGATGGGGGGAAGGGATAGTTAGGGAGTTTGGGATGGACAGGTACACATTGCTATATTTAAGATAGATAACCAACAAGGACCTACGGTAAAGGACATGGAACTTGGCTCAATGTTATATAGCAGCCTGGATTGGAGGGGAGTTTGGGGGAGAATGGATACATGTATATGTATGGACGAGTCCCTTCACTGTTCACCTGAAACTACCACAACAGTGATAATGGCTATAACCCAATACAAAACAAAAAGTTTAAAAACATATATTGCCTTTCCAGCGAATAAAGGAGATGCTTTGTCACACATAGGAAGTTGGCTTAAACACCAGAAATAAAAAGAGTGGGACAAATGGATATATCTCTTCAAGTCTCAATGGCCTCGCTGAAAAATCAATCATGAAATGGATAGACAGAAATGATACTGAGGAAGAAGGACCGCATGAAACATAGAAGTTTATATATAAAAACAGGGGAAGTAACAAGAAACTCTTGGGAGAATAGGTGAGGAAAAAGAACTGGAAAAGTGTTCGATCTGAACAAACATAGGTAATTCTTTGATTTAGGATGGAGCACTATTTGTAGAACAATGACACCATCCTTTCAGTTTGAGTAGGTCACACTGACAAAATCCTAAGTGGCTAAACTCTTGTTGTCTGGTCACAAAGTTGTGTCTGACTCTTTGCGACCCTATGAGCTGCAGCACACCAGGCTTTCCTGTCCTTCAATATCTCCCAGAGTTGCTCAAACTCATGTCCATTGAGTCGTTGATACCATCCAACCATCTCATCCTCTGTTGCCCCCTTCTCTTCTTGCCCTCAATCTTTTCCCAGCATCAGGGTCTTTTCCAATGAGTTGACTCTTCACATCAGGTGGCCAAAGTACTGGAACTTCAGCTTCAGCATCAGTCCTTCCAATGAATATTCAGGGTTGATTTCCCTTAGGATTGACTGATTTAATCTCCTTGCAGTTCAAGGGACCTCAAGAGTCTGCTCATGCACAATTCGAAAGCTAACCTCTGATGTATCCCTAAAGATATGAAAGAAATCAATGCCGACCTGTCCTTTGATGAAATCATATTTATGCCTAACCGGAAATGTCACATGCTATTGAGGATCTTACATCTCAAGAAAAAGATAACACAGGGGAGGAACACAACCAAAATCACCAAGTATATGGACGATGGTCTTGAAATAACTGATTAATAATATCTGGGGTCTAACGACGATGGTCCTGAAATAACTGATTAATAATATCTGGGGTCTAACGGAAAGAGGAAGGCTGAGTGGATACAGGAAAGTCCAGAGACTGTGAAATTAATAAACATTGCCTTGCTCAAAAATTGTTACCCAGAGGAAATCTCCTTAATGCTGAAAAGAGAAAACACAAGGCAAATGAAGGCAATTAGCTTCACACAGCACTAAATAAAATAAATAATTAAGAGGTAATCTAGGTGACATTCAAGATGTCATCCTAATGCCCAAAACAAATTCTAGTAAGCTGATAGAGTCATAATGGGTGACTGAGGGAAACTGGGCCATTAAGGAAATACTGCAAATGTAACCTCTGAGGCAGATTTTCGAGGAAATAGCCATGCCCTAGCAATGCCTTTTGTGTAACAGTCTCACACATGAAGCCCTTTGAGCTTCTGTTGTAGAGAAAATCTCTGCAGCTTGACCAGGAATCTAACCCATATGTCATTGTTTATGTTCTTTTGTAAGTGTGTGTGCATGACAGTGTGTTTATATATGTGAAAATCCAAACATCGTCAATAAAAAATATTGAAAGTGCTCCTAAAATAAGCTTCCTTTAAAAACGAGTTAAACAAATATGAGATGATTGATGCTGAATATACAAAGTACATAGATTGTAAAGTTCTATCATAAGCTGAATGGTGTAAGCCTCAGGGATTTCCTCATTTCCCTTAACAAATGCATTTCCGTTTCACACAAATGTCTCAAAATCATTTAAATTTTATCAGTAGTCATCAGGAATTCCCAGGTATAAATATGCATACATTTTGGCAGCATAATATCAAATAGAAAGAGCAGTTAACTAGGAGAAACAGAAGTGGAATTCTGGTGCTATGTCAGCTACTCACTGACCATGCAATCTTGAGCAAGTCACTAAATTTTTCATAAGATATACATTTCAGCCAGCAGATTTTGAGCTCCTACTATGTGCTATAATATTAAGCACTGCTCTAGGTTCTTTGTTATACAGTGGCAGCAGGGGAAACAGCTCTGCTGGAGCTTAAATTCCAGAATGGAGAGACAGTGGTAATATAAACAGATGTTCATAATTCAGGTGACAATAAATACTCTGAAAACATTAAAACAGGTCAATGTGATAAGAGTGATGGCAATGGGGACCTCAGCTGAGGGGGCCTCTAAGTAAACCAACACAGGACCAAACCAAGGGACAAGAAGAAGCACGTTCCATGAGAGCAGAGAACCGTGCTCCAGACAAGGCAAGTGCAAGGTCCCTGAGGAGGGTCTGGGCTAGGACTGTTTAAGGTACTGAAACTTTAGAATGGCCTTAGAAGAAGAAGACACAAAAATCATTCACAGTCAACCTCTCTAAAGAATGTGGTAAGAAAAAATGAAACAAGACGGGCAAATTCTCAAAAATGCAAAACACTCTACAAAATAAAATGGGTTTAAGAACCAGCATACTATGAAGGAAAATTCCTATTCTCCATATTGTATCTTTAAGGAAAGTTTAGAATAATAGTATATTTGACCCATGTAGCTCAAAACACAACCTTTAGAGCTAGAAAGAACAGTTCAACCCTGTGATCTTCCAGATCAGAATCAAAGGCACTAAATTACTCAGTGGCCTTTCAGGACCAAGCTTCTCGAACTGCTTCCTGCTCCACTCCCCGCCATCCCCTGCCTCACCCCCCCACCACCCACCCACCCCCACCCCCGCCACCTGCTTGGAAATGGGGTTTCCCACTTATTTTCTAAGCTAACTCATTATACTACAAGAAACCTGCACTATATAGGTGAAACAAATCAAGGACCAAAAGCCTCCTGATGAAAGTGAAAGTGGAGAGTGAAAAAGTTGGCTTAAAGCTCAACATTCAGAAAACGAAGATCATGGCATCTGGTCCCATCATTTCATGGCAAATAGATGGGGAAACAGTGGAAACAGTGTTAGACTTTATTTTGGGGGGCTCCAAAATCACTGCAGATAGTGACTGCAGCCATGAAATTAAAAGACGCTTACTCCTTGGAAGGAAAGTTATGACCAACCTAGGTAGCATATTCAAAAGCAGAGACATTACTTTGCCAACAAAGGTCCGTCTAGTCAAGGCTATGGTTTTTCCTGTGGTCATGTTTGGATGTGAAAGTTGGACTGTGAAGAAAGCTGAGCACCAAAGAATTGGTGCTTTTGAACTGTGGTGTTGGAGAAGATTCTTGAGGGTCCCTTGGACTGCAAGGAGATCCAACCAGTCCATTCTGAAGGAGATCAGCCCTGGGATTTCTTTGGAAGGAATGACGCTAAGGCTGAAACTCTAGTACTTTGGCCACCTCATGCAAAGAGTTGACTCATTAGAAAAGACTGATGCTGGGAGGGATTGGGGGCAGGAGGAGAAGGGGACGACAGAGGATGAGATGGCTGGATGGCATCACTGACTCGATGGACGTGAGTCTGAGTGAACTCTGGGAATTGGTGATGGACAGGGAGGCCTGGCGTGCTGGGATTCATGGGGTCGCAAAGAGTCGGACACGACTGAGCGACTGAACTGAACTGAAGGCTTAAAGTAAACAACTGGTGGCATTAGCACAAAGGAGATAAAAATTTAAAGTCTCAACACCCAGACCTGATGCATCACTTGCAAGTTTCATGACCTTGAACAAGTTACTTAAACTCTCCAAGGCCTCAGATGAGGCATTTAAAATTGGAAGATAATAAAAATGCCTTTTCTCCCTGTATTACAGAATTCTGAAAGGATCAAATATTATGATATGCATAAAAGTCTGAATAAACTATAAAACACAGGAGAATATCATTATCTTTGTCATTTTTTTGGTACGTGGTCTCTTAGATCACTGACCATGTACTGCTGCTAATATCTCACCACTACTTTATGTTGCACCGTCACTGGATAGACCTTGGGAGTATCTTTCTATGCTGAGAGTTTAAAAAAAAAAAAACATCAATCAAAGGAGTTCCATGAACACTTGATGATCTATGAAATTTCTCTCATGAAGATAGTTCCCACTGATTTCCTTTTCATCTGAATTCCCACAATGGGCTAAGAAACCACAGATGACACTGGAAATACCCCTTCCTGGAGGAAGACCCAAGATTCTGCTAAAGACAAACCATGGGACCCTGAGCAATCTCTGAACTTGAGGCTGTCATTTATGCTGTGTGTTTTCATTCCCAGAATGTACAGAACACTTAGAGTCTGCCCCCTCCCTACAATGTACAAGATATATTTTTTGAGTCTCCCAGAGTTTCTGGAGCAATTTCAAATCCATTATTTTATTTGATCCTTTTAATAACCCTGGGAAAAGTGAGAATAAGAATAAAGAAAGCAAATTAATAGAGGAGAAAACAGGCTTTTGGAGGTTTCACCACATCTCGAAGTCTAGGTATCAGAATACCTAGACTCCAGTGCTCTTCTAAGTTCACTGAACTTCTTACACGCAAGAATCAAGTGAAGATCAAATGGGGTCATGGATATGAAAACTGCTGGGGGTTCAGACGTGAGACATGCTGCCCTCCTTTGTCCTCATTCTCTGACCAGTCAGTGGTGGCTGCACATCTAGAACATAAGCTGGCAGAAGGGGAGGACTGGTTCAGGGTATTCTGCCTTCCCTAGACCATTTGGAAAAGCACACGGTAGACCTTTATCAATCCTTTTTAATTGATTATCTGAATTGAGTGTGAAGGACTATCCAGCTCTGTCCACAGCCCTTTAAGGAAACCTCCCCCTCACTCCCAGGAAAGAGTGAAGAACAGGGAGGCCGGACCTGCTGCAGTCCGTGGAGTTGCAGAGTCGGACACAACTTAGCGACTGAACAACAACAACCCCTTCACCCATCCCAACATGGACCTCCAGCAGGAAGAAAGTGAACACACCCAGTCTAGGCAATTTCCAGACAGCTATGAAATGCCATTCGGGTTAGCACCCTTGACCGGGCTTCCTTTCTGCCTCCTTCTGACTTTTCTTTCCTTCCCCTGTGAGGTAAATAAATATTTTAAAAAGAAAGAAAGTTGTGTACTCTTTTGTTCTGTTAGACCCACATATTGGAACCAAATGACTATATCTTTCCCCAAAAGTGGTCATGTTAGCCAAGTAGCAAAAATGAGTTTCTTAAAAAAATAAATAAAAGTTTATTTTACATGTTGTAAATAGCAGGAAATTCTTATCAAGATATGAAAGTTCAAGTCTTGTTTTTCTCTTATCCCCTTTCTTTCTCTTCAAGGGAGAGTAAGAAGAAAACAAATCTCTCTCTTCATAATGGAATCCCTTCTTTTTGTCTATCCCCGGCTGGAAGCAGCTTGCCTCTAAGTGTCTGCTAACATTCTGATTGAGGTAGCCCTGCACTCCTAATGGCTGTTTCATTTTCTCTAATCCCTAGACTGGAAGGTATGATCCAGCACCTTATGATAAAATAGCCCTGGTTGTCCAACATCCTTCCAGCAAAGGATATTTTATGACAAACTCAAAATACTGAGAGGGTTGTCAACAGTCAGGGCTGTGGTGGATTTAAACATATTATAGTGCCTTAAGTCATAGGATCACAAAAACTAGGTGATTAATAGGCTTTCTCTAGCCAAATCCCTTCATTTACAATAGAAGGAACAGGATGTCAAGAAGCTACAGGTTGGTCCCATTTGCTCAGCTTCTCAGAGGCAGAGGTGGAATGGAAACCCAGGCTCCTGGTTCATTCTTTGTATCACTACCTCCTCCCCTGCATATCACTTGAACTTCAAGGTAAAGCTTAACAGGGAAATTATTTCAAAAGAGAGTCTAATGAGGAATTATGCATTTCTTCATTCATCAAATTGGCAAACGTACACTGGGCACCTTTTATGCCAGGAACAATGCTAAGCAATGGGGGGAGGGGTGTACATAAATGAACATGATATAGATCCCTCTTTTAGTGTGTGAGCCTGTGTGCTTGTGTATCTGTGTGTATGTGTGTGAAGCACACTTAACACTGTAGCTTTAGTGATAAAAAGAGGATATGTAAAAAAAAAAAAAAAAAAAACCCTCACAGTGGGAGCAGAGCTAAGCAGCCCACCTTGGGCCAATTCTTCCCCATCTCTTAAGAATTTCCAGTTAGGTGAGGACACCATGCATATCCATCCTTATTATCCTACAACCCTACAATCCTTTCTCCACAGAGCAGCCAGAACAATCCTTGAAAGAAGTGACTTTGGTCATGTCATCCCCCTGCTTAAATTCTTTGATGAGTTTGCATTGTCTATAGGATGAAGTCCAGAATTCCACAGAGGGCTGGGAAAATACCTTCCAGGCAACCCCTGATTTTCTCCTCACTGGCCCTTCGGGCAGCTCTCTCCCCTTGCTTGCCTCAGGCTTGCCATACTGGCCCCTGTCAGTTCCTCCAAAGCTCTAGACTTAATCTTAGCTTGGCACCATTTGAACAAGCTGTCCCTGTTCTTTGGAACTCTTTCTTGCGACCTAGCCAGACTTGTCACCACCTCATCCAATCTGCCATTCACCTGGTGGACTCCATATTTTTTCAGCTCACAATGTGAACACCACTTCTTTAGGGAGACGTTCGTGACTTGCAGTACTAAGGTGAGTGCCTGCTGTGGGCTGCCGGAACACCCTACTTCCTTAGCCTTCCAACAGTTTAATTGTATCTCCTTAATAAAGTCTCTCTTCCCCAGGAGACTAGAACTCAATGCGGGCAAGTATTATGTTTGTTTCATTCAACATAAGGCCAAGGTCTAGAGCCATGTGTGTTGCACAGCCAATTTTCTATAAACATTAATTGTTTGACTGGATGAATGAATAAACATGAAGGTGTACATATGGACATTTCAAATGAAGAATACCGCAAAACCAAGACTGGGACGAAAAGCTCCAGCATGAACTTGTTCAGTGGAACTCAAGAGTAAGTGGATATATTCTAAAGTATGAAAAAAAGACCTTTGGAAAAAACAAATATTTAAGGTTCATTATCCTAAAAGATGATGAGGGTAATTTAAAATTTCATGTACCAAAGGATGAAAAGAATACAGAAATGACAGTTCCAAAATAGGAAAGGCATGACTTGTGAGACAAGGAGTCAGGGGTTTGGGCTCCTCACTGCCCAGCTATACGTCTTCTTCCTCTGTAAGACACCAAGAAGGTAACAGAGGAAAGGCAAGGAGCTTTTTGAGGATTATTATCATGGAGCACCGGAGAAGGCAATGGCACGCCACTCCAGTACTCTTGCCTGGAAACTCCCATGGACGGAGGAGCCTGGTAGGCTGCAGTCCATGGGGTCGCAAAGAGTCGGACACGACTGAGCAACTTCACTTGTACTTTTCACTTTCATGCATTGGAGAAGGAAATGGCAACCCACTCCAGTGTTCTTGCCTGGAGAATCCCAGGGACAGGGCAGCCTGGTGGGCTGCCGTTTCTGGGGTCACACAGAGTCGGACACGACTGAAGCGACATCGCAGCAGGAGCAGCAGCATCATGGAGCACAATGGTCTCCTGCAACACGTGCCTCCCTGGGAGAGTTGGAGGAAACTGGTTTGCATGAGAGTTTCTTGTTTCTGAATAACTTGATGGCACAGGTCATGCTGGGAGAAGAGAAGCTGTGAGTATCCCACACTCATGCAAGAAGGGAGCTCTATTCTGTAGCCCCAAAGTGTTAGGAAAGTACAGTATGTGCACATGTGAGTGGGTATACGTGGGGGGCAGTGTGAGATTCTGGTGGTTTGTAGAATCTTTGAGGCTGTAATTTACATTTTATTCCACTAGACTATAAAGACAAGGTGAGAGAAAAAAAACAACCATAGAGAAAAATAAAAGGCAGCAGGACGGAAATGCAGTGACTTAGGAGTCTGACGCAGACGTGCAGAGGCAAGAAGAGGACAGTAAAGGAAGGTAATGAGGTGATGACCTTTGGCGAGGCTCCAAGAATGCCTTCAGACTTTTCCTCAAAGCCACCTCCTCACAGAGTTTTCCTGCAGTGGGCAGTGGACAGCTTGGATAAAAGAGCTTTCTCTCTTTTTCTCTCTCTCCTTCCCTTTCTCCCTCTCCTAGTCCTCGAACTCTCCTGCTAACTGTTTGTCCCCGAAGTAACCACTGATGGGCCATTACTGTTTAAAAAAAAAGAAGATAATTTAAGACTCCATCCGGTCACAAAAGGAAACTAACACAAGCCCAGGCAGTTTACATATCTGGACGTCCTCAGCGAATGGCCTGTTTCTTGCACTCCTGGAACATCCATTCCTGGTTTGGGGAAGTGCCGGGCTCTGTGTAAGGAAAGTCTCCCCCAGCACTAAGCACTTTGTGGGGGCCTGGTGCATGCCCTCCTGCTTCCCAGCATCTCCATCTAGTGTGATGCTCTGCTGGCAGTGATGTGGTGCATATTACACGGGAACTGAAGCATCACCCATCCCCTGACTCTCTGACAGGGGTTGTGATTTTCTCCTGGTAGAATTCTGGAAACCTGGCCTCCTCTAACGTTCTAGTGACTCTCTGAAGTCACAAAAGCAACATTGTCCAGCTCTGCCTTAAGGAAGATTAAACCGCATTTAACAACCCAGGCAAGGTAATGATCTCACTACAAAATCAACACGCAGCGGTGGCTCGGAGGCTGCTCCAGCCAATGCTCAGCGGCCACCCAACACCTCGGCCTCAACCAGCCATTCATCCTTCAGCTTCCACTCAGCTGCCCAGATCCAAGGCCTGACCCACCGACATCACCCCGTGCTGAACAGGATTAAATGTTCTGGGGCTAAGTAAATAGACCTCAGCAGGCAGCCCAGACTCTGCAGGGGCTCCAGGGTTGAGATCCCAGATCTGCCTCAGGCTTTGGACAGGAATTACAAATTCCACAATTCCAACCTCCACAGGCTCCTCAGCCTTCCTTTTGTGACACCCGAATAGCTTGAAAAGAGGGTGAAGGAAGGGCCAAAAACTAGAGTAAGAACTTTGGAGAATAAAAGAAAATGACTCACTTATTGGAAAAGTATAGTATCTCACCCCTGGATGTGCCAACATAAGAAAATTCCACATCTGATCCCAGAAAAGATAAACTACTGACGTCTTAAAAAATCGTGTTCTTAGTAAAATTCACAAGATCCAGTAAAGAAAATCAAGTGATACAAGTAAAGAATACTTAGGATTCCATGCTTGAGCGTTCTTTATGGATATGCCAAACAAGTGATCCCAACTTCTCACTAGCAAACTTCTGAGGAACCTTTCAACACTGAGTCCAACTTTACAAAGTGCTCAGAACAAAACTCGAGGGAAAATGACGAATGATTAGGAGTTCCTCACAGGTCTAGCAGTCCGCTGAGTGGACCTCCAGGTCTTGGGGCACTAGCCGCTTGTCACCTGGAAATGAAAAGAAGGACAGGAGGAGAGCTGGCTCTGTTTCCCAGAGGCTATTACACTTTGACTTTGAGACAAGCAATCAGCAAGTGGGTTTCCTCCAGGCCAGCTCAGTATCCATGCCCCCAAACTCAAGCCAAACTAAACAACTCAAGTCTTGGCACCGTGTCCTTCAGGGAGACGGGAAGGAGGGGGCCTGGAAGATAAGGGCGCTTTAGAGCACACACTAGCCTGCCCCCAACCCATCCACACACAAGGAACTTGATTACTGCGCCCCAGGGAATCTGCTGGTGACATTCCAAAAGTTTGCTCAGATTGCAAATATAATAATCAAGCTCAGAATTGGGAGGGCTTTTCCCCAGCTTTTGCTTTTCCATGTAAAGTACTAATCAGTGCCGTTCTGCCCCAACTGACAAAGTGTCTGAGAAATCAGACTTTTATCATTGGCTGCAAAATGGGCCTATTTCAGCTTATCACAAGTCCCTGCTTTCCTCCTAACTAGTGTCCAGGAGCCTCCTGTGTACTCAGTTTACCAGCTCAGGAAGCCCGAGGGAAAGGATGCCTAGTCTGAGGGACAGGGCAGAACAGCAGGAGGCAAAATGGTGTGGCTCTCTCCACCTGACAAGGGCACATAGGCTGGACGGTGCAGGACCAGGAAGCAACATGAGGGCCACGCAGAAACAGGGCATAACCATAGGGGTGACCATAACGATCATAACATATAGTCCATGCTGAGGGGATGATTATCAACTGCCAGACACGGAGTCCGCCTTTCAGAGCGAGTCTGAGCTGAGTGTGTAACCCAGTTCTGCGCTTTTAAGTGGGGACATACTGGGCAAGCCATTTCACATTTTAATCTTCAGTTTCTCCTGAATTTGGGGGGAGAGAGAAGGCAGAACTCCACACTGAAAAAGCACCAACATCAGGATGACGTTGGTCTGAGAAGACCACAGTTACACCAGGTTTTCACTGCCCACATTTTGACTTCTAAAGCATTTCTATGCTCCTTGTCTCCTCCTGGTCTCCCGGGATGTAGTCTAAGAAAAAAATCTTCCTACTTTACCAGGGTGGAAATGGAGGTACAAACAGAAAAAGTGTAAGGAGAATACCCAGGACCAGTCCCAAGTTCTCCTGATCCTGTACCAAGTATCCCCTCTACTAAACTGATTAGCATCAGAGTTGGGCCTCTTTGAATACACTTGTTCAAGTTAGGGACATCTGAGCATTGAATGTTCCCCCCAGAATTTTATCTCTCACTGCCATTATTTAGGATGTTTTATATTTCTTTACATTTTTTCCTTTTAGCTAACAGATTAAAAGGCAGGACTTCTTTAAGCATAAAGAATAAGCCCAAATGGCACAGCTCAAGTGATAAATACAGGGAATTAGAGGGAGAGAGGAAAGCTACTTAACACGTGCTTTCCAATTGCCCTGGAGCCTAGGAGCTTAAATATTTACCATGAAATGTCCTGTCCCTCAGGCTTAGGAAGTTTCTAACTTTCTAGATAGTCTTATCCTGATAGTGCCTACCTCACAGCGCGGCTAAATAAAATAAGAGTAGATTCTGTCTAGTTTGGAAATCATATTCTCTTTGGCCTTTTAGGAAAAAAATCAATCAAGGCTAGGTCTGAATGGCCATCCATTGAAAGCATGGGCTGTGCTATGGAGCAAAGAGCTAGGGCCCTGAAGTCCTGACGTCAACCAGGAGCAACCGAATGTGAACACTCGGGGCTAGGTGGCTACTTACCATGGACAGGGGAGGAGGGAGAAAAGACCAGTGGTGACAGGCTCTAAGGCTCTAAAAAGAGCTTCTTGACATAACATCCAGGCCTCACTGCCTATCCACACACTGCCAGTTCGAGTGAGTGACTATTCATACTATCCTTCCTAACTGACAGGGAAGTGGCGCATAGATGATCATACCTCACAACTTCATAAGAGATAAAAGAGGGGTATAAGTAAATAGCCATTCACTTAAAGTGGACTTATTCATTGAATATTGAAGGGCACTTAAGAGAGAGAATCAAGATCATTCTAGAGGTGACCACAATCCAGTTTAGGTAGAGATCAAACTGATGGGGATCAAAAAGAAAGTAGTCTGAGCAGAGAGCCACCCAAGCCTCACTAGCTGAGTGACTGAGCCGGGCTCACCTAGGGGAGAGTTGCATCATGTATAATACACAAGCACTCAGTAAGATGGCCTTTAATGACCCTTCGAAACCTGGTAGTCTCCAATTCCATCATTTTAAATTCAATATCTACAATTCATTATTTTTCAGGGTAAGATAACGAAGGGATGATCAAAAGTTAATGTGTTCCAAAAAAAAAAAAAGCTTTCCAAGCTTGGGAATTCCTCAACTGATCTAAATTTGAAAATTAAGCTCCATCCTAATTACTTGGATTGAGTAAGGGAATTAAGAGGTAAAATAAAACTACTATAGAAAAGAGGTGAGACACTAAGGTAGACAAAAGTTGTGCTTAGTTCATTTGTTGAAAACATGGCTATAGAGGAAGCGATGTCAGAAAAAAGTAACCAAAAATTTGAGCACTGAATTCTTATAGGCACACAAGTGAGAGAGAGGAGTCTAGACATCATAACCTTATATTACCTCCTCTGGAAACCTTCCTGGCTTCCCAGGCTCTGTTCCCATAGCACCTCATGTATCCTGCTAACTACATTTGTCACACAGAAATATCCATGTTGTCTCTCCCAGAAGATGGTGAATCCTTTGAAGAGAGGAAGAGCATTTTATTCAAATTTATATGTGGAGGACCTTTTACAGAGCCTGTATAAAGTAACTGGTCAAAAATATTTTGAATGAATAAGTACTGGAATCACTTTCCAATAGCAATTAAAAGAAAAATGATCCAGGTCACAGGCCAAGGGTTTTAATTTCTGGTGAGAATTTCGGTGGAAAGGCAAGGTGCACTGATTGGAAGTATTGGCATTCTCAGAGTTTCTCATTAGCATTTTCAGGAAAAAAAAATTCTAAATTTATCTCCAGAGACCTTGTCATTATCCTCTCTGCAAAGCACTGTGCCAACTTTGAAATGATTTGACTTAAAATAAAACCCAAGTAAAAATGTAGAATCCCATGAATTCATTTTAAGTACCTAGGGATATGTGATTCACCCAGATTGAGAGGTTACTATCATTTGCCTGGATGCCTAAGTGTCAGGAGTGTGAATTCTGGGATCAGACAACCCAGGGTCAATTCCTGGCTTGGACTCTCTTGGATTGCTTAACATTTTTCAAGCCGAGGTTGAAAAGTATCTTCCAGAATGCCTGTAGAGGAATGTGATTAGATGACCCTCAAGTTACCTCCAGCTTCAAGTTTCCATAGTCCCAGGCAGTCCCTCCATATCCACAAATCATCTATTCGCAAGTCACATTCTGCATGACAACTCTTGCTAATCTCCTGCATATGTCATACCTAGTGAACATCATAAATACCAGTGGTTCCCTGAATGCTCACGCTGGCAAGGGGTAAAGATCAGAGGCAGGTCATTAGAATGTCTTTGTAGATCTTTTACATGATGCACATATTCAGGGCACACACACACTCACATACACATACACCAACATGCTCTTATAGAGGGTACTTCCAATGACAGAAGTCATAACATATGTTTCACTGAAGCTCCCTAGATAGAAGTTTCCATACCCTCACCCCTCCTTCCAACTGAAATTCCCCTAACTACTGAGACCCATGCCTACATCTAAGGAGGCGATAAAGACTATCCTCCTTTTAATACGAACATCTTCAAAGTCACGGCCACCGCCTATAGCAAACCAAGCACATTTTCAACCCAAGTTAGTACATAAATCTCAAGCCCTCCCTTCCTTCTCACCTTACCCCTCAATAACTATGATCTACCACTGGCTCAGACTTTTGTTTTCAACCTGATTCAATGACCATGTTATCTTATGAGAAGTGGTCATGGAGGGATAGGAAAGTATGTTATCATGTCATTTAAGAGCTCTGCCTTTTTGCCTCATCAGGCCATGCCAAGAAAGAAACAAATACATACACATCCAGAAAGAGGAGGGGGAAATGGAGAGACGGAAACAGTATTATTTACATAGAAACTGAAGTATGAACCTAGCTTAAGACCACACATTCTCTTCAGCTCGCCTGAGATATTCTGCAGGCCCCTAGCAGCTGGACTGACATTTGTTTACTTATTTGTTGGTTTTGGTTCCCATCAGTCAGGGATAAGCACTTAAAGAGTGAGGTTCCAAGACATTCCAACTATTACTACTCTACATTCTGAGAGCAAGAAGAAAACAACTTTCTGCTGATGTAGCACAGATGTATTAAAACAAAACCTCAGCACACTGTCCACAGTGGGCAACTGCCTGGCAACCTGCACAATCCTCCCCAGTTGGCAGCTCTGCTTGGGTCTCCTTCTTATCCTTTCCTTTGTGCCTGGCCTGAGCCAGCCTTCCCATGAGACATATCTTTGAGGGCATATCTGCAATTAAGACCCACAGGTTAGGGGTGAAGCCATCAAGGTCTCCCTCCACAGATGTGTCCTCTCTAAGGAGGACAGCTCTCTAAGGAGCACAGGAACTACCAGCAGGGAGAGCTGGGTGAGTCTATTCTGTAGGCAGGAAACCTAGGAGCGCCTTGGTGAGCAGGCTTCCTCTACCGTCTAAAACGTTTTAAAAAAAATCGCTGTAGGCCACAGATGGATAATTATGAACCCTTATTCAATAGGGGGCTTCCCTGATAGCTCAGTTGGTAAGGAATCGGCCTGCAATGCAGGAGACCTTGGTTCGATTCCTGGGTTGGGAAGATCCCCTGGAGAAGGGAATGGCTACCCACTCCAGGATTCTGGCCTAGAGAATTCCATGGACTGCATAGTCCATGGAGTCGCAAAGTGTCGGACACGACTGAGCAATTTTCACTATTCAATAGTATGAGTAGATGAGGAGATGAGTAGATGAGGGAGGAAGAGGAGAGACAGCAACAGATCTGGATCTACAAGAAGAAAGCACCTCTTGTCCTCAACAGACATGATGAAAGTAAAAGGAATTTAAAGAACACATGAACCCCTCCTAGATATTTCTACATGGAAATCCATATTTTCAAAAGTTCAACTGCATCCTAAAAATACAAATAGAATCAAAGATTCTTTTAAGTAAGAGATACTTAAAGACAAATCATAATAATGGAGTCTAACATGCTTCGGTGCCTATTCTATGCCAGCTATTATTCCATGCATTTATACATGTATCATGATATTTAATTCTCAAGATAACCCCATGAATCCCAATGAACAGATGATAAAATCGAGGTGGAGAAACACTACATAACCTATCTAAGGTTCGTCAGTAGAGCTGAATTCAAACCCTGTCAGTCCCAGTGCAAAGCCTGAGAGTTAAAAGCACAACACACAGCAACTTGAGAAGATGACCAAGAAGAGGTATCATACTTCCCAAGAGTGGAATTTTCCTTTAGCCCTGGGGTTACACCCTTATGAAAATACCCCCAGGTCCTGAAGATGCCTCGGAGCCAAGAATGTTCCTTCCCTGACAAGCACCAGGCTCCCCTGAGATGCAGCTCCCCATCCCTACTGGGTTGGGGCCAGGGTCCAAGGAGCAGCGGGCCTTCTTGCAGCCAAGGCGGGAAGCCCAGCCCTGCACAGCCCACAGCAGATGTGGATTCTGGAGGTGTTTTCTTTTCCTTTTCTTATTTAAAGAATAAACAAGCTCTCCACACTCCCCACATGAGAAATGCTGCTTGTGCTGCCACCAGACAATAATTTTACAGTCATACGATGACCTTTGTGCAGAGAAAAGAGGAAAAGCCTGCACCCCACCCCATCCAAGCCTGGGAGAGTCAACCTGTGGAAAAGCCCAGGTCACTGAAGATCAAACTCACTTGCTGAGGAACAACAGGAGGCGGGGAGGTGGGTCAGGGAGAGGACTGGGAAGGAGGAAGCAGAAAGTTTAAAGGTCAAAGCAAATGTCAACCTAACACCAGTACTGTATGAACAGCACACAGCCTCACTGCTAGACAAATAAATGCTGCCATGGAGGCAAGGTATCAGGAGGTTTTATTAACTCTCTTCCTGGAATCATACACATAGGAAGTCTGTTCCATCATATAAGCTGCAAAGCACAATATTTATCCCTTGAGGGGAAACCACAGAACTGATACTGAATCCATAATACACAGCTTCTCCTCCATTCCCTTCCCAGCAGGCTTCTGTTTCTGTTGCCCCTCGGGAGGCCTGTCAGCAGGAACTACCCACAGATTCTGATAAGAACCGGAAGGGTCACATGCTGATGAGAAGGCAGGGCACAACACTGCCTCCGCCCTCGGCTGACTTTCCCAGGCAAGGCTTGGTCCCAAGGAGACCAAGGGAGGCTGGAGATTAATAGGCTCCTCTGTGTGTGGGTCCTTCTCACTGGGGGGCTTTGTCCCCACCACCCTCATGTCTAGATGCATGGCGATCCCATCTCTGCCTGAGTCCCCAGATGAATAATGCCCATTTGCAGAGCCCCAGGCATTTAAGGGGAACCTACTAGATTGAACAACTGCTCTTGGCCCACTGGCAAGGGTAAGCTCTCTGTCCACTCCCTCTGTTTCCCATGCTGCTGCTCACCTGCCTACCTGGGGAATGTAAAAATGTGTGCACGTGTGCATGTTTGTGTGCGAGTGTGTGTTTCCCCCAGTCACACCCTCAGAAATTCTGATTCAGTTGGTCTGGAGTATATCCTGAGAATCTGCACTTTTTTTTCAAAAGCTCCCAGGTAATTCTGATGCAGTCTGCCATGTGAAAAGCAGTCTCTACAAGTAGGTGTTAGAGGAAATTAGAGATCACAGTATTAGCCTCCTTGCATGTACTACAGGACAGGCAGCCCAGTTTGCAGCAGGCCACTGTGATAGTTACCAACCGTGAGCCACAGCTATCTCAGAAGCCCCATTCAGAGTGCCGTGCAGTTCTCTGCACTGTGTTCAAATGACAATCTTGGGTCTTGGAGGCACACCTCCATCCCTGCATCTCCTCCAAACCATCTTTTCCTATTACCATCCTCAGTTCAGTTGCTCAGTTGTGTCCCACTCTTTGCGATCCCATGGACTGCAGCACACCAGGCCTCCATGTCCATCACCAACTCCTGGAGCTTCCTCAAACCCATGTCCATCGAGTCAGTGATGCCATCCAACCATTTCATCCTCTGTCGTCCCCTTCTCCTCCTGCCCTCAATCTTTCCCAGCATCAGGGTCTTTTCCAGTGAGTCAGTTCTTCCCATCAGGTGACCAAAGTATTGGAGTTTCAGCTTCAGCATCAGTCCTTCCAGTGAATATTCAGGACTGATTTCCTTTAGGATGGACTGGTTGGATCTCCTTGCTGTCCAGGGGACTTTCAAGAGTCTTCTCCCAACACCACAGTTCAAAAGCATCAATTCTTCGGCGCTCAGCTTTCTTTATGGTTCAACTCTCACATCCATAAATGTTTACTGCAAAAACCATAGCCTTGACTAGACGGACCTTTGTCAGCAAAGTAATGTCTCTGCTGTCTAGGTCAGTCATAGCTTTTCTTCCAAGGAGCATTTTTATAAAATATGTGGCCGACTACTTTCTGTTCTATAATGTCTCTCCTACTTTCTGATATTAATAGAATTTGGTTTACCTGACATCTGTATTAAGTTATTGAAAACTTTTGAAGAAATGACTCAAAAAAATTTTTGTAAACTGTTTCTGAACAGTTGAGACTGGAGAATATTTTGTTCCAGCAAGTACTAAAAAAAAAAAACAAAAGAATGAGGCATTTCATTTGTACCACTGAGGTACAAAAGAAAAAAGAATAATCCATTGACAATCCTAAAGACACTACAAAAAATACCAAAATTTTAGAATGAAAGGACAACCTAAAGCAAGCAACAGATGAAAAACAAAAAATCAATTAAACAAAGTAGAACATGCATGATGGCAAACTGATCTAGAGTCAGGTGGGGTACGGCTGTTACTCCACCATCTCAGGGCCAGGCTTGGGCAATTCCAGGAGAAGCTGTATTTTCCAGGCTCCCAGCTTCCACTCAGTCTTTATTCCTGGTTCTGTGCCTGCCCTCTCCTGAATATGCTGGATACAAGGCTATCCTGTCTTCTTTCTCAACTACTTCTACAGAAACTCTTCTTAGGGACAAATCCGTTCCCAGTCATTGACACTTTAAAAAAAAACAACACAAAAACAAAAACCAGAGGTGTCTCTCCCAAAGAATATGTATCTTTTGTGTTTTATTTCTCAACTGGGGTGAGAGGAGGGGAAAGAAGAGTCGGAGAGAATATTTTCCTTTTACTTTTGAAAAAATTTCAGGATCTGCCAGCAGTGAGGAAGAGTCTTGGGTTTTCTCTGAAGGCAGCGTTGAGAGTAAAAAATCTGTAATTTCTGTGATTAAATGTCTGCAGTGAGCCCACAAAGAAACTGGGGTGTCTGTTTGCATGGTCTAGATGGCATACAGGTACATAGGTGGTGTCAGGTGCCAATGAAGAAAGAGGATCCTCATGGCAACTGCATACATATGTGTGCATACAAGACTGCCAGTCGGCCATCAGTCTTTTCCATTCCATGACAGTACAAAGGTGGCCCTCAGTGAATTTCTTTATGACATATGGTGAAAAGGAAAGGGAGTTCTATATGCGATTTCTTTTTCTCTTTGTTTTTACCAGATTTCTTTATAAGAATAATCATAGGAAAGAATAAAATTTTAATTTTTTTACTCTCCATTCTCACTTTTATCTCAATACATACTTTCAGACACTGAATTCCATGTAAAGTAGAAGCAAAGGAGAAAGCATTTAGAAGATCAGAATCTTCAGGAGAACTTGATCTGAGTGAAGATCATCTAGGTGGGTCTCTTCTAACTGACACATCTCTAAGAAATTATTTTATCCAGTAGAACTAAAGAGCATATTTTGAAAAGACCATATTGCCGTGTGAATAAAGTATCAGGACTTCTTCCCCCCATTCTTTTTTTTTTTTTTTTTTTGCTCCCAAGGGAGGAGGATTTTAGAACCAGTACTAAACAGTAAATATCAGTTTCAGGCAAGGTGAAGTTTCTGAGTTTGAGTTACCACGGAAAGAAAGACAGAAAAAGTTTTTTAAAAAAGGGAGGTGGTGGAATGTGTTAAGTAGAAGGGATCTATCCAGGTTCCCATGGGAAGCATCCAGTTGTGGGGCCCTTTGAACTCTTCACAGGTGAGAATTCCTCTTCTGGACAGCTACCTTACCAAAGCCCAGAGTCAGACCCTTGGGAGCGCAGCTTCAGCTCTGACCACTGCGCTAACCCTCCAGTTTATTTCTTTTCTTTGCCCCACTCCTAGTGCACCTTCTTCCTCTGTCGCTTAAAGAAAGCCACAAACTGGTGTAGCACAGACACAAGCCACACTCCCCATCTCTTCACACAGCCCTTTGCAGAGATAAGAGTCCATCAGTGTATCACTCCACCACCTCCCTGTAGGTACGGTGGATGACTACAGAGCCAGAAGTCTTTGTCTTATTCCTAAGGATTTCCACAGGATTTTCTTGAGCCACCAGGGGCAACTGTCAAAGTAACAAAGTCCTTGGTGAAATACATCTCTCTATACATTGTATGGGGTTTGCAAACAATTTAGAAACTGTAGGTTTATTACTGAATGGTAATTCATTGTCTGATATGGTTAAGCACTGATGACTATTAAGTCCACTAATGGGAAATTCAAATCTCCTTAGAAGGAAAAGAACAAAACACCTGGTAATCACCCAAAACTTGGTAAACATGAATAAAATTCTTAGCTAGTCTTGACAGATCTCTAATGAAGCAGTTTGTATTGTAGCCAGCCCACTTCCAGACTAGGCAAAAAAAAAAAAAAAAAAAAAAAAAACCAAACACTTAATAGAGAGTTAAACCAAGTGAAGAAACTTGCAAACATTGTATCTTACCCCAAGCTCTGTAATAGCCAACACACCAGATATGCACATGCACACAGACACCTCCTGAAAGCATTTCCTGATGTTTTGAGTATTTGTGTGTATGTGTTTTTCAGAATATTCTTACAGAAAACTTTACATGGGATCCTAATACATAAAAGAGATAAAAGCAGAGCTCTGTGGTTAGAAAGGGGTCCTATCCATTTAGCAATCTCTTGTACCCAACATTGGGCTCAGAGGCATTCAGGACTCTCCAGATCACATTTTAAAGACCACCAAGCCACCCTGACACCAGATGTGGGTTCACAGACGTTCACCTTCATTATTCATTCTCTAATTTGCTGAACATCCACCCTGCTGGTATACAGAGACATTGAGGCCAAAGTAACAGGAACCCTCATCACAAGAAGCTCACACTCTGTTATGGGAAAGGCAATGCACTGGAATATTCCAAAACTTTAGTGAGTAATGTGATAAAGGTAGTTAGCAGATGCTTTGAGATTCCAGTTTTCATCTCGCCAAAAGTTTGGGGACACTGAGTCTGTTTCAGAGTAGACTGTGCCTTTAATTTATCACTTCATTAACTTTGGGGAGAAGACTGACGAGCCCAAGAAAATAATATATTAGAGGCCCTCTGAGACAGACCCTATAAAATAAACTTATTTCATTTTATTCCCAAGAATTACACAAAAAACACTCGATATTCACCTTGGAAATGTGATAATGCCAAATTTTTGAGGAATAACAGGACTTTCACACTGTATCAAACAGTATACATCTGGCCCAGAATTATGATTCCTATGGCCTATATTGGCACTAATCAATAAGTTATAAGCATATATAATACTTAATGCAATTTAATTACCCATGAAGTCTTTTGTAAGTCTTTTAATCACAAGCATTTAATATCACCAACTTAAGGAGGTAAAGATTTCCTAAGCTTGATACCAATTTGGTTGAGCTGAGTTGCTGATTTCCTTCCCTATGCTGACCTAGAAACCCCTGAGGTCCAAGTTACAGCTTGTGACTTGCCTGAGAATAAAATGGATTTAATCTGTCCCTAGACAATTCAATTCACTACCATATAACCTGTGGAGTCCTTAATAACTTCAGAGCGGTGTTTTTCTTTGTAGTAATAGATGCTGTTATTCGGGGGAATGAAAAAAAAGCATTCAAGCCATGACCAGGAAGGAACAGAGGACCACAGAACCTTAGGCAGACAATTTAGTGCTACGTCATCCAGCATCCCATGGGAGTAGAAAGGAGCCTGCTCATGACCACATGTGCTCGACACCTCTGCTAGAGGGAGGGGACTTCTTCCTGGGGAAGCTCATTCATCTTGGACAGCCTTTTTACTTATTTTAAAAAGAAAGCTATTCTTAATACAAAGTTATGCCTTCTTGTCACTCCTACCTATTGGTTCTAAATCTGCTCTGTGAGAGCACACAGACCTAAAGTCCTCCCTTTCATGAAGCAGACCCTTCAAAGACATATCCTAGTTGAAGTATGATGCTTAGTTCCAAATATATTAGGACCCTATAGGTTGGCTTCCACTGCTTCCTTCACTTAATGACTCCCCACCACTTGAGGGACTACAATAAATTTTAGACTCTAAGATATAATTTTTAGAGTTTATTACTATTTCTTTTTTAATTGAAAATTTTAGCTATGGTAAAATACACATAATATAAAATTTACCATTTTAAGTGTACACTTCAGTGGCATTAAGTACCTTCACATCAATGTCCTCCCATCACCATTCTCTTTTCATCTTGTAAAACTGAACTGTATCCACTGAACACAAATTCCCCATTCCCTACCCCTGTCTCCACTTCCCATCAACCACCACTCTACTCTCTGCCTCTGTGAATCTGCCTACTCTAGGTACTTCATAAGCGAAATCATATAGTTTCTGCTCTGTGACTGATGCGTTTCATTTAGCTTAATGTCCTCAAGGTTCATCCACATTGTATCATGTCTCAGAATGTCCTTCCTTTTTAAGGCTAAATAATATTCCATGTGACCATTCCATGTTACCGATGTGAAAAACGAGGCTCCAAGAAGTTAAGAGTTTTCCTAAAATCTCACAACCATGAAGCTAGGTGCCCTGATTCCCTGTTTTCTGCCTACCTATCACATCCTTCTCTATTTTCCAAATGTTCTACATTTCAAACTGGACTGAAGTTGAAGAGGAGGCTCCTTTATCAGCTTTTTCCAGGCTTCCCTTATTCTGGGAAGCCATTTCACACACATTCAGATTGGGACATATCTTAAGATAGTGAGGGGTTTGGAGACATGGAGACCGCTGGCCCCAAAATCCAAGTATTGGCAGGGGAACCAGGGTAGCAAGCATGCGCATTTAGTCCTACAATAGTAAACACCACACCATAAGGACTGTTCTAATTACTATTACAATTATTTATGTTCTTCCTTTTGAGAAGGAAGCACATTTCTTTTCGCCTTTCCCTTCCTTTCTTTACTTTTTAATACTGGAACTTGAATTCCTGTGGCAGGCAATAGTAGCAGAAAGAGAGAGCACCTCACGGGTGGCTTTGTTTTGGGTTTTAATCTGGTTATGTGCTTTTATCTCTCTTGACAAGATATGGGGAAAGTCACCATACAACATAACCAGAGTGGGGCTCAGCCATTCCTCACAGCTATTATCTCTTAATAAAAGAGGAGCACTTCTGCAAGGGATGAGGTTACTGTCAGTGAAGGCATGACTAATAATGATTAATTTGATCTGCACCAACATAAACTGGATCCGAGACTCACTAAATAATTATTCTGTAGCCTGGATACCATTTCCACAGGGTTCAGGGAAGTCGCTAGCCATTTATCACATTAAAACAGAACCCAAAAAATACCTACATAAACAAGAAAGGATAAAATAAGAAACCATCCCTCCAAAAGCCAAATGCCTTAACATCCACCCACAAAATATCTGCTTAAAGCTAGAAACAACAACAACAACAAAAACCCCATGTTACTATCTTGTGCCAAAGAAAGACAAACAAAATGTACTGGACACATACCCTTCTCCTAGCAGGAAAGAGCCAACCTAGTTCCTTTTACAGAGAGGGGAAAGGATCAGCCATCTAACTGGCAGAAGTGTATCTATGTCCTCAACTGATCTTTACTTCTGTCTTGTAGGTAAGACACTAGCATCCATGCAACACAAATGGATTTACTCCCAAATTTCTCCAAACCACAGAGCACATTTGCAGTAAAACCTGGTCTTAATTCCAGGCTTCTACATTGTGGACTATCTTTTGCTGTGACCATTGACAAAATTCATCCTTGGCTAGATCCTAACCCAGACTGCCTGAGTTCTATTTTCAGAGAAGCTCATTTCATGAATCATTTTATAAATACTTATTGAGCCATTGATCAGTGACCACTGTGTGACAGGCACTGTTCTAATACAAAGACACAGAGTGAGAAGAGCCATGCCCCTGTTCTCAGAGCTTTCATTCTAACAGAGAAAGGCAGTAATAAGTAAAGAAGCAAGTAAAATGCATGGCACATCAGGCAGAGATAAGTACTAGATATAAAACTAAGGCAAGAGGAACAGAGAAAGTCAGAAGCGATGGTGCTCAGAGTATTCTGTAAGGTGGGGCAGAATGAGATGAAGCCAGACAGGTAACAAGGCAACTCACTTAGGACTCTGTAGGTCACTGCCAAGAGCTGATTTTTGCATGAAAGAAATGTGGAGCCATTGGTGAGTTTGGAGCAGAAGAGTATCCTAATTTGACTGATGTTTTAAAGGATCATTCTAGTTACCCTGAAAAATAGAACAGACATGAATTTAGAGTTCAGTGGGTAGATCCAGGGTGGAGATAAACATTTGAGTGTTTTTGTGTGTAGATGACACTCAATGCATGAGAGAGCCTAACAGAAGGAAGACAGGTTGGAGAACTAAGTCCTAGGGCACTCCAAGGTTTAGACATCAGGGAGATGAAGAGAGACCAGCAGGAGATTCAGAAAAAGAGCAGGCAGTGAGCTAGGAGAATGAAGACAGTGCCATTCTGGAAGCCAAGGGAAGAATGTTTCAAGGAGGGAAAGACCACATACATCAAATGTGACTAAGAGGTCAGATGGTAATTAATGTTATCAGAAGCTTAAGAATATTTCTCAAGATTATTTAAATTCTGGCTTTCAGCACACATTGGAAGAGTACTGGAGAAAGGGCTTCACAGCTTTAATGATCATTGTCATTTTATCATCCCTCCAGAATTTCCAAATTGTTCATATATTGTACTCTTGCCTGGAAAATCCCATGGACGGAGGAGCCTGGTAGGCTGCAGTCCATGGGATCGCTAAGAGTTGGACACGACTGAGCAACTTCACTTTCTCTTTTCACTTTCATGCACTGGAGAAGAAAATGGCAACCCACTCCAGTGTTCTTGCCTGGAGAATCCCAGGGATGGGGGAGCCCGGTGGGTTGCCGTCTATGGGGTCACACTGAGTCGGACACGACTGAAGTGACTTAGCATAGCATAGCATAGCATCATATATAGTAACAATCAACCTTGAATAACCCAGATTCATGCTGTATGTTGGCTTCCCTGATAGTTCAGTTGGTTAAGAATCCGCCTGCAATGCAGGTGACCCCAGTTCGATTCCTGGGTTGGGAAGATCTGCTAAAGAAGGAATAGGCTACCCACTCCAGTATTCTTAGAATTCCCTCATGGCTCAGCTGGTAAAGAATCTGCCTGCAATACAGGAGACCTAGGTTTGATCCCTGGGTTGGGAAGATCCCCTGGAGAAGGGAATGGCAACCCACTCCAGTATTCTAGCCTGGAGAATTCCACAGACTGTATAGTCCATGGGGTCAGAAGAGTCAGACACGACTGATCCATTTTCACTTTCATGCTGTATGTAGCTGGGATGCTTGCTTCCACCTCAGGGATACAGATGCCTTAATGTCAGTCACCTCCCTGTTCTTCACCACATACCAAGGGACTAAGAAGGAGCAGTCACTTAACTCTTTTCATTTTAGACATGAAGATCCTGGAACACTAATTCAGATGCTATGCCCCATTGATCTGTCTTAATATATCCCTCTGCCCATCAAAATTTGCCTTTCATGACCTGGCATTCAATGTCCACTATAACTACTATTTCAGAATCTCAAGATTTATTTCAACCCGTGTGGTCACTCACTGTTCCCCCGGTGCCTGGAACACTTCCTTACTTTTGGACTGGGATGCTTCCCTCCCCTAACGCCACTTATTTAATACATCTTTTAGACCCAGTTAGGAGAAGGCAATGGCATCCCACTCCAGTACTCTTGCCTGGAAAATCCCATGGACGGAGGAGCCTGGTAGGCTGCAGTCCATGGGGCCGCTAAGAGTTGGACACGACTGAGTGACTTCACTTTCACTTTTCACTTTCATGCACTGGAGAAGGAAATGGCAACCCACTCCAGTGTTCTTGCCTGGAGAATCCCAGGGACAGGGCAGCCTTGTGGGCTGCCGTCTATGGGGTCACACAGAGTCGGACACGACTGAGGTGACTTAGCAGCAGCAGACCCAGTTAAATTCATCAATGAAAATTTTCTGTAAATGAGGCTCCACCCAGTATAGAATAATTTCTCCCTCCTCATTATCCTGCCTATTGAGCGCTTCCTGTATGTATTTTATTGTTTGTATCCTGTTAACTTATCTTTTTGACAGACCCCATATCTTCACCATCCTATTCTATATGTCGCAACAATGTGCCTTGCCCCAAATAAGTAGTTAGTGATTATTTAGAAGATGAATGGATGGTTCTTAACAAAGAATGACGGTCTGAAGAGCTAAAAGCAACTCAATAGTTGAGTTCAGTTCAGGACCTTTAAGTTCTGACACCCAGATTCACTCTTCAGAAATGTCTGCTCTGTTTTTCTGCCAAACCAATTGTTGATGGTGATAGAACTGTTAAATACACTCTTAAAGCCTTGATTCAGCTCTCCTAAGAACAAGCTTGCATAGTCTTTACTTCTCTGGGCTCCACTCCCACAGTCCGGCCTCAATGGGAAACTCTTGACCCATCCCTCATTTTAAAATAATAATTTCTTTTTCTTTCACAGCATACCCTGGTAACCACTGAGCTACTATACTATGTAGTAAACCAGAGAAACGCAAATGGCCTGTGCATTCCTGGTAGGGCCATCTACGTACTCACAGCCACACTAATCACTCCTACCTCCACCTCCTGCCCTATACTTGGCACTCTCCAGCTGCACATATAGTTAAGAGTTGAACAAACCTCAAACCTCCATGTGGGAAGTGCTAAACAAGTTGTACTGTCCAGATAAAAACGTGTTAGGAACTAAGGGGGCTCTAATCAAGGTGGAGTTCCTAAGGAGGTGGGTTCTGAAATGGGCAGGATTTGCTAGAGTCATAACAGGCCAGGAAAACATGCCAGGAAGGGAAATAGGAAAAAAAAAAAAAAAAAAATGTTCAGCAGCTTGGTAGGACTGTGGATTGGCCAAGGTGAGAGATAAAGCCCAGAAAACCAGTCTGACCAGCTAGTCCAGTTCTTTACTTCTGTGTCTTTGATGATTTGGGTCAGCCAGGGTACAACTGTGAGGCCAGGCTGTGCATAAAGATTGACCATTAGTCGCAAGTGATGGAAAGAGCACTGGACCAGGAGTCAGAAGGCCTGGCTGGGTCCCAGCCCTCTGCCACAGAAAACACTTACAAATATAAACAAGGCAACCACTTTTTCCTCTGCTCTGGTTTTCTCCCTTTAGGGAAAAAGGAGGGAGTAGGCGGGGGAGGACAATGGCTCCACCACCCACTTGTACACTTATGAAACTCATATGCAGTTATGATTGTCAAAGCTCAGCTCAAAGCAGTATGGATATGAAATAAATCTCCAGCAAAAATAGAGTAGGTTGTCCTTAAGACCCTGTGAGACCTAATATCCAGAAGACCTAATGAGAACACTGTAACCCCTCTCTGCCTTCCCCTCAAAGAGCACATTCTCTGGATGGGGGACTAGTCAACCCTTCAGAATGTGGGTGCTGGCGAGAACACGGAGATCAGACCAACTTGGACTGACTCCTAGCTCTGTTATTTGCTATCTTGTGTGACCTTGGACAAGTTTTATAAACTTGCTTAGCTTCAGTTTTAGTTTTGCTTCATTTATCAGTAAAATTAAAACAACACTGCATACTCTGTGGTGAAGATTAAAGACAATTTCGTGTAAAGTTTCTTAGTTGGTTCCTGGCACACAGTAGATACTCACAAATGTTGTGGACATTTTTATAATTAGCCTCAATATGAGAGACCTCATGTACAACAGATATCAAATCAAATTTATCAGCCATTTGCAAAGAATTGAAATGTTTTGATATCCACAAACATAATTTAAATCCGATTTGAAGCTCCTTGCTTCTTTTTCCATGTCCTTCATTTCTGAAACTGGTACAGTGGAAACTTCTGAAAAATGGCATAGGAGAAGTCAACATACAATGTTACAGTGCACGTTAGAAAATATTCTGAAGACCTCTAGCTATCTCCCCACACACCAAAAAAAAAAAAAAAAGTCCAGGTCTGCTAATTGTGGAATAACTAAAAAGTATATTGTTATCCCACACCACACTTGTAGTTTGGGTTACATTCTGTGCTTCGATCATGTCTGGGTTGACAGGACTGCAGACAAGAGCAGAGAAAGAGGAGATGTATAAACCTCAGATTGGCTCAGATTAACCATCTGAACATTTAAAATTAATGAAATCCACTGGGTTCTACTCCTTTCTTAGAAATGAGGTCAGTTGGCTGAGATGCAGAATTTGGTTTCATGGGCCATTGCTGCAACAAGAGCTTGGGCTTACAGACAGGCTCCAGGTGATCATTCAGAGGCTAGGCTGAGCTAACATCCTTGAGCACAGACACATGCCCAGCTCTCTGCATCGCCCCCCATGGGCCAGCTTCCCACCCCTCCCTTCAAGGAGAGAGAGAGCTCTGCAAGAAAGTGGTGAGAAGTTTAAGGTGAAAATAATCCCAATGATCAGCTGTAAAACAAAGACGATTTCAGAAACATTATTTACCCACCCAAGGGAGACAATTTGACAGGAGATGTAACCATCACTCCAACAGACACAATACCCTAGTTCTTCCTGCTGCTGTGACAAGGGTACCACCAGCACAATAATCTGATTGTCAGAAGAGAGTCCTCAGCAAGCACCCTGGCCATAGGTCTCATCCTGGCTACACATAAAAAAATCACCTGAGAAACAATTAAAAGAAAGTACGAAGCCTAGCACGCATTTCTAGATTTTCTAGTTAACTGGTCTGAGTAAGACACAGGTATCAGTGTTCTTGTTTTTGTTTTTTTTTTAAGTTCCTAGTAATTCCAACATGTAGCCTGAACTGAGAACTATGATCTGTTTCAGTATCATTATGTATAGAGGAAGAAGATGAGGGGCAAAGATCCCTATTGAATGATTTGTTCTTAAATTGCTTTCTTCCTCTTACTGTCCAATATTTTGGTCATATTTCAGGAAATCTCCTAATTTCACACTTAGTGATGAAGCCCTCCCACCTTGCCCCAGGCACACTGTGTATGGGGAAATGAAACTCTATTAGGCTAAGGTGGAAGAAGGGAACTGAAAGGCGAAACTGACCTGAAATAGGAACGAAACTCAGAAGAATCAGCTCAAAGGCCAAAACTGGAGAAATGAAGCAAACGAACACAAACCAACTCACTGAGAAAAACCAGTTAGACCCAGAAAGTTCTTTCAGTTTGGATAATTTAAGGTTTCAGCGAAGGATTATGTTTTACATGTTGAAAGTATCACCCACGCAGTCAAGTTCAGCCAACCCGGCATTTTCTTGAGGGCAACTGCAGAACTGTAACAGTCTGCTGACTGCAAGCACATCTTCTGAAATAAAAAAAGAAGGGCAGTGATCACTCTTGGGGATCACCACAGATAA
This sequence comes from Tragelaphus eurycerus, assembly GCA_935064755.1. Classification (NCBI taxonomy): domain Eukaryota; kingdom Metazoa; phylum Chordata; class Mammalia; order Artiodactyla; family Bovidae; genus Tragelaphus; species Tragelaphus eurycerus. The sequence continues at coordinate 19,043,048 of CAKXYN010000023.1, forward strand.
AATCAAGAGGCCACCTTTCCAAGTCCTACGAGCAATACCACCACGCCAAGTCCTAACGTATTCATGTTGATCATTGAAAGAAACATTGTCCTTCTTCCACATCACAAAGGACTTAACTCACCAATTACAAACTAAATAGAAGAAAGACAACTTTCTCCACTTTGGAAAGTCCCCGATCTATGTTTTCTGATGGAGAAAGTTACTTTAAGAAACTGGTTATGAAGAGAGGTTGAGTTTAGAGCACGAACCAACATCACATGAACACCACATCTAGAGTGGTCCCTGTAGGCACCTCAGGAACCCAGAAGGTGCCTTTTCATCAGTGGACAATGGAAGAAATACCCCTAAACCAGGTCTATATTTTTTATACAGAAACAGAGATGGGAAAGCATGTCCATAGTTTCCCATAAGACTAGTAATCATCAAACAAGAAAGAGGACACAGGCACTCAAAAAGGCTGGATTTTCCAGAATATGCAATAGTTCACAGATGCAAGTTATTAATTAGCAAGATCTTTAAAATATATATATATATATATATATATATATATATATATATTTAGTCATGCAACTTTTGGAGTCTCAAGATTTAGTTCTTGAGATCTATTATCAGCCACTGCTTGCTTTTCATGCCCAAAGGAAAGTGCTGGTAATTCAAGGGAATTAGCTGAGGACTGATTTATTGCTTATCTCCTTAATCTGGTTACAGCTCAGAAGTGTATCCTGTTGGTTCCTGTGCTCTGGTGTCCGATGTCATCCCCTACCTCAGTAGTTTTAGCCTCCTGGCTCAGAGACAAATTAGAACAGGACTCAAAGGGGCACTCTTGACGGAGAGTTACACTGAGGTCTGTCTACTCCCATCTCCTCAACCTCAGACCCCCCCAGTCATACGCATGACGGATCTATCTCCAACCAGAAATGGAGTGCGGCTGGGGTACCAGTGGACTTCAGTTCCCATCATTATCCTTTGGTATGCTTTGAATTGAGGGTTAGCAGCCACAGCAATGGTCCCTGATCTGCAGAGCACTTCATGACTTATAGATTGCTTCCCTATACTTTATAACTGAGCGACTGAGAGCCTGGACTCTGGAGTCAGGGTTCCAATCCCAGTGGCATGACCTCAGACAAGCTGCTTAACCTCCCTAAGTCTCCATTTCATCATCCGTTAAATTCTTCCCGCAGAACTGTTGGGAAGATTAAAAGAGACAGTGAAGGTGAAGCGCATATCAGAGAAGCAAAACGTATCTAAGTGCTGAATAGATATTAGTTAGCTATTATTATTAGCATGACGTGAAAGTGAAAGTCGCTCAGTCATGTCTGACTCTTTGTGACCCCATGAAACTGTACAGTCCATGGAATTCTCCAGGCCAAAATAATATTGAAGTGGGTAGCCATTCCCTTCTCCAGGGGATCTCCCCAACCCAGGGATCAAACCCAGGTCTCCCGCATTGCAGGCAAATTCATTACCATTTGAGCCACCAGGGAGGCCCCAGTAATGTGATGTAAACCTCATAGTAACAATTCCATTAACCATAGTGGAGACTGGCAGGAGGTACAGGGCATACGGGCTCATGCACACCGGTGTTTATGTGTGTGCAATGCCAGTTGGTGGGCAGTGCAGATGTGTGGAAGAACTGCATTAGCTGTGAGGCTGGCTCCGTGTAATGCTGTGCTTGCTATGTCCCAGCAGGTGTGTAGCTATACTGTGGACCACAGATGGTTGGGAATCCACTAAACAAAAACCATGAGTATTTAATTCAGATCATACTTCACTGTCAAAAAAAAAAAAGATCAGAGAGCTCAAGTAACTTGTCCAGAATCACCCATTTTCTTAATAAGTGGCAGAACTAAGATGTCAATCCAATTTGTCAAGCCCTACAGCCAAACTCAGGGCAGAGGGGAGGAGGCTGTGGGAGTTCTGGCCACTGGAGGGATTTCAGAAATGAACTCAAAACTCTTCCCCACTGTTCTGTATCACCTGGCACTGCTGAACAAAACCAAGGATCTCATCCTAATAAATGCTTCTTATCTTGGATAGCTAAGGAGTCAGATGTGTGAACTAGATTATGTGCCTCCTTCTCTCCCCAAAAAGAACAAAAAATGCCAACTCTGCCTTTTGTCAGATTTAGCATTGCATTAATATGTACAGCACCAAAATGTCACATTTGTGAATCAGTAAAGTCATTCTGAAAATTCAAGAAACCCATACAACTGTCCCCTGGCTCTCCTCTAAGCATGTCCCACACCAGAGTTAGAGTGCCCAGCATTCTCCAACGAAGAGGAGCGAGTTCCAATTCATAGAGCAGCCCACGTGTGAAACCTCTCTTCCTAGGAAGTACAGAGAGTGGCAAATTTGCAGAACAGACATTTATATTATATATATATATATATATATAAAACGATATTGCATGATTATAGAGGTTAATGAGCTTCATGAGGCAGGTGCCCTGAACGGCAGGAAGGGGACAGCAGAGGGGAGAGTGGTGGGAGAGACACACACAGGGGACTGCTTCCGCTCTTTGGTGTCAGATGTGGTCAGGAGGCGCCCTGCTCATGGTAATAACTGCAGGAGAAGGACAAGTTTTTCTGGTGGGCACTGGAGCCTGGCTGATGGCTGGGCAGCAACTTGCCCTCACATCCAGCCCCTGGTTCTCTGAGTGAGGAATCTACTTGTCAGCACAGAGATCCCTGAAGATTCAACCAAAACCAGCTGGTTCAGTGTTTCTCAAGAGGGGTGCCACAGAGTATTTGCCCCAACTGAAAGCGCTCCAAGATCAAATAAAGTTGGAGGAAAACTGCAAACTATTTCTCAGTCATGGAGACTCATAAGGCACATTAGCATGTGGAAGGCTCTAAGAAATGCTTTATAAAGAAACCTGCTTACTTTTTTTAATCAAGTATTTTAAAACTTGTTTAATCATTTTTCTCTTCTCATTTTTTTAATATCAGACTTAGCAACATAATCTCATTTTGAAAAATATTTTCAGAAGTGCTATTCTAGTCAAAACTTCTTCATTTTACAAAGTATGAATTAGTGATCTAAGGGTCACAAACAAGTTAGCATGTCTTTTTCATGAGTTAAAGGTATATGACATCGTGGGGATAAGTTCAAGAAAATCAAGGTTCAAGTCAAGATGCCAGGACAGAATATCGATCAGCAGATCATTATCAGCCTTTTGATCATACTCTCAGTCAACAGCAGGCTGAAGAAGGAACCCCTTTTACTCGCTATGCTTGGGTTTTGATCACAGTAAATCCCAGAATTATACCCGAGGAAGGATTTCAAGATTGAACAGTAAAAACTCATCCAAAACCGGTCATGAGGGCCAGCCACAGCTACATGAAGCTGAAATGCAGAGTCCAACAGGGGATGGAGAGCCCAGGAGAACTGCAGTGACGAAGTTCACAATGATAGGGCTGACGGGGGCTAGATAGCACTATCTAGATAAAGTATAGTCTACTGTTTCTAGATTCTGACTGGTCTAGAGAAACTCTTCAGATGGTGTCCCCTGCCCTGGGCTGGGCATCTACATGTTCTAGTGTGGATTCCTACAAGTGTGTAGTATTCAATTTAAGAAGTCAAGGTCACAGGCATAAAGGTACTTCTCTATCATAAGGCCCAGAACTTCATAACTTAATCCTGATCTATTCAATATCTCTATCAAATGAAGTCACGAATCACTTTTTCTAAAAGTCAACTCCACTGATGACATAAAATAGAAAGGACCAACCAAAATAATGGCCAAAAAACATCTGAAATTACCCCCACAGGCTGGGATGCTGACCCAAAATCGACTTATCGATGATAAATCTCATTAGGTTTAAGTTAGTCAGCACAGCATAAGGACTCAAGGTAGGCTTCCTAGGTGGCTCAGTGGGTAAAGAATCTGCCAGCAATGCAGGAGACACGAGCAGATGTGAGTTTGATCTCTGGGTTGGAAAGATCCCCAGGAGAAGGGCATGGAAACCCACTCCAGTATTCCTGCCTGGAGAATCCCATGGACAGAGGAGCCTGGTGGGTTACAGTCCACAGGGTCACAAAGAGTCAGACATGACTAAGCAACTGAGCACACAGGCAGGGAATCAAGGTACTAAAATATACAACATAGATTCCACTTTTTCTCTGTACTAATCAGACTGCATCTGAAGGAATGGAATCCACTTGATTCATATGCATTCGAGTTACATTTAAATAAGACGTTCACAGAGGGAGTACCTCTCATTCAGGAAGCATTGCCAGGAACAACCTACAGAGTGACTGGAAACTGGAGACCCTACAGTTGTTAAAGATAGGGAAGAGCACCACAGCTGTTTCCAAATACAGGAGGAGCTCTCCTGTGGAAGAAAGGAAGGACCTAGTTTATAGGATTTTAAGAAGCAGCACAGAAGCAATATACAGGAAATAAATAGCTTTCTAAACATCTGAGCTGCCCACAAATGAAGGGAAGCCAGATGTCCACCATTCTCTGAATGAACCTCTAACTAGACACTGTCTACCGTAATTAAGGGGGATGGCCTCAGATTTTATCTAAGAGTTCTGCCATGCTTCTTCACTCTGTCTCCCTCAGATCCCCAACTTCCCACCCATGGCTATGATTTAACTCCTTTCTTCCTGCCTCCCTCAGCCCTCTCCTGGGTCCACCATACTCCATCCTTATATTCCATTATTTTTTCCCAGACACTTGACTCTAAATTCCAACCAGGACATGCACCTTGCCACACTGCATGCCTTGTCTCCAGTGCAAAGCCCATGCTAATCTAAAACATTTCTGTCTGGGGTAGAGACCATTTCGTGGTCACATCAGTCATGGGGTAGACAGACCGAGACCCATCTGTCAGGGATTTGAGGAAGGGACTTCCTTAGGTATGGGAGATTGAAGCAAGGACCTGGGAGGGCTCATAATGGTGTGTTTTTAGAATTTTTGAGGTAGCACTAGTTCTAATTTACAGTACTTTCAAAGGCTATGCAAAGACATTTCTATGGCATTAGGCAAGTCAGACCATGTTTCTATCCCTTATTCTGAGGATGCCATCCCTGGAAGTAAGGATCCTTAGACTGATGGAAGGTACAAGGAAGAGCATTTTCACAACTGCCTTTCAGGACATATTCAGATTCAGATTACCCTTCTAGTGTTCGATGATTCACTGCACAAAATCCTTATTCTGTGGCAAGCCTGTGGGTGGTTCACCTTGGTTCCAACACAAGAGTAGCCTTGTGAATTAAGAGGCCTGGCAGGAAATCAATCACTAATCTCTTTTTAGTGGCTCATCCTTCTCAATAGGATTTTGGAAATAATCCACAGGAAAAGGTGACTTCTTGATCTGTCAGAGAGGACTACTAGAGAGAATGCTAGGCTATAAGACCAAAAACATGCATAACTCTCCCAACTCTGAGTGAGCTGGGAAAGTCATTAGCCCTTTCTAAACCTCGGTTTCCTCATTAGCAGACCTGAGAAGTTTCAGTCTGCAGTAGTTCCTAACTTTTCTGGGTCACAGATAATCTTGAGAATCTGATGAAAGCTGTCAACTGCACATCCAAATGCAGAATGTTAGAGGAAAACCTGAAGACCACCTAGAGAGATTCTACAGCAACCTTGGACCCCAGGTTAAAAACCCTGTGGACCAGTATTATAACTCTGTGATGCTTCTCTATCTAGCTTTCTATCCATCTTTCTATCAACCTTCTCTGTGAATGTTAATATTTACTAAATATTATTTTGCTTTTTAGCTCCCAGTTAGTTACACAGAGCTCTCATGACACCCACATGGCATTTAAAGTAATAAATAAAATGTGTCGGTTGTAGTCATTTTAACAGGTGAGGTGACATACAGACAGCAACAGATAATCACATTAATACAACTCCACAGTCACCACTGCTGGAGTGCAATCTCTACTGAAGTGAAGATTCAAGCACCCACCATCATTCCATTAGATCATTCCCCAAGAGCTGCCATATTCTTCAGAAGCATTCCTGTTGCTTGCCTACGTCTCTCAGCATGACACAGGCACTGTGCATCTCATGAAACCAGAGACAATTGTCCAGGCTCTTGTCCACGAAGAAGATAGTCCTGGACCAACCCAGCACAGACTACCAGTCAGTGTTCCAATGATACAGGCATTCGAGCACCACTGCGTTCCTAGAGTCTCTCATAATATAACTGGTAAGTCAGTTGGATTGGGAAGGTAATCCACCAAATATAGAGAAATCAAATAAACAAATATGGATTGTTCTTCCTCTACTCTTTGTATACAATCTTTTTTCTTTTATTTAAAAATTGCATCCTGTCTCTTTCTCAAAAGCATTGAAGTCAATTTATTAAGTATTTACCAAGAAAAAGAAAACATATCCCAATGCTTTGAGAGATACAAAAAACAGGACCTGCTTTCAAGGACTTGACATTATAATTGGAAAGAGAAGAAATTAATCAAATAACAATAAATAAAACAAGTTAGAAATAAATCAAATAACAATAACCGTAAACAGAAATAAAATACAGGCTGAAACCCTATAAGCTTAATTACAAACAGTGGTAGAAAAAAAGGAAGGGGTATAGGAGGCAAGAAAGGACATTAGTCTAAATATGAATGCCTTGCCCTTTCTGTTCCAGTAGGTTCCCTCCTTCTTTTTTTTTTTCCATTTCAAACTCCCTCAAATTCTTGCCTCTAAGAATTTTTATAAGTGTAAGTCTGTAAACTTCCCTCCATCTTCCTCCCCATAGACAGGGAGAGAAGTGCTGATGCTGATATGACAGGTATGTTCCCTTATCTTCCTGCTTCCTCCCTTTCTCATCTCCAGCCCTTTCACTGACTATGCCATGGACAAACAAACAAAAAACAAGGACAAAAACCTTTGCCTTGTTATGTCCTCCCTGAGATAGATAAATGCTGGAATGACACTCACCTGGACAAATTTCTCAAGGGCTCCCAAATATCCGGCTCCTCCATGTCTGAATATATTTGCTCATGCCCTTGCCAACTCCATCTACTCTACTCCATAAGCCCTGCCATCTTCAAGGTTCAGCACAAATCCCACCTGGTCCAAGAAGCCTTGTCCTACTCAACTAGCCCACATGGATTTCCTATCTCGCCACCTTTAACAGTCAGTATTTCACATACCTTCCATCTTACTAGTCTTACCCTTATAATCTTTCAGAACTTTAAATTTTGTGTGCCCTAGCTAAGCCTCCTGAGAACAGAGGACATGCATTCCCTTCCCCTTATATACTCCAGAGAGCAGAACTCTGTGACAGGTGTATGGAAATGAGATGTAAACCGAGAAGAATCCCAGTGACATTAAGTTTGATTATAGGCAGACTCAGATTGCCCCTCAAAACGGCCTTATTAATAATTCTACCTTATTCAGATCCTCAAAAGTTTTCCAAGCCTGCCTACTGTCCTAAGTTCCAGGACCCAAACCTAATTTAAATAGTTTCCCAATTGTTATGGACTGAATGTTTTATGTCCCCAAATTCATGTGCTGAAGCCTTAACTCCCAGTGTGATGATATTTGTAGATGACCCTTTGTGAGGTAATCAGGTTTAGATGAGGCCATGAAACTCCCATGATGGGATAAGTGCCCTTATAAGAAAAGGAAGAGAGGCTCAAGTACTTCATCATCCATAAATCCTCCCCTTAATAGCCCACCCTATTGGTACCCAGGCCTCCTGCCTCACTGTGAGCTCAAAGCAATGCATGTCTGTACCATGCCTTGGCTACTTCATCACACGTGGGCATATTAGGGGAAACAACTGGTGAATGAATACATACGGTTTATGACAACTCTGGACACCCACCTTTTATTTACCTTTGTATTACTACCATCTCCCATTGATTCTAAAATGTACGATTTTTCATTTCTAACATCTCTGAAATTGCCTCAGAATCTGTGGCATCTTAGATTTGATGATGTATGGCACTTCACTTTTCATATGTATGTCTTTATTCCTCAACAAACTGCAAGCTCTTTTATGAAAGGACTCCCACATTGTATATCCGTTTTCCTTCACTTGTCTGGCAAAGAGTCTATGGACAGCATAGATCCTCCGTACATCCTTGCTAAAAGAGGAAACTGCTTCCTTAATTGTTTCTTCCCTCCTGAAAAAGGATGAGATAAGCAGAGAGCAGCCAGAGATTTGGGTATATTGGACAGTGAGGGGGCTTAATCCTTGGTCATTTCTTTCCCCCAACACCATAAAATTTTAGAATGGAAAGCATACACCTGGCTCCACTGCAATTTCTATCTCTGAATCCCAGAGTAACATTTGTTTCTTATGCTTCACTTTCCCTTCTATAAAACGGGTCCAATTACACTTACCTCCTCAGAGAAGGGTAATAACTGGAATAGAACGAAATGATGATATCTTACAAATGCGGCAGAGAAGGTCATGAGTATTAGTAAGTGACTGCCCCAGGGGAATGTTGTTTCCCACGATGGAAAAGGAAGGAGGCTTGGAGATTCTACGTTTGCTGTTCTGTACACACACAGTACATCACCATGACAGTTCTTCTTAAGTTCACCCCCTTTCTCCCTAGAATAACTTTTCTGCTGACAAACAGGAAAGCCTTGGTGGTCATGCAGAGAATCAGGGAATATGGACAGTGAGGAGAGCTAGAGGAGGGTTCTACTGCAGCCTCTGGAGACACCTTTCTTCATCAGTCTGTACCTACCTGTGTGTCCTGCCACATGCCCAGGCAGAGCGTACAAATATGTCTCGTTACATGATCCATCCTGTGTTGCCCAATAAATAATAGACACAATCTAAGTTGCCAAGAACAGCTTATCAAAGGCTGATCTTTATGTCTGGATCCAAAGTCCAGGAATACCAACCCAATTAGGTAGAAGCGAAACGAGCACTGGACATAGTTCCTTTTCCTTACATCGCTCTTTTGGGTGCATGCATGAACATGTATGCAATGCCCACACAGACTACCTTCCTTCTGAGGGGTGTTTTAAACAGATTTAGACAGAGTGCATGTTCTCAGTTAACCTTTTTCAAAACCATGGATTCCTGAGCTACTAGAGGTTTGACCAAGATCAGGAACCATCCTATAAAACCAATGAGTCAAAAGCTGATAAAACTATAAAGGTATGATACCCTCTTTGTCTGCCCTCCTCCTTTTCTTCCTCTGGAAAAGAAGACAAGTGTTCTTGTTTATTCTCCTCTTCCCCTTCACTTTTCAGGTCCTATATTTCCAAACTTTGTTCTTCCTGATAAGTGAAGAAACAAAGAGATCATCTTTAATCATAACTCAGAGAAAGATATTCACATCCCTCTTCATGTTAGTGGAATGGCCTCCTTTCCTTCTCTCTTGAGGGCAGGCTCAGACAGTAAAGAATCCACCTGCCATTGCAGAGGATGCAGGAGGTGCGGGTTTGATTCCTGAGTCAGGAAGATCCCCTGGAGAAAATGGCAACCCACTCCGGTAGTCTTGCCTGGAAAATCCCATGGACAGAGGAGCCTGGCAGCTACAGTCCATGGGGTCACACAGAGTCTGACACAACTGAGCTACTAACACACTGAGGGTGGGGATAGTGTCATTTACTGGAATTGGTGTTTCACAAAGCTTCCTTTTCCAGAGTCTTCCTTGTGTCTCCCAACCCCATCCAGCCTCCCAAGGCACAAGATGCAGTGAGACATCTTTACAAAGGCTCAGAAAGGTACCTCTACACAAGAATTGGAGGTGGGAGTGGTCCAAGGAGAGCTGGTCTAGTAGGCATCAGTTGGTGATCTAATGAATTTGTGAAACACCATAAACTCAACCACATTGCAAAACCATGACACTTACTGACACAGCAAAGACTCTGAGACGTCCTACTGCAAAGATTCTACTTAGCTTCATTTGTTGTTGTTCAGTCATTCAGTTGTGTCCAACTCTTGGCAACCCCACGGACTGCAGCACATCAGGCTTCCCTGTCCTTCACTATCTCCCGAAGTAGCTTCATTTAACCAGGTGTTTCTCAATCGTTTCGCTCATGGAATCTTTTTTGGCCTCCAACACCTCCTAATGTTCTGAATAAGTGTGTTCCACAGACCACATATTATAAAATGCTGACCTTGTCCAATACCCACCTTCTTCTCACAGGGAAAGTAAGAAATAGAGAAGGGCTTGGACTCACTTAATCTTGCACATGAATGGCTATACAAAGCCCTGCATGAGAAGTTCAACAAGCTCTGGATGTGGAGGCCAGGATGTCTGAGTGAAATTGCCTCCCAGTCATTTTCGAGCTGTGTGGCTTGGGCCACCACCTCTCCTTTCTAGAGTTATTTTCATTCTCAGTAAACGGAGGATTTTTTTTTCTTCCGAGGATTTCTAAGGCTCTTTTCAATTCCCTTTTCTGGGATACTGAGAGACTCTAACACTTGCTGTAACACCTCCTGGAGCAAGTCCCAGAAGTGTGAGCCTACAGTTGCTCTAAATTTAAAGTTTAAAAAGCTCATGAAATTGTCAACCCACACAAAGGAAAAACCAACAGCAAAACCCCGCCATGGTCATGAAGATACCCGAGAGAGGAACAGGGGAGAGATGAAGTCCAAGTTATATCACCTGTATGAAGAGGCAGGCACTATATGGCTGATACTGGAGTCACCAGGAACCAGGAAGCCCGACCCACATGCTGCTCACCTAAGCCCAAGAAGCACAGCTCAGAGTGCAGCTAATGCTGTGGCTCAGTGTGACTAACCACTGTGCCCAGATCTGTCTCTGGCCACCAGGCACTATATAAAAGCATGAAAATATTTCAGCACAACTTAGATGCCTTATGCATCCATGGCATGCTCTATCTACTCCTCTCCCCTCCTCTAAGGTGATCCTTAGATACCCAGGAACAACATGTATAGTCCTCTCCAATCATATGAGCAGACAACAATCTCCAGGTTGGCACATAACTTGCCCGCTTATTCCTCACTGTGTCCCCAGGGTGTGGCATTAATTGGTACTCTTTAACATCTGCAAAATAAATGATTATTTCTAAACTAGTAGTTCCTGATAGTTAGGACTCAGAAAACACATTAATTTATAAGTTCATCAAACATCTATTAAGTGCCTGGACTATTGTGGGAACTGAGACATGATGGGGGAACTAATAGAGAATTCCCACCAGACCCTACTCCCAAAGAAATTACATTAGACAACATCTGTGAGGACTTAATGGTGCCAAAACTTATCATCCTGCTCTTCCTACCCCTCCCACATCAATCTACCATTCTGCTTCTTTTCCTGCTCTCCCCATTCGTAGACATGACCTGGAGGCAGCCACTCACTTGGCCACCTAAAAAGGCAAACATCATCATCATTACAGATGGCATTAAATTAGTGTTTATTCTGTGCCAGGCTAGCAATGCTTTGAATTTTGTACAACTTTTGCCCTATTTTACATAAAGGTGTATATCATTGTAGAGCCATGCCTGTCTTTCCAACTCCCTACATCAAACCAGTCTTGAGATTACTTACACGACCTAGATGTCTTTCCCTTCCACCTTGGTCAGTGCTCCTGTGAAGCACCAACACCTAGTCTCTATTCATGCTTGAACTATTAGAGTCACCTTCTAAACTGTCTTCTGGCTGACTGACAACCTACCCTCAAACCAGCTAAAATCAAAGTGGCAGACTTGCCTCTCTATACTACATGGTCTCTGACCATGTCCTCCACCTCCATCCAAACACTTCCTTTGCTCTTTGGTGCACATCAGCTTTTGAGATCAGGGATGGCTGTCCACAGAGGGATGGCCACCACTGTGCTGTCCCCTCAAGCTCCCTGGAAAAACTCTCCCAGCCTCTTCGCTTACAGACCACCCTGAACTTAAAAATAATCCCACATTACCTCCTCCAGGAGCTTTCCCTGAACCCAAGGCTTCCTCCTGTGCCTCTCTTTGATGTCCATTTAGCACTTTCAACAGATTGTGGCTCCTATTTAATAGCCCTTGACTCGGAGACCCGGCTGCTGCTGCTGCTGCTAAGTCGCTTCAGTCGTGTCCGACTCTGTGAGACCCCATGGACTGCAGCCTACCAGGCTCCTCCATCCATGGGATTTTCTAGGCAAAAGTCCTGGAGTGGGGTGCCATTGCCTTCTCTGTCTGAGACCCTAGGGTGAGCCAAGTCTGGATGTGGCTCCCTCTGCACCTGGCACAGCACCTAGAAAGGTGGAAAGGCTTTCTCCCGTAGCACAGCTTCCTCTTCCCATTGCCGTGTGCCTTTATTTCTCACTCTACAATGCTTTATAAAATCATTAGAGTAAAATGGTGCATTCTTTTCTCTCATAGCTTTAAAAAGACCTTAATGTTTCAAGAAATAATTGAGTATTGCTTCCTATCAAAAGAGAACTCTCTCTCTCTCTTTTTTTCCAATGAAAAAGCTGGCTTTGAGAGATGGAGTGACTTGCCCAAAGTAAGACAACTAATGAGAGACAGAGCTGAGATCCAAACCCTGGTGACAGTTCCCCACACAGCAGCTTTATTACCTGCCCCTTCCCCTGCCTCTGCCCAGGGATCTCTGTTAAAAAAGAAAGCAAAAAAAGAATATATATGTGTATATACATATACATGCACATACATGTTTTTATACTTATACAAATATATATTACGAACACACATATACATACAGGAATATGAGTGTATTCCATCCAATGTTTAACAGAAAGAGTGGGGACTCTGAGAGCTTCAGAAGGGGAGGAGATTCCCCCCAAGAGGGGGCCGGGCAGGGCGCGCAGCAGCACAGGAGACAGCTGGTGTTTGGGTGGTAGTAAATCACCCTGAAATGAGCCTCTTCCGTGGACTCAATGAGGCCCCCACAACAAAGGGAGGCCCAGCTTGCAGCCGGACAGCCTGCCCGCCAGCCCCAGACGCGCATAACAGCTTCATTCAGGAGCCCCACGTCCACACAAAGGCCCCCGAAATCAATCCGACATCCCGCCACCCTGGACAATGCCTCGAATCTTCTCAGAATCGAAGGCTCAAATGAGGGACAGCATTCAGGGGAGATCAAACCAGCAGCCTGCCCCTGAAAACAAGCAAGAAGAGTTCTGCAGAGGAGGCTGGGGAGGAAGCAGTATGTTGGGTAGCTGAGCCAGCTCCCATCCTCCAGGACACAGGCCCTCGGCCACCTTCAGGACCCAGCGCGCGACACTCGCTGGCCAGGGCCACTGCGCCACTTGGCCTGGGGCTTTGTGCAGCCCTGGCCCGTGTGAACCTCTGCCGCCCGCTTTTCCCAGTGGCTCCAGGCACAGCCCGTACAGTAGCCGCACACACATGCAAATATCCCGCCCGAGGCAGCGGCTTAGGGTGTTGAGAGTGGCAGCCCCCACGCCAGGCCAGGCAGCCCCTTTTCCCAGGCAGGGCCCCTGGAGGTACTCATCTGCCCCATTCTGCTGCCTAATCCGGTTATCAGCTGCCGAACGGGTTGCCTGGTGGAGCTGGGGAAGCTCCTGCAGGGAAGGGGGCAAGCTGCTGCTACAGCAGAGGAGCCTGGATTGTACCAAGGATCATTGTTAAAGCCTCCAAGGTCTCTCCCAGTCTCAGAGACCAAGTCAGAGACCACAGTGCCAGAAACTCAGTGCTGAGCCAGGCCACAGTCTCCCCTGGATGGCTGAATTTGACCTGCATCTAGGGAGCAGGGCCCCCAGCAATGGCTGAGTGGAACCTTGCTGTATGTAGCAGAGGACATTTGACTGATTTGTGGGCCATTTTATGTGCTAAGCCCAGAATCTCTCCAGAAACTCCAGGTAAAGCTGCCCTAAATTTGACATTCTAGGTAGCCACCCAAAAGGTTAAATAAACTCTGATAGAAAACAAAGGACTTTCCATCGAGTCCCTTATACCTCCCTCCGCCATCCTGCCTTGGCTTTCCCATGTCAGCACAAGCAGTGGACAGGGTCTGCAGAACGAGGCATGGTTACATGGGCAGCTGCCCCAGAGAAAGCTGAATCAAACTGAGAAGGCACAGGAAACCAAGCAAGAAGCTCTGAGTAGAAGCTGGGCCTGGGTTAACTCAGGCCAGTCTTCCCTCAGCCCCTTATTTTAGCCACAGATACCTCTATTTTGCTCTTGCTAAATTACTGGCTAAACTTCTTCCTGGAATTGATACATGAATAGCCAGCCATTTACCACATTATATAAGAAATCCTGCCCACCTCCCGCTGCCCCTCTCCGACCATCCTCTAGAGCTAGAGCCCTGGGCAGTAGGGCATGAGGTGAGATAGCTGGAGGAGGGGGATAAAACTTCAAGACGCAAAAGGGGTACTTTCTGCTTTAGATTCGCTTCATTCTCAACTGATTCCACTGGCCAACAATAGTAAACTGAATCCAATTTCCCTCTTGGAAGGGTCAGTTGTTGTGTGTGTGTGTGTGTGTGTGTGTGTGTTTTACCCTTCCCCTTTCCATTTTCTGCTTTTGTAGCTCACCTCCTCCAATCTACTTCCCTACAGGAGCCGAAATTAAACAAGCTCCCCATATGCCATGCCTCACTTGTTGTCTGTTCTCCTCACCGCCATCTGGCCTATTTGCTCAGCCAAAAAGAGAAAGAGAGAGAGAGAGAGAGAGACAGAAAGAGCAAAAAGAGGGAGGGGGAGGGGAAGAGGGGAAAGGAAAGCAGGAAGGCAAGGGGAGGGCAGAGAGGAGGGCGAAAGAAGGAGGAAAATGAGGAAGGGTAAGGGAGGGAGAGAGAGAGAGAGGGTGAGGGAAAGAGGGAGAGAGAGCGAGAGAGAAGGCGGGAGAGCCAGACACAATGAGGAGGCAGGGGTGATGATGTAGCCTCTCCCATCTGCTCCTTGGCCAGAGGCCCGGATGGAGCAGTAATGGAGAGCAACAGAACCAGTGATAATTAACCCAAACACAGACCTGTTTATTTAACCTGCTCAGATAGATCAACTCCGAGGCTGCGCTCTAGAGGAGGGTGCTGGGACACACTTAGGGAGACACCCAGGAGGCTGCTAAGGACACAGAGGCAAGTTGGCCCTCCCCACAGATATCCTGGGGCTAAGCATGTGCTTGGGGAGCAGGAAAGAAGAGGAGAAAGTTGTTGCTGAAAGAGGTCATTAATGCCCATTCAAATCTTCTTAGGGATTCTTTTGTCATCTTGCCCTATCCCATGCCCATCACCCTATTTCATGGAAAAAGCTGCTTCTGGATGGCCACATGTTGCCAAGCAAAACTGGTCAATGAGATATAGTTGTCTCCTGTATCTTCCTTCCCCAGTATCCTCTCTGGACCCACTCCCTATCTTGGCATAAGGATCAGGAGCCAGGAGACAAAAAACGAGCTAACGAGAGAACACAAGAGATGGAAGCAAAACCACCTGGAGACCTCAGACTAAGACAGTAACGAAGGACAATAGCCAATGGCACTGAATAAGCCGAAGACGAAAGCCTGAGGTTCAATGCCTAAATCAGCCACTTTTGCTGCATCACCATGTCACCATGCCTTCTTCTCCCTCAGCATCAACTTATCTACTTGACGGCGGCAGCAAAGCTGATCTCCCAAGATGTTCCAGTTTTTAAAAATGAAAATGGAAAAGTTCATTGTCATCAGTCCATACTTGCCCCCTTCTCCAAGTCAGGGAGGAGACTATAGCCTTGAGCAAGACCACTAAAGACTGTTGTCTGTTTGAAATAGACAATGTGCAGTGTTTAGAGAGGGGTTCTAAACCCCCTACCTTTCCACCCTTGCAGGCCCCAGAAATAAAGAACAAGAACATCTCTAGGGTTGAATAGCAGCAGATAGGAGTTGTGAGTCTGGAAACCAGTCCCAAGAAGCCTGGGCCGAGCACTGACAGTTGGTGAGAGAGAGAGTGCACTAGCTGGGTTGAAAACAGGAAGCGTCGGGGTAGCTGAGGAGCTGGCAGGCACCGAATTCCAAGTGGCTTCACGCTCCTCAGTGGAAGAAATGCAGAGATAATTTGAACATGGCTATTTTCAAGCTCCACAGCTGAGCTCCTTGCTCTCCCACCCCACACCTCCCACCCAGCCCTGCAATTTGGCAAACCCTTTCTGCTGGCTGCTCTTATACCCAATATGTTGGGTTGCCTTAGCAACTAAGGCAATTATCTCCTTGGAGCAGTTAAAACAATGACCGTCATAAATAATAACAATAAGAAGGATGATGGTAAAAAATAGATCTTAGACTTCCAGGATCATAGGCTGACAGAGAATGAAAAAGGAAAAGAGGTTCTGATTGGGCAAGCAATAAGAGTTAGTCTCTTATGGACCTAGTCTTATTTTATTTATCTAGAGAAAAGAGATACAAAACACTTAGCTTTGTTTTTTTTACCCTTAGGCAATCTTAGGGACATTTCCTATTTGTTCTTGGTTTATCCTGTATATCCTCCTATCAGCCAGACCCAGCAGGAGCACTGAACACTAATTGTTTAATACCTATCTCCTCTAAGGACCAAGAATCCCTTACAGGCAGGCACTGAGTCTGTCTTCTTGGTATATTTAGCACTTAGCTCAAAGCTTGGCACAGAACAGGTACTCTAAAATATTCCCTGATTGAATGAAAATATTATATCACATTGAATGAATGCCCAATTTTTGCCTTTTTTTTTCAATTTTTAAAAAAATCCTCTGGGCCAGACAATGTTTAAGTCACTCCAATCTCTAACATTTTATGATCTTAGAATCCACCAGCCTGCACTTTAAGGCACAGGGGTGGTGGTCCCCTGCATTACAAGCAGGCTCCTTCTTTGCAGGCAGATTCTTTACCAATTTTACCAGGGAAGCCCCAAGATATAGTAGGGCTCCACATTTACAAGAATAAAGAAAAATCAAAATATAAGTTCCAATTTATCTAAGTACAGGTTTAATTTGCCTATAGAACCATCCAATAAAGTTTTGTGAAGGTAGAATGTTGAGATAAAACACTAAACTTAAAACAATTAAAAATCATTAAATTGATAACAGATCATACAACTTGAGCTCACCCTATCCAACCATACATGCCTTCTATCCTACACTCAAACTCCATCCCAGGAATGATCTCCCACCAGTTAATGAAACATCAATTCATGTGCGGGATTTGTAACTCTAAACAATGAGAGTCTATCCTTTTCCAGCATCCATGGGCAAACACAGTGAAAACCACAGGGTCAGAGAGTAAATTAGTTCATATCAACTCTACCTCTCCCTTTCTGTTCCACTTTCTTTTGACGTATTGGAAATTCAATACTTGGCACTTTCAAAGTACATTCACATTATATGTCATCTCTATATCAATTCTTGAGATAAACTGAGCAGGAACCATTTCTATTCCAAACATGAGGAGATGAAGTAATTGATCACAGTTAAAACAGTGGCAGTCCTCAACTATACTGATATCAGCTTTCTTGCTGTTTCCTTTCCTGTTGTGATGGCCACAGGGTATAAAATGTATAATGTGACCCTTAGTGTAAAGGTGAAATATGCTACCTTCCTTTTTCTGTGTGTGGAACGGGTGATCCAAAGATTTATTTTCATTTTTTTAATTTTTATTTTTAACCACTTTTATTGAAGTATAGTTTATTTACAATCTTGTGTTAGTTTCAGGTGTATAAGAAAGTGATTCAGTCATATATATATGTGTGTGTGTGTGTGTGTGTGTGTGTGTATTGTTTTTCAGATTCTATTCCATTTTAATTACAAGATACTGAATACAGTTCCCTGTGCTATACAGTCAGTCCTTGATATTTATCTATTTTATATACAGTAATGTTAATGCCAAATTCCTAATTTATCTCTCCCCAACCCCTCCCTACTATCACCTTTGGTAACCGTAAGTTTGTTTTCTATGTATGAGTCTCCTTCTGTTTTGTGAATAAGTATCATCATTGTATCACTTTTTAAATTTTTTTTTAATTGAAGGATAATTGCTTTACAATGTTATGTTGGTTTCAGCTGTACAACAACATGAATCAGTCATAAGTATACACATATCCCCTCCATCTTAAACCTCCCTTCTATCCCCAATCCAATCCCTGTAGGTCTTCACAGAGCACTGTGCTGAATCCCCCGTGTTATACAGTAACTTTCTTCCAGCTATTTTACACATGCAAATGTGTATATTTCAATGATACTCTCAAAACTCATCCCATTCTCTCCTTCCACTGCTGTGTCCACAAATCCCTTCTTTAAATCTGTGTGTCAATTCCTGTCCTGCAAATAAGTTTATCAGTACCATTTTTATAGATACCATATATTTGTGTTAATATATGATGTTTGTTTTTCTGATTTACTTCACTCTATATAACAGCCTCTAGGTTCATCACCTCAGTTCAACTGACTCAAACTGCTTCCTTTTCGTGGCTGAGTAATATTCCATTGTATATATGTACCACAATGGCTTTATCCATCCATCTGTTAATGGACATATAGGTTGCTTCCATGTCTTGTCTATTGTATGCTGCTGCTGCTGCTGCTAAGTTGCTTCAGTCGTGTCCGACTCTGTGCGACCCCATAGACAGAAGCTCACCAGGCTCCCCTGTCCCTGGGATTCTCCAGGCAAGAACACTGGAGTGGGTTGCCATTTCCTTCTCCAATGCATGAAAGCAAAAAGTGAAAGTGAAGCCACTGAGTCGTGTCCGACTCTTAGCGACCCCATGGACTGGAGCCTACCAGGCTCTTCCGTCCATGGGATTTTCCAGGCAAAAGTACTGGGGTGGGGTGCCATTGCCTTCCCCGGGTCTATTGTATACAGTACTGCAATGAACAGAGGGGTACAATGCATCTTTTTGAATTACAGCTTTCTCATGGTGGGATTGTTGAGACATGTGGTAGTTTTATTCCTAGGTATTAAGGAATCTCCATATTGTTATCCATAGTGGCTGAATCAATTTACATTCCCAAGAACAGTGCAAGAGGGTTCCCTCTTCTCCACATTCACTCCAGCATTTACTGTTTGTAGATTTTTTGAAGATGACCATTCTGACTGGTGTGACCTGATAGCTCACTGTAGTTTTGATTTGCATTTCTCTAACAATGAGTGATGTTGAGCACTTTTTCATGTATTTCCTGGCTATATTTCTTCTTTGGAGAAAAGTGTGTTTGGGTCTTCTGCCCATTTTTTGAATGAGTTTTGTTTGTTTTTTTCTGATATTGAGCTGTATGAGCTGCTTGTATATTTTGGAAATTAATCTTTTGTCAATTGCTTCATTTGAAACTATTTTCTCCCATTCTGACTTTGTTGTCTTTTCACCTTGGTTACAGTGCAAAAGCTTTTAAGTTTAATTAGGCCCCACTTGTTTATTTTTTATTTTATTTCCATTACTCTAGGAAGTGAATCAAAGAGGATCTTTATGTCAGTGTTCTATGTTTTCCTCTAAGAGTTTTATAGTTCCTGGCCTTACATTCAAGTCTTTAAGCCATTTTCAGTCTATTTTTGTGCATGGTGTTAGGAAGTATTCTAATTTCATTCATTTACATGGAGCAGTCCAGTTTCCCCAGCATCACTTATTGAAGAGGCTTTATTCTCGACTTCTGTCAACAATAAGGAGTCCATAGGTGTGTGGGTTTATCTCTGGGCTTTCTATCTTTTCCCATTGATCTATATTTCAGTTTTTGTGACAGTACCAAACTATTTTTCTGACCAAAGTCTATTCCTTAGACTCTATTCTTCTGATCATCATAGAAGGTCACAGAGCAACTCCCCACTCCCCACATATGCACCTGCAACTCCATGAGTGTCAAGTCATTGCTCAACAACTATAATTGTTCCAACCCGGGCTTCAGACACCAGCCAAGATACAGTGCACACTTATTGGACTATAACCTAATATATGATTTTGTAAGTTTAATGAACACACTGCCAACCTCTTCTGTATCTTTATCCATTTGATTAAATAACAAAGGCAAATTTATCCTTTTCAGCATACTTTAAATGTGAAGGACCTGAATCCAAACTCAGATATCACTGACAATGAAAGAGATTTTGCAGAACCTCTGATGAATGAAAATATTTAGACATTTTTGCATATATACAAATATCTTATTATTAAAACAGATCCTTAAAATCTTATGACTCCAACAGTTCTACAAATTATACCAAATCTGATTAGACAAAACACAACTGTTTTCATTTTCAAGTGTAAAGGACTGTGCTTGGCGGTGTAGTCACAGATCAAGGAGGTAAAGGCAAGGTAGGATTGTTGATGTTTTGTTAATCCAAGTTATTACCACTACTCCAGTACTCCAGTACTTTGGCCACCTCATGCGAAGAGTTGACTCATTGGAGAAGACTCTGATGCTGGGAGGGATTGGGGCCAAGAGGAGAAGGGAACGACAGAGGATGAGATGGCTGGATGGCATCACTGACTCGATAGATGTGGGTCTCAGTGAACTCCGGGAGTTGGTGATGGACAGGGAGGCCTGGCGTGCTGTGATTCATGGGGTCGCAAAGAGTCAGACACAACTGAGTGACTGATCTGATCTGACAGTAAGGTATGGTTGGCAGAATAATAGGCTTTCCTTGTGGCTCAGATGGTAAAGAATCTGCCTGCAATGCTGGAGACCTGGGTTTGATCCCTGGGTCAGGAAGATCCCCTGGAGAACCACTCCAGTATTCTTGCCTGGAGAATTCCAAGGACAGAGGAGCCTGATGGGCAACAGTCCATGGGGTCGTAAAGAGTCAGACATGGCTGAGCAACTGAGCACAGGCAGAATAAAGAATGCCCCTCCCCATACATGCCCCACATCTAATTTCCAGAACCTGTATATTATGTTACATGGCAATATAATTAAGGCTACTAATCAATCAGCTGACCTTAAAATAGGGAAAGCACCCTGGATTAACCAGGTAGGCCCAATAAACTCTCAGAAAACTCCTTAAAAGTAAAAGAGGAAAGTACTCTCAGAGAAAGAGGGGTATGAGGAGAACCCCAACTGATATTACTGGTTTTGAAGACAGAAGAATGGAGCAGTTAGCCAAGGAATGCAGACTGCTTTTAGAATCTGGGAAAGAAAACATTCTCCTCTAAAGCATTCGGAAGGACTGTAACTCTGCCAACACTTGATTTTAGCACAGGGAGTCCCGTTTCAGACTTCTGATCTCCAGAACTCTAAGGTGATAAATTTGTTTTGTTTTGTGCCACTAAATTTGTGGTAATTTGTTACAGCAGCAACAATAGGAAATTAAACAGAAGTTGTGACTCTGTGTCCACGTGTATGTATGTGTTTATATGTGTGCACATGCACCTATGTATGTTCTTACAAACACAAATATTTATTCTTACTATGTAACTTCGCCCTCCTATGCATTCAGGAAAATAAAATCAAATAAATATAAACAATGTCATAATTTTGCTCTTAAGATTATGACGCTTCAGAAGTATTTTATTATTAATAAAGATCTCTGGCAGCACAGATGCTAGGACAGGATTGCTGAGTCAATGAAAAGAGATCAGCACAAGACACATATGACTACAAAGTGAACATCACTCTCCAAACAAGGGCAACTGAATTATTATTAAGTGGCGCTGGAGACCCCAGTAACTAGCCTCCTGCAGAAGGACACGGTGCAGGGCTCCGTGGCCCCAGTTTAAATGGCGAGTCCTAAGCGGCTCCATTTGCCAGGTTGTCAAAGGAGTAAAGAGAAAGGGCATGAGCATAAGAGCTTGTGGAGCTGTGTGTGCTTCCGGATATACAGATGCCCAACAATTAACATGCCTGGAAAAAGAATTCGAAAAGCGACACACAATGGAGACAACACTGTCACTATCAAAACAGCCATGGCAGGTAATTAATTCACTTGTGAGAGGTACGCTGCAAAAAATGTAATCCCTCTCCCTCTCCTGACATCAGTTTGGCCCATGCCAACGCAATTCAAACCAGCTGAAAATTATAACAGCAGAGTCTCCGATTAGAAAGGCCCTGATGGTCATCTAACAATACCACACTTCTAAGGCACAGAATTCCTACTGCAAAACACCGCCAGCAATTGGAACCTCACTGATTTCAGCAGCAACCCATTCTATCCTTGGAAATTCACAGCTTTAACTCTGAGATCATGCAGTGCATGCATTTATCCTACAGACAGAAGCTGGAAATAGAGAAGTGACTTTGCTAAGGTGACACACTCAGGAAAGACCAGAGTTGGAAGTAGAATCCGTGTCTTCTAATTTTGAACACAATGGATTTTATACTACATCTTGTGGCTTTTAACAAGTAAGCACACTGTACTCTCAAGCAAATTAGTAGTGGTGTATGGTGTGTGTGTGTGTGTGTGTGTGTGTGTGTGTGTGTGCACGCGCACGCGTGTGCATGTGTGTGTAGACAGCCTATGAGTCTACATATCACGGAGAAACCAGACTGCCAGTGTTTCCACTCCTAGAGCAGGTAACCAAGTAACCATCTGTGTCCAAGTGGGCATATTCACCTCAGCAATCAATCCACTAACATTTTGTAGAGACTAACATATTGTTTTGCTAGGCAATAAGCCAAGAAGGCTGAGTCCTGTAGTTTCTGCTGGATCACAAAAGAGGACCATCCAAGGAGGTTTGACCCAGATAAACTCAACAGAGGATTCCAGCAAGTCAGGTCTGCTAACCATTACTCACCAAGGAACCTGCCAGACTTGCAACCAAATTTGCCCCTCCTTCTCAACCTGAACTACCATCTGAGCTCCTAAAGCTCAATATTCACTAGTTAATTCTTTAACATGCATTCATTTACAAAGGTTTATTAAATGGCAGTCCACTTCATTATTCTTGCCTAGAAAATTCCATGGACAGAGGACTCTGGCAGCTGCAGTATATGGGGTCGCAAAGAGTCAGACACAATGGAGCGTGCACGCAGGCATTAAGTGTCAACTATATGCCAGGCCCTGTTATCAACACTGGTGATATAATTAAGTAGACAAATAACTGGAGAAGGAGGGCAACCAAGTGTGTAGGGGGAAGAGAGGGAATACAGAGAACAGAGTGGCCAAGTTTGCCTAGGGCACAGTGGAGGTCACAGAAGGCTTTACAAGACAGTTCCAGATACTAATAAATCTCTCGGTCATGCTAGTCCTATCTTTTCCAGCAATGTCATCCCTTCAAATAACTGCAAATCATGCAAACTCTATGAGAAAGAGAATCATGGTGGCAGTAAATCAATCAACAAATTCCTGGTCAGCAATTGTGGGTAAGCATCTTGTTCTAGAAGTACAGCAGGTTATGAGAAGAATATGACTCAAAGTCTTTGCTTTGATAAATTTCTAGAGTTACTATAGTGATAAAATGTATATGTGACATTACAGGTAATTGAAATATATGCTGATTTGAAAGCAGAATGAAAAATGGAAAGAGTGAGATATGACAAAATCTGTATTACCAAGAATATGATGCAAGGCCTCTGCCTTGGCCCACAAGTGGCATACTGACCAACATCCAACAGCTGAAGGTTTACACACTCAATGAGAATCAGCAATGGGACAACCAGGGTGCTGGGCGTGTCATCCATCCACATGGAGTGGCTGAAGGACATATCTCTGCCAGTTGGGGCTTTACAAATTGTGGTCCACTAGCAATGACACCCCACTCCAGTACTCTTGCATGGAAAATCCCATGGACAGAGGAGCCTGGTAGGCTCCAGTCCATGGGGTCGCTAAGAGTCAGACACGACTGAGCGACTTCATTTTCACTTTTCACTTTCATGCATTGGAGAAGGAAATGGTAACCCACTCCAGTGTTCTTGCTTGAAGAATCCCAGGGACAGAGAAGCCTGGTGGGCTTCCGTCTATGGGGTCGCACAGAGTCGGACACGACTGATACAACTTAGCAGCAGCAGCAGCAGTAGAGAAGGGAATGGCAAACCACTTCAGTATTCTTGTCACGAGAACCCCATGAACAGCATGAAAAGGCAAACAGATATGACACTGAAAGATAAGCAGCCCAGGTTGGTAGGTGTCCAATATGCTACTGGGAAAGAGCAGAGAAATACCTCCAGAAAGAATGAAGAGGCTGAGCCAAAGCAGAAATGATGACCATGTGTGGATGTGTCTGGTGGTGAAAGCAAAGTCCGGTGCTGTAAAGAGCAATATTGCCTAGGAACCTGGAATGTCAGGTCCATGAATCAAGGTAAATTGAATGTGGTCAAACAGGAGACGGCAAAAGTGAACACTGACATTTTAGGAATCAGTGAATTAAAATGGACAGGAATGAGCGAATTTAACTCAGATGACCATCATACCTACTACTGCGGGCAAGAATCCCTTAGAAGGAATGGAGTAGCCGTCATAGTCAAAAAAAGAGTCTGAAATGCAGTACTTGAGTGCATTCTAAAAAACTAAACAATAATCTCCATTCATTTCCAAGGCAAACCATTCAACATCACAGTAATCTAA
Organism: Tragelaphus eurycerus; assembly: GCA_935064755.1. NCBI lineage: Eukaryota > Metazoa > Chordata > Mammalia > Artiodactyla > Bovidae > Tragelaphus > Tragelaphus eurycerus. Next base: position 19,067,329 of record CAKXYN010000023.1, read on the forward strand.
GACTATGTTCCAACCACTAATGCCAAAGAAGATAGTTGAACAATTCTATGAAGAACTACAAGGCCTCCAAGAACTAACACCAAAAAAAAGGTATTCTTTTCAATACAGGGGATTGGAATGCAAAAGTAGGAAGTCAAGAGATACCTGGAGTAACAGGCAAATTTGGCTTTGGAGTACAAAATGAGGCAGGGCAAAGGCTAACAGAATTTTGCCAAGAGAACACAATGGTCACAGCAAACACCCTCTTCCAACAACACAAGAGACGACTCTACACATGGACATCACCAGATGGTCAATATCAAAATCAGATTGATTATATTATTTGCAGCAGAAGATGGAGAAGCTCTACATAGTGAGCAAAAACAAGACCTGGAGCTAATTGTGGCTCAGATCATCAGCTCCTTATTGCAAAATTCAGGCTCAGATTTAAGAAAGTAGGTAAAACCACTCAGACATTCAGGTATGACCTAAATCAAATCGCTTATGATTATAAAATGTAGGTGACAAATCATTTGAAGAGATTAGATCTGGAACACAGAGTGCCTAAAGAACTATGGATGGAGGTTTGTACCACTGTATAGGAGGTGGTGACTAAAATCATCCCCAAGAAAAAGAAGTACAAGAAGGAAAACTCAATGTCTGAGGAGGCCTTACAAATAGCTGAGAAAAGAAGAGAAGAGAAAAGCAAAAGAGACAAGGAACGATATACCCAACTGAATGCCGAGTTCCGGAGAATAGCAAGGAAAGATAAAGCCTTAAGTGAACAATGCAAAGAAATAGAGGAAAACAACAGAATGCAAAAGACTGGAGATCTCTTGAGGAAAATTAGAAACACGATGGAGACGTGTCATGCAAAGATGGGCCCATAAAGGAGAGAAACGGCAAGGACCTACCAGAATCAGAAGAGGTAAAGAAGAGGTGGCAAGAATACACAGAAGACTACATCAAAGGTCTTAATGACCCAGATAACCACAATGGTGTGGTCACTCACCTAGAGCCAGACAGCCTGGAGTGTGAAGTCAAGTGGGCCTTAGGAAGCATTACTAAGAACAAAGCTAGTGGAGGTGATGGAATTCCAGCTGAGCTATTTCTAATCCTAAAAGATGATGCTGTTAAAGTGCTGCATTCAATATGCCAGCAAATTTGGAAAACTCAGCAGCAGCTACAGCACTGGAAAAGGTCAGTTTTTATTCCAATTCCAAAGAAAGGCAATGCCAAAGAAGGTTCAAAGTACCACACTATTGCACTCATTTCACATGCTAGCAAGGTAATGCTCCAAATCCTTCAAGCTAGGCTCCAACAACACATGAACTAAGAACTTCCAGATGTATAAGATGGATTTAGAAAAGACAGAGGAACCAGAGATAGAATTGCCAACATCTGTTGGATCATAGAAAAAGCAAGGGAATTCCAAAGAAACTTCTGCTTTATTGACTATGTTAAAGCCTTTGATTGTGTGGATCACAACGATTTCTGGAAAATTCTTAAAGTGATGGGAATACCAGACCACCTTACCCACCTCCTGAGAAACCCATATGCAGGTCAAAAAGCAACAATTAGAACTAGACATGGAACAATGGACTGGTTCACAATTGGGAAAGAACATCAAGGCTGTACATTGTCATCCTGCTTATTTAACATATATGCAGACTACATCATAAGAAATGCTAGGCTGGATGAAACACAAGTTGGAATCAAGACTGTGGGGAGAAAATATCAATAACTTTAGACATGCAGATGATACCACACTAATGGCAGGAAGGGAAAAGGAACTAAAGAGCCTCTTGATGAAGGTGAAAAAGGAGAGTGAAAAAGTTGGCTTAAAACTCAACATTCAAAAAACCAAGATCATGGCATCTGGTTCCATCACTTCATGGCTAATAGATGGGGAAAAAGTGGAAATAGTGACAGATTTCATTTTCATGGGCTCCAAAATCACTGTGGATGGTGACTACAGCCACAAAATTTAAAAAAAGACGCTTACTCCTTGGGAAAAAAAAGCTATCACAAACCTAGACAGCATATTAAAAAGCAGAGACATCACTTTGCCAGCAAAGGTCCATATAGTCAAAGCCATGGTTTTCCCAGTAGTCATGTGTAGATGTGAGAGTTGGACTATAAGGCATGCTGACTGCCGAAGAATTGATGTTTTTGGACTGTGGTACTGGAGAAGACTCTTGAAAGTCCATTGAACAGCAAAGAGTTCAAACCAGTCAATCCTAAAGGAAGTCAACCCTGAATATTCATTGGAAGGACTGCTGCTGAAGCTGAAGCTTCAATACTTTGACCACCTGATATGAGAAGCAGATTCATTGGAAAAGACCCTGATGCTGAGAAATATCGAGAGCAAGAGGAGAAGGGGGCAACAGAAGATGAGATGGTTGCATGGCATCACTGAAGCAATGGACATGAGTTTGAGCAAACTCCAGGAGATAGTGAAGGACAGAGAAGCCTGGCGTGCTGCAGTTCAGGGGGTTGCAAAGGGTCAGACACAACTTAGTGACTGAACAATAACAACAATATGATACTGACTGTGTGGAACAAAAAAAGTTAAAGAGCACAGTGGGTTGATGTCATCAGGGAAGGTTTCCATGACAGTATCCTCCCAACTTAGAATAATGTCACCCTAAGAGCTATAAGGGCTTCCCTGGTGGCTCAGCCGGTAAAGAATCTGCCTGCAATGTGCAAAACCTGGGTTCAATCCCTGGGTTGGTAAGATCCCCTGGAGAAGGGAATGGCTACTCATTCCAGTATTCTGGGCTGGAGAATCCCATGGATTGTATAGTCCATGGAGTCGCAAAGAGTCGGACATGACTGACTTTCACTTTCACTGAGAGCTATAAACCTTGTCTCTCAATAGCAATATCAGTTTTGTGCTGTTGAGGACCATGTCTGGGGGGTTATTCTGCATAGTTGATAGGGCCTAGGCTAACAGACGGAGAAGGCAATGGCACCCCACTCCAGTACTCTTGCCTGGAAAAATCCCATGGATGGAGGAGCCTGGAAGGCTGCAGTCCATGGGGTCGCTAAGAGTCGGATACGACTGAGTGACTTCACTTTCACTTTTCACTTTCATGCATTGGAGAAGGAAATGGCAACCCACTCAACAGAAAGACAATTTATGTTCAGGAAAGAGTTGATACTAATATTCTTAATGAATATGGCATTTCTTTCCTTGGTCATCCCAAAAGACTAGTAGAGTGATCTGCATTTGAAGGTAAAATTGTTCTCTCTTCTTTCAAGGCAGCACCAGTTGGCAGCTACTAAAACAGCACTGAAGGAATATGGTCTTTCCTTCAAACCACAGTATCTGAGGATGGCAGTATACATTCTTCAGGCTGTACTCAGCCCATATACTTGATGGGAAACAGCCCCATGAGAAGCCAAAGAGAACTTCTTTCTGGAGTCTTCTTGAACCCAGGAGGAGCAGGTATGGAATACATCATACTGTTCTGTCCTTTGTGAAACTTGTGGGAAGTCATGATGTATTAGTGAGACGTAAATGAGAAAGAAAAGACCATGCTAACTTAAGGGTTTTATCCAAAATTTAATCTAAAGACATCCCTGATCTTTCTCATTCTCAACCCAGGAAAACAGGGCCAACTCTGGTATTTGACCTACTTTGTGCCCAGGAGAACCTGTTGTGGGCACCTCTATCTTAGAGGCGTCTCCCTTCTTAATCTTTAGTCTTTTGAACATTTGGCATTGGTTGCTGCAATGTCAGTTCAGTTGAACTTTTATTTGTTAAGATGTATGTATTCAGTTAACTTTTATTTGGCAAGCAAGATTAGTCTCATTAAATAATGGAATCAAAGAATTTAGATATACAAAGGAAATTTAACAGATTTAATAGAGGTTCAGACCTCTAACCTCAGGCAGTTAATACAACCTTAGTTGTAAGGAAAAAACAACTGAGCCTAGGAAATTACATGACTTGCCTGAGGCTGAACTGCTAATAAATGGAAGAAGAGGAACTAGAATTCAAGGCTCACATTTCCTAACCAAAGCTTTTCACTATATGCTTGCTACGCACCAGTGCACCATTCAAATTCAACAGATCCCTTTTACAGAGTGGTCCGTAATTTCATATTTCAGAGATCATAGTTCAGAAATAGGCTGAACCATAAATGTACACAAATAAAATTTATATTTATCAAATCCCAAATTGTGCGCCTAAAACAAGTATTATTATTATTCCAGCCCACTGGCTCAAGGCTTAGTAGAGTTTGGTGCTATTAAATATGCGGTGAGGTGGGGGAAAACACTTCAAAGTCTTCAAATCTATCCTCCTGATGCTAGGAAACCATTCACCTGAATTCATATAAAAGATGGTCATGCCACCTTACGCAAGACTGAAATGACTGCTTAAAATCAGTTACCAACATGCAGGTCTGCTCCCACACCTGTGCTCTGCTTGGCACTGATGATTTCATCTGAAGTCTACTCTGTCCTTCTTGGCCTCTTGCAGCCTGACCCATCACCTTCCGAGTAGTTATTGAAATCATTCTTTGTTCTAGTTAAACATCTATGTGCCCAAGTGTTGTCAATATTGAGTCAAGTTCCTGAATTTCAACATTTTTTCTTCCAATTAATTATACTCTTCATTTTCCACAAAGGGAGAGCATTCTCCTCCAAAGGAAGCTACAGAATGCCTGGGGAGGGGCACTGTTGAATTCAGCTCCCCCCTATCACAGACCACCTTGATGTCCATACTCAACCTACAATCCCTCTTGACTTGAACTCACAATCTCAGGCTTCCACAGGTCACTCTTTAAGCACATTTCAACTAAATTCTTTGCCCCATATCAAATCTCCTTTCTCTGGATGCTCTTATCCAACAAATATGGAAAAATTTAGCTTTGATTTTTCTAACTCCACAATGTTTAATTAATAAACATCTCTACATAGATTTCTACATGGATGTACAGGTAACCTCATCTCCACTTGCTTGTTGTAGAGCAAAATTCCTTACATGGAGGAATGGAATATAATGTAATTTTATAGTGTCCAGAAGTTATTCATATAATCAATCAGTACTCACTGAATAACTTACTATGTATAAGGTACTATGTTAAGTGCTGCAGGGAATCAGATCAGATCAGTCGCTCAGTCGTGTCCGACTCTTTGCGACCCCATGAACTGCAGCACGCCAGGCCTCCCTATCCATCACCAGCTCTCGGAGGTCACTCAGATTGGGCCCCTATTGACCTGGGGAGTTTCTCTTTCAGTATCCCATCATTTTGCCTTTTCATACTGTTCATGCTGCAGGGAATACCAATAAATTAAATCCTTTAACCCCAAAAGAGACTTCCTAATCTAAAAGGAAGAAAGCAACATAAAAAGTAAACAATTTAAATAGCTCAAAAGAAGAAATGTGACAATAGGAACACATTTTGCCACTGAACAACTGACATCGGCGAACGTATGCTAGGAGTTCAGGACGGGAAGCTGTGTGCTGAGGAATCAGGAAGGAGGGGACTTTTCATGGAAAGGTGACTATTGGCCCAATGAAGGAGGGAGAGGAAGGCATTTAAGGTCACAGTGCTGTGAACAGAAGAATGGAAATGGGAAATAGCCAGGGAATTAGCAAACCACTCAGAAAACAGTGAGAGACAAGTCTTTAAATAACAGTTTGGGTGAATTTGGAAGCCTTTGTGAACATCATACTAAGTTATATCACTGTCCTTTTATGTCTTGTAAAAGCAATGGCATTTACAAGGGCCCAAGTCAATCCATGGTTTTTCCAGGTGGCTCAGTGGTAAAGAATCCGCCTACCAATGCAGGAGACACAGGTTCGATCCCTAGGTCGGAAAGATCCCCTGGAAAAGGAAATGACAACCCACTCCAGTATTCTTGCCTGGGAAATCTCAAGGACAGAGGAGCCTGGCAGGCTACACCCCATGGGGTCTCAAAAGAGTCGGACACGACTTAGCAAATAAACAACAAAGTCAGTCCATACACTATCAACGTACACAAGAGAGCTCAAAGAGCAGACAGCTAGCAGGATGTACACTCAGTCTTTGGAAGGCCCAGGGAAGAAGCTAAAACTGGCACAGAGTAGGGAGTTAATTAATAGTTCACAAACGACAAATCCAGATATATGAAAGGGTATAGAAACCCTCCAGCAATAAGCATCACATCTTACCCTTACATGACATTTATAGTACACAAAATTTTATACTGTCTGTGTCTGATCTTGCTCTTTTATCTTCTAGAAATTATCTCACCCTGTGTTCTGGAAAGGCCTCTGGAGAAGGCCTCAAGTGGTCTTCTGATTTTCAGCCCTTGTTCTTGAACCCATTTGCTGAGATCTGGGATTTGCAGTCCCATCCTCACTCACTCCTTCCCCCAGCTCCATGGAAGCCTTGAACTGTGGTGGGAGGGAGGGAACTCCAATCCAGCTGATTTACAGTACATGCCCTCAGGGCTTCTCAGCCACAAGTCTGTGGATTCACAAATCATTCACAAACTGATCAATTTCCTCATCTACACGTGAAGTTGGCAGGGAGGTCAGAGAGGATGGGAGTGAAGACTCCTTACTCTCCAGTGGACAGTGGGCAGAGGCTGTCCCAACCACTCCATCCAAAAGCCAATTCATCTTCAGAATTTCCTGAGGACAGCTTGTAATTCAAAGGCCACAGTCCCCTTGACAGGGCACTGAAAGAGGGTTTTGTTTTCCACAAAAAGGGAAATTGAGGTTTTTGTGGTAAGAGAGAAGGATGTAGAATCAGCCACGTAATGGTTTATTCACAGCTTGACCCCTCCCCAAACCCACAGAGATATTGGAACTGAGACTCCTCTCTGTCATGAGTCATGCAGACGTGCACAGGCCTGGTGGACTCAGGAATGAAAACACCAGTTGGCCCAGTGTGTACAAGCTCTGGGGACAATGATGTGATTCAAGGATGAGGAGTTCAGTCCTTTGACTATAATGTGGAGAGACAGATCCAAAGACAGGGTTGTCCGGGTCTAATAGAGCCGACAGGTCCTCTCGGAGGCCAGAGCAGCTATCACTTTTGGGGCTTGTCATTTGAGCCCACCACAGCTGACTTTTCCACTGCTATCCCCAACTTCCAAATTAATTATTTACCTACCAGAGATTCAGCTTGGCTATGTCAGATGGAAATAGCAGGGTGTAGTTGTAGGTCACATGGGAGGGCATTTAAAAGGTAAGAGAAGATGCCATTCAGACCATGACCACCTCTGACAGAGACGGAAGCTACTCGGTACTCGTAAAGGGCTCTATGATCCTTACACCTCTTTTCCTCATCTAGCTCTGGAAATAGAAACAGAGGGATGCACTGATCCCAGGACCACCGCCTGAGAGTTGTTTTTTGATTGAATTCTTTTTTGTCCCAAAATCAGAATCCTGCGGGGGAAATGTGTATTCTCTGGTTCTGGTCTGTCAGGGTTTTTAAAGGGTCCTGAGCAGCTGGGAGGCCCGGCACAGGAGGGGCTCAGCCATCACTGTGAGCTCTGTTTGCTGGCAGAAGGACAGGTGTTAAGTTACATGTTTAGGGAGTGTGAGCGCCAGGAAGGGACCTGGTGGGTGCCAGCCAAAGCAGCGAGGTCAATACCTCCTTCTGTACCAGCTCTTCCTGGAGACCAAAACAACAAGCCATCCTTTGGCTTCAGGTTCCTGAAAAGACCTGAACTGTTCTTGTTTACTGTTCTAAGAGGCTGCACAGCTTTTTTTTTTTTTTTTTTTTTAAGTAATTTATTTCACTGAATTAAAGACCTCAGAAAGGCAACAGTACATGAAGTAAGGGCTAAACGGGACATGTTTACAGACCCCTTATCTTTAGCAATAAGGGTTTAAATAAATGCAACATCCAAGATCGTTGCTTCTGTTGAAGGTGCAAGGGTGAGAAATAGCATTCTATGCATGCTGGAAACATTTTTACTTATTTACATGTCTTGACACAGGCTTTGGGTTTTCCTCCTTCACTGGATGCCTGCTCAGCACACCAAGTTCGAGTGGGGAGGAGATCGCGATTGTATATAAGCAGAAGACAGCAGGGGCTAAGGGCAGGCAACCTCTTCAGTCAAGTTGCAGCATGCTAAAGAAAATAAAATCTCAGAGCCCTGCTCATCTTCAAGGAGCAGTAAGGTAAATTCCAAGAAGACCATATTTAGATATGAATTTCAACCAATTCTATTCTCTTAATAAGGCTATGTGATCATCTATTTGAGTAGTAATCGGGTTTCTTAGGAGAAGGCAATGGCACCCCACTCCAGTACTCTTGCCTGGAAAATCCCATGGACGGAGGAGCCTAGAAGGCTGCAGTCCATGGGGTCGCAGAGTCAGACATGACTGTGCGACTTCACTTTCACTTTTCACTTTCATGCATTGGAAAAGGAAATGGCAACCCACTCCAGTGTTCTTGCCTGGAGAATCCCAGGAACAGGGGAGCCTGGTGGGCTGCCATCTATGGGGTCACACAGAGTCAGACACGACTGAAGCGACTTAGCAGCAGCAGGTTTCTTAGGTCAGTTCTGAATCTAAATCCTCCATGCAGAGTCCAGCACGTATGCAGAGTCCCACACCACATTATTCATCAAGTAGATCTAGACAGTCCCAGCTCAAAACCTAAGAATGCATAACTCACAAATACATATATCTACACACACCCCAGCCAATGGAATTTGGTGATAAAGAAAACATGTCAAAATAGGATCAGACATGGCATAAGGAAGAGGAAAAGAAGTCTAACCAGACATTATTGAAATTCTGACTCTTATTAAGGCAAGAAATCAGAATGACAATGATGATTCTATAAGAATCTATGAGTCTAAACAGACATGGAACATTTTGCTTTATATGGGTGACACACTGACCAGGTAAGCAGTCTTATCCTCACATTTGACAGATGAGGAAAATGAGACTGGGAGACCATGTGTTTATAAGTGGCAGAAACAGGACCTGACCAAGGTCTGCCTGATTACAGTCAGTTTCAACTCTTTCTGCAGTTTATAGAGAATATAAGAATTTGTGTGTGTGTGGAGGGTGTGTGCACGTGTGCACACACACGTACATGCTTGAGAGAGAGATTCTCTATTTCCTATAATCAGTGTAACTCCATTCAACCCAGGGTCTGAGTCAAGTAGCGTAAAATATACAACCAATATGATCAGGATATTAATTAATAGGTCAAAATTTTTCTAAGGTTGGTCAGATGAAGATAAAGCCAGAGCCAGAACCCAGGTCTCTTGGCTCCTGATTCAGGGCTCTTTATGCCACTGAACAAGGGTTTTCCTCACAAGGACTGTAACAATCTCAAAAACTTTTTGGAGGACCTATTTTCTGTCAGGAACATATCAATTAAACAAGTGGTTCCTTTCTCTCCTGTGGCCATGCAGAAAAAGTAGGACTTTTTACAGAGCCTAACAATCTAGGATGGCCTTACTGACTTGCTTGGCCAACAGAATGTAGCAGAAGTGACATTTATTCATTCTGAGACTAGTATATAAGAAGTTTCAAAGCTCCCACCCAATTCTTCTAGAAGGATATTGGGGGAAAAATCCAGCTATGCTGAGACTGACATGCTGTGGGGAAACTCAAATCAGCCATACTGAGGGGCTGTGTGTGGAGAAAGCAGCTCAAAGAGGGCCCCAGCTACACCAGGCATCCTAGGCCAGGCACCAGAAGTGCCCAGCAGACACAACGCAGAGAGGAGAGAGACCCAGCCAACAGCTAGAGACAGTCACAAAATCCTGCAAATGCATGCTGCCCCAGCCACTCCAGATGAGTTCCAGACCACTGAAGAGCAGAAATAAGCCATCCCTACTATGCTCATCTACAACATGGAGAGCACAATAAAATAAAAGGGCTATAGTTTTAATGCCACTAAGTTTCAGGGTGGTTTGTTACACAGCAGTTAAACTATGAGAACAACTTCTGTCTCCAGCAAAAAGGGCTCCTAGTATGATCCAAGCGTCCAGAACACATGGGGCCATCTGAGCATTTTCTTCCCCAGCCACAGCCACAGTTTTCTCATCCACCTCCTTGGTGACCCTCTTGGGCCACTGGGCAACGCTGAAAAGAAAAGAATCAGTTGAAAGTCTAAAAAAGACTAGAGGCAAAACAGGTAGCAGATGTCAAATGCCCTCCTCTTGGTAGGCAGAAGCGATACATAAGAGGCTCTTGGATGCAGAGATCAGGCAACACAAGTTGTGAGCATGTAGAAAGTTTCTGAAAAACAAGGTTCAGAAAAGGCATGTGATAAAGGAGACAACTGGAGAAAAGAAAACCCTGAGTATGAGAGGCACGAGGTGGGCTTCTCAATGCTTTCCTCCCCCAGGCCCTTTGCACATTTCCACGTCAAAGCTCACACCGTGCTCCCCAGACTCTTGCTGGCTCCATCATTCAGGATGGAATTGAATTCACTCTCTGAGTCGTCAAGGACTCCAGCAAAATCTCTCCTTCTCTAACAGCCTACTGATTGACATCTCTCTTATCTTTCCTCTTGGTTTCCCATATTTGTCTTCTCCCTACAACTGGAATAAAAATTGAGGGCAGAACCTACGTTATTAGGTTGCTGCAAACGTAACTGCGGTTTTTGCATTGTTGAAATTTGCCATTTGATATTGGAATACATTCCTAATTACTGTGGTTCTGTTATACATCATTTAATGTGCAGTCCTTGCTTTAAGTTTTTGCTAATGAATTATTACTTGCTATTTATTTTATATGTATTTTTGACTATGGAAATGATGTTAGACAAAAAAGCAAATTCGAGGGATTTTCTTATTTGAGTTCAAAATGGGTTGTAAAGCAGTAGAGACAACTTACAACATCAACAACGCATTTGGCCTGGGAACTGCTAATGAACACACAGTGCAGCAGTAGTTCAAAAAGTTTTGAGGAGGAGATAAGAGCCTTAAAGATGAGGAGTACAGTGGTCAGGCCACTGGAAGGTGACAACGAGCAACTGAGAATAATCATGGAAGCTGATCCTCTGACAACTACATGAGAAGCTGCTGAAGAACTCAATGTCAACTATACTAGGTCGCTCAGCATTTGAAGCAAATTGAAAAGGTGAAACATCTCAGTAAGTCGGTACTCCAAGAGCTGATCACATATCAAAAATATCGTCATTCTGAAGCGCTGTCTTCTTATTCTATGCAACAACAATGGACCATTTCTCTTTATGATTGTGACGTGTGATGAAAAAGTGGATTTTATACAACAACCAGTAGCAACCAACTCAGTGGCTGGACCAATAAAAAGCTCCAAAGCACTTCCCCAAGCCAAGCTTGCATCAAAAAAAAAGGGTCATGGTCCCTGTTTGGTGGTCTGCTGCCATTCTGATTGACTACAGCATTCTGAATCCTGGCGAAACCATCGCATCTGAGAAGTGTGCTCAGCAAATCAGTGAGATACACCAAAAACAGCACCTGCAGCTGGCAGAGGTCAACAGAAAGGGCCCATTTCTTCTTCTCGACACTGCTCACAGATTGCATACCTAATAATAATATATTGCTTCCCTTCACATTCCACAGTACCAGGTCCATATCTGAACTAGTCCTATTCACAGGGGATCTGCCCAACCCAGGAAACGAACCTGAGACTCCTTCACTGGCAGGCAGATTCTTTACCACTGCGCCACCTGGGAAGCCCCCTCACTACTCCAGGTTTCCGCAAATGTTTCCTGATGTGTTTTCAAGAACTTAACTCACATGGATGCACAGCTAAAGTTCACTTCATAGGTAGGCTTCTAGAAAGACAGGTCTATACTACAGTTTCTGCATCCCTTCTTCATAGGCTTCTGATACCACAACTTCAATGGAAACACTCTCCCAAAAGTCACAGTGACCAACGTTGCCAAAGCCTGCACTACATGAAGCATGCACTCCTGAGGCTCTTGAGATTTCTTCTATACTGGGTCCCATCACTCTGTAAATTTTTTTCTTCTCCTTATCTCTTAAGTGCCTATAATCCCCAAGGTCTTTCTACAACCCTCAGACTCTACGAGTTGCTCCAGGCAAATTAAACCACACCCATGATTTCCCTTGAAACTGGAAACTCAACAGGAATCAAACACTTTACCATTCTTTCTCCTAACCAGCTCTTCTTTATGAATGTAATATCCATTTACTTAGGAGATAAATTCCACCTTTTCATTCAACAACTAAATCCTATTAGCTGGAGTCCCACAGATTCTACTCACTTAATGCCTTGTGAATCTATTTACCTCTAATGACATCCCCTGTCACCAGTGTGTTTCAGGTTTTTATCACTTCTCACCTAGATTTATGTCAAAGGCCTCCAACCTCTCTCCCCTATGAACTACTCTCCACACAGCTCTCCATGTGACCTTTCCAGAATGTAATTCTGTCCAGGTCATTCCTGTGTCTAAAATAAATCAGAATTTTCAGGATAAAGTTCAACCTCCTTGTACACAAGAACCAAGAACAGTGATCGAAGTGAGCTCTAGAGCCAGACTACAAGGGTTCAATTCTAACCTCCTCCTCTTCCTAGTTCTGTGACAAAGTGCTCAATGTTAATATGCCTCAGTTTTATCACTTATACAGTAGAATTAAGCTATCGCCTAGGTTTTTGGGGGATTTCATGAAGTAAACAGGTGAAGGGCTTAGAACTCTATCCAGCATATAGTAAGGATGCAACAAATATTGAACATGAATTCGCTCAGTCATGTCTGACTCTTTGCGACCCCATGCACTGTAGCCTACCAGGCTCCTCTGTCCATGGGATTTTCCAGGCAATAGTACTGGAGTGGATTGCCATTTCCTTCTCCAAGGGATCTTCCCAACCCAGGGATCGAACCTGGGTCTCCCGCTTAGTTCCTAACTGCATTCTTCCCATTGCTCAGACCTCATCACTGCTCCCAGCACACTCTTTGTGTCATGAATCTAAGCAGAACTACTTGTATTTCCTCTAATCAAACCTGTGTTTCACCACACAGACCTGTATCCAGGCCATTCTTTCTTTGTGGGATGTCCATTCTCCTCCTGAGTCCAAGTGCTTCCTCTTCTCCCTTAAAACTTTGCTCCAAGGGTTACCTTTCTTTCCATCCCTGAAGATTTCTGTTCACTACATTTAGTATATTCTTTTATAATTTCTACTTTATTTGCCTGTCTTTCTCAATTTTGTGTGATTCTTTTCATTTTTATTGATGTATAGTTAATATACAATATTATACAAGTTTCAGATGTACAACAGAGTGATTCACAATTTTTAAAGGGTAGGGTCCAGTTATAGTTACTATAAAATATTGGCTATATTCTCTGTGTTGTACAATATACCCCTGTAGTTTATTTATTTTATGCATAGTTTGTATTTCTTCATCTCTTACCCCTATTCTTTCCCCTCTCCTTCCCTCTCCCCACTGGTAACCACTAGCTTGTTCTTTACTTGCATAAGTCTGTTTCTTTTTTGTTATATTCACTCATTTTTTGTATTTTTAGATTCCACATGTAAGTGATATCATCAAACACTTATCTTTCTCTGTATGACTTACTTCACTTAGCATAATACCCTCCAAGTTCTTCCATATTGTTGTAAAAATGAATGGCAAAATTTCATTCTTTTTTATGGCTGAGTAATAGTCCAGTGCATATGGTGTGTGTGTGTGTGTGTGTGTGTGTGTGTGTGTGTGTGTGTGTACACCACATCTTTATCCATTCATCTGTCAATAAATTCTTAGATTGTTTCCATATCTTGGCAACTGTAAATAATACATATATCTTTTCAAATTAGTATTTTAATTTTACCCAGCTATATATCCAGCAATAGAATTGCTGGATCATATGGTGGCTGTTTTTAACTTTTTGAGAAATCTCCATACTGTTCCCTACACTGGCTGTACCAATTTACATTCCCACCAACAGTGTATAAGGGTTCCCTTTTCTCCACATCCTTGCCAACATTTGTTATTTGTGTTCTTTTTGATGACATTCATTCTAACCAATGTGAGGTGATATCTCATTGTGGTTTTAATTTGCATTTCTCTGATGATTAATGATGTTGAGCATCTTTTCATGTGCCTGTTGGCCATCTGTATATCTTCTTTGGAAAAATGTCTATTCAGGTCTTCTGCCCATTTTTTAAATTGGTTTGTTTGCTTGTTTGAAGTCAAGTTGTATGAACTGCTTATATGTTTTGGATATTAACCCCTTAGCAGTCACATCATTTGCAAATATTTTCCTTTATTCAGTAGGTTGTCTGTTCATTCTGTCTATGGGTTCCTTTGCTCTGCAAAAACTTTTAAGTGTGTCCGATTTGTTTATAATTTTATTTCCTTTGCTTTAGGAGACACAGCCAAAAAAAACATTGCTGAGATTTATAAAAATTTGTGTGATTTTTGAAGGAAGATGACACATCTTGGATTTTATATTTTTAATATTGAGGGCAATGACTGCCTCAGAATCTGAACTCATTCATTGTTAGTGGAATAAATAAATGACCACTATGGAACATTAATAGCAGGTACCCAGATGCACCTTAAATTTGACTACTTGCACTTGGCTATGGTTTTTCCTTTGGTCATGTATGGATGTGAGAGCTGAACTGTGAAGAAGGCTGAGCGCCGAAGAATTGATGCTTTTGAACTGTGATGTTGGAGAAGACTCTTGAGAGTCCCTTGGACTGCAAGGAGATCCAACCAGTCCATTCTGAAGGAGATCAGCCCTGGGATTTCTTTGGAAGGAATGATGCTAAAGCTGAAACTCCAGTATTTTGGCCACCTCATGCGAAGAGTTGACTCATTGGAGAAGACTCTGATGCTGGGAGGGATTGAGGGCAAGAGGAGAAGGGGACAACAGAGGATGAGATGGCTGGATGGCATCACTGACTCGATGGATGTGAGTCTGAGTGACCTCGGGGAGTTGGTGATGGACAGGGAGGCCTGGCGTGCTGCGATTCATGGGGTCGCAAAGAGTCGGACACGACTGAGCGACTGATCTGCACTTAAAACAGTGTGCTTTTCAATCATGTATACCTTCTGTGATTTTTAATAGACTGCAAATAAATTTAGCACAGAGAAATGTGGTTATCTCCAGAGAGACAACCCGTTCTGAGAACCACAAGTTTCTAATAGTGAACAGCCACTAAATATCCCAAAGGTTTCACTTCGCCCTAATCCCTGACTGGCCTGCTACCTGGAATAAATCAGACAGTACCACACTGGAGTTTGAAAGAAGTAGCCAAGTTGTGCTAGTGTGATCACAAGGAGAAGAGGAGCATGACTCAGTCTCTCAGATTCAGCATATTTCTAAGCAATGAGTCTTGAATAAGAGAAGAGAAGATTCTGGTTTCTTCCTGAGATAGGCTTCATTCATTCTGTAGATGGACTTCATAAGTGGCAACATAACAAACGAGGGACTGTATGAATAGTACTTTTAAGGATCTCCCCTCAAATCAAGTCTCTTTTTTTACCAAGTATAAGTGATCTGGGTTTCAGTTTAGGGTCTTAGAGAAGTGTCACCAACTCTTTAGTATACTGCTACTGCTGCTACTGCTAAGTCGCTTCAGTCGTGTCCGACTCTGTGCGACCCCATAGATGGAAGCTCACCAGGCTCCCCTGTCCCTGGGATTCTCCAGGCAAGAATACTGGAGTGGGTTGCCATTTCCTTCTCCAATGCCTGAAAGTGAAAAGTGAAAGTGAAGTCGCTCAGTCGCGTCCGACTCTTAGCGACCCCATGGACTGCAGCCTACCAGGCTCCTCCGTCTGTGGGATTTTCCAGGCAAAAGTACTGGGGTGGGGTGCCATTGCCTTCGCTTCTGTGTTAAAAGGCAGGGTTACAAAGAGGAATACTTTAACCCAAAAAGGGAAAAAGCATCCAAGCCCAGAACTATACACCACTGCAAAGGGTACTCACAAAGCACAGACAATGGTGACTAAGTGTCCACTGGGAATACCAGCATGGTCCATTCTACCTAGAAGAATTCAATTCTAGGAAGGTGGTCAAGATTTCACATTTAGGGTGTTTTGAGACCTTGGTGATAACATAATAGCAGTTGCTTAAATGAGTCTTGTTCTCATTAGGGTTGGAGGGAACATTCTAGTTACCTCAAATCATACAGTTGGCAACTACTAACAGAGCTCATACAAAGACAGTATCTGCCAGCTATCCACTCTCCTGAACTCAAAGGTGATTCCTGCCATTCAGTGCAAAAGCTGCCTCTAGAACAGCAAGTTTCTCATCTAAATGCATCTTTGTGAGACACAGAAGACATTCAGCAACAAATCCTTAAATGCTTTCAAATGAAAACGAAATGATGATAAGGCCCTTGAAGACAGGAACCTCAACAGATCACATTTATCATCATCTCTACCCCAGAGTAGATGACACAGGACATTGACAGTGGGAAAAAAAATAATAATAAAAGCTTGTTTTTCTTTGGGAAATCAAAATATATACAAACTCATACATTTCTATATATATCCTGACCAAATATATGAGTCAAATGTATTGGGTCGGCCAAAAAGTTCATTCTAGTTTTTCCATTACTCAATTTTACAGTCAACCCAACATTTAACACTTCCTGAGAGCTCAAACACTGAGTAACTCAAACTAAACATGCTTCATTTAGGATCTGAAAAGTGAGACTGAAGCATGCTTAGACTGTTAAAAAAAAAAAAAAAAAAAGTTGTTAACATGTTCTATTCTTGCACTTGAATAATGCTTTCAACTTTCCAAGATCCTTTGATAGCCATCACCTCCACACCCCCTCCTCCTCACTAGGATCAATGGTAAAGGGATTTATCTCCCCAGTTGACCCCAGAATGTGAAAGCAGAAACCAGAGTGGGAACATGGCTGTCATACAACAATTTAGCTAGGGCCTTTCACCTTGGACCCTTCTTCTCATATTACGCCAAAAACAAGTTATGGAACAGAGCAGACAATAGTGGTTTGAGGCATTTGTTAAAACAAGGCCTCCAGAAAATCTTTGTTTACCTTAAAAATTTAATAAATTTCAAGTATAGTTCATTTGAAAGCAAGCATATATGAAATTTAAAAGCATTACTTTACATACTACTGTAATATTAAGACCTCTAAACTGCAAATGGGGGCTCATATAGCTTCATGATTAAGAATATGAACTTTCAAATCAGAAACTTCAAGTAGTCACACTCTTATACACTTGTACTTATAACTTATATTCTCCTACACCTTGTTAAGCTATCTAACCTCCCCAAGCCACAGTATACTCATCAGCAAACTAGGAATAATAAGACTTAACCTGTTGGAGCTGTTGGGAGGAATACATATAAATTTGTATGTAAAGGCCTTAACTCAGTGCCTAATATACAAAACTTAAGAGGTAGCAATAAACATTAGCTTATTCATAATCTCTTTTAGTAAGATCCAACTTCAGGCCCTACAACAAAGCAAAGTTTCTACCTCCCTCAAAAAGAAAATAATAGGTATCTAGGACTATTGGTCACTTTTCACTTTCAGGCATTGGAGAAGGAAATGGCAACCCACTCCAGTGTTCTTGCCTGGAGAATCCCTGGGACAGGGGAGCCTGCTGGGCTGCCGTCTATGGGGTCACACAGACTCGGACACGACTAAAGTCACTTAGCATAGCATAGCATCCCACAGTTAAATAAGCAGGGTGACAATATACAGCCTTGACATACTCCTTTTCCTATTTGGAACCAGTCTGTTGTTCCATGGAGAAGGCAATGGCACCCCACTCCAGTACTCTTGCCTGGAAATTCCCATGGACGGAGGAGCCTGGTAGGCTCCAGTCCATGGGGTCGCTGGGAGTCGGACACGACTGAGCGACTTCCCTTTCACTTTTCACTTTCATGCATTGGAAAAGGAAATGGCAACCCACTCCAGTGTTCTTGCCTGGAGAATCCCAGAGACGGAGGAGCCTGGTGGGCTGCCGTCTATGGGGTCACACAGAGTCGGACACGACTGAAGTGACTTAGCAGCAGCAGCAGCAGGACTATTGGAATGAACTAAAGCCCAAAAGCTTGAAATGTCACTTACAAATTACTTTGTAACAATTCACATTAGTTAGTTGTTAAAGTTTAAAATTTAGATAAGAATTTCATGAAGTTGTCATAGGGCTCCTAAACTGACAGAAGAGAAAGTCCCTCCTGAACTAAAAAGCCAAAAAAACTTCAGAGGGGAAGAAATCTTTCAGAGACCTACTCAAGGTTCCATGAAGGTACCCAGTTCTGATTTCCTCCAGGCTGAGAACCAGGAGAGATCCACCCTCTTTGAAGCTTCTCACACCTCCCTCCCCACCTCCAGCCACCATCACCACCCCCAGCAACCTTTCTAACCATAGATTTCTAAGTAAAAAAGGAAATTGCCTAAAATTGAAACTGCTTTGGTCTATTATTGGCTTTGGTGGATGTGGGAAGAAAATAGAGGAGGGTTAGGGTAAGATAGGCTGATGAAAATACTGTGAGTCATCACTTCCTGGAAGAGGTGGCAGTGAACCCAAAGTTGGCCGGGGAGTCAGGGGGTTGAGGTGGGTCCTGGATCTGCCACAACCTCCACCATGGAGACGTCACTCAACTCCCGTGAGTTACCCTCTGTGAAATGACGGTCACGGCCTTCCCAGCTCTACATTCTTGTCGTTCGTAAATATCCCAGTGAATAAACTACCAGTGCTGCTCACAGCCAGCCTAGAAACCTAAGGGAACTTGCACTCCTGAGCACAGAAGCCTCCCTCACAAGCAAGAGCAGGCAGGACCCAGCAAGGAGGAGGAGCAGCTGGCTCTAGGTCAAGAACCAGCTGTTTTACTTCCTAACCACTTTCCCACACCCAGACTCTTCCATCCATGCACACACAGCACCTCAGACTTGCTAATATAACTCCCTGGGCAGTGCAGGGAAACCCCACTAGCAAACAACACCCTGGGATAGCCTGACTACTAGGGTAGCTGCAATCACTTTATATTCTATCTTACATGTAAGATTATATATGAAAGTATTCACTAAACTGCGAGCAGACACAGACAATTTTAAGATTTAGGTTTTAAACGAAAACAACCTTAACAGTAATAAACAAAAGTTGCACTTTGCATTGCAATCACCTGTTCATGCACCTGCATACCTTTGAGAGGCAGGTCTGGCTGTCTTTTCATTTGTCTGATGCTAACTCCTATGGGCAGCTTCTAAACCCTCCATCTGAGGCAAGTCCTGATGACCACGTGCTGGATGAGTGAAGAAATGAATGCTGAGCTGCCCAAACAAGGAGGCAAGGGAGGATGACGCACTACACTGCTCCTTGAAATCTGTAGTCACACTGGCTTCCTGGGTAATTTAATAATATTCTCTCACATTCGTGTTCTCTCTTTCCATCTCCGGCTCCCACCCCAAAGCATTAGGCAGTCTGACTGAATAGCACTCAAAATATTTTCTCATTTAGAGAAGAAAACAGGAATTTGCCACTTGTCTGCCTCTATTCTGTTGCCTGTCAGCCTTCAGCAAATATTTCAATCCTGGGCCTCTGCCTGCTGCTAACCTTTCTCCTTTAACCTTTGGCCCTGCCCTCTTCAAATCTTTCAGGCTTTACCTTCTCATCTTTCCAGCTTAGACACTCCACCCCAGTGGAGAGCTGACTTCTCTACTATGTTCAACCAAAAGGAGATACAGCAACACCCTTAAAATAATCAGAGTCAAAAGAAAGCTCCTGTGATCTGCTCACATGATCAAAAGATGATTAGACACATCGGCACATCATCATGGTGAATGGGGCTCTTCCTGTAACTGGGCTCTGATTCTCACTGGCCTAAATGTGGCCTCCAAACCTTCAGAGCCTTATTTCTACTCTAGCCACTTCTAAATGCTAACCACGTCAAGAGGGCAGGTCACTGAGGTTAGAGGCTCAGGGGTGGCTGTCAGATGTACACAGAAGATGCAGATCAGGTCTACCAGGGCACTGAGGATGCAGAGCTCCTGGTGAACTTTTCTTCACGTTTGGCCAAATCACATAACAATTCCTTTCCAAACCCCTGCCCCTCCATCTCCCAATCATTGCAACTCCAGCTAATCGCCCCCCACCCCACATCCCATGTTGGGACCTCTAGCACTCACCATTTTCCCAAACTTGTCTGTGTCCACCAATATGTGAGCTGTGCTAGTCTCAAGTATTTCTGCAAAACTGGGGGGAAGGTGAGGAATATTGAAGGACCTTTTTTTTTTTTTTTCTTGCAATGACCAGTCTGCTGTCTAATAGCACTCCTTTGAATGTAATTAATTGTGCTGTCTCCTGGTTCATTAGAAATGAGAACCCCAGGTCCCAGCCAGTATAATGCAGGGTAAATCATGTTTAAGTAACCACATAACTAGCGGGTCAGTTTTATGTTTTGTCTTGGCTGCAACCATTATTTAGCTGAGTACTCAAAGTGCCTGTCAGTGAGGCTTTCATGTCAGGCAAGTATTAAAAGACAAATGTTTTCTCTCTTCTCCAGCTCCATTTCTAGTCTCTCTTTTCTGATGCTGCCTGCACAGGGCAGCTAGGAAATAAAGGCTCCTTTATCTGATCCTCCTAGACCAGAGCCATGGAGGTCCAGGAGGATTCAAGAGAGAAGGGCCAAACTGTGCTAAGATGCGCCAAGCAAACAGGCAGGCAGACTCCCATCCAGTGGCAATGGAAGGCCACAGTAATCAAGTGTCCCGTCTCTTTTTCAGCACCCAGCATTGTTTTTTCCAGACTGTCACTGGTTGGCCATGTGATCTTTGCCAAATCATGAGACATTCTGATCTGGACTCTGTCCTCATCTGTAAAGGAAAGATTGCTCTGATGATCTTCAAGGTCTCTTTCAGCTTTAATATTTTTTATGTGTATCCATCAAGCACTGGGAAGCAATTTGACCCACTCAGATAGATATGGAGAATGCCCCCTACAGTATAAAAAAGCATCTTCTGAAGAGATGAAAGCACCAGGCTTTTTATAGCCCGAGTCTGCCCAGTATAAAGGAAAGTAAGAGGAAAAGAAGGAAAAAGCAGGATGTCCTTTTTTTCAAAAGGGAAATTTAGGCGCAGTGGGGCAACATCACAGAGAGAATAAATTACTGGTGTGACTAGATATAAACACAGAAGAACTCGAACTTTTGTCCCAAATTCTTATCTTATTATATAAACTTTCCCATAGGATGGCCTGATGATAAGCAAAAGGAGCATTTCTGCTTTTTAATTTTTGTAAATTTGTGTTTGCCACTTTCCCTAGGATGCCAATCTGGAAATCCCAGAAGTCTAGCACGAGAGCCCTTCTGACCACACACCCTACACAATCTTCTGTCTTCCACACTCCCTCAGGGGCAGACTTCAGTCGTCACTGGGCGATAATAACCAATTCTTCAGTGCATGACATCCAGAACTTTGCTCATCCCATCCACGGAGCATGTGTTGTTCATCATGCATCCCTTGTACTCCATGGAACCTCCCTGAAGACAGGGGTAATGGAGGTCACGCAGCCTTTAGATCCCCACAGCATCCAGTACACCACTTGTCTCCAGCAGGCTCACTGGGAACACTTGTTGAATGAATAGAGGTGGAACAACAATATCCTTGACATAGAACTTTGTGGTCACACTGGAGGCACATACCTCTCTTAGCTTTTAACTAGGACGTAAACTGCCCTAAATATGCTCTGCCTTTTTCAGAACACACACCACCAATTAAGAACTTGGAAGTTGAAGCGATGATGGGAGACTCAGAGGAGAAGTACGGGACAGGAGCACAAAAAGGCTTGGAGACATTGACCAGGAATGTCCAAAAATAACATAAGAGCTCCCAGGATTCCCCTCCTAAGCCCAGAGCCCAGTCAAGGCAGCCCCCCAGATATCTATTTCAACAGCACACCAACATATACATACATGTCCACTCAGACACTCTCTCACCTCCACATGTCCAGACACCATCCAGTTGGCAAACAAGTGACAGTATGCAAATGATCAGAAGCCACAAAGATTTGCTTCGGTGGGGAGCCCGAACAAACAAGGAACAATTTTGCAAATGGCCACAGATGGCTTAGCTTCTCTCCTTACAATGGACACTAACGAGATTTGCCATAACTAATTCATTCTTTCACACCACTGACCTAATTCATTCTTTCACACCTGCCCTCAAAAGGTGGGGGCAATTCCCCATCATGGCCATACGCATTTTGTTCCTTTCTAACACATGAAAAGTGCAACTTGTCCCTCCTCATTGTGTAGGGGAAGTTCACATTTAAAGAAGTTTAAAAAAAGTTTGAGAGGAGGTGACGGGGCAAACATATGCTGGATTTTCTTTCCCATTTTACCTCTTTGCAGAAGGGGTAGAAAAGCAGAGATTTACTGAGTCCTGTACTGAGCTGGAGGCGTCCCAAGTGGTGCTAGTGGTAAAGAACCTGCCTATCAACGCAGGAGATGTCAAGAGACACGGGTTTTATCCCCGGGTCGGGAAGATCTCCTGGAGGAGGGCATGGCAATCCACTTCAGTATTCTTGCCTGGAGAATCCCCATAGACGGCGGAGCCCGGCGGGTTACAGTCCATAGCACTGCACAGAGTCAGACATGACTGAAGTGACTTAGCACACACGCACATACGGAGCTGGAGAACTCAGTAGTAGCAGAGGAACGGGTGCAAAGCATAGCAGAAAACAAAACACTGAAATAGATAATTGGAAATAAAACTCCACGGCAAAATGCTGGATTTGGAACTTCTGTAGACACCTCAACCTCTTCTGGAACTTTCTAATCATCTTTTCATAAGTGTCCCTGTGCGACTCCGTGGACTGTAGCTCACCAGGCTCCTCTGTCCATGGGGATTCTCCAGGCAAGAATACTGGAGTGGGTTGCTATGCCCTCCACCAGGGGGATCTTACAACACAGTGGGTTGCCATGCCTTCCTCCAGGGATCCTCCCAACTCAGGGATCAAACCAGGTCTCCCACATTGGAGGCAGATTCTTCACCATCTGAGCCACCAGGGATACAAGTGTCCCTAACACACAGTCAATGGATTCTTAAGAAAATGTCTGAGCTTCTCTAAGTCACAGTAATCAAAATGTTAGAGGCCATTCCTTTTCACCTGCTGAAGGCTGCTTAGGCCTCCTTGCTGTGACAGCAAAAACCAAGGGCACTTTCTGTCTTCACTGTGTGCTGCAGTAGGCCTCTGTCTCTTGTTCACTCTGGGCCCTGCTTCCCTCCAATGTTGTTACATCTTGATTTCCTAAAGCAGCTCTCCACAGACTCCCCAGCTCTCTGCTCCCCAGTGTTGGGGTGGATGGTATCATACCTTTTTTTGTCCCATTCAGGAAGAAGTCAGATTCCTCATCTGCTCTCCCAAGGTTTTCCTGCACTCTGGATTTCCATGTAAAACTTGCAGGCCAGCCCAACGGGTTCAAGGCATACAGTGAGCACCCTGCCCGTAGGACCACGGCTTAAAAATACCTGAGCTGCTTTTCCCTCCTTTTGAACTGTGGTGTTGGAGAAGACTCTTGAGAGTCCCTTGGACTGCAAGGAGATCCAACCAGTCCATCCTAAAGATCAATCCTGAATATTCATTGGAAGGACTGATGTTAAAGCTGAAACTCCAATACTTTGGCCACCTGATGTGAACAGCTGACATTTGAAAAGCCTCTGATGCTGGGAAAAATTGAAGGCGGAAGGAGAAAAGGACGACAGAGGATGAGATGGTTGGATGGCATCACCAACTCAATGGACATGAGTTTAAGTAAACTCCAAGAGTTAGTGATGGACACGGAGGCCTGGTGTGCTGCAGTCCATGGGGTCGCAAAGAGTCAGAGACGACTGAACTGAACTGAACTATATCCTCTGCTTCCATCAAGATCCATTCAAGCCTCCTCTGTTTCTCCATCCTTCTCCGAACTGTTCACACACCCCAGCATGTGGCACAAAATGACCATCCTGCTTGGACTCAACCTCCCCAACAAGAGGCGAAGCTCAGAGCCTTCTCTGAAGGCCAAAAAGTCCATATAAACTGGGAGAAACGACTCTGCATCCTTTTGCCTGCCCAGGTACCCACACGAGTTCCCTCCTTTTTCATTGTTTGTCATCATTCACACCAACTATCACAGAATATGCCTACCCTTTTCTCAAATAAATATGTAGTTTATACGCATAGGTGACTACTTCAAAACTATGCATGTTATGAAAGTAATAATTAGGTCAAGCCAAGCCCATATATTAATATGTCTCCTAGTTACATGAATCAGTATTTTTATGGCAATTTACTGGGATATGAGAGGTGGAAAATACTCCAGTATCTTCTGCTTCACTGCCTTCATTTCAAGATGGGACTCTGAAGAACAGAGGCAGTGAGGAAACCCAGGTGGTTAGGGGCAGAGACTAATCTGCTTCTCGGTTAGGGCTCTACTGCATCGTATACAATATCTATCTGCCCAGAGGCCAGACACACACACACATACATGCAGGTACACAGAACACTGAATACTTGCTAACACACACACACACACCAAACCACACCGCCTTCTTAGGGCTCTCCAGACAGAGCTCCTCAGAGAGACCATGACGACAGAAGGACGTGGCTGTGCATCCTCTCTGATGTTCTCCAGGCCTCGCTCGGATCATTTCCTAAACATATGTCTTCCTCTCCAGCTCTTTGCCTCCACTGTCCACAGGGTGAACCCCCACAACTGGGTTGTCCTCTTTGGAGAAAGAGAAGCTCCAAGGACCAGCAACTGTCTCCCTGGGCTTAACGAGATGAGCAGAAGCAGCCGCTGATGCACGGCAGTCGGGCCCCGATGGAGTGGGTTCTGCCGCAGGCCTAACATCAGAAGCAAAGGTCAGCTGTCATTTAAGAATGAAGCCAGAAGGAAAGCCAGGCATCCAGAAGTTCAGCACCTGCTCCTCCCAGGAGGTGGAGCGGGCACAGCTGGTCCAGCCTGCGGCAGCCCTCCTCAGGCCCACCTGCATAGCTGCCCCCAAGGGGATGTAAGCAGTGATTTCCACACTGGTAGAAAGCCATCAGTCCCTCGAGTGGAGCAGTAAGTACTTCTGAGAGGTCCAGGACCAAAAGCCAAGCTCATCCAGGAGCACCCGGCTTCTCACCAGCCACTCCATCCTTCCCCTGCAACTGGTTGCCTGGACTGAGGGAGCCTTGCAGAGGCAGCCCTTCCCCCAGCCCATAAGCATAAACAATTCCCCTGCTACCCCCCCACCATTTCTTTCAGCCGCCATCCTTCTCTCCGCCACGTTTCCAGGCCCCAGTTCTCACATGGCCTCCACTCTTGTACCTGATTTGCCCCAGTACACAGCAGATTTCTACCTCCATCTTCTCCATTACTTCTTCTGGGTTTCACTCCTTCTGCTAAAAAGGCATGATGTGATTTTTTTTTCACGCCTCTGGCCAACCTTGCTTTTCTCTCTTCTTCTTTCTATACTCAAAATCTCAAGGACAAATGCAACACATAGGAAATGAAGAAAATATCTTCTATTAAATGAGTGAATGAATGACTCAGTGATGCAGAAGAAAGGAAGCCCCATGAGTGGACAGTTGTAGTATCAGCAGGGGCACTGAGGGCTGCTCAACTCAGCTCTGTGACTCTGTGGCCCCTTTCTCAAGCCTAACAGAGCCCACTGTTCTGAAGTCAACATTCTCCTTTCACTATTTCCTCCTATTCCTCCTGCTTTCAGACCTCTGAGAACCGAAGCCTCAAGTGAAACAGAGCTAGAAAGGGACCCAGGCTAACTCAAAGTACAGCCTGAGTCAGCTGGCAGAGCTGAGTATAGGGACCATTCTTCTTGGCCCCAGGCCCACTGCCCTTGCATCCACTGTCACCCAGCTTATGGACACCATCACTTAGAACCTCTCTCACCTAATCCAGTGTATCTACGTGTCTTCTCTGGCTCTCTCTCTGAGCTGATTCAGGCAAGATTTGTTTTTACTCATGGATTGTATTAGAAAGTGAAAGAGAGATCATCAGTTCATATAGTAAGGTTTTGAACAAGGACTTCATTGATATTTTCAAGTGACAAGCTGACTTGATCGCTAAGTCAAGTCACTATATTTCTTATAATTCACATTAACAGGAGCCTACAATGTATTTTAAGATACTAAAATAAATAGACACACATGCATTATAGGTTATCTTAGAAAATTCTATCTCCTCAGGAGGAAGCAAAAGAGAAGCCCCAGCCTCTCTCTCTCTTTCTGTTGTGTCTGTTTTATTTTATATTCCATTCTAGGCAGATCCTCCAGCCCCTCTGTGCTCTGGATCATAATTCCAGCCTAACAGTGAAAGGAGGAAGGAGATGGTATGTTTAAAAACAACTTTATGGGGTTTCACCAATTTACAGAATTCATCCTGTGTTCATTCCCCAATCTATCATCTCATTACCATAAAGGAGCAAAACACATCCTTTAGTTTGTAAAGGGCTCTCACCCAGCAACACCCATGAGTGAGGGTTGGGAGTGTATGTGGCAAGTGAGGGCTGGAGGTGCAAGGCCAGAGGCCGGCAGGGTGCTCTGTGCACAAAGGTGCAGGACTACTTGAGAAGTTATCTCAGAACATCTCCGAAACCTTCCAAGAGGATTTTCACTCATCTTGTAGAGGGTGCCAGAAAAAGACAACCAATGCACAAGGTTCAGGAATAGAAGAGCTTATAAAACTTTCAGGAGATGTGAACAAACAGTCCCTCTGAGTTCTCTGGAATCTAGCTAATCTGGTTCCAGTTTACAGAGAAACAGAAGCATTGAGAAGGCCCCTTGCCTGTAGGTCTTCGGGGGGCAGGGTTAGAAAGCAAGGATCTCAGGCCCCCACCTGGTTAGGCTCAGTCCCACTGAGCCCCAAGTGAGGAGCTGCCTCAGGGTTTAGAGGGTGGACACACTGGAATCCCAGCTTCCCAATCCTAAGACCGAGGCCAGGCCCTGGGGGTTTCTGTACCTCACTGCACACAACTGCAAAATGGGGATAAAAAAACCTCCACTGCCATGGTGGGAAGGAGTCAGTAGATAGGGTGTGGCAAGTGCTTGGCAAGGTTCCCAGGTCAACAACAAAATGGTAGCTTTCACGGCCAATGGCTTTCCCTGTGATTCAAGTTTTCCATCAAAGAATGACTCTCTTCTGCCTCTGATGCACAGTTCATATTCTTCAGCAGGAAATCAGGAAACATAAGAAGCTGGACATCAAAAGACCTTCAAGCGAACATCCAAGGACAACAAGCCCTAAGCTTAAGCAACCAGTAGGATCTTGTGTGACCTACAAAATGAGATGAGAACAGGAAGAAATACTTTTGCTAGTGATGGTTTTAATTTTTTTTTTTCTGTTTTGTTTTTTGTTTTTTCCACCCCCGGCAAAAGGATTAACATGCATGTTCTTAAACAAGGGGGTCCCCCATTTACAGCTGACAGCAGCAGCTGCAACCTCTGCCTCTCCTGCAGAATGGCAGGGAATCGAATCAAAAAGAAAAGCAAGTGGACAACCTTTCCTCCGGGAGCATGAAACACAATACCAGCCTCTCACCAAACCCAGCAGACCCCAGCTCTGATTGGAGGTTGCCTCGGAACAAAGGGAAATTGGTATTTTAAAAAAAAATCTTCTGAAAGCCAACTCAGCAGATGGTTTTTTCCTGGGCTCCATGAGAGGGGGATGGGGTGGGGAGGTAGTGGGGAGGGGAAGGGTGCTGGGATAACACAACTGCCACCGGGATACAGATGACTGAGAAGTGACAAAGATGGGGAAAGAGGGCTGACCTCTTGCCCCAGAATTTCACAAAGGGCAATTACTCCATGTGGTGGTGACCTGGACTAGGCCACTGATCGTGTCCAACCTGCAGCTGCTGTTTATCACGGGCACGTCTGGGGCCTTTATCCAATGCTGGGGTAGAGAGGCTGGGGATGCGGGGATATTGGAGGAAGCCTGGAAAAGTTTAATTAGAGACCGCAGTTTGTTAATAATCTACTATAGGGCCGTTCTACAGAAAAGTCTTATATTTCCATTGCATTTTTAACATTTCAGAACCCTTTTACAACGATTCACTCAGATTATCTTCAAAGTAATGTGTAAGAAAGAGACACAGCATTAATGCCCTGTTAAATATGAGAAAAGAGAGATTCACTTGCTAAAGGCAGAAGAAGAAATCAAAACCAGAACCCCCAGCACAGGGTGGCCACCCTTCCCTCAAGTCTCGGGCCAGACAGGACTCAATGGAATCTTGTTTTGGAAGGGACCTTTGCCAAATTCTACATTTTCAGCCCAAACCAGGATATTTGAGAATATTTTTGTAAACAGCTCTAGATTAAGTCTCAGTGAGCCCATTATCCATCGCCCCATGCTGCATGCACTGCCAGCCATCACTTCTACCTAGGTCTCACTGTGGCCATGTCCTGCTGAATATTCTCCATCAGGGAGGTGGCTATGGGTCCAAGAAAGGAGCTGTGTGTCTCCCAGATGAAGCTACAACACCCAGGTTCACCCACAGCCTA
This sequence comes from Tragelaphus eurycerus, assembly GCA_935064755.1. Lineage (NCBI taxonomy): Eukaryota > Metazoa > Chordata > Mammalia > Artiodactyla > Bovidae > Tragelaphus > Tragelaphus eurycerus. The sequence goes on from CAKXYN010000023.1 coordinate 19,095,714, forward strand.
GATCAAGGACATGCAGGAGGAGCAATTAGGTGGTCTGCATAGAACTCAATTATTCTCTCCTTGAGGAGGTAACAGCAGGACGAGCTAAAGTGCACCGTTCAATGATGGCTTCCTACTGCCAGAAACCAGGAATCCAAGGGTCTGATGTAGATTTGAGTCTCCCCACTCCCTCTCCCCTGGTTGTAATCCTGGGAAACCCTGATTGAAAACCCTCCAAGTCCCTCCCTTAGTCTTTAAAACAGGGAGGACTAACAGCTACTTCCCAGAACCATCCCAAGAACAATCCAGAAAGAGGTCACAGTTGGGTGATGCAAATATTTCGTAAAGGTGCTGGGCAAATGAGACCATTGCCACCAAATTTCCACACTGTGCACTATCTGAAACACTCATTTTGACCGGCTTGTACTGTCCAATGGCACCCCACCCCAGTACTCTTGCCTGGAAAATCCCATGGACAGAGGAGCCTGGTAGGCTCCAGTCCATGGGGTTGCTAAAGTCGGACACGACTGAGCGACTTCACTTTCACTTTTCACTTTCATGCATTGGAGAAGGAAATGGCAACCCACTCCAGTATTCTTGCCTGGAGAATCCCAGGGACGGAGCCTAGTGGGCTGCCGTCTATGGGGTCGCACAGAGTCGGACACGACTGAAGCGACTTAGCAGCAGTAGCAGCAGTACTGTCCTGGGTTTTTCCCTAAATGCTCTGAGATCAATTCCTCCAAATAAGAACTGTCTAAACCCTATGCAGCATTTATGCTGAAGACACCATACAACTCTGTAGATTCATGCAGAATTTAGACGCTTCAGCTCTGCTACAGTATATCTGGATGAGAGCACAGAAAAGACAGCATGATGAAAGGTTTTAGATGTTTCTTAAAAACGAAGGCAAAATCCACAGGGCTGACTAGGCAGAACCTATTTTGATTAAAAAAAAAAAAAGAAAAGAGAGAGTGTTTTTCCCCAGTTAGCTCTTCACTGGCACAGAGCTAACAAGAACTTCTTTAATACCCAGGCCAGGAAGTAAAAGATACAACTTCTGGCCTCAGAGAGCTTACACTATAACTAAGAAGAAAATACCTTTGATAACACACTTTTAAAACCTTTTTCACTAGATCCAAAAAGGCCACTATGTAATTGAGAAACCAGGTTCACAGATGGTGGAGAGCCATGTAGAGATGCCCCAGAAGGGCAAGCACAAAAGAGGAACTCTTTTGTGAGAGGGAATCTACATTTCAAAGTGGCCCTATTTCTGTGTAGTCCGCAGACCCTCACCAGACCATCTGACGACCTAGACGCCTGTCTAGAACTATGTCCAAAGAAATGATAAAAAGAATAATACAAACACCTACATTTTGGACCACTGTATGTAGGATGTATGGGCTTCGCTGGCAGCTCAGCTGATAAAGAATCCTTCTGCAATGCAGGAGACCTAGGTTCGACTCCTGGGTTAGGGAGATCCCCTGGAGAAGGGACAGGATACCCATTCCAATATTCATGGGCTTTCCTAGTGATTCAGACAGTAAAGAATCTGCCTGCAATGCCGGAGACCTGGGTTTGACCCCTGGGTTGAGAAGATCCCCCTGGAGGAGGGCATGGCAACCCACTCTAGTATTCTTGCCTGGAGAATCCCCATGGACAGAGGAGCCTGGCTATAGTCTATGCAGTCACAAGGAGTGAGACACGACTTAGCAACTAAGCAAAGCACATGTAGGATGTAATGGTTTAGATCCTCAAAAATAGCAGAAGGCAATTCTAAGTTGGAGTCTCCTTGACCTTGAGTTCAGTATACACCAACAATGATGAAGCTGCCAGAAAGCTGAAAGAGCCCAGGGACCTGTTAATAGAGACGTTACACTTAACACTAAAGGAGGATACAATCCCCTGCAGCCAGACCACCTGCTGGTATTGTCCTCTGCTCTGTGAGCCCTCCCCATTGAAGCCTTTTAGGAAGGACACAGACAAACTAGCATCCCTGGCACAGGAACCAAGGTGCCTTGGCATCCAAAAACCATGGAGTCCCAGAAACAGTTTCTGGAACTGGAAATAGTCATGTTTTAAAAGAATAATTTTGGTGCAATGTAAGAAAGAGTCTTACTAAAACCAGAGCTGCCTCAAGAGATTGCAGCAAGTCTCCTCCCTGAGGGCCATTGAGAAGCAGCCAAATAACTGTCCATGAGGGATTTTAGAAGGTGTCTTCTGTTCGTTTACAAAGGAAGTTGAAATGGAAATATTCAGAGGCTCTTCTGACTCTTAGTGTAGTCCAGGATGCTGGAAGTGTGACCCAGCTGTGGACCCATTCTTTCCTTTTGACCCATACCTTCTGTGGTTGGCCTTCACCTGTCTGTTGATCTGGTGCCAGGTTCCAGCCTGTGTCAGATTTAACTCCTGGTTCTCAGCCCCTTTCTGGATCTCCTAATCATGGCTGCTTTCATGACCAACAGCACCCACATCGAGCATGATGCTGACCTGCCACTTAGTCAATGGGAGGAATCCAATGGAAGATTGGTAAGTTCAGGAACCTGATGGTGCAAGAAAGAGCCACATACACAAATAAATCCGTGTCCATCTCTGGCTCACCTGAAAGGGCAAAGATGGAGAAATCACAGATTCCCGTCATAGGCTACAAATAGATCCCCTTTAGCTATACTCATGATCCACCATGAGAAGCAGCTCCTTTAAGACAGTTCTCCAGGGATACAGTCTGTAGTGAACAATACTGAAATCCCCTAATTGTTCAGTGCTGTGAACGTGTTTTCATTCATAGCACTGAACAAATGAAAAACTGGCTTGGCATGAAAGGCTGCCCACGTTCCTGGGCACATTCACACCTGCAAACGATTACTTCTTATTGGAAGGTATGGTGGCCCACCACAAGGGACAGAACGGCGATCTGTTCATATCCCTTCGTACCCCCTCTTCTCCACTTCTGCTGATACTCCCCACTGTGAAACTGGCTGAAGCTTGTGAAAGCCGAAGAAGACAATGTGGGAAAAACACAATAAACAAGGTCTAGGAAAAACCACTGAAGCAACCTGCATTTGATACTAATGATGATTATCAAATGGCTTCATGGGCCAGGTCCCAAGGTGGGAACTATTTGGACTTTTCAGAGTCAATAAAGGCCTCCATTGTTGCCTCTGGTGAGGTCAGAGGCTGGTGGGAAGGCAAAAGAAGTGAGCCGGGGGTGGAAGGGCAGGCAGGAAAAAAAAAAACAAACCTAGGACTTTAGAGATAAAGACACACCGCAGGTACAGATGCAGGCCCCCGGCCTTCTTAGGGCAAGATTCAGTGGGACACTATGGAAGCTAGGAAGGAGCCCTAGAGGTTATGTCATTGAAACCTGCCCTTAGTGCAGGACTCTGACTGGCTGTCCATGTTCCAACATGCTCCGACAGCAGCCTCAGCTTGCACCAAGGGCTCTCGACTTCACCAAACAGCACATACTTCAGAATCCTCCATGCACTGGATACAACTGCTAGTCTATGTGGGTGTTTGCATGCTGTGTAAATCGGAACACCTCTTGGGAACCTTTGGCTCCACTGAGCCTCTGCCCTCCCCACTGGCCGCCTCTCCCTTTGGCCACTGGTTCTTCCTGTGGGGGTAGCAGGGGGCAGAGCCTTAATGCTACCTTCCAAATCATCATCCTAAGAACCAAACAAGTTGAAACCATTTCCACAAAGTAGTCTGGTATGTGCAAATTATAATATGAATTTTTAGCTTACTGTGGATAAAAAATACCTCTTCATTGCCTCCTGGCTTTGATTTCTGTATGTAAGGCAGTCAGGAGCCTGAACCAATGCCTGCAGCCCAGGCTTCGAGAACTTCCCTGCCATATCCCCATGCTGTCTGCCTAGGCAGTCCTTAAGCAGCGACTTTCCAACCAAAGTGACTCATGTCTCAGGAACAAGGAAGGCAGGAGGGGACATCCTGGGATGTCCTGCATTCCAGCGTTTTGAAGGTGGGATGTTTTTCACTTAAAGTTGCAGGAATCAGAAGAATCAAAGGATGGGGCAGAGAAGGGCAAAAAGGAATTATTTCTTTTGCCTTTTATTAAAAAGAAAAGAGGTAATGTAACTGAAGGTCAACTGGAAATGCAGATACGAGAGGACTTTTTGCATGTGTAGAATTGATGATTGAGAAGAGGGGGTGACTGTACAAACACTGGGAGTGTGGCAGGGATGCAAGGAAGCACCAGCTGAACCCCATCTGGTCGTCCTTATGACACTACTTTGAAAGTTTCATTTTGAGTCATGCTTTGAGCTCAGCAGCAATCCTGGTTTGGCAGATAAGTGACCACAAAGATAAAAGATTTTTATCAAAGATAAAAGACCTTTGAATTGACTTTAAATAAATCCCCATATCAATTCTTACTACCAAAAAAAATACATATATATATAGCATTAGAGACATGTTTGATTAGTAGGTGCTTGTGCAAGCATCAGAAATAAGACACTGGTACTGCAACCCACGTATCACAATTCAACATAGCCATCAGCAGTACAAAAACAGGATCAGCCTAAAGAAACATATGGCTTCTGAGACAGCCCACGCCTCTGAGCACCCAGCACAACCGCAGGGCACTATGTGGCTAGCCATGCTGGTGCTGAGAGGGTCCTGTGGGTGAGCTGGAAGAGAGACACGCACAACAGGAATTAAAGTGGTGCATACTGAGTGAGGTGCTGTGCTAAGCATACCAGGCACTTTCATCCCCACAAGACACCAGCAAGGAAGTGTTCCTATGACCGCTGGTTTTCACACAGTTAGGTAACAGCTTCGAGGGGTTGAGAGACTTGCTTCATGTTACAGCTTCTAGTGCAGGTTCGCTGCAGAGAACCTGGTCTGGAATCAGGGCCGGTAATCCTTCTAACAGATCCTTTATTTCTTATCTGAACAGTTCAAGGAACAAATGACTCTCCATCCAGAACAGAACAGTTTTCCTACTTTTACTCTAACAGGTTTATCTTCAAAGGTATGGAGTTCACCGAAGAAGGTTCCTTGTGGAACTCCAAAGTGAAACTAACAACAGCGGGAAAGAGTCAGCACGGTGCTGTGGACTCCCAAGGAGTCCCTCACACAGGAGAAAAATAAGAAGCACACAAGGAAGAAAGAGGGGAACCAAACGTTCCCAGAATATCCTCATGGAATGCAAGCTTGATAAACCTCCCCACTTTGTAAGCTCAATTCTGACGTCTGCTCCCATGATTTTAGGCCTTTTCACACTGGGGCAAAAAGGAAACGATCTGATGACAGAACAGTGGGTCCCAAAGAGAGGTCAACAATTTTGTTTATAGTAACTAGTTTTCTTAAAGAGGAAGACTTGCCTCATCTAACAGAATGACTCTTAAAGTTTCCAGTTTTTAGAAGAGAAATAAGGTTTCAGAGGTCAATAGCTGTTTTTGTTTTTGTTTTTTTTTAACATGCAAAAAACTGAAATTCAGGAAAGTAAAGCATTCTTATTGAAGCAGTTACTAACAGAGGCAGAGATGGTGCCCAGGGCTCCTCTCCCTAAGTCCAGTGTCCTTTCCCAAACACCAACTCCAGATGTTAAATATTATCTGCTGCTTGATACAATTACTTTGTGGAAAAAGTTTTTAGCTATAAAATAACTACAGAGAAATGTATCAGGAAACAAAATTTTCAGGTACTCTGATGAATAAAGAGGAACATGCTGCTTAAAATAAAAAATCGATAGAAAATATAAAATTAAACAAGGCAAATTCAGCTTCTTATGAAGAAATGCTGGCCAAACCTACTCTCCCAGTCAGGTTGAGGGTGTTGTAGGGGAAGAAGCCCATACACCCTGGAGTTCAAAGCCTCACACTCACAAGCACTGAAATAGGGAGGGCGAGCCTTCAGTCAAGCAATGCACCTCGAAGTGACCAGAGAAGGTGCTGGGCAAATAATAGTGAGAGAGGGACATCTGAACCCTAAGGGGTGTGGAAGGCTCTCGTGGGTGCTCAGGACCACCCATCAGAGTACAGGAGGAAGTGGTGCAGTACCAGAGGTCCAGCAGTCTGAGCCACCTTCCATCCCTGCCCAACACACCCTCTAAACTGCTACAACCATAGCGAGTCAAGCGAGAAATATGCTTCTCAGAAGCCTACAGGGAAAATGGAGAGCCCTGGTGCAGCCCTCCTAACTCACAAGTGGATCACTTTCATGCCTCTCTGCCCTAGATGGCTCTCATAGTTCCCTGGACCCGCAACCCTTCCTTTCTGCAGTTCAAAGCCTGCAGAGCACTCCCATTATTTATAGAATTAAATGCAAACTCATTTACTTATTTGATATTCATCACTCTCTGCAATCTGATGCCAGACTCCCTTCCCATCTACATCACCTAAAAAACACTTTTTCCTCTTCATACTTTGTGGGTTTGACACCAGGAGGGTGCTATTTGAAGGATGAGTAAATGAATTTGTAACCTACTAGACTTCCTAAGAGAGGGTTATGAGTACTTAGAAGAAAATACAGGTTCTTTCCACACATATATGATGATGTTCTATGTGGGGTTACTGAGAAGGAATCCTGAACATCTTCCTAGGACCATGGCAGACTCTGAGGAATATGAGATTGCTAGAGAAAATCAGTTCTCCTGATGAAGCTGGGTAAAGGTGGACATTAAGTCCAAAAAAAACAAAATAGAAGTTGCATTTTGGTCAAAAGCAAATAATAATCCATAAGCAGAATAAAGGAAAAAAATAAGACTTTAACTCATGACACTTTGAAACATTTGGAATTAAAGACAGTGTATGAGCTCATGATCTTGCCACGCTTACCATGTGGGAAAGTAGCAGAGAAATGCCCTCAAGCTGTGGATCCTCACCTTCCAGCAGCCTTTCCAGTGTGGGCACTTGGGGCCTGGATTCCAGCATTGGCCAAACAGTCTAGAAGAACTGACTTCAAAGGCCAACCCTGCTCCTGCTTATGTGAAGCCACTGAGCCTCAATTTCCTCATCTGTCAATAAATATCTCTCATCCGACAGGACTGTTATAAGTACTAATAGAGAAAGCAAATACAGATAAAAGAGTTAGCTGAAGGTCTGCCATGTGGCTCAATAAATTGGAACTGTTACTATGACATGTACAATGTACATTTCCCATCTTTTAAAAAAAATCTTCCATTGGGTTATATCATGTGGAAACTATCATCTCTATTTGGCAGATGAGGAAACTGGGGCTTCAGCAAGGTTACACTCCAAATCCAGAATCACAAAGCCAGTTGGTGCTGATGGCCATGCCACACTTCCAACCTTGGGTCACTGTATAGTCCTTCTCTCAGAACCCCCTCTCCTTCTCATGCCACTCAATCTGGCGAGTGTCCTGACTCCCACAGAAAGGCCTCAGAAAGAGGAGAGCAGCTAAGCTCTGTCCAGCCAAGAGCCTCTTAAAAACCTGTTACCACTAGAATATTTTAAGTTCACATGGTATACCTGAACTTGCTTCTAGAGATTCATTCTCATATTCTCTATTGTTTTTATTGAGTGACCTAGAGGGGAAATAGAGGAAGCTTACATTATAATTCCACTTACCTGAGTCAGTCTAAGATGTAACAACATGGGTGCTGTGATAAGGAGCAAGGTGCATTTATAGGATCCATCTGCAACCCAGGACCTGCCCAAAGGACAATTCTGAGGCCCTGAAATTCTGAGTTCTCTTCTCAGTCACCACTTCTTACCAAATGCTGCTCTTACACATCACATAAATCAATTCATCATAAATCCTCTACCAGACAGCATCTCAAGTGTCACCCTAAGTTTACTTGGAAGGGAGGTGACCTGTCACTGGTTAGACAAGTCCATGCATCCTTGAGCCAATGAAGTGGTATTTTCATGGGTCCCTCCTAACATCCTACTACTGACATGGCCATGTTACCTGAAAATCTATAACAATGCTCCAGTTTGGAACATTGGGTCTAGGTTTGAAATTCAGAATAAAGCTTAAGGATACCACACACACAGCAGCAGAACATGTACAAACAGAAATAGAAGAGAACTAGCTGTGATATGTAAGGAATGCCATAATTATCCTATAGAACTCTCCTTTTACCAAAAAAAAAAAAAACAATGAAAAAGCAAATCATTTGGGATCCAATATAAGCTGTCTTTGCCTAAGGCTGCCAAACAATGACTTGAACAAAACTGATTGGTCTGCAAAAGTAAAACAAACAAAAACAAACAACAACACAAAGCTCATAATGATTAACACTCATTTTCCCAGCCTCCAAGTTTGGAGGATAAATCTTTCAAAACAAAATGAGATACAGCAAAATCCTTGTAATCCTAAAACTCCCTGCCCTTCCCCTGAGTCAAGGGTCAACAAGTGTTTCTGGTAAGAACCAGATAGCAGATAGTTTAAGCTCTGAGGGCCATACACTCTCTGTCACAACTACTCAACTCTGCTGTCGAAGTGCAAAAGTAGCCGTAGCCAAAATATAAATAAATAGATGTGGCTCCATTCCAATGAAACTGTATTTAAGGACATTGAAATTTGAATTTCATATAATTTTCCCATGTTACAAAATATTATTCTCTTTTTTTATTTTTTCCCAACCATTCTTTGCTTGCAAGCTGTACAAAAATAGGCAGGGGGCTGAATTTTGCCCACAGACTAGTTTACCAATCCTGTTCTAAGTCAGCATATATAATCAGATAACACCCAAGGAGGCATCTCCACTCAATCAAGGACCAGCTCAACAGAGCTGTTTTCCAAGTGCTGAGCAAAAGACCTGACTCCCAGGGATCACTCCATGTACACTTTTTCAATGAGCAATTTGCCTCACAATAAAAGATACAGAAGATTAGATTTTAGAGTAAGACACTGACCTAATGCTTACAAAATGCCATCCTCATCCTTTTCCCTGTTCCAAATTAATGATCATGTAGTTCCCATTCATACAAATAAATTCTGCAAGCTCATTCCACTGAACTTTTCTGTTCAAATGGTAGGCAAGGTTTCCACCTCTCCACCTTAGCTCCAGCTTTTGCTTACTCCTTGCTGGAAAAACAACAGGAACTAAAAGAGTAATAAACTTACCATGCTAATCCAATATAGATCAGAGAACTTCCTATCATCTAGCAAATGATTAAGACCCAGTACTGATAACTTTATTCGTAAATCTCTGAAAAGTATCAGCTCTAGACATAATGTAGAAAGGATAAAGAAATAAAATATGAAGCAATTTTCATAGCTATTCCCATTACAGAGCCAGCATTAACACAACATTACGCATTTAATTTCTCGGCCCTCCCCTTTTTTCTCTCCACCTCCAATTGCTCAGGCTTAGAAATGCATACTTAGTCGGTCACATATTCAAAGAAGCAATTTCATCTCTCTTTCCAATGACGTACACAAAGGGCATCCAACTTTTTGGGTGAGAATCACCAGCCTGAGAATTTCAGATATGGGAGTGGAAGGTCGACTGCACATTTCAGCTTTGAAATCATTCCTGTGTCACAAATTCCAGAGTTTTATTCTGGGGCATTCCAATAGACAGATGCCTATATTTGGGAACAGTCTTCTGGCCTTAAGGAAGTAGTACTGATCAGGACAACTTACTCTTTCTAGGATTGTGAATTTTGGTTTGCACACCCTAAACTGTGGGCTGCTGCTCAAATTCTGGCGGTGATGGTGATGAAGGGAAAACAGTTCCCACAGTTTTCAAGACTGCTCTCCCCCACAAAAATCCAACAATACTCTTTGTGCCATCTCAGTGACCAACGACAAAGATATTCATTTTCAAAGCTGAAGAGACTTCAACTCCAAAGCAAAATTTAACTAAGTGCAGCCTGCTTGCATTTCTTTGCATTTGCTTGCAAAAATCTCAAAAGTTTCCATGTACCTATAGATAATCTTTGATTTTACATCAGAGAAACCAGAAAGCATTGCAAAGTTGTAAATGGGGACAGGAGAGATGAAAGCACTTACCGCTATGCTAGGTAAAAACACACCAATTCCTAAAGATTTTTTTGTGTTCCAAACGTTAAAGAAGATATCAACTGCCCTGGCTTGCTCAGGGTTGAAGGGGGTCCTGGATACAGGACTTTCTGTTTGAAAACCAGGTTAGTCTGAGCAAACTAAAAGTGTTGGCCACCCAGAAAAGTCTTTTCTAGTCCAATTTTTTTTTTAACTGCAACAAATCAGCCAATACACCTAGCATGAGGAAAGGCACAGCCCAACCAAAGAAACAACATGATTCTTAGCAGTTTATTGAAAATGACTACACCAGAGCTCAAAAACCACTGGCAACAGAAAAATTAGATTATTTCTGGACTATAAAGGAGAAAGGTTCATTCATATGGGCCATTTTACCTTCCATCATGCCCAGATCAGTCGCTCAGTCGTGTCCGACTCTTTGCAACCCCATGAACCGCAGCACGCCAGGCCTCCCTGTCCATCACCAGCTCCCGGAGGTCACCCAGACTCACACCCATCAAATCAGTGATGCCATCCAGCCATCTCATCCTCTGTCGTCCCCTTCATGCCCAGAGTCCAAATATTAGTAAATAAGATGTGAGAGAATTACAAAGACTTTGGTTAACATCTACAACCTAAAACTCCAGAACTCTTGTCAACAAGAGGACTCCTTTCAGAGCTGTTCACAAGACCCAGAGATTCTTGGATAAAAACTTTCTAGACTAGGGCAGCCCTCTGCTATCACAGCTGAGTGCCACACCCCTCCCAGGAAAGGAGGTCTCTGTAACCCTCTGCAACACAAAACAAAACCTTAGATCCATACATTCAACCAAACTATATCATTAATCACTTAGAGATCTGCTTTCTACACCCACATGGACTTTTATGAGGAAAATGACAACACACTGAGTTCATCTAACACCACCTGAGAAGCCCACAACGTGTTAGACAAAGCCTCAGCACTCCCCTGTCCCTTTCATTTTTCCAGCGCCAGCTCAAAGCTCACCACTGGCTCCTGGGAAGATGATCTCTCAGCCGAGAAGAGCCTCAATTTACTATGAAGACTGGGCTTCCTCACTCAAGTAAGCGACTTGTCTATTTTAGAAAGATGTACAGAAATGACTAAAACCAAAAGGGTGTTATAACGGTGCTTGACTGTTCTGAATGACCAAAATTTTCAACTTCCAACTCTTCACTATGAGAACTGATGTAAATATCAAACCAAAAAAAAAAAAACAAAAAGCACCCTCAAAATTCTCTCACAGCTAGCCAGAGCTGACCCAGCCAATTGGCTGCTGCACAATAAATAAGAACTTCCAGGAATATAATTGTAGTTTGTTTTTTTTTTTTTTTCATTTTGTTTTCAGTCAGTAGAAGCCATAATATTAAACTGGATACTATACCAAGACACAGAAGACATTTCTGTAGGCCACAAGTGTCCCATCAGAGAAATGAGTAATTTATAAATAAGCAAGTAGCCCCTTAAGAGTTGAGGATAAAACGGCAAAAACAAACCGAAACACCTAGTCAACACGGATCCCTACCTTCTTTTTGGAGTGGCTTCTTTCCTCCTCCTTTGTGGCTTTGCTATTTTTCCCAGCACGGGACACCTTCTGGTCCGACTGCTTGATGGTGATCTTGATCTCAGGTGGGCATATATAGTTCTCCAGATTCTTTGGGGGTTTCTTAGCCCGTTTTGTGGTCTGAATCTTCAGCTTCAGACTCCCCTCTGTGAAATTGGCCTCCTTGATAGAAAATTCCTGTTCTTCCAGGCCATCTCCTGCCACCCATTTCTCACTGTCTGCATTGGAGTTGGAATCCACATCCCGCCCTGAGCCCAGTTCATCCTCCTCCTCTGGCTCCATGCGTTCTCCACCTGCTGGGATTCCCTTCCCAGTCTCCGGAGCAGACAGCAAAGGTTCTCCTGTACAGCTAGGAGTAGTCGAGGGCTTGGCTGAGGAGACTGGCAGGAATTCCGACTCACTCCCCCTTTGCCGGGAGCCACTTGAGACTTCCCTGGACTCCATGACAATCCTCCAGTTGCCAAGAGTTCTCAGGAGGGAGACAGGGAAAAGGGAAAGGTGAGAAGAGACGGCACCCAAAATTCCAAGGAGAAAGTGGTCCGACTGGGCTCAGAGCCCCAGGGAAGGAGACACCGTGAGGTTGTTCAGAAGAGATCAGATCTGCAACTGAGAAGCAGAGAGATAATTAGCCATGGCAGGCAGGAAAAAATGACCCCCAAAGGGAACTCAAACTAAGTTCCAGAAGTCCCATCCTACTTATCTATGGCATTAGAAAAAGAAAAAAAAAAAAAAAAGATTTGAAGAAATCAAACCAGAAAGTGCACATCCCCAAATTGTATTATATGGGAGCAGAGGGGGAGACACACGCATAGTCTTTCATTGAATTGTTACTAATTTTTATGGTTGTGGGTCCAAGAATAAAGAGAGATGAGTCCTCCAGTCCAGTAACAAGCTAGATGCTTCTTATACCAAAGCCACAGCCGGCTGAGTCACCATCAAAGCCAACTATGACGAAAGGAAGTCTAAGTGCTGATACTCGGGTCTGTGGAAACTGCACCTGGCTGGCTTCTTGCACAACTTCCCTCGCACATGTGAAGAACAGTCTGCAAAGCTGAACACAGTCCTGGGCTGCCTGGGCCAAGCTCTCCATCCCCTCAGAAGAAGAGCTTCTGGACTATTCTTTCTTTATCATCTTTCATTGTGAATTATTTTAATCATGCACGTGTCTTGCCTTTATTTCTTAAAACAAATGCAAAGCTGAGGTGAAGGCTTATAAAACGAAAACAAAAAGAGTTCAGTAAGAAATTACTTCTAATGCTGTGATTAATGCAAAACAAATGCTAAATGTGTTTCTGACACAAAGTTTTTTAATCGCTATCTATCTTTTAGATAAAAATAACCACCCGAGACAGTTTTAATTCCCTTCCTAGCCCTTAAATAAAGTGGCATTATGTCTACATGACAACAAAAAAGAGAGGGAGAGAGGGAGCATTTCACAGGCCTTTGGAAGTGTCAGGAATCCCTGCAGGATTTTTTATTCTCCCTTTCTCTTCACTAAGCTATCCTTCACTCTTATTCACTCCATGTCCCATTATTCCCAACTTTATACTCATCACTTTAAAGCTCAAAAGAAAGCCCAAATGCTCATTTTCAAGAGAAAACTTCAAGCCCTGGGGCTGCCCTGAACTTCAAGACATCATCTCCTTCTACCCCAGCTGTAGATAAGGTTATAACCAAGCCTTCACAATGGCCACTCAGCAGAAGACACTGCAGCATACCCTAGACTGTTAGCTTTGAGCCCATCATTTAAGGACTTGGCCAGCAAATGTGCCCACCATAAATTTCCAGAAATGCCCACAAAGACACATTTAGAACAGCCAAGAACTGGAAATCGAGCAGGTACTTCCACCCTCAGGGATCAGTAGATTTTCAGCTGACGCCCTGTGAGGAAGCCAGCCAGCAAAGCAGCAGGGCTTCAACATGGACCCTGCTCCCCAGAGAAGCCCAGGAACATAATCGGCTCCTAGAAACTACTTAGCCCCGCAGGAAGACATGTTTACAATTGCTTCCACTTGGGGGAAAACCCAATGTACGCAGCACCTCTGCAAAGAAGCAGCTGTTTGGTGAGAGCATCCTCTCCAAAGCTGTCAACACTGAACAGTAACCTGTGCCCCATGCTACAAAAGGGCCAAAGTCCCCACTGAGGAGCAGAGGAGGGCAGTCAGACCAGTTGACACTTCATGTTTCCTTTACTGGTGAGGTTCCTGTCTCATCTAGACTGATCTGCCTACTTGCCCAAAACCTTAGATGATTTTTAAAAAGTCATATTCAAGTCAATATTCATTGAGGCCTCTCTTACTGGTGTCAGATAAACACACTGCTGTGGGGGGCATCAGGATGCCTGAGAACCTGTCCCTGCTTACTGCTACTGAGCAAAAGCCCAGTAGGTCTGTCTCATTTTGTGCATTAGATTCATACAAATCAGCAGCTATGCTTCTTATGGCAGCAGTGTTCAGTGGTTTGCTCCCTCTGACAGGGATCTCCAGTGTAGCATTTTAATATCCTGGTACCTACCTACAAAGCATACTTTGGTCAGAGCAAAAGCCAAGGCATATTCTCCATAAAAAGTTCCTAAACTAAATCTATTTGGACCTTTGAACCAGAGTAGGCCAACAGTTATTGCCAGTTCTGTGATGAGAGAAAAGAAGGTAAAAATCTAAACTTTAGAGGAATAGATAGGAGTACGAGGTAGATGAATTATCAGTATTGAGAAAGTATCTTCCATTTAAATAACGATTCACTTCAGAGTTTCTTGTATTTAGTAGTATAAATCAGTAGCTAATGAATATAGGACACAAAGTTCCAAAACTTAAAACTCAAATAGTAAGAGATCCACAAAAACTGAAAATTCAACATTTTTTCTTTCAGTTCTCCTCAAGATCCTAAGAAACGATTAATATACAAGTTTTTTCCTCAAGGAGGTTATACTCTTGAAGAGTGACTTGAAAAACAAAACAGAGAAGATTTTTACCTCCTATAATAAAGGATAGAAACAAAGGGAAGGGAGAGGGTTTTCCTCTTGGGCAAGGTGAAGACAGAGAGGAAACTACACAGGAAGGCCTCAAGAGAGCATTTGACCTTGAGGGGCTTCAGTAAGTAAAGTGGGAAGAGGGGAGACTTGGAAGGCAGAAGGGACAGCATGAGGCAAGACCTGGGCAGGAGTGCACAGAGTTGCCTTCAGGAAAGAGAAAGCCAAGGTTCAACTAGTAAGTGCGGCACAATTGGGAACTGGTGAGAGAAAAAAGGTTACAGCCATATCACGGACATCCTTGGACAGCACGCCGCTAATGAGCTGGATTTTATCTTACGGACAGTGGGAAGCCATTTAAGTAGGTGATGTCAGTAGGCAAGGCGTATTTGCAAAGCTATGCTTTAGAAAGATAAATTAAGGGAACCCAATATTAGAGACAGGGGGACCATCAAGAGGCTTGGCTGAAATCCGATTCTTGTTGCAAGAAGACCAAACCAAGGCAGCCTGAGTATTACCTGATGAACACTAGAGATGAAACCATAATGCAGTTCCAAATAATCCCATCCAGGAACACATCAATTCCAGACTTTCCATACTTGTCTACCCTAAGAATTCAGTCTTAGAGCTCACTAGCCATCAAGCTGCATTCCCTATTCAAGTCAAACCAGTCTCCACAGCGGCATTACACACTCAGAGTTCTTTCCACCTTGATATTTTTTATAGAATCTCTTCTTATATCCTCTCTCAACCATCCAGGCAATGCCTGGCATACAACTGGTGTTTTCCAAATGTTTGTTGTATGAAGGAATGAATGGACAAAGGAACAAACAGATCCCAAGCCTTCCCACCTTTCAGGGTCATGCCCAAGTCTTCACTTCTCCATGACAACATATTGCAAACTCTGAACCACGGCACTCACTCCCTGGCCTGACTGAACACTGCTTGCAGCTGCAGAGCTTGCCACTAAATCCTAGTCATACATGGTCTCCTCATTGTTTCCAGGATACAAATCTTATATTCCTTTCTTGATTGCAATTCAGGCTCAGGCTGAGGTCGATAATGGCTACACAACACTTACATTCACTTCAGCACCCAATGCAGGATGGGGCACAGGGAGGACTTCCTGAAGTTCTTTCTGAATGAAAATGAGTTAGCCCCTGACAGCTCATCAAAGTCCTGTGGTTCAAACAACTCCAACTGCAGATCCACCCAGGCAGGCGGCCCCTGCACAGTTCGCTGCCTATGCCCCTCATGGCCACATGCAAGAGAGATACTTTCAAAAGTAAAGAGCAAAGACATAAACCTTCTGTTTACTGCACCAGCACACAAAGCCGCTGTTCTCCTTTGGCCTTCTCCCAGCACGTAGCTGTCACCCCAGATTCACAGGTCGTTTTTTTGGTGCATCTGGGAGAACGCTGGGAGTCCTCTTGTGGCACCACCAGCCAACGTGCCCCGTGAGCACACGCACACGCTCACGCACACACTCAGACGAAAGTGAAAACAAAAGCAAGGTGAAAACCGTTCGCCTTGTCACATTCCAGCAGCCAGTGGCTCCTCCAGAGTGGGCAGTGCACAAAGGACACTTTGTGCTGGCTCAGGCCTCCAGGCCAACAACAGTTAACCCATCTGTGGCTGGTTGCAGGACCTGAGGTGAGAGATGCACTATAGGTACAATAACATGCGCTTAGGAAATGAGCGTTCGGCAGGTCCCGGGGGAATAGAGGGGCACGGGGAGGGACGTGCTGGGAAAAACACTGAGAAAGCAATCCAGAGACTGGGCCTGCCTTTCCCCAACAGAGAGGTGCTGAGTCCCTTACTCCGTACTTATCTCAGCAATGAATGCAGCAAGACCAAGGACTCTTCCGTACTCTAAACTGTGTAATTACAGCCAGCACGGTCATAGACCTATGAGACACTCCAAAGTGGGTACTGAGCCTATAGAATTATTTGTCCAAGGGCCAAGGGGAATCTTGCTTGGCTCTATGTGCTTCATGACCCAGATGAGTCCCAGGGAGTAAGTACATCCTCTCTTCTCCATGATCTGTACAATGGAAGAATTTTTCCTAGTCTAGAACACATTCTCCACCTGCAGCCTTGAGGGAACTCTTACTAATCCCGGAACTTGGTGGAAATGCAAATTCTCAAGCCCCACCTATGGCTGCAGAGATAGGCCCAGCACTCTGGCTGGTACCAAGCCCTCTACAAGTTCTAATGGGCTTAGACCTTGCCTGGTCTATGTGCTTACCCCTACCAACTGACTTTACCAAAAAGCACTACTACTTTATATTTAAAGGGAATTCTCGCTTACCGTTCATCAGTAGCATTTTATTCATCTATGCAATCCCAACACCTAGAACAGTGCCCAATGAATAATGGGCACTTGAGAAATGTTGGTTGATTGAATTAATAAATACACAAATCTCCTCATGCTGGGCTTCCCAGGATTATCTGCCTCTCCCATCTGCTTTGCTTCCAGGGCACATTCAGACCATCATCACGCTGACTAGTGCTTTCCAAAGTGTCAGCCTGGTAGAACTGATACAGCCCTTTGCTTATACAGCAGGAGTCAAAAGATGTGGACTCTGGACCTTGTTCTGACATCTAGGAGCCCTCATAAGACTCTTTCAGCCTCACTGTTTCATCAATAAAATGGGGGAAAAGATGACTTCCTGATTTTCGTCATTATAGTTTTTTATCTTTTTTTCTAATGGAACTACATGCTTCTCATAAGTTTTTTAAATAACACATACAACTCATAAGGTCTTAAAGGCAAACAATGACAAATATCGGAAGAGTCTGCTGCCTCATTCCTGACCTTTCCCAAACTCCCCCAGAACTCCACATCCTCACTCCTACCTCAGCTCCTTATTCTGCAAATCCCATAAAGCTGGACACGTCTTTCATCTTTACATTGTGGAAGACAATAGGCTGCCCAAATAATCCTCAGGCCAGAACTTTTTCCCCTCAAAACTCTGTAGAATGTCTTCTAGAACTTAAAGTAAAAGAAGAGAAAATGGAAGCCAGTCTGGTTTTGTTTCCTTTGTAGACAATGAGTTTTATGCTTTTTTAATTGAAATTTTTTTATTATAATACAATTTTATTAACGACAAAATGAGGAATATGGATCTTACTTATTTTTCCTGGAACAGAGTGAGACTTTTGGATCTGAAGTGCAGATTATTTCTAATTCAGAATCATTCCCTTCAATTATTCCTTTAGCTATTTCTTCTATTCCGTGGTTCTGTCTTTCTTTTTCTTTTACCTCAGTTTAGAACTCTAATCTCTGTTCTCCATTTCTCTCATTTTCTCTCTCACTGTTTTTATTTCTTTATTTTGCATCATGCGAGAGCCTTCCCTAATCTAAGGTCCATAACACCAATTTAATTTTGTCTTTCATCCTCCCTTTGCAGATTGACCTCACTGTGGATGTTTACTTTTGCATTATACATTTTGCATCCCTGCGATCTTTCTTACTTTATTCATCCTTGTTTCTGCTAATTCTGATGCTTTTTCATCTCATAATGCTCTCACTTTGTTACTTTATGGTTCTTTTCCACCCGGGAGGCCGGGGGTGGGAGGGCAGGTGTAGGGTGGGTGGGGGGTGGTCATGATTCTTCCTGTTGCAGATGTCTGGTAGCAATCTAAAATTCTTATTTTGCTACTGTTGTAAATAATATCATAATACTATTCTTTCTTCCTTGTTCTGAGTGCCAGGGCTGGTGCTCAGTCACTCAGTCATACCCAGCTCTCTGTGACCACATGGACTCTAGCCCTTCACCTCTGCCCATGGAATTTTTCAGACAAGAATACCACAGTGGGTTGCCATTTCCTCCTTCAGGGGATCTTCCCAACCTAGGAATCAAACTTGCATCTCCTTCACTGACAGGCGGATTCTTTACCACTGACCTACCTGGGAAGCCCTTGTTCTGAGTGTTTCATCCCTAAGGTTTTGTGTTTTATTCTTTCTCTTTACTCACGTTCTAATGAAGAAAAAGCCATGCAAGGCAGCCTTGGTCTACAAAGAAAGTACTAGACAGCTTTTTGATTCCACCTTCTATTCAGCTTGAAGTCAATCAAGTCCTCCTCTCAGAGCTATGGCTGTTATCAGTGACCTGGTCACCTCTGCTGCTGCTGCTGCTTAGTCGCTTTAGTCGTGTCCGACTCTGTGCGACCCCATGGACGGCAGCCCATCGGGCTCCCCTGTCCCTGGGATTCTCCAGGCAAGAACACTGGAGTGGGTTGCCATTTCCTTCTCCAGTGCATGAAAGTGAAAAGTGAAAGTGAAGTCGCTCAGTCGTGTCCGACTCCCAGCGACGCCATGGACTGCAGCCCACCAGGCTCCTCCATCCATGGGATTTTCCAGGCAAGAGTACTGGAGTGGGGTGCCATTGCCTTCTCCGTCTGGTCACCTCAGTTCCTCGCAAACAGTGGTGCGCTGGGGCTCATTAGAGCCCATCCATGTGAGTTCTTCCCAACTCCACTTTCAATAGTATCAAGTTGATAGCTTGAAAATCAGCTGTGGTGGGAGTGTTTATACCACAAGAACAGCAAACTTAACAAATCAGGGCTTAAAAAAAAAAATCTGGAGAACGAAGTGTTAAGCATTTACACCACTGATAGAAAACATCTACATACTACTGTTTTGCAGATTCTTCCGTCAGTTTCTTTACAACTCCGAATAGCTGAAATGCACAATGTGCACTGTCGCAGAGACTCTTTATGTCTTCCTCAGAACTTTCCTTGAGGAAATGTCTCTGCCCAGAAGTCAAAATCTCCTCCCAAACCTCCCTCCTCCAGTCTTGGCATATGTTCTCTGAAAGCTGTAGACTTTGAGAATATGTATAATGATGTTAGGGAAGAGACAGTCTTTGGTCATTTTATTAAAGTTGTCCATGCAGAAGATCTGATGACGGCCTAGTTTTCTTGTTGACAGAAATTGTAAGTTTCTGATCTCAGAGGGACAAACTGTGTAAAAGGATGGAGTGTGAGCCTGTGTGGCTTCAGATAGGGAAGCAACTGTATTTTCAGCTGAGGCTCATCGGCATATGTAAGAATCCCTTCTCAAATTCCAGCAAGAGATGGATCATCTGTCTGACTTCTGCATTGGAGTGTTTGAGCATTCATCTTTCTACGTGTCTTCTAAGGTATTTAGGTGGAGAGTCAGAAGTGGCCTTTTCCTCTTGAGGGACTTTACATGTGTCTGGGATCCTCTTTTGCCCCCTTGAGTTAATGCCTTTTCATTATTCAGGCCCTGGTCTGAAAGTCTACCTGCTACAGAAGCACAGAGTAAAAGCTCCATAAACACCAATAAAGTGATCAAGCAACCTAACCCATGTTGTTTTGTTTAGTCACTAAGTCATGTCTGACTCTTTTCTGACCCCACGGACTACAGTCCATGAGGCTCCTCTGCCCATGGGATTTCCCAGGCAAAAATACTGGAGTGGGCTGCCATAGTCTTCTCCAGGGGATCTTCCCAACCCAGGGATCGAACCCATGTCTCCTGCCTTGGCCTTCCCTGAGCCACTAGGGAAACAATCCAACCCTTGCCAGCTCTCAATCAGTGAGGGCAAAGGCAGCTCTGCACACAGCTCTCTGACCCTGTAAACATAGCAGTGGTCTCCAGCAGAGAATGAAGATCAGACTCAGTGACTTTATTATGTTACATGGACTTCCCTGGTGGCTCAGGAGTAAAAATCTGCCTGCAATACAGGAGCCAGAGGAGACACAAATTCGATCCCTGGGTCAGGAAGATCCCCTGGAGGGGAGCATGGCAACCTACTCCAGTATTCTTGCCTGGAGAATCCCACAGACAGAGAAGCCTGGAGAATCCCACAGACAGAGAAGCCTGGTGGGCTACAGTCTATTGGGTCACAAAGAGTTGGACACAACTGAAGCGACTTAGCATGGAACCACACACACCTATATGGTACATTCCTGACCACGGATCACCTCCTCCAAGCAGCACTGTCTCAGTACTCCATCCAGCACACTGCAGAGCAGCATGTCCTGAGGTGCAGCTTCCCCCAAACCCCACTGACTTGCACAACTTCATATAATTCCCTAATTCTTCTGGTTGGCCTGTCCTTTCTCACCACCTGGTTATCTCCAAGCCATTCTTCAATAATTGGGTCGTTTCACCTCCCTCATAAAGACTACTTGGGCCTTCCTTTTCTCCTACTTTTCTCTGTGTGTACAAATGTACACACACATATACACAGTCACACTCACAGATGGTCTTACTCTCACTTTCCTGGGCATTCTGCTATCAAAGCATTTGGCAAACTGCATTGCAATGTTCCCTTATTTATCTCTCCCACCAGACCAAGGACTCCATAAGGAAGGGGCTGGGTTTTAAGTGGGTCTCTACCTACCAGAGAATAGTGAACACACTCGGTAAGTGTCCCACAGCAAGTGTCTAAACGATGTTTCCTCTTGAAAAGAGGAATGAAAGTAGCACTGACTTGAGGTCATGGGTTTAGATTAGTTAACCTCTCTTTTCCAGTGAGCAATTGTGTTCTCAGGAATTATACTTAAACTGTTTGCTTATTTGGAAACTTGGTAATCATCCTACTCAAGGGTTGTTTTAAGAAGTAATTGAAGATCAAAACAAGATATTTACGGAAGATCATGCTGGGATCACCTTAGTGGGTATTCAAGACTTTAAGTGAATTTGATTTACTCCCACAGTCTGTGTCACCCACACTGGCATTAGGCCAAATGTTGCCTTCTCCTCCAGATTCCAAGTAAAGCCTGAGGTTTGGGAGTTGGAGACCAACCTCCTCCACCTCCCTTTACAAAGGGAAGCACATACAAGTAGTTTAATTTGTATCCACTAACTTGAGTGTTTTGAAGTTGTTTGACTATTGCTTTCTTGCTTTCTTCTTGTACTTAGTTTGTCCTGTGGAAGAAATAAGACTTAATTCAATCACGAATTCCAGATTCAATTCCCCACTCTGCCATTTGGACCTAGGTTCAGTTCAGTTCAATTCAGTCGCTCAGTCGTGTCCGACTCTTTGCGACCCCGTGAATCGCAGCACGCCAGGCCTCCCTAGGTAGACTTAGGCAAGTTCTTTTTTCTCCCAGGATCTTGTCATCCACATCTGTAGAATGGGGAGGTGATGAGGTGAACTCTGTTGTCCCTTCACCTCTAACCTTCTCAGGTGCTGAGCCTTCTCTCTTCAACTTGACAACCAAAAGCCTTTCAAAGACAGAGCTGGTACCCTACACCTCTTCATAAGTTTTACTGGCTCTGCAACTCTGCTTGGTCGTTAAGTTCAGTTCAGTCGTTCAGTCGTGTCCGACTCTTTGTGACCCCTTGGACTGCAGCACGCCGGGCCTCCCTGTCCATCACCAACTCCCGGAGTTTACCCAAACACATGTCCATTGAGTTAGTGATGCCATCCAACCATCTCATCCTCTGTCGTCCCCTTCTCCTCCTGCCCCCAATCCCTCCCAGCATCAGAGTCTTCTCCATTGAGTCAACTCTTCGCATGAGGTGGCCAAAATACTGGAGTTTCAGCTTTAGCATCATTCCTTCCAAAGAAATCCCAGGGCTGATCTCCTTCAGAATGGACCAGTTGGATCTCCTTGCAGCCCAAAGGACTCTCAAGAGTCTTCTCCAACACCACAGTTCAAAAGCATCAATTCTTTGGCTCTCAGCTTTCTTTATAGTCCAACTCTCATATCCATACATGACTACTGGAAAAACCATAGCCTTGACTAGACGGACCTTTGTTGGTTGAGCCTAACACAAAACTAAGAATTGGTCTCTGTGCTCAGGGATCTCCATGACAGGGAGAGGCAGAATCAAACTTCCGAGGCCTGAGGCCAAACACGTACTGTTAATCAACAGTTCCAGTTCTGGCTGCAAAAATAGTGCCTCCTCTGGGAACCAATAACACAATGCAATGGTAGAATCCTTGGGTATTGGACCCCAGGGGAAGGTCTCGACAGCATTGCCTGGGCCAATCCTTCAGTTTAGAGGTGGAGCTCTGGTTTTGGTGTACTACCTGTTCTCTGCACTTCTCCATGCAGTCAAGAAAAGCACACACTTGTAGTGGGAGAAGGGGTTGAGCCTAATAAATGGTCTCTATAGGCATTATCTATTTAATCTAGACAACAGCCCTGTGATGCAAAAGACACACCTTCATAATAAAAATGTGGAAATGTAAATACAAATGTCTAGAGAGGCAATTTGCTCTGCACACACTACCTGTGCCAGATCCACAATCAAATTCAGGCTTGTATGATTCCAAAGTCTGTGCTTTTACTTTCAGATCATGATGTCTCTAAAACACAGTGATGCCAGCTTTCAGCCAAATGCTCCTAGCTACTTTTATACATGAGTGAAAGTTGGCCAGTCGTGTCCAACTCTTTGCAACCCCATGGACCATACAGTCCATGGAATTCTCCAGGACAAAATACTGGAGTGGGTAGCCTTTCCCTTCTCCAGGGTATCTTCCCAACTCAGGGATCGAACCCAGGTCTCCTGCACTGCAGGCGGATTCTTTACCAGATGAGCCACAAGGTAAGCATACTTTTATACATAGGAGCTCTAAAACCAGTTTGCCATTAGACTTGCCACATCACTTACATTCCCTGGGCATCAGTTTTCTCATCGGCCTCCTAATCTCTTCACCAACTTCTACAAGGAAAAGAAAAAATAACATACACAGAATAACACCTAAATAGGTTAAATACGTAGGGTTCACCTGTAAGAAGTAACTGTGATCATAATATCTTTTGTTTAAGTGTATTAAAGAAGACACCCACATAGTAAAGAAAATGATCCTAACTTTGAAAAAGGAAATAGTATATAATAAGTGTTAAGTTTATTTGTTGATTTAAACCTGAGATATACCCATTTTACAGATAAGAAAATGGAAGTAGAGATATTTGTTGAAATCACATAGGTAGTTCTGTCTGACCCCAACTGTCATTTGCTTTCCATTGAACCAAAATACCCCAAGTCTTTAAGTATCCAGCATTAGTAGTCACTTAAACTCTGATCCTCCACCATACCACATGTAAACTGGGGATGAAAATCATAGAGTTATCTGAGGGCAACACAGCTAAACTGAATAATTGAACAGATAATAACTTCCCTAGTCTTTCTTTCAAGGCCCCTTAATTTTGACCGCACTACCTGTTCAGTCTTAATTCAAATTCCTTGACTTCTCAACCATCTGATTCAAAACTGCTTTGCTCATTGTCATTTGAACGTAAAGTGTAATCTGACACTTAGACGTTTGCACTTCTGCCACAAAGGAGATGCTAGGCATACCAGAGAGTAAACAAATACTGGCTCCATTTCCTGTCCTTTATGATATTTCTCCTTCAGCTATCCTGAACTGACATTTAAATATTGCATCGTTACTGAAATTTGAACATGTCTCTCTCCAATTACGTTTTAAACTCCTGGAAATGAGCACCCATGTCACAGAGCTTTTTTGTTCCTCCAAGTGGCTGATTCCATTCTGAATGCTTATACATAGTTTTATGTTTTTTGTCCTAAAGATGCCTCTTTTGAACTCCACACTGAAGAGCTGGTGGCTAACAGGACTAGTAGTGGGCAGGACAGTCAGATGCCAGGATCTTCTTGTGTGTGGCATGTGTGGAATTACTCCAACTGGCACATACCTCTGCTCCTCACACCTACCCTCCTCACATTCTGAAAACTCCAGGCATGGCTCCCATCTCAGCACAGGAGGGAGACACAGCCTTGCCTCGTTCCCCACAATACCCCACCCTATCTGTTCTGCTGACTGACACTCCACAGAGCCCTAGAGGACCATTTCCTGCTTCTACTCTTCCACTGGTTTTCATGAGTTCTTAAGGAGTCTTCCACCAGATTGAGAACAGAGACAACTTCCTTTCCATCTGTTGGGGTCCCCACAGCACCCATCAGAGTCTATGACACTTCTGTTTAAATGTCAATGAGGCCCAGTTTAGTGGGCTCTGAGTGTCGTTCTTCCCGCTGCTGTCAGGAGACTTCAGACCAGCAAGAAGCCTGCTGTAGTGACCTGTGGCTCAATATCAGCCAGCAGGACCTTCAGCATCAGGGCCTCCTTGTTCCTGTCAGACGCAGTACATGATCATAATTAGCATCTGTTTCCTGGTGGCAATTCCAAATTCACATTCAAACTCTGTCCCATCTCTGCTCTTGTGCCAAACCTAACTGGGACACCAAGAAGGTCCCCTGGTTCCAGTTCTACCATCAAACCTAAAACCACAACATTCTTGAAGCCTTCCCTGACTGTACTTTATCCCTGATCACCCAAATAGCTAATTCCACTTAGATCATGCTCCCACTTTGGCTGCAGACTGATGCTTTCCATTTGAGCTAAGCCTGTCTCTTGAGATATACTGTCCATTCGTCAAGGGCAAAAGCCCCATCTCATACCAGACCTTTCTCACCCAACATTGCCAAGAACAATGGCACAAACTACAATGCTGAGACCTTAACAAACATTTGTGGATCTAAAACCCAACTGTAATTGAGCTCCAGAGTACAAAATAATGAGCAGAGAGAAGGCCCACAGGGCTTTCACATCAAATCATCCTTTTTAGTCACCATTATGAATCAATACTTTAAAAAAAAAAAGTCAAAGCTCTCATTGCTCGAATAATAATAGGTCACAGACATACCACCCAACAACTGCAAGGGACTTGCCACCCAGAGTTTATTATTTTGCTACAAGCACAACTGTGCCCCAATTGCCTCTAATGGGAGTTCTCAGGCTACAACATTGAATTCATCAAATTTAGCATCTCCAGCATCTACATCTTTCCAGGCCCAAGCTGAAATCCCCCAAGCCCAGTCTTTCCACTGACAGATCTCTCAATCTTTAACAAATAAAAGGAATCATGAAGACAATTCTTTTTACCTAATTAGACTAATCGAGTTGCTTGCCTTTTTTTTTTTTCATATCCCAAGTCCTAGAGTAAAAGTAACTGAAGCATCTCAGTAGCTTGTTAGAGCCTTGCTGGTCCTAAATACTCAAACAGTGTGCTCCTAGGTGACTCAGAATGACTGCTGAACTCAGGTCAAAACCCAATTTTCCTATTTCCACCCCAACCCTAACCTCAAAGGCCTCTGGCTTTGGACAAACTGCAGGTCACTCCCTCTCATCTCAAAACGCATGCAAACCAATTCAGGCATTGTTATTGAACACAGGCCATGAAAGGGCAGACTCTGATGTGAAGATTGAACAGACATCCCAGGAGCACGG
This sequence comes from Tragelaphus eurycerus, assembly GCA_935064755.1. Taxonomy (NCBI): domain Eukaryota; kingdom Metazoa; phylum Chordata; class Mammalia; order Artiodactyla; family Bovidae; genus Tragelaphus; species Tragelaphus eurycerus. Next base: position 19,121,411 of record CAKXYN010000023.1, read on the forward strand.
GCATAGCCCTAACCTTTATGCCCAACGGAATCTACACAAGAAAACAATACATAGTCCCCTAGACCCAAGAGGTCCAAAAGCAACCACAGCAGAGATTACAAGTGCCTACTGGGCACAGGAAGTAGTAAGCAAAGCACAGAAAGGGAATACAGTACAGATTTTCCAGAAGCTATCTTTGTCTGCTTTGTCTGAGACAAGCCATTTCCCTTGTCTCAATTTGGCCACTTCATCAACAGGGGCCAGTTTTCAAAAGATGTACCGGATCAATCCTTTTCTTCCTTCCATATTATTCACTATCGTATTTCTTTACATTTAACTAATCATCTCCTTCTCTTCTTTCCGTGGCCCCAAGTCTGGCTCGTTGAGTTTCTCCTGGTCCCACGTCTCCTTCTGTAACTCTCACCCACAGCAAACACTTAGCAAAGGTCATGATTTCTTAGTGGGAGTAATGTAGACAGTTGTTGGGGTGCCATTAAATGGGGTTGAGGAGTTCTGAGCTTTAAGAAACCTTTAAAATTCCTGGGACACTTCTGCCTACAGAGTCACAGAATTTCAGAAGGGGCCCCTCCTCCACAATAATCCAAACTCTTTCTGTTTACCGTGGCTCAAGCCAAGGAGCAGAAAGGATTGTCATATACCACGTGCTGACCGGGGGCCAACCCAGCCTGCCACCAGTCTTGCAGGAGCCTGTGCCCAGAACTTTCCTCTCTAAGTGCATTTCTCTGCTCAGCCTTCTTTTCCACTGCAGCCAGGCGTACTCAGTCACCAAGAAGTGAGAAGCACTTGGACTTAAGTAACAAAGAAGATTGCATGGTTAAGTGCCAAAATGAGTGTGGTGGACAAAAAATGCAATTGGAATTTTCAAAGAAAGTCAAGAGCTATGTGGGCGAGAGCGTGAGCAGGCTCTAGTAGGTACTTAATAAATATTTTGATGATTGAATGAATAAGTGAATCACTGACTGATCAGATGTACATGCAGTAAAGCATCATTAACTCTCAGGCTTTGCGGGAATAACTGAGAGTGGGTGATTGCCCCTGAAAGATAGCCAAAAATATAAAAAGTCACTGACATAAGTGCTTATTATTCACTTTGTCTAAGAGATCCTCATTGTGTTGCTTCACTGTGCAGAGCTTTCATGTATCTTAAACAACATTCACTTTTAATATTCTATCGCTGCATAAATTCTGTGATTCATTCATTCTCAGAAATCATTCATAAGTAGGACTTTGTGGGGGCAACCTTGGCCCCATCCTTCAAGGACTCACAGCCTAGAGAGGTAAGTGACAACGAAGAGCAAAGCGGCATAAGCCAGATGCCCGGCAAGTGCTTTAGTCCTGAAATGCTCTGGAAACGGCGGTGAAGAGCTGAGAGCTGGTCAGGTGTCCTAAGAGGTAGACACTCTGGCTAAAAGGGACCAGTTGGGACACTTTCAGAGAGAAGGCGGTGACACAGAAGGAGCAGAAGTGTGGAGGTGGACAAGTGTACAAGTGCTCAGGGCCAACAGGAAATCCGTCAAAAGGGAACAGAGGCCTACATGTGCTGCATAAAACAAGGTTCACTGGTGAGTGCTGCAACATGCCTGGTGCAGGCTGCTGAGCAGGGCGAGCCAGGAATCATGGGAAAGAGAAAGAGGAGCAATGTAGAGGAGTCTGTGAAGATCGTCCCTGATTCGAGAGAACTTTCTGGGTTTGCTGGGACAGATGCAGTCTTGCTATCAGTTCTGTTCTTTAGAGAGGATACAAATCCTGTCTTGACTGTCATTTCTCAGCCACTGTGGCTCCCTGATGGAAACCCCCCCACACACACACACACACACACTCACCACCCATTACCTGTCCTCTCTGTGGGTCTCCATGTCTTTTTTCTTTTTTCCTTGAAGAGTTAAGAATGAGAAGGAATTCTTAGTGCATATATATCTTTGCATATATATCTGAGATGAAGAGTCTCAGACAGTATTGAATTTGGACTCAAGGATCCATTAGTGCATCCTTGAGTCCAAATTCAATACTATCTGAGACTCTTGATCTCAGATATATATGCAAAGTAGGTATCCAAGAATTCAACTGATCTGAAATACATACACTATACACATTTTCTTTTTCCTTTGGTCAACTCAAGAGCACAAAACAACTATTCCCTGACTGTCTTAGAACACAAGGGGCCCCTACAGGCTTTTCTAGGCATACCAAGAAGCTATTAATCTCCAAGCGATGGTGACAACAATCACAGACACCAGTTTTCAGGAGGCAGTGTGGAAATCCTCTCAGAGTTCAATTATAGAAATTAGCTGGTATTATTTAATCCTCAGAACCCCTGTGAAGTAGGCAGGGTAAGCATCTTTTATCCTTATTTTACTGATTAGTTTACTGAGGCTCGAAGAGGTTAAATAACTTTCCAGGGACATTTAGCTGGGAAATAATAGGGACAAGATCCAAGGCAGATCTTGTCACTTCAGGTGTGATGCTCTTCACACATTATCAGAGCCATCTGGTCCCATGTGGGCCACCAAACCTGTGTCATTTCAGCAAGTCAGCACACTAGTGGCCTCATCTTCTGCAAGGGGATGAAAGGCTTACCTAGCTTCCCGCCTTAGAAAATCAAGGGGGCAAATGTGATATAAAGATATTTTTGAAAAGTAAAGTGCCATGGATATTAAAAAGTTTGTTTTCATGCAAAAAGGTATATTGGGTCAGAGAAACATTTTTCCAAGGGGGCAAAGTTCTAAAACTCTTATCGGCTCACCATTCATCCCTTCTCCCTTCCCAGCACTTGGAAAGGTAGAAGCCTCTACCTGCCTGGGGGTCAGCTCAGCTGGCCTTGCCTGTAATTTATTTCTCATGGATCTGCTGATGACAACCCATCATCAGGTCCTGGAAAGGGGTAGCTGCTTCCTCCCAAGAGATCCTGTGGACTTCAGGGATGCTCACATTCTCCATCTGACCCTGGCATTATTTGCTCTGAACTAGACAGAAAGTCAACTACAGGTTTCTACAACAAAGACCATTAAAAAAAAAAAAAAAAAATCTTTCCTCAATCTTAGAGGGTATTCGCTTAAGGGGGTAAGAAAACCATCTCTGAAAGGGAAGCTGCTCTGATCCGATTCTGAAAATTCCGGATGTGAAATGTAAGGGCCTGTAAGTTGGACTCAGTCATCTAAGGTCACCAGTTTCCCCCAAAACTTGGTATTGTATCTACCCAGTGTGTCTAAGGGGGCATAAGAATCTAGTAGTAAAGCTAAGCGAAAATGGACATAAATACTTAGAGCCAAACAAAAATGTAAGTTGGCATCTTTCCCCTGAATTCATGAAGTAGTACATTCTGTGAGCAACTTGGTGTTTACTTTTCTGCACTTATCAAGTGTTTGGCTGCCCAAAAGTGTCTGCAGTTTCATGAAGAGTTTGTGAAACGCCAGGGTTTCCTTTAGAAACAATTCTAAATGAAGTTCAAACCTATGGCTAGGTCTGATGGCTGGGCTCCTTATCTATGCACATGCATGCATGAGCAGTTGTGTCTGACTCTTTGCGACCCCATGGACTGCAGCCCACCAGGCTCCTCTGTCTATGGAATTTGCCAGGCAAGAATACTGGAGTGGATTGCCATTTCCTCCTCCAGGGGATCTTCCTGACCCTGTGTCTCCTGCACTTCAGGGAGATTTTTTTACCCACTGAGCCAGCTCTTTATTTAATATTGACCCAAAACTTTCTAGGAAGCTCACCAGGTTTCACAGTATACCATAAGATCATAGGATAGCAATGGAACTGGATTGTTTTGTACCCTTCTTCGCAGAACCCAAGGACCAAGCGCAGCGATATGTGGCCAGGACTCTATGAGCTTCCTTTTCCCAGGGCAGTGCTACCCCTTCAGGACAAGAGCAGCCTCCTATCTCTGCTCCCTACTCCTCCATCTCGAAGAGACAGATCCCACACAGTGGGTCCCTGAGCAAACTCAGTAACATTATCTCATTTTTTAAGGCACTGCAACTTCTGACAACATTAATGTGTTAATAATAATTTATCCCATTCTCCTGGCAGGAACAAAACTGAGGCAACTTGAAATGCCATCAGCAAACATTATTTATTTTCCATTCCTGAGCAGTGAAGAAAACAAGATCTCATTGGCCAGGTCCACTCTCAATAGCTATCTGGTTTCAATTAAAACTTCAAGTCTCCAAGGGAAAAACTGGCATTCTGAGTTGCTGAGGCCCAGCCAAGTTTCAGTGTCTCTACAAACTCCAGAAAGGATGTCTCATCCAACCAGCCAACCTCTCATCTTCCTCCTTTTGCATATCATATAGACTTCAGAGCAGAGACTAAAGTACAACCAAAAATAATGACCAGGTTAAAAGAACTCTGCGCTCCTAGAGGTACATTTTTTGTGCCAGTGAAGTATTGATTCTGCTCCTAATGGAACTGAAAGTCAAGATAACAGCAGAAATGGAATCAGGAATCCAGGGAAAGTACCTACCTATTTATTTCTTCAACAAACTCCTGCCTCCCCCAACTGACCATTTTCAACTAAATTTTCTACAAGGATTCCAAGTACTGTTTTCACTTTGCCCTCAGCCCTCATTTTTAGGTCAAGTGACTTACAAAGTAGCCTACCATGAATAATGCACACACAGGACCAGAAGTCCTTGTGGCACCAAAGGGGCTCCTTGGTTCACTCAGGGATACCCCTAGGCTTCCCCTGTGTGAAGTGCAGAACAAGGCTTGCCAGCAATGCCTTCCTGTGGGATGTTCTGATATTAACATACAAAAGGTCAGATTACAGCCCTTCACTTGCCCAGCCCATTCGTGAACATATAAGGCAGTTGATACTATCTCCCAAGCTATAACTGGCCCCTTCCAAACCATATCACTGCCTCTCAGTCAATCATCCTTGTATTCACTACAAGCCATTCCCCACCTTCAATTTATTTATTTCACTGACACATCTATTTTCCCTGCTAACAGAAACAAGTCTGCTTTCCTCCTCTGGCTTCCGATAGCATTCACTCACCACCTCCTCCCCTCTGCCCCCGCTCAGATTACTATAGGGGCTAGCAGTTTCCAGAGCCCAGCTCTAACACTGATTCAACTTCCCAAGACTAAGACTTTTATTTTCTTAATGGGGGAAGGGAGATGGTGTGCAAAGCAGCACTTTCTGCATACCTGGTCTCCTGTCTTCTCAGGCTACATTCCCTGAAGTTGGCAAATCTGTGTTTAGCCATACTCTTCTGATCTGCCCTAAAGCCCTTCTTTGGTAGCAGGCAAAGTAATTAAGTACAAAGGACAATACTGCATCTTCAACTTCACTGGGACTTCCAAGTGAGAGCAAAGAGAATCATGTCTCCTTTCAGGAGTCTTGGAATGGCAGAAGTCACAAAAAGCAGGAGAAAGGGGAAAGAGTGACCAAGCCTTGTAAAGTGGCTACATTTTAAAGTGCTACAAACTTTCTCCTCCCTCACACGCCCCTGGACAGTTGGCTCCACCTCCCTATCCTAGCCAGACAACATCCAACTGGGGTGTGTGAGGGTAACTCTATCGGAGCCTGCTGGTCTGGCCCCAGTGTTGCAGATGTGGCCGCATAGAACAACACCCCTTCCTCTCCTCTCCTCTCCATGCTCTTCTTTCTGAGCCCACTCCTGCCCTTCCAAAACACATGAGCATGCATGTGCACACCTACACACATGTTTTGAGGTTAAAGATGGGCTGGGAAGGCAACCTGATCTACCTGTGTAAACTACAGGATAGTAAGAGATGGGGCAAGACTGCCAGACAGTTTTGGCAATAATAACTTTATAAAGTTAGATTTTGCACAAAACTACGGGAAAGGAAAAACAGGATGAAGAGTAAAGGAATGAAAAGGAACAGAATTTTTAAAAATAATGTAAAAGGAAAACAAGTAATATTAGTATTTCCGTAAAGACCATGGACTCCAACTAACTTTTTTAAAAGGTGTGGATAGTGGTGGAGGGGATGGGGAGGCTTGAAAGAAAAAGTAGCTGTGGTAGAATTCCAAAATAAACTGCCCTTTCAGAGGAGAGCTTCTACAGGGATAAAGAGACACACAAATTGGCCTTTTAGCATTAGATGTCAACCATGAGATTATCAGGACAGTTTATTTGAAGCGGAAATGAATCGGAAATCCTTCCCTCAACAGTCCTCTTAGACCAATATATACACCGTCAGAACCCACATAGGCACACATAAAGAATATATGCAGCATCAAGGGGCAATAAGAACCCCCCCCACACACCAGCAGTACCTCTAACCTCATCTCATACTTTCAATTGCACAACTTTCCGATCTCCAAAGAAAATATTTCCAGTTGGATCCTATTTCAGAATTGTAACTGGTGTGGGTTGAGGGAGGAGGGGTGTGTGCAGCCTGTCGGGGATGGGGACTGGAAGACAGCATCTCGGTAGTTACTTATTTTTGTAGAGCCAGCATGCTCTACCGATCAGAAATTGCTATTACCCAACAAAGCTTCTATCACAAACAGATACCAAAAACAGCATCAGCGTTATCACCATCTTGCTAAAGATCTGCCCGGTCCAGTTTACCTGACTTTGTCTCTGTGGAACTTCTTGGACAGTATTGTCAAAGGGATAATGGTTTGAAAGACAAAAACAATAAATCGATACTGAAGGGCTCCCTTTCAGGAGTTATTTCCCACTGGAAACCACCAAACGGGAAAGCCTGTCGTTAATTCCCAAGCCCACGGCTCCTCTAGAAACACACACAATGCGTGCTTTCAAAAAGGGCATTTGTCTGCTTTTAAGGGAATTCCTGTCTTTTCAGAGTCCCAAAACCGGAGAGCACGAGAGAGACTCAGATCCATTGATTAAGATTTTAAGAAAAAGACTAACACAGAGCCACGACACAAGCACACACCAACCTTCGCCGGCTGGACCACTTCTTCCCTGTTCTTCTTTCTATTAACCACACGTTAGATTCTGATACATCCCCCCTCCAACCTACCCACCCACCCCCAAAATCCAACTAGATACAATGTAGCTCTCTAGCTCCACTTAACCTGCAAGTTACAAAGAGAGAGGGAAAAAAAATATCCTGCCGCCTTCCCACTCCTTTCCCTACCCCCTCCCCCCTCTAGAGTCCACTCCACCAACGCCAAACCCGCGAGCCCCAGCAGTCGGCGGCCGGACGGAGGGAGGGAGGGAGGGAGGGAGGGAGGGAGGGGCAAAAGGGGGGGAGGGGGGAAGGCCGGGGCGGAGTGGGGGGGCGATCAGATTAGGCCAAACTCAATAAGGTCCCAGACCTCCAGCCCGACGCTGCCACCCTCGCCGCCACCACCGAGTCACTTTAAATGAGCCAGCATCTTTGCCCACGGCCGGCTGGCCGGAATCGCGCCCATCCTCCGCAGCCTCGCCGGGACCGGCATCCCGCCCCTTCGGCCCGGTCTCCCAGTTCCCGCCGGTGCAAAGTCAAAGCCCGGCGAGGCAGCGTTAACTTTTGCACGCAGAGAACACACACCGCCCCTGGCCCCGGGCGTGCGGGGGCCCGCGGCGCGGCAGGAGGCTGGGCGCCGAGCTCCCGGGCCAAGGTCGCTGCGCGTGCTCACCCACGGCTCCGGCTCCGCTGGCCCCGGCGCTCGCTCAGATCCCGGCTCCTGTCGCTCGCCCGAGCCCCCGAAGGTGCTGCTGCGGCAACTCCATGGCGATGAGCATCTGTCACACGGCGAGCCGCGGGCGGGCCGCCCTCGCTCGGGGGGCGCCGGGGCCCCCGGGCGCGCGGAGGCGGAGGCGAGCGGCGGGCGCCCCGGCCGGCCCCGCGCTTCCCGCCCGGCGCGGCCGCCTCCGCCGCGCCACCGATTTACAGAGAGAGATATCAAGGGGGAAAATGGCGTCTCCGGAGCCCGAGGAGTCCTGGAGTAATCACATTCACACACACACACACACACACGCCCGCACGCACACACTCGCACACCGCGCGCCGCGGGCCCGGCTAATTTTAGCAGGAACCCCCCTCCCAAATTATATATATATATATATATATCCCAGTCTATCCAATCAATGCTATTTTTTTTTCCCCTTTTCTTCAAAGGATGGATTGGAGCCTTAAAAAAAATGTTGCCGGGTTCGGGCTCGCAGGAGGCAGCGCGCGAAGGGCGAGGGCGCTTTTGCTGAGCTGTGCAGTTCGGTCCGCGGCGCCGGGCGGCCCAGCCCGCCCGCTCGTCTGCCCGCGGTCGCTAGTGCTGCCGCCGCCGCCGCCGCCGCCGCTCCATGGCCGCGCCCGCCCCGCGCCCCCGCCGCGTCCCCTCGCCACCCGCCCGCGTCCCCGGCGAGCGCTGGAGTGGGGTCGGGCCCGAGTGGCTGCCTCCCGCGCCCTCTCTCGAGTCCCGGAGTCCTAGTGAAAGGAAGGGGGAGGGCGCGGGCGGGGGAGGGGGAGGATCGCAGCGGCCTCGCGGCAGAGCCCAGCGGGGACCGCCACCCCGCGATCTGCCTCGGCAGGGGTGCGGGCACCCCACACCACCGCTTGCCCAGCCGGCCGGGGGGCCGCTTCCCCGACTTGAGCCCGGGGGAGGCACAGCCAGGAACCTGCGAGCGACCTCTCTCCCTTCACCCTCCCTCAGTGAATTTCTGTGGATTTCGATCCATGGGAGGGAATGGGGCTCGGGCCGGGGGTGAAGGAAAACAGTTCGTGGAGGCGGATCGGAGACCCCTCGGCGCCCTCGCGCCCCTCCCGCTCCCCGGCGCCCTCGCGGCCCAGTGGCTCTGCGCGCCCGAGTCCGCGGCGGAGACTGGGCGGCCGCGGGGACCGCCGCGGGCTCGGCTCCGGGGCTCAATACTGCCACTGTCTGACACAACAGCAGCAGTGTCGGGGAGCTGCGCGGCCGAGGCGCGACATGGGATAGGCTCTGAAAACTGGGTGCATTTTTTTTTTAACCTGGTAATTACATTTCAGGGGGTTATTATTATTATTATTATTATTGTCAAGCGACATGTATGCATTCAGATGCATATGTGCATTTTCTCGTATTCACAGACATTGGACCGCTGATGAGGGAAAAACAACGAGAGAGACGACGCTGGCGTGCGGTTCTCTATTCAGGGTGGTGAAAAGAAGAAGGAATGTCTTCAGTTCATACAAAATGTGGTATTTTAATCTCCTTGACTATTTGTATGCGGGGCTGCAAAAGTGGACCTATTCAGACCACTCAGTGGCAACCCCAGGCAACTGAGGAATGTAACTCCCTCAGGGGCGTGTCTGCGTTATGGGACAATATAGAACAGATAGGGATTCAGAAAGGTTTTGCCAGTGGTTGGAACTCAAAAACGCGGGGGAGAGTTTACTCAAAGCTGGCATTCTGAGAGGACTCCTGCCTACCACGTTTTATATTGAGAGTTTTGGGACTGTGGATTGAGGAATGATTCGGTAGTGGTTGCGAATGACCCCCCCCCCCCCAGTGTGATGTCAATGACATGTCAATGTGATGGGACCAATTACATCAGCCACTGCCGACCTGGGTCGGCTGCTGGTGTGAATTCTGTCACAGAGCCTTCTCCTCTCATCACTCTTTTTTACAGAAAGGATGCAGTGAAGTACAGCAATGAAGACTATTCTGGGAGGACCCAGCAACTCCCATCTTGGCCCATTTCCCTGGATCCGTTTCAGTTCCATCCTAAGTAGATCACTGCCCTCTGACCCAAGTGTTCTTACCAAAGAGCTTTTTTTCAGAGAAACGTTCTGACTGGCCAGAAACGTTTCCTGTTACTCATCACAGCAAAAACTCTGTTAGAGCAATGTTTCAGTAGGTCTTCTGTTACCCATATACATTGTTATTAGTGGGAAGGTAATGCTTAATTAGGAAAAGAGAAAATCAGCAGGGCGTTTGAACTGATGATAGAAATAAAGATAAAGGCATAAAATATGATGTCAAAACAATGGTTCTGTGTGATCAGATGACTTTTGTCTGATTCCTTCTGTACCTAGATTTCTGAAATCCTGTCCCAGAGGCCCTAAAGGACTAAGATAGCACATGGGTTTGTTTTTTTTCCCCCCTACACTTTCCAAATGGAGAAACTGAGCTCCAGAAATCAGAAGGGTTTGCCTTTAAACATACAGCTGGCTGGTGTCATCTGAGCCAGAACTGAAGTTTATTGCTCAAGTCCTTCCCTTCTATAACCTTAGCATGTTAACAGAGTCTTCCATCCTGTGTTGTTGTGTTTCTTTGAATAGCAGCTCAGATAAGCACATTACATATTAAAAATTCAGTATAATAGATGATAAATAAGTCTACAGAATTACAGTGCAATATAAGTTTACCCAGGAGATCACCAATTCAAACCCCATCATCTTAACATTGAAGAAACAGAGACAGAGATGCAGAGATCCAGTGATTACATTAAGACAGAGCCATAAATAGACTCTGTGTCCTTTGACTTTTTATTCAATGTCCCTTCCTTAAATGTAGCCCATTTTTTGATCAAGAAGTGAGAAGTGAGAAGAGGAGAAGGAAAGGAGGGTCTTCCCCCTCTTTATTTTATATAGCTATATAAACAAAGTGCACATGCTGCCACTAAGTCACTTCAGTCGTGTCCGACTCTGTGCAACCCCATAGACGGCAGCCCACCAGGCTCCCCCGTCCCTGGGATTCTCCAGGCAAGAACACTGGAGTGGGTTGCCATTTCCTTCTCCAATGCATGAAAGGGAAAAGTGAAAGTGAAGTGGCTCAGTCGTGTCCGACTCTTAGTGACCTCATGGACTGAAGCCTACCAGGCTCCTCCGTCCATGGGATTTTCCAGGCAAGAGTACTGGAGTGGGGTGCCATTGCTTTCTCCGAAAATGCACATACATATGCACAAATGTATCTACATACACTAATATGCATTACATATTATATATTTTTACATATTATATATTTTAACATATTGAATTTTTAGTATATAATCATGTATATTAATAATACAAAATATAACTTTGTATACGATAATAAGATGTTCCTGAAAAAAAGTAAAGCCCCACCCCTGAACAATATGCTTGTTGATGGAGTGGAAACTGTATTCAAATTCTAGCTAAATATGACAGGAATTCTTATCTACTTTCTCTAATAGGCCACTTTCTGGTTATCTAAGAACCAGATCCTAAAACACTGAAAGTCTGAAGCTGGCAAAGAATTTCATCTGAAAATTAGTTCCATGCAATTTTAAGTTACCTATTCTGAGGGCCCCAGGATCCTTGAGAAAATAAAAAGACAATCTGAGCAGCTGATGGGAATGCACGCAACATACATGTCTTAGTCCTACATAGCCTCCAAAGTCAGCATCTTGCAGTCACTCAGCAAATAATTATGTAGCATGAACTATATTAGACAAGATAGTAGCAACAAGAGATTCAAACTCAACATTCACAACCAAGAGAGATTAACATGCAAGGTTCTAACTACATCTAATGTATGTAAATATCAGAAAGGGATATTTACAAAGTACACAGAGCACAGATGCAGAAATGGTAGAGGGTGAATTCAGAAATCATATCTTCTTGACAATTGCTGCATGTTTAGTGTGGGTTGGCCAAAAAGTTCCTTTGGTTTTAAGTAACAATAAAGACATTTTTAAGGGGTTAGGGAGTATGTGGCTTCCCTGGTGGCTCATATAGCAAAGAATCTGCCTGCAATGCAAGAGACCCAGGCTCGATCTCTGGGTTGGGAAAATCCCTTGGAGAAGGGAATGGCAATGGCCACCACTGTTCTTGCCTGGATAATCCCACAGACAGAGGAGCCTGACAGGTTGCAGTCCATGGGGTCACAAAGAGTCAGACATGACTGAGAAACTTCCATTTTATTTTCACTTAAAGACATTTTTTGCAAAGAATTTTATTGAACAACATATTTACCATTTTGTTCCACTATCTTCTGCCATTTTTCAGACAACTTCATAATTCTATCTTCCCAAAACTTTTTAACATTGTAAGCAAAGAACTGTTCTAGGTACCCTTTATAGTTTTCCAGGGAATTGAAATCTTTTCCATTAAAAGAATTCTATGAAGACTGAAATAAGTGGAAATCCAAAGGTGCAGTGTCTGATGAACACCACAGATGAATCAAAACTTCCCAGCCAAGCGGTAACATTTTTTGTGTGATCATCAAAGAAACGTGATTTTGTATTATCATGATGGAAGATTATGCATTTTCTGTTGACTAATTCCAAATGCTTTTCATTGAGTGCTGCTTTCAGTTGGTGGAATTTGGAGCACTCCTTGTTGGAATTCATCATTTGGTTTTCCAGAAGGAGCTTATGATAGAAGACTCCCTTCCAATCCCATTATATACACAACATTACCTTTTTTGGATGAAGACTGGTTTTTGTTGTGGTTGGTGGTGGTTCATTTGCAGGCCCCACAGGCTCTTCCATTCCACCTTATTGTACAGTATCCACTTTGTGTTGCCTGTCACAATTTGTTTCAAAACTGGAACATTTTCCTTATATTTAAGTGGAGAGTGGCATGCAGAAATATGATCAAGTAAGTGTCTTTTTATTTTTCTTTCTGCTTAACTTGTATGGAACCCAAACATCAAACCATTTAACATAAACAAGTTGATGTGAATGATTTTTAACACTTGATTTGGATAGTTTGAGTATGTCAGCTATCTCCCATGAGGTATAACATTATTTGTTCTCAATGTCTCTATTTGATCCCTGTCAACATCAACTGGTTTACCCAACCATGGAGCATTGCCAAGTGAGAAACCTCCAGCCCAAAACTTTACAAACCACTTTTGACTTGTTTGCTCAGTCACGTTAACTTTCCTATACACTGCACAAATCTTTTTTTTTTTTTTTTTTTTGCATTTCAGTTGTGTTCTTACCTTTCTTGAAGTAATACAGCATAGCATGCCAAAAATGTTACTCTTTACTTCCATTTTCAATATTAAAACAGAGCTACCCAGAAGTTTACCAATTTTGATAAATTTTTTTTTAATGCAGGCTACTATGACAATATAGGACAGAAATGACAAGGACTTAACAGAAGCAGAAGAGATTGGGAAGAGGTGGCAAGAATACCTGGAAGAACTGTACAAGAAAGGCTTAAAGATGCAGATAACCATGATGGTGTAGTCATGTACCTAGAGCTGGACATCCTGAAGTGTGAAGTCAAATGGGCCTTAGGAAGCATTACTGTAAACAAAGCTAGTGGAGGTGATGGAATTACAGCTGAGGTATTTCTAATCCTAAAAGATGATGCTGTTAAACTGCTGTAATCAATATTCCAGCAAATTTCGAAAACACAGCAGTGGCCACAGGATTGGAAAAGGTCAATTTTCATTCCAATCCCAAAGAAGGACAATGACAAAGAATGTTCGAACTACCGTACAGTTGCACTCATTTCACATGCTAGCGAGGTAATGCTCAAAATCCTTCAAGCTAAGCTTCAGCAGGACATGAACCAAGAAATTCCAGATGTACAAGCTGTGTTTAAAAAGGCGGAGGAACCATAGATCAAACTGTCAACATTCTTTGGATCATGGAGAAAGCAAGGAGTTCTAAAAAACATCTCATTTTCCGTTGACTACTCTAAGCCTTTGACTGTGTGGATCACAACAAACTGTGGAACATTCTTAAAGAGATGGGAATACCAGACCACCTTACCTGTCTCCTGAGAAGCTTGTATGCAGGTGAAGAAGCAACAATTAGAATCTTACATGAAACAACAGACTGTTTCAAAATTGGGAAAGGAGTACAACAAGACTGTATATTGTCATCCTGGTTATTTAACTTCTGTAAAGGGTACATCACACGAAATTCCAGGCTGGAATCAAGATTTCCAGGAGAAATATCAACAACCTCAGATACGCAGGTGATACCACTCTAATGGCAGAGGAACTAAAGAGCCTCTTGATGAGGGTAAAAGAGGAGAGTGAAAAAGCTGGCTTAAAATTCAACAGTGAAAAAACCAAGATCATGATCCTGTCCCATCACTTCATGGCAAATAGAAAGGAAAAAAGTGGAAGCAGTAACAGATTTTATTTTTGGGCTCGACAATCACTGCAGATGGTGATTGCAGCCATGAAATTAAAAGACACTTGCTTATTAGAAGGAAAGCTATGATAAACCTAGACAGTGTATTAAAAATCAGAGATGTCAAAGCTATGGTTTTTCCAGTAGTCGTGTATGGATGTTAGAGTTGAAACATGAAGAAAGCTGAGCTCCAAAGAGTTGATGCTTTCAAGTTGTGGTGCTGGAGAAGACTCTGGAGACTCCTTTGAATTACAAAGAGATCAAATCAGTCAATCCTAAAGGAAATCAACCCTGAATATTCTTTGGAGGGGCTGTTGCTGAAGCTGAAACTCCAGTACTTTGTCTACCTGATGCAAAGAGCAAATTCATTGGAAAAGACCTTGATGCTGGGAAAGGTTGAAGACAAAAAGAGAAGGGGGGCAGCAGAGGATGAGATGGTTAAATAGCATCACCAACTCAATGGATTTGAATTTGAGCAAACTCTGGGAAACAGTGGAGGTGTGCTGCAGTCCATTGGGTCTCAAAGAGTCTGACATGACTTAGTGACTGAACAGCTAAGAGAGTTGTCACAATACAACCTAACAAAATTGATTTGAATAAAGTTAAAGACAAATAAGTGCCACTAGACTCACCTTATCGGGGAAGGCAATGGCACCCCACCCCAGTACTTTTGCCTGGAAAATCCCATGGACTGAGGAGCCTGGTAGGCTCCAGTCCATGGGGTCGCTAAGAGTCGGACACGACTGAGCGACTTCACTTTCACTTTTCACTTTCATGCATTGGAGAAGGAAATGGCAACCCACTCCGGTGTTCTTGCCTGGAGAATCCCAGGGACGGGGGAGCCTGGTGAGCATCTGTCTATGGGGTCGCACAGAGTCGGACACGACTGAAGCGACTTAGCAGCAGACTCACCTTATGGAAAAACACTAATAAACTTTTGGGCTAATCCAGTATCTATTTGACATACACATTTCTTTCTATTCCTTTTACACATATACCTTTGTTCCCTATGTCCTGTTTTTCCAACCAAAGAAAAAGTTTTGAGGACAGTGCTGTGCCTTGCACAGGCAATGTCAATAAATCTAGGCAAGAATATATGTTCCCCTGATATCACCAAATAATTGCCTTGCTCCTCCTAGACTGTTGATCTATGCTTTAGGCATCCCTATGCCTAACTGGTAAAATGACCATAATAATACTGCTCCCACCCGAGGCTACACACCAGAGATACCGTATGCAGCTGCAAGTTAATCATGTCTCTATGTGGCTTAAGAGCCAGATAAAATACATATATACAAGCAAGGTGTAATTCAAAATACAAAGGTAGGTCATGTCATCTTCTCATCTCTGAAACTAAAGGTAGAAAGAAACGAGTCAAACGCATCCATTCTTCCTTCTTAAGAAGTTGAGATCAAAGAGTATAATCAAACCCTCAGAACCAGTCATCTTCCTTTTTGGTTCAAATACTGTATTGATTCTCATTTTTTTAGAAAAATGAAGTGTTGTTTTTATCTAATATAGGGCTTCTCAACACTTACTGTGAATCAGAATTACCTGAGGGAATTACTGATGCTTGAGACCCATACTGATTTAATTGGTCTTAATAATAAATGTCCTGTGTGCTTCTAATATGCAACCAGCATTGATAATCCCTGATCCAATAGAAAGGGCATGCCCCATAAAGTGATCGTGATACTTAGAAAGCTCCTGTCCTCATAGGTTTTGTTTTGTTGTTGTTCAGCTGCTAAGTCATATCTGACTCTTTGTGACTCCATGGACTGCAGCATGCCAGGCTTCCCTGACCTTCATTATCTCCCGGGGTTTGCTCAAATTCTTGTCCATTGATTCACTGATGCCATATAACCATCTCATCCTCTGCTGCCTCCCTCTCCTTTTGCCTTCAATCTTTTCCAACATCAGAGTCTTTTCCAATCAGTCGGCTCTTCTCATTAGGTGGCCAAAGTATTGGAACTTCAGTTGCAGCAACAGCCCCTCCACTGAATATTCAGGATTGATTTCCTCTAGGATTGACTGGTTGGATCTCCTTGCAGCCCAAAGGACTCTCAAGAGTCTTCTCTAGCACCACAGTTTGAAAGCATAAGTTCTGTGTTCAGCCGCTTTTATAGTCCAATTCTCATATCAATACAAGACTATTGGAAAAACCATAGATTTGACTATACAGACCTCTTACATTAGGTAGCATTAAAGAAGTTGTACCTAACCAACAGAGGTGATAGCCAGAGTAAACTGTAGTAATTTTTGGAATTTGGGGGGCGATTCTGGAAATGTAAAACCTGGGAGTTTGTTCCAATGATGTTGTGAAAAGACCACCAACTAGATTGTTAAGAAGATTAATTTCTAAGCTTATTTGGAATGTCATCTAATCTTTCTGACCTGCAGATACCACTTGCAAAAAAGGAAAGGTATCTCTAAGAACCAAGCCAGATGTAGGATTCTCTCAATTTTTGGTTCCAGGACACAAGGGAGTCCCATTAGGTCAGTGAGAACATACTGCTAACAGTCAGAGTAGGATGTGAAAGCTATCCTTAAATGTAAGACAGGCATGCATGTGTGTTCAGTCGTGTCCAACTCTTTGCGACCTCATGGGCTGTAGCCTGCCAGGCTCCTCTGTCCATGGAGTTTTCCAGGCAAGAATACTGGAGTGAGTTGCCATGCCTTCCTCCAGGGGATCTTCCCAACCATCGAACCCACGTCTCTTGTGCCTCCTGCATTGGCAGGCAGATTCTTTACCACTGAGCTACCTGGGAAGCCCAAATGTAAAGACATTAGAGAAAATAGGGATTAGTTTGCTTGATCTGCAAGCCCCAAACAGCCCAGGTAGTGGGAAGGCAGATGTCAGCTCAATAAAATGGAACCTAAGATGGGGGAAATGGCAACCTACTCCAGTATTCTTGCCTGGAAAATTCCATGGACAGAAGTGCTTGGAGGGCTACAGTCCAAAGGGTTTCAAAGAGTTGGACACCACTGAGCAACTAAGGATGCATACATGCCTTAATAAAAATATTTTTAAAAATAAGATGATTTCATGATTGGACCTAAGATGAAAACAGATAAATAGTAAGGTGCTTGCTGGCCAGAGAAGAGCTCCAGAAAAGACTGTGTACCCTTATTTTTCACATCCCCCATCCAAAACCTATGAACTTCTTGAGGTCAAAGGCTTTGCATTATATCTCCATATCTTCACTAAATAAAATTGTACCTGGAGCCCAGTGTATGTCCAGTAAGGGTTAGTGGAATGTCAAAAATATTTAACAATATGACACAGAGCCAATTGGTCAGAATGGACACTGACACATGGCCTTGCTCAGCTAGTTGATACTGCTTTAGTTTTTGGATCCTTTGGAAGTTCAGGAAGGACAGAATAATAGATTGAAAGGTATGAGGTGAGTTTGGAACAATAGTTATTTAAAAATTCTAATATTTTAGCACCATTATCCTATCCATGCATATTAGATGAACATTGGTTTTATATCTTGAAAAATGAATTGATGAGTGAATCAATCAGTAAGATTACAGTAGAGAGATAGAAAATGGTAAACTTGGACTCTAGTCCTATTCTGCCAGTAACTGACTGGGTAAAGCTGAATACATTATTTCAGCCACCCTCTACCTTAGTTTCTTCATATATAAACTGAGAACTATAATCTTACCCTAAGATTATAGTTAATCAATCAGGGCTTACCTGATAGCTCAGTTGGTAAAGAATCCATGTGCAATGCAGGAGACCCCAGTTCGATTCCTAGGTCAAGAAGTTCCACTGGAAAAGGGATAGGCTACTCACTCCAGTATTCTTGGGCTTCCCTTGTGGCTCGCTGGTAAAGAATCCACCTGCAGTGCAGGAGACCTGGGTTGGGAAGATCCCCTGGAGAAGAGAAAGGCTATCCACTCCAGTATTCTGGCCTGGAGAATTCCATGGACTGTAGAGTCCATGGAGTCGCAAAGAGTCAGACATGACTGAGCGACTTTTACTTCACTTCATGGTATCAGTCATCGTGAAGCTTACAGGAAATATCAGATACAAAGTTACATTGCAAAGCTAAATCATTCTGTTCAAATACTGGTTTTGATAATTAAATATGATGTGGGAATTTAAATGACACAATTCAGACGAAGCCTAATTCTACCCCCTCTGAGGTTCACAAGACATTTTTCTCTTCTAGGAAGTGAGAAGGCAATTTTAACTCCTGGTTACTCTCACTCCAGCCCCACTTTGGAAAGGGCTTGTCTCTCCAGTGGCTTCCCCTGATGCTACTGTTGTTGCTAAGCAACAAAGAGCTAAGCAGGAGCAAAATGTAATTGTCCCAGGAAGGGAATTCCAGGTCTGACAACGACTGGATTGTAGTTTTGGAAACTTTACCTTCTTGGATGCAAGAAATTCACTATAGGAAGATTTCTTATCACAGGGTTCCTTCTGTAGATGCTCCAAGACGGCAACTTTCACTACTTGAAAGGTGGGGAAGAAACATTCTTCTGGGTTGTCGCTTTCTGGCTCCCTGGCACACTTTTTGTCACTGTGATTTCAGAGAACCCCACATCTTCAGCAAGATTTGGAATGTTCCCAATTCCTAACTGAGGCTTAGGAGCCCAGCTATAAGAAATTTGCGTGTATTATCACTGTGTATGGCACAGGAGCTGGAAGATCAGGAGGAATACTACAGGTGATGCGAGGTCTTCATTGCCCCTAAAACCACATTGCCCTACTTGGTTCAAAACAGACAGAGGTATGCACAGAAAGGTGTTGTAAGGACTGCTTGTTTATATTGAGGGGAGTTTGTTGAAAGGATACAGAGGAACCTCATGGAAGGCAAATACAGGAAGTATACCAGGCCTTGTGGGATCTGGGAAGCTGCCAGGCAGCTCTTCTCTCTCTTCCTCTCCAGGGTGACACTGTGTCTTGTCTGTGCCTTTTTTATCTATTGGTTTCACCCTTTCAGAGACAAAGCCCAAGGGTCGTGAAAGCGAACCTACTTGAGGAAGCGGAAACAAATTCCTCAAAGTTACCACCCTAGTTTGTAGAACTGGGCTTTGAAACTCAGTAGTCTGATTCCAGAGCCCACTCTCTTATTCACAGACCCATACAGCTGTTCTGTTGCAGTATTGCCTCATCAAGAAACAGCGCAGAGACACCTGGATGTTCCCTAAATCACTTATTTAGAATGAATTGAATGAGCTTGTTGATGTCAACCTTCTAAATAAAAACAATCACAGTAACATTAAAGCTTTGAATTATAGAGCTGGAGGGTCCATTAAAGATCATTTGGACCAAGAAATTCACTTAAGAGAGGAGAGAAAACTGAGAACCAGAAAGATGGACTAATAAATTTCCCAAATTTCCAGGCAGGCGACAAAGCCAGGTTTTGAAACCAGAACATTATACTCAGCTACCAGGGCTTAATTGTATCCTCTGCAAACCAACTCAGACTATGAAAAAGAGAACTAAGAATTAGGAGCTTTCCTGGTGGCTCAGTGGTAAAGAATTATCCTGCCAGTACAGGACACACAGGTTCAATCCCTGATCCAGGAAGATCCCACATGCCATAGAGCAACTAAGCCCATGCACCTCAACAGTTGAGCCTGTGCTCTAAAACCCAAGAGCCACAACTACAGAGCCCACATGCTGCAGCTACTGAAGGCTGCATGCCCTGGAGCCTGTGTTCCACTATAAGAGAAGCCACTGCAATGAGAAGCTCATGCACCACAACTAGTGAGTAGCCACTTCTCGCCACAACTAGAGAAAGTCTGCAGGCAGCAGTGAAGATCCAGCACAGCAAAAAATAATAAATAAATACAAATATTTTAAAGAAAAGAACTAGAAGGTTCACCAAATGGCATATCCATGAACCTTCAAAATAGGGAGATTTGGGCATGCTCTCTTTTAGAAAATAATTTAGCATATACTTTTGTGATTGTCTTTTTTTTACTCCAAATTATAAACCAAAGGAAAGAAAATAGGGTTGAATCTTTCACGGTTAGACTGATATTCTCTCGGAAATTATTTTAACTTTTGTCTTGTAATAATTGAGAGTAATAAGGTGTATTAGAGGGAAAGGTAGAAGAAAAATATATTTTGAGAAGTTAAGAATAAGAATTTATATGTTTGGTATTTCTGAAAACAATTGGAAACGCAAAATCAGGAATCCTGGCTCAGATAGTAAAGAATCTGCCTGCAATGATGGAGACACAGGAGATGCAGTATCAGTCTCTGGGTCAGGAAGATCCCCTGCCGAAGGAAATGGCAACTCAGTCCAGTATTCTTGCCTGGAAAATCCCATGGACAGAGGAGCCTGGTGGACTACAGTCCATCGGGTCACAAGGAGTTGGATACAGCTAAGCGGCTAACACGCACACACAAAGCAAAATCAATTATTTGATGTCATATGTTCATATTGAAAGATATAGGATTCATCCATTCATCCTACAAGTTACTGGGTACAAGGCATAATGAAAAGGACTGTGAGATGTATAAAGAAGGGTAATATACCATCTCAACATGGTAGACATTCTCAATCTAGGCAGGAACTCACAAGCTTTAGTTTCCGATCTGCAGAGAAGTTGATTCAAGATAATTCTAAGTTCACTCAGAAATGATGACCAAGTATAATAACTTACAATTTTGCTTATCCAGACCCTCAGTTAGTTTTAGTAAAGTAATCACTTTCTGGGGAGAAGGCAATGGCACCCCACTCTAGTAGTCTTGCCTGGAGAATCCCATGGACGGAGAAGCCTAGTAGGCTGCAGTCCATGGGGTCGCGAAGAGTCAGACACGACTGAGCGACTTCACTTTCACTTTTCACTTTTCACTTTCATGCATTGGAGAAGGAAATGGCAACCCACTCCGGTGTTCTTGCCTGGAGAATCCCAGGGACGGGGGAGCCTGGTGGGCTGCCGTCTATGGGGTCACACAGAGTCGGACACGACTGAAGTGACTTACCTTACCTTACCTTAATCACTTCCTGAACATCTCACATAGTATTATAAATAAACAATTTCCCTTGTAGAAAATATTTAGGTACCTGTAGTTGATTATATAGTCTATAATCAATCTGTATCATCTACTATTAAAATTAGAAAAAAGTTGGTATCTAGGATGAATGATCATCAAGCCCTGAGACTTTCTTCAATCAATTAAATTATATGTGTCTGTGTATGTATTTCCATCCTAGCCCTCAGTTTCTCAACGGTGAATTCCTATTCATTAGATAATTAGATAATAGTACAAAATACTAAGTACAGTGGTTATTGGGATGGCAAGTAGGAGGATGGGAATAGTTTCCATTTATCTTATGTACCTAAATTATCTTTTTTTCTTAATTGAAGTATGGTTGTTTTACAATGTTATGTTAGGTGTTAGATTCAGATATACAGCAAAGTGATCACACACACACACACACACACACACACACACACACACATATATATAGATGTTCTTTTTCAGATTCTTTTCCATTATAGGTTATTATAAGATATTGAATATAGTTCCCTGTGCTATACAGTAGGTCCTTGTTGTTTATAAATTTTATATATAGCAGTGTTAGATTATCTTTGTCTTCTGTATGAACTCTCATTTCTTCAGGTAGCCCACAATTCTGCTTATGGTGATACACCGTCCTTTGGAGGTTGTAACTATTTGTTGTTGCTGTTCAGTCACTAAGTCATGTCCAACTCTCTGTGACCTCATGGACCACAGCACACAAGGCTTCCCTATCCCTCACTATCTCTTGGAGTTTGCTCAAATTCATTTCCATTGAGTTGGTGATACCATCTAATCATCTCATCCTCTGCTACTCTCTTCTCCTTTTGCCTTCAATCTTGCCCAGCATCAGGGTCTTTTCTAAGGAGTCAGCTTTTTGCATCAGGTGGCCAAAGTATTGGAGCTTCACAATCAGTCCTTCCAATGAATATTCAGAGTTGATTTCCTTTAGGATTGACTGATTTGATGTTCTTGCTGCTCAAGGGACTCTCAAGAGTCCTGTCCAACATCACAATTCAAAAGCATCAATTCTTTGACACTCAGGCTTCTTTATGATCAAATGCTCACATCCATACATCAGATCAGATCAGTCATTCAGTCATGTCCGACTCTTTGTGACCCCATGAATCGCAGCATGCCAGGTCTCCCTGTCCATCACCAACTCCCGGAGGTCACTGAGACTCGCATCCATTGAGTCAGTGATGCCATCCAGCCATCTCATCCTCTGTCGTCCCCTTCTCCTCTTGCCCCCAATCCCTCCTAGCATCAGGATCTTTTCCAATGAGTCAACTCTTCGCATGAGGTGGCCAAAATACTGGAGTTTCAGCTTTAGCATCATTCCTTCCAAAGAAATCCCAGGGCTGATCTCCTTCAGAATGGACTGGTTGGATCTCCTTGCAGTCCAAGGGACTCTCAAGAGTCTTCTCCAACACCACAGTTCAAAAACATCAATTCTTCAGCGCTCAGCCTTCTTCACAGTCCAGCTCTCACATCCATACATGACCACAGGAAAGACCATAGCCTTGACTAGGCGAACCTTTGTTGGTAAAGTAATGTCTCTGCTTTTGAATATGCTATCTAGGTTGGTCATAACTTTCCTTCCAAGGAGTAAGCGTCTTTTAATTTCATGGCTGCAGTCACCATCTGCAGTGATTTTTGAGCCCAGAAAAAGAAAGCCTGACACTGTTTCCAATGTTTCCCCATCTATTTCCCATGAAGTGATGGGACCAGATGCCATGATCTTCATTTTCTGAGTGTTGAGCTTTAAGCCAACTTTTTCACTCTCCACTTTCACTTTCATCAAAAGGCTTTTGAGTTCCTCTTCACTTTCTGCCATAAGGGTGGTGTCATCTGCATATCTGACATAACTACTGGAAAAACCATAGCTTTGACTGTATGAACCTTTGTGAGCAAAGTGAAGTCTTTGCTTTTTAATATACTATCTAGTTTTGTCATAACTTTCCTTCCAAGGAGCAAGCATCTTTTAATTTCATGCCTGCAGTCACTACCCAGAGTGACTTGGGAGTCCAAGGAAATAAAATCTGTCACTATGAAAGCAGTGACAGATTATTATTTGTATCTAATGTTTTATCCATGGGAGCAACCTGTGTGTAGTTGCAGAGTTGTGATATATAATATAATTATCTCAAACTAACACACTCAAGTTTGAAAGAACAAAGGAGAAAGGAAATGAGCAAATTAATAAAATTTAATTTTGTTTAAACTTAGTGCACAAGATAAAGCATTCACTTGATTATACAGTGTTCTTTAAGTAAGGGTGCCTCCCTATGAAACTGGTAACAAAGTATTTTCTCTAGTGTCAGACACAAGACTGATAAAAGGCAATTCTACTTCTTATCTAAAGATTCATATAGTTATTAGTTGTGTCAGGATAGGTGTGAAAAGGGTCAGAGCTCAGTGCTATATCTGTTCAGAAGGTGTGGCAGACTCTGTGGGGGATGCCCCCTAAAAGCAGTGGACCAGCCATATAGGCAGGGCAAGCTTCCAGCAGAGATATCAATGTTTAGTCATAGCTTCTATTAAGGGACAAAGGTAAAGTTGTAGGTGTGCCAGCAGGTAGGCAGACAATGATAGAAATGAATACACAGCAACAAACACTGTGGGTAACATCTGCAAGGTCTGTCCATGGCCTGGGAGAAAAAGGGGGTTGTCAGAGTAAGAAGGGAACCCAGATCTGGACCCAGATCAAGTCAGGTCATTAGAAATGGTGGTCATAATAGAAATTAAAACAAAAGTGAAGTCTTCGGAATTCACTGGGGTGCAATGATGCCCAAGAAGGTATCTCTGAAACTCAAAGAGCGACTCTGACAGTCATATTGGAGCACCAGTGGGGCAGTGAGTCCTGTCAAATGTTATTACAGAAATAGACTGTCCTGGGAGGAAATCAAATATTCAGCATCAAGTCACATCATGCTGCCCCAACACTACTAGCACTAAGTGAAGTCACTCAGTTGTGTCTGACTCTTTGTGACCCCATGGACTGTAAGTCTACCAGGCTCCTCCATCCCTGGGATTCTCCAGGCAAGAATACTGGAGTGGGTTGCCATTTCCTTCTCCAGGTGATCTTCCCAACCCAGGGATCAAACCTGGGTTTCCCACATTGTGGACAGATACTTTACCTTCTGAGCTACCAGGGAAGCTAGCACAATGATTGGGTTCTAAGCATGACTCTGCTGGTTCAAGAAGAGATTGCTTAAGTTCATTCATAAATCAGATTGCTTTGATGCCTGGAATGGGTTGAACGTTTATGCAGAAATCAATTTATCTGCTGTGGAAAGGGGAGGAAGATACCAGCAGAAGAACTGAGGTGGCAGAGTGAGAGATGTTGTTAAAAAGGTCCTTAAAGGATGTAAAGACACTTTCATTTATATTGGGAAACAGCTTCTACTCAGGTTCTAGCTTTTAGTTCGTTAAAGAGTAAATTTTAAAAACTTGTGAACTTAGAAAAAATTAGAATTATTATCTAATTGAATGTGGATTAGTATGAATACAAGTGTTCTGTTTTACCCAATAGATTTTAAGTAAGTCAGGAAGAGAAACAAGCATTTGCTTCAGCATTTTCAAAATATTTATTGAATAACAACTACTGCTAGACATTTTCTCTATCATAGATTTCTCTCTTGCTGCAACTCTTCCCCAACAATTAATACCTACCACCGCTACCGCTGCCCCCACAATCTTCTGCGTGAGCTATTTTTTGTATTTATCACCAATCTCTTTCTACAGCTCCTAGATAAAATATTTGTCTGCCAAGTCCTTGTCACCCTAAAGAAGAGCTGCCAGAAACCTGAAATTCTACCTTTCCAATTATATTGAGTCAGGAGACTCTGCTCTTGCTGAGATGGGAAGAATAAACCAGACATGAAGAACAACCAGCTCAGAACATTCAAGAGTTTTGGTCAGAGGAGAAAATGGCTAGCTTAATCATTTTCTACAATAGTAGATATTAGATGATTTGCAGCCTCCAGCCAGGCCTCTCCCATTTGAATCTCCTCTACTCTCTATTGATACTTCCAAACTCTCTCTAACCTTGTACATATCTTCACTGGCTAAACAGACCTCAAGGTTAAGATTTACATTGACTTACAATAGGTGTTTGATTATATGGAAGGATAAGTAGATTTCTATTCTAGAGAAGACTCTTGAGAGTCCCTTGGACTGCAAGGAAATCCAACCAGTCCATCCTAAAGGATGGACTGATGGAGATCAGTCCTGAGTGTTCACTGGAAGGACTGATGTTGAAGTTGAAACTTCAATACTTTGGCCACCTGATGTAAAAAGCTGACGCATTTGCAAAGACCCTGATGCAGGGAAAGATTGAAGGCAGGAGGAGAAGGGGATGACAGAGGATGAGATGGTTGGATGGCATCACCAACTCAATGGACGTGAGTTTGAGTAAGCTCCAGAAGTTGGTGATGAACAGGGAGGCCTGGCGTGCTGCAGTCCTTGGGGTTGCAGAGTTGGACAGGACCGAACTACTGAACTGAACTGAACTGATTCTGGCTCTAATGAAGTGGCTTGTATCATACCTACCCACCCTCTAATAAAATAGCACATCTGTTTGAAGGCATTTGAGAGTATCTAAGGAAGCCAAAACATGAAATGTCAGGATCCCCAAAAGAAGGGGAAAGAATTGAGGAAAGTCAGATATTCTGCACTGTTTTTCCTTCAAACATTTGCTGATTCAGAAGACTTACATGGAATATGAGCAACCAAGCAGAAAGGAGTAACTAAAAAGTAGAAAAGCTAAGCAGGGTCTCCCACGAGGCTGAGAGACAAAAAAAAAAAAAATGTAGTTTAGGACTTCCAAGGCAGCCAGGACTTGAGCAGACAATCATAGAGAGAAATACAACCCAGAGAAGTAAGCTCTTGTGCTGGTTTTCTTCTCATGGAATGTGATGATTCCTAAGGAACATGTAGCATGGGACGAAAAATATTATAATTCAGGCCCAACCAAAAGGATGTGAATGAATGTGAAGTCGCTCAGTCGTGTCCGACTTTTTGCGACCCCATGGAATGTAGCCTACGAGGCTCCTCCATCCATGGGATTTTCCAGGCAATAGTACTGGAGTGGATCGCCATTTCCTTCTCCAAGGGATCTTCCCAACCCATGAATCGAACCCGGGTCTCCCGCATCGTAGACAGACGCTTTACCATCTGAGCCACCTATTCCCAGGCTTTCATTTGGAATCCTGGAAGTCTCTCTTCTGAGGAATAAAAATAAACTCAAAAGAGACTAGGTCTTACAGTACTAGAAGTTCAGCTCCAAATTAATTCAATATCTGATTAAATTAAGGTGAGCAGTCTGTAAGACTCAAAAGAATATTTTCTCTGGCGGAAAATAGCATGAATTAGAACTTCTGTAATTTTTATACATGTGCCAGATGTGGCATCAATCAAAATTTAATAAGCATTCAAGGAGATGGATAAAAGAAAAAAATAGATAATTAAAACACTAAAAGTTGATCCTGATTTGGAATCATCAGACATGGAGTATAAAGTAATTGTGATTAACGTATTAAGAAAAAAAGAAAAGTTGCAAACTTTCACAAGATTCATACTTTTCTTTAAAAATGAAATAGGAATTCTAGAAGAAAAAATTCAGAAACAGAAAGTAAAGTCTCTATAAATGGGTTTAATGACCAACTAGATACAATTCAAGAGAGGACTGAGAAACTGGAAATTAGGTCAACATTTCTGAGATGCTCAGAGTCATTTTTTAAATAGAAAAATAAAAACTTCGGGTTTTGCAAAAAAGATTGTTGATGAGCTTCTCAGTTATGTATGTTTGCGTTTGTGTTTATGTGTGTTATATAAATGATATTCTTTTTTAAAATTGAAGCATAGTTGATTTATAATACTGTGTTAGTTTCATGTGTATAACATAGCTATTCAGTCTTCTTGTAGATTATATTCCTTTATCACAAGATATTGTATATAATCTCCTGTGCTCTACAGTAAATCCTTGATGCCTATCTATTTTATGTACAGTAGTTTGTACTTATTAATACCATACTTCTAATTTGTATTTCCCTCCTCCTTTTCCCCTTTGGTAAGCATAGGTTTTTTTTTTTTTTTTTTTTTTTTATGTCTGTAAGCCTGTTTCTGCTTTGTATACACATTCATTAGTATTATTTTTTAGACTTCACATATAAGTAGTATTATCTAGCATTTGTCTTTCTCTCTCTGACTTACTTCACTAAGCATAAATTTTCCTAGGTCCATCCATGTTGATGCCATGGTAATATTTCATACCTTTTTGTGGCTGAATAATATTCTATTATACACATAAACACACATGCATATCTCACATCTTCTTAAACTGATCATCTGTGATGGGCACTTGGGTTGCTTCTGTGTCTTGATTATTGTGAGTAGTGCTGCTATGAACATTGGGTTGCATGTATCTTTTTGAGCTACTGTTCTTTTTTTTTTTTTTTTTTTTTCTGGATATATAGCCATAAGTGTGATTGCTGGATGATATTGTAATTCTATTTTTTGTTTTTTGAAATATGTCCATATTGCTTTCCACAGTGACTGCACCAATTTACATTTTCACCAACAGTATACAAGAATTTCCTTTCCTTGACATCCTTGCCAACATGTATTATTTGTAGACTTTTTTTGTTACAGCCATTCTGATAGGTATGAGGCGATACCTCAGTATGGTATTGATTTGCATTTCTATATTAGTGATGTTGGGCATCTTTTCCTGTACCTGTTGGTCATCTGTATGTATTTGCAGAAATGTCTGTTTAGGTCTTCTGCCTATTTTTGATTGTTTGTTTTTTTGATATTGAGCTACATGAGCTGGTTGTATATTTTGGATATTAATCCCCTGTTGCTTGAAAACATTTGCAAATATTTTCTCCTATTCCATAAATTGTCTTTTCATTTTGTTGATGATTTCTTTTGATGTTGATTAAGTCCCATTTGTTTATTTTTGTTTTCATTTCTTTTACCTTGAGAAACTGATCTCAGAAAACATTGCTACAATTTATTTGAAAGTGTTTCATTTATGTTCTATTCTAGGAGTTTTATGGTATCATGTTTTACATTTAGGTCTTTTAAACCATTTGGGGTTTATTTTTCATTGTTTTACATGCAGCTGTCCACCTTTCCCAGCACCACTTGTTGAAGAGATATTTTTTTCTCCATTGTATATTCTTGCTTCCTTTGTCATAGATTAATTAAATGTAGGTGGGTGGGTTTATTTTGGAGCTCTTCTGTTCTATTGATTTATGTGTCTCTATTTGTGACAATACAACACTGTTTTGATTACTGTAGCTTTGTAATATAGTCTGAAGTGTGGAATGGTTATACCTCCAAATTTGTTCTTTTTTCCTCAGGATTATTTTGGCAATTCAGAATCTTTTGTGGTTTCATATAAATTTTAGGATTCTTTGTTCTATTTCTGTGAAAAATGTCTTGTATTTTGACAGCGTTAAGTCTGTAGATTGCTTTGGGTAGTATGGCCATTTTAATAATATCAAATCTAAGAACATGGGATATATTTCCATTTCTTTGCATCATCTTCAATTTCCTTCAATATTTTATAGTTCTCAATCAACATTTTATAGTTTCAGAGTATAGGTCTTTTGCTTCTTTGGTTAAGTTTATTCCTAGGTATTTTATTTATAAATAATATTCTTCTATATATATTTTTATTTATAAATAATATTCTTATATATATAATATTCTTCTATATATATTTAGTTTCAATTGAACACACAAAGTGTAGCAACAAAGAAGATATAATCCTGACTTTTCTCAAATTTATAGTTTAATGGTAATGTTTACATAGACAAAGTAAAAAGCAAGAAATAAAAGAAGGGAGAGAGAAGGGAAAAAAGGACATCTTTTCTCATACTTCAGAGACAAAGTCAAGAAGAGATAATTATCTAAATTAATCTAGCTTTTATTATTTATTTTAACCTCAAAACCTTCCTGTTCTATTATTTGGTTAATTCAGATTAATTTTCAGTTTTTAATTTTGTTTAGACCACGTCTCAGCTTATTCCTATTTTTATCTTATTTTATAAACTGAATAGCTTGTAATTTTATATATTCCCCTGAGATCTTCATTTGGATAATTTGCGTGATTTTTAGAAGAAGGATTCTGAATGAACCATGAATTTTGACATGGTATTAGGTATGGTTGGGTATTGAATAAATATTTGTATTAAACAAATATTTGATAACTTTGTATCATCTTTTATGTTACACTTATTAGAGAAAGCTTAAGGTCTTAGAAATTAAAATATTATTTTATAAACTTAAAGAATATTAAGTAAATAAAGCTGTATTTGAAAAACAGGAACTAAAAATAGAAAGTGGTTGTCTTATGCAAGACAAAACGGATATTGAAGCCCATCCTTCCTTTCAACACTAAAGTTTATTGTATGTCTCTTCCCTAGTCTTTTCCTCCTCTTCTCTGCCTACCTGTGAGTATCAGCTTTCTTTTGGGCTTTGTGTTCCCAGAAATCTTCCACTGAAGTCTTTACCTCTGAAGAACCATTGCACTTTCCATTTTTATCACTTATTGACTTGTTTCCTACCTATTTCTCTAGGCATTTTCTTTCACATACATGTCTTTTTTTTTTTAAATTAAATTTTATTTTGCTTAACTTTACAATATTGTATTGCTTTTTGCCATACATCAAAATAAATCCGCTACAAGTATATATGTGTTCCCCATCCTGAACCCTCCTCCCTCCTCCCTCCCCATACCATCCCTCTGGGTCGTCCCAGTGCACCAGCCCCAGGCATCCGGTATCAGGCATCATACCTGGACTGGCGACTCATTTCAGATATGATATTATGCATATTTCAATGCTATTCTCCCAAATCATCCCACCCTCTCCCGTTCCCAGAGTCCAAAAGACTGTTCTATACATCAGTGTCTCTTTTGCTGTCTTGTAAACAGGGTTATTGTTACAATCTTTCTAAATTCCATATATATGTGTTAGTATACTGTATTTGTGTTTTTCTTTCTGGCTTACTTCACTCTGTATAATAGGCTCCAGTTCCAGCCACCTGATTAGAACTGATTCAAATGCATTCTTTTTAATGGCTGAGTAATACTCCATTGTGTATATGTACCACAGCTTTCTTAGCCATTCATCTGCGGATGGACATCTAGGTTGCTTCCAAGTCCTGGCTATTGTAAACAGTGCTGCGATGAACATTGGGGTACACGTGTGTCTTTCAGTTCTGGTTTTCTCAGTGTGTATGCCCAGCAGTGGGATTGCTGGATCATAAGGCAGTTCTATTTCCAGTTTTTTGAGGAATCTCCATACTGTTCTCCATAGTGGTTGTACTAGTTTGCATTCCCGCCAACAGTGTAAGAGGGTTCCCTTTTCTGCACACCTTCTCCAGCATTTATTGCTTGTGGACTTTTGGATCGCAGCCATTCTAACTGGCGTGAAATGGTACCTCATAGTGGTTTTGATTTGCATTTCTCGGATAATGAGTGATGTTGAGCATCTTTTCATGTGTTTGTTAGCCATCTGTATGTCTTCTTTGGAGAAATGTCTACCTAGTTCTTTGGCCCATTTTTTGATTGGGTCATTTATTTTTCTGGAATTGAGCTGTAGGAGTTGCTTGTATATTTTTGAGATTAGTTGTTTGTCTGTTGCTTCATTAGCTATTATTTTCTCCCATTCTGAAGGCTGTCTTTTCACCTTGCTTATAGTTTCCTTTGTTGTGCAGAAGCTTTTAAGTTTGATTAGGTCCCATTTGTTTATTTTTGATTTTATTTCCAATATTCTGGGAGGTGGGTCATAGAGGATCCTGCTGTGATGAATGTCAGAGAGTGTTTTGCCTATGTTTTCCTCTAGGAGTTTTATCACATACATGTCTTATCTGTAACTTAAAACCCCTTCAATCAGTAGATATTTAATACAGGATGCTATGGAAAGTACAAACAATATGCATACCCTCTCATATACCCACGAATATACATAGATCTCTGATGGCTTCTGATTCATTGTTGCGTAATTCTTAATAGAATTTGTTGTTCAGTCACTAAGTCATGTCCAACTCTTTGCAACCCCATTGACTGCAGCACACCAAGCTTCCCTGTCCTTCACTATCTCCTGTAGTTTGCTCACACTTATATCCACTGAGTCAATGAGGCTACCCAACAATCTCATCATTTATTGCCTACTTCCTCTCCTGCCTGGTATCAATTCACTCATTAGTCTCCCATATAAAAGAATCTCCACAGTTTTGATGAACACTAGAAACAAAGATTTTACTTCCAGCTACCTTCACACCCTGGTGGCTCTGACAGTAAAGCATCTGCCTGGGATGCAGGAGACCCAGGTTCGGTCCCTGGGTTGGGAAGATTCCCTGAAGAAGGAAATGGCAACCCACTCCAGTACTCTTGCCTAGAGAATCCCATTTATGGAGGAGTTTGGTAGGCTACAGTCCATGTGGTCGCAGAGTTGGACATGACTGAGTGATTTAACTGAACTTCACATCCAGGTGTGGCTGGGTGATTTTATCCAATATAATGAAAATAATAGTGGCATGTGATATATCATTCCTTATCCATATTCTGATATCTACAATGCAGGTACTGCCATCATGGCCCATGAAGCTGAGCTTATGTACTATAAAGCAACAAGGTAGGTAGAAGCATGGCACTTGGAGCACCATGCCAGTCAGAATTGCCTGGCCAGATTTTGATTTTACATGGAGAAACTACTCTTGCAGTTTCTGTTATTTAAGGGTTTCCCTTACTCACTCCTAACCTATGCTAACTGACCAGGGCTCTTTATCAGAATGTCATGCTAATATTCCTGTGCTTCAATACTCTCATAATAAAATAATAATGACCCTTCAATATTATAAAACTATTTTCAGTTCAGTTCAGTCACTCAGTTGTGTCCAACTCTGCGAACCCATGAATCGCAGCACGCCAGGTCTCCCTATGCATCACGAACTCCTGAAGTCCACCCAAACCCATGTCCATCGAGTCAGTGATGCCATCCAGCCATCTCATCCTCTTGTCGTCCCCTTCTCTTGCTGCTCCCAATCCCTCCCAGCATCAGAGTCTTTTCCAATGAGTCAACTCTTCGCATGAGGTGGCCAAAGTACTAGAGATTCAGCTTTAGCATCAGTCCTTCCAATGAACACCCAGGACTGATCTCCTTTAGGATGGACTGGTTGGATCTCCTTGCAGACAGAAGTAAAATTTAGTTGTCATTGAATCCCAAAGTTAGTACACATTTCTTACATTTGATTGGTTCTTTAATAATGAAGAATATATACCAATAAAGGGCGCTTCCTAGCTCAAAGATGTCCCTCATCAAATTAAGTGACTATCCATAAACTTATTTAATTGTGTTAAGATATTGTCTCCAGGGGTTTCCTGTTAAAATATTAGTTTATGCTTGAATGAATATATATCAATTACAGTCTAGGTTAATGTCCCAAAGGATCTAAAATTGGCAAGTGGGGAATGTCAATTTTAGTATGATTTCCAGAAAAAAGTTTTAGTTCTAGAGTAAAGAGAACTTTTAGTTAGCTGAAGACTTATCTCTTATGACAAAGTTTCTGTAGTGCAACTAATGAGTTAATTTTTGAGGTTCTATGTAAAATTAAAATGAAGATTTTTAAGCGAAATGGTACTCACTCCTGAGAGCTCCCAGAACTGCTAGAACTGAGATGTTCCCATCACAGCTATCGTCACTCCACACCCTTTCCCAGCTTCTTTTACTCAGTTCATATTTTCCTACTTTCTGTTATATCCCCTGAGTTCAAAGCATTCTGTTTTTCAAGGCAAAACTAATACATCTATTAATTAATCCATCTTAGACTGTTAGTGACTGCCCTGTGTACATGTGGGAGTGTTAATGCTTCCCTCTCATTAGATGTCCCCTGCAGTGGCTGTAGTGGAGCGTCAACCTTGCTGTACTCTACTTAATAGGGAAAGTAATTGTGTGGAAGTATTTCTTGGAACATTCTCTGGAGTTCCACCTAAGAAGCATCTCTCTTATGCTTTGATAGCCAGACTCCTTAGGAAAACCAACATTGAGATAGAAAGAGAAGGGATAAAACTAAGGCTAGCTAAAACTTAGGCATCTGGCCTCACCATTCAGGAAATACTGACTTACATTATCCTGTAGGAATAGAAACAATAATTGGAACTGATCCAACCATAGTCCTGAACAGGGCAAAAGACCTCTGGAGACTCCTGGCTGACTTGGGTTTGTCATTTGAGAAAAACACTCAGAAGGTCTTGAGTGAGACCTAAGCAGTTATTAAAAGTGATGAGGAACTTGGAGTTCATGCTGAATTTCTGTAAAATTTACGTTTTATGCTCAAACTCGGGTTTAAAGAATGAATGGAGTAACATAAAGGGAGAAAATTTGAGAGTGAATTGAAGAACTGAAGGTAATGATGAATTGCCATTCCATCTGTGTGATGTCTTTAGTTTTTGGGTGAGTATCACAGATACAATATGATCTTTATGGAGACTGACCTAGAGAGAAAACATCTCTGAATTTCCCCAGATTTATCTGCATCTCAGAGAAAACTTGGCATAAAAGAAAGAGGATAAGATGGTTGGATGGCATCAATGACTTGATGGATATAAAGTTTGAGCAAGCTTCGGGAGTTGGTGATGGACAGGGAAGCCTGGCGTGCTGCCATCCATGGGGTCACAAAGAGTTGGACATGACTGAAATGAAATGAATTAGGTTTCTCATAGTTTTTCTTCCAAGGAGCAAGTGTCTTTTAATTCCATGGCTGCAGTCACCATCTGCTATGTTTTTGAAGCCCAAGAAAATAAAGTCTGTCACTGTTTCCATTGTTTCCCCATCTATTTGCCATGAAGTGGTGGGGATTTGATCAATCATATTATTTCAGCCACCATCAGGCTAAATCCAGGCAGCCCAAGCCAAAATGATCAATTAAGCTGGGAGGTCTAGACACCAAATATTTAGAACCTCTCAGGTCCACAGTTATCTACAAAATGAGGCTAAAATTCTTCCCCACTTAATGACTCAACTTACTTTCTGAATCAAATTAGGTTATAATGTTGCAATCCTCTGAAAGTTGAAGTGCTGTATAAGTGGACAGCACATTAATCAACAGACTGGTCATTGTAGAGTCTAATCAGATCAATTAAGATCAATCAAGTCAACCAGGACTGAAGGAGAGAGCCAGTTGCCATGTAAAAACAGTCTGCTTTAGAGCCGTCCCTTGTGTCCATTTTGCCACTTTTCCCTGTTTTTACTCCTGTTTAGTCCTGGAAACACTGCAAGTGATTTCCATCTGATTTAGGGAAGTAATGGAGCAAAGAGACTATCTGTAAACATAAAGAATACAATGAGAAACATTATGTGTGTATATAAAGAAAGTGAAATAAAACCAGGCGAAAAAATTTTACAGCTTGTCTCAAAAGAATTATAAAATTAGTAGATGAAGGGTATGTTGTTACATTTTTATATTTGCATTTTGCCAATGGAAAGGCCTCGTAATATTTTTACTATACTTGTAGACTTGGCTCTTCTGCCTATAACATGGATTGAAAGCTGATTCTCTGGAATTGGGGACTGCTGGGAAGTGAAATGATTCGAGGGATGGGAGACAGCCTGATGTTATGATGGGCCAGGATTTTTTAGCATCTCCTCTGGGCACAGAGCTGAGCAGGTGCATGGCATCACGTCTGACTGTGCTGCTCATGCCAAAGCTTCCATCAGACATTCTTAAAGATGCTCTTCTTTTCTACTCTCCATCCTCCTCATTTTGTACTCCATCATAAAAGGGAAAGCAAACCAAAACAAAACAAGTGTTAATTACAAAAGGGCTTTACGGTTCCAATTTTGTTTGCTGTTGTTTATTGTTCAGTCATTAAGTCATGTCCGACTCGTGACCCCATGGACCACACCACGCCAGGCTTCCCTGTCCTTCACTATGTCCTGGAGTTTGCTGAAACTCATATCTATTGAGTCATGATGTCATCCAACAATCTCATCCTCTGTCATCCCTTCTCTTCCTGCCTTCAATCTTTCTGAACATCAGGGTCTTTTCCAATGAGTCAGCTCTTCACATCAGGAGGCCAAAGTATTGGAACTTCAGCTTCAGCACCAGTCCTTCCAATGAATATTCAGAGTTGATTTTCTTTAGAATTGACTGATTTGATCTCTTTGCAATTCAAGGGACTCTCAAGAGTCTTCTCTAACAGCACAGTTTGAAAGCATCAATTCTTTGCCGCTCAGACTTCTTTATGGTCCAACTCTCACATCTATCCATGACTATGGGAAAAACCATAGCTTCAACTATATGGACCTTTGTCAGCAAAGCGATGTCTCTGCTTTTTAATATGTTGTCCAAGTTTTTCATAGCTTTTCTTCCAAGGAGCAAAGGTCTTTTAATTTCATGGCTGTAGTGTTTGCAGTGTTTGCACTGTTTGTAGTAATTTTGGAGCCCAAGAAAATGAAATCTGTCACTGTTTTCATTTTTTTCTCATCTGTTTGCCATAAAATAATGGGACTGTATGCATGATCTTAGTTTTTTGAATGTTGAGTTTTAAGCCAGTTTTTTCACTCTGCTCTTTCACTTTCATCCAGAGGTTCTCTAGTTTCTCTTCGCTTTCAGCCCTTAGGATGGTATCATCTGTGTATCTGGGGTTGCTGATATTTCCCCCAGCAATCTTGATTCCAGCTTGTGCTTCATCCAACCCAGCATTTTGCTTAATGTACTCTGCATATAAGTTAAATATACAGCCTTGACATATTCCTTTCCCAATTTGGGACCAGTCCTTTGTTCCATGTCTGGTTCTAACTCTTGCTTCTTAACCAGCATACAAGTTTCTCAGGAGGAAGTAAGGTAGTCTGGTATCCCATCACTTTAAGAGTTCTCCATAGTTTGATGTAATTCACACAGTCAAGAGATTTAGCATACTCAGTGAAGCACAGGTAGATGTTTTTCTGAAATTCTCTTGCTTTTTTTATGATCCAAAAGATGTTGGCAATTTGAGCTCTGGTTTCTCTGCCTTTTATAAGTCCATCTTGTATATATGGAAGTTCTTGGTTTGTGTACTGTTGAAGCATAGTTTGTAGGATTTTGAGCATAATCTTGCTAGCATATGAAATGAGTGCAATGATATAGCAGTTTGAACATTCGTTGGCATTGTCTTTCTTTGGGATTGGAATGAAAACCAACCTTTTCTAGTCCTGTGGCCACTGCTGAGTTTTCCAAATTTGTTGGCATATTGAGTACAGCACTTTAATAACATCGTCTTTTAGTATTGTGACTAGCTCAGTTGGAATTCCATTACCTCTACTAGCTTTGTTCATAGTAATGATTCCTAAGACCCAGTTAATTTCACACTCCAGGATGTCTGGCTCTAGGTGAGTAATCACACCATGATGGTTACCTGGATCATTAAGACCTTTTTTGTACAGTTCTTCTGTGTATTTTTGCCACCTCTTTTTAATCTTTTTTGCTTGTTAGGTCCTTGCAGTTTCTGTCTTTATTGTGCCTATTTTTTTTATGAAATCTTCCCTTGGTATCTCTAATTTTCTTTAAGAGATCTCTAATCTTTCCCATAGATTTTTTTTCCTCTATTTTTTTTGTATTGTTCACTTAAGAAGTCTTTCTTATCTTTCCTTGCTATTCTTTGAACTCTGCATTCTGTTGTGTATATCTTTCCCATTATCCTTCTCTTCTTTTTCTCAGCTATTTTTAAGTCTTCTTCAGAAAACCATTTTGTCTTCTTGCATTTCTTTTCCTTTGAGAGGGTTTTGGCCAAGCCTCCTGTACAATGTTACGAATAGTTCTTCAGCCATGCTACTTCAGGCATTCTGTCTATGAGATCTAATCTCTTGAATCTATTTGTCACTTCAACTGTATAATCATAAGGGATTTGATTTAGGGCATAACAGGAAAGCGTCTGCCTACAATGTGGGAGACCTGGGTTCGATCCCTGGGTCTGGAAGGTTCTCTGGAGAAGGAAATGGCAACCCACTCCAGTATTCTTGCCTAGAAAATCCCATGGATGGAGGAGCATGGTAGGCTACAGTTCATGGGGTCGCATAGAGTCTGACACGACTGAGCGACTTCACTTTCACTTTGAATGGCCTAGTGGTTATCTCTACTTGCTTCCATTTAAGTTTAATTTTGCAATAAGAGCTCATGATCTGAGCCACAATCATCTCCAGGTCTTGTGTTTCTGACTATATACAGCTTCTCCATCGCTGGCTGCAAAGAATGTAATCAATCTGATTTCGGTATTGACCATCTGGTGATATCCATGTGTAGAGTTGTCTCTTGCATTGTTGGAAGAGAGTGTTTGCTATGTCCAGTGTGTTCTCTTGACAAAACTCTTTTAGCCTTTGCCCTGCTTCATTTTGTATTTCTTATCTTTTTTTCCCCTTTACAATATTGTATTGGTTTTGCCATACATCAACATGCATTTTGTATTTCAAGGCCAAACTTGCCTTGAGTTTATGGAGCAACAGATACTCCAGGTATCTCTTGACTTCCTAATTTTGCATTCCAATCCCCTATGATGAAAAGGACATCTTTTTTTGGTGTTAGTTCTAGAAGTTCTTGTAGGTCTTCATAGAACTGTTCGACTTCAGCTTCTTTGACATTAGTGGTTGGGGCATAGACTTGGATTACTGTGATGTTGAATGGTTTGCCTTAGAAACAAACCAAGATCATTTTGTTGTCTGTGAGATTGCACATAAGTACTGCATTTTGGACTCTTTTGTTGACTATGAGGGCTACTCCATTTCTTCTAAGGGATTCTTGCCCATAGTAGTAGATATAATGGTCATCTGACTTAACTTCACCCATTCCTGTCCATTTCAGTTCACTGATTCCTAAAACGTCTGAGTGACATGCCTAAAATAGCGGTTTACTCTTGCTATCTCCTTTTTGAGTCAGACACAACTGAGCAACTGAATAACAAGAAATCTCCTTTTTGACTACATCCAATTTACCTTGAATAGATCCTTAGTCTTTCCCATTCTGTTGTTTTCCTCTATTTCTTTGCATTGATTGCTGAAGAAGGCTTTTTTATCTCTTCTTGCTATTCTTTAGAACTCTACATTCAGATGTTTATATCTTTCCTTTTCTCCTTTGCTTTTCGCTTCTCTTCTTTTCACAGCTATTTGCAAGGCCTCCCCAGACAGCCATTTTGCTTTTTTGCATTTCTTTTCCATGGGGATGGTCTTGATCCCTGTCTCCTGTACAATGTCACGAACCTCATTCCATAGTTCATCAGGCACTCTACCTATCAGATCTAGGCCCTTAAATCTATTTCTCACTTCCACTGTATACTCATAAGGGATTTGATTTAGGTCATACCTGAATGGTCTAGTGGTTTTCCCTACTTTCTTCAATTTAAGTCTGAATTTGAACCTAACGGAAGCAGAAGATATTAAGAAGAGGTGGCAAGAATACACTGAAGAACTGTACAAAAAAGAGCTGCACGACCCAGATAATCATGATGGTGTGATCACTCACCTAGAGCCAGACATCCTGGAATGTGAAGTCAAGTAGGCCCTAGAAAGCATCACTAGGAACAAAGCTAGTGGAGGCGATGGAATTCCAGTGGAGCTCCTCCAAATCCTGAAAGCTGATGCTGTGAAAGTGCTGCACTCAATATGCCAGCAAATTTGGAAAACTCAGCAGTGGCCACAAGATTGGAAAAGATCAGTTTTCATCCCAATCCCAAAGAAAGGCAATGCCAAAGAGTGCTCAAACTACTGCACAATTGCACTCATCTCACACGCTAGTAAAATAATGCTCAAAATTCTCCAAGCCAGGCTTCAGCAATATGTGAACCGTGAACTTCCTGATGTTCAAGCTGGTTTTAGAAAAGGCAGAGGAACCAGAGATCAAATTGCCAACATCTGCTGGATCATCGAAAAAGCAAGAGAGTTCCAGAAAAACATCTATTTCTGCTTTATTGACTATGCCAAAGCCTTTGACTGTGTAGATCACAATAAACTGTGGAAAATTCTGAGAGAGATGGGAATACCAGACCACCTGATCTGCCTCTTGAGAAATCTGTATGCAGGTCAGGAAGCAACAGTTAGAACTGGTCATGGAACAATAGACTGGTTCCAAATAGGAAAAGGAGTACGTCAAGGCTGTATATTGTCCCCATGTTTATTTAACTTGTATGCAGAGTATATCATGAGAAATGCTGGACTGGAGGAAACACAAGTTGGAATCAAGATTGCTGGGAGAAATATCAATAACCTCAGATATGCAGATGATACCACCCTTATGGCAGAAAGTGAAGAGGAACTCAAAAGCCTCTTGATGAGAGTGAAAGTGGAGAGTGAAAAGGTTGGCTTAAAGCTCAACATTCAGAAAATTAAGATCATGGCATCTGGTCCCATCACTACATGGGAAATAGATGGAGAAACAGTGGAAACAGTGTCAGACTTTCTTTTTCTGGGCTCCAAAATCACTGCAGATGGTGACTGCAGCCATGAAATTAAAAGACGCTTACTCCTTGGAAGGAAAGTTATGACCAACCTAGATAGCATATTCAAAAGCAGGGACATCACTTTGCCAACAAAGGTTCATCTAGTCAAGGCTATGGTCTTTCCTGTGGTCATGTATGGATGTGAGAGCTGGACTGTGAAGACGGCTGAGCACCGAAGAATTGATGCTTTTGAACTGTGGTGTTGGAGAAGACTCTTGAGAGTCCCGTGGACTGCAAGGAGATCCAACCGGTCCATTCTGAAGGAGATCAGCCCTGGGATTTCTTTGGAAGGAATGATGCTAAAGCTGAAACTCCAGTATTTTGGCCACCTCATGCGAAGAGTTGACTCATTGGAGAAGACTCTGATGCTGGGAGGGATTGAGGGCAGGAGGAGAAGGGGACGACAGAGGATGAGATGGCTGGATGGCATCACTGACTCGATGAATGTGAGTCTGGGTGACCTCCGAGAGCTGGTGGTGGATAGGGAGGCCTGGCGTGCTGCAGTTCATGGGGTCGCAAAGAGTCGGACACGACTGAGCAACTGATCTGATCTGATCTGATCTGAATTTACCTTGATTCACCAACTTTGATGTTTATTCTTTATTACCCTGATATTGTCAATGCTTTTTAATATTAATGCTTCAGTATTTGATCTATATCTGAAGAAATTTTACTCCTGCATTGCAAATTTATTAATTTGCTTATTCAGTTTGCTATGGACTAAACTGCATGCCTCAAATATTCCTATGTTGAAACCCTAATCCCTAATATGATTATATTTAGAGATAGGGCTTTTAGGAGGTAACTAAGGTTAAATGAAATCAGAAGGGTATGTCCCTAACCTGATATGATTGGTGGCCTTATAAGAAGAGGAGGAGAGAGAGACCCAGAAGGTAGCCATCTGCAAGCCAAGATTGATCTCACTAGGAATCAAATTGGCTGGCACCTTCATCTTGGACTTTTTAGCTTCCGGTGCTGTGAGAATATGAATTTCTGTTGCTTAAGCTATCCAAGCTATGGTATTTTGTTATGGTGGCCAAAGCTGACAAATACACAATTAAGTTGATTGGGCTTTTTAATCCTCTAGCAATTAAGAAGGATCAATTTGTCTATTCAATTATGAAGCCATTTGTACTTCTCAAATGTGTACTGCCTTCACTATTCAAAAAACAAGAAGGTGGTATCCAAAGGGGTTTCATAACTTGATAACATTTTTCCAGTGATAAGCATCACAAATCTAGCACCAGAGCCTATTTTAGTCTGCTTAAACCACTGCACAAATTAGATACCATCAAATCCAGAGCCTTGTCTCAAGTATCAAAATAATCCATCTAAACATGATTCAAAAGAGGATTAATAAAAATGACTGTGTTGAAAAAAAGAGTTGTGATCAGCAAAAAACCAAAGCAAAATAAAGCTTTACCATAAGCAAGTCAAAATTTAAATGACTGACTAGAGCAAAGTGTTTCACAATTTAGATCATAGACCAATAACCTTATAAGAAAAGCAAATAAAGAGACAGTTCACAGTAAAAGAAACATAAACTCCTTTCACATTTATGAAAAGATTCTCTCTACACCCCTCATAATGAAAGAAATGCAAATTTAAATTTCACTGAGATATTATTCTTCATCTATTAGATGGGGAAAATCCAAAAGTTTGATACTACATTCTTTTCAAGTCTGTGGGGCAACAGTCACTCTCATTCATGACAGAACGGAAAATAAGTACTTGCCTTCTGGCGATTAAGTAAAAAATATCCAGAATTTTAAGTATATCCTTTTGACCCAGACTGTAATTTATGAGAATTCATATTATGTGTGGAGAAGGCAATGGCACCCCACTCCAGTACTCTTGCTTGGAAAATCCCATGGGCAGAGGAGCCTGGTAGGCTGCAGTCCATGGGGTCGCTAAGAGTCGGAAACGACTGAGCGACTTCACTCTCACTTTTCACTTTCATGCATTGGAGAAGGAAATGGCAACCCACTCCAGTGTTCTTGCCTAGAGAATCCCAGGGACGGGGGAGCCTGGTGGGCTGCCGTCTATGGGGTCGCACAGAATCGGACACGACTGAAGCGACTTAGCAGCAGCAGCAGCATATTATGTGTAATATAACTTGCAAAAGTATAAAATGGCTTTTGTCCAAAATTAATCATTCAGAATTATTTGTAAAAGTAAACAAATGGAAAAGACCAAAAAGTCTATCAATGAGAGACTGCTCAAATAAACTGTGGCAGTAACGATATGATGCTATGCTATGCTAAGCATAGCCGACCCCATAGACGGCAGCCCACCAGGCTCTCCCATCCCTGGGATTCTCCAGGCAAGAACAGTGGAGTGGGTTGCCATTTCCTTCTATAATGCATAGAATACACTAAACTATGAAGAGAGAGATGAAGACTCTCCTTATATACTGATATGGAAAGATCTCCAAGGCATATCGTTAGGTGAGAAAAGCAAAGGAAAAATGTTATGCTAACTTTAAAACATCAAATACTTACAGTGACCTAAATAAGTACTGCAAAATATACAAGCTTGTCAGTGTCTTATGAGGATGGAGATTAGTGATTATGAGGCCAAAGAAGGATAAGAAAAAGAGTGACACTTTTGACTCTACACATGTTCCTAAAATAACTTTTGTTTTTTGAGCCATGTGATTCATTACCTGTTCATAACTAATAGAAAACTATAACAGTAGAAAGAGAGAGAGAGAGAGAAATCCATGAGGGGGGTTCCATGAGAAGAATCCAATATTCTCCTCAGTAATCCATGCCTCTTTGTTCTATTTTTTTGATGTGAAGAAAGTCTTCACTGTGGCTCTTTTCAGTGGTTTCAGATTAATAACAACTTTGGCAGTTTAAAAAAATATATATAGAAGAGTTAGTAACTGCATGATCTGAAAATGCAATATTTAAAAGAAATTGGACCAAGAAAAAATAATAACACTAGAATATTCTTGCCACAATTTAAAATGTTCTCAATTACTGGCTATCTGTCT
Organism: Tragelaphus eurycerus; assembly: GCA_935064755.1. Lineage (NCBI taxonomy): Eukaryota > Metazoa > Chordata > Mammalia > Artiodactyla > Bovidae > Tragelaphus > Tragelaphus eurycerus. Next base: position 19,163,842 of record CAKXYN010000023.1, read on the forward strand.
ATAATGGAAATAACAAGAGACATTAGAGACTAGTCAATGTGAGTTCAAATCTCATTTCTGCCACTAGCAACCTTTGTGTTCTTGGATGAATATCTTTACTACTAAAACTTCAGTTACTGCTCTCTGATGGTCATTGTAGTAATATCTGTAGTAGATGTACTGAATATCCATTAAGATTATTCAGGTTAAAGAGCTGGAATTGGTAGGTTTGTCATAGAGGGTAGCTATTTTTAGATGATTTCTATGTTGTCACTATGAAAATTCCATAAAGCCTGCAGTTATTTGCAAAATAAAGGCAGTCTACAGAGTCAATAACATTTCATCTATTTGAAATTTTACCATCTTCAATCTCACTTTCCACCAGAGTACAGAAAAAGAAAGAAGCAAACAATGGCTCTCAGTAGCAAAACAGATTCTGCAAATATCTATATGAATGGTTGAGCATTTGACTCTTAGAAGAGCCCCTAAAAGCCCCCTTTAGAGCTGATTTGGCTTTGATTTCATGCTAAGAACAAAATTAGAGAAGGAACTGACAGAGTCATATTTAATGCCCAATGAAAGTGACAGACAATGGCCTGAGAGGAGAGCCATATAAAGCAAACATAAAAACTTGGGAGCATAACATGTGGGAGCTTTTTATCTAGGAATACATATCTATAGATACATATCCCAGTAAGTTGTGAAGACCTTGCTGTTTCAGGCCAGGTCCATTGCAAATATTTATCCAACACCATGACGAGGTATGGAAGAATAAAGATTTTCATTAAAAATGGTTAAAAGAAAAATTAATGTTGATACTTAGATACCTGCTTATGTCAAAAGCTAAGTATCTTTAATTATTCATTCCTTGTGTTTTATCACAAATAGCTAAAATTTCACTGTATTCAGTACCTAAAGTTTTGTTAGAAAGTGTTAGTCACTCAGTCGTGTCCAACTCTTTGTGATCCCATGGACTGTAGCCCACCAGGATCCTCTGTCCATGGAATTCTCCAGGCCAGAACACTGGAGTGGGTATCCATTCCCTTCTTCAAGGGATTTTCTTGATCCAGGGATCAAGCCTGGGTCTCCTACATTGCAGGCAGATTCTGTACCATCTGAGCCACCAGGGCAGTCCTTTTAGAAATAGAAATTCTAACAGAAAAATCTGGTCTGAGAGAAATAAAACCTCTAAATTAACTCAGAACAAGAAAGCTGCACAATAAATAGGATGTTGTTCTTATGTGCTCATGGAAACTCCTGTAAACGAACAGAACAAAATTACCTGTACTGCCTCTGATTTAAAGCTTACAGCATGGTGTGTAATATTTTCCACCAGGTTCTCTACTCGAGTTATTTCTATTTGTTTAAGTTTTCGGAAATCCAAGAGCTGAATAAGTCACTTTTGCAAGCTGCAAATTGCTTTAAGGGGAAACACTTCAGTTGTGTATGTAACTTAGTAAAAGTGAAAATAAAAGAGAAAGGGTCATAGTTGCTCCGTTGTGTCGACTCTTTGTGACTCCATGAACTGCAGCTCACCAGTCTCCTCTGTCCATGGAATTCTCTAGGTGAGAATACTGAAGTGGGTTGCCATTTCCTTCTCCAGGGGATCTTCCCAATCCAGGGATCAAACCTGGGTCTCCTGCATTGCAAGCAGATTAATGATATCCTCTTTTGGGCCATGGAATAGAGATTTTAATTCCTGTTGAGCTTTTGTTTATAGAGACAGGCATGAAGAAGGTGCTTGCCCTGAAAACTATGATGCCATCCACCTGGGATTACGACAACTCTTCTCAGTAACAGAACTGCAAGAAATTCTGCCATATTTTCCAAACAAGTAGCAATCAAACTGCCAGTGCACCCTCTGCATCACATATTTTTTAGATGACATATGTTCTTCTGGGTCAACATTCTTTCTTTATTATGTGCAGTCCCCAGTCACTCTGCAAATAGTTAGGCCACTTCTGTGGCTGCTAACCACAGAAAGTGTAGGACTGGATTCAAAAGTGTGTTTATTATGGAAAGTGACAAGTTGCTTTTATTGTTGTTATCATCATACCAACAAAGTAATAATGAAGAATCAACTCATGTTTGTTAATTGAATCCCACTTCCACCAGAGAGTACAGATCCGTAACCTCCGGGTTCCCTGAACTGATTGCGAGTATGTGGGAAATGGGGCGGGGTGGGGAGGTGAGGGCAGGAGAGAGGTACCAGAATCACCTGGGGACTTATTCCAAGTGTTCTTGCACATTTCTATAGTTTTCTCTCATCCCCAATTCATTTGAATACATACTTGTGAGGGAGTTTTGTGGATTTAGAAAAAAAAATTTCCCAGATAATTCTGATTCATTAAATACAATAATAATAATGCATATTATATAATAGCAAACGTTTAACGAACATGCTCTATAGGCTAGACATGTTCCTAAACTCTACCTTTTCCTGTTTGAGACCTTTTCTCTGTGATTAATACAATAAGTTGATATTACAGTTCGGAAATAAACTGCATAATGTTATCCACAGACTTTTCCCTATCCCCTTGTAATAAATTTTAAAATGTTTTCATAAGAAAACATGATGTTTTGAAAGAACAACTCTTTCTTGTCTGCTATAGGTGGCTTTGAATAGAAAATATTATCCTGAACCTCAGTTTCCTTATTTGTGGTACGTGTTGATAATAAAAGCCTCTTTGTCAGAGTCAACACTTTATATTAAAATACAATAAATGCAGTTATATCATGCAGCGAGTACTTTTGCAGAAGTTTGCAGTGTAAGTAAAACATGTGCTTCTACATGATTTTTGCCTCCAGAGGAAGTATCACCTGAGGCAAAAACTTAGAGCTCTGTGTTATAATTCCTGTAGCCTTATAACACCCAGGATCATTCCAAGTATATAAGGAAGAACTCACTTAACATTTACTTGTGGATTAGAAACATAAGGTGAGATGAGGTGATAGGCTTGGAACTCTGGACTTTGCTGGTCCTGGACAAAGGCAGAGCTACAAGTCAAAGGAATTGGAGGAAAAAAGCCATGCAAAACAAAAATGGGAACCACTAGAGATAACTGGTTCCCCTAATCTGTTTTCCCAAGGTCTGGCCCTATCACAATTGCATAGCCTTGAACCACCCACCTTGAAGGCTGACAAGTCTGTATCTTTCCCACCCACCCTCTTCCATTCCAAATACCTCTCCTTAAAATACACAAAAGCTGAGGCTGGGGTGGTGTGATTAATACGAACCTGTCTGGAGTGCAATTCCATCACCCCATGGCCTTCTCATTTTTTTAGATGGTGAGAAAATGCTTTTCACAGCTATGATGACACAGCCAGAAATATCACCTTTTGAAGACATCATAACTGTGAGATATGACACTCTTTCAGCCGTTAGAAGGTTATTTGCTGTAGCCATTAAATACAGCCCTGTCACTCCCACTCACTTGAGCCATATTTCCTCCTTCAATAGATTATCCATAAATACAGGCTCAGGTACAAATACAAATAATGAACATTCACAGCTAAAAAGACCTGCACGGTCAGATCTTGCCAAAGGGCAGAGCTTTGCCTCTAAGAAAGAAGTGATCCTGCCGTGGAGCAGGCTCAGCAGAACCCAGAGGCCAGATCTCCTTGAAGGGTCTCAGAGGTTCAGGTCAATGTAGCTTCTCCAGTCTCTGAGTAATACAGAGCCCTTGCCTACTAAATTCCAATGGTGTAGCTGTCTGCTCATTTGCTGGTCCATTCTACTTTGCTGCCATTTGTTCATTGGAACAAATTATTAGCTGTACCTTATCTAGTATTTAATTCTAGTTAGTATTAATATGGATAATAATGCATTACACATGTGTAGATTCTACAATTTCCAAAACACAGGCAGATAGTGTACTCATTTAATCAAATATATTATATATGTATATACATGTTTTCCTAATCCAGAAGATTTATTAAGCATTTAATCTGTGGTGTGAAATGAAAATGTCTCCTGCCATACTGATAAACAAGAAATGTCACAGCCATCAGCAACTTCTGGCCTCCAAATGTGAATGAGGGCTCCCTAATCTGTGATCCAGTGGGTGCTGCCACCCCCTGTGGTGATTGCTGAGGACCTGGGGGATGCAGGAAGCAAGATGAACAAGGAAACAGGATTGGGCCCAGGTAACTGAGGTGCTTATGAAAGGGATGAACTCAGTGAGGCCAGAGGCTTGTCATGCATAGAACGCTAAATTCCTTAGCTTGATACCTGATTTTTGATGTTCAGACTGCCTGCTCCCTTTGTTTCAAACTTGTATATAGCCTAACTTCTCCTCCTGCCTCCTTGGAGCAGTTTTTTCAGAGCTACTGAGATGCCAACTCTCAGGCTCAGAGTCCTAAACATTGCCACCAAGTAAAATAACTCTCTGCTTTCAGGTTGTGACTATATTTTTTAGTTGACAATGCTTAGCACTTCCCTAGGACCCTGGTGAAATACAAATAAATTTAGAAAATACATAGTAATTTATCATCAAACTCATCAAAATAGAGTTAAAACTTTCACCTCATGCAAGTGTGAGAGAATACTGTGTAATTAAATGCAAGATTGCATAGCACAAGTGACTACTTCTGAGGTGTTCCCTGGGATTGATAGGACTTTAGTTTGGCTCTGAGAATGAGATGATTCCAGGAGACCTTCATCTGGATTCTAAACATGGGATCTCTGTAAAAAAAAAATTCAGCACGTCATCCCAAGGAGTGAGTGAAAAGTGAAAGTCACTCAGTCCTGTCCGTCTAGCCCATGGAATTCTCTAGGCCAGAATACTGGAGTGGGTAGCCTATCCCTTCTCCAGGAGATCTTTCTGACCCAGGAATCAAACCGGGATCTCCTGCATTGCAGGCAGATTCTCTACCAACTGAGCTATCAGGGAAGGAGTAAGTAGAAAGATTCAAACGGAAGAATGTTCATGACATACAAGGGACGATTTTCTGGAAGAAATTCTCATGAAACTTTCACATTGAGAGAAATAACTCTGGAAAATCAGGCAGGCCTTAGAAATAACTTTGGTAGATTTTTGTAATACTGTGATGTAGTGATTTCCAAGGATTATCTACAAATTCAGAAGCTTTCTTTGTTCACTAGAGCTTATGTCCCACATCCTTAAATAAATTCTTACTTAAAAGAGGTTCAACTCATGGGAAAAACCCATGAGAGACTTAGGACTTGGTTTTATTTCATGTCTCAAGACAGATTTGTCTACCACAGAGAAAAAATATTAGCCTGTTTATGAGTTGTGATTTTGTCTACATGCCTGTTCACAAAGCTGTTGTTGTATTTGATTAGCGAGGAGGACACAGCTCTTGAAGAGGTTTCTTGTTGATAAAAGGAAATTGTATTTCACAAACAGGTATTCATTTCACAAGATTCTTCCTTCTACTGGTAAAATATTTTCATGTGGCAATAGCTCTGTTTGTAGAATAAAGTATTATTAAAATCCTTTTGACCCTAGAAGTACATGACATATATACTTGGAGGCTAAATGTTTTATCACTTCATCAGTTCCCATGTCTTCAGTGTATTATCTACCTCAAAGCTATAATATACACATAAAATTCATATAAATATTCTTTTGCAAGCATATATATGTATATGGTGGGAGTAGTGAGTTTCTTAACACTCATATGAAAGTAATTTTATTTTGTGATCTGGCTATTAGCATGTCAAGGATTGGAAGGGACCTACATAGAAGAGTGTGTTGAAGAGATCTGATCTGCTCAATTTTGACCCACAGCAGTCTGTTCAACATACTGTAGCTAGATAGATCATTGTGAAAGTAAAGCAGTTTTTGTCAGTTTATTGCTCAAAGTCTTGCTATGGTTTCCCATTACAGTTAAAATAACAGTGAAGTCCTCAACAACACCTAGAGGCATTTCCTGGTCTGGTCTTCATCTCTTCTTATTTATTTCCTATTGTTTTGTTTACTCTGCCTAGTTGTGCTTTTGCTGCCCTTGAAAGATGCCTAGCACATTTCTGGCCCAGAGACTTTTCCTGTGATGCTCCCTTTCTGACATACACTTTCTTCAGATCTTCACTCTCACTCCTTCACCTTACTGAGATTTCTGCTTGAAGGTCACTTCCTCAAAGAGGCCTTTCCTGATCACTCCACCTGAGACTGCCTTCTTGTCCCTCCCTAGCCCATTGTCTTGCTTTACTTTGCTTTTAGGATCTAGGACATCATGTCATTATATAATGCATCCACTTGTTACTCATTTAACATACATATTTCCCAAACAGGAATGTCAGTTCCACAAAAGAATGAGTTCTGTTTTGTTTTCTTCTGTATCTCTGGCACATAGTAGATATCCATTAAAGAAAAATAGTAGGATGGCATTTGTTGACTTATTTACTTATTGATTAATTTTTAGTTACCATCATACACCTACTATCCAACTTGAGAGCTAGAATGTTATCAGAAACTGTCATCTGCCTATGTGGGGCCCTCTCTACCTCACACATTCTGTCTTCCCATTTAAAATGACACTTATCTAGAATTTTGTGTTATGATTTCCTTCCTTTTAAATATAGTTTTGTTGTATAGATGTATGTATCTAAAACTGTATATTGTCTAGAATATATTCTTTTATTGCATTTGTTATTGAATTTTATTTAAAGAGTATATCATTCACATATAATCCCTGGAACTTTTTTTTCTACTCAATTTTATACTGACTAGTTTCAGAGAAACCAGAGATCAATTGCCAACATTTGCTGGATTGTAGAGAAAGCAAGGAAATTCCAGAACAACATATATCTCTGTTTCATTGACTATGTTAAAGCACTTGCCTGTGTGGATCATAACAAACTGTGGAAAGAGATGAGAATACCAGATCATCTTACCTGTCTCCTAAGAAACCTGTATGTGGGTCAAGAAGCAACACTTAGAATCCTGTATGGAACAACTGACTGGTTCAGGATTGAGAAAGGAGTACTAAAAGAATATTTATTATCACTCTCTTTGTTTAACTTATAGGCAAAGCAGGCGAAATGCCAGGCTGGATGAGTTACAAGCTGAAATGAAGATTGCAGGGAGAAATATCAACAACTTCAGATATGTGAATGATATCATCCTAATGTCAGAAAGCAAAGAGGAAACTAAAGAGCCTCTTGATGAGAGTGAAGGAGGAGAGTGAAAGAGCTGGCTTAAAACTTAATATTAAAAAACTAAGATCATGGCTTCTGGTCCCATCATTTCATGGTAAAAAGAAGGGGAAAGTTGAATGCAATGACAGATTTCTTCCTCTTGGGCTTTAAAATCACTGCAAATGGTGACTGGAGCCATGAAATTAGAAGGCACTTGCTCCTTGAAAGCTATGACAAACCTAGACAGTATATTAAAAAGAAGAGCCATCACTTTGCCAATAATGGTCCATATAGTCAAGGGTATGGTCTTCCCAGTAGTCATGAACAGATGTGAGAGCTGGAAAATAAAGAAAGCAGAGAGCCAAAGAATTGATGCTTTTGAACTGTGGTGCTGGAGAAGACTCTTGAGAATTCCTTGGAAAGCAAGGAGATCAAATCAGCCAATCTTAAAGGAAATCAACCCTGAATACTCTTTGGAAGGACTGATACTAAAGCTGAAGCTCTAATACTTGAGCCACCTGATACAAACAACTGACTCATTAGAAGAGACTCTGATGCTGTGAAAGATTGAAGGCAGAAGGAGAAGAGGGCAACAGAGGATGAGATGGTTGGATGGCATCATCAACTCAATGGACATGAGTCCATTGCACAAACTTCAAGAGATAGTGATGGACAGGGAAACCTGGTGTGCAAAAAGTTGCATGGTGTCGCAAAAAGTTGGACACAACTGAGCAACCAAACAACAACAAATATATCACTTTTACAAGAAGAAAAAATAACCAAACTAAAATAAATCAAACATGACACCTTTCAATTAAGAACCCAGATACACAGAAGACAGTAGAAAAAATAGTCTCAAAGATCTTTAAACTGTGTCCTTCCCTGCATGGATCTCTCATCCTGCTGAGATCAGAGTAGGGAAGCCCTTTCTAGGTGCCTGTGGAACAGCTGCTTTAGAGATTACCTTCAAAAGTAGAAATAGATACAAGACATAAAATAATTTACTCCATGATAAAAGTAGATTTTCAAATCAGATGGAATTAGAGGGATCAGTTCATGTTTATAAATGTATTTAGAACACTATTTGACACATTATAAATGCTAAAAATAAAATAAGCTATTATTATTATCATCAGAATTCTGTACATGCATTTCCATGGGTGGATGTCAGTTTAAGAAAACGATGATAAAACTTCAAACATTTGATCTTATACTAAAATAAATTCCAGATAGATTAGAAATTCAAATACTAACAATGAATCCATAAACAAACTAGACAAAAATTCATCATAGAAAAATCTTTTCTCAGTATAATACCAAAAGTAGAGTCCCCTGGGGATTGGAAAGACAATCCTTTTAATCATAAGTAGTCAAAATTTTCTGTAGGAATGGAAGTCAGAGAAATGACAATCTGGGGTAAATATTTACAAAACAAATATTTTATTTGGCTTCATTATTTTTTAAGATATCATGCTTATTTTTTCTCATTTACATAAGACTTAATAATCTCATTATGAAAAAGCTATTTTAAATCTATAAGAAAATATGCAGTTACTCATTTAATATAAATGGAGTAAAGGGGCGAGAGATATCAGCCACATGGCCAAATAAGATATCCCTGGTGTATATCCTTTCCTCAACAACAATAATTTGGCCTCCATTTATAGATAAATGTGCCTCATGAAAGCTTTATGATCCAGGTAGGAGACATGAAACTTTGGTGCAGTCCACAATTAAGAAGAGCTACTTTTATAAAGCAGGCTCCCCAAAAGGTAACTGACTTGCTGACTATGGCTTCAGCTACACAGAAATAGGTCTGTACCCCTGAAGATTTGGCGACAGCCTATTTGATTTTATCTATAGTGGACACATAACTTTTCTCTCAAAAGATGCCTGCTTCTTGGAAGAAAGGTCCCTCTAGTCAAAGCTATGGTTTTTCCAGTGTCATGTATGGATATGAGAGTTGGACTATAAAGAAAGCTGAGCACTGAAGAATTGATGCTTTTGAACTGTGGTGTTGGAGAAGACTCTTGAGAGTCCGTTGGACAAAAAAGAGATCAAACCAGTCAATCCTAAAAGAAATCAGTCCTGAATATTCATTGGAAGGACTGATGCTGAAGTTGAAACTCCAATACTTTGGCCACCTGATGGGAAAAACTGACTCATTGGAAAAGATCCTGATGCTGGGAAGGATTGAGAGCAGGAGGAGAAGGGGACAACAGAGGATAAGATAGTTGGATGGCATCACCAGCTCGATGGACATGAGTTTGAGCGAACTTCAGGAGTTGGTACTGGACAGGGAAGCCTGGAGTGCTGCAGTCCATGGGGTCACAAAGAGTCAGACACAACTGAGTGACTGAACAGAACTGATAGTGACACACAAAAAAGACAGAGAAAGGAATTAAAGCAGGTCAGTAGGAAAAAAAAATTTTTTTTAATGAGGAAAGAACAACCAAAACAACAGAACAATAGTTAGAAAGCAGTGAATGAAGTAGCAATATAAGTCCTCATTTATCAACAATCACTTTCAATAGAAATGGACCAAATTCTCCAAGCAAAAGACATAAAGTGGGTGAGTGGATAAACAAACAAAAGCTGACAATATGCTGCCTACCAGGGACTCACTTTTGCTTAAGAACACACATATATTGAAAGTGAAGGGGTGCAAAAGATACTCCAAGCAAATGGTAACCTAAAGAGAGCAGGATGGCTTTATTTATATAATATGAAATAGACTTTCACTTAAGTAGGTTACAAGAGACAAGGAAGATCACTATATAGAGATAAAAGGGGTGAATTAATCAGGAGAATAAATAATTGTAAATATACACACACTTAACATTGGAGGGTCTAAATATTTAAAGCAAATATTAATAGAGTTGAAAGAAGAAATAGACAACAATATAATAATAACACTCAGATCAGATCAGATCAGATTAGTCGCTCAGTCATGTCTGACTCTTTGCAACCCCATAAATTGCAGCATGCCAGGCCTCCCTGTCCATCACCAACTCCTGGAGTTCACACAGACTCACGTCCATCGAGTCAGTGATGCCATCCAGCCATCTCATCCTCTGTCGTACCCTTCTCCTCTTACCTCTAATCTCTCCCAGCATCAGAGTCTTTTCCAATGAGTCAACTCTTCGCATAAGGTGGCCAAAGTACTGGAGTTTCAGCTTTAGCATCATTCCTTCCAAAGAAATCCCAGGTCTGATCTCCTTCAGAATGGACCGGTTGGATCTCCTTGCAGTCCAAGGGACTCTCAAGAGTCTTCTCCAACACCACAGTTCAAAACCATCAATTCTTCGGCGCTCAGCCTTCTTCACAGTCCAGCTCTCACATCCATACATGACCACAGGAAAAACCATAGCCTTGACTGGGCGAACCTTTGTTGGCAAAGTAATGTCTTTGCTTTTGAATATGCTATCTAGGTTGGTCATAACTTTCCTTCCAAGGAGTAAGCGTCTTTTAATTTCATGGCTCTAGTCACCATCTGTAGTGATTTTGGAGCCCAGAAAAATAAAGTCTGACACTATTTCCACTGTTTCCACATCCATTTCCCATGAAGTGATGGGACCGGATGCCATGATCTTCGTTTTCTGAATGTTGAGCTTTAAGCCAACCTTTTCACTCTCCAATTTCACTTTCATCAAGAGGCTTTTTAATAATAACACTAGGGGATTCCAATACCCCACTTTGAACATTGGATAGATCATTCAAACAGAAAATTTATAAGGAAACAATAGACTTGAATACACTATAGACCAATTGAATCTTACAACTATATATAGAACATTCAATCCAACAGTAGCAGAACATACATTCTTCCTAAGCACAAACACCTGAAACAGTCTGTAAGATAGATTTACATGTTGGGTGACAGAACACGCCTTAACAATTTCATGAAGATTGAAATAATATCTAGTATATTTTCTGACCAATGATATAAAACTAGAAATCAACAACAGGAAGAAAACTGAAAAATTCACAATGGAAAAAATATGTGGAAATTAAATAACTCACTCCTGAACCACCAATGAGTCAAAAAAGAAGTCCAAATGGAAATCGGAAAGTATCTTGAGACAAACAAAAACAAAATTACAACATCAAAATTCATGGGATGCAGCAAAAGCAATTCTTAGAGGGAAGACCCTAGTGCTGGGAAAGACTGAAGACAGGAGGAGAAGGGGACACAGAGGATGAGATGGTTGGATGGCATCATCAACTCGATGGACATGGGTTTGAATAAGCTCCAGGAGTTGGTGATGGACAGGGGGGCCTGGCGTGCTGCAGTCCATTCAATAGAGTTGAACTCTATTGAATGACTGAACTGAACTGATGAAAAAAGTGAAAGTGTTAAATTGCTTAGTCGTGTCTGATTCTTTGCAATACCATGGACTATAGCCTGGCATGCTGCAATCCGTGGGGTTGCAGAGTCTCCCACAACTGAGTGACTGAACAACCAGTGGGGAGTTTAGAGAGAAATGCTTGTACTAAGATGCAGAAAGCTCAAATAACCTAACTTTACACCTCAACGGATTAGAAAAAGAAGGACAGACTAAGCCCAAACTACTAAAAGAATAGAAATAATTAAATTTAAAGCAGAAATATGTCAAATAGGGACTAAAAAGACAACAGGGGAAAAAAAATCAATGAAATTGAGTTAGTTTTTTTGAAAAGATAAACAAAATAGACAAAGTTTTAACTAGACTAAGAAAAAGAGAGAGCAATAAAATAAACACAATTATAAATGAGAGGAGACTTTACAACTGACACCAAAGAAATACAAAAGATCATAAGAGGCTGCTATGAACAATTATATTCCAAAATTGCCTAAATGAGAAGAAATGAATAATTTTCTAGAAACATACAGCCTATATGTGAATAATAAAAAATAGAAAATTTTAACAGATCAAATTAACAACTTCTTAACACAACTAAGGAGACTGAATTAGTAATCAAAAACCTTTCAACAACAAAAAGCCCAGAACTAGATGGCTTCTCTGGTGAGTTTTACCAAACATTTAAAAAATTAATCCCAATCCTTCTTAAACTTTTCAAAAAAATTGAGACAATGTAACACTCTCAAATTCATTTTAGAAGGCCAGCATTACCCTGATACCAATGTCAAATAAGGACACTGCAAGAAAAACTATTGATTAGCAACCTTGATGAATATAGATGGAAAAATTCTCAACAAAATCCCAGCAAAATTAATTCAATAGCACATTAAAAGGATGATACACTATGATTAAGTGGGATTTATCCCTAGGATGCAAAGATGGTTCAATATAAATAAATCAATAAATGTAATATGCCACATTAATAGGTTGAAGGATAGAAAAATCATATGAGCTTCTCAATAGGTGCAAGAAAGCACTTGGCAATATTCAACATCTTTTCCTAACGAAAGCTCTTAACAAATTAAATACATATAAGAAACATACCTCAAATAACAAAGGCCATATATGACGAGCCTACAACTAATATCACATTCAACAGTGAAGAGCTAAAAATTTTTCTTCTAAAATCAGGAACAAGACAGTGGTGCCTACTCTTACCACTCCTCTTCAAAATAATATCTAAGTCCTAGGCAGAGAAATTAGGCAAGAAAAAAATTCATCCAGCTTGGAAAGAAAAAAGTAAAATCTGTGCTGGCAAATTACATTATCTTATAGATAGAAATGGAGGAGGAAATGGCAACCCACTCCAGTGTTCTTGCCTGGAGAATCCCAGGGACGGTGGGGCCTGATGGGCTGTTGTCTATGGGGTCGCATACAGTCAAACACGACTGAAGCGACTTAGCAGAAGCAGCATAGATAGAAAGCCCTAAATACTCCAATAAAAATATTTTGAAGTGATGAATGAATTCAGTAAAGTTGCAGAATACAAAGTCCACATAAAACATAAATTTCACTTCTATACACTAATAACAAAATATCTGAAAGAGAAATAAAGAAAACAATTTGATTTACAACAGCACCAAAAACAATAAGATATTCAGAAATAACTTAACCAAGGAGATGAAACATCTGTACACTGAAAATTTTAAGACATTGATGAAAAAAATTGAAGACACAAATAAATAGAAAAATATCAGGTGCCTGTGGATCAGAAGAATTAATATAAGATTTCCATACCATCCAAAACTATCTATGGGTTCAATGTACTCTCTATCAAAATTCAAACAGTATTTTTCACAGAAACAAGAAAAACAATTCTAAAATTTGTATGGAACCACAGTAGACCTTGAATAGTGAAAGTGATCTTGAGAAAGAGAACAAAGCAGAAGACATTACACCTCCTGATTACAAGCTATTGTAATCAAAGCAATGTAATCAAACCAGGCATAAAATAGATACATAGAGCACTGTTGGAACAGAGAGACCTAAAATAAACCTATGCATATATATATGTTTAATGCTTGATAAAGAAACCAAAAATACTCAGTGACAAAAGGATAGTCTTCTCAATAAATGGTATTGGGAAAGCTGGATATTCAGATGCAAATGAGTAAAATGGATCCTTATTTATATCACCCATGAAAATCGTCTTGAAATGGGTTAAATACTTAAATGTAAAATATGCAATTGTAAAACTTCTAGAAGAAAACTTAAGGATGAAGCCCTTTGATATTGGTCTTAACAATATTTTTTTGGATATGACACCAAAAGCAGAGGAAACAAAGGCAAAGATAAACAAGTGGAATAATATGAAACTAAAAAGCTTCTGTACAGCAAAAGAAACAATTAATAAAATTAAAAGGCAACCTACAGAATGGGAGAAAACATTTGCAAAACCTATATCAGATACCTGGTTAATATAAAAAATATACAAGGAGCTCATACAACTCAAAACCAATAAAACAAATAGTCCATGTTAAAATAAATGAACTAAGGATACAAATAAACATTTTTAAGGAAAATATATAAATGACTAATAGTTATAAGAAAAGATCCTCAAACACAATTAATCATCAGCGAAATGCAAATGAAAAGCACAATGAGATGTGTTCCCCATCCTGAACCCTCTTCCCTCCTCCCTCCCTCCGGGTCGTCCCAGTGCACCAGCCCCAGGCATCCGGTATCAGGCATCAAACCTGGACTGGTGACTCGTTTCAAACATGATATTATACATATTTCAATGCCATTCTCCCAAATCATCCCACCCTCTCCCTCTCCCAGAGTCCAAAAGACTGTTCTATACATCAGTGTCTCCTCTGTTGTTTCGTATACAGGGTTATTGTTACCATCTTTCTAAATTCCATATATATGCGTTAGTATACTATATTTGTGTTTTTCTTTCTGGCTTACTTCACTCTGTATAATAGGCTCCAGTTCCATCCACCTCATTAGAACTGATTCAAATGTATTCTTTTTAATGGCTGAGTAATACTCCATTGTGTATATGTACCACCGCTTTCTTAGCCATTCACCTGCAGATCGACATCTATGTTGCTTCCAAGTCCTGGCTATTATAAACAGTGCTGCGATGAACATTGGGGTACACGTGTCTCTTTCAATTCTGGTTTCCTCGGTGTGTATGCCCAGCAGTGGGATTGCTGGATCATAAGGCAGTTCTATTTCCAGTTTTTTTGAGGAATCTCCATACTGTTCTCCAAAGTGGCTGTACTAGTTTGCATTCCCACCAACAGTGTAAGAGGGTTCCCTTTTCTCCACACCTCTCCAGCATTTATTGCTTGTGGACTTTTGGATCGCAGCCATTCTGACTGGTGTGAAATGGTACTTCATAGTGGTTTTGATTTGCATTTCTCTGATAATGAGTGATGTTGAGCATCTTTTCATGTGTTTGTTAGCCATCTGTATGTCTTCTTTGGAGAAATGTCTATTTAGATCTTTGGCCCATTTTTTGATTGGGTCATTTATTTTTCTGGAATTGAGCTGTAGGAGTTGCTTGTATATTTTTGAGATTAGTTGTTTGTCTGTTGCTTCATTAGCTATTATTTTCTCCCATTCTGAAGGCTGTCTTTTCACCTTGCTTATAGTTTCCTTTGTTGTGCAGAAGCTTTTTAAGTTTGATTAGGTCCCATTTGTTTATTTTTGATTTTATTTCCAATATTCTGGGAGGTGGGTCATAGAGGATCCTGCTGTGATGTATGTCAGAGAGTGTTTTGCCTATGTTTTCCTCTAGGAGTTTTATGGTTTCTGGTCTTACATTTAGCTCTTTAATCCATTTTGAGTTTATTTTTGTGTGTGGTGTTAGAAAGTGTTCTAGTTTCATTCTTTTACAAGTGTTTGACCAGTTTTCCCAGCACCACTTGTTAAAGAGATTGTCTTTAATCCATTGTATATTCTTGCCTCCTTTGTCAAAGATAAGGTGTCCATATGTGCGTGGATTTATCTCTGGGCTTTCTATTTTGTTCCATTGATCTATATTTCTGTCTTTGTGCCAGTACCATACTGTCTTGATGACTGTGGCTTTGTAGTAGAGCCTGAAGTCAGGCAGGTTGATTCCTCCAGTTCCATTCTTCTTTCTCAAGATAGCTTTGGCTATTCGAGGTTTTTTGTATTTCCATACAAATTGAGAAATTATTTGTTCTAGTTCTGCAAAGAATACCGTTGGTAGCTTGATGGGGATTGCATTGAATCTATAAATTGCTTTGGGTAGTATACTCATTTTCACTATATTGATTCCACCAATCCATGAACATGGTATATTTCTCCATCTATAAGTGTCCTCTTTGATTTCTTTCACCAGTGTTTTATTCTTTTCTATATATAGGTCTTTAGTTTCTTTAGGAAGATATATTCCTATGTATTTTATTCCTTTCATTGCAATGGTGAATGGAATTGTTTCCTTAATTTCTCTTTCTATTTTCTCATTATTAGTGTACAGGAATGCAAGGGATTTCTGTGTGTTGATTTTATATCCTGCAACTTTACTATATTCATTGATTAGTTCTAGTAATTTTCTGGTGGAGTCTTTAGGGTTTTCTACGTAGAGGATCATGTCATCTGCAAACAGTGAGAGTTTTACTTCTTCTTTTCCAATTTGGATTCCTTTTATTTCTTTTTCTGCTCTGATTGCTGTGGCCAAAACTTCCAAAACTATGTTGAATAGTAATGGTGAAAGTGGGCATCCTTGTCTTGTTCCTGACTTTAGAGGAAATGCTTTCAATTTTTCACCATTGAGGATAATGTTTGCTGTGGGTTTGTCATATATAGCTTTCATTATGTTGAGGTATGTTCCTTCTATTCCTGCTTTCTGGAGAGTTTTTTATCATAAATGGATGTTGAACTTTGTCAAAGGCTTTCTCTGCATCTATTGAGATAATCATATGGTTTTTATTTTTCAATTTGTTAATGTGGTATATTACGTTGATTGATTTGCGGATATTGAAGAATCCTTGCATTCCTGGGATAAAGCCCACTTAGTCATGGTGTATGATCTTTTTAATGTGTTGTTGGATTCTGATTGCTAGAATTTTGTTAAGGATTTTTACATCTATGTTCATCAGTGATATTGGCCTGTAGTTTTCTTTTTTTGTGGGATCTTTGTCCAGTTTTGGTATTAGGGTGATGGTGGCCTCATAGAATGAGTTTGGAAGTTTGCCTTCTTCTGCAATTTTCTGGAACAGTTTGAGTAGGATAGGTGTTAGCTCTTCTCTACATTTTTGGTAGAATTCAGCTGTGAAGCCGTCTGGACCTGGGCTTTTGTTTGCTGGAAGATTTCTGATTACAGTTTCAATTTCCGTGCTTGTGATAGGTCTGTTAAGATTTTCTATTTCTAGAACTGATGCTTTTGAACTGTGGTGTTGGAGAAAACTTTTGAAGACTTTTGAGATGTCTGCAAGGAGACCCAACCAGTCCATCCTAAAGGAGTTCAGTCCTGAGTGTTCATTGGAAGGACTGATTTTGAAGGTGAAACCCCAATACTGTGGCTACCTGATGCAAAGAACTGACTCATTTGAAAAGGCCTTGATGTTGGGAAAGATTGAAGGCAGGAGGAGAAGGGGATGACAGAGGATGAGATAGTTGGATGGCATCACCGACTCAATGGACATGAGTTTGGGTTAACTCTGGGAGTTGGTGATGGACAGGGAGGCCTGGTGTGCGGCAGTCCATGGGGTCACAAAGAGTCAAACAAGACTGAACAACTGAACTGAACTGACCTGAATGGAACTGAATAGATGAGTCTTTTTTTCTCTTCCATGGAGCAAGTTGTCTATGGAGGTGTGAAGAGATATTTGATGCCCAGACGGGTGGGCTGGTTGAAAGACTGCTACTATTGTATATGTTCTTTTCTTTCTGTGCACTCTGTAAGACCACATATTCTAGCCACTGTTGAAATCACACAGGCCCATGTTCTGAGCTCTGGTTAATAGAACAGAGCACCATGGCCTGACTAGGCCTATCTTGGTCTCTTTTCCCCATCCACGAGCTAGAAGTGATTGGCTTTAAAGCAAAAGGATGACAAAAACACCAGGTGATAGTAGCCTGGGTTCTGAAAGCATCACATGGAAGACAGCCTACCAACCATTATGGGGAGAAATCATTAACTTCCGTTGTGTTACACCACTAAGATTTTAGGATGTTATTGCTTTGAATGGTTGTGTCACCTAGTGACAACTATATTTTTAATCTGGGGAAAGGGTTTGAATTCCATTCCTCTCTGTAGTTCCTGTAGCTCATAACACAGCTCCTAAGAAACTTCTACCTAGAGTAGACAATGAAAAACATTTTTCAATTAATATACAAGCAAGAGTATGAAGACAAGTATACTGGTATATAGAAATATGGAATTAAATCAAATAAAATAGTGAAGATTCCTTAGTTGTTTCATCTGGTAAAGAAAAATAATACCTACTATACAAGAATGGTAATGAAATTATATTAATATAATCAATGGAAAGTAGCACAATGCTTAGAACAAAAGGAGCACTTAAGAAATAATAGGCTAAATTTTATTAGCTGTGAACTCTACACAGAGTGGTTTCTTGGTTATAACAAACCACATATCTGAGAACAGAGAGGAAGTAGTTTTCTTGAAATTAAAATCTGTATCCAATCATGTTGTGTATCTCAACGTCTCAAACACAATCTTACACACAGAGGTGTAGGTAAGACTGAATTACATTCTGTGGAAAAGGAAGGGAAGATGAAAAGTTATTTGAACTGTATCAAGGAGAAGCACAAAAGTAATAATGCAGATAATGTTAATAATTCTATTGTGGTTTTGAATCAACATTGAGAAAATGTTTATTCTTGTATATGTATAAATTCATATTTTATGGTTAGTGGTCAAAAACATAGCATAGGATTGCAAATGGTCAGTATATTGCAAAAATGAAATCTCTTTAAGAGCTAGGATATAACAAAAATTTATGGAATAACTTTCATACAAACCTCAAATTATTTGAGGATAAGCATATATAGCAATCCATTGATCATTTTCTACTTGGGAGCATTAGGAAAACATCTGAATGCCATAAGTTCCTGAGAGACTTCCTTACAGGCATCTAGGTATAGTTGAATATAGAAACAATCATTTTTTTCTAGGGTTTTCAGGTGATTCATGTTAAAAACAGAATTCAGTTATGAGAGGTAGAGAAACAAATTTTACTAGAATTCTGTCAAAAATTCTGTTCCATTACTCAAACTTAAACTACAGTATAATAATATATCAGAAAATGAATTTTGACATCAATGTTGTATGTACTTAAGTAAACATTTATTACCCATGGAATGGGATGTGATGCAATGGAATAGATACAGAGAAAATTGCAATTCATCAAGTGGGATTAAGTGCTACTGATTTAAACAGAAATGTCAACTCTACAGCTCCCTTTTTTGAGGCACACCAGGGACTTCCAATCCAAATCTCATTTTCTTCTCTTGGGTAAATGAATGACCCAGGTGTCTCTGGGTGCTAGGAATAGGTGACCCAGCTATATTTCCAAACCCTCCATATTCTTTGGAGAGATGATATTATCACTTCTCTGTGTTGAGCCTTGTCATTAATTCAGGTGAGTCATGGGTGAAGAGAGCTGTGGGTGGAACTCATGTTTCATAAGCAGTCTTAGCAGTGATGCAGGGTGGAGGTTGGGGCAGGGATCCAGGACCAATAAAGCTCGGAAAGGTGGTGATGGAAGGATGATTTTGTCTTCGCTTATGGGAGGGTGTGTTGTCAAGAAAATCTGGGCCACTAGATTCAGTGCCAGTACCCAAAGTTCTCTCCCTTGGCTTTACAAGGAGACAAGAACAGAGTTTATCATAACTTGCACCAAGAACCTTGTGAAAACACTGGTCCTGCCTTCTGGGGATCTGATTTCCTAGGACAGGTCATTATGACAGGAGCCCCAGTCCACCTGTAATTCCAAGATGTTGACAGCCTGGGAATCTGAATAAACAGATTGATCTGATTAAATAGTACTGGCGATGTGATTAAACAGATGACTCTGGCAGATATTATATATATTGTTGTTGTTCAGTCGCTAAGTCATGTCTGACTCTTTGGACCTCATGTACTGCAGCACCCCAAGCCTCCCTGTCCCTCACCATCTCCTGGAGTTCACCCAATTTCATGTCAATTGAATTGATGATGACATCTCTGCTGCCCTCTTCTTTTGCCTTCAATCTTTCCCAGCACTGGGGTCTTTTCCAATGAGTTGGCTCTTTTCCTCAGGTGGCCAAAGAATTGGAGCTTCAACTTCAGCATCAATCCTTCCAATGGATATTTAGGGTTGATTTCCTTTAGGATTGACTGGTTTGATCTCCTTGCAGTCCAAGGAACTCTCAAGAGCCTTCTCCAACACCGTAGTTTGAAAACATCAATTCTTTGGTTCTCAACCTTCTTTATGGTCCAATTCTCACATCCATACATGACTACTAGAAAAACCATAGCTTTGACTATAGGGACCTTTGTCAGCAAAGTGAAGTCTTTGTCAGCAAAGTGATGTCTTTGCTTTTTAATCTGCTGTCTAGGTTTGTCATAGCCTTCATTCCAAGAAGCAAGAGTCTTCTAATTTCACGACTGTAGTTGCTATCTGCAGTGATTTTGGAGCCGAAGAAGAGAAAATCTGTCACTGCTGCTACTTTTTCCCCTTCTATTTGCCATGAAGTGATGGGACTGGGTGCTATGTCCTCAGTTTTTTTAATGTTGAGTTTTAAGCCAGCTTTTTCACTCTCCTCTTTAACCTTCATCAAGAGGCTCTTTAGTTCTTCACTTTCTGCCATTAGAGTAGTATCATCCGCATACCGGAGACTGTTGATATTTTCCCCAGCAATCTTTTTTTTTTTTTTTCCTAGCTTGTAACTCATCCAGCCTAGCATTTCCCATGATGTACTCTGCGTATAAGTTAAGTAAACAGGGTGATAATATATAGCCTTGACGTACTCCTTTCCCAATTTGGAACTAGTCCATTGTTCCATGTAAGGTTGCTTCTTGATTCACATACAGGTTTCTCAGGAGACAGGAACGATGGTCTGGTATTCCCATCTCTTTAAGAATTTTGCAGAGTTTCTTGTGATCCGTCAAAAGCTTTTGTCTAGTCAGTGGAAACAGAAGTAAATGTTTTTCTGGGATCCCCTTCCTTTCTCTATGATCTAATGGATGTTGGGAATTTGATCTCTGGTTCCTCTGCCTTTCTAAACCCAGATTGTACATCCGGAAGTTCTCTATTTAAGTACTGCTAAAGCCTAGCTTGAAAGATTTTGAGCATAATCTTACTAGCACAGGAAGTAAGCACAATTGTCTAGTAGTTTGAACATTCTTTAACACTGCCATTCTTTGGAACTGGGATGAAAACTGACCTTTATCAGTCCTGTGACCACTGCTGGATTTTCCAAATTTGCTGACATATTGAATTTAGCACTTTAGCACCATCATCTTTTATTTTTTATTTATTTTTTAATTGAAGGGTAATTGCTTTACAGAATTCTGTTGTTTTCTGCCAAATATCAGCATGAATCACCCATAGGTGTACATATGTCCCCTCTCTCTTGAACCTCCCTCCCATCTTCCTCCCCATCCCACCCCTATAGGTTGTTGCAGAGCCCTGGTTTGAGTTCCCTGAGTCATACAGCAAATTCCCATTGGCTCTCTATTTTATATATGGTAATGTAGATTTCCATGTTACTCTTTCCATACATCTCATCCTCTCCTTCTTCCCCACCATCCTTGCCCATAATTCCATTCTCTATGTATGTTTCACCATTGCTGCTTTGCAAATAAATTCATCAGTACCATGTTTATGGTAATGGTACCATATACCATTTTTTTTTTTTTTTTTAGGTATCAAGAATCTCTTTTATTGATTATCAGAAACATTACAAACATCTAATATGAACAAATTGTAACATGACAGTGATTAGTTTGAACAATTAATACATTAGTATATGATATTTATCTTTCTCTTTCTGACTTATTTCACTCTATGTAATAAGCTCTAGTTTCATCCACCTCATTAGAACTGACTCAAATGTGTTCCTTTGTATGGATGAGTAATATTCCATTGTATATATGTACCACAGCTTCTTTATCCATTCATCTGTCTATGGACATCTAGATTTCTTCCATGTTCTAGCTATTGCAAATAGTGCTGCACTGACATTGGAGTACATGTGTCTTTATCAATTTTGTTTTCCCCAGGGCATATGATAGTAGTGAGATTGCTGGGTCATATGATAGCTTTGGCCTTACTTTTTTAAGGAATCTCCATACCATCTTCCATAGTAGCTCTATTGATGTCCATTGCCACCAGAGTGCAAGAGGGTTCCCTTTTCTCCACACCCTCTCCAGCATTTATTGTTTGTAGACTTTTTGATGATGGCCATTATGACTGGCATGAGGTGATATCTCATAGTTTTGATTTGCATTTCTCTAATAATGAGCAATGTTGTACATCTTTTCATGTGTTTGTTAGCCATCTATATGTCTTCTTTGGAGAAATGTCTGTTTAGGTCTTTTTCCCACTTTTTGATTGGATTGTTTGTTTTTCTGGTATTGACTTGTGTGAGCTGCTTGTATATTTTGGAAATTAATCCTTTGTCAGTTGTTTCATTTACTATAATTTTCTCCCATTCTGATGGTTGTCTTTTCACCTTGTTTATAGTTTTCTTTGCTGTGCAAAAGCTTTTACATTTAATTAGGTTCCACTTGTTTATTTTTGTTTTTATTTCCGTTACTTTATGAGGTGGGTCATGGAGGAGCTTGCTTTGATTTATGTTATTGAGTGTTCTGCCTATGTTTTCCTCTAAGAATTTTATAGTTTCTGGTCTCACATTTAGGCCTTTAGCCCATTTTTAGTTTATCTGTGTACAGAAACACCATTATCTTTTAGTATTTTAAATAGCTCAGCTGGAATTTCATCATTTCCATTAGCTTTATTGGTGGTAATGCTTCCTAAGACCCACTTGACTTTGCACTCCAGGATGTCTGTCTCTAGGTGAGTGCCACACCATTGTAATTAGCTGGGTCATCAAGACCTTTTATGTACAGTTCTTCTGTGTAGGACTAAACAATAGGACTAAGCAGAATTGTCAAAGTCATGGAGGGTTAGTAAAAGTGGCTGTACTGAGCTGAAATACCAAAGAAGGAATGATCCTGGAGAAATATTCTCTATCTCATCCTACACTTCTCCTGGAAGCTGATTCTTTCTTGGCTTATTCATTCATTCATCATTTGGAAAATCAAATAGGAACAGAGGGAGATAGAGTTAGAGAGCTGCAGGGAGGGCTCCTCCAAGAAGGAATCATGTGGGCAGATCCTGAGAAAAGTCCACATTTGGGGAGAGAAGACTTTCAGGCCAAGGGAACTAGTGCAAAGACCCTGGATGAGTGTGTACTTGGAAGAATACTTGCATGAAGATCAGTGTGGCTACAGTGAAGCCAGTGAGAAAAGAAGTGAGACATGGGATAATGGGGGCTGGATTGGGTACTGCCTTGTGATCTATTTAAACAGACCCTTGTGGGGAGTTGTTTGCTTTGGTGAGTGACTTGAGAAGCCATCAGAGGTCTGAGCAAAAGTCTGGCATGGTATGACTTGAGTTTTAAAATAATCGCTCTGGTGGCTATGCTAAGAACAGACTCTGAGTGGGTGACGGTAGAATGAGCAGACCTTTTGAGACACTGTGACAGAAATCCAAGGGTACCAGATAGACTATCCTCAGTGATGTCCTGAGACTCACACAGGAGTACAGCTACAAGGGCAATATATAGCTCCCGCCCATATCCCTCCAGTTTCAATTTTCCTTTGGTGTTAGAGAAGTTTACTCGAATTTCTGGTACCAGCTACCAGAAATTTGACACTCTGGGGCAATTCTCTACCAAGGAGAGAGAAATACCTTGGTTTTCCAGTCTCTCAATGGGACAACTCAGAAGAGCATTCACATAGACTACAGTGGGATTGACCCCAGTTCACACAGCAGTCACGAGTCACCCAGTCTATTAACACACATTTTGCTGTCTCTTCTCCTCTACTGGCCATTCTGCTTCCTGAATCACCTCCCAATCCAATTAATTGCCCTCTAGTTATTATTTCTGCATCTACTTTCAGGGGGATTCAAGAGAAGATGTCCGGTTAAAGGTGACAGTGGCTTGAACAAAGGTGGTAGCTTGGATGAGAAACTGTCAGATTATATCAAAACTGAATACATAATATGCATGTTTTGTAGAAACACAAAAAGTAATAGTTATCCATAATCCCACATTTCAAGGTACATTTTGTTAGCCTTTTGATATATGTATTATTCTTGAAGGTTGATTCTGCTTGGATATTGATGCACAGGTATGTGTGTGAATTTTATGTTAAGAGAATAATACTAAACATACAATATTGTAGTTGCTTTTTCACATTATATGTAGTGAACATTTTATATTTCATTAAACTCAGTGAATATATTTATAAATTCAAATCCTTAATGGTTCACTCCATATAGCAAATTCTACTTCACATAGCATAAATTTGAAACCAATTGCCCACTGTTGAATATCCAGTTTATTTCAAAATTCTCAGTAATGTTAACAACACTTCAATGAACACCCTTGTATAAACATCTTTAAACGTATTTCTTTAAGATAAATTCCTAAAAATGAGACTTCTCAGTCAAAGCATGTTTACAATTTTAGGTACTTTACATATTGTCAAACTGTGCCACAAGCTTTTACTAATTTATATTCCTATGAGAGTGTGTTTCCCTTTAATCATGAGCAATATTCTAATGCTCATTTGGAGAGAGAGAGAGAAAAAAATGATTCTGGAGCACATCACAATCTGTCAATGTTTCTATTAGACTTAACTGTTTGATCTTAATCTGAGGCTTAATTTTTAGAATTAGATGATTTATTAGCATTTAATTCATTGAAAGATTCCATGTGTTGGTGTATGAACACTCTAATATATAAACTATTTTAAAGAATATTTTTCTTATAAAATACAACAAAAATATTACTCACCAGAAATTCTTCACTGTGTTCATATTGGAATCCATATCCCTAGTTCCTTGTATCTTTTTATAAGCAAAATAGGGCATTTTTCATAGGCATGTGATAGACAAAGTGGCTTCCATAATTTTGAACACCAACAACAAAAATTTTCCAGATGAGTATTAAATTAATTACACAAAAACAATGCAGAAACCCTAATCTCGATAATATCAAGCATTATCTTCATTTTAATCTTTGCCAATTCATTTGAAAAAAAGTCTTGAATTTCATGTTGTTTTAATTCACATTTCTACAACTTATAAATATAAAATATAAATATTATATATCTATATAATGTATTTGTACATGCACATACACTTTCTTTTACTGTTTTATCCTTTGCTCTACTTTTGTTTGTGTACTGAGAGGTAATTGGCATGTAATATTGTGTAGGTTGAGAGCTCCCGGCCTACCCACGAGCGGCGCACTGAGAGCCCCTCGCCAGCCGTGCGGCGCACTGACTGAGAGCACGCCCAAGAGGAGCTACCCAAGGACCGAGGAAGGACGGCGGTGAGGACTGGTGCACTAAGCACGGCCGAGGGGAGCTACCCCATTGAGGTCAGGAAGGGCGGTGATGAGGAGATACCCCCTCCCCCAAGGTCAGGAAAGGCGGCGGTGAGGAAAGACCCCTCATCCAAGGTAAGGTGCGATGGCTGTGCTTTGCTGGAGCAACCGGGAAGAGATACCCCACGCCCAAGGTAAGAGAAACTCAAGTAAGATGGTAGGTCTTGAAAGAGGGCATCAGAGGGCAAATACACTGAAACCATACTCACAGAAAACTAGTCAATCTAATCACACTAGGACCACAGCCTTGTCTAACTCAATGAAATCAAGCCATGCCTGTGGGGCAACCCAGGATGGGCGGGTCATGGTGGAGAGATCTGACAGGGTGTGGTCCGCTGGAGAGGGAATGGCAAACCACTTCAGTATTCTTGCCTTGAGAACCCCATGAACAGTATGAAAAGGCAAAATGATAGGATACTGAAAGAGAAACTCCCCAGGTCAGTAGGGGCCCAATATGTTACTGGAGATCAGTGGAGAAATAACTCCAGAAAGAATGAAGGGATGGAACCAAAGCAGAAAGAATACCCAGCTGTAGATGTGTCTGATGATAGAAGCAAAGTCCCATGCTGTAAAGAGCAATATTGCATAGGAACCTGGAATGTCAGGTCCATGAATCAAGGCAAATTGGAAGTGGTCAAACAAGAGATGGCAAGAGTGAATGTCGACATTCTAGGAATTAGCGAACTAAAATGGACTGGACTGGGTGAATTTAACTCAGAGGACCATTATATCTACTACTGTGGGCAGGAATCCCTCAGTGGCCATCATGGTCATAAAAGAGTCCAAAATGCAGTTGCTAAGTTGCTAAGTCGCGTCAGTCGTGTCCGACTCTGTGT
Organism: Tragelaphus eurycerus; assembly: GCA_935064755.1. Lineage (NCBI taxonomy): Eukaryota > Metazoa > Chordata > Mammalia > Artiodactyla > Bovidae > Tragelaphus > Tragelaphus eurycerus. The sequence goes on from CAKXYN010000023.1 coordinate 19,189,767, forward strand.
GACCCCATAGACGGCAGCCAACCAGGCTCCCCCGTCCCTGGGATTCTCCAGGCAAGAACACTGGAGTGGGTTGCCATTTCCTTCTCCAGTGCATGAAAGTGAAAAGTGAAAGTGAAGTCGCTCAGTCATGTCTGACTCTTAGCGACCCCATGGACTGCAGCCTACCAGGCTCCTCCATCCATGGGATTTTCCAGGCAAAAGTACTGGGGTGGGGTGCCATTGCCTTCCCCGCCGAAATGCAGTACTTGGATGCAATCTCAAAAACGACAGAATGATCTCTGTTCGTTTCCAAGGCAAACCATTCAATGTCACAGCAATCAAAGTCTATGCCCCAACCAGTAACGCTGAAGAAGCTGAAGTTGAACGGTTCTATGAAGACCTACAAGACCTTTTAGAACTAACACCCAAAAAAGATGTCCTTTTCATTATAGGGGACTGGAATGCAAAAGTAGGAAGTCAAGAAACACCTGGAGTAACAGGCAAATTTGGCCTTGGAACACGGAATGAAGCAGGGCAAAGACTGATAGAGTTTTGCCAAGAAAATGCACTGGTCATAGCAAATACCCTCTTCCAACAACACAAGAGAAGACTCTATACATGGACATCACCAGATGGTCAACACCGAAATCAGATCGATTATATTCTTTGCAGCCAAAGATGGAGAAGCTCTATACAATCAGCAAAAACAAGACCAGGAGCTGACTGTGGCTCGGACCATGAACTCCTTATTGCCAAATTCAGACTGAAATTGAAGAAAGTAGGGAAAACTACTAGACCATTCAGGTATGACCTAAATCAAATCCCTTATGATTATACAGTGGAAGTGAGAAATAGATTTAAGGGCCTAGATCTGATAGATAGAGTGCCTGATGAACTATGGACTGAGGTTCGTGACATTGTACAGGAGACAGGGATCAAGACCATCCCCATGGAAAAGAAATGCAAAAAAGCAAAATGGCTGTCTGGGGAGGCCGTACAAATAGCTGTGAAAAGAAGAGAAGCGAAAAGCAAAGGAGAAAAGGAAAGATATAAACATCTAAATGCAGAGTTCCAAAGAATAGCAAGAAGAGATAAGAAAGCCTTCTTCAGCGATCAATGCAAAGAAATAGAGGAAAACAACAGAATGGGAAAGACTAAGGATCTCTTCAAGAAAATCAGAGATACCAAAGGAATATTTCATGCAAAGATGGGCTCGATAAAAGACAGAAATGGTATGGACTTAACAGAAGCAGAAGATATTAAGAAGAGGTGGCAAGAATACACAGAAGAACTGTACAAAAAAGAGCTTCACGACCCAGATAATCATGATGGTGTGATCACTGACCTAGAGCCAGACATCCTGGAATGTGAAGTCAAGTGGGCCTTAGAAAGCATCACTATGAACAAAGCTAGTGGAGATGATGGAATTCCAGTGGAGCTATTCCAAATTCTGAAAGATGATGCTGTGAAAGTGCTGCACTCAATATGCCAGCAAATTTGGAAAACTCCGCAGTGGCCACAAGATTGGAAAAGGTCAGTTTTCATCCCAATCCCAAAGAAAGGCAATGCCAAAGAGTGCTCAAACTACTGCACAATTGCACTCACCTCACACGCTAGTAAAGTAATGCTCAAAATTCTCCAAGCCAGCCTTCAGCAATATGTGAACCATGAACTTCCTGATGTTCAAGCTGGATTGAGAAAAGGCAGAGGAACCAGAGATCAAATTGCCAACATCCGCTGGATCATGGAAAAAGCAAGAGAGTTCCAGAAAAACATCAATTTCTGCTTTATTGACTATGCCAAAGCCTTTGACTGTGTAGATCACAATAAACTGTGGGAAATTCTGAAAGAGATGGGAATACCAGACCACCTGATCTGCCTCTTGAGAAATTTGTATGCAGGTCAGGAAGCAACAGTTAGAACTGGTCATGGAACAACAGACTGGTTCCAAATAGGAAAAGGAGTACGTCAAGGCTGTATATTGTCACCCTGTTTATTTAACTTATATGCAGAGTACATCATGAGAAATGCTGGACTGGAAGAAACACAAGTTGGAATCAAGACTGCTGGGAGAAATATCAATAACCTCAGATATGCAGATGACACCACCCTTATGGCAGAAAGTGAAGAGGAACTTAAAAGCCTCTTGATGAAAGTGAAAGTGGAGAGTGAAAAGGTTGACTTAAAGCTCAACATTCAGAAAACGAAGATCATGGCATCTGGTCCCATCACTGGGTCAGACTTTGTTTTTCTGGGCTCCAAAATCACTGCAGATGGTGACTGCAGCCATGAAATTAAAAGACGCTTACTCCTTGGAAGAAAAGTTATGACCAACCTAGATAGCATATTCAAAAGCAGAGACATCACTTTGCCAACAAAGGTTCGCCTAATCAAGGCTATGGTCTTTCCTGTGGTCATGTATGGATGTGAGAGCTGGACTGTGAAGAAGGCTGAGCACCAAAGAATTGATGCTTTTGAACTGTGGTGTTGGAGAAGACTCTTGAGAGTCCCTTGGGCTGCAAGGAGATCCAACTGGTCCATTCTGAAGGAGATCAGCCCTGGGATTTCTTTGGAAGGAATGATGCTAAAGCTGAAACTCCAGTATTTTGGCCACCTCATGCGAAGAGTTGACTCATTGGAGAAGACTCTGATGCTGAGAGGGATGGGGGGCAGGAGGAGAAGGGGACGACAGAGGATGAGATGGCTGGATGGCATCACTGACTCAATGAATGTGAGTCTGAGTGACCTCTGAGAGCTGGTGATGGATAGGGAGGCCTGGCGTGCTGCAGTTCATGGGGTCTCAAAGAGTCGAACACGACTGAGCGACTGATCTGATATGAGTGTGTACAACATGATAGTTTGATGCACATATATATTGTGAAATTATTCCAACAACAAGGTTAGTTAATACAAACATCTACTCAAATAAGTATCATTTTTGTATGTGTGGTGAGAACATTTAAAATCTACACTCAACATCTTGCAAGTATATATGCCTGACTTGTTAACTATGGTCATTCTGCTGAATCTTAGACTCCCAGATCTTATTCGTCTTATAACCAGAAGTTTGTATCCTTTAACCAGCATCTTCCCACTTGCCCTGGTCCCTGACAACCACCTTTCTTCTATTAGTTTGTCTTCTTCAAAGGTTCACATATAAGATCATACAGTATTTGTATTTCTCTGTCTGACTTATTTCTTTTAACATAATGCCCTCAAGGTTCATCCCATCAAGGCTGTTGAAAATGGCAGAAATTCCTTTTATGGTTGAGTAATATTCCATTTTCCCACTGATCTCCAGTAGCATATTGGGCACCTACTGACCTGGGGAGTTTCTCTTTCAGGATCCTATCATTTTGCCTTTTCATACTGTTCATGGGGTTCTCAAGGCAAGAATACTGAAGTGGTTTGCCATTTCCTTCTCCAGTGAACCACATTCTGTCAGATCTCTCCACCCTGACCCGCCCATCTTGGGTTGCCCCATGGGCATGGCTTAGTTTCATTGAGTTAGACAAGGCTGTGGTCCTAGTGTGATTAGATTGACTAGTTTTCTGTGAGTATGGTTTCAGTGTGTTTGCCCTCTGATGCCCTCTTGCAACACCTACCATCTTATTTGGGTTTCTCTTACCTTGGGCGTGGGGTATCTCTTCAAGGCTGCTCCAGCAAAGCGCAGCCATTGCTCCTTACCTTGGATGAGGGGGATCTCTTCACCGCTGCCCTTCCTGACCTTCAATGTGGGATAGCTCCTCTGGGCCCTCCTGCGCCCGCGCAGCCAGGGCTTCTTGGACGTGGGGTTGCTCCTCCTGGCTGCTGACCCTGGCCTTGGGCATGAGGGCGTGGGGTAGCTCCTCCCCTACCACTGCCCCTGGCCTCTGGCTTAATAACTCCAGAAACAATGAAGGGATGGAGCCAAAGCCAAAACAATACCCAGCTGTGGATGTGACTGGTGATAGAAGCAAGGTCCGATGCTGTCAAGAGCAATATTGCATAGGAACCTGGAATGTCAGGTCCATGAATCAAGGCAAATTGGAAGTGATCAAACAAGAGATGGCAAGAGTGAATGTCGACATTCTAGGAGTCAGCGAACTGAAATGGACTGGAATGGGTGAATTTAACTCAGATGAGGAGGAGGAGCTAAGATGGCCGAGGAATAGGATGGGGAGAACACTTTCTCGTACACAAATACATCAAAAGAACATTTAAACGCCGAGTAAATTCCACAAAACAACTTCTGAATGCCGGCAGAGGACATCAGGCACCCAGAAAAGCAACTCATTGCCTTCTAAAGGAGGTAGGGAAAAATACAAAAGACAAAAAAGAGACAAAAGAGGGAGGGATGGACCTCTGTCCAGGGAAGGGAGTCTTAAAAAGAGAGAAGTTTCCAAACACCAGGAAACATTCTCACTGCCGAGTCTGTGCCAAGCCTGGGAAGCAGGGAGGGCAACATAACAGGGAGGAAAAATAAATAAACAATTAAGACCCACAGATTACGAGCCCTACAATAACTTCCCCAGCAGAGAAGCAGTGCAAATGCCTGCATACGCCATTAGCAAGCGGGGGCTGGACAGGGAGGCACAGCGCGGGCTGCATCACTTAGAGTAAGCATCTGGCCTGAATATCCCGAGCGCTACCTGAGCGGAATAATTTGGGCTAGCAAACCAGACTGTGGGATATCTACCACAAGTAAAGCCAGCCCTAACCTAAGACACCGCCAGGCCCGCGCACAGAACAAAGGACTGTACAGAGATAGCTGGCTGCAGACCGTTCCCCTCTGGTGACAGGCAGCCAGAACCGGAGGGGGGCAATCGCAGCCCCAGAGAAACATTATCTACAAAACTGTAAGCAGGCTTCTTTGCTAACTAAGACTTCTTGGGGCTCTGGTCGGTCAACATCCTCCTGAAAAGGTGTGCCGGTCGTACACCTAGAAAACCGAGCGGCAGGAAAGCGATAAGTTGCAGAAGCTGCGCTTGCTAAACACCTCATAACCTGCGATGCTGGAACCTGCAGAGGACACAAAACGCAGGCCCAACCGAACCTGGGCCTCTGAGGACTACCCGAGTGCCTGAACTTGAGCGGCTTAGACCTGGGAGGGGCAAGCAGCCAAGAGCCAGCCGTGGATGGTTCCCGGCGGAGCCTGAGAAGTGTGGGCAGGGAGGCTACATGTGCTGTGAGTGCGGGCAGGCCCAGTGTGGCTGAGGCATTGGAAGCACACGCCAGTGTTATTTATTTGCAGCATCCCTCCCTCCCTACAGCACAACTGAACAAGTGAGCCTAAAAAAAAAAAAAAAAAAGGGTGTACACCACTGCCCTCTTTGTATCAGGGCAGAAATCAGAAACTGAAGAGACCAGCAAACAGAAGAAGCTGTAACAGAGGGAACCGCCATGGAAGCAACAGGCAATAAACTAAAACCCCGTGGTTAGTACCAACTACATAGGAAGGGGCCTATGCTGCTGCTGCTAAGTCGCTTCAGTCGTGTCCAACTTTGTGCGACCCCATAGACGTCAGCCCACCAGGCTTCCCTGTCTCTGGGATTCTCCAGGCAAGAACACTGGAGTGGGTTGCCATTTCCTTCTCCAATGTGTGAAAGTGAAAAGTGAAAGTGAAGTCGCTCAGTTGTGTCCAACTCTTTGCGACCCCATGGACTGCAGCCCACCAGGCTCCTCCATCCATGGGATTTTCTAGGCAAGATTACTGGAGTGGCTTGCCATTGCCTTAGATCTTGAGAAATTTAAGCCGGAACAAGGAGCTAGCTGAAAATGAACTGAATCCACAATACCCACAACAATATCAGAGAAAGTCCTATATATTTTTTTTAATATTTTTACCATCATTCTTTCTTTCTATTTTTTTAATTAAAAAAAATTTTAAATCCTCTATTACTCCTTTAATTTTGACTTTTATATCCTACTATTACTTTGTAAAAAAAATAATAAAAATAAATAAATAAAAGACCCTTTAAAAAACAAACAAACTTCATATATATATATTTTATAATTTTTGTGATCCTTTTTTTTTTTTTTTCTTTAACATTGTATTTTTGAAACTCCAAACTCGCCTCTAGATTTTTAACTTTTGCTTTTTGGTATTTGGTATCAATTTGTACCTATATTTTCTTTATAACTTTTGTGACTCTTTTTTTTTTTTTTTCTCTCGTTCTTTACCTTCTTCTTTTCTTTAACATTGTATTTTTGAAACTCCAAACTCTACTCTAGAATTTTAATTTTTGCTTTTAGGCATTTGTTACCAATTTGGCACCTTTAAGAACCTAATCTTCAGTACGCACTTTTTACTAGGGAGCGAGACTACTGGCTTGACTGTTCTCTCCATCTCTGGACTCTCCTTTTTCTCCACCAGGTCACCTGCATCTGCTCCCTAACCCCTCTCTACTCTACCCAACTCTGTGAATTTTTGTGTGTTCCAAACAAAGGAAAACACTTAGGGAACTGATTACTGGCTGGATCTGTCTCTCTCCTTTTCATTCCCTCCTTTTATCCTCCTGACCACCTCTGTCTCCTTCCTCCCTCTTCTCTTCTCTGTATAACTCTGTTAACATCTCTGAGCGGTCCAGTTGTAGAGTGCACATAAGGAAGTGATTACTGGTTAGCCTGCTCTCTCCTCTATTGATTCCACCACATCTCATTCGGGTCACCTCTAACTCCCTCCTCCCTCTTCTCTTCCCCATGTAACTCTGTGAACCTCACTGGGTAACCCTCACGGTGGAGAAACTTTTCATCTTTAACCTAGATGTTTTATCAATAGTGCTGTATAGAAGGAGAAGTTTTGAGACTACTGTAAAAATAAGACCGATAATTGGAAGCAGGAGGCTTAAGTCCAAACCCTGACTCCAGGGAACATTAATTAATAGGAGCTCATCAAATGCTTCCATACCTACACTGAAACCAAGCACCACACAAGGGCCAACAAGTTCCACGGCAAGACATACCAAGCAAATTCTACAGCAACACAGGAACACAGCCCTGAGCTCCAATATACAGGCTACCCCAAGTCACCCCAAAATCATAGACATCTCATAACTCATTACTGGACACTTCATTGCACTCCAGAGAGAAGAAATCCAGCTCCATCCACCAGAACACTGACACAAGCTTCGCTAACCAAGAAACCTTGACAAGCCACCTGTACAAACTCACACACAGTGAGGAAATGCCACAATAAAGAGAACTCCACAAACTGCCAGAATACAGTAAGGACAACACAAACTCAGCAATTTAAACAAGATGAAGGGGAGGAGCTAAGATAGTGAGGAATAGGCCGGGAGAACACTTTCTCCTCCACAAATTCATCAAAAGAACATCTAAACACCGAGTAAATTCCACAAAACAACTTGGGAAAGCCGGCAGAGGACATCAGACACCCAGAAAAGCAACTCATTGCCTTCTAAAGGAAGTGGGAAAAAATATAAAAGACAAAAAAGAGACAAAGAGGGAAGGATGGACCTCTGTTCAGGGAAGGGCGTCTTTAAAAAAGAGAAGTTTCCAAACACCAGGAAACACTCTCACTGCCGAGTCTGTGCTGAACCAGGGAAGCACGGAGGCCAAAATAACGGGGAGGAAAATAAATAAACAGTTAAACCCCACAGACTACGAGCCCTACAATAACTTCCCCAGCGGAGAAGCAGCGCAAACACCTGCATCCGCCATTAGCAAGAGGGGGCTGGGCAGGGAGGCACCACGCGGGCTGCTTCGTGGGCTGCATCGGCCTGAATATCCCAAGCGCTACCTGAGCGGAATAATTTGGGCTAGCAAACCAGACTGTGGGATACCTACCACAAGTAAAGCCAGCCCTAACCCAAGACACCGCCAGACCCGCGCACAGAACAAAGGACTGTACAGAGATAGCCGGCTGCAGACTGTTCCCCTCTGGTGACAGGCAGCCAGAGCCGGAGGGAGGCAATCGCAGCCCCAGAGAGACATTATCTACAAAACTGTAAGCAGGTTTCTTTGCTAACTAAGACTTCTTGGGGCTCTGGTCGGCTAACATCCACCTAAGAAGTGCGCTGGTGGTACACCTAGAAAACCGAGTGGCGGGGAGGCGATAAGTCGCAGAAGCCACACTTGCTAAACACCTCATTACCTGCGCTGCTGGATTCTGTGAAGGGCACAAAACACAGGCTCAACTGAGCCTGGACCTCTGAGGACTACCTGAGTGCCTGAACTTGAGCGGCTTAGACCTGGGAGGGGCAGGCAGCCCAGGGCCGGTCGCGGATGGTTCCAGCGGGGAAACAGAGAGCCTAAGCAGAGTAGGCAGGGAGACTACACGTGCCATGAGTGGGGACAGACCCAGTGTGGCTGAGCCACTGCGAGCACATGCCAGTGATATTTATTTGCAGCATCCTTCCCTCCCCGCAGCGCTACTGAACAAGTGAGCCTAAAAAAAAAAAAAGGGGGGGGGGGTGTCCACCACTGCCCCCTTTGTATCAGGGCGGAAATCAGAAACTGAAGAGACCAGCAAACAGAAGATGCTATAACAGAGGAAACCGCCATGGAAGTGACAGGCAATAAACTAAAACCCCGTGGTTAGTACCAACTACAGAGAAAGGGGCCTATAGATATTGAGAAATTTAAGCCGGAACAAGGAACTAGCTGAAAATGAACTGAACCCACAATACCGACAACAATAACAGAGAGTCTTATATATATTGTTACTATTTTTACCATCATTCTTTCTTTCTTTCTTTTTTAAATATTTTTTATTAAAAAAATTTTTTTAATTTTGAACCGTGAACTTCCTGATGTTCAAGCTGGTTTTAGAAAAGGCAGAGGAACCAGAGATCAAATTGCCAACATCTGCTGGATCATCGAAAAAGCAAGAGAGTTCCAGAAAAACATCTATTTCTGCTTTATTGACAATGCCAAAGCCTTTGACTGTGTAGATCACAATAAACTGTGGGAAATTCTGAAAGAGATGGGAATACCAGACCACCTGATCTGCCTCTTGAGAAATCTGTATGCAGGTCAGGAAGCAACAGTTAGAACTGGTCATGGAACAACAGACTGGTTCCAAATAGGAAAAGGAGTACGTCAAGGCTGTATATTGTCACCCTGTTTATTTAACTTATATGCAGAGTACATCATGAGAAATGCTGGACTGGAAGAAACACAAGTTGGAATCAAGATTGCTGGGAGAAATATCAATAACCTCAGATATGTGGATGACACCACCCTTATGGCAGAAAGTGAAGAGGGGCTAAAAACCTCTTGATGAAAGTGAAAGTGGAGAGTGAAAAGGTTGGCTTAAAGCTCAACATTCAGAAAACGAAGATCATGGCATCTGGCCCCATCACTACATGGGAAATAGATGGGGAAACAGTGGAAACAGTGTCAGACTTTATTTTTCTGGGCTCCAAATCACTGCAGATGGTGACTACAGCCATGAAATTGAAAGACGCTTACTCCTTGGAAGGAAAGTTATGACCAACCTAGATAGCATATTCAAAAGCAGAGACATCACTTTGCCAACAAAGGTTTGCCTAGTCAAGGCTATGGTCTTTCCTGTGGTCATGTATGGATGTGAGAACTGGACTGTGAAGAAGGCTGAGCGCCAAAGAATTGATGCTTTTGAACTGTGGTGTTGGAGAAGACTCTTGAGAGTCCCTTGGACTGCAAGGAGATCCAACCAGTCCATTCTGAAGGAGATCAACCCTGGGATTTCTTTGGAAGGAATGATGCTAAAGCTGAAACTCCAGTATTTTGGCCACCTCATGCGAAGAGTTGACTCATTGGAGAAGACTCTGATGCTGGGAGGGATTGGGGGCAGAAGGAGAAGGGGACGACTGAGGATGAGATGGCTGGATGGCATCACTGAGTCGATGGATGTGAGTCTGAATGACCTCCGGGAGTTGGTGATGGACAGGGAGGCCTGGCGTGCTGCGGTTCATGGGGTCGCAAAGAGTCGGACACGACTGAGTGACTGATCTGATCTGATCCTCTAGTACGCCTTTAATTTCGACTTTTAGAACCTATTATTACTTTGTAAAAAAAATAATAAGTAAAAATAAATAAAGACCCTTCTTTTTAAAGGAAAAAAAAAAAAAACCAAACTTCACATATATATTTTTTATAACTTTTGTGACCCTTTTTTTGTCTTTTTTATTTTCTTTTTTTCTTTCCTTTTCTCTTTTCTTTAACATTGTATTTTTGAAACTCCAAACTCTGCTCTAGATTCATAAGTTTAGCTTATTGGTAATTGCTATCAATTTTTTACCTTTTCATTTTTTTAAAAAACTTTTGTGACTTTTTTTTTTTCGTCCCTCTTTCTATCTCTTCATCTTTTCTTTGACATTGTATTCTTGAAACTCCAAACTCTAATCTGGATCTTTAATTTATGCTTTCTGTTATATGTAATCAATTTGTGCCTATATCTTCTTTATAATTTTTGTGACTTTGTTTGTTTTTGGTTTTGGTTTTATTTTCTTTCTTCCTTCCTTTCTTTTTTTTCTCTTTTTTTCCTTCTATCTTTGTTTTTCTTCTTCTTTTCTTTAACATTGTATTATTGAAACTCCAAACTCTACTCTAGATTTTTAACTTTTGCTTTTTAATATTGGTTATCATTTTGTACCTATATTTTCTTTATAACTTTTGTGACTCCTTATGTTTTCTTTTTTCTTTTTCTTTCTTTATTTTCCTTCTTCTTCTCTTTAACACTGTACTTTTGAATCTCCAAACTACTCTAGATTTGTAATTTTTGCTTTTAGGTATTTGTTACCTACTCTGTACCTTGAAGAACCTAATCTTCATTACGCACTTTTTTCTAGGGAGCGAGATTACTGGCTTGACTGTTCTCTCCACCTTGGGACTCTCCTTTTTTCCCACCAGTTCGCCTGTGTCTCCTCCCTAACTCCTCTCTACTCTATCCAACTCTGTGAATTTCTGAGTGTTCCAAATAAAGGAAAACACTTAGGGAACTGATTACTGACTGGATCTGTCTCTCTCCTTTTCATTCCCTCCTTTTATCCTCCTGACCACCTCTGTCTCCTTCCTCCCTCTTTTCTTCTCTGTATAACTCCGTGAACATCTCTGAGCGGTCCAATTGTGGAGTACAGTATAGAAGGAGAAGTTTTTGAGATGACTGTAAAAATAAGACCGATAACTGGAAGCAGGAGGCTTAAGTCCAAACCCTGATCCCACAGAACATTAATTGACAGGAGCTCATCAAATGCCTCCAAACCTACACTGAAACCAAGCATCACACAAGGGCCAACAAGTTCCACGGCAAGGCATACCAAGCAAATTCTCCAGAAACACAGGAACACAGACCTGAGTGCCAATATACAGGCTACCCAAAGTGACCTCCAAATCATAGACATCTCATAACTCATTACTAGACACTCCATTGCACTCCAGAGAGAAGAAATCCAGCTCCATCCACCAGAACACCGACACAAGCTTCCATAACCAAGAAACCTTGACAAGCCACCTGTACAAACCCACATACAGTGAGGAAATGCCACAATAAAGAGAACTCCACAAACTGCCAGGATACAGTAAGGATAACACAAACTCAGCAATTTAAACAAGATGAAGAGACAGAAGAATTCCCAGCAGGTAAAGGAACAGGATAAATGCCCACCAAACCAAACAAAAGAGGAAGAAGTAGCGAATCTACCTGATAAAGAATTCCAAATAATGATAGTGAAATTAATCCAAAATCTGGAAATCAAAATGGAATCACAGATAAATAGACTGGAGAAAAGCATTGAGAAGATGCAAGAAAGGTTTAACAAGGACCTAGGGGAAGGCAATGGCACCCCACCCCAGTATTTTTGCCTGGAAAATCCCATGGACGGAGGATCGTGGTAGGCTCCAGTCTATGGGGTCGCTAAGAGTCGGACACGACTGAGCGACTTCACTTTCACTTTTCACTTTCCTGCATTGGAGAAGGAAATGGCAACCCACTCCAGTGTTCTTGCCTGGAGAATCCCAGGGATGGGGGAGCCTGGTGGGCTGCCGTCCATGGGGTCACACAGAGTCGGACATGACTGAAGTGATTTAGCAGTAGCAGAAGAAATAAAAAAGAGTTAATATATAATGAACAATGCAATAAATGAGATCCAAAACACTCTGGAGGCAACAAATAGTTGAATAACAGAGGCAGAAGATAGGATTAGTGAATTAGAAGATAGAATGGTAGAAATAAATGAATCAGAGGAGAAAAAAGAAAAACGAATTAAAAGAAATGAGGACAATCTCAGAGACCTCCAGGACAATATTAAACGTTACAACATTCGAATCATAGGAGTCCCAGAAGAAGAAGACAAACAGAAAGACCATGAGAAAATACTAGAGGAGATAATAGTTGAAAACTTCCCTAAAATGGGGAAGGAAATAATCACTCAAGTCCAAGAAACCCAGAGAGTCCCAAACAGGATAAACCCAAGGTGAAACACCCCGAGACACATATTAATCAAATAAACAAAGATCAAACACAAAGAACAAATATTAAAAGCAGCAAGGGAAAAACAACAAATAACACACAAGGGAATTCCCATAAGGATAACAGCTGATCTTTCAATAGAGATTCTCCAAGCCAGGAGGGAATGGCAAGACATACTTAAAGTGATGAAAGAAAAGAACCTACAGCCCAGATTATTGTACCCAGCAAGGATCTCATTCAAATATGAAGGAGAAATCAAAACCTTCACAGACAAGCAAAAGCTGAGAGAATTCAGCACCACCAAACCAGCTCTCCAACAAATCACTAAAGGACATTCTCTAGACAGGAAACACAAAAAGGGTATATAAATTCTAACCCAAAACAAGAAAGTAAATGGCAATGGGATCATACTTATCAATAATTACCTTAAATGTAAATGGGTTGAATGCCCCAACCAAAAGACAGAGACTGGCCGAATGGATACAAAAACAAGACCCCTACATATGTTGTCTACAAGAGACCCACCTCAAAACAGGGGACACATATAGACTGAAAGTGAAGGGCTGGAAAAAGATTTTCCATGCAAATAGGGACCAAAAGAAAGCAGAAGTAGCAATATTCATATCAGATAAAATAGACTTTAAAACAAAGGCTGTGAAAAGAGACAAAGAAGGCCACTACATAATGATCAAAGGATCAATCCAAGAAGAAGATATAACAATTATAAACATATATGCACCCAACATAGGAGCACCGCAATATGTAAGACAAATACTAACAAGTATGAAAGGAGAAATCAACAATTACACAATAATAGTGGGAGACTTTAATACCCCACTCACACCAATGGATAGATCAACTAAACAGAAAATTAACAAGGAAACACAAACTTTAAATGATACAATAGACCAGTTAGACCTAATTGGATATCTATAGGACATTTCTTCCCAAAACAATGAATTTCACCTTTTTCTCAAGCGCACACGGAACCTTCTCCAGGATAGACCACATCCTGGGCCATAAATCTCAATAACAGGAGAAAAACTATTAAAAATTCCAACATATGGAGGCTGAACAACACGCTGCTGAATAACCAACAAATCACGGAAGAAATCAAAAACGAAATCAAAATCTGCATAGAAACGAATGAAAATGAAAATGAAAACACAACAACCCAAAACCTGTGGGATACAGTAAAAGCAGTCCTAAGGGGACAGTTCATAGCAATACAGGCATACCTCAAGAAATAAGAAAAAAGCCAAATAAATAACCTAACTCTACACCTAAAGCAACTAGAAAAGGAAGAAATGAAGAACCCTAAGATTAGTAGAAGGAAAGAAATCTTAAAAATTAGGGCAGAAATAAATGCAAAAGAAACAAAAGAGACCATAGCAAAAATCAACAAAGCCAAAAGCTGGTTCTTTGAAAGGGTAAATAAAATTGACAAACCATTAGCCAGACTCATCAAGAAACAAAGGGAGAAAAATCAAATCAATAAAATTAGAAATGAAAATGGAGAGATCACAACAGACAACACAGAAATACAAAGGATCATAAGAGAATACTACCAGCAATTATATGGCAATAACATGGACAATGTGGAAGAATTGGACAAATTCTTAGAAATGTACAACTTTCCAAAACTGGATCAGGAAGAAATAGAAAATCTTAACAGACCCATCACAAGCACGGAAATTGAAACCGTAATCAGAAATCTTCCAGCAAACAAAAGCCTAGGCCCAGACGGCTTCATAGCTGAATTCTACCAAAAATTTAGAGAAGAGCTAACACCTATCCTACTCAAACTGTTCCAGAAAATTGCAGAGGAAGGTAAACTTCCAAACTCATTCTATGAGGCCACCATCACCCTAATACCAAAACTGGACAAAGATGCCACAAAAAAAGAAAACTACAGGCCAATATCACTGATGAACACAGATGCAAAAATCCTTAACAAAATTCTAGCAATCAGAATCCAACAACACATTAAAAAGATCATACACCATGACTAAGTGGGCTTTATCGCAGGAATGCAAGGATTCTTCAATATCTGCAAATCAATCAACGTAATACACCACATTAACAAATTGAAAAATAAAAACCATATGATTATCTCAATAGATGCAGAGAAAGCCTTTGACAAGGTTCAACATCCATTTATGATAAAAACTCTCCAGAAAGCAGGAATAGAAGGAACATACCTCAACATAATGAAAGCTATATATGACAAACCCACAGCAAACATTATCCTCAATGGTGAAAAATTGAAAGCATTTCCTCTAAAGTCAGGAACAAGACAAGGATGCCCACTTTCACCATTACTATTCAACATAATTTTGGAAGTTTTGGCCACAGCAATCAGAGCAGAAAAAGAAATAAAAGGAATCCAAATTGGAAAAGAAGAAGTAAAACTCTCACTGTTTGCAGATGACATGATCCTCTACGTAGAAAACCCTAAAGACTCCACCAGAAAATTACTAGAACTAATCAATGAATATAGTAAAGTTGCAGGATATAAAATCAACACACAGAAATCCCTTGCATTCCTGTTCACTAATAATGAGAAAATAGAAAGAGAAATTAAGGAAACAATTCCATTCACCATTGCAATGAAAAGAATAAAATACATAGGAATATATCTTCCTAAAGTAACTAAAGACCTATATATAGAAAAGAATAAAACACTGGTGAAAGAAATCAAAGAGGACACTTATAGATGGAGAAATATACCATGTTCATGGATCGGTAGAATCAATATAGTGAAAATGAATATACTACCCAAAGCAATTTATAGATACAATGCAATCCCCATCAAGCTACCAACGGTATTCTTCACAGAACTAGAACAAATAATTTCTCAATTTGTATGGAAATACAAAAAACCTCGAATAGCCAAAGCTATCTTGAGAAAGAAGAATGGAACTGGAGGAATCAACCTGCCTGACTTCAGGCTCTACTACAAAGCCACAGTCATCAAGACAGTATGGTACTGGCACAAAGACAGAAATATAGATCAATGGAACAAAATAGAAAGCCCAGAGATAAATCCACGCACATATGGACACCTTATCTTTGACAAAGGAGGCAAGAATATACAATGGATTAAAGACAATCTCTTTAACAAGTGGTGCTGGGAAAACTGGTCAAACACTTGTAAAAGAATGAAACTAGAACACTTTCTAACACCATACACAAAAATAAACTCAAAATGGATTAAAGAGCTAAATGTAAGACCAGAAACCATAAAACTCCTAGAAGAAAACATAGGCAAAACACTCTCTGACATTCATCACAGCAGGATCCTCTATGACCCACCTCCCAGAATATTGGAAATAAAATAAAAAATAAATAAATGGGATCTAATGAAACTTAAAAGCTTCTGCACAACAAAGGAAACTATAAGCAAGGTGAAACGACAGCCTTCAGAATGGGAGAAAATAATAACAAATGAAGCAACAGACAAACAACTAATCTCAAAAATATACAAGCAACTCCTACAGCTCAGTTCCAGAAAAATAAATGACCCAGTCAAAAAATGGGCCAAAGAACTAGGTAGACATTTCTCCAAAGAAGACATACAGATGGCTAACAAATACATGAAAAGATGCTCAACATCACTTATTATCCGAGAAATGCAAATCAAAACCACTATGAGGTACCATTTCACATCAGTCAGAATGGCTGCGATCCAAAAGTCCACAAGCAATAAATGCTGGAGAGGGTGTGGAGAAAAGGGAACCCTCTTACACTGTGGGTGGGAATGTAAACTAGTACAGCCATTTTGGAGAACAATATGGAGATTCCTCAAAAAACTGGGAATAGAACTGCCTTATGATCTAGCAATCCCACTGCTGGGCATACACACTGAGAAAACCAGAATTGAAAGAGACACGTGTACCCCAATGTTCATAACAGCACTGTTTACAATAGCCAGGACTTGGAAGTAACCTAGATGTCCATCCACAGATGAATGGCTAAGAAAGTGGTGGTACATATACACAATGGAGTATTACTCAGCCATTAAAAAGAATGCATTTGAATCAGTTCTAATCAGGTGGATGGAACTGGAGCCTATTATACAGAGTGAAGTAAGCCAGAAAGAAAAACACAAATATAGTATACTAATGCATATATATGGAATTTAGAAAGATGGTAACAATAACCCTGTTTATGAGACAGCAAAAGAGACACTGATGTATAGAACAGACTTTTGAACTCTGGGAACGGGAGAAGGTGGGATGATTTGGGAGAATAGCATTGAAATATATATAATATCATGTCTGAAACGAGTTGCTAGTTCAGGTACAATGCCTGATAACGGATGCTGCGGACTGGTGCACTGGGACGACCCAGGAGGATGGTATGAGGAGGGAGGAGGGAGGAGGGTTCAGGATGGGGAACACATGTATACTTGTGGCGGATCCATCTTGATGTATGGCAAAAGCAGTACAATATTGTAAAGTTAAGCAAAATAAAATTTAATTTAAAAAAAAAAAAAACAACAAAAGCATCAGTTCTTCACCACTCAGCTTTCTTTATAGTCCAACTCTCACATCCATATATGACCACTGGAAAAACCATAGCCTTGACTAGATCTTTGACATGGATCTTTGTTGGCAAATTTATGTCTCTGCTTTTTAATAAGCTGTCTAGTTTGGTCATAACTTTCCTTCCAAGGAATAAGCATCTTTTAATTTCATGGCTGCAGTCACCATCTGCAGTGATTTTGGAGCCCCCAAAATTAAAGTCTGCCACCGTTTCTCCATCTATTTGCCATGAAGTGATGGGACCAGATACCATGATCTTAGTTTTCTGAATATTAAGCTTTAAGTCAACTTTTTCACTTTCCTCTTTCACTCTCATTAAGAGGCTCGTTTGTTCTTCTTCACTTTTGGCCATAAGGGTGGTGTCATCTGCATATCTGAAGTTATTGATAGTTCTCCTGGCATTCTTGATTCCAGCTTGTGCTTCATCCAGCCCAGCATTTCTCATGATGTACTCTGCATATAAGTTAAAGGAGCAGGATGACAATATACAGCCTTGATGTACTCCTTTTCCTATTTGGAACTAGTCTGTTGTTCCATGTCCAGTTCTAACTGTTGCTTCCTGACCTACATATAGGTTTCTGAAGAGTCAGGTCAGGTGGTCTGGTATTCCCATCTCTTTCAGAATTTTCCACAGATTATTGTGATCCACACAGTCAAAGGCTTGGCATAGTCAATAAAACAGAAACAGATGTTTTTCTGGAACTCTCTTGCTTTTTCAATGATCCAGCAGATGTTTGCAATTTGATCTCTGGTTCTTCTGCCTTTTCTAAAACCAGCTTGAATAGCTGGAAGTTCATGGTTCACGTATGGCTGAAGCCTGGCTTGGAGAATTTTGAGCATTACTTTAATAGCGTGTGAGATGAGTGCAATTGTGTGGTAGTTTGAGCATTCTTTGGCATTGCCTTTCTTTGGGATTCAATCAGTTCTGTTCAGTTCAGTCACTCAGTCATGTCCGACTCTTTGCAACCCCATGAATCGCAGCACACCAGGCCTCCCTGTCCATCACCAACCCCCAGAGTTCACTCAGCCTCATGTCCATCGAGTCAGTGATGCCATCCAGCCATCTCATCCTCTGTCGTCCCCTTCTCCTCCTGCCCTCAATCCCTCCCAGCATCAGAGTCTTCTCCAATGAGTCAACTCATGGCATGAGGTGGCCAAAGTACTGGAGTTTCAGCTTTACCATCATTCCTTCCAAAGAACAACCAGGGCTGATCTCCTTCAGAATGGCCTGGTTGGATCTCCTTGCAGTCCAAGGGACTCTCAAGAGTCTTCTCCAACACCACAGTTCAAAAGCATCAATTCTTCGGTGCTCAGCTTTCTTCACAGTCCAACTCTCACATACATACATGACCACTGGAAAAACCATATCCTTGACTAGACGAACCTTTGTTGGCAAAGTAATGTCTCTGCTTTTGAATATGCTATCTAGGTTGGTCATAACCTTCCTTCCAAGGAGTAAGGGTCCTTTAATTTCATGGCTGCAGTCACCATCTGCAGTGATTTTGGAGCCTACCCCCCCACCCCCCAAATAAAGTCTGACACTGTTTTCACTGTTTCCCCATCCATTTCCCATGAAGTGATGGGACCAGATGCCATGATCTTAGTTTTCTGAATGTTGAGCTTTATGCCAACTTTTTCACTGTCTTCTTTCACTTTTATGAAGAGGCTTTTTAGTTCTTCTTCACTTTCTGCCATAAGGGTGGTGTCATCTGCGTACATCCAGCTAAATATACTGGCACTCAGAGTGATGCATGTCCCATCTATGAGGTCCCTATGTGACTCCCTATGGTCTGGTGACCTATGAACTCTAAAGACAAGTTTCTACCTTCCCATCCCCACCCCGTAACTCCCCACCCACCTTCCCATCCTTAATGTGCACTGTAAACTAGAATCAGGATAAGAGTTATAAAAGCTCATCTGCCAAGTTCCTTACTAATTATAAAATTCTGCTGGGTGGCCCTTGTATAAGTTCTTTATGAGAGGGGATGAAAATGTTCTGGATGAGACTTTGATTATATTATATCTCTGGGAAAATTTCCTTTGTGCACTGTTTTCAGTGGCCCATCTTTGAACATTTTCCCTATGACCATGTACATTGGAAGTTGGTGTTGGCAAGTTTGTCCTTCTTGAAGGTTGTCCACCATTTGTTATCTATTTGCTGCTGGTACTGGTTTAAGGGCTCACATGTTTTAGCTTCTGCATAGTCACAGTTTTCTGTGGTAAGTCTACTTACTTCCAGTCATTTCCATGGGTTAGTGGAAGGAATACCAATAGCCAATCTTCAGTCTCTTTTCTAATGACAGTTCTCAAAATGGAATTTTTTCTTCCCCTTCCAAATATTTTTCTCTGTAACTTAAAGGGACAGTAAACTTGAGAGAGGGGTGGAAGGGAAGGGCCTACCATCCTTAATCTGATCTTTAACAGTTGGAGTTTCTTTGAATTACAAATGAAAAGACTTATTAGACCTGCCTGATCAGCAAGCTCTCCTTTAGAAAACAAAACAGCAGAATAGAACAAAACTCAAACAAATTAACCAAAAAATATTGGCAAAAATGAAAATTTATTAACCACTCTAGATCAAGGATATATCTATGTTGTTCCATTGCTTCTGACTTGCAGTTAAGAGTGAGGTTCACCTTGTCTCATGTAAATAAAAATCCATATGAAATAGATGAATTTATGAAAGCAGGAAGACATTCAACAAATAGTCTTAGAAATCATTCCTTCTCACTCATCATCATATTGTAACATCTGGCAAGCCCAAGAATAAAGAGTTAACCATGCATACTTGCAAGAAAGAGTGAATGAACAAATTCTTGTTAAAAGCTTCTGGAAAATTCATTCCTTTTGTTGGTAATTTCAAATAGGAGCCTGCCATTCCTCAGCCTTGCCTCTATGGATGTGATTTTTTTCCCCTTGCTATATTCCCTAAATTCCTCCATCAGTTATTTATTTTCCATTTGGGGCAGAAACACTTGAAAGCATTGTCATTTAAAATGTCTTATAAGGAGAAAGGATCTTACCAAATGAGCTGTAAATCTCACACACTTGCTTTGGAAATGAATAGTTTATAGTTTGCATATTACCAGTTGCTTACTTGGTTGAGGTCCTGATCAGGAAGCTGAGGAAGACTCTGTGGTAGCACATGGGGTCAAGGAGGTATAGCAGAAGTGATGGAGAATTTGATATTTCTCTGGAAATGAGTCTTCTATTTTTAGAAGATAATACAATATAGTAGAAAGAATACAAATTTTGAATTTTTTATTGATTGGTAGGTTTTGTTTACAAGCTATAACTGTTTATGAGCTATATAACTCTGAGAAAGTTACCAAACCTCTTTTTAGTTCATTTTCCTTCTCTGAAAAATTTGGGATAATAGTGGTACATTCTCCATAGTATTATTTGAAGGATTAAGTGAACTAATAGATGGGAAGCAGTTTCAAATACATTCACTATCATAATTGGCTCTCAAAAAATACCTTTGATAAAAATGATCAGTTTCTAATCCATTTGTCCTTCTCACAAGGATTATAGATATAGGGCATCAATCTCACAGGAATAGAGCTTGCTGTTGGCACCTTTTCCTACCCAACTCAGAAGATTATTGGAGAAATAGGAGCAGGACTCACCTCACCCTGGTACTCTTTCTTTAAGGCAGTATTTTACCACATTAGAACTTTGTTCTTTTTTGGAAGGGGTGGGGAGTTTGGAGCAAAGAAATGTTTACTATTGGGCCAAGAAAGGAGACCAGGTGACTCATGCTCAAAAAAATCTCCAACTATCAGAATTCTGTCTTTATGCAGAATATGATATCAGTGTGACCAGTGCAAAGAGCACTGGGCTGATAGTTCAACACACATTTGTATTTCTTTGTTATTTTGTCAATTTATGCATGAATTCAGCAAATATCGCTGAGGGCTTATGATTGCTAATTTGCTATAACTGTGGAGTTGAGTATTTTAACTGTCCCCCATCCCCATATGAATAGGAACTTAATGATGTCACTTAAACTCTTGATGTGTTGGTTGACTCAACTGTCCACAGTGATCAGCCCTGCCCTGTCTTTCTCACAGTTTTTATGCTAGAACAGGTTGGAGAGTGCTTTGCAGAATAAAAGGACTAGACAATTATGAGGTGTCAGTATATTAATAGCATTTCTTGAGCAACCTTTGGGATATGCCATGACTACTCCTCACTAGTCATTAAACTGTAACAATCTCCCTCTTTCTTTATGATCATAAGAAAGCCACAAAAGAAAGTGGATAATAAAGAGAGATTGTTAGAGTTTAATGACATTTTGCTGAATGCAAATAACTGAACCCAAGATTCTTTCATTGTTGAGTTAGGTGTGAAGTTATGGCTGTGAAAAAAGATGAGAAAGTTAAATGGGTATAGTGACTGTCCTTTTCATCATAGGTGACAGTAATGCAAAAGTAAGTCAAGAGATACCTGGAGAAACAAGCAAGTTTGGCCTTGAAGTACAAAATAAAGCAGGGCAAAGGCTAATAGAGTTTTGCCAAAAGGACACACTGGTCATAGCAAACACCCTCTTCCAACACACAAGAGAAGACTCTACACAGGGACATCACCAGATGGTCAATACCGAAGTCAGATTGATTTTATTCTTTGCAACTGAAGATGGAGAAGTTCTATACAGTTAGCAAAAACAAGACCAGGAGCTGACTGTGGCTCACATCATGAACTCTTTATTGCCAAATTCAGACTTAAATTGAAGAAAGCAGGGAAAACCACTAGATCATTCAGGTATGACCAAAATCAAATCCCTTATGATTATACAGTGGAAGTGACAAATAGATTCAAAGGATTAGATGTGATAGACAGAGTGCCTGAAGAACCATGGACTGAGGTTCATAACACTGTACAGGAGGCAGTGATGAAAACCATCCCCAAGAAAAATAAATGCAAAAAGGCAAAATAGTTATCTGAGGAGGACTTAAAAACAGCTGAGAAAAGAAGCGAAAGGCAAAGGAGAAAAGGAAAGATACACCCATTGAAATTCAGACTTTCAATGAAAAGCAAGGAATAAGGAAGACTTCCTAAGTGAGCAATGCAAAGAAATAGAGGAAGACAGTAGAATGGGAAAGACTAGAGAAAAATTAGAGATATGAAGGGAATATTTCATGCAAAATTGGGCACAATAAAGGACAGAAACAGTATGGACCTAACAGAAGCAGAAGATATTAAGAAGAGGAAGCAAGAATACACAGAAAAACTATACAAAAAAGATCTTAATGACCCAGATAACCACGATGGTGTTATCACTCACCTAGAGCCAGACATCCTGGGGTGCAAAGTCAAGCATTATCTTTTAGGATTTGAAATAGCTCAGCTGGAATTCTATAATCTCCACTAGCATCACTACCAACAAAGCTAGTGGAGGTGATGGAATTCCAGCTGAGCTATTTCAAATCCTAGAAGATAATGCTATTAAAGTGGTTCACTCAATATGCCAGCAAATTTGGAAAATTCAGCAGTGGCCACAGGACTGGAAAAGATCAGTTTTTATTCCAATCCCAAAGAAGGGCAATGCCAAAGAGTGGTCAAACTACTCCACAATTGCATTCATTTCACTTGTTAGCAAGATGATGCTCAAAATCCTTCAAGCTAGGCTTCAACAGTATGTGAACCAAGAACTTCCAGATGTGCAAGCTGGATTTAAAAAAGGCAGAAGAACCAGAGATCAAATTGCCAACATCTGTTGGATCATTGAAAAAGCAAGAGAATTCCAGAAAAACATCTATTTCTTCTTCATTGATTATGCTAAAGCCTTTGACTGTGTAGATCACAATAAACTGTGGAAATTTCTTAGAGTGAATACCAGATGACCTTCTTGCCTTCTGAGAAATCTGTATGCAGGCCAAGAAGCAATAGTTGGAATTGGATATGGAACAACAGACTGGTTCAATATTGGGAAAGGAGTGCATCAAGGTTGTGTACTGTCACCCTACTCATTTAGCACATATGCAGAGTCCATCATGTGAAATGCTGGGCTGGATGAATCACAAGCTGAAATCAAGTTTGCTGGGAGAAATATCAATAACCTCAGATATGCACATGACATGACCCTTATGGCAGAAAGAAAGAGGAGGCTTAAAACTCAATATTCAAAAAACTAAGATCATGGAAACTGGTCCCATCACTTCATGACAGACAGATAGGGAAATAATGGAATAGGTGACAAATTTTATTTTCTTGGGCCTCAAAATCACTATGGACAGTGACCACAACCATGTAATAAAAAGAAGCTTGATCCTTGGAAGAAAAGCTATGACAAAACTAGACAGCATATTAAAAAGTAGAGATATCAGTTTGCCAACAAAGGTCCATATATTCAAAGCTATGGTTTTTCCAGAAGTCGTGTATGGATATGAGAGCCAGACAATTAAAAAGGCTGAGTGCCAAAGAATTGATGCTTTTGAACTGTGATGTTGGAGAAGACTCTTGAGAGTCCCTTGGACAGGAAGGAAATCCAACCAGTCCATCCTAAAGGAAATCAATACTGAATATTCATTGGAAGGACTGATGCTAAGGCTGAAACTCTAATACTCTGGCCACCTAATGAGAAGAACTAACTCATTTGAAAAGACCCTGATGCTGGGGAAGATTGAAGGCAGGAGGTGAAGGAGATGACAGAGGATAAGATGGTTGGATGGCATCACCAACTCATTGGACATGAGTTTGAGCACACACTGGGAGTTGGTGATGGACAGGGAAGCCTGGCATGCTGCAGTCCATGGGGTCGCAAAGAGTCAGACACAACTGAGTCACTGAACTGAACTGATATATAAAATAGATAAACTAATAAAAAACAAATGTATAGAGCAGGCAATTCTATTCAGTACTCTGAAATGACCTATGTGGGGAAATAATCTAAAAAAAAGTTGATACATGTATAACTGATTCACTTTGCTGTACAGCAGAAACTAACACAGAATTGTAAATGAATTATACTCCAATAAATATTTTTTAAAGAGCTGAAGCTATACCCTTTATTGCTCTTACATCCTAGAAACTTGACTCTCAGATTTGGCTAAATTATTCAGACTATGAATCAGAAGTATAATTGTTTTTAATGTCTGCTGATGTTTTACACAGCAATTGGAATATTTCATAGAATATTAGTGCTGCAAGGGACCTTAACAAATCCTAATCAGATGCCTTTCATTTTGTAAACAAAAATATTCAAAGGCAAATCACTCCTCTGAGTGCACAGCATTGGTGCATGCTTGGTTGTAGAGTTCTCTGAGTGCCTTCCCTCTGATGCTCCAGAGATTCCCAGGTTGCGCTTTGTGGTATTAGAAGGAGAACACTAGCACAAATTTATATTTTTCCTAGAGGACTAACACTGCTAAAAACAGAGTGGGTATTAGGCTATGTTAGGTTCAATTTAAGTTGAATAGGTACTCAATCTCTAGAAAGGGGAATAAAATGAAGAAGCTGATGTGTAGGTTAAGTAGTTCTCAACCATGGAAAATTTTGTCCTCAATGGGGCATTTGGCAATGTCTGCAGGTATTTTTGGAGCAACACCTGGGAGAGTGCTACCTGCATCTAGTGAGTAGAGGTCAGAGATCCTGCTAGATATCCTACAAAGCAAAGGATAGCCCCTCATTACCAAAAAGTATACACTCCCAAATGTCAATAGGTTGCAAAAACCTGCAGTGGGTATTCTTGTCAGCTCAAGAGAGAGGGCAAGGCAAAGAACAAAGGATAGAGAACTGTCATTTACAAATTGTATCTACAAACATAATGGCCAAATAATTTCTCCTCTCAGGGTAATAAGGTGGTGAGATGTCTGATATCAGGTGAATCATTTTAAGAGCATTTAATGATGAGATGAAGTCTTGATGGACAGATTATTAACCAATATTCTCACAAGGAGATTCTAAATTTATTATTCAATTAACCCATTGTCTTGCTTGTGCCAAAAGATCCTCTGAAGATAGTCTTTGATCCTTTGAGTCTGAGAGCCACACATCCGGTCCAAAGTCCCAGCACTAACACTTTCATAGACTGTGCAGCCCCTAAATTTATTTGCTGAAGTCTTAATCCCCTAATTTGACTGTATTTGGAGATGTGGGCCTTGAAAGAAGTAACTCAGATGAAACGAGGTTGTAAGGTGGGGCTACGATCTGATAGAATTTGTGTCCTTCTAAAAAGAAACACTGGAGAAGGCAATGGCACCCCATTCCAGTACTCTTGCCTGGAAAATCCCATGGACGGACGAGCCTGGGTGGCTGCAGTCCATGGGGTCGCTAAGAGTCGGACACGACTGAGCGACTTCACTTTCACTTTTCACGTTCATGCATTGGAGAAGGAAATGGCAACCCACTCCAGTGTTCCTGCCTGGAGAATCCCAGGGACAGGGGAGCCTGGTGGGCTGCCGTCTATGGGGTCTCACAGAGTCGGACACAACAGAAGCAACTTAGCAGCAGCAGCAGAAAAAGAAACACCAGAGCTCCATCTCTCTGTGCACTAAGAGGAAAGGCCATGTGAGGATTCTGTGAGAAAGTCACTGTCTAAAAGCCAGGAAAAGTGGCTTCATCAAAGAAAACTGAACTCTACCAGACCTTGATCTATGATTTTCAGCCTCCAGACTGTGAGAAAGAAATTTCAGTTATTTAAGCACCCAACCTGTGGCATTTTGATGGCATTCTAAACAGACTAATATACTCAAGAAGCTTGAAAACTGAAAAAGAGCAGAAAGTAATAAAGATCTCCAAGAATATCTTACAAGGGAAATCGTAAGAGAGTAAAACTCAGATTTTCCTCCAGTGAAGACTATCAGTGAGCATTCCCCTGCCATCCCCACACCAGCATTATCACCTAACAACTTCTTTCCAATAACAGGCAGTTCTAACTGACTCTGGTGTTTTGGAAGCTAGGCTTCCTTTTGGTTGACGAAGACTTTTCAACAAAACAAAACATACTGAATAACATAATTAGAAGATATTTTAATAAAAGGAAGATAAATGATATTTTTGTGGAATAGGGATTATGTATCAGGGCCATCTATTAATAATGACAACAAAAAAAGTGTTTCCTTGAAGCCTTTGGTGCAATACTTTTAAATATTAGGTTTGCATAGGAATTATTTAGAATACTTGTTAAAGATTCAGATTCATGGGCCCATCACCATAGATTCTGACTTAGTGGGTTTGAAGTAGGGCCTAGAATCTATTTACAAAACCCTTGGCATTTCTGTACAGGCAATTCACTAATCACACTGAGAAACACTGTGTCCATACTTCACAATGAACTTTTCAACGGTAATTTCATTCACAATAAATTTAAGAAAATGGGGAAAAAATAAATGAAGGGGTTCAGAGAAAAGGAAATGCAATGAGGTATAAAAACAATGAAAACTGAAATATAATCCAGATAAGAAGAAGTGAGGGCAACCTTGGGGAGGAACTGCATTTTAGAGCAAGTCACAGTGAAAAGGGATGGAACCTGCTAGAAGTTTATAGTAAGAAAATTCAGTTTATTTCCATTTGTCATAACCAGCTTCTAAATTCCAGTCATGGCATTTATAGTCATTGTTAGGGACAATAATTAATTCACTCTGTCTCTCACTTTAAAACTTTAAATCAGTCTATAGTCTTCTATAGAACCTCTCTTTTGGTTCACTAAGGAGATTCAGGAGGAAAAAATTCATGATATTTAAGTGCCAATAGAAGATGGGAATTAGACCAGCTGAAGATATGCTGCGTGACATATTCCATAGTTATTTCTCATAGGATATTTTATGGGCATATTCCATAGATATCTGAAATCAGACTATCAAGAGAAGAACCCCACAGGTGAAAACTATTTTGTATACCCGCACATTCTGTGACTCTTAATGTTTATTTTACTTCGGTGAAATCAAGTTTAAATGACATCAGTCACAAGAGGAAAATGGAGTGTTTTGATATGGGTGGGCCATGGAGATATAAGGGAGAACATGGTGGGACAGCTACAGATTGTACATAAGTATTCTGGATGTCTATTGCCAATTATGTGATATTGGAAATTATATTTCCCAGAATCTTGTGGATATGCCTGATACTTTTCTGGGTTGGGTTATACAAAAGTGAAGTTGCATGAGATTTGGAAGGCAGATGTGAAATAGAAGTCATATGCTCTGAAGATCCTTGTCAATGAGATGTGGTGAGAGAAAGACATAAAGGCATAGGTGGGTTCCAATTTGTTACTGATCTTTTCAACTGGCAGCCTTGATGAACAACAGAACCCTTGGCCTGCTATCTGACCATTTTCTGGTAAATGCATAGAACCAAAAAACTTCTACAGACTACTATAGCCCTCCACACAGTTGAACTATAGCAGCTAGGTGCTCCTAGCTTCCAGATGTTCCTGCAAGCTCTAATTCATTCAGTCACACCATGAATAGCTAATGGCTTTTCTCTGATCCTTCTACTCTAGACTTTTACTTCCCAAGTGATTCCCTCAATCATATAAGGTCTAGTTCTTATAATAAATTTCTTATTCCATGACCCTTGTGATAATACGGCTTCCCAGACTAAACTCTGATCAGTAACAACCCTATATTACTTCCCTCCGCCAACCTTTCAATGCATACCAGCCTCATAGACCTTTGAAGTACAAAGAACATTGAGAAGAAACAATTCTTCACATATACTTGAACTAACTCTTTCCATAATAATTAGTATCTAGATATGAGAGCTTTCTCATATCTAGAGCTTTCTTGGAGAAGGCAATGGCAACCCACTCCAGTAATCTTGCCTGGAAAATCCCATGGACGAAGGAGCCTGGTAGGCTGCAGTCCGTGGGGTCGCTAAGGGCACAACTGAGCAACTTTACTTTCAATTTTCACTTTCATGCATTGGAGAAGGAAATGGCAACCCACTCCAGTTTTCTTGCCTGGAGAATCCCAGGGACATAGGAGCCTAGTGGGCTGCCGTCTATGGGGTCACACAGAGTCGGACACGACTGAAGTGACTTAGCAGCAGCAACAGCAGCAGAGCTTTCTCTCATATCTAGAGAAAGGTTGGATGTGTAGAGCTAATGTTTTGCAACAATAAGAAATTGAAGGCATCCTTCAATTTATAAAGAATTTAGATTGAGACACATGGACTTTAAGGACAATTGTAAAATTTTGGAGTCCAGATGGTTGTCAGTGACCCTTATTTTGTTGTTCAGTCCCTAAGTCATTTCCTATTCTATGTGACCCCACAGACTGTAGCACACCAGACTTTGCTGAACTTCAATGTCTCCTAGAGTTTGCTCAGACTCATATCCATTGAGTCAGTGATGCCATCCAACCATTTCATCCTCTCACATCATTCTCCTACCTTCTATATTTCCCAGCATCAGGGCCTTTTCCAATGAGTCAGCTCTTCACATCAGGTGGCCAAAGTATTGGAACTTCAGCTTCAGCATCAGTCCTTCTAACAAATACTCTGAGTTTATTTCCTTTAGGATTGACTGATTTTATCTCCTTGCTGTCCAAGGAGCTCCCAAGAGTCTTCTCCAGCATCACAATTCAAAAACATCATTTTTTTTGGGGGGGGGGCGGGTACTCAGCCTTCTTTATGGTCCAGCTCTCACATCCATATATGACTATTGGAAAAATCATAGCTTTGACTATTGGACCTTTATTAGAAAAGTGATGTCCCTGATTTTTAATATACTGTCTAGATTTGTCATAGCTTTCCTTATGCAGAGTACATCATGAGAAATTCTGGACTGGAAGAAACACAAGCTGGAATCAAGATTGCCGGGAGAAATATCAATAACCTCAGATATGCAGATGACACCATGTTATGGCAGTAAGTGAAGAGGAACTAAAAAACCTCTTGATGAAAGTGAAAGAGGAGAGTGAAAAAGTTGGCTCAAAGCTCAACATTCAGGAAACAAAGATCATGGCATCCGGTCCCATCACTTCATGGGAAATAGATGGGGAAACAGTGGAAACAGTGTCAGACTTTATTTTTTGGGGCTCCAAAATCACTACAGTTGGTGACTGCAGCCATGAAATTAAAAGACACTTACTCCTTGGAAGGAAAGTTATGACCAACCTAGATAGCATATTCAAAAGCAAAGACATTACTTTACCAACAGAAGTCTGTCTAGTCAAGGCTATGGTTTTTCCTGTGGTCATGTATGGATGTGAGAGTTGGACTGTGAAGAAGGCTGAGCGCTGAAGAATTGATGCTTTTGAACTGTGGTGTTGGAGAGAAGACTCTTGAGAGTCCCTTGGACTGCAAGGAGATCCAACCGGTCCATTCTGAAGGAGATCAGCCCTGGGATATTTTGGAAAGAATGATGCTAAAGCTAAAACTCCAGTACTTTGGCCACCTCATGCGAAGAGTTGACTCATTGGAGAAGACTCTGATGCTGGGAGGGATTGGGGGCAGGAGAAGGGGACGACAGAGGATGAGATAGCTGGATGGCATCACTGACTTGGTGGACGTGAGTCTGAGTGAACTCCGGGAATTGGTGATGGACAGGGAGGCCTGGTGTGATGCGATTCATGGGGTTGCAAAGAGTCAGATATGACTGAGTGACTGAACTGAACTGAACTTCCTTCCAAGGAGCAAGTGCTTTTTAGTTTCATGGCTGTAGCTATGGATTTCAGAGCCCAAGAAAATAAAATCTTCACTGTTTCCACTTTTTCCCTCATCTATTTGCATTGAAGTCATGGGGCCAGATGCCATGATCTTCATTTTCTTAATATTGAGTTTTAAATCAGCTTTTTAACTCTCCTATTTCACCCTCTGTAAAGAAGGCTGAGCGCCGAAGAATTGATGCTTTGGAACTGTGGTGTTGGAGAAGACTCTTGAGAGTCCCTTGGACTGCAAGAAGATACAACCAGTCCATTCTGAAGGAGATCAATCCTGGAATTTCTTTAGAAGGAATGATGCTAAAGCTGAAACTCCAGTATTTTGGCCACCTCATGCGAAGAGTTGACTCATTGGAGAAGACTCTGATGCTGGGAGGGATTGAGGGCAGGAGGAGAAGGGGACGACAGAGGATGAGATGGCTGGATGGCATCACTAACTTGATGGGTGTGAGTCTGGGTGACCTCCGGGAGCTGGTGATGGACAGGGAGGCCTGGCGTGCTGCGGTTCATGGGGTCGCAAAGAGTCGGACACGACTGAGCAACTGATCTGATCTGATCTGATCTGATTTCACCCTCATCAAGAGGCTCTTTAGTTCCTCTTTGCTTTCTGCCATTAGAGTGGTGTCATTTGCATATCTGAGGTTGTTGATATTTCTCCTGGCAATCTTGATTCCAGCTTGTGATTCATTCAGCCTGGAATTTTGCATGATGTAGTCTACATATAAGTTAAATAAGCAGGGTGACAACATACAGCCTTGATGTACTCCTTTCCCAATTTTGAATCAGTTCATTTTTTCATATCTGGTTCTAACCATTGCTTCTTGACCTGCATATAGGGTTCTCAGGAGACAGGTAAGATGGTCTGGTATTCACATATCTTTAAGAATTCTCCACAGTTTGTTGTGATCCACAAACTCAAAGCCTTTCACAGAGTCAGTGAAACAGATGTTTTTTTTTGGGAATTTCCTTGCTTTTTATATGATTCAATGGATGCTGGCTATTTGATCTCTGGTTCCTTTGAGTTTTCTAAATCCAGTTTGTACATCTGGAAGTTCTTGGTTCACGTACTGTTGAAGCCTAACTTGAAGGATTTTGAGCATTACCTTTCTAGCATGTGAAATGAGTGCAACTGTACAGTAGTTTGAACATTCTTTGGCATCACCTTTCTTTGAGACTGGAATGAAAACTGACCTTTCCCAGTCCTATGGCCATGGTTGAGTTTTCCAAATTTGCTGACATATTGAGTGCAGCCCTCAATCTGGATATGTTTAGAAGACTAGATGAGGAAGTCAATCAATAGGCAAGTGGATGTTCTTCAGACAAGCCACTTGGAGAAATCTGCTTTAGCAGAGTGACTGGAAATGCAGAAATCAAAGGGATGCCATGGGTTATGAAAGTGGCAACTTATACAGTGATTTAAGATGCTTTAAAACCAAAGAGAAACTCTCTATAGAGCAAATAATGTTACTTTCCTTTTCCAAGTGCAGCCTGCTCACAGCCAGAGGAGACCACAGGAAGTTCACATTCTGGGTCAGTAATACTGGTGGTTGAAGTTCTGCAGGGTTTGGGTCCACCCATACTCAGTGGCTGCTGCTGCTGCTAAGTCGCTTCAGTTGTGTCCGACTCTGTACAACCCCATAGACAGCAGGCTACCAAGCTGCCCTGTCCCTGAGATTCTCTAGGCAAGAACACTGGAGTGGGTTGCCATTTCCTTCTCCAATGCATGAAAGTGAAAAGTGAAAGAGAAGACACTCAGTCGTGTCCGACTCTTTGCGACCCCATGGACTGCAGCCAACCAGGCTCCTCCGTCCATGGGATTTTCCAGGCAAGAGTACTGGAGTGGGTGCCATTGCCTTCTCTGAGAACTCAGTGGCAGTGTCCTCCAAACTCTGCTTTGGATTGGTGGACTGCAGGACTTGGAGTGACTCAGCACCCTTCCTAGATAGAAGGTAGATAAGCAAAGAGAGTAGAGACAGTTACATTTACGACTGGACTTGAGGTTAGTTAGTAAAACACATCTTTGTTTTGTTAGCACAGCTGTTTCAATACTTTTATTTATCTGTTTTACAGTAAATATTTTATATGAAGATTTCTAACCTTACTAAGGCTGAAATAATTAGGAAATTTATTTTTCCAACTTCAGACCAATAAGTAGATGAGGATCTGGTTTCTTCCTGAAGTCTTGTGGAAATAGCATCAGATGCTCCTTCTGAGTGCTGTTCACTGGCATGACTGCAGGGATGTGCACCCAGAGGGATAGATGTTCAGACTCAGCAATGGACAGTTCCTGCTGCCTCTTACCTGGCATGAACCTCAAATATTTTCTTTCTCCACTGTCTGGCACTTTCCATGGGAAAACAGATGACACCACCCTATGGCAGAAAGCAAAGAAGAACTGAAGAGCCTCTTGATGAAAGTGAAAAAGGAGAGTCAAAAATTTGGCTTAAAACTCAACATTCATAAAACTAAGATCATGGCATTCAGTCTCATCACTTCATGGCAAATAGATGGGAAAACAGTGGAAACAGTGACAGACTATATTTTCTTGGGCTCCAAAATCACTGCAGATGGTGATTGCAGTCATGAAATTAAAAGACACTTGCTCCTTGGAAGAAAAATTATGACCAGCCTAGACAACATATTAAAAAGCAGAGACATTACTTTGCCAACAAAGGCCTGCCTAGTCAAAGCTATGGTTTTTCCAGTAGTCATGTGTGGATGTGAGAGTTGGACTATAAAGAAAGCTGAGCGCCGAAGAACTGATGCTTTTGAATTGTGGTGTTGGAGAAGACTCTTGAGAATCCCTTGTACTGCGAGGAGATCCAACCAGTCCATCTTAAAGGAAATCAGTCCTGAATATTCATTGGAAGGACTGATGCTGAAGCTGAAACTCCAATACTTTGGCCACCTGATGCAAAGAACTGACTCATTTGAAAAGAACCCTGATGCTGGGAAAGATTGAAGATGAGGGGAGAAGGGAACAACAGAGGATGAGATGGTTGGATGACATCACCGACACGATGGACATGAGTTTGAGTAGGCTCCGGGAGTTGGTGCTGGACAGGGAAGCCTGGCCTGCTGCAGTCTGTGGGGTTGCAGAGTTGGACATGACTGAGTGACTGAACTGATGGGAAAACTCTCTCCCTTTCCTCTCAATTAAAAGGAAAATTTCCTGTCAGTTCAAAGCATCTAAAGGATTAGCCTGACTTCAAAACTGAAATTGTCTTCCACTCTGCTGCCTTACTAAGCTACCCCCAAAGCTGAAAATTTCCTCCACCCTCACTGAAAATAAAACGGTCCCCTGAGTAGGGGGCTAGCTGATGGCAGCAGCTGGGTGAGCTTCACAACTACTACTGAAGGAATAGGATCGTCCTGTGATAATCAGACCTTCCTCCCTCAGAGGCACTGGGGTTTGTAACTGGTACACTTATTTCTGTTTTACCTGTAAGTAAAGGGTAATCATACATTAATTCCCTTAAGCTATAGTTGAAATCATGTTTTAACTGGGAGATGGAAGCTTCCAGGCCTCCTTAAAATGCTAATAAGCTTTGAGAAGTATGATGGCAAGGGCTTCTAAGATGGGTTTGCTGGTGTCCAGGGCTGCTGTGGATGTAATCAAGGTCTGTCCCTACATGTCCTCTTTAGCCCTTGCAAGATACCCTGAAGACTGTGGAACACTTTCTCTTTATCTGACATGTGATACGACTACCAGCACACTTCTCTAGCCCCCTAGCCTCCCCAGACAACCCCATAGAATTGGTAGAGGCACAAAAACTGTGAGGCAAACAAAGTTGGTCTCTGGTGCATTTCCATCAGAGCTCATGGAGGTAAGAGCTTCACATGGAATGGAACTAGCAAAACCAAAACCAGGAAGTGGCAAACACTGGAAAGTAGAACCTGGGCAAGATACAAGAATCGGGAGGAAAAGTCAAGGTCAAGTCCCCAATTAGCATAATAAAAGCCCCCAATTCCATTGAGAATTGGCATTTCTGGGGTTGCTGGGGCCAGAAGTAGACTGGAACTTACAAGGAGAAAGTCCTGAGAGTTAGCGTTGGAGAAGACTCTTGAGAATCCCTTGGACTGCAAGGAGATCCAACCAGTCCATTCTGAAGGAGATCAGCCCTGGGATTTCTTTGGAAGGAATGATGCTAAAGCTGAAACTCCAGTACTTTGGCCACCTCATGCGAAGAGTTGAGTCACTGGAAAAGACTCTGATGCTGGGAGGGATTGGGGGCAGGAGGAGAAGGGGACGACAGAAGATGAGATGGCTGGATGGCATCACTGACTCGATGGATGTGAGTCTGAGTGACCTCCGGGACTTGGTGATTGGCGTGCTGCGATTCATGGGGTCACAGAGTCGGACACGACTGAGCGACTGATCTGATCTGATCTGATCTGAATGCAGTTCTCTCGACAACTTTCCGCTAGGGCAGGACTTCTCCGAGGGGATGAGTTCTCTTTTATCTCAAGGATGCACCTCTCTTTTATCTCAGTATTGAAGGGCCAGTATTCAGAATTCTTCACAGTTTTCCTCTCATAGATTTTCTGTTGCTGTTGTCCCCTAATCTGATTGTTGTCTCTCTCAAGGGGTGGAGTACCAAGACTGGAGTGTGAAGCTAATTGCTTTGCTTCACCAAGTTTCTGTTCTTCCTCCAAGACAACTTTTACACTTTCTCTCCCCTTTCTATAGTAATATCTACCTTGGGCATGTCACTTAGCACTGGGTACATGTGGTGGCCCAAAACTTAGAGCTGACTAATTCAGTGAAAGATGTTAAGGGCAGGTAAGGAGCTGTTATTCATCTTAGCATTTGCCTTTTAGTAGAGAATTTACTTTCTCCAAAACTCCCTCTAATGAAAGAGGGGAGAACCTGCCCATGTTGTCACCTCTCAAATCCTGTCCTATAGGTGTTATCTCTTCCACTTACTAGCCCAAGAACAATACTGAAGTAAAGAACAGAGCAGCTCTCAGTTTAAAGAATGTTTCCCAGGCCAATGGAATCAAGCAGTTGGCAACTCCCAAATCTGTTTGCAGACAGTGCTGAAAGTTGAGATTAGTATAGCTGCAGGATTGGATACAATCTTCAGATTGTCTTGCCAAATATGGGTTAAAATGACTTTGGCTGCTGTACACTCCAGTTTCAATGGAGGCAGAGAAAGCGTTTCTTTCTCTCATCTTTTCTGAGCTCCTGGGGCCTAACAGTCAGTGTTTGGCTTAGAAAGGGATTTGGTATCTTTTTATTATAGTTTTGATGTCAACTCCAATGCTACATGGGAAGCCTTCTTATTTTCAAGGGGCAGCCACAAGCAGAGAAGAGCAATCTGTGTTTTTCTATTTTTTTTTTTTTTTTGTCTCTGAGATAATTTTGAAGGAGGCAATGTTTGTGTTTCCAAATTACCCTTCCACTTTTCAATTTTTGTATCTCCTTACATATCCTCATATATCATTTTCATGGTTTTGTGGTTTTAGGCTGTTCTTCTTTTAAGAGGAAAGCAATCTGATAGTAAGCCTATATTAGGTATTCAGACCTGAGTATGTTATTCCTTTAAAGGCTACTTAGATTTTTTAAAAGGTTGCAGAAAGAGGACAATACTCAAACCATATTTGCCTTACATGCAAAAACATTTTTGACTCAAAATATAAGTATCAGTTTTCATAACCCAAGCAAACAGACCTCTGGAAATGTTCAGTTCTCTCTTGGTAGAAGCATTGGTTAATTGCAGCTTCAATTCATATCTCTGGTATTACTGATAAAGCAATGGTTTATGTGGATTGTATTATTTATTTATTTGTATAATCCAGAATATTTTAGAATTTAGATGGAACATGGAGGTGGGGAGAGGGTGTAGAGCAATAAAGCAGAATAATGGGAGCCCCGGAAGGTGAGCATGCATTGTTTATATGGTCACTGGTCACTAATGTTGATTGGTATCAAGGTAAGATCAGGTCTGATCATTAATATCTTGAAGTCTTTAATCTTTTTTAGGCATCTATGCTATTTTAAAAATAAACTTACAAAATACCTACCATAATACTTTATAAAATATAATAATTTAGTTGAAAGATTAATATTAGTATGAATATTTGTGGGAATATCATTAAGTAGAGGAACTTCCCTGGTGGCTCAGATGGTAAAGCATCTGCCTGCAACATGCGAGACCTGGGTTCAATCCCTGGGTGGGGAAGATCCTCTGGAGAAGGAAATGGCAACCCATTCCAGTACTCTTGCTTGGAAAATTCCATGGATGGAGGAGCCTGGTAGGCTACAGTCCATGGGGTCTCAAAGAGTCGGACACGACTGATCGACTTCACTTTCACTTTCATTAAGTAGAACCGTTTTAGCTGTTTGTGACATAAACACTGATGGGATGCATAGACTCCAGATGAAATGTATACAATGTTCAGTGTTAAAAAGCAACACTATTTCCACTGGAAACATATATTCCTGGCACAGAGAAGTCTGTTAAGAAAAATATTTTCTATCAATAACACATAATAATGGTGGCTGATGTCTTGAGCTTGAAGAAAGAACCCCAGGGATGAATGCAGTATGGGAAATAAAGGAACAAAATCTAATAAGGCTGATTTTTTGCTCAGCTTGCGTTGGAGAACTTGATTTTTACATTTGCAAATATGGATCTTTTTATGTGATCATGTGCTAAAGCAGCAAAGTTGTAATAATGTCTTGTGTTAAAGTGAATCATTTAAAAATGAGAATTTATTTATTTAATGAGTGTTCTTTTCCTGAACTGGATGTACATATTTAACTCTAGCAGATAGAGTGGCTGTTAATAATTCATATTCCCATCACTAGGGTATGAAACTTCCAGACATCATCATTCATTTTAGCCATTCTGTGCTGTTGCATATTATTTTGGTTTTAATTTGCATTATCCTAATACCTAATGAGGAGAAGGCAATGGCACCCCACTCCAGTACTCTTGCCTGGAAAATCCCATGGACGGAGGAGACTGGAAGGCTGCAGTCCATGGAGTCGCTGAGGGTCAGACACGACTGAGCCACTTCACTTTCACTTTTCCCTTTCATGCATTGGAGAAGGAAATGGCAACCCACTCCAGTGTTCTTGCCTGGAGAATCCCAGGGATGGGGAAGCCTGGTGGGCTGCCATTTATGGGGTCGCACAGAGTCGGACACGACTGAATTGACTTAGCAGCAGCAGCAGCAATACCTAATGAACATGATCACTTTTTCATATGTTAATTTGTCATTTGGATTCCAAGAAGTTCCTCTTCAAATCTTTTGCTCACAAAAGACTCTAAATAGTCAAAGCAATCTTGAGAAAGAAGAATGGAACTAGAGAAACCAAGTTCCAAGTTCCTAGTCTGAAGTCAGGGTCTTCCTGACTTAGACTTCAGACTATACTATAGACTATAAACTTCAGACTCTACTACAAATCTATAATCATCAAGACAGTGTTGTACTGACACAAAAACAAAAGTATGGACCAATGGAAGAAAATAGATACCCCAGAGATAAACCAACACACCTATGGACAACTTATCTTTGATAAAGGAGGCAAAAATATACAATGGAAAAATGAGTTTCTTCAATAAGTGGTGCTGGGGAAACTGGTCAACTACATGTAAAAGAATGAAATTTGAACATTTGATAACACCATACATAAAAATAAAATCAAAATGAATTAAATACCTAAATGTAAGACCACAAAGTATAAACCTCATAGAGGAAAACATAGGCAGAACACTCTCTGACATAAATCACAGCAAAACCCTCTATGACCCATCTCCTAGAGTAATGGAAATAAAACAAAAATAAACAAATGGGATCTAATCAAACTTAAAAGATTTTACACAATGTAGGAAACTTTAAGCAAGGTGAAAAGACAACCCTCAAAATGGGAGAAAATAATAGCAAATGAAATAATTGACAAAAAATTAATCTCCAGAATATACAAGCAGCTAATGCAGCTCAATACCAGAAAAACAAACAACCCAATCAAAAAGTGGGCAGACCTAAACAGACATTTCTCCAAAGAAGACACAGAGATGGCTAATAAACACATGAAAAGATGCTCAACATCATTCATTATTAGAGAAATGCAAATCAAAACCACAATGAGGTATCATGTCACATCAATATCACACCAGTCAGAATGGCTATCATCAGAAAGTCTACAAACAATAAATGATGGAGAAATTGTGGAGAAAAGGGAACTCTTTTACACTGTTGATGGGAATGCAAACTGATGCAACCACTATAGAGAACAGTATGGAGATTCCTTAAAAAACTAGGAATAACACATGACCCAGCTATTCCACTACTGGGTATATACGCTGAGGAATGAGAATTGAAAAAGACACTGTACTGCAATGTTCATTGCAGCATTTTTTACAATAGCTGGGACATGGAAGCAACCTAGATGCCCATCAGCAGATGAATGGATAAGGAAATTGTGGAAAATGTATACAACGGAATATTACTCAGCTATAAAAAGTTATGCATTTGAGTCAGTTCTAATAAGATGGATGACCCTAGAACCTATTATACAGATTGAAGTAAGTGAGAAAGAAAAAGACAAATACTGCATAATAATGAATATACATGGAATCTGGAAAAATGGTACTAATAATCCTATGTGCAGGGCAGAAAAGGAGACACAGACATAAAGAACATACTTGTGGACACAGTGGGAGGAGAGGATGGGATGATTTAAGATAATAATTTTGAAACATATATATTACCATATATAAAATAGATAGCCAGTGGGAGTTTGATGTATGATGCAGGGAACCAAAAGCTGGTGCTCTGTGACAATCTGAAGGGATGGGGTGGGGAGGGACTGGGAAGGGGGTTTAGGAGTGAGGGAACACATGTATGCCTATGGCCAATACATGTTGATATATGGCAAAAAACCATCACAATATTGTAAAGTAATTATCCTTCAATTAAAATAATTAAATAATTTTTAAATAAATAAAAATAAAATGCCATGCCATGAAAACAATGTGCTGATAAATTGTGTTTTATTAATTTTAAGAAATTCTGTTTACAAAAAAAGCCAATAAAAGTTCAAAAGAAAGCTACAATGAGTGAGGCAATATTTGTAATACATAAATCCAAAAGAGACTCCTGCCCAACATAAAGAACTCCTTTGCATTAATAAGAAAGCCAATAGGAAAATGAGCAAAAGATTTGAAGAGGAACTTCTTGAAATCCAAATGACAAATTAACATATGAAAAAGTGATCATGTTCATTAGGTATTAGGATAATGCAAATTAAAACCAAAGTGAGATTCTTCCTGGGTAAAGTAATCTTGATTGTATGTTTTTCTCTTTCATCACATTAAGTATATCCAGCCATTCCCTTCTGTTGTGCAGAGTTTAGCTTTTAGCCTTGCGGGGATCTCCTTGTATGTTATTTGCTGCTTTTCCCATGTTGTTTTTATTTGTTCTTTGTGTTTAATTTTTGTTAGTTTGATTAATCAGAGAAGGCAATGGCACCCCACTCCAGTACTCCTGCCTGGAAAATCCCATGGGTGGAGGAGCCTGGTAGGCTGCAGTCCATGGGGTCGCTGAGGGTTGGACACGACTGAGTGACTTCACTTTTCACTTTCATGCATTGGAGAAGGAAATGGCAACCCACTCCAGTGTTCTTGCCTGGAGAATCCCAGGGACAGGGGAGCCTGGTGGGCTGCCATCTATGGGGTCACACAGAGTCGGACACAACTGAAGTGACTTAGCAGCAGCAGTTTGATTAATATGTGTCTTGGCATGTTTCTCCTTGGGTTTATCTTGTATGGGACTCTCTGGGCTTCCTGGACTTGAGTGGCTATTTCCTTTCCCACTTTAGGAAACTTTTCATCTATGATTGTCTCAAATATCTCCTCATGCCCTTTCTTCCTGTCTTCTTCTGGGATGCATATGATCTGAATATTGGGGTGCTTAACATTGTCCCAGAGGTTTCTGAGGCTGTCCTGATTTCTTTTTATTATTTTTTGTTTATTTTGCTCTGCTTCAGTTATTTCTACCGTTCTATATTCCAGCTCACTTATCCATTCTTCTGCCTTTATTACTCTACTTTTCGCTCACTCCAGATTATTTTTAATCTCAGGTATTGCATGGTTCATTGTTGATTATTTATTCTTTAATTCTTCTAGGTCCTTGCTAAACATTTCTTGCATCTTCTTAATCCATTGCTCCAGTCTGTTTATCTTTGCCTCCATTTTGTTTTTAAGATTTTGGATCATCATTACTATTATCATTCTGAATTCTTTTTCAGGTTTACTCCCTATCTCCTCCTCTTTTGTTTGGTCTGGTGAGTCTTTGCCATGTTCCTTCACCTGTTGGATATTTCTCTCTTTTATTTTTGTTTAGTTCACTATGTTTGGGGTCTCCTTTATGCCAGCTGGAGGGCCATATTTCCTCTTAATTGTGGAGTCTGTTCCCTATTGGTGGGGTTAGACCAATGCTTTGTGAAGGTTTCCTGGTTAGGGTGACTTGTGCCTGTGTTCTGGCAGATGGAGCTGGATCTTTTCTCTCTGGAGGGCAGTGCAGTGTCCGTAATGAGTTTTGGTGTGTCTATGGGTTAGGTATGGCTTTGGGAAGCCTATCTGTTAATGTGCAGAATTGTGTTCTTGATTGGCATGGGGTGTCTTGCACTGAAGCTTCCCAGCTCTTAAGTGGAGCTCGATCTCAGTGTAGGTATGGAGGCTTTTTTGGTAGACTCTTGTCTATTACTGTTGCATGGGGTTGGGAGTTCTCTGATTGTTCAGTGTCCTGGTGTTGAGTATCTTGCCTCTTGAGTTCAGTCCTGATATCTCACAGTAGCATCAAGATTTATCAGGCCACATAGAACAGAAGACAAATCTCCTAGATTAATGATGAAACCACTGTCCACTGCCAGGAACAACCAAGAGATTCACAGAATTATATAGAGAACAGAAGGAGAAAGAGGTAAAAAAAGAAGGAAAAAAGTGAGTCAAAAGAGAAGAGAGCAATCAAGCCAATAATCAAATCCCTAAGTGAATATGGATCCTAAAACTTAGATCGTCAAAGATACAAAGTTAATTATAAAAATAAAAAAGCAAAAACTAAAAACCTATAATAAAAATTAGACTCACAGAAGTAAAATACAGAAAGCAAAATATCCAACACAAAAATAAAAAAATATGGAATTAAAAAAAGGCTTTTTTAGAAAAGTAAAAGTAATGTACAAAAAATAAAAATTAAAGAAGTAATAAAGAAACATGTTTGGACAGTATGAGGAAATAAAGGGAGAGTGGAGAAAATAAAATAAATAACAATAAAATACTAAAAAAATAATTTAGAAAAATAATAAATTTAAAAAATTCTATAGGAGTTGGTGAGTACATATATGGTGGCAGTGAGAGGAATATTCATGTGATTGATTCTTTGGTTTTCCTGCTCCAGATAATTTGCCTCCTGAGAAGGTCCTTCCATATATCTAGGCAGGTCTCCAGACCTGTTGTGGGCAGTGTGGAGTCAGTTTAAACTCAGAACTTCCCTTTCTCCAGCTTGTATTTGCTCTTAAAGTCCACAGTTGCTCCTAAAGTATACAGTCTCAAGTTAACTGCAGGATTTTAATCTGCTGCACTGTGGCTGGACCACATGGGGGATTGCCACAGCCTCAGGTGGGCGTGCACCTCCCAGTTTGTGGGACCCTTGGCAAAAGCAAGCTGTTCGGGCTTCTGGCTGGGCCTTGAGGGCACAGTCTTAGGCAGGCCATGCATTTCCCCAGAGAAGCTGGTTTCGGGTGGTGACACTCTTGGCAGTTCTGTGCTACTTAGGATCCCAGGAAGACTGGGATAGTGACTGGTGGCTGCTCACAACTTGGTGGTGAAGTAAAGTGAAGTGAAGTCGCTTAGTTGGGGCCAGGATTGTAGTGACTTCTTGCCTTCCACCTCTGGCTCACATGCTTCTCTGCCTCTGGGGCTCTAGACTGCAGCCAGCTGGCACCCCTTTGGTATTTTCTAGGGCGGGATCCTTTGTTCCATGAGCACACGGAGTTAGAGAGCAGTGACTTCCTGTGGGAATGATCTTTTGTTTCTCTGGCATTCCCAGAATTTTCCCTGTCCCGCCTGTGCTGTGTCACATTAGTCCCCTCAGAGAGTCTTCACGGCTTTCAACCTCAGTCCTTTCCCTGAGGACTGACCCATGCAGCCCATGCCTCCATACCCAGCCCCCACAGGCTGCAGGCAGATGCAAGTAGGTGAGCCACTTGGCTGTATATTGTCATTCCGCATGGTCTGTGTGGTAAATTTTCTTCCTTTTGCCTCATTGTGCTTCACTCTGAGGTTCCTAGTTCCCCCTGACCCCATCTATGACAGGGTTTCCTATTGTGTGGAAAATTCTCGTTCAGAACTCTTTCCCCAGGAAGGGTCCCCTGTCCTGAAATTCTCTGTCCCCCTTTTTGTCTTTATCCTTGCCCTACCTAATTTCGGAAGGTAGAGAAGATTGGTTTGTTTTTCTGGACATCAAGAGTCCTCTGCCAGCATTCAGAAGTTGTTCTGTGGGAATAGTTCCACATGGAGAGGATCTTTTGATGTATTTGTGGTGGAGAAGGTGGTCTCTCTGTTCTATTCTTCCTCCATCTTGAAGCCTGCCCTGCCATTTCATCTTAAATATAGCAATGTGTGGGCTTCCCTGGTGGTTCAGATGGTAAAGATTCCACGTGCAATGCAGGAGACCTGGGTTCCCTGGGTTTCCCTGGGTTGGAAAGACCCCCTGGAGAACGGAATGGCAACCCACTACAGTATTCTTGCCTGGAGAATCCCCATGGACAGAGGAGCCTGGCAGACAACAGTCCATGGAGTTACAAAGAGTTGGACATGACTGAGCAACTATACTACTTAAGCTGTCTTTGCCTCAGTTCAGTCCCTCAGTCGTGTCTGACTCTCTGTGACTGCATGGACTGCAGCAAGCCAAGCCTCCCTGTCCATCACCAAGTCCCAGAGTTTACTCAAACTCATGT
This sequence comes from Tragelaphus eurycerus, assembly GCA_935064755.1. NCBI lineage: Eukaryota > Metazoa > Chordata > Mammalia > Artiodactyla > Bovidae > Tragelaphus > Tragelaphus eurycerus. Next base: position 19,232,265 of record CAKXYN010000023.1, read on the forward strand.
CCTTTGAGTCGGTGATGCCATCCAACCATCTCATACTCTGTCATCCCCTTCCCCTCCTGCCTTCAATCTTTCCCAGCATCAGGGTCTTTTCAAACATCTCTTCACATCAGGTGGCCAAAGTATTGGAGTTTCAGCTTCAGCATCAGTCCTTCCAAAGAATATTCAGTACTGATTTCCTTTAGGATGGACTGGTTGGATCTCCTTGTTGTCCAAGGGACTCTAGAGAGTCTTCTCCAATCAGATCAGATCAGATGAGATCAGTCACTCAGTCATGTCCGACTCTTTGCGACCCCATGAATCACAGCACGCCAGGCCTCCCTGTCCATCACCAACTCCCAGAGTTCACTGAGACTCACATCCATCGAGTCAGTGATGCCATCCAGCCATCTCATCCTCTGTCGTCTTCTCCTCTTGCCCTCAACCCTCCCAGCATCAGAGTCTTCTCCAATGAGTCAACTCTTCACATGAGGTGGCCAAAGTACTCCACCAAAGTGAGGTGGAGTTTCAGCTTTAGCATCGTTCCTTCCAAAGAAATCCCAGGGCTGATCTCCTTCAGAATCGACTGGTTGGATCTCCTTGCAGTCCAAGGAACTCTCAAGAGTCTTCTCCAACACCACAGTTCAAAAGCATCAATTCTTCAGCGCTCAGCCTTCTTCACAGTCCAGCTCTCACATCCATACATGACCACAGGAAAAACCATAGCCTTGACTAGACGAACCTTTGTTGGCAAAGTAATGTCTCTGCTTTTGAATATGCTATCTAGGTTGGTCATAACTTTCCTTCCAAGGAGTAAGTGTCTTTTAATTTCATGGCTGCAGTCACCATCTATAGTGATTTTGGAGCCCAGAAAAAGAAAGTCTGACACTGTTTCCACTGTTTCCCTATCTATTTCCCATGAAGTCATGGGACCGGATGCCATGATCTTCATTTCCTGAATGTTGAGCTTTAAGTTAACTTTTTCACTCTCCACTTTCACTTTCATCAAGAGGCTTTGTAGTTCCTCTTCACTTTCTGCCATAAGGGTGGTGTCATCTGCATATCTGAGGTTAGTGATACTTCTCCCAGCAATCTTGATTCCAACGTGTGTGTTTCTTCCAGTCCAGCATTTCTCATGATGTACTCTGCATATAAGTTAAATAAACAGGGTGACAATATACAGCCTTGACGTACTCCTTTTCCTATTTGGAACCAATCTGTTGTTCCATGTCCAGTTCTAACTGTTGCTTCCTGACCTGCATACAAATTTCTCAAGATGCAGATCAGGTGGTCTGGTATTCCCATCTCTTTCAGAATTTTCCACAGTTTAGTGTGATCCACACAGTCAAAGGCTTTGGCATAGTCAATAAAGCAGAAATCGATGTTTTTCTGGAACTCTCTTGCTTTTTCCATGATCCAGCGGATGTTGGCAATTTGATCTCTGGTTCCTCTGCCTTTTCTAAAACCAGCTTGAACATCAGGAAGTTCACGGTTCACATACTGCTGAAGCTTGGCTTGGAGAATTTTGAGCCTTACTTTACTAGCATGTGAGATGAGTGCAATTGTGGGGTAGTTTGAGCATTCTTTGGTATTGCCTTTCCCTGGGATTGGAATGAAAACTGACCTTTTCCAATCCTGTGGCCACTGCTGAGTTTTCCCAATTTGCTGGCATATTGAGTGCAGCACTTTCACAGCATCATCTTTCAGGATCTGGAATAGCTCCACTGGAATTTCATCACCTCCACTAGCTTTGTTCATAGAGATGCTTTCTAAGGCCCACTTGACTTCACATTCCAGGATGTCTGGCTCTAGGTCAGTGATCACACCATCATGATTATCTGGGTCGTGAAGCTCTTTTTTTGTACAGTTCTTCTGTGTATTCTTGCCACCTCTTCTTAATATCTTCTGCTTCTGTTAGGTCCATACCATTTCTGTCCTTTATCGAGCCTATCTTTGCATGAAGTGTTCCTTTGATATCTCTGATTTTCTTGAAGAGATCCCTAGTCTTTCCCATTCTGTTGTTTTCCTCTATTTCTTTGCATTGATCACTGAAGAAGGCTTTCTTATCTCTTCTTGATGTTCTTTGGAACTCTGCATTCAGATGCTTATATCTTTCCTTTTCTCCTTTGCTTTTCGCTTCTCTTTTTTTCATAGCTATTTGTAAGGCCTCCCCAGACAGCCATTTTGCTTCTTTGCATTTCTGTTCCACGGGGATGGTCTTGATCCCTGTCTCCTGTACAATGTCACGAACCTCATTCCATAGTTCATCAGGCACTCTATCTATCAGATCTAGGCCCTTAAATCTATTTTTCACTTCCACTGTATAATCACCACAGTTCAAAAGCATCAATTCTTCAGCACTCAGCTTTCTTTATAGTCCAACTCTCACATCCATACATGACTATTGGAAAAAACATAGCCTGGACTGGATGGACCTTTGTTGGCAAAGTAATCTCTCTGCTTTTTAATATGTTGTCTAGGTTGGTCATAACCTTCCTTCCAAGGAGTAAGTGTCTTTTAATTTCATGGCTGCAATCACCATCTGCAGTGATTTTGGAGCCCAAAAAAGTAAAGTCTGTCACTGTTTCCACTGTTTCTCCCTCTGTTTGCCATAAAGTGATGAGACCAGTTGCCATGATCTTTGTTTTCTGAATGTTGAGCTTTAGCCACCTTTTTCACTCTCCTCTTTCACTTTCATCAAGAGGCTTTTTAGCTCTTCTTCACTTTCTCCTGTAAGGGTGGTATCATCTGCATATCTGAGGTTGTTGATATTTCTCCCGGCAATCTTGATTCCAGCTTGTGCTTCATCCAGCTCAGCATTTCTCATGATGTACTCTGCATATAAGTTAAATAAACAGTGTGACAATGTACAGCCTTGACATACTCCTTTCCTGATTTGGAACCAGTCTGTTGTTCCATGTCCAGTTCTAACTGTTGCTTCCTGTCCTGCATACAGATTTCTCAAGAGGCAGGGTCAGGTGGTCTGATATTCTGATATCTTTCAGAATTTTCCACAGTTTATTGTGATCCACACAGTCAAAGGTTTTGACATAGTCAATAAAGCAGAAATAGATGCTTTTCTGGAATTCTCTTGCTTTTTCTTTGCCTACTTCATCATAAAGATATTTCCCCTACAATTTCCTATAAACCAATGATTGATGTTCTGCTCATATTTAGATATATCGTCCATCTGGAACTGATTTTTAATTTATGATATTTTCCCCACGATAACCATTTATTGAAAAGTCTGTCTCTTTCCCAGGGTACTATATGCATGTTTGGTGCTAAGTCACTTGGGTCATTTCCAACTCCGTGCCACCCTATGGACTATATTCCACCAGGCTTCTCTGTTCACGAGATTCTCCAGGCAGGAATACTGCAGTGGATTGTTTTGCCCTTCTCCAGAGGATCTTCCCAATCCAGGACTGAACCTTTGTCTCTTATATCTACCTGCACTGGCAGGCAGGTTCTTTACCAGTAGAACCACCTGGGAACGTAGCATAGTGTTATGCTGCTGCTGCTGTTGCTGCTGCTGCTGCTGCTAAGTCACTTCAGTCGTGTCCGACTCTGTGCGACCCCATAGATGGCAGCCCACCAGGCTCCCCTGTCCCTGGGATTCTCCAGGCAAGAATACTGGAGTGGGTTGCCATTTCCTTCTCCAATGCATGAAAGTAAAAAGTGCAAGTGAAGTCTCTCAGTCATGTCCGACTCTTCACGACCTCATGGACTGCAGCCTACCAGGCTCCTCCACCCATGGGATTTTCCAGGCAAGAGTACTGGAGTGGGGTGCCATTGCCTTCTCCATAGTGTTTTAGTTTATCCTAAATTAGATGGCTTTATAGGTATGAATCAGTTTCTGAATTCACCATTCAGTTCTACTTCTTTATGTTTGTTTTGCTACTGTTTTGCCAAAAGTACAATTTCTTAAGTATTAAACATTGTAATAATTTTTGCCATCTTTAAGCTGAAGTCCAGGAATAGGATTTACACTTCTTCAAGATATTTTTAGCCTTTTGCTTGGGGATATAAAGTTAGAACAAGCTCTTCAGTTTAGACTCACACACACATGTTCTGATTTATGTTTGGATTGACTTGAATCTCTAGACTTGGAATCTCTATTAATTGGGGAGAATTATTCTCTGTAATCGGGGAAGGCAATGGCACCCCACCCCAGTACTCTTGCCTGGAAAATCCCATGGACGGAGGACCCTAGTGGGCTGCAGTCCATGGGGTCGCTAAGAGTCGGACACGACTGAGCGACTTCACTTTCACTTTCCGCTTTTATGCATTGGAGAAGGAAATGGCAACCCATTCCAGTGTTCTTGCCTGGAGAATCCCACGGACCAGGGAGCCTGATGGGCTGCGGTCTGTGGGGTCGCACAGAGTCGGACACGACTGAAGTGACTTAGCAGCAGCAGCATTCTCTGTAATATTGAGCTTCCCAGTCCTTAGTCATAGTATATTCTTCAATTTACTAAGTTTTTCTTGTATTTCTCTCAATAATATACTTTTCAGTATTCATTTCTTACATATGCTTTACTGGATTTGTTATTAGGTGTTTGATGTTTTGATGCTGTTATAAATTTTAAATGTATATTTGAAATTTATTTTTTGCCACTAGTCTGTCGAAGTTAAGTTGGTGATTCCTTCAAATACTGTTTTGCCCATTCTCTTACAACTCCTTTTCTGTCTCTAATTATGTTTTTGTGTTCATGTGTATCTTTAAACTTTTCTGTATATTCCGTTTTTTCCTGTGCTTCAGATTGGAAAGTATCTATATTTATATGTCTAAATCATCTACCTATAATCTATCTAATCTAGTACTCTGTATACTATTGGTATTTTAACTTATCCCTTGGGCTCTTTTTTTAAATATCTTATTTTCAAGTTTTGAAATTTCTATTGATTTTTTTTTTAAGTTCTGGTGAAATTTTCTACTTCTAGTCCATTTTATTTATATCTTTGACTATATTAAAAAATATTTATCATTTTAACATCAAAGTTTCATTCTTTCCAAAACCTAAATCTAGATGACACTCAGTTTATTATTATGTTTTTCTCACTGTTCTCAATTTTCTCATTCCTTTTTTAGCATACCTAGTAATTTTTTATCAAATACTTGATATTATATATAAACATTGTTAGTGAAAGAAGGTGTGATCTTCTAAGAGGATTCACCCTCTCCTCTTCTAGACTCATTCAGTGGTAGCTGATTATCTTTATTCCAATCAGGGACTAAATGCAATTGGCCCTGGGCTGCAGTTTTGGAAGGCTCAGTCTAGTGTATCACTAGAGAACTTTCAACTGAGAGGTAGTTCTCCAGTTCTAATCTTTCTTTCCCTAGACTGCCATACTACCAACAGTTCTGCCCTGCTTTTCAGAGGCTTCTGTTATCTTTTAACTTTCCATCCCATGTACTCTCAGAATTTGACATATCTCTTGAGGGAGAAATCAGACACTTATGAATTTTCTCAAGTCTCTAAAATAGTCTCTAGTCCTAGTGACTAGTGAAGTCACTCAGTCGTGTCCAACTTTTTGCGACCCCATGGACTGTAGCCTACCAGGCTCCTCTGTCCATGGGATTTTCCAGGCAAGAGTACTGGAGTGGGTTGCCATTTCCTTCTCCAGGGGATCTTCCCAACACAGGGATAAAACCCTGGTCTCCTGTATTGTAAGCAGATGCTTTTACCATCTGAGCTACCAGGGAAGTCCTCTAGTCCTATGAGGACACAGGGAAGTCTCTAGTCCTATGAGATCACCAAATATACAGGTTACCTAGTCCCCAGTAGTGGTCTTCTGAGTAGGCAAATCCTAGTCTGGATGCTTCTCCTCTTTTCATGTTTTAAGAATCAACCAATGCTCCTAGGAAAAGAGCTTCCCTAGTAGCTCAGACGGCAAAGTGTCTGTCTGCAATGTGGGAGACCCGGATTTGATCCCCAGGTCAGGAAGATACCCTGGAGAAGGAAATGGCAACTCACTCCAGTACTCTTGCCTGGAAAATTCCGTGGATGGAGGAGCCTGGTAGGCTACAGTTCATGGGATCGAAAAGAGTCAGACACGACTGAGTGACTTCACTTTCACTTCCTAGGAAAAGAGTTTCTGCAGATCACCACCTCATCTCTCTGTAGACTTAAAAAAAGTGAATTTTTAATGGAAAATAGATTGAATGCAAGAGAATCTGAAGATTGTATGTGTGTGTATAAAATGGTCTCTGCATGGAAAGCAATTTTACTTATTAGAAGTGAATAGAAAAAATCCAATAACATAGTGATTTTTCAAAAGAGTAATTTGAATAAATTTAAAAGTGGAATGTGGGATCATTAATGATCTGAAGGGTATAATTTGAAATATTCAGTTTGCAACATATTAAATAGGAAATTATGTGCTGTTCTGGAACTTAGGATTTCATAGTTCCTCTGATGTAAATTGTTTGCTGGGTGGCTCAGCAGTAAATAGTCTGCCTGCTAATGCAAGAGATTCAGGAGATGTGAGTTTGATCCCTGGATTGGGAATATCCCCTGGAAGAGGAAATGGCAACCTTCTCTAATATTCATGTTGGGAGAATCCCATGGACAGAGGAGCCTGGCCAGCTATAGACCACAGGGTTGCGTAGAGTTGGACACAGCTGTACAACTGAGCATGCATGAATTGATTATAAATGATCTTCACTACTTAGTTAACTTTTGCTGTCTTTCTGGATGTCTATTTCTCCAAAAATATTGTAGGGCAAAGATGAGGTTGTATACTCTCCCATCCCCCATTCTTGGTGCTTTGTTCAAGTTCACAATAGGATATTTGTTCATCCTTGCTGGCTGAGGAAGTTCTCAATGCTGTTTACACTATTCCTGCCTCTCTGTTTTTGAGGCACCTGAGAAAATTAAACTTACTGAGCCTCTCACAGTTGGAGCAATTCTAATTCTGGCCAATGAGTTATGAGAGGAATTGTATGTCGCTTCCAGCCAGAGCACTTAAGTATTGATGAGACTCCTCAGAGCACACTTTCCTAATGCCACAGTGACTATCGGTTGCCGGCAGTGGCTATTCTGTCAGTCTGGGGCCTGAAGTTGAGCGTGTAGTGGAGCAGAGATCTCAGTCCACACAAGATGAACATGTAGAATGAACAAAAAAGGGAAACTTGCTCTCAGATAGTGAGATTTTTGGGGTGTCTATTATTATAACACTACTAATCCATTCTGACCGACACAGTAAATGATTGATTACTTCTGAGGTTTCAGTTGCCAAAATGCCCCAAGAAAAAAAAATATGTGGAGCAACCATATGACTGATTCATTCTCCTGGCTTTGGCTAACCAGGCAGTAGAGACATCTGGTACATTTCTCTCCTGTCCACATTCATAGACAGAATGTGATTCTGTTAGTAGCACATGTACCTAGACAGATGTGAGGATTTGTTCAGATGGCAAACAAGAATCCCTCATTCATGTCTCCAAGATTGTATGCCTTAAGATACCTGATTATTTTTACTTCAAACTGAAAGTGTTAGTCACTCAGTCATGTCCGACTCTATGTAACCCCATGGACTGTAGTCCACCAGGCTGCTTTGTTCATGGAATTCTCCAGGCAAGAATAATGGAGTGGGTAGCCACTTCCTTCTCCAGGGGATCTTCCTGACCCAGGAATTAAACACAGGTCTCCCACTTTGTGGGCAGATTCTTTACTGTCTGAGCCACCAGGGAAACCTGTTTGTCTTTAATGGCATATATTATCAACAATATAATACCAGCTTAAGCATTCTATACAGGCATATATTTTAATGTATTCATCAGGTATCAGGTGTGGTTTCCAGAGGCTATTTATGAACTTCATATTTCTCCTCTGTGCATTCTAAATACACATGCCTTAACTTTAGTCTGTGCTTTTACATCTCATGGAATAAGTACATTTTTAAGAAACAAACAATTTTCAGGCAGCATATCATGATGTTGAGTATCTTGATCACATCTTCTCTTGCCATTTTTTTCTGTTGTATTTAACATTCTTATACTTTGCAATATCTTCATCCTCTCAGTTACTCTCAGCTTGGTGCCAGAGTATTTCTAGGGCTCTGTTCAAGCTCAAAGATTTCCTGATTATTATGTCTTTTTAGATTAAGGCCATTCAGCAGGAGGTTCTCCTGATGGAAATGCTAATGGTAGGTCTGTACAGGTTTAGAAGATGTCTTCTGAAGTCATTCCTGGAGTTCCCTGAGATTTAAAAACATATTGGAGGAACACAGGCAACTCCAGGGGGAAGACAGATAAAACAAACATCTAAAAATTGCATAGGAGAGAAGGGAACATATCACTTTCAGATTCCTGTTATCTGTTGTCATTTTTCTTGGTTAAAGTCATGAAAATCCGAGTGCAACCAAGAAAAATTATGCATTGGCTGCTTGCAAGATACTCTTTTTTGTTGTTGTTGCTATGTTTATTTCATATTTATTGAGAAGCAAAAAAAAAAAAAAAAAATCTGTAGCATAGTGATGTGCTGTGGAGAACACATAGGAGTTTGAGCCATATTAATATTGAAGAAATCATATTATATTTAAAGAAAGAAATTCACACTTCTAAAACAATTAAGATATAGTAGAAAAAACACATTATTCATTTATCCAACTATTTCTTGATTTATCCAACTATTTCTTGATTTATCCCTTAAACAAATAAATACAGAGAAAAACACATGGTGAATACAGAAACTAATAAAAATGATAATTCCTAATGCCAATATTTATCAGGTGCTGTAATGTGAAAGAAAATTCTATTCAAAGAATTTTTAAGAATTAGCTCATTGAATTTTCAGTGCCTCAGTTTCCTCTTCATTTTAGCAAGGAAGAATTTGAGGCCAGGACTTTGTGTATTGTCCAAGGTCACCACACAGGTCAATGGTAGAATTGTGAGGTGAATTCAGACTACCTGCCCCCTGATCCTGTGGGATCTTTCCCACATTTTTGAATCCATGAAGCTATAAAGAAGCAGCTAAGAGGGCGAACTTTCAAGATGACAGAGGAATAGAGTGGTGAGACCACCTTCTCCTCCTCAAATATATCAAAAAACCATCTGCTTCTGGAACAATTTCCACAGAACATCTACTGAACACTGACAGAGGACCCCAGACTTTCAGAAAGGCAAACCCATCTCCTTGGAATGAGGTAGAGCAAAAGATAAAAACAAAACGGGAGACAAAGGAGTTTGGGATGGGGACCTGCGCCCCGGAAAGGGAGTCATGAAGGAGGGAAAATTTCCACAGATCAGGAAACTCCTTCACATGGGACTCTGGGGAATCTTCAGAGCTTTAGAGGGGAATGCAGTGAGACACATGCTCTGAAGGCAAAATGGAGAAAATTTGCCACAGCTGAGAAGTGGCTCACATGCTCACGTCAACCGGCAGCAAGTTGGGGCTAGGCGTGGAGGTTCAGGCCTCAGGGGTCTGTCCTAGGGGTAGGACCAGAGTTGACTGCTACAAAGTCATTCTGAGAGGGCTATGTGACACTGCAGAGGCAGACCAGGGAACACGCTGGGACCACCTGAGAAGCAAAGGATAATTTCCACAGCAAGACTCTAACCCTGCTCTCTAACTCTGCTCACCCACAGAACCAAGGACCCTGCCCTAGTGAACGCTGAAAAGTGGTGAGCTGGCTGCAGTCTACAGCCCTAGAGGCAGGGAAGCAGGTGTAAACACCAGAGATGGAAGACAGGGGGCTGCTAAAGTCCAGACCCCAGAGATTTGCAACTACTGTCAAGCTGTCAGTGGCCGTGTGCTGCTACCCATGTCTCCCTGGGAATCTGAATGAATCAACTCTTCCAAGGGTTTCACAACCCTGAGACTAACTCCCCTGGAGAAGTGCATGATCAGCCTCAGGCTGGAGCAACCTCTTCCAGGAACCAGCCTCAGGGAGCACTCCCCAAGCACCTCTGTGGGATCTGCTGTACCCCTCCTCATTCCCAGCACAAATGAGCCTTAATAAGCAGGTACTTTCACCCCCTTGTGTCTGGGCAGAGAACAGACACTGGAAAGAGACTTATAAGCAGAGGCAGGCCTAAAAACAAGGTGGAAAGCCAGGGGCTGTATGGAAAGCAAGGTGGAAAGCAACGGAAAGAAGGGGAAACGACCCCAAGGTGGCAGATGCAAGTATTTAAATTTCTGCAATTAGCCTGAGACTGTGCCCTTTAGAGGAAACTGCGGACTTTGAGAACAGGTACAAGCTAGAACAAGGAAAGATCTGAGTCTGAGCTGACCCAACACTACCCACAACAGATCTAGAGACCTTCCTAGATATATTGGAAGACTTTCTTTCTTTTTTTTTTTTTATTGAATCCCTTACGAGTCACTTTTATTTATTTTATTTTATTTTTTTGCAGGGGAAAATGGACAAAGGAAAGGATCAAAGAGGGTGGGAGGGAAATGGGAAGGAAGAAGGGGGGAGATGGTGGGGAGGAGTATATGTAATTTCTTAACTAATGGCTTTCTGTTTTTAATCACAAAGAACATTTAAAAAAAATCATGTTGAATTCATCCTATATTAGGAGGTTTAATCTGCAAATGAAAAGTTCAGGAAACTGAAAGTCCAGTTTAGGTGTCCACATCTTAAGCACATCTTGGTATTTTGTATTGGTAGGTCTATCTTTATCACAATATATTATTTAGGACAGGATCACATTTGTCACTTCTTCCTCCCTACTACCCAAAGTGGTACCAGACCCATAAAATAGTCAATAAACATTTACAAAGTGAACAAATAAGTCTATTTTTTTTTTTTAACTCTCCTGAGTGAACTGAATTTTTTGAGGCTCATAAGTTAATATGTTTTCTTCTTTACTTTGTCTATTACAGCCAGATTGTATAAGTGTGAGTGGGGTATTAAAGTCTCCCACTATTATTGTATTGTTGTATATTTCTTCTATCATACTAATTAGTGTTTGTCTTAGATATATCAATGCTCCAATGTTGGGTGCATATATATTTATAATTGTTATAACTTCTTTTTGGATTGTTCCTTTAAGTCATTATGTATAACCTTGATTGTCTCCTTTTCAGGATCTTTAAAGTCAATTTTATCTGATATGAGTATTGCTACTCCTGTTTTCTTTTAGTCCATATTTACATAAAAAATCTTTTTCCAGCCCTTCATTTTCAGTCAATATATATCCCCTATTTTAAGGTGGTACTCTTGTAGACAACATATATAGGGGTCTAGTTTTTATATCCATTTGACCCGTTTTAGTCTTTTGGTTGTCTCTTGTAGACAAGGAGTGTAAGGGTCTTGTTTTTGTATCGATTCAGCCAGTCTGTCAGTTGATTAGGGCATTCAGCCCATTAATGTTTAAAGCAATTATTGATAAATAGGATTTACTTTATTGTTTTGGGTTTGGATTTATACACCCTTTTAGTGATTCCTATCTAGAGAATGTCCTTTAGTTTTTGTTGGAGAAATGATTTAGTGGTGCTAAAGTCTCTCAACTTTTGCTTATCTGTGAAGCTTTTGATTTCTCCTTCATATTTGAATGAGATCCTTGCTGGATATAATAATCTAGGCAGTAAGTTATTTTCTTTCATCACTTTAGTTATGTCTTGCCATTCCCTCCTGTCTTGGAGAGTTTCTATTGAAAGATCAGCTGTTCTCCTTATGGGAATTCCCTTGTGAGTTATTTGATGTTTTTCCCTTGCTGCTTTTAATATTTGTTCTTTATATTTAATCTTTGTTAATTTGATTAATATGTGTCTTGGAGTGTTTTGCCTTGGGTTTATCCTGTTAGGGACCCTCTGGATTTCTTGAACTTGAGTGGTTATTTCCTTCTCCATTTTAGGGAAGTTTTCAACTATTATCTCCTCAAGTATTTCCTCATGGTCTGTCTTTTTATCTTCTTCTTCTAGAACTCCTATGATTCGAATGTTGTAGCGTTTAATGTTATCCTGGAGGTCTCTGAGATTGTCCTCATTTCTTTTGATTCGTTTTTCTTTTTTCTCCTCTGATTCATTTATTTCTAGGATTCTATCTTCTAATGCACTAATCCTATCTTCTGCCTCTGTTATTCTACTATTTGTTGCCTCCAGGGTGTTTTGGATCTCATTTATTGCATTATTCATTATGTGTTGACTCTTTTTTATTTCTTCTAGGTCCTTGTTAAACCTTTCTTGCATCTTCTCAATCCTTGTCTGCAGACTCTTTAACTGTGATTCCATTTTGATTTCCAGATTTTGGATTAATTTCACTATCATTATTCGGAATTCTTTATCAGGTAGATTCCCTATCTCTTCCTCTTTGGTTTGGTTTGGTGGGCATTTATCCTGTTCCTTTAGCTGCTGGGTATTCTTTTGTCTCTTCATCTTGTTAAAATTGCCAAGTTTAGAGTGTCCTTACTATATTCTGGTAGTTTGTTGAATTGTCTTTATTGAGGCAGTTTACTGGTCTTTTCAATATCTGATCTCTGCCCTGTTACAGACGAGGCGGAGATGAACACCCAAATCTAAGCTGGCCACGTTCAGGCACTCCAGGTTGAGAAGCACAGACTCGGTTGAGTCTGCGTTTTATGCCCTTTCCAGGTCCGAGTAACGCAGGTTTAGCGAGTGCAGCTGCTGCGACTTATTGCCTTCCCGCCACTCAGTTTTCTGGGTATGCAACTGGCGTACTTTCTCAGGCAGATGTTGACCATCCAGAGCCCCAAGAAGCGTGAGTTAGCACAGAAACCTGCTTACAGTTTTATAGTCAATGTCTCTCTAGGGCTGTGATTGCCCGCTTCCGGCTCTGGCTGCCTGTCATTGGAGTGGGTTGGTCTGCAGCTGGCTATCTCTGTGGAGTCCTTTGTTCCATACGTAGTCCTGGTGGTGTCTTAAGTTAGGGCTGGCTTTTGATGTAGTAGATAACTGACAGTCTGGTTATTTCGCTCAGATAGCGTTCAGTATAAGGTTTGCCTAGTCAAGGCTATGGTCTTTCCTGTGGTCATGTATGGATGTGAGAGCTGGACTGTGAAGAAGGTTGAGTGCCGAAGAATTGATGCTTTTGAACTGTGGTGTTGGAGAAGATTCTTGAGAGTCCCTTGGACTGCAAGAAGATCCAACCAGTCCATTCTGAAGGAGATCAATCCTGGAATTTCTTTAGAAGGAATGATGCTAAAGCTGAAACTCCAGTATTTTGGCCACCTCATGTGAAGAGTTGACTCATTGGAGAAGACTCTGATGCTGGGAGGGATTGAGGGCAGGAGGAGAAGGGGACGACAGAGGATGAGATAGCTGGATGGCATCACTGACTTGATGGGTGTGAGTCTGGGTGACCTCCGGGAGCTGGTGATGGACAGGGAGGCCTGGCGTGCTGCGGTTCATGGGGTCGCAAAGAGTCGGACACGACTGAGTGACTGATCTGATCTGATCTGATCTGATAGCGAGGTCAAATCCTTTCTCAAAGCGATGCAGGCCGCGCTGCTCCTCCTAGCCCAGCCCCCGCTTGTTAATAGCAAATGCTGGTGTCCGCTCCGCTTCTCCACAAAAGGAGTTACCGCAGGGCTAGTAATCACCTTTTGAAGACAATGAATATTCTTTCTAAGTGCCTGATGTCCTCTGCCGGCATTCAGAAGTTGTTTTGTAGACTTTATTCAGCATTCAAATGTTCTTTTGATGGATTTGTGGAGGAGAAAGTATTCTCCCCGTCCTACTCGTCCACCATCTTAGCTTCTCCGCGCCTGAAAGACTTTCTGAGTAGGCAAATTGACTGGAGCAGGAAAATGGAAGAATCACTTAGACATTCCTCTCAGTACCACTCACTATATATATCCTGCTTTTTTTTCCTTATAAAAATGTTTTTCTCATATTGTCCTGATATGAATTTTTGTTACTCTTTTAATTTTTATAACTTACTTTTACCTTTAAAAAACTCTATTTTTAATAAATTCTGTGTTTTTTATTTTTGCTTTTGATGCTTTTGATTTTGTATTTTTGAGAGTCTAGTATTTTTCCATGTTTTTATATTTTAATCTTTTGTTTTAAATATTGTATCTTTGAGAGTCTAATTAACAGTGTTGATTTTAACTTCCGATGCTGTAAAGGGCAATATTGCATAGGAACCTGGAATGTCAGGTTCATGAATCAAGGCAAATTGGAAGTGGTGAAACAAGAGATGGCAAGAATGAATGTTGACATTCTAGGAATCAGTGAACTCAAATGGACTGGAATGGGTGAATTTAACTCAGAGGACCATTATATCTACTACTGCAGGCAGGAATCCCTCAGAAGAAATGGAGTGGCCATAATGGTCAACAAAAGAGTCCAAAATGCAGTACTTGGAGGCAATCTCAAAAACGACAGAATGATCTCTGTTCGTTTCCAAGGCAAACCATTCAATGTCACAGTAATCCAAGTCTATGCCCCAACCAGTAATGCTGAAGAAGCTAAAGTTGAATGGTTCTATGAAGACCTACAAGACCTTTTAGAACTAACACCCAAAAAAGATGTCCTTTTCATTATAGGGGACTGGAATGCAAAAGTAGGAAGCCAAGAAACACCTGGAGTAACAGACAAATTTGGCCTTTGAATACGGAATGAAGCAGGGCAAAGACTAATAGAGTTTTGCCAAGAAAATGCCCTAGTCATAGCAAATACCCTCTTCCAACAACACAGAGAAGACTCTATACATGGACATCACCAGATGGTCAACACCAAAATCAGATCGATTATATTCTTTGCAGCCAAAGATGGAGAAGCTCTATACAATCAGCAAAAACAACACCAGGAGCTGACTGTGGCTCAGACCATGAACTCCTCATTGCCAAATTCAGACTGAAATTGAAGAAACTAGGGAAAACCACTAGACCATTGAGGTATGACCTAAATCAAATCCCTTATGATTATACAGTGGAAGTGAGAAATAGATTTAAGGGCCTAGATCTGATAGATAGAGTGCTTGATAAACTATGGAATGAGGTTCGTGACATTGTACAGGAGACAGGGACAAAGACCATCCCCATGGAAAAGAAATGCAAAAAGGCAAAATGGCTGTCTGGGGAGGCCTTGCAAATAGCTGTGAAAAGAAGAGAAGCGAAAAGCAAAGGAGAAAAGGAAAGATATAAACATCTGAATGCAGAGTTCCAAAGAATAGCAAGAAGAGATAAGAAAGCCTTCTTCAGTGATCAATGCAAAGAAATAGAGGAAAACAACAGAATGGGAAAGACTAGGGATCTCTTCAAGAAAATCAGAGATACCTAAGGAACATTTCATGCAAAAATGGGCTCGATAAAGGACAGAAATGGTATGGACCTAACAGAAGCAGAAGATATTAAGAAGAGGTGGCAAGAATACACAGAAGAACTGTACAAAAAACATCTTCATGACCCAGATAATCACGATGGTGTGAGACCATCCTGGAATGTGAAGTCAAGTGGGCCTTAGAAAGCATCACTAGGAACAAAGCTAGTGGAGGTGATGGAATTCCAGTGGAGCTATTCCAAATCCTGAAAGACGATGCTATGAAAGTGCTGCACTCAATATGCCAGCAAATTGGGAAAACTCAGCAGTGGCCACAGGATTGGAAAAGGTCAGTTTTCATCCCAATCCCAAAGAAAGGCAATGCCAAAGAATGCTCAAACTACTGCACAATTGCACTCACCTGACATGCTAGTAAAGTAATGCTCAAAATTCTCCAAGCCAGGCTTCATCAATATGTGAACCGTGAACTTCCAGATGTTCCAGCTAGTTTTAGAAAAGGCAGAGGAACCAGAGATCAAATTGCCAACATCCACTGGATCATGGAAAAGGCAAGAGAGTTCCAGAAAAACATCTATTTCTGCTTTATTGACTATGCCAAAGCCTTTGACTGTGTAGATCACAATAAACTGTGGAAAATTTTGAAAGAGATGGGAATACCAGACCACCTGACCTGCCTCTTGAGAAATCTGTATGCAGGTCAGGAAGCAACAGTTAGAACTGGACATGGAACAACAGACTGGTTCCAAATAGGAAAAGGAGTACGTCAAGACTGTATATTGTCACCCTGTTTATTTAACTTCTATGCAGAGTACATCATGAGAAACGCTGGACTGGAAGAAACACAAGTTGGAATCAAGATTGATGGGAGAAATATCAATAACCTCAGATATGCAGATGACACCACCCTTATGGCAGAAAGTGAAGAGGAACTACAAAGCCTCTTGATGAAAGTGAAAGTGGAGAGTGAAAAGGTTGGCTTAAAGCTCAACATTCAGAAAACGAAGATCATGGCATCCGGTCCCATCACTTCATGGGAAACAGATGGAGAAACAGTGGAAACAGTGTCAGACTTTATTTTTTGGGGCTCCAAAATCACTGCAGATGGTGACTGCAGCCATGAAATTAAAAGACACTTACTCCTTGGAAGGAAAGTTATGACCAACCTAGATAGCATATTCAAAAGCCGAGATATTACTTTGCCAACAAAGGTTCGTCTAGTCAAGGCTATGGTCTTTCCTGTGGTCATGTATGGATGTGAGAGTTGGACTGTGAAGAAGGCTGAGCGCCGAAAAATTGATGCTTTTGAACTGTGGTGTTGGAGAAGACTCTTGAGAGTCCCTTGGACTGCAAGGAGATCCAACCAGTCCATTCTGAAGGAGATCAGCCCTGGGATTTCTTTGGAAGGAACGATGCTAAAGCTGAAACTCCAGTACTTTGGCCACCTCATGCAAAGAGTTGACTCACTGGAGAAGACTCTGATGCTGGGAGGGATTGGGGGCAGGAGGAGAAGGGGACGACAGAGGATGAGATGGATGGATGGCATCACTGACTCGATGGATGTGAGTCTGTGGGAATTCCGGGAGTTGGTGATGGACAGGGAGGCCTGGCGTGCTGTGATTCATGGGGTCGCAAAGAGTCAGACACGACTGAGCGACTGATCTGATCTTGATTATTGGCTTGATTGCTCTCTTCTCTTTTGACTCATCTTATCATTCTTTTCCCTTTTTCTCTTTCTTCCCTCTTCTTTTCCATATACAAGTGTGTGAATATCTTTGGGTGTTCTTGGCTATTGAGTGTTATTTCACTATTAGTCTACAGGTTTTATTTTCTGTGCTGTGTGGCCTGTGAAGTCTTGATACTACTGTAAGGGGTTGGGCCTCAACCTGTAAGGCAGGAAGCTTAACTTCCGGACTTTGGATCACCAGAGAACTCCCAACCCCATATGTTAATAGATGATAGTGCTCCCAAAGGCCTCCATCTCAACATTAAGATCAGGCCCCAACCCAAAGCCAGAAAGCTCCAGCGCTGGATGCCCCATATTATTCCTTCAGCAAAACAGGGCACAACCCCTCACATTATCAGAAGGCTGCCCAAAGCCATACTGAACCCATGGACACCCCCAAAACACACCAGTGGACATGGTACAGCCATCCAGGAAGACAAGACTCAGCTCCATCCACCAGAACACAAGCACAAGTCCCCCCAGCCATGAGAACTTCACAAGGCACTGGCCCTACCTGACCCATGGAGGGCAGACTCCACAATTAAGAACTATGACCTTACAGCCAGCAGAAAGGAGACCCCAAACACAGTAAATTAAACAAAATGAAAAGACAGAGAAACATACAGCAGATAAAGGAACTAGGTAAAAGCCCACAAGATCAAAAAATGAAGAGGAAATGGGCAATCTAACTGAAAAATATTCAGAGTAATGATAGTAAAGATGATCCAAAATCTTGAAAATAAAATGGAGGCATGGATAGACTGGAGGCACAGATTGAAAAGATGCAAGAAATGTTTACCAAGAACCTAAAGGAATAAACAATCAACATTGAACAATGCAATAACTGAAAATAAAAATACAGTGGAGGGAACCAAGAGTACAGTAACTGAGGCAGAAGAATGGATAAATGTGGTGACATATAAAATGGTAGAAATAACTGAAGCTGCTGCTGCTGCTAAGTCACTTCAGTCGTGTCCGACTCTGTGCGACCCCATGGACTGCAGCCCACCAGGCTTCCCCATCCATGGGATTCTCCAGGCAAGAACACTGGAGTGGGTTGCCATTTTCTTCTCCAATAATTGAAGCAGAACACAATAAAGAAAAAAAGAATAAAAAGTCATGAGGACAGTCTCAGAGACCTCTAGGATAATATTGAGATACCAACAATTAAATGGGTTAAATGCTCCAGACAAAAATACAAATTAGCTGAATGGATACAAATCAAGACCCCTATATATGCTGTCTACAACAGCCCTACCACAGACCTCGAGACATATAGAGACTGAAAATGAGGGCCTGGAAAAAGATGTTCCATGCAAACAGAAATCAAAAGAATATGGGAGTATCAATACTTCAGTTCAGTTCAGTCTCTCAGTCATGTCCGACTCTTTACGACCCCATGAATTGCAGCATGCCAGGCCTCCCTGTCCATCACCAACTCCCAGAGTTCACTCAAACTTACGTCCATCAGTAGGTGATGCCATCCAGCCAATCTCATCCTCTGTCGTCCCCTTCTCTTCCTGCCCCCAATCCCTCCCAGCATCAGAGTCTTTTCCAATGAATCAACTCTTCGCATGAGGTGGCCAATACTTAGATCAGATAAAATAGACTTTAAAATAATGTTACAGGAGACAATGAAGTATACTCACTACATAACGATCAAGGGATCAATCCAAGAAGAAAATATAATCATTATAAATATATATGCACCCAACATAGGAGCACCTCAATACATAAGGCAAATATTAACAGTATTAAAGGGGATATTGACAGTAAATAAAAATAATGGTGGGAGATTTTAATACCCTACTCAAACCAATGGACAGATCATCCAGACAGAAAATTAATAGGGAAACATGAACATTAAATGATACATTGGACTAGTTGGACCTAATTGATGTCTATAGGGCATTTAATCCAGAACAATATATTTCACTTTTTTCTCAGGTGCACATGGAACATTCTGCAGGATAGATCACATCTTGGGTCACAAATCAAGGCTTGATATATTTAAAAATATTGAAATCATTTCAAGCATCTTTTCTGACCACAACTCTATAAGATTAGATATTACCTACAGGAAAAAAGGGCTTCCCTGATGTCACTAGACATAAAGAAACCCCTGTCAATGCAGGAGATGTAAGAGACACAGGTGCAACCCCTGGGTCAGGAAGATTCCCTGGAGGAGGGCACCTCAACTCATGACAGTACTCTTGCCTTGAGAATCCAATGGACAGAGGAGCCTGGTGGGTAACAGTCCATAGGGTTGCAAAGAGTTGGACCTGACTAAAATGACTTAGCACAGCATAGGGAAAGAAAAACTATAAAAAACAAAAACACAAAGAGGCTAAACAATATGTTTTTGAATAACCAACAGATCACTGAAGAAATAAAAAATGAAATAAAAATATGCCTAGAAACAAATGACAATGAAAACACGACAACTCAAATCCTATGGGGTACAGCAAAGCAATGCTAAGATGAAAGTTTATGGTTATAAAAGCTTAGCTTGACAAAGAAGAAAGGTATCAAATAAACAACCTAAACTTACACCTAAAGCAACTAGAAAAAGAAGAACCCCCAATCTTAAAGTTAGTAGAAGGAAATAAGTCATAAAAATCAGAGCAGAAAATATTGAAAAAGAAAGGAAGGAGATTATAGCAAAGATTAATAAAACTAAAAGCTGGTTCTCTGAGAAGGAAAACAAAATCGAAAAGCCATTAACCAGCTCATCAAGAAAAAAAAAAAAAGGAGAAGATTCAAATCAGTAAAATTGGAAATGAAAAAGGATAAATTACAACAGACATTACAGAAATACAAAGGATCATGCTGCTGCTAAGTCGTTTCAGTGGTGTCCAACTCTTTGCAACCCCATAGACGGCAGCCCACCAGGCTCCCCCGACCCTGAAATTCTCCAGGCAAGAACACTGGAGTAGGTCGCCATTTCCTTCTCCAATGCATGAAAGTGAAAAGGGAACATGAAGTCGCTCAGTTGTGTCCGACTCTTGGCCATCCCACGGACTGCAGCCTACCAGGCTCCTCCGTCCATGGGATTTTCCAGGCAAGAGCAGCATAAGAGACTACAATATGGAACTATATGCCAATAAAATGGATGTCAAAGAAACAGACAAAACCTTAGGAAAGGATTATCTTTCAAAATTTAACCATGTAGAAATAGAAAATATAAACAGACAAGTTCTTGTTCAAGATGGTAGAGTAGAAGGACATATACTCATCAACTCCTGTGAGAGCAAGAAAATTGCAATTAACTTTGGAACAACCGTCGATGGGAGAATACTGGAACCCACCAAAAAGGATATACTCCATGTCCAAAGACAAAGTGGAAGCTGTAGTGAGACAATAGGAGGGGCGCAATCATGATGAAATCAAATCCCATACCCACTGGGTTCAGATCAGATCAGATCAGATCAGTCGCTCAGTCGTGTCCGATTCTTTGCGACCCCATGAACTGCAGCACGCCAGGCCTCCCTGTCCATCACCAACTCCCGGAAGTCACCCAGACTCACATCCATCGAGTCAGTGATGCCATCCAGCCATCTCATCCTCTGTCGTCCCCTTCTCCTCCTGCCCTCAATCCCTCCCAGCATCAGAGTCTTCTCCAATGAGTCAACTCTTCACATGAGGTGGCCAAAATACTGGAGTTTCAGCTTTAGCATCATTCCTTCCAAAGAAATCCCAGGGCTGATCTCCTTCAGAATGGACTGGTTGGATCTCCTTGCAGTCCAAGGGACTCTCAAGAGTCTTCTCCAACACCACAGTTCAAAAGCATCATTCTTTGGCACTCAGCCTTCTTCACAGTCCAGCTCTCACATCCATACATGACCACAAGAAAGACCATAGCCTTGACTAGGCGAACCTTTGTTGGCAAAGTAATGTCTCTGCTTTTGAATATGCTATCTAGGTTGGTCATAACTTTCCTTCCAAGGAGTAAGCGTCTTTTAATTTCATGGCTGCAGTCACCATCTGCAGTGATTCTGGAGCCCAGAAAAATAAAGTCTGACACTGTTTCCACTGTTTTTCCATCTATTTCCCATGTAGTGATGGGACCAGATGCCATGATCTTCGTTTTCTGAATGTTGAGCTTTAAGCCAACCTTTTCACTCTCCACTTTCACTTTCATCAAGAGGCTTTTGAGTTCCTCTTCACTTTCTGCCATAAGGGTGGTGTCATCTGCATATCTGAGGTTAGTGATATTTCTCCCAGCAATCTTGATTCCAACTTGTGTTTCTTCCAGACCAGCATTTCTCATGATGTACTCTGCATATAAGTTAAATAAACAGGGTGGCAATATACAGCCTTGACGTACTCCTTTTCCTATTTGGAACCAGTCTGTTGTTCCATGTCCAGTTCTAACTGTTGCTTCCTGACCTGCATACAGATTTCTCAAGAGGCAGGTCAGGTGGTCTGGTATTCCCATCTCTTTCAAAATTTTCCACAGTTTATTGTGATCTACACAGTCAAAGGCTTTGGCATAGTCAATAAAGCAGAAATAGATGCTTTTCTGGAACTCTCTTGCTTTTTCCATGATCCAGTGGATGTTGGCAATTTGATCTCTGGTTCCTCTGCCTTTTCTAAAACCAGCTTGAACATCAGGAAGTTCACAGTTTACGTATTGCTAAAGCCTGGCTTGGAGAATTTTGAGCATTACTTTACTAGCGTGTGAGGTGAGTGCAATTGTGCGGTAGTTTGAGCACTCTTTGGCATTGCCTTTCTTTGGGATTGGGATGAAAACTGACCTTTTCCAATCCTGTGGCCACTGCTGAGTTTTCCAAATTTGCTGGCATATTGAGTGCAGCACTTTCACAGCATCATCTTTCAGGATTTGGAATAGCTCCACTGGAATTCCATCACCTCCACTAGCTTTGTTCCTAGTGATGCTTTCTAAGGCCCACTTGACTTCACATTCCAGGATGTCTGGCTCTAGGTCAGTGATCACACCATCATGATTATCTGGGTTGTGAAGCTCTTTTTTGTACAGTTCTTCTGTGTATTCTTGCCACCTCTTCTTAATATCTTCTGCTTCCGTTAGGTCCATACCATTTCTGTCCTTTATCGAGCCCATCTTTGCATGAAATATTCCTTTGGTATCTCTGATTTTCTTGAAGAGTTCCCTAGTCTTTCCCATTCTGTTGTTTTCCTCTATTTCTTTGCATTGATCACTGAAGAAGGCTTTCTTATCTCTCCTTGCTGTTCTTTGGAACTCTGCATTCAGATGTTTATATCTTTCCTTTTCTCTTTTGCTTTTCGCTTCTCTTCTTTTTGCAGCTATTTGCAAGGCCTCCCCAGACAGCCATTTTGCTTTTTTGCATTTCTTTTTCTTGGGGATGGTCTTGATCCCTGTCTCCTGTACAATGTCACGAACCTCATTCCATAGTTCATCAGGCACTCTATCAGATCTAGGCCCTTAAATCTATTTCTCACTTCCACTGTATAATCATAAGGGATTTGATTTAGGTCATACCTCAATGGTCCAGTGGTTTTCCCTAGTTTCTTCAATTTCAGTCTGAATTTGGCAATGAGGAGTTCATGGTCTGAGCCACAGTCAGCTCCTGGTCTTGTTTTTGCTGATTGTATAGAGCTTCTCCATCTTTGGCTGCAAAGAATATAATCGATCTGATTTTGGTGTTGACCATCTGGTGATGTCCATGTATAGAGTCTTCTCTTGTGTTGTTGGAAGAGGGTATTTGCTATGACTAGTGCATTTTCTTGGCAAAACTCTATTAGTCTTTGCCCTGCTTCATTCCGTATTCCAAGGCCAAATTTGTCTGTTACTCCAGGTGTTTCTTGGCTTCCTACTTTTGCATTCCAGTCCCCTATAATGAAAAGGACATCTTTTTTGGGTGTTAGTTCTAAAAGGTCTTGTAGGTCTTCATAGAACCGTTCAACTTCAGCTTCTTCAGCATTACTGGTTGGGGCATAGACTTGGATTACTGTGACATTGAATGGTTTGCCTTGGAAATGAACAGAGATCATTCTGTCGTTTTTGAGATTGCCTCCAAGTACTGCATTTTGGACTCTTTTGTTGACCATGATGGCCACTCCATTTCTTCTGAAGGATACCTGCCTGCAGTAGTAGATATAATGGTCCTCTGAGTTAAATTCACCCATTCCAGTCCATTTGAGTTCGCTGATTCCTAGAATGTCAACATTCACTCTTGCCATCTCTTGTTTGACCACTTCCAATTTGCCTTGATTCATGGACCTGACATTCCAGGTTCCTATGCAATATTGCTCTTTTCAGCATCGGACTTTGCTTCTATCACCAGACACATCCACAGCTGGGTATTCTTTTTGCTTTGGCTCCATCCCTTCATTCTTTCTGGAGTTATTTCTCCAGTGATCTCCAGTAACATATTGGGACCCTATTGACTTGGGGAGTTTCTCTTTCAGTATCCTATCATTCTGCCTTTTCATACTGTTCATGGGTTTCTCAAGGCAAGAATACTGAAGTGGTTTGCCATTCCCTTCTCCAGTGGACCATACTCTGTCAGATCCCACTGGGTTGGTGACCCACAAATTGGAGAATAATAATACTCAAGAAGTTCTCCCACTGTTGTGAAGTTTCTGAATCCCACATCAGGCTTCTCAGACTGGGGATCTCACAAAGGAACTGGGACTTCCACAGGACTCGGGGAAACAAAGACTCCAGTCTTGGAGGGCTCAAACAAAATCTTGCACACACCAAGACTCAAAGGAAAGGAGCAGTGACCCAATGGGAGACTGAACCAGAACTACCTGCTATTGTTGGAGGGTCTCCTGTGGAGGCATGGGGCAGCAGGGGCTAACTATAGGGATGGGGGCGTTGGAAGCAGTAGTCCTGGAAGGTCCCCCCTTATGCAAGCCCTCTGCAGTTTGCCATTAACCCTACCAAAGAACTTGTAGTCCTCAGGGCTGGGTTGCCTCAAGCCAAACAACTAACAAGGAGGGAGCACAACCCCACCAACTGGCATATAATTGGATTAAAGTTTTACTGAATACTTTCGCCACCTAATGCGAAGAACTGACTCATTGGAAAAGACCCTGATGCTGGGAAAGATTAAAGGCAGGAGGAGAAGGGAACAACTGAGGATGAGATGGTTGGATGGCATCACCAGCTCGATGGACATGAGTTTGACCAAGCACCAAGTGTTGGTGATGGACAGGGAAGCCTGATGTGGTGCAGTCCATGGAGTTGCAAAGAGCTGGACATGACTGAGTGACTGCACTGAACTGAACAAGGTCCTGCCACCAGAGCAAGACCCAGTTTTTCCCACTGCTAGTCCATTTCATCAGGAAGCATATACAAATATCAGCCTTCTCCATCAGAGGCAGACGGAAGAAGCAAGAACCACAATCCCACAGAGGCTAGAACAAAAATCACAATATAGAGAGTTAATCAGGATGACAAAGCAGAAAGTTATGTCCTAGATGAAGGGACAAGATAAAACCCCAGAAAAACAACTAAATGAAGTGGAGATAGTCAACTTTCCAGAAAAAGAATTTAAAATTATGATAGTGAGGATGATCCAGGATCTCAGGAAAACAATGGAGATGAAGGAAGAAATGTTTACCAATAACCTAGTTAAACTAAAGAACAAGCAGACAGAGATGAATAATACACTGCTGCTAAGTTGCTTCAATTGTGTCTGACTCTGTGCGACCCCATAGACAGCCTACCAGGCTCCCCCGTCCCTGGGATTCTCCAGGCAAGAATACTGGAGTGGGTTGCCATTTCCTTCTCCAATGCATGAAAGTGAAAAGTGAAAGTGAAGTCGCTTAGTTGTGTCTGACCCTCAGCAACCCCATGGACTGCAGCCTTCCAGGCTCCTCTGTCCATGGGATTTTCCAGGCAAGAACACTGGAAAGGG
This sequence comes from Tragelaphus eurycerus, assembly GCA_935064755.1. Classification (NCBI taxonomy): domain Eukaryota; kingdom Metazoa; phylum Chordata; class Mammalia; order Artiodactyla; family Bovidae; genus Tragelaphus; species Tragelaphus eurycerus. The sequence continues at coordinate 19,257,026 of CAKXYN010000023.1, forward strand.
GTGCCATTGCCTTCTCTGGAATAATACACTAAAAGGAATCAATAACAGAATAACTGAGGCAGAAGAACAGATAAATGACCTGGAGAACAGAATGGTGGAAATCATTGCTGCAGAACAGGATACTTTTAAAAAATGAAGACAAAGAGATCTCTGGGACAATTTTAAACACATCAATATTCACAACATAGGGGTCCCAGAAGGAGAAGAAAGAGAGAATGGACCGAGAAAATATTTGAAGAGATAATAGATCTTTCCTTTCCTAACATAAAGGAAATAATCAACCAAATCCAGGAAGTACAGAGTCCCAGGCAGGTTAATCTCAAGGAGGCACACATCAAGATTGTGTTCTAAGGAGTCATACTGAGACATAGTAATCAAACTGACAAAAATTGAAGACAAAGATAAAATATTAAAGGCACCAAGAGAAAAATGTCAAATAACATACAAGGAAATGCCCATCAGTTTATCAGCTGATTTCTCAACAGAAACTCTACAAGCCAGAAGGGAATGGCACAATATATTGAAAGTGATGAAAGGGAAGAACCTACAGCCAAGAACACTCTACCTCAGCAAGGCTGATTCAGGTTTAATGGAGAATAAAGTTTCCAGACAAGGAAAAGTTAAGAGAATTCAGCACCACCACACCAGATCTCCAACAAATACTATAGGAACTTCTTTAGGCAGGAAACACAAGAGAAGGAAAAGACAGAAAATAAACCCCAAACAATTGAGAAAATCGTAATAGAATCTCACACATCAATAATTACCTTAAATGTAAGTGGATTAAATGCACCAACCAAAAAATGTATACTGGCTGAGCAGTCACTCTGCTCGACACCCCAAACTGTATGTAATTAGTTTTTATTGTTAGGTTAATCATGTTTTCATTATTGCTTGCAATTATAATTATCTTTTATTTTTTGTCTGGCTATTAAAAGTGCAAACTGACAAACATCTTTTACTATTGTGATTACGTAACTATTACTCACTCAACACCATTGTATCTCTTTTTTACAGTTCATGAGGTTCTCACAGTGAGTGTCCTGGGTGGTTTGCCATTTCTACCTCTACTGGATCACGTTTCATCAGAACTCTCAGCTATGACTCGTCCATCTTGGGTGGCCCTACAAGGCATGGCTCATAGCTTCATTGAGTTACACACACCCCTTCACCATGACAAGGCAGTGATCCATGAAGGGGCTCTAAAATCACTACAGATGGTGACTGCAGCCATGAAATCAGAAGACAATTGCTTCTTGGCAGGAAAGCTATGATGAACCTAGATAGTGTGTTGAGAAGTAGAGACATTACTCTGCCAACAAAGGTCTGTATAGCCAAGATTATGGTCTTCTCAGTGGTCACATACGGTTGTGAGAGCTGGATTGTAAAGAAGGCAGAACACCAAAGAATTGATGCCTTTGAACTGTGGTGCTGGAGAAGACTCCTCAGAGATGTTTGCACAGCAAGGAGATCAAACCAGTCAATCTTAAGGGAAATCAATCCTGAATAGTCACTGGAAAAACTGATGCTGAAGCTAAAACTGTGTATTTTGGTCATCTGATGTGAACAACTGACTCATTGGAAAAGTCCCTGATGCTGGGAAAGATTGAGGGCAGAAGGAAAAGAGGGTGCCAGAGGATGAGATGGCTGGATGGCATCACTGTTGCAATGGACATGAACCTGGGTAAACTTTGGGAGATGGTGAGGGACAGGGAGGCCTGGTATGCTGCAGTCATGGAGTTGCAAAGAGTTGAACATGACTGAGTGACTGAACCACAACAATAACCATTGCATCATGAGTGGCCAACAAAAAAATATTATAATTCTATATCAACAAAAATACCATTTATTAGAAAAATCTGTAATCACTTTTTGAAATTCAAATGCATCTCAGAATTATCTTAGAATTTTTTGAAAAATGCCCAGGTGTTGCTTTTTTCTCCAAAGCCACAGATTTGTTTTTTATTTAAATTTATTTATTTTAATTGGATGCAAGATTTGTTTTTAATGTGCAGCCATGTTTAAAAACAACTGCACTATATGATGATCTTTTACTTTTATCTAGTTTGTTTCACTTTTTCTATTTCATTTTCAGCACTCCCATTTCATTAGTTTATGCTGTTCAATTTATCCATTTTTTTCTTTTTTTGATACTCTTTCTCAAACCTTTATCAAGCATAGTAGAAAAACTTTTGTATACATACATATATATATATAGTATACATAACATAAATATTTTAAAAAACACATGAATTTTTGTCTAACTAAAATTTTGTGACATTTCAAATCCATTTATTTGGCTTACTATGAAAAGAATGTTATATTTATAATTTAAAAACTAGACATGCAACAAGCACCGAAGATTTACTGTATAGCACAGGGACCTATAGTCAATATCTTATAATAACATATAGTGGAAAATAATTTCAAAAAAAATGTCTATTTTAAACATTCTTCAAAAAGCTAATTATAGCTTTTAAAAAAAGAAAATATGAGCAGACCAATCACAAGCACAGAAATTGAAACTGTAATCAAGAATCTTCCAGTGATCAAAAGTGCGGGGGCCGATGGCTTCACAGTTAAATTCTACCAATGACTGAGACAAGAGCTAATACCTATCCTGCTCAAACTCTTTCAGAAAATTGCAGAGGAAGGAAAACTCCCAAACTCTTTCAACAAGGCCACCATCACCCTATTACCAAAAGTGAACAAAGATGCCACAGAGAAAAAATTTATAGGTGAATATCACTGATGAACATAGATGTAAAAATACTCAACAAAATTCTAGCAAACAGAATTCAACACATTAAAAGATCATATATCATGTTCAGGGGAGCTTTATCCCAGGGATGCAAGAATTCTTCAATATATACAAATCAATCAATGTGATACACCATATTAACAAATTGAGAGATAAGAACCATATAACCATCTCAATAGATGCTGAGAAAGCTTTTTAAAAATTTAACACCTGTTTATGATTAAAACTCTCCAGAAACTAGGCACACAAAGAACATACATAATCATAATAAAGGTCATATATGACAAACCCACAGAAATTAGTATTCTCAGTGGTGAAAAATTGAAAGCATTTCCTCTAAATTTGGGAACAAGACAAAGATGCCCACTTTTGCCATTATTATTCAACTTAATTTTGGAAGTCTTAGCCACAGAAATCAGAGAACAAAAGAAAAAAATAAATAAAAGAATCCAGATTGGAAAGGAAAATAAAACTATCTCTTTACAGATGACATGATTGTTTATATAAAAAACCCTCAAGATACCACCAGAAAATTAATAGTGCCAATCAAAAATTATAGTAGTTTCAGGATAAACATTAATACACAGAAATTCCTTGCATTCCTATACACTAACAATGAAAAATCAGAAAGAGCAATTAAGGGGAAAATCCTATTCATCATTGCAACAAAAATTATATAATACTTAGGAATGTATGCACGCATGCTAAGTAACTTCAGTCATGTCTGATACTTGGTGAGCTATGGTCTGTAGCTGGCCAGCTATTCATGGGATTATCCAGGCAAGAATACTGGAGTCGGTTGCAGGGAATCTTCCTACCCCAGCGATTGAACCTGTGTCTCTTACGTCTCCTGCACTGGCAGGTGGGTTCTTTACCACTGGTGCCACCTGGGAAGCCCATACTTAGGAATATATTTATCTAAAGAGACAAAAGATCTGTATGCAGAAACTATATGACACTGATGAAAGAAATTAAAGATGACACAAACAGATGGAGAGATATACCATGTTCTTGGATTGGAAGTATCAATATTGTGAAAATGATTATACTATCCAAAGCAATCTATAAATTCAATGCATACCTATCAAAATACCAGTGGTATTTTTCACAGAACTAGAACAAATAATCTCACAATATATATGGGAACACAAAGGACCCTGAAGAGCCAAAGCAATCTTGAGAATGAAGAATGAAGCTGGAGGAATCAATCCTCCTAACTTGAGACTATACTACAAACCTACAGTCATCAAGACAATATGGTGCTAGCACAAAAACAGAAATATAGATCAATGGAACAAGAAATAAAACCCAGAGATAAATCCACGCACCTATTGTGCCTTATCTGTGACAGAGGCAAAAATATACGATGGAAAAAAGACAGTTTCTTCAATAAGTGGTGCTGGGAATACTCGGCAGTTGTGTGTAAACATATTTGCTAATGGACAACAGTTGGCTCAGACAGTAAAGAATCTGACTGCAGTGTGGGGGACTTGGGTTTGATTCCTGGGTTGGGAGGATCCCTTGGAGAGAGAATGGGAACCCACACCAGTATTCTTGCCTGGAGAATTCCAAGGACACAGGAGCCAGGTGGGCTATAGTCCATGGGGTAACAAAAAGTCAGACACAACTGAGTGACTAACACACACATATGTGTAAAAGAAAGAAATCAGAACACTTTTTAATATCATACACAGAAAGAAAATTAAAATGGATTAAAGACCTAAATTAAGACCAGAAACTAAAAAACTCTTAGAAGAAAATATAGGCAAAACACTCTTTGACATAAATCATAGCAAGATCCTCTATGACCCACCTCCTAGAGTAATAGAAATAAAAACAAAAACAAACAAATTGGAGCTAATTAAAGTAAAAATACTTTGCACAATGAAGGAAACTATAAGCAAGGTGAAAAGACGGCCCCCAGAATGGGAGAAAATAATAGGAAATGAAACAACTGACAAAGGAATAATTTCTAAAATATACAAGCAGCTCATGCAGCTCAATACCAGAAAAACAATCAACCCAATCAAAAAGTGAGCAGAAGACTTAAATAGACATTTCTCCAAAGAAGACATACAGATGGCCGATAAACACATGAAAAGATGTTCAATAATGCTCAGTTAGAGAAATGCAGATCAACACTACAATAAAGTATCATCTCACACCAGTCAGAATGGCCATCATCAAAAGTCTACAAATAATAACTGCCATAGAGGTTGTGGAGGAAAGAGAACTCTCTTACACTGTTGCAAATTGATACAGACACTATAGAGAACAGTATGGAAATCCCTTAAGAAAATTAGAAATAAAACTTCCATATGACTCAACAATCCCACTACTGGGTATATACTCTTAGGATATCATAACTGAAATAGGCACATGAACCCCAATGTTCATCTATTTACAGTTGGTGGAATATGGAAGAAAATGATGTCCTTTGACAAATGAATGGATAAACAAATTGTGGTACATATACACAATGAAATATGACTCAGCTCTTAAAAAGGAATGAATTTGAGCCAGTTTTAAAGTAGTGGATGAATCTAGAGCTTATTATACAGAGTGAAGTAAGTCAGAAAGAGAAAGACAAATATCATGTATTAGCACATATATATGGAATCTAGAAAGATGGTACTGATGGTCCTATTTGCAAGGCAGCAAAGGAGAGACAGACATAAAGAACATTTGTGTTCCCAGTGGGGGAAGGTAAGGGTGGTAAGACTTGAGAGAACAGTACTGAAACACATACATTACCATATGTAAAATAGATAGCCAGTGGGAACTTTCTGTATAAGGGAATCCAAAGCTGATGTTCCGTGGCAATCTAGAGTTGTGGGATGGGAGAGAGGTTTAGGAGGGAAGGGACATGTGTAAGCCTCTGGTTGATTCATGTTGATGTATGGCAGAAATCATCACTATATTATAAAGTAATTATCCTCCATATAAAAATAAAATAAAAAAATTTAATGGAATAAAATACAGATATGAAAGTTGGACCATAAAGAAGGCTGAGTACCAAAGAATTGATGCTTTCGAACTGTGGTGTTGGAGAAGACCTTGGACAGCAAGATCAAACAAGTCAATCCTAAAGGAAATCAACACTGAATATTCAGTACAAGGACTGATGCTGAAGTTTAAACTCTAATACTTTGGTCACCTGATGCAAAGAGCTGACTCATTGGAAAAGACCCTGATGTTGAAGATTGCAGGCAAGAGGAGAAGGGGGCAACAGAGGACAACATGGTTGGATGGCATCATCAACTCAATGGACCTGAGTTTGAGAAAATTCTGGGAGATAGTGAAGGACAGACAGAGAAGCTTATCATGCTACAGTCCATGGGGTCACAAAGAGTTGGACATGACTGAGAGACTGAAAAACAACAGGACCCTTGGCAGAAAGGAAGTAGGAATATTACCACTTCCTTTTGAATTTATAGTAAATAAAGCATGTCTGTCAGTCTAAGGTGGCCCTGATTATATTAGAGGAAAGTGAATATATACAAACTCTCAAGAGAGAAAATTTATCAAAGCTAAGGAAGTATTGATAGTGGCAAGATACTGGATTTATGACAAAATGAAGAGCAAGTTAATTATTGGACATAAGTTCTGCTTCTAGACATTCCTGATGCTTCTGACTTTGCTACTTGGAGAAAATTGGATAACAGCTGAATATGTTGTTGGCTTGGCAGATTCTTCTCCAGGATGTTTACAGCTGAGATCTGTACAAGGGGCAGAAGTGGTGTTAATGGAACCAGAACTAGATTGGAACCAGGAGTGTTAGGTTGCCCAATCAGCCTATATCTCTGTGGGATACCAGGGATTTGGCAGTACCATCACTACCAGCTCCTCTCCACCAATGAGCTATCTAGAGGCCCTTGGTGAAAAAATCATGTCTCCAGGGCAGTGGCCTCTGAATTATGTCCTTGTGCATCTATATTGGTAAAAAGAAAGCAAAAAGCACCCATAAATATAAATATATATTTATTTGTAAATTATAAAAACATTATTCTTTTATAATTTATAAATAAATTCTTAAAGAGATGGGAATACCAGACCACTTTACCTGCCTCCTGAAAAACCTGTATGCAGGTCAAGATGCAATAGTCAGAATTGAATATGTAACAACAGACTGGTTTAAAATTGGGAAAGGAGTGCATCAAGGCTGTATATTGTTACCCTGCTTATTTAGCTTACATGCAGAGTATATCATGCTGTAAAGAGCAATATTGCATTGGAACCTGGAATGTTAGGTCCATGAATGAAGTCAAATTGGAAGTGATCAAACAGGAGATGGCAAGAGTGAACATCAACATTTTGGGAATCAGCAAACTAAAATGGACTGGAATTGGTGAATTTAACTCAGATGACCATTATATCTACTAGTGTGGGCAAGAATCCCTTAGAAGAAATGGAGTAGCCATCATAGTCAACAAAAGAGCCCAAAATTGAGTACTTGGATGCCGTCTCAAAAATGACAGAATGAGCTCTCTTCATTTCCAAGGCAAACCATTCAACATCACAACAATCCAAATGTATGCACCGATCGTAATGTTGAAGAAGCTGAAATTGAACGGTTCTATGAAGACCCACAAGACCTTCTAGAAATTAACACCCTAAAGATGTCCTTTTCATTATAAAAGATTGGAATGCAAAAGTAGAAAGTCAAGAAACACCTGGAATAATAAGCAAATTTGGCCTTGGAGTATAGAATGAAGCAGGGCAAAGGCTAGTAGAGTTTTGCCAAGAGAATGCACTGGTCATAAAAAACACTGTCTTCCAACAACACAAAAGAAGACTCTACACATGGGCTCACCAGATGGTCAATATTGAAATTATATTGATTATATTCTCTGCAGCCAAAAATGGAGATGCTCTATACAGTCAGCAAAAACCAGATCGGGAGCTGACTGTGGCTCAGACCATGAACTCCTTATTGCCAAATTCAGAATTATATTGAAGAAAGTAGGGGAAACCACTAGATCATTCAGGTATAACCTAAATCAAATCCCTTACAATTATACAGTGGAAGTGAGAAATAGATTAAAATGACTAGATCTGATAGACAGAGTGCCTGATGAACTATGGATGGAGGTTTGTGACATCGTACAGGAGACAGGGAGCAAGACCATCTCCAAGAAAAAGAAATGCAAAAAAGCAATATGGGTGTCTGAGGAGGCCTTACAAATAGCTGTGAAAAGAAGAGAGGCAAAAAGCAAAGGAGAAAAGGAAAGATATACCCATTTGAATGTAGAGTTCCAAAGAATAGAAAGGAGAGATAAGAATGCCTTCCTTGGTGATCAGTGCAAAGAAATAGAGGAAAGCAATAGAATGGGAAAGACTAGAGATCTAATCTAGAAAATTAGATACCAAGGGAACATTTCATGCAAAGATGGGCACAATAAAGGACAGAAATGGTATAGACCTAACAGAAGCCAAAAATATTAAGAAGAGGTGGCAAAAATACACAGAAGAACTGTACAAAAAAGAGCTTCATGACCCAGATAATCATGATGGTGTGATCACTCACCTAGAGGCAGACATCCTGGAATGTGAAGTCAACTGGACCTTAGGAAGCATCACTATGAACAAAGCTAGTGGATGTGATGGAATTCCTGTTGAGCTATTTCAAATACTAAAAGCTGATGCTGTGAAAGTACTGCATTCAATATGCCAGAAAATTTGGAAAACTCAACAGTGCCCACAGGACTGGAAAAGGTCAGTTTTTATTCCAATCCCAAAGAAAGGCAATGCCAAAGAATGCTCAAACTACCGTACAATTGCACTCATCTCACACACTAGTAAAGTAGTGCTTGAAATTCTACAAGTCAGGCTTCAATAATATGTGAACCGTGAACTTCCTGATGTTCAAGATGGTTTTAGAAAAGGCAGAGGAACCAGAGATCAAATTGCCAACATCTGCTGGATCATCAAAGACGCAAGAGTTCCCGAAAAACATCTATTTCTGCTTTATTGACTGTGCCAAAGCCTTTGACTGTGTGGATCACAATAAACTGTGGAAAAACCTGAAAGAGATAGGAATACCAGACCACCTGACCTGCCTCTTGAGAAACCTATATTCAGGTCAGGAAGCAACAGTTAGAACTGGACATGGAACAATAGACTTAATTCCAGATTGGGAAAGGAACACCTCAAGGCTGTATTTAACCTTGCTTATTTAACTTCTATGTGGAGTATATCATGAAAAATGCTGGGCTGGATGAAACACAAACTGGAATCAAGTATGCCAGGAGAAATATCAATAACCTCAGATATGCAGATGACACCACCCTTATGGCAGAAAATGAAGAGGAACTAAAAAGCTTCTTAATGAAAGTGAAAGAGGAGAGTGGAAAACTTGGCTTAAAGCTCAACATTCAGAAAACTAAGATCATGGCATCTGGTCCCATCACTTCATGGCAAATAGATGGATAAACAATGGAAACAGTGGCAGATTTTACTTTTTGGGGGCTCCAAAATCACTGCAGATGGTGACTGCATCCATGAAATAAAAGACACTTGCTCCTTGGAAGAAAAGTTATGACGAACCTAGATAACATATTCAAAAGCAGAGACATTACTTTGCCAACAAAGTTCTGTCCAGTCCAGGCTATGTTTTTTCCCAGTGGTCATGTATAGGATATGAAACTTGAACTATAAAGAAAGCTGAGTGCTGAAGGATTGATGGTTTTGAACTGTGGTGTTGGAGAAGACTCTTGAGAGTCCCTTGGACTGCAAGGAGATTCAACCAGTGCAGCCTAAAGGAAATCAGACCTGAATATTCATTGGAAGGACTGATGTTGAAGCTGAAACTCCAATACTTTGGCTACCTGATGAAAAGATCTGGCTCATTTGAAAATACCCTGATGCTGGGAAAGATTGAAGGTGCGAGGAGAAGGGGACGACAGACGATGAGATGGTTGGATGGCATCACCGAGTCAATGGACATGAGTTTGAGTAAACTGCAGGAGTTGGTGATGGACAGGGAGGCCTGGCATGCTGCAGTCAATGGGGTTGCAAAGAGTTGGACACAACTGAGTGACTGAACTGAAATGAACTGATATCATGCAAAATGCTGGGCTGGATGAATCACAAGCTGGAATCAAGACTACCAGGAGAAATATCAATATACTTGGATATGCAGATGACACCACCCTTATGGCAGTAAGCAAAGAGGAATTTAAAAAGCCTCTTGATGAAGGTGAAAGAGGAGAGTGAAAAAGGCTGTCTTAAAATTCAACATTCAAAAAACTAAGATCATGGCACCCAGTCCCATCACTTCATGACATAATAGATGGGAAGCAATGGAAACAGTGAAAGACTATTTTCTTGGGCTCCAAAATCACTGTGAACCATGACTGCAGCCATGAAACTAAAAGATGCTTGCTCCTTGGATGAAAAGCTATGACAAACCTAGACAGCACATTAAAAAGCAAGGACATTACTTTGTTGACAGAGGTCCATCTACTCAAAGCTATGGTTTTTCCAGTATTTGTGTATGGATGTGATATATGGATGTGATAACTCAAAGAAGGTTGAGCATCAAAGAATTGATGTTTTCAAACTACGGTGTTGGAGAAGACTCTTGAGAGTCTCCTGGACTGCAAGGAGATCAAACCAGTCAATACTAAAGGAAATCATCCCTCAATATTCATTGGAAGGACTGATGCTGAAGCTGAAGCTCCAATACTTTGGTCATCTGATGCAAAAAACTGACTTCTTGGAAAAGACCATGTTGCTGGGAAAGATAGAAGGTGGGAGGAGAAGGGGATGATAGAGGATGAGATGGTTAAACATTATCACCAACTCAATGGACGTGAGTTTGAGCAAGCGCTGGGAGATGGTGAAGGACTGGGAAGCCTGGCATGCTGTAATCCATGGAGTGGGAAAGAGTCAGACACAAGATTAACAATCAGACGTGTTTTGTTGTTCATCTCCTGGAGCTTGCTCAGACTCATGTCCATTGAGTCGGTGATGATATCCAACCACCTTATCCTCTGTCTTCCCCTCTCCTCTTGCTTTCTGATTCAAGAATCTTCTCCAACACCAGAGTTCAAAAGTATCAATTCTTTGGTGCTCAGCCTTCTTTATGGTCCAACTCTCGCATTTATAAACCATTAGATCAGATCAGATCAGTCGCTCAGTTGTGTCTGACTCTTTGCAACCCCATGAATCGCAGCACGCCAGGCCTCCCTGTCCATCACCAACTCCCGGAGTTCACTGAGACTCACATCCATCTAGTCAGTGATGCCATCCATCATCCTCTGTCGTCCCCTTCTCCTCTTGCCCTCAATCCCTTCCATCATCAGAGTCTTCTCCAATGAGTCAACTCTTCGCATGAGGTGGTCAAAGTACTGGAGTTTCAGCTTTAGCATCATTCCTTCCAAAGAAATCCCAGGGCTGATCTCCTTCAGAATGGACTGGTTGGATCTCCTTGCAGTCCAAGGGACTCTCAAGAGTCTTCTCCAACACCACAGTTCAAAAGCATCAATTCTTCGGCACTCAGCCTTCTTCACAGTCCAGCTCTCACATCCATACATGACCACAGGAAAAACCATAGCCTTGACTAGATGGACCTTTGTTGGCAAAGTAATGTCTCTGCTTTTGAATATGCTATCTAGTTTGGTCATAACCTTCCTTCCAAGGAGTAAACGTCTTTTAATTTCATGGCTGCAGTCACCATCTGCAATGATTTTGGAGCCCAAAAAAGTAAAGTCTGACACTGTTTTCACTGTTTCCCCATCTATTTCCCATGAAGTCATGGGACCGGATGCCATGATCTTCGTTTTCTGAATGTTGAGCTTTAAGCTAACATTTGCACTCTCCACTTTCACTTTCATCAAGAGGCTTTTTAGTTCCTCTTCACTTTCTGCCATAAGGGTGGTGTCATCTGCATATCTGAGGTTAGTGATATTTCTCCCAGCAATCTTGATTCCAGCTTGTGTTTCTTCCAGTCCAGCGTTTCTCATGATGTACTCTGTATAGAAGTTAAATAAGCAGGGTCACAATATACAGCCTTGACGTACTCCTTTTCCTATTTGGAACCAGTCTGTTGTTCCATGACCAGTTCTAACTGTTGCTTCCTGACCTGCATACAGATTTCTTAAGAGGCAGGTCAGGTGGTCTGGTATTCCCATCTCATTCAAAATTTTCCACAGTTTATTGTGATCTACACAGTCAAAGGCTTTGGCATAGTCAATAAAGCAGAAATAGATGTTTTTCTGGAACTCTCTTGCTTTTTCCATGATCCAGCGGATGTTGGCAATTTGATCTCTGGTTCCTCTGCCTTTTCTAAAACCAGCTTGAACATCAGGAAGTTCATGGTTCACATATTGCTGAAGCCTGGCTTGGAGAATTTTGAGCATTACTTTACTAGCATGTGAGATGAGTGCAATTGTGCGGTAGTTTGAGCATTCTTTGGTATTGCCTTTCCCTGGGATTGGAATGAAAACTGACCTTTTCCAGTCCTGTGGCCACTGCTGAGTTTTCCAAATTTGCTGGCATATTGAGTGCAGCACTTTCACAGCATCAGCTTTCAGGATTTGGAAGAGCTCAACTGGAATTCCATCACCTCCACTAGCTTTGTTCATAGTAATGCTTTCTAAGACCCACTTGACTTCACATTCCAGGATGTCTGGCTCTAGGTCAGTGATCACACCATCGTGATTATCTGTGTCATGAAGCTCTTTTTTGTACAGTTCTTCTGTGTATTCTTGCCATCTCTTTTTAATATCTTCTGCTTCTGTTAGGTCCATATCATTTCTGTCCTTTAGCGAGCCCATCTTTGCATGAAATGTTCCTTTGGTATCTCTGATTTTCTGGATGAGATCTCTAGTCTTTCCCATTCTGTTGTTTTCCTCTATTTCTTTGCATTAATTGCTGAAGAAGGCTTTCTTACCTCTTCTTGCTATTCTTTGGAACTTTGCATTCGATGTTTATATTTTTCCTTTTCTCTTTTGCTTTTCGCTTCTCTTCTTTTCACAGCTATTTGCTTTGACTAAATGGACCTTTGTTGGCAAAGTAATGTCTCTGCTCATTATGAAAATTAAAAACTTAACCAAAATGTAGTTTTTGATTAATGTAAGACAAAATATAAATATAAAATATATCACCAAATATGATGACATCATAACCATCAATAGCTATATTAACTTGAATAAATTAACAATCTGTATTACAAATGGGTTTAATTATATATATAAAATCTGTTTTGTCTCACAACATTCCTATGAAAGCTATACTATCTCTCTATATATCAATCCTACACAGGTACTTCAGCTCTGTTCAATGTAGACAATTTGTGTATTAAATATTGATAAAGTTGATTTCCTATTTTTAAGATGAATTTCAGTAAAAATTCTAATGTTTTCTTTCTGTCTCTCACTAGATCACGTTGTAAAACTCACTTTAGAGACAGCTCCCTTTAAACTCCTTTTTCATTTAGGAAACTGAAGCAAATTTATTTCAAGAAAGGCATTTCTGTTGACATCATACAGATCACTTGTTTTTGATACTTGGATTACTATTAGAATTACAATACAGGTTCTACAAGTTTTAAAAAGAGTGTGATTGTTTTAGCTGGAGGGATTATGAGTCTGCATTGAGGAGATGGGATTCAAGTTATTTAAGAATGGAAGGGATGTTGACAGAAATTTAAGTATTCCAGGTGAAGGAATTGGAATAAGTAAAGCAAGTACTGTTAGAGGACATAAGGAAGCAGAGCTTAAAACCACAGTCATGAATTTAATTTTAGATATAATGAGCTTGCATTGCTGCTTAGATATACAGGTGGCAATGTTTCTCAAGCAGATGTTTCTTTAGGGCTGGAATTTTGGAGCAGTTTTGACACTAAAGACATTGACTTAGGAATCATCTTCATAACAATATTTTCTAAAGTCATGGAAGTCATTTTCTAAAGATTCATCAAGAGTGGGGAGTCCATAAGGACTGCTTTGATGCATAATGAATATATTGAATGCCCTTTAGGAATCCTCTATCATTTATTTTTGGGGTTTTCTTCTCTTTCTGGAAACTTGAAGTTGTTGGAAGAGTGAATAGTAGATCTGAGAGTCTTTGGAACAGAATGAAATTTGTCAAAGTTATTGGTAGATGTGGATATCCACAGATGTTACTTCTTCTCAGTGGAAAGAATAGGCTGGTCGTGTGGGTAGCAGAGCTAGAACCAGACTGGAACTTGAATTTGAGAAGATGAGCACATGATGAATAATTAAAGCTGTGTGATCATGAAAGGAATGGCTTTATATTAATATCAAAGTATGAGATCAAGAGCGGATGCCTTGAAGAATTAAGGAAAAAATTTAAGCAATTAAAGCAAAACTCTTATTTAACCAACAACTTTAGCTAGAGTAAAAGCAGCTAATGACACAGACTGTTCTCAAAAGTACTTCACATTGTAGAGAAAGTAGAGAATCACTTCTCGATAAAATAACAAATATAGAATTGAATAGTTAATTATCTTTGTGACAATTAAAAAAATAACATACACAGATAAACTCTTAGTCTGGTTGTCTTAGAGGAACAGCTCTATATAGTGGAGTGAACACTGGATTTGAAATTAAACTTTTATTTATGTCAATTTCCAGTCTTTTAACAAATAACCTAACCTCTTGAAAAAGAACCTTCATCTTCAAAGTAGAGATTCTAATATCTGTTGTGACTGCTTCATCATCAAGGTTCTCAAGAAGATGTAGTGAGATCTAGCACGTGCAACTTACTATGAAAACGGAAAGGTGCTAAACCAGCACCAGCCAAGATGTCAGTTTATATGCATCTTCCCTTATATGTAAACTTAGATGCATGTTTCAGTTCTTAAGGAATTTTTTTCATCAAGCTAAACATTGTTTCTAGTAAGAGAAGCCTTTCAAGTGAGGTTGATAGTCTTACAAATTTTACCTTAATTCATAAACATTTTATGCCAAAATAATGCTATTTTAAAGACAATAAGTTCCTGCCTTTGCCTGGGGCCACTGGAAGCTCTGCAAAAGAAGCAGGAGGAATTAAATCCCTGTAATCATATTGTCTCATTTTTAAACATTAGTTTTTACTCTCTTGAACCACTTTTCTCCTCTGGCTGGGCCCTACTGAGGCCCATAAATCTTAATTAAAGATGCAATTTTTTTCTTATGAAATCTGAACTGCAAGACACCATTCTTATTTTTTATTTTTGAGACTAGCTCCATGTGTCAGCTCATAAAACAAGTAAGACTTTTACACTCAAAGGATTTTGAAAGCTGTTATTGATACTATCATGTGGCACTAGTCCCACAATTATTATTATTGCTATTTTAATTTTTTACACACAAACTTCTGATTTTCTATACAACACAATGGAAAAAATGGCACTTACAACAGATTGCTCTTGGTTAAACCACTTTTTAAAAACTGGGTGCTATGCCCAAAACAATGAATTTCACCTTTTTTCTCAAGTGTACATGGAACCTTCTCTAGAATAGATCACATCCTGGGCCATAAATCTAGCCTTGGTAAATTGAAAAAAATTGAAATCATTCCAAGCATCTTTTCTGATAACAATGCAGTAAGGTTAGAAGAAAAAAAACTACTGAAAATACAAATATACGGAGGCTAAACAACATGCTTCTGAATAACCAACAAATCACAGAAGAAATCAAAATATGCACAAAAACTAATGAAAATGAAAACACAACAACAGAAAACCTATGGGATTCAGTAAAAGCACTGCTAAGGGGAAGGTTCATAGCAATACAAGCCTACCTCAAGAAACAAGAGAAAAATCAAATAAATAACCTAACTCTATACCTAAAGCATCTAGAAGTAGAAGAAATGAAGAACCCCAGGGTTAGTAGAAGGAAAGAAATCATAAAAATTAGGGCAGAAATAAATGAAAAAGAAACAAAGGAGACCATAGCAAAAATCAACAAAGCTAAAAGCTGGTTCTTTGAGAGGATAAATAAAATTGACAAACCATTAGCCAGACTCATCAAGAAAAAAAGGGAGAAGAATAAAATCAACAAAATTTGAAATGAAAATGGAGAAATCACAACAGACAATACAGAAATACAAAGGATCATAAGAGACTACTATCAGCAACTATATGCCAATAAAATGGACAACTTGGAAGAAATGGACAAATTCTTAGAAAAGTATAACTTTCCAAAACTGAACCAGGAAGAAATAGAAAATCTTAACAGACCCATCATAAGCATAGTAATCAAAAGCAATACAGAAAATTTCCAGCGAACAAAAGCCAAGGACCAGACAACTTCACAGATGAATTCCACCAAAAATTTAGAGGAGAGCTAACACCTATCCTACTCAAACTCTTTCAGAAAATTTCAGAGAAAGGTAACCTTCCAAACTCATTCTATGAGGCCACCATGACCCTAATACCAAAACCAGACAAAGATGCCACAAAAAAAGAAAACTACAGGCCAATATCACTGATGAACATAGATGCAAAAATCCTTAAAAAAATTCTAGCAAACAGAATCCAACAACATATGAAAAAGATTATACATCATGACAAAGTGGGCTTTATCCCAGGGATGCAAGGATCCTTCAGTATTCACAAATAAATGAATGTGATGTACCACATTAACAAATTGAAAGACAAAAACCAGCCTTTGATAAAATTCAACATCCATTTATGATTAAAAAAAAAAAAAAAAACCCTCCAGAAATCAGAAATAGAAGGAACATACCTCATCATAATAAAAGCGAAATATGATAAACTCACAGCAAACATTATCCCCAATGGTGAAAAATTGAAAGCATTTCCCCTAAAGTCAGGAACAAGACAAGGGTGTCCACTCTCATCATTACTATTCAACATAGTTTTGGCATTTTTAGCCACAACAATCAAAGAAGAAAAAGAAATAAAAGGAACCCAGATTGGAAAAGAAGTAAAATTCTCACTGTTTGCAGATGACATGATCCTTTACATAGAAAATCCTAAAGATTTCACCAGAAAATTAATAGAGCTAATCAATGACTGTAGTAAAGTTGCAGGATATAAAATTAACACATAGAAATCCCTTGCATTCCTATATACTAACAATGAGAAAACAGAAAGAGAAATTAAGGAAACAATTCCATTCACCATTGCAATGAAAAGAATAGAATATTTAGGAATCAGATCAGATCAGATCAGATAAGTCGCTCAGTCGTGTCCGACTCTTTGCGACCCCATGAACCGCAGGACGCCAGGCCTCCCTGTCCATCACCAGCTCCCGGAGGTCACCCAGACTCACACCCATCAAGTCAGTGATGCCATCCAGCTATCTCATCCTCTGTCGTCCCCTTCTCCTCCTGCCCTCAATCCCTCCCAGCATCAGAGTCTTCTCCAATGAGTCAACTCTTCGCATGAGGTGGCCAAAATACTGGAGTTTCAGCTTTAGCATCATTCCTTCCAAAGAAATCCCAGGGCTGATCTCCTTCAGAATGAACTGGTTGGATCTTCTTGCAGTCCAAGGGACTCTCAAGAGTCTTCTCCAACACCACAGTTCAAAAGCATCAATTCTTCGGCACTCAGCCTTCTTCACAGTCCAGCTCTCACATCCATACATGACCACAGGAAAGACCATAGCCTTGACTAGGCGAACCTTTGTTGGTAAAGTAATGTCTCTGCTTTTGAATATGCTATCTAGGTTGGTCATAACTTTCCTTCCAAGGAGTAAGTGTCTTTTAATTTCATGGCTGCAGTCACCATCTGCAGTGATTTTGGAGCCCAGAAAAACAAAGTCTGACACTGTTTCCACTGTTTCCCCATCTATTTCCCATGCAGTGATGGGACCAGATGCCATGATCTTCGTTTTCTGAATGTTGAGCTTTAAGCCAACCTTTTCACTCTCCACTTTCACTTTCCTCAAGAGGCTTTTAGCCCCTCTTCACTTTCTGCCATAAGAGCGGTGTCATCTGCATATCTGAGGTTATTGATATTTCTCCCGGCAATCTTGATTCCAACTTGTGTTTCTTCCAGTCCAGCATTTCTCATGATGTACTCTGCATATAAGTTAAATAAACATGGTGACAATATGCAGCCTTGACGTACTCCTTTTCCTATTTGGAACCAGTCTGTTGTTCCATGACCAGTTCTAACTGTTGCTTCCTAACCTGCATACAGATTTCTTAAGAGGCAGATCAGGTGGTCTGGCATTCCCATCTCTTTCTATTATTTAGGAATTATTTAGGAATATTATTATTCCTATTATTTAGGAATAAATCTACCTAAAGAAACAAAAGACCTATATACGCTGCTGCTGCTGCTAAGTCGCTTCAGTCGTGTCCGACTCCTAGCGACCCCATGGACTGCAGCCTATCAGGCTCCTCCGTCCATGGGAATTTCCAGGCAAGAGTACTGGAGTAGGGTGCCATTACCTTCTCCAAAGACCTATATATAGAAAACTATAAAACATTGATGAAAGAAATCAAAGATGATACAAATAGGTGGAGAAATATACCGTGTTCATGGATCAGAAGAATCAATATAGTGAAAATGAGTATACTAGTCAAAGTAATCTATAGATCCAATGCATTCCCTATCAAGCTACCAACGGTATTTTTCAAAGAACTATTACAAATAATCTCACAATTTATATGGAAATACAAAAAAAAAAAAAAAAACCCTCAAATAATCAAAGCAATCTTGGGAAAGAAGAATGGAACTGGAGGAATCAACCTGCCTGACTTCAGGCTCTACTACAAAGCCACAGTCATCAAGACAGTATGGTACTGGCACAAAGACAGAAATATAAATCAATGGAACAAAATAGAAAGCCCAGAGATAAACCTACGCACCTAAGAACACCTTTTCTTTGACAAAGGAGGCAAGAATATACAATGGAAAAAAGACAATCTCTTTAACAAGTGGTGCTGGGAAAACTGGTCAACCACTTGTAAAACAATGAAACTAGAACACTTTCTAACACCATACACAAAAATAAACTCAAAATGGATCAAAAATCTAAATGTAAGACCAGAAACTATAAAACTCCTAGAGAAAAACAGAGGCAAAACACTCTCTGACATTAATCACAGCAGGATCCTCTATGACCCACCTCCCAGAGTAATGGAAATAAAAGCAAAAATAAACAAATGGGACCTAATTAAACTTAAAAAGCTTTTGCACAACGAAGGAAACTATAAGCAAGGTGAAAAGACAGCCTTCAGAATGAGAGAAAAATAATAGCAAATGAAGCAACTGACAAACAACTAATCTCAAAAATATACAAGCAGCTCATGCAGCTCAATTCCAGAAAAATAAATGACCCAATCAAAAAATGGGCCAAAGAACTAAACAAACAATTCCCCAAAGAAGACATACAGATGGCTAAAAAATACATGAAAAGATGCTCAACATCACTCATTATCAGAGAAATGCAAATGATAAAAACCACAATGAGGTACCATCTAATGTCAGTCAGAATGGCAGCTATCAAAAAGTGTACAAACAATAAATGCTGGAGAGGGTGTGGAGAAAAGGAAACCCTCTTATACTATTGGTGGGAATGCAAACTAGTACAGCCATTATGGAGAACAGTGTGGAGATTCCTTAAAAAACCTGGAAATAGAATTGTCATACGACCCAGCAATCCCACTGCTGGGCATACACACTGAAGAAACCAGAATTGAAAGAGACACGTGAACCCCAATGTTCATCGCAGTGCTATTTACAATAGGACATGGAAGCAACCTAGATGTCCATCGGCAGACGAATGATTAAGAAAGCTATGGTACATATACACAATGGGATATTACTCAGCCACTAAAAAGAATGCATTTGAATCAGTTCTAATGAGGTGGATGAAACTGGAGCCTATTATACAGAGTGAAGTAAGTCAGAAAGAAAAACATCAATAAGGTATACTAATGCATATATATGGAATTTAGAAAGATGGTAACAATGACCCTATATGCAATACAGCAAAAGAGACACAGATATAAAGGACAGTCTTTTGGACTCTGTGGGAGAAGGTGAGGGTGGGATGATTTGAGAGAATAGCATTGAAACATGTATATTATCATATGTGAAATAGATCACCAGTCCAGGTTTGATGCATGAGACAGGGTGCTCAGGGCTGATGCACTGGGATGACCCTGAGGGATGGGATGGGGAGGGAGGTGGGAAGGGGGTTCAGGATGAGGAATACATGTACACCCATGGCTGATTCATGTCAATGTATGGCAAAAACCACTACAATATTGTAATTAGCCTCCAATTAAAATAAATAAATTAATTTTAAAAAGTTGGTACTATGGTCCATAAAGGGCTTCCCTGGTGGTTTAGCGGTAAAGAATCTGCCTGCAATGTAGGAGCTACAAGAAACATGAGTTTTATCCCTGAGTTGGCAAGATCCCCTGGAGAAGGGCATGGCAACTCACTCCAGTATTTTTGCCTGGAGAAACCCATGGACAGAGGAACCTGGAGGGCTACAGTCCATAGGGTCACAAAGAGTCAGATACAACTGAAGTAACAGAGCATACATGCAGGCACATGGTTCATAAAACATGAAGGAAACATGAATTCAAGATTCCAGTGGGAACATGAGAACTCTTTGAGTGCCACTGGTATATGGAGACTTGTTGATGGGAATGGAGGCTTGTTGATGAGATCCCCACCAAGGAACACTTACTTAAAGACAATATTCTCTTGTCTGGAGTCTGATAGGTAAAATGAACTGGGTGCTTGCAACCGTATTTCTTACCTCCTCAGATTAGGAGAATGGCCTCGACACCTGTAGGTCTTTGGACTTAATATCCAGATGACAGAGCTTAGGGAACTTTAATCACAGATAGTAGAGGCAACTTGGAAATACCTATACCTGTTCTAGATGATGATATTTCTAAAGAATAAAAATGATTCTGATTTATTATGTAAACAATGATGAATGATGCAGTGCCAGGCAGTATGCCCAGAGACCAGACTAATCAGATGTCAATTTGTCTGTCTTCTATCATCATCCTTTAAAACTTTAATGGTCTCCTATTGTCCACAAGATTACATTAAAAGAAGTCTTAAGACCACTTCTAGTCTGGCCTCAACCAATCTTTTGAACCATTATCTCCAACTGTCACACCCCACTTAACTGTACTTACTCTGATCACAGAGAAAGCAGACAGTGCTTTCCAATAAACCTTACCATTGTGCAACTTTATGACTGCATGTGTTGAGAGGAACAGTGGGAAAGGAAAAAATGCCTTAATGGACATAGTGTAGGTTTTAAAGTTGAGAGTTGAATGATCACAGGCAAATTATTTAGGCTCTGAGCCTCCTCTTCCTCATTTGTAAGATAGGGATAATAATTTTTATTTTTTTACTGATGGTTTGTATGAGATACATGCAATGTACCTACCACAGCACCTGCAATGAAAGAGATGCTCCATAAAATGGATGCTCCTCTGTCCTTCTTCCTATTTGGAATTCAATGGCCCCACCTGCTATGAGTTCCTACTTATCTTTTAAGACTGTCAAATTACACCTCATTTACAAAGCCCATAATAAGATACCCCAATGAGTACCTCATAGAATTAGGATAAATAACTTGACAACAAATAGAAGATGATTGGGAGAAAGGGGGGACCTAGAATAAACAGACCAGATGACACCCTTCTCTCCTTGTGATCAAAACACATTTTCTCACAGAAAAGGCTTCCTAGCCTAATTCTGTCTCCTCAGGCAACTCTCAAAATTTCTCTGGGTTTTGCTTGCCTTCACTACTCTCTCACACACTTCCCATCCTGCTTCCTATCTCAAATTTACCCATCTCATCTATGGTTTCTTCCAATGCTCTTGTTGGCTGGTAGACAAGTCTTTCAGCTCCTGGTTTACACCTTCATGAATGAGATATCATTCCCCTTTTACTGCCTTAGATTTCCCATGTTATTTTTGTTCCTTTACTGGATTCTGTGTGGCTTCGTTTTTTGACATTCTTGAACCAAAAACTGCAAGGTCACTTTGCATCATAGACTCAAAAGATTGTAAAGACAGGTCTAAATACATCTCTACCCACTTTGTTTTGTACACAAAGAATAGGAAGCTCAGAGAGGTGAAAAGCCTTTATTGAGATAATGCTTAGCTGTTGACTGAGGCTCTGATCCATGTCTCCCTCAACCTTTTCAGTGCTGGTCTGTTGTCCCCTGACTTCTTTGATCCTAAAGTGAAAGTGTGTGACTCCATGGACTGTAGCCTACCAGTCTCCTCAGTCCATGGAGTTTTCCAGGCCAGAGTACTGGAATGGGTTGCCATTTCCTTCTCCAGGGGGTCTTCCCAGCCCAGGGATTGAAGCCGGGTCTCCTGCACTGCAGGCAGACACTTTACTGTCCGAGCCACCAGGGAAGCCTCTTTGGTTCTAAGGTACCTTGAAATTTCATAGAACTCCAGTTGGAAAGATCTCAAAATAATGCCCTGTAGCTGTGTGGGGGTACAACCCAAAGCCAAATGATTCCCTTTCTATACTGCTAAGCCACAGGGTCTTTTTAGTCAAGCCAACTAGGATGATGTATGCCAAGGACATCCATGACCATGTGGATGGAAGGAAGTTAATCTTTCAAGGCAGGCCGCTCTTGTAAAGACCTGTAGGTGAAGCAAGCTGTCTCACAAAGTTTGGCAGGACCATTCAGAGACGTCAGAATGCCCAGCAGACAGCCTCTCTCCACTGAATTTCCTACTTGATATGATTTCTTAACTGAATTTCTTCTTAGTTCTGGGTAGAAACTGATTGTGGTTTTGCAGAGATTCATATTCAAAGGAACTGTGACAGTGTGACTAGGTCTTCCTGTAAATAATGAAAGTAAGAGGAAAAGAGTGAATATTTATTGAGTACTTAAACAAGGTCTGGTAATTTTACATACATGTTTTTACATAAATCTTCACAAAAGCATTAATGCAGTTGTGAGAAATGTTCCCATTTTATGCCAAATATTGCTCATCAGGCTAAAGCCAGATTCAAATTTTGACTTATTCATTTGGACAATATGAGGTATAGAAAGACCTTGACTGAAATCTTGTAGAACTAATTTCTAGACTCTAATATTCTATTTGTATTGACTTCAATAAGCCTCCTGAGTCCTGTCTATATTTATTTATCCTCATTTTAAAACCAGGTGTTAATTCTATTTTACTATCTTATAGGGATATTGGAAAATCAGGTAAAACAATGGATTTGACAGTGCTTTAGGAAATGAGGAAGTACACAAATACAAATCATTATTATCATTTTATTACAAACTAAATATTTAATAGATGTAGAAAGCCTAAGAAGAAGTGTACATTGTTTTTCAAGTTATTTTGGAAGATATCCATAATCCAGAGTGTCTCTTAAAATATTCTATTCCACTATCAGATTAACCTCATTAACTGTTTTCAACTGTGAATTAAAATGGTATGACTAAATTCAGAGGACTTCCCTGGTGGCTCAGTGGTAAAGATTCTGCCTGCCAATGCAGGAGATGGGGGTTCAATACCTGAGATAGGAAGATCACCTGGAGAAGGAAATGGCAACACACTCCAGTATTCTTGCCTGAGAAATCCCATGGACAGAGGAGCCTGGTGGGCTATAGTTCAGATCAGTTCAGTTCAGTCGTTCAGTCATGTCCGACTCTTTGCTACCCCATGAATTACAGCACGCCAGGCCTCCCTGTCCATAACCAATGCATGGAGTCCACCCAAACTCACACCCATCGAGTTGGTGATGCCTCCCAGCCATCTCATCCTCTGTTGTCCCCTTTTCCTCCTGCCCCCAATCCCTCCCAGCATCAGAGTCTTTTCCAATGAGTCAACTCTTCGCATCAGGTGGCCAAAATACTGGAGTTTCAGCTTTAGCATCAGTCCTTCCAATGAACACCCAGGACTGATCTCCTTTAGAATGGACTGGTTGGATCTCCTTGCAGTCCAAGGGACTCTCAAGAGTCTTCTCCAACACCACAGTTCAAAAACATCAATTCTTCAGCACTCAGCTTTTTTCACAGTCCAACTTTCACATCCATACATGACCACTGGAAAAACCATAGCCTTGACTAGACGGACCTTTGCTGGCAAAGTGATGTCTCTGCCTTTGAATATGCTATCTAGGTTGGTCATAACTTTCCTTCCAAGGAGTAAGCGTCTTTTAATTTCATGGCTTCAGTCACCATCTGCACTGATTTTGGAGCCCAAAAAAATAAAGTCTGACACTGTTTCCAATGTTTCCCCATCTATTTCCCATGAAGTAATGGGACCAGATGCCATGATCTTCATTTTCTGAATGTTGAGCTTTAAGCCAACTTTTTCACTCTCCTCTTTCACTTTCACCAAGAGGATTTTTAGTTCCTCTTCACTTTCTGCCATAAGGGTGGTGTCATCTGCATATCTGAGGTTATTAATATTTCTCCAGGCGATCTTGATTCCAGCTTGTGCTTCCTCCAGCCCAGTGTTTCTCATGATGTACTCTGCATATAAGTTAAATAAACAGGGTGATAATATACAGCCTTGACATATTCCTTTTCCTATTTGGAACTAGTCTGTTGTTCTATGTTCAGTTTTAACTTTTGCCTCCTGACCTGTACATAGGTTTCTGAAGAGGCAGGTCAGGTGGTCTGATATTTCCATCTCTTTCAGAATTTTCCACAGTTTATTGTGATCCACACAGTCAAAGGCTTTGGCATAGTCAATAAAGCAGAAATAGATGTTTTTCTGGAACTCTCTTGCTTTTTCCATGATCCAGCAGATGTTGGCAATTCGATCTCTGGTTCCTCTGCCTTTTCTAAAACCAGCTTAATATCTGGAAGTTCACATATTGCTTAAGCCTGGCTTGGAGAATTTTGAGCATTACTTTACTAGCATGTGAGATGAGTGCAATTGTGCAGTAGTTTGAGCATTCTTTAGCATTGCCTTTCTTTGGGATTGGAATGAAAATTGACCTTTTCCAGTCCTGTGGCCACTGCTGAGTTTTCCAAATTTGCTGTCATATTGAGTGCCTCACTTTCACAACATCAGCTTTCAGGATTTGATAGCTCAACTGGAATTCCATCACCTCCACTACCTTTGTTCGTAGTGATGCTTTCTAAGGCCCACTTGACTGGCTCTAGGTCAGTGATCACACCATCATGATTACCTTGGTCATGAAGATGTTTTTTGTACAGGTCTTCTGTGTATTCTTGCCACCTCTTCTTAATATCTTCTGCTTCTGTTA
The DNA here is from genome assembly GCA_935064755.1 of Tragelaphus eurycerus. Taxonomy (NCBI): domain Eukaryota; kingdom Metazoa; phylum Chordata; class Mammalia; order Artiodactyla; family Bovidae; genus Tragelaphus; species Tragelaphus eurycerus. Next base: position 19,281,950 of record CAKXYN010000023.1, read on the forward strand.
GGTCCATACTATTTCTGTCTTTTATCAAGCCCATCTTTGCATAAAATGTTCCCTTTGTATCTCTAATTTTCTTGAAGAGATCTCTAGTCTTTCCCATTCTGTTGTATTCCTCTGTTTCTTTGCACTGATATCTGAAGAAGGCTTTCTTATCTCTTCTTACTATTCTTTGGAACTCTGCATTCAGATGCTTATATCTTTCCTTTTCTCCTTTGTTTTTTGCTTCTCTTCTCTTTACAGCTATTTGTAAGCCCTCCTCAGACGCCCATATTGCTTTTTTGCATTTCTTTTTCTTGGAGATGGTCTTGCTCCCTGTCTCCTGTACAATTTCACGAACCTCCGTCCACAGTTCATCAGGCACTCTATCTATCATATCTAGTCCCTTAAATCTATTTCTCATTTCCAGTGTATTATCATAAGGGATTTCATTTAGGTTATACCTTAATGGTCTAGTGGTTTTCCCTACTTTTCTGCAATTTAAGTCTGAATTTGGCAATAAGGAGTTCATGATCTGAGCCACAGTCAGCTCCCGGTCTTGAAAGAGTTGGACATGACTTAGCAAATAAAACTAAATTCAGAAGTTCTATTTCTTAGCATTCAAAAGCAATCTGATCTGTCTTTATCCTGTACTAAATGCTATGTGTATGTCAAATGAACGTCTAACATTTATCTGATAATCACCTTATGTATGTTCTTATAATGCATTAGGAGACATTGTCACTTTCATACTATGTTCACATCCTTTACTTTCAATACTGTTGAAATTCAATAATTTAAAAATTACTTAATAATTTCAAAATTCAATAATGTTGTCGATAAAGCTAACTTTCTGTTTGTTAGGACAGAAGAAACAATATACTCAACCATGAACAAACTAGGAAGAAAACTTTTCCTTTTGACTTATGTTACCACTTGGATTCTGATTTCCTTTTTAGCATACAGGAGCTCATTGATGTTTTTAAATATAGGTATAAACATAAATAATTATATATTATTTTTTCTGAGAATAAAAATATAAAGGGTGACTGAAAAATATAATTTTCCTGGTAAGCTTGAAGAAAGTCTCATTATTGTAAACTAGTTTGTGTGTATTATTTGTTACTATGAAAGTATGCAATAGAGTACTTACCAAGTTATCTTGACCACAGTGATGCTACAGTTTAGGTGCAATCAAAGTGATAAGAAGAAAGTGAAGTATAAAAATGTGTTCATTTACAGGGATAGAGGAATATCTTGTGAAAAAGTCTTGGGAAATGAAGATTCTGAATACAGTGGGGCAGCTGAAATTGAGATTTGGCCTTGTACTCTTCTCCTGTGAAAAAGTTGGTGTGTATGAGTTGAGGGTTGTATCACTAGAAGTTATTACACTTGTGGGTTCATGACTCTTGATTTTGTACTTCCTTCTTACCAGCTCCCATCTCCACGAAGGCTATAAGTTAGAAAAGGTCACCTCTGTCACAGTAGTTGCAACATGGGTTTCTGACTGGAAAGGTTCAGCAGGTTTGTTCTAGATCCAGAAGCCTAGGGTTGAACGTATTCTCATTTCTATCAGCCATAGGAGCTTACTAGAGCTAAGGCCACTTTGGGGAGCTAATGGAACCTGGAAGCTATTGGTGATCTTAATTTGGCTGGCTGACTCTTAATAGATAGAAGTCTCTTCAGTGATTCCAAACATTGCTTGAGGGAGAAGAAATCTGGGCATACTTGGGCTTCTAGCCATTGAGATTTACTTTTAAACGTCACAGTGCCACACTGTGCTTGCTGACTTAAGAAAGCTGCTAGACTGCCAGTAAATAGTTACATAATTCACAAATAAGCAGATACATAAGTAAACACTTTTATTGCCACAAATAATTTAAATAAAACTGCAAAAACTACATCCTACAAATGTCTTTTAAAATGAAGCTAAATCACACAATTGATACCAATACTGCTTTTACCACCAGATACCACAGATTAACCTGGGGGAACTAGGGGAAAAAGGGAAGTAGCAACACAGATACTTATTATAATGCAACGTGAGTGAAGAGGAGTGTTAGGGGAGCTGAATCAGGCCAGAATCAAGGTTATATATGGTGACATTAATGTTCAAGTATGGCTGCTTTTTGTCAATATCAGATACAACTTCATAAATGTGCCCGGGTCTAGAAACATAAGAGAGGGTCAGATCAAGAAACCATACAGAAAATGACGTTTTACTGGCATGCTTGAAACTAGAAAGTCTGTTCAGTTAAACCCCTGTCAGCTGTCCTCGGTCCTGGGGAGCAAACACAATACCAAAAGCTCAGTCAGTTTCTCCCAATGCAAAAGACATATTTTCTGCATTAGTGGACTCCATAGATACCTAAGACCACTGCTCGTCCTTCTTCACTCATCTGGCCTCCTAGGAATTAAAAACCAAGAGATAACATGGATTTCAAATTATTTGGGCCATGATGAGAGGGAAACTATTACATCAATCAAACCCAAAATAAAAGTTAGTCAAAATAAAGGGTGTAATGGTGGAAGGATTTCAAAGCACCCCTCGGGTAGGTAGAATTCTGTGTTGATACTGGCTATAGGATTTCTCCCAGTGAAAATCAATAAATGGGCTCCTGAAATCTGCATACCAGTTTCTGTATGTATGGATATATTTGCATTATTCTGTTAGTGTGGAAAGTATCTTCTATATTTTCAAAGAAATCTGTGTCAGTCCGCCTTTCATACCTCTGAAACAAACAACTCTAAAATCACCGTGGCTTAAAGACTGATCTCTCAGTTGTTACTATCCCTGTTCAGTTGGGGAGGTTGGGAGAGTGTGTGGGTTGTGGGTACTGACAGCGTAACAGGTAGGGAGGCCAGAGGTCCACAAGAAGCAGGAGGAAATAAACTGCAAATGGCAGACTTTTTTTTTCCTTCTCTAAACAAAATTAAAAGAGGCTTCTTTTAATTTTCTGTTGACTGACACCTCGTTCTGCCTTGAGCTAACCAATGCATTTTTCTTATGGAAAGGTTTTTTTTAAGTTATGTTAATGAAACTATGTACTTGCTTTGAGGTCTGCCTTTCTTCAAAATGGTTCTGTCTAAGACTAATTTTTTTCTTTTCTCAAACCTTGGGCTGACAATGACTCAACAAACCAGTATTCACGTCAATTGTTTTATGGCCGGGGATGGGGATGACACACCCCATGCCATTCTATCTCAAAAATACATATTATGGGAGACAGGCCTGGTGAAACTCCCTCAGCCTCGAGATGACTCTCTTATCTAATTAATAGCTTGCTAACAGACATAAAACACCTTGCTGAAAACTAGCAACGGGCATTCTTTCTGCCCCCTTCTGATGTCTATGTCAGAAGCTTTCTCTGTCTCTCTTATACTTTAATTTTGTTACACAAAAACCTCCATTGGTCAAGCCTGGTCTCTGACCCAGGATCGAATTCCTCTCCTCCAGAGGTCACAAATCCTGGCGTAGCACACAGCTCTGAGCAGCAACTTTTCAGTATTTAAGGGGGAAGATCACAGACATAAAGTGCCATTTTCACTGAAGCATATCAAGGAAATATTTCATCAACATGGTTTATCATTGTTGATGACCCTTAATCACTTGACTCAGGTGGTATTTGTTGTCTTTCTGGACTTCCCTCGTGGCTCAGATGGTAAAGCGTCTGTCTACAATGCAGGAGACCTGGGTTTGATCCCTGGGTCGGGAAGATTTCCTGGAGAAGGAAATGGCAACCCACTCCAGTACTCTTGCCTAGAAAATCCCATGGACGGAGGAGCCTGGTGCAGGTTACTGTCCGTGGGGTCGCAAAGAGTCGGACATGACTGAGTGACTTCACTTTCACTATAAAATTACTCTTCCTTGGCCACCTTTCCCTCGAACTTATTGTATTCTTTGGAAGTTTCTATGTGTAGCCCAAATGCTTAAAGTGTGGAGAGATATGCTTTAACTCTATCGAGGGTGCAGTATCTACATAAATTATTTGTAACTCTTCTACAGGGAGATTTATGTCTTTCCGTCTATTTATTGATTGATTGATTGATATTCCTGCCACTGTACTTTTTTTCTGAACACTTCCATACTGGCTGTACAAGATGCTCCAGGCTCATGTTATGTATTTCCTGCCCCAGTCCTAGCATCAGCCACTTGTCCAAGGGACCCTAGTTCTTTTTACTGGACAATGATATTAGAAAATAACATCTGGGTGCTAGGTGTGCTGTTGCCACAGGATCAGCTGACAGAGCAAGTGTATGTATGTATATACATACACAAATGTTTTTCTATATGTCCCCATCTGTATCTGAATTAGCCTAAGTGCATATGGATTCTTCAACTCTAATCCATGACCACATGGATCTTTCTAGGCTTCTCTCCTTGTTTGTTTGTAATATCCCACTTCAACATTGAGAAACCTGGCTCTCTTCAACTGTTACTCATTTTAATTGTACCATTATGTACAGCAGTACTAGAATTGTTAACCCAGGGAAGACAACTTTATCAGCAAGAGTTCAGTTATGTCAGGTTTTTTTTTTATTAGTCTTACAGATTCTACTCATTTCCAGTTATTTAAGTCAGCACTTTTTGTCCCTGTTCTCTTCTGCAAGTTTGTATCAGAACTTATAGCTAGACTGTTTTGCCACATTTGGCATTCCATCCTGAAATTCTTTTATTTCCTAAATTATGTTTTAAAATGTGTAGACATTCACTCCTTGTACTGTAAAAGGCTGTGGGTTTTGACAGTTTCATAGTGTCATGTATCCACCATTACAGTAACATATAGAATGGTTTCAGTGGCTTCAAGTATCCCTGGTGCTTTTCTTATTTAATCCACTTTCCCTCCATAATCACTAATCTTTTTACCATCCTATCAATTCTTCATTTTCTGGAATGTGATACAACAGCCCCCTCACTGGTTTTTTTAACCTGGCAACAGGCATCAAAGATGAACATATCTCCTTAAAGTTTCATAGATCATATCCTCTCTTAATCACCAAATAACATTCCATTATACGGATATATCATCATTTAATTATCCATTTACAGACTGAACAATAGAACACTTCTAGTTTTTGGCAGTTATGAATATAGTGCTATATACATTTATGGGCAGATTTTTGTGTGGACATACTTTTTCAGTTCCGTGAGTACTTAAGAGTATAATTATTGGATTGTATGGCAGAATTAGGTTTAGCTTTGTAAGAAGCTGCCAAAATATCTTCCAAAGTAGCTGTAAACAGCAATAAGTGATAATTCCTCTCACTTTATATCCTTGTCAGCAATTGATATTGTCAGTTATATTTTTTATGCTTATAGGAGCTTTATTTGTAATTACCCAAACATGGAAACAACTAAGAATCACTTAACAGGCGAGAAGATACATGAAATGGGGTGCGTCCAGGCTATTTAAAGACAAAGGAAATTAACTACCTAGCCACGAGAAGACATGCAGAAAACTCCAAATGCATATTACCAATTGAAAGAAGCTATCTGAAAAGGTCATACCTCATCTGATCTCCACCACATGGGACACATCAGGGAAGAAAAGCCACAGAGATGGCAAAAATACCAGTGGGGTTGCCAGGGGTTCACATGGAGATAGAAAAGAACACAGGTGCTTCTCATCCCAGGATTCTCATGCCGCCCCTCTAGAGCCCCAAGATTCCTCGAGATGGGGCTACTTTGGGAAGAGTGACTGGGATAGCAGCCTCTGGAGCCTGATGCCAACACTTTTTGAGCTACCCATGAAGTTCAGTGAATCTTTCTGAATTTCAACCATTCTGATATGCATGTGCAAGTATCTCATTTTTGTTTCAATTTAAATTTCCTTAATGTTAGATGATATTGAGCATTTTTTCATATATTTATTTGCCATCTTTGGTGAGGTGTCTGTTCAGATCTTTAGTCCATTTTTAAGTTGGCCTCTTTGTTTTCCTATTGTTGCTTTTTTAAGTTCTTTGTATATTTTAGATATAAGTCCTTTATCAGATATTTATATTGCAAATATTTTCACCCAGTATGTGTTGTTTTTTCATTCTCTTAACAGTGTCTTTTGCAGAGCAGAAGTTTTTAATTGTAATGAAGTCCAATTTATCAGTTTGTTATTACATGAATTGTAACTCAGTTTCTTTCTTTATTGTTTTAGTGTTCTGTCTTTCCCCATGGCCTCTTTGGAGTCCTCCACTGGACACTTTGAATGTAGCCACCACCTAGTGATAAAAGATATACTATTTAGATGATTCTGTAGGATGCTTTAGGTCTTAGCCTGCCAGGTTCCTCTGTCCATGGGAGTCTCCTGGCAAGAATACTGGAGTGGGTGAAATTTCTTGCTCCAGTGTATCTTCCTGACCCAGGGATCGAACTTATATCTCTTACATCTCCTGCATTGATAGGTGGGTTCTTTACCACTGTGCCACCTGGGAGGCCCTTATGACTAATATATGGTTGGGTAAACACCATCTGAGAGCTGGACCATAAAGAAGGTGAAGCGGTAAAGAATTGATGCCTTTGAACTGTGGTGTTGAAGAAGACTCCTGAGAGTCCCTTGGACGGCAACGAGATCAAACACGTCAATCTTAAGGGAAATCAACCCTGAATATTCATTGGAAGGACTAATGCTGAAGCTGAAACTTCATATTTTGGTCATCTGATGTGAAAAACTGACTCATTGGAAAAGTCCCTGATGGTAGGAAAGATTGAGGGCAGAAGGGGAAGAGGGCATCAGAGGATGAGAGGGCTGGATCGCATCACCGATGCAATGTACCTGAACTTGGGCAAACTTTGAGAGATGTGAGGGATAGAGAAGCCTGGCATGCTGTAGTCCATGGGGTCACAAAGAGTCAGACATGACTGGTTGACTGAACAACAACAAAACGCCACCTTGGACATTAGTTTATGAAAGGATATGCTTTGCAAGTTACTATAACTTAGGTTGCCAAATCTGCTGGGCCATAGGAAAATTGTTAGAATGGAATCACAGTGAAAACATATTTCTTCAAAGTAATCATGAAAGATTCTGATGTTTCTAAGTGTCTCTGCAGAGATTTATGGGGCTTAACTCACTATGTTCCCTGTCAGTTCATTTGAGGTATTATAGCAAAAATACCTTTGTTAGATTACACAACAAAGATTTATTTCTGACAGTTCTGGAAGCTCGCAAGTCCAAGATCAAGGTGCCAAAGTCAGTGTTGCATGAGGGCTAGTCTCCTGGTTATAGATGGCTGGCTTCTAGCTGTGTCTTCACATGGTGGCAGGGGCAAGGGAGCTCTCTGGGGTCTCTTTTTAAAAAATTATATATATATATATATATATATATATATATATATATATATATTGGGGAGCTATTTTGTATGGGCACTAATCCTATTTATGAGGGTTCACTCTCATGATCTAATCACTTCTCAAAGGCCCCCACTTCCTAATAACATCACATTGGGTATTAGCATTCAACAAATGAATTAGGGGGTGGGACACAAACACTTAGTCTGTAACCTTTCATCACTGAACTGCCAGGAGAGGAAAAAGAAAAGTGAGAAAGAAAATTCTCTGAAAATCTCTCAAATATCTGCCAATCTGAAATAGATTAACTTCCCTGAGGACCATGGAGAAGTTGCTTCACAGTTTGTTTCTACATTTTTAGAGGGAAGGCGATGGGTCTAGAATCATCTGAGACTCAAAAGTGAGAACTGAACCATGCTTATGATGGCACTACCTAAAAGGAAGTTAGAGGGTAAACTAGTTACTTGGCTTTGGTATTTGTCTCTGCTTGTTCCATGAAAATTTGTGAAAATGTTGGCTAATGCAGCTAATACTTGGTCCATTTGCTATGAAGGATGTCAAGATTTTCAGTGGGATTTGTGGTTTGGTTTTTCCATCGGCCCTTAGGAATATTTCCTTTGAATGCTGGTAGCATATTCCACCCATTCTCTGTACAGAGATCACAGTAAATATGAATTAGGTTTTATAAAGAGATGTAGGGAACTGAACCAATTTTATCAAATTTCAAATTCATGTTGAAAAAATAAAATGACAGTATTAGTTTATAAATGAGCATAACTTTTCTTTTTTTCTTTCATAGATAATAGCGAAGATTATCTATGGGAAATAGACCTGGAAATGACTGTGGTGCTGATTGTGAACTCCCTATTGCAAAATTCAGGCTTAAATTGAAGAAAGTAAGGAAAACCACTAGACCATTCAGGTATGACCTAAATCAAATCCCTTATGATTATACACTGGAGGTGACAAATAGATTCAAGGTCTTAGATTTGGTAGACTGGGTGCCTGAAGAACTATGGACAGAGATTCATAACATTGTAGAAGAGGTGGTGACCATAAGTATCCTAAAGAAAAAGAAATTCAAGAAGGCAAAGTGGTTGTCTAGGAGGCCTTACGAATAGCTTAGAAAAGAAGGAAAAAGCAAAGGAGAGAGGGAAAGATATACCCAACTGAATGCAGAGTTGCAGAGATGAGCAAGAGGAGATAAAAAAGACTTCTTAAGCAAACAGTGTACAGAAATAGAGAAAAACAATAAAATGGGAGAGACTAGAGATCTCTTCAAGAAAATTGGAAATACTAAAGGAACATTTCATGCAAGGATAGGCAAAACAAAGGACAGAAATTGCAAGGACCTAACAGAAGCAGAAAATATTAAGAGGTGCCAAGAATACACAAAGAACTATACAAGAAAGATCTTAATGACCTGGATAACCATGATAGTGTGGTCACTCACCTAGAGCAAGACATCCTGAAGTGTGAAGTTAAGAGAGCCTTAAGAAGCATTACTACAAACAAAGCTAGTGGAGGTGATGGAATTCCAACTGAGCTATTTCAAATCCTAAAAGATGATGCTATTAGAGTACTGCAGTCAATATGTCAGCAAATTCAGAAAATTCAGCAGTGGCCACAGGACTGGAAAAGGTCAGTTTTCATTCCAACCCCAAAGAAAAGCAAAGTAAAGGATACTCAAACTACTGTACATTACTGTACATTAATTTCACATACTAGCAAAGTAATGCTCAAAATCCTTCAAGCTAGCATTCAATAGTACATGAACTGAGAACTTTCAGATGTTCAAGCTTTAGAAGAGGCAGAGGAACCAGAGATCAAATTGTCAACATCTACTGGATCATAGAAAAAGCAAGGGAATTTCAGAAATACTTCTGCTTCATTGACTACATGAAAGCTTTTGACCATGTGGATCATAACAAACTGTGGAAAATTCTTAAAGCAATCGGAATACCAGACTACCTTACCTGTCTACTGATATACCTATATGCAGGTCAAGAAGCAACAGTTAGAACCAGACATCAACAGACTGGCTCACAATTGGTAAAGAAATATGTCAAGGCTGTATATTGTCACCCTGCTTATTTAACTTATATGCAAAGTGTGTGCATGCTCAGTCCCTTCAGTCGTGTCCTACTCTTTGTGACCCCATGGACTGTAGCCTGCCAGTCTCCTCTGTCCATGGGGATTTTGCAGGCAAGAATACTGGAGTGGATTTCCATGCCCTCCTCCAGGGGATCTTCCTGACCCAGGGATCAAACCCGCATCTTGTGTTTCTTGCATTGACAGGTGGCTTCTTTATGACTGGCGCCCTCTATGCAGAGTACATCATGCAAAATCCTGGGCTGGATGACTCACAAGTTGGAATCAAGATTGCTGGAAGAAATATCAACAAGCTCAGATATGCAGATGATATCACTTTAATAGCAGAAAGTGAAGAGGAACTAAAGAGCCTCTTGATGAGGGTAAAAGTGGAAAGTTGAAAAACTGGCTTAAAACTCAACATTCAAAAAGCTAAGATCATAACATCCAGTCCCATCACTCATGGAAAATAGATGGGGAAAAAGTGGAAACAGTGACAGTTTATTTTCTTGGGCGCCAAAATCATTTCAGACAGTAATGAAATTAAAAGACGCTTGCTCTTTGGAAGGAAAGCTATGACAAACCTAGACAGCATATTAAAAAGCAGAGACATCACTTTACCAACAAAGGTCCATACAGTCAAAGTTATAGTTTTTCCAGTAGTCATGTACGGATGTAAGATTGGACCATAAAGGTCCATAAAGGTTGAGTGTCAAAGAAATGACGCTTTTGAATCATGGTGCTGGAGAGGACTCTTGAGTGTCTCTTGAACTGTAAGAAGATCAAATCAGTCAATCCTAAAGGAAATCAATGCTAAATATTCATTAGAAGAACAGCTGAAGCTGAAGCTCCAATACTTTGGCCACCTGATGCGAAGAGCTGACTTATTGGAAAAGATCCTGATGCTGGGAAAGATTGAGGACTGAAGGAGAAAGGGGCAACAGAGGATGAGATAGTTGGATGGCATCACCAACTCAATCAACATGAGTTTGAGCAAACTCTGGGAGATAATGGACAGGGAAGCCTGGTGTGCTGCATGTGCTGCAGTGCATGGGGTCAGTCAGACATGACTTAGCAACTGAAGAATAAACCCAGCACTTTTAAAACATCCACTAATCTTAGGCTTTGTATAAGATTCCAAAACCTTCTTGATTATATGCCTTAATTATAAGATTATGATCATAGACATCAAATATATGTAAACTTATTAATACATTCTATACATTTGAAGTTGCAGTAACATTATTATGAACATTAAAAACCTTTCAAAGACAGCTGTTCAAATAGAAGATATTACATTAACATAAAAATTAAAATTCCAATTTTTTTCTACATTCCAATGGATGTTCTCGTCACATTATGGGTCATGCTCACTTAAAGAATTTGCTAAAATAATAAGGCATTTTATGTAATGTACTTTAAATCAGAATTTTCTAAGCAATAGTGAGTAATCACTATAAAACTTTATTTTACAAGAATTTCATCTACATTTTTAGGACTAGACATCACACAGCCCATGCTGTTGAAATGGAAAGCTAACAAATAAGTTTTGTTCAAATTCTGGGAGAAAATAATCTAGCTTTCTCAGAAAACTTTGTCTTTGACTCAGGTATAGTCAATTAAAAATTTCTATGATGCAGAAGGAGTAAGACCAACAATTTCCACTTTACTGAGGATGCTTTAGATAATCATGAAAATAAATTTTTCTCTATGCACCTGAAGAAGTGAAAGAGTCTGAAGCAAAAGGTGCAAGGAGCTAAAGAGGATCCAAGAAAAGCAAAAAAATCAGAAACCAAAACAAAAGTAAACTAATTAAAAATATAGCATATGAGTAATAAGAATTAACATTTATGGAATACTTGCTATGTGCCAGAAATTGTCCTTGCTAAGTGATTTACAAACACACATCACCTATTTCATCTTTATAAAAGCTAGGAAATACGTGTTAATTATTATCTCTGTTATACAATGAGAAAACTGGCTCCTGAGATGAAAGATTAACCAAAAAAGCTTTTATTTCTGGGGAATAAAATATGTTTAAGTAATTGTCAGTTGTTAGGTATATCCTTCTGTCAGAAGAGTTTCCTGCAATATGTAAGTTGAATTTGCTTACACTTTACATCTTTCCAGCACTATGTTTTTATAAGTATTTTTGTACTTACTTTGTGCTTACCATTCTTCTAGATGCTTGCTGCTGCTGCTGCTGCTAAGTCGCTTCAGTCGTCTCCGACTCTGTGCGACCCCACAGACAGCAGCCCACCAGGCTCCTCTGTCCGTGGGATTCTCCAGACAAGAACAGGGGAGTGGGTTGCCATTTCCTTCTCCAATGCATGAAAGTGAAAAGTGAAAGTGAAGGTGCTCAGTCGTTTCCGACTCTTAGCGACCCCATGGACTACAGCCCACCAGGCTCCTCCATCCATGGATTTTCCAGGCAAGAGTGCTGGAGTGGGGTGCTATATGTTTACCAGGTATATAAATTTGAACAAGTCACCTAATTCCAATGAGTCTCACTTTGACCATCTGTAAGTTGGGGCTATCCTATCTGATGGACTTTTCTTAAGAAAATCTCATAAAAATCCAACATGTATATGTTTTGAGGACTTTCTATGATATTCTATCTGCTTAAGGCATCCTTATCGTTATTATTAAAATGTGATGGAAGCTCTGTGATACAGGAGTTCTTCATTCATGAAGAAATTTTACTTATGAGCATGAAGTCATACTCATATATGAAGCAGATAACATTTTATTTTCATTTTTCCTATTTGAGTCATCTGGCCTCAGGTGTGGATAGATAAAGAAAACATTAATTGATGAGAAGAAGTAGTTCTAGCTTTTTCATTGTGGTAGTCAGATCAGATCAGATCAGTCGCTCAGTCATGTCCGACTCTTTGTGACCCCATGAATAGCAGCACACCAGGCCTCCCTGTCCATCACCAACTCCCAGAGTTCATTGAGACTCACATTCATCAAGTCAGTGATGCCATCCAGCCATCTCATCCTCTGTCGTCCCCTTCTTCTCCTGCCCCCAATCCATCCCAGCATCAGAGTCTTCTCCAATGAGTCAACTCTTCGCATGAGGTGGCCAAAGTACTGGAGTTTCAGCTTTAACATCATTCCTTCCAAAGAAATCCCAGGGCTGATCTCCTTCAGAATGGCCTGGTTGGATCTCCTGGCAGTCCAAGGGACTCTCAAGAGTCTTCTCCAACATCACAGTTCAAAAGCATCAATTCTTCGGCGCTCAGCCTTCTTCACAGTCCAGTTCTCACATCCATACATGACCACAGGAAAAACCATAGCCTTGACTAGATGAACCTCTATTGGCAAAGTAATGTCTCTGCTATATTGCATAGGAACCTGGAATGTCAGGTCCATGAATCAAGGCAAATTGGAAGTGGTCAAACAAGAGATGGCAAGAGTGAATGTCGACATTCTAGGAATCAGTGAACTCAAATGGACTGGAATGGGTGAATTTAACTCAGATGACCATTATATCTACTACTGTGGGCAGGAATCCCTCAGAAGAAATGGAGTGGCCATCATGGTCAACAAAAGAGTCCAAAATGCAGTACTTGGAGGCAATCTCAAAAACGACAGAATGATCTCTGTTCATTTCCAAGGCAAACCATTCAGTGTCACAGTAATCCAAGTCTATGCCCCAACCAGTAACACTGAAGAAGCTGAAGTTGAACGGTTCTACGAAGACCTATAAGACCTTTTAGAACTAACACCCAAAAAAGATGTCCTTTTATTATAGGGGACTGGAATGCAAAAGTAGGAAGCCAAGAAACACCTGGAGTAACAGGCAAATTTGGTTTTGGAATACGGAATGAAGCAGGGCAAAGACTAATAGAGTTTTGCCAAGAAAATGCACTAGTCATAACAAACACCATCTTCCAACAACACAAGAGAAGACTCTACATGTACATCACCAGATGGTCAACACCAAAATCATATCGATTATATTCTTTGCAGCCAAAGATGGAGAAGCTCTGTACAATCAGCAAAAACAAGACCAGGAGCTGACTGTGGCTCAGACCATGAACTCCTTATTGCCAAATTCAGACTGAAATTGAAGAAAGTAGGGAAAACCACTAGACCATTCAGGTATGACCTAAATCAAATCCCTTATGATTATACAGTGGAAGTGAGAAATAGATTTAAGGGCCTAGATCTGATAGAGTGCCTGATGAACTATGGAATGAGGTTCGTGACATTGTACAGGAGACAGGGATCAAGACCATCCCCATGGAAGAGAAATGCAAAAAAACAAAATTGTGTTAGTAGAGACAAACAATCTCTGGTAAAGTCAAATGTAAAATTGAGGGTTTTGATTTTCAGTTCAAGAATTGTTTTTTCCTCCAACTTACAGTATTGACTATTGAGGCACTATGTTCTCCTGTTAGCAGTGTCTTTGGGGTGTTGGTCACCAACTTGGATGCACCATTTTACTTCCTCAGTCAACCCTTTGCTCACTTCATCAGCATGGTTACCTTTGCCTCTGTCTCTTTCCTCTCTCCCTCCCATTTTCCCCTCTCTTCCTTCCTACCTTCCTTCCCTCCCTCTTTGCCTCCATAATCCTATAAGGATTTAAGGGTGTTCCATATTATAGGCACTATGCTAGGTGCTGCAAAGTGCAAGTCGCTCAGTCATGTCCAACTCTTTGCAACTCCATGGAATTCTCCAGGCCAGAAAACTGGAGTGGGTAGCCTTTCCCTTCTCCAGGGGATCTTCCCAACCCAGGGATGGAACCCAGGTCTCCCACATTGCAGGCAGATTCTTTACCAGCTGAGCCACCAGGAAGCCCAAGAATACTGGAGTGGGTAGCTAGGTGCTGCTGCTGCTGCTAAGTCACTTCAGTCGTGTCCGACTCCGCATGACCCCATAGACGTCAGCCCACCAGGCTCTCCTGCCCCTGGGATTCTCCAGGCAAGAAAACTGGAGTGGGTTGCCATTTCCTTCTCCAATGCATGAAAGCGAAAATGTGAAAGTGAAGTCGCTCAGTCGTGTCCGACTCTTAGCGACCCCATGGACTGCAGCCCACCACCAGGCTCCTCCATCCATGGGATTTTCCAGGCAAGAGTACTGGAGTGGGATGCCATTGCCTTCTCCAGCTAGGTGCTGCTGCTGCTGCTGCTAAGTCGCTTCAGTCGTGTCCGACTCTGTGCGACCCCATAGACGGAAGCTCACCAGACTCCCCTGTCCCTGGGATTCTCCAGGCAAGAACACTGGAGTGGGTTGCCATTTCCTTCTCCGATGCATGAAAGCGAAAAGTGAAAGTGAAGCCGCTCAGTCGTGTCCGACTCTTAGTGACCCCATGGACTGGAGCCTACCAGGCTCCTCCGTCCATGGGATTTTCCAGGCAAAAGTACTGGGGTGGGGTGCCATTGCCTTCCCCGAGCTAGGTGCCAGAGATCAGTAATTAAGTAGATGTTATTGGTCTCATGTAAGAGTCTTACTGAGGAGATATTTTTTTTAAAAAAGGCAGTTATAATTCGCTGTGATGGTAATATAATAGTGGTAAGTCAGCAAGGTTTTGAGAAGGATCAGGGCCTGATCCCAATAAGGAGAAAGAGGGACATCAGGGAAAGCTTCTTGGGGCAGGCACAGCTGGGAGAATTAGCAATCAGACCTGTGTAGATCATGAGGACTTGCAGAGGGGACCAGTGTTTAACTGAAGATGAAGGAAAGAGTGCAGTGCTCTTAAATTAGAATGTTCCTGACTCCCAAATCAGGAATTCTCTAGAGTTTTGACTTGAAAAAATAATCCTTGACTTCTGCAAATTCTCAGGGACTGGCACCCCATGCTTTCTAGACCCTTCTTTCCCACGGGCAGCCCCAAGGTGCTGATTGAGCCACTGGCCCTCTCTACATCCTAGGGTTTGCCAGTGATTAAGGGCATTTTTGTCTGAGTGCCTAAGTGTTAGGGCAAACTGCCTAGCTCAAATGAATCAATGAACTAAAAATTGTCTTCCCAGCAGGCACTGCCAAAGCAACCTCCAGTCAATGCTCCAGGCAAATGAAAAAAGATCCATTGAGCTCAGCAGGAGGCTCTGTTTTGGCTGACTCAGCGCCCTGGAAGCACTTCTCCAGTCATTTATTTTTTTTTTTTTTTTTCCAGTCATTTATATCTCTGCTTTTCCTCTCTGAGCTCTGCTCCGGATCTCTAATCTTGATGAGATATGTTTTGTGCCAAAGAAGGGGGTGCTGAGATTTCAAATGAAAGTACCTTATCAACATCTCCATGTGCCTCTGACATGCCCATAAAGTAGGCCCAGCTCAATTGTCCATTTTCAATCTCTATTAGTTTAATTCATTGTTGGGTTTGGCCCAAGTAATAAAGGTTTTAATTCAAGAAAGACATTTAAAAAATGATTAATGAGATTAATTTTGAAAAAATCATGGAAAATAAAATAATATTTGTGGTTGAAACTAGAGTGTTTAAGAAACTTGTGAAAATTCATGCAATTGGCTTGTGGAGGAACTGGGCCTAGAACTCATGACTTTCGGCTAATTTTAGTTTTTAAAAATTATTGTTTTCCATATTTTTAGAGAATATTAAAAATATACTTTAGCTTTTAAAGCTGCAGTCCTGTGAAATAAGTAGGGCGCACACTATTACTATACTTGCATAGAAGAGAGGAATTGGATAGACTTGCCAAAGGCAAGCCAATGATAACCAAAAGACCCAGGAATAGATTTATTTCTCTTTTCGGACCTTTCCTAGTATGCCATATTGGACAATGTCCTACTTCTATAAATCCCAATGTAAGAGATCTAGTTGAAAGATTATAAGTCAAGCCTATTTCTGTTTCTAGTAACCCACGCTAAGTCACTTCAGTGGTGTCTGACTCTTTGGACCCTATGAACCATAGCCTGCCGGAAACCTCTGTCCATGAGATTCTCCAGGCAAGAATATTAGAGTGCATTGTTTTGTCCTTCTCCAGGGGTTCTTCCTGACCCAGGGATTGAACCTGTGTCTCTTATGTCACCTGCATTGGCAGGTGGGTTCTTTAGCTCTAGCACCACCTGGGAAATCCCTGTAACCCATGGGTTTTGAGCAAGTCTCTTTTGTCACTCTGGGGCTCAGGATGCTCTTCACATGTAAAACATGCACATTGTACTGTAGCAGGCTTGCAAATCATATACCTATAGGAGCTAGGTTTGAGATGCCAAAGAATAATCAGGCCACATTGACCCTCCTGCAAGAGAACTACTATGACACAGTTGCAGCTAATTGCTGCTACACCAGAATGTTGGTCCATAACAGAAACAACTTCTGATTGTTTAAGGGAAGTTGTAAATAGAGATTTTAATTAATTTTAAATTGTTGGTAAGAGGTTCAAAATAAAAATTAAAATAAAAACCAGTGATGTTTGTGCCAAAGAGCCATGCCTATAGTTTAGAAGTAGCTTATAAGCCATCAATTTGTAGTGTCTGAATTGCAGGATCTATAGAGAACTGTTAACTATTATCATTTCATGTCCTTTTTGAAACTCAATTGTGTAATTATATGGTAAGTTTCCATAGATATTATCATCATCAAAATACATACCTTAAGCACAATTTGTAAGTAGCTTCTAAGTGGCTTAAGTAATAAACCTAAGAAGAATGTAGAAAAAAATAAATCTTAAATTATTGCATTTTATTCTCTTCTACTGGCTGCAAGGAATAGTTATTTTGCCTTTAAGATGACACTGCTCCAGCATTACTTTTAAACTGTTCTACGAATGTGTTCTGTCTTCAACTGTATGATAGCTTTTTATAGACACCAGCAATTTTATTTTAAATCATTTCTTTTTTCCTTGGCCATCATAATACAAGAACACAGTTTGATACTTGATAGTCAACCCTTTGCTTCCTGTCCTCTTTCATCATTTGGTGACTGTGATCCCAGAATATATGATAATTCTCTCTTGGTGACTGGTTTTCTATCCTCTCTGATGGAGTCACTCTTTCTCATGCTGCTATTATACATGTTCTCCTGAATTTTCTTTTTGATCTTCTCTTTTGTGCTTCAAATATCACTTCCATGTAGATGATACCAATACTGTCCTTCTTTATTCTACTCTTATTACTAGCTACATGCCTTCAGAAAAGCCATCGTTTCTCTTGGCTAAACCAAAACCAATATGTATAACCAGAATAGTAAAGGTAAAGGTAAAGTGAAGTTGTTCAGTTGTGTCCGACTTTGGGACCCCATGGACTGGACCCCAGGCTTCTCTACCCATGGGATTTTCCAGGCAAGAGTACTGGAGTGGGTTGCCATTTCCTTCTCCAGGGGATCTTCCTGACCCAGGGATCGAACCCAGGTCTCCCGCATTGCAAGGAGATGCTTTACCCTCTGAGCCACCAGAATAGTAAGAAGAGGCAAAAAGACAAGATAATGAAAGATGAAGCCCCCCGGTCAGTAGGTGTCCAATGTGCTACTGGAGAACACCAGAGAAAGCTCCAGAAAGAAAGAAGAGGCTGAGCCAAAGCGGAAATAGTACCCGACTGTGGATGTGTCTGGTGGTGAAGGCAAAGTTTGATGCTGTAAGAACAATATTACATCAGATCAGATCAGATCAGTCGCTCAGTCGTGTCTGACTCTTTGCGACCCCATGAACCGCAGCACGCCAGGCCTCCCTGTCCATCACCAGCTCCCGGAGGTCACTCAGACTCACACCGATCAAGTCAGTGATGCCATCCAGCCATCTCATCCTCTGTCGTCCCCTTCTCCTTCTGCCCTCAATCCCTCCCAGCATCAGAGTCTTCTCCAATGAGTCAACTCTTCGCATGAGGTGGCCAAAATACTGGAGTTTCAGCTTTAGCATCATTCCTTCCGAAGAAATTCCAGGGCTGATCTCCTTCAGAATGGACTGCTTGGATCTCCTTGGTGATCTTCATTTTCTGAATGTTGAGCTTTAAGCCTTTTCACTCTCCACTTTCACTTTCATCAAGAGGCTTTTTAGCCCCTCTTCACTTTCTGCCATAAGAGTGGTGTCATCTGCATATCTGAGGTTATTGATATTTCTCCCAGCAATCTTGATTCCAACTTCTGTTTCTTCCAGTCCAGCATTTCTCATGATATACTCTGCATATAAGTTAAATAAACATGGTGACAATATGCAGCCTTGGCGTACTCCTTTTCCTATTTGGAACCAGTCTGTTGTTCCATGACCAGTTCTAACTGTTGCTTCCTGACCTGCATACAGATTTCTAAAGAGGCAGATTAGGTGGTCTGGTATTCCCATCTCTTTCAGAATTTTCCATAGTTTATTGTGATCTACACAGTCAAAGGCTTTGGCATAGTCAATAAAGCAGAAATAGATGTTTTTCTGGAACTCTCTTGCTTTTTCCATGATCCAGCGGATGTTGGCAATTTGATCTCTGGTTCCTCTGCCTTTTCTAAAACCAGCTTGAACATCAGGAAGTTCACGGTTCACATATTGCAAAACAGTCTGAAATGCAGTACTTGGATGCAATCTCAAAATGACAGAATGATCTCTGTTCATTTCCAAGGCAAACCATTCAATGTCACAGTGATCCAAATCTATGCCCCAACCAGTAACGCCGAAGACGCTGAAGTTGAACGGTTCTATGAAGACCTACAAGACCTTGTAGAACTAACACCCAAAAAAGATGTCCTTTTCATTATAGGGGACTGGAATGCAAAAGTAGGAAGTCAAGAAACACCTGGAGTAACAGGCAAACTTGGCCCTGGAACACGGAATGAAGCAGGGCAAAGACTAATAGAGTTTTGCCAAGAAAATGCACTGGTCATAGCAAATACCCTCTTCCAACAACACAAGAGAAGACTCTATACATGGACATCACCAGATGGTCAACACCGAAATCAGATCGATTATATTCTTTGCAGCCAAAGATGGAGAAGCTCTATACAATCAGCAAAAACAAGACCAGGAGCTGACTGTGGCTCAGACCATGAACTCCTTATTGCCAAATTCAGACTGAAATTGAAGAAAGTAGGGAAAACTACTAGACCATTCAGGTATGACCTAAATCAAATCCCTTATGATTATACAGTGGAAGTGAGAAATAGATTTAAGGGCCTAGATCTGATAGATAGAGTGCCTGATGAACTATGGAATGAGGTTCGTGACATTGTACAGGAGACAGGGATCAAGACCATCCCCATGGAAAAGAAATGCAAAAAAAGCAAAATGGCTGTCTGGGGAGGCCGTACAAATAGCTGTGAAAAGAAGAGAAGCGAAAAGCAAAGGAGAAAAGGAAAGATATAAACATCTAAATGCAGAGTTCCAAAGAATAACAAGAAGAGATAAGAAAGCCTTCTTCAGTGATCAATGCAAAGAAATAGAGGAAAACAACAGAATAGGAAAGACTAGGGTTCTCTTCAAGAAAATCAGAGATACCAAAGGAACATTTCATGCAAAAATGGGCTCGCTAAAGGACAGAAATGGTATGGACCTAACAGAAGCAGAAGATATTAAGAAGAGGTGGCAAGAATACACAGAAGAACTGTACAAAAAAGAGCTTCACGACCCAGATAATCATGATGATGTGATCACTGACCTAGAGCCAGACATCTTGGAATGTGAAGTCAAATGGGCCTTAGAAAGCATCACTACGAACAAAGCTAGTGGAGGTGATGGAATTCCAGTGGAGCTATTCCAAATCCTGAAAGCTGATGCTGTAAAAGTGCTGCACTCAATATGCCAGCAAATTTGGAAAACTCAGCAGTGGCCACAAGATTGGAAAAAGTCAATTTTCATCCCAATCCCAAAGAAAGGCAATACCAAAGAGTGCTCAAACAATATTACATAGGAACCTGAAAAATTCAGTTCAGTTCAGTTCAGTCGCTCAGTCATGTCCAACTCTTTGCAACCCCATGAACTGCAGCACGCCAGGCTTCCCTGTCCATCACCAACTGCCGGAGTCTACCCAAACCCACGTCCATTGAGTCGGTGATGCCATCCAACCATCTCATCCTCTGTCATCCCCTTCTCCTCCTGCCCTCAATCTTTCCCAGCATCAGTGTCTTTACAAATGAGCCAGCTCTTTGCATCAGGTGGCCAAAGTACTGGAGTTTCAGCTTCAACATCAGTCCTTCCAATGAACATCCAGGACCCATCTTCTGTAGGATGGACTGGTTGTATCTCCTTGCAGCCCAAGGAACTCTCAAGAGTCTTCTCCAACACCACAGTTCAGAAGCATCAATTCTTTGGTGCTCAGCTTTCCTGAAATATTAGGTCCATGAAATAAGGTAAATTGGAAGTGGTTAAATAGGAGATGGCAAGAGCAAACATTGACATTTTAGGAATCAGTGAACTAAAATGGAAAGGAAGGGGCAAATTTAATTCAGATAACCATTATTTCTACTACTGTGGGCAAGAATCCCCCAGAAGAAATGATGTAGGCCTCACAGTCAACGAAAGTCAACTTGGGTGCAATCTCAAAAACGACAGAATGATCTTGGTTCATTTCCAAGGCAAACCATTGAATAGCACAGTAATCCAAGCCTAAGCCCCAATCGCTAATGCTGAAAAAGCTGAAGCTGAAAGGTTCTATGATGACTTTCAAGTCCTTCTAGAACTAACACCAAAAAATGATATCCTTTGCATAACAGGGGAGTGGAATGCAAAAGCAGGAAGTCAAGAGATACCTGGAGAAACAAGCAAGTTTGGCCTTGGAGTACAAAATGAAGCAGGAAAAAGGCCAAGAGAGTTTTGTCAAGAGTTTGCTGGTCATAGCAAACACCCTCTTTCAACAACACAGTAGATGGCTCTATAAGTGGACATCACCAGATGGTCAATATAAAAATCAGGTTGATTTTATTCTTTGCAGTTGAAGATGGAGAAATTCTATACAGCCAAAGAAAAAAAAAAAAAAAAAAAAAAAGACCAGGAACTGACTGTGGCTCAGATCATGAACTCTTTATTTCAAAATTCCAACTTAAATTGAAGAACGTAGGGAAAACCACTAGACTATTCAAGTATGACCTAAATCAAATCCCTTATGATTATACAGTGGAAGTGACAAATAGATTCAAGGGATTAGGTCTGATGGACAGACAGCCTGAACAACCACAGATGGAGGTTCATAGCATTGTACAGGAGGTGGTGATTAAAACCATCCCCAAAGGGATGGGGAGGAGCTAAGATGGCAGAAGAATAGGACAGGGAGAACACTTTCTCCTCCACAAATTCATCAAAAGAACATTTAAACATCAAGTAAATTCCACAAAACAACTTCTGAAAGCCGGCAGAGGACATCAGACACCCAGAAAAGCAACTCATTGCCTTCTAAAGGAGGTAGGAAAAAATATAAAAGACAAAAAAGAGACAAGAGGGAGGGACGGACCTCTCCGGGGAGGAAGTCTTAAAAAGAGAGAAGTTTCCAAACACCAGGAAACATTCTCACTGCTGAGTCTGTGTCGAGTCTGGGAAGCATGGAGGGCAACATAACAGGGAGGAAAATAAATAAACAATTAAAACCCACAGACTACGAGCCCTAAGATAACTTCCCCAGTGGAGAAGCAGCGCAGACACCTGCATCCGCCATTAGCAAGCGGGGGCTGGGCAGGGAGGCGCGGAGCTGGCTGCATTGCGGGCTTCATCGCTAGAGTAAGGACTGGCCTGAATATCCTGAGAGCTACCTGAGCGAAATAATTTGGGCTAGCAAACCAGACTGTGGGATATCTACCACAAGTAAAGCCAGCCCTAACCTAAGACACCGCCAGGCCCGCGCACAGAACAAAGGACTGTACAGAGATAGCCAGCTGCAGACCATTCCCCTCTGGTGACAGGCAGCCAGAGCCGGAGGGAGGCAATCGCAGCCCCAGAGAGACATTATCTACAAAACTGTAAGCAGGCTTCTTTGCTAACTAAGACCTCTTGGGTCTCTGGTCGGCCAAAATCTGCCTAAGAAAGTGTGCCGGTTGTACACCTAGAAAACCGAGTGGCGGGGAGGCGATAAGTCACAGAAGCGATGCTTGCTAAACACCTCATTACCTGCGCTGCTGGAATCTGCGAAGGGCACAAAACGCAGGCCCAACCGAGCCTGGGCCTCTGAGGACTACCGCTATGCCTGAACTTGAGCGGCTTAGACCTGGGAGGGGCAAGAAGCCCAGGGCCGATCGCGGATGGTTCTGGCGGGGAAACAGAGGGCCTGAGCAGAGTGGGCAGGGAGGCTACACGTGCTGTGAGTGGGGGCAGGCCCAGTGTGGCTGAGCCACTGCGTGCACACGCCAGTGATATTTATTTGCAGCGTCCCTCCCTCCCCACAGCGCGACTGAACAAGTGAGTCTAAAAAAAAAAAAAAAAAAAAAAGGTGTCCACCACCGCCCCCTTTGTATCAGGGCAGAAATCAGACACTGAAGGGACCAGCAAACAGAAGAAGCTATAACAGAGGGAACCACCGTGGAAGTGACAGGCAATAAACTAAAACCCCGTAGTTAGTACCAACTACATAGAAAGGGGCCTCTGCTGCTGCTGCTAAGTTGCTTCAGTCGTGTCCGACTCTATGAGACCCCATAGACGGCAGCCCACCAGGCTCCCCCATCCCTGGGATTCTCCAGGCAAGAACACTGGAGTGGGTTGCCATTTCCTTCTCCAATGCATGAGAGTGAAAAGTGAAAGTGAAGTCGCTCAGTCATATCCAACTCTTAGCAACCCCATGGACTGCAGCCTACCAGGCTCCTCCATCCATGGATTTTCCAGGCAAGAGTACTGGAGTGGGGTGTCATTCCTATAGACTTTGAGAAATTTAAGCTGGAACAAGGAACTAGCCAAAAATGAACTGAACCCACAATACCCACAACAATAACAGAGAAAGTCTTATATATATTTTTACTATTTTTATCATCATTTTTTCTTTCTTTTTTTTTTTTGTTTTTTTTTAATTAAAAAAAAAATTTTTTTCATCCTCTAGTATTCCTTTAATTCTCACTTTTAGAACCTACTATTACCTTGTAAAAAATAAATAAATAAAAATAAATAAACAAATAAAAGACCCTTCTTTAAAAAAAAAAAATTCATATATATTTTTTATAACTTTTGCGACACCCCCCTTTTTTTTTCTTTTTTCTTTTCTTTAACATTGTATTTTTGAAACTCCAAACTCTGCTCTAGATTCATAAGTTTAGCTTATTGGTAATTGTTATCAATTTTGTACCTATTTTTTTTTAAATAACTTTTGTGACTTTTTTTTTCCGCCCTCTTTCTATCTCTTCATCTTTTCTTTGACATTGTATTCCTGAAATTCCAAACTCAAATCTAGATCTTCAATTTATGCTTTCTGGTATAGGTAATCAATTTGTGCCTATATCTTCTTTATAATTTTTGTGACTTTGTTTGTTTTTGGTTTTGTTTTTATTTTCTTTCTTTCTTTTTTTTCCTGTCTATCTTTCTTTTTCTTCTTCTTTTCTTTAACATTGTATTTTTGAAACTCCAAACTCTACTCTAGATTTTTAACTTTTGCTTTTTAATATTGGTTATCATTTTGTACCTATATTTTATTTATAACTTTTGCGACTCTTTTTTTTTTTTTTTCTCTCTTTCTTTTCCTTCTTCTTTTCTTTTACACTGTATTTTTGAAACTCCAAACTCTACTCTAGATTTTTAATTTTTGTATTTAGGTCTATGTTACCAATTCTGTACCTTTAAGAACCTAATCTTCAGTACCCACTTTTTACTAGGGAGCGAGATTACTGGCTTGACTGTTCTCTCCACCTCCGGACTCTCCTTTTTCTCCACCAGTTCGCCTGTGTCTCTTCCCTAACCCCTCTCTACTCTATCCAACTCTGTGAATTTCTGAGTGTTCCAAATAAAGGAAAACACTTAGGGAACTGATTACTGACTGGATCTCTCTCTCCTTTTCATTCCCTCCTTTTATCCTCCTGACCACCTCTATCTCCTTCCTCCCTCTTCTCTTCTCTGTATAACTCCGTGAACATCTCTGAGCGGTCCAGTTGTGAAATACAGTATAGAAGGAGAAATTTTGAGACTACCATAAAAATAAGACTGATAACTGGAAGCAGGAGGCTTAAGTCCAAACCCTGATTCCACGGAACATTAATTGACAGGAGCCCATCAAATGCCTCCATACCTACACTGAAACCAAGCATCACACAAGGGCCAACAAGTTCTACGGCAAGACATACCAAGCAAATTCTCCAGAAACACAGGAACACAGACCTGAGCTCCAATATGCAGGCTACCCAAAGTCACCCCAAAATCATAGACATCTCATAACTCATTACTAGACACTCCATTGCACTCCAGAAAGAAGAAATCCAGCTCCATCCACCAGAACACCGACACAAGCCTCCATAACCAAGAAACCATGACAAGCCACCTGTAGAAACCCACACACAGTGAGGAAACGTCACAATAAAGAGAACTCCACAGACTGCCAGAATACAGTAAGGACACCCCAAACTCAGCAAATTAAACAAGATGAAGAGACAGAAGAATACCCAGCAGATAAATGAACAGGATAAATGGCCACCAAATCAAACAAAAGAGGAAGAAATAGCGAATCTACCTGATAAAGAATTCCAAATAATGATAGTGAAATTAACCCAAAATCTGGAAATCAAAATGGAATCACAGATAAATAGCCTGGAGAAAAGCATTGAGAAGATGCAAGAAAGGTTTAACAAGGACCTAGAAGAAATAAAAAAGAGTCAATATATAATGAATAATGCAACAAATGAGATCCAAAACACTCTGGAGGCAACAAATAGTAGAATAACAGAGGCAGAAGATAGGATTAGTGAATTAGAAGATAGAATGGTAGAAATAAATGAATCAGAGGAGAAAAAAGAAAAACGAATTAAAAGAAATGAGGACAATCTCAGAGACCTCCAGGACAATATTAAACATTACAACATTCGAATCATAGGAGTCCCAGAAGAAGAAGACAAAAAGAAAGACCATGAGAAAATACTAGAGGAGGTAGTAGTTGAAAACTTCCCTAAAATGGGGAAGGAAATAATCACTCAAGTCCAAGAAATCCAGAGAGTCCCAAACAGGATAAACCCAAGGCAAAACACCCCAAGACACATATTAATCAAATTAACAAAGATCAAACACAAAGAACAAATATTAAAAGCAGCAAGGGAAAAACAACAAATAACACACAAGGGAATTCCCATAAGGATAACAGCTGATCTTTCAATAGAGACTCTCCAAGCCAGGAGGGAATGGCAAGACATACTTAAAGTGATGAAAGAAAAGAACCTACAGCCCAGATTATTGTATCCAGCAAGGATCTCATTCAAATATGAAGGAGAAATCAAAACCTTCACAGACAAGCAAAAGCTGAGAGAATTCAGCACCACCAAACCAGCTCTCCAACAAATACTAAAGGACATTCTCTAGACAGGAAATACAAAAAGGATATATAAATTCAAACCCAAAACAACAAAGTAAATGGCAACGGGATCATATTTATCATTAATTACCTTAAATGTAAATGGGTTGAATGCCCCAACCAAAAGGCAGAGACTGGCTGAATGGATACAAAAACAAGACCCCTACATATGTTGTCTACAAGAGACCCACCTCAAAACAGGGGACACATACAGACTGAAAATGAAAGGCTGGAAAAAGACTTCCCATGCAAATAGGGACCAAAAGAAAGCAGGAGTAGCAATACTCACATCAGATAAAATAGATTTTAAAACAAAGGCTGTGAAAAGAGACAAAGAAGGCCACTACATAATGATCAAAGGATCAATCCAAGAAGAAGATATAACAATTATAAATATATATGCACCCAACATAGGAGCACTGCAATACATAAGACAAATACTAACAAGTATGAAAGGAGAAATCAACAATTACACAATAATAGTGGGAGACTTTAATACCCCACTCACACCAATGGATAGATCAACTAAACAGAAAATTAACAAGGAAACACAAACTTTAAATGATACAATAGACCAGTTAGACCTAATTGATATCTATAGGACATTTCTTCCCAAAACAATGAATTTCACCTTTTTCTCAAGCGCACACCGAACCTTCTCCAGGATAGACCACATCCTGGGCCATAAATCTAGCTTTGGTAAGTTCAGAAAAATTGAAATCATTCCAAGCATCTTATCTGACCATAATGCAGTAAGATTAGATCTCAATAACAGGAGAAAAACTATTAAAAATTCCAACATATGGAGGCTGAACAACACGCTGCTGAATAACCAACAAATCACAGAAGAAATCAAAAAAGAAATCAAAATCTGCATAGAAACGAATGAAAATGAAAACACAACAACCCAAAACCTGTGGGACACTGTAAAAGCAGTCCTAAGGGGAAAGTTCATAGCAATACAGGCATACCTCAAGAAACAAGAAAAAAGCCAAATAAATAACCTAACTCTACACCTAAAGCAACTAGAAAAGGAAGAAATGAAGCACCCCAAGGTTAGTAGAAGGAAAGAAATCTTAAAAATTAGCGCAAAAATAAATGCAAAAGAAGCAAAAGAGACCATAGCAAAAATCAACAAAGCCAAAAACTGGTTCTTTGAAAGGGTAAATAAAATTGACAAACCATTAGCCAGACTCATCAAGAAACAAAGGGAGAAAAATAAAATCAATAAAATTAGAAATGAAAATGGAGAGATCACAAACAGACAACACAGAAATACAAAGGATCATAAGAGAATACTACCAGCAATTATATGGCAATAAAATGGACAACGTGGAAGAAATGGACAAATTCTTAGAAAAGTACAACTTTCCAAAACTGGATCAGGAAGAAATAGAAAATCCTAACAGACCCATCACAAGCTCGGAAATTGAAACTGTAATCAGAAATCTTCCAGCAAACAAAAGCCCAGGCCCAGATGGCTTCACAGCTGAATTCTACCAAAAATTTAGAGAAGAGCTAACATCTATCCTACTCAAACTGTTCCAGAAAATTGCAGAGGAAGGCAAACTTCCAAATTCATTCTATGAGGCCACCATCACCCTAATACCAAAACCGGACAAAGATGCCACAAAAAAAGAAAACTACAGGCCAATACCACTGATGAACATAGATGCAAAAATCCTTAACAAAATTCTAGCAATCAGAATCCAACAACACATTAAAAAGATCATACACCATGACCAAGTGGGCTTTATTCCACAGATGCAAGGATTCTTCAATATCTGCAAATCAATCAACATAATATACCACATTAACAAATTGAAAAATAAAAACCATATGATTATCTTAATAGATGCAGAGAAAGCCTTTGACAAAGTTCAACATCCATTTATGATAAAAACTCTCCAGAAAGCAGGAATAGAAGGAACATACCTCAACATAATAAAAGCTATATATGACAAACCCACAGCAAACATTATCCTCAATGGTGAAAAATTGAAAGCATTTCCTCTAAAGTCAGGAACAAGACAACGATGCTCACTTTCACCATTACTATTCAACATAATTTTGGAAGTTTTGGCCACAGCAATCAGAGCAGAAAAAGAAATGTAAGGAATCCAAATTGGAAAAGAAGTAAAACTCTCACTGTTTGCAGATGACATGATCCTCTACGTAGAAAACCCTAAAGACTCCACCAGAAAATTACTAGAACTAATCAATGAATATAGTAAATTTGCAGGATATAAAATCAACACACAGAAATCCCTTGCATTCCTGTACACTAATAATGAGAAAATAGAAAGAGAAATTAAGGAAACAATTCCATTCACCATTACAATGAAAGGAATAAAATACTTAGGAATATATCTTCCTAAAGAAACTAAAGACCTATATATAGAAAACTATAAAACACTGGTGAAAGAAATCAAAGAGGACACTAATAAATGGAAAAATATACCATATTCATGGATTGGTGGAATCAATATAGTGAAAATGAGTATACTACCCAAAGCAATTTATAGATTCAATGCAATCCTCATCAAGCTACCAACGGTATTCTTCACAGAGCTAGAACAAATAATTTCTCAATCTGTATGGAAATACAAAAAACCTCGAATAGCCAAAGCTATCTTGAGAAAGAAGAATGGAACTGGAGGAATCAACCTGCCTGACTTCAGGC
Organism: Tragelaphus eurycerus; assembly: GCA_935064755.1. NCBI lineage: Eukaryota > Metazoa > Chordata > Mammalia > Artiodactyla > Bovidae > Tragelaphus > Tragelaphus eurycerus. Next base: position 19,310,317 of record CAKXYN010000023.1, read on the forward strand.
TCTACTACAAAGCCACAGTCATCAAGACAGTATGGTCCTGGCACAAAGACAGAAATATAGATCAATGGAACAAAATAGAAAGCCCAGAGATAAATCCACGCACATATGGACACCTTATCTTTGACAAAGGAGGCAAGAATATACAATGGATTAAAGACAATCTCTTTAACAAGGGGTGCTGGGAAAACTGGTCAAACACTTGTAAAAGAATGAAACTAGAGCACTTTCTAACACCATACACAAAAATAAACTCAAAATGGATTAAAGATCTAAATGTAAGACCAGAAACCATAAAACTCCTAGAGGAAAACATAGGCAAAACACTCTCTGACATACATCACAGCAGGATCCTCTATGACCCACCTCCCAGAATATTGGAAGTAAAATAAAAAATAAACAAATGGGACCTAATTAAACTTAAAAACTTCTGCACAACAAAGGAAACTATAAGCAAGACGAAAAGACAGCCTTCAGAATGGGAGAAAATAATAGCAAATGAAGCAACAGACAAACAACTAATCTCAAAAATATACAAGCAACTCCTACAGCTCAATTCCAGAAAAATAAATGACCCAATCAAAAAATGGGCCAAAGAACTAAATAGACATTTCTCCAAAGAAGACATACAGATGGCTAACAAACACACGAAAAGATGCTCAACATCACTCATTATCAGAGAAATGCAAATCAAAACTACTATGAGGTACCATTACACACCAGTCAGAATGGCTGCGATCCAAAAGTCCACAAGCAATAAATGCTGGAGAGGGTGTGGAGAGAAGGGAACCCTCTTACACTGTTGGTGGGAATGCAAACTAGTACAGCCACTATGGAGAACAGTATGGAGATTCCTCAAAAAACTGGGAATAGAACTGCCTTATGATCCAGCAATCCCACTGCTGGGCATACACACTGAGAAAACCAGAATTGAAAGAGACACGTGTACCCCAATGTTCATAGCAGCACTGTTTACAATAGCCAGGACTTGGAAGCAACCTAGATGTCCATCCGCAGATGAATGGCTAAGAAAGCTGTGGTACATATACACAATGGAGTATTACTCAGCCATTCAAAAGAATACATTTGAATCAGTTCTAATGAGGTGGATGGAACTAGAGCCTATTATACAGAGTGAAATAAGCCAGAAAGAAAAACACAAATGCAGTATACTAATGCATATATATGGAATTTAGAAAGATGGTAACAATAACCCTGTTTACAAGACAGCAGAGGAGACACTGATGTATAGAACAGTCTCTTGGACTTTGGGAGAGAGAGAGGGTGGGATGATTTTGGAGAATAGCATTGAAGTATGTATAATATCATATCTGAAACGAGTCACCAGTCCAGGTACAATGCCTGATAACAGAAGCCTGGGGCTGGTGCACGGGGACGACCCAGAGGGATGGTATGGGAAGGGAGGACGGAGGAGGGTTCAGGATGGGGAACACATGTATACTTGTGGCGGATTCATTTTGATGAAATGCAAAAGCAATACAATATTGTAAAGTTAAGCAAAATAAAATAAAAAATAAATAAAATAAAATTAGCATTCAAAAAAAAAAACCATCCCCAAAGGGGGAAAAAAATGCAAAGAGACAAAATGCTTGTCTGAGGAGGCCTTACACATAGCTGAGAAAAGAAGCAAAAGGCAAAGGAGCAAAGGAAAGATATACCCATCTGAATGCAGAATTCCAGAGAATAGCAAGGGGATATAAGACAGCCTTTTTTAAGTAAAGAAATAGAGGAAAACAGGAGATTGGAAAAGACTAGCGATCTCTTCAAGAAAATTAGAGATACCAAAGGAACATTTCATGCAAAGATGGGCACAATAAAGGACAGAAAAGGACAGCAGAAGAAATTAAGAAGAAGTGGCAAGAATACATAGAAAAATTATAGAAAAAGGTCTTAATGATTGGGATAACCACGGATGGTGTGATTTACCCACCTAGAGCCAGACATCCTGGAGTGTGAAGTCAAGTGGGTCTTGGAAATCATCACTATGAATAAAGCTAGTGGAGGTGAGGGAATTCCAGCTGAACTATTTCAAATCCTAAAAGAAAATGCTGCACTCAATATGACACCACATTTGGAAAACTCAGCAGTGGCTACAGGACTGGAAAAGGTCAGTTTTTGTTCTAATCATATAGAAGGGCAATGCCAAAAAAATGCTCAAACTACCACACAATTGCACCTAGTTCACATGCTAGCAAAGTAATGCTCAAAATTCTTCAAGCTGAGCTTCAATAATATGTGAACCGAGAACTTCCAGATGTTCAAGCTGGATTTAGAAAAGGCAGAGAAACCAGAGATCAAATTGCCAACATCTGTAGGATCATAGAAAAAGCAAGAGAATTCCAGAAAAGCATCTACTTCTGCTTCATTGACTCGCTAAAGCCTTTGACTGTGTGCATCACAACAAACTGGAAAATTCTTTAAGAGATGGGAGTACCAGACAGCCTTAGAAACCTGTATGCCTCCTGAGAAACCTGAATGCAAGTCAAGAAGCAATAGTTAGAACCAGACACAAAACAGCAAACTGGTTCAAAATTGGGAAAGGAGTAGGTCATGGCTGTATATGGTCACCCTGTTTAACTAATATGCAGAGTACATCATGTGAAATGCTGGACTGGATGAAGTGCAAGCTGGAATCAAGCTTTTGGGGAGAAATGTCAATAACCTTAGATATGCAGATGACACCACCCTTACAACAGAAAGCAAAGAGGAATTAAAGAGCCTCTTGATGAAGGTGAAAGAGGAGAGTGAAAAAGCTGGCTTAAAACTCAGTTTTCAAAAATAAAGATCATGGCATCTGGTCCCATCACTTAATGGCAAATAGATGGAGAAACAATGGAAACAGTGAAAGACTTTATTTCTTCAGGCTCCAAAATCACACTGGATGGTGACTGCAGCCATGAAATTAAATGATGCTTGCTCCTTAGAAAAAAGCAATGGCAAACCTAGGCACCATATTAAAAAACAGAGACAGTACTTTGCCAACAAAGTTCTGTGTAGTCAAAGCTATGGTTTTTCCAGTGGTCATGTATGGATGTGAGAGCTGGACAATAAAAAAGCCTGAGTGCTGAAGAATTGATGTTTTTGAAATCTGGTTTTGGAGAAGACTCTTGAGATTCCCTTGGACAGTAGGGAAATCAAATCAGTCCATCCTAAAGGAAATCAACCCTGAATATTCACTGGAAGGACTGATGCTGAAGCTGAAGTTCCAATACTTTGGCCACCTGATGGGAAGAGCTGACTCATTGGAAAAGACCCTGACTCTGGGAAAGATAGAAGGCAGGAGGAGAAGGGGATGACAGAGGATGAGATGTTTGGATGGCATCAACAACTCCATGGACATGAGTTTGAACAAATTCTGGGAGATGGTGAAGGACAGGGAAGCCTGGCATGCTGCAGTCCATGGGGTCACAAAGAGTTAGACATAACTGAGCAACTGAACAACAAGAAAACTGACACCACATCCTTGCTTCAACTAGTTATATCACCATGGAAAGGAAAGGGTGGATGTCAAAATTTATTCAGGTAATATATCTAGGATTTGGTGGCTGAAATGACTGGAGAGTAAGATAGGAAATAGGCAAAAAGAGTTCTTAAGTTTCAAATCCAAATGGCTTGGACTATAGTAATACTAGCAACAGAAATGAATAACACATCAACCTATTGGTCAGCTAGCATGAGTCTGAACCTAAATCATTTTGGGATTTAAGATAAAACTAAAAGATACTTTGAAACTTAAATTGGAAATTGAGGCTAACTAAACCTGGGAAGGTTTCCACTTGAGCTTCTAAGGACTATTTTTAACTCTCTCTCTCTGGTACTCTTTCGATCTGTATTTTTAGCATCATCTCCTTGACCAGGAGTAAATTTATTGTGCCTAACCCTGACATTTTTAGTCAGAGAAATGTTATCAACTTCCAATCCCAATCTATTCTGTCTATGATACCAAAAGATTCAATTAATTTATCCCCAGCTTCTCAACCCTTTCCAAAAATCAGAAGTTATAGAAATGGACAAATTGTAAAGCAGATAAATGAAGCTGCTTTGCTGAAGTTGAGATGGGGGTTCTTGCTCCAAATCTCAGAAGCCCTGAAGAGACAGTCTTACAACCATGTAGAAAGCTACCCTTCTGATTGACTAGAAGATAGGGCAAAAGTTGCTCAAGTTTTTGGTTCTTGGTGACCTTTGTGTATTAGTAATTTTTTTCATGAAGCTCCTTGGTCAAAAGGAACACTTCAACATTCCATTTATTAAGTAGTTAGGTCCACACAGCTTGTATTTATGTCCCAATAATTTAGTGACCATTTGAATAGCTAGTGTGTATATATATATATGAAGAAAGTGGTATTTAAATTTCTTTCTCAACCGACTATAACTGCTTGCTGATGGAATAGGTGTACTTGTCAGGCCCTGTGCAAATATTCAAACCTTGGAATCAGATTAGATATCATCATCTGAATTTCCTGTTTCACACTGCCTTTTGTATGGCATTTGCTTTTAATCACAAGAATAGGTGAAACCCAACTTCACTTCAATGTGATATCATGAAAAGAATTCAATACAATATAATTTTGAAATTGTGAATTACCTTGAGTTGGTAATTTGTATGGTTTCTGATTCATGTTAACCATTGTTTCCCTTAAAAATTAAAAATATCTCAACAGCAAGCCTGTGAAATCACTGTGGCACTTTGAGGCACCTTAGCTAATACAGTTAGGGAACCATGAGAATAGGGCACTCAACTATCTGAGTTATGACTCTAGCTCAGTTAACTACCTCTGATACTGGACGGGTCATGTAAGAACTCTCCACCATAGCTTCCTTGCTGTAATGGAGGATGTTGGGATTTGTTCATCCCTTGTGATTTCTTCTTGCTTTCAACGTTTATGATTAAAACCAATATAATATTGTAAAGTAAAAAATAAATAAATAAATGCATTCTTATTCCATCATACGGTTGAGGAAACTTTTAAATCATTTATTACCCTGAATGGCAAATAGCAAAAAACAAATAAACCAACAACAACAACAACAAAAACAATAAATACCTTGAGTAGCAAATCACTTTTCTGGATCCTTGTTTAAAAATGAGGACAAACCTTGTCTTAAATTCAATCACCTGTCCTCTGCCACCACTCTCCCAACTTCTGTTAGCTCTTCAAATTCAAATTTTTTCAAAGGAACTATCTGAGGAATTCCATGCATGCTTAGTATCAGGCCTGAGACAGTAGGAGAAAAAAATAGCTTATATGTTCTGACACTTGGAAACAAGTGAAATATCTCCATGCACACATTCTTGCTTAATGCATCAGGAAACTCTCCAAGACTCCCTTTTCCCTTTTGAGTCTACTAGCTTGAGTCAGATTAAAAAGATAAGATGCTTCCAGTCAAAAATCTAGAAAACTATGACGAGCTTGGAGAGAATGAAGGCTGACTTATTCATCAGTTTTGAATGGAAGAAGGAATGAGTGTTCTTTGGAATTTGGAGCAGATCAAGTGAAAAGAAGCAATAGCAATTTCTTACTCACTATCCAAGTGGTAAATAGAAAACACTACTTTGTCACTGGTAGTTTTCACTGAACAGAAATTCTTAGTTGTTTACAAATCATCACCTTTTTGTTTTGGCACTTTGAGGTTTTCTTTGAAAACTGCTTGCTCTTTCTTATCTTCCCTGATAGCTCAGTTGGTAAAGAATCCGCCTGCAATGCAGAAGACCCCAGTTCAATTGGGGTTTTGAGGTTTTCTTTGAAAACTCTTCACTGTTCCTGGGTTACAAAGTTGCTGCTGCCGCTGCTGCTGTGCTTTAATCACTAAGTCATATTGGACTCTTTGAGATCTTATGGACTATAGGCCTCCAGGTTCCTCCCAGGCAAGAATACTGAGGTGGGCTGCCGTTTCCTTCTCCAGATACCTATTCACTTCTCTGTATATACTGAGCTAGGTTTCTCACCACTACCTGTTGTGCAATCTCCCCTTTCTTTAACCTTTATGACACTTACTTTATGGTACATTATGTTTGTTTATATCAGGAATCTATCTATTGGATCTCTATTGACCTATTTGTCTCTTCTTGGTCTTTAAATGTACTGTTTTATTTTATGGCTTTGTAGTACATCTTAATATTTGATAGGTTAAATCCCCATTATTTATTTTTCTTTTAAAAGTTTGATTCAATTATTTCTGGACTTAGGAAGCAACAAAGAACATTGGAGAGGTAATAAGTGGTGAATGGACACAGTAGAAACAGTAGATTAGCCACTCACAGTGCCATGAAGGAATCTTAAAAATAGAGTGGGGAAAAAAACAAGAAATAGTGAGATATATAATTTGATAATGTGTGTAAAAAATTTTAAATACATATACTTATATAAAATATAGCAAACTTTAAGAATGCATAAAAACAAAAGAAACTCATTAAACACATTAGATGAGTTACCTTTGTTGAGACAATAATTGTTGTGGGTTTTGAAAAGAAAATTGTAAAAAATCCAAAATGTGTAGAATAAAAATGAGTTTATAATAGACCAAGCCACATTTGAAATAATAATTATCATTTTTTAAAATAAAATACTATAAATTACCTGACTTCTCAAATTAGAATCAGTGAGAAAGCCAGTTTTTTTCCCCATAGCATACCTTTCGGTGGATAATGAAAAAAAAAAAAACAACAAAAAAAAACTGCAAGTACACCTAAGTTCAACTCTATTAGTCAAGTCCTGTAAACAAACACATTAGAGAGGAGAAGCTAGAAATTCTCACCAGAAAAAGCTGGAATCATTCGATCTTGTCTTTCATGAGTTATCAGTATTGTGTGGAACCAGTTGGCATGAAAATCTATCCCAGAAAACTCCAGTCCTTGACTCTGGTAGGCACTAAGGATAAACATGCACAGATTCCTGCCTGAGTCACTCAGCACTCCACCCTGCTTCAAAGAAAAGAGCACTTTGTCCAGGAGCACAGTGCCCTGACCAAGAGCTAAAAATGTCCTCTTTTCTAATTGTCAATTATCTCTACACTCCAAGATAAACATTTTTCTTTTAACATCAGACTGGCCTGATTTAGCTTCATTTAGGACAGGGCTATTTGAAGGGCTGGAGGAGAGGAAAAGGGGAAGAGGACAGAGAAAGCAAAAAGACAAAGTTTGAAAAAGCAAGATATACGATCTACTTCTTCTGACACATCTCAAAGACATTCCTAATTAGAGAAGGGCTGTGCATCAGCCTAAGCCTGCTTTAGGGAAGCAGGAGGATATCACAAGTAAGACCTCATGTTTTAGAACTTCTATGCGATGAGGAGCTCTCAGAGGAAATTAGTTTTCCAACAAAGTCCCCTTTATTTGTTGATAGATGAAAAACATTTCATATCTCTATTTTTCTTTCTAGCTACCTCTCTATCCACACCTATCTATCTACCAATCTATCTATCTATATATCTCTATATCTGCATATGTATATTTATATATATATATATTTGTGTGAATTTGTGTGCATATATCTCTCTTTGCACACACCCACGTACTTACACACAATTGGCATGCACACATACACTTTTGAATAAAGATGACTTTTCCTTTTTTACCATGAGAGCAAAATTTAGCTCAGAAATGTTCCAAACAAAGACCTATTTTCTCTAGTTCATTTATATTAATATAATGGATAAAATTACAGTCTACTTGACTGCAATTGACAGCAAGGCCAGAAATAATTTAATTCAGTACCTCCCTAAACCTGTTGTGTTTCCATGATTTAAAAGAGGAAAAGAGGATCTAGTAAGAATAGGAAGGTTTACTCCCATGTAGCAAATAAGTAAGGCTAAAACTGAAGGATTTTTCCTTAAGTCAATCCTCCAGGAGTATCTGCTTCAGAGGATAAAATAAGGTCATTCAAATTCCTTGTGCCCAGGTTCCCTTCCTTTCATTTACTTCTGACTGACCCTTTCCTCTTCGTTCTCTCCTCTACCTTACATCTCTCCTTGCCTGACATCCTTGAGATCCAGAAACCCATGTGCTAATTAGTGTGGTTCCGATCTGCACCCTGTCCAACGAAGCCAGGAAGTCAGATACAACCTTTTCAAGTTCAGTAGCAACCAGTTAATGTGAGTCAAAACAGAGAGAAATGTTCAGCTAATTTAGGGGTTGGGGGTATTTGGGATTTGTATATTTAAAGTTCAGAGATGACAGGTCACATTCAAGGGGGACAGTCTCTGTGTTAAAATGAGCCAATAAAGTTAGAAACTTTCTAGGTCAAGCAGAGAGAAGAGAGATTGTTTTTGTGAAATGAGCTGTTAAACGTGGAAACCCAAGAGAATCAGGAAACCTGTTTTCAATCAGACACAAAGATTATTTCTACTTCTTTCAGCTCTAGAAATAAAACTTTTTAAAAGAGTTTGGAGGAGTAGTGAATGCTTGCTTTTCAATTATTAGCCTAGTTAGAAACTGTTAGTTTGGGGACTTTTTCTTTTTTTGTAAAGGAAGAAAGAGAATATATGGATTTTTGTTTACTGCTGTGTAAATTTTGTCTCTTTTGCTCCTACCCTCTTGGCATGATCCTTTGCCCACCAATGTCCAGCTAGCACTCCACTGGTAAGGCCTAATTTTAGGGTTAATAATTAAATGACAACAATGACATTTCAAAAAGCAAAACCTTCGACCTTAAAACTATAGTTACTATTATGTTTGGGCTGGGCTATCACAGAGAAACTCATCTTAATGATTCTTGAATGTTTGAACTATGATTATTCACTAGCAATAAATATTTGGAGATATTTTCTATATGATATGTGATTTTTCTGAACAGTACATGTTTATTTTTAATATTTATTTTTATTATTAATAAACAGATAGTCCAACTTTCCTAATATTAGCCCTGAATATTGGGTAAGCTGCTGATTCTATCTGATGATACCAACAATGCAGGATTAAGAAGATTAAATAAGATATCATGTAGTTCAGCTAGCATATAGTGTGTTCTTAATTCTTTTCTGGTTTCTTTATTCATAGACTGAAATTCCTTCAAAGGGATGAACTATGTCTTAATAAGTTTTTATCCTCAATTTATAATACAACATCTGGTCCATGGAAGTAGCTCAAGAAATGTTTATGGAATTTGTCATACAATCCTGCAGGCTTTGAGTTAAGATTTTTCTGTCTCTTGCATGCTCCATTCAGTTTCTGTATTTTCTGTTATTTTATGAGATAGATGTCTAACTTCCCCTTTTTTTTTTCTCACAGGATTTGTATCTATTCATGCTGTTTGTTAAACATCAAACCTCTTCACTTGTCTTGATTTTGTCTTTACTAAATTTTCTCCTTTTTGACTGAGCTTCATAATGACCACAGATTCTGGTATTGGCTTAATAGAGCAATGACCACTGACCAACCTATCACTGTGACTGATATTGATGTGATAAGCAGAAAACACAAGATTCCTTCACTTAAGAGCAGCCTTCTGTAGACTGTTCACCACTTGTTCCTACTCTGGCTCCATTGTTGGGAGTTCTGGTTCGTGCCAATCATCAAAGGAAGTGTTAAAAGTATGCAAGACATTTTGTATGCGGCTTCTCTCTCTCCCAACACACACACATACACATATGTAGAGTTGGTCTTCATTGCTAATTATGGCATAATTTGGGTTTTGCAGAACAAAAAATGCCAGCCAGGTGAGTCATATTCTGATTTATTGAATAAACATTTTCCATGTGGGAAGCAGAGAACAAAAATGAAACTATTGCCTGTTCAAGTTGGAAAAGACTAGTGCTTCCAAGACGCTGGACTGCAGATCTGACCTGAGCTGGCTGTTGCAGAGTTACCTGGGGAACTTTATAAAGAAATTGGCTTTCAGGTCCATCCTTGGAGATTTTCAGTCAAAGCTCTCTTGATGCTACTTGGATTTTACTAGTTTCAGCAACCACTGCTTTTCCCCAATCTCCTCATTTTATAACAGAGACTTGAAAGCCTAGGAAAAAGTGATTTGTCCAAGTTTCTTCAGGGGTAAGAGGAATAGCTTGGAGAAGAAATGAATTTTAAGTGAATGGAGAAGTTTAATGGGAGCTGTATACAGTGTTCTACAGATTTGGTCTCATGGCCTTGGCAGAGAAGCATTGGCATTTCCATTTGCAAAAGAGGCTCAGGGAGGCTAAGTAATTTGCCCAGGCTCATACAGCTAGGAAGTAGTGGAGACAAGCTAAAATAAATTTGTCTTATTTTGTAGCCTCCCAATTCAAATCTTGTTTCCTGAATCCTAATCCATGATAATACAGTAGGAATTTACTTATTTTAAGATAACTGAAATAGATGGAGAAACAGTGGAAACAGTGTCAGACTTTCTTTTTCTGGGCTCCAAAATCACTGCAGATGGTGACTGCAGCCATGAAATTAAAAAACGCTTACTCCTTGGAAGGAAGGTTATGGCCAACCTAGATAGCATATTCAAAAGCAGAGACATCACTTTGCCAACAAAGGTTCGCCTAGTCAAGGCTATGGTCTTTCCTGTGGTCATGTATGGATGTGAGAGCTGGACTGTGAAGAAGGCTGAGTGCCAAAGAATTGATGCTTTTGAACTGTGGTGTTGGAGAAGACTCTTGAGAGTCCCTTGGACTGCAAGGAGATCCAACCGGTCCATTCTGAAGGAGATCAGCCCTGGGATTTCTTTGGAAGGAATGATGCTAAAGCTGAAACTCCAGTATTTTGGCCACCTCATGCGAAGAGTTGACTCATTGGAGAAGACTCTGATGCTGGGAGGGATTGAGGGCAGGAGGAGAAGGGGACGACAGAGGATGAGATGGCTGGATGGCGTCACTGACTCGATGGACGTGAGTCTGGGTGACCTCCGAGAGCTGGTGATGGATAGGGAGGCCTGGCGTTCTGCGGTTCATGGGGTCGCAAAGAGTCGGACACGACTGAGCGACTGATCTGATCTGATCTGAACTGTTCAAACTGAGCAGATTATTATTATACTGACATGCCACTGTTTAATTTCATGAACTTGTTCAGAATCTGTGCTGGTTCTATATGATTCCTTTGAGCTGACAACATCAACCTGCTGCCGCTGCTGCTAAGTTGCTTCAGTCGTGTCCGACTCTGTGCGACCCCATAGAGGGAAGCCAACCAGGCTCCCCTGTCCCTGGGACTCTCCGGGCAAGAACACTGGAGTGGGTTGCCATTTCCTTCTCCAATGCATGACAGAAAAGTGAAAGTAAAGTCACTCAGTCGTGTCCAACTCTTAGCAACCCCATGGACTACAGCCTACCAGCCTCCGCCATCCATGGGATTTTCCAGGTAAGAGTACTGGAGTGGGGTGCCATTGCCTTCTCCAACATCAACCTAACCCCCAGCAATTAGATTCACTTCAAAATATTTCAACAAATATTTATTTTAAAACTACTATGTGCAATAGACAATGTTAGGAACATAGAGATAAATATGAGGAACAAAGTTCTGGCATTTATAGAACTTATAATCTTTAGCGGGCGATGAGAAAATAAATATACAAATAAAATGTGATGAGAACTATACCAAGGTAAGTAGAAGGTGCTTTTGGAATATATAGCAGGGAAATTTAACCCAGACACAGGGCCAAGTGAAGCCTTCCTGAAGCTGACAGCTGACAGTTAATAGAAGTTAACTAGCTGAAATATGTTCTGGCAGGAACATGGGTGGTGGGGAGGGGGCAGGAGCAGGGGCAGGGAGATATTTCAGAAGAGGAAACAGCTAGCCTGTGTGAATTCCAGGAGTCCAGACATTGTGTGAAGAGTTTGCATTTGACCAGTTCAAGGAACTGAAAGGAACTTCTTATTTCTGGAAAAAGAGGAAAGAGTGACTAGATGTTAGAAGGAGATGCAGAAACCTTCAGATGGAGAAAAGCCATGAAAACCCCATTAAGATCTTTGGATTTTATTTTAAAGCACACTGCTTATTTAACTTACATGCAGAGTACTTCATGCAAAATGCTGAGCTGCATGAAGCACAAGCTGAAATCAAGATTGCTGGGAGAAATATCAACAACCTCAGATAGGCAGATGACACCATCCTCAGATATGCAGATGATTCTACTCTAATGGCAGAAAGAAAGAGTTTCTTGATGAGGGTGAAAGAATAGAGTGAAAAACCTGGCTTAAAACTCAACACACAAAAAGCTAAGATCATGGCACTTGGTCCCATCACTTCATGGAAAATGGAAGGGGTAAAAGGAGAAGCAGTGACAGATTTTATTTACTTGGATTCCAAAATCACTGTGTACAGTGACTGCAGCAATGAAAGTAAAAGACGCTTGCTCCTTGAAAGAAAAGGTATGACAAACCTAGACAGCATATTAAAAAGCAGGGACATCACTTTGCAGACAAAGGTCCATAAGGTCAAAGTTATGGTTTTCCCAGTAGTCATTTATGGATGTGAAGGTTGGACCATAAAGAAGGCTGAGTGCTGAAGAATTCATGCTTTCAAATTGTAGTGTTTGAGAAGACTCTTGAGAGACCCTTGGACAGGAAGGAGCTCAAACCAGTCAATCCTAAAGGAAGTCAACCCTGAAAATTCACTGGAAGGACTGATGCTGAAGCTCCAATACTTTGGTCACCTGATGTGAAGAGCTGACTCATTGGAAAAGACCCTGACTCTGAGAAAGATAGGAAGCAGGAGAAGGGGATGACAGAGGATGAGATGGTTGGATGGCATCAGCGAGTCAATGCACATGAATTTGAACAAATTCCTGGAGATAGTGAAGGACAGGGAAGCAAGGCATGCTGTAGTCCACGGGGTCACAAAGAGTTGGATGTGATTTAGTGACTGAGCAACAACAACAATGATAGATTGGAATGAGAAAGAAGCTGACTAGGAAGTTCAATAAGATGAATAATAAGATCTCTGAATCTGGGTGTTGACAAGGGTAGATGTGTCTCAAGGAAATATTTGACAAACTGATATTTGATTAGACTTGAGGGTTTATTGTGAGGGTGGAGCAAGAAAATAACTTTAATGAGGCTTGTGAACTGGAGGAATGATAGATAAGGATTTAGCCAAAAAGTATTTGTATAATACCTATTGTAAGATATGGAGTACTTTGAACAAATGTAAATTTAATCTTTAATATATTATTTCAGATGACAGAAGCTTATACTCAATGTATAGTTCGAAATGTGACATTGGTGCTGAAGAGAACCCAGGGCTGAAGGTGTGGTTTGGGAGACGTTCACATAGAGACTAGATGTAGTTCATTAACAAAGATCATTATAAGCTTTGGCTCATGTATGTCTGGTTCAGCTAGAGAGGAAATGAATAGTGTGAATCTTATCTTTAGAGTCACTGAACTAGACAATAATCTCTATAAAGTATTAATGAGGACAGTGAGAAGGACTTCTCAAATTAAAAAACTAAGGTATACCAAAAAACTGTACTTTTTTCCTCTCCGTGGTTTGGACAGCAGATTAATCATTATGGCATCGGATAAAAAATTCAGAATTCAAATAGTTTTTTATTAAGATAGTTCCCCACATTGGAGCAAAAGGTCCTGTCTTGAAGCTAGAAGCAAAAGAGACAGTCCTCATTATATGTATGCAATATAGTTTTAGGACTTCAGTGGGACAATTGGAAGCAACTGGGACCAAACAACCCATTTATATGTTTCCAGTGATTACATTATCAAAGATCCTAAAGAATTATCTAAGTTTCCTAAGGAAACTTCTTTTCCTCTGAGAGTGAGGAAACAGTCCTCTCCTTCCTCTGCTGTCAGTTCCTCAGCTTGGCTCAGGGCATATAATTATTGGCACCTCAGTCTCTGATCACATGAAGATGAACCATGGAGGGACAGGGGCGTAATTTCCTTGGGTGGCTCTTCCATTTAAGATTTCTAAGCCTTTGAACTTCTATTGACTCATCCAGGGTCATGGATCGATTAACCCATTGATATATGTCCTGGTTATGTGATAGGGGATACACAGGGCTATCTGCACATGGTTTCATCATCTCACAGTGATGAGCCTGATGGGATTAGAGATTTTAAAACCTCATTGTTAGTACTTTAAAAAAGAGTACACCAATAAGTAAATATCAGATAACTTATGCAAAGCACTGTTGAATGATCAGTGATTGCCTGTGGGAAATAAAGAAAAGCTTAAGCTAGAACACATCCATTTGATCCTGAGTCAAATGATTAAATAGATTGAATAAGATCATACGGTATTGGGAAATGAGAACTTAGTCTTCATGGAAATCTTGTTTTACAGAGTGGGTAGTAGAATTTGGGAAATTTTTTCCCTTGTGTAAGGAACAAGCTGGACTTCCCTGGTGGCTCAAACGGTAAAGCGTCTGTCTACAATGCGGAGACCCGGGTTCGATCCCTGGGTTGGGAAGATCCTTGGAGAAGGAAATGGCAATCCACTCCAATACTATTGCCTGGAAAATCCCATGGACAGAGGAGCCTGGTAGGCTACAGTCCATGGAGTTGCAAGAGTCGGACACGACTTCACGTTCACGTTCAAGGAACAAGCTATGTGGAATAGATCTATAGGGAAATCAGAGATGTTTAGTATATGTACATATCCTGACATATGTGAGTATGATGACAAAGAAAGAATACTAGCCTGAAATCCGAAGATTTACAGTCTTGGCTCTGAGACTTCTTAGCTGTATATTCTTGAGCAAGGTGTCCCAGCTTTGAATTACGGTTTATTTACATATAAATCATATGTAAACTTTGGGCACCTGATACGAAGAGCCGGCCCATTGGAAAAGACCCTGATTCTGGAAAAGATTGGCAGCAAAAGGAGAAGGGGGCAGCAGAGGATGAGATAGTTATATAGCATGACTGACTCAATGGACCTGAATTTGAGCAAATTCCAGGAGACAGTGAAGGACAGGGAAGCCTGGTCTGCTGCAGTTTGAGGGGACACAAAGAGTCAAATGCAAATTAGTGATTGAATAACAATGATAAAAACACAAATAAGAGGTTTAAATTAAATATAAATATTTTCTGAATTATTATTACTTTTATGATTCCAAATCAATATAATTTTCAGATCTGAATTTAAACTATTAAGTACCTAAATTTATGCTAAGAATTTTACATAAATTATCTCACTTACAGTAATATTCTGAAGACTGTATTAATTATCTCATAAAAATAAGAAATTTAAGCCTCCGAGAGAATAAGTGACAGATACAAGGTCACACAGCTAATATGAGATTAAGTTGGGATTCAAATTCACTTTTGACTCCAAGTCCCATGCTCTTGGCCTTCATGTAATAAGGATTCTCCTGTGGGAATATATGAATCTTTTGAAGTTACAGCCACAAGCAGTATATTTCTTGGTTCTTGTTGCATTCAGAGATTAGCTGGAGATATTTTGTTCTTTAAACCAGAATTTTCTTAAGGGTGGAAAGTTAGTTCTTTGAACTTATGCCTATCCTTTGCATCATCACAATTTAGAATACCTCTTGACTTCCCTGGTAGCTCAGACAGTAAAGAATCTGCCTGCAGTATAGGAGACATAGGTTCCATCCTTGGGTTGGGAAGATCCCCTAGAGAAGGGAATGGCAACCCACTCCAGTATTCTTGCTTGGAGAATTCCATGGACAGGGGAGCCTGGGGGGGCTACAGTTCATAGGGTCACCAAGAATCAGACAGACTGAGTGACTTTCCTGGTAGCTCAGCTGGTAAACAATCCGCCTGCAATGCAGGAGATTCCAGTTCAGTCCCTAGGTTGGGAAAATCCCCTGGAGAAGAGAACAGCTACCCACTCCAGTATTCTGGCCTGGAGAATTACATGGACTGTATAGGCCATGGGGTCATAACAAATAAGACACAAGTGACTGACTTTCAGTTTCACTCTTAGATTACCATCCCACTATGCCACCCCCTTTTTTTCCCCCAAAGAAGTTTCCTCTAGTGAACATCCTAGCCATAGAAAGGCCATCATCTGGTCAACTTTAAACTGCTCTCAGTCATTATTCAGTTTCTATCCTACCCAAAAGGAAGGTCAAGGGAGGCTGTTGTTGTCACTCTTTTCCTATGCCCGGTAATTGGAAGGGGATGATGGTTCCTAAAAAGCCTAATCTTAAGAGTTTGTTATGAGTTTGTAGGCTGCCACTACCTCTATACTTTTGTATCTATCTATCTGTATCCCATAAACTGAGGTTTAGAATAGTTTGGGTAAAATGATTTGCTAATCTGAAATTTGTTTGCCCTATGAACTATTCACCTTAATTAAAAGATGATACTGTTTTACAAACCAGACACCTCATATCTTGCTTTGCAAAAGTCACAAGTTGGAATGAGAACACCTGGTTTCCATACACAGCCTAGAGTGTCTGTCACATTTCATAAGCCAAAGTCTCTCAGAATGATGGAATGTTAATTTGGAAAAAGCCTTAAAGATCTTCTACTTCAACTTTCCATTGATTATCTTCTGCCTCAGAGGTGCTCTCTTTTATGCTTCTATAAATGGAACCTAACCCACCTGGCCCTCCCTAGGGAAACTGTGGGCTTTGAGTTGGGCTTCTGTTTGGGTATTGGTGACAGTGCCCACTTAGTACACAATTTGGAAGGAAATGGATGTGATTTAGCAGTGAAAATTATAGATTAGATTTTGGCTTTCAGAACACTGTGTAGTTTTAGAACCAGAGAAGTATAAAACAAACATTATTTTAAGTCTAGTAAAAATTATTAATATTATGTTCAGAAGAAAAAAAAACTTTTCTGGTGATTGGTTCAGATAACTTTTTATAGATATAAAATTAGATATAAAATTTTCTAATAATGCTAATTTCTCCAAGGTAACACTATGCATCATTTTATTTACAATCTCCCTCTTTTTTTTTTTTTATACCCTCCCATGAAGACCGAGAGATAGAGGTGCTGTTTATTTCAGTGTTTATGTTTCAAAGAGATGGTTCCCCTGTCCTTGAGAAATAAATTTACTGGATTGTAAAACTGACAAGAGACTGGGAGAAGATATTCCAGACAAAGCTTGCAACAGGTACAAATATTATAAAATAAAAATGTGCTTATCATGTTTAAAGAACAGGGAGGAAGCTAAAGTTTTGGGATTGAGGACAGAAGAGTAAGTACTGACAAAGAAGGACTAATCATTTCCCCCAGCTTAACTAAACTTTGGATAGACTTCTTTCTGACTAAGTCCCTGACCTCCCTTTTCTAAAGGCATTTATTTTAGAAAACTTACAATTGAAAACTTTTTCCGTTATTATTTGAAATATATGTATATATTCCCCTTCCTTTTTAAACACAGATTTCTCAGGAATTAGAAGCATGAATTCGATGAATTCACTTTATAATAGCTACATGACCTAGCTTAGCTAACTGAAAGCTGCTTGAGAGAGTAGGAATATTTTTCTTCATATTTACATCACCTTCCATGTAGTACAGTGCCTGGAACTCAGTAGGAGCATAAAGCATGTTTGTCGGATGAGTGGATAATCAGAAAATTTATGTACTGATAATAGAAGTTAATGACAGTTGCCTTTTGCTATGTGCTCATATGGCCTTTCCTTGGTGTGTGTGTGTGGAGAGGAAAAGACCTGGCATATTTTTGTCTTTTTCTTTTATTGGGGATATAGTTGCTTTCCAATGTTGTGTTAGCTTCTGCTGTATGGAAAAGTGAATCAGATATTCATATATAGCTTCCTAGGTGGCACTAGTGGTAAAGAATCCACCTGCCGATGCAGGAGATACAAGAGATGTGGGTTCAATACCTGGGTTGGGAAGATCCCCTGGAGTAGGAATTGGCGAACTACTCCAGTATTTGTGCCTGGAAAATTCCATGAACAGAGAAGAGTTCCTTGTGTTACACAATCAATTCTCATCAGTTATCTATTTTGTACCTAGCAGTGTACATATGTCAATATTCCAATTTCCCAATCCATCCCACCTCCCCCTCCCCCACTTCCTTTTTGGTGTCTGTAAGTTTGTTCTCTACATCTGTGTCTCTATTTCTGCTTTGCAAAAAGATCATCTGTACCATTCTTTTCTTGATTCTACATTTATGCCTTGTTGTTCACTCACTGAATTGTGTCTGACTCTTTGCAACTCCATGGACAGCAGCACGCCAGGCTTCTCTGTCCTTCAGCAATTCCCAGAGCTTGCTCAAATTCATGTTTTTTGTTTTCTTTGCTTTGCAAAAGCTTTTAAGTTTAATTAGGTACCATTTATTTATTTTTGTTTTTATTTTCATTACTCTAGAAGGTGGGTAAAAAAAAAAAAATCTTGCTGTGATTTATGTTAAAGAGTGTTCTGCCTATGTTTTCCTCTAGGAGTTTTATAGTATCTGGTCTTACTTCATTTTGGTCTACTTCATATCTGGTCTTTAATCCATTTTGAGTTTGTTTTTGTGTTAAAAAGTGTTTTAATTTCATTCTTTTACACATAGCTGAGCAGTTTTCCCAGAACTATTTATGGAAGAGACTATATTTACTCCATTATATATTCTTGCCTACTTTGTCAAAGATAAGGTGCCCATAGGTGTGTGGGCTTATCTTGGCTTTCTATCTTTTTCCATTGATCTATATTTCTTTTCTTGTGCCTTTATCATGCTGTCTTTATGACTGCAGCTTTGTAGTACAGTCTGAAGCCAGGAAGGTTGATTCCTCCAGCTCCTTTTTTGTTTCTCAAAATTGCTTTTGCTATTTGGAGTCTTTTGTGTTCCCAAACAAGTTATAAAACGTTTTGTTCAAGTTCTGTAAAAGACACCATTGGTAATTTAATAGGGATTGCATTAAATCTGTATGTTGCTTTGGGTAGTATGAACATTTTCATAATAGTGTTTCTTCCAGTCCAATAACATGGTATATCTCTCCATGTGTTTGTGTCATCTTTTATTTCTTTCATCAGTACTTTTGTCTTCTTCACTTCAGTCAGTTCAGTCACTCAGTCGTGTCTGACTCTTTGTGACCCCATGAATCGCAGCACACCAGGCCTCCCTGTCCATCACCAACTCCCAGAGTTCACCCAGACTCACGTCCATCGAGTCAGTGATGCCATCCAGCCATCTCATCCTCTGTCGTCCCCTTCTCCTCCTGCCCCCAATCCCTCCCAACATCAGAGTCTTTTCCAATGAGTCAACTCTTCACTCTTATAAGGGCACTAATTCCATCAGGAATACTCCATCCTCATGCTTCATAAACCTAAATATCTACCAAAGCTATTACTTCCAAATACTATTATGTTGGTGGTCAGAACCTCAAGATATGTATTATGGGTGATATAAACATTCATCATGTAACAGGTTAAGTAGCTTTCCCCAAATCACTCCTGTAGTATTTAGACAAGTAAGGCTGAGGATTCAGGGCTTCCACTCCCCAAACCCAGGCTCCCAACAACACAATTCAAAGTCTCCTGAGGGGAAGGAGTGTTCCCCTGTGAGATCTTCATTTCTGGCTAATTCCCTATATAATTAAAGGGAAAGGCTTGGGGAAGCCTGTTCCATGTTTCTAGAGACTCTTATACTTCTTCACCCTTTTCCCATGTTCTCAGTTATTTCTATATGTTCTGGGTTATTGGCTACCAAAACAAACAAACAATAACTTAGGGTGATGCCTAAGTCCTTAAGCTTTTGTTTTCAGGAAATATGAAAGAAATCAAAGATGACACAAACAGATGGAGAAATATACTATGTTCATGCATCAGAAGAATCAATATAGTGAAACTGAGTATACTACCCAAAGCAATCTATAGATTCAATGCAATTCCTATCAAACTACCAATGGTATTTTTCACAGAACTAGAAGAAGTAAGTTCACAATTTGTATGGAAATACAAAAAGCCTTGAATAGTCAAAGCAATATTGAGAAAGAAGAATGGAACAGGAGAAATCGACCTGCCTGACTTCAGACTATACTACAAAGCTACAGTTATCAAGATAGTATGGCACTGGCACAAAGACAGAAATATAATCAATGGAACAAAATAGAAAGGATGAATCAACATACCTTATCTTTGACAAAGGAGGCAAAAATATACAATGGAGAAAAGAAAATCTCTTTTAAAAGTGATGCTGGGAAAACTGGTCAACCACCTATAAAAGAAAGAAACTAGAACACTTTCTAACACCATACAAAAAAATAAATTCAAAATGGATTAAAGACCTAAATGTAAGACCAAAAACGGTAAAATTCCTAGGGAAAAACTTAGGCTTAACAGTCTCTTACATAAATCAGAGCAAGATCCTCTATGACCTACCTCCCAAAGTAATGGAAATAAAAACAAAAATAAACAAATGGGACCTAATTAAACTTAAAAGTTTTTGCACAATAAAGGAAACTATAAGCAAGGCAAAAAGACAGCCTTCAGAATGGGATAAAATAATAGCAAACGAAACAACTGACAAAGAGTTAATTTCCAAAATATACAAGCAGCTCATGCAACTCAATACCAGAAAAATAAATGACCCAATCAAAATATGGGCTGAAGAACTAAACAGACAATTCTCCAAAGAAGACATACAAATGGCTAACAAACACATGAAAAGATGCTCAACATCATTCATTATCAGCAAAATGCAAATCGAAACCACAGTGAGGTACCATCTCATGCCAGTTAGATTGGCTACCATCAAAAAGTCTACAAACAATAAACACTAGAGAGGGTGTGGAGAAAAGGGAACCCTCTTACACTGTTGGTGGGAATATAAACTAGTACATCCACTATGGAGAATGGTGTGGAGATTCCTTAAAAAACTGGAAACAGAACTGCCATACGACCCAGAAATCCCAGTGCTTGGAATACACATGAAGGAAATCAGAATTGAAAGAGACACATGTATCCCAATGTTCATTGCAGCACTGTTTACAATAGCTATGACATGGAAGCAACCTACATGTCCATTGGCAGACAAATGAATAAGAAAACTGTGGTACATATACACAATGGAATATTACTCAGCTATTAAAATGAATGCATTTGAGTCATTTCCAATGAGGTGGATGAAACTGGAGCCTATTATACAGAGTGAAGTAAGTCAGAAAGAAAAACACCAATACAGTATATTAATGCATATTATATATATGGAAATTAGAAAGATGACAAAAATGACCCTATGTGAGGGACAGTAAAAGAAACATAGATAAAAGAACAGACTTTTGGACTCTGTGGGAGAAGGTGAGGGTGTGATGATTTTAGAGAATAGCATTGAAACATGTATACTACCATATGTGAAATAGATGACCAGTCCACATTCAATGTATTAAACAGGGCACTCAAAGCTGGTGCACTGGGATGACCCAGAGGGAGGGGATGAGGAGGGGGGTGGGAGGGCATTTTGGGGATGGGGGGACACAGCTGTGGCTGATTGATGTAAATGTATGGAAAAACCACCACAATATTGTAAAGTAATTAGCCTACAATTAAAATAAATAAAAATCTTGAGAGTTAATTGTGGTGAAAAATCATAGCAAGAATTGACTTTTTTTTTTTTTGACCTTGCTCTGATAAGGCTTGGTATCTAAGTAGTCCTAGTCAAAAGCAAAATGAGGGAGAACAAGATGGCAGAGGAGTAGGTGGATGTGGAGTACATCTCTCTCCAAGTATACATCAGGAATACACCTTCAGACACAGAAGTGCATGCGGAACACCAGCTGGGAGCAGACAAGAGTACCTGACCAGCGGAAAAGAATATACAGAACTACACAAAACTCGGTAGCATGAAGGGACTAGGGGGAAAAACAGGAGTGTTAGTAGGACTGGACCTGTCCTTGGCAGGTGGGAGAACTGAAGCAGGGGTCCGATCCCCACATTGGGGCAACTGTCTGAGTCAGAGGAGAAACATTTATAGCTGAGACTGAAACAGCTGATCTGTGGCAGCCTAAATGGAATGAGACTGAGACAGTCCTTGCTGCAGCCATACACACCCCAGTCAGGGATGCAAGTACCCTGGAAGGTGTATCACCCGGGAGCTGGAGTTTCAGGATTGTGCAGCAATCTCAGGGCAAGGGCTGCTATTGACTGTGGACAGTCAGATTGAGGGGATGTGAGGGAGGAGATTGTGGTGGGAAATGCCTGTGGAGGAAAGCTGGAGGAAAGCTTCCATGGGCAGCCATGGAAGCAGGGCGATACTGTTGAGTCACATGTAATGGTGGAGCCATCACCATAGCCTCTCTCTCCCCATATGCCAGCAACCGCAGCTGAAAAATAGAGAGGCTGGCTCACCAAACGCCTGATGCCCTGAACTACAGAGTAGGACCACCCTGGATGGGGTGACTGATGTGCCAAACTACAGAGTAGGACCCCTCATAAGGTGCCCCTTTAAGTGCCTGATGTGTTTATCTACAGAGTAGGACCCCAGGCAAGGGGGGGGGGGCCCTCTATGTGCCTGATGCGCCAAACAACAGAGAAGGACCCCAGGCAAGGGAACCCTCTAAGTGCCTGAACTGGCGATGCTCTGGAGAAAGACTGGCCAAAGAGGCCATCTGATCGCCAGCTACAAGAAGCTCAAAAAAAGACTCTGAAAAGGCCATAACTCAGAGAAGGCAATGGCACCCCACTCCAGTACTCTTGCCTGGAAAATCCCATGGATGGAGGAGCCTGGAAGGCTGCAGTCCATGGGGTCTCTGAGGGTCAGACACGACTGAGTGACTTCACTTTTACTTTTCACTTTCATGCATTAGAAGAGGAAATGGCAACCCACTCCAGTGTTCTTGCCTGGAGAATTCCAGGGACGGGGAAGCCTGGTGGGCTGCCATCTATGGAATCACACAGAGTCAGACCCGAGTGAAGTGACTTAGCAGCAGTGAGGCCATAACTCCTGCAGCAGAGGCAGTCCGTGTTCCTGCACACTGCACCACCAGGGTCCCCACAAGGCAAGCAGTGGTGCCACCTTCATGCTCAATCATCACTGGGGCAGAGCTGCCAAAGGCAAAATAAGTCTTGCATTTATACACGCAGAGTTGCTTTGGTTGTGTCAATTCTTTGCAACCCTGTACACTGTGGCCTGTTAGGCTTCTCTGCCACGGGGGTTCTCCAGGCAAGAATCAGATCAGATCAGATCAGTTGCTCAGTCGTGTCCGACTCTTTGCGACCCCATGAATCACAGCACGCCAGGCCTCCCTTTCCATCACCAACTCCCGGAGGTCACTCAGACTCACATTCATCGAGTCAGTGATGCCATCCAGCCATCTCATCCTCTGTCGTCCCCTTCTCCTCCTGCCCCCAATCCCTCCCAGCATCAGAGTCCTCTCCAATGAGTCAACTCTTCGCATGAGGTGGCCAAAATACTGGAGTTTCAGCTTTAGCATCATTCCTTCTAAAGAAATCCCAGGACTGATCTCCTTCAGAATGGACTGGTTGGATCTCCTTGCAGTCCAAGGGACTCTCAAGAGTCTTCTCCAACATCACAGCTCAAAAGCATCAATTCTTTGGCGCTCAGCCTTCTTCACAGTCCAACTCTCACATCCATACATGACCACAGGAAAGACCATAGCCTTGACTAGGCGAACCTTTGTTGGCAAAGTGATGTCTCTGCTTTTGAATATGCTATCTAGGTTGGTCAAAACTTTCCTCCCAAGGAGTAAGCGTCTTTTAATTTCATGGCTGCAGTCACCATCCGCAGTGATTTTGGAGCCCAGAAAAATAAAGTCTGACACTGTTTCCACTGTTTCTCCATCTATTTCCCATGTAGTGATGGGACGAGATGCCATGATCTTCATTTTCTGAATGTTGAGCTTTAAGCCAACCTATTCACTCTCCACTTTCACTTTCATCAAGAGGATTTTTAGCCCCTCTTCACTTTCTGCCATAAGGGTGGTGTCATCCACATATCTGAGGTTATTGATATTTCTCCCAGCAATCTTGATTCCAACTTGTGTTTCTTCCAGTCCAGCATTTCTCATGACGTACTCTGCATATAAGTTAAATAAACATGGTGACAATATACAGCCTTGACGTACTCCTTTTCCTATTTGGAACCAGTCTGTTGTTCCATGACCAGTTCTAACTGTTGCTTCCTGACCTGCATACACATTTCTCAAGAGGCAGATCAGGTGGTCTGGTATTCCCATCTCTTTCAGAATTTTCCAGTTTATTGTGATCTACACAGTCAAAGGCTTTGGCATAGTCAATAAAGCAGAAATAGATGTTTTTCTGGAACTCTCTTGCTTTTTCCATGATCCAGTGGATGTTGGCAATTTGATCTCTGGTTCCTCTGCCTTTTCTAAAACCAGCTTGAACATCAGGAAGTTCATGGTTCACATATTGCTGAAGCCTGGCTTGGAGAATTTTGAGCATTACTTTACTAGCGTGTGAGATGAGTGCAATTGTGCGGTAGTTTGAGCACTCTTTGGCATTGCCTTTCTTTGGGATTGGAATGAAAACTGACCTTTTCCAGTCCTGTGGCCACTGCTGAGTTTTCCCAATTTGCTGGCATATTGAGTGCAGCACTTTCACAGCATCAGCTGTCAGGATTTGGAATAGCTCCACTGGAATTCCATCACCTCCACTAGCTTTGTTTCTAGTGATGCTTTCTAAGGCCCACTTGACTTCACATTCCAGGATGTCTGGCTCTAGGTCAGTGATCACACCATCATGATTATCTGGGTCGTGAAGCTCTTTTTTGTACAGTTCTTCTGTGTATTCTTGCCACCTCTTCTTAATATCTTCTGCTTCTGTTAGGTCCATACCATTTCTGTCCTTTAGCGAGCTCATTTTTGCATGAAATGTTCCTTTGGTATCTCTGATTTTCTTGAATAGATCCCTAGTCTTTCCCATTCTGTTGTTTTCCTCTATTTCTTTGCATTGATCACTGAAGAAGGCTTTCTTATCTCTTCTTGCTATTCTTTGGAACTCTGCATTCAGATGTTTATATCTTTTCTTTTCTCCTTTGCTTTTCGCTTCTCTTCTTTTCACAGCTATTTGCAAGGCCTTCCCAGACAGCCATTTTGCTTTTTTGCATTTCTTTTCCATGGGGATGCTCTTGATCCCTGTCTCCTGTACAATGACACGAACTTCATTCCATAGTTCATCAGGCACTCTATCTATCAGATCTAGGCCCTTAAATCTATTTCTCGCTTCCACTGTGTAATCATAAGGGATTTGATTTAGGTCATACCTGAATGGTCGAGTGGTTTTCCCTAGTTTCTTCAATTTCAGTCTGAATTTGGCAATAAGGAGTTCATGGTCTGAATCACAGTCAGCTCCTGGTCTTGTTTTTGCTGATTGTACAGAGCTTCTCCATCTTTGGCTGCAAAGAATATAATCGATCTGATTTCGGGGTTGACCATCTGGTGATGTCCATGTATAGAGTCTTCTCTTGTGTTGTTGGAAGAGGGTATTTGCTATGACCAGTGCATTTTCTTGGCAAAACTCTGTTAGTCTTTGCCCTGCTTCATTCCGTATTCCAAGGCCAAATTTGCCTGTTACTCCAAGTGTTTCTTGGCTTCCTACTTTTGCATTCCAGTCCCCTATAATGAAAAGGACATCTTTTTTGGGTGTTAGCTCTAAAAGGTCTTGTAGGTCTTCATAGACCCGTTCAACTTCAGCTTCTTCAGCGTTACTGGTTGGGGCATAGACTTGGATTACTGTGACATTGAATGGTTTGCCTTGGAAAGGAACAGAGATCATTCTATCGTTTTTGAGATTGCATCCAAGTACTGCATTTCGGACTCTTTTGTTGACCATGATGGCCACTCCATTTCTTCTGAGGGATTCCTGCCCACAGTAGTAGATATAATGGTCCTCTGAGTTAAATTCACCCATTCCAGTCCATTTTAGTTCGCTGATTCCTAGAATGTCAACATTCACTCTTGCCATCTCTTGTTTGACCACTTCCAATTTGCCTTGATTCATGGACCTGACATTCCAGGTTCCTATGCAATATTGCTCTTTACAGCATCTGCTTCTATCACCAGACACATCCACAGCTGGGTATTCTTTTTGTTTTGGCTCCATCCCTTCATTCTTTCTGGAGTTATTTCTCCACTGATCTCCAGTAGCATATTGTGCCCCTACTGACCTGGAGAGTTTCTCTTTCAGTATCCTATCATTTTCCCTTTTCTTACTGTTCATGGGGTTCTCAAGGCAAGAATACTGAAGTGGTTTGCCATTCCCTTCTCCAGCGGACCACACCCTGTCAGATCTTTCCACCATGACCTGCCCATCCTGGGTTGCCCCAGGCGCATGGCTTAATTTCATTGAGTTAGACAAGGCTGTGGTCCTGGTGTGATTAGACTGACTAGTTTTCTGTGAGTATGGTTTCAGTGTGTTTGCCCTCTGATGCCCTCTTGCAAGACCTACCGTCTTACCTGGGTTTCTCCTACCTTGGGCATGGGGTATCTCTTCCCGGCTGCTCCAGCAAAGCACAGCCATCGCACCTTACCTTCGACGAAGGGTCTCTCCTCACAGCCGCCCTTCCTGACCTTGGAGGAGGGATATCTCCTCACCACCGCCCTTCTTGACCTGGGTCGTGGGGTAGCTCCTCTCGGCCGCGCAGCCGTCAGGGCGCTCTTAGTGCGCCGCGCAGCCGGCGGGGCGCTCTTACTGGAGCGTATTGGCCAATACTGGTTGCCATAACCTTCTAGAACACTGTATTTCCTGTTGCCCTAGCCTCAAACTCCCCTGAGTACCTGGTGGTGCCAGAACCCCTACGACCCAAGCAGCCGCACCACCTCCACACATGGTATTTGCAGGGTCAAACCCAAGTCCTCCAGGGCAGCTACAGGAGCAAACACCAGAGGATGACCCACATGCAGAAATAAAACCACAATTGAAACCCAGGGGCAGTGTGGCTAAGGATCAGATCAGTGTCCGACTCTTTGCGATCCCATGAACCGCAGCACGCCAGGCCTCCCTGTCCATCACCAACTCCCGGAGGTCACCCAGACCCACATTCATCGAGTCAGTGATGCCATCCAGCCATCTCATCCTCCATCGTCCCCTTCTCCTCATGCCCCCAATCCCTCCCAGCATCAGAATCTTCTCCAATGAGTCAACTCTTCACATGAGGTGGCCAAAATACTGGAGTTTCAGCTTTAGCATCATTCCTTTTCCAATGCATGAAAGTGAAATTGCTCAGTTGTGTCCGACTCTTCGCGACCCCATGGACTGCAACCTACCAGGCTCCTCCGTCCATGGGATTTTCCAGGCAAGAGTACTGGGAGTGGGTTGCCATTGCCTTCTCTGAAAACACACAGGAGCAGGGCCATATTAGAATCTGAGCTGTCCCCACAGCAAGTCTAGAGATCAGCACAGTTTTGGAATGCACCCTAGGGAGGTGAGGTGGACTGTGGCTCCTAGCGAGGGAAAGGACTCTGACAGCAGTGACTCAAGAAAAACATGTATTATTCTCATATCTTGACTTGTTCTGTAGATTCTTTTCAATTTTTTTCTTTTTTCCCCTTTTTTTTCTCCTCCTCTGTTGTAGTTGTTGATTTTATTGGCACTATGAAATCTAATTAAGCTTTTGAGCTTTTTTTTTTTTTCCTCAGTCACATTTTTTATTGCTTTTGTAAACCTCTGCCTCTATGATTGGCTTTGAAGTTCTGTGGAGTTTTCTTTCTTTTTTTCTTTTCTGTTTTTTTTTAATTTTAATTTTTTAAACCTACGGTTATTTATTCTACATTTATTCCCTTCTTTGCTTTTCCTACTGTTCCTTTCTCCTTGCAGTTAATCTTTAGTGTATAGAAATCTTCTTGATCTACCTCTGTTTAACTTTGCATATCTATTCTTTCTTTCTTTCCTTTCCTCTTAACATATTTGTCAGTTTTGTTTTCATTGCTTTATTCTCCAATTGGCACCTACTTTAGTTTTGTTTTCTAGCTTGTGCTTTAGTTAATTTTGTTCTTAACTGGTAAATATAATTATTTATTTCCTTTGTTCGCTGGGTCAATCTACTGTACTTTATTTTTGTTGGACTGTTTTCACTTTGCTTATGGGTATATGTGTATATCTGTATATTCCATTATTTTAATCATTTGCCTGATTTTGTAACTGCCACTTGGCTGGGGTTCATCTTTGGTTTCTCATTTTGAGGTATTTGTTTTAATCTTACTTGATGCCATAACACACCACTAGTGGAATCTTCATTCCTCAGCAGAGATCAATCCTTGAGCCTCTGGAGTGGGAGCACTGACTCCAAGATCCTAGATTACTAGAGAACTAACCCTAAGGAGTATCAAATATTGAGAACTACACAAAGGAAACCACTAGAATACAAGACCCAGCACCACCCAAACACCAGTAGCACCCTGTGCAGGATGCCTTATCTAAACAACAAACAAACAAATACAAACCCAATCATCAGCAGACAGGATTACCACCTCACTCAGCTTTGCCCAGGAGAGGAAAAACAAACAAAAAATCAAAACTCAGCACAAACAACAAACTCCTCCACCATATAGGAGGCTTACACAAACCACTGGACCAAGCTTAGGAGGGCAGAAACAAAAAGGAAGAAAGAATTCAACCCTGAAGCCTGGGGAAAAGAGATCTCAAACATAATAAATTTATATATATATATGAAATATATAATATTTATATAAATATATAAAATAAAAAGACAGAGAAATACTACAAAAATGAATTAACAAATTGAAAAAAACAGAAGTCCAAATAAGTAAAGAGGAAATAAGCAAACTACCTGAAAAAGAATTCAGAATAACGACAGTAAAGATGATCAAAAACCTTCAAAACAAAATGGAGAAAATTAAAGAATCAATTAACAAAGACCTAGAAGAATTAAAGAATAAACATATGGAGACAAACAACACAATTACTGAAATTAAAAATACCCTGGAAGGACTCAATAGCAGAATATCTGAACCAGAAGAAGGAGTCAGTGGGTTGGAAAATAAAATGGTGGAAATAACTTCTGAAGAGCAGAATAAAGTAAAAAGAATGAGAAGAACTGAGGATATTCTTAGAGACCTCTGGGACAATATCAAACACACCAACTTTCAAATTATAGGGGTCCCAGAAGAAGAAGAGAAAAAGAAAGGGTATGAGAAAATTTTTGAAGAGATTTTCATAGTTGAAAATTTCCCCAATGTGAAACAGGAAATAGTCAATCAAGTCCAAGAGGAGCAAAGAGTTCCATAAGGGATAAACCCAAGGAGAAACATGTCAAGACACATAATAACCAAACTAACAAAGACTAGACACAAAGAAAGAATGTTAAAAGCAGTAAGGGAGAAGAAACAAGTAACATACAAGGGAAACCCCATACGCTTAACAGCTGATCTTTCAGCAGAAACTCTGCCGGCCAGAAGACAATGGCAGGATATATTTGAGTATTGAAAGGGAAAAATCTACAACCAAGATTACTGTACCTGGCAAGGATCTCACACAAAATTAATGGTGAAATAAAAGGCTGTTCAGACAGGCAAAAGTTAAGAGAATTCAGTATCACCAAACCAGCTTTACAACCAATGTTAAAGGGACTTATATAGTCATGAAATACAAGAGAAGGAAAAAGATCTACAGAATTAATCCCAAACAATTAAGAAAATGCAATAGGAACATATATATCAATAATTACTTTAAATGTAAATGGTTTAAATGCTCCAACCAAAAGATACAGACTGGCTGAATGGATACAAAAACAAGACCTATATGTATGTTGTCTACAGGAAACCCATTTCAGACCTAAAGACACATGTAGACTGAAAGTGAGAGGATGGAAAAATATATTCTCATGCAAATGGGAAGCAAAAGAAAGCTGGAGTAGCAATCCTCATATCAGACAAAATAGACCATAAAATAAAGAAGATTACAAGAGATAAGGAAGGACACTACCTAATGATCAAGGGATCAATCCAAGATAAGACATAACAATTGCAAATATCTATGCACCCAACACTGAAATCAGATCGATTATATTCTTTGCATCCAAAGATGGATAAGCTCTGTACAATCAGCAAAAACAAGACCAGGAGCTGACTGTGGTTCAGACCATGAACTCCTTATTGCCAAATTCAGACTGAAATTGAAGAAAGTAGGGAAAACCACTAGATCATTCAGGTATGACCTAAATCAAATCCCTTATGATTATACAGTGGAAGTGAGAAATAGATTTAAGGGCCTAGATCTGATAGAGTGCCTGATGAACTATGGAATGAAGTTCGTGACACTGTACAGGAGACAGGGATCAAGAGCATCCCCATGGAAAAGAAATGCAAAAAAGCAAAATGGCTGTCTGAGGAGGCCTTACAAATAGCTGTGAAAAGAAGAGAAGCGAAAAGCAAAGGAGAAAAGGAAAGATATAAACATCTGAATGCAGAGTTCCAAAGAATAGCAAGAAGAGATAAGAAAGCCTTCTTCAGTGATCAATGCAAAGAAATAGAGGAAAACAACAGAATGGGAAAGACTAGGGATCTATTCAAGAAAATCAGAGATACCAAAGGAACACTTCATGCAAAGATGGGCTCGATAAAGGACAGAAATGGTATGGACCTAACAGAGCAGAAGATATTAAGAAGAGGTGGCAAGAATACACAGAAGAACTGTACAAAAAAGAGCTTCACGACCCAGATAATCACGATGGTGTGATCACTGACCTAGAGCCAGACATCCTGGAATGTGAAGTCAAGGGGGCCTTAGAAAGCATCACTACGAACAAAGCTAGTGGAGGTGATGGAATTCCAGCTGAGCTATTCCAAATCCTGACAGCTGATGCTGTGAAAGTGCTGCACTCAATATGCCAGCAAATTTGGAAAACTCAGCAGTGGCCACAAGATTGGAAAAGGTCAGTTTTCATGCCAATCCCAAAGAATGTTCAAACTACCGCACAATTGCACTCATCTCACATGCTAGTAAAGTAATGCTCAAAATTCTCCAAGCCAAGCTTCAGCATATGTGAACTGTGAACTTCCTGTTGTTCAAGCTGGTTTTAGAAAAGGCAGAGGAACCAGAGATCAAATTGCCAACATCCACTGGATCATGGAAAAAGCAAGAGAGTTCCAGAAAAACATCTATTTCTGCTTTATTGACTATGCCAAAGCCTTTGACTATGTAGATCACAATAAACTGTGGAATATTCTGAAAGAGATGGGAATACCAGACCACCTGATCTGCCTCTTGAGAAATCTGTATGCAGGTCAGGAAGCAACAGTTAGAACTGGACATGGAACAACAGACTGGTTCCAAATAGGAAAAGGAGTATGTCAAGGCTGTATATTGTCACCATGTTTATTTAACTTATATGCAGAGTACATCATGAGAAACTCTGGACTGGAAGAAACACAAGCTGGAATCAAGATTGCTGGGAGAAATATCAATAACCCTTGATATACAGATGACACCACCCTTATGGCAGAAAGTGAAGAGGAACTCAAAAGCCTCTTGATGGAAGTGAAAGTGGAGAGTGAAAAGGTTGGCTTAAAGCTCAACATTCAGAAAACGAAGATCATGGCATCTGGTCCCATCACTACATGGGAAATAGATGGAGAAACAGTGGAAACAGTGTCAGACTTTATTTTTCTGGGCTCCAAAATCACTGCGGATGATGACTGCAGCCATGAAATTAAAAGACGCTTACTCCTTGGGAGGAAAGTTATGACCAACCTACATAGCATATTCAAAAGCAGAGACATTACTTTGCCAACAAAGGTTCGCCTAGTCAAGGCTATGGTCTTTCCTGTGGCCATGTATGGATGTGAGAGCTGGACTGTGAAGAAGGCTGAGCGCCAAAGAATTGATGCTTTTGAGCTGTGATGTTGGAGAAGACTCTTGAGAGTCCCTTGGACTGCAAGGAGATCCAACCAGTCCATTCTGAAGGAGATCAGCCCTGGGATTTCTTTGGAAGCAATGATGCTAAAGCTGAAACTCCAGTATTTTGGCCACCTCATGCGAAGAGTTGACTCATTGGAGAAGACTCTGATGCTGGGAGGGATTGGGGGCAGGAGGAGAAGGGGACGACAGAGGATGAGATGGCTGGATGGCATCACTGACTTGATGGGTGTGAGTCTGAGTGACCTCCGGGAGTTGGTGATGGACAGGGAGGCCTGGCGTGCTGCAGTTCATGGGGTTGCAAAGAGTCAGACACGACTGAGCGACTGATCTCTTCTGATCTGATGCACCCAACATAGGAGCACCTCAATACATAAGACAAACACTGACAGAAAAGGAGAAATTGACAGTAACACAATAATAGTATACTTCTTAACACCGCACTCACACCAATGGACAGATCATCAAAACAGAAAATTAATAAGGAAACACAAGTCTTAAATGATACATTAGATGAGATGGATCTCATTGATATCCTCAGGACATTCCATCCAACTGCAGAAGAACACATCTTAACAAGTGCACATGGAACGTTCTCCAGGATAGACCATATCCTGGGTTACAAATCAAACCTCTGCAAATTTAAGAAAGTTGAAATAGTATCAAGCATCTTCTCCAACCACAATACTATTAGACTAGATATCAATGACAAGAAACACAAACACATGGTGATTAAACAATACGTTTTTAAATAACCAACGGGTTACTAAGGAAATCAAAAGGGAAATTTAAAAAAAAAATCTGGAAAAAAATAACCATGAAAACACGACAGCTCAAAACCTATAGGATGCAGCAAAAGCAGTTCTAAGAGGGAAGTTTATAGCAATACAATCCTACCTCAAGAAACAAGAAAAATACCAAATAGACAACCTAAATTTACACCTAAGACAACTGGGAGAAGAAGAACAAAAAACCCCCAAAATTAGTAGAAGGAAAGAAGTTATAAAGATTAGAGCAGAAATAAATGAAAAGGAAAAGAAACAAACAATAGTAAAGATTAATAAAACTAAAAGCTGGTTCTTTGAGAAAATAAACAAAATTGACAAACCTTTGGCCAGACTCTTCAAGAAAAAAAGAGATGAGAATCAAATCAACAAAATTAGAAATGAAAAAGGAGAGGTTACAACAGATAATGCAGAAATACTAAGGATTATAAGAGATTATTATGAACAATTATATGACAATAAAATGGATAACCTGGAAGAAATGGACAGATTGTTAGAAAAGTTCAATCTTCCCAGACTGAACCAGGAAGAAATAGAAATTATGAAGAACTCAATTACAAGCACTGAAATCGAAGGTGTGATTAAAAATCTCCCCCAAAACAAAAGCCCACGACCAGATGGCTTCACAGGAGAATTCTATCAACATTTAGAGAAAAGCTAATGCCTATCCTTCTAAAACTCTTTTAAAAAATTGAGGAAGGAACACTTTCAAGCTCATTTTTCAAGGCCACCATCACCCTCATACCAAAACCAGACAAAGACAACAACAACAACAAAAAGAAAAATACAGGCCAATATCACTAATGAACATAGATGCAAAACTCCTCAACAAAATTTTAGCAAACAGAATTCAGCACAGATCAAAAAGCTCATACACCGTGATCAATTGGGTTTAATCCAAGGATGCAAGGATTCTTCAATACATGCAAACCAGTCAATGTGATACTCCATATTAACAAATTGAAAGATAAAAGCCATATGATTATCTCAATAGATGCAGAAAAAGCCTCTGACAAAATTCAGCATTCATTTATGATTAAAACTATTCAAAAAATGGGCATAGAAGGAACCTACTTCAACATAGTAAAGGCCATATATGATAAGCCTGCAGCAAACATTATTCTCAATGGTGAAAATCTGAAAGCATTCCTCCTAAGATCAGGAACAAGATAAGGGTGCCCACTTTTACCACTATTATTCAACATAGTTCTGGAAGTCCTAGCTACAGCCATCAGAGAAGAGAAAGAAAAGGAATCCAGATCATAAATGAAGAAGTAAAGCTCCAACTGTCTGCATATGACATGATACTGTACATATAACATCCTAAAGATAGTATCAGAAAATTACTAAAGCTAATCAGTGAATTTAGCAAAGTTTCAGATACAAAATCAATAAGCAGAAATCACTTGCATTTCTATGTGCTAACAATAAAAAATCAGAAAGAGAACTTAAGGAATCAATCCCATTCACCACTGCAACAAAAAGAACTAGCTATCTAGAAATAAACTTACCCAAGGAGACAAAAGAACTGTACACAGAAAATTATATGACACTATTATATGACAATGAAATTATATGACAATGAAAGAAATCAAAGATGACATAAACAGATGGAGAGATATTCCATGTTCCTGGGTGGGAAGAATCAATATTGTGAAAATGACTATACTACCAAATGCAATCTACAGATTCATTGCGATTACCTAATTAGCCTACCAAATTACCAATGGCATTTTTCACAGAACTAGAACAAAAAATTTCACAATTCATATGCCAACTTTGAAGAGAGTTTTTATCATATGGATGTTTACAACATAAGTACATTTACAACAAACCCACAGCTACCATCATACTCGATGGTGGAAAGACAAAAGCCTTTCCTCTAAATTCAGGAACAAGACAAGAATGCCCAGTCTTGCCACTTTTATCTAACATAATATTGGAAGTCCTAGACATAGCAATCGAATAAGAAATAAAAAGTGCCTCTAAATAGAAAGGGAAGACGTATAAGTGTCACTCTTTGTAGATGAGAAAATACTATATATAGAAAACCTGAAGGTCTCCAGCAAAAAAAAAAGCATTTAAAGTAGTAAAAGAATTCAGTAAAGTTGCAGGATACAAGATTAATGCACAGAAATCAGTTGCTTTCTTTTTTCAAAATTAATTACTTAGCTAAATTATTTTTGACTGCACTGGTTCTTCATTGCTGCATGTGGGCTTTCTATAGCTGTGCACTGAGCAAGGCTTACTCTCTAGTTGCAGCGATCAGGCATCTAATACAATCCCTATCAAAATACCTATGATACTAAAAAAAAAAAAAAAAAAAGAAACACTTCCCTTTTCTATGTACAATTCCCTTAGAACCTCGGTGTCTTTTAGGTGACAAAAACTGAGAATGAACAATTCAGTTTTACTTACTTGAGTTTTAATTGTTAAAATTGTTCTTGTCTTTTCCTCAATGGAGTTTTAGTATTTATCATTATTTGCATACCACTATTCTGGGCCTTGGGGTGAAGGTGAAAATTGGGGGTGGGGGGTTGAGCAAAAATATGAGAAAAGTAATTTTTCTCCTCAAATTTTCTCTAGTTGCAAAGAAAAAGCATACTTTTATGAAATTTAAGTTAATAGAATTATATTAGATGTCATGCTATAATGTACATCAATTAATAATCAATTTGTGATTAATAGCCAGATGAGAGAAAAAGTGACACTATGATTTTATCAAAAGTGTGCAAATCTCTAAAAATTCTCAAGAAGTAATTTTAATGTTAGATATGTATATTTGATGGTTCCATCAGAATTTCCTGCAGGTATGTACAAAAAAAGTGACAATGATTTTGGTCAGAGTGGCCTTTTCAGTTCAGTTCAGTTCAGTTGCTCAGTCGTGTCCAACTCTTTGTGACCCCATGAACTGCAGCACGCCAGGCCTCCCTGTCCATCACCAACTCCCGGAGTTCACCCAAATTCATGTCCATCAGGTCGGTGATGCCATCCAGCCATCTCATCCTCTGTCATCCCCTTCTCCTCCTGCACCCCATCCCTCCCAGCATCAGACTCTTCTCCAGTGAGTCAACTCTTCACATCAGGTGGCCAAAGTATTGGAGTTTCAGCTTTAGCATCAGTCCTTCCAATGAATACCCAGGACTGATCTCATTTAGAATGGACTGGTTGGATCTCCTTGCAGTCCAAGGGACTCTCAAGAGTCTTCTCCAACACCACAGTTCAAAAGTATCAATTCTTTGGCACTCAGCTTTCTTCACAGTCCAACTCTCACATCCATACATGACCACTGGAAAAACCATAGCCTTGACTAGACGGACCTTTGTTAGCAAAGTAATGTCTCTGCTTTTGAATATGCTATCTAGGTTGGTCATAACTTTCCTCCAAGGAGTAAGCGTCTTTTAATTTCATGGCTGCAACCACCATCTGCAGTGATTTTGGAGCCCCCAAAAATAAAGTCAACCACTGTTTCCCCATCTATTTCCCATGAAGTGATGGGACCAGATGCCATGATCTTCATTTTCTGAATGTTGAGCTTTAAGCCAACTTTTTCATTCTCCTCTTTCACTTTCATCAAGAAGCTTTTTAGTTCCTCTTCATTTTCTGACATAAGGGTGGTGTCATCTGCATATCTGAGGTTATTGATATTTCTCCCAGCAATCTTGACTCCAGCTTGTGCTTCTTCCAGCCCAGCGTTTCTCATGATGTACTCTGCATATAAATTAAATAAGCAGGTGACAATACACCCTTTAATCTCATCAAACAGACTGATAGCTAAATCACCAATCATACACAATCTGCTGAGCTGAGAATACTGGAGATGTTTAAGTGATGTTTGCCAAAAAGTTCTCCATCCACAGTATTGTCAATAACAAGGCAGAAATGAAGCAATAGGTGATGAAGTCAATGACAGCAATTAATGTCTGGACACAAAGGGAACCCCTAGTGGGGAAAAAAAGTTGATGCATTCTCTTAACTTAAAACCTAATTAAATCAGATGCTACTAATTTGAAACTCTTGCCTTATTTGGACCAGAAAGAGATGGGAATACCAGACCACCTGACCTGCCTCTTGAGAAACCTATATGCAGGTCAGGAAGCAACAGTTAGAACTGGACATGGAACAACAGACTGGTTCCAAATAGGAAAAGGAGTACGTCAAGGCTGTAATTGTCACCCTGCTTATTTAACTGAGCACCAAAGAATTGATGGTTTTGAACTGTGGTGTTGGATAACACTCTTGAGTGTCCCTTGGACTGTAAGGAGATCCAACTAGTCCATCCAAAGGAGATCAGTCCTAGGTGTTCATTGGAAGGACTGATACTAAAGCTGAAACTCCAATACTTTGGCCACCTCATGTGAAGGATTGACTCATTGGAAAAGACCCTCATGCTGGGAGGGATTGGAGGCAGGAGGAGAAGGGGATGACAGAGGATGAGATGGCTGGATGGCATCACCAACTACATGGACATGAGTTTGGATGAACTCCGGGAGTTGGTGATGGACAGGGAGGCCTGGCTTGCTGTGATTCGTGGGGTCGAAAAGAGTTGAACACGACTGAGCAACTGAACTGAACTGAAGTGTTGTTTCTACTCTAGCTATGAAAGAAAGGGTTTTCTAAGCAAATAACTGAAGTAAACAAGATTGCAGAGAATTAAAATGTTTAATAGAAAAGTAGAGACGGAGTTTGCCAGAAACTAATTATCGGGCTAATTTTGAATGACATTGAAATATGTATAATATCATATATGAAACGAGTCGCCAGTCCAGGTTCGATGCACGATACTGGATGCTTGGGGCTGGTGCACTGGGATGACCCAGAGGGATGGTATGGGGAGGGAGGAGGGAGGAGGGTTCAGAATGGGGAACACATGTATACCTGTGGCAGATTCATTTTGATATATGGCAAAACCAGTACAATATTGTAAAGTTAAATAAAAAATAATAATAAATAAATAAACTCTGTTTATCTGTTCATTAAAGCAGCTCATTAAAGACCTCTGCCTCTTAGCACTTTGTTTTGCTAGATAGTAAACAGAAAAATTAATTCATACTGGCTTTTTCATAGACTAGTTAGTTTGAATTAATGAAATTTTTTATGGTGAGGGCAAGCTTAGAAAGTCATTTTGAGGAGATCACTAGAGTCACTAGAATTCATTGCTTTCTTTCTGAAGGTTGAATTGTGAGTCAGCAGCAGTCACATAATACTTCTAGTTGCATACAGATTTTTAAATAGCTAGATAAAGGCAAAGTTTATGGTCATGATCTTCTGAATAGAGACAAGTAGTTAAGATCTATGAATGAGAATCACTTTCATATGTATTTTTGACTCCTTGATCCCTAGGAAGAGAATGAAAGGAAAGAGCAGGGTAGGTCTCTGCTGAAGAAACTTTAGGCAATTGTGAGAGAACCGGAAACACTGATAGTTGGCATTTTTTAAATGACTACAAGGAATTAAAGAGATCTGCAGACAATCTGTGGTGTTTGTGGGTTCTTTATTATATTTTTTTACTTTACATATGTGTGTGTATATATATATATATATATATTTTTCAATTTTAGTCTAATATAATCTAAAGAAAAGACAAACTCTGTGAATCTTTTGGATGGCTATTTAATAACCTACCCACAACAGTCATAGATTTGTCTGTGTTTATTATTGCATTGATACAAAGGAGAACTATCAAGTGCTTACCAGTAATAGGAGAATAGCAGTGATATAAGAAATACATAAATGATGAGTTCCTAACATGAGGAAGCAACACTAGGAGATGTACAAATAAAGTATTCCTGAAATTTGAATAGAAAAAACTGGTGGGAGAATCAAATCAACTGTGGCACGCTTTGCCACATTTTTTAATTACTCCAGGACAGAACATACCAAATATGCATTGGAACAGTGATATAATTCCAGCAAAATGATTACATTTAAATTAGTGTTAATTTTAAATTTAATTGAATTTCTTTGAAATTACCTTGCATATTTGTTTGCATTTCATAGTTTTCTAAGAGAAGTATAAGGGATTTATAGGTAGTTTTATGTTTTTTCATATTTAAATAACAATATGATAAATCTATTTTAAAGTAAAACTAGAACTCTATGAGGAGTTTATTCTTTAAGAGGAGGTTGGAAAACTAATGACTGATAAAATCATAGATTATTGGAAATTGAGTACTCCTTAGAGATCATTGTCTAGTGTTTCTAAGCCTGAGTTCCAGGGAACTCTGGGTTAGGAGGTCATCATAGGGAAGCCAAGAAAAATAGAAGATGGAAGTTTCTGTGATCAATAAGCCCTGGAAAATCATAGTTGGCTGTCTTATCTCCTGAAGACTCACAGTGTTCTTTTATGACATAAAGACTCAGCAAGAATTAGTGGTAAAGAAACCTGTCCAATTGTATTCAAAGCAGCATTTCCCAATCTTATCAGCACCAGCAGTCTTAGACGACCTGCCTCCAACCTCCAGAAAATTCTCCAACAGAACTGTAGCATGAGAAGCATTGCTCAGCATCCGGGCCCTCATTTCATAGATTGGGACATGAAGAGGGTATAATGGGCAGAATAACATCCTACCAAAACTCGTGTCTACCCGAAACCTCAGAATGCATTCTTATTTGGAAATATGGTCTTTGCAGATATAATTGCTTAAGATGAGATTGTGATAGTTGATTTCAGGTGTATAATTGACTGGGCCATGGAGTGCCCAGATATTTGGTCAAACGTCAGTCTGCATGTTTCTATAAGGGTGTATTTTTCATTTTTAAAATTTGTCATTGGAAGATAATTGCTTTACAACGTTGTATTGGTTTCTGCCATACATCAGCACGAGTCAGCCATAAGTACACATGTTTATCCTCCCTCTGGAAACTCCCTTCTACCTCCCACCCCATCCCACCCCTTTAAGTTGTCACAGAGCACTGGGTGAGCTCTCAGACTCATATAGCAAATTCCCACTGGCTATCTAACTTACACGGGGTAATGTATATGTTTCAATGCTACCATCTCAATTTTTTCCACCCTCTTCTTCCCCCACTGTTCACCCAAGTCCATTCTCTATATCTGTGCCTCTATTGCTGCCCAACAAATAGGTTTTTCAGTACCCTTTTTCTAGATTCCATATATATGCATTAATATATGATATTTGCTTTTCTTTTTCTGACTTACTTCATTCTGTATAATAGGTTCAAAGTTCAGCCACCTCACTAGAATTGACTCAACTCCATTCCTTTATGTGGCTGAGTAATATTCCATTATATATATGTACCACAACTTTTGCTCCTGGACAGCCTATCATGTCCAGGGTGGCTAGTGTCAGTGGTGAGGCTGGAAGGCCCTCTGCTCCTGGGCATTCTCCAACATCAGCTCCAGCTTCCCTGGACCCTCTTCCCAGCCATTCCAGCAGGGCCTTTGCCTGGACCACTGGCTGCACGTTGGCTGACACCAGATCGCCAGTGAAGGTTTACATGCTCAGCAAGGATGAACAGTGGGACAGCCAGGGCACCAGGGATATCATCCAGCAATGTTGAGCAGCTGAAGGGCCCATCCCTGCTAGTAAGGGCCTGACAAAATGTGGTCCACCGGAGTAGGGAATGGCAAGCCACTTCAGTATTCTTGTCATGAGAACCCCATGAACAGTAAGCAAAGGCACTGCAAGATGGCCCCTCAGGTTGGTAGGTGTCCAATACACTACTGGGGAAGAGTGGAGAAATAGCTACAGAAAGAGTAAAGAGGCTGAGCCAAAGCAGAAAGGATGTCCAGTAGTGGTTGTACTTGGTGCTAAAAGTAAAGTCCAATACTATAAAGAAAAATATTGCATAAAAACCTGGAATGCTAGGTTCATGAATCAAGGTAAAGTGGATGTGGTGAAACAGGAGATGGTAAGAGTAAATATTGACATTTTAGGAATCAGTGAACTAAAATGGACTGAAATGGGTGATTTTAATTCAGATGACCATTATATCTACTACTGTGGACAAGAATTCCTTAGAAGGAATGCAGTAGCCCTCATAGTCAACAAGAGAGTCCACAATTAAGTACTTGGATGCCATCTCAAAAATGACAGAATGTATAATATCATATATGAAACAAATCGCCAGTCCAAGTTCGACGCATGATACTGATTGCTTGGAGCTGGTGCACTGGGGTGACCCAGAGGGATGGTACAGGGAGGGAGGAGGGAGGGGGGTTCGGGATGGGGAACATATGTATACCTGTGGCAGATTCATGTTGATGTATAGCAAAACCAATACAATATTGTAAAGTAATTAACCTCCAATTAAAATAAATAAATTTATATTAAAAAAATAACAGAATTGTCTCTGTTCATTTCCAAGGCAAACCACTCAACATCACAGTAATCTATACCCCAACTACAATGCCAAAGAAGATGAAGTTGAATGATTCTATGAAGACCTATAATACCTCCTAGAACTGACACCAAAAAAAGATGTCCTACTCATCATGAGCGACTGGAATGCAAAAGTCGGAAGTCAAGAGATACCTGGAGTAATAGGCATGTTTGGTCTTGGAGTACAAAATGAAGCAGGGCAAAATCTAACAGCTTTGTCAATAGAATGCACTCACAGCAAATACCCTCTTCCAACAATAGATGACTCTACACATCAGATCAGATCAGTCGCTCAGTCGTGTCCGACTCTTTGCGACCCCATGAACCGCAGCACGCCAGGCCTCCCTGTCCATCACCAACTCCCGGAGGTCACTCAGACTCGCATCCATTGAGTCAGTGATGCCATCCAGCCATCTCATCCTCTGTCGTCCCCTTCTCCTCCTGCCCTCAATCCCTCCCAGCATCAGAGTCTTCTCCAATGAGTCAACTCTTCACATGAGGTGGCCAAAATACTGGAGTTTCAGCTTTAGCATCATTCCTTCTAAAGAAATTCCAGGATTGATCTCCTCCAGAATGGACTGGTTGGATCTTCTTGCAGTCCAAGGGACTCTCAAGAGTCTTCTCCAACACCACAGTTCAAAAGCATCAATTCTTCGGCACTCAGCCTTCTTCACAGTCCAGCTCTCACATCCATACATGACCACAGGAAAGACCATAGCCTTGACTAGGCGAACCTTTGTTGGTAAAGTAATGTCTCTGCTTTTGAATATGCTATCTAGGTTGGTCATAACTTTCCTTCCAAGGAGCAAGCGTCTTTTAATTTCATGGCTGCAGTCACCATCTGCAGTGATTTTGGAGCCCAGAAAAACAAAGTCTGACACTGTTTCCACTGTTTCCCCATCTATTTCCCATGTAGTGATGGGACCAGATGCCATGATCTTCGTTTTCTGAATGTTGAGCTTTAAGCCAACCTATTCACTCTCCACTTTCACTTTCATCAAGAGGCTTTTTAGCCCCTCTTCACTTTCTGCCATAAGAGTCGTGTCATCTGCATATCTGAGGTTATTGATATTTCTCCCGGCAATCTTGATTCCAACTTGTGTTTCTTCCAGTCCAGCGTTTCTCATGATGTACTCTGCATATAAGTTAAATAAACATGGTGACAATATGCAGCCTTGACGTACTCCTTTTCCTATTTGGAACCAGTCTGTTGTTCCATGACCAGTTCTAACTGTTGCTTCCTGACCTGCATACAGATTTCTTAAGAGGCAGATCAGGTGGTCTGGTATTCCCATCTCTTTCAGAATTTTCCATAGTTTATTGTGATCCACACAGTCAAAGGCTTTGGCATAGTCAATAAAGCAGAAATAGATGTTTTTCTGGAACTCTCTTGCTTTTTCCATGATCCAGCGGATGTTAGCAATTTGATCTCTGGTTCCTCTGCCTTTTCTAAAACCAGCTTGAACATCAGGAAGTTCACGGTTCACATATTGCTGAAGCCTGGCTTGGAGAATTTTGAACATTACTTTACTAGCGTGTGAGATGAGTGCAATTGTGCGGTAGTTTGAGCACTCCTTGGCATTGCCTTTCTTTGGGATTGGGATGAAAACTGACCTTTTCCAATCTTGTGGCCACTGCTGAGTCTTCCAAATTTGCTGGCATACTGAGTGCAGCACTTTCACAGCATCAGCTTTCAGGACTTGGAATAGCTCCACTGGAATTCCATCACCTCCACTAGCTTTGTTCATAGTGATGCTTTCTAAGGCCCATTTGACTTCACATTCCAAGATGTCTGGCTCTAGGTCAGTGATCACATCATCATGATTATCTAGGTCTTGAAGCTCTTTTTTGTACAGTTCTTCTGTGTATTCTTGCCACCTCTTTTTAATATCTTCTGCTTCTGTTAGGTCCACACCATCTCTGTCCTTTATCGTGCCCATCTTTGCATGAAATGTTCCTTTGGTATCTCTGATTTTCTTGAATAGATCCCTAGTCTTTCCCATTCTGTTGTTTTCCTCTATTTCTTTGCATTGATCACTGAAGAAGGCTTTCTTATCTCTTCTTGCTATTTTTTGGAACTCTACACATGGACATCACCAAATGGCCAATACTGAAATCAGATTGATTATATTCTTTGCAGCTGAAGATGAAGAAGCTCTAGACAGTCAGCAAAAACAAGACCAGGAGCTGACTGTAGCTCAGATCATGAACTACTTATTGCAAAATACAGGCTTATATTGAAGAACCTAGGGAAACAACTAAGCTATTCA
This sequence comes from Tragelaphus eurycerus, assembly GCA_935064755.1. Taxonomy (NCBI): domain Eukaryota; kingdom Metazoa; phylum Chordata; class Mammalia; order Artiodactyla; family Bovidae; genus Tragelaphus; species Tragelaphus eurycerus. Next base: position 19,353,381 of record CAKXYN010000023.1, read on the forward strand.
GATATGATGTAAGTCAAATCTCTTTTGATTATATAGTGTAAGTGACAAATAGATTCAAGGGATTAGATCTGATAGACAAAGTCCCTGAAGAACTATAGATGGAGGTTCAATATTCAGGATTGATTTCCTTTAGGACTGACTGGTTTGATCTCATTTAGTCTTCTCCAACACTGCAGTTCAAAAGCATCAGTTCTTTGGTGCTCAGCTTTCTTTATAGTCCAACTTTTCTCTCACATCCATAAATAACTGCTGGAAAAACCATAGCTTTGACTAGATTAACTTCTGTCAGCAAAGTAATGTCTCGGCTTTTTAATATGCTGTCTAGGTTGGTCATAGCTTTTATTCCAAGAGGCAAGCATCTTTTAATTTCATGGCTGCAGTCACCATCTACAGTAATTTTGGAGCCCAAGAAAATAAAGTCAGTCACTGTTTCCATTGTTTCCCAATCTATTTCCCATGAAGTGATGGGACCAGATGCCATGATCTTAGTTTTTTGAATGTTGAGTTTTAAGCCCGTTTTTTCACTCTCTTTTTTCACTTTCATCAAGAGGCTCTTTAGTTCCTCTTCACTTTCTGCCATGAGGGTGGTGTCATCTGTGATGGTGTTATCTGCATATCTGAGGTTATTGATATTTCTCCCCGCAATCTTGATTCCAGCTTGTGCTTCATCCAGTCCGGCATTCCACATAATGTACTCTGCATATAGGTTAAACAAACAGGGTGACAATATGCAGCCTTGACATACTCCTTTCCTGATTTGGAACCATGTCTTGTTCTAACTGTTGCTTCTTGACCTGAACACAGGTTTCTCAGGAGTCAGGTAAGGTGGTCTGGTATTCTCACCTCTTGAAGTATTTTCCACAGTTTGCTGTGATATACACCATGAAAGGCTTTAGTGAAGCCTTTAATGAAGCAGAAGTAGACGTTTTTCTAGAATTCTCTTGCTTTTTCCATGATCCAACAAATGTTGGCAATTTGATCTCTGGTTCCTCTGCCTTTTCTAAGTGCAACTTTTACATCTGGAAGTTCTTAGTTTATGTACTGTTGAAGCCTGGGATGGAGAATTTTGAGTATTACTTTGCTAGCATGTGAAATGAGTGCAGTTGTGCAGTAGTTTGAACATTCTTTGGCATTGCCCATCCTTGGGAGTGAAAGGAAAAGTTACTTTTCTAGTCCTATGGCCACTGCTGAATTTTCCACTGCTTAGTTTTCCAAAAACTAAAGGCAAAATACAGACAATATAAAAAACTAAACAAACTCATTTCTAGAAGCAGTATAGCACTAATTATCTATGTAAATGCTATTTACACTGCTATAATAAAAAGTGTCTATCTATAAGGTGTCAGAACTGAAAGGGACCTTTGAGGACATCTAAAACAATTATTTTATTTTACAGATATAAACATTTTTCTTAAGCTAGTATATTAGTTTACTATTTCTGTTGTAATAAGGGAGAAGAATGTGATTTGTTTTACCAAAATCTTAGTAGTTTAAAAGCAACACAAATCATCCCTACTGTAAAGTAATTAACCTCCAATTAAAATAAAAAAATTTATATTAAAAAATAAAAGCAACACAAATTAATTTTCTTATAATTCTGGTGGTCAGAAGTCCAAAATTAGCTTCAGTAGGCTTCCCTGAAAGACGCTTGCTCCTTGGAAGGAAAGTTGTGACCAACCTAGATAGCATATTCAAAAGCAAAGACATTACTTTACCAACAAAGGTTCGCCTAGTCAAGGCTATGGTCTTTCCTGTGGTCATGTATGGATGTGAGAGCTGGACTGTGAAGAAGGCTGAGCGCCGAAGAATTGATGCTTTTGAACTCTGGTGTTGGAGAAGACTCTTGAGAGTCCCTTGGACTGCAAGGAGATCAAACCAGTCCATTCTGAAGGAGATCAACCCTGGAATTTCTTTAGAAGGAATGATGCTAAAGCTGAAACTCCAGTATTTTGGCCACCTCATGCGAAGAGTTGACTCATTGGAGAAGACTCTGATGCTGGGAGGAATTGAGGGCAGGAGGAGAAGGGGACGACAGAGGATGAGATGGCTGGATGGCATCACTGACTCGATGGATGCGAGTCTGAGTGACCTCCGGGAGCTGGTGATGGACAGGGAGGCCTGGCGTGCTGCGGTTCATGGGGTCGCAAAGAGTCGGACACGACTGAGCGACTGATCTGATCTGAGGCTTCCCTGGTGGCTTAGACATCAAAGAATCCACCCACAATGTGGGAGACCTGGGTTTGATTCCTGGGTTGGGAAGATCCCCTGGGGGAGAGGCATGGCACCCCCCTCCAGTACTCTTGCCTGGAGAATCCCCATGGACAGAGGAGCCTGGCAGGCTATAGTCCATGGGGTTGCAAAGAGTCAGATACAAATGAGCAACTAAGCGCAGATCAGATCAGATCAGATCAGTTGCTCAGTCATGTCCGACTCTTTGCGACCCCATGAATCGCAGCACGCCAGGCCTCCCTGTCCATCACCAACTCCCGGAGGTCACTCAGACTCATATCCATCGAGTCAGTGATGCCATCCAGCCATCTCATCCTCTGTCGTCCCCTTCTCCTCCTGCCCCCAATCCCTCCCAGCATCAGAGTCTTCTCCAATGAGTCAACTCTTCACATGAGGTGGTCAAAATACTGGAGTTTCAGCTTTAGCATCCTTCCTTCCAAAGAAATCCCAGGGCTGATCTCCTTCAGAATGGACTGGTTGGATCTCCTTGCAGTCCAAGGGACTCTCAAGAGTCTTCTCCAACACCACAGTTCAAAAGCATCAATTCTTCAGCACTCAGCCTTCTTCACAGTCCAGCTCTCACATCCATACATGACCACTGGAAAAACCATAGCCTTGACTAGGCGAACCTTTGTTGGCAAAGTGATGTCTCTGCTTTTGGATATGCTCTCTAGGTTGGTCATAACTTTCCTTCCAAGGAGTAAGCATCTTTTAATTTCATGGCTGCAGTCACCATCTGAAGTGATTTTGGAGCCCAGAAAAACAAAGTCTGACACTGTTTCCACTGTTTCCCCATCTATTTCCCATGTAGTGATGGGACCAGATGCCATGATCTTCATTTTCTGAATGTTGAGCTTTAAGCCAACCTTTTCACTCTCCACTTTCACTTTCATCAAGAGGCTTTTGAGTTCCTCTTCACTTTCTGCCATAAGAGTGGTGTCATCTGCATATCTGAGGTTCTTGATATTTCTCCCAGCAATCTTGATTCCAGCTTGTGTTTCTTCCAGTCCAGCATTTCTCATGATGTACTCTGCATAGAAGTTAAATAAACATGGTGACAATATACAGCCTTGATGTACTCCTTTTCCTATTTGGAACCAGTCTGTTGTTCCAACTAAGCACAGGCCAGGCTAAAATCAAGGTGTCAGAAGGATTTGCTATGTCCTTTCTGGGGCTCTTGGGAAAACTCTGTTACTTTGCCTTTTCCAGTTTTTACAGGCTGTCTGCATTCCTTGCCTCTTAGCCCTGTATCACTCGGACTTCCATTTCTGTCATCATCTATTTTATACCTCTGACTCTCCTGCCTTCCTTTTATAAAGAACTTGACATTTATTTTGGGCCCACCTGGACATTTCAGGAAAATTTCCCTATCTCAAAATTTTTAATGATATCACATCTACAAAATTTAATTTATATTTAAGGTAATACACTCACATGTTCTGGGGCTTAGGATGTGAGTATCTTTAGGAAGTCATTATTCATCTTACCACAGCTGTCCAATGTGATTAGAATTTAGACTGGCATACCCCTATACCATTTCTTCATCAATAATTACACAAAGCATGGTATCATAAGAGTGATTATGTAGTTTTGTATTTTCTCAGATTTCCATACATTAGAACAATGTTGAATTATTTTTCAAACTATGCATAGTAATTAAAATATAGAAAATAGTTTATGAAATATATTATTGCAAATAGGAAACTGCTTCAACTCATAAATTACTACTGCTTTAGTCACTCGACAAAAAGATAGAACTTGGTCCTATTGCCATAGCTCTGTGATGCCCCTGACCACTCAGTGGTCACAACAGTGAATACCTTGTCAATTTGGGAAGGAACTCAATCCCAGGTTGCTCCTTAAAAACAGAATAAGGATATTTTTGCTTGCCCCCAAATTTGTGTAAGGATAGTAATGCCTTATGTTTATTTAGAAATATTTATAGGTCACTAAGCATACAGTGGCACCCCACTCCAGTACTCTTGCCTGGAAAATCCCATGGACGGAGGAGCCTGGTAGGCTGCAGTCCATGGGGTCGCTAAGAGTTGGACATGACTGAGCGACTTCACTTTGACTTTTCACTTTCATGCATTGGAGGATAAAATGGCAACCCATTCCAGGGTTCTTGCCTGGAGAATCCCATGGACAGAGGAGCCTGGTGGGCTGCCGTCTATGGGGTCGCACAGAGTCGGACACGACTGAAGCAACTTAGCAGCAGCAGCAAGCACACAGTGGAAGTGAGAAATAGATGTAAGGGCCTAGATCTGATAGATAGAATGCCTGATGAACTATGGAATGAGGTTCGTGACATTGTACAGGAGATAGAGATCAAGACCATTCCCATGGAAAAGAAATGCAAAAAAAAGCAAAATGGCTGTCTGGGGAGGCCTTACAAATAGCTGTGAAAAGAAGAGAAGCAAAAAGCAAAGGAGAAAAGAAAAGATATAAGCATCTGAATCCAGAGTTCCAAAGAACAGCAAGAAGAGATAAGAAAGCCTTCTTCAGTGATCAATGCAAAGAAATAGAGGAAAACAACAGAATGGGAAAGACTAGAGATCTCTTCAAGAAAATCAGAGATACCAAGGGAACATTTCATGCAAAGATGGGCTTGATAAAGGACAGAAATAGTATGGACCTAACAGAAACAGAAGATATCAAGAAGAGGTGGCAAGAATTCACAGAAGAACTGTACAGAAAAGATCACATCCCAGATAATCACGGTGGTGTGACCACTGACCTAGAGCCAGACATCCTGGAATGTGAAGTCAAGTGGGCCTTAGAAAGCATCACTATGAACAAAGCTAGTGGAGGTGATGGAATTCCAGTGGAGTTATTCCAAATCCTGACAGATGATGCTGTGAAAGTGCTGCACTCAATATGCCAGCAAATTTGGAAAACTCAGCAGTGGCCACAGGACTGGAAAGGATCAGTTTTCATTCCAATCCTAAAGAAAGGCAATGCCAAAGAATGCTCAAACTACCACACAATTGCACTCATCTCACAGGCTAGTAAAGTAATGCTCAAAAATGTCCAAGCCAGGCTTCAGCAATATGTGAATTGTGAACTTCCTGATGTTCAAGCTGGTTTTAGAAAAGGCAGAGGAACCAGAGATCAAATTGCCAACATCTGCTGGATCATCAAAAAAGCAAGAGAGTTCCAGAAAAACATCTATTTTTGCTTTATTGACTATGGCAAAGCTTTTGACTGTGTGGATCACAATAAACTTGGGAAATTCTGAAAAAGATGGGAATACCAGACCAGCTGACCTGCCTCTTGAGAAATCTGTATGCAGGTCAGGAAGCAACAGTTAGAACTGGACATGGAACAACAGACTGGTTCCAAATAGGAAAAGGAGTATGTCAGGGCTGTGTATTATCACCCTGCTTATTTAACTTCTATGCAGAGTACATCATGAGAAACGCTGGACTGGAAGAAACACAAGTTGCAATCAAGATTGCTGGGAGAAATATCAATAACCTCAGATATGCAGATGACACCACTCTTATGTCAGAAAGTGAAGAGGAACTAAAAAGCCTCTTGATGGAAGTGAAAGTGGAGAGTGAAAAGGTTGGCTTAAAGCTCAACATTCAGAAAATGAAGATCATGGCATCTGGTCCCATCACTACATGGGAAATAGATGGGGAAACAGTGGAAACAGTGTGAGACTTTCTTTTTCTGGGCTCCAAAATCACTGGAGATGGTGACTGCAGCCATGAAATTAAAAGACGCTTACTCCTTGGAAGGAAAGTTATGACCAACCTAGATAGCATATTCAAAAGCAGAGACATTACTTTGCCAACAAAGGTTCGTCTAGTCAAGGCTATGGTTTTTCCAGTGGTCATGTGCCGAAGTCCAGCCCAGGCTGATCCAGGGAGTTTGAGGTGTAGACGGCATCGGTGAGGATCAGTATACAATAGTTATAATTAGAGATATAAAGAATAATAGAACGAGGATAGCTCAGTAGGAAAATTCAGTTGAGAAAAGAGGCTGAGTAGCTTGGTTTACGCGGGAGACCAATAAAACTTCAAGACAAGAAGTTTGCACCACTTACATAGGCCGCAGGCGTCTTTCCATTCTCCCGAAGGAGAGGAGACACTGAGGCCTCACTGGTCAGATCTTAGAAGCCCAGGCATAATTAGTAAGCATGGTGGGTTCTGCGCTCCAGATGGAGACTCCACCAGAATTTGAGAGAGAGCGCGACATGGGGAGACCAGCCTTTCGAGGAACTGATCCCAATTCTTTATTTTCCATGGTCTACTTTTATACACTGAGATGTTATACAAAAGTCACGCGGGGTCAGCAGCCCTGACTTTTATCAAAGTCAGGGGCTTCTTACAAATGTATACAGAGGTCTTAGGGGTGTTACATCATCTTCTGGCCAGGGGGCCTGTCGACAATTTATGACCCTCTCCTTGTGACAGCCGTCAATCCAGGACATTTATTTTTCCAGGGGTGATTATTCTTAAAACAGACTCTACCAGATAAATTTACATTCCTATAGTGTGAGGGTGGGTTTTAATTAAAGAAAGAACTTACTTAGCCTAAGGTCTAATGTGATTAATATCAAAGGTTAATACCTATTTCTTCTATATATTCATCAATGTGTGTAAGGGTAGGCGATGTGGAGACTTAGCAGCAAACATTGGCTCAACAAATGAAAAACCCGTCATCAATACAATTTCTAATCAGCCCACTAATAGTTTTCTAACTTCTCTAAAGAACCTGTTGTTAGAAGCACATGTGGCCAGACAAGCCTGTCAGGTGGGCTAGAGAACTTTCAGAGGAGTTTGTAGGTTAAAACACTCCTGTCACGCCCAGGAATTTTTATTAACTGGAGCTCTAAGTTAACTCTTTTTTTCAGAGACAAGTAGTGGGGGACATCCCCCCATAAAGTCAGAGGTGTAGGTGAGAGCACAAGTAGTAAAGTAGGCAGGCTCTGGTTATGGGGGTAGATGCTTGAGGATTTCCAGGGGGACTCCTGAGGCTTGACCCTGCCTTTGCGTATATCGAGCCTCCTTCCTCATGACCTTTGCCATGGGCGGAGGTCCTCTCTCCGGCTCCCGGCAGTCATGTATGGATGTGAGAGTTGGACTGTGAAGAAGGCTGAGCGCCGAAGAATTGATGCTTTTGAACTGTGGTGTTGGAGAAGACTCTTGAGAGTCCCTTGGACTGCAAGGAGATCCAACCAGTCCATTCTGAAGGAGATCAGCCCTGGGATTTCTTTGGAAGGAATGATGCTAAAGCTGAAACTCCAGTACTTTGGCCACCTCATGTGAAGAGTTGACTCATTGGAAAAGACTCTGATGCTGGGAGGGATTGGGGGCAGGAGGAGAAGGGGACGACAGAGGATGAGATGGCTGGATGGCGTCACTGACTCGATGCATGTGAGTCTCAGTGAACTCTGGGAGTTGGTGATGGACAGGGAGGCCTGGCGTGCTGTGATTCATGGGGTCGCAAAGAGTCAGACATGACTGAGCTACTGAACTGAACTGAACTGAACTGAACTAAAGCATGTTAATGTAGGATATCTCAGGTAATTCTGCAATAAGCTAGAGAGGTAACCAGGAGTAACAACTTTATCCTATTTTACCTATGGAGAAACTGAGGCTCAGAGGAGCCATGTGAATTGCCCAAGGGTATTTACAAATCAGTGGATCTAGGACTTAAATCCAGATTTCCTGACTCTAGCTTTCAGGTTGTTCTGAGATTGATCTAGATAAGGAAAGCAAAAATCAACCAACAAACCAATTAATCAGGTCCATCAAAAAGGGATAATGAATAATAAGACAATATTTTCTAAGTTAAAGAGTCTGTTATAGAATGACAATTTTGTGTTTTGACTGTTGAAATTTTTAAAATAGGCTAAAAAACTCTTAAATGTAACAGGAATTTCTGACTAGACTCATGAAAACTCAAAGCTCAAATAAATTCAGCCTCTCACTCACCTTCTGCTGAGTATTGGAATCTACGTGGAATTTAATTTATGGTTTAAGAAAATATATTTCTATTAAAAATCCTTATGTTTCATACCTCGATCTTTTATTTTGGCCACACTTACAGAAAAATAGCATGTATACTTCTTTGCTTGCAGAAACTGACACTGTGCAATGTCTAATTTATTATTAGAAATAAATGTGAAATATAATGTAGAAGAAACATTTCAGGCTTTTTGCTGTAACCAATTAAGAAAATGAACAATTTTCAGTCAATCATTTCAGTAACTCAGTCCTGTCTGACTCTTTGTGACCCCATAGACTGCAGCATGCCAGGCTTCCCTGTCCATCACGAACTCCTGGAATTTGCTCAAACTCATGTCCATTGAGTCAGTGATGCCATACAACCATCTCATCCTCTGTCGTCCCATTCTCCTCCCACCTTCAATCTTTCCCAGCATCAGGGTCTTTCCAAAGGAGTCAGTTCTTCACATCAGGTTGTCAGAGCATTGGAGGTTCAGCTACAGTATCAGTCCTTCAAATGAATATTCAGGACTGATTTCCCGTAAGATTGATTGGTTTGATTTCCTTGCAGTTCAAGGGACTCTCAGGAGTCTTCTCCAATACCACAGTTAAAAAGCATCAATTCTTTGGCATTCAGCTTTCTTTATAGTCCAACTCTCACATCCATACATGGCTACTGGAAAAACCATGGCTTTGACTAGATGGACCTGTGTTGGCAAAGTAATGTCTCTGCTTTTTCATATGCTGTCTTTGTTGGTTTTAGCTTTTCTTCCAAGGAGCGTCATTTAATTTCTTGGCTGCAGTCACCATCTGCAGTGATTTTGGAGCCCCCCAAAATAGAGTCTCTCACTGTTTCCATTGTTTCCCCATCTATTTCCCATGAAGTGATGGGACCAGATGCCATGATCTTAGTTTTCTGAATGTTGAGTTTTAAGCCAACTTTTTCATTTTCCTCTTTCACTTTAATCAAGAGGCTCTTTAGTTCCTCTTCACTTTCTGCCTTAAGGGTGGTGTCATCTGCATATCTGAGGATTACCCAGCAATCTTGATTCCAGCTTGTGTTTCATCCAGCCCAGCATTTTGCATGATTTACTCTACATATAAGTAAAATAAACAGGGTGACAACATACAGCCTTGACATACTCCTTTCCCGATTTGGAACCAGTCTGTTGTTCTGTGTCCAGTTCTAACTGTTCCTTCTTGACCTGCATACGGATTTCTCAGGAGGCAGGTCAGGTGGTCTGGTATTGCCATCTCTTGAAGAATTTTCCAGTTTGTTGTGATCCACACCGTCAAAGCCTTTGGCATAGTCAATAAAGCAGACGTGACCCCACAAGAGACTGACCCAGACTTGCCCATGAGTGTCCAGGAGTCTCTGGTGGAGGTGTGGGTCAACAGTGGCCTGCTGCAGGGTTGGGGGCACTGAGTGTGGAAGTGCATGCATGGGAGATTTTAAAGGAGGCCTCCATTATCTTCATTACCTACACCATAGTTTGGCCTCAGGTCAAACAACAGGGAGGGAAGACAGCCCTGCCCATCAACAGAAAATTGGATTTAAGATTTACTGACCATAGCCCTGCCCATCAAAACAAGACCCAATTTCCCCCTCAGTTAGTCTCTCCCATTAGGAAGCTTTCATAAGCCTCTTATCCATCAGAGGGCAGACAGAATGAAAACCACAATCACAGAAAAATAACCAAACTAATCACATGGGCCACAGCCTCCTTGTCTAACTCAATGAAACTATGAGCCATGCCATGTAGGGCCACCCAAGATGGATGGGTCATTGTGGAGAGTTCTGACAAAACATGGTCCACTGGAAAAAGGAATGGCAAACCACTTCAGTATTCTTGCCTTGAGAACCCCATGAACAGCATGAAAAGGCAAAAACAATGAACAATTCTGTGATGGCCTAATTCTTCTGATGTAGGTAAATTCTAAGTGGAATTTTATTGTGAATGAGTCTGTTTAAGGTAGAAAAGTAGGCCAGATGATGATTGAGAGGATTTTCTGTATAAAAGTCCAGATAATATGGTTTTGATGAAAAATCCTGAACAATTCAGATGAGAAAGGACTGGCTCCAGCTGCGAGTTATGACAACAACTCCCTTCCTTCCTTTTTTCTATTACCATGTGTCAAGAACAATACTAGACACTGAATTTTCAGAAATAAGTCATTTCTTCATAAAATCAACAATTTCAGTTTGTATAGCTCCATGTATTAGAAGGTTTGTCATAACAAACACCCTCTTCCAACAACAAAAGAGAAGACTCTATACGTGGGCATCACCAGATGGTCAACACTGAAATCAGATCGATTATATTCTTTGCAGCCAAAGATGGAGAAGCTCTATACAGTCAGCAAAAACAAGACCAGGAGCTGACTGCGGCTCAGACCATGAACTCCTTATTGCCAAATTCAGACTGAAATTGAAGAAAGTAGGGAAAACCACTAGATCATTCAGGTATGACCTAAATCAAATGCCTTATGATTATACAGTGGAAGTGAGAAATAGATTTAAGGGCCTAGATCTGATAGATAGAGTGCCTGATGAGCTATGGAATGAGGTTCGTGACATTGTACAGGAGATAGAGATCAAGAACATCCCCGTGGAAAAGAAATGCAAAAAAGCAAAATGGCTGTCTGGGGAGGCCTTACAAATAGCTGTGAAAAGAAGAGAAGTGAAAAGCAAAGGAGAAAAGGAAAGATACAAGCATCTGAATCCAGAGTTCCAAAGAATAGCAAGAAGAGATAAGAAAGCCTTCTTCAGCAATCAATGTAAAGAAATAGAGGAAAACAACAGAATGGGAAAGACTAGGGATTTCTTCAAGGAAATCAGAGTTACTAAAGGAACATTTCATGCAAAGATGGTCTCGATAAAGGACAGAAATGGTATGGACCTAACAGAAGCAGAAGATATTAAGAAGAGGTGGCAAGAATATACTGAAGAATTGTACAAAAAAGATCTTCCTGACCCAGATAATCATGATGGTGTGATCACTGACCTAGAGCCAGACATCCTGGAATGTGAAGTCAAGGGGGCCTTAGAAAGCATCACTACGAACAAAGCTAGTGCGGGTGATGGAATTCCAGCTGAGCTATTCCAGATCCTGAAAGCTGATGCTGTGAAAGTGCTGCACTCAATATGCCAGCAAATTTGGAAAACTCAGCAGTGGCCACAGGACTGGAAAAGGTCAGTTTTCATTCCAATCCCAAAGAAAGGCAATGCCAAAGAATGCTCAAACTACCGCACAATTGCACTCATCTCACAGGCTAGTAAAGTAATGCTCAAAATTCTCCAAGCCAGGCTTCAGCAATATGTGAACTGAGAATTTCCTGATGTTCTAGCTGGATTTAGAAAAGGCAGAGGAACCAGAGATCAAATTGCCAACATCCACTGGATCATGGAAAAAGCAAGAGAGTTCCAGAAAAACATCTATTTCTGCTTTATTGACTATGCCAAAGCTTTTGACTGTGTGGATCACAATAAACTGTGGAAAATTCTGAAAGATAGGAATACCAGACCACCTGATCTGCCTCTTGAGAAATCTGTATGCAGGTCAGGAAGCAACAGTTAGAACTGGACATGGAACAACAGACTGGTTCCAAATAGGAAAAGGAGTTCGTCAAGGCTGTATATTGTCACCCTGTTTATTTAACTTCTATGCAGAGTACATCATGAGAAACACTGGACTGGAAGAAACACAAGTTGCAATCAAGATTGCTGGGAGAAGTATCAATAACCTCAGATATGCAGATGACACCACCCTTATGGCAGAAAGTGAAGAGGAACTAAAAAGCCTCTTGATGAAAGTGAAAGTGGAGAGTGAAAAGGTTGGCTTAAAGCTCAACATTCAGAAAATGAAGATCATGGCAACTGGTCCCATCACTACATGGGAAATAGATGGGGAAACAGTGGAAACCGTGTCAGACTTTATTTTTCTGGGCTCCAGAATCACTACAGATGGTGACTGCAGCCATGAAATTAAAAGACGCTTAATCTTTGGAAGGAAAGTTATGACCAACCTAGATAGCATATTCAAAAGCAGAGACATCACTTTGCCAACAAAGGTTCGTCTAGTCAAGGATATGGTTTTTCCAGTGTTCACGTATGAATGTGAGAGCTGGACTGTGAAGAAGGCTGAGCACCAAAGAATTGATGCTTTTGAACTGTGGTGTTGGAGAAGACTCTTGAGAGTCCCTTGGACTGCAATGAGATCCAACCAGTCCATTCTGAAGGAGATCAGCCCTGGGATTTCTTTGGAAGGAATGATGCTAAAGCTGAAACTCCAGTACTTTGGCCACCTCATGCGAAGTGTTGACTCATTGGAGAAGAGTCTGATGCTGGGAGGGACTGAGTGCAAGAGGAGAAGGGGACGACAGAGGATGAGATGGCTGGATGGCATCACTGACTCGATGGATATGAGTCTGAGTAAACTCCGGAAGTTGGTGATGGACAAGGAGGCCTGTCATGCTGCCATTCATGGGGTCGCAAAGAGTCGGACACGACTGAGTGACTGATCTGATCTGATGTATTAGAAATTTCTCACTTATATGCAGCAAAATAGTTATGTCCACAGTTTCTAACAAGTGAACTTGATTAGGTCTTTTGGAGTCACAGAAACATCTCTTTTTTTTCTCTCCCCTACAAAGAGCCATTTTATTATTTCTATCCTCCAGTCTAGAAATTCCTGTTTACAGGTCTAAGTTGACAAGATTTTTAGACTTTTTGTAGTCTTGATTGGTCATTTAAAACCAGATATATCCCATCATCACAGTAGAGTCAATTTAGATTGTCTCAGGATGTGGCTTCATAGATACATAAATGTGACTGACCTAATTTTGTGTTAGCTTTTGAAACATCCCTAGCTTGTGGTCAGATAATACTGTCACATATTTTGCAAGTGAGTATTATCAAAACAAGCATCACCTTCTATTTAAAAAATTGGTATTTTGATCCTAAGTGTATAACTTTATTCTGCTGAAATACTCTTGTTGGCTTTGATCCCAGTGACAAGGTCACTATTAGCTCACCCTATAGTTAGGCACCTATGCAGAGGAAATTTAAGAAATTTAAAGCTACCTTGGGATTCCCTGGTGGCTCAGCAGTAAAGAATCTGCCTGCAATTAAGTAGCCACAGGAGATGTGGGTTCAATCCCTGGGTTGGGGAGATCCTCTGGAGAAGGGCATGGCAACCCACTCCAGTATTCCTGCCTGGAAAATCCCATGAATAGAAGAAACTGGTGAGTAACAGTCCATAGAGTTGCAAAGAGTTGGACTTGACTGAAGGGTGTTAGCATGCATGCACAGATGTTTTTAAACCTAAACTTTCTCTCCTACTGGCTTTCTACCAGCTTAGATTTACCAGTTTTATAATTTTTAAGAATATTAAGATTAAATATACTCTTAAGGGCAAGATATCCTAGTAAGATATGCTAGTTTAACATGGAAATATTTAATTACAGAGGAGTGTTCTGTTAAAACACCAGAATGAAAAATTATGTTATTAGATAAATACTGGACCCTAAGAGGATGACAAAGGAGAAAGTTACCTTATAATAGAAGAATGGAATTTAAAAAATTTAGAGCAAATAGGCTTTCTTGGGGATGACAGATCTGTTTCCCTAGGGAAAGAACTGAGATGTTATTTTAGATGAAATCCTATTAGAACTTAGGTTAAAAATACATACATATATAGCTGAAACTGATGTATAAAAAGGTTTCTACTACAATGTACAAAAATGTAGAGTAAACTTTGTTATTGAAATTTTACAGATGAAGAAACTGAAACTTAGAGCACATAATTTGTCCAAATTGCAGGATCAGTAAGTGACAGAGATAGTGTTTGAAGTCAGACATTCTTGCCTCTTCCTCTTCTTTCACAGAACTCAAATTCAGTATGTGAGTCTTCTGAAGGATGCATTATAATTGATACATGGATATTTTAGTTAGAAAAAAGGGATTGAAAGATTGTTAATAAAAGGGTTTTTCAGGGACAGGGTACCTTCTAAAATTCTGTGATTATTAAGCTTTCCATTCCATTTTAGTTCATGTCCAAGGACATGACTCATTAATTGGCTACCAGTGTAGGCTAGGAGTAGGGGTTTTGGAATAGCACTGGAGAGGTGAAGTTGATATCATGATAAATAGAGGGGAAACTTCATTAAATTTATCTTTGTAGTGTCACATTGGAGAAATATTCACATTATCTTGGATCCTGTACATGAGAGAGAGGCCAACTTGTGGCTAACACCAGGATGTCGGCAAGGTGCAAAAGATCAGTTCATCCCTGGAATGAATAGAGCAGACAGTAGTTAATTCATTTGCTTATTTATTCTTCACACAATTAAAGCACACACTGAGCTAACACAACTGAGGATATCAAGAAAAATAAACTGAGAACTATACTCTCACACGACTTACTATCTAATAAAGAAGCCATAAAAACTGTTAATATTATTTAGAATGTTATATATGTCTCCACAACCAGCCTCGAGTTCTCATCCTGGCTTTCTGGGGTCTTCATAATTTGAGACTACTGCTCATTTGTCCCAATATCCTCAACACAGATGCACATTGTTCTCATTAGTCAAGCTTCTCCACCATTCTAGAACAATGCCTGGCCCACTTTTGCTTTCTCCCTTTCTTCCCTTTTTCCTTCCCACTGCTTGTCTTTTCTTTCCTCCTTCCTTCTTGCCAGGGACCCATCAGAACAGATGTCCAGATTTCCTACCCTCCTGGGCTGAAAGTCAGTATTTTAGGATTTAACTTATGTCACATTTTCCTTTCTGAAGTCTTTTCTTGATTATTTTTGTTCTGAGTATTCAATGACTGTTCTGCAAATGGGTAACTCTTATATAGTATGTACCTTGCAATTAGAAATGTATTAATTTTCAGAGTTAGAGTATTACAAGAGTTTAAAGAGTGGAAAGTGTCAA
The DNA here is from genome assembly GCA_935064755.1 of Tragelaphus eurycerus. Classification (NCBI taxonomy): domain Eukaryota; kingdom Metazoa; phylum Chordata; class Mammalia; order Artiodactyla; family Bovidae; genus Tragelaphus; species Tragelaphus eurycerus. Next base: position 19,368,506 of record CAKXYN010000023.1, read on the forward strand.
GGACCAAGACAGCCTGGAAAAGCTTTGTGGAGGAGGTGTGAGATGACCCATGATGGAGGAACAGTTGAACTTGATAACTGAGATGGAGAAAAGATTTAAGAAAGGGGATAGAATAAGAGTAAGCAAGAGAGCAAGCCCAAGACAGAAATTCTTTTCTTCAAGTTATGATAGTTGGTTTTGTTTCTAAACTGTTGTTTTAAGAAATTGATTAGCTTCCAGTCAGTGTGGAGTCACCATGGAGGGCAATGCTTGTCAAAGGCTGTACTCACTTGTCATTTACTCAGATCTGTTGGTTATCAAATTGAAAAATTTCAGAATAGCCATAATTTTAGGGACTCAGGACAGAAAGCCCCCTTGAAACTAAGCAAAACCCTGTGGGGTTCCTGGGCACAGAAGCCTTTCTGTGTTCCTTGTTTGTAGTAAATAGGCTTCAGTCTCCATGACTTTCCCTGAGTTCCAAAGGGCAGGTTCAAACTGTTGCTAGTCAGAGAAGGAAAGGGATGCGGAGACAAGGGAGGAACAGTCAAGAAACAATAGTGCAGTCTTGGGGCAGGGTCCTGATTCTAACTCAAGGGACACATGCAACACATGAGCTCTTCTGCAGAACTAAAACCTACAACACATAGTTAACTTCATCAAGTTAACTACTTGATGAAGCATTCTTTATTTCAGAGAGAAGGTCATAGTTTGATAACGTCAAAAACCACAAAAGCTCACCAGAAGGCCACCTAAGGCCAGATAAAGAAATGCAGGCCTTGCACACAATCTGATCCTTAATAGTAATACTGCCCTTGAACCATTGCAGTAAATCTCCCCACCAAAGCCCTGAGTTTTTTCATGGCATGAGCCCACTGTGTTCCCCTTTGCCTGGCAAAGAAATAAAGCTGTTCTTTTCTACTTCACCCTAAACTCTGTCTCCAAGTTTCAATCTGGTACTGGAATATAGCGGCAGAGTTTTTGGCATCACAACCTCTGTTTGAACAATAACTTCTGCTTGCTATATTCATAAAATAGCTGGTTCCATTCATTGCAGCATTCCAATGAATACAAAATTCATTCCCACATTAAGCTAAAATCTGGCTGTTGATATTTTTCAGCCATGGAGCCTCATTTTTCCTGGTAAAGCCATACAGAGTAAATTTGATTTCTCATCAACACAAGGGTTTATTAAATATTTGTAAAAGTAGTATTGTGCACTTGAAAAGTAACTTGAGTGATTCATTCCCTGGAACAGGTGGCTTGAAATTGTAGCTTAAGATAATGAAACAGTTTGGCAGAACATAGGAAAGCAATATGGCAGGGTGCTAAAAGTTCAAGCTCTAGTCTTTTTTTTTTTTTTTTAATTTGAGGAAAAATTGATTTACAATGTTGTGTTGATTTGTGCTGTACAACAACACAAATCAGCCATAATTATACATATAGCACCTCCCTCTTGAGCCTTCATCCCATCTTCCCTTCCCTCCCCTCTGGGTCATCACAGAGTGCCAAGTTGAGCTCCCTGTGTTATACAGCAACTTCTCACTAGCTGTCTATTTTATACATGGTAGTATATATGTGTTGAGGCTATTTTCTTCATTTGTCCCACTCTTTCCTTCCCCCACCGTGCCCACAAGTTCAATCTATATATTTGCATCACCATTTATTCCCTACAAATAAGCTCATTAATATCATTTTTCTAGATTCCATATGTATGTGTGTGTGTGTAAACATATGACATTTGTTTCCCTTTCTGACTTACTTCACTCTGTATAACAGATTCTAGGTTCATCCACCTCACTAGAACTGACTCAAATTCATTCTTTTTTATGGCTGAGTAATATTCCATTGCATATATGTACCAAAGCTTCTTTATATGTTCATTTGTAGATGGACATCTAGGTTGTTTCTATGTCCTGGCTATTGCATATTGTGCTTCAAATGAGTATTGGGGTACTTGTGTCTTATTCAGTTACGGTTTTCTCATAGTATATGCCCAGGAGAGGGATTTCTGAGTATATGATAGTTTTAGGTGGCTCAGACAGTAAAGAATCTGCTTGTGATGTGTGAGACCTGGGTTCAATCCCAGAGTGGGGAAGATCCCCTAGAAAAGGGAATGGCTACTCACTCCAGTATTCTTGCCTTGAGAATTCCATGGACAGAGGAGCCTGGTAGACTGCAGTCCTTGGGGTCAAAATGAGTCAAACATGACTAACACTTTCACTTCACTTTCATGGTAGTTCTATTCCTAGTTTTTTAAGGAATCTCCATACTGTTATACATAGTGGCTGTATCAATTTACATTCCTACCATCAGTGTAAGAAAGTTCCCTTTTCACCACATCCTCTCCAGCATTTGTCATTTGTAGGTATTTTGATGATGCCCATTCTGACTGGTGTGAGCCAATATCTCATTGTAGTTTTGATTTGAATTTCTCTAATAATTAATAATATTGAGCATCTTTTCATGTGTGTATTAGTCATCTGCATGTCTTCTTTAGAGAAGTATCTGTTTAGGTCTTCTGTCCATTCTATGATTAGGCTGTTTGCTTTTCTGATACTGAGCTGTTTGAGCTGCTTATGTACTTTGGAGATTAAGCTTTTGTCAATTGTGTCATTTGCAATTATTTTCTCCCGTTCTGAGGGTTATCTTTTCATCTTATTCAATGTTACCTTTGCTGTACAAAAACCTTTAAGATTAATTAGGTCCTATTTGTTTATTTTTGTTTTTATTTCCATTACTCTAAGAGATGTGACAAAGAGGATCTTGCTGTGATTTATGTGAGAGTATACTATCTATGTTTTCCTCTAAGAGATTTATAGTTTCTAGCCTTACATTTAAGTCTTTAATTCATTTTGAGTTTATTTTTGTGTATGGTGTTAAGAAGTGTTCTAGTTTCATTTTTTTATGTGTAGTTGTCCAGCTTTCACAGCACAACTTATTGAAGAAAATGTCTTATCTCTATTGTATATTCTTGCTTCCTTTGTCAAAGATAAGGTGCCCATAGATGTGGGGGTTTATTTCTTGGTTTCTCCCTTGTTTCATTGGTCTATATGTCTGTTTTTGTGACATTACCATACTGCCTTGATGATTGTAGCTTTGTAGTATAATCTGAAGTCAGAAAGTTTGATTCCTCCAGCTCCATTCTTCTTTCTCAGATTTCTATGGCTGTTTGGGGTCTTTTGTGTTTCCATACGAATTTTGAAATGTTTTGTTCTAGTCCTGTGAAAACCACTCTTCTTTTCTTAGCTATTTGCAAGGCCTCTACAGACAACCATATTAGTTTCCTGCATTTCTTTTCCTTGGGGATGATTTTGATCCCAGCATCCCATACAGTGTCACAAACCTCCATCCATAGTTCTTCAGGCACCCTGTCTATCAGATCTAATCCCTTGAAGCTATTTCTCACTTCCACTGTATAATTGTAAGGGATTTGATTTAGGTCACACCTGAATGGTCTAGTGGTTTTCCCTACTTTCTTAAATTTAAGTCTGAATTTGGCAATGAGTTCATGGTCTGAGACACAGTCTGCTTTGGGTCTTGTTTTTGCTAACTGTATAGAGCTTCTCCATCTTTGGCTGCAAAGAATATAATCAATCTGATTTCGATATTGACCATCTGGTGATGTCCATGTGTACAATCTTCTCTTGTGTTTTTGGAAGAGGGTGTTTGCTATGATCAGTGCGTTCTCTTGGCAAAAGTCTGTTAGCCTTTGTCCTGATCCTTTTGTACTCCAAGGCCAAAATTGCCTGTTACTCCAGGTGTTTCTTGACTTCCTGCTTTTGCATTCCAATCCCCTATGTTGAAAGGACATTTTTTTTTTTTTTGGTGTTAGTTCTAAGAGGTCTTCTAGGTCATCATAGAACTGTTCAGCTTCAACTTCTTTGGCATTAGTGGTTGGGGCATAGACTTGTATTACTGTGATATTGAATGGTTTACCTTGGAAATGAACCAAGATCATTCTGTCATTTTTGAGACTGCACCCAAGTACTGCATTTCAGACTCTTTTACTGACTATGAGTGCTACTCCATTTCTTTTAAGGTATTCTTGTCCACAGTGGTAGGTATAATGGTCATCTGAATTAAATTTGCCCATTCCAGTCTATTTTGGTTCATTGATTGCTAAAATGTTGCTGTTCACTCTTGACATCTCCTGTTTGACAACTTTCAACTCACTTTAATTCATGGACCTAACATTCCAGGTTCCTATGCAATACTGTTTTTTATAGCATTGGACTTTACTTCCATCATCAGTCACATCCACAACTGGACATTATTTTCACTTTGGTTCTGTCTCTTCATCCTTTCTGGAGTTATTTCTCTACTATTCCCCAGTAGCATATTGGGCACCTACTGACCTGGTGAATTCCTGGGGAACTCATCTTTCAGTGTCCTATCATTTTGCCTTTTCATACTGTTCATGGGATTCTCCAGGCAAGAATACTGAAGTGGTTTGCCATTACCTTCTCCAGTGAACCACATTTTGTCAGAACTTTCCACCATGACCTGTCCATCTTAGGTGGCCCTAAAAAGGATGGCTCATAATTTCATTGAGTTAGACAAGGCTGTGATCCATGTGATTAGTTTGATTAGTTTTCTGTGATACATTCCATAAGACACAACAAATATTTAATCAAGAAGAGACTCCAGAAAACCCAAGTCACAGGTGTTTTGTTCTGCATTCTTCAAAAACATGGTGAAAAATAAGGAGTAGTAAGATATTAGGAGATATGGACTTTTTCTATTAATATTTTTATTCAACATTTTTCTGACAGTTCTAGCCAGTGTGATAAGGAAAGAAAAATCAACAAAAGGTGTGAATATTGGAAAAGAATATATGAAACTGTCTTTATTTGCAAATACCATGATATTGCATGTTTAATACAATGATCAAATTATCATCTGCTCTGCTGGAACTCTGTTAGTATTATAGCCCTTGGGCTTTTGGGAGCTGTGATTAAAAGCTGTCTCCAAAACGAAGACCTAGAATGAATACGTGTGAGTAAATTTTGACAGACCAAGGTGCTCAAAACTTGTTGAATTCAACAGAATCTATTTTCAGTGATTAATGTGGACCACATGAACAAAGAAGAAGCATTTTAGTGGAGGTACTTGAATATGAATAATGAAATAATATATTATATTATTTACTAGGAAGTTCTTCCAAATTATCTTGAGTCTCATAGCAATCTTGTAAGGTGGATAAGAAATATACTGATATTCTCATTGTCAGATGAAAAACTACCATTCAGAGAACTTGAAATGTTTTCCTTAAAGCACACTGTTAAAAGGTTATGCAGTTGGGAGCAGGACCCAATACTACAGGTCAAGAATTCTTTCTTTATTCTTCACTTATTTGCTGTATGAATCAGCACCAGATTCCCCAAACCACTTCTGAAATATCAAAGTTAACTAGATAATGAGTACAAAGGAAGACTTTTTGCTGAATTTGTTTTATGTCTAGTTAAAATGCCTTATGTGGGACCCAACAGAATGTTGTTTATGGAGACATAAAAGCTTAGAAATAAAATATAAAATTATAAATGTCACCCAAAGAATATTTAGTCTTTTTTATATCTAAGACTCAATATTCTCCATTACCTTTTAAAAATAACTTCAGTTTCCTAAAGCTATCTGGGGAGCCTTTGAGTAATTCACTCTACCAAAATTGAGAATTTTATAAGCATTTTAAATCAATCCTACATTTCTAAACTAATCAACAGCTTTATATCCAGAAGATATATAAAAATAAAAACAATTGCTTGTTTTTCATTTTCTTCACAGCTTTCAAGTTTTTATATTATTTCCTCCACATCCTTATAATATTCAGCATCTTATTCATGTTTTATATGTAAGATGCTTAGCAACTGTTTGAAGATGCTTCTTGATCAAAAGCCTAGGTGGGAGAACCTGACCCAGGGGAGAAACACGTTTTTGTTATGAGAATGCGGCAGTCTAACAGGGGAGCCTGGTGAGCTTCCGTCTATGGGGTCGCACAGAGTCGGAGACGACTGAAGCGACTTAGCAGCAGCAGCAGCTCTGGACCAAACCTCACATCACCCCAGAGTCTGTCGCTGTCAGACACAAATAGGAAGGTGTCTTCCTATTGGACACTGGTGGCAAAGAGGTTCTTCCTGTGTTTCCAACACTGGGTTGACTGAGCTGCCTCAGAACACAAAGTCCAAGGCACCCAGGAGGGACTCATAGGCTACCACCTCTGCTGTACTGGGGTCTGATTTTTAACAGATTCATCTTGGAGTTTGTGTGATCTAACTTCTATTTTCCATGTATTTGAGAAATTTCCAGTGAGGGAGGGTTCCTTAATGTCAGTATTGACAAATGTAAAACCACACATTTTACTCCCTATGACTTAATACTCGAAAATCTACACAAAGAGAATTGAAGTATTATCACAACATTGTGTACATTTAGTAAATCTTCAAAGAGGCTTAAATTGTACCAATGATGGTTGTTATTATATTTGTAGACAGCAGAGCTGGAGCTAGGAGGCTGACATTAAGTTAAAGAGAATTTTTTTCTCTCTCTTTTATAGCTCCTGGATAAAGGGCAAGATATTTAGGGGACTATTCTTTGTAGCTCAGCTGTTAGATAAGTGTTATATTTTCTGGCACCAATGCATACTGTTAAGGCTTGAACAGTGATAAAGAGATAAGTTTAGTGACAAAGAAAATACTTAATTGGAATTCAGTGAATCTCTGGATTATTGTGAGCCCTGGGACAATAAATAAGTGAAATAAAGAATGTTTGGGAAAAGAGTGAGGAACTAAGTTGACAGGGACATTACTGTTCTCCATACTTCAAGAAGGTAGGGAACAAGGAGCCAAAAAGTGGAAACAAGGTGAGTGAATATGAGACAAATTTAGGAAAATATCAAGAAGAGTTGTACTGGCAACACAGACTGACAAAATGATACTTGGTTGTTATTTTGTACTTTTGATGGATCGCTCTCTAAGCACTTTAATTGCACACACAGTTGAGCCAGGCTAATGTTTCCGGCTGGGGTAATGTTAAAATGTGGGCAGTCAGAGGGGACTACCAAGATCCTATGACAGAGTCTTGGAAGAACAACTATTTTGGAATAAAATACATCAGGAAAAAAATGTAAAAACCATCCAGAAACTCCAGACTTCCTTTTCTTTCTTCACGTGTGTGGCTAAACTGGCTTTCAACAAGAAACGTAAAAGAGTAGGATGCCTTCTTTGATGTGTGAAGGCAATTATTGAGAACAAATTAAAGGGAAGCCCTCAGTATGAAGTAGCATTCTTTGTATGCAAGGAACAACATTCGTTGGGACACTCACTTTATTCTTTTTTTCAGAATAGTGTGATATGAAACCATCTAATGGAAGACATTTATTGGCTAACTGGGGCTAGGCATTTAATCTCTGGAAAAAGAACCATTTCTACATGCAGTCACAGGACTCATGATTTTGCCTGTTACTTGTGAAGTGACAGTTAAGGTGAGGAGAAATAAACAACATCTTTAATACACTGGAGGATTGTCTGGCTGCCGAGGGGAATGTAATGAAAAATACTGCCCTCAAGGAGCTTAGAAAGGATGATAAAATGATAAATATATCTGAAATGGCAAAACATGCTAATTATTGTTATTGTTAAGTTGCTAAGTTGTGTCTGACGACTCTGTGGACTGCAGAGTGCCAGGATTCCCTGTCCTTCACTATCTCCTGGAGTTCACTCAAACTCATGTTCATTGAAGCGGTGATACCATCCAAACATTTCATCCTCTGTCACCCTCTTCTCCTTCTGCCCTCAGTCTTTCCCAATATCAGGGTATTTTCCAGTGAGTAAGCTTTTTGCATCAGGTGATCAAAGTATTGGAGCTTCAGCTCCAGCATCAGTCCTTCCACTGAATACACAGGGTTGATTTTCTTTAGGATTGACTGGTTTGATCTTCTTGCTCTCCAAGGGACTCTCAAGACTCTTCTCCAGTACCACAGTTTGAAAGTATCAAGTTTTTGGCACTCAGCCTTCTTTATGGTCCAACTCTCACATTTTTACATGACTACTGGAAAAACCCTAGCTTTGACTATACAGAACATTGTCAGCAAAGTGATGTCTCTGTTTTTTAATATGCTGTCGAGATTGGTCATAACTTTTTTTCCAAGGAGCAAATGTATTTTAAATTCATGGCTATAGTTACAATCCACAGTGATTTTGGAGCCAAAGAAAATAAAATCTGCCACTTCTTCCATTTTTCCATCTATTTGCCATGAAGTGATGGGACCAATGTGATGATCTCAGTTTTTTGAATGTTGAGTTTTAAGCCAGATTTTTCACCCTCCTTTTTCAACCTCATCAAGAGGTTCCTTAGTTTCTCTTCACTTTCTCCCATTAAGATGGTATCATCTGCATAGCTGAGTTTGTTGCTTTCTCTCCCAGCAATCTTGATTCCAGCTTGTGCTTCATCCAGCCCAGCATTTCACATGATGTACTCTGGATAGAAGTTAAATAAGCAGGGTGACAATATACAGCCTTAGTGTACTCCTTTCCCAATTTGGAACCAGACTGTTGTTCCATGTCCAGTTCTAACTGTTGCTTCTTGACCTGCATACAGATTTCTCAGGAGGCAGGTCAGGTGGTTTGATATTTCCATCTCTTGAAGAATTTTCCACACTTTGTTGTGATCCACACAGTCAAAGGTTTTAGCATAGGCAATGAAGAAAAGTAGATGTTTTCTGGAATTCTCTTACTTTTTCTACGATCCTATGGATGTTGGCAATTTGATGTCTGGTTCCTCTGCTTTTTCTAAATCCAGCATGTACATTTTGAATTCTTTAGTTCACAAACTTTTGAAGCCTAGCTTGAAGGATTTTGAGCATAATATTGCTGGCATGTGAAATGAGTGCAATTGTACCATAGTTTGGACATTCTTTGGCATTACCTTTCTTTGGGATTGAAAGGAAAACTGCCCTTTTCAGTCCTGTGGCCACTGCTTAGTTTTCCAAATTTACTGCACATTGAGTATGTCATACTGACTTTAATAGCATCATCTTTTAGGATTTGAAATATCTCAGCTGGAATTCCATCACCTCCATTAGCTTTGTTTGTAGTAATGCTGCCTAAGGCCCACTTCACACTCCAGGATGTTTGGCTGTTTGTGAGTGACCACACCATTAAGATTATCCAGTTCATTAAAACCTTTTTTTTTTATTAGTTCTGTGTATTCTTGCCTCTTCATCATCACTTCTGCTTCTGTTAGGTCCTTGCTTTGTCTGTCCTTTATTGTGCCCATCTTTGCATGAAATGTTCCCTTGGTATCTCCCATTTTCTTGAAGCAATCTTTAGTTTTTCCAATTTTATTGTTTTACTCTATTTCTTTGCATTGTTCACTAAAGAAGACTTTCTTATCTCTCCTTGCTATTCTCTGGGACTCTACATTCAGTTGGGTATATCTTTCCCTTTCTCCTTTAACTTTTGCATCTCTTCTTTTCTCCACTATTTGTAAAGCCTCCTCAGACAACCATTTTGCCTTTTTGTGTTTCTTTTCTTGGGGATGATTTTGGTCATCACCTCCTGAACAGTATTATGAACCTCCATCCATAGTTCTTAAGGCATTCTGTCTATCAGATCTAATTCCTTGAATCTATTTGTCACTTGCACTGTATAATTGTCAGGGATTTGACTTAGATAATACTTGAATGGCCTAGTGATATTCCTACTTTCTTCACTTTAAGTCTGAATTTTGGAATAAGGAGCACATGATCTGAGTCACATGCCTTACTTTTGCTGACTATATAGAGCTTCTCCATCTTCAACTGCAAAGAATATAATCAATCTGATTTCGGTATTGACCGTCTGGTGATGTCCATGTGTATAGTCATCTCCTGTGTTGTTGGAAGAGTGTGTTAGCTATGACCAGTGTGTTCTGTTGACAAACTCTATTAACCTTTGCCCTGACTCATTTGTCCTTCCAGGCCAAACTTGCCTGTTACTCCAGGTATCTCTTGACTTCCTACTTTTGCATTCCAATTCTCTATGATGAAAAGGACATCTCTCCCCCACCCCACCCCACCCCCCGCGGTGGTCATTCTAGAAGGTCTTGTAGGTCTTCATAGAACTGATCAACTTCAGTTTCTTTGGCATTAGTGGTAGGAGCATAGACTTGGATTACTGTAATATTGAATGGCTTGTCTTGGAAATGAACCAAGATCATTCTGTTGTTATTGAGATTTCATCCAAGTACTGCATTATTTTGGACTTTTTTGTTGACTATGAGGGCTACTTCATATCTTCTAAGGGATTCTTGCCCATAGTAGTAGATATAATGGTCATCTGAATTAAATTCACCATTTCCGTTCATTTTAGTTCACTGATTCCTAAAATGTTGATGTTCACTCTTGCCATCTTCTGTTTGACCACATCTTCAATTACTTTGATTCATGGACCTAATATTCCAGATTCCTATGTAATACTGTTCTTTATAGCATCGAACTTTACTTTGACCACTACACACATCCACAACTGGGTGTAGTTTCTGCTTTGGCTCAACCTCCTCATTCTTTTTGGATCTACTTCTCCACTCTTCTCCAGTACTGTATTAGGCACCTATTGACCTGGAGAGTTCGTCTCTCAGTGTCATATCCTCTTGCCTTTTCATACAGCTCATGTTAATTATTAACCAATACTAATTCCAACCCTGTGCCAGGCACTGAAATTAAAATCAAGTCAACTCATTTCTTCCTGCTGCCTAGAATCTACTGGAGAATACAATGAAGAGCTTGAAAATTCATGGCCACGTGGAAAAAACCCACAAATTTGTGCATTTGAATCAGACTCATTTTGAGCTGATTCATTGTTCTTCTATTGGTTTTGAAGATGGCCAAAAGATTTAACCTTCTTTAGCCTCATTTATCTCCTTTGTTTACTTGAGTGTGTGTGTGTGTGTTTAAAAATCGAAGATGATCCTTGAAATGTTTTAAAAAGTGTAAAATACAAAGTGGATCCTCAGAAAATAGCAGCTCTGAGGATAAGCGAGGCAATGTTTCATGTACATGTGAAAACACTCCAATGGCTAGGATTCCACAGAAGTGACGGACCTCTTCTTTCATCTCCTGTGATTGCTAAGATATAGATAGGTAAGATGGCAGCATATTTGGCTCTCTGCAGTATCCCAGACCCATCCTTTTCACAGATGGACTATTCAGAAAGGAAGCATTCTTTTTTAGCTTGAATAGACATTGCCAATAATGAGAGAGAACTTCTCTGAATGGAACCCAAGGTTGGTAGGCACTGATGAAGTGCAATGGGAACAGAAAAGCCTAGTACGTGACACTGAAAACATGCCAGTGGGAAGGGATATATAATGTTTAGCTCTGTCCACTTCCACAACAGGTTGTACATGCATTAATCTCCCCCAAAGCTTGTAGGAGTATCACCAAAGAAAAGGAGGAGTAAAAATAAATTTTATCTCACAAATTTATTAGTCCTAAGCCTAAGTCCCACCACTAACATTATTATTAATAGAAATAATAATTATAACAATTTAACTTTGCAAAGAAGCAACAGTTAGAACCAGACATGGAACAACAGGCTGGCTTCAAATTGGGAAAGGAGTACATCAAGGCTGTATACTGTCACCCTGCTTATTTAACTTATATGCAGAGTACATCATGCAAAATGCCAGGCTGGATGAAGCACAAACTGGAATCAAGATTGTTGGGAGAAATATCAATAACCTCAGACATGCAGGTGATACCACCTTTATGGCAGAAAGTGAAGAGCAACTGAAGAACATCCTGATGAAAGTAAAAGAGGAGAGTGAAAAATCTGGCTTAAAACTCAACATTCAAAAAACTAATATCATGGCATCCAGACCCATCACTTCATGGCTAAAAGATGGGGAAACAATGGAAATAATGACAGGCTTTATTTTCTTGGGCTCCAAAATCACTGCAGATGGTGACTGCAGCCAAGAAATTAGAAGACAATAACTCCTTGGAAGAAAAGCTACAACCAACCTAGACAGCTTATTAAAAAGCAGAGACATTATTTGGCCAACAAAGGCCCGTCTAGTCAAAGCTATGGTTTTTCCAGTAGTCATGTGTGGATGTGAGAGTTGGACTATAAAGAAAGCTGAGTGCTGAAGAAATGATGCTTTTGAACTGTGGTATTGGAGAAGACCCTTGAGAGTCCCTTGGACTACAAGGAGAACAAACCAGTCAATCCTAAAGGAAATCAGTCTTAAATATTCATTGGAAGGACCGATGCTGAAGCTGAAACTCCAATACTTTGGCCTACTGATGTGAAGAACTCCTCCTTGGAAAAGACCCTGATGTTGGAAAAGATTGAAGGCAGAAGCAGTAGGGGATGACACATGATGACATGGTTGGATGGTATCACCAACTTGATGGACATGAGTTTGAGCAAGCTCTGGGAGTTGGTGATGGACAGGGAGGCCTAGTGTGCTGCAGCCCATGGGGTTGCAAAGAGTCAGACACGACTGAGCAACTGAGATGAACTGAACTTTGAATAACTATCATTTTATCTCTTGTAAAGCATTTCCACTTTTTAGATTGCTGTAGTTTCTCAGATCTTGGTTGAAGTAGAACTGAACAAAACCCTCCACCTATCACCCTCAAATAGAAAGGCTCCTCCCAGTACCCTGTCTCTGGTTTGTAGAAAAGCTGAAGTCTCCAAACCTCCCAACTATAATAGAATAGTAAGCTTAAAGAGTTAATGATTAAGACAGGAAAGTCACAGATTCAGTATCTGATGCACATTTCTGAGTCATTTTATAAATGCTATAACTGCCACCAGAGGGAAAAAGCTAACTGCAAGATAACCAGATTTCAACCATGAAATGTGCCATCTTGAGCAGTAATGACTATATTGCTTTCATGATTCTAAGAAATGACCTTAAGAGAATAGTACTAGCACTATTGCTCATAATAATAATTTACATATTTGTGGGCATCAAAATAATTGTAGCTTGCTCTACCTTTACAAGGGCTTCCCAGGTGGCACTAGTGGTAAAGAACCTGCCTGCTAAAACAGGAGAGGAGAGTGATGTAGGTTCAATCCCTGGGTCAGGAAGATCCCCTAGAGAAGGTTATGGCAACCCACTCTGGTATTCTTGCCTGGAGAATCCCATGGACAGAGGAACTTGGTGGGCTACAGTCCCTCGGGTCGCAAAGAGTAGGGCAATTCTGAAGCAACTTAGCAAGCAAGCACACATTGCCCTTATATGTAATGGCAAGTAAATTCCATTCACTTCAGTTCAATCATGCAGTCATGTCCGACTATTTGCGACCTGGTGGACTGCAGCACACCAGGCTTCCCTGTCTATCACCAACCCCCAGAGATTGCTCAAACCCTAATCCCATAGAAATGAAATGATATCTGATGATGGGGTGGGGTGCGGGCACGCATATGTGCTTAGTTGCTCAGTCACATCTGACTCTTTGCCACTCCATGGGCCATAGCCCCCCAGGCTTCTCTGCCCATGGGATTCTCCCCGCAAGAATACAGAATGAGTAGCCATTCTCTTCCCCAGGGGATGTTCCTGACGCAGCAATTGAACCCAGGTCTTCGGCATTGCAGGTGGATTGTTTACCATCTGGACCACGAGGGAAGCCTGGGGCGTGAGAGTAGGGGTGTAAGCATTTCATTGTAGGAAGCCATTCTCAGCAAGAAATCCCTTTTCATATTAATTTAGCAAAGCTACATTGTAACTCACTTTTAAATCAGGTCCTTCCACGCTCTACTCATTCTTGGCCCTAGCATATCTTTCTAATCTTTTAATCCAAGAATAGCTGCCAAATGTGTTGATACTTTCCATAGGTTATAGAAGTAGAAATGAAGAATAAGTAATTAAAAGATGACCAGATCTCTTTCCTAGCTTCCCCTTTAGTAATCTGGCAAACAAACTGTGAGGGGAAAAAAAATGTATGAATGAGATAGGAACTAAAGAAAGGTTACAAGGAGTCAACAAACTTATATGCAGTGTGAGACAGTGACTAGTCTGATCCCCTAACTCAATGATTAAATGAGATTACTTCCCTTTTCCCTTTAAAATCTTTCATGGCTGAGCAGAAACTCTGGAGCTGATTTTAGGGTATGGATGTGGGAGCTGGACTGTGAAGAAGGCTGAGCGCCGAAGAATTGATGCTTTTGAACTGTGGTGTTAGAGAAGACTCTTGAGAGTCCCTTGGACTGCAAGGAGATCCAACCAGTCCATTCTGAAGGAGATCAGCCCTGGGATTTCTTTGGAAGGAATGATGCTAAAGCTGAAACTCCAGTACTTTGGCCACCTCATGCAAAGAGTTGACTCATTGGAGAAGACTCTGATGCTGGGAGGAATTCAGGGCAAGAGGAGAAGGGGACGACAGAGCATGAGATGGCTGGATGGCATCACTGACTCGATGGATGTGAGTCTCAGTGAGCTCCAGGAGTTGGTGATGGACAGGGAGGCCTGGTGTGCTGCGATTCATGGGGTCGTGAAGAGTCGGACACGACTGAGCAACTGATCTGATCTGATCTGATCTGAGTCTACCATCTCTCCAGATTGCCAGTATTCTGATTAAAATCAACTTACCTTTCTGCCAACATTTGCCTTTCTCTTGGGTATTGATTTTTGAGTGGTGAGCAACTGGACCTGTGTTCCATAACAGAGGGAGAAAGACAACCCCTGAATTACCAATCCCATTTTACAAATGTAGATACTTAGGTAGGCTGCTGAGTCTCTATTAAATAATTTTTTACCACCAGGTGCTATGTGCTCTGGGGAAACACATTTAAGCCTACAAGACCTTAGTTCTGTTATTTTCAAATATGGAAATCAAGTAACATCTTAGAATACTTCTAGGATTTCTAATATCTTTATTAATAGCTGAAATTAGCTGCTTCTTACAGGCTTAAAGCTCAACATTCAGAAAACTAAGATCATGGCATCCGGTCCCATCACTTCATGGCAAATAGATGGAGAAATAGTGGAAACAGTGGCTGACTTTATTTTTCTGGGCTCCAAAATCACTGTAGATGGTGACTGCAGCCATGAAATTAAAAGATGCTTACTCCTTGGAAGGAAAGTTATGACCAACGTAGACAGCATATTATAAAGCAGGGACATTACTTTGTCAACAAAGGTCCATCTAGTCAAGGCCATGGTTTTTCCAGTGGTCACATATAGATGTGAGAGCTGGACTATAAAGAAAACTGAGGGCCGAAGAATTGATGCTTTTGAACTGTGGTGTTGGAGAAGACTCTTAAGAGTCCCTTGAACTGCAAGGAGATCCAACCAGTCCATCCTAAAGGAGATCAGTCCTGAGTGTTCATTGGAAGGACTGATGCTGAAGCTGAAATTCCAATACTTTGGCCACCTGATGCGAAGAGCTGACTCATTGGAAAAGACCCTGATGCTGGGAAAGATTGAGGGCAGGAGGAGAAGGGGACGACAGAGGATAAGATGGTTGGATGGCATCAGTGACTCAATGGACATGGGTTTGGGTGGACTCTGGGAGTTGGTGATGGACAGGAAGGCATGGCGTGCTGCAATTCATGAGGTTGCAAAGAGTCGGACACTACTGAGCAACTGAACTGAACTGAACAGTCTTCCATGATCTTTGCCTCCTGATATTCACATTATTCTGTAATCTGCTCCCCTTGTGTGTGAGCTGGACCTAGCAACTCACTTCTAGCAAATAGCATACACCAAAGGTGATAGGATGCTGTTTCTGAGATTAGGTTATAACTTCTGTGACTTCTACTGTGACTTCTGTCTAGTTTGTTCTCTCTCTTTGGCTCTTCTCATGTACTTGCTATAATGAAGCAAGTTGCAGAAACATCTTTATATGTTTCTCATTGGCTTTACCTTATATGGGAGTAAAAAACTAGCAAAACAGGAAAACAACCCTACCCATTAGCAGACAGGCTGCCCAAAGGCAAACAAAACTGAGAGACACCTCAAAACACACCACTGGGTGTGGCCCTCCCCTTAGGAGTGTCACACCCCCCTTAAAAATGCACTTCCTTTAAAAGAGACTTTTTATATGAGAGTCTCTGGGCTTCCTAGACTTGGGTGGCTATTTCCATTCCCATGTTAGAGAAGTTCTCAACTCTAATTTCCTTAAATATTTAATCATACCTTTTCTTTTTCTCTTCTTCTTAGACCCTATAATTAAAATGTTGGTGCACTTTTAGCTTTTCCAGTGGTCTCTGAGACTGTCCTCATTTCTTTTTATTCTTTTATCTTTATCCTGTTTTGCTTCAGTTATTTCCACTATTCTATCTTCCAGCTCACTTACCTGTTCTTCTACCTCAATTATTCTGCTATTAGTTCCCTCTTACATATTCTTCTTTATCTCTGTTACCATGTTGTTCATTGGTGATTGTATACTATTTATTTATTCCAGTCCTTGTTAAACATTTCTTGTAACTTCTTGATTCATGCCTCATTCTATTTAGCTGTGCCTCCATTTTATTTCTGAGATTTGGGGTCATCTTTATTATCATTTTTCTGAATTCTTTTTCCGGTTGATTGAATATTTCCACGTCATTTGTTTGGTCTTGAGGAATTTTACCATGTTCCTTCATCTGCTGCTTGTTTCTCTGTCTTTTCATTTTATTTAATTTACTGTGTTTAGGGTCTCCTTTCTGCAGGCTAGAAGGTTGTAGTTCCTCTTATTTGTGGGGTCTACCACATGGGTGGGGTTGGACTAGTGCCTTGAGAAGGTTTCCTGGTAGTGAGGACTATTACCTGTATTCTGGTGGGTAGAGCTGGATCTTGTCTTTCTTAAGAGGAGTGCCACAACCCGTGGTTGTGTTTTGAGGTGTCTCTCAGTTTTGTGTGTCTTTGGGCAGCCTGTCTGCTATCCGAGCAGGGTTGTTTTTCTGTTTTGCTACTTTTTTACATGAAGCATTTGACACTGGAGCCTGTTGGCCTTGGTGTGGGGCCAGATCTTAGTGTTGAGACTGAGCCCTTTGGGAAAGTTCTCACTGATTAACATTCCACGGGGTTAGAGATCTCTGGTTGTCCAACATCCTGAATTTGCGTCTCCCAGTTCAGAGGTTCCGGGGAAGGCAATGGCACCCCACCCCAGTACTTTTGCCTGGAAAATCCCATGGATGGAGGAGCCTGGTAGGCTCTAGTCCACGGGGTCGCTAAGAGTCGGACACGACTGAGCGACTTCACTTTCACTTTTCACTTTCATGCACTGGAGAAGGCAATGGCAACCCACTCCAGTGTTCTTGCCTGGAGAATCCCAGGGACAGGGGAGCCAGGTGAGCTTCCGTCTATGGGGTCGCACAGAGTCGGACATGACTGAAGCGACTTAGCTGCAGCAGCAACAGTTCAGAGGTTCAGGTCTGCCCCCTGGTGGAGACCCAAGACTCCACAAGCCACACATGATAGAAGAAAAAGGGAAAGAAATCAATAGAAAAAAAGAAATCAAACCAACATACAAGCAAAAACAGAACAGACAGATAAAACTCCAAAACACATGGTAAAATAAAACTAAACAGACAAAAGCACACTAAGAAACTCACATAATCACACTCACAAAAAGAGAGGGAATAAAAAAATAACAAAAAGGAATCCAAAAGAAGGAAGCAATCAAAGCAATATACAAACCCATAAATGAAAACAAACACTAAAAAGTAGACCAGCAAAAATACAAAATCAAAAACATTGAAAAAATGCAATATAACAAAAAATTTCTATGAATTTAAGAAAAAAGAGTATTTAAAAATAAAAGCATAAAAAACAAAAAATTATGAAAATAGAATAATAAAAAAGAACAATAATAGAACAAAAAAAGAGAAAGAAAAAATCAAAAGATGTATGAAGAATATTTTCCTGTGTCTGCAGTTGTATCCTTTCCCTCTCATTGACCTAGAGGTAATCTGCCTACACAGGAATACAACCAATATTACTAGGAGAGGTTTTGGACCTGCTGTAGGCACTGTGGGGTCAAATCAGATTGAGTTTTGATTGTGTACACTCCAGCTTGCACTTGCTTCCAAAGTCATCCATTGCCCCCAAAGTCCTCAGTATCAAGTCAACAGCAGTGAATTAATCTGTTGCTTCTGTGGCTACAGGAGTGAATTCCCTTCCTCTTCTTTTGACACACAGCCCTGGTGTTCAACTTTGGTTTTGGCCCCACTTCTGTCTTTAGGCTGCCCTCTGGGGTCTGCTCCCCATCCAGACAAGGAGGGGTGAAAGCCATGGCTGCTTATGGCTCACTTGTTCAGTTGGGCTGGTAGAGGGAGGGATGTGGCACATAAAATTAGGATGTGTTGGGAATTCCTGATACTTTATAGGCCTGTGGGAAGTTCCTGCAGCCTGAGATAGGTAGTGTGATTTCTCAGGGGATTTGGCTCTGGGTCATCAGTCCCTCGGTTCAATTAGTCAGTTCAGTCACCAGTCCTGTCTGACTCTTTGAGATTCCACGGTCTGCAGCACACCAGGCTTCCCTGTCCATAACCAACTTGCAGAACTTGCTCAAACTCATGTCCACTGAGTCAGTGATGCCATCCAACCATCTCATCCTCTCACCCTCTTCTCCTCCTGCCTTCAATCTTTCCCAGCATCAGGATCTTTTCCAATGAGTCAGATCTTCACATCAGGTGGTCAAAGTATTGGAGTTTCAGCTTCAGTGTCAGTCCTTCAAATGAATATTCAGGACGGATGTCCTTTAAGAGTGACTGGCTGGAACTCCTTGCAGTCTAAGGGACTCTCAAGAGTCTTCTCCAATACCAAAGTTCAAAAGCATCAATTCTTCAGTGTTCAGCTTTCTTTATAGTCCAACTCTCACATCCACACATGACTACTGGAAAACCATGGCTTTGAAAACCAGACCCTTTGTTGGCAAAATAATGTCTCTGCTTTTTAATAAGCTGCCTAGGTTGGTCATAGTTTTCCTTCCAAGGAGCAAGCATCTTTTAATTTCATGGCTACAGTCACCTTCTGCACTGATTTTGGAGCCCAAGAAAATAAAGTTTCTTACTGTTTCCATTGTTTCCCCATCTATTTGCCATAAAGTGATGGGACTCTGATATGGCCATAATTCTTGCAGCAGAGGCAGTCCATGTCCCCGCACACTTTGCGCTGCCAGGGTCCCTGCAAGGCAAGCAGCAGTGCCACCTTTACACTCAACTCTCACGGGATCAGGGCTGCCACAGGCAGAAGAAAAAAAAAAATCTTGCATCTACGTCTGCAGGGTCGTTTCAGTCATGTTCAACTCTTTGCGACCCTATAGACTGTGGCCTAGGAGGCTTCTCTATCAGGTGGGTTCGCCAGGCAAGAATACTGGAGTGTATTGGACAATACCGGTTGCCATACCCTTCTAGAGCACTTATTTCCTGCTGCCCTAGCCACCAACTCCCCTGAGTACCTGGTGCTGCCAGAACCCCTACGACCCAAGCAGCTGTACCACCTCCACACCTGGCATTTGCAGGGGCAAACCCAAGTCCTCCAGGGCAGCTACAGGAGCAAACCCCAGTGGACAACCCACATGCAGAGGTGGAAATAAAACCACAATTGAAACCTAAGGGCAGTGTGGCTAAGGAAGAAGACTCAAAGCTTCCCACCAGCTGTACAAGCTGCAGATTAAATCCACACAATCAACTAGACAGACTCTGTGTCGATAGAATATATAAAAGAACATTGAGAGCTCCCACAGAAGAAAACACACTAGTTCTGATAGCTGTGGACATTGGAGGCAAAAACACACAGGAGTAGGACCAGATTAGAATCTGAGCTGCTCTCACAGCTGGTCCAGAGATCACCACAGTGTTGGAGGGAATCCTAGGGAAGTGAGGCGGACTGTGTTGCCAAGGGAGGAAAAAGACTCTCATAGCAGTGACTCAAGAAAAAACATTTATTATTCTTATGTTTTGACTTATTCTATAGATTCTTTTGGATTCCCCCCACCCCCGCCGTTTTCCCCTCTCTGTTGCAGTTGTTGATTTTATTGGCACTATGAAATCTAATTAAGCTTTACAGCTTAAAAAAATTTTTTTCTTAGTCACATTTTTTTATTGTTATAAACCTCTGCCTCCACTTTGGGCTTTTGCAGTTCTGTGGAGTCCCCCCCCCTTTTTTTTTTTCTTTCCTTTCTTTTTCTCTCTCTCTCTCTTTTTTTTTTTTTAAATTTTTAAACCTGTTATTATTATTTCTACAGTTATTCCATGTTTGTTTTTCCTACTGTTCTTTTCCCCTTGTATTTAATCTTTAAAATATATAAATCTTTTTTATCTACCTCTATTTAACTTTGCATATTTATTCTTTCTTTCTTTTTTTTCTTTCCTTTCCCCTCAACATTGTTAATTTTATTTTCATTGCTTTATTCCCCAATTGGCACCTTGCTTTAGTTTTGTTTTCCAGTATGTGCTTTAGTTAGTTTTGTTCTTAACTGGTAGAACAATTTTTGGTTTCCTTTGTTCACTGGGCCAATCTATTGTACTTTATTTTTGTTGGACTGTTTTGATTTTGATTTGGACCATTTGACTGCTTATGGGTTTATATGTATACATGTATATTCAGTTACACTGTTTATTGTTGTTATAAACCTCTGCCTCTACATTGGGCTTTGCAGATCTGTGGAGTTTCCTTATTTTCTTTTCTCTTTTTTGAATTTAATTTTTAATTTTTTAAACCTATAATTATTTTTTATACATTTATTTCTTTGTTTTTCCTACTGTGCTTTTCTCCTTACAGTTTACTTTTAATGTATATAAATCTTCATCTGTCTCTATTTAACTTTCTGGTGGCTCAGACAGTAAAGCGTCTGCCTGCAATGCAGGAGACCTGGGTTCAATCCCTGCGTTGGGAAGATCCCCTGGAGATGGAAATGGCAACCCATTCTAGTACTCTTGCCTGGAAAATTCCATAGACTGAGGAGCCTGGTAGGCTACAGTTCATGGGGTCGCAAAGAGTCAGACATGACTGAGCAACTTCACAACTTCACATTTAACTTTCATATCTATTCTTTATTTCTTTTCTTTCCTTTCAACATATTTGTTAGTTTTATTTTCATCGCTTTATTCCCCTATTGGCACCTTGATTTAGTTTTGTTTTCCAGTTTGTGCTTTAGTTTTTTGTTCTTAACTGATAGATATAATTTTTGGGTTCCTTTGTTCACTGGGTCAATCTGTTGCACTTTATTTTTGTTGGACTCTTTTGATTTTGCTTATGAATGTATATGTATATGTGTATTTTCAGTCACACTTTTTACTGTTATAAACCTCTGCCTCTACATTGGGCTTTTGCAGTTCTGTAGAGTTCTTCTTCTTTTTTATTTTTTTTCCTTTCTTCCTCCTTTATTTTTTCTTTTCACCTTTTTATAATTTTAATTTTTTAAAACTTATTATATTTTTCTACATTTATTGCTTTGTTTGCCTTTCCTCCTGTGCTTTTCCTTTTGCAGTTAATCTTTAATGTATATAAATTGTCTTCATCTACCTCTATTTAGCTTTATAAATTTATTTTTTATTTCTTTTCTTTCCTTCTTTCCTCTCCTCTGAACATATTTGTTAGTTTTGTTTTCTATGCTTTATTCCCCACTTAGCACCTTGCTTTAGTTTTGTTTTTTAGTTTGTGCTTTAGTTAGTTTTGTTCTTAACTGGAAAATATAATTTTTGATTTCCTTTGTTAGCTGGGTCAGTCTATGTACTTAATTTAAGTTGGATTGTTTTGACTTTGCTTATGGGTATATATGTATACGTGTATATTCTATTATTTTAATTATTATTTGCATGATTTTATAACTGTCATTTACCTGGGGTTCAACCTTGGTTTCTCATTTTTGGGTATTTGTTTTAATCTTACTTAATGCTATAACAAACCACTTCTGGAATCTTCATTCCTGACCAGAGATCAAGCCCTGAACTTTGAAGTGGGAGCACTGACTCCAAGACCTGAGATTACCAGAGAACTAACCCTAGGGAGTATCAAATAGTGAGAATTCACATAAAGGAAATCATTTAAATATAAGACCTGGCATCACCCAACTGCCAGTAGCACCCTGTGCAGGATGCCTCACTTAAGCAACAAACAAACAAAAAAATACAAACCCAATCATCAACAGACAGGATTACCACCACACTCAGCTTTGCCCATCAGAGGGAAAAACAAAGAAACAAAACTCAGCACAAATCTCACCCTATAGGAAGTGTACACAAACCACTGGACCAAGCTTAGGAGGGCAGAAATGAAAAGGAAGAAAGAATTCAACCTTGAAGCCTGGGAAAATGAGACCTCAAACATAATAAATTTTATATATATATATATATATAATACACAAATGAATGGACAAATTGGAAACACAGAAGTCCAAATAAGAGGAAATAGGCAAACTACCTGAAAAAGAATTTAGAATAATGACAGTAAAGATGATCAAAAACCTTGAAAACAGAATGTAGAAAATGCAAGAATCAATTAACAAAGACCTGGAAGAATTAAAGAACAAACATACAGACAAACAACACAATTACTGAAATAAAAAATACTCTGGAAGGACTCAATAGCTGACAATTTGAAGAAGTAGAATGAATCAGTGAGTTGGAAGATAAAATGGTGGAAATAACTTCTGAAGAGCAGAATAAAGTAAAAATAATGAAAAGAACTGAGGATATTCTTAGAGATCTCTGGAACAATATCAAACACACCAACATTCAAATTATAAGGGTCTCAGAAGAAGAGAAAAAGAAAGGGTATGAGAAAAATTTTGTAGAGATTATAGCTGAAAATTTCCCCAACATTGAAAAGAAAATAGTCAATCAAGTCCAAGAGGCACAGAGAGTCCCATATAGGATAAACCAAGGAGAAACATACCAAGACACATACTAATCAAACTAACAAGACTAAACACAGAGAAAGAATATTAAAAGCAGCAAGGGAAAAGCAACAAGTAACATACAAGGGAAATCCTATATGTCTAACAGCTGATCTTTCAGTAGAAACTCTGCATGCCAGAAGGGAATGGCAGGATATATTTAATGTACTGAAAGGGAAAAATCTACAACCAAGATTACTGTACCTGACAAAGATCTCATGCAAAATTGATGGAGAAATCAAAAACTTTTCAGACAGGTAAAAGTTAGGAGAATTTAATGTTAAAGGGACTTATATAGTCTTGAAATACAAGAGAAGGAAAAAGATCTACAGAATCAATCCCAAATAATTAAGAAAATGGCAATAGGAACATATATATCAATAATTACTTTAAATGTAAATGGTTTAAATGCTCCAACCAAAAGATACAGACTGGCTGAATTAATACAAAAATAAGACCCATATATATGCTGTCTACAGGAAACCCATTAAAGACACATATAGACTGAAAGTGAGAGGATGAAAAATATATTCCATGCAAATGGGAAGCAAAAGAAAGCTGGAGTAGCAGTCTTCATATCAGACAAAATAGACCTTAAAATAAAGAAGATTATAAGAGATAAGGAAGGACACTACCTAATGATCAAGGGATCAATCCAAGAGGAAGACAAAACAATTGTAAATATCTATGCACCCAACATAGGAGAACCTCAATACATAAGACAAACACTAACAGACAGAAAAGGAGAAATTGATAGTAACACAATAATAGTAGGAGACTTTTTAACACCGCACTCACACCAATGGACAGATCATCAAAACAGAAATTAATAAGGAAACACAAGTCTTAAATGATACATTAGATGAGATGGATCTCATTGATATCTTCAGGACATTCCATCCAACTGCAGACGAATACACCTTCTTCTCAAGTGCACATGGAACATTCTCCAGGATAGACCACATCTTGGGTCACAAATCAAACCTCAGCAAATTTAAGAAAGATGAAATAGTATCAGGCATCTTCTCCAACCACAACACTATGAGACTAGATATCAATTACAAGAAAAAACTGTAAGAAACACAAACACATGATGATTAAGCAATCAGATCAGATCAGATCAGTCGCTCAGTCATGTCCGACTCTTTGCAACCCCATGAGTCACAGCACGCCAGGCCTCCCTGTCCATCACCAACTCCCGGAGTTCACTCAGACTCACGTCCATCGAGACAATATGCCATCCAGCCATCTCATCCTCTGTCATCCCCTTCTCCTCTTGCCCTCAATCCCTCCCAGGATCAGCGTCTTCTTCAATGAGTCAACTCTCTGCATGAGGTGGCCAAAGTACTGGAGTTTCAGCTTTAGCATCGTTCCTTCCAAAGAAATCCCAGGGCTGATCTCCTTCAGAATGGACTGGTTGGATCTCCTTGCTGTCCAAGGGACTCTCAAGAGTCTTCTCCAACACCACAGTTCAAAAGCATCAATTCTTCGATGCTCAGCCTTCTTCACCGTACATTTCTAAATAACCAACAGGTTACTAAATAAATCAAAAGGGAAATAAAAAAAAACTTCTAGAAATGAATGACAAAGAAAATACAACTCAAAACCTATCAGATGCAGTAAAAGCAGTTCCAAGAGGGAAGTTTATAGCAATACAATCCTACCTCAAGAAACTAGAAAAAAATCGAATAGACAACCTAATTTTACACCCAAGACAACTGGAAAAAAAAAAAAAAAAAAGAATAAAAACCCCTCAAAATTAGTAGAAGGAAAGAAATTATAAAGATCTGAGCAGAAATAAATGTAAAAGAAATGAAAGAAGCAGTAGTAATGATTAATAAAACTAAACAGTGTTTTTTTGAGAAGATAAATAAAACTGACAAACATTTGGCAAGACTCATCAAGAAAAAAAAAGAGAGAAGACTCAAATCAATAAAATTAGAAATGAAAACGGAGAGGTTACAACAGACAATGCAGAAATACAAAGGGTTACAAGAGACTATTATGAACAACTATATGGAAATAAAATTGATAACCTGGAAGAAATCAACAGATTCTTAGAAAAGTTCAATCTTCCAAGACTGAACCAGGAAGAAATAGAAATTATAAACAATGCAATTACAAGCACTGAAATTGAAGGTGTAATCAAAAATCTCCCCAAAAATAAAAGCCCAGGACCAGATTACTTCACAGGAGAATTCTGTCAAACATTTAGAGAAGAGCTAATGCCTATTCTTCTAAAACTCTTTCAGAAAATTGCAGAGGAGGGAATACTTTCAATCTCATTCTATGAGGTCATCATCAGCATGATATTAAAACCAGACAAAGACAACATAAAAAAAGAAAACTACAGGCCAATATCACTGATGAACATAGATGCAAAAATCCTCAACAAAACTTTACCAAACAGAATTCAACAACACATCAAAAAGCTCAAACACCATGATCAATTGGGTTTACTTTAGGGATGCAAGGATTCTTCAATATATGCATATCAATCAATGTGACACACCATATTAACAAACTGAAAGATGAAAATCATATGATCATCTCAATAGATGCAGAAAAAGCCTTTGACAAAATTCAAGACCCATTTATGATTAACACTCTTCAAAAAATGGGCATAGAGGGAACCTACCTCAACATATTAAAGGCCATACATATGCCTACAGCAAACATTATTCTCAATGGTGAAAAATTGAAAGCATTCCCCCTAAGATCAGGAACAAGACAAGGGTCAACTTTCACCATTATTATTCAACATAGTTCTGGAAGTCCTAGCTACAGCCATCAGAGAAGAAAAGGAAATAAAAGAATCCAGACCAGAAAAGAAGAAGTAAAGCTCTCAGTGTTTGCAGATGACATGATACAGTACATAGAAAACCCGAAAGATAGTATAAGAAAATAACTAGAGCTAATCGGTGAATTTAGCAAAGTTGCAGGGTGTAAAATCAATACACAGAAATCACTTGCATTTCTATGTACAAACAATGAAAAATCAGAAAGAGCAATTAAGGAATCAATCCCATTCATCATTGTAACAAAAGGAATTAAATATTTAGGAATAAACTTACCTAAGGAGACAAAAGAACTGCACACAGAAAATTATAAGACACTAATGAAAGAAATCAAAGATCACATATACAGATGGAGAGAGACTCCATGTTCCTGGGGAGGAAGAATCAATATTTTGAAAATGACTATACTCCCAAATGGAATCTCTAGATTCAATGTGATCCCTATCAAGTTATCAATGGCATTTTTCACAGAGCTAGAAGACAAAATTTCACAATTCATATGAAAACACAAAATACCCTGAATAGCCAAAGCAGTCTTGAGAAAGAAGAATGAAACTGGTGGAATCAACCTTCCTAACTTCAGATTATACTACAAAGCTTGATACTACAGTCATCAAGACAGTATGGTACTGGCACAAAAACAGAAAAATAGATAAATGAAACAAGATAGAAAGCCCAGAAATAAACCCATGCACCTATGGGTACCTTATTTTTGACAAAGGAGGCAAGAATATACAATGGGGCAAAGACAGCTTCTTCAATAAATGGTGCTGGGAAAACTAGACAGCTACATGTAAAAGAATGAAATTAGAACACTTCCTAACACCACACACAAAGATAAACTCAAAATGGATTAAAGACCTAAATGTAAGACCAGAAACTATAAAAATCTTAGAGAAAAACATAGGCAGAACACTCAATGACATAAATCCAAGCAAGATCCTCTATGGAGAGTAATGGAAATAAAAACAAAAGATAACAAGTGGAACCTGATTAAACTTAAAAGCTTTGCACAGCAAAGCACACTATTCAGATCAGTTCAGTTCAGTTGCTCAGTTGTGTCCAACTCTTTGCAACCCCATGAATCACAGCATGCCAGGCCTCCATGTCCATCACCAACTCCCAGAGTTTACCCAAACTCACGTCTATCGAGTCAGTGATGCCATCCAGCCATCTCATCCTCTGTCGTCCCCTTCTCCTCCTGCCCCCAATCCCTCCCAGCATCAGGGTCTTTTCCAATGAGTCAACTCTTCACATGAGGTGGCCAAAGTATTGGAGTTTCAGCTTCAGCATCAGTCCTTCCAATGAACACCCAGGACTGATCTCATTTAGGATGGACTGGTTGGATCTCCTTACAGTCCAAAGGACTCTCAAGAGTCTTCTCCAACACCACAGTTCAAAAGCATCAATTATTCGGTGCTCAGCTTTCTCCACAGTTCAAGTTTCACATCCATACATGACTGCTGGAAAAACCATAGCCTTGACTAGATGGACCTTTGTTGGCAAAGTAATGTCTCTGCTTTTGAATATGCTGTCTAGGTTGGTCATAACTCTCCTTCCAAGGAGTAAGCGTCTTTTAAGTTCATGGCTGCAATCACCATCTTCAGTGATTTTGGAGCCCCCCAAAATAAAGTCTGACACTGTTTCCACTGTTTCACCATCTATTTGCCATGAAGTGATGGGACCAGATGATATGGTCTTAGTTCTCTGAATGTTGAGCTTTAAGCATAGGTAAAGTGAGAAGACAACCTTCAGAATGGGAGAAAATAATAGCAAATGAAACAACTGACAAAAGATTAATTTCCCAAATATACAAGCAGCTCATACAACTCAATACTAGAAAAATAGACTACCCAATCAAAAAGTGGGCAAAAGACCTAAACAGACATTTCTCCAAAGAAGACATACAGATGGTTAATAAACACATGAAAAGATGCTCAAAATTTCTTATTATTTGAGAAATGCAAATAAAAACTACAATGAGATATCATCTCACACCAGTAAGAATGGCCATCATCAAAAAGTCCACAAACAATAAATGTTGGAGAGAATGGAACATTCTTGCGCTGTTGGTGGGAATGTATATTGATACAACCACTATGGAAGATGATAATGTAGATTCCTTAAAAACTAGAAATAAAACCACCATATGACCCAGCAATCCCACTCCTAGGCATATACCCTGAGGAAACCAAAATTGAGAAAGACACATGTATCCCATTGTTCATTGCAGCACTATTTACAATAGCTAGAACATGCTTCTACAATAGCCAGAAGCAACCTAGATGTTCATCAACAGATGAATGGATAAAGAAATTGTACATATACACAATGGAATGTTGTGAAAGTGAGTTAGTTGCAGTCATGTCTGACTCTTTGTGATTCCATGGACTGCAGCCTGTTCTGCTCCTCTATCCATGGACTTCTCCAGGCAAGAGTACTGGAGTGGGTTGCCATTTCCTTCTCCAGGGGATCTTCCCCACCCGGGGATCGAACTCAGGTCTCCCAAATTGCAGGCAGATTCTCTACCAACTGAGCCATGTTACTCAGCCATAAAAAGGAATGCCTTTGAGTTAGTTCTAATGAGGTGGATGAACCTAGAACCTATTACACATAGTGAAGTGAGTCAGAAAGAAAAAGATAAATATTGTATTCTAAGGCATATATATGGAATGTAGAAAAATGGTACTGAAGAATTTACTTATAGGCAAGCAATGGAGAAAAAGACGGAGAATAGACTTATGGACATGGGGAGAGAGGAGGAGAGAGTGAGATGCATGGAAAGAGTAACATGGAAGCTTACATTACCATATGTAAAATAAATAGCCAATGGGAATTTGCTGAATGGCTCATGAAACTCAAACAGGGGGTCTGTATCAACCTAGAGGGGTAGGATGGAGAGGAAGATGGGAGTGAAGTTCAAAAGCGGAAGGAGGGGGTATATGTATACCCATGGCTGAATCAGGTTTCGTTTGACAGCAAATTAAATTTTGTAAGTAATTATCCTTCAGTATGCAGGTCAGGAAGCAACAGTTAGAACTGGTCATGGAACAACAGACTGGTTCCAAATAGGAAAAGGAGTACGTCAAGGCTGTATATTGTCACCATGTTTATTTAACTTATATGCAGAGTACATCATGAGAAATGCTGGACTGGAGGAAACACAAGCTGGAATCAAGATTGCCGGGAGAAATATCAATAACCTCAGATATGCAGATGATACCACCCTTATGGCAGAAAGTGAAGAGGAACTAAAAAGCCTCTTGATGAAAGTGAAAGTGGAGAGTGAAAAGGTTGGCTTAAAGCTCAACATTCAGAAAATGAAGATCATGGCATCTGGTCCCATCACTACATGGGAAATAGATGGAGAAACAGTGGAAACAGTGTCAGACTTTATTTTTCTGGGCTCCAAAATCACTGCAGATGGTGACTGCAGCCATGAAATTAAAAGACGCTTACTCCTTGGAAGGAAAGTTATGACCAACCTAGATAGCATATCCAAAAGCAGAGACATCACTTTGCCAACAAAGGTTCGCCTAGTCAAGGCTATGGTCTTTCCTGTGGTCATGTATGGATGTGAGAGCTGGACTGTGAAGAAGGCTGAGCACCAAAGAATTGATGCTTTTGAACTGTGGTGTTGGAGAAGACTCTTGAGAGTCCCTTGGACTGCAAGGAGATCCAACCAGTCCATTCTGAAGGAGATCAGCCCTGGGATTTCTTTGGAAGGAATGATGCTAAAGCTGAAACTCCAGTATTTTGGCCACCTCATGCGAAGAGTTGACTCATTGGAGAAGACTCTGATGCTGGGAGGGATTGAGGGCAGGAGGAGAAGGGGACGACAGAGGATGCGATGGCTGGATGGCATCACTGACTCGATGAATGTGAGTCTGAGTGACCTCCGAGAGCTGGTGATGGATAGGGAGGCCTGGAGTGCTGCAGTTCATGGGGTCGCAAAGAGTCGGACACGACTGAGCGACTGATCTGACCTGATCTGATCTGATCCTTCAGTAAAAAAAATAAAAAAGGAGACATCACTTTGCTGACAAAGGTGTGTATAGTCATTGCTATGGCTTTTCCAGTAGTCATATATGGATGTGAGAGTTGGACCATAGAGAAGGCTGAGCGCCAAAGAATTGATGCTTTTGAATTTTGTGCTGAGGAAAACTCTTGAGAGTACTTTGGACTTCAAGGAGATCAAACCAGTCAATCTTAAAGGAAATTGCAGGGAAAGAGCAAACTAGCCAAGATGGCATTGCCAGGCTCTCTTGCCCCATGGCCTCTTGCTCTTGTCCCACTTTTTGTAAATATTGATTATGTAACAGCTGAGGTCACTTATAGCACTGCTCATGCATGTCACAAGGTTAATGTTACAGCTGAAATCTCTTTTAGTACTGTGCATATGCATCACAAGGTACTTGCTTGGTCATAGGCTACTTTGTGTGGTACATCTTTGTGAGCTTCACCATGAAAGCCCTGGCTGCTGCTGCACTGGGGCTACATTGGAGCAACACCATGGTTATGGTATGTTAGGTTATGCTATGGCTCCATTATGGCTGTGTTATGGTTATGTTACCTCTGCTGCTGCTATGGCTGCTGTGTCAGCTAGGAGAGAAGCTGTGTTATGGCTGCTGTGCCAGCCAGGAGAGAATAAATGTGTCTGCAGTTCCTGTAGCCCCTCAAGTCTTATTCCAGCCTTTTAGCTCAGCCTTGCCCACTCTGGGTTCACAGAACAGTATAGACAATGTGAACAGGATCAGCAATGCAGAAATCAACCCTGAATGTTCATCAGCTGGACTGATGTTGAAGCCGAAGCTCCAATACTTTGGCCACCTCGTGTGAAGAGCTTATTCATTGGAAAAGCCCCTGATGCTGGGGAAGATTGAGGGCAAGAGAAGAGGAGGGTGGCAGAGAAGAGATTGTTAGATAGCATCACTGACTCTATGGACATGAGTTCGAGCAAACTCTGCGAGACAGTGAAAGACAGAGAAGCCTGGTGTACTGTAGTTCATGGAGTCACAAAGAGTCAGACACAACTGAGCAACAATGACACCAGTCCCTCAATAGTGCTAGGCTGCACAGGCTCCCAAGAAGCTGTGGTCAGTGACCTGCACATGTTCATAACTTGGTAGCAGCTGTGGTGGCCATTACAATACCAGCATGTCCACCTCTTGGATTGGAGACTGACCACAGCTGTGTCCTGCCCTGCCTCTGGCACTTGCATGGTGCAACCTGTATGCCCACCTCTATGGTTGAAGACTGACTGCAGCCATATCCCTCCTTGCCTCTTGCACTTGTGCTTATGACTAGTGCTCCCATCTTTGGGGTTGGAGACTGATTGTAGCCATGTCTCACCCCACCTGTGGCACTCATCAAGGTGGTGTTTTGCCATCTGTGAGTACATGGAGTTAGAGCATCCCTGTGAGAATGATCTCTTGCATCTCTGGCAGGCTTAGCCTTTTTCCTGGACCCCCTCAGTTGTGTTATATTAGTCCTCTCAGACTGTCTTCATGACACTTAATCCCAGTGCCCTCCCTGGGTTCTGACCTCCAAAGCCTTGGCCTCAGCACTCAGCCCTCCCACCCTCCCTGGTAGACATGCAGACACACATCTCAGGATGGGTATTGGAGGTCGGCTTTGATCTCTGTTCAGATTTCTCTCCATTTTGCCTCTGCACACCGGTTGCTGTGCTCTCCTCTGGGTTTCTGAACTGCACCCTTGTCCCTGCGCAAGAGAGAGTTTCCATGTGTGCAGAAACTTTTCCTCCACAGCTCCTTCCCAGATATTCAGGTTCTGTCTAGATTCCTTTGTCTAGTTCCATCTAGACTCTCTTTCCCCGCCCGCCCCCCCTTATGTGGGGATTAGCGTGCCTTTTTGGAAGACAGACATCTTCTGCCAGCATTCAGTAGGTGTTCTGTAGGAGTGGTTCACATGCATATGCATTTTTGATGTAGGGAGGAAGGTGATGTCTGTGTCTTACTCCTCACCTGCTGCTACTGCTGCTAAGTCGCTTCAGTCGTGTCCGACTCTGTGCGACCCCACAGAAGGAAGCCCACCAGGCTCCCCCGTCCCTGGGATTCTCCAGGCAAGAACAGTGGAGTGGGTTGCCATTTCCTTCCCCAATGCATGAAAGTGAAAAATGAAAGTGAAGTCGCTCAGTCGTGTCCGACTCTTAGCGACCCCATGGACTGGAGCCTACCAGGATCCTCCGTCCATGGGATTTTCCAGGCAAAAGTACTCCTCACCATCTTGCCTTAAATCCTTCTGAAATGTGTCAAAAGATTTTTCTATGTCTACTGTGGTGATCATATTGTTTTTATCCTTCAAGTTGTAATATGGTGTATCACATTGATAGATTTATGTATATTAAAAATTCTTGCATCCCTTGGATATATCCCACTTGATTGTGGTCTGTGATCCTTTTAATGTGTTGTTGGATTTGGTTTGCTAGTATTTTGTTGAAGATTTTTGCACCTATATTTACCAATGATATTGGCCTATAATTTTTTTGAGGTATCTTTGTTTGTTGCTATTAGGGTGATAGTGGCCTCATAAAAGGAGTTTGGGAGTGTTTCTCCCTCTGCAATTTTTTGAAAGAGTTTGAGAAAGATAGGTGTTAGCTCTTTTCTAAATGTTTGATGGAATTACCCTGTGAAGCCATCTAGTCCTGGACTTCTGTTTCTTGAAAGATTTTTAAACACAGTTTCAACTTCAGTGCTTGTGACTGGTCTGTTCACATTTTTATTTCTTCCTGCTTCAGTCTTGGAAGATTGCTCTTTTCTAAGAATTTGTCCATTTCTTCCAGGTTGTTCATTTTATTGGCATATGATTATTTATAGTAGTCTCTTACGATTCCTTCCACTTCTTGCACTGTCAGCTGTATCTTCTTTTTCATTTCTAATTCTATTGATTTCAGGCTCCTTCCTTTTCTCTTGATGAGTCTGGCTAAAAGTTTATCAACATTGTTCATCTTCTCAAAGAACCTGCTTTTAGTTTCATTGATCTTTGCTATTGTTTTCTTAATTTATATTTCATTTATTTTTGATTCTTTTGTTTGAGATGAGAGATGTGTATAAAAATCAATACCAAGGTACATGTCAAGGAAAATTTTTTCCTATATTTTCCCTCAGAGTTCATGTCTTAACAGCTTACATTTATGTTTTTATTTAATTTTTGTGAGTGGTGTAAGATATGAACCAACTTTTATTCTTGTGCATGTGAATATCCAATATTCCCAGCACTATTTACTGTCTTTTCCCCATTAAGTATTCTTGACTCCTCTGTCAAATACTAGTTTATTGTATATGCTTGAGTTTATTTGGAGCCTCTTGATTCTGTTCCGTTTCTTTATTTGTTTTTATGCCAGTACCATACTATTTTAATTACCATAGCTTTATAGTTATGAGGCTTCCTTGGTGGCTCAGACTGTAAAGAATCATCCTATCAATGCAGGAGACACCAGGACCATACTATTTTAATTATCATAGCTTTCTAATATGACTTTTAAAAATGTGTCCCGCATTGATCTTCTTTCTCAGTATTTCTCTGGGTATTTGGGGTAATTTTGTGGTTCAATATAAATTGTAGGAGTGTTTTTTCTAATTTTTTAAAAAATGCCATTGGAATCTTGATAGGAATTGTATTGAATCTGTAGATGGTTTTTTGTACTATTGATGCTTTAACAGAATTCTTCCAATCCATAAATACAGGATACCTTTTCATTTATTTTCTCTCCTTCAATTTTTTTTTTCCATCAATATCTTGTAGTTTTCATCAATGTTTTGTAGTTTAACTTCTTTCTTTAAATTTATTCCTTGGGGTTTTTGTTTTGTTTTGTTTTTTGATGCTGTTGTAAATGAGATTTATTTCTCTATTTCTTTTTCAGAAAATTTCCTTTTAGCGTGTATGGAGACACTACTGATATTTATATGTTAAATTGTATACTGCAACTTTACTAAATTCATTGTTTAATTTCAACAGGGTTTTTTGTTTGTTTGTTTGTTTAAATTTTTGTTAAAAATTTCTAGGAAAGAGGTGAAAAAATAAGGCCAATTGAGGATCCTGTGATTTCTGGAATGACTTGAAGAGAGGGCTTACAGTCCAGGTGCTCACAGACATGAAACATAGGAGCAAGCATAAAAATGAAATTCTAGGCTTAGATCTTGATGCTCCTGAGCCATATGTCTGATCTAGCCTGGACCATGTTTTTATGTATATTATGTTTATTTGTGGCATATTATTTTCAAAGATAACTGCAGAAATTCCTCCTATGTGCCTTGAAGTATGACTTTGTCACTCCTCAAATCAGAGATGGAGCATATTGTTCCCTGTCCCTTGAACCTGATCTTGTGATTTGCTTTGACCAATAAATAGAATGTGACACAATAATGCTTTGTGACCTCTAAAGTTAAACCTTAAAAAATCTCAGAATTTTTGCTTTCACTCTTAAAATTTTAAGAGTTCCAACTTCTGAAGAGGTCTAGTTTATCCTATTGAAGAATGAGTGTTCATCCAGAGAAAGCATGACAGATGTTAGCCAGCAAGCTATCAGATATTCAGAGGAGTACGTCAAGGCTGTATATTGTCACCATGTTTATTTAACTTATATGCAGAGTACATCATGAGAAACGCTGGACTGGAAGAAACACAAGTTGGAATCAAGATTGCTGGGAGAAATATCAATAACCTCAGATATGCAGATGACACCACCCTTGTGGCAGAAAGTGAAGAGGAACTCAAAAGCCTCTTGATGAAGGTAAAAGTGGAGAGTGAAAAAGTTGGCTTAAAGCTCAACATTCAGAAAACAAAGATCATGGCATCCAGTCCAATCACTTCATGGGAAATAGATGGGGAAACAATGGAAACAGTGTCAGACCTTATTTTTCTGGGCTCCAAAATCACTACAGATGGTGACTGCAGCCATGAAATTAAAAGACACTCCTTGGAAGGAAAGTTATGACCAACCTAGATGGCATATTAAAAAGCAGAGACATTACTTTGCCAACAAAGGTCCGTCTAGTCAAGGCTATGGTTTTTCCAGTGGTCATGTTATGGATGTGAGAGTTGGAATGTGAAGAAAGCTGAGTGCCAAAGAATTGATGCTTTTGAACTGTGGTGTTGGAGAAGACTCTTGAGAGTCCCTTGGACTGCAAGGAGATCCAACCAGTCCATCCTAAAGGAGATCAGACCTGGGTGTTCATTGGAAGCACTGATGCTGAAGCTGAAACTTTGACCACCTGATGTGAAGAGCTGACTTATTTGAAAAGACCCTGATGCTGGGAAGGATTGAGGGCAGGAGGAGAAGGAGATGACAGAGGATGAGATGGTTGGATGGCATTATCGACTCAAAGGACATGAGTTTGGGTAAACTCCGGGAGTTGGTGATGGACAAGGAGGCCTGGCGTGCTGCAGTTTATGGGGTTGCAAAGCGTCGGACATGACTGAGCGACTGAACTGAACTGAACTGAGAAAACAAAAACATCATACAGTACTTATGTAGCAATACTATAAGTGAGTGTTTATATAATGCTTTATAGTTGGCACAGGTTTTTTGTATAACATCTTATTTCCCTGGATCCACAAAACAACCTTGTTTTCCAACTCTCTAAAGTAGCTGTGTGAGCTTCCTGCTCTAATTTTAAACATTATATGGAATATGTATAGTATTTACCCATATTATAGATGAAGCTGAGATATAGAAAGAGTACAGGATTCATGCACAATCACAGGGCTGATAAGTGAGGAGAAGCGGCTCAAAGAGAAGTTACCTCCCTTCAGACTTGCTCTTTGTCTTACTGGCTGTATATATCATATTTTCTCTCTTGAGAACACAATTGGATGACTGGTAAAAGCCAGGGGAATGATCTTAGCTCTGATAGTTACCAGAACACACTACTGTGATATGGATAGCTGCTGAGCAAGGAAAGCAGCTTTGCCAGGGATGCTGGCCACTACACAGATGAGGAATCATCTCTGAATGCAGAAAATAGTTTGGCTGTCATGCCAAGAGATCTCCTATAGCCTCTAATAAAATCTGAGCCCAGCCTTCAGTTCATTAATTGGTGTGCAGCTATGACAGGTTTTCATAAGAAGCTTAAAAATAAATAAAGTAAAATATATTCTAACCACAATCCTAAATTAGCACAAGAGAACTGCACTGGCCTGTGGAGATGGTAGGCAGTGGCGGGATGGACCTCTTGTCCATTATTTCTTGGACAGTATCCTTGCCAAGTGAAATAATTCTTTTTCTACACCCACCTCACTGCCTTTCATTTTAAGTCCTCATTTCTCACCTAGTTGTCTATGACAGCTTTCCAACTGGTATTCATGTTTTAACACAAAACTCTTCCTCCTTTCAACCACTTTGGCACCAATTCTGTGTCCTGGAGCCATCGATAAACCAGGTTTATAAATTAAAGCCCCATTGTAGGATTTATTTGTCATTACTTAAACAAATGTTGAAAAATTTTAGAACCTATCGTTTATCGAATTAATGCAAGAGCCACCACACCATAAGCACTAGCTAATTATCCGAATTGCCTCATCTCCTTGTTTATACTCAAGGTAATCTGAGCAACATCCACTTCTATAGAAGCATTGCAATTTCTTATATTCTCCATGCCTTTGCTCATAGTTCTGCCTTTGTCTAAAATCTTTCCTTTTATTGTCTAGTAATTTACTAATCTAGCTTCTACCCATAGCTTAACATTAAGCGTACACTTCAACTCCATTGGGAAGCCTTGTTTGTGCTCTTCATTTCTCTGAATAGAATCTCTCATAATATATTTTCTGTAAGAAATTATTTATTTATTTTTATTATTGGCTATGCTGGGTCTTCATTGCTACACATGGGCTTTGTCTAGTTGTGGCAACTAAGGGCTATTCTTCATTTTGGTGCATGGGATGCTCATAGCAGTGACTTCTCTTGTTGGGGAAGACAGGCTCTAGGTACATGGGCTTCAGTATTTGTGGCACATGGGCTCAGTAGTTGTGGCTCATGGGCTCTAGTGTGCTGGCTCAGTGGTTGTGACAACAGGCTTAGTTGCCCCGTGGCATGTGGGATCATCTCAGACCAGGGATTGAACCCATGTCCTCTGCATTGGCAGGTGATTCTTAACCACTAGACCACCAGGAAGGTCCTCTCTCATAATCTATTATAACTCTATAATAGAGATGAGTCTCAAGTAGTTAGATGTGTGGAGGCTATATAAGCAAGGATTCTATTTGAGGAAGGCCAGTATTATGAAGCCCATATTTGAAATCTACCAATTTAAAATTTTCATTTGCTGCTGCTGCTGCTACTGCTGCTAAGTCGCTTCAGTCGTGTCCAACTCTGTGCGACCCCATAGACAGAAGCTCACCAGGCTCCCCCGTCCCTGGGATTCTCCAGGCAAGAATACTGGAGTGGGTTGCCATTTCCTTCTCCAATGCATGAAAGTCAAAAGTGAAAGTGAAGTCGCTCAGTCGTACCCAACTCTTAGCGACCCCATGGACTGGAGCCTACCAGGATCCTCCGTCCATGGGATTTTCCAGGCAAAAGTACTGGGGTGGGGTGCCATTGCCTTCCCCAAAAATTTTCATTTACATTTATGTAATACTGAGCTGGAAGTAGGGGTTGAGGTCGAATACATGGTAGAGAGAAGAGGTGGGGTGTGAGGTTGAAATCAATTTCCTAAGATCAAGGGTTTCTGTGTGGGTGTTAGTCACTCCAAAATAACCTCAGATATGCAGATGACACCACCCTTATGGTAGAAAGTGAAGAAGAACTAAAAGACCTCTTGATGAAAGTGAAAGTGGAGAGTGAAAAAGTTGGCTTAAAGCTCAATATTCAGAAAACGAAGATCATGGCATTTGGTCCCATCACTTCATGGGAAATAGATGGGGAATCAGTGGAAACAGTGTCAGACTTTATTTTGGGGGCTCCAAAATCACTGCAGATGGTGACTGCAGCCATGAAATTAAAAGACGCTTACTCCTTGGAAGGAAAGTTATGACCAACCTAGATAGCATATTAAAAAGCAGAGACATTACTTTGCCAACAAAGGTCTGTCTAGTCAAGGCTATGGTTTTTCCAGTGGTCATGTATAGATGTGAGAGTTGGACTGTGAAGAAAGCTGAGCACCAAAGAATTGATGCTTTTGAACTGTGGTGTTGGAGAAGACTCTTAGAGTCCCTTGGACTGCAAGCAGATCCAACCAGTCCATTCTGAAGGAGATCAGTCCTGGGATTTCTCTGGAAGGACTGATGTTAAAGCTGAAACTCCAGTCCTCTGGCCACCTCATGTGAAGAGTTGACTCATGGGAAAAGACTCTGTTGCTGAGAGGGATTTGGGGGCAGGAGGAGAAGGGGATGACAGAGGATGAGATGGCTGGATGGTATCACTGACCCGATGGACATGACTCTGAGTGAACTCCGGGAGTTGGTGATGGACAGGGAGGCCTGGCGTGCTGCGATTCATGGGGTCGCAAAGAGTCGGACACGACTGAGCGACTGAACAGAACTGAACTGAGTGTTCAACTCTTTGCGACCCCATGGATTATAGCCAGGATCCTCTGTCCATTGAATTCTCCAGGGAAGAATACTAAAGTAGGTTGCCATTCCCTTCTCCAGGGCAAGAGTTCCTAGACACTCTCATCTAGTATCTCCATTAGGTAAAGAGAGAAGTACTAGATGAGAGTATAGATCTTTTGCCTTTTAAAATAGGATATTTCATATGAGTCTAGGCTGATAATTTTTTGTAAAGATGGTTAAAACTAATCATTAGTCGTTCCAAGTAAACAAATACATATTTTCCATGAAAAAAATATAAAAGAATCTGTCTTCACAGCATTATTGAATCAACCAATTCAAATTCATTAACTATTAGGCAACCAGAAATACAGTCAAGCAATTTACACTTGCCAATGAATCAATGAATTGGTTGGCTGCTGCTGCTGCTGCTGAGTCGCTTCAATCGTGTCCGACTCTGTGCAATCCCATAGACGGCAGCCCACCAGGCTCCTCCGTCCCTGGGATTCTCCAGGCAAGAATACTGGAGTGGGTTGCCATTTCCTTCTCCAATGCATGAAAGTGAAAAGTGAAAGCGAAGTCACCCAGTCGTGTCCGACTCTTAGCGACCCCATGGACTGGAGCCCACCAGGCTCCTCCGTCCATGGGGTTTTCCAGGCAAGAGTACTGGGGTGGGGTGCCATTGCCTTCCCCAGAATTGGCTGGCTACACAGCATAAATAGTCCAGTCATGTGGGTTTTGTGTAGACAGACACAGCCTGACTTTCTCTGAGGTGGCAATCTAGCAAACAAACCAACCCAAGGGAATCCTGTGCACACAGGCTAGTTCCCACACCTTTCCCACCAACTGAAGCAGATTAAATTAATAAATTTGCTCTGTTTATGGACATTATAAGCAATGTAGGCATCTCAAGTGACAATCAGCCAGGCAGAGAAACCAGTTAACTGCTGCTAAGTCGCTCCAGTCGTGTCCGACTCTGTGCGACCCCACAGACGGAAGCCCACCAGGCTCCCCCGTCCCTGGGATTCTCCAGGCAAGAACACTGGACTGGGTTGCCATTTCCTTCTCCAATGCATGAAAGGGAAAAGTGAAAGTGAAGTTACTCAGTCGTGTCCGACTCTTAGCGACCCCATGGACTGGAGCCTACCAGGATCCCCCGTCCA
The DNA here is from genome assembly GCA_935064755.1 of Tragelaphus eurycerus. Lineage (NCBI taxonomy): Eukaryota > Metazoa > Chordata > Mammalia > Artiodactyla > Bovidae > Tragelaphus > Tragelaphus eurycerus. The sequence goes on from CAKXYN010000023.1 coordinate 19,407,757, forward strand.
TGGGATTTTCCAGGCAAAAGTACTGGGGTGGGGTGCCATTGCCTTCCCCAACCAGTTAACTAGTGGATCTAAATCGCAAGGAAAAGGAGCCATTTCTTAAACGACCTGAATACATTCTGGGTACAAATTACTAAGTTAAATAATGAATAAATTCCAAGTCTTTGTTGTTTGTAACTTCATTCATTTATCAAAAATTTTAACTTCTTTTTCTGTATTAGACTTTAAGAAACAATGATAAGTAAATTGTGCTTCTTCCAACATAAAAGAGAGAGTAGCTCCAAGTAGATATTTTCAAGTTGCTTCTTTTCAGCATTTCTTAGATCAAAATCTTGGAAAGTGAAAGAGAAATAAAGGGAAAGAGAATCATCTTTTGTCAAACCTGATTACCCCTACTTGGTGATTTTATATACAGAAGCTTTGGCCTTGCGTGAAAGAGAATTGAAAAACAACCAACTCACCTGAGTGTCACACACATTTTTAGATAACAGCTGCAATTCCTTCTGATATAGCAGACAAATAAGATGATAATTTCTTACACTTACCCCAGTTCTTTCCCAGTGTTTCACATATATTCTCTCATCTGACCTTCATCTTCATCCTAAGAGAGACAGGACAAGCATCATTATTTCACTTGTAAAGATAAGGAAATCAAGGGCTGGGAAGTTTAATGATTTTCCAAACAGACATAACTAGTGTCATTATCAGCATTCCTTTTAAAGGTGTGGTCGTCCTCACATTGAAACATTTTTACCAAATACGATTTCTTGGTTGAACAATATTTATAGACATTATCTTGATTTATTTAGGGTAGTGTTGGTGAAATAGGCTACAACCTCTTTGAAGACACTGAATACACATTTTATTAATATTTTTGTTTGTGCAATCCTCTGTAATGCCCTCCTTCCTCCTACCTTTTGTTCAATGGAAATATACTGGAATTTGGAATCTGGGATCATTTACTGCAGTGCTTGCACCTGAACAAATGTCTTCTCAAGCAACAAAATACAAAGACACTATAAGGGACTGAAAATAACTGTGTGCTTGAGCAGTTGGGGCAAATTATGGACAAGATACAAAAAGACCAAAAACTGAACTACCACTTCTCAAAATCCAGGAACAAAATCAGGGTACTGCACATGCCCTCTGCACATAACACCACCAAAGGGGTGGGCAAACCACCTAAGCTGTCCCTCTGGCCTGCCCCTGGACTCATCCCCTATCCTCATCATATATAAGGAAACCAGCTTGCCCCTGCCTTGGGAAATAAGCAAGGGAAACTGTCACTTGTTTCTGCTCCCCGCTACTGCAATAGGGACCCCAGTAAAACTTTTCTTAATTTTTTTGTCTGGCCTTTTATCAATTTCTATTGATTAATGAAGGCCAAGAACCCTGGTCAATAACACAACCACTGAAGTCTATTTCAGGTCCTTTGTGAGCCATGAAGCCTTGTCTTACTTCTCAAATCTACTTTATTCAACACCTTCTCTGAATTCTTTTAGCACTGCAACAGAAACAATTTTTTTAATTTAAATTTATTTATTTTAATAGGAGGTTAATTACTTTACAATATTATATTGGTTTTGTCATACATTGACATGAATCTGCCACGAGTGAACACGTGTTCCCCATCCTGAACGCCCCCTCCCACCTCCCTCCCCAAACCATCTCTCTGGGTCATCCTAGCACACCAGCCCCAAGCATCCAGTATCATGCATTGAACCTGGACTGGCGATTTGTTTCATATATGATATTATACATGTTTCATTGCCATTCTCTCAAATCATCCCACCCTCTCCCTCTCCCACAGAGTCCAAAAGACTGTTCTATACATCTGTGTTTGAAGAGCTAATTTTTTTATTTTGGATTTACTAATTAAGATGTTATGCTGGGTCTTGATGTAAAGAAGAAAGAGTAATGCCTGTTACCTGTCTGGCAAGGCAGGGACGAGGCAACTTACTGCTACAGGATCTAGGGCATGCTTTGTTGGAGTTTTCAACGCAGTGGGGCTCTAAAGGGAAAAGACCTGCTCTGTATATGGAGTGAAGAATATAAAGACATTCAACAATTTTGTTATGTACCTTTTAGGCTACCATTTAATATTTCACTTGCCTCACTATTATAATCCCAACAAGAATGCTTCAGGCTGTAAGGATTCCCAACCAGGAAAGTATCCTGAGTCTACTGGTTAGGACAAGCATAGGAAAGGAAAAATTATTTAACACAGAATAAAATAACCATCAGCTATCTCCCCCATAAAGTATAAACCTACCTGGGAGAAGAATAGTTTTCAAGGGCAGCACTTTGCTAAGCTTTTGACAAGAATTCCTTGGAAGTGAACAGTGTTTGTTTGCATTGTTAAGTCCCAACATATTTATATAAATCATTCACATTGTCATTTTTCATTTGACTACCATCCTGTGCCAGATCTTCACATTGGCTGAGGATGAGGATAGGGTAAGAAGTGGAGTGGGGGTGGGCATAAAAATTTTTTTAAATGCACAGTCCTTGTCCTTTCATTTTAATTTGGAGACAGGTATGTGCAAGGAGGTATATTTCTTCACAGAGAAATATCAACAACCTCAAATGTGCAGAAGATACCACTCTAATGGAGGAAAATGAAGAGGAACTAAAAAGTCTCTTGATGAGGGTGAAAGAGAAGAGTGGAAAAGCTGGCCTGAACTCAACAATCAAAAAACTAAGATCATGGCATCCAGTCCCATCACTTCATGGCAAATAGATGGGGGGAAAGTGGAAATGGTAGCATATTTCAATTTCTTGGGCTCCAAAATAACTGCAGACGGTGACTGCAGCCATGAAATTAAGAGATGCTTGCTCCTTGGAAGGAAAACCATGACAAGCCTAGACAGTGTGTTAAGAACCAGAGACATCACTTTGCCCAAAAGGTCCATATAGTCAAAGCTATGGTTTTTCCAGTAGTCATGTCTGGATGTGAGAGTTAGACCATAAAGACAGCTGAGTGCCAAAGAAATGATGCTTTCAAATTGTGGTGTGGAGAAGAGTCTTAAGAGTTCCTTGGACTGCTGGGAGATCAAACCAGTCAATCCTAAAGGAAATCGGTCCTGAATATTCATTGGAAGGACTGATGCTGAAGCTGAAGCTTCAATTCTTTGGCCACCTGAAACAAACAGCTGACTTATTGGAAAAGAAACTGATGTTGGGAAAGATTGAGGGCAAAAGGAGAAGGGGCAGCAGAGGATGAAATGATTAGATAACATCACTGACTCAATGGACATGAGTTTGAGCAAACTCCAGGAGATAGTGAAGAACAGGTAAGACTGGTGTACTGCAGTTCATGTGGTTGTAAAGAGTCGGACACAACTTAGTGACTAAACAACAACATATGCAAGGCATATAATTAAATAACAGTGAAAATTAGGATATGATTTAGGGCTAAAGAATCATATGAGGGATTCTATTAAACTCAGAAATCAAACTGGCATATTCAGGACAAGCTTCATGGAGAAAGTTGAACTGATTTGACACTGAAAAACAGGTTGAATTTGGCCTGTCAGGAAGTTAGGGAAATCCATACTCACCCAGTAGCTGCTATAAATCAGAATCCAACCCTTGTAAACAAGGCAGTTTCCAATATAACATATTGTTTTTCCTCTTTTGTGACCCTAAATGGCATCTTTAGGCTCATTAGTACCAAATGAGCCAATCAGTCCAGGTATGTGGGACATAGAAGACCCTGTCTCTGCCCTCACAGTATTTACTATATAATTAGTCAGAAAATGTGAGGGTAAGAGAAGGAAGGAAATGCTTTCAAGGGCAAAGTGATTTGCGGGGTGTGGGGAGAGTAGCTATCTACAGGGATCAGCCTCATAGGTAATTACCCAATCCCCTTTCCTATTTGTCAGAGCAGATGTGGCCTTGGCCTCAAGTTGTAAATTGCCTGAAAGATGCTTCCTGTTGTCATTCTCTGTGGTTGTCCTCTTTCACATTAAGAACAACTGTTCTCTACCCTATCCACATACTGGAAAACAGTTGTAATTAATGTATATAATTTTAATTGAGAAAAATGTTAGTCCAGGCTTAGAGGCTGCCTGGTTTAGGAGAAAGAAGATGGATAATATTTTTCCATTTGCAAAGTGAGAATGGTAACTGATCCTTATTAAGGAAGAAGAAATACTATATTTACAAATTAAATATTTCTTTAAAAGCAACAGTGATTCATATTTATTAAGCACATACTAGGTGTCCAGATTTTTGCTACAAATTGAAATGTGCACAAAAAGATTAAAAAGGGGATAAAGAACAAGAATAAACTATAATTTCTAAACTTGCAATCAATTTTGCAAAATAACAATAGAAAAAGTAACAATAATAGTCTTATAAAATCTATGCAATGCCTATAATTTTTTTATTCCCTATACTAAATTCTATATGTACTAAAATTTTGCAACTTAAGTTTGCAATTCAAACTCTTCATGAACATTCAACTAGAAAAGAAATACATAGGGATTATTTCATTCTTGGTGGTAGTAAATTATTATGTTTGGAGGAAGATTGGATATTTATAAACAACGATCATTTGTAAACAAATATGATAAAATTATTTTTGTTGTTAATCAGATCAGATCAGATCAGTCGCTCAGTCGTGTCCGACTCTTTGCGACCCCATGAATCACAGCACGCCAGGCCTCCCTGTCCATCACCAGCTCCCGGAGGTCACCCAGACTCGCATCCATCGAGTCAGTGATGCCATCCAGCCATCTCATCCTCTGTCGTCCCCTTCTCCTCCTGCCCTCAATTCCTCCCAGCATCAGAGTCTTCTCCAATGAGTCAACTCTTCGCATGAGGTGGCCAAAATACTGGAGTTTCAGCTTTAGCATCATTCCTTCTAAAGAAATTCCAGGATTGATCTCCTTCAGAATGGACTGGTTGGATCTCCTTGCAGTCCAAGGGACTCTCAAGAGTCTTCTTCAACACCACAGTTCAAAAGCATCAATTCTTTGTTGTTAATAGAGGGACTATTACTAAGATGTCGGTTCTCTACAAAATTAATCTAAGACATGTAGTAAATAAATGGAAAATTGGTTCCATGTCACTAACTTTAATTCTTATCCATAAACGGCAACTTCCCATTTTCTAGCATTATAGGATTTAATGTTTGTAGAGATTTTTAGCTTACCTTGTACCTTCACATTCGATATCTATATCCATATCTTTGAAACAACAATAATAGTACTTCTATTACTTTAGATACTACATAAATTTCTTAGCTTCAAGTTCTCTATGAATAATACTGAGGGAATGATTAGCTTACTATTTTAAAGAATAATATGAAATTATATACTAATATATAAAGTTTATAGTCATTCTTGACATATTATAAGAACATGATAGTCATGGAAATATATCACTTACCTTTTATTCTACCGTAAACACACATTATTGAGATAGCCTCTTACTGATTTGTCTTATTTCAAAGTTTTCCATCATCAGTACATCCTGAACCCTCCCACCAGATGAACATTTCTAAGTAAATGCTTTGCTTGCCCATATGATTTGCCTGTTTAGAAAACTTCTCTGTGTTGCTTTCAGGATGAGTGTTGGCATTTTTTGAAGTCATTAATAATGTATCCTTAGCATATTTAGCTAACCTGACTTTTTAAAAATCCTTTATACAATAGCATATCTGAATTCCTGCTTCTGCTGTTTCTGTCATGTTAACAAACATAACAAGAAAATCCATCACATCACATTTAGCCTTCCTCCTCCCCATCTCCTTCCCTCCAAAAAAGAAGAAGGACATAGTTTTATCCCTTGAGAGGATTATAATTTTACTGAAGGTCAAGACTAAAATAAGCCTAAGCACGTGTGAGATAGAAAACAATGCAAGTTAGCCAGATTCATGCATATATTAACAATCAAATATTGTTGAATGATTACTATGTTAACTTATGCAGATCAGATGCTCACTACATGGGGCATTCGTATATTGAAGTGATTCTCAGGATGAGAAAGGAAAAGAGGGTGGAGGAAAGTTAAGATTTAAATAAAGCTTGTAAAATATATAGATTGTACATTGAGAGGAGAGAGTTAAAAGTCAAGAAGGTAGAGAAGAGAACATATGTACCAAATATAATACATCCAATTCTTTTTTTTTTAACTGAGGTATAGAAAAGACAATCTCTTTAACAAGTGGTACTGAGAAAACTGGTCATCCACTTGTAAAAGAATGAAACTAGAACACTTTCTAACACCATACACAAAAATAAATTCAAAATGGATTAAAGATCTAAACATAAGACCAGAAACTATAAAACTCCTAGAGGAGAACATAGGCAAAACACGGTCTGACATAAGTCACAGCAGGATCCTCTATGACCCACCTTCCAGAGTAATGGAAATAAAAGCAAAAATAAACAAATAGGACCTAATTAAACTTAAAAGCTTTTGCTTAAGTTTTTTTTTTTTTTTTTTTGCTTAAAAGCTAAAAAAACCTTAAAAGTTTTTGCACAACAAAGGAAACTATAATCAAGGTGAAAAGACAGCCTTCAGAATGGGAGAAAATAATAGCAAATGAAGCAACTGAAAAAGAATTAATCTCAAAAATACACAAGCAACACCTGAAGCTCAATTCCAGTAAAGTAAATGACCCAATCAAAAAACGGGCCAAGGAAATAAACAGACATTTCTCCAAAGAAGACATACAAAAGGCTAACAAACAGATGAAAAGATCCTCAACATCACTCATTATCAGAGAAATGGAAATCAAAACCACAATGAGGTACCATCCCATGCCAGTCAGAATGGCTGCTATCAAAAAGTCTACAAACAATAATGCTGGAGATGGGGTGGAGAAAAGGGAACCCTCTTACACTGTTGGTGGGAATGCAAACTAGTACAGCCATTATGGAGAACAATGTGGAGATTCCTTAAAAAACTGGAAATAGAACTGCCATATGACCCAGCAATCCCACTGCTGGGCATACACACCGAGGAAACCAGAACTGAAAGAGATGTGAGCCCCAGTATTCATCACAGCACTGTTTATAATAGCCAGGACATGGAAGCAATCTAGATGTCCATCAGCAGATGAATGGATAAGAAAGCTGTGGTACATATACCCAATGGAGTATTACTCAGCCATTAAAAAGAATACATTTGAGTCAGTTCTAATGAGGTGGATGAAACTGGAGCCTATTATACAGAGTGAAGTAAGCCAGAAAGAAAAACACAAATACAGTATATTAACACATATATATGGAATAAGATGATAACAATGACCCTACATATGATACAACAAAAGAGACACAGATGTAAAGAACAGTCTTTTAGACTCTGCAGGAAAAGATGAGGGTAGGATGATTTGAAAGACCAGCAGTGAAACATGTATATTATCATATGTGAAAAAGATTGTCAGTCCAGGTTCAATGAATGATACAGGGTGCTCAGGGCTGGTGCACTGGGATGACCCTGAGGGATGGGATGGGGAGGGAGGTGAGAAGGGGGTTCAGAATGGGGAACACAAGTACACCCATGGCTGATTCATGTCAATGTATGGCAAAAACCACTACAATATTGTAAAGTAATTAGCCTCCAATTAAAATAAATAAATTTAAATAAAAACAAAAATAAATAAATAAATAAATTGAGGTATAATTGACAGACAACATTATATTCATTTTAGTTGTATGACATAATGATACAATGTTATTGTGTTAGTCACTCAGTTGGGTATGACTCTTTGTGACCCCATGAACTGTAGCCCACCAGGCTCCTCCATGGAGGAAGAATGGAATTCTCCAGGCAAGAATACTGGAGTGGGTTGCCATTCCCTTCTCCAGGGGATCTTCTTGAACCAGGGATCAAACCTGGGTCTCCTGCATTACAGGCAGATTCTTTACCATCTGAGCCACCAGGGAAGCAATTTATATTGTGAATTGATCATCACAAGGTCAACCAACATCTGTTACAATACTTAGTTAAAATTTCTTTGTCATAATGGCTTTTAAGATATGCTCCCTTCAGATCAGATCAGATCAGACGCTCAGTTGTGTCCGACTCTTTGCGACCCCATGAATCACAGCACGCCAGGCCTCCCTGTCCATCACCAACTCCCGGAGGTCACTCAGACTCACATCCATTGAGTCAGTGAAGCCATCCAGCCATCTCATCCTCTGTCGTCCCCTTTTCCTCCTGCCCTCAATCCCTCCCAGCATCAGAGTCTTCTCCAATGAGTCAACTCTTCGCATGAGGTGGCCAAAATACTGGAGTTTCAGCTTTAGCATCATTCCTTCCAAAGAAATCCCAGGGCTGATCTCCATCAGAATGGACTGGTTGGATCTCCTTGCAGTCCAAGGGACTCTCAAGAGTCTTCTCCAACACCACAGTTCAAAAGCATCAATTCTTCAGCCCTCAGTCTTCTTCACAGTCCAGCTCTCACATCCATACATGACCACAGGAAAGACCATAGCCTTGACTAGGCGAACCTTCGTTGGCAAAGTAATGTCTCTGCTTTTGAATATGCTATCTAGGTTGGTCATAACTTTCCTTCCAAGGAGTAAGCGTCTTTTAATTTCATGGCTGCAGTCACCATCCGCAGTGATTTTGGAGCCCACAAAAAGAAAGTCTGACACTGTTTCCACTATTTCCCCATCTATCTCCCATGTAGTGATGGGACTGGATGCCATGATCTTCGTTTTCTGAATGTTGAGCTTTAAGCCAACCTTTCCACTCTCCACTTTCACTCTCATCCAGAGGCTTTTTAGTTCCTCTTCACTTTCTGCCATAAGGGTTGTATCATCTGCATATCTGAGGTTATTGATATTTCTCTCGGCAATCTTGATTCCAGCTTGTGTTTCTTCCAGTCCAGCATTTCTCATGATGTACTCTGCATATAAGTTAAATAAACAGGGTGACAATATATAGCCTTGATGTACTCCTTTTCCTATTTGGAACCAATCTGTTGTCCCATGTCCAGTTCTAACTGTTGCTTTCTGACCTGCATACAGATTTCTCAAGAGGCAGATCAGGTGGTCTGGTATTCCCATCTCTTTCAGAATTTTCCACAGTTTATTGTGATCCACACAGTCAAAGGCTTTGGCATAGTCAATAAAGCAGAAATAGATGTTTTTCTGGAACTCCTTGCTTTTTCCATGATCCAGCAGATGTTGGCAATTTGATCTCTGGTTCCTCTGCCTTTTCTAAAACCAGCTTGAACATCAGGAAGTTCACGGTTCACATATTGCTGAAGCCTGGCTTAGAGAATTTTGAGCATTACTTTACTAGCATGTGAGATGAGTGCAATTGTGTGGTAGTTTGATATATACAATATATCAAATATACAATACAGTATATATTTCAAATATACAATACAGTATTATTAACCACAGTCACTTATTTATTTTATAACGGGAAGTTTTACCTTTTGACTCCCTTGGCTCTTTTTCCCCATCCCTCACCCTCCATCTCTGACAACTACCAATATGTTCTCTGTATCTATAAGTTTGGGGATTTTGTTGCTTTTAATTTTTTTTAATTTTATTTTTATTTTATTTAACTTTACAATATTGTATTGGTTTTGTCATGTATCAAAACGAATCTGCCACAGGTATACATGTGTTCCCCATCCTGAACCCTCCCCCCTCCTCCCTCCCCATACCATCCCTCTGGGTCGTCCCAGTGCACCAGCCCCAGGCATCCAGTATTAGGCATCGAACCTGGACTGGCGACTCATTTCATATATGATATTATACTTTTTTCAATGCCATTCTCCCAAATCATCCCACCCTCTCCCTCTCCCAGAGTCCCAAAATTCTCCATATAAGTAAGATTGTACAGTATTTGTCTTTCTCTGTCTGACTTATCTTACTTAAGTTCTGATCCTGTTGTTGCAAATGTAGGACTTCCTCATTTAAAAAAAATTTATATATATGGGAATACCAGACCACCTGATCTGCCTCTTAAGAAATCTGTATGCAGGTCAGGAAGCAACAGTTAGAACTGGTCATGGAACAACAGACTGGTTCCAAATAGGAAAAGGAGTACGTCAAGGCTGCATATTGTCACCATGTTTATTTAACTTATATGCAGAGTACGTCATGAGAAATGCTGGACTGGAAGAAACACAAGTTGGAATCAAGATTGCTGGGAGAAATATCAATAACCTCAGATATGCAGATGACACCACTCTTATGGCAGAAAGTGAAGAGGAACTAAAAAGCCTCTTGATGAAAGTGAAAGTGGAGAGTGAAAAGGTTGGCTTAAAGCTCAACATTCAGAAAACGAAGATCATGGCATCTGGTCCCATCACTGCATGGGAAATAGATGGGGAAACAGTGTCAGACTTTGTTTTTCTGGGCTCCAAAACCACTGCAGATGGTGACTGCAGCCATGAAATTAAAAGACGCTTGCTCCTTGGAAGGAAAGTTATGACCAACCTAGATAGCATATTCAAAAGCAGAGACATTACTTTACCAACAAAGGTTCGCCTAGTCAAGGCTATGGTCTTTCCTGTGGTCATGTATGGATGTGAGAGCTGGACTGTGAAGAAGGCTGAGTGCCGAAGAATTGATGCTTTTGAACTGTGGTGTTGGAGAAGACTCTTGAGAGTCCCTTGGACTGCAAGAAGATCCAACCAGTCCATTCTGAAGGAGATCAATCCTGGAATTTCTTTAGAAGGAATGATGCTAAAGCTGAAACTCCAGTATTTTGGCCACCTCATGCGAAGAGTTGACTCATTGGAGAAGACTCTGATGCTGGGAGGGATTGAGGGCAGGAGGAAAAGGGGACGACAGAGGATGAGATGGCTGGATGGCATCACTGACTCGATGGATGCGAGTCTGAGTGACCTCCGGGAGCCGGTGATGGACAGGGAGGCCTGGCGTGCTGCGGTTCATGGGGTCGCAAAGAGTCGGACACGACTGAGCGACTGATCTGATCTGATCTGATACATATATATATATATAGAGAGAGAGAGAGAGAGATTACATTTTCTTTATCTATCATCAATGAACACTTAGATTGTTTCTGTATCTTGACTACTGTAAATAAGGCTGCAATAAACATAGAAGTGTATATATCTTTTTGAGTTAGTGTTTTCATTTTCTTTGGATAAATACCCAGAAGTGAAATTCCTGGATCATATGGTAGTTCTATATTTAGTTTTTTGAGAACTCTCCATACTGTTTTTATTTCCCATAGTGGCTGCACCAGTCTACATTTCCATCACGCTTTTGAGTTGTATGTGTTCGATATAAATATTTTGGATATATGATTTGCAAACATTTTTCTCTTATTTATAAATTACTTTTTCATTTTTTTTGATGGTTTCTTTGCTGTGCACTCAGTTCTTTTCATTGTCACAGACAAAACTCTAGTCTGCATAATAAACATCTCTCCTTTAGGACACTGCTTAGATCCAATATTTCCCCTTCCATTACTGCCACCTCTGCAGTCCATTCTCCACATAACACACAGAATGGCTTCTACAAAAATGGAAAACTTAGCTTAACATCTACTACTCTCCCTTCCAGCATTGAATATAGCTCATGCTCCTTCTTTTGATTTATAAGCTCCAGGTAATCAAAATCTGGGCTTCCAAGGTGGTGCTAGTGGTAAAGAACCCATCTGCCAATGCAGGAGACATAAGGGACACAGGTTCGATCCCTGGGTAAGGAAGATCCCCTGGAGGAGGACATGGAAACCCACTCCAATATTTTTGCCTGGAGAATCCCATGGACAGAGGAACCTGGTGGGCTACAGTCTATAGGATTGCAAAGCATCAGACATGACTGAAGTGACTTAGCACACAAACATACTTCCCTTCACTACAACCACCTATTATCAATAGATTGGCTTTGCTATGAGCTAGATGACCAGACACAAGTTTGATTTAGCAGCACTAGTGCACAATTGTTTTCTTGTTTTGAAATGTGTTCTCCAAACATCTTCATGGCTGACTCTTGCATTATTTTGGTCTTATCCAGAGATGCTGCATCTTCTGACAGTCCTTTCCTGCTTACTAAGGCTAGGAACTAATCAATCAGAAAACTAATCAAACTGATCACATGCACCACAGCATTGTCTAACTCAATGAAACTATGAGCCAAGCTGTATAAGACTACTCAAGATGGACAGAGAGTTCTGACAAAACGTGGCCCACTGGAGAAGGCAATGGCAAACCACTTCAGTATTCTTGCCTTCAGAACTCCATGAAGAGTATGAAAAGTCAAAAAGATATGACACTGTGAAAGATGAACTCCCCAGGTTGGAAGGTGCCCAAAATGCTACTGGAGAACAGTGGAGAAATAACTCCAGAAAAGATGAAGAGACAGAGCCAAGGTGAAAGCAACGCCCAGTTGTGGATGTGACTGGTAAAGGAAGTAAAGTCCGATGCTGTAAAAAACAATATTGCATAGGAACCTGGAATGTTAGGTCTATGAATCAAGATAAATTGGAAGTGGTCAAACAGGACATGGCAAGAGTGAACATCAACATTTTAGGAATCAGTGAACTAAAATGGACTAGAATGGACAAATTTAATTCAGATGAACATTATATCTACTATTGTGGGCAAGAACCCCTTAGAAGAAATGGAGGAGCCATCATAGTTAACAAAAGATTCCAAAATGCAGTACTTGGATGCAGTCTCAAAAATGACAGAATGATCTCTGTTTCCAAGGCAAACCATTCAACACCATAGTAATCCAAGTCTATGCTGCGATGAGTAATACTGAAGAATCTGAATGTGAACAGTTCTATAAAGACCTACAAGACCTTCTAGAACTAACACCCAAAAAAGTTGTCCTTTTCATTATAGGGGACTGGAATGCAAAAGTAGGAAGTCAAGAGATACCTGGAGTAACAGGAAAATTTGGCCTTGGGGGACAAAATGAAGCAGAACAAAAGGTAATAGAGTTTTGCCAAGACAATGCACTGGTCATAGCAAACATTCTCTTCCAACAACACAAGAGAAGACTCTACACATGGACATCACAGATGGTCAATATTGAAATCAGATTGATTATATTCTTTGCAGCCAAAGATGAAGAAGCTCTATACAGTCAGCAAAAATAAGACTGGGAACTGACTGTGGCTCAGATCATGAAATCCTTATTGCCAAATTCAGACTTAAATTGAAGAAAGTAGGGAAAACCACTAGACCATTCAGTTCAGTCGCTCAGTCATGTCTGACTCTTTGTGACCCCATGAATTGCAGCACGCCAGGCCTCCCTGTCCATCACCACCCCTGGAGTTCACTCAAACTCACATCCATCGAGTCGGTGATGCCATCCAGCCCTCTCATCCTCTGTCATCCCCTTTTCCTCCTGCCCCCAATCCCTTCCAGCATCAAAGTCTTTACCAATGAGTCAACTCTTCGCATGAGGTGGCCAAAGTACTGGAGTTTCAGCTTTAGCATCATTCCTTCCAAAGAACACCCAGATGGCTAACAGACACATGAAAAGATGCTCAACATTACTTATTATCAGAGAAATGCAAATCTAAACCACTATGAGGTACCATTTCACGCCAGTCACAATGGCTGCAATCCAACAGTCTACAAGCAATAAATGCTGGAGAGGGTGTGGAGAAAAGGGAACCCTCTTACACTGTTGGTGAGAATGCAAACTAGTACAGCCACTTTGGAGAACAGTATGGAGATTCCTCAAAAAACTGGGAATAGAACTGCCTTATGATCCAGCAATCCCACTGCTGGGCATACACACTGAGAAAACCAGAATTGAAAGAGACACGTGTACCCTAATGTTCATTGCAGCACTGTTTATAATAGCCAGGACATGGAAGCAACCTAGATGTTCATCAGCAGATGAATGGCTAAGAAAGCTGTGGTACATATACACAATGGAGTATTACTCAGCCATTAAAAAGAATACATTTGAGTCAGTTCTAATGAGGTAGATGAAACTGGAGCCTATTATACAGAGTGAAGTAAGCCAGAAAGAAAAACACAAATACAGTATACTAACGCATACATATGGAATTTAGAAAGATGGTAACAATAACCCTGTATACGAGACAGCAAAAGAGACACTGATGTATAGAACAGTCTTTTGGACTCTGGAAGAGGGAGAGGGTGGGATGATTTGGGAGAATGGCATTGAAATATGTATAATATCATATATGAAAAGAGTCGCCAGTCCAGGTTCGATGCATGATACTGGATGCTTGGGGCTGGTGCACTGGGATGACCCAGAGGGATGGTATGGGGAGGGAGGAGGGGGGAGGGTTCAGGATGGGGAACACATGTATACCTGTGGCAGATTCATTTTGATATATGGCAAAACCAATACAATATTGTAAAGTTAAATAAAATAAAATTTAAAGAAAAATATAAATAAAATTGAAGGTGAAAAAAAAAATGTGAATTACCATCACAGCAATAAATTAATGCACATTAAAAAAACAACAACAACAAAGAACACCCAGGGCTGATCTCCTTTAGAATGGACTGGTTGGATCTTCAGGTATGGCCTAAATCAAATCCCTTATGATTATACAGTAGAAATGACAAATAGATTCAAGGGATTAGATCTGATAGACAGAATGCCTGAAGAACTATGGACAAAGGTTCATGACATTGTACAGGAGGCATGGATCAAGAAAATCCCCAAGAAAAAGAAATGCAAAAAGGCAAAATGGTTGTCTGAGGAAGCCTTACAAATAGCTGAGAAAAAAAGAGAAGTGAAAGGCAAAATAGAAAAGGGAAGATATACACATTTGAATGCAGAGTTTCAAAGAATATCACAGAGAGATAAGAAAGCCTTCCTCAGTGATCAGTGAAAACAAATAGAGGAAAACAACAGAATGAGAAAGACTAGAGATCTCTTCAGGAAAATTAGAGATAGCAAGGGAACATTTCATGCAAAGATGGGCACAATAAAGGACAGAAATGGTATGGACCTACCAGAAGCAGGAGATACTAATAAGAGGTGGCAAGAAGACACAGAAGAACTATACAAAAAATATCTTCATGACCCAGATAATCATGATAGTGTGATCACTCACCTAGAGCCAGACATCCTGGAATGTGAAGTCAAGTGGGCCTTAGGAAGCATTTCTACAAACAAAGCTAGTGGAGGTGACAGAAGTCCAGTTGAACTATTTCAAATCCTAAAAGCTGATGCTGTGAAAGTGCTGCACTCAATATGCCAGCAAATTTAGAATACTCAGCAGTGGCCAAAGGACTGGAAAAGGTCAGTTTTCATTCCAATCCCAAAGAAAGGCAATGCCAAAGAATGCTCAAACTACTGCAGAATTGCACTCATGAAACATGCTAGCAAAGTAATGGTCAAAATTCTTCAAGCCAGGTCAACAGTACATGAACCATGAACTTCCAGATATTCAAGCTGGATTTAGAAAAGGCAGGGGAATCAGAGATCAAATTGCCAACATCTGTTGAAAAATCGAAAAAGCAAGAGAGTTCCAGAGAAATATCTACTTCTTTATTGACTACACCAAAGCCTTTGACTATGAGGATCACAACAAACTTTGGAAAATTCTTCAAGGGTTGGAATACCAGACCACCTTACCTGCTGCCTGAGACTTTGTGTATGCAGGTCAAGAAGAAACAGTTAGAACCAGACATGGAAAAACTGACTGGTTCCAAATTGGGAAAGGAGTATATCAAGGCTGTATATTGTTATCCTGCTTATTTAACTTATATGCAGAGTACATCGTGCGAAATGCTGGGCTGGATGAAGCAAAAACGAATCAAGATTGCCAGGAGAAATATCAATAACCTCATATGTGCAGATGACACCACCCTTATGGCAGAAAGTGAAGAAGAACCAAAGAGCCTTTTGATGAAAGTGAAAGAGGAGAATGAAAAAACTGGCTTAAAACTCAACATTCAAAAAGCTATGATCATGGCATCCGGTCTCATCGTTTCATGGCAAATAGATGGGGATACAATAGAAACAGTGAGAGACTTTATTTTTCTGGGCTCCAAAATCACTGTAGATGGTGAGGGCAGCCATGAAATTAAAAGACACTTGCTCTTTGGAAGAAAAGTTATGACCAACCTAGACAGCATATTAAAAAGCAAAGACATTACTTTGCCAACAAAGGTCAATCTAGTCAAAGCAGTCATGTATGGATGTGAGAGTCTGACCATAAAGAAAGCTGAGCACTGAAGAATTGATGCTTTTGAACTGTGGTGTTGGAGAAGACTCTTGAGACTCACTTAGTCTGCAAGGAGATCAAACCAGTTAATCCTAACGGAAATCAGTCCTGAATATTCATTAGAAGGGCTGATGCTGAAGCTCCAATACTTTGGCCACCTGATGCGAAGAATTGGCTCATTTGAAAAGACCTTGATGCTGGGAAAGATTAAAGGCAGGAGGAGAAGGGGATAACATCACCAACTCAATGGGCATGAGTTTGAGCAGCTCCGAGAGTTAGTGATGAACAGGGAAGCCTGCGTGCTGCAGTCTATGGGGTCGCAAAGAATTGGACACGACTGAGTGACTGAACTGAACTGAAGGCTAGAATAATAATCTCCCCTAATGTCACTCTCTATCAGCCCATTCTATTTTATCTTCTTTGTAACACCTTTTCATTTTCCCCCCACATTTTTCTTATTTACTTGTTCATAAAGCACAGTTGTCATTCTGTAATCATGGGGAATCAGAAGATTTTGGTATCCAGGAGATACCAAATGCCTTATATAAGTGTCTTATATAACCTGTTTCAGTATTTGCATATAACCTATGCAATCTTCCTGAATTCTTCAAATCATTTCTAGATTATTTATAATACCTACTACAATGTAAACAACTATATAATAAAATAATGCAAATACTATATAAATAGTTGTGTGTACAATATAAATGCTATGTAAACAATTTCTAAAATGTGGCAAATCTTTCTTTTTGAAGTTTCTGGAATAAAAACATATTTTTGATCTGCAATTGTTTGAATTCACAAATGTGGAAACATTGCATATGGATGACATGCTTTAATTACTAGTGTCTCCTACTAAAATGAATCTCCCCAGGTGGTGAATTGTTAATGAATCCACCTGCCAATGCAGGAGACACAAGAGATGTGGGTTCAATCCCTGGGTCTGGAAGATTCCCTGGAGAAGGAAATGGCAACCCACTCCACTATTCTTGCCTGGAAAATTCCATGGTCAGCGAAGCCTGGAAGCTACAGTTTACAGGGTCTCAAGAGTTGGACACAACTATGCATGCACACGTACATGCAGCTAAAATGAAAGTTCTTCAAGGACAAGAACTCTTTATTTTGTCCACACCTGTTTTCTTAGAGCCTAGAAAAGACACTGCCTAACAGTTTTTTTGTGTTCAATAAAATATTTTTGCACTCTTGTGGGCAAGTGTGTGTGTGTGTGTGTGTGTGTGAATCTGGGCTCTGGAAAGAATGTAGAAAGAAAGTTTCAGGGACAGAGAAGAAAGAAGAGTTGTTAGACAAGAATGTCACAAGGGGATCAAACTTGCAGGAAATAGAATTTATATATTCTCTCTCTGAAGATATATATATGTATATATTCTTGTTTATGTCTTTATATTAATTTATATATCTCATATATTTTTTCATCTATCTACACACATACATATTATACACACCCAGAGCAAAGCTGGTGTGAAATGGCTGTTTAATATAGTCAAAAAAATGTCTATGGAACATACTAAGGACACATGTGAATTTTGCTGGAGAATGAGAATATGTTTCAACATACAGTAGAGACCCATTTTGAGTTCCTGAATATAGGAAAGGGTGGAGTCACAAGAGGAGTTTCTACTAAAGATTAACAAATGGATTCAGGGACTTTTTATTATTATTCCAATGGCACTATAATATTAACCAAAATGTCAGGCTCTGAAGTTACATATGCCAGGATTTGAATTTTGTCCCTTCCACTGAAGACTGCAAATAAAGACAAGTTACTTTACCTCTCTAAGCCTTAGTCTCCTTGTTTTTTATGTGTAGGAAAAAAATAACATCTACTACATAGAGTAGTTGCAGGAGTAAAATAATATGTGTAAAAAGTATTCCCTGATAGCTGAGCTTCCCTGATAGCTCAGTTGGTAAAGAATCAGCCTGCAATGCAGGCAACGCCACTTTGATTTCTGGGTTGGGAAGATCCGCTAGAGAAGGGATAGACTACCAGTTTCAAAATTCCTGGGCTTCCCTGGTGGCTTAGCTGGTAAAGAATCTGCCTACAATGCTGGAGACCTGGGTTCAATCTCTGGGTTGGGGAGATTCCCCAGAGAAGAAAACAGTTACCCATGCCAGTTGTATGGCCTGGAGAATTCCATGGACTGTATAGTCCATGGGTCTCAAAGAGTTGGACACAACTGAGTGACTTAAAAAGAAAAGTATTTAGCAGAAATTCTAGCACTTAGTAAATATTCAGTGATAGATAACTATTCTTATACTTATGTGAAAACAATATTTTAGGGCATCTGCTTTGGTAGGTGGAACAGAACGAAAATATTTGAGCTAAGAGCAATTAAAAATATTTTTCTTTTAGAAATCCAGACATGGTGCTTAAAGTGTTTGTGTGGATGTTGGATATTGAAGATGGAAGACAAATGATGGGATTCAGAAATAGTGTGAAACTAAAAACAGCTGGTCAAGATTCAAGCTAAATTTTGAAAGCCTAGTGGTGATACCATTAGCTGAAATGGAAAATCTGAGAGTTTAGATTATGAATTATCATGAAAGTGTTTGTCACCATTGTGTTGCCTACTAGATTATGATGTTCTGGAAGAGCTGACTTTGAAATGCATCATCAATTTACAAATAAAGTTGTTAACAACAAAAAAAATACTTTTAGAGTCTTATTCCATATACTGTCATTTGAAGAACTGAGAAGCAATTCTCTCTGCCTTGTCAAAATCCAGTGCTATAGAAAATGGTGACAGTTCTCGGAAACTTCTGCACAAACTCCTTGATTAGATCTTTTAGGTCTGGTTCTTTTTTTTGGCCAAGATTTACACTAGCCAACCTGTATAAAGTCTGGAAATTTTGTTTATACAATTTGTTTCAAATCTGATTTATTTCTGAAATCATAAAAACACTGAAGGAATTTTATATCCATTACCTGAGAAATTTTATATTTAAAATTCTATTCCTATTTATTAGCATAAGGGGTTATTTTATAGTAATGTGTCTTTTTAAAAAAACATGCAGAGTCAGGGTAAAAGAACAATTTATTTCTGTATAATTTTGACAAATTATCCCCCTTCTGATCTTTATCATATTCCTATAATTTTCAAAGTAAGTTTGTACTTTATGTCAATCTTGCAACATGGAAATGATTTTTGACTGGTTAGGACATATTAAGCTACAGTAACAAATAGCTTCTCAAATTTCAGTGGATTACATGTTAACAAATTCTAGGGCTAATATTTAGGTTGGCAGGATGATTCTTTTCTACCCAATCATTCAGGAACTCAGGTTAATGGCAACTCTGTCACCTTCAACGCTTGGTTTCTAGAACTATTCTGATATCATTTTTCCAAAAAGACATACACATTTGTCAACAGGCACATGAAAAGATGCTCAATATCACTAATCATCAGGAAAATGAAAATTAAAACCACTGTGAGGTATCACTTCACACCTGCCACAATGGCTGTTATCAAGAGGACAACTATTAAGTGTTGGCAAGGATGTGGAGAAATAGGAGCCCTTGTGTACTGTTGGTGGAAATGTAATTTGGTGCAGCCACTGTGGAAACTAGTGTGGAGGATTTCTAAAAATGTAAAAATAGAACTATCATGCTATGTTATGCTATGCTAAGCCACTTCAGTCATGTCCGACTCTGTGTGACCCCAGAGACAGCAGCCCACCAGGCTTCCTGGTCCCTGGGATTCTCCAGGCAAGAACACTGGAGTGGGTTGCCATTTCCTTCTCCAATGCATGAAAATGAAAAGAGAAAGTGAAGTCACTCAGTCATGTCCGACTCTTAGCGACCCCATGGACTGCAGCCTACTGGGCTCCTCCCTCCGTGGGATTTTCCAGGCAAGAGTACTGGAGTGGGGTGCCATTGCCTTCTCCGAGAACTATCATATGATCCAGTAATTCCAGTCCTCAGTATTTATCCAAAGAAAATAAAAACACTAATTTGAAATGATACATGCACCCTTCTGTTCATTGCAGCATTATTTACATAAAATAAATAAAGAACAATAAATTTATAATAAGAGCAAATAAATTTATTTTGATAAATAAATAATTATATATAACATATAAATTTTATATATATATATATATATATATATATAATGGAATATTGTTGTTTATATGCTAAGTCATGTTTGACTCTTTTGTGACTCCATATACTGTGGCCTGCCAGGCTTCTCTGTCCATGGGATTCTCAAGGCAAGAATACTGAAGTAGGTTTGCAGGCCCTGCTTCAGGTAAGTGAAGCCAGTCAAAGACCAATATTATATGATCTCATATGTGGAATCTAAAAAAACAAAACAAATGAGCAAACATAACTAAACAGAAACAGAGGACATAAATACAGAGAATAAATAGGTGTTTGTCAGAGGAGAGGAGGCAAGGTGGTGGGAGTGAAATAAGTGAGGGAGATTAAGAGGTACAAACTTCTGTTATGAAATAAATGAGTCACATGTCTCTTTCTTTCATTTGTTTTTGTCAGTAAAATAACTCTTCTTCCACCTTTGCCTCTTTGAACTGGGAGCAAAAATCTAATCTATAGCTTAATATTCCCAGTATTAGAAAGTTAAGCCAGATTCTGGAATGAGGACTGTGTCAGCGACCTCCAGAGATCTTGGATGTACCTGAAGTTCTTTTAGAATCTCCAGAGAAGCATTTCTTTTATCTCTAATCAAATTACCTCTTCTCAAGCACCAGTATTCGAGATAAATTTTTTATAAATTTACTATGACAGTCATAAAAAATGATGTAAGACACATGCCATAACTTGAATGGGTCTTGAAGACATTATGCTAGATTAGAGAAGCCACAAAAGTCTACGTATTATGATTTCATTTATATAAAAAGTCCAGTACAGGGAAATTTATAGAGGATGGAAGTAGATTAGTGGTTGTTTAGTGAAGGGAGCAGGGAATGAGGGGTGGTAAGTATAAGGGTGATAGCTAAAGGTCTTTCTTTCTGAGGTGATAAAAATATTCTAAAATTGATCGAGGTGTTGGTTGCACATACTAGTTCACATGTTGGTCACATGTGAGTATACTAAAAACTACTGAATTGTATGCTTCAAATTAGAGAATTGTAATGTGAATTATATCTCACTAAAACTATTTAAAGAAACAAAATATTTATCAGATATTCTCTGTGGGCAAGATATTGAGCTATGTATAAAGTGTTAATTCATTCAATGGATTATTCTGCGATTATTTTTAAATGTATTATTTTGAAGCCTATATGATAATCTAAAAATGCATTTATGATTTTTTCTTTATTTTTTAGTTTAATAACTTGGATTTTTTTTTAATCTGGAAAGACTATTTTTAATGAATTTCAGACATATAGGATAAAATAATGGATACCCATGTGCCCATCACCCAAATTAAGAAACAAAAATCAAAAACACAGACGAAGTACCATATGTTTGATATTCCTGAGATAGTTCAATGTCTTTAAAATCCTAGCTAGGCAGACTTCACGTAGGACATGTCTTGGTTTGGGCTGCTATCACATAGTATCAAACACTGAGTGGCTTTTATATAACAGAAATTTATTTCTCATAGTGCTGGGGTGGGGAAGTTCAAGATCAAGGTGCCTGTACAATCAATGTCTAGTGAGGGCCTTCTTCCAGGTTCATAGATGGCAGTTGCCTCTTCTCACTATATTCTCAAAGGATGGAAGGGATCAGGGAGCCCTTTAGGGTTTCTTTTAGAAGAGCACTAATCCCATTCTTTTGTTGTTGTTTAAATTTTATTTTTAACTGAAGGATAATTACTTTACAATATTGGATGCTTTCTGCCATATGTCAATATGAATCAGTCAGAGTCATACACATGTCCCCTTCCTCTTAAAAACTCCTTCCTGCCTCCCTCCCCATCCAACTCCTCTACATTGTCACAGAACACTGGCTTTGGGTTCCCTGTATCATACAGCAAATTATCACTGCCTGAGGTCAGGGGCGGCACCGAGAGGAGCTACCCCAGGTCCGAGGTCAGGGCTGCGGCTGGGAGGAGCTACCACACCCCCAAGATCAGGGGAGGCAGCTGAGAGAAGCTACCCCACATCCAAGGAGCTGTGGCTGTGCGGGCGGAGGAGGGCCAAGAGGAGCTGCTCTACGTTCAATGTCAGGAGGAACAGCCGTGAGGAGATAACCCTCGTCCAAGGTAAAAGAAACCCAGGTAAGACTGTAGATATTGTAAGAGGGCATCAGAGGGCAGACACACTGAAACTATAATCACAGAAAACTAGCCAATCTGATCACACGGACCACAGCCTTGTCTAACTCAATGAAACTAAGTGATGCCGTGTGGGGGCACCCAAGATAGGAGGGTCATGGAGGAGAGATCTGACAGGATGTGGTCCACTGGAGAAGGGAATGGCAAACCACTTCAGTATTCTTGCCTACAGAATCCCATGAACAGTATGAAAAGGCAAAACGATAGGATACTGAAAGGAGAACTCCCCAGGTCGGTAGGTGCCCAATATGCTACTGGAGATCAGTGGAGAAATAATTCCAGAAAGAATGAAGGGATGGAGCCAAAGCAAAAACAACAACCAGTGTGGATGTGACTGACGATAGAAGCAAGGTCCAATGCTGTAAAGAGCAATACTGCATAAGAATCTGGAATGTCAGGTCCATGAATGAAGGCAAATTGGACGTGGTCAAACAGGAGATGGCAAGAGTGAACATCGACATTCTAGGAATCAGAACTAAAATGGACTGGAAAGGATGAATTTAACTCAGATGACCATTATATTTACTACTGTGGGCAGGAATCCCTTAGAAGAAATGGAATAGCCATCATAGTCAACAAAAGAGTACAAAATGCAGTACTTGGAGGCAATCTCAAAAACGACAGACTGATATCTGTTCATTTCTAAAGCAAACCATTCAATATCATGGTAATCTAAGCCTATGCCCCAACCAGTAACGCTAAAGAAGCCAAAGTTGAACGATTCTATGAAGACCTACAAGACCTTTTAGACCTAACACCCAAAAAAGATGTCCTTTTCATTATAGGGGACTGGAACTCAAAAGTAGGAAGTCAAGAAACACCTGGGGTAATAGGCAAATTTGGCCTGGAAATACGGAATGAAGAAGGGAAAGGCTAATAGACTTTTACTAAGAGAACGCACTGGTCATATCAAACACCCTCTTCCAATAACACAAGGGAAGACTCTACACATGGGCAGACCAGATGGTCAACACTGAAATCAGATCAGATCAGATCAGTCACTCAGTCGTGTCCGACTCTGCGACCCCATGAACTGCACCACGCCAGGCCTCCCTATCTATCACCAGCTCTCAGAGTTCACTCAGACTCACATTCATCAAGTCAGTGATGCCATCCAGCCATCTCATCCTCTGTCGTCCCCTTCTCCTCCTGCCCCCAATCCCTCCCAGCATCAGAGTCTTCTCCAATGAGTCAACTCTTCACATGAGGTGGCCAAAATACTGGAGTTTCAGCTTTAGCATCATTCCTTCCAAAGAAGTCCCAGGGCTGATCTCCTTCAGAATGGACTGGTTGGATCTCCTTGCAGTCCAAGGGACTCTCAAGAGTCTTCTCCAACACCACAGTTCAAAAGCATCAATTCTTCGGCGCTCAGCCTTCTTCACAGTCCAGCTCTCACATCCATACATGATCACAGGAAAGACCATAGCCTTGACTAGGCCAAACTTTGTTGGCAAAATGATGTCTCTGCTTTTGAATATGCTATCTAGGTTGGTCATAACTTTCCTTCCAAGGAGTAAGCGTCTTTTAATTTCATGGCTGCAGTCACCATATGCAGTGATTTTGGAGCCCAGAAAAATAAAGTCTGACACTGTTTCCACTGTTTCTCCATCTATTTCCCATGTAGTGATGGGACCAGATGCCATGATCTTCGTCTTCTGAATGTTGAGGTTTAAGCCAAACTTTTCATTCTCCACTTTCACTTTTATCAAGAGGCTCTTTAGTTCCTCTTCACTTTCTGCCATAAGGGTGGTGTCATCTGCATATCTGAGGTTATTGATATTTCTCCCGGCAATCTTGATTCCAGCTTGTGTTTCCTCCAGTCCAGCATTTCTCATGATGTACTCTGCATATAAGTTAAATAAACGTGGTGACAATATACAGCCTTGACGTACTCCTTTTCCTATTTGGAACCAGTCTGTTGTTCCATGACCAGTTCTAACTGTTGCTTCCGGACCTGCATACAGATTTCTCAAGAGGCAGATCAGGTGGTCTGGTATTCCCATCTCTTTCAGAATATTCCACAGTTTCTTGTGATCTACACAGTCAAAGGCTTTGGCATAGTCAATAAAGCAGAAATAGATGCTTTTCTGGAACTCTCTTGCTTTTTCCATGATCCAGTGGATGTTGGCAATTTGATCTCTGGTTCCTCTGCCTTTTCTAAAACCAGCTTGAACATCAGGAAGTTCACGGTTCACATATTGCTGAAGCCTGGCTTGGAGAATTTTGAGCATTACTTTACTAGCGTGTGAGATGAATGCAATTGTGCGGTAGTTTGAGCACTCTTTGGTATTGCCTTTCTTTGGGATTGGGATGAAAACTGACATTTTCCAATCTTATGGCCACTGCTGAGTTTTCCAAATTTGCTGGCATATTGAGTGCAGCACTTTCACAGCATCATCTTTCAGGATTTGGAATAGCTCCACTGGAATTCCATCACCTCCACTAGCTTTGTTCCTAGTGATGCTTTCTAAGGCCCACTTGACTTCACATTCCAGGATGTCTGGCTCTAGGTCAGTGATCACACCATCATGATTATCTGGGTGGTGAAGCTCTTTTTTGTACAGTTGTTCTGTGTATTCTTGCCACCTCTTCTTAATATCTTCTGCTTCTCTTAGGTCCATACCGTTTCTGTCCTTTATCGAGCCCATCTTTACATGAAATATTCCCTTGGTATCTCTGATTTTCTTGAAGAGGTCTCTAGTCTTTCCCATTCTGTTGTTTTCCTCTAACCTCCTTATCCTTATCCAAAGGACAGCTAGGTTACTTCCATGTCCTAATTATTGCAAATAGTGCTGCAATGAACATTGGGGTACATGTGTCTTTTTCAATTATTATTTCTTGAGGGTATATGTCCAGTAGTGGGTTTGTTGGGTCACATAGTAGTTTTATTCATAGTTTTTTTTCAGGAATCCTCATACTGTTCTCCATTGTGGCTATATCAATTTGCATCCCAATGCCAAAGAATGCTCAAACTACCGCACAATTGCATTCATCTCACACGCTAGTAAAGTAATGCTCAAAATTCTCCAAGCCAGGCTTCAGCAATATGTGAACCGTGAACTTCCTGATGTTCAAGCTGGTTTTAGAAAAGGCAGAGGAACCAGAGATCAAATTGCCAACATCCACTGGATCATGGAAAAAGCAAGAGAGTTCCAGAAAAACATCTATTTCTGCTTTATTGACTATGCCAAAGCCTTTGACTGTGTAGATCACAAGAAACTGTGGAAAATTCTGAAAAAGATGGGAATACCAGACCACCTGATCTGCCTCTTGAGAAATGTGTATGCAGGTCAGGAAGCAACAGTTAGAACTGGTCATGGAACAACAGACTGGTTCCAAATAGGAAAAGGAGTACGTCAAGGCTGTATATTGTCACCACGTTTATTTAACTTATATGCAGAGTACATCAAGAGAAATGCTGGACTGGAGGAAACACAAGCTGGAATCAAGATTGCCGGGAGAAATATCAATAACCTCAGATATGCAGATGATACCACCCTTATGGCAGAAAGTGAAGAGGGGCTAAAAAGCCTCTTGATGAAAGTGAAAGTGGAGAGTGAAAAGGTTGGCTTAAAGCTCAACATTCAGAAAATGAAGATCATGGCATCTGGTCCCATCACTACATGGGAAATAGATGGAGAAACAGTGGAAACAGTGTCAGACTTTATTTTTCTGGGCTCCAAAATCACTGCATATGGTGACTGCAGCCATGAAATTAAAAGACGCTTACTCCTTGGAAGGAAAGTTATGACCAACCTAGATAGCATATTCAAAAGCAGAGACATCATTTTGCCAACAAAGTTCGGCCTAGTCAAGGCTATGGTCTTTCCTGTGGTCATGTATGGATGTGAGAGCTGGACTGTGAAGAAGGCTGAGCGCCGAAGAATTGATGCTTTTGAACTGTGGTGTTGGAGAAGACTCTTGAGAGTCCCTTGGACTGCAAGGAGATCCAACCAGTCCATTCTGAAGGAGATCAGCCCTGGAATTTCTTTGGAAGGAATGATGCTAAAGCTGAAACTCCAGTATTTTGACCATCTCATGCGAAGAGTTGACTCATTGGAGAAGACTCTGATGCTGGGAGGGATTGGGGGCAGGAGGAGAAGGGGACGACAGAGGATGAGATGGCTGGATGGCATCACTGACTCGATGGATGTGAGTCTGAGTGACCTCCGAGAGTTGGTGATGGACAGGGAGGCCTGGTGTGCTGCGGTTCATGGGGTCACAAAGAGTCGGACACGACTAAGCTGATCTGATCTGATCTGATGTACAGTGCTAGAGGGTTCCCTTTTCTCCACACCCTCTCCAACATTTATTGTTTGTAGCCTTATTCTTGATGGCAGTTCTGACTGGTGTGAGATGATACCTTGCAGTTTTGATTCGATATCTCTAATGAGAGCAATGTTGAGCAGCTTTGCTTGTGTTTATTAACCATCTGAATGTCCTCTTTGGGCTTCCCTGGTGGCTCAGACAGTATAGAATCTGTCTCATTTAGGGAAATGTCTGTTTCAGTTTTCTGTCTGCTTCTTGCTTGGGTTGTTTGTTTTTCTGGTATTGAACTACATGAGCTGCTTGTATATTTTGGAGATTATTCCATTGTCAGTTGTTCCATTTGCCTTTATTAATATTTTCTCACATTCTGAGGGTTGTCTTTTCACCATGCTTATAGCTTCTTTCATTGTATAAAAGCTGTTAGGTTTAGTTAAGTTCCATTTGTTTATTCTTGTTTTTATTTCCATTACTCTAGGAGGTGAGTCTTGCTGTGATTTATGTCAAAGAGTGTTCTGCCTATGTTTTTGTCTAAGAGTTTTAGAGTGCCTGGTCTTACATTTAGGTCTTTAATCCATTTTGAGTTTATTTTTGTATATGATGTTGGTAACTGTTCTAATTTCATTCTTTTAAATGTAGCTGTCCAATTTTTGCAGCACCATTTATTGAAGAAACTGTCTTTTCTCCATTGTATATTTTTGCCTCCTTTGTCAAAGATAAGATACCCATAGGTGCCTATAGATAAACTGGGCTTTCTATCTTGTTCCATTGGTTTCTATTTCTATTTTTATGCCAGAGACATACTGTTTTGATGGCCATAGCTTTGTAGTATAGTCTGAAATCAGAAAGGTTGATTCCTCCAGCCCTATTCTTGTTTCTCAAGATTGCTTTGGCTATTTGGGGGTCTTTTGTGTTTCCATGCATGCATGCTAAGTCACTTCAATCCAAGAATATGGTATAACTCTCCATCTGTTTGTATCATTTTTTAATTCTTTCATCAGTGCCTCATAATTTTCCGAGTACTGGTCTTTTGTCCCTTTAGGTAGGATTATTCCTAGGTATTTTATTTGTTTTGCTGCAACGGTGAATACGATTCTTTTCTTAATTCCTCTTTCGGATTTTTTTATTGTTAGTGTATAGCAGTTCAAGGGATTTCTGTGTATTAATTTTGTATCCTGCAACTTTACTGTTTGCTTTTGTATCTTCAGCCAATTTGTGTCTTTTGCTTGGAGCATTTAGTCCATTTATACTTCAGGTAATTAATGATATATATGATCCTATTGTCATTTGCATTATTATTTGGGTTTGTTTTGTAGGCCTTTTCTTTTTGTATTTCCTGTGTATAGAAGTTTCTTTAGCATTTGTTGAAGAGTTAGTTTGGTGGTGCTGAATTCTCTTAACTTCTGCTTGTCTGTAAAGCATTTGATTTCTCCTTCAAACCTGAATGTGATCCTTGCTGGATAGAGTAATCTTGGTTGTAGGTTTTCCCCTTTCCTTATTTTAAGTATATCCTGCCATTCCCTTCTGGCCTGCAGAGTTTCTGTTGAAAGATCAACTGTTAGTCTTATGGAGATCCTTTTGTATGTTATTTTTTGCTTTTCCCTTGCTACTTTTAGTATTTTTGTGTGTGTGTTTAATTTTTGTTAGTTTGATTAGTATGTGTCTTGGTGTGCTTCTTCTTGGGTTTATCTTGTATGTAACTATCTGGGCTTCTTGGACTTGGGTGGCTATTTCCTTTCCCATATTTAGGAAGATTTTGACTATAATCCCTTCAAATATTTTCTCATGCCCTTTCCTTTTGTCTTCTTCTCTGAGACTCCTATGATTCCAATGTTGGGGATGCTTAACATTGTCCCAGAGGTCTCTGAGACTCTACTCATTACTTTGTATTCTTTATTGTGCTCTGCTTCAGTTATTTTGACCATTCTATATTCCAGCTCACCTATCCATTCTTCTGCCTCACTTACTCTACTGTTGGTTCTCTCCAGTTCAGTTCAGTCACTGAGTCATGTCCGACTCTTTGTGACCCCATGGACTACAGCATGCCAGGCTTCCCTGTCACCAATTCCCAGAGCTTGCTCAAACTCATGTCTATCAAGTCAGTGATGTCATCCAACCATCTCATCCTCTGTCATCCCCTTCTCCTCCTGCCTTCGATCTTTTCCAGCATCAGGGTCTTTTCCAGTGAGTCAGTTCTTCACATCAGATGTCCAAAGTATTGGAGTTTAGGCTTCAGTATCAGTCCTTCCAATGAATATTCAGGACTGATTTCCTTTAGGATGGACCTGCTGGATCTCCATACACTCCAAGGGACTCTCAAGAGCCTTCGCCAACACCACAGTTTAAAAGCATCAGAAAGGAGACCCCAAACACAATATACTAGTTCTCTCCAATGTATTTTTAATCTCAGTTCTTGCATTTTCATTGTTCATTGTTTATTCTTTAATTTTTCTAGGTTATTCCTAAACATTTCTTGCATCTTCTCAATCCATACCTTCAGTCTATTTATCCATGCTTCTATTTTATTTTCAAGATTTGGATCATCTTTACTATCATTCCTCTGAATTCTTTTTCAGTTAGACTGCCTATTTCCTCTTTGCTTGGTCTTCTAGGTTTTTGTGATGTTCCTTCATCTGCTGCATATTTCTCTGTCTTTTCATCTTAATTTACTGTGTTTGGGTGTCTCCTTTCTGTTTGCTGGAAGGTCATAGTTCCTCTTATTTGTGGAGTCTGCTCCCTATGGGTGTGGTTAGGGCAATGCCTTATGAAGGTTTCCTGGTTGGGGAGACTTGTGCTGGTGTTCTGGTGGACGGAGCTGGGTCTAGTATTTCTGAAGAGCAGTGCCATGTCCAGTCATGTGTTTGGGGGTGTCTATGGGTTCAGTACAGCTTTGGGCAACCAGTCCACTAATGTGCAGGGTTGTGTTCCTGCTTTTCTGAAGGATTGGCATGGGGCATCTGGCACTGGAGCTTGCTGCCTTTTGGGTGGGGCTTGGTCTTAGTTTGAGATGGAGGTTTTGGGGAGGGCTCTTGCCTATTCATGTTGCATGGGGTCAGGTGTTCCAAAGTCCTGAAGTCGAGTCTCTTGCCTCTAGTGTTCAGGCCCTACCTCTACTGTAGCATCAAGACTTCACAGGCCACACAGCACAGAAGACAAAACCCCCAGACAAACACTGAAACAAATCTCAATAGCCAAGAACACCCAAAGAGGTTCACACACTTATAAAGAAAAGAGAGAAGGAGAAAAAGGAAAACAAAAGATGATAAAAGAGGAGTCAAAGAGAAGAGTAATAATCAAATCAGACCAATAATCAACTCATAAGTGAAAATGGATACTAAATATTAGACTCTCATAGAAAATTATAAACAAAAGATCAAAAACCAAAGACATGGGAAAAAATTAGACTCTCAAAGATGCAAAATCAAAAACAAAATATCAAATCATGAAATTCATTTTAAAAATAAGATATTTTCTTAAAGTAGGAAGAAGTAGGTTATACAAAATAAAAATTAAAGGAGTAACAAAGAACCATATTAGGACAACATGAGAAAAAAAAGGAAAAAAAAGGTGGAGGGAATATGTATAGATTTGTAGTGACAGAAATGTCCAAGTGATTCCTGTTTCCTTATTTTCCTACTCAGAAAGTACTCCAATATATTTAGGAAGATTTCTGGACCTATTGTGGGTAGTGTGGGTTCAGCTAAGACTCAGGACTTCCCTCGCTCCAGCTTGTGCATTCATGCATGCAAAGTCACTTCAGTGGTGTCAAACTCTTTGAGACCCTGCAGCCGATAGCCTGCCAGGCTCCTCTCTCAATGGGATTCTCCAGGCAAGAATATTGGAGTGGGTTTTCATGTTCTTCTCCAGGGAGTCTTCCCAACTCATGGATCGAACCCACATCTCCTACAGCTCCTGTATTGCAGGTAGATTCTTTACTACTGAGCCACACGGGAAGCCCCACTCCAGCTTAGACTGGTTCTCAAAGTCTACAGTTGCTCCCAAAGCACACAGATTCAGACTAATTGTGGGAATTTAAAGGTGCCACTTTCAGGGCATTTTCCCCTCCTTTACTTTGCTCATGCAACCCCTGGTGTTTCACTTTGGTTTGGATACCAGTTCTGTTTTTAAGTCTCTCTCCAGTGTTGGTTCTCTGCCCAGACACCAGGGGGCAAAAGTTGCTGTTTATTAGGGCTTACTTGCTAGTTGAAGTTGAACGGTTCTATGAAGACCTACAAGACCTTCTAGAACTAACAACAACAAAAAAAGGTGTCCTCTTCATTATAGGGGTCTGGAATGCAAAAGTAGGAGGTCAAGAGATACCTGGAGAAGCAGGCAAATTTTGCCTTAGAGTACAAAATGAAGCAGGGCAAAGCCTGATAGAGTTGTGCCAAGAGAACGCACTGGTTGTAACACCCACTTCCAATAACACAAGAGAAGACTCTACACGTGGACATCACCAGATGGTCAATACCAAAATCATATTGCTTATATTCTTTGAAGCCAAAGATGAAGAAGCTCTATGCAGTCAGCAAAAACAAGACCGGGAGCTGACTGTGGCTCAGATCCTGAATTCCTTATTGCCAAATTCAGACGTAAATTAAAGAAAGTAAGGAAAACCACTAGACCATTCAGGTATGACCTGAATCAAATCCATTATGATTATACAGTGGAAGTGAGAAATAGATTCAAGGGATTAGATCTGTTAGACAGAGTAGCTGAAGAACTATGGATGGAGGTTTGTGACGTTGTACAGGAGGCAGGGATCAAGACCACCTCCAAGAAAAAGAAGTGCAAAAAGGGAAAATGGCTGTCTGAGGAGGCCTTACAAATAGCTGTGAAGAGAAGAGAAGCAAAAGACATAGGAGAAAAGGAAAGATATACACTTTTGAATTCAGATTTCCAAAGAATAGCACAGAGAGATAAGAAAACTTTCCTCAGTGATCAATGCAAAGAAATAGAAGAAAACAATAGAATGGGAAAGACTAGAGATCCCATCAAGAAAATCAGAGATACCAAGGGAACATTTCATGTAAAGATGGGCACAATAAAGGACGGAAATGATATGGACCTAACAGAAGCAGAAGATATTAAGAAAAGGTGGCAAGAATACACAGAAGAACTATACAAAAAAGATCTTCAGGACCCAGATAATCATGATGGTGTGATCACTCACCTAGAGCCAGACATCCTGGAATGTGAAGTCAGGGTGGTCCTTAGGAAACATCACAACAAACAAAGCTAGTGGAGGTGATGGAATTCCAGTTGAGCTATTTCAAATCCTGAAAGATGATGCTGTGAAAGTGCTGCACTCAATGTGTCAGAAAACTTGGAAACCTCAGAAGTGTCTACAGGACTTCAAGGTTCTTACTACAATACTTTAGTTACATTTTGCAGAGTAATTGGTGAGAAGAAATGGTTTCCCAGAAGAACTATTGATTCTGAGTGGCTGTTGATTTGACACAGCTTGCAAGACAAAGCTACTCCGGTGTTTTTGTTGGTTTAAGATCATTACCAACCTGAAGTGACTCTAATTTTCTATTAAACATGAAACAAAGAAATGCAACAACTTTCTTATTATCCATGACTGATCTCACATTTTTCTATTGTTTAGAGCTGAAATTTTTAAATTAGAAAAGAAATATGCCATTTACAAAACTCATCAAATATCAGATAGAATCTGCCTTGTGCACATGTAGGGGTTGGCACTCCACAAGTCTTTCAGGAATGACAGCCTCCTGATATAGGTAAGATCAAGTTATGACAGAGGTGACACTGTGCAAAAACTATGTCCATTTCTAGTCTTGGTTGTGATGTACTATGTACATTTGGATAAATGATACATTTTCTTTGGCTTTAGATTTCTCATTTATGAAAAAAAAAGAAAGCATCGGTCCATCTAAAGGTTCTTAAATTCCTAACGTTTTCCAAGTCAAGAGTTAGAAAGATATGAGTTCTACAGCAAAATTAGACTTTTTTTTAAAAAAAAAAAAGGTCAATATAGTCAAGAATGGCCTATGAAAATCTTTCAGGAGAAGCAAAAGTTTAATCAGAGTCTTGGGGACTAGGAAAATAAATAAATAGGAGGAAATGAACATTTATTTTAGAAAACAAAAGGTCACAAGCAATTTTATTTATTGTTTCAATAAATATTAAGTGTGCACTAGATGTCGGGTACTGTGCTTAATGCTCAGTATATGAGAGTTAGAAAGACAAATTTGGCTTCTGCTCTTACAGAGATTATATCCAGCAAGTGAAGGACAGTAACAATCATGCATATTTAACAGTGAGGCATTTTGCCTCCTTAAACAGTGTTAAAATGAAGATAATAAGAGATGGGGTTAGATATATGGAGGGTGCCTAATGGTGAAAATCTCAAATCCCAGGTGGAATAAAGTTTCAATTTTTTTGGCTGCTATACAAGATTTCTGAATTGAGATAAGATATAATAGTGGGAATATTGAGGGAAAGCAATATGTAGGATGAACTGGAATATCTTTTCCTCAAATTTTAAGTTAACATATTGACCTATTCTAGAGTTTACATGTATAGGATTACTCAGAGACATATGCAGTGGTTCCAATGTGTTCTCTTTACCCATCATCACATAACGACCAAAGTTATAACTGATAATCTACAACTTGGTCAATATTAGGCCTGCCTTTTGCAATCTGCAGATATGGCCTAGTAGGCAGATGCAATTCACAACACAAGCAGATTGATCTGTTTTACTGAGTGGAACCACAGTGTTTCATGGCAAAGATTAAACAGTGATTCAGCATTCATGATAAAATGTAGCAACAAAAGGTTAGTGTAACAGTCCTAGAAGTAGAATCATATTGGGAGCAATTGCAGAAGGAAATGGTTTGGATTTATTATCTACATTAAAGATATTGTGGGTCCCATGGATACCAGGAGTGTCATAGAGACCCAGCTAATAGGTTTTTTATTGGATTATTGTCAGAATGCTGCACCTGCTTTGAAAGAGGGAACATTTGCTTTGTTTCCTGGCAGAGACTACAAGCTGTGAAACTGAGAACAATCACTGGGGTTGGAAATGGTACTTATTATTTTTTAGAACTTGTTCAAGGATTATAGGGCTGATCTCCCAAACTGTGAAAGTATATGAGAAATTTAAAAATCCAGAAAATAAAAATGAAATTTAGAAGTTCACATTATATTTTGGATTCATAATATTCACATAGAAGATTGTCTGATTAAGAACCTGAAGCACTAAATTTGGTCAGCCAGTCCACTGATTTTGGAGTACGTATGGTTCTAGTCCATGTACCTTCTTCTTACACACCCAAATAATGATAGTTTTTATTTTACTATAACTGAGTTTGATCACTACATTTTGTAGATAGCAAAGGTACAGTTTCTATATGAGTCCTTTTTGGAATTTGGGGATTAATATGCATGAAGAAGGTTGTGTCATAACTGAACTGGAAGTCTGGAGTTTGTTCAATAATTCTAGCACTGGTCTAGAAAAACTACAAAAGCAATTCTAGCTTTTGGTTTAGTCTAGTAATTATATGAGGTAATTATCTAAGTCACCTATTTACTTAAATGAAGTGATAGCTCAGGTACCACATTCTTTTTCCTTTTCACTAGTTATCAAAAGTCTTATTAAAATCCATTGGTTCAATGGATGAATGAACACATAAATAAAGAAAGATGGTAGTGATAAGTCATGCTGCAACTGAAAGAGAGACTGATGGCTTTTTAAGTCATTTTCAGGCCTATGCACAAACTTGTACCTGGAAAAAAGCTAATTTCGAATGAGGCCCTACTTCAGGGACAGTTAATGGTACCACAGGTTTCCATGTATAAGAAGTTGATCTCACAGATTTCTACCTCCTATGGGATCTTTCTTAATAAGCAGAGACATTATTTTACCAACAAAGGTCCATCTAGTCAAAGCTATGGTTTTTCCAGTAGCCGTGTATGTGAGAGTTGGACTATAAAGAAAGCTGAGCACCGAAGAAATGATGCTTTTGAACTATCTATAGTGTTGGAGAAGACTCTTGAGAGTCCCTTGGACTGCAAGGAGATCCAACTAGTCCATCCTAAAGGAAATCAGTCCTGAATATTCATTGGAAGGACTGATGTTGAAGCTGAAACTCCAATACTTTGGCCATCTGATTCGAGGAACTGACTCATTTGAGAAGACCCTGATGCTGGGAAAGATTGAAGGCAGGAGAAGAAGGGGATGACAGAGGATGAAATGGTTGGATGGCATCACTGACTCAATAGACATGAGTTTGAGTAAAGTCTGGGATTTGGTGATGGACAAGGAAGCCTGAAATACTGCAGTCCTTGGAGTCAGAGTCAGATGTGACTGAGCAACTGAACTGAATGGGATATTTTTGCTTCTGTCAAAAACTTTAGGGGAACCTACATAGGTTTGCACTGACAGAATTGTTGTTTGTGGAACACTCTATCATTAGGTAAGTGATTTGACCTAACTTTGCTCTTTAATAACTTCCACAGACATATAGAATGATGGAGTTTTGAACTACAACATATATCAGAACATATTTAGGTAGCTGTCATCTATTTTCTCAGAATAACACTATGCACTTAATTGAAACACTTAAACACTTAGTTGAAAAGTGTTTTGATTTTTCACATCTCTTTCCCCCGCTTGGCTAGTGACCCTTGGACATGAGAGCAGAGATCATGCCTTATTAATTTTGTTTCCCCTGAATCTATCTTAGTGTCACATATATATTAAGTGTTAAGTAAATGTTAATGATGGATAAAGCATATGAATGGGGTTTCTGGTGGTTCTGTCCTTTTCCACTGCTATTTAACTTTTTTTTTTCCAGTGTCCTCTGCTTTCTTCAGTCCATCTCATTTCCCTTTTCAGAGAATTTATGGTTCATCACGAGGTTCTTAAAAGACAAAGACCTTTTAAGAATTAAAAGGAAACTTTTATTTATTTTTTAATTTTTATTATTATTATTTTTTTTTTACTTTACAATATTGTATTGGTTTTGCCATACATCAACATGTATCTGCCACAGGTGTACATGAGAATTAAAATAATCAAATTTCTTATTTGAAATTTTAGACACTGATTTTATACTGGTGGGGATATTTGAGGGCAAGACTACACCATGATAGGGAATTTCCTATTTGTACTTCTTTTAAGTTAGGCACAGGTGAATGTGTGCATGCTAAGTCGCTTCAGTCATTTCAGTCATGTCCAATTCTGTGCAACCCTATGGACTATAGCCTGTGACGCTCCTCTATCTATGGGATTCTCCAGGCAAGAATACTGGAGTGGGTTGCCTTGCCTTGGGAAAATCTCCTGGAGATTTTCCCAACCCAGGAATCAAACCTATGTCTCTTAGGTCTCTTGCATCCGCAGGCAGGTTCTTTACCACTAGTGCCACCTAGAAAGCCCTACGGGTGAATAGAAGGAACTTATTCAGTTCAGTTCAGTTCAGTTGCTCAGTCGGGTCCAACTCTGCAACCCTATGGACTGGAGCACAGCCAGGGAGGCCTGAACCACAGGCCTCCCTGTCCATCATCAACTCCCAGAGTTTACTCAAACTCATGCCCATTGAATCGGTGATGCCATCCAACCATCTTATCCTGTCGTCCCCTTCTCCTCTCACTTTCAATCTTTCCCAGAATCAGGGTCTTTTCAAGTGAGTCAGTTCTTTGCATCAGGTGGTCAAAGTATTGGAGTTTCAGCTTCAGCATCAGTCCTTCCAATGAATATTCAGGACTGATTTCCTTTAGGATGGACTAGTTGGATCTCCTTGCAGTCCAAGAGACTCTCAAGAGTCTTCTCCAACACCACAGCTCAAAAGCATCATTTTTTCGGCGCTCAGCTTTCTTTATAGTCCAACTCTCCTGCTGCTGCTGCTGCTGCTAAGTTGCTTCAGTCATGTCCAACTCTGTGTGACCCCCATAGACAGCAGCCCACCAGGCTCCTCTGTCTCTGGGATTCTCCAGGCAAGAATATTGGAATGGGTTGCCATTTCCTTCTCCACACCCATGCATCACTACTGGAAAAACCAAAGCTTCGACTAGATGGACCTTTGTTGGCAAAGTAATGTCTCTGCTTTTTAATATGCTATCTAGGTTGGTCATAACTTTTCTTGCAAGGAGCAGGCGTCTTTTAATTTCATGGCTGCAGTAACCATCTGCAGTGATTTTGGAGCCCCCAAAAATAGTCTCTCACTCTCTCCACTATTTCCCCATCTATTTGCCAGGAAGTGATGGGACCAGATGCCATGATCATAGTTTTCTGAATGTTGAGTTTTAAGCCAACTTTTTTACTCTCCTCTTTCACTTTCATCAAGAGGCTCTTTAGTTCTTCTTTGCTTTCTGCCATAAGGGTGTTGTCTTCTGCATATCTGAAGCTATTGATATTTCCCCCAGAAATCTTGATTCCAGCTTGTCCTTCATCCAGCCCAGGGTCTTGCATGATGTACTCTGTATATAAATAAGCAGGGTGACAATATATAGCCTTGATATACTCCTTTCCTAATTTGGAACCAGTCTGTTGTTCCATGTCCAGTTCTAACTGTTGCTTCCTGTCTTGCATACAGATTTCTCAGGAGGCAGGTCAGGTGATCTTGTATTCCCATCTCTTGAGGAATTTTCCACAGTTTGTTGTAATCCACACAGTCAAAGGCTTTGGCATAGTCAATAAAGCAGAAGTATATGTTTGTTTGTTTGTTTTTTCTGGAACTCTCTTGCTTTGTTGGTGATCCAACAGATGTTGGCAATTTGTTCTCTGGTTCCTCTGCCTTTTCTAAATCCAGCTTGAACATCTGGAAGTTTATGGTTCAAGTACTGCTGAAGCCTGGCTTAGAGAATTTTGAGCATTACTTTGCTAGCATATGAGATGAGTGCAATTTTGAGGTAGTTTGAGCATTCTTTGACATTGCCTTTATTGGGGATTGAAATGAAAAGTGACATTTTCCAGTCCTGTGGCCATTGCTGATTTTTCTAAATTTGCTGGCATATTGAGTGCAGCACTTTCACAGCACCATCTTTTAGGATTTGAAATAGCTCAACTGGAATTCCATCACCTCTACTTGCTTTGTTCGTAGTGATGCTTCATAAGGCCCACTTGACTTCACATTCCAGGATGTCTGGCTCTAGGTGAGTGATCACACCATCATGATTATCTAGGTCCTGAAGATCTTTTTTGTATAGTTCTTCTGGGTATTCTTTCCATCTCTTCTTAATACCTTCTGCTTCTGTTAGGTCCATACCATTTCTGTCCTTTATTGTGCCCATCTTTGCATTAAATGTTCCCTTGGTATCTCTAATTTTCTTGAAGATCTCTAGTCTTTTCCATTCTATTGTTTTCCTCTGTTTCTTTGCATTGATCATTGAACAGAAGGAACATATTCATTTATATATTAATCATTCATGACAGGCAACCACTCTCTGAGGCCTCAGATAAGCAGATAAAAGCAGGCTTTCTGGTTTATGGTCTGTATTGAGCCCATCTGCCTGTTATTTGGCATAGTTCCTGCAAACATGGTGAGATGTCCTGGAGGGCTAGCATTCAAACCTGATTGACTGGTTCTCTGACTGAGAACCTGGGATCATAGACTTCTAGACTCTTAGACCAACTTTGGAGTGTTGCCTTGAGAACCATTTCCAGTTGTCATTTGTTAAACTGGAGTCTTCCTGTTGATATGATTAGAGAGGAATGCATGCAGTTATTTTGGGGTGTCCTTTGCAGCCCTATGCCTTCCTTACAAGGTAAGGAAACACCACTGTATGGGGAATCAAATGGCTTGGATTCTACTACCAAACATGCCTTCAAGCAGCCCTGTGGCTTGTAAAGAAATAGCTTCATTTTACTAAATTCAAGTTTCCTCTTTATAAATTAATGTAATTTACTTTCCCCCTCTATTTCTCTGCTATCATTTAATGAAAAACCTCTCTAATTCCATAAACTGATATATTTATATCTCCAGGTCATAGATAATTCTTAAAGAATAGTACTGTGAACACAGAGATACAGTCATCTGAGAAGTCAATTTATATTCTTGAACATGTTACCCTGATCAAACTGAAAAGTTCTAAGAGGAAGGAAAGAGCCTGAACATGATTCTGTTGCTGTTCAGTCAGTCAGTCATGTCTTACTCTTTGTGACCCCATGGACTGTAGCACACCAGGCTTTCCTGTCCTTCACTGTCTCCCAGAGTTTGTTCAAACTCATGTACATCCAACCACCTCATCCTCTGGTGTCCCTTTGCTTCTTGCCCTCAATCTTTCCCAGCATGAGGGTCTTTTCCAATGAGTTGTCTCTCTGCATCAGGTGGCCAAAGTACTGGAGTTTCAGCTTCAGCATCAGTCCTTCCAGTGAATATTCAGGGTTGATTTCCTTCAGGATAGACTGGTTTGATCTCCTTGATGTCCAAAGGACTCTCCAAAGTCTTCTCCAGCACCACATTTCAAAACCATCAATTCGTCAGTGCTCAGCCTTCTTTATGGTCCAACTCTCACATCCATACATGACTACTGGAAAAACTATTGCTTTGACTATATGGACCTTTGTCAGCAAAGTGATGTCTCTGTTTAAATATACTGTCTATGTTTGTCATAGCTTTTGTTCCAAGGAGCAAGTGTCTTTTAATATTATGGCTGTCGTCACTGTCCACAGTGATTTTGGAGCCCAAGAAAATAAAATCTGTCACTATTTCCATTGTTTACCCATCTATTTGCCATGAAGTGATGGGACTGGATGCCATAATCTTAGTTTTTTGAATGTTAAATTTTAAGCCAGGTTTTTCACTCTCTTCTTTCACCTTCATTAAGAGGCCCTTTAGATCCTTTTCACTTTCTGCCATAAATGTGGTGTCATCTGCATATCTGAGGTTATTGATATTTCTCCTGGCAATCTTGATTCTAGCTTGTGCTTCATCCAGTCCAGAATTTCACATGATATACTCTGCACAGAAGTTAAATAATCAGGGTGACAATATATAGCCTTGATGTACTCCTTTCCCAATTGTGAACCAGTCCATCATTCCATGTCTAGTTCTAACAGTTGCTTCTTTACCTGCATACTCTACAAAGCTCTCCAGGTGTAGGTTGGCTACTGGACCTTTGTAATCACTGCTGCCCTGAGCTTCTCAGTATATTCTCTGGACAAGAAAGCAGGTGGATGTGAAGAGCCTCCTCACTACATTACCCGTTAGCAGAGTGTGTGCTCTGATGAGAGTCTGTCTGAGGAGAAGGAAAGGCTCCAAGAAAAGACATGGGTGAGAGCTGTGGAAGGAGCATTGCACTGCAAGTCAAGAGCACCAGCATCTAGTTCCTCCTAACCTGTGCTACCATCCTGTGTTGCTGAGCAAATCACCTAGTCTTTGTGACATACAGTTTCAAATGAAGAATATGATGCATGTGCCACAAGGTTATTAGGAGATTAAAGATATGTAAAATTAGTCAGGAAAAAAGTTAGAATGCACAGGAAAACATGAATTAAGGATAAGAAATCAGGAAATCTTTCAACCAAAAGAAACAAAAAACATTTATAGGATGGTGAAAAATTTGGGAGACAGACGATGGTGAGAATTGTACAGCAATGTGAATGTACTTGGTGCCACTGAACTGTACAGTTAAATACAGTTAAAATTTTAAAAACTTAAGAGTTAAATCCCCAGCTGAAGTTCAAACAAGCCAATGTTGTGAGATCTGAAATATATTATAAGTAAGAGAAAGAATTACTCCTTGGCCTTGGTGACAGTCTCAATTTGACTCCCCCTCCATTCTTGGTGATTTATCACTCTGTCCAGTGCTGAGACTGGACATGGCTCGGTTGGCCACAGGATTCAGGGCCTCCTGACTAGTTTTAAGGGGCCTGGAAACTGTTCATATCCCAGAAACCTCAGGTGACCAGAGGGAAATGCTTTTCAAACATTAAAATTCTCTGATTTTTTTTTAATTTTCCCTTTCTCCATTTCTTTTGAAAAGTGTTTGTTTAGAAGAGACATCACCAAATGGGAAGTTTCCATCTATTTAAATAAAGAGATGGGGTGTCTTAGGAAATGCAGTGTAGAGAAAGGATTGGTGAAAATGTAAGTGTGATCTGTATCAGAGCAGGTCATATGTTGTGGTCCCCTTGTGGTCAGTTTGCAGATCCGTGCTTCAGCACCACAATCCTCACTCTGGTCACTCACTCCCATACATGTTGGCAGGCTTGGAGAGACCATACCATTCAGGGCCACCACTCATGGAACACTTCTGTCATCCAAATCCAACATAAAGCCATAGGTGATAAAGTTCACCCTCAAAATGCCTCAACTAAGTGTATCTCCTCTTCTTCAAAGTCCGTATTTCCCATCTTACTGAATAATGCCAATATGCACTGATCTCCCACATCAGAAAGCTGGCAGGCCTCCTTCCTTTCCTTGGGACTTATAGCTAACTGTTCCCCTTTGAGCCCCTCTGTTCTTGTTTAGTTATTCAATTCTCAGCAGAAGAAACCTACGTCATGTGCTATTGCCAATCATTTTGACTTAGGGTGCTGCAAGAATGGGATGGAAGTGGGAACTGGAAACATAATTACCTTACACCATTCACTTCACATCCCTTATCTCCCTGAGTTCTCAGATAAGTCTATGAAGAAGACCCTAAGAACTCCAATTCTATGATTGTAATGATAATGAGACTAAGCATTAATCATGTGCTTGGCACTGTGGATCATTTTATACTTACTATTTCTCCTACCTTATATCTTGCCCCTTTACACTGGTGTCACACTGAGTCTTAAATTCAATTTTTTGAGTGGTTTTCTTTCATCATCTTTTCTGTACCCACATTACATTGAAGGCAAAGGGTTCCTTCAATAATCTGGCTTCTGACTACAACTTCTCCCTTTTGTTGCTACTCCCTGAAGCCCAGAGTATCTTCCTTTTCCTTCCTTTTTCTCTTATACCCACTATATTAACCTTGTACTTTCTTTAATATTTTTGCTCTTGTCCATTTCATCACAGGAGTCTTCTCCCAGTCTGTTTATCTTATAGACACCTGTTATTTTGTCTGGCAACAATTTCTTGTTTTCACTTATCAATTTAGTGTTATCACTTTGATTTTTTTTTTTCTCTCAGTGGGAGCAGTCTGAACAATAGTCTATATGGTGATCTGCTCCCCCTGGAGAAGGGGTGGGCATAGAACTGAGGTTAAGCAAACAAGACTTTCTGGAATCTGTCTTTATGTAGAATGATACATAGACCAGGCATGATTGAAACTGGTTATTCTGATGATTCCTGCTTCCTAAATTCCAAGAAGAGACTTTGCTCGTAGATTTCTGAGGTCTGTTTTTGATCTGAAGTTTGACAAAGCCAGTCAAGTAATCTAATCTTTCCCTCCTTGTGTTTAAGTAAGCACAAGATTTATCAATTTTGTTTCTCTTTTCAAAGAACTAGCTTTTAGTTTCATTGATTTTTTAAATTGATTTCTTCAACTCTCTTTCATTTATTTCTTCTCTATCTTTATGATTTCTTTCCTTCTGCTATGAGTTTTGTTTCTGTTTCTCTAGTTTATTTTTTTACTTTTATTTTTCATATGTTTAAAATTTTTTTAATTTTTTTATGGTATGACCTTGCTGGTTATCTTTTTTAAATATAACAGTGTGTGCATGTCTCTCCCAAATTCCCAGTCTATCCCTCCTGCCTTCTCCTTCTGGTAACCATCAGTTTATTTTCTAAGTCTGTTTCTGTTTTGTAAATAAGTTCAGTTGTATTATTTTTAAAAGATTCCACATATAAATGATATATATTTGTCTTTTACTTACTTCATTTAGTATGATAATCTTCAAGTTCATCTATGTCATGGCAAATGACATTATTTAATGTCAGGTTAGATTTCATATTTGAAATTTTTTTGTTGTTTCCTGAGCTCAGATTGTATTGCTATTAACTTCCCTTTGATACTGTATTCACTGCATCTCATAGATTTTGAATCATGTTTTCATTTTCATGTGTCTGTAGGCATATTTTTATTTCCTCTTGGATTTCTTCAGTGATCCATTGATTATTTAGTAACATTTTCTTTAGCCTCCATGTGTTTGTATTTTTTACAGATTTTTTTCTTGTAGTTGACTTCTAACTTCATATCATTGTGGTCCAAAAAGATGTTTGATATGATTCAATTTTCATAAATTTACCAAAGTTTGCTTTGTGGCCCAGCATAAAATTTATCCTGGAGAATATTCCATGTGTACTTGAGAAGTACATATATTCTGCTGCTTTCAAATGGA
Source organism: Tragelaphus eurycerus (assembly GCA_935064755.1). Classification (NCBI taxonomy): domain Eukaryota; kingdom Metazoa; phylum Chordata; class Mammalia; order Artiodactyla; family Bovidae; genus Tragelaphus; species Tragelaphus eurycerus. The sequence continues at coordinate 19,450,639 of CAKXYN010000023.1, forward strand.
ATTCTCTATAAATATCAGTTAAGTACATCTGGTCTAATGTTGTGTTATTTAAGGCCTGTGTTTCCTTATTGATTTTCTGCCTGGATGATCTCTCCATTGATGTAAGTTGGGTGTTAAATCCCCACTATTATTGTGTTACTGTTGATTTCTCACTTTATGCCTGTTAGTATTTGCCTTATATAATGAGGTGCTTCTATGTTGGGTTCATACATATTTACAATTATTGTATCTTCTTGATCTCTTGATTATTATGTAGTGTCTTTCTTTTTAAAGTCTATTTTGTTTGACATGAGTATTACTACTCTAGCTTTCTTTTGATTTCCATTTATATGGAATACCTTTTTCCATCCCCTAACTTTCAGTCTGGAGAATCCCTGGGATGGGGGAGCCTGGTGGGCTGCCATCTATGAGGTCACACAGAGTCGGACACGACTGAAGTGACTTGGCAGCTTGGCAGCAACTCTCGTTCAGCATGTGTCTTTAGATCTGATGTTGGTCTCTTGTAGATGGCATATACACTTGTCTTGTTTTTGGATCCATTCGACCAGTCTATGTCTTTTGGTTCCATCATTTAATTATTTTTCATTTCAGGTGATTATCAATACATATTTTATTATTCCAATTGTGTTAATTAGTTTAGATTTGTTTCATTTGGTGATGGGTGGGGAAGCCTGGTGTGTTGCAGTCCATGGATTTGGAAAGAGTCAGACACAACTAAGTGACTGAACTGAACTGAACTGTTTCTGTAGGTATTTTTTATTCCACTTCTTTTTTTTGTTCTTTTCTCTTATGATTTGATGTGTTTTGATTGCTATTACTTTTTTGTGTTTGTATCTATTATAGAATTTTTCTAGGTGCTTCCTGTGAAGTTTTGATATAGTAGTCTATATATGTTATATATATATATATATAAAATGTCATATATTACATATATATGTGTGTGTATATATATATATACACACACACACACACGAGATTAAGTTTTTGGCCTTTTAATTTCAAGTGCATTTCCAATATATTGCATTTATAGTCTCCTTTTCTCCCAGTTGCTGGTTTTGATATCCCACTTATGTGTGAATAGTTTTCTACCTTTACTGTATGTTTGCTTTATCAGTCAGTTTTTCCATTCATTATTTTTTTTTCTAGTTGTGGCCTTTTCTTTTCTGCCTAGGGAAGATTCTTTAGCACTTGTAAAGCTGGTTTGTTGGTGATGAGATCTCCAAGATTTTAGCTCTTGTCTGTAAAATTTTTTATTTCTCTGTTGAATCTGAATAAGAGCCTTGATGTATAGAGTATTCTCAATTGTAAGTCTTTACTGTTCATTACTTTAAATGTATTGTGCCACTTCCTTCTGACCTGCAGAATTTCTGCTGAAATATTAATATTAGCTGATAACCTTATGGAGAGTCTTTGTATATTATTTGTTACTTTTATCTTGTTGCTTTTAATATTTTCTCTTTTCTATCAATTTATGTGTCTTGGCATGTTCCTACTTGAGTATATCTTATGTGGGACTCTCTGTGCTTCCTGGGCTTTTGTGAGTGTTTCTCTTCCTATGTTAGAGATGTTTCTGGATGTTATCTCTTCAAATATTTTTTCAGTACCTTTTTCTCTCTTCTTCTGGGATTCCTATTAATACAAAGGTTAGTGTGTTTGATGTTGTCCCGAGGGGCCTTACACCTTTGCTGGTGTCTTAGATGATAAAGAATCTGCCTACAATGCAGGAGACCCAGGTTCAGTCCCTGGATCGGGAAGATCCCCCGGAGATGGGAATGGCTACCCACTCTAGTATTCTGGCCTGGAGAATTCCATGGACTGTATAGGTCATGGTGTTGTAAAGAGTTGGACACGACTGAGCAACTTTCACTTAATTTAACTTAGGCTCCTGCTAGCCTGAGTCATGGAGGCCTTTTACTTTTGGCTCAGCTGAAATAAGATTACCTTTTTGCAATTTGGGACAGTCTGGTCATTGATGATCTGGCTAGCAGCAATGCTCAGACATACAGGTGTATTTCTATTCTCCACTTAAACCTATTGTGTTCCTTCAGTCTAGAGCACACTCACTCACCAGTTGCTACACTCTCTGGATGATCTGCTCCCTGGGTGCCACTATCAAGCCAGGAGCCCATTTATTGCCACATTTGTTGGAAGTTCTCTTTCTGGTTTTACTTTAGCCTCCACAATGTAATAAACTGCTCACTCAATTTCTGATTTCTTCTGGGGTATTCCCTTCACTCTCCAGTCTCAGGAGTCCTTTCTAACACTCATGCAGGTGCTATTTCTCAATAAATACCCTTTCAGAATTCCACTGCTTCCATTTTATGTAGGCAGTATCACAAAATCACTTACCAGTGTAAAGAGGATTATTTTCTGATATTTCTATTTACCTTAAGGCCAGGAACTTAGGCAGCCTGTGTATTTAACAATGAATCAAATTACTATCTAAAAAATTCTATTTAGTGATGATTAAAGCAATATAATTAAAGTGAAAAGAAGGCTCTACCCATGCATATGGAACATGAATGCTCTCAATTAATCAACTCATTTTTATTATTAAATATTTATTGAACACCCACAGTGCAGAAGGCATGAAATTCTGAGAGAACACACCAAAGACATGGTCTTTTCCCTTTGGGAATTTGCTATCTAAAGCAATTTAGACTTTAACTCATGACAATATGCTCTCACTGTGACTTTCTGTAGATTAAAAAAGGGTGAAATTCAAAGCAGCTCTGAGCTCTAATCTACTACTTACTCCACCACTCATATTTCAAATTCTCAGATTTATTTTCTGCTAGCTTAATGAGTATTCCTCCCATCCTTTAAGACTCAGCAAAATGCTCACCTCCTCTATGAAACCTACCCTGACTATTCTAGCAGAACTGATGACTTTTTTCATACTTTAAACAGCAGTTCAGTTCAGTTGCTCAGTCATGTCCGACTCTTTGCGACCCCATGAATTGCAACATGCCAGGCCTCCCTGTCCATTGCCAACTTCCAGAGTTCACTCAAACTCGTGTCCATCGAGTCAGTGATGCCACCCAGCCATCTCATCCTCTGTCATCCCCTTCTTCTCCTGCCCCCAATCCCTCCCAGCATCAGAATCTTTTCCAATGAGTCAACTCTTCACATGAGGTGGCCAAAGTACTAGAGTTTCAGCTTTAGCATCATTCCTTCCAAAGAACACCCAGGACTGATAACAGCAAAATGTGTGTCTATTAATCTCTTCATGAAAGTGAAAGTGAAGTCGCTCAGTCGTGTCTGACTCTCTGCGACCCCATGGACTGTAGCCTACCAGGCTCCTCCATCCATGGGATTTTCCAGGCAAAAGTACTGGAGTGGGTTGCCATTTCATTCTCCAGGGGATCTCCTAACCCAGGGGTGGAACCCAGGCCTCCTGCATTGCGATTGTAGGCAGACGCTTTACTGTGTGAGTCACCAGGAAAGTCCAAGTGTCACTCTTCATAACATCTTACAATTTATCTTATTCATGTTTCCACCCCACCACCACTAAGACTCAATTTTTGAGAACTTGAAGTATATTTTTCATCTTCTTATTTGTAATGTCACTCTTTGAGACTGGATCTCATTCTTGAGAATCTGATAATCATGTGCTTATTTATTCATTAAATTAAAAACCAATTGTGTGCTAAGCACTATTGTGTTCAGGTTGTATACCTGTGGACATAGCACATCCTTCACCTGATAACACTTAAGATTTAGCAAAGAGGGAAAATGATAAGTAAGTACTGAAGGATTATATGATGCCTCTTTTGCTAGGACAAAAGGCCTTCCTGACCTAAGTGTCCTGGGAACCCATCCTGCCAAACTTATATGAATATAGAAGCAAAAGGGAGAAGGCAAGAGGGGAATGAGGGGAAGGAGTCAGAGGCTGTGGTCCAGGAACTGGACACTATGTTCTGCTTGGTTATTATTTGCATTTCACAATATGAGACTCATTCATTTCATTTTATAGCCTTGCTTAAACTTAAATATATTTACATATATATGTTTGTGTGTGTGTGCATTAACCTTCCTTAATTTTTTTTTGTCGGTTAATGATTGTGAAAAATATAGAAATAAAAATCAGCTCTATTGTTTTCTTTTCCATACTCATTCACTCTATTCTGGTTGGCACTTCGTTTTCACAACCAGTAGTCAAAAAAGACTTCACTTTCATGCATTGGAGAAGGAAATGGCAACCCACTCCAGTGTTCTTGCCTGGAGAATCCCAGGGACGGGGAGCCTGGTGGGCTGCCGTCTATGGGATTGCACAGAGTCGGACACGACTGAAGCGACTTAGCAGCAGCAGTCAAAAAAGAGCTAGAAAATAGATCCCTAAGGCCACTAGGATTGGAAAAATGAGAAAATGAGTTTTTGTCTGAAACATAGAGACTGGGGAGACAAGACAGCAGATGAACCTGATTCTTTTTGGTCTGTCTTTTGAGATTAGACCCTTCACTTTTTCACATTCTTAGACTTTTGGATTAGACTTTTCACATTCTTCTCTTTCTTCTTTTTTTGCCTCATTCCTTGATGAGGTAGTAGCTTTGGTATGTCATTCACCATCCCTGTCATGATGTAGAGTGAATGGACTTTGGAATTGTTATGGTACCCCATTGGCAAACCTGGTGTAGTGTTTCCCAGTGAATGTCAACTCCTGCCCCTGCCCTCAGCTACCTTTTTCTATTTCTCATAGGGATCATCTCATCATGAGTATTTCAGTACCTAACACTGACAAAGATTTGTGAGTCCTTCACCAAGACATGGCAATTCAATTACACATCAAACATTTGAGACTGTACAAAGGAAATTAGCAGATCTCAACACCAGTGAGTAGTCCCTTTCATTCCTGATGGGTACTTTCTAGCAAAGATTCTTTGTTGTGCCTCTCCATCTGGCTCAGTATCAGGAGTACAAGATGGAGCCTAGGATTATAGATCAAGTCATAGTCTGAGATTCCATTTTCCAATGAATTCTTGAGGAAATGGATCTCATGTATGTCCACATGTGCTTCACCACATACCTTGATGCCCTAAGCAATTCTGTGTGGCATTCTGCCCTCCAACAAGATATGTAGCACAACCACAATGGGGGAAGGGTCATACTTCACTACTCATGACACCCTAGACAGATTCAGAAAAACAGGGTCATAGGTCTCAGATGCTGCAGACACTGTAGCTCTAAGCCCTCCACCCAAATTCGGTCTTATATTTTGATTTATATAGTGTTTGTGCTTTTTCTACCCTTAGCTATATCTTGACTATGTTGTAAATTCAGAGATTCTGTCTCATGGTTTTTAATATTCTTTTGAGCACTGAGCTCAGCACACTCTAGATGTCTAGGAAAATTTGTTTTGTTATAATAAATTAAAAGATACAGATAATAACAAGAGACAGATTAAATCCAATCACAAATAAAGACTTTTATCCAAGCTCCTTTTTGAAAGTAAGGAATCATCTTTGATAATACATTTCATGAAATATCTGTATCTTATCAATATCATATCGTCATTTGTGGTTATACCATATATAAAGCAACACCAAGGCAAGACCATTTATAAGGCAATGCCTGATTTAGTTTTTAAAAGAAGGCATATGCCCTAATTTGCTCAAATACTTCAGGTGCTCTGGCTCAGACTGCAAATTTTTTTCTTTTCTGGAGAGAAGCAGCTCTTATTTGGGTCTATCTTTATGGTTGTTCAGTCACTAAGTCGTGTGGTCTTTGTGACCACATTGACTGTAGCTCATAGGTTCCTTGGTCTTCCACCATCTCTTGGAGTTTGCTCAAGTTCATATCCTATGAGTCAGTGTTACTATCTAACCATCTTATCCTTGTCTCCCCCTTCTCCTTTTGCTTTCAATCTTTCCTAGCATCAGGGTCTTTTCTGATGAGTCGGCTCTTAACATCAGGAGGCCAGAGTATTGGAGTTTCAGCTTTAGCAACAGTTCTTCTGATGAATAAACCGTAGCTTTGACTATATGGACCTTTGTCAGCAAAGTGATGTCTCTGCTTTTTGATATGCTTCACAGGCAGATTCTTTACCAAGTGAGCCACTGTGAAGCCCAAGCTTCCCAGCGGGGAGGCTCAAAGACACGTAAGCATTGCAGGTGACTGTTCTAGGAATTATTATCTTTGTCTAATTACAAAATTCTCTACAATAGGAGAAATATATCCATTTTTAAATTGAGAAAGCCAAAGCTTAGAAAGTTCAAATGACTAATTTAAAGTCACATAGCAATACTTGGCCAGGTCATGGATACTCTTCAGGTTTTATCAACTCTATGCATGAATGTTGACTATTAGACAGAATGGGCCTATGCTCCTTGGAGGCTTCTGGGTATAAACACCCCATTTGGCTGTGTCAGGCCTGAGATTTCACATATTGTTCTTTCTTTCCCTGGAAGGTGGTTGTTACTACAGCCACTTCCAAACTATTCCTGTAATATTTTCCATCCTAAATCCCAGAAAAACTGAGAACACAGGGTGGGCCTCTGCCCTTCCTGCGAATCTCCAGGCTTGCTGCTATTTACTTAATGATTAATCCTCCAGCACTGCCTTGTTAAACAGAAAGGTAATCTTTTCCTCCTGTCTGGACTGGACAGGCTCCCAGTTCCAGTCAGGTACCTTCAGGCCATGGAGCTGAACATACAATATGCCTTTTGTGTTAGCCTTTGGAAACTGAGCTTCAGTGGAGGGGAGTGAAGGGTACTCTTAGCACTGGATTTTCTTCTGTGGAAGAAGAAAGTGGATTTTTGGAAATTGAACTTGGGTGGAGGGGAGTGAAGGGTACTCCTAGCACTGGATTTACCTTTGTGGAAAAAGCAGTGGGATTTTCTTACAGCTCTGGGGTCAAATGGAGGACTTAATGTGAATTTTAAGCTTTTCAAGTCAGAGAGGATTGAGTATCAACAGCCTCATATGCATGTGTATCTATTTACTTTAAATACCCTAAATCACTGAAAAATCAAACCATCCTAATTATTACTTTGTAGCTGCTGATTTTGCAAAAAATCATTTTTAATATGATCATTACAGATAAATTGTCAATATCTATAGTGTGGTTGAATTTATTATAAATAATTTCAATCTGGGCACCTAAATATTCCTTTCTAACCTAGAGTTAATTGACTGCCAAAAAGAAGGTAGAGGAATTTTTTTTTTTAATTGATGCCACACCAATATGGGAAATGTTTGTGAACTGGGACCTTCAGTGACCTGGGAAAAAAAAAAGAAATAAACAACTTATCCCCACCCAGGTGAGAGAAGAGATTTTCTAATAAGGAAAGTTAGATTTTTAGTGGATTTTTTTTTCTGCTTCCAATAAAAATGGAAAACTTCAGCCTCCTGCAAGTTTGTGGGATTTCCCTGTGAGTGTGTAATGGGTTTGCCTGGAAAATCTGTCACTGTGGCCTCCCTAATGAAGATGGTCACTCTCACCTTAACAACCTTCCATGCTGTTAAGAATTCTTGTTGTTGTTTAGTTGCCAAGTCGTATATGACTCTTTGTGACCCCATGGGCTGTAGCCAACTAGGTTCCACTGTCTATCAATTTCCCAGGGAAGAATACTGGAGTGGGTTGCCATTTCCTTCTCCAAGGGATCTTCCCAACCCGAGGACCAAATCTGCATCTTCTGTGCATCTCCTGCAAGGCAGGCAGATTCTTTTGCTCTTGATCCACTGCGGAAGCCCACTGTTAAGAATTAAACCTTCCTTTCTTTTCATATCCTGATTAAGGACTCAATTAATATTGTTCTTGAAGGATTTCTATAAAATCAAAATGCAAGCAAAACCACAAATTAACCATCAATGAAGCAATCTGGAGATGAAACTATGCTTTGCAGAACTGCTCCATATGCAATCAGGCCAGACTCATCAACTCTTGCTGCTGTTGTTCAGTTCTTAACTCATGTCCAACTCTTTGCCACCTCATGGATTGCAGTATGTACCAGGCTTCTCTGTCTTTCACTATCTCCAGAGCTCACTCAAATTCATGTCCATTGAGTCCATGAGGCTATCTAAGTATCTCATCTTCTACTGCCCTCTTCTTTTCCCCATCAATCTTTCCCAGCATCAAGGTTTTTTCCCAATGAGTCAGCTCTTCACATCAGGGCATCAAAGTATTGGAAATTCAGCTTCAGCATCCAATGAACATTCAGGGTTGATTTCCTTTAAGATTGACTGGTTTGATCTCCTTGCAGTCCAAGGGACTCTGAAGAGTCTTCTCCAGCACCATAATTTGGAAGCATCGATTTTTCAGCACTCAGCCTTCTTTATGGTCCAACTTCCACACCTGTACATGACTACTGGGAAAACTACACTGTTGTTGCTGTTCAGTCACTCAGTTGTCCGACTCTGTGACCCCATGGACTGCAGCCTGCCAGACTTCCCTGTCCTTCTCTTCTCTTCCCTGTTCTTCTCCTTGAGTTTGTTCAAGCTTATGTCCATTCAGTTGGTGATGCCATCCAACCATCTCATCCTTCTCTTTCTCCCTCTGCCCTCAATCTTTCCCAGCAACAGGGTCTTTTCCAACGAATCAGATCTTTGCATCAGGTAGCCAAAATATTGGAGCTTCAGCTTCAGCATCAGTCTTTCCAATGAATATTCAGGATTTACTTCCCTTAAGATTCACTGGTTTGATCTCCTTGCTGTCCAAAGGACTCTTAAAGTCTTCTCCAGCATCACAGTATGAAAGCATCAGTTCTTCAGCACTCAGCATTCTTTATGCTCCAACTCTTCATCCATACGTGACTATTGGAAAAACCATAGCTTTGACTAGGAGGACTTTTGTTGGCAAAGTGATGTCTCTGCTTTTTAATGCACTGTCTATGTTTGCCATAGCTTTTCTTCCAAGAAGCAACCATCTTTTAATTTCCTGGCTGCAGTCACATTCCACAGTGATTTTGGAGCCCAGGAAAATAAATTCTGTCACTGTTTTCATTGTTTCCCCATCTATTTGCCTTTAAGTGATGGGACTGGATGCCATAATCTTAGTTTTTGAATGTTGAGTTTTAAGCCAGCTGTTTCATTCTCCTCTTTCACTCTCATCAAGATGCTGTTTAATTTCTCTTTACTTTCTTCCATTAGAGTGGTATCATCTGCATATCTGTGGTTGCTGACATTTCTCCTGGGAATCTTGATTCCAGCTTGTGATTCATCCAGCCCACCACTTCACATGACGTACTCTGCAAATAAGCTAAATAAGCAGCATCACTTTAACAGCATCATCTTTTAGGATTTGAAATAGCTCAGTTGGAATTCCATCTCCTCCTCTAGCTTTGTTCACAGTAATGCTTCCAGCTGAGTTATTTCAAATCCTAAAAATATGCTGTTAAAGTGCTGCACTCAATATGCTAGCAAATTTGGAAAATGCAGCAGTGGCCAGAGAACTAGAAAAGGTCAATTTTCATTCCATTCCCAAAGAAGGGCAATGCCAAAGAATGTTCAAGCTACCGCACAATTGAACCCACTCACATGCAGGTAAGTTAATGCTCAAAATCCTTCAAGCTAGGCTTCAACAGTGTGTGAATCAAGAAATTCTAGATGTATAAGATGGATTTGGAAAAGGCAAAGGAACCAGAGATCAAATTGCCAACATCTGTTGGGTCATAGAAAACGCAAGAGAATTCCAGAGAAACATCTAATTCTACTTCATTGACTATGCTATGGCCTTTGATTGTGTGGATCACAACAAATGGTGGAAAATTCTTAAAGAGAAGGGAATATCAGAGCACCTTACCTGCCTCCTGAGAAACTGTATGCAGGTCAAGGAGCAACAGTTAGAACCAGACATGGGACAATGGACTGGTTCCAAATTGGGAAAGAAGTACATCAAGACTGTATATTGTCACCCTGCTTATTTTTACAAAGTGGTTGTTTAGTTGTTTAGTTGCTAAGTCATGTGACTCTGCGATCCCATAGACTGCAGCCCTCCAGGGTCCTCTAGCCCATGGATTTTCCAGGCAAGAATAGTGGAATGGTTTGCCATTTCCTTCTCCAGGGAATCTTCCCAACACATGGGTCAAACCTGCAGCTCTTTTATCTCCCGCATTGGCAGGCAGGTTCTTTACACTGAGCCACCAGGGAAGTCCCATCATGTGAAATGCCAGGCTGGATGAAGCACAAGCTGAAATCAAGATTGCTGGGAGAAATATCAATAAACTCATATATGCATGCGACAGAAACCCTTATGACAGAAACTGAAGAGGAACTAAAAAGCCTTTGATGAAGGTGAAACAGGAGGGTGAATAAGCTGGCTTAAAACTCAACATTCCAAAAACTACGATCATAGCATCCATTCCCATCACTTAATGGCAAACAGATTGGGAAACAATGGAAACAGTGACAGTTTTTATTTTGGGGAGCTCCAAAATCACTGTAGACAGTGACAACAGCCATAAAATTAAAAGACGCTTGCTCCTTGGAAGAGAAGTTATGACAAACCTAGATAGCATGTTAAAAAGTGGAGAAATCACTTTGCCAACAGAAGTCCATATAGTCAAAGCTACGATTTTTCCAGTAGTCATGTATGGATTTGAGATTTGGACCATAAAGAAATTCTTTGGTTGAGCATTGAAGAATTAATGCTTTCAAAATGTGGTATTAGAGAAGTCTCTTGAGAGTCCCTCAGATAGCAAAGAGATCAAACCAGTCAATACTGAAGGAAATCAATCCTGAGTATTCATTTGATGTACTGATGCTAGGAGAGGACAGAGTATGAGATGGTTGGATGGTATCACTGACTCAATGGACATGAGTTTGAGCAAATTCTGAGAGATAGTGAAGGACAGGGAAGCCTGGCATGCTGCAGTCCATGGGGTTGGAAAGAGTTGAACATGACTGAGTGACTGAACAACAATAACAATGCTTCCTAAAGTCCACTTGACTTCACACTACACGATGTCTGGCTCTATGTAAGTGGCCACTCTGTCATCATTATCCTGGTCATTAAGACTGTTTTGTATAGTTCTTCTGTGTATTCTTGCCATGTCTTCTTAATTTTTTCTGCTTCTGTTAAGTCTTTACTATTTCTGTCCTTTATTGTGCCCATCCCTGCATGAAATTTTCCCTTGATATATCCAAATTTCTTGAGGAGATCTCTAGACTTTCCCATTCTATTGTATTCCTCTACATCTTTACATTATTCATTTAAGACTTTCTTATCTCCTTGCTGTTCCTTGGAGCTCTGCATTTGGTTGGGTATATCTTTGCCTCTCCCTTGCTTTTTACTTTTCACATCCACAACTGAGTGTCGTTTCCCCTTCAGCCCAGCCACTTTATTTTTTTGAAGCTGTTAATAATTGCCCTCTGCTCTTCCTCCATAGCATATTGGACACCTTTCAACCTGGGAGGCTTGTCTTCAAGTGTCATATCTCTTTGCGTTTTCTTACTGTTCCTGGCGTTCTTTCAGCAAGAATATTAGAGGGGTTTGCTGTTTCCTTCACCACACTTTGTCAGAACTCTTCACTACAACCTGCCCATCCTGGATGGCCCTGCATAACATGGCTCATAGTTTCATTGAGTTATGCAAACTCTTTTACCACAACAAGGCCGTGATTGATGAAAGGGTCATCAACTCGTTCAGGGCGCATATATCTTCAGGATGAAGATGGCTGATAAGGAATGTGGATTGAGTACAATAACCTTGATGTTGCATCCTTCTTGATGAGCACAAGCACCACTTTTTCAGTGAATACCTGACCACTGTACATGTGAACTTCTTTTTCTGAAGGACCTTTCTAAGCCATACATGTACTTTTTTTCTTGTCTTATATATATATATAAACATTATTTCTATATCAAATAATCATCAGATCAGATCAGTCACTCAGTCGTGTCCGACTCTTTGCGACCCCATGAACCGCAGCACGCCAGGCCTCCCTATCCACCACCAGCTCTCGGAGGTCACCCAGACCCACATTCATCGAGTCAGTGACGCCATCCAGCCATCTCATCCTCTGTCGTCCCCTTCTCCTCCTGCCCTCAATCCCTCCCAGCATCAGAGTCTTCTCCAATGAGTCAACTCTTAGCATGAGGTGACCAAAATACTGGAGTTTCAGCTTGAGCATCATTCCCTCCAAAGAAATCCCAGGGCTGATCTCCTTCAGAATGGACTGGTTGGATCTCCTTGCAGTCAAAGGGACACTCAAGAGTCTTCTCCAACACCACAGTTCAAAAGCATCAATTCTTCGGCGCTCAGCCTTCTTCACAGTCCAGCTCTCACATCCATACATGACCACAGGAAAGACCATAGATAGAGAAAATACTTTGAAAATTTTATATCTCCTTCAGCTCCTCACACAAAATCTTGTATACTTCCTTTGCTTAGAAATTATTTATAGTTTTATGATTTGGTTGAGTTCTAAGTCATGAAAAGAGCACTGTTAGAAATTTAGTCAGCTAGAACTATTTTGTCCCAAATATTTGCAGAAGTTTGTGTAATGTGTAGGAGTACTGTGAAAAGTAGATGGCATAATTCCTGTGCTTAGAGAATTTCTAAAAGGGGATATATTCTGTGCATTTTACCTATCCTTAGAGAAATAGCTGCAGACTTAAAGAATCAGTTCAGTTCAGTAGCTCAGTCGTGTCTGACTCTTTGCTACCCCATGAATTGCAGCACGCCAGGCCTCCCTGTCCATCGCCAACTCCCAGAGTTCACTCAAACTTACATCCATCGAGTCGGTGATGTAATCCAGCCATCTCATCCTCTGTCATCCCCTTTTCCTCCTGCCCCTAATCCCTCCCAGCATCAGGGTCTTTCCCAATAAGTCAATTCTTTGCATGAGGTGGCCAAAGTATTGGAATTTCAGTTTAGCATCAGTCCTTCCAAAAGAATCCCAGGGCTGATCTCCTTCAGAATGGATTGGTTGGGTCTCCTTGCAGTCCAAGGGACTCTCAAGAGTCTTCTCCAGCACCACAGTTCAAAAGCATCAATTCTTCCGTGTTCAGCTTTCTTCACAGTCCAACTCTCACATCTGTACATGACCACTGGAAAAACCATAGCCTTGACTAGACAGACCTTTGTTGGCAAAGTAATGTCTCTGCTTTTCAATATGCTATCTAGGTTGGTCATAACTTTCCTTCCAAGGAGTAAGCATCTTTTAATTTCATGGCTGCAATCACCATCTGCAGTGATTTTGGAGCCCAGAAAAAGAAAGTCTGACACTGTTTCCACTGTTTCCCCATCTATTTGCCATGAAGTGATGGGACCAGATGCCATGATCTTCGTTTTCTGAATGTTGAGCTTTAAGCCAACTTTTTCACTCTACTCTTTCACTTTCATCAAGAGGCTTTTTAGTTCCTCTTCACTTTCTGCCATAAAGAATAAATGTATTTAATTAATTAACTAATTATGAACAAATAAATTTTTAAAATAAATTTACCTTTTATTACAATTGGCTCTTGGTAGCCCTTGGGTTTATTTAATACAGTGAAATCAAGTATGTCCATTTTAGCTGAGATAAGAATAACAAGCACTTCCCAAAGAGGAATAAAATAAAGTACTCTATTGTGTTTGGTCTTGATATATTCAAATATTTGATATCTACCTTAGTGAGCATTCAATGCCAGCTATTGGGGTAGATGCTGAAAACTCAAAGACAATTAACTTTGGAGAAAAGGGAACCCTCTTACACTGTTGGTGGCAATGCATACTAGTACAGCCACTATGGAGAATAGTGTGGAGATTCCTTAAAAAACTGGAAATAGAGCTGCCTTAAGAAAGCTGTGATACGTATACACAATGGAGTATTACTCAGCCATTAAAAAGAATACATTTGAATGAGTTCTAATGAGGTGGATGAAACTGGAGCCTATTATACAGAGTGAAGCAAGCCAGAAAGAAAAACACCAGTACAGTATACTAATGCATATATATGGAATTTAGAAAGATGGTAATGATAACCCTATATGCAAGACAGCAGAAGAGACACAGATGTATAGAACAGTCTTTTGGACTCTGTGGGAGAAGGTGAGGGTGGGATGATCTGAGAAAATAGCATTGAAACATGTATTTTATCATATGTGAAACAGTTCGATGCATGAGACAGGGTGCTCAGGGCTGATGCACTGGTATGATCCAGAGGGGTGAGATGGGGAGAAAGGTGGGAGGGTGGTTCAGGATGGGGAATACATGTAAACCCATGGCTGATTCATATCAATGTATGGCAAAAACCATTACAATATTGTAAAGTAATTAGCCTCCAATTAAAATAAATAAAATTTTAAAAAAGATAATCAACTTACAATTGCTTATCATCATAATTATCAAGATATTTTAGTAGGTATTGAATTTTCCTGTTTAGTTATGCTTTGCAGAAGTAGAAACTGAACTTAGTTCATGGAAGTTGTCATGGAGCATTATGGATACCATGGGAAGACTTTTAGGTGTCCTTGGACCTCAGTTATCTTACTTATAAAATGGGGCTTATGATACCTATCTCTTTCAACTAGCTGGGTTATTGTTAGAGGGAAATGAAATAGACAGATGCTAAGCATATTAAAAAGTAGAGACATTACTTTGTCAACAAAGGTCCGTCTAGTCAAGGCTATGGTTTTTCCAGTGTCATGTATGGATGTGACAGTTGGATTATAAAGAAAGCTGAGTGCCGAAGAATTGATGCTTTTGAACTGTGGTGTTGGAGAAGACTCTTGAGAGTCCCTTGGACTGCAAGGAGATCCAACTAGTCCATCCTAAAGGAGATCATTCCTGGGTGTTCATTGGAAGGACAGATGTTGAAGCTGAAAGTCCAATAGTTTGACCACCTCATGCGAAGAGTTGACTCTGGAAAAAACCCTGATGCTGGGAAGGATTGAGGGCTGGAGGAGAAGGGGACGACAGAGGATGAGATAGCTCACTGGCATCACTGACTCGATGGGCATGAGTTTGGGTGAACTCCGGGAGTTGGTGATGGACAGGGAGGCCTGGTGTGCTGTGATTCATGGGGTTGCAAAGAGTCAGACACGATTGAGTGACTGAACTGAACTGAAGATTCTCAAATAAGTTAGCAATTTTCTGACTCAAAAGGCACTCTTTTCAATTATTCACAGTTTCCACTGAGTTGTACCATCATTTTAGTAACTAGTCTCCACAGAGGGATAGGTCATGGTGGTTGGTCTCTGAGAAACTGAAGTCTAGAATGGAATGGATCCCAAGACCTATACTTGGCTCAAGTGTAACTTGTAGCCTTGGAACAAAGAGGGAGCAATACTCCCCCTTCTAAGGCCCATGGCATGTCTACTTCTCAGAAGTTCCTGGGCAAAGTTCACTGGTGGGAAGGGTAAAATCAGAGACATCCCCAGAGCAGACAGAGTGTACATCTGTCTGCAAAGTGATGTAATCCTCCAGTTTACATACCTATCTGGAGTGTGTAAATGTTTCCAAACCATACTGGGAGAAGGTTTTAAACAAAAATTGGAGGCCCTTCTCTAGATTTACCCCTTACTCTATCCCTCTGTTACTACTATCTGTATACTACATATTTGACCAAAAGGGGCAAGTATCAAAGCATGGAAGCTCATTTTGAGGTCCTGGGATGTTGGCATGCATGTTGCATCATGAGCAGGGGATGATCTAAATGTTGAAAAGATGGGTGGTGTGTGTGTGAAATCACCACTTACATTTCTCCCACTTTGGCTGAGACCATAGTGATTGTTATGAATCTCAGCGAAGATGAAAAAAATCCTTCTATTTTGTGTTCAGTTCTTCATCCCCTGGCTCTCTCTGCCAGTGCAGAACAACATATGGCTTGCTTAATACAACATGCTTATCACATCATCCTCTCCACCCTAGAGTTACGAATATATTCTATGAACTGCTTTTCTCTTCCTCTGATTCTTAGATAGAAGATGGCATATCCATGTGAAAAATCCAACTTAAAAATCTAGACTGTTCTATCTTCTCCTTTTCTCTTAGAACTAGCTTTAAGAAACTTTAGCTTTTCTATTTTTTATCTTATTTTCTTATGTCTCTTAAAATATGCTTTTGTTTTTAATAATGTGAAAAGAGAAATAAATTATCTTTAATGTTGACTGATACCGTACTATTTTATTGGCCCTGTTAGAAGTGCTGTATGAATATAACCTCATTTAATCTTCACAATAAGCCTTGAGGTATTAGAGATGAAGAAACTGAGGGACAGAGAAATGCTCTCTGTGTGGCTAAAGTCAGAGAGCTGGTAGGAAACAATGGTGCTGGAATTTGAATCTGGGCAGTCTGGCTTCAATTATCACATTCTATAATCATCAAAAATCACAAGACCAAATAGGCAGACTCTGTGTCTATGGAATATACAAAAGGACAGTGAGCATTTGCACAAAAAAGTTCTAGCTCTGGCAACCACAGACATTACAGGCAAGTACATGTGGGAGTAGGGCCAGATTAGAGTCTATGCTGTCCCCACAGCAGGTCTAGAAAACAGTACAGTATTGGAGGGCCTCCTAAGGAGCTGGAGGTGTTACTACCACTCTCTATATATATTTCTCTATTTTTCCTTTTTTTTTCCTTTTCCTCTTCATGTTGTTCTCATGCTCTTTTATTCCTTTTTTACGATTATTTTTTTCCATTTTTAAAATGTCTTATTTTTAAGTAAATTCATTTTATTTATTTGTTTCCCAATTTTTACACTATTACTTAGTTATATTACATTGTTTGCCATGTTTTGGATTTTGTAGTTTTGGTAGTCTAGTTTTTAGTATTCATTTTCATTTCAGTTCAGTTCAGTCACTCAGATATGTCCGACTCTTTGTGACTCCATGAATCGCAGCACACCAGGCCTCCCTGTCCATCACCAACTCCCGGAGTTCACCCAGACTCATGTCCATCGAGTCAGTGATGCCATCCAGCCATCTTATCCTCTGTCATCCCCTTCTCCTCCAGCCCTCAATCCTTCCCAGTATCAGAGTCTTTTCCAATGAGTCAACTCTTCGCATGAGGTGGCCAAAGTATTGGAGTTTCAGCTTCAACATCTGTCCTTCCAAAGAACACCCAGGGCTGATTTCCTTTAGGATGGACTAGTTGGATCTCCTTGCAGTCCAAGGGACTCTCAAGAGTCCCTTGACTCTTCTCCAACACCACAGTTCAAAAGCATCAACTCTTTGGTGCTCAGCTTTCTTCACAGTCCAACTCTCATATCCATACATGACCACTGGAAAAACCATAGCCTTGACTAGACGGACCTTTGTTTGTAAAGTAATGTCTCTACTTTTTAATATGCTATCTAGGTTGGTCATACTTTCCTTCTGAGGAGTAAGCATCTTTTAATATCATGGCTTCAGTCACCATCTGCCGTGATTTGCCATCCCCCCCCCAAAAAAGAAAAGCCTGACACTGTTTCCACTCTTTTCCCATCTATTTGTTTAGGGGTTTGTTTATTGGCTTGATTGCTCTCTGCTTTTTTATCTTCTGTTTTCATCCATTTATTCCTCTTTTTTCTCTCTTGTTTTCTTTTTGTAAGTGTGCAAATTTCTTTGAGTGGTCTCAGATATTGAGTTTTGATTTCACCATTAGTCTTAGGGCTTCTTCTTCTGTGCAGTGAGGGCTGTGAAGTCTTGGTGCTACAGTAAGGGGTTGAGCCTGAACTCCCAAGGTAGGAGACCCAAGTCCAGGACTTTTGATCACCATAAAACTCCCAAACCCACGGAACATTAATTGATGAGTGCTCTCCCAAAGGCCTCCATTATCACAGTGAGACCAAACTCCACACAAAGACTGAAAGCTCTAGTTTCAGACACCTCACACCAAACCATTAGCAAAAGAGAAACACAAACCTGTCCATTAGCAGAAAGGTTCCCCAAGGCCACACCAATTCCATAGATGCCCCACAACATATTATTGGACACAGCACTGCCCTTCAGAGAGACAAGAAGCAAGTCTATCTACCAGGCACAGGCACAAGTCCTCCCAATCATGAAACCTTCACAAGGCACTAGTTCAACACTACCCACAGTGCACAGACTCCACAATTAAGAGGAACCACGACCTCTAGCCTGCCAAAAGGAGACCCCAAACACAGTAAAGTAAATGAAATAAAAAGACAGAGAAATATATAGTAAATGAAGGAAAATGGTAAAAACTGAAAAGACAAAACAAATGAAGAGAAAATAAGCAGTCTGCCTGGAAAAGAATTCAGAGTAATGATAGAAAAGATGATCCAAAATCTGGGAAATAAAATGGAAGCATGGATCGAGAAGCTGCAAGAAATGTTGGATGAGGATCTGGAAGAATTAAAGAATAGATAATCAGCAATGTACAACACAATAGCTGAGGGTAAAAAGTACATTAGATGCAACCACTAGCAGGCTATTTGAGATAGAACAGTGGATAAGGGAGCTGGAAAATAGGATGGTAGAGATAACTGAAGCAGAGCAGGATAAAGAAGAAAAAGAAATATAAAAAGAAATATATATAAAAAGAAATCAGGAGTCTCAGAGACCTCTGGGATAACATTAAGCATACCAGCATTAGAATTATAGACATCCCAGAGATACAAGAAAAAAGAAAGGGTATGAGAAAATATTTGAGATTATAGTAGAAAACGTCCCTAACATGGGAAATCCACCCAAGTCCAGGAAACCCAAAGAGTCCATTGCAGGATAAACTCAAAGAGAAACATATCAAGAGACATACTAATCAAACTAACAAAAATTAAACACACAAAAAAAATATTAAAAGCAACAATGGAAAAGAAACAAACAATATTTAAGGGGCTTTCCACAAAGCTAACTGAAATGGGGATGGTCTCAGAGACTGTCGTCAACTGAGGAAAGTCTTTCTGATCTTTCAACAGAATCTCTGCAGGCCAGAAGAGAGTGGCAGGGTATAATTAAAGTGATAAAAGGAAAAAATCTATAAGCAAGATTACTCTATCTAGGAAGGATCTCACTCAGATATTAATGAGAAATCAAAAGCTTTACAGATAAGCAAAAGTTAAGAGAATTCAGCACCACCAAACCCTGGTTCAATTCCTGAGTCAAGAAGATCTACTGGAGAAGGGATAGGCTACCCACTCCAGTATTCTTGGGCTTCCCTTGTGGCTCAGCGGGTGAAAATTTTGCCTGCAATGTGGGAGATCTGGGTTTGACCCACTGTATAGTCCATGGGGTCGCAAAGAGTTGAACACGACTGAGCGACTTTGACTTTCACACCAATCTTACGAGAAATGATAAAGGAACTTCTTTAAACAGGAAACACAGGAGAAAAAGCCTGAAAAAACAAACCCCGAAAAGAAAGTAAATGGTAATAGTATCATCAGATCAGATCAGATCAGATCGGTCACTGAGTCATGTCCGACTCTTTGCGACCCCATGAACCACAGCACGCCAGGCCTCCCTGTCCATCACCAACTCCTGGAGGTCACCCAGACCCACATCCATCGAGTCAGTGATGCCATCCAGCCATCTCATCCTCTGTCGTCCCCTTCTCCTCCTGCCCCCAATCCCTCCCAGCATCAGAGTCTTCTCCAATGAGTCAACTCTTCGCATGAGGTGGCCAAAATACTGGAGTTTCACCTTGAGCATCATTCCTTCCAAAGAAATCCCAGGGCTGATCTCATTCAGAATGGACTGGTTGGATCTCCTTGCAGTCCAAGGGACTCTCAAGAGTCTTCTCCAACACCACAGTTCAAAAGCATCAATTCTTCAGCACTCAGCTTTCTTCACAGTCCAGCTATCACATCCATACATGACCACAGGAAAGACCATAGCCTTGACTAGGCGAACCTTTGTTGGCAAAGTGATGTCTCTGCTTTTGAATATGCTATCTAGGTTGGTCATAACTTTCCTTCCAAGGAGTAAGCATCTTTTAATTTCATGGCTGCAGTCACCATCTGCAGTGATTTTGGAGCCCAGAAAAATAAAATCTGACACTGTTTCCACTGTTTCTCCATCTATTTCCCATGCAGTGATGGGACCAGATGCCATGATCTTCGTTTTCTGAATGTTGAGCTTTAAGCCAACCTTTTCACTCTCCACTTTCACTTTCATCAAGAGGCTTTTGAGTTCCTCTTCACTTTCTGCCATAAGGGTGGTATCATCTGCATATCTGAGGTTATTGATATTTCTCCCAGCAATCTTGATTCCAGCTTGTGTTTCCTCCAGTCCAGCATTTCTCATGATGTACTCTGCATATAAGTTAAATAAACATGGTGACAATATACAGCCTTGACGTACTCCTTTTCCTATTTGGAACCAGTCTGTTGTTCCATGACCACTTCTACCTGTTGCTTCCTGACCTGCATACAGATTTCTCAAGAGGCAGATCAGGTGGTCTGGTATTCCCATCTCTTTCAGAATTTTCCACAGTTTATTGTGATCTACACAGTCAAAGGCTTTGGCATAGTCAATAAAGCAGAAATAGATGTTTTTCTGGAACTCTCTTGCTTTTTCCATGATCCAGTGGATGTTGGCAATTTGATCTCTGGTTCCTCTGCCTTTTCTAAAACCAGCTTGAACATCAGGAAGTTCACGGTTCACATATTGCTGAAGCCTGGCTTGGAGAATTTTGAGCATTACTTTACTAGCGTGTGAAATGAGTGCAATTGTGCAGTAGTTTGACCACTCTTTGGCATTGCCTTTCTTTGGGATTGGGATGAAAACTGACCTTTTCCAATCTTGTGGCCACTGCTGAGTTTTCCAAATTTGCTGGCATATTGAGTGCAGCACTTTCACAGCATCATCTTTCAGGATTTGGAATAGCTCCACTGGAATTCCATCACCTCCACTAGCGCTGTTCATAGTGATGTTTTCTAAGGCCCACTTGACTTCACATTCCAGGATGTCTGGCTCTAGGTCAGTGATCACACCATCATGATTATCTGGGTGGTGAAGCTCTTTTTTGTACAGTTCTTCTGTGTATTCTTGCCACCTCTTCTTAATATCTTCTGCTTCCGTTAGGTCCATACCATTTCTGTCCTTTATCGAGCCCATTTTTGCATGAAATGTTCCTTTGGTATCTCTGATTTTCTTGACTAGATCCTTGGTCTTTCCCATTCTGTTATTTTCCTCTATTTCTTTGCATTGATCGCTGAAGAAGGCTTTCTTATCTCTTCTTGCTATTCTTTGGAACTCTGCATTCAGATGTTTATATCTTTCCTTTTCTCCTTTGCTTTTCCCTTCTCTTCTTTTCGCAGCTATTTGCAAGGCCTCCCCATACAGCCATTTTGCTTTTTTGCATTTCCTTTCCATGGGGATGGTCTTGATCCCTGTCTCCTGTACAATGTCACGAACCTCATTCCATAGTTCATCAGGCACTCTATCTATCAGATCTAGGCCCTTAAATCTATTTCTCACTTCCACTGTATAATCATAAGGGATTTTATTTAGGTCATACCTGAATGGTCTAGTGGTTTTCCCTACTTTCTTCAATTTTAAGTCTGAATTTGGCAATAAGGAGTTCATGGTCCGAGCCACAGTCAGCTCCTGGTCTTGTTTTTGCTGATTGTATAGAGCTTCTCCATCTTTGGCTGCAAAGAATATAATCGATCTGATTTCGGTGTTGACCATCTGGTGATGTCCATGTATAGAGTCTTCTCTTGTGTTGTTGGAAGAGGATATTTGCTATGACCAGTGCATTTTCTTGGCAAAACTCTTAGTCTTTGCCCTGCTTCATTCCGTATTCCAAGGCCAAATTTGCCTGTTACTCCAAGTGTTTCTTGACTTCCTACTTTTGCATTCCAGTCCCCTATAATGAAAAGGACATCTTTTTTGGGTGTTAGTTCTAAAAGGTCTTGTAGGTCTTCATACAACTGTTCAACTTCAGCTTTTTCAGCGTTACTGGTTGGGGCATAGACTTGGATTACGGTGAAATTGAATGGTTTGCCTTGGAAACGAACAGAGATCATTCTGTCGTTTTTGAGATTGCATCCAAGTACTGCATTTCGGACTCTTTTGTTGACCATGATGGCCACTCCGTTTCTTCTGAGGGATTCCTGCCCGCAGTAGTAGATATAATGGTCCTCTGAGTTAAATTCACCCATTCCAGTCCATTTTAGTTCGCTAATTCCTAGAATGTCGACATTCACTCTTGCCATCTCTTGTTTGACCACTTCCAATTTGCCTTGATTCATGGACCTGACATTCCAGGTTCCTATGCAATATTGCTCTTTACAGCATCGGACTTTGCTTCCATCACCAGACACATCTACAGCTGGGTATTCTTTTTGCTTTGGTTCCATCCCTTCATTCTTTCTGGAGTTATTTCTCCACTGATCTCCAGTAGCATATTGGGCCCCTACTGACCTGGGGAGTTTCTCTTTCAGGATCCTATCATTTTGCCTTTTCATACTGTTCATGGGGTTCTCAAGGCAAGAATACTGAAGTGGTTTGCCATTCCCTTCTCCAGCGGACCACACCCTGTCAGATCTCTCCACCATGACCCGCCCATCCTGGGTTGCCCCATGGGCATGGCTTAATTTCATTGAGTTAGACAAGGCTGTGGTCCTGGTGTGATTAGATTCACTAGTTTTCTGTGAGTATGGTTTCAGTGTATTTGCCCTCTGATGCCCTCTTGCAAGACCTACCATCTTACTTGGGTTTCTCTTACCTTGGGCGCGGGGTATCTCTTCCCGGCTGCTCCAGCAAAGCACAGCCATTGCACCTTACCTTGGACGAGGGGTCTCTCCTCACCGCCGCCCTTCCTGACCTTGGGGGAGGGGTATCTCCTCACCGCCACCCTTTCTGACCTCGGTCGTGGGGTAGCTCCTCTCCGCCGTGCTTAGTGCGCCGGTCCTCACCGCCATCCTTCCTCGATCATGGGGTAGCTCCTCTCGGCCGCGCTCTCAGTGCGCCGGGAAGCGGGCGAGGCACTCTCAGTGCCCCGTTCGCGGGCAGGCCGGACGCTCTCAGTGCGCTGCCCGCGGGATACATGTCAGTAATTACCTTGAATGTAAATGGACTAAATGTTCCAACCAAAAGACACAGACTGGCTGAATGGATACAAAAACAACCCCTATATAAGCTGTCTGCAAGAGACCCACCTAAGGCCTAGGGACACATAAAGACTGAAAATGGGAGGCTGTAAAAAGATAGTCCACGCAAATGGAAATCAAAAGAAAGCAAGAGTGGTGATGCTCATATTCAATAAAATAGACACTGATATAAAGAACATTACAAGAGACAAGGAAGAACACTCACTACATAGTGATCAAGGGGACAATTCAAGAAGAAGATACAAATATTATAAATATACATGCACCCAGCATAGGAGCACATTAATACCTAAAGCAAATGCTAACAACTATTAAAGGGGAAATCAATAGTAACACAATAATAGTTGGGGATTTTAATACCCCACTCACACCAATGGTCAGATCATTAATAAATTAATAAAGAAACACAAGCTGTAAGTGATAGATTGGACCAGTTGGACCTAATTGATATCTACAGGGAATTACATCCCCAAACAGCAGATTTAACATTTTCCTCAAGTGCACATGGAACATTCTACAGGATAGATCACCTCTTGGGTCACAAATCAAGTGTTGATAAATTAAAAAAAAAAAAAAAACTTGAAATCATTTCAAGCATCTTTTCTGCCCACAGTGCTATAAGATTAGATATAAACTACAGAGGGGAAAAAAAAAAAAAACCTAGGAAAAACACACACACATGGAGGCTAAACAGTATGCTTCTGAATAGCCAACAGATCACAAAAGAAATCAAAAAGGAAATAAAAACACACCTAGACACAAATGACAATGAAAACAGGATCAATCAAAACCTATGTAATGTAGTAAAAGCAATGCTAAGAGGGAAGATTATAGCAATACAAGCCTATCTCAAGAAACAAGAGAAACAATAAATAAGCAACCTAACCTTACACCTAAAGCAATAAGAAAAACAACAGAAATACACGAAAGTTAAAAAAAGGAAAGAAATCATGAAGATCAGAGCAGAAATAAATGAAAAAGTAGTGAAGGAAACAATAGCAAAGATCAATAAAACTAAAAGTTGGTTCTTTGAGAAGATAAATAAAATAGACAAACCATTAACCAGGTTTATCAATTTTAAAAAGGAGGACCCAAATCAATACAATTAGAAATGAAAAAAGAGAAGATACAACAGAAAACACAGAAATAAAAAGGATCACAAGAGACTACTACAAGCAACCATACAACAATACAATGGACAACCAAGAAGAAATAGACAAATTCTTAGAAAAGTATAACCTTCCAAAACTGAACCAGAAAGAAATAGAAAATATGAACTGACAAATCACAAGCATGGATATTGAAATTGTAATAAAAAAAATTTAAAACAAACAAAAGCCCAGAGCTAGATGGTGAAATCTTCCAAAAGTTTAGAAACATTAACACCTATCCTACTCAAACACTTCCAGAAAATTGCAGAGGAAGGAAGATACCCAAACTCATTCTACAAGGTCAACATCACCCTGTTACCAACTCCAGACAAAGATGCCACATAAAAAAGAAAACAACAGGCCAATATCACTGATGAATATAGGTGCAAAAATCCTCAATAAAATTCAAATTAACTGAGTTTGACAACACATTAAAAAGATCATACATCGTCAACTGGGCTATATCCAAGGGATCAAGGATTACTCAGTATGTGTAAATCAATCAATGTGATACACAATACTAACAAACTAAAAGATAAAAATCATATAATCATCTCAAAAGATGCAGAGAAAGCTTTAAACAAAATTCTTCACACATTTATGATAAAAATTCACCAGAAAGTAGGCACCAAAGGAACATACCTCAACATAATAAAGTCCATATACAATAAACCTACAACAAACATTATTCTCAACAGTGGAAAACTGAAAGTATTTCCTGTAAGATGGGGAATAAAACAAGGGTGCCCACTCTCATCATTATTACTAAAAATATTTTTCGAATCCTAGTTATAGCAATCAGAGACGGAAAAGAAATAAAATGAATTCGGATTGGAAAACAAGATGTAAAACTCACTGTTTGAGGATTATTTGATCCTATACATAGAAAACCCTGAAGAGGCCACCAGAATACTGGAACTAATCAATGAATATAGCCAAGAAAAAAGATATAAAAAAAATACACAGAAATCCCTTACATTCTTATACACTAACAATGAGATATGGGAAAGAGAAATTAAGGACAAAATTCCATTCTCCACTGCAAGAAGAAGAATGCAATACCTGAGAATAAACCTACCTAAAGAGACAAAAGACCTCTATACAGAAAAGTTTAAGGTTCAGTTCAGGTCAGTTCAGTCACCCAGCCCTGTTCGACTCTTTGCAACCCCATAGGCTGCAGCACACCAGGCCTCCCTATACATCACAAACTCCTGGAGTTTACTCAAACTTAAGTCCATTGAGTCGGTGATGCCATCCAACCATCTCATCCTCTGTCATCCCCTTCTCCTCCTGCCTTCAATCTTTCCCAGCATCAGGGTCTTTTCAAATGAGTCAGTTCTTCGTATCAGGTGGCCAAATATTGGAGTTTCAGCTTCAACATCAGTCCTTCCAATGAACACCCAGGACTGATCTCCTTTAGGATGGACTGGTTGGATCTCCTTGCAGTCCAAGGGACTCTCAAGAGTCTTCTCCAACACCACAGTTCAAAAGCATCAATTCTTTGGTGTTCAGCTTTCTTTATAGTCCAACTCTCACATCCATACATGACCACTGGAAGAACCATAGCCTTGACTAGATGGGCCTTTGTTGGCAAAGTAATGTCTCTGCTTTTCAATATGCTATCTAGATTGGTCATAACTTTCCTTCCAAGGAGTAGTGTCTTTTAATTTCATGGCTGCAATCACCAACTGCAGTGAGTTTGGAGCCCAGAAAAATAAAATCTGTCACTGTTTCCACTGTTTCCCCATCTATTTGCCATGAAGTGATGGGACCAGATGCCATGATCTTAGTTTTCTGAATGTTGAGCTTAAAGCCAACTTTTTCACTCTCCTTTCACTTTCAAGGGGCTTTTTAGTTCCTCTTCACTTTCTGCCTTAAGGATGGTGTCATCTGCATATCTGAGGTTATTTATATTTCTCCCAGCAATCTTGATTCCAGCTTGTGCTTCTTCCAGCCAGGCATCTTGCATGATGTACTCTGCATATAAGTTAAATAAGCAAGGTGACAATATGCAGCCTTGACATCCTCCTTTCCCAATTTGGAACCAGTCTGTTGTTCCATGTCCAGTTCTAACTGTTGCTTCCTAACCTGCATACAGATTTCTCAGGAGGCAGGTCAGGTGGTCTGGTTTTCCCATCTCTTTAAGAATTTTCTATAGTTTGTTATGGTCCACACAGTCAAAGGCTTTGGCATAGTCAACAAAGCAGAAGTAGATGTTTGTCTGAAACTCTCTTGCTTTTTCTATGATCCAATATGTGTTGGCAATTTGATCTCTGGTTCCTCTGCCTTTTCTAAAATCAGCTTGAACATCTGGAAGTTCATGGTTCACAAACTGTTGAAGCCTGACTTGGAGAATTTTGAGTATTATTTTGCTAGCATGTGAGATGAGTGCAATTGAAAGGTAGTTTGAGCATTCTTTGGCGTTGCCTTTCTTTGGGATTGGAATGAAAACTGACCTTTTCCAGTCCTGTGGCTACTGCTGAGTTTTCCAAATTTGCTGGCATGTTGAGTGTAGCTTTCATAGCATCAGCTTTTAGGATTTGAAATAGCTCAACTGGAATTCCATAACCTCCACTAACTTTGTCCATAGTGATGCTTCCTAGGGCCCACTTGACTTCACATTCCAGGATGTCTGATGCTAGGTGAGTGATCACACCATCATGATTATCTGGGTCATTAATATCTTTTTTTGTACAGTTCTTCTGTGTATTCTTGCCACCTCTTCTTAATATCTTCTGCTTCTATTAGATCCATACCATTTCTGTCCTTTATTGTGCCCATCTTTGCATGAAATATTCCTTTAATATCTCTAATTTTCTTGAAGGATCTCTAGTAGTTCCCATTCTATTGTTTTACTCTATTTCTTTGCATTGGTCACTGAGAAAGGCTTTCTTATCTCTCCTTGGTATTCTTTGGAACTCTGCACTCAAATGGGTATATCTTTCCTTTTCTCCTTTGCCTTTCACCTCTCTTCTTTTCACAGCTATTTGTAAGGCCTTTTAAGACAACCATTTTGCCTTTTTGCACTTCTTTTCCTTGGGGATGGGCTTAATCCCTGCCTCCTCTGTCCATACTTTTTTAGGCAATCTGCCTATCAGATACAATCCCTTGAATCTGTTTGTCACTTTCACTGTATAATCATAAGGGATTTGATTTAGATCATACCTGAATGGTCTAGTGGTTTTCCATACTTTCTTCAATTTAAGTCTGAATTTGGCAATAAGGAGATCATGATATGAACCACAGTCAGCTCCTGGTCTTGTTTTTGCTGACTTTATAGAGCTTCTGCATCTCTGGCTGCAAAGAATATAATCAATCTGATTTTCGTATTGACCATCTGGTGATGTCCATGTGTACTGATGAAAGAAATTAAAATTGACACAAACAGATGGAACAATATACTATTTTCTTGGAACTGAAGAATGAATATTGTGAATATTCATAAAGTGAATATACTACCCAAAGAAATCTACAGATTCAGTGGAATCCCTATGAAACTGACAATGGTATTTTTTTCACAAACTGGAACAAAAATTTCACAATTTGTAGGGCAACACAAAAGACTCCAAAATTGCCAAAGCAATCTTGAGAAACAACAATGGAAGTAGAGGAATCAACATTCCTGACTTCAGACTATACTACAAAGCTACAGTTATCAAGACAGTATGGTACTGGCACAAAAACAGAAATATAGACCAATGGAACAAGATAGAAAACCCAGAGATAAACCCATGCACTTATGGGCACCTTATCTTTGACCCGGAGAAGGCAATGGCACCCCACTCCAGTGCTCTTGCCTGGAAGGTCCCATGGATGGAGGAGCCTGGAGGGCTGCAGTCCATGGGGTCGCTGAGGGTCAGACATGACTGAGCGACTTCACTTTCACTTTTCACTTCCATGCATTGGAGAAGGAAATGGCAACCCACTCCAGTGTTCTTGCCTGGAGAATCCCAGGGACAGCGAAGCCTGATGGGTTGCCGTCTATAGGGTTGCACAGAGTCAGACATGACTGACGTGACTTAGCATTATCTTTGACCAAAGAGGCAAGAACATACAATGGAGAATATATAGTCTCTTCAGTAAGTGTGCTGGGTATACTGGACAGCAATGTGTAAAATAATGAAATTAGAACATTTCCTAACACCATACAGAAATAATAAACTCAAAATGGATTAAAGTCCAAATGTAAGACCAGAAACTCTAAAACTCTTGAAGGAAAATATAGACAACAGTCTTTGACATAAATCACAGCAAGAGCTTCTTTGGTCCACCTCCTACAGTAACAGAAATAAAAATTAAAATATACAAATGGGACCTAATTAAACTTAACAGCTTTTGAACAGTGAAGGAAACTATAAATAAGGTGAAAAGAAAATCCTCAGAATGGGAGAAAATGGTAGAAAATAAACAAATGAAAAAGGAATAATCTCCAAAATATTCTAGAATATTCATTCAGTTCAATACCAGAAAAACAAAAGAAGCATTCAAAAAGTGAGCATAAGAGGTAAACAGACATTTCTCCAAAGAAGACACACAGATGGCTAACAAACACATGAAAAGATGCTCAACATCACTCATTATTAGAGAAATGAATATCAAAACTACAATGAGATTGAACAAGATGGCAGAGGAGTAGGTGGATGTGGAGTACATCTCTCTCCATGGGTACATCAAGAATACACTTTCAGATACAGAAGAGCTTGTAGAATACCAGCTGAGAGAGGGCAGGAGTACCTGACCACTGGAAAAGAATATATAGAACCACATAAAACTCAGTAGGATGAAGGAAGTAGGGGGGAAAAGAGGAGAGTTAGTAGGATTGGACCTTCCCTTGGTGGGTGGAGGAACTGAAACAGGGGTTCAACCCCTACATCGGGGCAATTGTTTGAGTCAGAGACACATTTCAGCCTGAGAGTGAAGCAGCTGATCTGTGACAGTCTAAAAGGAATGAGAATCACACAAACAATCCTTGCTGCAGCCAAACGTATCCCAAACAGGGACATGGGTCCCCTAGAAGGCACAGAGGCTGGGAGCTGGAGTGTAGGGTTGTGGAGTAATCCCAGGGTGAGGTCTACCATTGACCTTGGGGAGATAGCCCAGTGGGATGGCAGAGAGGAGACTGTGGTGGGAAATGCCTGTGAAGGAAAACCAGACAGCCAAGGATGCAAGGCAATACTGCTGAATCATGCATAGGGGGTAGAGGCATCAATGTTGCCTGTCTCTCCCCACACATCAGCACCAGCTGGCCAATAGAGAGGCTAGTTCTTTAAGCACCTGACACACTGAACAGCAGAGAAAGACCCCAGCCAGAGGAGCCCTTTAAGTGCCTGATGCGCCTAACAGAGTAGAACCTTGGCCAGGGTGCCCCTTTAAGTGCCTGATGCACCAAGCAACAGAGAAGGACTCTAGCCAAGGGGCCCTTAAAGTGCCTGAATTGGCAGAGCAACAGAGAAGGACCAGCCAAAGAGGCCTTCTGATTGCCAGCTGCCAGAGTATAGAAAAAGACTCTGATAGGGCCATAGCTCCTGTGGCTGAGGCAGTCAGTGTCCCTGCAGACTTGGCATTGCCAAGGTCCCTGCGACCCAAGCAGCTGCACCACCTTCACTCTCAATCCTCACTGGGGCAGAGCTGCCACAGGCTAGAAAAAGCCCTAATAGCACCATATTTCCTGTGACAATAACTGCTGGCATTCCTTGTGTAGGCAGCATTGCCAGGGTCCCTGTGATCCAAGCAACCAGGCTACCTCCATGCATGATCCCCATTGGGACTGAGATGCCACAGGGTAGGAAAAAATCCTGTGTCTGTGCATGTGGGGTCACTTTGGTCATGTCTGACTCTGCAACCGTGTGGACTGTAGCCTGCCAGGTTTCTCTGTCCATGGGATTGCCCAGGTAGGAATGCTGGAGTGGGTTGCCATACCCTTTAGGGCACCATATTCCCTACTGCCCTAGCCACCAGCCCCCCTGAGTACGTAATGTTGCCAGAGTGCTGTGACTCAAACAGCTGTGCCACATCCACACCTGGCCCTCACTGGGGCAGACCCAAGTCCTCCAGGGCAGACTCAAGAGCAAACCCCTGTGAACAACTCACATGCAGAGTGGCTAAGGAAGACTACCCTAAACCTTCCCACCAGCTATACAAGCTGCAGATTAAATCCACAAGATCAACTAGGCAGACTCTGTATCTATGGAATATATAAAAGAACAAAGAGAGTTCCCACAAAAGAAAATGCACTCATTCTGACAGCTGTGTACACTGGAGGAAAGAACAACAGGAGTAGGAACAGATTAGTCTGAGCTAACCGCACAGGTCAAGAGACCAGCCCAGTGTTGGAGGGCATCCTAGGGAGGCAAAGGGGACTGTGACTCCCAGAGAGGGAAAGGACACTGACAGCAGAGACTCAAGAAAACATCTATTATTCTTATATTTTGACTTGTTCTGCCGTTGTTTATGGATTTTTTTCTGTTTTTTCCTCCCCGCCCCCCATTGTTATAGTTGTTGATTTTACTAGCACTATTAAATCCATTTAAGCTTTGAGAATTTTTTTTAAATCATGCTTTTTATTTCTTTTATATACTTCTTCCTCTACACTGGCCTTCTGCAGTTCTGTGGGGTTTTCTTTTTCTTCATCTTATTTTTCTCTCTTTTTTAATTTAAATTTTTAAATTTATTATTCTTTCTACATTTATTCTTTTGTTTGCTTTTCCTACTGGTCATTCCCTATCATAGTTAATCTTTCTATATATATATATATATATATATATATATATATATATATATATCTTCTTTATCTACATCTATTAAACTTTACATTTCTATTCTTTCTTTCTTTTCCTCACCATGTTTGTTAGTTTGTTTTGTTGTTGTGCTTTATTCCCCAGTTGGCACCTTGCTTTGGTTTTGTTTGCCAGTTTGTGTTTTAGTGAGTTTTGTTTTTAACTGGTGGATATCACTTTTTACTTCCTTTGTTCAATATATTGGGTCAATATATTAAGTTTTATTTTGATGGGGAGACTGTTTTGTTTTTGCTTATGGGTGTATATCTATGTGTGTATATGCCAATATTTTAGTTATTATTTGCCTGATTTTATAATTGTCATATGTCTGAGGTGTATCTTATTTCTTGCTTTGGGGTGTTTGCTTTAATCCCATTTAATGCCACAACAAACCACCTGTGGAATCTTCATTCTGTGGACAGAGATCACCCTGAGCACTGACTCCAAGACCCTCGACTACTATAGAATTCCTAACCCTAGGGAGTATTAATTAGTGAGAACTCCCACAAAGGCAACTACTTGTATACAAGACTCAGAAACATCAAACTGCCAGCAGCACCCTGTGCAGGAAGCCTTCATTCAAACAACAAACAAGATAAAAATGCAAACCCAGTCATTAGCAGACAGTATTACCACCTCTCACAGACCTGCCTATCAAAGAAAAAATAAACCACCTCCTCCCATCAAAAGACATATCCTACATGAAGTTTACACAGCCCACTCGACAAACCTTCAGCTCAGTTCATTTCAGTCACTCAGTCGTGTTTGACTCTTTGCTAACCCATGAACTACAGCACGCCAGGCCTCCCTGTCCATCACCAACTCCCAGAGCTTACACAAACTCATGTCCATAGAGTCAGTGATGTTATCCAGCCATTTCATCTGCTGTCGTCCCCTTCTCCTCCTGCCCCCAATCCCTCCCAGCATCAGAGTCTTCTCCAATGAGTCAACTCTTCACATGAGGTAGCCAAAGATTTGGAGTTTCAGCTTCAGCAACAGTCCTTCCAATGAACACCCAGGACTGACCTCCTTTAGGACTGGTTGGATCTCCTTGCAGTCCAAGGGACTCTCAAGAGTCTTTTCCAACACCACAGTTCAAAAGCACCAATTCTTTCAGCCCTCAGTTTTCTTCACAGTCCAACTCTCACATCAATACATGATCACAGGAAAAACATAGCCTTCACTAGACGGAACTTTGTTGGCAAAGTAATGTCTCTGCTTTTGAATATGCTATCTAGGTTGGTCACAACTTTCCTTCCAAGGAGGAAGCATCTTTTAATTTCATGGTGGCAGTCACCATCTGCAGTGATTTTGAAGCCCTCAAAAATAAAGTTCGACACTGTTTCCCCATCTACTTCCCATGAAGTGATGGGACCAGATGCCATGATCTTCATTTTCTGAATGTTGAGCTTTAAGCCAACTTTTTCACTCTCCTCTTTCACTTTCATCAAGAGGATTTTTAGTTCCTCTTCACTTTCTGCCATAAGGGTGGTGTCATCTGCATATCTGAGGTTCTTGATATTTCTCCCAGCAATCTTGATTCCAGCTTGTGCCTCCTCCAGTCCAGCGTTTCTCATGATGTACTCTGTATATAAGTTAAATAAGCAGGGTGACAATATACAGCCTTGATGTACTCCTTTTCCTATTTGGAACCAGTCTGTTGTTCCGTGTTCAGTTCTAACTGTTGCTTCCTGACCTGCATATAGGTTTCTCAAGAGGCAGGTCAGGCAGTCTGGTATTCCCATCTCTTTCAGAATTTTCCACAGTTTCTTGTGATCTGCACAGTCAATGGTCTTGGCATAGTCAACAAAGCAGAAATATATGTCTTTATGGTACTTTCTTGCTTTTTCCATGATACAGCAGATGTTGGCAATTTGATCTCTGGTTCCTCTGCCTTTTCTAAAACCAGACTGAACATCTGGAAGTTCACAGTTCACGTATTGCTGAAGCCTGGCTTGGAGAATTTTGAGCATTACTCTACTAGCGTGTGAGATGAGGAGTGCAATTGTGAGATAGGCTGAGATTCTTTGGCATTGCCTTTCTTTGGGATTGGAATGAAAACTGACCTTTTCCAGTCCTGTGGCCACTGTTGAGTTTTCCAAATTTGCTGGCATATTGAGTGCAGCACTTTGACAGCATCAGCTTTTAGGATTTGAAATAGAGCTAAACTGGAATTCCATCATCTCCACTAGCTGTGTTTGTAGTGATGCTTCGTAAGGCCCACTTGACTTCACATTCCAGAAGGTCTGGCTATGAGTGATCACACTATCATGAATATCTGGGTCGTGAAGATTTTTTTTGTATAGTTCTTCTGTGTCTTCTTGCCACCACTTTTGAATATCTCCTGCTTCTGTTAGGTCATACAATTTCTGTCCTTTATTGAGCCCATCTTTGCACGAAATTTTCTTGAAGAGATCTCCAGTCTTCCCCATTCTGTTGTTTTCCTCTATTTCTTTGCATTGATTGCTGAGGAAGACTTTCTTATCTCTCCTTGCTATTCTTTGGAACTCTGCATTCAGATGCTTATATCTTTCCTTTTCTCCTTTGCTTTTCACCTCTCTTCTTTTCACAGCTGTTTATAAGGTCTCCTCAGACAGCCATTTTGCTTTTTTCATTTCTTTTCCATGAGGATGGTCTTGATCCCTGTCTCCTGTTCAATGTCACGAACTTCCGTCCATAGTTAATCAGGCACTCTGTCTATCAGATCTAGTTCCTTAAATTCATTTCTCACTTCCACTGTATAATCATAAGGGATTTGATATAGGTCATACCTGAATGGTCCAGTGGTTTCCCCTACTTTCTTCAATTTAAGTCTGAATTTGGCAATAAGGTGTTCATGATCTGAGCCACAGTCAGCTCCCAGTCTTGTTTTTGCTGATTGTATAGAGCTTCTCCATCTTTGGCTGCAAATAATATAATCAATCTGATTTCAGTGTTGACCATCCGGTGATGTTCATGTGTAGAGTCTTCTCTTGTGTTGTTGGAAATGGGTGTTTGCTATGACCAGTGCATTCTCTTGGCAAAACTCTATTAGCCTTTGCCCTGCTTCATTCCTTCGGAGAAGGCAATGGCACCCCACTCCAGTACTCTTGCCTGGAAAATCCCATGAATGGAAGGAGCCTGGTAGGCTGCAGTCCATGGGGTCGCTAAGAGTCGGACACAACTGAGCGACTTCACTTTCACTTTTCACTTTCATGCATTGGAGAAGGAAATGGCAACCCACTCCAGTGTTCTTGCCTGGGGAATCCCAGGGTAGGGGGAGCCTGGTGGGCTGCCGCCTCTGGGGTCGCACAGAGTCGGACACGACTGAAGTGACTTAGCAGCAGCAGCAGCAGCAGCTGCTTCATTCCTTACTCCAAGCCAAATTTGCCTGTTTCTCCAGGTATCTCTCGACTTCCTACTTTTGCATTCCAGTCCCCTGTAATGAAAAGGACATCTTTTTGGGGTGTTAGTTCTAGAAGGTCTTGTAGGTCTTCATATTACCGTTCAACTTCAGCTGCTTCAGCGTTACTGGTTGGGGCATAGGCTTGGATTACCATGATATTGAATGGTTTGCCTTGGAAACAAACAGAGATCATTCTGTCGTTTTTGAGATTGCATCCAAGTACTGTATTTCAGACTCTTTTGTTGACCATGATGACTACTCCATTTTTTCTGTGCGATTCCTACCCACAGTTCAGTTTAGTTCAGTTCAGTCGCTCAGTCGTGTCCAACTCTGCGACCCCATGAATTGCAGCACGCCAGGCATACCTGTCTATTACCAACTCCCGGAGTTCACTCAGACTCACGTCCATCGAGTCAGTGATGCTATCCAGCCATCTCATCTTCTGTTGTCCCCTTCTCCTCCTGCCCTCAATCCCTCCCAGCATCAGAGTCTTTTCCAATGAGTCAACTCTTCACATGAGGTGGCCAAAGTACTGGAGTTTCAGCTTTAGCATCATTCCTTCCAAAGAAATCCCAGGGCTGATCTCCTTCAGAATGGACTGGTTGGATCTCCTTGCAGTCCAAGGGACTCTCAAGAGTCTTCTCCAACACCACAGTTCAAAAGCATCAATTCTTTGGTGCTCAGCTTTCTTCACAGTCCAACTCTCACATTCATACATGACCACTGGAAAAACCATAGCCTTCACTAGACAGACCTTTATTGGCAAAGTAATGTCTCTGCTTTTGAATGTACTATCTAGGTTGGTCATAACTTTCCTTCCAAGGAGTAAGCGTCTTTTAATTTCATGGCTGCAGTGACCATCTGCAGTGCTTTTGGAGCCCAGAAAAATAAAGTCTGACACTGTTTCCACTGTTTCCCCATCTATTTCCCTTGACGTGATGGGACCAGATGCCATGATCTTCGTTTTCTGAATGTTGAGTTTTAAGCCAAGTTTTTCACTCTCCTCTTTCACCTTCATCAAGAGGCTTTTTAGTTCCTCTTCACTCTCTGCCATAAGGGTGGTGTCATCTGCCTATCTGAGATTATTGATTTTTCTCCTGGCAATCTTGATTCCAGCTTGTGTTTCCTCCAGTCCAGCGTTTCTCATGATGTACTCTGCATATAAGTTAAATAAGCAGAGTGACAATATACAGCCTTGAGGTACTCCTTTTCCTATTTGGAACCAGTTGTTGTTCCATGTCCAGTTCTAACTGTTGCTTCCTGACCCACATACAAATTTCTCAAGAGGCATGTCAGGTGGTCTGGTATTTCCATCTCTTTCAGAATTTTCCACAGTTTCTTGTGATACACACAGTCAAAGGTCTTCGCATAGTCAATAAAGCAGAAATAGATGTTTTTCTGGAACTCTCTTGCTTTTTCCATGATCCAGCAGATGTTGACAATTTGGTCTCTGGTTCCTCTGCTTTTTCTAAAACCAGCTTTCCTGCCCACAGTAGTACATATATTGGTCACCTGAGTTAAATTCACCCATTCCAGTCCATTTTAGTTTGCTGATTCCTAGAAGGTCGACGTTCATTCTTGCCATC
This sequence comes from Tragelaphus eurycerus, assembly GCA_935064755.1. Lineage (NCBI taxonomy): Eukaryota > Metazoa > Chordata > Mammalia > Artiodactyla > Bovidae > Tragelaphus > Tragelaphus eurycerus. The sequence continues at coordinate 19,486,459 of CAKXYN010000023.1, forward strand.
TCCTGTTTAACCACTTCCAATTTGCTTTCATTCATGTACCTGATATTCCAGGTTCCTATGCAATATTGCTCTTTACAACATTGGACCTTGCTTATATCACCAGTCACATCCACAACTGGGTATTGTTTTTGCTTTGGCTCCATCCCTTCATTCTTTCTGGAGTTAGTTCTCCACTGCTCTCCAGTAGCATATTGGGCACTTACCGACCCGGGGAGTTCCTCTTTCAGTATTCTATCATTTTGCCTTTTAATACTGTTCATGGGGTTCTCAAGGCAAGAATACTGAAGTGGTTTGCCATTCCCTTCTCCAGACCAACCTTAGAAGGGCAGAAACCAAAAGGAAGATAGAATTCAACCTCGAAGCCTGGGAAAAGGAGACCTCAAATACAATAACCTTAAAAAAAACAATGAAAAGGCAGAGAAATACTGCATAAATGAAGGAACAACCTAGAAACACACTAGTCCAAATAAATGAAGATGCAATATATGAAAATGAATACAAACTATGTGAAAATGAATACAGAATAACGATAGTAAAGATGATCCAAAACCTCAAAAAGAGAATGGAGAAAATGCAAGAATCAATTAACAAAGACCTAGAAAACTAAAGAATAAACAGAGACAAACAATACAATTACTGAAATTAAAAATACTCTTGAAGGAATCAATATCAGACTATCCAAGGCAGAAGAATGGATAAGTGAGCTGGGAAATAGAATGGTGGACATATCTGAAGAAGAGCAAAATAAAGAAAAAAGAATGAAAAGAACTGAGGATAGTCTCAGAGCTCTGTGGGAAAATATTAAACACACCAACATTTGAAATATAGGGCTCCCAGAAGAAGAAGAAAAAGAACGGGTATAGGGTATAAGAAAAAATTTGAAGATATTATAGTAGAAAATTCCCCCAACATGAGAAAGGGAATAGTCAATTAAGTTCAAGAAGCACAAAGAGTCCCATACAGGATAAACCCAAGGAGAAACACGCCAAGACACATATTAATCAAAGTAACAAAGCTTAAACACAAAGAAAGAATGTTAAAAGCAGCAAGGGAAAACAACAAGTAACATACAAGGGAAACCTCATATGTTTAACTGTTGATATTTCAGCAGAAATTCTGCATACCAGAAGGGGATGACAGGATACATTTAAAATACTGAAAGAAAAAAAAAAAATCTACATTCAAGATTACCCCACCTGGCAAGGATCTCATTCAGACTTGAGGGAGAAATCAATAGCTTTACAGACAAGTGAAAGTTAAGAGAATTCAGTGCCACCAAACCAGCTTTAAAACAAATGTTAAAGGGACTTAGTCAGGAAATACAACAGAAGAAAATTATCTACATAAACAAACCCCAGACAATTAAGAAAATGGCAATAAGAACTTTAAATGTAAATGGACTAAATGCTCCAACCAAAAGACATAAACTGGCTAAATGGATACAAAAATAAAACCCATATATATGTTGTCTACAAGAAACCCACTTTAGACCTAAAGATACATATAGACTGACAGTGAGAGGATGGGAAAATGCATTCCCTACAAATGGAAATCAAAAGAAAGTTGAAGTAGCAATCCTCATAATAGATAAAATAGACCTTAAAATAGAAAAATAAATTACAAGAGATAAGGAAGGACATTACATAAGGATCAAAGGATCAATCCAAGAGGAAAATATAACAATAGTAAATATTTATGCACCCAGTACAGGAGCATATCATTGCATAAGACAAACACTAACAGACATAAAAGGAGAAATTGACAGTAATACAATTAAGTAGGGCACTTAAACATCCCACTTACACCAATGGATAGATAATCAAAACAGAATATTAGTAGGGAAACACAAGCTATAAATGACACATTAGACCAGATGGATCTCATTGATACCTTCAGGATATTCCATCTAAATGCAGAAGAAAAGGTGAAAAGACAGCCCTCAGAATGGGAAAAAATTATAGCAAATGAAACAACTGACAAAGGATTGATTTCCAAAACACATAAGCAGTTTATACAAGTCAATACCAGAAAAACAAACAACCAAAACAAAAAGTGGGAAAAAGACCTAAATAGACATTTCTTCAAAGAAACATACAGATGGCTAGCAAACAATTGAAAAGATGCTCAACATCTCTCTCATTATTAGAGAAATTCTAATCAATTCTACAATGATTACATTACATTGTACAAAAGTGTACTGTATACTACATTGAAATATCACCTCACACCCAGTCAGAATGGCCATCATTAAGAAGTATACAATCAATAAATGCTGGAGAGGGTGTGGAGAGAGGGGAACGCTCTTGCACTGTTGGTGGGAATGTAAATTGTTACAGCCACAATGGAAAGCAGTGTGATGATTCCTTAAAAAACTAGGAATAAAACCACCATATGACCCAGCAATCCCACTAGTAGGCATATATCCTGAGGAAATCAAAATTGATAAAGACACATGTACCCCAACGTTCATTGCAGCACTATTTACAATAGCTAGAACATGGAAGCAATCTAGATTTCCATCAACAGATGCAAGGATAAAGAAGCTGTGGTACAATATACAATAGAATATTACTTAGACATAGAAAGGAATACATTTGAGTCAGTTATAATGAGGTGCATGAAACTATAGCCTATTATACAGAGTGAAGTAAGTCAGAAAGAGAAAGATAAATATTTTATTTTAATGCATATATATAAAATATAGAAAGATTGTACTGATGAAATTTTCTGCAGGACAGCAATGGAGAAATAGACATACAGAACAGACTTACACACACGAGGGTGGGGAGGAAGAAAAGGGTGAGATGTATGGAGAGAGTAACATGGAAACTTACATTACCATATATAAAAAAGATAGCCAAAGGGAATTTGCTGTATGGCTCAGGGAACTCAAACAGGGGCTCTGTAACAACATAGAGGGGTGAGAGGGGAGGGAGATGAGAAGGAGGTTCAAGAGGGAGGGGACATGTGTATACTCATGGCTGATTCATGCTGATGTTTGGCAGAAACCAACAGAACTCTGTAAAGTAATTATCCTTCAACTGAAAAATAAAAAAACCTAGGAGATATCACCTTATACTGGTGAGAATGGTTGTCATCAAAAAATCTTCAAACAATAATTCTGGAGAGGCTGTGCAGAAAAGGGAACCCTCTTGCATGTTGGTGGGAACATAATACAGCCACTATGGAAGACAATATGGAGATTCCTAAAAAACTAGGAAGAAAACTGCCATATGATCCAACAATCTCAATACTGGCCATATACCCTCAGGAAACCATAACTGAAAAAGATACATGTATCCCAATGTTCATCAAAGCACTATTTACGATAGCTAGGTCATGGAAGCAGCCTATATGTCCAACTACAGATTAATAAAGAGGTTATGGCACATAGTCACAATGGAACATTAGCTGTAAAAACATTTGAATGTTTTCTTCAAACATTTGAAGAACATTTGAATCAGTTCTAATAAGGTGGATGAACCTACAGCATGTTATACAGAGTGAAGTAAGTCAGAAAGTGAAAAACAAATATGTATATTCATGCATATATATGGAATCTAGAAAGAAGGTACTGATGAACCTGTCTACAGGCCAGCAATGGAGATGCAGATATAGAGAACAGACTTGTGGCCACAGCGGGGGAAGGAGAGGGTGGAATGAATTAAGAGCAGCATTGAAACTATTCATTACCATATGTAAAATTAGATAGCCAGTGGAAATTTGCTGTATGATGCAGGGAGTTCACATCTGTTGCTCTGTGACAAACTAGAGAAGAGGGAGGGGTTGGGAGTTGGGAAGGAAGTTTAAGAGGGAGGGACATACATATACTTATGGCTAACTCATGTTGATATATGTCAGAAATCAACACTATAGCTTGAAGCAATTATCCTCAAATTAAAAATAAATAAATTTTTAAAAAGAGAGAGACAAGGAAGGACACTATATAATGATCAAGGGATCAAGCCAAGAAGAATGTATAACAGTTGTAAATATATATGCACCCAACATAGGAGTGCCTCAATATATAAGGCAAATGCTAACAGTCATAAAAGGAGAAATAAACAGTAATACAATAACTGTAGGGGCTTTAACACTGCCCTTACACCAACGAACAGATCATCCAGAGAGAAAATTAATAAGGAAACACAAGTCTTAAGTGATACATTAGGACAGAGGGATTAAACTGATATTTATAGGCCATTCCATCTGAAAGTAGCAGAAAGCACTTTTTCTCAAGGGCACATGCAACATACTCCAGGAGAGATAATATCTTGGGTCACAAATCAAGCCTTGGTAAATTTAAGGAAATTAAAATCATATCAAGCATCTTTTCTGACCTCATACCAAGAATCTTTTCCTGAAATCAATTACAGGGAAAAAAATCTGTAAAAAAAAAAAAAACACATGGAATTTAAGCAATATGTTACTAAAAAACCAATGGGTCATCAAAGAAATCAAAGAGAAAATAAAACACATGTAGAGACACATGACAATAAAAACAAAATGATCTGGACTTTCCTAGTGCCCCACTGATGAAGAATTCACCTGCCAATGCAGGAGATCAGATCAGATCAGATCAGATCAGTCGCTCAGTCATGTCCGACTCTTTGCGACCCCATGAATCGCAGCACGCCAGGCCTCCCTGTCCATCACCAGCTCCCGGAGGTCACTCAGACTCGCATCCATCGAGTCAGTGATGCCATCCAGCCATCTCATCCTCTGTCGTCCCCTTCTCCTCCTGCCCTCAATCCCTCCCAGCATCAGAGTCTTCTCCAATGAGTCAACTCTTCGCATGAGGTGGCCAAAGTACTGGAGTTTCAGCTTTAGCATCATTCCTTCCAAAGAAATTCCAGGATTGATCTCCTTCAGAATGGACTGGTTGGATCTTCTTGCAGTCCAAGGGACTCTCAAGAGTCTTCTCCAACACCACAGTTCAAAAGCATCAATTCTTCGGCGCTCAGCCTTCTTCACAGTCCAGCTCTCACATCCATACATGACCACAGGAAAGACCATAGCCTTGACTAGGCGAACCTTTGTTGGTAAAGTAATGTCTCTGCTTTTGAATATGCTATCTAGGTTGGTCATAACTTTCCTTCCAAGGAGCAAGCGTCTTTTAATTTCATGGCTGCAGTCACCATCTGCAGTGATTTTGGAGCCCAGAAAAACAAAGTCTGACACTGTTTCCACTGTTTCCCCATCTATTTCCCATGCAGTGATGGGACCAGATGCCATGATCTTCGTTTTCTGAATGTTGAGCCAATGCAGGAGACATGTGTTCAATTCCTGGTCCAGGAAGATTCCACAGGCTATGGGGCACCACAATACTGAGCCTGTGTGCCTCAACTACTGAAGCCCACATGCCCTAGAGCTCGAACTCCACAACAAAAGAAACCACTACAACAAGAACTCATACATTGCAACTAGAGAGTAGCCTCTGCTCACCACAGTTAGAGAAAGCCCTTGCACAACAATAAAGAACCAGAACAGCTAAAAATGGTAAATAAATAAACAAAATTTTTTAAAAATTTGTCATATTAAAAACACATTAAAATTAAAAGAAAAAAGTCACAATGATCCAATACCTATGGGATGCACCAAAAGCTATTCTAAGAGGGATCTTTATAGCACTACAATCCTAGCTCAGGAAACAAGATAAAAATCAAACAAACAAACAATCTAAACTTTTACTTAAAGCAACACGATAAAGAACAAGAAAACCTAAAGTTAGTAAAGGGAAGGACATCACAAAAATCAGAGCAGAGCTAAATGAAATAGAGATGAAGAAAGCAATAGGAAAGATGAATAAAAAAAAATCTAGTGCTTTGAGATGATAAAATTGATAAACATTTAGCCAGACTCATCAAGAAAAAAAGGGAGAGTGCTCAAATCAATGAAAAGGAGAAGTCACAACAGACACTAAAGAAAATACAAAGGATCATAAGAGGCTACTACAAGGAACACTATGCCAAAAAAAAAAAAGGACAACCTAGAAGAGATGGAGAAATTCTTAGAAAGGTACAACCTTCCAAGACTAAACCAGGAAGAAATAAAAATTATAAACAGATCAATAACAACTGTTGAAACTGAAACTGTGATTAATAATTGTCCTATAAACAAAAGTCCAGGACCAAATGGTCCATTTATTCAAATACTTAGAAAAGAATTAACACCTACCCTTCTGAAACTCTTCCAAAAATTGCAAAGAAAGGAAGACTCCTAACCTTGTTGTATGAGGCCACCATCAACCTGATACTAAAACCAGACAATGATATCACAAAACAGAAAATCATAGGCTAATATCAGTGATGAGAATAGATGCAAGAATCCTCAGAAAATACTAGCAAACCAAATACAACTAATTAAAAGGAACATGCACCATGATCAAGTGAGATTTATCCCAGTGATGCAAGGATTTTTCAGTATTAGCAAATCAATCAATGTGATACACTACATCAACAGATTGAAAAATAATAGCTATGTGATCATCTCAATAGATTCAGACAAAGCTTTTGACAAAATTCAACACCCATTTATGGTGAAACTTCTCCAGACAGTGGGCATAGAGGGAACATAATAAAGGCCACATATGACAAACCCACAGCAAACATTATTCTCAATGGTGAAAAACTGAAAGCACTTCTTCTAAGATAAGTAATGAGACAAGGATGTCCACTCTCACCACTGTTATTCAACATAGTTTTGGAAGTCCTAGACATGGCAATTAGAAAAGACAAAAATAAAAGCAATCCAAATAGGAAAATAAAACTGTCACTATTTGCCTATGACATAATAGTATACATAGAAAATCCTAAAGATGCTACCAGAAAACTACTAGAGCTCATCAATGAACTTGGTAAAATTGTAGGATACAAAATTAATACATAGAAATCTCTTGCATTCATATACACTATCAATGAAAAGGCAGAGAAATTAAGAAAACAATCCAATTTACCTTTGCATCAAAAACAATAAATTACCTAGGAATAAAGTTACCTAATGAAGCAAAAAGACCTATACTCAGAAAACTATAGGATACTAATACACAAAAGATAATATAAGCAGATGGAGAGATATATCATGTTCTTGGAGTGAAAGCATCAATATTGTGAAAACGACTACACTACCCTAAGCAATCTACAGATTCAATGTAATCCCTGTCAAATTACAGTTGACATTTTTCACACAATTATGACAAAAAGTTTTACAGTTTTCACAGAAACACAAACAGCTGGACTATAAAGAATGCTGAGCACTGACAAATGGATGCTTTTGAACTGTGGTGCTGGTAAACATGTTTGAGAGTCCCTTAGACCACAAGGAGATCAAACCAGTCAATCCTAAAGGAAATAAACTCTGAATATTCATTGGAAGGACTGATGCTGAAGTTGAGGCCCCAGTGTTTTGGCCACCTGATGCAAAGAGCAGACTCAGAGGAAAAGACCCTGATGCTGGGAAATATTGAGGGAGGAAGAGACGGGGGCAACAGAGGATGAGATGGACGGATGACATCATCAACTCAATGGACATGAGTTTGAGCAAACTCTGGGAAATAGTAAAGGATAGGGAAGCCTGATGTGCTGCAGTCCATGGAGTATCAAAGGGTCAGACATGACTGAGCAACTGAACAACAGCAAAGCCAAAGTAATTTGAGAAAGAAAACTGGAGTTGGAAGTTTCAGACTCCCTGACTTCAGACTATACTACAAAGCTACAATAACAAAACAGTATGGTAGTGACACAAAAACAGAAATATCCATTAATGGAAAAAGACATGAAGTCCACTGATAAAACATTGCACCTATGATCAACTAATCCATGACAAAGGAAGCAAGAATACACACTGGAGAAAAGACAGTCCCTTGAATAGTGGTGATGGGAAAACAGGACAGCTACATGTAAAGATTGAAATTAGAGCACTCCCTAACACCATACATAAAAATATACTGAACATTAATTAAAGACCTAAATATTAGGTGGATGCTGTAAAACTCTTAGCAGAAAACATAGGCCCATCACTCTTGGACATAAAGGTTGACAATAAAAACAAATAAAACAAAACAACAACAACACAAAAACAAATGGGACATACTTAAAGCCTTTTGCCCAGCAAAGGAAACAATCAAAAAAAATGAAAAGACAACTTTCAGAATGGGATAAAATATTTGCAAAGGAAGAAACCAACAAGGGATTAATCTTCAAATGTACAAACAGTTCCTTCAGCTCAATATCAAAAAAATAACCCTATCAAAAAATAACCCAATCTAAAAGTGGACAGAAGACCTAAATAGACATTTCTCCAGAGATATAGATGGCTAAAAAGCACATGAAAAGATGTTGCTGCTAAGTTGCTGCTAAGTCACTTCAGTCGTGTCCGACTCTGCGTGACCCCATAGACGTCAGCCCACCAGGCTCTCCTGCCCCTGGGATTCTCCAGGCAAGAAAACTGGAGTGGGTTGCCATTTCCTTCTCCAATGCATGAAAGCGAAAAAGTGAAAGTGAAGTCGCTCAGTCGTGTCCGACTCTTAGCGACCCCATGGACTGCAGCCCACCAGGCTCCTCCATCCATGGGATTTTCCAGGCAAGAGTACTGGAGTGGGTGCCATTGCCTTCTCCGTGAAAAGATGTTAAACATCACTAATTATTAGAGATATGCAAATCAAAACTACAATGAGGTCCTTAGTGTACACCTGAAACTGTTACAATACTGTTAATCTACTATACTCCAATACAAAATAAAAATTTAAAAGTCTTCAATGAAGTAGCGCCTCACATTGCTCAGAATGACCACCATCAAAAAATCTACAAACAATAGCTCCTGGAAAGTGTATGGAGAAAAGGGAACCATCCTACAGGGTTGTGGAAATGTAAGTTAGTACAGCCACTGTGGAAAACGGTATGGGGGTTTCCTTAAAAAAACTAAAAATAGAGCTCCCCTATCACCCAGGAATCCCACTCCTGTTCATAAATCCAAAGAAAACCGTAATTCAAAAAGATATATGCACCCAAATGTTCATTGCAACACTATTTACAATAGCCAGAAAATGGAAGCACTGATATGTCCATCAACAGAGTAAAGGACAAAGAAGATGTGGTACATATATACTGTGGAATGTTACTCAGCCATGAAAGTGTGAAATAATGTCATTTTCAGCAACATGAATTGACCTAGAGATTGTATACTGAGTGAAAGGAGACAGAGAAAGACAAATGTCATATGATATCATTTATATGTGGAATCTAAAAAAATGGTACAAATGACAGAAATGAAGTTATAGAGATAGGAAACAAACTTATGGTTCAGATCAGATCAGATCAGTCGCTCAGTCGTGTCCGACTCTTTGTGACCCCATGAACTGCAGCACGCCAGGCCTCCCTGTCCATCACCAGCTCCCGGAGGTCACTCAGACTCACATCCATCGAGTCAGTGATGCCATCCAGCCATCTCATCCTCTGTCGTCCCCTTCTCCTCCTGCCCCCAATCCCTCCCAGCATCAGAGTCTTTTCCAATGAGTCAACTCTTCGCATGAGGTGGCCAAAATACTGGAGTTTCAGCTTTAGCATCATTCCTTCCAAAGAAATCCCAGGGTTGATCTCCTTCAGAATGGACTGGTTGGATCTCCTTGCAGTCCAAGGGACTCTCAAGAGTCTTCTCCAACACCACACTTCAAAAGCATCAATTCTTCGGCGCTCAGCCTTCTTCACAGTCCAGCTCTCACATCCATACATGACCACAGGAAAGACCATAGCCTTGACTAGGTGAACCTTTGTTGGCAAAGTAATGTCTCTGCTTTTGAATATGCTATCTAGGTTGGTCATAACTTTCCTTTCAAGGAGTAAGCGTCTTTTAATTTCATGGCTGCAGTCACCATCTGCAGTGATTTTGGAGCCCAGAAAAATAAAGTCTGACACTGTTTCCACTGTTTCTCCATCCATTTCCCATGTAGTGATGGGACCAGATGCCATGATCTTCGTTTTCTGAATGTTGAGCTTTAAGCCAACCTTTTCACTCTCCACTTTCACTTTCATCAAGAGGCCTTTCAGTTCCTCTTCACTTTCTGCCATAAGGGTGGTGTCATCTGCATATCTGAGGTTATTGATATTTCTCCCAGCAATCTTGATTCCAACTTGTGTATCTTCCAGTCCAGCATTTCTCATGATGTACTAAACTTATGGTTACCAGAGTGTAAATTGAGAGACTGGGATAGATATATACACATTACTATGTATAAAATAGACAACTAATAAGAACATACTGTATAGCACAGGGAACTCAACTCAATACTCTGTAATGGCTTATATGGAAAATAATCTTTAAAACTGTGGATATGTGTATAACTGATTCACTTTGTTATATACTCAAAACTAACACAACATTGTGAATTAACTCTACTCCAACAACAACAAAAAAATTTTTTTAATGCCTTTCAGAATCTGGCAGGGGATTTTTCTGTTCAATTCATCTCAACAACTGAGCTTCTTTTGTCAACAATAGAAAATAAGACATAGAGATACATTTATTGGTCAAGTTCCTTAGATGAAAATAACAAAGACAAAGCCTGGGTAAATTAAGTGGAAAGCAATTTTATTTGAAGGGTATTGGATAATTCCAAGAATAATTGGGAAGGATTAAAAGTCAACTTCAGGAAATGCACAGAAGCTAACATAAGCTTGTCTGCCAGAATAACATCCAAGAAGATGTCACAAAATGAATTTGACCTGTAATACTAGACTTGAGATGAGTGCAATTGTGCAGTAGTTTGAGCATTCTTTGGCATTGCCTTTCTTTGGGATTGGAATGAAAACTGACTTTTTTCAGTCCTGTGGCCACTGCTGAGTTTTCCAAATTTGCTGGCATATTGAGTGTAGCACTTTCATAGCATCATCTTTTAGGATTTAAAATAGCTCTACTGGAATTCCATCACCTCCACTAGCTTTGTTTATAGTGATGCTTCCTAAGGTTCACTTGACTTCCCATTCCAGGATGTCTGGCTCTAAGTGAGTGATCACACCATCATGATTATCTGGGTCCTGAAGATCTTTTTTGTACAATTCTTCTGTGTATTCTTCCACCTCTTCTTAATATCTTCTGCTTCTGTTAGGTCCATACAAATTCTGTCCTTTGTTGTGACCATCTTTGCATGAAATGTTCCCTTGATATCTCTAATTTTCTTGAAGAGATCTCTAGTCTTTCCCATTCTATTGTTTTCCTCCATTTCTTTCATTTGATCACTGAGGAAGGCTTTCTTATCTCTCTGTGCTATTTTTGGAACTCTGCATTCAAATGGGTATATCTTTCCTTTTCTCCTTTGCCTTTCACCTCTCTTCTTTTCATAGCCATGTGTAAGGCCTCCTCAGACAACCATTTTGCCTTTTGGCATTTCTTTTTCTTGGGGATGGTCCTGATCACTGCCTTCTGTACAATGTCACAAACCTCTGTCCATAGTTCTTCAGGCACTCTGTCTATCAGAACTAATCCCTTGAATCTATTTCTCACTTCCACTGTATAATCAAAAGGTATTTAATTTAGGTCATACCTTAATGGTCTAGTGGTTTTCCCCACTTTCTTCAATTTAAGTCTGAATTTGGCAATAAGGAGTTCATGAACTGAGCCACAGTCAGTTCCTGGTCTTGTTTTCGCTGACTGTATAGAGCTTGCCATCTCTGGCTGCAAAGAATATAATCAATCTGATTTCGGTGTTGGCCATCTGGTGATGTCCATGTGTAGAGTTCTCTTGTGTTGTTGGAAGTGGGTGTTTGCTATGACCAGTGCATTCTCTTGGCAAAACTCTATTAGCCTTTGCCCTGCTTCATTCCATATTCCAAGGCCAAATTTGCCTGTTTCTCCATGTGTTTCTTGACTTTCTACTTTTGCATTCCAGTCCTGTATAATGAAAAGGACATCTTTTGGGGGTGTTAGTTCTAGAAGGTCTTGTAAGTCTTCATATAACTGTTCAAATTCAGCTTCTTCAGCATTACTGGTCAGGGCATAGACTTGGATTACTGTGATATTGAATGGTTTGCCTTGGAAACAAACAGAGATCATTCTGTTGTTTTTCAAATTGCATCCAAGAACTACATTTTGGGGGGCTCCAAAATCACTGTAGATGGTGACTGCAGCCATGAAATTAAAAGACGCTTGCTCCTTGGAAAAAAAGTTGTGACCAACCTAGACAGCAGAGACATTACTTTGCCAACAAAGGTCTGTCTAGTCAATGCTATGGTTTTTCCAGTAGTCATGTATGGATGTGAGAGTTGGACCATAAAGAAAGCTGAGCACCAAAGAATTGATGCTTTTGAACTGTGGTTTTGGAGAAGACTCTTGAGAGTCCCTTGGACTGAAAGGAGATCCAACCAGTCCATCCTAAAGGAAATCAGCCCTGAATATTCATTGGAAGGACTGATGCTGAAGCTGAAACTCCAATACTTTGACCACCTGATGCAAAGAACTGACTCATTTGAAAAGACCCTAATGCTGGGAAAGATTGAAGGAGGGAAGAGAAGGGGATGACAGAGGATGAGATGGTTGGATGGCATCACCAACTCATTGGATTTGAGTTTGAGTAAGCTCCTGGGAGTTGGTGATGGACAGGGAAGCCTGGCACGCTGCAGTCCAAAGGGTCACAAAGAGTCAAACATGACTGAGCAACTGGACTGAACTGAACTAGACCTGAGCTTCCCAGGTGGTGCTGGTATTGAAGAGCCGCCTGCCAATGGAAGAGACTAGAGATGCAGTTTCGATCCCTGAGTCAAGAAGATCCCCTGGAGGAGGCCACAGCAACCTACTCCAGTACTCCTGCCAGGAGAATCCCAAGAAGAGAGTAGCCTGGTAGTCTATGGTCCATAGGGTTTCAAAGAGTTGGACACAACTGAAGTGACTTAGCACAGCATAGCACAGCATAGTACTAGACCTGAGCATTAGAAATTTTTACTGACATTTCTGCCAAGAGATGCATGCTGTAGCTGTTGTTTGCAAGTTTTCCAAATTTCTGGATGCATCTTTGCTTTGTTTTCAATTAAAGTCCCAAGGGAAATAGACAGTCAATTGTGATTCAATCAAGTCCCTCTAGTCTAGCTGCCAAAACCAAAGGAAGACATGTATTCTCCTTCAAGAAAGTGAGTTTGAATACTGGGTAGCCACAAAGGGCAAATGTCCACTACAGTTGTTATCTTCCTACAGCCTACATACTGGGAAATAAGATAGGCATATAGTAAATTGCACTGAAATAAATACATATTATATAGAACATTTGGTTTTTTTACATTTTGACCATTTGGTCACAGTTATATTCCATTCAGTAGTTAAGCCATTTTCTCTCACTTCTACCTGTTAGAAACCAATCTTATCCTTGAGTCATAGCACATAATGTCTATAAAATCAGCCCTGTCTATTTCAGCTACCAATTATCTCCTCTCATAATTTAATTTTGTGCCAATTTTATGACACTCATTCCAAAGGGAATAAGAATAAGAACTCTGCTTCATTTATCTTAGATACTTTGTGCTAACACAGTGTATGTCTAACACAAGCATTTAATAGACCTTAGTTTGGTGATAGAAAGGGATGCATGACTGTCAAATAAATTGTCAAATAAATTGTCAAATAAAAACCAGTTAATCACACCATTCTTAATCCTCTCTCCCACAAGATTAAAAAAGTGTTGATCATTTGAGGGTAAAATTTTTGAGAGATCTACTGATGTGCTTGTCCCTTATTTTGAGCCAAGTAGAAAGGAAATTAAGGAGAATTCTTGGAAAGTCTAAGGCACTGATCATACCTACTTCCCCATCTGCAGTCTTTTTGTCTGAAATAAGGGAAGAGTTTTTATTTTAAAGCCAGTTTGTAGTTTTATGGGGTTGGCTATTTTAATTACTAGATTGAGACTTGCATTGCTAGAAGAGACTAGTGAATAACTTGCATAATATAAGACTGACAAGTAAAACTCCTTCTTGGGGTGAGCATGGTGAACAAAAGTTAAGTAGATTTTTTAATTTGAAATATAGATGATTTACAATGGTGTGTTAGTTACAGGAGTACAGAAAAGTAATTCTGTAAATCACAAATACAGTAATTCTGTAAATTTACAAAATATTGTAAAAAAAAATTTCATTACAAGATATTGAATAAAGTTCTCTGTGCTATACAGTAGGCCCTTACTATGTATCTGTTTATATAGTATGCTGCTAAGTCGCTTCAGTCGTGTCTGACTCTGTGCGACCCCATAGACAGAAGCTCACCGCTCCCCCGTCCCTGGGATTCTCCAGGCAAGAACACTGGAGTGGGTTGCCATTTCCTTCTCCAATGAATGAAAGTGAAAAGTGAAAGTGAAGTCGCTCAGTCGTGTCTGACTCTTAGCGACCCCATGGACTGGAGCCTACCAGGATCCTCCGTCCGTGGGATTTTCCAGGCAAAAGTACTGGGGTGGGGTGCCATTGCCTTCCCCGGTTTATATAGTATACATATGTTAATACTTTGCCAATTTATATCCTCTTTCCTTTGGTAACCGTGTTTGTTTTTATATGTCTGTGGGTCTGTTTCTGCTTTATAAATAAATTCATTTATATTATTTTTTTAAGATTCTACATATCTGTGCGTGTGTTTGTCACTCAATCATGTCCAACTCTTTGCGACCCCATGGATTCACCAGGCTTCTCTGTCCATGGAATTCTCAGGCAAGAATACTGGAATGGGTTGCTATTCCCTTCTCTAGGGGAGCTTCCCAACCCAGGGAATTAACCCAGGTCTCCCACACAGCAGGAGATTTCTTTATAATCTGAACCAGAAGGGAAGCTCAAGATACTATATATAAGTTATAATATATGATAGTTGACTTTCTGACTTCATTTAATATGATGATCTCTATTGTTGTTCGGTTACTAAGTCATGTCCGACTCTTTGAGACCCCATGGACTGGAGTACACCATGCTTTTCTGTTCTTCACTATCTCCTGGAATTTGCTCAAACTCATGTCCATTGAGTCACTGATACCATCCAACCATCTCATCCTCTATCACCGTCTTCTCCTCTTGCCCTTACGACTGAGCAACTTTCACTTCACTTCACTTCACTTTCCACCATTAAAGTATATCATCTGCATATCTGAGGTTGCTAATAATTTCTCCCAGAAATCATGAATCTAGCTTGTGATTCATCCAGCCTAGCATTTCACATGATGTACTCTGTATATAAGTTAAAAAGCAGGGTGACAATATACAACCTTATCCCATTCCTTTCCCAATTTTGAACCTGTTCGTTGTTCTATGTCCAGTTCAAATTGTTGCTTCTTGACCTGCATGCTGTTTTCTTAGGAGGCAAGTAAGGTGGTCTGGTATTCCCATTTCTTATACTATTTTCCACAGTTTGTTGTTATCCACACAGTCAAAGGCTTTTATGTAGTCAACGAAGCAGAAAGAAATTCCCTTTCTTTCTCTATGATCCAACAGATGTTGGCAGTTTGATCTCTAGTTCCTCTGCATTTTCTAAATCCAGCTTGTACATTTGGAAGATCTTGGTTCACATATTATTGAAGCCTATCTTGAAGGATTTTGAACATTACCTTGCAAGCAAGTGAAATGAGCACAATTGTATGGTAGTTTGAACATTCTTTGGCATTGTCTTTCTTTGTATTGTAATGTAAACTGACCTTTTCCAGTCCTGTGGCCATTGTGGCGAAATTTTCCAAATTTGCTGGCATATTGAGTTCAGCACTTTAACAGCTCATCTTTAGGATTTGAAATAGCTCAGTTGGAATCCCATCACCTCCACCAGCTTTGTTCGTAGTAATGTTTCCTAAGGCTACTTGACTTCACCTCCAGGATCTGGCTTTAGGTGAGTGACCACACTATCATGGTTATTTGTGTGATTGAGATCTCTTTTGTATAGCTTTTCTATGTATTCACGCCTCTTCTAAATCTTATCTGCTTCTGTTAGGTCCTTGCCATATCTGTCCTTTAGTTTGTGCATTTTTGCATGAAATAGTCCCTTGAGATGCCCAGTTTTTTTTGAAGAGATCTCTGGGTGGTAATTTAGTTGCTAAGTCATGTCCAACTCTTGCGACCTCGTGGACTGTAGCCTGCCAGGCTCCTCTGTCCATGGGATTCTCCAGGCAAGAATACTGATGTGGGTTGCCATTTCCTTCTCATTTCCTTCACCAGGAGATCTTTATGACCCAGGGATTGAACCCGGGTCTCTTGTATTGCAGGCAGATTCTTTACCCACTGAGCTACGAGGAAACAGATCTCTAGTCCTTCCCATTCTATTATTTTCCTCTATTTCTTTGCACTGTTAATCTAAGAAAGTTTTCTTATCTCTCCTTGCTATTCTTTGGAACTCTGCATTCAGCTTCTCCCTTGCCTCTCACTTCTTTTTTTTCAGCTGTTTGTAAAGCCTCCTCAGACAACCATTTTGCCTTCTTGCATTTCTTTTTCTTTGGTTTTGGTCATCACTACAATGATGATCTTTCTCTAGGTCCATCCATGTCGGTACAAATAGTATTATTTTATTCTGTTTACGGTTGAGTAAAATTCTATTATATATAGAATATATATATATATACATACACACACACACACACAATATATATATTTGCCCATACCTCTGTGGATGGATGTTTATGTTGCTTCCATATCTTGGCCTTGTGAATAGTGCTGCTGTGAACATTGGTGTGTACGTAACTTTTCAAATTATGGTTTTCTCTGGATATATGGCCTGAATCATATAGTAACTCCATTTTTATTTTTTTAAGGAACTTCCATACTATTCTTTATCACCAACACTGTAGGAGGGTTTCCTTTCTTCACACTTTCTCCAGAATTTATTTTTAATGATGGCCATTCTGACTGGTGTGAGGCTCATTGTGGTTTTGATTTCCATTTCTCTAATAATTAACAATGTTGAGTATTTTTTTCATGTGCCTGTTGGCCTTCTTCATGTCTTCTGTAGAGAAATGCCTATTGCCCATTTTAAAAAATGTTTTATTTTGTATTGGGGGATAGCCAATTAACAATGTTGTGATAGTTTCAGGTGAACAGCAAAAGGACTTAGCAATATATCTACATGTATCCATTCTCCCCAAATCCCCTCCCATGCAGGCTGCCTCATAACATTGAGCAGAGTTCCATGTGCTCTACAGTAGGTACAACCTGTGTACATGTCCATCCCAAACTCCCTAACTTTCCCTTCCCCCATTCTTCTCTTCTCATTGCCCATTTTTATTGGTTTATTTTTTATATTAAGCTGTATGATCTGTTTGTTTATTTTGCAAATAACCCCTTGTCAGTCACAAGGGATTTACAAAATATTGTTTGTAAATATCTTGCCCCCCTTCAGTAGGTTGCTTTTTTCATTTGGTTAATGATTTTTTCTGTTGTGCAAAAACTTTTAAATTTAATTAGGTCCCAGATGTTTATTTTTGCTCTTGTTTCCTTTACTCTAGGAGATAAATTAAATATATATATTTATCTAGATAAATATATTTATCTAGATAAATACATATGGATAGATAAATCATACTACTGCTAAGTCGCTTCAGTCGTGTCCAACTCTGTGAGACCCCATAGACGGAAGCTCACCAGGCTCCCCCGTCCCTGGGATTCTCCAGGCAAGAATACTGGAGTGGGTTGCCATTTCCTTTTCCAATGCATGAAAGTGAAAAGGGAAAGTGAAGTCGCTCAGTCGTGTCCAACTCTTAGCGACCCCATGGACTGGAGCCTAACAGGATCCTCCGTCCATGGGATTTTCCAGGCAAAAGTACTGGGGTGGGGTGCCATTGCCTTCCCCGAGATAAATCATAGATACATATATATATACAGAATGTTCTATGTTTTTCTCTAGGAGTTTTATATTATCTGGTCTTACATTTAATTCTTTTTCCATTTGGGGTTTATTTCTGTAAATGGTGTTAGAGAATGTTCTGGTTTCATTTTTTTACATGTAGCTGTCCAGTTTTCCTAACATTGCTTGTTTTTTTGTTGTTGTTTTTTAAATTTAACTTTATTTTATTTAACTTTACAATATTATATTGGTTTTGCCATATATCAAAATGAATCTGCCATAGGTATACATGTGTTCCCCATCCTGAACCCTCCTCCCTCCTCTATCTTTTCACCATTGTATACTCTCTCCTCCTGTATCTTAATTGATCATAAGTGGATGGGTTTATCTGTGGGCTTTCTGTCCTGTTTCATTGATCTATGTGTCTGTTTTTGTGGCCATACTATATTGGTTTTATGACTGCAACTCTGTAGTAGTATAGTCTGAACTTGGAAGCATAATTTGTCTAGTTCCCTTCTTCCGCTTCAGGGTCATTTTGGCAATTTGGGGTTTTTTTGTGTTTCCAAAAATTTTTAATTGTTTTGTTCTAAGTCTGTGAAAAACACCACTGGTAAGTGGACTTTGACTATACTTGATAAATTCTGTTTTTTAATATAAATTTATTTATTTACTTTAATTGGAGGATAATTACTTTACAATATTGTGATGACTTTGCCATACATCAACATGAATCAGCATACATGTTTCCCCTTCATCCTGAACACTTTTCCTACCCTCCTGCCCACTCTATTCCTCTAGGTTGCCATAGAGCACCAGCTGCCCTGCTTCATGCATTGAATTCACACTGACTATCTATTTTACACATGATAATGTAATATAACAGTACATAACATACGGCTTCCCTGGTGGCTCAGAGGGTAAAGCATCTGCCTGCAATGCAGGAGACTTGGGTTCTATCCCTGGGTCAGGAAGATCCCCTGGAGAAGGAGATAGCAACCCACCCCAGTACACTTGTCTGGAAAATCCCATGGACAGAGAAGCCTGGTAGACTACAGTCCATGGGACTGCAAAGAGTTGGATACAACTGGGCAATATCACTTTCAATGTAATATGACAGTCACCTTTGTCATTAAGAATTTAACAATATTCATGTTTTCAGAACTCTGTAGTAGGAATTTGGGCAGACAATAACCTTTCTGGGATTAAAAACGTTGTGATTCTTCTCACCAACTATATCCCTTGTACCTCTGACTGTCACCGTTATGCTGTTCATAAATAACACCATAGCTGAGCTCTTTGTCTAAAAGCATATTGTATTACTCTTTTGAGTTTTATCCTGTTGGAAAAAAAGACTATATGCTTTGCAAACTTCACCCTCCAAGAAAAATATTTACTTAAAAGAATTGAATTTACATGCAAAACTTAAAGATTTCTCTTTTCTAATTCCTTCCTTCAGATATAGCTCTTCCTTTAACTTCTTTTATCATAACAATAGCACTCAAGTTCTATTTTTGAAAGTGCTGCCACACAGATTGAATGACAGAATAGATACTTGCTTGGTGATCTGGAAACAATTAACTGGATACCTTAATAATGGAACACTGGTTCTTCCAGCCTTTAGTTTTAGAACAAAGTGGGAAAGTCCCAATAAAACTATGAGTTACACTCATGTGCTTAAATTCACAGTCAGAGAGGTACTACTGATTCTACTTCTTAGATGTATAATCCAAGACATTACCAATTCTCTAAGCCTCAGGTTCTGCATTTTTCAAATGATTATAACAGCACTTGAGGCTTCCCCAGTGCTTCAATGGGTAAAAAATCCACCTGCATTGCAGAAGACACAGGAGATGCAGGTTCAATCCCTGGGTCTGGTTGATCCCCTGGAGAAGGAAAAGGCAACCCACTCCACTATTCTTGCCTGAAAAATCCCATGAATAGAGTCTCACAGGCTACAGTCCATGCAGTTGCAAGGAGTTGGACATGACTGAGCATCTAAGCACATAATAGCACTTACCTTATTGGATTATAATCAGCATTAAATAAGACAGTCAAGTGTAAAACACAAGTATCAACTGGCAAGTGCACAGGTAGTATTCAATGCAGAATGATAATATTGATGATGATAAAAACATATTATAGTAAAATAAATTTATTTTTCTCATTTTAACAGGACTACCAACTTAGCTTTGACTTCTGTTATATGTTTCATTTATATATTTTAATGTATGCTCACATTTGACTCATTCTATTGGATCTTTTTCTCCAGGAATTATTCTAGACCAAGAGAATTCATGTTTAAAATAATAAACCATGAGTCTGGTTTTAAAAATGATGGAGTTGCTTGTATTGAGCTAATCCTTGAGCAGAGGATAATTAAGAACTTTAGGAAAAGTTTTCAAAATCATGGTAATAATTGATTTAGACAAGAATCATTAATCATTTAAAAATAAACACTACGTGATTAGGACCACACTTATTAGAGAAATGTAAGACATCTACACTGAAACCTTTGAGATATGTCCTAGAGGAATTAAAGAAGTCCTAAATTAACATTGAAATATGCAATGATCATATATTGGAAGAATCAATATTGTAGATATTTCCTATGGTTGATTTATAAATTCAACAATTCCCAATAGATTTTGTTTTTAATTAAGTAGTTTAGAAATTGAATTATAATTCTATTTTGAATTATAAATAAAATTGAATTGTAATTAAATTCAATTATAATTTACTGATTATAAAATGTATGTAGGCATACAAATACATAAAATATCTTGGAAAAGAGAAACAAAGTTAGAGTATTTAAACTACCTGATTTCACATCTTACCACAAAGCTGTTGTAATTAAGAAAGTGGTATTTGTGTAAGAACAGATATATATAGTAAAAAAAAAAAAACAAAACAGAATAGAGACTCTAGATACATAGCCACACGTATACAATCAATTGATTTTTGTCAGAGATGCTCAGGTGACTTAGTAAGGAATTTAGAGTACAATAAATGGTGTCAAACAACTGGATAAATGAAAATAAAAAAGTGAGCATCAGTTCATATCACACCACACATACAAATTAATTCAAGATGAATTGTAGATATAAACATAAAAATTGTTTTCTAAAGGAAAAAGGATATAATATTCATGACTTTGGAATAGGCAAAGATTTTTTATAAATGATATCAAAAGCACTAAACAGAAAAACAAAATTTGATACATTAAGCATTATCAAAATGTAAAACTTCTGCTCTCTGTGAATTTAACTTCATTTCTGAGAGAATGCAAAGGGGAATAGGTGATTCCCCTGAGATCATAAGTACATAAATGGAAAGAGACTGATTTGACTCCAGATGCTCAGCTTTCTAACACTATTAGAAATGGGAATTGAGACTTAGCTTAATTTCAGTTATAAAGAAATAAAGGTATATTCTGACATATGACTTTTGAATTACTTAAATTTCAAATTCATTATTTGAACTAGCTGAATCTGAGAAATCAACATATAGAGCTAAATATTGCTCAAGGGATACTGTTTGAGGTATCAGAATATGTAGACCATTTTAAGAGAAAAATCTATTCCCCTGTGACTTTCTTCTTGCCCAATATTCTGGAGGAAGAGGGAAACCTCATGTGCTGCAGTCCATGGGATGACAAAGAGTCAGAAATGACTTGGTGACTGAACAACAGCAAATATTCTGATTATCTACAGTTTACCTAAATTCTTGTTTCTTTATTAATATGAAAAGAGTTTCAATTTTACTGTTTACCTGGCAGTGGTTATGTGTTAAAATGGTCCTGGAAATACACTTTGATAACTAACATTTCCATGTGAAAAGACTTAGGTGTTTGACTGAACATAGCTAGTCAGTTGATTGCATCATTTTCATAAATTCTTTTTAAAGTATTCATGTTTTTGTAGCAATATAATAATCTAAATTTAAGCCTTTCTCGTGGAGTTCAGCTGAAGACTCTGGTCTTAAGAATTATTTTTCAAATTTTCTTTTTGTGACCTTAGACAAATTAAACTTTTGAAACTTACTTTATTCATTCATAAAACAGCATTATTATTCCTTGGGTTCATGGTTTCCCATGTATTCTACCAGATGCTGGCCCTAGAACCTGATTCTTTAGATCTGAGTTCTGTCTTCACATACTTCTTTCTACTGGTTGATGAAGACTGACTAATTCTTAATTTTAATTACCATTATTCTGTCCAGAACTGGATAGTACTTGTCTCATAATCATTGTTCTCTATTGTTGAGTCATCTTTGTAAGAGATCATTTTTCCCTCTCAGGAATTGGAAATGTGTTATTTTAAGGACATAAACATTTCTTTGAATCTCTCCTTTTGGTTATATATTTTCAGACTATTTTTCAAATCCAAACTGTTTTGTTATGGGTGCAATTACCTACTCCCTTAAAGACTAAACATCACACTGGCTTGTGGAACAATTAATTGTCAATTCTTTGAATTTTTTATCTTCATTTTATATTTTATGTGATGGAGGCACAGCTCATGTTTCCGCAAGTCTTTGAATGTATAACAGTGAGTCACATGTGTTTCAGATGAACTCATTGATTTTGCTATTTGTGGTGGCAAAATAAAATCCATGTTCCGTTTCTGAGAGAACATACAACTTTTTTACATCTTGCCATCCTCCATATCTCCTCTCCTCTGTCAGATATCAATGTAATTTCAATAGCCCGATGCTTAATGAGACATTTACAGTTTTGGGAAGCCCAGGTCTTGTGCTTCTGATATGTTTTCTCATTAATTGTCCCTTTTGATATTTGCAATCCTATGTGAGGTTGTCAATATAGATATCGTTAGTCTTTCTATTTTCAGATGAGGAAATGGAGGCTTCAAAGGATGACAAAATTTATCAAATAGTAAGAAGTAAGTGAGGAAAATATATTCACTAAAGCCTGGATCTTTATCCCAGGTCTAGCATCTGCTTTTCCATAATCAGTAGATTCTAATCAAATAGCAAAACAACAAACATAAGTAAATTTTTAAAATTAACTAAAACAGTAACACTTTAATTGGAAGGCAAAGGCAAAAAACAATTGCAATAATAAACTTAAAAATCTTAAAGCCTTTTTAGTACATTGCCTGATTACTTTTGGTAACTCCTTTCAGATAAATACATCTTATTTTTAGTCTTTTACTTGAGTGCCTTTCTCACTTAGTCTCACAAATAACATATTCTGTTCATACAAATATAGCTAGAAACACTTGTGATTTCCTCCCTCCTGTCTCATGTTTCCCTTTTTTTTTTTTTTATGATTATGGCAACATTGACAGCTGTGTTCATTGCAATCTATGGCTGGCTATACCTTTAAGTACCTAGCTTGGAAATCATTTTGTCGCTCTAGATATGAAAAATTACATCCCTATTTCATAGTTCAAGATACTCTGAAATAGAGCCATGCTGCCTGCAAGAATATTAACTCTGAGAATAGGATTGCTGTTTGCACCATACACTCTGCCCTCTTGCCAGCAATAATCAAAGTGAGCTTGCATTTCTTTAATGACAAAGCCTCCCAGTGTGTTAATTTGGTTCTCCATGACACTATATCTTATCAGAGGAGTGAGGGAAATGAGAAAACAAACATTAACATTACTGTCAGCCAAGTGGTACATTTTTCTGTGTAATTCATATCTGGAAGGTGAGGATCTTTGGCTCTCTTCTCAAGGGTTTTGGGGTTCTGAGAAAACTGTGGGTTCATTCTTTCCACTATATTCAAAGGGAGAACTTTTCACACATGACTTCTTACTCTGCCCCAAAGAAATTGTTTCTCAGCAATAGAACTCAGTCTGCCATGGAATATCACCTTGCCACCATCCCCTAAAAATGAATTACTCCACAGTACAGAAGGGAGAGGAGAGCATTTCTTATCAGATAGACCTGACCTTGACTGGCTATATGATGGGTATTCCAAATTCAGAACCTTCACTCATAGAAAAATGGCATTGGTACTTAATTCAAAGTATTAAGACTATTGATAGGAATAAGAAAAATAGTGAACTTGCTTTGCAGTCACAATATTTACCTTGTCCACTTTTCAGATCTCCTGCTGATTTGTGAAGCATGAAAGTAACACTTTATCCCAGAGGTTATCATGCAATGAAGTGCCAGGTATTTCAAAGTGTGATTGAAATGAGATCTGAGGCCTGGAGTGTCATCCCAAGAAAGTTCGTGAAATGTCTGTCCATTTGGTATTTCAAAACTAGAGACTCTTTCAGCCTAACCTATAAATCTTTCAAGTTCTGTCGCCACTAAGGTCATGTGTGTCACCAATTGATTCTAAGGTACTGACATCCCCCAAGATTTTGCAGGCAGTCTTCTTTTGGCTCTTATTCTTGGGCAGTTACTGTATCTTCCAAGATTGCATTTTAACACTAAACTTCTTTTTTTCAGATGGCAGTGATGGTGGTTGGTTCTAGAAATCATTAGTATTCCTTTGAATGAGCAACTGCTTCCCAAATAGCTTGATAAAGAGGAACTGGCATTTTCCTTTCCTCTTTCCTTTCTGATCACAGAAACCACTAGAGCCTATCAGCATGCCCATGGTGACTGCAAACCAGCTCAGCTGAGGGGAGCACTTGTGGTAAGTTCTCAGGCCCGGGTGTTTGGCTTGCCTCTTCCTGTTCGCCTTGTATCTTTAAATAATGTGGTTGCTTCACAACCACTTGTTTTTGAGTAGGGAACAGAGCATATTTTTCTAGCAGATAAAATGACTTCCCACCATTCACTCTTTGTTATTTCCCTTTTCTGAAGGGTGGTCTGATGAATTTAGGGCAATGTATAATACATGCTTTCCTGTTTTCTGCTCTTTCTCCATTGGGCTTGTCAATCAGTTATGGACTAGGTTCTAGGAAGGATGTGGCCTTCATGAGAAGGATATCTAAGATAATTTGTGTGCATTCTCCTTAGAGAGTATATATTCTAGTTCTGTACTGGAATCAGGTGCCAGTGACAGTTAAGAATATTGAAGGTGCTATATATCCAAGTTATGAATTGGGAAGCCAGTTGTTAATAAAAGGAAAGTAACAGAAATTTACTGTTAAAAAAGTAACAGACTGTAACAGACTGAGCGACTTCACTTCGACTTTTCACTTTTATGCATTGGAGAAAGAAATGGCAACCTACCCCAGTGTTCTTGCCTGGAGAGTCCCAGGGACAGAGGAGTCTGGTAGGAGGCTGTCTATGGGATTGCACAGAGTCGGACATGACTGAAGCAACTTAGCAGCAGCAGCAGCAACAGAAATTTAGCAGTATATCACAGCTTCATGAGGTGTAATATAATATACTTTTGTGGTAACTCACTAATGAATTGTGTGGTTGGTGAGGACTAATCAAGAGCTTAAATTGACTTTGGAAGAAAACAGGGACAATAGTGTTTTTAAGATCTAGACTGTTTAGGACAAATGCTCTTTGACCATTCATCCTCCCAGAAACCACATCCTACACCAAAAATTTCTATCTATATCACTGCTCTCATATTCTTTGTTAAAGGCTCAGGATTCAGCCAGCTTCATATCTCAATTTTGTTTCACCCTTTTACTAGCAAATTTAGAACTCCCCTTTCCTCTAGAGACCTGTTGATGCTTGCAGGAGAGGAGATTGGTGTTGGCCATCTGTCCTATGGCTAGTGGCACTGAGAAGTAGTTGTGTAAGTAGCAACTATGAACATAAATTTTTCTTCAGTGTTATATACATGATGACAAATATCCTCAAAAATCCTATCCCAGAGAATTTCTATGTTGCTTTAATTTATTAACTCTAAATGAACTGGGAGTATGATATGGATAGGTACTGAATTCAGGCCACAGATATTTCTGCTATGTGATATATGATGCCAGTCAGAGCCACCCTGCATAAGAAAGTTTTGCTTATACATGGGATCTTAGAAGATCTACTAACTCAGTTTATATCAAATAACAGCTTACCTAGTTTGCAGTAACAGTCATTATTTAATTTACTCTGAAAACTTTTTAAGTAAAACATTTCTTACCAAATGCAAATATTTTATTATAAATTAGCATCTCTTTGGGGACACAGGTAAGAATAGAACTTGCTACATATTAGGTAATAACTAGGAGAAGGGTATTGACTATAAAGATGGGAGGTACTGGGTGTATAGATTTTGCTTACTACACATATTTCCCAAGGGTCTGTCTTCCTGACATAGCTCAGCAAAATAAATGCAATACACTAGTCATCCCAATTGAAGGATCATGAGTCAATTACTGAACATGAACTTACGTCAGTTCTTAATTACAGTGAACAGTTAAAAACTAATCCCCAAATACCATCTTCCTCTCATTTTACCACATTTTGTATAAAGAAGTGACATTAACCAAGTAGGATCATCTCCTCTAGCTTTTCTGACTGTCTCTTCAGCTAGGAGGAAAATAGCCTGGGTCCTTGGATAAGTCAGAGTAGATTCTAAACTTTGAGAACAAGATATCCACAGGCTTGAAAAGACATCACTCTGTAATGGTGTCAAATGGTGTCAAGAAAAGTGGAAAGGTCTATTTCAGAAAAGAGTAAGAGGCAAGGTAACATGTGTCAGTCTGATAGTGACTCTGAGACTGAATACTCTATTCAGACCCTAGAACTTTCTTGCTTCTTGCCTTCAGAGCCAACAAAATGCATTGGGGAGAATGATCTCTACCATCTCCCACTAAGAATTTCACAGAACCCACAGTATATGGTATGAAGAAGTTATGAGTTTATCTACAGTTGGAAGGAATATAAGGTTCAGCAAAGACAACACTTATTGTGACTTAATCCCTCTTCTAATATGACAACAGTACAGGATGTAAGCTTTCATCTATGGATGGAGTAGAAATTATATGATAGTTCAGAAGGACTCATCACCAGACATAAAAGCAGTTCAGTTCAGTTCAGTCGCTCAGTCGTGTCCAACTCTTTGCAACCTCACGAAGTGCAGCACACCAGGCCTCCCTGTCCATCACTAACTCCAGGAGTTCACTCATTCTCACGTCCATCGAGTCAGTGATGCCATCCAGCCATCTCATCCTCTGTCGTCCCCTTCTCCTCCTGCCCCAATCCCTCCCAGAATCAGAGTCTTCTCCAATGAGTCAACTCTTCCCATCAGGTGGCCAAAGTACTGGAGTTTCGGCTTTAGCATCATTCCTTCCAAAGAAATCCCAGGGCTGATCTCCTTCAGAATGGACTGGTTGGATCTCCTTGCAGTCCAAGGGACTCTCAAGAGTCTTCTCCAACACCATAGTTCAAAAGCATCAATTCTTCGGCGCTCAGCCTTCTTCACAGTCCCGCTCTCACATCCATACATGACCACAGGAAAAACCATAGCCTTGACTAGACGGACCTTTGTTGGCAAAGTAATGTGTCTGCTTTTGAATATGCTATCTAGGTTGGTCATAACTTTTCTTCCAAGGAGTAAGTGTCTTTTAATTTCATGGCTGCAGTCACCATCTGTAGTGATTTTGGAGCCCAGAAAAATAAAGTCTGACACTGTTTCCCCATCTATTTCCCATGAAGTGATGGGACCGGATGCCATGATCTTCATTTTCTGAATGTTGAGCTTTAAGCCAACTTTTTCACTTTCCACTTTCACTTTCATCAAGAGGCTTTTTAGTTCCTCTTCACTTTCTGCCATAAGGGTGGCGTCATCTGCATATCTGAGGTTATTGATATTTCTCCCAGTAATCTTGATTCCAACTTGTGTTTCTTCCAGTCCAGCATTTCTCATGATGTACTCTGCATATAAGTTAAATAAGCAGGGTGACAATATACAGCCTTGACGTACTCCTTTTCCTATTTGGAACCAGTCTGTTGTTCCATGTCCAGTTCTAACTGTTGCTTCCTGACCTGCATACAAATTTCTCAAGAGGCAGATCAGGTGGTCTGCATAGAACTGTTCAAATTCAGCTTCTTCAGCATTACTGGTCAGGACATAGACTTGGATTACTGTCATATTGAATGGTTTGCCTTGGAAACAAATAGAGATCATTCTGTCGTTTTTCAGATTGCATTCAAGTACTGCATTTTGGACTCTTTTGTTGACTATGATGACTACTCCATTTCTTCTAAGGGATTCTTGCCCACAGTAGTAGATACGATGGTCATCTGAGTTGCATTCACCCATTCCAGTCCATTTTAGTTTGCTGATTCCTAGAATGTCGACATTCATTCTTGCCATCTCCTGTTTGACCACTTCAATTTGCCTTGATTCATGGACCTAATATTCCAGGTTTCTATGCAATATTACTCTTTACAGCATCAGACTTTACTTCTATCACCAATCATATCCACAACTGGATGTTGTTTTTGCTTTGGCTCCTTGTCTTCATTCTTTCTGGAGTTAGTTCTCCACTGATCTCCAGTAGCATATTGGGCACCTACCGACCTGGGGAGTTCTTCTTTCAGTGTCCTATCTTTTTGCCTTTTCTTACTGTCATGGGGTTCTCAAGGTAAGAATACTGAAGTGGTTTGCCTTTCCCTTCTCCAGTGGACCATGTTTTGTCAACTCTCCACCATGACCCGTCCGTTTTTTGTAGCCCTACATGGCATGGCTCATAGTTTCATTGAGTTAGACAAGGCTGTGGTCCATGTGATCAGATTGGTTAGTTTTCTGTGATTGTGGCTTTCAGTCTGTCTGCCCTCTGATGATAAGGAGAAGAGGCTTATGGAAGCCTTCTGATGGGAGAGACTGACTGAGGTCTTGTTCTGATGGCCAGGGCCATGCTCAGTAAATCTTTAATTCAATTTTCTGCTGAAGGGTGGGGCTGTGTTTCCCCCCTGTTATTAGACCTGAGGCCAAACTATGGTAAAGGTAATGAAGATAATGGCGACCTCCTTCAAAATGTCCCATGCACACACTGCTACACTCAATGCCCCCAATCCTGCCGCAGGCCACTGCCTACCCATGCCTCTGGCAGAGATTCCTGGACACTCACAGGCAAGTCTGGGTCAGTCTCTTGTGGGGTCACTGCTCCTTTCTTCTAGGTCCTGGTGCACACAAGGTTCTGTTTGTGCACTCCAAGAGTCTGTTTCCCCAGTTCTGTGTAAGTTCTGGCGGCTCTATGGTGGGGTTAATGGTGACTTCCTCTGAGGGCTTATGCTATACCCAGGTCTACTGCACACAGAGCCCCTGCCCCTGAAGCAGTCCACTGCTGACCTGTACCTTCTCAGAAGACACCCAAACACAGCTAAAGTCACTGTGACATCTCTGGGTCCTGGTGCATAAAAGTATGTTTGAGCCCTCTAAGCATCTCTGGTGGGTATGAGGTTTGGTTCTAAACACAACCTTGCCCCTCCTACCGTCTTTCTGGGTCTTCTTCTTTGCCCTTGGATGTTGCGTATCAAAGTTACTCCCACGCTTCACAGCCATGGCTCCAGTGCCAAGCAGCAGACGTAGGGTATCTCCACACAGTCACTCCAGCACTGCACAACCGCTGCTCCAGCACCACGCAGATTAATTTCTAAAGACAAGATCTGTGTGTTTACTTCTTTGTATGCCTTAAAATGCTGCATGCAGTTCTAAACTTATGTTCATTGATTGAGGAGAAGATTATTGATAAAACATACATATAGGCACATAAATAGATCTTTTCCATTTGTACTTTCTAATCCGAGCAGATTTTATTTTATATATATATTATTTTATATATATATATATATATTATATATATATAATATTTGGGCTTCCCAAGTAGCTCAAGTAGTAAAGACTCCACCTGAAAATGCTGAAGATGCAGGCAGGAGACGTTCACTCAATTTCTGGGTTAGGAAAATAAACCAGAGGAGGAAATGGCAACCCACTCCAGTATTCTTGCCTGGAAATCCCAAGGACAGAGGAGCCTGTTAGGCTACAGTGCATGAGGCCATAAAGAGCTGAACATGACTGAACATACACATACACGTCTTTTATATTTACCTTTTAAGATAGAGGTTTAGGTAGGCTTATGAAATAAATCTCCCTAAGAAATTTTTCATCCTTTGAAGAAAAGGGTTTTGTCCAGACTGTGCTTAGTTGTTCAGTTGAGTATGACTCTGTGACCCCATGCACTGTTGTCTGCCAGGCTCCTCTGTCCATGGGATTCTCCAGGCAAGAATAATGGAGTGGGTTACCATTCCCTCCTCCAGAGGATCTTCCCAATCCAAAAATCCATTGCAAGTGGATTATTTACTGTCTGAGCCACCAGGAAAATCCTTATCCAGACTAGTTTTATTATTATAGGATGACTCGTTCATATTTGTGTGTGTGTGTGTGTGTATTGGTGTTCCTACATAAGCATATGCACACAGATACAGCTATACAACTTAAACTTATAATTGTTTTCTCAGTGGTACCTCTAAGATCTTTAAATGTCTAAGAATATTGCAAGTTCATTTGTGGTAATCACCTTCATTGATTCCCCTATAATACGTAGGCTTTATTAGTATATCTAGATAGTCACTTGCATTATTTAATAAGTATCATTGAAATTGTTAATAACAAAGTAATTTATTAAGTACCTTTTCCCTATAAGTTACTATGTAGGCCGCCATGAAGACAAAAGGAGAAAAATATAACTTTCTGAAAGCAAAGATGAAATATATTGAAGAGGGAATGGCTAGAGGGTATGAAGACACTGGAGTGCTCAGAATAGGAGTAATGATAATCTGAATCTTACCACTTCCATGGCCATGGGAAAAGGGAGAGGAAACACTCCTGAGCTGTGCTGCCAAAAGAGCAGTATCACACCAGATAATAAGGGTCTTAAAAGGAATAGTATAATGAAATATTCAATTTAATTTTTAATATATTTAATTGAATGAGAAAAATGCTCATTTCTTCTCATTATATTGAATATATTAAAACTAAGATCATGGCATCCAGTCCCATCACTTCACATCAAATAAATGGGTAAACAATGAAAACAGTGACAGATTTTATTTTCTTGGGCTCCAAAATCACTGCAGATGGTGACTGCAGCCATGAAATCAAAAGACGCTAGCTCCTTGAAAGAAAAATGATGAGAAACCAGACAGCATATTGGGCTTCCCAGCTGGTTCTAGTGGTAAAGAGCCTGTCTGCCAATTCAGGAGACCTAAGAGATGTGGGTTCCATCCCTGGGTCGAGAAGATTCCCTGGAGAAGGAAATGGCAACCTGCTCCAGTATTCTTGCCTGGGAAATCCCATGGACAGAGGAGTCTGGCAAGCTACAGTCTA
This sequence comes from Tragelaphus eurycerus, assembly GCA_935064755.1. Taxonomy (NCBI): domain Eukaryota; kingdom Metazoa; phylum Chordata; class Mammalia; order Artiodactyla; family Bovidae; genus Tragelaphus; species Tragelaphus eurycerus. Next base: position 19,517,444 of record CAKXYN010000023.1, read on the forward strand.
TGGGGTCACACAGAGTCAGACATGACTGAAGCAATTTAGCACAGAGGCAGCATATTAAAAAGCAGAGACACTATTTTGCCAACAAAGGTCCGTCTAGTCAAGGCTATGGTTTTTCCAGTGGTCATGTATGGATGTGAGAGTTGGACTGTGAAGAAAGCTGAGCACCGAAGAATTGATGCTTTTGAACTGTGGTGTTGGAGAAGACTCTTGAGAGTCCCTTTGACTGCAAAGAGAACCAATTGGTCCATTCTAAAGGAGATCAGTCCTGGGTGTTCATTGGAAGGACTGATGCTGAAGCTGAAACTCACCTCAGTACTTTGGCCACCTCATGCGAAGAGTTGACTCATTGGAGAAGACTCTGATGCTGAGAGGGATTGGGGGCAGGAGGAGAAGGGTACGACAAAGGATGAGATGGCTGGATGGCATCACCGAATCAATAGGCATGAGTTTGGGTGAACTCCAGGAGTTGGTGATGGACAGGGAGGCCTGGCGTGCCACGATTCATGGGGTTTCAAAGAGTAGGACACAACTGAGCGACGAAACTGAACTGAAGGTGAGTATATAATAGTTATGATTCTTTATGTATTCTTTATGTATGTGTTTATGTATGCATGTATCGAGATATAGTTGATTTATAATATATTAGTTTTAAGCATACAGCATAGTAGTAATTCAGTATTTTTATAGATTATATTCCATTTAAACTATTACCAAAAATATAGCATATATCCTTGGTACTTAGCTGGTTGCCACTAGTTTGTTCTTTGTATCTGTGAATCTGTTTCTATTTTGCTATGTTCATTCATTTGCTTTACTTTTTAAGATTCCACATATAAGTGATAACATATATTGTCTTTTTCTGTCTGATTAGTTTCACTAAACAAATATTTCCTAGGTCCATCCATATTGTTGCAAACAGCAGAATTTCATTCTTTTTCTGGCTGAGTCATAATCAATTTCATGTGTCACATCATCTTGTCAATGAATTAGAGTTGTTGTGGTTTATTCAGGCAATATTCAACTTTATTCTGGCTCCCGAGCAAGGAAGACACAGTAGTGGCTAGATTTACCTTTCTCCAAACCAGCTCAATGATTCTTTTACCTTCTCTGCTTTGGTTAGCCTCTGTGCCCCTTCCTTTGATATAAGATCTAGGCTGGTATTCTTTAAAATTCCCTGAGACCTGTGGGAAATCAGTATTGGGATATGCAACCCTCCCTGTCTCCTCCATTCCCATCCATATTGAGTCAGGAGATAGATGGCTCCCATACCAAGCATCTGAAGTCCATCCTCTCTGGACAGATACTGCAAGGTAAAGATAATAGCAGTAGCAAGGAGGAGGTGGGACTTGACAACATAAAAGATAAAAAGGCCACATATTCTTCATTCTTGAGGTCAAGAAGACCTTCATGACTATATGTGCTCCATGGAAGTCAAAAGAAAGGGAGCATCACCCCATAGTAGGTGATGTCAATCTACCCATAAGCCTCTTTGCTAGAAGCCATCTTGGCTAAGAGATGAGCATGCATACAGGGGATGACCTTGAGTTAAACCAAATATGGTATGGAGGCTGAACAACACACTGCTGAATAACCAAAAAATCACAGGAGAAATCAAAATAATAATAATAATATGCATAGAAACGAATGAAAATGAAAACACAACAACCGAAAACCTGTGGGACGCTGTAAAAGCAGTGTTCAGGGGAAGGTTCATAGCAATATAGGTATACCTCAAGAAACAAGAAAAAGGTCAAATAAATAACCTAACTCTACACCTAAAACAACTATAAAAGGAAGAAATTAAGAACCCCAGGGTTAGTAGAAGGAAAGAAATCTTAAAAACTAGGGCAGAAATAAATGCAAAACAAACTAAAGAGACCATAGCAAAAATCAACAAAGCCAAAAGCTGGTTCTTTGAGAATATAAATAAAATTGACAAACCATTAGCCAGACTCATCAAGAAACAAAGGGAGAAAAATTCAAATCAATAAAATTAGAAATTAAAATGGAGAGATCACAACAGACAACACAGAAATACAAAGGATCATAAGAGACTACTATCAGCAATTATATGCCAATAAAATGGACAACTTGGAAGAAATGAACAAATTCTTAGAAAACTACAACTTTCTAAAACTGAACCAGGAAGAAATAGAAAATCTTAACAGACCAATCACAAGCATGGAAATTGAAACTGTAATTAGAAATCTTCCAGCAAACGAAAGCCCAGGTCTAGACAGCTTCACAGCTAAATTCTACCAAAAATTTAGAGAAGAGCTAACACCTATCCTACTCAAACTCTTCCAGAAAACTGCAGAGGGAGATAAACTTCCAAACTCATTCTATGAGGCCACCATCACCCTAATACCAAAACCTGACAAAGATGCCACACAAAAAAGAAAACTACAGGCCAATATCACTGATGAACATAGATGCAAAAATCCTTAACAAAATTCTAGCAATCAGAATCCAACAACACATTAAAAAGATCATACACAATGACCAAGTGGGCTTTATCCCAGGGATGCCAGGATTCTTCAATATCTGCAAATCAATCAATGTAATACACCACATTAACAAATTGAAAAATAAAAGCCATATGATTATCTCAATAAATGCAGAGAAAGCCTTTGACAAAATTCAACATTAATTTATGATAAAAACTCTCCAGAAAGCAGGAATAGAAGGAACATACCTCAACATAATATAAGCTATATATGACAAACCCTCAGCAAACATTATCCTCAATGGTGAAAAATTGAAAGTATTTCCCCTAAAGTCAGGAACAAGACAAGGGTGCCCACTTTCACCATTACTATTCAACATAGTTTTGGAAGTTTTGGCCACAGCAATCAGAGCAGAAAAAGAAATAAAAGGAATCCAAATTGGAAAAGAAGAAATAAAATGCTCATTGTTTGCAGATGACATGATCCTCTACATAGAAAACCCTAAAGACCCCACCAGAAAATTACTAGAGCTAATTAATGAATATAGTAAAGTTGCAGGATATAAAATCAACACATAGAAATCCCTTGCATTCCTATACACTAATAATGAGAAAATAGAAAGAGAAATTAAGGAAACAATTCCATTCACAATTGCAACAAAAAGTAAAATACTTAGGAATATATCTACCTAAAGCTGAAACTCCAGTATTTCAGCCACCTGATGTGAACAGCTGACTCATTTGAAAAGACCCTGAAGTTGGGAAAGATTGAGGGCAGGAGGAGAAGGGGACGACAGAGGATTAGATGGTTGGATGGCATCATCGACTCAATGAACATGTATTTGGGTAAACTCTGGGAGTTGGTGATGGACAGGGAGGCCTAGAGTGTTGCAGTTCATGGGGTCACAAAGAGTCAGACATGACTGAGTGGCTGAACTGAACTGAATTTTAAAAATTGTAAAAAGTTAAAAATAACAATTTCTTTCTGCATTCAAATCCTTTGAGGTAAACACTTATCCTGAAGGAACATTTGTTTCCTTCCAGGCTTGGTCTATGATATGTAACCTTCCTTAATGTGAAACATCCTAAAAGACTGTGTTTAGTTAAAATTACTAACTGGCATGGGAGAAAAAGCATTGGCACCTGACATCTCTAACCCGAGTCCTTTATCTGCCACAAATTACTTGTATGACTGTGTGATCTTGGTTAAGTCTCTTAATTTTGGTGGACTTATTTTCTCAATTAAAAAAAATTGGGGAATGCAAAAAAAAAAGAAACAAAAGACCTATATATAGAAAACTATAAAACACTGGTGAAAGAAATCAAAGAGGACACTAATAGATGGAGAAATATACCGTGTTCATGGATTGGAAAAATCAAAATAGTGAAAATGAGTATACCACCCAAAGCAATCTATAGATTCAATGTAATCCCTATCAAGCTACCAATGGTATTCTTCACAGAGCTAGAACAAATAATTTCACAATTTGTATGGAAATACAAAAACCTCGAATAGCCAAAGCAATCTTGAGAAAGAATAATGGAACTGGAGGAATCAAGCTGCCTGACTTCAGGCTCTACTATAAAGCCACAGTCATCAAGACAGTATTGTACTGGCACAAAGACAGAAACACAGATCAATGGAACAAAATAGAAAGCCCAGAGATAAATCCATGCACCTATGGGCACCTTATCCTTGACAAAGGAAGCAAGAATATACAATGGATTAAAGACAAGCTCTTTAACAGGTGGTACTGGGAAAACTGGTCAACCACTTGTAAAAGAATGAAACTAGAACACTTTCTAACACCATACACAAAAATTAACTCAAAATGGACTAAAGATCTAAACGTAAGACCAGAAACTATAAAACTCCTAGAGGAGAACATAGGCAAAACACTCTCTGACATAAATCACAGCAGGATCCTCTATGACCCACCTCCCAGAATATCGGAAATAAAAGCAAAAATAAACAAATGGGACCTAATTAAAATCAAAAGCTTCTGCACAACAAAGGAAACTATAAGCAAGGTGAAAAGACAGTCTTCAGAATGGGATAAAAATAATAGCAAATGAAGCACCTGAAAAAGAATTAATCTCAAAAATAAACAAGCAACTCCTGCAGCTCAATTCCAGAAAAATAAATGACCCAATCAAAAAATGGGCCAAAGAACTAAACAGACGTTTCTCCAAAGAAGACATACAGATGGCTAACAAACACGTAAAAAGATGCTTAACATCACTCATTATCAGAGAAATGCAAATTAAAACCACAATGAGGTACCATTTCACACCAGTCAGAATGGCTGCTATCCACAAGTCTACAAGCAATAAATGCTAGAGAGGATGTGGAGAAAAGGTAACTCTCTTACACTGTTGGTGGGAATGCAAACTAGTACAGCCACTATGGAGAACAGTGTGGAGATTCCTTAAAAAACTGGGAATAGAACTGCCTTATGATCCATCAATCCCACTGCTGGGCATACACACTGAGGAAACCAGAACTGAAAGAGACACATGTACCCCAATGTTCATTGCAGCCCTGTTTATAATAGCCAGGACATGGAAGCAACCTAGATGTCCATCAGCAGATGAATGGATAAGAAAGCTGTGGTACATATACACAATGGAGTATTACTCAGCCATTAAAAAGAATACATTTGAATCAGTTCTAATGAGGTGGATGAAACTGGAGCCTACTATACAGAGTGAAGTAAGCCAGAAAGAAAAACACCAATACAGTATACTAACACATATATATGGAAATTTAGAAAGATGATAACGATAGACCTGAATGCGAGATAGCAAAAGAGATACAGATGTATAGAAGTCTTTTGGACTCTGTGGGAGAGGGTGAGGGTGAGATGATTTGGGAGAATGGCATTGAACCATGTATATTATCATATGTGAAACAAATAGCCATTTCAGGTTCGATGCATGATACAGGGTGCTCGAGGCTGGTGCACTTGGATGACCCAGAGGGATGGGATGGGGAGGGAGGTGGGAGGGGGGTTCAGGATGGAGAACACATGTACACCCATGGCAGATTCATGTCAATGTATGGCAAAACCAATACAATATTGTAATTAATTAGCTTCCAATTAAAATAAATAAGCTTATATTTTAAAATAATAAAATTTAAAAAAAATCAAACATGGACTCAGAACCAGGCAAAGTAAGATGATTGGCTAAAGGAAACCTGGAAGAAATGCTCTATATAAGCGATTCAAACTACCACAACAGGGCAACTCTTTCTCTGAGCCCACCAATGTATGTCTATTCATGTGTACTCTTTTCCTCCTAATGAGTACTTTGCTTATTTCACCACTATCCATCTCTTTGTGGAAATTCATTTCTGCAAAGCTGATGGGTCAGGGCCTCATCACTGGCCACTGGCCCTCATGGTCCAGTACTTAGGATTCGGTGCTCTCACTCCAATGTCCTGACTTCAGTCTCTGGGAACTGAGATCCTGCTTCAAGCTCCTGCAGATTGAGGCCACCCAAGACCAATTTTAGCAACTACAACATGTTTCCTTTATGCTCCACTGACACAAGATGCTTCCATGAACTTCATACTTCAGGAACCCTCAGAGGAAAGAAAATGATAGTTCTTGTGCTTACTAACACATTCTGACTTCAATGAATGTGTTCATTATAGTGATCCACGTATCTTGTGCTTTGTCCCTGGATGTGGCAAAAGGGTGCTGGGGAATAAGGAAGAGAGGCACTGGTTAATAGTTTATATTGTTATATGAATTTTTAAGTATCCATAATACAGGGAACAGAATATTTATCTTTAGATATCTATTTTGACCAGAATGCCTGGCAAACATTTGGAATATAATAATTGTTTGTGGAATAAAGAAATGTTCTGAACCCCTGTAAGTGATTTCCTAAGAGTATATATGTCCAGACTTTAAGGGATCTCACTTAGTGTTAGAAAATTTGCCATCAGTGATTGAAGTCAGAGATTCATGTAAAAGAACAGATCTCAAACTTGGTAGTTTTGGAATAATTATGCCAGATTAGAAGTTGGAAGTACTGTGGCTACTGATTAATTAGGGAATCTAGGAAAAAGATTTCCAGTGTTTCTTGTTCTCAGCTTTTTTTTTTTTTTTTTAATGAATGATGACATAGGATAATTCTAAGTATCTTTTCAATTTTAACTATTTATGAGTATATGGCACCTTGTTTATAAGTTCTTCTGGCTTTAATGAGTTACAAGTGACTCACAATCTCAGGTATTCAATAAACTAGCTGAAGCATGTGTTTACATATCCATCCTTCAATTCATTTATTCCACAACAATATTTTGTGTGTGCAGTAGAACTTCTGCTTTATAATCCTAACCAAAAGGGAAAAAAGTCTTTGTGGGTGTGTCCAACTGGGATTTCTAGTGAGGCAACATGTTCTACTCCTCACTTGTTCCAGAGACTTAGTGGCAAGTGGGATTGTTTCAGAAGTAGAACTTTTATAAGATGAAAGACTAGGTATAGACTCTAGATTCTACGCCACAGTTCAAAGTTGCTCCACTTTCTTCTTGCAGACCCTTGTGCTTAGAGTCATCACAGAAGTAATATAATTAGCAAGTTAGAGAGGGGCTCTCAGCAATATAGACTTTAGCTCAAGATTTTCTTAATACAGGTCCCCTAGGTTAATAAGTTTCTCCTACGACAGGCACTGAGGGTCTACGAGATCTATCTTTCTGGAACTTGTCATGGAGAAGTAAAGACACTCTCCTTCACATATCACCTTTTTCACAGGGCTTTTGTTATCAGCTCTTTCTGAGTCAGGTTCATTGTGACCTGCCTTGATCAAATATTTTTTGAGCCTTATTATGTACCAGGTATGGTATACTATAGTGACAATGGTAGAAGATTTTTTATAGTCCTAATTTTACTTCTTCAAGAAGCCCACAGTCAGAAATAGAGAAAAATATAAACAAACAACTATATTATAATAGATGAAATGATGTAGTAGAGGTCTGATCAAAGGGTTATAATGATGCAGAGGGCAAGCTCAACTGAAAAAGTGCTGAGTGCTAGGTTTTATATAAGTAGGAACTTTCCAGGAAGATTTTTAAGGCCCATTCTGAAGTTGGTGTAAATGTGGGAGCTGAGCGCTTATACCAGGTGATCCCAGCCCAAGGTAGTCAATGTTAGGACCTGAACACAAGGCTACAGAACCCAGTCCATTAGTCTTATTAGTAATAATGCTGCTGCTGCTGCTAAGTCACTTCAGTCATGTCCGACTCTGTGCGACCCCACAGATGGTAGCCCACCAGGCTCCCCCAACCCTAGGATTCTCCAAGAAAGAACACTGGAGTGGGTTGCCATTTCCTTCTCCAATGCATGAAAGTGAAAAGTGAAAGTGAAGCTGCTCAGTTGTGTCTGACTCTTAGCGACCCCATGGATCGCAGCCTATCAGGCTCCTCCATCCATGGGATTTTCCAGACAAGAGTACTGGAGTGGGGTGCCATTGCGGTCTCCGAGTAATAATGATGACACATTAATTTTCCTAGTGAATTTAGCTATAGCTCTACCTGCATGATTTTAATAGGATCTGTTCATAATTGGGACAGATAACAATAGGCCTTCCCTGGTGGCTCAGATGGTAAAGCATCTGCCTACAATGTGAGAGACCCAGGTTCCATCCCTGGGTCAGGAAGATCCCCTGGAGAAGGAAATGGCAACCCACTCTAGTACTCTTGCCTGGAAAATCCCATGGATGGAGGAGATTGGTTGGCTACTGTCCATGGGGTGGCAAAGAGTCGGACACAACTGAGTGACTTCACTAACAATACATATTTTATTTTTATATATAATAAGACATGGAAAAATATTTCAGATTCAAATTCCAAGTAATAAAATGTTACTGCTAAAAGAGGCTTCCTGAAGACTGTCTTCACTAACTCCTTGGTTTTATTGGTAAGAGCACTATATAAGCCAAGAAACTTTTAAGAAACAGGAATCATGTAAAATGCTCAAGGCCACACTATTAACCTAGTGTGCAGGATTCAGGTCATATGATTCTAAGGTCGAGAGATTTCCACTAAACAATCTGCTTCTTTAGGCAGAGGGCTAAACTGCTTCTATTCTAAAGAAAACATTCTTCAAGGACATATGATAGCAGGAGAACAAATTAAGTGCTGCAAAATGCCTCAACATTGGCTCTGATTTGGAGAAAGACAAGGGCAGAGCTCAGGGGAAAAGTGGGTACCCAGGAAGCCGGCTCAGGCAGCACCTCAGTGGAGCAATGATGGTTGATATCCCAGTTTTCAAAATCAGCTCTCCTTATCTCCCATCCTGGCCAATAGAGTAGCCAGACAGTAAAGCACTTAATTTAAATTATGTTCTCATCTCAAGGAATATGGGACACAATTCTCTTCTATTTTCTGATAAGGTTGATAATGAAGCGATCAGTCTGTAGGATTCCCGAGTGGCAGTGAACCTGCATTTGCATAATGATATTATAGCATCTGTCAGATCTGTTAGTGATGATCCATCCATATTGGAGAAATATAGAATAGCAAAGATGCAGCAGCAATGAGAGAGGCAGGGCTGTTCACTTATTAGAGTCAGAAAAGTCTTCTCTATCCTTTAGCACAGTATGGCAAAAATAAATGGAATGGAATAGATCAGAGGGTTCTATTGGCTATTGAACAAAGAGATGCATCAGTTCTATCTCATGGATTAAATTCAATTCAAAGTCTACTTAACCCTTTTGTTTCCATCGGTATCCCTTCTATACTTTTCTATTTCTGAAAAGGTAGTGTGCTATAATAGTATTATGAGAGATCAGGATTCTTAAAGGCTCACATTTGATTGAGGAGAGGGTGGAAGATAAGGCAATTAGTTATTATGTTTCTCTCTTGTGTTCCCTGATCTCTAAGATCTGTGATATCTCCATCCCACACATGTCATTCAGTTTTGAACTTTTTATTATTCTTTATGTTGTCTTTATTGTCATTTTAGCACCTCATTTATTTACCACACTTTCCTGGTGCTTTCGTTTGCAGTGTATCTCTAAATCTTGTGTGTAAGATAATAAATCTTCCTTCTCTTATTAGAATTGTGCATTCACCAGTGGCAAATATCTTGCCTCATCTTTTCCCCTGGACAGCACTTTCACAGCACCTACCAAGGCTACACACATGGAAGGCCTTCTAAGAGTCCATTGAATTGAACTGACGTTATGGTCCTATCATAGAATTAACTACAAAGAGGCAAAGGGATCTTAAGAAATCACTTACAGCATCTTAGACTCAGGCAGTAGTGCAATGACAACATTTGGGGAAAATGGTAAGATACTTTATCCTTAAAATTATAATATGATATGCACATTATTTCAACTAAAAATAACTCTTCTAACAGTTATTTTAACCCATCTTAGCATTTAAAAATGTGTGCTCCATCAGTAACAAACTATATAAATGATCTCTGAAAGTATACTCCTTCGTGCTCCATCAGTATGTCAAGAAACTGTGATTATCCTCTAATGGATTAATGGTTATCAACAAATGGAAATTGATTTTTATAACTGTGTAAATATAGATGAAGTGTGAGAAAGGATAGCGTGTATAAGAAAAGATATATCTATTGGCACATTCTCTATGTAACTATTGTATTAAATTGACATGCTAAATTACTCTGATGGAAAATACACATTCAATATATACATGCAGTATATATCCACATGCACTTACATATATACTTATACAACGCTCTCAAGTCACTTTAATTGCAAGGGCAACATTTTAGAATAACTGGAAGGGAAAACTTCTTGCTGAGAGTAACTTTGATGAGATGATTTTGTGGACAATGATTTGGGGTACAGTGATTAGCACAAGGTTGATTTCCAAGGTAAAAATGCTAACCTAAAAAATAAAAAGCAAAGCCCAAACAACTCTAATTTTTGGCTCAAAACTAGCAGGGCTGTTTAACTTCAGTTAGCTTGAGGCAAGGGAAAGAACTTGAGGTTTGACCAGTTCCCAGGAATTCTGCAAGCTGGATTACCCCAAATGAAAGAGTTGAACTAGAATGGAATACAAAAGTTTATTTCTCTTTTGGTTTGGACCTCATTCTTTGTTCTTGATCTCTGATCTTTCGGCTGCCTTCCATCATCTCCAGGCTCTATAGCTCTTGCCAGTCTGGATCTTGGCCACAGACTGGAGTCAATAAAGAAAATGTCTGAACATGTCTGAACCTGGGAACATCCAAAGCCAAAATGTAATAAATCACTGCCACTGAAGAAGAAAGAAATTATATTTTCCAGTTCTTAACTATGACTGAAAAATTTATGTTGTCTGCCTATCACTCTGAACTATGAGATCATACTTTGGAATTAGACATTTTGGCCTCTCCTATAGCCATTGTTTCCATGGTGGTGATCAAAGTATTTCAGCTGCCTTTCATTCAAGTTGCTGACCCAGGGTCTGGGGCCTATATCTGATGATAGTGAGCATTTTGTGTGGAATTTGGACAATACAATTATAAATGTGATGGTTTTGTTTGGAATCAGAAACATGCCACCCCTTCCTCTCTTTCCCACCGTATTTTCAAAAGAACAATATACATCTGACCATTATGCATACTACAACTGTGTGAAACTGTAATGACTATTTTCTTAGTCTGATTGCCTTGTTTTAGAGCAAATGGAGAAAAAAATGGAATTTGAATGCTAGTGAAACCATCTGTTTATTGATCGTCTAAAATACTTTAAGTACTTGCCTCAGAAGTTTAGATAGAAAAGAAACTTGGAACTTCCTTGTTATTATCTATTGTGTGTCAGAATTTTTGTAGTGACTAAAATGTCGTGATTTTTCTTGGAACAAAATTCCTCTGGCATCATTTGATTTCTTTAACTTATGATTTTCATTTCTCATTTTGTATCCAACTACCTCTGATAATGTATCTTATCTAGCAGATAAGAACTTTGTGGGAAATTATTTAGTTTATGGGTCTTTTTCTTATATGATATATTCAGTTTATTTTGAAGTAGAGGCATGTGGGAGAAGAGGATGGGAGTTTGGCTTATTTTCACAATCATTGCCTTGGTGTTTTGTAAGATTGCTGGATTCCTTTCTTCAAAGGCATTGGTGGCCTATTTTCACAAAGGCAGTCAAATCTGACTCAAGACTTAAAGAAATCTCAGTGACTCATTCCACTTCTTCTTGATCATTTTGCTGTTATGTTGATATGAGTATCACACAATAACATAGGGCAGGAATTTTGTTACTGTTGTTATAAGCTTAACCCATGCTAACTTCATAGTTTATTCCCTCATGATGCAATATTGCTTCACTTTGGATATTTTCATTCTCATCTTCCATTTTGATTTGGTATTAGGTAAAAAATTTAAAACTTTTTCAAAATCAACTTCTGGAGCAGAAAACATACATTTTATATTTGATCTTAAAACATATTCTTGCTTTATGTAATTTTGTTTGGATTTTTTGAAAGTGGGTGGGGTGAGAGGAACTTTTTGTTTTGCATTATTTTATATATTTAATTATTTTTAATTGGAGGATAATTGCTTTACAATATTATGTTCAGATCAGATCAGTCACTCAGTCGTGTCCAACTCTTTGCGACCCCATGAACTGCAGCACGCCAGGCCTCCCTGTCCATCACCAGCTCTCAGAGGTCACTCAGACTCACATCCATCGAGTCAGTGATGCCATCCAGCCATCTCATCCTCTGTCGTCCCCTTCTCCTCCTGCCCCCAATCCCTCCTAGCATCAGAGTCTTCTCCAATGAGTCAACTCTTCGCATGAGGTGGCCAAAATACTGGAGTTTCAGCTTTAGCATTATTCCTTCCAAAGAAATCCCAGGGCTGATCTCCTTCAGAATGGACTGGTTGGATCTCCTTGCAGTCCAAGGGACTCTCAAGAGTCTTCTCCAACACCACAGTTCAAAAGCATCAATTCTTTGGCGCTCAGCCTTCTTCACAGTCCAGCTCTCACATCCATACATGACCACAGGAAAGACCATAGCCTTGACTAGGCGAACCTTTGTTGGCAAAGTGATGTCTCTGTTTTTGAATATGCTATCTAGGTTGGTCATAACTTTCCTCCCAAGGAGTAAGCGTCTTTTAATTTCATGGCTGCAGTCACCATCTGTAGTGATTTTGGAGCCCAGAAAAATAAAGTCTGACACTGTTTCCACTGTTTCTCCATCTATTTCCCATGTAGTGATGGGACCAGATGCCATGATCTTCATTTTCTGAATGTTGAGCTTTAAGCCAACCTTTTCACTCTCCACTTTCACTTTCATCAAGAGGCTTTTTAGTTCCTCTTCACTTTCTGCCATAAGGGTGGTGTCATCTGCATATCTGAGGTTATTGATATTTCTCCCAGCAATCTTGATTCCAGCTTGTGTTTCTTCCAGTCCAGCATTTCTCATGATGTACTCTGCATATAAGTTAAATAAACATGGTGACAATATACAGCCTTGACGTACTCCTTTTCCTATTTGGAACCAGTCTGTTGTTCCATGACCAGTTCTAACTGTTGCTTCCTGACCTGCATACAGATTTCTCAAGAGGCAGATCAGGTGGTCTGGTATTCCCATCTCTTTCAGAATTTTCCACAGTTTATTGTGATCTACACAGTAATATCAACATGAATAAGCCATAGATACACATGTGTCCACTCCCTATTCAATGTCATGGGTTTGAAGACAACTAATTATGTTACTTATTACAGCATTCAATAGAGTAGTTTGTTTATTGCATTGTATTGTTCAATTGCTAACTCATGTCCGACTCTTTGTGACCCATGAACTATAGCCTGCCAGGATTCCATGGCCTTCATTATCTCCCACAGCTTGCTCAAACTCATGTCCACTGAGTCAGTGATGCCATCCAAACATCTCATTCTCTGTTGCCCCCTTGCCCTCTTGCCCTTAGTCTTTCCCAGCATCAAGGTCTTTTCCAATGAGCTGGCACTTCACATCAGGTGGCCAAAATACTGGAGCTTCAGCTTCAGCATTGGTCCTTACAATGAATATTCAGGTTGATCTGTTTAGGATTTATTTCTTTGATCTCCTTGCCATTCAAGGGACATTGAAGAGTCTCCTAGAGCACCACAATTTGAAGCATCAGTTCTTCAGTGCTCAACTTTCTTTATGGTTCAACTCTCACATCCATACATGACTACTGGAAAAACCATTCCTTTGACTATATAGACCTTTGTGGGCAATGCAATACCTCTGCTTTTCAATACACTGTCTAGGTTTGTCATAGCTTTACTTCCAAGAAGCATGCATCATTTAATTTAATGGCTGCAGTCATTGTCCACAGTGATATTGGAGCTCAGGAAAATAAAATCTGTCACTGTTTCCAATTTTTTCCCATCTATTTGCCATGAAGGGATAGGACTGGATGATATGATCTACATTCTTGAATGTTGAGTTTTAAGCCAGCTTTTTCACTCTCCTATTTCACCTTTATCAAGAATCTCTTTAGATCCTCTTTCCTTGATGCCATTAAAGTAGACAATCAGGTCAGTCACTTAGTCATGTCCAACTATTTGAGACCCCATGGACTGCAGCACACCAGGCTTCCCTGCCAACACCAACTCCCAGAGCTTGCTCAAACTCATGTCCATTGAGTTGGTGATGCCATCCAACCATCTCATCCTCTGTCATTCCCTTCTCTGGCCTTCAGTCTTTTCCAGCATCAAGGTCTTTACCAATGAGTCAGTTCTTCATATCAGGTGACCAAATATTGGAGCTTCAGCTTTAGTATCAGTCCTTCCAATAAATATTTGGGACTGATTTCTTTCAGATTGACTGGTTTGATTCTCCTTGCAGTCCAAGGGACTATCCAGAGTCTTCTCCAACATGATAGTTCAAAAGCATCAGCTCTTCAGCGCCCAGCTTTCTTTATGGTCCAACTGTTAAAACTATCCATGACTACTGAAAAGAACATAACTTTGACTAAATGGACCTTTGTTAGTAAAGTAATGACTCTGCTTTTTAATATGCTGTCTATGTTTGTCATATATTTTCTTCCAATGAGCAAGCATCTTTTAATTTCATGGCTGCCGTCATCATCTGAGGTGATTTTGGAGCCCCAGATAAATAAAGCCTGTCACTGTTTCCATTGTTGCCCCATCTATTAAGTGATGAGGTTGGATCCCATGATCTTAGCTTTATGAATGTTGAGTTTTAAGCCAGCTTTTTCACTCTCCTCTTTCACTTTCATCAAGGGGCTCTTTAGCTGACCCTTTAAGTGCCTGATGTGGGGTTATACAGAATAGGACCCCAGGCAGGGGGGCATCTCTATGTGCCTGACACCCCAAACAACAGAGAAGGAACCCAGGCAAGGGAGCCTCCTAAGTACCTTAAGGAGAGAAGCAACAGAGAAACACTGGCCAAAGAGGCCTTCTGATCGCCAGCTACAAGAGGCTCTAAAGAAGACTCTTATAGGGCCATAACTCTTGTGGCAGAGGCAGTCCATGTCCCTGCATACTTGGTGCCACCAGGGTCCTTCCATGCCAAGTGGCTGTGCCACCTTCAATCTCAACTCTCACTGGGGCAGAGCTGCCACAGGCAAAAAAATATGTCTTGGGTGTATGCCCACAGGGTCACTTTGGTAGTGTCCAAATCTTTGTGATCCTGTAGACTCTGGCTGGTCCGGCTTCTCTGTCAGGGAAGGGGGTTCTCCAGGCAAGAATACTGTAACGTATTGGCCAATACTGGTTGCCATACCCTTCTAGAGCACTATATTTCCTGCTGCCCTAGCCGCCCACTCCCCTGAGTACCTGGTGCTGCCAGAACTCCTGTGACCCAAGCAGCTGCCCTACCTCCACACCTGGCCTTCACAGGGGCAAACCCAAGCCCTCCAGGGCAACCTCAGGAGCAAACCCCAGTGGACGGCCCACATGCAGAGGTGAAAATAAAACCACAATTGATACCCAGGGGCAGTGTGGCTAAGGAAGAAGACCCAAAACCTTCCCACCAGCTGTACAAGCTGCAGATTAAATTCACACAATCAACTAGGTGACTCTGTGTCTATGGAATATATAAAAGGACATTGAGAGCTCCCACAAAAGAAAACACACTAGTTCTGATAGCTGTGGACACTGAACACAAGAACACATAGGAGCAAGACAATATTAGAATCTGAGCTGCCCCCACAGCGGGTCCAGAAATCATCATAATGTTGGAGGGCATCCTAGGAAGGTGAGGTGGACTGTGACTCCCATTGAGGGAAAAGACTCTGACAGCACTGACTCGAGAAAAACATTTATTATTCTTATGTTTTTACTTGCTCTGTAGATTCTCTTGGATTTTCCTTTTTCCATTCCTCCCCCCCCCCCATTGTAGTTGTTGATATTATTGGCACTATAAAATCTAGTTAAGCTTTTGAACTTATTTTTTTCAGTCACAATTTTTATTGTTGTTATCAACCTCTCCATTGGGATTTTGCAGTTCTGTGAAGTTTTCCTTTTTCTTTTTCCTTTTTCTTTCTTCCTCCATTTTTAAAATATTTTATTTTCTCTTTAATTTTAATTTTTTAAAACCTATTATTTTTTCCACGTTTATTCCTTTGTTTGCCTCTCCTACTGTTCTTTTCCCCTTGCTATTATACTTTAATGTATATAAATATGCTTCATCTCCCTCTATTTTACTTTGCATACCTATTGTTTCTTAATTTTTTTTGCTCCTTTCCTCTCCACATATTTGTTAGTTTTGTTTTCATTGCTTTATTCTCCAGTTGGCACCTTGCTTTAGTTCTGTTTTCCAATTTGTGTTTTAGTTTTGATCTTAACTGGTAAATATAATTTTTTATTTACTTTGTTTGCTAGGTCAGTCAACTGTACTTTTTTTTTAATTTTGTTTAACTTTACAATATTGTATTGGTGCACTATTTTCACTTTGCTCATGGGTATACATGTATATGTGTATGTTTCATTATTTTAATTATTATTTGCTTGATTTTGTAACTGCCATTTGTCTGGGGTTCATCTTTCATTTCTCATTTTTGCATATTTGTTTTAATCTCATTTAACGTCATAACAAACCACTTGTGGAATCTTCCTTCCTGAGCAGACATCAAGCCCTGAGCCTCTGGAGTTGGAGCACTGACTCCAAGACCACAGACTACCAGAGAACTAACCCCAGGAGTATTAAATAATGAGAGAACGTACACAAAGGAAACAATTTGAATTCAATACCCCAAATCACTGAGCCACCAGTAGCACCCTGGGCAGGTTTTACTGCACAACAAAAAAAAAAATACCAAAAATACAAACCCAATCATCAGCAGACAGGATTACCACCTCACTCAGCCTTGCCCATCAGAGGAAAAACAAACAAAACCTCAGCACAAATATCACCCTATACTAAACTTGAAGAAACCACTGGACCAACTTTAGGAGGCCAGAAACCAAACCAAAAAAAAAAAAAGAATTCAACCTTGAAGCATGGGAAAAGGAGAGCTCAAACACAATAAGTTAAAACAAAAATAATGCAAAGGCAGAGAAATACTACACAAATGAAGGAACAAACTAGAAACAAAGAAGTCCAAATAAATGAATAGGAAATAGGCAAACTACCTGAAAAAGAATTCAGAATAATGATAAAATGACCCAAAACCTTGCAAACAGAATAGAGTAAATGCAAGAATCAATTAATAAAGACCTAGAAGAATTAAACATACAGAGACAAACAACACAATTACTGAAATTGAAAATACTCTAGAAAGAATCAATAGCAGAATCTCTGAAGCAGAAGAACAAATCAGTAAGCTGGAAGATAAAATGATGTAAATAACTTCTGAAGAGCAGAATAAAGTAAAAAGAATGAAAAGAACTGAGGATAGTCTCAGAGACCTCTAGGACAATATCAAACACACCAACATTCAAATTAAAGAGGTCCCAGAAGAAGAGGAGAAAAAGAAAAGTTATGAGAAAATGTTCTTAGACATTATAGTTAAAATTTTCCCAACATGGAAAAGGAAATAGTCAACCAAGTCCAAGAAGTGCAGAGTCCCATATAGGATAAACCAAGGAGAAACACGCCAAAACATGTACTAATCAAACTAACAAAGACTAAACACAAAGAAAGAATATTAAAAGCAGCAAGGGAGAAGCAACAAGTAATATACAAGGGAAATCCCATATGTTTAACAGCTGATCTTTCAGTAGAAACTCTGCAGGCCAGAAGGGAATGGCAGGATATATTTAAAGTACTGAAAAGGAAAACTCTACAACAAAGATGATAGTACCTAGCAAGGATCTCATTAAAAATTGATGGAGAAATAAAAAGCTATTCAGACAAGTAAAAGTTAAGAGAATTCAGTACCACCAAGACAGCTTTACAACAAATGTTAAAGGGACTTATAAAGTCAAGAAATAAAGAGAAGGAAAAAGATCTACAAAATCAACCCCAAACAAGAAAATGGCAATAGAAGCATATATATCAATGATTACTTTAGATGCAAATATAATAAATGCTCCAAACAAAAGATACAGACTGGCTGAATGGATTAAAAAAAAACAAGACCCATATATATGCTATCTACAGGAAACCCACTTCAGACCTGAAGACACATATAGACTGAAAGTGAGAGGGTGGAAAAATATATTCCATGCAAATGGGAAGCAAAAAAAAGATGGACTAGCAATACTCATATCAGACAAAATAGACCTTAAAATAAAGATTACAAGAGATAAGGAAGGACACTACCTAATGATCAAGGGATCAATCCAAGAGGAAGACATAACAATTGTAAATATCTATGCACCCAACATAGGAGCACCTCAATACCTAAGACAAACACTAAAAGACATAAAAGGAGAAATTAATAGTAACTCAATAAAAGCAGGAGACTTTAACACCCCACTCACACCAATGGACATATCATCAAACAGAAAATTAATAAGGAAACACAAGTCTTAAATGACATATTAGATGACATGGATCTCATAGGTATCTCTAAGACAATCCATCCAAATGCAGAAGAATACACCTTATTCTCAAGTGTGCAAGGAACATTCTCCATGATATACCATATCTTGGGTCACAAATCAAACCTCAGTAAATTTAAGGAAATTGAAATTGTATCAGGAATCTTCTCTGACCTCAATGCTATGAGACTAGATATCAATTACAAGAAGAAAACTGTAAGAAACATAAACACATGGAAATCAAACAACATGTTTCTAAATAAACAGGTTACTGAAGAAATCAAAAGGGAAATCAAAAAATTTCTAGAAACAAATGATAATGAAAACAGGACAACTCAAAACCTATGGGATGCAGCAAAAGCAGTTCTAAGAAGGAAGTTAATAGCAATACAATCCTACTTCAAGAAACAAGAAAAACATCAAATATACAACCTAACTTTATACCTAAAACAACTGGAAAAGGAAGAACAACAACAACAACAAAATAGGTAGAAGGAAAGAAATAATGAAGATCTGAGCAGAAATAAACGAAAAATAAATAAATAAAAGAAGCTATAGTAAAAATTAATAAAACTAAAAGCTGGTTCTTTGAGAAGATAAACAAAATTGACAAGCCTTTAGCCAGACTCAAGAAAAAAAGAGAGGAATCAAATCAACAAAATTAGAAATGAAAAAAGAGAGGTTACAACAGGCAATTCAAAAATACAAAGGATTATAAGAGACTGTTTTGAACAACTATATGACAATAAAATGGATAATCTGGAAGAAATGGACAGATTTTTAGAAAAGCTAAATCTACCAAGACTGAACCAGGAAGAAACAAATTATGAACAACCCAGCTACAAGCACTGAAATGGAAGCTGAGATTAAAATCTCCCAAAAAACAAAAGCCCAGGACCAGATAGCATCACAGGAGAATTCTATCAAACATTTAGAGAAGAGCTAATGCCTATCCTTCTAAAACTCTTTCAAAAGATTTCAGAGGAAAGAACCCTTCCAAGTTCATTCTATGAGACCACTATCACCCTGATACCAAAATCAGACAAAGACAACACAAGAAAACTACAAGCTAATATCCCTAATGAACACAGATGCAAAAATACTCAACAAAATTTTAGCAAACAGAATTCAACAACACATCAAAAAGCTCATACACCATGATCAAGTTGGGTTTATTCCAGGGATGCAAGAATTCTTCAATATATGCAAATCAATCAATGTGATACACCATATTAACAAATTGAAAGATAAAAACCATATGATCATCTCAATAGATGCAGAAAAGCATTTGACAAAATTCAGCACCCATTTATAATTAAAACTCTTCAAAAAATGGGCATAGAAGGAACCTACCTCAACATAGTAAAGGCCATATAAAATAAGCCTACAACAACCCTTATTTTCAATGTTGAAAAACTGAAAGCAGGCCCCTAAGATCAGGAACAAGGGTGTCCACTTTCACTACTATTATTCAACATAGTTCTGGAAGTCCTAGCTACAGCCATCAGAGAAGAAAAAGAAATAAAAGGAATCCAGATTGTAAAGGAAGAAGTAAAGCTCTCACTGTTTGCGAGAGAGGACGTGATACTGTACATAGAAAACTCTCATGATAGTATCAGATGATTACTAGAGCTAATCAGTGAATTTAGCAAAGTTGCAGGATATAAAATCAACACACAGAAATCACTTGCATTTCTATATACTAACAATGAAAAATCAGAAAGAGCAATTAAGGAATCAATCCCACTCACCACTGCAACAAAAAGAATTAAATATCTAGGATTAAACTTATGAGATGAAAGAACTGCACACAGAAAATTATAAGCCACTAATGAAAGAAATCAAAGATGACATAAGCAGATGAAGAGATACGCCATGTTCCTGGGTGGGAAGAATCAATACTGTGAAAACAACTATACTACCAAATACAATCTACAGATTCGATGCAATCTTTATGAAATTACCAATGACATTTTTCACAGAACTAGAACAAAAGATTTCACAACTCACATGGAAACAAAAAAGACCCCAAATAGCCAATGCAATCTTGAGAAAGAAAAATGGAGCTGAAAGAATCAACTTTCCTGACTTCAGATTATACTACAAAGCTACAGTCATCAAGACAGTATGGTATTGGCACAAAAACAGAAATATAGACTAATGGGACAAGATAGAAAACTCAGAAATAAACCCATGTACCTATGGGTACTTTATTTTTGACAAAGGCGATAAGAATATACAATGGGGCAAAGACAGCCTCTTCAATAAATGGTGCTGGGAAAACTAGATAGCTACATGTAAAAGAATGAAATTAGAACACTTCCTAACACCATACACAAAGATAAACTCATAATGGAATAAAGACCTGTATGTAAGACCAGAAACTATAAAACTATTAGAGGAAAACATAGGCAGAACACTTGATGACACAAGTCAAAGCAAGATCCTCTATGACCCATCTCCTAGAGTCATGGAAATAAAAACAAAAGGAGACAAGTGGGACCTCATTAAACTTAAAAGCTTTTGCACAGTGAAGGAAGCTCTAAGCAAAGTGAAAACACAACCCTCAAAGTGGGAGAAAATATTAGCAAATGAAACAACTGACAAAGGAATTAACATCCAAAATATACAAGCAGCTCATATAACTCAATAACAGAAAAACAAACAACCCAATCAAAAAGTGGGAAAAAGACATAGACAGACATTTCTCCAAAGACATACAAATAGCTAAAAAAAGCAGGAAAAAATGCTCAACATCACTCATTGTTGGAGAAATGCAAATCAAAATTACAAGATATCACCTCACACCTATCAGAATGGCCATCATCAAAAAGTCTAAAAGCAGTGAATGCTGGAGAAGGTGTGGAGAGAGGGGAACGCTCTTTCACTATTAGTGGGAATGTGGGTTGATACCAGCCGCTATGGAAGATGGTATGGAGATGCCTTGGAAGACTAGGAATGAAGCCACCATATGACCCAGGAGTCCCACTTCTAGGCATATACCCTGAGAAAACAAAAATTGAAAAAACACATGTATTCCATTGTTCATTGCAGCACTATTTACCACAGCTAGAAAATGGAAGCAACCTAAATGTCCATCGACAGATGAATGGATAAAGAAGTTGTGGTACACATACACAATGGAATATTACTCAGCCATAAAAAGGAATGAATTTGGGTTAGTCCTAATGAGGTGGATGAACCTAGAACCTATTATACAGAGTGAAGTGAGTCAGAAAGAGAAAGAGAAATATCGTATTCTAAGACATATATACAGAATCTAGAAAAATGGTACTGAAATTTTTTTTAAAGAACGGCAATTGAGAAACAAACATAAAGAATAGACTTATGGACATGGGGAGAGGGGAGGAGAGGGTGAGATGTATGGAAAGAGCAACATGGAAGCTTACATCACCATATGTAAAATAGATAGCCAACTAGAATTTGCTGTATGTCTCAGGAAACACAAACAGGGGCTCTGTATCAACCTAGAGGAGTGGGATAGGGAGTAGATGGGAGGAAGTTTCAAAAAGGAGAGGATATATGTATACCCATGGTTGCTGATTCATGATGAGGTTTGACAGAAAACAAGAAAATTCTATAAAGCAATTATCCTTCAGCAAAAAAATGAATTAGAAAAAAAAAAGAGGCATTTTATTTCCTCTTCATTTCCTACCATAAGGGTGGTATCATCTGCAAGTCTGAGGTTATTGATATTTCTTCCTGAAATCTTGATTCCAATTTGTGCTTTATCCAGCTCAGTATTTTACATGATGTACTCTGCATATTAGTTAAATAAGCAAGGTGACAATATACAGCCTTGACATAATCCATTCTCAATTTATATCAAAATAAAGTTGGTAAATTTTACCAATCACCTGAAAACTATCCCCTTGTGCTATTCAAAAAACAATTTAACATCTGTTTCAGACTAATCTGAGGATAAAGGCAATAAAGCTGAAGTTCAGGACAGGACAAATCTCAGCACAATGGAAATAGGCACCAGCTCCTTACTGCAAAATTCGGGCTTAAATTGAAAAAATAGAGAAAACCACTAAGCCGTTCAGGCCATTCATGAACCTAAATCAAATCCTTTATGATTATATAGTAGAGGTGACAAATAGAGTCAAGGGATTAGATCTGGTAGACAGACCTCTTGAAGAACTATGGACAGAGGTTCATAACATTGTACAGGAGGCAATGAACAAAATCATTATCAAGAAAAAGTAATGCAAGAAGGCAAAGTGGTTGTTTGAGGAGGTCTTACAAATACCTGTGAAACAAAGAGAAGCAAAAGGCAAAGGAGAAAGGGAAAGATTTACCCAACTGAATGCAGAATTCAGAGAATAGCAGGAAAAGATAAAGCCTTCTTAAGATAACAATGCAAAGAAATAGAGGAAAACAATAGGATGGGAAAGAGTAGAGATCTCTTCAAGAAAACTGGAGATACTTGTAGCTCACTAGAGAATCTGCATGCAATGTAGGAGAGCTCCACTCCAGTATTATTGCCTGGGAAACCCCATTGACAGAGGAGCCTGGTGGGCTAAAGTCCATGTGGTCACACGATTTGGACATGACTTAGTAACTAAAGCAGCAAGGGAACATTTCTTGCAAAGATGGGCACAATAAAGGACAGAAACAGCAATGACCTAAAAGAAGCAGAAGATATTAATAAAAGGTGGCAAGAATACACAGAAGAACTGTACAACAAATGTTTTAATGACCCACATAAGCATGATGGTGTGATCACTCACTTAGAGCCAGACATCCTGGAGTTAGAAGTCAGGTAGGCCTTAGAAGCATCACTATAAACAAAGCTAATGGAGGTGATGGAATTCCAACTGAGCTATTTCAAGTCCTAAAAGATGATGCTGTGGAAGTGCTGCATGGAAGCAACCTAGATGTCCTTCAGCAGATGAATGGATAAGAAAGCTGTGGTACATATACACAATGAAGTATTACTCAGCCATTAAAAAGAATACATTTGAATCAGTTCTAATGAGGTGGATGAAACTGGAGTTTGTTATACAGAGTGAAGTAAGCCAGAAAGAAAAACACTAATACAGTATACTAACGCATATATATGGAATTTAGAAAGATGGTAACAATAACCCTGTATGTTGCTAACTGCTGCTAAGTCACTTCAGTCGTGTCCGACTCTGTGCGACCCCATAGATGGCAGCCCACCAGGCTTCCCTGCCCCTGGGATTCTCCAGGCAAGAACAATGGAGTGGGTTGCCATTTCCTTCTCCAATGCATGGAAGTGAAAAGTGAAAGTGAAGTCGCTCAGTCATGTCCAACTCTTCGCGACCCCATGGACTGGAGCCTACCAGGCTCTTTAGTCCATGGGATTTTCTAGGCAAAAGTACTGGAGTGGGGTGCCATTGCCTTCTCCAATAACCCTGTATACAAGACAGCAAAAGATACACTGATGTATAGAACAGTCTTTTGGACTCTGTGGGAGAGGAAGAGGGTGGGATGATTTGGGAGAATGGCATTGAAATATGTATAATATCATATATGAAACGAGTCACTAGTCCAGGTTCGATGCACAATACTGGATGCTTGGAGCTGGTGCACTGGGACGACCCAGAGGGATGGTATGGGGAGGGAGGAGGGAGGAGGGTTCAGGATGGGGAACACATGTATACCTGTGACAGATTCATTTTGATATATGGCAAAACCAATACAATATTGTAAAGTTAAAATAAAATTAAACAAAAAATATGCCAGCAAATTTGGAAAACTCAGCAGTGGCCACAGGACTGGAAAAGGTCAGTTCTCATTCCAATTGCAAAGAAAGGCAATGCCAAAGGATGTTCAAACTACCACAGAGTTACACTCATTTCACACACTAGTAAAGTAATGCTAAAATTCTCCAAGTTAGGCTTCAACAGTATGTGAACCGAGAACTTCCAGATGTTCAAGATGGATTTAGAAAATGCAGAGGAAGTAGAGATCAAATTGCCAGCATCCGCTGGATCATAGAAAAAGGAAGAGAATTCCAGAAAAACATCTACTTCTGCTTCATTGACTATGCTAAAGCCTTTGACTGTGTGGATCACAAGAAAGTGTGGAAAATTTTTTAAAGAAATGGGAATACCAGGGTACCTTATCTGCCTCCTGAGAAACCTGTATGCAGGTCAAGAAGCAACAGTTAGAACCAGACATGGAATAATGGACTGGTTCAAAATTGGGAATGGACTACATCAGGGCTGTATATTGTCACTTTGCTTATTTAACTTTTATGCAGAGTACATCATGTGAAATTCCAGGTTGGATGAAGCACAAACTGAAATCAAGATTGCAGTGAGAAATATCAATAACCACAGATGTGCAGATGACTCCACCCTTATGGCAGAAAGTGAAGAGGAACTAAAGAGCCTCCCGATGAACATGAAAGAGAAGAGTGAAAAAACTTGCTTAAAACTCAACATTTGAAAAATAAGATCATGGTATCTGGTCCCATCACTTCATGGCAAATAGATGGGCAGCAACGGAAACAGTGACAGACTTTCTTTGTTGGACTCCAAAATCTCTGCCGATGGTGACTGCAGCCATGAAATTAAAAGATGCTTCCTATTTGGAAGAAAAGCTATGAAAAACCTAGACAGTGTATTAAAAAGCAGGGATATTACTTTGCTAACAAAAGTTCATGTAGTCAAAGCTCTGGTTTTTCCAGTAGTCATGTATGGATGTTAGAGTTGGACTATAAAAAAGGCTGAGTGCCAAAGAATTGATGCTTTTGAACTGTGGTGTTGGAGAAGACTCTTGAGAACTCCCTGGACTGCAAGGAGACCAAACCAGTTGCTACTAAAGGAAAAAACCCTGAATATTCATTGGACGGACTGATACTGAAGCTGATCCAATACTGTGGCCATCTACTGCAAAGAATCGACTCATAAGAAAAGACTCTGATGCTGGGAAAGACTGAAGGCAGAAGGAGAAGGGGATGACAGAGGATGAGATGGTTGGATGGCATCACTGACTCAATGGACATGAATTTGAGCAAGCTCCAGGAGATGGTGAAGGGCAGGGAAGCCTGACGTGCTGCAGTCCATGCAGTCTCAAAGAGTTGGACACAAATGAGCATCAACAGAGGTTATTCTACAGGAAGTCATTACTTAATCTTAAGCTGAATGCCAGATAACCCAAAAGCCCAGAAAAATAAAATGGGATGGACCTAACTCTATTAGGGGCACAGTATCAGGGAGAATAACTTCAGCGGAGACAAAATGCAAAAGTAGATTTGGAAGACCTGCTATAATACAGCTTTGATCATGGAATAATGACAGCAGTTAAAATTGAATCTCTAGGTTAGGGCTCCTGGATTTGCTCTCATAAGAAATAAAAGAGAGTGGGGAAAATGTAGGAAGACCAGGAAAACAGGCCAATAAATAAGGCTGCATTACTGGGTCACTGTGTAGTGGAAAAGGGAGTGAGTTAAGAGCTTTCCATCAAATGTGGACTAGAAGACAGATTCTACTACTCTGTAAAGTAAGGAATATGCCTCTATTTTTGAATTTATCATATTATTCATGGATTAATTTATCATGATTATGATTATTTTTTATGTATTGCTAGATTCAGTTTCTTAATATTTTATTTTGCATCTACATCAACAGGGATAATGGCCTGTAATTTCTTTTTTTGCAGTGTCTTTGTCCCATTTATATATCAGGGTAATGGTATCCTAGTAGAATGACTTGGGAGTGTTCCATACACTTCAACATTTAGGAATAGTTAGAAAAGGCTCTGGAGAAGGAAATGGCAACCCATTCCACTGTTCTTTCCTGGGAAATCCCATAGACAGAGGAGCCTAGTGGTCTACAGTCCACGGGATGGCAAAGAGTCGGACACAACTCAGCGACTAAGCACAGAACAGGACAGAGAAGTACAGCACAGGGAGTGAGCAAATCAGCCAAGACGGCATGTTCAGGCTCTCTCCTCTCATGTTTTGTAAATAATTATGATATAACAGCTGAGATTATCTATAGCACTTTTCCCCCATCTATTTGCCAGGAAGTGATGGGACTAGATGCCATGATATGAGTTTTTTTGAATGCTGAGTTTTAAGCCAGCTTTTCCACTCTTCTCTTTCACTCTCATCAAAAAGCTCTATAGTTCCTCTTCACTTTCTGCCATTAAAGTGGCATCATCTGCATACCTGTGGTTGTTGTTATTTCTCCCACTAATCTTGATTCCAGCTTCTGAGTCATCCAGCCTGGCATTTCACATGATGCACTCTGCATATAAGTTAAATAAGAAGGATAATAATACACAAATTGATGTACTTCTTTCCCAATTTTGAACCTGTCAGTTGTTCAAGAAATCAATCACAAAAATTAAAAAAATATATATATGGAATTTGTTTTTTAAAAATAGGGTCTTTTTTTTTAAAAGTATGCTTTTATATAGTAGGCTATACAGATGCAAGTTAAAGGAGTAATAAAGAACTAAAATTTTTAAAAATTAAAAGGTTATAATAGTAAAATTATTTATTATTACTTACCACCCTTACGGTAGAAAGTAAATAAGAACTAAAGAGCCTCTTGATGAAAGTGAAAGAGGAGAGTGAAAAAGTTGGCTTAAAGCTCAACATTCAAAAAACTAAGATCATGGCATCCAGTCCCATCACTTCATGGCAACTAGATGGGGAAACAGTGGAAACAGTGAGAGACTTTGTTTGGCAGGGAGGGCTCCAAAATCACTGCAGATGGTGACTACAGCCATGAAATTAAAAGAGGCTTACTCCTTGGAAGGAAAGTTATGACCAATCTAGATAGCATATTAAAAAGCAGAGACATTACTTTACCAACAAAGGTCCGTCTCGTCAAGGCTATGGTTTTTCCAGTGGTCATGTATGGATGCGAGAGTTGGACTATAAAGAAAGCCGAGCACCGAAGAATTGATGCTTTTGAACTATGGTGTTGGAGAAGACTCTTGAGAGTCCCTTGGACTGCAAGGAGATCCAACCAGTCCATCCTAAAGGAGATCAGTCCTGGGTGTTCATTGGAAGGACTGATGTTGAAGCTGAAACTCCAACAATTTGGCCACCTGATGCGAAGAGCTGACTCATTTGAAAAGACCCAGATGTTGGGAAAGATTGAAGGCAGGAGAAGAAGGGGATGACAGAGGATAAGATGGTTGGATGGCATCACCGACTCAATGGAGATGAGTTTGAGTGAACTCTGGGAACTGGTGATGGACTGGGAGGCCTGGCGTGCTGTGGTCCATGGGGTCGCAAAGAGTCGGACAGGCCTGAGCAACTGAATTGAACTGAACTGTGTGAGGGGGGTTCAGGATTGGGGGGACACATAAACCTGTGGCTGATTCATGTTGATGTATTGCAAAAATGATGACAATATTGTAAAGTAATTATTTTCCAATTAAAATAAATTAACTTGAAAAAGAGGTGTAAAAACCCCTTAGGCTGCTATTACTATGTTGCTATAATCATTCTAATGGTCTAAAATGTTGCAACTAATTTACCCAGGGTCTGCATACCAGAAATGCTGAAATTTTCTTACAGTTTTATTCTACACCAAGCCACTAGGTGAAGGAGGATGTATTACTTCTCATTTCTTTACAAGTGTCAGTGCAAATCCAACAGTTGAACTAAAGTTGAACTTAAAAGTCTTTAGATTACAGCAATTTGTACTGGTTTTACATGAGATAAAAATGTAATTGCTCCATTTCTTTCATTCTTTCTTTTTTTCCCTCCCTCACTGCATATTTTAGACCTTCCTGCTTGACTGCCAGGTCAGACCCAGCACAAAAAGACACTGGTCATAAGACAGTGGAACTGGAGTGTTCCTTTTCATAGGAAATGAAATGCTTGAAATTTCCCTCACAAATTGATCACAAACTTTCCATTATCATTTCTGTTTTTAAACTCTATTATGTCTATGAATTCCAGCCTCACTCCTTTGAACTGTATCCTGAAAAACTGGGATAGATTTGATGCCCGGGGCTTAAAGGAGACACACCTGGTCTTCCTATGTGATGCTGCATGGCCACAGTATCTATTGGAGGATGGCGAACAGTGGCCAGTTGGAGGGTCTCTTAAGTATAATACTGTTCTACAATTAGACCAGTTCCGTAAGGAACAAGGGAAATGGGTAGAAGCAATGGTAACCGACTCCAGTACTCTTGCCTGGAAAATCCCATGGACGGAGGAGCCTGGTAGGCTGCAGTCCATGGGGTCGCTAAGAGTCGGGCATGACTGAGCGACTTCACTTTCACTTTTCACTTTCATGCACTGGAGAGGGAAATGGCAATCCACTCCAGTATTCTTGCCTGGAGAATCCCAGGGACAGAGGAGCCTACTGGGCTGCCTGTCTATGGGGTCGCACAGAGTCAGACACGACTGAAGCGACTTAGCAGCAGCATGTCTATGAAAACTCATGCATTGCCTATAAAGGAATATCTCTAACCATTTGGATAGTTACAGAGAATGCACTAAGGCAGCTACTCTCCACAAGCAAAATGGTACACACATTTTTCCATTCTCTTTCTTTCTCCTCTCCTATATTCATTCACTCTTTTAAATTCTTTGAATCTCTTCTAATTTTTCTCACTCATTTCTTCTTTTCTACTTACCTCTATACATTTGTCCCTCAATAACTCCCTGTCATCATGAGAAACCCTGGGCTGGAAGAAGCACAAGCTGGAATCAAGATTGCAGGGAGAAATATCAATCACCTCAGATATGCAGATGACACCACCCTTATGGCAGAAAGTGAAGAAGAACTAAAAAGCCTCTTGTTGAAGGTGAAAGAGGAGAGTGAAAAAGTTGGCTTAAAGCTCAACATTCAGAAAACGAAGATCATGGCATCTGGTCCCATCACTTCATGGGAAATAGATGGGGAAACAGTGGAAACAGTGTCAGACTTTATTTTGGGGGGCTCCAAAATCACTGCAGATGGTGACTGCAGCTATGAAATTAAAAGACGCTTACTCCTTGGAAGGAAAGTTGTGACCAACCTAGATAGCATATTCAAAAGCAGAGACATTACTTTGCCAACAAAGGTTCGTCTAGTCAAGGCTATGGTTTTTCCTGTGGCCATGTATGGATGTGAGAGCTGGACTGTGAAGAAGGCTGAGCACCAAAGAATTGATGCTTTTGAACTGTGGTGTTGGAGAAGACTCTTGAGAGTCCCTTGGACTGCAAGAAGATCCAACCAGTCCATTCTGAAGGAAATCAGCCCTGGGATTTCTTTGGAAGGAATGATGCTAAGGCTGAAACTCCAGTACTTTGGCCACCTCATGTGAAGAGTTGACTCATTGGAAAAGATTCTGATGCTGGGAGGGATTGGGGGCAGGAGGAGAAGGGGATGACAGAGGATGAGATGGCTGGATGGCATCACTGACTCGATAGGCATAAGTGAAGTCTGGGAGTTGGTGATGCACAGGGAGGCCTGGCGTCCTGAGATTCATGGGGTTGCAAAGAGTCAGACACGACTGAGCAACTGAACTGACTAAACTCCTTGCCTTCCTTCTCTCTGTTGGTATATCTGTCCATCATTCTCTTTCACATAGACTCTCCTGTAAGTTTCAAGATGTTTCAATTTTAAAATTAACTCTATGCTTTATAAGACATATTTATATGCTGCTTGGATGGGCTTCCCTGGTAGCTCGGCTGGTAAAGAATCTGCCTACAATGCAGGAGACCAGTTCAATTCAACTCAGGTCAGTTCCTGGGTTGGGAAGATCCCCTGGAGAAGGGAAAGACTACATACTCCAGTATTCTGGCCTGGGGAATTCCATGGACTATACAGTCCATGGGTTCCCAAAGAGTTGGACACAACTGATCAACTTTCACTTTTTGTATGGGAAGGACTATTGCCTAAACTAACAAAGATATCCTTTCAGAAATGTTGATTTTTCACTCTTCCACATACTTACAGAAACAGTGCTATATCCCAAGGATGTGGCAGACAAGGTTTTAAATTATTTTGCGCTTTATTAAGTCTATGACTTCGAACTAGATTTTAAGCTCTTTGTCATTAGTTTCTGATTTATAAAGTGGGGAAAATATTAGTTCTTAATTCTTAGGATTATTGTTCAATAATATATGCAAAATATTTTGTACAGGGTTTTGTCACATGGTGAACACAATCAGTTCAGTTCAGTTCAGTTCAGTTGCCCAGTTGTGTCCGACTCTTTGCGACCCCATGAATTGCAGCACACCAGGCCTCCCTGTCTATCACCAACTCCCAGAGTTCACTCAGACTCAAGTCCATCAAGTAGGTGATGCCATCCAGCCATCTCATCCTCTGTCATCCCATTCTCCTCCTGCCCCCAATCCCTCCCAGCATCAGAATCTTCTCCAGTGAGTCAACTCTTCGCATGAGGTGGCCAAAGTACTAGAGTTTCAGCTTTAGCATCATTCCTTCCAAAGAAATCCCAGGGCTGATCTCCTTCAGAATGGACTGGTTGGATCTCCTTGCAGTCCAAGGGACTCTCAAGAGTCTTCTCCAACACCACAGTTCAAAAGCATCAATTCTTTGGTGCTCAGCCTTCTTCACAGTCCAACTCTCACATTCATACATGACCACAGGAAAAAACCATAGCCTTGACTAGATGAACCTTTGTTGGCAAAGTAATGTCTCTGCTTTTGAATATGCTATCTAGGTTGGTCATTTCCCTACTCCTATGTAATAATGTACAGCAGAAATTAATTTCCATTTTCCATTAATGTCTATTTTCCACTGAGTTTACCTGGTTACATTTTCTAGCTTAATTTGCAAATGTGTGGCCATATAACTAGGAAACTCTCCTGGAGTAGGAAATAGCAACTCACTCCAGCATTCTTGCCTGGAAAATTCCATGGACAGAGGAGCCTGTAGTCCCACAGCATTACAGAGAGTCAGACATGATTGAACACACTCACACACAACTTCATTTATATAATATAGACATTTTATATAGTTTCTGGGATGACCCCTTAAATAGAGGAGGAAGACTGTTCTTTCCTCCATTCTCCATCTTGCTTACATAAATGCTTGTATGATAACAGATACTCCAGCAGTCATTTTTTACCACTAAAACAAGGGTCTTCTCCTAGGTGAGATGGAACAAAAATAACTCCATGGATTTCCATAGTTGTCCTGAATTGCTTATATTTGGACTATAAAAAAATGTGAAAGTTTTTTCTACTTTTAAAAATTATTGCATTCATTTATTCTATGCAGCTGAATTACTGATAAATTTAGCTTTCCCTAACCCCTGCTCCCCTACCTTCTTATTTTAGTTTCTCACATTACTTATTTTGTTGTTCTATTTCTACATGTCTCTATTTCTTAGGGTACTTATTTTGGCTTTTGCCAATAGGGAAAGTTTTAGTGTTGGGATATTACTCTTTCTTTCTGTTGGTCTTTTTTTTTCCTTACCCAACTAGCCTGACTTCTAGTCTATCATCATTTCTGCTTCTCTGGCTGGTTTTGTTCCACTTCCTTTTATGCCTGTAAGGTATGTCACTAAGTAACACACATACTATTGACCATTGGATCCTGTTTATCTGTTTGGAATATTCCTTTAACACTTCTCACATGCAAATCTGAGCTCTTAGTATCTATTTTTTTTAAGCTTAGTGTTGCCTCTTTTACATTTATCTTTTCTTTGTAAAAAAAAAAAAAAAAAACTCATTTCCATCTCTCTATTACTATTTTTTCCTGTGTGCCCTATGTGCAATATTAACAATCTACTACTTGTTAAATATAAAAATGCTGAAAATTTTTATTAACATATATTATACAGCATATTTTGCATCTAACAGTTTCACCTTCCTCAGTAATTTTGGTGAATTCCCTTTAGAATTAAAAAGATAAAATTTCTACCTAATTATAGTCATTTACATATGCAAATGTTATCAGATTTAATAATCACATTTCCCTAGAAATGAAGAATAAAGCCACGTATATTTTAACTGACTCCTGTGTGATTAAGTTACTATCCTGTGTCATTTACTGCAAAGAAAATCATTTGAGTTTGAAACTGTAGCTTAGTCTATTGCTTAAGCAGACATTTCTGTGCTTAAATGTGAGCATGGCTAACCAAGAAGAATCATTTCAGGGAAATTTAGGAGAAAATAATCTCTAATCACATATTCTTTTAATTCTTGGAAACTTTTACTTTGGTCCAAATTTCATATCTTAACACTATGAACTCATTGACACTGAAAATAATCTTTAATAGAGTTTAAGAATGAGGAGAGCTTAATACCTTCTATAGTATGTACTATGCATATATATATGGGTTGAGAAGATCCCCTGGAGAAGGAAATGGCAACCCACTCCAGTATTCTTGCCTGGAGAATCCCGTGGACAGAGGAGCCTGGTGGGCTACAGTCTATGGGGTCACAAAGAGTCAGACACAATTGAGAGGCTAATACTTCGACTTTTCTGTTTAATATAGCTGGCTTTCTTTTCCTGTAGAGAACATGGACAGCTTCATCAAGCCAAATTTGAAATTGAGGTCTTTTCACATTTATTTTGTTTATTCCTCTAAACCTGAATGTGTACATATTATGATGGGCTTCCCTGGTGGCTCAGCTGGTAAAGAATCCGCCTGCAGCACAGGAGACCTGGGTTTGATCCCTGGGTTGGGAAGATCCCCTGGAGAAGGGAACAGCTACCCACTTTAGTATTCTGGCCGGAGAATTCCATGGACTATATAGTCCATGGGGTCGCAAAGAGTTGGACATGACTGAGTGACTTTCACTCTCTCATTCACATATTATATATATACACACACACATACATATACATATAAGACCTCAATTTCTCATTTGGCTTGATGAAGCTGTCCATGTTCTCTACAGGAAAAGAAAGCCAGCTATATTAAACAGAAAAGTAGAAGTATTCGTCTCTCAATTGTGTCTGACTCTTTGTGACCCCATAGACTGTAGCCCACCAGGCTCCTCTATCCATGGAATTCTCCAGGCAAGAATACTGGAGTGGGTTGCCATTTCCTTCTCCAGGGGATCTTCTCAATCCAGGGATCAAACCCAGGTCTTTTGCATTGTAGATAGATTCTTTACCAACTGAGCCACCCAGAAAAGCTTGGGTATTAAACAGAGAATTGGCAATAAGGAAGGAGCTGATTTTAGCACTGAAATGCTGCATTGAAAATTATCTAATAAATATAACAAGGAAGTTGAATACTCCTGGAAAAAATTCAAAAGTGGACTATTCAGTATGAATTAAGACTCATTAACAATATGCCATGTTTACAGTGTGCTGAAAGAGTACATTCCACAGATTTTCTCAATATAAGTCATACAAAAACCTAAGGAAAGGTGTAGCATGTGTATCTTTACCTACAGAACTCTCCTGAAAAGTAACTTGGCATTGGAAAGCAATATCTAAGATAAGAGAATTGAAACCAAGTTTTCAGATCTAAGCACAGTGCTATACAGCCCCTAGACTGAGCAGTCAACTGAAGAAGGCAGTGTGCTTGGGAAGAAGGATATATCATATAAAGGAGGGAAATCAATTCATTCTATGTTCACTCTGAAAGTCAATTCATTCCGCATTTATTCTGTATTTACAATAATTCAGATCAAATCAGATCAGTCGCTCAGTCGTGTCTGACTCTTTGCGACCCCATGAACCGCAGCACGCCAGGCCTCCCTGTCCATCACCAACTCCTGGAGGTCATTCAGACTCACATCCATCGAGTCAGTGATGCCATCCAGCCATCTCATCCTCTGTCGTCCCCTTCTCCTCCTGCCCTCAATCCCTCCCAGCATCAGAGTCTTCTCCAATGAGTCAACTCTTCGCATGAGGTGGCCAAAATACTGGAGTTTCAGCTTTAGCATCATTCCTTCCAGAGAAATCCCAGGGCTGATCTCCTTCAGAATGGACTGGTTGGATCTCCTTGCAGTCCAAGGGACTCTCAAAAGTCTTCTCCAACACCACAGTTCAAAAGCATCAATTCTTCGGCGCTCAGCCTTCTTCACAGTCCAGCTCTCACATCCATACATGACCACAGGAAAGACCATAGCCTTGACTAGACGAATCTTTGTTGGCCAAGTAATGTCTCTGCTTTTGAATAAGCTATCTAGGTTGGTCATAACTTTCCTTCCAAGGAGTAAGCGTCTTTTAATTTCATGGCTGCAGTCACCATCTGCACTGATTTTGGAGCCCAGAAAAATAAAGTCTGACACTGTTTCCACTGTTTCTCCATCTATTTCCTGGGTAGAAATTACAGGGAGGCTGATTTTGCTATGACTTGAGGAAGAACTTTGCAACAATTAGTTAACTGGCTAAGAAACAATTTGCTTTGTCAAATGAATAGCCTGTCTCTAAAGACATTTAAGCCAACATCTGAAGACCACTTCACAGAAATGTTGGAGAAAATATTCCTGCATGGATGACATGAATGACATATAAGAATTTATCTAACAAAGATACTGTGGATGGGGCAGAATGACATTAGGAGAGATGATCTACATCTTTGGGCATCACAGTCTTCAGAGTCATATCTAGACAGCTCTGATGTACAATCTGTGTGTGTGTGTGTGTGTGTGTGTGTGTGTGTGTTAGTCACTCTGTCATGTCTGACTCTTTGTGACTCCATGGACTATTTCCTGCCAAGCTCCTTTGTCCATGGTTTTACCCAGGCAAGAATACTGGAGTGGGTAGCCTTTTCCCTCTCTAGGGGATCCTCCCAATCCAGGGAGTAAACCTGGGTCTCCTGCATTGCAGGTAGATTCTTTATCATCTGATCCACCAGGGAAGCCAATCTGATGTTCTATGGAACAATGCAATTGTAGATCAAGCAGAAGCTCCTTGTGAACAGATTTTCAGTTCAGTTGGCATAACCAGAGTGGTTGAACATGATGAACTAGAGCTCTACTTTCTAAAATATTTAAGATTTCTTACTATTGATGCTTCCAGATGTTCAAGCTGGATTTAGAAAAGGCAGAGCAACCAGAGATTAAATTGTCAACATCTGATGGGTCACTGAAAAAGCAAGAGAATTCCAGAAAAACATCTACTTCTGCTTTATTGATTATGTCAAAGCCTTTGACTGTGTGGATCACAACACACTGTGGAAAATTCTTCAAGAGATAGAAATATCAGACTGCCTTACCTGCCTCCTAAGAAAACTGCATGCACGTCAAGAAGCAACAGGCCATGGAACAGCAGACTGGTTCCAAATTCGGAAAGGAGTACGTCAAGGCTGTATATTACCATCCTGCTTATTTAACTTCTATCCAGAGCACATCATGCAAAAGGTCAGGCTGGATGAAGCACAAGCTGGAATCAAGATTGCCAGGAGAAATATCAAGAACCTCAGATACGCAGATGACACCACCCTTGTGGCAGAAAGTGAAGAAGAACTAAAAAACCTCTTGATGAAAGTGAAAGAGGAGAGTGAAAAGGCTGGCTTAAAACTCAACATTCAGAAAACTAAGACCATGGCATCTGGTCCCATCACTTCACGGAAAATATATGGGACAAAATGGAAACAATGACAGACTTTATTTTCTTTGGCTCCAAAATCACTGCAGATGGTGACCATGAAATAAAAAGATGCTTGGTCCTTGGAAGAAAGCTATGATCAACCTAGACAGCATATTAAAAAGCAGAGACATTATGTTGCCAACAAAGGTTCATCTAATCAAAGCTGTGGTTTTTCCAGTAGTCATGTATGGATGTGAGAGTTGGACTAAAAGAAAGCTGAGCACCGAAGAATTGATGCTTTTGCACTGTGGTGTTAGAGAAGACCCTTGAGAGTCCCTTGGACTGCAAGGAGATCCAACCAGTCCATCCTAAAGGAAATCAGTCCTGAATATTCACTGAAAAGACTGATGCTGAAGCTGAAACTCCAACACTTTGGACACCTGATGCAAAGAACTGACTCATTTGAAAAGACCCTGATGTTGGGAAAGATTGAAGGCAGGAGGACAAGGCAATGACAGAGGATGAGCAGGTTAGATGGCACCACTGACTCAATGGACATGAACTTGAGCAAGCTCTGCAAGTTGGTGATGGACAGGGAAGCCTGGCCTACTGTAGTCCATGGGGTCACAAAGAGTTGGATAAAATGTTATCACTTCTGGAATAATTAGATGTGAGTATTTCATATACTGAATTAGCACCTCAAGTTATGCTTTTGAATTTCTTGTAAAGGGTTAAAAGTTCTCATTAATTACACCTGAAATAACTTACCCAGAAGTGTGGTGGTGGGGAATTGGGTAATTACTTTCACCTGGGACATACAGACTTCCCCGGTGGCCCAGTGGCTAAGGCTCTGCACTCCCAATTCAGAAGGTTGAAATTCAATCCCTGGTCAGGCAACTAGATCCAACATGCCACAACTAAGAGTTTAGATGCCACAAGTAAAGATCTTGCATGCCACAACTAAGACCAAGAACAGACAAATTTAAAACAAACAAAGCAAAAAAAAAAAAAAAAAAAAAAAAACCAACCTGGGAGAACAAGATGGCAGAGAAGTAGCTGGATGTAGAGTACCTCTCTCTCCACAGAAACAGCAGGAATACACATTCAGACACATCAGTGCATCCTCAACACCAGCTGAGAATGGACAGGACTAACTGACCAGCAGAAAAGAATATATAGAACCATGCAAAACTCAAGGTCAAGCCCTGAGCCTTTGGAGTGGGAGCACTGAGACCAAGACCCTAGACTATCAGAGACCTAACCCTGCTAAGTCACTTCAGTCGTGTCTAACTCTGTGCAACCCCATAGACGGCAGCCCACCAGGCTCCCCCGTCCCTAGGATTCTCCAGGCAAGAACACTGGAGTGGGTTGCCATTTCCTTCTCCAATAGACCTAATCCTAGGTAGTATCAAATAGAGAGAACTCCCACAAAGGAAACCACATGAATATAATACTGGCATCACCCGGCCACCAGTAGCACCCTATGCAGGACGCTTCATCCAAATGAAATACAGAACAAAAGTATAAGCCAAAAGAAAAAAAAAGTATAAGCCAAAGTATCAACAGACAGGATTACCACCTCACTCAGCCTTGCCCATCAGAGGAAATACACACACACACACATACACACACACACACACACAAACTCAGTAAATCTCACTCTATATGAAGCTTACACAAAACACTGCACCAAGATTATGGGGGCAGAAACCAAAAGTAAAAAAGAATTCAACCTTGAAGCTTGAGAAGGAGACCTCAAACCCAATAAGTTTAAAAAGAAATAATGAAAAGGCAGAGAAATACTGCACAAATGAAGGAACAAACTAGAAATCAGAAGTCCAAATGAATGAAGAGGAAACAGGCAAACTACCTGAAAAAGATTCAGAATAATGATAGTAAAGACGATCAAAAACCTTGAAAAGAAAATGGAGAAAATGCAAGAATACAAAAACAAAGAGTTAGAAGAATTAAATGATAAACATACAGAGACAAACAACACAACTACTGAAATTGAAAATACTCTGGAAGGAATCAATAGCAGAATCTGTGAAGCAGAAGAATTAATCAGTGAGCTGGAAGATAAAATGATGGAAATAACTTCTGAAGCACAGAATAAAGTAAAAAGAATGAAAAGATCTGAGGATAGTCGCAAAAACCTCTGGAACAATATCAAATGCACCAACATTCAAATTATAGAGGTCCTAGAAGAAGAAAAGAAAAAGAAAGGGTATGAGAAAACTTTTGAAGAGATTATAGTTGAACATTTCCCCAACATGGAAAAGTAAACAGTCAAGTCCAAGAGGTACAAAGAGTCTTATACAGGATAAACCCATGGAGAAACACGCCAAGACACATACTAATCAAACTAAAAAGGCTAAACACAAAGAAAGAATATGAAAAGCAACAAGTAGTAAACAAGGGAAACCCCATATGTTTAACAGCTGATATTTCAGAAGAAACTCTGCAGGCCAGAAGGGAATGGCAGGATATATTTAAAGTACTGAAAGGGGAAAATCTACAATAAAGATGATAGTACCTAGCAAGAAACTCACTCAAAATTGATGGAGAAATAAAACGCTTTTCAGACAAGCAAAAGTTAAAAATAATTCAGTATCACCAAACCAGCTTTACAATAAATGTTAAAGGGATTTATATAGTCAAAAAATACGAGAAGAAAAAGAGCTACAAAATCAAACCCCAAACAACTAAGAAAATGGCAATAGGAACATATATACCAATAATTACTTTAAATGCAAATGGATTAAATGCTTAGGCCAAAAGACACAGACTGGCTGAATGGATATAAAAACAAGACCTATATATATGCTGTCTACAGGAACCCCACTTCAGACCTAAAGACACATATAGACTGAGAGTGAGAGGATGGAAAAATATATTCCATGCAAATGGGAAGAAAAAAAAAAAAAAGCTGGAGTAGCAATACTCATATCAGACAAAATAGACCTTAAAATAAAGTAGATTACAAGACATAAGGAGGGACAGTACATAATGATCAAGGGGTCAATCCAAAAGGAAAGACACAACAATTGTAAATATCTATGCACCCAACATAGGAGCACCTCAATACATAAAACAAACACTAAAGGACAAAAGGAAAAATTGACAGTAAAACAATGATAGTAGGAGACGTTTTAACACCCCACTCACACCAATGGACAGATCATCAAAACAGAAAATTAATAAGGAAACACAAGTCTTAAATTATACATTAGATGACATGGGTTTCATTGGTTTCTCTAGGACATTCCATCCAAATGCAGAAGAATACAACTTCTTCTCAAGTGCACATGGAACATTCTCCAGGATAGGCCACATCTTGGGTCACAAATGAAACCTCAGTAAATTTAACAAAATTGAAATCATATCAAGCATCTTTTCTGACCACAATGCTATGAGACTAGATAACAATTACAAGAAAAAAACTGTAAGAAACACAAACACATGGAGATTAAACAATATGTTTGTAAATAACCAACAGGTTACTGCAGAAATCAAAAGGGAAATCAAAAAATTTCTAGAAACAAATGACAATGAAAACGGGACACCTCAAAACCTATGAGATGCAGCAAAAGCAGTTCTAATAGGGAAGCTTATAGCAATACAATCCTACCCCAAGAAACAAGTAAAACATCAAATACACAACCTAACTTTTTACTTAAAACATCTGGAAAAATAAGAAGAAGAAAAAATCCCAAAATGAGCAGAAGGAAAGAAATCATGAAGATCCAAGCAGGAAAAAAATGAAAAAGAAAGGAAAGAAATAGTAAATATTAATAAAACTAAAAGCTGGTTCTCTGAGAAGATAAAATTGACAAAACTTTAGCAAGACTCATCAAGAAAAAAAGAAGAATCAAATCAACAAAATTAGAAATGAAAAAAGAGAGGTTACAACAGACAATGCAGAAATACAAAGGATTAAGAGACTATTTTGAACAACTATACGGAAATAAAATTGATAACCTAGAAGAAATGGACAGATTCTTATAAAAGTTCAATCTACCAAGACTGAACCAGGAAGAAACAGAAATTATGAACAACCAATTACAAGCACTGAAATGGAAGCTGTGATCAAAAATCTCCCCAAAGCAAAAGCCCAGGACCAGATAGCTTCACAGGAGAATTCTATCAAACATTTAGAGAAGAGCTAATGCCTATCCTTCTAAAACTCTTTCAGAAAATTTCAGAGGAAGGAACCCTTCCAAGCTCACTCTATGAGGCCACCATCACCCTGATACTAAAAGCAGACAAAGACAACACAAAAAAAGAAAACTACAGGCCAATATCACTGATGAACATAGATGCAAAATTCCTCAACAAAATTTTAGCAAACAGAATTCAACAACACATCAGAAAGCTCATACACCATGGTCAAG
The DNA here is from genome assembly GCA_935064755.1 of Tragelaphus eurycerus. Classification (NCBI taxonomy): domain Eukaryota; kingdom Metazoa; phylum Chordata; class Mammalia; order Artiodactyla; family Bovidae; genus Tragelaphus; species Tragelaphus eurycerus. The sequence goes on from CAKXYN010000023.1 coordinate 19,557,614, forward strand.
GATGGTTCATTCCAGGGATGCAAGGATTCTTCAATATATGCAAATAAATCAACATGACACACCATATTAACAAATTGAAAGATAAAAACCATATGATCATCTCAACTTATGCAGAAAAAAACCTTTGACAAAATTCAGCATCCATTTATGATTAAAACTCTTCAAAAAATGGGCACAGAAGGAACCTACCCCAACATAGTAAAGGCCATATATGACAGGCCTACGACAGACATTATTCTCAATGGTGAAAACCTGAAAGCATTTCCCCTAAGTACAGGAACAAGACAAGGGTGTCCACTTTCACCACTATTATTCAACATAGTTCTGGAAGTCCTAGCTACAGCCTTCAGAAAAGAAAAAGAAATAAAAGGAATACAGACTGGAAAAGAAGTAAAGCTGTCACTGTTTGCAGATAACATGATACTGTACATAGAAAACCCTAAAGATAGTATCAGAAAATTACTAGAGCTAATTAATGAATTTAGCAAAGTTGCAGGATCACAACAAAATCAATACACAGAAATCATTTGCATTTCTGTATACTAACAATGAAACATCAGAGAAATTAAAGAATCAATCCCATTCACAACTGTAACAAGAAGAATTAAATATCTAGGAATAAACTTACCTAAGGAGACAAAAGAACTGTATATTGAAAATTATAATACAATGATGAATGAAATCAAAGATGACCTAAACAGCTGGACAGATATCCACATTCTTGGGTAGGAAGAATCAATATTGTGAAAATGACTATATTACCAAATGCAATCTACAGATTCAATGCGATCCCTATCAAATTACCAATGGCATTTTTCACATAACTAGAACAAAAAATTTCATAATTCATATGGAAACACAAAAGACCCTGAATAGCCAATGCAATCTTGAGAAAGAGGAAGGGAGCTGGGGGAATCAAGCTTCCTGACTTCAGATTATACTACAAAGCTACAGTCATCAAGACAGTATGGTACTGGGACAAAAACAGAATCATAGATCAAAGGACCAAGCTACAAAGCCCAGAAATAAGCCCGTGCACCTATGGGTACCTTATTTTTGACAAAGGATGCAAGAATATACAATGTGACAAAGACAGCATCTTTAATAAATGGTGTTGGGAAAACTGGACAACTACATGTAAAAGAATGAAATTAGAACACTTTCTAACATCATACACAAACTCAAAATGGATTAAAGACCTAAATGTAAGACCAGAAACTATAAAGCTCTTAGAGGAAAACATAGGCAGAACACTCAATGCCACAAGTCAAAGCAAGATCCTCTATGACCCACCTCCTAGAGTAATGGAAATAAAAACAAAAGTAAACAAGTGGGACCTGATTGAACGTAAAAGCTTTTGCACAGCAAAGGAAACTATAAGCAAGGGGAAAAGACAGCCCGCAGAATGGAAGAAAATAATAGCAAATGAAACAATTGACAAAGGATTAATTTCCAAAATATGCAAGCAGCACATGCAACTCAATACCAGAAAAACAAACAGCCCAATCAAAAAGTGGGGGAAAGACCTAAACAGACATTTCTCCAAAGAAGACATACAGATGGCTAGCAAATGCATGAAAAGATGCTCAACATCACTCATTATTAGAGAAATGCAGATCAAAACTACAATGAGATATTACCACACACCAGTCAGAATGGCCATCATCAAAATGTCTATAAACAATAAATGCTGTAGAGGGTGTGGAGAAAAGGGAGCTCTTGCCTGTTGGTGGGAATGTAAATTGATATAGCCACTATGGAAAACGGTATGGAGATTCCCTAAAAATCTAGGAATAAAACCATCGTATGACACAGCACTCTCACTCCTAGGCATATACCCCGAGGAAACCAAAATTGAAACAGACACATCTATCCCATTGTTCATTGCAGCACTATTTACAACAGCTAGAACATGGAAGCAACCTAGATGTCCATCAACAGATGAATGGATAAAGAAGTTGTGGTACAGATACACAATGGAATATTATTCAACCATAAAAAGGAACACATTTGAGTCAGATATGCAGATGACACCATCCTTGTGGCAGAAAGTGAAGAAGAACTAAAGAGCCTCTGATGAATGTGAAAGAGGAGAGTGAAAATGTTGGCTTAAAGCTCAACATTCAAAAAACTAAGATCATGGCATCCAGTCCCATCACTTCATGACAAATAGATGGGGAAACAGTGGAAACAGTGGCAGATTTTATTTTTCTGGGCTCCAAAATCACTGCAGATGGTGATTTCAGCCATGAAATTAAAAGAGGCTTACTCCTTGGAAGGATAGTTACAACCAACCTAGACAGCATATTAAAAAGCAGAGACATTACCAACAAAGGTCCGTCTCGTCAAGGCTATGGTTTTTCCAGTGGTCATGTATGGATGCGAGAGTTGGACTATAAAGAAAACCGAGCACCGAAGAATTGATGCTTTTGAACTATGGTGTTGGAGAAGACTCTTGAGAGTCCCTTGGACTGCAAGGAGATCCAACAAGTCCATCCAAAAGGAGATCAGTCCTGGGTGTTCATTGGAAGGACTGATGCTGAAGCTGAAACTCCAATACTTTGGCCACTTGATGCGAAGAGCTGACTCATTTGAAAAGACCCTGATGCTGGGAAAGATTGAAGGCAGGAGGAGAAGGGGACAACAGAGGATGAGGTAGTTGGATGGCATCACTGACTCAATGGACATGAGTTTGGGTAAACTGCAGGAGTTGGTGATGGACAGGGAGGCCTGGCATGCTGCGGTTCATGGGGTAACAAAGAGTCGGACATGACTGAGCGACTGAACTGAACTGAACACATATATACAGAATCTAGAAAAATAGTACTGAAGAATTTATTTGCAGGGCAGCAGTGAAGAAACATATATAGAGAATACACTTATGGACTTGGGGAGAGGGGAAGAGAGGATGAGATGTATGGAGAGAACCACATGGAAACTTACATTAACATATGTAAAATAGATAGCCAATGGAAATTTGCTGTATATCTCAGGACACTCAAACTGGGGCTCTCTATCAACCAAGATGGGTGGGGTGGGGAGGGAGATGGGGGGGTGTTGAAAATGGAAGGGATATATGTATATCTATGGCTGATTAATGTTGAGATTTGACAGAAAACAGCAAAATTCTGTAAAGCAATTATACTTCAATTTAAAAATAAATTAATTAAAAAAAAAACTAACATATGATCCAGCAATTCCACTACTAAGTGTATACTTGTTAGGGAAATTAAATAAATAAATAATCTTCTTTAGGGTTCAGATACAAAGCAGAGCAGCCCTCTGACCTTGCTTCTAACCTGCCTGGACCCTTGCCCTGACTATGAGTGATCTGACTGTCTGATGTGAGTGGAAGAATTGTGGCACCATAGATAAGATAGGGGAAAATCTTGAAATTGTTGAGCTCTCAGAGGGGCCCTGGCCAACGGAGCCCCAGGCTAACAACATTCCAAATTTTACAGTACAAAACAAACAGCATTAATGTGAAACCAGAGCTGCAATTTGCTCACAGATTGATGATGATATCAGTTTGCACTCTGGGATTATAAACAGGAACACTGAACTGCAATCTTTGAAGTCACCCACAGAGTTGATGTGCTGTCTGGGACCTTTTCCCATGTGGAACTCTGGACTGCTGTCACAAGAGACTTCCCAGTGCTGTTTAAGTCTGTATGTTGGCAAATTCAGTTTGGTGATATATGTACTATTGCTCTCCTCTGCTGTTTCCATTTCACTTTTTTTTAAATGTTATTATATTGAAAGTAAGCTAGACAATTCTCTAAAAATTATTTGTATTATTTATTTGTAAAAAAAAATCTGAAGCATAATCAAATTTAAGAATTTTAGTATGGAATTCTACATTGCTAAAGTAAATCTTAGTCTGCCTACACATCCATTTCTCACTTCTCTTTCTTTGTACCACTGTGAAGCACAAAAATTCCCTTATTCATCTTGTACATTTCCAAGAGCATACTCTTTTCCTCCTAGGGAGAATTTTGTGTCCTAAAAAAACTGCATTCATACATAAGACTAAAATGTTAAAGTTTTTCACTGGTGACCTCATGATGGTATTTAAGTAACTTGTAGGGTCATCTAAACTGTTGTTAAATTTTATCCTGTACCTCAAGAAGGAAAGTCATAAAATAGTGACTCAAGTCAATAGAACAATTTTAGATCATATCCAGGGACTCATTCTCCACCTATTTTCCACCTATTTGATGAAAAGAAGAGTCACATTTATGTCTGATTTTGTGTTGAGTATAACATGTTATATAATAATGTTCTTGTTCAGTCATTAAGTTATGTCTGACTCTTTGGGACCCTATGGACTGTAGCATGCCAGTCTCCCCTGTCCTCCACTATCTCCAAGAGTTTGCTCAAATTCATGTCCATTGAGTCAGTGATACTATCTAACCAACTCATCCTCTGCCATCCCCTTCTCCTCTTGCCTTCCATTTTCCCAGCATCATGGTCTTTTCAATGAGCTGGCTATTTGCATCAGGTGGCCAAAATATTGTAGCTTCAGCAACAGTCCCTCCAATGAATATTCAGGGTTGATTTCCTTTAAGACTGACTGGTTTGATCTTCTTGTATTCCAAGAAACTCTCAAGAGTCTTCTTTAAAAAGCTATAACAAGTGGGAGTCCCTGCCTCTTAAAATAACAATGTATGGAATTATTATTATTAAATATTATCATATTTAGCTATATTTAACTATTATTATAGCTAAATATAATAGTTTATTATGTAATATGTTATATTATATTATAATAGTTTAACACATTGTTTCTAATCCTCATAGACACCTTTTAAGTAGGTTTAAGGTATCTTTTAAAATAGGTTTGACAGAGGAGCTAAGATGGCAGAGGAATAGGACGGGGAGAACACTTTCTCTTCCACAAATTCATCAAAAGAACATTTAAACGCAGAGTAAATTCCACAAAACAACTTCTGAATGCCGGCAGAGGACATCAGGCACCAAGGAAAGCAACCCATTGCCTTCTAAAGGAGGTAGGGAAAATATAAAAGACAAAAAAAGAGACAAAAGAGGGAGGGACGGACCTCTGTCCCGGGAAGGAAGTCTTAAAAAGAGAGAAGTTTCCAAACACCAGGAAACATTCTCACTGCCGAGTTTTTGCCGAGCCTGGGAAGCACAGAGGGCAACACAACAGGGAGGATAAATAAATAAACAATTAAAACCCACAGATTAGGAGGCCTGCGGTAATCCCCCCAGCGGAAAAGCAGTGCAGATGCCTGCATCCACCATTAGCAAGCGGGGGCTGGGCAGGGAGGCGTGGCGTGGGCTGCATTGCTTAGAGTAAGGATCTGGCCTGATATCCTGAGCGCTACCTGAGCGAAATAATTTGAGCCAGCAAACCAGACTGTGGGATATCTACCACGCAAAAAGCCAGCCCTAACCTAAGACACCGCCAGGCCTGCGCACGGAACAAAGGACTGTACAGAGATAGACGGCTGCAGACTGTCCCCCTCCGGTGACAGGCAGCCAGAGCCAGAGAGGGGCAATCGCAGCCCCAGAGAGACATTATCTACAAAACTGTAAGCAGGCATCTTTGCTAACTAGGACTTCTTGGGGCTCTGAACGGTCAACATCTGCCTGAGAAGGTGCGCCGGTTGTACATCCAGAAAACCGAGCGGCGGGGAGGTGATAAGTCACAGAAGCTGCGCTCGCTAAACAACTCATCACCTGCGCTGCTCGGATCTGTGAAGGGCACAAAACGCAGGCCCAACCGAACCTGGGCCTCTGAGGACTACCCGAGTGCCTGAACTTGAGCAGCTTAGACCTGGGAGGGGTAAGCAGCCCAGGGCCGGCCACGGATGGTTCCTGGAGCAACCTAGAGTCTGAGCAGTGTGGGCAGGGAGGCTACACGTGCCGTGAGTGGGGGCAGGCCCAGTGTGGCTGAGGCACTGCGAGCACATGCCAGTGTTATTTATTTGCAGCGTCCCTCTCTCCCCACGGCGTGACTGAACAAGTGAGCCTAAAAAAAAAAAAAAAGTGTCCACCACCACCCCCTTTGTATCAGGGCGGAAATCAGACACTGAAGAGACCAGCAAACAGAAGAAGCTATAACAGAGGGAAGCGCCGTGGAAGCGACAGGCAATAAACTAAAACCCCGTGGTTAGTACCAACTTAACAGGAAGGGGCCTACATATCTTCAAAAATATAAGCCGGAACAAGGAACTAGCCGATAATGAACTGAACCCACAATACCCACAACAATATCAGAGAAAGTCCTATGTATATTTTTACTATTTTAACGTTCATTCTTTCTTTTTTTTTTATTTAAAAAAATTTTTTTAATCCTCTATTACTCCTTTAATTTTCACTTTTATAACCTTCTATTACTTTGTAAAAATAATAAATAAAAGGCCCTTTTTAAAAAACAAACTTCATATATATATTTTTTATAACTTTTGTGACTTATTTTTTTCTTTTTCTTTTCTTTAACATTGTATTTTTGAAATTCCAAACTCTGTTCTAGATTTTTAATTTTAGCTTTTTGGTATTTGTTATGAACTTTGTACCTATTTTTTTTAATAACTTTTGTGACTTTTTTTTCCCTCTCTCTTTCTATCTCTTCATCTTTTCTTTAACATTGTATTCCTAAAATTCCAAACTCTACTCTAGATCTTTAATTTATGTTTTCTGGTATTAGTTATCAATTTGTACCTATATCTTCTTTATAACTTTTGTGACTTTGTTTGTTTTTGTTTTCTTTCTTTTTTTCTTCTCTCTTTCTTTTTCTTCTTCTTTTCTTTAACATTGTATTTTTGAAATTCCAAACTCTGCTCTAGATTTTTAATTTTAGCTTTTTGGTATTTGAGTCTGAGTGACCTCCGAGAGCTGGTGATGGATAGGGAGGCCTGGCGTGCTGCAGTTCATGGGGTCGCAAAGAGTCGGACACGACTGAGTGACTGATCTGATCTGATCTGATCAATTTTGTACCTATATTTTCTTTTCATACTGTTCATACTGTTCATGGGGTTCTCAAGGCAAGAATACTGAAGTGGTTTGCCATTCCCTTCTCCAGCGGACCACACCCTGTCATATCTCTCCACCATGACCCGCCCATCCCAGGTTGCCCCTCGGAAAATATATATATATATATTTTTTCTTTATAACTTTTGAGATTTTTTTTTCTTTTTCTCTCTTTCTTTTCCTTCTTCTTTTCTTTAATATTGTATTTTTGAAACTCAAAACTCTACTCTAGATTTTTAATTTTTGCTTTTAGGTATTTGTTACCAATTTTGTACCTTTAAGAACCCACTTAGGGAACTGATTACTGACTGGATCTGTCTCCTTTTCATTCCCTCCTTTTAACCTCCTGACCACCTCTGTCTCCTTCCTCCCTCTTTTCTTCTCTATATAACTCCGTGAACATCTCTGAGCGGTCCAGTTGTGGAGTGCACATAAGGAAGTGATTACTGGTTAGCCCGCTCTCTCCTCTATTGATTCCACCACATCTCATTCGGGTCACCTCTAACTCCCTCCTCCCTCTTCTCTTCTCCGTGTAACGCTGTGAACCTCTCTGGGTGACCCACACAGTGGAGAAACTTTTCATCTTTAACCTAGATGTTTTATCAATAGTGCTGTATAGAAGGAGAAGTTTTGAGACTACTGTAAAAATAAGACCGATAACTGGAAGCAGGAGGCTTAGGTCCAAACCGTAACTCCAGGGAACATTAATTGACAGGAGCTCATCAAATGCCTCCATACCTACACTGAAACCAAGCACCACACAACGGCCAACAAGTTCCACAGCAAGACATACTAAGCAAATTCTCCAGCAACACAGGAACACAGACCTGAGCTCCAATATACAGGCTACTCAAAGTCACCCCGAAACCACAGACATCTCATAACTCATTACTGGACACTTCATTGCACTCCAGAGAGAAGAAATTCAGCTCCATCCACCAGAACACCGACACAAGCTTCCCTAACCAAGAAACCTTGACAAGCCACCTGTACAAACCCACAGACAGTGAGGAAATGCCACAATAAAGAGAACTCCACAAACTGCCAGAATACAGTAAGGACAACCCAAACTCAGCAATTTAAACAAGATGAAGAGACAGAGGAATACCCAGCAGGTAAAGGAACAGGATAAATGCCCACCAAACAAAACAAAAGAGGAAGAAATAGCGAATCAACCTGATAAAGAAATCCGAATAATGATAGTGAAATTAATCCAAAATTTTGAAATCAAAATGGAATCACAGATAAATAGCCTGCAGAAAAAGATTGAGAAGATGCAAGAAAGGTTTAACAAGGACCTAGAAGAAATAAAAGAGTCAATATATAATGAATAATGCAATAAATGAGATGAAAAACACTCTGGAGGCAACAAATAGTAGAATAACAGAGGCAGAAGATAGAATTAGTGAATTAGAAGATAGAATGGTAGAAATAAATGAATCAGAGGAGAAAAAAGAAAAACGAATTAAAAGAAATGAGGACAATCTCAGAGACCTCCAGGACAATATTAAACGTTACAACATTTGAATCATAGGAGTTTCAGAAGAAGAAGACAAAAAGAAAGACCATGAGAAAATACTAGAGGAGACAATAGTTGAAAACTTCCCTAAAATGGGGAAGGAAATAATCACTCAAGTTCAAAAAACACAGAGAGTCCCAAACAGGATAAACCCAAAGCAAAACATCCCAAGACACATATTAATCAAATTAACAAAGATCAAACACAAAGAACAAATATTAAAAGCAGCAAGGGAAAAACAACAAATAACACACAAGGGAATTCCCATAAGGATAACAGCTGATCTTTCAATAGAAACTCTCCAAGCCAGGAGGGAATGGCAAGACATACTTAAAGTGATGAAAGAAAATAACCTACAGCCAGATTATTGTACCCAGCAAGGATCTCATTTAAATATGAAGGAGAAATCAAAAGCTTTACAGACAAGCAAAAGCTGAGAGAATTCAGCACCACCAAACCAGCTCTCCAACAAATACTAAAGGACATTCTCTAGACAGGAAACACAAAAAGGGTGTATAAACTTGAACCCAAAACAATAAAGTAAATGGCAACGGGATCATACTACTACTACTGCATCACTTCAGTCGTGTCCGACTCTGTGTGACCCCATAGACGGCAGTCAACCAGGCTTCCCGTCCCTGGGATTCTCCAGGCAAGAACGCTGGAGTGGGTTGCCATTTCCTTCTCCATTGCGTGAAAGTGAAAAGTGAAAGTGAAGTCACTCCATCGTGTCCGAATCCAGCGACCCCATGAACTGCAGCCTACCAGGCTCCTCCGTCCATGGGATTTTCCAGGCAAAAGTACTGGAGTGGGGTGCCATTGCCTTCTCCAATGGGATCATACTTATCAATAATTACCTTAAATGTAAATGGGTTGAATGCCCCAACCAAAAGACAGAGACTGGCCGAATGGATACAAAAACAAGACCCCTACATATGTTGTCTACAAGAGACCCACCTCAAAACAGGGGACACATACAGACTGAAAGTGAAGAGCTGGAAAAAGATTTTCCATCCAAATAGGGACCAAAAGAAAGCAGGAGTAGCAATACTCATATCAGATATCAGATAAAATAGACTTTAAAACAAAGGCTGTGAAAAGAGACAAAGAAGGTCACTATGTAATGATCAAAGGATCAATCCAAGAAGAAGATATAACAATTATAAACATATATGCACCCAACATAGGAGCACCGCAATATGTAAGACAAATACTAACGAGTATGAAAGGAGAAATCAACAATAACACAATAATACTGAGAGACTTTAAAACCCCACTCACACCAATGGATAGATCAACTGAATGGAAAATTAACAAGGAAACACAAACTTTAAACGATACAATAGACCAGTTAGACCTAATTGATATCTATAGGACATTTCATCCCAAAACAATGAATTTCACCTTTTTCTCAAGCGCACACGGAATCTTCTCCAGGATAGATCACATCCTGGGCCATAAATACAGCCTTTGGAAATTCAGAAAAATTGAAATCATTCCAAGCATCTTTTCTGACCACAATGCAGTAAGATTAAATCTCAATAACAGGAGAAAAACTATTAAAAATTCCAAAATATGGAGGCTAAACAACACGCTGCTGAATAACCAACAAATCACAGAAGAAATCAAAAAAGAAATAAAAATCTGCATAGAAACGAATGAAAATGAAAACACAAAACCTGTGGGACACTGTAAAAGCAGTCCTAAGGGGAAAGTTCATAGCAATACAGGCATACCTCAAGAAACAATAAAAAAGTCAAATAAATAACCTAACTCTACACCTAAAGCAACTGGAAAAGAAAGAAATGAAGAACCCCAGGGTCAGTAGAAGTAAAGAAATCTTAAAAATTAGGGCAGAAATAAATGCAAAACAAACAAAAGAGACCATAGCAAAAATCAACAAAGCCAAAAACTGGTTCTTTGAAAGGGTAAATAAAATTGAAAAATCATTAGCCAGACTCATCAAGAAACAAAGGGAGAAAAATCAAATCAATAAAATTAGAAATGAAAATGGAGAGATCACAACAGACAACACGGAAATACAAAGGATCATAAGAGACTACTATCAGCAATTATATGGCAACAAAATGGACAATGTGGAAGAAATGGACAAATTCTTAGAAAAGTACAACTTTCCAAAACTGGATCAGGAAGAAGTAGAAAATCTTAACAGACCCATCACAAGCAAGGAAATTGAAACTGTAATCAGAAATCTTTCAGCAAACAAAAGCCCAGGTCCAGAGGGCTTCACAGCTGAATTCTACCAAAAATTTAGAGAAGAGCTAACACCTATCCTACTCAAACTCTTCAAGAAAATTGCAGAGGAGGTAAACTTCCAAATACATTCTATGAGGCCACCATCACCCTAATACCAAAACCGGACAAAGATGCCAGAGAAAAAGAAAACTACAGGCCAATATCACTGATGAACATATATGCAAAAATCCTTAACAAAATTCTAGCAATCAGAATCCAACAACACATTAAAAAGATTATACACCATGACCAAGTGGGCTTTATTTCACAGATGCAAGGATTCTTCAATATCCACAAATCAATCACTGTAATACACCACATGAACAAATTGAAAAATAAAAACCATATGATTATCTCAATAGATGCAGAGAAAGCCTTTGACAAAATTCAACATTAATTTATGATAAAAACTCTCCAGAAAGCAGGAGTAGAAGGAACATCAGATCAGATCAGATCAGTCGCTCAGTCGTGTCCGACTCTTTGCGACCCCATGAACCGCAGCACGCCAGGCCTCCCTGTCCATCACCAGCTCCCGGAGGTCACTCAGACTCGCATCCATCGAGTCAGTGATGCCATCCAGCCATCTCATCCTCTGTCGTCCCCTTCTCCTCCTGCCCTCAATCCCTCCCAGCATCAGAGTCTTCTCCAATGAGTCAACTCTTCGCATGAGGTGGCCAAAATTCTCCAGTAGCATATTGGGCCCTTACTGACCTGGGGAGTTTCTCTTTCAGTATCCTATCATTTTGTCTTTTCATACTGTTCATGGGGTTCTCAAGGCAAGAATACTGAAGTGGTTTGCCATTCCCTTCTCCAGCGGACCACACCCTGTCATATCTCTCCACCATGACCCGCCCATCCCAGGTTGCCCCTCGGGCATGGCTTAATTTCATTGAGTTAGACAAGGGTGTGGTCCTTGTGTGATTAGATTGACTAGTTATCTGTGAGAATGGTTTTAGTGTATTTGCCCTCTGATGCCCTCTTTCAAGACCTACTGTCTTACTTGGGTTTCTCTTACCTCGGGCGTGGGGTATCTCATCCCGGCTGCTCCTGGCTGCTCCCGGCCAGCGAAGCACAGCCATCGCACCTTACCTTGGACGAGGGGTCTCTCCTCACCGCCGCCCTTTCTGACCTCGGTCGTGGGGTAGCTCTTCTCCGCCCTGCTTAGTGAGCTGGCCCTCACCGCCGTCCTTCCTCGGTCGTGGGGTAGCTCCTCTCGGCCGCGCTCTTAGTGCGCGACGCAGCCGGCGGGGGGCGCTCTTAGTGCGCGACGCAGCCGGCGGGGCGCGGCGCTCTTAGTGCGCGACGCAGCCGGCGGGGCGCGGCGCTCTTAGTGCGCGACGCAGCCGGCGGGGCGGGGCGCTCTTAGTGCGCGACGCAGCCGGGCGGGGCGCTCTTAAATGGCGCGCCGGTCGCGGGGAGGCGAGGTCGCTCTTAAATACCTCAACATAATAAAAGCTATATATGACAAACCCACAGCAAACATTATCCTCAATGGTGAAAAATTGAAAGCATTTCCTCTAAAGTCAGGAACAAGACAAGGGTGCCCACTTTCACCATTACTATTCAACATAGTTTTGGAAGTTTTGGCCACAGCAATCAGAGCAGAAAAAGAAATAAAGGAATCCAAATTGGAAAAGAAGAAGTCAAACTCTCACTGTTTGCAGATGACATGATCCTCTACATAGAAAACCCTAAAGACTCCACCAGAAAATTACTAGAACTAATCAATGAATATAGTAAAGTTGCAGGATATAAAATCAACACACAGAAATCCCTTGCATTCCTGTACACTAATAATGAGAAAATAGAGAAATTAAGGAAACAATTCCATTCACCATTGCAACGAAAAGAATAAAATACTTAGGAATATATCTACCTAAAGAAACTAAAGACCTATATATAGAAAACTATAAAACACTGGTGAAAGAAATCAAAGAGGACACTAATAGATGGAGAAATACACCATGTTCATGGATTGGCAAAATCAACATAGTGAAAATGAGTATACTACCCAAAGCAATTTATAGATTCAATGCAATCCCCATCAAGCTACAACGGTATTCTTCACAGAGCTAGAACAAATAATTTCTCAATTTGTATGGAAATACAAAAAACCTTGAATAGACAAAGCTATCTTGAGAAAGAAGAATGGAACTGGAGGAATCAACCTGCCTGACTTCAGGCTCTACTACAAAGCCACAGTCATCAAGACAATATGGTCCTGGCACAAAGACAGAAATATAGATCAATGGAACAAAATAGAAAGCCCAGAGATAAATCCACGCACATATGGTCACCTTATCTTTGATAAAGGAAGCAAGAATATACAATGGATTAAAGACAATCTCTTTAACAAGTGGTGCTGGGAAAACTGGTCTACCACTTGTAAAAGAATTAAACTAGAGCACTTTCTAACACCATAAACAAAAATAAACTCAAAATGGATTAAAGATCTAAATGTAAGACCAGAAACTATAAAACTCATAGAGGAGAACATAGGCAAAACACTGTCTGACATACATCACAGCAGGATCCTCTATGACCCACCTCCCAGAATATTGGAAATAAAATCAAATATAAACAAATGGGACCTAATTAAACTTAAAAGCTTCTGCACAACAAAGGAAACTATAAGCAAGGTGAAAAGACAGCCTTCAGAATGCAAGAAAATAATAGCAAATGAAGCAACAGACAAACAACTAATCTCAAAAATATACAAGCAACTCCTACAGCTCAATTCCAGAAAAGTAAACAACCCAATAAAAAAATGGGCCAAAGAACTAAACAGACATTTCTCCAAAGAAGACATACAGATGGCTAACAAACACATGAAAAGATGCTCAACATCACTCATTATCAGAGAAATGCAAATCAAAATCACTATAGGGTACCATTTCACACCAGTCAGAATGGCTGCGATCCAAAAGTCTACAAGCAATAAATGCTGGAGAGGGTGTGGAGAAAAGGGAACCCTCTTACACTGTTGCTGGGAATGCAAACTAGTGCAGCCACTTTGGAGAACAGTATGGAGATTCCTCAAAAAACTGGGAATAGAACTGCCTTATGATCCAGCAATCCCACTGCTGGGCATACACACTGAGAAAACCAGAATTGAAAGAGACACGTGTACCCCAATGTTCATCGCAGCACTGTTTATAATAGCCAGGACATGGAAGAAACCTAGATGTCCATCAGCAGATGAATGGATAAGAATGCTGTGGTACATATACACAATGGAGTATTACTCAGCCATTAAATAGAATACATATGAATCAGTTCTAATGAGGTGGATGAAATTGGAACCTATTATACAGAGTGAAGTAAGCCAGAAAGAAAAACACCAATACAGTATACTAACACATATATATGGAATTTAGAAAGATGGTAACAATAACCCTGTATACGAGACAGCAAAAGGGACACTGATATTAAGAAAAGTCTTTTGGACTCTGGGAGAGGGAGACGGTGGGATGATTTGGGAGAATGGCATTGAAATAAGTATAATATATATGAAACCAGTCGCCAGCCCAGGTTCGATGCCTGATACCGGATGCCTGGGGCTGGTGCAATGGGACGACCTAGAGGGATGGTATGGGGCGGGAGGAGGGAGGAGGGTTCAGGATGGGGAACACATGTATACCTGTGGCAGATTCATTTTGATACATGGCAAAACCAATACAATATTGTAAAGTTAAATAAAATAAAATAGGTTTGACAATCTTCATTTTACTAATTTAAGTAACTTCTGTTAAGTCACTAAGTCACTTCAGTCTTGGCCGACTCTGTGCGACCCCATAGATGGCAGCCCACCAGGCTCCCCCGTCCCTGGGATTCTCTAGGCAAGAACACTGGAGTGGGGTGCCATTTCCTTCTCCAATAAGTAACTTCTAGCCTCCACTAATTGAGAAAGACCAGATCCAAACTTTTAACAATAAGAATTTTTCTATTATTTCAAGTGAGTGGAACTCCACTTGATAACATTTTTTAAAGAAACTTCACCAATGGGAAAGGATGTAGCTGAGCATCAGTTCAGGTGCTAGGGACTTACCTGCTGCCAGTGTCCCCTGTTCTTTTTTATCTCTCTTCTTCTTCTGTTTCTTCAACAGTGCCAATGAAATAAATGGGATCTACAGTTTTCTGTTTTAATATTTAGGAATGAGTACAATTTCTTTAGCCCAATAAATATAGGGCTATTCAAATTTTTTTATGTTTTCTGGCAGTTAAGATTAGTCAAAGGGAACTTATTAATTTAGTGTAAGTTGACAAATTATTATTATAAAATGACTCACAATAATTCTCTAGGATTTTACTCTAGGATCTTTTGAGTATATTATCTTATATTCCAATATTTATGTCTTGTTTTTGTTCAGTCACTAACTCATGTCTGACTCTTCATTACCCCATGCTGAGCAGTATGCCATGCCTCCCTATCTCTTACCATCTACTGGAGTATGCCCAGGTTCATGTCCATTGCATCAATGATGCCATCCAGCCATCTCATCCTTTGTCACTGTCTTCACCTCTGCCTTCAATCTTTCCCAGCATCAGGGTGTTTTCCAATGTGTTGGCTCTTCGCATCATGTGGCCAAAGCACTAGAGCTTCAGCTTCAGCATCAGTACTTCCAGGGAGAATTCAGGGTTGATTTCCTTTAAGACTGACTGGTTTTATCTCCTTTCTGTCCAGGGGATTCTCAAGAGTCTCTTCCAGCACCACAGTTTGGAAGCATCAACTCTTTGGTGCTCTGCCTTCCTTATGGTCCAGCTCTCACAACCCTACATGACTACTGGAATGATTGTAGCCTTGACTATGTGGACTTTTGTTGGCAAAGTGATGTCTTTGCTTTTTAACACACTGTCTACGTTTGTCATAGTGTTCATGCCAAGAAGCAACTGTTTTCTCATTTCATTGCTGCAGTCACCATCTGCAGTGATCATAGAGCTCAAAAAGAGGAAATCTATCATTGCTTTCACCTTTTCCCCTTCTATTTGACATGAAGTAATGGGGCTGGATGCCATGATCTTCAGTTCAGTTCAGTCGCTCAGTCGTGTCTGACTCTTTGCAACCCCATGAATGACAGCAAGCCAGGCATACTGGTCCATCACCAACTCCCGAAGTTCACTCAGACTCACATCCATCGAGTCAGTGATGCCATCCAGCCATCTCATCCTCTGTCGTCCCCTTCTCCTCCTGCCCCCAATCCCTCCCAGCATCAGTCTTTTCCAATGAGTCAACTCTTCACATGAGGTGGCCAAAGGACTGGAGTTTCAGCCTTAGCATCATTCCTTCCAAAGAAATCCCAGGGCTGATCTCCTTCAGAATGGACTGGTTGGATCTCCTTGCAGTCCAAGTGACTCTCAAGAGTCTTCTCCAACACCACAGTTCAAAAGCATCAATTCTTCAGCGCTCAGCCTTCTTCACAGTCCAACTCTCACATCCATACATGACCACAGGAAAAACCATAGCCTTGACTAGACGGACCTTTGTTGGCAAAGTAATGTCTCTGATTTTGAATATGCTATGTAGGTTGGTCATAACTTTCCTTCCAAGGAGTAAGCATCTTTTAATTTCACGGCTGCAGTCACCATCTGCAGTGATTTTGGAGCCCCCCAAAAATAAAGTCTGACACTGTTTCCACTGTTTCCCCATCTATTTCCTATGAAGTGATGGGACTGGATGCCATGATCTTCGTTTTCTGAATGTAGAGCTTTAAGCCAACCTTTTCACTCTCCACTTTCACTTTCATCAAGAGGCTTTTGAGTTCCTCTTCACTTTCTGCCATAAGGGTGGTGTCATCTGCATATCTGAGGTTCTTGATATTTCTCCCTGCAATCTTGATTCCAGCTTGTGCTTCTTCCAGCCCAGCGTTTCTCATGATGGACTCTGCATATAAGTTAAATAAACAGGGTAACAATATACAGCCTTGACGAACTCCTTTTCCTATTTGGAACCAGTCTGTTGTTCCATGACCAGTTCTAACTGTTGCTTCCTGACCTGCACATAGGTTTCTCAAGAGGCAGATCAGGTGGTCTGGTATTCCCATCTCTTTCAGAATTTTCCACAGTTTATTGTGATCCACACAGTAAAAGGCTCTGGCATAGTCAATAAAGCAGAAATAGATGTTTTTCTGGAACTCTCTTGCTTTTTCCATGATCCAGAGAATGTTGGCAATTTGATCTCCATTTCCTCTGCCTTTTCTAAAACCCCAGCTTGAACATCTGGAAGTTCACGGTTCACATATTGCTGAAGCCTGGCTTGGAGAATCTTGAGCATTACTCTACTAGCGTGTGAGATGAATGCAATTGTGCAGTAGTTTGAGCATTCTTTGGCATTGCCTTTCTTTGGGATTGGAATGAAAACTGACCTTTTTCACTCCTATGACCACTGCTGAGTTTTCCAAATTTGCTGGCATATTGAGTGCAGCACTTTCACAGCATCATCTTCCAGGATTTGGAATAGCACAACTGGAATTCCATCACCTCCACTAGCTTTGTTCGTAGTGATGCTTTCTAAGGCCCACTTGACTTCCCATTCCAGGATGTCTGGCTCTAGGTCAGTGATCACACCGTCGTGATTATCTGGGTCGTGAAGATCTTTTTGTACAGTTCTTCTGTGTATTCTTGCCACCTCTTCTTAATATCTTCTGCTTCTGTTAGGTCCATACCATTTCTGTCCTTTATTGAGTTGTTTTAATATTTAGATTCAAGCCGATTCTTTTACTCTCCTCCTTCACCCTCATCTTTAGATCCTCTTCACTTTCTGCCATTAGAGTGGTATCATCTGTGTATCTAAGGTTGTTAATATTTCTCCCTGAAGTCTTGAGTCCAGCTTGCAAATAATCCAGCCTGGCATTTCTCATGATGTGCTCTGCATATATGTTAAACAGGGTGACAATAATCCTTGTTGTACTCCTTTCTAAATCCTGAACCAGTCAGTTGTTTCATATAAGGTTCTAACTGTCATTTCTTGACCAGCATACAAGTTTCTCAGGAGACAGGTAAGATGGTCTGGTATTCTATCTCTTTAAGTTTTCCACAGTTTGTTATGATCCACAGAATCAAAGGCTTCAGTCAATGAAACAGAGGCAGATATTTTCCTGGAATTCCCTTGCTTTCTCTATGATCCAGTGAATGTTGGCAATTTGATCTCTGGTAGCTTCATTGACTATAGTGCTTCCTAAGACCCACTTACTTCACACTCCAGGATGTCTGGCTCTGGGTGAGTGACCACACCATTGTGGTTATCTGGGTTATTAAGATGACTTTTTAACAGTTCTTCTGTGTAGTCTTTCCATTTCCTCTTTATCTCTTCTGCTTCTATTAGGTCTTTACCATTTCCTTTATTGTCCCCATTCTTGGATGAAATATTCTTTTGATATTTCCAATTGTCTTGAAGAGATCTCTAGTCTTTCCTCTTCTGCTGTTTTCCTCTATATCTTTACATTTTTCATTGAAGAAGGCCTTCTTATCTCTAGTTTCTATTCTCTGGGACTCTGCATTTAGTTGGGTATACCTTTCCCTTTCTCTCTTGCTTTTTGCTTCTCTTCTTTTTTCAGCCATTTGGAAAGCCTCCTCAGACAACTACTTTGCCTTCTTGCTTTTCCTTTTCGTTGGGATGGTTTTGTTCATTGCCTCCTGTACAGTATTATGGAACTCTGTCCATAGTTCTTTAGGCACTCTGTTTACTAGATCTAAGTCCTTGAATCTATCAGTCACCTCCACTCTATATTCATAGGGGATTGATTTAAATCATTCCTGGCTGGCCTAGTGGTTTTCCACACTTTTTTCAGTTTAAGCCTGAATTTTGCTATGAGAAGCTGGTGACCTGGGCCACCATCAGCTCCAGGTCTTGTTTTTGCTGACTGGCACAAAAGATGACTTTACACATGGACATCACCAAATGGTCAATACTGAAAGACAGAAATATAGATCAATGGAACAAAATAGAAAGCCCAGAGATAAATCCATGCACCTATGGACACCTTATCTTTGACAAAGGAAGCAAGAATATACAACAGAGAAAAGACAAACTTTTTAACAAGTGGTGCTGGAAAAACTGATCAAACACTTGTAAAAGAATGAAACTAGAACACTTTCTAACACCATACACCAGAATAAACTCAAAATGAATTAAAGATCTAAACATAAGACCAGAAACTATAAAACTCTTAGAGGACAACATAGGCAAAACACTCTGACATAAATCACAGCATGACCCTCTATGACCCACCTCCCAGAATATCGGAAATAAAAGCAAAAATAAACAAATGGGACCTAATTAAAATTAAAAAGCTTCTGCACAACAAAGGAAACTATAAGCAAGGTGAAAAGACAGCCTTCAGAATGGGAGAAAATAATAGCTAATGAAGCAACTGACAAACAACTAATCTCAAAAAATATACAAGCAAATATACAAGCAACTCCTACAGCTCAATTCCAGAAAAATAAATGACCCAGTCAAAAAATGGGCCAAAGAACTAAACAGACATTTCTCCAAAGAAGACATACAGATGGCTAACAAACACATGAAAAGATGTTCAACATCACTCATTATCAGAGAAATGCAAATCAAAACCACAATGAGGTACCATTTCACACCAGTCAGAATGGCTGTGATCCAAAAGTCTACAAGCAATAAATGCTGGAGAGGATGTGGAGAAAAGGGAACCCTCTTATACTGCTGGTGGGAATGCAAACTAATACAGCCACTGTGGAGAACAGTGTGGAGATTCCTTAAAAAACTGGAAATAGAACTGCCTTATGATCCAGCAATCCCACTGCTGGGCATACACACTGAGAAAGCCAGAATTGAAAGAGACCCATGTACCCCAGTGTTCATCGCAGTACTGTTTATAATAGCCAGGACATGGAAACAACCTAGATGTCCATCAGCAGATGAATGGATAAGAAAGCTGTGGTACATATACATAATGGAGTATTACTCAGCCATTAAAAAGAATACATTTTAATCAGTTCTAATTTATTTATTTTAATTGGAGGCTAATTATTTTACAATATTGTAGTGGTTTTTGCCATACATTTACATGAATCAGCCATGGGTGTACATGTGTCCCCCATCGTGAATCCCCCCTCCCTCATCTCTCCCCAATCCTTCAGGGTTGTCCCAGTGCACCAGCCCTGAGCGCCCTGTCTTATGCATCGAACCTGGACTGACAATCTATTTCACATATGGCAATACACATGTTTCAATGCTATTCTCTCACATCATCCCACCCTCGCCTTCTCCCACAGAGTCTAAATGTCTGTTCTTTACATCTGTGTCTCTTTTGCTGTCTCACATATAGGGTCATCACTCCTTTAATCACATTTTAAACACTAAATCTCACTACATTTTCCCAAGGATTCTATCTAATTACACTACATTGGCAAGCCCTAATTTTTTCTGCTTTTTTCCCCTTCTTTGTGAAGTTTCTTTCTTTGATCTTCCTCTACACTGAGCTCTTCCTATGAAAATTCTTTTCATACATTTATAACTTGCATTTGTATTCAGCATAAATCAAAAATTTTGTTTTATTCTCATTTGTATTCTTATTAACATATAGCATGGTGCTTTACACACTTACTAGCCACATAGTAAATATCTATTAATTTAATCAACATGAATTTCAAAGACCTCACTAGTACTCTTTGCACACACACAGGACAAAATCAAGACATATTTTGAGTGATTTATAAGGGTTGACAGAAAGGAGCAACATCAATATGGACCAATGTCACAAAACAAGTTTCCTGGAAGAGGTGGTTCTTGATGCAATCCTTGAAAGTAGCACTCTCTTCTTACTAAGTAATAAGCCAATTAATAAGCCAATTAATATGATGAAGTTTGACTTCATCAGTGAATATGTTTGTATACCATTGGAAGATTCAGAACAGAGCATATTCATAAGTATTTTGGAAAACATAGGAAGAAAATGGAGAGAGAGAGAAGTCAGTACCATAGAAAGTTGCAGGTAGGAAGAAGTATTCCAAGTATCCACAGCAAGGGAATCCTGGACATTAATTTGAGGCTGTGCCTCCTTCATCAAATCACACTTTCATCTGAGCTTTGCTAGTCACCCCTGCACAACAAACCCATTTAACTTTCTGTCTCCGGGTCTTTCAGCTGTAAGATTTGGGGATTTGCTGATGCCAACACTGGTTAATAGCTTAAGAGAAAATTATCCCAGGTTTTTTTCTAAAGGGCTAATTAAAGGAAAAACATTAGAGTCATGGAAAGGCATTCACCCCTCTTGAAGTACTCTGAATATTTCCACACGCTTGAGACTTCTGATTTATACAGTATGGGAGTGGAGGTTTAAACCATTATTTGCAGTTAACGCATACTGCCTAAGAAAAAAAACGATCCCTAACTATGATTTCTGTGTATAAACTCCCTGTAGCTATTATTGGACTCACAATAGGTTCCCCGAAGTTCTATTAAAATATCAATAGTATTTTTCAGAGCTTAAATTGAGCAGTGATTTTATTTCAGGCTGATCGTATAAACCACTTTTCTTCAAAGATTCTCTTGTTGCTAAAAATGAAAGTCATTCAAACGAGCAGTGATTCAAACAGTGGAAAGAAGGGGGGTGGGAAATCAATATCGCATTTTCCAGGGCACTATCTCTACTTTTGAAAAGACACCATTAATAATGTGCTTACAAGAGAAACAGCCAGTTGCTCAAAGTGCATTCAGAGGTGAGCTAAATGGATGGATTTCTGAGAAGTCTCTCTCTCTCTCTATTGCTAAGAAGTCAAAACTCACTGGAACTCTGGAACAAGCTGACTCAAGACACTCTCAGATTTTACATTAGGATTCACTTTTTGTATAAACCTAAAACTTCTCTAAAAAATAATAAAGTCTATTAATTAAAAAGGCACTCTCAGAACCTGAAGCTAAATGGACTGCTCTGCAGCTTTGAAAGTACTTCTCTCTCCTATACTTTGTCTGCACTCTAAGACAAGAATGACATGGAGGTGAAGAGAGAAGAGCCATCAATTCCTAGTGATTCATAGGCTTATTGTGCTTCCAAATCTGGTTCATTAAATCAAGACCAAACTCATCAACAGAGAATCTAACTCTTTGGTGATGACATGATGACCCTGCCTACACTTAACTTCCATTTCTTGACAGTGTTCTATCTCTGCTCCAGGATATTTCCTAGGCACAAGAAAAAGAAAGTTATGGAAAAGAAAAAATTTGTGGTTACACTTGAAAAATTCACAGGTTTAGGATTAAAATGTTTTGTAACTGCCAACTGATATCTCCCTTCTAGGGAAGGAATTTGAGAAAACCTATTTGAAAAAAAAAAAAAGGCTGGCTTATTATAAAGCAAGAAGGATTCCAAAACATGAAAGAAGATGCCAAATAAGAATGCTGAAAAGAGGAAGATTTTGAGGAAGTAGAGGGGGATCAAAGCCAAGATCAAGAAGGATAAAAACTCACCATTGGAAGAATGAGTAGTACAAATTCATAGCGACAGGAACTATAACACAAGTGAAGTGAAAGTGTTAGTTGCTCAGTCCTGTCCAATTCTTTGCAGTCCCATGGACTGTAACTCTCTAAGCTCCTCTGTCCATGGAATTCTCCAGACAAGAATACTGGAGTGGGTAGCCATTCCCATCTCCAGGGGATCTTCTCAACCCAGGTAACAAACCTGTGTTGTAGGCAAATTCTTTAGTATCTGAGCCACCATGGGACAAAAGAGTGCAATATTCTGGTGGCTCAGACGATAAAGAATCCAAGATGAAGGGCTACCCAGATCGATGGACTCCCAGAGGGAGCTGTGAAGCCTCCAGCCAATAAATACCCTATCTTCTTTTTTGGCACCCACGAAACTGCTTTTCTAGGTCCCAAAGACCTCTTCCCTTACAAGGAATACAAAGACAAGTTTGGAAAATCAAACAAACGGAAAGGATTTAATGAAGGATTGTGGGAAATAGAAAATAATCCAGGAGTAAAGTTTACTGGATACCAGGCAATTCAGCAGCAGAGCTCTTCAGAAACCGAGGGAGAAGGCGGGAATACCGCTGATGCAAGCAGTGAGGAAGAAGGCGACAGAGTAGAGGAAGATGGAAAAGGCAAAAAAAAGAGTGAAAAAGCAGGCTCAAAGAGGAAAAAGTCATACACTTCAAAGAAATCCTCTAAACAGTCCCGGAAATCTCCAGGAGATGAAGATGACAAAGACTGCAAAGAAGAAGAAAATAAAAGCAGCTCTGAGGGTGGAGATGCTGGCAATGACACAAGAAACACAACTTCAGACTTGCAAAAAACCAGTGAAGGGACCTAACTACCATAATGAATGCTGCATACTAAGAAAACCACAAGAAGGTTATACGTTTGGTTGTCCAATATTCTCGGATTTGATATGAACCAACACATAGTCCTTGTTGTCATTGACAGAACCCCAGTTTGTATGTACATTATTCACATTCCTCTCTGATGTGTTTGGGGGAAAAAAGACATTTTAGCCTTTTTTAAGGTTATTGACTTAATTTCATGTTATTTGGTTGCATGAAGTTGCCCTTAACCAGTAAGGATTATCAAGATTTTTGCACAAGCTCATACAAGTCTAGGATCCTTTATCAAGGCAGTTATGTTCATCAATCTTCTGCCTTTTACTCCACCATCACCAAACACTCAGTTAAATATAAATTAGCATTTTTTTTAAAAGGACCACTCAACATAATGCTTAAGGGATTTCTTCTCTGTGACAGAACCCAGGAACCAATTCCTAGATACATAATGTTGGCATATTGAAGGTGAACTTAAAATTGTCCTTCAGTTTTGAGGCCATGTGTAAAGTTGAATCATATTGTAAAATACCTTTTCCGTATTAGAAATAGCTAGTTGACAACTTATACTTCTCAAAACTCATGTTGTTACATACACAAACTCAGTTTCTATATGTGAAGTTAAGTGAGTCTTTTGTGTTACTCCAAGATAAAGGCAATGATATATTTTCTCCCAATGCCAATACAGTTTGAGCTAATCACTCAAGCTGGATACTTCACATTTTAAAGCTGGACTCAGCAGTAGCCCTATGGGAAGTAAGACAAAGCATTGACTTTTAAATATAGCCTTTTAAACGATCTGTTGTTTTCTTTTGGAACTAGAATTAGAATAGTTAATACTCATCCACAAACCATTATTATGTGTACATTATTCTTGCAATTGTGATAATAGAAAATTTTATTTATTTTTATGCCAACTTATATTGTGAGAACACATTTAGTCAGTTTGGGTTTTATCAATCTTGTTATGCTTGTCCTTGGAACATCTTTCGCATATTAGAGGTTTGTAGTTGAAAACTTTACTGTAAAAAAAAATCAAAAACAAAAAAATGTATTGTTTTTACAGAATAAATTTATTGGAATGTGAAAATAAATAAATAAAGAATCCACCTGAAGTGCACGAGATAGGTTCAATCCCTGGGCCGGGAATATCCCCCAGAGAACAGAATGTCTACCCACTCCAGTATTCTTGTCTGGGAAATCCCATGAACAGAGAAGCCTGGTCCATGGGGTTGCAAAGAGTTGGACACAACTGAGCGACTAACACTTTCATTTTCACTTTCACTTCCATGCTGTAAAGAATGATAGGATTTAAAGATGCCAGAGAATGCCAGAGCCATTGTTACTGACCAACAAGGAAGAGATGTGCACTATTCATGGCCTACATCTTTAGACTGCTTTGATTGCAAGACACCTGATACAACTTCTAGTTCAGCAGTAATAAATAATAATTATTACTATGGGAACATAATTTTGTCAGTTCTTAACCTGGGCCTGAGAAGTAAAGTGTCCCTGAGTTCAAGTCCCTGCTCAGCACTTATTTAATTAATTAGGTGACCTAATATCAATTTCTTGACCTCTTTAGGTCTTTCTTTGTTCAAATTCAAAATGGGCATAGTGTTAGCATCCAGGTTGTTGAATTGTTAATGTAGATGATATAATGTAGGCTAATATGTCCAGCCACCAATTAACATATTTTAAAATGGTGTTCCAGATATTTTCTATTCCTGCCCCAGGGAAACCAGCTTCTCTTGTAGTCTTGTTCATATCAGTTAATGGCCTCCAGTTTTTGAGGGAAGAGCACACAACAGCAACAGTAACAATGACTCACCATAACAAAACAAAAATAGCATATAAGTTCTACCTTTAAAATATTGATGCATCTATTAATAGATTTCAATCACTGCTATAGTTTGGTCCAAGCCGTTATCATTCCTCCCTAGCATTTGTATAAGTCTCCTTATTTCCATGCTTCTGCTCTTGCCTACACATTATCTGACCTCAACACAATAGCCAAAATGATTCTGTTAAAATGTGTCAAATCATGTCACACTGTTCAATAACCTCAAGTGGCTTACCATTTTTAATTCAAGAAGGATGAGGTCTTATTACCTCTCCAACTTTGTTTGCAGGTGTTCTCTCCTCTGTCTTTTCTTCTCCAGTCACACTGGCCGTTCTTTTCTGTTCATTGACTAAATTGGGCTCATTCTTGCCTCAAGGCCTATAATAAATAAGTCATCTTGCCAAAATTTTCTTTCCCATAAATCTGCAAGGCTAACTCCACCACTGACTCTAGATGTTTACTCAGTAGTTCATTACTAGGTAAGGTTTTCTCTGTCTACCTAGCTGCCCAACTAATCATTAAATGCTATAAATTCTGCTCTTGCTAAATTTTTCCTCCTTATTATTTATTACTAATTTACTGTATTTTCTAACTTATTGTCTCTTAAATTTAATTTGTTTCCACTATTCTCAGTGACAAGAAGAGTGCTAGCAAATATTAAGTACTCAATACGTATTTGTTGACTGTAAGTTCAGTTCAGTCTCTCAGTCATGTCTGACTCTTTGCGACCCCATGGACTACAGCATGCCAGGCTTTCCTGTACATCACCAAGTATCGGATCTTGCTCAAACTCATGTCCATCGAGTTGGTGATGCCATTCAACCATCTCATCTTCAGTCATCCTCTTCTCCTCCTGCTTTCAATCTTTCCCAGCATCACAGTCTTTTCAAATGAGTGAGTTCTTTGCATCAGGTGTCCAAAGAATTGGAGCTTCAGTTTCAGCATCAGTCCTTCTAATGAATATTCAGGAGTATCTTCCTTTAGAATTGACTGGTTTGATCTTCTTGCAGTCCAAGTGACTCTCAAGACTCTTCTCCAACACCACAATTCAAAAGCATCAATTCTTCGGTGCTCAGTTTTCTTTGTGGTCCAACTGTCACATCCATACATGAATACTGGAAAAATTATTGCTCTGACTACATAGACCTTTGTCAGTAAAGTAACGTCTCTGTTTTTAATACACTGTCTAGGTTAGTCATAGCTTTTCTTCCAAGGAGCAAGCATCTTTTAATTTCATGGCTGCAGTCACCATCTGCAATGATTTTGGAGCCCAAGAAAATAAAGTTGGTCACTGTTTCCATTGTTTCCCCCATCTATCTGCCATGAAGTGATGGAAACAGATGCCATGATCTTAGTTTTCTAAGTGTTGAGTTTTAAGCCAGCTTTTTTACTCTCCTCTTTCACTTTCATCAAGAAGCTCTTTATTTCCTCTTTGCTTTCTGCTGTAAGGGTGGTATCAGCTATATATCTGAGGTTATTGATATTTCTCCTGACAATCTTGATTCCAGCTCATGCTTCATTCAATCTGGCATTTTGCAAGATGTACCCTGCATATAAGTTAAATAAGCAAGGTGACAATATATAGCTTTGATGTACTCCTTTCCCAATTTAGAACCAGTCTATTGTTCCACGTCCAGTTCTAACTGTTGCTTCTTGACCTACATACAGATTTCTCATGAGACAGGTAAGGTGGTCTGGTATTCCCATCTCTTTAAGAATTTTCCACAGTTTGTTGTGATCCACATAGTCAAAGGCTTTGGTGTAGTAAATGAAGGAGAAATAGACTGTTTTCTGGAATTCTTTTCTTTTTCTATGATCCCGCAGATATTGAAATTTTGATCTCTGGTTCCTCTATCTTTTCTAAATCCAGCTTGAACATCTGGAACTTCTCAGTTCACATACTGCTGAAGCCTAGTTTAGAGAATTTTGAGCATTACTTTGCTAATGTGTGAGATGAGTGCAATTGTGAGGTAATTTGAACATTCTTTGGCATTGCCTTTCTTTGGGATTGGAACGAAAACTGACCTTTTCCAGAACTGTGGCCACTTAGAGTTTTCCAAATTTGTTGAGTATATATCTTTTCATTAGGATGATTTACAACATATAGTAAGCAGTCATTAAATTTTATTTATTATTATAATAAATAAAACATTCTCCTTTGCATCTAACTAAGTATACTATGATGCAGAGATTCCAATTTGGAAATGCTGGGTTAAACAAAAAAATTTTTTAAGTATAATTGATATAAAATATTTTGTTAGTCTTGGTGGTTCATTATTTTTGTACTGACTGAAAGATATTTGTACTTTTGTTTTGGGCATACAAGTCTATTTAGCTTTTCTCAGGTTTCTGTAACCATAGAAAACTTTTTGACTGAACCTTCTCATGAAATTTGTGACACACTGATTGTACTTTGAAGTGCTGTTCTATAACTTCAGAGTTATACGTAAGAAATGAGAGTGTGGGTGAATATTTTGCATTTCCTTTGAAGGCCACTGTTTAAAAAGTGAAGGAACTTGGAGTAAACAAGCAATTGATACATAGAAGGATTTTTGTAGCATCATTTATGAAATTGGGGCGGGGGAAATGTGTAGGAAGGGGTGGAAGGCAATTTACAAAGCCTAAAAGAATGTTTGGCAGAAAGTCAACTTTAAAAAATCGGCAAGAAGTTAACACTTGAAGGAAAAACAAACGAAAGATTGTTTGAAATTTAACTGTAAAATGGGAATAACATAGGGGAGGAGGAATAATCAAGTAAAAACAAATATTTGTATGACCAGTAGTTCTGGGGGGAAAAAAAAGAGAGAAAGATCATTTTGTCTCAACTGTGTCCACAGATGTGAGTGTGAGTAATAAAGTAACTGGAAATGAAAATTCATACTTCTAAACTTCTAAGTAAAAGGAAACAAATTCAGCCTCCTGAGTTTACATTAAGTGGTACTTATTGGTAGTCCTAGAATATTAAAAAGAAACCAATACAATACTGTAAAGTAATTAACCTCCAATTAAAATAAATATATTTTTTAAAAAAAGAAATAGATTAATTAAGAATATAAATGTGTAAATAAAAATTCAAATTCAACAACATGAGATTTTTCTTAGAGGAGAAGATTTGGATAGTATGAAAGAAGAGAACATGAAAAACTACACTGTAGGAAGTATATTCTAGGCCACTAACACAGTAAGTTATCAGCTATGAAAGATGTTCTCATGGTAGAGGATAGATGTATCTTGTGCTCAGACTACAGAAGAATGTAGCAGTAGGAGACTCATCCAGATTACTGTTGGTAGATTCTCTGCTAAAAGAAAATTTTGATAAATTATGAACTTTCCTTTTTGGCTCTCAGGAAGCTAAAGAGGCAATGTGGAGAAATACTGCAATTAATTCTGATTACTCAAGAAGAACACCTGGTGAAGCAGAAGTGACAGGCACCCAGGAAGAAAATGACCATGGTATCTGAGAGTTCATAGTAATCTCAGAAGGGAAGGCTGTGGGTAAAGGACTAAATTATGGATATTAGTCAAAGATATTTCAAAGTATTTCAGAATGAATGATCTGTGAAAGAGAAAATAAATGGTTAACAATGTGAGAGTTGAAAGGGGAAAAGTAGATAACAATATTTATACTAAGTTGAGATTAACTATATTAACAATTCTTATAAATGCATATATTATATATACATAATAAGTTATGTTAGCATATATAGTATATAATGGTTTAGGGTACATGTCAGTTCAGTTCAGTCACTCAGTCGTGTCCGACTCTTTGCGACCCCATGAATCGCAGCACGCCAGGCCTCCCTGTCCCTCACCAACTCATGATCCTGAAGTTTGTATTTTTTTTTTTTTTTGCCACTTATAAATAATGTAATTGATTCTCACACAAATTAAAGGATCAAATAAAGGTCAGTTCAGTTCAATTCAGTTCAGTTGCTCAGTCATGTCCGACTCTTTGTGACCCCATGAATCGCAGCATGCCAGGCCTCCCTGTCCATCACCAACTCCCGGAGGTCACTCAGACTCACGTCCATCGAGTCAGTGATGCCATCCAGCCATCTCATCCTCTGTCGTCCCCTTCTCCTCCTGCCCCCAATCCCTCCCAGCATCAGAGTCTTTTCCAATGAGTCAACTCTTCGCATGAGGTGGCCAAAGTACTGGAGTTTCAGCTTTCACATCATTCCTTCCAAAGAAATCCCAGGGCTGATCTCCTTCAGAATGGACTGGTTGGATCTCCTTGCAGTCCAAGGGACCCTCAAGAGTCTTCTCCAACACCACAGTTCAAAAGTATCAATTCTTCAGCACTCAGCTTTCTTCAGGGAGTGTCAAAGTTGAATTTCACAACTATTTTTCTTGCTCTTGAAAAAGCTTTTCCCTTTCTATAAGCAATACTACCTCTCACATACAATTTTATGATCAGCTAGAGATATTTTAGAAATAAAAGCAACATTTACAAAAACACAAAAGGATAGTACAAAATGGTTAAAAATTGTCATAAAGACAAAACTGGAATAAATTTGAGCTTATAAATATGCCAAAGTTAATTTTCAAATATTTAAATTTCAAATAGAATAAGAGAACATATAATAATAATTAAAAATAAAAATAAAAACCACTTCACATTAAAAAAAAAAAAAAGAATATATGGTGCCATGTTAATAAATACCACATTAAGAAATACTCTTTCAACTTGGCCTACTTTTGTACTCTCAATCTCTGAAGAGGCTCTTATAATTGAATAAGGAAGAATAAATAAATGATTAATGGTTTAAAAATCAAGGAAAGAGTAAGAAGTGATTTGGTAGTTTTAGGTGAATTCAAGGTTCCAGAGCAATGAGTTAAATCTCAGAGTAATTTTTTATAGTTGTAATTGAATGTGATTGAAGATTCTCAAGTAATAACTGAGGTTAGAGTTGGCATCAGAAAACTGGAGCTGGGACCAAAACATCCATATACCAAAACTGTGGGTGGGGCAAGTTGCTGAATTTTATAAAAACAAACAAACAAACAAAAAACCATGATGAGAAGTTAGGGAAATAAATGAAAATCCTGGCACAACTTTGGACTGAATTTCTAAGCACTTTCAAAGAGTTAGGAAAGGAGTCGTGATTACTATCAGTCTTCCTATGTTATCTAAAAACATGATTACCCTAAATTTGTTTCAATTATTAGTTAAAAATAGTTTGATAGAAATTTTAGAGTGGTAGATCAGGAAATGCTATTATGGTATTACTCCAAATTTCTGAGCATTTGATATGGTGGGAAAAATTATATTACATATACACAGGTAGAAATAGATATGAGAAATAATAAATGGACTCAAAGTTTAAAAAAAAGATTTATTTTAAACTCGTGAAAATGATGTTTCCAGGCTATCTGATTCAGTGTGTACAATGAATTAACATTCATAGTTAGCACAGATACTTGGAGTTTTTCCTAATCATGCTCTCAAATTTTATTCAGCAATGTTTGGGAGTACTGAGGGGTATCTCATATAAACATGGTAACAACTTTCTAAAATATATATTTGACATTTACTAAAGTCTGTCTAGTGAAGGCTGTTGTTTTTCCTATGGTCATGTATGGATGTGAGAGTTGGACTGTGAAAAAGGCTGAGTGCCAAAGAATTGATGCTTTTGAACTATGGTGTTGGAGAAGACTCTTGAGAGTCCCTTGGACTGCAAGGAGATCCAACCAGTCCATTCTGAAGGAGATCAGCCCTGGGATTTCTTTGGAAGGAATGATGTGAAAGCTGAAACTCCAGTACTTTGGCCACCTCATGAGAAGAGTTGACTCATTGGAAAAGACCCTGACACTGAGAGAGACTGGGGGCAGGAGGAGAAGGGGACGACAGAGGATGAGATGGCTGGATGGCATCACTGACTCGATGGATGTGAGTCTGAGTGAACTCCGGAAGTTGGTGATGGACAGGGAGGCCTGGCATGCTGCGATTTATGGAATCGCAGAGTCGGACATGACTGAGCAACTGAACTGAACTGAACTGAAAGTATAAAGTATTTAGAAGAAAGTTGCCAAAGTGTAAAACTCAATGAATTTTCCATAATTAAGCACATTTCTTTAATCAGAGAAGTCAAATCAAAACTACAATACTAGACTCCAGAAGCATTCCTTAGGCACCCTCACAATCCATGCCCCTCTTTAGAGAGGTAATATTCTGACATTCAACAGTAAAAATCAGGGTCTCTTGTTTTTGAACTTAATATACACACAATAATATAAATATACTCTTCTGTGTCTGTCTTCTTTGTTTAATATTATGTTTGGGACATTCAAACAAGTCACTCCTATGGCAATAGCATAAAGTTGTCCCTTAGAATCCATGGGGGAATGGTTCTAGACTTACCCATGGATACCAAAATCTGTGGATGTTCAAGATCTCTTACATAAAATGACATACAGTTGGCCCTCCATATCTGCGGATGCAGACCCTGAAGATACAGAACCCATAGGTTTGGAGTGTTGACTGAATTTGTTCTTAACTATCATGCAGAATTATCTTATGATTAAACCACAACTTACATAACCATTGTACCATTGATAGACATTTGAGTTGTTTCTACTTTTGGACTATTGTAAACTGTCCTGCTATGAACACATTTATACAAATAACTAATGCTCCCATGTACAGATGAGCCTAGCGGGTTATAGTCCATGGGGTCACAAAGAGTCAGACATGACTGAGCAGCTAAAATACACACACACACACACACATACACACACACATACACACACACACATACACACACACACATACACACACACATACACACACACACATACACACACACAGGATGAAATATATAACCTCAATAATCTGACACCTACTAAATAAATTTAATTCATAATTTGACACTTTCAAAAAACAAATTGAGCATTGATGAATTCAAATATTTAAAGAAGAAATATTGCAATGCCAAAGAGTGCTCAAACTACCGCACAATTGCACTCATCTCACACGCTAGTAAAGTAATGCTCAAGATTCTCCAAGCCAGGCTTCAGCAATATGTGAACCGTGAACTTCCTGATGTTCAAGCTGGTTTTAGAAAAGGCAGAGGAACCAGAGATCAAATTGCCAACATCCGCTGGATCATCGAAAAAGCAAGAGAGTTCCAGAAAAACATCTATTTCTGCTTTATTGACTATGCCAAAGCCTTTGACTGTGTAGATCACAATAAACTGTGGAAAATTCTGAAAGAGATGGGAATACCACACCACCTGATCTGCCTCTTGAGAAATCTGTATGCAGGTCAGGAAGCAACAGTTAGAACTGGTCATGGAACAACAGACTGGTTCCAAATAGGAAAAGGAGTATGTCAAGGCTGTATATTGTCACCATGTTTATTTAACTTATATGCAGAGTACATCATGAGAAATGCTGGACTGGAAGAAACACAAGCCGGAATCAAGATTGCCGGGAGAAATATCAATAACCTCAGATATGCAGATGATACCACCCTTATGGCAGAAAGTGAAGAGGAACTAAAAAGCCTCTTGATGAAAGTGAAAGTGGAGAGTGAAAGGTTGGCTTAAAGCTCAACATTCAGAAAATGAAGATCATGGCATCTGGCCCCATCACTACATGGGAAATAGATGGGGAAACAGTGGAAACAGTGTCAGACTTTATTTTTCTGGGCTCCAAAATCACTGCAGATGGTGACTGAAGCCATGAAATTAAAAGATGCTTACTCCTTGGAAGGAAAGTTATGACCAACCTAGATAGCATATTCAAAAGCAGAGACATCGCTTTGCCAACAAAGGTTCGCCTAGTCAAGGCTATGGTCTTTCCTGTGGTCATGTATGGATGTGAGAGCTGGACTGTGAAGAAGGCTGAGCACCAAAGAATTGTTGGTTTTGAACTGTGGTGTTGGAGAAGACTCTTGAGAGTCCCTTGGACTGCAAGGAGATCCAACCAGTCCATTCTGAAGGAGATCAGCCCTGGGATTTCTTTGGAAGGAATGATGCTAAAGCTGAAACTCTAGTATTTTGGCCACCTCATGCGAAGAGTTGACTCATTGGAGAAGACTCTGATGCTGGGAGGGATTGGGGGCAGGAGGAGAAGGGGACGACAAAGGATGAGATGGCTGGATGGCTGGCATCACTGACTCAATGGATGTGAGTCTGAGTGAACTCCGAGAGCTGGTGATGGACAGGGAGGCCTGGCGTGCTGCAGTTCATGGGGTCACAAAGAGTCGGACATGACTGAGCAACTGATCTGATCTGATCTGATCTGATGGCAAGTTCTATTTCCAGTTTTTTAAGGAATCTCCACACTGTTCTCCATAGTAGCTGTACTAGTTTGCATTCCCACCAACAGTGTAAGAGGGTTCCCTCTTCCACACCTTCTCCAGCATTTATTGCTTGTAGACTTTTGGATAGCAGCCATTCTGACTGGCGTGAAATGGTACCTCATTGAGGAAACCAGAATTGAAAGAGACACGTGTACCCCAATGTTCATCGCAGCACTGTTTATAATAGCCAGGACATGGAAGCAACCTAGGTGTCCATCAGCAGATGAATGGATAAGAAAGCTGTGGTACATATACACAATGGAGTATTATTCAGCCATTAAAAAGAATACATTTGAATCAGTTCTAATGAGGTGGATGAAACTGTAGCCTATTACACAGAGTGAAGTAAGCCAGAAAGAAAAACACCAATACAGTATACTAATGCATATATATGGAATTTAGAAAGATGGTAACGATAACCCTGTATTCAAGACAGCAAAAGAGACACAGATGTATAGAACAGTCTTTTGGACTCTGTGGGAAAGGGCAAGGGTGGGATGATTTGGGAGAATGGCATTGAAACGTATATAATATCATATGTGAAATGAATTGCCAGACCAGGTTTGATGCATGATACAGGATGCTCAGGGCTGGTGCACTGGGATGACCCAGAGGGATGGGATGGGAGGGAGGTGAGAGGGGGTTCAGGATGGGGAACACGTGTATACCCGTGGCGGATTCATGTTGATATATGGCAAAACCAATACAATATTGTAAAGTAATTAGCCTCCAATTAAAATAAATTTATATTAAAAAAAGAAATATTGCAAAAATATTGTAAAAAATACAGCTAATATTGTTTTAAAAAACTAACATAAGTTCAAAGAGACAGAATCACATGATAACTCATTTTATAAAGACAATATTACCTTGTTACAAAATCTATAAAAATGTAAGAAATTTAAACTAGAATCCAGTATTTTTTTATTTTTTTATTGAAGGATAATTGCTTTACAGAATTTTGTTGTTTTCTGTCAAACCTCAACATGAATTAGCCATAGGTATACATATATACCCTACCTTTTGAAACTCCCTCCAATCTACCACCACATCCCACCCTTCTAGATTAATACAGAGCCCCTGTTTGACTTTCCTGAGCCATACAGCATATTCGCATTGGCTATTTCACATATGGTAATGTAAGCTTCCATGTTACTCTTTCCATATATTTCACCCTCTTCTCCCCTCTCCCCATGTTCGTAAGTTTATTCTCTATGTCTGTTTCTCCACTACTGCCCTGTAAATAAATTCTTCAGTACCATTTTTCTATATTCTATATATATGCATTAGAATACAATATTTATCTTTCTCTTTTTGATGCACTTCACTCTGTATATAGGTTCTAGGTTCATCCACCTCATCAAAACTGATTCAAATGTTTTCCTTTTTATGGCTGAGTAGTATTCCATTGTCTATATGTACCACAACTTCTTTATCCATTCATCTGTCGATGGACATCTAGGTTGCTTCCATGTTCTAGCTATTGTAAATAATGCTGCAATGAACAATGGGATACATGTGTTCTTTTTCAATTTTGGTTTCCTCAGGGTATATACCTAGGAGTGGGTGGCTGGGTCATATGGTGATTTTATGTCTAGTCTTTTAAGGAATCTCCATACCTTCTTCCAAAGTGGCTGTATCAATTTACATTCCCATCTACATAGCAAGAGCATTCCCTTTTATCCACACCCTCTCCAGCATTTATTGTTTGTAGACTTTCTGGTGATGGCCATTCTGACTGGTGTGACATGATACCTGATTGTACTTTTGATTTGCATTTCTCTAATAATGAGTGATGCTGAGCATATTTTCATGTGTTTGTTAGCCATCTGTATGTCTTCTTTGGAGAAATGTGTGTTTAAGTCTCTCCCACTTTTTGACTGGGTGTTTGTTTTTCTGGCATTGAGTTGTAGGAGCTGCTTGTATATTTTGGAAATTAATCCTTTGTCAGTTGTTTCATTTGCTATTATTTTCTCCCACTCTGAGGGTTGTCTTTTCACCTTGCTTATAGCTTTCTTTGCTGTGCAAAAGTTTTTAAGTTCAATCAGGTCCTACTTGCTTGCTTTTGTTTTTATTTCCATTATTCTAGGAGGTGGGTCTGGAGAAGGCAATGGCACCCCACTCCAGTACTTTTGCCTGGAAAATCCCATGGATGGAGGAGCCTGGTAGGCTGCAGTCCATGGGGTCGCTAGAGTCGGACACGACTGAGCAACTTCACTTCCACTTTTCACTTTTGTACATCAGAGAAGGAAATGGCAACCCACTCCAGTATTCTTGCCTAGAGAATCAAAGGGACAGGGGAGCCTGCTGGGCTGCCGTCTATGGGGTCACACAGAGTCGGACATGACTGAAGTGACTTAGCAGCAGCAGCAACAGGAAGTGGGTCATAGAAATCTTGCTTTGATTTATGTCATTGAGTGTTCTGCCTATGTTTTCCTCTAAGAGTTTTATAGTTTCTGGTCTTATATTTAGGCGTTTAATCCATTATGAGCTTATCTTTCTGTATTGTGTGAGGAAGGGTTCTAATTTCATTCTTTTACATGTAGCTGTCCAGCTTTCATGAAGTACTTGGATGCAATCTCAAAAACAACAGAATGATCTCTGTTCGTTTCCAAGGCAAACCACTCAATGTCACAGTAATCCAAGTCTATGCTCCAATGAGTAGTGCTGAAGAAGCTGAAGTTGAATGGTTCTATGAAGACCTACAAGACCTTTTAGAACTAACACCCAAAAAAGATGTCCTTTTCATTATAGGGGACTGGAATGCAAAAGTAGGAATTAAAGAAAGACCTGGAGTAACAGGCAAATTTGGTCTTGGAGTACAGAATGAAGCAGGGCAAAGGCTAACAGAGTTCTGCTAAGAGAACACACTGGTCATAGCAAACACCCTCTTCCAAGAACACAAGAGAAGACTCTACACATGGACATCACCAAATGGCCAACACCAAAATCAGATTGATTATATTCTTTGCAGCCAAAGATGGAGAAGCTCCACACAATCAGCAAAAACAAGACCAGGAGCTGACTGTGACTCAGACCATGAACTCCTTATTGCCAAATTCAGACTGAAATTGAAGAAAGTAGGGAAAACCACTAGACCATTCAGGTATGACCTAAATCAAATCCCTTATGATTATACAGTGGAAGTGAGAAATAGATTTAAGGGCCTAGATCTGATAGATAGGGTGCCTGATGAGCTATGGACTGAGGTTCATGACATTATACAGGAGACAGGAATCAAGACCATCCCCACGGAAAAGAAATGCAAAAAAGCAAACTAGCTGTCTGAGGAGGCCTTACAAATAGCTGTGAAAAGAAGAGAAGCGAAAAGCAAAGCAGAAAAGGAAAGATATAAACATCTGAATGCAGAGTTCCAAAGAATAGCAAGAAGAGATAAGAAAGCCTTCTTCAGCGATCAATGCAAAGAAATAGAGGAAAACAACAGAATGGAAAAGACTAGGGATCTCCTCAAGAAAATCAGAGATACCAAAGGAACATTTCATGCAAACATGGGCTCGATAAAGGACAGAAATCAGATCAGATCAGATCAGATCAGTCGCTCAGTCGTGTCCGAAATGGTATGGACCTAACAGAAGCAGAAGATATTAAGAAGAGGTGGCAAGAATACACAGAAGAACTGTACAAAAAAGAGCTTCACGACCCAGATAAGCACGATGGTGTGATCACTGACCTAGAGCCAGACATCCTGGAATGTGAAGTCAAGTGGGCCTTAGAAAGCATCACTACGAACAAAGCTAGTGGAGGTGATGGAATTCCAGTTGAGCTATTTCAAATCCTGAAAGATGATGCTGTGAAAGTGCTGCACTCAAGATGCCAGCAAATTTGGAAAACTTAGCAGTGGCCACAGGACTGGAAAGGATCAGTTTTCATTCCAATCCCAAAGAAAGGCAATGCCAAAGAATGCTCAAACTACTGCAGAATTGCACTCATCTCACACACTAGTAAAGTAATGCTCAAAATTCTCTAAGCCAGGCTTCAGCAACGCTGAACTGGACTGGAACGCTGAACGCTGGACTGGAATCAAGATTGCCGGGAGAAATATCAAGAACCTCAGATATGCAGATGACACCACCCTTATGGCAGAAAGTGAAGAGGGGCTAAAAAGCCTCTTGATGAAAGTGAAAGAGGAGAGTGAAAAAGTTGGCTTAAAGCTCAACATTCAGAAAACGAAGATCATGGCATCCGATCCCATCACTTCATAGGAAATAGGTGGGGAAACAGTGGAAACAGTAGCAGACTTTATTTTGGGGGGGCTCCAAAATCACTGCAGATGGTGACTGCAGCCATGAAATTAAAAGACGCTTACTCCTTGGAAGGACAGTTATGACCAACCTAGATAGCATATTCAAAAGCAGAGACATTACTTTGCCAACAAAGGTCCGTCTAGTCAAGGCTATGGTTTTTCCTGTGGTCATGTATGGATGTGAGAGCTGGACTGTGAAGAAGGCTGAGCACCGAAGAATTGATGCTTTTGAACTGTGGTGTTGGAGAAGACTCTTGAGAGTCCCTTGGACTGCAAGGAGATCCAACCAGTCCATTCTGAAGGAGATCAGCCCTGGGACTTCCTTAGAAGGAATGATGCTAAAGCTGAAACTCCAGTACTTTGGCCACCTCATGCAAAGAGCTGACTCATTGGAAAAGCCTCTGATGCTAGGAGGGATTGGGGCAGGAGGAGAAGGGGACGACAGAGGATTGGATGGCTGGATGGCATCACTGACTCGATGGACGTGAGTCTGAGTGAACTCCGGGAGTTGGTGATGGACAGGGAGGCCTGGCGTGCTGGGATTTATGGGGTTGCAAAGAGTCGGACATGACTGAGCAACTGAACTGAACATATAATTTAACATTTCTAAAACTGATTTACATATATACTGGGGTTAAAAATTAAATAAATTATAGATAACGGAAACCAGGATTATGTCACAGGAAAAAGCTACAAATAAGCAGTAAGTAAAGGAAAACAACAGATGGAAAAGACTAGAGATTTCTTCAAGAAAATTAGAGATACCAAGGGAAGATTTCATGCAAAGATGGGCTCGATAAAGGACAGAAATGGTATGGACCTAACAGAAGCAGAAGATATTAAGAAGAGGTGGCAAGAATACACAGAAGAACTGTACAAAAAAGAGCTTCATGACCTAGATAATCACAATGGTGTGATCACTCACTTAGAGCCAGACATCCTGGAATATGAAGTCGAGTGGGCCTTAGGAAGCATCACTACGAACAAAGCTAGTGGAGGTGATGGAATTCCAGTTGAGCTATTCCAGATCCTGAAAGATGATGCTGTGAAAGTGCTGCACTCAAGATGCCAGCAAATTTGGAAAACTCAGCAGTGGCCACAGGACTGGAAAAGGTCAGTTTTCATTCCAATCCCAAAGAAAGGCAATGTCAAAGAATGCTCAAACTACTGCAGAATTGCACTCATCTCACACACTAGTAAAGTAATGCTCAAAATTCTCTAAGCCAGGCTTCAGCAATACGTGAACCATGAACTTCCAGATGTTCAAGCCAGTTTTAGAAAAGGCAGAGGAACCAGAGATAAAATTGCCAACATCCTCTGGATCATCGAAAAAGCAAGAGAGTTCCAGAAAAACATCTATTTCTGCTTTATTGACTATGCCAAAGCCTTTGACTGTGTGGATCACAATAAACTGTGCAAAATTCTGAAAGAGATGGGAATACCAGACCACCTGACCTGCCTCTTAAGAAACATATGCAGGTCAGGAGCAACATTTAGAACTGGACATGGAACAACAGACTGGGTCCAAATTAGGAAAAGGAGTACGTCAAGGCTATATATTGTCACCCTGCTTATTTAACTTATATGCAGAGTACATCATGAGAAACGTTGGACTGGAAGAAGCACAAGTTGGAATCAAGACTGCCGGGAGAAGTATCAACAACCTCAGATATGCAGATGACACCACCCTTATGGCAGAAAGTGAAGAGGAACTAAAACGCCTCTTGATGAAAGTGCAAGACAAGAGTGAAAAAGTTGGCTTAAAGCTCAACATTCAGAAAATGAAGATCATGGCATCTGGTCCTATCTCTTCATGGGAAATAGATGGGGAAACAGTGGAAACAGTGTCAGACTTTATTTTTGGGGGGCTCCAAAATCACTGCAGTGGTGATTGCAGCCATGAAATTAAAAGACACTTACTCCTTGGAAGGAAAGTTATGACCAACCTAGATAGCATATTCAAAGGCAGAGACATTGCTTTGCCAACAAAGGTCCATCTAGTCAAGGCTATGGGTTTTCCAGTAGTTACTTATGGATGTGAGAGTTGGACTGTGAAGAAGGCTGAGCACCGAAGAATTGATGCTTTTGAACTGTGGTGTTGGAGAAGACTCTTGAGAGTCCCTTGGACTGCAGGGAGATTCAACCAGTCCATCCTAAAGATCAGTCCTGGGTATTCATTAGAAGGACTGATGCTGAAGGTGAAACTCCAATACTTTGGCCACCTGATGTGAAGAGTTCACTCGTTGGAAAAGACCCTGATACTGGGAGGGATTGGGGACAGAAGGAGAAGGGGACGACAGAGGATGAGATGGCTGGATGGCATCACTGACTTGATGGATGTGAGTTTGGGTGAACTCCGGAAGTTGTTGATGGACAGAGAGGCCTGGTGTGCTGCGATTCATGGGATCGCAAAGAGTCGGACACATCTGAGTGACTGAACTGAAAGGACAGAATAAATTCTGTGGTAATGGAATGGATTCAGAAATTCAAGTATAAATGTATATCAATCAAAATTAGTTCAAATAAAATGTTTCAAAAGTGAGAAAATCATTGGAAATAACCTAAGGAAAAAAATCACATGGTCCAATATCTTTTTTTTCTTGGTTATTTTTGAACAATAGGGCTTGCTTCTCTTTTGGTGTGTCCTTCATTTTTCAGGGTGCAGGTTCTGGACTCAGGTCTGTGACACAGTGCATATGTTTGAAAGGCAGATACATATATTAGAATGCTCATCTCTTGAGGCCTGTGTTCAAGTCTTTAATTCATATAGTGGCACTCTTTGTGACAGAGCCTTATGACCTTTTATATACATACTTACTGCTGTAATCTTTCTTGCCATAAGTGCTCAAAGTCAGCTACTCAGACTGAGAAGATGAACAGAAGCCATGCAGTCCCTGCAATTTTTACTGTTCTCCAACCTCTCTTCCAGAAGTGTCTGTGTGCTCATTCCCTTGAATCTCCTGCCAGTAGGGAAAAGATTGATAATCATTAAACTCTTGCAAATAAGCACCAGAAGATGGCATAAGTTCCAGAAGCATCTAGAATATTATATCTATTTGGTTTTAGCTGAAGCTCTTATTATTTAGTATATTTTTAATGTAACAGCAGCAATATCAAATTCATCTACATTAAAGCAACTCATTTTTTTTTATTTTAAATGAAGGCTAATTACAATATTGTGCTGGTTTTTCCATATATTCACATGAATCAACCATGGGTGTACATGTGTTCCCCATGACCTCAGGGTCATCCCAGTGCACCAGCCCTGAGCACCCTGCCTCATGCATCGAACCTGGACTGGCAATCTATTTCACATATGGTAATATACATGTTTCAATGCTATTCTCTCAAATCATCCCAGCCTCGCCTTTTCCCTCAGAGTCCAACAGTCTGTTCTTTACATCTGTGTCTCTTTTGCTGTCTCGCATATAGGGAGGGTCATTGATACCATCTTTCTAAATTCCATATATATGTGTTAATATATTGTATTGCTGTTTTTCTTTCTGACTTACTTCACTCTGTATAATAGGCTCCAGTTTCATCCACCTCATTAGAACTGATTCAAATGTATTCTTTTTAATGGCTGAGTAATATTCCATTTTGTATATCTACCATAGCTTTCTTATCTATTTGTCTGCCGATGGACATCTAGGTTGCTTCCATGTCCTGGCTATTGTAAACAGTGCTGCGATGAACATGGGTACACATGTCTCTTTCAATTCTGATTTCCTCGGTGTGTTTGCCCAGCCGTGGGATTGCTGGATCATATGGCAGTTCTATTTCCAGTTTTTTAAGGAATCTCCACACTGTTCTCCATACTGGCTGTACTAGTTTGCGTTCCCACCAACAGTGTAAGAGGGTTCCTTTTTCTCCACATCCTCTCCAGCATTTATTGTTTGTAGACTTTTTGATAGCAGCCATTCTGACTGGCATGAGATGGTACCTCATTGTGGTTTTGATTTGCATTTCTCTGATAATGAATGATGTTGAGCATCTTTTCATCTGTTTGTTAGCCTTTTGTATGTCTTCTTTGAAGAAATGTCTGTTTAGTTCTTTGGCCCATTTTTTGATTGGGTCGTTTATTTTTCTGGAATTGAGCTGCAGAAATTGCTTGTATATTTTGAGATTAATTCTTTGTCAGTTGCTTTGTTTGCTGTTATTTTATCCCATTCTGAAGACTGTCTTTTCACTTGGCTTATAGTTTCCTTCGTTGTGCAAAAGCTTTTAAGTTTAATTAGGTCCCATTTGTTTATTTTTGCTTTTATTTCCATTACTCTGGGAGGTGGGTCATAGAGGATCCTGCTGTGATTTATGTCAGAGAATGTTTTGCCTATGTTCTCCTCTAAGAGTTTTATAGTTTCTGGTCTTACATTTAGATCTTTAGTCCATTTTGAGTTTATTTTTGTTAGAAAGTGTTCTAATTTCATTCTTTTACAGGTGGTTGACTAGTTTTCCCAGCACCACTTGTTAAAGAGATTGTCTTTTCTCCATTGTATATTCTTGCCTCCTTTGTCAAAGATAAGGGGTCCATAGGTGCATGGATTTAACTCTGGGCTTTCTATTTTGTTCCATTGATCTGTTTCTGTCTTTGTGCCAGTACCATACTGTCTTGAGGACTGTTGCTTTGTAGTATAGCCTGAAGTCTCATTTTTAAAGACCAACATGTCAATGATAAATGCCAGAAAAAGGATTTTAATATCATATATGTTATACCTTCTGTAGCTATTTTTAGCAATAAACTTTTCTGATGTCTTTTATACCCCATGTTTATTCTTCTTTAAAAAATTGGAGGATAATTGCTTTACAATCTTGTGTTGGTTTCTGCTATGCAACAACATGGATCAGTCATAATTATATAAGGATCCCCTCCCTTTTAAGCCTTCCTCTCCCTTCCCATCCCAACCCTATAGGTCATCACAGAGCACCAGGCTGGGCTCCCCATTTTATACAGCAACTTCCCACTACCTATCTATTTTACACATGATAGTGTATATATGTTAATGCTACTTTATCAATTCATCCTACCCTCTCCTTCCCCCACTGTGTCCACAATCCATTCCCTACATCTCCATTTCTATTCCTGCCCTGCAATAGGGTCATCAGTATCATTTTTCTAGATTCCATATATATATATATATATAATACATGATATCTGTTTTTCTCTGACTTACTTTACTCTGTATAACTTAGGCTTATCCACCTCACTACAACTGACTCAAATTCATTCCTTTACATGGATGAGCAATATTCCATTGTATATATGTACCACAGCTTATTTTTCATTTCATTTGTTGAAGGACCTCTAGGTTATCCTATCTCCTAACTATTGTAAATAATGTTGCAATGAATAGCAAGGTACATGTGTCTTTTTGAATTGTGGTTTACTCAGGGTATATGATCAGTAGTGGGAATGTGGGATCAAAAGGTAGTTTTATTCCTTGTTTGTTAAGGAATCTTGATACTGTTTTCCATAATGGCTGCATCAATTAACGTTCCAACCAAGAGTGCAGCAGCATTCTCTTTTCTCCACATCCTCTCCAGCACTTATTGTTTGCCATTCTGATTGGCTTGAAGTGATAATTCACTGTACTTTTGATTTGCATTCTCTAACAATGAGTAATGTTTATGAATTTGTTGGCAATCTGTATGTCTTCTTTAGAGAAATGTCTGTTTAAGTGTTCTGCATATTATTTTGATAGGGCAGGGCTGTTTGTTTTTCTGATATTGAGTTGTATGAGATGCTTATGGATATTAATCTTTTGTCAGTTGCTTCATTTGCAATCATTTTTGTCCCATTCTGAGTGTTAACTTTTCATCTCATTTATTGTTTGCTTTGCTGTGCAAAAGCTTTTAAGTTTAATTAGGTTCCATTTGTTTATTTTTATTTCCATTACTCTAGGAAGTGGGTCAAAGATGATCATGCTATGCTTTATGTCAAAGAGTATACTGCCTCTGTTTTTCTCTAAGAGTTTTATAGTTTCTGTTCTTACATTTAAATCTTTAATTCATTTCAAGTTTATTTTACATATTGTGTTAGGAAGTGTTCTAATTTCATTGTTTTACGTTAGCAATCCAGTTTTCCTAGTACCAATTATTGAAGTGAAAGTCGCTCAGTCATGTCCGACTCTTTGCAACCCCATGGACTACACAGTCCACAGAACTCTCCAGGACAGAATATTTAGTGGGTAGACTTTCCCTTCTCCAGGGGATATTCACAACCCAGGGATCAAACTCAGGTCTCCTGCATTGCAGTCATTCTTTACCAGCTAAGCCACAAGGGAAGCCCACCGATTATTGAAGAGGCTGTCTTTTCTCTGTTGTATGATCTTGCCTTCTATGTCAAGATAAGGTACCCATAACTTCATGGGTTTATCTCTGGGCTTTCTACATTGTTCCATTGGTCTATATTTCTGTTCTTATGCCAGGACCATACTGTCTTGATGACTGTAGCATTGTAGTATAGTCTGAAGTTAGGGAGCCTGATTCCTCCAGCTCTTTTTTTCTTTCTCAAGATTGCTTTGGCTATCGGAATCTTTTGTGTTTTCATACAAATCATAGATATTTTTTTGTTCTGTGAAAAGTGCCATTGGTAGTTTAATAGGGATTGCATTGAATCTGTAGACTGCTTTGGGCAGTAGTCATTTTCACAATATTGATTCTTCCAGTCCAAGAACATGGTATATCTCTCCATCTGTTTGTGTCAACTTTGATTTCTTTCATTAGTGTCTTATAGTTTTCTGCAAATAGGACTTTTGTCTCTTTAGGTAGGTTTATTACTAGGTATTTTATTCTTTTCATTGCAATGGTGAATGAGATCATTTCCTTAATGTCTCCTTCTAATTTTACATTATTAATGTATAGGAATGCAAGAAATTTCTGTGTATTCATTTTACCTTATGATATTCCTAAATTCATTGATTAGTTCTAGTAATTTTTTGGTGGCATTTTCCTGGTGGCATTACTATCACGTAATCTGAAAACAATGGGAACTTTACTTCTTTATCAATCTGGGTTCTTTTATTTCTTTTTCTACTCTGATTGACATGGCTAGGACTTCCAAAACCATATTGAATAATGGTGCTGAGAGTGGGCACTCTTGTCTTGTTCCTAATCTTAGAGGAAACACTTTCAGTGTTTCACCATTGAGAATAATGTTTGCTGTGGGTTTGTCTTTTGTGACCTTTATTATGTTGAAGTAGGTTCCTTCTATGCCAATTTCTTAGAGTTTTTATCAAAAATGGGTATTGAATTTTGTTAAAATATTTCTCTGCTTCTACTGAGATAATCATATGGTTTCTATCATTCAATTTGTTAATATAGTGTATCACATTGATTGATTTGCATCTATTGAAGAATTCTTGCATACCTGGAATAAACCTCACTTGATCATGGTGTATGATCCTTTTAATGTG
The DNA here is from genome assembly GCA_935064755.1 of Tragelaphus eurycerus. Taxonomy (NCBI): domain Eukaryota; kingdom Metazoa; phylum Chordata; class Mammalia; order Artiodactyla; family Bovidae; genus Tragelaphus; species Tragelaphus eurycerus. Next base: position 19,602,501 of record CAKXYN010000023.1, read on the forward strand.
TTGTTGTATTCTATTTGTAGAATTTTGTTGTGGATTTTTGCTTCTATGTTCATCAGTGATGGGTGCCTGTAATTTTTTCTTTTTCTTTTTTTTTTGTTGGGGCGGGGGTATCTTTGTTTTTGGTATCAGAGTAATAATGGCCTTGTAGAATAAGTTTGGGAGCTTTCTTTGCTCTGCAATTTTCTAAAAGAGTTTTGAGCATTGTAGATGTTACCTTGTCTCTAAATGTTTGGTAGAATTTGCTTGTGATGTCATTTGGTCCTTGGCTTTTGTTTGTTGGAAGATTTTTGATTACAGTTTAAATTTCTATGCTTGTATTTTCTATTTCCTCCTCGTTCAGATTTGGAAGATTATACTAATCCAAGGACTTGGCCATTTCTTCGAGATTGTCGATTTTATTGGCATATAGTTGCTCATAGTAGTCTCTTACGATCTTTGTATTTCTGTGTTGCCTGTTATAAATTCTTTTTCATTCCCAATTTTTTTGATTTGAGATTTCTTTTTCTCTTGATGAGTCTGGCTAATGGTTTCTCTTTTTTACCTTCTCAAAGAACCAACTTTTAATTTTATTGATATTTGTTATTGCTTCCTTTATTTCTTTTTCATTTCTGCTCTGATCTTTTTTCTTTCTTTCCTGCTACTAACTTTGGGAATTTATTGTTCTTTTTCTACTTGCTTTATTTGTAAGGTTAGGTTGTTTATTTGATATTTTCTTGTTTCTTGAAGTAGGTTTGTATTGCTATAAAATTCTCTTTTAGCACTGCTTTTACTGCATCCCATAGATTTTAAATTATTATATTTTCATTGCCATTTGTTTGTAGATATTTTCATTTCCTTTTTTATTTCTTCAGTGACCTCTTATTTATTCAGAAATATATTGTTTAGCCTTTATGTGTTGGCGTTTTTCACCATTTTTGCCTGTAATTTATATCTAATCTTACAGAGTTATGGTCAGAAAAAAATGCTTGATAAAATTTCAGTTTTCTTAAATTTACCAAGGCTTGATTTGTGACCCAAGAAATGATCTATCCTGGAGAATATTTTCTGTGCACATGGGAAAAAATGAATTCTACTGCACTTGACCTGAATGTCCTGTTTAGGTCCATCTAACCCAATGCATCATTTAAAGCTTGTGTTTCCTTATTAATTTTCTGTATGGATGATCTGTCCAATGGTGTGAGAGGGATGTTAAAGTCCTCCACTATTATCATGTTACTGTTGATTTCCCATTTTATATTTGTTAATGTTTGCCTTATGTATTAAAGTGCTCATATGTTGGTTGCATATATATTTGTAATTGTTATATCATTCTCTTGAACTGATCCCTTAATTATTATATAGTGTCCTCCTTGTCCCTTGTAATATTCTTTAAAGTCTATTTTATCTGATATGAGTATTGCAACTCCTGACTTCTTTTGATTTCCATTTGCATGTAGTATCTTTTTCCAGCCCCTCACTTTCAGTTTGTATGTGTCCCTATAGGCCTAAAGTGGATCTCATGTAGACAGCAAGGGGTCTTTTTGTATCCATTCAGCCGATCTGTGCATTTAGTTGGAGTATTTATTTCATTTACATTTATTTATATGTGTGATCCTATTACCATGTACTTTATTGTTTAGAGTTTCTTTTGTAGGTCTTTTTTTTTCCTTGTGTTTTGTGTCTAGAGAAGTTCTTTTAGTATTTGTTCTAAAGCTGACTTGATGGTGCTGAATTCCCTTAACCTTTGCTTATCTATAAAGCTTTTAATTTCTTCATCAAATCTGAATGAGATCCTTTCTGGATAGTCTTAGTTGTACTTTTTTTCCTTTCATCATTTTAAGTGTACCCTGCCACTCCCTTCTGGTCTGCAGAAATTCTGCTGAAATTTCAGCTTTTAGCCTTAAGAGAATCCCCTTGTGTATTATTTGTTGCTTTTCCCTTGCTTCTCTTAATATTTTTCTCTGTGTTTAATTTTTGTTAGTTTTATTAATATGTGTCTTACCATAGTTCTCTTTGGGTTTATACTGTATCAGACTCTCTGGGCTTCCTGGACTTGGGTGGCTATTTTGTTTCCCATGTTAAAGAAGTTTTCAGCTATAACCCCTCAAATATTTTCTCACACCCCTTCTTTTTCTTTTCCTCTTCTGGGAACCCTATAATTTGAATACGGGTGCACTTATGCTGTCCCAGAGATGTCCTGATGTCTGCAAGTGCATGGTGTTAGAGGGTCTCCAACATAACAACCTCTTGCCCCTCTGGCTGGCCTAGCCTTTTTCCTGGACTCCCTCAGCTGTGCTGTATTAGCCCCCTCAGAGTATCTTCACGCCAGTCCTCTCTCTGGGGTCCAACTTCTGAAGCCTGAGCCTCAGCACGCAGACTCCATTTGCTGAAGTGGGTGTACTAACAAGTGTCTCAGGCTGGGAAGTGCTGGTCAGCACTGATCTCTGTGGTAAATTTTCTCCACTTTGCCTTCTATGCACCTGTTGCTGTACTCCCTTCTGAGGGACATACATTAAACTTTAAACAAAATTAAGGATAATAGGATAAAATATAAACATCATGAGATCCTTCCCAGGAAACAATATTCTTGACACCAAATCATAACATAACATTAACAACTTTAGTTGTTTATTTCTTTTGACGGCAGCCCCTTGTTTTATATCCCAGATAGCATTTCCCTAAATGCATGAAACAAAATGCCATTATGATTTCTAACATTTACTTCCAGTGAAGTTTCTGTTAGGTTGCAACTATAACTATGATGGAAGGGGTGGATGTAGAGCACTGTGTCTTCATACATCAAACCAAAGGATTATAGGAGTAATATCTACATAGAACAGGAAACTAGCTGGAGGGGTAATGTCAGGTTGACTTTAAAATGTCACAGAAAATGATCAGAATTTTCACCTTTTTTTTCCCACAATTCATTTTATTACAAATCTGCAAAGTTAGGATGTTTCTACTTTCAACCAACTTTATTTTTCTTACTGTCTTTTGGTCAGAACTAAAGAGAAAAGACACAAACAAAACCTGAACACTGCAAAGTAATCTATCCTCATTTTTATGCCTTATTCACATGAGATAGTATCATGTTTTACACTGTTAAAAAAAAAAAGTCAAGGATAACAATAAACAGTTAACCTATTCACATTCTAAAATCACATATCAAATTATGAATTCAGTACCTGGGAACAAGTCCAATCTCTCATGTTATAGGCTTTTCCTATTTTTTAATTTCAGTATTATATCACAACTTGAGTGACAATGTTAGGACTGGGGAACCACTAGAAGCAAACAGAAGATGGCTATGAACTTTGGACTTGAAGTAACTATGAACTTAAAAATACATGTACGCAATTAAGTGGTTACCTTTTCAGCCTATATAGAAGACTTTTCCAAAAAATTTTTTTAAAGATCAATTCAAAAAAAAAGAATTAGCAAGCAGGTTTACCTTATAAAAGAAAGAATTGTTTGTCTATCTAAGAGTATATCCTTGCATATTACATATGTATACCCTGAATATTGCAGAGACAGAATACAGAAAAGTAACATCTTTCAAAATATCTGGAGTTTGGTTGAGTAGAGGAGGACTTAAGGGGGAGAAGCTCCCTAAACAAGAAAAAAAAAAGTTGCTTTTAAAGTAATACCCTGTTCTGTTTCATCCTTGATAAAACAAATGCTAATTTTGTTTTTAAACTGCCAGCACACAGGGAAGTGATCCAAATCCTCTATACCTTTGAGAGACTTTCATTGTTTACATATTCCAGTTCAACTTAAAATATTGTGCAATTGCCAAACCTCATATTTAAAATATATGCTTATCGCCCAACTCAGGGTAACATTAGCATGCTGAAAACTGCATTCTAATTAATAAATCAGAGACTTAACCACTGAAACATCATTCACACATATGAGATGGCAATAGTGAGAGCTATTAAATATAGTAGCATGCTGTCACCCTTACAGGGAATATGGAAATATGCCTTTTGGGGAGATACTGGTCTACATTATTTATCAAAGTTTGGCTTTAATATATGGATTTACTCAACAATGAATGAATATCATATTTCTCCTAGAAGACACAGTATTAATTTGTGATCTTGCCAAACTGTCACTCTGATAACAAGCCTACTAAGGGGGGTGGTGGAAATGCAATCAATAATTTGTATCCAGTGATTTCTTCCCTGAGGTTGTTTTAGGGAAATACTGCTTTCCCACTTTTACTCATGTTCATAAGCACAAAACAAGGGGACACAAAAATTACAAAAAAAAAAAAAAAAAAACACACACACACATACACAAACTTTTGATCTGGCTCTACGAGAGTTCAAAAAGCAAATTACTTTTATCAATATATTAGAACTCTGCAGTCAACTCTTATTCTATCTTAAAAACCACCACCAAATAAAATGAAATACAAAGAGAACGAATAAAGACTGATGGTTAGGAAGAGAAATCATTGAAAATGTGAAACCAAAGTCAAGCCTCAAGATTAAACTATGAACCAGTGCGAAAAAATGCTCAAATTGTAATTCCCTCTTTCCCCCCTCCCCACTTTTCTCAACACCTCTAGGCTGTGACATTAATTTTACTGTCTAAGCTTTAGCCTTAACCATAATTATTTCATCTTTATTTATGTTCATGTAACTCAAACAGTTCCCAACACCTGGATATCCAGACTCAATTTTGAATCTCCAGTCTCGCTTTGCCCAAACTGTAACCAAGCAGGACTCTGTGGGGTCTTACTAGAACAGACTCCCACCTCCATGTCCTCTGCCTTCTTACTGTCTGTATAAAAACTAGCCTCCCAGGCTTCCCTGAGTTCCAAAGAATAAAGTTAATCAGAGAAGTGAGAAAATGAAGAAAGAAAGGAAACAATAAAGCAGGACAAAATATAGTTTAGTTATTAACCGGACTCAAAGACTTTTAGTTCCTCATCAAGGGCTATAGATAATTTTCTAAGCCATGCTGTTTGAGCTGTTTTGCAAATACTGAAACTCCCGGCATGTGGAAGAAGTGAACTATATGCTGCCCTTATGCATGTATACCCCACTCTGGACGGACTCCGAAGGTTGATGATATTGACTGCCAGTTACCTCACCATCAACCATTCAGAGGGTCTTCCCAGGTGGTGCAGTGGTAAAGAATCTGCCCACCAATTTAGGAGATGTAAGAGACATGAGTTTGATCCCTGGGTAGGGAAGATCCCCTGGAGTAGGAAATACTTACTCCAGCATTCTTGCCTGAAAAACTCCATGGACAGAGAAGCCTGGTGGGCTACAGTCTATGGGGGTCACAAAGTCAGACACAACTGAGCTACTGCACCATACATGCATGCAACCAATCAGAAGAATGTCCATGAACTGATCATACACCTCACAACCCCCTTCCCCTAACCCTGTCTTTTAGCACTAGCTGTCAAGACCTCTGGCTTGATGCCCTGAAGAAAACTGCAGTTTTCTTCACTTCAACCTAGGGTCAGTAAATTGGCTTTACTGTGCACAGGGACGTGGACTCAGGTTTGATTCTGTAACAATAACATCTTATACTTGTCCATTTTTCCTTATCCATGTGCTTGAATTCAAGCTACCTTTCAGCATGCCTTAGCTTTAATCTCAGTATTTGCCAGAACTAATTCTACTAGTCTGATGCATGTCCACATATCTGATGAGGTTTTTAGTAAGATTATTCTTTTCATATGCAACTAGAAGAAATTGAAACATCTGCACAAGGGGAAAAAGTCACAACAGTTACAGAGTCTTTGCTTATAAACCCAGATTGAGGGGCATGGTTTGAACCTTAGTCTACAATGTGTGGGTGTCCGAATTTCTTTCACCCCACACACATAATCTAGGCACTTAGAATCACAGAAGGGAGAGTCGACTTAGCAGGGCAAGGTAGCTTCATGATCCTCTCCCAACTCTCACCCAAACACATAAAACAAACGAGCAGAAAACACAAATCAGGCAGGGAGACAACATGAAGTCCATGACCTTTGACATTTGTTGTTGTTCAGTCACTGTCATGTCCAACTTTTTGCGATCCCATGAGCTGCAGTACACCAGGCTTCCCTGCCCTTCATCATCTCTGAGAGTTTGTGCAAACTCATGTTCATTGAGTCAGTGATGCCATACAACCATCTCATCCTCTGTCATCCCTTTCTTCTCCTGCCTTCAATCTTTCCCAGAATCAGGGTCCTTTCCAATGAGTCAATTTTTCATATCAGGTGGCCAAAGTATTGAAGTTTCAGCTTCATCATCAGTCTTTCCAATGAACATTCAGGGTTGATTTCCTTTAGGATTGACTGGTTTGATCGACTGGTTTGATCTCTTTGCTGTCTGAGGGATTCTAAAGAGTCTTCTCCAGCACCACAATTCAAAACCATCAGTTCTTCGATGCTTATCCATCTTTGTTCAGTTAGTAAATCATCTGCCTGCAATGCAGAAGACCCAGGTTCGATTCCTGGGTCAGGAAGATCCCCTAGAGAAGGAAATGGAAATCCACTCCAGTATTCTTGCCTGGAGAATCCCATAGACAGAGGAGCCTGGTGGGCTACAGTTCATGCGGTCACAAGAGTCAGACACAACTTAGCAACTAAACCACCACCACAGCCATCTTTATGGCCCAACTGTCACATCTGTACATGACTACTGGAAAAACCATAGCTTTGAATATACAGATCTTTGTCAGCAAAGTGATGTCTCTGCTTTTTAATATGCGTCTAGGTTTGTAATAGCTTCTTTTTCCCAAGGAGCAAGTCTCTTTTAATTTCATGGCGGCATTCATAGTTGGCAGTGATTTTGGAGCCCAAGAAAATAAAATTTGTCACTACCTCCACATTTTCCCCATTTATTTGCCATGAAGTGATGGGATTGGATGCCATGATCTTAGGGGTTTTTTAACACTGAGTTTTAAGCAAGATTTTTCACTCTCCTCTTTCACCCTCATCAAGAGGGTCTATAGTTCCTCTTCACTTCCTGCCATTAGAGTAATATTATCTGCATATCTGAGGATGTTGATATTTCTCCCTGCAATCTTGATTCCAGCTTGTGATTCACCCAACCCAGCATTTCACATGATGCACTCTGCATATAAGTTAAACAAACAGGGTGACAACATACAGCCTTGACGTATTCCTTTCCCAGTTTTGAACTAGTCCCTTATTCCATGTCCGTTTCTAACTGTTGCTTCTTGATCTACGTACAAGTTTCTCTGCATACAAGGAGACAGGTAAGGTGGTCTGATATTCCTACCTCTTGAAGAATTTTCCACGGTTTGTTATGATCCACATACTCAAAGGCTTTAGCACAGTCAATGAAGCAAAAGTCAATTTTTTTTGGAATTCCTTTGCTTTTTCTATAATCCAATGGATGTTGGCAATTTGATCTATGGTTCTTCAGGTTTTTCTAAATTCAGCTTATATATCTGGAAGTTCTCAGTTCACATACTGTTGAAGCCTAGCTTGAAGGATTTTGAGCATTACCTTGCTAGCACTTGACATTTGATACAACGCAATAGAGAAGCACAGAATGTTGAGCATCAGTCTCAGGCTCCCTACATTTCACCAGATCAAAATTTGATTCTTCTCATGGAAAGGAAGGAGTAACAGCAGTGTTTTCCTCTAGTACTTACCTTTAAAAGTAGCAAGTATTGATAAATGTTCCTATTTTATTGTCTTAGGACTGAATGAAGACAGAGATTAAGAGCAATTTTCTCAAGCCCCCCAGGCAAATTTCTTTGACCCTTCTGCCTTCTTATTGTCTTGATATTCATGGGTTTGTTACTACTGGACTACTTCCAACTTGAATTTGACCCCATAGAGATTGGAGAAAGGGATACTCAAAGAGCCAGCAAGATTTCTTCCAAGAAGATTTTTATACCTTAGCAAGATGGAGACAATCTTCAAATTGTCAAGATTGGAGACAATCTTTAAATAATTCATAACCTCCATCATTCACACACACACACAGAATAGATATTTAACCAGTGATGAAAAAAGTAAAAGATATTTTGACTTTTAGTCAGTTTTGGTGGCAAGTAAAAGAGACTGTAAAGTTTAGTGCCATGAGACACATGTGAAAGTATCACAGGAAAAGCTGAACATCTATAACTATTAAATACTAAAGAACAAGAATCCAGCAAAGTGGAGTTACAGAAAGAGTAAGGCAAATAACAGAAACAGATTGTGGTCTCCACTCTGGTGCAATGGTTTTAGTGTGTGGTACCTGATTAGCAGTATTAGTACCACCTGGAAACATGCCTCCAGCACACACTAATGCCCTGACATCTAAGGTTTGAAAATCACTGCTCTAGTTTACCATCATATGTAGGATGACTTGGCTATTTTCTTTAGATGTGTTTCTCTTTGTTTTGATAAAGGTTGCATTTTTATGATGACTGGGGCTATAAAAAGCACATAAGGAAAAAGGAATATATTTTGGTTTATCTGAATCAGAGAGACTGACATTCTTAAGATCCTAAATGTATAGTACAAATATTTTATGAAAATTCTTTCTAGAAAGTTTTGCTTTTGGGGTTGATCTCTCTTTGTCCTCTCTTTCCAAATAGTGTGGATAATGACAGTCTCCAATAATTGAATACTGTGGGCCTTGCCTCTATGTAACAGAAGGTCCCAATTCTCCCACTGCAGAGGGCTGTCTCTGGAAGAGGAGCTGCCTTTGATGTGTAGGAAAGAACTGTCCCTGGAGGGAAGGATATTTGACAGGCATATATTTTAGAAATGTTTTTCAGGTAAAATTTTCATCCATAAAATTGTATTAACATTTCAAACATGCAACCCTCCAGAATTCAAAAGTGTAGTCTCTGGAGAGATTCTCCATCTTTGTAGAGGGTTATATTTTCATAGGGCAAAGAGAATGTGATTTTCTCCAAATGCTTTAACCATGCCCCTGACCTCCATTCAAAAGCAAACCTTTAACAAGCTAAGGGGGTCAGATATAGGGTAACAATAAAGGGAGGGCAAAGGCCAAAAAATATGCCCTCAGAAATACAACTTCTGTCTGGATGATAAAATATGAAGTGCCTGCCCCCACATTTTGCATGGACTCATTCAGAACACTTGGAAATAAATCATAATTATTATGAAGCAGAAGACCACAGACCTAGCAAACCTTCAGCCTTACCAGTCCCCTCTTTGATGCTCTTCAACACTCAAAATTGCCCATTACATTTCTTTTGAGCATCCTATAAATAACAAATCCATTCAGCATAGGGATGCTTTGTAATAGATGTGAAGCAACTGAAAAGAATGGATAATACCCAGAAAGTCAATGGATTAGAAAGGAATATAGCCCAGGTATGGAGCTCCAGGGCTTAATGGCTGGGGCTCTGAGCACCCTATGTGAAGGAGGCTGCTTTGCTGTTATATATGTGCCTTTGTTTTATACCTCAATGCCAGTTTATTAGTCTTAATATGAATTCTGTTGTTTACCTAATATTTTTTATATACATTATGATGAGCCCATGTTTGACAAGCCCATGTTTTGATATACAGTATGATGAGCCCATGAATCCAGGAGAGAAAAGAGGAGCATAGTTGAATTTAGTTAAATAAAGGTAAAATTATAATTTTATTATTACTAAATGACAACACTCTCCTCCTAACCAAATAGTCCCTTGCTTTAAGTGGCTGATGTGATGCTGTGTGATCCCAATTAAACACGCTGCTGAGAACTCAAAACTGTTCAGGTAGCACATGTTAGTGGAAATAACCATTTTGGCCATCATTCACAGAGTGTCTACCATGTGCTAAGCACTGCCAAGAAATTTACATGTGTTACCGCTAATCCTCATAAATGTGTGATACTATTTATCCCTATTAATCTACTGGTCTAAACGTCCCCTGATATTTGTTTCCAGTGGCACTCACTCACTGTGTAAATACGTACATTGAGCCTCTGCTAGTTGCCAAACACTGAGGTCCTGCTCTTGCTCAGTTTATGTTATCACAAATAATAAACAAGATACTATCTATTACCGATAATGCTGTCTAGAAAGATAGAGTATATAATTTACAATTGACACAACATACGACGGACAATAAATGAGTAGCTATGTCAGAGTAGTAAGTTAGGGAAAGACTCTAGGAATGCAATATCCAAGCCAAGTCCTAAATAACTAGGGAGAAAAAAAAACATGCAAAGTACAGAGTGTCTTCTAAGCAAGGAGAACAACTAGGTTAATTATTCTAAAGTGGAAACTTCCTTTTGGATATATAATGGACACCTAAGGATGGACGTGAGTCTGAGTGAACTCCGAGAGTTGGTGACGGACAGGGAGGCCTGGCGTGCTGGGATTCATGGGGTTGCAAAGAGTCCGACACGACTGAGCGACTGAATTGAACTGAGCTGAAGTCTTAACATGCTCAATATAAGATTAAAAACATTTTTTTACCATTACTTCCCATCAAACTGACTTTCTCTCAGCCTTTACTACTCAGTAAGAGTAGTACCAACTCTACACACCAAAGGCAGCACCTCTCCTAGGTGTCCAAGGGACAAACAAATACTGATGCTTCCCTCACTCTGTGTGACCCCATAGACAGCAGCCCACCAGACTCCCCTGTCCCTGGGATTCTCCAGGCAAGAACACTGGAGTAGGTTGCCATTTCCTTCTCCAATACATGAAAGTGAAAAGTGAAAGTGAAGTCGCTCAGTCATGTCTGACTCTTCATGATCCCATGGACTGCAATCTACCAGGCTCCTCCATCCATGGGATTTTCCAGGCAACTGGAGTGGGGTGCCATTGCCTTCTCCAGCTCCCACAGCTAGTGTGTTTGTAAATCCTACTGGCCAGAATTCTAAAACATATCTGAAGTCCACATTTATCCATTACTACTAAAGTACTTTGAGGAGATACCACACATCCAAAGGCAAAGGAGAAGCCCCAGCAGGACAGTAGGAGGGGCAAAATAAAGTTTAGACTCAAACCCCGTACCTAATAGAGATGCTCAGAGGGTTCAAACAAACCTTGTGTGCACCAGGACCAGAGGCCCCACAGAGAGAGACAGAAGTGTGTTTGGGTATCTCCTGTGGAGGTACAGGTCAGCAGTGGACTGCTGCAGGGGCAGGGGCTCTGGGTGCAGCAGACTTGGGTATGGCATAAGCCCTCTTGGAGGAAGTCACCATTAACCCCACCATACAGCTGCCACAATTTACACAGGACTGGAAATAGGCTCTTGGAGGGCTCAAACAGAACCTTGTGCTCACCAAGACCCAAGAGAAAGGAGCAGTGACCCTACAAGAGACTGACCCAGACTTGACCATGAGTGTCCAGGAGTCTCCAGCAGAGGCGTGGATTGGCAGTGGCCTGCTGCACAGTTGGGGGCACTGAGTGTAGCAGTGTGTGCATGGGACCTTTTGAAGGAGGTCGCCATTATCTTCATTACCTCCACCATAGTTTCAGTTCAGTCAGTTCAGTTCAGTCCCTCAGTCGTGTCTGACTCTTTGCAACCCCAAGAATCACAGCACACCAGGCCTCCCTGTCCATCACCAACTCCCAGAGTTCACTCAAACTCATGTCCATCGAGTCCGTGATGCCATCCAGCCATCTCATCCTCTGTCGTCCCCTTCTCCTTCTGCCCCCAACCCCTCCCAGCATCAGGGTCTTTTCCAATGAGTCAACTCTTCGCATGAGTTGGCCAAAGTATTGGAGTTTCAGCTTTAGCATCAGTCCTTCCAATGAACACCCAGGACTGATCTCCTTTAGAATGGACTGGTTGGATCTCCTTGCAGTCCAAGGGACTCTCAAGAGTCTTCTGCAATACCACAGTTCAAAAGAATCTATTCTTCGGCGTTCAGCTTTCTTTACAATCCAACTCTCACATTCATAAATGACCACAGGAAAAACCATAGCTTTGACTAAGACTGACCTTTGTTGGCAAAGTAATGTCTCTGCTTTTGAATATGCTATCTAGGTTGGTCATAACTTTTCTTCCAAGGAGTAAGCGTCTTTTAATTTCATGGCTGCACTCACCATCTGCAGTGATTTTGGAGCCCCAAAAAATAAATTCTGACACTGTTTCCACTGTTTCCCCATCTATTTGCCAGCCCAGTTTGGCCCCAGGTAAATAACAGGAAGGGAACACAGCCCCACCCATCAACAGAAAATTGGATTAAAGACTTACTGAGCATTTCCAAATATTCAAGCTGGTTTTAGAAAAGGCAGAAGAACCAGATATCAAATTGCCAACATCTGTTGAATCACCAAAAAAGCAAGAGTTCCAGAAAAACATCAACTTCTGCTTTATTGACTATACCAAACCTTTGACTGTGCGGATCACAATATCCTGTGGAAAATTCTGAAAGAGATGGGAATACCAGACCACCTGACCTGCCTCGTGAGAAATCTGTACACAGGTGAGAAAGCAACAGTTAAAACTGGACGTGGAACAACAGACTGGTTCCAAATTGGGAAAGGAGTACATCAAGGCTGTATACAGTCACCTTGCTTATTTAACATATATGCAGAGTACATCATGAGAAACACTGGGCTGGATGAAGCACAAACTGAAATCAAGATTGCCAGGAGAAACATCAATGATCTCAGACATACAGATAACACCACTCTTATGGCAGAAAGTGAAGAAGAACTAAAGAGCCTCTTGATGAAAGTGAAAGAGGAAAATGAAAAAGTTGGCTTAAAGCTCAACATTCAAAAAACTAAGATCATGGCATCTGCTCCCATCACTTCATGGCAAATAGATGGGGACACAGTGACAGACTTTATTTTTCTGGGCTCCAAAATCACTACAGATGGTGAGTGCAGCCATGAAATTAAAAGACGCTTACTCCTTGGAAGAAAAGTTATGACCAACGTAGACAGCATATTAAAGAGCAGAGACATTACTTTGCCAACAAAGGTCCGTCTTAGTCAAAGCTATGGTTTTTCCAGTAGTCATGTATGGATGTGAGAGCTGGACCATAAAGAAAGCTGAACACCGAAGAATTGATGCTTTTGAGCCGTGGTGTTGGAGAAGGCTCTTGAGAGTCCCTTGGACTGCAAAAAGATCCAACCAAGCCATCCTAAAGGAAATCAATCCTGAATATTCATTAGAAAGACTGATGCTGAAGCTAAAAATCCAATAATTTGGCCACCTGATGTGAAGAACTTACTCATCTGAAAAGACTCTGATGTTGGGAAAGATTGAAGGTGGGCGGAGAAAGGGACAACAGAGGATGAGATGGTTGGATGGCATCCCAACTCAATGATCATAAGTTTGAGTAAACTCCGGGAGTTGGTGATGGACAGGGAGGCCTGGCATGCTGCAGTCCATGGGGTCAAAAAGAGACAGACGTGACTGAGCAACTGAACTGAAGTGAACTTAATTTTGTCTGAAGAGACCCGAGCATCTTTTATTAAATTCAGTCCTTCTATTCAGTTTTTACAGTAATTATAAACTGTATTCATTTTATCATAATTTATGAATGGTATTAAGGATGAGTGATTTTGATATATTAACTTTGTATTTAATGGTGAGAAATCTGTATGCAGGTCAGGAAGCAACAGTTAGAACTGGTCATGGAACAACAGACTGGTTCCAAATAGGAAAAGGAGTACGTCAAGGCTGTATATTGTCACCCTGCTTATTTAACTTCTATGCAGAGTACATCATGAGAAATGCTGGACTGGAAGAAACACAAGCTGGAATCAAGATTGCCGGGAGAAATATCAATAACCTCAGACATGCAGATGATACCACCCTTATGGCAGAAAGTGAAGAGGAACTCAAAAGCCTCTTGATGAAAGTGAAAGTGGAGAGTGAAAAGGTTGGCTTAAAGCTCAACATTCAGAAAACGAAGATCATGGCATCTGGTCCCATCACTACATGGGAAATAGATGGAGAAACAGTGGAAACAGTGTCAGAATTTATTTTTCTGGGCTCCAAAATCACTGCAGATGGTGACTGCAGCCATGAAATTAAAAGATGCTTACTCCTTGGAAGGAAAGTTATGACCAACCTAGATAGCATATTCAAAAGCAGAGACATCACTTTGCCAACAAAGGTTCGCCTAGTCAAGGCTATGGTCTTTCCTGTGGTCATGTATGGATGTGAGAGCTGGACTGTGAAGAAGGCTGAATGCCGAAGAATTGATGCTTTTGAACTGTGGTGTTAGAGAAGACTCTTGAGAGTCCCTTGGACTGCAAGGAGATCCAACCAGTCCATTCTGAAGGAGATCAGCCCTGGGATTTCTGTGGAAGGAATGATGCTAAAGCTGAAACTCCAGTATTTTGGCCACCTCATGCGAAGAGTTGACTCATTGGAGAAGACTCTGATGCTGGGAGGGATTGAGGGCAAGAGGAGAAGGGGACGACAGAGGATTGGATGGCTGGATGGCATCACTGACTCGATGGATATGAGTCTGAGTGACCTCCGAGAGCTGGTGATGGACAGGGAGGCCTGGCACGCTGCAGTTCATGGGGTCGCAAAGAGTTGGACATGACTGAGTGACTGATCTGATCTGATCTGATTTAATGGTCTTGCCTAATTTGCATCTATAAACCAATAATTACCTGTAGAATATTTAATATTATCTACATATTGATGTTACTTTAATAGAGCTAGTTTTATTTATTTTCCAAATGTTTTATGTTTCTTTTTCTTGCCCTATCACACTGTCTAGGAATTTTCACTGTTGCTACACTAACAATGAATGAGCGCTGGGTAAACTACAAACACGTTTTTTCCCTCAAAATTGTCAGTCATCTCAAGTTGTAAGACAGTCTGAAAATGAAGGATAGAGCCTTCTCCTCTCTCCATAGAAAAAGAGAGGATGTCCATCTCTGTTACTTATGCTAGAGTACAGGTAGTCAAAATAAATGCCATACAAGTGAGTAAGACTAAATCAGTTAAAATATTAATGAACTGCTAAAGACTGAAGGAAATGGCAACCCACTCCAGTATTCTTGCCTGGAGAATCCCAGGGACAGGGGAGCCTGGTGAGCTTCCGTCTATGGGGTCGCACAGAGTCGGACACGACTGAAGCGACTTAGCAGTAGCAGCAGCAAAGACTGAGTGTGAGCTGTTTTGATAAGAGATTTATATCCACTTGCAGGCTCTTTTCAAAGTTACTCATGAGAAAAGGCAAAAGGCTGAAAAGAGATTCAATGAATGTGAGGGAGGAGTAAATGAAGAAATCCGTTACCACTGTGGGAACTAGATGAACTCCCACCACCTGCTGCTTCCATCAAAAACTTAAGCTATTGCTCCTAGGCACAGATAAAATCCCATTGTTGCTGAGAAAAAGAGAGGAGTGAGAAAAACAGTCATTTAATCCAGCCCATAATCCCCAGTCCAACCCTTTGGAGAATTTTGAATCATATAAAAGTACGGGTATGTTAGGTAGGTAGAATAGGGAAAAGGAGTCCAAAATGGCAGTGGCTAAAAGACAAGGAAGGTCAAAGGAAGATCCGAGGACCAGAGTGAAGACTTCAGGCAGAACAAACAGCACTCCTGGCTAAGCCCAATTTGCATAGGGCAGGCCCAGGTGGAGGAAAAAAAAATATAAAAGGAGGAGCCAAAGCACTTTCTCACAAACTCTCTCTCTCTCTCTTCTAAATAAAATAGAGCTGTAACACTGATTTGCCTAAAAGCTATAACACGGTTTGTCCAAGACCCGAGAGCTGTGATGCGCCAAGGGCTTTAATGTCCGTCATTCCAAATCTTTGTTGTGATGAGACAAAGAACTGAGGAACATATGCTCGTGTGACAGGTATAAATTATATTTACCTCAGTTTCTCTCATTCCAATCTATCAAGACAATTGTTTTAAATATTTTGTCTAGTTTTTAATTCATTTTTGATGGGAGGCCAAGTCCAATCCTTGTTACTTCAACATTTCTAGAAGTAGGAGACCTATATTGTACCTTTTTTTTTGAAGTTATATGATCAGATTCTTAAATTTCTAGGAGGGTCAAATATTATAATGAAGGTACAAAAGACTGGAGAAGTGAGGAGTCCTTGAATTTAAAGCACAACTTCCAATATATATACTTAATTCCATGGCTTTGAGAAAATGTGATACTCTCCCTACAACTCCATCTTCTCATCTGTAAATTAAGACAATTGTCCTTAATTTCTTCCAGTTATCTTCCTAGTGTGACTATTCCAAATCTATTGTAGAAAACCACTTACCAATTACTTGGGGGTAGGTTGACCTTCTTACTGTTTACCTGAAAGCCGATTTTCAACGTCAGTCTTTAGAGCAAAACAAAAAACTATAATCTCAAACTGCTGTGCTGCTGCAAGTCCTGCTCACACTAAGAAGGATTACAGACAAGCATCTCAGAGATAATGGAGCTGTCAATCTCTTTTATGAACCATGACAAGTATCCAAAGAGTTGTGGATTTCAAAGTAAACATCTAGCATTTTAGGACAGGGTCAGCAAGGCTCAGTTCCAAAATTTTTTCATTATTTTCTCCATCCCCCTCAGACTTAAAATACCCATGAAATGTATCCACATCTTAGGCACCTGTTGACTGACTTTGCTGTGATGGAACTAACAGCTGAATAACAGGTAGTTAGGCTGGAAATGAAATGTAAGTGATTGATAATCTTTTTTGGTTTCAGGATCCTGCTAATCAGATAATTGCTGATTAAAGGACTTCTATCTTTTTGAAGTCAAAGCAAAGTTATTAAAGTTTCTGTTGATCCTCAGTGTGAAATGGAATGTCTCCTGCCATATCAATAAACAAGGACATAACAGCCATCAGTGATTTGGGGCCTCTAAATGTGATCTTCTGAGCCTGGAGAGCTCCCAAGAGGGAGAACAATGCCTGTGATCCAGCAGCTATCAGCTGCCACCACTCTCAATGATGAAGGAGGAATTAAGGATGTGAATAATCAAGAAGCAGGATGCTGGCCCCAGATATGAGATACATATGAAAGAAATTATTTCAGTGAGTCCAGAAGCTTGCATCTTCTCATGCATGGAAGGGTGCTGAATTCCTTAATTTGAGATATCTGGTTTTCCTTAATTAACAGCAACCTTTTAATATTCAGATTACCTGCCCTTTCCTGCAAACTTCTATATCCTGACTCCTTCCTCAGCCTCCTTGGAGCAGTTTCTCGGGGCTACTTGAGATGTGGCCTCTGGGGCTTGAAGTCCTAAGAATTCTCACTGAATAAATATATCTCTTAACTTCCAGGTTGTGACTATTTTTTCAGTCGACACCAGAGAAGGAGCCTGAGAGTAAACTTCCTCTGACGTAGATGGTTCTCCTGAGATGGAATTTTCTGGGAAAACTAAGTCTTCTGACCTTCTGTGTGCCTCAGGTTATCCATGTCTGAACATTTGTCAGCTGTTATTCTATTACCCTAACTTAGGAAATTTGTCAAGGTAATATTTTAAATAAACTATTAGTGGAAGCATTGTTTCTAGTAAACACAGTAGAGCACATAATGGAATTCCTCCCACCTCTGGTAGTTTATGTATTGATGTTAGATTAATGGACATAAAAATGGGAGGGAATTTAGAGCTGCTAAGTCACTTCAGTCGTGTCCGACTCTGTGCAATCCCAGAGACGGCAGCCCACCAGGCTCCCCCGTCCCTGAGATTCTCCAGGCAAGAACACTGGAGTGGGTTGCCATTTCCTTCTCCAATGCATGAAAGTGAAAAGTGAAAGTGAAGTCGCTCAGTCGTGTCCGACCCTCAGCGACCCCATGGACTGCAGCCTTCCAGGCTCCTCCATCCATGGGATTCTCCAAGCAAGAGTACTGGAGTGGGGTGCCATTGCCTTCTCTGAGTATTATAATTTCTAAGGGAGGAAATCATGTTCATACATTTAAATAAAAGATTAAAAACAAAAATGTTTTCTCAGCTAAAGGAGAAATTGAATTAACCAGCCTCCTTTTTCTTTCCAGGTTACTCCAGCTATATATACTCTAACTGAATGTAGAATTACTAAACAAATCTCGGGAGTTTTGTGGGGTTTTTTGCTTATTTTTTGTTTGTTTGTTTTGCCTGCAAATGTATTGTAGGTTGAGATGAATTAATGGTAGCTCACTGATGGGCATATGGATGGTGCTGAGAACTTCCTGAACTTGGATGTAGAATGCATCATTAGGGAATTATATGCCTCATCTTCAACCCCTTTTCCTGTGGCACCAGAGGTCAGGCATGATTTTTTTACACATTTTGTAATCTTGCCCTGCTCTGGAAAACTAAAGATTATACTTGTTTCAGTTCTAAGGAAGTTGGGTTAGTCTGGCCACTTTTACATATATTGAATTTCAGAGAAAAATCTTTCAGCAGAGATGCTTTTAGGAGAAAAGACATTACCTCTTCTATATAAGTAAAACTTACAGTTTTAAAGTGATTTGAGATATAAAAACTAAGGTCAAGGGGGATTCTCTATATGCATCATAAGTATTAGAATTAGTTTGCATATTTGTTTTTGTTCAGTCACTCAGTCATGTTCAACTCTTTGCGACCCCATGGACTGTATGTAGCATGCCAGGCTTCCCTGTCCTTCACTATCTCCCAGAGTTTGTGCAAACTCATGCCCATTGAGTCGGTGATGCCATCCAACCATCTCATCCTCTGTCATCCCTTTCTCCTCCTCCCTTCAATCTTTCCCAGCATCAGAGTCTTTTCCAATGAGTCGGCTCTTTGCATCAGGTGGTCAAAGTACTGGAGCTTCAACTTCAGCATCAGTTCTTCCAATGAATACTCAGGGTTTATTTCCTTTAGGATTGACTGGTTTGATATCCTTGCTGTCCAAGGGACTCTCAAGAGTCTTCTCCAGCACCACAATTTGAAGGCATCAATTCTTCAGTGCTCATCCTTTTTTATTGTCCAGTTCTCACATCCATACATGACTACTGGAAAAACCATAGCTTTGACCATATGGACCTTTGAAAGCAAAGTGATGTCTCTGCTTTTTAATACTCTGTCTATATTTGTCATTGCTTTTCTTCCAAGTAGCAAGCATCTTTGAATTTCATGGCTGTAGTCACCATCCTCAGTGACATATAGTTTGCATTTACCTGTTTGGAAATATTAATACATCTGTTCTTCTTGCTCTAGAAAACTTTTTATCTTTTTATTGTCTAAATTGGCCAAGAAGTTTGGTGATGTGTCTTGGATCAGAAACTCTTAGATGAATGAATGGGAATTTAAATGCAAGTCTGACAAATCACCAAACCACAATGAGATGCTGATACTCTAATAATCTAGGATAGGAAAAGAAGCAAGCATAGTTTTGTTGAAAGTCTCAGTGAAACAACACTGTCAGCACCTTAATTTCAAATATACTCCAAGGTTTTATTCTCATATTTGTATATACACTTCATAATTCATAAGTTGTGAAGTTCAAAAAATGAGAGCATCCCAGGAAGCATATCTCCAAAGTCAAGATTTGGCATTTGGAATTTCTGACTGAACTGTAGGATGTTTCAAACCTCCCTGCCAGACAACTCCCTTTTGAAAATACAGGCTTTAGAGCATGAATCAGTTCAGCAAGTATCTGTGTTAAGTTACCCTGTACACTTTGTCACTCTCAATTGCCTTGATTTTAATGAATGCAAGGAAGATATTCTGTGCATTTGGTGGCATATACTTAATTCAGCTCTAACGAAGCCTTTACTTGGCACCTTTTTGAGAGTAAATAATTCAAATCCAGTATTCAACTTTAGTGTCTCTCAGACAACACTGTGGTGGTTCCTTGCTCTCTGTGAAAAGTTTGTTAAAATGTTTATCTGTGAGGAATTTCTGTTGCTATCTTGGAACCACTGGCATCCTTGATTACTGCTTTGCTTACTCATTTCCTCTGCTTAAATATTTATGTTCCTCTTACCCATTGATTTTGAAAGAGGGTTATGGCAATTGATTGACAGCACCAGCACATAGCTTACAGGAGAATTTGGCCTCTCTACGATACTTACTAATGACAGAACTGTACTAGTGTGACTAATGCATATAGAGTAGGAGGGCACTGGGATTCCCTTTTTGCATGCAACCTTATGCAGTACTGATGTCAGAGGCAGGGAGAAGTATCTTCTTCACTGCAAGGACTTGAGGATATTCATCATTCTTAGTATTCAGTTGAACATACTATAACAAACCATTAATTTCAAGATAGGATATCTGTATGGAACTCACAGAAGCATTAATTTATTGGAGTCATGTCTAGCACTGGAATTGTTAACAGTCTGGGTTGATAGACTTTGGATATTAGTAGTATGGAATTCTTGATTACAGGGCTCTATTTTCCATGTGGAGCCAAGTGATCATTTACTCCATTGAAAACCAAATTGCTTTGCGCCTATTTCCCATTCATTTCCTATCCTTTTCCATAGGTTTGGGAAATATAAAGAACAATTATTCTTGCTTATTCACATATGAATGAGGTACCCACAATATGTGAAAAGTAAAAATTTCTATTTATCAAGAGTTCATTTCATATTGGGATAAGAACAACTTTTAAAAAACTGATGTGAGATACCATGGCCCTACACTAAACTGAAGAATCAATATTCATAGAGTATTTTTTCTACCTTTCAATCACATTCATGTGGTAAGCACTTCACAAATATTTGTTGAATAGGTGAATTAAAAAACACATAAATTTATATATAAATTTGAATTCTCTAAGATAACTAGGAGATAAATTTATGTAGGCAAAGTAAGTGTTGCTTTCTTTACATATGTGTGAAGAATAAAGCACAGGTGAGAATGTTCACATGAGGCCACAGAGGAAGATGATAACAGAGCTGGGTGTCAGCTCCATAATAGCACAATAGCACATTGTGAGCATGGAAGTGACTAATCTGTTCAGTTGAAAAGCCATTTTTCAGTAAGCATAGGGGTACAGCCTATGTGTTCTTAGGGAAACTTTCTACCTTTAAAAACAGTATTGAAAAGGACAGAAAGCCAGCAGGAGGAAGATAAATCCCAGATGAGCAGGAAGAGTAAGGTACAAGAACAAATGGAAGGACAGGTCCCAGAGGAGAAAGATAGTATGCGACTGGAGAGTGGCCAAAAGGTAGATATTGACCACGTGGGACTGGAAAAGGAAGAGTTCTTGATCTGCTCCCATCCCAACCCAGCAGTTGGGAATTCTCTCCTAGAGTTCCTCTCTAGTTTCCAAGCTCTCGAGTTCCTCTCGAGAAGCTTCTACCAACAGCCTCTATTCCATTGATCACTGGTCTTTAGATAGAGCCACCTCTGGTTTCTTTTCTTCATTATGCCAAAGGATAGAGATTCCAGTATGCTCTGTAAAGCAAAAAGTGAAAATGCCACTATTTGTACTTTAATTTTATTCCCCTTGGGTAACTAAAAAATTATTTTAGCTTGGAATTTGGGTAAATTTATTCTGTACTATAGACAGTTGACTGAATCTTTCTACTTATCTCATGACTACCTGGTATCATTTTCATTCCTTTCAGATTACTGTTATTTTCCAGATAAACAAAGATTTTGAGAATAGGACTACTTATATTCAAAGACACCCACCATCTCTACTCTGTACCTTCAAATCTAAACCACCAATATATACACACTTTTAAATTCTTTCTGCCTTCCTGCCTGCAACTAAATATACCCACATGAGAGCTCATGTATCTGGTCTATAACAGGAACAGATTCATGAAACATAGTTTCTTATCATCAGCCTCCTTGTATCATAATCTCAGTCCCCATTTCCATGACATCCATGTTAGAAATACGTAAATCCTCCTACTATTTCCTGGGACACCTCTCTCTTAGTGTGTTTTGTGGTTACGGTCATACTGGAATAAAAAGTATCTTCAAAATCCCTTATATAACTAAGACTGACAATTTGAAAACACACTGTCAAGTGTCCAAAGTATTACCTGGAAATAGAATGCAGGTTCTATTTCCAAGTTCATAGAGCAAGATTCTAAAACAAAACAAAATAAAATCCTGTCTGCCAATGACTGAGCTTTATCCATAAGTAGAATTAATGCATAAGGTCAAGTTCCAAGCATAATTTTAAAGTAGACAAAACTTGGTCCTTCCAACTTAATCTAGCAAAGTGGGAAAGTGCATTTGTCTTTACATTCATATAATAGACTGCTAATTTCAGAGGCTGTGCCAAATACTGGTTGCTGTTGTGCTGTGCCTAGTTGCTCAGTTGTATCCGACTCTTTGGGAGCCCGTGGACTGTAGCCCACCAGGCTCCTCTGTCCATGGGAATTCTCCAAGCAAGAATATTGGAGTGGGTTGCCATGCCCTCCTCCAGGGTATCTTCTCAACCCAGGGACTGAACCCAGTCTCCTGCACTGCAGGCAGATTCTTTACCATCTCAGCAGAACATAGTCAAACATGACTGGGAAGGCAGACCCAGGTCTCTAAGGTAAGAAGAATGTCCACTTGTAGAAGAGTTGACTAAAGAGTAATGTTGGAGTCAAATTTTAATGGTATTGTGGCTGACTTGGTCCATGGATGATAACTTGCTTTTCTCTGCTGCTGAGTGTTCTGGGAAGGCCAGCCTAATATTTTCTGAACAACTTTTTTCAGATTTCTGCCATGTGGTTATCACAAGCATGATACAATTTAAAGAGGTGTTCTCTTAAAGTTTGATCTCCCAGATTTGAATTCAGTTTTGACACATTCTACCTGTGTCACATTGTGAAAACCACTTCACTTCAAGTCTCATTTTTTAACCTGAGGACAATAATAGTTTCCATGTTAGATGGTAGTGCGTGTTAACAATACATCAAAATTTTAAAGGATAGTAGTAGTTGTTGTTCAGCCACTCAGTCATGTTCAACTCTTTGTGGCCCCATGGACTGCAGCACACCAGGCTTCCCTGTCCTTCACCATCTCCCGGAACCTGCTCAAACTCATGTCCATTGAGTCACTGATGCCATCCAACCATCTCGTCCTCTGTTGTCCCTTTCTCTTCCTGCCTTCAGTCTTTCCCAGATCAGGATCTTTTCTAATGAGTTGGCTTTTTGCATCAGGTAGCCAAAGTAGTGGAGTTTCAATTTCAGCATCAGTCCTTCCAATGGATATTCAGGGTTGATTTCCTTTAGGATTGACAGGTTTGATCTCCTTGCAGTCCAAGGGACACAGTTCAAAAGCATCAATTCTTTGACTCAGCCTTCTTTATGGTCCAACTCTCACATCCATACATGACTACTGGAAAAACCATAGCTTTGACTAGATGAACTTTTCTTGGCAAAGTAATGTCTCTGCTTTTTAATATGCTGTCCAGGTTGGTCATAGCTTTTCTTCCAAGGAGCAAGCATCTTTTAATTTCGTGACTGCAGTCACCATCTGCAGTGATTTTAGAGCCCAAGAAAATAAAGTCTGTCATTGTTTCCCTATCTATTTGCCATGAAGTGATGGGACCAAATGTTATTATCTTGGTTTTTTGAATGTTAAGTTTTAACCCAGGTTTTTCACTCTCCTCTTTGACCTTCATCAAGATGCTCTTTAGTTCCTCTTCACTTTCTGCCATAAGGATGGTGTTATCTGCATATCTGTTCAGTTCAGTTGCTCAGTCATGTACAACTCTTTGCGACCCCATGGACTGCACCATGCCAGGCCTCCCTGTCCATCAATCAACTCTCGGAGCTCACTCAAACTCATGTCCATCGAGTTGGTGATGCCATCCAACCATCCCATCCTCTGTCATACCCTTCTCCTCCTGCCTTCAATCTTTTCCAGCATCAGAGTCTTTTCAAAAGAGTCAGCTCTTTGCATCAGGTGGCCAAAGTATTGGAGTTTCAGCTTCAACATCAGTCCTTCCAATTAACACTCAGGACTGATTTCCTTTAGGATGGACTGGTTGGATCTCCTTGCAGTCCAAGGGGCTCTCAAGAGTCTTCTCCAACACCATAGTTCAAAAGCATCAATTCTTTGGTGCTCAGCTTTCTTTATAGTCCAACTCTCACATCCATACATGACTACTAGAAAAACCATAGCTTTGACTAGACAGAATAGACAGATAACTCTTGGATATCTCTTCCTAAAGAACTAGTCTCTGTTTCTCATAGCATATTTTGCAGTTTTTAAGTTCTCCTTTCTCCTTCCCATAGTTGGACGCTTAGAGATCAGTCTTTACTGCTAAAAATTATTTACCTTTAGCAGACACAGAACATAGACCAATTCTTTTTAATTTATTATAGCAAGATAATTTAAGTTGTTTAATAGCCTGTGGCATTGTGAGTTGAGGACATGGGTTTCATTGCATGGGATTCAAACATTTATTGACTTGCTTGTATCTGCTTTTAAATTTTATTTTTAAAATTATTTCTTAGTGTTTAGGCATGATCACAATAGTTTAAAATGAGCTTTCCAATTAACAAAGGTTATAACACCACTAATATATTAATTTATTATTAATAAACTAACATTATTTATTAGTTTATAAATGTTATTTATAAACTATAAATGAAATCTGGTTATATGTACCTTAGTTTTTGTTGTTATACTAACACTTTTTATTTTTGTCAGCTTCCATATATTGAACACTTACTATGCACTAGTCACTGTACTACATAATTCAATAATCCTCACAACTACCTTAAGTTAGATTTTGTTCTAAGAAATTTGGGAGTGGAAGAAGATGGCAGAGAATTAAGATGGAGGGCTCACCAGCCTCCTCACAAATACATAAAAAACTCATCAAGATATGGAACAACTCTTACAAAGCAACCTCCAGATCACAGCAGAAGACCCCAGGCCTCCAGAGGGCAGGCTAAGCTCCCTGGAACGAGGTAAGAGAGGATGAAGACAGAAAAAGGGAAAAGATAGGGAATTTCTGGATGGGAGCTTGTGCCCCAAGGGAGGTAGGGAGTCCTGAAGCAGGAAGAGTCCCATGCACTGGGAAGCTCCCTCACAGGCAGACCCAAGGGAGAGCTGAGGAATCTTGGAAAACTGGGCAAAGCCAGGACTTAGAGGACAGAAAACAGAGAAATCTGCACTTCTCAGCCCATAAGCAGCTCACAACTGTGGCCCCAACCAGAGGGCAGGCTCGGGGAATTGAGAGAAGCCCAAGAAGCCTTGAAGTGTAAAGGGCAGGCCAGGGTGCTGTGATAGACAGAGAGAGGGGCAGCATACAGACCTCTCCAGCACACACAACCCTCAGAGGAACAGTGGGCAGACCAGAAAGAAGAACACACAAGCCCCACAATATAGAGGGTGGGCTGGTAAGCTGAAACAAGTGCACACAAGCCCCATGATTCAGAGGGCAGGTCCAGGGAGCCAAGGCAAGTGAACATAAGCCCTGAGTAGCAGAGGGTGAGCTCAGGGGGGCTGAGGAAAGCCCACACAAGTCTTTGCGACACTTTTCTCAGTGAGGGAGCTGAGAAAAGACCCACAAAACCCCTACCTGAAAAGCTTCAGCCTGCAGTGCAGGGCGAGGCTGGGGAACAAAAGCACTGGCAAAGATTCCAGGGACAAGTAGGGAGGGGGCTGGTGCCAGTGAAGATATGCTGCGAGAGCTACTTCAACGCAGCTGTGGAAATAGATGTGTCTAACATTGCCAAAGTCAGAGGCCTGCCCAAAGACATGCTGAACCATAGACACCCCAAAACGTACTACTGGACACTGCACTACCCTTCAGAGAGAAGAGATCCAGCTCCAACAATCAGAGCACAGGCACATGCCCTCCAACCAGAAAAACATCACAAGACACTAACCCAACCCCATGCATGGGGACAGACTCCACAGCCAAGAGTAAGTATGACCTTGAGACCTTTTTTTTTCCTTATAAATCACTGTTTATTCCCCCTACATATTTCTACCTTCACATTAACATTTGCAGTGCTGTAGAGTTTTCTTCTTCGCTTCTTTAGTTTAAAAAAAAAAAACTCATTTTAAGATTTTCTTTTTCTTTTTCACCCCCTTTTTTTGGTGATTTTTCTGATTTTGTTTTTGTATATTTGACTGCTTTTCTTAGAGTAGCTATTCCTGAGTATATATAAATTGTTTTCACATATGTCTATTTATCTTTGCTTTTCTATTTTTTATTTTCTCTCTCATTTTTACCCTTTTTTCTACCACTTCCTTTTCTCTCCCTTCTCCTCTTTTTTTTCTGTTTTCTTCTACCTTTTTTCTTCACTCTTTTTTTCACCAACTTATTTGCTATATTCCCCAGTTAGCACTCTGCTTAGGCTCAGTTTTCTGCATTGAGCATTACCTAGCTCTGCTTTTAATTGGTTGATATCAATTTTGGTTTCCCTTGTTCACCAAGTCAATCTCCTGGAGTCTTTAGAATACTTTGGTTATAACTGTGTGTGTGGAAGTGTGTGTATACGTACCATTATTTCTGTAATTACCAATGTGATCTCCTCTCACTAGAACACCAGCACAAGTCATCTCTAACAAGAAGTCAACACAAACCCATCAACCAACCTTTACCCCCAAGGGTAAAAACTAAAATGAAGAAGGAATACAACCTTAAATCATGGGAAAAGGAGACCTCAAGTGGAGCAAGTTAGGGGTAAAAAAATGAGAAGGCAGAGAAATACAGCACAAATTAAAGAACAAGGTAGAAACTCAGACCAAATAAACAAAGAGGAAATAAGCAATATACCTGAAAGAGAATTTAGAATAATGACAGTAAAGATACTCTGAAGACTTGAAAATAGAATGGAGAAAATGCAAGAAACAATTAAGACAGTTAATACAATCACCAAGGACATAGAAGAAATAAAGAATATGCTAAAAGAGATGAATAACACAAGTACTGAAATTAAAAATACTCTAGAAGGAATCAATAGCAGAATAATTGAGGCAGAAGAACAGAGACGTGAGCTGTAAGATAGAATGGTGCAAATAACTGCTGAAGAGCCAAATAAAGGAAAAAGAATGAAAAGAATTGAGCAGCCATGAAATTAAAAGATGCTTACTCCTTGGAAGGAAAGTTATGACCAACCTAGATAGCATATTCAAAAGCAGAGACATCACTTTGCCAACAAAGGTTCGCCTAGTCAAGGCTATGGTCTTTCCTGTGGTCATGTATGGATGTGAGAGCTGGACTCTGAAGAAGGCTGAGCGCCGAAGAATTGATGCTTTTGAACTGTGGTGTTGGAGAAGACTCTTGAGAGTCCCTTGGACTGCAAGGAGATCCAACCGGTCCATTCTGAAGGAGATCAGCCCTGGGATTTCTTTGGAAGGAATGATGATAAAGCTGAAACTCCAGTATTTTGGCCACCTCATGCGAAGAGTTGACTCATTGGAGAAGACTCTGATGCTGGGAGGGATTGAGGGCAGGAGGAGAAGGGGACGACAGAGGATGAGATGGCTGGATGGCATCACTGACTCGATGAATGTGAGTCTGAGCGACCTCCGAGAGCTGGTGATGGATAGGGAGGCCTGGCGTGCTGCAGTTCATGGGGTCGCAAAGAGTCGGACATGACTGAGCGATCTGATCTGATCTGATCTGATCAGATACCTTTGAGATAATATTGAAAGCACCAACTTTCAAGTTATAGGGGTCCCAGAGGAAGAAGATAAAAAGAAGGCACTGAGAAAATTTCTGAATAAATTATAGTTGAAAACTTCCTCAACATGGGAAATAAAACAGTCATTCAAGTCGAAGAAGGAGAAACCCAAGGAGAAACACATCAATACATATTAATCAAGACAACAGAGATTAACCACAAAGAAATATTAAAAGCAGCAAGGGAAAACAATAAGTAACATACAAGGGAAAACCGATCAGCAGAAAGTCTGCAGGCCAGAAGGGAATGGCAGAATATATTTAAAGTACTGAAATAAAAAAATCTACAACCAAGATTACTATACCTGGCAAAGATTTCCTTCAAAATTAATGGAGTAATCAAAAGCTTTATAGACAAGCAAAACTTAAGAGAATTTAGCACCACCAGACCAACCTTACACCAAATGCTAAAGAGATTTACATAGCCAGTGAACACAAGAGAAAGGAAAGACCTACAAAAACAAACCCAAAAGAACTAAGAAAATGCCAAAAGTAACATATATATCAATAATCACCTTAAATGTAAACATTAAATGCATCAACAAAAAGATACAGACTAACTAAATGGATACAGAAGCAAGACATATATATATGCTGCCCACAAGAGACCCATTTCACACCTAGAAACACATACAGAAAGTAAAAGGAGGGGAAAAGATATTCCATGTGAATGGAAAACAAAAGAAAGCAGAATTGCAATTCTTATATTCAGACAAAATAGACTTTAAAATAAAGAATATTATAAGAGACAAAGAAGGACACTACAAAATGATCAAGGGATCAATGCAAGAAGACATAACAATTGTAAATATGTACGCACCCAACATTAAAAGCAACTCAATACATGAGGCAATCACTAACAGGCATAAGAGGGGAAATCAACAGTAACACAATAATAGTAGGGAACTTTAACACCCCCACTTACTACACCAATGGACAGGTCATCAAAACAGAGAATCAATAAGGAAACA
This sequence comes from Tragelaphus eurycerus, assembly GCA_935064755.1. NCBI lineage: Eukaryota > Metazoa > Chordata > Mammalia > Artiodactyla > Bovidae > Tragelaphus > Tragelaphus eurycerus. Next base: position 19,630,886 of record CAKXYN010000023.1, read on the forward strand.
CAAACCTTAAATGAAACCAAATGGACCAACTTGACATCTTCAGGACTTTCCATCCAAATGCAGAAGAATAGTTTCTTCTCAAATGCACATGGAACATTCTCCAGGATAGGCCACATCTTGAGCCACAAATCAAGCCTCAGTAAATTAAGAAAACTGAAATCATATTAAGTATCTTCTCTGACCACAAGACTATGAGACTCGATATCAACTACTGGAAAATAAAAACTGCAATAAACACAAACTCACTGAGATTAAACAATACATTACTAAATAATGAAGAGGTTACTAGAGAAATAAGAAAGGAAATCAAAAGATTCCTAGAAACAAATGACAATGAAAATATGACAACTCAAAACCTATAGGATTCAGCAAAAGCAGTTCTAAGAGGGATGTTTATAGCAATACAATCCTACCTCAAGGAACAAGAAAATCATCAAATAGACAACCTAACTCTACATCTAAAGCAGCTGCAAAAAGAAGAAGAAGAACAACAATAGCAACAAAAAAAACCCCAAAGTTAGCAGAAGGAAATAAATTATAAAGATCAGAGCGGAAATAAATGAAAAAGAAATGAAGTAAACAATACCAAAGATTAATACAACTAAAAGCTGATTCTTTGAGAAGACAAACAAAATTTGCAAACCACTAGCCAAACTCATCCAGAGAAGGAAATGGCAACCCACTCCAGTACTCTTGCCTGGAAACTCCCATGGATGGAGGAGGCTGGTAGGCTCCAGTCCATAGGGTCGCTAAGAGTCAAACATGACTGAGTGACTTCATTTTCACTTTCCACTTTCATGCACTGGAGAAGGAAATGGAAACCCACTCCAGTGTTCTTGCCCGGAGAATCCCAGGGACAGGCGAGCCTGGTGGGCTGCCATCTTTGAGGTCGCACAGAGTCAGATACGACTGAAGCAACTTAGCAGCAGCAGCAGCCAAACTCATCAAGAAAAAATAGGAGTAAAATCAAGTCAACAAAATTAGAAATGAAAAAGGAAAGGTTACAACAGATAACACAGAAACACAAAGGATCATAAGAGAATATTATGAGAAACTACATGCCAATAAAATGGAAAAGCTAGAGGAAATGGGCAGATTCTTAGAAAAGTTCAACCTCCCAAGGCTGAACCAAGAAGCAATAGAAATTATGAAAAAGCTAATTACAAACACTGAAATCTAAACTGTGATCAAAAATCTCCCCAAAAACAAAAACCCAGGGCCAGATGGCTTCACAGGGGAATACTATCATACATTTCAGTTCAGTTCAGTTCAGTGGCTCAGTCCATTTAGAGAAGAGCTAATGACTATTTTTCTGAAATTCTTCCAAAACATTGCAGAGGAAGGAACACTCACAAAGCATTCTACAAAGCCAAAATCACCCTGATACCAAAATCAGGCAAAGACAACACACACATAAAAGAAACTTACAGGCCAATATCATTGATGAAAATAGATGCAAAAATCCTCAACCAAATTCTAGCAAATAGTATTCAACAACACCTTAAAAAGCTCATACACCATGATCAAGTCAGGTTTATACCAAGGATGCAAGGATTCATTAATATACATAAATCAATCAATGTGATATGCCATATTAACAAATATAAATATTAAAAACCATACAATCATCTCAATAGATGCAGAAAAAGCCTTTAACAAAATTCAGCACCACTTATGATAAAAAACGCTTAAAAAAATGGGCATAGAAGGAACCTACCTCAACATAGTAAAGGCCGTATATGATTAGCCTACAACAAACATTATTCTCAATGGTGACAAACTAAAAACATTCCCTCTAAGATCAGGAAGAAGATAAGGGTGGCCACTCTCATCACTATTATTCAACATAGTTTTGGAAGTCCTAGCTATGGCTATTAGAGAAGAAAAAGAAACAAAATGAATCTAGATCAGAAAAATAGAAGTAAAACTCTCACTGTTTGCAGACAACATGATACTATTCATAGAAAACCCAAAAGAAACTATCAGAACATTACTAGAGCTAATCAGTGAATTCAGCAAAGTCGTGAGAGTCAAGGTCAATACACAGAAATCACCTCCATTACTATATACTAACAATGAAAAATCAGAAAGAGAAATTAAGGATCAATCCCATTCACCATTGCAACAAAAAGAATTAAACATCTAGGAATAAACTTACCTAAGGAGACAAACGGGGAAGGCAATGGCACCCCACCCCAGTACTTTTGCCTGGAAAATCCCATGGACAGAGGATCCTGGTGGGCTCCAGTCCATGGGGTCGCTAAGAGTCGGACACGACTGAGCGACTTCACTTTCACTTTTCACTTTCATTCATTGGAGAAGGAAATGGCAACCCACTCCAGTATTCTTGCCTGGAGAGGCCCAGGGACGGGGGAAGCCTGGTGAGCTTCCGTCTATGGGGTCGCACAGAGTCGGACACGACTGAAGCGACTTAGCAGCAGCAGCAGCAAGGAGACAAAAAAAAAAACTGTATATAGAAAATTATAAGACACTGATGAAAGAAATCAAAGATGACATAACAGATGGAGAGATATTCCCCATTCCTGGGTAGGCAGAATCAATATTTGAAAATGACTATACTACCAAATGCAATCTACAAATTCAACGTGATCCCTGTCAAATTATCAATGGTATTTTTCATAGAACTAGAACAGAAGTTTCACAATTCATATGGAAACACAAAAGACCCCAAGTAGCCAATGCAGGCTTGAGAAAGAAGAATGGAGCTGGAGGAAGCAATCTTCCTGACTTCAAAATATACTATAGAGCTATAATCATCAAGACAGTATGGTACTGGCACAAAAACAGAACCATGGCCCAATGGAACAAAATAAAGAGCCTGGAGATAAACTCATGCACCTATAGGTAACTTATTTTTGACAAAGGAGGCAAGAATATACAATGGGGCAAAGATAGCCTCTTTGATAAGTGGTGCTGGGAAAACTGGACAGTTACATGCAAAACAATGAAATTAGAATATTTCCTAATAACATACACAAAGATAAATTCAAAATGGACTAAAGACCTAAATGTATGACCAGAGATTATAAAACTCTTACAGGAAAACATAGGCAGAACACACAATGACATAAACCAAAGCAAGATCTTCTATGACCCACCTCTTAGATTAATGGAAATAAAAACAAAAATAAACAAGCAAGACCCAATTAAACTTAAAAGCTTTGCACAGCAAAGGAAACTATAAGCAAGGTGAAAAGACAACCCTCAGAATGGAAGAAAATAATGCCAAAGGAAACAACTGACAAAGGATTAATTTCCAAAATATACAAGCAGCTCATATAACTTTACATCAGAAAAACAAACAATCCAGTCAAAAACTGGGAGTAAGACCTAAACAGATATTTCTCCAAAGAAGACATACAGATGGCTAACAAACACATGAAAAGATGCCCAACATCACTCACTATTAGAGAAAAACAAATCAAAACTACAATGAAATACCATCTGACACCAATCAGAACGGCCATCATCAAAAAGTCTACAAACAAAAAAAAATATATGCTGGAGAAGGTGTAGAGAAAAGGGAACCCTCTTGCATTACTGGTGGGAAAGCAAATTGATCCAGCCACTTTGGAAGACAGTATAGAGATTTCTTTAAAAACTAGGAATAAAACCACCATATGACCCAGCAATTCCACTCCTAGGCACATACCCTGAGGAAACCAAAATTGAAAAAAAAAAAAAAAACACAAGTACCCACAATGCTCATTGCAGCACTATTTACAATAGCTAGAACATGTGAGCAACCTAGATATCCATCGGCAGATGAATGGATAAAGAAGTTGTAGTACATATATACAATAGAATACTACTCAGCCATAAAAAGGAACACGTTTTAGTCAGTTCTAATGAGGTGGATGAACCTAGAGCCTATTATACAGAGTGAAGTCAGAAAGAGAAATATAAATATCATATACTGACACATATATATTGAATCTAGAAAGATGGTACTGATGAATTTATTTGCAGGGCAGCAATGGAGAAACAGACATAGAGAACAGACCTATGGGCCTGGGTGAGGGGAGAAGGGAGAGGGTGAGATGTAAGAGAGAGTAACATGGAAACTTTTACAATACCATATGCAAAATAGATAGCCAATGGGAATCTGCAGTATGACTCAGGGAACTCAAACAGGGGCTTTGTGACAATCTAGAAGGTTGGGATGGGTAGGGAGATGGGAGAGAGGTTCAGGGAGGGAGGGGCCATGGGTGTACCCATGGCTGATTCTTGTTGCTCTTTGACAGAAAAAAACAAAATTCTGTAAAGCAATTATTCTTCGATTAAAAAATAAAGTGGCAAGAAGTGGGAAGAAAAAAAAAAAAAGAAATTGGAAGTTCAGAGAAGATATGAGGGAAATACACCCAAGGGCACACAGATAGTAAGTGACAACTCTTGGATTTGAACCATGGCCTCAATAACCATGCACTTAACCAACATAACTATAAGATCAGGAATTGAGAATTTTTAAACCCAAAAAGAGTAATGTTTTTCACATCTCCAATTCTTAACTTCTCCTGCATTGTACATTCAATCTTGTCCAATAATTACATGTTCTGTTGGAGTTCTAGAGAGAGGATGAGTTGCATGAAGCAGAGTAGTGAAAGTAGAAGAGAAAGGAAGAAAGAGAAATAGGACATGTGACTCAAGCACAGAACAAAACTTCAGGAAAAAAAGAGACTGAAGGATAAGATATCCTGCAATTATCTTTTCTATGCCACTCTCTCCTTTTTGCCTGAAACATATTCTGTGTCCTTAAGTTCTTGAAGATATTTAACCTCAGTTTTCATAAACCAACTACCCACTATGAGCTATGAGTTTAAAAGTTTCTCTGTCCCCCAGGAGACATTTTCATTTAAGTAGAAGACATTTTGCAGACTAAAAATACATCAGGATCAAAACCAATAAATATTTTATGGTAAGTTTCTGGCACCAAGATAATTTGTGAGGAGCATATTTCTGAACTAATGGCCAGAAAGCACAACTCTTTTTCTTATTATGCTCTTGGCCATAAAGTTTGGAGCCAAGACCATAAGCAAAGGAAGAGATTTGAAGACAGAGGAAGAAGAATGAATGAATGAATGGAAAGGAAAACTGAGGTCTGAAGAAATTTAGATTGAATGGTCTGACTTTCTTTCTTGGAAACTCTAAATATCCACAGCTAAGCAAGCTGGCAAGTGTAAAAGAAACCATTGACTATAAAACTCATTTAGCTCCCTGATTTTTGTAGGAAGGTCCAGAAACCGCAGGAGAAGAATACTATTGTCCATCAAGGAATTGTTTTCTCCTAAAAGTTCTTTCCTTGGGAGAAAATGAGATGGTCAAATTCCCAAAATTTGGAGACAAGTACATATATTGGAAATAGGACAGTTTTCAAAATTCCAGCAAGGCTACACAAAAATGAATTTATTTTCCTTGAAACATAACACAATCAACTATTTTTTTTCAATGTATACAATTATATTCTTGGCCTCGTAAACACTGTTGGATAATTAAATAAAGTGAACTAAACTGGTATTTAGACAAACAATATATTTTAATGAAAGCCTTCAAAGTGTAATTAAGCCATTGCTCAGCTTCTTTGAACAAGCATGTATTAAATGAAGCCAACACGTGCTTGCCTTTGCAGAAATTGATACTAGAGCAGATACAATTATAATCAAAGGCAGAGCTCTCACTTGATTTTTTTCATCTCAATCCCTGCATCCTAATTAAAGCCATATGAATGGACTTAAGCTATTAATTTTACATAATCTGATATATTTATACTGCTAAATAAATCTAGAGTCCTTTAACCAAATTAGAGAAATTAACCATAATGGATATATTTGTTGGCTGGGCCCTAACATATCATTTACTTAAACTAATATTAGAATGAAAATCAATGTATCTGTATCAACCACATACATTTTCCCAACATACTTGATTGTTACATAAATATATATTCCTCTAGATCATTTCATATTCATGAAACCAGTGAATTAAGTTCATTGAGCATATGTGACAGAATAATCACCCCACTTTCCATTTACTTTTATTTTTTAAACATAAACTATAAAACATACTTTTGTAAAAGAGGTCATCTAGGGAAACAGAGTATATTACAAGGCAAAATTAACAAGGGCATGGCTATCTGTTGGGAGGAACACTGGACTAGGGGTTAGCAGTTGTTGCTGTTCAGTCACCCGGTCATGTCTAACTCTTTGCAACCCCAGGGACTGTAGCAAGTCAGGCTCCCCTGTCCCTCACCATCTCCTGAAGTTTGCCCAAGTTCATGTTCATTGCATCAGTGATGCCGTCCAGCCATCTCATCCTCTGACACCCTCTTCTCCTTCTGCCCTCGATCTTTCCAACATCAGGGACTTTCCAGTGAGTTATCTGTTCACACTAGATGACCAAAACACTGGAGCTCCAGCTTCAGCATCAGTCCTTCCAGTGAATATTCAGGGTTAATCTCCCTGAAGATTGACTAGTTTGATCTCCCTGCTGTCCAAGGGACTTTCAGGAGTCTTCTCTAGCGCCATAGTTCAAAGACATGAATTCTTTGGCCCTCTGCCTTCTTTACCATCCAGCTCTCACAATGGTACGTGACCACTGGGAAGACCATAGTCTTGACTATATGGACTTCTGTTGGCAGAGTAATGTCTCTGCTTTTCAACACTCTGTCTAGGTTTGTCATTGCTTTCCTGCCCAAAAGCAATCATCTTCTGATTTCATGGCTGCAGTCACCATCCACAGTGATTTTAGAGCCCAAGAAGAAGAAATCTGTCACTACTTCCACCTTTTCCCCTTCTATTTGCCATGAAGTAACAGGGCTGGATGCCATGACCTCAGTTTTAACATTTAGTTTTAAGCTAGCTCTTTCACTCTCCTCCTTCACCCTCATCAAGAGGCTCTTTAGTTCCTCTTTGCTTTCTGCCATTAGAGTGATATCATCCAGATATCTGAGGTTGTTGATGTTTCTCCTGCTTATCTTGATTCCAGCTTGTAACTTATCCAGCCCAGCATTTCTCATGATGTGCTCAGTGTATAGATTAAACAAACAGGGTGACAGCAGAGAGCCCTGTTGTACTCCTTTCTGAATCTTGAACCAGTCAGTTGTTCCATACAGGATTCTAACTATTGCTTCTTGACCCACATACAGGTTTCTCAGGAGACAGGTAAAATGGTCTGGTATTCCCATCTCCAATTTTGCAACTAACTTCTATGTTCTAGGACAAATCACTTAACTCATCCTGACCTCATTTTTCTCATCTGTAAAAATGAAGATACTATTTCTCTAATCATACAGAGCTATTATAAGAATTAAAAGGAGATAAATATGTAAACATACTTTGAAGTAGTCTTTAATCATTGCACAAACAGTAGGCAATATTGTTGTTGGTAATTACCATGTCCTCAGTTTCAACAAATGGTTCAGTGGCCAGATAGAAGCAGTCATACCAATTCCATTGACTGTTTCTCCATTTTCTATGACAATCTCAGGTTAGAATGATATTCTGAATGGTCAGACAAGTGCACTGGTTCTATTCCATATATTAAGCCACATTACACTTCTCCTTGACCTCTTTGACTGGCAAGAGTAACAGCCAAGAAAGAAGTATAACTGCTATTTGTTATCCATTGGGTTGGCCAAAAAGTTCATTTGGGTCTTTCATAACATCTTACAGAAAAATGCAAATGAGCTTTTTTGCCAACCCAACATTATCTTTTTGTGATCCAAATGGAGAAGATAATGTAGCAGGATTTTTTTTTCCTAAACAAGAAAATAAACGCATACAACATCTCAGCGAGTTCTGAGATAAATGTAAAAATCAAGTATAAACCAATCAGAATTAGAGTCCAGACTTTCTGATGCTCTACTCAAGTAAGTTTTCTACTGTATTGTACTGCTCACTTCAGTTGCTCAGTCAGGTCTGACTCTGTGAGACCCCATGGACTGCAGCACACCAAGCTTCCCTGTCCATCACCAACTCCCAGAGCTTGCTCAAACTCATGTCCACTGAGTCAGTGATACCATCCAACCACCTCATCCTCAACTGTCTCCTTCTCCTACCTTCAATCTTTCCCAGAATCAGGGTTTTCTCCAGTGAGTCAATTCTTCGCATCAGGTGGCCAAAGTATTGGAACTTCAGCTTCAGTATCAGTTCTTCCAATGCATACTCAGAACTGATTTCCTTTAGGATTGACTGTTTTGATCTCCTTGTAGGCCAAGGGACTCTTAAGTCTTCTTCAACACCACAGTTCAAAAGCATCACTTCTTCAGTGCTCAGCTTCCTTTGTGGTCCAACTCTCACATCCATACATGACTACTGGAAAAACCATAGCTTTGACTAGATGGACCTTTGTAGGTAATGTCCCTGCTTTTTAATATGGAGTCTAGGTTGGTCATAGCTTTTCTCCCAATGAGCAAGCATCTTTTAATTTCATAGCTGCAGTCACCATCTGCAGTGATTTTGGAGCCCAAGAAAATAGTCTGTCACTGTTTCCATTGTTTCCCCATCTATTTGCCATGAAGTGATGGGACCAGATGCCATGATCTTAGTTTTTTGAATGCTGAGTTTTAAGCCAGCTTTTTCACTCTCTTCTGTCACTTTCATCAAGAGGCTCTCTAGTTCCTCTTTGCTTTCTGCCACAAGAGTGCTGTCATCTGCCTATCTGAGGTTATTGATATTTCTCCCAGCAATCTTGATTCCAGCTTGTGCTTCAAGCTGGAATTTGGCATTTCACATGATGTATTCTGCATATAAGTTACAAAAGCAAGGTGACAATATATACAGCCTTGATGTACTCCTTTCCTAATCTGGAATCAGTCCATTGTTCCATGTCTAGTTCTAACTGTTGCTTCTTGACCTACATATAGATTTCTCAGGAGGCAGGTAAGGTGATCTGGTATTGCCATCTCTTGAAGAACATTTCACAGTTTTTCCTGATCCACACAGTCAAAGGATTTCTTGTAGTCAATGAAGCAGAAGTAGATGCTTTTCTGGAATTCCCTTGCTTTCCCTAAGATCTAATGTATGTTGGCAATTTGATCTTTGGTTCCCCTGCCTTTTCTAAATCCAGCTTGTACATCTGGAAGTTCTCGGTTCATGTACTGTTGAACGAAGCCTAGCTTCAAGGATTTTGAGCATTATTTCACTAGCATATGAAATGAGCGCAATTGTGCTGTAGTTTGAACATTCTTTGGCATTGCTCTTCTCGGGACTGGAATGAAAACTAACCTTTTCCAGTCCTGTGGCCACTGCTGAGTTTTCCAAATTTATTGACATATGTACAGCACTTTCACAGCATCGTCTTCTAGAATTTGTGATAGCTCAGCTGGAATTCCATCATCTCCACTAGCTCTGTTTGTAGTGATGCTTCCTGCAGTCCATGAGGTCGCAAAGCATCAGACAGGACTGAGCAACTGAACTGATACTGATACTGATGCTTCCTAAGACCCCCTTAACTTCACACTCCAGGATCTCTGGCTCTCGGTGAGTGACCACACTATCGTGGTTATCCCAGTCATTAAGGCCTTTTTTATATAGTTCTTCTATGTATTCTTGCCACCTCTTCTTAATCTCTTCTGCTTCTGTTAGGTCCTTACTGTTTCTGACCTTTATCATGCCCATCCTTGAGTGAAATGTTTCCTTGTTACCTCCAATTTTCTTGAAGAGATCTCTAGTCTTTCCCATTCCTATTGCTTTCCTCTGCCTCTTTGCATTGTTCATTGAAGAAGGCCTTCTTATCTCCCCTTACTTTTCTCTGGAACTCTGCATTCAGTTAGGTATAGCTTTCCCTTTCTTTGATGCTTTTCAATTCTCTTCTTTCCTCAGCTATTTGTAAAGCCTCCTCAGACAACCAGTTTGCCTTCTTGCATTTCTTTTTCTTTGGGATGGTTTTGGTCACTGTCTGCTATACAATGTTATGAATTGTATAGCAGATGGATCTGGATCTTCATGGATCACAGCCTTGTCATGATGAAGGGGCTTGTGTAATTCAATGAAGCTATGAGCCATGCCATACAGGGTCATCCAAGGTGGAAAAGTCATAGTGGGGAGCTCTGAAAAAACGTGGTCCCCTGGAGGAGGGAATGGCAAACCAGTCCAGTATTCTTGGCCTGTGAATACCATGAACAATATGAAAATGCAAATTTAAAAAAAAAAAAACTTAACAATTCTTAAAGTTTGATCTGCTACTAATTCACCTACAGAGTTTGTTTCGTTCTAAAATTTACTTCTGAAAATTTTTATTTAATAAACTGAACAGAGCGTTGACGATTTACCATTTTACATACTTAGGCTCTTAAATCATTTTAATTTTGCCTTTGATCAATACTTTGATCATTTCTGTCACATTCAAAGGGGGTGCTTTACAAGTGAAAGAATGGACAGGGAAATAAAGTAGGGTATAAGAATTTCTTTTCTTAAAATTGTACTGGACAAGGGATTACTCATAGAATTTATACCTGAACCCCACTCTACTTTCCAACTACCACCGTTTTAATGTGGATGATTTAATATTGTGTACATTTTAAGAGATCCCCTGGTAGGTATCTATGCTATGGTTCAACATGTTATTCAGTAATGATTGTGAGCACCTCTCAGAGATATGAAACAGGAACTGTATCTTGAATTAGATTCTCTAAAACCACCCTTAACCAATTATAATATTATAGATATTTTAAGTTAGATTGACCCTTGCATTTTTCTAATTTGGAAAACCAAAGCTAAAGGAAGGGAAAATGAGCATAAAGTCATACAAAACAATTTCATATTTAACTTCTCATTTGTTTATTACAAACCATCAAGGCAGAAAGTGTATTAAACATGACCTATGTCTATAGATATAGAAACTGAAACTCACAATAAATTTTGTGTGTTTGCAGTAATACATTTGTCAATGTGGGAGTTAGGAATTAGATCACTTGATGCTAATTCAGGCTGTTTTGACTGCATTGTGCTTTATACAACACAGACTAATAGAAATTATTTTTTAAAGAAAGTGTTTGCAAGACAAGCAAGACTGGTGTATTAGACATCTAATGCTCAATGGCTTTCAACAGCATTGATTCAGCTCATGATTGGGGCAGGGTCAGTAACTTAAGTTGTATTTATTTGTTTTTGTTTTTGTGTTTTCCCCAGCCATAGCTTGGTTCACTCATTTTTTATCAGTTGCTCATAATTCTGCTTTTGAGTATTGTTTGACTGTCAACCTAAGGGGAGCAAGGAAGCCATGTGTCTCTTCTCATTTAGCACACTTGTCAAAGAGTGTTTACATGAAAGTTTGACATAGTTCCCAGCAAGACAGCAGAATATACAATGCTCTTTAAGGCCTATGCTCAAAATTGGAAAGACATACATTTGGTCATAAAGTCACAAGGAAGATTTGTGACAAGGAGTGGAGAAATAAATAAGAGATGAAGAAACTGACTCCATCTCTTGGTGGAAGTAACAAGCTATATGCAAAAAAAAGTATAGAGGGGAAAAATTAGGGTTATCTGTGCAACATACTAGAGAAGGAAATGGCCACCCACTCCAGTATTCTTGCCTGAAGAATCCTGTGGATAGAGGAACCCAGTGGGCTGTTGTCCATGGGGTTTCGGAGTCAGACATGACTGAAGCAACTTAGCAGCAGCCTCAGTGCAACATGCAGCATTTCTTTTAAAACATTAAATAAATTAGCATAGGGCATAGTATATACACATACAGTTAAAAATATTTAAGGATTTACTATGTTCTACATATTATCATTTATGTTTTTCTCTATTTTCCTGATTTTTTTACATTGGAAAATGTGTATTAAAAAGTTTAAGTCACACAATCTTTGAAGAAATTTAAATAATGGAAATCAATAAAGTTCAACAAAAAATCTGGACAGAGGTTAGATCTTCCCAGTTATGAAAATGCTTATTATGTTTCTCCTATATCCACATGATGGTTATTATTATTGTTTTTCAGTCACTAAGTCATGTCTGAATCTTTGCAAGACTATGGACTATAGTACACCAGGCTCCTCTGTCCTCCACTATCTCCCAGAGTTTGCTTAAATTCATGTCCATTGAGTTGATTATGCTACCAAACCATCTCATCCTCTGCTACTTTCTTCTCCTTTAGCCTTCAATCTTTCCCAACATCAGTGTTTTTTACAATAAGTAAGATTTTCACATCATGTGGCCAAAGTATTAGAGCTTCAGCTTCAGCCATCAGTCTTTCCAATGAATATTCAGGGTTGGTTTCCTTTAGTGTTGACTGGTGTGACCTCTTTGCAGTCCCAAGGACTCTCAAGAGTCCTCTCCAACACCACAATATGAAAGCATCAGTTCTTCAGCACTCAGCCTTCTTTATGGACCAACGCTCATATCTGTACATGACTACTGGGAAAACCATAGCTCTGACTATATGATGTCTATGTGACTGTGCGGCTTTGACACAAGGTGTCAAAATATGATGTCTCTGCTTTTAATACACTGTCTACATTTGTCATAGCTTTCCTTCCAAGGAGCAAGCATCTTATAATTTCATGGTTGCTGTCACTGTCCAGAGTGATTTTGAGGCCAAGAAAAAAATAATTTGTCACAGCTTCCACTTCTATTAATATTTGGCATGAAGTCAAGGGAGCAGATGCTATGATCTAATTTTTTTCAACATTGAGTTTCTAGTCAGCTTTTTCCACTCTCCTCTTTCACCCTCACCAAGAGGCTCTTTACTTCCTCTTCGCTTTCTGCCACTACAGTGTTATCTTAATATCTGAAATTATTCATATTTCTCCCAGTAGTCTTGATTCCAGCTTGTGATTCATTCATCCCAGCATTTTATATAATGTATTCTGCATATAAGTTAAGCATGATGAAAATATACAGCCTTGACTTACTTTTCTCCCATATTTGACCCAGTCAGTTGTTTCATGTCAGTTCTGTTGCTTTTGACCCACATATATGTTTCTCAGGAGACAAGTAAGGTGTCCTAATATTCCCATCTCTTTAGGTATTTTCCATAGATTTTTGTGATCCACACAGTCAAAGGTTTTAGTATAGTTGATGAAGCAGAAGTAGATTTTTTTCTGGTACTTCTCGCTTTCATCATGATCCAACAAATGTTGGCAATCTGATCTCTGGTTCTTCTGCCTCTTCAACATCCAGCTTGTACAGCAAAAAGTTCTCAGTTCATATACTGCTGAACCCTAACTCACAACTGAATTTTTCCAAATTTGCTGACATATTGAGTGCAGCACTTTCACAATATCATCTTTTAGGATTTTAAATAGCTCACCTGGAATTCTGTCACCTCCACTAGCTTTGTTCACAGTTATGTTTCCTAAGGCTCACTTTACTTCACATTCCAGGATGTCTGGCTCTAGTTGAGTGACTACAACATTATTGTTATCCAGTTCATTAAGATCTTTTTTTTGTAAAGTTCTTATGTGTATTCTTGCAACCTCTTCTGAATCTCTTCTGCCTCCATCAGGTCTTTACCATTTTTGTTATTTTTCAAGCCCATCCTTCCATGAAATACTCATTTAATAGCTCAAATTTTCTTGAAGAGATCTTTAATCTTTCCCATTCTATTGTTTTCCACTATTTCTTTGCACTGGTCATTGAAGAAGGCCTTCTTATCTCTCCTTGCTATTCTTTGAAACTTTGCACTCAACTGGGTATGTCTTTCCTTTTCTCCCTTGCCTTTCACTTCTCTTATTTCCTCAGATATTTGTAAAGTCTCCTCAGACAACCTCTTTGCCTTCTTCCAATTAGTTTTCATTGAATGATTGTGGCCACTGCCTCCCATACAATGTTACAAATTTCCATCCATAGTTCTTCAGGCACTTTGCCTACCAAATCTGATCCCTTGAATCTATTCATCAATTCCACTGTATAATCATAAAGGATATGATTTAGGTCATACCTAAATGGTCTAGTGGTTTTCCCTATTTTCTTCAGTTTAAGACTGAAATTTGTAATAAAGAGTTCATGATCTGAGCCATAGTTAGCTCCAGTCTTATTTTTGCTGATTCTACAGAGCTTCCCCACCTTTGCTGGAGATTTTTGGCTGCAAAGAACATGATCAATTTGATTTTGGCATTGGCCATCTGGTTATGTTCATATGTATCATTGTGTCTTGGGTTGCTGGAAAAGAGTGTTTGCTATGAACAGCTTGTTTTCTTAACAAAACTCTGTTAGCCTTTGCTATGCTTCATTTTGACTCCACTTGCATGTTACTCTAGGTAAGTCTTAACCTTCTCTGTCTGCATTCCAAGCTCTTATGATGAAAAGGTTAGTTCTAGAAGGTGTTAAGTCTTCATAGAACCAGTCAACCTCAGGCTCTTCAGCAGCATTGGTTGGGGATTATGTGATGTTGAATGGTTTACCTTGAACACACAGAGATCATTTTGTCATTTTTGAAATTGCACCCTAGTAGTGGTCATGTATGGATGTGAGAGTTGGACTGTGAATAAAGCTGAGAACCGAAGAATTGATGCTTTTGAACTGTGGTGTTGGAGAAGACTCTTGAGAGTCCCTTGGACTGCAAGGAGATCCAACCAGTCCATCCTAAAGGAGACCAGTCCTGAGTGTTCATTGGAAGGACTGATGCTGAAGCTGAAACTCCAATACTTTGGCCACCTCATGCGAAGAGTTGACTCATTGGAAAAGACTCTGATGCTGGGAGGGGTTGGGGGCAGGAGGAAAAGGGGACGACAGAGGATGAGATGGCTGGATGCCATCACTGACTTGATGGACATGAGTTTGGGTGAACTCCAGGAGTTGGTGGTGGACAGGGAGGCCTGGCGTGCTGCGATTCATGGGGTCACAAAGAGTTGGACACAACTGAGTGACTGAAATGAAATGAACTGAACTGAACTGCATTTTGGACTCTTTTGTTGACTGTGAGGGCTGCTCCATTTCTTCTAAGGAATTCTTTCCCATAGTAGTACATACAAATTCATGTGAGTTAAATTCGCCCATTCTCATCCATTTTAGTTCACTGATTCCTAAGACGTCAATGTTCAATCTTACCATTTCCTGCTTCACCATGTCCAATTTGCCTTGATTCATCGACCTAAATTTCCAGATTCTTATGAAACATTGTTCTTTTCAGCATTGGACTTGACAGTCACCACCAGACACATCCACAGTTCAGCATCATTCCAGGACTGGCCCAACTACTTCATTCTTTCTGGAGCTATTAGTAATGGCCTTCTGCTCTTCCCCAGTAGCATATGGGACAACTTTTGCCCTGGGGGCTCACCTTCCAATATCATATCTTTTTGCTTTTTCATACTGTGCAAGAAGATCCAACCAGTCCATTCTGAAGGAGATCAATCCTGGAATTTCTTTAGAAGGAATGATGCTAAAGCTGAAACTCCAGTATTTTGGCCACCTCATGTGAAGAGTTGACTCATTGGAGAAGACTCTGATGCTGGGAGGGATTGAGGGCAGGAGGAGAAGGGGACGACAGAGGATGAGATGGCTGGATGGCATCACTGACTCGATGGATGCGAGTCTGAGTGACCTCCGGGAGCTGGTGATGGACAGGGAGGCCTGGCGTGCTGCGGTTCATGGGGTCGCAAAGAGTCGGACACGACTGAGCGACTGATCTGATCTGATCTGATCTGACTGTTCATCAGGTTCTTCAGGCAAGAATACTGGAATGGGTTTCCATTTCTTTCTCCAGGGGACCACATTTGGTCAGAACTCTTCACTTGGACTTGTCCATCTTGGATGGCCCTGTACAGCATGGCTTATGGCTTCACTGAGTCATGCAAGCCCCTTCACCACAAGGCTATGATGCATGAAGGAGTCACAAGATGGACCAACACTAGAGTATTGTGCACCAAACAGTATAAAAATAAGTGTGGATATTATGAATATTAGGGTCATGAAATTCCTGATAGGATTATTATATACTGAGAACTGGTAGATTCATCATCTTTTAGAACTATTTTAATTTATTGAGTAATTAGAGATATTCAAAGGAGTCCCTAAAATACAAACAGTTTGGTTTAACTGATAGACTACTTACAATATATAACTTACATAAGTAACTTCATGGATGTTAGCTTAAAGATTTTATATAAAGATTTTATATCTTTAAAATTAAAGTAAATTTGGAGTGACCAAGATAACTGAGAGACAACACCCTGAGTTCACCTCTTCCCATGGGCACACAAAAATTCAACTATTTACAGAGAAACTATTAATGAGAATGACATGAAGACTAGCAGAAAAGACCTTATAAATTAAAGTTTTGAAGAAGAAAACAACAAAGTGGGTGGGAGGAGCAGAGACATGGTACACTCAAAAGAGTACTACCCTAAGTGGAAAATCACAAATAAGGCATAATTACATTTGCAAAGGTTCTACTCACAGAGTAAAGGGTTCAAGCCTCACATCAGGCTCCTACATTAGGAAGATAAGCCTCCAGAACATTTGGTTTTGAAGGCCAGCAAGGTTTACTTTTGGGATAACCAGACAACTGTCGAAAATAGAGACTCCAACCTTAAAGTGCACACAGAATACATTACATGTTATGAGATACAAGTAATAGTCATTTCAAAGCAGCTTGGTTCAAACTCACTTGCTGATCTTGGAAAGCCTTCCAGAGAGGCAGTAGGTAGGATTTGGGGGAGCTCTTTCTACTATGAGGGTACTGGTTAGCACCATTTTGGAATTCTATCTCTAGCTTATTAGGACCAGGACTCAGCCCCAACCACCAGCTTGTCAACAGCAGTTCTTGCTGAACAGGGATACAGCTCCATCCAAAGAAAGCTGTCATAAGACCCCCTGAGCTCTCAGCTGCCCTGGGACCATGCCCCATCTACCAGAGAATCCAGAAACTAGCTCCAGAACACCCAGAGGCCTGCATTCAGCCCTATCAGGACTTGACCTCACCAATAAGAGAGCTGGCATCACCCCCAGGGTCCCCTGCACTCACCAATGGGCTAACATCAACTCCATGACACCTTGAATCCTTCAACAAGCCACATTTAGGTCTAGCTTCACACACCAGTGTGGTGACATTAGTCCTGAGACACCCTGAAACTCACAGCCAGCCATATAAGAAACCAGCTCTACCCACCAGCAGGCCACCAGCATCCCAAGAACATTGCCACATCTACCAGCAGGCCAACTCTAATGATGGGACTTCTGATCCCACAACCAAACACCTTGGGGCCTGGACCCATCCACCAGCTGGCCAGGACTAGGACTCCATAGGTTGTGTAGCCAGCTGTGCTAAGACATTCCCCTGCCCAACAGTGGCTGGTAGACAGACAGACACCAAGACTGGGGACAAGTAATGCCACATTAATCAGCCAACCACAAAAGAAGGCCCTACACAGCTTATATAAAGGGTATTCTTACAGTATATAACTCTGATGACCAGTGGGGATTGTGCTGTTAAGCCCCAAATGATGTATCCTACATAAGGTCACTTCTTCAAGGTCAAGAAACATAATCAACCTACCAAATACACAGAAATAAAAAGAGATGTGACATGAAAGAAGAGAGGAATATGTTCCAAATGAAGGGAGAAGATAAAATACAAGAAGAAGAACTAAATGATGTGGAGATAAGGAATCTCATGTGCTAAGTCACTTCAGTCGTGTCTGACTCTGTGAGACACTATGAACTATAGCCTACTGGGCTCCTCTGTCCATGGGATTCTCCAGGCAAGAATACTGGAGGGGGTTGCCATGCCTTCCTCCATAGGATCTTCTCATCCAAGGCATCAAACTCATGTCTTTTATGTCTACTTGCTTAGGCAGGTGGGTTCTTTATCACTAGGGCCACCTGGAAAGCCTGGAGGTAATCTAGCCATAAAGGATTCAAGGTAATGATCATAAAGATGGTCAGAGAACTTGGGAAAAGAATGGGTAAACACAGTGAGAAGGCAGAATTTTCTAACAAAGTGTAAGAAAATATAAACAACCAAACAGAGCTAAAAAATGCAGTAACATTTTTTAAAATAGAGTAGAAGTAATCAATACTAGATTAGATTATACTGAGGAATACAGAGAACTGGAATACACAATGGTACAAATAAATCAAATTGAACAGAAAAAAAAAAAGAATTTAAAAAAATGAGGGCTGTTTATAGACCTGTGAGACAACATTAAGCATATGAACATTTGCATTATAGGAGTCCCAGAAGAAGAGGGAGAGAAAGGGGCAGAGAGTGTATTTGAAGACATGACAGCTAAAAACTTTCCTAACATGGGAAAGGAAAGACATCTAGGACCAGGAAGCACAGAAATTCCCAAAAATCAGGACAAAAAAAGAACAAAGATACATTATAATTAAAATGGAAATAATTAAAGATAAAGAGATAATATCACAAACAGGAGAAAAGGAACTATCTTCACACAATGGAATTCCCACAAGACAATGTGCTAACTTTTCATTAGAAACTCTGCAAGCCAGAAAGGAGTGACATGGGAGATTTAAAGTAATGGAAGGAAAAATTCACATCCAAGAATACTGTACCTGGCAAGCGTATTACCTAGATTTGATGGCCAGATCAGTAGTTTTACATACAAGCAAAAGCTAAAAGAGTTCATCACCATGAAACCAGCTTTACAAGGCATGTTAAAAGAGCTTTTCTAAGCAGAAAAGACTACAACTAGAAATGAAAACATTACAAAATGGAAAATCTCATTGGTAAAGGCAAATATACAATAAATTAATGTAACATATACGCCACTTATAAAACTCAGTCATGTCTTACTCAGAGTAGCTTGCTAGGCTGCTCTGTCCATAAGATCCTCCAGGCAAGAATACTGGAATGGGTTGCCATTTCTTACTCCAGGGGATATTCCCCTCCCAGGGATCAAACCCATGTCTTTTATGTCTCCTGCATTGGCAGGCAGGTTCTTTACCACTAGTGCCACTTGGGAAGCCCACTCATAAAGCAAGTAAATTTAAAATACAAAAGTAGTAAAAAGAATTTATTAATATATCTACAATAAGGAGTCCAGGGATACACAAAATTTTAAAAATGTAAAATATAATGCCAAAAACAGTTAATGTGAGGTGAGTGGGAAGTAAAAATGAAGGGTTAAAATAAATTCAAAGTTAAGAAATAGGCAGCTTAAAATAATCATGCACATATACATATATAGATTGATATCTATAATTGATATATATATAAACTCATGGTAACCACAAATTAAAAATCTATAATAGACATACACAGAAAGTATGTAAGAAATCCAAAGATAGCACTAAAATAACCATCATATCACAAAAGAAAATGGTAAAAGAAGACAGGACAAAAAATACTCTATAAAAGAGTGAACACAATGGCAATAAATGTATGCTTATCATAATTACTTTAAATGCAAATAGATTAAATACACAAATCAGAAACATGGAATGGCTGAATGGATATAAAGATCAATATTTATGCTCTCTACAAAGCAAAGGGGTGGGAAAAGGTAGTCCTTGCAAATGTAACCAAAAGAAAAATGGGGTAGCAATACTTCTGTCAGACAAAATAGACTTTGAAACAAAGACTGTAACAAGAGACCGTGAATGAATTAAATTAACATCAAGGGGTCAATACATGAAGAAGATATAACAATTGCAAATACATACAAAACTCAAATTTAGAGTACCTAAATACATTAAGCAAATATTAACAGACATAAAGCAGATAATTGCTAATAATGCAACAATAGTAGGGAACTTTAAGATCCCACCTGGATCATGAATAGATCATCCAGACAGGAAATCAATAAGGAAACACTGGCCTTAAATAACACATTGGAGCATATTGATTTAGTAGATATACTATAGAACACTCCATCTAAAAGCAGTAGAATATACACTCTTTTTGAATGCACATGAAACATTCTCTAGGATAGATGACATTCTAGGCAATAAATTTCAGTAAATTTAATAAGCTTGAAATCATATCAAGCATCTTTTCTGACCACAATACTATGATACTGGAAATCAACTGTAAGAAAAAAAACTGGGAAAAAAAAAAAACCACAAATGCATAGATGCTATATAACATGCTACTAAACAACTAATGGGTCAAGAAGAAATCAAAGAAAAAAATTTTTTAAATAACATGGAGACAAAGGAAAATATAAACACAATGATCCAGAATCTATGGGACAGAGCAAAAGTGGTTCTAAGAGGGAAGTTTACAGTGATATAAGTCTGCCTCAGGAAACAAGAAAATTCTCAAACAGCCTAACATTGTACTTAGATAAAATAGAAACTGTAAAGCAAAATTCTAAGTTATAAAAAGAAAAGAAATGATAAAAAAAAAATCAGAGATAAATGAAATAGGGATTGAAAAACAATAGAAAATAGCAGTAAAACTAAGAACTGGTTCTTTGAAAGGATAATAAAACTGGTTAACATTTAGTCAGACTCATCAAAAATAGAGCCCAAGTAAGTAAAATCAGAAAGGAAAAAGGAGACATTACAACCAACACCACAGGAACACATTGGATTTTTTTTTTTTAATTTTATTTTGCTTAACTTTACAATATTGTATTGCCCCTGCCATACATCAAAATGAATCCGCCACAAGTACACATGTGCTCCCCATCCCGAACCCTCCTCCCCGCCCCCCTCCCCATACCATCCCTCTGGGTCGTCCCAGTGCGCCAGCCCCAGGCATCCGGTATCAGGCATCGAACCTGGACTGGCGACTCATTTCAAATATGATATTATACATATTTCAATGCTATTCTCCCAAATCATCCCACCCTCTCCCTCTCTCAGAGTCCAAAAGACTGTTCTATACATCCGTGTCTCTTTTGCTGTCTCGTATACAGGGTTATTGTTACCATCTTTCTAAATTCCATATATATGCGTTAGTATACTGTATTTGTGTTTTTCTTTCTGGCTTACTTCACTCTGTGTAATAGGCTACAGTTTCATCCACCTCATTAGAACTGATTCAAATGTATTCTTTTTAATGGCTGAGTAATACTCCATTGTGTATATGTACCACAGCTTTCTTATCCATTCATCTGCGGATGGATTTTAAGAGACTACTGTTAGCAATTATCGGAGAAGGCAATGGCACACCACTCCAGTACTCTCGCCTGGAAAATCCCATGGATGGAGGAGCCTGGTGGGCTGCAGTCCATGGGGTCACTAAGAGTCAGACACGACTGAGCAACTTCACTTGCACTTTTCATTTTCATGCATTGGAGAATGAAATGGCAACCCACTCCAGTGTTCTTGCCTGGAGAACCCCAGGGACAGAGGAGACTGGTGGGCTGCTGTCTATGGGGTCGCACAGAGTCAGACATGACTGAAGCGACTTAGCAGCAGCAGCAGCAGTTAGCAATTATGCACCTGTAAAATGGACAATCTAGGAAAAAAGAGAAAATCCCTAGAATGCACAATCTCCAAGAATGAACCATGAAAAATAGAAAATATGGACAGTATGAGTAATGAGTAATAAGTAATTATGAGTAATGAAATTGAATAAGTAATTTTAAAACTCTATAAACAAATATACATCCAGGAGCAATGGTTTCACAAGTGAATTCTACCTAACACTTAAAAAGAGTTAACAACTATCCTTCTCAAACTACTGGAAAAGTTTGCAGAGGGAAGTAATGCTCCTGAACTCATTCTGTGATGCCATCATCACCCTGATACCAAAACCAAACAAACGTATCACAAAAAGACAACTACAGTCAAATACCACTTAACAAAATAGACACAAAAATCCTCAATGAACTATTAACAAGCCCAAGTTAACAATACATTAAAAGGATCATGAACCATGAATTAAGCAGGCTTTATTCCAGGGATGCAAGGATGGTTAAAAATCTACAAATTAATGTGATGCACCATACATGGCATCCAGTCCCATCACTTCATGGCAAATTGATGGGGAAACAGTGGAAACAGTGGCTGACTTTATTTTGGGGGCTCCAGAATCACTGCAGATGGCGACTACAGGAATGAAATTAAAAGACACTTACTCCTTTGAAGGAAAGCTATGACCAACCTAGACAGCATATTAAAAAGCAGAGACATTACTTTGCCAACAAAGGTCCATCTAGTCAAGGCTATGGTTTTTCCAGTGGTCATGTATAGATGTAAGAGTTGGAATTTAAAGAAAGCTGAGCACCAAAGAATTGATGCTTTTGAATTGTGGTATTGGAAAAGACTCTTGAGAGTCCCTTGGACTGCAAGGAGATCCAACTAGTCCATCCTAAAGATCATTCCTAAGTGTTTATTGGAAGGACTGATGTTAAAGCTGAAACTCCAATACTTTGGCCACCTGATGCAAAGAGCTGACTCATTTGAAAAGACCCAGATGTTGGGAAAGATTGAGGGCAGGAGGAGAAGGGGACAACAGAGGATGAGATGGTTGGATGCCATCACCACCTCAATGGACATGAGTTTGGGTGAACTTCAGGAGGTGGTAATGGACAGGGAGGCCTGGCGTTCTGCAGTCCATGGGGTCACAAGGAGTTGGACACGACTGAGCGACTGAACTGAACTGAATTGATGACAAAAAGGAAAGAATATACAATAGAGACAGCCTCTTCAAAAGATAATATTGGAAAAACTGACTTGTTGCTGCATTATCATGAATTGTGCCTGACTCTTCTGTGGCCCCATGGACTATAGCCCACCAGATTCCTCTATCCATGAGATTTCCAAGGCAAGAATACTGGAGCAGTTTGCCATTTCTTTCTCCAGGGGATCTTCCCAACCCAGGGATTGAACTTGCATCTTTTATACTGACGGGCAGATTCCTGAGCCACCAGGGAAGCCCAGGAAAACTGAGTAGTCATATCAAAAGGGGTCAAGCTGGAGTACTCTCTTCCATCATGTACAAAGTAAATTTTAAAAAGGATTTAAAATTTTAGTAATCTATTTTTTAGCTATGTATCCTTAGTCAAAGGAAAGAAAGGTAAACAATAAGAAAATGGGAGCAAATCAAACTAAAAAGCTCTTTCCCAGCATTGAAAACTATCAACAAAACAAAAACACATTCTCCTAAATGGGTGAATATCTTTGCAAATAATATATCTGATAAGAGGTTAATATTCCAGATATACAATGATCTCATACTACTTAACAGCAATAAAAAAAGCAACCTAATTTTAAAAATTGGCAAAGGACCTGAAAAGGCATTTTTCAAAAAAAAGACATACAGATTGTCAACTAGCACATAAAAAGAAGCTCAACCTCACTATTCATCAGAGAAATGCAAACCTAAACCACAATGAGATATCACTTCACACCTGTCAGAATGGCTGTCATCAAAAAGACAAGAAATATCAACTGGTGAGGATGTGGACAAGAGAGAACTTTCATGTACCATTGGTGGGAATGTAAATTGGTGCAGCCACTATGGAAAATACTGTGAAGTTTCCTCAATAAACTGAAAATAGAATTACCATATGATCCAACAATTCCATTCCTGGGTATTTATTCAAAGAAAAGGAAAACACTAATTTGAAAAAAAAAATATGCATCCCAATGTTCATTGCAGCATTATGTATAATAGCCAAGATATGGAAGCAAAGTAAGTGTCCATCAATTACATAAATGGAAGCAAAGTAAGTGCCCATCAATTACATAAATGGATTAAGAAAATTTGGCATAAAACTATATACAATGGAATATTACTCAACCATAAAAAGAGTGAAATCTTGCCACTTGCAACATGGAGACCTAGAGGGTAAAATGAAATAATTCAAACAGAGAATGATAAATATTGCATGATTGCACTCATTAGTAGAATCTAAAAAGTAAAATAAATGAACAAACACAAAATGGAATCATGGATATAGAGAAAAAACAGGTGCTTGCCACAAGGGAGGTGGTGAGAATGGGAGAAATAGGTGACAGAGATTATGAAGAACAAACTTCCAGTTTCAAAATAAACTAGTATTAGTGGTTTATACTATATTTTTTATTAGTGGTACAAAATATAGAATGCAGGGGAAATAGTCAATAACTATGTAATAATCTTTGTATGGTGCAGATGGTAACGAGTTATCATGGTGATTATTTTGAAATACATAAAACATTGAACCACTGTGTTGTGTAACAGAAACAAACATAGTGTTGTAGGTCAATTATGTTAAAAACAAACAAACAAATTCATAGGAAAAAAGATTAGTATTGTGGTTACCAGAGTTGGGTGTTGAGGAGCAGAGTTTGGATGAAGATAGTCAAAAGATACAAACTTCTAGTTATAAAATAATTACTAGGAATTTAATGTGCATGTGTGCATGCTCAGTCGCTTCAGTCATGTCCAACTCTTTGCGACCTTGTGGACTGTAATCTGCCAGGCTCTTCTGTCCATGGGATTCTCCAGGAAAGAATAATGGAGTGAGTTGCCATGTGCTCCTCCAGGGGATCTTCTCAACCCAGGGATTGAACTCAGGTCTCTTGCAGTGCAGGAGGATTCTTTACCTCTGAGCCACCAGGAAAGTCCCAGGAATTTAATGTACACATGACAAATATAATTAAAATTCCTGTATGTTATATTTGAAAGTTATTAACAGATTAAATCCTGAGTTCTCATCACAAGGATATTTTCTTCTATTTCTTTAACTTTGTATCTATATCAGATGATGGATGTTCACTAAACTTACTGTGGTAATCATTTAATTATGTATGTAAAGTCAGACAAATATTCTGTACACCTTAAACATATGCAGTGTTATGTGAATTATATCTCCATAAAACTGGAAGAAATGGTTAAAATAAATGAAAGCAATCTCTTACTGTATCAGGTTGTTGGAGGATTAAGTGAGATTATGTGTAAAAAGTGATTATGTAACCTATAGTTATAAAATGTAAGGGGTCAACTTTACCTAAAGTTATTCCAAGGGTATTGAAGAGCAGCAATGTTTTTCTATTTTGAGATCATGATAGATTTATGGGTATAGAGTAGTGGCTCTTAAAATTGTTATTTTGGCACATTTCACTTAATGACTATATCAGTTTCTCTACTTCCTAAATGTAGATGCTTCATTATTTTCAAATTCATTTTTTAACATAATGTCCCAACCTGAAGTTTTTTACTTATAACTTGTTAATGAAGATTTATCCATGTAAATTAAATCATACTTTCCAAAGCAGAGCTCTAGGATATTTCCCCTGGTGGAGAGTTTTATTTAATTTCAGTCCCATGAAAGGAAGCTTGAAAATAATTGATTGGGCTGGAAATGGGTCCCATCTGTCTTTGAATCAGAATTGCTCTTAGGTTTCTCCTCTTTACAAAAGTCAAAGCTCACAATCACACTTTACAACCACCGTTAGGTAGACAAGACACCTATGTTCCCTCTAGATTAAAGATTAGGGGACAGAGATTTATTATGCTTGCTTTTGCCCCATATAGAATATTTTTTGAGGAATAGGAATATAGTTAAATTGTATTTCTTGCATTGGCTTACATACTTCTCCAAAAGTGAATTTGATGATTGGCAGATAAGAGGCAAGCTTGAGAGTGAACTGATCAACAATAACAGCCTAGTTTTGCTTTAAGTTTCTCATCTGATGTTTTACCATCCAAATTTTCTAATAATTTTTCTTCATTCTTAATTCTCATTAGAACACTATAATGGGGCAGTGTCCACTCCAATAGCATTGGATTTGATTATGCTTTCATTAATTGAAACAGAAATGAAAGTAAGGAAATTACTTTCTTTCCAAACTCTTTTTCTTTCTTTGTTCCAAGAGTCAGACACGACTGAACAATTAAGAACAGCATAGCACATATTAAATGCCGGGCTTCCCAGTCGGTGCTAGTGGTAAAAATAAATAAATAACCCACCTGCCAATGCAGGAGACATAAGAGACACAGGTTCAATCTCTAGATTGGAAAGATCCCCTGAAGGAAGGTATGGGAACCCACTCCAGTATTCTTGCCTAGAGAATCCCATGGACAGAAGAGCCTAGCAAGGTACAGTCCTTAGGGTCGCAAAGACTCAGATGAGACTGAAGCAACTTAGCACATGCATTAAATGCCTTTAATATGCCAGATATTGGAGTTGGTAAAGGAAGTTAGTGGCTGACAGACACAGTAACTGCATTACAGGGTTTAACATATGGGAATTTTCGATAAATGTTAAATGTCCAAATAAATATTAATATAGGAATAAAACCTTTGATAAGGCTGAGGAAGGAAAGGCGCAAGGGACTATGAAAGAATTCACTAAGGGGGAAAATATAGCTGAGAAGTGAAGTTCAAGGAAGACTTCTCTGAGAAATGAATCTGAGAGCATAATGTAGAGAATGAGAAAGAGTATGATGAACAGGCAGCAGTAAGAGAGATAGAGGGCATATGCAAAGGAACAGTTGTTGTAGTGCAACTGAGATAAGAAGGCTAGGCCAGTAGGAAAGTCGAAAGTGAGGAGAAAATGTAAGCACAGGACTCCAATTTTACCCTAAGAACAAAATGAAGCAATAGACAGACTTTTAAGAGCAGTGGGAATAGGTTTTTAAAATATTCCTGGCTGATATTAAGAAAATGGTTTAGAGGAGGACAAGAGTGGATTCGGGGAGCAATATTGTGTCAGACTGAGCAAATAATGAAGTGATGATAGTGGCTTAGATTTGAGTGGTGACCCTAATCTTAGAGGGAACTGGATGAACTAAAAATGTACTTTATATATGTAACTGAAATAACATTTTGAAGTATTAGAGTCCTAAGGAAATTTTCAAGTCCTTTCTCTACCCATCTACAGTTTTTAATACTTCTCTATCATCTTTCTAACTACACTCTGTTGTATAAGATCGTGATCATCTGTATTGGTTTGTCTCCTTTCTCATTCCCATGTGTCTAAAAACAAGATCTAATAATCTCCATTGACATGATTAATCTCTCAGTGTTATATGACCCACATGAGGTTTTTAAAAGAGCAAAGATGGCACAAAACAATTCAATATTCAAAATGATAAATGTCTTTTCAAAATTATATATTCTGTCCGTGAGAGCCTTAAAAACACAACACTTAAGCTTTAAAACAACTCCTGTTCATAGTAAAAATGAGACTAGATGAAAAATGTTTAACATCCCTACCATCATTCCAGGATTTAAAATCATGTGTTTATATAAGACTTAGCTTTAAAAAATTAATTCCTCTTTGTGTGCCAGTTTAGTTTCTTTTTGATCTAGTTTAAGGAACAAGAAAAGGCTTTCCACACCAGGTTTTATTATCAATAATGGTCAGCTTGAAGCAATATGTCCATTACCATAGGGTTTCCGTTTTATCATTTCAATCCACTTCCCCAATTAGTAAAACAGCCTAATTTTTTTAACATATAATCTTATATGAACACACACACACACACACACACACACAGACTTTCCTGAACAGCCACAGTTGAAATGCCTAGAAATAATATGTTTCCAGTTTAGACCTCAGACCTCAGTGTGCCAAAGATTTTTTTGAAGAAAATGACCATGGAGAAATTTTTTCAAGGATATAAATCAAAAGAGACTTTTACTTTCATTGAAAATGGGATAGTGCCCTGAAAACTGCCTTCAGCTCTGTTTTATAGCATGCATGTTTTTCCCCCTAAAACAAGATGTCTTCCATTTTCCTTTCCATTATCTGTTGAGTCCCATCTCTCCTTTAGGAGTTAACCTAGCTTAAGTTTCTCATTTCAAGATGACAGAAGAGTAGGAGGATATAGAATTTGCCTCTCTTCACAAATGCATCAATAATGCATATAGAGATGAAATAATTCTCTCAGAGTACCAGCTGAACACAATCAGAAGGGCTTGGACACCAGAAAGGATAGGAAAGATTCCTCTGTAACCAGGTAGGATGAAACAAAGAAGATGGGGGGGAAAGAAGAGGAGAGAAAGAGTGATGAGACAAGCCCCTGGGGGTGATGAGGAAAAGGAGAGTTTCCCACATTTGGGAAACCTACTCACCAATGGGGAAATCATTTAGGACAGAAGGGCAGCATCTGAGGCTGTTAGAAGAGTATGAAACAGCTAGTCTGCGGCAGACAGGACAGAGTAAACCTAAACATATAGCCCATGCCACAGCCCTGCATGCCCGAGACCAGGACATGAGTCCACTGGTGTGCATGAGGGCTTGGAGCTGGAGTACAGAAACTGGTGAGCAAAGCCAGGAAGAAGACTGCCATTGACTATGAGAAGACAGCCTGAGGGGATTGGAAGGAGATAAACTGCAACTGGGAAAGCTTCTAGAGAAGACCCAGACTGCGACAGAAGCAAGGTGCTATTGTTGAGTGACACACAGTGGGTGGAGCTGCCCTTGCAGACGCTCTCACCCCATGTGTCAGTTCCTTTCCCCCAGGCAATGGGAGGGCTCTGTACCAAGGCTGATCTCATGCCTTCCACTGGGCACTAGGAAAGACCCCTACCAGGGCTGGCCCTCACCCACCTGCAGCTGGGCCCTGGGAAGGTTCCCTGCCAAGGCTCACCCTTGCCTACTGGCCACCATGTAGGAAAGGCCACTACTAGTGCTGATCCTTTCACGATGGCCACTGAGCATTAGGAAAGGCTACTGCTAGGGCCAGATCTCTCATGTCCATGGTGCCAGCATCCCCATGGACCTATTCACTGGCAGGAACAGATCATCCAAGACTACTGACCATTCAATGCACCTATCACCAACAAGGCTCCAATGAGGCTCTCAGCAGCCATGCCGTCTCCACCCGGTCCTCACTAGGACAGACTCAAGTGCTCCAGGGCAGTCTCAGTAGCACACCCTTATAGGTGGTCCACATGCAGAGGTGGGGCTAAAACCACAGCTAAGCCCCATGGGTGGAATGACTAAGAAAGAGGAATGAAAATAATTTCTTGTAGCTGCACAAGCCACAGATTAAATCCCCACACTTGACTTGGTAAACACTATGTCTATAGAATATCTAAATAGACGAGTGTTCCCAAAAATGAGACCAATCTTTGGGGGCAAGTACACATGAACATAGGGCCAGATCAGAGTATGAACTATCCCCACAGTGCCCATGGAGGGCTTGCTTAAAACTCAATATTTAAAAAACTAAGGTCATAGCATCTGGTCCTATCACTTCATGGCAAATACATGGGGCAACAATGGAAATAGTGACAGACTTCATTTTCTTGGGCTCCAAAATCACTGTGAATGGTGACTGCAGCCATGAAATTAAAAGACACTTTTTCCTTGGAAGAAAAGATTATGAAAAACCTAGACAACATATTAAAAAGCAGAGACATTACTTTGCAACAAAGGTCCTTATTGTCAAAAAGCTATGGTTTTTCCAGTAGTCATGTATGGATGTGAGAGTTGGACCATAAAAAAAGCTGAATGCCAAAGAATTGATGATTTTGAACTGTGGTGTTGGAGAAGACTCTTGAGAGTCCCATGACTCCAAGAAGATCAAACCAGTCAATCCTAAAGGAAATCAGTCCTGAATATTCATTAGAAGGACTGATGCTGAAGCCAAAGCTCCAATACTTTGTCCACCTGATGCAAAGATTTGACTCATTAGAAAAGACCCTGATGCTGGAAAAGATTGAAGGCAGGAGGAGAAGGGGACAACAGAGGATGAGATGGTTGGATGGCATCACTGACTCAATGGACATGAGTTTGAGCAAGTTCCAGGAGATGGTGCAGGAAGCCAGTCCATGGGTTCACCAAGAGTTGGACATGATTGAGCAACTGAACAATAACACATTTATATGTATATTTTGATATATACATATATATATACACACACACACACATACACACACACACACACACACACACACACATATATATATATATGTGAAGGGTATCACTTCACAGATCACTGCCTTGTTGTGCAAATGGGGTTGCATAACTCAATGAAGCTATGAGCCATTCTTGTACGGCTACTCAAGATGGACAGGTCATAGCAGAGAGTTCTGATAAATGTTATCAACTGGAGGAGGGAATGCCAAACTACCCCGGTATACTTGCCCTGGGAACCTCATGAACTGTATAAAAGGACAAAAATATATGAGACCAAAAGAGAGTTCCCTATGTTGGAAGCCATCCAATATGCTACTAGGGAAGAGCAGAGAACTACTAATAGCCTCAGAAAGAATGAAGCAGCTGGGACAAAGTGGAAACAGTGCTGTGGACGTTTCTGGTGATGAAAGTAAAATCTGATGTTGCAAAGAACAGTATTTTGTAGGTACCTGGAATGTTATGTCCATGTATTAGGGTAAATTGGACATGGTCAAGCAGGAGATGGTAAGAATAAACATCGATATCTTAAGGATCAGTGAACTAAAATGGACGGAAATGGGTGAATTTAATTCAGATGACCATTATATCTACTACTGTTGGCAAGAATCCCATACAAGAAATGGAGTAGCCCTCATAATCTGCAAAAGAGCCTGAAAATTGGGTTCAACCTAAAATATGATAGAATGATCTCATCTTGTTTCCAAGGCAAGCCAGTCAACATCACAGTAATTCAAGTCAATGCCCCTATCACTGACGCCAAAGAAGCTGAAATTGATCAGTTCTGTGAAGACCTAGAAGGCCTCCTAGAATTCACACCAAAAAAAAAAAAACCAGATATTCTATTTATCACTGGGGATTGGAATACAAAAGTAGGAAGTCAAAAGATACCTGGAGTAACAGGCAAGTCTGGCCTTGGAGAACAGAATGAAGCAGGGCAAAGGCTAACTAAATTCTGCCAAGAGAATACACTGGTCATAGCAAACATCCTTTTTCAACAACACAAGAGATGACTTTACACATGGACATCTCCACATGGTCAATATTGAAATCAAATTGATACATTCTTTGTAACCGAGGATGGAAAAGCTAAATACAGTCAGCAAAAACAAGAACTGGAGCTGACTGTAGCTTAGATCATCACCTTCTCATA
This sequence comes from Tragelaphus eurycerus, assembly GCA_935064755.1. Taxonomy (NCBI): domain Eukaryota; kingdom Metazoa; phylum Chordata; class Mammalia; order Artiodactyla; family Bovidae; genus Tragelaphus; species Tragelaphus eurycerus. The sequence continues at coordinate 19,661,715 of CAKXYN010000023.1, forward strand.
CAAAATTCAGGCTTAAATTAAGAAAGCAGGGAAAACCACTAGGCTAGCCAGGTACAACTTAAATCAAATCCCCTATGAATATGCAGTGGAGGTGATGAATAGTTTACAGGGATTAGATCTAGTAAACAGGGCGTCTTAAGAACTATAGATGGAGGTCCATAATATCATACAGAAGGCAGTGAACGGAGCCATCCCAAAGAAAAAGAAAAGCAAGAAGGCAAAGTGGTTATCTGAGGAGGTTTTACAAATAGCTAAAGAAAGAAGAGAAGTGAAAAGGAAGGAAGGAAGGGAAAGGTACACCCAACTATATGCGGAGTTTCAAAGGACAGCAAGGAGAGACAAGAAGGCCTTCTTCAATGAATAGTGCATAAAACTAGAAGAAAACAACAGAAGAGGAAAGGCTAGAGATCTCTTCAGGAAAATTGGAAATATCAAGGGAACATTTCACCCAAACATGAGCATGATAAAGGACAGAAATTGTAGAGACCTAGTAGACACTGAAGAGATCAAGAAGAGATGGAAAGAATACATGGAAGAACTGTACAAAAAAGATCTCAATGAACTGAATTACTATGATGGTGTGGTCAGCCACCCAGAGCCAGACATTCTGGAGTATGAAGTCAAGTGGGTCTTAGGAAGCACTGCTGTTAATAAAGCTAGTGGATATGATGAAATTCCAGTAGAGCTATTCAAAACTCTAGAGGATGATGCCAACAAGGTGTTCCATTCAATGTTAGCAAATTTGGAAGACCCAGCAGTGGCCACAAGACTGGAAAAGGTCAATCCTCATCCCTATTCCCAAGAAGGGTAGTACTAAAGAATGTTCTAACCATTGGACAATTGCACTCATCTCCTATGCTAGTAAGGTAAGGCTTAAAATCTTGCATGTTAGGCTTTAGCATTATGCAAACCAGGAACTTCTTGATGTCCAAGCTGGGTTTAGAAAAGGCAGAGGAACCAGAGATCAAATTGCCAACATTTGCTGGATTATAGAGAAAGCAAGTGAATTCCAGAAAAACGTCTATCTCTATTTCATTGACTACACTAAAGCCTTTGACTGCATGGATCATAACAAACTGTGGAAAGCTGTTAAAGAGATGGGAATACCAGACCATCTACCTGTCTCCTGAGAAACCTGTATGTGGATCAAGAAGCAACAGTTAGAACACTGTATGGAACCATTGGCTGATTCAAGATTGAGAAAGGAGTACAACAGTGCTCTCTGCTGTCACCCTGTTTGTTTAATGTATATGCTGAGCACATCATGAGAAATGCTGGGCTGGGTGAGTTACAAGCTGGAATCAAGATAAGCGGGAGAAATATCAACAAACTCAGGATGACAACAACTGAATGATACCACTCTAATGGAAGAAAGCAAAGAGGAACTAAAGAGTCTCTTGATGAAGGTGAAGGAGGAGAATGAAAGAGCTAGCTTAAAACTAAATGTTAAAAAAACCAAGATCATGGAATCCTGGCAAATAGAAGGGGGGAAAGTGCAAGTAGTAAGATATTTCCTCTTCTTGGGCTCTAAAATCTCTGCGGATGGTGACTGTAGCCATGAAATCAGAAGACAATTGCTTTTTGGCAGGAAAACAAATGATAAACCTAGACAGTGCGTTGAAAAGCAGAGACTACTCTGCTGGCAAAGGTCCATATAGTCAAAGCTATGGTCTTCCCAATGGTCACACACGGTTGTGAGATCTGGACCACAAAGAAGGCAAAGCACCAAAGAATTGATGCCTTCGAACTGTGGTGCTGGAGAAGACTCCGGAAAATCCCTTGGACAGCAAGGAGATCAAACCAGTTAATCTTCAGGGAAATCAACCTTGAATATTCACTGGAAGGACTAATTCTGAAGCTCCAGTATTTTGGTCATCTGATGAGAACAGCCGACTCAATGGAAAAGTCCCTGATACTGGAAAAGATTGAGGGCAGAAGGAGAAGAGGGTATCAGAGGATGAGATGGCTGGAAGGTATCACTGATGCAATGGACATGAACTTGGGCAAACTTCAGGACATAGGGAGGGACAGAGAGGCCATGGCATGCTGCAGTCATGTGGTCGCAAAGAGTCAGACGCTACTAGGTGACTAAACAAAAAGAGCAATATATATACATTCTTGTTTTCTTTGTTATGGATTAATTGACCATTAAGTGCATGGATTTATTTCAAGACTTTTTATCCTGCTTTAGTTCAGTTCAGTCGCTCAGTCATGTCTGATTCTTTGTGACCCCATGAATAGCAGCACACCAGGCCTTCCTGTCCATGACCAACTCCCAGAGTCTATCCAAACCCATGACCATCGAGTTGGTGATGCCATCCAACCATTTCATCCTCTACTTTCCCGTTCTCCTCCTGCCCTCAATCTTTCCCAGCATCAGGGTCTTTTCCAATGAGTCAGCTCTTCACATCAGGTGGCCAAAGTATTGGAGTTTCAGCTTCAACATCAGTCCTTCCAATGAACACCCAGGACTGATCTCCCTTAGGATGGACTGGTTGGATCTCCTTGCAGTCCAAGGGACTCTCAAGAGTCTTCTCCAACACCACAGTTCAAAAGCATCAATTCTTCGGCACTCAGCCTTCTTCACAGTCCAACTCTCACATCCATACATGACCACTGGAAAAACCATAGCCTTAACTAGACAGACCTTTGTTGGCAAAGTAACGTCTCTGCTTTTTAATATGCTGTCTAGGTTGGTCATAACTTTCTTTCCAAGGAGTAAGCGTCTTTTAATTTCATGGCTGCAGTCACCATCTGCAGTGATTTTGGAGCCCAAAAAAATAAAGTCAGCCATTATTTCCACTGTTTCCCCATCTATTTGCCGTGAAGTGATGGGACCAGATGCCATGATCATCGTTTTCTGAATGCTGAGCTTTAAGCCAACTTTTTCACTCTCCACTTTCACTTTCATCAAGAGGCTCTTAAGTTCTTCTTCACTTTCTGCCATAAGGGTGGTATCATCTGCATATCTGAGGTTACTGATATTTCTCCCAGCAATCTTGATTCCAGCTTGTGCTTCTTCCAGTCCAGTGTTTCTCATGATGTACTCTGCATATAAGTTAAATAAGCAGGATTACAATATACAGCCTCGACATACTCCTTTTCCCATTTGGAACCAGTCTGTTGTTCCATGTCCAGTTCTAAATGTTGCTTCCTGACCTGCATACAGGTTTCTCAAGAGGCAGGTCAGGTGGTCTGGTATTCCCATCTCTTTCAGAATTTTCCACAGTTTATTGTGATCCACACAGTCAAAGGCTTTGGCATAGTCAATAAAGCAGAAATAGACGTTTTTCTGGAACTCTCTTGCTTTTTCCATGATCCAGCGCATGTTGGCAATTTGATCTCTGGTTCCTCTGCCTTTTCTAAAACCAGCTTTAACATCTGGAAGTTCACAGTTCATGTATTGCTGAAGCTTGGCTTGGAGAATTTTAAGCATTACTTTACTAGAGTGTGAGATGAGTGCAATTGTGCAGTAGTTTATCCTGCTTCATTGATCTATAAATGTATTTTTGTGCCAGTACCACAGTGATTGATTACTGTAGCTTCATATTAAAGTCTGAAGTCAGGGAGTGGAATTCCTCTAACTCCTTTCTCCTTTCTCAAGATTGCTTTGGCTATTTGGTGCCTTTTGTGAAGAAAGGTTTTTCTTGTGTTATGTAAAAAAATCCATTGATAATTTCATACAGATTGCACTGAATCTGTAGATTGCCTTGGGTTGTCTGGTCATTTTAACAATATTGATTCTTCTGATCCATGAACATGATATATCTTTTCATCAGTTTATGTCATCTAATGTATTTCATCAGCATCTTATGATTTTTAGAATACAGGTATTTTACCATCTTAGATAGGTTTACAGCTAGATATTTCATTCTTTTGATGCAATGGGAGAATATCCTATCTATCTAGTCATTAACTTTATCCAGTTGATCACAGCACTATAATTCTAGCATTTATATTTGCTGCAAAATCACTAGACACAATCCTTATCCTGAAATTTTACAGCAGCTTATCCTGTTTTCTTTGAAGTTTATTTTTCTGCTGTTTACATATACTTTCTCATACTGTTGTTCCACTTATTTTCATATCTCTATGATTTTCTCAAACTTCAATCCCTTTGTTTTAGATCTTTGAACCAATCTCACACTAATCAAGAGATGAAGAGAACTTAGATTAAAAGGCCATCTGTGTATATTGATTACATTTCTCCAGAGAAACAGAACAAATAGGAGATGCATATTGAAGGAGAGAAACAAAGAAAGAAAGAAGAAAGATAGGGATAAAGATTTATGATAAGGAATGCATGAATGTGTGATTATGGGAACTGACAAGTTCCAAGATTTGTGGTCAGGAAACTGGGTACAGCTAATGGTGTAAGTTCCCATCTAAATTCATGTCTGGGACTCAAGAGAGATGATGGTGTAATTCCAGTCCAGCTGGAAGGCTGGAGACAAGAAAAGCTAATGTTTCAATTTGTGTTCAAAACTCGGGAAAGTTCCCACTCAACATGTTTGGACAGAAAATCCCCCCTTACTCATGGAAAAGTCAATCTTTGTTCTTTTCAGGCCTGAGGTTGACTGGATGGGGCCACTTATATTAACAGGTGTTCTTATAAAATGTGTCTTAGTAGAGTACCAGAGTAGAAGACCATATGAACACTGAAGCAAGAGTTTATGCTGCTAGCTTTTCAGATAGAGGAAGAGATATGTGCAGACAAGAAATGCAGCTCTAGAAGCTGGAAAAGCCACTGGACAGACTACAGGCTGGCCAATATGTTTATTTCAGCCCAGTGAAACTTATTTGGATTTTTTGCTTCTAGAACTACAAGAGAATAAATGACTGTTGCTTTAAGCTGCCAAATTTGTTATGACTTGTTACAGTACAATAGAAAATTAGTGTACCACATTATATAGAAGTACCAGCAAATGATATTCTGTGTGTCATTTATTTTATGCAGATGTATTGCATTTTATTTACTATTCCATCCCTGTCTCTTGCCTATCAACTCCTTTCTATCACAGATCAATCTGGATGCCAGGAAAAGGAAAAAAGTGATTCTTTCTACTGATTTGTACACAGTTCAGTGATTTTGTCTCTATTATAAAAGGATGTAAACCTTTTTATTATCCACTCCATTCATATAATTTATGTCATAGTATTTTCTTTGTTTTATCTTTTAAAAATATCATCAATATTATCTAATTATACATATCAGCAGGTCGAAGGTCCTGCGCACCAAACACAGTTTCAACTCTGGTGACTTAGGTGAGTATAACACAGAATTAAGTACCAAAATGTGAATAGAGTTAAGAGAATTGACAAGAAATATTATGGTCTTTCCCATTAGCCTTGCCAGGCTATGGTTTTTCCTGTGGTCATGTATGGATGTGAGAGCTGGGAGGGCTGAGCGCCGAAGAATTGATCACTTTTGAACTGTGGTGTGGAGAAGACTCTTGAGAGTCCCTTGGGACTGCAAGGAGATCCAACCAATCCATTCTGAAGGAGATCAGCCCTGGGATTTCTTTGGAAGGAATGATGCTGAAGCTCAAACTCCAGTATTTTGGCCACCTCATGCGAAGAGTTGACTCATTGGAGAAGACTCTGATGCTGGAAGGGATTGGGGGCAGGAGGAGAAGGGGACGACAGAGGATGAGATGGCTGGATGGCGTCATTGACTCGATGGATGCGAGTCTGAGTGACCTCCGGGAGTTGGTGATGGACAGGGAGGCCTGGCGTGCTGCAGTTCATGGGGTCGCAAAGAGTCGGACATGACTGAGCGACTGATCTGATCTGATAGTGGCATCTAGAGATGCAGCAGCAGCAGCAGAGATTAGGAAAAAATTGAAGCTACTGTCAAGCTTGGCCTGAAGAAACCAGGGGGAAGCTAATGATACACAGCCCACTATGAGAGGTACAGTTGGGGAATATCTGCTGACTGACATGCATTGTACTTGCCCAGAAACAAGACTACTACTAGAAAACATGGCTCTGAAGAGGCAGAGTGTAGGGAAGACATATAACAACATAGCTCTCTCCCCTTCCTTTGAGTTCCTGCTAAGGCCTTCTATCAGTCAAAACCAACTAAAAGTTGATGGCTCAAAAGGTAAAGAATTTGCCCACAATGTGGGAGACTAAGGTTTGATCGCTGAGTTGGGAAAATCCCCTGGAGAAAAGAATGGCCACCCATGCCAGTATTCTTGCCTGGAGAATTCCACAGACAGAGGAGCCTGGTGGGACGCAGTCCCTGATGTCTCAAAGAGTTGGACATGATAGAGCAACTAACAATTTCACTTTTACAGCTAAAAGCTGAAGGGTAAGGCATGGTGATGGAGTTTGTAAAGTTTTTCTTTTAGTGTCTCAAAGAGCAAAGAATGTTCTAAAAATGCATCTGGCGTAGTGAGCAGAAGAAAACAGCACAACCGGCATACTACAGAAACAGAGAGTGGTACAATTCAAAGAAAAACAAGTAAAATTGGGTCCAATTTCTTTGTTTTCTAAATTAACACCCAGAGGTCAGAGAGGTCTTGCCTAAGGTCCTGTGCAGAGGCAATGTAGATATTGGACATGCGGAATCATGTCTATATGTAGATTGTCTTCTTGTGAGTGAAAGGCACTCAATCATGTCCAAGTCTTTGTGACCCCATGGACTATACAGTCTATGGAATTCTCCAGGCCAGAATACTGGAGTGGGTAGCCTTTCCCTTTTCCAGGGGATCTTCTCAACCCAGATCTCCCACATTACAAGCATATTCTTTCCAGCTGAGTTACAAAGGAAACCCAAGAATACTGGAGTGGGTTGCCTATCCCTTCTCCAGCAGATCTTCCTGACCCAGGAGTTGAACCAGGGTCTCCTGCATTGCAGGCAGATTCTTTACCAACTGAGTTAAGCCCTTCTTAGGCTTGATCTGATTTCCTACCTCAAGAAATTAAAACCTACCTTCGTTTGTCTCTTGGTCAGCTCTTCTTCTGAGACTATCAGAGACTCTGAGGTTTCTGAGGTATTTGGAATCAATGAAATGGTGTCTTATTGAATTATGTGAGGAGATCTCAAGCTCTGGGGCATAATGTCTTCACTAAGAGTGTGAGAAGTAAAGAGCAATCTATGCAGGCTTTTGTAAATATGTTCATTTTGTCAATACATTCACTTTGCTCACAAACAATTACATAAAGACACAGGGTTACAAAGTGTAAAATGCCATAAACTCTGATTAACCTAACCCTCAATGATTTGAAAGATCTGAAAAGCTTTTGTTTTTAATTGAAAGATAATTGCTTTATAATATTGTGTTCATTTCTGCCATATATCAATATGAATCAGCAAGGAAAGTTTTGTTTTACACAAATGCACAAAGCATTAAGATTTCTGAAACCTGAGAATATCATTGTCTTCACTAGTCTGGAATATATTTCAGATGTCTCAGCAGGAAAAAAAAAAATTGCATCCAGTGGATGTGAACATTCAAGCTAACTGATTCCCTCCTATCAAACACAAATGCTTTTTGATCCATGTCAGATTTTAGTCTGATCACTTTTATAACCCATTGCCTTTAGACGGAAGAAACCAGGTATTTCAGTAGATACTGAAAGGTCCTATGCCATCTATCATTGTTGGTATGACCCAAAGAAGGTACATAAATCAAGGATCCTCTTTGTGGCAGTCATCAACTTTCTTGTAGTTAAAGAAGTCAACATGACATAATGACCTGATAACAGTGCTTTAGCATCTGTGCTTGTAGGGATGGTCCCAAGAATGGAAGGCTGAAGATGCTTAGAGCTTAAGAAGCAAGAATGGAGCCAATAAAACATTGAGAGAGAACAGATAGATGTGAGAGTGAAGAGGTAGGTCTGTGAATTCAGAGATGAAAAGCAATGGTTAGACGAGAAGGATGAAAAGACTCAATGAGTCTAGTAGGAGATTTTGAAAGTGAAGTGATAGGAAATAAGGCCAGATGGAAGTTTATGGTTTTGGCAGTGATGTGATAGAGGCTCTATTAAAAGAGTTGAGTCCACCAACTCTTTACTGAAAAGACTAGAGAAGAGAGTGCCAGAATGGAGGGAGGCCAACTGAGAGCCTGTTTGTAGCTTAAATACACATAAAAATGAATTGTAAATCCTTAAAAGCATGCATGCTTCTATCATCTTTATAGCATAATAACCTCATTTTGTTTAAGAGGCAATGGAAGATTTCATAATGAAAGTCCCTCTTATTAAATTTATACACTCCCTTTTTTCTCCAATACTTAATCCAGGAACAATCCATCTAGGCAAAAGGGTCTTAATAAATAGTTCCCAATCTCCTCTTTGGGTTCCATCTTCTCCTTGTGGTTCTCTTATTGTAATTTCTGCTGCTACTTTCTAGAACATTTTTTCAGGAAGGCACTGTTTCTACTCCTGATTTAAAACTAGGCCAAGCAGAAACATACACCATTCCCTGTATTCCTATATTTACAGTTAAGATGAGCTCGAAAATTAGAAACAAGGAGAAAACATAAACTTAACTCAATACCAAAAGCTGAAAGAATAGAGACAATTACCCAAATGCAGTAAAGCTTTCAAAGTTCAAGTTTCTAATCCTGAAGTAACTGAACACTTGGCCTAGAGAATTGAACACTTTTGCATTTCTGGTTACTTTCTTCTGACATCTGGCTTCATATTGTGGGTGCCATCTTATACTTTTCTAACAAACCAAAGACATCTCTAGGCTCAAAACTTACAGGCTCCTGATATACTTCAGTTAGTTTTGATATGTTATCTGAAGGTCAATATTATACTCTTTCATCACCATTTGCCAGTACTGTATTTATTTGACATAAGAAATGTTCTCATATTTTTTGACTCTGACAATTCATGGGAGTCTCCCCTCACCCCAAACAAAGCAGAAACTATGATCATGGCAGACGAAATTAATCTATACTTAGACTCAAATGAATGATAAAACTAACAAATGGATAACATCATAGAAATAAAATGAATATTTAGAAAGTAACATAAAAGTTTTTATACTATCAGATCAGATCAGTCACTCAGTCATATCCAACTCTTTGTGACCCCATGAATCGCAGCACGCCAGGCCTCCCTGTCCATCACCAACTCCCGGAGTTCACTCAGACTCACGTCCATCGAGTCAGTGATGCCATCCAGCCATCTCATCCTCTGTCGTCCCTTTCTCCTCTTGCCCCCAATCCCTACCAGCATCAGAGTCTTTTCCAATGAGTCAACTCTTCGCATGAGGTGGCCAAAGTACTGGAGTTTCAGCTTTAGCATCATTCCTTCCAAAGAAATCCCAGGACTGATCTCCTTCAGAATGGACTGGTTGGACCTCCCTATAGTCCAAGGGACTCTCAAGAGTCTTCTCCAACACCACAGTTCAAAAGCATCAATTCTTCAGCGCTCAGCCTTCTTCACAGTCCAACTCTCACATCCATACATAACCACAGGAAAAACCATAGCCTTGACTAGACGGACGTTTGTTGGCAAAGTAATGTCTCTGCTTTTGAATATGCTATCTAGGTGGGTCATAACTTTCCTTCCAAGGAGTAAGCGTCTTTTAATTTCATGTGAACTTCCAGATGCTCAAGCTGGTTTTAGAAAAGACAGAGGAACCAGAGATCAAATTGCCAACATCCGCTGGATCATCAAAAAAGCAAGAGAGTTCCAGAAAAAACATCTATTTCTGCTTTATTGACTATGCCAAAGCCTTTGACTGTGTGGATCACAATAAACTGTGGAAAATTCTGAAAGAGATGGGAATACCAGACCACCTGATCTGCCTCTTGAGAAATTTGTATGCAGGTCAGGAAGCAACAGTTAGAACTGGACATGGAACAACAGACTGGTTCCAAATAGGAAAAGGAATTCATCAAGGCTGTATATTGTCAACCTGTTTATTTAACTTATATGCAGAGTACATCATGAGACACGCTGGACTGGAAGAAACACAAGCTGGAATCAAGATTGCTGGGAGAAATATCAATAACCTCAGATATGTAGATGACACCACCCTTATGGCAGAAAGTGAAGAGGAACTAAAAAGCTTCTTGATGAAAGTGAAAATGGAGAGTGAAAAAGTTGGCTTAAAGCTCAACATTCAGAAAACGAAGATCATGGCATCTGGTCCCATCACTTCATGGGAAATAGATGGGGAAACAGTGGAAACAGTGTCAGACTTTATTTTTCTGGGCTCCAAAATCACTGCAGATGGTGACTGTAGCCTCTATTATATTGAGAAACCCAGAGCATAACAGAACTGAGGACTCCATTGATCAACTGGTCCTAGATGCATAATATTGTGAGCCTCCTTTTTTTCATTTTTATTGGAGTATAGTTGCTTTACATGAGTTTCTTAATATGATTATAGATGTGGACAATTTAAATTAAGCATGTTAAATTAAGCATTGTGATTACAGTTTGAATGTCCCCTCTAGAAGTGTGTCATGATAAATAAATTGGCATATCTTAATGGCACCCCACTCCAGTACTCTTACCTGGAAAATCCCTTGGATGGAGGAGCCTGGTGGGCTGCAGTCCATGGGTTCGCTAAAAGTCGGACATGACTGAGCAACTTCACTTTTCACTTTCATGCATTGGAGAAGGAAATGGGAACCCACTCCAGTGTTCTTGCCTAGAGAATCCCAGGGACGGAGGAGCCTGGTGGGCTGCCGTCTATGGGGTCGCACAGAGTCAGGCACAACTGAAGCGACTTAGCAGCAGCAGCAGCAGCAGCAGGCCCAGTATCATGAAAGGTGGAAAACGTGGGTTAATCACTCAGTCATGTCCAACTCTTTGCAATGCTATGGACTGTAGCCTGCCAGGCTCCTCTCTTCATGGAATTCTCCAGGCTAGAATACTGGAGTGGGTTGTTAGTCCCTTCTCCAGGGGATTTTCCTGACCCAGGGATTGAACCCAGGTCTCCTGCATTGCAGGCAGATTCTTTACTGTCTGAGCCACCCAGGAAGCCTGATAGGTGGGAAGGGGAAGATGCAAAGCAAAGAAAATCTTGTCTTCAAACAAATACAGAACAGAATATGGCTTAATGGATGAACTTACAGGAGTCTGAGGAGAGAGTAATTGCAGAGAGACAGAGACAGAGAAAGACAGAAAACATTCTTGAAAGACACTTGATGGAAGAAGGATCTATCCCTGGAGTTATCAATTTAAGAGCCCTGAGACTTTTCTCATGATTGAGCCACTTAGCACAGTGCTTTTTACATTATAGACACTTAATGTTTAACACTAAGTAAACTGGAAAAATATTTGTGGTCCATTCTTCCATACCACCCCACTCAACAAGTAGTTGGTATCAGATCAGATCAGTCACTCAGTCGTGTCCGACTCTTTGCGACCCCATGAACCGCAGCACGCCAGGCCTCCCTGTCCAACACCAGCTCCCGGAGGTCCCTCAGACCGCATCCATCGAGTCAGTGATGCCATCCAGCCATCTCATCCTCTGTCGTCCCCTTCTCCTCCTGCCCTCAATCCCTCCCAGCATCAGAGTCTTCTCCAATGAGTCAACTCTTCGCATGAGGTGGCCAAAATACTGAGTTTCAGCTAGCATCACCTCTAAAGAAATTCCAGGATGATCCCCCAGAATGGACTGTTGATCTCGCAGTAAGGGACTCTCAAGATCTTCTCCAACACCACAGTTCAAAAGCATCAGCTCAGCCTCTTCACAGTCCAGCTCTCACACCAACATGACCACAGGAAAGACCATAGCCTGACTAGCGAACCTTGTTGTAAAGTGATTCTCTGCTTTTGAATATGCTATCTAGGTTGGTCATAACTTTCCTTCCAAGGAGCAAGCGCTAATTTCATGGCTGCAGTCACCATCTGCAGTGATTTGGAGCCCAGAAAAACAAACTCTGACACTGTTTCCACTGTTTCCCCATCTATTTCCCATGCAGTGATGGGACCAGATGCCATGATCTTCGTTTTCTGAATGTTGAGCTTTAAGCCAACCTTTTCACTCTCCACTTTCACTTTCATCAAGAGGCTTTAGCCCCTCTTCACTTTCTGCCATAAGAGTGGTGTCATCTGCATATCTGAGGTTATTGATATTTCTCCCGGCAATCTTGATTCCAACTTGTGTTTCTTCCAGTCCAGCATTTCTCATGATGTACTCTGCATATAAGTTAAATAAACATGGTGACAATATGCAGCCTTGACGTACTCCTTTCCTATTTGGAACCAGTCTGTTGTTCCATGACCAGTTCTAACTGTTGCTTCCTGACCTGCATACAGATTTCTTAGAGGCAGATCAGGTGATCTGTATTCCCATCTCTTTCAGAATTTTCCATAGTTTATTGTGATCCACACAGTCAAAGGCTTTGGCATAGTCAATAAAGAGAAATAGATTTTTCTGGAACTCTCTTGCTTTTTCCATGATCCAGCGGATGTTGGCAATTTGATCTCTGGTTCCTCTGCCTTTTCTAAAACCAGCTTGAACATCAGGAAGTTCACGGTTCACATATTGTGAAGCCTGGCTTGGAGAATTTTGAGCATTACTTTACTAGCGTGTGAGATGAGTGCAATTGTTCGGTAGTTTGAGCACTCCTTGGCATTGCCTTTCTTTGGGATTGGGATGAAAACTGACCTTTTCCAATCTTGTGGCCACTGCTGAGTTTTCCAAACTTGCTGGCATAGACAGTAAATTCATATCAAGCATATTCTAGGTGCTGAGCACTCTAAAGAAGAAAAATAAAGGAGGGCTATAGCTTCTATTATCAATATCTAGAGGAGTCTATTCACAGGATATATTCAGAAAAACACACAAGTTAGTATATAATTAAGTAGCACATGGCATATGAAAGTACTTTATAAATGTAAAATATTGTACAAATGTTAGAATTATAAATGTAAAATAGAGTGGTGGAAACTATGAGAAACTCATTATTTTAGGTCAGTGGGTGAGAAGATTCCCTGAGATCCCACCATTCCATTATCAACAGAAAAGAAACAGTTTAATTCTCATTTGCCTGGCGTATACTAGGAGCTCAATATATGCAGACAAATTTAAATGCATTGAAATTCACTGATATCAGTGAACAAGACTTCTTGAAAGACAACATTGGATACCTGCTGGCCTTGGAGAATGAGTAGCATTCAGACAGGTGAAGAGTTGAGGGGGAAGCAATCTGGGAAATAACAATCATGGTATTTGAATTACATGGAGCAGTTACATCCGGGGAAGGCAATGGCACCCCACCCCAGTACTTTTGCCTGGAAAATCCCATGGACGGAGGATCCTGGTAGGCTCCAGTCCATGGGGTCGCCAAGAGTCGGACACGACTGAGTGGCTTCACTTTCACTTTTCGCTTTCATGCATTGGAGAAGGAAATGGCAACCCACTCCAGTGTTCTTGCCTGGAGAATCCCAGGGACAGGGGAGCCTGGTGAGCTTCCGTCTATGGGGTCGCACAGAGTCGGACACGACTGAAGCGACTTAGCAGCAGCAGCAGTTACATCGGAAGACAATATGTCTTAGGAGTCATAGGGACACTAAACATTTATTGAAATATTTATTATGCTAATTTAGGATCAGTCTAAAAAAACAGAATATCAAATGGAAAAGTGATTACAAGATTCGTCATCTACAGTTTCTGACTCAATTTGTTAAATGTTTGGCTTTTTGATGGACTACACTTTCTCTTGTCTCCATTTTTGCTTTCAGCAAGCACTGTGGGAAGGGTTATCCTGGCCAATGGGAATCTCCCAAGATGAGATTCCTTCAGGCTCATTTCAAATGCTTCTGTCATTCCCTCTAGCCAATTTTCCTTTTGACCTTAGTAGTCCCCAGTTTCCTTCTCTGGACCTCCCACATCTTAGCTGAAGGGCTCTGGCAGGTTGATTTGGATTCAGCCTCCTCTCTATTCTCACAGAGAGTTTTCCGCCAGAGATGTGTTGGAAATCCGCCAAGTCCTTTTGTACTTGAGCACTGCCCCGCTGCCAAAGAATTCTGCTGAAAGTCATCTCTTCTTACAGTCAACTGGCCCTTCTTTGGAAGGGTGTTATGCTCCATTCATGCAATCTGCTGTATCTAGCTGTCACACAACAAATCACTTTCATTTGGACAGGTACATTTTTCTAAGGAAGCCTCGAGTAGAGGAAAATAGGAGGCCTGATAAGTGAGTCATTTATCCTACATGTCTCTCCAAAGCACATAAGCTGCCTGCTTTTGCATAGCTTGGACCACAGAACTTATTTATCATCTTAGGGAGAGTGGGCAGGATTTTGTGTTACCTACAGATATGAAATGCTTCTGTTTCTAAATAGCAGCACTTGAAGCTGCCTTGAAAAGTGAAAGCGTTAGTCGCTCAGTCATGTCTGACTCTCTACAACCCCACAGAGTGTAGCCTGCCAGGCTTTTTTGTCATGGAATTCTCCAGGAATTCCCTTCTCCAGGAGATCTTCCTGACCCAGGAATGGAACACAGGTCTCCTGTATTACATGCAAATTCTTTACCCTCTGAGCCACCAGTGAAGCCCTCGAAGCTGCCTTATGTCTGGATTTTTCTGACATTATGACTATTTTTCCCTAAACACTACCATTGCCTACATTATCCATTATTGAATGAACCATTTCTCCACAATAGAATTTCTCAATTCTGATAGCAAAATTTGCACTGTCTCCTTCATAAGGTTCTCAGAAGCATGAAATATATTAATAGAGGCTAAAGTGCTCTGCAAGCTAGGTGTTAATAGTTTTTAATGCAGATGCTCCCTAGGTTGAACAGGTAAGGTTGTTACCTGTAGAATTAGTAATGTTATACACATTAGTTACATCATTTATTTGACCTCAAAAACTTTAATGGCAGAATACTAGATCACAAAATGTCTGATTTTTTTCCTCTAACACTAATTGAAAATTTTATGAGTTTTTCCTTCCATGGAGAAAACATGTCCATAACTAACGTAGCATAACTCACTATGAGACTAAGAATTTGTCCTGATTACAAATTCTCCACCTAAACACTGATTTTACTAACAGCTTCAGAAAAGATTCATAAGATTTTTTGAATACTTAATCTGTGAAGTATTGTGTTCAGTCTGTGAGTACCGTAGTGATTAAGACATATTCAGATCACGCCATCAAACATCAGTGAGACTGTTTGGGGAAACTCCGTTGTAATTTCCTAAATGTACACTCTATTACCTGCAGCACCTCACAAATTCTAGATACAAAACAGATACAATTGATCAATGAATCAAGCAGTTGAAAATTCTGACGTATCTGTAAATGGCAGACTCTCCAAAGCATAGCCGGCTAGGCTTCTCAAACATATCAGTAGCCTATGTAAAAGATAAGTAGAAGTGAATACTGATTGTATGTAGATTGAATTGGTCTAATTGGGCTATGGTAAGTTTGAATGCAGAACTAATTAGTTTGTATGACTGTGTAATATAGAAATTATATCATACCTGCACATTTATTTTTATGAAATCAGTGAGCAGCAAATGAAGCCCATTGAAGTGAATGGAAACTAGTTGAAAGTAATAGGGAATTACCTGAACATATATTGCCAGTAAATTAAATTAATTGTAGGTAATTGATAGTGGCAGGAATTAATACAATAATGGAAACACATTGTACTTAATTGAAATTTATTGAAATTGGATTAAACTCAATAATTCAAAGTCTATTAAATTTAATAGATTCTAAGTGATATTAATTAGAGACAATGCTGAATAATAGCAGACCATTCTTCAAGGCCTCCAACTGCATTTGCACCATAATATTGTCTGTAATATGTAAAAATAAATTCTAAGAAAAATGCATTCATAAGAATAAAATCCTGCTTTAGAATTTTAGATTTCTCTGGAGTAGCTGAATTAGAAGGATTTGATTCTGATAACAGAGCTTTCTCTGAGGACATAGAAAGATAAAAATGGCTTTACTTTTTCTAAGAAGGAAAATTTTATTAGAGTTTAATGAGAACATTTTACCTGTTAAAGCACTAACTTGGCTCTAATAAATACTCCTGCAGTGCATGTTATATTCATCTTTATAGCTGTGTTGTCAGATTTCTTTGTTTTTCTACCTTTTTCCCTCCATTACAAAAGATCCAACAACTCCAAGAGTTTTCATAACTTGTATTGGAAGATACAAAAACTTGCATTTTCAGCTTCTTCTTCCTCAACTTTGGGCATTCAAGGAAGGAAAAAAATCCCATGCTGGATTTTCTATTGTGGAATTGTATCAGCTGGATCCCTCCATTTTAGTAACAGTGACAGTTCATGCATACATTTGGTGATGTTTACATCCTTCATGTTTTCACTAACATTGATGTTTATTGAATGACATTGTTTGGCCAAATAGTAATTTTCTCTCAAAAGAACTGCATCAAGTTTATTTTACATGGAATATTTACTAAATGGTTAGAGGATTGTAAATTAAGCTCATCATGTGGAGTAGAACAAATGCCAAATCTTTCCACTTACCTCAGGAGAAGCCCAGGATTCAGTATATAAATCAGTGATTCTCATACTAGCTATGTGTCAGAAGGATCTATGTGACATATTGAAAATGCTCTGGTCAGAGGAAGGGTTTAAGCATCAGTTTTCAAATCTCCAGGTGATTATGAGGCAAAACCAGGGGAAATCACGAGGCTAAATGCAGGTTTGTTTTAGCCTTCTGCCTCCTTTTTCCATCTGCACATGTTTACTTTTCCTCAATCCTAGAAACCATGGGCCAAATCTTCATCCATCTTTATTTTAAAAACTGCTTTTAGAGATTTCATTAATTTCAAAGTATACTAAACTCACAAAATTCTAGACTACATTTACTCTCAAAGAAAACTCAACACAGATCAAAATTTGATGAGAATTTTAGGCATGAAAAAGTAGGATAAGATAAAAGCTCAGGGCCCTGAAAAATTTTGACAAATCCTTCATCAGACACACTATGACTGATGGACACACACTGACTATAGGATTCCTTCTTGTCTACACTTCATTACAACCCATGCTGAGGAATAATACTGGCTCCTCACTAAAGCATTTGTAATTTCATAGGCTTTCTCGTAGGGTAGAGGAACACATAGTTTAACAACATATGTGCTTGATTTATCTCTCTTTTCTCAAAATTACAAATATTTAAAATCTTTAACCTTCTAGTACAAATGTACACAATTTCAGTTCAGTTCAGTTCAGTCGCTCAGTCGTGTTCGACTCTTTATGACCCAATAAATCCCAGCACGCCAGGCCTCCCTATCCATCACCAACTCCCGGAGGTCACTGAGACTCACATCCATCGAGTGAGTGATGCTATCCAGCCATCTCATCCTCTGTCGTCCCCTTCTCCTTCTGCCCTCAATCCCTCCCAGCATCAGAGTCTTCTCCAATGAATCAACCCTTCACATGAGGTGGCCAAAGGACTGGAGTTTCAGCTTTAGCATCATTCCTTCCAAAGAAATCCCAGGGCTGATCTCCTTCAGAATGGACTGGTTGGATCTCCTTGCAGTCCAAGGGACTCTCAAGAGTCTTCTCCAACACCACAGTTCAAAAGCATCAATTCTTCAGCGCTCAGCCTTCTTCACAGTCCAACTCTCACATCCATACATAACCACAGGAAAAACCATAGCCTTGACTAGGCGAACCTTTGTTGGCAAAGTGATGTCTCTGCTTTGGAATATGCTATCTAGGTTGGTCATAACTTTCCTTCCAAGGAGTAAGTGTCTTTTAATTTCATGGCTGCAGTCACCATCTGCAGGGATTTTGGAGCCCAGAAAAATAAAATCTGACACTGTTTCCACTGTTTCCCCATCTATTTCCCATGAAGTGATGGGACCAGATGCCATGATCTTCGTTTTCTGAATGTTGAGCTTTAAGCCAACTTTTTCAATCTCCTCTTTCACTTTCATCAAGAGGCTTTTTAGTTCCTCTTCACTTTCTGCCATAAGGGTGGTGTCATCTGCATATCTGAGGTTGTTGATATTTCTCCCAGCAGTCTTGATTCCAACTTGTGTTTCTTCCAGCCAAGCGTTTCTCATGATGTACTCTGCATATAAGTTAAATAAACATGGTGACAATATACAGCCTTGACATACTCCTTTTCCTATTTGGAACCAGTCTGTTGTTCCATGACCAGTTCTAACTGTTGCTTCTTGACCTGCACATAGGTTTCTGAAGAGGCAGGTCAGGTGGTCTGTTATTCCCATCTCTTTCAGAAATTTCCACAGTTTATTGTGATCCACACAGTCAAAGCCTTTGGCATAGTCAATAAAGCAGAAATAGATGTTTTGCTGGAACTCTCTTGCTTTTTCGAGGATCCAGCAGATGTTGGCAATTTGACCTCTGGTTCCTCTGCCTTTTCTAAAACCAGCTTGAACATCTGGAAGTTCACGGTTCACATATTGCTGAAGCCTGGCTTGGAGAATTTTGAGCATTACTTTACTAGCGTGTGAGATGAGTGCAATTGTGTGGTAGTTTGAGCATTCTTTGGCATTGCCTTTCTTTGGGATCGGAATGAAAACTGACCTTTTCCAGTCCTGTGGCCACTGCTGAGTTTTCCAAATTTGCTGGCATATTGAGAGCAGCACTTTCACAGTATTATCTTTCAGGATTTGGAATAGCTCAACTGGAATTCCATCACCCGCAGTAGCTTTGTTCGTAGTGATGCTTTCTAAGGCCTACTTGACTTCACATTCCAGGATGTCTGGCTCTAGGTCAGTGATCACACCATCGTGCTTATCTGGGTCGTGAAGATCTTTTTTGTACAGTTCTTCTGTGTATTCTTGCCACCTCTTCTTAATATCTTCTGCTTCTGTTAGGTCCATACCATTTCTGTCCTTTATCGAGCCCATCTTTACATGAAATGTTCCCTTGGTATCTCTGATTTTCTTGAAGAGTTCCCTAGTCTTTCCCATTCTGTTGTTTTCCTCTATTTCTTTGCATTGATCGCTGAAGAAGGCTTTCTTATCTCTTCTTGCTATTCTTTGGAACTCTGCATTCAGATGTTTATATCTTTCCTTTTCTCCTTTGCTTTTCGCTTCTCTTCTTTTCACAGCTATTTGTAAGGCCTCCCCAGACAGCCATTTTGCCTTTTTGCATTTCTTTTCCATGGGGATGGTCTTGATCCCTGTCTCCTGTACAATGTCACGAACCTCTTTCCATAGCTCATCAGGCACTCTATCTATCAGATCTAGGCCCTTAAATCTATTTCTCATTTCCACTGTATAATCATAAGGGATTTGATTTAGGTCATACCTGAATGGTCTAGTGGTTTTCCCTACTTTCTTCAATTTCAGTCTGAATTTGGCAATAAGGAGTTCATGGTCTGAGCCACAGTCAGCTCCTGGTCTTGTTTTTGCTGACTGTACAGAGCTTCTCCATCTTTGGCTGCAAACAATAAAATCTATCTGATTTCGGTGTTGACCATCTGGTGATGCCCACGTATAGAGTCTTCTTTTGTGTTGTTGAAAGAGGGTGTTTGTTATGGCTAGTGCATTTTCTTGGCAAAACTCTATTAGTCTTTTCCCTGCTTCATTCTGTATTCCAAGGCCAAATTTGCCTGGTACTCCAGGTGTTTCTTGACTTCCTACTTTTGCATTCCAGTCCCCTATAATGAAAAGGACATCTTTTTGGGGTGTTAGTTCTAAAAGGTCTTGTAGGTCTTCATAGAACCGTTCAACTTCAGCTTCTTAAGTGTTACTCATTGGGGCATAGACTTGGATTACTGTGACATTGAATGGTTTGCCTTGGAAACGAACAGAGATCATTCTGTCGTTTTTGAGATTGCATCCAAGTACTGCATTTCGGACTCTTTTTTGACCATGATGGCCACTCCATTTCTTCTGAGGGATTCCTGCCCGCAGTAGTAGATATAATGGTCCTCTGAGTTAAATTCACCCATTCCAGTCCATTTGAGTTCAGTAATTCCTAGAATGTCGACATTCACTCTGGCCATCTCTTGTGTGACCACTTCCAATTTGCTTTGATTCATGGACCTGACATTCCAGGTTCCTATGCAATATTGCTCTTTACAGCATCAGACCTTGCTTCTCTCACCAGACACATTCACAGCTGGGTATTCTTTTTGCTTTGGCTCCATCCCTTCATTCTTTCTGGAGTTACTTCTCCACTGATCTCCAGTAGCATATTGGGCCCCTACTGACCTGGGGAGTTTCTCTTTCAGTATCCTATCATTTTGCCTTTTCATACTGTTCTTGGGGTTCTAAAGGCAAGAATACTGAAGTGGTTGGCCATTCCATGGTGGCTCGGCGGGGGGTCCAGCGGACCACATCCTGTCAGGTGTCTCCACCATGACCCGCCCATCCTGGGTTGCCCCACGGGCATGGCTTAGTTTGAGTTAGACAAGGCTGTGGTCCTAGTGTGATTAGATTGACTAGTTTTCTGTGAGTATGGTTTCAGTCTGTTTGCCCTCTGATGCCCTCTTGCAACACCTACCGTCTTACTTGGGTTTCTCCTACCTTGGGCGTGGGGTATCTCTTCAGAGCTGCTCCAGCAAAGCACAGCCATCGCACCTTACCTTGGACGAGGGGCCTCTCCTCACCGCCGCCCTTCCTGACCTTCAATGTGGGATAGCTCCTCCCTCCTGTGCCCACGCAGCCACAGCTCCTTGGACATGGGGTTGGTCCTCCTGGCCACCGCCCCTGGCCTTGGGCGTGGGGGCTTGGGGTAGCTCCTCCCACCCGCTGCCCCTGGCCTTGGGCTTGGGGCGTGGGGTATCTCCTCCGAGCCGCGGCCCCTGACCTGACGCAGCAACTCCCGCCCCTGACCTCGGACGCAGGGTAACTCCTCTCATCGCCACAATTGATCATCCTTGCTTTTTTATGTCACAGTGAGATCCTCCTCTCTGTTACCATTTCTCAGGGAGTAGTGAAGAATGATTTATTCTTCCCAGAAATGCTGAAAATTATTTCCTAGTTCTTAATTCTTAAGAAGCAGTATCACAGGGGCAACGAGTTTTTGGTTTGTATTTTCAGAGGACAATGGATCCTGGAAGTGTGGAATTTCCTAACATCTAGTGCTCTTTCCCGTGGGAAGGCAAGGCACCCCCACCCCAGACCGCCGGAAAATCCAGGAGGAGGACCCGTGGGCCAGTCCAGGGGTCGCGAGCGACCGACGAGCGACCCCACCACAGAGGAGAAGGAGGCACCCACAGTGCGCCGGAGAACCAGGGAGGGGGAGCCGGGGGGGGCCAGAGAGCTGAAGACAAGCAGCAGGCTCTTTCCTGGGGGAAGAGTCAGGGGAAAAATACCTGATACAGACATATCTGGTTTACTTCTATGTTAACTTTCATTATCAATCAGGTTAAAAGGGGTGAATTTTAGCTTATTTTAGTGTATATGTTAAGCTTTGGGCTATTTTTTTAATCAAGCAATTTATGATATTTGTTTTCTGTGGTTATTATCCTTATACTACTTATATATTATATAATTAATTTATATTATGTCTTTAGAGACTTTATTTTTTACCTAGAGGATAATTGCTTTACAATTGTGCTGGTTTCTGCCATACAATAATGTGGATTAGTCATAAATACACACACATACACATACACACACACACACACACACACACCAAGTCTTAACCACTGGCTTGGCAGGGAATTCCCCAGACCTTTTTGGCTTAGACGATAAAGAATTTGTCAGCAATGTAGGAGACCTGGGTTCAATCCCTGGGTTGGGAAGATCCCGTGGAGAAGGAAATCGCAGTCCACTCCAATATTTTTGCATGGAGAATTCCATGGACAGAGGAGCCTGGTTGGACAGAGGAGCCTGGTGGGATATCCCTTCCCTCCTAAGCCTCCCTCCTCTCTCCCCTCCATTCCTCTACATCATCACAGAGCACCAGACTGGGCTGCCTGTGTTATAGAGCAGCTTCCCACTAGCTATCTATTTTATATATGATAGCGTATATATGAAGAAGGTAATGGCACCCCACTCCAGTACTCTTGCCTGGAAAATCCCATGGATGGAGGAGCCTGGTAGGCTGCAGTCCTTGGGGTCACGAAGAGTCAGACATGACTGAGCGATTTCCCTTTCACTTTTCACCTTCATGCACTGGAGAAGGAAATGGCAACCCACTCCAGTGTCCTTGCCTGGAGAATCCCAGGGACAGGGGAGCCTGGTAGGCTGCCGTCTATGGGGTCACACAGAGTCGGACACAACTGAAGTGACTTAGAGCAGCAGCAGTGTATATATGTCAATACTATTTTCTCAGTTAGTCTTTCTCCTTCCCTCACTAGAGACTTTATTATATATCAAAATGTTGCATGCTCTTTTAATCAATTCCATTTAAAAAGTAAGATTTGTTCTAAAATTTAGTTTTGCTTTAATATTATCTTGAGACAATCTAGGCCTACCTTCTGCCCTTCTTTCTCATTATCCTTGTTAACAAAAGTTGGATGGCTGGATAAATATGTTCATTCAGGTTCTTTATATGTCAGTACCAAAAACCAGAACAGGCTTTTTGGCCAACCCAATAGATAGATGAGATGGATAAACAGAGAGATTGATGTTTTCAAAGAAATAAGAATATGCATTTATCCCTGAGAACTCCAAATAACCAACATTTCAATGAAATTTAAAAATATTAGCATATATTTTCATTTAACATTTAATATGTTACTAACTAGTTAATTTGGGTCAGTTTCACTCTCACAACAATTAAATACTTTGGATAAAGTTTTATCAATAAGCTAGCTAGAAAGTAAGAAAAATTTTAGGAACCCACAAAAAATGAGGATTACAAATCTAAAACAGTGTGACACTTGCCTAACCTGAACCCTAGTGAAATTTAGCTTTGGTCTTTGCTCCATGGAGCGCTGCAGGGACTCAGCAACAAACCAAGGTAGGGATGTACTAGAAGGTCCCTTGTATTAAGCTGAGACTACCAATGGCCACACCCTCGTTGTAAAAGTGACTAGGAAGTAAATCTTAGAGATAAGCGTCTTCATATTTCTCATAAAACTTAACACTTTGTCTTACTCATTCTGAATGTTTAGCATTTTTTTCAAATAATCATTCTTATTAGATTTTTACAGAAGGAATTTTTGTATTTTGAATATAGCCATTGAGTATCCATGTGCCTGAAAATATGTTCAAGCATGTAATTATGATAAAAGATTTCTTATTGGAATCTGAAGGTAAAGAAAAACCAATTTGTCCCTCAGAATTTTCTTTTTAGAAATCAATCTTGCAAAAAATTATGATAGAAATTTATGGTACTCATTTATTCATTCAACAATCCAAGAAAGCCAAAGCCAAGAGAATTTTATTTCTCAACATTTTTCATAGAACCATTGTCCTAGGGCAGCCAAATGTTTTCTGAGACTCAGTCCCACTGAATCTATTAAGTAATATGACCTGGGTTTTGTGCTAAAAATTTTGGAAGTTTTGGTCTTCTTTGTCAGTTTCTTCAGTCACCTCAGCATATTTGGGGGTTCCATTTTTCTTTCTTCAGCAAGTGATAATGTACAGCCACTATGGAGAACAGTGTGGAGATTCCTTAAAAAACTGGGAATAGAACTGCCTTATGACCCAGAAGATCCATTAAGAAGAGGTGGCAAGAATACACAGAAGAACTGTACAAAAAAGAGCTCACGGACCCCAATAATCATGATGATGTGATCACTGACCATAGCCAATGGACATGGAAGTCAAGTGGGCCTAGAATGTCCATCACTACGAACAAAGATGAGTGGAGGTGATGGAATTCCTGTGGATATTCCAAGTCCTGAAAGATGTTGCTGTGAAAGTGCTAGCCATTAATATGCCAGCAAATTTGGAAAACTCAGCAGTGGCCACATGGTTGGAAAAGGTCAGCCTTTTCATTCCGAATCCCGAAGAAAGGCAATGCCAAAGAACGCTCAAACTACAGCACAACTACACTCATCTCACACGCGAGTTAAGAATGCTGAAAATTCTCTAAGCCAGGCTCGCTATATGTGAACCATGAACTTCCTGATGTTCAAGCTGGTTTTAGAAAAGGCAGAGGAACCAGAGATCAAATTGCTAACATCCGCATTGGATCATGGAAAAAGCAAAGAGTTTCAGAAAAACATCTATTTCTGCTTTATTGACTATGTCAAAGCCTTTGACTGTGTAGATCACAATAAACTCTGGAAAATTCTGAAAGAGATGGGAATACCAGACCACCTGATCTGCCTTTTAAGAAATCTGTATGCAGGTCAGGAAGCAACAGTAAGAACTGGTCATGGAACAACAGACTGGTTCCAAATAGGAAAAGTTTAAAAATGTCAAGGCTGCATATTGTCACCATGTTTATTTAACTTATTATGCAGAATACATCATGAGAAATGCTGGACTGGAAGAAACACCACCTCAGTCTTTCAAGATTTCTGGGAGAAAATCAATAACCTCAGATATGCAGATGACACAGCTCTTATGGCAGAAAGTGAAGAGGAGGGCCTATTTACCTCTTGATGAAAGTGAAAGTGGAGAGTGAAAAGGTTGGCTATATTGCTCAACATTCAGAAAACGAAGAGACTCATGGCATCTGTCCCATCACTACTCTGGGAAATAGATGGGGAAACAGTGGAAACAGTGTCAGGAGTTTGTTTTCTGGGCTGCCAAAATCACTGCAGATGGTGACTGCAGCCATGAAATTAAAAGATGCTTACTCCCTTGGAAGGAAAGTTATGACCAACCTAGATAGCATATTCAAAAGCAGAGACATTACTAAACAACACGTTCCCTAAAGGTCTAGTTAGGCACCTATGGTCTTTCCTGTGGTCATGTATGGATGTGAGAGCTGGACAAAACAGAGGAAGGCAGAGCGCCGAAGACAATTGATGCGTTTGAACTGTGATCTGAAAATTGTTGGAGCTAGTTTGAGAGTCCTTTGGACTGCAAGAAGATCAACCAGTCCATTCTGAAGGAGATCAATCCTGGAATTTCTTTGGAGGGAATGATGCTAAAGCTGAAACTCCAGTATTTTGGCCACCTCATACGAAGAGTTGACTCATTGGAGAAGACTCTGATGCTGGGAGGGATTGAGGGCAGGAGGAGAAGGGGACGACAGAGGATGAGATGGCTGGATGGCATCACTGACTTGATGGGTGTGAGTCTGGGTGACCTCCGGGAGCTGGTGATGGACAGGGGAGGCCTGACGTGCTGCGGTTCATGGGGTCGCACAGAGTCGGACACGACTGAGCGACTGATCTGATCTGATCTGATCTGATGACCCAGCAATCCCACTGCTGGGTATACACACTGAGGAAACCAGAATTGAAAGAGACACGTGTACCCCAATGTTCATTGCAGCACTGTTTATAATAGCCAGGACATGGAAGCAACCTAGATGTCCATCAGCAGATGAATGGATAAAGAAAGCTGTGCTACATATACACAATGGAGCATTACTCAGGCATTAAAAAGAATACATTTGAATCAGTTCTAATGAGGTGGATGAAACTGGAGCCTATTATACAGAGTGAAGTAAGCCAGAAAGAAAAACACCAATACAGTGTACCAACACATATATATGGAATTTAGAAAGATGGTAACCATAACCCTGTATACGAGACAGCAAAAGAGACACTGATGTATAGAACAGTCTTTTGGACTCCTGGGAGAGGGAGAGGGTGGGACGATTTGGGAGAATGGCATTGAAATATGTATAATATCATATATGAAATGAGTCGCCAGTCTTCAGATTCAATAGTACTATATCTGGATGCTTGGGGCTGGTGCACTGGGACAACCCAGAGGGATGGTACGGGGGAGGGAGGAGTAAGGAGGGTTCAGGATGGGGAACACATGTATACCTGTGGTGGATTCATTTTGATATATGGTAAAACCAATACAATATTGTAAAGTTAAATAAAATTTTAAAAAAAAGATAATGTTGATATTCCATTATTTTTTGAAAGCTTCATAATGCAGCAGAGCAATCCTGATTCTAATACCTCTTTTAAAATATTCTCCACCTCACTCTTTCCTCATTTCTTCTTTTGCCTCTAAAATACAGGGACTGAAATTTTACAGCCCTTGTAGATCTTAATCCCAGTTTTATTTATTTATTTAGCATGGTATCATTGTAGCCTATATTTTTCATTCAATACATAAATGAAAAGTACCTTCTATTACCTGTAATGGGACTTCCCTGGTAGCTCAGTGGTAAAAAAAATCTGCCTGCCAATACAGGAAATGGCAGTTTGATCCCTAGGTTGGGGGACGATCTCTTGGAGAAGGAAATGGCAACTCACTTCAGTATTCTTGCCTGGGAAATCCCATGGACCGAGGAGCCTGGTGGGCTATAGTCCATGGGTCTCAAAATTCGGACACAACTTTTCAACTAAACAACATTATCCCTAATATGAGGGTCTATTGTTAGTTTTGCACCTTTTCACTGACCTTTCCATCTGACTCCATTATGTAGAAATCCTTTAGCTACAAAACACAGTGCAAGTAATACAACCTATGACACATTCATCAGAGTTATCACTGTAAATTCTCAAAATTGTTAGCTAGTTTGTGATTCCCTTTCCACATGCTTCAATAGGATAAGATTCCCGGTAATGCACAGTGAACTTTCTACCTTTAAATCACCCACTCATCAGGAAATAGACTTAGGGCTATGAAATACAAATTTATTTACCTGTGTGATGATACTATCAAATTTTATTAAGTGAAACATGCTGGTGTCAAACTATGTATTTTCCTCTTTTTATCAATTTTGTAAGTTGTCCTAGAAGGAAATTATCACTTTTATAAAGTCTGATTCTCTATTCTCTTCCTCTAAAATTGAGTTATGTGTCCCCACTGCATCTTTTACATACGTTTATCACACACCTAAAACAATTTAGTTACTTCCCTTAATTTTCACATATCTCTTTATCTATAAGCAGTGTAGGGATATGTGATTAAAATATTAATTTCAGATTATAAAGGCTAGTTCAAAGTCCTATTCCTAACTTATGAGCTGTGCAATGTTGGGCACATTACTTCAACTTTCTCTACTTCAATTTCTTTATCTTTGAAATGAAAGTAATGATACCTACGACATAGAGTTATTGTGAAAAATTAAATAAATTTATTCATGTAAAGAACTTAGCATGGAGTAAGAACTCAAAAATATAAGAGAAATAAAAAGGATGTTGACCCTCTTGAAGGCAAGGACAGTATCTGATTTCCTACTGTGTTCTAAGCATCCATCTAATCTATGACCATAATACCCCAGAAACGAGAACTCATCATACCTAAAACTCCTCAGTGGTAGAGGTTTAATGACACTTTCTTGTTCATGACTCCCCAAACTCTAGTTTCTTTCTTTTCTCACTGAATCACCTAGCCAGTACTTTATATATAATAGATAAACATGATGCAGAGTGATACTACATAAGGCCAAATCTGCACCATATCTGAATCTGGATGACACTAAAATAATTCGATTTAGTAAAGTTAGCTTTATGTGATTTTAGACATAAACATTTTGTAAATTAGCCCAAACAAAAATAATTTTTTAAAGTATTTACTTTCTTATTAGATTTTTGGTGTCACAAAACATGTCTCTGGAACAGATGTTTTTAATTCCTTGATGGAATTCCTTGATGGAACACTTACTTTGTTAATAGAAATCTCCATTTTTAATCCAAATATTTTTGTTACAAAAGGTTCTATCTTTTGCTGACTGAAATAATTTTATAGTAAGACTTAAAACTTTATTCCAATTATTATTCTTAGGCCTTGTTATTCTGTTTTGAATCTCTGAAGAGTATTCATCTTAACATGAGTTTGTAAAAATTTTTATCTGTATTTCTCCATAGATCAGAAATCTTTAATTACTTTACCTATAAAAGACTCAGCTGAGTTCTACTGGAACATTCAAAATTATAACTACAACCCCAGGCTGGTTGACGTTTGATTTACTAATTTATTTTTATTTCATCCTGGAAATTTAACCACAACTAAACATATTTTCCTCAGATTTGGGTGGATAATTTAAAATCATTTTTTGTTTTCCATTCTTGATGCCACCAGGCAAAATGTCAACAGCAATCTAATTGATGACTCTTGCTTACCAGCTAGCCAGAGAATGGAAAGCTTGATGCACTGAGTCAGCTAGAAATGAGTAGTTCTATCAGATCCCTTTTTCAATACTTAAACCATGCTAAAATCCTAATGCATTTCTGAGCCCATTGGTTTTACAAACTTACTTAGAGTGGCTTATGTACTTTCTGAATATACTAGTTAACTGCCATGGATAGCTCAGCTCATTTGAAATGGCAGTTCAAATTTTCTAAACTGCCACATAACATCCTCATCTGAAATACACTTTTGCCCTTTTCTATAAATTTTGCACAGCAGAATATAGCATTATTCATTGCGTTTCTTTCTCTCTCTCTCTTCTTGAGATAATCACATCCTTGGGGGCACTATAAGGGAAGAGGTGTATCCAAGTTCCTAAAATCCCCAAGAGTGTGATCTCCTTGTGGTAATTATACCCTCCTTCCAAGATGTCGTATACTATTATTATGGTACTTTATTGATCACATGTGGCAGAAATATCTGATAATGTAATTACTTCACTTTATCATCCTTGAAGAAATAATGTAGGAAGAATGACTTTTGCAGTGAGCTTGTCTAATGAGGCCAAGCATCCAAAGGAAAAGGATCTGTAATACAGCTAATGTTAACCTGAAGAGCTTAAGGTAAGCAACAGAAACATTAAAATCTTATTTTGCAATGAACAATTAAACAAGACAGGGTATATCAAACAAGGCAGAGTATATTAGAGTATAGCTCCCTCTTCAGACACTTGAAGAACAGTTTGCCCATTCAGATGTGAACATTTGGCAAGTAAGTGTCTTTTGAGGCATGAACATATACCTGAGATTTGTTCTTTCTCTGTTTCTGGACTTGTCCCTACCCTTGTATCTAATGTAGTTAATATAAAGGTGAATCAGTATGTGTTTGAAATATTGCCTTTTATAAAAAGTGAGCTTCCTATGGTCATTTATTTAGTAACATCTAATGATTATTTTTCTCATTCAATTTCTTAAAGAGTCCCTGCTTATCCCTTTAGCTTTTTATATTTCTAAGGACTGTATTCATTAGTGATTAACAGACTATTCTGATTATAATTAAAAATCATCATTGTATACATGTACAGTTCCTTCTTTTCATGGTAGAGTAACACACTTATTACCTAATTAAGGAATATTCTTCAGAATATAGCCATTATTGTGACTCCTACTGAGCAAAGAATAATCTAATCAGCCTTGAACTGTGTTCAAAAAAACAAAATGAGTACCTGGATAAGAAGTTTCATGGAACATAGTATAAGAAATGAGTTTGGCAATATAGGGTGGGGCAGGAATTGGGTACTAAACACTGTGTTAGGTGCTGTGCTCTCCAAATTAGGGACAGTGCCTACCACAAAATCTGTATTTAAGGTATATGAAACAAATGGATGAATTAATGGAGGAGCCAAGAGAGATCAGAGATCAGTCGCTCAGTCATGTCCGACTCTTTGCGACCCCATGAACCGCAGCACGCCAGGCCTCCCTGTCCATCACCAGCTCCCGGAGGTCACCCAGACTCACACCCATCAAGTCAGTGATGCCATCCAGCCATCTCATCCTCTGGCGTCCCCTTCTCCTCCTGCCCTCAATTCCTCCCAGCATCAGAGTCTTCTCCAATGAGTCAACTCTTCGCATGAGGTGGCCAAAATACTGGAGTTTCAGCTTTAGCATCATTCCCTCCAAAGAAATTCCAGGATTGATCTCCTTCAGAATGGACTGGTTGGATCTTCTTGCAGTCCAAGGGACTCTCAAGAGTCTTCTCCAACACCACAGTTCAAAAGCATCAATTCTTCGGCGCTCAGCCTTCTTCACAGTCCAGCTCTCACATCCATACATGACCACAGGAAAGACCATAGCCTTGACTAGACAGACCTTTGTTGGTAAAGTAATGTCTCTGTTTTTGAATATGCTATCTAGGTTGGTCATAACTTTCCTTTCAAGGAGTAAGCGTCTTTTAATTTCATGGCTGCAGTCACCATCTGCAGTGATTTTGGAGCCCAGAAAAACAAAGTTTGACACTGTTTCCACTGTTTCTCCATTTATTTCCCATGTAGTGATGGTACCAGATGCCATGATCTTCGTTTTCTGAATGTTGAGCTTTAAGCCAACCTTTTCACTCTCCACTTTCACTTTCATCAAGAGGCTTTTTAGCCCCTCTTCACTTTCTGCCATAAGAGTCGTGTCATCTGCATATCTGAGGTTATTGATATTTCTCCCAGCAATCTTGATTCCAACTTGTGTTTCTTCTTCTTGGAGGAGCCAAGCGAGTTAGAAACTCTGAGGAAATTAAACACTAAACCATTTGGAGTAAGGCTACATGAATTAATTCACTAAAAAAAATACAGACATATCAAATGTTTAAAAATATTAGATGATATTATTAGTTGGTTATTATTTCCTTAATTTCATTATATTGTAACTGACTAAGCAATTTCCCAATAGAAAAGAGAGAGGAAATCCAAACATTCCAAAATAGAGTTGCAAGGGGAAGAAAATAGAAAGAAAAGAAAGTAGAGAGTTGGATACAATTTAATAAAGAATATCCATAAGCAATGTTGGCAGTCTAGATTTAAAAGATGAAAATATTGATCTCTCTCTTCTTCTATGTAGCTCAAGACAGAATATAGTCATTGATTATCTACAATGAACAGGCATAGTGCTAGACCTTGATTTACATAGAAAATAAAGTTGGACGATAACTTATACATGAGCAGTGCATTAGATTTCTGCTACTGCTATAACAAATAATTGAAACCACAGTTTCAATTAAACAGCATAAATTTATTATCTTACATTTCTAGAGGTCAGATATACAACATAGATCTGATTAGGCTCAAATCAAGATATAAGCAGGGCTGAGGAGAATATATTTCTTTGCCTTTTCCAGCTTCTAGAGAATCTTTGCCCCTTTTCTCCGTCTTCAAAATCAACATGGTGGGATTTTTTCATACAACATCACCCTGGCTTTCTCTTCTACTTCACTGTTCTGCTCTTCAAGATTCTTGTGATGACATTTTGTGAATATGGATAATCCAAAATAATCTCCCAAGTTTAAATTCAGCTGATTAGTAAACAATTTCATCTACAAGTTCAATTTCCCTCTGTTAAATATCATGGTCACAGGTTCTGGCGATTAGGATGTAGATATTGGGAGAAGAGAGATTATTATGACTACCACAAGCAGAATCTCAGTATTTTAAATTAGATAATGAGTTTAGGACTTTGTTTTCACAATAATCTTGAACAAAATAAGACATTAACACTCGAGTCTTATCCTGTCTAGTCATTCTTATGGGCTATTTTTCAAGATACCGATACCTACAGAACAAGTACAGTAGGTGGATTATACTGGTTGTGAGATATTAACTTTATATAATTAGTAAATATGGATTTGTGAAATCAAAATGACATGCTTTAAAGAGAAAAATAATAATAAAATAACTATAAAAATATACTGAAATATTTCAGCAAAACCCAGGAGTTGTAAAATACCAAGAAAGGGGTGGGGGATAAAAGAATTCTAAACTTATGTGTTTTGAGCAATGCCAAAGAATGCTCAAACTACCTCACAATTGCACTCATCTCACACATTAGTAAAGTAATGCTCAAAATTCTCCAAGCCAGGCTTCAGCAATACGTGAACTGTGAACTTCCAGATGTTCAAGCCAGTTTTAGAAAAGGCTGAGGAACCAGAGATCAAATTGCCAACATCCGCTGGATCATCGAAAAAGAAAGAGAATTCCAGAACAACTATTTCTGTTTAATTGACCATTCCAATGCCTTTGACTATGTAGATCACAATCAACTGTGGGAAATTCTGAAAGAGATGGGAATACCAGACCACCTGACCTGCCTCTTGAGAAATCTGTATGCAGGTCAGGAAGCAACATGGAACAACAGACTGGTTCCAAATAAGAATAGGAGTACGTCAAGGCTGTATATTGTCACCATGTTTATTTAACTTATATGCAGAGTACATCATGAGAAACGCTAGGCTGGATGAAGCACAAGCTGGAATCAAGATTGCCAGGAGAAATATCAATAACCTCAGATATGCAGATGACACCACCCTTATGGCAGAAAGTGAAGAAGAACTAAAGAGCCTCTTGAAGAAAGTGAAAGAGGAGAATGAAAAAGCTTGCTTAAAGCTCAACATTCAGAAAACTAAGATCATAGCATCTGGTCCCATCACTTCATAGCACATAGATGGGGAAATGATGGAAATAGTGGCAGACTTTATTTTGCGGGGGGCTCCAAAATCACTGCAGATGGTGACTGCAGCCATGAAATTAAAAGATGCTTACTCCTTGGGAGGAAAGTAATGACCAACCTAGTGAAAGTGAAAGTGAAGTCACTCAGTTGTGTCCAAATCTTGTGACCCCATGGACTGTAGCCTACCAGGCTCCTCCGTCCATGGGATTTTCCAGGCAAAAATACTGGAGTGTGTTGCCATTTCCTTCTGCAGGAGATCTTCCCTACCCAGGGATTGAACCTAGGTCTCCCACATTGTAGGCAGACGCTTTACCATCTGAGCTACCAGGGAAGTCCTTGACCAACCTAGACAGTATCTTAAAAAAGCAGAGACATTACTTTGCCAACAAAGGCCTGTCTCATCAAGGCTATGGTTTTTTCAGTAGTCATGTATGGATGCGACAGTTGGACTATAAAGAAAGCTGAGTGTCGAAGAATTGATGTTTGTGAAGTGTGGTGTTGGAGAAGACTCATGAGAGTCACTTGGACTGCAAGGAGATCCAACCAGTCCATCCTAAAGGAGATCAGTCCTAAGTGTTCATTGGAGGACTGATGTTGAAGCTGAAACTCCAATACTTTGGCCACCCGATGTGAAGAGCTAACTCATTTGAAAAGACCCTGATTCTGGGTAAGATTGAAGGCAGGAGGAGACAGGGATGACAGAGCATGAGATGGTTGGATGGCATCACCCACTCAATGGAGATGAGTTTGAATAAACTCCAGGAGTTGGTGATGGAAAGAGAGGCCTGGTGTGCTATGGTCCATGGAGTAAGGAAGAGTTGGACAAATGACTGACTGACTGAACTGAACTGAAACTTCTGTGTAGGGGACTAGAGTTATGATAGATAAAAGTCTTTTGTTGTATATGATAATAAATGTAAATGATTAGTAGTGCAAGGAAAGTGAGGAAAGCAACCACAGGAAAGGAGTGTCCAAAAAATTAGTCAAATTTCTGACTTAACAAGGAAAAATAGGCTGAATAGTAAATAAATAAGCTAAAATGAGGCAAAATAAATGAGGACATGGCAAAGTAAATTAAATGGTAGACATTAAATAGTGTGGTATTAGTTTTCATATTACCTGCAAGTAGACAGAACTTTTAGATTGAATAGAATGTAAACATTTGATTATATATTGCTTACCATGATGCTTTAAGTGGAGCAATAAAACACTTTAAAACAAAGGATGGGAAAAAAGATATTAGATAAGTCCAAACAAAACAAAGCAGGAGTATTTGACTTAATACCAGAGAAAGTGAGGTTTAAGGTTAAAAGCACTGAAGAGGATACTGAAGAACATTACAGAAATATAAAAGGAAGAATTTATGAAAAGATATAAAAGACATAAAGTTGCATGCACCAGTAAGGTAGCAGCTAAATATATAATGCAAAACATTATAAATGCACATTGACTTTGATAAAAATACAATATGGGAGATTTTATTACACCACACTCAATTGCACAGATATAATAGATAAGAAATGAGTGAAGGCATAGAGGCATAGAATAATGCAATCAATAAATATATAAACAAATATGTGTGGGTATCGGTTCAGTTCAGTCGCTCAGTTGTGTCCAACTTTTTATGACCCCATGAACCACAGCACGCCAGGCCTCCCTGTCCATGACCAACTCCCAGAGTCCACTCAAACCCATGTCCACCGAGTTGATGATGCCATCCAACCATCTCATACTTCATTGTCCCCTTCTCCTCCTGCCCTCAATCTTTCCCAGCATCAGGGTCTTTTCCAATGAGTCAGCTCTTCGCATCAGGTGGCCAAAGTATTGGAATTTCAGCCTCAACATCAGTCCTTCCAATGAACACCCAGGACTGATCTCCTTTATGATGGACTGGTTGGATTTTCCTTGCAGTCTCAAGAGTCTTCTCCAACACCACAGTTCAAAAGCATCAATTCTTCGGCACTCGGCTTTCTTTATAATCCAACTCTCAAATCCATACATGACCACTGGAAAAACCATACCCTTGACTAGATGGACCTTTGTTGGTAAAGTAATGTCCCTGCTTTTTAATATGCTGTCTAGGTTGGTCAGAACTTTTCTTCCAAGGAGTAAACATTTTTTAATTTCATTGCTGCATTCGCCATCTGTAGTGATTTTGGAGCCCAGAAAAATTAAGTTAGCCACTGTTTCCACTGTTTCTCCATCTATCTGCCATGAAGTAATGGGACCAGATGCCATGATAATAGTTTTCTGAATGCTGAGCTTTAAGCCAACTTTTTCACTCTCTTCTTTCATTTTCATCAAGAGGCTCTTTAGTTCTTCTTCACTTTCTGCCATAAGGGTGGTGTGTAGGTATACAGATATATAATATGTACATCATGGCATCCTTAAGAAGAGAAAAGATACTTTTCAGAGCATATTTATAGTAATCATTCATTTCTTGTGCATAATCTTAAAATATCTTCAAAAAATATAGCCTAAAATATCTAATCATCAGATCAGATCAGATCAGTCACTCAGTCGTGTCCAACTCTTTGCGACCCCATGAACTGCAGCACGCCAGGCCTCCCTGTCCATCACCAGCTCCCGGAGGTCACCCAGACTTATACCCATCGAGTCAGTGATGCCATCCAGCCATCTCATCCTCTGTCGTCCCCTTCTCCTCCTGCCCTCAATCCCTCCCAGCATCAGAGTCTTCTCCAATGAGTCAACTCTTCGCATGAGGTGGCCAAAATACTGGAGTTTCAGCTTTAGCATCATTCCTCCCAAAGAAATTCCAGGATTGATCTCCTTCAGAATGGACTCGTTGGATCTCCTTGCAGTCCAAGGGACTCTCAAGAGTCTTCTCCAACACCACAGTTCAAAAGCATCAATTCCTCGGCACTCAGCCTTCTTCACAGTCCAGCTCTCACATCCATACATGACCACAGGAAAGATCATAGCCTTGACTAGGCGAACCTTTGTTGGCAAAGTAATGTCTCTGCTTTTGAATATGCTATCTAGGTTGGTCATAACTTTCCTTCCAAGGAGTAAGCGTCTTTCAATTTCATGGCTGCAATCACCATCTGCAGTGATTTTGGAGCCCAGAAAAATAAAGTCTGACACTGTTTCCACTGTTTCTCCATCTATTTCCCATGTAGTGATGGGACCAGATGCCATGATCTTCATTTTCTGAATGTTGAGCTTTAAGCCAACCTTTTCACTCTCCACTTTTACTTTCATCAAGAGGCTTTTTAGCCCCTCCTCACTTTCTGCCATAAGAGTGGTGTCATCTGCATATCTGAGGTTATTGATATTTCTCCCAGCAATCTTGATTCCAGCTTGTGTTTCTTCCAGTCCAGCATTTCTCATGATGTATTCTGCATATAAGTTAAATAAACATGGTGACAATATACAGCCTTGACGTACTCCTTTTCCTATTTGGAACCAGTCTGTTGTTCCATGACCAGTTCTAACTGTTGCTTCCTGACCTGCATACAGATTTCTCAAGAGGCAGATCAGGTGGTCTGGTATTCCCATTAATCTAATGTAATTTTAATATAAAAATCTTTCATATATTAATTTCTTAACTAAGCTTTGTCTGCTTGCATAATTCTTAGGACTAAAGAAAAGTCAAAAATAAAATTACAGTCTAAGAAATGGACAAAAGGCAAATAAGCACTTCTACAGATTGTTAGGATTATATTGATAAAAGTACCAGAGAGCACAGAGTCAAATTGCTTTTATAGTAATCTCCTATGACAAGGAATGAGTTGGGAACTGCAACAGTTTTAACAAGGAATCCTGAAGTGGGATGTTTCTAGGGATCCTTCAATTGCTCAAGTACATCTCCGGGACACTGTATTTCTTCCAATTGATCTGCCATGCCATTCTTGGTTTGCTTCTCTCTCCTCACATTTGCAAGAGGGCTGCTTCATTTCCAGGTATGATATTAAAATGCGCTAATATCCATTTGAATGAAGAGACTATTTCTTGTAAACTGTCTCTTTATAAGAACAAATAAACCTTGCCCAAAATCCCCTCAGTTCAGTTCAGTTCAGTCGCTCAGTCATGTCTGACTCTTTGCGACCCCATGAATTGCAGCACGCCAGGCCTCCCTGTCCATCACCAACTCCCGAAGGTCACTCAACTTACGTCCATCTAATCGGTGATGCCATCCAGCCATCTCATCCTCTGTCGTCCCCTACTCCTCCTGCCCTCAATCCCTCCCAGCATCAGAGTCTTTTCCAATGAGTCAACTCTTCTCATGAGGTGGCCAAAGTACTGGAGTTTCTTCAGCTTTAGCATCATTCCTTCCAAAGAACACCCAGGGCTGATCTCCTTCAGAATGGACTGGTTGGATCTCCTTGCAGTTTAAGGGAATCTCAAGAGTCTTCTCCAACACCACAGTGCAAAAGCATCAATTCTTCGGCGCTCAGCTTTCTTCACAGTTCAACTCTCACATCCATCCATGACCACTGGAAAACCCATAGCCTTGACTAGACGGACCTTTGTTGGCAAAGTAATGTCTCTGCTTTTGAATATGCTATCTAGATGGGTCATAACTTTCCTTCCAAGGAGTCAGCATCTTTCAATTTCATGGCTACAGTCACCATCTGCAGTAATTTTGGAGCCCCAAAAAATAAAGTCTGACACTGTTTCCCCATCTATTTCCCATGAAGTGATGGGACCAGATGCCATGATTAAATCCCCTAGTGGATATCTATTCACATATCATTACCAAGAATTTGATCATATGCCCAAGTATAAACTAATCACAGGTAAAAGTGAATTTGATTCACAATTAACTGACATTAATTAGGATGACTTGATTGTGTTAAGCAAGCCTAATGGGAGAATGTGTGTTTCAGACACCTCAAAATATCTGTAAAACTAGTCATAACTGGTAGAAAATATGCAAAAATTTAAATTTATAATTTTAAAGTTCAATAAATTCATGCTAAAATTTTTGAAAGAGTACAATATATAAATCAAAAGACAGCATAAAGATAAAAATAAAATTAAAACGATGAAACTTAATGAGACATAAACTCAAAAAAAAACAAGAAAAAGAAAGATTAAAACTACCTGAAAGTTAGTCTAGAACCAGAGTTTCACAGCTGAATTCTATCTAACAATTGAAGAACAGGAAATTCTAATACTTTATAAACTATCCCACACTATCAGTGGGATCCTGAACCTTAATAAACATAATATATAAAAAAGAATTGTATAGATCAATCTTATTTAGGGATCATATCAGATCAGATCAGTCGCTCAGTCGTGTCCAACTCCTTGTGACCCCATGAATCGCAGCACGCCAGGCCACCCTGTCCATCACCAACTCCCGGAGGTCACTCAGACGCACATCCATCGAGTCAGTGATGCCATCCAGCCATCTCATCCTCTGTCATCCCCTTCTCCTCCTGCCCCCAATCCCTCCCAACATCAGAGTCTTCTCCAATGAGTCAACTCTACACATGAGGTGGCCAAAATACTGGAGTTTCAGCTTTAGCATCATTCCTTCCAAAGAAATCCCAGGGCTGATCTCCTTCAGAATGGACTGGTTGGATCTCCTTGCAGTCCAAGGGAATCTCAAGAGTCTTCTCCAACACCACAGTTCAAAAGCATCAATTCTTTGGCACTCAGCCTTCTTCACAGTCCAGCTCTCACATCCATATATGACACAGGAAAAACCATAGCCTTGACTAGGCGAACCTTTGTTGGCAAAGTAATGTCTCTGCTTTTGAATATGCTACCTAGGTTGGTCATAACTTTCCTTCCAAGAAGTAAGCGTCTTTTAATTTCATGGCTGCAGTCACCATCTGCAGTGATTTTGGAGCCCAGAAAAATAAAGTCTGACACTGTTTCCACTGTTTCCCCATCTATTTCCCATGAAGTGATGGGACCAGATGCCATGATCTTTGTTTTCTGAATGCTGAGCTTTAAGCCAACTTTTTCACTCTCCTCTTTCACCTTCATCAAGAGGCTTTTTAGTTCCTCTTCACTTTCTGCCATAAGGGTGGTGTCATCTGCATATCTGAGGTTATTGATATTTCTCCCAGCATATATATATATAATTCCAACTAAAAATGAACAAATAGAATCCAGACTGATATCCCAGAATAATACATTTCACAAAAAGGATGTATTCCAAAATTATAGCAGTCAGCTTGTGTCCAGAAGGCTACCAATATAATGAATAAAAATAAAAAGTATGACTATACTAATAGTTGCTAACAAAATTTACCCAATAATTATAAAACAAAATAGTTCTCTGATATATCAAAAGACCTATCTAAAATAGAGTATGTAAATATAAAAATAAAAATGATGGGGAAATGCATACTATCACAAGCAAATAGGATTTTTTTTAAAATAGAACTAACAATTAGAATTCACATGCAATAGTGTGTGCTAAGCTGCTTCAGTTTTGTCTGACTCTTGGTGACCCTGCAGACTGTAGCCCGCCAGGCTCCTCTGTCCATCAGGGTTCTCCAGGCAAGAATATTGGAGTGAGGTGCCATGCCTTCCTCCAGGGAATTTTCCTGATTCAGTGATTGAATCCATAGCTCTTAAGTCTCCTGCATCGGCAGGCAGATTCATTACCACTAGCACCACCTGGGAAGACCCAGAATTCAAATACAAAAGGACTAACCAAGGAAAAAACAGATACCTTATAAAAACTAAAATTATGACTGCCACTGCATCAAATAACAGTGACACACACAAAGTTAAACTACATGAAATACAGGGAGAAATAAAAGTAAAGGGAAAATTGCACTACTGGTCCTAAACATTATTTCACAGCTTTCACTCCATGACAGAGCATATACAGTAAAAACAAAAGAAAGGTAAGTACTAAAAATGTAATTAATAAGCTAGATTTATATAATAATATATTACTAATTTTAAACTATATTTAGTATAATAATATATACGATATATATTCATATTATATAAATAAAATTAAATGTATAAATATACATTTATATTATTATATATAACAAATTCTGTACCTTCAAAGTAGAGACTATAGCTTTGTTCTTTCAAATTCATGAACATCGTAATAGTTGAATATAAATATATATTATTCTACAAAGAAAATTATTGTAAATTTTAAAAGTTAGAAATATTAAATAGCATCTTTTGTATTCAAAAGAAAATTAAAATTGAAATTAACGGAATCAAAAAGTCAATAAGACCCTCAAATAGAAATCAATAAATTATATATACAAAGATGGCGGAGGATTAGGGCGGGGAATACGCTTTCTCCTCCACAAATTCATCAAAGGGACATCTGGGCGCCGAGTAAATTCCACGAACAGCTTCGGAGTGCTGGCGGAGGACGTCGGACACCCAGAAAAGCAACTCACTGCCTTCTAAAGGAGGTAGGAAAGAATATAGAAGCCAGAGAGAGACAAAGAGGGAGGGGCGGACCTCTGTCCAGGGAAGGGAGTCTTAAAAAGAGAAGTTTCCAAACACCAGGAAACACTCTCCCTGCGGAATCTGTGCCGAACCTGGGAAACACGGAGACTATCATAACAGGGAGGAGAACAGTTGAGCAATTAGAACCCACAGACTGCGGGCCCTGCGGTAACTTCCGCAGCGGAGAAGCATCAAGGCAAACGCCCGCATCTACCATTGGCGAGCCGGTGCTGGGCAGGGAGACGCCGTGGGCCGCTCCCACATGGGACGCTCCCCTGCCGGCCACTCCCCCGAGGGACGCTCCCCTGTGGGACTCTCCCCCACTAGATGCTCCCCCGCCAGCCGCTCCCACGCGGGCTGCAGCTGCTCCCGCACAGGCGTGCCCCCGCCCACTGTGCCAGCGGCTCCCACGAGGGCCACCCCACCCCCCTCCCCCCACCCGCCCGCCATTCCCATGTGAGCCACCCCCTCGCCGGCCCCTCCCCCTCTGCGGGCCGCGGCGCAGACTGCGTTGGCCTGATTGTCTGGAGTGCTGCCTAATCAGGAGTTTGGGCCGGCAGTCCAGATTGTGCAGTGCCGACCACACGAGTGGCCGGCCTTGGCCCAGAACACCGCCGAACCGTGCACAGAACAAAGGACTATACAAACCAACTACAGAGAAAGGGGCCTATAGATCTTGAGAAATTTAAGCCGGAACAAGGAACTAGCCGAAAATGAACTGAACCCACAACAATAATAGAGAAACTCTTATATATATTGTTACTATTTTTACCATCATTATTTCCTTTTTTTTTTCTTTTCTTTTTTTAATATATATATTTTTTAATTTTTATTATTTTTTAATTGGAAAAAGGAAAACAAAAATTTTTTTTCCTTTTAATTTTTTTTTGTTTGTTTTGTTTTGTTTCTTTTATTTTTATTTTTTTTTATCCTCTAGTACTTCTTTAATCTCCACGTTTAGATATAACTTTTGCGACCCTGTTTTTTTTTTTTCTTTTTTCCTTTTTGTCCTTTGCTTTTTTCCTTTCCTTTTTTCTTTTCTTTACTGATTACTGACTAGATCTGTCTCTCTCCTTCACACTCCCTCCTTTTATCCTTCTGACCACCTCTGTCTCCTTCCTCCCTTTTTCCTTCTCTGTATAACTCCGTGAACATCTCTGAGCGGTCCAGTTGTGGAATGCATTATAGAAGAAGTTTTTGAGACTACTGTAAAAATAAGACCGATAACTGGAACCAGGAGGCTTAAGTCCATACCCTGATCCCACGAAACATTAATTGACAGGAGCTCATTAAAAGCCTCCATACCTACACTGAAACCAAGCACCACACAAAGACCAGCAAGTTCCACGACAAGACATACCAAGCAAATTCTCCAGAAAAATAAGAACACAGCCCTGAGCTCCAATACACAGGCTACACAAAGCGACCCCAAAATCATAGACATCTCATAACTCACTACTAGACACTCCACTGCACCCCAGAGAAAAGAAATCCAGCTCCACCCACCAGAACACCGATACAAGCTTCCATAAACAAGAAACCTCGACAAGCCACTGGTACAAACCCACATATAGTGCAGAAACGCCACAATAAAGAAAACTCCACAGACTACCAGAATACAGTAAAGACCCCCCAAACTCAGCAATTTAAACAAGATGAAGAGACAGAAGAATTCCCAGCAGGTAAAGGAACAGGATAATTGCCCACCAAACCAAACAAAAGAGGAAGAAATAGCGAACCTACCTGATAAAGAATTCCGAATACTGATAGTGAAATTAATCCAAAATCTGGAAAGCAAAATGGAATCATGGATAAATAGCCTGGAGAAAAGCATTGAGAAGATGCAAGAAAGATTTAACAAGGACCTAGAAGAAATAAAAAAGAGTCAATATATAATGAATAATGCAATAAATGAGATCCAAAACACTCTGGAGGCAACAAATAGTAGAATAACAGAGGCAGAAGATAGAATTAGCGAATTAGAAGATAGAATGGCAGAATTAAATGAATCAGAGGAGAAAAAAGAAAAACGAATTAAAAGAAATGAGGACAATCTCAGAGACTTCCAGGACAATTTTAAACGTTACAATATTCGAATCATAGGAGTCCCAGAAGAAGATGACAAAAAGAAAGACCATGAGAAGATACTAGAGGAGATAATAGTTGAAAACTTCCCTAAAATGGGGAAGGAAATAATCACTCAAGTCCAAGAAACCCAGAGAGTCCCAAACAGGATAAACCCAAGGTGAAACACCCCAAGACACATATTAATCAAATTAACAAAGATCAAACACAAAGAACAAATATTAAAAGCAGCAAGGGAAAAACAACAAACAACACACAAGGGAATTCCCATAAGGATAACAGCTGATCTTTCAATAGAAACTCTCCAAGCCAGGAGGGAATGGCAAGACATACTTAAAGTGATGAAAGAAAAGAACCTACAGCCCAGATTATTGTACCCAGCAAGGATCTCATTCAAATATGAAGGAGAAATCAAAACCTTTACAGACAAGCAAAAGCTGAGAGAATTCAGCACCACCAAACCAGCTCTCCAACAAATACTAAAGGACATTCTCTAGACAGGAAACACAAAAAGGATATATAAATTCAAACCCAAAACAACAAAGTAAATGGCAACGGGATCATATTTATCATTAATTACCTTAAATGTAAATGGGTTGAATGCCCCAACCAAAAGGCAGAGACTGGCTAAATGGATACAAAAACAAGACCCCTCCATATGTTCTCTACAAGAAACCCACCTCAAAACAGGGGACACATACAGACTGAAAGTCAAGGGCTGGAAAAAGATTTTCC
Source organism: Tragelaphus eurycerus (assembly GCA_935064755.1). Lineage (NCBI taxonomy): Eukaryota > Metazoa > Chordata > Mammalia > Artiodactyla > Bovidae > Tragelaphus > Tragelaphus eurycerus. The sequence goes on from CAKXYN010000023.1 coordinate 19,704,158, forward strand.
ACGCAAATAGAGACCAAAAGAAAGCAGGAGTAGCAATACTCATATCAGATAAAATAGACTTTAAAACAAAGGATGTGAAAAGAGACAAAGAAGGTCACTACCTAATGATCAAAGGATCAATCCAAGAAGAAGATATAACAATTATAAATATATATGCACCCAACTAAGGAGCACCACAATATATAAGACAAATACTAACAAGTATGAAAGGAGAAATCAACAATAACACAATAATAGTGGGAGACTTTAATACCCCACTCACACCAATGGATAGATCAACTAAACAGAAAATTAACAAGGAAACACAAACTTTAAACGATACAATAGACCAGTTAGAACTAATTGATATCTATAGGACATTTCATCCCAAAACAATGAATTTCACCTTTTTCTCAAGCGCACATGGAACCTTCTCCAGGATAGACCACATCCTGGGCCATAAATCTAGCCTTGGTAAGTTCAGAAAAATTGAAATCATTCCAAGCATTTTTTCTGACCACAATGCAGTAAGAGTAAATCTCAATAACAGGAGAAAATCTATTAAAAAATCCAACATATGGAGGCTGAACAACACACTCCTGAATAACCAACAAATCACAGAAGAAATCAAAAAAGAAATCAAATTCTGCATAGAAACGAATGAAAATGAAAACACTACAACCCAAAACCTGTGGGACACTGTAAAAGCAGTCCTAAGGGGAAAGTTCATAGCAATACAGGCATACCTCAAGAAACAAGAAAAAAGCCAAATAAATAACCTAACTCTACACCTAAAGCAACTGGAAAAGGAAGAAATGAAGCACCCCAAGGTTAGTAGAAGGAAAGAAATCCTAAAAATTAGGGCAGAAATAAATGCAAAAGAAACAAAAGAAACCATAGCAAAAATCAACAAAGCCAAAAGCTGGTTCTTTGAAAGGGTAAATAAAATTGACAAACCACTAGCCAGACTCATTAAGAAACAAAGGGAGAAAAATCAAATCAATAAAATTAGAAATGAAAATGGAGAGATCACAACAGACAACACAGAAATACAAAGGATCATAAGAGACTACTATCAGCAATTATATGGCAATAAAATGGACAATGTGGAAGAAATGGACAAATTCTTAGAAAAGTACAACTTCCCAAAACTGGATCAGGAAGAAATAGAAACTCTTAACAGACCCATCACAAGCACGGAAATTGAAACTGTAATCAGAAATCTTCCAGCGAACAAAAGCCCAGGTCCAGACGGCTTCACAGCTGAATTCTACCAAAAATTTAGAGAAGAGCTAACACCTATCCTACTCAAACTGTTCCAGAAAATTGCAGAGGAAGGTAAACTTCCAAACTCATTCTATGAGGCCACCATCACCCTAATACCAAAACCTGACAAAGATCCCACAAAAAAAGAAAACTACAGGCCAATATCACTGATGAACATAGATGTAAAAATCCTTAACAAAATTCTAGCAATCAGAATCCAACAACACATTAAAAAGATCATACACGATGACCAAGTGGGCTTTATCCCAGGAATGCAAGGATTCTTCAATATCCGCAAATCAATCAACGTAATACACCACATTAACAAACTGAAGAATAAAAACCATATGATTATCTCAATAGATGCAGAGAAAGCCTTTGACAAAGTTCAACATCCATTTATGATAAAAACTCTCCAGAAAGCAGGAATAGAAGGAACATACCTCAACATAATAAAAGCTATATATGACAAACCCACAGCAAACATTATCCTCAATGGTGAAAAATTGAAAGCATTTCCTCTAAAGTCAGGAACAAGACAAGGATGCCCACTTTCACCATTACTATTCAACACAGTTTTGAATACTATTTCAACACAGTCTGATTGCCACAGCAATCAGAGCAGAAAAAAGAAATAAAAGGAATCCAAATTGGAAAAGAAGAAGTAAAACTCTCACTGTTTGCAGATGACATGATCCTCTACGTAGAAAACCCTAAAGATGCCACCAGAAAATTACTAGAACTGATCAATGAATACAGTAAAGTTGCAGGATATAAAATTAACACACAGAAATCCCTTGCATTCTTGTACACGAATAACGAGAAAATAGAAAGAGAAATTAAGGAAACAATTCCATTCACCACTGCAATGAAAACAATAAAATACTTAGGAATATATCTTCCTAAAGAATCTAAAGACCTATATATAGAAAACTATAAAACACTGATGAAAGAAATCAAAGAGGACACTAATAGATGGAGAAATATACCATGTTCATGGATTGGTAGAATCAATATAGTGAAAATGAATATACTACCCAAAGCAATTTATAGATTCAATGCAATCCCCATCAAGCTACCAACGGTATTCTTCACAGAGCTAGAACAAATAATTTCTCAATTTGTATGGAAACACAAAAAACCTCGAATAGCCAAAGCTATCTTGAGAAAGAAGAACGGAACTGGAGGAATCAACCTGCCTGACTTCAGGCTCTACTACAAAGCCACAGTCATCAAGACAGTATGGTACTGGCACAAGGACAGAAATATAGATCAATGGAACAAAATAGAAAGCCCAGAGATAAATCCACGCACATATGGTCACCTTATCTTTGACAAAGGAGGCAAGAATATACAATGGATTAAAGACAATCTCTTTAACAAGTGGTGCTGGGAAAACTGGTCAAACACTTGTAAAAGAATGAAACTAGAACACTTTCTAACACCATACACAAAAATAAACTCAAAATGGATTAAAGAGCTAAATGTAAGACCAGAAACCATAAAACTCCTAGAGGAAATCATAGGCAAAACACTCTCTGACTTACATCACAGCAGGATCCTCCATGACCCACCTCCCAGAATATTGGAAATAAAATCAAAAATGAACAAATGGGACCTAATCAAACTTAAAAACTTCTGCACAACAAAGGAAACTATAAGCAAGGTGAAAAGACAGCCTTCAGAATGGGAGAAAATAATAGCAAATGAAGCAACTGACAAACAACTAATCTCAAAAATATACAAGCAACTTCTACAGCTCAATTCCAGAAAAATAAACAACCCAATCAAAAAATGGGCCAAAGAACTAAATAGACATTTCTCCAAAGAAGACATACAGATGGCTAACAAACATATGAAAAGATGCTCAACATCACTCATTATCAGAGAAATGCAAATCAAAACCACTATGAGATACCATTTCACGCCAATCAGAATGGCTGCTATCCAAAAGTCCACAAGCAATAAATGCTGGAGAGGGTGCGGAGAGAAGGGAACCCTCTTGCACTGTTGGTGGGAATGCAAACTGGTACAGCCACTATGGAGAACAGTCTGGAGATTCCTCAAAAAACTGGGAATAGAACTGCCTTATGATCCAGCAATCCCACTGCTGGGCATATACACTGAGAAAACCAGAATTGAAAGAGACACGTGTACCCCAATGTTCATAGCAGCACTGTTTGCAATAGCCAGAACGTGGAAGCAACCTAGGTGTCCATCCACAGATGAATGGATAAGCAAGCTGTGGTACATATACACAATGGAGTATTACTCAGCCATTAAAAAGAATACATTTGAATCAGTTCTAAGGAGGTGGATGGAACTGGAGCCTATTATACAGAGTGAAGTCAGCCAGAAACAAAAACACAAATACAGTATACTAACGCATATATATGGAATTTAGAAAGATGGTAAAAATAACCCTATTTACGAGACAGCAAAAGAGACACTGATGTATAGACCAGACTTTTGGACTCTGGGACCAGGAGAGGGTGGGATGATTGGGGAGAATAGCATTGAAATATGTATAATATTATATCTGAAATGTATTAATTGTTCAAACTAAACACTATCATGTTACAATTTGTTCATATTAGATGTTTGTAATGTTTCTGATAATCAATAAAAGAGATTCTTGATTAAAAATAAAATAAAATAAATTATATATACAAAAATAGCTATTCAAATCTTGGGTTTAAAGTGGAAAAAGAAATTAACTTTGTGAAATTTCTAAAAAAATTGTTATATGTATTAAATATTAATGTCTTCATGTTAATTTAACTGTTTTAAAATGGGTCTGTCAAGGTAGGTAGATATCTTTTCTGGAAAAGATGAATTTTCATTCCAGTCTCAAAGAAGGGCAATGCCAAAGAATGTTCAAACTACTTACAATTGCACTCATTTCACATGCTAGCAAGGTAATGCTCAAAATATTTCAAGCTAAGTTTTAATTAACAGCATGTGAACCAAGAACTTCCTGATGTACATGGTGGATTTCAAAAAGGCAGAGAAACCAGAGATCAAACTGCCAACAACCAATGTGGATCACAGAAAAAGCAAGAGAATTCCAGAAAAACATCTACTTCTGCTTCATTGACTATGCTAAAGCCTTTGACTGTATGGATCACAACAAACTGGAAAATTCTTAAAGAGATAGGAATACGAGACCACCTTACTTGCCTCCTGAGAAATCTGCATGCATGTCAAGAAGCAACAGTCAGAACAGGATATGGAACAATGGACTGTTTCAAAACCAGGAAAGAAGTACATCAAGACTGTATATTGTCACCCTGCTTATTTAACTTCTCTGCAGAGTATATCAGGTGAAATGCTGGGGTGGATGAATCACAACCTGGAATCATGATTGCAGGGAGAAATATCAATAACCTCAGATATGCAGTTGATACTAGCCTAATGGCAGATAGTAAAGAGGAACTAAAGAGCCTCTTGAAGAAAGTGAGAGTGAAAAAACTGGTTTAAAACTCAACATTCAAAAAACTAAGATTAGGGCATCTGGCCCTATCACATCATGGGAAACAGATGTGGAAACAAAACAGTGACAGATTTTATTCTCTATTTTCTTGGGCTCCAGAATGACTGCAAAAGGTGACTGCAGCCATGAAATTAAAAGACACTTGCTCCTTGGAAGGAAAGCTATGACCAACCTAGACAGCATATTACAAAGCAGAGACATTACTTTGCCAACAAAGGTCCATCTAGTCAAAGCTATGGTTTTTTCAGTAGTCATGTATGGATGTGAGAGTTGGACCATACAGAAGGCTGAGTGTCAAAGAATTGTTTCTTTTGAATTGTGGTGTTGAAGAAGAATCTTGAGAGTCCCTTGGACAGCAAGGAAATCAAACCAGTCAGTCCTAAAGGAAATCAGTCCTGAATATTCATTGGAAAGACTGATACTGAAGCTGAAATTCCAATACTTTGGCCATCTCATGCAAAGAGCCGACTCATTAGAAAAGACCCTGATGCTGGGAAAGATTGAAGACTGGAGGAGAAGGGGATGACAGAGGATGAGGTGGTTGGATGACCTCACTAACTCAATGGACATGAGCCTGAGCAAACTCCAGCAGTAGGTGAAAGACAGGGAAGCCTGGTGTGCTGCAGTCTTTGGGGTCACAAAGAGTCAGACATGACTGAGCAATAGAACAACACCAATCAAGGTAGATGACTGGTTGAGATAAGGAAAATTGATGATAATATATTAGGATTGTTGAGAATAATACAATGAGACTATAGAAATGTTTTGATCAGTAAAATCAAGATCTTGTTTATTAAGCAAAAAGCTCACCTAGAGAAACAATTTATTGTTTATCAAAATAGCTATTTTACAAAGTGAGTAAATTGGATAAAATCATTTCCAGGCATTTCTGTAAGCAGATAGTCAAGTTTTCCATTGACTTCTCTTTATATTCCTGGAAAAAGAAACTTTTTATATCTACAGTAAAGTCAGACTGACATAGGTAGTCTTGGTTCTCAGTGATGGAAATTAACTGTGTGGAAACAAGTGGATTCAATTCTTAACCAAAACTATTCCAGAAGAGAGAGGAATTCTTACTAGACTCCCTTCCAATTCTGAACGAGAACCCATGAGAAAAAAACAATATCTTCTATTGGTTTCACATTTAAGGAATAGGTAAACTAATGTTATGTACAATGTTTCAGAAAATAGAGGAAAAAGCATTCTATTTATTTTCATGAAAAAAGCGTAGTATTAATATTAGAAACCTAAAATCATAAAAGTTCCACACACCAACCTTACTCGTATATTTGTGCAAAAATATTAAGTACAATATAGAAAAACATATTGCCGAAGTTCTCCCTCAAGAGTGACAGTTCTGAGCCCCAGCCTGAGGATGTAGCATTGGAAGGAGGAACGACCAATCCCCAAAAGCAGTTGGCTTTGAAAACCAGCAGGACTTGAGTGCAGGAACTCCACAAGACTGGAGGAAACAGAGACTCTACTCTTGAAGGGCACACACAAAGTTTCACATACACTGGGACCCAATACAAAGCAGTAACTCCATAGGAGCCTGGATAGGACTCATCTACACACATTGGAAGGTCTCCTGGGGAGGCAGGGTTAGGCAATGGCTCACTGAGGGGCAGAGTCAAAGAAGCTGGAGGTAAAGCCCTCAAGGAATAAAGTCATCAGTTGATCTTTCAGCAGAAAGTCTGCAAGCCAGAAAGAGGTAGCACGTTATATTTAAAGTGATAAAAGAGAAAAACTTACAATCAAGTACGTTCTACCCAATAAGGCTCTTATTCAGATTTGAAAGAGAAGTCAAAAGCTTTACAGACAAACAAAAGCTAAGAGAAATTAATACCACAAACCAAATTTACAAAAAATACTAATGGAAATTCTCTAGGTGGAAAACAAAAGGCCACAATTAGAAGGAAGAAAATTATGAATGAAAAACTCACTGGTAAAGATAAACATAAAATAAAAGTTGGAAATCATCCAAACACAAATATATCAAAATCATGAAAAGAGTAGAATACAAATGTAAGTATTGGAAATGCATTGGAAATTAAATAATTAGCAACTTAAAATAATCTTGTGTATGTATACAGTGTTACATCAAAACTTCCATGCAAACCACAAAATAAAAAGCTACAATAGATGCAACATACACACAGACACAAAAAGCAATCAAACACAACATTAAGTGAACTAAATAGGATGGGACTACCAAAACAAATCAGAAAAAGTTAATAAGATGGCAATAGGAACAAACATATCAAAAAAAATTTTAATTTGAACTTAAGCAACATGTTTCTAAATAATCAATAGATCACTGAAGGAAAAAAAAAAATACTTAGAGACAAATGACCATGAAAACATGACAATTCAAAACCTATGGAACACAGGAAAAGCAATCTTAAAAGGGAAGCTTGGAGAAATACAATCTGACTTCAGGAAACAAGAAAAATCTCAAGTAAACAATCTACCCTTACACCTAAAGCAACTAGAGAAAGAAAAAGCAAAAGCAGAAGTTAGTAGAACAAACAAAATCATAAAGATCAGAGCAGAAATAAATGAAATAGACAAAACAGTTACAAAGATCAATGAAATTGAAAGCTGGTTCTTTGAAAAGATAAACAAAATTGATAAACTTTTAGACCAGCCAAAAAAGGGGGAGGCTCAAATCAAGAAAATTAGAAATTAAAAAATGGAGAATTTACAATGGACACCAAAGGAAGACAAAAGATCATAAAAGAGTGCTACAAAAAAAACTATATGAAAATAAAATGAAATAAAATTTTATATGAAATATAAGAGAAAATAAAACTTGGAAGAACTAGACAAATTCCTAGAAAGTTTCAAAGACAGAACCAGAGGAAATAGAAAATATGAGTAGACCAATCACAAGTACCAAAACTGAAACACAGATTGAAAAAATTCCAACAAACGTCCAGGACCAGATGACTTCACAAGTGAATTCTATCAAATATTTAGAGAAGAGTTAACACCAATCCTTCTAAAACTCTGCCAAAAAGTTGCAGAGGAAGGAATACTTCCAAGCTCATTCTATAAGACTATCTTCATCCAAAACCAAAACCAGGAAAAGATACCACAAAAAAAGTAAATTACATGCCAATACCACTGATGAACACAGATGCAACAATACACAACAGAATACTAGCAAACCAAATGCAATGATTCACGAAAAAGCCCAGAGACCATGATCAAGTGGTATTTATCCAGGAATGCAAGGATTCTTCAATATCTGCAAATCAATCAGTATAATACACCCCATTGAAAAACTGAAGAGTAAAAGCCATATGATCATCTCCCCATAGATGCAGAAATTCAACAAAATTCAACACCAATTATGATTTAAAAAAAAAAAAAAAAAAACTCTCCAGAGAGTAGGCATAGAGGGAACTTGCCTCAACATAATAAAGGCCATAGGATTCCCAAGTGTGCAAAACTGAAAGCATTTCCTCTAAGGTCAGGAACAAGACAAAGATTTCTACTCTGGTCACTTTTATTCAATATAGCTTTGGAAGTCCTTGTTTGTTGTTTAGTCACTAAGTCATGCCTGACTCTTTTTCAACCCCATGGGCTGTCCATGGGATTTTCCAGGCAAGAATACTGGAGTGGGTTGCCATTTCTTTCTCCAGGATAGTTTCCTGACCCAGGAATCAAACCCACATTCTTGCCAAGTTTCCTGCATTGCAGGTGGGTTCTTTACTGCCGTGTGTATTTAAAAAATAACATGTTGCTTTTAAAGAGGGCTTTTCCCCTCTCATTTCAAAAGAATGGAAAGAAATCTAGGGCTCTGGTTTTTGCCCTGTAATGTGATCAGGGACAACTGTAAAGTGTTGACAGTTGACAGCTACTTCCCTTGGCCCTGAATGCCATTCCAAAGGGTCCACAGTGGAACCCGGGCTGGGGTGGGCCAGAGGGAACTTGCCTGTTGCCCTTCATCCCACAGGGCTGGGGTCAGACCCCTGCCAGAACACCCACCTGGTCTGCTGCAAACCCAGGGCCAGACTAGCAGGCTACTGGAAGGGCTGGCAGTGTCACACTGCCTCCCAAGTCTCAGGCCTATTTTAGCCCCATTTTACAGAGAAAACAGAGGCTCCAAGAGGCAAAAAGCCTGTGCCAGCTCCGGAGGAAGCTCTGGAGACCCTTGGGCTCTCCAGCAGGTGCTTGGGGCCACAGCTACAGGTGGATGTGGCTCCCCAAGGTTGCTCTCCAAGGATACAGGCCCACCCCAGGTGTGGTGCCAGCTGCTACAGCAATCAGAGAAGAAAAAGAAGGGGAATCCAAATTGGAAAATAAGAAGTAAAACCGTCACTGTTTGCAGACAACATGATAATACATATAGAAAATACTAAAGATGTACCAGAAAACTACTAGAGCTCATCAGTGAATTTTGTAAATTTGCATGATTAAAAATTAATACACAAAAATCATCTGCATTTCTCACATTAACAACAAAATATCAGAAAGAGAAATTAAGGAAATAATCGTTTTGATTGCATCAAAAATAATTTTTAAAAACCTAGAAATAAACCTACCTAAGGTGGCAAAAGACCTATACTCTAAAAACTAAGATATTTGTGAAAGAAATCAAAGATGATACAAACAGAATGAAAGATATACCATGTTCCTTGATTGGAAGAATCATAGCTGAATATGGGATTTCCCAGGCAAGAATATTGGAGTGGGCTGCTATTTCTTTCTTCAGGGGATCTTCCTGACCCAGGGATTGAACCTGGGTCTCTTACACTGCAGGAGGATTCTTTATCACCTGAGCCAGCAAGGAAGCCCTGTCCAAATGACTATCACTATGCAAGGAATCCACGGATTCAGTGCAACTGTTATCAAATTACCAGTAGCATTTTTTGCAGAGCTAGAACAAAAAATAAAATAATATAAAACTTGTATGAAAATACAAAGCATCCTAAATAGCCAAAACAATTCTAAGAAAAATGACTGAATAAATCCAGTTCCCTGGCTTCCAACTATGTTACAAAGCTACAGTAATCAAAACAGTATGGTACCAACACAAAAACAGAAATGTGGATCAATGGAATGGGATAGAAAGCCCAGAAATAAACCCACCCACCTAAGCAGTGTTAAGAAACCTAAATAACTATGTATAAAAAATGAAAGACCTAAATGTAAGAACAGATACTATAAAACTCTTAGAGAAAAACATAAAACTCTTTGACATAAATCACAGCAAGATCTTATTGGCTCCACCTCCTAGAGTAATGAAAACAAAACCAAAAATAAACAAATGGGATATAATTAAACTTAAAAGCTTTTGCATGGTAATGGAAGCCATCAACAAAATAAAAAGACTACCCACAGAATGGGATAAAATAATTGCCCATGAAGCAGTCAACAAGGAAATAATCTTTCAAATGTTCAAACAGCTAATGCAGCTCTATGTCAAGATCAAAACACACAAGCTAATCAAAAAATGAAAAGATGACCCAAATCTACATTTTTCCAAAGAAAGCATATAGATGACTGACAGACACATGAAAAGTTGCCTAACATAACTAATGATCAGAGAAATGCAAATGAAATCTACAATGAGGTGTCACCTTACACTGGTCCGAACAGGCATCATCAAAATGTCTACAAACAATAAATGCTGGAGAGGAGGTAGAAAAAAGGGAACCCTCCTACACTGTTGGTGAGATTGTAAATTGGTACAACCATTATGAAGAATAGTATGGAGGTTTCTTAAAATACTAAAAATAGAACTACCATATGATCTTGCAATCCCACTCCTGGTCATGTATGTGGAGCAAGCATAATTCAAAAAGATACATACACCTCAATTTTCACTGCAGTATTATTTGAAATAGACAAGACACAGAAGTGACCTAAAAGTCCATCAAGATAAAGATATATAAAGAAGATGTGATTCATATATACAATAGACTATTACTCAGTCTTAAAAAAGAATGAAATGATGCCATTTTAAGCAACATCGATGTGTCTAGACAGTATGAAGTCAGAAAGAGAATGAGAAAGATCATGTAACATCATTCATATGTGGAATCTAATTTTTAAAAATTATATAAAGGGTCTTATTTACAAAATAGAGATGGAATCACAGATTTCCAAAACAAACTTTGGACAATCAAAGAGGAAATGTGGAGGGAAGCAGTAAATTAGGAACATGGGATTAACATACATATACTACTGTATATAAAATAGTTAGCCAACATATGCCTACTATATAGCACAGGGAACTTGACTCAATATTCTGTAATAACCATATGGGAAATAATAAAAAAAAGAATGAATGTATGTATATGTATAACTGAATCACTATAGTTGTACACTTGAAACCAACACATTATCAATTATCAGTTCAGCTCAGTTGCTCAGTCATGTCCAACTCTTTGCGACCCCATGGACTGCAGCACGCCAGGCCTCCCTGTCCATCACCAACTCCAGGAGCTTACTCAAATTCATGTCCATTGTGTTGGTGATGCCATCCAACCATCTTATTCCCTGTCATCCCGTTCTCCTGCCTTCAATCTTTCCCAGCATCAGGGTTTTTTCAAAAGAGTCAGTTCTTCACATCAGGTGGCCAAAGTATTGGAGTTTCAGCTTCAGCATCAGTCTTTCCAGTGAATATTCAGGACTGATTTCCTTTAAGATGGACTGGTTGAATCTCCTTGCTGTCCAAGGGAATCTCAAGAGTCTTCCAACACCACAATTCAAAAGCATCAATTCTTTGGTGCTCAGCTTTCTTTATAGTCCAACTCTCACATCCATATGTGACTACTCATAGCTTTGACTAGATGGACCACTGTTGGCAAAGTAATGTCTCTGCTTTTTAATATGCTATCTAGGCTGTCACAGCTTTTCTTCCAAGGAATAAGCATCTTTTAATTTCATGTGCAATCAATATCTGCAGTGATTTTGGAGCCCAAAACAATAAAGTCTGTCACTAATTCCATTGTTGCCCCATCTATTTGCTATGAAATGATAGAACCAGATGTCATGATCTTAATTTTCTGAATGTTGAGTTTTGTTTTGTTTTGTTTTTGAATGTTGAGTTTTAAGCCAGCTTTTTCATTCTCCTCTTTCACTTTCATCAAGAGGTTCTTTAGTTCTTCGTCACCCTCTGCCATAAGGGTGGTGTCATCTGCGTATCTGAGGTTACTGATATTTCTCCCAGCAGTCTTGATTCCAGCTAGTGCTTCATCCAGCCCACCATTTCTCATGATGTACTCTGCATGTAAGTTAAGTAAGCAGGATGACAATATACAGCCTTGACCCCTTTCCCGATTTAGAACCAGTCTGTTGTTCCATGTCCAATTCTAACTGTTGCTTCTTGATCTGCATACAGATTTCTCAGGAGGCAAGTAAGGTGGTCTAGTATTCCCATCTCTTGAAGAATTTTCCAGTTTGTTCTGATCCACACAGTCAAAGGCTTTGGCATAGTCAATAAAGCAGAAGTAGATGTTTTTCTGGAACTCTCTTGCTTTTTCGATGATCCAGCAGATATGGGCAATTTGCTCTCTGGTTCCTCTGCCTTTTCAAAATCCAGCTTGAACATCTGGAAATTCACAGTTCTTGTACTGTTGAAGCCTGGCTTGCAGAATTTTGGGCACTACTTTGCTAGTGTGTGCTGCTGCTGCTAAGTCACTTCAGTCATGTCCGACTCTGTGAGACCCCATAGATGGCAGCCTACCAGGCTCCTCTGTCCTTGGGATTCTCCAGGCAAGAACGCTGGAGTGGGTTCCCATTTCGTTCTCCAATGAGTGAAAGTGAAAAGTGAAAGTGAAGTCGCTTAGTCGTGTCTGACTCTTCACGACCCAATGGACTTCAGCCTACCAGGTTCCTCCATCCATGGGAGTTTCCAGGCAAGAGTACTGGAGTGGGTTGCCATTGCCTTCTCCGTGCTAGCGTGTGAGATTGGTGCAATTGTGAGGTAGTTTGAGCATTCTTTGGCATTACCTTTCTTTGGGATTGGAATGAAAATTGACCTGGCCTTTTCCAGTCCTGTGGCCACTGCTGAGTTTTCCACATTTGCTGGCATATTGAGTCCAGCACTTTCACAGCATCAGCTTTTAGGATTTGAAATAGCTCAACTGGAATTCCATCACCTCCACTAGCTTTGTTTGTAGTGATGCTTCCTAAAGCCCCCTTGACTTCACATTCCAGGATGTCTGGCTCTAGGTGAGTGATCACACCATCATGATTATCTGGATCTTGAAGATCTTTTTCCTATAGTTCTTCTGTGTATTCTTGCCATCTCTTCTTAATATCTTCTGCTTCTTTTAGGTCCATACCATTTCTGTCCTTTATTGTGCCCATCTTTGCATGAAATGTTCCCTTGGTATATCTAATTTTCTTGAAGAGATCTCTAGTCTTTTTCTTTCTGTTGTTTTCCTCTATTTCTTTGCATTGATCACCCAGGAAGGCTTTCTTATCTCTCCTTGCTATTCTTTGGAACTCTGCATTCATATGTGTATATCTTTCCTTTTCTCCTTTGCCTTTCGTTTCTCTTCTTTTCACAGCTATTGTAAGGCCTCCTCAGACAACCATTTTGTCTTTTTGCATTTCTTTTTCTTGAGGATGGTCTTGGTCCCTGTCTCCTACAATGTCACGTGTACAATGTCACGAACCTCCATCCATAGTTCTTCGGGCACTCTGTCTATCAGATCTAATCCCTTGAATCAATTTCTCACTTCCACTGTATAATCATAAGGGATTTGATTCAGGTCATACCTGAATGGTCTAGTGGTTTTCCCCACTTTCTTCAATTTAAGTCTGAATTTGGCAATAAGGAGTTCATGATCTGGGCTACAGTCAGCTCCCAGTCTTGTTTTTGCTGACTGTATAGAATTTCTCCATCTTTGGCTGCAAAGAATAGTCCAGTAAAAGTATATCAATTATACTCCAATAAAAATTTTAAAAAGGAAAGAAAAAAGCAAAGAGCCATACAAAGACTTGTGCAAGAATGTTCACAGCAGCTTCATTTGTAATGAACTCAAAAACAGTACACAACCCAATAATCCACCTAGAGGTGATTAGATAAAGAAATTATTCTTTCTTTTAATCTTTACCATCAACACTGTTAGGTTTATTCTAGGGAGAGAATGTGCCCATGGAGTGGCAATGAGGATGTTCGAGATTACCTGGTGATAGCATGCCTAGGGATGGCCATAAGTTCAGGCACAGCAGGGCCTGATTCTCTGGCAAGTTGAAAAGGTCCATCTTCTCACCCAACCCAAAGGCAATCAGGAAGTCACAGGTGTAGCAAATTTGCTTTGTTTTTAAGTTACAAGGCTCACTGATAGCCATTTGAGCAAACTTGATTCTCACACACATAGGCCGTACACTGGTCTTAGAGCTGTCAGGGTACTCCTGAAAAGCAGCTGGTAGAACGGAAGTTTGAGGGCCCCATAGGCCAGAATCAGCCACCTTCCTTGTTAGGGATGTTGACAGAGTGGACACACTGCACCAGATACTTGAAAGGTTGAAGGGGAGGGAGATGGGTTACATAGGGGATAAGGGTGAAGATATTACAGGTGTACACATATGGTGGTGTGCATGTGTGTGCTAAGTCACTTCAATCATGTTTGACTCTCTGCAACCCTTTGTACTGTAGCCCTCCAGGCTCCTCTGTCCATGGGAGTCTCCAGGCAAGAATACTGAAGTGGATTCCCTTCTCCAGGGGATCTTCCCAACCCAGGGTTCAAACCTGGGTGTCCCACATCACAGACAGATTTTTTACTGACTGAGCCACCAGGGAAGCCCTCCGTTGTTCCATATCCAGATCTAACTGTTGCTTCATGACCTGCATACAGGTTTCTCAGGTGGCAGGTAAGGTGATCTGGTATTCCCAACTCTTTAAGAATTTTCCAAGGTTGTTGTGATCCACACAGCCAAATGCTTTTGCACATCAATAAAGCAGAAGTAGATATATTTCTGGACTTCTCTTGCTTTTTCTATGATCCAGTGGATATTTGCAATTTGATCTCTGGTTCGTCTGTCTTTTCTAAATACAGCTTGTACATGTGGAATTTCTCGGTTCATATACTATTGAAGTCTAGCTGAACCCTGTCTTGTCTGATAAGTGCCTCCAAACCTTCTCTTCTCTTCTATTCTCTTCTCTTCTCTTCTCTCATAGTTTTTCTCCCACTTCCTGTCAAATAACATTGCCTCTTTTATATATTATTATAAAAAAAGAACACCATGTTAGAATTTTGAAAATTTTTGTTTTCATCTCTTTTCCATTATTTATTAACTGTGTCTATGGGAAAGCAGCAACCTCGGCTTCTAAGGTGTAAAATATATGATATATATGTATATAGCCCTGCCCCACTTATTTTGTAGGTCTATTGTGAATATGAAGTGAGATCATGAATATAAAAGTGCTTTGAAAATTGCCAAGTGTTTTACAAGAGGGTTTGTTCTTTGCCTTTAAGAAATGAATGTTTTATTTTTAATAGCACTTAGAACAACTTGAATGCTTACATAATAGCTAAGACAGTACACTTATGTCAGTGAAAAACAGGGAAAACCTAGATTTGCACTTCCAAGTTCATTTACATCATCCACAGCTCCTTCATTGTCCTACCTGAAGTGAGTACTGAGTAATTTTTCATTACATAATTTTGATTCTATGTTTGATTACTGAATGCATTACTTATGAAATACTTTTTCCTAGATTCTTATAGTTTTAAGAATCTCTTTATGTGAATATGTTAACTTCTAAATTTTGTGGAACTGATAGCCAGTAGCCTCGCCTTCAGTGGCTTGGAATGGGGCTTGGAGATTGAGGCTAGGCATGGCAATTAAAGCATCAGATCCTAGCCACTAGACCCAGTGGTCAGTGACAAGGGCCCTGGCCTTCAGCTTTGCAGAAAAGGATTTCCACAAAGAGGGAAAGTAATGAAGTGAGTAAAGTGTTTATTAGGAGGAAAAAAAGTACAGTACATATGGACAGACATATGGGCAGACTCAGAGAGAAAATCCCTGAGTTGTGCCCGTGTGGCAGTTTAAACCACTTATATGGGGCATTTCTTCCAGTTTTCCTTTGCCCAATCATTATGATTGGCCAGGTTCAATTCCATATTTGGTTTTCTCAGGATCCTTCCATGTGTGCAGATGCATCCCTTAGCCAAGATGGATCCTACCAAAAGACATCTGGGTAGAATATCCCTTGACATGATTCCTCTCTGGACTCCAAGGATCTGTTTCTGTGCATGTTTGAGGAAGGTATCCTGACTTCCAAAATGAGAAATATGTGGTCTGTGCAGAGTCCAGCCTTCTGCCTTAGTAGCTCTTCTTATCTTGGAGCTGTAGTCAATAGAGAATGACCAAATCTGCCTCCTGCCTCAGGAACTCTTAAAGACTATAGGAATCCATTTATATATAAAGCAAAAATACTGAGTAAGTGTGTGTGTATCTTTAGTCGTGTCTATTTGAGACCCTATGGACTTTGTTTTTCTGGGCTCCAAAATCACTGCAGATGGTGACTGCAGCCATGAAATTAAAAGACGCTACTCCTTGGAAGGAAAGTTATGAGCAACCTAGATAGCATATTCAAAAGCAGAGACATTACTTTACCAACAAAGGCGCCTAGTCAAGGCTATGGTCTTTCCTGTGGTCATGTATGGATGTGAGAGCTGGACTGTGAGGAAGGCTGAACGCCGAAGAATGATGCTTTTGAACTGTGGTGTTGGAGAAGACCTGAGAGTCCCTTGGACTGCAAGAAGATCAACGAGTCCATGTGAAGGAGATCAGCCCTGGGATCTTGGAAGGAATGATGCTAAAGCTGAAACTCCAGTTTTTGGCCACCTCATGTGAAGAGTTGACCATGGAGAAGACCGATGCTGGGAGGGAGAGGGAGGAGGAGAAGGGGACGAAGAGGAGAGATGGCTGGATGGCATCACTGACTCGATGGATGCGAGTCTGAGTGACCTCCGGGAGCTGGTGATGGACAGGAAGGCCTGGCGTGCTGCCGTTCATGGGGTCGCAAAGAGTCGGACACGACTGAGCGACTGATCTGATCTGATCTGATCTGATGGACTATATAGCCCATCAGGTTCCTCTTTCCATGGAATTTTCCCGGCAAGAATACTGGAGTGGGTTGCCATTTCCTTCTCCAGGGGATCTTCCTGACCCAGACTCCAGCACAAATTTTATTAAATAGCAGACTTTTTAAAATGAAACTTGCAGGTTTAATAAATGAGTTTTCTAACACCTAGATGAGACTGAAGGAGGACTGTATTTGCTTAACTTTCTGAAAAACCTTACAATTGAATTAAAATAAATACTCAAAATACACTAGCTGCATTTGCAGAATCCTTAAAAAGAACCTTATCAATGACCCTCTGAAAGGTGAATTCCTACATTCCCCACAATTCTTTAGAGACAAAACTAAAGTTACCAAGAGTGATTTTGTATTCCCATAACAAACAATCTTTCAAAATGTATAATTTGCCTCTTGAGGGTGGCATATATTTAGAACTAACCTAAAAAAAAAAAATGTCCTTTTCATCCTAGGGGACTAGAATCCAAAAGTAGGAAGTCAGGAGATACCTGGAGTAACAGCTAAGTTTGGCCTTGGGGTAAAAAGTGAAGCAGGGAAAAGACTAACAGAGTTTTCTCAAGAGAACACATTGGTCATAGCAAACGCCCTCTTCCAACAACCCAAGAGACAACTCTACACATGAACATCACTAGATGGTCAATATTGAAATCAGATTGAATATATTCTTTGCAGCAAAAGACAGAGAAGCTCTATACAGCCAGCAGAAACAAGACCTGGAGCTGACTGTGGCTCAGATCACCTTATTGCAAAATTCAGGTTTAAACTGAAGAAAATAGGGAAAACCACTAGGCTATTCAGGTCTGACCTAAATGAAATTCCTTACGAGTATATAGTGGAGCTGATGAATAGATTCAAGGGATTAGATCTGGCAGACAGAGTGCCTGAAGAACTATGGACGGTGGTTCATAACCCTGTACAAGAGGCAGTGACCAAAACCATTCCCAAGAAAAAGAAATGCAAGAAAGAAAAGTGTTTGTTTGAGGAACTTTTACATATAGCTGAGGAAAGAAGAGAAGCAAAAACAAGGGAGAAAGGGAAGAATATATCCAAGTGAATGCAGAGTTCCATAGAACAGCAAGGAGAGATAAGAAGGCCTTCTTAAATGAACAGTGAAAATAAACAGAGGAAAACAACAGAATGGGAAAGACTAGAGATCTCTTCAAGAAAATTAGAGATACCAAG
Source organism: Tragelaphus eurycerus (assembly GCA_935064755.1). Lineage (NCBI taxonomy): Eukaryota > Metazoa > Chordata > Mammalia > Artiodactyla > Bovidae > Tragelaphus > Tragelaphus eurycerus. The sequence goes on from CAKXYN010000023.1 coordinate 19,722,151, forward strand.
GGAACATTTCATGCAAGAACGGACATGATAAAGGACACAAATGTTAAGGTCTAAAAGAAGTAGAAGAGATTAAAAAGAGGTGGCAAGAATACAGAAAAGAACTATAGAAAAAAGGTCTTAATGACTCAGATGACCACGATGGTATTGCCATTCACCTCAAACCAGACATCCTGGAGCATGAAGTCATGTGGACCTTAGGAAGAATTACTACAAACAAAACTCAGGATGTGATGGAATCCCAGCTGAGTTATTTCAAATCCTAAAAGATGATGTTGCTAAAGTGCTGTGCTCAGTATGTCAGCATATGTAGAAAACTAGGCAATGGCCACAGGACTGGAAAAGGTCAGTTTTGATTCCAATCCCAAAGAAGGGCAGTGCCAAAGAATGTACAAACTACCATACAATTGTGCTCATTTTTCATGCTAGTAGGCTATGCTCAAAATCCTTCAAGCTAGGCTTCAACAGTACATGATCTGAAAACTTCCAGATATACAAGGACGATTTCAAAAAGTCAGAGAAACCAAAGATCAAATTGTCAACATCTCTTAGATCGTAGAGAAAGCAAGGGATTTCCAGAAAAACATCTTCTTCTGCTTCACTTACTACACTAAAGACTTTGACTGTGTGGATCACAAAAAAAACTGTGAAAATTCTTAAAGAGATGGGAATAACAGATCACCTTACCTGTCTCCTGAGAAACCTGCATGTAGGTCAAGAAGCAACAATTAGAACCTTTCATGGAACAACTGACTGGTTCAAAATTAGAAAAGGAGTATGACAAGGTTGTATATTGCCACCCTGTTTAACTTATGTGCAGTATACATCAGGTGAAATGCTGGGCTGATTGAATCACAAGCTGGAATCATGACTGCCAGGAAAAATATCAACAATCTCAGAAGTGAAGATGATACCACTCCAATGGCAGAAACTGAAGATGAAATAAAGACCCTCTTGATGAAAAAAGAAAGTGAAAAAGCTGGCTTAAAACTCAATATTCAAAAAACTAAGATCATGGCATCTAATCCCATCACTTCATAGCAAATAGAAGGGAAAAAAATAAAACGGTGATAGATTTTATTTTCTTGGGCTCCAAAATCACTGTCAATGGTGACTGTAGACATGAAATTAAAAGATGCTTACTCCTTGGAAAGAAAGCTATGACAAACCTAGTCCGTGTATTAAAAAGCAGAGACATCACTTTGCTGACAAAGGTCCATATAGGTAAAGCTAGGATTTTTCCAATAGTTATGTATGGTTGTAAGAGTTGAACCTGAACCAAAAAGAAAGCTATGCACAAAAGAACTGGTACTTTTCAACTGTGGTGCTGGAGGAGACTCCTGAGAATCCATTGGACTGCAAGATCAAACCAGTCAATCCTAAAGAAAATCAACCCTGAATATTCTTTGGAAGAACTGATGCTGAAGCTGAACCTCCAATACTTTGGCCACTTAATGGAAAGAGTGAACTCTTTGGGAAAGACCCTGATGCTGAGAAAGACTGAAGCAAAAGGAGAAGAGGGAGGCAGAGGATGAGATGGTTAGATGGCATCATTGACTCACTGGACAGAAATTTGAGCAAACTCCTAGAGAAAGTGAAGGACAGAGAAGCCTGGCGTGCTGCAGTCTATGGGGTCATAAATAGTTGGACATGACTTAGTGACTGAACAATAACATATATATTTATAAACTCCTATTAAAAGTAGATAAAATTTTAAAAACAGGGCATTCTACTTTTCTTGATGAATTGAGTGATTTGGTTTCTCTTCATAATTGAATAGCAGTTTCCAGTTGCCTGTAGAGTTTGACAAGATACAGTAGTAACCCAGAGTTTATGTTGCAGAACACAAGGCAGGATTCTAAGTCAAAGCTTGAATTCCTGCTTTTTCAATACCAACTGTTAATTAAAGATGGTGTTTGAAATAGAATTGAGGGCATTTGACTTTCAGTTCTCAGCACTAACAGTTTCATGACCCTTATTCATCACACTACTCAAAATGAGACATTTAATTAAGTGTGCTCGGATTTTAATACTCCACTTGATTGGCTATAAACCCTGATGAGTGCAGATTGTATTGTTCTCTTCTTTGTTATCTTTTGCACCATACATTACTTTCCATGTGAAGCCTTAACTGTATGCATCATTATGAGCTCCTCTGCTAGAAATTCAGGCTTCCTCATTCCGCACCCACAGCAGGGTGCTTGCTACAATCAGAGGAGCAGACTAGACTTCCTACATTCCTGTTAACATTGCTCATGAAATTTTGTAATACTGGAATTCCCTGATAGTACTGAAAATAAAACTCAGAGCTACATTTCTCTTCCTGAGTCTATTATTTTATCTAAAACTCTTTGATGTTTATAAACTAAGTTTTTTTTTGTTTTTTTTTTTTTTTTTTATGAAGAATCTCTTTTATTGATTATCAGAAACATTACAAACATCTAATATGAACAACTAAGTTTTGAAATGTCCTATGTATTTGCAATTAGAGTAATGTTAGTTCTTTGGAAGGATCACTACTGCATTGTTCTATTGTTAATATTGTTACATGGGATAGTCTATAATGTAGAGGAGCTATCAACCAGCACATAAAACAGTTAGTGGTTATCACTGTGGTAGTAGGGGTCCTCTCCTTTCAATATATGTGTCTATTTGATTTGACATAACACAAAGTGACTGTGTGTATGTTTGCAGGTGTTAGTTTTACTGATCTGTATACAACTTAGCGACTGAGCACAGGCACACACACAGAAAGCTGTCTGAACCCCGTCTCTGGCACTTGCTACCTATGCAATCTCAACAAACTGTTATGTTTTCTAGAACTCAGTCTATCATCTATAACTATGGAATATTAGTACCCATGTCAATGGACTCTCATAAAGATAATACCTTGCTATGTATATTTGTTGTAAATATTATTCTTAAATTATTATGCTCTTCTTTATTATCCAGTTTACAGAAACTACCACTCCCTCTTTCTGTAAGATTCCACTGAGCTCAGTCTTATGCTTATTTATATGCCATCTAACCATTAGCAATGTGTTTCTTGGATACCCAAGTACATTGAAAGTCATTAATATTAGACAAAGATAACATATGGCTCTAACCTGATACGCACTCATGATTGATCTGTGGTTTGTCAGAAAGGTCAGTGTGAGCTGGAATGATATCAAAAGACTCGAAAAACAAGGCTTTCCTGGTGGATCAGTGGTAAAGAATCTGCCTGCCAATGCAGGAGACCTTCCTGATCCAGGAAGATCCCACATGCCGTGGAGCAACTAAGCTCATGTGCCACAACTACTAAGCCTATGCTCTAGAGCCCAGGAACCACAACTTCTGAGCCCATGTCCTGCAACTACTGAAGCCCATACATCTGGAGCCCTTGCTCTGCAACAAGAGAAGCCACCACAATGAGAAACTCATGGACTGCAATGAAAAGTAGCCCTCACTTACCACAACTAGAGAAAAGCCCATCCAGCAACAAAGCCAACATGGCCAAAAATAAATAAATAATTTTTAAAAAATAGAAAATAATACTGGAATTTATACCATATTTTCCCTTTCCCCACCAGCTTACCAAGTTATTGGGTCAATAGTCTACCTTTTTGTTGTAGTCATAGCTTATTTTATGAAAATGAAATCATAGAATCCCCTAAAAAACGAAGGTTGCTGCATTCTGGTTTCAGGGGCACAGTAGCTGCAAATGAAGGAAGACATGTCACAGTTGGGGACATGCTCGAGGAAAACTTAATCTGGTGTTTTTCTTTCTTCTACATTGCCTGGGAATTCCAATAACTGCTCTTGAGTCACTCTGATGCAGAGAGACAGCACTTCTCAGTGCCAGACAGGGATGATGGGTGCAATTTTGGTAGAGAAGTAGCCTCCATCTGGGACTACAAGCATACAATATGTACAAGAAAATCCACAAATCTCTGCATATATCTACCCCTATCCACTTACTCCTTAGCAATGGATAACTATAAAGAAGTCACATGTGAAAAATCTTAGCTCCTGCAGAAGGTAACAAGTTCTCTGAAAGGCAATCACCTGTGGGAAAAAAATATATATAAATATATATAAATGAGATTTAGTTGAGCTCTGACACCCAGTCTTCACTGTGAGGCACAATATGCTTCATTCTTATCTTCCCTGGGCCAACTAAAGGGCTTTCCAGATGGTACAGTAGTAAAGAATCTGCCCACCAATACAGGAGACACAGGAGATATGGGTTTGATCCCTGAGTCAGGAAGATTCCCTGGAGGAGGAAATGGCAACCCATTCCAGTATTCTTGCCTGAAAAATTCCATGGATGGAGGAGCATGGCAGGCTACAGTCCATGGGATTGCAAAGAGTCAGACACAACCAAGCAGGTATATATAGATATATAGAAGCCAACTAAGGAATTCCAAGATGTACCCTGGATGTATCTTTCCTCATGCATATTAGCAAAGCCCCAGATATTGCAGAGGAACATAAGTTAACAGAAAAGCAAACAACAAACCAAAGAGATACAAAAGTAGCACCACTGTTATAAAATGTAAAATGTCGTGAAGTGAAACAGCTTATACCAAATGAAGAATCAGACAGTTCAGTCACTCAGTCATGCCCAACTCTGCAACCCTACTCTGCAACCCCATGGACTACAGCACACCAGGCTTCCCTGTCCATCACCAACTCCTGAAGCTTGCTCAAACTCATGTCCATAGAGTCAGTGATGCCATCCAACCATCTCATCCTCTGTCATCCACTTCTCCCACCTGCAATCTTTCCCAGCATTGGGGTCTTTTCCAATGAGTCAGTTCCTCATATCAGGTGGCCGAAGTATTGGAGCTTCAGCTTCAGCATCAGTCCTTCCAGGGAATATTCAGGACTGATTTCCTTTAGGATTGACTGGTTTGATGTCCTTGCAGTCCAAGAATTCTCAAGAGTCTTCTCCAACACCACAGTTCAAAAGTATCAATTCTTCAGCATTCAGCTTTCAGTTAAAAAGTATCAATTCTTCAGCGCTCAGCTTTCTTTATGGTCCAATTCTCACATCCATACATGACTACTGGAAAAACCATAGCCTTGACTAGACGGACCTTTGTTGGCAAAGTAATGTCTCTGCTTTTTAATATACTATCTAGGTTGGTCATAGCTTTTCTTCAAGCAGCAAGTGTCTTGTCATTTCATGACTGCAGTCAATATCTGACATGATTTTGGAGCCCAAAAAGATAAAGTCTGTCACTGTTTCTGTTGTTTCCCCATCTATTTGCCCTGAAGTGATGGACCGGATGCTATGATCTTCATTTTCTGAATGTTGAGTTTTAAGTCAGATTTTTCATTCTCCTCTTTCACTTTCATCAAGAAGTTCTTTAGTTCTTCTTCACCCTCTGCCATAAGGGTGGTATCATCTGCATATCTGAGGTTACTGATATTTCTCCTGGCAATCTTGATTCCAGCCTTGCTTCACCCAGCCCGGCATTTCACATGATGTACTCTGCATAGAAGTTAAATAAGCAGGGTGACAATATACAGCCTTGACATACTCCTTTCCCGATTTGGAACCAGTCTGTTGTTCCATGTCCAATTCTAACTGTTGCTTCTTGATCTGCATACAGATTTCTCAGGAGGCAGGTAAGGTGGTCTGATATTCCCATCTCTTTAAGAATTTTCCACAGTTTGTTGTGATCCACACAGTCAAAGGCTTTGGCATAGTCAATAAAGCAGAAGTAGATTTTTTGTGGAACTCTCTCATTTTTCGATGATCCAACGGATGTTGGCAATTTGATCTCTGGTTCCTCTGACCTTTCTAAATCCAGCTTGTACATGTAGAAGTTCACAGTTCTTGTACTGTTGAAGCCTGGCTTGGAGAATTTTGGCCATTACTTTGCTAGCATGTGAAATTGTGTGATAGTTTGAACGTTCTTTGGCATTGCCCTTCTTTGGGATTGGAATGAAAATTGACCATTCTTCCAAATGAAGAATAAGTAACAATTTTGAGCTAGCATGACAAATGTTCTTAATGAATTCAAGGCACCATTTGGCATTAAAAAAAATGTGTGAAAATAATTCAGTTTGAGTAGAAGAATGTATAAAGCTAGAGAATAAAATAATAAACTTAAACATCAGATCAAAACAAACTTTAAGGTATAAAGAAGGCATAAAAATTTAAAATAAAAAAAAAAAGAAGATATAGGTGACAGAAATCGGAATATCAGTGGTTGCAAAATATATTTCACAAAAAGAGAAAAAGTCGTTTGATGCAGGGAAATTTATTTGAGAAAATATTACCAATAATTTTTAAGAATTAAATGTTAAGTCTAGACTAAGAGTGTTCAACATTATCAAATAGGAGCTATAAGAAAAAACATTAACTTAGAAATATTTGACTGAAATTTAATAGTATCAAATATAAACAGAGAATTTTAAGTTTCTGAAATAAATGAGTAAATAGTCTATAAGGAACAAGTGTCATTTTGATAATAATCTTTTAACAACACACACACACACACAAAAATAAGAGTAACATATTCAAAATGTTAAGAGAAAAACAGTAACTTATATGTAGAAGATTATATCTATCCAGCTAAACTTTTATTTAAATTTGAAGGTTTAATAAAAGTCTGGCACAAAGACAGAAATATAGATCAATGGAACAAAATAGAAAGCCCAGAGATAAATCCACGCACATATGGACACCTTATCTTTGACAAAGGAGGCAAGAATATACAATGGATTAAAGATAATCTCTTTAACAAGTGGTGCTGGGAAAACTGGTCAAACACTTGTAAAAGGATGAAACTAGAACACTTTCTAACACCATACACAAAAAATAAACTCAAAATGGATTAAAGAGCTAAATGTAAGACCAGAAACCATAAAACTCCTAGAGGAAAACATAGGCAAAACACTCTCTGACATACATCACAGCAGGATCCTCTATGACCCACCTCCCAGAATATTGGAAATAAAATCAAAAATAAACAAATGGGACCTAATTAAACTTAAAAAGCTTCTGCACAACAAAGGAAACTATAAGCAAGGTGAAAAGACAGCCTTCAGAATGGGAGAAAATAATAGCAAATGAAGCAACAAACAACTAATCTCAAAAATATACAAGCAACTCTTACAGCTCAATTCCAAAAAATAAATGACCCAATCAAAAAATGGGCCAAAGAACTAAATAGACATTTCTCCAAAGAAGACATACAGATGGCTAACAAACACATGAAAAGATGCTCAACATCACTCATTATCAGAGAAATGCAAATCAAAACCATTATGAGGTACCATTTCACACCAGTCAGAATGGCTGCGATCCAAAAGTCCACAAGCAATAAATGCTGGAAAGGGTGTGGAGAAAAGGGAACCCTCTTACACTGTGGGTGGGAATGCAAACTAGTACAGCCACTATGGAGAACAGTATGGAGATTCCTCAAAAAACTGGGAATAGAACTGCCTTATGATCCAGCAATCCCACTGCTGGGCATATACACTGAGAAAACCAGAATCGAAAGAGACACGTGCACCCCAATGTTCATAGCAGCACTGTTTACAATAGCCAGGACTTGGAAGCAACCTAGATGTCCATCTGCAGATGAATGGCTAAGAAAGCTGTGGTACATACACACAATGGAGTATTACTCAGTCATTAAAAAGAATACATTTGAATCAGTTCTAAGGAGGTGGATGGAACTGGAGCCTATTATACAGAGTGAAGTAAGCCAGAAAGAAAAACACCAATACAGTATACTAACGCATATATATGGAATTTAGAAAGATGGTAACAATAACCCTGTTTACAAGACAGCAAAAGAGACACTGATGTATAGAATAGTCTTTTGGACTCTGGGAGAGGGAGAGGGTGGGATGATTTGGGAGAATAGCATCAAAATATATATAATATCATATCTGAAATGAGTCGCCAGTCCAGGTACGATGCCTGATACCGGATGCCTGGGGCTGGTGCACTGGGACGACCCAGAGGGATGGTATGGGGAGGGAGGAGGGTTCAGGATGGGGAACACATGTATACTTGTGGCGGATTCATTTTGATGTATGGCAAAAGCAATACAACATTGTAAAGTTAAGCAAAATAAAATTTTAAAATAAATAAATAAAAGTATTTTAAGTTCTTCAAAGCCTTATACAAGACTTCATTTGTGAAAAATCTCAGGCTTTATAGGCTTCAAATAAATTGACTTTTCTGTGAAAACTCTTGTGGAGAAGTATTGGTGGCACTAGTGGTAAGAACCCGCTTGCCAATGCAGGAGACATAAGAGACACAGGTTCAAACTCTGGGTCAAGAAGATCCCCTGGAGATGGGCATGGCAACCCACTCCAGTATTCTTGCCTGGAGAATTCTATAAACAGAGAAGTCTCATGGCCTACAATCCATAGGGTAGCAAAGAGTCGAACACAACTGAAGCAACTCAGCACACACATAGTCTAACAAGAAGACAACTAAATCCCAGATCATGTCCCCAAACCATATATAAAAATAAACAAACAACTAGAAATTTGTGTTTTTTTGAAATTTTTTTTTATATAGACCGTTTTGAAAATCTTCATTGAATTAGTTAAAATACTGCTTCTGTTTACATTTTTTGGCCTTGAGCTATGTGGTGTCTTATACCCCTGATGAGGGATCAAACCCACATGCTCTTCATTGGAAGCCAAAGTCTTAACCACTGGACCACAAGGGAAATCCCTAGAAATCTGATATAAGCATTAATAACAATATCATACAGAAAATATGATTTCCTAAATAAAAATATGAATCTATATATCATGAGATCCTTCTATTAGATAAGAATAAACATGTATAATATCATATATGAAATGAATTGCCAGTCCAGGTTTGATGCATGATACAGATTGCTTGGGGCTGGTGCACTGGGATGACCCAGAGGGATGGTATGGGGAGGGAGGAGGGAGGGGGGTTCAAGATGGGGAACACATGTATACCTGTGGCGGATTCATGTTGATGTATGGCAAAACCAATACAATATTGTAAAGTAATTAACCTGCAATTAAAATAAACAAATTTATATTTAAAAAAGAAAGAAAGAAAGAAAAAAAGAAAATCTCCACCTGAATAAATTTCCTATTTGTATGGAACTGAATTGCAGAATTCAAACTAATTTGAAACAAGTGAAAAGCATTTTATATCCTAAAGTGTATCTTTTATACTAGTCATCTTTGGAGGCTCACACTTATGACTGTGGTAGTTTCCTTCAAAGCAGTTAAGAGGCAATAAATAGTAAAAAACAAGAACATTAAAAATAATGTGATTAATGCTCTCCATCCTCACTTTTGGAGGCAAAATTACATCACCTATTGGAGTCCTTCATTTAACTCTAACATAGTAATGTTTTATTATTTCCCAAAATCAAATTTACCATAAATGGACAAAACATGGAGGATGTCAAAAAGTTTACAAAGTAATCTTGACAAAATTGTGATGGTGCTAGTATACACAAAACTACATCAGTCTTTCCCACATCCAATAATGAGGATACTCTCACTATCCTCAGCTCTGAAGCTTCAGATTCTTCTTCCTCCTATTGATTCTAGCTCTCTTTTACAACGTCTAGTCTACTGTTCCAGCCACATGGCAAATCACTAACAAACTGATTCACATCAATTTGTATATGACAGAAGTTGATATTGCTATGTGCCTTTTATAGGAAAACAATCCTTAATACTAGGGAATTAAATTTTATCTGTGATAGGCATAGTTTACTCCTACAGCCAAGAGGAGGGGTGGATGATGTTTAAACATTTAAACAGGAAATAGAGAGCTTCTTGTAGTCTATGATCTCTTTACACACACTTGACTAGAAAGCTGGCTCAGGATTCATTTGTTTCTATTTTAACAAACAAAACCATTATGACATGTGAGAAGCTGGTATTTGTGTCCATCTGTAATCAATCTCAATAGCTTGAGGGGATAAAAATCTAACACATGGTTATATAATTATTAGACTTGAAACATAAGCAAGAGAGTCAGACACTCATTTACCAAAATGGATTGAGCAGAAAATCCTGGACTATTTAATGCAAATGAAAGGGTAAGTTTCCAAGAATCTAGGTCACTCTAAGAAAGACAAAGTAATGGGTCCCTGAATTCTTTAATAATATAGTTATCCAGAATAGGATCTGATGTAATCCATCAAGCACTCACTTTTTAAAAATCACCAAAGCAATTCATTGTTAAGAGAAAGCTGAGTTTATTGCTTACCAAGGTAAGGATGACCTCGACTTCAAAAGGAAAAAATGCAACGTTACTATATTTATTGAGACTATGCAGTCTGTTTTAAGTGCAGAAAATTTAGGAGTGAGGCCTTACAAATAGCTGTGAAAAGAAGAGAAGTGAAAAGCAAAGGAGAAAAGGAAAGATATAAGCATCTGAATGCATAGTTCCAAAGAATAGCAAGAAGAGATAAGAAAGCCTTCCTCAGCGATCAATGCAAAGAAATAGAGGAAAACAACACAATGGGAAAGACTAGAGATCTCTTCAAGAAAATTAGAGATACCAAGGGAACATTTCATGCAAAGATGGGCTCGATAAAGGACAGAAACGGTATGGACCTAACAGAAGCAGAAGATATTAAGAAGAGATGGCAAGAATACACAGAAGAACTGTACAAAATAGATCTTCATGACCCAGATAATCACGATGGTGTGATCACTGACCTAGAGCCAGACATCCTGGAATGTGAAGTCAAGGGGGCCTTAGAAAGCGTCACTACGAAAAAAGCTGGTGGAGGTGACGGAATTCCAGTTGAGCTATTCCAAATCCTGAAAGATGATGCTGTGAAAGTGCTGCACTCAACATGCCAGCAAATTTGGAAAACTCAGCAGTGGCCACAGGACTGGAAAAGGTCAGTTTTCATTCCAATCTCAAAGAAAGGCAATGCCAAAGAATGCTCAAACTACTGCACAATTGCACTCATCTCACATGCTAGTAAAGTAATGCTCAAAATTTTCCAAGCCCGGCTTCAGCAATATGTTAACTGTGAACTTCCAGATGTTCAAGCTGGTTTTAGGAAAGGCAGAGGAACCAGAGATCAAATTGCCAACATCCACTGGATCATGGAAACAGCAAGAGAGTTCCAGAAAAACATCTATTTCTGCTTTATTGACTATGCCAAAATCTTTGACTGTGTGGATCACAATGAACTGTGGAAAATTCTGAAAGAGATGGGAATACCAGACCACCTGATCTGCCTCTTGAGAAATCTGTATGCAGGTCAGGAAGCAACAGTTAGAACTGGACACGGAACAACAGACTGATTCCAAATAGGAAAAGGAGTGCGTCAAGGCTGTATATTGTCACCCTGCTTATTTAACTTATATGCAGAGTACATCACAAGAAATGCTGGGCTGGACGAAACACAAGCAGGAATCAAGATTGCCAGGAGAAATATCAATAACCTCAGATATGCAGATGACACCACCCTTATGGTAGAAAGTGAAGAGGAACTAAAAAGCCTCTTGATGAAGGTGAAAGTGGAGAGGAAAAGTTGGCTTAAAGCTCAACATTCAGAAAACGAAGATCATGGCATCCGGTCCCATCACTTCATGGGAAATAGATGGGAAAATAGTGGAAACAGTGTCAGACTTTATTTGGGGGGGCTCCAAAATCAGTGCAGATGGTGACTGCAGCCATGAAGTTAAAAGACGCTTGCTGCTTGGAAGGAAAGTTCTGACCAACCTAGATAGCATATTCAAAATCAGAGACATTACTTTGCCAACAAAGTTTCGTCTAGTCAAGGCTATGGTTTTTCCTGTGGTCATGTATGGATGTGAGAGTTGGACTGTGAAGAAGGCTGAGCGCCGAAGAATTGATGCTTTTGAACTGTGGTGTTGGAGAAGACTCTTGAGAGTCCCTTGGACTGCAGGGAGATCCAACCAGTCCATTCTGAAGGAGATCAGCCCTGGGATTTCTTTGGAAGGAATGATGCGAAAGCTGAAACTCCAGTACTTTGGCCACCTCATGGGAAGAGTTGACTCATTGGAAAAGACTCTGATGCTGGAGGGATTGAGGGCAGGAGGAGAAGGGGACGACAGAGGATGAGATGGCTGGATGGCATCACTGACTCGATGGATGTGGGTCTGAGTGACCTTCAGGAGTTGATGATGGACAGGGAGGCCTGGAGTGCTGCGATTCATGGGGTCGCAAAGAGTCGGACACGACTGAGTGACTGAACTGAACTGAAGAATAACAACTGATGCTTTCGAATTGTCGTGCTGGAGAAGACTCTTGACAGTTTCTTGGACTGCAAGGAGATCAAACCAGTCAATCCTAAAGGAAATCAATCCTGAATATCCATTGGAAGTACTGATGCTGAGGCAGAAGCTCCAACACTTTGACCATCTGATATGAAGAGCCAACTCAGTGGAAAAGCCCCTGATGCTGGAAATGATTGAAGGCAAGAGGAGGAAGGGATGGCAGAGAATGAAATAGTTAAGATAGCATCACTGACTCAATGGATATGAATTTGAGCAAACTCTCAGAGATAGTAGAGGACAGAGGAGCCTGGCATGCTACAGTCCTTAGCAACTGAACAACAACAAGGATCATAAATAATTAAGACAAGAAAATTTGCAACAAAGTGCTAAAGGTCTATAAATTATCAGTTGATGTTTCCTATTGAACAGTTGATGAATCTTTCCAGAGATTAGGGATAAACAAGTTATTTGATATTTTTCTTTCTGGAAAGGGTCTCCTGGATTAATAGTTATCCTAATGAAAACAAAGTGGTATTTACTTATGCAGATAGCAAACTGTGTACACCTGGTTTCAAACATTCAGAAATCTTCCCAATTTTTTGTAACCCACCAATGTCTAATATATTAGTTTTCATTTTCATATTTTTTGACTATTTGCGACCCCATGAATTGCAGCACGCCAGGATTCCCTGTCCATCATCAACTCCCAGAGTCCACCCAAACCCATGTCCATTGTGTTGGAGATGCCATCCAACCATCTCATCCTCTGTCATCCCCTTCTCCTCCAGCCCTCAATCTTTTCCAGCATCAGGGTCCTTTCCAATGAGTCAGCTCTCTGCATCAGGTGGCCAAAGTGTTGGGGTTTCAGCTTCAACATGAGTCCCTCCAATGAACACCCGGGACTGATCTCCTTTAGAATGGACTGGTTGGATCTCTTTGCAGTCCAAGGGACTCTCAAGAGTCTTCTCCAACACCACAGTTCAAAAGCATCAATTCTTTGGTGCTCAGATTTCTTTATAGTCCAACTCTCACTTCCATACATGACCACTGGAAAAACCATAGCCTTGACTAGACGGACTTTTGTTGGCAAAGTAATGTCTCTGCTTTTTCATATGTTGTCTAGGCCATCATAACTTTCCTTCCAAGCAGCAAGTGTCTTTTAATTTCGTGTCTGCAATCACCATCTGCAGTGATTTCGGAGCCCAGAAAAGTAAAGTCAGCCACTGTTTCCCCATCTATTTCCCATGAAGTGATGGGACCGGATGCCATGAACTTCGTTTTCTGAATGTTGAGCTTTAAGCCAACTTTTTCACTCTCCTCTTTCACTTTCATCAAGAGGCTCTTTAGTTCTTCTTACTTTCTGTCATAAGTGTGGTATCATCTGCATATCTGAGGTTATTGATATTTCTCCCGGCAATCTTGATTCAGCTTGTGCTTCCTCCAGTCCAGCGTCTCTCATGATGTACTCTGCAGAGAAGTTAAATAAGCAGGGTGACAATATACAGCCTTGACGTACTCCTTTTCCTATTTGGAACCAGTCTGTTGTTCCATGTCCAGTTCTAACTGTTGCTTCCTGACCTGCATACAGGTTTCTCAAGAGGCAGGTCAAGTGGTCTGGTATTTCCATCTCTTTCAGAATTTTCCACTGTTTATTGTGATCCACACAGTCAAAGTCTTTGGCATAGTCAATAAAGCAGAAATAGATATTTTTCTGGAACTCTCTTGCTTTTTCCATGATCCAGCGGATGTTGGCAACTTGATCTCTGGTTCCTCTGCCTTTTCTAAAACCAGCTTGAACATCTGGAAGTTCACGGTTCACATATTGCTGAAGCCGGGCTTGGAGAATTCTGAGCATTACTTTACTAGCGTGTAAGATGAGTGCAATTGTGCGGTAGTTTGAGCATTCTTTGGCATTGCCTTTCTTTGGGATTGGGATGAAAACTGACCTTTTCCAGTCCTGTGGCCACTGCTGAGTTTTCCAAATTTGCTGGCACATTGAGTGCAACACTTTCACAGCATCAGCTTTTAGGGTTTGAAATAGCTCAACTGGAATTCCATCACCTCCACTAGCTTTGTTCATAGTGATGCTTCATAAGGCCCACCTGACTTCACATTCCAGGATGTCTGACTCTAGGTGAGTGATCACACCATCATCATTATCTGGGTCTTGAAGATCTTTTTTGTACAGTTCTTCTGTGTATTCTTGCCACCTCTTCTTAATATCTTCTGCTTCTGTTAGGTCCATACCATTTCTGTCCTTTAACGAGCCCATCTTTGCATGAAATGTTCCTTTGGTATCTCTAATTTTCTTGAAGAGATCTCTAGTCTTTCCCATTCTGCTGTTTTCCTCTATTTCTTTGCATTGATCGCTGAGGAAGGCTTTCTTATAATGGGTATATCTTTCCTTTTTTCCTTTGCTTTTCACTTGTCTTCTTTTCACAGCTATTTGTAAGACCTCCTCGGAAAACCATTTTGCTTTTTTGTATTTCTTTTTCTTGGGGATGGTCTTGGTCCCTGTCTTCTATACAATGTCACGAACCTCATTCCATAGTTCATCAGGCACTCTATCTATCAGATCTAGTCCCTAAATCTATTTCTCACTTCCACTGTTTAGTCATAAGGGATTTGATTTAGGTCATACCTGAATGGTCTAGTGGTTTTCCCTACTTTCTTCATTTTACATCTGAATTTGGCAATAAGGAGTTCATGATCTGAGCCACGGTCCGCTCCTAGTCTTGTTTTTGCTGACTGTATAGAGCTTCTCCATCTTTGGCTGCAAAAGATATAATCAATCTGATTTTGGTGTTGGCCATTTGGTGATGTCCATGTGTAGAGTCTTCTCTTGTGTTGTTGGAAGAGGGTGTTTGCTATGACCAGTGTGTTCTCTTAGCAGAACTCTGTTAGCCTTTGCCCTACTTCATTCTGTACTCCAAGACCAAATTTGCCTGTTACTCCAGGTGTTTCTTGACTTCCTACTTTTGCATTCCAGGCCCCTATAATGAAAAGGACATCTTTTTGGGGTGTTAGTTCTAGAAGGTCTTGTAGGTCTTCATAGAACCGTTCAACTTCAGCTTCTTCAGTGTTACTGGTCAGGGGAAAGACTTGGATTACCATGATATTGAATGGTTTGCCTTGGAAACGAACAGAGATCATTCTGTCATTTTTGAGATTGCATCTGAGTACTGCATTTTGGACTCCGTTGTTGACTATGATGGCTACTCCATTTCTTCTATGCAATTCCTGCCCACAGTAGTAGATATAATGGTCATTTGAGTTAAGTTCACCCATTTCAGCCCATCAGATCAGATCAGATCAGTCGCTCAGTCATGTCCGACTCTGCGACCCCATGAACTGCAGCACGCCAGGCCTTCCTATACATCACCAGCTCTCGGAGGTCACTCAGACTCACATCCATCGAGTCAGTGATGCCATCCAGCCATCTCATCCTCTGTCGTCCCCTTCTCCTCCTGCCCCCAATCCCTCCCAGCATCAGAGTCTTTTCCAATGAGTCAACTCTTCGCATGAGGTGGCCAAAATACTGGAGTTTCAGCTTTAGCATCATTCCTTCCAAAGAAATCCCAGGGCTGATCTCCTTCAGAATGGACTGGTTGGATCTCCTTGCAGTCCAAGGGACTCTCAAGAGTCTTCTCCAACACCACAGTTCAAAAGCATCAATTCTTCGGCACTCAGCCTTCTTCACAGTCCAGCTTTCACATCCATACATGACCACAGGAAAGACCATAGCCTTGACTAGGCGAACCTTTGTTGGCAAAGTGATGTCTATGCTTTTGAATATGCTATCTAGGTTGGTCATAACTTTCCTTCCAAGGAGTAAGCGTCTTTTAATTTCATGGCTGCAGTCACCATCTGCAGTGATTTTGGAGCCCAGAAAAATAAAGTCTGACACTGTTTCCACTGTTTCTCCATCTATTTCCCATGTAGTGACGGGACCAGATGCCATGATCTTCGTTTTCTGAATGTTGAGCTTTAAGCCAACATTTTCACTCTCCACTTTCACTTTCATCAAGAGGCTTTTTAGCTCCTCTTCACTTTCTGCCATAAGGGTGGTATCATCTGCATATCTGAGGTTATTGATATTTCTCCCGGCAATCTTGATTCCAGCTTGTGTTTCTTCCAGTCCAGCATTTCTCATGATGTACTCCGCATATAAGGTAAATAAACAGGGGCACAATATACAGCCTTGACGTACTCCTTTTCCTATTTGGAACCAGTCTGTTGTTCCATGACCAGTTCTAACTGTTGCTTCCTGACCTGCATACAGATTTCTCAAGAGGCAGATCAGGTGATCTGGTATTCCCATCTCTTTCAGAATTTTCCACAGTTTATTGTGATCTACACAGTCAAAGGCTTTGGCATAGTCAATAAAGCAGAAATAGATGTTTTTCTGGAACTCTCTTGCTTTTTCCATGATCCAGCGGATGTTGGCAATTTGATCTCTGGTTCCTCAGCCTTTTCTAAATCCAGCTTGAACATCAGGAAGTTCACGGTTCACATATTGCTGAGGCCTGGCTTGGAGAATTTTGAGCATTACTTTACTAGCGTGTGAGATGAGTGCAATTGTGCGGTAGTTTGAGCACTCTTTGGCATTGCCTTTCTTTGGGATTGGGATGAAAACTGACCTTTTCCAATCTTGTGGCCACTGCTGAGTTTTCCAAATTTGCTGGCATATTGAGTGTAGCACTTTCACAGCATCATCTTTCAGGATTTGGAATAGCTCCACTGGAATTCCATCACCTCCACTAGCTTTGTTCGTAGTGATGCTTTCTAAGGCCCACTTGACTTCACATTCCAGGATGTCTGGCTCTAGGTCAGTGATCACACCATCATGATTATCTGGGTCGTGAAGCTCTTTTTTGTACAGTTCTTCTGTGTATTCTTGCCACCTCTTCTTAATATCTTCTGCTTCCGTTAGGTCCATACCATTTCTGTCCTTTATCGAGCCTATTTTTGCATGAAATATTCCTTTGGTATCTCTGATTTTCTTGAATAGATCCTGAGTCTTTCCCATTCTGTTGTTTTCCTCTATTTCTTTGCATTGATCACTGAAGAAGGCTTTCTTATCTCTTCTTGCTATTCTTTGGAACTCTGCATTCAGATGCTTATATCTTTCCTTTTCTCCTTTGCTTTTTGCTTCTCTTTTTTTCATAGCTATTTGTAACGCCTCCCCAGACAGCCATTTTGCTTTTTTGCATTTCTTTTCCATGGGGATGGTCTTGATCCCTGTCTCCTGTACAATGTCACGAACCTCATTCCATAGTTCATCAGGCACTCTATCTATCAGATCTAGGCCCTTAAATCTATTTCTCACTTCCACTGTATAATCATAAGGGATTTGATTTAGGTCATACCTGAATGGTCTAGTGGTTTTCCCTACTTTCTTCAATTTAAGTCTGAATTTGGCAATATATATGTTTATATACAATATTTGTTTTCTCTTTGTGATTTAGCTCACTCAGTATGACAGTCTTTAGGCTCATCTACATATCTACAAATAATACAGATGTGTTTTTATGGCTGAGTAATATTCCATTGTATTAATATATATGTACTGTATCTTCTTTATCCATTCCTCTGTTGTTGGACATTTAGATTGCATTCATGTCCTGGCTACTGTAAAGACTACTGCAATGAATATAGGAGTACATATGTCATTTTGAATTATGGTTTTCTCTGGGCACGTGCACAAGAGTTGGATTGTTGGATTATATGGTAGTTCTAATTTTTGTTTTTTAAGAAACCGCCATACTGTAATCCATAGTGTCTGTATAAACTTACATTCACACCAGCAGTACAAGAGAATTCCTTTTTCTCAACACCATCTCCAGCATTTATTGTTAATTTCTTTTTAATTATGGCCATTCTGATGGATGTGAGGTGATACATCAATGTAATTTTGATTTGCATTTCTCTAATAATTGATGAAGTTGAGCATCTTTTGATGTGTTTGTTGGCCATCTCTATGTCTTCTTTGGAGAAATCAGAAATTCCTCTGTAAGGCTCAGGAAACTCAAACAGGAGCTCTGTATCAACCTATAGGGGTGGGATGGGGAAGGAGATGGGAGGGAGGTTCAAAAGGGAGGGGAAATATGTATATCTATGACTGATTCATGTTGAGGTTTGACAGAAAATAACAAAATTCTGTAAAGCAATTATCCTTCAATGAAAAAATAAATTACAAGAAATTGCTCTGATTTCTTTGGAGAAATGTCTATTTAGTTCTTCTTCCCATTTTTGATTGAATTATTTGTATTTTTGACATTGAACTGCATGAGTTGTTTCTATACTTTGGAGATGGATCTCTTGTTGGTTGCTTTCTTGGCAAAAATTTTCTCCCATTCTGAGCATAGTCTTTTCATATTGTCTATGGTTTCCTTTGCTCTGCAAAAGCTTTTAATTATGTCCCATTTGTTTATTTTGTTTTTATTTTCATTACTCCAAGAGGTAGGTCAAAAAAAGATCCTGCTGTGATTTATGTCAAATATTTATCTGCCAACATTTTCCTCTAAGAGTTTTATAGTGTCGGGCCTTACATTTAGATCTTTAATCCATTTTATTTTTGTGTATGGTGTTAGGGAGTGTTTTGATTTCATTCTTTTACATGTAGCTATCCAACTTTTCCAGAACCGAGGCTGTCTGCCCTCCATTGTATAGTCTTCCTTCCTTTGCCATAGCATAGGTGATCATGCGTATGTGGATATATCTCTGGGCTTTTGATCCTAGTCTATGGTTTAAATTTCGGTTTTTGTGCCAGTATCATAATGTCTTGATGACTATAGCTTTGTAGTGTAGTCTGAAGTCAGGGACTCTGATTCCACTAGCTTCATTTTTCTTTCTCAAGATTACTTTGGCCATTCAGGGTCTTTTGTGCTTCCAAACAAATTCTAAAATTTTCTATTCTAGTTCTGTAAATTAGATAACATAGTGTATGATGGACAAAATTTAATTGTAAAGGCTAAAGATAAAGAGAAATTTTAAAAGAAGCTAGATAAAAGCAAACAATTACATACAAGGGACTCCCATAAAATAATGAACTAATTTTTCACCAAAAACTCTGCAAACCCAGGACTTCCCTAGTGATCCAGTGGTAAAAAATCTGCCTGCCAACGCAGGGGACACAGGTTCAATCCCTGACCCAGGAAGATTCCAACTTCCAAAGGGCAAACACATACATCACAACTACTGAGCCCATGCTCTAGAGCTCATAAGCCACAACTCCTGAGCCCACGTGTTGCAACTACTGAAGTCCATGCTCCCTGGAGCCCATGCTCTGAACTAGAGAAGTCACTGCAATGAGAAGACTATGCACTGCAACTAGAGAAAGTCTATGAGTAGTAACGAAGACCCAGAGCAGTCAATAAATAATGTTTTAAAATAAGAAACTTTGCAAATCAGAAGGGAGTGCCATGATATATTCCAAGTGATGACAGGAAAACACCTACAACCAAGAATATTCTACTTCTCAATGAAGAATATTTTACTCATCAACCAAGAATAATCTACCATTCATATTTTAAGTAGAAATAAGCAGTATTATAGATAACAAAAAGCTAAAAGAGTTCAGCACCACTCTACTGGCCTTACAAGAAGTGTTAAAGGTACAGCTCTATGCAGAAAAGGTCACAGGTAGAAATATAAAAACTACAAAAGGGAAAGTACCATTGGTAGACAAAAAGCTTTTATGAATGCTTAAAGACAAAGAATTAAAATCATCTAAACCCATAATAAATAGTTAAGGGATTCACAAAAAAATGAGGTAAGACAAAATGTCAAAAACTTTAAAAATGGGTGGTGAGAGTTAAAATTCAGAACTGTTAGAATGATTTTGATCTTAAGAAATTATTAAAAAATAATCATATATACATACTTGTATGTAATTTCATGGAAACCACAAGCAAAAATAAAACTATAACAGATATACACACAAAAGGGGGGAAAAAAACTATAACACTAGAGATAGTTACCAAAGGGGAAAAGAACATAATAAGAAAGGACCAAAAGAGAATTGTAAAAGAAACCCCAAAACAATAAATAAAAGGCAATAGTATATACTTATCAATCATTGAACTAAGTGCTCTAATTATGAAAAATAAAGTGGCTGAAGAATTTTTTAAAAAAGAAACCTATATATTTGCTGCTTACTAGATATTCACTTCAAATCTAAAGACACACAAATACTGAAAGTGAGGGAATAAAAAGTATTCATGCAAATTGAAATGAAAAGAACCTGGGGTAGCAATACTTATATAAGACAGCATAGACTTTAAAAGAGAACTGTAAGAAGTGACAAAGAAACACATTACATAATAAAAAGGAATCAACCCAAGAAGAAGCTATAATTATTGCAAATATATTTGGGCCAAACCTACAAACACCTAAATACAGAGAGAAAGTACTAAAAGACATAAATGGAGAGGTTGACAGAAACACAGTAATAATAAGGAATTTTAACACACCAACTACATTCATGAGCAAATCCAGAAAGAATATCAACAAGACAACACTGACCTTTAAAGACACATTAAAACATACCAGAATATGTGTGTGTGTATATATATAGATACATACACATATATATACACATATATATGGCATATGTGTGTGTATTGCATGTGTATATATGGCATATATGTGTATATAAATAAATGTCATCCAAAAATAGCAGAATACAAGTTCTATTCAAGTACCCATTGCCATTCACCAGTTTATATCAGATGCTGCTGCTAAGTCGCTTTAGTCATGTCTGACTCTGAGTGACCCCATAGACGGCAGCCCACCAGGCTCCTCCATCTCTGGGATTCTCTAGGCAAGAACACTGGAGTGGGTTGCCATTTCCCTCTCCAATGCATGAAAGTGAAAAGTAAAGTCGCTCAGTCATGTCCTAAGCAACCCCATGGACTGCAGCCCACCAGGCTCCTCCATCCATGGGATTCTCCAGGCAAGAACACTGGAGTGGGTTGCCATTTCCTTCTCCAATGCATGAAAGTGAAAAGTGAAAGTGAAGTCGTTCAGTAGTGTCCAACTCTCAGCAACCCCAAAGACTGCAGCCCACCAGGCTCCTCCGTCCATGGGATTTTCCAGGCAAGAGTACTGGAGTGGGGTGCCATTGCCTTCTTTGATATCAGATGCTATGCCACCAAAAAAGTTTCAATAAATTTAAGAATATTGAAATCATATAAAGCAACTTTTATAATAACAATACTAAGAGATTTGAAAGCTTTAGGAAAAAAACTGCAAAAACATGGATGATAAACAATATGGTGCTAGTGCCAATAGGTCACTGAAGAAATCAAACAGAAAACCAAAAAATACCTAAGACAAATGGAAAGGTATACATATCAATTCAAAATCAATGAGACATAGCAGAAGCAGTTAGAAAAGGAAAATTTATAGTGACAAAACCTATTGTGGGAAAACAGAAAAATCTCAAATAAACAATTTAAACTTACACCTAAACAAGGAAATAACCAAAGCTGCATATCAGTAAAATAAAAAAATAATAATAATAAAGATCAGAACACAAATAAGTCAAGACAAAAAAAATGGAAAAGATCGATTGGAACTAATAGCTTGGACTTTGAAAATATAAATACAACTGATAAAATTTTTGCCGATCTCATCAAGAAAAAAAGAGAACCCAAATAAATAAAATTAGAGAGTTACAAATGACACTAGAGGAATACAATGAATCATAAGAGATTATGATAAGCAATTATATGCCTCAAATGGAAAAGTAAACATAGATGAGACAAATTCCTAGAAATGTACTCTCAAAGATTGAATAAGGAAGAAATACAAAATATGAATAAATCAATTGCTAGTAATGAAATTCAGTCAGTAATAAAAAAAAAAAAAAAGGCAATGGCACCCCACTCCAGTACTCTTGCCTGGAAAATCCCATGGACGGAGGAGCCTGGTAGGCTACAATCCATGGGGTCGCTGAGGGTCAGACACGACTGAGCGACTTCACCTTTCACTTTTCACTTTCCTACATTGGAGAAGGAAATGGCAACCCACTCCAGTGTTCTTGCCTGGAGAATCCCAGGGATGGTGGAGCCTGATGGCTGCCGTCTCTGGGGTCGCACAGAGTCTGACACGACTGAAGCAACTTAGAAGAAGAAGAATATAAAAAAAAAATAAGCAAAAACAAAGGTTGAGGACCTGATGATTTCATGGGTTAATTCTACTAAATGTTTAAAGAAGATTAAACAACTATCCTTCACAAACTATTTTTAAAAAATAGCAGAGGAAGGAATGCTTCTGTACTTATCAACTCTGGTGCAAAAATCAGACAAAAACACCACAGTAAAAGGAAATTACAAATAAATATCACTAATGAATATATATGCAAAAATCCTCAAAGAATATTAGCAAATTAGGGCTTCTTTGCTGGCCCAGAGGCTAAGAATCAGTGGTGCAACGCAAGGGACATAGGGTAGATCCCTGCTCGCGGAAATTTCCCCGTGTTGTTATTCAGTTGTACAGTCATATCCAGCTCTTTGCAACCCCATGAACTGCAGCACACTAAGCTTTCCTGTCCTTCACATCTCCAAGATTTTGCTCAAACTCATGACCATTTAGCCATTCAACCATCTCATCCTCTGTTCCCAGCTTCTCCTCCTGCCCTCAATCTTTCCCAGAATCAGGGTCTTTTCCAGTGAATTGGCTCATCACATTAGGTGGCCAAAGTATTGCAGCTTCAGCTTTAGCATTAGTCTTTCCAAAGAATATTCAGGGTTGATTTCCTTTAGGTTTGACTGGCTTGATCTCCTTGCAGTCCAAGGGACTCTCAAGAGTCTTCTCCAGCACCACAGTTCAAATGCATCAATTCTTTGCTGCTCACCCTTCTTTATGGTCCAACTCTCACATTCATACATGACTACTGGAAAAATCATAGCTTTGACTATACAGAATTTAATCAGCAAAGTGATGAATCTATGTTTTAATATGCTGTCTAGGTTTTTCATAACTTTCCCTCTAAGAAGCAAATGTCTTTTAATCTCATGGCTACAGTCACCATCCACAGTGATTTTAGAGCCCAAGAAAATAATGTCTGTTATCATTTCCATTTTCCCCAATCTATTTGTCATGAAGTGATGGGACCTGATGCCATGATCATAGTTTTTTGAATGTTGAGTTATAAGCCAGCTTTTTCACTCTCCACTTTCACCTTCGTCAAGAGGATCTTTAATTCCTTCTCACATTCTGCCATTAGGGTGGTGTCATCTGCATATCTGAGGTTGTTGATATATCTCCCAGCAATCATGATTCCAGCTTGTGATTCATCCAGCTCAGCATTTCGCATGATGTACTCTGCACAGAAGTTAAACAAGTATGGTGACAATATACAGCCTTGACATACTTCGTTCTCAATACTGAACCAGTCTGTTGTTCCATGTCCAGTTCTAACTGTTGCTTCTTGACTTGCATACAGGTTTCTCAGGAGGTAGGTAAGGTGGTCTGGTATTCCCGCCCGTTTAAAATTTTCCACACTTTGTTGACATTCACACAGTCAAAGGCTTTAGTGTAGTCAATGAGGCAAAAATAGATGTTTTTCTGGAATTCTCTTTCTTTTTTAGATCCAACGAATGTTGACAATTTCATTGCTGGTTCCTCTGCCTTTTCTAAATCCAACTTCTACAACTGGAAGTACTGGGTTCACATACTGTTGATGCCTATCTTGAAGGATGTTGAGCTTTACTTTGCTGGCATGTGCAATGAGCACAGTGGCACAATAGTTTAAACATTCTTTGGCATTGACTTTCTTTGGGATTGGAAAGAAGACTGAACTTTTCCGCTCTTGTGGTCACCGCTGTGTTTTTCAAATTTACTAACATATTGAGTGTGGCACCTTAACAGCATCAGCTTTTAGGATTTAAAATAGCTCAGCTGGAATTCCAACACCTCCACTAGCTTTGTTCATAGTAATGCTTCCTAGGGCCCATTTGACTTCACACTCCCAGAAGTCTGGCTCTAAGTGAGTGAGAACCACACCACTGTGGTTATCCAGGTCAGTTTTTTTGGTACAGTTTTTCTGTGTATTCTTGCCATGCCTTCTTAATCTCTTCTGCTTCTCTTATGTTCTTCCCTTTTCTGTCCTTTATTGTGCCCATCTTTGCATGAAATATTCCTTGGTATCTCTAATTTTCTTAAAGAGATCTCTTAGCCTTTCCCATTTTATTGTTTCCCCTATTTCTTTGCATTGTGCACTTTGGAAGGCTTTCTTACCTCTCCTTGCTATTCTTTGGAACTCTGTATTAAGATGAGTATATCTTTTCCTTTCTCCTTTGCCTTTCACTTCTGTTTTCTAAAATATTTATATGCCTTCCTCAGACAACCATTTTTCCTTCTTGCATTTCTTTTTCTTGGGGATGGTTTTAGTCACTGCCTCCTGTACAGTGTTACAAACCTCCATCCATAGCTCTTCAAGCACTCTAGTAAATCTAGTCCCTTGAATCTATTTGCCACTTGCACTGTATAATCACAAGGGATTTTATTTAGGTCATACTTAAATGGCTTAGTGGTTTTCCCTACTTTCTTCAATCTAAGTCTGAATTTGGTAATAAGGAGTTCATGATCTGAGCTCCAGTCAATTCCAGGTCTTGTTTTTGCAGACTGTAAAGAGCATCTCCATCTTCGGCTGCAAAGAATATAATCAATCTGATTTCAGAAATGACCATCTGATGATGTCCTTGTGTAGAGTTGTCTCTTGTGTTGTTGGAAGAGGGTATTTGCTATGACCAGTGCATTCTCTTGGCAAAACTCTTTTAGCTTTCTCCCTGCTTCATTTTACACTCCAAGGCCAAACTTGCCTGTTACACCATGTATCTCTTGACCCCCTATTTTTGCATTCAAGTCCTCTATGATGAAAATGACAGGGGTTTTTTGTTAGTTTTTTTGTTAGTTCTAGAAGATCTTGTAGGTCTTCATAGAACCATTCAACTTCAGCTTATTCGGCATTAATGATTGAGGCACAGAACTTAATTATTCTGATTTTGAATTGTTTGCATTGGAAATGAACCAAGATTATTCTTTCATTTTTGAGACTGCACCCTAGTATCACTTTTCTCACATACTGCGGGGCAACTAAGCCCATACACCAGAACTACTGAACCTGGCTCTGGAGCCTGTGAGCCTCAACTACTGATCCCACGTGCAGAAACTACTGAAGCCCACAAGGCCTAGACCTGTGCTCCACAACAAGAGAAGCCACCGCAATGCAAAGTCCACACACCACAACTAGAAAAGAGCCTGTAGTCTCAGCCAGCAGAGAAAGCCTATGCACAGCAATGAAGACTCAGTGGAGCCAAAAATAAACAAATAAAACTAATATGTTTTAAAAATTAACTAATTGAATTCAACAGTAGTTTAAAAGGGTCATACACCTTGATTAGGTAGGATTTATCCCAGGGACTCAATATGCTTGAATCTATAAATCAGTGTGATACACCACATAAACAAATCGGTGCAAAGATTTCAATGATATTCAACATCCCTTTATAAAAAGAAAACTAACACTCTCAACAAAACATGTATGTATAATAGAAGCCATTATGTGACAAACTTATAGCCAAAATTATACTCAATGGTGAAAAAGTAAAAGCATTTCCTCTGAAATCAACAACAAGACTAAAATGCCCACTCTTAAACTTTATTTCAACACAGTACTGGATGTTCTAGCCATGGTAATCAGAGAAGAAAAGGAAATAAAAAGAATCCTATTGGAAGGGAAATAGTAAAACTGTCATTGCAGATGATATGACATCATATATAGAAAATCTTAATAAATCAAAAAACTATTAGAACTAATAAGTGAATTCAGTAAAATTGCAGAATTCAAAATAAATATATAGAAATCTGTTTTGTTTCTACATAAAAAATGAACTATCATAAACACAAATTAAGAAAATAATCCCACTTACAATTGCATCAAGAAGAATATAATATCTAGAAATAAATTTAAGCTTTGAGGTAAAATTCTTATTCTCAGAAAATTATATAACTGATGAAAGAAATTGAAGATGACACAGGCGAAATGAAAGATATAGCATGCTCAATGAAAGATATTAACACTTTTTTTATAATATTAACACTTTTAAAATGATCATACTACCCAGCATAATCTACAGATTTAAAAATGCAATCTTTATTCAAGCACCAATGACTTTTTTTACAGAAACAGAAGAAATTATTCTACAATTTGTGTGGCATGTACACTCATGGCTGATTCATGTCAATGTATGGCAAAAACCACTACAATATTGTAATTAGCCTTCAATTAAAATAAATAAATTTTTTAAAAATAAAATTTGTGTGGAAACACAAAAGACTCTATTAATCAAAAAAAATTTAATAAAGAAGAAAAAAATTTACAGGTATCACACTCCTGTTTTCAAACTATAATAAAAGCTATCATCATAAGAGTATGATCCTGGCACAAAGTAGACACATAAATTAATGGATCAAAATAGAGCCCAGAAATGTGTGTGTGCTAAGTTTTTCAGCTGTGTCCGACTCTCTGCGACACTATGGACCGTAGCCCACCAGGCTCCTCTGTCTATGGTATTCCCCAAGCAAGAATACTGGAGTGGGTTGCCATGTCCTCCTCCAGGGTATATTCCTGACTCAGGCATTAAACCAGCATCTGTTACATCTCCTGCATTGGCAGGCAGATTCTTTTCCACTAGTGCCACCTGGGAAGCAGGAGTCTATGTGCAATGAAAGAGACCTGGGTTCAATCTCTGGGTCAGAAAGATCCATGGAGAACGGAATGGCTACCCATTCCAGTATTCTTGCCTGGAGAATTCCACAGACAGAGGAGCCTGATGGGCCCCAGTCTATAGGGTTGAAAAGAGTCAGACATTACTGAGTGACTAACACATACATATAGAGCCCAGAAATAAACCCACACATATATGGTCATCTATGACAAAGTTTGCAAAAATACACATTGAGGAAAAGACAGCCTCTTCAATAGATGCCTTTGGAAAAACTGGACAGCTACATGCAAAATAATCAGACTGCACTACTTTTTCAAAACAAACACAAAATAAACTCAACATGGATTAAAGTAAAAGTAGGACCTAAAACTTAAAACCCAAAAGTAGGACCTGAAACTATAAAACTCTCCTCAAACAAGGCAAACAGAAGCAGATGTAAACAAATGGGACTGCATCAAACTAAAAATCTTTTGCACAACAAAGGAAACTATCAGCAAGACAAAAAGGAAGATGATATTTGCAAATGAGCTATCTGATAAGTGGTTAATACTCTAAATATAAAAAGAACTCATATATCACAACATCAAAAAATCAAAAAACCTGATTAAAAAATGAGAATTGATTAGACTTTTTTTTTTTCCAAAGAAGGCACAATTATGGCCCACAAGCACATGGAAATATGTTTAACATCACTATTCCTTAAGATCATGCAAATCAAAAGCATGAGATACCACCTCACACCTGTCAGAATGGCTATCATCAAAAAGACAAGAGATAACAAGTGTCAGAGAGAATGTGGGGGGGGGGGGAAGGCAACCTCTGTACACTGTTAGGATTGTAGATTGGTCAGCCACTATAAAAAACATCAAGAAGTTTCATCAAAAAGTTAAAAATAGAACTGCCATGTGAACTAATAGGGCTTGCCTAGTGGCTCAGAAAGCAAAGAATCTGCCTGCAGTGCACGAGACCCGGGTTCAACCCCTGGGTCAGGAAGATCCCCTGGAGAAGGGAATAGCTACCCACGCCAGTATTCTTGCCTGGAAAATTCCATGGACGGAGGAGCCTGGCAGGCTACAGTCCATGGAGTCGCAAAGAGTTGGACATGACTGAGCAACTAATAAATGAACTTACAATTTCACTTCTTGTTATTTATCCAAAGAAAACAAAAACACTAATTCGAGAAGATGCACAAAAATATTCATTATTGCATTATTTACAATAGGCCATATATAGAAGCATCTTACATTGCTTTAATTAATAAATGAGTGGATAAAGAAGATAATATATATACATACTTCATATATATATATATATATAATGGAATGCTACATAAGAATATGAAATCTTGCCACTTGATCACATGGGTATATCTAGAGTATATCAGGCCAAGTGAAATAATTCAGTCAGAGAAAGACAAATACCCATGACCTCACTTACATATAGGATCTAAAAAACAAAGAAATCCCCCCCCCCCCAAAAAAAAAATACAAACTCATAGATACAGAGAACAAATTGGTGGTTGCCAGAGGGAAGGTCTTGATGGAGATGGTAGGCAATATAGGGGAAGGAGTTAAGAGGTTCAAATCCTAGTTAAATAATAAATAATTTTCAGGGATGTAATGTGCAGTATAAAGAATACAGTTAATAGTGTAATAACTTCATATGGGGTCAGATAGTTACTCGACATGTGGTAGTGGTCATTTCATAAGCAAATGTCAAAACACTGTGTAGTACATCTGAAATTAACACAATATTGTACATCATCAATATGTCAATGAAAAAGAAAAGGTAGAAATGGATATATGAACTGATTGCATATAGAAACATTTGTATATATTATAAAAGAGTAAAATAAGTATGTATGAATAAAATATGTATGCCCATAGGCATCAGATCAGATCAGATCAGTCGCTCAGTCGTATCCGACTCTTTGTGACCCCCATGAACCGCAGGCATACACGCCCTCATAAAAAAGACACATAAGTAATGGATTTTGTACTAGGCAGTTGATATTGAAGGATCTGGTCCTTCAATATCTGGTTTATTGGAATGACAATAGTTTTTTACATGGCATCTCAATTGCCCTAGTGGTTGGAATAAGTTCCATGGGCCTGCCTCACTGCCATCTGTATCTCTTGTTCCTGGATGCTTGAGTTTGAGCATTAAAGATATGTCAAAACACTCATAAGCAATTTAGTGAGTCAATGAAATATATGCTCCAGCAGTTTCTTAGGAAAACAATTTTCTATATATTGCGCTTCCAATATTATTAAAGACAAACTACATGATTTCTACATTTACCAGAGAATAGTCTATCATGAAATACAAATACATACAATAGACACACACACATGCAGACACAGACACACGGCCATGCACACAAACATACGACAAATGTACACATGTACACACACAAACTTCTTTCTGTTTCTCAGAATGACATGCTTTGAGTGACGTAAAATCATCAGGGCATGTGAGACATCACAGATGAAAACTCAACTGGTTGTGAGCTTTTACTATATATTCCAATCCATCAGGGGCTTGGGCTATTGAACATTACAATGGTGGCAGACTTTAAAAATAGCTTTCTAGCCAATTGGATTTGAGAGTTTATTGCTGCTTCAGTCCTTGCTCCATTTTCCCACAGGAAAACATACCAACTTACACTATTTCTGTCAACTCTGATCCCCTGAACCCTGACACAGCCTGTATTCCAGAGCTAGTCATATTTGGATAAATGCTTTGAAAGCCTGACTACATTCATGACTGAAGGGCTGGCTCTTTATACTTGCATGCCTTCATTTGTTTGTGTTGTGGTATTGGAGAAGACTCTTGAGAGTCCCTTGGACTGCAAGGAGATCCAACCGGTCCATTCTGAAGGAGATCAGCCCTGGGATTTCTTTGGAAGGAATGATGCGAAAGCTGAAACTTCAGTACTTTGGCCACCTCATGCGAAGAGTTGACTCATTGGAAAAGACTCTGATGCTGGGAGAGATTGGGGGCAGGAGGAGAAGGGGACGACAGAGGATGAGATGGCTGGATGGCATCACTGACTCGATGGACATGAGTCTGGGTGAACTCCAGAAGTTGGTGATGGACAGGGAGGCCTGGTGTGCTGCGATTCACGGGGTCGCAAAGAGTTGGACACGACTGAGCCACTGATGTGATCTGATCTGATGAGAACAGTCACTGTGCTGATCAGTTCAGTTCAGTCATTCAGTCGTGTCCCACTCTTTGCGACCCCATGGACTGTAGCACACCACGCTTCCCTGTCCATCATCTTTGTTTTCTGAATGTTGAGTTTTAAGCCAGGTTTTTCACTCTCCTCTTTCATCAAGAGGCTCTTTAATTCCTCTTGCTAAATACATGCTAATGTATTACAATAAGCATATAATGAGGCTCAAGGTCCACTGACATCTTGGACCCAGTTGGCTCTAATCAGTTTTTGTTATATCATACTATGCCTATGTCATTTTTTAAAGATTGCACCCTGCCCCCCAGCCTCCTGTTTCAAAATGGCAGAGTATAAACTACGTATTTCATAACTTTGCCTTGAGCTATTCCTATTCCATAAAACTATGTGGTAGTCTAGTAGAGGAGCCAAAGGAAAATCAATTGCCAGATAACAGATAAGTCTGGAGAAAATGAGTACACCTCCTCTCCATTCCCTTTCAAGAGAGCCCTATTTAGAAATAGGTTTACCCTAAAACCCTCAGAGAAACTCATTTTCTAGTGAATAGGACAAGGTTCCTCCAGGCAGGCTTATCGCTTTTTGGCCTCTATAAAGATCATATATTTGTGCTGAATCCATAATTAACTGGGAAGAGTATAATATTCATTATTTTGCTCAGTTGTTAATCAGTAGATTGTTTCCCTCATGCATCTTTCTCCTTGCACACCAACCTGTCAGACTCTAGTAATTGTTGCTTGAACAGGTTTGGGTAAATGTCTCCAAGGAGGACCAACTCTCTTGTTCCATTAGTGAGAACACATATAGATCATTTGCAGTGCTAATCCAGGGCTAAAATCAATTATGTCTCTTGTATTTAAAAATTAAATTGACTTGCCATGGGAGTAGAATGAAAGAAAAATACATTCCTTCTATTATGTGTAATTACAATTGTAAAACATTTTCCTTTGGAATGTAATTGATGCCTGCAGAGGCTGAAGTGGGAGAGCTTGAAATGTTTAGTGGAAATGTTGAGCTTTCAGGTTTTTCTTTAGGTTTTTATTTCCCACCATTCCCCAGCCTTATTCTTCCTCTTCATGTTAAAGCTAATATAAAATTGTGAGGTTCTCTAAGCCTTCTCAATTTTCAAAGAATCCTAACTGTAATGTAGGGTATAAGGAACAAAAACCAATGTGGAAAAAAAGAGAGAGAGCTAATTATGCCTGTAATCTATATACTGAAAATTTCAATCTCACTAATATTTATTTAGTGTTGATTGTGTGGCAAGGTCTGAGGTGCTGTGGGAAAGTGAAAGAAAGTGTGAGTTGCTTAGTCATGTCAACTCTTTTGCGACCCCAGGCAATGCAGCCCATCAGGCTCCTTTGTCCATAGAGTTCTCCAGGCAAGAATACTGGAATGGATTGCCTTCTCTAGGGGATCTTCCCAACCCAGGGATCGAACCCAGGTCTTCTGCATTGCAGGCAGATTCTTTACTATCTGAGCCTCCAGGGTCGTGGGAAATACACACACAAATGACATCATCTTCGCTATCAAAGTCTTCGGTTTTGATGAATGATGTCAAAATCATATAAATTATATGAAAATAAGCAGTTTTTTTTTAATTGAAGAGGTAATTATTGACCAGGAATAGACATTCTAATACTTTGGGAGGTCAGTAAATTAGAAGATTACAGAATTGATTATGAGTCTCTCCTGAGACTTAATTCTCATACTTGTCTTATTTCCTTCCTCAGAAATGCCATCACTTCTCATAACTGCAATGATTCAATTTTAGGAGTATTTTGATTGCAAAAAAACGGTAACCAACTAACTCTGAATGGCTACATATAAGGTTGCTATGAGACAGGAAGGAAGGAGGCAGGGCACAACCATGAAAACAATGAGTAGGGGATACAACTGTTGTAAAATAATCAGGATGTAACAAACCCAATTGGAATCAGCTAAAATCAAGATGGCATCAAGGATGGCTTAGCCATTAGCTCATTATATCTTCATTTGTTAGGGAAATTAAGTAGTCTTATTTAGGCTTCAGAGACAAAGCAGAGCAGGCCTCTGACCTTGCTTCTAACCAGCCTGGACACTGCCCTGGACATCTGCTCTGAGTGCAAGTCTTGCAATACCATAGATAAGATACAGACAAATCTTGAAATTGTTGAGGCCCTGGAGAGGGTCTGGCCAACCAAGCTCCAACCTTAACAACATTCCAAGCTTTACAAGATAAAATAAACTTCATTAACATGAAACCAGAGCTACAGTTTGCTCATAGATTGACAATGATATCATTTGCATCCTAGGTGGGAACTGCAGTTTCTGAAGTCTCACCCATGAAGCAGATGCACTGCCTGGGACCTTTTCCCAATTGCAACTCCAGATGTGCTATGTCAAGGGACTTCCCAGTGCTATTTGAGTCTGGATGTTGCTCAGAACCCAATTTGGTGATGTATCCTTTGCTGTTTATATTTCTCTTTACTTTTAATGTTAGTATATTGAAAGTAAGTTAGACAATTCCCTAATAAATATTGGTATTATTTATTTGTACAGAATGAGTGGCTTATTTTGTTAACAAATCCTTTGAACTTGAGACAAAAGTGAAACTTTGGCAAAACATCACTATAACACTAAAAGTCACCACCACTCGTGCTATGACAGTTCCAAAGATTACCATAAAAGACCAAAGAGTGGGCAGGAGCCCAATTCCTAGAAATCCCCACCCCTTCACTGAAATACTCCATTCCTTCCACTCAAATTACCCAACCATAAAAACTAACCACTCCCACACCCTGTGGCCACTCTCCCTTTCTGAAACAACCACATTCTGCTTATGGAATGTATATCTCCCTAAATATATTTGCTTTCACTTTACCTTGGTTGCTCTTGAATTTTTTTCCTGTGTGAAGCCAAGGTCCCTCACTTGACAACTTGTCTCAGGGACTAGAGCATGTCCTGGAATGTGACATTTCTCTCTGCTGCAAGAGTTATATAAAATATGGGCTACCCAGTTAAATATGAAATTCAGGCTGTTCATAAACAAGACAGCAGGCCCCAAATGGGATTGTATATGCTAAATCTCATCAAAAAATACAAAATTATTTACCATTTCAGATCTTCCAGAAATGGAATCTTAAACCATCAGGAAGAATCACCTGATCAGCACTACTATATAATTTGTCTGATAGATTCCTGCCATCCTCTAAAGACAGTAAGCTTGCAATAACCAACCCACTTTTTTGGGGGGTGAGGGGGTGGGGGGTCTCAATAGCTCTTATTATGGCCTTCACTTGTGGCTCAGAGAGTAAAGAATCTGCCTGCAATGCAGGAGACCTGGGTTTGATCCCTAGTTTGGGAAGATCCCGTGCAGAAAGGAACGGCTACCCACACCAGTATTGTTGATTGCAGAATTCCATGAACAGAGGAACCTGGTCAGGCTACAGTCCATGGTATTGCAAAGAATCAGAAATGACTAAGCAATTTACAACTTTCACTTTTTTCATCAGTTCAGTTCAGTCATTCAATAGAGACCAACTCTTTCAGACCCCATGGACTGCAGCATGCCAGACCTCCCTGTCCATCACCAATTGCCAGAGCCTGCTTAAACTTATGTCCATTGAATAAGTGATGCCATCCAACCATCTCATCCTCTGTGTTCCCTTCTCCTCCTGCCTTCAATCTTTCCCAGCAGCAGGGTCTTTTCCAAGGAGTCAGTTCTTTGCATCAGGTGGCCAAAGGATTGGGGTTTCAGCTTCAGCATCAGTCTTTCCAATGAATGTTCAGGACTGATTTCCTTTAGGATACACTGGCTTGATCTTGCAGTCTAAGAGACTCTCAAGAGTCTTCTCCAAAACAACAGTTCAAAAGAATCAATTGTTCTGTACTCAGCTTTCTTTATACACCAACTCTCACATCCATACATGACTACTGGAAAAACTATACCTTTGACAGACAGACCTTTGTCGACAAAGTAACATCTCTGCTTTTTAATATGCTAATGGGAAAGACTAGAGATCTCTTCAAGAAAATCAGAGATACCAAGGGAACATTTTATGCAAAGATGGGCTCGATAAAGGACAGAAACGGTAGGGACCTAACAGAAGCAGAAGATATTAAGAAGAGATGGCAAGAATACACAGAAGAACTGTACAAAAAAGATCTTCACGACCCAGATAATCATGATGGTGTGATCACTGACCTAGAGCCAGACATCCTGGAATGTGAAGTCAAGTGGGCCTTAGAAAGCATCACTACAAACAAAGCTAGTGGAGGTGATGGAATTCCAGTTGAGCTATTTCAAATCCTGAAAGATGATGCTGTGAAAGTGCTGCACTCAATATGCCAGCAAATTTGGAAAACTCAGCAGTGGCCACAGGACTGGAAAAGGTCAGTTTTCATTCCAATCCCAAAGAAAAGCAATGCCAAAGAATGCACAAACTACCGCACAATTGCACTCATCTCACATGCTAGTAAAGTAATGCTCAAAATTCTTCAAGCCAAGCTTCAGCAATATGTGAACCATGAACTTCCTGATGTTCAAGCTGGTTTTAGAAAAAGCAGAGGAACCAGAGATCAAATTATCAACATCTGCTAGATCATCGAAAAAGCAAGAGAGTTCCAGCAAAACATCTATTTCTGCTTTACTGACTATGCCAAAGCCTTTGACTGTGTGGATCACAATAAACTGTGGAAAATTCTGAAAGAGACGGGAATGCCAGACCACTTGACCTGCCTCTTGAGAAACCTATATGCAGGTAAGGAAGCAACAGTTAGAACTAGACATGGAACAACAGACTGATTCCAAATAGGAAAAGGAATACGTTAAGGCTGTATATTGTCATCCTGCTTATTTAACTTATTGCAGAGTCCATTATGAGAAACGCTGGGCTGGAAGAAGCACAAGCTGGAATCAAGATTGCTGGGAGAAATATCAATAACCTCAGATATGCAGATGACACCACCCTTATGGGAGAAAGTGAAGAGGAACTAAAAAGCCTCTTGATGAAGGTGAAAGAGGAGAATGAAAAAGTTGGCTTAAAGCTCAACATTCAGAAAACAAAGATCATGGCATCTGGTCCCATCACTGCATGGGAAATAGATGGAGAAACAGTGGAAACTGTGTCAGACTTTATTTTTGGGGGCTCCAAAATCACTGCAGATGGTGACTGCAGCCATGAAATTAAAAGACACTTACTCCTTGGAAGGAAAGTTATGATCAATCTAGATAGCATATGAAAAATCAGAGACATTACTTTGCCAACAGAGGTCCGTCTAGTCAAGGTTATTTCCAAGGTTTTTCCTGTGGTCATGTATGGATGTGAGAGCTGGACTGTGAAGAAGGCTGAGCGCCGAAGAATTGATGCTTTTGAACTGTGGTATTGGAGAAGACTCTTGAGAGTCCCTTGGACTGCAAGGAGATCCAACCAGTCCATTCTGAAGGAGATCAGCCCTGGGATTTCTTTGGAAGGAATGATGCTAAAGCTGAAACTCCAGTATTTTGGCTACCTCATGCGAAGAGTTGACTCATTGGAAAAGACTCTGATGCTGGGAGGGATTGGGGGCAGGAGGAGAAGGGGATGACAGAGGATGAGATGGCTGGATGGCATCACTGACTCAATGGACATGAGTCTCAGTGAACTCCGGGAGTTGGTGATGGACAGGGAGGCCTGGCGTGCTGCAATTCATGGAGTCGGATAGAGTCAGACATGACTGAGCAACTGAACTGAACTGAGGTTGGTAATAGGGTTTTTTCCAAGGAGCAAGCATCTTTTAATTTCATGACTGCAGTCACCATCTGCAGTGGTTTTGGAG
This sequence comes from Tragelaphus eurycerus, assembly GCA_935064755.1. Taxonomy (NCBI): domain Eukaryota; kingdom Metazoa; phylum Chordata; class Mammalia; order Artiodactyla; family Bovidae; genus Tragelaphus; species Tragelaphus eurycerus. The sequence goes on from CAKXYN010000023.1 coordinate 19,758,094, forward strand.
ACCCCAAAAATGAAGTCTGACACTGTTTCCATTATTTCGCCATCTATTTCCCATGAAGTGATGGAACCAGATGCCATGATCTTCGTTTTCTGAATGTTGAGCTTTAAGCCAACTTTTTCACTCTCCTCTTTCATTTTCATCAAGAGACTTTTTAGTTCCTCTTCACTTTCTACCATAAGAGTGGTGTCATCTGCATATCTGAGGGTGTTGATATTTCTCCTGGTAATCTTGATTCCAGCTTGTGCTTCATCCAGTCCACCATTTCACATGATGGACTCTGCATATAAGTTAAATAAGCAGGGTGACAATATACAGCCTTGACGTACACCTTTTCCTATTTGGAACCAGTCTGTTGTTCCATGTCCAGTTCTAACTTGCTTCTTGATCTCTTGTTCCTCTGCCTTTTCTAAATCCAGCTTGAATATCTGGAAGTTCATGGTTCATGTACTGTTGAAGCCTGGCTTGGAGAATTTTGAGAATTACTTTGCTAATGTGTGAGGTGAGTGTAACTGTGTGGTAGTTTGAACATTCTTTGGCATTGACCTTCTTCAGGACTGGAATGAAAACTGACCTTTTCCAGTTCTGTGGCCACTGCTGAGTTTTCTAAATTTGCTGGCATATTGAGTGCAGCACTTTCACAGCATCAGCTTTTAGGAAGAATTGATGCTTTTGAACTGTGGTGTTGGAGAAGACTCTTGAGAGTCCCTTGGACTGCAAGGAGATCCAACCAGTCCATTCTGAAGGAGATCAGCCCTGGGATTTCTCTGGAAGGAATGATGCTAAAACTGAAACTCCAGTACTTTGGCCACCTTATGCAAAGAGTTGGCTCATTGGAGAAGACTCTGATGCTGGGAGGGATTGAGGGCGAGAGGAGAAGGGGATGGCAGAGGATGAGATGGCTGGATGGCATCACTGACTCAATGGATGTGAGTCTCAGTGACTTCCAGGAGTTTGTTATGGACAGGGAGGCCTGGCGTGCTGCAATTCATGGGGTCACAAAGAGTCGGACACGACTGAGCAACTAATCTGATCTGAATTGGAATTCCATCACCTCCACTAGATTTTTCATAGAGACGTTTCCTAAGGCCCACTTGACTTAGCATTCCAGGATGTCTGGCTCTAGTTGAGCGATCACACCATCGTGGTTATCTGGGTCATGATTTTTTTGTATAGTTTCTGTGTATTCTTGCCACCTCTTCTTAATATCTTCTGCTTCTGTTAGGTCCACACCAATTCAGTCTTTTATTGTGCCCATCTTTGCATGAAATTTTCCCTTGGTATCTCTAATTTTCATGAAGAGATCTAGTCTTTCCATTCTATTGTTTTCCTCTATTTCTTTGCACTTATCACTAAAGAGGCTTTATCTCTCCTTGCTATTCTTTGGAACTCTGCATTGAAATGGGTATATCTTTCCTTTTCTTCTTTGCCTTTAGCTTTTCTTCCTTTCTCAGCTATTTGTAAGGCCTCCTCAGACAATCATTTTGCATTTCTTTTTTCATAACCCTTGTTATAACCCTTCTTCCTTCTGCCTATAAAAGTCCTCAGAACTCTAATCTATCTGCTAGATGGTATGCTGCCTGATTAAAAGGAATTTTTGCTCAAATAAACTCCTGAAACTTTTAATGTCTCAGTGTTTATTTTATTTTTTTTTCCAGAATCATAGTAGATTTTATTTTTTTTTATCAAGAATCTCTTTTATTGATTATCAGAAACATTACAAACATCTAATATGAACAAATTGTAACATGACAGTATTTAGTTTGAACAATTAATACATTTCAGATATAATATTATACATATTTCAATGTTATTCTCCCCAATCATCCCACCCTCTCCCGGTCCCAGAGTCCAAAAGTCTGGTCTATACATCAGTGTCTCTTTTGCTGTCTCGTAAATAGGGTTATTTTTACCATCTTTCTAAATTCCATATATATGCGTTAGTATTCAGTGTTTATTTTAATAAGATGTTGACTAAAATATATAGTCAGAACCTGAAAGTAGAGTTATTTTATTTGGTGGGAATATTTAGGACCCTGAGCCCAGGAGACAGCATCTCAGTAACTCTGAGAAAACTGCTCCAAGGAGACAGGAGAGGAAGTCAGGCTATATACAGGTTTGCAATAAAGGGAGCAAGCAGTCTGAGCATCAAAGATCAGGTATCAAGCCAAGATATTTGGCATTCTTTGTATGGGAAGACGCAAGCCTTGGGCTCACTGAAATCATTCCTTTCATATGCATATTAGCTACCTAGGGCCAATCCCCTTTCCTTGTTCACCTTGCTTCCTACTTTCCACCAGCTCCTCAACAGTCACGGTGTGGGGTGGCAGCATCCACTGGATCGCAATTTGGGGAACCCTCATTCACATTTGGAGGCCAGAAATCACTGATGCCTCTGACTTTTCTTGTTTATTAACATGGCAGGAGATATTTTCATTTCACAAAGATTAACTAGTAGAGGTAATTTTCAAGTATCAGATCAGATCAGATCAGATCAGTCTCTCAGTCGTGTCCGACTCTTTGCGACCCCATGAACTGCAGCACGCCAGGCCTCCCTATCCATCACCAGCTCTCGGAGGTCACTCAGACTCACATCCATCGAGTCAGTGATGCCATCCAGCCATCTCATCCTCTGTCGTCCCCTTCTCCTCCTGCCCTCAATCCCTCCCAGCATCAGAGTCTTCTCCAATGAGTCAACTCTTCGCATGAGGTGGCCAAAATACTGGAGTTTCAGCTTTAGCATCATTCCTTCCAGAGAAATCCCAGGGCTGATCTCCTTCAGAATGGACTGGTTGGATCTCCTTGCAGTCCAAGGGACTCTCAAGAGTCTTCTCCAACACCACAGTTCAAAAGCATCAATTCTTCGGCACTCAGACTTCTTCACAGTCCAGCTCTCACATCCATACATGACCACAGGAAAGACCATAGCCTTGACTAGGCGAACCTTTGTTGGCAAAGTGATGTCTCTGCTTTTGAATATGCTATCTAGGTTGGTCATAACTTTCCTTCCAAGGAGTAAGCGTCTTTTAATTTCATGGCTGCAATCACCATCTGCAGTGATTTTGGAGCCCAGAAAAATAAAGTCTGACACTGTTTACACTGTTTCTCCATCTATTTCCCATGCAGTGATGGGACCAGATGCCATGATCTTCGTTTTCTGAATGTTGAGCTTTAAGCCAACCTTTTCACTCTCCACTTTCACTTTCATCAAGAGGCTCTTTAATTCTTCTTCACTGCCTGCCATAAGGGTGGTGTCATCTGCATATCTGAGGTTATTAATATTTCTCCCAGCAATCTTGATTCCAGCTTGTGCTTCTTCCAGTCCAGCGTCTCTCATGATGTACTCTGCATATAAGTTAAATAAGCAGGGTGACAATATACAGCCTCGATGTACTCCTTTTCCTATTTGGAACCAGTCTGTTGTTCCATGTCCAATTCTAACTGTTGCTTCCTGACCTGCATATAGGTTTCTCAAGAGGCAGGTCAAGTGGTCTGGTATTCCCATCTCTCAGAATTTTCCACAGTTTATTGTTATCCACACAGTCAAAGGCATTGACATAGTCAATAAAGCAGAAATAGATGTTTTGCTGGAACTCTCCAGGAACTCAAAGGGCAGAGTTGCAGCTGGACCTCAGAAATAGACTAAAATAGTGATTGAGGGCACAGAATGCTCTTTCTCTGTCTCCCATCTCTGTTTCTCTTTATGTGTCTGCTTTATTCTTGGCTTTTGCTCCAGGCAAATTGTCTTTATTTACCGATGACGGTCATGGAAAGTAGACATTACTATTTCAATCTCATTTTTTTGGAGATTTATACTGGAACTGCTAAATGCATCTCCAAATTTCTGGACAAAAATATTGATTGAACAAACTTTTGACAGTTTCCCACTCTTGGAACACTGTGAGGTTAATCTCATATTTTACAAATATGACTACTCCTATAAAGCCTTTTCGGGGAAGGCAATGGCACTCCACCCCAGTACTCTTGCCTGGAAAATCCCATGGACGGAGGAGCCTGGTAGGCTCTAGTACATGGGGTCGCTAAGAGTCGGACATGACTGAGCAACTTTACTTTCACTTTTCACTTGCATGCATAGGATAAGGAAATGGCAACCCACTCCAGTATTCTTGGCTGGAGAATCCCAGGGACGGAGGAGCCTGGTGGGCTGCCGTCTATGGGGTCGCATAGAGTCGGACACGACTGAAGCGACTTAGCAGCAGCAGCAGCATAAAGCCTTTTGGGTTAATAGGCAGTCCTCATAAAAGCAGTGATTGTAGGAGAAAAAAATGTTCACACACAAAAAAAAATTGGTGTCAATTACAACTTTTAAAAATAGTGAGTCCCTAAATTTGGGGTCACAAAGAGTCGGACACAACTGAGTGACTGAACTGAACTTTGGGAAACTCAGCAGTGGCCACAGGACTAGAAAAGGTCAGTTTTCATTCCAATCCCAAAGAAAGGCAATGCCAAAGAATGCTCAAACTACTGCACAATTGCACTCATCTCACACACTAGTAAAGTAATGCTCATAATTCCCCAAGCCAAGCTTCAGCAATATGTGAACCATGAACTTCCTGATGTTCAAGCTGGTTTTAGAAAAGGCAGAGGAACCAGAGATCAAATTGCCAACATCCACTGGATCATGGAAAAAGCAAGAGAGTTCCAGAAAAACATCTATTTCTGCTTTATTGACTATGCCAAAGCCTTTGACTGTGTGGATCACAATAAACTGTGGAAAATTCTGAAAGAGATGGGAATACCAGACCACCTGACCTGCCTCTTGAGAAATCTGTATGCAGGTCAGGAAGCAACAGTTAGAACTGGACATGGGACAACAGACTGGTTCCAAATAGGAAAAGGAGTACGTCAAGGCTGTATATTGTCACCCTGTTTATTTAACTTCTATGCAGAGTACATCATGAGAAATGCTGGACTGGAAGAAACACAAGTTGGAATCAAGATTGCTGGGAGAAATATCAATAACCTCAGATATGCAGATGACACCACCCTTATGGCAGAAAGTGAAGAACTAAAGAGTCTCTTGATGAAAGTGAAAGAGAAGAGTGAAAAAGCTGGCTTAAAGCTCAACGTTCAGAAAACTAAGATCATGGCATCTGGTTCCATCACTTCATGGGAAATCGATGGGGAAACAATGGAAACAGTGTCAGACTTTATTTTGGGGGCTCGAAAATCACTGCAGATGGTGACTGCAGCCATGAAATTAAAAGACGCTTACTCCTTGGAAGGAAAGTTATGACCAACCTAGATAGCATATTCAAAAGCAGAGATATTACTTTGCTAACAAAGGTCCATCTAGTCAAGGCTATGGTTTTTCCTGTGATCATGTATGGATGTGAGAGTTGGAGTATAAAGAAGGCTGAGATCTGAAGAATTGATGCTTTTGAACTGTGGTGTTGGAGAAGACTCTTGAGAGTCCCTTGGACTGCAAGGAGATCCAACCAGTCCATCCTAAAGGAGATCAGTCCTGGGTGTTCTTTGGAAGGACTAATGCTAAAGCTGAAACTCCAATACTTTGGCCACCTGATGTGAAGAGCTGACTCATTGGAAAAAAAAAAAAACCCTGATGCTGGGAGGGATTGGGGGCAGGCAGAGAAGGGGATGACAGGGGATGAGATGTTTGGATGGCATCACCGACTCAATGCACATGAGTTTGGGTGGACTCCGGGAGTTGGTGATGGACAGGGAGGCCTGGTGTGCTGCAATTCATGGGCTCACAAAGAGCTGGACATGACTGAGCAACTGAACTGAACTGAATATACATTATTATAAAATCTCTTTTAGAATTTCTATTTGCTAGAATAATTTAAATTATTTGAATAACTTGAAATCCTTTGTCATCTTAAAATCACCCTAGTTAAAAACTCTTATCTTAAAAATAAAAAACCTGTTATCTTCAGTTTTGTATTAAAATTAGCATTCTCATTTAATTTCTTTTTGCCTGAATGCGACAGTATCACATTCCCCCCATTGCCTTCAAGTCATTATTGACTCTTTTCCTTTACTTCTAATCTTTCACATATTTTCAGCCTCCAAACTCTACTAATACTTCCATCATGAAACTTTTAAAACTTGATTCTTTTTTCTTTTCCATATTACATAATTCTGTAATTGTACTTGTTTCTTCATCACTTGTTTATAAATTACTTGGGTTGTGTAATGCGTTTCATATTCAGACTCTTTTCAATTCAAAAGAATATACATGTATTAGTTTTAGATTTTTTGTTGTTTAAGCAGGTGACATATTTCATCTTCTCTAATTCAAGAATAAGTCACTACCATTTACAGACTCCAAAATGGTAAATGGAATAATTCTTACTCGAAGACTTAGCTTCTTGATTTAGAATAAATTCTAAGTTTATTTTTCTTGTCATAGGGCTGCTATCAAGATTAAATCCTCCAAATTTATTGCCTATGGTTTTTAGCACCTTATTTGTGTTTTCTGAATGCATATATTAATATCAATATTCAAATTTTAAACCTAATTCCTCAAATTGCTCACCAGCCTTTTTTCTGCTATTTATTCATACAAACTTTCTTCTTGATAAAATTAACCTACGCAAAGTCTTCTAAACACAACTTGGACATTGTTAACTCTGTGCTTTTGCATATAATACTACAGTATCTAAAATATCCTCTATTCTCTTATTTTCTTATTGTAGTATTTCCTATTTGGTGAGGGTTACCTGAAGCTCTGTGACTTTCACAAAGGCTGTGACAGTTTCAGCCCTCAGTAATATCTCCTTTCTTCAAGAAATTTTGATATCTATAGTCTTTTATATTTAAATAAGAATCTCATAATTTTACTTTATTAATGATTTTAAAGCACATATCCTGTTAATACTAAATATATTTCAGACTCCAGCATAGAAGAGACTACAGTTTCTATATCCTTGCATGTTTAATAAAAACAAAATTAATTAATTGGTATAATTATAGAATTGAATACAGTTGACCAGGTTAAAAGCACAAGACACTAGGCAGTTCCAAAATAGTTTGATATGCCCTCTCTGAAAATAAAAAGAAGTAGAAACATTATACAATTGTCCCATACTTCCTATTTACAAATTTACAGTCAGAAGTCTTTTTGAATCACCCTCCAGAAGTTTTACTCTATTGATGTTTTTTATTTTATTAAGAAAAGTGATCAATAAAAACAGATCTATCAATCTCTTTAACAAGTAGTGCTGGGAAAACTGGTCAACCACTTGTAAAAGAATGAAACTAAAATACTTTCTAACATCATACACAAAAATAAACTCAAAATGGATTAAAGATCTAAACATAAGACCAGAAACTATAAAACTCCTAGAGGAAAACACTCTCAGACATAAATCACAGCAGGATCCTCTATGACCCACCTCCCAGAGTATTGGAAATAAAAGCAAAAATAAACAAATGGGACCTAATTAAAATTAAAAGCTTTTGCACAACAAAGGAAACTATAAGCAAGGTGAAAAGGAAGCCTTCAGAATGGGAGAAAATAACAGCAAATGAAGCAACTGACAAAGAATTAATCTCAAAAATATACAAGCAACTCCTACAGCTCAATTCCAGAAAAATAAATGGCCCAATCAAAAAATGGGCCAAAGAACTAAACAGACATTTCTCCAAAGACATACAGATGGCTAACAAACACATGAAAAGATGCTCAACATCACTCGTTATCAGAGAAATGTAAATCAAAACCACAAGGAAGTACCATTTCACGCCAGTCAGAATGGCTGCTATCCAAAAGTCCACAAGCTATAAATGCTGGAGAGGGTGTGGAGAAAAGGGAACCCTCTTACACTTTTAGTGGGAATGCAAACTAGTACAGCCACTATGCAGAACAGTGTGGAGATTCCTCAAAAAACTGGAACTAGAATTGCCATATGACCCAACAATCCCACTGCTGGGCATACACACCAAGGAAACCAGAATTGAAAGAGACACGTGTACCCCAGTGTTCATCGCAGCACTGTTTATAATAGCCAGGACATGGAAGCAACCTAGATGTCCATCAGCAGACGAATGGATAAAGAAAGCTGTGGTACATATATACAATGGAATATACTCAGCCATTAAAAAAAATACACTTGAATCAGTTCTAATGAGGTGGATGAAACTGGAGCCTATTATACAGAGTGAAGTAAGCCAGAAAGAAAAACACCAATACAGTATACTAATGCATATATATGGAATATAGAAAGATGGTAATGATAACTCTATATGAGAGACAGCAAAACGACTGAGTGACTGAACTGAACTGAAGAGACACAGATGTATAGAACAGTCTTTTGGACTCTGTGGGAGAGGGCGAGGGTGGGATGATTGGGGAGAATGGCATTGAAACATGTATATTATCATATGTGAAACAGATCGCTAGTCCAGGTTCAATGCATGAGACAGGGTATTCGGGGCTGGTGCACTGGGATGACCCAGAGGGATGGGATGGGGAGGGAGGTGGGAGGGTGGCTCAGTAGGGGGAATACATGTACACACATGGTGGATTTATGTCAATGTATGGCAAAACCACTACAATATTGTAAAGTAATTAGCCTCCAATTCAAATAAATAAATTTATATTAAAAAAAAAACAGATCTATCATCAAAGGCCAATTGTGGTTGACCTAAACTAGTTTAGACAATCTCATCACTTCTGTGGTGGTGACAGTGAGGACTATGCTCATCAGTGAGCTTCTCTGGCCACAGAGATGGGCAGTGAGCTTCAACAGTAGACAATCAGCATGACACCCAGAGATACATTTGATGATCATGAAACTTGACCCACTCTCACCACATATCATGAAATTATTGAGAAGAGAAATGAATCAATTTGCTACTGGTGACTGCTTTGTGACCTGAGGCTACCAAATTGAGGATGAAGCCGACATTCCAAAGATGTCAGAGGCAGTGAGCGAACAACAGAGAAATGAAGTCAAAACCCTGAGACAATTAACCCTGAACTTGAAAATTCTAAACTTTCTATCATATATGAGCAAATATCTACCTCTTTTGTTTAAATAAGTTTGATGTGAGTTTATTATTACCTGCGATGACAAACATTTAATTACCATACATAAGTGTATCATTTTATATTTTATGTTGTATTTATAGGTTTTATTTGTCTTGCTCCTATATTGCAATCTGTGAGCTAAATGCACAGATACTATTATCCTGATTTTACAGAAAAGAATTTGAAAGCTCAAGGAGGTTAGAAGATTTTATTAAAAGAAGAAGCTTGCTTAAGGTTTTAGCTCAGGATTTTGGAAATTCATCACAATGTTCTTTGTATATTGTTGCTCTTCAGTCACTCAGTCATGTCCACTCTTTGCGACCCCATGGACACGTCAGGCTTCCCTGTCCTTCACCATCTCCCAAAGTTTGCTCAAACTCATGTCCATTGAGTCAGTAATGCCATCCAACCAGTTCATCCTCTGTTGTCCCGTTCTCCTCCTGCCTTCGATCTTTCCCAGCATCAGGGTCTTTTCTAGGTTTGTCATTGCTTTTCTTCCAAGGAGCAAGCATCTTTTAATGTCATGGCTGCAGTCACTGTCCACAGTGATTTTGGAGCCCAAGAAAATAAAGTCTGTCACTGTTTCCATTGTTTCCCCATCTATTTGCCATGAAGTGATGGGACCAGATGCCACAATCTTCGTCTTTTGAATGCTGACTCTTAAGCCAGCTTTTTTACTCTCCTCTTTCACCTTCAGCAAGGGGCTCTTTAATTCCTCTTTGCTTTCTGCAATAAGGATGGTGTCATCTGCATATCTGAGGTTATTGATATTTCCATAGATATATTGTTCTATAGAAACAATATCATTCTTTCTATGCTATGCTACGCTACGTCACTTCAGTCGTGTCCGACTCTGTGTGACCCCGTAGACCCACCCCTGGTGGGTGAGCCCACCAGGCTCCCCTGTCCCTGGGATTCTCCAGGCAAGAACACTGGAGTGGGTTGCCATTTCCTTCTCCAACGCATGAAAGTGAGAAGTCAAAGTGAAGTCGCTCAGTCATGTCCAACTCTTAGCGACCCCATGGACTGCAGCCTACCAGGCTCCTCTGTCCATGGGATTTTCCAGCAAGAGTACTGGAGTGAGGTGCCAGAATTTGCTAAATTGAGTAGAGGGGCATTTGCTGTTGTTGCTCAGTTGCTAAGTCATGTCTGACTCTGCGACCCTATGGAAGCAGCATGTCAGGCTTCCCTGTCTTTCACTATCTCCCAGTTTTCTCAAATTCATATCCATTTGCCCCAGAGTTTGCTCAAATTCATTGAGTCAGTGATCCTATCCAACCGTCTCATCCTCTGCCACCCTCTTCTCCTTTTGCCTTCAGTCTTTCCTAGCATCAGGGTCTTTTCCAGTGAATCAGTTCTTTGCATCAGGTGGCCAAAGGTTCAGCTTCAGCATCAGTCACTCCAATGAAAATTTAGAGTTGATTTCCTTTAGGATTGATTGGCTACAGTCCAAGGGACTCTCAGAAGTTTTCTCCAGCACCACAATTCAAAAGCATCAATTCTTCAGCTCTCAGTCGTCCTTATGGTCCAACTCTCATATACGTACATGACTACTGGAAAAACCATAGCTTTAACTATAAGGACTTTTGTCAGCCAAGTGATGTCTCTGCTGTTTAAGGTGTTGTCTAAGAGGTTCATCATAGTTTTTCTTCCAAGGAACAACTGTCTTTTAATTTCATGGCTACAGTCACCATCCACAGTGATTTTGGAGCCCAAGAAAATAAAGTCTGTCATTGTTTCCACTTTTTCCCCATCTATTTGCGAGGAAGTGATGAGATGGCTGGATGGCATCACTGACTCGATGGATGTGAGTCTGAGTGACCTCCGGGAGTTGGTGATCTACAGGGAGGCCTGGTGTGCTGCAGTTCATGGGGTTGCAAAGTGTCAGACATGACTGAGAGACTGATCTGATCTGATCTGATGTGACCAGATGCCATGATCTTAGTTTTTCGAATGTTGAGCTTGAAGCCAGTTTTTTCACTCTCCTCTTTCATCTTCATCAAAAGGCTCTTCAGTTCCTCTTCACTTTCTGTCTTTAGAGTGGTATCATCTGTATATCTGAGGTTGTTGATATTTCTCCTGGAAATCTTGATTCCTGCTTGTGATTCATCCGGCCTGGCATTTTGCATGATATACTCTTCATAGAACTTAAATAAGCATGGTGACAATATACAGCCTTATCATATTTTCCCATTTTGAACCAGTCCATTGTTCTATGTGAAATTCTAACTTTTGCTTCTTGACCTGAGTACAGGTTTCTCAGGAGACAGGTAAAATGGTCTGGGATTCCCATCTCTTTAAGAATTTTTTGCAGTTATTGTGATCCACACAGTCAAAACCTTTCGCATAGTCAATGAATCAGAACTAGATATTTTTCTGAAATTCCCTTGCTTTCTCTATGAACCAAGAGATTTGTTGGCAATTTGATCTCTGGTTTCTCTGCCTTTTCTAAATCCAGTTTGTACATCTGGAAATTCTCCATTCACATTCTGTTGAAACTTTCCTTGAACATAACCTTACTAGCATGTGAAATGAAGGCAACTGTATGGTCATTTGAACATTCTTTGACATTGCCCTTCTTTGGGATTGGAATGAAAACTGACCTTTTCCAGTCTTGTGGCCACTGCAGAGTTATCCAAATTTGCTGACACACTGAGTGCAGCATCATGCAGCAGTGATCTTTAACAGCATCATCTTATAGGATTTGAAATAGCTCAACTGGAATTCCATCACCTTCAGTAGTTTTGTTGACAGTAATGCTTCCTAAGCCCCACTTGACTTCACACTCCAGGATGTCTGGCTCTAGGCGAGTGACCACACCTTCATGGTTATTCTAGTCATTAAGGGAATGGGAATGGCAAGTCAGTCCAGTATTCTTGCCATGAGAACCTCATGAACAGTATGAAAAGGGAGGCATTATTAAGGTCATAAAAAGCACATGACTATATTTTGTTGGTAAGTTTATTTGGCCAGAAACATATTTAGGTTGTTCTAGGCATGATTGAGAAGAGACTAAAATGCAGGAAAGCAAAAGAAAGTGATGAATCCTTTCAGCATTGTGTGGGATTGTGAAGTCTGTGGAGAAAATCTTTTGCATAAGCTTTCAGCAATCCCTAATCTGTGCTTTTTCTCTTTTTTTTTTTTTAGTAATACATGTATGTTCCACACTTCCCCAAATAATCAAAAGATCTTTTATTTAGCCTTATACCTTTCTGTCAAGAACAAAGTGTCACATAAACTCATTAACTCGGAAGCACTAGGGGCTTAATTGAAATGAAAATTGTACCCCACCACAATTTGCAATTCAGTGAAGAATAATGAAGAGGATGATATTTACCTTAAAGGAATTGGGTAGTACTTATATTTCAAGCTGAAGAAGAAGATTTTGTGGGGACAAAGAGGTATTATCACCTCTTTACAAACCATAATTTTACATAACTGACTACTTAACTCTTTGTAAAGTCCACTAAAGTAGATGGCATTAATCATCACCCAGAGTTGAAGGCTTTAGAAACTTCAATACACATATTTAGAGATATGGTCGGAGCCCTGCACATAAATGTGAACAGAAGCTGGTACTTTGAAAGTACCAGCTACACACATGATTTCAGGCTATCAGATAACTGCAAGAAAGTAAGTGGGTTTAGATTGGAAGTAGTCCGTTATGTCAATTATATATTAATAATATCTAAGGTTTGTGTAGATAGGCAGCATTCATAATACACAGACACACATACATTTTTAATAAAATTGTTTAAAAGGTATAGCAAGTTCACAAATTATTTGTCTCCATTTTTTTCTAAAGAATTCATCCAAATATGCATGTCTTCATGATCTCATTTAATTCCCTTTTCCCAGAGATAACCAGGGCTTCCCAGGTGGTGATGGTGGTAAAGAACCAGCCTGCCAGTGCAGGAGACATAAGAGATGTCGGTTCGATTCCTGGGCTGGGAAGATCCCCTGGAGAAAGAAATAGCAACCCACGCCAGTATTCTTGCCTGGAAAATCCCATGGATAGAGTAGCTTGGTGGGCTATCGTCCATGGGGTCACAAAGAGTCGGACACGACTGAAGCAGCTGAGCATGCATGCATGCAGAGATAACCACTGTAAGTTTTTATTTTTTGCTAGAATATTCTTATATTTATGTACAGTAAGCCCCCTACATATGAACCTTCAAGCAGAAAACTTTCAAAGATGCAAACATGCATTCACATATCAGTTCATGTGTCTGGTGCACCTTGTCACATGTGTGTATCCTCTACAATTGATTGTGTTCCTGTGTACTTTACTGCACAGTACTGTATATAGTAGAGTAGTACAGTATCTCTATTTCAAGCCCAGGATGTCTGGAAGTAAGTGGCTATACAGTGGTATATAGTCAACTGTGTTAGTTGGGTACCTAGGCTAACTTTGTTGCACTTACAAATTAACTTATGAACATACTCTCAGAACAGAATTCATGTGTATGTAACAGACTTACTGTATAAATAGAATATTTACTAGATTTTTAAATATTACAGAAATACTATCCTATTTAAACTTATCACTTTGCTACTAGTTGTTTTTTTTTTTTAGCTTGACATTTGTTTGTATTACATCACATGAACATGTTACAATTTATATGCTCATTTGTTTTTAGGAGGACATTTAAACTGTTCTAACATTGTATAATAGTGACAGATGCTGCAGTATATACCCTTATGTTCACTATTTTGTGCCACTGTGCAGGAGTTTCTCAAGGATACACAGGTAGTTGTACCAATTACACTTTTTTGTATGTGTCTATTAGAATTTGTCTTCCCATATTCTTATCAACACTACTTTATCTGTTGCATGTATGGATATATATACTTTACCAATTTAATGGGGATATAATTTTAAATTTACATCCCCTAAATACTAATGAAGTTGAACAAGTAACATATTTATAGATGTTCTTATTTCCTCTTATGAATGACCTGTTCATAAATTAATTTTTATTTTCATTTTTATTTTCTGGGACCTCATGATATAGATATAGGCATAGACATAGATATAGATTAGCTATATGGGTAAAAAAGTCTTCTTCAATACCATAGCTTTAATTTTTAAGATGCTTTTTGGCACAAACATTTTAAATTTTAATGTAATGAAATGTATTAATGTTATGATCTCATAGTGTGTGCTTCTTCTATCCTAAATAATTCTTCCCTACCTCAAATCACAAATATATTCTCATACATTCAATAAATATTTGTTAAGCTACTGCTATATAGCTGATATATGTCTAACATTGATCTTGGAAATGTATAGAGTGAGCAACAAACATAATATCTATTTTTAAGAATCTTACATTCTAGTGAGAGGGGAGATACGAACAAATAAACTATGATAACTTGAAAACAATTCAGATTATAAAAAAAATAAAGCAGAACAGGTTGTGAGTAATAATAGAGATACTTACTTTAGGAACAGTAGTCAAGGAAGGAATCTCTGAGGAGGTAATGATGCATAAGAAATCCACCTGAATGGCTGAATTCATCTGAAACGAACCAAGAAAAGTTTAACTGTTAAAGGGTTCCAAACAGAAAGAACAGCAAGAGGAAAGGAGCTTGTGGGCTTGATCAACAGAGGCTTCCCTGGTGGCTCAGATGGTAATGAATCTGCCTGCAAAGCAGGAGACATGGGTTCAATCTCTGGGTCAGAAAGATTCCCTGAAGAAGGAAATGGCAACCCACTCCAATATTATTGCCTGGAGAATTCCAAGGGGTCACAAAGAGTTGGACAAGACTGAGCGACTAACACTTAAACCTATTTTTTCAGTCTTAACCCCAATGGCAACAGTCTAATGTTTGCCCTGTGCCCCCCAACTCACCAAAATTCATATGCTGAAATCCTAATCTTCAAGTCAATGATATTAAGAGATTGAGCCATTAGGAAGTGATTAGGTCATGAGGGTATGGCCCTCATGAATGGGATTAGGGCTCATAAAAGAGACCTCAAGGAATTTGTTTGCCCCTTCCACCATGTGAGACTCTAACAAAAAGTCTGCAACTTGGAACAGGCCCTCACCTGACCACGCTGGTGTCCTGATCTTGAACTCCTAGCTTACAGAACTGTAAGCAACAAATGTATGTTGTTTCTATTTCTTTTTTTATAGCACCCAAAATGAACTAAAATACATAGCATTCCTGTACATACAGAGTTTTAGCCTAATCGGATAAATTAGTTTAACATATATTATGATTTTCTATCTTTGTGACTTTATAAATATATACTCTTTTATATGACAGTCTCTCCACTCTCCATTTCACTTACCAAAGTGAATTTCCCTTAATTATTCATTCAAATGTCTACTATTTGTTATTTAATCATTGATGAAATTTTAATTTTCTCAGCCTTCTGAACTAATATTATCTCTTCTTCAGATCTTCCAAGATGTTGGCAAATATCTAAGCATATTTATAATACATTTTACCATATCTCTTCTCCTTTTTAAAAAAAAAAATCTTTCCTTCTATATTAGCGGAGAAGGCAATGGCACCCCACTCCAGTACTCTTGCCTGGAAAATCCCATGGACAGAGGAGCCTGGTAGGCTGCAGTCCATGGGATCGCTAAGAGTCGGACACGACTGAGCGACTTCGCTTTCCCTTTTCACTTTCATGCTTTGGAGAAGGAAATGGCAACCCACTCCAGTGTTCTTGCCTGGAGAATCCCAGGGACGGGGCAGTCTGGTGGGCTGCCGTCTATGGGGTCGCACAGAGTCATTGAAAGTATAATGAAAACAGGACCAAGATTTACTTGAATTTCTATGGAATATCATCAATGCCTAGTGTACTGCCTTACAAAGGTCAATGCTTAATATATAATTGAATTGAATTCATCACCAATGCAGTAGAGACTAGAATCAGTACTGGGGTAATATTCTGGCCTTCTCTATTTACTGGAAATTGTAGATGACAGTTACTCATAAGTTGTTTTGTACCTCTCTAGCCTCCATTTCCATCCTGTTTTAAGCAGTGTTTCTTAGTGTTAAACATTGTGTGTGTGTGTGTGTGTGTGTGTGTGGTGTGGTGTGTACCTTTTCCTTAGGTTGGATCTTTCTAGCTAAAGTATTTATCTGATCTGTGTTGCTGCTTTGGGAGAAAGACCTAATTCAAGCATTACAATATCAAATGAATGTCACAATTTGCTAAACATGAAAAGCCATTCAGTGATCAATGCCTTTAGATTTTATGTTTTTTACTCACTACAAGAGATTTTCCTATGTCATTTAATTTCTGTAATTAAATGCTGACCCTTGCAGTTAAAACTCATTTGAGTTTGGAAAATTGCTTGATTTCTCTTCCTCAGTATTTTCATGTGTAATATGGAAATAATAACTGCACAGAGGTTCTCTCCTTAAGTGATATAATATCAGTAAAGTACCTAGACGTGTCTAACATATTGTGTACATAACTAAATATTAGCACTTTCACTTCTATGCCTGTCCAAATAAATCTGCTTATATTTACATGGGCTAGCCAAAATTTTATAAATGTGGCAAGAAAGAGACAAGCCAAAACTTTATGATGAACAACGGACTTCAATCTCTCAATAGGTGTCACTGAGGCACCTATGTTGTGTGTTGTGCCCAGTGCAAACTGAGATAATGTTAAGGCACTGAGGACATTGGGCTTCACAGGTGGCGCTAGTGGTAAAGAATCCACCTGCCAATGCAGGAGATGTAAGAGACATGGGTTTGATCCCTGGGTCAGGAAGATCTCCTCAAGAGGAAATGGCGCCCCACTCCAGTATTCTTGCTAGGAGAATCTCATGGACAGAGGAGCCTGGCAAGCTAGAGTCCCTGAGGTCACAAAGAGTCCGACACAACTGAGCATCTGAAGATATTATAAGATTGAGTTACCTGACTTGGTCTGTAATTAATTATACTGGACTTTTGGCCTGCCTTGCTGGTTTATATTCCTGTTCTAGTGGGAGCTGGAGAGCCATACTATAAATTAAATTTCACTTGGCCAAGGATCTTCGACTTTGCATTGTCTTTCTATTTTATCTGAGGAAAGGTCTTGATACCAGTGACCCATATTCCCAGGCACATCTTGAGGCACTACACAGTATAGGTTCATCTGGAAGACTATTTATGACCATTAAGCTCTGAGTATTATTTTCAGCAACTTAAACTAACCAAACACATTAGGCATCATTAAGTTTGACAAGAGCTTCACAAATACCTCAGAGGGGTATCTTTACTTGGAATCTCTATAATGAATTATTGGCTACTACTGTTCAGAGAGCCAGCATAGGGATAAATCTCTTCTGTCTCTAGTATATACTACCTCCTATTTTACACTGGCCTATGATAATTAATCTCTGGGATGTCTTGTAACTAACAGCCTTGTTTTTTTGTTTGTTTTGTTTTGTTTTACTTATGGTGGAATGAGCATATTGCTGCAGGGGTTTCTTAATGTGGCCATCTTTCTTGGCCTTTCTAAGAAAGAAACCTCAAGGATAAATTTATTATAAGTGGCCATTGTTGATTTAGCTGTTTTCTTCATTCAAGGAAGTCAGAGGAGATTCTAAATTTTCTTTACTAAGAGACATCTTAGGAAAGCCTCTTTCATTAGTTTTGTTGATCCTCTAAAGAGTGCCTTGATTTTGGACTGAACAGGTACAATTTCCCCAAGGGACTCAGTTAAATGTTGATTATGTGGCAAAGATCAGGAATAGGTTTCTCTGCTGGTAAACATAAGGGAAAGAAAATATCTTCAGAGACAATGGGTGACACTGAATGGAACTACAGCAAAGTCCAAATGGGAAAATCAAGTCAAATACTAGTAAGAGAAGAAGCAACAAGTCTTGCAAGGGCAGAGGTTGGAATCCTGGTCTTTATGGAGGATATAAAGCTCCTTGAGTTGTGGTGGTAAGAGAATCATAGCAAAGGCAGGTTGAAAACAGCTGGGAGGGAGAGAAAAAGTAGAAGCAGGGGAAGAGTTCAGTTTTAGTGTCCTTGTTTTGCCTGGCCTATTATACTAGGGGCAAACTGGACACATCTAAAGTACCAAACAACTGCGCTCATTTCACATGCTAGCAAAGTAATACTCAAAATGCTTCAAGGCAGGCTTCAACAGAACATGAACTGAGAACTTCCAGATGTACAAGCTGGATTTAGAAAAGGCAGAGAAACCAGAGATCAAATTGCCAACAAATCTGTTGGATCATAGAAAAACTAAGGAAATCTCAGATAAAGGTCTACTTCTGCTTCATTGACTATGCTAAAGCTTTTGTGTGGATCACAACAAACTGTGGAAAATTCTTAAAGAGATGACCACCTTACCTGCCTCCTGAAAAATCTGTATGCAGGTTAAGAAGCAAAAGTTAGAACCTCACATGGAACAACAGGCTGGTTCAAAATCAGGAAACGAGTATGTCAAGGCTGTATATTGTCACCCTGCTTATTTAACTTCTGTGAAGTTTGAAACCATCAATTGAAAACATCATGTGAAATGCTGAGCTGGATAAATCACAAACTGGAATCATGATTGCCAGGAGAAATATCAACAACCTCAGATATGTAGATGATACCCCCTCTTATGGCAGAAAGTGAAGAACTAAAGACCTCTTTACAAAGGAGAAAGAGGAGAGTGAAAAAGCTGGCTTAAAATGTAACAGCCAAGAAACTAAGATCATAGCATCTGGTCTGATTGCTTCATGGCAAATAGATAGGGGAAAAATGGAAACAGTGAGAAACTTTATTTTCTTGGGGTCCAAAATCACTGCAGACAGTGATTGCAGCCATGAAAGTAAAAGATGCTTGTTCCTTGGAAGAAAAGCTATGACAAACCTAGACAGTGTATCACTTTGCCAACAAATGTCCATATAGTCAAAGCTATGGTTTTTCCAGTAGTCATGTACAGATGTGAGTTGGACCATAAAGAAGGCTGAGCACTGAAGAATTGATGGTTGCACACTGTGGTCCTAAAGACTTCTGAGAGTCCCTCAGACAGCAAGGAGATCAAAAAAGCCAATTCTAAAAGAAATCAACTCTGAATATTCATTGGAAGGACTGATGCTGAAGCTCCAATACTTTGGCCACCTGATGCGAAGAGCTGACTCATTGGAAAAGACCCTTATGCTGGGAAAGATTGAGGGCAAGAGAAGAGGGCAACAGAGAATGAGATGGTTGGATGGCATCACCAACTCAATGGATATGAATTTGAGCAAATTGTGGGAGATAGTGAAGGACAGGGAAGCCTGGCATACTGCAGCCAAAATTTTGGAAAAGTTTACAATTATCATCTGCAATATGAGCCTCATTTCATCTCTGAAACAGCCTAACCATGACTGGCAGTATATCTGAAACCCTATATCTGCTACTCCTCTTTATAGCCTTTAGTCCTCTACCTAGTGAGTCTTAAACGAGTCCCTTCATGTCCTCAGCCCACTAAACATATTCTGCTTTTTAGTCTCAGTTGTGTCAGCCAAGTTTATAATATTAGTTTTCTCTTCTAGCCTGTGTTGCACTATAGTTACCTACTAGGACAAAATTACTGCCCAAAACTCTAGCCCATGACATAAAGTCTTGAAAATTAGCATTTACTATGTTACTTTCTCTAAGAATGGGAACTACATAATTAGTGAGGCTCACTTAAAAATAAAAACATGGATGTTGTTGTGAAATTATTAACAAACTAAAGACAGTCACTGCAGGAGACTCAGGTTCAATCCCTGGGTCAGGAAAATCCCCTGGAGAAGAGAATAGCAACCCACTCCAATATTCTGGCCTGGAGAGTCCCATGGATACAGAAGCCTGGCGGGCTACAGTCCATAGGGTCGCAAAGAGTTAGGCACAACTGAGCAACTAAAAACAAACAAACAAACAAAAAAAGATGGTCACAGAAGAGCATTAAATCAACTGCTGATCCTTCCCAGCACAGAACTCCATGCAATTGTCTTAAATAAACCCAAGGCTGCCCAAATTTCACAGCCCAGACAGTATCTTGAGTCCTTTAAAAAAAATAACAAAAGGTTTTTTGTCTTGTAACTCTGAAAAGAGACAATCAGATCAGATCAGATCAGTCACTCAGTCGTGTCCGACCCTTTGCGACCCCATGAACTGCAGCACGCCAGGCCTCCCTATCCATCACCAGCTCTCGGAGGTCACTCAGACTCACATCCATCGAGTCAGTGATGCCATCCAGCCATCTCATCCTCTGTCGTCCCCTTCTCCTCCTGCCCTCAATCCCTCCCAGCATCAGAGTCTTCTCCAATGAGTCAACTCTTCGCATGAGGTGGCCAAAATACTGGAGTTTCAGCTTTAGCATCATTCCTTCCAAAGAAATCCCAGGGCTGATCTCCTTCAGAATGGACCGGTTGGATCTCCTTGCAGTCCAAGGGACTCTCAAGAGTCTTCTCCAACACCACAGTTCAAAAGCATCAATTCTTCGGCGCTCAGCCTTCTTCACAGTCCAGCTTTCACATCCATACATGACCACAGGAAAGACCATAGCCTTGACTAGGCAAACCACCCACCTAATCATACTTAAAGATCTTAGTTTCCTCTCAGGTAACCAACTAACTAGATCTTTTGTTAGAGAAACCTCCTGGATCTTGCCCAAGCCCCTCAGAGTAGATGAAATGATGGTACTCTCCTTAAGAGCATGACATCATCCAGTTAGCTCACCCTGACCAATTCCTGTCCCAGCACTGCCCATCCCCTCTGCTGTAGGGGCATATACCATCCTCCACAGTCAGCTTGTGAAAGTGAAAGTCACATCGCTCAGTTGTGTCTGACTCTTTTCCACCCCGTGGACTGTAGCCTACCAGGATCCTCTGTCCATGGGATTTTCCAGGCAAGAGAATTGGTGTGGGTTGCCATTTTCTTTTCCAGGGGATCTTCCTGATCCAGGGATTGAACTCAGGTCTCTCACATTGCAGGCAGACACTTTACCATCTGAGCCACCAGGGAAGCCCTTTTTTTCAGCTTATTTTCAGCTTAGCCTTTTTTTGGCTTATTTTCAGTTTAGCTGCCCATTCTTGCCAAAAAAAAAAAAAAAAAAAAATGGAACTCCTTTCCCACACTCACCTTTTTGAGTAAACCTGAAAGTTTTTTAGTAGTACCTGGAAGTTTTTAAGTTTCTGAGTGTGTAGTATGTGGCAGAGCAGATTTCTCATTGAACAGCCACATGGTTTAATTCAAGGACTTTAGTGTTTCCACTCAAAAACTATACCTTCAGTAATTTAAATCTTTAAGCACAGGCAGTGTGAATTCCCCACTCACTGAATTGCAGACTGCTTGAGTTGGAAGAATTTGGCCTAAGAAATGTGAGATTTTTCTCTGATCCAATGCGGTTTCTGGGCACTGAGATAGCACTTTTCCCAAGGATCCTTGCTCAACTGTCCTAGTTCTTACACTTCTAAGTCCAAAGATGAACTATAAGGCCACTTTCAGGAATGGGACCCAGACGTCCAATGCCCTGGACCAATTAGTACCTTATAAACTTAATTCTTTCCCTCAGAATTGCTTTCCTGTCAAATCTTATTTCTCTTGTTTCTCTGTCATTCTGAGCTTCAACTAAATAGCACCTAAGCCCAATGTTCTTTAAAAATATAAATACTAAATAAAAATTATTTGACCTTCCTCAATGATAATTATGGGCTTCCCTTGTGGTTCAGGTGGTAAAAATTCAGCCTGCAACACGGGAGACCTGAGTCTGATCCCTGAGTTGGGAAGATGCCCTAGAGAAGGGAAAGGCTACCCACTCCAGTATTCCGGCCTGGAGAATTCCACAGATTAGTCCATGGGGTTGCAAAGAGTCGAACACAACTAGATGACTTTCACTTTAACTTTTCTTTCAATGATAATTATGGTTACAAGAAACTTCAGTTCAGTTCAGTTGTTCAGTCATGTCTGACTCTTTGCGACCCCATGAATTGCAGCACGCCAGGCCTCCCTCTCCATCACCAACTCCCGGAGTTCAACCAGACTCACATCCATCAAGTCAGTGATGCCATCCAGCTATCTCGTGCTCTGTCATCCCCTTCTCCTCCTACCCTCAATCCCTCCCAGCATCAGAGTCTTTTCCAATGAGTCAACTCTTCGCATGAAGTGGCCAAAGAACTGGAGTTTCAGCTTTAGCATCATTCCTTCCAAAGAAATCCCAGGGCTGATCTCCTTTAGAATGGACTAGTTGGATTCCTTGCAGTCCAAAGGACTCTCAAGAGTCTTCTCCAACACCACAGTTCAAAAGCATCAATTCTTTGGTGATCAGTTTTCTTCACAGTCCAACTCTCACATCCATACAGGACCACTGGAAAAACCATACCCTTGACTAGACGGACTTTTGTTGGAGAAGTAATGTCTCTGCTTCTTCTTATGCTATCTAGGTTGGTCATAACTTTCCTACCAAAGAGTAAGCGTCTTTTAAGTTCATGGCTGCAATCATCATCTGCAGTGATTTTGGAGCCCAAAAAAATAAAGTCTGACACTGTTTCCAATGTTTCCCTATCTATTTCCCATGAAGTGATGGGACCAGATGCCATGATCTTCGTTTTCTGAATGTTGAGCTTTAAGCCAACAAGGTCTTTTTCACTCTTCTCTTTCATCAAGAGGCTTTTTAGTTCCTCTTCACTTTCTGCCATAAGGGTGGCATCATCTGCATATCTGAGGTTATTGATATTTCTCCTGGCAATCTTGATTCCAGCTTGTGCTTCTTCCAGCCCAGCGTTTCTCATTATGTACTCTGCATATAACTTAAATAAGCAGGGTGACAATATACAGCCTTGACGAACTCCTTTTCCTATTTGGAACTAGTCTGTTGTTCCATGTCCAATTCTAACTGCTGCTTCCTGACCTGCATATAGGTTTCTCAAGAGGCAGGTCAAGTGGCCTGGTATTCCCATCTCTTTCAGAATTTTCCACAGTTTATTGTGATCCACACAGTCAAAGGCTTTGGCATAGTCAATAAAGCAGAAATAGATGCTTTTCTGGAACTCTCTTGCTTTTTCCATGATCCAGTGGATGTTGGCAATTTGATCTCTGGTTCCTCTGCCTTTTCTAAAACCAGCTTGAACATCTGGAAGTTCACAGTTCACGTATTGCTAAAGTCTGGTTTGGAGAATTATGAGCATTACTTTGAGCATTCTTTGGCATTGCTTTTCTTTGGGATTGGAATGAAAACTGACCTTTTCTAGTCCTGTGGCCACTGCTGAGTTTTCCAAATTTGCTGGCATATTGAGTGCAGCACTTTCACAGCATCATCTTTCAGGATTTGGAATAGCTCCACTGGAATTCCATCACCTCCACTATCTTTGTTCGTAGTGATGCTTTCTAAGGCCCACTTGACTTCACATTCCAGGATGTCTGGCTCTAGGTCAGTGATCACACCATCATGATTATCTGGGTCGTGAAGATCTTTTTTGTACAGTTCTTCTGTGTATTCTTGCCATTTCTTCTTAATATCTTCTGCTTTTGTTAGGTGCATACCGTTTCTGTCCTTTATCGAGCCCATCTTTGCATGAAATGTTCCTTTGGTATCTCTGATTTTCTTGAAGAGAGCTCTAGTCTTTCCCATTCTGTTGTTTTCCTCTATTTCTTTGCACTGATCGCTGAGGAAGGCTTTCTTATCTCTCCTTGCTATTCTTTGGAACTCTGCATTCAGATGTTTATATCTTTCCTTTTCTCCTTTGCTTTTCACTTCTCTTCTTTTCACAGCTATTTGTAAGGCCTCCTCAGACAGCCATTTTGCTTTTTTGCATTTCTTTTCCATGGGGATGGTCTTGATCCCTGTCTCCTGTACAGTGTCACAAACTTCCGTCCATAGTTCATCAGGCACTCTATCTATCAGATCTAGTCCCTTAGATCTATTTCTCACTTCCACTGTATAATCATAAGGGATTTGATTTAGGTCATACCCAAATGGTCTAGTGGTTTTCCCTACTTTCTTTTAGTCTGAATTTGGCAATAAGAAGTTCATGATCTGAGCCACAGTCAGCTCCCAGTCTTGTTTTTGCTGACTGTATAGAACATCTCCATTTTTGGCTGCAAAGAATATAATTAATCTGATTTTGGTGTTGACCATCTGGTGATGTCCATGTGTAGAGTCTTCTCTTGTGTTGTTGGAAGAGGGTGTTTGCTATGACCAGTACGTTTCTTGGCAAAACTCTATTAGCCTTTGCCCTACAGGAAACATAAAAGTCAGCAATTCCTTTTTAAAGAGGGGTCATATATTTTGGCAACCCACTCCAGTGTTCTTGCCTGGAGAATCCCAGGGACGGGGAAGCCTGGTGGGCTGCCGTCTATGGGGTCGCACAGAGTCGGACACGACTGAAGTGACTTAGCACATAGCACACATAGCACATATATTTTATTTCCTCTAAATACAACAAAAAAGAAAGTGCTTTATTTTTTGTTTGTATATTTTGCTAAATGAGTAACAAAAACTATATTTTCAAGACTTACTGCACCAGTTTACTACCCATACTGCTTAAATCCCATGTGTCTGTTGCACATTCTGGCTCCAACCTGCCTCTAAGCATCGATTTAAGAATTAAATGGGATAATACATGTAAAATAGTTTTGAAAGTATAAAATGTGATTTTTAAAAATGTTTATACATGGAAATTTTATTTTTCACCTGGTATTTAATAAAACTGACAAGATAGTAAAATTCTAGAATGTTTAGATATGAGAAACACACATATATGAAAATACACACAGAGAGATAACAGTTCAAATGCTTCATTTCATAAGTGCCAAAACTGATGGAGCTAAAACTAGAAATTTGTTTTGTAGCTCCTAATTTCTTTCTTTGATATCTATGTGTTAAAAAAATTTGTTAGCATGCTGCTACTGCTGCTGCTAAGTCGCTTCAGTCGTGTCCAACTCTATGTGACCCCATAGATGGCAGCCCACCAGGCTCCCCCATCCCTGGGATCCTCCAGGCAAGAATACTAGAGTGGGTTGCCATTTCCTTCTCCAGTGCATGAAAGTGGAAAGTGAAAGTGAAGTCGCTCAGTTGTGTCTGACTCTTCGCAACCCC
Source organism: Tragelaphus eurycerus (assembly GCA_935064755.1). Classification (NCBI taxonomy): domain Eukaryota; kingdom Metazoa; phylum Chordata; class Mammalia; order Artiodactyla; family Bovidae; genus Tragelaphus; species Tragelaphus eurycerus. The sequence goes on from CAKXYN010000023.1 coordinate 19,783,125, forward strand.
ATGGACTGTAGCCTACCAGGCTCCTCTGTTCATGGGATTTTCCAGGCAAGATTACTGGAGTGGGGTGCCATCGCCATCTCTGTTTGTTAGCATAATTTTGAGCAAATACAAGAGGACAGAAACTGAACTATTCTTATGTGTAATTTCTTTGGTAAAACCATAAATACTGTATTGCAAGACTATAGGCAAAACATAACACCTGATTTTGTCTCTTTCAGTGACGTTAGGAAAAGTTGACAAGCAATATCTACATCCATTGCCAGGATTGCAAGATGATGACATTTTAATTATCTCATTTTATTTACCCTTACAAGTTATATTAACTTTATAAGAAAATGCTTCCCTCACCTCCTGGCTCTACTATTTGACCACCTGCTACTACAATGCACAATGAAAAGTAGAAAAGTTAGAATAAATGTTTTATCTTTTTTAATCTACTCAATTCTCTTTTCTTAAAAAATGCGATTTTAAAATTTGTCATTAGGAATTAATGGATGTAAATATATTTGAAGAGTTTCAATACATTGTAGTGCTTATTGTTACTGAAGCAAAAACATTCTAGAAACCAAAATTAAAATTTCTCCACAAAGCTCTGCTTCCCTCCTTCTTTCCCTTCCTTCATCCACCCTCCCTTCCCCACCCCCTTACTCTCGCCTTCCTCTCTCTCTCCCTCCCTGTCTCCCTTCCCTCCTTCCTTCCTTCCTCTTCTTCCTGCCTTTATCTTTCTTTCTTCATTCCTTCCCTCTTTCCACCTTCTATTTATTTTCAAGACCATAGGGATAGTCATTGCTACTGGGTTGGTTATTGTTACTAGGCCTTTTGAGTGGATAGAGTCAAGCTATTTATATTCATATTTTGAATTCAGTTTGAAAGTGAAAGTCACTCAGTTGTGCCCAACTCTTTGTGACCCCATAGCCTATACAGTCCTTGGAATTCTCCAGGCCAGAATACTGGAGTGGGTAGCCTTTCCCTTCTCCAGGGGATCTTCCCAGCCCAGGGATCAAACCTAGATCCCCACATTGCAGGTGGATTCTTTACCAGCTGATCCACAAAGGAAGCCAGACTGATATTTTTAATTCAAGTTCAGAACCATGGAATTTTGAACTTAACTTCTTCTAGTTTACATTTTCATTCTACTACACAAAGAATCTCAAGGGCAATTTATTTCACTCAAAGGCATTTAACTTTTCACACACAGTAGACTGAATAATTCTAACATTACCACTATTAATAATGATTCTTGAAATGTTTTAACACTTTTTGTTGTTGTTGATTTTCTACTCAGATCTTCCCCATTCTTGTACCATTTTTATGGTCATTCTGGGTTAATATTTTCAAGTACACTGTATGCTATTTTATAAGTGGTTTCATTTTTATTGTGGATTTTCTTGATTGTTTCCATATTTGGGGGGTTTGTTCATTTTGGTTTCTTTTCTACTTCAAGAGCTCCTATTGTTTGTATGTTGGATCTTCATTGTCTCTCTTCAATATTTGTCACTTTTTCTCAAATACTTTTTATCTCTTTATTATTTTTTTTAATTTTGTTTTCACCTTCCATTTATTTCAGTGTATTATATGATGGATTTATTCATTCTTTTGTGCTTTGTCTTTCAGTGTAGTCTTTAAAATTGAGTCTTAATTTTTGTTTCTGTTTCCTGAATTCTATTAACTTATGTCTGAGTTATTAAAATTATGATTTATTCTAATTTTATATAATTTTAAAACTAATTTTGAAATTGCACATTGCAATTATAATCCTACATTTTAATGGTTCATTGCAGCACCTTAAAGATACACTATATATATATATATATATCAACTATATCTCAATAAAAATTAAAATATAACAATACATTGCAGTATGTCTTTTTGACCTGATTTTATTTTTTGTAAGAATATATTTCTAGTCCTTATTCTGTTTTCTTTTAGTAATTTTTATGAAATTTACCTTGATATATTTCTGGTGTCTGTCTGTTTTATCAAATCAGTTTTCTTAAAACTTTAGAAAAGAAACACACTTCAAAATTGCCTTTCTAATCAAAATGAGCTCCCTCTATTGCTTTAACATCATTTAAAATATAAGTTTTTATCTTTTGAATTTTTTAAGATTCTATTTCCCATCTGACTTTTATTTAGATCTTCATTTTTCTTCTTATCTATCATTTCTGTTATGCTTGCTGCTGCTGCTGCTAAGTCGCTGCAGTCGAGCCCGACTCTGTGCGACCCCATAGATGGAAGCCCACCAGACTCCCCCGTCCCTGGGATTCTCCAGGCAAGAATACTGGAGCGGGTTGCCATTTCCTTCTCCAATGCATGAAAATGAAAAGTGAAAGTGAAGTCGCTCAGTCGTGTCCGACTCTTAGCGACCCCATGGACTGGAGCCCACCAGGATCCTCCGTCCATGGGATTCTCCAGGCAAAAGTACTGGGGTGGGGTGCCATTGCCTTCCCCTCTGTTATGCTTAATTACTCTTTAATGTTGTGTCAAGTGCCCCCAAAGGAGGGCACACAGTTTAAAGATTACATGGGACCAGACTGCAGGCTCTGTCATGACCTGTTATTGGTGTGTACAATAATCCTTCCATTTTCAACTGCTATACTCTCATCTTTTCATGCTTTTCAGTGAATACGTGTTGACAGTGTTTGGGGCTTATTATGACCTCATATACATTAGACATCTCATTCCTTTCTCTTTTAAGTCTGAATTTGGCAATAAGGAGTTCATGGTCCGAGCCACAGTCAGCTCCTGGTCTTGTTTTTGCTGATTGTATAGAGCTTCTCCATCTTTGGCTGCAAAGAATATAATCGATCTGATTTCGGTGTTGACCATCTAGTGATGTCCATGTATAGAATTGATGCTTTTGAACTGTGGTGTTGGAGAAGACTCTTGAGAGTCCCTTGGACTGCAAGGAGATCCAACCAGTCCATTCTGAAGGAGATCAGCCCTGGAATTTCTTTGGAGGGAATGATCCTGAAGCTGAAACTCCAGTATTTTGGCCACCTCATGCGAAGAGTTGACTCACTGGGGAAGACTCTGATGCTGGGAGGGATTGGGGGCAGGAGGAGAAGCGGACAACAGAGGATGAGATGGCTGGATGGCACCACTGACTCGATGGATGTGAGTCTGAGTGACCTCCGAGAGCTGGTGATGGACAGGGAGGCCTGGCGTGCTGCAGTTCCTGGGGTTGCAAAGAGTCGGACATGACTGAGCAACTGATCTGACCTGATCCTTTCTCTTTTGTGCAGATGCTTAGAGAATGTAAACTTTTTCACATTTCACAATTTGCTTCTATCTGCTTGTATTTTAAATCTACAAGGATATCCTATTATCCTATTCTGTCAAATCTTACCTGTTTGGTGCTGTTATTGTTTTGCTGTTTCATCACTCTTTCCAGTTTTATATGGAATTTGGAAAAACTAGCGTATTTTCTCGGAGAAGGCAATGGCACCCCACTCCAGTACTCTTGCCTGGAAAATCCCACGGACGGAGGAGCCTGGAGGGCTGCTGTCCATGGGATCGCTGAAGGTCGCACACGACTGAGCGACTTCACTTTCACTTTTCACTTTCATGCACTGGAGAAGGAAATGGCAACCCACTCCAGTGTTTTTGCCTGGAGAATCCCAGGGATGGGGGGAGCCTGGCGGGCTGCCGTCTATGGGGTCGCACAGAGTCGGACACGACTGAAGTGACTTAGCAGCAGCAGCGTATTTTCTAAGAACTTTATTTTCCTAGAACTATTTCAACTGTGATTATTCTTGCTTATTTATCAAACTAGGCTCAGTCTGACCACTACTAGGTAAAAATCTAATATTTTTATTTAAAACTATATTTATTGAAGATCTAATACCCTAATGAATCTTAATAGTCCTTTCAAATTATTCTGTGTATATCATGAAAGTAATATATATGTGTGTACCTTCAAAGTTTTTCAAGGTGATTGAATCTAGAGCAAGCTTCATTTGAAATTTATTTAGAACAAATATTTTTCATCTGAACAAAAATTTCAAATGATATAGAGCTCCACTACTTTTTTTTTTCCAGTTGATTATCATAGGCAAATTTTGATTATATTTTTATCTTTTTTTATAAAGAATGTTGAGCTGACATCTATACATACACATTCTCTTTCAAAATTGTTCAAAATTTCAGTGGAAGCCAAAAAATTTAAAAATATTTGAATTTGAGGAAATTATTAATAGAAATATAGTTTATGGTGTTATTTTATTTTATGTTATTAACTTTACCTAGGCACCTTCATCGGGGAAGGCAATGGCACCCCACCCCAGTACTTTTGCCTGAAGAATCCCATGGACGGAGGATCCTGGTAGGCTCCAGTCCATGGGGTCGCTAAGAGTTGGACACGACTGAGCGACTTCACTTTCACTTTTCACTTTCATGCACTGGGGAAGGAAATGGCAACCCACTCCAGTATTCTTGCCTGGAGAATCCCAGGGACGGGGGAGCCTGGTGGGCTTCCGTCTATGGGGTCGCACAGAGTCGGACACGACTGAAGCGACTTAGCAGCAGCAGCAGCAGGCACCTTTATAAAAGTATAAAATCTTTGGCCACATCATAAACCTAATGTGTCAGATTCTTTGGTAATGTATATCTTGGAAAATGTTTACATATTATTCAAATGCACAAATGCTGTCCTAGAGACTAGACATTTAGTCAGAAATAGATCAAGTAGCTAAAGCTACCAAAAATAAGACGAGAAAAATCAGTAGGTGGACTGAAAGTTAAGAAGGAGGGAGAATGGAGTACAGTTGAGAGTGAGAAAGACAGAACCTACAGGAAAACTAATGTAGAGTCAGCAGCCATTGTGAAAGTTCAGGGAATTTGTTGTACTTAATCAGGGAAGGCAGTAATTTAATACTGTGGCTGTGTCATACAGGATTTCTCATAAAATTCAGGAAAAGGGTGGCTCAGATGGTAAAGGATCCTAATGCAATGCAAGAGATCTGGGTTCAATCCATGGAAAGGGGAAATTCCCTGGAGAAGGGAATGGCTACCCACTCCAGTATTCTTGCCTGGAAAATCCTATGAACAGAGGAGCCGGGCAGGCTACAGTCCATGGAATTACAAAGAGCTGGACACAACTGAGTGACTAACACACACACATATAGCATATATATGACATGAGGGCCAAAATCTAGCCCTCTAGAGCTCAGGGCATACTTTAGTGCTGCTAAGTTGCTTCAGTCGTGTCCGACTCTGTGCGACCCCATAGACGGCAGCCAACCAGGCTCCCCCATCCCTGGGATTCTCCAGGCAAGAACACTGGAGTGGGTTGCCACTGCCTTCTCCATTGTGTGAAAGTGAAAAGTGAAAGTGAAGTTGCTCAGTCACGTCCGACTCTCAGCGACCCCATGGACTCCAGCCCACCAGGCTCCTCCATCCATGGGATTTTCTAGGCAAGAGTACAGGAGTGGCTTGCAATCAGTCATAAAACTCTTTCATAGTGTTTTGAATATTGCCTTATATAATTCTTATTTTTAAAAATACAGCTCTGTGCAAACATTTCCAACAGGTTTTAGTTGGCCTCTCAGTCAAGTCAGAAAGAGAAACACCAATACAGTATATTAACACATATATATGGGAGAAGGCAATGGCACCCCACTCCAGTACTCTTGCCTGGAAAATCCCAGGGATGGTGGAGCCTGGTAGGCTGCAGTCCATAGGGTTGCTAAGAGTTGGACACGACTGAGCGACTTCACTTTCACTTTTCACTTTCCTGCATTGGAGAAGGAAATGGCAACCCACTCCAGTGTTCTTGCCTGGAGAATCCCAGGGACAGGGGAGCCTGGTAGGCTGCCATCTATGGGTTCACACAGAGTCGGACACGACTGAAGTGACTTCAGATCAGTTGCTCAGTCGTGTCTGACTCTTTGCGACCCCATGAATCGCAGCACGCCAGGCCTCCCTGTCCATCATCAACTCCTGAAGGTCACTCAGACCCACATCCATCGAGTCAGTGATGCCATCCAGCCATCTCATCCTCTGTCGTCCCCTTCTCCTGCCCCCAATCCCTCCCAGCATCAGTCTTCTCCAATGAGTCAACTCTTCACATGAGGTGGCCAAAATACTGGAGTTTCAGCTTTAGCATCATTCCTTCCAAAGAAATCCCAGGGCTGATCTCCTTCAGAATGCACTGGTTGGATCTCCTTGCAGTCCAAGGGACTCTCAAGAGTCTTCTCCAACACCACAGTTCAAAAGCATCAATTCTTCGGCGATCAGCCTTCTTCACAGTCCAGCTCTCACATCCATACATGACCACAGGAAAAACCATAGCCTTGACTAGGTGAACCTTTGTTGGCAAAGTAATGTCTCTGCTTTTGAATATGCTATGAAGCGACTTAGCAACACATATATATGGAATTTAGAAAAACAGTAACGATGATCCTATATGCAAGGCAGCAAAAGAGACACAGATGTAAAGAACAGACTTTTGAACTATGTGGGAGAAGGCAAGGGTGGGATGATTGGAAAAAATAGAATTGAAACATATATATTACCATATGTAAAAGTTCAATGCATGAAGCAGGGCACTCAAAGCCGGTGCTCTGGGACAACCCAGAGGGATGGGGTGGGGAGGGAGGAGGGTGGGAGGGAGGTTCAGGATGCGGGAGACACATGTTCATCTGTGGTTGATTCAAGTTGGTATATGGCAAAAGCCATATATAATATTGTAATTATCCTCCAATTAAAATAAATTATTTTTAAAAAAGAATGATTAGTTTTTTATACTATGAAAAAATATTTGTCATTCTCATTTAGTATCTGAGAATTTAATACATACAAAAATAGAAGTCATGGATGAATCTTAGAAAGGCGACAACTGGGTTTAGCTTGAGTAGCTTAAGATACAATAAGGGATATTTTATGAACAAAGACTCAGGGTGCTTGATTAGCATAACCTATAAAGTATCAGACTGACCTAAAGCCTTAGTTGCTTAGTAGTTTGTTGCTTCTTTTTTGTTGTTGCTATTGCTTCTTTTTTACAGAGGTAAGTATATGATACTATTCAGAATCAGTGAGAAGTGAGCAGAGTCTGGAATATCTACATAGAAAGAGCCCATTCCATTGAAAATTAAGAGGAGACTGGTTGCGGAATACAATAGAGAGCTCAGATAAACCCATAAATCTACAGTCAATTAATCCATGACAAAGAAGGCAAGAATATACAATGGAAAAAAGACAGCCTCTTCCATGAGTTTTGCTGGAAAATTTAGACAACCACATATAAAACAGAAGATTAAAACATTCTTTCACACCGTGAACAAAAATAAATTCAAAATGATTTATAGGCATAAATATAAGACCAGAAACCTTAAATCCCTAGAAGAAAACATATGCAGAACAGTCTCTGATATGAATAGTAGAAATATTTCCCTGGACCAGTCTCCTAAGGCAACAGACATAAAAGCAAAAATAAACAAATGGGACCTAATCAAATTTAAAAAGCTTTTGCACAGAAAAGGAAGCCATCAACAAAATAAAAAGACAACCTATGAAATGGGAGAAAATCTTTGCAAATGATGTGAATGAGGTTAATATCCAAAATATACAAAGAGCTCATGCAACACGACATCAAGCAAGCAAGCAATCCAATTAAAAATGGGCTGAAGACTTAAATAGACACTTTTCAAAAGAAAGCATACAGACATTCCATCCAAATGCAGAAGAATACACCTTCTTCTGAAGTGTACATGGAACATTCTCCAGGATAGACAATATCTTGGGTCACAAATCAAACCTCAGTAAATTTAAGAAAACTGAAATCATATCAAGCATCTTCTCTGACCACAACTCCATGAGACTAGATTTCAATTACAAGAAAAAAACTGTAAGAAACACAAATACATGGAGATTAAACAACACATTTCTAAATAACCAACAGGTTACTGAAGAAATAAAAAGGAAAATCAAAGAAACAAATGACAATGAAAACACAACAACTCAAAACCTACAGGATGCAGCAAAAGCAGTTCTAAGAGGGAAGTTTATAGCAATAATATCCTACTTCAAGAAATAAGAAAACATGGAATAGACAACCCAGCTATACATCTAAAACAACTGGAAAAAAGAAGAAAAAACACCTCAAAATTAGAAGGAAATAAATCACAAAGATTTGAGTAGAAATAAATGAAAAAGAAATGAAAGAGGCAGTAGTAATGATTAATAAAACTAAAAGTTGTTTATTTGAGAAGATAAACAAAATTGACAAACATTTGTCCAGACTCATTAAGAAGAATCAAATCAACAAAATTAGAAATGAAAAAGGAGAGGTTACAACAGACGTTGCAGAAATACAAAGGATTATAAGAGACTGCTATGAACAACTATATGGCAATAAAATGGATAACCTGGAAGAAATAGACAGATTCTTAGAAAAGTTCAATCTTCCAAAACTGAACCAGGAAGAAATAGAAATTATGAACCCAATTATAAGCACTGAAATGAAAGCTGTGATCAAAAATCTCCCAAAAAACAAAAGCCCAGGACCAGACGGCTTCACAGGAGAATTCTATCAAACATTTAAAGAAGAGCTAATGCCTATCCTTCTAAAACTCTTTCAAAAAATTGCAGGGGAAGGAAACTTCCAAGCTCATTCAACAAGGCCACAATCACCCTGATACTAAAACCAGACAAAGACAACATGCATAAAAAAGAAAACTACAAGCCAATATCACTGATGAACATAGATGCAAAAATAATCAACAAAATTTTAGCAAACAGTATTCAACAACACATTAATTTGGGTTTATTCCAGGAATGTGAGGATTCTTCAATAAATGCAAATCAATCAATGTGTGTGATACATCATGTTAACAAATTGAAAGATAAAAACCATATTATCATCTCAATAGATGCAGAAAAAGCCTTTGACAAAATTCAGCACCTGTTTATGATTAAAACTCTTCAAAACATGGGCTTATAAGGAACCTACCTCAACATAGTAAAGGCCATATATCATAGATCAGATCAGATCAGTCGCTCAGTCGTGTCCGACTCTTTGCGACCCCATGAACTGCAGCACGCCAGGCCTCCCTGTCCATCACCAACTCCCAGAGGTCACCCAGACTCACACCCATCAAGTCAGTGATGCCATCCAGCCATCTCATCCTCTGTCGTCCCCTTCTCCTCCTGCCCTCAATCCCTCCCAGCATCAGAATCTTCTCCAATGAGTCAACTCTTCGCATGAGGTGGCCAAAATACTGGAGTTTCAGCTTTAGCATCATTCCTTCCAAAGAAATTCCAGGATTGATCTCCTTCAGAATGGACTGGTTGGATCTCCTTGCAGTCCAAGGGACTCTCAAGAGTCTTCTCCAACACCACAGTTCAAAAGCATCAATTCTTCGGCGCTCAGCCTTCTTCACAGTCCAGCTCTCACATTCATACATGACCACAGGAAAGACCATAGCCTTGACTAGGCGAACCTTCGTTGGTAAAGTAATGTCTCTGCTTTTGAATATGCTATCTATGTTGGTCATAACTTTCCTTCCAAGGAGTAAGCGTCTTTTAATTTCATGGCTGCAATCACCATCTGCAGTGATTTTGGAGCCCAGAAAAATAAAGTCTGACACTGTTTCCACTGTTTCTCCATCTATTTCCCATGCAGTGATGGGACCGGATGCCATGATCTTCATTTTCTGAATGTTGAGCTTTAAGCCAACCTTTTCACTCTCCACTTTCACTTTCATCAAGAGGCTTTTTAGCCCCTCTTCACTTTCTGCCATAAGAGTCATGTCATCTGCATATCTGAGGTTATTGATATTTCTCCCAGCAATCTTGATTCCAACTTGTGTTTCTTCCAGTCCAGCATTTCTCATGATGTACTCTGCATATAAGTTAAATAAACATGGTGACAATATGCAGCCTTGACGTACTCCTTTTCCTATTTGGAACCAGTCTGTTGTTCCATGACCAGTTCTAACTGTTGCTTCCTGACCTGCATACAGATTTCTCAAGAGGCAGATCAGGTGGTCTGGTATTCCCATCTCTTTCAGAATTTTCCATAGTTTATTGTGATCTACACAGTCAAATTATTCTCAATGGTGAAAAACTGAAAGCATTCCCCCTAAGATCAGGAACAAGACAAGGGTGTCCACTTTCACCACTATTATTCAACAGAATTCTGGAAGTCCTAGCTACAGCCATAGGGGAAGAAAATGAAATAAAAGGAATCCAGATTGGAAAAGAAATAAAGTTCTCATTGTTTGCAGATGACATGATACTGTACATAGAAAACCCTAAAGATAGTATAAGAAAATTACTAGAGCTAATCAATTAATTTAGCAAAATTGCAGGATATAAAACCAATACACAGAAATCACTTGCATTTCTATATACTAACAATCAAAAATCAGAAAGAGCAATTAAGGAATCAATCCCATTCACCACTGCAACAAAAAGAATTAAATTTCTAGGAATAAACCTACATAAGAAGACAAAAAAAAAAAAAAAAACACAAAAACTGTACATAGAAATTTTAAGACACTAATGAAAGAAACACAAGCTGGAATCAAGACTGCCAGGAGAAATATCAATAACCTCAGATATGCAGATGATACCACCCTTATGGCAGAAAGTGAAGAGGAACTAAAAAGCCTCTTGATGAAAGTGAAAGTGGAGAGTGAAAAGGTTGGCTTAAAGCTCAACATTCAGAAAACGAAGATCATGGCATCCGGTCCCATCACTTCATGGGAAATAGATGGGGAAACAGTGGAAACAGTGTCAGACTTTATTTTTCTGGGCTCCAAAATCACTGCAGATGGTGATTGCAGCCATGAAATTAAAAGATGCTTACTCCTTGGAAGGAAAGTTATGACCAACATAGATAGCATATTCAAAAGCAGAGACATTACTTTGGCAACAAAGGTTCGCCTAGTCAAGGCTATGGTCTTTCCTGTGGTCATGTATGGATGTGAGAGCTGGACTGTGAAGAAGGCTGAGCGCCGAAGAATTGATGCTTTTGAACTGTGGTGTTGGAGAAGACTCTTGAGAGTCCCTTGGACTGCAAGGAGATCCAACCGGTCCATTCTGAGGGAGATCAGCCCTGGGATTTCTTTGGAAGGAATGATGCTAAAGCTGAAACTCCAGTATTTTGGCCACCTCATGCGAAGAGTTGACTCATTGGAAAAGACTCTGATGCTGGGAGGGATTGGGGGCAGGAGGAGAAGGGGACGACAGAGGATGAGATGGCTGGATGGCATGACTGACTCGATGGATGTGAGTCTGAGTGACCTCCGGGAGTTGGTGATGGACAGGGAGGCCTGGCGTGCTGCAGTTCATGGGGTCGCAAAGAGTCGGACACGACTGAGCGACTGATCTGATCTGATCTGAATGAAAGAATGGAGCTGGAGGAACCAACTTTCCTGACTTCAGATTATACTACAAAATTACAGTCATCAAGACACTATGGTACTGGAACAAAAACAGAAATAGATACCAATGGAATAAGATAGAAAGAAAGCTCAGAAATAAACCCATGCATCTATGGGTACTTTATTTTTGACAAAGGAGACAAGAATATACAATAGGGCAAATACAGCCCTTCAATAAATGGTGCTGGGAAAACTGGACAACTACATGTAGAAGAACGAAATTAAAACACTTCCTAACACTATGCACAAAGATAAACTCAAAATGGATTAAATACCTAAATATAAGATCAGAAACTATAAAACTCTTAGAGGGAAACACAGGCAGAATATTCGATGACATAAAGGAAGATCCTCTATGACCCACCTCCTAGAGTAATGGAAATAAAAACAAAAGTAAACAAGTGGGACTTGATTAAATCTAAAAAGCTTTTGCATAGCAAAGGAAGCTTTTGCATAAGCAAAGTGAAAAGACAACCCTCAGAATGGGAGAAAATAATAGCAAATGAAACAACTGACAAAGGATTAATTTCCAAAATATACAAGCAGCTCATACAACTCAATGCCAGAAAAACAAACAACCCAATCAAAAAGTGGGGAATACAGTCCTTGGAATTCTCCAGGCCAGAATACTGGAGAGGGTAGCCTTTCCCTTCTCCGGGTTAGGTCCATGAATCAAGGTAAATTGGATGTGGTCAAGAAGAAGATGGCAAGAGTAAACATCAATATTTTAGGAATCAGTGAACTAAAATGAATGGGAATGGTTTAATTTAATTTAGATGATCATTATATTTACTACTGTGGGCAAGATTCCCATAGAAGAAATGGAATAGCCCTTATAATCAACAAAAGAGTCCAAAATGCAGTACTTGGGTGCAATCTCAAAAATGAGACATCTCAGTTCATTTTCAAGGCAAACCACTCAACGTCACAGTAATCTAAGTCTATGCCCCAACAACTTATGCCAAAGAAGCTGAAGCTGACCAGATACAGAACAACCTACAAGACCTTCGAGAACTAACTCACAAAAAAAGATGTCCTTTTCATCACAGGAGATTGGAATGCCAAAGTAGGAAGTCAAGATATACCTGAAATAACAGGCAGTTTTGGCCTTGGAGTACAAAATGAAGTAGGGTGAAGGCTAACAGAATTTTTCCAAGATGATACACTGGTCATAACAAATACACTTTTCCAAAAACGCAAGAGATGACACTACAAATGGACATCGCCAAATGATCAATACTGAAATCAGATTGATTATAGTCTTTGAAGTTGAAGATGGAGATCTATTGTTGTTGCTCTGTCACTCCTTCATGTCTGACTCTTTGCGACTCCATGGACTGCAGCACACAGGCTTCCCTGCCCTTCACCAACTCCCAGAGTTTGCTCAAACTCATGTCCATTGAGTTGGTGATGCCATCCAACCATCCTCATCCTCTATCATCCCCTTCTCCTCCTGCCTTCAATTTTTCTCAGCATCGGGGTCTTTTCCAATGAGCCAGCTTTTTTCATCAGGTGGCCAAATTATTGGAGCTTCAGCTTCAGCATCATTCCTTCCAATGAATATTCAGGACTGATTTCCTTTAGAATTGACTAGTTTGAGCTTTATGCTGTCCAAGGGACTCTCAAGAGTTTTTTCCAGCCCCACAGTTTGAAGGCATCAATTTTTTGGTGCTCAGCCTTTTTTTATTGTCCGATTCTCACATCCATACATGACTACTGGAAAAACCATAGCTTTGACTATATGGACCTTTGTGGGTAAAGTAATGTCTCTGCTTTTTAATATGCTGTCTAGGTTTGTCATAGCTTTTCTTCCAAGGAGCAAGAATCTTTTAACTTCATGGCTGCAGTCACCATCCACAGTGATTTTGGAGTTCAAGAAAATAAAGTATGTCACTGTGTCCATTGTTTCCCCATCTCTCTGCCATGAAGTGATGGGACCAGATGTCATGATCTTCATTTTATGAATGTTGAGCTTCAAGCCAACTTTTTCACTCTTCTCTTTCACCTTCATCAAGAGCCTCTTTAATTCCACTTCACTTTCTGCCATAAGGGTAGTATCATATGCATATCTGATTATTGATATTTCTCCTGGCAATCTTGATTCCAGCTTGTGCTTCATCCAACCTGGCATTTCGAATGATGTACTCTGCATGCAAGTTAAATAAGCAGGGTGACAAAATACAGCCTTACGCTCCTTTCTAGATTTTGAACCAGTCCATGGTTCCATGTCTAGTTCTAACTGTCACTTCTTGACCTGCATACACGTTTCTCAGGAGGCAGATAAGGTAGTCTGGTATTCCTAACACTTTAAGAATTTTCCACAGTTTCTACACAGTCAAAATCTTTAGCAGAGTCAATGAAGCAGAAGTAGATGTTTTTCTGGAATTCTTTTTGCTTTTTCTATGATTCAACAGATGTTGGTAAATTGATCTCTCATTCCTCCACCTTTTGCAACACATTTTTACAGTATGAAAAGGCAAAAAGAAGATCTATACAGTCAACAAAAAACAAGACCTGGGGCTAACTGTGACTCAATAATCAGCTCCTTATAGCAAAATTCAGGCTTAAACTAAAAAAGTGAGGAAAATCACTAGGCCATTCATGTATGACCTAAATCAAATCCCTTACGATTATACAGTGAAGGTTAAAAACAGATCAAGGGATTAGATCTGGTAGACAGGGTGCCTGAAGAACTATGGACAGAGGTTCATAACATTGTACAGGAGGCAATGAACAAAACCTTCCCACAGAAAAAGAAATGCAAGAAAGCAAAGTGGTTGTCTGAGGAGCCTTTTACAAATAGCTGAGGAAAGAAGAGAAGTGAAAAGCCAGGGAGAAAGGGGAAGATATGCCCAACTGAATGCAGAGTTCCAGAGAATAGCAAAGAAAGATAAGAAGGCCTTCAGTGAACAATGAAAAGAAATAGAGGAAAACAATAGAATGGGAAAAACTAGAGATCTCTTCAAGAAAACTGGAGATATCAAAGAAATATTTAATGCAAGGATGGGCACGATCAAGGACAGAACATTTAAAGACATAACAGAGGCAGAAGAGATTAAGAAGAAGTGGCAAGAAAACATAGAAAAAATTTACAAAAAAGATCTTGATGACCTGGATAACAATGTTGTGATCACTAACTTAGAGCTAGACATCCTGGAGTGTGAAGTCAAGAGGGCCTTAGAAATCATTACAACCAATAAAGCTAATGGAGGTGATGGAATTCCAGCTGAGCTATTTCAAATACTGAACGACAATGCTGTTAAAGTGTTGCACTCAATATATCAGCAAAATTGGAAAACCCAGCAGTAGCCACAGGACTGGAAAAGGTCAGTTTTCATCCCAATTCCAAAAAAGTTCAATGCTAAAGAATGCCCAAACTGCAGGACAATTGTGCTCACTTCCCATGCTAGTAAAGCTATGTTCAAAATCCTTCAAGTTGGCTTCAGCAGTACTTAAATCAAGAACTTCCAGGTGTACAACCTTGGTTTAGAAAAGGCAGAGGAACCAGAGATCAAATTGCCAACGTCCATTAGATCATGGAGAAAGCAAAGGAATTCCAGACAAAAACATCTACTTCTGTTTCATTGACTGTGCAAAAGCCTTTGATTGTGTAGATTACAACAAGCTGTGGAAAGCTCTTAAAGAGATTGGAATCCCAGACCATCTTACCTGTCTCCTCAGAAGCCAGTATACAGGTCAAGAAGAAAACAGTTAGAACCTTACATGAAACAACTGACTGGTTCAAAATTGAGAAAGGAGTACAGCAAGGCTCTGTATTGTCAACTCGGCTTATTTAACTTATCATATGCAGAGTACATCATGTGAAATGCTGGGCTGGATGAGTTATAAGCTGTAATAAAGATTGCCTGGAGAAATATCAATAACCTCCAGATAGGCAGATGATACCACGCTAATGGCAGAAAGTGAATAGGAACTAAAGAGTCTCTTGATAAGGGTGAAGGAAAAGAGCGAAAAAGTTGGTTTAAAATTCAACATTAAAAAAAAAGACCATGGCTTTGGGTCCCCTCACTTCATGGCAAAGAGAAGGGAAAAAAGTGGAAACAGTGACAGATTTTCTCTTCTTGGGCTTCAAAATCACTGCAGATAATGACTGCAGTTATGAAATTAGAAGATATTCAATTCTTGGAATGAAGATTATGACAAATCTAGACAGTGCATTAAAAAGCAGACACCATTTTGCCAACAAAGGCCCACATAGTCAAAGCCATGGTCTTTGCAGTAGTCATGCATGGATGTGAGAGTTGGATCATAAAGAGGGCTGAGCACTGAAGAACTGATGCTTTCGAACTGTGGTGCTGGAAAAGACTCTTGAGAGTCCTTTGGACAGCAAGGAGATCAAATCAGTCAATCCTAAGGGAAATCAACCCTGAATACTCATTGGAAAGACTGACGCTGAAGTTCCAATACTTTGGCCACCTGATGGGAACAGCCAAGTCATTGGAAGAGACTATGATGCTGGGAAAGATTGGAGGCAAAAGGAGAAAATGGCAGCAGACAAGGAGATGTTTGGCCAGCATCACCAATTCAACGGATATTAACTTTGACAAACTCAGGGAGGCCTGGTGTGCTGCAGTCTGTTGGGTTGCACAGAATCAGACAGGACTTGGTGACTGAATGATTTGAATAAATGACATAGTATTTCACTAACTTTACACGTAAATGTGCTAATGAGCATTTTAAATGTCTAAGAGGGAAAAATAGTATATGAGATGAAAGGGTATTTGATCATGGAATTCTCCTAGTTCTTATTCTATTTGTAGAGGGATACATAATTGTTGTAAACATTCAAATAATATGGCATTATATGGAGTAAAATATTAAATTCTTTCTAAATTATTCCATCTTCTGTAATCTAACTCCTCTTCCCAGAAAAAAAAAACCTGAGTTAAAAGTTTGTGTGCTTCCTCTCAAGATTTTGTTATTTTCTAGATATTGCCAAATTACCATCGAAAGAAGTTCTTACTAATTATTCTCCCATAACTGTGTGAGGGGCTTCCCCAGTGGTTCAGTGATAAAAGAATCCCCCTGCAATGCAGGAGCCTCAGAAGACACGGGCTTGATCCCTTCTCCAGGGTCAGAAAGATCCCCTAGAGAAGGGCATGGCAACCCATTCCAGTATTCCTGCATGGAAAATCCCATGGACAGAGGAACCTGGTAGGCAACAGTCCATAGGGTCACAAAGAGTCAGACACACCTGAAGCAACTTAGCACACATACACACAATTATGTAAGAAGATATTTGTTTGCCTATGTTCATATCATGCCAGACATCATCAATTATTTACATTTATTGGCAATATTAAGAGGATGAAAAATTTATCTAAGGTGATAATGCATTAAAAATTGTTTCAATGTTGTGTTAGAATAAAACATCACATGCAAATCAAAACCACAATGAGGTATCATCTCATGCTGGTCAGAATGGCCACCATCAAAAAGTCTACAAACAATAAATGCTGGAGAGAGTATGGAGAAAAGGAAATCCTCTACACTGCGGGTGGGAATGCAAACTGGTACAGCCACTATGGAGAACAGTGTGGAGATTCCTTAAAAAAACTGGAAATAGAACTGCTGCGCATACTCAGCAAGGAAACCAAAATCGAAAGGGATACATGTACCCCAGTGTTCACTGCAGCACTATTCACAATAGCTAGGACATGGAAGCAACTTAGATGTCCATCAGCAGACGAATGGATAATGGAGGTTGTGGTACATATACACAATGGAATATTACTCAGCTATAAAAAAGAACGCATTTGAGTCAGTTCTAATGAGGTGGATGAAACTGGAGCCTATTATACAGAGTGAAGCCAGAAAGAGAAACACCAATATTGTATATTAATGTATACATATGTAATTTAGAAAGATGGTAATGACGATCCTATATGCAAAGCGGCAAGAGAGACACAGATGTAAAGAAAAGACTTTCAGACTATATAGGAGAAGGCAAGGGTGGGATGATTTGAGAGACTAGCACTGAAATATTATACTACCATATGTAAAATAGATGACCAGTGCAGGTTCAATGCATGAAGTGGGAACTCAAAACCAGTGCTCTGGGACAACCCAGAGGGAGGGGGTGGGGAGGGAGGTGGGAGGAAGGTTAAGGATGAGGAGATACATGTGCACCCATGAGTGATTCATGTCAATGTATGGCAAAAACTACCACAATATTGTAAAGAAAGTATCCTCCAATTAAATAATTTTTTTTAATTTATAGAGATGCTTAATGTCCTTGGAATTCTCCAGGCAAGAATACTGGAGCAGGCAGCCATTCCCTTCTCCAGGAGATCTTCCAGACTCAGGGGCCAAACACTGGTCTCCTGCATTGCAGGCAGATTCTTTACTGTCTGAGCTACCATGGAAACCCATCAATAAAGGAATTGTTAATTAAATTATAAATACATTTATGTTTATAATTTTAGAAAATATAATTGACTTACATAAAAAGACCCCTAGGAAAAGACTCCTATGACCTGTACAAGAAAAAAACTAATAGAGCCTTTCCCCTTAGAAAAATAAAACTAGCTACCATCACCATAAATCCAAGATCTCAGTATTATCTATTTGTTCATAGATAAATATCCAGAGGAATAAATTCCATACTTGAAAAAGTAGTTACCTTGGGGGAAGAACTACAGGATACACTATTTTTGATGAGTATTTGTTTTTAATTGAAGTCATACAAAAACATTATATTTAATTGCTTTTCTAATTTTCATTTCTCAATTACCAATGAATTTCCCCAATTAGCCTTAGCATTTTTTGTCTTATAAATTGCCTTTACATTCATTGTCCTTTTTCCTATTGGGCTACCTTTCTTTTTTAATCATTTTGTTTGTCAGTGATTTTCAGAGATTCTTTTTTTATTATGGATTTTTAAACACAAACTATGTATTTGCTCTGCTACCATCTGTGCATATTTCATATTTCCTCACTGCCTCTATATCTGTACAAATGAAGTCCCTTTTGTGTTATTTCTGTAATGTCCTATGTTTATCCAAAGAGATGTATTTACCTTTAACCAATTCCTCAGCCATTTATATAATGAACTTCATAAATATGCACTTGTAAAATAAAGTATATTTATTATATATTCATTGTGTGTGTGCTAAGTCACTTCAGTTATGTCACGACCCTATAGATTAGAGCTAACCAAGCTTCTCTGTCCATGGGATTCTCCAGGCAAGAATACTGGAATGGGATGCCATTTCCTCCTCCAAGGATTATATATTCATTACCAAACACAAATTCCACCAAATTGCTTATGTGAATTTATATTTGAACAACTTTCTGGCAACTGTGAATACTGTTCTATATACACAAAATCTGTATACTGTATACACAAAATCTGATTCATTTGAGTACAGTTAGATTAAAAGGAAATTGTTGGTTGCTAATACAAAAAGGAGATAAAGCAAATGTCAAAAATTTTGATTTTTACCAAAATGCTTTAAAAAGGAAAAGGAATATGAGGGGAACAGATTCAGATCCTACAAGAACTCTCTGTGACTGGTTATTTAAGAGCTGAAACAATGCAGAAAGGTGACAGAGGAAACCTGGAAGGGCTGGTATTAGGGCACACAGTGGAATTTGAGGAATAAGAAGGGCCTGCTCTCTAATACTAAAACTAAAAGATACTAAGGATCAGGCAGGCAAATATGCCTCATGTCCTCATGTCTTATCTATTAGCAACAATTAAAAAACATTTATATTGACCTCTTTAACACTATAGAGCAATCATGAAAAACTTCTGAGCCAAGAAATAATAGAAATGTATAGTTCTGTCTACTATTATTTGTGTAAAAAAGCATTGACATTTTCCCATTCTTTTTTTCTATACTGTTATATTATTTTGCTTTGGGGAAGGTACCTTATATTTATAATGGTTTTCCACAAGTTAACCATACACATTTCTTCTCTTAACTGTATTCCTCACAGAAGATTTTAAGTTCGTCAATGTCTAATTGTCCTGCCATGGTGGCTGTCAGAAATCTGACCTCTGAAGTTGGGGAAAGTTTCTTTGAAGTTCCAAGCAGTATCTTATGAGGGAATAGAGAAAATTAGACTGGAAAAATAGACTGAGCAAGTCAATGTGCCAATTGCATATTCTTACCCTTTAACATGTAATTAGACCTGGCAGGCATATGGCAAATGCTCTCTCAGTGTTCTCTGTCCACAATGCTCAAAACCGCTTCCAAATGGTGATTTCTGGTCGCTCCGTTCTGCTGCTGCTGCTGCTAAGTCGCTTGGTCGCTCCGTTCAGGTGCACCATATTCTGTGAGTGTCCTGTGTAATTCTGACCCCTAGTGGTTAAGGAGGCTAATAGACACACTTCTATTACATTCATAAGGTGTGTATGTGTGCATAAGGTACCATGTACCAAACTGCTAACCTTTTTTTTTTTAATCTCACATCTAAATCTGACTTGAATTCAACCTCTCCTCACTGTTTCATGATGCAGTGTGCCTTTTAATCCATCTAACATACATATAAAACCATGAAATCAAAACTGCCTCTTTTCCCAGTTTATAGATGCAAGTTTAATGTAAGGAAGAATGGTTTAATTTTTATGCTCAGTCAGGAATCATCACTGCCTAAAGAAAGCTGACAATGAACTATGTTATGACACAAAAGGCCAACCTGTGTCAAATATATTTCCCAGAATTTTCTAATATGAGCTTAGAGACAACTCTTATTTTCACTAGGTCCCATCCTGATAGGCACATTTGTACCTTGAAGCCTTCTATTAAAATCCAAATATTCCATCTATGTTCCATTATCAATCATTAAGTAATTAAGTACCAATCAACACTAATAACACCATTAGATAGCTATGTGATAGATAAAAATAATTAAACCAACGCCTGAAGAAATGCACATAGAAGTGAGTCATTTCAAAAGATAAATATTCACAAAGGCATAATCTGGAGCATTAAATATAATAGAATACCTAACATTTAGACATCATCATAGATGTTAAGTGTATTCATAAACAAAAAAAAAATTTTTACTGCATTCAATCTTTACAAATTTCTTGTGAGAAAATTGGGAATTTTTATCCCATTTTGCCGTTACATAAACTACAGTGCAGAGAGGCTACCAGTCTTATCTAAAGTTACAGAGCTGACTTATGGTAGAGCCGAAAACCAAGTGCACGTTTTTTAATGATAAACCTACCACCTTTTTTATGCTTGATGTATGAGAAGGAGTACTTCCACAGGGTTTCTTGGAAGTTACCTTAATTTCAGGGTGTTATTGAACAACTGGGATTGAGGAGTTAGACGAAGCAGGAGAATGGAGTGTGAAATGAGGAAAAATGAACTGAATTATGTCACCACTGTTTTTGGTGAGCCAACTGGATCACACAAAATTCAAAAACAAATGTGGAGTTTTCTGGGGAATTGAAACTGTATTACTAATTAATACAGAAAGGAACAAGGATTGGAATTTTTAATCTTTCTTAAGGCTTTGCATTATCAAAAGATCTTTGATAATTTTATTTTAGGTATTGTGGTGTGTGTGTGTTAGTTACTCAGTCATGTACAACTCTGCAACCCCATGGACTGGAGCCTGTGGAATTCTCCAGACAAGAATATTGGAGTGGGTAGTCACTCACTTCTCCAGGGGATCTTCCCAACCCAGAGATCGAACCTAGGTCTCCTGCATTACAGATGGATTCTTCACCTCCTAAGCCATGAGGGAAGCCCAGGTGTTGTGTTCCAGTGTGTCAGTTTCTCAGTCAACTTTGACTCTTTACAACCCTATGGACTGTGGCCTTCCAGGCTCTTCTGTCCATGGAATTCTCCAGGCAAGACTGAGAGAGTCATTTCCTAGGTAGGTTGATAAGAAGTCTAGCGGTCCCCAAGGAGAGAGGGGTCTGGAATTTTCAAGGAGGAAGAAAGGACAAACTTTTTTCCCTCTATATTCCTTAGATTATGTATCCTGCCTGAGGACAGTCTCTGGATTAAACCTGGCTAATCATGTTATTTCTTCTAAGGGCAGGAATCCCTTAGAAGAAATGGAGTAGCCATCATGGTCAACAAGAGAGTCTGAAATGCAGTACTTGGGTGCAACCTCAAAAATGACAAAATGATCTCTCTTCATTTCCAAGGCAAACCATTCAATATCACAGTAATCCAAGTCTATGCCCCAACCAGTAACGCTGAAGAAGCTGAAGTTGAACGGTTCTATGAAGACCTACAAGACCTTTTAGAACAAACACCCAAAAAAGATGTCCTTTTCATTATAGGGGACTGGAATGCAAAAGTAGGAAGTCAAGAAACACCTGGAGTAACAGGCAAATTTGGCCTTGGAATACAGAATGAAGCAGGGCAAAGACTAACAGAGTTAGTCTCTGTTAACTGTGTTAAAAATGCACTGGTCATAGCAAATACCCTCTTCCAACAACACAAGAGAAGACTCTATACATGGACATCACCAGATGGTCAACACAGAAACCAGATTGATTATATTCTTTGCAGCCAAAGATGGAGAAGCTCTATACAGTCAGCAAAAACAAGACCAGGAGCAGACTGTGGCTCAGAACATGAACTCCTTATTGCAAAATTCAGTCTTAAATTGAGGAAAGTAGGGAAAACCATTAGACCATTCGAGTATGACCTAAATCAAATCCCTTATGATTATACAGTGGAAGTGAGAAATAGATTTAAGGGACTGGATCTGATAGAGTGCCTGATGAACTATGGACGGAGGTTCATGACATTGTACAGGAGACAGGGATTAAGACCATCCCCATGGAAACAAATGCAAAAAAGCAAAATGGCTGTCTGAGGAGGCCTTACAAATAGCTGTGCAAAGAAGAGAAGTGAAAAGCAAAAGAGAAAAGGAAAGATATACCCATTTGAATGCAGAGTTCCAAAGGATAGCAAGAAGAGATAAGAAAGCCTTCTTCAGTGATCAATGCAAAGAAATAGAGGAAAACAACACAATAGGAAAGACTAGAGATCTCTTCAAGAAAATTAGAGATACTAAGGGAACATTTCATGCAAAGATGGGCTCAATAAAGGACAGAAATTGTATGGACCTAAGAGAAGCAGAGAAGAAGGCAATGGCACAGAGGTGGCAAGAATACACAGAAGAACTGTACAAAAAAGATCTTCATGACCCAGATAATCATGATGGTGTCATCACTGACCTAGAGCCAGACATCCTGGAATGTGAAGTCAAGTGGGCCTTAGACAGCATCACTACGAACAAAGCTAGTGGAGGTGATGGAATTCCAGTGGAGCTATTTCCAAATCCTGAAAGATGATGCTGTAAAAGTGCTGCACTCAATATGCCAGCAAATTTGGAAAACTCAGCAGTGGCCACGGGACTGGAAAAGGTCAGTTTTCATTCCAATCCCAAAGAAAGGCAATGCCAAAGAATGCTCAAACTACCGCACAATTGCACTCATCTCACACACTAGTAAAGTAATGCTCAAAATTCTCCAAGCCAGGCTTCAGCAATATGTGAACCATGAACTTCCTGATGTTCAAGCTGGTTTTAGAAAAGGCAGAGGAACCAGAGATCAAATTGCCAACATCCGCTGGATCATGGAAAAAGCAAGAGAGTTACAGAAAAACGTCTATTTCTGCTTTATTGACTATGCCAAAGCCTTTGACTGTGTGGATCACAATAAACTGTGGAAAATTCTGAAAGAGATGGGAATACCAGACCACCTGACCTGTCTCTTGAGAAACCTATATGCAGGTCAGGAAGCAACAGTTAGAACTGGACATGAAACAACAGAATGGTTCCAAATAAGAAAAGGAGTATGTCAAGGCTGTATATTGTCATCCTGCTTATTTAACTTATAATCAGAGTACATCATGAGAAATGCTGGACTGGAAGAAGCACAAGTTGGAATCAAGATTTCCGGAAGAGATATCAAGAACCTCAGATATGCAGATGACACCACCCTTATGGCAGAAAGTGAAGAGGAACTAAAAAGCCTCTTGATGAAAGTGAAAGTGGAGAGTGAAAAAGTTGGCTTAAAGCTCAACATTCAGAAAACGAAGATCATGGCATCTGGTCCCATCACTGCATGGGAAATAGATGGGGAAACAGTGGAAACAGGGTCAGACTTTGTTTTTCTGGGCTCCAAAATCACTGCAGATGGTGACTGCAGCCATGAAATTAAAAGACGCTTACTCCTTGGAAGGAAAGTTATGACCAACCTAGATAGCATATTCAAAAGCAGAGACATTACTTTACCAACAAAGGTTCGCCTAGTCAAGGCTATGGTCTTTCCTGTGGTCATGTATGGATGTGAGAGCTGGACTGTGAGGAAGGCTGAACGCCGAAGAATTGATGCTTTTGAACTGTGGTGTTGGAGAAGACTCTTGAGAGTCCCTTGGACTGCAAGAAGATCCAACCAGTCCATTCTGAAGGAGATCAATCCTGGAATTTCTTTGGAAGGAATGATGCTAAAGCTGAAACTCCAGTATTTTGGCCACCTCATGCAAAGAGTTGACTCATTGGAGAAGACTCTGATGCTGGGAGGGATTGAGGGCAGGAGGAGAAGGGGACGACAGAGGATGAGATGGCTGGATGGCATCACTGGCTCGATGGATGTGAGTCTGAGTGACCTCCGGGAGCTGGTGATGGACAGGGAGGCCTGGCGTGCTGTGGTTCATGGGGTTGCAAAGAGTCAGACACGACTGAGCGACTGATCTGATCTGATCTGATCTGGGAGTTGGTGATGGACAGGGAGGCCTGGCATGCTGCGGTTCATGGAGTTGCAAAGAGTCAGACACAACTAAATAACTGAACTGACCTGAAGATTAGAGCATTAGGATACTTTTAAATTCCATTTATAGATTTGCAAGCATATATCCCCTCAATGAATTCGTTCCCAACCAACTCTAAAACTCAAAGATGTAATCAAAATTACATATTTAAATTAACATCTTGAACTTCAAATACATGATTTATGTTGAAAATGCTTCTTGATTACTTGAATCCTTTCTTTCTTCATTTGTTAACTAGAACAAGCTACTTCAGCAGGGTCTTTGTAAAGAGTGAGTGACATAAACATGTGAAGAAAACCTAGTGCTCAAATGCTACTTGACTCTTGTCTATTCTGTATGCCTGTTACATTCTACTGTGCAGGCTCCTAAGCTATGCATTTGTATATGTCCATCATTATTGTATGTGGACTTTTATAATTTTTGACAGTTTCTGCCAGTCTTTCATTTTTTTCCCCTTTCTTATTTTTCTGTGTGCTTGTTCACCCTCCCCTTTCTATTTAATTCAGTTCAGTTGCTCAGTCAGGTCCAACTCTTTGCGACCTCATGAATCGCAGGCCTCCCTGTCCATCACCAACTCCCGGAGTTCACTGAGATTCACGTCCATCGAGTCAGTGATGCCATCCAGCCATCTCATCCTCTGTTGTCCCCTTCTCCTCCTGCCCCCAATCCCTCCCAGCATCAGAGTCTTTTCCAATGAGTCAACTCTTCGCATGAGGTGGCCAAAGTACTGGAGTTTCAGCTTTAGCATCATTCCTTCCAAAGAAATCCCAGGGCTGATCTCCTTCAGAATGGACTGGTTGGATCTTCTTGCAGTCCAAGGGACTCTCAAGAGTCTTCTCCAATACCACAGTTCAAAAGCATCAATTCTTTGGTGCTCAGCTTTCTTCACAGTCCAACTCTCACATCCATACATAACCACTGGAAAAACCATAGCCTTGACTAGACAGACCTTTGTTGGCAAAGTAATGTCTCTGCTTCTGTTTAATTAGCCTCTTCTAATTTTCTGAAAGTATAAGAAACAAGTTACATACTTGTAAGAGCTGCTTTTGAAATAATGAGCACTTATATTTTGAAAGGGGCTTCCTAGGTGGTTTTAGTGGTAAAGAACCCATCTGCCAATGCAGGAGACATAAGAGACACAGGTTCAGTCCCTGGGTCAGGAGATCCCTTGAAAGAGAGCATGGCAACCCACTCCAGTCTTCTTGCCTGGAGAATCCCAGAGGAGCCTGGTGGGCTACAGTCCATAGGGTTGCAAAGAGTTCAACACAACTGAAGCAACTTAACACACACATACAAGTAATTGGAAAGAAGGCTTGAGTGCATCTGTGGATTTCAGTGGCTGGGTGGAAGGGTACCTATTCTTGCCCCTATTAATCATTTTAGCTAATCTTTATTGAACCTCCCCCTTGGGTCATAACTGTGCTAAACATAGATTACTTTTATTATTTTTCTTTTTCTTTGTACGTTTCCGGAGGGCAGGAACTATCTTGTAAACCTCTATCTTCTCTGCGCCATGCAAGTTTTTCTTTTTTCCATAAACAATCTTCAAATACACAAATGAATGAAATCTTAAATTCTAAAATCAGAAGCCTCTCCTGCTACTGGTTGGGCATCTTTTGCAAAATAGTATCACTGATTATCTCTACTGTGAATCCTCCTGCCAATTGAGAAGCTGCAGGAGACATGGGTTTGATCCCTGGTTGGAAAATCCCCAGGAGAAGGAAATGGCAACCCACTCCAATATTCTTGCCTAGGAAATCCCATGGACAGAGGAGCCTGGCAGGCTACAGTCCATGGGGTTGCCGAGTTGGACATGACTCAACAGGTTGACCCACACAAAATTGTGCTTGTATCAACTCAGTAATAAAAAATAAAATGCTGTGTGAAAGCTATTTACATAGCATATCAATTTCTTTGCTTATTTGCTTCTTGCAGATACTCCGTGCTATCATTGTAAAGGTGGAAACCCACTAACTCACTGAAATGAATTTCATTGTGAAACCAATGATCAGCAACATAAACAGAAATTAAATCAGAAGCTATGAAGAAAAGTGACACACTAATTCTGCAATCTGAAAAAAAAAAAACAAACAGTAGGCTGGAATAATCCTAGCAACTACATGCTGCAACTTCCTTTATTTCAGAAATAAATGCAAGGTTGAACTAATGGTAGAGAAGCTTAGATGAAGATGAATGTAAAGAAGTGCTTTTCTTCAAAAAGCAGCCTCTTCTAACTTTATGATAAGGTCTTTATGATGGAAAATGTACCCCTCAAATGTTTGAAATTTTCTTTCACTGTACTTTGAATGTGATGAATAGTGTAACCTGAATCTGTGAGGTAGAGGTAACAAGAATCGGAGATTGTCTGATGGCATATAATCCAACTGAATACACATGTATCAGACCCCTGCTATGCATGTATATGTACAGGACTTCTACCACATTCTTAGAGGTATTTCAAACTCTATAGCTGATAATATCTACAGACAAAACTAATACAAACAAAAGTTTCCTAGGCATTATGTATAAAGTGTAATGTAAATTGTAAGTTGCCAGAGTAAGCTGTCAAAAGATAATATAGAAAATAAGTACCCTGACTTGTCAAAAATAAGTATCACTGTGAGTTATTAGGGAAATTTTCAGGAAAGAATTCAGAAATTGGTATTTTAAAACTGAAAGGGAAGTTAGAAATCAACCAGATAAAAGCTTTTAAATTTTTTCTACTATGTGAAATTTGTCTTTAAATAAACTCCTAAGTACAAACCTAACATGTAACTGTTACAAGTCAATGAAGTTGGGGAAACAGTATGATTCTCAGATCAGTCGTTCAGTCGTGTCCAACTCTTTGCAACCCCATGAACCACAGCATGCCAGGCCTCCCTGCTGCTGCTGCTAAGTCGCTTCAGTCATGTCCAACTCTGTGCGACCCCATAGAGGGCAGCCCACCAGGCTCCCCCATCCCTGGGATTCTCCAGGCAAGAACACTGGAGTGGGTTGCCATTTCCTTCTCCAGTGCATGAAAGTGAAAAGCGAAAGTGAAGTCGCTCAGTCGTGTCCAACTCCTAGCGACCCCGTGGACTGCAGCCTACCAGGCTCCTCCATCCATGGAATTTGCCACGCAAGAGTACTGGAGTGGGTTGCCACTGCCGTCTCTGTCCAGGCCTCCCTATCCATCACCAACTCGCGGAGTTTACTCAAACTCATCTCCATTGAGTCGGTGATGCCATCCAATCATCTCATCCTCTGTTGTCCCCTTCTCCTCCTGCCCTCAATCTTTCCCAGCATCGAGGTCTTTTCCAATTAGTCAGCTCTTGGCACATGGTGGCCAAAGTATTGGAGTTTCAGCTTCAACATCAGTCCTTCCAATGAACACTAAAGACTGATCTCCTTTAGAATGGACTGGTTGGACTCCTTGCAGTCCAAGGGACTCTCAAGAGTCTTCTCCAACACCACAGTTCAAAAGCATCAATTCTTCGGTGCTCAGCTTTCTTTATAGTCCAAATCTCACATCCATACATGACCACTGGAAAAACCATAGCCTTGACTAGATGGACCTTTGCTGACAAAGTAATGTCTCTGCTTTTTAATGTGTTGTCTAGGTTGGTCATAACTTTCCTTCTAAAGAGTAAGTGTCTTTTAATTTCATGGCTGCAATCACCATCTGCAGTGATTTTGGAGCCCAAAAAAATAAAGTCAGCCACTGTTTCCACTGTTTCCCCATCTATTTGCCATTAAGTGATGGGACCAGATGCCATGATCTTAGTTTTCTGAATGTTGAGCTTTAAGCCAACTTTTTCACTTTCATCAAGAGGCTCTTCAGTTACGATTCTCAGTGCCCCACAATTATACACTTCACCTATCCCTCATAGCATTCTTAGTACAACTTTCTATAGCCCCAGACTTTTCCTCAGTCTAATTTTAAGACCTCTGAAAATAAAGCTGGAAATGCCTCAGTTAATACTAATATTAAATAAGGCCCAAATAGCTGTACGAGTGTAGTAGTATGTCTCTGTTACAAATAAGCCTGAAAAATTGCTGGAATTCAAATGTTCAACAGTTCCATCAACAATGCAAGATTTTTGTTTTATTTTTGCAATTGTTAATATATTGGTAACTTTTTTTTGCCTAACTGTCAAAATATGGCTGCTGCATCTCTGGGTATAGCAACTGTCTTGAGGACAAGAAAAGGGGAAAATAGTAATGTCAGGTCCAAGTGTCTTTTTCTCTCTGTCACAATAAAAAAGCAAAAAATACATCCAGAACAAGCAATAGATGCTTTCTTATATCTTATTGGCTATAACTTTTCCACATGACAATCCTTAACACTAAGGCATCTGAGAAAGTAAGTTGTCTCAGCTAGTACTGTGTATCTTATATCTCTAGACAAAAGTGGGACTCTATTTGCCAGGAAGCAGTGATGTTGGTTCACCAATTGAGAGTGTCTGCTCCTCTATACCTAACCACAAATCTTTTTGTAACTGGGAACACCTATGTTCTTTGACTTGGTTAACATCACCAACAAATTGATTGTGGGGTTTGTATCCACATTCTCAAATTGGACCTTGACAAATGAACCAAATTTTGAAAAGTAGAAAGATGGGGAGAAAACATTTCAAGTGGAAGATTAGTGGTTCAAATGAATGGAACTGTATTCTGTCTTCTTGATCCCTTCATATCTAATGACTTACTTTCATTTTCAGGCCTCATTCAAAAATTCATCTTTTCTGAAGTCCATTCATATCTGAGTATGTCCAATATTTTCCAGTTTTAAATAACTAACTGTATGAAAACCCTTTCTCTTCAATCATAAGTATTTAACTTAGCTAAGTTTTCCCCCCTTTGGATGGTGATTGTATGAATGTATTTGCCAGAATTACGAAGATTAACTAGAGAATTTCTTAACAGTCTTTGACTTTCTAAACTCAAATTCCAGCTCTGTATTCTTCCGGGTATAAAAACCTGAGTTATCTAACACTTTTGTGACTCAGCTTCATCATCAAAGAGATGAGGGTAATCATAGTGCCTTCCTTATAGAGTTAGTGAGAGCTATCTCTCATTAACTGCAAGTCTGTCCTTGGATCAATAACAAAGACAGGCACACCCTGTGCACTTACCAAATAGTGGCTATTATTACTGGGTGGTGAGCTTCCAATGCAGAGAAGGCAATGGCACCCCACTCCAGTACTCTTGCCTGGAAAATCCCATGCACTGAGGAGCCTGGTAGGCTGCAGTCCGTGGGGTCGCACAGAGTCGGACACGACTGAAGCGACTTAGTAGTAGTAGTAGTAGTAGTAGTAGTAGTAGTAGTAGTAGAGCTTCCAATGTGCTGGAATGTGCTCTTCTAAGGCCTTTTGACAGAAAATATCACTGTTGACATAATACTTTCTAAGGGGAAACTCTGAACATAAGGAAATTTACCTTTAATAAAATTATGTCTAATTCTCATGCCGCTTTTCATCTCAGAGAGCTAGTTTCTTTTTCCTGCTTCATTCTCCCTTAGTTGAAAAAAATCCATATGATGAACTAACAAGATAACTTCACTGTCTTATTATAGATCACCAGATGTACAAGCTGGATTTAGAAAAGGAACCAGAGATCAAATTGCCAACATCTGTTGGATCATAAAAAAAAGCAAAAGAATTCCAGAAAAACATCTACTTCTGCTTCATTGACTATGCTAAACCTTTCAATGTGTGGGTCACAACAAACTCTGGAAAATTCTTAAAAGTGATGGGAATACCAGACCACTCACCTTCCTCCTGAGAGAGCTGTACGCAGGTCAAGAAGCAACAGTTAGAACCAGACATGGAACAACAGACTGGTTCCAAATTGGGAAAGGAATACGTCAAGGTTGTATACTGTCAACCAGTTTATTTAACTTACATGCAGAGTACATCATTCAAAATGCCAGGATGGATGAAGCACAAATTGGAGTCAAGATTGCTGAGAGAAATATCAATAACCTCAGATATGTAGATGACACCACCCATATGGCAGACTAAGCACATATATAATAAAAATATATTTTGAACTGAACTGCATGAATACAGTTTACCAGCTGAGAAAAACAGTAACAATTTTAAAGGCAAGAGACTATTTTGGAAATTCAATTTAATGTGTTAAATTCTGGAGAAATTAAGATGAATGATGCAAAGGCCTATTGTTTATTGTTGTTTCATTTTGCTTTTGTCTTAGATTTTTATTTTGAAACCACTTTTTGATGTATAGTTAATTAACAATGTATTAATTTCAGGTGTGCAGCAAGGTAATTCAGATTCTTTTTCAAATTTTCATTGTAGGTTATTACAAGACACTGACTATATATTCCTGTCTACACAATAGGTCCTGTTCATTTATCTCTTTTTTATATAGTACCATGTACATGTTAATTCCCAAATCCTAGTTTCTCTCTCCCCCTTCCCCTTTTTGCTTTGGTAGTTGTATGTTTTCTATGTGTGTGAGTCTATTTCTGTTTTGTAAATAAGTTGATTTGTGTCATTTCTGTAGTTTCCATATACATGTAATATCATATAATATTTGCCTTTGTCTGACTTGCTTCACTTAATAATCTCTAGGTCCATCTATGTTGCTGCAAAATCATTATTTCATTCTTTCATGACTGAAAAATATTCCATCTTATATCCTTTTGAACCATGTTTTTCTCCAGATATATGTCCAGGAGTCAAACTGCTGGATCATATGGAGGCTCTATTTTTAATTTTTTAAAGGAAGAAATCTCCATATTCTTCTTCCATAAAGGCTACATTAATTCACATTCCCACCAACAGTGCAGGAGGGTTCCCTTTTCTACACAAGTTCTCTAGTATTTATTATTTATAGAGTTTTTAATGGTGATCATTAAAAAATGGTGTGAGGTGATACTCTATTTTAGTTTTGATGTGCATTTTTCTAATAATTCACAATATTGTGCATCTTTTCATGTGCCTGATGGCCATCTGTATATCTTCTTTTGGAGAAATGTCTACTTAGGTGTTCTGCCTATTTTTTGGTTGGATTGTTTGTTTTTCATTATTAAGTTGTACGTACTGTTTGTTATTTTGGAAATTAGTTCCTTGCCAGTAGCATCATTTGCAATACCCACAAATCAACCAATGTGATACATCACATTTACAAATGGAAGGGTAAAAACCATGTGATCATCTCAATAGATACAGAAAAAGCTTTCAATAAAATTCAACACATATTTATGATAAAAAAATAAACTTTTTAGAAAGTGGGCATAGAGGGAATATATATCAATGTAATAAAAAGGCCACGTATGACAAACCCACAGCTATCATGCTCAATGGTGAAAATTCAAATGAATTTCTTGTAAGATAAGGAACAACATAAGAATGCCACTCCCGTTACTTTTACTCAGTGTAGTTCTGGAAGTTCTAGTCATAGCAATCAGAGAAAAAATAGACATAAAAGGAATCCAAATTGGAAAAGAAGGACATATTCTTAATAGATTCATTGAATGATAATATAGTGCGATAACATTGGAAGTTTGTACGTATATCATCAGAGAAGTAGTCAAAGGTAGTCACTTGCAAATAAAGGAAACTTGAATATAAATAGCTTATGTGCAGAGCTCATTAACTCATGGAACCAAATGACAACCTAACAGGGCCAGCCGGTTTTATAGGATGCTCCCATGCAGAGACCCAAATCTTTTCAGAATTCTCTTTCATTGTATTTTCAGTATATCCCCTGTTGTTTTTTTTTTTTTTTAAATATATGTCGATCTGCTTTTTCGTAATTGTCTTCCTCTACTATCCAGATAAACATGGCTATTAGTTGGTTTAGTGCACATAGTATAGGTTTATATTAATACATGGAAAGAGAATGACGTTTTCTTTAAGTTTTATTTATAATATTTAATTGGCCATCTTTCATTAGGAGTCACTTAATAGTAGTTGTGAATCAACAATACTCATGCAAATAACATGTTTGATCCCTGGGTCAGGAAGATCTCCTGGAGAAGGAAATGGCAACTCATTCCAATATTCTTGCCTGGAAAATTCCAAAGACAGAGGAGCCTGGCTGGCTACAGTCCACAGGTTGGCAAAGAGTTGGACATGACTAAGCAACTGAGAACACACAGTGATAAAATTAAACATGCATATTAGAATCCATGAAGCTGGTTTTAGAAAAGGCAGAGGAACCAGAGATCAAAGTGCCAACATCCCCTGGATTATGGAAAAAGCAAGAGAGCTCCAGAAAAATTTCTATTTCTGCTTTATTGACTATGCCAAAGCCTTTGACTGTGTGGATCACAATAAACTGTGGAAAATTCTGAAAGAGATGGGAATACCAGACCACCTGACCTACCTCTTGAGAAACCTAAATGCAGGTCAGGAAGCAACAATTAGAACTGGACATGGAACAACAGACTGGTTCCAAATAGGAAAAGGAGTTCGTCAAGGCTGTATATTGCCACCCTGTTTATTTAACTTATATGCAGAGTACATCATGAGAAACGCTGGACTGGAAGAAACACAAGCTGGAATCAAGATTGCTGGGAGAAATATCAATAACCTCAGATATGCAGATGACACCACCCTTATGGCAGAAAGTGAAGAGGAACTCAAAAGCCTCTTGATAAAAGTAAAAGAGCAGAGTGGAAAAATTGGCTTAAAGCTCAACATTCAGAAAACGAAGATCATGGCATCCGGTCCCATCACTTCATGGGAAATAGATGGGGAAACAGTGGAATCAGGGTCAGACTTTATTTTTCTGGGCTCCAAAATCACTACGGATGGTGACTGCAGCCATGAAATTAAAAGATGCTTACTCTTTGGAAGGAAAGTTATGACCAACCTAGATAGCATATTCAAAAGCAGAGACATTACTTTGCCAACAAAGGTCTGTCTAGTCAAGGCTATGGTTTTTCCAGTAGTCATATATGGATGTGAGAGTTGGACTGTGAAGAAAGCTGAGTGCCAAAGAATTGATGTTTTTGAACTGTGGTGTTGGAAAGGACTCTTGAGAGTCCCTTGAACTGCAAGGAAATCCAACCAGTCCATTCTAAAGATCAGTCCTGGGTGTTCCTTGGAAGGACTGACTGATGCTAAAGCTCAAACTCCAGTACTTTGGCCACCTCATGCAAAGAGTTGACTCATTGGAAAAGACTCTGATGCTGGGAGGGATTGGAGGCAGGAGGAGAAGAGGACAACAGAGGATGAGATGGCTGGATGGCATCACTGACTCGATGGACATGAGTTTGAGTGAACTCCGGGAGTTGGTGATGGACAGGGAGGCCTGGTGTGCTGTGATGCATGGGGTTGCAAAGAGTTGAACATGACTGAGCGACTGAACTGAACTGATTAGAATCCCTTAGATAAAACATTGGAAGATTTTACTCAAGAAGAGAAAAAAAAATCTCAAGATAGAAAGTCAAGTTAATATATCATGGTAAAATGTTTATGGGTAAGAAAGCAGATAGAAAACCCACAATTTCCTCTTCTCTTACTTTCAATATCTTATCAGATTGACAACTAAAATAACAAACATTTAAATCAGGGAAAAAAATTGTCAAAAGCAACTGTAGGAGTGGAAAAAAACTTTCCCTGTATCCTTTCTAGGTTAGACTGACATGAGATTAACTGGGAAAACAAAAATTAGTTACATATGTATGAGAGCTCCATAAGAATATGAATCCCAAGGACAAGTTTGGCAATCGAGGCTATGTGCTACCTGAGAGGAGGAGAGGAGGTAGGGGTTTGAGACTTCAAAGAAGAGAAAGGAAATTTACATGGAGATGAAAAACAAATGTTTGGTAAAAAAAAAAAAAATGTGTGCTATGCCATGCAGAGACAGTGGGATACAGGATGCACTTTGGTCCCCAGGCCCTGCTGAGTTCCCCCTACTACCCCATCCCATAGTGCTCTTCCTGGAACAGATCCTGTATCTAAATTACTTTAGGCAGTTAAGGAGGAGGTAATAGAAAGACCTCCTGAGTGTGCTGTTTCTTAGAAACAATCAATTCAAAATATTTCTCAAGCCAACAAGACTCACTCTGCGGTGGCAAGTTATATTTCTTCTCTCTTTTGCCCCCGGCCCCCGCCCCTACATAACCAAATAACATGGGGGTGTTTCCTTTCGGCCCGGGGGGGCCGCCCGGCATACCTCATACAACTCACTTTTAAAAGTGTCAGCCTAGGAAATAAAGTGAAAATTCAGGTGCAGCTTAGACAACTATGCATCTTATACCTACTCCTTCTATCCCCATTAAAAAGGACTGAAGAAATCAAGAAAATCCTGAGACTGCTCATGAATAATTCCAAATTGAAATTAAGTAGAATGGATGTGTTTACACAGTCAGTGGAATGATAATGGAAAATCCTTTTGAAGAGAATTGTTTCACTTATACTTCCTGTGATCTCATCAGAAGCAGTAAAATCTTTTAGGACTCTCCATTTCTCAGTGTTTTACAGTAAAGTTGTGGAATAATCTACAAGATCTGATTGTCCCATCCCATTAGATGATATTCTTCTTACTCTACACCTCATTGGATGAATCCCAGTAAAAGCATTGATGAACTTAAGAAGAGAACCCCCCCCCCCAAAAAAAAAAAAAGAGAGATAGAGCCAGGCTCTATGACAAAGGCTGCATATTGCCCTAGTGGAATGTACCTCTTGCCGGGGTCCAGCCCTGGTGGATTCGGCAAATTCGAAGGGGAGGAGGCTTTGGCAATCAGGATACGATAGAATTAAAGATATAGAGTGGTTAAATAAAGATAGCTCAGTGAGGAAATGCAGTGGAGAAAAGAGGCTAATTCAGCCAGAAGGTGAGAGAAAGAACGACATGGGGAGACCAAGCTTCAGTGAACAAGGCCCGCACTTTATTTTCCAAAGTAGTTTTTATACCTTAAATTATCCATAGAGGATAATGGGGGAAGGGGTAGAGTCATGCATTAAGCCAGGCTTTCTTCCTGCAAACTTATCATATGCAAAAGTTTAGGTGATTTGCATCATCTTCTGGCCCGGAGGCCTGTTAACATTTTAAGACCCTTTCTTCAGAAAACTTATTTTTATCTAAAGGTGATTAGTCAGGCGCCACCCTCCAAAAGCATTAGATAAAGTTGCATTCCTATAGGACAAAGGTGTGGTGGGCTATAACAAGAAAAAGAATTAACTCAAAGGTCCAAGGTTACAAACATTAAAGCTACTACTTACACCAATTATATTAATCAATACACTGCCAGGGACACAGCATGTAAGGGATATGGAAACTTAGCAGCAAACACTGGGCCAACAAGTGAAAAACCCTTTACCAATACAATTTCTAATCAATCTTTTAACTGCTCAAAGGAATCTGTATTCAGACAGTTTAGAACATCTCATGCCTCTCACGGTTGTGAACTTAAACACTCTTGTCACACCCAGGAACTTTATTAACTGGAGCTGTAATTTAACTCTTTTTCAGAGAGAGGTGGTGGGGGACAGCCCCCCCGTAAAGTCAGAGGTGTAGGTGACAGCACAAAGCAGTAAAGTAGGCAGACTCTGGTTTTGCGGGTAGATGCTCGAGAATTTCCAGGGGGACTCCTGAGGCTTGATCTCACCTTTCATATGTCGAGCCTCCTTCCTCATGACCTTTGCCACGGGTGGAGTTCCTCACGCTGGCTCCCGGCACCCTCTCATTTCTTTTTTTTTTTTTTTTTTCATTCTCAGGTTTAAAAGTTTAGAGTGAACAAAATTATTCCGGTCCTCAATTTAAAGCTTGGGCCATAATACAAAGATTTCCTAAAGTTAAGGAAATTATCTTCTATTAGAATAAATAATATTAGATTGGATTACCCAAACAAATTATGAAAAAATAAAGCAAGAGCATGGTAACTATCCAAATATTTTAGGGAAAAAAATTGAAAA
The DNA here is from genome assembly GCA_935064755.1 of Tragelaphus eurycerus. Taxonomy (NCBI): domain Eukaryota; kingdom Metazoa; phylum Chordata; class Mammalia; order Artiodactyla; family Bovidae; genus Tragelaphus; species Tragelaphus eurycerus. The sequence continues at coordinate 19,819,161 of CAKXYN010000023.1, forward strand.
TGAAAATGAAATAAAAGCACATATCATGTTAATAAAACAAAAAAAAGGTCAGTGCAAAAAGCTCAAGTCAAAGAATCTGAATCCAAACTTTCAAAGACCACCAGATGGGATAAATATGTATTTTATGTATGTATTTTATTTAAACTGTATTTTAATTAAATACAGTTATGTATTTTAAATACAGAATATGTAATGTGTAAAATTAAATACAAAATATGTATTTTAATTAAACTGAAAGAATAACCACGGGGGGGGGGGGGGGGGCGGGAAACCAGCATTGGAGGACATTGTAAGACAATAAGGAATAGTTGAAATACTAACATTAAGTTAGTATATTTCCCCAATATAAATAAATGGCTTTTATAGGTCCAACTGCCTTGTTGACAACTGTAAAATTTGGAAGAAATACACACACATAGAACAAAACCTACTTGAAACAGGAAAGAGTTACCAAAAACAGCCAAATAATGCACGAGAGTCTACACACTGGATAAATTTTATAGTTTCATAGTTTTTACAGTGAGAGTAGGCTCAGTTTGCACCATATGAAGTAAGTAAAACAGAAAATACAGTTGTTCTGGTGTGTAACACCAAAGAATAAAATAAAAGGCAGCAATAGTCAACAGAAATTGCTGTTGGAAATCCAGGAAAGGGGATAACCAGAGAGGGCAATCTCCAGATTTTGTGTGTGCATTCTTTCCAGATCTCTTGCTGATATCTGACACTTACATGAATGACATGGACTCTGAAGGAGAGCAGCACAGCCCACCTGAAAGGCTACCAATTTGGCACATTGATTATTTTGAATCAGAATCACTTAAGAAACAACTGGCAAGGATACTCTGATCCTTTTTTGTCCCTTGAAAGGAGGAAATAAATTTCACATGTGATAGCATCCTCCCTATACCTGGAAAGCAGAAAGTATTCTTATCACCAGAGAGGGATTTCAAGGCCAAGAAGGCCATATAAAGAAATTCTGTTACTTCTTTATTAGTTTGCAGCCCCAAACCCCTTTGTTCTGTTAAATCTTCATAATTAATGTTTCTCTGTCTAAAAGGTATGAAGTCTACCTGCCTTGGCCACTTCTTCGATTTCACATCTATCAGAATTTCATAAACACAAAATTAAATTTGTTTTTCTCCTACTAATCTATTTTTATGTCAGTTTAATTACTAGATCAGCCAAAGAACTCAGAAGAGAAGAAGGAAAAAGATTTCCTTCCTGAGTTTTTTAATCTGATGATGAATGAACTCAAATATCTTAGTATAAGGAACAGAGAAAAAACTGCTCAAAAAAAGAAAAATATTTTCAAGAGTTCATGAAAGAATATAAAAAGATTTAAAATGCATGTATTCAGAGGCACTTCAGAATAACATGTATTAATCATTCAGTTATGTCAGATTCAGGCCAACTTCCCAACCCAGGGATGGAACCCAGGTCTTCTGCATTGATGGACTTCCCTAGTGGCTCAGATGGTGAATAATCCTGCTGCAGTGCAGAACACTCAAGTTCTATTCCTGGGTTAGGAAGATTCCCTGGACAAGGGAATGGCTACCCACTGTAGTATTCGTGCCTAGAGAATTCCATGGACAGAGGAGCCTGGCGGGCCACAGTATATGGGGTCGCCAAGAGTCAGACACAACTGAGCAACTAACACTTTCACTTTCTCAGAATAAAATAGAGAGGAGGAGACAGAAAAATACCTGATGAAATAAGGACCAAAAATTTCCCAGATTTTGGCATTGACATAAATATATAGATTTGAGAAGCTCAGCAAATTTAACCAGGATAAGCATATAGAACATCATACCTTGATATAACATAATCAAGTTATTGGGATCCAAAAATAAGAAAATAAAATCTTGAAAACAGCCAGAAAAAAATGCTGCATTATGCAATTTAAGTCCATTGACTTTTCATAAGAAATTCTATATTGGAAAATGATTATTGCAAAGAGATTAAAGAATCAAAATTCTGAAGTGTGGGGAGTAAAAATAAAATAAGACTGTAAGTCAGAATATTCTTGGCCTCCTCATTCTTCATCCAGTAATCATGATATTCAGAAGTCTATTAGAGGCAAATGAGTTCACATTTTGGAGTTAATTGGAATTCATAAACTCTAATGGAATTTGTGCAAAATGAAAATCCCACCTCAAGTTTACTCTCGCTACCTATGCCAAACCAACTATTTCCATTTGAACTATTTTCTCCAGTGAAAAACTGATCTTTTCAATTTTTCTTCTGTTATTTTTTTTCCAAATGTACTTCCCAGTTCTGACTTTGCATTTTAAAGATAATATGGGGATCTTTCAGAGAAGGCAATGGCACCCCACTCCAGTACTCTTGCCTGGAAAATCCCATGGACAGAGGAGCCTGGTAGGCAGCAGTCCATGGGAATACTAGGAGTCAGACACGACTGAGCAACTTCACTTTCACTTTTCACTTTCATGCATTGGAGAAGAAAATGGCAACCCACTCCAGTGTTCTTGCCTGGAGAATCCCAGGGCCAGAGGAGCCTGGTGGGCTGCCATCTCTGGGGTCGCACAGAGTCAGACACGACTGAAGGGACTTAGCAGCAGCAGCAGCATGGGGATCGTTATAAAAATATAAAGATATCTTGGGCAAGGTGGTGTAGGCAGAAAGAAAGAGAAAGAGAGGGAAGAAAGAAAGGAGAGAAAAAAGGAAGAATAAAATAAATGAAAGAAAGACAATGAAATAATATCTGAGATAACTTTAAATGCCAAAACCTGTCAATAAGAACTCTGTATTCAGAGAAAACATCTTAACAAATAAAGAAATTGGTAAGTGATTACCATTGAATGATTGTGTTTGCTGAACTGAGTATAACATCTCTAAAGACCAAATCAATTAATTGTACCTTGTCATCTCAATAGGAACAGGACTAGACCAGATGCAACACAAATATCATAAATGATTCAGGAAACACCCAGACCTGTAGTTTCATCTTGCCCGGGGTAGGAGGGAGGGGCGGGCGCAGGGGGAACAGTGCCTGACTTTCTCATATATCCAGTTGCCATCTTGAAAAATAGAGAAAGCAGAAGAATCCAAAAGGTTGAGCATTGATCAAACAAAAAGAAACAATATTAAACAATACACAAGCTATGAGAAAGAAAGGAATTCTGAATTCATTGAATATTTTAACAAATAAATCATTTAATCTAGGGATAATCTGAATATCATTAATGAACAAATTCAAGCTTTCTTGATGACTGGTTAAGTGGAGTGAGGATTGAAGGAAGGGACTTGTGAGGGACATTACACCAGTTAAAGAAAAAAATAATAAAATCACCTTTCTTGAGTAATTGTGTATGTATATTTGTATGATATACATATTTATAACAAAATATTTTGGGCTTTTCTGCTATTAGTGTAACAATATACTTTCAAGATTGCCGGGAGAAATATCAATAACCTCAGATATGCAGATGACACCACCCTTATGGCAGAAAGTGAAGAGGAACTAAAAAGCCTCTTGATGAAAGTGAAAGTGGAGAGTGAAAAGGTTGGCTTAAAGCTCAACATTCAGAAAACGAAGATCATGGCATCTGGTCCCATCACTGCATGGGAAATAGATGGGGAAACAGTGGAAACAGTGTCAGACTTTGTTTTTCTGGGCTCCAAAATCACTACAGATGGTGACTGCAGCTATGAAATTAAAAGACGCTTACTCCTTGGAAGGAAAGTTATGACCAACCTAGATAGCATATTCAAAAGCAGAGACATTACTTTGCCAACAAAGGTTCGCCTAGTCAAGGCTATGGTCTTTCCTGTGGTCATGTATGGATGTGAGAGCTGGACTATGAAGAAGGCTGAGCGCCGAAGAATTGATGCTTTTGAACTGTGGTGTTGGAGAAGACTCTTGAGAGTCCCTTGGACTGCAAGAAGATCCAACCAGTCCATTCTGAAGGAGATCAATCCTGGAATTTCTTTAGAAGGAATGATGCTCAAGCTGAAACTCCAGTATTTTGGCCACCTCATGCGAAGAGTTGACTCATTGGAGAAGACTCTGATGCTGGGAGGGATTGAGGGCAGGAGGAGAAGGGGACGACAGAGGATGAGATGGCTGGATGGCATCACTGACTTGATGGGTGTGAGTCTGGGTGACCTCTGGGAGCTGGTGATGGACAGGGAGGCCTGGCGTGCTGCGGTTCATGGGGTCGCAAAGAGTCGGACACGACTGAGCGACTGATTTGATCTGATCTGATCTGATACTTTTCTCCCAAAGCAGTTCTGTTCTCAAGTGTCTGTTTTCCTTAATATGCATGGAGTATGCTACGTTTAAAAAATTGGCAGAGTATAGAAGGGTAAAGAAAAAGCAACACTAAGAGGAAATAAAATGTCTATTCTCTATCAGGTTTTTAAGCTCTGTTTTCCATGAAAAGACAGTGGAGAGAAGGATAGTGGGTTCTGTCCAAGATAAAATCTGTGAGATTCAGGCAGAAGAGGAGCTGTTTGGGGACTTAAGCAAAGACATCTTGCACAGCATTGGGGGAGCAGGTTTCTTCTGGTGCAACTTTTCAGGCCTGACACAATTCTGGCACCCAGAATATTAGAACATTAGAAGCATCCAGAGTTAGCAACCAATCCAGCTACACAAATATTTTTTTGATAGGCAATATCAGTGGTTAGATGTCTCCAAGTCGTCTCCAGGCAGCAGACTGAGACTGTGTGTGTGTGTGTTAGTCGTTCAGTCATGTCCAACTCTTTGAGACCCCATGGACTATAGCCCGCCAGGCTCCTCTGTCCTTGGAATTCTCCAGGCAAGAATACTGGAGTGGGTTGCCATTTCCTTCTCCAGGGGATCTGTCTGACCCAGGGATCAAAGCCAGGTCTCCTGCATTGCAGGCAGGTGCTTTACTGTCTGAGCTACTAGGGAAGCCCAAAGTGAAAGTTAGTCATGTCCGACTCTTTGGGAACCCACAGACTATACAGCTCATGGAATTCTCCAGGACAGAATACTGGAGTGGGTAGCCTTTCCCTTCTCCAGGGTATCTTCCCAACCCAGGGATCGAAGCCAGGTCTTCCATATTGCAAGCAAATTCTTTACCAGCTGAGCCACAAGGGAAGCTTAAGATTGAGACTAGGGGAATATAGAACAGGGTAATGATACAAAGAGATTGGAGTAGATTAAAAGTTAGTGGTTCTGTGTAAATCTTCCCTTTGAAGACGTTCTAAACATAATTAGATGATATAACTTTAATTCAAGTCACTCAGTCGTGTCCGACTCTTTGCGACCCCGTGGACTGTAGCCCACTAGGCTCCTCTGTCCATGAGATTTTCCAGGCAAGAGTACTGGAGTGGGGTGCCATTTCCTTCTCCAGGGGATCTTCCCGACCCAGGGATCGAACCCAGGTCTCCTGCATTGCAGGCAGACGCTTTAACCTCTGAGCCACCAGGGAAGCCAGATAACTAAATAGATAACTAAATTCCTGCTATATGTGTGATGGCTATGGGGCCAGAAAGCATGTAGGACATGTGCAGAATGAGTGAACATATAGAAAAGGAATCTGAAAGTTAGAGAAGAATTATAACTGTTATAATAGTAGTAGTAGTAGTTTATTTTCACACAGAGAAGGCATATTCTGTTTAAAAAAAAAAAAAATTACCTCTGCCCATTTTTTAGATAGGAAGAAATAGGTTCTTAAAGAAAAAATAATATTGCCTTAAATTTTTCCTGTACAGTTTTCAAGTCATGTCTATGTGCATTACATTATGATTTAATCCTCCCAGAAATCCATCCTTAATGTATCTCTGATTCAGAGAATTGACATGAGTTGCTTGAGACCACTTGATTAATGCAGAGCATAAGCTATACTGGTGTCTGAGCCTTCTCATTCCTTGTCCTGGTCCTTTTTGCTAAGTTCTACCTCTAGGATCTTATTTCTCCTTATCACATCTGCCCACAGCCACCTGAGATCTAAATTACTATCCTGGAGTTTGGAAACAGGAAGTACACGGTTTTTTATAAAATGCCTCCATTTGTTTATGACTTCAAAGTTTCCTTTCATTATCCACTATTTTCTTACTTCTATCAGTCATAGCTAAGAACAACCATATCTATCCACTCGATGAAATCTAAACATGTGATTTTTTTCTCTGCAAGAGCAGATCATTAAGAAAAAATATGAACAATTTTGGGGTTGGGAAGAACACTCTAGATTATGAGGACTTTAATGTTTTCAAATCTTCAGGAGAGAGCAAAGTTTCAGAGTTAGAAAAGAAGATAGCAAAATTCTTCACTCTAATATGATTTCAAGGGTACAAGACAACACTTTATCCTACAAAAGCTTCTTATCACATGTGTATAATCTTTTTTTTTTTTTTTTTTTTTTTATCAGAAGACAAGACCTTTCCTTTCCCAAGAAAGAAAAATTACTTTCTAAATCTTCCTGGGGAGGGTAACACTGGCCAACTGCAGGGATACAGTAATAAAGCTAAGGTATTTATTATAACTCTTACTCTTCTCAACAACTTTCTGCTTTAGATTTTATTATCCCCATCTGACAGATGAGGACACAAGGAGAGAAAAGTCAAATGACTTGCCAAACATAATGCAGTTAAGGAGTGCTCAAGTTGGCATTAAAATCTATGTAATTTGGCCCCAAAATTCTTTTGTTTAAGCACTATACTATATTTTAGTGTGAAAATGTTAGTGATTCAAATAGTTGAACAACCATGGGGTTTGACTATTTGCAACCCCATGGACTGTAGCTTGCCAGGCTCCTCTGTCCATGGAATTCTCCAGGCAAGAATACTAGAGTGGGCAGCCATTCCATCTCCAGGGGATCTTCCCTACCCAGGAATCAAGCCTGGGTCTCCTGCATTCTAGGCAGATTCTTTACCATCTGAGCCATCAGGGACTACCTCTTTATAATAAGAAGAAAGAAAGAGAAGCATGTTTCTGGTTCTCAGGAAAAATAGGACAGCAAAAAATGAGAGTTCCTATTGCTCCACATCTTTGCCAGTCTGTTCTTAAAAACTAAGAACTCTTAGATCCCCAAAATAATGAAACAACCTAGTTTTTAGAATGGACAAAAGATCTGAACAAACACCACACCAAAGGCTACATACAGATGAAAAAGATGTATATGAAAGGAAACTCAAAGTTATATATCATCAGAAATGTGTAAATTTACATAATGAGATACCACTCCACACCTATTAGAAAGTCAAACTCTACTGACAACAGCAAATGGGCAAAGATACTTAGGATATAGTTCTTGTCAGATATGTCTTTTGCAAATACTTTCTCCCAGTCTGTGACTCGTCATCTCATCTCTCAAAAGTGTCTTCTACAGAACAAAGTATTTTAACTTTAATGAAGCTCAACCTATATAGTATATATTTCTTGGATTGTGCTTTTGGTGCTGTACCTAAAGAGTCATTGCCAAACCCCAGGTCTTCTAGATTTTCTCCTATGTTACCTTCTAAGAGTTTTCTGGCTTTGTATTTTACACTTAAGCCTAGGTCCATTTTAAGTTAGGTTTTATAAAGGATGTATGCAACACCAGCCACCATAGAAGAATTGTTACACTTTCATGAAAACATATTAGTAATTGTTCTTAACCAGTTCATTAGTACTTTATATTATCTCACTTTTGCTGACAACAAAACTCACACACACTGGCACAATAGACACACAAGAAGTAGAGACTATCTGAACAATCTTACAAGCTATTATTTTAATCTTAATTGCCCTACCATCCTTACAAATTTTATACATAATAGACAAAATTAATAATCCATCCCGTACAGTAAAAACTACAGGTCACCAATGATACTGAAGCTACACATATACAGATTATGAAGACTTGAATTTTGACTCCAATATAATTCCAATATCAGAGTTAAAGCCAGGAGAATTGCGACTATCAGAAGTAGTCATTTTATCTAAAGAGATAGCTATCCGAATGTTAATTTTCTCAGAAGATGTGCCTTCTCTAGGACTAAAAACAGATGCAATCCCAGGGCATCTAAATCAAACAACTCTTAACCCGATCAGGCCTCTATTATGGACAATGTTCAGAAAATTGTGGATCAAATCATAGTTTTATACCAATTTTCCTCGAATTGGTACTGCTGAAACACTTTGAAAAATGATCTGCATCAATACTATAGATTCATTAAGAAGCTAAGCTAGCACTAACCTTTTAGGTTGGAGATTGGGAAATAATAGTCCCCTTAATGGTATGCCATAGTTAGATACATCAACATGATTTATTACTATTTTATCAATGTTCTTCATCCTATTTATTATACTTCAATTAAAATTTTCAAAATACAATTACTCAAACCCAGAAGTTACATCTACAAAAACACAAAAACAAAACACCCCTTGAGAAGTAAAATGAATGAAAATTTATTTGCCTCTTTCATTACCCCAACAACTATAGGATTCCCTATTGTCATTCTAATCATTATATACCTGAGCATGTTTTTCCAAACATCTAACCAACAAATTAACAATCATCTGATATCTTTTCAACAGTGGTTAGTCCAACTTACATCAAAGCAAATAATAAACATTCATAATCATAAAGGACAAACTTGAGAACTAATATTAATATCATTTACTGGGTCAATAAATTTACTAGAATTGTGACCACACTCATTTACATCTACTACACAATTATCAATAAATCTAGGCATACGAGCAGGAGCTGCAGTCATGAGCTTTTGCAATAAAACTAAAGCATCATTAGCCCACTTTTTACCTCAAGGGACTCCAATTTCCTTAATCCCTATATAGTTAGTATCAAAACAATTAGCCTATTTATCCAACAAGTATCCTTAGCTGTTTGACTAACATTAGACCAGGACACTTGCTAATTCACCTAATTGGAGGAGCTGCTGCTGCTGCTGCTGCTAAGTCGCTTCAGTCGTGTCCGACTCTGTACGACCCCATAGACAGCAGCCCACCAGGCTCCCCTGTCCCTGAGATTCTCCAGGCAAGAACACTGGAGTGGGTTGCCATTTCCTTCTCCAATGCATGAAAGTGAAAAGTGAAAGTGAAGTCACTCAGTCGTATCCGACTCAGCGACCCCATGGACTGCAGCCCACTAATAAGCATCAGCACCACCCTCATTTCATTTATTATCCTTGCTTTATTCACCATTCTTTAACTTGCTGTTGCTATAATTCAAGCCTATGTGTTTATGCTGTTAATAAGCCTTTATTTACTTGACAACACATCATGATCCACCAAACCTATGCCTATCATATAGTAAACCCTAGCCCTTGACCACTTACAAGGCCTTCTCGGCCCTTCTAATAACATTGGGTCTAATATGATTTCATTTTAATTCAACAACATTACTCCTACTTGACCTATTAACTAATATTCTTACAATATATTAATGATGATGAGATATCATTCAAGAAAGTACTTTTCAAGGTCATCACATACCAATTATTCAAAAAGAACTTTGGTATGGAATAGTTCTTTTCATCATTTCAGAAGTCAAATTTTTACAGGCTTCTTTGGGGCTTTTTATCACTCAAGCCTCACTTCAACACCTGAACTAGGCAGGTGTTGACCACCTACAGGAATTCTCCCTCTCAACCTCTTAGAAGTCCCACTTTTGAATACCTCTGTACTATTAGCCTGTGGGGTATCAATCATCTGAGTCCATGACAGCCTCACAAAAGGAAATGAAAAGCATATACTTCAAGCTTTTTTTTTTTAAATCACAATCACCCTGACATTTATTTCACACCTCTGCAAGCCTCAGAGTACTACAAAACATCATTTACCATTTCAGATGGAGTATATGGCTCAACTTTCTTCATAGCCACATGATTTCATGGATTACTTATTGGATCAACCTGTATATTGTCACCCTGTTTATTTAACTTATATGCAGAGTACATCATAAGAAATGCTGGACTGGAAGAAACACAAGCTGGAATCAAGACTGGCGGGAGAAATATCAATAACCTCAGATATGCAGATGACACCACCCTTATGGCAGAAAGTGAAGAGGAACTAAAAAGCCTCTTGATGAAAGTGAAAGTGGAGAGTGAAAAAGTTGGCTTAAAGCTCAACATTCAGAAAACGAAGATCATGGCATCTGGTCCCATCACTTCATGGGAAATAGATGTGGACACAGTGGAAACAGTGTCAGACTTTATTTTTCTGGGCTTCAAAATCACTACAGATGGTGACTGCAGCCATGAAATTAAAAGACGCTTACTCCTTGGAAGGAAAGTTATGACCAACCTAGATAGCATATTCAAAAGCAGAGACATTACTTTGCCAACAAAGGTCTGTCTAGTCAAGGCTATGGTCTTTCCTGTGGTCATGTATGGTTGTGAGAGTTGGACTGTGAAGAAGGCTGAGCGCCGAAGAATTGATGCTTTTGAACTGTGGTGTTGGAGAAGATTCTTGAGAGTCCCTTGGACTGCAAGGAGATCCAACTGGTCCATTCTGAAGGAGATCAACCCTGGGATTTCTTTGGAAGGAATGATGCTAAAGCTGAAACTCTAGTACTTTGCCCACCTCATGCGAAGAGTTGACTCATTGGAGAAGACTCTGATGCTGGGAGAGATTGGGGGCAGGAGGAGAAGGGGACGACAGAGGATGAGATGGCTGGATGGCATCACTGACTCGATGGATGTGTGTCTGAGTGACCTATGGGAGTTGGTGATGGACAGGGAGGCCTGGCATGCTGCAATTCATGGGGTCGCAAAGGGTCGGACACAACTGAGCAACTGATCTGATCTGATCTATGTCAATTAAAATTTCACTTTGCATCTAACCATTTTGACTTTGAAGCTGCTGATACTGTTATTTCATAAACATGTTATGATGATTCCTTTATGTATCTATCTGTTGTTGAGGCTCATATTCTTTTAGTATTAAACAACACCTTTGACTTCCAGTCAGTTTTGGTACAACCAAAAACAAAATAATTAATCTAATATTAACACTATTGACATACCTAACTGTAGTCACATTAATTGTTATTATTGCATTTTGACTCCCCCAACTGTTTACTCAGAAAAAAACAAGCCACTGTGAATGTGGATTTGACCCCATAGGATCAGCCCATCTTCCCTTCTCCATAAAAGTTTCCTAGCCATCACATTCCTCCTCTTTGATCTAGAAATTTCACTCCTTTTACCTCTTCCTTGGGCATCACAAATAATATAAACACCATACTTATCATAGCCCTCTTCCTAATTCTATTATTAGCAGTAATCCTAGCCTATGAGTGAACCCAAAAAGAGTTAGAATGAACTGAATGATATTTAGTTTAAAACAAAATGATTTTGACTCATTATGATTAAATTCATAGTGACCAAGTGTCTTTATTCTATATAAATATCATAGCATTTACAGCATTTACAATCCTAATAAAGGTATTAGGATTACTAATATACCGATCCCATTTAATATCATCCCTATTATGCTTAGAAGGAAAACTATCCTTATTTATTATGGCAACCCTGATAATCCTCAACCCACATTTCACCTTAGCTAGCATAATACCCATTGCATTATTAGTTAGTGTTTAATGTTTACAGAGTCACTTGGGGAAAATGAAAAGATTCTGGAGATGAATGGTGAGGACATTTTTACAACAATGTGAATGCAGTTAATGCTATAGAGGTGCATACTTAAAATGACTCAAATGATAAATGTTCTATGTTTTTAATCACAACAAAAAATAATGATACATGTTACAACATGGAAAAGCACTGAAAACATCCTCAGTGAAAGAAACCATACAGAAAAGCCACCCAGATCACACTCATCTTGTACACTTTAAATCCATGAAGGTTTTTAACAAATGGGAGAGCCCCAGTGATGGTTCCAGAAAAAGAAAACTGCATTAGAATAGAGAAAGATATTTGCACAAAGCTTAGGCAGCTGGTGAAGGTTGAAGTAGTCCTGTGGTTATGATTGTAATGTGGAAATCATAATTATCCCCCATTTAGGGGTTACATGTTGGTTACCTGGGAAAGTGACCCTTGCTTTGGGTAAAACACTGCAGTTTTAGTGTGAATGCAGAAAATTTGTACGGCTATTTAAAGCTGAAACATTTGAAATTTGCTAGAAAGTAAGTTACCTTTCAATAAACCATGTAAGTCACATGTCAGAAAGTCAGAGATAACATCAAACATTGCAATAGAGGCCAAGACTTAACCAGACCAAATTCAACTGAAGTGGTGATGCTAATTGCCTGGTAGGAGTCCACATGGTATTATAAGTCACCTTAGAAAGGGTATATTAGTAGCCACCAAGTCGTGGGTGCTATGGGTAACCCTGATAGAGCTGAAATCATGAGATTTCTGAATTCTAGTTTTCCACATAAAACTACAAAACAACTGTCAGAACTAAAACATGAATTCAGGGAGTCCCTGGAAGTCCAGTGGTTAAGACTGTATTTCCACGGCAGAGGATATGGGTTTGATCCTTGGTCAGGGCACTAAGATCCCATAGCCAAGTCACATGGCCAAAAAAAAAAAAATCAGTAAAACTGCAAGATCATTTGTGATTCTCTACATTAATAATGAACTATCAGAAAGAGAAATTAAGAAAATAATCCCACTTACAATTGCATCACCTGCAAAACAAGGAATTTAAGCAAGGACTTCAAAGACCCGCAAGCTAAAAACTGCAAGACATTCATCAATTAAAGTGAACATATACAAAAAGATATCCTATGTTCATGGGTAAAAATACCATTAAAATGTCCATTCTAACCAAAACAACAGACACATTCATGCAATCACTACCAACGTTTCAATGACATTTTTCACAGAAACAAAAACAATCAACGTCTGTGTGGACCCACAAGTGACCAAGAGAAAGGAGAAAGCCTGGACACATCTTCCTCCCTAACTTCAACCTACATGACACAGCTAAAAGCACCACAAAGTATGGAATTGGCCCAGAAACTGGCAATAGAGACAGAGAGCCCAATATAGGAGCATGGTGAGTTAATTCATAAGAAAGAAGCCAAGAACATACACCCGGGAAAGGACATCCCCTCAATAAACCATGCTAGGAAAAATGGACACCACACACCAAGGAACAACTTGGACACCATCTTATACCACAGATAAAAACTGACTAAAAGCCACAAGTTTTAACATCAAGCCCTAACAGTCCTGGGTCCTCTGAAGACAGACACCCTCATCATCAGCCACCCACAGGAATCTTCTCCCCAGTTTTACTCACCTTTTCCTTCAGCTGCACCACCTCCCTGCAAGTCCTGAGGAGACCAGACTCTCGTTAGCATGAACCCCACAATGTCCCGAAGCTGATGCCGTAGTGGGTCCTGAACAGACCAGACTCCTGACAGCAGCCACCCAGAGCCAGGAGCTTGGTCAGAGCGGGAACTTCCCCTGCGGGTCAGGGTAGGGTCCAGGGGAGGCAGGCTCCTCTTCTGCCAGCCAATGAGAACATGGAGAGCAAGTCTCCCTCACAGCCTAGTGGAGACCCCGCCCCGAGGGCAGTTCTGCTAGCTCCATTAAACTATGGAAATTCAAACTGAAATAGGGCCAAGTATTGAAAACTTCTCCGAAATACGTAACACTCAACTTGAAACATTAGGGAATGAAATGTAGACACCAAAAGCACTCAAATTTATTAATAAACGTTTAAAATTCGAAACTGTCAAATTGTAGACATAAACACAGAAAACCTATATGACCCTGGGTTCGGTCTGTATATCATGAATTTTGAGTTTTAACACACAAGCTGTCAGTCTACAAGACAAAAATATTGTGGACTTTATAAAAGTAAAGAGATCTAGTCTGAAAGATCTTATTCAGAAAAATCAAGAAAATAATCCCACTTACAACTACATCTCCGTGCAAAACTGGGAATTAAACCAAGGAGTTGAAAGACCTGAAGCTAAAAACTACAAGACATTTATGAATTAAACTGAACAGACACAAAAAGATATCCCATGCTTGTGGGTGAAAATACCATTAAAATATCCATTCTAACCAAAGCAACATACACATTCATGCAATCACTACCAACATTTCAATGACATTTTTCACAGAAACAGAAACAATCTTAACATCTGTGTGGAGCCACAGAGGACTCAGAAGAGCCAAAGCGACCCTGAGAAAGGAGAACAGGCTAGTGTCATCTCCCTCCTTGACTTCAATCTATATTACGCACTTAAAGGCACCACAAGACGTGTAGAATTGGCACAGAAATAGGCACAGAGATAAGAGAGCCCAGAAATAAACCTACAGGCACATGGTCAGTTAATTCACAAGAAAAGAGTTAAGTACATACACTCCCTTTTATTGAAGGAAAAGGACAGTCCCCTCAATAAGCCACGCTGGGGAAAATGGACACCACACATCAAAGAACAACACTGGACACTGTCCTATATCACAAAAACTGACTGAGCCTATGACTTTCCACATCAAGCCCTGACAGTCCTGGGTCCTCTGAAGACAGACACACTCCACAACAGCCACACACAGAAACCTCCTCCCCAATTTTACTCACCTTTTCCTTCAAGGTCACCATCTCCCTGCAGGTCCTGAGGAGACCAGACTCCCATCAGCCTGAACTGAACCCCACAATGTCCCAAAGATGAAACAAACCCCAGTGGGTCCTAAGGAGACCAGAGTCCTGTCAGTGGCCACGCCCAGCCAGGTGCTCTGGCAGAGAGGGAATTCCCACTGGAGTCGGGGAAGGTCAGGGAGGTGGGCTCCTGTTCCCTGCCAGCCAATGAGAACTGGAGATCAAGCCTCCCTCACTCAGGCATGCACAGCTTAGTGGAGACAATTAACTTGAAACAGTAGAGAATGAATGTTAAGGAACAATTAACTTGAAACAGAGAATGAAATGTAAACACCAAATTCACTCAGATTAATAGACATTTAAAATTCAAAACAAAATTGTAGACATAAACAGAAAACCTACATGACCATGGGTTTGACCTGTATATCATAAGCTTTGAGTTTTAACACATGAGCTTTAGTCCACAGAAGAAAAATATTGTAGACTTTATAAAATTAAAGATGTCAATTCTAAAAGACCTTATTCAGAAAATCAAAAGACAAGCCACAAACTGGGAGAGAAGTATTTGAAAAATTTATATCCCATAAAGGATTTGGACTCAAAATAGACAAAGACCTCTTGAAAAATCCCATAGAAAATGAGCAAAGATCTGAACAGACACCCAGCCAAAAAAAAAAAAAAAGATATACAGATAGTAAAAAACAAAAACATACTCAACATCATACACCATTAGGAATTACAAATTAAAATCATGAGATATCACACCACACAAATTAGGACTAAACTCTAAATATAAGACAATACCAATTTCTGGAGGGTAAGGAACAAGAGGAACACTCCCTCACTGCTGGTGGGATGCATGACAGCTACTTTGTAACATAAATGGGCTGCTGCTGCTAAGTCGCTTCAGTCGTGTCCAACTCTATGCGACCCCATAGACGGAAGCTCACCAGGCTCCCGTCCCTGGGATTCTCCAGGCAAGAACACTGGAGTGGGTTGCCATTTCCTTCTCCAATGCATGAAAGTGAAAAGTGAAAGTGAAGTCGCTCAGTCGTGTCCAACTCTTAGTGACCCCATGGACTGGAGCCTACCAGGATCCTCCGTCCATGGGACTTTTCAGGCAAAAGTACTGGGGTGGGGTGCCATTGCCTTCCCCGAACATAAATGGGCAGTTTTCTCCAAAGCTAAACAAACCTGACCTTGGGATCCAACAATCATACTTCCAGTATTTAGGGAATGGCTTTGAAAAATCCATGCCCAAATGCAAACAAAGATGGACTTACACACAGCAGCACTATCCATAACAGTTAAAAATTTGAAGAAATCAGGACATCCTTCAACAGATGAATGCATAAGTAAATTGGGGTATATCCATGTCAAGGCAAGTAGAATATGCCATCCCAAAATATGCTTCTCTGGTGTGAGGATTTCTTAAGTCTGCTGGGGAGGTCGGATGGGGAGGAGGGAGGAATCTCAGGAATCTAAATAGCAATTGCCTTTTGTGAAGGATGTCTACAGAGAAATCTCTGCATTTCAGGGTTGTCCCTGTTTGCACCAGAAATAAAAGGACTCAACTTATCAATGAAGAGGTCCTGGCTTAAATTTGCAAACAATCATACCCTTCTTTACTGTATTTTGCATGAAAATCTTCCATAACTGGCTTGTCCCATAAGGTCTTACTTCAGTTTTTAGCTGAAGATGGTATTTAAGGTGATGGCTTAGGACATTTCAGGGAATGACTCTGTTTTCTCTGGTAGCTCCCTTGTATACAGGAGGTATTTGTTGTTTTAGTCACTAAGTCATGTTCAACTCTGCAAGCACATGGACTGTAGCCCACTAGGCTCCTCTGTCCATCCGATTCCCCAGGCAAGAATACTGGAGTGGGTTGCCATTTCCTTCTCCAGGGGATCTTTCCAACCCAGGGATCAAATCCATGTCTCCTGTATTGCAGGCAGATTCCTTGCCACTAAGCCATCAGGGAAGCATACAGCAGGTATGCTTCTGTTTTTTCTCCTGGTAATTTGTCTTTTATTATGGAAAATGAAAGTTGCTCAGTAGTGTCCAGTTCTTTGTGACCCATGGAATACACAGTCCATGGAATTCTCCAGGCCAGAATACTGGAGTGGGTAGCCTTTCCCTTCTCTAGGGGATCTTCCAAGTCCAGGGATTGAACCCAGGGCTCCCACATTGCAGGTGGATTCTTTACCAGCTAAGCCACAAGGGAAGCCCAAGAATACTGGAGTGGGTAGCCTATCCCTTCTCCAACAGATCTTCCTGAACCAGGAATCAAACAGGGTCTCCTGCATTGCAGGCAGATTCTTTACCAACTGAGCTATCAGGGAAGCCCTTTTATTATGGAAGAGCAGAATGAAAATTGTTTTTCCTCCCATACACATGCAGTGGAGTATTACTCAGCAGTAGAAAGGAATGAATCACTAACCCTTGAAAGACATGGTTAAATCTCACATGCATATTGCTTAGTGAAAGAATCCAGTCTGAAGAGACAGCACATAGTATGACCCCATTTATGACATTCTAGGAAAAGCTAAGCTACATAGATGATAAGATCATCTGCTGAAGGGGGTTGAAGTACTCCCTGTGATGCTTTAGGATGGACACCTGTCACTATGCCTTTATCTATGCTCATCGATTTGTATAGCCCAAGGAATCAGTCATAATCTATTCAAGTTTAGTTATTCAGAGTGTAGGCATGTCACAGGATGGAATACACAATGCAACAGAACCCAACTGTATTAGAAATGCTCAGAAAAAAAATCTCACTGTAGGAGATGGGGCAAAATGTGTTGACTTTGGAAACGAATGCAATCTATACACAAAAGGCAAAATGTCCTGCACATAAACAGTGGGCTTCATTTTATGGAGTTCTTTCCAGGGTGTGGTAGCTAGCATTTCTGCAGTACATTTCTGCACTGTACATGCCATCTGAAGAGGAGAAATGAACTGACAAATAGCAGATGGTGGGGGCCAGGTTCCTCACTGTAGGACTGGGAAGTTACAGACAAGCAAAACAACAAGGGAATGAAACTGAGCCCCTGACCACCACCCTTCTGGCTCTGAGTTGCTTCCAACAGGACCGCCATCACCTGCACATCAGTGCTATAACACACCTGCCCCCTCCCAGCCTTTCCTCTTCCTCCCTGTGATGATTCCAGTGACATTTCCAGCCTGGATTCCTCCCCCAGGCCAGATGCACCTGTCCATCCACTGCCTCCCCATCTCACCATGGGGGCTAACAGGCCCCTCAGGGGACTGTGATCCTGTTGCACCCCACACTCAGGAGGCATGCCCACCTTCCCTGGCTGCTGAGCCCAGACCGAGCAGGAGCCTGTGGAGCCTTCCCAGGACAGACCTCATCCCGTATCCTCTGCTGTAGCTCCTCTCTGAAGTACAGAGGTAACAGTATCTGATGCACACTCCCTGAGTTGTTTTATAGATGCTAAAATCCCCACCAAATGGAAGAAGTTAACTACTTGATGAGCACGAACATGTAGTCCCCAGAGCTTCCAGTGCCTGAGAATTTGTGACGTTAGCCGCCTGTTACCTGTCCAACCAGAGAACTGTGCACCAGCGGATCACATACTCTGTGATCACCTCCCTCATATGGCCTGTACAACTGCTTTGCTGAAACCTTTGGGAGAGTTCATGGTTTAGAGCACGAGCCACCTGTCCTCCATGTATTGGTGCCTTTATAATTAATGCTGCACTTTCCTTCACCCCAACTTGTGTCAGGAGACTGGCTTTACTGCACTCAGGTGTGTAGACTCAAGTTTGGTTCAGTAACATGGAGGCCTCCCAGGCTCCCAGTTCCTTGTGCCCCAGTGACTGTCAGCTTCTCCTCCAGAGCAAATGGACAACCTCCACACCAATTTCCCTCTACACGCAAAGCCCTGGCCCAATCCTAATCCCTCCATCAGGCCCTGACAAAGGTCCCTGCCCCAGTGCATCTCACATCCCACCCCAACATGGTCTTTTTGAAGCCTAAACAAGACCATGACCCTCTCCTCCCTGTGATTCCCCTCACCTGATGAAGCCAGGCCTTGATCTGTTCCAGGTGATTCCAAGGTCCTCATTCTCTCCAGTGAAAGTGAAAGTCACTCAGTCATGTCTGACTCTTTAGGACCCCATGGACTATAGAGTCCGTGAAACTCTCTAGGCCAGAATACTGGAGTGGGTAGCCCTTCCCTTCTCCAGGGGATCTTCCCAACTGTCTGTGCCAGTCTATATGGGACTCTGGTGGTCTCCTAAAATGAACATTATTTTATACACAGAGAATGGGGTGAATGGTGGCCCCAAAAGGTGTGCCCCCCATCAAGAACACGTGAACAGGGCCTTATCTGGGAAAAGGGTCTTTGGAGATGTAGTTAAGGATCTCAAGTTAAGGTCATCTAGGGTTAGGGTGACCTTTAATACAATTAAGAAAATCCTTATAAGCAACAAAAGAGGACACAGAGGAGAGGCCTCATGAAGATGGAGGCAGAGATGGGAGGGAGGGAGCCACAAGCCCAGAGACCCCTGGAGCCCCAGAAGCTGGAAAAGGCAGAAAGGACTCTATCCTGGAGCCTGTGGAGGGACCTCAACCCTGCACCACCATGATCTCAGACGTCTGGTGTCCAGTACTCGGGAAAGATGAACTCATACTGTTTCAAATCACCCAGCCTGTGGTCATTTGTTAGAGAAGCCACAGAGCAGTCATACACCCTGCTCTGTAGGATCCTAGAAGTGTGGGTCTCACTAAAGGCAGGAGGCGGCCAGAATACAGCACACTTGGGGTCAGAACCAGGCTCCCACCAAAATCCTAAAGCAGTGGCTGGACACCAGAATGTTGAGCAGTCAAGTCTGAAGCCTGTCCCTAGGGGCATTGGCTGCACACGCCTCCCCAGGTTCTTACACCCGTGCATGTGGTGTAATATCTCAGTCCTGACTGAGGACATTTAATGTCACTGTTCACATTGCTCAATAAGAACCCACCAGTTACACAGGTGAAAACCCAGTTAGGACGCTTGGTACACAGATAACAATTTTGAAGAGGGTCAGGGATGGGGACTTACTCATGAGCAGCCAGCCCCTCCCCACCCTCCCTTCACCCTCCCTTCTCCCTCTCCACCTCCTTTACCCACCCCCACTCCGCCCTCCCCTCCTTCACCCTCCCCACTCCCAAGGAACGTCCTCAGTGGGAAGCTGGGAGACCCCACAAAGACGTCTCTAAGTAAATGCTGGCTGACCCCCAGGCTAGCTGCTTCTGAACCTCCTCCACCCTTCCCAGGTAAAACACTCAAATATGTGCAAAGACCTCAAAGGCTGGAGGAAAGGGCTTGGAGCTGCCCCAGTGACAGCACCCTTGCCAAGTTGGCTCTTGCAGGCTGGTCCTGGCCTGGATGCTCTTCTGGAAGCTTTCCATTTTTCTACCAGTTACCCCTCGTGTTTTCTTGCTTCCTCACCTCTGCCTGGGAAGACTTCCAACCGCAGGTACAGGCGACACATCCTCTTCCTTACCAAGTGGCAGCCTAGCAACTCCTGTGGGAGGTCCATCAGAGCCCTACACAGACAGGACCCCCCGAAACGTCATGGCCCCTCACCCTCTCTCTCACCAGGCCAACCCCGTGGCTTCTGCTCCATGGCTTCTGAGAGCAGAGAAGATGGCGTCAAGTACAGCTGAAGGCAATCTTGCTGCCTCGAGGGGGTATATATAAACCTCAACTCAGGCACATGTGCAAAGGGCGGGCTGGCCAGGTAAGCCAATCGTTGCCCATCCAGGCTCATGGTTTCAGAAAATGGGCCTCTGTGTGCCGGCCAAGTTTCCAGGAACAGGTGTGGGTCCTATGGGTCAGGATGGACACAGGGCCACAGCTCTGGCTTGTTTTCTAATCATTTTATCTGGCCCACAAGTGGGAGAGAATTTCAAGAAGATCATTTCCTAATGAGAGGAACCTAGGGGTCAGGGAGTGGGGGGTGGGGGATGGAGACAGAGGCCCAGTGCCCAGGTGCTATGGAAGCCTCTGGAAGACCCGCTGGAAGGAGGCCGCACACAGTGAAGCCAAGGGTCACAGACCTGTCCAGAAGCTGCTGTTTGTTACCTCAGGTCCTGCTCTGAGGGGCTCAAGGTCAGATCTGTCCAACAGGTAAGCTGGGGGTGCTCTGCAATGAGGGCTCTGTGCATGGTTCTTGGGTGCTGAGCCCTTTGGGGGTACCTGCCCAGGTAAGCCCCATATCCTTGGAAGAGTCTGCCCATGAGAACCCGTGCTCCTGGGAGGAGTGTGTGAATGAGCATCCCCTCTGTGCACCCGGCAGAGTAACTTAGCGACTTCCCCCTGGGCAGCACTGGGATGAGAGCAACGACATTCTGGGGTGCCCCTGAACTCTACCTGGGCCCATCCAGAGTGAAGAGGTCAGTAGGTGCATGCTGGTTGCTGTGCTGGTGTGGGCGGCCTCATGAGTACCTCTTGTTCCTTCCACCTGGCACCACAGAGGCCTCCCAGAACACAGCAGAGAGCCTGCCCAGGGGTGGTGGGAGCTCCTGGTGACCCTGGAGGGGACGTGATTGGGAAGGGCCAGACCAGAGAGGAGGGGGTTCCAGGCAGAACTGGGGGCTCAGGGCCCAAGGGGACCTTTCTGGCCTGAGCTGGGAGTGGACAAGCAAGTGCTAAGTATGATCCAAGAAAGTGGCCCTGGTGACGTGAGACTTGTTGAAGCAGTCTGAGGGCGAGTTGGAAAAGAATTTCCAGACATAGAGCATTTCAGAAGGGAGTAAGTTTTTATTAAGAACAGAGAGTAGAGTTAAAGTGGGCACAAAGAGCGCAGCGGGCTGACCTCCTGACAGACCAGGGAAAGCTGACAATTTTTGTGGGTTAGTATCTGATTTTTATAGCCTCAAGACAAAGAAAATTCCTGCTGGAAGGTTGGCATTAGGTGATTGGCTGGGGCACTATAGGCTGTTTACTGGAGTGGACATCTGCCTAGTTGGAAGTCAGGAAGCTTGTTAGTGATGATCAGGGGCTTTTGCCAAGTTACAAAGGGGCTCAGCCAGCTTCAGAGGTGACTTTGGTTCTGGGCTCCTCTTCTGTGGCCTTGGTGCAAGGCCTCCCACCTGTGACCTCGGGCCAGGACTCAACAAGACCGAACCCTGCTTCAGAGTGACAAGCCTTGTGGATGATCCCAGAGACAGGATGTGAGACAAGCCCTGGGAAAAGGAAGTAAGTGAATCCCCCTAAAGTAGGCTCAGTGAGCTGGCCCCCAGACGTGAGAAATGTGAACGTGCTGTGAATGGGCAGTCACCTGAGTGGGCAATGGGCACAGACCCCACTCTGTGGCCTCAGTCTGTCCTGGGTGGGTTACTTGGCTTCTCAGAGCCTCAGCCTCCCAGTCTGCTTGTGGGGTGATGGTAGAATGGATTGATGAGTAATTTTCTCAGAACAGGGCAGAAAGAGGTCTCATGGAAATTCCACAGAACACTATCAGTATGGGGCTCACAGGCCATTTCTCACAGGTCTGTCTTCAGGATCTAGAGAGCAAATGTGAGCAGACTTGCAGCAGAGCCCGGGATAAGGTCAGTTTGGTGGGTCCTCCTGTTTCCTGAATTTGAGAGGGACCAGGCTCCAGGGGGCAGTGGTGGTTCATCCCACACCCAGAAGCATCCAGACCTCAAGGCCCAGCAGCCCCTCGTGTCCCCCGAGTCCTGTTTCTGGGCCCCTAGGAAGCAGTCGGGACAAACCAGCCTCCCCCTCGGCCCTCTTCCCACCCAGAACAAGCAGGGAGAAGGCCGTCATTAGGGAGAAGCGGGGCCAGGGGGAGCAGGGGGGTTGTCCCATGTGGGAAGGGGACATGGGGCAACTTGTATACTTGGATGCCCACATGAGGAATGTGAATCTGTGGGACTTGGGCACCAGGAGGGACAGACAGTGGGCCTGAGTAAGCAGAGCAGGGCCTGGGGGCCCCCATGGAGAAGTGCATCGAGCTTGGCCTGTGCCATTGGCCTTGCCTCTCCTGGGTCCCCAGGGAGGAGGAATTGAGCAGTGTTGGTGGAGTGACCACTCTTGTCCCCAGGCCCTGCCAGCACTGGCCCTTCAGGCTCTGGATCGGGAATCCCATAGAGTATGGGTCTCACTGTGCCCACCAAGGAGGCCTGGAGGACCTGGCAAGGAAGCACTGATGCAGACATCACCTGTGCAGAAGCTTCCAAGTCAAGATCCGGTGGGAACTTTTGCCCTGCACATGGATTTCAAGTCCAGAACACACATCAGCTTCTAGCAGCTCAGTTTATTTTCTAGATACAGAGTCTTAAAACCCAGTACATCCACAGCCTGTGAAAAGGCATGTCTGATCTGGCTCCAAGTGCTGCTTCTGGGTCCCTCCTGACTGGACACCGGCAGCGTCACCAAACTGAAACTGAAGTTGCTCAGTTGTGTCCAACTCTTTGCAATCCCATGGACTGTAGCCTACCAGGCTCCTCAGTCCTTGGAATTCTCCAGGCAAGAGTACTGGAGTGGGTTGCCATTTCCTTCTCCAGGGGATCTTCCCAAACCAGGGATCGAACCCGGGTCTCCTGCACTACAGGCAGATGCTTTACCATCTGAGCCACCACTATAAATGGAGCTGGTGCTGCAGCTGTGGGTGCCCTCCACTTACCCCAGGAAGATACCACCGTCCCCTCACAGGCTGTCACCAAGTTAAGTCCTAGGGACCCTGCTCAGGCCCTACCCTGGCTAGGGGGTCTCTGTCTCAACAGGGAGGGTTTCCTTTTTCCATTCAGGCTTAAGTAGGTGATTATGAAACCAAAGCTGAGACCAACACAGCACAAGCTTTATTCAGTGGCCAAAGAACAGAGAAGCAGGAACTAAATTCCCAGCTTAACTTCTTGCCCACCTGGAGAAAGTGGTTTGATTTTAAACAGTAAAGACAAAGCTGAGGAGGTAGGTATGTCTGAGGGAAGGGCAAGGTTTTTCCTAGTTAGTGGGGTACCACCTCCTTTTTACCTTTTTTTGGTTCTTCATGTTGGGTTATGAAGCTTCCCAGGTGGCTCAGAGGGTAAAGCATCTGCCTGCAAGGCGGGATCCCTGGTTCAGGAAGATCCCCTGGAGAAAGAAATGGCAACCCACTCTGGTACTCTTGCCTGGAAAATCCCGTGGATGGAGAAGCCTGGTACAGGCTACAGTCCATGGGGCTGCAAAGAGTCGGACGTGACTGAGCGACTTCACTTTCACTTTTTTTCACCTTGGGTCATGGCCACCAGGAGGTGTGTCTCTTAATATAATGACTGAGTTAGCAGCGAGTGGTGATATGAAGATCTTAAATTCCTTGCCCAGGAATTGAACCTGGAAAGCCTGGATGAGAACCAGGAATCCTAGCCACCAGACCAATAAGGGCTAAAGGCTAGAAGCTACTTTTCCCTGGATCTTTGCCCCCAGTGAAAAATATATTTATCACAGAGGCAGAAACTATAAATGCAGGTATAAAATTATTAGAGACACAGAAAAACAACAAGTGGTACAGCACATAGAGAAATGGTAAAGAGAGAAGCACAGCTAGGTGTGGGCGAACCCCCTAGTGAGCAGGAACTTCTTCCGGGTCTTTGTCTTCCTTCAGGCCAATTATCTGGTTTCTTTTCCCACACCTGACCTACCCTGGGACCTACCCCTGGGTGCACATTCAGCCCTCAGCCAAGATGGATCTTGAAGTGAAGATTTCTGGGAGGAGCAAGACTCATCACGGCCTGGCATTATCTCGAGTTTTGAGCCACAAAAAGCCTTTCTGTGCGTGTGTAGTGTCTCCCTTGTCCCAAGAGTTGGGGGCCGAGATCCCTGAATCCTTTACACATACAGGGTTTTGTCCCCTCTCTGTCCTTACCTTGACTATTACCGTACGGTGTTTACAAGAGACAAACAATGGCTATTTACTCTCTGTTGTTACTTCCATTTCGGAGGGCAACCAGGAGGCTGATTGTAAATACCTAGACTGAAGCCCACCTCTCTCTTCTCTCAGAAAAGCTGCTGCTGCTGCTGCTGCTAAGTCGCTTCAGTCGTGTCTGACTCTGTGCGATCCCACAGACGGCAGCCCACCAGGCTCCTCCGTCCCTGGGATTCTCCAGGCAAGAACACCAGAGTGGGCCGCCATTTCCTTCTCCAATGCATGAAAGCGAAAAGTGAAAGTGAAGTCACTCAGTCGTCTCCGACTCCCAGCGACCCCATGGACTGGAGCCCACCAGGCTCCTCCGTCCATGGGATTTTCCAGGCAAGAGTACTGGGGTGGGGTGCCATTGCCTTCCCCGCTCAGAAAAGCTAACAGTTGTTAAGTATCCACCCTGAAGCCCACTTCTTTGTGTCCCGTGACATGCAAACAGGAGGCCAGTTATAAATGTCTAATCTGGAGCCCATCTATCTCCTACATCAGTAATATAGTAAAATCAACTTACAATGAGACAGGTTGTGAACAAGAACACCCCTATTATAGGAGGGTTCAGACGCTGCTACAGAACCACCTGATCCATTCCTGACAATACTGAGTGGAGGGAGGGGGGCATTCAGGCAGCAGGGCAGACAATTTGCTCTGGGTGCTCATGTTGGGAGCACAGCAACAGGGGCTCAGCCTGCAAATCCCAGCACCACTCGCAGATGGGCTCCAGAACTACTCCTGGAGTGGCAAGGAGAAGGGATGTCCCTCCGGCTAGACATGGAGGAAGGGGTGGGTCTGCTGAGCCACCTCACCTCGGGGACTTGCTGGGAGGCTCCAGGCTGGTGTGCTCACAGCTGAGACAGGCCTCAGGGCACAGTGGTGACGCATGGGTGGAAGGGGCCCTGAGCCAGTCACTCACGACCCTTCATGCCCTTCCCTTGAGGGTGTCTGGGTATCTCTTCCCCCAGTGATGAAGGGCAGAACTCTGACAGTCACCCCCGACCCCCATCCCCCAGGGAAGCTCACTAGAGACTTGGCACCCAGCCAGGGGCTGGTCACGTGGTGGTGTCTGCCCTCACCCTCCAAATGCCAGTGCCCAGAAGCAGAGCTGAGGCTCAGTGTGAACCTCGTGTTTAGTGCAAACAGCATAGTGCAGGGGGCTGCCCCTAATGGGAAGGAGGCTTTAGATCAGGGCAGGACACTTCTCAACCAGCTGCATGAGCTTCCTGGGGCAGCTGTGACAAATGAGCACACACAGAGGCTCAGAACAAAAGAAGCCTGTCCTCTTTCAGTCCTGGAGACCAGACGTCTGAGGTCAGAGTGTCCCAGTGCTGCGCTCCCTCCAGAGGCTCCAGTGGAGGGTCCGCCCCGCCTCTTCCAGTTTTTGGGCTCCAGGCATCCCTGGGCTTGTGACCACCTCCCTCCCATCTCTGGCTCCATCTTCACCTGGTGTCTCCTCTGTGTCTACATCTGTTAGAAGGATGCCCTCTTTGATTTAGGGCCACCCCAATCCAGGATGACCTCATTTCCAGATCCATAATCAATTATACCCGCAAAGACCTACTTCCAAATAAAGTTCCATTCACAGATTCTGGGGTCATGTTGTGGACATAGCATTTGGGAGCCCCCCCATTCACCCCCACTATAGCAGCCAGTTCCCAGACACCAGCTTGCCTTCCTCGGGACAGTGTTCAGCCTGTTGACATTCTGTCTTCCTGCACGGAGGCGTCTTTTGTTTCTTACTGTAACTTAGGCTGGATGGGGGACCCTGTAGGCTGACCTCCCAGTGATTCCAGGGACCATGCTGAGTGTCCTCCCGGGAGTGTGGGAGCTTTGCCAGGGTGCCCTGTGCATATTCTGTACTGACCACTTGGTGGTCAGGCACCTGCACAGGCTGGACTGGTCCCATCGACAGCCTGGTGCTCCGTGTGCGGGCCTACAACTGTGATGTGTGGACCCACAAGATCGGTGGGAGCCCTCCTGCCTGCCCTGGGGCCTCCAGCTCCCAACAGACCCTCCAGTCCTGGTGTGGGCACCCACATCCAGTCATGGACTCCTGCTCCTGCCATGGACACCCGATCCCATTGGCCCCCAAGAGGGAAAGGTGAGAACTTGGCCATGAAGAAGACAGGGCAGTGGTGGGCTCAGACTCCAGGCCCGGAGATCAACCTTCTTCTGTCCCATCCAGGTCAGCGCTAAGAAGTCTACAGAAGCCAAGCCGAGGATCCACCTGCACATAAACAAAAACCCAAAGTTAAAGAGCCTGTCAGCAGAGTGGAGAAGACCAAGCAGAGGTCAGCCCAGCAGGAGCGGAAGCAGACAGAGAGCAGAGCTCTGTGCCCTCAAGAGTCACGACAGGACTGGGGCACCTCGGAGCTGCTTGTGGCTTCTGTGAACAGACGCAACCTCCTGGAAAGTGAGTCAGCCCTGCGTCCACAACACACGGACCCTAGAGGCTCGACTGTGTTACCAGTGTCGAGCTGAAACAGCCCATTAGGAGCTTTACACAACTAAACAAGAAGACATTCATCTTATTCCTACAACTAGATTAATCGGAACTTCCTGCATACAACTTGCCTCACTAGTTCCTCCAATCTGAATTGCCCCTTGCTTACTGAAGAGACGTCTTCTATTCTCCCAAGATAATAGATTCTCTATTTTTAAAACTTTTGTGTGGGCGGAAAAAAAAATCAGTGTTTCTTGTGAAACTAAATCTTCTCCAAAAATGCAAATAAAATATTAATAAAAAAGAAGATGAAGACAGAGCTGGCCCTGACTGCAGCAGGTGTAGACAAGAACTGGAAATGCTTAGATACTTGTCCCCCAAGGGCCCAGACCTATGAGGTCTCTGACTAGAGGGGTCCACCTCCACCTGGGCTTACCCGGGGGGTCGCTGCAGGGAGAGCGTGTCCTCGGGTGACTTTCCAACTTGCCCCACCCCAGCTTCACCCCCCGGCCCACTCCACCCCATTAATAGTCTTTAAACGGTGTCTCTCACCCAACAGGCCTGCGAGGGAGGTTTGAACCCTGAGTGAAGGTCCAATGAACAGTGCCCATGTGTCCTGCACATCTTGGGAGGGGAAGGAGCCTCACTCTCATGGTCCTGCCCCGTGCACCCAGGGGTGGTGGAGGTGGGGGTGCGGCAGCCCCAGGCTCTGTTCTGTCAGAAGCTCCCTTTCTGTGGACAAGTCTTCTCTCACTTTTTATCCTCCCTGGAGACTCAGGAGGCCACAGCATGGGGGCACCTGCGGCACCAGGACCCACCCTAAGAAATTTCTCAGAAGCAAGGACCAGGCCTGCGAGCTGAGGAGAGGAGGGAGCCAGCCTCTTGGTGATGCAAGGGGCTAGAATGCCTCATACCCAGGAGGGCCTCAGATTCAGCTAACTACCACTTGGGGTCTCCTGGCCCTCCCCTGGTAGAGGGGCTCTTCAGATTCCAAAGGCCCAAGACCCCAACTGCAGAGTCAAGGTCCCAGAGAGCCCCTCCCAGCTGCTTTTCTTGGAGGCTCCCAAAAGTCCCTGAAGCTGTTATACTTGGGGTTAGTTATGGTGAAGGATGCAGATTAAACTCAGTGAGGACAGAGGTGTGGAGCAGGGTTCATCCTCCTTAGCTGCGGCTGCTCAGGAAGATCACCTGAGTCCAGAGGTGTGGGATTTACTGGGGTCTGTCACAGCAACATGGGGCCAAGACGTGCCCAACCTTGGCCTCCAACCCCCACAGGAGACTCAGGAAGCCCCACCGTGCACCACACCATCAGCACAGAGCAGCCTGGAGCAAGGACACGCCTGTCAGACTCAAGGTGAACTCTGGAGCCAAGAGCAGGGGCATGGCCTCTCTGCGGGCAGGTGACCCCACACCAAACAGGCCCCAGTGCAGCACCGGATCGGTGTGGCCAGCAGGGGGGCACATGGGTCAGCCTGAGTCTGTGTGCTTCAGCCTGTGACCACTGACCACATTGCCCTGCCCTGCTCACAGAGCAAGGCCAACAGAGGGACAACAGGAAGGGAACAAAGCCAGCTCAGGGTCAGGCTGGGTTGGAAAGGGTCCCAGGAGCGAGCACTCGGCTGCCCTTGCCCTGAGCCGAGAGCTGACGTCCACCCTGTGGTCAGTCACGTCTCCCCACAAAGGGGAGGGCTGCCTTTCTCATGTCCTGAAGCAGGGTCATGACTGCGTATACAGCAGGAGGCACAGCAGTGCACGCAGCAGGCCTGATGCCTGCCCTCCTCATGCAGTCGGAGCCT
Source organism: Tragelaphus eurycerus (assembly GCA_935064755.1). Classification (NCBI taxonomy): domain Eukaryota; kingdom Metazoa; phylum Chordata; class Mammalia; order Artiodactyla; family Bovidae; genus Tragelaphus; species Tragelaphus eurycerus. Next base: position 19,847,827 of record CAKXYN010000023.1, read on the forward strand.
GGTGAGGATGGAGCGACCCTACAGGACCTGGGGCCAATCCCCCGGAGGATGTTGGGGTGAAGCGTTTAGGAGCATCTGGAGGGAACCCTCACCCTTAAGCACAGGTGACTGAGGACACGACCAAGGGTGGGCAGGAAGGGGAGCCCAGGGAGGGTCCTGGGTCATCCCTGATTCTGCACGAGGGGTGTGGAGCTGGAGGTGAAGGGGGTGGGGGCAAGAAACTTATCCCTCGACAGATAATCCCAGGCAGAGAGGGAGGGGGAAGACTGTGCCCAACGGGAGGACGGAGGACCGGCAGGTGGCGCTGCAGACACAGGTGCCAGGGCTGCTCCCTGCTGGCCGGCACCCAGCCCCGCACCCCTGGGAACCAGGCGGAGTCCCGCTAGATGCGAGCCAGGACGAGAAGGGGAGCCCCGTCCACACTGCTGAACACAACAGTGTAGGCGTTCACACTCCTCTTCATCTGCCGCGGGAAAAGGGCAGATGGAGAGAGATGGGGCTGAGGTGGGAAGTGTGGGCACTTGGAGCCTAGAGAGGAGGGTTTCTGAATGAGGCGGTGAGGTCACAGGGAGCGGGAGAGGGGCAGGGTGACGCCAGTGGGACGGTCAGTGAGTGCTCGGCAAGGGAGCTCGGGCTTCCTCCCTGAGGCGGGCCTGCTTCCCGAAGGTGGAATCTATGAACACAGCCCACCTCACTCCCGCCCGCCCCCGCCCCCAACCCAAGGCGGTTTTCTGGCTGCCTGGTTCCCCGAGGCTGGATGTTTGTGGGGACATGGGCCAGTCTGGCAGCCCTCGTGAAGACATCGCTCTCTCTGAGGGCGTGAGGTGGACACTCAGTCCCTGGTCTGTGGATGGTCGAGTCCTCTGGGTGTCATGTCTCTTCTTGGGGGTCACTAGGGCCTTATCCTCACCCTGAGGGGTATGGAAGGGGAGGGATGGATCTGTTCGGGCCCAGCTGCACCTGGGCTCTTGGGGAGGACCTCTCTGGCCAGATTCACAGGCCTCAGTCACCACTGCCAACTGGATACCCCACTCCAGGAAAGGACCTGTCCTGTGAAACTAGGCACCTGGGTCGGGGGAGCGACTCAGATGGCCACACTCAGGTCAGGAGGTGGGATGGGGGTGGCCTGCAGCCAACTGCCATGGTCACCACAACACTGTGGCTTCTTTCTGAGGCCTGAGATACCCGGTGGCAGGGGGTGTGGGGGAGAGGTAGCCATAACAAGGATGAGTAGAAGGTTCTTGGACCCTGGATTCCTCCCCCAGGAGGAGTGGGGGTTATGTCTAGAGGGGAAGCAGCCAGTGACCATCCTGGGTTTCAACAAACACAGCGTCCCTCCCACACAGGCCAGATATCTGTTTCTTGAGCCCCCATCACACATACCAGACCCTGGGGGAAGTGGGTATTGGAACAGGGGATGCTTGTTTTCAGGCCTGGAGCCTGAGATCCAGGTGTTGGGCACTGGCTCCTCTTGAAGGTTCTGTGGTCAATTGGCCCCCGGTCTCTCCCTGCCCATCTCTGTCTCCTGCTCTCATCTTGCCTTCTCCCCCGTGAGTTCTGCTCCCTCCTCACACACAGGTCAGTGACCTCATCTCAACCCAGGGGAGTCCGTGATCCTGGGGCCTCTTGAGGCGACAAGCCCTGGGGGTCAACACAGCTTGTGGGGACATGTGGGGGAGGGGAGGATGCTCCAAGGCCAGAATCCAGGAGCCTCATGGAGGAAGTGGTGTCCTGGATGGATGGACAGGCAGAGGCAGGAGGGATGCCAATGGGGGTGGTCACCCTTGCCCTCTGGGGAGTGAGGAGTCTCTAGAGGGCTGAGCAGGAGCTGGCAGGACAGGCATGTCACAGGAGGGCAGCCTGGGTGGCTATGTGCAGTGTCATATAACAGCAACCATAACCCATAATCCAGCTCTCACGCCACTCCCAGCCCTGATGTTAACCCTCCAAACCAACACCAAGAAAAATCTAATCAAATCACACAAATACATGAGAAAACTAAAACCACACCAGCATACTTTATGAACACAAAAATCCTCCACAAAACTGGAGCAACATGAAACCAACAGAACATTGCATGGATGATGCCATAAGCAAGTATCTCAGCACCAAAAATGTCAGGTTGTTTCACATATTAAAACTAAGCAATGCAGTGAACCACTGTAAGGGCATGATGTAAAAACAGACTATCATATCAATTATTGCAGAAGAAACTATAATCAAACCCTAATGCTATCTCATGATACAAACACCCAAGAAAGTAGGAATAAAAGAATATTTGTGCAATATTAAAAAGAATAATCTACAAAGCTATAGCAAACTTCATGCTCAGTGTTAAAAACTGAAAGATTTACTCCTGAAATCAGGAACAAGGCCAGGAAGCTGACCTTCACCACTGTTACTCAATAGGGTACTGGAAGTTCAACCTAGAGTTTTAAGGAAAGAAAATTTTCATGTGTGAATGGAAAAATTAAAACTATATCAATTCACAGAATACAGATCACACCATCTTACAGATAAAACTTCCTAAAACAACAAAAAAATTTTTGACTAGTCAACTAATTCAGCAAAGTTACAGGAAAAAATATCAACTCATAAACATTTATCTTATACATATACATAGCAATAAATAATCTGAAAAAGAATTTATGACAGCAATTCCACTTTAAATAATGTCAGCATATATATTTAGGAATATATTTAATCAAGTACAAAATTTGCTTTTATGTTTGTAAAGTTGTCTGTACATTTGAAATTACTAATAAATTACTTTTCAAAACACCATGTCAAAACCATTCCAGAAAAACAGAAAGCATCAAACTTCCAGATAGAGGCCAAGACATGCCCAGATCCAGTTCACCCAAAGTCCACATGGAGTTCAGAGGCACTGTGGGAAAATCATGTTAAGAGCCACTGTTCTCTGTGTTATGGATGACCTGGATGTGGTAGAAACAGTGGAGTTTTGGAATTCCAATCTTCCACATCATTCCACCAAAAAAATTAGAAATGAATTCAGTAAAGACGCAAAATCGATATATACAAATCAACTGCATTTCTAAACACTAATGAGCCATCAAAAAGAGAAAAAAACAAAACTATTTACAACTGCATCAAAAAGAACAAAATACCAAGGAATAAATTTAACAAAGGATGTTAGATACCTGCATACTGAAAATTTTACAATGGTGAATAAATTGAAGAAGACACGAATCATTGGAAAGATACCTCTGCTCATGAAATGCAAGAATTATTATTGTTTAAATATCCATTCTACTCAAAGTATACAGTGAAGGCAAGCCCTCCTAAAATTCCAATGAAATTTTTTACAGGAAAAAGAGCAAATCCTTCTAAAATTTGTGTAGAATCACAAAGGATCCCAAAGAGCTAAGGGGACCCTGAGAAAGGAGACTAGGCAGGAGGTATCTCCCCCCGAGACTTCACACTGCATTTGGCGAAGCTGCAGTCACCAAACCTGTGAGCACCTGGCACAAGAGGCACACCGCCCAGAGGAACAGGACAGACAGCCCAGAATTCAGCCCACACGATGGGTCTGTTAATTTAGGACAACGGGGCCAATGACTCACCAAGGGGAAGGATAAACAGTGCTGGGAAAACTGGACACCACATACCAAAGAAAGAACTTAGGCATCATCTACGCTGCACACAAAACTAACAAAAACCCCAGCTTTCCACACCAAGTCCCTCTAGATCGACTGAGAACAGCAGTCATTCACACAAAGACGTCTTTCCAAACTTCTCCGTTTTCCTCACCTTTTCCTCCCCGTGTTGCCTGCGTCGTCAACAAACGACCCAGCGTGAACGCAGCCCCCCCCCCCCCCCCCCACCCCGTCCAAACCCCAGGGAGTCGTAAGCGAACTGAGCTCCTGTCGGCAGAGAAGCTGACCCGGGAGTTCCAGATGGAAGCCCTGCGTTGTCTCAGAAGACACAGCTCCTCTCAGCAGCTCCTGCTGCTGCTGCTGCTGCTGCTGCTGCTGCTGCTGCTGCTGATACGTCTCTTCAGTCGTGTCCGACTCTGTGTGACCCCATAGACGGAAGCCCACCAGGCTCCCCCATCCCTGGGATTCTCCAGGCAAGAACACTGGAGTGGGTTGCCATTGCCTTCTCCGCCTCTCAGCTGCGCTGGGAGCCAAATCCACCCGAAAGCAGAAGCGCTGTGGGTCAGCGCCGCCCCGTGGTCAGTGTGGGAGGTGCAGGCCACGCCTCCCTCACACTTCATGGGAGACAGCACTCCCGCAGGCAGAACTGCTGAATCCCTTAAACTGGAAATTCGAACTGAAATGGAGACAATAACCCAAAACTTTTCTAAAACTTAAAAGCAATGAATTGGAGACCATACGGGATGAAATAAATGTAGGTACAAACTTTACAACTTACACCAAATGCACTCAAAATTATTCACATTGTTGTTGTTTAGTCACTAATTCATGGCTGACTCTTTCGTGATCCCATAGACTATAGCACCCCCACTCCAGTACTCTAGCCTGGAAAATCCCATGGACGGAGGAGCCTGGTAGACTGCAGTCCATGGGGTCGCTGAGGGTCCGACACAACTGAGCGACTTCACTTTCACTTTTCACTTTCATGCATTGGAGAGGAGATGGCAACCCACTCCAGTGTTCTTGCCTGGAGAATCCCAGGGATGGGGGAGCCTGGTGGGCTTCCGTCTATGGGGTCACACAGAGTCGGACACGACTGAAGTGACTTAGCAGCAGCAACAGACTACAGCCCCCAGGCCCCTCAGTCCATGGGATTCTCTAGGCAAGAACTCTCGAGTGAGTTGTCATTTCCTCCTCCAGGGGATGTTCTCAACCCAGGAATCAAACCCATGTCTCCTGCACTGACAGGCAGATTCTCTACCACCAAGCCACCAGGGAAGCCCCAAATTATTCATAGACAAATTTTAAAAGCAAAACTATTCAAAATTATAGAAGAAAATATAAAAGAAAATTGACATGAGCTTGGGTTTGGTCATGCAGATCACAAGATTTGCAGTTTTAAAACACAATACAAAAAAGCAATCAGAAAGTAAAACAAGGGATTCTGTGGCCTTACTAAAATTAAGGATTTCTACTGTGTGAAAGACCTTGTTCAGAAAATCCAAAGCACAATATAACTGGGAAAAAATATTTGCAAACAAAATATCAAATAATATTTGCAAACAAATATCTCAAAATACACAAAGAACTCTAACACAAGCAACCCCATTAAAAATAGGAAAGCTCTATTCAATGGCTACTCCCTTATTCTTGCCTAGGGAATCCCGTGAACTACAGACTATAGAGGAGCTTGGTGGGCTGCTGTCCATGGTGTCTCAGAGTCGGACATGACTGAAGCAACTTAACATGCATGCATGCATTGGAGAAGGCAATGACAACCTACTCCAGTATTCTTGCCTAGAGAATTCCAGGGACAGAGGAGCCTGGTGGGCTGCTGTCTATGGGGTCACACAGAGTCGGACACGACTGAAGCGACTTAGCAGCAGCATTCAATGGCTAAGTCAAAGATCTCTCTTGGTAACTGTAACATTGTTATTGAAAATATGTGGTTATTTTCAAATATCTTTTGATAATGATTTTAACATAATTCCACAATGATAAGAGATGGACTCTGTATGATTTCAGTACAAAATCATGAAATTTTTGTATCTTGTTTTGTGGCCCTGGATATGTTCCAATGTCTCCTGGTTTATAGTCTATGGGAACTTGAATAGAATTTTTACCCTGCTATTGTGTGAAAATTTATAAATCTTAATTATGTTGAATTGGTTCATAGTGCTTTTCAGGTCTACTGTATCCTTCACTTTTCTGTATATTCATGCTATTAATTTTTGAGAGTTTGATATTGAAACTCCAACTAAAAATCTGAATTTATCTACTTAAAAAATAATTGTAATATATAGTTGAACTATATGTAACTTTGTTTTATATTTTCCAAGTCTCCTGTAAATGTATTATCACACTTTAAAAATTTTAAAAATAAAAAAGAAAGAGAAAAAAATAGGAAAGCTCTAAGTGGATACCTGGTCAAAGAAGATACATGATACGCAAAACTATGCCCAAACCTGGGGGGGCGGGGGGCAGAGAAATAATGGTACAGTTCACCTTGCTAAGTCATGTGTGACCCTGGACCAGTCCTGTCCTTCCTGGAAGCTTCAGAGAGATAGAGAGGGAAGAAGAAAAAGAGGGCCAGTTATGCTTAAACCCAACTCTAACACTGACTGACCATTCTCATCACTTTCATTCAACATGATCTAGGAAGTCCTAGACACAGTAACTAGATAAGAAAAAGCATCCAATGGCAAGGGAAAAAGTAAAACTGTCACTGTTTGTAGATGTTTTATATAGAAAATATAAAGGAAGACTCCCCAAAGCAAATACAACTCATTGGAAAATTCAGTTAAGTTGCAAGATACAAAGTAGTTATTGTTCAGTCACTAAGTCGTATCTTACTCTTTGCAACTCCATGGACTGTAGCACATCAGGATTCCCTGTTCTTTACTATCTCCTGACGTTTGCTCAAATTCATGTCCATTGAAATGATGCCATCCAATCATCTCATTCTCTCTTGCCCCCTTCTCCTCCTGCTTCAATCTTTCCCAGCATCAGGGTCTTTTTCAATGAGTCAGCTCTTCACATCAGGTGGTCAAAGTATTGGAGCTTCAGCTTCAACATCAGTCCTTCCAATGAATATTCAGGACTGATTTCCTTTAGGATTGACTAGTTTGATCTTCTTGCTGTCCAAGGGGCTCTCAAGAGTCTTCTCCAGCACCAAAATTTGAAAGTATCAGTTTTTTGGCATTCAGCCTTCTTTATGGTCCAATTCTCACATCCATACACAACTACTGAAAAAACCATAGCTTTGACTATACAGACCTTTGTTGGCAAAGTGATGTCTCTGCTTTTATCAATTACATGGCTATACATTGGCAACAAAAAATCAGAATGAGAAATTAAGACAAACAACCCTATTGACAATGACATTAACAAAATTAAATACCTAGGAACACATATAAACCAGTAGGTAAAAGACCTATTCTTGGAAAACTGAAGACACTGAAGAAAGAAATTGGAAATAACACAAACAAATGGACATACATAACATGTTCCTGGATTAGAAAAAAATTCGTATTGTTAAAAATGATTCCACACCCCATAGTAATCTAGAGATTTGGTGCCATTCCTGTCAAAATATCAATGGAATTTTATGGAGAACTAGAACAAAGAATTCTAAAATGTGACAGAAAACACAAAAGAACCTGAATGGTCAATACAAAAAGAAGCACAAACTTGGACATATCATGCTCCCTGATTTCAAACTGTACTACAAATCTAGAATAATAACAACAGCATGCTATTGGAACAAAAGTATTGTCTAGATTCATGGGCAATGGCACCCCACTCCAGTACTTTTGCCTAGAAAATCCCATGGACAGAGGAGCCTGCTAGACTGCAGTCCATGGGGTCGCTAGAGTCGGACACGACTGAGTGACTTCACTTTTACTTTTCATTTTCATGCACTGGAGAAGGAAATGGCAACCCACTTCAGTGTTCTTGCCTGGAGGATCCCAGGGACGGGGAGCCTGGTGGGCTGCCGTCTGTGGGGTCGCACAGAGTCGGACACGACTGAAGTGACTTAGCAGCAGCAGATTCATGGGACGTAATTGAAAGCCCATAAATAAACACATGCATATATTCATCTATGACAAAGGAGGTGAGACTATACAACGAGGGAGGGGGAGGAGATAGCTTCTTCAATGAACAGTATTGGGAAAACCAACAGCTGCATGCACAAGAATCAACCTGGAATCCTTTCCTGTACCATCTACAAAAGCAACCTCAAAATGAATCAAACACTTCAATGTAAGGCCTGAAGCCATGAAACTCCTAGAAGAAAACATAGGCAGTACACTCTGACATCAGTCTTGGCAATATTTTCTGGCTCTGTCCCCCAAAGCAAGGGGAACAAAAGAAGAATAAACCAATGGGACTCCATTCAACTGAAAAGCTTTTCAATGGCAAAGGAAAGCATCCACAAAATGAAAAGGCAGCATATTGAACATGACAAAATATTTGAAAACAATGTATCTGAAAAGGGGTTGCTATCCAAAGTAGATGAAGAACTCACGCAACTGAGCCTCCAAAAACTAAAAATCCAGTTAAAAGTTGGAACTGAACATTTTTCCAGAGTATGTACAGCTGGCCAAGAGGCACATGAAACTATCATCAATATCACTTATCATTAGGGAAATGCACAGCAAAAGAACAATGAGATTATCACCTCACACCTTAAAAAACGGCTACCATCCAAAAGACAACAAATAACAAGTAGTAACAAGGATTTGGAGGACCATGGAGAGGGCAATGGCACCCCACTCCAGTGCTCTTGCCTGGGGAATCCCATGGATGGAGGAGCCTGGTGGGCTGCAGTCCATGGGGTCGTGAAGAGTCCGACACAATTGAGCAACTTCACTTTTCATTTTCATGCATTGGAGAAGAAAATGGCAACCCACTCCAATGTTCTTGCCTGGAGAATCCCAGGGACGGGGGAGCCTGGTGGGCTGCCGTCTATGGGGTTGCACAGAGTCAGACACGACTGAAGTGACTTAGCAGCAGCAGCATGCATTTTGTTGGGAATGTTCACTGGTAGAGCCACTGTGGAAAGCAGTACAGAGGTTCCTCAAGAAATTAAGACTAAAACTACCATATGATGCAGGAATCACACTTGGGGTATCTTTCTGAGGGGAACAAAAACACAAATTCAAAAAGATATACACACCACTATGTTCATGGCAGCTTTACTGACAATAGCCAAGGCAAGGAAGCCACCGAAATGTCCATCAACTGACAAATGGATAAAGAAGTTTTCATATATATACATACATACACAATGGTTTAGGACTCAGTCACAAAAAAGATAATGATACCACAACAACATGAATGGACCTAGAGGGTATCGCGCTAAGTGAGATATGGCAGACAGAGAAAGAGAAACCTTATGATGTCACTTGTACACAGAAACTACAAAATATAACAAGTGAACAAACACAACAGAAACGGACTCATCCCAAGAACATGCTGGTGGCTGACAGAAGGGAGGAGGATAGGGGCATGAGTGCAAAGGGTGAGAAAAGTTAAGGGGTACCAAATTCCAGTTATAAGACAAATGTCACAGGGATGTAATGTACAGACTCGGGAGTAGAGTCCATGACCCTGTAATAACGTTGTTTAGTGACAAATGGTAACTAGACTTATCTTGGTGCTCATTTTATAATGCATAAAAATATAGAAGCACTATGTTGTGTATCAGAAAATTAATATAATATTGCCCGGCAATTATAAAGCAAATTTTTTTAAACGGTGGGGGGAGAGAAAGGGAATCTCCTGGCGATTCAGCAGTTAGGACTCGGTGCTTTCACAGCGAGGGCTCAAGTTCAATCCTTGGTTGAGGAATTAAGATCCTACAAGATGTGTAGTATAGCCAAAAAATAATTAATTTTTTAAATAAATTTTAAAAAGAAGAAAAAGTACTATCTTAAAAAACAGAAAAGTGTGCAGTAAGATTAAAAAGTAGATGTCAGATGAAACTTGGAAAGGGTGCAGGTTGAAATGATAATATCTGCTGGAGTTTAACTCTCAAGTGGCCCAGTCAAATTGAGGACTTGAAGAGGAGCAGCCATGGAATACTACTGGGATTTTTTTGTTGTTGTTTCAATAGGCTTTTTTTTCTTTTTTAAAGAAGTTTTGTGTTCACAGCGGAATTGGACAGAGAACAGAAAGGGGCTGTGTGCCTCCAGCGCTGCTGTTGCTTCTCCCAGCCTGCCACCCCCACCCCCTCCACACAGGAGCTCAACCATCCCAACTATCCTCCAACATCCCAGTGTCAGTTACTATGGATGGATCCACATGGATACATCATGATCACTAGAGTCCAGCATTTACATTAGGCATCACACCTAGCGTCATACATTCCATGGGTTGTGACAAATGTATCTCACCATAAATGTATCACACCCTACAGTTCCCTGTCATAAAATTCCTCTATGCTTGACCCATTTATTACCCCCCACCCCTCAGCCCTGCCACAAACTCCTGGCTATGCACTGATTTTTCACCCTATCTATGATTTGCCTTTTCCCAAATGTCATATGTAATTGGCACCGCAAGCTCTGCCCCTTTCCCAGATTGGCCATGAGTAATATGTTAAAGTGCCCCACTTGTCTTGTGAAGACTCCATGCTTTTCAGCACCATTCTGTTGAACGGATGGAGCCCAATCTCTATCCCCATCCACCTTCTGAAAAACATCTTGGTTGCTTCCAAGTTCTGCCGGTGATGGACAAATCTGCCCTACATGTCCAGGAGCAGCTTTATGTGCAGATAGAAGCATTTGACTCATTTGAGCATTGATACCAAGGAATTCAAGGACTGGATCATATGGTAAGATCATGAAGAAAAGTGATGAATATTTTCAAAGACCTATAAATACTCTGTTCTTCTGGAGGCATACTGAAGTGCTCAGCCTTTGAGGGCAGTGATGAGAAGGAATCTGGGCTCAAAGCAATCCAGCACTCACTCCCCAAGGGTGCAGAGGAGGATGACCATCCCTCGGGTGCTGTGGGACCTGCAGTCCCTTCACCACCTGGGACAGGAGGGGCCACACAGGCACCCCACTGCACCAGCAGGGGCATGGGCTGGGTGGCTATAGACCTGTGTCAGAGATATGATTTGCAACAGCCTGTGCCATTTGGGATGGTGGATTATCTTTTTCCTTTCTCCTTTTATCAGTTCAGTTCAGTTCAGTTGTTCAGTCATGTCTGACCCTTTAGGACCCCATGGACTGCAGTATCCCAGGCTTCCCTGTCCGTCACCAACTCCCAGAGCCTGCTCAAACTCACGTCCATTGAGTCAGTGATACCATCCAGCCATCTCATCCTCTGTCGTCCCCTTCTCCTCCTGCCTTCAATCTTTCAGGGTCTTTTCCAATGTGTCAGTTCTTTACATCAGGTGACCAAAGTATTGGAGTTTCAGCTTCAGCATCCGTCCTTCCAATAAATATTCAGGACTGATTTCCTTCAGGATTGACTGGTTGGATCTCCTTGTAGTCCAAGGGATCCTCAAGAGTCTTCTCCAACACCACATTTCAAAAGCATCAATTTTTTGTTTTGAGTAAGTCCAATTTACCTATTTTGTCTTTTGTTGCTGGTGCTTTTGGCATCAGGTCTAAGAAATCATGGCCAAATCCAAGGTTATGAAGATTTACTCTCGTGTTTTCTTCTTGAGCTTTATAATGTTGATTTTTATATATAGGCCTTGGGCCCATTTTGAGCTAACTTTGAATATGGGGTGAGGTAAGAGTCCAACTTCATTCTTTTGCATGTAGGTATTCAGTGGTCCCAGTACAAAAATATCTTCCGTTTGAGAGAAGATATTTGCAATTGATGTGACCAACAAGAGTTTAACTTCCAAAATATACAAACGGCTCCTACAACTCAATAACCACCACAACAAAAGACAGCAACCCAGTGTTTCTCCAAAGAAGATATATACAAAGACAACAGGCACATGAAAAGAGGCACCATACTGCTCATTTTTGTGTCTCTTTTCAAGACTGAATCTGAGAGAATTTAGATGCTGTTGAACCTAAAGACTGACAATACGAAAAGCATTATAGCAAATTTCCAGGATATTCATAAATACCAGTTACACTAGTATTATGTACATTAGATATGTGATTCACACTATATGTGCTATTGTGATATAATGCTACTATTATTCTAAATTATTTTTCTTAACTACAAGTAAATTGTAATAATATTCCAGGCTTTTGGAACAAAATTAATACCTCATGTTATTTACTCTCACCAGAGCTCAGACGAACTGCTGAAATTTTTGTTTTATTCAATCCAACTAAAAATGAGTCTACTGTTTTGATGCTATGAAACTTTTTTTAGTCAGTTTCTTAATTTTCTTTTACAAATTCAAAAGCCACAAGAGTAAAAAAGTTTATTTTGCAACTGAATCACTGCTTCTAATAATGAATAATGAGAAACAAAGCATGTTGACAGTAAGAGGCTCAGTTAATGAATGGTGACAAAGGGCATGGGAGGCAGCCTAGAATGGTTCTACAGAAGGACTGGGGATGGTATGGAAAGACGGTCCAGTATCCTAAATATTAAACGCATATTTTAACACAGTACATGTTGTCCATTTTTAACAAAAATGTAGATACAGTCTTACATAAACAGGATAAATGGAAAGATAGCCTTGGGTTTATCTGTGAGTGATAAATGAATGGGTTTTCTTGTTTTTGTTTCTTTCACTTTTCTAAATTTGTATGACACGTAAGAAAAATACTTGATGTATCTCTACTATTTTTATTATTGTGAACTTTTATCACTTTCTGAAAAGTGCAAAATATTATCAAAATCCTATCATGATATACGATTTAGGCAGAAAACATTAAAACTGTGATTTGTTACAGGACATGTTGTTAATAAAAAAGACTGGCTGAGGAGATACGTTTTCTGTTGCTATTCTGAATACTCACAAAACTCCCTTTTTGGTGACACTGAGTGCGCCCTTGGGAGGTGAAATGAGTGGTCCAACCCGGGCCTGCGTGGGACTGAAGGGACGAGTGGGACGAGGACCTGGGCCGGCCATTCCCACCTCAGACTCACTGGGCTTTAGGCACATTCACACCACCGTTTCTCCGCAAAATGCAACAGGGATGTTACTGCAAGAAAATTCTGCTTTCTATTTTGAGTTTCCTATAAAGTGTGAGATTTTCCAACCAACAAACGAGGGCTAAAGCGATCTTGCGAAAAAGTCTGAAAGGACTAACTAAAGCTAGACTATTTTAACCAGTTTCTCTATTGAGTAAAGTTAAGTACCTCAGAGCTAATTTCCAAATGTCCCTATTTTTAACACTGGCATTAACAAATCCATTGGAGAAACTGTTGACACGTGCTCTTGTGGCTCTCACAGCTTTTTAAAAGCATTTTTTCACACTATCCTTGTAAAAAGAAAAATCCTCAGTTTTTCCCCCTCCTGAGTCTCCTTTGCTCTGTGAACACACTCACCACCCCGCAACCCCCCGACACCAGACGTGTGATGCCAGCTCGGCATCCCACCATTTAACTGGGTTTTGATACTCTTCTGAAGAGCCCCATGTCCTCCAGGGTAAGGGCTCAGGTCCACGAGACAGTCTGCTTCAGGTGGCAATCACTGTGAGGTCCCCAGGTGACCCACTACTCTGTCCCACTTAACTGCAGACCAGAAGTTCCCATGCCCGCCTGCCCCTTGGACTCAGTTATTTGCTAGAACAGCTCACAGAATTCAGGGAAATGCCAACTTAATGTTTACTGGTCTGTTACAGGATGTGATAAAGGACGTATATGAGTGTCCGGGTGAAGCAGTGTCCAAAGGGCAAGGTCTGGAAGGGTCCTAAGACAGCAGCTCTGTCCCCATGAAGCTGGTGTCCCCCTCCTAGCACGTGGATGTGTCCACAGCAAGGAAGCTCTCCCATTCCCCTGCTGTTGGGACTGTTGGGGAGGCTTCCTCACATGGGCATGACAGACATTCACCCAGTCTCCAGCCTCTCCCCCTTCCTGGAGGGTGGAGGTGGGGCTGAAAACCCCAAGCTTTTAATCCCAGGTCAGGCTTTCTGGTGAGCAGCCCTCATCCTGGAGTTATCCAGGAGCCTACCCAGAGTCATCTCATTAGAACAAAAGAAGCTACTCTCAGGAAATTAAAAGGATTTCAGGAGCCCTGCGTCAGGAGGTGGAGAAGGACCAATATACATTTATTACTATAAAATCACAATATCATAATCCTACAGTTACTTATAAACACGTGTGTCCATAGGCCACTTTATTCCCAGCATTGGGCAGGTTCTGGGCACCTAGAAAGAATTCGTGTTTGAGGAAGGCAGAAGGGGCAAAGATTGCTCTTACAGTTTAGGAAATCTGGACTATGCAGGAAACAGTGGTACATACCACTCCCCAAATCCACTATAAGGTTACTTAGACATTTCATAGGAGGAGCTACAGAGCTGGGTTACTCAGAGAAGAGTAACAGAGAAGAAAAGTTTGGTGTTTGTGTTAGGTCCTTTATCAGATCAGATCAGTCCTATCAGTCGCTCAGTCGTGTCCGACTCTTTGCGACCCCACGAATCGCAGCACGCCAGGCCTCCCTGTCCATCACCAACTCCCAGAGTTCACTCAGACTCACGTCCATCGAGTCAGTGATGCCATCCAGCCATCTCATCCTCTGTCGTCCCCTTCTTCTCTTGCCCCCAATCCCTCCCAACATCAGACTCTTTTCCAATGAGTCAACTCTTCGCATCAGGTGGCCAAAGTACTGGAGTTTCAGCTTTAGCATCATTCCTTCCAAAGAAATCCCAGGGCTGATCTCCTTCAGAATGGACTGGTTGGATCTCCTTGCAGTCCAAGGGACTCTCAAGAGTCTTCTCCAACACCACAGTTCAAAAGCACCAATTCTTCGGCACTCAGCCTTCTTCACAGTCCAGCTCTCACATCCATACATGGCCACAGGAAAGACCATAGCCTTGACTGGACGAACCTTTGTTGGCAAAGTAATGTCTCTGCTTTTGAATATGCTATTTAGGTTGGTCATAGCTTTCCTTCCAAGGAGGAAGCGTCTTTTAATTTCATGGCTGCAGTGGTTTTGGAGCCCAGAAAAATAAAGTCTGACACTGTTTCCCCATCTATTTTCCATGAAGTGATGGGTCCGGATGCCATGATCTTCATTTTCTGAATGTTGAGCTTTAAGCCAACTTTTCACTCTCCACTTTCACTTTCATCAAGAGGCTTTTGAGTTCCTCTTCACTTTCTGCCATAAGGGTGGTGTCATCTGCATATCTGAGGTTATTGATATTTCTCCCAGCAATCTTGATTCCAGCTTGTGTTTCTTCCAGTTCAGTGTTTCTCGTGATGTACTCTGCATATAAGTTAAATAAACAAGGTGACAATATACAGCCTTGACGAACTCCTTTTCCTATTTGGAACCAGTCTGTTGTTCCATGTCCAGTTCTAACTGTTGCTTCCTGACCTGCACACAGATTTCTCAAGAGGCAGGTCAGGTGGTCTGGTATTCCCATCTCTTTCAGAATTTTCCACAGTTTATTGTGATCCACACAGTCAAAGGCTTTGGCATAGTCAATAAAGCAGAAATAGATGCTTTTCTGGAACCCTCTTGCTTTTTCCACAATCCAGTGGATGTTGGCAATTTGATCTCTGGTTCCTCTGCCTTTTCTAAAACCAGCTTGAACATCAGGAAGTTCACGGTTCACATATTGCTGAAGCCTGGCTTGGAGAATTTTGAGCATTACTTTACTAGCGTGTAAGATGAGTGCAATTGTTCGGTAGTTTGAGCATTCTTTGGCATTGCCTTTCTTTGGGATTGGGATGAAAACTGACCTTTTCCAATCTTGTGGCCACTGCTGAGTTTTCCAAGTTTGCTGGCATATTGAGTGTAGCACTTTCACAGCATCATCTTTCAGGATTGAAATAGCTCAACTGGAATTCCACAACCTCCACTAGCTTTGTTCGTAGTGATGCTTTCTAAGGCCCACTTGACTTCACATTCCAGGATGTCTGGCTCTAGGTGAGTGATCACACCATCATGATTATCTGGGTTGTGAAGATCTTTTTTGTACAGTTCTTCTGTGTATTCTTGCCATCTCTTCTTAATATCTTCTGCTTCTGTTAGATCCATATCATTTCTGCCCTTTATCGAGCCCATCTTTGCATGAAATGTTCCCTTGGTATCTCTAATTTTCTTGAAGAGATCTCTAGTCTTTCCCATTCTGTTGTTTTCCTCTATTTCTTTGCATTGATCGCTGAAGAAGGCTTTCTTATCTCTTCTTGCTATTCTTTGGAACTCTGCATTCAGATGTTTATATCTTTCCTTTTCTCCTTTGCTTTTCGCTTCTCTTCTTTTCACAGCTATTTGTAAGGCCTCCCCAGACAGCCATTTTGCTTATTTGCATTTCTTTTCCATGGGGATGGTCTTGATACCTGTCTCCTGTACAATGTCATGAACCTCATTCCATAGTTCATCAGGCACTCCATCTATCAGATCTAGGCCCTTAAATCTATTTCTCACTTCCACTGTATAATCATAAGGGATTTGATTTAGGTCATACCTGAATGGTCTAGTGGTTTTCCCTACTTTCTTCAATTTCAGTCTGAATTTGGCAATAAGGAGTTCACAGTCTGAGCCACAATCAGCTCCTGGTCTTGGTTTTGCTGATTGTATAGAGCTTCTCCATCTTTGGGTGCAAAGAATATAATCAATCTGATTTCAGTGTTGTCCATCTGGTGATGTCCATGTATAGAGTCTTCTCTTGTGTTGTTGGAATAGGGTGTTTGTTATGACCAGTGCATTTTCTTGGCAAAACTCTATTAGTCTTTGCCCTGCTTCATTCCGTATTCCAAGGCCAAATTTGCCTGTTACTCCAGGTGTTTCTTGACTTCCTACTTTTGGAAAAACATCTCCAACATGAGATGAATCAGTAAGAAAGCAAAATAAACCCACAAGGGAATGATCCACCTCTTTATTAGACTGTATCATTTTTAAAAGTCTAGTCTTGAATTTCGAGCATTATCTTGCTAACATGTGAAATGAGCGCAATTGTGCGGCAGTTCGAGCATTCTTTGGCATTGCCATTCTTGGGACTGGAATGAAAACTGACCTTTTCCAGTCCTGTGGCCACTGCTGAGTTTTCCAAATTTGCTGGCATATTGAATGCAGCATTTTAATAGCACCATCTTTTAGGATTTTAAATGTCTCAAAATCCTTCAAGCTAGGCTTCAATAGTACATGAACTGAGAACTTCCAGATGTACAAGCTGGATTTCAAAAAGGCAGAGGAACCGGAGATCAAATTGCCAGTATCTGTTGGATCATAGAAAAAGCAAGATTTCAGAAAAACATCTACTTCTGCTTCATTGACTATGCTAAAGCCTTTGACCGTGTGGATCACAACAAACTGTAGAAAATTCTTACAGAGATGGGGATACCAGACCACCTTACATGTCTCCTGAAACACCAGTATGCAGGTCAAGAAGCAACAGTTAAAACCAGACATGGAATATCAGACTGGTTCAAAATTGGGAAAAGAGTACATCAAGACTGTATATTGTCACCCTGCTTATTTAACTTCTATGCAGAGTACATCATGTGAAATGCCAGGATGGATGAATCATAAGCTGCAATTAAGATTGCTGGGAGGGAAAAAAAAAAAAAAAAGATTGCTGGGAGGAATATCAATAACCTCAGATATGCAAATGACACCACCCTAATGGTAGAAAGTGAAGAGAAACTAAACAGCCTCTTGATGAAGGTGAAATAGGAGAGTGAAAAAGCTGACTTAAAACTCAGCATTCAAAAAACTAAGGTCATGGCATCCGGTCCCATCACTTCATGGCAAAAAGATGGGGAAAAAATGAAAACAGTGAGAGACTTTATTTTTCTGGGCTCCAAAATCACTGTGGATGGTTACTGAAGCCATGAATTAAAAGACACTTGCTGCTTGGAAGAAAAGCTATGACAAACACAGACAGTGTATTAAAAGTAGAGACATCACCATTTGCTGACAAAGGTTCATATAGTCAAAGCTTATTTTTCCAGTAAGTCATGTATAGATGTGAAAGTTGGACCATAAAGAAGGCTGAGCACCAAAAAATTAATGCTTTTGAACTATTAGTGCTTTTGAACTATGTTGAGAGTAATTCAGGAATGAGCAATGAATAGTTTTCTCACTTCTGTCAGCTAGGAGCACTTTTTAGCTCACATGATGCTTGACCCAATTTCTATGCTCTAAGTGTTATAGAGCTAACCACAATCAACCTTCCAATTATCACAATGTCTGAGGGTGTTCTGAAGTTTTCTCCAGTTACAGTGTTGCTTTCTAAAGACCACCATTCCAATTGTATGTTATTTCCCATGTTACAGAAGAATACTCTCAACCAACAAGTAACTTATAGCATGGCATCCATTTCCTTTGGAAATTGGTCATGGAGTTGACTGGTCCTCCACACTTAAAACAACGTAATTTGACAGCCCACAAATGAAAAAGGATCCTTTATTGGTAGAAGGCTGACATTAATAAATCCATACAACTGATACATAAAAGCAGTCACCAAGGAAGATTAGACATTTCCAGGAACAGATGGAAAATACTTGGAGATTTCTCCCTGTGTTTAAGAAAGTCATCCACCAATTGTGCCCCTTATTATATAAATGTCACAACAGCCCATTACCATGGTAACACATATACAGATAGATGATGGTGTGTGCTGCGAAAGGAGCTCTAGTGACAAGATTTTTTTTTTTTTTAATACAGATATAAACAGAGCAGTGATGCCAGAGCTATGGTTTTATTTTGCATTTTGTTTGGTTATGTGGCTTTAATTTTGTGAAAAATCTTCAACAGAATTCATCTTTAATAAACTAGGCAGATTTGTTCAATCTTCTCATGATTTGATCATTATGACAAGACCAAAGTGGAAATCTAGCAATCAAACCACATTCCATTCTATTGAAAGAAGGAAAGAAAGAAGGAACCAAGAGAGGAAGATGAGAGAGAGGGGTGATGAGAGAGAAGAAAGAGGTGATTTCTGATAGCAAATCTCACTGATGCCCACATTTCTGCAGCTTTACCATTAATAATATGAAACTATTTTCTCTGTGACCAAACTTTGTTTCTGTGACAAGAATATCAAAATATGAACTTTTAGCTCGACTGTGACTTCTTCCATTATGAGTATACTTATCTTTATCTGCATTTCAATTCCAGGAATAATACACCAGCTTCAGAGGGGAGTCAAAGTACACAAAGTAGACAAAACAAACAAAACTGAAAGAAAAAAAGGGGAGAAATTAAAACAGGTAGAAAAGCTCATTAGGCAGAAATAAGGATGGAGGCTCAGTAAATGAGTGATTATACTACTAATGAGACCTAGTAAAAAGTAGAAGATAAACTTGCTGGAGACCAAGAATGAAATTAGGAACCATGCCGACAACACAGTGTTGGAAAAGAACAGCACCTGCCCTTCAGTGTTCCCCACGCATCGAGGCAGGAGGGACACTTTCCCTGGTGGGACACTTCTTCACAATACCTGCTCGAAAATGAAACAAAGAACACCATCTGATTCAAGTGCTGGCTCACTGGGTTTTGCAAAGCTATTCATCCTACCTTGTGATGAGTGGTATCTTCTTAAGATCTGCCAAACTCAGCAGTTGGGCTATAACTGTTTTAGCGGAACAGCCAGACCTGCCACAGCTGGAAGCAGGGTCAGTGTGGCATTTCCTGCTGCTGTCTCATTTAAACCTTTTCCACTTTCAGATCAGATCAGTCGCTCAGTCGTGTCCGACTCTTTGCGACCCCATGAACTGCAGCACGCCAGGCTTCCCTGTCCATCACCAGCTCCCGGAGTTCACTCAGACTCACATCCATCGAGTCACTGATGCCATCCAGCCATCTCATCCTCTGTCGTCCCCTTCTCCTCCTGCCCCCAATCCCTCCCAGCATCAGAGTCTTCTCCAATGAGTCAACTCTTCGCATGAGGTGGCCAAAATACTGGAGTTTCAGCTTTAGCATCATTCCTTTAGTGCATATCTATTAACTGTTCTTTTAAAAACTTGTGAAGAGGTTCTGTGTGGTGATGTTGTTGTCAAATAGGGAAAGTAACTAGTCATTTTGTAAGAAAACGGGTTGCTCTCTTTGCCTGGGATGTGAACCAGGGGAAACGGTGGGCATGCCGTGTTCTTGCCTGCAGCACAGTCCCTGTCTCTGTGGGTTTTACATGGACACTTTCCTTCCCAACTTGGATTCCATTCATCCTAGGCTCCTGCCCTTATCATGTCACATGACCCAGCCTCCTCAGTCTGCATCCTCTTGTAACTAAGCACCTTTGCTACACATCTCTGTGGATGTTTTTTTCTCTCCCTCATCAGGTTATAAACATACTGAGAAATATCACTTAGAAAGCTCAAAAGCTTTTCTAACCAACTTGACTTCCTAATTTTCTCCTTGTGCTTTATTTTTTAAAATCAAATCCAAAGGTGATTTTGTAGTAAAATGTTTCACAATAAGTTAATTAAAACAAGAACAAAGGATATTTATCTTTTTTAGACACAGTAATTGGTAGTAGCTTTAGATTTAATGAAAAATATCTGGAAATTTTTATTTTCCAAGTGCAAAATATCTGAGATTAAACATCATTGCATAGGCTCTCTTTCTGGAAAGTCTGATGATAACCCATGAAACTCAGCAATGGGAGAAAAACATGAAAGGTTTCCCACATTTTTGTGAGGTCTAATACACACAGCTTGTGCACATCATCTCCGGGGCCCGGGTCACAGCCTCACCCCTCAGAGTAGCACCTAGAAGAGCCCTGGACAGGTCCACATTGACCCGGGCCAAGTGTGCATGCTGAGGATCAGAGTGAAACAACTCAGTCACAGAGATGGAGAGCCTGCCCAAAGCTTACAGAAGTGAAGTGAAGTTAAAGTCGCTCAGTTGTGTCTGACTCTGCGGCCCCATGGACTGTAGCCCGCCAGGCTCCTCTGTCTGTGGAACTCTCCAGGCAAGAACACTGGAGTGGGTCACCACTTCCTTCTCCAGGGGATCTTCCCAACCCAGGGACCGAACATGGGATTTCCCAGGCAAGGATACTGGAGTGGGCTGCCATTTCCTTCTCCAAGCTTATAGAACACAGGGATTATCTCAGCAAAAGACAGCACCCATCCTGCCCCTTGTCTCTGCAACTTATCTCTGACATATTCCTACTTCCAAGGGGCTAGAAAATGCATCCTCAAGCAGACATTTAAAAATACTGCCCCCCTGAAACTTCTGTCCACCCCTTCATATGCTGTCTTACATCTGAGGATAAGGAAATCTAAAACTTTACATACTGCTTTAGGGGTAAATTCCAGCAGAGACTCCCTAACTTATACCATGAGGCTCACGCCACAAAAAAATAGAAAATTAGAGACTTTTTTTCAATGATTAAAAAAGAAGAAAAAAAGATAAAGAAAGTTTATTCCCAAGCTATAATGTTAAGGGTGATGTGGGATTGTACAGGGAACAAGAAGTAGAGACCATGGAGCAGAACAAAGAGGCCAGGACAGACCCACTTCACAAGAAACATGCCATGTCTCAGGGAGAGATTCATCGGAGGGGGCTGACTTTTTGAAAAAATGGTTATTTTTTAAACAATTTGCGTTCCATCCATTTTCATAATAGCAAAGCTGGAAACAGCTCAAATATCCCTTAATATTCAACTGGGTAGATTTGGGTATGTTTAAAGTTGTTATGGGCTTTCCTGGTAGCTCAGATGGTAAAGAATCTGCCTGCAATGTGGGAGATCCGAGGTGAATCCCTGGGTTGGGAAGGCCTCCTGGAGAAGGGAATGGCAACCCATTACAGTATTCTTGCCTGGAGAAGTCCATGGACAGAGGAGCCTGACCAGCTACAGTCCATGGGGTCCCAAAAAGTTGGACACGCCTGAGCGACTAATGGCAATGCCAAGGAGTGCTCAAACTACCGAACAATTGCACTCATCTCACACGCTAGTAAAGTAATGCTCAAAATTCTCCAAGCCAGGCTTCAGCAATATGTGAACTTCCTGATGTTCAAGCTGGTTTTAGAAAAGGCAGAGGAACCAGAGATCAAATTGCCAACATCCGCTGGATCATGGAAAAAGCAAGAGAGTTCCAGAAAAACATCTATTTCTGCTTTATTGACTATGCCAAAGCCTTTGACTGTGTGGATCACAATAAACTATGGAAAATTCTGAAAGAGATGGGAATACCAGACCACCTGATCTGCCTCTTAAGAAATCTGTATGCAGGTCAGGAAGCAACAGTTAGAACTGGTCATGGAACAACAGACTGGTTCCAAATAGGAAAAGGAGTACGTCAAGGCTGCATATTGTCACCATGTTTATTTAACTTATATGCAGAGTACATCATGAGAAATGCTGGACTGGAAGAAACACAAGTTGGAATCAAGATTGCCGGGAGAAATATCAATAACCTCAGATATGCAGATGACACCACCCTTATGGCAGAAAGTGAAGAGGGGCTAAAAAGCCTCTTGATGAAAGTGAAAGTGGAGAGTGAAAAGGTTGGCTTAAAGCTCAACATTCAGAAAACGAAGATCATGGCATCTGGTCCCATCACTGCATGGGAAATAGATGGGGAAACAGTGGAAACAGTGTCAGACTTTGTTTTTCTGGGCTCCAAAATCACTGCAGATGGTGACTGCAGCCATGAAATTAAAAGACGCTTACTCCTTGGAAGGAAAGTTATGACCAACCTAGATAGCATATTCAAAAGCAGAGACATTACTTTACCAACAAAGGTTCGCCTAGTCAAGGCTATGGTCTTTCCTGTGGTCATGTATGGATGTGAGAGCTGGACTGTGAGGAAGGCTGAACGCTGAAGAATTGATGCTTTTGAACTGTGGTGTTGGAGAAGACTCTTGAGAGTCCCTTGGACTGCAAGAAGATCCAACCAGTCCATTCTGAAGGAGATCAATCCTGGAATTTCTTTAGAAGGAATGATGCTAAAGCTGAAACTCCAGTATTTTGGCCACCTCATGCGAAGAGTTGACTCATTGGAGAAGACTCTGATGCTGGGAGGGATTGAGGGCAGGAGGAGAAGGGGACGACAGAGGATGAGATGGCTGGATGGCATCACTGACTCGATGGATGCGAGTCTGAGTGACCTCCGGGAGCTGGTGATGGACAGGGAGGCCTGGCGTGCTGCGGTTCATGGGGTCGCAAAGAGTCGGACACGACTGAGCGACTGATCTGATCTGATCTGATCTGAGCGACTAATACACACATGCAAAGTTGTTATCGTTCAGTCACTAAGTTGTGTCCAAGTCTTTGCAACTCCATGGACTCCTCTTCCTCCATTATCTCCCAGAGCTTGCTCAAATTCATATCCATTGAGTTAGTGATGCTATCTAACCATCTCATCCTCTTTCATCCCCTTCTCCTCCTGTCCTCAGTCTTTCCCATCATTAGGGTCTTTTCCAATTACTTGGCTCTTTGCATCAGGTGGCCAAAATGTTGGAGCTTCAGCTTCAGCATCAGTCCTTCCAATGAATATTCAGGGTTGATTTCCTTTAGGATTGACTGGTTGGAACTCCTTGCAGTCCAAGGGACTCTAAAGAGTCTTTTCCAGCACCACAATTCAAAAGCATCAATTCTTCTGCACTCAACCTTTTTATGGTCCAGCTCTTATGTATATTATATTATGTATATTATGTACATTCATAGTACATAACTACTGGAAAAACCATAACTATGTGGTCGTCTGTCAGCAAAGTGATATCTCTGCTTTTTAATATGCTGTCCAGGTTTGTCATAGCTTTCTTTCCAAGGAGCAAGTATCTTCTAATTTCATGACTGCAGTCACCATCTGCAGTGATTTGGGAGCCCAAGAAAATAAAATCTGTCACTGCTTCCACTTTTTCCCATCTATTTGCCATGAAGTGATGGGACCAGATGCCATGATCTTAGTTTTCTGAATGTTGAGTTTCAAGCCAGCTTTTTCACTCTCCTGTTTCACCTCCATCAAGAGGCTCTTTTAGTTCCTCTTCACTTTCTGCCATTAGAGTGGTATCATCTGCATATCTGAGGTTGTTGAAATAGTTGGGGTTTAAAAATGTGGATCCATCCTGTAGTTAATGTCATCAATGCATGTTGTTCTTTTCTAGAGGCTTCCTTTCCATATGTCAGGCCAGTTTTCTAGAATGTATCTAGAGAGAGATTGCATCACTGTAAGTAATATTTTTCCTTGAACACCCTTAGGGCTTCTTCTCAGAAATATGGCTGTCAGCTTTTTCAACTGAACTTTACTCTTCTTTTCAAAAGAAACTCAGCATTTCAAACATTTCTGTCCCCAGGAAAACAACACATTGCTTTTCATGCCAGGCTGCTGCTGCTGCTAAGTCACTTCAGTCATGTCCGACTCTGTGAGACCCCATAGATGGCAGCCCACCAGGCTCCCCCATCCCTGGGATTCTCCAGGCAAGAACACTGGAGTGGGTTGCCATTTCCTTCTCCAATGCATGAAAGTGAAAAGTGAAAGTGAAATTGCTCAGTCATGTCCGACTCTTAGCGACCCCATGGACTGCAGTCTACCAGGCTCCTCCGTCCACGAGATTTTCCAGGCAAAAGTACTGGAGTGGGGTGCCACTGCCTTCTCCTATGATGCTATAATTCAGCAGAGGGATCTTTTCTCTAATGGTAACCCTTAGTTGGTCATTCCAGCTTAATAACCAATGAAAGCTGCTCTTTGCTACAAATAAGAGAGGCAAAGTTCCTCCTTGGCTCCTGATCGTATATACCAACACACACAAAAAATTCAGAAAACCATTGACCCACCCTAGAAGATTTTGCCACTCTGTCTTGACAGCCATGTGACATTCTATGAGGAAATTGCCTTGTTGTACAGGACTAGGAATTCCACTGGTTCCGTTACACATGCAGTGCTGGATTCCAAAGACAGCAGGAAAATCTGCTCTTAAGGAATCTTCACTGATTGCCTCATTGATGATTCTCCTGTGGAACACTGGATCAGTAAATTGAGTCACAAAAAATTCCACAATACTTGAAATTTCCCTTTAAAATGTAAATAAGGAATTGTCCAAATACCTCATGGAAGTTAATAAGAAATGATTTTTTTTTAAGTTGTAGTAATAATCATTTCAACTTTTCCAATTAAAAAAATCACTTAAAAAGTATTACTTACTTATTTACAGCTGTGCTGGGTCTTTATTGCTGCACAAGGGCTTTCTCTAGTTGCAGCAAGCAGGGGCAACTCTCTAGTTGTAGTGCACAGACTCCAGGGTATGTGAACTTCAATAGTTGTGGCCTGTGGGTTCAGTGGCTGCAGCACACGGGCTCCACAGGCTCAGTAGTTGTGTCACAAGGGCTTAGTTGCCCCTCAGCATGTGGAATCTTCCCCACCCAGCCAGGGATCAAACCTGGATCCCCTGCATTGGCACGTAGATTCTTAACCACTGAACCACCAGAGACGTCTCATAATATTTTATATAATAAATATTATACTTCTCTCTTTTCTCTTGAAAGTGTTATTATTTTTCACTGAATAAATAATTACGTAAGTTATTTAATAAATAAATAATAGGGGGATTCATCCTGAAAAAGACATGAGTTTGAACAAACTCCAGGAAATAGTGAAGGACAGGGAAGCCTGGAGTACTGCAGTCCATGGGGGTCCCAAAGAGTCGGACATGACTTAAGAGTCATGACAAAGAGTCAGACAGCGACAAGTGTCACCCTTGAAATAACCACCAGGAGGAGCCATAACCCTTTGGTATTACGGCCAAGGACTATTTCTGAAGGTACAAGCTCCTTGCAACTCTGTCAGCACAAGCTTGTCCATCCACCTTTCATATCCCAATTTATAAAACTTCTTATAGTCCGTAGAGTGGCAGAGGAAGTTGGTGAAGTAGAAGGACATGCGCTCATCTACTCCTGTGAGAACTCCAAAATTACAACTCGCTGCTGAACAACCATCAACAGGAGAATGTTGGATTCCACCAAAAAAAAGGTACCCCACGTCCAAGGGCAAAGGAAATACCCCAGCAAGATGGTAAGAGGGGTGAAATTGTGTTTAGAATCAAGCCCCATACCCGCCAGAGACACTCGGAGGGCTCAAACAAACCTTGTGTGCACCAGGACCCAGAGACCCCACAGAGACTGAGACAGAACTGTGTTTGAGTGTCTCCTGTGGAGGTACAGTCAGCAGTGGGCTGCTGTAGGGGCAGGGGCTCTGGGTACAGCAGACCTGGATATGGCATAAGCCCTCTTGGAGGAGGTCGTCGTTAATCCCACCATAAAGCCAACAGAACTTACACAGGACTGAGGAAACAGACTCTTGGAGGGCACAAACAAAACTTTGTGTGCAGCAGAACCCAGTGACCCCAAAACAGACTGACCCAAACTGACCCGGACTTGCCAGTAAGTGTCCAGGAGTCTTCGGCAGAGGCGTGGGTCAGCAGCAGGCATGCAGAGGCCTGCTGCAGGGATGGGGGCACTCAGTGCAGCAGTGCATGCATGGGACCTTTTGAAGGAGGTCACCATTATCTCCATTATCTCCATTACCTCCACCATAGTTTGGCCTCAGGTCAAACAAAAGGGAGGGAACACAGCCCTGCCCATCAACAGAAAATTGGATTAAAGATTTACTGAGCATGGCCCCGCCCATAAGAACAAGACTCAGTTTCCCCCTCAGTCAGTGTCTCCCATCAGGAAGATTCGATAAGCTTCTTATCCTTATTCATCAGAGGGCCAACAGAATCACAGAAAACTAATCAAACTGATCACATGGACCACAGCCTTTTCTAACTCAATGAAACTATGAGCCATGCTGTGTAGGGCCACCCAAGACACATGGGTCATGGTAGAGAGGTCTGACAGAATGTGGTCCACTGGAGAAGGGAAAGGCAAACCACTTCAGTATTTTTGCCTTGAGAACCCCATGAACAGTCTGAAAAGGCAAAAAGATAGGACAGTGAATGATAAACTCCCCAAGTCAGTATGAACTCCCCAGCCCAATATGCTACTGGAGATTAGGGGAGAAATAACTCCAGAAAAAAATGAAGAGACAGAGCCAAAGCAAAAAACAAACAAACAAAAAAACACCCAGTTGTGGATGTGACTGGTGATGGAAGTAAAGTCCAATGCTGTAAAGAACAATACTGCATAGGAACCTGGAATGTTAGGTCCATGAATCAAGGCAAATTGGAAGTGGTCAAACAAGAGATGGAAAGAGTGAACATCAACATTTTAGGAATCAGTGAACTAAAATGGACTGGAATGGATGAATTTAACTCAGATGACCATTATATCTACTACTGTGGGCAAAAATCCCTTAGAAGAAATGGAGTAGCCCTCATAGTCAACAAAAGAGTTCAAAATGCAGTACTGGAATGCAATCTCAAAAATGACAGAATAATCTCTGTTTGTTTCCAAGGCAAACCATTCAATATGACAGTAATCCAAGTCTATGCCCTGACCAGTAATGCTGAAGAATCTGAAGTTGAACAGTTTTATGAAGACCTACAAGACCTTCTAGAACTAACACCCCAAAAAGATGTCCTTTTCATTAAAGGGGATTGGAATGCAAAAGTAACAAGTTAAGAGATTCCTGGAATAACAGGCAAATTTGGCCTTGGACTAAACAACAAAGTAGGTCAAAGGCTATCAGAGCTTTGACAAGAGAACATACTGGTCATAGCAAACACCCTCTTCCAACACACAAGAGAACACTCTATACATGGACATCACCAGATGGTCAATACCAAAATCAGATTGATTATATTCTTTGCAGCCAGAGATGGAGAAGCTCTATACAATCAGCAAAAACAAGACCAAGAGCTGACTGTGGCTCAGACCATGAACTCCTTATTGCCAAATTCAGACTTAAATTGAAGAAAGTAGGGAAAACCACTAGACCATTCAGATATGACCTAAATCAAATCTCTTATGATTATACAATGGAAGTGACAAATAGATTCAAGGGATTAGATCTGATAGACAGAGTGCCTGATGAACTATGGACGGAGGTTCATGACATTGTACAGGAGGCAGTGATAAAGACCATCCCCAACAAAAAGAAAGGCAAAAAGGAAAAATGGTTGTCTGAGGAGGCCTTACAGATAGCTGAGAAAAGAAGAGAAGCTAACCTAGACAGTATACTAAAAAGCAGAGACATTACTTTGCCACCAAAGGTCCATCTCATCAAGGCTATGGTTTTTCCAGTAGACATGTATGGATGTGAGAGTTGGACTATAAAGAAAGCCAAGAGCCAAAGAACTGATGCTTCTGAACTGTGGTGTTGGAGAAGACTCTTGAGAGTCCCTTGGACACCAAGGAGATCCAACCAATCCATGCTAAAGGAAATCAGTCCTGAGTGTTCATTGGAAGAACTGATGTTGAAGCTGAAACTCCAATATTTTGGCCACCTGATGCAAAGAGCTGACTCGTTGGAAAAAACTCTGATGCTGGGAAAGATTGAAGGCAGGAGGAGAAGGGGATGACAGAGGATGAGATGGTTAGATGGCATCACCAACTCAATGGAGATGAGTTTGAGTAAACTCCGGGAGTTGGTGATGGACAGGGAGGCCTGGCATGCTGTGGTCCATGGGGTCGCAAAGTTGGACATGACTGAGCGACTGAACTGAAAGGCAAAGGAGAAAAGGAAATATATACCCATTTGAAATCAGAGTTCCAAAGAATAGCAAGGAGAGATAAGAAAGACTTCCTCAGCGATCAATGCAAAGAAATAGAGGAAAACAATAGGATGGGAAAGACTAATTTTCTCTTCAAGAAAATTAGAGATACCATGGGAACATTTCATGCATAGATGGGCACAATAAAGGACAGAAATTGTATGGACCTAACAGAAGCAGAAGATATTAAGAAGAGCTGGCAAGAATACACAGAAGAATTATACAAAAAAGATCTTCAAGATCAAGATAACCAAGATGGTGTGATCACTCACATAGAGCCAGGCATCCTGGAATGCAAAGTCAAGTGGGCCTTAGGAAGCATCACTACAAACAAAGCTAGTGGAGGTGATGGAATTCCAGTTGAGCTATTTCAAACCCTAAGAGATGATGCTGTGAAAGTGCTGCACTCAATATGCCAACAAATTTGGAAAACTCATCAGTGACCACAGGACTGGAAAAGGTCAGTTTTCATTCCAATTCCAAAGAAAGGCAATGCCAAAGAAGGTTCAAACTACTGCACAATTGCACTCATCTCACACACTAGCAAAGTGATGCTCAAAATTCTCCAAGCCAGGCTTCAACAGTACATGAAACATGAACTTCCAGATGTTCAAGTTGGATTTAGAAAAGGCAGAGAAACCAGAGATCAAATTGCCAACATCCGCTGGATCATCGGAAAAGCACGAGAATTCCAGAAAAACATCTATTTCTGCTTTATTTATTGACTAAATCAAAGTCTGACTGTGTGGATCACAACAAACTGTGGAAAATTCTTCAAGAGATGGGTATACCAGACCACCTAACCTGCCTCCTGAGAAATCTGTATGCAGGTCAAGAAGCAACAGTTAGAACTGGATGTGGAACAATAGACCAGTTCCAAATTGGGAAAGGAGTATGTCAATTAAATGTCACATTTAATTTATGTGCAGAGTACATCATGTGAAATGCCAGGCTGGATGAAGCACAAGCTAGAATCAAGATTGCCAGGAGAAATATCAATAACCTCAGATATGCAGATGACAACACCCTTATGGCAGAAAGTTAAGAAGAACTAAAAAGTCTCTTGATGAAAGTGAAAGAGAAGAGTGAAAAAGTTGGCTTAAAGCGAAACATTCATAAAACTAAGATCATGGCATCCAGTCCCACCACTTCATGGCAAATAGATGGGGAAATAATGGAAACATTGAGAGACTTTATTTTCTTGGGCTCCAAAATCACTGCAGATGGTGACTGCAGCCATGAAATTAAAAGATGCTTGCTCCTTGGAAGAAAACCTATAACCAACGTAGACAACATATTAAAAAGCAGAGACATTACTTTGCCAAGAAAAGTCCATCTAGTCAAAGCTATGGTTTTTCCAGTAGTCATGTATGGATGTGAGGAGAGTTGGACTACAAGGAAAGCTGAGCACCAAAGAATTGATGCTTTTGAACTTTGGTGTTGGAGAAGACTCTTGAGAGTCCCTTGGACACCAAGGAGATCCAACCAGTCCATCCTAAGGAAATCAGTCCTGAATATTCATTGGAAGGACTGATGCTGAAGCTGAAGCTCCGATACTTTGGCCACCTGATGCGAAGAGCTGACTCACTGGAAAAGACCCTGATGCTGGGAAAGATTTGGGGCAGGAGGAGAAGGGGACGACAGAGGATGAGATGGTTGGATGGCGTCACCGACTTGATGGACCTGAGTTTGAGTAAGCTCAAGGAGTTGGTGATGGACAGGGAAGCCTGGTGTGCTGCAGTCCATGGGGTCACGAAGAGTTGGACACGACTGAGCATCTGAACTGAGCTGATAGTCCATTTGACCAATGGTCATATAGTTTTTCTCTCATCCTACAACAGTTGTTCACTGCTCTTTTATCCATGACTTAAATATAATGACAGTAAGATAATGATTATAAAAGCTTATATTTACTAAGTATTAACTATCTTCCAAAAATTGTACTTACATGGATTATATTCAATCCACGTCACAAGGCTAAAAGTTGAGTTTATGGACTCTCCACATTCTCTGGATGAGGACGCGAAGGCTCAGAGGCAAGGACTCCAGGACCAGGACTCAAGCACACACACCCTCCACAACCCTGCACACCCCCCCCTCAGGATTGGTCAAGCACAGAAAACCAATAACTGAGTAAGGTTTCTATCCCAAGTTGCCAAAGGAAAAAATTTTGTACACTTTAGCATTCTCGCCAGAAAAGAAAGAAGGAACATTAAGAAAGCAAGTCATTGAAAGGCCAAGAGATAGTATTATAGACAGACAGATGATCGATAGACAAACATAATGGATGATAGAGAGAGATAGAGATATTCACCGAGAATAAATGCAGTACAGAGATAAATTTGCCAGCAAACCCTACCACAATTGCCTCAATGCCAGTAATTTTTTACAGCTCCCTGGAGAGAATATTAATTCTGAATAACCAGCAGATATTTAAACCAACAGGCATGAGAGAATATAACTTGTATTCAATTAGTGCCAAAGAAGTGTTTAAAAAAAAAAAAGAAAGAAAGAAAAACACACTGTAGTATTAATGCCCTTACATTTTTCTAAAAATGCCAACTCTAGACTTCAACCTGGGCTTCCCAGGTGGCACGGTGGTAAAGAATCTGCCTGCCAATGAGATGCAAGAGACGCAGGTTTGATTCTTGGGTCAGGAAGATCCTCTAGATAAGGAAATGGCAACCCACTCCAATATTCTTGCCTGGAAAATTCCATGGACAGGGGAGCCTGGCGGGCTACAGTCTATGGAGTCACAAGGAGTCAGACACGACTGAGCACACACACACCTACAGACTCACCCTAAAGTTTGCAGCATATGCTTACAAACACACTAAACTGGGAGCTCTAGGACTTCACAGAGAATTTTTTATTTTCCTAAGGAATGTTGCTTCAGAAGCCCCTAAGAGGCAAGGAGAAGGCAATATTGCATCTGCTATCGGTGGCAGCTTTCAAATGAAGATCCCTCTCATATGTGTACAAATATATGGAACAGCCTAATCTTGTTTCAACATGACTGATACAAGTTCATATGTTTATCCTAATTCTCAAGTGGCCTTAGAGTTGTGCCAGGTGCGATGGTCAAAGCTGCACTGCCCATGTGATTTAACCAAATCAGTGTCATGATTATCCAAATCAAATTTAACAATCAATTCTGATGGACAGAAGCCAAGGTGCTGTAGGATCAAAGGGAGGATGACAGACAGCTCGTCTTCTATTGGTCTCTTGTGCTTTTACCTGTTTTACAGTGCCAAGAGTGCAAGGTCTCGCTCACTCTTTACCCAGGCCATTCGTTGTAGCTGGTGGTGGTTTAGTCACTAAGTCATATCCAACTCTTGCAACCCCAAGGACTGTAGCCTGACAGGTTCCTTTGTCCATGGGATTCTCCAGGCAAGAACACTAGAGTGGGTTACCATTTCCTTCTCCAAAGACCTGGGACTATAGCCAAAAAACCTTAAGAGATAAGGTAATGTTGCCCTTTAAGACAAAGAACAATCTTGCTTACTTCTCACCACAAAGTGATTAATTCCCTAGGCTCAGGGTTCCTCAGCTGCAATGCAGTAAAACATACAAGTATGGAATCCTGAAGAAGAGAAAGACAAAATGGATCAGGAAAAATACTGGAACAAATACTGGCTACGAATTTTTCAAAGTTAATAATAGATGTCAAACCAAATACACAAGAATCTCAGAAAATAGCTAGTGGCATAAACAGAATAATACATCTCAGAGATAAATAGCAGGTATATTTTATTCAAATTTCTAAAAATTAAAAGACAGAAAACTTTGGAAATAAGCAAAGAAAATGAGACATTACACAGAGAGGAACAAAGAATTTAAGGCTTCTTTTTAGAAACCATGCAACTTTAGAGACAATGGAATTAAATTTTTAAGTACTGAAAAGAAAAAAGCTGTTAACCCAGATTTCTATATCCTCCTTCCCCAAAAAAAAACTTTCAAAAATGAAAGAGAAATAGGGACCATCTCCTCAAACAAACAATAATTGTGGGAATTTATTGCCAGTTGTTCTACTTTATAGGAAATGTTAAAAGTTCTTCAGGTTGAAGACAAGTTACTTCAGAGGAAAATTTAGATCTCTACAAAAGGATGAAGTGCACTAGAAATGAGATAGAGGTAAAATAAAATTATTTTTATCTTATTTTTGTTTTAAAAGACAACTGTCTAAAACAAAAAATAGTAGTAATGCATTGTGTGTTTATATGATGCACAGAAGTAAAAGTTGTGACAATAATAACAAAGCTTGAGAGACAGAAAATAGAAAACTACCCCTGTAAGATTCTTATAGTATATCAAAAATGGTATAATATTATTGGAAGGTGGTTTTACTAAATAAAATATGTATACTGTAAACTCCAGGGTTTAGCACTAAAAATGTTTAAAGAGATACAAACAATAATCCAATAATGAAAATAAAGTGGAATTTAAAAAACAACCCAAGAGAAGGTAGAAAAAGAAGATAAGAAAGAGAAGGACATATGTAACAAAGAGAAAGAGAAAGAGAAGGGGCAGAGGAGAAAAGAGCTATAAGATGCTAAGTGTGGCAGATGGGATTCTGATAACCCCCTTCAAGATTGCTGTTTCCTGTAATATATATACCTACTCCCAGTTATTCAATCAAACAGCAATCTAGGTGCCGCTTGAAGGGATTTTGTTGATGTTTCAGTATCTTTAATCAGTTACGTCCAAGTTAGGGAGCCTATCGTCCATGAGCCAGACCTAATGTGATGAACTCTCTAAAGAGATGGGGCTCTTCCTAGTTGAAGATATTTACGTGAGGGAGTCTCTACTGGCAGCTGTAATGATGAAAGGAACTTTGTCAGAAGGGACTGAGGCAGCCTTTCAATGCAGAGAGCAGCCCTCAGCCGAGAGCCAGTAAGGAAAGAGTGACTTTAGTCCTACAGTTGCAAGGAATGAAATTCTGCCAACAACCCAAATGATCTTGGAAAGAGATTCTTCACTAAAGAATTTGGGCGAGAATGTAGCCCAGTCAACACCTGGATTTCAGCCAAGACTTCTGACCTACATAACTCTGGCTAATAAATGGGTATTATTTTAAGTTGCTAAATGTGTGGTAATTTGATATGGAGCATAGATGACATACTGCTGCTGCTAAGTCACTTCAGTTGTGTCCAACTCTGTGCGACCCCATAGACGGCAGCCCACTAGGCTTCTCTGTCCCTGGAATTCTCCAGGCAAGAATACTGGAATGGGTTGCCATTTCCTTCTCCAATGCATGAAAGTGAAAAGTGAAAGTGAAGTCGCTCAGTCTTGTCCGACTCTTAGCGACCCCATGGACTGCAGCCTACCAGACTCCTCCATCCATGGGATTTTCCAGGCAAAAGTACTGGAGTGGGTTGCCACTGCCTTCTCCGAGATAACATACAGCAGATATTAAAACAACCATATAAATAATCACATTAAAATTGAATGGTCTAAACATAGACATTAAAGGACAATTTGACTTAACAACAACAACAACAAAACTACTTACTTTCTACAAGAGATCCACCTTTAAAATAAGAACATTGATAAGTTAAAAGTAAAGGATGGAAAAGGTCTACTATGCAAACATTAACCAAAAGTCAGTTCAAGTAGTTTTATTAATGTCAAAGTAAGTACACAAAAAGGATTATTATGAGGGATATAGAGGGATATTACATAAAGAAATTACTTCTTCAGAAAGATATAACAATCCTAAATATTTAAATATATAAATAAATATATAACAATCCTAAATATAAATCCTAAATTTATAAATATATAAACAATCCTAAATACCTGGACTTCCCTGATGGTTCAGTGGTAAAGAATCCACTGGCCAATGCAAGAGACACCAGTTCAATCCCTGATTCGGGAAGATCCCACCTTCCAAGGGGCAACTAAGCTCATGTGCCATGACTACTGGGCCTGTGCTCTACAGCCTGGGAGACACAACAACTGGACACACGTACCACAGCTACTGAAGCCTGTGTGTCCCAGAGCCTACGCTCCGCAACAAGAGAAGCCACCGCAGTGAGCAGCCTGCACACTGCAACTAGAGAGCAGCCCCTGCTCACCACAACTGGAGAAAAATCCGCACAGCAACGAAGATCCAGCAGAGTAAAAAAAAAAAAATATATATATATATGTATACAGACACACACCTAATAACAATTCAAAGTGCATGAAACAATCTGAAGAAGTAGAAAGGAAAAATAAACAAAATTATGATTTTAGATTTTAACACTCCTTTCTCCACAATGGAAATAACAATTAGAAGCAAGTAAGGACAAGGAACATTTATCAAAGTAGACCATATTTGAGGCTAAAATAAACATCTCGCTGCTGCTGCTACTGCTGCTAAGTCGCTTCAGTCGTGTCCGACTCTGTGCGACCACCAGGCTCCCCCGTCCCTGGGATTCTCCAGGCAAGAATACGGGAATGGGTTGCCATTTCCTTCTCCAATGCATGAAAGTGAAAAGTGAAAGTGAAGTCGCTGGGTTTTGTCTGACTCTTAGCAACCCCATGGACTGTAGCCCACCAGGCTCCTCCATCCATGGGATTTTTCAGGCAAAAATACTGAAGTAGGGTGCCATTGCCTTAAGAAATTTTAAAAACTAGAATTCATATAAAGTAAGTTTTCTTAGCATAATGATATTAAACTAGAAATCAGTAACAGAAAGCTGACATATTCCCTCAAATACTTGGAAATTATTTATAACACACTTGTAAATAATACATACATTGTATTATATAATTATGTAACAATAATACATTGTAGTAAATGTATTAAATACATGTATTTACTAAATACATTTAGAGTGTAGGTGGAAATTTCAACAGGAAATAGAAAATATCTTGAAGTGAAGAATGGGATGCAGTTAAAGCAGTACCTAAAGCTATTCAGGTCAGGAAGCAACAGTTAGAACTGGACATGGAACAACAGACTGGTTCCAAATAGGAAAAGGAGTACGTCAAGGCTGTATATTGTCACCCTGCTTATTTAACTTCTATGCAGAGTACATCATGAGAAACGCTGGGCTGGAAGAAACACAAGCTGGAATCAAGATTGCCAGGAGAAACCTCAGTAACCTCAGATACACAGGTGACACCACCCTTATGGCAGAAAGAGAAGAGGAACTAAAAAGCCTTTTGATGAAAGTGAAAGAGGAGAGTGAAAAAGTTGGCTTAAAGCTCAACATTCAGAAAACGAAGATCATGGCATCTGGTCCCATCACTTCATGGGAAATACATGGGGAAACAATGGAAACAGTGTCAGACTTTATTTTTCTGGGCTCCAAAATCACTGCAGATGGTGACTGCAGCCATGAAATTAAAAGACGCTTACTCTTTGGAAGAAAAGTTATGACCAACCTAGATAGCATATTCAAAAGCAGAGACATTACTTTGCCAACAAAGGTCCGTCTAGTCAAGGCTATGATTTTTCCAGCGATTATGTATGGATGTGAGAGACGGACTGTGATGAAAGCTGAGTGCCGAAGAATTGATGCTTTTGAACTGTGGTGTTGGAGAGGATTCTTGAGAGTCCCTTGGACTGCAAGCAGATCCAACCAGTCCATTCTGAAGGAGATCAGCCCTGGGATTTCTTTGGAAGGAAGGATGCTAAAGCGAAACTCCGGTACTTTGGCCACCTGATTCGAAGAGTTGACTCACTGGAAAAGACTCTGACACTGGGAGGGATTGGGGGCAGGAGGAGAAGGCGACAACAGAGGATGAGATGGCTGGATGGCATCACCGACTTGATGGACATGAGTTTGAGTGAACTCTGGGAGATGGTGATGGACAGGGAGGCCTGGCGTGCTGCGATTCATGGGGTCGCAAAGAGTTGGACATGACTGAGCAACTGAACTGAACCGAACTGAAAAGCAAAATCTATTACTTTAAATGCTTATTTTAAAATATTAAAGTTCTCAAAATCAGAAATCTAAGGTTTCACCTTAAGAAACCAGAGAAGAAAGACTGGATACAAAATAAGAAGAATACAATAAAGATGAAATTAGAAACCAGTGAAATTGAAAACAATAATAATAGAGGATTTCACTAAAAAGTACAGCAATTTCTTTTAAAGAAAACAATCAATAAAGTTGATAAACTTCTAGCCAGACTGAAAAAATACAAAACTCAAATCACCAATATCAGGAAGGTAGAGGGTCATTACTATAATCCTCTCAGATATTAAAAGGGTTATAAAGGATTATACAAATGACTATACACTGAAAAACTTGCATGATGTGGATCAATTCTTTGAAAGACATAAATAAAAAATCAAGGAAAGAGTAAATTGAATAGTCCTATGTCTATTAAAGAATTAAATTCATATTTGAGAATCTTCCAACAAAAGAAATGCTGTTTGTGAATTCTGCAAATCATTGAAAGTAGAAATAGTAGTAATTCTACAAATCTTTTCCAGAGCATAAAAAAGAAAGAAATACTTCATAACTCATTTTATGATATAGCTACCCTCTCCAGTATTCTTGGGTTTCCCTTGTGGCTCAGTTGGTAAAGACTCTGTATGCAATGTGGGAGACTTTGATTTGATTCCTGGGTTGGGAAGATCCCTGGAGAAGGCAAAGGCTACCCACTCCAGTATTCTGGCTTGGAGAATTTCATGGACTGTATAGTCCATGGGGTCACAAAGAATGGGACACGACTGAGCAACTTTCACATGACTTTAACACCAAAACCAGGGAGCAATATTATAAGGAAAAGCAAAACAAAATAAACACAGACACAAAAATCCTCATCAAAGTATTAGAAAACTGAGTTCAACAATGTACATAAAGGATAACACAAGTTACCCAATTCGGGTTTGATAGATAACCAACTCAGGTTTATCCCAGGAAGGCAAGGCTGCTCCTACGTTTGAAAATCAATCGATATAATTCACCATGTTAATAAACTTAAAAAAGAAAAACTATATGATCAACTCAATTGACACAGAAAAAGCCTGTGACAAAATTTAACATCCATTCCCAGGCAAACTAGGAATAAAAGGGATGGTATCACAGGCGAGGAAAATAAGAAAGGAAAACAAAGACAAACACGGTGCCCGCCAGCTCCCCTTCCTGGAGAGAATCCCAGCAGGCCCCTGCGCCGCAGACCTACGCTGTGAGCAACATGACTGGGCCTGTTGAGGCGGCTGCCTCTGTGCTGGGCCCTGGGGAGGCACTCAGCACACAGCCTGTGAAAGCCATTCCTCTGTGCACCGGCCCCTCTGGTCAGTCTTCAGACCTAGACACTGGGGGCTCGTCTCTCAGGAACAGGTCTTAACAGCTGGCTGCCCGGGGAGAAACTCTGGGTTTTGAGTTTCCTCATGGCTGTGAGTCGCTGGGCCACGGGTGGGGTCAGGGGGGAGGCAGTGTCTGCCCCTCCTGCCCACTTCTGTGTGCCTTCCCTCTCATTTGCCCAGTGTGGAAGTGTCACTCTGCTTTTGTTTTGGGGTTTTTTTCAGAGGAAAGTTTTCCTCTGAAAACTTATCGGCTTAGCATCAATGAGTCTGTGGGAAGAAGTGGGTTTAGAATTTCCTACGCTGACATCCTGAACCAGATCCTAGATAACGCATGTTTCTTAATGTTTCTGAGCCACAGACTGATCTCCAGATAATCTGATGAACGCTCTGGGCGGCTCCCAGGAGAACACACACACACTTCCGTGCGGCACTTCACAAAACACCTCTGGGGTGATGAAGCCCTTGCAGCCCATCCTCCACCATGAAGCCCTCTCAGCCCCCTCCCCTCCTCCCACTGCCCTGCTTCCGGTATAACCATAAGGCGCTCTGGCCTCCTTTCCACCCTTCAAAGTCCATAACTGCTCTTGCCTTCCTGAAACCTTTCTAACAACCCCACCCTAAGCTGATCTGCACCCCCTCCAGAATCCTTTATCTACACAAGCCAGTGTGTATAAAATGATTGTAAGACCCTTGCTTTTCTTCCCCAGGACTTAATGTTGTCTCCAGCCCACAAACTTTGCACACAATAGGTTCTAAATTTTGTCATCTGTCAATATTGTTTGGCTTAATCCCTCAGTTACACTTCACAGAGGCTCAGCTCAGTTCAGTGGCTCAGTCGTGTCCAACTCTTCGTGACCCCATGGATTGCAGCACACCAGGCTTCCCTGTCTATCACCAACTCCCAGAGCTTGCTCAAACTCATGTCCATTCAGTCAGTGATGCCATCCAACCATCCCCTTCTCCTCTCGCCTTCAATCTTTCCCAGCATCAGGGTCTTTGCAGTCCAAAGGACTCTCAAGAGTCTTCTCCAACACCAGTTCAAAAGCATTAATTCTTTGGTGCTCAGCTTTCTTTATAGTCCAAACTCTCACATCCATACAT
This sequence comes from Tragelaphus eurycerus, assembly GCA_935064755.1. Classification (NCBI taxonomy): domain Eukaryota; kingdom Metazoa; phylum Chordata; class Mammalia; order Artiodactyla; family Bovidae; genus Tragelaphus; species Tragelaphus eurycerus. The sequence goes on from CAKXYN010000023.1 coordinate 19,886,495, forward strand.
GACTACTGGAAAAACCATAGCTTTGACTAGATGGACTTTTCTTGGCAAAGTAATGTCTCTGCTTTTTAATATGCTGTCTAGGTTGGTCATAGCTTTTCTTCCAAGGAGCAAGTGTATTTTAATTTCATGGCTGCATTCACCATCTGCAGTGATTTTGGAGCCCCCCAAAATAAAGTCTGTCACTGTTTCCACTGTTTCCCCATCTATTTCCCATGAAGTGATAGGGCTGGATGCCATGATCTTTAGTTTTCTGAATGTTGAGTTTTAAGCCAACTTTTTCACTCTCCTCTTTCACTTTCATCAAGAGGTTCTTTAGTTCTTCTTAACTTTCTGCCATAAGGGTGTTGTCATCTGCATATCTGGGGTAATTGATATTTCTCCCAGCAATCTTGATTCCAGCTTGTCCTTCATCCAGCCTGGCATCTTGCATGATGTACTCTGCATATAAGTTAAATAAGCAGGATAACAATTATCAGCCTTGACGTACTCCTTTCCCAATTTGGAGCCAGTCTGTTGTGCCATGTCCAGTTCTAACTGTAAATGCTTCTTGACCTGCATATAGCTTTCTCAGGAGGCAGGTAAGGTGGCCTGGTATTCCCATCTCTTAAATAATTTTCCAGTTTGTTGTGATCCACACAGTCAAAGGCTTTGGCATAGTCAATAAAGCAGAAGTGGATGTTTTTCTCGGAGAAGGCAATGGCACCCCACTCCAGTACTCTTGCCTGGAAAATCCCATGGACGGAGGAGCCTGGTAGGCTGCAGTCCATGGGGTCGCTAGGAGTCATACATGACTGAGCAACTTCACTTTGACTTTTCACTTTCATGCATTGGAGAAGGAAATGGCAACTCACTCCAGTGTTCTTGCCTGGAGAATCCCAGGGACAGGGGAGCCTGGTGGGCTGCCGTCTATGGGGTCACACAGAGTCGGACACGACTGAAGTGACTTAGCATAGCATAGCATAGATGTTTTTCTGGAACTCTCTTACTTTTTCAATGATCCAATGGATGTTGGCAATTTGTCTTTCAATATACATTTTCATTCAGTTAAACTCTCTTAACTAGCTTGGCTACTCCAAGGTCACCTTCTTTTAATGACATTTCACATGCTCAATACAACGTGGTCCTGAGCTTTGATTACTCTGGGAAATGCTTTTAGGGCTAGGCACAAAAAAAAGCCTTTGGGAGGAAAACTAAGACAGCTGGGTAGGGAATCACATCCTTAACATATTAGAGGCAAGCATTGCCTTTACCTAAAACACAGCTTGTTTTTCTTGTATTTTTCTTTTCTTCACACCAGCATACAAACAGGCACACAGATATGTGCTCCTAGTCCCATAACATAGCTCTAAAGCCCAAACTGGATTGAAAGTGGGCAGCCGTGGGTGACCCTTTCAGTTTCTGGATTCTAAAATGCTACTAAGTAAAAGCAATACAAAATGCCGAATGCCAAGAAGCATGTAGTGGCGTCTAGGGAAACCCTTCCTTGATGTGTAAACAGAATAAAGGCCGAGGTGGGGGTCCTAAGATCTACGCACTTGACAGAGAAGAAGTGCTTACCTAGGACACCTGGAACCAGCAGGAAGGAAGCTTTCCATTGCTGGGAAGCAAGCAAGGAGCAGGCAGGAAGGTTTCCCTGACAACAAGGAAAGAACTTTGGAGAAGTGTGCGATCACTCTGCTTCACTCTGTTTGGGGACAAGAGCCCCAGTCTCGGTGCCCGAGGCTGGAGGTAAACTCAAGGTGAAAGTAAGAGTTGGCACCTCCAGGAAGCTGACCAAGCTTTAGCACAATGCTGACCTCTCTGCCAGGGGTCCCATGAAAACACAGATTGAGATTAGGACTTTCAGGATGAAGCAGGTCTGGATTTAAGTCTCATTTTTCTATGACTTGACAGTGAGTGATTTTGGCATCATTCCTTGACTTGCTAAAGCCTCCATTTCCTTATCTGTAAATAAAGATCTGAACAGTAACCACATCACAGGTTTGTGAGGAGCACCACATGAAATAAGGCAAAGCACTGAGCCCCATGCCGAGAATGCAGCAAGGCCTTCCTGTGCACAGGCCACCTTCTCTCATAACAGTCCCAGGCAGTGGTACAGGGGGCTGGACACTGGCACAGGGACGACACCTCACCCACTGCTCAGAGTTCTGCTGCTGCTGCTAAGTCGCTTCAGTCGTGTCCGACTCTGTGCGACCCCATAGACGGCAGCCCACCAGGCTCCCCCGTCCCTGGGATTCTCCAGGCAAGAACAATGGAGTGGGTTGCCATTTCCTTCTCCAATGCATGAAAGTGAAAAGTGAAAGTGAAGTCACTCACTTGTGTCTGACTCTTAGCGACCCCATGGACTGCAGCCTACTAGGCTCCTCCATCCATGGGATTTTCCAGGCAAGAGTACTGGAGTGGGGTGCCATTGCCTTCTCCAGCTCAGAGTTCAGGGAGGTATAATGAAGAACTGGTGGGTCCAGGAATGGTCTCAGACAAGCAGACAGTGCAGAAGGCTGAACAGGAGCTTCAAACCCCAGAATGGTCCAAACAATGGGTATGAAAGTCAAAGGGGGCAGGGTCACCCGGGGAAGGAGTCCAAACTGGTAAACCTCAGCTCAGCCCTGAGCTGGGGCTGTGAGAGCTGAGGCTCCTGATGCAACCAGGTGTTTTGGGACAGACAGCCCGACGACAGATTCCAGGCTGAACTTGGTCGGCATTTGAGGAACAGAGTAGCTAATCAGAATTCTGGTTTTTAGATGAAAGGATTAGAGAATAAAGGTGTGAGAATTTTGAAATGCTGAGTTTTAGCCACAACTTCCAGCATGTCATCCGATGCTACTAACTAACTAGAGGTAGAAAGTGAGTCTTGCCTGGTCTGCCAGTAAATCAGAGGGAATATGTGGAAAAGGCAGGCTTCTGCAGAGCAGCAAACTCAGCTGAGCCCACCGCCCAGGTCTCCCGCTCGTGGTGCAGATAGTCGTCAGGGTGTGACGTGGGAAAAGGAGAGGAGACACGGACGCCCCCACCACGTTTGCCTCCAAAACAACCAACTCTCAGTCACCATCTTCCTTCTTCTCCTCAAGACTAACCTGCCAACCATGGCCTGTCCTTCCAGCTATGTGGTCTGGAACGTGCCCTCCCACAACTCAGAGCTGTGATGCCTGTGGCCCCAGATAAGACACGGGACAGGCAGAAGATGGCAATGCCAGTGACCAGGGCTCTGGGCTTCCACCGTCCTGCAGGGCAGGCCAGCCAGAGCCATCAGCACCAGGAACCTGCCTGACACAGAGAAGCTGGCCTGGTATGTGAGCTCCTGAAACCTCCCTGGAGGTCTGCCCTGAGAGGCCAAGGACCCTCCCGCAGGAAGGCAATTAGACGTAGCAAATGAAAACACAGTTGGCTGTAAGAATCTATTGAGCATGGAGGAATATTGCAGGCTGGTCTCAAACCCCAGCCCAGACCCTGCCAGGCCCTCTGCAGACCCTGACTTCTGTTCATCAACCCAGACTCAGTCCACCCTGCCCACAGCCCTGCCGATGGCTATGGCAACCAGTCCTGCTCATCAGCAGTCTCGGAACCAGCCCCAAACCTGCCCTTATCAGCAAGCCCTTCCAGTCAGGACGCACATGAGGCCTGCTGATGTGGGGGTGGGAGAGCTCAGCACCTCAGGCCATGTCCTCTGCCCCTGTTCACACTGGCTCATCTGCACTGCCTCCAAGGCTCAGGAGGCAGTGAAACCCTAAACCAATAACATTTCCAGGAAGGGTGAAGCCTGCTACCACACGCCACGGTTGGTTTCAAAGGTGACTGCTGTCAATAGAGCTTGTCAGAGGAGGCCCTGAACCCCAGGACACAGTCCTGAGAAGCCCAGGGAGGCTGGAGCTGTCCTGGGATATGATCACCCGCCAAGAGGGCCACCCCATCCTCCTCAGATGGAGAGGAGCTGCAAGTTCAAGTTCCAGATTTCATGTGATTCCTCCAAAGGAGACACAATGAAGAGGGGAAAACGGGTCTGGCTGGGAGACAGGTAAGGTGTTCCAGCTACACACATCCAAAGTGTCCCTGAGAAAGCAGAGGAAGCATCACGGGGGAGAAACCATGGAGACCACAGGAGCAGAACAGCCCACAGAATAGCCCTGGAAGGCTCTTAGACATGGACAGTGGCCTGAGGGCTACCCCTCTAGGAGGTACAACCTAGACAGTCCTAAAAATGGGAAACTGCCTTCCCCTCCATCTCAGGATACAAGAATTACTAATTTTTCAATCAACAAGTGTTTTAAGTACCTTCTGTGTGCATTCAGTTCAGTTCAGTTCAGTCGCTCAGTCGTGTCCGACTCTTTGCGACCCCATGAATCACAGCACGCCAGGCCTCCCTGTCCATCACCAACTCCCGGAGGTCACTCAGACTCACATCCATTGAGTCAGTGATGCCATCCAGCCATATCATCTTTTGTCGTCCCCTTCTCCTCTTGCCCCCAATCCCTCCAAGCATCAGAGTCTTTTCCAATGAGTCAACTCTTCGCATCAGGTGGCCAAAGTACTGGAGTTTCAGCTTTAGCATCATTCCTTCCAAAGAAATCCCAGGGCTGATCTCCTTCAGAATGGACTGGTTGGATCTCCTTGCAGTCCAAGGGACTCTCAAGAGTCTTTTCCAACACCACAGTTCAAAAGCATCAATTCTTCAGCACTCAGCCTTCTTCACAGTCCAACTCTCACATCCATACATGACCACAGGAAAGACCATAGCCTTGACTAGGTGAACCTTTGTTGGCAAAGTAATGTCTCTGCTTTTGAATATGCTATCTAGGTTGGTCATAACTTTCCTTCCAAGGAGTAAGCGTCTTTTAATTTCATGGCTGCAGTCACCATCTGCAGTGATTTTGGAGCCCAGAAAAATAAAGTCTGACACTGTTTCCACTGTTTCCCCATCTATTTCCCATGAAGTGATGGGACCGGATGCCATGATCTTCGTTTTCTGAATGTTGAGCTTTAAGCCAACTTTTTCACTCTCCACTTTCACTTTCATCAAGAGGCTTTTTAGTTCCTCTTCACTTTCTGCATAAGGGTGGTGTCATCTGCATATCTGCGGTTATTGATATTTCTCCCGGCAATCTTGATTCCAGCTTGTGTTTCTTCCAGTCCAACGTTTCTCATGATGTACTCTGCATAGAAGTTAAATAAGCAGGGTGATAATATACAACCTTGACGTACTCCTTTTCCTATTTGGAACCAGTCTGTTGATCCATGTCCAGTTCTAACTGTTGCTTCCTGACCTGCATACAGATTTCTCAAGAGGCAGATCAGGAGGTCTGGTATTCCCGTCTCTTTCAGAATTGTCCACAGTTTACTGTGATCCACACAGTCAAAGGCTTTGGCATAGTCAATAAAGCAGAAATAGACGTTTTTCTGGAATTCTCTTGCTTTTTCCATGATCCAGCAGATGTTGGCAATTTGATCTCTGGTTCCTCTGCCTTTTCTAAAACCAGCTTGAACATCAGGAAGTTCACAGTTTCATATATTGCTGAAGCCTGGCTTGGAGAATTTTGAGTACTACTTTACTAGCATGTGAGATGAGTGCAATTGTGCAGTAGTTTGAGCATTCTTTGGCATTGCCTTTCTTTGGGATTGGAATGAAAACTGACCTTTTCCAGTCCTGTGGCCACTGCTGAGTTTTCCAAATTTGCTGGCATATTGAGTGTAGCACTTTCACAGCATCATCTTTCAGGATTTGAAATAGCTCAACTGGAATTCCACAACCTCCACTAGCTTTGTCCATAGTGATGCTTTCTAAGGCCCACTTGACTTCACATTCCAGGATGTCTGGCTCTAGGTGAGTGATCACACCATCATGATTATCTGGGTCGTGAAGATATTTTTTGTACAGTTCTTCTGTGTATTCTTGCCATCTCTTAATGTCTTCTGCTTCTGTTAGGTCCATACCATTTCTGTCCTTTATCGAGCCCATTTTTTGCATGAAATGTTCCTTTGGTACCTCTGATTTTCTTGAATAGATCCCTAGTCTTTCCCATTCAGTTGTTTTCCTCTATTTCTTTGCATTGATCGCTGAGGAAGGCTTTCTTACCTCTTCTTGCTATTCTTTGGAACTCTGCATTCAGATGTTTATATCTTTCCTTTTCTCCTTTGCTTTTCGCTTCTCTTCTTTTCACAGCTATTTGTAAGGCTTCCCCAGACAGCCCTTTTGCCTTTTTGCATTTCTTTTCCCTGTCTCCTGTACAATGTCATGAACCTCATTCCATAGTTCATCAGGCACTCTATCTATCAGATCTAGTCCCTTAAATCTATTTCTCACTTCCACTGTATAATCATAAGGGATTTGATTTAGATCATACTTGAATGATCTAGTGGTTTTCCCTACTTTCTTCAATTTAAGAGTTTATTATTAAATAAATGTGTATTTCATGTGATATTGAATAGACATATGCATGTATGCTAAGTCGCTTCAGTCGTGTCCAACTCTTCGTGACCCTATGAACTCCCAGCCAGGCTCCTCTGTCCATGGGATTCTCCAAGCAAGAACAGTGGAGTGGGTTGCCAAGCCCTCCTCCAGGGAATCTTCCCAACCCAGGGATAGAACCTGTATCTCCTCTGTCTCCTGCACTGACAGGAGGGTTCTTTACAACTAGTGTCACCTGGGAAGCCCCCTCCACAACACATACTTATTGCTTTAAGACAATGAGTTTGGGGTGGTTTGTTATGCATCAGTAGATAATTGATATACAGCCTGTGCTAAGTGGCTCAGTCCTGTCTGATTCTTTGTGCCTCCGTGGACTGTAGCCCACCAAGCTCCTCTGTCCATGGGGATTCTCCAAGCAAGAATACTGGAGTGGGTAGCCTATCATTCTCCAGGGGGTCTTCCCAACCCAAGGATTGAACCCAGGTCTCTTGCATTGAAGGTGGATTCTTTACCAGTTGACCTACCAGGGAAGCCTAAATTTTATTGAATTCTAATTCCCTAAAATTGCCAAAGGAGTATAGTATATGGTACCTTTCTGTTACTCATTGTATCTACATAATTATAATCTTAATATATCACATTTCCCTAAACCTCTAGGCCTCTGAGACATGATTGTTAGGGCTGGTCACATTAGCACAGTACTTATCTATTACTAGAATGGAAGGTCTCCAGAAAACATAAAATCACCTATGGATACAACTTACTCTGACCATGCTTCCTGAAAATCTGTCAACATTTTAGTTGCCTTCTAAGTAACATGTTACAGTTATAGAGCTCACATTCCAGAGCTTTCTCCTTCTCCAGGCCAACCATCAGAAAGTAGCCATGGTAAAGCAAAGATTAACAAGCCACAGCACCCAGTGCTGAACAATGGAGGCCCGTATACAGCAGTGGAACCTCATCTCATGGTCCTGTATTGCATCCCTTTAGAAGTGGACAGTACAGACCAGGTGGGAGATAATGACGGTCATCTAGAAGCTGGGCACCACTTAAGTTCTAGCTCTGCCCTAACCAGCTCTAAGACTGAGGGCATCTCACTCTAAGTTCTTTGAAGCTTATAAATGAAATGGTTGAACTTTTCTAGAGACTTCATGATTTAATGTGCTATAGTTTCTAAAACTATATCTTTTATCCTAAATTGTCTTTTTAAAATATTTTAATTTTCCACCAAACTTCCCTATTTTACCAAAGTTCTCTTTGTTGCCTCCTATATTTTTCTTGCACATATAAAAGGGTGAATATCTGTGCTCGCTTTGGCAACTCATATACTTAAAAGGGTGAATATGGGTTGCTTACAACAGACACTGTTGCAATCCCATCACATGACCTATTTTCTTCACTCCTCACAACATCCCTAGGAGATCTATTATTATTGTTTAATAATAAGACTATTATTATCATTTACATGTTATAGGTGAGAAAACCGAGGCTTAGAGAAGAAACTAATCTGTCAGAGTTCTCACGAACATTTACTTGCACAAATATATTTTTAAACCAATTAGCATCAATCCAAACCCCCAAATTCACCATCATGCATGCCCCCACACTCCATACTGCCTCCTTCAAGCCATCCCATAAACACACAAGGAGTATCTTGGGGCATTATTTGTCCATTATTTTATTTTATTTTATTTTACTTAAATTTACAATATTGTATTGGTTTTGCCATACATCAAAATGAATCCGCCACAGGTATACATGTGTTCCCCATCCTGAACCCTCCTCCCTCCTCCCTCCCATAGCATCCCTCTAGGTCGTCCCAGTGCACCAGCCCCAGGCATCCGGTATCAGGCATCGAACCTGGACGGGGGCTCGTTTCAAATATATTATACATATTTCAATGCCATTCTCCCAAATCATCCCACCCTCTCCCTCTCCCAGAGTCCAAAAGACTGTTCTATACATCAGTGTCTCTTCTGCTGTCTCGTATACAGGGTTATTGTTACCATCTTTCTATATTCCATATGTATGCGTTAGTATACTGTTTTGGTGTTTTTCTTTCTGGCTTACTTCACTCTGTATAATAGGCTCCAGTTCCATCCACCTCATTAGAACTGATTCAAATGTATTCTTTTTAATGGCTGAGTAATACTCCATTGTGTATATGTACCACAGCTTTCTTAGCCATTCATCTGCTGATGAACATCTAGGTTGCTTCCAAGTCCTGGCTATTGTAAACAGTGCTGCTATGAACACTGGAGTACACGTGTCTCTTTCAATTCTGATTTTCTCAGTGTGTATGCCCAGCAGTGGGATTGCTGGATCATAAGGCAGTTCTATTCCCAGTTTTCTGAGGAATCTCCATACTGTTCTCCATAGTGGCTGTACTAGATTGCATTCCCACCAACAGTGTAAGAGGGTTCCCTTTTCTCCACACCCTCTCCAGCATTTATTGCTTGTAGACTTTTGGATCTCAGCCATTCTGACTGGTGTGAAATGGTACCTCATAGTGGTTTTGATTTGCATTTCTCTGATAATGAGTGATGTTGAGCATCTTTTCATGTGTTTGTTAGCCATCTGTATGTCTTCTTTGGAGAAATGTCTATTTAGTTCTTTGGCCCATTTTTTGATTGGGTCATTTATTTTTCTGGAATTGAGCTGTAGGAGTTGCTTGTATATTTTTGAGATTAGTTGTTTGTCTGTTGTTTCATTTGCTATTATTTTCTCCCATTCTGAAGGCTGTCTTTTCACCTTGCTTATAGTTTCCTTTGTTGTGCAGAAGCTTTTTAAGTTTAATTAGGTCCCATTTGTTTATTTTTGCTTTTATTTCCAACATTCTGGGAGGTGGGTCATAGAGGATCCTGCTGTGATGTATGTCAGAGAGTGTTTTGCCTATGTTTTCCTCTAGGAGTTTTATGGTTTCTGGTCTTACATTTAGATCTTTAATCCATTTTGAGTTTATTTTTGTGTATGGTGTTAGAAGGTGTTCTAGTTTCATTCTTTTACAAGTGGTTGACCAGTTTTCCCAGCACCACGTGTTAAAGAGATTGTCTTTAATCCATTGTATATTCTTACCTCCTTTGTCAAAGATAAGGTGTCCATATGTGCGTGGATTTATCTCTGGGCTTTCTATTTTGTTCCATTTATCTAAATTTCTGTCTTTGTGCCAGTACCATATTGTCTTGATGACTGTAGCTTTGTAGTAGAACCTGAAGTCAGGCAGGTTGATTCCTCCAGTTCCATTCTTCTTTCTCAAGATAGCTTTGGCTATTCGAGGTTTTTTGTATTTCCATACAAATTGAGAAATTATTTGTTCTAGCTCTGTGAAGAATACTGTTGGTAGCTTGATGGGGATTGCATTGAATCTATAAATTGCTTTGGGTAGTATACTCATTTTCACTATATTGATTCTGCCAATCCATGAACATGGTATATTCCTCCATCTATTAGTGTCCTCTTTGATTTCTTTCACCAGTGTTTTATAGTTTTCTATATATAGGTCTTTAGTTTCTTTAGGTAGATATATTCCTAAGTATTTTATTCTTTTCGTTGCAATGGTGAATGGAATTGTTTCTTTAATTTCTCTTTCTATTTTCTCATTATTAGTGTACAGGAATGCAAGGGATTTCTGTGTGTTGATTTTATATCCTGCAACTTCACTATATTCATTGATTAGTTCTAGTAATTTTCTGGTGGAGTCTTTAGGGTTTTCTATGTAGAGGATCATGTCATCTGCAAACAGTGAGAGTTTTACTTCTTCTTTTCCAATTTGGATTCCTTTTATTTCTTTTTCTGCTCTGATTGCTGTGGCCAAAACTTCCAAAACTATGTTGAATAGTAATGGTGAAAGTGGGCATCCTTGTCTTGTTCCTGACTTTAGAGGAAATGCTTTCAATTTTTCACCATTGAGGATAATGTTTGCTGTGGGTTTGTCATATATAGCTTTTATTATGTTGAGGTATGTTCCTTCTATTCCTGCTTTCGGGAGAGTTTTTATCATAAATGGGTGTTGAACTTTGTCAAAGGCTTTCTCTGCATCTATTGATATAATCATATGGTTTTTATTTTTCAATTTGTTAATGTGGTGTATTACGTTGATTGATTTGCAGATATTGAAGAATCCTTGCATTCCTGGGATAAAGTCCACTTGGTTATGGTGTATGATCTTTTTAATGTGTTGTTGGATTCTGATTGCTAGAATTTTGATAAGGATTTTTGCATCTATGTTCATCAGTGATATTGGCCTGTAGTTTTCTTTTTTTGTGGCATCTTTGTCCGATTTTGGTATTAGGGTGATGGTGGCCTCATAGAATGAGTTTGGAAGTTTACCTTTCTCTGCAATTTTCTGGAACAGTTTGAGTAGGATAGGTGTTACCTCTTCTCTAAATTTTTGGTAGAATTCAGCTGTGAAGCCGTCTGGACCTGGGCTTTTGTTTGCTCGAAGATTTCTGATTACAGTTTCAATTTCCGTGCTTGTGATGGGTCTGTTAAGTTTTTCTATTTCTTCCTGATCTGGTTTTGGAAAGTTGTACTTTTCTAAGAATTTGTCCATTTCTTCCACGTTGTCCATTTTATTGTCATAAAATTGCTGGTAGTAGTCTCTTATGATCCTTTGTATTTCGTGTTGTCTGTTGTGATCTCTCCATTTTCATTTCTAATTTTATTGATTTGATTTTTCTCCCTTTGTTTCTTGATGAGTCTGGCTAATGGTTTGTCAATTTTATTTACCCTTTCAAAGAACCAGCTTTTGGCTTTGTTGATTTTTGCTATGGTCTCTTTTGTTTGTTTTGCATTTATTTCTGCCCAAATTTTTAAGATTTCTTTCCTTCTACTAACCTTGGGGTGCTTCATTTCTTCCTTGTCTAGTTGCTTTAGGTGTAGAGTTAGGTTATTTATTTGACTTTTTCTTGTTTCTTGAGGTATGCCTATATTGCTATGAACTTTCCCCTTAGGACTGCTTTTACCATATCCCACAGGTTTTGGGTTGTTGTGTTTTCATTTTCATTCGTTTCTATGCAGATTTTGATTTCTTTTTTGATTTCTTCTGTGATTTGTTGGTTATTCAGCAGCGTGTTGTTCAGCCTCCATATGTTGGAATTTTTAATAGTTTTTCTCCTGTAATTGAGATCTAATCTTACTGCATTGTGGTCAGAAAAAATGCTTGGAATGATTTCAATTTTTCTGAACTTACCAAGGCTAGATTTATGGCCCAGGATGTGATCTATCCTGGAGAAGGTTCCATGTGCGCTTGAGAAAAATGTGAAATTCATTGTTTGGGGATGAAATGTCCTATAGATATCGATTAGGTCTAACTGGTCTATTGTATCGTTTAAAGTTTGTGTTTCCTTGTTAATTTTCTGTTTAGTTGATCTATCCATTGGTGTGAGTGGGGTATTAAAGTCTCCCACTATTATTGTGTTATTGTTAATTTCTCCTTTCATACTTGATAGTATTTGTCTTACATATTGCGGTGCTCCTATGTTGGGTGCATATATATTTATAATTGTTATATCTTCTTGGATTGATCCTTTGATCATTATGTAGTGACCTTCTTTGTCTCTTTTCACAGCCTTTGTTTTAAAGTCTATTTTATCTGATATGAGTATTGCTACTCCTGCTTTCTTTTGGTCCCTATTTGCATGGAAAGTCTTTTTCCAGCCCTCACTTTCAGTCTGTATGTGTCCCCTGTTTTGAGGTGGGTCTCTTGTAGACAACATATGTAGGGGTCTTGTTTTTGTATCCATTCGGCCAGTCTCTGTCTTTTGGTTGGGGCATTCAACCCATTTACATTTAAGGTAATTACTGATAAGTATGATCCCACTGCCATTTACTTTATTGTTTTGGGTCCGAATTTATACACCCTTTTTGTGTTTCCTGTCTAGAGAATGTCCTTTAGTATTTGTTGGAGAGCTGGTTTCGTGGGGCTGAATTCTCTCAGCTTTTGCTTGTCTGTAAAGCTTTTGATTTCCCCTTCATATTTGAATGAGATCCTTGCTGGGTACAATAATCTGGGCTGTAGGTTATTTTCTTTCATCGCTTTATGTCTTGCCATTCCCTCCTGGCTTGGAGAGTCTCTATTGAAAGATCAGCTGTTATCCTTATGGGAATTCCCTTGTGTGATATTTGTTGTTTTTCCCTTGCTGCTTTTAATATTTGTTCTTTGTGTTTTATCTTTGTTAATTTGATTAATATGTGTCTTGGGGTGTTTCACCTTGGGTTTATCCTGTTTGGGACTCTCTGGGTTTCTTGAACTTGAGTGATTATTTCCTTCCCCATTTTAGGGAAGTTTTCAACTATTATCTCCTCTAGTATTTTCTCATGGTCTTTCTTTTTGTCTTCTTCTGGGACTCCTATGATTCAAATGTTGTAACGTTTAATATTGTCCTGGAGGTCTCTGAGATTGTCCTCATTTCTTTTAATTCGTTTTTCTTTTTTCTCCTCTGATTCATTTATTTCTACCATTCTATCTTCTAATTCACTAATTCTATCTTCTGCCTCTGTTATTCTACTATTTGTTGCCTCCAGAGTGTTTTTGATCTCATTTATTGCAGTATTCATTATATATTGACTCTTTTTTACTTCTTCTAGGTCCTTGTTAAATCTTTCTTGCATCTTCTCAATGCTTTTCTCCAGGCTATTTATCTGTGATTCCATTTTGATTTCCAGATTTTGGATTAATTTCACTATCATTATTTGGAATTCTTTATCAGGTAGATTCGCTATTTCTTCCTCTTTTGTTTGGTTTGGTGGGCATTTATCATGTTCCTTTACCTGCTGGGTATTCTTCTGTCTCTTCATCTTGTTTAAATTGCTGAGTTTGGGTTGTCCTTACTGTATTCTGGCCGTTTGTGGAGTTCTCTTTATTGTGGCGTTTCCTCACTGTGTGTGGGTTTGTACAGGTGGCTTGTCAAGGTTTCTTGGTTAGGGAAGCTTGTGTCGGTGTTCTGGTGGATGGAGCTGGATTTCTTCTCTCTGGAGTGCAATGAAATGTCCAGTAATGAGTTATGAGATGTCTATGATTTTGGGGTGACTTTGGGTAGCCTGTATATTGGAGTTCAAGGCTGTGTTCCTGTGTTGCTGGAGAATTTGTTTGGTATGTCTTGCCATGGAACTTGTTGGCCCTTGTGTGGTGCTTGGTTTCAGTGTAGGTATGGAGGCATTTGATGAGCTCCTGTCAATTAATGTTCCCTGGAGTCAGGGTTTGGACTTAAGCCTCTTGCTTTCAGTTATCAGTCTTATTTTTACAGTAGTCTCAAAACTTCTCCTTCTATACAGCACTATTGATAAAACATCTAGGTTAAAGATGAAAAGTTTCTCCACCAGGAGGGTCACCCAGTGAGGTTCCCAGTGTTACATGGGGAAGAGAAGAGGGAGGAAGGAGATAGAGGTGGTCAGGAGGATAAAAGGAGGGAATGAAAAGGAGAGAGACAGATCCAGTCAGTAATCAGTTCCCTAAGTGTTTTCCTTTGTTTGGAACACACAGAAATTCATAGAGTTGGGTAGAGTAGAGAGGGGTTAGGGAGGAGACGGAGGCGAACTGGTGGAGAAAAAGGAGAGTCCGGAGGTGGAGAGAAGAGTCAAGCCAGTAATCTCGCTCCCTAGTAAAAAGTGGGTACTGAAGATTAGGTTCTTAAAGGTACAAAATTGGTAACAAATACCTAAAAGCAAAAATTAAAAATCTAGAGTAGAGTTTGGAGTTTCAAAAATACAATATTACAGAAAAGAAGAAGAAAAAAAAAAAAGATAGGAAAAAAAAAAAGAAGGAAAGAAAACAAAAACAAACAAAGTCACAAAAATTATAAAGAAGATATAGGTACAAATTGATAACAAATACCAGAAAGCATAAATTAAAGATCTAGATTAGAGTTTGGAATTTCAGGAATACAATGATAAAGAAAAGATGAAGAGATAGAAAGAGAGAGGAAAAATAAGTCACAAAAGTTATTAAAAAAAAAAATAGGTACAAAATTGATAACAAATACCAAAAAGCTACAATTAAAAATCTAGAGCAGAGTTTGGAGTTTCAAAAATACAATGTTAAAGAAAAGAAAAAAAGAAAGAAAGAAAAAAAAAGGGGGTCACAAAAGTTATAAAAAATATATAAATGAAGTTTGGTGTGCTTTTTTTTTTTTAAAGGGTCTCCTTTAGAAGGCAATGAGTTGCTTTTCTGGGTGCCTGATGTCCTCTGCCAGCATTCAGAAGTTGTTTTGTGGAATTTACTCGGCGTTTAAATGTTCTTTTGATGAATTTGTGGAGGAGAAAGTGTTCTCCCCGTCCTATTCCTCCGCCATCTTAGCTCCTCTGTCCATTATTTTAATACACAAGAAGAAGAAACAAGAAAAATGGGAAATTTCAGTAGAAAGTCTCTTACATGGCTGGAGGGAGATAGAGTAAGAAAAGATGATTAATAACAATAGGATAATCAATCCTCAAGCTCTAAAAACAATATTCAGGTAGCAATCAGTATTTTCTGTTCATGGCATTTGTTTTATCAAATATTTATATACACTTAAACATCATTCTTACTGCACACGGAAAAAACTGATGTATTTATAACTCATCAGACAGTGAACCCTTGAGGGCAAAGAACAATTGCGCCCTGGCACCAAGCACAGTCTCTGGTACACAGATCCCCGTGAGCTCTGGTTTGGTGAGTGATTCTTTAACCATATCTGCTTCACTTTCACCTTTCACTTTCATGCATTGGAGAAGAAAATGGCAACCCACTCCAGTATTCTTGCCTGGAGAATCCCAGGGATGGGGGAGCCTGATGGGCTGCCATCTACGGGGTCGCACAGAGTCGAACATGACTGAAGTGACTTAGCAGGAGCAGCAGCACCTGAAAACAGGGAGACTGTGCATAACTACGCCTCCTGCAGCACCCTTTTTATCCCCAGTCTCCAGGGTCTCTAGACCTGCAGCTAGCCTGGGAACTTTTCCATCTATGAAAGAATTTACCAAATGTTCATCACTGTCACTCTCGCCAGCCTGCTGCCAAAGCCAGAGTTCCCCACACTTTTGGTGAATGGTCCCTGCATTTGGTTGCAATTGACAATTAAGATTTATGCTAGTTCCCATATTCGCTCCTCATTCCTTCTTTTGCTACTAAAAAAATAATTGAAAATTTCATAACTATAAGCCTTTAGGGCACATGATGAGAGGTTGTTGCTAAACCACAAAAGATGCCAGGATTCTTGGCCTCTGGATCCGGGGCCAGTGATGAGGCTTGACTGCTCAGAGTTTTTGTGTAATCAAGTTTTATTAAACTATAGAAGAGACAGAGAAAGCTTCTGACAAGGACATCAGAAGGGGGCAGAAAGAGTACCCCCCTGCTAGTCTTTAGTTGGATGTTATATAGCTGCTGCTGCTGCTAAGTCGCTTCAGTCGTGTCCAACTCTGTGCAACCCCATAGATGGCAGCCCACCAGGCTCCGCCGTCCCTGGGATTCTCCAGGCAAGAACACTGGTATGGGTTGCCATTTCCTTCTCCAATGCATGAAAGTAAAAAGTGAAAGTGAAGTCGCTCAGTGGTCCCCCGACTCTTAGCGACCCCATGGACTGCGGCCCACCAGCCTCCTCCATCCGTGGGATTTTCCAGGCAAGAGTGCTGGAGTGGGGTGTCATTGCCTTCTCCGATATAGCTACTAGCAGTCTGCTAATTAAAGAAAGAAAATGTTTCAAAACTCAGAGACTGGCACCAGGCCCCTCACCCACAACATGCATTTTGAGGTAACACTGGCACCAGGTGAGTTGTCCAAGGCCATACAGTGATAGACGCGAATCTTAAAGAAAGGCAGGTTTCCAAGCAAATACAGTGTCATTAACATAGCTTAAGAAAACATTTGCATGAGTAAAGCATACTGGTTTGTCGATTCTGAGTCTTAGGGGGAATCTACTTGAAGCCAGAGTCTAGAGTAAATACATAGTTCATTAACATAGCTTAAGACAAACATTTCTATAAGAAAAATGCATTGGTTAGCTCAAGGTTTGAAAAAAGTTAACTTCAGATGGAACCAGGGATCATCATGGCAACACAGAATTTTAAAAGAAACCTCTTTTTAAATTTGTATCAGTTCAGTTGCACAGTCATGTCCGACTCTTTGCGACCCCATGGTCTGCAGCACACCAGGCTTCCCTGTCTATCTGAGCATGAGAAACTGTTTTATTTCCAATACAGTAAACCCTGGCTCCTCTAAACTCTGCTTGAAAATTAAATAGTTGTCTCCGCACATCCAGCTGTCTCCGTACTTTATTACAAACACCTGAAAGGAGCCATCAGCATTTTCAAACTCTTCCTCAGTCACATCCATGAGTTTATTCACCATCTACTCTAACTTCCTTGTTGCTGAGGCCCACCGTTTCAGGTGGTGCTAGTGGTAAAAAATCCACCGGCGCAGCAGGAGATCCAGGCTGGATTCCTGGGTTGAGAAGATCCCCTAGAGAAGGGCACGGCAACCCACTCCAGTATTCTTGCCTGGAGAATCCCATGGGCAGAGGAGCCTGGAAGGCTACAGTCCATAGGGTCACAAAGAATGGGGCACGACTGAAGTGACTTAGCACACAAGCACAGTTTCAGCCAATGATCCATCATCAAAAAGCATGGGTCTTCTTTTCCCATTTTTCTTATAAAAATTTCTTCCCTGTCCTTAATAGTCTCTTTGAAAACTTTCTCTGTCCACCACTCAGACCCAAAGCTACCTTTTTTAGGCTTCTGTTACGTGAGCACTCATTTTCAGCTACCAAATTCTTAAATCAGAGATGGAAAGCTATTATGAGTATTATGGAGTATTATGAAATAAGAGACGCGCTGTAAAAAGAGACTATAGAATTGCAGGAAAAAACTGCAGAAGTAGGCATCTGAAGGGGAGTCAAAAATCGGAGTGAAGTCGCAAGCAGCCCTCCTGAAGGCTGCCAGGGCAAGTCACCAAAGGGAGCAGGCAGGGAGGCCAGCTTGGCTTCTACAGCTAGCCTGACTGTGTGCCTGGGTCACTGGAGGAGAGCCAGACCAGCAACCAGGAAGAGGACCTGACCCCACGTGGAAGAGACGAGCCAAGATGCCCTTCAGAACATGACAGCCCTGCCTGCTTCTGCCCACTCAGCTCCCTGCAGCTTTCTCTGTTAGAAAAAACTCTGAACTGCAAACACACAGTAAACAGAACACAGTTCAGCTCAGCCAGGTGCTGCGGTACCAAAGCACGACACCTCACTTTTAAAACCAAGAAGATCTGGGTCTACGTCAAGGTTTCAAAATGTTTTCTGAACTACTGCATATCAAAAGTGTTCACAGCAGTAACCAGTTTGTTTCTTTTTTTCACTTTCAAAGTGTGGTGATCCTTGAGAAAAAAGCCATCTTGACCAGCAAATGAGAACACAAAATGTCAGATGTGCTGAAGTGTGTGTAGAAAGCTGCACTTCTTGAAATTTTGTCACTGCCATAAACTAAGGAAGACTTAACATTTTCATATGATGATCTGTTAGGCCAACTTTTGTTTCTGTGGTCCAGTTTTTGTATTATACAGCACTGTTACCAAGGAAAACTACAGTGAAGTAGGGTGACAAGACAGGAACGGTGCTAGCTATGTTCTTGTTTTAAAACGCAAGTAGAATCACCACACTCTCTCATCAAGTGTTTCAGTGACCACTTTTGCCATCCAAGCTCTGTCCAGCCTCAACCCTTGGCCCAAGGTGTGCAGCTCAGGGCCAATGGGCTCTCCATGTGATCCAGGGCTGTGTTCTGTCCCTGCTCCTTCTGTTGCAGGAAGGGGGACCCCTTCCAGGGCCCGAAACTGGGCTCTTGTCTAACACTCGGAAATGAATTGTCTGAGGAGACACATGTGCTGACAAAGCAAGAGATTTTATTGGGAAAGGGCACCCGAGTAGAGAGCAGTAGGGTAAGGGAACCAGGAGAACAGCTCTGCCGCGTGGCTTGCAGTCTCAGGTTTTATGGTGATGGGATTAGTTTCCGGGTGGTCTTTGACCAATCATTCTAATTCAGAGTCTTTCCTGGTGGCGCACGCATTGCTCAGCCAAGATGGATGCCAGAGAGGAGGATTCTGGGAGGTGCTTGGACAGGTGGTGTCTCCTTTTGACCTTTCCCGAACTCTTCTGGTTGGTGGAGGCTTACTAGTTCCCTGTTACTTACCAGGACCTCCTGTCGTAAAACAACTCATGAAAATGGTTACTGCGGTGCCTGGCCAGGGTGGGCAGTTTCAATCAGCATGCTTCCCCTAACACTTCCTCTCCCTGGTGGCCCTTTCCATCCTCTGCAACACCCCTCATTATTTCAGTGCACCCCTCTTTCTGCCTGTCATATCTTTCACCACACCCCATGTGTGTACTATGCATACTCAGATGCGTGTCTTGAGTACAAACATAAGCAAACCGTATGTACTGCTGCTGGCTGCTCCTTGCTGGTGGCCCTTCTTTCAGATCCTTCTCTCCACCAGCCTCCTTCCCAGTCACCTCCTGTGAAAACCATACTGTGTTCCCTGACGTTCACTTCTCTCAGGACACGAGTAATGATAGCAAACTGCAAACACTCCCATGGGGTGTGCCACCACACTCATCACTTCTCGGAAGAAATTTGCCACTAATCTAAGACACCATCTCATTACCTCAGAGATCCTAAGTTGTCCAGTAACTGCACACATATGTAAGGAACATGTATGCGTGCATGATAAGTTGCTTCAGTTATGTCCAATTCTTCGTAATCCTATGGACTATATATAGCCCGCCAGGCTCCTTTGTCATTTAAAAATGATTATATTACTTATGGGATTCTCTAGGCAAGAATACTAGAGTGGGTTGCCATGCCCTCTGCCATGGGATCTTCCCAACCCAGGGACTGAACCCGTGTCTCTTGCATATCCTGCATTAGCAGGTGGATTCTTTACCACTAGTGCCACCTGGGAAGCCCCGTCAACTTACATTCAGGAATGTCTAAATACTATGCAATTTGATATCTACCTTGATAGCCATTTTCAAAAATACACGAATAGCATGTTTCTAAAAGTAAGAAATTTTACAATTTCTTTCTTTTTTCTCCCTTGCACTTACTGAGAGTAATTTTTCTTCTCTGGGAAGCACTTCAGTGGTTCCCTTGGTTACTTAATGAGAAGCCCAAGCCTGGGAGGGGCACATGGAGGAGACAGGTGGGATTAAGCAGCTCTGCAGCTGAGGTTCTTGAAGATTCAGGACCAACTAGAGGGATTGGGAGACTCAGGTGGCCAGATCCCCACATCCTGGACACATTTTCAGGTCGTGCTTGACAGAACCAAGCAAAGAGGGGTTTTCTTAGGCAGATTTTTATTAGTTGTTCAAGGAGATTGTCTATTTTTCTCTGACTCACCGAAAATAAAAAAAATGTAGGCAGCCACGGGTCCAGCTGCAGAGAGTGAAACATAAAGGAGTATACCCTGAGTGTTACTCCCACCCCAAGTGGTGTCAGGCAGGAGGGAGAGACAGCGGAGTCTTCCAGGTAAAGACGACCAGCCCTGGAGCAGAAACTCCACAAAGGGGGCCACTGTGTGTATGCATCGCGAACTGCCGGCACCGGCAACACTGCCAGGTACATATACGAGGCTCTCAACAAACGAGTGAGTAAACAGTGCAGCTTGGCTGAAGAACTGAGCTTTCCTGCTTTCATTCTGCTCTTCCCAAGCCTTGTTTCCTGCCACAGGAGCCTTGCGCTCATGGGGTGAGCCTCTCTGTGCGCCCTCTGCTCCTTGTGGAGCAGGAGAGTTTGGCTCAGGCCTGACAGACAAGCTGAGGCAAAGGTGTGATGCTGGGAGCAGCAGCTCGGAGCCCTCGGAGGCTGGCAGCAGCCCTGGGAACACGGGAACCCTGGGAACACGGGTTACGAAACCCCAGCAGGAACCAGGTCTGGAAGGAGCCAGACCTCCAAACAGTATTGCAGAATGGTAGCTGTATAGTTTACTTTTAGTAGTTGATATTATTTGATATTTTACATTTGGGCCTCTGATCAAACACGTGTTAGGTATGAAAGACAGCGGGCCTCACCTAAGGACTCTGGAAGAGCATTTCACTTCCCCCAGCCTTGGTTTCCTTATCTGCAAATCAACCTTTCTAAACTAAAGGGCCTCTGGGTCCCCTTCCAGCTCTGAGGTCTGGGATCTGCGAGAGGTTTTTTATTAAAAGCCATAATGACTGGCCCTGGGCACATGGACTTGCTCTGCTGCTGCTGCCAAGTCGCTTCAGTCGTGCCCAACTCTGTGCGACCCCATGGGGCAGCCCACCAGGCTCCGCCGTCCCCGGGATTCTCCAGGCAAGAACACTGGAGTGGGTTGCCATTTTCTTCTCCAATGCATGAAAGTGAAAAGTGAAAGTGAAATGGCTCAGTCGTGTCTGACTCGTAGCAACACCATGGACTGCAGCCCACCAGCCTCCTCCATCCATGGGATTTTCCAGGCAAGAGTACTGGGGTGGGGTGCCATTGCCTTCCCCGATCCATGGGGTTAAGCAAAGCCAAAACCTACATTTCCCTTTTTGGGGTAAAAGCCAAAACTGAAAGCAACTAACAGATGCCCACGCCAGAGCCAGGCTTTCCCCAGCAGTTCCCTGTGTCCTTAAGTTTGAGGAACCGTATTGTTCTTCAGTGTAAAGAATAGTACAGGTAGGCTGTGCTTTCTGGTAGGAATTGTTTCTCTCAGGCAAATACAGGTAGCACTAAGAGAAGCATTTCAGACACGTGCAAAGGGAGCACCCTGGGAGACTGTGTGACTCAAGCACGAACACTCCCCAAACGTCCTTCAGGAGCAGAAAGCGCCCTGGCCCCAGCTGCAGACCTCTCAGGCGACCTCTGTGATGTTAAGCTACAGGACTGCAATGCATTCTTGCTACAGAACCACCTCCTGCTGTGTGATGAAAGCTAGAGAGGCAGACACACTGAGTGAAAGTGGCATCAAAAAAGACAAGTGAGCTCCCGGACCGGGCTGAGATGCAGCAGCAGTGCTGGGAGGCCAGCCCGTCTGGCCGAGGGCACACATCTGACCCCTCTGCAAACCGCCCTGCTTGTTCCCCACGGAGCAGATCAGGGAGGAAGGTGGAGGATGGTGCGCTCCCAGCTCCTCCCTGGGGTCACCTTCTGGGGGTGGGGTCACCACACCCTCTGCTTGGCCCTCAGACCTGGGGCTGCAGCTGGCGTGCCTGTCGCCAGGCCCTGTGCTTCCCCATGGTTTACTACACACGCTGTAAACAGTCCATTCACTCAGCTCTTCTCACTCAGTCCATTTGACAGAGACTCCGTTCCAAGACCCTGGGTGCCTCCCTGTCTAAGGGGAAGCTCCAGAATCTGGGAGGGATGTGGGAATGCCAGAAGAGTTCAGGAGAGGAGCGTGAGGGGTGGGAGAGTGGAGGGCTCCTTGCAGAAGAGAAGGTGGGGAGACAGCTGCCAGGCCCCCAGCTTTTCCCAACTAGCTCATCAGATCTCTCCGTGAAACTGCAGGTCTGAGGGTTGAGGACAGGTGTCTCTTCTTTCTTAGGTGGTTTTGGACACGCTGTCCTGCTTTTACATACTGTTTAACTGTGTGGCTCTGGTGGGAAAGAGGCCCTCAGAACAGCCTCCTGTGGGCCCCAGGGTCTATCATGGGGCCCACGACTGTCCACAAACACACCTAGACTGGACTGGAGTGACCCTGATGCTGGCAGCACTCAGGAGAACATGCTTCGCCTCAGGGACAGAAGAGGAAAGGCAGTTTATAAAAATGTTTCCCCAGTTGGGAAATCAAACTCAGTCCTCTGTCCTCAGTCTTCCCCAGACCACCCATGTGGGGACACTGTTCAGCTTGAAGCTAGAGCTGATATTTTCAGAAACGGCCACTAATTTGGACTCAGCCCCAAAGCCCCAGGTCCACTCAGACTTGGCCGCACCCACGCTGCATTTAAACACTCAGGTCCACAGCGCCTGGGAGCAACAGTAGCCCTCCCTTGGAGGCACTGGCAAACAGAAAGCCAACAACATTGTATCTAAAATTAAACAGTTTTGCTGAGAATAATGGGGCTCTCGGCTGTGGCTTCTGTGAAGCTTAATGACAGGATTGGCAGCACACGAGGTTTTCTTCTTGTGGCGGCCCATGCTCCGCAGGCCTTGGGCACACAGCCCGGCTCACTGTTCAATCTTGTGAAACTCGGATGATGGGTTACTTCCCCTCTTCTTTTTTTTTTTTTTTTTTAATCTCTTTTATTGATTATCAGAAACATTACAAACATCTAGTATGAACAAATTATAACATGATAGTGTTTAGTTTGAACAATTAATACATTTCAGATATAATATTATACATATTTCAATGCTATTCTCCCCAATCATCCCACCCTCTCCCGGTCCCAGAGTCCAAAAGTCTGGTCTATACATCAGTGTCTCTTTTGTTGTCTCGTAAATAGGGTTATTTTTACCATCTTTCTAAATTCCATATATATGCGTTAGTATACTACTTCCCCTCTTCTTAATGAGATTAACAAGGTAAGTATTTGCAAGATGTCTTGAGTAGCTTGATGAACATTTTAAAACAAATTCTTCCAAAACCATTTCCTCAAAATCCAACTTTACTGAATTCCTTGGTTGAAAACTAACCCAAAATGATGTTAAAAATGAGCAAGGTCACAGTTCTGCAGTCTGCCATAAACCTTGTCGTGAACAGTGGAAGCACCCTTATCCAGCTGAGCCCATGGAAATTGTGTCTAAATCTAATCGTTTCTTTCCATTTCTCCCAACTTCACATTACCAGAAGTATGCAGTGCCTTTCGAATGACATTTATCCAAGGTTATGACAACAAACAACTGTCCCTCCAGTGATGCATTTGTTCCGTACCTCCCAGCCCAAGGCCCTGCTCTTGCTTTTCTTTCAAATCTCATTTAGTCTCAGTCATCTCAGCCAGAAAGTTCCTGCTTCAGAGCAGAAGGTAAGTACATTTTTTACTAATTTCTCAGGTTCTTGAGTGTTTTGTACTCATAAATAGAGCAGTTAGGGGAAAACCTTGAGAAAAGATTATATTCAGAATTCCTAGTAGCTCATCTTTCAAATTATGGTCTTTCATCCTCATGTGGAGTACATTATTTTCTAATTAAACTGTAACAGCAAAATCTTCTCTGTGTGTATCAAACTAAATCCAATTTCCCTCCTGATGAATTTATTCTAAAGTCTTAGTTTTAAATCATCATCGAGCTCCAGTCAAGGACGACAGGCAGGTTTTCCTAATGGGATTATGAGTGGGAAAAGTGGGAAAAAAAAGCTTCTTTTACCTCTGGAGAGTCACCCTTTTACCTGATTAACCTTTTGTTTTCACTCTGGCACTAGCGCCTAAGCATCTCTGCCATCGACATTCACATGTGGACTTTTTGTGATCTGGGGCAATTAACACTCTGCCTTTCGCGTCTGTTAGTTCAATGGTCCTCTGCCTTCCTTGGCAAAAATACAGGGTGTAGGATAAACGAGAGTTAAAAGCACATTCCTGATCCCATTCTCCTCCAAAGCCCTAATCACTTGGAGAGCCATGCACCCACTACAGACTTGAGACTCTTTGCTCAGTTGGCTCTGTCACGGGGGAAAACCATTCTCCAGAAAGGATGGCCCAGTCTTTTTATAAAAACAGCAAGTCATCCTATTTTTATTTCCATAAACTGCCTTGAGATAATCCTACTATTCATCCTCCTCCTAAACACACACACTTACACACACATGTACATGCACACACACACGTATACACACGCATACTCCTGCACACACATAGGCACACATGCAAAGCCAAGGAGGGGAAAACCAAAAGAGTGATGCGAGGTGACGCTGAGAGCTGGGCCTTGACCAGGATCAGGATGGACAGAGGGCTGGTCATGAGCCTCACACACTGACCGGAAAGGGCCGCTCACACCGAGGAGCCAGCCTGCGGCCACTAGCCCACTGTGACTGGGACAGCAGGTCACACTCAGTCCTCAAGAAGAGCCCCCTTGGGGCTATTCTCTGTGGGAACACAGAGAAGGGGGGCCCCAGCAGAAGGGGCAGGACACCTCCAGTGAGTGGAGGGGACATCTTGGAGCACCCTGACTTTTCCAGTCCTGGGTTCTGGGGACTGGTGTGAGGGTAGGGGTGTTCCCTTTCAGCACCATCACCCTCTTACCCCTCTGGGCAACCCCAGGCAGCTCAGTGTAAAGAAAAAAGCCAATCTACCTTCATCTCACTAGTTTTCCAGGCATGTTTCCCACCTACACACTTAAAGGCCGCATTGTACAAACATGGGCAGGTCTGTGCTGGGGGTGGCGTATGAGGCCAGGAAGTAAGAGCAGGCAGTGGGAGCACAGGTAAGGCAGCTCAGAGACAGGGTTTCCAGGAGGCTCTGTGGGGTGGGGGCAGGTGAGAGATAAGGTGTGTAAAGGGCGTGAGTGTCATCTCAAGAAGTGTGGCTGATGTTAAAATGATAATAAAATTCAGAAGACAGTTTATACTCATGGCTCCACATGCACTTGCCAATGCGCCGGCAATGCATGTGGAGCCCTGGAGCAAGATTTAGTCGCTTGAAGACCTTGAGCAAGTTCGTCTCTGAACCTCAGTTTTCTTATCTATGAAATGGGTCCTGGAGCAGGGAACAGGAGTAGAACCCGCCCTCATACTTAACTGAAGCATTGAAGGAGAACCTCTCTCACCCTGCATTCTCTCTGACCTTTATCATAGAGACAATTGTAAGAGAAGCTGGGCGAAATCAAACTGCTTTTAAAGTACAAATTTTAAGGAAGTGCTGATGTACTGGGGAGTTTGCTCTTTTATACGTTAGAATATTAATTCAAAATGCTAATCACATGTTTTGAGCTCCACACTGCTTCTGCTGCTAAGTCAATTCAGTCATGTCTGACTCTGTGCGACCCCATAGACGGCAGCCCACCAGGCTCCCCTGTCCCTGGGATTCTCCAGGCAAGAACACTGGAGTGGGTTGCCATTTCCTTCCCCAATGCATGAAAGTGAAAAGTGAAAGTGAAGTCGCTCAGTCGTGCCTGACTCTTAGCAACCCCATGGACTGCAGCCTACCAGGCTCCTGCATCCATGGGATTTTCCAGGCAAGAGTACTGGAGTGGGTTGCCATTGCCTTCTCCACACAGTAGACAACAAATCCTTACAGCTTTAGGTAAAGCTGTAAGGCGACAGAAATCAAGACAAAAGAACAGACAAAGATCAGTTGAAGCAAACAGAGAGCCCATAAACAGACCCACACAAACAAAACCAACTGATTCCAACAAAAGTGTGGGGGCAACCCAAGGGAAAAGGATAGATCTTACAACAGGTGGTGCTGGGAGAAATACTTGCAAAATACATATTGGAAATGACTATTTTTCCCAAAATCTTCAAGGAAATAGTAAACTCAAAAAGAATGAAACTAGAACACTGACTAACACCATACACAAAAATAAACTCAAAATGGATTAAAGAGCTAAATATAAGACCAGAAACCATAAAACTCCTAGAGGAAAACATAGGCAAAACACTCTCTGACATACATCACAGCAGGATCCTCTATGACCCACCTCCCAGAATATCAGAAATAAAATCAAAAATGAACAAATGGGACCTAATCAAACTTAAAAAGCTTCTGCACAACAAAGGAAACTATAGGCAAGCTGAAAAGACAGCCTTCAGAATGGGAGAAAATAATAGCAAATGAAGCAACAGACAAACAACTAATCTCAAAAATATACAAGCAACTTCTACAGCTCAATTCCAGAAAAATAAACGACCCAATCAAAAAATGGGCCAAAGAACTTAATAGACATTTCTCCAAAGAAGACATACAGATGGCTAACAAACACATGAAAAGATGCTCAACATCACTCATTATCAGAGAAATGCAAAGCAGTGAGAAAACAAAGAATTTTAAAATGAACAAAAGATAAGAACAGATGTCTCACCAAAGGAGATCTACATATGGTAAATAAACATAGAAAATAATACTCATCACCATTTATCATTAGAGAAATGAAAACTAAAATGACAATGAGATTAGACACTTATTAAAATGGCTGAAATCCAAAATGCTGACAACACCAAAGGTGGTGAAGCTGTAGAGCATCTCATTCCTCACTAGTGGGAATGCAAAATGGTACAAACACTTTGGAAGACACTGTGCTGGTTTGATACAAAACTAAACAGACTCTCCATATGATCCAACAATTGGGCTCCTTGGTATTTACCCAAATGAGCTGAAAACTCACGTTCATCCCCAATACCTGCACATGAATATTTATAGCAGCTTCATTCATAATTGCCAAAATCTGGAAACAACCAAGAAGTCCTTGAACTATCTTTTAGCTATCAAGCCTAAAAAAGACAGGGGTGAAACTTAAATGCATATTACTAAGTGACATAGCCAGTCTGCAAAGGCCAGCTGCTGTATGATTCTGATTATATGATGTTCTAGGAAAAGGAAAACAAGACAGTAAATAGATAAAATGTTACCAGTGGTTTGGAAAGGGACTGAGGGCTGTGAATAGATGTAGTAAAAGAGGATTTTTGTACCACAGAATAGTGAAACTATTCTGTAAGATACTATGATAGTGAATATATGACACCATGCATTTGTCAAAACCTATAGAAATATATGGCATAAATTGTGAATCTTATGTTTTCAAAATTTTTTTGAAAAATCATTTTGGAAGTTAGACCATCTCAGAATGCAATGTAAGCAAAGAATCTGACTGTACCATCATAAATACATGAAAAAATCTCAATGCATGGGGAGTGGGGAAGGTGCTGATGTAAGTGACCTTGAAAATGAGTGAAAATGATAAGATACAGACAATCTGCTCTCTAGATGACACAGTTCACCACAAGGATGTGGGCTATTGATTCTGAAAACCACTGCAAGTGTTTCTGTGGTGCACCTGCAAGTGTGCACCTGGACCCAACAATTAAAAGACGCCCTGCACATGGCAGGAGCTGGTTCTTCCTTGTTGGAACAGGAGGTTACACATAAGTAAGGAGAGGAGGCCAGAAGGAGCCACATGGCAACAGACTGGAGCTGGAAACTTCAGGGTGAGCTCATGCTTATCTTCATATAGACATGGATGGAGAGAGAAGTATTTACAGAGGTGTGTGCACATATGGGGGAGAAGGCGATGGCACCCCACTTCTGTACTCTTGCCTGGAAAGCCCCATGGACAGAGAAGCCTGGTAGGCTGCAGTCCATGGGGTCACGAAGAGCCAGACAAGACTCAGCGAATTCACTTTCACCTTTCACTTTCATGCATTGGAGAAGGAAATGGCAACCCACTCCAGTGTTCTTGCCTGGAGAATCCCAGGGACGGGGCAGCCTGGTGGGCTGCCGTCTATGGGGTCGCACAGAATCGGACATGACTGAAGCGACTTAGCAGCAGCAGCAGTGCACATATGGATAGTGTACACACACACGTCTCCTTGCTCTGTTAGTGGAAAGGGCTTAGGAGCAGCAGCATGCAAGAAACAATACACACTTTACCCATCAGATCTTGGTTTTTAACACCATTTTCCAATAAAAGGAGTCAGTGATCCTCTCAGAACAATGGCTCATTTCATGATGATGGCACAAAATAACGAAAGTGAGCTGGGAACACTGTGCAGTGCTTTGCACAGATAAATAATTGTTCCAAAAAATCACAGTGGTGAGGGCATGTTCAAAGGACATGTGCCAACTGCAAGAAGTTGGAACGATATAAGCAACAAAATAAGTAAAATAATACTAGATTATAACCTAAAATATAAAATAAATATCCATGTATCCATGGATGACCAGCCCATCTTGGGTGGCCCTGCGTGGCATGGCTCATTGCTTCACTGAGTTATACAAGACTGTGATCCGTGTGATCATTTCGGTTAGTTTTTCTGTGATTGTGATTTTTTGCTCTGGAGGCTGTGAGATGGTAGTTCTTGCTTCTTTTGTCTGCCCTCTGAAGGATGAGGATAAGAGGCTTGTGCAAGCTCCCTAATGGGAGGGACTGGCTGTGGAGAAAACTGGGTCTTGCTCTGGTGGGTAAACTTTTAATCCAATTGTCTGCCGATGGGTGGGGCTGTGCTCCTTCCCTGTTAGTTGTTTGGCCTGTGGCAACCCAGTCCTGGAGTCTAAGGGCTCTATGGTAGGGCTACTGGTGACCTCCAGGAGGACTTATGCCAACACACGGCTCCCAGGACTGCTGTTGCCAGTGCCCCTGTCCTCACAGCAGGCCACTGCTGGCACACATGCCACAGAAGATCCTCAGACACTCCCAGGCAGGTCTGGCTCAGTGTCCACTGAGGTCAGAGCTCTTTTCCCCCGGGTTGTGGTGCACACGAAGTTTTGTGTGTGTCCTCCAAGAGTCTCTGTTTCCCCCAATCCTGTGGAAGTTCTGTAGTCAAACCCCACTGGCCTTCAGAGTCAGATTCCCTGGGGATTCCCGGTCCCTTTGCCGGATCCCCAGGTTGGGAAGTCTGATGTGGGGCCTCACATGGGAAAATGAGTGCGCTGTGTATGGGAACTCTCTATACTATCTTTGTAACTTTTCCATGAATATAAAATTGTTCTAAAATAAAAGGCTTATTTTTTTAAGAATGTCCAAGCTCCATCACCCAAATAAAATCTGAAACGTTTTTCAGGGATTTTTCGACACTTTTGCATATATATATATATATATCATTGACTATATGTTCAGAGCCATTGAGTCATATTGGTCAGGTTGGCAGATCCTAAAGGCAGAGTGTCATAGTGGAACTCTATCAGTCACCTTCTATTGGGTTAGGGTGTGTGACTAGGATCCTTAGATTTTTTAGTGATAACACACTTTCTAATTAAGGGTCAGTACCTAGATTTTGTACACTTTATATTTATTGAAACAAATAAATCAGCTGTGATTATGATCTTTCACAACACCTTCATTTCTTTTTTTATTAATTTATTTATTTTAATTGGAGGCTAATTACTTTAAAATACTGTGTGGTTTTTGCCATACATTGACATGAATCAGCCATGGGTTTACATATGTCCCCCATCCTGAACCCCTCTCCCACCTCCCTCCCTAAACACCTTCATTTCTAACTATTTTTTCATCTTTTCGCTTGTCTCAAGTGCATTAGTCAGGCTCCAATGTTAACAGAAAACTGTTTGCTTTAACCATGTATTTCTTTTCCCCCTTCAACTTTCACCCCAACCCAGTATCAGTATCTTCTCCTGTATGAAAAGGAGGACCGAGTACTCAAGTTAAAACGGACTGACCTGTTTCCAGGAGAAGCCTTTCTCAACTCACCAGACCACCTTTTGATTTGCACCAAATGGAAACCAGGGGATCTGAAATTACAATGATAACAATGGGCTTATACTTTTTTTGTCTTTTTCTCTCTATTTTTGTTTGTTCGTTTGTTTTGGGGGGAGAAGGTGATGGCACCCCACTCCAGTACTCTTGCCTGGAAAACCCTATGGAGGAGCCTGGTAGGCTGCAGTCCATGGGGTCACAAAGAGTCGGACACGACTGAACAACTTCCTTTCCCTTTGGGGGGAGGGGCTTACATTTTCGATTAGGGTGTATTTCCTAAGTTTTACTCATTAGAATGATCAGTGCTTTTTATCCTGAGCATCTCATAGAAGTCATGTCTTAAAATGAACCTCATATAACCAGTATGGGTTGTGCAACAAAGTAATGGTAGAAACAGTCACATGTCTTAATATTCGGATTATATATTCAAGCATAAACCTGCTATGTAGGGAGAAGAGGCCAGTGTCTTCCCCTGGGCAGTCTCCTACTCTGGATGTTCTGTAATCCCAGGGTTTACGGACTCCAGAACTGAGCCAGGAGTCTGGCACGCGTCCATCTAGTGCTGTCTGGACTCCTCACTGCCACCTGGTGCCGACATTGGGAACTGCTCCACTGTTCACAGGGGAGCTGGCCCAGATGGGCATAGCTCCTGGCACAACCAGGACAGAGCCTGCCTCAAGGGACTGCCAGACCATGACCTATGGTCCTCAGCCACCCCATCACAGCCACCCCACGGTACTAGCCACCTTGGAGTTCTGGGACAAAACTGGATTTGATTTTCACTTCTCTCTTCCAAGAGAAGGACTGTCCAGAGTCTCTTTCCCTTACTGAGAGCAGACATTCTCAGAGGTTAGGCAATCCTTCCTTCCCGACATTCAAATAAGAGGTCTGATTTCAACTCCTTTCTACTGACAAAGGCTACTCACTTTCCCCTTCTAAGAAAAAGCCTCTTCCTTTCTGTCCTGCACCAAAGGTCTCATTATTTCCTGCTTTTGCTGCCCAGGAGAACTCTGGCCCTTCACATGCTCCTGCAGATAAAGCCATGTTCCTGGACTCCAGGGAAGCAGATCCCTTGCCCTTTCTAAGGGGAGAGTGAGGCTGCTCAT
Source organism: Tragelaphus eurycerus (assembly GCA_935064755.1). Lineage (NCBI taxonomy): Eukaryota > Metazoa > Chordata > Mammalia > Artiodactyla > Bovidae > Tragelaphus > Tragelaphus eurycerus. The sequence goes on from CAKXYN010000023.1 coordinate 19,917,257, forward strand.
TTTACAGGCACTATTTCAAATAAAAAGACACCAAGAAATTAATCTTTAGCAGAAGTGCTCATTTTCCCATAAATTCTAACTAAATTTTGTCTGCCAATGAAAAAATAAAACCACTAACTCTTGTTGCTTGCACATTTTATATATCTCTCCCAAACATATCTTTCTAGAAATACAAATTGTTGATTATTCGATTGATGACATTCACATTCTAACAAACACATCAAAAATAGTCCCTGGACATCTCAGTGAGTCACTAGAGTGGATCAGAGAGGAGGAGGGAGAACCTGCCAGCCCCCCCAAGGGGTTACCTGCTGCTCAGGAGACATAACACAAACACATGGCCAGAGGGTACCGCACACCAAATGCAAGAACAAAACACGCTTCAGGACATGAGAGCAGAGCGGTCATATGGGTCAAGGGCATGGAGACACTCAAGATGTTTGGTCTTGACTTGGGGCTAAAACAAAAGCAGGATTTAGACAGAGAAGAGATTGGGGAATTCTAGCAGGTAAACAGTAGTGAAAATGTGGAAGACAAAAATGTGCTAAACTTTCTGGAGACAATAAGAAACCTGGGCTGGCTGGAATGTGAATTCTACGTAGAATACTGGGGAATATGGCAAGAAAACATTAGCCTGGAACAGAGTGTAGATAGCCTGAAATGCCAAGTGACTTAATAATGGGATTTTATTCTGTAGACAATGAGAACTCCTTGATGGAGCCCACACTGTATGATGGCTCTGGGTTGGGTTATTTGCACATAATGTCATGTATGACCCAAACCTAATGCAAGAACTCTGAACTAAGTAGCCTTGTTCCCATGTGCATGTGTAGGAACTGAATAGGATAAGGTTTGCTGCTGCTGCTGCTAAGTCACTTCAGTCGTGTCCGATTCTGTGCGGACTCCCAGGCTCCCCCATCCCTGGGATTCTCCAGGCAAGAACACTGGAGTGGGTTGCCATTTCCTTCTCCAATGCATGAAAGTGAAAAGTGAAAGTGAATTCGCTGAGTCTTGTCTGACTCTTAGCGACCCCATGGACTGCAGCCCACCAGGCTCCTCCATCCATGGGATTTTCCAGGCAAGAGTACTGGAGTGGGATGTCATTGCCTTCTCCGAGGATAAGGTTTAAAGACATCTATATCTTTGATGCTTTTTCTTGACTTTGATGATTATTTCTCTTAGACTAAAACAAAATTAACTTTCACAAAATGTTTATATTTTTAGGATAAACCAGATATAGGACTCTCTAGTAGAACCAAGGAGGTCACTTGTCCCTAATTAAAATCAAACCTTAGTCTGATCTTAATATATCATTTGTCCCCCCTGCCACGAACACACACACACCACTATTTCTCAGATTTCCCTTCCAAAAATATTGGAAATTTTCAAAGAACATTAGAAATTGTTTTAAAGAGAAAGATGTATGAGCAAAAACACAAAGATATATCATCACTGAAACCCTGAACTCCTCCAGAGGTCAAGCACCTGGTCATGATCAGATTTAACTCTTTCTAGGCAATCCTTCTAGTGAGCATCCTCAACTGTACTCTTATAACATATCCAGCTCTCTCACCAGAAAAGTGTGCCACTTCTGTGGAATATAGTTAAACAAGGCACCAGACTTAAATATCCTACAGGTTCAGCCTTTCCACTTCAGTGACTGTGTCTTTTAATCTTTATTTGCGTTGTATTATATAATTTGAGAAAAAAAAAATACTCATTTAGTTGTATATATAAAACTCAAACTCTCCTACTTTGTTAGTAATTTAATTAAGTTTTCCTTAGCCAATGAGACAGCATGTTTATATCAAACTCCAAAGTAAATAAAAATGGTAAGGACAGCCAAGTGACAGTTGAGACTATGTGACATTATTGCCACCTCAAAGGGGAAGCAAAAGCTACGATAAATAATACAAAGACCTTTTTTACCAATTCATGGGGAAAACAAACCCCCCTCCCCCCAAAAAAAAAACCTCAGTGAAAACATTCTCAGCAGCACATCTAACAAACTTAGGTGTCTCCAAGGCCCTTCTGCCTCAGCAACTCAGTTCTGCTGCTCCCTTTAAATACTGATCAGGCTCCAGAGTTCAGTTACATTCAGTTCATGTCCAACTCTTTACAACCCCATGGACTGCAGCACACCAGGCTTCCCTGTCCTTCACCAACTCCCAGAGCTTGCTCAAACTCATGTCTGTTGTGTCAACGATGCCATCCAACCATCTCATCCTCTGTTGTTCCCTTCTCCTCCTGCCTTCAATCTTTCCCAGCATCAGGGTCTTTTCTAATGAGTTAGCTCTTCACAACAGGTGACCAAAGTATTAGAGCTTCAGCATCAGTCCTTCCAGTGATTATTCAGGACTGATTTCCTTTTAGGATTGACTGGTTGGATCTCCTTGCAGTCCATGGGATTCTCAAGAGTCTTCTTCAACACCGCAGTTCAAAAGCATCAATTCTTTGGCACTCAGCTTTCTTTATGGTCCAATTCTCACATCCATACGTGACTACTGGAAAAACCATAGCTATGACTAGACAGACCTTTGTTGGCAAAGTAATGTCTCTGCTTTTTAATATACTGTCTGTTGGTCATAGCTTTTATTCCAAGGAGCAGGCCACTTGTCTTTTAATTTCATAGCTGCAGTCGCCATCTGCAGTGAGTTTGGAGCCAAGAAAATAAAGTCTCACTGTTTCCATTGTTTCCTCATCTATTTGCCATGAAGTGATGAGACCAGATGCCATGATCTTCATTTTTTGATTGTTGAGTTTTAAACCAGCTTTTTCACTCTCCTCTTTCACTTTCATCAACAGGGTCTTTGGTTAATCTTCGCTTTCTGCTGTAAGAGTAGTATCATCTGCATATCTGAGGTTATTGATATCAGATCAGATCAGATCAGATCAGTCGCTCAGTCGTGTCCGACTCTTTGCGACCCCATGAACCGCAGCACGCCAGGCCTCCCTGTCCATCGCCAGCTCCCGGAGGTCACTCAGACTCGCATCCATCGAGTCAGTGATGCCATCCAGCCATCTCATCCTCTGTCGTCCCCTTCTCCTCCTGCCCTCAATCCCTCCCAGCATCAGAGTCTTCTCCAATGAGTCAACTCTTCGCATGAGATGGCCAAAATACTGGAGTTTCAGCTTTAGCATCATTCCTTCTAAAGAAATTCCAGGATTGATCTCCTTCAGAATGGACTGGTTGGATCTTCCTGCAGTCCAAGGGACTCTCAAGAGTCTTCTCCAACACCACAGTTCAAAAGCATCAATTCTTCGGCGCTCAGCCTTCTTCACAGTCCAGCTCTCACATCCATACATGACCACAGGAAAGACCATAGCACTGACTAGGCGAACCTTTGTTGGTAAAGTAATGTCTCTGCTTTTGAATATGCTATCTAGGTTGGTCATAACTTTCCTTCCAAGGAGTAAGCGTCTTTTAATTTCATGGCTGCAGTCACCATCTGCAGTGATTTTGGAGCCCAGAAAAACAAAGTCTGACACTGTTTCCCCATCTATTTCCCATGCAGTGATGGGACCAGATGCCATGATCTTCGTTTTCTGAATGTTGAGCTTTAAGCCAACCTTTTCACTCTCCACTTTCACTTTCATCAAGAGGCTTTTTAGCCCCTCTTCACTTTCTGCCATAAGAGTGGTGTCATCTGCATATCTGAGGTTACTGATATTTCTCCCGGCAATCTTGATTCCAACTTGTGTTTCTTCCAGTCCAGCATTTCTCATGATGTACTCTGCATATAAGTTAAATAAACATGGTGACAATATGCAGCCTTGACGTACTCCTTTTCCTATTTGGAACCAGTCTGTTGTTCCATGACCAGTTCTAACTGTTGCTTCCTGACCTGCATACAGATTTCTCAAGAGGCAGATCAGGTGGTCTGGTATTCCCATCTCTTTCAGAATTTTCCACAGTTTATTGTGATCTACACAGTCAAAGGCTTTGGCATAGTCAATAAAGCAGAAATAGATGTTTTTCTGGAACTCTCTTGCTTTTTCCATGATCCAGCAGATGTTGGCAATTTGATCTCTGGTTCCTCTGCCTTTTCTAAAACCAGCTTGAACATCAGGAAGTTCACGGTTCACGTATTGCTGAAGCCTGGCTTGGAGAATTTTGAGCATTATTTTACTAGCGTGTGAGATGAGTGCAATTGTTCGGTAGTTTGAGCACTCCTTGGCATTTCCTTTCTTTGAGATTGGGATGAAAACTGACCTTTTCCAATCTTGTGGCCACTGCTGAGTTTTCCAAATTTGCTGGCATATTGAGTGCAGCACTTTCACAGCATCATCATTCAGGACTTGGAATAGCTCCACTGGAATTCCATCACCTCCACTAGCTTTGTTCGTAGTGATGCTTTCTAAGGCCCATTTGACTTCACATTCCAAGATGTCTGGCTCTAGGTCAGTGATCACATCATCATGATTATCTAGGTCTTGAAGCTCTTTTTTATACAGTTCTTCTGTGTATTCTTGCCACCTCTTCTTAATATCTTCTGCTTCTGTTAGGTCCACACCATCTCTGTCCTTTATCGAGCCCATCTTTGCATGAAATGTTCCTTTGGTATCTCTGATTTTCTTGAAGAGATCCCTAGTCTTTCCCATTCTGTTGTTTTCCTCTATTTCTTTGCATTGATCACTGAAGAAGGCTTTCTTATCTCTTCTTGCTATTCTTTGGAACTCTGCATTTAGATGTTTATATCTTTCCTTTTCTCCTTTGCTTTTCGCTTCTCTTCTTTTCACAGCTATTTGTAAGGACTCCCCAGACAGCCATTTTGCTTTTTTGCATTTCTTTTCCATGGGGATGGTCTTGATCCCTGTCTCCTGTACAATGTCACGAACCTCATTCCATAGTTCATCAGGCACTCTATCTATCAGATCTAGGCCCTTAAATCTATTTCTCACTTCCACTGTATAATCATAAGGGATTTGATTTAGGTCATACCTGAATGGTCTAGTAGTTTTCTCTACTTTCTTCAATTTCAGTCTGAATTTGGCAATAAGGAGTTCATGGTCCGAGCCACAGTCAGCTCCTGGTCTTGTTTTTGCTGATTGTATAGAGCTTCTCCATCTTTGGCTGCAAAGAATATAATCGATCTGATTTCGGTGTTGACCATCTGGTGATGTCCATGTATAGAGTCTTCTCTTGTGTTGTTGGAAGAGGGTATTTGCTATGACCAGTGCATTTTCTTGGCAAAACTCTATTAGTCTTTGCCCTGCTTCATTCCGTATTCCAAGGCCAAACTTGCCTGTTACTCCAGGTGTTTCTTGACTTCCTACTTTTGCATTCCAGTCCCCTATAATGAAAAGGACATCTTTTTGGGGTGTTAGTTCTAAAAGGTCTTGTAGGTCTTCATAGAACCTTTCAACTTCAGCTTCTTCAGCGTTACTGGTTGGGGCACAGATTTGGATTACTGTGACATTGAATGGTTTGCCTTGGAAACGAACAGAAATCATTCTGTCATTTTTGAGATTGCATCCAAGTACTGCATTTCGGGCTCTTTTGTTGACCATGATGGCCACTCCATTTCTTCTGAGGGATTCCTGCCCACAGTAGTAGATATAATGGTCATCCGAGTTAAATTCACCCATTCCAGTCCATTTTAGTTCGCTAATTCCTAGAATGTCAACATTCACTCTTGCCATCTCTTGTTTGACCACTTCCAATTTGCCTTGATTCATGGACCTGACATTCCAGGTTCCTATGCAATATTGCTCTTTACAGCATCGGACTTTGCTTCTATCACCAGACACATCCACAGCTGGGTATTCTTTTTGTTTTGGCTCCATCCTTTCATTCTTTCTGGAGTTATTTCTCCACTGATCTCCAGTAGCATATTGGGCCCCTACTGACCTGGGGAGTTTCTCTTTCAGTATCCTATCATTTTGTCTTTTCATACTGTTCATGGGGTTCTCAAGGCAAGAATACTGAAGTGGTTTGCCATTCCCTTCTCCCTGCAATCTTGATCCAGCTTGTGCTACACCCAGCCCCACATTCGCATGAAAGGCAATGGCAACCCACTCCAGTACTCTTGCCTAGAAAATCCCATAGATGGAGGAGCCTGGTGGGCTGCAGTCCATGGGGTCGCTAGGAGTCAGGCACAACTGAGCAACTTCACTTTCACTTTTCACTTTCATGCACTGGAGAAGGAAATGGCAACCCACTCCAGTGTTCTTGCCTGGAGAATCCCAGGGACGGGGGAGCCTGGTGGGCTGCCGTCTATGGGGTCGCACAGAGTCAGACACGACTGAAGCGACTTAGCAGCAGCAGCAGCACTCTGCATATAAGTTAAATAAGCAAAGTGACAATATACAGCCTTGATGTACTCCTTTCCCAATGTGGAACCAGTCTGTTGTTCTAGAGCTAGCAATTTCAAATCGAAAGTTCTGTGTGCTTCAGGTGATTCTACAAGAAGCAATGGCACAGTGGGAGAGAAAACTTCTCTGATTTTAGTATCAATCTCAGCACTGTTCAGACTCCTCACCACCCCACACACCACAGCCCAACATGCATCCTTCAAGCCATCTGTCAATCATACAAATACATTAATTCCATGAGGTTGCAAATAAGAAATCAGGCAAACACTTCACAAACCAATCCACAGCAGTTAACAGTCCTTGTGTCTTAAAAGCACCAGCTCAGGACCCATGGTGGACATGTGTATACAGGGGGAGACACCGGGGAGAGGGATCAGCCACACAAATTGCACAGTTCCATCACTTACAAAGTCCCTCACAATAAGCAGATCTCTTCAATTTCTTCACTTGTTCAATTTTATAAGAAGTCCTTCAAAGTGCTCTGCCCTATTCAAGTCAAACTTCTGGGATTGAAGGCATGAACTGGCAGGCACTCAGCTCCTCAAGGTGACTGGGGAACTGCCATGGCAAGATAGCTGATTGGTTACACATACTCCTACTGACTGCCACCCGGACTTCTGCTAGGAACTGCCAGTGCTCAGCGGAGTTGGGCAGGCCAAAGGGAAGGTTGTTGAGCTTTCCCCTGGGGAGACGGAAGCTCCCAGACCAACCCACACCCTCCGCCCTGCCCCATTCCCACACCACACCCTCATTTTGGCTACTTATAATTTATGTAAAACCTAGCCCACATATTGGTTTTTAAGATTTTACTGTTGTCTCCAATTTTTTATCTCTTCTTTTTTTACTGGGTCATCTTTAGCTTGTCTTACTACTCATTTTTCTACTCTTTTTCTTACTGAAGACCAAGAAATAGAAATACAAATAAGGACAGTTTGTACCCAAGAAGAATTGACTGTTTGAACTGTGGTATTGGAGAAGACTCTTGAGAGTCCCTTGGACTGCAAGGAGATCCTTTAGGAGGGACTCATCCTAAAGGAAATCAGCCCCTGAATTTCATTGGCAGGACCAATGCTAAAGATAAATCTCCAATACTTTGGCCACCTGATGGAAACAACTGATTCATTGGAAAAGACCCTGAGGCTGGGAAAGATTGAAGGCAGGAGGAGAAGGGGACAACAGAGGATGAGATGGTTGGGTGACATCACCAACTCAATGGACATGAGTTTGAGCAAGCTCTGGGAGTTGGTGATGGACAGGGAAGCCTGGCGTGTTGCAGTCCATAGGGTCGCAAAGAGTCAGACAGGACTGAGCTACTGAACTGAACGGTACCCAAGGAGGAAATGGTGGGTGTCTCTCTCAGCCACATTATCAGGGGAAGGTTGGTCTGGTGTGTTTGTGGGCACCAGGACAGAAGTAGGAAGCTAACACCAGAAGGCTCAAGCGTCCTGAGAATGCAGGAACGGTAGGGAGCCTGCCCAAGCCAAAATCTACCAGCTGTTCCACTGGCAATAAGCCTCCTTCATTAAGGAGGCTACGTGGGACAGCGCACCACTGGTGAGGATGTAAACTGGTACCACCCTCCAGGAAGGCAGTTTGACCTTATCTTTGCATATACTGATGCATATACACTTTCACATGCATATACACTTTTACTCAACAATTCCTTTTCTGTGAACTTATCCAACTCACTAGGCACATGAAATCTTACATGATTATTCATTACAGCATTCTTTATACAGCAAAACGTTTGAAACAACCCAAGTGACTATCAAAACACAGATTAAATAACTCAGGACATATCCACCCAATGGAATACCTTGGGAATACCTTGGAATCCACCCAATGGAATACTTTTTTAAACTGGAAAAGGAAATGGCAACCCACTCCAGTATTCTTGCCTGGAGAATTCCAGGGACAAGAGCCTGGTAGGCTGCCGTCTATGGGGTCATACAGAGTCAGACACGACTGAAGTGATTTAGCAGCAGCTTTTTTAAAAATGGAAAAATGAGGAGCAGAAAGAAGGAGAAAGTGATCCATCTACTTAGTGCGAAGTGTCCAAGATGAAATAAGGCACAAAACACTAGGTATAATACACTGACCACTGAACACACAGGGCAGGGGGTATCCTGCTGGCCAGAAATGGGCTGACTGGTGCCCAGTGTTACTGAGATCAAGCTCACTCTGCTTGCCACACCAGAGACCAATGAATCTGAGAGACGAGGGGCTGAGGCAAGGGAGAGATTTAATCGGGGAGCTGGCAGACCGAGAAGGTGGCAGGCTAGTGCCTCAAAATAAGCATCTTACTGGGGTCTGGATGTCAGACCAGACTTCTTTTATACAGACCACTGCTTCTTTTATACATCAGAAGCAGTGAGGAATTAAAGTCAAAAGGCAGAATAGAGAAAGAGATGCAATGGGGTCTTCAGTCTGGCAAAACATCTCCAAGGGAGTGGCCAGTCTTTGGAAGGGATGTGTTAATCTCTTCTTTTCACAGGTGGGCAGGGACAAACTATCTCTCCACAAACTGAACAAAGGCACTTCAGTTTAAAGTCCAGCAGAGGGTCAGGGTCCTCCAGGCAAGCCACTGAATATGATTATAATAAAAGCAATGAAAAGCAAGTCAAAGAATCAGTTTCCAATATGGAGCCAGAATTGGCTTTCTCCCTGCAACACAGTGCTCCGTGTCTGGGTCCCCAGCATCTTTCCTCCCAGCTGCCCCCAGTCCATGACTGAGCTCAGTCTACTTCTGCAGGAGCTAGGACTCCTCTAATTGACAGCTGACTCAAGGACTCTCCACTGATCAGCTCAAAACTTTCCAGAGCTGTGCTGTGCTGAGAGACTGCCTATCCAGTCCCCCTTTCTTCCTCTTCTTTGCCCCAGGAGTCGGGCCTGCCTCACAGCCTGAAGACTTCCTTGCTGCTCTTGCTGCCTCTCCCTTTCACCCTAACAACTGGGAGAAGACATACACACTCCTATTGTTTTATGGGCATAAAGAAACTCCAGAAGAAGACTGGCCACTTCTTTGAGGAGTAGTGATGAAGGGATGGGAGGGAGACTCTTTAATATTTCCGTGTATCTATACATACACACAAATACACATATATAAATATATATGACAGTAATACCTATTCAAAAATGAAATCAAAATGTTACACGCATCTAGTGAAAACAGGGAGAGAGGGCCTCACTGAGCTGGGATGCAGGCAGGAGCCCTGTGGCACTGTGGCATTGTGATTTATAAGAAGACACATATGTGGTCCGCCTCCTCTTGTCTGGCACAGAGTTCTAAAGATCGCTGGAATTCTCTAAGTGGGGAAAACAACCAAGTTGTCTCTTGTTATGTTAATGAGGTGACTTTTGGGAAGCCACTCCTAAAATCTCAAGAGAAGGGGGCCATTTGGGAACCCAGACCTCAGTTCCTCACTGGCTGTTTCTGAAGCCTGGATTCTAAAACTCCATCAGGGGAAAAGCCACATGATACAAACCACTCATTCACTCAACAGAAAAATAAGCCTTGTTACCCTTCTCCCCAGCCATTCTCCCCATAAGCCATACAACAACCCCAAAGCACAGAGAGTACGATGCAGGCTGCTGACTGTCTCCAGGACACCTGCAGCCCTTTTACTCAAGGCCTCGTGCCATCTGCCTCCCTCCTCAACTAAAGGAGGGGATTGTGGGGCCACACTCTCCTCTGAATTTCTTTAATATAATCTTCTAGAAAGAGTTGGGAAAACAACTTGGTCAGATACACAGGTTTTTAACTTATTTTCATTTCTACTAAAGCTGATAAAATTTCTTTATCAGATGAATACTTACAGAAGCACTAAGATAAGTGATTTATTTTAGCAGATATTCATCTTTGGAGCCAAAGAGAACTTGATTTAAATCCTAACTCAGTATCTTGGCCTTTCCACCCCAATTCCTTAGATGCAAATTGGGGGCAACAGGACTACCTGTATTGCTGACAAGAAGATTAAAATGAGATGCCATGCATAGCACATGGCATAGTACTGGTTGGCACGTAACAGGAATTTCACAAATGAAAAAGCCTTCTCCTTTCTCTCAGAGCCCTGCAAAACTATGAAAATTAGACTTTAAATTTTCTGGCCAAAGACAATAATCAATATAAAAAAAACTCATTTTACAGTTGCCCATGTTCTCGTTTCCTTTGCAAAGAGCATCTGCCAGTTACCCCATGTAACTGTTGTTACAGCCACAATCATTTGCTACACTGTTGGTGGTAATTGGGGGTTCCTTACAACACTAAAAACAGAGTCGCTATATGATCCAGCAGTCCCACTCCTGGGCATATATCTGGAAAAGATGAAAACTCTCATTTAAAAAGAAATCTGCACCCTAATCTTCATAGCAGGACTATTTATAATAGCAGACTTAAATTGAACAAAGTAGGGAAAACCACTAGACCATTCAGGTATGACCTAAATCAAATCCCTTATGATTATACAGTGGAAGTGAGAAATAGATTTAAGGGCCTAGATCTGATAGATGGAGTGCCTGATGAACTATGGAATGAGGTTCGTGACATTGTACAGGAGACAGGGATCAAGACCATCCCCATGGAAAAAAATGCAAACAAGCAAAATGGCTGTCTGGGGAGGCCTTACAAATAGCTGTGAAAAGAAGAGAAGCAAAAAGCAAAGGAGAAAAGGAAAGATATACCCATTTGAATGCAGAGTTCCAAAGAATAGCGAGATAAGAAAGCCTACCTCAGCGACCAATGCAAAGAAGTAGAGGAAAACAACAGAATGGGAAAGACTAGAGATCTCTTCAAGAAAATTAGAGATACCAAGGGAACATTTCATGCAAAGATGGGCTCGATAAAGGACAGAAATGGTATGGACCTAACAGAAGCAGAAGATATTAAGAGATGGCAAGAATACACAGAAGAACTGTACAAAAAAGATCTTCACGACCCAGATAATCACGATGGTATGATCACTCACCTAGAGCCAGACATCCTGGAATGTGAAGTCAAGTGGGCCTTAAAAAGCATCACTACGAACAAAGCTAGTGGAGGTGATGGAATTCCAGTGGAGCTATTCCAAATCCTGAAAGATGATGCTGTGAAAGTGCTGCACTCAATATGCCAGCAAATTTGGAAAACTCAGCAGTGGCCACAGGACTGGAAAAGGTCAGTTTTCATTCCAATCCCAAAGAACGGCAATGCCAAAGAATGCTCAAACTACCGCACAATTGCACTCAACTCACATGCTAGTAAAGTAATGCTCAAAATTCTCCAAGCCAGGCTTCAGCAATATGTGAACCGTGAACTTCCTGATGTTCAAGCTGGTTTTAGAAAAGGCAGAGGAACCAGAGATCAAATTGCCAACATCCTTTGGATCATGGAAAAAGCAAAAGAGTTCCAGAAAAACATCAATTTCTGCTTTATTGACTATGCCAAAGCTTTTGACTGTATGGATCACAATAACCTGTGGAAAATTCTGAAAGAGATAGGAATACCAGACCACCTGATCTGCCTCTTGAGAAATTTGTATGCAGGTCAGGAAGCAACAGTTAGAACTGAACATGGGACAACAGACTGGTTCCAAATAGGAAAAGGAGTACGTCAAGGCTGTATATTGTCACCCTGTTTATTTAACTTATATGCAGAGTACATCATGAGAAACGCTGGACTGGAAGAAACACAAGCTGGAATCAAGATTGCCGGGAGAAATATCAGCCTTAGATATGCAGATGACATCACCCTTATGGCAGAAAGTGAAGAGGAACGCAAAAGCCTCTTGATGAAAGTGGAAGTGGAGAGTGAAAAAGTTGGCTTAAAGCTCAACATTCAGAAAACAAAGATCATGGCATCCGGTCCCATCACTTAGTGGGAAATAGATGGCGAAACAGTGGAAACAGTGTCAGACTTTATTTTTCTGGGCTCCAAAATTACTACAGATGGTGACTGCAGCCATGAAATTAAGAGATGCTTACTCCTTGGAAGGAAAGTTATGACCAACCTAGATAGCATATTCAAAAGCAGAGACACTACTTTGCCAACAAAGGTCCGTCTAGTCAAGGCTATGGTTTTTCCTGTGGTCATGTATGGATGTGAGAGTTGGACTGTGAAGAAGGCTGAGTGCCAAAGAATTGATGCTTTTGAACTGTGGTGTTGGAGAAGACTCTTGAGAGTCCCTTGGCCTGCAAGGAGATCCAACCAGTCCATTCTGAAGGAGATCAGCCCTGGGATTTCTTTGGAAGGAATGATGCTAAAGCTGAAACTCTAGTACTTTGGCCACCTCATGTGAAGAGTTGACTCATTGGAAAAGACTCTGATGCTGGGAGGGATTGGGGGCAGGAGGAAAAGGGGATGACAGAGGATGAGATGGCTGGATGGCATCACTGACTCGATGGACGTGAGTCTGGGTGAACTCCGGGAGGTGGTGATGGAACTAGAGGCCTGGCATGCTGCAATTCATGGGGTCACAAAGAGTCGGACATGTCTGAGCAACTGAACTGAACTGAAGACATGGAAGCAACCTAAGTGTCCATCAACAGATGAATGGATACAAAAGATGTGTTATACACACACATACACACACACACACACACACACACACACACACACACACACACAAAGAAAGAATATTATGCAGCCATAAAAAAGAATGGAATAATGTCATTTGCAGCAACATGGATGGACATAGAGACTGTCATACTAAGTGAACTAAGTTAGAAAGAGAAAGAAATATATCACTTATATCACTTATATGTGGAATCTAAAAAAAAAAAAAATGAAACAAGTGAACTTATTTACAAAACAGAAACAGGCTCACAGACATAGAGAACAAATTTATGGTGACCAAAGAGGAAAGAAAGGAAAGGATAAAGGAGTTTGGGATTAACAGCTATATGTTACTGTGCATAACATAAACAATAAACATCTACTCTATAGCACAGGGAACTATATTCAAGAATCTGAAAAAATATATGTATACACACATATGTATAACTGAATTATTTTGCTGTACATCTGAAACTGATGCAACATTTTAAGTCAACTATACTTCAATTTTAAACATATATATTTAGGAAGGATTTTTTAAAAGATGAGGGTCCAATAAATTATTTTATTTAAATATTCCGCCATTGTATTTTGCAGAGGCAACAGAGCTTCCTCAAAGCTATCATGGCTTGGTTTTATTTTGTGATCTATTTTGTAACTAATATTTCTACATATGCTTTTTTACCTCAGATCTTCAGCAAGAACTACAAAGAAGAAAAGATTCTGGAGAATCAATCAAGCTTCCTGTCAAGTTCCAGTAAAGTTTCTGTGTTAACTGCACACAGGAAAGATGAAACACATTCTCAATCTGTATGAAAACATCAACAGTACAGCAAGAAATAACTCAGACTGTCCTGCTGTGATTTTGCCAGAAGAGATATTTTTCACAATATCCATTGTCGGAGTTTTGGAGAACCTGATGGTCCTTCTGGCTGTGGCCAAGAATAAGAGTCTTCAGTCGCCCATGTACTTTTTCATCTGCAGCTTGGCTATTTCCGATATGCTGGGCAGCCTGTACAAGATTTTGGAAAACGTTCTGATCATGTTCAGAAACATGGGTTACCTCGAGCCTCGAGGCAATTTTGAAAGCACAGCAGATGATGTGGTGGACTCCCTGTTCATCCTCTCCCTTCTCGGCTCCATCTGCAGCCTGTCTGTAATTGCCGCTGACCGCTACATCACAATCTTCCACGCTCTGCAGTACCACCGCATCGTGACCCCGCACCGCGCCCTCGTCGTCCTGACGGTCCTATGGGCAGGCTGCACAGGCAGTGGCATCACCATTGTGACCTTCTCCCATCACGTCCCCACGGTGATCGCCTTCACAGCGCTGTTCCCGCTGATGCTGGCCTTCATCCTGTGCCTCTACGTGCACATGTTCCTGCTGGCCCGCTCCCACGCCAGGAGGACCTCCTCCCTTCCCAAAGCCAACATGAGAGGGGCCGTCACACTGACTGTCCTGCTCGGGGTCTTCATTTTCTGTTGGGCACCCTTTGTCCTTCATGTCCTCTTGATGACATTCTGCCCGGCTGACCCCTACTGTGCCTGCTACATGTCCCTCTTCCAGGTGAATGGTGTGTTGATCATGTGTAATGCCGTCATTGATCCCTTCATATATGCCTTTCGGAGCCCAGAGCTCAGGGTCGCATTCAAAAAGATGGTTATCTGCAACTGGTACCAGTAGAATGATTCGTCCCTGATTTTAGGAGCCATGGGGATATACTGTCAGGGACAGAGTAACGTGACAGATCAACAACAACAGGACTCCAACTGTCCTCCCCTTCTCTAGAGCACATGAAGATAATTCCACTAACTCTGTTGTAATAGCTCAATTCCATGTGAACAGCCTTGCTATAGGGTACAACTTCTATAGCTTAGAGAGGCAAAATAATTACCGAAAAGGCCAGAATACAGAGCATATACAGTAATACACATGTGAGAACTCTGAGCTAAGGAAAAGTTTGCTCTTCTATAGATAACTTGGAGAAGGAAATGGCAACCCACTCCAGTATTCTTGCCTAGAAAATCCCAGGGATGGGGGAGCCTGGTGGGCTGCCGTCTATGGGGTCGCACAGAGTCGGACACGACTGAAGTGACTTAGCAGCAACAGCAGCAGCAGCATCATGGGGTGGCCTCTCCTAAGTGCTAGGACAAGCACTCAGGGTATGGACTACAGGGTTTTTGTAAGCCAAAGGTGCCAATAAGTTGCTGCAGCTGTACTGCCATACAGAGCCCCTGCCCGCCGCCTGCTCTCCTTTCTGCTTTGCTGTGTACCATCTCCAGTCTTTCTCCAAGCAGGCAGGATGTATCTTATAGTCAAATAACCAGCTTTGAGTTTCCAATAATAAAGGAAGCTTCTCCATTAGTCTTCTTGGCTAACTCAGCATCCCACTGGCCTTAAAGTATTTTCCTGGTTAAAACTCCTTATGCTTTAGAAGCATACATTTCAAAGGAGGAAATAAATATTTAATCCATTTGGTTCTTATGTAGGAATAAATAAAGGCCAGAGGAAAACTGCGGCAAAATGAAGAAGGTATACCCAACCCTTGTGAATCTGTCCAGTGTGCGCGTGCTCACTCACTCAGTCGTTTCCAACTCTCTGAGACCCCATGGACTGCAGACCACCAGGCTCCTCTGTCTGTGGGATTTCCCAGGCAAGAATACTGGAGGGGGTTGCCATTTCCTCCTCCAGGGGATCTTCCCAATCCAGCGATAGAACCTGCATCTCTTGTGTCTCCTGTATTGGCAAGCAGATTCTTTACCACTGCACCACATAGGAAGCTCACACCTGTCCAAACATAAATGTAAACGAAAAAAGTCCACATGTCCCAAAATGCATTTTAAGTAGAGAATGTGTGTGTTCACCAGGTTTTTGGACTGAGGGAAACCAAGACCAAAACAACATTTCAAGACAGAGCTGTTACTGAGACTCAAGCCAGAGGCTGGTGAAAAACACTGAACCTCATTCCCTAGATAAATCTGAGGCAGACAGCATCACTGAAGAATTTCCTCCTACTAGAGCCACAGGAAAGATGCCAGATACTGACAAGTGGCGTCCCCAGCAGGATAAAAGAAACACAGAATGTAGGTTCATCTGTTTTTAAAGACAAAGCTTAAAGAAGCAGCAGATTCTGATCCTAAATCTTTG
This sequence comes from Tragelaphus eurycerus, assembly GCA_935064755.1. Classification (NCBI taxonomy): domain Eukaryota; kingdom Metazoa; phylum Chordata; class Mammalia; order Artiodactyla; family Bovidae; genus Tragelaphus; species Tragelaphus eurycerus. Next base: position 19,933,249 of record CAKXYN010000023.1, read on the forward strand.
CTGAGTCACAGATTAATTTACAGGGATGAGCGATGGAAGGGACAGAGCCCAGATCTGCAGGTACACAGTGCTGAGCGGCTCAGGAGCCAGCAAGAGAGACGGTGTCTTGGGGAGAGGCACTTCTTGGACTCCAGAGTTTCCCTGAGCTGCTGAGAGGAGAAGCCAGCCATAAACAGGACTGCTGGTCGGGTGATGGGTAGAGTATTCGGTGTGGGAAGGGCAGGAGCTTAAGAAGCAGAAGGGAAACACAAGAGTTAATGGGGAGGCTGCTGGGGTAGGTATCCAAAATGTCAATAATTCACTTGAAGGCTAAACCCAGTGCCTTCTGCACCTCCATCCTCCAAAAATCCTTCTTTGATCCTTCCCCCTCACCAAATAAATGACAATACCCCTTTCTCCTCTTATTTCTCTTGCAAGACCATCCAGGACAAAGGTGAAAAGAAGCAAAGACTGAGGAATTCCTTATACTTTTCTTCACTTTACTAGATAAGCTTTAAAAATTTCACTAATATGCTTACTTTTGAAAATTAACTTTTATCAAATTAAAAATATTATTTTCCTGCCTAACAGTATTTTTATCATTGATCAATGTTGAATTTTATTTAATGTTTTTTCAGATGATCATTTTTTCCTTCTTTATTAATGTACATCAGATTAATAAATTTTTAATAATTGGGCTATCTTTCCAAACTTCAAATGAAGATCAATATGTATTATAGCAACCATGGACATATTTACAAAACTAAAATATGTTATTTTAGAAAGGATTTATTTTGATTTATATTTTTACATACTTGAAATTACCTTAAAGGTATAATTTATATTTCATGAATGACCTTTAGTGAATTTTATGAGAAATGAGAACAGTACCAAAAAATAAAAACTTAAGGCACATGCTTTCCAGGGAATTCTCTGTCAGTCCAGGGGGTAGGATTGGGTACTTTTACTGCTGGGGCCCAGGTTTAACCCCTGGTCTGGTAATTAAGATCATGCAAGCTGCATGGTGCAACAACACCAAAAGGTATGTGTATCCCATAAATATTCTTTTTAAAATAAAGGAAAAGAAATTATACATGGGCTATTTAGTTGGCTACTCCTCTATGTATATTTAGTGATTTTTAAAACCTATTTTGTGCAGATCCATAGTGCTACACATGCAACAGTTTGTAGCTAACAATTCTCACAATTGGGATGACAATATCCCACTGATATTACAACATGATCATTAAAGAAACAGCAAACAACTGTTATTTATTTTACTGACATGTATATTTAAGATCTATTATTTGCAAAGTATTGCTGAGAAACTAATCCAGTTATTCCTCTTTGCAAATCTACATGTATGCTTCTTTATCCATATAAGTACAGTTTGTACTATAATTAAATGTTCTGATAGTATGTTGCTGCTGCTGCTGCGGCTGTTAAGAGACTCTAAACACATGTATATTCTTGTTCAGTAAAAGTACATCTTTCTTCTCATGCAGTAAAAGTACATCTTTCTTCACATCCCCTAATGTCTCAGGTCAGACTGACCAAGTTCCCCAGAACTCTGTGAAAATAAGGAAGGCAGAGGGCAGGAGGACCTACAAAAATTAAGTAGACTCCAGAACAGTGTCTCTTGCTTCCATTGGGATATTAATAAATGTACCTAATTTAATTCCTTAAGAAACTTTTATGTTAGTAGAAGCTATATGATATCTGAGGTAACAAACCCCATGAGCTTTAAATCTGTTAAAAGTCTTCATTTTATCTGTCCCTAGTCAATCCCAATCCCAAAGAAAGGCAATGCCAAAGAATGCTCAAACTACCGAACAATTGCACTCATCTCACACGCTAGTAAAGTAATGCTCAAAATTCTCCAAGCCAGGCTTCAGCAATATGTGAACCGTGAACTTCCTGATGTTCAAGCTGGTTTTAGAAAAGGCAGAGGAACCAGAGATCAAATTGCCAACATCCGCTGGATCATGGAAAAAGCAAGAGAGTTCCAGAAAAACATCTATTTCTGCTTTATTGACTATGCCAAAGCCTTTGACTGTGTGGATCACAATAAACTATGGAAAATTCTGAAAGAGATGGGAATACCAGACCACCTGATCTGCCTCTTGAGAAATCTGTATGCAGGTCAGGAAGCAACAGTTAGAACTGGTCATGGAACAACAGACTGGTTCCAAATAGGAAAAGGAGTACGTCAAGGCTGTATATTGTCACCATGTTTATTTAACTTATATGCAGAGTACATCATGAGAAATGCTGGACTGGAAGAAACACAAGTTGGACTCAAGATTGCTGGGAGAAATATCAATAACCTCAGATATGCAGATGACACCACTCTTATGGCAGAAAGTGAAGAGGGGCTAAAAAGCCTCTTGATGAAAGTGAAAGTGGAGAGTGAAAAGGTTGGCTTAAAGCTCAACATTCAGAAAACGAAGATCATGGCATCTGGTCCCATCACTACATGGGAAATAGATGGAGAAACAGTGGAAACAGTGTCAGAATTTATTTTTCTGAGCTCCAAAATCACTGCAGATGGTGACTGCAGCCATGAAATTAAAAGACGCTTACTCCTTGGAAGGAAAGTTATGACCAACCTAGATAGCATATTCAAAAGCAGAGACATTACTTTGCCAACAAAGGTTCGCCTAGTCAAGGCTATGGTCTTTCCTGTGGTCATGTATGGATGTGAGAGCTGGACTGTGAAGAAGGCTGAGCACCGAAGAATTGATGCTTTTGAACTGTGGTGTTGGAGAAGACTCTTGAGAGTCCCTTGGACTGCAAGGAGATCCAACCAGTCCATTCCGAAGGAGATCAATCCTGGAATTTCTTTGGAAGGAATGATGCTAAAGCTGAAACTCCAGTATTTTGGCCACCTCATGCGAAGAGTTGACTCATTGGAGAAGACTCTGATGCTGGGAGGGATTGAGGGCAGGAGGAGAAGGGGACGACAGAGGATGGGATGGCTGGATGGCATTACTGACTTGATGGGTGTGAGTCTGAGTGACCTCCGGGAGCTGGTGATGGACAGGGAGGCCTGGCGTGCTGTGGTTCATGGGGTCGCAAAGAGTCGGACACGACTGAGCGACTGATCTGATCTGATCTGAGTCAATCCTTTACTGTTTTCTGCAAGTTTTAGAGTCTGGAGTTTGTTGGATAAGACTATGATGTCATATAGACTTTAAGCAGGATGTCTTGCAGCACTTGCTGAAGAGTGCTAAAATTCCTCTTGGGCTCCCTTCCTCTTACCTTTTTGATGATATCCAACCCAGGAGTGCTGGGATCACTGAAAAGTATCCCAATACTGACAAAGCTAAAACACTGATCAAATAAATTCATACAATATGTCTAGAAGTGGAAAGAACTTTCTTTTACAGATAGAAAAGCACTGTTAGGAGAGGTGAGAGTGATTCAAAATCCACATCACTGAGTCCTAATCCCAGCTCCATGCGTATTATTTATATAGCCTTGAACAAGATATTTAACTTCAATAAGGTTTCATCATTCCACCAGCCGTATAGGGACCACAGTACTGCCTGTCACAGAGAATTCTGTGAGAAATAAATTTAAAAATACAAGTTTAGTACTATGCTTGGAGCATGCTAAATGATTGATAAAAGTTAGTGTCTACTGTTATTGTCATTGCTATTAGTATTATTATTATCATGGGCTTTGGTAAAGAATCTGCCTGAAATGCAGGAGACACAAATTCGATCCCTGGGTCAGGAAGATCCCCTGGAGGAGGAAATGGCAATCCACTCCAGTATTCTTGCCATGGAAAACCCCATGGACAGAGGAACCTGAAAGGTTACAGTCCATGGGGTCCCAAAGAATCAGACATGACTAAGTGACTGAACATACACACATTGTTATTATTCCAGTGTCACACAAATGGGGAGAGCCTTCTGACCACAGTGTAGAAATACTGCTGCTTAACTTAGTGCTTGGGCTTCCCAGGTAGCTCAGCTGGTAAAGAATCCACCTGCAATGCAGAAGACCCTGGTTCAATTCCTGGGTTAGGAAGTTCCCCTGGCAAAGGGATACGCTACTCACTCTAGTATTCTTGGGCTTCCCTGGTGGCTCAGATGGTAAAGCATTCATCCACAATACAGAGACCTGGGTTTGATCCCTATGTTGGGAAGATCCCCTGGAAGAGGGCATGGCAACCCACTCCAGTATTTTTTCCTGGAGAATCCCATGGACAGAGGAGCCTGGTGAGCTACAGTGCATGGAGTCACAAAGAGTCAGACACAACTGAGTGAGTAAGCACAGCACAATTTAATGCTTTCTCTTCTGATTCTCTCACTATAAAGGGCCTGCCCACATCCCCTGTTCTCTTAATCTCTAATTCCAAATACTTAAATATACTCATAATCAAAAAGGCCATCTCTAAACTCATCATAACAGTTAGAAAGAATTTAGGTCTAAAAATCATGCTTTCAGCTTCCACATAACCATGGCAAAGGAAAATGTCTAGTTCTAGGAATCCTGAGTGCTTTCCTGATAACTACGTGCATCCTTCTAAGTATTTCCATGACACATTGTCACTACAGCTCTATATTTACAGATTATTTTGTACGGCTTTCACTAGTTGCTACTCCTAAAAATTGTTCTAGCAGGCACATTGATTAGTGCTTCAAAGTTCAGTTTATGGAGTCAGAAAGAGCTGGATTCATGCCTAGGTAAAATACTGAAGGTCTTCACAGCCCTTTCTCTCATCTATAAACTGGGCTATGACTCCACCTCTGTAAGGGTGCACCAAGCCTATAGAGTGATCTAGTGAGGACTTAATGAGATAATACATTTAAAGCACTTACTGTACATGATAACACATTAGTTGATGAATAGACAGTTAAATGGCAGCATGCTATTTTTTGTTATTATTTCTAACATTCAGATAATTAAACAGGGTTCTAAGAGTTTAAGCTACCAATTCTTAATCTTAGGTTATGACCAAATTTATTGCAGAGATAAATCTTTCTATCTCTGCAGTAAATAAATTTAAAATATTTATTGTTATTTTTATTTATTTATAAAAATAAAAAATATTTCAAACACCCTAAGACATATTTCGGAGAAGGCAATGGCACCCCACTCCAGTACTCTTGCTTGGAAAATCCCATGGATGGAGGAGCCTAGAAGGCTGGAGTCTATGGGGTCGCTGAGGGTCGGACACGACTGAGCGACTATCTTTTCACTTTTCACTTTCATGCACTGGAGAAGGAAATGGCAACCCACTCCGTTGTTCTTGCCTGGAGAATCCCAGGGACAGGGGAGCCTGGTGGGCTGCCGTCTATGGGGTCGCACGGAGTCGGACACGACTGCAGTGACTTAGTGGAAGACATATTTAAAATAAAGCCTTGACTTCCACAGGTATGATGGAGCAGGCTCCTAGAAACCAACCCTTTAGCAGTATAAATTCTGGACATACTCAGGGCTCTAAAAAGTGAACAAAAGCAGGGAAGTTTTAGAGCAGCGTTACATCTTGAAGGAAGGGACAGACACAGGTGAGTCTCTATTTTTTTAGCTTTGAGCTAAAAGGTGAGAGCCTCAGTGCAGTGCAAGGTGATTAAAATTCTCTTATAAAGTCCACCATCTTTCTTGCCTGAGGTACAAGGCCACCAAAGCCGCCAGAAAATGAAGGGAGGTGTCTCGGAGAGGATAAGCCAGAAAAAAGGAGGCCATAATCTTGTGGACAAACATTGCCCAAGTTTCTGGCTGACTCCTGAACCAAGCATGCAGACGGCAGACTCAACATAATTTGCATTAAGGTTTAAAGAACTAAATTGGCATTTGAACTCTCAGCATTATAAGTGATAAAGGGTTTGCAAGTCAATTGCATACTACATAAAACCATCAAAATTCCTAGAGGCATATAAAAAAATCAGAGTTTCTACAACATAATACTTACAATTTCTAGAATCAAATTCAAAATTAATCAATATATAAACTAGGAAAGTTTATCCTCACTCAAGGAAAAACTCAACCAACAAAAGCAAACCCTGATGACTCAGATGTTGTCAATATCAACAAAAACATTATAACTGCTACTGAAACAGTGTTCATTGGGAAAATATGTGCACAATGAATAAACAAAAAGGTAGGAAACATCATTAGAGAAATAACAATTTTAAAAATAAAAATGAAGTTTCAGAAATGAAACATACAAAATCTAAAATGAAACATTCACTGGATGGGCTCAGTAGCAGAGTGGAGATGACAGCAGAAGAGTTTATAAACTTGAAACTATGTCAGGACTTCCCTGGTGGTCCAGCAGTTAAGAATCCACTTGCCAATGCAGGTGACATGGGTTTGATCCCTGATCCCGGAAGATTCCACATGCCTTGGGGCAACTAAACCCATGTGCCGCAACTACTGAGCCTACATTCCAGAGTCCGTGATGCATACTGAGTCCACATGCTGCAACTACTGAAGCCTGGGTGCTCACTCTAGAGCCTTGCTCTGCAACAAGAGAAGCCACCACAGTAAGAAGCCCACGCACCACAAGTGTGATAGAGTACCCCAACTCGTACAGCAAATAGTGAAAGTGCACGCACAGCAACGAAGACCCAGCACAGTCATAAATAAATTACTTCAGGAAAAAACAACTGTGTCAGTAGAAATCACCCAATTTAGAAAGAGAAAGAAAGAAAATGTTTGTAAAACTATGAATAGAGCTTTAGGAACCTGTTATACAACATCCAAAGGTCTAGCATAGGTAATTCAAATACCACAAGAAAAGGAAAGAGAACTGGGCAGGCAAAAAAAAACAACAACTGAATAATAGCCAAAAACTTTTCAAAGTTGTACAAAGGCATCAATTTAAATGTCCAAGAGGCTCAGCACACCCAAATAAGAAATATTAAGAAAACCATATCTAGCTGCATCCTAGTCACCTGTTGAAAAGCAAAGAAGAAACAACTCTTCAAAGGAGACAGAGTAAAAGAACACATTACACAGACAGGAACAATGAGTCAAATAACAATACACTCACCATCAGGAACAATAACAGCAGGAAGACAGTTGCACAACATCCTATAAGTTTGCCAAAAGAAAAACCTGCCAATGCAAAACTGCATATCCAGTAAAAATATTCTTTAAGAATGAAGCAGACTTCCCTTGTGGTACAGTGGATAAGAATTGGCCTGCCAGACTTGTGCACACAGTGGGGGAAGGAGAGGGTGGGACAGATTGAGGGAATAGCGTAGAGACATATACATTACCATATGTAAAGTTGGATAGCCAGCAGAAATTTACCGTGTGATGCGGGGAGCTCAACCCAGTGTTCTGTGACAACCCAGAGATGGGATGGGAGATGGGAGAGAGGTTCAAGAGGAAGGGAGCATATATATATACCTACGGCTGACTCATGTTGATGAATGGCAGAAACCAACACAACACTGTAAAGCAATTATCCTCCAATTAAAGTTCAAAAATTTTAAAAAAAGAATCTATCTGTCAATGCAGGGGACATGGGTCCAGGGATTGGTCCAGGAAGATTTCAGATGCCAAGGAGCAACTAAACCCATGCTTCACAACAAGAGAAGCCACCGCAATAAGAAGTCTGTGCACCACATCCAAGAGTAGCTCCCCATCACTGCAACCAGAGAAATTCTGCACGCACCACCAAAGATCCAGCACAGCCAAAAATAAAATAAAAATAAATAATTTCTTTTAAAAATGAAGGAAAAACACAGACATTTTCAAGTAAAACAAACTTTAGATAATTTTTCAACAACAGAAATGCACTATAAGAATTGCCAAAAGAAATTCTTCAGAGTACAGGGAAATTATATCCGAGGGAGTGCATTGCTTCAAGAAGGAACGAAGAACATTTGCAATTGTAAATGTGTGAGTAAATATAAATAACAACTTTCTCTTAGTTTACTTACTACATGTATGACTATTTAGAGGAAAACTTATATAACATTTTCTTGCCAGACTTATATATGAATAGAATACATAGGATAGCTATGACATAAAGGATTGGGGTGGTAGATGGACTTCTACAGTTGCAAGGCTCCTACATTTCTCTGAAATGATACTACATTAGCTCTAAATATATTGTTAGAAGCTAAAGATGTATATTTAATCCCTAAGTCAACTACTGAAAAAATAACGCAAAGAGAGCTAAAAAGTAAATAAAGAAACTAAAATGAAATTCATTTAAAAATACTCAATAATCCAAAGGAAGATGCAAAAGGAAGAGCAGAAGAAAAAAGAATGAACATAAAATCTTTAAATGGTAATACTGATTAAAAACATATCAGTACTTATATTAAATATTAATGAACTAGCCATATCAATTAAAAGGCAGAGGTGATCAGAACATATAAAAAGTAAAACACAATTATAGTCTAATCAGAAGAGAATCTCTTTAATTTACAAATACATGTATGTTAAAAAAAGATGGATAGAAACATCTCTATAAGCACAGAAAAGAGCAATCAAACTAGAAAAACAAACCATAAGAAAAAATATTACAAGATAAAAAGTGAGATGCCATAGAAATGCACATGCTGTAGAGTTCTCATTCTGGGAAGAGAGAGTAGATGTACTTTTCCTCGTTCCTTCTGCTAACTACAACTAAAACCACTAGAAGTGAGGCATAATACAAACATACAATTCTGAAAGATGGTGAGAAAACAAATCAACTAGATATTGTTGGGACCCAATGAACAGCACAATGATAGTTGTTGTAAACAATGATGGTTGTTGTTATTTGTATTTCTCTTTGCCCTGAAATTCCCAGATGTGAGCTGAAGCTAGAAGCTTGAAAGTTCCAGTGGTCATAGGACCAACACACACATACATATCCACAAAGGCTTGATATCTCTAGTCAAAGGACAAGGAAGAGGACAGGCGAGCAAGAAGGAAAAATTTAGGTAATATCTGGTCTGCTGCTGCTGCTGCTAAGTCGCTTCAGTCGTGTCCAACTCTGTGCGACCCCATAGATGGCAGCCCATCAGGTTCCCACCTCCCTGGGATTCTCCAGGCAAGAACATTGGAGTGGGTTGCCATTTCCTTCTCCAGTGCATGAAAGTAAAAAGTGAAAGTGAAGTCGCTCAGTCGTGTCCGACTCCTAGCAACCCCATGGACTACAGCCTACCAGGCTCCTCCGTCCATGGGATTTGCCAGGCAAGAGTACTGGAGTGGGTTGCCATTGCCTCCTCTGAATATCTGGTCTACTCAAGTAAAAAAACAGAAAAAAACTTATGAGCCAGAGATTTTATCCCTACCAGGCAATAAAGAGCCTCCATCCTCTCCCCTGTGGAGAACACACAGGCATCCTGGACTACGCCTCACCAAGTACCAAGAAAGTGGCATCAGAGTAGGCCTACTGTAGACATTCACCACTGCCCATCAGTAACGAGGCAACCTCCCCCATACGCTGGTATTCTCAGATACCACATAAGGCCACTAATGAGACACTCTACACATACATGTCAGGGTGGCATCATCAGAATCAAAACTCTTACCCATACCCAGAATAAATAGAAGGCTCTCCCTAGGTCAGGGGAAGCTTAGTGAAGAATCTGGAATTCTACCATCACCTGGAGGCAGGGCCTCCCCTCTTTCCTTGCTGGCAGCATTAGAGAAAACCAGTAGTCAAGCTCAATACTTATTTATGCCAGAAGGTTTACATAAAATTTTAAAAATCACATGAAATAATACCCAAAATATCCAGGTTTCAATTCCAATCACTCATCATCCCAAGAACCATGAAACCTCAATTTGAGTGAAAAAAGATAATCAACAGATATTAAGAGGTGTTAGAATTGTTTTTAAAATATATTAAAGCAGTCATCATAAAAATAAATAATGAATTGCAAATACATTTGAAATGAATGGAAAAAAAATTCCACAATAAAAGACGTAAAGAACCATATGAAATTTTTAGAACTGAAAAGTAAAATAACCAAATTTTTTAAAAGCTCAACATGATGAACCCAACAGTAGACTGTAAGAGATAGGAAAAACAACCTGATAACTTTAATATAGAAAAATAGAAATTACCCAATCTGAACAAGAGAGAAAAATAGACTGAAAATAAGTGAACAGAGCCTCAGAGATTTGTGGGGCCAAATGGCACCCCCCCCCAGTACTTTTCCTGGTCCCAGGACGGAGGATGAGGCCAGCGACCTTCACTTCAGAGGAGGGAGCGAGCTAGGGGTCGCACAGAGTCGGACACGCGAAGCGATTTAGCAGTTAAAGATCTAAAATTCATGTCAAAGAACTGGAAAAGGAGAAAAAAGGGGGCTGAGAAGTGCTTGAAAAGTAATGGATGAAAACTCCCTATGTAACAAAACACATAAGCCAACAGATTCAAGAAGTAGAGCAAATCTCAAACAAGATAAACCTAAAGAAACCCACACCAAGACAAATCACAGTCAATCTTCTATAAAACTAAAGGCAGAAGGAAGGGAGGGAGGGAGGGAGGGAAGGAGACAGACGGAAAGAAGGAGAAAAGAAAAGGAGGAAGGTCTTGAAAGCAGCAAGGGAGATATATTTCACCTATTAGGAAAAACAAAAAAACAATTTGAGTGATAAGAATCACTAATCAGAAAAAGTTAGAGGTCAAAAGGAACAGCACAATATTTTTTAACTTTTGGTGGGGGGGAGAAACTTTCAGCGAAGAACCCTACATCCAGCAAAAATATCCTTTAGCAATGAAGGCAAAATCAACACAGTCTCCATTTAAGGAAAAATAAGACAATTTGTCACCAGTAAATCTGGAATAATGGCTGAAGTTCTCTAAACAGAAGGAAATGATAAAATAGGGTATCCTGGAAAGCTAGAAGGAAGAAAAATGGAAGGAGTAAAAACAGGGATATAGGCAATACATTTTCCTTCTCCTCTAGAGTTTTCTGCCTCACGGATCCAGTATTTCACAGTTACATTTCACAATACTGTGATGTCGAAATTATAATTTTATTTATTTTTAACTAACTTTAATTTCTAATTGCATGATTACCATGCTTACTGTCTAATATACCCAGTGTAACCATTTAATCTGGTTCTTTGCAGACAGATTTGTTTCAATTTACTGCTTTATCCATCATTGCACCATCAGACTCTCTGGGTTCATGCCTGGGCCCTGCCTCCTCCCAGTAGGTTTCAGGGAATCATGGAGGCGGGCATCTGCCCACTGTGCTTAGCTAGAGCCGATTGACATCCTGGGCCCTCTGGTCTGTGTCTCTGTGGCTTGCTGACAACTTCAGTTGTCAGTCCCTGCAGGACACCTGCGTCTGATTCTGTTCCCTGCTCAGCCCCTGGCAGCCCACTTCACTCTCACTGAGAATCAGCCATCATTTCCCAGAAGCCCCAGCAGAGTGACCAACCCAAAGGGGCTTGGGATCCCGCCTCCATGGGAAAGCTGTGATGGTGCCCCCTCCCTCACCACCTGTGAGGCCAGAGGACAGGCCCCAGGCCCACATCGAAGCCACAACACCCCTTTGTCAGCCTTTGGGTCTCAAGGCTTCCCATTCAAACAAGACAGGCAAGCCACTTCTGGCGATGAAATCCCTTCACATTCCTTTCAAAAGCCATTATTACCACCACTATTGATCTGACAGAATTTTCCGGCTGACATTTACAGCAAAGGTTATCCAGTGAGCAGGCTGTCTTCCGTACCTCGTCTTCTCCTCGGCTTTGCCCCTTGGATGACTCACCTAAACACCAGCTGCAGTTATCCCTTATCCCTGGCCCCTGTGTGAGGCCCACTGCAGACGTTCTTCCCTCCCCAGGCTGCTTGCTCTGCTCTCTGCAGGGAAAGCCGCCTGTCACAATCACCAGTTCATCCCACCCACTCACTACACTGGACCCATGAGGAGAAATGTCTGCTTAAAACCGGTGGACTGCTCGGAACTAGGAAGAAAGCCACTGGCTTTCCCTGGGACACACATCGTCTGTCTGTCCCTGCCTTCCTGCTCCCTAAATGCCAAACCTGGGCTAACTGGACCTCACCAGATCATTTGCTGATGAACAGCTGTGTCTGGAATCCTTGCTATAATATCCATCACTTCACAGCTTCCTATGTATCAAATTCTCTCAGGTTTTACTATATTTACACACCTACACTGACAGAGGAGAACTATTTTACAGTGTAAGAAACTGCATTTACCTTACAGATGAGAATATTGAAGCACAGGGAACCGTTGCTGAGCACAAGAGGGCTTAGGATTGGTGGGCGACAGATGTGGAGTACAGTCGTCCAGCCTGGGTCTCCTCTCAGGGGCATTCGGACTCCAGGGAGACCAGCTTTCTCTGGATTGGTTTTTTGCCATTGTTTTCTTTTTTTCCTACCAATTCAAGGGAGAATATTCAATCTTCTCTTTGACCTTCTTTGTCACGTTTTTAAAAACTGTGTTCTCCTCACCCAGGAACTTGGCATGAGGGAGAGGGACAGGCAGGAATATGACTGTTCTGTCTGGTGTACTGACTTCTCACGTATTTTCTGTGAAAGAAAGGTTTCTACCACTTTAAGGGAGGAGGAGGGGTAAAGGCAGGGATAGTAAGCGTGAAAGAAAACAGGTGATTCTGGATTTTCTTAATATTTTCTACATCTCTAATTTCAAAGTCTGAGGAGGAAGGAGTAGTTTAGTCTAAGTCGCGTCCGACTCTTGCGCCCCACAGACTGTAGCCCGCCAGGCTCTGCCCAAGGGATTCTCCAGGCAAGAATACGGAAGTGGTTTGTCATTTCCTCCTCCAGGGCATCTTCCCAACCCCGGAATCGAACCCTGTTCTCCTGCATTGTAGGCAGATTCTTTACCCACTATAAGCTAAAAGTCTGAGAGTGAACCAATAATAATAACAAAGAGTTGCCTAAAAATCAGTGCTTTGGCACCCCTCTCGTGTTCTCCATTTTCAGCTTCAGCAAAGAACACAGAAAGCAAGAAAGAAGGGGAGCAGAGAAGCAAACGCTCAGTACATAGCTGGTGAGTCACAGCGGTGAAAACAACTTAATTCATCCGCACTGGTAGAAAGTTCCCAGCCACCTCATCTAAGCTTCAGGTGTCCAAACATATTAAGCATGTTTCCAGATGAAACCAACCCAGAAGTCTTTAAGTCAACATGAAAAAACAGAAAATAGTAGTTCTCTGAGTATCTACGGGCTCTGCCGGGAACAACCGGCTGCTCGTCCAGCGAGTGGGAGGTGCCTCGTGGGGCCCGGCCAGGCGCTGGCGCCCGCTGACTTGGTGAGGTCCAGCCGCGCCGGTGCGCCGCCCCAACCAGGGTGTCTGCACTGGGCCCAGGTCCCAGAACAGGGCGCGTGGCTTTGGTGGGCATGCGAAGAGTTGACTCATTGGAGAAGACTCTGATGCTGGGAGGGATTGAGGGCAGGAGGAGAAGGGGACGACAGAGGATGAGATGGCTGGATGGCATCACTGACTTGATGGGTGTGAGTCTGAGTGACCTCCGGGAGCTGGTGATGGACAGGGAGGCCTGGCGTGCTGCAGTTCATGGGGTCGCAAAGAGTCGGACACGACTGAGCGACTGATCTGATCTGATCTGATCTGCTGCCTCCTTTCCCAGTGGCACCGGCACCAGCGAGGAAGGTGGAGTGGGAGGCTGCGGAAAGACAGACACCAGCCGCGTTAGCAGAATCTCTGGCCCTTGATGCCTCCACCATCCTTCACGTCCGTGGAGCAACTCAGGGGCGGTTTTCTACACAGAGGAGCCTCAGAACTTTACGCCAGAGCCACGTGGGGAGCAGACATGCGCATACCCCGCCCCTGCAACTCACCTGCCGCACCCAGGCAGGTCATTCTAGAACCCAGCCTTCCTATCCAGTGGCTCCATCACACCCTGGGACTTAGAGTCCTTCCCTGGTTCCTCAGCGTTTGGCATCTGAGAAGCGAAGAAAGAGGTTCTGAGAAGTAAGCTTGTAGGTAACCTACCCACATGTCACTGGCTATACAGGACACATGGCTGCTTCCACCTGCAGAGGAAGCTAGAAATGTGTGTCCAGCAGGGAATGGGGGCAGCTTAGGCCGCATCTACAAGTTCTACAAAGAAAAGTAGACATCAGTGTGGGTGCTGACGTGAGTGTAGATGGGGGTGCAGGAAGGGATGTGGATGTAGGTGTAGCACAGGCCAGATGTCTGGGACATGCCTGTGTAGTGTGGGAACAATGTAGGTGCAGGCATGAATGTGCTTATGGGGGTGCATAAGATAGATTCTTTCCATAAAAAATGATTCATAGCCTTCATTCCTTTTAATCTAAGATATCTTGAGTGTTTTTCTAAGTCATGAAATGCTTCAGAAAGCAAATACTGTAATAACATGTAGTGAAAACATGGACAGTCTCTCTCTTAAATAGGAAAGTGAAAGTATTAGTCTCTTAGTCCCCTCTGGTTCTTTGCGACCCCATGGACTATAGCCCACCAGGCTCTCTGTCCATGGGATTCTCCAGGCAAATGGAATGTGTAGCTGTTCCCTTCTTCAGGGGATCTTCCCAACCCAGGGATTGAACCTGGGTCTCCAGCATTGCAGGCAGATTCTTTACCACTTGAGCCACCAGGAAACAGGAGAAGACCCTACTTGTCAAGGCCTAAGGTTGCTCCTACCTGGCCTGCCCAACCCAGGTATTACTATGGTGGCAGTAATGTTGGTGAGGTCCTCCTGGGTCACAGACTTAATCGACCTGACTCAGAATTTATGAGGTCAGCAAGAAGATTGGGACTTCCCAATCTTCAGTGGTAAAGAACTTGCCTGCCAATGCAGGAGATGCAGGAGAGGTGGATTCAATCCCTGAGTCTGGAAAATCCCATGGAGAAGGAAATGGCAAACCACTCCAGGATTTTTGCCTGGAAAATCCCATGGGCTACAGCCCATGGGGTCACGAAGAGTCGGACACGACTGAGCATTCAAGCACAAGATTAGTTTAACAGAAAATAATCCTACGAAACACACTGAGGATGTACAGGTCTCCACCAGGTGGGGAGGGTGGAAAGTGGATGTCCCAAGGAAGCAAAACCCTGGAGGCCAGGGACAGAAAACACAATTCCAGCCCAGGAGCAAGAGCCCAAAGCTCAGAGACAGAGGGACACGACCGAGGGTGGCGAGGCGGCACCATGAGCTGTCACGGAATCCGGTGAGGATTTCTGAGATGTGTAGGGAGGTTTCTGGGACCTGCTGGTGTGCTGCTGTGGGGTGAGCTGTTTGGAGGTGGGAAAGCAAGAAATGCCGGAGCCAGTTTGTTACCAGTGGGTATGAACAAGGCGTGGAAGCATATCCCGGACCACTATCTGCAGACATGAGGCTGCAGCCTGATTCCCCGCTACAGCCAGCCAGTCCCCTGGGTCCAGTTGGTGAGTGGCTGTGCATTTTCTGAAGCACCCCCCACCCCAAGTTTCCCCAAGAGGGCCACCAGCACCCTCACCACCGACTCCCTCTCCCACACTCAGCCTCAAGCACTAAGGAAGAAAGAGAAGAGAGAAGTGCAAGAGAACAGGGCAAATGTTTGTCAGAGGAGACAAACCCAGGGTCCCAGGGCAGCCTTCCCCCTTCCCAGCATACCTGCCGCCTGGCTCTGCCCTTGGCCGCCACCCATCCCACTCCTGCTTCAGCTTGTATATCTCTCTCCGGGCCTCTGTCTCCTCTTGGGTAAGAATGGTAATGTTTAACTCTTATTTAAGGTGATTGGGGATAAAAAAAAAAAAAAAAATGACAACTCTTTAAAAGACAAAGAGCACTGCCATTTGCACTCAAGGTATTTTTGAGCAACTCTGGAGCACTGAGGCTTTCGAAGAACTCCCCTGGGGTTTACTTTAGCTCCTTGACCTGCTGGTCAGAGGGTGGGATGAAAAGTGGAACTGTGGGCTTCCCTGGTGGCTCAGAGGTTGAAGTGTCTGCCCGCGATGCAGGGAACCTGGGTTTGATCCCTGGATCGGGAAGATCCCCTGGAGAAGGAAATGGCAACCCACTCTAGTATTCTTGCCTGGAGAATCCCATGGACGGAGGAGCCTGGTAGGCTGCAGTCCGTGGGGTCGCAAATAATCGAACACAACTGAGAGACTTCACTTTTTCACTTTCTTTCAATTCTGAGACATGTTCACTGCCATCTGCTGATTTTAGAAGGGCCACTAACCCCTGAACTGTTGGGGGAGGGGACACCTCAGGGACCCTGCCCTCTCCTCTGCCCTGGATTATGGTCTTTGAACTGAACATGGCTTTGCTCACTCTAGTCAGGAGTCAAGACAAGACAAAGGCCAACAGAAGCATGATCAAGGGGCCAGGGTGAGGCAAGGTTCCTGCCCCTCTTCATGGTGGCAAAACTCTCATCCAGGGAATGGCCATGCGCTTGTGCTAGAACCACAGTTAGGCAGTGTCCTGCCTTTCTGCTTTGCACAGGAAGCTAGTCCTGCTAGCCACAAATGCAGCGTGAATCGATTTGTCATTCAAGTATCTATCTCCATTTCTTCCTGAAAATCCATGGAAATGACCGCCAAAAAGTATAAAGAGGAAGGAATTCACAAAGGTACTGAGAACAGGTTGGGAGAGGATGTTTCTGTAAGGCCTGCTTTCTACTCTGTCATTCCCAGTGATTTGTGCCCAGCTCTGCCCACGTGGTCAGGGCTGCTGTAGAGTGAAGCAAAGAAGCCCCTTGTGGATGAGGCTCCCTCCATGAATCACACCCTCCATTCCAATGCACACATGACAAAGCCCACATGTGGGAAACACAGTTGTCTTTTCCTTAGAACTAGAAAGTTCACTTGTTCTCCAAGTGAGCCCAGTAATGCAAGGAAAAAAGGAAGGGAGGGTGAATAAGAAGGGATGGGCCAGATGCAGGATGTTGGGATCTGAAAGGTCTCTGGGAAAGGACAGTTAAGAGTCACTCCCAATCAGAGGCCAGAAAGTGAAAGTCCCTCAGTCGTCTCCAACTCTTTGTAACCCCATGGGCTATACAGTCCATGGAATTCTCCAGGCCAGAACACTGGTTTGGGTAGCTGTTCCCTTCTCCAGGGAATCTTCCCAACCTAGGGATCAAACCCAGGTCTCCTGCACTGCAGGCAGATTCTTTACTGTCTGAGCCACCAGGGAAATCCAGAGGCCATAAACTTTGCCAAAATATCAAGGAACCTATGGTAGGCAATAGGAACAATAATGGCAAACTGGAATTCGAGTCCCTCTATGTAAAGCTTGGTAGTTAGTTGGGTATCAGACAGAGAGACCCCTCCTTCAGCCTGACTTCCTGCTCACACCTGGTCCAGGCCCTCAGGCTGCACCCACCCAACTGTGACAGCCTCCTCCCCTCCCCCCTGCCCCTGGCAGTCACTTGAATTTGCTCTCAAACTCATTGACAAGCCCTGTATTTTTAAAGGGAGAAGAGAAAGAAAAACTTTGAGTGTCTCCCTAGGGAGACAAGTGTAGACCAGTGTAAAATAGATACTTCTTGGCCCTCAAGGGCCACATAATCCCTCTATAACTTCCAGCACACTTGAGTGGCTTTCCTCTTCTATCTCAACTTATCCCCTCAGCTCTTTTTTCTTCTTAGTCACTCAGTCGTGTCCAACTCTTTTCGACCTCATAGATTGTAAGCCCCCAGGCTCCTCTGCCCATGGGATTTCCCAGGCAAGAATACTGGAGTGGGTTGCCATTTCCTTCTCCATGGGATCTTCCCAAACCCGAGTCTCCAGCATTGCAGGCAGACTCTACCACCTGAGTCACCAGGGAAGCTCTTCGGCTAGATCTAATCAGGCTGTTTCACCATAAACCCAAGTAGCTCCCCATCCCTTGCCCCCTTTTCTCCATAGCGGTGCAGACACACCCCATCCTGCAAGGCCTTACAGAACATGCCTGCACACAGATCACCTCCCCCGACTTTACTAGCTCTCGTGTTCCCTCCCTCAATTTTTACACAACAGGTGAAAGGACGCTAACCCTCAGGGGCTCTTTGAGCCCTCGCGCGCCCAAGGGCCCCACACCCACCTGTGGGAGTCAGTCCTGCCGAGGGGAGCGCTCAGCCCGGCCCCACAGATGGATGTGTTTCCACACAGCACCCTATGGGTCCCGGGCACCAGCCCACTTCTGACACAACGGGCCTGGGGGCAGCCTCTGAGCCGAGTTGGCGCCCCTCCCATGTCACACACCAGCCAGAACTCCAGCTGTCCTTTCTAGAAAGTCACATAGAACTCGGACACATTTTACTTACTAGAGTGTGCGCTTATGACTCGGGGCAGCAGCTGAAAGAGACAAGAAGGGCAAGGTGTGTGGAAGGGGGGTGGAGCTCCCATGCCCTCCAGGTGCCGCCAGGTCTCCAGGTGTTGTGCATCCCAGAGGCTCTCAGAACCCTGTCCATTAGGGGGTTATGGAGGCTTCCCAACACAGGAGTGATTGATTTAAACCGTGGCCCTTGGCAGCTGAATTCCATCTCCAGCTGCTTTCCCCTCCCTGACGGTGGGAGAGAGGGTGGGACTGAAAGTCCTAACCTCTGACTTGTTACTGACTCCTCTTAGATGATTCCAGCTCCTTCAGTTCAGTTCAGTCGCTCAGTTGTGTCCCACTCTTTTTTCAACCCCATGAACCTCATCACACCCCTCATCAACATAACAAAAGACACATTAATTGATCTCAAGGCTTAGTAAATTCCAAGAGTTCCAAGAGCCCTGTGCCAGGAATGGTGACAAAAAAAAAAAAAAAAAAACAGATGCATATTTCCTGTTATACATCACAGAATAACTTTGTGCTACACAAGTTCACTTGTAGTTACACGGAGTGCACTTGGCCTTGCAAGGGCCTGTTAAAGTGGTTCTTGGCCTGTCAGCTTCTCGAGGACAAGGCACTGACCAGCCACACTCCTGGCCTTGTGAGAGGTACTGCTTACCCCCGTTCAGCTCACCACTTCCAATGCCATAGTAGGGTTGATTTCTCCAGCTCACTTTGATGTTGGGTCACAGATGGTGAACATGTGAGCAGAAATAGGAACTCACATCTGTGTGTCAGGATGGGGCTTCTATTGTCCTATGTCCCAAGTAACTAGGAGACTCCTTGCTAATGTGTGCTCAATACATAACATGACGAAAACTAAACCTTTGTTAAGATGCTGAGACTTGGGAGTTGTTTCTTCTACAGAATAACCTTGGTTGTCTAAGTGGGAGTCTTTGACCAACAGCATCTAAGAGGTTATTCAAAAGGTGAAATCTCAGTTCCTGCCCCAGGCCCATCAGATAAGTATGGAAATTGTTACTTCAAAGTGGCAGAATCAAAACCAAAAATGGGTGCTCAGAGAGCATGGAGGACAGTGCCTGTTATGTGGGGGCAGAGAGCGTGGCTGATGGATAATCTACACAGTCATACAAGGACAGGTGGGAATAGGGATCATGTGCACTGGCTACAGTTGGCTGTATATATGATGAGATCCTCCAAGGAGATGAGCTATGGAGACAGCGACCTGAATACCAGCAGGAGTGAAAGGGACTCAAGATGAGAGCACAACAATGAGAATGCGCCTAACACCCTGTAGCTGCCGGCCTGAAAATAGTTAAGATGATAGGTTTTATGTCATGTGTATTTTACCACACATGTATAAATAAACAAATACAATTCATCAATGATGCATCTAAAACCATCTTTAAAAAAAATTTTTTTCAGGAGAATCTGAAGTCAGGGGCTTGAGAGTGGGGAGATACCGCTTTTTGGACTCAATAAGTAAAAGTAAACAAGTTGAATAAGTAGATCAATTAAATCTCAGATGTGGCACAGGATTAAATCAAGGGGGTGGCTTTCACCACCATCACAAATCCTGAGTGGTTCCAAGGAAGCTGTCAGTGTAAAGTCCTCAGAGTTTATCAGAAAGATCCAGTAAGTCTTTCAGCAGGGCAAAACGGCTCAGGAAAAAGAAACTAAAAGCATGACTCCCTCTGAGTTGGATAGACTCAAGCATACGTAGATGAGATGTAAGATGAGAGCAAAAACAAGTCTTGGGGGCAAAAAGGAGATGTACAGCAAGCCTGGGAAATAAACAGGCCAAGGTGGGCCCTGAACAACGGGGCTGCATTGGCCACAGGCTGCCACTGAGCCCTGGGCGGGTGAGGCCGAGTCTCCTACTCACTGCTCCTGGGAGGGGTTCATGTCTGTGTGGCCCCTCTCCCACCATCATTACACTAGGAAAAATATTGGATAAGGTGTCCTTTCGGTTTATTGGTCTCCAGGTCAAGAGGAGCCACATCTGGGCCCGATGTAGAGACTACCTACCGTTTGAGAGTTATTCCCTCCCTGGAAATCTCCACATACACCTGCCACCCACCTGTGAGAACTCAGCCACAGCCCTCGTTCCACAGCACATGCAATCCGTGCCTCCTGAATTCACGTTTAGTTGTAGGTAGCACCTTGGACTTTGGACAATGCTTCTACAAGTCGAAATAAGTCATGCCCCCCAAACTGTAATGGCAGAGATCCCTGAATGGCACTTTCTATACCTCCCTACTGAGAACAGAAAATAACACCAATATACTTCCTGAAAGACAGAATTATGGACAGGATATAATGTCACATGTACAATTTTATTTTATTACCAGGAGTTAAATCATTTTGAACTGATAAATGACCATCCTATAGGCGATAAATACCGTCAAGAAAACACCATCACACCTCACCAGTGAACGTCCCTCCTCATTTTGCAGCAGCTGCTGACAAATAGAAGACCTAAGACCCTCTGATTATCAGAGGTCAGAATGGCCAGTTAAAACGGGTGGTCTGGTCCTTCCGTTTTATTAATCTTTTTTTGAACACATGTTTTTTACATCAAATAAAGTTGCTACAAAAGCAGAAATAGTTAATATACAATAGTGTACAACAGTTTTGTGGATTTTTTTTGGTCTGGGGGCTGTGGGCTGGGATACCAGGCTCATTTACAGATATTTACTGAGTCTCTGCATTCCCGTTACTTCTTCCAAGTGAAGACTTGTCAGAACACTTGGCTATTTCTGCACTACTTATATAGAGATTATAAGACCTTTGAGCATTTCCTCAAGGACCTTTGTAGAGAAGGTCAGACCTTGTCTGCAGCCAGTATCCACCCAGAGCAGCAAGTCAGCCTGATGAGAGTGAGTCCCCAGCAGAGCCACAGGGCAAACCACGAGGGCTAAAGTGTGATCTGCCTATGGGATCGTGGCCCTGGTGACCTCAGTTAGCACTCTCAGAGTGCTGGCGGGCAGCAGGCTAAGTACACATTTGGTTAGCAACAACGACAAACAACAGCCGAAAACCAAAACTGCTGTGGCAACAGGGCCCCCGAGGCAAGTTGGGCAGCGAGAAGCCCGTGTTCCTGGAGCCAGGGATCCTGACACGACCCACATAACTCAGACCCGTGGTTCCCAGCAAGTCATATGGAGCTCACTCATGCCCCTCGGTATACATGGGAATGTCAGCTAACAGGACAGGACACATTTGAAGGGTTAGTTGCCTCCTCAAACCTCAACTGTCAACAGCCTGATAATTTGCCCTTTCTAGAAGATTCATATGTTTTATGCACTTTCCTACTTGAACTGGCACCATGACCCTGAGCTGCTGAGTGGGGTTCATGTCTATAGGTTGTGCTTGTGCGTGGTGCCCAGGGAGGTCTTCTGATCAATAGACCCTCACACTCACCACTCTGTAACCCTAGTGGGCCACTGCTTGTTTACATATATTCCTTCACTGGGGGCAGTCTAGGCATCAATATCCACAACAAAAGAGAAGCTATTAACATCCAAGACAAGAGAATGGAATTCAGAGCCATAAGAACCAAGCCATTCAGATGAGAGCCCTGGGACACAGAGGTAAGAGCCATGCCCAAGGCCCACACCTGCTCTGTGACCAGGCAGGCCTCCTGGCTTCCAGACCACTGCTTTGACAGCCCTCTGCATCCTCTCCTAGCACCACCCACCTGCAATCTTCCTTTAAAATAAATAGACAATCTCTAGGGTGCTTTCCGAGTTTCAAGTGTTCTCACGCTTTCTCATGCCTGCCCTGTGGGGTCAGCACAGATGCGACCTGAAATGAGATGATTAAGGTGACACTGCCCATTAGGGGCAGAGTTAGGACTGAACTCCACTTTCCTAGTCCATTCTGCACTGGAGAAGATTTGACTTAGCGGGGCTAGCACTGGGCACCTGGACTTCTGGAGTCAGGCTGCAAACTGCAGACTCTACAGGGACAGGGCTTCAGACTCCAAGACAGACCCCGTCAGAGAAGGTCAAAGATAGCTTGCCTGCAGGGTGTGTTCATGGCAGTTACCTCAGGGCACCCCCCATTCCCCCAAAACATTCATTAGGAAACTCTGGACCGAGTCAGAATAAGACAGTAAGAAAGAGTCACAAAGATGTTCATGCCATGTAAGAGAAAATTTGTGGCAAGAGGTTTTCTGTCTGGATTAGTGCAAAAACATGACTGACAGAAATATTATTAAAGAAATGTCATCCCTGTACAATCATGGACACAAGCCACGAAACCAGGGGTTCAGGAAAGGAGAGCTGTGGAAAATTCCCACAGCAATTAGACAGAAAATTTCAAATGGAAAGAATCTAATCGCTCTATTCTGCCCCCAAAAGCACGCCAAACTCCCAGGGGCATCACAGAAAGTTAGGGAACTGCTTCTGGGACAGAAAGTGATCATGCACCGTAGAGTGTTCACAGCTTTTCTCCCAGGTCCAGCCACGCTCATCATGCTTAGACTTGCTCATGGAGTGTCACCTTCCCTGAGCACACACTCAGAAGATGGAAGGTGCCGGGGACCCCAGAAGTGGGTGGGAGTGGCAGAAAGTGCAGGAGGAAAGCAGGCTGTAAGAAACTGTCACAGGCGGGCATTCTCAAGGCAGAGAAGTGGCACGTGCACCTTTGACCCAGCGACTGCCGATCAGGGAAAAGCTGCCTCTTAGATTCGAGGTGGAGAAAAGATGAAGGGAATGCATGGTGTAATTTCCAGTTCTGACTCTTCCTAACCCACCTTGGCATAAGGGCGATGAAGGAGAGAAGAGCTGCAGAGAGAAGGACTTTTAGTTTAGTACCTGCTCGGGAACCTACAGGCTGTTCTGAAGCCCTGAAAACAAACAATCTCCTTAAAGGTCTTCCGCATCTCTTGGCTGCGGAAGGCGTATATCAGAGGGTCAATCACAGAGTTACACATGATGAGGATGAGGTACATGTTGAAGTAAGACATGAAGCAAGAGCAGTAGAGGTTCTGAGGACACGAAATCATCAGGATGAGGTGGAGGAAGAAGGGGGCCCAGCACACGATGAAGACGCCCAGCAGCATGGCCAGGGTGATAGCGCCCTTCACGCCAGTCCTCTGCCGCATGGAGCTGTGCCCAGGTAGGTTGGTGATGCGCCGGATGTGGGTTCGAGCCAGGAGGAACATGTGGGTGTACAGAGATGCCATGAGGAGCAGCATGGTGAGGAACATGGCGATGAGGCAGATGACCACGTATGTGGACTCATAGTACACGATGAAGACTGTGCCACAGCTGGTGCAGAAGGCCCAGATGCCAGCAATGATGGCCCCCGAGCGCCGCCCCGTCATGATGCGCTGGTAGCGCAGGGCGCAGAAGATGGTGACATAGCGGTCCACAGCGATGGCCAGCAGGCTGCACATGGAAGCCACCACGGAGATGCAGATCATGGAGTCGAACACGTTGTCCAGGTGTCTCACGGAGGCATCAGCCATCACCAGGTGCTTGTTGGTGAGCAGGTAGATGATGATGGTCTCCCAGGAGTTGGACAAGCTCACCAACATGTCGGCCACTGCCAAACTGCCCACGAAGAAGTACATGGGGGTGTGCAGGTTCCGGTTCCTCACGATGGCCCCGATGACCAGGATGTTCTCCAGCAGGCTGATGAGGCCCAGGGCCAGGAACACCTCCACCCCGATGCCCATGTCCTCACATGGTGAGGACGCATTCCGGACACTCAGTCCTGAGAGGTTGCCATCCGTGGCGTTCAGCCCAAGATCCAAGAAGTGCAGGTGGAATGAGGAGTTCATCGCTCCTCTTCTGAGCAGCAGATCACTGTAAAACAGGTTTTGATTCGTGATCCAGAGGGGTTAACAGTCTACAGAAGTACACGCATGTGGAGAGCAACCACACCATGAGCAACATGCCCTGTGTGCCTGGGTCCTGGATCCCGGATCCTGGAATAGCGACCCTCTAATGTGAAGCCCCCTCTGCCCTTCTCCCTTCCTTCCACAGACCTCCTAGCAGAGTCATCAGACACCTCAGCATGCACAAGACACTTTTAGTCTTGTTCTTGTCATCTTGGTGCCCATGCTTACTCTCAAAAGTGCCGCAGCTCACAACTTGCAGAACCTCTCCAGTCTCCTGGTTCCACACACACGGTGACTGCCTCACGTTTCCTGAGTGGACTCTGAGTCCAGAAGGACCTGCAGGTCTCAAGAGAGGCAGACAGGTACCTCCTGTTCATCCTGAAGCCCCAAGGATTCATCCCTACAGTTGTCACTAAGGTTGTAACCAAGGTGATCAACTAACTTGAGCATAATCACAAATAAAAGTTACCGTCTTCAGTTCATAAGTTTAGGTTTCATATACACACTAAAATTGAAGCCCTGAATTAAAATTTCCCTAACTTCTGTGTTTGAAAGTCCATGGAGTCAGATTAACAGACAGTTGTATAAGTTCCACAGAAACGAAGTACAAAGAAATGAGGCATTTAGATTTACCAAGAAACCCACTCCAGTATTCTTGCCTGAAGAATCCCAAGGATGGAGGTGCCTAGTGGGCTGCCGTCTATGGGGTCGCACAGAGTCGGACACGACTGAAGCGACTTAGCAGCAGCAGCAGCAGCAGAGCAAGATACTTTCCTCCTCTGTTGCCTGGTTCCTCTCCCGCGATTTATATTCAAAGCTCTCTTTGCCCTCAAACTCAGAGCATATCTAGGGAGAGTCACAATTTCTGTCATCACCTCCATCGTCAAGAGTCACTGTGTGTTATTTGTCTAGTTCGGTTTCAGGGATAACAGCCACCACACTGACGTTTGAGTCCCCAGCCAGCTCTTCTCCACACACAGGTAAGGCACGGTTTGCATCCATTCAAGCCAACTTGAAGCGAATAGAAAGCGCGGCTATTTACCCGTCTCCCTTGTCTCCCTGGCGCGGCTCTTCTTGCACAGCAGCCGTGAGGCTGCATTCAGGACCAGGGCTCGGCCTGGGCACCGGGGGGAAGTGCCATCCCCACAGGATGAGGACTGGGTGGCAGAGGCGCTGCAGCCTCCCTGCGGCTCATCCTTTATGCAGCTTCGCAGGACCGCCTCCTGCCCGCTGCCGCCCCTTCTGTCCCTGCTCTCCAGTCGCGTCCTGAGGTACCACCTAGTGGTCAGAGCAGGGCCCTTCCTCTTCTGGCTGACACCTGCACCTTCTGTTTGTGGAAAATCCTTCCCCCAAAGTGTGTTCAAATGTGTTCTCCAGCAGGTTGTTCTTTTTGACTCTGCTTGTCTCTTCCTCTTTGAACTGTGGAAATACTATGGGATCCTGTGACAGCCTAGGACATCAGTCACTGGTCCCCTGATGACTGTTCTCTGGAACTGACCATGGCGACCCTTAGCTGTGAGCCTGATCCACCTCTTGTGGGACCAAGATTAGCCCTCCTGCAAGGACTCTGACAGGTCAGGTCCAAGACAACAAATGTAATTTTGTTGTTGTTCAGTCACCAAGTTGTGTCTGACTCTTCACGACCCCATGGACTTCAGCACACCAGGCTTCCCTATTCCTCACCATATTCTGCTGCTGCTGCTGCTGCTAAGTCACTTCAGTCGTGCGACCCCATAGACAGCAGCCCACCAGGCTCCCCCATCTCTGGGATTCTCCAGGCAAGAACACTGGAGTGGGTTGCCATTTCCTTCTCCAGTGCACAAAAGTGAAAAGTGAAAGGGAAGTCTCTCAGTCATGTCCGACTCTTCGAGACCCATGAACTGTGCCTACCAGGCTCCTCCATCCATGAGATTTCCCAGGCAAGAGTACTGGAGTGGGGTGCCATTGCCTTCTCCATATCCTGAAGTTTGCCCAAGTTCATGCCCATTGCATTGGTGACGCCATCCAACCATCTCATCCTCTTTGTTACTCAAGTAAAAAGGGAAAAGAGACTTTCCTTCTGCCGAACATCCTGGACTTGGGCAAGAACTTCTGGATCTCCCATTTCTCTGGGACTTAGAACACTGACGGGCAGTCCTGCTGGACCAGGCCTGGCAGAAATACCCAGGGCTGCTCTGTTGTTAGAGATGTGACCAGACGGCCTTTGCAACCAAGTTGTTGGAACCAACACACTGGTGTCCTGCGGCTGTGCCAAGGGTTGCAGGATGGAATGGTAAGAAAGGAGCTGTGTACACACAAAGGGACGGTTGACAGAAAATGGATGATTCAAGCCTCCCTTACTTGTTTCTCATGCTCCATCGCTTGGGCTCTACAGAAGATTCTGGCTTCCCAGTAAAGTGGTAAAAGTGGAGACTTCTGTTAAAGATCATTAACCATCCAGATGACACAGCACAGCTGCCATAGGTGCAGCCCTCCCAGCTTGCGTGCTGGTGACTTTGTGTGTGCTGTACATGAAGTGGCTTCCCCCATGTCTCAGGGGGTAAAGAATCTGCCTGCAATGCAGGAGACACAGGAGATGTGGGTTTGATCCCTGGGTTGGGAAGATGCCCTGGAGAAGGAAATGGCAACCCACTTCAGTATTCTTGCCTGGAAAATTCCATGGACAGAGGAGCCTGGCAGGCTACAGTCCATGGGTCACAATGTGTCAGACACAACTGAGCAAATAACACATATACATGAATTACCTTCATCATAACAGGAGCCTTAGGAAGTGGGTCCTCCCATCACCCCATTTCACAAAGCAGCAAACCCAAGGTCCCAGCGCTGGAAAGGAGCACAGTTGGGGCTCAAATTGACAGCATGAAAATGCCACCAGAGGGGCCCTTGTAGTCACGGGGCTCACTCTGTCCCAGCCCTGGTGGTCACTAGTTTCCTACTGTTTTGGTGCTGCTAAATCTGGTGTGCAGCGTTCTTGTTTTGTTCTGTCTTTATCAGGTTTCAGTATTCAGGTTACCCTGGCTTGGCTAAGTAAACTGGGGACAGATTTCAATTATTTCCTATTCTGAGCCAGTTTGAATGAGTTGGGATTTATCATTTTCTTGCAGGAGAGAGATCCCATCGACGCCAACAGGGCTGAGAGAATGTAGACTAAGCTCTTGCCTCCTGGCTCCTCCCTCATAACAGCATACACACCACACACAGGGCACCCTGAGAGCACCAACTGCACCTGGGCCCCCCCCCCCCATGAAGGATCCTGTGTCCATTTTGTTGCCCAAGCAGGGACAATGCGACAACTGTCGATTCAAAGGCACAGGGGAGACACTTGGGCGGTCTATGAGGCCCAAGGGTGGGACCTGCTGGATGCCCTGCAACACAGCTGGTTCCCAGATGCTGACTCGGGGGTTACTCCACAGGGTCCGTCAGGAAACACTTGGGCTCAGAACCTGGGGGGATGGGAGGGGAGCGGTGGGGCAGCTGGGCTATAGAGCAGGCCCACAGCTCAGCCAACCCTACTCAGAGCTCTGAGAGGTGAGTGAGACAGCCTCTCTGCTCTGCCTGGAAGGGTCACCAGATGCCTTCCCCCGCCCTGGGGAGGTGTGAGGTCTGGCAGGCACAATGGAGGGACCGACACGGCACAGGCTGTTGACCACCACTGCAGCTGGGTGGCATGGCCTCCCTTGAAGGGGTCTGGACAGCACGCGTCCATGTTCTTGGCTCACAGCATCAGTCTGCTTCCCCAGCTTTACTGAAATATTATTGTCACATGATATGTAAACTTAAAGCATACAAGGTAATGGTTTGATACATGTAGATATTGCAAAACGATGACCATAGTAAAGTATTAACATATCCATCAAGTCATTTAATTACCTTTTGATAACACTGAAGATCTTACTCTCTTAACAACTTTCAAGTATACAGTACAGTGTTGTTAACGACAGTCACCAGAACTTATTCTTCTTACATCTAGAGGTTTGTACTCTGATCAGCATCCCTATTTCCTCCACCTCCTTCCTCTGGAAACCACCAACTGATGCTACTTCTATGACTTTGGCTTTGTTAGCTTCTCCTTATCAGTGAGATGATATAGCATTTTTCTTTCTCTGACTTATTTTACTTAATATAATACCCTCCAAGTCCATCCATGTTGTCACAAAAGGCAAAATCTCATTATTAAGGCTGAATATTATTCCAGTGTGTGAAGAATATTTTTCTTTCTCCATTTATCTGTCGATGAACACAGGTTGTTTCCATGTCTTTGCTATTGTGGGTGATGCTGCACTGAACATGGGGGTGCAGATGTCTCTACATGACACTGATCACTGATTTCATCTCTTTTTAATAAATATCCAGGAGCTGTTGTTCAATTGCTAGGTTGTGTCTGATTCTTTATGACTACATGGACTGCAGCATGTCAGGCTTCCTGTTCTTCACTGTCTCCGAGTTTGCTCAGATTCCTGTCCATCCATCTAATGATGATCCGCCATCTCATCCTCTGTTGCCCCCTTCTCCTCATGCCTTCAATCTTTCCCAGCATGAGGGTCTTTTCCAATGAGTTGGCTCTTGGCATCAGGTGGCCAAAGTATTGAGCTTCAGCTTCAGCAACAGTCCTTCCAGGGAATATTCAGGGTTGATTTCCTTTAGGACTGACTGATTTGATATCCTTGCAGTCCAAGAGACTCTCAGGAGGCTTCTCCAGCACCACAGTTCGAAAGCTGGATCATATGGTAGTTCTATTTTTAAATATTTTGAGGAATCTCCATTGTTTTCCCCAGTGGCTACATCAATTTATATTCCCACCAAGTGTGAACAAAGGGTTCCTCTTCTCCACACTCTTGCCAGCATTTATCTCCTATCTTTTGATGACAGTCATCCTAACAGGTGTGAAGGGATAGCTCATTGTGGGTTTGATTTTCAGCAAACTCTTCTACATGCCATCTCTGTGCTGAGGCTCCCTAGACGCTATTGTGGGCCCAGCCACAGAGGCAAAGCTTACTTGGGTAAGACACAGGAGAGAGCATCATGTATTCACAGAAGTTGGGTTACAGATTTTTTTTTTAACTCCAAGGTGTGTAAAACATTTTCATATATCAACTCACCTGATCCTCCCAGCAGCCCTGGGAAACAGTTTCTGTGTCACCTTCTCTGCTGATGTGGACTCAGAGGCTCTGAGAAGCTGAATAGATTTTCTGGCACTGCTGGGCTGAGAAGTGATGCCACCAGCTGTTAAGCCCAGATCTTCTTGCTTCAAAGTCCAAGTTTATAAATACACACAAGCCCTGTACACTGGGTATGAGCACTAGACAGTGGAGTCCTAGTAAAGTAAGTAAAAAAGTAAAGTAAAAAGTAGCTCAGTCATGTCTGACTCTTTGAGACCCCGTGGACCGTAGCCTACCAGGCTCCTCCGTCCATGGGATCCTCCAAGCAAGGATACTGGAGTGGGCTGCCATTTCCTTCTCCTAAGGAAGCAAGCACCAAATCTCCTATGAACATTTGTTGAGAACCTACAATGCCTGTGACTGGCCCACAGGTCTAGAATCTCAGCAAATCCTCCAGCAACATATGAAGTCAAAATCTTTAGCACTGTCTTCCATACAGGAAAACTGAGGCTCAAAGGAGACTGTGACATAGCTATTGATGAAAGCAGGACCTGAATCCAGGCATTTCACCACATCTATGCTTCATGCAGAGTCTGGTATCTTCTTGTGACTCAGTCACACGCCATAGGCGGAAACAGGTGCGACAGGACTGCAGAGGCCATGGGAGAGCAGCAGGGAGGACGTGAAGCCAAGCGGCGGAGGAGGGCAGTGAGGGCGGGGGGCAGGGCCCAGCCTTGGGGCCAGAGGGGGGCCCTTGGTGGGGGTGCTAGCTGCTACTTGAGGGGTGATTCCCAGCCCCAGGGCCGGCATGGGGGAGGGAGGGCCAGTCCCGACATGTCCTGTGGTTGGCTGGAAGGTTTGGGCCTCGTTCTAAGAGCAGAGGGAAGGCCTGTAGGGTTTCAAGCAGCAGATGGAAGCAGCCAGCCGCAGTGGGGAGTGAAACAGGGTCAGGAGGGGAGAGAGCTGTGAGTAGACAGCAGTGCCTCATGGGGAGACGTTTAGATCCCTGGGCGGAATTTATCACCCAGGATCCTGCGATCTAGTTAATTCATGCTCAGACCATGCTCCCCTGAGTATCAAGCCTGAGAACCAAGTCAGCCCTGAGCCAACAGCTTACAGAGCCCAGACACTTAAAATGCCACACCCACCCCTGTGTGTCCACAGGCAAGAAAGGGACAGCTTAGGGTTCAGGGATTCAACGTGGGGCTGGGCGGGGCGGGGGTGGTGGTGGTGGGGGGGGGGTAGGGGGCGGCGGTGGTAATTTTATTTGTCATGTCAGGTTTGTTTGGGCTGCCAGAACAGGGTCTGTGGGTTCTCACATTCAGTGCGTGAGTCAAGGTTCTGTTAGTTCTTAGCAAGCTTATTTTTCAAATCCTATGCACTTTTCCTCTGAAAAGGACTCAGTAATCATCCTTTGATTCAGTATAAAGCTAAGAATCTTAGCAGAAATCTGAAGTAGACAGTCCTTTCCTTCTAGAAGTGTATAAAGCCCAATCAGATCAGATCAGATCAGTCAGTCGTGTCCGACTCTTTGCGACCCCATGAACTGCAGCACACCACACCTCCCTGTCCATCACCAACTCCTGGAGGTCACTCAGACTCACATCCATCGAGTCAGTGATGCCATCCAGCCATCTCATCCTCTCTCGTCCCCTTCTCCTCCTGCTCCCAATCCCTCCCAGCATCAGAGTCTTCTCCAATGAGTCAACTCTTCGCATGAGGTGGCCAAAATACTGGAGTTTCAGCTTTAGCATCATAAGCAGGTTGAACTCACTGTGTTCCTGTCAGAGGGCGTTACTTACATCTCTCCAAGATTCTCGGCCTGGCACTTGGATGATTGTTGGGACATTAGCCACAAGTTCCAGGAGGAGGTCTCTGCAGGTTTTAAATCTTGCCTTCCTGTTCATGTAGTTGCCTCACCAGCTTTGTTCAGGAAGGGCTTCTTCACTGCCTGCTACTTCAGGCTTCACAATAGGACTGCTGTTTCATAACATGAAATTTGGGGTTCCCTTACCCCACATTCCTTCTTTTCTCCTCTTGTGGCCACTGAACTCTTTTTCATTCGTTTAGATCCAGGCACAGTATTGGAGTAGGAGGGCATGGCAACCCACTCCAGTACTGTTCCTGGAGAATTCCATCAACAGAGGAGCCTGGTAGGCTACAGGCCATAGGGTCACACAGTCAGACATGACTGAAGCGACTAAGCAGCAGCTACCCCAAATTCCTCCCTTCTCTCCTCCTGTGGCCACTGAACTCCTATCCATCCTTTTAGATCCAGGCCAGCACCTCTTGCTGGGAACCCTTGGGACCAGGTGCTATGTCCTCTGACCTGTGTGACGTCTGTCTGACACCTTCCTGGTTGACTGTGAACTGCCTGGTGCAGGTCTCCCCTCTAGGCCGTGAGTACTTTAGAATCCTGCTCCATCACTAATAAGAAATGAATTCTTTAAATGTTTCATAGTAATCTCTGCCATTGTGTAAGTTCCTTCTCAGAAAAGTCATTTCAGAAAATGAGGTCTGACATCAGCTGCCAAATAACTGAAGTAAAATCCTCCTGTTTATAATCTGGATGCTGAAGACACTATGCTGACATTTCTTCCTTATCCCCTTTCTAAACCCAAAGAAATTTAGTTTAGGATGTAGGGAGGGAAATGAAAAAATTTTATATATAAACAGTCCTTAGAAATAGGATATGATGAGGTCACAGGGTAGGGAGTCTAATCAAGTGGAGGAATTGAAGACTTATCATTCAAGAAACTTAGAATCTACAACAACATTTCTAAAGAGCAGTCTACAAACCATCAGCATCAGATTTACTGTGGAGCTTCTTATGGACAGGTTGCAGGCACCTCAACTGGAACTTCTGGAAGAAGGATTTTGTGGTTTTAATTAGCTTCTAGCTTTGCTGCTGCTGCTGCTAAGTCGCTTCAGTAGTGTCTGACTCTGTGTGACCCCATAGATGGCAGCCCACCAGGCTCCCCCGTCCCTGGGGTTCTCTAGGCAAGAATACTGGAGTGGATTGCCATTTCCTTCTCCAATGCATGAAAGTGAAAAGTCAAAGTGAAGTTGCTCAGTCATGTCCGACTCTTAGCAACCCCATGGACTGCAGCCTACCAGGCTCCTCTCTCCATGGGATTTTCCAGGCAAGAGTACTGGAGTGGGGTGCCATTGCCTTCTCCAGCTTCTAGCTTTAGGCTCAGTCAAATTTGGGGATAACTGCATTGAATGCATGTTATTTGCCAGGCACACAATGTGTGTGTCCTTATGTGTAATACCTGTAAGACAGGTGTTACCCCATTTTACAGGTGTGGAAGCTGAGGTTCAGTATTATCCACTCATAGGCCAAGGTCACACAACTAGGAGGTGGTGGCACTAGAATTCTCGAAGTCTAACTCCAAAATTGCTTATGGAAGAAACTCGGTTCTAATAAAGAAAAGGTAAATGGGATGAAATGAGATCTTCCTTTTCTCCTTCAAATGTTTTGTTTATGCTATTCTGAACAATTTGTTTTCAAAGAATTTTGTGTTTCTAAGAAACAGCAGCAGCAACCTCTGTGTATAAATAGCTTTTAATTCATGTGAATGGCATTTAAAATGACAGCCCTTCCCCACTGAAATGAAGTGACTGAGTCTTTAGTGGAGTAAAATGACCTTGAGATAAACAATTAAACAAGGAAGCATCTTGACATGAATTTCTATTTTCAGAAAACAGAGATGAAGTGGAAGAAAGAAGAAAAGCGTAATATTTAGCAAACGTCCCCTCACATTAAAATCTCTGCATCCCCAGAGTAGAGTATCCGTCTCATGGATGATCTATAAAAGTACAGACATCTATGTCTTATCCTCTATTTCAAGATCTGCCCTTTCTCGGCAAATGGGAGTCCTGCCCAGAGCCTGGTGCTGGGTTGTAGAGGGG
This sequence comes from Tragelaphus eurycerus, assembly GCA_935064755.1. Classification (NCBI taxonomy): domain Eukaryota; kingdom Metazoa; phylum Chordata; class Mammalia; order Artiodactyla; family Bovidae; genus Tragelaphus; species Tragelaphus eurycerus. The sequence continues at coordinate 19,966,276 of CAKXYN010000023.1, forward strand.
GCCCAGGGCCGAGGAAGCCCCACCACGTCCCCTGGAGTGTGAGTCAGGCCCAGTGGGATTCTTCTGTGTTGCACACTGCAAACCTTGGGCCCCACAGGAGGCACCATTGCAGGGTGGAGGCTGGAGGCTGGGGAGACTAGGGGTTAGGGTTAGGGCTCTCCTGGTAGTTCAGATGCTAAGGAATCTGCCTACAATGCAGATCTGGGTTTGGTCCCTGGGTCAGAAGATCCCCTGGAGAAGAAAATGGCAACCCACTCCAGTATTCATGCCTGGAGAATCCCATGGACAGAGGATTGGGTTGGATACAGTTCATGGGGTCACAAAGAGTTGGTTATAACTGAAGTCACTTAGTACAAGCATGTTCGGGGAGGTGCCCTTGAGGCAACTCAGGGGCTAGCCAACTCCTCTGAGCACCAGGGTCAGCCTCCTGGAAATGTGGCGCCCATGCTTAGTTGCAGCTCATGAGCTCAGAAGCTGCGGCTTATGGGCTAAGTTGCTCGGTGGCGTGTGGAATCTTCCTAGCCTGTGTCCCCTGCATCAGCAGGCAGATTCTTATTCACTGTGCCACCAGGAAATTCCTATCCTGTTATTAAGACCATTATAAAGATATAAACTGATCAGTGAAACAGAAGAGTCCAAAAACAAACTCACACATATATGATCACTTATTACATAACAAAGGTGGAAAACTGGTGTCATAAGGATGGTTTTTCTCAATCAATGATGCTGGGTCAGCCAGAAATCTGAGAGAAAATTTATACCCTAAATCCTAATTTACACTATTAGCAAAAATCAACTCAGTAAGATTTCTGATTTAAAAGTGAAAGGTAAAACAAAAAGACTAGATGAAAACACAGAACACCTTCACGATCTTGGAGTAGACAAAGATTTCTTAAACAAAAAATGCCAACTATAAAGAACATCAGTAAATTGTATATTAAAACTCAAGAGCTTTTCACTTGGAATATACAGGCTCTGTGGTGGGGTGAATGGCGACCTCCAGGGCTCACTTTCCAAGGGGCGTCTTCCAGGACTGCTTCTGCCAGTGGCACTGTCCCCGTGTTGAGCCACTGACAATCCACACCCCTACATGAGACCCTCCAACACGAGCAGATCCACTCGGCCCCTGCTCAAGCTGCTGTATCAGGAGGTGGACGTGTGCGAATCACATTGATGGGCCCTTGTGCACTTGGACTGCTGGTTACTTTGGTCAGGGGGAGGCACCAGCAAAAGTGGAAGCAGCAACCACAGGTGAGATCAAGGAATGTCATGGGGACTGTGAAGCTGGCCTGAGTGTCCACTCCATGCAAGCAGTGATGGTCTACCTTAATCTGTGCTGCATCTCCAGCCCCTTGCCTGTAACCTGGGTAGTTAAAGAATATACATAAAACAGACTTAAAAAATGAACAATTATGAAATGGATGAATAAAATGAAATACTACATGAGCTCTGAAAGTGGTGTTCAATATAAAGGCATATATCACAGTTCAAAAACAAAAAAGAAGAGCTTTATGCCAAATATATTCTCACAATACATTCAACAAATGACTTGTATCCAGAATATACAAAAAAGACAGTCCACCCAATAGAAAAATGGGCAAAACTTGAACAGACATTTCACAAGAGGACAAAGGCCAATAAGCATATGCAGAGTGCCCAGTCTCAGTGAGTGTGTGGTGTGCGTGACAGTCACTCAGTTGTGTCCAACTCTTTGTGACTCCATGGGCTGTAGCTTGCCAAGCTCCTCTGTCCATGAAGTTTTCCAGCCAAGAATATTGAAGTGGGTTGCCATTTCCTTCACCAGAGGATCTTCCCGACCCAGGGATCAAACACGGGTCTCCTGTATTGCAGGCAGATTCTTTACCATCTGAGCCACCAGGGAAGCTTATTAAAACAGACATTTTTAAGTATAAAGACAGGTCAACTTAACAAAGTATCAGCAGATACATGCTTGACTTTATCTTATGATCTATAGACAATACATTAGAATATGTAATGAATCCATACACAATCTCATTAAGAAGCATTAAAATGAAACCTAAAGCCAGTGACATACCGCTATGTGCCTGCCAGAATAAAATGAAAAGACTGACGCTACTGAGTGTTGGTGAAAAAGCGGGGCAACTGGAACTTAGAAAACCCGCTGGGGCAAGTCCAATAAAGCTGAGCACAATGTCTGCACAGTGACCCTGAAATTCCACTCTGAGGCAAAGAAGAGTACCCATGCCCCAAAGTTCACAGACTAGAATACCTGAAGCAATACTATTAACACGTTAATGACCAGAGACTTATTAATACGTCTTTTGTTACCCAAACGTTATTGACCCAGAACTTATCAGTAAGTTTTTAAGACAGTGATACAATTAATATCACCATGCAATGTTTCAGGGCTCAAAATTGATCAGGGGTTCATCATACAACTTATGATTGTCATTATCATTCACATTTTGTCCCATCAGTTTTTTGTTTCAACCTTGTACTATAAATGCAAGTTTATTACTGGGAAAATTTTCAAAAATGACATGTGGCTAAATTTTCAGTGAAGAATTTTTTGGTGAATTTTATGCAGATACTTTGCTTGATTATTCAAGAGACATAGATACTGGTGTCTCAGAAGATAATAGTTCTTCAGAATATAGTTCTGACTTACATGATGTGATTATTATACCAACAAAAAGACAAAAAACTTCAGTGACTGACTCTGATACAGAAAGTGGAAAAAAAAAAAAAACTCACCATACTGGAGAAGGCTTTACAGTTACGTCAGGCTTAACTATTGAATGTAATAACCCATAAAGTTTTAGTCAAATAACAGAATTAATTTTTGGACAGCCACAGGCATTAGTTTCTGCAAAAATCCCTCAGTCAATAATGGGTTAATAGTATTTCCAAACTGGGAACAAACCAAACATCCACTAGATAAATAACATATGGTTTATTCACGTGACTGAATACTATGCAGTCATGAAAACCAACCATGTACAAATACACGCAATAGAAATCTACATACTGTTGAGCAAATAGGCCAATACAAAGGAAAACATATTGTTTGATTCTATTCACAAAATGTCCCCAAACAGACAAAACTATCCCATGCTCTTGGAAGTCCAGACAGTGGTTACCCATGGGAGGCAGCAACTAAAAGGAGAAAGGGACTTCCACGGTGCTGGAAACATTGTTTGATGTAGGTGCTGACTGTATGCATGTTTTCCATCTGTGGCTTCCCAGGCCAGCCTGGGAAAGTATTACTGAGTGCCCCATACCTGTTTAGTAGTGCAGTGAGAAGCAAAAACAAAGGAGAAAAGGAAAGATATAAACATCTGAATGCAGAGTTAAAGAATAGCAAGAAGAGATAAGAAAGCCTTCCTCAGCAATCAATGCAAAGAAATAGAGGAAAACAACAGAATGGGAAAGACTAGAGATCTCTTGAAGAAAATTAGAGACACCAAGAGAACATTTCATGCAAAGATGGGCACAATAAGGGACAGAAATGGTATGGACCTAACAGAAGCAGAAGATATTAAGAAGAGGTGGCAAGAATGCACAGAGAACTGTACAAAAAAGATCTTCACGATCAAGAACTGTACAAAAAAGATCTTCACGACCAAGATAATCATGATGGTATGATCACTCACCTAGAGCAAGACATCCTGGAATGTGAAGTCAAGTGGGCCTTAGAAAGCATCACTACGAACAAAGCTAGTGGAGGTGATGGAATTCCAGTTGAGCTATTCCAAATCCTGAAAGATGATGCTGTGAAAGTGCTGCACTCAATATGCCAGCAAATTTGGAAAACTCAGCAGTGGCCACAGGACTGGAAAAGGTCAGTTTTCATTCCAATCCCAAAGAAAGGCAATGCCAAAGAATGCTCAAACTACTGCACAATTGCACTCATCTCCACACACTAGTAAAGTAATGCTCAAAATTCTCCAAGCCAGGCTTCAGCAATATGTGAACCACAAACTTCCAGATGTTCAAGCTGGATTTAGAAAGGCAGAGGAACCAGAGATCAAATTGCCAACATTTGCTGGATCATGGAAAAAGCAAGAGAGTTCCAGAAAAACATCTATTTCTGCTTTATTGACTATGCCAAAGCCTTTGACTGTGTGGATCACAGTAAACTGTGGAAAATTCTGAAAGAGATAGGAATACCAGACCACCTGACCTGCCTCTTGAGAAACCTAAATGCAGGTCAGGAAGCAACAGTTAGAACTGGACATGGGACAATAGACTGGTTCCAAATAGGAAAAGGAGTACGTCAAGGCTGTATATTGTCACCCTGCTTATTTAACTTCTATGCAGAGTACATCATGAGAAACGCTGGGCTGGAAGAAGCACAAGCTGGAATCAAGATTGCCGGAAGAGATATCGATAACCTCAGATATGCAGATGACACCACTCTTATGGCAGAAAGTGAAGAGGAACTAAAAAGCCTCTTGATGAAAGTGAAAGAGCAGAGAGAAAAAGTTGGCTTAAAGCTCAACATTCAGAAAACGAAGATCATGGCATCTGGTCCCATCACTTCATGGGAAATAGATGGGGAAACAGTGGAAACAGTGGCAGACTTTATTTTGGGGGCTCCAAAATCACTGCAGACGGTGAGTGCAGCCATGAAATTAAGAGATGCTTACTCCTTGGAAGGAAAGTTATGACCAACTAGATAGCATATTCAAAAGCAGAGACATCACTTTGCCAACAAAGGTCCGTCTAGTCAAGGCTATGGTTTTCCCTGTGGTCATGTATGGATGTGAGAGTTGGACTGTGAAGAAGGCTGAGTGCCGAAGAATTGATGCTTTTGAACTGTGGTGTTGGAGAAGACTTTTGAGAGTCCCTTGGACTGCAAGGAGAGCCAACCAGTCCATTCTGAAGGAGATCAGCCCTGGGATTTCTTTGGAAGGAATGATGCTAAAGCTGAAACTCCAGCACTTGGGCCACCTCATGTGAAGAGTTGACTCAATGGAAAAGACTCTGATGCTGGCGGGATTGGGAGCAGGAGGAGAAGGGGACAACAGAGGATGAGATGGCTGCATGGCATCACTGACTTAATGGACGTTGAGTCTGAGTGAACTCCGGGAGTTGGTGATGGACAGTGAGGCCTGGCATGCTTCGATTCATGGGGTCACAAAGAGTCTGACACGACTGAGCAACTGAACTGAACTGAGAAGTAGGCATACATGACCCAGGCTAAACGGGAACAGAGAAGGATGTGAGGTGAAGAGCTGGCTGTTAACCAACTCCAGTCCCATGTATATCTGCTGAAATAAGTCTATCACTAAATAAATGAGTGTAGCAGCCACTGTATCAACTACCTTCAAAGAATCAGGAATAATGTTGCCAGAGGGCGGCAAACGAAGAAGCTTCCTATCAGATGTGCAGCATTTGATGTCAATGAGGGAGGTAGTGATTATACACCCATCATTCCTGTTTGACCAAAGGGATAGTAGGTGTCACAGGCATTATGGTATAACTATGATTATAGGGCCACGTTCCCCGGGTCTGGCCTCAGGTAGAGGTAGACAACAGAAAGTCACTTCTTAAAAGTCATGCTCAGTAGCTTGAATATTTACACTGGCAGTTCTTCCCCATACAAATATTTGCACAGGAAGCCAAATTCTCATTAGAAGGATACTTGAAGACTTCCCACACAACACAATGACAATGAGCTAAGACAGGCTGAATCAGTTCCCAGAAGAGCTAAAGGGACTGCAGAGCTGGACAGCCAGCAACGCTCCTGCAGTCTCTCCTGTGCTGACCCGTGTCACACTCTGCCTCCAAGCCCATCTCACTTGTACCTCTTTGCTCTGATGCTCTAGAAACACCATTAACATGAAGGTAGACGGCAATCATACTTCTCAGAATTCCAAGTTTGGAGAGGGGTGAGTAGGAAACTACACTGATAATCTAGCTCTCAAGAGTCATCACAGCCTCTAATCAATTAATTCTTCTCTCCCTGGATGCAGATTTCTCTGGGGAGTCACACTGGAATGGAGGCCTGATGGCCTCAGGGCACAGTTGCCACCTGGTAGGCTGCTGCGGCCGCAGTTCAGGACACTCTCCTTTTGGTGCAGTGGGAAATGGCCAGTTTCTCCCCCTTCACACTGGCCATGTGGTGCCCTTGCTTTACTAGATTCCAGGCCCAAAGAATTCCATTTGATTGCTCTTAGTTACACACAACCAGCCAGGTTCCCAGTCCATTCCTCCCAACTTCTTTCCACAGAGGCTGTATCTGATCCTCATTTCTACTTCCATTCTCAGAGGACAAACCTAATAGCAGGTCTGAAAGTGCCCTTCAGTCACTCCCATGAGCACCTGACATCACTGGACCTGATAATGAAAAGACCCCTCTCCTAACAGTTTGCTCATGTCTTGGATGGAAAATCACCAAGTATTTAGACTGCAGATGTGTGTGTGGGATCGGAGTTCTTCTTCAGTCACTGCCCACCGCTAGCTGCAGCAAGAGATGTCAGGGAGGAAGAGCAGGGAAGGCAATGTCATAAACACGCAAAGTGCAATGGCCAGGACGCCACACCTTCCGGGGAGGCTCCGAGCACCTCCGAGCACACGCCAGCTCGCTCAGACTCCAGAGCCCACCCAGCTCTCTCTGCTCCTTTTTATCCTTCTTTTCCACTTGGTTTTGCCACCACAAATTATTCCACCCAAATTTTCCATGGAATGGAGAGAGCAGGAGGCGACTAAAAATATGTCTTACTACTTGCTTGGAATACACTAAGATCACTACATGAGGACAGTGATAACAGAGAAGCTTTTCATTCTATACCAAACTATCACAGTACTTTCTGGCACTTTCCCCCAGAACTGACGTAATATTAAAGAGCTCACAAGCCCACCTCCCAGCACCGTCACCAAACCTCAGCTAGCCAATGGCAGCCACCAGTCAGAAGTGCTGTTATTTATTTCCTCCAGTGACTTATGGTTGCTGCTGCTAAGTCACTTCAGTTGTGTCCGACTCCGCGTGACCCCATAGACGTCAGCCCACCAGGCTCTCCTGCCCCTGGGATTCTCCAGGCAAGAAAACTGGAGTGGGTTGCCATTTCCTTCTCCAATGCATGAAAGCGAAAAAGTGAAAGTGAAGTCGCTCAGTTGTGTCTGACTCTTAGCGACCCCATGGACTGCAGCCCACCAGGCTCCTCCATCCATGGGATTTTCCAGGCAAGAGTACTGGAGTGGGGTGCCATTGCCTTCTCCGAGTGGACCACCACATTTTTGTAAACTGGTAACAGCTGGAGATGGACAGACTGTGGAAAGAACAGAAATTAGGTAACCTGTGTTACCTAATAGCTGAAATGTCTGCTATTCTAACATGATGAACAATCAACACATGTAAACAAACTAAGAGACAAGTTTTTTAACAAGTACTCTGGATAATCACAGAAGGAAATGTCTTTTAAAACCATGCATGAAAGAAATGACTTTTAAAAGAGTATGTATAAATTCTCTGCTTTGCTTTTTAAATTTTTTGCTATATATCAAAACTGGTAAGTTTTCTAAGTGGTGATAAATCAAGGACAACAGTTCACTTTGTTGTCAGTTTCGCAAGAGTCATGCAAGAAGCCAGGGCTGACAACTCTTAAGGGTTCTGAAATGGCAAATGCACACTCCAAGTGGGGATGAGACACCAGATCCTATTGCATCAAGCACAATGCTACGATGGAAGAACACGTACTGGTTCTTTCTGGGCTAAACAGGGGAATGGATCGACAGCACACAGCGCCGTGGCCCAGACCTCCATCAGGAGGATCCCTCAAGCCTCTCTGTCAGCTCCCTTCACAGCCATACACTGCCCACTGGCCCAGCCCCACGTCTCCATCCCTGTGGATCCTTGTCCCTGCCTCCCATCCCCCTCTCCCAGTTCCTTATATAAATCTGAGGAAAATGTCCAAACAGGTTCACATGGGAGATGTCCACTAAATCTCGAGAAAAATACCCACAGCATTTTCGTTCAGTAAAGAAATGAATTACATCCTTGATAACTAGAAACATTAACTGCTATCATCGGGAACTCCTATGAGAAAGCCCCCCAAATGCAAAACAATTTTATGCTGGAATCTGAAATGTTTTGTCCAGTTCTAGAACTCAATCATGTTAGCAAATGAACTAGCTGCTATTTAAAATGAAATTTAATAACTGGCTAGAATCCTAAGTTAAAAGTTAATTAACTTTTATCACCATGTAAATTTTAGTTTTAAACTTATATTGAACACTGACATTCAGTTGTACAGAGAGCAATTATTTTAACCCTGAAAAACACTTAGAAAAACTTCGGAAATGAGCACACATCCCTGTGAATTAGTACACTCTCACCAATTCTACAACTGCAATACGTTTAATACTGTAAATAAACACTGGACGAAGCAGAGCACTGGTGAAAGAACTCAGGCTTTAACACATCATTTTATAATTTTTATGAGCTACGAGAGTGGAGGCAAATGGAATTCTTAGAACATTACTTAAAAATAGATTTTTAAAGACAAAGGTCCCATCTCATTCTTATATACACACACAAAGTTCATCTGTCACAGACAGCAAAAGTTCCATTTATACACTGGCGTTTCCAGCAGCATCCTGCCTGCTGAGAATAGTTACATTTAACAAGGGCATCAGATCTATGGAAGGTGGACCGTTCAAATCTGTATAAGACAGAACACAGTTGCTCTGGTGCCACTGCACATGTGACGTGCTCACTGCTGCTTCTCAAATGCAAAAACCAAGTAAATACCTAAAAAAAAAAAAAAAAGACAAATAAAATCAGAGGTTGGTTTCTCACATCCTCAGGGCAACAGTCTTGGTCTTATTCATAATTTGGTGAAAATTCTCAAGCAGCTTTTGAAAGAAACGTTCCATTATTTATTTCGAAGAGTTCTTCAATAATTGTGAGTCACACTTAGGTAAATATGGGATCGTATCTATTTACTTGAAAACAAATATCTACCTACTGTAATACTCTGACATCACAGCCATGGAGCAATCCAACTCAACAGCTCTAAAATCTCTACTGATAGGTTGAGGAAAAAAAGCATAGAAGTAAAGAAAATGAAAACTGGAAACTTTATGATTTAATTATTTTTAACTGGAATAACTACACTACTGTGAGCCCAAGGTACTCTTAAGTTTGCTACCTGTGGGTGGGTGAACCCTAAAAAAAACCGTAAAGGAATATAACGTGCATGCTGAAGTTCATCCAATTATCCAGCTGTAATGCTAAGGGCATGATAAGAAAAGTGGGCCAAGGCTACCTGAGGACTCACAACCCCAGCAGAGACACATCCAGCCTCAAGAGCATGCTCCCTGAAACCGGGCCTCCTGCTCCACGTGCGTTCACTCAGGCATCCAAATGCACCTGCAGCTCCTCATCCTGAATCACTGAGGTTCAAACGTATCTTCTTCTAAGATATTGACAGACGTTATAGTTATGAAGACGACAGAGATGACAAAGTCTCGATATCACAAGCATGTTCAGGATGTTCACTAGGACATTCAAGCAGCAAGTCAAGATAATAAGCCATGTGACAAGGAAGCCTTGCCCCTTGGGTCAACTGTAGGACAGGGGACGGACAAAGGATGGTAGACCATGTAAGGGCCTCCCAATCCTCGAGCTCTCTGCCCCTCAATCCAGTCTGCACAGAAGCATGAAGGCAGTCTCCCCAACACCTCTCTGATCATGCTGTTCTTTACTCATCATCTACTACCTCCCGAGTCTTTTAGGAGTAATGAAAGATGGCTGGCAGCAGAGCAGACAGCCGGGCAGAAAACAGGCAGAGTGATCAACAACACTGTAAATTCCTCTTGAAGGTCAGATAGCAGAGCAACCTAAAGCTCTCATGAGCAAGTACTAAGGCTCAGGACAGTTCGGCATCAGAGCTTGCCCTGCATTCCAAGTACTGTCTACAACCAATCCTGCCAAACCCATCCCAAATACTTCTGCACCTACTGCAGGTAACCTGGCTGTCCTGAGCTGCTCTGATGTGGGGTCACTGAAAACTAATACTCGATTTCAGATCAGCAATGAGTAACTTTCTCTCTTTTCTAACTCAAAAATTCTGGAAGTCTCACTAATTATATAAAATAACTTCTGTGCCAGCATTTCAATTAGGATTTAAACAAACAAAACTTGAACCACTTCTGATTTGTCAGCAACACATTTAAAGCATCTTCTAGAGGAGCAGCAAGCTCTGGAAATACAAGCTCATGATTAGACCAGTAGGAGTTTAAAATACAGCTTCTCAGACTGTGGCACAACCCACAAAGCCCTCTAGATTGTAAAAGTGTAACTCGTCACAGAGCAGAAGGCCCTGACACGATGATCCTGGCTGCCCGGTGGCCACTGATCCTTTCCTATTGCTCTTCTCGTCTCTAACCCCCTTCTTCTTCAAGTGTATGGAGGCTTCTAATTCACATGCACAGTATCATTAAAGTCCACATTTAGTATAAAAAAAACCGTCCTGATCTGCAGCCAGCACCACCACCACGACCTCTGCCCAAGGTTATCCTGCTATACTGCCCTTTGGCACTGACAGGACAGCTAAGGCAGCTGCGTATCTGCACTCCAGGGAAGCCAAATAAATGTGTCAGTTCCTGCACACATTCCCACATTCATCAGAGATGACGTCTCTAATATCTTCCAATCCCATTTCTACTAAAGGAAACAATATCCTGAGACAAACAAGCTCCAAGTTTTAGCCCTTGTTTTCCCTTTTCCTCTCTTTCCATTCAGCAAGTCCTAAGACTCCTCCTTTCATGTGGGCTTCTGTGAGGCGAAGGCTGCGAGTGTGAAGCACCTGGGTTAGCTCTCTGACCTTAGCCAAGCTATCTGCCTGATTTCTTATCTGTGAAAAGGAGGAATGATTAACAGTAGTCTACTCATGAAGCTGTGAGGACAGAATGATGTGTAACACATGAAAGCTTCCAACAGCAACCAGGCCCAGGCCAAACATTCCATAACACCATCTGTTATTATTTTCCAATTTCTCTAGTTTTCACTGAGTGCTCCTTCATCTGTTTTCCCCATTACAGGAACTTCAACGTGTAGAACAATTTGCCTAGAAGTCACTTATTTATGTTTCTTCCACTTCGAGGAAGAGAGGTAGTATTTATTTTTTGTATCCTCCAAAGCCCTTTCATAGATCTTTATGTAACTCAATATTCAAAGTGTTCATCTCTGATTACCTCTGATTTTCTCTTCAATATAATCAACAAATACTTAAGTGAAGAATGGGAACTACCTTGTAAGTCCTCAGGGTGACCATATGGGGCACCACCATCACCCTGGCAGGGAGGCTCTGGGACCTAGAGAACTGGCCAGGCCTCTGACTGCTCAGCCAGACACGTGCGCCTCACTTCAGAATGCCTCCACATCATGGCTGTTCCCAACCACATATCCTCCAAGACATCCTGCTCAGTGCTGCTTAACTGAACATTTTACCATTTACTAAGCCTTCACTGTTAACATCAGAGAGGCCACAACCAAGTGAAACACAAGGAAGTGGTCCATAAGCCAAAATTCCCAACAGAAATGTGAGATAAAGATGTAAAATATAGACGGTTTTGTAGTAACAAGCAGACAAGGGAAATATTTAAGAACGCTCCAAGTTTACGTTAAGAAACAACCTGCATATGCCTTCTTTTGGCACTGAACAGCCTTGCAAAACAAGGGGAACTAGACATTTATAAGAATTTTGTGTGAACACAATCATCCCCTCACAATCTGTGTCAGAAGAATTTCTAAAATCTTCCAATTTTAACAATCACTTTGAAGCAATCTTTGCAAATGTCAGTAAATCTACACTGACGATATACTCACTTGTAGCTTCCCATTCTGATTTACTTAAGGTCCCCTAAAATTAAAAAAAATAAGGAAGAAAATTTCAGATTGAATATAGAAGTACATGTATACTTATTTTTCAATAACAGTCAGAGGTGCTCCAAAACCCTAACTTCACTATAAATATACATACAATTCACTGTTAATATTACTGTGATCTGAATATAAAATAAATCAATGAGATTAACTTTTAATGCCATCTTCTCATCACTTTTGTGCTCCTGCCAATTCTCTAAACCACTGATTCTCAATCAAAGGGTGAATCTGCATAAACAGGGTATTTATTTGTAACTGGACAAAGTACTGAGTTTACATTTTTAACTTGGGAGAAAAAAGGCCTATCTTGAAACATCAAATAATACTGCAGGAAGGAATAAGACTTTTGTGTTTTTACAAAGGAAATCACAAAATATCTATCATACAAAAAGGAACTAAACTGCATTTAGTAACATACTTGCTATTTTGCAAAGACACTGAGTAATAAGATACAGTGACAAGCCTAGTAACTAAGGAAATAAGAAGTGATAAATGTTGAAGAAGTGGTAAATACACATCAATACTGTAAGATGTCAGCAAAAATGTGTTACACAAATATCTAAAATTTCTATTGATAACAAAGTCACAGCTACAACTAGTAATACCACTATGGTTGTGGACCATTCATAATTAAGGAAAATGTGACCTTCCACATAGAAGTCTGTGAAGATGTCATTTTTCCTCATCTAAGTTCATAAGCCCCTGAATTATATCTACAGAACACCGCTAGTCAGTAGCGTCCAGGCTAAGATACAATGATACAGCAAGAAAACTCTCAAGCCAAGCCAAGAACATTCCTCCCATCTAACTTTCTCAAATATAGCACTACATTTCTCAGCATTAAAGTGCATTTTATTCTGTATTCTACAATTATAAAAAGTCATAACTTAGGAGAAATAGGCTAAAGTGTATCTGATTTATAAGTCAGTGAACCCAAGTATTGTAAACCAGTGAAATAATTTAAGTTTCCATTTTCCTGTAAGACTTGTTAAAGAATGAAACCTTACCAAAGGTAGCTTCACTTGACCGTTCTTCATGTACTTCGCTGCATGTTCATAGTCACCCACCTTCTCAGAGGCAAGTCTGGAATTCTCGTTTGCAGGATATGGCTAAGGAATCAAGGGAAATTCCTAGTTGAGTCGTTACATTGAAATTTACAATTCAGAATGAAATACCCTAAATCACTGAAATGAAACCATAATCTTTAAATATTACTTCAGAAATAAAAACTACACACACTTTTGAAATATTAAAAAAAAGGAGTGAAGGGAATCCTCTCTGAACAAAGAACCTGCTGTGGTTAACAATGAGCATGGCCAGAGTATCTACAATTACAGAGTGTCACAGAGGGACTGAACAGTGTGCTGAATCGCCACCAAGACCACTTGGCAGCTAACACCTGTAACTCCGTTACTCCCGGGCAAAGGTTTTTTCTGCCATAACTCAAACCTGAAGGAAGTTATCAACACAAGAGTTAAACATTCATCTTAATGTACAGTGACTTAACCGCCATGGAAGTAAGAACAGCAACTGGAAATGATACAAATAAAATTCAGTCAAAAGAACCTCAAGAGTTTCGAAAAGAAAGAAAACATCCAGCCTCCAATACAGATCGTCTCCACAATTACACAGAATATGAAGAAAGGCCTCAAAAAATGCTGTGTTTTTAAAGATATGGTGACCAAATGTCTGATATTCAAATTACTTCAAGCATTATTTTTAATCCATATTCAGTATTAGGTTGGTGCAAACATAATTGCAGTTTCAGACCGTGAATTTTAAATCATTGTAACTAGGCTCAAACACATCATTATTAATCAAAAAACCATTCTGGAACCATTAAAATCAACACATTTTTGCCAATGAGAAATAAATTTGCTTATTCCTGTAGTGTAAAAATTCATGCTTCAGATACAGAGCAGCCCCAAATGCCAACAGTCCTCACAGCGTGTTAAAGCTCTGTCCTAGGTGCTGAACAGTCTAGCATTGGCACCAGTTATCTGTGCAATTTATATAAATACTGAGTGTGTCCATGGCCTTGAAAGGAATCTCAGAAACAACCAAACAAGTCTGCAACAACCTGGGATTTTTACACAATTTCTAAATACTCACCTCCAGGGCCTGCATTCGTTTTAACAGCATTTTATTTTCATTGTTCTTAATCTTTTCCTCATAGAATTCCAGAAATGTTTTTTTGTAGACTAATTTCATATTGTACTTCTTCGCCATTCTGTCCAAAAAAGATTCTTTCATGAAAAGGCTTCCAAAATATTTATAATTCTTTATGCAACAGTAACATCTTCTGGGCTTAACTAAAAACCTTACAAATTCACAAGAGGACCATGCAAAATAAGTGAAGGGCAACACCCTAGTGACCTGAAAAAAACATGCAATTAGATCTCCCTGGGTCACAGAGAACTCCAGTAACCTAACAAACAGGACAGGAAGTGAAATGAAAATATTCCCTTTCATCTTCTGGATTCCCTGGCAAGACAAACTATTAGTTTTTATCCTACATCTTGAACTGTGTCTTCACAGGTTTTTACAGGTCTCTTTTTCCCAACTTCCAAATGTCATGGTTCTGAAGAAAGTGGCCCAGATCCTTGCTCGATGTCACTCCTTGATGTACACAGCTTGCCAGCAGTGGTGGCAGCTCAGTCCTGGCTTTTGTCACATTCACTCCAAGTTCCCTAGAAATCTCCACCAGGACAATCCCAGGCCTGCAGGGCTGAATCCCACCAGCCTGTTCTCCTGCCAGTCTTTGCTATTTCAGTAAACCATCTAATCCTCCTTGCCACCCCACCCTGTGCCCAGTGTTCAGCATGCCACTGCATCCTCTCCATTAACCTGCAAAACATAATTGGAACAAGCCCACTTCCAATCCCGACACTGGCCACCAGCCTGCTCTATCACCATCACCATTCAATGTGGTACCACTTCGTTTGCTTGTTTCCCTGCTTTTATTCTTACCCTCCCTCAACCAATATTCCAAATGCAGTCAGATGAAGCTTCAAAAGTGCACAGGTCATGTCCTTTTAAAACCCTCGTTGGCTCCCCAACACACTTAAGGCAAAACTGGCCAACTAGACACCCTTTAGATATTGACTTAGATGTCACTTTCTCCCAGGTGGCTTCCTCAAGTCCTAATTACATTAGGTCTCCCTTTGCTCTGTGTATTTATCTTTCCCAGTGCAATTGCCGAAGCAGATTACTGTGCATCTGTAGACAACAAAAGGGAACCTGAGGATGATTTCAGACAACAGATAAAAGATGAGAGGAGGAACAGGACAAACCCTGAAAGGGGACCCTTGATGTGACAGATGAGGGGACAGAGCGAAGGGAACATGGGAGGGCCACTCAGCTTTGCAGGTAAGAGCCGCGTGGATGGCAGGAGTCCCTGCCACTTGCATCAGGCCCCTTGGGAAGACAACTCAGGTCAATATAAAGCCTCTTCTATTCTAGGCAGTTCATTTTCTATCAAAAAATATCCAAAATAAGCCTTTACGAGGGAAACTGAGCTTTACATCTACAAATATCATAATTACAAAGAACAGAGACTCAATCTGACCGATTTGAATAGGTCTGCATATGAAAGCTAATTAACAAGACAGTAAAGGCGGCTTGGATCCCTATGCATTTTCAGATTGTCTCTCCAAATATCTATCTCGATAAATGATTTATAAAAATTTGAAAATTAAAATGACAATTTATTACTTGATATGTTTATCATCATTAGCAATACAAGCAGAAAAGATTGCTAATGTGTGCTTAGCCATATAAAAAAAAAACAACAACTTCGTTTCATTCTTTCTTTTGGGGTATACTCAAATCACCGTCAACCAAAAGCACCAAGCTAACATAACAAACATGTAAAATAACACACTAAAAATGTTTTAATTTCTTCAAGCCTGACATTTCCCCAAAGTTTGCTAATTATAAGGAAAATCTGATATAAATTTTTAAACTTTCAGATTTATAAATTGTGCATAGTATTTTCCATGTTTAATCACATGCTACTTCATTTTCTTATTTTCTTTATTTTTATTTTATATAAAAGTTTTATACACTGTAGAACTCCTGAAAATCCTACATCCATAAATTTACAAGCTGACTGAAACACAATTCAAATAAATAATCACCATCTAAAAATAAGTAAAAAAATAAAGCTCAACCTTTTCCTCAGTTAATGAAGGCTTTATTTTAAAAAGAAGAAAAAATAAAAAGAAGGAAATACACTTTGGTCAGCTGTGACATGGCCCACATTTAACTTGACTCTTCCACACTTCCTCTCAGGGAAACCCCCAAGACCAAGGTGTCTCATTAGGCCTTGGAGCCCTACCTGATAAAGCCTGAAACCTCAGCTTTCCCTGGGGTTATGGTTTGCCAGGACTCCTAAGAATTCAGGTTCATGAATACATTCCTGAGTCAGGATTTTACTATCACCACTGCCATGAGTCACAATTTCATAAGCTATAGTGAAATATATGCTATGCTATGCTAGGGTCAGTGGTCGCCTGTCCCGGAACCACGGCCCAGGAAGAAATGGAGGGGCCGGGGGGACGGGGGGGGGCCATGCCTTCCCCAGTGAAATATAAAACAACTTTTAATATACCTGTTCCCGTCAAAAGGAGGATCCCTATTTTGGGAGGACTAATTTTAGTTACCCAAGTACCAGTAAAAACAAATCTTTGCTATTTCTAGGTGTCAGTTATTTCATGCCACAAGTTGTAGGCAACAGGCTGCCTTTTCTTGCTTACAGGATAAAATAGTTTCAGGAATAAAAGAAACTAAATGAGTAAGGCTGTAAGTCACCTATGGCACCAACCGTTGAGTCTTAGTTTTGTCATTATTCAGGCTATACTTCTTAAGATCCCACTTAAAATAAGAGACAAATAGAAATACTGATTTTCCCCCCTTTACCTTCATTCTTATGCAAAAAGAGAATGTGCTATGTGCTAAGTCTCTTCAGTCATGTCTGACTCTTTGTGACTCTATGGACTGTAGTCTGCCAGGCTCCTCTGTCCATGGGATTCTCCAAGCAAGAACACTGGAGTGGGTTATCATGCCCTCCTCCAGGGTATCTTCCTGACCCAGCGATCAAACCCCTCATCTTTAATGTCTCCTGCATTGGCAGGTTGAGTTCTTTACCACTAGACCCACCTGGAAAGTCCCCAAAAGAGAAAAGTAACACATTAATGACATTCTTACTCATTTAACAATGGAAAGTAGACCAAGAATTCAGGGACATCCACAACACCTTCCAAGTTGAAGTCATATTTGCAGCCAAATAAAGGATAATCTCCTTTCTTCTGAAATTTCACAGTATATATTTCATTTCCAAATGATTCTGTTTCTGAAGCTTCAAGGCGTCTTCTATAAGTTACACGCCCCCCCCCCCAAAAAAATCAAATTTATTATTAGGTCAAATTTATTTTGATCAGATTAAATATGGGGGGGAACACACATGATGCAATTGATAGCTGTGAAGTGGGTCTGAGCTACTTTTAAGAAGCAATATGCTAAAATATCATTAACAATCTCACTAACAAAATTATGCTAGAAATAGGCTTTATGATTATGACAGCTGGTTAAGTCTCATCTGATCTGGAGTTTATCTAGCAATACCACCTCTGGCTTTTTGGCTCAATGAAACATCAGTCCCCAGCTAACACACAAAGATGTTGGTTCATCTGTAAGTCTGACTTTTTAACTTAAAACCAGATTATCTACACAAATACATTATCAAAGCACTCAGCCCTTCTATAAACTCTATTTCTGATAAATATCTGCTGCTCTAAAATAAGCTTAATTGTGAATAGTTTATAAACCACAATGTATGAAAGCACTTACATCAATTCCAAGCTATTGGGAGTAGTGCCAATAAAATAGCCTCCAGGGCTCAGTCTCTCACACGCATTCCTGAGCATGACATCAGCTTGCTCATAGGACTCGAACGAGTAATGGCAGACAAACTGACAACTGCAGATGTCAAAGCACATTTCTCGGTCACGAAACTTATCAGTCAGGAGTTCCTGAAACAAATTATAATGGGTCAAGATTTTGAAATTGGCTGCAACATAATTAGTGAACTTATAATATTAGAAATTAGAATTTATCCTTAAAATAAAAGTTGACATGCCCTCCAACCAACCTATCCTCTATCATTATGCATCTTAAGGATCATAATAAAAATGTTCTCTTTCTGGTTCAATATAATTTGATTCCCACTTTCACAGTAATTTTAAAAACTAGAGATTCTGGAATCATACTAAAAATACATCAAACAAACATATGACATTTAAAGGAACTGATTCTTTAATTGGCTTTACTGGAGAACTAAAGTAAAATGATGTTGACCTATATACTTGGGTTTATGAAAAATAGAAAGCCAGCCTTTGAGACATTTTTTATTTTTTAGGCTGTGCTATGCAGCCAACAGGCTCTTAATTCCCCAATCAGGGAATGAACCTGGGCTACAGCAGTGAAAGTGCCAAATACTAATCACCAGACTGCCAGAGAACTCCCTGGGAAATTTTGCAAAATGCAAAATTTTTTTAAAGGTTTCTAACTTTCTAGCAATATACTACCACTCCTTTCCACCTTCACAACTGCAAACAAAACGTGTAGTTAAAGGTATCTATAATAATTTAACAAGCTAACAAGTCAGAAAAGAGAGATAAAGTTCAAGGGGGAGATTTTCAGCATTTCAAGTGCCTCTGTAGTCTTGAACTTCAGCTGTCAAAGAGATCCGGAAACAGGTGTCACCAGACTGTGACATGTTGGGAAGCCGGTCAAACAAATTACAAGGTAAACAAAACCTAAGTGCAGATCTATTTCAAAATAATAGAAAAAAGTGCCCAAACAGAAAAGCAACAAACGATTTCCAAAGTTAAAGTATTAAAAGCTAAAAATTGCCACAAGTATTTGGTGAGTCATTTAAGGAAATGTATCATTAATAGAATTTCTAGCTGAAATTAAAAATGCCATGTCCTAGGATTTTTAATGTTTCAAAGCACATTTTTAAAAAATGACCTGATTTTTAAAACAAATCACTTATTCAAACTAAAAATATAAAGACATACTTCTACAAAACCACATACCTTTGAACAATCAGCAGTTATAAATTCTGCACTGAAAATATACTCATTATCACGACAACGGTTTTTCATGTCCTCATACCGCTGCTGACACTGTCTGACAGAAACATCAGCGATATCTGGAAGGGGAAGGGGCATCAGTGACGTCAGCAGAGGCCTACATTACATCAGAAACACAAAAATGGCACAATCTAGATTTCATCTCAACTGTTGAACTCTAGCAAGGAATCTAGCCTTAGAAAAGCAAAAAGGTTCTATTTCCTTCAAAACAAGGGAGAATAAAGTCTTCTGTACCAATGCAAATGGCCCATATTTTTCAGAATGAATTAAACACTTTCTCAATAAGTATTGACAACAGAGAAAGTCTATCATGATTTTTAAATGCTTATTCAAAGTTTAAAGCAGAAAGTTTAGATTCCAATTTGAATTATAAAACCTAACTCTGTACACTCAGCTCTTTATATTTTATTAATAAAATGTTATTTGTTTTTTCCCAGTGTTGAGACTTGCACTGCAGGTACAAAAACACGAGTGGATGTTGTTGTTCAGTCGCTCAGTCGTGTCTGACTTTTTGCAACCCCATGGACTACAGCACACCAGGCTTCCCTGTCCATCAACAACTCCCGGAGTTTACTCAAACTCATGTCCATCAAGTTGATGATGCCACTCAACCATCTCATCCTCTGTTGCCCCCTTCTCCTCTTGCCCTCAATCTTTCCCAGCCTCAGGGTCTTTTCCAGTGAGTCAGTTCTTTGCATCAGGTGGCCAAAGTGTTGGAGCTTCAGCTTCAGCATCAGTTCTTCCAATGAATATTCAGGGTTGATTTCCTTTAGGATTCACTGGTTTGATCTCCTTGCAGTCTAAGGACTTGCCTGGTGGCTCAGTGGTAAAGAAGCTGGCGGCAATGCAGGAGACCCAGATTCAATCCCTGTGTCAGGAAGATCCCCTGGAGAAGAGAATAGCTACCCACTCCCATATTCTTGTCTGGAGAATTCCATGAACAGAGGGGCCTGGTGGGCTACAACGCATGGAGCTGCAGAGTCAAACATAACTGAGTGACTAACACAAAGAAATAACAGTTGATACTGTGTCATGAATATCAGATAGGAGCACCAATGATACTGCTAATTCTTGATGTATTTTTCACTGCTATAAACCAGCTCAGAAAGAAAAAAGGGGAAGGAGGGAAGCCAATTTCATTTAGGAATGTCCTTGATAAAGCAGTAAACATTAATTTTACAAAATCTTCAAATCATTTCTGTTATATAACGAAGTCTATCTGAATAGGACTGGTGTGACTGTTTGTGAGCTGTACTGGCCAATTTTTTTATTCAAAAATTGTTTTCACTTGAAGAACAACAGACAGACAAACTGCTTATTCAAACCTGGTAATCTGGCAGACCTTTTCTTCAAAATGAAAAAGGTGAAAACTACAGATGGTATTTGTTACCAATGGTAAACCTGAGCTTTCAAGTGAAAACTACAACTCTGAAAAAACTGTTTCTATCACGATGGGCTTACTCCTTGGAAGGAAAGTTAGGACCAACCTAGATAGCATATTTAAAAGCAGAGACATTACTTTACCAACAAAGGTTCGCCTAGTCAAGGCTATGGTCTTTCCTGTGGTCATGTATGGATGTGAAGAAGGCTGAGCGCCGAAGAATTGATGCTTTTGAACTGTGGTGTTGGAGAAGACTCTTGAGAGTCCCTTGGACTGCAAGGAGATCCAACCAGTCCATTCTGAAGGAGATCAATCCTGGGATTTCTTTAGAAGGAATGATGCTAAAGCTGAAACTCCAGTATTTTGGCCACCTCATGCGAAGAGTTGACTCATTGGAAAAGACTCTGATGCTGGGAAGGATTGGGGGCAGGAGGAGAAGGGGACAACAGAGGATGAGATGGCTGGATGGCATCACTGACTTGATGGATGTGAGTCTGGGTGACCTCCGGGAGCTGGTGATGGACAGGGAGGCCTGGCGTGCTGCAGTTCATGGGGTCGCAAAGAGTCGGACACGACTGAGCGACTGATCTGATCTGATCTGATCACGATGGGCTGGGCATTGTCCCAATACTAAAGACTTTTCTGATTATGGTGATATTAAACCAATGTGATTTCTTGATGCCAACGTTTAGAAGATTTGCATAATTTTAGTGAACAAAATCTCACAGGGCAAAGTGCAAGATAGAATTAATGGAGTTTCACATCAAATAATTCCATTTCACTGCTCATCAAATAACACATCGCAACATACTGATGCAGAAACAGGGGTGCAAATTCAGCTGTCTTTTATTATTACAGACTTAAGAATCTGCAAAAATACTTTTAAAATGCTAGTCTTCTCACTAAATAAATTTTACTTGTAAAAATTAAAGCTATTTTTTAAATTGTCGGTTTTAATTTCCATAATCAATAGATGTAACTACATACACAAAAGCTTCCTGGGGTCCTTAATCATTTTTAAGAGTGTACTGACCCCATGAATTGCAGCACACCAACTCCCAGAGTTCACCCAAACTCATGTCCATCGAGTCAGTGATGCCATCCAGCCTCTCATCCTCTGTCGTCCCCTTCTCCTGCCCCTAGTCCCTCCCAGCATCAGAGTCTTTTCCAATGAGTCAACTCTTTGCATGAGGTGGCCAAAGTATTGGAGTTTCAGCTTAGCATCAGTCCTTCCAAAGAATATCCAGGACTGATCTCCTTTAGAATGGACTAGCTGGATCTCCTTGAAGTCCAAGGGATTCTTCTCAAGAGTCTTCTCTAACATCACAGTTCAAAAGCATCAATTCTTCGGTGCTCAGCTTTCTTCACAGTCCAACTTTCACATCCACACATGACCACTGGAAAAACCATAGCCTTGCCTAGATGGACCTTTGTTGGCAAAGTAATGTCTGTGCTTTTGAATATGCTATCTAGGTTGGTCATAACTTTTCTTCCAAGGAGAAAGCGTCTCTTAATTTCATGGCTGCAATCACCATCTGCAGTGATTTTGGAGCCCCCAAAAATAAAGTCTGCCACTGTTTCCACTGTTTCCCCATCTATTTCCCATGAAGTGATGGAACCAGATGCCATGATCTTAGTTTTCTGAATGTTGAGCTTTAAGCCAACTTTTTCACTCTCCTCTTTTACTTTCATCAAGAGGCTTTTTGGTTCCTCTTCATTTTCTGCCATAAGGGTGCTGTCATCTGCACAGAGTCGGACACGACTGAGCAACTGAACTGAACTGAACTGAACTGAGGTCATAAACCAGAAACTGTGAGAAGTGCCGATTTAGGCAACATGACTCCACAGGCAGTGCTGTGCACTTCCATGACTCCTCAGACAGGAAGGAACATGTTGTCTGCCTGCCCCTCTTCTGGGTTAAGATTGACTGGGAGGTTCAGGTGCTTGATTAATCCAGTTAAGTTCCTTTCAACTTTTCTCCTAATAGCTTCAGCATCTTTTAATGACTGCAACTAGAGCCATTATTTCATCAAGGGTGGAAAAATTTATTCATTATGATTTTTCAATATCATTTGGTTATACTGAAATATGGTTCATATAGAGTTAGAAAAGATAAATACCCTCTACCTTTGTTTATACGTTACAGTTTCCTTGCTCCCTCCAAATCTGAACAATGAGATTTTCCCCTTATTTCATGTGTTTCAATCCACTATAATTACTGTTGTTTTTTTTTTTAATTTATGAAGCTATCCTATCTGTGATCAGTGAAAGTCTTTCCAAGTTTGTGCTTCAAACATGGAGTCTGACATGACTTCAATCATCCGTGGTCTTACCACCATCAGTGAATTCTCATTCCTCATTTAAAAAACACCTGTCTCATGAGCAGCTCCCAGACATGTTGTGGTACGGTATTTCAGTGTTATGCCCATAATATATCTTTCTTATTTCCA
The DNA here is from genome assembly GCA_935064755.1 of Tragelaphus eurycerus. Classification (NCBI taxonomy): domain Eukaryota; kingdom Metazoa; phylum Chordata; class Mammalia; order Artiodactyla; family Bovidae; genus Tragelaphus; species Tragelaphus eurycerus. Next base: position 19,989,139 of record CAKXYN010000023.1, read on the forward strand.
TTTACCTGGCTGACCACAAAGCATTCCTTCCCACATTATTATCTCTCTTACCAGTACAAACTAGCTTGTCAATTCTTCCTTTTTTCCACTTGAGCAAATCTCCACCTTTACCACATCCTAGGTCCAAAACAGTGATATTACGTTTCTTTTTCTGTCTCACCTTTTCTAAAAATTCCCCTAAAAGAGAGAAATAAGTTATAATAAATGCTCTTCTCCATTTTTACTAAAGCATAAACTGTTACCCTTAATAATTTACTAACTTCTGCATGTTGTGTAATATAAACACATTCATTTATGTAATTAATTCATAACTTTTGGGAAATATTTCAAATTTGACTAAGAGTTAATTAACTTGACTCTTCTTCAGCATTAAAGAAGAAAGAGTATGTCTCTGGTATTTCAGAAACTAAGACAGGTTTTTGAAGGTTATTTTCAGAATTTGATTCAACATTATATAGCAAATATTCTCTCTCATTTGATTAAACAGAAGTTTAACAGTATAGAAAAGCTGCATAATCTTGGCAGGTCAATAGCAAACATTTTAAATTCTAATTAATACAAGAATACCCAAAACTTGTTCCTGATAAGAGAAAAATTAATTCATAATTTGTTGTAGTTCTCTTTCCAAAGCTAAGTGTTTGGCTTTTTATACACTTAATAAGATGAAAATAATTATGGGATCATAAGAGCTTGATTTTGATAAAAGATGCCTGGCTTACCTCCAAAAGAAACACAAGAACTAGTCAAAAAACTATATAAACCTCTTTACTGTCATCAGAATTCTTAAAACTCTGAAGTAAAAACGGAATCTTTTATCTCAATCTACCAAATCACATTAATAATCAATGGATGATATTAGTAGGCTCCCTACATCAATAGCCAATGGTTCAAATATCGGTTAAAGGCATATTAATATTCTTAGACAATGAAATATTCAGCAATTCTAACAATGGATAAAATACTGAATCCTAGATCTATTCTGGAGAAGGCAATGGCACCCCACTCCAGTACTCTTGCCTGGAAAATCCCATGAATGGAGGAGCCTGGTAGGCTGCAGCCCATGGGGTCACTAAAAGTCGGACACGACTGAGCAACTTCACTTTCACTTTACACTTTCCTGCATTGGAGAAGGAAATGGCAACCCACTCCAGTGTTCTCGCCTGGAGAATCCCAGAGACGGGGGAGCCTGATGGGCTGCCGTCTATGGGGTCACACAGAGTTGGACATGACTGAAGTGACTTAGCAGCAGATCTATTCTACCTTTATCATTCTGAACTTAATGCTTTTTATTTCCTATGTAATATTTTGACTGCTAGAATATTTTGTATAAATACTTCTGCTTTCACTGTTCATAGGATTTTTAACTGATTTCAACAGATGTACAAGTGTTCAATATTTAACATTCTACTATAAATCTTTAAAAAAAACAGCGGAATATGCAAAGAGTAAAAAGCAGCAAGAATGATAAAACCTCTTTATTTCCACAAAATAAGATTAATGAGAGGGGAAATCTTCATGAAACGTTATTCAAGTTACCTTTACCACATTCAAGCATCACACTCAACTATCACTAGCTATAAACAGCAAGGAAGAGAAAATGAATGGCAAAGAATGGGTGTTGAGAAGACACACACAAAAAAAGACAGCAAAGGAATCTGGCACAGAGCACATCAATTACAGCAAGACCAGAAAGACAGGTGCAGACAGCAAAGCACCCGTTAAGAGAGCTGCTGGAACAGCTGAAGGAGAAACCACCATCAGGAACATGCTGAGAGATACATTTTGCCTGACATAGTATTTTTATAATAGAAACTACCTATTTTCCTGTTTATAAAAATAATACAATTAACAATGTGAAAAATACGACTGAACTTAAAAATATTTATTCAATGAATAAATACATGAATAAGTGACTAAGGAAAAATACTCAATGATAAGTCATCTACATTACTAAGGATGATGAAGAAAGGAAGAAAAAAATTGAGAAATTAGCAATAGGGTCAAAGATTATTTTATGAGTACAGATTTTAAATGCCATAATAGTAACCCTAAAAAAACCTTTTTTTAAAGAGTTTATTCATTTATCCTAGATGACAAGTAGCAGAATCAAATAAGCCTTATTTTTGTAATAAAACATAAATATTAAAAACAAAAGTGAGAAAGAAAAATATTAAAATGTGTCTGAAATGAGTCTAGTTCCCATTCCTAACACTTTTCAGGATGGATAATTTATTTTTTAAAATTACTAAAATATTGTCAAAATGATAGAAAGTAGTCATAAATGGCACATTACTTTTTAAAATTTAACTATGAAAGCATTCTCACTTTTTCTGAGGCTGGCTTTTAAAAAAACAAAACAGAAACCAAAACTAAAAAAACTTTTTGTGAAAAACTTCAACATTTACTGGCTTTTATAAATTCTCTAATCTCAGGTAAGTGGCTGACTAATATATTTGATACAGAAAGCAATTAAGTATTTTCAGAATTAAATTTCCTCCACTGACTTCCATTTTAAATTCAAAAATGAGTTTTCATAGACAAAAATGATGTTCAAAAAGCTGAATTTCTCCATCAATCCTCAAAGTAAACTTTATTTCTCCCCAGAATAAAAGAACAAATTCAATGGACAATCAATACAAATGATGACCTTTACCAACTCATTAAAGGCCCAGAGATAAAAAATCATGCCACTGTCCATCTTCTTAACTTAATGGAACCCAAATGTTTCATTCAATAATATAAGATTGCTCCAAAACTACTAGAGTAAAACAGATTATTTAATAGCACTGCTTCTGCTAAGTCGCTTTAGTCGTGTCCAACTCTGTGCAACCCCATGGATGGCAGCCCACCAGGCTCTGCTGTCCCTGGGATTCTCCAGGCAAGAACACTGTAGTGGGTTGCCATTTCCTTCTCCAATGCACTAGGTAACCTTAATTCTAAATATAAAAGCACACTGCCTTCTGAAAACCTAAATAACTCCATATTAATATCTATGTAGTCAGCCATTAGTAAATATGAAAATAATTTATCTCAAAGGCCTAATTTCAGTTTTGGCTCCGGTTTTATAAAGCCAAGGTTTGATGATTAAATGAACAGTAACTAAAGACCTAGTCACTTTGTATATGATTAACCACTTAGGGAGAAAAAAAAGGAAACATAAGCTGAAATTAAAAATTCAAAACTGTAAATCAAAAAACAAACATACCAATGAGGACACTTTTCATCCAATTATTAAAATTTCTTAGGTAAAAAATTCTGCTTTGGCTACGCTTCTCCAAACCAACTTCCTGGAGTTCATTGTAGTGAGCAGCCACTGCTGAGCTGTGTCCTTCTTCCAAGTTCTGAAAATAGAAGAATGGCACAAAATTAAGAAGCTGAACATGAAACAAGTAAGTCTAAAAGAGCATCTGACCTATATATGGATAAAATACTACTGAGATTTGTATACTTCACTAAGCTGTATAGTAGAATCACAGAAATCCCACTAATTATAATCACATGATTTTCCCCTGCTCCCTATTTTTAAAAACATCTCCTAAGAAATTTTCATCTATAGAACTTTGGTGTTAATGTGTTAATAAAACCAGTATATTTCCAGAGTTCTGATTTATTCAGTTCAGTAAATGTCAGTAGTGAATGAAGTTCCTACAAGAAAATAAAATGGAAATAATATACTTACTATATTATTATAAAATTATTGTGGGCATTACATGAGCTAATATTCACAAAAAGATGAGAACACAACAGTCTACGTTCGGTGTCAATGATTTCTAATATTTGCAATTAACGTAACTCAAATTTCAGTTTGTACTCTCTAAAACCTTAAGCATTCTGCAAAAATGCCAGTTAAGTAAAGGGCCTCAGAGTTCCCCACTTTCTGCTCAACCAAAGTGTTTCACCTGGTATGTAAAATAGGTAAAAGGTTGAAGATTTTCCCTTGAAAAAAGGGTTCCACTGCTAGTAAAAGTTTGAAAACTATGTTTACAATACAAGCTTCTATTAAAAAGGTTTGCGATTAACCAATGACAAACACCTGGCTTATCTGCCACTTTCTTCCTGAGGAGTGATAACAGAATTTAACTCATTCATTGCATAATGCAGACTTCACTTCAGGTCCCATCACAAAATAGTATTCCCAGATGAAAATGATTTGCTATCCCTTGCTTTACAATACTCTTGTTAAGTACCAGGCTTCAAGTAACTACCCTCACATAAGACGAGGAAATAACATAGTTTAGGGAATTATATTAAGAAACAAATGTAAAAGTGGGTATCATCTAGAAATTTATCATTTTAAGAGATAATCTCAAATACTTCAAACAAAAAAGAGATAAACACCTAATTAAAAAGGAAAAAAGGTAAATCATTTGAAACTTACACTGGTGTCTTTTTAAAAACACTAAGAGCAAATGGCACCCCACCCCAGTACTTTTGCCTGGAAAATCCCATGGACGGAGGAGCCTGGTAGGCTCCAGTCCATGGGGTCGCTAAGAGTCGGACACGACTGAGCGGCTTCACTTTCACTTTTCATTTTCATGCATTGGAGAAGGAAATGGCAACCCGCTCCAGTGTTCTTGCCTGGAGAATCCCAGGGACAGGGGAGCCTGGTGAGTTTCCGTCTATGGGGTCGCACAGAGTCGGACACGACTGAAGCGACTTAGCAGCAGCAGCAGCAAGAAAAAAGCAAACTATAAAAACTCCCTTTCAAGTGTTTAGTCAAGATTTCCAAATAAGATTAATATTATCTCATTAGCAGAAGTTTTATCTAAATAAAAGAGAAATGAAAATCAAAACTACAATGAGGTATCACTTCACACAGGTCAAAATGGCCATTATCAAAAAGTCTACAAATATAAATGCCTGAGAGGGTGTGGAGAAAAGGGAACCCTGAACACTGCTGGTGGTAATGTAAACTGGTACAACCACTATGGAGAACAGTATGGAGATTCTTAAAAAACTAAAAGTAGAACTTCTATATGATCCAGCAATCCCACTCCTGGGCATGTATCAGAAGAAAACCAGAATTTGAAAAGATACATGATCTCCATTGTTCACTGCAGCACTCTTTACAATAGTAAAGATGGAAAGCAACCTAAATGTCTACTGACAAAAGAATGGATAAAGATGTACACAATGGAACGTTATGCAGCCACAAAAAGACTGAAATAATGCCATTTGCAGTAATATGGATGGAGCTAGAGATGATTATACTAAGAGAAATCAGAGAAAGACAAACATTTAACATCACTTAAAGGTGGAATCTAAAAAAAATGATACAACTGAACTCATTTACAACACAGACACAAACTCATAGACTTTGAAAACAAACTTATGGTTACCAAAGGGGAAAGGCAGGGCAAAGTGGTAAATTAGGACTTTGGGATTAACATATACACACAACTATATATAAAATAGTCAATCAACAAGGACCTTGCAAGTTTCCTGATAGACAGTGAACTCCACTCAATATTCTGCAATAACCTATATGGGAAAAGTATCTGCAAAAGAATGGATATATGTATAACTAAATCATGCTGTTGTATACCTGAAACACAATATTGCAAATCAACAGTACTTCAATATAAAATAAAAATTAAGTTAAAAAAAACAGAACTCTTATTAAAATTGTTTTTAAAAAAAGGTATTTCATAACTGCTCCACATTTCAATCTGACATATTCCATAATCAATTTTTAAAAATGCATTCAAAATACCTTTTGCTTTTCAGGAACATCTTCAAGTTCTATTTTTCTCCTTTTCTGAGTGCCATCTCCAGTAGGTTCATCTTTTGGAAAACCATCAGTTTCTATTTTTCTTCTCCTTGAAATGTCTTCATCATCACCAGAACCTTTTTCCTCTGGGGCAATTTCAGCATCAAGTTTTCTTTTCTTGGGTGGAGTGTCTTCCCCACAACTAGAACTTTCCTTTACAAGATCATCCTCAAACTCCATTTTTCTCTTTTTTGGTGTGTTTACTTGCCCACAAGTAGGAGCCTCTGCAGAAAGACCAGTCTCAGGAAAGGCTGTATTTTCATTAATAATGAATGATGACTCTGTTTCTGAATCTAATGATGTTTTGGCTTCTTTATGAAAGATTTTTTCATGTTCTTCTGCTTTTGCAGAATTTTCCATTTTTGATTACTTAAGTGATGGTCAAACTTCATGAACTGATACTGAAATGGTAAAAATTTGGTATTACTTGTAAACATAATGCTGAGACTTTAAAAGCAATTTAAATCAGAAGTTGGCCATTTAATTTCAGTGATCAAGAATTTTTAAAAACTTATTAGAGAATAGTGAAAACAATACTGATACGTATTGCACATGAATTTCTAAAAATGCTAATGAAGTACTAATTATAATCCCCATATACTTCCACAATCTAATCCATAAAAGTCACCACTGACATTAAAACTGACAGAAGTCGTCACAGTAAATGAAGTTAGTTCCATTTCTATCCTGACCCTTACTCTACAGCCTCAGCTCCCAAAATGTGTGCTGGACACTATAACAAATTCATATGTGCAGAGCAGGGTATTTTAAAATTTAATGAAAACTTAGTGATATATGACACCTGGAAGATATCACAGATACACCATCAAGGAGAGCAGTTTTAACTGAGTAGCTTGCACTATATTTTTCTTTAAATGACAACAGAACCTTGTGAAGCTAAGACTTTGGTGGTACCACAGAAAATCAATGTAAAACAACTGCAGTTGGTGTCAAATCTCATCTCAAGGCTTAAGAAGTCCAGTACTCAACAGATGTACACATTCCATTACTATGCATTTGTGGTAACTAAGAAAGCATCTATTTCTGCTTTATTGGCTATGCCAAAGTCTTTGACTGTGTGGATCACAATAAACTGGAAAATTCTGAAAGAGATGGGAATACCAGACCACCTGACCTGCCTCTTGAAACCTAAATGCAGGTCAGGAAGCAACAGTTAGAACTGGACATGGAACAGACTGGTTCCAAATAGGAAAAGAAGTATGTCAAGGCTGTATATTGTCACCCTGCTTACTTAACTTATATGCAGAGTACATCATGAGAAACGCTGGGCTGGAAGAAGCACAAGCTGGAATCAAGATTGCCGGGAGAAATAGCAATAACCTCAGATATGCAGATGACACCACCCTTATGGCAGAAAGTGAAGAGGAACTAAAAAGCCTCTTGATGAAAGTGAAAGTGGAGAGTGAAAAAGTTGGCTTAAAGCTCAACATTCAGAAAATGAAGATCATGGCATCTGGTCCCATCACTTCATGGGAAATAGATGGGGAAACAGTGGCCGACTCTATTTTTGGGGGCTCCAAAATCACTGCAGTGGTGATTGCAGCCATGAAATTAAGAGACGCTTACTCCTTGGAAGGAAAGTTATGACCAACCTAGATAGCATATTCAAAAGCACAGACATTACTTTGCCAACAAAGGTCCATCTAGTCAAGGCTATGGTTTTTCCAGTGGTCATGTATGGATGTGAGTGTTGGACTGTGAAGAAAGCTGAGTGCCGAAGAATTGATGCTTTTGAACTGTGGTGTTGGAGAAGACTCTTGAGAGTCACTTGGACTGCAAGGCGATCCAACCTGTCCATTCTAAAGGAGATCAGTCTTTGGAAGGACTGATGCTAAAGCTGAAACTCCAATACTTTGGCCACCTGATGCAAAGAGTTGACTCACTGGAAAAGACTCTGATCTGGGAGGGATTGGGGGCAGGAGGAAAAGGGGACAACAGAGGATGAGATTGGGATGGCATCACCAATTTGATGGACGTTGAGTTTGAGTGATCTCTGGGAGTTGACGATGGACAGGGAGGCTTGGCGTGCTGCAATTCATAGGGTCGCAAAGAGTTGGACACGACTGAGCGACTGAACTTAAGAACTAGACACTATTCCTTTCAATCTGTGTATTATTTTTTTAAACAAAGTTGTTAGGACACACTTAAATTGTTTGGATTAAACCACTTAGGGAAACTGTTAGGTATTTCTTTTGGCCTGCTGCTGCTGCTGCTGCTAAGACGCTTCAGTCGTGTCCAACTCTGTGCGACCCCATAGATGGCAGCCCACCAGGCTCCCCCGTCCCTGGGATTCTCCAGGCAAGAACACTGGAGTGGGTTGCCATTTCCTCCTCCAATGCATGAAAGTGAAAAGTGAAAGTGAAGTCGCTCAGTTGGGTCCGACTCTCAGCGACCCCATGGACAGCGGCCCACCAGGGACCTCTGTCCATGGGATTTTCCAGGCAAGAGTACTGGGGTGGGGTGCCATTGCCTTCCCCATCTTTTGGCCTAGGGACACTGAAAACCAAGAGTAGGAAAAGCCTGGGACTAGTAAAATCCTTAGTTTGCAACGGATGTCAAAATCAGGTACAGAGTGAAGAGAGCAGAAAGAAGTTTCAAGACCCAACCTGCTACTTAATGACCATTGTTGTTGTTCAGTCACTAAGTCATGTCCAACTCTGCGACCCCACGGACAGGCTTCCCTGTCCTTCACCATCTTCCAGAGTTCAAACTCACGTTCATTGAGTAGATGATACCAACCAACCATCTCATTCTCTGTCATCCCCTTCTCCTCCTGCATCTTTCCCAGCATCAGGGTCTTTTCCAATCAGTGGGCTCTTCACATTAGGTGGTCAAAGTATCAGAGCGTCAGTCCTTTTAATGAATATTCAGGGTTGATTTCCTTTAGGATTGACTGGTTGATCTCCTTGCTGTTCAAGGAACTCTCCAGGGTCTTCTGCAGCACCACAGTGTGAAAGCATCAATTCTTCACCACTCAGCCTTCTTTATGGTCCAGCTCTCACCATCTATACATGACTACTGGAAAAACCATAGCTTTGACTAGACAGACCTTTGTCAGCAGAGTGATGTCTCTGCTTTTTAATATGCTGCCTAGGTTTGTTATAGCTTTTCTTCCAAGGAGCAAGTGTCTTTTAATTTCATAGCTGCAGCCACCATCTGCAATGATTTTGGAGCCCAAGAAAATAAAGTCTGTCACTGTTTGCATTTTTTCCTCATTTGCCATGAAGTGATGGGACCAGATACCATGATCTTGGTTTTCTTAATGTTGAGTTTTAAGCCAGCTTTTCATTCTCCTTTTTCATCTTCATCAAGAGGCTCTTTAACTCCTCTTTCCTTTCTGCCATTAGCAGGGTATCATCTGCATATCTGAGGTTGTTGATATTTCTCCTGGCAATCTTGATTCCAACTTGTGAGTCATCTAGTCTGGCATTTTGCCTTACGTACACTGCATAGAAGTTAAATTAGGGTGACGATATACAGCCTTGACATACTAATTTTCCAATTTTCAACCAGTCCGTTGTTCTAATTGTTGCTTCTTGACCTGCATACAGGTTTCTCAGAAGGCAGGTAAGGTGGCCTGGTATTCCCATCTCTTTAAGAATTTTCCACAGTTTGTTTCGATCCTCACAGTGAAAGGCTTCAGCCTAGTCAATAAAGCAGAAGTAGGTATTTTTCCAGAATTCTCTTGATTTTTTCTATGATCCAATGGATGCTGGCAATTTCATCTCTGGGTCCTTTGCCTTTTCAATTCAGCTTGTACATCTGGAAGTTCTCGGTTCACATACTGTTGAAGCCTAGCTTGAAGGATTTTGAGTATTACTTTGCTAGCATGTGAGTAGCAACTGAGCAGTACTTTGAACATTCTTTCACGTTGCCATTCTTTGGGATTGGAATGAAAACTGACCTTTTTCAGTCCTGTGGCCACTGCTGAGTGTTCCAAATTTGCTGACATATTGAGTGCAACACTTTTAACAGCATCAGCTTTTAGGATTTTAAAGAGCTCAGCTGGAATTCCATCACCTCCACTAGCTTTGCCCCTAGTAATGCTTCCCTGAGGGCCACTTGACTTCATGCTCCAGGATGTCTGGCTCTAGATTAGTAACCATATTATTGTGGTTATCTGACTCATTAACACCTTTTTTGTACAGTTCTGTGTATTCTTGCCACTTCTTTTTAATTAGGTGCCTCTCCCAAGTCCTTACTGTTTCTGTCCTTTATTGTGCCCATCTTTCCATGAAGTGTTCTCTTGGAATCTCTAATTTCCTTGAAGAGATCTCTAGTCTTTTTTATTCTATTGTCTTCCTCTATTTCTTTGTTCTCTTAAGAAGGTTTTCTTATCTCTCCTTACTATTGTTTGGACACTGTATTCAATTAGGTACATCCTTCCCTTTCTCCTTTGCTTTTCGTTTCTCTTCTTTTTTCGGCTATTTGTAAGGCCTCTGTTTGCTGCTGCTAAGTCGCTTCAGTCGTGTCCGACTCTTTGCGACCCCATAGACGGCAGCCCACCAGGCTCCACCATCCCTGGGGTTAGTCTCTTTCAAATGTTCTCAGGCTTGCGGATGAAATGGGAGGGTAAAAAAATAAATGAGCTATTAACTGGACAAGAATTTATTAAGCCACTCAACAAGTTCAGTGAAGTACTACAGAGAAGCTCAATAAGGGACTGTGTGAATTAGTCCTCAAGAAGTTGCTTCTCCCCACCCCAGGCTTCTTTTTTTTTTTCACAGGGAGTGGGGGCTACTCTCTAGTTGTGGTATACCCGCTTATCATTGCAGTGGCTTCTCTTGTTGTGGAGCACAGGCTTCAGGGTGCCCAGGCTTCAGTAGCTGAGGCACATGGGCTCAGTAGTTTTGGTTCCCTGGCTCCACAGTACAGGCTCAAAAGTTGTGGCACAGGGGCTTAGCCACTTCACGGCATGATGGATATTCCCAGATCAGGGATGGAACTCATATCTCCTGCGTTGGCAAGCGAATTCTTTACCACTGAGCCACCAGGGAAGGCCAGTCTTCAAGAAATTTACAACTGATACACGACTTAAAATGTTGGGCTGTATTATTCAAACCAAAGAAGAAAAAGCAAAAGTCGGAAAATTAGTGAGATTCCGCAAATTCAGAACCTGAAAGTTATTAAGTATTCCAACAGAATAAGAAATAAATTTGTTTAATGGAATGGGTAAAAACAAGACACTCTAAATTAGGAAGGGTTTCAAGGGCTATTAACTTTCACTATCCAAGGTTTGAGGTAGCAAGATATTAATAAGTGACAAAACAAGAATTGAATCAAAGAGGAAAAAATTACCCAGAAACGTAATTTTCTAAGTAACTGTTTAAAATGATTATCTAGTAATCATTTTCCTAATAAGGAAATAAAACTGGCTTTAATTTCAAATAAAACGATGTAACTTTTCCCTGGCTATAATTAATTCTCTCTGGAAATGTAATACCTAAACTCACTATTGAGAATAAAAGTTAATTTATATTTATCTGTGACATTTCCACCAATGAAACGTTCCACAGACAATTCGGTCAGAATAAGCGACACATGGCCACCTCATGCGAAGAGTTGACTCATTGGAGAAGACTCTGATGCTGGGAGGGATTGAGGGCAGGAGGAGAAGGGGACGACAGAGGATGAGATGGCTGGATGGCATCACTGACTCGATGGATGTGAGTCTGAGTGACCTCCGAGAGCTGGTGATGGACAGGGAGGCCTGGCGTGCTGCAGTTCATGGGGTCGCAAAGAGTCGGACACGACTGAGCGACTGATCTGATCTGATCTGAAGCGACACAGATTTCCAAACGACCCAATAGATGGATAAGACTGTCAGAGTCCAAGTTGAGTAATGAGTTAGGTCCCAACACAAGAGGTTTGCCTCTTGGGAACCCTCAGGGAAGGACTGAGTCGACAGGTACAAGAAGGCGCATAAACGAACCAAACCTCCATCTCGGTAATCTGCACAGCAGTCACACCCGAGGTTTTTCAGAACTCACCGGGCCGAGGGCTGGAGCTCAAGCAGGTAAGCTCTACGCCGCACCCACAGGTGGGCCGGTGGTGTCCTCGGAGTCGAGGACGCACCGAGCCGCCCCAGCACGGCACGGCTCAGGTTCCGGCCCACCACGCAGGGCAGGCGGCCGGCCGCTCCGGCGGACGGCCGAGCCTGAAGCGGCTCTCGGACCTCTCGACCCCGGGCTGGCTACAAGCAGAGGGCCGTCAGCAGCCGCCGAAGTGGCACAGCCAGTGGTTGGAATGCCCCTTCCATCCCGGCGGCCACTGCTACACACAAAGACGTAGCCCAGCGCTGCGACCCGACACTTACCTTCCAGCCATCCGCGACTCTGTTTGCGGAAGCGGCGCCACGCCACGCGCGCGCTATGACGCCACTTCCGGAGAGCGCGGGTCGCTTGGCCCGGAATCCCGAGTCCCGGCGTGCCGCGCGCGGCGTGCGGAGAGCGACGGCTCGAAGGGACGCAAGAACCTGGTTGGAGGGACGGCGTGGCGGGCGGGTGGGAGGCTGGTCGCCTGAGCCCACGGCTTCCGGCGGCCAGACTCACGTTCTGCTGGTCGCTCTGAGGAGTGACGCGGAGGGGTCTCCGAGCGGCTCCTTCGGGCTCAGGTCCTGAGGTAACGGGGGTCGAGGCCTCTGGGGAGGGGCTGTCGGCGGGGCCTCCATAGCGAGGTGCGCGGCGCGAGCGCCTCTGGGCGGACAGAGGTCACCCCCGCCCTTCGCAGTGGGCCGGTGTCCTGCTAACCCTGTCCGTGGGGCGGTTTTCCAGCCTTTGGTTTGCCCTTCCTCGGACGCCGGTCGGGAGGGGCCGGAAGCCCCCGAGCTCGGACTTGCCTCGGAAGCGCGCGGCGTCCTGCTTCTCGCTGCCTCGCGGGTCGCTCCATTCCGCCGCACTTGGAAGTTCCGGCCAGACCTCCCTCGAGGGGCCGTGCTCTGTCAGCCTCTGGAGGAGCGCGACAGCCCATACATGTTTTTGAGAAACGCTTCAGTGATAGTATCTGTTGGCTGGACTTTGGTTATGGGGTGGTTGGGGAGTCAACTCGTTTGGTTCATCCTTCCCCCCCCAGATTTCCACCCGAGTGTCGCTCGTTCCTGCTTTCCACCCGCTACGCTAGGGTCAAAACTGTGCCTGTGGACTAAGATGGTTGACGCGTTGCGCCTCAGCACTTCCCACCGAGATGGTGTAAAGACGTGATCAGAAATACATCTTCGATTTTTCGTTACCAAACTTGAACCCTTTAAAAGCAGCTGTGGAAATAGGTGTACTGGCCTGCATACCTGTCAGTAGGCGCAGTTACAGCAGCCAGTAGACTTCGCTTGAGGGAAAGCAAGCAGTGTCTGCAGCCTGTACTTTAGAATCCAGTCACTTCTAAATTGTGGGCTGTAACCTTTCGGAGGTTGTTGACTATAAACTTTGGCCCAAGAACTAAGCCTGTTTGTAACAAATGAGGATGAGCCATCAATTTCAGATGACTGTATTTTTTTTATTATATGCAGTGAGCTAAGTTGAGAATTAACTTCAGTTCATCTTTTTTCTAAGTTGATTGTTTTTTATTACTGTACTGATGCATGCACCTTTTAGATCATTACTATCCTCATATCACAAGGTTACTTTGAGTATGTTTGAAAATACCCCGTACATAAAAAATAGACAGTGATCCGTCCAAGAAAGTTTAAGCATCAAACCTAAAAATTCAACTAAACATCTTGTTTATTTTTCTAAACATAGATTAGTGGCCTGCCACCGCTGACATCTGTAAAAAATCACTATGACAAACAAAATGTGTCTTTTCTTGCCTGGAGAACTCCGTGGACAGAGGAGCCTGGCCTACACTCAAAGGAGTCACACAGAATCTGACAGGACTGAGCAACTAACACTTTAACTTTTTCACTTAAACTGTGATTTAAAAGTACTTGTTACTTTGCACAACACATTGGGGAAATAGGTTTTTCCACATGGCATATTCTTATTTTGATCCTTATTTTTATAGTAGATTTTTTGCTCTCCACCTAAAGTTCATTTGCTCTCCACATAAAGCAAAGGTATAGTGCTGGAGATTATGCTATCTACATATTCATGCATTTAGAACTGGGTAATTACATATCCATATTTGCTGGTTCTGATGCTTAAGTTTCTTAAGAGAGTTGCTAGTGTAATTTTACAGAAAATGAGTCTAATTTTGACTTAAGAAATTTTCTCATAAGATTAAAAGCCTCCTAACTATATTATCCCAGAGAAGGCAATGGCATCCCACTCCAGTACTCTTGCCTGGAAAATCCCATGGACAGAGGAGCCTGGTGGGCTGCAGTCCATGGGATCGCTAAGAGTCGGACACAACTGTAGAGACTTAGCAGGAGCAGCAGCAACTATATTATCCAGACTCCACCATGAATTGTTGTGCATAAGATATATAGGGGCCTACCTGGTGGCTAAGATGATAAAGAATCTGCCTGCAATACAGGAGACCTGGGTTCAACTCCTGGGTTGGGAAGATCCCCGTGGAGAATGCAGTGGCTACCCACTCCAGTATTCCTGCCTGGAGAATTCCATGGACAGAGGAGCCTGGCAGGCTACAATTCATGGGGTCGCAAAGTGGAACACAACTGAGCGACTTTCACGTTTCACCCTAAGGTGAAGGGGTCTGGGTATTTATGGGATAAAGAATAAAGAAGTAGGGCACTCTGAGATGGCAGGAGGAGTGTAGAGAAAGATGACTGGAAAGTGGTGTAAGGCAAGATATAGGTGAAATGAATTTAACGATTACTCATTGGTTTCAAGAACAGGAAGAACTCTTGAGGATAGTAGAGATGGAGGGAGTAAATTATTGTTCAGTCACTAAGTCATGTCTGACTCTTTGGTGACCCCATGGATTGCAGCCCACCAGGCTTCTCTATGCATGGGATTTCCCAGGCAAGAATACTAGAATGGGCTGCCATTTCCTACTCCAGGGAGGGAGTAAATGAGCTAGATAAAACCACCTATGTTATTTTTCCCCACTATTGCCTGAGTAATAACTGCTTTTCTGGAAATTGAGCTATTAAGAATAATAGCTGATAGTCTAGTAGTACCTTTTAGTACCTTTATATATTTGAATTCATTTTTAACCTGTACATGATACAGTGGGATAGTTGTTACGATTATTTTGTTTTATAGATGAGTAGTAAGTAACTTGCCCAAGGTCATGCAGCTGGGAAGTAATAGTGGGCTAGGTTTTGGATCCAAGCAGCCTGACTCCAAAGACCATGGTTTGTGCATGCTCAGTCATGTTCCATTCTTTGCAACCCTATGGACTGAAACCTGCCAGGCTCCTCTGTTCATGGGATTTTCCAGGCAAGAATACTGGAGTGGATTGCCCTTTTCTTCTCCAGGGGATCTTCCAGACGCAGGGATGGAACCAGGGTCTCTTGCAACTCCCTTGCAAGATTCTTGCAAAAGAATCTTTCAGACAGATTCTTTTATCACTGAGCCATGTGGAAAGCCTAGAGACTGTACTATGCTAATGAAACAGTGCCTATTTAAGGCCAGACTGAGAACTAGAAGTTACCTGGCACATAGTAAATTTTCAGAAAATGTTTTGATACTTCTTACTGCTTGGGTTATTATGTTCAGAGAGAAAACAGCTGGATAAATGTCTTGCGAGCATGTGAACTCTAGCAAGACAGGGATCATCATTTTGTTCAGTGATTTAACCCAGGTGCCTTGAACAGTGCCTGGCGCATAGTGGGATGGTTATGAATGAATGAATCACCTAGAAAGATTTTTCAAAATCTCACTTTTTTTGAAAGGATGTACAGGATTTATTTCAACCCATTTATATAATAGATTTCTTTATGTGCTGTTTTGATTATTTGGTCCATTCACCCAGACTGGTTTGGAATTCTCCTGTCTTGTGTTAGACTTTTGTCCTTTGAGAGAAAAATGAAGTGGTAACTTGTAATTTTTCTGGTCAAAGGCAAGCAACAAATTCTGTAGATAACATCCCTTAGAGAGCACTCAGAGGTGTGTAATTTTAAGGTGTCATCTCTATTGTAGGGTTGAATATCACATTTTTTGAAACATAAAAATTGTTTTTAAAATGTAGATATAATGTTACAGTTTCCCAGGAATGATACTATTCTTGGAGGTAGGAAAAAGAGGTGGTTGTAGAAGGTGTATTTCTCTAAACAGTTTTAGAAGAACTGTTCATTCCTCCAGTTCACTCAACCAAAGTGTCCCTACTGAAATTGTATTGCCTTTTTTTGAGCACATAAGATATCATTGTTTAAAAGGTTTTTACTATAGTAGAAAGTAAAGATTTGGTTGAGCAATCTATAAGCTTGTATGTGTGATGAGTAGCTTTGGCAACTAAACCTGGCTATGGATGGATGGCTTCCCTGGTAGTTCATTACCTGCCAAGGCAGGTAGATGTGGCTTTGATCCTTGGGTCAGAAGATCCCCTGGAGAAGAAAATGGCAAGCCAGTATTCTTGCCTGGAAAAATCCCATGAACAGAGAAGCCTGGTGGTCTGCAGTCCATGGGGTCGCAGAGAGTTGGACAAGACTGAGCAACTTAACAAGAGATCTGGCTATTGGTTCAGTTCAGTCACTCAGTCGTGTCCGACTCTGCAACCCCATGGACAGCAGCACACCAGGCCTCCATCTCATCCTCTGTCGTCCCCTTCTCCTGCCTTCAATCTTTCCCAGCATCAGGGTCTTTTCCAATGAGTCAGTTCCTTGCATCAGGTGTCCAGAGTATTGGAGTTTCAGCTTCAGCATCAGTCCTTCCAATGAATATTTAGGACTGATTTCCTTTAGGATGGACTGGTTGGATCTCCTTGCAGTCCAAGGGACTCAAGAGTTCAGTCTAAATTTCAAACTGAGGCATCTCAAGAAGAAGAAAAAAAAATCTCAAGACTGTGGCATCAGTTCTTGTCTGAGTTTCCAGCCTGCAAATCTACCCTACACATATCAAATGTGTAGCCCCCACAGTTGTGTGAGCTAGTTCCTTAACATAAACATGTATCTATTTAAACAACCTTATAATAGATACCCAATAGATAGAAATATATATCTAGAGATAAGCCAAAAAATAGGTGCGTGCCTGTTAAGTCGCTTCAGTCATGTCCGACTCTGTGTGACCCTATGGACTGTAGCCTACCGGGTTTCTCTGCCCATGGGATTCTCCAGGCAAGAATATTGGACTGGGTTGCCATTTCCTCCTTTAGGGGACCTTCCCAACTCAGGGATCGAACCTGCATCTCTGTGTCTCCTGCATTGGCAGGCAGGTTCTTTACCACTAGTGCCACCTGGGAAGCCCTATAGAGATAGGTAGATAAACATCTGTGTTTTTTCCTGTTGCTTCAATATCTCTGGAGAACCCTTCTGATTCATATTTTGGTACTAAGAGTGATTCTGAAGGAACAGAATTGTAAGGATGAATTTTCTGAATTGGTTATGGTGGGTGTTCCTGGAATTGGTCCTCTAATTTGATTACAGACTTAAAAGCACTCTTCACTATTTTCAGTGGTAAAGAAGGCACTGTAACCCATGATGTGATGTGACAATAGAGATATGCAAGATATCACCACTGGATACCACTACTCAGATACTTAACAAAAGACCAGGTTCTGGATGACCATGTATTTGAAGATTTAAAGCATTTTTGCCAAATAAACAAGTACAATGAGACTGATTGGTTATTCCGTTTTCAGAGAAGGGGGATGTGGAAAGTGATGAATTCAGGTCTTGAAATTCCCATCTCAAGTCCAGTCTAAGATATAATTGCACAAAATTATCACCCTAAAACATTACAGCCCAACTCTTTTACTTCCAGATCTGATTTCCCCGTTATATTACATTACTTCTTTGTAGAATGAGAGAAGCCCTGCAGATATCCCTTTTGTAGCAATAAAACAGCCCTGAAACCTTACCCTTCATGATGTCTGCTGCCGTGGTTTACTTATCATATTTAAATGATGTGTTTTAATGAAATTTTAAAATTGTGGTATATTAGAACTATATGCCTTAACATTAATTTCTGTGGATTTGGTAACAGTGTCTGTCTTTAACTTCCTAATAGTTAACAATTTATGTTTAAGTGGATTGGTTTACAATGGAAATCTATGTATAATCTAATTTTTTTTTTATTCTACTGTCTAATAGAAGCTGAGGTCCATCAATCTCCATTCTTCAAAATGCAATGGAATGTACCAAAGACTGTATTCCGACTGGCACATAGGACGTGCATGGAACCACATAAAGCCGGTCTTTTGGGACACTGTCAAAACATAAAGGGACCATTACTTTTGTATACCTTGGAATCCAGAGTGGTTGTGGTACAAGGCCCTCAGAAACGGTGGCTGCATTTACCCACTTCCCATTGTGTTGCAAAGGAAAGGAGGCCATTCATTGCTGTTCAATCCCAACCAGGGGTCTTTCACCATAAACAGTGGGAGCAGGATATCTTATCCAAGAGAGTTCTATCATCCAGTGCCACATCCTCAGGACCTCCCTCCGAAAAAAAGGAAGAACCTGATCCGTTACAAGACAGATCTATTAGTCTTTATCAACGATTTAAGAAAACATTTAGACAATATGGAAAAGTTTTGATTCCAGTGCATCTAATAACCTCTGCCATTTGGTTTGGAACATTTTACTATGCAGCCATGAAGTAAGTTTCTGCTTGATTGAGCCTATTTTATCAGAATGTTAATTATACTAATGAAAGCCTTTAAATAGTTTTTTAAATGCTTTAATGTCTTCAACTGATAGAGGATGACTTTTTCATAGCTGTTTTCCACATTTTAATAACAATAGCTAACATTCGCTTACTATGTACAGCAGATATTACACTAAAATTTTTGTAACTGTATCATCTTGTTTAATTCTCAGAGCAACCATATGAAATAGGAAATGTAATTATCCCCATCTTATTAAGGAGAGAGCAGATTAAACAAGAATAAGTCAAAATAACTTAGTTTTTCCCCAAAATTACTCAGTCTGATTTCAAATCTTAATCACTGTGCTCGTGTCCCATCAGCATCTAGGATAGCACAGAAATAAAATAACCGATTCTAGAAATTTGACAGCACCATAAGTTAGCTTTGTATTTAAATAAGATATTGCTAAAAGTGCTAATCACTGAAAAGAACTTATTTTGCCACATGTATGATTTTGGTTGGAAATTAGTAAGATTTTTACAAAGCCTGACTTGTATCTATTGTAGACACAAAAATGAACAAGTTATAGACTTATACCTTAATGTTACATCTGATGAATGTCAAGGTAAGGTCTTTTGTTCTGATTGGAAGTTGATTTGTTGTGCACTTAAAACATAGAATTTCTAAATATACCTTTCTTGATAAATACCGTTCCTTTCTTTTAAAGTGAGTTGTGTTTATTCACATTGTTTTAGGAGCAGGAGTTTCACGTACAACCAGATTCCCTATGATTTCCAGTTTGTTTCTGCCACCAGCAGAACTGGGTGTGCCAGCGTGTGCCTGTTCCCTGAGTGCTGTGTGGCTTTTCTTGCTGTGGCCTGGGTGTGACCAAGGGGGCAGCGTGCTCATCATCCTGCAGGCGACGAGATGCACAGTGAAGACCATTTTGATGTTTACAGAACTCCCCTAGTGGGTTTAGAATTATTCTGTACTTTCCAAAAGACTGCTGATTTTCAGTTTGGGGTTATATTTAATGTTTGATAGGTATTAAGTATTATAAAGCTCACTTGTTGGAAAGAGCTTATCCTTTACTAAATTAAAAGATGATGGAATGGAGACTCTTCTTAGGAAACACAAGTCTAGAAATGTTTCTTTGCCAGTGTTCTAAAAAGGATTATTTTTAATCTGTGTGATTGATGCTATTTTGTTTCTTTTCGTATCTTTCTCTGCATTCTGTTCTTGTTACTCAGTTACTTCCTTCTTCATTATGTATCATTTTCTTTAACAATTGTTCCTTTCTTTACAGAGATTTTTGTATGTGCATTTTATGGAGTTACCTTTTTGTTTATTAATGACATTTTCTGGACATGTGTAATATAGAAACCTTCAGAATTACATTTAGTTTTTTAATGGAGCCTAAAATTGTGTACCATTTTACATAAAAATTTCATAGGCATTCATTTCTTCTATTTAATGAATGGCTTTCTACATACCAAATTTTCTTTTTGGAGCCATTGAGAATTTTTCTGATTTGGTTTTGTGACTGATGATGAGTTTCTTCCTTGTTTCTTTTGCCTTCCCTATGTTGCTTTTAATAAGCATTCAGCCTCCTGACCTGAGAGGGAGAAATTTAATTAATTGAATATGAGATTCTTATTTGGACTATTAAGAGTACTTTTTTTCCATTTATTTTTCCTTGCTTTCAGTAAAGAAGTTCTATAACCAAAAAATTAGACCCTGAAATAATCTAGTGATGTTAATTTATTAGGCTTTAAAGTCCTATCCCTCATCCACCACCACCTACCTTTGGCTTTCTGTCAGCATGGAAATTTGTTTGCCAGACCCAGCTCTATTGCCCAGCCATGACTGCTGGTCCAGTTCTGTTACAGCATCACATAGCTCAGTTACATTAGGTAGGATGAGCCCCTGATGTTTTTGTTAGATCCTTAACACTTGAGAAATTAAGTCAGTTTGTTCTAAGGGAAGTCATACTTAGAAAATATTAGTGTATGTTTGAATGGCAGTAAATCTTACTGTGTAATCTTTGACTGAGATGATTTTACTGTAATGTTGGAGTTGTGTTAAATACAGGTTTTCGATTCAACCAACTAGATGCTGGGTTTATCTGATTTGATTTTAGCTGATCAGAAAGTTCTCTGATCTCCTAGTATTATATTGTGAGATCAGAGAGGGACAACTTTTCCCAGTTAAACAAATTAATTTTTAATGTTAAAAATAAACTAGGAGATTCCAACCAGTATAATAATAATGAATCCAGGCTGTTCCCTTTCTTTATTATAAAGAGCAAGAATACTTGTACAGAGGAGTAACGTGTGGACCAGACCTTAACCACAAGTCAGACTAACATCAGGGATGGGACTGACTGATCCTGGGGCTCCTTCTGTGATGCTCTGACAGCACAGAATCAGCTCTGCAGCTTTCTTGTCAGGAAACATTTACCCAAAATCTAATCATGAGCAAACAATCAGACAAATTCAAGTTGGGGGGCTGTTCTACCACATGACTGGCCCAGGAGCTTCAAAAGTCTCAGTGACAAAAAAAGACATCCTCCTTCTTCCTCAACAGAATATGCTGGGTAGCACTTCTGGAGAAAAAATGGAAAACACTGAGAAGATAGTAACAAGGGACATGGGACAATACAGGGAATTTTAACATTAAATAATGTACTGTTGTATTAACTATGTACTATCCTATATGTTAAGTTTCCTGTGATGATTGTGCTTATGAAGAAGAAGCACAGAATGAGAACCTTGTCATTTAAGGGTGAAAGCTGAACATCTGCAAAACTACTGGGTTGGCCAGAAAGTTTGGGTTTTCTGCAGTGTTTTGGAAACATTTGGCTAACCCAGTATGGATAATAAGAGAGAAAGCAGGAGAGCACAAATATGTCAGCGTGGCAAACTCAACACTCAGGGAAACTAAAAAGCAATTAGGGTTTACCAGCTAGATTAGCAGAGAAGGCAATGGCACCCCACTCCAGTACTCTTGCCTGGAAAATCCCATGGACAGAGGAGCCTGGTGGGCGGCAGTCCATGGGGTTGCTAAGAGTCAGACACGACTGAGCGACTTCACTTTCACTTTTCACTTTCATGCATTGGAGAAGGCCATGGCAACCCACTCCAGTGTTCTTGCCTGGAGAATCCCAGGGATGGGGGAGCCTGGTGGGCTGCTGTCTGTGGGGTCGCACAGAGTCAGACATGACTGAAGTGACGCAGCAGCTGCAGCTAGATTAAAGACTATATCTGCCTTCTCTCCCTCCCTTCAAAAATTTCTTGCAGTTTATGGTAATTGCTTCTTCAGGTGCCTTCTGAGCCTGATAGTAGAAGCATCTTTTTAGAATCATTGAAGTTTTACCAAATCCATAGAATCATTTATTCTTTGCATAGTAACACAGTAAGTGATGTTAATATCCCTTGCTTTTATGGGAATAGTATTGTTTGACATGTAATTTTAGAGATAAAAATTAGGTCTCAAAAGTTTGAGTTGGATCATTCTAAGGAACTAAAGATTCCAAGATCAGGTGAATGATTCTGATCCTTTTTTCTCAGGTTACCTAGTACTATTAATTTTGCTCTGATAATTGATTCTATTTTTCTCAGTCTGCTAATGAGGGATGTCCATGAGCAGGAGCTATGAACAGTGGGATGCTGATGTTCATGCGCGTTGTTCCTTTAGAGTGAAGTTAGAGTGTGCTTGGTGATGCAGAACTGACTTTTAAACAAAAATTTGGTTTTGATGTTTTCAGGTTATCTTTTGAAAATAATTACCCCCAAAAGTTTATATACATATAAATTACTTTCTGTTTCTTTCTTAGAGGAGTGAATGTCGTTCCTTTTCTAGAACTTATTGGGTTACCTGACAGTATAGTGAACATTCTGAAAAATTCCCAGAGTGGAAATGCACTAACAGCATATGCCCTGTTTAAGGTAGGTACTGCTGTGGGTGGATGGCGCCTCACACTGAACCTTCATAACACTCCCTGCCTGTTCCCAGGCTTACCTTTATAACTTAGTGTATTTCATCTCTTATATGTCTAATGACTAAAAGTAAAATATACATTTTTTAAGGATAAATAAAATGATGGCTAAGGAAGAAGAGCCCTAAGAATAGGTAGGCTGTTCACAGAGCCTTCTGTGCTGAGACACATGTGAGACTAATGAGTTCCCAGCAAGCAGGTCATCTCTGACATTTCTCCTACTGACAGTACATTAATTTTCCTTAATCAGAGATCCAGATGCCACCTGACATATTAGTGAAATTTAGCATTTATTTTACTGTTTATAATAGTTCATCTTCTTAAAAAGTAAAATAGTAAAGTTTAAATCAAATTGATTTCTGTGATAAACCTTAGACTTAGTTGTTGATGTTACATATATTCCATTTGTTCATTGTCTTTACAACTATTGTCTAGATTCAGACAATGACATCTTTGTAAATAGTTTTTATACTTGTGATTATTTTGGAAGACTGTAAGTTGTGGAGTTTAGCTATATTAATGTAGTTTTTCTCAATTGACAAAAAATTATGAGGTTCTTTGTAGCTTTATTCTAAGAAACCAGGTAGAAAACATTGGGAAACTAGATGTTAATTTATTTTTGTTATAAAAATACTTAGAATTGTGGGTTTATAGTAGTACTTTAATCCTCATTAAAGTCCTCTGAAATACTGGATTTCTTATATGATAATTTTGACTATAGGCCTAAAGCTTAATTGGGAGTTTTTCAACATTAAAACTTACTGAATTCATAAATTATCAATTTATGAATTTGCAGTTTGTGTAGTTTAACCTTAATAAATCCAGCTGTCCTGATGGTTTAAACCATGTCCCTAATTATGTTTCTTATCCCATACTCTCATATCACAGTCTGTGTGTCTCTTCTTTTCTGAATGTCTGTTGTCTTTGCTCATGAGTGCCTAGGGGTTCAGAGGTCTGTCTTCTTGGGCTGCGTTTCCTGTGCTGGTGCCGTGCTCTGAAGGAGCATCAGTGCTCAGTGCCTGCTGGTCTGCTTAGAATTGAAACACGAGGCTGGCACTCAGGTGGGCTGATGTCAGCAGTGGCTCTACTCACGTTCCTCTGGGAGGAGGCAGGTGTGAATTGTCCACTTGGGTGTTTCCTGTAACCTGACTTCTCAGGTAGAACAGCAGATAGGGAGGTTCCTTGCCTCAGAATGTGATGCAGCCTCTGCTGGTACAGTTCTCCCTTTGAACCAGTTAGTCTACTGGTTAGTTCGGGACTAACCTCCGGTCAGTTGACCTGTACTTGTCTCCTACGTGTGTGCCATTTTACCATTTGTTCGCCTCACAAAGTTCCCGGTTGGGATTCCAGACTCAGTGTGGACTGTAATGATAAAGTATCATAAAGTCTGGAGAAGCTAAAGAAAAGAGATTTACAAGTGAAACTAAACTCCATGAAGAACAAACATTTGGCTCATTTTTGCCCCTCAGTTTGGTATAGTGTGTGCAGGTTGACAGGGTTTCTAAGAATGGAAATGCATATGCCTTTGTTGTTGGAGGGTCCTGAGCTCTCACTGATTTCTGGGCTTCTGCCCCCTAGGTTCATTAGCATGTGGGGTACAATCTTTGGTGCTGCTACTGTGTATGTTCTCTGATCCTAGGTCAGTGTCTAGGTGACAGATACTTACGGAATGTTAGGAGGGAAAACCATATAGCATGTAACTGTTTTAGCCTTGTGACGCAATAAAGTAATTGATAGTTATTATTAAGAGTTTTAATTTTACACTGTTTTTGCTTATATGTGCTCAATAGTGTCTGACTCTTTGCGACCCCATGGACTGTGTGGCCTGCCAGGCACCTCTGTCCATGGGATTGTCTCAGCAAGAATACTGGAGTGGGTTGCCATTTCCTCCTCCAGGGGATCTTCCTGACACAGAGATGTGGAACCCGCATCACCTGCATTGCAGGTGGAGTCTTTACCACTGAGCCAGCCAGTTTTTGCTTAAGATGGTAGTTATAATCAGTACTAAACTGTCTTGTTTTCTTGCAGATTGCAACGCCTGCGCGGTACACTGTAACTCTGGGGGGGACCTCCTTCACTGTGAAGTACCTGCGTAGCCGGGGCTACATGTCAACTCCACCCCCCGTGAAGGAGTACCTGCAAGACAAGATGGAGGAAACAAAGGAGCTCCTCACAGAGAAGATGGAAGAGACAAAGGACAGACTCACTGAAAAACTGCAAGAAACCAAAGGAAAGGTTTCTCTTAAGAAAAAAGTGGAATAGGGTGCCTTATATACCAGGTTTTAGACAGTTCTTGCACTTGAACCTTTGGAGACTGTGGACAAAGGTACATGCTCTTGATTTTTTGGTTTTTTTGTTGTTGTTGTTAGCAGCCTAAATATAGCAGTTCTCCTGAGTTAAAGAACTGAGATAACTTTAAACATTACTAGAAAAATCAGTTTTTTTAAAAGAAAAAATGAACCCAGTATAAGAATTTCATGGCAGTAGCAGCATTAAGCAGTGGTCCATGTCTTCAGTCATCCTTGCTTGGACTTAGTTGCAGCTGCTGACTCCTTGAATAGCTGGTGTGGCTGTAAGCAGATTTAACACTGGATCTTCATCTTTATTATTCTGAGGCTTTAACTGTGTTCAGTTCTCAATGTGGAGACAAAGGATTATCATCAGAACTGCCTGTGAATAAGAGGTTATGTAGTCCTTCTGTGAAGACTATATAATGGTTACATACCAGTTAAAATGTAGACTTCAAATGAAGAAAGCTGAATGAAAGTTGAGTCATATATATGTAAATAAGATGTATGGTTACATGTAAATGAAAAATCGACCCTTTAAAAATGACTTTTACCTGAAGCTTGTCATAATCAAATTTTTAAGCAAATCTGTGTGGCCAGCACATAAAACTTGGTCACCCAGCACATAAAACTTTGTCACTCAGCACATAAAACTTTTGTTATTCCTACATCATGTCCTCTCCAGCTGATCTCTCAGAGGAAAAGAGGAATCATTATACCTGAAGTTTATAGTGGGGATCAAATGCCCACAGCAGTGCCTGGCGCTTGTGTTCTCAGCAGTGCAGTTCTGGGAGGGTGGGACCTTCTTGTCCCTGCCGTCTGGTCTCCACCTGCCGAAGTCGGGCTTGATTCCATCATGGAGTACCATTTAATATTGCAAATGCTGTTTGTTCCTTGCACTGAAACATTCTTACTTGAATATTTTACTTATTTTTAAATAGCAAGATCAGATCAGATCAGTCGCTCAGTCGTGTCCGACTCTTTGCGACCCCATGAACTGCAGCACGCCAGGCCTCCCTGTCCATCACCAACTCCCGGAGGTCACTCAGACTCATCCATCGAGTCAGTGATGCCATCCAGCCATCTCATCCTCTGTCGTCCCCTTCTCCTCCTGCCCCCAATCCCTCCCAGCATCAGAGTCTTCTCCAATGAGTCAGCTCTTCGCATGAGGTGGCCAAAATACTGGAGTTTCAGCTTTAGCATCATTCCTATCATTAAAACCAGCTTGAAATGAAATTCAGTCATGGTCAGATGTGAAAGTTGTCACATCTGAGTGTGATTCCTTTTGCTCTTACTGCCTTTACTCCAGTTCTAACCTTAGAATTGAAAGTGGGAACGGCCTCTTTCTAGCTTGTCTGTTGTGAGTGATCTGGTTCAGTAAGAGGATGCCAGAGGGATTGCCAGAAATAGTCCCACAGGCATCACTGTCACTTCGTGTGCCAAAGTGCCCAAATTTAGAGAATATTTTGAAGGGAAAAAAATGTTTACATTTGATATGTCTCGTGTTGGATATGCTATGGTGACTCTTCTTGGTGGGGGAGGGCAGAGTATGAAGGGGCAGAACTCACTCTGCCATACGCAGGGTTCATCAGGCAGGATGGTTTATTTGCTAATGCAGATCAAATGTGTGATTCCAAATTGACAGCCCTTTTTCAAATCCAGACACAGTGAACCTGTTTTAACTTATTAAATAATTCACATCTTCTGAATGTTAAATGCTGAGATAGATATTAACAAATTTCTTGTTTATTTTTAGTCACTGAGACTGCCTGGTTTAAAATCATGTGTTAAATGAAACTTTCTTTTTACTTTTCACGTTGCATAGGGCATGTTTTCCAATGAGGATAAATCGTGGGTCTAAGAAGCTGCGTTTCCACCTTTGGTTCAGTCCAGTGGAGATCTGCTGCCATCCAGTCTCATAACTCTGTTGTGTTTGTTTAATTACAGAAAGTGAGACACTGGGAAATGCTTTGAAATTCTCTAGTAAAATGTTCTCTGAAGGTGTAAGAAGTTCTTTTATCATATATGGTATTAGGAATACTTGATCTTGTCGAACACTGCTGCTCTCATCTTGCCAACCTAGTCCTTAAGGGAAGCTACAGAGAGCCTAAAGGGGGACCCCTGGAGTGTCTATGTGGAGTGTTTGTAGCAGGCCAGTAGCACATAGTGGGCACTGAGTTAAATTATCCAGAGTGTGTATGTGTGCTAAGTATCACGACCCATTTCATTTACATTAAGTTAAACTTGCTGTGTCTGGTGTGTGCATCTGTTTTTAAGTAGGATTGCTGACAAGGTAAAGAGGGAGTCATAGCTGAGACTTAACGTCTACAAAATGGAAAAAAGTGCTCAAAAAATTAACAATTGAAATGAAAAACAGATTAGGTTTAAAAAAAGAGGCCATTCAAGGCAAATAGTGAAACCAACCTTTTAAAGTATCAAAACAAATTTTTTTTTTTTACTGAATCAACATTTTGCATGTAGCAGGGTGCTGTTTACAGCTCCCAACAAAGGGAAAAGAGTACATGTACTAAGGTCACCTTCCTGCCACCAGTGAAAACAATGACTGTGCCTTCAAATACAGTCTTTAGTTTGTTTTAGAATCTACCTTCTATTTATTTACAGACAGAAGGTGTTACTGTAGTCCTTTATGCTCCAGTAAGATATGGAGCTATTGGCTGTCTCATTTCAGTGATAAAGTGTCTGTTCCAAGGCCACTGTGAGTGGATCGCTGAAGGTTCTTTTTCAAAGATGTCTCCCAAAGGCTCAGTGAGAGGGCTGCCTGAGTTGCTAGTCCATTTGCTTAGCAGTTGGCAGTTCTGCTGTTTCACAAACAATCCAATGAACAGAAGTCAGTCCAAGAAAGCCAGAGACTGGGGGGTGGGGGTGGGTCTGGGGTCCAGTGCAGCCCCAAAAGTGCAGTGGGGCTCCCGCGTGTGGGGGAGGAGGGGGAGAAGGAGCCCATTCCCCACCAAGGAGGGAGGTGTTGGGCTCTGCCACATCTTGTGCCGAGTGTAGCCCAAGCGGAAAATGGCAGGTCCAGACCTTTGCATTTCTGTCCCAGGCAGCAAGCAGTACCTGGGCTTTGGAGAACCCATGTGGGGTTCCTTGGCCTCCAGTGCTTCAGCTCCAGCCTGATGGACAGCTCCTGGACCCCCAGCAGCTTCCCAGCCTCTTGTCTGCTTTCAGCCTGGGGCTTCTGTAATCTTCAGGGTCTTCCAATGCATAGCCAGCCAGGGCTGCAGGAAAGGTCCCACAGGCCCCTGATGATGGAGATCAGCATCCCGCCTGCTGCCCTCCAGCACAGCCTCTTGTTCCTGAGGGCTACACAGAGCCCTGCTGCCTAGATGGACACCAGTGGACCCACTCTTGACTGTGTCCTGCCACCCCCGGAGCAGCTTGAGGTAACCTCCCTGCACCCGGACCTTAGACCCAGCCAACCAGGCACATAGAAATGGGTTTACTGAACCCAATCCAGTAGGAATCAAGCCCAACTGTGACCAAGTTTATGTACTGGTCTTACTTGACTGAGGAATATAAGTTTGGGGAAAGTCTTTAAATTTTCTTAACTACTGTGTAAGAAATTATAAAATGTATTCAATAGCATAATGTGGTTTGTCAGTGACTGCTATTTTAAGAGAAAGAAATCCTTTTCTTACAGCTAATTTCCTCCTTATAGTTTTCTAATCCCCTTTCCAAAATAATGTAAAAAATAATTCAGAATCTGAAATGAGTGTTATAGGAGCTCCTTGGCAGTCTAGTGATTAAGACTCCGTGCTTTCACTGGTGTGGCCATTTTAAGCCCTGCTCAGGAAATGAAGATCCTGGGACCCACATGGTGTGACCAAAACAAAAATGGGTTTATAACTAGAGTTTTAGGCCCAGGCAGTTATTTAAATGGTACTTTAAGATTTCAGTTTCCAAAGTTCATTTACTAATGTATAGAAATGCAAAAATATATTAATTTTTTATATTAATTTTTTTCCTACAATCAAGCTAAACTCAGTTACACGCATTTCAGTATTCTTGCTTGGAGAAGTCTATGGACAGAGGAGTCTGGTGGGCCACAGTCCTTGTATTGGAAAAAGTTGGACACGACTGAACAGCTAACATTTACACTTCACTTTTGGTGGACTGTATGAGGTTTTGTCCATTCTCAATCATGTGATTTTTGAATCTATGTACTTATTTGGAGCTTAGAGTTATCATTCTCATCTGTCAGTGAAAGGAATCTTGAATTCCTTTTGCTCCATCATCACGAACTGAAAACTGATACAAATGACCTCAGCCTCTGAGGGCACCTGCTGAACAGTTCCTATTAGTTTCATTCACGTTTTCTTCTGAATTGACTCCAGTTTGTGACAGCGTCCAGAAGCCTGAAATGACACCTGTCAGGTGACAATCCCTGAATGTCCTGTGTAGAAACCAGAACTTTATGATGTGATCTACCAGTGTTGTTTATAGCAGAATATAATGATTGCTGAAAAGTCAGAATAAGAACCAAATAAGCATCAGAAACATTTCTGAGATGATTTTTTAAGTACTTACAGTCCCCACCACCCCCGGCCAATATATACTGTGAAAAAAATTTTTTTGTTAAAAAAAAAAAAAGTCCGAGACACACATAATCACTGATTATTTTTAATGATTTTAAGCTGCAGTTCAACCACAGCATTAAAAACAGTCAGAAAGGGCTGATTTCATAATACACAGCACTAGAACATCATCGTCCTTTAAGGATTGCGATTACAGACCTTGGGTCTAGGAACTGTATCATCACTCAGGCAGGTACAAAACAGCTGGAAACCTTTCTCTCTGAATAACTGGGAATTATGTTGAACAGTAAGCACAAATGGCTGTTTTAAAAAAGACCATGACTTTGGATTATCATAGGTCATGTGAACCTATGATACTGAACCTAATGACTATTGAAAAGTTCAGATACAGCTGTACGTGTCATCATAAAGCAGCCTAGTGAAAGTGAACTAAATACTATTAATAGTATTACACATTTAAAAATAGCTTTTATATCAGAAAATGTGATTTTTGAAAGCTATGAAATGAAGAATATAGGAGGCAAGCACATTAAAATGAACCAGCATCATTAACAGTAAAGTTTAAGCCTCAATTAGTCCTGTAGAAAGGAAGCCATGCTGTGTACCAGCTTTAGTGCTTTGGACAACAACCTGCTCAGCGTCCTGTGCGGGGGAGGGGTTCTGACAGGGAGGAGCCCCACCCTTGACTTGAGCCACCAGGACCCTGCTGCTATCCGTGAGCAGACAGCAGGGGCTGTGAGTGCAAAACACAGACCCTCATCATCTTGTGGCCCCTGAAAAGCACAGCTGGAGGACTGACCTCTGGTCTGTTAGCATAAAGAGCTGCAGAGGCACTTGCAGTACTTATTTTGTGAATGAGACTAATTCTGTCGTGATTTTCAAATCAGAGCACGTACTGCAGAACAAATAAAAAACAATTAACTAGAATTAACATCCTCTGATGACAGAATAAACTGGAAATATGGATCAGCTGGGCAGTATTTCACCAGTGACCTCCATGGACAGAACTTGGAAGGAGGCCCACACCCAGAGTTTCATCAGTGGTTTTAGTGAATGTTGTCACTTCTTTCTTTTTTGACTATTAGAATATTTGAAGATAAACACAAAGGTCACTATCAGAATCGCGAGAGCTGGAAGTAGATGCTTTGTCAGGGGGAATGACGTGGTCCCTGGTCAACAGCAAAGCCTAGTTTGGTTCTGGGGTAGTTATCACCTGGAGATGTCAAAGGGAAGGGATTTAAGACTTCACTCGGCTCGCTGACTGCCAGTCTGCTCATTCTAACCCGTAACAGACATTTTTCTGAGAATGGGGTCTTCTCAAGTGGACTGGTTTGTTCAGAGTTATTTTTCTCCAAACACTACTGCTCATTCAATGGTTCACAGCTTCCATTTGTCAAAAAGGCACAGAGAGGCAGATGGTCACAAATGCATCTAGACTGCACAATCCTTGCTGCAGGCCACTGTGCTCACTCTGACCTGAGCTTTGCAAAGTTTTACAATTTTAATGAAAAGTGCATTCTTCACTGGGTCTGCCCTCTTCTACAACGTAAGATAGAATATGTTTTCATAAAGCGAGTTGAAAACATCAGCATTTTTCCTGACTATAATACTGGTCCAGCTGAATTTGAAGGGATTAAAAATAAGCATCTGGTGGCCCCAGAAGGCTACAGAATTTTAAAAACTTATTTCTTAAAAAGTGTTTTCACAGCAAAGATGCAACTCTGATTGCTGTACATAGGCTGCGCTTGCTTGTTCACACTTATTTCCCTTGTGTTATAATATTGATATTTAGTAAGAAAATAAATGACATAGACTTTATCTGTATGCATCCACTCGCAGATTTCCTTACAAAAGAGGACAAAGCACATAGGCATTCACAAATTCTATGCCGTTTCTGTTAAATCTGGTACCTATACATTATATTGCAGTACCATTTTTGTTCCACCCATTGGGTAGGATATGTGCATAATCTAGTCAAGTTATATATACAGCACCTTACAAAATGAATACATGACAGACACTGAAAGCACCGCTATGAGGCATGACAACGCGTCAGCTGAAGTTAGAACATGTGGCACTTCAGTCGCTCTAAAATGACTGCACTCTGAGCTCTGTGGAAGGATGTGGATCCTCATCACCTGCATCTCTGGACAGTTCTCACCCAGCACCGTGCACGCTGAGGACAGCACCACTCACAAGGCCTCCCTTCCTGAGCCAACCTGAAGGCAGTAGCAGCAAATGACCTTCTAACCCTGGCTGTGAGTACAGACCCAAGACGCAGCACTTGGGGAGTAAAATAACCTAAGCTGAGATCCTGATTTCTAAGGAATCCACACAAGGCAAGTGAGCCGCTGGGACCCTTTCACGGTTGGGGTGAGAGTAGGTTTCATCTGCCTTTGTTGAGCCATTTTAGACACAGTGTCCTTACAGTGGGGGGACTTGTCAGTGCATCTCCACTTCACCAAAGCCATGGTAACCAAGGTGACCATGCAAAGGGGGAGCCTGGTCCCTGCTCTTCCACCAAGCAGTGGGGAGCAGGTGTCTGTCACTGCAGGGCCACACACCCAGCACCAGTATCCTTCCCAGTTTTTTCCTCATAGACACTGCTGAGCTTTGGAAATTTCAAGAAAAATGCAGGGTACACCAACGTGTTGTCATTGGAAGCAGCAGCCTCAGCACCACAAACACAAGGCTTGGGGAGCAGCCCCCAGCTGCCATGTCTCAGCCAGGTTGACCCACACATAAGCCATGTGGCCAGCAGCGGATGGAAGCTGCTTTGGAGGGGCATACAGCCCCAGCCAGTGTCTGCAGGGACACCCGCACCAGAGAGCAGGCGGAGGTAAGGCCCGGGCCTGCCTGTCAGGATGCAGCCTCTGGCTCTGAGGAAGGCAGAGACTGGAATGGATTCTGCCAGATCTGAGCACTTCTGCAAAGTGCTGGCCTTTGAGCCCTTCTTAAGACGAAAAAATACAGGTAAAGAGCAGTAACTCAGAGTTGGAAACATGCTTACCTAGGCACAGATCCCTGTGCTGGGGTGAAAGGCCTGCAGTTTCCTGCTGGCTCCTTCCTACTAGCCCCTGTCCTCCTCTCCCAGCTGCAGTTAGTGGATTTAAGTGTCCTCCTCAGGACAAACCTGCCTGTGTTTTGCATGTTTCCCTCTGCTGATTGGGCTGTGTATCCAAGTGTATTTGTGGTGTGGAGGACAGACAGTAGGCCTGTCAGGCTTTTTAAACACTGAATTTTTGGTCACAGAAGAACTCTAAATGCGTGGCTTGTTTAGCAAAATCTCTTTTGTAGGAAAGGACAACCTTAGTGTCTGAGGAACACCAGGCTTCCTGAAAAAGTCAACAGATGCATGAATCTTCCTGTAGGTGGGCCTTCCTGTTGGTGTGTGCTCAAGGCTCACACCCAGGGTGTTGCTGAGACTGTGGAGCCCAGCTTCCACCCACTGCTCCCTGGTCACCTGACTCTGGCATCTAACCTGGACCCTCAAGCTCCACTGACTAGGCTGCAGCTTCAGAGCCATGTCTCCTTTCCATGCCAGGCCACACAACTTTCGAGAGAGTAGAGACCTAAATCACCTTATCCCTGTATGGGAGACTGACCTAATTCAATTTAGGACCTCAGCTTTTAAACTAATTCATTACAGAGGCCCAGCCTCAGAGACCATCCAAGTCTTGCTTTGAATAGTTACAGATGCGGACATCTTTAACTATTTACATTAGAGGCAGTTATCTAATGGGGCGGCTGAAAGGGAACAACCTCTGTTTTAAAGGGCAATTAAAGTTATTTGAATTATTGTTTTGCCAGTACCATGGACAGATGCCAGATGTTCAGGTACTTGCAGAAATTTGCCAATTTCGGAGCATAACTCACCATTTTGAGCTAGAACCATAGACTGGGTTCACCCACTCTCCCAAAAGTGCTGGCAAAGTTTGGAATGACGACACCATCAGCCAACCTTGTTCTGCACCTGGGAGGATGCCTGACTGAATCTGCCGCAGATGAGGAGGACAGGCACTTCCCCATATTCACCACCAACTTGAGGTGAAGCCTCCATTCAAGCAAGCATAGGCTCGTGGTCAAGGCTGTCTGACCTCGTTGGGGGATGAAGGGGTCCTCTGGTCAGGTCCCCCGGAGCTCTGCCTGTCCTAGAGATTCCACTGTGGCCCTCAGCAGGCACACTGCCCAACAGGATCTGAAGCATGAGTTACAACCACTGACCATTTTCTCCTAAGGTAGATCAACTACTTGTGTGGATGTCATTGTGAAATGGATGAGGATTCCAATCCTCCAGACAAAACCTGGGACTTACCGGCCAAGAAGGGCCTCAGAAAGGGCAGCAGACAGGACCTGAGGTTGACAGTGCTCTGCCAGCAGCACAAGGGCACCTCGCCAGACAACCACACCCAAGACAACAACACTAAGAACTGAGTGGACACTTGGACCTGCAGGTCAGAGACCCTGCAAGACCAGGTAGGGGCTGCACAGAAGCCCCCACCTGGGTGCAGGAAAGGCAGATGCTCTGCAGAAGGAAGTTACTGTTAGGGGAGAATGAACGTTACAAGATTTAAGTCTTCTGGCTGAGTTTAGCTGTAGGTTGTGCTTTTCATTTTCACCCAAGGCTCTGAGTCACTCCCTGCCTGGCTCTGGTCTCCAGGAGACGCTGAGTGACCCAGCAGCATGGCTGGTTCTGAGCCCTTTGTCTGTTCCAGGCACTGGTTCCCATATGGGGCTGGTTCCCTTCCTCAACTCAGGAGTTTCTACACACAGAGAACCCCTAGCCAGTGTCAGGCAACACCAGGGCAACGAGCACATCGGAGCCACTGCTGAGTCTCACTGATCAGCCATCCAGGCCTGAACTCAACTATCCAAGGAAAGACAGACCACAGGAAACACTGAAATCACATATTTCAACAGTATAAAAATAACCACCTTGCATTTTAAACAATTTATTGCATAAAATAGTGTATTATCTGAGTATATTTCATGCTACAGTGAAAAAAAAAATCAATTTCTGCAGAAAGTGCCCTGCTGGAGCACTAGGGCAGCACTGTGTGATGTGTGAATGCAGGCGTAAAACACACAGCCTGAGGCTGGAGGGACTTGACCCACCAGGGATGCAGGAGTTTCCTCTGCTCCATCCAGTCTGTAGGTGCCTTGGTGATGCATGCCCTGTGATGACTCTCTTCACGAGTGTAAGTTAGCAGTGTGCAAACACCCTTTCCTGCACAGTTATGGGGGGGGACATTATTATGGGGTCTAATGATGCATAGGTGAGAAAACAACATACAGGACTTCACATAAAGCTTCCTCATGTTAAACAATGAAGATAGTGCAATTTTTAAAAATACAGCATCACAACACAGATTTAACTCCTGGCATTCATCTGACTTCACTTTATACCTTGGCACACAAAGCAGAAACTTAGAATCATATTTTTTAAAACAAAAGTTCCACAGTTCGGGGGGAAAGCAAACTAGCGAGTCTTCCCCATAATGTATAACATTTTCCTCTGTATTCGGTTAACTGTAAAACAGGCATTCTGGCCTCTGCTTTCACATTAAAGTCAAACACCTCGTGGGTTTTATTTCATGGTGTCTTCAAAGCACCTTTTTGTGTTCTCATGCCCACACTTCGCCAAAACCAGCCCTGTCCCGTCTCTGCCGCAGGTGAATACTGTTGTGGCCAGACTGTGGTTTACACTATTCCCTTCTGCGTGTGGCTCCCCTGAAAAGAACTGTTCTGTTTTACTGAGTTCTGCTGTGCTGCGATACCATTTCTTTTCTCACATCAGGTGTGCTCACAGGTCAGACGCACTCCCTGGGCTTCCTGTCCGTGCCCTGGTCGGGCAGCTCCGTGCTCCAGGGCCTTCCCGCTGGAGCAGCAGCCTGCTCCCACTGTGTGCGCTGCTGTGCTGGGGGTGGGAGGGAGTGGCGGCCGGGTAGTGGCCCATCGCCTCACTGTAGGCCGGGGGCGGCCCCGCCATCCTCCCAGTACTACTGCAGGTGCTGGCACTGATGCCTGAATTGCTGCTGGGTGGGCATGGGCCCCCACTGTACACGGATATGCCTATCAAGTCGCTGTCAAATATAGTTCGGTTGGGCGGTGCCCGCACCGACTCTCTGTTGAGTTCCATCTGCTGTTCAGGGTCCCGGAGCTGCAGGGTGCAGGGCCCCTGGTAAGGAGGCGGCTCCTCCCCATCCGACAGGGAGATGGTGGGGGGAAGGTCAATCTCATGCTGCACGTAGGGGTAGGTGGGCTGGAAGCGGCTGAACCGATCCCTCTGGAGAAAAGGTGGGGCAGTCACCCCATCCCTGGACCGCGGGGCATACATGGTCTGCAGGGAAGAGAGGAACGGCTGCGAGATGTTCTCAGCACAGTGATGACCACGGACGTGACGGCCGCAGGGAAATTCACGCCTGGTCTGTTCTCACCCGTCTGAAAACTTCCCCCGCCAAAAAAACAAGTAAAGACTATTCCAGGAAAAAAAGTTTTCTCATTCCTAATGACTTAACATCACTCACCTTGCCAAACCCAGGATGGTTCAGCAACGGATAATTGCAGTTACCTGAAAATGTAGGTTTAATGGAGTTATTGTATGTGCTATGTGTACATTTCCCACTGGGTTAAGAAGAATACAGGAGCCCCCACCCCCAGGCCAGCCCCCCACATGACCTACTCCAGGTCCCACTCTTTTTTATAGAAAGTAAGGACAGCCCTTCTGCTTTCTCAAGCCCCTTCCAGCTCCTAGATCTGTGATTCAGAGGAGTGGGAAAGGGGACAGAATTTCCTTTTTAATTGAAAGTTGCAACTTCATGGGCCTGTACTTGGAGCAGATACAAGGCTGGGACAACTTATGACTTATTTATAGGAACCTGTTGCCCTATCAGTTACTTTAAAATATGAAACAAGTGACTTTTTCTTTCTGGCTTCTAGACTTATCCAGTTATTTTGGATAAAATTTCCTGTAATTTTTAGCAAACAACATGAAAAATGTTTTATATTCCAAAGTAAAGATGATTATAGATTTTTTTTTCCCCAAAAGAATACATTTTATTTAACGTAACTTATTCACCATTCAACTTTCTTCTAGAGGAAAGACATACATATATAAAGATATATATTCATCCATCAACTTCTCTCATACCATATTTTTAACTTAAAGGCAAAAATCTTATTTTCCCAATTGTATGTGTGTGCATGCTCAGCCGCGTCCAACTCTGCAACCCCATGGACTGTGGTCCACCAGGATCCTCTGTCCATGGAATTTTTCAGGGAGGAATACTAGAGTGGGTTGGCATTTCCTACTCGAGAGGATCTTCCCCACCCAGGGAACAAACCTGCATTGGCAGGCAGATTCTTTACCACTGCACCACCTAGAAAGCCCCTTCCCGATCATACTAAGTCTTTATTGAATCTGTTACAACACTTTGATGTTTTGGTTATATTGGCCTCCAGGTATGTGGGACCCTAGTTCCCTGGCCGGGAATTGAACCCCTTGCATTGGAAGGTGAAGTCTTAATACAACTGGACCACTGGGGAAGTTCCTCCCCCACCTCTTAAACCAGGTTATTGGCACACATCTTAGTCTTTGTGCTGACACATCCAACCCTTCCACCAATCTTGTTCATCTCCTGCCACCCACACCTCACCAGTGTCCAATCCCTTACCTCTGAGGTGGGCCGAGGTTCAGAGCCGTCTGAAGGCCACAGGCACCCTTCCTGGGTGGGGAACAGGGAGTGGACATCACAGGAAGATAATTAGTTTCATGTAGCAGCACCCAAAGCCAAGGCATCACACACACTCTGCTGAACACAGGCTGTTTAACACCCAGAACCACAAAGCCCAGCCCTTAATCTGCACCTCGAGGAAACCTGTGGCCGCAAGTACAACAAATCTCCCCACAGTAGCACTGAGAAAGGTCTGGAGTCTCTCAATCTACACATGTGTGTGTGTACAACTCTGGTATCAAGCCTTCCGAGCTGGGGCTGCCCTGCGTTAACAGCAGCAGCAGGAAAGCACTACCCATCTACACCAGTGGGCTTTCAAACTGAAAACTGATTTCCCAAACCTAAGAGCCCTCTGGGCATCTTCCAATGAACTGATTCTTCAGTACAAACATTCATAAAGTAAGTGGAACCTGAGATTGAGTTGTAGTATCTTGTTTCACAAATGTTTGGCCAGGCTGACAAGCAAACAATAGGCATGACTAAGGATCACTTCTAAGACCATGAACCTATCAACAGAGTATTTCCATGTGGTATCCCTTCTGAACTCATTGTTGGCTACAGCAGGGTCTGCTGGACGGCTGTGATTGATAAGAACTGCATCAGAGTGAGGGTAGTGCCCACATTTTTGGATTCCAAAAGAATACACACACATGATCTGCCATCATAGCCTCCTGTGACCTGAAAGTGACCACAGGCAAACCTAGGAGGTGAAGGTGACCTTCAGAGGCAAAGGTGACCTTCCCTGCTCCCTGCAGGCCAGTGTCCAGCACAGGCCCCCTCAGATTGCAGATGCAATCTGCAAGCAGGTGGCATCCTTAGGTCTGACTATACAACCATGTAATGGCGACAGGCCACAGAGTGACTAACCAGGTGTCCAAGCCCAAGGCGTTGAGAACAGCAGAGAACACCCTCCACTGTTTCCAGGACTCAGAATTCTACTCTTGGTGACAAGAGCAGTAGATTAAAGCACAGGGAACAGCCTGATGGCCAGAACTTACAGCGCCAGATGAAGCAGGTGAGGAAGGACCCAGAAGGGTGGCGCATTTTCTGAAAATGGCAGTAACCATTCTCAATGGTTTTATTTCCCTAGAAATTAGCAAAACTGAAAAAATGCCTGAAAAGATTCACCCCAAGCCCTGTACACACTCAGTCCTGTATTTCACCAAATTCACATCAACCTCTCTGTTTCTAAATCCATGTGCTTCCCAGCCCTGCTTCTCACAGTCCCTCCTGTCCACCCGACCCCTCCAGACCTCCCCTCCCCCTGCTTCTCTGGCCACTCAGCCTGTTACTCCTGGGGACACGTCTGCATCACCACCGCCACAGGGACCACAGCAAATGCCCCGGGGAGCCAGGTCCTCTGACCACGGCGGAATGAGCTGAGAAATAAGTTAGCAGTTTATAGAATTTACAGCAACAGGAATGAAATCAAGCCAGCATCACCACCCAGGCCCATATGCACTGCACCTCTCCTAGCTGTGTGCTTGTGAGAACTGTTCACTCAAGCTGTGTCCACAGAGCACCTCTTGGTGACCTAAAGATGCCCCCATGGGTGCCGTGGGGAGCAGGGACACCAGGACCCAGGCCCACAATGGCCTTGGGCCACCACAAGGGGCTCCAGGGAATCTGCATGTTGTGGAGAAGGAACAGGACAGCTCTGGATCTCACAGACTGAAGATGTGTGTTTTCAGACTCCTTTACCCTCGAGGAATCTGCTTTGTATTTTACTCCTCCAGCCACACTGGCAGGAAACTTTCCCCTAGGTTGAACCTGACACTAAAACATCTGTATTAAAGATTAAAAAATCACATGCTCGTCCAAGTGATTGTCTTTACCATCCCAATGATGCAGATATGCTGGCTGCAGACCTAGAACACAATGACTGCATTTTTTCCTTTTAAATCTGGCACTTTTTTTGGGCTGGATGGTGAGTGGAAAAGAAAAATTGTCTTTTTTAAAGTAGTGGTAAGTTATATGTAACACTTACTATTTTAATCATTTGAAAGCATACGGTTCTGTGGCATTAAGTCCATCCACTTGCCATGCACTGATCCATCTCCAGAATTTGTCTTCTTCCCAAACTGAGACACCACACCTACTAAACACCAACTCTGTATTCCTTCCACCCAAGGCCCTGGTGACCAGCACTCTACCCTCTGTCTCTATGAATCTGACTGTTCTAAGGACCTCATCCAAGTGGAATCATACAATACTGTCCTTACTTCACTGAGCATAATGGCTTTATGGCTTATCCATGGTGCAGCCAGTGTCAGCATTTCCTTCCTTTTTAAGGATGAGTAATAATCCATTGCAGGGACATACTGTATTTTGTTACTCATAGGTATCTTGGTTGTGTCCACCTTTTGGCCATCATGAATAATGCTACTGTAAATGGGGGTGTACAAATCTCTCTCTGAATCTCTGCTTTTCATGGAGGAGAACTTTTGGGTCATGTGGTAACTCCATGTTTAATGTGGAGGGGTGGGGGGAACCACTACTGTTTCCCATAGTGGTGGTACCATTTCACATTCTCACCAACGAGCACAGGGTTCCAATTTCTTGCCAATCCTTATCTTCTAGTTTCTTGATAACCAGTCCAAGTGGGTGTGATGTGGCATCTCACTCTGGTTTTGGCCTGTGTATGGTTAGTATGTTGTCGGGGTTCTCCAGAGAAACAGGAAACAGACTGATTATAGGCTTCGACCACGTGTTCATGGAGGCAGAGAGGTCCCACATTTGCAATGTGTAAGATGGAAAACCAGGAAAGCCAGTGGTATAATCCAGTCCAAATAATGAAGAACTGAGAACCGGGGAGGCCACTGGTATATGTTGTGGACTTCTGAGGCCCCCAAACCAGGAGCTCTGATGCCCAAGGGCAGGAGAAAATCAACATCCCAGCTAAGAACTGGGGGGCCACTGGTGTATGTCTTAGACTTCCAAGGCCCCCAAACCAGGAGCTCTGATGTCCAAGGGCAGGAGAAAATCAACATCCCAGCTCAAGAAAAGAAAGGAAGAAAGAACTTGTCCATCCTCCACCTTCTTGTTTTACCCAGGCCCTCAGGGACTGGATGACGCTCACCCACACTGGTGAGGGCAGATTTTCTTCACTCCGTCCACTGAGTTGAATGGCTATCTCTTCTGGAATGACTCTGACAGACACACCCCAAGTAATGCTTTATCCAGGCACTGTTTAGCTCAGTCAGGCTGACACATAAAATTAACCATCACAATTAGTGATCCTGAGCTCTTCTCATGTGCTTGTTGGCTATCTGTATTATCTTCCTTGGAGAAGTATCTACTCAGGTTCTTTGCCTATTTCAAATCTGCCTAAATTAAAATTATGTTGACTTTGTTGTTTGTTATAAAAGTTCTTTATACTTTTTAAATATCGATATGTGATTTGCAAATATTTTCTCCCACTCTGTGAGTTGTCTTTCAATCTCTTGATAGTGTCCTGTGATAAGGTTAAGATTTTAATTTTTGAAGTCCAATTTACCAATTTTTTTTCTTTGGTTGCCTGTGCTTTTGGGTGGAGATCAGGGATGGGGGCCGGAGCCCGTGTGGGGTCGCACAGAGTCGGACACGCTAGGGCGGGGGCGGCGGGGCGGGTTTTTGAACCATTGCCAAATTCAATGTCATGAAGCTTTTTCCCTATTGTTTTAAGAGTTCAATAGTTTTAACTTGTACATTTAGGTTTTTATATGTTTTGAATTAACTTTTTGTATATGCTAGCAGATAAGGGTTCAATGTCGTTATTTTGCAATGAACACCCAGTTTTCCCAACATCATTTTTTAAGAGTGCCCTTTCTCCTTGAACGGATAAGGCAATGGCACCCCACTCCAGTACTCTTGCCTAGAAAATCCCATGGATGGAGGAGCCTGGTAGGCTGCAGTCCATGGGGTCACTAAGAGTCGGACACGACTGAGCGACTTCAATTTCACTTTTCACTTTCA
Organism: Tragelaphus eurycerus; assembly: GCA_935064755.1. Taxonomy (NCBI): domain Eukaryota; kingdom Metazoa; phylum Chordata; class Mammalia; order Artiodactyla; family Bovidae; genus Tragelaphus; species Tragelaphus eurycerus. Next base: position 20,030,097 of record CAKXYN010000023.1, read on the forward strand.
TGCATCGGAGAAGGAAATGGCAACCCACTACAGTGTTCTTGCCTGGAGAATCCCAGGGACGGGGGAGCCTGGTGGCTGCCATCTATAGGGTCACACAAAGTTGGACAAGACTGAAGTGACTTAGCATAACATTTCTCCTTGAATGGTCTTTGGAACCCTTGTTGGAAATCACCTGACCATACATGGTAGTTGAGTCACTAAGTCATGTCTGACAAATCTGTGACCCCATGAACTGTAGCCCACCAGGCTCCTCTGTCCATGGAATTTTCCAGGCAAGAATACTGGAGTGGGTTGCAATTTCCTTCTCCAGGGGATCTTCTGGACCCAGGAATCGAACCCAGGTCCCCTGCATTGCAGGCGGATTCCTGCATTACTGGCAGATTCTTTTACTGACTGAGCTACAAGGGAAGCCCCTCTGACCACACATGGGGGAGTTTATTTCCAGGCTCTCTACTCTATCCTATTGGTCTAAATGTTTGTCTTTATTGCATTCTGGTAATTTTTGAAATCAAGAAGTATGTAATTTCCAACTTCGTTACTCTTTTTCAACATTATTTTGGCTATGGGCAGGATGGAGTCCCGTGAATTTCAGAATGGGTTTTTCTATTTGTGCAGAAAAACATCGCTGTGATTTTGACAGGGCTCATACTGGCTCTGTGGATTGCTCTCGGTAGTTCCGACATCTTAACAGTATCAAGTCAAGTCTTTCAGTCCATGAACCCAAGATACCTTTCCATTTACTTGAGAATGATTTTCTTTCAGCAACACTACAAACCATTCATATTCATGGTTAAGTTTACTCCTAAGTATTTTATTCTGTTTGATGTTTTTGTAAACTGAACTGTTTTAATTTCTTTTTGGATTGTTCATTGTTAAACAAACACAACTGATTTTAGCAGGGGGAGCTGATTTTGTGTCCTGAAACTTTGCTGAACTTATTAGTTCTAGTGGAGTTTTTATTAGTTAATTGGAACGCTTAGGGTTTTCTTACATATCATGTCATCTACAAAGAGAGGTAAGTTTACTTTTCCCTTTCTTACTGAGATACATTTCCTTCTTGTCTTGCTACTCCAGCTGTGTTGGACAGAAGTGGTGAAAGCACGCATCCTTCTTCCTTGTCCAGGTCTGGCAGGGAAGCTCTCAGTCATTCACTGCTGTGTATCATGTTCACTGTGGGCTTTTCTCAGATGACTTCACTATGCTGAGGCAGTTTCCTTGTATCTTAGTTTGTTGAATGTTTTTTATTATGAAAGGGTGTTGAATTATGTTAGATACCTTTTTTGTATCAATGAGACGATCATATAGTTTTTTTCCTTTCACTCTGTTAATGAGGTGAATTACATAGATTGATTTCATAATGTGGAACCCTCCATGCATTCCAGAAATAAACCCCACTTGGTCATGGTGATATAATCCTTTTATTATGCTGCTGAATTCTCATTTGTTAGTGCCGTTGAGGATTCTTGCATCAATGTTTATTTGGGATGTTGGCCATTGGTTTCCTTTCCTGTTGTGTCTTTGTCTGGTTTTGGTACTGGGGTAATGCTGGCCTATAAAATGAGTTCGAAAGTGTTCCATCCTTTTCAATTTTGGGGGAGGAGTCTGAGGACTGGTGTCAATTCTTTGAATGTTTTGTAGAATTCACCAGTTAAGCCATTTAGTCTAGGAAATTCCTTTGTTGGAAGGTCTTTGATTATTGATTCAATCTCCTTACTAGTTATAGATCAATTCGTATTTTCTCTTTTTTCAGGACTCAGTCTTAGGAGGGAGTTTCTAGGAATCTGTCCATTTCATCTGGGTTATTATTTTTATTCAATATGTTTTATTCAATATGTTATTATTTTTATTCAATATTTTTATTCAATATTCATATTGAATAAAATAAACAGTGCTCAGAGTACTAATACTCTTTTTTTGTCTGTATCTCTTAGATTTTTTGCCACCCAATGGATACCATCCTTATAGCACTGAAACAGAGTCATCTGTGACCATGATTCACTGGCTGGTGCTATAGGCTGCAGCTGAAGCCCACTTCCTGCCATAGGGCCATGGGCACTGTGACCACATGAGACCACCCCATGCCCCCAACATTCTTGGTGTAGCTCTCAGCTAAACTCTCCTTTCAATACACAGAGGACCACAGGGATCATCAGATTTGGGCACTGGAAACACCCAGTACAGTGTTTTCCATACTGTGAGTTGCAGCCTCTTGAAGAGCTAAGTGGTATGTCTAAGTGGTATCAATTTAAGTGGTATGTCTTTCCTACACATTTGTTTAAAGTGGTCAGACAATCTGAAGGTCTCTGATCTGAGCCAATTCTCACTCATTTTGGATGGGAGGAAACTGAGGCCCAAGGAGGGTACATGACTCGCTGGAGGTCATACAGCTGGTCTGTATAAAGCAAGACTGCTGGATATTTCAGTTTCTACCCAAGGGTTCCTCACAGCAAATGAACATTATCAAATGGCCTCAAATATTTGAAATTTTATTTTACTTCCTGTTCCAGGATGAAAAGCATAGCTAAAACTGATGTTTGGGTATTTAGCAACAACTTTGCCATCTGATAAAGAAGGCTGAGTGCCAAAGAACTGATGCTTTCGAACTGTGGTGCTGGAGAAGACTCTTGAAAGTCCCTTGGACAGCAAGGAGATCAAACCAGTCAAACATAAAGGAAATCAACCCTTAATATTATATTGGAAGGACTGATGCTGAAGCTCCAATACTTTGGCCATCTGATGCAAAGAGCTGACTCAATGAAAAAGACCCTGATGTTGGGAAAGAGGGCAGGAGAAGAAGGACAACAGAGGATGAGATGGTTGGATGGCATCACTGACTCAATGGACATGAGTTTGAGCAAACTCAGGGAGATACTGATGAACAGAGAAGCATGGCATGCCATTCATGGGGTTGCAAAGAGTCAGACACAACTTATGGACCAAAAAACAACAAAAGTCCATTTTCTCTTGTTTCTTCCCTATTCCCAGACAGATTCCTCAGTCGTACTGACTTTTCCACCCAGGCGACACTAACAGCTTAGGCGCTGGTGACTGTCCTCTCCAGCACTTCCCCTTATCCACCTTGGGCATCCATCATCAGACTTCTCAAGACTTCTTCCCTCCCAACTTGATTCAGTGTAGACCACATCCCCTAAGGGAAAGACAAACCATGAAGGAAGTTCTCCTGGGAGGAAAACAAAGAGACTCCTTTATTGTCCAGAACAATCAACAGCTAGAGAAAGCCTACAGGCCCAGAATCAAATCCAAGAGGACTGTGATGCCTCCTGGGCTGGGGGCAGGGCCAGAGCAGTCAGGCTTCCAGAGGAAGTAGCCTGGGAACCAGAGAGCTCAGGGCCAAACACTGTGAGCTTCCTTTCAGGCCACGTGCCTTCCAGCCGTGGAGCTGGTAGGGGAGGAGCAGAGCCATCCTAGCCACTTCCCTTAGATGCCCAGGTCAGCCTCCCCAACAGGGATCACTCAGAATCAAGATAATTCAGAGAACACTTTTCTTCCCCAGAACAAACCACATCAATTTTTAAGGACTAAGTAAAAGCAAACTTTACCAGCAGATGAACAGAAGTAACACATGAACATAGCCTTATCACAAGAGCCTTAACAATGGGGACCAAGCTTCTGTCCACCACCCCCTCCTGGGTCCTTCCTGGTTTTCCTCTGCAGCATTAGTTTGTAGCCCGAACAACATCAGGCTTACTATTGGTCACACTTGACTTTGTACCAAAATTGTATCAGTAACTTGATCAACTGCATCTTGAGATTTAACTCTAAATGGATTTTGGCAGGTACCAAAAATCAAATCCATCCTCAGAGAACAAATAAGAAAATTCCAAACTCACATAAACCAGGCTCTATAGGGATTCCCTGATGGAGCAGTGGATAATAATCTGCCTGCCAAAGCAGGGGACATGGGTTCTATCCCAGGTCCAGGAAAATTCCACATGCCATGAAGCAACTAAGCCCATGTGCCACAACTATTCAGCCCCTCTAGAGCCCACAAGCTGCAACTACTGAAGCTGGAGCAACTAAAGCCAGTGCTTCACAACAGGAGAAGCCAGTGCAATGAGAAACCCACGCACCACAACTAGAGAAAGCCCACTGCACAGCAACGAAGATCCAGTGTCACAGCCAAAAATAACTAAGTTTAAAAAAAATGGTTCTAAATACTAAGAGCAGACTCCCTCAGAAAGAACACATGACTTTTTATCACAAACCCACTTAACTGCTGCTACCACTACTGAAGCATTTCCTTTTCTTGTAACTTAACTGCAGCCAATAGACTGATAGCTCTTTTTCATTTTCATTCAGAAATGGCTGCTTCCACCAAATTTAGCGCTGGTCCCTCCTACTGCCCTGGCCCCCTGGAATGGCATTTCAGGGACACTGGGGTGATGCAGGCTCACTAGCCGTGCCAAAACAGCCTCCATCTGTCCCTCTCTTGGCAAAGAAGTGTGTCCTTCCACAGGTCTTGGGGGCAGCAAGGGGCCACATGAGGAAAGGGCTATGACTGCAGAAAGCAAATCCTCCAAAACTGAGCAAGCTGGGCCCAAAGGGGCCACTGATCCAACCCACCTTTTCCCAGAGGGCTCTCTGTGAGAACCCAGGCTGTCACAGCTACTGAGGCCCCAGCTTGCCTTTCCCTTCTGGATAAAGGGAAAGCCCATTAGTGCAGAAAAGGAGTCAAGTTTCCTCAACCACATCAGAACATCTACATGTTCAGCCTCTCCTCAAAAACAAAAGCGGACTATTGGGCTTCATTGTTCCACCTTGACTATCAGCTCTTCCCCCAAGAAATATATAAAAATAACATTAACCAAGAGTGTTAAACCAAACTTTCTAGAAGATGATAAATTAGATGCCCAGCCCTTCTCACACCACTTTAAAATAAACACACTCTTTACTAACATGGTTGTGGAGACCTCACACAGTTCCAGAACAAATGGGCCAAAAGGCCCACAGAAGTGCGGGAGTCCCAGCAACACACTGGCTCAGAGCCCTGGATGCTCACGCACGGGGAGGCCGGCAGTGGGAGCACGACACCTACCAGCTGCCAACAGCAGGCACGGTGGCTTCTGGGATGCAGACAGCAGACACCGCACCTCCAAACCCTGGCCACCTCCAAAGCAGTACAAACCCCACGAGGCCATGGGTAGGCTGGCCCCCTCTAGGCCCCTTGTGGGGAGGCTGGCTGCTTGTTGGGGCACCCAGAAGGGCACCCTGAAGCTGCCTCACCCCACACCTTCCTACAGTTTTCAGCCTCCTGCTGTGCACCCCTCCCTACACACAAATGGCCTCTGGAGACCCCTAGCCTCCCCCAAGACAGAAAATCCCACCAAAAATAGCCACAGAACAACTGATGGGGGGAGGCTGGGGTTTGCTGTGATGTTTCTTTGACTGGTGGATACCAGGCTCACGTCCACTCAATGACCCAGGGAACAAAAGCAGGCAGAGCCCACACCAAGACCCTCTGATGGGGCAGGTTCCCTGTGGACACGCCTAGCTTGGGGAACTGCGGGCAAAGGCTCTCGTCACTGCTGTGATCCCCGAGGCAGCCACGAGACCCACATGTGTGGCAGCATCAGTGTGACTACCGACGGGCCCCTAGGGAGGACGGGGTGGGGTGGAAGGGGTGCGCTCAGGCTCAGAGTATCACTACAACAGCATCCCCGCACCGTGACAGCCACGTGACAGATGGTCCCCAGTGGGACCCTGACTGTGAGCAGGTCACACTGTTCTCCCACAGCCACGTGAAGGGCGGCGGCACCTCTCAGGAGCCCTAAGGGAAGAGGCAGTAATTAGGGGGAAGAAGTGCCGCCAGGTGGGGGACACGTTCCTGGGCAGCGACCCCCAGCACTCCAGGATCCCATCTGTGTCCGTGTCCCGACTAGACATGAAACAGAGCTCTGGCCTGGACTGAATGGTTTCTGGTCACTGTGTAAACGTGCATCATGAGTTTGTGAAACCTCTGGGAGCAGTATTCACACCTCCCTGGTTTTATCAGAAGAAAAATCCAAGCCCTGGGATGCACCTGCCTGGTACGGGGACTCAGGGAGGAAATGCGGCAGGAAGGGGATGTGGAGGGTGAGGGAAGGCGGGGGGAGAGGCCTCCCTCAGGGCTGACCTGCAGGCCCCTGTCCCAGTGGGTCTGGAGGCACCGACACTGTCCCTGTAGGTCTGGGGACAGCACCCAGCAGTCCCACTCTTTCCCAGACTCTGGCTGCCAGGGACACAGGACACTGGAGAAACCTCAGCTCCACTCACGGGGACAACAGATCTGAAGCCCACAGAACCCGCCAGCCCTCATGCCCCGGCGGCTGGCACCCTCACAGCCCTGCCCTGCTGAGCCACCGTCTCATGGTGCAGGCAGGGACGCAGGATGCATCGGTGACCATCGCACCCTGACCTGGGCATTCCGTGCGGTGGATTCATGAGCTGAGCCCAGTGCCATCCTGTGCCCGTGCTCCCAGCCCCAGCCTCACCCCCGGGGAGACCCAGACCCAGCCCACACTTACCAGCTGCGGCCTGTCCTCCTGCCTCTGGCCCTGCCCCGGGCGGTGGATGAAGGACCGGGTGGATGCTCTGTAATGGTTCAGCAGGCAGAAGATGACCACGACCATCACTGTGACCACCACCACCACCACAACCACCTGGGCGAATTCCAGCTCCGCTGCGACGAAGAGGAGAGTCATCAGCCAGGCATGGGGCCACCCCCTCCCAGACCCTCCAGGGACAGAAACTTCTCCAGGCCTGCTGCCTGAGGGTATCGCCGTGTGGCTAACAGGTGAGGGAGGAAGGCCCCAGCTGCTTAGACAGGTTCTGTCCTGAGATGGACCCATGTCACACGGGACAGGCAGCCACCACTCGGGGACCTTTTCCAGGGCAGGCAGCTCCTGGGTTCCATCTCCTGGGACACGAGAGGCTCAGAGCCCGGTCCCTGCCAGATCCCCCATCCCTAGAGGTTGAAACTACGATTCTCAAAGCATCTCCCCATGGCCGCGCAGCACCCTGGAGGGAAGAGGCACCACCAGAGAAAGGACAGAACACGTCTCCACTGGGTTCCCACTGCACCATTAAAGAAGTCTGTCTAAACCACACACTCCCCACCCATGCATTCACCAGCAGTGTGTGGGGGCGTGGGTGCCAGTGCTTCTGTGGGAAGCGAAGCCCAGGGCCAGCCCTGCATCATCCTGTGGGGTTAGAAGGAGGGTCTTCCTGAACCCACGAGTCCCATCCTGTGGCCCCATCCTCCACCCCACCCTAGGCACCCCCTTCACATCTGAGGGACAGAGACTGACAAATGGGTCTGCCAGGCCAGGCAGGGGATGGGGCGGAGGCAGGGCCCAGATGGGTGGGCTGGATGCACCCCTGGCCCATGACTGGGCTCCCCACGGTAGCTGTCCGCTCTGCTCTGCTGTGCTCTCACCCAAGGCCTTGTGGCTGGTGGGCAGGGGCTTGTCTGCACTTGTACGTCCTCGGGGAGGAAGCCCCCAGAAGCTACAAAGCACTATCAGAATCGTCATGGCAGCACCTCCGGGAAACTGAAATCACTGCCTGTCTGAGGGCCAGGGCTGGGACTCTGCAGCTGGGCTGCAGACACCAGTGTGACTTCGTCTATCCTCACACGCTGTTGGCATGACACACGTGTGAGGCAGAAACACTTATTCACAACGCTCTGCCTGCACACAACTGTCCGTGTCTAGGACACAGTGGTGCCCGTGTGACTGGACCCCAAAGCCCATCCCCGAGGACACAGATGAGGCTGCGTGAGCAATGAGGAGCCCACTTCCATCATCTTGTGCTCCTGACGGCAGGCGAAGTGGACTGAGGACAGACTCCAGAGCCCAAGCTGGGTTCTGGGGCACCCACTGCATAGATGCCCACCTGGAGGATCGCTCCTGGCAGACTGAGGCCCACCCTGGCCGCCAAACACAAGGTGGGCATCTTAGGAGGGGACCACAGTTCTGAGGACAAGCAGACAGGAAGCATGGAGTCAAGGGCTGCCAATGTGGCACCGAGACTGAACCCAGGAAAATGCCTTGTTTTACCGACTTTTATTTCTATCTTGTGAATGAACAGCAGAATATTCAAAACTTGCCTTTCAGGCTGCCTTGTGCCCTGGAATTGACAAATGTTTTCTCTTTTCAAGAAAACTGTACTGCTTTTTGGATGATGACTTCAGTGAGGGGCCTTACACGCCTCTACACATGTTACGGCTTCACTTGGAAGCTGTCAGCCCATGTCATCTTGTTCTGAATATGGAAGGCTATGCAGATGACTATTTGCAGCAAATCAATCAAATTACATTGTCATACTTCTATGGACATTTGCGGATATATATTTGTTTCACTTGAAAAGTATTTTTATTATAAAAAAATAATGAAGATGCCTTTAAAATGTAAAGAACATATATGGAAATAGTGTACAATATACAAGTTCCCCTGTACAAGCCAGCAGCTCTCACAGCGATGCCCATGTCATCCAGGGCACAATTCAGCCATTGTGTGTATCTGTCTTTCACCTCTTGAATAAGGGCTTTCTTCTTTTCAATGAATGTAATTGCTGTACAAATATATTGTTCTTTTTTTCCACTCAATACATCACAAACATCTTTAAACAAGATCTCATTCCCCAGTTCCTAAACACGAAACACTGGACCTTGCATTCTCTAAGTGACTGCTCTTTACGTGGCTGGATTTCTTTTTTCTACCATGATCAAAAAGATTTGTGTGTGACCCACACTTGTGAGCATCCCTAAGCAGAGATTCCACACACTGACACGACCTTCTACACTTGCTCTTGTCAGAGAGAGGGAAGGGAATCTCCTTCCTCATGGCTCCAGATGCTGGGCCCTTTCCATTTGTACTAATTTGTGGGGGGGTGGGGGCAGAGGGCAAAAACATATATCTTGTTGTCATTTGTATTTCCCTGATTACTAGTGATTGTGATCTTTCCCTATGATTAGTGGTAATTTGTATTTTTCTTCATATTAGTTCATATTACTTTATTTGTAGCTTTCTCATTTGTAAGCAGTCTTTACATATTATGGCTATACATCTTATCTGCTACACGTGTTACAAATATTTTCTCCTGGTCTGTCACTTTTTGAAACTTTTCCGTGGGTTTAGAGATAATATAAATTTTTATGCCATCATATATTGTTATAATCTTTTTCCTTCATGGCTTCAAAGCTTCTCATTGATTAAGAAGGTCTTCTCTCCAATACTCTATAAATATTTTTCTTCTAAGATTTTTATAGCTTGTTTTTTATTTGCTCTGGATCTTTATTTCTTTTGGTCTGAACAGGACAACAGCACCTAGAACCTTATGTATTATCTGACAAACATGACTCTTCTGACCTAATATCACACTAAAAAGTTCAGTACAAGCAAGGGGAGATAGTCTTCAGCTATGGGGACTGCACAGAAGCCCTCGCCTTTCTTTCAGAGGGAAAGAACTATTTAAACAACACCTGCTCTCAGGCTGTGCTGAGCCAGCTCCCTGGTCAGTGTGCTCCCTCCCGGGATCCTCCTGGGACCCTCCTGGGCCCTCCCTCCTGCACTGCTGAGGCCGGCGGCCCTCCAGGACCATGGTCCCACTGTACCCTTAAACATGACTCATTACCCCAAAGAGCTCTATGTGGATGACATCTACCAGCATTTACCATATTTGAAATTAAAACTGAAGATGTTAAATATTTTTTCATTAAAAATAAACTCACCACATGTTAACACAAGTTACAAAATAACTTCCCGGTACCATCTCACTTAACACCATGCACATCTCTACCCCTACATGCCCAACGGCTTCACCTGCACCCACAGGATGTGTGGCTAACCACGACAGATGAGTGGTTCTTGTCTGCTTGTCCTTTCACGGGGGCTGTGGTGGCCACCATGGCTGAGCCCCCACCTCCAGCCCCAAGGTTCCCTCTGTGAAGACCCTCCGTTCACTGACCTGTGTGACACACACAGTCCTAGAGAAAATGCACAGACCTTGAGCATGACTGACCTATAAGCATTCACAGTTGGGCGGGACTCGTCCTGGGTTCTGTCTGCAGACAAAGGGCCCTGAAACTAATCAAAGCAGGTCAGTGGTTTCCGGGGGACCTATGTGCATTCCACTGAGGCACTAACTCTCAAAATCTGTAAAGACTCTGTGTCTCTACATGAGCCAGAGGCCCTTGGAGACATTTATGTGTCTGTGTGCCTATTAGGGTGACTCTGGTCAGAGGTGATGGCTCTGTCCATTACAGATTCCCATTTTCTGAGGTTTATGACTGTGCTATAAAATTCTGCCCCGAGATGAAATTTTCCACATAAAACTTACACCCTGGAATTTGGCCTTTAAAAAACAAAATAGTACATTTTAGTAAGTTTGCTACACTTAAAGTCATGAACGAGGATTTTAAAAGAACACGAACTTTACATTCATACAGACTCAAAACATAGTAGTAGTTTATTTGACATTTGTGGACATCAGCCTATAGCAAAGAATAATTCACTAATGTATTTTTAGTGTTTAAAAAACTGTAACACAGAGAGCTATTTACCTAGAAATGTTCAATGCCCTACGTGTGTTCCAACCACAGTGCCTCACGCCCCATCATTTTGTAAAAATGTTACATGGTTTGACTCAGCTACCAAGCTGACAGCAGATTAAACATTTCTTAAATAAATCAGTCTTAGTTAAATAACCCTAAAACAGCTGCATAACAGCAATGAAGCCCCTGTGTTAATGCACTATGGAGTTTACCTGTACACTATTGATACCATGACAGTACTTTTTCCCTCTATTGAAAAAAAGAATTATTATTATTCTGTGTTTGTCTCAATATTTATTTTCACAACAGTTAAGCTTCTCCCTACTAAGTGGCTTTTACTTAGAGAACCACAGTTACTCTTGCAAACCCAGGAGAAAATGGAAAGCAGTATGAAGTTTATACTTCACGTGGATAAATTCAGGGCCAGTTAGACCCCAGTCTGGTTCCAGTTCTGCCATCTGACTCCATCAGCTGCAAAAGCTGTTTTCTCATGTGTAAAATAAAGCCAAGTCCTCCACTGTATAGCCAGTGGGAGCATGAAATAAAATAACCCCTCGAAACTGTGTACTCAAAGTGTGGTCCAGAGTGATGGTTGGAAACACAGGAAATTGGGTGCCATCCTACACTGGCTCAACCAGAGCCTGCATTTTAACAAAACCCCTAGGTGGCTTCTGAAACTTTGGACTAATCCGGAGTCCTCATCTGGATTAAACAAGCAAACTGGAGTTCAGAAAACCTGTGACCTGTGCGCCATACAGAAAAAACAAGGTGGAACCAGGGCCCACGATTGCTACTCAACACGACTTTCAAAGAGTGGAGCTCTCTTAAAATTGGAAGTATAAAGGGAACATTTTATGAAAGAATGGGCACAATAAAAGATAGAACCAATAAGGACCTAACAGAAGCATAAGAGATTAAAGAGGTGACAAGAATACACAGGAGAACCATACAAAAAAAAAAAAAAGTCTTAATGACTTGGATAACCATGATAGTGTGATCATGTACCTAGAGCTTGATATCCTGGAGTATGAGATCAAGTGGGCCTTAGGAAGCATTACTATCAACAAAAGCTAGCAGAGGTGATGGAATTCCAGCTGAGCTATTTCAAATCCTAAAAGATGCTGCTGCACTCAATATATCAGCAAATTTGGAAAACTCAGCAGTGGGTTCAGGACCGCAAATGGCTTTTACTTAGAGACTGCAAAAGGTCAGTTTTCAATCCTAAAGAAGAGCAATGCAAAAGAATGTTCAAACTTTCGTAAAATTGTACTCATTTCACATGCTAGCAAGTTATGCTCAAAATCCTTCAAGCTAGGCTTCGGCAGTATGTGAACTGAGAATTTCCAAATGCACAAGCTGGATTTAGAAAAAGCAGAGGAACCAGAGATTCAATTGCCAGCATCCACTGGATCACAGAGAAAGCAAGGGAATTCCAGAAAAATATCTACTTCGCCTTCATTTACTACACTAAAACTTATGACTGTGTGGATCACAATACACTCTGGAAAATTCTTAAAGAGATGGGAATACCAGACTACCTTACCTTCTCCTAAGAAACCCGCATGTGGGTCAAGAAGCAACATTTAGAGTCGGACATGGAACCACTGACTGGTTAGAAATTGGGAAAGTGAAAGTGAAAGTCCCTCAGTCACGTCCAACTCTTTGTGACCCCATGGAGTGTAATCCTATGGCCTGGAGTTCTCCAGGCCAGAATACTGGAGTGGGTAGACTTTCCCTTCTCCAGGGGATCTTCCCAACCCAGGAATCAAACTGGGATCTCCTGCATCACAGGCAGATTTTTTACCAACTGAGCTATGAGGGAAGCCCTGAAATTGGGAAAGGAGTACATCAAAGCGGTATACTGTCACCCTGCTTATTTAACTTATATACAGAGTACATCACGCAAAATACCAGGTTAGATCAATCATAAGCTGGAATCAAGATTGTCAGGAGAAAAATCAACAACCTCAGGTACACAGATGACACCACTCTAATGGCAGAAACTGACGAGGAACTAAAGAGTCTCTTGATGAGGGTGAAAGAGGAGAATGAAAAAGCTGGCTAAAACCCAGCATTCAAAAAACTAAGATCAAAGCAGCTGGTCCCAACACTTCATGGCAAATAGAAAGGGGAAAAGTGGAAGCAGTGACAGATTTTATTTTCATGGGCTCCAAAATCACTGTGAATGGTGACTGCAGCCATGAAATTAAAATATACTTACTCCTTGGAAGGAAAGTTATGACAAACCTGAAGTGAAGTGAAGTGAAGTCGCTCAGTCGTGTCCGACTCTTTGCGACCCCATGGACTGTAGCCTACCAGGCTCATCCCTCCATGGGATTCTCTAGGCAAGAGTACTAGAGTGGGTTGCCATTTCCTTCTCCAGGGGATCTTCCCGACCCAGGGATTGAACCCGGGTCTCCCTCATTCCAGGCAGACACTTTAAGCTCTGAACCACCAGGGAAGCCCTACAACAAACCTAGAGAGCATATTAAAAAGGAGAAACATGACTTTGCTGACAAAGGCCCATATAGTCAAAGCTATGGTTTTTCCAGTACTCATGTATGAACTAAGAGTTGGACCATAAAGAAGGCTGAGCACCAAAGAACTGATGCTTTCAAATTGTGGTGCTGGAAAAGACTCTTGGAAGCATGGAAATCAAACCAGTCAATTGTAAAGAAATCAACCCTGAATACTCACTGGGAGGACTGTTGCTGAAGCTCCAATAACTTTGGCCAACTGATGCAAAAAGCCGACTCATCACAAAAGACTCTGAGGCTGGGAAAGATTGGGGGCAGGAGGAGAAGGGGGAGACAGAGAATGAGATGGTTGGATGGCATCACTAACTCAATGGACATGTTTTTTCAGTCATTCAGTCATGTCTGACTCTTTGAGACCCCATGGACTGCAGCACACCAGGCTTCCCTGTCCTTCACCATCTCCTAGAGCTTGCTCAAACTCATGTCCAGTGAGTCAGTGATGCCATCCAACCATTTTATCCTCTGTCATCCACTTCTCCTCCTGACTTCAATCTTTCCCAGCATCAGGGGCTTTTCTAATGAACTGGCTCTTTGTATTAGGTGGTCAAGGTATTGAAGCTTCCGTTTCAGCATCAGTCCTTCCAATGAATATTCAGGGTTGATTTCCCTGAGGACTGACTGGTTGGATCTCCTTGCAGTCCAAGGGACTCTCAAGAGTCTTCTCTAACACCACAGTTCAAAAGCATCAATTCTTCGGCGCTCAGCTTTCTTTATGGTCCAACTCTCAAATCCATACATGACTACTGGAAAAACCATACCTTTGACTAGATGGACCTTTGTCAGTAATGTCTCTGCTTTTTAATATGCTGTCTAGGTTGGTCCGGAGAAGGCAATGGCACCCCACTCCAGTACTCTTTTTTTTTTTTTTTTCCAGTACTCTTGCCTGGAAAATCCCATGGATGCAGGAGCCTGGTAGGCTGCAGTCCAAGGGGTCGCTAAGAGTTGGACATGACTGAGCGACTTCACTTTCACTTTTCACTTTCATGCATTGGAGAAGGAAATGGCAACCCACTCCAGTGTTCTTGCCTTGAGAATCCCAGGGACGGGGGAGCCTGGTGGGCTGCCGTCTATGGGTCGCACAGGGTCAGACACAACTGAAGCGACTTAGCAGCAGCAGCAGCAGCTAGGTTGGTCAGAGCTTTTCTTCCAAGGAGCAAGCATCTTTTAATATCATGGCTGCTGTCACCATCTGCAGTGATTTTGGAGCCCAAGAAAATAAAGTCTGTCACTGTTTCCATTGTTTCCCCATCTATTTGCCATGAATGGGACCAGATGCCATGATCTCAGTTTTTTGAATGTTGAGTTTTAAGCCAGCTTTTCACTCTCTTACCTTCATCAAGAGGCTCTTTAGTTCCTCTTTGCTTTCTGCCAGATGGGTGGTGTCATCTGCATATCTGAGGCTATTGATACCTCAATGGACAGGAGTCTGAGCAAACCCCAGGAGATAATGAAGGACAAGCTGGCGAGCTGCAGTCCATGGGGTCACAAAGAGTCAGACATGACTTAGCAACTGAACAACAATAATGTATCATGACCAATTGGGATTTTTTCCAGGATTGCAAGGTTAGTTTAACATCCAAAAATCATTTAAAGTGATATACTATTTTAAGTAAACAAATGAAAAAAAGCTGGCTTAAAACTTAGGGGAAAAAAAAAGGAGAAAGTATTTGGCAAAAACGCAACACCTTTTTATCATAAAAACACTTAACAAACCGGGAACAGAAAGGCATCTACCAAAGCTCACAGCTAATTATCATACTTGTGGTGAAAAGCTGGCTTTGAAACTAGATCCAAATGAAGCACTAATACATGCTACCACATGAGAAAACCTTGAAGGTACCATGCTATGTGAAAGAAGGCTGTCACAAAAGACACTGATGTGAAATATCCCAAGCAGGCAGATTCAGAGACTAGTAGGAGATGAGTGGTGGGCTAAAGCTGGGAGCTTGGGAGAAAAGGTGGATGGCTAGTAATGGGCTTCAAGTTTCTGTTCAGACTGACAGAAATATTCTAAATTTAGATCATGGTGATGGTTTTGCAATTCTGTGAATATACTAAAAACTACTGAATTGTATACTTTAAATAGGGGAATTGTACTGCATATGTGAAATATCTCAATAATGGCGATATAACAAAAAGAACTATGAAATGAAAGTATTCGGCAAATAGCACTTCATAAGTTTAAAAACACCTCTACATGTAAATGCTGATTCATAAAACCAAGTTTTACCTATGCAACTCAGATAATAAACTCCTAAGAAACACCTCGAACTTGGACCACTCCACCAAGTTCTGGTTTCCTTCTATACTCCAACTGGGAACCATGACTTCCTGTTAAACTATTTGTAGATGACAAATTTTCTTTTTCATGGCCTTGTTTCTCATCTCAGAATTCCAAGAGTGAAATACAACATTAAAAACTGAAGGGAGCACACCACTAATCACCCCACCATGGAAAAATCATACCTATACTCTTTACTGTGTAAGAATTTCCTTAAAAGGGTTAAAAGCCAGGCTGACTACCCAGTGTACCCATCAAGCACACAAGTGACAATATGTCTTATCCACTCTACCAAACACTACTCATGCTTCAGCCCATGGCACATCTCCACATGGCTGTGGAAGACAGCTCATTCCCTTCCCTAACCGTGGGGTTACCCGTCTGGCCTTCAGAGAGAAAGGAAACTAAACAGTGATTTTAAGCCAACTCACAATCCACAAGGCAGTCAGTGCAATAGTGAAGGTATGCTTGGGCTCTGCAAGTAAGGGTTTGTGTTTATACTGGGCTGGGATAAGAGATGTATTTCTCCCTCTAGGTCAGAGTTTAAAAAGTCAGAAAGACACCCACTGAAAAAGTAACTGACTATTCAAGTATTTCATTTTTTCCAATTAAACAAGCTAAGTCATCTTCTTCTCCAAAGCTCCATCATCATGGGAACATACACACTGATGAAGGTCTGACTTGCATCAGTCACACCACCTTCTTCCTCATCACCCCTTGATGCCCTAAGAGTGTCAAAGGTCCAACAAAGCCACGCATGCATAGTAATTGGCAGACAATACTGAGTGCTGTTGAGTCTCACTGGCCTCACCCACAGGTGACCGCTCAGCTCTGCAGTATTGCTTTCATGCCTGCTAACACAGCATACATTCTGCAGCCATGGGTCAAGGAATAAGTTTTGATTTCAAGTCTCAACATTTAAGAAATACATTTCATAAGATGATAGCTACCATAGTGATTCCTCTGGTGGATCTAGGCATAGATCCATCAGAGAAATGGATCTCAACATTTAAGAAATACATTTCATAAGATGATAGCTACCATAGTGATTCCTCTGATGGATCTAGGAAAGCCTTCTTGAAGAGATTCACACTCCAGATGCCATTAAGAATACTCATGAATCATGAAAAGAGCTCAAAAGACCAACATTAATAGGAATTTGAAAGAAGTTGATTCCAGCCTTCATGGATGACTTTTGACAGGTTCAAGATTTCAGTGGAGGAAGTTAACTGCAGATGTGGTAGAAACAGCAACAGGTAAGGTTCAGTGCATGAGCTCTGAATGAGTGTCACCATGCTACGTGTCTCTGGACAGCCTTCCTGCACTGCAGTCAGGACAGTCCTTGGGATGATGAAGAGCACTCCCACAAACACCTCCTCCACTCATCAGGTTCCTCAGCTTCGGTGTTTAATCACTGGCAGAAATGGTTTATCCTCTCATGTGTTTCTTTAAAAATCTTAATTATCTCATTTACTCAGAAACAGTGCTCAAAAATTTAACTACAAGCACAAGATCTTAAGGAGCAGTAAAGTGTGCATCTATTTCTCACTGAGAAATTTTCAAAATTCCAAATTCTATGACCTGAGGAAACATAAGTGGGTGGTGCCCTAAGGAAAGGATAAACTGCAACAGCTACACTGACTGAGGTCCATTTCAAAAGGACCAACAAGACTCATTATCTGCATGCTATCACTCAAATAACTGTAAGAGTTCATGTCCAGTTAAAAGCCCCCAAATCTTTCAGCTTTTCAAACACAGAACCTGAAGAACAGCTACAGGACAGGGCCTCTAATACCAAATTGGGTTGTCCCCTGAGATGTAAGATCTGCAAACTGGGAGGTTTTACACACCCCTGACGCAATCAAGACCAGCGGCCCAGGGACACAATCAAGGCCAGTTTACAAGTGCAAAAACAGAATCACAGACACTCTCCTAAAGTCGCAGTGGTCATGTGGAAACTCAGGACTAGGATCATGATTTTCCTTTATTCCACACATACTTGAACAATCTGACAAAACAGCCAGTCACAGCACCAAACAACTCACGGCTCACCTGCAGACTCTTGGTGGTAATTCCAACTCCAGCTCTGCATTCCAGGTCCTACGTCTCATCAACCACATCAACAGGAGCTGCTGCATCCTGAACACTGATGCTGAGATTGGAGTCATTAAAAATTATTCTCAAGATAAAAGGTCAAGAATGAAAAAGGAGGCTTGATCGCATGAAGACCCTTTCACAGCAAACTAAGATAAACTGTCTGATTTCTCGTCTTGTGGAAAAAAGATTAAATTCAAAACTCATGGACGAGGAGAAAATTTTTCTGTTTTCAAAATCCTGTCACTTCAGTGATCTACTCAGACTGCTGGGTCATGTGAAATGCGCCTTCTCAGGGGTCCCTGGAAAAGGAGTGAGCTCCACTTCTTCCTGCCAGCCTTTGGGGCTAGCAAAGCAGAGTCCTGGCCCAGGAAGCAAAAGCCCAACTCCTTTGGGTCTGAGATGGTGCCAAGTTACCTATCACTCCAAACACCTGTGCAGAAGCTACAGAGGGAAAGCCAGTGATCTGAGTTCTTCCTATAGTTGCCTTGCCTATGAAGCAAAAGGGCACTCTTGCCATCACCTCACCCACTGAGGGCTTCAAATCCTTGAAAATCATTCCCTGACTCCTCTATTTGAACAACATAATTTTGGAAAGAAAAAATAAAAGCAAACCAGGAACTGAGGAGTTCTACTCTTTCTGCTTCCCTGGTAGCTCAGATGGTAAAGGGTCTGTCTGCAATGTGGGAGACTGGGGTTCAATCCCTGGGTCTGGAAGATCACCTGGAAAAGGAAATGGCAACCCACTTCAGTATTCTTGTCTGGAGAATCCCATGAACGAAGGAGCCTTGCGGACTACAGTCCATGGGGTCACAAAGAGTCAGACATGACTGAGCAACTAACACAACACTTTCACTCTTTCTGCTAACACTTAATTTAAAATCTAGAAAGTGCCAAGCAGATGGAGAGACCAATCAAGGGGATCCTTGGTTCTAACACCCAACCCAGTCTATTCTAAATGGCAGAGTGGGCATTTCATAGGCAGAAGCTGATGCCCTGCCCTGGTTAGAGGGCGCTAGGGCTCTGTCCAGATGCAGCAGTAATCTCAAAAACCACATGATATCTTGGAGCTTGAAGAGGCCTAACTAACCAGCTCCTGAGACAAGGAATTTGAAGCCAGGAATGTGTTTATACATATGTGTATGCTATGCTAAGTCACTTCAGTCGTGTCTGACTCTGTGTGACCCCATGGACAGCAGCCCACCAGGCTCCCCCGTCCCTGGGATTCTCCAGGCAAGAACACTGGAGTGGGTTGCCATCTCCTTCTCCAGTGCAGGAAAGTGAAAAGTAAAAGTGAAGTCGCTCAGCCGTGTCCAAACCTCAGTGACCCCACGGATTGTAGCCCACCAGGCTCCTCCGTCTATGGGATTTTCCAGGCAAGAGTACTGGAGTGGGATGCCATTGCCTTCTACACAAACGTGATATGCACACACATATATTTAGAAATTCTAAAGAGGCTAACATGCTCATTGCAGTTTTAATGGACTGGGCCGCACATGTAATTAACAGTTCATAAAAATTACTCGGCTGGAGCATCCAGACATTCTCCATGAATGCTGTTTCAAGGCAGGTGCCATTCCCAGGTCCCTGCTGTTTCTTCATTCCTTCACAGGTCAGAGGGTGAGTCCCAGAAGCAAGTAACAATGCTTCAGAGTCCTGTTACAAAGCAGATGTTGTTCTAATTGGGCTGGAGAAACAGTTTGTTATTAATTAGTCAACAATTATTTATTGAGGAAAAATCAAAGTAGGGATTCTCTCTTTCAAGGTCATTTCAATGACCTTTACAGTCATTAATGACTGGGGATCACCGTCAGGACTCAAGTGTTCCCTTCATCCACAGTAATAACCCTCAGTGGCCTTGGCAACCATGGAGGTGATCACATTCTCCAGCAGTAGCACCTCTGACCTGCTTCAATAGCCTGGCCTACTGGCCAGAGCAGCCAGGGAGGACGGAGAAGCAGGGCCACAGATAAGCCCCATCCTGGGTGATCTTCCAGGAGTCTTCCTCCTCGTGAGGACTCACTGCTTCTTATTTTCTCCTGCCAGAGAGACGCGTCCGGAAGGGATGCTTGAATGCACCCCACTGCCACGGTACAGTCCTGCTCCATCCTCCCTGGTCTATTTTGGTACAAGGGTAAGAATTCCAAGCAGCTTGGATAACAAACAAATTGTGTGACGTGCAGACAAATTTGGCAGTGGTCGCTTAGGAACTGACAACAGTGTGATCAAGAGGCGCTCTCCCAGAGCAGCCCACACGAACACCTCTTAAAGAGACAATCAAAGTTCGCAAAAACCATTCATTATATTTCAATAATGAAATTTGTTATACCTTGAAAAAATGATTAAATTTTTTGTCTTAAAACTTTTTTAGAAATTCAAATTCAACGTGGAAATAATGAGACCAGTTGTTAAGAATCATAGGAGTTCCAGAAGAAGAAGATAAAAAGAAAGACTATGAGAAAATACTTGAGGAGATAATAGTTGAAAACTTCCCTAAAATGGAGAAGGAAATAACCACTCAAGTTCAAGAAATCCAGAGAGTCCCTAACAGGATAAACCCAAGGCGAAACACCCCAAGACACATATTAATCAAATTAACAAAGATTAAATATAAAGAACAAATATTAAAAGCAGCAAGGGAAAAACATCAAATAACTCACAAGGGAATTCCCATAAGGATAACAGCTGATCTTTCAATAGAAACTCTCCAAGCCAGGAGGGAATGGCAAGACATAATTAAAGTGATGAAAGAAAATAACTTACAGCCTAGATTATTATATCCAGCAAGGATCTCATTCAAATATGAAGGAGAAATCAAAAGCTTCACAGATAAGCAAAAGTTGAGAGAATTTTGCACCACTAAACCATTTTTCCAACAAAAATTAAAGGACATTCTCTAGATAGGAGTCACTAAAAGGGGGTATAAATTCGAACCCAAAACAACAAAGTAAATCTTACTTATTAATAATTACTTTAAACGTTAATGGGCTGAATGCCCTAATCAACAGACAAAGACTGGCCAAATCGATACAAAAACAAGACCCCCACATACCTTGTCTACAATAGATAACCAAAAGATTAAAACAGGTCGAATGGATACAAAAACTAGACCCCTATATATGTTGTCTACAAGAGAACGACCTTAAAATAGGGGATATATACTGACTGAAAATGAAGGGCTGGAAAAAGATTTTCTATGCAAATACGGACCAAAAGAAAACAGGAGTAGCAATACTCATATCAGATAAAATTGACTTTAAAATAAAGGTCCTGAAAAGGAGATAATGAAGGTTACACATAACGACTTAAAGGAACAATCCAAAAAGAAGTTATAACAATTATATATGCACCCAACATTGGAGCATTGATATATCTAAGACAAACACTAATTAGTATGATAGAAGAAATATACAACAACACAATAATAGTGGGAGACTTTAATACCCCACTCATACTTATACAAGCTGGCTGTAATAGACAAAGTAAAGAGGAAAACATATTCACTTATGAGCCTCAAAAAATTCAATTCACTCAGGAGAGTTTAAAAAAAAATTTTTTTTTAATTGACTTATTTGTTCATTCTGTAAATGTTTATTGACTATTTTATGGGTCTGGTACCACTTTGAGTATTAGGGAGGAAGAAGTAACAAATGTGATCCTGTCCTAAATAATATATTGTTGTAAAGATAGACCTACCAATATAAAACACCAAGATGTGCCTAAGATGAGGACACCCAAACTGGACTTTTAGTTTCATGAACTTTTCATTTCCAGATCAAACCTCCTAATATAAGATGAATTAAATATGACTTTTTAAAATGTTCTTTGTGATTAAAAACAGAAAGCCATTAGTTAAGAAATTACATATACTCCTCCCCACCATCACTCCCCTTTTTCCTTCCCATTTCTCTCCCACCCTCATTGATCCTCTCCTTTGTCCATTTTCCCCTGCAAAAAAAAAAAAACTTTTTTAGAAATTCAAATTCAACGTGGAAATAATGAGACTGGTTGTTAAGAATCTGGATGCACTGGTGTCCGGTGTACAGGATCTTCAGTGATTCAAGGACAAGGAAGATGGTGATGATGGAAGTGTTGCCTGACATTTACAGAATGAGGACTTCAAACCAGACACTAAGACAAGTGTTAGCTCTTAACTCACTTAACTACTTCTTGTCGCCCTATTAAAACCTCATCTAAAGGAAACCACCCTTTAGGTACCAGTTTTGGAGAAGGTCAACTTCAGATGAGGATCTTTTTCAAAATGCAGGTAAAGTCTAGCATTTGTTTGCCATTTTCTTAGGCCTGATAACTGGTCTGGAATATCCATGATTTTCATGGATTGGTTTTTATCACAATATGTTAATAATACCTATATTTTATACAGCATCAGTCACCCCTTAAAGGGTGGCTCTCTTTGAATAACAGGAAGAGAGTAACTCTACAGTGAGGAGAGCTGACTGACATACACGACCTCAGCCAGGGTGAGGGCCCCATAACAGTCATAAATCACATCAACAGTATCACCCTTCATCTATTACAAAGACTAGGATTCAGCAACAGTCAATCCCCCATCATGGAATTTTCCAAATATATTTCAACTTTTCCTACTGGCATGTCTTTCTTTAACAGCTGAAATTCCTTTCTCCCCAAAGGCATCTCACACCTCTGGAAACCTCCAGACATTAAAGACCCAGCCTCTAGGCCACCAGCGCCATGGAGCCATCCTTGCTCTCAGCTACAAGACCCTACGTGGCCATCTGATCTGGGCCTATAACTCCTCTTATGAAAAGCTCATCTGTTTGGGCAAAGCCAAGCACCACGCCCACCTCTCCCAGAGCATCCTCGTTACCCCTGTCCTCTGTATTTCACACGATTCAAGAGATATACAGTACAAGTAACCACATGCTTATCTGGACAGCAAAGTTCTTGAGAGCAGAGTTTATACCTATCTCATTTCTGCCAGTTCAGACACACTCACTCCAGCGAGGGAGGCCCTGTGGCCTCCTGGAACATGTAAAAAGAATGAGGACCCACCATAAGAAGGAAAATGCTGCGCACTAAAAATGTTCCCCAACTGCCCAGAAAAGACAGCCTGTAGTCTCAGAAATTCAAAGTGACAATAAATAACTCATACTTAAATCAAGCTTCTGGACATGATGAATGATGAAAAACAACATCCATTAATGCTAAATAAAACAGGTGTTTTTACCCAATTTGTGGTAATTTATGCAAGTTGTCACTCTCAGCGACTGGCCAGGTAGGGCAGGAATGCTTTCCAAAATGACCATCAGCCTCAGGCCAGATGAGTAATAAATCTAATGAAAATTACGAAGTCATGAGGAAGACACTGATGAAGCTACTAAAATGGAAGAGACTAATCCACACACAAAAAACTACTTACCCACCTTCTTAGTAAACAATACAACTGTCAAACGAGCTCTGAGCCATCATCTAAGTCTTGATTCACTCCATCTATAAAGCAAGATAATATATATATATACACCCTATATATATATATACCCTATAAGCTTCTCTCTCAACTTGTAATTCTGTGTCTTTGTATGAATACAATTAGTTTCTCTGAGGCATGCCTGGCTTGCTTATTAGGACAGACCAAGTAATTTTTCAACTCAAATACGACTTATTTACATTTCTTTGTGTCCTAAGGTAACAACTGCTATTCACCTGAGACATATAACAAAATTTAGATACTTAAAGACTGCTATCTTCCAGCCCACTTCAAATGAAACTAGCAACCCAAAAATCAGCTATTTATCTAATATTTCATCTTATAGGTAAGAAAAGACCAAGACATTTCATCACAAGTAATCTAGCAGAACAATTTAAAAACACAGAAAAGGAGTAGAGGAGATGAGGAAGAGGAGATGAAGAGGAGGAGATGAAGATGATATGGAGGACAAGGTGAAGAGGAGTGAGGAGGAGGAGGAGATGAGGCGGCGGCGGGTCACAGCAGATCCCATCACAGCTGCTCTGGATGCTATGATGAGCTCAGAAAGGCAGCAAGACTGATGTCAACCTTCCTCTTACGGATTGTAACTCAAAGAAAAATCCCCTGCAGTCCACAATGTATTTGTATTTGCTTTCTTATATAATGTCCTCTTTCTATTCTAGTACCCCACCCAGGACACCACATTACATGCAGTCACACATCTCCTTAGGTTCCCTGCTGTGAGAGTTTCTCAGACTTCCTTGTTTTTCATGACCTTGGCGGTCTTGAGGAGGGATGGTCAGGCATTTTGTTGAATTCCCCTTGACTGGGATTTGTCTGATTTTTCCCCCATGTGATCAGACTGCAGGCCTGGGTCTGGGGGAGGAAGACCACAAAGGCCCAGCATCATGTCTGTCACGTATCAAGAGTGCTCTCTGTAGGGCTCCCTGCTGCCAGAAGAGCAAGTCTTGTCTCATATCTTCAAAGACTTTAAAGAATGATACTCTTCAAGTATGTCTGCAAACTGCCTCTTAACACAGAAATAAACTACTGAGTTAGATCTTAAAAGGAGTTCTTTCTTGGAAAGTAATTATTTGCATGATTTGAACTTTAAATTCTTGTCTCATATCTTCAGGGCTTTCCTGATAGCTCAATTGGTGAAGAAGCCACCTGCAATGCAGGAGACCCCAGTTTGATTCCTAGGTCGGAAAGATCCACTAAAGAAGGGAAAGGCTACCCACTCCAGTATTCTGGCCTGGATATAGCCCATAGGGTTGCAGAGTTGGACACAACTGAGCGACATTCACTTTTTCTCACATCTTCAGACGCTTTTCTGTCACTAGACCCCCAAATTAAGGACTGCAAACCTGGCAACGACCAAAACGTCCTAGTGCCTTTGTGTGAACACAAGGTCATAAACGCTTCAGTGGACAAATAGTTTCAATGTGTACAACACAGGAAACCTTAATTTGTGGACAAAAATATTGATGCTGCTAAGTGATACTGAACAAATCACCAACTATGAATCTTTACTTCCATCTGTTTCCCATTCATAAACAATTTTAATACTGTTTCAGGTCTACAACTATTTAGACTCAACTGCTGCTGCTGCTGCTAAGTCACTTCAGTCGTGTCCGACTCTGTGCGACCCCACAGACGGCAGCCCACCAGGCTCCGCTAGAACAGTATATTTACTAAAAATACGTTAATTACAAAATAGTAACCTTTTATCATTTTTCAATCCTTTCCTAAGAATATTTTTAAAATGGGGTAAGTCCTAACTGACCCACATGATAAAGTAAATAAAAAAGAGACTTTCATGATGGTCCAGTGATTAAGAATCTGCCTTGCAACGCAGGGGGCATGAGTTCGATGCCTGAATGGGGAACCAAGATCCCACACACCATGGACCCATCAGCAATTCAGTTTCCTCTGCTCAGACACATAAAAACACAATTAGGTATCAATATTTGCTATTCAACGCAAATGCCTCTGTGAGTACAATAAATTTAACAGAAATATTGGTCTTTCTGAATCTTACTCACAAAACCTCCTGCCCTTCAGTGCCCAAAACTCCAACTTCTTATTATAATGTTTAATAAAATCAGCAGGTCATTAAAAACTGCCAGCAGGGAACTTAGTCTTTAAATGCTTGCATGGTGCCTCCCTTTACACCTCAAGGCAAACATTTCCCCTCTCAACTCAGCTTTTCTGAGGCACCACTGTGCTGTCCCAACCAGGCATCTCCCAAAGGTGACGGCCTCAGGAGCCCATTACAATGACAGTCAAATTCAACTAGGTGGCTGCCTGCTCTGGGGAAATGCAGGAAGTTGCTCTAGCTGGGGGCGGGGGGTGGGCGGGGGGTTGGCGGGTTGTGGCGGGGGTTGGCTGCAGCAGAGGCAGCACTCAGTATTCTGTCCAGGATGCCACCCAGGACTCAGCATGGACCCACTGCTGGACAGTGATGGATTTTCCAATGAGCCTAAGACCCTGCTCTTGCACTCAAGCAGCTTGTGCAGGAAGTTAATTTTTCAAATAGTTCTAGTTTTCAAAGAAGACCAGAATCTGCAATTCCAACTTTAAGGTATAAAGCACACTATGTTTTAAATGAATGCCAGTCAAGTAAATAAGTAAATAAATCCTACACGCTTCTTTCCTTTTTACCTCAGAGGATGATTTAACTGAAGCTAAGTCAGTACAGAAAGGAGATTAATCAAGGGAGACACAGTAGCTGAGAGACATCTGTGTGTGCTGTCCTCATCTTGCAATCTTACCAGCACATTTCAAGATAACAAAAACAGTCACAGGAGTGCACAGCTATACTCACCAACCAGAATTTCAAATGAAACCATTTGAAGTGGCATAAATTCAAGAGAAGGGGATGCCCGCGTCAAGAGAAATGGAGTCCCAGCTCCTTCAATGCTCCTTTCCTGGGGTTTCTAATCCTGGGACCCACCAACACGCAGCCCTGCACCCCCTGTGCAGCTCTGCAGGTCAAGTGAGCAGTGGGGTGGGCCAGCCCTTGACAGCACCAGACCGGGCCAGTCCTGCACCCACAGTGCACACACACCCCCTACCGGTGGCATAGAGGGTTAGCATTTTTGCTCCAGATGCCAATTTGTTGTTTAGTTGCTTTAATCTAACCCTTGTAAATTAGCTGGTAAAGAATCTGCCCGCAATGCAGGAGACCTGGGTTCAATCCCTAGGTTGGGAAGATCCCCTAGAGAAGGGAAAGACTACCCACTCTAGTATTCTGGCCTGGAGGATTCCTTGGTCTGTAGCATGACAGGCTCCTCTGTCCATGGAAATCTCCAGGCAAGAATTCTGGAGTGGACTGCCATTTCATTCTCCAGGGGATTTTACCAACTCAAGGACTGAACCTATGTCTCCTGCATTAATAGGCAGATTCTTTACCAACGGAGCTACCAGGGAAGCCTGAGTTTACTTAACATTGACTCAATTTTATATACAGATTCACTTTGCTTCCTAGGTGCTACAAGTGGCAAAGAATTGGCCTGCTAATGCAGGAGATACAAGAGACAAGGGTTTGATCCCTAGATTGGGACGAACCCCGGAGAAGAATGGCAACCAACTCCAATATTTCTTGCCTGGAAAATTCCATGGACAGAGGAGCCTGGCAGTCTGTGGGGGTCACAAATTAAACAAAGAATTACAGAATCCTCACCTTCTCGGCCCAGGTCTCTTACCAGTTTTTCTTGAACTTACCTCTTTTACAAAAAAAAAAAAAAAAAACACAAAAGCAAATACAAATCAATCAAAAAGATCTGATGCAAAAACTAAAAAAAATCAAACCAAACCAAAAACCAACACTGTTTTACATAATCTCCACTGGCAGCTGGTCGTTTCATTTTATTTCCTTGTTCCTGGGCCAGGGCAAAGGCAGTAATCTTCTGGGGAAGTCTCCAGAGTGTTCTGTGGACAGGGTGGCTTCTCAACCCTCATCAGAGAGACTTCTATGTTTGTCTCTCTGCCTACCATTCCTCCCTTTAAAGGAGCCAACTGACATGTAACTAAAAAGGATGAGGACCCAGATGCCCGACCCCTCCATGGAGAGTGTGAGCAGTGTGGCTCGACAGACCCATGGGAAGGGATCTGACTCCAGCCTCCACCACTGGAGGTGCAGCTAGAGCATTTCTGCTCTTCTTCAAGAAAGATTATAAAACCTCTAGGCCTCTTTCTTCAAGTCCTCCCTATTTCAAGGTATTTTCCTCCAAACTACAAGGGAAAATAAGCAAACCTTTTCATTTATTTAGATTAAAAAAGTAAATAACATTCTTCTTTATTAAAAAAAGATAAATTTTCTGTTTACAGGATGATTTAACTACGGGCTGCATTAAAAATTTAACCAGCTTTCTGAAAATAAGTTTGACACATGTGGAGCATCATCAGGAAGCCCAATTACCAAACATCCCCAGACCTGCAGTGAGGCAATCACCCTTTGATTTTAAAAAGCACTGATAAATTCATGTGGACGCTACATTAGGAAGAAAGAGAGTTATAGGGAAGCACAGGTAAGAATTGCCTTGAAATAAGCATCCATAAAGTGTGAAGAAGGCAGCAAAGTGTAAAACCATGAGGCATTTCAGTGGCAGAAACCAGAAGGAAATGACTGGTTCTGACAACCCACAGGAAGCAAGGAAGGCCGGCCACAGAGAGTCAGGAGGTGTACCTGAAGCTCTTCCAGTGAACTAAACACAAACAGGAATGCAGCAACCCCATGCACCATTCAAATCAAATGAATTTTAAATAATCTTGCATTTTAAATAACTGTTTCATAGTTTTCATAGCATCATTGTACTTTGCCTCTTAAGAGTCAAGTTAAGAGAGATAAGCACATTTCCTTGGGCCTCCCTCACTTTAGGGAAAGATATAAGATGTTCAAGAGAAAAATGGAGAAGTTCTTTTAATTCCCAATGTGGAACATCACTCACCTACTGAGGTGAGTCATTAAACTCAATTCAAAAAAAAAGCCCACTTCTTTCTCCCTCCTTCCAGCTATAGACAGACACCTTCAAGCCTTTATCACATAAATTCAGACATATTGAATGCTACTCCATGGTAAGGATTATAGCACAATAACAAATCGTCAACAGTCCCAGGCAACTGGGATACCACTCA
This sequence comes from Tragelaphus eurycerus, assembly GCA_935064755.1. NCBI lineage: Eukaryota > Metazoa > Chordata > Mammalia > Artiodactyla > Bovidae > Tragelaphus > Tragelaphus eurycerus. Next base: position 20,058,149 of record CAKXYN010000023.1, read on the forward strand.
TAAATAAAATCAATATTTGAACTAAACCCAGATTCGTAAAACCTTGCTAGGCATAAAGGGGAAATGCTCTGGTTTTGTTGCAGGAAGGGGAACCCTTTCCAGGGCCTGAAAGTGGGCTCTTGTCTAACATTGGAAATGAACTGTCCAAGGAGACATATGCTGACAAAGCAAGAGATTTTATTGGGAAGGGGCAACCAGGAGGAGAGCAGTAGGGTAAGGAAATCCAGGAGGCCTGCTCTGCCACGTGGCTTGCACTCTTGGATTTTGTGGTGATGGGATTAGTTTCCAGGTTGTCTTTGGCCAATCGTTCTGACTCAGGGCCCTTCCTGGTGGCGCACGCACCGCTCAGCCAAGATGGATGCCGGTGAGAAGGATTCTGAGGGGTGGTCAGACACGTGGTGTCTCCTTTGACATTTCCCGAACTCTTCTGGTTGGTGGTGGTTTATTAGTTCCAAGTTCCTTACCAGGACCTCCTGTCAGAAAGTAACTCATGCAAATAGTTACTATGGTGCCTGGCCAGGGTGGGCAGTTTCAGTCAGTGTGTGCCCCGTGCCGCTCCCCACCAAAAAAAACGTGAAAAATTAAGATAAGCTAAATGTAAATCCTTAATTCTTTCTACTTTCTTTCCCATTAAGCCTTTCTCCTTGAGATGTTCTACAATCCCCAAATCTACTAGTTTCAATGTTGTTTTATCCTCCCTTCTTACTCTTTCAAAGAAATCATGGTAAGTTAAGCAATCAAATGTTTGACAATAGATGGAGACCAAAAATATATCCAAGTGGACTGATGGATTATCAGTCTGAAATATCAACTTTGGTAAGAAAAATATCCCTCTCTGCAGATTAATGTACACAATTCAGTCAGAGGCTCTTCGGGCCGACACCAAACGTAAGCCTGTAACTAGAACAGAGAGTGTCAGAGAGGACCTATTCACCAGTTTATCCCTGAACCCCCAACATTTAGCAGGTGCTCAGAAAACATGATGGATGAATTAATAGCTGTTATTGACCAAAACCAAGAAAAATATGATGCACACTAATTTGGCAAAGTGAAGCTCACTTCTATTTCACTATTTTGCCTTCCAGCCAACAGACTTGACAGGGGGTCTCAGAGCTCCTGATCAAGGGCTCCTTCTGCTGTCCCCACACTGGATGGGATCCACTGGCCCTGGCCTGGGGCCAAGCGTGCCCTGCCTGGTAAGAACTCAGGAGCAAAGAGGGCTTCACTGAATGACTAGGAAGCCAGGATGTTCACAAGCACTCCTGCTATTAAAGTTGTTACACTGATGAACACGCCTCTGCCCTGCTTCTGCCAAGCCTGCCAGCAGCCAAGTCTTCTCCATGAACATAAAACCACTCTCCAAGTGATAAGCATCAAAATCTGGGGTGAGATCAGCCCAGTTTACAAGGTCATCTGGCTGCTTGACCACTGCACTCCTTGAACGAGTGTCCTTATTCCACTCCCATCCACCTGCCTCCTTCACACTTCTTCAGCCCTGAACGTTAACATTCAGTGGCATTGGTAACGTTTCTCTATGACCAGTGAAGTTTTACGGGAATATGTTTTCCTGAGGACCCTGAAATTACTGAAACTCCAAAACTAAAACCAAAAGCACCCTAGGATTCAATGCTGGGTTTTTATGAACTTGGGCTCATTCAAAGAAGTAAAGCTATCTTTGCCCCCGATAAAGAAGCTGGCTATGGCTTTGGGCTGATGTCACATCACCACCCCTTTCCACTGTGGGTAAGCCTCCCCTGAATGATGTAGACGAGGACTGGCAAGGACTTCCAGCCAGTGCCTGGCCCCCAGCACCACAGGACACACACACGGTGATTTCTTAGGTGGAATTCAGTCCTCAGGGCCATCAAGTGCAGACACGCTGCTAAGCACAGTATCATCTACACAGTATGAAACTGGTCTGGTGTTGAGACTTTCTATCTTTTGTGGATAATCCATCTTGAGGGGCTGCCTGGTGGTGGCACCAGAGGCCCATTTGTTCTGCATCACAGCAAGGCTACCAAATAAGCTGATCCTGGGAGCAAGGACTAGCCTGGTACAGCCAGTGCTCAAGAACAGATTAGACAGGAAAACGGAAGCACTTCTTACTTTAAGCCAACTGATAAAACTAAGTCACTCAGTAGTAACAGCACAAAACCTAAACGACATGAAACTGAGAGTCAAGATCTAAGGAAAATAAAGGGTGATCTGGTCTCAGCAGTAGACGGACAGTGTGGTTCTCCACAACCTATATGGAAACTTACGGAAGAATATTTGGTACTTTAGTGACAACTCAAAGCCTTCCCAGTACTTTCAACTCAAAGACTTTACTTTCCAGCCCAGATCTGTCTCCTGTGCTGACCCAGAACTTCTATACTATATGTAGTACTAATTTCAAAGAGATCTGAGGCCAGTGGAATAGATGGTTTCAAGTATGTTTTCCTAGGTTAGAAGCGTCAAAAACCACATTTTTAGTATAATTTCAAATGTTTCAAAATATTATTTTAGTTGCCATTAATCTTGAACTAAAACATCCTTTACTGTGGAACATCCCCTTGTACTAATGATGAATTAAAACAAACCACAACAAAACAAGAACCCTGTTTCATTCACCAGTTCCTGGCTCTTAATAAGTAAGAAGGGCATGTGTGCCTATGTGTGGGGACATTTGCACACACACACGCACACACAAACACAGGTACCTCACTTTTCCTCCTAATAATTCTGACCTTTCAGGTTTCCGTGTGTATTAATACCTGCCCACCTGGCTGGCAGACCTTTTCACAATGTGTCCTTCAAGATTAACAAAAACAAACACAAAACCCAGCAATTTGAAAACAGACAATGACAACCCTATGGAGGGCTAGAGAAACAAAGAAAGGAACTAAGGGCAAGACCCAGACAGACAGACAGACACACTCAAAAAAATCACTTCCCACCAGGGTCTGGGCTGTGCAGCCAATCAGGCAGGTACACGCAGCTCTTCACTCTGCAGACTTGCTTAGCACTGAAGTCGGCTGTCTGCCCAGGAGAGTGAGGTAATGTCTAGGTTTAATGCCAAAATCTCTCTCACTGGCAGGACATATCGGGTAAATATTTCTACTGCAGGAGACCACATTCATTCGCATTGCTGCCAGTTTTATTGTTGTTGTGCTCATTAATATTTACACTTAGTCCATCGTACCTGGTTAAGGCTGGAGATGGGAAAATCAGAGTGTTACCAGATTTGGGAGAAAAAGAGTCCACCTCTCATCCTGCTCCCCACTCCCCAGTCTCCCTGAACCATGAGGGCGGCAGCACTGGCTTCCTGCATCCCTTCACACACCCCGGGTCACACACAGAGCCCCCTCCATCAGCCTGTCCTAGTGGCTGTAAATCTGTAAACTGCTGGGGTTTCGTCCATGCCATCCTCTCAGCAAGAACAGAAAGGAGCCGTGAAGCCCACTTCAAGCTGCCTTGGTAGCTGCAGTATGTGGAAGCCTCATAGACTACCAGGGGCGGGCAGGCAGGGGGCTCCCCCAGCTGGGGCAGCTCTCACTACCCATCTACCCATCTTCTGATGTGCTTTCACACATTTCTTTCAAAATTTTATTGTGATAATCGTCACAGCAATAAGACTCTTTTCAAAATCTGTTGAAAAGCCAACCCCTCCCCTCCACTGCTATGTCTCCTTAGGCAGCTGCGAGTTCACCTAAAGCCAACCTGCTCCATGGGCAAGGGTAGTCTTTCCAGGGGCTTTCCCTCCGTAATGTTCCCCTGCCTGTAAAACGGGCTCAGAGCTGGTGCTCCTTAGCACTTGCCCACATTAAATGCCTCGTCTCACAGCCTCACTTGCCTCCTCAAAAATCTTCAACAGGGCTTCCTGGTGGGCCAGTTGGTTAAGAGTCTGCCTGCCAGTGCAGGGGACACTAGTTCCATCCCTGGTCTGGGAAGATTCCACACATCTTTGGGCAACTAAGACCATGTTCCTCAATTACTGAACCTGCACTCGAGAGCCTGGGAGCCACAACTACTGAGCCCGTGCTCCATAACAAGAGAAGCCACCGCAGTGAGAAGCCCACGCATCACAACTAGAGAAAGACCTTGCCGCAAAGAAGACCTGGTGCAGCCAAAAATCAAATTAATAAATAAATCTTTTTTTTTTTTTTTAATCTTCAATGAGTTCCTTCAGAAAAGAGAATAAAAACTGCTTGGCCTTACATTCTGATTTTCTAGAATCTGACCCCAATTTACCTCTCCAGTAATGCTCCTTAAATGCAGCCTTTATTTCCAAGTAAGCTGGCTTTTCGTGACCAATTCCCAATTCCCCCACCTGTCAGGCTGCTTGGGAAAGACAGTTCTACAAGACATCCCAACCCCAACAACAGGGTCTGCCTGGGCACCACCCACCAGGGCTGTCCCACACCCAGCACTGGAGAAACTGCCAAAACCTTGAGGATCGTCTCAAGGCCAGTGGGTTAGCATTAGATGGAGACCATACTGCACCCCTGCACCCACACCACCTTCCCTGCATACGCTGTACCCTATACTCCTCACAAACCCAACACTCACAGAAACACTCTCCACAAGACAGCCCCAAAGGATGTGCTGGACATCATTTTCCACAGGTAACCACCCAAACACATTTTCTCTAGAGCACTCTCCAGCTCCCTGTCCTATTCTTTTCAACAATCTGAACATGAATCATTTCTGGCACCTGGTTTTTCTGGGAGATGCTACCTGCACTGTCCACTGTCCCTGCACTCCAGCTTAAAGGTCCTGACATGAGAGCAAACACCAAACCACAAGGGTCTAAGGAGGCAGCCACCATGGCTTCTGCAGCCTCATGGGGTTGAAAGTGCCCCAGGACATCTTCTAAGGTCAGACCGGCTTTTAAGAACTTAGATCCAGGTCAGTTGCCTCCCCAAGGAGCAGACTTGGCATTTCTATCTCCCAAGCACATGTAACAGGAAAGGGTTGCATTTTCTTGGTTGTCCTGTGGAAACAATGTCAAATTCAAGAAGGGACATCACTGTCTCTGCCTCACTCAGCCACACCCGCCTCCGGCCACATGGAGGGAGAGCCGCTTACTTCTAGCCCAGACGGCGAGAGAGCCTGCCAGTCTGGGCGCCTTCCCAGAAACAGTACCTGTGTCTCCCCCGCCTCCCCACTTTGGGATCTAAGGTGAAAAGGGTCAGAGGTTTAGTTCAAGTTCCTTTTTCTCCCATTTTTAGAATAAGTCAGTAAAGGAAGCACAGAAACTACAGTGAAGATGGAGAGATGAAGAAAGGAAGCAACATGCCCTGGCACCCCTTCAGAACAGGTGCTGCCTACCCGAGGCAGGGCCTCTCCCCAGGGAGGGGGCCACACCCCCGTCCCAGCCCATTCCCCCAGGAAAGCCCTGGGGAGCTGACTCAGGTACATCACATCTGCTGATGTGGCCAGAACCAGTGTGTTGGGGTTCACCTTCCAGACGCCCAGGCTGTGGTCAGCTGGCATTGCTCCCTTCAGCTTGCCCAAAGTGAGGAGATTCACACTCTCCATGGAGCTGACAGGATGCAGGCAAGAAGTTCAGGGAAAAACAAGACTTTCTGAAAGACAGCTGTGCCTTGGGGACGCCTGGGAAGATCTGAGAGCAGCTCTGGGAGGCCGCCCGCTCACTGCCTGGAGCTCTGATTCCTCCTTCTCCAGGGATCCTGTGCTACAAGATGTTTTCATCTCTGATCTTTTCCTTTCCAGGCAGGAAGATGCAAAAACCATCTAGTTTCCCCTCTGTTGTTCACTCTCAGGACACAAGAAGAATGGATGAAGGGGCGAAAAAACAATTATTGCTAATTTAGGTTGCTGGAAGATTTTTTCCAAATTAAAAGCCTTCCTGGGTGTCTGCACTGAGACGTAACTATTAATGAAAGAGCCCAGGTGGCTGACTCTGGGGTCAGGCCCATGGGGCCACTGCACCTCTGCAGGACAGGACACATGCTATGATGACTGAATTTCAGCTCTATTTCTACAACTCCTCAAAGAGGGCCCCTTCCAAGGTTTACAGCAGACCCTTCTGGGTAATTTTTTTGAGGCAAATATTGATGCATGACTATAGACTTAAAAGTCCAGCAACCAGGCCTCCCTCTCCCAGTGGAGCAGAGTGGGCTCCCGCTGTGGATGCCCTGCCCCATTCAACCACACTCAGTGGGTAGAAACGCACTACTTCCATCCTGTAAGCCCCACACATGAGTGAAGTGACCCTCAGAAGGTGCCCGTGTCCCTGCGAGGTCAAGCGGGCTCCCTGCCTCTAGCACCACTAGCTAGAGCTGCCATGACAAGATCTAGCTCTGCAAAGTGCTCAGAGATTCAGCAGAAAAGAAAGCCAGCCAGGTGAGTCTCTAAAACCTTCTATAATTAAGAGACTAAACTCTAGAAACCAATAATCAGGGCAGACAGTGTCAACCTGAGCAGCATGGGGCTCAGCAATACACACGACTCACTGGTCCCGCACCTGCGGCCTGCTGTCCAGGGCCGGGTCTGTCTTGGGGCAGTCACCCCGCATCCGGCGGCAGAGGACGGCCCAAGTCCACAGCGCCATCCTCTGCACCTCTCCCAGCTCGCACCCCTAACACCCATACTAGCCGAGTTTGCACAAAACTGACCTGAAAAAGAGCGCATCTTTTCTCCCCCACCGCACGCCCGCATCCCCCTCCCGCAGGAAGCCGGCGCGCATTGATTTCTGTCTGATTACACAGAGCCTGCCCTGACTTTCCCGTTACTCGAGCCGGCGTCTCGGTGCGTGTCCTCAGAGACCGGGCTCCGCAGGCAGGGCGTCTAGACAGTATTCATGACCCATCTGTCTGGCAGGCCCGCGGACGGCCGGCAACTCCATTAGGACTGCAGCCGCGTCTCCGCCTCCGCCCCTCCCCCGCCCGCTCTCCCCTTGCAAAGCAGGAATCTGACACTGAAAATTACTATCATTGTTGCGGTTCTCAAAATAGCACTGCCAGACTGTCATTAACATCCACGCTAGACTACTAAATATTTAAAGAAGTGGATAAATCTCATCTGAAGTGGGACAGCCCGCACACAGGAAAGCAGTAACAGAATCAAAACGTGAATCTTAAAAGGTTGTTTTCATCCAGTAAATTTAGTGTCACAGCAGGAAGAAAGGGTGCCTGGGTTTACTGAAACCCCTTCCTTTGCTCTCTGCCTTTGTTTACTTGTAAACGCTGAGTTGCCTTTCAAGACTTTACAAGATTTTAATTGATCAGAAATCCGTCTGGAGAAACAGAGGCACAGACCAAAAGGGCAGGTGAAGGGGCCCTCTTGGCTGGGGAGGGAGATAAGCCTGCCCTTCCCGACCCAATCTTCTTTAAATGCCATCTTGGGTCATTTACACAATCCAGGTAAGGGTTTTGCCACGGATTCTTTTTCCTTTTTTTAACTTGACACTGGTGTGGGCAGCCCTGTGAAAAGAACACACAGTGCTGCGAGGACAGCATGGCTCAAGGCCAAAGGCTTCTCCTACTGGCCTTGACTGAGGCAGGACCACCCCAGCCTCCCTGCCAGGGGCAACACAGCACTCTGGGAGACCTCCCACCCTCCCTGTGGAGGCCGCACCAGTCTGATCACAGGGCGTCTGGAGGGACATCAGGGGACAAGAGCTAACAGCCCACGTCTGACTAAGGGGCCCTGTGCACACAGCCAAGAGGGGTGAACAGTGGCAGAAATGCACACGCTCTGCTAACTGGATCCCACCAGGTGGGTGTTCACATTCTCACCTCCTGGCAGGAAAGGAGAGCGGAAAGGGGGATGGACTTCCTGCAGGACACGTAAACAGGACACAGCCGGGCAGAACTGAAGGACAGATTCAGCTCTCCATCTCAACAAAACCAATGACCTTTGATATCTGAGGGCTCCTGGGTTCACGTTTCAGAATCTATTTGAAAATCCAGGATGAATCCAAGAATACCATTGTCTATGTATCAATCAAAAACTGCCATATAAACAACTGTCTTCCCTGGTGACTCAGACGGTTAAGAATCCACCTGCAACGTGGGAGATAGGGTTTATTCAGTGGGTGGAGAACACCTGGAGAAGGGAATGGGAATCCACTCCAGTATTCTTGCCTAGATAATCTCATGGACAGAGGCACCTGGAGGGCTACTGTCCATCAGTTTGCAAAGAGTCAGACACAATTGAGCAACTAACACACACACACACACACACACTAACAATTGATTGTGGGGCACTCACTTATATGGTCTTTCATAATAATGCATTGTTTGATCTTCACCCTGTAAACCTTTAAAAACTGAAGTGTAAATTCTTATTTTAAAAAATCGTGAAAAAAATATACCTAGAAGCTAAAACCAAAAACCCACAGCCTGAGTTCAGTTCCTTGATCCAATACGCAAGAGCTATGTGACCTTGAAAAAATTATTTAATCTATCTGAGCGATGTTTCTTAGGCAACCTTTCTAGACTTGCAGGTTTTGAGATAAATGACAAGATGCATGTAAACAGCCAGCACTCAGCAAATGGCAGTTCTCTGCCCACCTCATCCCCAGCCTAGGGAAGCCTGGATACAGGCCTTCAGATAAACTCGCAAGACCAATCACCAGAGAAATGGGGCTGCGTCACCTCTGGTAAGTGAGGATGAGACTCAGGGGAAGCAGCAGTGAGGGAAGGCTCCACCCAGGCCATCAACATTTAAGAAGAGGAAAGAATGGAAGGAGGGCTCTCCCAGCACCATGCCCTCCGCAGCCCTGTTCTGCTATTCATCCTAGGCCCTCTGCTGAAAACACAAACAACTACTTGGAAAGACAAGACGGGCCACCAGCCAGAGTTTAAGGGGACCACCTGTCAGAAAGTAGGACTGTATCTACATTACGTTTTCTGGTCCCTGGTAACTATACTATGGCACTTCCCTGGTGGCTCAGATGGTTAAGCGTCTGTCTACAATGTGGGAGACCCGGGTTCAATCCCTGGGTCTGGAAGTTCCCTGGAGAAGGAAATGGCAATCCACTCGAGTACTGTTGCCTGGAAAATCCCATGGACAGAGGAGCCTGGTAGGCTACAGTCCATGGGGTCGCAAAGAGTCGGACACGATTGAGCGATCTTCACCTTCACAACTACACAATGGTTATGGATCAGAATGTCTTTTTCTTAGGAAATACACACTGAAGTACTGTCAGGTAAAGAGACGTGGTGGGTGCAACTTCCTATGTGCCAGGCGTTATTCTAACTGCTTTACCTGAACTATTTTAGTAAATCCTCAGAGCAATCCTCTGAGGGAGATGCCAAAACTAGCACTGTCTTCATTTCACAGAGGAGAAAATCAAGGCATGAAGAGGATGAGCAACTTGCCAAAAGCCACAGCTAGTGAGGGGAGACTGAAGCCTGCCAACTCAAGGCCTCACCCTGGACTCTATAGTTGGAACAAACTGCAGGTTGTCCCCAGAAGCCAGCAATAGTATGAAGGTGGTGCCAGGGACACTCTGGTAGGAGGCGGAACCTGTGCTGGGAGACTGACCAGGTCACTGATGCGACAGGCAGCGCATCTGCCTCATTTAGTCATGTTTCCTCTGGGGCTCGCAGGAGTCAGCCCTTCCTGAGCCCCACAGGACTTGTCTCCCAGACAGGGGCACAGGGGGGCACAGCCTGGTGACAGGGAGGGAGCTAGTCCCTTTGGAAAAAAAACTGAGAAAGGTGGAAAGAAAGACATCTAGCTCAGAATTTAATGTGCTAAATTTATCTTATTTGTTTGTTATTACCCTAAATGACCCTGGGCAAAAAAAATGTTTCCTTCTGAAAAGTCCTGACTTAACATCCTGGCTGAATCCAGGAATCTAATCAACTTCGGCTCATTTCACTTTGAGACTTCCAAGGCCACCAATCAAGACCCCAGTATGGGCAGAAGTGCCATGCCCTTGATTGGGACCCCATCACTCACTGGAGGCAAAGCTGTCGCAGGGACCCTCAGTCCCCCACTCTGAGGTCTATGGGGGACTGCCTTCACCAATGCCGTCAAAGCACACAGCTCTTTCCACGCTCCTCAAATCCTGATTTTCAGAAGCCAGAGCTGTGGAGTACAGGGGCTTCAAAGGGCAGGTTCACAGAGCCAGAGCCCAGCGCACAGGGCCAGCATCGAGGGCAACAGGCAGGCCATGCAGCTGGGGACCCGCAGGCTGTCTCTTCAGCAACAAGGACAGAAGGAGTGGCATGACCAGCTTGCCTTCCCCCTCCAGTCACCCTGCCATCCTTGACCCTGACACCCCACTCGCCTCCTCTGTGAAGCCACCATGACCACGTCCTGGCAAAATGGTTCTCTGTAGACTCCGGGACCACAGTCCCAGGGACCGCTCGGCCCAGTACCCTGTGTCCATGCTGAGTCGTCTTTGCACGAGTGTTTCAGTTCCCCAATCTGCCTGTCGGCACCTTGATAATGAAATCTGTTGTCCTTCATTCCCTAGAACGCTGGGTGCAATGACCAAAGAAGGCACTTAAAACATATACCTGTAAATATAAATCATTTGTATTGTAAAATTTTATTTTTATAAACAATAATTTTATTTGTTTGATTTGTATTTTCAGTGCTCAGGAATACAATGTTTTGATAGAGGAACACACGGAAAAGCTGACACTGAGGCTGACGGTATAGCCCTCTTCCTTGAAAAGATACACCAACCACTCTCCCTGCAAGATACTCACAACAGCCCCACACTCACATGTGCAGAGCGTGGCGCTCAGACCCAAGGACGTGCCTCAATGAGGCAGAGGAGCAGGTGAGACACTTAAATTTTGGAATTTAGGTTCCAAAATTGTTTTCAGAAGGAAAAGTTTCTTAGAGCTGTTACTGTAAGGGTTTCTACTATCATTAGCACTGCTGCCTCACAAATGACAGTGACATTTTCTTTCTAATCTTCAGAGATCAGATCAGATCAGTCGCTCAGTCGTGTCCGACTCTTTGCGACCCATGAACCACAGCATGCCAGGCCTCCCTGTCCATCACCAACTCCCAAAGGTCACTCAGACTCACATCCATCGAGTCAGTGATGCCATCCAGCCATCTCATCCTCTGTCGGCCCCTTCTCCTCCTGCCCCCAATCCCTCCCAGCATCAGAGTCTTCTCCAATGAGTCAACTCTTCGCATGAGGTGGCCAAAGTACTGGAGTTTCAGCTTTAGCATCATTCCTTCCAAAGAAATCCCAGGGCTGATCTCCTTCAGAATGGACTGGTTGGATCTCCTTGCAGTCCAAGGGACTCTCAAGAGTCTTCTCCAACACCACAGTGCAAAAGCATCAATTCTTCGGCACTCAGCCTTCTTCACAGTCCAGCTCTCACATCCATACATGACCACAGGAAAGACCATAGCCTTGACTAGGCGAACCTTTGTTGGCAAAGTAATGTCTCTGCTTTTGAATATGCTATCTAGGTTGGTCATAACTTTCCTTCCAAGGAGTAAGCATCTTTTAATTTCATGGCTGCAGTCACCATCTGCAGTGATTTTGGAGCCCAGAAAAATAAAGTCTGACACTGTTTCCACTGTTTCTCCATCTATTTCCCATGTAGTGATGGGACCAGATGCCATGATCTTCGTTTTCTGAATGTTGAGCTTTAAGCCAACCTTTTCGCTCTCCACTTTCACTTTCATCAAGAGGCTTTGTAGTTCCTCTTCACTTTCTGCCATAAGGGTGGTGTCATCTGCATATCTGAGGTTATTGATATTTCTCCCAGCAATCTTGATTCCAACTTGTGTTTCTTCCAGTCCAGCATTTCTCATGATGTACTCTGCATATAAGTTAAACAAACATGGTGACAATATACAGCCTTGACGTACTCCTTTTCCTATTTGGAACCAGTCTGTTGTTCTCTGTCCAGTTCTAACTGTTGCTTCCTGACCTGCATACAGATTTCTCAAGAGGCAGATCAGGTAGTCTGGTATTCCCATCTCTTTCAGAATTTTCCACAGTTTATTGTGATCTACACAGTCAAAGGCTTTGGCATAGTCAATAAAGCAGAAATAGATGTTTTTCTGGAACTCTCTTGCTTTTTCAATGATCCAGCGGATGTTGGCAATTTGATCTCTGGTTCCTCTGCCTTTTCTAAAACCAGCTTGAACATCAGGAAGTTCACGGTTCACATATTGCTGAAGCCTGGCTTGGAGAATTTTGAGCGTTACTTTACTAGCGTGTGAGATGAGTGCAATTGTGTGGTAGTTTGAGCACTCTTTGGCATTGCCTTTCTTTGGGATTGGAATGAAAACTGACCTTTTCCAATCTTGTGGCCACTGCTGAGTTTTCCAAATTTGCTGGCATACTGAGTGTAGCACTTTCACAGCATCAGCTTTCAGGATTTGGAAATAGCTCCACTGGAATTCCATCACCTCCACTAGCTTTGTTCATAGTGATGCTTTCTAAGGCCCACTTGACTTCACATTCCAGGATGTCTGGCTCTAGGTCAGTGATCACACCATCATGATTATCTGGGTCGTGAACCTCTTTTTTGTACAGTTCTTCTGTGTATTCTTGCCACCTCTTCTTAATATCTTCTGCTTCTGTTAGGTCCATACCATTTATGTCCTTTATCAAGCCCATTTTTTCATGAAATGTTCCTTTGGTATCTCTGATTTTCTAATTCATGCTAAATTTTAGCAAATACAAAATGAGAGAGATAATCAAGACACCTGAGTCAGGACGCATGCCCACAGCCAACAACACAGGCAAAAAACCGATTCCACTGTGCTTGACCCTAAGTGCAATCAAAGAGTAGAACACGGGGAGTTTCCTCTATGCAGACACAGAGCAGACTAAGTTGACTCCTGTGCAGGAGTAAGGAGAACGCATGCTTTGTTCTCCTGCACTACCCTGACTTAGAGACAAGAAGTCCTGTGACATTCCAAGTTCTGAAGGCGGAGAGGAAGTGGCATCCCCATAAGCAATCCCCCTAGAGACGCTGCCCACCTGCTGCAGACGCAGGCTGGTGGGGCCTGCAGACTCCCCCAAGCCTCACTGTGCAGCTGAGGGTGGAAGCAGACACTCTCTGCTCTTGGCTAGAGACCAAGAGGAGGAAAGTGCACTGATCTGATACCAGATCACCCTCAGTACCACAAAGAACAGACCAGCCATGGCAAACCCAAATGTGACAAGCAGGCCACCTACCTGTGAGCTGGCAGAGAGGCCAGGCCCAGCAAGCCCCCCTTCAGCCCTTCCCCAGGGGACAGAGGAGGTGGGAAACACAAAGCATCTCTGAGGATGAACTCGCCTTTGGACACCTGAGCCCATGCTTCATGTGAAGGAGGCCCAGCTGTGCAGACAGATGGCAGCAGGCACACAGCAAGCAGCAAGATGATGATGCAGACTGCACTCTTCATGTGAACCCCCAGAGCAGCTATACACAGCAGGAATCATTCCCATTTCACGGACAGAGACACTAAGCCTTAAGGAGTTCAGCCGCCTTCCTTAAGCAAGAGCTTGAACCCAGGTTCACGTGAAGCCAGAGCCCTCATCCTGCCCTTTGTCGTTCTGTCTCCAGACTCTCCCATCTTCTTAAAAGACAGCATGTTGTCCACAACCTCCCATTTTGGCTACAAGGGAACAAGCCTAGTTACACCTGAACAGTAGGGACCAACAGTTTGCCAACAAGATCTTAAGATTCCTCTGTTAGGATATAAACTACTACAGCATATATAAGAGAGACAACAAGGTCCTCCTGTAGAACATAGAAACCTGTATTCAATATCCTGTGATAAACCAACATGGAGAAGAGGAGGAAAAAAAAAAAAAAATATATATATATATATATATATAACTGAATCACTATTGTACAGCAGAAATTAAGACAACATTGTAAATAAAATATCAGTTCAGTTCAGTCACTCAGTCATGTCCAACTCTTTGCGACCTCATGAATCGCAGCACGCCAGGCCTCCCTGTCCATCACCAACTCCCGGAGTTCACTCAGACTCACGTCCATTGAGTCAGTGATGCCATCTATACTTCAATTTATACTTCATCTATACTTCAACAATACTTCAATTTAAAAAAGAGATTCTTCTCTTAGGACAGACTCTCAGAGGTCTTTGGGCAATGCTGAGCCATTTACAGATGGAGAAGCTTCACTTGGCTTCTAAACAAAACTGAAGAGTTCACATTTTTAAAATGAAAAGATATTTGGAAATTGGCTTTAAACACCAGGAAATACTGAGGAGAAAGGGAGAGAGGCAGGGAGGAAGGGACCTGAGGCAGGGAAAAAGACCCCTGGCATGGGTCAGTGCTGTGAAGCATCCTTGACCTCGACACACTTCCTTAGGACACAACGAAACACAGGACACAACAAGCCACTCTCAGAGTTGCTCAGCCATGTCTCCAGGTGCCTTCTCTCTCCTTCCTCTTCACGAAAGCCACCAGATCAGTCAATGAACTTCATACTTGGACTTCACCTTCTTCCAGCTCAAGAAATGCTCACAGCCTCAACCTGGGGCTTTACCCAAGAAACAACCCACTCTAGTACCAAATAGAAAAAATACACAATTACAACCTTTTTAAACCCCCAACAAACTTTTTTTTTCTATTTTCCTGTTTTAATTACATGCTTGAACACAGACTCTATATATCCTTCTTTATTTAAAATTATTTTAAAATAGTGGCTTAAAATTACTTCCAAAAATTCTCTAAAACCAGTATGAGGAATACTAAGTCAATAATTATTTCTTGGGATCAGTCAATGCTTCTCAGATATGCAGCAGAAAGCCTCTCCCAAACAAAACACAGGCCGCTCAAAGTGGAAGGAACTTCTAACTCTCAGACATAACCTCTTTCTATCCTGAAAGAAAACATTGCCTTTGTGACAACACAAACCTCTTCTCTTAACCAAAAACAACATCTTTCCCACATCCCAGGGTCAGGGCCGCCTACCATTTGCAAACACACCACAGCTGAATGGTGCAAAGTGGGCAGGAAGGACTTACAGCTGAAGATGCCCGGAGGAGGGTGCTCTGTCACCAGGAGGCAGTTTTCTTCATCACTGTTGTCCCCACAGTCGTTCTGCTGGTTACAGATCAGGGAACCCAGATACAAGCACTGCCCGCTGGTGCAGGTGAATTTGCACTCTGAAAAAGCACAACACAAAGCATGGAGTTGTCAATGCCAGCCTGAGCTCCTCGGCTGCCACTTCTCCTCCCCCGTCTGTATGCTGGGATGGTCTAGGAACCCATCTACCTAGAGAACCCAGGGAACCGAGCTCAGACAGGGCCCAGGAGCACTCGGGCCCGCCGGACCTCACTCACCCCCTACCTCTGACCCACAAAATAATAGCACAGGTGCTTTCTTTACACAACATGCCCAGCAAGAGTCACAGTTAGGAGCTCTTTGCTTGAAAAAAATCCTTGTCAGTCTTCACTGCCACCAAGGAAGAAGGAGCCAGTGCAGCAGCAGTGAAAAATGTGCTCTGAACAGTCCAAGGTACTCTGCTTCAGACTTCCAGTCCAAGTACCCTTCAGAGCAGCCTGAAAAAATTACCCAACTGTCATCAGAACACCATCAGGTATTTTAAAAGTCCTTCAGAACTGGAACTGGCAAATAGCATTATTTCTCTTCTACGTTCAAAAGCACTGAATGAAAGAATGTATGAATGCTTTTCTGTGTTTTCCTGTGTACAGAATGTGCAAAAGTGGTCTCATTAGCTTCTTAGAGCTATAACAGAAGCACCCATGGAAGCAGGTAAGAATGCCTTAACATTTTCTGCAAACAAAAGGCACATCAGTACATGCAAGGTATCAAATACATGGGAAACAGTCTGAAAGGATGCTCGCCAAATCACAAACAGTGACACTTCTGGGTGCTGGGATCATTGCTAATCTGTAGTTCCTTCTGACTTGTGTGTACCATTTTATAATCAGGAAAATATAAAGCCTATTTTAAAGTGATAAAAATCTCTGAAACCAAATGTTCATAGAATTCTAAGCCCACAATAATGAAGTACCTATAACATCATACAAACAGAAATCCAGACACACAGTTCCAGCCCCACCATCTCAGTCACACTGTGAGGCACAGAGCTCACGGGGGCACCCCCAGGAAGAGCAGCAGTAAAAGCACAGATACCAGCTGGCAGTTTCTGCCTGAGGATCCGCTGCAGAGCGCTGGGATGGAGAGGAGCACAGATCCCGCAGAACCACGGCCTGCAGCACGGGAGTAATGTTGAGGGCCAGACGGTGTGCTGATGACCAGGCTGGTACTGTATCTACAGGCTTTAATAAGTGTTAGTCACTCAGTCATGCCCAACTCTTTGCGACCCCATGGACTGCAGCCCACCAGGCTCCTCTGTCCATGAGATTTTCCAGGCAAGGATACTGGAGAGGGTTGCATTTTCCTTCTCCAGGGGATCTTCCCGACCCAGGGATCTAGGGCCTCTAAAAAGGATCTAATGCACAGCCCTGAGCATTTAATTATCAAGACTAACCCCGCACACCCCACTCGCAACAGCTCCATGAGGAGCAACAAGAGTTCTGAACTGCCCACTGACATGTGCGCACGTCCCTGAGGACCACACCCAACCTGCAGGACCCACTAGATGGCTGCATAGGCATTCACGGCACAAACCTGGACCCCAACAGGGGAAACAGGGGTGAAAGTGCAGCGGTGACCCTCAGGTATTGTGACCACTGAGCCTCAGGACTCTTTCCCTCAAGCCACTCTTTCATTCATTCATTCAAGAGTCCTCACTACCCTGGAAAGGAGTGTGGCCACAGTTTCGTCTAAGAGTTTCTCCTTCAGCTCTTAAACTAAACACTGTGTTTTCCTCAGGCAAGAACAAGACTCTTAGCCTCTCAACTGCTTCCTGGTCAACGTGGTGTTGGGATTAAAGCAGTGACTCTGCATCCTCCTCTGATAGCCTAGGGCCCAGAGGATATGGGGTTTGGGGTCAGTGAGTGTCCCCACAGAATTGCTAAGTCTGTGCGCAGGTAGATTCCCTCGAGATTCCTCTGCAAGACAGCATCCTCCAGCTGAAAAATCTGAAAGCTACCTATTGCCTTACATTCTAAAAGTCCTTCCAGTTCTTAGAAACCGTAATTCAACAGAGTTTTAAAAAAGAAATGTTAAAGAATGACACTCTACTTGAGCCCTTTGGTACTTCCGGTGCTCACTCTGCATTATTCTAATGATTATCCTAATGACAAGTGCTGAACTCTGGACAGGGATCACACTGATCACCAGTGGACACAGTGATCAATACACCGACTGGATACATTGATCCGAACTGGACACAGTGATCATTCTGGACACACTGATCATCAATACCACCTCCACGGGATCCTTCGCAGCAGCATCACAAACATGCTATAACCTCCGCATCTTTAAAATACAATGCTCTGGGCGGCACTCACATGTTTCCACTCCCAGAGCTCAGGCCTGTTTCTTCTCAGCAAATCTGGTCAGGCTTTGGCCCTATCACTGCACTCCAGGCCATGGATGCCCTCCATGTCAACTCCAGGGCAGCACCTAGGCGTGTCTCGTCCACACGGTCACAGAGTCAGATGCGACACAGTGACTGAACAAGACTGCATGTATGCTTCTGATAAACGTGGAAGTGGAGCAGCTATAGAAGCACACTCAGGTCGCCTCCATGGAAGCAGGTGCTGTCCAGCATTGATGCACAGTAGCACATGCATCTGAAACAAGTCTGGGTGCTGTCCACAGAGCTCTCTCCCAAACACTCTTCAGAGAAAAAACTGAAGGAAAACTCCCAGAGAAAAGTCTTAAAATCCACAGCACCATGTGCTTTATTATCCTCCATAGTGCATCAGACCACGTTAAATTTATGGGCCACATGAAAGAGAAGAGGCCAACAGTCCTGGCCTAAAACTGCCATTAACAAACATTGTCTTTTATTGCTGAATCAGTATCTGGGCTCCAAAGGTCAAGGACTCAAATCCACCTTCAATCATCACACACTGATCTGAGCACTGTCATCATCATAACTCACCTCATGGACCGTCCACCTGGAGTACACGCACTTCACCCTGTGAGCCACCCTGCATGTCCCCTACCAGTGCAGCAGGGGGCCACACACTGAAGTCCCACAGTGAGCAGGGGCAGGTCTGAGCGCTGGGGAGAGTTAGGGTTAAGCTCTGCCCCAGCCCATACCAGGCTCCCAGTCAAGGGCAGGCAGGAAGGCCGAATACGCTGGGACTCCAGAGTGGGCCGGTCTAGCACTACTGAGAGCAGGCTCCCTGGCATGGCTGGGACGGACAACAGACTAGTCCCTCAACATCCTGTCCTGTCTGGGTCCTACAGATGCCAGATGCTCCGTCATCTCCAAGACAGAAAATGCCTCACTGGGATTGGCCACATCACTCATGTCACCACTTAATCAAGATGGTTTACAGGCCACCATCATCTCAGAAACCCACAAGACCTCAGCACCACTTCCCAGTCAAGACACCTGATCCTCATCAACTGGGGTCTAGAGGTCACCTGAGGGCTGGGGACTCAACAGGTGTCAGCAGTCAGGTGGGTGGTCTGAGTCCCAATCACATCACAGCATGAAACGTGCTGCACAACCAGACACAACATTACCAGCTGCCATAAAGAAATAGAACATTGGTGTCTTCAAAGCTATATAAGGATCACCACAAAACTTCACTCCGTCCAGGGGAAAGGATTAATAAGGGAGGAGCCGTCTCTCACACTAAGTGAACCATCCACTGCAGAGGACAGAGGTGTCCGCGGGACAAGGTCCAGGAGCACAGGGTCCTCACACTCACCCTACCAGGTGGGCCAAGGCCAACATGTCCCCAGTGAGACACCCACACACCTGCATACCAACACCCTCTCACTTGACATAACCTCCATGCCTGTGGTACTGACGTATGAGATGGAGAACAAGACTTGTGGCTGAGATTGAGTTATCATGCCAGCGCTGTCTTCAGAGAAGTGGTGATACCCTCTTGTGAGCTCACGGCCTCCATTCTCAGATCGCACATTCTCACCAAGGCTACTGGTCTGGTCACAAACTCCAGCTCTGCTTTCAATCAGCTGCGCTGCACGGCCTCCTTCAGGCTCAGTTTTTTCACATATAAAATACCTGCTGTGAAGACTCAACAGATGCCATACATGCAGTGCTCAATACAGTGTCTGACTCATGGCACATATACAACCAAACGGAAGCTAACAACATATCTGATATTATAATCATTATCAGCACCTCAAAAAACAGACTGGGGATCATGGAAGTAACTTCTGGATTTGACCAGAGCAGATGTGAACTTTAAAACTTTTCCAAAGTTAAATAGGTAACAGGTAACAATCACAAAAAAACAGACAGACTGGGAGCCACAGTTATAATGTCCACACGATCTCCACCGGGGCCCCTCTGCATCAGTTGGCACGTCTGTCCCTCATGAATGAGGGTGCCATGTCACAGCTACTTTTATATCAAACAAAAGTATGTCTTCACCAGGTTTCTCTCAAAACTATATTTTTCTTTCATTACTTTTATAACACACATATTAATGATTTCCATTCTTTGCATGCATTTCTAAAATATTACAATTGAAATGCACATTAAAACAGTTCCTGAATTTGTATGCATGCAGGCTCAGTCACTACAGTCAAGTCCAACTCTTTGCAACCCAATGGACTATAGCCTGCCAGGCTCCTCTGTCCATGGGATTCCCAGGCAAGAATACTAGAGTGGGTTGTCATGCCCTTCTCCAGGCCTGAATTTGTATAATTACTTTTTAAAAATCTAAATGCAAATTTAAAATAACAACTAAACATAGTTTGGGGGAAGAAAGTTTTATAGAGCAATAGTTCCTGTGGACCAGGCTCTGACAGCTGACTTACACTGTGAACATCTCCACAACTGGCACAGTGGGTGCTCGAGGTGAGCAGTCCAGGCCAGAGAGGGTTCCAAGGCTGAGCCCAGATCCAAGATCACAGGTCACTGCACCCCATGCCCTCAGACTTCTAGACACAGCATTAGGAGCACAGCAAATGGCACAGATGTAAAGTGACAGCAAAGCTGCTTGAGACACAGCATGCACCTCTGACAAGAAGGGTCAAGTTCACAGTGCAAAATCACACATCTGAAATGTTCAAGAAAGGATTCCAGTTTCCAAAGTGTGTCTTGGCCCTACAGCATACTGATCAAAAAACAACAGAATTTGAAGTCTCTGGCTTTTTAGTAAAATATACTTAAAAGAGGAAGTATAAGTCATTTTCCAGGCCACACTAACCATGGGGGTGGAGGCTGGGACCATGACATTGAGATTTATCATAAGAAATATATATTTGGTCTCAGTCACAGTTTCTGATTCAGGGCTCCTAAAACCCTTGGAATTTCCTAAATGGTAAGAGCCATGAAGGTGTCTTTTGTTATTCATGCCAAGGCCCTGGTTAATGAGGTGGCTTTGGAAAGCCCCTAAGGATAGGACTTCCCTATCCTTAGGAAACTGCCCACTTCCCTATCCTTAGAGAACTGCCCACGGGATCAGAAGGCTGGCACTTTCAGCCCCACCCTCAGGCCTCTGTTGGAGGAGAAGGGCTGGAGACTGAGCCCATCCCAATGGCCAGTGAGCTCACCACTCCTGCCAGGATGATGAGACCTCCATAACACCCCAGAGTACAGAGTCAGAGGGCTTCCAGGCTGGTGATCATGGGAGGTTTGGGGAAGGTGGTGCCTGAGAGGATGTCAGGCTCCACACCCTTTCCTTATACCACTGTGCCCTGGCCTTTCTTGACCAGTAACATTATTACTCAACTGCGTTCCTGAGTTCTGTGAGCCGCTCCAGCAAGTCTACCAAATCTCAGGAGGGACCACAAGAACCTCCAATTGATCAGCCAGTTGGTCAGAAGCACAGGTGACCACCTGGACTTGGGACTCGTGTCTGAAGAGGGCAGTGCCTCGGGGTCTGGGCCACTTCAGGCAGAAAGAGTCAAAACCGACAAAGCTGCAGGACATCAAGCTGTCGCAGTTGCCTGGTGCAGGAAACACCCACATGGCTGGTGGCCAGCACTGTGAGTGCTGTGTGTAGACACAGAAGAGTTTTTTGCTTTACCAACAAAAACCCTGGCACATAGCCTGCATGTGGCTCTGAAGCTGGCCAGTCTCTTTCACCAAGATGGTCCCTGTCCTCTTCCCAGCCCCTGCCATTCTCCCTTCATCCTGGGACCTATACACAACAGGAAAAACCCATCTTAAGGCCACAGACTTCCCATGACTTTCTTGTAGAAATGAAACCTGTGAGGACCAGTCTGAAGTCTGTTGTTTACACTTCAGGTCCTACAAAGACACAACCATGAGGTTTCTACAAAGACACCCTCCAACCAAAGACAACTACTGAACTTTGGGACCCAGAGGTACAGAGTCATCAAATCACACAGGTGACCATCATATTAATTCCTGACTTCACATAGAAACTGAGGCCCAGAGAAGTCAGGAAACTCACCCAAGGTCACACAACTAAATAAGGAAAGAAATAGTAACATACCCCCTCATCAACCTCTGGTATCAAAGCAAATGGCCAGGGGTTTAGTATCTGTTCTCAGATGCAATCTTTTAATATTATAAAGCAATAAAATTAAACTATACTAGACACATACAAATAATTATTCCTTTTTATCACAAAGGAACAGTTATTTTGGGTTCATTATCTTTATATTTTCGTTTTTACTTAAAAAAAAAGAAAAATTTTAAGATCAGATCAGATCAGATCAGATCAGTCGCTCAGTCATGTCTGACTCTTTGCGACCCCATGAACTGCAGCACGCCAGGCCTCCCTATCCATCACCAGCTCTCGGAGGTCACTCAAACTCACATTCATCGAGTCAGTGATGCCATCCAGCCATCTCATCCTCTGTCGTCCCCTTCTCCTCCTGCCCTCAATCCCTCCCAGCATCAGAGTCTTCTCCAATGAGTCAACTCTTCGCATGAGGTGACCAAAATACTGGAGTTTCAGCTTCAGCATCATTCCTTCCAAAGAAATCCCAGGGCTGATCTCCTTTAGAATGGACTGGTTGGATCTCCTTGCAGTCCAAGGGACTCTCAAGAGTCTTCTCCAACACCACAGTGCAAAAGCATCAATTCTTCGGCACTCAGCCTTCTTCACAGTCCAGCTCTCACATCCATACATGACCACAGGAAAGACCATAGCCTTGACTAGGCGAACCTTTGTTGGCAAAGTGATGTCTCTGCTTTTGAATATATATGGATAAGTAAATCTAAGAAAGGAAACCTCATTACGTATGCTATCACCCGGAGGTAGCCACCAGTAACATTTTGGTGCACATCCACCTATACTGTCTTTGTTCTTTGAGTATAAAAATTAAAGGATCACCTTCTTCCTAGTGCTTTATGACCTACTTTTTTCACTTAAAAATATAAGCATTTCTCCAGAATGTGAAACACTAAAACATCCTTTGTAGTAGCTACAGGGAATTTCATCACAATGATATATCATAGTTACTTAACCATGTGTTACTCTGGGACTGGTTTACTCTATTTATCTTTTTTTTTTTTTCTTTTTGCCATGCCACAAGGCTTGTGAGATGTTATTTCTCCAACCAGTGATTGAACCCAGGCCCTTGGCAGTGACAGCATGGAGTCCTAACCACTGGAACTACCAGAGACTTCCTCATCATATTTTAATATTGCTATTTTCTAAATTTCAATTCTGCCAACAGGGTCAGCAATTCCCTTTAGTCTCCTGTCATGTGCAAATTTGATAAGCATGTTTTTTTAATCACTTTTCCCCAAGTGCTTGACAAGAAAGCCTGGGGACACAGCCATTAGAGTCCCTACCTGGCTGATGCTATTCATTCATTGACATGCTTTGGGATCACCAAATAGAAACTCAAGTTATTCAAGAGTCTTCCAGTCATGACAAATATTCAGTGTTTCCTTCATTCACTATATATACTAAATGTATTATAAGCAGCACTGACAAAGGAGCTATAAAAATGTCTGCAAAGAGTTAGGAATACTTAACATAAATGAGAACTTTTATGACTCCTGTTCACAAAAAAGTACCTAGATGTGGTATTCCAAAAACTGTGTTTTTCACTTAAAAATCAAAAAAACTTTAAAATATTTCATAAATTTCTTTTTAATTAGAAAAAAAATCCCTGCAATGCCAGAAACTGTTTGGGAAACACATTGAGATGGTTAAAATTGTTTAAGTCACTAGAGATAAAAATCTTTTAATTCAAGATTTAACTACTGGGCAACTTCCACTGCCAAGCCATGAGCTTCTGGAAACAGATGTTCATATGAAAGCATGAATTCATGCCACAGCAGCAAGTCCTGGAACCAGGGCAGTAGCTTGTCGGTTCTGACCTTGTCTGCCTGTAGTGGCCTGGACCCACAACGCTGCCCCTTCAGACACAAGTCCCAAGTCCAGGTGGTCACCTGTGCTTCTGACTACCCAGCGATCAATTGGAGGACGGGTTTCCGGGCCAGGCTTGGTGGCTGAGGAGGGTTCTGAAGAGCTGAGCTCCACATGCTCCTCTGAAGCAGCCACCACACTCGTCTTCCTGGGCCCTGATCAGCCAGGGGCCCTCCCCAACCTGGGGCCCCAGGAGGGGGCTCCTGTGTTTCACATGCTCAACTGCTCCAGCTGTGGTTCTCCTGTGAGAGCTGCACGTGGCCTTGTTGGCTGTCAAACCAGCTAAGGGAGCAGGGCTGGCCCTAGTGAGCGTCCACGAGCAGGGCGGGCAGCAGGGGCCGAGCCTCAAGCTCTCTCCAGGCACCTGACACCCCAACCTGCCTGCTATACACAACAGGGAAACCAACAAACTCGTGGGGCTCTCAGAGTGAGAAACACAGTCACTTCTTATAATTTTCCCACCATCCTTCCCTTAATAGGAAAAAACCTCTTTTATGTAAAACTGTTTTCCCTGGATTCCATGACGTTCTTCAGCTTCAAGTTCCCCATTTTATAAATGAGGAGTCAAAGGCCCATAAGATTAGTGGCTTCCTGGAATGTTAAGTGATTCAGACAAAGAACCAAGACCCAACTCAAAAGCCCCTGATCATGCCCTGGCTCTGTGCACCATCCAGACAGAGCAGTTCCTTTCAAGGGGTGCAGACCAGATGGGGCAGAGAGGGGCACGTCCAAAAGTCCTTACAGGAGCGGGTCAGCGCTCAGAGTTGCCACCCACTATCGCCTGCATACGGGTGAGGCTCATAGGGAGAACGTACACATCGGCTGTGATTGTTCCCTCCGAGTCCCCCAGCTCTGGGCAGACAGACCCCCTGACATATGCACCTCAAGGGATGGGTTTTTTTCAGGGGCAGTGGCTCGTGAGACACTGTGTGCCCTAGGACTCAACAAAGCAGAATCACAAAATGTCTGATGATGTTTCAAATTCCTCGCTAGAGAAAAGGATCAAACACCATAGTTTTGCCAAAATCATTCCCCGCAGCAGCCTGAGCCCCAAGACACTGTAGGGCTTCAGTTCCTAAATGCAGACACACATTCAGCTCCTAGAACTGCTCAGCATCTTGTTACCTACTAAGAGTGAAATAACATGCTCAGCTCAGCATGGATGATTCTCACCTGTGAAAGCATTCGTGGCCTGAGAGCCAGCTTCCTGCATACTGCTCCCCAGCAGGCCTGGCTCCAGCTCCTCAGCTGTCCTGTCCCCAGGAACGTCCAGGAGGCCTCAGGTCACCTCCATCTCAGCTTGCTTGAGGCCATCTGCTGCTGCCTGGCTTCTGGGAGCATCTGATGCTGACTAGCCTGGCTCCCAGCCTGAGAGCAGGTGGTACCTGACACGGTACCCAGTCCAGCAGCACACACACTGGGGGCACTGGTCACGTCAGCTGTCCAGCCAAAGAATGGAGGCCATGGTGGACCCAGGAGCCAGGAAGCTGTCCCATGGACACCAGCCTTCCCACCTCAGAGGGAGGGCCTGACAGCCAGCATTCTCCAGAGGTCTCAGCTGCTCCAGGCAGGGAGGCTCAGGAAGGTCTGATCGGCAGCTCTCTGTGCTTTGCCTCTCCCCTTGCTGAAATTAAAAAGAAAGAGATCACTCTCCTGATGATCTGTAAAGCCTGAATTCAGTAGACCACAGAGGCCAAGAAAGAAAACGAAGACACCCCCAGAGCTATGCCTGAAACCACACTGCAGGGATGGTGGGGCTACCTCTTCTGCTGCTCTGTGAGGGGCTGGATGAGGGTGTCCTGTCCCCGGAACAAGACGCTGCCAGAGGCTCCGAGCAGCTCCAAGAACAGTGACAAAGGTCACATGCATCCAACACAGACACCTGGAGGAGAAACCCATTTCCTCAGCAGCTTCCCGAGGTCTTGGAAGTGGATCTGAGGTCCACACCCACTGCTGCCGGCACACCAGGAGGGACGGGAGTTGAGCTGCTTCAAAAAGTGACCCCCGAAGGGCGGGGGGTGGAGGGGAACAAAGGCCAGTGATAAATTTCTTGAAAGAATATGAAGGAAAAACAAATTTAACCTATAAACTGTTTCACATATATTACATAGAACATGATAATAAAAGTACTTTATAAGTACTTATCAGCTATTTTAATGCTGTTAAACTATATAAGAAGCAACATCAACAACAAGAATGTTAGAAGCCCAAAGGACCAGACTTTTAAAACAGAATCCCAAATATGAATCTATGGTATTGGAGAAAAGGAACCTTTTTTTCCCATTATTATCACTTCATGCTAATTAATTTATAGTCAATTTTTAGAAAATATCACTTTATTCCTCTTTTTCAAACTAGAGAAAAGAAAAAAAATTTAAGAAAACAGCACATAACAGAAAGAAGCCCTCTGTTAAAACCCTCCTGCCATAAACATAAGGTAATAAACATACAGACGAACCGGAAGGAAGGCCTTATGTATTAACGAAGCACCTTAATTATATTACAAAAGAAATTCAACTGCATTGCCCTCACGTACTTGCAGTAATAATCTCAGTTAATGAAGTGCAGCCCAGTAGGAGTCCTTAAATTTAATGAATAGATAAAAAATTTAATTCAAAATCATTTATGTAATTGGTGGGTCTGAAGTGCTTGAAAAATGTGAGAAAATGTTCTTTCTCTGAATTTAAAGATTCCATACTGAATAACTAACACCCACAGTTATCAGCATCCCACAGGCTGTGTGCCCTGGAGCCAGCCACCTCAGGGAACAAAACTGCCAGACACACAGAAAAGTCCACCTGCCCTACAACCCTGATAACCTTTACTCTAGTCTAGGATGCTTTCCATGCACAGGAATACCAGACTGTATTTGTTCTCTTTCCCTGATCTCAAAGAGAAACACAAGTGCAGTAAGCCTTTTGCTGTTTTATTGAGGAGTTTTGTTTAATTATCTTGTTTTGTTACAAAAGGCATGCTACCTCAATTAAAAAAAAAAAAAAAAAACACAACAACAACCAAAGTTTTTTTGGCTATAGGAAAGACTGAGGCTGGTATGGACTGAAACAGAAGAAACAACACACTCTTCCTTTCTTTTCTCTTTCTGTCTGTCACAATCACTAATGCTTAACTTTGCTTCTTCAAAAAAGAGAGATGGAGACAGGTGCGTACAAGTCCCTGAGGTCTTGGGCATAGATAGTCTTGGCCTGGATGTTTAGGGAATGACATGTGTGATTCCCAACACAGGCTGAAGGGACAGCATTTATTTCGATTATCTTGACTGACTGATAACAAGCATATTCCTTCATACATTTGAAGTCTCCTTACAAGCATTTCCAAGCAAATTGAAACTGGTAAGTGCCATAACAGTTTTCTTCCTAACACTAACAATACACAAAAGATGCCCTTTCTAAAAACACACAGAAAGAGGAGTGGGTCTCCACTGGGCTGAGACACAAGGCGGGGGAGTCAGCAGAGGCACCACACGTCCATTTTCACAATTCAGTAACCAGTCAAAAATCAGGAAAAGGCTGCAGAAGCCGAACACGTCTCAGTCCTGCATGCCTCCCACCATTAGAGGCCCTACTTACCTTCTGGTCTCAGAGGTGGCCCCTCGCCCACCCCTGGGGCTAAATGCAGACAGAGTCAGGTGATCTGGCTCAGGGCCCCAGAAGAACTGCAGGGTGCTGACAGTTCAGCCATCTCTCTGTGGGCACAAGGCCCATAGGGGTGTTTCCCTTGGGCACCTAAGGTGCTGCCTGGCAGGCATCAGTAGGATGAGCCTATTAACAATGGAGGAGTGGGCAGAGGGCACTGGTCTACTGGACAGGTGAGTGGACCAAGGCTACTGGTGCCGGGAGGAGGAGTAGAGAGGCTCGGCTGACCCTACAAACCAGCCTGCCGTCCCCAGCAGAGCTGACAGACAGCATCCAGGCTGAGAGGCTGTTCTCCTCTGGCTCTGATCTCTGAAGGGGCAGGGCCTGTGTGACCACCCCACGGTCACTACACGGCAAAGCGCCCACACAGGCCCATGGAGCTCACTACTCTGAAATTTCTCGAACCATGGGGACAACTCTAACCCCACAGAGGCCACAGACTCTGCCCTGAAACGAGTGCTCAGGAGTTGGGATCAGCACCTGGTCTCTGACCCTTCCAACCACTGTTTTTCCCATACTACTTCTGAGTCTCAGGTCACTCCAACACCCTGGTAACACTCAAATCAGGAAAACCTGGAGGGAAGAGGAAGAATAAAGAGAGAAAGAGGCAACTTACCCAGGATGCAAGGTCACAGAGTAACCTGGACTCATTCAAGAGCCCCCTCTATACAAGCACACTACCATCACCCTGTCATGGACACACTCACACACACATGTGCTGTTTACACCAAGAACATGGGCAGGACTAACCAGGAAATAAATCAATTCAACATTACACTTGAAATATATGGTTAAGTCCCTCCCATAACAGAGCAACAGTTACTAAGGAAATAGAGCACACAAGATGGAAAAACACTCCCACAGGAAGAGACATTTTTTAAAACGTGAACACCCACAAAACCTAACTAAGCTGAAGAATATGTTTACCACTTGTTCACAAAAATTCATACGAAACTCAGTGTCCCTAGAATCACTGAGGAGAGAAAAGAACTGCATTCCACAGACAAACCCTATCATGAAAGCTCAATTGCAGAGACACGAGGTTTAGGCAACACAAGGTCACACACTGGGCACAGAGGCCAAAGTCAACAGAGAAGTCAAATCTCCTTTTCTAAAAACCTAGCAACATGAGTGCAAGCGCAGTGCATCAAGGATCAGCACCTCAGTTTCGTTTCTGATTTCCACACACCATGGACTGCTGGCCTCTTTGGCGTGGCGGTTACCTGGGTGACGGCCAGACAGACCAGCCCCAGGCTCTGGGTCGAAGAGGCCCCGCCTGAGGCCCCACACTGCTTTACCCTCAGAGTAAGGAGCGCCAAGGGGTGAAGGGATGGTCCCACCCTTGACAAATAAAAGCACTGTAGCAGTGCGCCACACTGCTTACCAGAGGGAAAAAAACTCAACTACCGACTGGTTGGGCTTCCCTCATGGCTCAGCTGATAAAAAATCCACCCGCATTGCGGGAGTCCTGGGTTCGATCCCTGGGTTGGGAGGATGCCCTGGAGAAGGGAAAGGCTACCCACTCCAGTATTCTGGCCTGGAGAATTCCATGGACGTACAGTTGCAAAGAGTTGCGGCCATGTCTCTAGTCAAGAGAGATAGGACAGATGTGCACAAAAAGGACACAGCAAACAGGCCCAGAAAATCTGCATAGAAACCAAGTCTGAGACAAAGGGCTGTCTGCATGACAATACAGGTCTTTCTCACTGTTCTTCATCTCTGGAATTTGAGTGTATGACAACCTGCAGCTGTTATAACACAAGCTCAAAGCCATCGAGCTCTGGGCAGCTCGATGGGCTCCAGGTGGTCAGAGGTAAAACATGCTTCAAATATGCACACAAGATGCAAACAGGGAAGGAGGCAATTTCATTAGACCATCCTTTAAAATGTCACCTCAGCAAATCCAAACACTTGATAAAACCAAAAGGACCTCCTTATTGCCAAATTCAGACTTAAATTGAAGAAAGTGGAAAACCACTAGACCATTCAGGTATGACCTAAATCAAATCCCTTATGGCTATATAGTGGAAGTGAGAAATAGATTTAAGGGACTAGATCTGATAGACAAAGAGTGTCTGATGAACTATGGACAGAGGTTCATGACATTGTATAGGACACAGGAATAAAGACCATCCCCAAGAAAAAGAAGTGCAAAAAAGCAAAATGGCTGTCTGGGGAGGCCTTACAAATAGCTGCGAAAAGAAGACAAGTAAAAAGCAAAGGAGAAAAGGAAAGATATAAGCATCTGAATGGAGAATTCCAAAGAATAGCAAGGAGAGATAAGAAAGCCTTCCTCAGTGATCAATGCAAAGAAATAGAGGAAAACAACAGAATGGGGAAGACTAGAGATCTCTTCAAGAAAATTAGAGATATCAAGGGAACATTTCATGCAAAGATGGGCAAAATAAAGGACAGAAATGGTATGGACCTAACAGAAGCCCAAGATATTAAGAAGACGTGGCAAGAATACACAGAAGAACTGTACAAAAAAGATCTTCACGACCCAGATAATCATGATAGTGTGATCACTCACACTCACCTAGAGCCAGACATCCTGGAATGTGTAGTCAGGTGGGCCTTACAAAGCATCACTATGATCAAAGCTAGTGGAGGTGATGGAATTCCAGTGGAGCTATTCCAAATCCTGAAAGATGATGCTGTGAAAGTGCTACACTCAATATGCCAGCAAATTTGGAAAACTCAGCAGTGGCCACAGGACTGGAAAAGGTCAGTTTTCATCCCAATCCCAAAGAAAGGCAATGCCAAAGAGTGTTCAAACTACTGCACAATTGCACTCATCTCACACGCTAGTAAAGTAATGCTCAAAATTCTCCAAGCCAGGTTTCAACAATACGTGAACTGTGAGCTTCCTGATGTTCAAGCTGGTTTTAGAAAAGGCAGAGGAACCAGAGATCAAATTGCCAACATCTGCTGGATCATGGAAAAAGCAAAAGAGTTCCAAAAAATATCTATTTCTACTTTATTGACTATGCCAAAGCCTTTGACTGTGTGGATCACAATAAACTGTGGAAAATTCTGAAAGAGATGGGAATACCAGACCACCTCACTTGCCTCTTGAGAAATCTGTATGCAGGTCAGGAAGCAACAGTTAGAACTGGACATGGAAAAACAGACTGGTTCTAAATAGGAAAAGGAGTACGTCAAGGCTGTATATTGTCACCTTGCTTATTTAACTTATATGCAGAGTACATCATGAGAAACGCTGGGCTGGAAGAAGCACAAGCTGGAATCATGATTGCCAGGAGAAATATCAATAACTTCAGATATGCATATGACACCACCCTTATGGCATAAAGTGAAAAGGAACTAAAAAGCCTCTTGATGAAAGTGAAAGAGGAGAGTGAAAAAGTTGGCTTAAAGCTAAACATTCAGAAAACGAAGATCATGGCATCTGGTCCCATCACTTCATGGCAAATAGATGGGGAAACAGTAGAAACAGTGGCTGACTTTATTTTTTTGGACTCTAAAATCACTGCAGATGGTGATTGCAGCCATGCAATTAAAACACACTTACTCCTTGGAAGGAAAGTTATGACCAACCTAGACAGCATATTAAAAAGCACAGACATTACTTTGCCAACAAAGGTCCGTCTAGTCAAGGCTATGGTTTTTCCAGTGGTCATGTATGAATGTGAGAGTTGGACTGTGAAGAAAGCTGAGTGCCGAAGAACTGATGTTTTTGAATTGTGGTGTTGGAGAAGACACTTGAGAGTCCCTTGGACTGCAAGGCGATCCAACCAGTCCATTCTAAAGGAGATCAATCCTGGGTGTTCATTGGAAGGACTGATGTTAAAACTGAAACTCCAATACTTTGGCCACCTGACGTGAAGGCCTGACTCATTGAAAAAAAGACCCTGATGCTGGGAAAGATTGAAGGCAGGAGAAGGGGACAACAGAGGATGAGATGGTTGGATGGCATCACCAACTCAATGGATATGGGTTTGGGTAGACTCCAGCAGTTGATGATGGACAGGGCAGCCTGGCGTGCTGAAGTCATGAGGTCGCAAAGAATCGGACACAGCTGAGCGACTGAACTGAAAGGACCTACAGCCTGAGCTCTACACAAACCAAGCTGGAGAACACTTCCCAGATACTTAAGCAGGAAAACTGTCCCTAGTAATATCACCACCTGCTCATATTATCTTAGAGCGGGGGGTAGGGGTGGGGGCTGGGGGTGTGCCCATAGTGTTTCCGTCTTCCCTTCATTCCAGGGAGGAGGACAGCACACACTCAGGGGATGCGGGACGAGGAAAAAGTCAGACCAGAACTGGGTGTCAGTCTCGACTTGAGCTCCAGGTTCTCCCATAGACACAAACCAGCCAAAGGAAGAGGTTGAGGAGGGGCACAGTGTACACATGAACTTCCCGCCTGGGGGGTCAAGGGATTCTGAGACAATCGCCTCTGTCCCAGGCCCAGCCCAGGCCATGTCCACAACACCAACATGCCCAAAGGGGAAGGTGCAGAAGCGCCAGGGCCTTGGTGCAGAGCCAGAGTCCTTAGGCGCACATACTCCGACCGAAGGGCCCCTGATCTAGGCTGAGCGCGTCAGATCACCTCAAGAGTAGATGCCAGCCAAAGTCACCTCTTCCAGCCTGGAGTGAGGGGGCAGGCCAGCTCCTCAGCTAGCACTCTCCCTCACCCCACTTTTCCACAGATAAAATCAGCTTACAATGGGCATGGTAGGCCACGAAAAGGGGGCCCCACAGGAGTAACGAGTGTGAGAAGCAAGGGAAGGCGGTTGGGAGCAGAAGAGAACAATGGGTCTCGGAGTCCACCCCACACACACACTCCCACACCCCTGTCACCCATCACAGCCACTGGGCCAATGCCTGCACGCCCGTGCCTCCCCCATGACCTCCTCACACTCTGGCCTACAGAACACCTCACAGGCTACATCTTCTCATTCAGTAACTAGTAGGGTCCTGACTTGCACGGGATTGTTTTAGGTGCAGGGGAGACAGTAGTGAGCAAAAGAAACCCAGTTCCTGTCCCCATAACACCTGTACCTATCTCTGTGGAGGTGTTTCTAATGGAAACTTTTCTTGCTAATCTTTGCAGTCACAGCACTGACTATGCAGACTAGCATACAGCAGGTACCCAATAAATGCTGGTTCTACTACACTGATCACAATGGGTCTTCGGTCAGTCACCCACTTGTCACTCTAATCCCTCTGCCCTGCCTCAGCTGCACAAAGCACCAAGAACCTAGGATCTAAGGAGGCTCTGGCCACGAGGTACGAACACCAAAAGGGTACTCCCCGTGGAGGGTCAGTCTGGACATCTGGAGCACAGGCAGGGCCAACCCTCCTCCACTCAAAACACACTGGAAGGAGAGCTGTCCATACAGACAGGCCAGAGGGCAAAAGGCCAGGCTTTCAGGCACCTGGCCTGGGATTTACCCCGGTCTAGGCCCCCTGCAGCTCTGCCGTTACTTAACTCTGAGCCTCAGCTTCCTCGTCTGTCAAGTAGATGGCACCACCCTCAGAGAACTGCTGCTCATTTAATAAGAAGCCACGTATAAAACACACCACCAGTCAATGCTAAAGAAACAGTGCAGGACTTCCCTGGTGGCCCAGTGCCTTTGACTCCATGCTCCCAAAGCAGGGGGCCCAGGTTCGATCCCTGGTCAGGGAACCAGATCCCACAGGCTGCAACTAAAAGATCTCGCATGCCACAACAAAGAACAAAGATCCCATGTGCCACAACTAAGACCTGGACAGCCAAAGACTTTTTTTAATGACAAAAAGGAAACTTGCTTTTAAAAGGCAGAGCCAGCCATTACGGAAACACTGAGAGAGTTTCCTGGCTCCCTGGAAGGCTGGATGGGACAGTGCACCTGTCCTGAAGAGCAGCTGCTGAAGGGGCAGAGAATTCAGGGAAAGGCTGCATGGTATCTGACTAATGGGACTACACAACCCATTGCCGTGCACCTAGAGGCCTCTGGCCAAGCAAACAGGGCTCATCAGACCCCTGCCTTGGTAACAAAGGCCAGTGTGTGTGCCATCACACCAGAAGCAAATGAGTGTTATCCACAAGGGAAACACCACTGCAGGTACCGTGAATCCCATCAAGCGTCCCCAGCAGGGGAGACAGACCTCCTGTAACACAGGACCGGCCTTTCCACCACCCAGGGGTGGGCAGTGCTGTCCTGCAGCAGCTGGGCTGGTGTGCCTACCATTGCTGAGTTTCCACGGCTTCAGAGCACGCACCACACCACAGAAACCACTGCGTCCGCAACAGTGCACTCAGCCCGCTTCGGTGCTCACGGCACTGAGTGAAGCTGCCTGTCTTATGCAGCCCCCGTCAAATCCGGACAAGAGAATTCTAGGAATCCAACCAAGAAAACCACAGGGCTCTGGCAGCAGGAGGAGACTGTAAGCACCGAGTCTGGAGGCTGACATCACTGCCCCTGCTCCCACCACTCGCTACAGCGGGCCAGGGTCTGGTGGCCCCAGGACTGAGGGGCCCCTATTGCACTGACAGCCTGAAGGGCAACCTTCTCCACACTGAAAAAAGTTTCTTTCCCTCTAAAACCAGCCCTTTTCTATTCCCTTCTTCTCCAGAGCCTCTTCCTCCAGATGGGAGCCCTCCTGGGGAGGGGGACAGGAGGGTCATAGCAGCATCGTCATCCCCCCACCCGCTCCACGTGCTCTGGCAGCAAGAAGGAGGCGGCTTGGTCATGTTCCTCACAGGAGGGCAAGCTCTACTGCTTTTTACCCAAACAGCTTCTAGGCTGGTGTTCCCCCAAATATCCCAAGAGGAAGCATGAAATCATTAAAACTAAATTTTGTCTGTTTTGACTGAAAAATTGAATATACCGATAAATACATTGGAAATACAAAAATAACTAAGTAAATATGCAAGACTAATGTCAAAGAGCAAGGAGCTGCCTGTTCATTTGCGTCAGGGTCAGAGGCCACGACAGAGGATGAAGGTGGGGTTCACCCGACTTTGGCTTTGACACAGCCACTCACACATGGAGGTGCTGTGTTCAGAGGAGTAAGCACGGCTCTGGGGTCAAACAGACGGGGCTCAGAATAAGCATTCTGCTGAACATCCACCACTCCACTGGTCAGGCCACACGACCTCTCTGAGCCTCAGTTTCCTCATCTATTAAGGAGGCCATTAATGTAACTGTAAGGCAGCAGTGCTGAGAAAATACATGATGGCATGCATGTAGCCTCAGAACACCCAAGAGGCCCTCAAAACACAGCCAAGGCAGGAATGGGGAGTAGGGAAGAAAGGCACAGACAACACTGCCTGGTTGTCAGATCCTTGGGTGCAATGAGAATGGTGTGGTAACTCGACTGGGCTGTGAGTGGGTGGGGTTCACTGAACATCACTGTGTGTATGAACAAACACTCAGTTCCAATCCAGGGCCTCCTAGACTGGAATTTAATATTCTCATCTTCAAACAATTACTTAAATGGGTCACCATCAGGTACACTTCTTTTTCCTTACCACAGGCCAAATGTCCATCTGACCTGGCACCACCCCTCAGCCCTGCTGTTCACCCCACAAGGCCCTAGTCCTTCCCGACACATGAGCCAGGCTCACAGCTCACCCGCCAGCCATAGGTAATCCCTACACCAGAGAATCACTCCTATAAAATGATTCATATCTTCACCTCCTTTGAATAAAAATGTTATTACATTCAACAAAATCATAAAAGAAATAATAACAAAGGGTGACAACTCAATAACTTAAACCAACACCCAGAAACAGCGGCCTGGGGGAAAAGGCAGTGACTGGCACCTTCAAGGGTGCTCTAGGAGCCCCCCTTTTTCCCTGCCACACACACTGTCTCCAGGGTGAGTCCCAGCCACACTCAGCAGCTTGCATCCTGAGCTCACAGGTACACTGGGCAGAAGAGGGTTGGGTGTGAGGATGGGGGAGCCACCGAGACTGGAAAGCAGTCTAGCTGCTCCACTACCATTCATTTCCCTCCCGGTTGCCATGGTAACACAGAGACCTCAGATCCCAGAACAGAGTAAAGACAGCACCGTGCCCAGTTTCCCTGCAATCTGTTTCCATGGGAACTGGAAGAGAAGGGATGGAGTCTGGGCAGCGGGACTGCCTGAGACGTGCATCTCCGTCAGCTGGAGCCCCAGACAGGCTGGCACCCTGGGCCAGTGGTCTGCAGGCCTCCTCAGGAGTGCCACATCCACTCAGGGATGGAGGCCCAGAGACAAGGATATTCACAGAAGGCTAGATGTAGGCCCTCTCAACACATTCAGCAGGTGACATCCCCCCTTCTAAAAGGCCCCACAAGCCAGGGGTGACCCACTTCAGACCAGCAGTTACACATCTGGCCAAGTAACCCCAGATCTAGTCATTGGTCTGTCAGGAAACTGGGTCAGGATCCTACGGTTTTAACCAGCTCCACAGATAACTGTAATGCTCAGCCATCTGGGAAACCAATGACCTGGACCTGAACTCCCTGAAGTTGAAGGAGCTTGTGTACCCTGAGGAGCCTAGTGGGACACAGGTTTTAGACTAGCAGGTCTGGGAGGCCTGAAACCCTGCATTTCTAACCAGCTCCCAGACCGTACTGTTGCTGATGGTCCCTGGACCACATGTGAATAGTAAGATCTAGACTCCAATGAGTTTGGCCCTAGAACCTTCCCAGAGACCCAGACAGAGACTCTAACCATTCCCACGGGGCAGCCTACTCCATTTTCAGCCAGCAGTCCACTCCAGGTTGGGTCACAAAGGCTCTGGGGTCGCGCCTGCAGAGGATGGAGTCATGGTTCACATTACCCTTCCTTGGCCTGTTTTCTCAGCCTCTGGAGACAATCCTGTCTGGATAAGGTTAACGGATAGTCAGATTCTACATATATAATCATCAGGGAAAACATGACTGCCTCTTCCAATTCTGATTACCCTAAAAAATAAAAGTAAATTCTGCATAGTTAGCATTAAACTAGTGGTGGAAATGTTTAGAAAGTTAGAATATTTATTAATACAGATGTATTATCAAAGAAGAATGGAACTGTTCATGTATCATTGTAAAAGATGTAAAATTTTTGCAAAGCTCTACAATTATTGTATGGAAATAGCTCAGCTAGCCTTAAAATCCCTGTTCTTAAAAAAAAAAAAAAAAAACTCAGAGTAAATAAGACAGCCTTCACATTTCAGCTAAAAGCTATTTATTTCAATACTGAACCCGCAAAATAGTTTAAAACACGTAAAATGCCAGTGTGTTACTCAAAAGCAAGTTACTGATTTTCTATTTTAAGAAACCTCCATTTTGCTTATGTATAAAAAGGGAGCTATTTCAGTCTTTCATTACATATACTTTACATCTCTATTCAAAAAGCCTAACATATATCAATCTTTGAAAATTAAAATATGAACAAAGAATCCAACTATAAATCACTGAATTATGCTGTAGCTTATTTGAAAGATAATCTTCTAATTCTAAACACAAAAAAGGGAAAGAAATCCGCTCTGTGATTAGTCGGCACACAAGTAGCAACAAGAGCCCAGAGTCTGCGGTCCTGGCTGGAGGGTCTGCAGAGGGGTGTCCACTGTGTCCGTGGGTCTACTCCAGGTTGACATGAAGAAGCGATTCTTCCTGTGAAAGGCTGGATGGCAGGTGGCTCCGTGGGGCCTGAAATTCTGTCCCCACACCCCACGCTGTCCTCACAGTACAGACCACATGGCCAAGCATGACATGTCACAAGGACTTCACTTCATACAGATGACAGCGGCCTCTGAGCCCTGACTTAGCACTATAGGCCTAGAAGAGTGTCTCACTCAGCCTCTCCCCACAGCTTCAGGGATGGGGAGGGTGGGCAGGCCGCTGGATCTATCCCAGATCTGGTTTCATAGCCCCAGGAGCCCTGAACTCTCAGGAACCCAGTGACCTAGTGGGATTCCGGCACCCGGACCCCAGCCCTGAGCGGCCACTACTGACAAACTTTCGATGGTCTGCTGTGTCCTCTGCTCCATCATTCACCACGTCTCCTTCACAAATTCTAACGGTTCCAAGGACAAGACCATTTTATTTGCCTTTTCCCTCTGAATTTAACAGTGTTCAGCAAGACACAACAGAAGCGAAATTCTCCATCCTTCTCAAAAGGCAGGTAAAAAGGTGGCTAAACAGAAAAACCACCGCCTTTGACTGTGACCCCACACACATGCAGCAGAGAGGACAATGGCAAGGCTGCTGCTCATGGAAACACCTTGAGCTGAACAACACACCCACAGATGAGGAACTGCCTGGTGAACTAATGTGGGGTTTGGGAACAGGAAATGCTCCAAGCTATCATCCATTTCAACTCACCCCCCACCAGTAAGTAGAAATTATGGCTCAGTTATCACAAGTCATACCGAGCTGGGCCGAGAACGGAGTATAAAATGGGCTAAATCCAATGCCCTTTCAGGCATAACACAGGCATATCTCATTTTATGGTATGCTGCTGTACTGAGCTTTTGCAGATACTATATATATTTTTTAAATAAATCGAAGGTTTGTGGTAATTCTGCTTCTGTTAAGTCTATCAGCATCATTTTTCCAACAGCAACTGCTTATTTCGTGTCTCTGTGTTACAATTTGATAATTCTTGAAACATTTCAATTTTCTCATTGCTATTATGTTTGTTTCTGTGACCTTTGATATTATTATTACAATAATTTTGGGGTGCCATGAACCATAGCCATGTAAGACGCCGAGCTTAACTGGTAAATGCTAGATGTGTTCTGACTGCTCCCCCATCCCCCTCCTCAGTCCGGTCTAATTCCTAAGACACAACAGGATTAGAATTAGGTTGATGAGAAACCCTGCAATGGTCATGAAGCATTCAAGTAAAAGGAAGAGTCACACATCTCTCACTTTAAATCAAAAGCTCGACATGATTAAGCTCAGTGAGAAAGCCAAGATAGCCCAAAAGCTAGGCCTCCTGCACCAAACAGCCAGCCATGTTGTGAATGCAAAGTAAAGCTTCTGAAGGAAATGCAAAGTGCTGCTCCAGAGAACACAGGAATGATAAGAAAGCAAAAGAGCCTTACTGCTGATACAGAGAAAGTGTTAGAGGTCTAGATAAAAGACCAAACCAGGCATATATTCCCTTCAGCCAAACATAATCCAGAGTAATATCCTGCTGCTCTGCTGCTGCTGCTGCTGCTGCTGCTAAGTCGCTTCAGTCGTGTCCAACTCTGTGCGACCCCAGAGACGGCAGCCCATCAGGCTCCCCATCCCTGGGATTCTCCAGGCAAGAACACTGGAGTGGGTTGCCATTTCCTTCTCCAATGCATGCCAGTGAAAAGTGAAAGTGAAGTCACTCAGTCGTGTCCGACTCCTAGCGACCCCATGGACTGCAGCCCACCAGGCTCCTCCATCCATGGGATTTTCCAGGCAAAAGTACTGGAATGGGGTGCCATCGCCTTCTCTGGAATAAGAGCCTAACTCTTCAATTCTGTGAAGGCTGATAGGTGAGCACGCTGCAGAAGATAAATGTGAAGTAAGCGGAAGCTGGTCCATGAGGTGGAAGGAAAGAAACTGTCTCCATGACATACAAGTGCAAGGAGAGAAGCAGTAAGTGCTGATGGAGAAGCCATCATAAGTTATTCAGAAGATCCAGCTCAGATCATTAATGAAGATGCTACATTAAACAACAGATTTTCAGTGCAGGTGAAACAGGCCTCTACTGGAAGAAGATAGGTCTTTCACAGCGAGAGAGGAAAAATCACTGGCTTCAAAGGGCCAGTGTTGACTCTTTCATTAGCAGGCAATACAGCTGGTGACTAAGGTGAAGCTAGTGTTTATTCGCCATCTGAAAATCCTAGGCCCCTAAGAAGGATGCTAAGTCTGAAAGTCAGGATGACAGCCAATCTGTTTACAACATGATTTACCTAATGTTTTAAGCCCTCTGTTGAAAAAAAGGTTCCTTTCAAAATATGATTGCTCATCAACAATGAACCTGGTCACCTGAGAGCTCTGGGGGAGATGGACAATGGATTCATGTCTCCAAGCCTGCACACGACATGCACTCTGCAACCTATGGGTCAAGCAATCATATCCACTTTCAAGTCTTATTATTTAAGAAATACATAAGCCAACACTGCCACTGACAGTAACTCCTCTGATGAATCTGATCACAGTCAACTGAAAATCTTCTGGAAAGGATCCATCCTTCTAGAAAGGATCTATCCTTCTAGAAGCCATTAAGAACACACATGACTCATGGGAAGAGGTCCAAATACCAACAGTAACAGGAGTTTGGAAAAAGTGGATTTCAGCCCTTGCAGACTACTTTGAGGGGTTCAAAACTTTGGTGGAGGAAGTAACTACAGATGTGGTAGAAAGACCAAAATAGTAGAAGGGTAGCCTGACAAATGTGACTGAATTGCTTCAATCTCATGATAAAACTTGAACAGATGAGGAGTTCCTTCTTATGGATAAGCAAAGAAAGTGGTTTCTTAAAATAGACTCTACTCCTGGTGAAGATGCTATGAAGACTATTGCCATTACAACACAGCATTTAGAATATTCCATAAGTTCATCTGATACAGGAGAAGCAGGGTTTGAGAAAACTGACTCCAATTTTGAAAGAAACTTGACTGTGGGTAAAAACACTGTCATCTCTATCTCTGAGGTTATTGATATTTCTCCTGGCAATCATGATTCCAGCTTGTGCTTCCTCCAGCCCAGTGTTTCTCATGATGTACTCTGCACATAAGTTGAATAAGCAGGGTAACAATATACAGCCTTGACGTACTCCTTTTCCTATTTGGAACCAGTCTGTTATTCCATGTCCATTTCTAACTGTTGCTTCCTGACATGCATATAGGTTTCTCAAGAGGAAGGTCAGATGGTCTGGTATTCCCATCTCTTTCAGAATTTTCCACAGTTTATTGTGATCCACACAGTCAAAGGCTTTGGCATAGTCAATAAAGCAGAAATAGATGTTTTTCTGGAACTCTCTTGCTTTTTCCATGATCCAGCAGATGTTGGCAATTTGATCTCTGGTTCCTCTGCATGGGGTTGCAAAGAGTCGGACACGACTGAGTGACTGAACTGAACTGAACTAGAAACACTGTCAAACAGCATTGCATGATACAGAAAAGTAAGTCCTGAAAGGAAGAGTCAATCAATGCAACAATCCTCACTGTCTTGTTTTAATAATCTACCGGAGTCAACCAACTCTCCAACCACCACTGCCCTGATTAGTCGGCATACAGCAACACTGAAATAAGACCCTCCACCAGCAAAAAAATTGGGACTCACTGAAGGCTCAGATAATGGTTAGCATTTTTAGGAATAAAGTATTTTTAAATTAAGTTATATAACTTTTTCCTT
Organism: Tragelaphus eurycerus; assembly: GCA_935064755.1. Lineage (NCBI taxonomy): Eukaryota > Metazoa > Chordata > Mammalia > Artiodactyla > Bovidae > Tragelaphus > Tragelaphus eurycerus. Next base: position 20,098,475 of record CAKXYN010000023.1, read on the forward strand.
TAGACATAATGCTATTGCATACTAATAGTCTACAGTCTAGTATAAACATAACTTTTATATGTAAAACCAAAATATTCATGCAACTTGCTTTATTATGATATTTGCTTTATTGTGGTGGCCTAGTCCCATCACTTTATGGGAAATAGATGGAGAAACAGTAGAAACAGTGGCTGACTTTATTTTTGGGGGCTCCAAAATCACTGCAGATGGTGATTGCAGCCATGAAATTAAAAGATGCTCACTCCTTGGAAGAAAAGCTATGACCAACCTAGATAGCATATTAAAAAGCACAGACATTACTTTGCCAACAAAGGTCCGTCTAGTCAAGACTATGGTTTTTCCAGTGGTCATGTATGGATGTGAGAGTTGGACTGTGAAGAAGGCTGAGCGCCGAAGAATTGATGCTTTTGAACTGTGGTGTTGGAGAAGACTCTTGAGAGTCCCTTGGACTGCAAGGCGATCCAACCAGTCCATTCTGAAGGAGATCAGCCCTGGGTGTTCATTGGAAGGACTGATGCTGAAACTGAAACTCCAATACTTTGGCCACCTGAAGTGAAGACCTGACTCATTAGAAAAGACCCTGATGCTGGGAAAGATTGAAGGCAGGAGGAGAAGGGGACAACAGAGGATGAGATGGTTGGATGGCATCACCAACTCAATGGATATGGATTTGGGTAGACTCCAGAAGTTGATGATGGACAGGGAGGCCTGGCGTGCTGCGATTCATGGGGTTGCAAAGAGTTGGACACAACTGAGCGACTGAACTGAACTGAGAACCAAACTTGCAATATCTCCAAGGTATGCCTGTATAGAAATTCCTGCTGTCTTAAGGAATCCTATAACAAATCTTCCCTCATAAAAATATACACTTCATTCAACACAGCATCAATGAGATCCTATCACAGCATAGCTTCTAATCTTGCCAAAGAGAGCAAGTTCTGACCAAGCTTCTGGACACAGCTGCAACTAACAGGAATTACAGGAAGGACAAACATGTGCAGGGACAACTCTGAGTGAAGGAAACCACGGATGAACAGGCCCCAGATTTTTAACAAATAATCTTCAAGGAAAACAAAAGGATAGAGGACCTGTATACTAAAAGAAATTTAAAAGACATCAGAGGCTTGTTTTAATCAGGAAAGATTAAACTTATTAAAAACACTAGAGGCTGCTTTCTGAAGGAAAAAGGGAGGAATGAGATATGATGGGAACTCTTGGGGAGAGGGCGAAGCTCTACCACTGACTTCAGATGCAGTCATAGGCATATTCACCAGAGAATATTTTACTTAATTATTTGCTTGTTTTACATGTCTACCTGTTTATTTTATAATAAAAAGGCAATTTTTTTCATTAGAAGAGAACTTATTTTTAATTTTAAACGATTGTTCTCTAACCACATGATGATTCCCTATCTCTCAACACTGACGAGATGCACACTGAGGAAGGCTTTAGCAAACCCTCCACAAAAGAACTTTGGAACCTATTTTACAAGAAAGTCTGCTTTAGATCCATTAAATCCATTAACAGATTCTGGGTACAGAACACCAGCTGAATAATCTCTGAATCACACAACCAGAGACTTCAATGGTTATTTCCACATTCCCCCTCCTCCAAGACAGTACAAAGTCAGCACCCAGTTCTTCCTGCACCTTGATTTACTGGAGCCACAAATTAGTTTGGACTGCCCTAAGTTCTCCTCTGGAGAAGGCAATGGCACCCCACTCCAGTACTCTTGCCTAGAAAATCCCATGGATGGAGGAGCCCGGTAGGCTGCAGTCCATGGGGTCGCTAGAGTCGGACATGACTGAGCGACTTCACTTTCAATTTTTACTTTCTTGCATTGGAGAAGGAAATAGCAACCCAGTCTAGTGTTCTTGCCTGGAGAATCCCAGGGATGGGGAAGCCTGGTGGGCTGCCATCTATGGAGTCGCACAGAGTCAGACACGACTGAAGTGACTTGGCAGCAAGTTCTCCTCAACTTCCATAACACAAAAAAATGTAAGTCCTAAATCATAGCATCCAACAGCAGTGAAAGAACAGTCCTAACTATGAGTTAGTCCATTCCATGCTGTTGTCCCCCAAATCAGACAGAAATTCATACCACTTAGAAGAACAATTCCCTTTTCTTGAATAAAAAGAAATGCTGCAGCTAAATCAGCAGAATGAAGATTTCAGTATGAGAAATTTTAGTGTAAAAAACTGACAACTTCATACTGCATTTCCCAAAGTATTGATAGTTGAGTAAATCTAACTTTAAATGCTTTTAGTCCTTTGAGTTCAGTCAGTTCAGTTCAGTCGCTCAGTCGTGTCTGACTCTTTGCAATCCCATGAATTGCAGCACGCCAGGACTCCCTGTTCATCATCAACTCCCGGAGTTCACTCAGACTCACGTCCATCGAGTCACTGATGCCATCCAGCCATCTCATCCTCTGTCGTCCCCTTCTCCTCCTGCCCCCAATCCCTCCCAGCATCAGAGTCTTTTCCAATGAGTCAACTCTTCGCATGAGGTGGCCAAAGTATTGGAGTTTCAGCTTTAGCATCATTCCTTCCAAAGGAATCCCAAGGCTGATCTCCTTCAGAATGGACTGGTTGGATCTCCTTGCAGTCCAAGGGACTCTCAAGAGTCTTCACCAACACCACAGTTCAAAAGCATCAATTCTTCGGCGCTCAGCTTTCTTCATCACTGATATATTAATTGAGCAAAAACGAATATTATCTGGAGAAGCAATGTCAGCAGTACAGCAGACCAAGAGGCTCCAGGCCCTCATTCGGCCACAGAGACATTTAAAAAGCAAGTTCATCCTGGCTACATGAACTTCACAGGCACTATGGAAACAAGGGTCTACAAAAACCAAGCAAATGTCCAATCAAGAAACCACATTCAGAACAGCAGGAATTTCCTGGTTTTTTAAATTCACCCTTGCCAAGCCATTCCCAGGTCAAGTACAGCCCTGACCTGGAAGAAATGGGAACCCAGTTCCCAGTTCCTTCCCTTGAATCAGAGGGAGTAGAGCAATCTGCAGGGCTGCCTGAGGGACTGGTCTCAGTGTCACCTAACTGAGAGCTCACACAGCAAAAGAGCAACACAGCTCAAAGCTAATGTGAGGACAAGCCCAAGGAAACAGGAAGAACAGCAAAAGCTGCAGGGAAACTACAAGACCCACAGATGCCTGTGGCAAGAGATTACAAAAGAGAGGAATACAACAGACTACGTGAGGCCCAGAGAAAAATCAATGTGAGACTCTTAGGGAATTAAGACATGTATAAGCAGCCATATATAAGGGGACATCAAAAGAGCACATACACACGGCCAGCAAGACACACATCCAGAAAAGGCCTAAGAAGACATTGTGTGATAGTCTCCTAGTCGTGTTCAACTCTTTGCAACCCCATGGACTGTAGCCCACCAGACTCCTTTGTCCGTGGGATTCTCCAGGCAAGAATACTGGAGTGGGTTGCCATTTCACTAAGCCTTCACAAATGGTTGATCCCACAACACATGAGGGTCTTCCCTATGAAGTAGCAACTCTGAACAGAAAGGGAGAGTGACTATGTTTTTTCCAAATGCATCATTTTCAACAAAAAAAATAAGGCATATAAAAAAAACAGGGCCTACAGTGATGTATGTCAATAACAACACAATAAAACTACAAGCAAACAACAAAAAACCCCAGGAAAACATGGTTCATTCAAGGAAAGAAAAAAAAATGGCAGACTTGCCAAAGAAACAAAGGTATAAGACATACTAGACAAAGAATTTAACATAAATTGTCTTAAATATGCTCAACACTAAAAGAAGAAAAACACTCAAAAAAGACCTAAAGGTAATCCTCATAGCTCAGTTTGTAAAGAATCTGCCTGCGATGCAGGAGACCCCAGTTCAATTCCTGGGTCAGGAACATCAGCTGGAGAAGGGATAGGCTACCCACTCCAATATTCTTGGGTTTCCCCTGTGGCTCAGCTGGTAAAGAATCCACCTGCGATACGGGAGACCTGGGTTTGACCCCTGGGTTGGGAAGATCCTCTGGAGAAGGGAAAGGCTACCCATTCCAGTATTCTGGCCTGGAGAATTCCAGGTCCTATACAATCCTTGGGATTGCAAAGAGCTAGACAGGACTGAGCAACTTTCACTCACAAAGGTAATCAGAAAAATTAAAAAGCAACAAAATGAGAATATCAAACAGAGAGATAGACATTGTAAAATGGCAACTATAAAAAGACATTTTAAAAATAAATTCTAGAGCAGAAAAACACATTAACTGAAATGAAAAGCTCACTAGAGTGGCTTAACAGTAGACTCCAACAGGTAGAAAAATAAATCAGAGAACGTGATGATAGGTTATCTGAAATTATGGAATCTGAGAAGAACTCATGGTGTACCATCAAATGGACCAATGTATACACATAGGAGTCCCAGAAGATGAAGAGATAAAGGACAGATACTACTTGAAGAAATAAAAGCCAAAAAATCCCCAAATCTGAGGAAAGACATAGATCTACAACTCCAAGTAGTTCAACAAACTACAAGCAGGATAAACAGAGACCACACCAAGACACATTATAATCAAACTGCTGAAAGACAAAGAGAATTGTGAAAGAAGCAAGGGGAAAGCATCCTATCACATGCAACAGATACTCAATCAGCGTGTCCGTGAATTTGTCAACAGAAACCTAGAAGGCCAAGAGTACAAAGGTAAATTGAAAATGCTGAAAAGGGAGAAAAAGTGTGAACTAAGAAACTGTATCAGGCAAAACAGCCTTGTTTTTAAGGGAGGGAAAATTAAGACATTCCTTGATAAACAGCTAAGGGAGTTTATTATCACTAGACCCACCATACAAGAAATGCTAAAGGGAGTACTTAAAGTAGAAATTAAAGAAAGGACACTAGACAACACAAAGCTGCTGAAAAACAGAAAGTCTTCCAGGAAAGGCAAATAGGCAAATACATGAACAAATATAGATATCAGTAACACCCTAATTTTGGTTTTTAATTCCACTTTTAATATTTCTACAGGATTTTAAAGGGACCCTGGTGGCTCAGACAGTAAAGAATCTGTCTGCAACACAGGAGACCCAGGTTCTTAACAAAAAAAACACATAAAAAATACTTCTAATTCTATGTGAATGGATACAACATAAAAGGTGTGGTCCAGTAGCTAAGACTCCATGCTCTCATTGCAAGGGGCCCAGATTCAATCTCTGGTGGTGGAACTAGAGTCCACATGCCACAACTAAGACCCAGTGCAGCCAACTAAATAAATAAATAAATGTAAAAAAATAAACACAACTAAATGGGGAACAATAGTATTTATATGAAACTGATGTTAAATTAGTATCAATTTAAAATGAATCACTGTAACTGCAGGATAACTTCTACTATCTCCATACTGACAAAAAAATTCATAGAATATTTATACAAAGGAAAATAATGGACAAAAATGCTATAAGACATACAGAAAACAAATTTAAAAAAAATAGTCCTTCCTTACTGCAAATGGATTAAAATCCCCAGTAAAAAGACATAGATTAGCAGAGTTTGGAATGTAAAAAAATAATAATAATAATAAAATCCAACTATATTCTTTCTATAGGAGACTTATTTCAAATATAAGGACACACACAGGTTGAAAATGAAACTACAGAAGAAGATATTCTACACAAATACAAATGAAAAGTGAACAGAAGTGGCTATATCAGACAAAATAGACATTAAGTCAAAAACAATTACAAGAGACAAAGAACATTACATATGATAAAAAGGTTGATAAGCTAAGAAGATATAACAATTATAAACATATATGGACCAGTCAGAAGTTTAAAATATGTATCTATATTGAAAGAATTAAAGAATTAGTTCTATCAATAATAGAAGACTTTAATACCGCACTTTCAATAATGGCTACAAGGAAGTCAATAAGGGAATAGAGGATTTAAACAACCCTACACACCAACTGTACCCTAGCAAACACATACAGAACAAACACGCCACCCAACAACAGCATAATACACATCTTTCCAAATGCAAACGGAATATTCTTCAGGACAGAATATTTGTTGGGCCACAAAACAAGGTAATGAATTTTAAAAGACTGAAATCATGCAAGTTATTTTTCTGATCACAATGGGAAAACACTAGAAATCAATAGCAGAAGTGGAAAATTCACAAACCTAAGGAATCTAAATGGCATGCTATTAGACAACCAATGGGTCAAAGAAGAAATCATAAGGGAATTAGAAAACAACTTGAGACAAATAACAATAAAAAAGCAACATATCAAAACTTGTGAAATGCAGCAAAGCAGAGCTAAATGAGAAATCTACAAACAAACATTAAAGTAGAGATAAATGAAATAGAGAATAGAAAAACAGGAAAAAAAAAGTCAGTGAAACTGGGTTCTTTAAAAGATCAAGAAGATTGTCGAACCTTTAGCTAGACTACCCAAGGAAAAAAAGATTAAAAATAATAAACTAAAAAGTGAAAGTGGAGACATTACCACCAATTTTAGTAAAATAAAGGATAAGTAAAGATAAGTAGGATAAAGGATAAGTAAGTAAAGTAAGGTGAGTGATCACACCATCGTGATTATCTTGGTCATGAAGATCTTTTTTGTACCGTCCTTCTGTGTATTCTTGCCACCTCTACTTAATATCTTCTGCTTCTTCTTAGGTTCATACACCATTTCTGTCCTTTATCGAGCCCATCTTTGCATGAAATGTTCCCTTGGTAAGGTGAGTGATCACATTTACCATTCTGTTGTTTTCCTCTATTTCTTTGCATTGATCGCTGAAGAAGGCTTTCTTATTTCTTGCTATCCTTTGGAACGCTACATTCAGATGCTTATATCTTTCCTTTTCTCCTTTGTTCTTCGCTTCTCTTCTTTTCACAGTACATCAGTATGTACTCACAGTACGTACTCACAGCACAGAGTACGTCAAGGCTGTATATTGTCACCTTGCTTATTTAACTTATACACAGAGTACATCATGAGAAACGCTGGGCTGGAAGAGGCACAAGCTGGAATCAAGGTTGCCGGGAGAAATATCAGTAACCTCAGATAAGCAGATGACACCACCCTTATGGCAGAAAGTGAAGAGGAACTAAAAAGCCTCCTGATGAAAGTGAAAGTGGAAAGTGAAAAAGTTGGCTTAAAGCTCAACATTCAGAAAACGAAGATCATGGCATCTGGTCCCATCACTTCATGGGAAATAGATGGGAAACAGTGGAAACAGTGTCAGACTTTATGTTTTTGGGCTCCAAAATCACTGCAGTGGTGATTGCAGCCATGAAATTAAAAGACACTTACTCCTTGGAAGGAAAGTTATGACCAACCTAGACAGCATATTCAAAAGCAGAGACATTCCTTTGCCAACAAAGGTTCATCTAGTGAAGGGTATGGTTTTTCCAGTAGTCATGTATGGATGTGAGAGTTGGACTGTGAAGAAAGCTGAGCACTGAAGAATTGATGTTTTTGAACTGTGGTATTGGTGAAGACTCTTGAGAGTCCCATGGACTGCAAGGAGATCCAACCAGTCTATTCTAAAGGAGATCAGTCCTGGGTGTTCTTTGGAAAGAATGATGCTAAAGCTGAAACTCCAGTACTTTGGCCACCTCATGCGAAGAGTTGACTCATTGGAAAAGACTCTGATGCTGGGAGGGATTGGAGGCAGGAGGAGAAGGGGACGACAGAGGATGAGATGGCTGGATGGCATCATCAACTTGATGGATGTGGGTTTGGGTGAACTCCGGGAGTTGGTGATGGACAGGGAGACCTGGAGTGCTACAATTCATGGGGTCATAAAGAGTCAGACACGACTGAGCAACTGAACTGAACTGAACTGAAAGTAAAGTAAAAATAAGGATCATAAGAGAGTGCGTGTGTGCATGCTAAGTCCCTTTAGTCATGTTCAACTCTTTGCAACCCTATAGCCCTCCAGGCTCCTGTCCATGAGATTCTTCAGGCAAGAATACTGGAGTGGGTTGCCATGCCCTCCTCCAGGGGATCTTCCCAACCCAGGATTGAACCAGTGTCTCCTATGTCTCCTGCGTTGGCAGGCGGGTTCTTTACCACTAGCACCACCTACGAACAATTAAATACCACATATTGGATACAAAGAAGAAATGCACAAACTCCTAGAAACACACAACCTACCAAGACTGAATCATGGAAGAAATGAAGAATCTAAATAGACATTTAACCAGTAAGGCAACTGAATCAGCAATCCAAAAAAACTTCCATTAATAAAAGCCCCAAATTAGATGGCTACACTGGTGAGCTCTACCAAACATTTAAAGAATTAATACCAGCCTCTCCCAAATCCTTCTAAAATATTGAAGATGAAGGAATACCTTCTTAACTCATTCTGTGATACCAGAATTACTGATACCAAAGCCAGATAAGACACTATAAAGGGGGAGGAGGGGAGGAAACTACAGACTAATATCCATTATGAACATTGATGCAAAAATCCTCAACAAAATACTGCTGCTGCTGCTGCTGCTAAGTCGCTTCAGTCGTGTCCGACTCTGTGCGACTCCATAGACGGCAGCCCATCAGGCTCCACCGTCCCTGGGATTCTCCAGGCAAGAACACTGGAGTGGGTTGCCATTTCCTTCTCCAACAACAAAATACTAGCAAACACAAATACTAGCAAACACAAATTCAACAGCATATTAAAAAAACTATACAACATGACAAAGTAGGATTATTCCCTGAATGTAACGACTGTTCACATAGTTGATTAAAAAAAATCAATGTGATACAACAGATTAACGAAATGAAGGGGAAAAAAAAACACATGATCATTTCAACTAAATTCAGGAAAAAGAATTTAACAAAATCCAACACTCATCTATGATTAAAAAAAAACAATCAACAAACCTAGGAAGAGAAGGAAAATATCACATTATAAAGGCCATTTATGAAAAATAGATACTATCACACTCAATGACGAAAGAGTGCATCAAAATACACTTATCAAACAAATGAAAAGGCGACCCACAGAACTGGCAAAAACACTGCAAATAATGTATCTGATAAGAGATTTATAGTAAGAACAAAATTCAACAGAGTAAACTTTAAAATGTCTTACGGGCTCTATTCAAGAACTCATGAATTGGGAAACACCCCATCTAACAAGACAGAAAGGAGCTCAGACAAGCTACACAGCATGAAAGACATTTACATGCAGAATGGGATGGGGCAAGGGAAGCTACAGCAGAGTGGACTGTCTGTGACAAGGTCACCTTCCTTTAGGGGTACAGGGGTCTATTGGTCAGATTACCTCAAGTAATTCCAAACTGACTAGACTCCACAGGTGGGAGAGGCTAAAACTGTAATAAAGTTAGGTATTAGGTCTTGGTTTGGTGATGTGAACTTAGCACAAGTGACTCAACTTTGGCCCTGTAATGTTTCTTTTTTAACAATATTCAAAATATGTATATAAAAAGAACACCTACAACTCAAAAATTTAAAAAGCAAACAACCTGATTAAAATATGAACAAAGCACTTGAAGAGACATTTCTTCAAAGGAGAGAGCAAATAAGCACATAAAAAGATGTTCAATGTCACAAATCATTCAGAAAATGCAAATCAAGACCACGACCAGACACTAATGCACCATCCACGGACTGCTGCTGCTGCTGCTAAGTCGCTTCAGTCGTGTCTGACTCTGTGCGACCCCATAGACAGAAGCTCACCAGGCTCCCCTGTCCCTGGGATTCTCCAGGCAAGAACACTGGAGTGGGTTGCCATTTCCTTCTCCAATGCATGAAAGTGAAAAGTGAAAGTGAAGTCGCTCAGTCGTGTCCGACTCTTAGCGACCCCACAGACTGGAGCCTACCAGGCTCCTCCGTCCATGGGATTTTCCAGGCAAAAGTACTGGGGTGGGGTGCCATTGCCTCCATGGACTAGTTATCATCAAAAAGAAAACAGTGAAATAGAAAGTAACAAGTGTTAGCAAGGACATGTAGAAATAGGCTGGTAGGAATAAATAATGGTATAGCTGCTTTGGAAAACAGATTTTTTTCCTTCAAAAAATTAAACAGAATTATCATATCCTCCAGCAATTTGACTTCTGGGTAAAAGCAGTAACTTGAACAAATATATTTACAGCAATGTTCACAGCAGCATTATTCACAGTAACCAAAAGGTAGAAACAACTTCAAGGGCCCCTCAAAAGATGAATGGATAAACAAAACAGGATATACACACAACAGAGTATTATTCAGCCTAAAAAAGAGGGAAATTCTAACATTTGGTACAACACGGATAAACCTTGAAGACATTACGCTAAGTAAAACAAAACAAACACACGACAAATACTATGATTCCACTCAGATGAGTAGTCAAATTCAAAAAACAAAAGCAGAATGGTGGTTGCCAAGAGGTTAGTGGAGGAGGGAAGGAGGACTTAATGTTGAATGGAAACTGTGTCTCATGGGAAGAAGAAAAGTTCTGCAGAGGGACAGTTGCACAACTCTGTGGATGTACTTAATGTAATGAAGTTATACAATTAAAATTAGTTAAAATGGTAAATTCTGATGGATAGGGAGGCCTGGCGTGCTGCAGTTCATGGGGGCGCAGAGAGTCGGACACGACTGAGCGACTGATCTGATCTGATCTGATATGTAATCACAATGTTAAAAATTAACAATTTAAAACACATTAAGATTGAGTGATCTTTATTTCCTTTTTAAAATTTTATTTTCAAAGTGTTTTCATAAACTTTTATTATCACCTTAGTAATAAAGAAAAAACCTTCTTGTTTCATTTCTTTTCAAAAAAGAGCATCAGCATTACACTTTGGCACTCTATTCTAGCCATATATAGTTTTACTTGTGTTTTTAATGCTAACTTTTTACCTTTACATATGAAAAGGACACAAAACTTAAGAAATAGATATATAAAAGGAAAACAGAGTCAAAGAGATGGAATGTTCACTATATAATGCCATTAATTTTTTAAAAGCCATCATTTTGATCAGTGAATGTTATTCTCAGTTGCAATAGAAAATAGTCCCTGAAACACGGGAAATAAAAATTTCAAATGCCTCCCTCTTGCCTATGGATATACGGAGCTATGCCACAGCTATGCCACAGGTATTATAAATTAAGCATAAACAAAAATTTAAATTATCTTATGAATTCTTTAAAAAATGTGTCTTCTCCCTCATCCAATCCCAAACACATATTCACAAAAATAATATTAATAATAATCCCTTAGACTCACCGTTGTCCTCTTCAGAGGAAATAGTCAATGGGATACATCATTTTGAAGCCCCATCATTTTCCCTGTCTACTCTCTACCCTGAGTCTCTCACAAATCTTCCCAGGTAAAACCAGAAAAACACATAAGTCAGAATTTATATACGAGACCTGTATGTATAAGCAACTAAATCTGACCCACAATGACCTTAACTGTTAGCAATCAAGCCTTCTTTTTTTTTTTTTTTTTTTAATAGAGTAACAACTACCAATAATCTCTGAAAACTAGACTGGTCTACACAGAAATACTAAGATGGAGAACATGGCACAGTTCAAGTCTATTTTCACCAGAATCTTATCTTCACAGAGTAAACATATGTGTGAGAGTAACCTTTACACTTTCAGAAACATTCACAAACAAATCCACCAACACTGTATTCAAGAAGGGCATAGCAATGTTCAGGGCTGAGGAGGCTGTCAGAGTCAACAGCAGCAGTTACTGGTTTTAGATCTCTCTGTTTCAGGAAACTCAACCACTCTAAACTTGTGAAAACAGATAAGAAAAGAAACTTGATTTTACCCACTTATCTCTCAGCTTCACAGAAAATCTGACTAGAGGTCCCCTTTAACAAAACAAAAGGAGAACACATATTACATTAATGAGTCCAGTTCTAAAAAGGAAAAATCAAAAGAAAATTAAAAAATGAGAATAGAAACTTTATCTACCTACAGTCTCCGTTTTGGGTCACACAGAAGAAAGGACGGAGAAGGCAATGGCACCCCACTCCAGTACTCTTGCCTGGAAAATCCCATGGATGGAGGAGCCTGGTGGGCCGAAGTCCATAGGGTTGCTAAGAGTCGGACAAAACTCAGCGACGTCACTTTCACTTTTCACTTTCCTGCACTGGAGAAGTAAATGGCAACCCATTCCAGTGTTCTTGCCTGGATAATCCCAGGGATAGGGGAAGCCTCATGGGCTGCCGTCTATGGGATCCCACAGAGTCGGACACGACTGAAGCGACTTAGCAGCAGCAGCAGCAGAAGAAAGGAAAAAATGAAAGAAGAGCGTTGGGGGCAGTAAGAAGCGAGGAAACTTGGAAGCTGTAAAAGATCATGAAGTTCCTAGTGGTCCATCAAGCGAAATTTGAAAAATGTTTCAGGATATCACTTGCTGCTTAAGATGTACCCACCTCTATGACAAATATCCAGTGAGACCAAGGTTCCTTTGATCATACAACTACGCTCTCCTGTGACTGTATTCCCAGCCCTGAAGAAACACCATAGTATGTATAAATAACAGAACATAAGCTTTTAAACTCTGTTTTGAATCCTCACTCTGCATTTTGCTGTCTGATAAGGATCAAGTTACTTAACCTCTGGGAAACTACTTTCCTTATCCAGAATCAAATAAACAACAGAATGACTTCCTATCTCATCTGGATTATCAAAAAGACAATGAAAACAAGTTGTATGGAATTTCAAACTCCATTTTCAATGGAACTAGGAGACTTAAATCTATGTAATGAAAGGCTACACAGGGCACCCCATGTGACAAGGAAACTGATCCAGAATGCTCAGCATGCAGTAAAATCTAGTAAAATTGGACTTACTAAGTTTGGACTTTTAAAATAATAAACAACTCCTTGAGCTGGACAAAAAGAAAGAAGTCAAGTCACATATCAGAGGTAAAAGCATTAATCTGGCCTCGTATTTCTTCACAGTAATAAAACTTCAAAATTCTTACAATATTTAAGCAAAGTGTGAGTAAAGGATTTCATATCCAGTCTGGCATTCCTTCAAGTATAATGCCCACAGACTAATAGTTCTGAACACACTGGGACTCAGAAACTATGGTTCCCTTGAATCCAAAAGACAACTAGAGAAGCAAAGCCAAAAGAACTGGCAACTGAATTCATTTCACTGTAGAACTAAGATTACAACAATTATAAAGATGAAAGTGATAAGCCAAATGTAAATTTTATCATGTGTGATAATGTAAAAATGATACAACTGACAAAAATGACGACTGTGCAGGAGAGCGGAAAAAGACGGCAGGGGACAGGGTAATGCCACTGCCTAGTGGCTGAGAATCAAAAGATAGCAACTGTACCAAAAAAGGTACAATTCAGAGTATCAAAAACACAATCAAATTTTTTAAAAGACCCCATAATAAGAGTCTTAAAATTTTTTAACAGAAAATATAAAACAGCATGACAGAACTTAGGCCAAACATATGGGCGTAAATAAACATGTCACATAATGAAAAAGACTTAAAGAAAACATAAAAACATATAACGGAACAGATTTAGACAAAATATATCTATCAAATCAATAATGAACTTAAATACAAAGTTAAGTAAACTTAATTCACCAATTTAAAATATTTTCAGATGAGGCCATGAAGCAAAATTCAACTCATTCTCACCATAGTAGGAATAGAGGGGAACTTCCTCAATTTAACACAGAACATCTACAGGAAATCTGCAGCTAATATCATACTTAATGGTGATAAACTGCCTTTCCTGCTAACATCAGGAACAAGGCAAGGGTGTCGTCTCTCAACGCTCCCTTCTAAAACTGTACTGGAAGGTCTAGCTAATTTAGCAAGACCCAAAAAAAAGGAGGCCGGGGAAGGTAAACAGACTGGGACAGAAGAAATAAAACTGTCTTTGCAGAGGACATTGTCTATGTAGAAAATTTTAAGAAAGATGAAAAACTCTGGAAACAAGCGATTATAGCAAGGTGGCAGGACATAAGGTTAATAAAAAAGTCAGTCAATTTCCCAGTACCAGCAATAAACAAGGAGAATTTGAAATTAAAAACAATATCATTTAGATTAGCAATATCATTATCAATATCTTTAGAGTATATTGTCATCTTGCTTATTTAACTTATATGCAGAGTACATCATGAGAAAAGCTGGGCTGGATGAAGCACAAACTGGAATCAAGATTGCTGAGGGAAATATCAATCACCTCAGATAAGCAGATGACACCACCCTTATGGAAGAAAGTGAAGAGGAACTAAAGAGCCTCTTGATGAAGGTAAAAGAGGAGAGTGAAAAAGCTGGCTTAAAACTCAACATTCAAAAAACTGAGATTATGGCATTCAATCCCATCACTTCATGGCAAACAGATGGGGAAACAGTGACAGACTTGATTTTCTTGGGCTCCAAAATCTCTGCAAATGTTGACTGCAGCCATGAAATTAAAAGACACTTCCTCCTTGGAAGAAAAGCTATGACCAACCTAGATAGCACATTAAAAAGCAGAGACATTACTTTGCTGACAAAGTAATGGTCCATCTAGTCAAAGGTATGGTTTTTCCAGTAGGCATGTATGGATGTGAGAGTTGGACCATAAAGAAAGCTGAGCACCGAAGAATTGATGCTTTTGAAATGTGTTGGACAAGACTCTTGAGAGTCCCTTGGACTGCAAGGAGATCCAACCAGTCCATCCTAAGGGAAAACAACTCTGAATATTCATTGGAAGGACTAATGCTGAAGCTTAAGTTCCAACACTCTGGCCACCAGATGGGAAGAACTGATTCACTGGAAAAGACCCTGATGCTGGGAAAGATTGAAGACAGGAAAGAAGTCCATATTCCTGGAAAGAAAGACTCAATATTGTCAAGATGTCAGTTCTTTCCAACTCAATTTATGGATTCAATTAAATCTTAATATCTCAGGGAACTCAAATAGGGCTCTGTATCAAACCTAAAGCGGTGGGATGGGGAAGGAGATGGAAGGGAGGTTCAAGAGGGAGGGGACATATGGACACCTATGGATGATTCAGGTTGATGTTTGACAGAAAACAACAAAATTCTGCAAAGCAATTATCCTTCAATTAAAAAATAAATCAATTAAAAAAAAAAAAAAAAACCCAAAGTACAGAAGTAAAAGTTCCTAACCAACACAATACTAAAGGAGAAAAACAGAGAATTAGACACTACCTGACTTCAAGATTTATTATAAAGCTACAGTATTCAAGACAGTATGATATTGATGGAAGGACAGACAGATAAACAGGACAGAAAAAAAGAGCCCAGACAGACCCACAAAAATAGAGTTAGCTGATCTTTGACAACGGAGCAAATGCAATACAGTAAGAGGGGGGGAAATACTCTTTTCAACAAATGGTGCTGGAACAACTAAACGTCAATACTGTATGATTCTAATTTTATGACTTTCTGGAAAAGACAAAACTATGGCGACAATGAAAGAGGGTGGTTACCAAGGGTTAGGGGAGGAATGAATGAACAGGCAGAGCACAGAGCACTTTTAGGGAAGTAAAACTATTCTGTGAGGTACTATAATGGTGGAAATATTTATCAAGACCCACAGATGCAAAAAAACCAAGAGTGGACCACAGTGTAAACTAAGGGCTTTAGTTAAGAATTACGGGTCACTGACAGGAAATCCCTGAACAGCATAAGAAGTAACTCTGATTCTGAACAATGTGGACAACACTGTTCTGAGTCAAAACAAAAATATTTCAAGACTTAGCTAGTGGTCCAATAGCTAGGACTCTGCACTTTTACTGCTGAGGGTGTGAGTTCAATCCTTGGTCAGGGAACTAAGATCCTGCAAACGACACAGCACAGCCTAATTATGGCCTGTGAACTAGCCATAAACAGGTTGTTTTGGTCTTATTTTCTTCTTCATCCCTTCTTTCATTTGGGAATATAAGTCAAGAATTCTTTTATTTGTAAAAGCATTGATGCTAAAGCTGAAACTCCAGTATTTTGGCCACCTCATGCGAAGAGTTGACTCATTGGAGAAGACTCTGATGCTGGGAGGGATTGAGGGCAGGAGGAGAAGGGGACGACAGAGGATGAGATGGCTGGATGGCGTCACTGACTTGATGGGTGTGAGTCTGGGTGACCTCCGGGAGCTGGTGATGGACAGGGAGGCCTGGCGTGCTGCGGTTCATGGGGTCGCAAAGAGTCGGACACGACTGAGCGACTGATCTGATCCTAATGTCTCCTGATCTGAGCATCAAACCAATCAGTTTTAGAACCAGAAGCCAACCATGTCTTGAAATACACATATTTAGAGATGATTTCATTCAGAGTTCCAAATATTTCAGTCACTTGGGTGCCCTTTTTTTCTGTTTCTAACAATAGTTACAGACTAACTGTACTAGTTACTATCAATCTGATTGTTTTGGGGCTGAAAATAAGATTATGTAAAAGGAGAGTTCTTGGTCCCAGAGCTAGAGGTGCCCTAGCTGTTTGGTTTCAGGATCAAGCTCTGTGTGAATTACTGCCCCAGTAAGCACAGATTTAACCATCAAGGCTGAACATCTTTCAAAAGCAACTGCATCTGCTCTGAGAAGGACATCAAGCAGAGGACTTCTGATGCTGAGCTCCTGAAGAAGTACAGCTTTAAGCCCACACAGGAAAGCTCTTCCAGCCAAACCCCAAGAGCTTCCCGTGCCAGAAGCAGAGAAACAGTGACCTCTGGGTTTATGCGTGACGTGATGATTGCTCAAAACAAGCCTCACCAACCACTAAACCCAGGGAGGGCAGGGTACAAATGGGGAGACATTTCCCTCATTTAGTTTCTGTTAAAGATCTTGACTGCAGTATCAAAAAAAAAAAAAAAGATGTTTATCTGTACATAAATAGAATTCTAGTATACCAATCAAATTAAAAGCAAACCTAAAAAGAGATAACAATGAAAAAAACAATCCAGTAATAACTTTTAGGAAGAAACATTTAAACTATTAACAAGTGTCTCAAATGAATAATGCACTTGGCTTCTCTGCAGAGAGAGCATTCGATTCTTGCTGCCATCAGCCTCTGAAACTCCAGCTCCCTCAATCCACCAGACGTCCAGAGGTGTAGCCACAAAGTACCACCAGATCAAAGCAAGAAAACTCAGGACGCCCCCAACTCCTTCTCAGAAGCCACAGGGCCCTGGGCAGGACACTCTACCTCCACACACCTGATTCTTGCCAGTGAACTGGGACTAACACCACCTCCTGTGGCTACTTCACAGGACTGTTGTTCACTATGAGGATCAATTCATGCTTTTATAAACTGTTAACGCTACCGCTAAGTCACTTCAGTCGTGTCCAACTCTGTGCGACCCCAGAGACGGCAGCCCACCAGGCTCTGCCATCCCTGGGATTCTCCAGGCAAGAACACTGGAGTGGGTTGCCATTTCCTTCTCCAGTGCATGAAAGTGAAAAGTGAAAGTGAAGTCGCTCAGTCGTGTCCGACTCTTAGCGACCCCATGGACTGCAGCCTACCAGGCTCCTCCGTCCATGGGAGTTTCCAGGCAAGAGTACTGGAGTGGGTGCCATTGCCTTCTCCGATAAGCCCAGACCAAAAAATGTGGTACTACAGAGAGGAAGTGAAGTGAAAGTCACTCAGTCATGTCTGACTCTTTGCAACCCCATGGACTATACAGTTCATGGAATTCTCCAGGTCAGAATACTGGAGTAGGTAGCCGTTTCCTTCTCCAGGTGACCTTCCCAACCCAGGGATCGAACCCTGGTCTCCTGCATTGCAGGCGGATTCTTTACCAGCTGAGCCACCACGGAAGCCCGAGAGGAACAGCAGTAAATTAATCGATACATGTAAAGTATTAAACCAATACAAAGGACTTTATGAAGAATAAGAGCATTTCTAAAAATTCAGTGAATGACCTCACATAGTAACCAGCTGGATGCGTTACAGATGCAATGGGACCTGAGTTCACCAACAATTCCTGCTAGCACTGATTTCTCCCTTTTAGCTCTGGGCTTTCCTCATTTAAACCCTGAGTCGTTTCTGCAATAGTCAAGTCCTCCTCCACTTCCAAGCCAAGATGAGTGCGTATTAGGGCCAGAGCAGGGCCAAGCTAGGGAATCAATGAAGTCGTCAATTGGCAAATGAAGTGATGTGCCTGCAGCCATCCGATCTCCATGAAAAGTGAGCTTCACAGAAGACAGTAGGAACTGCCCCAGGAGACGTAACTGCAGGAGAGCTGTGCCCCCAGCCAGTAACCAGAACCAGGAAAAACAAGATTCCGAGGCCCCTCAGAAAAAAAAAGTGGACACTGAGTCAAGAGAAAAGAGGGAACCACTATCCTTGATGGGAAGGAGACACAATTTAGTCTAAAGCAAGAGGGCTTTTCTAACCTGGTGTATATGCAATGCACACATTCACCCACAAGCCCAAGGGACACAACTCCATCAACAGCTCCAGCATCCTCCGTGGGTCTGTGGCCTTTGTGGCACCACACCAACACACTGGTTTGTAACTGCTCCAACACCTAATACCATATTAAAAGTTGCATGAAGCATCCCATTGTCATCCAGGCCCATTTAACAGACAGATGAAGGAAAAACAAGAACTTTTAGTCTTATTGATGGACACTTATTCTGATTTTTGAGGACACACTTAAGATCCACCATGAATCAAAGCTCCATGCCTGAAAATACAGATGGCCACAGGCAGAAGAGAGTGTACCCCTCACTCATAATCTGCATCTTAGTCTGACACACAAAGGTTCCCTCTGGGTGCACAGAAATCCTTTGCAGTAAGGTACATATACTCAAAGGTATTCATTGCATAACATGAACAAGGCCACCCTATTACAAGATGAGCGATTTGTTTGTGGTTGACTTAGCTTTGCAGTGTAAACACCTTTAAAAATGGAATCACAGTATATCAATATTTTACCAGGTCCTGTGAATTGAGGTTTAGGTAAAATAAAACACTTTCCTATTTCTCCAAAGACCATAATTCAAATTTAACAAGGTTCATGACAGACAATGCACTAAGACACGTCCTACTTCACCTCCCAACACAACAGCACTGGTTAGTCAGCTATAGGCTGAAAAGATTTAGTCAGAGATAAGAACCTCCTCTGAATTCTGACTCCAGTAGAGGTCCTTCTGATCACCAAGGTGTGCTCAGCAGTTATCACTGTTGTTACCACTTTGAGCACATCGCTGTCTATTCATCTATGAACTATTCCTGAGGACACTCTGCTTAAGGCTTTGACAGTGTTCACTTTCTATTCAGTACACACAACTGCTGCCCTGACACCTATGGTACCCAAGTCACCATTTATGTGGTAGGTGAATCAATACCCCCCACTTAAAATATGTATGTACCAAGATAATTCCAAAAGAAAATGAACATTACCCATTGAGAGGGTCAAAATGCAGGGGATCTGGAAGATGAAAGCCACTGGATTATTTGAAGGTCCAGAAAGCTGAAGGCCAGCCTGGCTGGACAAACACCAAAACACCATCTGAACATCATTCAGAACCTCCTGACAGCAGTATCATTAAAGCTACATCAATCCCAAATCAAAGTTTAACCACCAGCTCGATATGCCTAGTTCTGAAGTTGCTCAAAAAGTGAAAGAGACGGAATTCCAAGGAAAAATGTGGGGGAGTGGTGAGACACAAGACAATGGTGAGAATTATTTAATGCATTTCCTGGTCCACACTCACAGGTGGAACAAGACGGGGACGAACGAAAACTGAATACGAATCCAAGTCCATTCTGTCTAGGTAAGAAAGCTTCCAGCAAGAGAAATATCTCAGAGCTTGGGGGCTCCAGGGTCCACAGCCACCCCAAGGGCCTCCTCGCCACTCCAGACTCTGGCTACCCACCTCTGAAGCCTCAGGAATGGGTTCGGTGAATTAATCCTTGGCCAGGGCGGGGGGTGGCGGTGGTGGCAGCTACCTACTTACATCCCTTAAGCAGGTCTCTTCTTCCCCACAGACTCCATGGCACACATGCCCATGGTTCACTGCTCCAATGACCATGTCTTGTGCTAGTAAACCCACTGTACTACATACGCTAGCACACACCGCTGGCTGCAAAGCCTGCCTTATGCATAAAAAAGGGGGAGTCCCAAGGGACCTGGGCAGTCAGCAATCTGGTGCTCTGAAGGCTTGTTGACTCATTACTATCTCTTATGGCCTGATGGAAATACAAAAGGAAAAGTCAGTGAAGCATGCTTTCTCAAGCCAGTGACCCAAGATGCCTTGAAGCACACCTAGCAAAGGGATCAGCTCTGCGGGTCACACAGAGCCAATCTGTGCCCGATCTGGCAGAGGTCTGCTGACTGGATGCACAGTCACAGACTTCTGACAGGAAGTCAAACAGCTGGTTTCACGGTCATCCCCGTAACATGCAGCCAACATGCTGAGCTACGGCCCAAGCAGTTCTGAGGTGTGCCAAGCCTACAGGACTACTAGAGAACTCTAGCTGATGACATCTTCCCAACAAATGTGTGACTTTTCATGTTAATTTTTAAAAAACAGTTAAGTCATTTTTATTTCTCATACACACATGCATGTTATTCTAAGGTTAACAGCCATATCACCAAACTGTTAAACTTTTAAACTATTTGGCATGGTATAACTATAAAAACAACTACTTAAAACTTACAAAAACACAACTCACAGTCCCTTGCTACCTCTAATACATAGAACATTTCACTGACTCAGGTCAAAACAGTCTCCTTTAAAATGTCCCTTTAGACAAATCACTTGGCAATGGAGAAATCCCAAACCACTGGAAAATGCAACAAAACCACCATAAATCATACCAAGACATTTACCCTCCAGCCCCACCTCTCAAACTTATTACCAAGAAGACAAGAAGGTATTGCTTCTTCACCTGAAAACAGACATCTAAACACTGACTTTGGGCTGAATTTCTTCTGGCCACATTTCTAAGGTATCAGTTCAGTTCAGTTCAGTCGCTCAGTTGTGTCCGAGTCTTTGCAACCCCATGAATCGCAGCACGCCAGGCCTCCCTGTCCATCACCAACTCCCAGAGTTCACTTATGCCTATCGAGTCAGTGATGCCATCCAGCCATCTCATCCTCTGTCGGCCCCTTCTCCTCCTGCCCCCAATCCCTCCCAGCATCAGAGTCTTCTCCAATGAGTCAACTCTTCGCATGAGGTGGCCAAAATACTGGAGTTTCAGCTTTAGCATCATTCCTTCCAAAGAAATCCCAGGGCTGATCTCCTTCAGAATGGACTGGTTGGATCTCCTTGCAGTCCAAGGGACTCTCAAGAGTCTTCTCCAACACCACAGTTCAAAAGCATCAATTCTTCGGCGTTCAGCCTTCTTCACAGTCCAGCTCTCACATCCATACGTGACCACAGAAAAAACCATAGCCTTGACTAGATGAACCTTTGTTGGCAAAGTAATGTCTCTGCTTTTGAGTATGCTATCTAGGTTGGTCATAACTTTCCTTCCAAGGAGTAAGCATCTCTTAATTTCATGGCTGCAGTCACCATCTGCAGTGATTTTGGAGCCCCCAAAAATAAAGTCTGACACTGTTTCCACTGTTTCCCCATCTATTTCCCATGAAGTGATGGGACCAGATGCCATGATCTTCGTTTTCTGAATGTTGGGCTTTAAGCCAACTTTTTCACTCTCCACTTTCACTTTCATCAAGAGGCTTTTGCATTCCTCTTCACTTTCTGCCATAAGGGTGGTGTCATCTGCATATCTGAGGTTATTGATATTTCTCCCGGCAATCTTGATTCCAGCTTGTGCTTCTTCCAGTCCAGCGTTTCTCATGATGTACTCTGCATATAAGTTAAATAAGCAGGGTGACAATATACAGCCTTGACATACTCCTTTTCCTATTTGGAACCAGTCTGTTGTTGCATGTCCAGTTCTAACTGTCGCTCCTGACCTGCATACAGATTTCTCAAGAGGCAGGTCAGGTGCTAAGGTATAGGTGGAGATCAATGGAAAGACACTTTTTGTTGCATTTAGTTCATGATAAAACAATGATTTCTCATGCTTTCTGATTTCTACGATATAAAAGCTGGGGGGGAAAAAAACTCTCCTGAACCAACACACTGAAATATGGAGGAAGGAGAAGAGTAGGCCACCCCAGCATACAGCTGGGTTGAGAACACGGCTGTGCAGACTGGCATGAAACCGTCACAAACTGTCACTGTCCTCAACATCCTTGTGGTTTACAAGAGGAAACATTTCAAAGAAAACAACTGTGAACAATTAAAAAGCAGCACATCAACAGATGCAAAATGTTCCTGTTCAAATGAAATGTATACAGGAGTGCCAAGGAGACTAATGTCATGTTCCCCAACGGGGAGGAAGGCAGTCCTTTAAACAGCTATTTACCTCAGGGAAATCGGTGTCACTCAGCTATGCAAACACCCCAAACTTGCACTCTTGACACAGGAGAAAAACAGCTCAAGGTCAAGTCTGAGTGGTCCTGGCAGCCCACGTCCATCCCCTTTTCACTGCTCAGCTGAGGCCTGGGGAAATCAGCATGCTGTCTGCTAGCTGGCTCTTTGTGGCACAGTCAGAATCAGGAATAACTGACTCCAGCATCTGCTGCCAGGCTAGCAGAGCATCCTAACCCCAACAGGCTGGCCAGACCTCACTCACTGACTCACATGGGCCTCTGTGCAAATAAGGACACAAAAAGTTTTGCAAGCTTGTCCTTCCAAAGACCCGAGGTAGTGTGAAATGAACCAAATAACAGATCCCTTCCAGTAGCCCCAAAATTCTATAAAGCATGCGGCCCTCTTTAGCCCTTGGTCCTCAACACTCCTTCCATATGTAGATCAAGTCCCACAGCTGAATGCAAAGCAGACCACCTCTTTCCTATTCTTAACCAAGTTAGTAAAAAGATCACAGACAAAGAACTAAAAACACACAAACAGAACTTTGTGTTATATTATTACCATGTTTTTCAAGCTCCAGGATTAAATAGTCCAAAACAGGTCTTTTAAGACACACACAAAAGCAACGGAGGCTTAAGAGTTTCGCCAGTGGTTTTATGATTATGATTATTTGAGATTTGTCATTCGTACAAACATAAGAGGAAAATTATCCAGTGTTATTTTAACCTTGAAATCACTTTCTTAACGATGCTGTCCTACAGTTCCTCTAGGTACACAGCTATTCCTATGGACTTTTAACTTCAGGTCAGCCAGGGCAGCCTGAATGACCTTCTGGGCAGGCCTGGAGCACTTCCTTCACCACCAGGTTAACCCACCACCTTCCCTAAGAGGGTGACAAGGAAACCAGAGGCACTGCCAAGTTGACACTGTGTCAACATAGTCAGGTTTGACCTCCTGAAAGGTGATTTTGAAATCCTCCCTGAGAAAACTGTAATTACCAACTGAAAATAGCATTCCATTGAGTATGGTTTACATTTTTGAGGATGACACTGGAATCAAAGTCACCTCTGCTGGCCAAAGCAAGGGGTGCCCCTATAACCAGGAAGAGCAACAAGACCTGAGGGACATCAGATGGTCCTGCCACCACTGCCACTCTGCCCAGCGCTGCCACCAGGACACACAGGCACCTCTCCCACGAAGGATGCCTCTGCAGGCCAAGTTATCACCCACTGCTCCATGCTGACAAGACTGGAGTGGGCCCCGGGCAGCTCCTTGTCGGGGGACAGAATCTTATCTGTGTCTGAATCCCACCCATCACAGGTCCTGGCATAGACGAGGCACTTCATAAACTGACTCAACAGTAAACTGAACAGATGAAGGAAAGATTCTGAAATGTAAATAGAAAAGGTCATGTGGACCCCCGGCTTACCCCAAAAATATAGTCCTAGCTTTTCATCTGTTCTCATCTTTACAACAGCCCTCCAGTAGGCACAGCTCTCCACATTTTGTGGAGCAGGGACCCAGGTTTAGTGAGTTAAATAAATTATCTAAGGCCTCAGTAATGCTACCAGTAGATCACAAATGTGAATTTATGTATTTCTAGTTCCAAAACCTTTCCAACATACCAAATCATCTTCTTAATAAAAGTCTGCCTCTCTAAAGCTTCCCAAGTAAATCAAAAGAATAAGCAAAAGTAAATATGCTAATTTCAGAATTTAAAAATATTTCTCATACTGTCCACTATAAATAATACAAACCAAAAAACGTCAAAACACAAAACTAAATGGATTCAAACAGGGACTGAAGCCCCAAAACTCTGGCCCCCTGAGGAAGAGCTCAGGTCCAGGTGAATGAAGAGGAGGCATCGGGCAGTGAGGAGGAAAAGCACACAGCCCTTCCCCCAAGGAAGGGTTTACCGCTGTTCCATGCCATGCCAGAGCCTCTCTGAAGGAACTGTGTCCTCTACTTATATATTTTTTCTGACCAGATCTATCACCGCACTGTACATACCATAAAGGTTCAAAAAACAGCTGGATTAGAATTAGCAAGTAAATAAACAAATAGTGAACTCTGTAAGCAAACTGAATAAAGTAAAAGCAAGAAAGAACCGAGGTGCTCCCTGGTAACAGAAAGCATTATGCTTCTCTGGGGTTATTGGGAGCAAACAGTCCTGTGCCTCCCTCTGCCCTGCCTGCAAGCCCAAGCAGACATGCCAGCAACTCCTCTCAGTTCTGACAGAAAAGAAATAGGTAAGGCCAGCAATGCAAACCACAAGGCCAGGCATCTTGGCCATTCATCCAGTGACGAGTGCTGACACATCATTTGGTGATCCTGTCGTCCCTCCAATGATTGTCTGAAGTTTGGTGATGGGATGCTTTGAAGTAGGTGTACCCTCAGAGTGAAGGCCATGACAAAGGGCAATGATCCCCCTAAATTCACTCCTGGGTGTCCTCATAAATCTCAAGAAGAAATTATTTTTTTTAAACTCAATGTTTGGCAGTCAGTTGGAGGTGGGTCACATGGGAATTGTACATCTCACCAGAAAGTCCAAGGACAGCTCTGTGAGCATTTATAGAGCAGTTCAAAGCACAGGCACTCATCCAAGAACAGCCTCCACAGGTCAGCCTTTCCTTCCAACAGTGTCTGTGAGGCAGGAACTCTGTCTGCAACCCACAGCCAGGCTTCTGGAAGTGCTCTGGCAAAGCTCTCAGCACCCTCCTAAGTTCCAAACCGGACAAGTCTCGTCGGGTCCCCACCATATGCCCTCTCAGAAAGTATATCATGCGCTAACACCACTACCTGGCCCTCCATGTCCCATTTCCTTTTGACCATCCACAGCTCTGACACCCTCACAAGCACCTCTTCTTCCACTGGAGAAATGCTACCTGGAGAGAAGGAAGAAGGGAGTTGCAAGGAGGAGGAAGCAGGAGAAGATGGACCATGGGTTCACTCGCTACATCCCGATAACTGCACCACACATTCAACTGTGTACAGATTTCCTTTTGACTGTCCTATGGTAGAATTCAGGGCCCAACACTGAGAAACAACCTTCAGTTGCTTTATCACTGTATCAGCTTAAATGATACCCAGTTAAAACAGCCGCAGGCTAACAGGCAACTACAACAAGAGCCTCACTACAACTGACACGACAGCGTCCAGGACAGGCCAGCAGGAAGCCAGGAGAATAGGCTGAGTCCTCAACAGATCTTTCTTCAGAAAGGCAGGCATCAGACCAACCGGTGTTTATCACTCTTACAATATAATCATCTCAAAGTCCACCTCTCTCACATCACTCCCTGAGTCCCTCAGACCTACTCTCATCCCATCTTCCGAGTCCCAGAAAATGCTTACTATACAAAGACAGATTCCACATAAGACTGCATAACTGGTCAAGATCTAAACAGTTTTCTGACTGACCCTATAGCTAAAGAAAGAAGAGAAGTGAAAGACAAGGAAGATTGGAAAAGATATACCCAAATGAACACAGGGTTCCAGAAAATCGCAAGGAGAGATAAGAAGGCCTTCCCAAAAAGAACAGAGCAAAGAAACAGAGGAAAATAATAGAGTGGGAAAGACTAGAGATCTCTTCAAGAAAAATGAAGATAGAGGGAACATTTCATGCAAGGATGGACACAATAAAGAACAGAAGTGGTAAGGACCTAACAGAAGCAGAAGAGATTAAGAAAACATGTCAATAATACACAGAACTAAATAAAAAAAGGTCTTAATGACCCGGATAACAACCATAGTGTAGTCACTCAATAAGAGCCAGACATCCCGGAGTATCAAGTCAAGTGGGCCTTGTGAGACATTACTACAAACAAAGCTAGCAGAGGTGACAGAATTCCAGCTGAGCTATTTCAAATCCTAAAAGATGATGCTGTGAAAGTGTTGCACTCAATATGCCAGCAAATTTGGAAAACTCAGCAGTGGCCAAAGGACTGGAAAATGTCAGTTTTCATTCCAATCCCCAAGAAGAGCTGTGTCAAAAAATGTTCAAACTATAGTACAATTGGCCTCATTTCACATGCTTGCAAGGTTATGCTCAAAATCCTTCAAGCTAGGCTTCAGTAGTATGTGAACTGAGAACTTCTAGATGTACAAGTTGGATTTAGAAAAGGCAGAGGTAAACTAGAGATCAAAACTGCCAATATTTGTTGAATCATGGAGAAAGCAAGGGAATTCCAGAAAAATACCTACTTCTGATTCATTGCCTAAGCTAAAGCTTTCAACTGCGTGTTGGTCGCTCAGTCATGTCCAACCCTTCATAATCCTATGGGCTGTATCCCGCCAAGGATTCTTCAGGCAAGAATACTGGAATGGGTTGCCATTTCCTTCTCCAGGTAATCTTCCCAACCCAGGGATCAAACCCGGGTATCATGCACTGCAGGCAGATTCTTTACCATCTGAGCCACCAAGGAAGCCCTTGGATCACAACAAATTGTGGAAAATTCTTAAAGAGATAGGAGTACCAGACCAGCTTACCTGTCTCCTGAGAAACCTGTACGTGGGTGAAGAAGCAATAGTTAGAATTGGACCCTAAACAACGTCCTGGTTCAAAATGAGGAAAGGAGTACATCAAGGCTATATACTCTCACCCTGCTTGTTTAACTTCTATGCAGAGTATATTATGTGAAATGCTGGGCTGAATTACTCACAGGCTGGAATCAAGATTGCAGGGAGAAACACCAAATACCTCAAATATGTAGATGAGACCACTAATGACAGAAAGTGAAGAGGAACTAAAGAGCCTCTTGATGAAGGTGAAACAGGAGAGTGAAAAAGCTCACTTAAAACTCAACATTCAAAAACTAAGCATCCGGTCCCATCACTTCAGGGCAAACAGATGGGGAAAAAATGGAAACAGAGACAGACTTTATTTCCTTGGGCTCCAAAATCACTGAGAACGATGATGACAGCCAGGAAACTAAAAGACACTTGCTCCTCGGAAGAAAAGCTGTGACACACCTAGACAATGTATTAAAAAGCAGAGACATCACTTTGCCAACAAAGGTCCATATAGTCAAAGTCATAGGTTTTTCAGCACTCATGTATGGATGTGAGAGTTGGACCATAAATAAGTCTGAGTGCTGAAGAACTGATTCTTTTGAATTGTGCTGCTAGAGAAGACTCTTGAGAGTCCCTTGGATTGCAAAGAGATCCAACCAGTCAATCCTAAAGGAAATCAGTCCTGAATATTCATGGAAGGACTGTTGCTGAAGCTGAAGCTGCAATACTTTGGCTACCTGATGAGAAGAGCTGACTCACTGGAAAAGACCCTGATGCTAGGAAAGACTGAGGGCAAAAGGAGAAGAGGACAACAGAGGATGAGATGGTTAGACAGCATCACCTATTCAATGGACATGAGTTTGAGCTAACTCCAGGAGATAGTGGAGGACATAGGAACCTGGCATGCTACAGTTCATGGGGTCACAGAGAGTCAGACACAACTTAGCAACTGAACAATAACAACATCATCATCAAAGTAAGAGTGCTGAGAGCCTGCTGGAGATGGGGTGCTATGTCCTATGGGCCTCATCCCCACAAACCAGCTTCCAAGTCCTCAGTAAACTCACACAGAGAAAAATAAAATTGTAAGTAATAAATACAAAAGACTTGGCACATCTAAAAATTAAGGGCAAGAAAATTGAAACCAGAATGCACATATAATGCAGCCTCTCCCAGCATTCTGAGGCCCTGGAGCCACATTCAGAGCCTGCTTCCCAGCAGAGCTCAGTGTCTGCCCATTGATACGGCCTGTGCACACCAGGGCACATGGCAGGGCAAGGCCAGTCACTCAGGGGCCTCCAGGTCAGTACACCAACAACCTTAACCCACCAGACTGAGAGCGTACCTGCTCCAGGTGGCAACTATAGTATCTTTCCAATTATGGGAGCTGGAAAAATACAGTAAGGATCTCTTACTATATTAAATAAAGTGAAGCAGAGCCGACAAAAGCAAAGTATACAGGAAACAAAAGGCAAATACAACTCCAATAACCTGTGTTACTTGGGGGAAACTAATAAAATTTCTAAAACCAGTTAATTCTAAACAATAGAGTGGTTCTACAGCTGTGGCGTCAGTTCCTTCCAAACAAGAACACAAAATCCAGAAGCCACAAAAGAAAAGACTGATAATATAACCACATAAACATTAAAACCTTCAGCCTGGTAAAAATCAAAGTTTAAAGACAAATGACAAAAATTTGGAAACAGCAGGTAAAAGTTTTATCACAAAATCTACTTCTCAAACATGTAAAATGCTCCTAGAAATTCAAGAGACAAAAAAAAGTGCAACAGCCTACATACACAGAGGGCACTAAAACTCATATGAAAGACACACAATCTCACTCATAACAATAGAAATATAAATTAAAACTACATTTAGATACCATTTTCCACCTACCAGGTTGGTAAGCTCCAAAACCGCGTGGCAACACGGTCTATTCCTGAGGATGTGGCCAACAGGCACCCTCACCTAGGGCTGGTGCCGCCCCCATGGAGGGCGCCACGCAGTGTCAGCCACAACCACAAATACACGTGCTCTTTGACTCGACAACTCCAGTTCTGGGGACTTATCCTGAAGGCACACTCTGCACACAATTCAATACAATGAAATTAAGCCACATGCTCATCAATAGAGAAATGAGTCAATAAATGACAGAGCATCTATTAAATGGGACACGAGACAGCTGTAAACAGGAGAGGAGGGGAGAGAAGGAGGTTTTTTGTCTGCTCGTGTGAAGGATCTCCAAACCATATCAAATATAAAAAGCAGAAAATGGGGGTGACACCTTCTAGACACACAGAGGTGATTGTGGTTAACACATTTTCAAGTCCTTCAAGTGAATGAAATGATTCTAGAAAGACATACAAGAAATTAATGACCGTGATTTTAAGACAGGACAGGAACAGAGTGGACAGGGTAGGCTTCTGAGTCAATACTTTTTGACACCTCATTTTATTTTTGAACCATGTGATGATACTGTCTAATCAAAACTATAATAATAATAATAGTTTTAACCTCCGTATCAGCTGCAGCTTAGATGACCCTGTCTCCCACATTGTTTCCACCCCTCCTCTTCAGATCAGATCAGATCACTCAGTCGTGTCCGACTCTTTGCAACCCCATGAATCGCAGCACGCCAGGCCTCCCTGTCCATCACCAACTCCCGGAGTTCACCGAGACTCACGTCCATCGAGTCACTGATGCCATCCAGCCATCTCATCCTCTGTCGTCCCCTTCTCCTCTTGCCCTCAATCCCTCCCAGCATCAGAGTCTTTTCCAATGAGTCAACTCTTAGCATGAGGTGGCCAAAGTACTGGAGTTTCAGTTTTAGCATCATTCCTTCCAAAGAAATCCCAGGGCTGATCTCCTTCAGAATGAATGGTTGGATATCCTTGCAATCAAAGGACTCTCAAGAGTCTCCTCTTCAGGGGACCCTTAATATCCCCTCACAGTTGGTTTGCCAGTCCTCTACCCTCAAGTCTGTTTCCATGACAAGAAGTTTCAGAAAACATAAATTATTCTTGGATATCATACTTTGAAACTAAGAAGGAATACTTTTTCCTAAGTGTGTACCAGGCAAACCTGAAAGGGCTGAACCCTCTTGGGTTAATAGAGAAGCTGGCTGACCTCCTTATACCAAGGGGCTCTGGGAAACACCCACTTCCCAACCCCTCTCTATCACTCTCCCCAGCGCTCCAGCCCACAGCCTGCACTGTGCCAGACCTCCGGAATATCTCAGACCAGTTGCCTTCAATAACCAAGACTGGGGCTATGCATGGAAACCTGGAAGCTGCCGACAGCCCTGGTAGGAGAACCTCTGCATTGGGGTCCACAATGACCATCTGGATACAGGTGCCTACATTTCCACTCCCATAGTACAGAACTGCACCCAAACCCTTTCAACTGTTCACCTTCACCTAAAAACCCAGAAACAACTCTTACTGCTGACAACACTTTCAGGCCATAGTTTTTGCACAACTACCTGGCCTCTGTATAATCCAAGTTCGCTCTTCTTACCACCGTATCTTACAAAACTAAGACCATTTTAATTCTTTTACTATTAGAGTCTAGCGCCCATATAACTAAACCCTTTTATCAAGAGATGCACAGAACAATATATGTGCATTCCTTTCACAAGAGAATAATCTGCAACAAGTTCAATGATGAAGCCTCTTAAATCTGCCCCGAATTACCTGTTCTCCTCCTGGAAAATCAGGTAGCATCAAACCATCCTGAAGCAGTTGCTCCTAGTGCTTTTCTTGGAAAGTCAACACCACCCCAGCAAGCCGTCACTTCCCTCCACAGGGCTGCTGGAAATGAGTCCCCAGGTTTGGCAAACTACAGCTCCAGAAAACCACTAATCTCGCGATGCCATTCTGGAGATCACCACAAAATCATATTTCCAAACGAAATAAACCCAGTCTCCCAAACTGGGCTGCTTTGGAACAAGGAAACAAACAGCCGGAGACGGCAATGAATTACAAATGGCATGCTAATTACCAGTTACTTCCAGAAATAGCTGAAGACTGCAGGATTTTTGCTGTTGTTGTTAAAATAACTACAGGCTTTATTCTAGGGCTGGGCAAAAGCATCTGATTTATTCAAATGCTTCAGCTTCTCAACATAATCACATTTATATGTTCTTATCTGAAAGAGGGAGTAGGTGGAGACAAACCTTGGGATCTGGGGGCATGGATCCCCAGAGACAGCGGTGAGGGATCACCAAGCCTACTGCCAGTGTGGCTGACGGAGGGGGACCCCTCCCATTTGCCCTCTAGTGGATAAAGGAGGGGCGAGGGAGGCCAAGTTTTCACAGCATCTCAGCACCTTCACCATTTACTCCACGGTAGGTGGGTAAGCAGCAACTGTGCCTGGCAAGTTTTAGAGTTTAGACTCCTCCCTTCAAGAAACTTACAATCTGTTGAAAACAGGAGACAGGGCACAAGTACAACAGAAATGTGGTCATTCTGTCCACCGCCCTTTGGTTCACTAAAGACAAAACACACACCTCCCCAACACAGGTTCAGCTCCAGGGATACACACCTCACCCCAGATCCCCGTTTGTGCTGTGGATGCAGAGCCTACCAGGTTTAATTGTGGAATTTGGGGTCTAAGCCCTGTGTAGAGACTAACCCACCACCCTCTACCCATGCCCCAAACCTCTACCTCATTACCCTTCCAAATACATCCCATCCTCCCACCCCTGCTCTCAACTTCCAGAATGTTCCAGAAGGCAGTCTCCCTCAAGGTCACCTGGTCTAGCAAAAGCTTCCCCAGGCTTAGTGGAGTTGAATGGAGACGGTTCTTGGGTCAAACACGTTTAAGGAGATTCTGGGTTAAACAACACTACTGTCTTCTCTGCTCCCAAACTTCTCAGAGCCTCTAGTATGCTAAAGGTACATTAAGAATCTCCAAGAAGGGGGTTTGACAGGCAACACTTACAAATCTGATGGACTAGAAATCTTTTCTCCTGCTCCCTCCTGAGACCAGACTCCTCTGAGTGCCACACTCTGCCACCTTCTCTACTGTCTGGGAAACGTCTGGCTGAGTACCCACTCCAGTCAGGCACACAGTCTGCCTGCTGATGATGCAAAAATGGAGACGATACAGAGGCCTCCAGGTGCTCGCTGTGAGACTGTGGGGAGTGAGCTGCTCAAAGCCATGCGGCTAATTACTAGATGGTCTCTGAGCTCCAACTAGCGGCCAGCTCCCAGTTCACCACACCCATGCACACCCAGCTCTGACTGGAAGAGGTGTTCAGCTGTGGTGTGATCAGATGGAGTTTTCCAGAGAGACTCAGCAGCAGCCAAGATCCCCCGTTAAAACAGGACACACGGCATCTGCTTCACTTATTTGAACAACCCTGCATAGCGTTACTAAGACAAGAGAATCCTAGGGTACAGTGGTCGATAACATACAGATTAAATCATGATACCAAATTCAAACCTGCTATCACTTTAGCTTTCACCTCCTGGCCAGTTCTCAAATATGTACACCAAAACTAAGCAGAGATGGTCCTAGGCACCTTCACTGAGACAGGTCTGGAGGGAGCTGACCACAGCAGGCAGCAGCCACCCAGGAAAGGGCCCAGCCCCTGCATCACGGCCCTGTCTCTAGATGGTGCTAGTGGCTGACTCCAGAGACATGTCCTCAGGACAAAAAGCCATCAGAGCAGAGCTGCCCCTCTGGCTCCCAGGTCCCCACCAAAACCACGAGCCCCACCTCGAGAAGCTGGGCAGGCAAGGAAGGGTGCCTTGAGCATGGCAAGAGAAGCACCAGTCTGCCTTCTACACCCCAAAAGCCCCACCCGGAAGAAGGCACCTGCTGGCTCTCCTGAGACAAGCCAGGGCCTGAAGCCAGGCCTTGGGAGGGCAGAATTCCTCTGGAGCAGCCAGACAGGCTGCCACCAGCTGTTCCTGTTTCCATGCACTCCAGCAAGCCGGGCGCCTCTCTCCAGACATGGCCAGCTACTTGAGCATGGAGGCACCAGGTGAACACAGGCAGGCAGTCTTTCAACCCACCCCTCCCAGGGGAACACCACCCCCTAGGACCCAGAGGCACTGGACTTT
This sequence comes from Tragelaphus eurycerus, assembly GCA_935064755.1. Taxonomy (NCBI): domain Eukaryota; kingdom Metazoa; phylum Chordata; class Mammalia; order Artiodactyla; family Bovidae; genus Tragelaphus; species Tragelaphus eurycerus. The sequence continues at coordinate 20,131,382 of CAKXYN010000023.1, forward strand.
CCTTTGTTTCTACACTATTCACTGGGACCCTAAAACATACAGACAGCACCGACAGCATCCACTGGAGTCCGAAAGTTGTAATGTCTCATTGGAATTCACTTGTAATTATCACATCAGCCTGGCCTCCCCAGTAAAAACTGAAAGTGGTACTACAGAGGGCTTTAGTCTCAAATCCAGGTCTGATACAAGAGTGCTCCAGTCCCTGTCCTATACACCTCGGACCATGAAGTCAGTTACGGGGCCTTTCTCTTCCTCTGAAGCATGGAGGTTTTGAGGGACAGCTGCCACTTAACTTGATGATGAAAGAAACAGGTGTTCTAAAACCAAAATTCTGAAGAAAAAAATTTTAATGTTTTTGCCTTAAGATATCAAACAGGCACACCCTAAACATGAAAGCTCCACAACTTCTACTGAAATGTGTTTAACTTCCAGCAAGAGGATCTGGCCCAACATTCCTCTCCCACAGCCACACACACACCCCTCCACACCCACGGCAGGACTACAGTGCGTGATGAGGGCGACTCAGATGTTCTCATACTCACTGCAGTGGGTTTGGAAAACTAATTTCACTTTTCTAAGGAAATCAGGCTCCACCTTTTTTTAAGCTACAAACCACTTAAAATGCCAACCTGCTATATAAAATCATCACTCTAAGCATTCCATCCTAGAATTTGAGAAGGAAATTCCCCCAGAATTTCAAGAACAGTGTAATCTGGGACAACACATGTTCACATCACATGTGACTGGCCAGTGTGTGCCCCAGTTGTGCCCAGCGAGGCATCAACACAGTGTTTGGCAGCAGCAAGAGGGACCCACAGCTCAGCAGCGAGTCCCCGGGAGGGGACTGGCACTGGTCTGAACACAGCACGGTTTTGTCTAAGCTCCCCAGAACTTCTCCCAGAGTTTACATGATGCCAGCTTCCTGTTACCAAATACTTCAAGTCTTGTCTGTAAAAGCTAAGCCACTCATGCACTACCTCACCCAGGGACCAAAGGCCCCCCTCCCAAACAGGAGCAGGAGGTGCCCCTCCAGTGACCAGGCTCCTCATGGCTATGCCAGGCCTCTGGCACCACAGTGCCCTGTGCGGCCCATTGCATGCCTGCTCCAGGGAGCCCTCCTGGTCAGCACCTATAAATAGGATAGGTCCCACTCTCATTCCAGGTTCCAAATCCTGATCCCACACCATACATCTTCTTATCTGAGCAATCAAGGAAAGGCTTGTCCATCACTTTGGACACAGCAGACAGGCCTGGTAAAGACCTGACACCAGACTTGAAGTTCAGGCACCAACATGTGGCTCAGGAGCTCAGGAAGCTACGTTTCGGGATCTAGAACACGTACTTCCTTTCAATCTGGCCCCCGTGTTTACCGGAGCTGACTCATCTCAGTCCTCCACAGGATGCTAGAGAAAAAGCTGGATGACTTCCACAGGCTAGAAAACACCAAAGGACATAGCACCCCCTGCTCCCCAACACAGGTCAGCAAAGCAAAGGCCCCTCCAAAATGCAGAGACCCTCAGGGCCTCAAGTCACTCAGTCCCAACTCCCTGTGTGAACATTCTCTATGGCCAGCCACAGGAAGTAGGGACTCATCTTATAAAGAAGGTGGTCATTTCCTTTCAGACCAGGCAGCAAAAAACACATGCAAAGGGAGGACATTAAGCAGTGAAAGGCACACCCTGACAGGCCACAAAGGCCAGGCACTTCCTGCACAACCCCTCTCCACTTTACAAGAATCCTCTGTGAGTTCAAGGTTTGCCTCATTCTGCAGATGGAGAAACTGAAATGCAAAATGAAGGGACCCGCCCAAGGTCGCAGAACTAGGAACTGAAAGGCCACATAATCCAACCCAGGTACTTCTGCCTCCAAAGACCATGAACTCTTCTCCAGGCCATGATTATGACCTTGTAGAAAGCATGTATTATAGACTCTGAAATATTAAAAAACTGAAATGTGCAAAAATGAAAATAGTGGTTATGTGACAATAATGAAATAATGGCCCTTATATGAATAATGGTCCAATAATGAGATCTGCCCTTTCCTTTGTATCCAAATTTTCTTGCTTTTATTATTTTAAATGTTAAAAAGATAAAACGCTGTTTACAAATAAAAACTATGTGTTTATGAGTGAAAGGGTATTTTCCATCAATCATATTATGATTTCCTAAGAAAATAAAGCAGGACCTGTCACTAGTCAGCGCCACTCCCATACAGGCACATGGAGGCAAAAACTCTAGCCTCTATACTTATAGGTCACTTCTGGACCAAAGCCTGGACTTGCTGGGACAAGACTTTCCAGAGCTCCCATTCCCTGTTTCATATAAGCTGATCTTTAAGAATTCCAAAGTTTCGTTTTGAGACCACTCTGCTAAGTGAAAGTAACTGACTGCATCCTATTCCTGCCATAATGAACTGGAGCAGGCCACCTTCACCACAGCACAACGCCCCTCCTCCCACTCCCCCCAATGTGAGCTGAACTGCAGGGTTGGCAAGGTGCGGTGCAGGGGGGACAGCCCCTCAGGGACACCAGGAGCCCTGGACTGGGAGGAGAGAGCTGTGTCTGCTCCTCCCTCAAGACTGGTGGCTACAAGACCCTGCAGTCACTCAGCCTCTCTAGGATTCAGGTTTTCTTCTTTATACAATGTAAAAAATGAGATCAGTGGCCTTCACAGTTACTTGAAGTTCTAAAACTGACTTTATTATTTCTGCCTTTGTCAGCGTGTGTAGTGCTCAGTCTTTGACACAAACATAAATTAAACTCTTTCTGTACAATCATGAGAAGCACACATACCAAAGTATATATTAGAGTTCACTCCTACTGGGTAAGTCTTTCAGCCTCATAGAAATTCACATATTAGAAAACAAAAACAAAAAAACAACAACAGTGGCTATGCCCTTTGTTTCCGTATCACCTGAAACACAATACAAAGATTCTTAACACACCTGGAAGTCAGCGCAGCCCGCTCCCAATGCACTAAGCAGACAGGGCCAACCCCTCCCAGGTGCCAGCTGATCCTTTAAATTCATTCTACGTCTATAGGTATAAGCTCACACACAGGCCATCTGGACAGGGGAAGCTGTGTTTCACGTTAAGTAAAATCCAGTTACAGGCCCTGTACCCACACCCAGGATTCACAGGAGGGGCTGGTTTTCCTGGGTCGGGCTTGGGCACCTTGGTGGGGATGAGTCTACAGAGGGTCAAACTCCAGGTTTCCCCAGCCACCAGGACCACCACAGCTTCCCAGGATGCTGGGGATACCACACAAGGTCATGTGTGCTGAGGGCAGGAGAGTAAACATGTTGAGCTTCTACAGAGTCCAGATGCCAGGGGGCTTCACTACTCCTAATGTGTCTGCTAGAGCCACTTCCCCTAGAAAGCACTGGTGTTGGATTCATCAGCTGCAGACCAAGATGGCACAGCTCATTTAAGGGAAGAAGGGTTCACCTACAAGTCAAATGTTTGATTTTTACTGTGCTTGGTTACTACAATATATAGTGTTTTTATGCATGTCCCTAAAATCTGACCCTCTAATTACCAAAATGCTCTTTGTTCTTAAGCATTTTCTACTAACTAATCAACAAATCTGACAGAATTCACTTTTTAAAAAAACTTAATTTCTTTGGCTGTGCTGGGTCTTCATTGCTTCGTAGGCTTTCCTCTAGTTGTGGTGAGTGGGGGCTACTCTCCAGTTGTGGTACGTGGGCTTCTCACCGTGGCGGCTTCTCCCGTTTCTGAGCATGGGCTCCAGGGTGCGCGGCTACAGTAGTTGCAGCTCACAGGCTCTAGAAAGCAGGCTCAACAGCTGTGGCACACAAGCTCAGCTGCTCCAAGGCATGTGGGATCTTCCCAGATGAGGGATCAAACCCATGTCTCCTGAATCGGAAGGCAGATTCTTTACCACTGAGCCACCAGGAAAGCCCCAGAATTCACTTCTATATCCTGTTGAGAGTACTGACAATCTCATAGCTATTCCATAAGACTAAACTGAAAAGATACACATATTTTTACCGAACAACGGGCTGGCAGGCAAATAAGAAGGCAGGCTGTTCTTACATCAACTATGGTGTAAAAAGTGTGTAACTAGAATATTCCTAGCAATCATTAAAAATAGCATTTTCACCTGGCCTGGTAACACGCTTCATCCACATCTTCCAGTGTCAGACAAGGTCTGCAAGGGCACAGGCTGCAGTGACCGCGCTCGTTTCTAGTTCACTCCACCGCTTCATAAGGTTCTGACCTTAGGCAAGTCACTAAAGTCTCTGACTTCCATTTCCTTACTTGTAATCGAAGTTTCTGAATATATGCAATTGCTGTAGTCACTCATTTCTAAAGAAAAAGACCTAACTTCCTCTCGATTTAATAACACTACCACAGACATCCTTCTGATGACAAAAATCTCTTGCCAAGTATTCAGATTGAGTGATTATTTTTTTAAGAGGAGACCATTTGTCATAATTATTTCCTATTTAAGCCATTTCTGGCCCAGTCCTGATGTGCTCCCAGCTGACAGCCTCAAATTGACAGTCACCTTGACCAACATCAGCCCTTTCAGGATGGGCCAAAACTAACATTTAACATAGCCATGAAATTAAAAGACGCTTACTCCTTGGAAGGAAAGTTATGACCAACCTAGATAGCATATTCAAAAGCAGAGACATTACTTTACCAACAAAGGTTCGCCTAGTCAAGGCTATGGTCTTTCCTGTGGTCATGTATGGATGTGAGAGCTGGACTGTGAAGAAGGCTGAGCGCCGAAGAATTGATGCTTTTGAACTGTGGTGTTGGAGAAGACTCTTGAGAGTCCCTTGGACTGCAAGGAGATCCAACCAGTCCATTCTCAAGGAGATCAATCCTGGAATTTCTTTAGAAGGAATGATGCTAAAGCTGAAACTCCAGTATTTTGGCCACCTCATGTGAAGAGTTGACTCATTGGAGAAGACTCATGCTGGGAGGGATTGAGGGCAGGAGGAGAAGGGGACGACAGAGGATGAGATGGCTGGATGGCATCACTGACTTGATGGGTGTGAGTCTGGGTGACCTCCGGGAGCTGGTGATGGACAGGGAGGCCTGGCGTGCTGCGGTTCATGGGGTCGCAAAGAGTCGGACACGACTGAGCGACTGATCTGATCTGATCTGATCTGAACATGTATATTCCTCAGCTTACTATACAAAATGAAATAGCCAGAGGTTAAAAGGAGAGCCACTAGGACAAATCTGTCATTAAAATCTCAGAAATAACTCAGCATGAACTGAGAAAGAGCTAGCACTGAACTTGTACTAAAGGACTCTGCCAGCCCCCAGCCTGTGGGCCTGACTCCTCCAAGATCCCTAAGGAGGATGGACAAGCTTCAAACAGTGCCATTTACGTATGATTTTCCGGGACTGAAAGCAAGGTAAAATGCAATATTTTAAAAAAGTTTAAAAGCAAATTTTAAAAATGGCTTCAAAGGGTGATTAGGAGAAATGACAATGACTATAAAATATCTACTTCTCCTTTATTAACTATGCCAAAGCCTTTGACTGTGTGAACCACAACAAACTGTGGAAAATTCTGAAAGAGATGGGAATACCAGACCACCTGACCTGCCTCTTGAGAAATCTGTACGCAGGTCAGGAAGCAACAGTTAGAACTGGACATGGAACAACAGACTGGTTCCAAATAGGAAAAGGAGTACATCAAAGCTGTACATTGTCATCTTGCTTATTATACAGAGTATTACTTATTTGCAGAGTATATCGTGAGAAACACTGGGGAGGGGGGTGATGAAGCACAGCTGGAATCAAGATTGCTGAGAGAAGTATCAATAACCTCAGACAAGCTGATGACACCACCCTTAAGGAAGAAAGTGAAGAGGAACTAAAGAGCCTCTTGATGAAGGTAAAAGAGGAGAGTGAAAAAGCTGGCTTAAAACTCAACATTCAAAAAACTGAGATCATGGCATTCAATCCCATCACTTCATGGCAAACAGATGGAGAAGCAATGGAAACGGTGATAGACTTGATTTTCTTGGGCTCCAAAATCTCTGCAAATGGTGACTGCAGCCATGAAATTAAAAGATGCTTCCTCCTTGGAAGAAAAGCTATGACCAATCTGCTAAGCTAAGTCGCTTCAGTCATGTCCGACTCTGTGTGACCCCATAGACGGCAGCCCACCAGGCTCCCCCGTCCCTGGGATTCTCCAGGCAAGAACACTGGAGTGGGTTGCCATTTCCTCCTCCAATGCATGAAAGTGAAAAGTGAAAGTGAAGTCGCTCAGTCGTGTCGGACTCTTAGCGACCCCATGGACAGCGGCCCACTAGGGTCCTCTGTCCATGGGATTTTCCAGGCAAGAGTACTGGGGTGGGATGACCAATCTAGACAGCATATTAAAAAGCAGAGACATTACTTTGCTGACAAAGAAAAGGTCCATCTAGTCAAAACTATGGCTTTTTCAGTAGTCATGTATGGATGTGAGAGTTGGACCATAAAGAAAGCTGAGTACTGAAGAATTGATGCTTTAGAAATGTGGTCTTGGAGAAGACTCTTGAGAGTCCCTTGGACTGCAAGGAGATCCAACCAGTCCATCCTAAAGGAAATCAGTCCTGAATATTCATTAGAAGGACTGATGTTGAAGCTGAAACTCCAATACTTTGGCCACCTGATGCGAAGAGCTGACTCATTGGAAAAGACCACGACACTGGGAAAGAATGAAGGCAGGAGGAGAAGGGGACGACAGAGGATGAGATGGTTGGATGGCATCACTGACTCAATAGACATGAGTTTGAGTAAACTCCGGGAGTTGGCGATGGACAGGGAGGACTGGCGTGCTGCAGTTCATGGGGTAGAAAAGAGTCGGTCACGACTGAGCGACTGAACTGAACTGAATGAGGTAATACTGACACCTGAAAATTCACTTGCAATGTGAAAAAAATGAAGAAGGAAGGTGACATTCATCTAAAATTTCTTAGTGAAGCAGTCACTTTTTAAAAGAAAAAATATCCTAAAGTTATGATTTAATCTGAAAGTGAACCATAAGATAATTGTACTCCCATTTCTTCTTCTGTAACACAATGAGGGACTGGTGTGAAACAGTATTCCAATCATGCTGAGCATTTGCACAACTTCTGCATTTCTCTTCACACATCTACATGTATTTAATTTCTGTATGTCTTCGGAGATGGAGGAGAGGAAACACAAACCATAGAACACCACACTCAAACTACTGCTGATTGAGACATAATACGCACACGCACCAACACACAGGATCAGCTACGGTTTGTCCACATGGCAAGAGCCTCCCAGCAGCAACCTAGACATTTCTAGATGCTAAAAATGTTTTATATCTCAAGTTTCCATCATCTATACTCATCTCAAGCCATATGATCCCCTGAGGGGGTTGGCAAAAGCAACAGGAAAAGAGTATGTGTCACAGACTCTCAAACACACAGAGAACACATCCAGGGATAATGTCAGCAGTCAACCCCCAGGTCACTTTGTTCACACCCAACATTGCTGTTACCATTTGCCATATCTTGTGAAACGCCTAAGACGCAAGCCAAGCAAAACATTAGGCTTCAGAAATGCCTTATTATTCTCTCCATCCACTCCATCATCCAGCGCCCTGAGGCCAGGAAACTTCTGAACTTCACCGCACTTCCTTGTCTCTAGTTGAGCCCTTACTGGAACACAACAAATACATGAGGACTGTCAGAACTAAAACACCCAACGTCGAGCACTTCTTTTTCGGTAGCCTAGAAGGGAAAATTTTGTTTTACTGAACATTTTCCAAAATTTTATCTCACTGGCTAAAAAGTACCCTAATCAGTTAGGCCAACAGACTTTGGGGCAATATTTCCCTGATAAACAGGAAACACCCTATGACATAGCCTCTCCTTGGGACACTGCATCCACCTCAAGCCTAACAAACACAGTGTTCAAAAATAAAACTGTAAGCTTAAGGATGCAAGAGAGTGACTTCCCTGGTGGTACAAGGGCTAAGAGTCTGTCCTCCCAATGCACTAGGCCAGGCAGGTTCCATCCCTGGTCAGGGAACTAGATCCCACACACCACAACTGAAGATTCTGTGCACTGCAATGAAGATCAAAGATCTGACATGCCACCATTAAGACCTGGCATGGCCAGATAAATAATCAAAATAAACATTTTTTAAAAAAAGAATGGAAGAGAAAATTACATTGGTCATGAGATGACACATTTTTATTCCTCAGAAACACTGCTTTGTTAAAATTCAGGGTTCTTAAACCACATTTACACTGAACGTGGTGCTCACTGCTCCCAAGAATCCTAAGATATGAGCTACTGAGGTCTGGAACAGAGCTTCTGTGACTGAGACTAGGCCAGTCTGCTGGGTCCGCCCTGGGAGAAAGAAAGGCTGGACCTAAGGTGAGGCAACAGGTGCCGAGGCCCCACAGATATGAGCCGGATCCCTACAGCTCCCTCCACTCGCGTGCCCAAGCAAGTCCGCACCTGTCTGAGTCACAGCCTATCCAACCACTTCGCTCCATCTGTAAAGGCCTTTGCCATGACTAATCAAGTTCTCAGGAATATTTGTTGAGTGAATGAATGAGTGAACGATTAAAAAAACAAAAAAAACAATAACTACTTTTGCTTTTGAATGCCCCTCCTGGGGGCAGAGGTGCTTTGCTGCTGACAGTACTGTTCATCATTCTGTTTCCTGGAGCACATGAGACTGAGCCTGAGTCGAGAGGTGTGAGGACACCTGTGAACACAAACTGGCTGGGGGAGGAGGAGGAGCACGAGTGTTCACGCCCTTGCTCACATGCACTCTCTGGAGGGATCCAAAGTCCATCCAGGCTTGATACACAGTCCACTGCCTAGAAACTGAGAAAATACCTCAGAGTTTAGTTAGCCTCAGGAAACTAAAATCCCTGTATGGGTGGACTCTCAGGGGCCGAGGTACAAGCAAGGCCTCTGATGTGCCCACTGGTGCTGGTAGTGACAGTCATTATGCAGATTATTTCATTTTTGTGGTCTACTGTAACTTCTTAAAATATATACACCATTTGACTTCAACTTCGTTTTCTATCTCACTAAGTGTTTTGCTGCTGCCCATGAATAAGCAGATGCTGAGATAGGAAAACACAGACTATAAACAGAATCAGGTTAATGAAGAGGTTGCTGCTATAAACTCTCTAGGGAAACGGAACCAATAGGACACACAGAGAGAAAGGAGAAAAGACTTATTATGAGGAACTGGTTCCACAATTACGAAGATGTCCCTCGATCTGCCGTCTGCAAACTGCAGACCCAGGGAAGCTAGGATTGTCAAAGGCTTGAGAAGAGGCAGAGTCGAAGACCTGAGAGCCATTAATGTCAACGCCAGCCTGGAGCAGGATATCACACCTGAAGCAGGCAGGCAGGAAGCAGAGGGGCGAGATTCCCCCTTCCTCTCCCTTCTGCTCTCTGCAGGTCTTCAATGGACTGGATGACGTCCACCCACAGCAGGGAGGCCATCTACTAAGTCTGACTCATCTGGAAACACTCTCACAGACACATCCAGAAATATTTAATGTGGGCTCCCCTTGGCCCAGTCACACTGACTACAAGCTAAACACGTTAAGCACTTCAAGTATTAACACTTTTCTATGGAGAACCATGGAGAGGAAAGGACCCCAGCTCCTCTAACTCTGTGAGGATCATGGGACTAAGGCTGCCAAGAATCATGAGGAAACAAACTCACGTGATTTAGATGATCCGTGGAAGAAATGGACACCTCCATCATAACTGTCAGGACCTCACTCACTCCTACAGCCACACACAGTGACCAGGACACCCCTGGGGCACAGTCCCACTCAGTTCACGAGCCCATCACATCCACCAGTGCATAAGAACCACACAACTGGACACACACAGGGCCAAAAGCCAATCTTGTGGTCCTAAACTGAACACACAGAAAGTCGCAGCGGCTCGCCCAGAAGAGGCTGCACCTCCACCATGACCCCAACACTCTCATAAAAGGTTAGACAGAGAGTGTTTCTTCCTGAGACGACAGGAAGCCTGTTCTTAAGCACAATTCTTCACCCTGAGAAGCTCAAGCACCCAACTTCGTAAGGAAGAGTTTTCATCTTGTGGTTGAAAGCCATTCATTCTTTCTGTAACTATCTCTGCAGCCATTCCCGTGGCTCAGGACTGGGTAGCTCTGCAGGTGAGCAGCACTCTCCAGGACAGAGACAGATGGAGCCCAGATGGTTTCACCTCATCTGTCTTTCCCTTCGCAAAGTGTTACAGTGGACGACTAACAACTCTCAATCCTGGTCTACTTATGCGTTCTCCACTGACAATTCAAGTTCCCAAAAGACGGAGTCAATGTTTTTCATTTAACTGTAAATCAAAGATAACATTCCTGAAGAGGGTTTGAAGTGATTAGAGAACTAGACAAATAACAGAACTAAGTCTTACATATACTTACACATTTATGAATCCTTGAACAGTTCGATGTGCTGCAACCCATGATCCCTCTAACACTGTAAGAGTCCTCACAGACACCAGGGCACGTCTCAGGTCCTCTCCCATCTTCAGTTTACCCATCATATGACAGGGACAAAGAAGAAAGTGAACAGAATGTGATTTTTTATGGCTGTGCTGTGTCTTCACTGTGGTGAATGGGTTCTCCAATTCCCCCTCAGTATGGGGATCTTAGTTCTCCAATCAGGGATCCAACTGTATCCCCTGCTTTGGAAGGTGGATTCTCAATCATTGGACCACCAGGGAAGTTCCAATAGGATATAATTTAAGTCCCTATGAGAAGTTATCAATATGCACTCTGGAATGGACTTCCTTTATATATACAATCTATATTATAGTGCAAGCTCAGAGTATATTTAAAGCAACTGCTAAACAGTTCAGGTGATGGGACCCTCACCATAATGTGGAAAACACCAGGCAGCACAGCATCCTGAGCTGTCACAAAGCAGAACAGAGTCCAAGTTCCTCATGAGGGCTGATTGTGTTTCTAGAAGCCCCAACCTGCCAAAATGCCGATGTGGTGGCTGCTGTTTTCCAGCGTTTCAGTTCTTCTGCCAAAGCTCCACACTTGTTCACTTTTTCCTAGCTGGTGTCTTAAATGCTTCTAAGCAGGACAGTTATGTCAGTGAGTCTTAGTGCTTTGTTACTGTCACCATGGTTGCCCGAAGTGTTATTATGACCTTCAATTCACCTTGTAGCAATGGTTTCTAAAGCATTTTTCATGTGCAGTCACAGTACTGACTGATTCCTTTATGGATCCTTTTTTTAGATTATTAAAACTGTTACTATTTCTGCAATATTTTAGTGTGAAATAGACAAAGTTGTATAACGGATCCTACTAGCATCAATTAAACTTTCCTCTGCTATAAACTCAAGACAGTTTTAGTGTAAACAACGATAATATGGATGGCCACATAAATCTTTCCATTTCAACAGATATGGAGTAGACCTTTATTGATGTGATTTTGGCTAATGACAGAAGATGGTTTAAAAAAATCTTTTTAGTCATCGGAAATTGAGGTCAGGGCACTTGTCCATTTTATTCTGCACTATATTCTACATTCAATTAAGGAATTGTAAAACTCAGTATGTTTCATCTATAAAAAATTCAAATTGCTACAGAAGTAAATCTTCATTTCAAAATGTGAGAGAAATATAAACTGATCATTATTCCCTTTCTACTCCCTTCATGGAATAAACATTTTGGAGATCACAGTGATAGTAACTAGTCATTTATCTGATGGTTTCTTGGTCTGTATTAGATTTTCTAAAAACTCAACTGATAAAACTGATATTAGCTATACAGGTACATTTTTTCTTAATCTCTCTGCCTCCTTTGATACAGGTTTTTACCATTTTCTCTGCATTGAATCAATGACATCAGTATTACTTAACTGATCTTCTTTGAATTTTTCTTAACTGCAAGAGGTTTATATTAATTACTAGCATTTTCTCTGAAATAAATATTCAATCATCTGATTTTAACCTGGAGTTAAGTCCACTCCTCATAATACACATTTCTCAGTTTCACATGAGATCAAAATGAAAACAGTAATAAGAATTTGGGTGCCCCTTCCACAGTGTGAGGGCAGATGGTGCAGAAAATTTAAGAGCTCACTCAATAAAGTCAAATCTTCATAGACGGGACATGAGACAAGCAAGTAACAAGCATGCTTCTTTACTCAAAAGACATCCCCACTCCCTCATCCACCTTCCAAAGATAAGCAAGGGCTCCTTTCTCACATCTTTGTTTATTAGACCGAACCCGGGAGATACAGAACACAAGCCCCATTTCATCCTTACCTTTGGTAGCACATTAATAAAGTATGTTCATTAAAACATATTGTTAAAGAAGAGTTACTGCAAAGTTTCTGAGTATTCTCAAATTCTACTGTTAGAACATCATCAGTGAAGTCTTTCCAATTACATTTCGAGATGAGGTGAGTTTCTTTTTCCTCCAGCTTTACTGAGGTCTCATTGACAAATGGGGTGAAATTCTTAAAAGCACTTCTGAGTAGTTTTAGAGAGAAAGCAAGATACTAAGGGGATTTTGAAACTAGGAGTTCACTGGCCAAAATCATCCAAATTGAAGGCTGATGATATTGTGCACTGTCTCAGGTGATTTCTGAGATGATCTATACAAGAGTAACTGTGAGTTGGAACAGACCTAAGGCGTCCAGGTATAGACAGGAAATACTAGGAATAATGGGGATGCCAAGGGGACAGTCTCTAAGGCTGTGCTGACTACGACTAGCTTAAATGATCAGATCAGATCAGATCAGTGGCTCAGTCGTGTCCGACTCTTTGCGACCCCATGAACTGCAGCACGCCAGGCCTCCCTGTCCATCACCAGCTCTCGGAGGTCACTCAGACTCACATCCATCGAGTCAGTGATGCCATCCAGCCATCTCATCCTCTGTCGGCCCCTTCTCCTCCTGCCCCCAATCCCTCCCAGCATCAGAGTCTTCTCCAATGAGTCAACTCTTCGCATGAGGTGGCCAAAATACTGGAGTTTCAGCTTTAGCATCATTCCTTCCAAAGAAATCCCAGGGCTGATCTCCTTCAGAATGGACTGGTTGGATCTCCTTGCAGTCCAAGGGACTCTCAAGAGTCTTCTCCAACACCACAGTTCAAAAGCATCAATTCTTCGGCGCTCAGCCTTCTTCACAGTCCAGCTCTCACATCCATACGTGACCACAGGAAAGACCATAGCCTTGACTAGACGAACCTTTGTTGGCAAAGTGATGTCTCTGCTTTTGAATATGCTATCTAGGTTGGTCATAACTTTCCTTCCAAGGAGTAAGCGTCTATTAATTTCATGGCTGCAGTCACCATCTGCAGGGATTTTGGAGCCCAGAAAAATACAGTCTGACACTGTTTCCACTGTTTCTCCATCTATTTCCCATGTAGTGATGCGACCAGATGCCATGATCTTCGTTTTCTGAATGTTGAGCTTTAAGCCAACCTTTTCACTCTCCAGTTTCACCTTCATCAAGAGGCTTTTGAGTTCCTCTTCACTTTCTGCCATAAGGGTGGTGTCATCTGCATATCTGAGGTTTTTGATATTTCTCCCGGCAATCTTGATTCCAGCTTGTGTTTCTTCCAGTCCAGCATTTCTCATGATGTACTCTGCATATAAGTTAAATAAACATGGTGACAATATACAGCCTTGACGTACTCCTTTTCCTATTTGGAACCAGTCTGTTGTTCCATGACCAGTTGAACTGTTGCTTCGTGACCTGCATACAGATTTCTCAAGAGGCAGATCAGGTGGTCTGGTATCCCCATCTCTTTCAGAATTTTCCACAGTTTATTGTGATCTACACAGTCAAAGGCTTTGACATAGTCAATAAAGCAGAAATAGATGTTTTTCTGGAACTCTCTTGCTTTTTCCATGATCCAGCAGATGTTGGCAATTTGATCTCTGGTTCCTCTGCCTTTTCTAAAACCAGCTTGAACATCAGGAAGTTCACGGTTCACATATTGCTAAAGCCTGGCTTGGAGAATTTTGAGCATTACTTTACTAGCGTGTGAGATGAGTGCAATTGTGTGGTAGTTTGAGCACTTTTTGGCATTGCCTTTCTTTGGGATTGGGATGAAAACTGACCTTTTCCAATCTTGTGGCCACTGCTGAGTTTTCCAAATTTGCTGGCATATTGAGTGCAGCACTTTCACAGCATCATCTTTCAGGATTTGGAATAGCTCCACTGGAATTCCATCACCTCCACTAGCTTTGTTCGTAGTGATGCTTTCTAAGGCCCACTTGACTTCACATTCCAGGATGTCTGGCTCTAGGTCAGTGATCACACCATCATGATTATCTGGGTCGTGAAGCTCTTTTTTTGTACAGTTCTTCTGTGTATTCTTGCCACCTCTTCTTAATATCTTCTGCTTCTGTTAGGTCCATACCATTTCTGTCCTTTATCGAGCCCATTTTTGCATGAAATGTTCCTTTGGTATCTCTGATTTTCTTGAAGAGATCCTTAGTCTTTCCCATTCTGTTGTTTTCCTCTATTTCTTTGCATTGATCGCTGAAGAAGGCTTTCTTATCTCTTCTTGCTATTCTTTGGAACTCTGCATTCAGATGTTTATATCTTTCCTTTTCTCCTTTGCTTTTCGCTTCTCTTCTTTTCACAGCTATCTGCAAGGCCTCCCCAGACAGCCATTTTGCTTTTTTGCATTTCCTTTCCATGGGGATGGTCTTGATCCCGGTCTTCTGTACAATGTCATGAACCTCATTCCATAGTTCATCAGGCACTCTATCTATCAGATCTAGGCCCTTAAATCTATTTCTCACTTCCACTGTATAATCATAAGGGATTTGATTTAGGTCATACCTGAATGGTCTAGTGGTTTTCCCTACTTTCTTCAATTTCAGTCTGAATTTGGCAATAAGGAGTTCATGGTTCGAGCCACAGTCACCTTCTGGTCTTGTTTTTGCTGATTGTATAGAGCTTCTCCATCTTTGGCTGCAAAGAATATAATCGATCTGATTTCGGGGTTGACCATCTGGTGATGTCCATGTATAGAGTCTTCTCTTGTGTTGTTGGAAGAGGGTATTTGCTATGACCAGTGCATTTTCTTGGCAAAACTCTGTTAGTCTTTGCCCTGCTTCATTCCGTATTCCAAGGCCAAATTTGCCTGTTACTCCAGGTGTTTCTTGACTTCCTACTTTTGCATTCCAGTCCCCTATAATGAAAAGGACATCTTTTGGGGGTGTTAGTTCTAAAAGGTCTTGTAGGTCTTCATAGAACCATTCAACTTCAGCTTCTTCAGCGTTACTGGTTGGGGCATAGACTTGGATTACTGTGACATTGAATGGTTTGCCTTGGAAACGAACAGAAATCATTCTGTCATTTTTTGAGATTGCCTCCAAGTACTGCATTTCGGACTCTTTTGTTGACCATGATGGCCACTCCATTTCTTCTGAGGGATTCCTGTCCACAGTAGTAGATATAATGGTCCTCTGAGTTAAATTCACCCATTCCAGTCCATTTTAGTTCGCTAATTCCTAGAATGTCAACATTCACTCTTGCCATCTCTTGTTTGACCACTTCCAATTTGCCTTGATTCATGGACCTGACATTCCAGGTTCCTATGCAATATTGCTCTTTACAGCATCGGACTTTGCTTCTATCACCAGACACATCTACAGCTGGATATTCTTTCTGCTTTGGTTCCATCCCTTCATTCTTTCTGGAGTTATTTCTCCACTGATCTCCAGTAGCATATTGGGCTCCTACTGACCTGGGGAGTTTCTCTTTCAGTATCTTATCATTTTGCCTTTTCATACTGTTCATGGGGTTCTCAAGGCAAGAATACTGAAGTGGTTTGCCATTCCCTTCTCTAGCGGACCACACCCTGTCAGATCTCTCCACCAAGACCTGCCCATCCTGGGTTGCCCCACGGGCATGGCTTAATTTCATTGAGTTAGACAAGGCTGTGGTCCTGGTGTGATTAGATTGACTAGTTTTCTGTGAGTATGGTTTCAGTGTATTTGCCCTCTGATGCCCTCTTGCAAGACCTACCGTCTTACTTGGGTTTCTCTTACCTTGGGCGTGGGGTATCTCTTCCCAGCTAAAATGATACACAGCACTAAATGTTAAAGTGCGACGTCTGTTTTCAGACAGTTCATGAGAAACAGACAAAAACCTGACAACAGAATCGACCTTCATCACTGTAACAATACAAAGCGAGTTACATATCTGTTGTCTTTATACCAATTCCAGGAGGCCTATCCTTGGATTTGTCCAGTGTCTTTGGGGTGACTGTGCCTCAAGTTGACAACCCCGGATCCCTCTTCCAACCCAGCCTCAGCCTGTGGCCTGACTGACCTCCAGCCTCTCGCATTGCCTGTCAGTGAGGGGTCTCATGCTGAGCCATCCCCACCTCCTAGCCCATCTGTCTCTGCTCACTTGTCTCCCACTTACCCAAGCCTCGAAGTCATTCTGTGTCTCTCACTGGACACTCATGGCCTCTTGCCACAAGGCCCTCTCCTGTCACCACAGCCTGCTGAGGCCGTCTCATCTCTGCCTTGAGAAGCCTCCTCACTCTTCTCCGGGCTGCTCTTCTCAGCCTCTGCCTCTCCCTCCACTCACCCCTCCCACGGCTCCCAGACCCAACTTCCTTAACTAATGACACCTTCTTCCCCAAAAGGTCTCCCCTACCACATAACAATCTACACACATTTAGATACTTGGGGTCTGGCCCCCACTTCCTTGTCCAGCCTTCTGTTTCTCACCTTCCTTCCCAAGCCACTTCAGCCCCAGCCATATTCACCTTCTCATGGCTGTGCCTCTCTCTGAGCCTCCGCCTTTGCCCAGAATGCTCTCTCCTTGCACGTGTCCACCTGCAGACACACAGCGTGCTGCAGGCCCCACTTCACGTGTCACGATCTCCATGAGGGGTATACACAGGCTTCTGTGCCTGGGTCCCCTCGGCAGCACATGCTGAGCACACAGCAAGGTGAACTGCAACCAGGGACATGACTGCAGGTCTCTTCCATCAGACCCCTGTGCTGCAGGGCCTATTTCCCAGCCATCTCTGAGCCCAAGCCCCCCAGAGGGCCCAACACACAGCTGGAGCTCTGAGGTGGGCACAAGATGAACTTCATCACCAACAACTGGTCGTGACCCTGCTCACGTCCCCCTGCTCCTCTTCCAACAGCAGCTTTCTGTCTTGGTGACAGAGCATCTTCACACCCTTGTGAAGCCCAGGTCTGCCGAGACTGAGACAACTCCCTGTACTTCACCATGAGCATCACCCTTGATCTGCCCGGGTGTCCCCTGCCCTGAAGACAGGCTGCTAAGGGCGAGAGCTGCTACTGCCACACGAAAGCCTTCCTACTGCACAAGATCACTGTAAATCATTATGGTAAAGAGCTCATGGAATTCTTGCTGCTGCTACTGCCGCTAAGTCGCTTCAGTCGTGTCCGACTCTGTGCGACCCCATAGACGGAAGCTCACCAGGCTCCCCTGTCCCTGGGATTCTCCAGGCAAGAACACTGGAGTGGGTTGCCATTTCCTTCTCCAATGCATGAAAGTGAAAAGTCAAAGTGAAGTCGCTCAGTTGTGTCCAACTCTTAGCGACCCCACGGACTGGAGCCCACCAGGCTCCTCCGTCCATGGGATTTTCCAGGCAAAAGTACTGGGGTGGGGTGCCATTGCCTTCCCCGGAATTCTTAATGCACTATTATCCACAAAAGGCCACAATTTTACGTTTCCAATCTTCAGGAAAAACAAAGAGTCAGACCAGAAATTCTGCAATTTTTCCTTTTTTTTATTTTTTTCATATTTTTTGTCAGTCTCCCTTAGCAGCAGCCCTGACAACACAAGAGCAACTTGTAGGCCAGGTGTGGTTTTTCCTGGAAGATGGCCCTACCTGGAGTTTTGTCTAAAGAATAATGCTTCACTCATGGTAACCCACTCCAGTGTTCTTGCCTGGAGAATCCCAGGGACAGGGGAGCCTGGTAGAAAAACAGAGAGTCAGATCAGAAATTCTGCAATTTTTTCCTTTTTTTTTTTTTTTTTCATATTTTTTGTCAGTCTCCCTTAGCAGCAGCCCTGACAACACAAGAGCAACTTGTAGGCCAGGTGTGGTTTTTCCTGGAAGATGGCCCTACCTGGAGTTTTGTCTAAAGAATAATGCTTCACTCATGGTAACCCACTCCAGTGTTCTTGCCTGGAGAATCCCAGGGACGGGGGAGCCTGGTGGGCTGTCGTCTATGGGGTCGACTGAGCAACTTAGCAGCAGCAGAAGAACATTTATGAGAGATCTGTTGGTATAATTATCATTATTAAATTATATTACCTCTAAAATATTATAGGATAACAAAAGATAGCTCCCAACGCTGTTTGTTTGTGGATGTTAAGTCACTTCAGTCACATCCAACTCTGTGCAACCTATGGAATGCGGCCTGCCAGGCTTCTCTAGCCATGGGATTCTCCAGGCAAGAATGCTGGAGTGGGTTGCTGTGCCCTCCTCTAAGGGATCTTTCCAACCCAGGGGCCAAACCTGAATCTATTATGTCTCCTGCAACGGCAGATGAGTTCTTTACCACTAGTGCCACCTGGGAAGCTGACTGTAAGCAGATCACCTCCATACTTAAGTATATCTTTCTTTTGGATTCCTAATGGTGTCTTTTTTGCCTTTTCATACTGTTCACGGGGTTCTTGAGGCAAGAATACTGGAGTGGTTTGCCATATCCTTCAAACTATGTGCTAGAGAAGACACCTGAGAGTCCCTTGGACAGCAAGGAGATCAAACCAGTCAATCCTAAAGGAAATCAACCCTGAATATTCAATGGAAGGACTGATGCTGAAGCCAAAGCTCTAATACTTTGGCCACATGATGCAAAGAGGGAAAAGACGCTGGGAAAGATTCAGGGCAGGAAGAGAGGAGGTGAGAGAGGATGAGATGGTTGGATGGATTCACTGACTTAAAGGACATGAGTTTGAGCAAACTCCAGGGGACAGTGAAGGACAGGGAAGCCTGGAGTGCTGCAGTCCATGGGATCGCAAAGTCTGACACAACTTAGCAACTCCATAACAATAGCGTCTAATCGAGAGTGTGCTTTTAAAAATAAATTTTGGAAAAAATAAATAAATAAATAAATTTTAGGACTTTATTTTTAAACGAGGATATCCAAAGAACTGAAAGCAAGGATTTGAAGAGGTGTTTATGTTCACAGAAGCACTATTTCCAACAGCCAAATGATGGAAGCTACCCAAGTGTCCATTGACAAATAAGTGGATAAACAAAATGTGCTCTATACAGACCATGGAATGTTATTCAGTCTTAAAAAGGAATGAAATTCCAGCACTTGCAATAACATGAGCCTTGAGAACACTATGCTAAGTGAAGTGAGCCAGTCACCAAATGACAAACACTCCATGATCCCACCAGTGCCAGGTCTACAGCAGTCAAGTTCCAAGAGCCAAAGGGCAGAACACTGGATGCTAAGGGCTGGGGTGGGGATAGCAGTCAGTTGTTGATGGAAACAGAGCTCAAGGCTTTCAAGATGAAGCCAATTCTGGGGATAGAACTGCACAACAATGTGAATGTGTTAATACCACTCAACTGTACACTTTAAAATGGTTAAAACATACTGTTTTCCCCAGCAGCGTGACCATTTTTCATTACCACTAGCAGTGCACAGTGTTTCAAATTGTTACACATTTTCTACCCTATTTTTTGAAAAACGAGAGCAGCAGAATGTTTGAGAATCAGTTAAAGATTAAAAATTAGGTAACTGACTTAAATACCACAATACTAAGCGGTTCAGTTCAGTTCAGTCGCTCAGTCGTGTCTGACTCTTTGCGACCCCATGAATTGCAGCACGCCAGGCCTCCCTGTCCATCACCAACTCCCAGAGTTCAACCAAACTCACTAGTGGTAACAAGTCCTTAATGACAACTGGAAAGCACTCTCATATCTTGCAAAGCACTAAAAAATACTTCCCAGACCCACTTGGGCCCGTAAAACTTTTCTCAAATGACTTAAGAACCTGAGCAGATTCTCTTATCTTTACAAAGTCCACAGGGATACACAGAGATGAAGAACGAGGTGACAGGACATGGCAGCTGCCCGACTGGCACCCAGGAAGCAGAAATGCCCACCCAATCACTGCCCTGGGCAATCGGGAATCGACTCAAGCAGACAACTCAAGAGAGCCCACAGCATTATTATTCTCAGAATGTAACTGCTCAGGTAAGATATTACAGCAGAACAGAACTTCCATCTCAAGTAGCAGCTGTGGAACTTTTAAAAAGCAAGCACAGATGCAGGTCATGTTTGGGACAAGTCCTACCTGCTCTAATTCGCCCTGACTCCAGGGCACCCCGACATTCTGCTCCAGAAGAGAGGTGCCCGAGTAATGTTCCTGGCTCCTCCAGCTCCACTCACAGACTCCACACAAACACTTCTGCTCCCAGTGGCTGTGCGGCCCAGTCAACATGGGTACCACTCCCATCCTGGCTGAGGCATTCTTGCCCACATAGTCCTGGGGTGGCTGTAACACTTTGTGTTTGCAAGTCATCAGCATGCTTCCCCATTGATCCTGTCCCCTCAAGGTGACTGGCCACTCAGAACGTGCAGAAGCAGGCACCACTGAGCAGTGCCAAAGCTACAGCGACCTGTGGAAGTGCAGGTGAAGTACTTGTCACCTAAGGTTTCCTCCATGTCCACTGAGAGCTGCTGGCCTATCATAATCACCCCCGAGAGTCTCCAGAAAAAATGTAGAGAACATGGTACTACAGACCCAGTGAAAGAGGGGAAAACTGCTGATTAAACATTGGACCGAGGGGCTTCCCTGGTGGTCCAGTGGTTAAGAATCCACCTTGCAATGCAGGGAACACAGGTTCGATCCTGGGTCCTGGAAGATCCCAGATACCAAGGGGCAACTAAGCCTGTGTGTCACAACTACTGAGCCCATGCTCCAGAGCCAGGGAGGCACACCTACTGAAGACTGCACGTGCTCCACAAGAGAAGCCAGCACAATGAAAAGCCCACACACTGCAACCAGAGAGTAGTCCCTGCTCAGTGCAACTAGAGAAAGCCCACGTGAAGCAACAAAGACCCAGCACAGCCAAGAAAGGAAAAAAAAAATCAGTAAAAGTTTTTTGCTTTTTTTTTTTTAATGTCAGGATGAATCCACAAAGACCCCAAATGA
The DNA here is from genome assembly GCA_935064755.1 of Tragelaphus eurycerus. Lineage (NCBI taxonomy): Eukaryota > Metazoa > Chordata > Mammalia > Artiodactyla > Bovidae > Tragelaphus > Tragelaphus eurycerus. The sequence continues at coordinate 20,152,537 of CAKXYN010000023.1, forward strand.
TGAGCAAGTAGCCAGGTCCCCCCGCCCCTCAGGCGCCAAGCTTGCAAAGGTAACCAAGCACTGGCATCTGGACTTTGGCAGGAACCACTCCCAGTACAATGTTATGGGAAATTCAAGAAAAATGCCGACAAAGAAAAACCCCAGCAGATGCGGGGTCCCCTCTTGTGTTGTCACACAACTTATAAGCAGACATCCTACCAACACCTCCTCTCCCCACACTCACTACGTTTCCAAGATGACTTTTTCAAGTTAACTGAACTTTACCTCACCTTTACGGAGATCAAAATCTTACTGAGAATCCCATCAAAGCCCTGGCCTTCTCTACAGTAACAGGCACAATTTCAAAGAATTCACATATTCCTGGGTCCCCTGGGGGTTAAAAATCTCGGTCCCAGTGGCTACCTCCTTTCATTTCCTTCCTGCCTTGAATCTGAGAAACACTGGGAGACCCATCTCCATCTGTAAGAATTATGTAACTCTAACAAATTTCAAGAATCCCTTGAGGGCCCCTTCTGAAGGAGTGGCCTGCGCACTGTGCTGAGATTAAGGCTCAAAGGAGAGGCCAGCTCACAGGGACCAGGAGGTCCAGCCAGCAGGTACACAGAACCCCCAGAGGATGTCTCCCAGATCACAGCCCCTACACCTGGCATCTGCCCTCGCACACGCACCCATGTGACTCTGTGGGACCGCTGAGGCTCCATCTGCTCCAGCGGCATCTGCTGCCACAGACAGGTCCCCACAATAGCCTAACCTTGGAGATCACATTCCCACATGAGCACTGTTCATCTGGGTGATAGGTGCGGGGGTGGGGGGCGGGCAGGCGGCGGGGTGCAGACAGACAGGCACTGCCTCTACCCCGCAGGCTGCCGGAGCCGCCTCACCCACACACACAGACCAAGCCCACAAAGCCAAATCTTTGAGCTGCTGCTGAGAAACCCATAAAAAGTAATGCTATTTCTAACTTCCTCCACCATGGAAAAATACACACACCACTAAGCAACCCAGATTCTCTAAAAGATTTATTTTTATACTTTCCTCCACACCCCCCACCTTTACCTCCCCCCAGAAAAATTTTAGGTGTAACATTTGCTAACTTTTTAGCAGTTTGACACTGTGCTAGGCATCAACTGACGAAGTTGTTGTGTGTTTTGGTTTAACATGAAACATAAAGGTGTTTTTCTGAACATCTACTTAATGAGAAAATAGTCTAGTCTAACAACACAAGGACAGCACCCAATGCCCAGGCAGAGCAAATGCTCAGTTTCCCAGGCCACAGGCAGAGATGGCCAAGGCAACAGGACTCTCCTCCCAGTTTCTAGAAGTGGTGTTTGCCTGCTGGCCTTCCCCTTTGCCTTGCTGGGTATTCCTCTTTACCATAAAGCATCCCTTGTGCCCTTGCTGGACTCTAGTAGTTTTTCTCTATGCCACTCTTCACCTTCAACTGGAAGAATGAGGGGAAAGCAGTGAGTGAGATGGGACTCAAACCTGAGTCCCGAGTCCCCTGATGCTGCACACATGGCTCGGCGGGGGGAGGGGCGGGGAGGGAGGGAGGAAGGAAGAACACGGAAGGTGGGAGAACCTGAATGAGACCTGGAGAACCCAGAAACTCTAACAAGCCAAGAGGGACTCTGGACCTAGTCTACCTAGGATCTGTCCTAGGACACCCACCCCTGACTGGGAATCTTGGTGTCACCTCCCCTGATGACAACCTCGAAGGCCAGAGAGGCACCAAATGACCCCAACCTGATGGCCAAAACTGCCTGGCTTCTCACAGAGCCAGGATGTCTTGGTGCAGCTTCTGAATGACCCCAACCTAACTGTGAGGCAGAGTTTAAATCCTCCTTCAAGTTTGGGAACCCCCAGCATAAACCTTCCACAGTTTAATATGTTTTACTGGACACTGGCAAAAACACATCTGGAGAAAGTAAGCATTCCTTCAGACAGTGTGAACAGCAGAGACCTGTACTCGGAGGTGATGCTTCTCCCAACACTACTGATCTTCTCTGATGTAGCCTGAAAGTTTAAATGTAACACAAAGACAGAAGCTCAAGTCAGGCTGTATCACCCGTATCTACAGTCATGTTCTGACTGCTAGAGCACGTCCCCACTGCGACCACATGTCTCACACTGGAACTTCCACTTGGCTCCCTGGTCCTTATCATCCACTTCACATTCCTTAGGGACCTTGAAGGAAACCAAAATAAGAAGCGGGACGTCCCCGTCTGAACCTTTCTTCTCAGTGCTGAGAGCTGACTATGTCTACGTCTCATGAAGAGGACAGGAGAAGGTACAAGAAACTGCAATTCATGACCTGTTCACCCCCATCCCAGCAGCTCTGTGCTCAGCCAGGGGCTCCAGCACTTCACCCTCCTGGCTCCAGAAAGACACCTCATGGAAATCTTCAGCACACCTCTTACTCCTGAAATCGAATGGGAAGATCCACCTCCGCCCTCTTTCTCTGACCCAGACAGCCATGGTCCTTGGGTAAAAACTAGCATTTGGATGAAAAACAATAGGTGACATTTCATCAAGCTCTGACTATGCATTGAATGCTAAATTAAGAATCTTCACAGTAATTCCACAAAACAATTATTATTCTACATAAAGATGAGAAGACCTTAGCCCCAGAGGAGGTTAGGGTTTCCTAAAGGTGGGGGATGTGGAGAAGAGTATAAAATAAAGTGAGTGAAAGCAGCAAGCACAGAATTTGGGCCAAAGGTCGTGTTTCCAGCTATACCTTATAGATGTGATATGGCAAAGAGGCACCTGTGTTCAGATTTATCAAGGAGGTCTAAATTTTAAAACATGTTTAATAACAACCCAGACATGGGGACTCGACCTGATATTAAAACCAAGTCCAAAAAATTGCACTGTACAATAAAACAAGCACATTTTATAGTTAATGAAGCCCAGACCTCCCTGGGCTGTCCCAGCCCAGCAGATAGAGCACTGTGGTAATGCCACCAGTCCATTCCATCAGCATGCAGGAATGTGTCCCAGTCCAGCTGTGAGCTTCAAGGGACAGAATTTTACAAGTGACAGATCAAGAATAAACTCTAGGACAGTCAGCTGTGAGAACCTATCTTAGAGATAAAAGCTCTTACAACACCTCAGAATCCAAGTATGTGCCTAGAAATGACCTGCACTGTACCAACCTGCTGCCACACTGCACCAGGCAACATGCAGTTCTGCAGATGGGAATTTGCTCTTAACTCCTGTCATAGTCAGAAGGAGCAATACAGCTTTACTTTTAATTAAAATCCATATACAGTAATGTAGTCAAGAAAAAGTTTTCCATTACCAATTCTGAAAGTTGCTTAAAATAGCTGACAGAATGAGGTAACTCCATATATGGGAGAAAACTGGGTACTTATGTAGTCTGCAAGAATTATTTCTACTTCTGTCAAAATTCTGTAAATCAATCACAGAATCACACTCCGTAGGGAATTAGTCCAGTGGTGTGTTTGGTTACCCAGCAAAATTCTACTTAAAAACTGTTCCAGGTTTTGGTGGATGAAGTCAAAGAGGTCTACATCTGAGATGACAATGAGAAACCACACTGTGCCCACACTCTCTACAGCTCTGCTGGAAATGAGCCACAACGTTCCACCTCAAGCTGGTGGTCAGTGTGCCAAATTGTAGAAGAAAAACAGTGCACCTCAGCAACACTCCCCATGTCAGGGAAGGTAAGGGATTTGTCAACATCACTCTGCCTGGCAGGTAATGAGAACTTCGAGAACAAGAAGTACTCCATCGGTCACTGACCACCCACAAGGCCCTCGGCCTGAGTGCCCCTATGGAAGCGTACCCTGCCCTGGGAGACTACCAAATGGGCTCCATGTTTGCAGATCCCTGATGGTGAAATCCACTCAGCAAAGAACTACACAGGAACTGCAAGCCACATTGACTCAGAGTGCCTGTTAAGCACAGCATGCTTCTGTGAAAAGTCCATGTAAATCCAAGGGTCTGTGTGCCTCAGTAAGGAAGCACATTAAATCCTTCCTGATTCTCCAACTGCCTCATCTATTTCCAACAACCACCACGAATAAGAAGGCTTGCATAAGCTCTGAGAGACTCTCCATCAATCATTCCATCTAACAAAAGGCTCACTGAACTACTCCAAGCTAGCAGGCACCCCTTCCAGTCCTAGAGGAAAAACCAAGTGGGAGGGAGGGAGATTCTTGCCCTTATAAAGCTTACATTCTAGCAAGGAATATGGCATAAACAATGAGTCATGCCTGGCACGTAAAAATTTAGGGGGAAAAGAATCTTGTTTTATAGAATTTTTTTACTTTCCTAAAGAGTCTCATATCTTCATCTGAAGTTCTCCACAGCTTGAGAACTAGGGAGAAGACAAATCATTAAAATACTTAAGAGTCGATGAAACAGAGGCACACAAAGGTGAAGAGGCAGACTGAGGCAGGTATGCTGCTCCTGGCACCACAGTCCCCTCTCCCAGGCACCTTCACTGACTGTCCCCCACGGGAGTTGGCTCTGAATTGAGCTTTGGGTCTGAGGAGGTCCAGAGGTGATCAACACACGTGTCATCTAAGCTCCTACTTCCAGATACACCAAGGCCAGGCCATGCATACCCCGCCCTTAAGAAGTAACACAGGAACAAACACAGCAGATTAGGAGGTCAACATCCCCTTACAGTACAGATCACGCCAAAAAAGAGAAAGGAAAACCTGCTCACTGGCTGCTCCAGTGGCCGTTTTGAGTGCACTACCCGCCAGGTGCTGTAGGAAGCACGGTGGCTCCTCACGTCCCACGGCAACCCCAGTATTATTTCCATTTTACAGAGTTGCAAACCAATCAAAACAAAGAATTTAGAATGAGAAAGAAAGAATCCCACTTCTCACCAATCTTAAATGTGTTTAAACATCTGGGTATTAAATGCTCAGGCAGAGCAATAAAGACAAATTGAATAGCAAGATTATTATTTTTCTTCAGATATTCTAGTAAATCTAGAAATATTTTATATACATTAACAGCCCACTGTGAATAATATTTGGTAATATTTGGGTATTAGACAAAAAAGAAAAAGTCCCATTTAATCTGATACCATGCAACTTTCCTTCAATCCCAGTTACACTGGGAAAATATTAATAGTTTTTGCACCTCGGAGTTGGGACCACATTCTTGAGAGGGACTCCCATCTCATAACAGTCAGTGGTGTGACAAGCTCTGCTTCACAAACATTATCAAAGAGAAGAGTCTCAAGCTCTACTTGAGACTTAAGCTATATGAAAACTGATGTCAGTTCCTGAAAACGGTCCAATGAGGAGAGAGCACTTTGATGTTACCAACGTGGAGCTTGAACTGCTGAAAAGAAAAATAAAGAATTTCAGTGAATCATTGCTTGGCTTCCCTTAGTGAACCATCCCCTTCCCCAAATTCCAAAAAAATACTAGAAAGGACTTTCTTGGTGGTCCAGTGGTTAAGCAGCCACAGGATCAATCTCTGGTAGGGGAACTAAGATCCCACATGCTGCAGAGCAACTAAGCCTGCACAATGCCAACTACTGAGCTCCCATAGTCTGGAGCCTGCCTGCCACAGAGTCTACACATGGCAACCAAGATCCCACGTGCTGTACCTGAGACTCAAGGCAGTCAAATAAATTTTTTTTTAAAAGATGCCCATTTAGGGGCTTCCCTGGTGACTAACTGGTAAAGAATCCGCCTGCCAATGTAGGAGACATGGGTTCAATCCCTGACCCAGGAAGATCCCACATACCATGGACTAACTAAGGCCATGCACCCACTACAACTATAGAGCCCGTGCTCTAAAGCCTGGGAGCCACAACTACTGGCCCGCATGCCACAACTACTGAAGCCCGTGAGCCCTAGAGCCCATGATCCACAACAAGAGAAAGCCCCCTCGATGAGAAGCCCGCACACTGCAACTATAGAACAGCCTCTGCTCGCTGAAACTAGAGAAAAGCCTGAGCAGCAACAAAGACCCAGCACAGCCAGTAAATGAATTTTTTTTTTTAAATACTAGAGGACTGTCACAATAAAAGGCACAAACACCAAAATGAATAAACAAGCATCAAATAATAGAGAGAAGGAAGAAAGAAGCCCCCAGCACACAATCTGGGGTACATGGCATGAACTGGGGATGAACTCCCCCAAACAGCTCTTCAGCAGCCACAGGGCCATCAGGTTCTGTCTCCAATCAAAGAACACAGACTTGTTTCTTCAAAGTCACAGGCCTTTTCTTCAATGACAGGTCTCAAACATATATACTGGACAATGTCTTTATTTGCTACAGAGATCCTAAATATGGCTGTAGTTTATGAACCCAAAGTATCTATCAACCACATGGATCACTGATCCTTAATTGTAAAGGAAACAGACCGCACCTTTTTCCTCCGCTGAAACACGTCTAATTTTGTGGAAGCAACATTGACCTATGCTTAGACCTTGCTGAAGTGCTCACTTCCAAGATTTGTGTCTTCAAGGCTGTCTTCACCTCTGCCCTCCATCCTGCTGGCAGGACAGACTCCCGACTGTCTAGTTCCAGTTCACACGATCTGTCACCAGCATCCTCCTCCCAGTTTGATGAGCACACTGTCCTTCACATCACTCCAGGTCACATCAGGTGACCACCTAATGCCTGACAAAGCAGTTCCAGGTCAACTCAGTCAGCTCTGTCTCAAATGGCACAGGCACCTCTCAGCATCCAGCCAGCCAACGTGTGGGATTACATTCCTGTCCAAGGGTGAATAAGCCACCATCTGTCTAGCTTGTGTGCCGCAGCAGGAGACCTGCCCCCTGAAGCATGTTCCTGCCATATGTCACTCCTGAGTGATCAGTCAAGACTAAGACATTCAAATAAAAAATGACTGTATCCAGCCAAAGGACCCTGTGAGATTCCTGTGGACATTCACCCTGAACACACAAGCCAAACCCCTCTATTTTTATGTAACTCCTTCCTACCAATACTGTGAACCTACAGACACTCTCTCCTGCCTTCTACTCACTGAGAGAAGAAAACAACCCACTTCTGACTTCGATGATGGTTTTATTCCTCAACTGAGACTGCTCCTGTCAGTCTTCCTGGGATTCAAATGCTGATTTCCTGGGAACACAAGTCAGTGGAATAACCAGAAATGTATGTGGTGGATAGAATTCTAAGGTGACTGCCAGTGGGGTCACACCTTTGCATAATTCCCTCCTCATAAGTGTTGGCAGAATCCGTGACTTGCTTTTGTCAGAACATGACAAAATCAATGAGATGTCATTCCCTTGATCTGGTTTCACTATTTAAGACTCTATGTCAGCCTACTATTAATAGAAAGTGAGGGACTCCCTTCGCAGCTCTCAAGAAATGTGCAATCATCTGTGAAGGGCCTGTGAGGGGCCACACAGCAAGGAACCACAGGGGCCTCTAGGCATTGAGGACGGTCACCAGCTGACAACCAGCAAAGAAACAGGGACATCAGACCTACAGCTACAAGGACCTACAGCTACAATTTAACCTGCTCACTTAAATGAGCTTAGAAGTGGATTCTTGCCCCACTCACACCTCCAGAAGAGAATACAGCTGGGCTGAAGCTTGTTGGCAACCTCTGAGATCCTGAGTAGAAAACCAGCTAAGACATTCCCAGACTCCCAACCCATGGAAATCATGAAATAATATGCGGGTGTCAGTTTAAGTTATTAAGTTTACAGTCATTTGTTTTGTAGCAACAGTAAATATATTTACTAATTAAACATAGGAGTTTATATTATATGCGTATGTTAAACGCACATACAACTACCAAATCAAAACAGCTCTCCATACCTGCCTCATCTGTCCATAAGCAAAAATTCATTTTTCCTATTTGAGTATGAGCTTTTTGCAGGCAAGAATGCAAATCACCATCACCCTGGTATCATCATGCTTGTGAAGAATATGTGGCACATAGGAGGCCTTTAACATTTTTTTAAAATATAGTTAAGTCCCCTACATAAAAACCTTCAAGTTGTGAACTTTCAAAGATGCAAACACGCATTCCAGCAACATCAGGTGTGAAACTGCAGGTTGCCCTCCATCTCCCATTGCCATTGATCCTTCAGCTCTACCATCTCTCACCTCCTCCAACCAGTAACTCTTGTTGCCCTTTCACTAGATGCCAGCCTCTGTATGCTAGCTATTGTATTGTACTACTGTACTCAAGGTACTGTACTGTAAGCTTAAAAGTGTTTTGTTTTTGTGCTTGTTTTTTGTATATTACCTGTGTGAAAAGTATTGTAAACCTATTACAGTACAGTTCTATATAGCTAATTCGTGGGTACCTAAACTAACTTCACTGCACTTACAAACAAATGGGACTTATGAGTATGCTCTCAGAATGAAACTCATTTTTATATAAGGGAAGATGATGCTGTGAAAGTGCTACACTCAATATGCCAGCAAATTTGGAAAACTCAGCAGTGGCCACACGACTGGAAAAGGTCAGTTTTCATTCCAATCCCAAAGAAAGGCAATGCCAAAGAATGCTCAAACTACTGCACAATTGCACTCATCTCACACGCTAGTAAAGTAATGCTCAAAATTCTCCAAGCCAGGCTTCAGCAATATGTGAACCGTGAACTTCCTGATGTACAAGCTGCTTTTAGAAAAGGCAGAGGAACCAGAGATCAAATTGCCAACATCTGTTGGATCATGGAAAAAGCAAAAGAGTTCCAGAAAAACATCTATTTCTGCTTTACTGACTATGCCAAAGCCTTTGACTGTGTGGATCACAATAAACTGTGGAAAATTCTCAAAAGAGATGGGAATACCACACCACCTGACCTGCCTCTTGAGAAACCTATATGCACGTCAGGAAGCAACAGTTAGAACTGGACATGGAACAACAGACTGGTTACAAATAGGAAAAGGAGTACGTCAAGGCTGTATATTGTCACCCTGCTTATTTAACTTATATGCAGAGTACATGATGAGAAACGGTGGGCTGGAAGAAACACAAGCTGGAATCAAGACTGCCGGGAGAAATATCAATAACCTCAGATACGCAGATGACACCACCCTTATGGCAGAAAGTGAAGAGGAACTCAAAAGCCTCTTGATGAAAGTGAAAGAGGAGAGCGAAAAAGTTGGCTTAAAGCTAAACATTCAGAAAACGAATATCATGGCATCCAGTCCCATCACTTCATGGGAAATAGATGGAGAAACAGTAGAAACAGTGTCAGACTTTATTCTGGGGGCTCCAAAATCACTGCAGATGGTGACTGCAGCCATGAAATTAAAAGACGCTTACTTCTTGGAAGGAAAGTTATGACCAACCTAGATAGCATATTCAAAAGCAGAGATATTATTTTGCCAACAAAGGTTCATATGGTCTTTCCTGGGGTCACATATGGATGTGAGAGCTGGACTGTCAAGAAGGCTGAGCGCCGAAGAATTGATGCTTTTGAACTGTGGTGTTGGAGAAGACTCTTGAGAGTCCCTTGGACTGCAAGGAGATCCAACCAGTCCATTCTAAAGGAGATCAGCCCTGGGATTTCTTTGGAAGGAATGATGCTAAAGCTGAAACTCCAGTATTTTGGCCACCTCAAGAGAAGAGGTGACTCATTGGAGAAGACTCTGATGCTGGGAGGGATTGAGGGCAGGAGGAGAAGGGGACGACAGAGGATGAGATGGCTGGATGGCATCACCGACTCAATGGACATGAGTTTCGGTGAACTCCGGGAGTTGATGATGGACAGGGAGGTCTGGCATGCTGCGATTCATGGGGTCGCAAAGAGTCGGACACGACTCAGCGACTGAACTGATCAGATCAGATCAGTCGCTCAGTTGTGTCCAACTATGATCAGATCAGATCAGTCGCTCAGTTGTGTCCGACTCTTTGCGACCCCATGAACCGCAGCATGCCAGACCTCCCTGTCCATCACCAACTCCTGGAGCTCACTCAGACTCACATCCATCGAGTCAGTGATGCCATTCAGCCATCTCATCCTCTGTCGTCCCCTTCTCCTCCTGCCCCCAATCCCTCCCAGCATCAGAGTCTTCTCCAATGAGTAAACTCTTCGCATGAGGTGGCCAAAATACTGGAGTTTCAGCTTTAGCATCATTCCTTCCAAAGAAATCCCAGGGCTGATCTCCTTCAGAATGGACTGGTTGGAACCTTGCAGGCCAAGGGACTCTCAAGAGTCTTCTCCAACACCACAGTTCAAAAGCATCAATTCTTCGGCGCTCAGCCTTCTTCACAGTCCAGCTCTCACATCCATACATGACCATGGGAAAGACCATAGCCTTGACTAGGCGAACCTTTGTTGGCAAAGTAATGCCTCTGCTTTTGAATATGCTATCTAGGTTGGTCATAACTTTCCTTCCAAGGAGTAAGCGTCTTTTACTTTCATGGCTGCAGTCACCATCTGCAGTGATTTTGGAGCCCAGAAAAATAAAGTCTCACATTGTTTCCACTGTTTCCCCATCTATTTCCCATGAAGTGATGGGACCAGATGCCATGATCTTCGTTTTCTGAATGTTTAGCTTTAAGCCAACTTTTTCACTCTCCATTTTCACTTTCATCAAGAGGCTTTTTAGTTCCTCTTCACTTTCTGCCATAAGGGTGGTGTCATCTGCATATGTGAGGTTATTGATATTTCTCCCGGAAATCTTGATTCCAACTTGTGTTTCTTCCAGCCCAGCGTTTCTCATGATGTACTCTGCATATAAGTTAAATAAGCAGGGCGACAATATACAGCCTTGACGTACTCCTTTTCCTATTTGGAACCAGTCTGTTGTCGCATGTCCAGTTCTAACTGTTGCTTCCTGACCTGCATACAAATTTCTCAAGAGGCAGATCAGGTGGTCTGGTATTCCCATCTCTTTCAGAATTTTCCACAGTTTATTGTGATCTACACAGTCAAAGGCTTTGGCATAGTCAATAAAGCAGAAATAGAACTGAAAGCCAAATTAAAAGGGTTATGATTTGTCAATCTCCAGTTACTACAATAAGGCCAAAGCAACAGAGTTTGTGCAATCCTTCAAAGCAGAACTCAGAGCCTCAAAACTAATGTCAAAATAGGTGGAAGACACTGAGCATCATGTCTTATCTCCAAACCATGAATAGACAGTTTCTTGAGAACCCCATGAACAGTATGAAAAGACAAAATGATAGGATACTGAAAGAGAAACTCCCCAGGTCAGTAGGAGCCCAATATGCTACTGGAGATCAGTGGAGAAATAACTCCAGAAAGAATGAAAGGATGGAGCCAAAACAAAAAGAATACCCAGCTGTGGATGTGTCTGGTGATAGAAGCAAAGTCCGATGCTGTAAAGAGCAATATTGCATAGGAACCTGGAATGTCAGGTCCATGAATCAAGGCAAATTGGAAGTGGTCAAACAAGAGATGGCAAGAGTGAATGTTGACATTCTAGGAATTAGCGAACTAAAATGGACTGGAATGGGTGAATTTAACTCAGATGACCATTATATCTACTACTGTGGGCAGGAATCCCTCAGAAGAAATGGAGTGGCCATCATGGTCAACAAAAGAGTCCGAAATGCAGTACTTGGATGCAATCTCAAAAATGACAGAATGATTTCTGTTCGTTTCCAAGGCAAACCATTCAATGTCACAGTAATCCAAGTCTATGCCCCAACCAGTAACGCCGAAGAAGCTGAAGTTGAAAGGTTCTATGAAGACCTACAAGACCTTTTAGAACTAACACCCCAAAAAGATGTCCTTTTCATTATAGGGGACTGGAATGCAAAAGTAGGAAGTCAAGAAACACCTGGAGTAACAGGCAAATTTGGCCTTGGAATACGGAATGAAGCAGGGCAAAGACTAATAGAGTTTGGCCAAGAAAATGCACTGGTCATAGCAAATACCCTCTTCCAACAACACAAGAGAAGACTCTATACATGGACATCACCAGATGGTCAACCCCGAAATCAGATCGATTATATTCTTTGCAGCCAAAGATGGAGAAGCTCTATACAATCAGCAAAAACAAGACCAGGAGCTGACTGTGGCTCGGACCATGAACTCCTTATTGCCAAATTCAGACTGAAATTGAAGAAAGTAGGGAAAACTACTAGACCATTCAGGTATGACCTAAATCAAATCCCTTATGATTATACAGTGGAAGTGAGAAATAGATTTAAGGGCCTAGATCTGATAGATAGAGTGCCTGATGAACTATGGAATGAGGTTCATGACATTGTACAGGAGACAGGGATCAAGACCATCCCCATGGAAAAGAAATGCAAAAAAGCAAAATGGCTGTCTGGGGAGGCCTTACAAATAGCTGTGAAAAGAAGAGAAGCAAAAAGCAAAGGAGAAAAGGAAAGATATAAACATTTAAATGCAGAGTTCCAAAGAATAGCAAGAAGAGATAAGAAAGCCTTCTTCAGTGATCAATGCAAAGAAATAGAGGAAAACAACAGAATGGGAAAGACTAGGGATCTCTTCAAGAAAATCAGAGATACCAAAGGAACATTTCATGCAAAGATGGGCACAATAAAGGACAGAGATGGTGTGGACCTAACAGAAGCAGAAGATATTAAGAAGAGGTGGCAAGAATACACAGAAGAACTGTACAAAAAAGAGCTTCAAGACCCAGATAATCATGATGATGTGATCACTGACCTAGAGCCAGACATCCTGGAATGTGAAGTCAAGTGGGCCTTAGAAAGCATCACTAGGAACAAAGCTAGTGGAGGTGATGGAATTCCAGTGGAGCTATTCCAAGTCCTGAATGATGATGCTGTGAAAGTGCTACACTCAATATGCCAGCAAATTTGGAAAACTCAGCAGTGGCCACAAGATTGGAAAAGGTCAGTTTTCATCCCAATCCCAAAGAAAGGCAATGCCAAGGAGTGCTCAAACTACCGAACAATTGCACTCATCTCACACGCTAGTAAAATAATGCTCAAAATTCTCCAAGCCAGGCTTCAGCAATATGTGAACCGTGAACTTCCTGATGTTCAAGCTGGTTTTAGAAAAGGCAGAGGAACCAGAGATCGAATTGCCAACATCTGCTGGATCATGGAAAAAGCAAGAGAGTTCCAGAAAAACATCTATTTCTGCCTTATTGACTATGCCAAAGCCTTTGACTGTGTGGATCACAATAAACTATGGAAAATTCTGAAAGAGATGGGAATACCAGACCACCTGATCTGCCTCTTAAGAAATCTGTATGCAGGTCAGGAAGCAACAGTTAGAACTGGTCATGGAACAACAGACTGGTTCCAAATTGGAAAAGGAGTACGTCAAGGCTGCATATTGTCACCATGTTTATTTAACTTATATGCAGAGTACATTATGAGAAATGCTGGACTGGAAGAAACACAAGTTGGAATCAAGATTGCCGGGAGAAATATCAATAACCTCACATATGCAGATGACACCACTCTTATGGCAGAAAGTGAAGAGGGGCTAAAAAGCCTCTTGATGAAAGTGAAAGTGGAGAGTGAAAAGGTTGGCTTAAAGCTCAACATTCAGAAAACGAAGATCATGGCATCTGGTCCCATCACTGCATGGGAAATAGATGGGGAAACAGTGGAAACAGTGTCAGACTTCGTTTTTCTGGGCTCCAAAATCACTGGAGATGGTGACTGCAGCCATGAAATTAAAAGACGCTTGCTCCTTGGAAGGAAAGTTATGACCAACCTAGATAGCATATTCAAAAGCAGAGACATTACTTTACCAACAAAGGTTCGCCTAGTCAAGGCTATGGTCTTTCCTGTGGTCACGTATGGATGTGAGAGCTGGACTGTGAAGAAGGCTGAGCGCCAAAGAATTGATGCTTTTGAACTGTGGTGTTGGAGAAGACTCTTGAGAGTCCCTTGGACTGCAAGAAGATCCAACCAGTCCATTCTGAAGGAGATCGATCCTGGAATTTCTTTAGAAGGAATGATGCTAAAGCTGAAACTCCAGTATTTTGGCCACCTCATGCGAAGAGTTGACTCATTGGAGAAGACTCTGATGCTGGGAGGGATTGGGGGCAGGAGGAGAAGGGGACGACAGAGGATGAGATGGCTGGATGGCATCACTGACTTGATGGATGCGAGTCTGAGTGACCTCCGGGAGCTGGTGATGGACAGGGAGGCCTGGCGTGCTGCGGTTCATGGGGTCGCAAAGAGTCGGACACGACTGAGCGACTGATCTGATCTTGGGACTGGTTATATCATTCTACCTGTGAACCTGAGTCACTACTTAGTAGTTCTGCTCCATAGTTAGCAATTTTGCCAAATATCTTTCCCAATTCTTGGGCATGTAGCTAAAGGCTGAATGTTAAATGAAAAAAAAAAAAAATCCCTAAGAAAATTTCCAGTCAGAATCATTCTTAATTTTCCATTTGTATACGTACTCATTCCCAACCAAAATGGAAAAACCTGTGTAGGTCAAATGCCCTGACTCTAAATCTGAAACAAAACGCTACTGTCAACTTCCTGACAACCTATTTCAAAGGTTCTTTAAGATCATTTTTTAACTGATTTTAAGATCATCATTTTAACTGATGATCTGTAATTTTTTTAAGCAAGACATTAAGCTGTTTAAAAATTGAATGCATAAATCATCCAGTTTCTGCTATCCTTGAGATTAGTTTCTTTATTACAAAGAATATTGTTACTCAAGTTATATCTATTTTAAATTTTGAAAGGACTAGTATAAAAACAGGAGATTTTAAAGCATTCAAGTCAGTTAAATTACTAAAGGAAGTACAAAATTAAAACTTCTTTCATCACAGAAACACACCATACTCTTTTGAAATCTATATTCAAGATCTTATTATATATTCTCACTCCCTCATAAATCACTCAATAAATCTGAACATTATTTCCAAGATTAATCACTGGTGCTCAACCTCTTAGGCAGCAGAATGAGCACACTAAAGCCAAGAAAAACTCAAAACACCAATTCCATGACAAACAAGGCAGAGAATTTCAACAAACTCATCACTTCTCAGCATAACTAACTCTCTTGGGCCTATCTCTACATGTAAAAATAGCCAGTGACCCACAACAGGGAACTCAAGGGGTTATGGAGCCATCCTCCCCGCTTAGGCAGAAGAAGTACCAGGCCCAGAGAACACACCCAGCTCCCTGCACCCTGAACTCTAGTAAGTGCAGGTCTTTTCCTTCTTCCCACAAAGCACAGCTCTACACAAAGCTCAATGCTTCGGAGAAAGAAGGCTGAGAATGAATAACATGCCGCCACCCAGGAAACTAAGCCTCGCAGGGGCGGTTCACTTAAGACAATTAATAAGCACAGGTGCTCACACAAGGTCTGGCAGCGGTCCTCCTGAACCACCCCCGATGCTTGAGCACCTGAGGATGGGTCCACTTCCTGACCTCTGATTTCTAGCAAGCAGAGGCTGCAGCTGGGGCCCTGGGGCAGCGCTGAAGAGCCGGTGCAAAGCAGGGCTTAGGCATCCCTGCAGAGGAGCAGGGCGCCGGGGCCCCTCGTACATGAAGGGGGCACAGAAGGGCACAAGGTTCAAGTCACGGGAGAAACCGAGGAACGGGCCATGTCCTTTTCAATATCTGTTTGGCTGGGTCGAAATGGCAACCCACTCCAATATTCTTGCCTGGAGAATCCCATGGACGGAGAAGCCTGGTGGGCTACAGTCCACAGGGTCACAAAGAGTTGGACACGACTGAGCGACTTCACTTTCCACTTTCACTTTGGCTGAGTCAGGCGTTAGTTGCAGCACGTGGGATCTTCACTGCTGTGTGCAGCTACCATTCATTGCGGCACATGGCATTAGCTGCCCTCCCGCATATGGGATCTTCATATCACCCCCCATTAGGGATTGAACAGGCATTCTCTGCGTTAACCACTGGGCCATCGGCGAAAGCAGAGCCACAGCCATTCTTAACCTGCACAACCTCGGTGAATTCTCTTTAACGTAGTGGAAGACTGAGACTGGTATGAGGCCTGGCAGCGGGTCTTCTGGAACAGGGGCCCCTGAGAACAGTATGACCCCCATACGTGGTCAGGGTCTCAGACATCAGCAGTAGCTGCAGGCTCCAGTTACTGAGGGACTAGGGAAGCAGAAGACCACTCCTTTCCCAACTGCTCGGGCCCTGGAGGGGCAGCTGGACGAACGGACGCAGGACCAGGTTTCTGGTCCCCGGACCCCGCGATGTTCGCCTTCTCCCCTGGGCTGAGCTGTTCCAGTGCAAACTGCCCAGGTTGGTGCTACTCACTGCCCACCGCCACCACCTACAAGTCCAGCCAAGGTGGCCCATGCACATGCCGGGCCCACAGCCAACGCCAACTCCTGAGGAAGGACAGGCCTCTCCAAGTGAACGGCCTAAGGCCTGACAGGAAACCGGACGGTTTTCCGCTCTGCTCTGGCCCGACTGCCTCTGGCCACAACATTCAGAAGCTCCATCGCTCAACTTCACACAGGCCAGAACCACTTGTGAGGGAACCAGGCCAAAGAGCCTCCGGGGCAACGCTGTACTGCGAAGTCGTGGAACAGCCAAAATGGCGGCCAGGCGGAGCTTCTAAGACGTGCACACAGGCACGTACACAGTACACAGGGACTCAGGGAGGCACGCACGCACAAGGGCGCGCGCACGCATATGATGCACATGTAGGTACACACTTATTTGCTTACGTGCAACCAAGGCTTAAAGGCCATTAAGATGGAAGCTTGCGGGGCCTAGACAGAGATGTAATGTTTCAAAGCCAGTTGCTGCTGCTACCACTAAGCCGCTTCAGTCGTATCCGACTCTGTGCGACCCCATAAACGGCAGCCCACCAGGGTCCCCGTCCCTGGGATTCTCCAGGCAAGAACACTGGAGTGGGTTGCCGTTTCCTTCTCCAATGCATGAAAGTGAAAAGTGAAAGTGAAGTCGCTCAGTCATGTCCGACTCCTAGCGACCCCATGGACTGCATCCTACCAGGCTCCTCCTTCCATGGGATTTTCCAGGCAAGAGTACTGGAGTGGGGTGCCATTGCCTTAGGAGAACAGAAACCTGCTGCTGCTACTGCTGCTAAGTCACTTCAGTCGTGTCTGACTCTGTGCGATCCCATAGACGGCTGTCCCTGGGATTCTCCAGGCAAGAACACTGGAGTGGGTTGCCATTTCCCTCTCCAATGCATGAAAGTGAAAAGTGAAAATGAAGTCGCCCAGTCGTGTCCGACCCCCAGCGACCCCATGGACTGGAACCCACCACGCTCCTCCGTCCATGGGATTTTCCAGGCAAGAGTACAGGAGAACAGAAACCTAGACAGTCTATTAAAAAGCAGAGATAGTACCGACAAAGGTCCGTATAGTTAAAGCTATGGTTTTTCCAGTAGTCATGTATGGATGTGAGAGTTGGACCATAAAGAAAGTTAAGCGCAGAAGAATGGATACTTTTGAACTATGGTGCTGGAGAAGACTCTCAGAGTCCCTTGGACTGCAAGATCAAACCAGTCAATTCTAAAGGAAATCAGTCCTGAATATTCATTGGAAGGACTGAAGCTGAAGCTGAAACTCCAGTACTTTGGCCTCCTCATGCAAAGAGCCAATTCATTAGAAAAGACCCTGATGCTAGGAAAAATTGAAGGCAGGAGGAGAGGGGGACAGAGGATGAGATGGTTGGATGGCATCACCGACTCGATGGACTTGAGTTTGAGCAAGCTCCAGGAATTGGTGATGGACAGGGAAGCCTGGCATACTACAGTCCATTGGGTCGCATAGAGTCGGACACAACTGAGTGACTGAACTGAGGAGAACACGAGTTTTCGGCAAAACTAGTAAAAGCACCTTAAGGAAACGTCAAAAAAGACACCAGCTTCCTTTAAGTGATGTTCTGGTCCAAGATAGTTTACTGCCACAACTGACCTGACCCTTGAACATGACTGAGCAGCAGACCCCCTCAGAATGCAGACTTTTTCCAACTTTCACTTTACATATCTTTAAGGTCACAAAGTGTGCTGGGATAGAGGTCACAGCATAAGAAATTGAAAAGAAAAGGGTCTGAGTCCTGTTTCTACCCAAACTTCATCTTCCTGCCTTTGGCCCTTCACACATCAGTCCCCTTGTTCTGAGGGCATTTGGCATCCCAGCCTCAGCAGCTTGATTTCCAAACTCAAGGGAAGAAAAAAAGGCAAAGCCCAATGCCTCCAGAAAAGATCACCAAGCGTAATGAGGACTGCCAGGACATCAAGGCCCTTCTCTGCCTTGGAGCCTCCCTGTCAGCCTGCAGCACCTCCTGGAAGGGCTTCTCATCCAATGTCCTCCATGCAGCAGCCTCACTCACATCCAAATGCATAGATGCTATGGGCCGTGTAGGTGCCAAAGTCCGGACCCTCGAAGGCTGGGGGAGGGCGGGCAAGCGCACAGCAGGTCCAACGCAGGCTGGAGAAGCAGTGGCATTTAGAAGACACGTTATAACATCCCAAACTTCCTGCCATGTACTCTCAGAAAATAAGGACGACCTAGGTTGGAGGGAATGATGCTCAAACTGAAACTCCAGTATTCTGGCCACCTCATGCGAAGAGTTGACTCATTGGAGAAGACTTTGATGCTGGGAGGGATTGAGGGCAGGAGGAGACGGGGATGACAGAGGATGAGATGGCTGGATGGCATCACTGACTCGATGAATGTGAGTCTGGGTGACCTCCGAGAGCTGGTGATGGATAGGGAGGCCTGGCGTGCTGCAGTTCACAGGGTCGCAAAGAGTCGAACACGACTGAGCGACTGATCTGATCTGATCTGATCTGAGGTTGTTAGTTCCCTGAAAACCCAAAATGTAACAAGGGAAACAGGACAGACACAAGCAAGCCCATCAATGTCAATGTCAAGACCTGTTTTCAGAAGCCAAAGATGAAAATGTCCTCAGTTTTTTACCAACCTATATTAATAGTTAACATCCAATAGAGACCCAGTTCTTGGTAGAGAGCTGTTCCTACTAGCCAAGTGCCTGGTCCTGGGAGGAAGTGAACACTCAACACTAGGAAGAGACTGGAGGCAGGAGGCAGCAGCAACCCAAGAGCAGCCAAGCCCATCCAAAACCCTAACCCTTGGACCAGCATCCAGCCCACAGGTGCCATGGAGGTGCTTGTGCCAGCAGACAGGGTGAGCTGGCGCATTCCCCTGAGGCTGGAAGTAGGCCAGGATTTGACAGGAGTGTTTTGGGGGTAGGTTCCAGAACAAGGACAGGTGCCGGACAGTGAACATGGACAAGGGACCCAGAGACAAGGTCAGAGGGGTGGTGGGCCCAGGGCTCCTGCATATTCGTAGCGACTGGCTTTGACTCAAGCAGGAGGAGGAGCCTTCATTCCACATGGGCTTCCAGACTCCAACACCCATGCCCTGTGCCAGATGCTGAAGCCATGGGAAGAGGCAAAACCAGACTCTTCCACCCTCAGTGGTGGCCACAGTTTCCATCAGTAGACTAAGTAGTGGGGGCCTGGGAGCCATTGTCTTGCGGGTTTCTCTCCACTTTAATTCACACAGATGCTGAGCCTCTGCCATAGCAACCAGAGATTCATAAGTCCTGAAAAGTGAAGTCGCTCAGTTGTGTCCGACTCTTTGCAACCCCGTGGACTGTAGCCCACCAGGCTCCTCTGTCCATGGGATTCTCCAGGCAAGAATACTGGAGTTTGTTGCCATTTCCTTCTCCAACAGGAAGTCCTAAAGGTGTCCAAACCAGCATGAAGGAGCAAACTAAATTCAAGATCATTTTAGTCTTGACAATGCCTCATGTAATTCTCAACATTTAAGTCTATCAGCAGACTCCTCAGCAAAGAGCACCTGCTTGACAGCAGGTGTTCAGGTGACACTGCAGCATGTTCACGTTGGCTTCAGGTGACAGGAGCCACCATTGGGGTAATGGAAGGGCATCTGGGCAAAGTGAAAGTCAGCACCCAAGTGAGGGAGTGAAAGAACACAGGGAGAAGATCAACTCGAAGGCAAGGCCAGGCCCAGTGTAGAAACCTATAAACTGCCCAAGGATGAAGAGAGACATTTTATTTAGAAGTCAATAAAACATGTTGTTTATCTGACACTGCAACTCAGATACACTATACACAAGCCACGTTTCATCAGACGTGCTCACGAGAGCTGCAGCAGGCCGGAAAATGTATATTGATGAGGAAACCATTGTTCAAAGCAACATCCATCTACCCCATTTCATGTGAAAGAAATACAGATGCTCTCAACAATCCCATGTTAATTAATCATTTTAACTGAAAATACATCCATGGTTCCACCACCTCATTAGAGGTCAAGTTCATTAGAGGTCAGCGTGGTTGGTCTTCAGCCAACTGCTTATATTCCATTTGGTCAGTTTTTTCTTAAATTACCACATTCCTCTTCATTTCAGACTATTCTTAGAAAATATTTCCCAACATCTCCATGAAATCAGCAAAAAATAACTACTGAAGTTGAAATTCTACCCACTTGGAGGCAACTACTAGCCAACTAGAATCTGGACATATTGTTCTACATGCTACTGAATAATTAAGGGTAAAAATAAAATTTCAGAAAACATACACAATTTAGTCTTCTCTTGTTTGATGCCATGGAGTCTTTCCTCATTCTTTCAGGTTTCATTAAAGACAGCAAAGAACACTGTAAACTGATTTGCTAGTTTCCATGCTGCTGCTACTGCTGCTAAGTCGCTTCAGTCGTGTCCGACTCCGTGCGACCCCATAGATAGAAGCTCACCAGGTTCCCCTGTCCCCAGGATTCTCCAGGCAAGAACACTGGAGTGGGTTGCCATTTCCTTCTCCAATGCATGAAAGTGAAAAATGAAAGTGAAGTCGCTCAGTCGTGTCCGACTCTTAGCGACCCCATGGACTGGAGCCTACCAGGCTCCTCTGTCCATGGGATTTTCAGGGCAAAAGTACTGGGGTGGGGTGCCATTGCCTTCCCCTTGCTGCCAAATTTCCACTTCTGCAAAACCAATTTCAACCAGAAAAAAAGTAAAGCTAATCTTCTAGTTCTTCACATGGTTTAATTTATTCAGAATGTGGGGTAAAACGTTGGAAGAAAGAAAATTGATCATTGGCAAACAATGAAAATGTTAATTTATTAGTTTTATTTTTTAATCACTACATTGTCTTAGAATCATTTCCTCCTCTGAGTTCTGGAAAGCTTTAAAAACACGAATGCTGCCAAACAATGACCTTGTTATAAGCCAAAGTTCAGTTATTTTAAGGAATTTACTACCTTTTAGACAGAGTTCTCCTGAAAATCCTTCCAAACGACTAACTTTGTTAAGAAGTTATACAGGTTTACAATATAATACTGCATAGCTTCTAAACATTGTAGAGTTACACTCTGTGCATTACTTTTGCCTTTAACAAAGCAGTAAAAGCTAAGATGGATGATACAGATAAGGAGAGGGGAGACCGATCAGGAAGTGACTTCAGCCCACAAGGCTAGTCACAGACAATGAAGCCCAGGGCAGAATGAGATGTGGGCGGGATGCTTCAGCCTCCAAGGACCAGAAGGAAGAGTCATTTGGAAAGCATAACATTTTGCATCTACGGACTTACCAAAATATCTCCCTTCCTCAGTATCTTCAACAATATAGTCAATAAGCACCAAGTTTTCAGATCCTCAGGTGAAATTAAGCCCCACTTAGCCAGAGCCCAAACAGTTGGGAAATTCAAATAACTGGAATTTTTGTGAGAAGGGAAATTATTACAACCAAAAGACATAATACAAAAAACAATCAGCCTCCTTCCCGGTTCCAGTGGCTGCCAGGACCAGAGGGGAGAGGAAAGGAAAAGAGTCAAGCCAAGAGCTGAAAGCCAGAGGAAGGGACCAGATGCCCCCACCTGGAGGAGACTGGGGCACAGGGAGAGGAACAGACTGAGTGGAAGGGTGGGGAGTCATCCCGGTCTGCAGTCCGTTCACAGAGCCACAGAACACCCTGCCACTGACAAAGAAAATGACAGAAATCACTGTGGCAGTGGGCTCAGCCTGAAAAGTACAAGAATACAAAGTTTGAGGAAAGAATGCCCTGATATGCAGGTGACCTAAACACAAGCTCAGAAAGGACAGTTAGTTTGTATCCCATACTCCTAATCTGTTCCTTCTGCACTTCCCCTTTCCCTTTGATAACCGTAAATTTGTTACATACTATACAAAAAATACGGAGAAGGCAATGGCACCCCACTCCAGTACTCTTGCCTGGAAAATCCCATGGGTGGAGGGGCCTGGTAGGCTGCAGTCCATGGGGTCACTAGGAGTCGGATACGACTAAGCGACTTCACTTTCACTTTTCACTTTCATGCATTGGAGAAGGAAATGGTAACCCACTCCAGTGTTCTTGCCTGGAGAATCCCAGGGACGGGGGAGCCTGGTGGGCTGCCGTCTATGGGGTCGCACAGAGTCGGACACGACTGAAGCGACTTAGCAGCATACAAAAAATAGGTAGGCAACAAGGATTTACTATATAGCAAGGGGAATTAAAGCCACAGTCTTGTAAGAACCTATAACGGAATATAATCTGCAAAAACAAACAAAAAAACCAAAAGACTATGCTGTACATCTGAAATTAACACAATATTGTAAATTGACTATACTTTAACACTTAAAAAGTGAGAGTGACTCACAGTCCAAGGCAAGCCGTTCCCGGGGCCCCAGCACAGCCACAGGACACTGCCACTCGCAAGGGGTTGGGGGACCTGACCCCACCCTCCCCAGAGCCGACCCCAAGGAAGAAGGGGGCTGAGGCTGAGGGGCACCGAGTGTGAAAGGAGGGTGCTCTTCTCGAGCTGCAGACAGCAGGAGCCAGGTCTGAGCACAGAGGCAGCGTCAGAGGCACGCGAGCGGCACAGGTTGTTTTTAGAAAGTGAATTATCATGCGTAGGCCGCCCTTGGAAACTCTTACGATCCTGAGAAAACTGTCCTTGTTCCTCTCAAACTCCATCCTGTGTGATGGGGGAGACCCAGTGCTGCTGCCTGCAAACAAGAGAGACAGAGCACCTTTTGGTGACAGCCGTGCAACAAGGCTGCGTGTGTGCACACGCACACACACATATATGCTTCCCGGGGCTGCAAGTACAGTTTTCAAAAGTAACAAGCATTCCTTGATAATTTAAAAGTGCATGGACTTCCCTGGTAGTTCATTGTGTAAGAATCCACCTGCCAATACAGGGGACACAGGTTTGATCCCTGGTTTGGGAAGATCCCACCTGCCATGGGACAACTAAGCCCACGTACTACAACCACTGAAGCTCAGGCACCTAGAGCTTGTGCTCTGCAACAAGAGAAGCCACTGCGCTGAGAAGCCCACCCACAGCAACTAGAGAGTAGCCCCCACTCGCCAACTAGAAAAAGCCAATGAGCAGCAACAAAGACACACCTCAGCAAAAAAAAAAAAAATCAAATAAATGAAAGTGCATGACTCTACATAATCACACGCAGAAAATATTTCAAATACATTTAATTGTTGGGGCTTTCTGCAAGTACAGGTATAACTGAAGACTGCTACTCCAGAAGCCACTTCTGTGACTGAGAACTGCAGCCTGAGGAGCTGCTATTTGCCTCCCCTTTACCATGGACACCCTGCAGATTCTCACCAAGACCTTGGTGGGGACATGGAACATGAGGTGACTCCACCTCACCTCTCTCAGCCTCTGGACACAACAAAGGCGAAAACCAGATTCCCTTCTCAGTTTGCGGCAGGCACTTATCCCCAAGACTATCTGAGCAGAAGAATGGAACAAACATCCTGCCCTCAGAGAGCCTCTCCAGTCTCTTTGTAGTAAAGCAGCCTTTCGTGCTTCTGGATCCTAAGGGAGAAAAGGGCAGGTCTGTGCAAGGGCCACTCGCTCGGGCCTAGATCTGGCCTTCTCGGCACCAGGCAGGTCTCAGCTCCCCAGGTCACACCATCTGGGGGTGGGATCTAGAAATCTGCATTTCAACAAGCCCCCTAAGTCATTCAACATTTGGAAACCAAAATTTAAACCCAAATGAAACTGACCAATGTGAGGGAGGGAGGCAGGCAGCTTGGAGGTCAGAAGCTGGAGGAGATGGGGGCCCTGGGGCAGCTGAGCGAGGCTGACACCAGGCCACCCTGCCCGGGGGGCTGCCACAGAATCCACAACTGAGCAGGGAACACACACCATCCCCCAAAAGACTGACGGAGGCCCTCTTACCTTTCCCGATGATGCACCTGCTCTGGAGAAGCAGAGCAGAGGCCTGCCCTGCCCCAAGTGTGTCATTTCCCAAGAAGCTCATTCCTGCTACACCTTCCAGCAGCTGAAGATGTGCCCAGAGGAGCACCCTCCTCTCCAAGAGATACCCAGCCGTATAACAGACAACGAGGGCAGCCTCCAGGCAGAGGGGCCAGGAAGGGCGAGGTCTGCTGGATGGTGCCAGAGAAACAGGGTACCACAGGGAGCAGTGGGAGGGGGCCAGGAGATAGAGTCTCAGGCCAGGTCACTGGGACCACGTGGCCAGCTGCGAGTTGTTCTGGGGTCCCAGACCAGGGAACATGAGAACACCTGACAGTTCATAAACTGCATTTTAAGGAGCCCTCCCAGTGACTCTTACACATACTGAAGTCTGAGATCCTCTCTCTAAAGCCCATAAAAGATACACGGGGAGGGAAGGAAAAACCAAAGGTCAAAGGCACAGCAGTCTGCCCCCACACCACTGCAGAATCCAAGCAAGAAACACCAGGAATCAAACGCAGTTCAGTTCAGTCGCTCAGTCGTGTCTGACTCTTTGAGATCCCATGAACCACAGCATGCCAGGCCTCCCTGTCCATCACAAACTGCTGCAGTCCATCCAAACCCATGTCCATTGAGTCGGTGATGCCATCCAACCATCTCATCCTCTGTCATCCCCTTCTCCTCCTCCTACCCTCAATCTTTCCCAGCATCAGGGTCTTTTCAAATGAGTCAGCTCTTCACATTAGGTGGCCAAAGTATTACCTACGAGTAAGAATGGAAATGGCCAGGAGAGAATACTCTGAACTACGACCACAGGACTCGATGGCCCCAAGATGGATCAGATGACCAGGGAGAAGGAGGCAGAGCCAGGAGAAGTCTGGGTTTCTGGCTTTGGGACCCAGCTTTAGGTCAGGAAAAGAGAGCTTCCATATCACTGTACAAACAACTCTGCCAATGTCTGCCTCAAATTCTGTTACAAGCTACCTTGAGATGCTCCTGATTCAGAAAGATTTTACTTTAAATGCTTTTCTACAACAGCACAGGTGTGAAAGGCACTCCGGTGCCTTCTCCAGCTACAGTCTCCAGCAAGGATCTTGGGAAGCTTTATAAACAGGAATCAATCCAGATTCAGTCTTGGAAGAAGAGAAAGGCTAGAAAGAAATTACTTGACACGATCCAAATGTAGCCATCTGCAGAGAAAAGTATGAATCAATGCTTAATGCTCACCCCAATTTTGAATAGAAAGGAAACAGCACAGGGTCTAATACAAAACACATGTTAAAGGCTTCTCTGCCTATGAATGTCATTTTCCCAAGTTTCAATAACTTGGGAAATTCAGGAATGGACAGAAAGGTCCATTCTTAATTAACTACACTCATGAAGGACACTGTATAATTGAACAATGACAAATATGTATTCATTTCTGTCTTTACAGAATGTTTTATACTCATCATTAAATTCAGGTGTATCTCATGTTCTGAAAATTCTCTCTTTAAAGAGTAGCAAGGCCCACTCTGAGGATGTGGCTCCAGGGAGTGAGGAAGCGGTCCAGTTTTCAGCCTGGGTCCTTCCCTCACAGCTCAGGGGAGGACCAGCTGTTTGGCCTGGAAGAGGAGGCCCATTGTGGCCTCAGTGGTGCCTCCAAACAGCCCACGTGGAAGGAAGGCCAGCCTGCTCGGAATCACAGGCACATTTCACCCCATCCACATGGGCCTTGAAGGGGCTGCTATCAAGGTGATGAGCTCCTGGTCCCCAGGGAGATTCCATCCATGGATGAAGGGCTCTCCTCAGTCAAGTGACAAGACAGAGGGACCTCACGCCAATGGGCAGGTGACCACTCCTGTCCACTGAGAAAGAAGGTCAAAAAAAACAGAGCAAGTCCTGGAGAGAAAGACATCTTTGCAAAGGGAAGGAAATCATGGGAGAAAGAACAGCAGCAGCAAATACTCAGCTCAGTCCAAGACGCTACACGGAGAACCTTGCATCTGCCGCTACTGTCATGCACCTCTACACCTCAGCTGTGAACAAATGTGGTCAAGCTGATGTAAAACTTTATGACCCAGCCAGAGTCCTGGGCAAAGAAGAGCTGAGAACATGCCTGTATCAAGGTATCAAGGGCCGCCAGCTAGGAGGACCTGTCCGCTGTTGGGCTTGAAAGAAGCTGAGGCAGCAGAGGACAGATTTACTAGCTGTGGTGCGGGAGACACTCAACAGCCAACCAGTGACCTTTGATCAAAATCAGCATGTGCTCTTAGAAGGTATCTGAAAATAAAGTATAGCCTTTTCTCTTAGAGGGGAAGACAGAATGAACACCCCTTGAGTTGTGTGAGCGGCACACAGACAGGATATGTGGACAGAAATAAATGACAGATAAAGATGACAGAGATGATTGACAGACAGAAGGTTGATATAAATAGAGAATAAAGATGATGTGGATATACAGTCAGAAAACAAGAAACATTGGGGAAAAAATGAATGAAAAGCACAGAACAACGTAGGATACAGAACATACTAAGTGCAGCTCCTTTTACCAAGGCCCTTACTCAGAGCTACAACCGTGGGACATTCACAACTGAACTTCATTTTACCCAACAGTCAGAAATTAAGGAAGTTGTCAGAGACTATGCAAACTCTTTCGTTGAAGGAGATGTTATGGGATTGTGTAACACCAGAGCTTCAGGAAAACAACAGGGAGTTTCCGGAACACGTGGTCATCCTGATCTGAGGATAAAATGAGGAACTGCTGCCCCTCCGGGGTCGTGGGTCTGTCTGGGGGTGAACACCACAGACATGCCCTTTCTGCACAAATTATGAGTCTCCTTCAGAGGGCATTTTCTGAGACCTGTTACAGAGGTCAAAAGGCCACTGTTCTGGCCCGGTCCTTTCTCTGCCCGCCTTGGAACACCATTGTGCCCAGCCAGCTAAGGAAAGAGGAATACTTCTCTCAAGAGACCAAACCTGGGCCTCAGAAAAAGTCCAAAAGGAAAGACAATTGGCCTAAACACTGAATTAATGAACAACAAATGCATCAACTGCAGACTTCTACAAGGTGTAATTAGATCACAAATGCTTTTTAGAGACCTAGTGAAAGAAAGGAAAGGCAACCGTGAGAAAGAATTTAACCTTCAGGGCACAACGGACAAGTCCATATCCTGAACGTCCCGCTCCATGTTTAAACATCAGTTTGAAGTCAGACAGAGGAAGATAAACACTATATGACCTCACTTACATATGAAACCTAAAAAATACAACTAACGAGGGAATATAACAAAAAAAGCAGGATCACCAATACAGAAAACAAACTAGTGGTCTGTTATCAGGGGCAACATAGGGGTGGGGGTGAGGGGTAAAAACTACTGGCTACAAGGATGTATTTATAGCACAAGGAACGTAGCCAGTATTTTATAATAACTATAAATGGAGCGTACCCTTTAAAAATTACATAAGACATTTTAAAATAAAAACAAAAGATGGTTTGGGACGATGGAGTTTCTTTTCTGGATATTAAGTGAACAACAAGGAGTAACAGCAGACGCCGGAGCTTTCCCTCTTGCCAGCAAGCTTTCAGTCTTGCCAGCTGCTGCCCGGCCTGCATGTGTGCGTCACCCTCTGTTGTCACCTGTCATCTGCGGCAGGGCTCCTGGCCTCAGCAGTGCTGACACCTGGGGCTGGGTGACCGTCTCCGCCCTGGAGGACAGCTGCAGGCTCCCTGGTCTCTACCCACCCAACGCCAGCCCCACCCCAGCCTCCCAGTTAGGACAACCAAAGATGTCTTCCCCACACTGTCAGGTGTGCCCTGCGGGGAAGAGCGCCTCCGTGGAGAACCCGTGCTGGAAAACACCCCACGCGGTGGCTGGTTTCTCACAAATCGAGGGCCCGGGCTACACTCTGGACCCCAGAACACCATCCTGCAATTGCCTGCCATGAACAGTTGGGTGGGTGGGTCAGGGCAAGTCCACCACTAGGAGGCCAGGCTGACGAAGGGGGCCATAAAGGAGCAAAGGCCGGTGAGGGACCCTCTCTGGCCATCAAAAGAAGGGCTACGTCAGCTAGCACCTTCACACCAGGCCTCTGGGGATTGCTAAAAGGGAAAAGACTTTCAAAACAGCTTTTCCACAGGAACCCAGCCACCTCACCCTTTACCATTTAACTCACCAGCTGAAGACCCTTAGCGGTGTGTGCCCGCTGGGCCTCTGGGCCTGCTCAGCAGGTCCCCCCACCACCCCTACCCCCTCCACTTGGCGGCAGCACTTTTAACGGGAAGTGACTTGTGACAGCTCATAAACTGCTCTGAACACAAAGCAGCAGTTTGACCTCCGTTGTCAAAAGAGGTATTAACAAATTTGCACTTCTGAGTTCCCACACAGGCAATTTTCTCATCATTCTGACAAGAGAAATGTTTAAGGAAAACAACAAACAGCTCTGAGATCTATGGGTGATGTTTCCAAGGAAGTGCACATGGCAAACAGCTGTGCGTCTCAGCGACTTCCTCACCCTGGCAGGTGCACTGCACCACAGGCGTGACACCCGGGCTCCCCACCCAGGCAGCCCCTCTCCTGACCCTTTCCATAGAGAAGAGAGGCTCCCTGCTGTGTGCCAGGGCACACCCCAGCTCAGCCAGCTCCCTAAAGAAGTACCTGCAGGTGCCAGGCCACCGGAGATGCTTGAGGCAGGTGGGACCTTGCTCACAGCAGCCCCACAGACTTGCTGCTGTCCAAGGGTTCGAGCTCAGGGCCGCCGGGGAGATGCCGGCTGGTCCCTCCATCCCCAGGACCCCATTAAGGGGCAAGTTCTGACAGCCCAGGAAGCAGTTTAGAAAGTGAGCAAAATGCCAAGACACAAAATCAACAGAAGAGCCTGATGCAACTGCACGGAGAGGGTGCCAGGGGCAAGGATGGCCCCCCACAGACCCTTCCCTCCAGAGCACCCCCAGGCTGACTCACACACCAGCCCCCGCATCGCAGCTTCTGTTTCCACATGACTCAGTGGTTGCCACACGCCTCACCATCACCCCAGGCTCTGCCCTGTGGGGTGTGGACTGAGTCCCCTGAGGACAGTGTGACAGGAGCGCACACACGTGTCCGAATCCACTGTAAGGAACTCCGATGCTTCAGATGACTGAAGGAAAAGGCCAGGCTTCGTCACTGGGACCCACCAGGCCAAGTTTCTGCCCACAACTGCAACACCACCAGGGTCTGCATAAGTGCAAGGCCAAAGGCCAAAGGCCAAAGGTGGGCGCCAAAGGCCTCCCGAGGCCAGTCCTCTGGCCAGCACAGGGCTGGGGTGCTGCCAGTGTCCCCAGCACAGTAAACGTGCACAGGAGGACGAATGCACATCTGCAGCTGAGCTTCAGCAATCACATCAGGTTTCGTCAAGCTTCATTCATGGGGAGCAGACTTACTCCATCCACACGCACGGTTCCCGCTGGAAGACCCATGTCCCCTCAGACGGTGCCATTTCCAGGGAAGCCCAAAGGAAGCATTCTTTTCGATCTCCCTTCTTTGGTCACCAGGGTTAAGTTTTCACACAAACACTAACTTAACTTGAAGACCAGTAAGAAAAGCACCCCACCTCCTCCACAGCCTGAAACTCCACAACTCAGTGAAGCAATTGCAACATCTTAAAATGTAATAATACCAAGGGACCAACACTGAGACCTCTCTAGCTATCACTACCTTGGGGCGAAGCAGTTTACTAGCATAGGCTGGCGGTTCATTCATTTACTCAACTAACAAGTACCAGATAACGCCCTGGGGGGATGTCTGTGTTAGGTACCAGCCATGACTGGGGAAAAGCACCCACAGACAGCTCTTGCAGGGAGAGGAGCATGTCAGATCAGGGGCATCTGAGCACCTGGAGAAGGTGGGCACAGAAGTCAGGCTCTGTGCAGAGGTCAGACAGGGCTGGAGGGGCTCAGGCTGAATAAGAAACGTGAACTGGCATTTCGCCAAGTGTGGCAAGGGCTCTGGACTGAGGGCATCTGCCCGTAAACCCTTCTGCTTGACTTCCCACTCATGGCACTTTTCCTGGAAACTGGAAGAAGGTAGGAAAGGACCCAACCCGGTTCTCACTTCAGGGTGTTACAGGAGCAACTGCAGAGCACCAGGTTCTTAGCGACCTCACAGGGGCCCCAGGCACACGTGGGAAGTGCCCTGCTGAGGCTGCAGGCACTGCTCAAGGTCAGTTCGTCGAGCAGGACGTCAGTTACAGAGGGGACAAAAGTGAACAAGCCACAGGCTGGTCACAGTCGAGAGGGGGAACCAGTTCAGATGCTCTGCTCTTCTCTACATTCATTGTTTGAAATTTTACCATAATAAGAGGATGAAGATAAGCTGGAGGAATAAACATAGCAGTGGCTGAACACAACACAAATATGGGATTCAGTCTAGGCTTCCCTGGTGACTCAGATGGTAAAGAATCTGCCTGCAATGCAGGAGACCCTGGTTAGACCCCTGGGTTGGGAAGACCCTCTGGAGGAGGAAATTGCAACCCACTCCAGTATTCTTGCCTGGAGAAATCCCATGGGCAGAGGACCCTGGCGGGCTACAGTCCATGGCATCACAAAGAGTGGGACATGACTGAATGACTAAGCACTGGTAACAGAGGGTTTAGTAGGAGCAGTGATGAGACCCAGCAAGTCTGTGTGCATTGCACCTGTGATGCAAGTCACCGTGAGCTGATGCAGCATCAGGCACCAAAGTCAGGGAAGCTGGGTGAAGGGCAGGAGGACTCTGTAAACACAGTCACTGCAATGTCACTAATAGAAAGTTTGTTTAAAAAGGCCAAGGCGTAATGGTAGAAAGGAGCGGGGATGTGGATTTTAAAACCCTGCAGACACCCTGAAAACAACCCATAATTCTCACTGCTGCTACTGCTAAGTCGCTCCAGTCGTGTCCGACTCTGTGCGACCACAGAGACAGAAGCCCACCAGGCTCCTCCGTCCCTGGGATTCTCCAGGCAGGAACACTGGAGTGGGTTGCCATTTTCTTCTCCAATGCATGAAAGTGAAAAGTCAAAGTGAAGTCGCTCAGTCGTGTCCGACTCTTCGAGACCCCATGGACTGCAGCCCACCAGGCTCCTCCGTCCATGGGATTTGCCAGGCAAGAGTACTGGAGTGGGATGCCATCACCTTCTCCGATAATTCTCACTACCTCCTGGCAACTAAAAAGCTGCCCAGGTTGGAACCTGAAAGTCTGTGTGGTGAGAACGGATGTGTTTCTAGTTACGATGTTTGGAGACCTGGGGTTTGCCTGGGTCTTCCTCCTCCTTGGTTTACCGTCAATGGATAAGCAGTTGCTGTTAGGAAAAATCATTAAGAGCCTGTAGATAAAAAGACATTATAGACTTTCAGGAACAAAGGTAACCTAACTTTTAAAATCTTGACATCATTTGTGACCTACCTGCAGGAATGTTCAACCCTAAGGCTAAGTGCATGTGTGCTAAGTTGCTTCAGTCACGTCCAACTCTT
Source organism: Tragelaphus eurycerus (assembly GCA_935064755.1). Classification (NCBI taxonomy): domain Eukaryota; kingdom Metazoa; phylum Chordata; class Mammalia; order Artiodactyla; family Bovidae; genus Tragelaphus; species Tragelaphus eurycerus. The sequence goes on from CAKXYN010000023.1 coordinate 20,184,085, forward strand.
TTCAACCCCATGGACTGTAGCCCGCCAGGTTCCTCTGTCCACAGGATTCTCCAGGCAAGAATATGGGAGTGGGTTGCCACTTTCTCCTCCAGGGAATCTTCCTGACCCAGGGATTAAACCCACATCTCTTATATGTCCTGCATTGGCAAGCAGGTTCTTTACTACTAGTGCCACCTGGGAAGCCCCAAGATTCTCATTTCCAAGTGTGACTAACAGGATGTCAGAGGTGCAGAGTACCAGTGCCTCCAAACAAACTGGCCTAACGCCACACTGGGAGAGGACAGCCCCCAGCATGGTGGCCCTCCAGCCCAGCTCCAGAGATGGCAACAGGGATTCCATCTCCATGGGCCATGTTTCTTCACAGAACCGTGCCCACTCCTGTACCTACGCCAGAGGGTCACACACAGTCACACAGTGTCTGTGTTCTGCACCATGGACAGACTGAAGGGAAAACCTTATGTGACCATGGATTTCTGCAAGTGGTTCAGAGGAGGGCATCGGAGAACCCACATGTGTTCCAACACAAGGCTGCAGAAACACATGGATGTGGAAACTAAGGTCCCTGGGCCAGCTTTCTGAACAGTCTGCTCTCAGTTGGCAAGGATGTAGCCCCAGACAACATGCAAGGTGGGCTCACAGGCAACCCCAGATGACTTCAGGTGACCTCAGGCTGAGAGGCAGAGGCTGCAGAGAGCATGCAGGATTGTTCATGCTTTTAGATCAAAGTCAAATGGCGATTTGAGGGGAAAAGACGGAACCGTGATCCTGCGTGTGACTCTTTCCACATCTGAGAAAGTCTGTGTATATGGACGCGCAGGGCATCGCTCTCCATGCAGAGTGAACCTCACCATAGCAACTCATTCCTGCTTCCACGATGCTTAAAAAAGACAGACATCATGTTGTTTTCTACAGTTTTTCAGAAACTGATTTTTTGTTCCATGGCCTGTAGAAATCAAGTTCACTGGTGATTTTCTTGTTATAAAACTGATCACTGTAGCAAACAAGGAAAGGGTAAAAAGACAAGATTTCAAAACCATCCTTGGGCGATGCTGGATACGTCCATTCTTAAGGTCCTGGCCCATCCCCTGCAGGTGTTCTTCAGGGAAGTGTAGTGCCTGCCTCGTTCCAACAGACTCCTGATGCAGGCAGTGTGGAACTCGGTCCTGAGACAGCCCGCCACCGCTGGAGGGGGCAGGACCACAGATGTGTCCCCCAGACGTGGGGAGACTCCCACCTCACCCACAAGCACCCCTAGTGCTTGTGGTGTGACACATCACATGGGCTGAAGTCCATCACTCGAAATGAATCGCTGTGTAACTTGCCATTAACTGGAATTTGTCTTATTCTGGTTTTTCCCTTGTTCCACCTAAGTAATTTTCATATCCTCGTAAATTTGAAATCTAAGGTGTGCTGTGTGTGCTAAGTCACTTCAGTTGTGTCTCTTTGTGACCCCATGGACTATAACCCACCACACTCCTCTGTCCATGGGATTCTCCAGGCAAGTATTCTGGAATGGGTTGCCATGCCCTCCTCCAGGGGATCTTCCCAACTCAGGGATCAAACCAGGGTCTCTTGTGTCTCCTGCGTTGACATGTGGGTTCTTTACTGCTAGTGCCACCTGGGAGGCCACACAACTCAAGAAGATGAATCTAACACCAGAATAAAAGCACAGTCAGGTGTCTGGAGGATGAGTTAAGCTCCCAGGGACCTGTTCAGGGCTTAGTCTTCTTTGACAAGATGGGAAGATGACTCACAGATTGTAACTTTCTCTACTTTGAACTTTTCCTGATCCCAAGGACAGAAGAAAACAGCTGAGAAGAACCGAGGTTATAACAGACACTTGGTCTAAAGGGAAAAATCTCTGCCTATGATGATTTCAAGAACACTAACAAATCTGATGATCTTCCACAGTTTGATTCATTTGCTTGAAACAGAGAATTTTTCATTCACCAGCAGTTTATTTGGCAAGTGGGTTAAACTGGGAGAAGGGGAGGGAGGGTGAGAGCAGGTCATTTTGGGGAAAACAGTCAAATGAAAGTTAATGTAGATGAGGAAACACCTGGGGGTGGGGGGCGGTGTAGAGTTGAGCTGTGCCAGCGCCCCCTCGGCCCCCAGCCTGGGCTGTGCTTCAGTCTTTCTGATAGGTAGTAGAGGCCTGGCCTGACCCCTGGTGACTGTGGTGGACCCCCAGTGCCCCACCCCTCCCCCACCCCAGGAGTGGCTGTCCTGCTGTGTCCTGGCTCCGGCCTGTGCTCCCTGGCTCCTATGCTCGCCGTCCTGGGCAGTGGAGGAAATCTGGACAGGCAGGACACCCAACCGAGGCCTGAGTGAAGTGAGTGATGGAAGCACAGCCCTGGGGAGAGGGGTAGCAACCACAAAGCCCTGGCGGTGGAGCTGGACAGTGGGGAGCCCCAGGGGACAGCAGTCATGCCCCGAGGCCGGGCACAGCAGCCCAATCACCAGGCCCGGTTCACTCAGCCACTGGTCTGAAACCAGACTATGGGGAAGGCAGGTGAGTGGCTGGTCAGAGACCCCAGGGGAGGGACACACACTGAGCTGCTGGTGACAGAGAACAGTGACCAGATTTAGGGCAGATTCTGAAGGTAGAACAAGCCCCTGAACAGGGAGGGGGAGTCCAGGAGGGCTCCTGGTTGTGTGTCTGAATCACTGGGCGGAGAGAGGGGATCAGGACATGGCTCTAGTCACAGGCTTGGGGAGGACCACTGGCCAGTCAGGCCTGAGTGTGGAGTCAGGGGCAAAGGCCTCCACATAAATACAGAGCCCATGTCAATCCACGCAACGGAATTCTATGCTTTCCAGGCATGGATGCGAGGCTAAGTAGTCAGAAACCTTCCCCACTGACTGAAGGTCAGACCCTTCAGACATGGCCAGACCCCCAGGCCATGTCACCAAGCACCCAACCACATTTCAATAAAACCTCGCCAGAATCAGTGACAAAGAACCACAGGAAGGAAGCTCAGATAAGGGACGCTCAGTCCCCCCACCAGCTCGCCGGGCTCTGCTCACTGACCACCTGCCCCCTCCTCGCCACGTCCCCACTCCACCAACAGCAGAGAACATCCCAGCAACATAGAAGACAAGCACTCTGCTCAGCAAGGAGGGGCCATTTCCCCACACTGTCCTTCAGAGTCGGGCCACCCCCAAATGCCACTGACTCTCCAAGATAGTTACTGATCCACAGCCCAGGAGGGCAGAAAGCACTTCCTTTGCACCAAAACCTCCAAGGGACACCTGGCCCACACTGGCGGTTTAGTGGATGTCCAAGCAGGGAACGCAAGGGACCCTTTGGCCTCTGCCTCCATCACCAGCTCAGGACACACCTGGACTTGGGGAGAAACAGCACCTCTGGGGCCTGCAAAGGAGAGAGCAGGAAGCCGCAGAGCAAGCCTGACTCTGCTTGCAGTCCGAGAAGGCGAAGGGACACATGGTGGCCACAGAAGAGGAGAACCTGAGGAGGAGGAGTTGCCAAGGTCGAGGCACAGGGATGGCCAGGCACTGCCAGGGCTGGGGCAGCCTGATGTCACGGCTCAAACACTCCTCTGTTAAAAGGGGAAGCAGGCCGGCAGTAACCCGCACCCACAGCTGAACAGACAGACACCAAGACAGCATCCAAGCCACAAGGGGAAAACCAGCTGGTCTGAAGGGCACAGGACAAACAGGGGGACGTTGGCTCCATCGTGACCACCAGGTGACACTCCAGGTGTGAGAGGACCTGCTGTGATTTAAGTGCCACAAAGGGCCGCCGGCACAGCGTCCTCTAACAAGGGAGGTGAGAGCACTGTCCCACGTACCCTGCCGCAGCCACGTCTCTTTCTGACAACCACGGGGAAATGACTGTTCAGATCAGCCCTCAAGTTGCCTTGTACTTCTGAATTTGACTAGCATTTGCCCTAACCTCCCAAAATTATGCCTGTCCAGCCAGCAAGCTGCAAAGCCTGGGTTCCTTGAGAAAACCACCCACCGTGAGGCCTGGATGACTGCAGGGCACCTCTTCCCATCAGGTTTTGTACATTAAAATAAACTGTGATCTGAATCCCATATTTAGCTAACAGCTGCATTAGAAATTAATTACATTTCCACATACATCTCATTATTTGTTCCTTAAAGCCAAGGATCATGAGATTAAACACTGTCTTTGAAGAGCCTGAAAAAGTTCAAGTGTTTTGCAAACAGAAGCCACTATGGTCACCATGTGAAAGTGACAAGCCTAACTCCCTGGTATGAGCTCTTTGGAGTACGAACATTTAAGCATTTTGTGAAATGTGAACAAGTTCCAAGTTGTACAGCCCTGAGTTGGGGACAGAGCCTCCAGGGCAAACAATCAGGTGTGAAAACAGGTGGAAGGCAGGTGTCCCCACAGCCCCATTTTACCATCACTGCTGGCTGATTTACTTGATGTGGCAGAAGCTCCACAGAGACTCGGTCTGCAGACCTCCACCCAGCACCATGAAGTTAGAACCACTGAACTCTCCACCTCCAACAAGGACTGTGCCTCCCGCCTCTGAGTCCCACCTCCACTCACACTCGTCCCCTGAGCCCCCCTCTGCCCTCTACCATGCAGGTCACGGTCATGGATCAACTGCCACTTCCTCCCAGCACCTGTGTCCCCTCCCCCGCAACTCCGTCCTCCACCAGCCACGCGCACAGACGGGATGTGACCCTTGAAGCACAACCACCAGGCACACTCTGCGCTAGCAGGACCCGACCCAGGCTTGCTCTGTTAGTGTTTCCCTGTGCCCTTCCCCGACAGGCGCGATAGAGCTGGAAACGCAGGAGCCATGCAGTCACTGTGGACCCGCCCTCGTGCCGTAGCTGCCTGGACACGTGGTCCCACAGCCAACAATGGCCCCCGACTGTTCACACACATCCCGCTGTGAGCAAGAGTGGGCAGCACACACACTGCACAAGCGAACTGACCTATAACCCACACACGTGACCGTGAGAGCAGAGCCCGTGCTCACAGTGCACGAAGGTCACGGTCAGGTCTGCACCATCAGGACTCAGCACACAGGGTTCCGGGGGCCCGGGACAGAGACCCCTCTCCCTGCCATTCGCCCTGCAAACCACTGTCCGGCCACCTCTCAGCCCAAAGCCAGCCTCTCCCTGAAGTCTCCCCCAGCTGTACGGAGCAGACCAAGCGCTCGGACGTCGCGGGGCCCTATGGAGCAGAGGAGAGGGAGGGCACGTGCGGTGGTCAGAGCTGCAAGCCAGCAGCCTCGCCCCCGCCCCAGTACACGCTCCTCCCAGACTAACGGCTCAGACCTGGAGCGTGGTCACAGCAGCCACTTCTGGAGCCCAGACTCAGGCTCCTGGGTCTCCAGTCCTGGGGCAGGAGCGGGGTCCCCACCGCACAGGCTGCGCGCGCGCCCCAAATACTCGGTTCACTGGAAACAGCCGTGCTTCTCTGCCAGCTGGTCTGCGTGAGCTTTATACCTCCTCTGATCCCCTTCGAACCTAAGAAGCAGGCAGACAGCTGTTTTAGGGAAGGGCGTGGCTGGCAGCAGAGAAAAGCAACCTCCTCACCGCAAAACTTTCCTCCATACTATGCGGTGATGCGTCCACCCGAGCGGCTCCGGCCGACACTGGAGCCCTGGGGCCTCCGCGGAAGCCGCTCCCTTAGGCACATAAGTGAGTCCCGATTCCTAAACTCCAGAAAGTGAGCCACATCACAACAGGAAAAGGGTGAACGTTCACACTCCACACTCAGCACAAGGGAGTCCATCAAATAACAAATGCTCCAAGCCACAGAGGGGCCAACTTCATTTATCAGAAACAAAGGCTATCATTTCTCTGGACTAAATTTACTACCTAACTTACACAGTGAAGACTGTGTGTATATACTATTTTTACATTACTCTTCAGATGAAAATAAATAAATTCCAAGACCTCTGGTTTGGAAGTAAAAGACTGGTGCTCATATTTAAATACCAGTAGGATGGAAGCTAAGTTCCGAAGGCTTCAGAGTTTATCTTAAGAGCCCAAGTCACAGAAATATAATCGTCCAGCCAAGCCACCCTACTGTAACCTTAGCCACCCTTTAAATCATGCTGAATTCTATCCAGAAGGCCCTCCTTTCTGACTGAGGAGCGGCCAGCCCCGCACACAGGGACCAGCAGCCTGGTCCGTGAACCACTGATACTAACTCCTCAAGACCCCACACGGCTGCTCCCCCAGCCACCCCCGCCCCCTAAGGTCAGAGAGCTGGGTGGCCACCAGCTAGCCCTCTCAGTTCCTGGGGTCCTCTGGCTCACTACATCTCCAAGGCCTCGTCTGCCCCCCACCCCAGGCCTTGTCCAGGGTGCGTCTGTACCTGGAAAGTGGGGTGTGGCTGCCTGCATGGCCAGCGGGTTGGGGGTGGAGGGTGCCAAGCAGGCAAGACAGCCAAGGGGGCTCCCACAGGCTGTGCCCAGAGTGCCACGGTCACCCACTCAAGCATCAGCGCCGAGGGGGCCCATGGCCTTTGCTCTCTGCTCATTGGGCTCACCTGCCAGCGCTCCCAAGCACCCACACCTGCCCCACACCACTGCACGAAGGTGCCTGCGACCAAAACAAGCTAGTTGGGGCCCAATTACCCCAAGACACAGGTGTAATGTCTTGCTCCCTCCAGCTGGTCCCCACCTTTCAACCAATCAGGCTGCGCTTTGAGGAAAACAAAACAGACTTCAGTTAACTGCAATGTACTGAGATGGTTTCCCTTGTCTGGGGCTTCCAGAGCAGCCGGCACCGACACCCTCTGGAGTCTGCACTCCAGACGGGCTCCGGCCTTGGCTGGAAGCAGAAATCTGCAGAAGTGTAGCGAAAGGGGCCACGGCAAGACCCCCAACCCCACAGAGGACACCCAAGCCAGAGGTCTAGCATCAGCCATCAAGTGAAACAGTAAGAAGATGAGTTTCATGTTGGTATCCTTGGGGGAGAGGCCAAGGAAGAGTCTGATCTCAGAAGGCGAGGGCTGAGAGCAAATAGGATGACTGACGGGGGTGTCACTCAGGTCCTCAGGCACCTGCTAACGGAGCCGCCCTGGCCTCCTCGCTCCACCCCCAAGTCCACATTGCCCTCCCTGCCCCAGTTAGGGTGAGGGGAGCAGGGAAAGATCAGACACAGTCTTTGGCCATAAAATCCCTAATTTTCTCTTTAAAATGTATTATTAGACTGTTTATTGCCCTTAACCTGTCTGCCTAAGTTTAATTCAAATTTAAAATAGTACAAAGGTCTTATCCCCCACCCCCACCCCCGTGGGGACCACCCACTAACATCACTGCATCTGCCCACAGCACAGCCCTGGTGACAGCAAACTCTCTTCACCTGTGGGTCACCAGATGCTACACTGATTTTCACAACAGAAGGATGGGGTGGAGAATTTAAATATACCATTTCATTGCCAAACTTGCAAAGATTTTTTTTTTATAACAATATTCAGCACTGGCAAGGCTGCAGTCACCCCCATGTCCATGTGCAGTGCCCCATCCTTTCTGGGGGCCCCTCTGAAAGTTCTCACACCCACCAGCTCCTCCTTGAGGAATCTGTCCAGAGGATGTAACTGGAATGTAACCGGAATGTCTGGTGCAGAATTATTTATAATAGGGAAAACTGCCAGCAGACTCAGTGTCCCAGAACAGGCTTAAGAAAATAACAATATAACCACAGGGTGGAATTTAATACTCATCAGCAGTGGTATTTTTGGAGAATATTTAAATTACATGAAAATATATTCAAGATGGAATGTTAAAGTTTATAAAAAGTATGTAAGTTTGAAGCATGATTTTATAATCAATAAATAAGCCTGGAAAGAATCTACAAAACTGTTAATAGAGGTCGTCTCTAAAGGTAGTGGAATTATAGGTAATTTTAGTCATTTTTATTTTCTTCTTGTTTTTTTTAATCAGGAAAAAAAAAAGGATTTCAGAGACTAGGTCTGTAATGCTGATTTCAGTAGGGCCTGAAAGAATCTCTGGAATAAAAAGTCAGGTTCAAACAGAGTGTGGAGTCTGGTCTAGGGACCTTGGGCCCCCACCACCTGACAGGAGGAACAGACAGGAACTCCTCCAGATAGGCGTGGCCTCCACCACAAATGGATGCCCATCCACCCCCATCGCAGGGACCTCACTACACTGAGGCCCAACAGTGCCCACAGCCTGTGGGCATCACAGTACCTTCGTGGGGAACAGTACCACCCAGCCACTAGGGGGTATGAAAGGTCTAGAAAGGTCTAGTCCCGCCTGCAGCCTCGGAAAAGTCTACCAAGGGCTGGGGGTCATCCTGCAGGCTCCGGACATCCGCACCTCCTGGGGCCTCACTTCAGGCCCCATAAGCTCAAACACTTGGGTCTATCCAGGATGGACACAGGAACTGCACACAGACATGTGTGGTTGATTAACCCAACCCCACACAAGGCACAACAGAGAATCTAAGAGCTGTGATTTTCACTTGGCCCCACGTTTGGGGACTAGCTGAGTTCTGCTGCACAGGTAGGGCCTGGGCCACCTCAGCCCAACACAAAGGCTCTGGGGGCCAGGAAAATAGGACCAGCCCCCAACAAACCCAGCCAAAGAACATCAGCGAGGCAGTCCCATGGAGCCCCGCCCAACCCCAACTCTCAAAGCTGAGGCTGTGACCACAGGCAGGACAGGCACAGGACCTGGGGTTACAAATGAGGGGTGGGGAGGGACTTTCCCGCTGGTCCAGTAGCTCGGACTCCGTACTCCAATGCAATTGATCAGGGAACCAGATCCCACCTGCCGCAACTAAGACCTGGTGCAGCCAAATAAATAAATAAGAAATATTTTTTAAAAAAAGAAAGAAGAATGAGGCCAGGAGGAGAGGCGTAAGTCGGATCCATGGCGGAAGGCAAGCAGGAAGAAGGAGCGCTGGGCCCTGCTCAGGTCACAGAGAGACTTGGTCCTGCTCCGCTCCGACTGCTGAGTGGTCCCCAAAAAAGGCACAGCATTTCTTCACGCCAGCATCTCAGGCTTCTTGCTGCCTGTGTGCCTGTGGGGGGGTTGACGGGTGGCAGTGCCGACATCCTAGGGCTGCTAAGGGATGGAATCAGCTAACAAGAGTTCTCAGGACGCTAAGGACGACCTGGCACCGAGGCGCTGCTACTTCCCCCACCACTTTGACCCCTGGCCAGGAGAGCCCTTCAAGCACAGCCTGGCCTCCCACCTTCAGAACAGGGGACTTCACTCTGGAAATTCCCTCTCAACTCTGTGCAGAGGCTGCTGGCCCCAGGGCCACTGACGTCCAGCCACTCCTGGGGAACCCAAGGAAGCAGCACTGGGAGCCTGCACTCTGCAATCCCAGGGGCAGGGCCGCACCCCACGATATGGATGGAAGGATATGGGTGGGGAGATTAGACAGAGCAGCCTTCCTTTGAAGAGAAAGTCTGGGTCCACTTAGGGACTGTGTGGCTCACACGGACCCAATTCTCGGCCAGGCCAGGCCTTGGATCCCGTCTGCACAGAGGTCCTGCAAGTCCTTTGGCAGAGCCTCCACTTAGGAGCTAGCTTTGTAATATGAGCAGTGTCCCCACCAACAACTAGAGCTAGTCCATTAAGTTCATTACACCTGTCACGCTGCCAGCTGACTCTCCACATGCCAGGGATGAAAGTACACTGTGCCCAAGGAGTGCCACCAGCCCCCTCCCCCAGGCAGCTGGCACCCTTATCTCAGGCAACCAATTCTCAACGTCTGCAGCTGCAGAAACAACGCAGCCGTAAACTTGGCTTCGAGACACCTGAGGACCTGAGCGGCTAACAACGCAGTTCAGTGCCATCGGAAGCTGGACCCCGGGAGGAAGATGAGGGACCATGTCCCCTGACGCGAAGGAGAGTCGTGCGGGCCGGAGGCGCCCGCGAGGCAAAGCGTCACCGGGTCAGAAAAAATACAGAGCTGCTCTCTGGATCCTGCCGCCCTGCAGCCCTGCCGAAAATAAAATCAAGAGACACACCCTTCTTGCTTCCAAAGCGAGTCGAAGAATTCCAGGCAGCGGGCGGAGGTTGTTCACGCACCCCCACGCACCCTACGCACTGCACAGCCTGCAGGCTGCCGGGTGCCCAGCCCCGCCCACCGCTCGCAGACAGCGGTAATTTCTTTTTCCCTGTCATGTAACGTTAGCAATCTGTCTGGAGCTTGGCAAGCACCAACTTGCACTGTCATATAAACTGTCTGACAAACTTTAAGTTTCATAAATGCTTCGCTTTTCCAGGAGACAATAAAGCATCATTAAAAAAAAAAAAACTTGTCATCTCCTTTTCTGTTCCTTTTCTCTCTTCCTCTTCCAAAATAAAGGCCGGGTTTGGGGGGTAGGAGGAAGAATGAGAAAACAGAAAGCCAACCACAAAAGAACTCCCGCAAACAGGATCCTTAACCTTGAAAGTCTCCACACTTTTCCAATGCCAAGTGAATGAGCAGATAAATGAACGGGGGAGGGGCGGCACCACGGCTGTGGGTCTTGACGGGTGCAGAACAAAATCTGCAAAACAAAAGTACGGTCATTAAAAATGAATAAAGGGTGTGGACAGCAGCCCCCACCCGCTTCTGCTCTTGGGGATTTGAGCCAGACACTCCGCGTCCTCATTAAGTGGTGTCTGGCAGGCTGCCGGGTTTTAGTGGGTTCTGGGAATGCCAATATATTAACCAGAGGACTCTTTGCAAACCCTTTAGAGTTTTTATTCTAGAAAAGTCAACCATTTGGCACAAAACAGCCTTATTTTTGTCCGGGAAAGCTCTCTGCTGCCAATCAAGAGAGAAATTATAGCTGTGTTCTTCGTAATTTCCAAGACTTATCTGGAAAACAAGCTTGGGGGAAAGAAAAGTCCTTACAAAAACAGCTTAAAAGGCCAAAGTACCATTTTTAGTGGAAATTCAAAGAAAAGCAATCCATACTCAAATCACATGGATAGGACACAACACAAGCATTATTTTCACATCCTCCTATGGTAGTGAGAAAAACAGTATTACTTTGAATTACAAACCCAATTATTTCTACAGCAATTAATACAGGTGCTCACTTGTGTCCCCTACTTGCCTAAAAATGAAACTAATAATGTCACCAAAATTTCCCTAAGATGTGGCAAGTCTCGTGGCCTAAAGTTTCAGACGGAGGCAGAAGCTATACATTGCTATTAAAAACTGAAGCTTCACCTTCCTTCACACCCAGGGTACAAGGTCACGGTATAACTCCAGACTAACACATACCATGAAGGCAGAAAGTCACTCTGACATCAGAAGACTGGCTTTCCGGAGAATGTCCTAAGACCCCTAAAAGTAGAGAGTGGAAGCAGGAAGAGAGGGCCACTGGAGGGCACTCCACACCATTCTGCACTGCTCACCATAATCCATATGAAGTACATCAAATGTTTCTAAAAATTTTGCAGGTTAACATGGAAAGACTATTTCATTTCTTTCTTCTGTATTAACTCTCACCTCAAAGAACAGATACCTCACAGAAACATCATAAGCACAGACGCAGAAGAAAGATGAAAAGAAATTTTCAAGAGCCACCAGGAAGACCCAACCAGTCATGGGTGCCACTGACCATGCCCCACGCCCTGAGTACCTCCTACCCAGACCATGAGGGTGACTGCACAGGGATCCAGACAAGCTCAGGGGTCTTTGCTGGACCACAGGCCAGGAACCACAGTGCCCAAGATGCTAACTCACTGTCACTTCCCTAGGCTCCCCTGTCCAGCTGGGAGGTGCCCCTCCAGCAGCCCCAAGGAACAGTCGATCTCATCCCACGAGCCATCGGTCGCTCTGCCAGGCCACTAAGTCAACCATGACTGTAGCCCAGAACTGTAAACACCTCTGCAGGCGGGTGGATACTGCTCTCAGTGCCAGGCAAGAAAACTATTCTTAGAGCACTGTCAGCAGTCTGGAGGGGGTGGGGAGTGAGGGCGAGTACTGAAATTTGTCTGTGTATGTATATACTCTGGCAAGTGGGGGCGGAGACTCTGACTTTCAAACGACAGGCCACCAAATTGGGACGAAATCCTTTAGTAAGCAGGTGCCACAGGCCAGGTTCCTCTACAAGACTGTGGTCATGCAAACAGCCCCAGAGAGGATTCGAGAGGGAGCCCTAAAAGCCTGCTGGGGACAGTTTTCTCCATCGTAAATACAAGCCTCCACCAACTAGAAGACTCCACCAACAGCCAAGACTCTTCCAGGGTAACAGCAAAATATAAAGAAATCGGGGGCTGGGGGGTACGGCTTTTAAAACAAGGGAAGAAGGCAGCTCCATGTCTGCAGCAGCAAATCCCTCACTGGCATTTACAGTCTCAGCCCTATTTCCTAACAATGTGCTCAATGTCAATAGCAAAGGGAAGCTCTTAAAAGAATTAAGCTCTAAAAGACTATGAGGAATATACCCCGTGTTTCAAAAAGCACTTCTTTGCAAGGACCATTAAAGGGCACCCATCCAAGGGTTGACAGGAAACCAAATATTATAATTCAATACATGTACATGGATAAGATCCACTCTTTAGTCCATGCTGCTGCTGCTGCTGCTAAGTCGCTTCAGTCCATGGAATGACTCAAATTTGACATTATGACCCTTCACTGAACATAAAGAACATGTTCCAAGATTACTGTGCAGACTCCAAGGGCAGCTGTGCAGAGGAGACAGCACACACAGTGTAAGCCCTGAAAGACTAAACCCTCCTATGAAGACACAGACCTGACTGGACACCCTGGCAGTTTCTCCGTGCAGGGTCACCAGGACTATTGTGCCACTCCAGGGGACCCGGACTGGAGATCACCCTTAGGGTCAGCCCAACAGGCAGAAGGGCCATTTTCAAAGGAATCTTCCTTTTAAAGGAAGAGATGCACCAAACTTGAGGGCAGCCACCTCCACTGCAAGAAGCCTACTAACACCAGCTCCAGGACCAACTCTGTGCAGCTCACTTCCCTCATCCCACAATGCCCACACACAATAGGGCATCCAAAAATACTCATCACAGTCATAACTCACATTTAGAATGCAGCACCGAACTACAAGCCAGGGGTCCAGAGATGTGAAGCTACCAAAGTAATAAGAGAAAAAGAGAAGAAAATAGATGGGACACAGAGGAAGAGAAATAAGCAAATCAAAAATAACCAATTTCAGCTAATTAAAAGAGTCCTACGGGGAAAACAAAACTTAAGCTACTGAATCCACCGCATTCACTGACACTCCTGCGCCTGGTGAGTTTCCTGTGCAAAAGCCCGCCCGGGTTCACTCGGCAAGCGGCCCCGAACCCCTACCTTCTCCAGGTGCCCCCCACCTGTCGCGGTCCTCGTTGTCTTCCTAAACCCCCTCGCCCCCCGCCTCATCCGAAGCCTCTTCCTTTTCCAATTAGGAAAAAAGTTTAAAACCAAGCTGATGCTCTGGGGGCCAGTACGGCGAGCGGCCCAGCACCCAGCTTACCCGGCGCGCCCAGTCCCCGGACAGCGGGCGAGGTCCCGGGAGGCGTCCCGCGCGCTGTGCCCCGCAGACCGCACGACAAAGCGGGGCGGCAGGGCTGGGTGCTCGTCCCTTCCTGTTTATTCCGCCGCGAGGGTCACAGAAATACTGCCCACGCCCGCTTCCTGCGGGTTCGGGGCGCAGCCTAAGGGCCAGCGGCGCCCAGACCAAGGGGAGCCCCTGCAGCCCGCGCCCAGCGCAGCGCGCTCAACACCCGAAAGCGCGGGGTCCAGGGTCCTCCCGCCCCGCAAACTCGGGCAGGTCCCGCACAACCTGCCCGCGGACCCCCGCCTCCCCCACCCCGCCGCGGCGGCGCACAACCGCACGGGGCGCCAGGAAGCTGACGGCTCGGTGGGGGCCGCGGTCCCGCGCCCGCCCCCGGCAGCGCCGGACGCCGCCGTGCCCAGCGCGACCCTGGAGAGGGCGCCGACGGCAGGGATCGAGGACATCCCGTTCCAGCGTCCCGTCCTCCCGCCCGCGCCTCCGCCCCGAACTTCGCCGGACGCCGCAGCACTGGGTCAGCCTTTACCTGCTGCCGCGGCTCTGGAGTGAGGCGGCGGGCGCCCAGGGTCGGCGGGGGAGGGCGGGATGCTTTAAGGGCCCGGATCGGCCGGGGCTCCCCGCGCTCCCCGCCCCCTTCCACGCTCCCGGGACGCGCAGTCGGCCTGGCGGCGGCGGCTCCTCCCCGACCCGCAGGGGATCCCCGGCCTCGCTGGCGGGTCCGCAGGGCCGGGCGGGGAAGCGGGAGACAGTACCGTCTCCGCCTCCGCGCCGTCTGTCTCCCGCCGGCCCGCTCGCCGCGGCCGCGTCTGCCTCGCGGTCCGCCGGCCTCTCCACCCTCCCCATCCCCCTCCTAGCGGGACCGGCGGCGGCCGGGCGGGGCGGGGGCGGGGTGGGCCGTCCGGACCCCGAGCGGGCAGCGCCGACCTCCGCGGACTGCGGCCACAGAGCAGGGAGAGCGGGCGGCCAGGCCGCGGGACCCCCGGCTGTGCACGAGGTTCGGCTCGGCCTGCCGGGGCGCGCGCCCACCGCCGGCCGGACTGGGAACTCCATCCCGTAGCTGGAGACGGCGGCGGGAGCCGCGCACGCCCCTGGTAACCTGTCTTCCTACACAGGCCCAGACGCACAGTAGGACTGCAGGACCCTTAGTAGGGCTGATAAATCCTCCTGTTCGCCCAGTCAACCCCTTCGCAGACAGGAAGGTCAGATGGATTCTTCCCACGGCATCCCTTTCTCCTTGGAGGGCCTACATTTCTCCTCTTCTGAAGGCCTTTGGAACTTGAACTCCATCTGAGTGTGGACAGCATAGGTGTTGTCTTTCAGAAGTATGAGCTTTCACACTCACTAACCTGACCCGTGTTTGACTGAGATTTGGTTATTGCCACAGCACCCGGGCATTTTAACCCAGCTTTATTACAGCCACGAAAATTAGCCACTCACCTAGAGTCAGACATTCTGGACTGTGAAGTCAAGTGGGCCTTAGGAAACATTATTAGGAACTAAGCTAGTGGAGGTGATGGAATTCCAGCTGAGCTGTTTCAAATCCTAAAAGATGATGCTGTGAAAGAGCTGCAATCAATATACTGGCAAATTTAGAAAACTCAGCAGTGGCCACAGGACTGCAAAAGGTCAGTTTTCATTCCAGTCCCAAAGATGGGTAATGCCAAAGAATGTTCAAACTACTGCACAATTGCATTCATTTCACACGCTAGCAAAGTAATGCTCAAAATGCTCCAAGCTAGGCTTAAACAGTACATAAAGTGAGAACTTCCAGATGTTCAAGCTGGATTTAGAAAAGGCAGAGGAATCAGAGATCAAATTGCCAACATCTGCTGGATCATAGAAAAAGCAAAGGAATTCCAGAAAAACATCTACTTCTGTTTCATTGACCTACATGAAAGCCTTTGACTGTGTGGATCACAACAAACTGTGGAGAATTCTTAAAGGGATAGGAATACCAGACCACCTTACCTGCCTCGTCAGAAACCTGTGTGCAAGTCAAGAAGCAACAGTTAGAACTGGACATGGAACAACAGACTGGTTCCAAACTGGGAAAGGAGTATTTCAAGGCTGTATATTGTCACTCTGCTTATTTAACTTCTATGCAGAGTACATCATGTGAAATGCCAGGCTGGATGAAGCACAAGCTGGAATCAAGATTGCCAGGAGAATTACCAATAACTTCAGATGCGCAGATGATATCACCTTTATGGCAGAAAGCGAAGAGGAACTAAAGAGCCTCTTGATGAAGGTTAAAGAGGAGAGTGAAAAAGCTGGCTTAAAACTCAACATTCAGAAAACTAAGATCATGGCATCTGGTTCCATCACTTAATGGCAAATAGATGGGGAAACAATGGAAACTATGGCAGAATTTATTTTCTTAGGTTACAAAATCGCCATGTATGGTGACTGCAACCATAAAATTAAAAGAGGCGTGCTCCTTGGAAGAAAAGCTATGACAAACCTAGACAGCATATTAAAAAGCAGAGACATCACTTTACCAACAAAGGTCCATGTAGTCAAAGCTATGGTTTTTCCGACAGTCATGTACAGATGTGAGAGTTGGACCATAAAGAAGGCTGAGCCCTGAAGAATTGAGGCTTTCAAACTGTAGTGCTACAGAAAACGCTTGAGAATCCCTTGGACAGCAAGGAGATCAAACTAGGTGGCCCTTAAAGAAATCAACCCTGAATATTCATTGGAAGGACTGATGCTGAAGCTGAAGCTCCAGTCTTTTGGCCACCTGATACAAAGAACTGACTCATTGGAAAAGACCTGATGCTGAGAAAGACTGAGGGCAGAAGGAGAAGAGGACCAACAGAGGATGAGATGGTTGGATGGCATCACCGACCCAAGGGACATGAGTTTGAACAAACTCCGTGGAGACAGTGAAGGATAAAGAATCCTGGCATGCTGCAGTCCGTGGTGTCACAAAAAGTTAGACATGACTTAGTGACTGAACAACTGCCAAAGTTAACCCCCTGTGGACATAGCAAAATATGCCAACCTGGGATTTCAGGCAGGGTCTAACAGAGGTGTAGCTAATTAGAACAGCTCATTTTCAATGTCTCCACCCCTTGCCAAAAATTGACCAGCTCATACTTTCATAATATCAGAGAAAGGAATCTTTTGAAATCTACAATAATTGACCGGTAACTTTATAGTTAGTGAAATGTTAGCTTAATTCAACTTGCTTTAAAAAGTCCTCAGCAGTCCTCAACCAAGATGGTAACTTCCGGGTAGAAGCGGATCAGTGCTCATAAGTGATACCATTTAATATTAACTGTCAGTTATTGGAAGCCATGTGCCAAGCCCTGTACTAGGAACTTCACATAGATTATCTAATTTAATCTTCAGGGTAACTGTGGCAGCTAGAACATCCCCATTTTACAGATAAGAATGTTGAAGCTATAAATGATTAACTTGTTTCCAGACCACAAAGTTGTTGTTCAAAGTTGCTACTGAGTCATGTCCAACATTTTGCGACCCCATGGACTGCAGCATACCAGCCTCCCTGTCCCTCACCATCCCCTGGAGTTCGCCCAAGTTCATGTCCATTGAATCAGTGAGGCCATCCAACCATCACATCCTCTGCCAGCAGAGGATGAGACTGCAAAAAGGTGAGTGAAAATCCTGGTAGGCACAGTTCAGGAGCTGAACCACACTGCCACCTGCTGGCAGGCTGACATCCCTCAGCTCAGCTCAGCCCAGCTCCCAGCGAGTCCCGATGGAGGACGTCTACACCTGTGGGACAGTTTAGACTCTGGTTGCCGGGGGGAAACCTCTTTAAATGCCTTTGAGCTGAGGAGTGCTTAATAGAGGTAATCTGAATCTGACAAGCATTTACTTGCTAGCTTGTTATTTAATGTTCCATGTTAACAACAGCTGTGGGGTTGGAGAAACTGGTCTTGCCCTTCTGAGGTCAACAGAGGAATGGCATTTTCCTTCTAAATCTGACACTGCCCATGGGCAGTGAGGAAAATGTTTTTTCCAAGAACAGGAAACAGTTTGTTCTATTATTGTGCAATATTTCACTTGTGGATCATTTCCATGTATATGATTTCACCCTCTTGAGACCTGAATTTTAAATCTCGCCCTCAGCTTTACCTTTTATGAGAATCTTAGCTCATCTTGCTTTCCCTTTTCTTGCTGTCTTCCCTCAGTTATCACGAGAAACTGCAGATCTCTATTTCTATTTCTAAAGAGTAGCTAGGGGAGGAGCTCTGTCCTTGTACTTGTTCTGCATTTTAGCTTCTTCCTCCCACAGCCCTGCACACACATACAAGGGCAGCAAGGGCACAGCAAGGGCAGAACCAGAGGCATCAGACATATGTTTGTTTTCTGTAAATCTAGCATGACCAGACCATCCATCAGCTCACCTGGCGGTCACTGACCTCTCACCTTCACTTTGAGGGCCCAGGCAGAGGCCAAGAGAGCAGGACTTCATTCTATTCCAAACAGTGGAACGTGTAAGTCTACCTGACTCTCACAAAGGGCTCCAGAGAGATTGAAGGAAAGAATGGAGTCTCATGATGGACGAGTAAATAAATACAGAGGTAAAACATCACTAAACTGGGTGGAAATCAACTGAAAATGATTTCGAGGAATTGCATGTAGGAAACAATCTTTCTCAGTATAAATCCACTGCCTTTTACCTGGTGTCCATTAAATCTCAACCGTACTTAGTCCACAGAAGAAGGTCAGTCATCTGAGGAGACAAAGACAGAAGTATAAACATGAACAAACGATTAAAAAAAAAAAAAAAAGCTTCTGAGGGCCCGAACAAACCACAAGCTGAATGTGAAACAATTCAGTTATTTAGCTCTCATGTATAATATTTAAATGAAACTTAAGCCATCCAAAAAGACCCACCCCAAATGGAAAAGGAGCAAGAGAAGTGTGATGGAGGGCAGCTCTGCTGGGAAGTAAGCACCCCCATTCGGACAGGTTACAGGGACAGGACAAGGATGAACTCAGTGCCAGGAGGGAGGCCTCTGCCCGTGTGTCTTGGCAGTATCATAGGCACACTTCATCATGCCATCTGCACCATCAAACTGTCTCAGTGTCTGGTCTGTAAAATGGAGACAATTCCCACCTCATATGATCTGTGGTGGGTTGGCCACACAACACCACCTCCATACAAACAGCTCCTCTGGGATCTGGCTGCCCCTCACTGTTCCAGGACCTGCAAACTTCACTCCTTGCTCTAGGGGTACAGATTCAAAATCACCAAAGACAGGAAGGAAAATATTCTGCAAGGAAAATACTCTGCTTCTAGCCTTGTGCAATACTTTCCTTGGGCCAAATGAAAAACATCTGCTCTCTCTCCTTGAAGGGAAGCGGGAAGAAGAAAAAGAAAAATGTGGCAAGAAAAAGATGTAAATGACCACCTCAAAGACTGTCCATCCAGACACACTTAGGTGTATGGTTTCTGTACATCAGTTATCAAAAGGATACAACTCCTGCCAATGGTAAAGTTCAGTGTCATCTGTCTGTTGAGACCACAGCTCTTCACATCTCTGCCTCCTTTGGTGCCCAGGTGGCCCCCACCCACTTCCCCATGCCCAGCAGAGCCCCTCAGGACAGGCTGACTCCACCCGTTTTGGGGCCTGCTCTCTGCTGCAGTGACCAGCAGCTGAGTTAAAAGTGGCCACTGCAGCCCCACCCTCGCCCACTGCTTTCCAACACATGGTCAGTCAGCTGTGTACAAACAGTAAGTTGCATTCAAAACAGAACCAGGCCCAAAATATCCTCAGTAAATTTCAGCTTCCTTCAGCCTTTCTCATCCTTGCCCTCAGGGACAGGCTCTCTGGTGACTTTGTACTGGGTCAGGTTAGCCACAGAGGGTGGGGTCTGTGCTCCCTGGAATTCCCTTCCTCGGGTTCCAGGTGTTGAAACAACTTTCTGGCCCCAAGATAGAGCTGCTCGTGGGGTTCCCATCAGCACACCGAAACGTAGATGACTCTCATGTCCTGTCAGTGCTCATTTGACCAGAAACGCAGGGCATCCAGCCAGCAGTCCTCAGACCACAGCCAGCTCTGGGCCTTCTCACCCTATAAGCAGGCTACCTGGGCCCAGGCCCTCGCATGCTTCCTCTCTGTCTCATCTTCGTTCTCTACTCTTTATCCTGAGAAAGCTTCTTGCCTTCTGCCCCACTTTGCAGTTTGAAAGGTCCGCTTCATGAGACATGTTTATCACCTGAATTGTTTTCTTTAGTCTTTCTCAGACGCAAGTTAGAAATGCCAGAAAGTCGTGGGTGACGTGGAAGGAGGCATGCTTAATGCCTCTGTGGCATTAAGTGGCAGGACCTCCCAAGGATGTGGGGTCCAGGTACAGAGCAGCTTCATACCCCTGACCTGCTCTCCCCTCATCCTGTCCCCTTGTCTTGGGTCGGGGGTGCATGCACAGCCCCATGGAGAAGGATGCCAGCATCTTCTGCTGGTCACCTGCGTCATTTAGGCTGAAGGGACAAAAGATAAACAGGGTTTGTTTGCTCTGTGGGCCCAGGGGGCCTGTGGGTACCAGTCTGCCCCCACCCACCCCTTCACACCCAGTCATCCTGCCTGGACCCACATCAGTGCCATTCAGTACACTGCTCACCACTGCCTGTAGTAAATCTCAACTCCATATCCCTTTCTAAGTCTCTGCTTTTGTGATCCAACCCTGATGACAGAGCCACGGGCCAGGGTATCTCTGCCCCCCAGCCAGATATCAACTGTTGGTGGAGAACAATACCCTTCCAATCTAGCTTCTTTATTAGGAAAGGTGTTCCCCCAAAACAATCAAACTGCTTGAAAAGGTCCTTTACAAAAGAAGATACGAAATAGCCAGCAAACACATGAAAAGGTACTCGCTCATTATTGTTCAGTTGCTCAGTAATGTCTGACTCTGCGACTCCATGGACTGTAGCACACCAGGATTCCCTGTTCTTCACTATCTTCCAGAGTTCAGATTCATGTTCATTGAGTCAGTGATGCCATCCAACCATCTCATCCTCTGTCACCACCTTCTCCTGCCTTCAATCTTTCCCAGCATCAGGGTCTTTTCCAAAGAGTCACCTCTTCCCATCAGGTGCCCAAAGTATTGGAGCTGCAGCTTTAGCATCAGTCCTTCCAATGAATATTCACGATTGATTTCCTTTAGGTTTGACTGGTTTGATCTCCTTGCTGTCCAAGGGACTTTCAACCATCTTCTCCAGCACCACAATTCAAAAGCATCAATTATTTGGTGCTCAGCCTTCTTTATGGTCCAACTCTCACATCTGTACATTACTGGAAAAACCATAGCTTTGACCATACAGACCTTTGGTGGCAAAGTGATATCTCCGCTCCTTATAGGGAAATATATATTAAAGCCATAATGAAAAGTTTTAAATGACTTCAAAGTTTAATCCAAGGAGAGAAATTAATGGGAAACAAGGTTAACTAAGCTAAGCCCTCCTTCTGACCTCTCAGGCATCAGTAAACTTCTTGGAAAGATTCTTGAGCTAACTTCCTCTTGTTCCGGTCAGCACTGAGTGTGAGCAGCTGCCCTTATGAGGCCTCAGTCCTGTGAGCACCCAGGACAGAGTGACTGGTAGGCTGAGGCTGACATTTCAGTGGCTGATGACATATTATTTATAGGATATCCAAGTTATCAGTGGGAAACCAAAGTAGAAGTTGGGAATTCTGGTGAAAGTCTCTGATTACAAGAGGAAGAAATAGGTCAATTATGTTAAAATAATTCTGTGTGGGCTGCCAGCTACTGACCACAGAGACATCCCTACCAGAAGTTACATAGTAATACTAATTTGATCCTTAAAAGCAAACCTCGGTCTCACATACATGTAGTATGTCAAGCCACACAACCACCATGTTTGGGGGCCCAAAGCAGGTCCTCCTGCCACGCCATGGCTAAATGTCAGCTGCTCGTAGTGGCCCCCCATGCTGGCTTCTCTAACGCAGGGGCATCACTTTCTCCTCACACACACACGTAGCATCATGTTACTAGATGAAAAAGCAGTTAAAACCAATAAAATAACTGAATTGCTGCTGAAACCACCTATGTACACTTAGTCTTGATCATCTCCCAAGCCTGGCCCGCAGGAACATTCTTCTAAAGACAGAGCAGAGCATAAGGCAGGCAGGGCCTCTCTTGCAAGACGACTGATGTGTAAACAGAGAATTGTCTCCGCACACGAGAACATTCCTCTCCATCCAGGTTTTTATATCTATGCTGCATATAAACATATTCTGAGACCATGCTGCATATAAACATATTCTGAGACCATATACCTACTTATATCGCTTTGTGTGTTTCTAAACTTTATATAAATGCTATTATATGGTACATTTGACCTTTTCACTCATTACACAGTCAAAATTTATTCAAGTTGACACGTAGTTTTAGTTCACTTAGCTGGTAATACTGTTGCACTATGTGACTAGATCTCCTCTTCTTGAGAACATTTAGAGTTCCCATCTTCCCCATTCTTACTCCATTGCAACATGACCATCCTTGTTACGGCTCTGTACAGAGATGTAAGACTTTTTCTCAGTGTTTATAGACGCTCAGTACACACGCTTAGACTGGGACTGCAGGATCTTAAGGTTTGTTCATCTTCAATTTTGGGTTGCTTCTTTTCTAAGCAGAAACTTGATGGAATTGGATTTTTAGTGGCCGTGTGTCCTGCTACTGGCAACCTCACCTGCTCTTTAGACAAACTTTCATCATGCCTGTTTGCTGGAGACCTTCCCCTCCCACCCCACTCACCAAAGGGGTGACACTTACTCCCACAGGGCTTACGTGTGAGTTGAAGAATGTGGACACAACTGGACGTCCAGTCCACAGAAGGGGCATGTCTGCTGAGCCCCAGCTATGTTCCTGTGCCCAGGCCCCCCATCTGTGTCCAAGCCTATTTCTTTCTCTGCCACTGAGAACATATGGCAAAATCCCCTCACACTGAGCGTGGGGCTTCAAGTCCTGCTGCTGGTAGATGAGAATGCTGGTTGATGGATTATAGGGAAGTGGAGAAAATAAAGTAAGTGAAGTCGCTCAGTCATGTCTGACTTTGCGACCCCATGGACTATAGCCCACTAGGCTCCTCTGTCCATGGGATTTTCCAGGCAAGAATACCAGAGTGGGTTTACATTTCCTTCTCCAGGGGATCTTCCTGACCCAGGGATTGATCCCAGGTCTCCTGTGTTGCAGGCAGACACTTTACCAACTGAGCCACCAGGGAAGCACATCTGCATGCTGAAGGGGTCATCATTTCTCATTTTGCAGAGGAAAAATCTGGCCCAGAGTGAAAAAATTTCAACAGAAACAGTGCAGCTAAGACCATTCTGGAACCTAAGTATCCTGACAGGGAAAATCAAGGCATTGTCAGAGGTGGAAGGGATTTGGAGATTAATCCACCTCCCTCACTTTTTACAGATGACAGAGGAAGTGTGAAAGTGTTAATCAGTCATGTACAACTCTTTGTGACCCCATGGACTGTAGTCCACCAGGCTCCTCTGTCCATGGGATTCTCTAAGCAAGAATACTGAAGTGGGTTGCCATTCCCTCCTCCAGGGAATCTTCCTGACCCAGGGACTGAACCCAGGTCTGCTGCATTGCAGGCAAATTCTTTACCATCTGAGCCACCAGGGAAGCCCACAGATGACAGACTGGAGCTCAAATAGAGAAAGATCATTGATCTAATGTTTTTTAATTTTACAGAAAAGATGAGTGTAATTGACTGGCCAGCTCCCCACACAGGGTCTGCACTCACTCAAGTGTGGTCATGGTGACAGTGGTATACCAGAAGGCTGCAGGGATGCTAGTAAAGTTGGTCTTGTTTGTGCCCTTCTTGGCATAAAACCTAACAGTGGCAAAGATGATGACAGCCATGGTAAGGGAAAAGAGGAGAAAGCGCAACTCAGAGGCACAGTTCTTGAGTGTGTAGTCCAGAATCCACAAGCCCTGTGAGTGCCTGGAGAACTTGAAGATGTGCAATACCCAAACACCCGCAGGGTGACAAGGGCGCCTGGGACATCCTCGTTCTTGGGCATGGAGAGAGGGAAGGAGGAAATAGGAAACAGAGTAAAGATCAGAGGAAAGAGAACAAACGCAACTGCAACTTTTGCCATTTTTTTTTATTCAGAGACAAACGTTGCCAAGTAAGCAGGAAAAACGTCTCTTCAGCACTATTAGTAAAGCTTTGCTGTCAAAGTTTTAAAACATGTAAAAGGATAATAAAAACCAAGCAATTACAATGCACTGCCTACCAAATTCTACACAATGTAGCTTATTTTCCAAAAAGAAGATTGTTGCTTCTGGTTATGAGTTTCTTCCCCAAACAAATATCAATACTATAATACTTTTTACATAAAAAGTAATAACTTTTCCCTTTTTTCCGAGTCAAATTGCTTGACTCCATTAGTAGATAGATTTTTGGTTAAAAAACACCCTAAAAGTAAAGTACCTTAATGTGTTCTATAGAAAGGAACTCAATGATGTGAGGGAATGAGGCTTTTTTCCCTATAGAAACCAACATTACTGTATAACAAAGGACCTAAAACACTGTTTTGTGCACATTAGCATGGGCCAGGACTCTGAGGAGCGCTCAGCCAGGATGACCCAGTTGTATGGAGGTTTCCTGCTCGCGGGCTGGCACCACATGCTCTGCAGCCTCTCCCAACACACCTCTTAAGTTCCAGAGCATCTATCTCACAGTATGATGTTTTCAGGATACTGTATTTGCATCTCTTACATGGTATTAACATACATATATACACATATATGTATACATACATATAGCTATACAAAATGGTGTTTTCTTTTTTAGACTCCCAAATAAGACTAAAAATAGACTCACAAAGGTTGATTTCTGGGTCAAAGGACTTTAATTTTTAGCCATTATTTTACATCCCCACAACGTTTAAGCAGTTGCACTCCTACGAGCAAAGGAAGGACATTTCTCATTTCCCTTTTGTCAATTTGATGAGCTTTAATTTAAAAAAGTATCTTTCTATTGCTACAATTTGCATTTCTCACACCAATTTCCAACAATTTACACTCACCAGTGATGTAGGGATGCATTTGAATTTTCAATCTCTTGGGTTATAAAAAACAGTATTTCATTCGTGCTGTCATTTGCATTTTCCCAACCAATTTTCAGATGTCTACTTTGTTGTTGTTCAGTCACTCAGTTGTGTCCAGCTCTTTGCAACCCCATGGACTACAGTGCATCAAGCTTCCCTGTCCTTCACCATCTCCAGGAGCTTGCTCAAATTCATGTCCATTGAGTCAGTGATGCCATCCAACCATCTAAGTCTCTGTCATCGCCTTCTTTTCCTGCCTTTAATCTTTCCCAGCATCTTTTCCAATGAGTCGGCTCTTCCCATCAGGTGGCCATAGTATTGGAGCTTCAGCTTCAGCGTCAGTCCTTCCAATGAATATTCAGGATTGATTTCATTTAGGATTGACTGCCTTGATCTTGCAGCCCCAGGGACTCTCAAAAGTCTTCTCCCACACCACAGTTCAAAAGCATCAATTCTTCAGCATTCAGCCATCTTTATGGTCCAACTCTCACATCTGTATATGACTACTGGAAAAACCATAGCTTTGACTAGACGGACCTTTGTCAGCAAAGTAATGTCTCTGATTTTTAATATGCTAAGTTTGTCAGAGCTTTTCTTCCAAGGAGCAAGCGTCTTTTAATTTCATGGCTGCAGTCATCATCTGCAGTGATTCTGGAGCCTAAGAAAACAAAGTCTGTCACTGTTTGCATTGTTTCCTCACTTATTTGCCATGAAGTGATGGGACCAGATGCTATCATCTTTGTTTTTTGAATGTTGAGTTTCAGGCCAGCTTTTTCACTCTCCTCTTTCACCTTCATCAAGAGGTTCTTTAGTTCCTCTTCGCTTGCTGCCATAAGGGTGGTATCCTCTCCATATCTGAGGTTATTGATAATTCTCCTGGAAACCTTGATTCCAGTTTGTGAGTTATCCAGCCTGGCATTTTGCATGATGTACTCTGCATATGTTAAATAAGCAGAGTGACAATGTACTCCTTTTCCAATTTGGAATCAGTCCATTGTTCCATGTCTGGCTCTAACTGTTGCTTCTTGACCTGTGCACAGGTTTCAGAGGAGGCAGGTAAGGTGGTAGGGTATTTTCATCTCTTTAAGAATTTTCCACAGTTTGTTGTGATGCACACGAAGACTTTAGCATAGTCAATGAAACAGAAGTAGATGGTTTTCTGGAATTCTCTTGCTTTTTCTATGATCCAAAGGATGTTAGCAATTTGATCTCTGGTTCCTCTGCCTTTTCTAAATCCAGCTTGAACATCTGGAAGTTCTCACTTCATGTACTATTGCAGCCTAGGTTGGAGAATTTTGAGCATTACTTTGCTAGCGTGTGAAATGAATGCAATTGTGCAGTAGTTTGAACATTCTTTGGCATTGCCTTTCTTTGGGATTGGAATGAAAACTGACCTTTTCCAGTCCTGTGGCCACTGCTGGGTTTCCCATATTTGCTGGCATATTGAGTACAACACTTTCACAGCATCTTCTAGGGTATGAAATAGCTCACCTGGAATTCCATCACCTCCACTAACTTTGTTCGTAGTGATGCTTCCTAAGGACCACTTGACTTGGACTCCAAGATGTCTGGCTCTAGGTGAGTGGTCACATCATTGTGGTTATCTGGGTCATGAAGATCTTTTTTGTATAGTTCTTTGTATTCTTGCCACCTTTTCTTAGCATCTTCTGCTTCTGTTAAGTCCATACTGTTTCTGTCCTTTATTGTGCCCATCTTTGCATGAAATATTCCCTTGGTATCTCTAATTTTCTTAAAGAGATCTCTAGTCTTTCCCATTCTATTGGTTTCCTCTATTTCTTTGCATTGTTCACCTTAGGAAGGTTTCTTATTTCTCCTTGCTATTTTTTGGAACTCTGCATTCAACAGGTATCTTTCCTTTCCTCCTTTGTCTTTTGCGTCTCTTTTCTCTGCTATTTTACAGCTTCCTCAGACAGCCATTTTGCTTGTCTACTAGCCATGTAAAATTATCATTCTGTGAAATGTCAAAGTTTATGTTCTCTTATCCACATTCCTACTGGATTATCTTCCCCTTCCAATTTATAGGATTTCCAGCATTTTGGGTTGGAGAAGGCAAAAGCACCCCACTCCAGTACTCCTGCCTGGAAAATCCCATGGACCGAGGAGCCTGGTAGACTGCAGTCCATGGGGTCGCTAGGAGTTGGACATGACTGAGCGGCTTCACTTTCACTTTTCACTTTCATGCATTGGAGAAGGAAATGGCAACCCACTCCAGTGTTCTTGCCTAGAGAATCCCAAGGACGGGGGAGCCTGGTGGGCTGCCATCTATGGGGTCACACAGAGTCGGACACGACTGAAGTGACTTAGCAGCAGCAGCATTTTGGGTGCTAGAAATATCAAGTGTTATATCTTATCTTTGAATGATACCATCACTTTTGTCTTCTACCAAAACCCTTGGTTGCTAACAGCTTCAATCTGTTTGCTGTATTCTGATACCTATGTGTAAATATAAAAATTTAAAATTATATTTAATAAACTTATACAATACAGAAACATACATTTATGTTCTATATTTTGTGTAAAATATAAAAATAGGCTGTCTTCATTCACCCAGAGACTTCAGTGTAGAAATAGGCAACCTTCTTAGTGGCTTTAACGTCAACATTAAGTAACAAAGGGGAAAGCAAACTCATAGTGGAAACAAGTGACCAACTGCCCAGAAGGCAGTGGGCTCGCTGATCCTGCTCCTCCAAGGCAAGCAGGTGTGACGCAGCCCTATAGGCAAGGCTGACGGGAAACCTTCTAACCTCAGCCCCGCTTGGATCCCACCCACAGGGATCCTACCCAAAAAGACGCTCCAGGGGCTGCCCTGCTTTCTCCTCCTGGACATCAGACTGTAACACACCTCACAGCAAAGTCAAGGAGAAACATCTGCTGGGAGGACCTCAGGCGCTCCCACCCATGAGCTTCTCCAGAAGGTAAGTCCATCTAGAACTTTACTAAGATATCATTTCAGAACCTTCTGAGAAAGACGGTCAACAGGCAGCATTTGACTACCCAATGCCTACATTAGTAAGTGATACATTCCCTTAAGTTAATTAGCATTGGCAGAAAAAGTGATGTTTAGATCTCTAAGTATCTTATTAAAACAATTTCTTTTTTTAAAAATTATTGACTTATTTTTGGCCGTGCTAGGTCTTTGTTGCTGCACTCAAGTGAGCTTTGTCCAGTTGCAGTAAGCATGGGCTTCTCTTTGTGGTGACTTCTGTTACAGAGCACAGGCTCTAGATGTGGGGGCTCAGTGGATGTGGCATATGGCCTTAGTTGCTCCCACAGCATGTGGGATCCTCCCTGACCAAGGATCGAACCCACGTCACCTGCATTAGCAGGCAGATTCTCAACCCCTGGACCACCAGGGAAGTAATGTTAACCTCTTTAAAACATTTATTACAAAAATAGTTAATAATTGAAAATGGTAGAAAGTTCAGACAGTCCCTTGAAAGGCAGCTCCCCCTCCCCACCTTGGGAAGGAGAGGAGGGGCCTCACAGGTGCCACTGCCCAACAGTAGCGCCCAGGTGGTCCAGGTGGAAAGCGCCTGAGGCAGGTCCATCCTTCTCACTGGAGGCACCTAGAGGAAGCAGGGAGGGGAAGGAGTGCCTGGGTATGCTCTGCTCCCTGAGTCAGAACCAGGGTACCTGTCAGACCCACCTAGTGGAGTAGGAAAAGTGTGTGCACAGATATTGTTTTGGCAAAAATGTAAAGAAACAGGCGCTGTTCACAGCAGTCTGGTAGGACAGCAGTTGGGAACGTCCTCCCACTGACCGTGCTGCCATGCTCTACCCAACGTAACAGCTACATAGGTGTAGTAGGAAAAGATTGCAATGGCCAACGTGTCCATCAACAAGAAACTTCCAGTTTGTCCTTTGTCTTTGGATTTTGGTTATGCTTTCTCCAGTGTGGGAGATGTAGGTTTGATCCCTGGGTCAGGAAGATCGCCTGGAATGGCAGCCCACTCCAGTATTCTTGCCTGGGAAATCCCATGGACAGAGGAGCCTAGCAGGCTACATGTAAATATTAGACACATTTCTTCATATGTTTATTCCTGGGGGATTCCTCATGGATCTTTTCTTCCATTACTATTTTCTTATATAGAAAGACTACTGATTTTGTGTATCAGTTGTATATTCAGTTACATTACCAAATTTGCTTTATGATTTTTAAAGGAAACTGTCTTGGAACCTACAGTGGACAACTACATCACTGTCCTGTCTCATCTCCTCCCCCTCCAGCTGCCAGGGTTGTGCCTCACACAGACGGGGGCTGAAGGTCCCTGCCTGCTCCTGACTCAGCCCTTCCAGCACTTCTCCATTTGCACGGCCTGCTTCTGACTGGAGATGCAAGTAATTATTGTATACATTTACCATGGACTCTTGATATTTCTATGGAAAGATAAGATACAGACACTCATCCATTTGTTCAGACCATGAACCCTCCTCTCCCCCTCTCCCCGCCTGCACTTCACACACTGAGGCTTCAAAGAACCAGCCTTCAGTACAAGTGCCTGTCAGTCAGA
The DNA here is from genome assembly GCA_935064755.1 of Tragelaphus eurycerus. NCBI lineage: Eukaryota > Metazoa > Chordata > Mammalia > Artiodactyla > Bovidae > Tragelaphus > Tragelaphus eurycerus. The sequence goes on from CAKXYN010000023.1 coordinate 20,213,136, forward strand.
TGGGTCACCCGAGCACCTTGGAAGGCAGAAAGAGAAGGTTCCCTGTGGGAGGGGAGGTGCTGGGAGCGCCGCCCCTGACCCCCAAGGACAGGCCTATGGAAGAACAAGTGAGGGAGATGAGGCCCAGCCTCAATGCATGCAGGCCTCTGAGAGTTTAGGAAGCTGCTGCAGAGTCAGCCTCCAGGACCCAAAGGACCAGGGTGACGCTGACAGCTGTGGCAGCCCCAGGCTTTGGCATGGCGGGTCTGTGGTGCTCACTGTGAGTCAGCTCAGATGATGGGAGTCCCTGCCCGGATTCAAGGCCTCAGGGAGCAGGTCTCACATGCGGCTGAATCCACAACATGGCCTGTCCCCAGGTCAACTCCTCAAAGTGATTTCGTTGGTCAACCCAAGTGCAGGGAGAACTTCCTGAGTGAGGGGCGTGGGGCTGCCTGCTGACCTGCGGGGGCACTGAGGAGGTGGCCTGGGCCGGCCCTGCTCAGAATGGGCACACGAGCACCTCCACGTGCCCATGGACATCTTCTGAGGGCAGCACCAGACACACAAGACAGGACATCTATGAGACACAGCCGGCTCCTCCTCCACCTGCTGTCAGAGCCCTGCTGCTCCGAGTCCACCACTGCTCCCAGGGCTCAGAGCACAGCTGAAAACTCACAGGCTCTCTTCATCCCAGGCCACTTCCTGGGGATAAAATTAAAAACCTAAAGAAGAAACAAAACCAGAAAGTATCTCTGTTAAGTCTGAAGGGAAGGTTTTAACCAAGAGGATGGGCAGTTGCTGGACCACCTCTGCTCTCACCTGTGGACAACCTATGTGGCTGGCAGGTAAGATGTCCTGAGCTTGCGCATAGGAAAGAGTGCACTTCCCTGTCTCGGGTGTAAACATTGGGATCAGAGCCCTCCCAGTGGCAGCTCTGCACATGTTCCATGATCCTCCTGCTCTGTCAGCAACATCAGCCATGACCCCCACGCTGCTGCAGAACACCTACCAGCAATGGCCACAACTAGTGGAACCAGGGAAGTCACAGCACAGGGGCTCTGTCCCTTCCCCTGTCCCAGTGGTACCTGATGGCTGTGCCCTTCTACACCAGGTTCTGAAGTTATCCTGTTCACATTTAACTTCAATAAACGCTCTCCTAAAATACACCATCAACCTCTCCCAAGTGTCTGCACAGATAAGGACACTGCCCCACTCTGGAGAAAGACAGTTTCTTTGGAAGGAAGCTTTCCTTTCTATTCTGGGCAACTAGCTAAAAGACCAGAGAAGGCAATGGCACCCCACTGCAGTACTTTTGCCTGGGAAATCCCATGGATGGAGGAGCCTGGTAAGCTGCAGTCCATGGTGTCGCACAGAGTCAGACACGACTGAAGCAACTTAGCAGCAGCAGCAGCTAAAAGACAAAGGAACCAAGAAAGAATTGCTTAAGGCAAACAAAACTTTGTGATGGAGGAGAGAATTCACAGAACAGAAACACAGGAGCTTGGAAATAATTAGCAGAATGAAGTGATATTCTAATTTCTGTATGACATCATATAAAAAAGACAAGTTCAGTGGAAATTAAGTTTATTTCTGGATATAGCAACTAAAACATATGTCAAATTTATTCAGAATATCATCATCAATGCAAAAATAGAACTCTCTTCTCCTCTGTAAAAGTTAAATACAAGACTGTAGGCTAGATACATGATTATTTTAGTCAGGTATTAGCTTCTCAAAGCAACAAATCTACAGTTATAGACATCCAATTTATCATACAAAATATATACAAATGCATATCTGTAGTGTAGAAAAAATGAAATTACCAAAATGTAACTTAGGTCATTTACTTTACACACATTGGATTCTAGCTGATGTTTCCAAGAGCTTCCCCAATGAGTCGGACGGCAACACTCTTGCCTTCATCTGTTTGAACAACGAGCAAAGCTTCAAACTTGCCCACGGACTTGGGCTTGAACTGCACGGGCATGTTGATGTAGTGCTGGGCTCTGCAGAGAAAAAGGGGTGTCAACACGGCATCAGGGCACACAGAGCCCCCCAGTCACATGATACCTGGTGGAGAGTGAGCCTGGTCAAGGAAACAGGAGCTGCGAAGCTTGGAGCCTGGTGCCGCGTCTGCAGGAGCAGGAGGCAGCCAAGCCCAGGAAGGCTCAGGGCGTACGTGCCAGCGGCCACCCCATGGCTGCAAACAATGTTTACTGGGGCTGGCAGGTTTGCTCCAAAATTCTTAGGAAACCTACCAAAAGTTTCCTTGAAAATTTATGATCGTATTCCACTTGAGGCACATACAAGTAGTATGTTGGCAGGTTTGTTTCTGCTCACAAAATGAGGTTCCAAAAGCTTCAAAAATACATCTTTCTTTATTCCTGAGGAGAACAAGATGCAGGCCCTTCCCACAGCCTGTTTGATGCCACCGACCTTCCGTCTTAATGGTTTTTAAGTGAAACCTCACAACTTTCAGACTCTCCTCAGAGGGACTCCTCAGAGTCCCTCTGAGCTCAGCCACACATGTGAGGGCTCAGTAGAGGGACCAGACTATGCTTCTATTTCCAGCATGTTTCCTGACCCAGCACAGTGGGCTAGAAATTTAGAAAACAGGCCAAGTATTTCAAAGCCCTTTTCCTGGAGGTAACAAAATATACATATTGAAAGTCTGGGTCATTTTTCACCAATGCATTTACCTCATTTTTCCACATCAAAGCAAAGCTGCTTTTAAAGAAACTGGTACCTATTGATGGCACTGACAAATGACAACTTTCTCTTTTACGTTAGCATTTTAATCCTCAGAATAATGTAGTACAATCTGCCAACCTAAGAGGCTTCGTAACTTATGAATTACTAAAACGTATTAAAATATCCAAAAATAAATCTTTAGATGATTCCATTATTAAAAAAGTTCAACATGGAATGCAGAACTCTATATTTAACTGAGAAAGAATTTTGAAAACATACTATGACAAATATGTATCACCTGCTTTAGATTCACACACCGAATAAACTGGGACGCAACCTAGGAAGAACCAGGATCCACACAGCTCCAGCGCCCAGCAGTGTGGTGACCAAGGGGGCTTTACATCCATACACACAAACACACACGGGAACATGTAACAGGAAAGCATGCTGACACAACGTGGGGATCCTCAGCTGAGGACAACTTTTGCAGCAGAGGCCTGAGAGCCAGTGCCTGATGGTGCAGAGGCAGGGCTGGTGGAGTGCCGGAAACACCTCAGCCCTCCACAGCCATGAACCTATAAACGTCAGCAACCCGAATCCTTCTTTTTCTGTAACTTAGGAGCGTCCCTCTGGCTGCTCAGCCGCAAGGCCAGCTCGCAGAATGCATGTGGGTGTGAGCCCGGCTGACGGGGCATCATCTGCAAAGTCTCAGCAGACTAGACTTGAGTAAACAGTCAGCAAAGGACGCTCTAGGGCCTGAGTGGGAACACAACAGATTCTTCTTAAAAAGTCATGAGAAAGAGGGGACCACCTAGAGCCCACAGCAGAACCTTCACCAAAACCCCACCAGTCACTGCCCCTCTTCCATCATCTCCACCATCACCCACCTTTTGTGGGCGACAGGATGTGCCCAGTACACGCCCTCGCCCCAGGCAAACCCCCAGAACCTACTGTCAGCTAACAGCCCTACTGCAGGACAGCCAGGACAGGGAACCTCCTGGTATGGAGCAGAGCTCCCACTCGAGGAGTGGGGCTTACTAGCCCCAGGGCAGGCAGCCCCCTAAGAAAAACAAGGTGACCAACAGGGACTGGGAGGGGCTCCCCTGGAGCCTCACACAGACTGTCCACCTGCCGAGTCCAGCACTGTCACTGCACCAGCCTCTACAGCTCACGAGACCGTCCAGTGGCCTCAACCCTGGGAGGAGTACAAGCCCCTACGCTTACACGGGGAGAAGCCCAAACCCCTGTTTGTGAGAGGATTCTCAGGGAGCAAGGCTCTACTTCTCCAAAGTGGAAAGAAGCCATTCTTACGTATGAAGAGGCCAGCTTCCCGCCTTCCTCTATGTAAGATCTAAGCCTATGCACGTGTCACGAGGGAAGAGTTTTCTACGACGTAGAGTTTACTTCACCTGGTTGAACAGATCAGAGTTACTGCTTTGCACTCATTGTTTTCTTATTCATATTTCACCAAGTTTATACTGAGTTGCTAATTATTAAAGTTTTTTTGATGCTGGAATCTATAACATTACATATTTATCCTAAGTGCAGTATAATGAAATGTATCAGAATAACTTCAGTACCTGCCACCAATAAAGTATAAAATTACCTTATTTAAATCTCTTTTCAAAGTATAAAAAGTTAAAGATATTTTAAAGTAATAACATGTTTAAGAATATAAAGCAAACATAACGTATCTTATGAGGCAATTTGAAATGCTACCTTATGTACACTGTTCAAATTTTGCTTCATTAAAAAATATTTTCTCATGTTTCTAAGCTCTCTTAGATGCTGTGACATGACCTAGGCTGCACAGAAAAGCTGCTGCTGCTGCTAAGTCACTTCAGTCATGTCCGACTGTGCGACCCCATAGACGGCAGCCCACCAGGCTCTTCCATCCCTGGGATTCTCCAGGCAAGAACACTGGAGTGGGTTGCCATTCCCTTCTCCAACGCATGAAAGTGAAAAGTGAAAGTGCAGTCACTCAGTCGTGTCTGACTCTTAGCGACCCCATGGACTGCAGCCCACCAGGCTCCTCTCGGTCCATGGGATTTTCCAGGCAAGAGTACTGGAGTGGAATGCCATTGCCTTCTCCAGCACAGAAAAGCAGTGAGTATTTAATTTAGGACAGCTAAAAATGTTCTAGCACTGGAACGGCAAGTCATCATGTTCAACTGTATAAAAATGTCTACTTTGAAATGGCAAGAATGAACACATCTTAGACTTTAAAACTGTTTTTTAGACAAATTGAAACTAAGCAAAATGCCATCTCACTGATAAAAAGTTCCATGTTAAGAATTCTTTAAGCATCACCCCCATCACATCTACAGCACTACAGGCAGCTGTGTGTGAGGAGGAGGAGGAAGACCTCAGGGACAGGAGGACAGGCAGCCAGGCAACCAGGAAGAAGGACACTACCAGCTGGCCACAGGGTCAGATGAGGAAGCTGACGGTGGCAACATGAAAATACTTTGACCTGTTTACTGCCAAAACTACATTTTCATGTAGGTCGTGTGGTCTCCTGTAAGGCCTCCCAGCTCCCAGGCAACCACAAACTGCCCGTGGACCTCCCTTGGCTAGCCTTCCCACAGCCTGGCTGGGAACAGAGACTGCTGCGTGTGATGCTACTAGTATCAAACAGAAACAGGTCTTTTCTCTGCAAAGGATCAAGACGGAGCTGATTTACAAATTTCAGCTATAATAGTTTAAGTTTTTAAAAAGTCTGTGAAAGCAAATTAAGTGAAAAATGTGAAACTATAGTGTATTCAGGAACGAAAGTTGGAAAAGGAACATTCATCTCCAGGTACGTTGACTGTATCATCCTTCAGTCATAAAATGGCCAACAGTGACATAAGGCCTTTTCCCTGGTAGCTCAGCTGGTAAAGAATCTGCCTGCAATGCAGGAGACCCAGGTTCAATCCCTGGGTCAGGAAGATCCCCTGGAGAAGGAAACAGCAACCTCCTGCAGTATTCGGAGAAGGCAATGGCACCCTACTCCAGTACTCTTGCCTGGAAAATCCCAGGGACGGAGCGGCTTGGAAGGCTGCAGTCCATGGGGTCACTGAGGGTCAGACACAACTGAGCGACTTCACTTTCCCTTTTCACTTTCATGCATTGGAGAAGGAAATGGCAACCCACTCCAGTGTTCTTGCCTGGAGAATCCCAGGGATGGGGGAGCCTGGTGGGCTGCCGTCTATGTGGTTGCACAGAGTCGGACACGACTGAAGCGACTCAGCAGCCTGCAATATTCTTGCCTGGAGAATCCCATGGACAGAGGAGCCTGGTGAGCTACACTCCACAGGATCGCAATCAGTCAGACACGACTGAGCAACTAACACACTGACATAAGGCCAAACAATTTAACAAGTTACTGTAAGTCCTGAGTCTTTATCAAAACTGTAGATGAAGTGAATGCAAATATTGTTTCTTAAAAAGCTGTTAGCTCTTCAAACAAATTTTTTAAAAATCTGAAGGTGTCTTAACTTTTTAAAAAACAAGTTTTTTTTTTTAAAGATAAATGCTCCTTGAAACAAAGATCTGAAGCCCCAGGTGTATGCTGGTTTACACAAAAGTGTTCCAAGTCACCTATGCTTCATGCTTAAAGACACAATGCCTGTGAAACACTGATCAAGCTCAGGGACGTAAACCAAGCAGACAGCAAACCGGAAGCAGAGTTATTTACTACGGCCATTACGATACGGTTCAAATTCAGATAACAGCAGTGTTCAGGACTAATCACTCACTCAGGATCAATTTGTCCTCAGTTACTAAAAAGGGCCCCAACTGGGAATTCAAATGCTTGTGAACAGCAAACTGCTCCTGTAGCTCAGCCTCAGCTCGGCAGAGCCAGCCTGCTCTAAGCACCCTGGAACGTCACCAGTCTCAGGCCCCAGTGGAGGGACCCACAGACCAATGGGAGAGGAGAGCTCAGGGCAAAGCAGCAAGAAAGTTTGGACTGAGAGTGTTTAAGGCTGCCATCGTCCACATTCTCGATGAAGAGACTGGCTGGGAAAGTGCTGACAGAACTGCGATGCTCTGTCAACACGTGTGGGTCCTGCTGGGGCTTCTCAGGGCCCCCAGGACTGCCTCGCTCATATCCTGTAACAAGTCCAGGCTGCCGGCACCTTTACAAATTAGGACACTGAGGCTGAGAGAAGTCTAGGTGTATTCACTGCTGACTCCACACAACTTGTGCCTTTAGGCTGGGCTCCTAAGAGGTAGGTTTCCTAGCACAGAGGATGGGGGAATGGGGTCGAGAAAGGGAAGAAAGTATGAGGGGTACAGGGAATGACTTATCTTCCAACAACAAGAGGAAGCGTAAGCTTCTGAGTCAGTGCTGCTGGGCTAGTAACTCAGTCAGCCCTCGATTGCCTGCAAGGGGCCTAGTTTTCACAGAATAGAACATGCTTCTAGGACCGCTTCCTGATGCTAAAGTGAAAGAGCTTATAATAAATAAAGTTTAATTAAAGATTCAAACATCAAGATAAAATTATTTCTTAGTATTAAGTGCAATGCAACCCTAATGTTAAAATTGTAAATATCAGTGACAACCCAGTTTGAAATTTCAGCCTTTACAGGTATCATATGGAAAAATAAAATTAGTAAGACCCCAAAACAATTAGCAAAATTGATAGTACATACCTATCAATAATTACTTTACATGTAAATGGATTAAATGCTCCAATCAAAAGAGTGGCTGAATGGATACAAACACAAGACCAGCATATATGCTGGCTACAGAAGACTCACTTTAGTTAAGATTTACACAGACTGAAAGTGAGAGGACTGGAAACAGTGTTACACAGAAGTAACGCAAGTGCCCTCAACAGGTGAACAGATGAAGATACAGTGCAGACACAGTGGGATACACCCAGCCGTAAAAGAGAATGAAATCTTACCATCTGTAACAACATGAATGGACTGAGAGAGTATTATGCTAAACTAAGTCCAAGAGACAAAACATCAAATGACCTCACTTACATGTGGAATCTAGTAAACAAAACAAATGAATAAACATAACAAAACAGAAACAGAGTCATGGAGAAAAAGAACAACAAGTGGCTGAAAGAGGGGATGGAGGTACAGGAGGAAAGAAATAGGTGAGGAAAATGACAAGACACAAACATCCAGTTCCAAAATAAATGAACAGCAGGTATGAGATGTACAGCAAGGGAACACAGTCAGTAACGATGTAATGTCTTTGTGTTGGTAATGTACCATCCGAGACTTAGTGTGGTGAAACCAGTTTGAAATGTATAGAAACAAAAACAGAAATACAGTAACTAAGAGTGTTGTAGGTCAATTACACTCCCCACTCCAAAAAAAAAAAAATGGTAAAAAAAAAAAAAAATTAAAAGAGCCAGAAAAAAAAGACACATCAGGCAGAGGAATGAACACAAGGATGACAGCAGATTTCTTGTTAGAAACAATGTAAGCCAGACAGTAGTGCAGCAGGTTTATAAGATGGGAACAGGGGATAATACTGTCAGAATTATGTACTAAGCACGACTGCCTCTCAGAAATGAAGGCAAGGGACTTCCCTGGTGGTCCAGTGATTAAGACTTCACCTTTTAACACAGGGGGTGCAGGTTAGATTCCTGGTTAGGAAGTTAAGATCCCACATGCCTTGTAGCCAAAAAGCCAAAACATAAAACAGAAGCAATATTGTAACAAATTCAATAAAGATTTTTTAAAAATGATGGTAAGATAAAAATATTTTCAGACATTAAAAAAAAACCACAAATGCATAGAAAAGATCAGATTTGTGGTTGGAGAAGGTGGTGGGTGGGACTGATAAAAAGTACAGCAAAAGTCAGAAAGCAAAAACTTCCACTTGTAGGATAAATATGCACCAGGGATGTGATATACAACATGGAAAATATACTGAACATGTTGTGTTATATATATGAAAGTTGTTGAGAGAATAAATTCTAATAGTTCATGTTGCAGAAAAAAAAATTTTATTGTTTAATTTTGTATATATATGAGTGTGTTCACAAAACTTACTGTGATAATCATTTCATGAGGTAAGTCAAATCATTATGCTACACACCTCAAATTTACACAGTGCTATGTGTCAATTATGTCAATAAAACTGGAAGAATATATATAAATACCTTAAAAATGAATAAAAACAAACACTAAAAAAATAAAATAAGCAAGGATGGCAAGAAAATGAGGCCCTGATTTAAGAACAATAAAGGATTATTTCAAGAATTACATTGGAAAACAGGATAATAAAAGTTTTTCCAATTAATCTGTGAAGATTTTTGTCCAAATTAGTAAAAATTTAAATCCTTGATTCTCAGTGTGACGAAAGTAACACCTGATGCAGAAATTACTCTAAAGTTAATCATAAGACAACAAAGGTTCTAGTTAAATATATGGCTGTCAAAATACTGGGTAACAGGTGTCACACCCTAAGTCCAAACACTGCACAAATCTGAGTTGTTACCACGTAAACCCACAGTCAGACTGTTGCCCCTGCAGGCTCCTCATCCCCTTCACCATGCACTTAGTGCTCTGGGTGTTGGTGATGAAGATGAGGGACTGTAACTGAGGGAGACATCACAGTCCTAGCTCCCAAGAGCAATCTCAGGGTCCTGAACACAAAGAACTGCAACCAGGATGAGAACACTTTGATTTATGATAAACTCACCTCAAAGAATATTTTGAATGTTTGACGTAGAAAGGCTCTCTGGGACTTAAAAACTTGAGCTGAAATTTAATATGAAACACTTTATGAAGTTACACAAAGTTAGATATCTGTGCATATTTAAATCAACACACCATGCATTTGCTTATGTATACCCACAAGACAAAGTTAAGACAATAAATGCTCATGAAAACACTTAAGGGAATTTTAATGAATTTACTATAGTTCTGACTGGAGTAAATGTTATCCAGAAATATGCTCATAGGATCATACAGAAGAAAACAAGAGCAGAAACTAAAAAATGAAAATATGAAAATACTGGATAATTTTTAGACAAAGGATCATAAATTTCCCATAAACTTTCTCTTCAAACACAGTATTAAGGTATTTTAAAAATTAACTATTTTACCTTAAATATCATCTATAAAACAATCTTCTAATTCTTAGGAAAATGTTTATCAAATAGTAGAATACATTTATTTTTCCACAACCCACAGCAGTATTTCCAACTTACCGAGTGTGTAATAAAAGAATTATTTCGCAAATTGACTTTCAATGTCCTTGACTCCCCAACTCTCGTTGGCAGAAACTGATACACGTCTTCTGGGGCATAAACTCCACGGTGGGTCAAGTCAAGTTGCCTGCTATGGAGACAAGTTTGAAAGTTAACTATTTACAATATACAGAAACTTAAACTATTTGTATATAATAAATTATATAACTTGTGTATATGGCTTTAACTTGTGTTTTCTCCCACATTTCAGTTAAAGTAGTTTTGTGAAGGTGACTGTCTGATCAGTACTAACATTACTGGTGCCAGGAAGTATCCAGGCATGCCTGGCAGCAGCTGATATGGGCAGCAGAACCTCCTCTCTTGGAGAGGTACTTAACATGCTTTTCTTAAAAGCATCTTCCTCCAAAACTAAGTCAAACCTAAGTATGAGTTAACTAAGAACTATAAGAAACATTTTCATGTAAGTTAGAAAGAGAAAGACGAATACTGTACAATATCACTTATACGTGAAATCTAAAATATGACACAAATGAACATACCTATGAAAAAGAAAAAGACCCACAGACACAGAGAAGAGACTGCGGTTGCCAAGGGGGAGGGGTTTGGGGGAGGGACGGACTGGGAGGTTGGGATTAGCACATGTAAGCTTTTATATATGGAATGAATAGACAACAAGGTCCTACTGTACAGCACAGAGAATTATATTCAATATCCTGTGTAAATCATATGGATAAGAATGTATATAACATTGCTTTGCTGTACAGCAGAAACAAACACAATGCTATACATCAACTATACTTCAATAAAAAGTTATTAAAAAAAAACACATCCCTGAAAAAGATTTTTTTCATTAGGTAAAACATTTACATATTATCATTAAAGCTCTGCAAGCCACTGATATAACATACATTTTATAAAGTTTTTAGGAATCTACTTTCATACACTCTTTTTGGGAATGTAAAATGGAAAGGCTACTTTGGGAACATTCTTCGATTTAAGGTTAAGGTTAAAAAAATTCCTACCACATGACTCAGTAATTCTACTCTAAGACATTTTTACCCAAAAGAAATGAAAGAATATGTCCACAAAAACACACATATAACAATGTTCACTGCATCTTCATTTACAAGGGCTCCAAGGTGGAAGACACCAAATGCCAAAGGATAAATAAACAATGGTGATGTGTTCCTGTGACGGGGCATGTGAATTCCACACGCAAAGGTACCCACCACAGGTGGATTCACCAACACCAAAGATCCCAACATCACCACCTAAGTGAAAGAAGCCAGGCAAAACCTGAGTGCAGGTGTACATGAAATCCACAGACTAAGGCAACATACAGAACAGAATAAACCCCAGGCAAGGGTGGAGGTGGCTGGAGAAGCCGTGTGAGAACTCCCAAATGAGAGAACTTGGAGTCAAGTCTCTACCTTGACGGCAATGGGGTGACACATGTCAATCACAGGTAAGCCACTGGGCATTTTGTCGAATGAGATTATACTTCAATAAAGTACCGGGGAAAACTCATGAGAATGAGAGAAATAACATACCCAGGTATGAGGGCAGAAGCCTCAGATATAGCCTGTCTTCGGAGCTTAAGTAAATTATCTATTTTAATGAGGCTGTTTGCAGAAATGCGTGAAATTCCAGGCTTACTTTCTGCTCTGACACTCTGTAGAAAAAAAGTCACAGGGTGGAGGAGGAGAAATAAATACATGGACATTTACCTAACTGAATTTTACTACTTCCTAATTCTTAAAAAGGACACCAGATTTTTAAATTCCTTTAATGACAAATGCTTTACCTTGTACTGTTTCTCTCTGTGTCTCACACACACACAAAACCTTACCTAATTAAGGAAAACATAGATTTCACAGAGCCAATAAATAAAGACACATAAGAAAACTAAGATGATAAGCAGCTACAGTAGAATTAATGGGATTATAATAAAACCAGGAACATACCTAGCTTTCTCAGGCCAGTTTTTCAGGCCAGTTTCACCTGGTGTCTTCAAAACACACCCAATAATTTCCTTAAATTCAGGGAAACACTTACATGTCCAGAGAGCTGGAATCTTAAGGTGTGCTTCAGGTGAGGCTCTTTAAGAGGGTGACACTCAACATCCCAAAATTGGGCATAGTCTCCTCTATCTCTGGGCAAAAACATAACAGAGACCTACAAACACATCCAGGAGAGAAATTTAGACTCTGAACCTTACAGACATGCACTGAGGTTACCAATTCAAACTGTGGTATGAAGAAATTGAAGGGGAAAACTGTCTTTGTACTGATTAATTCTGCAGTAATGGAAAAAGAATTTGAACATTTTTAGTGGGTTTGTTACTGTACCTGTACCAGATCCAAGTATATTTTTCAAGTCAGAGAGCCAGATTCCTCCAGCCTTATCTTTCTCTCTCAAGACTGCTTTGGCTATCTGGAGCCTTTAGTGTCTCCATACAAATTTAAATTTTTTTTTTCTAGTTTTGTGAAGAATGCCATTGAGATTTTGATAGGGATTGCACCTAATCTATAGATTGCCTTGGGTAGTACAGTCATTTTAATAATACTGATTCTTTCAATCCAAGAACACAGTATGTCTTTCTGTTTGCATCCACTTCAATTTCTTTCATCAGCATCTCATTCTTTTCAGAGAATAGGTCTTTTGCCTCTTAAGTAGGTTTATTCCTAAGTATTTTATTGTTTTTGATTCATTGGTGAATGGGATTATTTTCTCAGTTTTCCTTTCTGATAGTCTGTTCTCAATATACAGAAATGCAACAGATTTCTGTATGTTAATTTGGTATTCTACAACTTTACCAAATTCATTAGTAAGCTCTGGTTTTCTGGTGGCATCTTTAGGATTTCTTATGTATAGCAAGATATTCCAGTGAAACCCAAATGAACTTTTTGGCCAACCCAATATCCTGTCAAACAGAAACAATGAGTTTTACTTCTTTTCCAATTTGGATCTCTTTTATTTCTTTTTCTTCTCTGATTCCCATCACTAAGACTTCCAAAACTATGCTGAATAAAAGCAGAGAGTGGTCATCCTTGTCTTGTTCCTGACCTAAGAAAGAATGCTTTCAGCTTTTCAGTGTTGAGTATGATGTTACCTGTGAGTTTGTCATATGTGACCTTTATTAGGTTGAGGTATGTTCCCTTTATGCCCACTTTCTGAAGAGTTAATTATAAATGCATGTTGAATTTTGTTAAAAGCTTTTTCTGCATCAATTGAGATAATCATAAGGTTTTTATTCTTCAACTTGTTGATGTGGTATATCACATCAGCAAATTATTATTTGCAGTCATTGAAAAATCCTTGCATCCCTAGGATAAATCCCACTTGATGATGGTGTTTGATCCTTCCAATGTATTGTTGGATTCAGTTTGCTAGTGTTCTTTTTTTTTTTTTGACAATTTTTACACCTACATTCAGAGATATTTACTGGTCTGTAATTTTCGCTTTTTGTGTGTGATTATCTTTGCCTGGTTTTGGTAACAGAATGATGGTGGCCTCATAGCATGAGTTAGAAAGTGTTTCTTCCTCTGTATATTTTGGAACAGTTTTATAAGGATAGGTGCTAACTCTGCTCTAAATGTTTGGTAGAATTCACTATACTACAAAGCTACAGTAATCAAAATAGCATAGTACTGGTTCCAAAACAGATACATAGATCAATGGAACAGGACAGTTCAGTTCAGTCGCTCAGTCATGTCTTGACTCTCTGCGATCCCATGAACCACAGCACACCAGGCCTCCCTGTCCATCACTGACTCCCAGAGTCCACCCAAACCCATGTCCTTTGAGTCAATGATGCCATCCAACCATCTCATCCTCTGTCGTCCCCTTCTCCTCCTGCCCTCAACTTTCCCAGCATTAGGGTCTTTTCAAATGAGTCAGCTCTTCACATCAGGTGGCCAAAGTATTGGAGTTTCAGCCTCAGCATCAGTCCTTCCAATGAACACCCAGGACTGATCTCCTTTAGGATGGACTGGTTGGATCTCCTTGCAGTCCAAGGGACTCTCAAGAGTCTTCTCCAACACCATAGTTCAAAAGCATCAATTCTTCGGCGCTCAGCTTTCTTTACAGTCCAACTCTCACATCCATACATGACCACTGGAAAAACCATAGCCTTGACTAGATGGACCTTTATTGGCAAAGTAATGTCTCTGCTTTTTAATATGCTGTCTAGGTTGGTCATAGCTTTTCTTCCAAGGAGTAAGCATCTTTTAGTTGCATGGCTACATTCACCATCTGCAGTGATTTTGGAGCCCAAAATAATAAAGTCAGCCACTGTTTCCACTGTTTCCCCATCTATCTGCCATGAAGTGATGGGACAGGATGCCATGATCTTAGTTTTCTGAATGTTGAGCTTTATAAGCCAACTTTTTCACTCTCCTCTTTCACGTTCAGGAACAGGACAAAGAGACCAGAAATAAACCCCCATTTATGGCCAATTAATCTTCAAAAGAGAGGTAAGAATATAAAATGGAGGAAAAAAGTCTCTTCAATAAGTGGTTCTGGGAGAACTGGACAGCTATTAATACATGGAAAAGAATACAATTGGGACATTCTCTAACACCATATAAAAAATAAACTCAAAATGGATTAAAGACCAGAAACCAAAAAACTCCTAGACACAAGAAGACTCTCTGACATTGACTGTAGTAGTATTTTTTTTTTTTACATCTGTCTCCTAAAGTAAAGGAAATAAAAGCAAAAATAAACAAATGGGACGTAACTAAATTCATAAGCTTTTACACAGCAAAGGAAACAATCAACAAAATGAAATGACAACCTGCTGAATGGAGGAAAATATTTGCAAATGATATGACCAGTAAGGAGTTAATATCCAACATATATAAATAGCTCACAAACAAAAAATCAGGCCAGTTAAAAAATGAGGAGAAGAACTAAATACACATTTGTCCAAAGAGGAAATGCAAATGGCCAACAGGTACGTGAAAACACGCACAACATTGCAAACCACCAGGGAAATGAAAGTCAAAACCACAAAGAGCTATCACCTCACAACTGTCAGGATGGCCATCACCAAGAAGAATACAAATAACAAATGTTGGTGAGAATGTGGAGAAAAGGGAACCCTTGTACACTGTTGGTGGGAATGTAAGTTGGGGCAGCCACTGTGGAAAACAGTATAGAAGTTTCTCAAAAAACAAAACTGAACTACCATACGACCCAGCCATATGACCCAACTACCATATGACTTCCCAGGTGGTTCAGTGGCAAAGAATCTGCCTACCAATGCAAGAGACATGGGTTCAATTGTCTAGGTTGGGAAGATCCCCTGGAGAAGGAAATGGCAACCCACTCCAGTGTTCTTGCCTAGAGAATCCCAGGGATGGCAGAGCCTGGTGGGCTGCCTCTATGGGGTCGCACAGAGTCGGACACGACTGAAGTGACTTAGCAGCAGTAGTAGATATGGAAGCAACCCAAGTGTCCATCAACAAATGAATGGATAAAGAAGGTACGGTATGTGTGTACACGTACACACACACACAGTGTAATATTAGTCAGGAAAAAGAATAAAATCATGCCATTTGCAGCAACATGGGTGGATTTGGGGGGCATTGTGCCCAGTGAAAAAACTCAGAGAGATAAAGACAAATACTATATATCACTTATATATACGGACTCTAAGAAATACAAGTAAAAAATAAGTAGACTCACAGATGTATGGAACACACTAGCAGTCACTGGTGGGGATGGGGGAGGGGCAATATAGGAGTAGAGGATTAAGAGGTACTAACTATTTAGGCATAAAATAGGTATTGATTTGGAGAAGGCAATGGCACCCCACTCCAGTACTCTTGCCTGGAAAATCCCATGGATGGAGGAGCCTGGTAGGCTGCAGTCCATGGGGTCGCTAAGAGTCGGACATGACTGAGCGACTTCACTTTCTCTTTTCACTTTCATGCATTGGAGAAGGAAATGGCAACCCACTCCAGTGTTCTTGCCTGGAGAATCCCAGGAATGGGGAAGCCTGGTGGGCTGCCGTCTATGGGGTCACACAGAGTCGGACACGACTGAAGTGACTTAGCATAGCATAGGTATTGATAGGAGGATGTATTATACAACATGAGGAATATAGCCAATACTGTATAAAAATTACAAGTGGATTATTATTTTTAAAAATAGTGAATCATTATATTACACACCTATAACTTACATAATATTGTATCATAATCCAAATAAAAGAAATAGAAATACAATGTTAAAATAGTACAAATCCTTTAAAAACGTTATTTTAGAGTGCAAGATCAGCACTGGTAGAGCTTTCTGACTGGCTGGTTGACAAAACCACTGTCTGGATCAGTCCCCTGGAAGCATGTTCCCAGTACAGGCTAGCCAGGTGACAAGTTCACATCAGAATGAGTAAGCACCAATCACACACCAAGCATGGTGCTGTTACCTAGCAAGACGTCCTCCCACAGGAGCACAGTGCAGATTTGTGCTGCTGCCACTTTCGCAGGAGCCTGGCTATAAGCAGCACCATCCAGGTGGAGTGAACTCTTCTGGGCAGAAATGAGGCACTCCTGGCCAGTTGACACTATGTTCCTACCAGACAGCTGTGAAAAGATATCAGAACTCACCTTTTGGACACCATGGCCTTCCACTACACCAGAAATAGGAGAACATCTGAATGCTGCATAGGTAGCTCTAAAAACATCTCCACTCTCATCAACTCCCTACAAAGACACCATTTAAACAATCAAATTTAAAAAAACAAAAAGTCAACAGATCAGGTTCCACAGTGACACCAATGCCTTCACAGGCATCAAAGACAAACCCGTTTCTTGGAGACTGGGAGCACTCAGGCTCTGCTCACACCAGGCCTCACTGGACACAGACCCTCCTCCCACCCCCAGCCGCAGTGCTCTATAGGAGGCTGCTCCCTCGTTGGAGGACTGCTGCTTCCTCAAGAACCTTGCCAAGTGTGCGTTCCAACACCCCCACGCAATATCAGCACTTCATTTCCTGTTAGAGCGCCCAGCACTATCTTTTGCACACATCATGTTAACATTATGGCTCAGAACCTTGATGGTCACACCAAGAAGAGAGCAGAGAGGCCATATCACATGTGACAACATGTGACCATGCATGCAGCTTGTGTGGTGCCCACTGGCAGACACCACATGTGGGCACACAGGCTAAGACTCCCTGGCAGGTAAAGTTCAGCCCTGCCTCCAACACACAGCAGCATTCAGAACCAGGAGAAAGAAACGCACACATGTCTGGGATAAAATCTGTATATATTCTTCAGAATAAAATTATTTCAGATAAAAAACTGGGCTGCAGGAGATAGTACTAAACAAAGCAGGCAGATATTTTCACATTACATTCTCTAGCCTGACTCTTAAAACCACCATGTGAACAAGACTGGGCAGGTTGTTCCACTGACAGAAATAATCAAGTAAATGAAGCAGATTAACAAAAACCCAGTAATTCAACTTATGGTCCTAATCCAGATTTTTAAACATCCTACATAAATATTAAAATGCGTATATTTGAGGTAATTATTACTGACCTTGACGTAAGGTGGAGCTAAAGATGATAGGTGCCACCTCACTTCCGTGTCACCATGATTCTCAAGTTCTAGGTAATTTCCTATAAGGAACACATTTCACAACTCAAACTCTTTGAGGGGTAAGTAAACAAGCAGATCCCTATGATAATATGTGATAAATACTGTGATTACCTTACCACAGAGAAGAAATACAGTCAGATCCCTTTGAGTCCACCAAGGACACTATTCTCGAACCATTCTGTTAGGTTCTAACAGAACCTAACTTTCTAGGTTCAGATGCTCTGTCTTGTATTTCTACATTATTTAAGTCCTGTTTGACAGATGCCCTATCTTGTATTTAACCAAAGGGAAAAGTTACTGAGGGACTAAAGCATGTTCTTTATCACATACTAAGGAAGCACAAAGGACCATTCCAGGCCCCTGAGGAAGCTCGGAGAAGCTTCACACAGCACTTCACTATTCTCAGGCCCTGGATGGAGGGCCAGGTTGGGGTGGAGGTGGAGCAAGCAGGACAGGCCCAGAACCTGCAATCACAGCCTAAGGGATGAGGCCTGGCTCCACCACCTTCCTCTCCTCTCTGGCCACTAACTTAGCTGCAGCTCTGGTCAAAGATCTAGTGAGAGTTGGGAAAGGATGGCTCTGACAAACAGTCTAAGCCTCCTGGAACAGAGAGAGTTACTAAAGGCCTGGGAGGGATTGAGGGGAGGAGGAGAAGGGGACGACAGAGGATGAGATGACTGGATGGCATCACCGACTCAATGGACGTGAGTTTGGGTAAACTCTGGGAGTTGGTGATGGACAGGGAGGCCTGGCATGCTGCGATTCATGGGGTTGCAAAGAGTTGGACACAACTGAGAGACTGAACTGAACTGGACTGAAGGCCTAGTTTTAGCTTCCTTGAATCGAGCTGAAACAATTTGTCACTGAAACAATTTCCGAGAACTGCTGATTTTCTCCTGAAGTTAACACTGTCTCAAACTACGGTTAACTAGGAGCTGTTAGATCCCACCTATCAACATTTGAAGACGTAACCTTGTGATACAATACCTGAGGTCTCACCAGGTTCTGTTGGAGGAAAAGTAACTGTCTTGTTTCTTAGCTCAACTTTTGTGGCAGGTGGTTTTGCTGCTGGTTTTACCAGATTAACTGCAGGCTCAGTTTCTTGGGAAAGCATTCCAAGTGGGCTGGAGGTCAAATGAGTGAAAAGTTCCTCTTGGGTCAAGTCTTCTCGAATTTGAACCTTCACAATTTTCTGAAATGAGACAAAGTGAAGTTATTGTTTTTTCTTTAATTCCTATTTTTTAATCATGGTAGACAAAAGTAATGCCAAACAACTGAAACACTGATAAATTTAGAAAGTAAAGTCTATTCAGATCCCAAAGTAGCTATTTGACTTGATCTTTTTTCCCTACTCCCCTCTTTTTCAAAGCAGAATTTTCAAGTTAATGGTGGCTTCCAGGCCCTACTCCCCACTGCTGCACCAGGAAACTTACTCAGCTCACTGGTGGAAAAATCTGTACTAAGTGCTCTAGTTACATAAGCTGTTTGGGCTGAAAGGACCTCAATTTGATTTCTGAAATGTAAGTGCCATCAATAGGATTATAACATTTAAACTGCAAAAAAAATATTAAAAAAAAATTTTTTTTTAAGTACCTTCTGTCCATTGTCACAGTGTATATAGATCAAGCCGCTCCACGGGAACATTGAATGTTTTGTGGATAAGGAGGAATTGGGACTCACAAGAATTTGCATCTTAGTCCTTAAAAGAAGAATTGAATACTGAGAACCCAGAATAGTGTAGACCGTTACAGCAATAAAATAACACTGCACCATCAATGACCACCAAGAGTTTCCCCACTGTTCAGAAAGAGCAGAGAACAGAGGTGAGCTCCCGTGTGCATCTGATTTTACCTCAGTGCCAACTTGGTGACTGACAAAAAGCTGAGTGGTATAAAGCCAAGAACCTGAGGGCAAAGCTCTTGTGAAAATGGACCACACCACAGAAATGCATCTATACAGTAATTCAAACTAAATATTTCTAGAGAAAGACCACTACCATGAATACTCTGAGCTGTCACTGTCACCGAGAGTAACTGGAATGGGGGTGGGGAAAAGGGTGCTTCTTTGCTCCCACCGTGGGTCAGGTTTTTGTGCTCACTGTGCTCAAGAGCTATGGGATGACAAAGACTGAAATGTGGAATGTGACCAGATCTGTCACTTAGGAGACACTACCAGTTACAAAAGAGATCTATACCCACATCCAATATAGCCGAGCTAATAGCGCAACACGAAGGGCCATGCACAAGTTTCTGTGGACAACCTGCTCTGTCACCTCCAGACTGCTTTGGTTCCAAAAGGCTTTCTCTGGAGCGTCCCTAACCTTACCTCAACTCAGTCTTGGTCAAATAAACTCTCTGTAAGTCCATACGCCATCATTTTGCAAAAGCAAAGCAAACAGATTCCAAGTTGCTCTCGTGCAAAGCTGCTATTGCCAAATGTGAGGCAACTTTCAGGTGTGTGTGTTCTGTGCCAGTTGGGACTGTTCCCAGGAAGTGGAGAGCTGAAGTTTACCCCACCAATAACCATGCTGCACAGAGAGGGTAGGTGCTCATCACCACTCAACCCCCAAAGACTTCTGTTTAATCTTTTGTGGAAAACAGTAAGCTAGATTATAGCTCAGACACAGCAGAAGTCAGGAAGCCATGTCTGTAAAATGTCCTTAGACAAAACCAGCAGAGTAAGCTGCCAGGTCCAAGGTGACAAGCCAGGACCACTGGGCTTCGGGGACCACCACCCTCACCCCACGCACGGACGTATCCCATGCTGTAACTCTGGAGGCATAGCTGTGTCAGGAGATTCCACTCTAGGAATTCTCTCCCATCTCACTCAGCTCTTGACCCTCTTAGCCTGATACTATAACTGGCTGTGGACGGGCCCCACCGCTAAGAGGTATGAGTCTTGAACTCAGTGTGTTCCCACAGAACCACTCACAGTGCTCTGTAGAGTCAGCACACTGCAAAATCCTACTAAGTTTAAATGGCCTATGAACCATGTGAATAACATCCAGTGCACAAGGTCATACTTACTCAGGTGCGATAAACCCATGTTGTGGAGTCACTGTAAGGCAGTGTGCTGGCCAGTACAGCTCAAATTTCAGCAACCTAATAGAATTATTTAAAATCTGGAAACGTCCAGTTTTTGCCGTATCACCTATGACAACGGATAAAACATTACTCACATTTAGCATTAATAATAAAGACCAAGATTAATAAATAGCAAAAACAAATCCTACATAAATATACTATGATACCAACTTATTTTGCTTTCTCAACTGTCCCTGAAAGAAATTTCAAATTCCTGGTAAAGCAAGATCTTCATTCAATCTTGGGAACTACAAAGATACTGAATAAGATCAATACTGAGCAAAGACAAAAAACGAAACCTGGAAATTACTACCCTTGTGTTATATTGGGCACAGACATAGGTACTACAACTTCTTCCTCCTCTGGACCAACGGTACCAATGCTAAGGGTAAGAGGCCAAGTGTCAACTGAATTCTCAGAGTGGGTGAGAGGGGTGGCAGGAGGAAGGGTCTGTTCATGGGAGTTTGGCCTGGGGTCCATGGCCTTATGTCAGGACAACACTGGTCTTCCCTACAAGAGCTGTATGCACAGAGCAGGGACAGCCAGGGCCCCAGACAGATTTTTGTCCTGGCATTGGGGACACACTCACATGAAGGAGCAACCAAGACCAGGTGCTCAGGGTGGACAGCCCACACTTCCTCTGAGGCCGAGTTATCCTGAGGTGGGTGAACAGCTTGTGAAAGAAGGGGAGAACCCTGAGGACCCTTCACTGGCAAAACATCCAAAGAAATGTTACCACCATGTGCCCCATAACTGCCAGATTCACTAGAGAGAGAGAGAGAAAAGAGATTAAAAATGATAAAAAACAGATTGTGTCATATTTTTGTATTAATTACCCATAAATCTGAAAACAGATAAAACTACAAGTGCATTATATACTGTATATTTTTCAGCAAATAAAAATCCTTACCATTGGGTATTCTTAAAGTAATGTATAAAACATAAAGTACAGTATAGGTTAAATATCGTGTGTGTGTAAGTGCTTAGTCACTCTGTCATGTCCAACTTTTTGCAACCCCATGGACTGTAACTGTAGCCCACCAGGCTCCTCTGTCAGTTGGACTTCCCAGGCAAGAATACTGGAGTGGGCTGCTCTTTCCTTCTCCAGAAAATCTTCCAGACCTAGGGATCAAACCCCCATCTCTGGTGTCTCCTGAACTGGCAGGCAAATTCTTTACCACTGAGTCACCAGGAAAGCCAGGTTAAATATTACTAATCTTTAATTAGAATACACAACAATTTCTTCCCTGCTTTAACTTCTGCATGCAATTTGAAGTATAAGATTTACTACAAAAATGCCCAATATTATGTATTTAAGAAAAACAATAAAACTCTTCATGTATCTTTAAGTGAATAATGATAACTGGCTTCACAATGCTAATAATACTAACAACTATGAGCACATTGCTGCCCGCGTCCAGGTTTCCAGGTTGTAGAGGAAGTGAAGGATGAGTCTGTGGATAAGGAGGTGCCCACAGGTGCTATGGGCACAGGCACAGGACTGGGGAGCAGCTCAGGGAACCAAATAGTGACAAGGGGACTGGTCCTGAATCTGAGTCCACCCTGAAACACGTGAATAGGGGGGAAAAGGACACTCCTTCCTCAGAATGGAAAGATAACTGCAGAATGGAGAAAGAAAGGTGAGATCATAAAATCACCAGTCAGCAGCCAAGACAGGAATAACATGGGTCAGGAAGCCATCCATCCTCACTAGGCACACGAAGTCTGGCAAGGTACAAGATCATCTACCATTTTTAAGTCACTTACTCTAACACTCCTTCAAGATATTTATTAACTAACCTTACAGTAGAGAAACTTGGCAAGAATCTTCCCAGTAATGGGACAACCAGCACTGCTCAGCACCAGAGACACTACACTGAGAAACAAATAGCATCACTCTGCGTGTCCTGAAGTTGACACTGAAATTAAGACTATTTCATTAAGTAATTGGCCTGCACTCTGTAAGAACAGCAAGGTCCCTGGCCTATAGCCTACTTTTCCCCTTTTACCAGGAAAGCCCAGGAGAAATAAAGAAAAGATGGCTTGGTCAAATCACCGTTATCTTGCGAATGCCAGATCCCACAGCAAATGGACTCAGGTCCTTACCTACAATAGGCCCGACACAGGCAGCACCTGGTCTGTCTCCCATTGTCCGTGGTAAAGAAATATGAAACTAACTAATTTATGTGGCACAGCTGTTTGAAAAGCTTCACAGAGGTTACATAATTATCAAAGTATGAGATACTTTTCATGATCAAAATAGTTCCCTCCTGTGTCACATATCAATCCAGAACTTATGGATGTGGTATTAAACCTAAGCTAGAGGGGAGAGCTGATGCTACCAAGGGGACCACAGGCAGTCCCAGGTTCTCCTTGTTTCATCCCAAGTCAGCACCAAAGATTCACTCTGGATAATGCCTTTGACTCCGTAGATCTTACTTGCTAAACAACCCTGTGTTTTCTTAGGCATGAAAAGACGACCAAGGAACTCTCTTTATTGAAAGGGAATAAAGGGACAAGATAATCAAACACACATGTAATCTCAGATTCTGGACCAAAGAGGAAGTGGAAAGAGGCAGTGTCCTTTCTGTTGTTTGCCTTAGCTACACAGGGCACCACTGGGGAACTGGCAGGTACATGGGGAATCCACGGACCAGACGGTGGTCCTGGATCACGTCAGTATTCTAACCTTGACAGGTCTGCCATGGCTATGAGGGGGTTAATTTGCAGCAAATTCAGGGCTGACTGGTCATCATGCCTGCGACTAAATACCTTGTTCAGAGAAAGCCACATATACATAATAGAAAATAATAAAATGTCATCAACCAGGGAATTTCTGTACAGACAGCATATGGAAGTTCTCCATACTATTTTTAAATTTTTCTGTAAGTTTGGAATTATTTCAATTTAAAAATAAAGCTGAAATAAACATTTCAAGACAAAAAGCACAAAGTATAAGGGAAAAGATAAGCTCTACTATGAATTAAATAATCTTGAAATCTGGTGAAAGATGTTTTGTTAGTTTTACCTTTTGAATTCCAAGCTAGGTTTGGCAGAAGGTGGAAGAAATTCTCTGCTGGAAATGGAATCTCTAAATTCTCCAATTACTGAAAGTATGATTTTACGCATGTTTCCATAAAAGAGCTGGACATCATTGGGCCGCTGGGGAAGGTCATACACTGAAACAGAAAATAATGTGTGAAATACATGAATCTTCACACAATCACACCATTTACATATATTCTTGTACTTTCTCAGTTGGGGTCAGGTGACATTCCGATTTTGACCCTACAGGTCAGCATCAATGACTTACAGCCCAGGTTCTGCCCTGGACTTGGGTGACAGCGGCACCAGTGCTCAGCGGTGAACTGTGGCCACTTCCTTTTTCACCTGAACTGCAGTCTTCCTCTACTGTAACATAACAACAAGCGTCCTGACCCCTGACATAAATTACCCTGCTCAGTTTCTGCAGTGCTCAGAGGTAGCATCACCTCAACTCCAGAATGCGGCATCTGAAGCATGGATCTGAGAGACCGCCTCACAGACATTTAACCTCAGCAAATCCAGAAACCAGGCGGTGTCAGAGTAACTACATGTATTTAGACTGATCAGACAGTTTATCTAGAGATAAACCCGCCTGAATGAATGCATACATACAAGAAATTTTCAGAAAACATGCCTGTATTCTACACAGAAATTAAATATTAAGAATTATATATTTTTAAAATGAAACTTCAGAAAGAACACAGAAGTATAAATTGAAATTTATATTAAGATATCTTGACTATAAAAGTTTAATTGTGAAATTATTTGCCACAATCATTACACATTTTGCAAAAGACCACTATGAATGCTTGTCACAGTAATATGCTCAAACAAATGTTTTTCAAAATAATCATGTAAAAAGTTCAATTGCAACATTCTCATGGAGATCCACTATACCAATTAACACAAAACCAAGTAGGCTGCGTTCTCCCTCCACCTGGGCAGCACGCACAGCACCTCCAGGAGGCCAGTACACCCTGGGGTACAGCCTGGTGCCTGAGGACCCACCCACCTGAAGCCCCTACTCAGCCCCAATGCAGGGGGCTCAGCAGGTTACCTGAGCGCTTGGCTGGGTTTGTCAGCATGACCCTTAACACATCCCCTTCCAAATGCTTGCACACCAGCTCCCTCTGCCAGAACACACCTCCCCAGGCACCGTGGTGCACATCTTCTCTTCCTCACAACCCCCTCCCCGCTCTCTCAGCAGGGTACCCTTCTTCAGGCCCCTGAGCCGTACGAAGGGTCTGTCAGAACTTTCCTGCCGCACTTCCCCATCTGTCTTCCTTGGTCTTTTAGCCCCCAGAGGCCAGGCTGCATGCATGTTCCACCCCTGTGACCATGCCCTGTACTCCCCACCCACCAAGTCCATCCAATCAGGACGTCCGGTGGCTGAGCCGAGAGCTGTACACATGACCCTGTTCTCATTGGGACTCACTGCTGCTACACCATGGCGTCCAGGGCACAGTCAGGTTAGCCCTGCCACATGGCTTCTTCCTTCCTCTGAGGAGGGACATGCAAGGTGAAGCTTGGAGGAGCCGAGCTGGCAGAGGTGGGGCCATGAAGTGAGGTTCAGCTCCAAATCCGAGACTCTTTCCAGCCGTTTTCAATCTTTCCACTCTTTGCAACTAACCCAGATGAAGCAGATGATCTAGACTCCCAATCTGCCTGAAAGGTCATACACCACTCTCTGTCACCTCTACACAGGAATAAATACCCTTTTCCTTATCATTTCCCACTTCAGAAGGAGTATGATAAAGTGTTATCATTAAAAAACTAGAAAATAGACATTGGGGGAAAAGACAATTCTGCCTGAAATTCTACCACCAGAATATAACCATTCTTAGTATTTTGGTGTGTATACTCCTGCAATTTTACCCACTTAACTATAAATATTATTTTTACCATATGGAGATCTTACATGCAAAATTTAAAAATAACATTTTTCTTAATAAATGAGGAGCTTTTCATGTGACTTATAGAATCATACTGTCTGAATGGCTTAAAAATAATTCTTTTGCCAGATTAAACAATCCTCTATTCTTGGACATTTAGGTTACTTCTAACTTCTTAATGAACACTGTGATGAAAATCTGTACATGTATTTTTACACAATTTACATGTCTCCATTCTTACATTTTGTATGAGTAATAAATATCACTAAACACTTGAACTGTTCAGCTCAAACAAGTCTAAATATCTAGATTAGAGTCACTCAACCACAATCACATCCTCCAAAAACTGCACACCTAGCACAAGAGCAGAGAAATCTCAAAATGAGCATAAGTGTGAAATCATGAAAACTTAAGCAGTAATAACTTGAGTTTAATCATGACCATTCTCTGTCCACAAGTCCACCCAAACACTAAGTGCAATAACATATTAATATCTAACATTTACAAGGCAAAGCTCTCTCATCCGAACTCACAGGAGTTCACAAGAACTCTGTGCAGACAATACAAATATTATTCCTCTCATTTTATAGCTAAGGAAACTGAATTTCAGTGATGTAATCTGTCCAAAATCATACAGCAGAGCTGTGACTAATTCAGCCTGACATCACATCTAAACCAACACACTTCTTCCTTATATCACATCACTGGACCCAGAAGATCTAAAATATATTGAGGGACTCCCCGATGGTCTGATGGTTAAGAATCCCCCTTGCAACGCAGGGGACGCAGGTTCGATCCCTGGTTAGGAAATGAAAATTCCACATGCTGTAGAGCAACTAAGCCCGCATGCCCTGGAGCCATAACTAGAGAACCCATACACTGCAACAAAAGATCATACACACTGCAACTAAGACCCAATGCAGCCAAATAAGAAAATAAATTTAAAATAAAATAAAATACATGAAAATTCCCACCTTCAGTTACAAGCAGCTCGTCCTGAAATGCTTCCGCAAAGTCGATGCTGTGCAGCACACTCTGACTGGGCAGGACCCGCTCTCTCACCTCTGGCATATGCAGCACGGCTCTGTCAGTAGAGATTTTATTCAAAGGCATTTTACAGACAAAAAACCTTCATTAGATTTTATTCATGCATCTGGCAATGACTGGCAAATCCCACTGACATCATGGTGCATTAGAAAAATAGATATTATGCCTTAGTTCACAATACACGTAATTTTAAAAAGAACACTTGTTTTGGACATTCCCTTAAAAGCTATACATGGTGGTATATATACATCATCATTTTCAGGTAAACACGTTAAAACGACAACTCTCTTGACAGAAGAGCAGAAAGAAGAAAAATTAGATTCTTTTCAAGTCATGCATTTACAATATTTGTGATAATTTAGTCAGTTAGAAATTTGTCTCAGGAAAAAATATGTCAAGAATATGATACAAATAATGCATCAAAAGAAAACATTTAAATTGCCATGTAATTCTGTTTGTCTGACTTGAGACTTTTGAGGTGACAGAACTGAAAAGTGAATTTCTCTACAAAACTGAGAAGTTCACAAACAAAAGAAATATCATTACCATAAATTAATGGCCAAAAGGATTTATAGAGCAGTACACCTATTTCTATACTCCAATAGAGAGAAAGGAAAAAAACCCAAAAAACTGTGATCTCGTTTCTCCAAATGTCAGTTTCTATTTCTAAAATAGTCAACTGAGAGACAAAACCACATTCCAAGTTGAACCCTTCACAAGTGTTATTATTATGTACTAACTCAATACTAAACTCTTGTTTAAACATTCTAATAGTCCTCCACAGACTGACAGTACAGTTTCCTGAACTGTGTGTATCAGCAGAAAACACAGCACAACACAACGCACTGGAAGAAAGCGAGACTGGCCCGCACACACACCACCCTCCTGGGAGGCAGTAACTTCCTATGAACCATGAATTGGCATGACCTCCACTCAACGCATACTCAGCTTTAGGCGAGGAAAAAGATTTTGTAACATAAGAACTCTGATTTCAACTCATAAGTAAGTCTAAATCATACTTAGACCTAAATAAAAATTTGACATGCCAGCATATAAAACTACGTTTAAATTGGTGTACTAAATTTTTTTAGAAGCACAAGCTTTAAGTAATTAAACACCCTACAATGTCTAAAATACAGCTTGATCCATTCAAATAACTCTCAACACTCTCAGAAATGTTCCACGTCAGGTGTGTTTACACAATATACTTTCTTCCAGTAGTTTTTAAATCTTTTCTGAAACTGATCTGCCATCATTACCAAGATGGTCCAAGGATGAAGTCCAAGGTCCGATCTGAACAAAGGAGCAGAGGCCACTATGTATGTTTAGAAAAGGACACTCACTACAAGGAAACCTGGAGACGAGCTATTTCTACCTGTATCTCTCCTACAGGTAGCTTATCGGTCACACAAATTTTACTAAAACTGTTCATCTGCCAGTTCACTAATAAGTAGTAAAACATCTTCCATAAATTATAAATCCCAACCAGTGTTAAGCCTTCAATACTTCCATGAATGCTCCCCGTCACGGTGTAAGGTAAGTAACCCACCTTCGATACTGCTGACGTGAAATTTCATCTCCACCAAAAAAGTATATAGTTGACAGTTCTGTGGTGGTTTTACAACTGCTTTCTCTGTCTGATGGATTATATATTATAGTAACATCCTGATGCCAAGAAAAAAATCAGGAGTGAATATTAGATATTTCACTCTGAATAAATGTCACAGGAACACAAACAGTGGGTGCAGACACTGATGCACATAAACAGCACCTCCAAGATCAGAAAAGATCCTATATTCCTTTCAAATAAGATGTTAGCTTTAGCCATAAAATATATAATTTTTACTTTAACCTAAAAATGAGCTCGTATTTTTAGTGCAGATACTTTCATACTTACTTCCTGTGTTCTTTCCTTCAGCACAAATTTGTCTGGAAAAATCCTTAATACTTTAGGATCCACCAAAACTTTTTTCTGAGAATCCTTAAAACCTACAGCTTTAACAAAAGCTGCTCGAGAGCCAGTGTTACGGACAGAAATAACAATTCTACTTTCCTGGCCAGGCACTAAGTCATTCACTGTTACCATGTAACTGTCAGATAATTTTTTAACATCTTCCAAAATGAGGTTACTTGTGCCTCCATATCCAGACAAAGGTATCTAAAAACAGAATACAAACATCTGGAATTATTTTTACGTAAGCAGAAAACAGAAGATCAAATTACAGTCAGAGAAGACAATGAGATGGATTTACTGAAATTAAAATTATTCATCTTTGTGTACTTTGGCTATAGTTACCTCACTGCCAACCAAGCCCTATCTATAGTAAAGACTTTGCTTTAAGAGAAAAACAAACCAAAGAGGTTTAAGATTATTTACCTTCCCATATCCCAAGGATAATTATTTTTCACTGTTACAGAAACCAAGCTTAGATGACAAAGGAAAAATAAGATTAGTATTGATATGCTTGCTTAAGAAGTGTTCAGCATGAAAGACACTGATATTTAAATTTATCTTGAAATGCATAAAAAAGATAAATTGATAGATGGTTAAATATGTGACAGAAGAAATACAGCACAATGTTAAGTGCAGAATCTAAGGGGCAGGGTATGTGAATGTTTGCCAAGTAATTCTTTCAAATTTCCAGTAATTTTAAATTTCCAACATGAAAAGTTTTGGGGGGAGAAAAATCTATGAGCATATACTCTTGTTAACTTTTGGTCCAGCAGAGTCAGGAATGTGCCAAAGAGAAGCCAGAACTCAAATGGGCCTCAGAGGACAGCCAGCCTGGCCATGGGGTGCAGAGTGGAGGCTCCAGAGTAGACCAGGCACTCTGAGCCATGGGGCTCCCAGGGGTGCAGCACCACCAGGAAACAGGAGTCACAGAACAGACTCAATAAATAGGAGTGCAGGAAACAGGTGCCCTGCAAGGATACAAACTTTTCAAACTCTTTAAATGCACTCCATTAAATATGCTCTTTCATTCCTTATTATTAAAATAAATTCCAAAGAGTCCTTTGCAAACTTGAAAACATCAGTAGTTTATTTCAAGTTGATATGTATTAAATACAATAACATTTTGAAAAATTAAACTCAGGCTGATGAAAACTCAGTATTGCCTGCCTTGTAGTAAAAATTAACAGCATTTAAAGGGCTTCAGATCTGAACTCCTGCAAAGTCCACCTCATCCACGGTGAGCTCTGTTGGTTCTAAGAGCCAAAAACATTTCTAATTTTTCTTTTCCCATAGAAACTTGCCAGTAAATCTTATATAAGGAGCTAGAAAGCAACAAGGAAAATTAGCTTTTGAGAACACTCAATACGAGTATTCTTCCTGTATTTTCAAAGTTTGCTGCTGCTGCTACTAAGTCGTTTCAGTCGTGTCCGACTCTGCGCGATCCCATAGACGGCAGCCCACCAGGCTCCCCTGTTCCTGGGATTCTCCAGGCAAGAACACTGGAGTGGGTTGCCATTTCCTCCTCCAGTGCATGAAAGTGAAAAGTGAAAGTGAAATCGCTCAGTCGTGTCCGACTCTTAGCGACCCCATGGACTGCAGCCCACCAGGCTCCTCCATCCATGGGATTTTGCAGGCAAGAGTACTGGGGTGGGGTGCCATTGCCTTTCCCGTTTCAAAGTCTAAGAAGTCACAAATAACTACTGACTAAAAGGTTAAAAGATGAAGAAAGATTAAATAAAATGAAATCTGAGTAATGCTCACAGACCCAAAGATTCAACCAGAAATCTGCTCTACAGCAGGCTTCTCAGGGACTTCCCTGGTGGTCCCATGGTTAGGACTCTGCTGCCACTGCTGGGGGACCGAGTTCGATCACTGAGAGAACTAAGATCCCTCAAGCCTACACAGCCAAAACTAAACTAAAATAAAAATCCAACTAGAGCAGGCTCCTCAACCTCGGCACAGTGGACCCTGGGCTGGGCCATCTGATGTGGGGTGCCCTGTGCACTGTGGGAGTGTCTGGCCACAGCCCTGGCCTCCACTCATCAGGTACCAAAAGTCTAACTGTGAAAACCACAAATGTCTCCAGAAACCACCAAGTGTGCCCTGGTGGCTGAGAACCACCACTCTGCAGGCTGTTCTGCACATCACAGCTCGTGAGGCCACATGAAGAACTCCACAGAGCATGTATCCACCTCCAGCATCCAATACAGTTAGATTTGCCAAAAGTATCTATTCTTTTTAAAAAAACCTTTAGGTGGTGTTAATCTTTTGACTTTTCCACATTTCCTCTGTGATATCAGGGCAAAGACAAGCTTTGCAGTCCCAGCTCCACTGCCAAGTAGCTGCTCAGTTCTGAGCTGCTTTCACAGAGCTTAGATTTCATCTGACTACCTTGTCCCTCTTTCCTCCCCTCCAGGGTTTATCACTTTTCTCTCTTAACGCCCTGAATCTACCTAAAAAAATGACTTGAAATCTTCTGAAATTATGCTGGGAAGAAACAACACAGAAAAGTCCTGTCTGTGTATCCCTAGTGTACAGAACAGAGTCTAACAAATAATGTCAGGAGACACCCTGCTCAACTGAAAGAAGAAATTTTACTTGGAAAATCAACAACTTAAACAGTTCAATCTGGACTTAACCAAACAATGGGTTCCTGAGAAGTTCAAATCGAAATGAAATAGACAAGACCTATTTTACAGGATTACTACGGTGGCTGCTTTTAAAATGGACAATTCTACAAGGTATATAATTACTCTCTAATCTGTCTGTAAATCTAGGTAACCAATCACATATGTTGCCTTAAAAAAGAGTACATATTATTTACCAATATTTAACCAATAGTTACATCATAAACTCCAGGGGAGAAAAAATAGCAGTTAGAATTATCTTACCGTGAACTTAACACCTGGTTGTGATCGAACTCCAAGTTGTTTAATTTCGAGTTTGGCCAACATACAAGACAGGCGAGTAGGAGAAAATAACACGGAGATATAAATGTCTTCTTTTGGACGAATCCTGACCTCACAGTTACTGGTCAATCGCTCTTCTGAGCCAAAAGTGTGCTGCAGCTACAATTCAAAAACAACCTCTGCATAAGACAGAGCAGCAACACAAACAAAACATGCCAGTAACACAGACTCTTCAAGGACAAACAACGCAAGACAGCCTGAACGTAAAAGAATGTGACACAGAACAGAGCCGGGTACTCCACAAACCTGAAAGCAGTCCTGGTCTTGTCCTCTGACAAGCAGGCGTAAATGCTGGGCTGTAGACGCAGAATTGTTTCTTAAAGCTAGTTTCTGAAGCCTAGAAACAATGGCACATTTAAAATGTGGTTTTCTTCCACAGATGCTGCTACAATCATAAAAACAAAACCAGTTAAAACCGACTGCAATGCATTGAGGCAGACGGACTGCCTAAGCCACGTCGGTGGCAGTCCACAGTCCGGGAACTCCGCATTTCTGAGAACGTGCACTCAAGACTCACCACATTGGAGAGGACTTTCAGTTTAATCTGTCCTGTTACAGCTCCTTAGCTGCCCTTATTATCCACATTCTATGTGTAGGAATTATCTGTTTACAAAATAGTCATCAGAAAGTATAGATGAACTATTTCATTTAGTCAAGACCATGCTTAGCTCCAAAACCTACCTTTCATGGAAACAAAGGTCCTAAGCACATTGTACAGATTTTTTACTTTAAGAGGTTCATCTGTACAAAGTAGTCTTTTAAACAGCATACTGCAATTAACCTAATTTTTAAAAAACTTACAATGCACATAGCACTGTAGCTGGCTGGCAATATGAAAATCCTCCAGCCTCTGCAAATACATGCATTCTCTCTTCACTGGAGAAGAGAAAATACGTGAATAAATCTCTGTTTTACAGAAATTTTGAAAATTAGCAGTTAAATTATCTAAGCTGTGGTCTATGCCTTGTGTACCTTGTATTAAAAAGGAAATGCTGCTGAGTTTAATTAATCTCAGAGTAAAATCAAAGACCGCCTTCCACAGGTACTCTGCCTGGAAAAGACTTGCAGAAAACATTTTTTTTTTTTTTTTTTTCATAAAAACAAAGCCAATTAAAACCAAGTGCAATGTTCAGAGATGGACTGGCTGCATGGGCATAGGAGCTGCTGGGGAGGACAGTCCTAAAACCCAGGGCCATGCAGGACAATGCAGGAGTCTAGCCGAGAGTGCTTTCACTAGAGCTGCCCATGGAAAACCACCCTTCACCAGCTGGACCATAAAGGCCTCTAAGAGGCAACATTGCTGTTCTTCTTCCCACTGGCCCCCAGTGCTTTCCAGAGAAGGAACCAAGATACTTGTAGCTGCCTAAGTTTGGTCATCAGCAGAGAATTCACCAAAGAGCTTAAGAAAACTAAAACCTAATTTTTTTGGCTTGTATTTTAAAAACATGAAAAATGATATGAATTCATGGTAGGATGAATACTGAATATAAGATAGTTTTATTTCAGTTCTAAGAATGTGAACATGGTCGTCATGGAGACAGCGAAGAATAGCAGTCGGTGATGACAGCTGCTGTGCATACTCACTGTGTTCTACCGAGGGGGACACCTCCCCAGGCCAGAAACTGCTTGTTGGATAAAATCGAAGGAATATCTGAGGTGAGAGATTCAGGTGCCAGGGGCCTATTTCCCGAAGAAACTATTTCACCTTTTAACATGACTTCATACTGAGGGCCAAATGGCTGCACGAATATTTTCAAGATCCTAGCAAAGAAAACCATCTAAGTTCAGTATTCAGAACTCAATTCTTTCAGCAACTACTGTCCTACCCACTTCCTTTATCCAAGAGCCTGAGCTGGGTGCTGAGGACACAACGAGTGCCCTTCCTCAGAGTTGATGTCCCAGAGGAGGAAGCCAGTGGGGAAGGAGACAGGCAAGTGCCTGAGTGCAGAGGAGAGGAGTTCACAGGCGAGGAATCTGGGTAGGGCTGAGGAAAGCCTCTGGGTGGAACTCTACCCAGGCAGGAGGGGGCTGGGCTAAGCTATATGTACCAGGCCAGTTCACAAGCCAGAGACAAGGATGCTCTGACCAGTGTATGGTGATATTCACTCAGGATTTGGAGAAGGAGTGGGGAAATATCTTTAACAACTGACAAGGTCAACAGATGGTGTCCTTGGAGAAGAGAGGTTAGTGAGAAACACAGTAATACTTTCAAATATATTTGAAAATAGTGATTTCTTACTTTCTAGTCAGTTGGTTTACAAGGAGATTTTCAGTGAAGAGAAAGAAGGTCTGTGGCAAAAGGAAAGAGCTGTGCTGTCTGCCACAGGAAGTGAAGCATGTTCTCTGTCCTCCTAGCCACAGACTAGAGCACAAACTCGCCATGGTGAACAGCTTTACATTACCTTTCCTCACAGCCCATGGGATTCTTTGGAGAAAATGAAACTATTACTTCATGCTCTTCTCCAGGTTTAAGGAATAGTTTCTCTGGGTCCACTGAAAAGTGACTTCCTTGATCTGGGATCTAAATGTTGATGTAATAAGTCACAGGTTTCACGCATCCATGCCCTTGTCTCCCACTGATGACCATACATCTTCCCTTCTCCTTGTCCACCAGAGCCCCGCCCATCCTTACTTTCTGACTGCGAACACCCCCTCACACACCTATATCATAAGTGACATCTACACACATGGATCCTGTCCTCCACCCCACCAGCTACAGGGTAACATGTCTTCAGGAACTAATCTGGGGCTTAGTTCTTGTGTGTACAATGTGAAGCATCCCAGCTGAAGTTCTTTGGCATCTGCCTTATGCTCAGGCAACAGTAGCTCTGATTCTTCCTCCTGACCCCCCCACCTCCCCGGCCCCAGACAAGGTTGGTGGACAGCAACCTTCAGAACTCGAGGGGTCACTGATCATCTCAGTCCAAGAGAATAAGCTACCATCTCCAATACAAATTCTTACCTTGATATCCAGGTGGACATCAATATTCCCAGCATTTTTCAGAGGTAAGTACTGCCTTGCTGAGGAAGCCACACTGGCAAACAAGTGCAAAGTCTAGGGGATAGAATAAAGCAGGCATTTTTAAAATATCATACTTAGCATAGAATCAACGTGGACATATGGTAATAGCAAAGGGAGGAGCCCAGGGTACCTGGAGGTCTTTTGGGGCATGGATGCGGGCAATTCCTGTTCTTGCTCGAAGACTGATGCTTTTAATGACTGGTGTGGGGTTTGGACTATCAACTTCTATATCGACTCTTGCCAAAAATTCTTCTGCTGAGTCTAGAATCTCTATAAAAGGTCATTCTTTTAGTTCAGACAACAGTTATTTAATCCTAAATGCCATACATGGTCCAACACTACGCCCTTGGGGGTACAAAAAAATCTTAAGTGAAATGACTTTTTAAAGAAACCAGAAAAAAACAGAAATTAGTGGAGGAGAAAAAGGAAGAAAATATCTGATAGATGAGATAACACAGTTAAGAGAAAAGATCCCAAAAGGTCTTCAGTGGTACATGTTTAGGTTACCCACATTTGGATGGGTTTGACCCAAAATAGCATGCTGTCTGCCCAATTTTAAAACATTACATGGAGGGATGGTGTGGGGAGGGGGAAGGGAGGAGGGTTCAGGATGGGGAACACGTGTATACTGGTGGCGGATCCATCTCGATGTATACTAAAAGCAATATAATATTGTAAAGTTAAGCAAAATTAAAAAAAAAAAAAGAAGAAAAAAAAAATCATAAACTATCTGACAAATTACAGGGGAATATCTGACACATTCACTGATGGAAGAAATAAGCCTCAACTTGCTAGTTTATTTAGCTACAGAGTAAAGCAAATACCATAAAATGTAAACATGATACCTGAAGAAGTGATCTGTTTCTTTGGACTATGGAAAAGAACCCAAATTATCAGAAATTCTGGATCCTGTAAAATAAAAAAATTTTTGCATATATAGTGAAAGTAAAGTAGTTTGGAACTTGACTTCCTTCTTAACTCTAATAAACCAGTCCTTCCACCTCCCAGTTACCTGTCCATCGTCACTGGCAGGCATCATGTGGTTGATCACTGATGGGGCGGCCAGCTGCGCGATCGCGTGGGCATAAGGCAATGCTCTCAGAGCTGCGTGGATGGGCTCCTTGGAAAAGGTGAAGCAGCGCCAGGCCACAGCATTCTGTCAGAAATGGGAGGGGCTACTTCAGCAGAGCCTATGGTGTCGTGCTGGTGGGAGGCTATATCTGTTCACAGAGCCTTAACAAAAACACTGACATTCTTTACAGAAGTCAGCCAAGGATGCTACCAGCTATACCTACAACACCTGTCCACGAAACTCTGTGAAAGATCGCTCATGAGCAGCGTACTTACAGCACTGATAATCAGTCTGATGGGGATGTTGGCATGTGTCTTGTTCACCAGTTTTAGGGGCAGAGCTTTCCAGCTTCCGTAAGTCAAGTCGCCAAAATCAAGAACACCTTTCTTTTCTGTTTCTACCTAATTATGGGGGGAAAAGGGATTTATAGAAACAATATATTACTAAATATGACAGTTTATATCACTGCCCTTCTAGCGACAGTCAGTATTAACGGTAAGCTTACCTGAAATTCTAAGGGCTATTTTACAATTGCTACTTTCTACCAAAAACAAATTTTTTAATGTAGTCCATGTACCCAAATATACTACACAGAACAAAGTTACAGCTAAGCTGAGGCTGCTTTGAGAAGACTGTTAGTCAAGCCCTTAAGCTCTTCACTACCACAGATGTAGTGCTGCCTTTACGTGCTCACAAAGCCAAGTCTCCATGTGCATCCACGCTGTACCCACAGCACTCCTCAAATCTCCGAGCGATGCTATCACTGGACATGGTTCCAAGAGAAGCCCTCCTTCACAGAACATAGGAGGCTGCCCTGGCTGATTCTGCATGTGATACTCCAGACCTCTCACCTGACCACTTACCACACTGCTTCTTAAGAGTGGAATCTAAAAGGTGAATGTATAACATCCAACATTTACAAAGCACCAGGAATAATCCCTGGATCTGCTTCAATTTCTCAGTCTCCCCCACTTTTTTTAAAAACTAGTTCTATCAAGTGACTTTATTGAGCATTCCACACGGACATCCATTCACATGGTCACAGGAAAGCTAACCCTGACCTCAAGAAGTGAATTTGAAGCAATTTTCCAAGGGTTACTTTTCTAGGGGAGAGGAAAATCAAGCCTTGTTTTATGTGTGGGAGATAGGTTCTTGGCTAACTAGGTTATACTGAAAATTTCAGCACAATGAAAGGGGGGAAAAAGTCCATAGTGTTGAAGAACCAAGAAATGGGAGAAAATAATCACAAAGCATAACTACTGGCAGGGATATATACTCCAGAATACAAAGAACATCTACAAAAATTTATAAAGACATTCAAAATTAAATAAAAATGGGCAAGAAATATGAATAGGCAGTTCAGAAAAGAGGAGGCCAGGACAGCTAACAGACATAAGAAACGACGCTCAACACCACAGTCAACACAAGCATGAGAGTCACAACTGGAACTTCACATCCACGAAGGAAGCAAACAGTTTACAATCTAACGACAGCACGTCAGCAACAACAGGCACTCACATGTTTCCTCAGGGAACACACGTCAGCAAGCAGCCACAGAGAGCCAGAATAAAAGCACGCATACATAAAATGTCATGTTCAGTGCAGCCACCTGGGACAGCCTCTAACAAGTCAGGAAGGTTACTGAGCAGTCTCACAGATGCAGCCTCTGTGTGAAGTCCCTGAACCACCTCTCGTGGGGACATTGCTCCCCCATCATATCCTCCTGCACCTTCAGGTCCAACTACTCCTCCTGGAAGGCTCTGCCCCACTGGGCTAAGGCTGAACCACCCCTTACACTGAGGCCCCCAGGCTTGTCTGTGCACTGGACTCAGAGCTCAAATGACACCCCAGACCACTGAAATCGCAGTCTCTAGGGCTGGGACACAGCCATCACTGTTTCTTCAAGTGAGTCATGTGACTCCAAGGAGCAGACCAAGCCACTAAGTGTGACTTACAGGAGCCTGTCAAAACACGACAGCCTCAGATACTACTTAGTTTTTGTTTCTGCTACAAAAATGTAGCCTGAATGTAAAACCAGAATTTAAAACTCTTAGAGAAAAACATAGGCAGAACACTCAGTGACATAAATCAAAGCAAGATCCTCTATGACCCACATCCTAGAGTAATGGAAATAAAAACAAAAGTAAACAAGTGGGACGTATTGAAACTTAAAAGCTTTTGCACAGCAAAGGAAACTTTAATCAAGGTGAAGAGACAACCCTCAGAATGGGAGAAAATAATAGTAAACGAAACTGACAAAGGATTAATTTCCAAAATATACAAGCAACTCATGCAACTCAATACCAGAAAAACAAACAACCCAATTAAAAAGTGGGAAAAAGACCTAAATGGGCATTTCTCCAAAGAAGACATACAGATGGCTAACAAACATGAAAAGATGCTCAACATCACTCATTAATAGAGAAATATAAATCAAAACTACAATGAGATATCACCTCACACTGGTCAAAATGTCCATCATCAAAACGTCTACCAACAATAAATGCTAGAGAGGGTGTGGAGAAAAGCTCTTGAACTGTTGGTGGGAATGTAAATTGATACAGCCACTATGGAAAATGGTATGAAGATTCCTTAAAAATCTAGGAATAAAACCACCATATGACTCAGCAATCCCACTCCCAGGCATATATCCTGAGGAAACCAAAACTTAAAAGGATACATGTATACCATTGTTCATTGCAGCACTATTTATAATAGCTAGAACATGGAAGCAACCTAGATGTCCATCGACAGATGAATGGATAAAGAAGTGGTACATATACACAATGGAATAATACTCAGCCATAAAAAGGAACACATTTGAGTCAGTTCTGATGGGTGGATGAAACTAGAACCTATTATACAGAGTGAAGTAAGAGAAAGATAAATATTGTATCCTAACACATATATATGGAATCTAGAAAAATGGTACTGAAGAATTTATTTACAGGGCAGCAATAGAGAAACAGACGGAGAATAGACTTATGGACATGGGGAGAGGGGAGGAGAGGGTGAGATGTATGGAAAGAGTAACATGGAAACTTACATTACCATACGTAAAATAGATAGCCAACAGGAATTTGCTGTATGGCTCAGGAAACTCAAACAGGGGCTCTGTATCAACCTAGAGAGGGTGAGGTGGGGAGGGAGATGGGAGGGAGATTTAAAAGGGAGGGGATTTATGTATATCTATGGCTGATTCATGTTGAGGTTTGATAGAAAACAACAAAATTCTGTAAAGCAATTATCCTTCAATAAAAAATAAAGTAATTTTAAAAAATGTAGTCTGTTTAAGGACAGGTTCAAAAGCCTGGTCAGTGGAATGTACTGAAACACAGAAAGTCAATGACACTGTCTCAAATAGGGTAATTTGGTAAAGTCATCACAACTGAGGGAAAGCAGATGCTACTGACACCCAGTGAGCAGAGACCAGGGCTCTGCCAGGATCCCCACACTGTACATGACAGCCTCCACCACATAACAACCACCCAGTCAGACATGGCAATGGTGCCAAAGCTGAGAGTCCCTACCATGGAACAAGCATGGCATAGCTGATTGAAAAATTCATACAATGCCACTTAAGCATAATACAAAGATCACTAAGAGTTGTAATAACAGAACTTCCACAAACCCTACTTCCTTCTCCACACCATGGACAAGTAAACTGCTAAGCCCAGGCAGTAAGCACAGCCCCAGAGAAGACAAAGAAAAGCATGTGCACGCAAGAAAGGAGGCCCACAAGGTCCTCATCAGCCTCCTTGGGGAACCCCACCTATACCTCACCTCGAAACAGAAGCACAGTTAGAGCTTCTCTGAGTCAAAGAACAAAATGGGTGCAGTTGAAGCAGTTCAGAGCCCCAGTGAGGGTGGCTAAACTCACGTCAGGTTCCACCGCAGGCCCTTCAGTCTCTAATCACTGGGAAGAATGTTCTGCTTGTCCTGCTCTGCACCCAGACCACCCCCTCGCTGGTTCCCAAATTGTGTTCAGGGTGCTAGTTCTGATTCTACTCACAACCAATAAGAATAAGACACTGCATGTGCAGCCACACGTGTTAACTAATGCTAGTCTGTAATCATCCGGTGAGGTTTAGAAATCACTGCTACTTGGCCACATCCTCCCTCTCCCATGATTCTGATTAGCTGGTGTGGGTGGGACCAGGTATTGGAGGGTGCACCTAAAATCCCCAGTTATTTCAATGTCCAGGGTAAAAAGCCACTGTCCTAAGGAGCCTCCTATCCAGAAGGCACTTCATTGTCCCAACTGGGCTAGACCTAATTTCTTTCACTTCCAGAAAAGGGGAGATTGTAGAATAGGAATGTTTTCAGGTACGGAAAAAACTGGAGGAAAGAATCTGAACGTGGTGCTTTACCTCCACACATCAAACTACAGGATGGAAACCAGCCGGAAAACTGGGTTTAATGTTATACTTTGTTTACACACTTCTTACCAAGTATACCTGTGCTTCTGTAAAACGACAGAAATAATTTTAAGTGTCTTGTTTTTGGCAGTGCTCTGCAGCTTGTGGGACCTGAGTTCACTGACCAGGGACTGAACCCATGCCCTTGACAGCGGTAGTACAGAGTCCTGACCACTGGACCACCAGGGAATTCCCAGAAATAATTTTAAATTTTGGAATAAGAAGATATTAAGAGCCAATGTTTAGCTTGATTGTAACTTTCTGGCACAGTCATCCACAAACTCATTTTACCCAAATACTACTTCTAAGTTTTACATAGCCTCATTAAAATACGAGGTGTGACAAAGACCCGCTCACAGTCAGTCACCTCGATCATGGGAGTCTCAGCAATGGCAGTGAGGACAACCCTGCTGGCCAGGGCTTCTGCTTGTGCCATGGTCTCTGCGTCGGCTGAGAATGGCCAAGAAGCAACACTGAATATACATCGGAAGATCCCGGGATCAGACGGTATGAAGAGCACTTTAATCTCTTCTGTGGCATGAGGTCTTATGATGACTCTATTCTTGAAAACTAAACAAGGATAAGCTGAAAAATCCACCTTAAAAAGAAGAGACATGTGGTCTGTTAAGAAATAACTTCACATTGAAAATCAGGAGGAAAAAACAATGAGCTTAAGATCTGTTTTCAGTCAAACTACCAAATCTACACATTAGCTCTACAAAAGCACCTGTATCTCATAATTCGATATCTGGAAAAATAAAACCAGTCAAATTTATCAGGATTTTTTTTTTTTTTTTTTGGCTATGTCACATGGCTTGTGGGACCTTTTCCAACCAAGGACTAAACCCAGGCTGAGGCAATGAAAATGCCAAATACTAACTACAGGACCGCCAGGGAACTCCCATAAGGACTTCAAGTTATTTTTACCTCCACTTTCTTTGAAAGGGTGCTAGAAATGGCAGCACTTTCAGCCCTGGACATCACCCTAGGACCCACCTCTCACCCTGGACGTTACCTGGTACCTGGTCTCTGCAGCTGTATGCAGACTCATTTTCAAGGTTCCTCGTCAGGCCTCCAAGTTTACGATTCGGACTCATTCAAACCCCTCCCTCCTCACCCTAAATGAGAATCTTCTTTACTCCCACTTCCAGAGACAACATTACCTCCTACATGCTCCTCCAATCTCACCACCTCTCACCCTCAACCCTTTCTCCAGCCACTTGTTTTCCTCTGCCCTCAGGATCAGAGGGGAAGAGTCAGGAAAAAAGAGAGAGGGTACAGTTTTATTAATTAGGTAAATCAAGGTCATCACTAGGAGCTGAGAGGAAAGAGTAAACCCGCCCACCAACATCTGTCCGTGAGGAGCTGCTGACAGTGCTTCCCATCCTGCCCACTTGCTGAAGCCCACAGGGTCTAGAGTCTAGAAGTCAGTGGCTGTGACGGATCATGTGAGAGACTCCTATTCTCATGTTGAAACTGTGTTTCCAGGCATTTCAAATGGTCATGTAAAGGACTTCCCTGGTGGTTCACTGGTTGAGTGCCTGCCTTGCAATATGAGGCATGTGGGTTTGATCCCTGGTCAAGGAACTAGGCTCCCACATGCCTCAAAGCAACTAAACCCATGTGTTGAAACTGAGTCCACAAGATGCAATGAAGATTCCAAGTTAGGAGCCCTGACAAAGCCAAGTAAATAAACAAATAGATATTTAAAAAGAAGATCATGTAAGAACACATTCAGATAAATTCACTTAACAAAAGCAGGTATAGGGTCCCAACAGTAACTTGTTTCTTTTGGGGGTTTTATTTTGGTTTTTTGGATAAATGCAGCAATTTATATTCAATCACATTGAACAAAACCAGCAGAGACAAGAACTCAGAGCTCTAGTCAGGGATTTAAAGGATAGCACAAAAAGCACATTTACATGATTTTATAAACAAGTGACAATGAAGTATCATGGTTAATAAACAAACAGGAACACCTGATAATATCAGAAACAAACTCAGGTTTCACTTTCACCAGAAGTACTACAACAAAAGGAGAACCAAGATAAAGACACAACACCTCTGTGTCAAGTGCAGGGCGGGGACAAGCTCCCTTCATCAAGGGAGAGGTAGGGAAAGGAGAAGTCCAGCATCAACCTTAAGGTAACCACTCAATCAGGAGAAAGACACAGGGAGCTCACCTTTTCACCATCAACACTGACACTGAGAACCCCGATGCTGACCTGCAGCCAGCGGTCAGTGGGGTTCAGGACACTGAGGTAAGTTTGTGAAGCAATGCCAACACAGCAAGCATGAGGAAACTTCAATTCCTCGGGCACACTTACTCTCCCTGGAAAGAGAAAAAGCAGAGTCAAAACTCTGGAAAGAGAAAAAGCAGAGTCAAAACCACACCCAATTAAATTAAAATAACAAAAGAACTCCAAGTTCAGAGCCTGAGACAGAACCAGAGAGACAAAGACAGTAGTTTTACGTGAGTTTTTACATTTTTCTAGGGCGACTCAGGAGAAGGCAATGGCACCCCACTCCAGTACTCTTGCCTGGAAAATCCCATGGATGGAGGAGCCTGGTAGGCTGCAGTCCATGGGGTCGCGAAGAGTCAGGCACGACCGAGCGACTTCACTTTCACTTTTCACTTTCATGCATTGGAGAAGGAAATGGCAACCCACTCCAGTGTTCTTGCCTGGAGAATCCCAGGGACAGAGGAGCCTAGTGGGCTGCCGTCTATGGGGTTGCAGAGTCAGATACGACTGAAGCAACTTAGCAGCAGCAGGGCTACTCAGGGACCCTTGCACAGAAATATGGCCGTGTTCCAAATTCAGGATAAAGAAAAAAGCTCACATGAAATTCACTCTAATCATTACTTCCTTGAAACAAATCAGTTTTAAGGTCCTAATTGAGAAAATAATTCAACCTTTAAATAACAGCAACCAACAACAAGCAGCATCAGAGTAAAAGGGTCTTACCAAGTCCTGACACCACTGCTGAATCCCATGGCTCAATTCCACAGTCTGGATGGAGAGATTGTACAGGAAGCACTTTGGCCGCATTCAGAAGGTTCTGACTCAAGGTGTCAGAGTACAGGTTACAAAGAGAAGAGGAGGCCATCAAACCTGAGCCAATATCCTGTCCCAGGCAGAGGCCTGCAGTCACCGAGTGCTGGACACGCTCTCCCACAACGGCAGGGTGACAGCTTCCTGGGAGCCCACAGGAGAGCCCGCAGGCGGAGGCACCACAGGCCCGGCAGCGAGGCAGGGTGGCACTGCTGGCTGCAGGCAGTGCCCCAGAGTGCAGCTGGGCATACGGAGCCACGGGTAGGGGATAGCGCACTGAGACTGCAGGACCTGTGGGAGGCATGTGCTGCCTCATGGGTGCAGGGCCGCAGCCCTCGGTGCTGGGGACAGACGTCTGGTAAGGACCCTGGCCA
Source organism: Tragelaphus eurycerus (assembly GCA_935064755.1). Taxonomy (NCBI): domain Eukaryota; kingdom Metazoa; phylum Chordata; class Mammalia; order Artiodactyla; family Bovidae; genus Tragelaphus; species Tragelaphus eurycerus. Next base: position 20,256,510 of record CAKXYN010000023.1, read on the forward strand.
CTGAATTCGCTGTCAGTAGCTGATGTGTCTCTAGGAGTCACGTGCCCACCGTCGAGCACAGGTGCCTGGCGGGACACAGGGAGGCACGGTATGGCCAGTGTGGCTGGGTGGAGGCTGGATTCACTCCGCAGAGCCAGGCTGACCTGCTCCAGGTCACCACAGTCTGAGGTCAAACCTGTCGAACTGGTCTGTGACCGATCTTCACTCTTGGAGGAAGGTAGTCTACTGGAGCTAAGGTCCAGTTTTACATCTTCAGGTCTGCTGCTCAGAGAAGTCATTTCAGTCACTTTTTCTGTGTCCAAGTTCTTCTGGATAATACACGATAATGCTTCTTTTCCCCTACTTTGAAATGGACTTTTTTCTCCCAACTTATCCGCAGCCGGCTCCTGAGCTGGAACTGGACTGGCCTGGATAATTGTGGTGCTCAATTCACTGGTGATATCACTCTATGTGACAGAAAATGTTCAGAAATTACCCACAGATAAAATGAATATTACAAATGCAAACCATGCTGATACACTCTCAAAGAGCAGAGATCTACATGACATCACAACTCTTAAAAAAAAAAAAAGGGGGCTATAAGGGTAGTAGTTTCTGTAGCCATGAAAAGCAGGATTAAGAGTTAGAAAATCTGCATTCACTGTTTTTTGGCAACCCACTCCAGTATTCTTGCCTGGAGAATCCCATGGACAGAGGAGCCTGGCAGTCTAGTCAATGGGGACACGACTTAGCGACTACACCACCACCACCACATTCCCTGTTTTTACCAATTACAAAACCAGAAACAAGTAGTTTTGTTTAGTAATTAAGTGTCTTCAAACACCCAAATTTTACACCTACGACATCGTGGCCTGGCCTGCCTTCCTCTCGCCACATATACAATTCAGTGTGGCCATGAATCAAATGCAGGTGTGTTCTGGGATTCCCTCTTCCCCTACACCTGACTCCAGGTAGGCCCCATCGAGCTCTACTGGACACGCCACCAGCTGAGGCCATCCGTTGCCTCCTGAAGCTCCTACAGTGCACTTCACTACACAGCACATGTGTCTTCGTGTGCTCCACCAGACTGAGAGCTTTTTGAGGGCAGACACTAAATATGTGTACCTGCAGTGCCAACCCAGCACAAGTAGCTGTCTGAGCAAAATATGTGTGCATGCACACATGCACACTTTAAAGGACAAAGAGGAACCAAAATTAGTCAGGCCTGAATTCAAGTCTGAGTCTTACAGCAGTAAGACTTCAGAGGTAAGTGTGAGTAAAGAAATGACAGCAGTGCTTACCTCACGGTCATCAAGGCCACGACGTGAGGCCATGGAGGGACTGATGCTCTCCTGCTCAGACACGTACGTCAGCCTGCTGACAGTGGCCTCTGGACACGTCAGCTGGGACAACTCCCTCTCACAGGGGCCCTTCTGTGGCTGAGCTGCTGAACCAAAAGACTCCAGGGCACACCTGGGAGAGAGAATACCTGTGTCTGGACTTGTCCACCCCTTCACTTAACATCATCTACATGGCAGAAAGCCCTTCCTGCTTGCCTACAACCCCGTCAACCTTCACTACTGTCTGTCCTAGTTGCCATATACAACTCAACCCTGGATTCATTCTTCTTACCTTGATTACACCTTCTTACCCTTATCTAAATCTGTGAATTATAGTCCCATTGAATGAAGTATCTGGTAAGCTACTGAAAAAAAGAAAAAAATGTCGTGGCAGTTTCATTAATAAATTCCATATAAAATCCCTTAACAGTGTTAGCTTTTCATTCAACAGTTAATGAAGACCTGATATAGACCAATGAACAGAGAACTCAGCACCTCCTGCCCCAAAGAGCAAAGCAAAAACAAGAATTTCGTGGATGAGTACACAGAAATGGGTAGAGCCCCACCATGGTGGGGAGACAAAGGGCCCAGCTCCTGGCTGATCATCAAGCAGGCACAGCCAAACCCCTGTACTCAGGGGCTATACATCAAGAGATGAGTCCTGAGGAAAAAATTAGGGCTAACTATAGAGATTCACCAAAAGGGTATGTCATACATCACTATCAGTACTAAAGCAGGGCATCTTAGATGTCATACAGGAGAAGGAGGCTATGGCAATCAGGGTACAGACATACAATAAAACACTGGGCAACTGTTTTAAATCATGCAGCTGAATACTACCAACTGGCTCAGAAAGATGTTCAGGATATATTAAGTTAAAAAAAAAAAAAGTAAGCAATAAATAGTAAGATCCCACATACATGTTCCACATACCATCAATCCCCAGCACAGAGCCAGGCCAGCCTGACAGAGGAAGGACCAGGTTTCCTCTCCAGGAGGGGTAGGAGACACGCTGGGTGGGAAACACCATCAAAGCCACCTTTGCAAATAACTGCTGCACCCCTGCAAACTTCGCCACTTAGCTTCAAGTCCATAATTAATTGGACTGAATTTTACTGCCCCCCCCCCCTTTTTTTTCCCACAAAGTCTGGAATACTCAGGTGGGCAATGGATACAGAGAGAAAATTCTATTTTGAATTCTGGATTTTTACAAGGACCAAATCAAGACAGCACTGACCCAACACTAGTGAATCTCTAACCAATGGAAACAAAATACTAATCAACTTGCTTCAGGCCCACTTTAGCCCTGAATCACATGCACCTGCGTGGGTTCTGTATGCACATGCACACACATGTGCACAAACGCACACACAGTCATACTCACACAGACAACATGGGGCAGCACGAAGAAGAGTTGTTGGTACAGCAGAAAATCAGTAATGCTGAGTAAACACCTGAACAGCTAGGATACTCCATCATACAGGGAGAATGCAGAGATGTGAAGATGAGGAGAAAGAAACAGGTGGGGATGCCCCGAGAGGCAGTCCCAGCTCTGGGCATCTCAGGAGGAATGGGTCACAGGAAACAGGAAATGAACTCTCCTCAGGGGAGAAGAGTAAATGCAGCCATGAAATTAAAAGACGTCTGCTCCTTGGAATAAAAGCTATGACCAATCTAGACAGCATATTAAAAAGTAGAGACATTACTTTGTCAACAAAGTTCTGCCTAGTCACTATAGTTTTTCCAGCACTCATGTATGGATGTGAGAGTTGGACCATAAAGAAAGCTGAGCGCAGAAGAATTGATGCTTTTGAACTGTGGTGTTGAAGAAGACTCTTGAGAGTCCCTTGGACTGCAAGGAGATCAAACCAGCCCATCCTAAAGGAAATCAATCCTGAATATTCATTGGAAGGACTGATGCTGAAGCTGAAGCTGAAGCTCCAATACTCTGGTCACCAAATGAGAAGAACTGACTCATTGGAAAAGACCCTGATGCTGGGAATTGAGGGCAGAAGAAGGGGACAGAGGATGAGATGGTTGGATGGTATCAGTGACTCGATGGGACATGAGTTTGAGCAAGCTGCAGGAGTTGATGATAGACAGGGAAGCCTGGCATGTGGCAGACCATGGGGTAGCAAAGAGTCACACACAACTGAGCGACGGAACTGAACTGAACAAAGGGAGAGACCACCATGCACAGAGAGCACAACCCAAGAAAAGCAACTACAAGACGCAGACATGTACACTTACACTGATGACAGGAAAAGCAGAGGCACAACAGCAGGAAGATAAACTGGAGCCAGAAGTTCGGCCTTGGCAGGAAGGGCTGTCCTGCAGCAGAAAGGACAGGAGGATGTGGCATGCCCATCTGCAGAGCATGAGGCAGCAGCAAGGAGGACAAGTGAGAGCAGAATGAACCTCAGAACCTGCTGTGACCACCTTCTTTCCCACCAAGCCTGCCATCTGGTCATGCAGGTGGCTGACCCTCAGAGATGAGGAAGCTCACCAATCCAATAGTCACTTTCAGATCAGATCAGTCGCTCAGTCGTGTCCGACTCTTTGCGACCCCATGAACCGCAGCACGCCAGGCCTCCCTGTCCATCACCAGCTCCCGGAGGTCACTCAGACTCGCATCCATCGAGTCAGTGATGCCATCCAGCCATCTCATCCTCTGTCGTCCCCTTCTCCTCCTGCCCTCAATCCCTCCCAGCATCAGAGTCTTCTCCAGTGAGTCAACTCTTCACATGAGGTGGCCAAAATACTGGAGTTTCAGCTTTAGCATCATTCCTTCTAAAGAAATTCCAGGGTTGATCTCCTTCAGAATGGACTGGTTGGATCTTCTTGCAGTCCAAGGGACTCTCAAGAGTCTTCTCCAACACCACAGTTCAAAAGCATCAATTCTTCGGCGCTCAGCCTTCTTCACAGTCCAGCTCTCACATCCATACATGACCACAGGAAAGACCATAGCCTTGACTAGGCGAACCTTTGTTGGTAAAGTAATGTCTCTGCTTTTGAATATGCTATCTAGGTTGGTCATAACTTTCCTTCCAAGGAGCAAGCGTCTTTTAATTTCATGGCTGCAGTCACCATCTGCAGGGATTTTGGAGCCCAGAAAAATAAAGTCTGACACTGTTTCCACTGTTTCCCCATCTATTTCCCATGCAGTGATGGGACCAGATGCCATGATCTTCGTTTTCTGAATGTTCAGCTTTAAGCCAACCTTTTCACTCTCCACTTTCACTTTCATCAAGAGGCTTTTTAGCCCCTCTTCACTTTCTGCCATAAGAGTCGTGTCATCTGCATATCTGAGGTTATTGATATTTCTCCCGGCAATCTTGATTCCAACTTGTGTTTTTCTTCCAGTCCAGCATTTCTCATGATGTACTCTGCATATAAGTTAAATAAACATGGTGACAATATGCAGCCTTGACGTACTCCTTTTCCTATTTGGAACCAGTCTGTTGTTCCATGACCAGTTCTAACTGTTGCTTCCTGACCTGCATACAGATTTCTCAAGAGGCAGATCAGGTGGTCTGGTATTCCCATCTCTTTCAGAATTTTCCATAGTTTATTGTGATCCACACAGTCAAAGGCTTTGGCATAGTCAATAAGGCAGAAATAGATGTTTTTCTGGAACTCTCTTGCTTTTTCCATGATCCAGCGGATGTTGGCAATTTGATCTCTGGTTCCTCTGCCTTTTCTAAAACCAGCTTGAACATCAGGAAGTTCACGGTTCACATATTGCTGAAGCCTGGCTTGGAGAATTTTGAGCATTACTTTACTAGCGTGTGAGATGAGTGCAATTGTTCGGTAGTTTGAGCACTCCTTGGCATTGCCTTTCTTTGGGATTGGGATGAAAACTGACCTTTTCCAATCTTGTGGCCACTGCTGAGTTTTCCAAATTTGGGCAACAATGCCGTTGTCAAAGTATCTGACCATGTGCCAAGTTCATGAGAAAATTTAGCATCTCCCTAAGGTATGTTTCCTACACTTAAAGAATGAGTGTATTTTCTTAGGCGCACAAGAAAAAAACAGGTGGGTCCAAGTGTAAGAGCAGCCAGCCTGGAACTTTGTCTCTGATCATGCAGTAAAGGGCAGGGTGAAGGGAAAAAATCATAATAAGTCTTTATATGGCACTTAGTTTTTATTAAATGCCTGTATATACAATTTAAAAATATAAAAACCATAGAAAACAAGATAATATTGGAAGGTACACAGGAGTTAAGAAACAATAAAGAGAATACTGAAATGAATCTAGAAAGCAGAAATGTGAAATGCAAACAAAATGAAAAAGAAATTAAGAAAGAAGTGTTACCATTGTGATGGAAAAGCTCTGTGTCTCAAACTATGGAGGTGGTTACACACATTCACACCTGTGATAAAATGGCACAATTCTAGCCACACACCATGCCCAGGACAAGTTCCTGGTGGTGATTCCATGCAAGAACTAGGGAAGCTGGAAAGGGACACAGGCTCTCTCTATACTAGCTTTGCAACTTCTTGTGGCTCTAACAAGTTCCTCAAGAAAGGGGGGAAAAAAAGAAAAAAAAAAGAAAGAATTAAAGAGAAAAATGCAGAAGTCAAGCAAAATTTGGTCAGGACCAATATTTTAACAACTAAAATAATAATAATACAAAACCTTCCTGATAAAAGGAAGCTCAACTCCAAATACTAAAAGGGCACTGCATGACAAGGCGCTGCAAGGTGGCCATGAAGTCAACACAGAGACCCAATGAAGTTACTAGACTCAAAAGATCTCATTAGACTCGAAAGCATCTTTAGCATAAAGCTTACAAAAAAAATCATGTCAACTATGAGGCAAAACCTGCTGCCATATAGAAAGTTTACTTTATTAAATGTAAGGATTCTTTCTTTGATGGCTTTATAAAAGATCTTTTATATGTTTCTTTAAGGGAAAGATTTTAGTAAGCTGGAAATTTTACCTAAGCAGTGAAATTATCATGAATATTTGATATTTTCAAACAAACTGAAATTACATTTGATATCCAAGTTACCTACTAAATGCTGCCCAAGCTGTTCCTGGATTTTATATATCTTGGGAAACAGTCTGGATAAGCTGGAGCTAAGAATTCACAAAACCAAAAAGTATAAGAGAGGAAAAACTTTCTAAAGACTAGAAACTGTACAATTCATGTCACAAAGGGGCACTCACTCTCTTTAATACATCCAGGGATCCAAGAAATGGAGACAAGAAAGATTAATAGTCCATGAGGGCAACAAACACAAATAGGTATTTGACATAAAACAAAAAATGCTCATCATTGCTCATGATTTAAAGTTACACTGAAATAGTATTTTTCTCATTTATCAGACTGTTGACAATAAAAAGTTTAATAAGCATTCTGTTGGTGAGGTTGTAGAAAAGCACGCTCTTCCCTAAATTGCTGGTGGAAAACTAAACCAACACAACCTCTAGGGAGGGGTTGCACTAATTTAAATAGGAACATCAACAAATATACTTTGTCCCAACAATCTCATTTCTAAGAATTTATCCTGTAACACATCCACCTACACATCTATACATAAATACACATAGACACATCTGATAAAGCACTATATTTAAACTGTTCAAAGTTCCATGGAAACACACACAAACATATGTATGTGTAAACTTTTGAAGCAATGTTGACTTACATCATTTTTGAAAAATTAAAAAATGTCTATAACTTGAAGATTAAGTTAATCTATAGACTGTGTTCAAACATGTAAAATATTAGCATTCTTATCCTAACCTTTGAAAAAGCACCTACCAATCTCATTAGTATTAAGAGCACAAACTAACACGGTTAAAATTTTAAAAAAAAAATCCAAAAATAAATAAATAAATAAAATCCAAAATTATTTAAAATGCTGATAAGAAAACAGTGAATTGCATACCTTCATCACACACAGATATAAGAGCAAGTCAGTAAGATCCTTGTAGAAAACAGGTTGCCAATCTGGAAAGCCTAAAAATACTCTTATTCCTGACTTGGTAATTTTACTTCTGAGGAAATTAGTTACAACACAGAGAGAAATTTTATGAGCAAAGTTGTTCATCTCAGTATCATTAAAATGGCAAAAAAAAAAAAAAAAAATCCAGTATCCTCAATATCTATCAAAAGCACCAAATAAACCATGACAGATCCATCATGCAGTTTATAACATTAATTTTCTTTTAAATACAGGAAATTACTGTAAGTGAAAACAGCAGAGTATGAAAATATGCAAAGAAATATGCCTTGAAAGAAACTCACAAAATATAATTGTTAGGTTTGAGAGATGAACCCATAGTGACTAGTTTTCTTTACATTTTATTCCAATTTTCCTATACTGAGCATGTATTTTTATTACTAGAAAAAAAAAAAAAAAAAAAAAGCAAGCACCTACCCTGATAAACTAGTTCCTGAAATTTCACTAGGAGAAGAATGACTCAGTGGAGAAGTGGAAGGTCGGAAGCTGTCCTCGCCATTCTCCGAGCCTTGTCCACCACACTCAGGAGAGGGACTTTTCAAATCTATCAGAAAGATGTATTTTCCAATGAGGACACAGAAAAAAACAAAACAAAACACTCCATGCAATTTCTTGAGTGTGACCAATTACTCTGACACTTACCAACACGTTTAGGTGAGATTATGGAATGGTTTTCAAAAGCCACATGCTTTTCACTGTTACTTGTCTCACTAATGCACTCATTTTGCCTCTGGTAGTCTCTACTCTCCTGTAGGCCTTTACACTCTTCTGACAGCCAGAGAGATGCTACTCTGGGGTTCCCAACGACGGAGCTATCAGAGGCTGGAATGGGTACGGAGGCAGCTTTTTCGCCATCACCAGAATCTGGGGACTTATGGTCAATGGAATGTGTCTTCACATCAACTGCTGTACCCTCTCTCTCGCCCATGTTTGTAAGAACTGAATTTGAAGAGCTAATTATTCTCAATGATGCCTGATCCACGCCGTCTCCACTTTCACCATAAAAATCGGCTGCAGTGCCTACCTCTGGCTCCCTTACGCTTATGCTAGTAGCACCCAGGTCCACCACATGGATGTCATGTGTAGTCCGTCCTTTGGACAAAGATAAATCCCAAATACCAGACACACCAGCTCTTGAAAAGTTGTCCAGCCCACCTTCATATTGACTAATTTCTGTTTTCTTAAGGTATCTCTCCATATCAAATGTGCTGGATCCATTACTTTTTTCCAGATCATTAGGTAAGAAATGAGACACAGCAGAATAGTGCCTTTGTTTACCATCCTCCTGACAAGTCTTCTCTCGGGTTTTATTTGAAAGTGCTTTGATCATGGTGGCAAGCTGGAGAGGGTCAGCACTCACTGACGCTTCCGCGATGGCAGAAGCAATGGTGCTTATCCTCAGCACAGACTCATTCTCGCTGGGCAGCTTGTCTGTATCTCTCTGAGATTTGCTGCTGACAAGGAAAGTGTCCTAGAGATCAGAAAGTTCACATCAGTCCCATGCACATGCACATATTAGTTTAATCTTTATTTGTAAGTGCTACATAAGATCTAACAGCAGTAAGAAATTAATAGTATATCAGTTGAATCTCCTAATGAAAAAAAACAGCTGCTATCAACTTTAACTGCAGAGTACTAGTTCACTTACAAGGTCCGATCAGCTGTTCAAAAAACATCTTCAGGAGTTAAACGCTAAAACTGAATCAGAGAGTAACTGTAAACCAAAAAAATTAAACTACTGAAACTGAGAAGCCATTGAGTCACAGTGATTCCAAGTATATTCTTGGTAATTTCAGTCAACTATTAGAATTATTTACAAGCAAGACAGAAACAGACGCCATGGGTAAAACAATGAAATGGAACCAACAACAAAGCAACATAAACCTATTTAATATTTTTAAAATACAAATTAAGACTTCAGCCTCCAGGAATAGTGGACTAAGTAATGCAAACCAACTCTGGCTGAGAGCAATCAGAACAACACAGCATGTTCAAAAACAATTCTGAGAAGGTACTAGACAGCTAAAAAAACGGAATGAAAAACTATGGGGCCAAAATCCAAAAGAACAGAGAATCCCAGAGGGGTGAGCCCAGTCCTGGGGATGCTATTCCTCAAGGTCTCTGCTGCTTCAAGAGGGAGCTACTGCTAAGACGTCAGGAAGCTTAAGAAGCTAAGAAAATAATTTTTAAAAAAGAAGATCAGAAAAGCGGCTCTTAAGGGAGTAAGAGTGTAAAAATCAGGTTCAGAATCTGCCAATGATAAGGGAGAGGTGGTGATCACAGTGAACATCCATGCTTTAGGACAAGACCACAAAGGGCTACACTCGAGGAGTAAAGGTGGCTTAGCTCTAAACAGTTCCATCCCAGGAACTGAATTAGAGCAACCTAAGACTGCTGGGGTTCCTCCCTCAGAAGCAAGTAAAAATCCTGTCTGGAAGGTATCTCCCATGGACTCAAACATTTCACCAACGTTTCCTGTAAAAATGTACTTCTCACAATGCTCCAAGGTAATGCGTCCCACATTCCAGAAAAAGAGAACTGCAGAGCATGCAGACAATGGACTCTGAGTCTAAAACACATCTAAAACATCAAATCTAACAAAACCTAAAACATACTTAAGGAAATACAAAGTAACATTAAGGGACTTCCCTGTGGTTCACTGGCTACATTCCCAGTGCAAGGGGCCCATGCTTGATCCCTGGTTGGGGAACTAGATCCTGTGTGCTGCAACTAAAAAGATCCCATGTGCCATAACCAAATACATACATACATATTTAAGAAAACAACAATGACACTGAAAACAGAAGATGAGAAATTATCAAGAAAGAACTAAACGTAAATTCTATAATTAAAAAACACAATAACAAATCAAGAACCCAAAGGACAGGTTTCACAACTTGGACACAACTGAAAAAAGAATCAGACTTGGAAGAGAAGTCTGAAAAAAATAATTCAGAATGCAAGAGAAAGTAACAGAAAACACAACAGAACAGAAAAAATATAAAAGAAAAAGATACTGAAAGTCTAACATACTTGTTAACAAACATACACCAAACAAAAATATGTTTCAAGAATAATGGTAAAATAAAGATATCTTTAGACTGACAAAACAGAGGATTCATTACCAGTAGTCCCTCACAAAACAAAATTGTAAGAGTATTCTTCAGGCAAAAGAAAATTAATCTTAAATGGAAGGTCAGAGATACACATTGGTTGTATGTAATAACAGTAATCACCATCAACATCATCATAATCTCTTATGGGGTTTACAAAGAGAAATAAATATAAACAACAGGCAATTACAAGACTGGAATACAGTAAACTGAATGTTTTATGATACTTATAATGTTAAGGAAGAGATAGGGAAAACCAAAAAACCCCAACATGGACACGAAATTTGAGCAAACTCTGGGAGACAGTGGATAGGGAAGCCTCATGTGCTACAGTCCGTGGGGTCACAAAGAGTTGGACATGACTTAGTGACTTGAACAAAACAACAAGAAAATAGCCAACATACTTTTACTATAAAACTACACTATTTAACAGTGTCATACTGATATAAGAAAGATTTTAAATTCCATCAACAGTAGAGTAGATATATCGATGGCAGAATATTCATGGTAGAATACTTACAGCAATGAAAATTATCTACTATACTTATCATAGTTGAATCTTAAACATAAGTGGAAAAAAAAGAAAAAATATATGCTATATACATGATTTCTTACATATAAAGTTCAAAAAGAGATGAACAGGGGACAGTGTTAAAAGGTCAGACAGGAAGAAGTAGTCTTCACAGGAAGAAGTAGTCTTCAGAAGAGACAAAAACATGGCTCCTGGGCTGCTGACAATGTTCTCTTTCTTGACCTTGGGTGTACGTGGGTGTGTAAGTTTTGATAACTCACTAAGTTGATGTTTTATAAACTCTTTTGTACATTTACTATACACTGATAATTTTTAAATGATACTTGTAATAAAATTGAGTAAAAAAAAAAGTTAGGCATTTTTACATGTGACTTTATCTTGATCTTGTAAAGAATTATGAGAACATGGGTTTTAGCTCTCCCTCATGAAAGGCTTAAAATACCTCTGCTTTTCCTTTACTGGCAGTTAATGTCACATCATTTTCATCCACTTGTGAAATACTCTCCAATTCTTCAGCTTGAAATGTAACTGATCCTTCACTTAGCTGTGCCTTTAAATCTCCTGTAGAAAGTATATAATACTCAATTTACATCCATAAACTATGTCACAGAGACAATCCATGCGATGAAGTGTGAGGTGAAAGTCGCCCAGTCATGTCCGACTCTTTGCAACCCCATGGACTATACAGTCCATGAAATTCTCCAGACCAGAATACTGGAGTGGGTAGCCTTTCCCTTCTCCAGGGGATCTTCCCAACCAATAGATCAAACCCAGGTCTCCCACATTGCAAGCAGATTCTTTTCCAGCTGAGCCACAAGGAAAGCCCAATTCATGGATAATGACCACTAAATGTAATTAACAAGGAAGAAATCTTTATATACCAAATATCAATCAGCCTCATAAAAACTGTTTAAATTTTCTTTGTCCTACAGTCACTAGGACAAAGAACCATATCATTGTTCATTTAGCTGGATTCTTCAAAGTCTAAATTTTGAAGAAGATTGTGGATTTTAATCTCTTCCTTGCAAAATACTGACTTCATTTAATACTTTTCACTTTGAAACATTTCATGAGTATGCAAGTTGAATTTAAAAATGAGTAACTCTTTATAATAACAGAAAGTCAATACTACGTACAGCCAAGGGAGGAGGGTTCAGGATGGGGAACATGTGTATACCTGTGGTAAATTCATGCTGATATATGGCAAAACCAATACAATATTGTAAAGTAAAAAAAAAAAAAAAGTACTATGTACAGCCTCTTTATCCCACCACCCCAGCCCACTCCCCAGCCTCTGGAATATAAGCTCTTTAAGGAATAAAAGCACATTTTATACCATTTCATAATATAATACACTAGGCATTCTATTAGCAAAAAGCAGCTATATGATAACTGTATATTAATCATGGAAGTCTGGCTTTTAATATTCAGAGATATTTATCATATTTATACTACCATGGCCCAAATCTGAAAACTCTTCTTTAAAAGTCTACCTAAATAATACATATAGTAAGTTATAATTCATTAACTCAGTAGTTTAACATGCCAAAGTTAAGCCGATTGATCACCTGAACAAATTATATTCCATTCACTTTGGTTTTTAACAGAAAGCTTTAGGTGAATTTTGGCTGACCTGTTTCAGCTATAAACTGAAAAGGCAATGTGAAGTTGTATAAAAATCAAATCGGTAACTAATACTCAAAAAATTCAAATACTTTCTTCCTCATAAGAACATGATCACACAACCACTAATTTACAGGTTAAATAAAAAGTTTACTAAAAATTTCATTTAATCCATTACCTGAAAAAAGACCATGGTTAAGATCAGCCACTTCTTTTCCCAAATTACTTCTTGATAGGTCTGATTTTCTTATTAGGGCAATAGGTTCTCTTTTCTCTGGTGATCTAATAAAATAACCAAACGATGGCTACAAAATAAACGTGAATTATTTTATGTTCAACTCCTCTGAGAAATTCTAGACTATTTTATCCTAATACTTGTAACCCAGTTAAATGGATTTCAACAAAGTAATTCTGATTTTCCATTTAAATGTAAGTTGCTAGAAATGAACATTACAAGTCCAGACAGGACATTTTCTTACTGCTAGCTATCTGTAATCATCAGAATGAATACTGTCAAATAATTTGCCCTTACTAAGAAATCCAAATGAAAACAACCCGGAAACGACACTGTTCCTTCAGCAATTATTACTGAGCACCTACTATCTGTTAGGCACTGTTATTAATCATCAGTGACATATCAGTTAAGAAAAAAAGATAAAATTTTCTGCCTTCCTGGAACTTACAGTACTTAGAAGAGTATTTTATTTTACACAATAAACAGGTCCCTGAAAACCTGTATTAAGATTAGGTATGTTCCTACTGCCTTGGATGAGCATTCAGAAGGTCTGTGTTCAAGGACCTTGCTCAGGGGCAGGGAATTTCCCAACCAGTTTCTTTCCAGAGCTCTCACAGAACAGATCTGAAATGCAAATTCACTAAAGGCACTCAATTTTCAACTGATCTTTACTTGGGGATATCTTCCTTTGATCCAGCAACTTGAACCAAGCAACATTTCACAACTAACACAAAGTGATAGATACATCTTTCTAGTACCTGGTGTTTTGTCCAGCTGTTCAGAGAGGAACTGAGTTATCCTTCAACTTCTCTCATAATGTCAAAACCAATCGATCCAGGAAGAAATATCTGCCTAAGTTTTTACTCTCATTTTTTAATTCACTGCACAGATAGGACCCTCGGTCCAAATTTTTCTGTCAATCGGCAGTGCTCTAACTCGCTGTTACACTCTCAGTGAAGCTCAGGTTTAACATACACTCACTATGACAGCACCAACAAAGGCACTCCCGCACCCTAGACTCTTCTGTTTCCTGCTGCTGCTGCTAAGTTGCTTCCGACTCTGTGCAACCCCATAGATTGCAGCCCACCAGGCCCCACCGTCCCTGGGATTCTCCAGGCCAAGAACTGCCATCCTATTCCCCAGCCTTCATGGCACCTCCTATGTGGCTCAGTCTCTGCCCACTGATCCTCCTCTGAGGCTTAGGAGACTCCTGCCTCCAGCTCCTCTCACATCTGGGCCTGAAAACTACTCCCTCTCTCCCTGTCCCCGTGAGATGCCCCCAAGCCCTGCGAGGGACCCTCATGACCTGGCCCTTGTCTACTTCCACCAGCCATCCGCCTGCTGCCCCACTCACAGGGGCTGTTTGCCTGCTCTCTGCTCCTCGAATGTGTTGCTCAAGTTCCACTTGGCACCTCCAGGCCTTCACTGAGAACATACCGCCTACTCCCCACCTGTCAGGCGCCAGCACAGCTCCCCTCTTCAGACACCACCCTGATCCTAGAGACGACATAGCTTCCCCTCCTGCCTCATAAAACTTACCACTACCACTGGCATTTAAAACTTTTTACACGTACATCTTACTAAACCAAAACACTACTATATTTGAAAACATGTTTTTAGACCAGAGGTTTAAAAATTAATGAATCTCTGAATTCTTCCCACAACCAAAGACATAACAGCAACAAATATCAAGTACTTGACACATGTGAAGCTGTGCTAAACACCGTAGTGCACCAGCACAGTAACCCACAAACCCTGTAAGACAGTATTCCATCCCAGAAATCGGAAAATTAAGGCACAGAGGAGTTACATACATTGTTCCATGACACAGAACCAGTTAAAAGACAGAGCTAGGACTGAAGCAAGGGTACAACCACTAAAAATCAAAACCTTTTCCCACCATCCCACCACACCCCTATTCCGTCTCTGCTTTAAAGACACTATGATCTGGCTACACTGTCACTGCATTCAGTACATAAGGGCTGGTGCATTTACCACTCCCAATATACATGGTACTTACTCGTTTCACATTGTAACCACCACCAAGGCAACCGAGAGCTTCAGACCTTTGAGCAAAGAACTCCCCTAAAGACAGACGTAAGTAACTGGCATCATCTCTATTCACATCTGACGCACTCAGTGATCTCCTCAGTAGACCATAGTTGACCGAAGTTCCCCATGATGTATCTCCAAGAGCAACAGACATGTTCTGGGCATCTATATTTTCTTCCTAGGAAGAAAGTTATTTCATTTCTACAGCAAGCCTTCTGCTTTTCTAACACATAAAATACTAATTTAACTAAGGAAATTTAAGTACTTAAATTTTTAAAAAGTTTGGACAAATTCAAGCTTAAGCAGCTAAGAAATGTAATGGAAATCCAGAAGAAATTTTTAATACTTGAGTTACAATACACATTGCTTTAATATACTGCTTAATTAAATACTGACTGTCATTGATACAAATCTTTAGAAAGGAATGTATCTTCAAATAAAAACAAATAGCACTACCTCAGTTTAAAACATGATTAAAAACTATGGAAATATCTTTGAAGCCTATTAAGGCAGTTTTAAGTGAATTAATAACCATTATTTCAGTAGGCCATTTATTTTTCAATTAATAAGTATATGAAGGAAAAGGCAGAAACTATCTAAATATAAGGAATATCAAGATGTAATTCTATAGTATGTATCTATGTATTCTCAGAAAGAAATGAACATTTTACCTACATTTAAATACAAGAAAAATTCTGAACTGTTGTTAATGTCAATAAAATACAAACCTGCATAAACTGATGCTCTTTATTAAATTCTTCTTCATCTTGTGCAATCAAATCCAATGCATCAGCTTAAAAGAGAAGTTTACATAATTATATTGTACTAATGCCCAATTAAATACTAGCATATAAATAAAACTTAGCTAATTAGGAAACTGAAATAGTAAAGAAATAAAACTGAAAGAAATGTGTGAAAGCTTCCATCAATGAACTGATGACACATCTGCATTAAGCACCTAAGAGTACATGGTTCACCTAAGAGTACATGGTTCTGGAACTTTTCTTAATGAACCCCCTATTGCAACTGATTTCATCAGGTACTAACTTGCCCTAACTTACTAACAGGGCTTTACAATGTAAGCTTTTTATAAGATTCACGTTAATTTCAGCCTTGCAGATCTGGCACACGAGAGTTACAGCAGCTGCCCATGATATCCATGGAATTTCATCTGGAACCATCAGACTGACAAGCCCCTTTATAAATTCATCATGGTGTGAACTACCTATTCGTCCCAACACCCAGGATTGCCCCAGTTTTTGAAAAGCAAAATCCCACATCCCAGTAAACCCCACACCCTGGGCAAACAGGGACAAGTGATCACCCAGTGTCTGTTCCTCAACGTTTCAACTGAGCAACTCACTTCACCTTAGGAAACCAACGGGCACACAGCCCTCCATCACTAGACCAAGGCTACAAGGCCAGGTGAGTGAGCAGAGGGCCAGGTGTAACACGATTGGGAAGGGGACAGACAGACTGGACAGCAAATGACCCTGCTTAAGGCATCAGAATTAACAAACCTGACTGAGGTTCCTAATGCTCTCATCCTCTGAGATCTCATTTATCTTTCTCGTCACTTTTCTCTCATTTCTACATTATGAACTTTTATTCTAAAATGGATTCGCTTTTGTAACTTCTCATTTATCAGAGTAGTTCTTTTGTTCAAGACAATTTACAAAGTGAGAAAGAAAAGCCTAAGGTGTACTAACTGCAACGCACAGGTGCTAAAGTGACTTGCTGTCCTACACTAGGGAAGGCTCAGCTCAGTTCCAGTGATGAGCAATGATGGACGTGAGCCTCTATTCCTAGAGAAACAAGTGAGGAGCTAAGCACATCCTCCAAAAGGGATTTGATGTGGCCGACCAGGATGACATACTAACCTCAGAAGACCATCAGAAACAATGAAAATGGTTAAAAGCAGAGGCTATCAGAACACTTACAGCCAGATCGGAAGTCTTCACTCAGTTCATTACTGAGAGACACATTGAAATCTTGTTCTTTATCAAAAGGTGTGTAATAGGCAAGGTCAGTGACCCATCTGCCCTCCTCATCCTGATAGACCACACTCTGTGGTGGGTCCGCTTCTAGAAAAGAGAATTTCAAACACAACCAATGACACACAACAAACAAAATGATATGATACTCTTAAATGATTTCATTTAGCTGACTTATCTTAAGTTATCAATGGTATTGAAATCTGCCCAAAATTAGGAAACCCATTTCCCCAAAAGCAAAGCCTCTCTCTGATGGTGAATTCGCCAGCCTTAGTCCCAGTAAACTCCATCAAAGAGGATGAGGGAGGAAGGAGAAGGCAACAAACACTGACAAAGGTACTTTTCCACCAGATCTGTGAATAAGTATACCATTTTTAAATCCACAGAACATGTATATACTTTAATACAAAAGATTACACAAGTTCCACTTGGAAATACAGTATATTCAAAATGTGTATAAGTATTTTGTATATTTCTGATTTTTATTTAAAAAGAAAAAAGAAAGGCCCACTCACGGTCCTTGGTCTTTCTAACCAACTCGTAACGTTCACAGGTTTGCCTTTCACTGGTGGGTGACCACGGAGCATCAGTAGAATTAAATGCATTGTCACTAACAGGCTTCAAAGATGCTACATCCACATTTGTTTGAATGGACACTTGAGGCGTCTCAGTGTCTAAAAATCTATCCACAGGCAAAACAGTTTCTGAGTCTGACGTCAAATGCTTATTTTGATGAGGAGACCCTTCCTCCAGCTTTAGAGAATCCATCAAATCAAAATCATCTTTACTGGCACTTGTGTCATGAAAGTCAATGGGGTTAAGTTTTGCATTGGGAGTCCTAAGAGACTTCACCAGAACTTCTGCTCTTCCACTTTCCTTTAAAAAGTAAATAATAGACCAAAAATAAGTTTTGTTTTTCATAACTTCTTTCAAAAAAAAAAAGTTACGCAGATGACATGAAATATTTATTCTAGAAAGGAACGGACTACACAGTATTCTTCTAGACTGTATGTGAACCAATCGTAAAGAATTTACCAAAACCAATGGCAAACATACACCAACAGACTTGGATACCAAAAGTATGGCCAAGGTGCTCACTATAGTTCAGGATTTTAGAAGTGTAACTCTTGTAACTACCTTCCTACCCTAGCTAAAAGGATAGGAAGCCCATCAGTGTGGCTAGATTCAAAGAATTAATATGATTAACAGACTTTGAAAACACAAATGAATCACATTTAATAGGAATAAAACAGCAAATACTACAAATGACCATCAGGAGTCCAAGAACAACTGCATTAGACACGGCAGATTAAGCCATGAGCTCGAAAACACACTCTCCAACAATCCTTCCCAAATGGCACTCCACACTCTTTCCTAGAATAATAGCTGCTGAAAGGGAGTTGTGTGCCCACAACACTCTTCTCAGCTATTCAGCCACTGCTAACTATCAAGTGCCAGCGAAGCCTTTAATAGGCTTCTCTGCTATGAGATGTGTAACAATAAAAACAGCTTCACAGATAAGGCTTTTCAAAGTCAGAATACTACACAGAGATAGTTTGATATAAAAGATAAGATACTGACTTCGAAATAAGGTCATACATTTAAATTTTAGTAAAGTCACTTATTGGTGATTTTCCAACAATTTTTTATACAAAAAATAAACAATCTCCACTTCATCTCAAAATAAACTCCAAATGACTTAAAGATTTAGATGTAAAAGCACTAGGAGAAAATACAGATGGACAGTTTTATATTCTTCAGTGAATAATAACTTCTTAATGGAACACTTTAGTGGGTTAAACTCTATCTCTTTGAAAAGATGTTGTCCAAGTCTTATGCCCAGGTGGTACCTGCAAACTGTGGCCTTATTCAGAAATAGAGTCTTTGCAGATGCAACTAAGCTGAAGATCTTGAAACGAGAACATCCTGAATTTGGAGTGGGCCTTCAACCCCACAAGCAGTGTCCTTACAAGAGAAAGGAGAAGGAGATCTCAGAGGGACCAGAAAGA
The DNA here is from genome assembly GCA_935064755.1 of Tragelaphus eurycerus. Classification (NCBI taxonomy): domain Eukaryota; kingdom Metazoa; phylum Chordata; class Mammalia; order Artiodactyla; family Bovidae; genus Tragelaphus; species Tragelaphus eurycerus. The sequence goes on from CAKXYN010000023.1 coordinate 20,275,360, forward strand.
CAGGGACAGGCCATGTGAAGATGGAGCAGGCAGTGGAGTGGTGTGGCTATGAACTAAGGACACCAGACCCCCAGAGGGTGCAAGAGGCAGGAAGGAGACTCTGGGGGGCACTTGGCCCTGTCAACATTTTAGAACTGTGAGAAAGTAAATTTCTGTTGTTTGAAGTTACAAAACTTTGGTAATCTGTTCTGGCAGCCCTAGGAAACTATCATCAGATCAGATCAGATCAGATCAGTCGCTCAGTCGTGTCCGACTCTTTGCGACCCCATGAACCGCAGCACGCCAGGCCTCCCTGTCCATCACCAGCTCCCGGAGGTCACCCAGACTCACACCCATCAAGTCAGTGATGCCATCCAGCCATCTCATCCTCTGTCGTCCCCTTCTCTTTCTGCCCTCAATCCCTCCCAGCATCAGAGTCTTCTCCAATGAGTCAACTCTTCGCATGAGGTGGCCAAAATACTGGAGTTTCAGCTTTAGCATCATTCCTTCTAAAGAAATTCCAGGATTGATCTCCTTCAGAATGGACTGGTTGGATCTTCTTGCAGTCCAAGGGACTCTCAAGAGTCTTCTCCAACACCACAGTTCAAAAGCATCAATTCTTCAGCGCTCAGCCTTCCTCACAGTCCAGCTCTCACATCCATACATGACCACAGGAAAGACCATAGCTTTGACTAGGCGAACCTTTGTTGGTAAAGTAATGTCTCTGCTTTTGAATATGCTATCTAGGTTGGTCATAACTTTCCTTCCAAGGAGTAAGCGTCTTTTAATTTCATGGCTGCAGTCACCATCTGCAGTGATTTTGGAGCCCAGAAAAAGAAAGTCTGACACTGTTTCCGCTGTTTCTCCATCTATTTCCCATGCAGTCATGGGACCAGATGCCATGATCTTCGTTTCCTGAATGTTGAGCTTTAAGCCAACCTTTTCACTCTCCACTTTCACTTTCATCAAGAGGCTTTTTAGCCCCTCCTCACTTTCTGCCATAAGGGTGGTGTCATCTGCATATCTGAGGTTATTGATATTTCTCCCGGCAATCTTGATTCCAACTTGTGTTTCTTCCAGTCCAGCATTTCTCATGATGTACTCTGCATATAAGTTAAATAAACATGGTGACAATATGCAACCTTGACGTACTCCTTTTCCTATTTGGAACCAGTCTGTTGTTCCATGACCACTTCTAACTGTTGCTTCCTGACCTGCATACAGATTTCTTAAGAGGCAGATCAGGTGGTCTGGTATTCCCATCTCTCTCAGAATTTTCCACAGTTTATTGTGATCTACACAGTCAAAGGCTTTGGCATAGTCAATAAAGCAGAAATAGATGTTTTTCTGGAACTCTCTTGCTTTTTCCATGATCCAGCGGATGTTGGCAATTTGATCTCTGGTTCCTCTGCCTTTTCTAAAATCAGCTTGAACATCAGGAAGTTCACGGTTCACATATTGCTGAAGCCTGGCTTGGAGAATTTTGAGCATTACTTTACTAGCGTGTGAGATGAGTGCAATTGTGCGGTAGTTTGAGCATTGTTTGGCATTGCCTTTCTTTGGGATTGGGATGAAAACTGACCTTTTCCAATCTTGTGGCCACTGCTGAGTTTTCCAAATTTGCTGGCATACTGAATGTAGCACTTTCACAGCATCATCTTTCAGGACTTGGAATAGGGAATGGCAAACCACTTCAGTATTCTTGCCTTGAGAACCCCATGAACAGTATGAAAAGACAAAATGATAGGATACTGAAAGAGAAACTCCCCAGGTCAGTAGGGGCCCAATATGCTACTGGAGATCAGTGGAGAAATAACTCCCAAAAGAATGAAGGGATGGAGCCAAAACAAAAAGAATACCCAGCTGTCGATGTGTCTGGTGATAGAAGCAAAGTCCGATGCTGTAAAGAGCAATAATGCATAGGAACCTGGAATGTCAGGTCCATGAATCAAGGCAAATTGGAAGTGGTCAAACAAGAGATGGCAAGAGTGAATGTTGACATTCTAGGAATTAGCGAACTAAAATGGACTGGAATGGGTGAATTTAACTCAGAGGACCATTATATCTACTACTGTGGGCAGGAATCCCTCAGAAGAAATGGAGTGGCCATCATGGTCAACAAAAGAGTCCGAAATGCAGTACTTGGATGCAATCTCAAAAATGACAGAATGATCTCTGTTCGTTTCCAAGGCAAACCATTCAATGTCACAGTAATCCAAATCTATGCCCCAACCAGTAACGCCGAAGACGCTGAAGTTGAACGGTTCAATGAAGACCTACAAGACCTTTTAGAATTAACACCCAAAAAAGATGTCCTTTTCATTATAGGGGACTGGAATGCAAAAGTAGGAAGTCAAGAAACACCTGGAGTAACAGGCAAATTTGGCCTTGGAACACGGAATGAAGCAGGGCAAAGACTAACAGAGTTTGGCCAAGAAAATGCACTGGTCATAGCAAATACCCTCTTCCAACAACACAAGAGAAGACTCTATACATGGACATCACCAGATGGTCAACCCCGAAATCAGATCGATTATATTCTTTGCAGCCAAAGATGGAGAAGCTCTATACAATCAGCAAAAACAAGACCAGGAGCTGACTGTGGCTCAGACCATGAACTCCTTATTGCCAAATTCAGACTGAAATTGAAGAAAGTAGGGAAAACCACTAGACCATTCAGGTATGACCTAAATCAAATCCCTTATGATTATACAGTGGAAGTGAGAAATAGATTTAAGGGCCTAGATCTGATAAATAGAGTGCCTGATGAACTATGGAATGAGGTTCATGACATTGTACAGGAGACAGGGATCAAGACCACCCCCATGGAAAAGAAATGAAAAAAAGCAAAATGGCTGTCTGGGGAGGCCTTACAAATAGCTGTGAAAAGAAGAGAAGCGAAAAGCAAAGGAGAAAAGGAAAGATAAAAGCATCTAAATTCAGAGTTCCAAAGAATAGCAAGAAGAGATAAGAAAGCCTTCTTCAGCGATCAATGCAAAGAAATAGAGGAAAACAACAGAATGGGAAAGACTAGGGATCTCTTCAAGAAAATCAGAGATACCAAAGGAACATTTCATGCAAAGATGGGCACGATAAAGGACAGAGATGGTGTGGACCTAACAGATGCAGAAGATATTAAGAAGAGGTGGCAAGAATACACAGAAGAACTGTAGAAAAAAGAGCTTCAAGACCCAGATAATCATGATGATGTGATCACTGACCTAGAGCCAGACATCTTGGAATGTGAAGTCAAATGGGCCTTAGAAAGCATCACTACGAACAAAGCTAGTGGAGGTGATGGAAACTATCATAAACACCTGAAAAACTACCAAAAGCCTGAAATACAAGAGGCCCAAGAAAGGGAGACCCAGTGAGGTCACAGGAGAAGCTGCAGTCTCCAAGGAGAGAAATCACAGGAGCCCACCCTGCTCACACCTGGATCCGGACTCCCTACCTCCAGAACTGTGAGGAGATATGCATCTGTTGCTCAAGTCAAAAAAAACAAAAAAAGTGCACGATGATCAAAGTGTCTCAACATAGAAAGTTTATAAAAACAAGTTAAAATATGAATATTCCAATGGGAGGGCGGGGAGACAAAGAACTGATATTTAAAATTATTTTTCATATAGAATACTAGCAAAAATGAAAAAGAACCAGAACGCAGGAAACCAGCTCTCTCCTCCACAAAGCACCTGAAAACAATGCTGAAGAAAGAATGCTCTTCAGGCTAACAGGGCAAAGCTACCACCTATGGGACTGTGACTGACAGTGGCACACAGAGGAGGATAGGATGGCACAGGGAGGAAACCTGCAGCAAAGCCACTGGTTGGCGACCCATTCCAGGCCAAGGCTTCTAACGGACCAAAGCAGCCCCTCGTTGCAACTGAAAGTCACAAGTTCAAAAAAAAAAAAAACAAAGGCAGGGGGGTCATTACAGCTGCTCTAACAGCTTGTACACCTAAACACAAAAACAGAGGTCTCTGTCTATAATTGGACAGTGTAACCCAGCGAAACTTGAGAGTAAGGAAATGTAAGATGGGAAAAAAATAAAAGCAACCAAAGGTCTCTCAGGAGACAGGGTTTCAGGAGGAGGCAAAGAAAGCACATAAAATCCCACAGACCACCTTCTGATAATGAAGGAGGAGGAATCTATCACCACATTCATCAAGATGGTCAAAGAGCATCACCAACGGAAGACAAATGGAATGACAGGCCTTTCAGGAGGATGTAATCTGAGTGCACAGCACTGCCCTCTATGTTTCAACTGTTCACACAGGGGGTATGTTTAATCAGGAGGGGAAAGCAGTCACATATATCTAGTATATGGATCACTTTACAAAACAACAGGCCTAAACTTTACAAAAAGTTTAATGACATGAAAGACATCCATGTCACAGCAACCAAATACAAGTGTGAACCCCGATCAAAGCCTGGATCCAAAACCAAAGAAATAAAAGGACATCTGTAGACAGTGGATAAATGTGAACATGGACTGTGCATTCATTTAAATCACAACATCAAAGTTACACTAGCAAATAAATATTGTGATTATGTAGGAAATGTCCTCATTCACAGGAAGTAAACATTGAAGTGTTAGGGTAAAATATCTGCAACTTTCTTTCAAATGACTCAGTAAAAAAAACTACTTTTTGGAAAGACAAAGAAAACACAAAGATGGCAAAAATGTTCACAACTGGTTGACCTGGACAGGAGTATACAGATATTCACTGCATCACTCTTAATTTTTCTGCAGGTGAGGGAAAGGTAAGAAGCAGCAGGAAAGAACAGGAAGGGTATTTCTCATCAGTCTGTATCTGGGAAAATAAAGCCCAAGGAAAACCAACAGAAGTTTTATGTTAATAATTTTCTAATGAGTCCAGTAATAATTTTCTAATGTCAAATTTCTGAAAAACGATAAAGATTGGAAAATACCTGACTAGGATCACTTGTAGGTAACTTAAAATAATTTTCTGGAGGTTCCTGTCCTTCTAGGTCTTCATACATCATTCCTGGAATTGCCAGTTGCTCAAAATAAGCCTCCAGATGATCATCATAAAACTCTTCATCATCAATATCATCATCTATCAGTAAAATGGAGGAAAAGTAATCAATAAGGTTGATAAATCATTTGCATCAACAGTCCATGTGATTCTGTCTAAACATTTGACATGAAAAAACCCAAAGTTTTCATCTATAAATCACTAAAAGCACTCTAATATTTAACCGAACTAAATACTTAACCTTTGCTGAGAAGACAACACAGAAGCAGCCACCACCAAACACCGGAAGTTAGGATAGGGCAAGTGTGGCCAAGGGAAAAGCACCATTTATTCAGAAAGCAGTGTGGCAATTGAGCAACTATCAACAAAGGACAGATGAGTCTGCCACAGGAGAAATAAAACTAAATCCCAGTGAATTAATGGTTAATGCTAATATGAAACCTCAAATAGTATCTGATCTTAAACAGGAACAAAAAAAAAAAAAAATGTACCAAAGCTGAGTACTGATATGATAAAAAATTTAACTTCCACTAAACCCAGAAAGTTACAAACAGACAAATAAAACAACAGTAGCAGTGCTTCTCAATGTTCTATATACAGCCTGGCAAGGGCAGGATAAAACTAGAACTGTCAACCACCTTTAACAGTATTATGAGCCTTTTCAAGAGGGTAATTTTCCTACTGCCTCTGAGAATCTAGCATATTAAAATAAGAACCTATATAAATTCAGGTCAACAATTCCTCATCCACAATTTCATAATCTAAAAATATTTTTAAAATTTTAGCAGCAAAACCCATTTTGATTTTACAGTTTCAATTTATCCCACTTAGCTCACCAGCCTGGCCTCCAAAGCCATGGATAATTTGGTCTCTGCCTACTTTCTGGGTTTATTCCCAAGTTCATCTTCCCATAGGTGCTATAAACCTGCCACAGAGAAGCACTGGCTACTCTCCAAATGTTGTCTCTATGCCCCCACCTTAGGGTCTCTGCTAAAGCCATTCCTTCTTCTTAAATGTACATTTATTCCAGTGTCTATGTTAAGGCTTATCAGAGGCCTCCTTTCTCAAAGAGGAAAAATGACCTATTCTTTCACTGAAGCCTCACAGACACGTTCCTCAGTCAGAATTAACTTGTCAACCCTCCTATGATCCCCGCCCAGTTTGTATCATTGAGACACACTTCACACAGAGGGGAGCCATGCATCTCTTTGCCCACTTGGCAGGACTTTCAGAGCACAGGGGCAAAATATTTCATTGAACCCCAATATCTTAGCATGGTGCTTTATCTATTTATACGGTAATGATACTCAACAGAGAGATGAGAGTAAGCCTATCAGGAGTGCTATGAAGAAAAAAAAAGTTAAGTCCCATCGCTTAACGGAAGTGGCCATTTGAGTGCTGGTGGATAAGCAGTAAAGAAGGCAGAGAAACAGAAAGCTGCACAATCACTACGGCAACAAGGCAGCAGAAACAAATGGAGCAACAAGCTCAGGACAAGGAAAAGATGAGCCAAGTTTCGTGACGCTACCAGAAGAATCTTCCAAGCTGGCAAGTGATATCAGTTTCTCGTTTTCTAGGAAACTAGTAAGGCTTAAGTCACTGTTTGGATTCCTCTCTTCAAAATGTTTTCCCACATCAGGAACACCAATCTGTAAGAAATAAAACAAAGTGAGAAGTAAAATTCAATTATTTTACAAAAATAATGTTAAAAAAATTCTTACAAAAGTAAAATAAAAATTGCATTTCCTTTTTGTAAGATTTTAAAGTACTTTGTTTACATTTATAAACATGAGATTGCTGGACACAAATTGTTTATCTGCTCAGCATCTGTCCTCCAAGGAGTCAGTCTCTTTTCAGTTCAAGGGGGCACGCAGTGTGGTTCAGTCACACCTCTATATCTGTATATGTACCCAGAGGCATGCACACAAAGAAGCAGATGTAAGGTCCAGAGGCTCACAGAATGAAGTTTTACCCCAACCCACCATCTGGTACAGTGATTTACAAAGGGGAGGACGGACCCAAGTGAGCTCATTAAAACTGTGATTTCTTGTTAGTTTTTTAACTCTATGCTGAAATAAAGACGACGCTCTTCTTTTTGGTCATGAATGTTAAAAGTGTACACTCATGTTGCCTATAAACAAATTCATCCTCCCTACCATTCAACAGATGATAGAGTACCAACTCTGTGCTGGGGACTCAGAATGCAATAAACCAAACAAAGCAGAATCCTCACCCCATAGAGCCAGTACTCCAGAGGATCCGGCATGGAGCCAGGCAGAGCAGCGGTGCAGACAGCCCTGGAGACTCAGAGAGTCCCAGGCCAGCCCTATTCCCCACTTCCTGATTATTTATAGCAGTTCACAAGTAGAAGACTGCTACCTAATATTAACGGTACTCAGCATTCATACTTGTGAAACAGGAACTTTCACTCTCCTAACAATAGAAATTGGTAACATGTAAAAGATTACCTTATTCTCTTTATTCATCCAGGATTGTGAACAAAAATCAATAGGTGAGTCTGTTAAGAAAACAAAAACAAAAACTGACATACCAAGGTATTTTATCAAGTAAATACCTAACAACTCTCAAAAATATTAATAGCAAATTAACAAACTAAACAATTTTTCCCTTTAAATAGAATAGAGCACTTTTAAATGATAGAAGCCGATCACTGGCAGTTAAATTTTAAAAAGTTAAATTAAAAATGGTAGAAAAGCTTAACAAATTATACACATACCAAAAACACCTGAATAGGAATATGATTAAGTCTTTAAAGCTAACTTCTGCTTTACAGAGGATGTGGGAAAGACAGAATCAAGGAGAATGACACCATGAGTGAGCAAACAGTAGGACAGCTCCAGGAGGACAGGCCTAAAGACACCATAGCAAATGAAATGAAGCAAAACACAATGGACCCTTCCATGGACCCCAATTCAAGCAAGTCAACCAAGATAATCAGCAAAATATGGACCAGGGTACCATATGCATCAATAAATAGCACTGTGGTTATCCAGGAAAATGTTCATATTTTTAGAGATGCAAACTAGTATCAGATCAGATCAGATCAGTCGCTCAGTCGTGTCCGACTCTTTGCGACCCCATGAACCGCAGCACACCAGGCCTCCCTGTCCATCACCAGCTCCCGGAGGTCACCCAGACCCATACCCATCAAGTCAGTGATGCCATCCAGCCATCTCATCCTCTGTCGTCCCCTTCTCCTCCTGCCCTCAATCCCTCCAAGCATCAGAACTAGTATACATAGGAATAAAATGATGTCTGGATTTCTTAAGTATCAGAGGAAAAGGTAATAAAAAACAGAAAAGATGAAGCAAGTGTGACAAAACTTTATACTATCAAACTGTGAGAGAGGTACATGGGCAGGTTTGTTTGTTGTTTTTTTTAACTGATATAAAACTTTAACCCTTTTAAAGTATACAATTCAATGATTTTTAATACATTTACAAAGTTGCACAACTGTGCACAATGCAACTAACTGCACAATGTTTTCATCACATCAGAAAGAAATGCTGTGCCCACTAACAGTCACTCCTCCTCCTCCCTGTCCCCCAGACTCTGCTGCTGCTGCTGCTAAGTCGCTTCAGTCGTGTCCGACTCTGTGCGACCCCACAGACGGAAGTTCACCAGGCTCCCCTGTCCCTGGGATTCTCCAGGCAAGAACACTGGAGTGGGGTGCCATTTCCTTCTCCAATGCATGAAAGTGAAAAGTTGAGAGTGAAGTCACTCAGTCGTGTCCGACTCTTAGCAACCGCATGGACTGGAGCCTACCAGGCTCCTCCGTCCATGGGATTTTCCAGGCAAAAGTACTGGGGTGGGGTGCCATTGCCCTCCCCGGTCCCCCAGATTCTAGCAACCACTAATTTCTCTGTCTAGTGGATCTGCCTATCTGTACCAACAGATAAATTGACTTGTAGTATATGGCCTTCTGAGTCTGTTCTCTTTCACTCAGATGCTTTCAAGGGTCTTCCTATTATAGCACATACCAGTACTTCACTCAGTTTTAAAGCTGAATAATACTTTACTGAACGGACACACTACATCTTATTTATCCATACATTAGCTGATGGTTATCTGCATTGTCTCCACTTTTTAGCTATAGTGACTAGTCAAGTTATGGACACTCAGGTATATGAGTTTTTTGTAGATATACACTGTCACTTCTCTTGGGTGTATGTCTAGGACTAGACTCGCTGGGTTGTGTGGTAATGCTACGTTTCATGTTTTGAGGAACTGTCAAACTATCTTCCAAAGCCACACCATTTTACTTCCTAATGAGCAATGTGGTTTCCACAAGAAAGGAGACTTCAGCTTAATCAAAAAGGACAATGAAGAAGAGACTGATTAAGAGATCTTCTCTTACAAAAGTATTACATTAATAAGTAAATGCCAAATCAAAGCATTTTTATAGTATCATAGTTTAAGATAAATATTGGTCCAAAGCCAGAAAAACAAGAAAGGAAATTAAAACTGTGTGATACACTTATATGTGGAATCTAAAAAAATACAACAAACCAATGAATATAACAAAAAAGAAGCAGATTCACAGAAATAGACAATAAACTAGTGGTTACCAGTAAGGAGAGAGAAGGAGGACGGGAATTATAGGAGCAGGGGATTAAAAGAAACAAATTAGTAGGTCTAAAATAAACTACAAAAACATACTGTACACCATGGGGAATATAGCCAACATTTTATAATAATTATAAATGAACTATAAGCTTTAAAAATCATGGATCACTATATTGTACACCTGTAACTTATGTAACTGTACATCAACTACATTTCAATTTAAAAAGATATTTTTAAAAATGAAATTAAAACACACACATTAAGAAATAATTTCTCCCAGTGGCATACCTTGCTCTTGCCCCAGGGGTGAGGCTCTGTCGGAAGGACCCTGATTCAGGAAGGGCTTTGCAGCTCTGGCCTGCTCCTCTTGTGCTCCTGCTCCATCGCTGGGGAAAGCGGACTCTCTGAGGACAGCATCTGACAAACATTGTCTTTCTGTCTGGTTCTTTTTCTTAGCGATAGAACTTTTAAATTAGGGAACAGAATAATAATGAAATACTAGTTACCTTGCGTGTATTTATAATACCCAATAATCAGTTATTTCTCAAAAAGTAGACACAGTGGGAAAAAAAACACTTCTGGACCCAGCCATGTCTGAGGGACTACACCATCATTTTGGTCCAACAATGTACGTTTACCAAAATCAAATACACTGTTACTCTGCCTCTCAAGTGATAAAGTGAGGGTTTTTTTTTTTTCTTCCTTCCCAGATCTGTGAATCTATCACATCTAGAGGAAAGCTCAGCTTTTTAAAAAACAAGACAGACTTAAAGGATATTGGGATATTTGCCAAATAGCTACTTCTCTGAATTACAAATGCTTTTAAATCATACTTCTGTCTCTGCCACTGTTCTTATCCCTGTCTTCCTTCTGCCTCTGTTGTTTCCTATACGGATGAAAAGGTTCTTCATTAAAGGCAATTTTCCACCCAACCTACTACAAAAGTTCCTGGTTCTCTCACCGTTCCCCATGGCCATTTCACCAGCAAAAGGAGGGGAGGAATGGAACTTCAGGAAAAAGTTGCTACTGTAACAAATTCATCATGTGACAAATGGGTACCCAGGGCCAGGCCATGATGAATGAAAATAAAATAGTTTTTCATCAATTCCAAGTTCTAACCCTCTGTCCTAGTTTCTCCACCTTTTTATTACAGCTGCAGTAGATAGCTGATCAAAAAAAAAACAACCTGATTAAAAAATGGGCAGAAGAACTGAACAGACATTTTCCCAAAGACATACAGATGGCCAACAGGTACATGAAAGATGCGCAACACTGATCACCACCAGGGAAATGGAACTCAAAACCACAAAGTGGTATGGCCCTTACACCTGTCAGAACAGCTAGCCTAAAAAGGCAACAAACAGCAAGTGAAGAGAATGTGGAGAAAAGAGAACCGTCCTACACTGCTGTGGGACTGTAAACTGGTACAGCCACTGTGGAGAAGAGCATGAAAGCCCCTCAAAGAGATGACCAGTCCAGGTTCGATGCATGAAGCCTGGCACCCGAGGCCAGTGCTCCTGGACAACCCAGGGAGGGGAGGTAGGTGGGAAGGTGTTTAGGATGGGTGGGGAACACATGTATACCTGTGGCTGATTCATGCTAATGTATGGCAAAAACCATCACGATATTGTGAAGTAATTATCCTTCAATTTAATTTAAATTAATCGATTTAAAAAAATTACTATATGATCCAGAAATTCCACTCTTGGGTATTTATGCAAAGAAAATAAAAACACTAACTGGAAAAAATACATGCACCCCTATGTTCACTACAACACTATTTACAATAGTCAAGATATGGATGCAACCTAAGTGCCCATAGACAGATAAATAGACAAAGAAAATGTAGTTGTGTGTAGTACTCAGCCATAAAAATGAAATCTTTTGATTCAAAGCAAATCTAGAATGAATATACAGAGTTGACAATTTTTATAAAGTATTTACGCATGTGTGCTAAGTCATTTCAGTCGTGCCCAACTCTCTGTGACCCTATGGACTTTAACCCACCAGGCTCCTTCCTTTGTCCATGGGGATTCTCCAGGCAAGAATACTGGAGTGGGTTGCCACACCCTCCTCCAAGGGATCTTCCCAACCCAGGTATCGAACCCATGTCTCCTGCAGCTCCTGTACTGCAGGTGGATTCTTCGCCACTGAGTCACCGGGAAAGCCCCATGTACATGTATATGTGCACAGAAAATTGTCCAGATTGAATAAAAAGATAATCAACATCTATTTTCTAATTAGTAGGCTGACAGGTATTTGCTGTCTTCCTTACAACTGCCTGTATTTCATGATTTTTTCCCGATGAGCGTGTATTACTCTTAGAAAAAATTTTTGAAAGACTAAAAATGTTATTAATGTCATATAAAGAAAATGGTTAAAGATTCTTAGAATTGATTAGAGACACAATCAATGTTCATCTTCCATCAGACTGAGTGAGACTCACTCTTAACACAGTGAAAGCAAGATGAAGTAAGAACTCACTCATCATCCGAGAAGACAAGCCGTAACCTCTCTCTTGGCTCATCTTCACTCTGGCTACTGGGTGATGTCTCCGATGGAACTGAAAACTTCCCTTCCACTAAGTAAGAGGTCTGGACATCAGAATACCTACACACAAAAATTTTGTTGCAATTGTTAATAATTAAATTATACATATTTAAAACTCACACGACATAGGACTGTGTGACTATAAAATCAATCACCAGGGGTAAAAACAGGTCCCACAGTGTTGAAAACCATCACCATACCTGCAAAGCACTGAACAACTGTGTAGCAGCAGCAGCAGAACATATATTTTCAACAAGAAACTCGTGGAAATCGTAAAGTTAAAAGTTTTTAGAGAGTTAATCCAACCCCTCCATTCCAAAGGTAAAGATAATGCTCCATACAGAATGTTTAGGTTGGGCAGAGGATGGGAAAGAGGTTAGAGTTGTGTTTTTTTTTTTTATTTAAAGATTTCTTTGTAGCATGCAAAGCCTTTTTAAAAAAAATTATTTATTTTAGTTGTACTGGGTCTTTGCTGCTACAGGGGCTTTTCTCTAGTTGCAGCAAGCAGGAACTACTCTCTCGTTGTGGTGCACCGGCTTCTCACTGAGGTGGCTTCTCTTGTGGAGCACAGGCTCTATGGCATGCAGGCTTCAGCAACTGCAGTGTGTGGACTCAGTAGTTGCAGTTCTCAGGCTCTAGAGCACAGGCTCAATAGTTGTGGTACACAGGCTTAGCTACTCCGTGGCATGTCAGATCTTCCTAGATCAGGGATTGAACCTCTGTCTCCTGCATTGGCAGGCAGATTCTTTATCACTGAGCCACCAGGAATACCCAGAAGTTAGATTTTTAAGCCCAGGCAAAGTCACACATTACACAAAATGGGTGAACTATACACATCACATTTGGGGATGCAACTCAAATCACCAGCTGCCAGGGGGCTGAACTAATACAAAGCCAAAACACCATGAACAGAAAAACCACTAGTAGGTCAAACGGTCACCAGTCCTCAATTCCAAACCTACCCATCCACCACTGATAAGGTGAAGGAATAGGAAAGAGGGTTTTATCTATGTTGACTTTACATAAATGGTCATCTCCCTCAGATAAAGCAAAAGCTCAAGCTTGGCTGAGAAATTTCACAGAAGTATCAATATATCAAAGGCTTTAAGGACCTGTAAAAAAAAGTCATCTGTTAAAACAATTCGTACCTGTTTTCAGAGCTGGATCTATTTCTAGCAAGTGTGGAAACAGCAACAGGCAGGCCAAGATTTGAAGAAAGAGTGACATTTTCCAAAATCCCACTATTACCAAGTAATGAACTGGTTAAAAAGCTTGGAAATGACTCCTCGGCTATACCTCGAAAATCTTCCATCTCACTGCAACAATAAAAGTATTCTTATATATCAAATATTACTATAAAAATTTTCAAATGATTAAAAATAGAAGTCTCATAAATCTTAGAAAACTGATAAAATTCTTTTTTTGGAACAGCACTAAGAGGATAGTATAGCTGAGAATATAAACCTCAAACTATCGTCTTACAATTAACAAAACAATGAGCTACAACAGCTTAATTACTCTTGAATTTTGAATTTACTAATAAAGAATCAAAGAAGACATGACATCAATGGCACATACAGATGATTTCAGGACATTACTTAAAAGTATACCAGTTGAATACACATCCTAACACGGAACAGAAAAAATAGAACTAGCAAAATCTAGCCCCTGATTTCAGAGATTAAGGATGAGTAAATGGTTTAAAAAGTGAGTCTCTCCAAAGAAAAATGTTCACGTTTATAAAGTGTATCTGGCACATGGACAAGACAGAAATGGTAAAAGTGGCACACAAAGGCTAGGTCTGGGGAACCCTGGCACACTCTGTACTGATGGAGAACCTGCACTGCACGCTGGCCACAGGCTCCATGGATCTCAACCACAGTACTCAGGAGATGTCACTTAATTTCAAAAATATTTCAGAGTGCTTCTCATGTAAGGGTTGTGTGGAATTCAGTGAAGAAAATAACTAAATCAGGAAAAACAAAATGAGCGGATACTGGCCTTATACTTTGAGGAATGAGAAGGATTTTCATAGGCAAAGTATGAAATAAGGAAGCTTTTAAAAAAGACAAACATAAGCAGTGGTGGGAGAGATTTAAGATTTATTGCATACCCACTACCTTAACTCACTTATCCTCAATTTACTAAAAAAACAAACTCAGAGACTAAACTAGCTAAATTTATCCAAGGCTGTGCAATTAATAAGATTCATGCCCAGGACTAATTCCAAACTGTTCTAAACACTAAGTGTATGGTGACCATAGGAGATGCTCCACTGTATTCAGGCAACAGGTAAGCAAAACCATGGAGCAGGTCCCATAAGCCTTAAATGGTGTATTAGGAAGTCTGGCCTAATCCCATCAGCTGAAAGGAGAGGAAGAAAGAGGGCTTAGAGCCTGGAAGGATATTCTAAGCACTGCCACTACTGCTAAGATGCACAACAATGCAGGACTGTGCTAGGTTCAGTGACAAATCACTCATCTGTGAGTTTAGGTATTACAGACTAATCCAATTACTCAACAAAGTAGGAAAAGTCTTAAGATCAGTAGAAACCTACTAAACTTACCTGAGCATAGATGAAGTTATCCACACTCCTGGCAGAAGCCCACCCCTCCCACTCTCCAACACCAGTCCCTCCTCAACACTGTCCCATCTCTTGCTGCAGTGCCCCCACCCAAAGAGGCCTTCCCCAACCTCAGCCCAGCTATCCCCTGGAGCTACCACCACCTCTGTTCATGCTCCCTTTGTCTGTCAGACCTCCAGCAGGAGTCACTATGGTCCACCCGGCTCCAGTCCTCACTGGAGCCCACTCCCAGTTGGCTTTCATCCCAGGGCCTCACCAAACACTTGTCAACATCACCAATAACCTCTCTGTTGCCTACCCCATAATCCCACAATCAAGTTTCAATCCTAGTCTTGGAACTGACAGAATGAAATTCACACTCCTTCCTCACAGAAATACTTCTTTCACCTGGCTTCCAAAGCACCTCTGTCTGACCCTCACATTCACCAGGGGCTGCTTCACCTCCTTGCCGGGGCCCTCCTCCTCTCCTGGACCTGCACACAGCAAGGCTCCAGGGCTGGCTCCAGGTTCCCCTATCTATCCAGCCTCACTAGATAGACTGCCCTCACTTTGGAAGTTTTATATCCTGGCCTGGGCCCCTCCCTTGAGTCTCAGATATTCAACTACCTACCTGACATTTTCACATGGATATCCAACAGGCACCTGAAACCTCAACCTTGACTCCACTTCATGGCAACCCCCTCAAGAAAAACTGCTCTTCAATCTTCCCCACAGAGAAAATGACAACTCCATTCTCCCATTGTTCAGATCAAACCTTCAGGGCCCATGTCTCCACCAGCCAGTACAGTCAGGCACGGCATGCCTGCTTCCTGGCACTGCTTACTCTTCTCTTTACAGTTCACCCGTTTAACTACCCTCTTCCACACCAGAATTTGAGCACCATGAGGGCAGAGACTGGGCCTGTGTCACAGTGAATTCCTATCTAAAGCAGTGCCCTACAAAGTAGACCCTCAATAAATCTGCTGAAGAAAGGAAGGTTTTCAAACTGAGTTAATATAAGCAAATTCATTACCACCTATCTCGTAAGCACCCACCACATCTCAAATCATGCCCCAGTGTTTTCCTCTCTTTGACAGGTCTAATTCCTCTTCTTGATTCCTATAAAGATGTTCAAACTCTCCCACATTAGGATGCAGGAAGTGGAAAACCTGTCCCATCCTTCCTCTGCATTTTACCCATCCCCACCCCCACCCCCCCACTCCCCCACTCCCCACAGCCAAGCATCTCATCTGACAGCCTCCCCTTCCATGTTAGGGACACCCAGGACCCTGACCTCAGCTACATAATGCAGTGCACACCTTATACAGATGCATCTCAAACTCAAATGCCTTCAACAACACACACTGTCAGACAAGAGGCCTCTAAGAACAGAGATCAACTAGAAACTAGACTCCACTTTAACCAATTTAAATGCAATGAAAACACCACAGGCAATCAAAACACACTTGTGAATCTTATTTTTGAGGAAAACACAGGGCTTGTCTAAAACAAACCCAGAATCACTCTCCATCTTTCTGACTCTGCTATGACCACTCTACCCAACAGAAAGGCCTCCTGACCAGTCTCAACGCTTCAGTTCTCACCACCCTACAATTAATCTTCTGCACAGCAATCAAAGGGACCATCAAACATAAGCCAGGTACCATACCCTTCCTGAAAACTTCGATGAGCCACCTCATTCTCCACATGTCCCAGCCTCCTGCACCTGTTCCTGTAACACCCAAGCACATCCCTGCCCTGGGGCCTAGAATATTCCTCGAGATGTCTGCACAGCTAGCTCCTTCCCAACATTCACCTCAATTCAAATGTCTAATTCAAATTTCTAAAAGAGGTGATTCCTTATCATTAAGTGAAACCTAGCCCCACAGTCCATCACAGTCATTTTACTTTCTGCTAGACTGATGACTACCTTTTTGTATTTGTCTGTCTTCTTCCACTAAAAAGATTTCTCCTAAGAGCAGAAGCCTTGCCTATCCATCCATCACACTTTAAAATCCTGACCAAGTCATCCAGGTAGGCTCCTCAAATCTAGTCTTGTAGCTACTAAGTTACGCATTTACAAACATATTTAACACTTCAAAATATACATTAACTCTTTAAGGGTGACCTCAGCTTAGAAGGAAACAAATCCAAGAAAATTGAGATATTAAACAAAGGTCATTCATACAACAATCACTATCAAACAGAAACCATGAAAGACAATTTTGTTTGGCTGCATGAAGCAAAGCAACAGTAAATAAGGAGGTTGCCCTCAGGAAGCTGACAATCCACTCCGATACAGTGTTAAGTGTAGAAGAGCTTGGCTGCGGGTGCAAGAGTAACACCATCCAAGGGGAAGATTCCCCCAGATGTAATCTAATGCCCAGTCTCTCTTTTCCAGAACAGGATTACACTTATTCTAAGCCATCCTAAAGCTTTCCTAGAAGAGAAGATCTCCTAATTTCCATCTGTACTGCATTACCAAGCCCCCGTCTCACCTTAAACCAAATAAGTAGGATGTTGTCTTTCCTTTCACTACATTTGAACTAACCAGCCACCTTTGAGATTTCTCTGGATATTTCCCTAAAGCAATAACTTCAAAACTTCTTGTTCGAGTTTACTAATACTTAACTGCTTTCAAGCCTAGATACATACAATATCATGGGCTGCAGCTGTGGACCAGAAATCTACAATCAAAAAAGTATCAGCTGTGGGGAAAAAGCAAAGTCAAACTTGCCCAAAGTTCTAAGATACTCTTTATCATTAGATAGGCACTTTAGCATAGCAGTTTTCAAAGCTTACCTTAAAGTTTGCCCTAAAAACTGAAGTCCGGAGAAAAAGTTGATATTGGAGCAGGAAAAGCTCCAGTCGAGTGACCTCAAAATGCTAACAGCGAGTGAAAACACAGTCATGAAAACAGCTGTCCTCCAGGCGACTGCCTCGAAAGGGACCTCATGCTTCGGTGAACAAAGGCTGCCATGGGGAGAAAACAAAAGTAGAGCTACCTCAAACACTGTCTCCTTTCCCGTTTTTCCGTGAAAAGACTCGCACGAAGCCGGGAGCCACTGGGACAGGCCCGCACCCGCTGGACCGCAACGCGTCACCCGCGCCTGGCCCGGCCAGTGAGCGGGGGCCGTCGTGTGGGAAGAGGGGGGCGGGACCAGGCCCCGATCAAGATAACCTCGTTCCGGAGGCCCCAGTCTTACGGCAGCCCGAATCGCCCTCCCCAACCAACTACCCCTCACCGAGCGCGCGACGCCAGCCGCTGCAACCCAGTCGGCTGAAGGTCCGCTGAGGTACGGGTCAGGCGTCCGTGTTGGGGTCGGGGCGGGGTGGGGAGGGTGATTCCAACAACGCGCGTGCGCACGTCCCCTCACGGTTGCCGGCCGTACCGCGCGCCCCTCCGATTTACGTCGGTTCGCGGCACGGGCCGAGGGGCGGGGACTCGAGCCGGCTTTGGATTGGGTGGCGCGAAGGGGCGAGCCCGCTGATTCGGTGAGAGCGAGCGTCAGGATTTGAAGCGGGAAGCCGCGCCCTCCACAGGGGCGCGTCGCCTGCCTCACCTGTAGCCAGAGCACCAGCAGTGTGCGCAGAGACCTACTTCGGGTGGACAGGAAAACTGACACACCCCGAGTTCGGGTCGGAAGTGTTGGCATTGTCCCTACGGGAGCAGACCACTAACGTGTGTGGTCACCTGCCTCACGTGTAACACCTAGAGCGCTCCCGTGAGAAGTCTTATCATGGGCGCGCGCTGCACTGAGTCGCCTGTGTGGGGTAGTAAGGTTGGTCCCAGGAGGAGAGGGACAAGATGAGACGGTCGGTCCCTAATTGCCTTCCTCCGTCTCCGTTCTCCTTAGGTCACGAATCCCGTCATCAAAGCCTGCCCAGCATAAGGCCCTATTTTACAGAAACCACTCCTTTCACTTTCCTTTATCTCAGAATTTATTGCATACTGTTCCTCTAACAAATTTAACTCCTTAACTTCATCCATTCAACGGTTGTTGAATGCTGACAGGCACAGCACTTGTGTGTGCTCTAAGAGCTGAAAAGATGCTATCTGAGAGTAAAAAGCAACCCTTTGTCTACACCACACACTAGCAGTGAACTGCTGGACTGTGTCCTTGTGACAGACCGTCACCCACCCTGAATCCCTCAGATCCAACTCGCTGTCCTTCCATCATAAAGATCAAGTGACCAGAGCTCTCCTCCATGCCACCGAGCAACCTGACCATAACAAAGAACTATACTCAAAGTATGTACAGGAAAAGAGCCCAGACTCTGATGTGAAACTGCCTAAATCTCAGTGCTCTCACTTCCTAGCTGTGCAGCCTGCACGTGGCCTCATCTCTAAAATGGGGATCATCAGCGCACTTGCCTCAGAGGACTGCTGTGAGGATCAAGTCACTTAACAAGCATCCAGAAGAGCACTGGCACGTGGAAAGCATTCAGGCAACATTAGCTGTTATCTGACCAGCTCAAAGGGAAGAGTAGACCCCCCAGTGAATTTCAAAGCTGTAATTCCAGGTAGAGCTTGAAGCAGCCCCACGGCAGGGATTCAGTTAGGAAAGGTGGATGTCTCAAACCCCCTTTACCAACTGCTCTGAGTGCTAACACCTCAACACCAAGATCCAGCACCTTCTAGAGTGTGAACACAAGGTATGTGTGCAGATTCATCTCCCACTAGCTCCCCAAATGCACCTTTTTCTTTCAGTGGATTAACACTTAATCCTCTTGCCTCTTCTATTTGGGTCATCACCCTGGACTCTGTCCTCCTCCACTTTAAGTATTCCAACCTGTCAAAATCCCACATCCCTTCCAAATCCTGCTGACTCACATAAATCCCTTTCTTTAATGCATCCTGTACCATTCAACCTTTCCTGTGAAGCTAAATCCTTATTACTGTTTGTAAATTCTGTAAATGCCTTCTCCCACTAGAATGAATGTGTACAGACTACCTTTTTACATATTCCAAAATGTTGGCACAGTGTCTTGCACACAGAAGATGCCCGATATTCACTAAATTACCCCAGACTGCTTTCCTGGTGGCTCAGATGGTAAAGAATCCACCTTCAATGCAGGAAACCTGGGTTCAATCCCAGGGTCTGGAAGAGCCCCTGGAGAAGTGAATGGCAACCCACTCCAGCATTCATGCCTGGAGAATCACTTGGAGAGAGGAGCCTGGGAGGCCCGGTCCATGGGTCGCAAAGAGTTGGACATGACTGAGCGACTAACACTTTTAACTTTTCACCCCAGATACCCCTCTAATAATTGAAATCTAACTTGAATTCTTAATTCTGAGTTAGATCCAGACTTAAAGTGAGACCTCTTGCTTTGAAACTAAGTAAGTTGATTAAGTCTAAAATAAGTCTTTTAACAGAAGGAAGACCTCACCTTAAATTAAAGCATAATGGACCTTATTTATCCTTGCATGTGAAAAAGCTCTTGGGGTTTAAGAGGAGAGTGTCTATTGATAGGAAAGTGTCTTAGAAAATTAGATTTTAAGTTATACATTTATAACAGCTCTACCATCAATGTGTGATTAGCTAATAGGCACATGAAATGCTGTTCAAATAGTCTAAGTAGACATCTGTTGGATCTAGATGTTAATCTACATACTAACTTTCTACCTTCTAAATTAATGCCATGATCATCCCTCAGTTTCTGATTGATGGGATTTTTTTAGCAATGTGAAGATCCAACCAGTCCATTCTGAAGGAGATCAATCCTGGAATTTCTTTAGAAGGAATGATGCTAAAGCTGAAACTCCAGTATTTTGGCCACCTCATGCGAAGAGTTGACTCATTGGAGAAGACTCTGATGCTGGGAGGGATTGAGGGCAGGAGAAGGGGACGACAGAGGATGAGATGGCTGGATGGCATCACTGACTCGATGGGTATCAGTCTGGGTGACCTCCAGGAGCTGGTGATGGACAGGGAGGCCTGGCGTGCTGCGGTTCATGGGGTCGCAAAGAGTCGGACATGACTGAGCGACTGATCTGATCTGAAGCTTTACAAACCATCAAATAGAATACATTCTATTTTTATAAGGCAACAGATTCATATATTTAAAAATATATTTTATTAAATAATCTACTTGGAGAATAATTACAAAAGCTTTAAACAGTAATTCCAAGTAGTGAAAGGCAGTTTTCTTTAAAAGAAAAAAAAAAGACCAAACAGTCTTATTATGTTTTGCTGCTTTATACACAGGAATGATTTATTTTACAAACTAGTCAGTTGCAACATTAGCCTGAAAAATCAAAAACAGTTCTTAATATGTCTCAAAGGCAAGGTGAACTTTATGATATGCTTTCACATTAACCAGTATGACAAACCATAAGACTTAACACCATAACAGTTCAAAATAAAATGTACAGAACAGGCACTTTGAAGTCAACCATTTGTGTGTAACTCACAGTTAATGTTGTGTGTACACGTCTCATTACTTCATCAAAGGTTATCAACCAATGAAACCAATATTCCTTTGATGCAAAAGCACAAACACATTTAGCTTCCAAACACCATGTTCTGGTTGTAATACATGCAAGACACACCCTAAATTAGAAAAGTCTTCTGAAAGAAAAACAAAAAGCCAGGAATGAAAGCATTTACAAGCACTTGAATAAGGCCTTTAAGTGTTAAATCAGTGTTTTTTAAACCCCTTCATTCTCAGGTAAGGGATTAAGAGGCCGAGAGAGAGATCGTCTGCGAGGGTGAGGATACTGGAGACTGGCAGTGTCAGCATCGCAAGAGTGCTCTACCAGAGGAGGAGGAGGAGGAGGAAGGAGCTGGGCATAACTGGACCATCTCGATCCAGCCCGTGGGGAATCCAGAGGGGGAAAGAAATACCTGAAACAATGAAGACAGGAACAAAACACCAAAACAAAACAAAAACAACAGAGAGAGAAAAAAAAAAACAGAAGAAAAAGAGAAAAGTAGTAAATACAAAGAGAACCAAAGAGGGGAAAACACATGCTAGAAAAAAAAGCTTTAGTATATTCATGCCAAAACTAACAGAACATAACAGCAAAATCAAGACCCTTACTCAAATCAGGCTTGCTTAAGCAAGTATAGAAACTTGAAAAAAGAAATAGAATCTGTTTAACTTAAAATGTTAAAAAAAAAAAAATCTTCAATATGAATGTTACAAAAGACATTAATTATATAATTTAAAACATTTTCTAATCTCTGTGAAACATACTGATGCTATCCTGAAATTTACATATCACATAAGCTTTTCTTTAAGCAACGCTTCCCCTGTAGCAACAGCAGTTTTAGTTCACACATGACTCTCAGGACCAATTCAGGGAGACGTTCACATGGTATGGCCAGCTACTGCAACATACTTTCCAAGAAACACAGTCTTTGAATACACTTAGATGTTTTTCTGCAAAAACCTTTGATTAGTACAAAATGTTGATAAATAAAAGGGCTCAAAAATATTTTCTACTGTTAGCCTACTATAACTTACCCGTAATACTTTAGCATTTTCTCAAAAAAAGATTTATAGCTCTGTCATCAGAGGATATGAACTAAATGAAGCAGCCAACAAAATTAAGAAAATCCTGGGACATGGAACCTGGAGGTTTAACATGCATGCACAATCTTAGCAAAGCTTTATCTGCTTCTTATAATATATTTCCAAATTTTGACTTGAAGGAAACCTTAAGCCATGAAATCACACCATAAAAATATACAAGCACATATTAGAAATATTTACCTCTTTAGTGAATATAAACTGAAAACTTAACAACGATGTTTTCATTTTACTACCAAAATATAAATGAAGCAATACCAAATGTTGTCTGGCTACAAATTGTACAGTCAAGTTACTGTCACTACTATTTCTCTCACTCTTTCACTAATAATAGTTTAAACATTTCAAAGAAATAACAGAGTTATACTGAATAGTATCATGTATAAACCAATTCTACAAAAAGTAAACAAATTAGCACTCAAAACAATCTTTATGAAAAATACTTATTCAATCCTCAAATTGAAATTATAAAAATTCATTTTAGCCTACTGTTTTAGAAAATAAAAGACAGAAGTCTATATACATTCTCCAGATGGAACAGTGATATTTTCCCTCCTCCCAACTACTGAGGATGGTAACAATCTTTTAATTTTAAAACCCGTGAGTTTCAGAAACATTTCAAAAAATTGTTTTGGTGACAGTGTCCTCAACAAAAAGCCTCTCCATTTATATTTCAAAAATTTTAAATAAGTGTCAATAAACTGGCTAGTACAAAAAAAATGATATACACTGTATTTTTAAAGGCCTTTTGGATTGCGTTTAGTAGTAAGCAGGCTGCTGGTGTATCTTGGGAGAGGTCAAACGGCGCTGGGGAAGGGGAAAAGGAGCTCGCTTTCCATTCCTGTGTGCATGCAACAAGCAGCAAAACAGCAAAGTTACTCCAGTTAGCTGGTACTCAGCTGTGCTTTCTGTTAAAGGACATAATACAAATGGAGAAGGGAAAATGCATCACAGATCTAACACACATGGTTATTGGCACAATAAGAACACAGATCAAAACTTCAAAGCTCTTACAAAAAAAATACGCAGTACAGGCAGCAACCAAACACTAGATTTTTTTTAAAAAAAAAGAATTAACACTAGTATCCTCTGCTTCATGAAATAATCTTTGGTACCTGAAGTTGTTTTTATACAAATACTTAAAAATCAAAAAGCAGGACTTCTTTATAAAAATATAATAATATAAAAGTAGGAAATTTAAAATACAATTCTCTTAAATTGACAAAAGAACCATTACAGTATAGTTTGTTAAGGCTGTGCTTTAAATTTTCCTTAATAGTATTCCAAATTATTCACAAAGGCATGTTAAAATAATTTTACCTTACAAATTCATATTTGAAATTTGAATATGAAAACAAAGGATGACTCTAATGACATCAAACATGCTTTGCGAAGCTAAAATATACTAAAAATTCTAAAAATCAATTCACTATTTCTTCTTACAATCTCCATGAAAGTTTTAAACACACACACACAAAAAAACACTTAACTCACTCTTCTACAAAGCCTTAGTTCATGTGTTTTATATACAATTTTAGCTTAACCTGACTCAAAGGCTACCCTCCCAGCACTAATGACACTGACTCCTCTGGATTACAAGCCCCAGCGCTGTTCTGCACTTCATCTTCATCTCGCTACTTCCCAGTTACACATGTCTCTGGTAGACCACTAAGTATCACAATATCATAACCTACCTGTAAATATTATGACCAAGTAATAAACCAAACACAGAGATACTAAAGTGCTTTCTCTTCTAGTGTCACAATTATGTGCGAATTTCTTGATTCAATCTAAAAACCCACAAAATAATACACCTTCAATATGGCTACCTGAATGATTTAAAAAGAAGATAATTGCTAGTTTTCTCACAAAACTTAGCCTACCTGCCAGCAGAAGATCCATTTAGTGAATTCTGAAGACTTGGGATATTTGAACCTACGGACGGATTTGAGTTTCCCTGCTGAGAACTCCCATTGACAGGGCTCCCATTACCTTTCAGAATGCCAGTACACTTCCAGTTGTCCATATAGTTAGCTGGAAGGAAAGTGGTCAACACATCAACATGACTAACAACTATGTTCCAGTGCACAAATCTACAATTAAAGAAATAAGAGAGACCTACGGGCTATGCATCTCTTAGGATTAATGCCAGAGACATTTTTTTAATGAAACATTAAATATTAGATATTTAATGAAATATCTCAATTTTAACAATTATTTTTTGAAGTTTTTTAAAGAATTACTAATTTAAAAAACAAAACTTTCACCACTCCTTTCCTTACAAGATACATATTGACAGATGTAAGCTACCACATTATCACATTATTATCAAAATAAATTCTGTCTTCATTACAATGAATTTCAGGTATGATATGTGGGTAACAAAGTCACATTCTCAGTTAAGCAGGTGTAAGTCACGTGGGTATCTAATGTCCCCATGGATGTAGGTAACAGAACCTCTGGAGTCTGAGTGGATTATCCAGCTTGGCCAAATGGTTTGGATGCAAAACTGGTCACTAAAAGACACCGAGCCCAGGAAATCCAAGTAGGGAGCCTGCTGGGTGGAGTGGGGCTGTCCTGACTAAAGTCCAGAGGTAGACAGGGCAACAGAGACCCTGAGGCCTGGCTGATTCTACCACAGCCAAAAGCTGACCCCAGGAGACTCAGTCAAACTGCATTTTGGGAACAGCCACTTCTCAGGGGAAGTGAACTGGGCTGTAATTACATCCTCAGAAGGGGATGCTGCCAACTAGAGTGGTGCACAGACCATGGCACCCTTGCCCAGTAGATAAACATCCATGGAGAAGAGTAGACCACAACACTCACAGTGTCAAATGTCCACAGTGCCTTCTCTGTTTGGCATTTGTAAAACTTTTAGAATAAGTGGCCTCAAGATTCTCTAACTTTGGGGAGCTGTAGAGAAGTGAGGAAGACCCTAAATTTTCTTCTAAGGGCTAACTGGCTAAAGCAGTTGTTCCATCAAGAGGTGACTGTATCCTGAGTCTGTAGAGAACTCATACAAGTTACATCCATAGCAAATGGTATCTTTGGAGCAATGGTATTCTGTCACAATTAGTTCTACTTTATTCCACATGGAAATGTAATTCAATTAGTCAATCACTGCTATGAACTAGGTAAAATGATAGAGATTCAAAAAAATATGAGACATTAATTCAAAAGTAACCATAGACATTTTTTTCAAAATATTTCAGAGTTTACATTTCTAAGGGAAAATTCTAAAGTAGCAACATACAGCAGCAATTCTTCCACTCAACTATTACCTTTCCACAACCTCACACAGCCATCATCTCCTGAAGATGCCAGCACTGTTCCTGTTATATTCCAACTCACTCGCCAGACCTGAGAATTATGATTATCAAACTGAGCCACGATATGGATTTCAAATTTTGTTGGCCCACCAGAGGAAGTAAGTTCTTTCCTGTTAATAATAATAATAAAAAAAAATTCCTAAGGAATTCTGAGTATGGACACACACATACACTCATACACTCTCATTGTTCTAAATAATAACAATGGTCTCACATACATGCCACCAGAAGGTCATATCCATATCCACCCCCGACCTCTGTAACAGCTTACTGAGACTTGGGCCAAGTCACTTTCATTTTACTCCCCAGTACCTGGCATGATTCTACGGCATAAAAGATACTCAGCGTCTAAAGAGGATTTTATTCCCCACGAAACGCTGATGAATAAGAGAGATGTAAATGATTACTTTCTAAAAAGAAAAGTAGTAGGCAGAATAAGAAAAGGGAAGAAAGAAGGGAAAAAAAGTAAAAGAACTCAGGTTCAGAATTCCAAAATTAAAGCTAAATAGGTTATTCACAAGAACGTCTCAGCGCTAATTTTCCCTAAGTAGACTGCCACCTCTCATTCCTTCAAACATGTATAGCGTCCAATTATATTCAGAGGAACTAATTCATTTTTAGTATCTGCCTAAATAAAACACAACTACGAAAACATATCTCTCTCTTTACTCAATTCTCCATTCTCTTAAGTCATATATTTATAGATAAAATGTTCATTAAGAATCTATTATTCAAATCATTCTTGCCTCTACACTTTCCTCCACAAATGAAAATAAGCAAAAGGTAAGAGAATTTTCAAATTAGTTGTTTCAAAAACTCACCTCACAGGCTTTAATGTAAAAATTCTCACGTCTTTGGTTGCTATGGCGAGAATGTGGAAAGATCGTCCCAAGTTTGGAGCAAAGGCGATATCATGGACAGGGTCTGTGACGGTCAGGAGAGTTTCAGCTTTTGCATATTTCCTAGTGAAAAAACAATTTACCTTAAAATTATCATAAATGAAAAATTTTAAAAGCCATATGTCTAGGTATCTCCATTATTCCATCTTGCTCATATGTAGTAGTGTTCACCTCTGCTGTATGCAGTACATCCCAGCACCAACCTCCAGGAACTGAGACTGTGACCTAAGGAAAGGGGCGTCTGCAGATATAATTAAGGATCTCAGGGTGACAGAGAACAGACATTAGAGGAGAAGCCATGTGAAGACCAGGCAGAGACTATAGTTATGCTGCTCAGCCAAGGAACTCCTGGAGCCTCCAAAAGGTGGAAGAGACAAAGACAGAGTATGAAGGCAGCAAGCCTTGACAATACTTTGATCTCAGATTTCCAGCCTCCAGAAGTATGAGAATAAACTTCTGACTTAAGCCACCAGTTTGTATTAATTTGTTTCAGCAGCCCTAGGAAAGTAATATAACCTTTCTTTCTTCAATTTTCTTAAGTTTAGCTTCAAACAGAGTTTACAAAAAATTAGAATGAGATCTTGCTTTGTTAGCTATTAATACCTTTTTTAAGAAAAAGGGTACTTGAATTTCCTAAGATTTGCGTGTAAAGAAAAAAGTTGAGCTAATACCAGGAAGAATTGAATTTTTTTAAGTGATGATAAAGGAAGCTATACCAGAGCTACCGTGGTGGCTAAGTCTTAAAGAATCCGCATGCCAATGCACCCATGTTCAATACAGGGGTTGAACCTCTGATCCAGGAAAAGTCTCACATGCCACGGAACAACTGAGGCCCATGCGTCACAACTACTGAGCCTATGCTCTAGAGCCTGAGAGCCGCCAACTACAGAAGCCTGCTTACCCTACAGCTCGGGACTCTGCAAAAAGACAAAAGCTACTGCAATGAGAAGTCCACCCACTGCAACTAGACAGTACCCCCCACTTGTTGCAACTAGAGAAAAGCTTGAGCAGCAACAAAGACTCAGCACAACCAAAAACAATAAATAAATAAATAAAATTAAGGAAAAAAAAAATCTCTAAAAAAAGGGAAGCTATACCAAAGTCTATTTCCAAAACTCAGGAAGAGTTAAACGACCATCTGATCCTGTTACCCTCCAATTCGGAAGTCTTTTAACAGCTTCAGAATACCCTTAAGATAAAGATTGGACACTAAGCAGGAGGTCTTGAAGACATAAACCCTGCGGGTTTCCCACCACATGGTCTCCCTTTGACCCATTATGTTCCAACCACAGTGAGATTACACTGGTTCACTCTCTCCACCTAGAAAGTTGCACTGTCTCTGTCTGGTCAACTTCTACTCATTCTATCGTCTTTCTTGAATGAATCTTCCAGTTTATAAAATTATCACCATTTTGCATTTTTTTGTTTTCTGGGCATGATGGTACATACTGGGAGACCAATTTTACCTTTTCCTCTACATCACTCTAGAGAAGGAAATGGCACACTACTCCAGTACTTTGGCCTGGAAAATCCCATGGGCGGAGGAGCCTGGTAGGCTACGGTCCATGGGGTCACTAAGAGTAGGACACGACTGAGCGACTTCACTTCCACTTTTCATTTTCCTGCCTTGGAGAAAGAAATGGCAACCCACTCCAGTGTTCTTGCCTGGAGAATCCCAGGGACAGAGGAGCCTAGTGGGCTGTCATCTATGGGGACCGACAGATTCAGACATGACTGAAGTGATTTAGCAGCAGCAGCAGCTACATCACTCAATTTAGTTATTACCAGAACAGAGAACTTAGTATATCATAGGAAATCAGTAAATATGACAAATAATGCATAACTGAATTAATGAATAAATAACATTTTAAAAATTAAATGCAATTCATGACAATAACTAAACTAAAGCAGTACTGACCTGGTGTTTTCATTATATTCGAAAATCTGAACCTTGGCCATTGCATTTGGACTACTGTCATCACTTCCTACAGCAATCATGGGAGCATGAGCACGAGAGCTGGAAAGGAATAGAAAAATGTGTTTTCTCAATTATGACATCAACACACATATAGTTCAGAGAATTAAAAACTCATTCAGCAGCTGTGCAACCCACCGGTCAGCTGTGGACTAGACCCCTGCTATGCCCAGTGCCGCACTCCCAGGAAGGGTACCCCTGAGGTCTCATCTGGGGACCAAGGACACCAGCCTTTCACCATATTTCTATCACATTTTCTTATGGCTGAGATAGAAAGTAGTCCTTTTCCCCAAAGAAAAGGCTTCAAGCATTCAATTGATTAAAAAAAACAAAACACTTAAGAGATCTTAGAATTTTTCTTCCTAAAAATATCTGGTCATTAACTATTACATGAAAAATAACTTTATGGTGACCAAATTCATGGCAAAAAATTTTTTTACATGCTTTGCACAAAAAGAATCCCATCCCAATGGAGGAGGAAAGTAGAAAAGACCATCCCTAGGAAGGCATGCCTATCATTCTTTAAGTCTCCACACTCATTTGTAGCCAACCACATTTTTAGAAGGCAAAAGATAAGCAATAAGAGAATGAACTCTGAGGTGAACTCTAGGTTAATTTTTTTTTTTCCATTTCTATGTCTAATTACCTAGATATTGATTTCCCTTGCCTCCTATATTCAGATTAAGTAATACTTCTATGAAAGTGACATAGAGGTACTGTTTAACCTTGATGTTTAAAGGTGTTTAGTCTTGATGTTGTGATCTGCCAATCTCATAAAGCTGAAAACAAAATGTAATTAAAAAAAAAAAAAAAAAACTTAGGTCTTTATTACTAAAGCTTCTGATAACCAGATCAAATCACCTAATATAAGGAAAATACCAAGTAAACTGTAAAGTGCTATAGTGACAAAATAAAATTACAAGTTATATACTATAATTCTTGGCTATTTGAAGGGGTGTAAATTACAGTAGTTTCTCACAAGATTTTCTTCTTTCAGTGTTCCACAGATTATTCTTTCACAATGTTAAATATCTGAGCAAGAACAAGTACATCTATGATAATATATTCTAAAATCACTGAAAATATAAATCGTTTGTTAAATATTCTAAAAAATAAATTCTAAAACATCCAGATAACAACCTGAATTGAGGATCACCTCATTTGTATATTTAGAAAAAAAAAAGATCACACTTAAACCATCTTCCAAATATGGCTCATAACTAAACAGTGAGCAAAACCATCCAACTCTCTGAATACGGGAGACTGATCATCTGCAACTCCTTTCTATACCTCCATGAAAAGATGAAAGAATACAATGTAAGAGTGCAGAAATCAGAATATGTCATCAGAAATCAAGAAATCTGGAGGATTCCAGGAAGCAGAAGGACATAAGAGAGCAAAAAAGCTAAGGGAAAAAGAGCTCAACCACTACCACTAAAGAGGAAATTCTAGAAGCTACAACCTCTAATCAATAAACAAACAGCAAATCAATCAACCAACCAACCAACTGTAATGAATCATGGGGCACTCGTGAACAAAAACAAGAGTGGCTCTGTATTATTGTAGCAGGCTGATGGATATATGAGAGTTTATTGTATTATTACTATATTTGAAATCTTTTCTAATAAAGAAAAGTACCTGGAAACATACTGGTTAAATTTTAGAATTCCATTATCTTAAACCATACAAAGCAATTCCAGGAGGTTTAATGACCTAAGAGTGAAAGTAAAAGCGGCTCAGTTGTGTCCGCCTCTTTGTGACCCTCATGGACTATACAGTTCATGGAATTCTCCAGGCCAGAATACTGGAGTGGGTAGCCTTTCCCTTCTCCAGGGGATATTTCCAACCCAGGACTCGAACCCAGGTCTCCTATATTGCAAGGCAGATTCTTTACCAGCTGAGCCAGAAGGGAAGGCAAAACCAAAAACCTTTCTGAGTACACTTCATAACATCAAGGTGGGAAAGAATTTCTCAAAAAAAAAAAAAAAAAAGGCACAACAACATAAAAGACAGACTTAAATGTGGCCATATTAAAATTCAGAACTTTCTGCAATCAAAAGTCATTATATTGTCAAAATGGACAAATCACAAACTCACAGAATATACTTGCTTCTCAAAGTAGTAGTTAGATAAAATCCTAAAACTTTCCAGAAAGATCCAGTATCAGACTGACCACACACTCTTCCCACCAACTAAAATTTAAAGATTCAAGAATCTTTTAAAATCTCTGAAATTCTTACATTTTGAACTTAACCAAAGTTCTAGAGCTAGCCAAACTACAATTAAGCATGGAGTAAAACTAAGACATTTTCAGGTGTTCTAGAATTTATAGTTTGCCATCAACCCCTATGGAGGGGAAAAAAAAAAGTTACTTTAAGAGCGGCGTGACCAAAGGAAAACAAAAAATCCATGGACAACTCATGATATGAAAACTGTGACACCTAAATATAACCCGAAATAAAGGAATCAACAAGAAAAGAGAAAAGAACACCTGTCAAAATCAATGTCACATTATTCTGTTAACTACAGCTAAGAGCGACCTCGCCTGCCCGGGACCGGCGCACAATTTAAGAGCGCCTGTCAAAATCAATGTCACATTATTCTGTTAACTACAGCTAAGAGCGACCTCGCCTGCCCGGGACCGGCGCACAATTTAAGAGCGCCCCGCCGGCTGCGTCGCGCGCTAAGAGCGCCCCGCCGGCTGCGTCGCGCGCTAAGAGTGCGGCCGAGAGGAGCTACCCCACGACCGAGGAAGGACGGCGGTGAGGGCCAGCACACTAAGCACGGCGAGAAGAGCTACCCCACGACCGAGGTCAGGAAGAGCGGCGGTGAGGAGAGACCCCTCGTCCAAGGTAAGGTGCAATGGCTGTGCTTCGCTGGCGGGGAGCAGCCAGGAGCAGCCGGGATGAGATACCCCATGCCCAAGGTAAGAGAAACCCAAGTAAGACAGTAGGTCTTGAAAGAGGGCATCAGAGGGCAAATACACTGAAACCATACTCACAGATAACTAGTCAATCTAATCACATAAGGACCACACCCTTCTATAACTCAATGAAATTAAGCCATGCCCGAGGGGCAACCTGGGATGGGTGGGTCATGGTGGAGAGATATGACAGGGTGTGGTCCGCTGGAGAAGGGAATGGTAAACCACTTCAGTATTCTTGCCTTGAGAACCCCATGAACAGTATGAAAAGACAAAATGATAGGATACTGAAAGAGAAACTCCCCAGGTCAGTAGGGGCCCAATATGCTACTGGAGATCAGTGGAGAAAAAACTCCAGAAAGAATGAAAGGATGGAGCCAAAACAAAAAGAATACCCAGCTGTGGATGTGTCTGGTGATAGAAGCAAAGTCCGATGCTGTAAAGAGCAATATTGCATAGGAATCTGGAATGTCAGGTCCATGAATCAAGGCAAATTGGAAGTGGTGAAACAAGAGATGGCAAGAGTGAATGTCGACATTCTAGGAATTAGCGAACTAAAATGGACTGGAATGGGTGAATTTAACTCGGATGACCATTATATCTACTACTGTGGGCAGGAATCCCTCAGAAGAAATGGAGTGGCCATCATGGTCAACAAGAGTCCGAAATGCAGTACTTGGATGCAATCTCAAAAATGACAGAATGATCTCTGTTCGTTTCCAAGGCAAACCATTCAATGTCACAGTAATCCAAATCTATGCCCCAACCAGTAACGCCGAAGACGCTGAAGTTGAACGGTTCAATGAAGACCTACAAGACCTTTTAGAACAAACACCCAAAAAAGATGTCCTTTTCATTATAGGGGACTAGAATGCAAAAGTAGGAAGTCAAGAAACACCTGGAGTAACAGGCAAATTTGGCCTTGGAACACGGAATGAAGCAGGGCAAAGACTAATAGAGTTTTGCCAAGAAAATGCACTGGTCATAGCAAATACCCTCTTCCAACAACACAAGAGAAGACTCTATACATGGACATCACCAGATGGTCAACACCGAAATCAGATCGATTATATTCTTTGCAGCCAAAGATGGAGAAGCTCTATACAATCAGCAAAAACAAGACCAGGAGCTGACTGTGGCTCAGACCATGAACTCCTCATTGCCAAATTCAGACTGAAATTGAAGAAAGTAGGGAAAACCACTAGACCATTCAGGTATGACCTAAATCAAATCCCTTATGATTATACAGTGGAAGTGAGAAATAGATTTAAGGGCCTAGATCTGATAGATAGAGTGCCTGATGCACTATGGAATGAGGTTCGTGACATTGTACAGGAGACAGGGATCAAGACCATCCCCATGGAAAAGAAATGCAAAAAAGCAAAATGGCTGTCTGGGGAGGCCTTACAAATAGCTGTGAAAAGAAGAGAAGCAAAAAGCAAAGGAGAAAAGGAAAGATATAAACATCTGAATGCAGAGTTCCAAAGAATAGCAAGAAGAGATAAGAAAGCCTTCTTCAGCGATCAATGCAAAGAAATAGAGGAAAACAACAGAATGGGAAAGACTAGGGATCTCTTCAAGAAAATCAGAGATACCAAAGGAACATTTCATGCAAAAATGGGCACGATAAAGGACGGAGATGGTGTGGACCTAACAGAAGCAGAAGATATTAAGAAGAGGTGGCAAGAATACACAGAAGAACTGTACAAAAAAGAACTTCAAGACCCAGATAATCATGATGATGTGATCACTGACCTAGAGCCAGACATCTTGGAATGTGAAGTCAAATGGGCCTTAGAAAGCATCACTACGAACAAAGCTAGTGGAGGTGATGGAATTCCAGTGGAGCTATTCCAAGTCCTGAATGATGATGCTGTGAAAGTGCTGCACTCAATATGCCAGCAAATCTGGAAAACTCAGCAGTGGCCACAAGATTGGAAAAGGTCAGTTTTCATCCCAATCCCAAAGAAAGGCAATGCCAAGGAGTGCTCAAACTACCGAACAATTGCACTCATCTCACATGCTAGTAAAGTAATGCTCAAAATTCTCCAAGCCAGGCTTCAGCAATATGTGAACCGTGAACTTCCTGATGTTCAAGCTGGTTTTAGAAAAGGCAGAGGAACCAGAGATCAAATTGCCAACATCCGCTGGATCATGGAAAAAGCAAGAGAGTTCCAGAAAAACATCTATTTCTGCTTTATTGACTATGCCAAAGCCTTTGACTGTGTGGATCACAATAAACTATGGAAAATTCTGAAAGAGATGGGAATACCAGACCACCTGATCTGCCTCTTGAGAAATCTATATGCAGGTCAGGAAGCAACAGTTAGAACTGGTCATGGAACAACTGACTGGTTCCAAATAGGAAAAGGAGTACATCAAGGCTGCATATTGTCACCATGTTTATTTAACTTATATGCAGAGTACATCATGAGAAATGCTGGACTGGAAGAAACACAAGTTGGAATCAAGATTGCCGGGAGAAATATCAATAACCTCAGATATGCAGATGACACCACTCTTATGGCAGAAAGTGAAGAGGGGCTAAAAAGCCTCTTGATGAAAGTGAAAGTGGAGAGTGAAAAGGTTGGCTTAAAGCTGAACATTCAGAAAACGAAGATCATGGCATCTGGTCCCATCACTGCATGGGAAATAGATGGAGAGACAGTGTCAGACTTTGTTTTTCTGGGCTCCAAAATCACTGCAGATGGTGACTGCAGCCATGAAATTAAAAGACGCTTGCTCCTTGGAAGGAAAGTTATGACCAACCTAGATAGCACATTCAAAAGCAGAGACATTACTTTGCCAACAAAGGTTCGCCTAGTCAAGGCTATGGTCTTTCCTGTGGTCATGTATGGATGTGAGAGCTGGACTGTGAAGAAGGCTGAGCACCGAAGAATTGATGCTTTTGAACTATGGTGTTGGAGAAGACTCTTGAGAGTCCCTTGGACTGCAAGAAGATCCAACCAGTCCATTCTGAAGGAGATCAATCCTGGAATTTCTTTAGAAGGAATGATGCTAAAGCTGAAACTCCAGTATTTTGGCCACCTCATGCGAAGAGTTGACTCATTGGAGAAGACTCTGATGCTGGGAGGGATTGAGGGCAGGAGGAGAAGGGGACGACAGAGGATGAGATGGCTGGATGGCATCACTGACTCGATGGATGCGAGTCTGAGTGACCTCCGGGAGCTGGTGATGGACAGGGAGGCCTGGCGTGCTGCGGTTCATGGGGTCGCAAAGAGTCGGACACGACTGAGCGACTGATCTGATCTGATCTGACAGCTATGAAAACAGATTAATTTGTGTCTAGAATGAATACTATCTAGTCTTACAAATTCAGTTGCTACTTAGTATTTTGAATCAACTTATAATCAAAAGATAAAAGTACTTTTATGTGTACTAAATGTTTACAAAACATAAAGACAAATACTATAAATCTTGTCACTATACAAGCAGTGTAACAAAACATTAGGAAATGAGAGCGTGAATGTGTGACAGAAGCAAAAAAGAGCTAATTTCCTCTTTTTTTAAAAGAGAGGTGAATCAACACACAGTCTGAAAACTGATAAATCACTAAGTGGAGAAGTATTTGAATTATGACAATTACATACAACTGAAGAACAACAAATAGAATATCTTGTCACATCTTCACAAGTAGAAAGCTTTCTTAATGTGCTAAAGTCATCTTTCACAGAGTGAGTAAATTCTGTTTAAAGATAACATGGCAAGAACCAGAGGCACAAGGAAACCACTTAAAATAAAATAGTGACAGTCTTAGAATCACACTCTGTGCAGCAAGGAAAGGCGTAAGATAGGACTAGATGCGCTAAGACACAGGAAAACACCCACAATGGGGGGACCTCCTTGCTGGTCAAGTGGTTAAGAATCTACCGTCAAAAGGCAGGTGACGTGGGTTTCACCCCCACTTGGGAAACAAAGATCTCACATGCCACGTGGCAACTGAGCCTGGGCACCACAAGTACTGAGCCCACACACCTCAACTACAGAGCCCCTGTCCTCTGGAGCCCACATGTCACAAATAGAGAGAAGCCCCTGCACTGCAACGAAAGATCTCTCGTGCTGCAACTAAGATCCGACATACTCAAAAAAAATTTTAAACTATACATTTTTTTTAAAAGCCCACAATGTATTTGTAAGTGTAAGAAGCAAACTGCAAAAAAGGAAAATGTTAGGCCTATACACGTCTGTGTGTTTTGGGTCCACTTGTACAGGATAGCATATACCTGGGTGTGTTTGTGTATATATATCTGTGTGTTTACAAAGGCAGTAAATATTTACTTGCATATGCATGGGAAAAGTTCAGAAAGTGCACCAGAATGTTTACAGTGGCTAGCTTCTTCCACAGAGTAGAAATAGAGGGATAAGAGACATGACAGGGTGGAGAAAAGAGAATTACTATTTTACATAATATTTATTTTTAAAAATAGATAAACAAGACCACTTAAGAAAAGCATATTCAAAAAAATAAAGCATCTGATGCTAAGTGTAATGATTACTAGGCTTCTATCACCTACCTTGAAGGGTTCCAAGAAATACAACTACAGCTGAGTTTGCATGATATCTCATGCTGCAGAGACCACTGGCTGAGATTCATGACGTCTGGAGCTTCGTAGATTCTAACTATCCCATCTGCTGAACATGTTGCTAACATGAGACCCATATGCTTAGGAGCAAATTTCACATCGGTAACGGACGTTCTGCTGTCCACCAGCGTTGTCCTTTTGACCTGAAAAAAAAAAAGAAAAAAATGTAAATTACACACAAAAAGAAAGGATGTCAGAGTGAAAGAACACAGGCTCTGAATCACAGAGATCCGTTGCCACTCCCTGAGAAAACTGTACAACCTTGAAAAGACACTCAAAACCTGGGGAGGCCTCAATTTCCTCCAAAGGACTTGGCAAAACACCATGTACACAAGCTCACAATCAGTGACCTATAATCAGCTGCTCCTTTAATGCAGAAGAAAGAAGACCTTGTGAAGCCTAACTTTATTAAATTAGATAAATTCTTTCTTCTTAAGCAGTGTGTGTGCACTAAATGAGTTGTGTCTGACTTTTTGCAATCCTATAAATTGTAGCCCACCAGGCTCCTCTGTCCATGGAATTCTCTAGGCAAGAATACTGGAATGGATTTGCCATGTCCTCTTCCAAGGGATCTTCCCAACTTTGGACTGAACCCAAGTCTCTTACGTCTCCTGCATTGGCAGGTGGGTTCTTTACTAC
Organism: Tragelaphus eurycerus; assembly: GCA_935064755.1. NCBI lineage: Eukaryota > Metazoa > Chordata > Mammalia > Artiodactyla > Bovidae > Tragelaphus > Tragelaphus eurycerus. The sequence continues at coordinate 20,311,944 of CAKXYN010000023.1, forward strand.
CAGCACCCCCTGGGAAGCCCTTAGGCAGATAGGAGAAAAGCAGAAAATGTTAGAATTTTCATACGGGCAGTTTTGTCATGCAAAGCAGGCTGCAAACTGCCTTAAAATCCTTTAACAGCAAAAAGGAGGGAGTACAACTTCTCCTGTCAAGTCTAAGTGCTGGTTAACCCTGCTCGGATCAAGAGTATCCACTTTTAAAAGAAGACATGCAGCAGAGACCAAAAGAATGGTAGGAAGCGGTGTTCTGGAAATTAGGAAACCCCAGCACGGCAGATACCAACCTACATGAGCTGACTTCTGACTGAAACTGTCAACAAAAATTTAGAAATCAACAGCTTACTGTCTATAGTTTTGGGACCCAACTCCTATAAGTTGGGTTTAGGAATGGTAGCAATTACAGGAATATAATATAATCAATACAATACAAATGCTGAAACACTAAATACACATCATTAAGTTTGAAGAAAAAAATCCTTCATATTGCCACCACTCTCCAAATACGGTCACTTGACTTTCGACAAGGATGCCAAAGACCATTCTTTAGAGAAAAGACAATCGTCTCAATGAAAGGTGCTCAGACAACTGGACACTGAAGTGCAAAAGAATTACGACAGATACCTGCCTTATATCACATACAAACATTAACTCTATGAGTCAAAGGTCTAAACATAAGCACTGAAATATAAAACTCTTAAAAGAAAATTCTGGCCAGAGTCTCCATGACAATGGATTTGGCAATGACTTATACGAGAAACACAAGGAAACAAAAGAAAAACTAAACTATACTTCATGAAATCCCTGTACACAACCCTTGCACACTCTATCAAGAGACTGGAGAGGCAACTTAACAGAATGAGAAAGAAGATTTGGAAATCACATATCCGTTAAGGAAATAAAGTACATAAAGAATTCCTACCTACACCTCAACAACAAAAAATGGACAAAGGACTTGATTAGACATTTCCCTAAAGAAGTAAAAGGGTTCTGGTAACAATTTCAATTTGACCACTTCCAATTTGCCTTGATTCATGGACCTGACATTCCAGGTCCATCATGGTCAACAAGAGTCTGAAATGCAGTACTTGGATGTAATCTCAAAAACGACAGAATGATCTCTGTTCATTTCCAAGGCAAACCATTCAATGTCACAGTAATCCAAGTCTATGCCCCAACCAGTAACGCTGAAGAAGCTGAAGTTGAACGGTTCTATGAAGACCTACAAGACCTTTTAGAACTAACACCCCAAAAAGATGTCCTTTTCATTATAGGGGACTGGAATGCAAAAGTAGGAAGTCAAGAAACACCTGGAGTAACAGGCAAATTTGGCCTTGGAATACGGAATGAAACAGGGCAAGGACTAACAGAGTTTTGCCAAGAAAATGCACTGGTCATAGCAAATACCCTCTTTCCAACAACACAAGAGAAGACTCTATACATGGACATCACCAGATGGTCAACACCGAAATCAGATCGATTATATTCTTTGCAGCCAAAGATGGAGAAGCTCTATACAATCAGCAAAAACAAGACCAGCAGCTGACTGTGGCTCAGACCATGAACTCTTTATTGCCAAATTCAGACTGAAATTGAAGAAAGTAGGGAAAACCACTAGACCATTCAGGTATGACCTAAATCAAATCCCTTATGATTATACAGTGGAAGTGAGAAATAGATTTAAGGGCCTAGATCTGATAGATAAGAGTGCCTGATGAACTATGGAATGAGGTTCGTGACATTGTACAGGAGACAGGGATCAAGACCATCCGCATGGAAAAGAAATGCAAAAAAGCAAAATGGCTGTCTGGGGAGGCCTTACAAATAGCTGTGAAAAGAAGAGAAGCAAAAAGCAAAGGAGAAAAGGAAAGATATAAACATCTGAATGCAGAGTTCCAAAGAATAGCAAGAAGAGATAAGAAAGCCTTCTTCAGCGATCAATGCAAAGAAATAGAGGAAAACAACAGAATGGGAAAGACTAGGGATCTCTTCAAGAAAATCAGAGATACCAAAGGAACATTTCATGCAAAGATGGGCTCGATAAAGGACAGAAATGGTATGGACCTAACAGAAGCAGAAGATATTAAGAAGAGGTGGCAAGAATACACAGAAGAATTGTACAAAAAAGATCTTCACGACCCAGATAATGACGATGGTGTGATCACTGACCTAGAGCCAGACATCTTGGAATGTGAAGTCAAGGGGGCCTTAGAAAGCATCACTACGAACAAAGCTAGTGGAGGTGATGGAAGTCCAGTTGAGCTATTCCAAATCCTGAAAGATGATGCTGTGAAAGTGCTGCACTCAATATGCCAGCAAATTTGGAAAACTCAGCAGTGGCCACAGGACTGGAAAAGGTCAGTTTTCACTCCAATCCCAAAGAAAGGCAATGCCAAAGAATGCTCAAACTACCGCACAATTGCACTCATCTCACAGGCTAGTAATGCTCAAAATTCTCCAAGCCAGGCTTCAGCAGTATGTGAACCGTGAACTTCCTGATGTTCAAGCTGGTTTCAGAAAAGGCAGAGGAACCAGGGATCAAATTGCCAACATCCGCTGGATCATGGAAAAAGCAAGAGAGTTCCAGAAAAACATCTATTTCTGCTTTATTGACTATGCCAAAGCCTTTGACTGTGTACATCACAATAAACTGTGGAAAATTCTGAAAGAGATGGGAATACCAGACCACCTGATCTGCCTCTTGAGAAATCTGTATGCAGGTCAGGAAGCAACAGTTAGAACTGGACAGAGAACAACAGACTGGTTCCAAATAGGAAAAGGAGTATATCAAGGCTGTATATTGTCACCTTGCTTATTTTACTTCTATGCAGAGTACCTCATGAGAAACGCTGGGCTGGAAGAAGCACAAGCTGGAATCATGATTGCCGGGAGAAATATCAATAACCTCAGATATGCAGATGATACCACCCTTATGGCAGAAAGTGAAGAGGAACTAAAAAGCCTCTTGATGAAAGTGAAAGTGGAGAGTGAAAAGGTTGGCGTAAAGCTCAACATTCAGAAAATGAAGATCATGGCATCTGGTCCCATCACTTCATGGGAAATAGATGGGGTAACAGTGGAAACAGTGTCAGACTTTATTTTTCTGGGCTCCAAAATCAATACAGATGGTGACTGCAGCCATGAAATTAAAAGACGCTTACTCCTTGGAAGGAAAGTTATGACCAACCTAGATAGCATATTCAAAAGCAGAGACATTACTTTGCCGACAAAGGGTCGCCTAGTCAAGGCTATGGTCTTTCCTGTGGCCATGTATGGATGTGAGAGCTGGACTGTGAAGAAGGCTGAGCGCCGAAGAATTGATGCTTTTGAACTGTGGTGTTGGAAAAGATTCTTGAGGGCCCCTTGGACTGCAAGGAGATCCAACCAGTCCATTATGAAGGAGATCAGCCCTGGGATTTCTCTGGAAGGAATGATGCTAAAGCTGAAACTCCAGTATTTTGGCCACCTCATGCGAAGAGTTGACTCATTGGAGAAGACTCTGATGCTGGGAGGGATTGGGGGCAGGAGGAGAAGGGGACGACAGAGGATGAGATGGCTGGATGGCATCACTGACTCGATGGATGTGAGTCTGAGTGACCTCTGGGAGTTGGCGATGGACAGGGAGGCCTGGCGTGCTGCGATTCATGGGGTCGCAGAGTCGGACACGACTGAGCGACTGATGTGATCTGAACAATTTCAATTCTGGAAAGTGGGATTGGGGGCTAATCCTCACACCCACAGACAATTTTGACACCAGAAGGGTGTCCAAGGAGAATTCAACTCAGTTTTGACACTAACTACCTGTAGATAGCATCAGATTCTGGAGCGCAGAGTTCAGTCCCACAAGACCGTCATTCTTCAGGTACCAGTCCAAAACCCAGGTGTTACCTGTGCTTCTCACTGCCTGCTCTAACTCAGGAACAGTCACATGGAAGAGACCTAAGGGGTACGGTCAGGGACAGGTGCAAAGCCCCCACGTTCGTGCCAGAGCCAGGTCCCCAGATCTCCACCAGCCCAGGAGCTTCCAAACCGCATCCTTTAGGGTTTTTATGGAGGCCTCATAACATAGGCATGAATGACTAATTCACTGGCTAATGGTGATCAGTCAATCCACAGCCCTCTCCCCTCCCTGTAGGTCAGAGGAGGTGGGACTGAAAGTCTCACTTCCTCAAAGTGTCCTTAGAAAGATCACTGCTCTTCCGGTGCTCTGGCTTCTACCCGCCCACCCATAGCTAATAAATGTCTCACCCAGTGGCTCTGTCCGCGCAGTTTATCATTTGATTCTCCTACTATTTCTTCCCAGACAGCAGCTGTTCGGTCAAAAGAACAGGAAGCCAAAACCTGTCCAAACTCAGGATGGGCCCATGTCACACGCCACACAGATCCACTGTGTGTCTGAGGAATCAAAAAAAGAAAAAAAGGAAAAAGAGGAGTTTACTCATTTTTCACACATGTAAGATGTCACTTGAAAAAATAGAATACGGATATTTTTACCTCAACAAATGGAAAAAGCTACTCCCTTTAACATTTAAAAACTTAACTTCTAGGAGAATTTCCTGGTGGTCCAGTGGTTAGAACGCCACACTTCCACCACACAGGACATGGGTTCAATCTCTGGTTGGGAAACTAAGACCCTGCATGCCATGCAGCATGGCCAAAATAAAACAAGATAAATTCTAGAACTTTTAACTTTTAGAAGATACTTCATCTTTAGGATTACAGCTCTTCTGGAGTCAAGTTCTTCTAACATTTTATGAATTAAAAAAAAAACCCTTCTGGATAAAGTTAACCTTTTCCAGTGCTACTAACAGAGACCTGGTTCAGAGTTTAACCTAACAAAGCTCTTAAACAGAGATTCTATCAGTCCATTATTTTTTTTCACTTGCAAATTGCTTCTATAGGGAACATCCACCTAATAAGTAAGATTAATCAAAATTATATGCTTCAAAAGCCTGACAGTATAAGAAACCATAACAACAAAATGCTTAAAATGATTCTGATGTCTGGCTAGGAAAAGAGGCAATGAGAAGCCAAATATAGAGAAGCCTAAATCTCCATATTGTGAGCGAATAATTTAAAGCTTAATAGCACTATCTTTATATATGAAAAACATCAAATTACTATTATTCAACTCTTTACATTGACCAAAAAAAAAAAGGCAGAAAAGTCTTAAAGCATTTCACATCAACAGAATTGTCTGTGCTTTCCAATAAAAATACTGTATGGCCACAAGCACCAGTCCACCCATGATGCTCACAAAATCTGTTTCAGGCTTCCATGTATCTAACACTTTTTGTACACTCAATCTCAGAACACTTTCATCATTCAATAATTTCTACATGGTAACAACGTCATCATCCAACGGTAAACTCTGCATCTTTTTCTTGGCTGCTGGCATGTGGGATTTTCATTCCCTGACCAGGGATTGAAACTGTGCCCCCTGCAGTGGAACCAGAGTCTTAACCACTGGACCGCCCTGGAAGTCCCTGCACCCTTATTTTTATCCTCTGTTCTGTCCAATCTTTTTATTTCACTTTTCTTACTGATATAGGCTATTAAGTCAAAGATGTACTAGCGCAGTGAGATTCTGCTAAATGTTAGCTTCCAGGTAAAGCATGATCTAATTAAAGAACAAGGACTGCAAAAGGATTCATCACAATAAAAAGCAAACAAATATCAATTAGTAAGCAAAATAGGGTATATCTGTTGTCATATTTGTTTTGTTGCTGTATTTATGTTTTAAAACATACCTAAGTACTAATGAAACCTGTTAATTATAAAGCAAAAATACAAGCCTCCTTTGGAAGTGATAAAAATAAGTTTTAGAACTCGATACAGGAAGCAATTGTACAATACTGTGAATGCAATAAATGCATTTACATTTATTTGTTTACTTGAAATGGTGAACTTTATGTTGACTCTGACCACAATTTACGAAATGGGAGGGGAGGACAAAAGATTTCCATAGACACTTCATCATAGATGGTAAATAAGTGACAAACACGCACATGAAAATGCTATCAATACCAGGTTAGTTATTAAAGGCATACAAACCGAGATCCAATGAGACACACTGTACACCCACCAAGATGGCTACTAATATCATCAAAACGACAGACTGGAACCCTCATACATTGCTGTTGGGAACATACAATGGTTTAGGCACTTTGGAAAATGGTCTGGCAGTTTTCAAAAAAGTTAAAACTGTACACAGTCTGAAGGAAAGTTATGTGGCTCAAAATAGCCTGGAGTTAAAAACTCCCCTCCAGGTCCTCGCCACCGTTCTATGCAAAACAATCCGAAGCAAAAAATGGAATTTAAGGTTGATTACACCCAGCTCCCAGCTGGTCCAGCCTCTGGCCGATCTCCAAAATTCCTTGCCCCAGTGGTTTAAGAGATAACTACTCTGAACAACCTTGGAGAAGAACAGGCCCCCTTAAGACAGTAACTTTCCACATACATGCCTGTATATAATACTTACTCTCTTATTGAGTAAGTGCAGCAGCTCGCTAATCTGACTGCTGCCCCTTCTTATCTCATTAAAGGTGATCTGTTCCTGTGAAGTGCCGGTCTGGTTCTTTTTCTGAACCTCGCCTTCTCTAACTCCCTTACCTTACACAGTCCAGCAATTCTACTCCTAGATATGTAAAAGAATCAAAAATGTCCACACAAAGACTTGTATGGCATGTTCATAACAGCATTCATAATCGTCAAAAACTAAAAACAAATGTCCATCAAATAGTCAATGAGTAAGTAAAATGTGGCTTTATCTATACAATGGACTACTACTCAGCTTTACAAAGGATCAAACCACTGATTCACACAACATGGATGAACCTCAAAAACAAGTTAAGGAAAGCAAGTAGAAACAAGTAACTACATACTGTAGAATTCCATTTATATGAAATGTCTAGATAAAGTAAAACTTTATAAACAGAAAACAGTTCAGTGGTTACCTGGGGCATAAGAAGGGAAAGATGATTAACTCCCAAGCTGCCACAAGGAAAATTTCAAGGTTGATGATAAAAGTGTTCTAAAACTAGATTGTGGCAGAGCTGCCAACTGTGTAAACTTACTAACACTCATTAAACCGTACATTTAAAATCGACAATTCTCAAGATATGTAAAACTTTCCCTGAGTACAGCAACTTTTTAAAGCAAAAAATAAAGCTATATACAAAACATCACAACTATTAAAAAATATGTAAAGGAAAAAGGTAAGAAAGACATATTGAGATGCTAAAAACAATTAGGTTAAAATCCTACAGAATTTCAAACTCATACTTTCAAATTTTCTGAAGCACATTTGCTACTTTAATAGTGAAAAAAAGGTATAAATTTTATAATTTTCAAAACTGAACACAAAGTCACTAATGATACCCAACAGTAAATGTTTCAATTTTTTAAAATCACCATAAAAATAAATACTAACCTTCCAGCTAGCAGTGCAATGCCATTCCCCACTTTCACTTTTATCCCAGACCTGTAAGAAAAAAGATATTTTATACCAAGAATTTCTAAAATTAATTGAGTCAGTGAAGACAAAGGAGACAGACTGGAACCCTCAGTCTGTCTGAGGACAAAGGAGGGAAACATAAATTCACAAAAGATAAAATCAGTAAGTAAACATTCATTCATTCAACCAAATATTTACTGAGGACTGAGGACACGTCAGTCAAGGAACCTTCGCTCCAATAGTTAATGGAGATGATAACAGTGCCACTCAAGTCGGGCACTTACGGTGCTGCTGCCCTAGAAAGTCACTGGGCCAATATTGACCACTCCTCCCAGGGGAAACAGGTGCAATTCACAGGAGCCTCTGGTCACAATTATTTATCAAACAACCTATCAATAACCTTGTTTTACCTGTGTATGTTTGCAAACACCTTATTTGTATACATTATTGATTCACTAACACTGAACACTGAAAAGACCCTGATGGTGGGAAAAGACTGAAGGCAGAAGGGGAGGACAGAGGACGAGATGGTTGGATGGCATCACCGACTCAATGGACATGAGTTTTAGCAAGCCCCAGGAGTTCTTGCCTGGAGAATCCCAGGGACGGGGGAACCTGGTGGGCTTTCGTCTATGGGGTCGCACAGAGTCGGACACGACTGAAGCGACTTAGCAGCAGCAGCAGCAGCAGCAGGAGTTGGTGAAGGACAGGGAAGCCTGGCACGCTGCAGTTCATGAGGTCACAAAGAGTCGGATGCAACTGAGTGACTGAACTGAAATCACACCAACACTGTAACTCACATCTGAATGAAGCTCCCCTAACACACACTTTTTTGGGAAGGCACTCACAGACTTCTTGCTGTGGGACATGCAGCACTACACTTGAGGACCACTTCAGCCAGTGAAATTCACCAACAAAAAGAATGAAAATGTGAAAAATGTGGCACCAAACTCACACTCAGAAGGACGCTTTTTTACACTATGAAAGCCTGAATGAAAGGCAGAGTGTCACCTGTCCAACCTCAGTTGGGAACACAACCTGGACAACTCCAATTTTTCTGCCACCTGGTCATGTCAACAAATAACCATGAGCGTTGCTTTGGGGGTTACAAATAAACTTTATAGAATAAGTAAATTCACAAATACAAAATTTGCAAATAATGAGACTTAACTGTACATATAAGTCAAAGACAAAACACTGAACCTTCATACCAACAAAAAATAGACATTACAATAACATGACATTTTAACCAGTTTTTTAAAATGTAATATGTCCTCCAAATAAATCAATTTTTTAAAATGTAATGATAAAACAGTATTGTGGCTCCTAAAAAAACTTCAAACAGGACTTCCCCGGTGGATAGAATGTGCCTGCCAACGCCAAGCCCACTTTCTAGAGTTGATGACCACAACTACTGAAGCCTGCGTGACCTAGAGCCCATCCTCTACAAGGAGAAGCGCCGCTAATGAGAAGCCTCGAGCACCGCAAGGAAGAATAGCCCCCGCTCTCCTCAACTAGAGAAAGCCCAAGAACAGCAACACATAGATAAAAAATTATTAAAATTTTTTCAAATAAAAATAGAATTGCCATGTGATTCAGCAATTCCACTTCTGGGTCTGCACCCAGTTGAAAGCAGGTTCTCAAAGCTATACTTTGTTAACCCACATTCACAGCAGCATTGTTCACAACTAAAATGTAGAAGGAACCAAACTCCACCAACAGATGAGTGATATGTAAAATGTGGTATATGCAGATACATATACTTAGCCTCTTTAAAAGTTTTTAGATTATTTAAACGCTTCCTTTCTCAGGAAAGAAATTATGACAAATGCTACAACACGTATGAACTTCAAAACATTAAGCTAAGTGAAATCAGCCAGTCACAAAAAAGACAAATCCTGTACGATCCCACTTGTATGAGGCCGCTGGAGTAGCCAAATTCAGAGACAGAAAGTACAAGGGCGGGGACCAGGGCTGGACGCTTCAGGGATCGGTGAGTCATGCTTAATGCGAACAGTGCAAAGTGAGGATGGCGGCGACCGATGCAAAGATACAAACATACTTAATAAAGACGGTTACGGTGGTAAATTTTGTTACCTGTAGTTCCCTGCAATAACGAAAACACTAAAGAAAAAACCGCAATGATAATGCCCGACACGGACAACTATCACACTGATACTCTTCACCGGCAGCTGTAGAACACTACAATCTTCAAAAAGACAATCTACCAAGTACTCTCAAGAGCTTTTAAAATACTCATTAATTTCTCTACTGGAATGAGCCTAAGGAAAACTTCCAAAAAACATAAAAAGCGGGATTAACGACGATTTTTCACTGCAACACTCCGAAAGACAAAAACTCCGCACACGGGACAATCCTCTAGAACATAGCTCTAAGCGGATAAGGAAACCTACTCGGTTAACGGACGCCCATTATCGCGATGGTCACGTGGCCGCGGAGGGCGGAGAGAAAACCCGGGCCTCGCCACAGACCCGTCAGCTAGGGCCGGGCGGCCCGGCTGTGAGAACACGGAGGGAGACAGCTCAATCCGACGGGCGCCCGCGGGGGCCGTCGCCCCCGGTCCTGTGTCCCGCCGACCACCGCCGAGCGAGACCTCCCCCACCCACAAGGCGCTCCGGACCCAGCCTGGAGCCCAGGGCAAGCCTGGCCGACCGGCGCGCCATGATTCGCTCGCAGCGGGAGCGCGCCCGCCGCCGTGACGCACGCACGCACGCAGACAACCACTGAGAGGCGGCCCGGGCGGCAGTGACCCCACAATACCTGGGAGAAGGGCGCCTGCCTGCCAGGCCGCCGGGCCTCGTGCCCGGCAAGGCGCCTCAAGTCCCGAGCAGTCCCCTCTCCACGCGCCCCTCGCTCGGACAGCGGGCCGCGAAAGGTCCCGCTTGCTTCCAGGTTCGGCCCGCACCTTAACGCTCTGGTCGCTGGAGCAGGTGGCCATCCGCCGCCCATGGAAGTCGAAAGACACATCGTGAATGAGATCCTTGTGGTCCGCCGCGATACTGCGCGCCACGAACATGGCTGCGCCGGGCCCCTCCCGCCTCCGGCTCGGCGGCGTGCGGACCGCAGCCCACCCGGACCCGGCGCCGGGGCGCGCACCGCGGTGCTTCCCGCGTGCTGCTCCGGCGCCCCGGGCTGCGCCCGCCCCGCCCCCTGGCCCGTCATACCCCGCGGGGCCCCGCCCCCTGGCCCGTCATACCTCGCGGGGCCCCGCCCCCTCTCCGTCACACCCCGTAAGGCTCCGCCCCTGGTCCGCCATACTGGTCAAGGCCGGGCTGCCCATCAAACACCGCGCGGCTAGGGCCGCGGCAGTTACTCTGTCGCCTGGCTGCGGCGCAGTCTGTGCCCTGAAGTGAAGTGAAGTAAAAGGCGCTCAGTCGTGTTCGACTCTTTGCGACCCCATGCACTATACAGTCCATGAAATTCTCCAGGCCAGAATACTGGAGTGGGTAGCCTTTCTCTCTTTCAGGGTATCTTCCCAATCCAGGGATCGAACCCAGGTCTCCCCGTATTGCGGGCGGATTCTTTACCAGCTGAGCCACAAGGAGAGCCCGTCTGTGCCCTAAGGGGACTTAAGCAGCTCTCTGTCGAAGTGTGGAGATTAGGGGAATGTGAAGGTTAAGACTATAATCTGCAAGCCTTGGCCCTGAGTCAGTCTCATCGTGTTGGGGCGTGTGTCCCCGGGAGAAGGGCCGGGCCCCCGGGAGTTGGGCCGGCCCCGGGAGTGGGCGCAGAGAGTAGTGGTGCGTAAGGAGAGTGTGTCCAGGATGTGCGGTGTGGAGGGGGCGTGGCCCCGGCATTCCCCGTCCCCCCAGGATCTGCAGAAATGGCTTTGGCCTTGCTGGAAACGCCTTCACTTGCCTTTCCCCTCCCACTAAAAATGGTAAGATTTTATTGGTACTTAAAGAGGACACATACATGTGACAGTGTGGACTGTGGCTCGGTACGTCGAGGGCAAACCCCCAAATCCGTGAGTTGCCGGTATGATAACCGAGAACTACTGTAACTGCTCTAAGGTCAAAGACACTCATTGCCAGAGAAAGTACTCACAAAAGTCATAAAAACAGAGTGACAGCCTTACAGTCAACGTCACACTTGACCCAGTTTACAGACCCAAAAACCCTTTAATGAAGAGGAGGCCAGATCACCTTGAGGAAAGACCCTACTGTGCTGCCAAAAATACACACTGACTCTTCCAGCCTTCCCTCACGGGACCCAGGGCCTTTTACCAAAGTGATTATGCTTTGGGGAAAAGGAAATAATTAGACTTTTCAAGAATTCTGAACACACAGCTCCAAACTGACCCTGATTTCAGGAGACCCAAAACATCACTGTGATCCACCGGTCAGAGCAGGCCTTGGGGAGGTCAGCTGACCAGAGGTTTTCTGGCTCAGGTGTGTCTCACAGTGGGTCCTCAAAGCCATCCTGTGGTTATTTCCCTGGTTCTGGAATGTGGTTGGGGTAAGCATACTCGGCAACAGGCAGAATCCTCAAGTTGGTTCCCTGACCTATGGAAGGAGGGCTATATGCTGGGAAAGGTCAAGTGGATTCCACTAGAGCTGCCCCTGCTGAGGAGAGTAGGGAGCCAGAAACAATACTGCAGAGCCTACTGCCACCAATAACGGCTTGAAGGATGCAGGGCTGGTGGCACCCACCACATCCCAGTGCTACTTACCTCTGGCCTGTGCAGAAGGCAGGTGGATCTTGGAGAATAATGGTGGGTTATTGTATACTTATGCAGGCATTCACTGCAACTGCCCTTGCTGTTACAGATGACGTTTCATTGCTCAAGCTGATTAACTCATCCCATGGGAGCTGGTTCACAGCAGTTGGGTCTGACAGATGCATTTCCCTCAATACTTGCTAATTAAGATTTCCACCAGAAACAGTTTGCTTTTAGCAGGCTTGGCTAGCAATGCACTTTCACAGTTGTCCTGGTCTGGTTGGATACCACAGTAAGATACCACAGACTGGGTGGCTTAAACAACAGAAATGTGTTCTCTCACAGAGTTGGAGTCTGGAAGTCACTGTTGAGGTGCCAGCAGACTTCATTTCAAGGTGAGAGTGCTAGTCCTGACTGGCAGACATCCACTTTCTTGCTGTGTCCTCACATGGCCTTTCTCTGTGTGCAGGGAGAGCTCTCGGATGTTTCACTGATGTCTGATGTGGCTTCAACGCTTGAGAACTTACACATCCCCAGCACCTGGTTTGTGGATGTTGATCTGACAGATGCTGTCCTCTCCCTCCCCTGTCAGTAAAGACCCCCAGGAGCAGTTGGCTTTCATCTGGCAAGGCCAGCACCACACCGTCACTGACCTATCTCAGGAGTGTGTCACTCTTCAGTCCTGTGCCATAATTTAGTCCACAGGGATCTCAATTGCTATTGTCTTCTATGAGCTACCACACTCACCCGTTCATGACACTGTACTGATTGGATCTAAGGGAGAACTATATGCATAGGACAGTTGTCTTGTGCTAGGCAGATGCAGAGCATTGGATTGGTCTCATCCATTCCACTTGAAGCCTCAAGAGTAAAAATGGAGGTTTCCCCAGAAGAAGGAAGTCTGCCTCAAGACTGTAGCACAGAAATCCTGCCCGAGTCTTCAGCCCGACAGCTCATCCTACAGACCTCAGCTTGCCAGCACCCACAGTTACATGAGCTGATTCCTCAAAATAAGTCTCTTTAAATATAAACCATATATAAATATATATTGGCATTCTCTGTGCATTTACATAGGGACTTATTCTATGTAAATTATTCTATATCATTATTTTATATGAAAGGGATTTATTTTAAGGGATTTAAAGAATATATTATGGGTTCTGTTTCTCTACAACACCCTGATACAATTAGTGTCACCTGTTTTTGTACTTTCATAAATTGTACAATATGTACTTTTTGCTTTTAGCTTGTTTAGCTCTGCATTCCATTGGCTGAGCTTCACCCATGCATGGTCCCCCACCCCACTGGGTGGGCTGTGGGGTACACCACCTGTCCACAGGACCTCCAGAGACAGCGACCTTTAGGTGGCACTAAAAGATCTCATGCAGAACTTTGAAATGCACAGCAACTGGGCAAATTCCTAGCTGTGGGCAAGGCAACGTCTAAAAATTTCCATGATTTATTACAGAGCAGACAGCATATCATCAAATCGGAAATGAAATCTTCACATTTCTAAGTTCAGTGCTTGTTGGCTAAGTACAATTGAGCTCAGAACACCAAGACTTAGCCTGCAGCTGCCCTGAATCCAGACCCTGGGAGGGGACCCGACTGGGAAGGGTCGTGCAGGCTCTTGGGTTCGGCGGGGCTTGAGCTGGCAGGAACCTGTTATTAGCCACAACAATTGCAGCAGTCAGAGCACCTGCAACTTCCTGCATCACTCCCAGAGCCCAGACACCGCTGGGGACAACACTGCACAGGGAGTTCAGAAGGATCTCTGAGCTGGGGCACCTGGAATATCTTATGATGAGCAGGAGTTCATATTTTCTCTACCTTCTAAAGGTGTGGGCACGCTGGCTTTTCTCTGAAGAAAGGCTGCTCATTGGACAGATGTTCTTGAAACAATTAAGCAGAACAAAGGGAAGCCAGTGCCTTGTGTGCAAGACACACAGAAAAGTGAGATCCATGTAAGATCCACTCCAAGAGGAGGAATGTGGGGGCGAGAGAGGGCCCCTCCCGAGGGAGAAAGAGGGGTAACCTCCAGACTGACAAGTGACCGTCTGGGAAGAGAGGGCCTGGCTGGGCAAGGCATCTGTGACCCCTTCCTGAGCATCCGAGAGGCAGCCTTCTCCCTCCCTCTCTCTGCAGCACCTTAGGGAGAAAGCAGTCCTGCAGACAGGTGCCCTCTGCTCCACTGCCCATCTAATCCAGGTGCAGAGAGCCCAGGGCAAGTCTTCCTTTGGGTTTGGGCAGAGAAGAAGCCATGCTGGGAAGGGCAGAGGAAGCTGGCAAGGAGGGCACCACCCACATGGGCCCAGCTGAGGCCTGGTGAGGGGGAGGCTGCTTCTGGAACACCAGCCAGGATTCACCTTGCCATTCGAGCCTCTCTCCTGGTGTAGAAGCAACAGCTGGCACTGGGATGAAGGACTCGGCCTCTCTCCTGTACAGGTTCAGAGGACAGCTGTGAACTGAGCTGCCAGGAAGGCTCTGTTTCAGGACTAGGGTGGTTGTGGCTACTGGGCCTAAGGAAAGCACAGCCTCGGATCTGTTCTTCCCACCCTCACTTGAATTACATGTTAAAAGCGCATGGTAAGGCTTCCACGGTGGCTCAGTGCCAGAGATTCTGCGTGGGGATGCAGGAGACACAAGTTCGATCCCTGATCCAAGAAGATCTCAAATGCCTGTACTACTACTACTATGCCACAACTATTGAGCCTGTACTCTAGAGCCCATGTACCACAACTACTGAGGCCCACATGCCCCAGAGCCCATGCTCTGTAACGAGAGAAGTCATTGCACTGAGAAGCCTGCACACTGCAACTAGAGAGTAGCCTCTGCTTGCTGCAACTAGAGTAAAGCCTGTGCAGCAATGAAGAACCTGCACAGTCATAAATAAATATTTTTTTTTCTTAAAAAAAGCACATGGTAGGAGTAAAATCACAAGATAATGGACTTTTACTGGTGTTAAGGACTGCAGAGAGGCCCAGTCTGGGAGTTAATGCTTGGCTGGGCTCCAGAGGCCCAGCTCCCTCCCAGCAGACCCACTTGACCCTCAGAAGGTTTGTCATTTGTTGAGGATCAAACTGAACACCTGGGTGTGGGAGATCTGGGTGGGAAAATGTTGGTGAGGCCTCGTCAGGCAGAAGGTGGAGGGGTGGAGCCAGAGGATGGAGTTGGTATAGTTGGAA
Source organism: Tragelaphus eurycerus (assembly GCA_935064755.1). Lineage (NCBI taxonomy): Eukaryota > Metazoa > Chordata > Mammalia > Artiodactyla > Bovidae > Tragelaphus > Tragelaphus eurycerus. The sequence continues at coordinate 20,327,260 of CAKXYN010000023.1, forward strand.
CCCTGCAGCTTTGGAGTCCTCAACAGGAACATGAGGGCAGGACATTCCTGATGCTCCTTGTCAGGAATTCAGGCAACTAAACAGAGAGGGAGGGAGAGGTTGAGTGTGAGGAGGGAAGAGAGTGGTAGGGCGGCAGGGATCTCCACTCAGTTCTGGGGCTGAGGGAGAGACGGGGCCTGACTGTCCTCTAGGTCTGCTGTTATCATGGGGCTTGTTGTCCTGGGATCTGAGGGGGAAAATGGAGTTTTCTGCTACTGTGATCACTGCCCGGAGCAGTTATCTGGGGCACTGACGTGCGGTGCTGTGGCGTCTAGGGAAAAGGGGAATCTTTTGCAGGTCGCTTTGCCGAGTAGCTGAAATCAGCAGTGGAAACTTCCCGAGCCCTTTGTGTTCCAAGGTTCCAGGGGAGGAGTAAGTTCTCCTTCTGTCATCTGAAAAACTGCACTTGAGCAGTGGATTCAAGGCCCGTCAGGTCTGTCCACGTCCTGATCCCCAGGACCTGTGAAGAGGTTACCTTCCACGGTGAAGAAACTGCTCAGGTGTGATTTAAGTTAAGGGTCCTAGGATGGGCGAGCACCCTGGACTATTAAGGAGGTCAGACAGTCCTCTGGGGGACACAGGAGGGCCAGCATCAAGGGCAAAGGTGACCTGATGAGAGGCAAAAGTTGGTGCAAAGTGGCCGTGAGCCCAGGAACATGGGCACCTCCAGAAGTCGGAGGAGGTAGGGAGCAGAGGCTCTTCTGGACCCTCCAGGAGGAACAAGACATCTTGACATCTTGATTTTAGCCCCTTAAGACTTGTTTTGATTGGGGAGAATAGCATTGAAATATGTATAATATTATATCTGAAATGTATTAATTGTTCAAACTAAACACTATCATGTTACAATTTGTTCATACTAGATGTTTGTAATGTTTCTGATAATCAATAAAAGAGATTCTTGATCAAAAAAAAAAAAAAAAGACTTGTTTTGAACTACTGGCCTCCAGAACTGTAAGGGAATAAGTCTGGGTTATTTTAAGTTATGACATTAGTGGTCATTTGCTCAGCAGCCATAGGAAACACACACAGTGAGCACTGGGTTCTACAAAGGAAATTACACAGCCCTCCCTGCCCCTCCTAGGACTGGCCCCTGGCCTGGCACAGATGCCCCCATCTTCACTTTTACACTGGAATCACATGGGGAACTTTTGAAGCTCCTCTTGCCCAGATGACACCCCAGGTTAACTGAGCCACACTTTCTGGCAGTATCAGCACCCAGGCCGTAGCAGAGGCACTTTTTTTTTTGTAAATAGAGAAATAGTCCACATGACAACAAAATGTCTGTGTCCTTTTCTTGTTCATTTGTGAGACAGCCTTAAATATTCCGGATGCAAGGCTTTTGTCAGATAAACGAACTGTGGATATTTTTTCCCGGTAATGTGAGACATTCTTTCTCTCAAAGCTCCCTAGGCAGCGCTCACCTGGTGCTTGTTCCCTTCATTTCCTAGAGGATGAGATCTGGGTCCACCAGGCAGGTTTGTAGTTAGACAACTTGATGCTGATGTAGCTTTGACCCTGGCCTGCCTCGTGAACTTCAGCGAATCCTGTTAAATGATACAATGAGGCACAGTACACATCTCAGGAGTTGACCTGAGTGCACGTCACTTGGAACATGGTTAGGAGTGTGCCACAGTGGGACAAGGGGAGGTTCTTGTGGAGAAGACTCAGAAGCAACCCGAGGGCAGTATTTGCTTGGCTGCAACTTCACGGGGGCTCCATTTGGGGTTGTGCTGTGGTTGTCCCGTCGCTCCTTTCTCTGGCATGCAGATGCCCTGGTTCTGGCTTTGGTATGGGTTTGCTCATGAAGACTGCCTGGGCATTACAGCCACCAGGTCTGCTGGCCTCCTCATTGATTAATAATCACTTTACCAGTCAATTAATAGCTCTGTGCCTCCTCTTCTCACCCCTCTGATGGAGTTAGTAATAGTACTAGTAAGAGTGTCCAATAATTAAAGGAACCAAATGCAGAGCCCTTGGTGCTGACTGGGACTCTATGCATGGATTATGATCTCTCTGGATAGTGTCAGGACCTCAAATCAGGTTTTCTCATATTTACACAGAATCTTCTGTCTTAGGCAAAATTTCCAGGTCACCAATATTTGCCCTGCAGAAAAGCCTGGTGTGAGAGGAGCGGATGGTTTTAACACTTTAGATACAGAAGAACATCCCTGAAAACAATGTGCTCCACAACAAGGGAAGCCACGAAAATGAGAAGCCTGTGTGTGGCACTGAAAACCCAGCACAACTGAAAATAGATAAATAAATAATTAAAAAACAAAAAATCTTCCCCCAAAACTATCCGGGAGCTCAGGCCTGTTGGGCATGAGCTGCCCATTCTTCCTGTGGGCCCTGTAATGAACCTTTTCTGCTCCAAACCCCGATGTTGGGTTCGTTAGGCCTCACTGTAGGTCAGGAGCTCAGACTTGAGCTCGACCACCCTTCTGCCTTGGTTTGGTTCAGATCAGAACACAGCTCCCACGCCTCTTTCCTGAGATCTCAGACACATGGAGTGTCCTGGCTGCTCATCCCTGGAGACATCCTGGGGTCAGGTGGCTGGAGGGCTGAGAAGAGGGCGGGGCTCAAGCTGGGAAGACCTTAGCTGACAAGCTCGCCCCACCCTAACCCCCCACTGTCATTCAGCCCACTGATGGGCGTCTCTCCAGGCCCTTCCACGTTTCTGATGCCTCCTCCTCTGGGCCTGGCGATGCCAAAGCACCAGCAGCTCCCAAGAGGGGCGAGGGAGGGTGGAGCTGAGCACAGGCTTTGCGGACACAGCTGTACCTGTGTTGTAGTCACGTGTTCCTGGAAACAAACTCACTTAGAAGGATAATGCACATAGTGGAGTGCAGTTTATTACACTGGTGGGCCCAAGGCAGAATCTCCTCTTAGCCAAGGACCCTGACCAGTTTTTGTGAAAACCTTATATATACCCTATGGAGAAGGCAATGGCACCTCACTCCAGTACTCTTGCCTGGAAAATCCCACGGACGGAGGAGCCTGGTAGGCTACAGTCCATGGGGTCACTAAGAGTCGGACATGACTGAGCGACTTCACTATCTCTTTTCACTTTCATGCATTGGAGAAGGAAATGGCAACCCACTCCAGTGTTCTTGCCTGGAGAATCCCAGGAACGGGGAAGCCTGGTGGGGTCACACAGAGTCGGACGCGACTGAAGTGACTTAGCATAGCATAGCATATATACCCTAAGTGTATAAGTTTCCCTGAAACTAGTCTGAACAAAGGAAAAAGAAAGATACAATCAAAGTTAACCCATGATCCTGATGTTCAAGCTGGATTTAGAAAAGGCAGAGGAACCAGAGATCAAATTGCCAACATCCACTGGATCATGGAAAAAGCAAGAGAGTTCCAGAAAAACATCTATTTCTGCTTTATTGACTATGCCAAAGCCTTTGACTGTGTAGATCACAATAAACTGTGGAAAATTCTGAGAGAGATGGGAATACCAGACCACCTGATCTGCTTCTTGAGAAATTTGTATGCAGGTCAGGAAGCAACAGTTAGAACTGGTCATGGAACAACAGACTGGTTCCAAATAGGAAAAGGAGTACGTCAAGGCTGTATATTGTCACCATGTTTATTTAACTTATATGCAGAGTACATCATGAGAAATGCTGGACTGGAAGAAACACAAGCTGGAATCAAGACTGCTGGGAGAAATATCAATAACCTCAGATATGCAGATGACACCACCCTTATGGCAGAAAGTGAAGAGGAACTAAAAAGCCTCTTGATGAAAGTGAAAGTGGAGAGTGAAAAGGTTGGCTTAAAGCTCAACATTCAGAAAACGAAGATCATGGCATCTGGTTCCATCACTACATGGGAAATAGATGGAGAAACAGTGGAAACAGTGTCAGACTTTATTTTTCTGGGCTCCAAAATCACTGCAGATGGTGACTGCAGCCATGAAATTAAAAGACGCTCACTCCTTGGAAGGAAAGTTATGACCAACCTAGATAGCATATTCAAAAGCAGAGACATCACTTTGCCAACAAAGATTCGCCCAGTCAAGGCTATGGTCTTTCCTGTGGTCATGTATGGATGTGAGAGCTGGACTGTGAAGAAGGCTGAGTGCCGAAGAATTGGTGCTTTTGAACTGTGTTGTTGGAGAAGACTCTTGAGAGTCCCTTGGACTGCAAGGAGATCCAACCAGACCATTCTGAAGGAGATCAGCCCTGGGATTTCTTTGGAAGGAATGATGCTAAAGCTGAAACTCCAGTATTTTGGCCACCTCATGCGAAGAGTTGACTCATTGGAGAAGACTCTGATGCTGGGAGGGATTGAGGGCAGGAGGAGAAGGGGATGACAGAGGATGAGATGGCTGGATGGCATCACTGACTCGATGAATGTGAGTCTGAGTGACCTCCGAGAGCTGGTGATGGACAGGGAGGCCTGGTGTGCTGCGGTTCATGGGGTCACAAAGAGTCGGACAAGACTGAGCGACTGATCTGATCTGAACAGCTGTATAGCCTGGTGAGCTTCCGTCTATGGGGTCGCACAGAGTCGGACACGACTGAGCGACTGATCTGATCTGAAGCCTAGGTAGTTAACAGTGGACAATTATCAATAGGCCTGTGGTCATACCCTAACAAGCATAATAGAATGTATGATTCTATCCTGTTACAGAGATAATTAGGGTATTCTTTTAGGCTACAGAGAGCACTGGGGCTCTTCCTTCCAACCTGGTTTTCCAGTTGGTATGTCGTTTCTATCAGATCAGATCAGTCGCTCAGTCTTGTCCGACTCTTTGCGACCCCATGAACCACAGCACGCCAGGCCTCCCTGTCCATCACCAACTCCCAGAGTTCACTCAGACTCACGTCCATCGAGTCAGTGATGCCATCCAGCCATCTCATCCTCTGTCATCCCCTTCTCCTCCTGCCCTCAATCCCTCCCAGCATCAGAGTCTTCTCCAATGAGTCAACTCTTCGCATGAGGTGGCCAAAATACTGGAGTTTCAGCTTTAGCATCATTCCTTCCAAAGAAATCCCAGGGCTGATCTCCTTCAGAATGGACTGGTTGTATCTCCTTGCAGTCCAAGGGACTCTCAACAGTCTTCTCCAACACCACAGTTCAAAAGCACCAATTCTTCGGCGCTCAGCCTTCTTCACAGTCCAGCTCTCACATCCATACATGGCCACAGGAAAGACCATAGCCTTGACTAGGCGAACCTTTGTTGGCAAAGTGATGTCTCTGCTTTTGAATATGCTATCTAGGTTGGTCATAACTTTCCTTCCAAGGAGCAAGCGTCTTTTAATTTCATGGCTGCAGTCACCATCTGCAATGATTTTGGAGCCCAGAAAAATAAAGTCTGACACTGTTTCCACTGTTTCTCCATCTATTTCCCATGTAGTGATGGGACCAGATGCCATGATCTTTGTTTTCTGAATGTTGAGCTTTAAGCCAACCTTTTCACTCTCCACTTTCACTTTCATCAAGAGGCTTTTAGTTCCTCTTCACTTTCTGCCATAAGGGTGGTGTCATCTGCATATCTGAGGTTATTGATATTTCTCCCAGCAATCTTGATTCCAACTTGTGTTTCTTCCAGTCCAGCGTTTCTCATGAGGTACTCTGCGTAGAAGTTAAATAAACAGGGTAACAATAGACAGCCTTGACATACTATTTTCCTATTTGGAACCAGTCTGTTGTTCCATGTCCAGTTCTAACTGTTGCTTCCTGACCTGCATACAAATTTCTCAAGAAGCAGATCAGGTGGTCTGGTATTCCCATCTCTTTCAGAATTTTCCACAGTTTCTTGTGATCTACATAATCAAAGGCTTTGGCATAGTCAATAAAGCAGAAATAGATGTTTTTCTGGAACTCTCTTGCTTTTTCCATGACCCAGCGTATGTTGGCAATTTGATCTCTGGTTCCTCTGCCTTTTCTGAAACCAGCTTGAACATCAGGAAGTTCACGGTTCACATATTGCTGAAGCCTGGCTTGGAGAATTTTGAGCATTACTAGCCTGTGAGATGAGTGCAATTGTGCGGTAGTTTGAGCATTCTTTGGCATTGCCTTTCTTTGGGATTGGGCAATGAAATTGGGCAAAAAAAACCTGACCTTTTCCAATCCTGTGGCCACTGCTGAGTTTTCCAAATTTGCTGGCATATGTCGTTTCTATACTGTTGTTGTTACTGTTAAGTCGCTTCAGTCGTGTCCGACTCTGTGCGACCCCATAGACGGAAGCTCACCAGGCTCCCCCATCCCTGGGATTCTCCAGGCAAGAACACTGGAGTGGGTTGCCATTTCCTTCTCCGATGCATGAAAGTGAAAAGTGAAAGTGAAGTCGCTGAGTCCTGTCTGACTCTTAGCGACCCCATGGACTGGAGCCTACCAGGCTCCTCCGTCCATGGGATTTTCCAGGCAAAAGTACTGGGGTGGGTTCTATAGATAAGCTCAAAGTCTACAGTCCGGCCCAAGATGGAGTCCTGCTTTCAAGATGGAGCCTATTCTATCTGTTTCCTCCTTCACCTGTACCCGGGCCCTCCTACTGTCACCTGCCTCTCGTGTCGTGTCTATGCCACAGGTGTGTACAGAGCAGAGGGGCAGACAGAGTGCCAGGACCCGAGCTCACTGAACCTCTCAGCTTGGGAGAGAGTGAGGTATCTGGGGCTCTTTCCCTTCCCCCCAATTTTAGAGCAATGAGGACATTGCTTCTTCCGTCCCCTGAGGCTCTCCTGCGTCAAACATTCCTGATGTGACAAGAATAGCCCTGGGCCATCAGAGAATAATTTGCCAGGCAATTATTGTTTTCAGAAAGTGATGCTGCTTTGCAAAATGTCTTAAATTGAATGTGAACTTCCACTTACAGAGAAAAAATTTATCATTTGGTTTCATTTAATAATTATTTAGATGATGGTAAGAAGAGCAAGTAAATTCAAATTCAGTTATTGATTTTTATGATATTAAATGAGAACTTCAACAAGGATAAACGACAGCTTTCTGAGTAAATTCTGATTCTTAGAAAGTAGCATGAAAAATACGTATTAGCCACTATATGTGATGAATGGATATGCTGACATTGTTATTTATAAAGTCCTTGTAGAGCACAGGCCTCTGCTGTGCGTTAGCAGATGGTCATTTTTCTCTGGAGACGCTGAGGATGGCGTCCTGGTTCTTCTGCATCTATTCCCGCTGGTCAGTGGCTGCACCGCCTGGTAACAGCTGATGAAACTTGCTAATAATAACTCAGTAAAAATTGAATAATCTGCAATGGCAATAAAATTCTATTCAAAAAGAAACTTCAGTCTCTACATAAATGTTTGCGATTGATCCATCACGATATTGATTCTATTTCTCCTATTACAGCCACACTGTTTTTTATTGTGGGAGCCCTATTTATACTGTGAGTGGAAGACAGCAGTGAGATGGGAGATTTTATACTCCCTGAAGTTTACTTCTAGGTGAGATGTGAAATCAGGAACTCTCACCTAGAAACAATGTTTCCACCTCTGGGAGACACAGAGCACCGACTGCCAAGGTATTCCATTCCTTGCTGTAGCTAGATCATAGCTTTGTCCACCTGGAAGGAATGATTAATACATTGGCAGTTGGTCATGTATGGATGTGAGAGCTGGACTGTGAAGAAGGCTGAGCGCCGAAGAATTAATGCTTTTGAACTGTGGTGTTGGAGAAGACCCTTGAGAGTCCCTTGGACTGCAAGGAGATCCAACCAGTCCATTCTGAAGATCAATCCTAGAATTTCTTTAGAAGGAATGATGCTAAAGCTGAAACTCCAGTATTTTGGCCACCTCATGCAAAGAGTTGACTCATTGGAGAAGACTCTGATGCTGGGAGGGATTGGGGGCAGGAGGAGAAGGGGACGACAGAGGATGAGATGGCTGGATGGCATCACTGACTTGATGGGTGTGAGTCTGGGTGACCTCCGGGAGCTGGTGATGGACAGGGAGGCCTGGCGTGCTGCGGTTCATGGGGTCGCAAAGAGTCGGACACGACTGAGCAACTGATCTGATCTGATCTGCAATGTATCAGTTTAAATCCTAAAGTGAATGAAACTCAGTTTCCTATATTCTTTCATGATAAAATTTTATATTGTGCTCTACTTCCTTTCCAGTGTGGTTCCTGGCCTTGACCCCTGCTCTCTGCAGCTGCACTTCTGAAAGACAGAGCCCTTGACCTTGTCCCAGACTTTGCCTTCTGAGTCTTCCAGGCAAAAACCAGATACATTTCTTTAATTGAGGCTTGGTTTCTCCATCATGAAAATGGGGTAATATAACCCCCCTCAGCGGGTTCTTCAAAGATTCAGTATGAGATTACTTAGATGACAGTGTTTTGTAGCAAGTTGTGTTACTGCTGTACCTGTCCTCCACTAAGAACATTCTGGGGTCTCCCTCCTCCCTGAGACGCCCTGAGCCCCAAAGTAAAGACCTCCAGCTGCTTGCCTCCACCCCTGTGTTTGTGCAGTTTCTCTGTGGTCCAACTCAGCTGAGCCACGCGCTGCACCCAGCCTTGCACACCTCAGCTATTGCCACCATGCATATTTGTTCACATGGGAAACTCATGATCTCCCAGAAGGCTCTGTTCCAAATTCCCGTGCTGCATGTGACATCGACGTCAAGTGACAGGATCTCATTGTATTTCCAAAGCACTTATGGAAGTGGGATTTGGTATATCAGCAAATGACCAAACTAATTTGAAAGTTCTAACTTTTATAGTTGTGCTGGAATTGAAATACTGTACTGTTTGCTATATAAGGAAAAAAAATTTTTTTACCAAATTTAGTGTCTATCCATCAGGTTTCTTGGGTGCCATCTCAAACACAGGCAACACTTATTGGAAAGATACTGGCACCCCGTGGAAACTACAGGATCTAGAGGATCCAACCTGAAGAAGAGGAAGGACCAGTGGAGCCTTGGGAGCAGCAGAAACTGAAGCAAAGCTGAGGCCATAGGAACACTTTGGTGCACACAAGTCACCCCAAGCATAACAATTTCCATTTATTTCTTAGGTTGATTACTGATGAATGTTTCCCCAACAGGCAGAACCAGTCACCGGCTAACTGCAAGGATGCCAAGAGGACAGTCAGTGGAAGTCAGTGAGCCCTGTCCGTGTCCCCCCACGCTGTTTGTCCTGTTCCCAAGGTGCTCCTCTGCCACCCCTCCTCCTCCCAGCAAACTTTCCTGTTCGCTTCACTGTCCAGCCTGAGCATTCTGTCCTTTGTGAAGCTCCCAGCTACAAGGACAGAATGACGGCCACTCACTTCTCCATGTTTCCAGAAACCTGGTTCACAGCCTGTGGTCTTTAATTTGCAACCTAAGTCTCAGTGGGTCACCCTTTGTTTCAAAGGTAAATAAAATAGGAACTTCCTGGGGGTCCAGTGACTAGGACTCTGCTCTTCCAATACAGGGGGTATGGGTTCAATCCCTGGTTAGTGAACTAAGATCCCACATGCTGTGTGGGGTGGGAAAATAAATGAATTAAAAACCTTAAAAAAAAAAAGTGGATAAAATAAGGCTCAAACCAAGATCCCTCTAGGATTGCTGACAAGGCTACCCTGGGGGACCCCCCCAAAGTCTTGGTGTTCACTGGGGCCTGACATCCCTCCCAGTCACTTGGCTACCATGAATCCTCAGCCTCCCTCCCACCTAGCTTCATTTGGTGTGTCGATCAAGTTCCCTAAAATACATGCATGCAAACCATTTAAGTGAGGGGCACAGCTCGGTGAAGGGTTGGGGTTCCTAAGGACATTTGTATCACACAAATACTGCTTAAAATTGAACCAGACATGTTTGTCCTTTAGTTTTGTTTAACCCTTATATAAACAGTTTACTCTAAATAGCACCACAGACAAAAAACTATATAAACACAAAATAAGTGATGTGAAAATGAGATTGTTTACTCTTTTTATTATACAAAAGTAATAAACACTTATGAATTTAAAATTCAAAAAGCAAATGAAAAGCTAAATATTTCTTTAGCACTTTCTCTCCTCTGTCATCCATTTCTGCTTCCCATAAATAGCCAGAATTACAGGGTTTTTTTAAAAATGTACCCTTCCAGAAATTTATTACATATATACATTTTTTTCAAGAATCAGATTCTATTATAAATAAAATAATTCTGTAATTTGTTTTTTCACTTGACATTATATATTGACCCTTTCTATAGGTAAGTGTATATGTATGTGCATATATATGTATATGTAAACTGCTATAGATACTTCATTTTATACAAGTGAATACACATTCATTCATTCAATAGGCATTAGTGAGCGTTTGTACATGCCAGGCATTGGGACCAATCTCCCACTGATGGACAGCTGGGTCCATTGTGCTGCTTTGAATACAGTGCACTAATGAACATCCCTGTGAAGCAGCAGATGTGCTGTGTCAGAGCAGTGCACTGTGAGCTCTGGTGGAATCTGGGGACCTTTTGCAACATGCTTGAGTCAGTCTCACCAGCAGCATTCCTACACCCTGCAGAAGTGCTGGGGGACCCCGTCGAGTGTTTCCATTTTTCCCATGTAGAAGAAACAGTGGCCTTACTGTTTGACTCTGTATTTCTCTCTTAACAAGTGAAGACATGCATTTGTCCACAGGTGCTGGAGACCCTTTGTTCTTGTAAGGCTGGAACTCTGTCACCAGAAACCTTCCCCTGGGCCCCTTATGCTCCAGTCCCATTGGGATGTCGGCCCCTCTGGCTCCTCCCCAACCTTCTCTTTGTTCTCTAGTTGTTCTACCCCACCTCAAAGCTGGTCTTAAGGGATGTGGGTCAACAGTTGTGAAACTACTACCATGTAACTGAACAATTTAGTAAATAGAAAATATTTGGTGGGAACCAGGGTTCTCAATGTTGAAGTTAGAGGTCACAGATAAGAAAATGGGAAAGACTAAGATAATTTTCAAGGTGATCAAGTGGAGTTGGAAAGCTCCACTTTGGTTTAATGTATGTAGATACAGATTGTTATATTTTGAAATGTTTCTGGATATTAGTAAACACACTTCCCTTGTTTATTCTGGCTTCACAAAGTTATAAACTTGTTTGTTTCTGTTTAACTTTTCACTTCTTTGCTGTTTTGGGTTTTCAGAGCACAGTTGGTGGTTTGGCAGCAGAACTTTTCTTTATGTTTCTTGTTAACATTTAATTTGGCACAAAGATCACAAACAGGCCCAAGGGACACATCACCTCTTTCATTATGGAGGAGTCTAAGTGATTTCAGAAGCTTTTACTAAAAGCCATTAATTTTATAAAATAATGATTCTTTACTGTAACATTTTATATTATCATAGATCACTGCCCCTTCCTCTACAGTAGTAGTGTGAAATGTGAATTTCCTAAACCAAAGGGTTAAATTTCTTTATCTAAATTTAAAAACTTTAGCAGTATATACTGAGCTGAAGGCTACCAAGTTATTCTCAACAGAGGTGGATCGGAAATACCATTGTCTGCACTCAGGCTTTCTTATATATTTAATTTTACTTATTTATTTATGAATATACTGTGTTTTTGTTACTGAGTGGGCTTTTCTCTAGTTGTGGCTAGCAGGGACTACTCTCTAGTTGGGGTGCTCAGGCTTCTCATTACAGTGGCTTCTCTTGTTGCAGAGCACAGGTTCTAGGTTGCTCAGGCTTCAGCAGTTGTGGTTTGTGGATTCTAGAGCACAGGCTCAGCAGTTGTGGCACGCAAGTTTAGTTGCTCCTCGGCATGTGGGATCTTCCTGGATCAGGGATCGAACCCCTGTCCCCTGCATTGGCAGACAGATTCTTTACTACTGAGTTGCAAGGAAAGCCTCTACACTAAGGCTTTCTATCCACACAGAACAACCTGCCTGAATTCAGTAAGATCAAACTTTCCTGTGTGTCTGTATAAAGTAAAATAACTTACATGACTGGTAGACTCTAATTCTTTTTTAAAAAATTTAATTCTAATTTTTGTATTGTGTTATAATACACATAACAAAGTTCACCATCTTAACCATGTTTAAGCATGCAGTTCAGTGATATTCACAGGCCATGCAGCTATCAGTGCCACTCACTCCCATAAGACTTTTTCACCTTGTAAATCTGAAACTCTATATCTATTAAGCATTAATTCTTCATCTCCTCTCCCTTCAGCGTCTGGCAACCACTGTTGTAGTGAAAGTCACTCAGTCGTGTCTGACTCCTTTCGACCCCATGGACTATACAGTCCATGGAATTCTCCAGGTCAGGACTGGAGTGGGTAGCCTTTCCCTTCTCCAGGGGATCTTCCCAACCCAGGGAGTGAACCCAGGCTCCTGCATTGCAGCTGTATTCTTTACCAGCTGAGCCACAGGGGAAGCCCCACCACTGTTATACTTTCTGTTTTTATGATTTTGACCATATATTTCACAGTGAAGTCATATAGTATTTTCTTTTTTTGTTGCTGGTTTAATCCACTTAAGATTGTGGATTCTAGAATCTTGATGCAATGGAATCCAGAGGTAAGTCAAAAACACCTAAAACTGTAGTCCAACTCCCTTACATATCAGATTCTGACAAGACTGCAAGGAGTTGGACAGGACCGAAGAAACTTAGCACTTAGTACGCACAAACAAAAAAATATAAATAAAACCACACCCTAGCATGTCATAAGTTCAATTGCTGAAAGTGAAAGATAAAGAGAAAATCTTAAGTAGAGGCAGAGAAAAAAAGATTATATGAAAAAAATAATAAGAATGACAGCTGATTTGTCATTAGAAATAATTTTTGCCTGGAGAATCCCAGGGACGGGGGAGCCTTGTGGGCTGCTGTCTATGGGCTCGCACGGAGTCGGACACGACTGAAGCGACTTAGCAGCAGTAGCAGCAGCATGAGAACATCCTTCAAAAAACAAAGGTGGTAAAATAATGATCTTTTCAGTGAAACAAAAGCTGAGGGAAATTATACCAGATGGAAACCTGGATCTAAACAGAGATCCAAAGCATCAGAAAAAGATTAAAAAATGGATAAATGTAAAATACATATAGTTTTCTTTTCTTAATTTCTTTAGAGTCAATTTACTGCTTAAGGATATAAATAATACATCAAGAGGGGTGGGTGACTGGAAGATTCAAGTATGACTTCCGGGTTTCATGACTGTGGTTATGGGCATGCCATAAGAAGAAATGGTTGGATGGCATCACTGACTCAATGGACATGAGTTTGAACAAACTCCGGGAGATGGTGTAGGACAGGGAAGCCTGTCATCCTGCAGTCCATGGGGTCGCAGAGAGTTGGACACAACTTAGTAACCAAATAACAACAACAATGGCCCTACTGTTTGCTAAGGCTGGGAGAACTAAGGGAAGACACAGCTGGGGGAGAAAGGTAAAACAATTCTCCTTGGACACATGACTTCCTAGCCCGCATCCGTTTAACTCAGCCTAGATTCTTCCTTGTATCTATATTTACCAGACTTTCCTCTACTCCAAGTGATTCAGGAAAAGCTGGCTTCACCCTCTCCTCCAGAGCTGGCCGAATGGCGCTAAGGGTCAGTTCATCTCTCCTGGTTAATGGCTAATTTGGGAGACCTGGCCTGAGGCAATCAGTGCAGGGTGTTCCACGCCAGAGGGCAGGTTTAGGAATGGATTCAGATCAAATCAGTCGCTCAGTCGTGTCCTACTCTTTGCGACCCCATGAACTGCAGCACGCCAGGCCTCCTTGTCCATCATCAGCTCTTGGAGGTCACTCAGACTCACATTCATCATGCCATCCAGCCATCTCATCCTCTGTTGTCCCCTTCTCCTCCTGCCCTCAATCCCTCCCAGCATCAGAGAATGGATTAGGGGAGAAGTATTGTGGGAACTTTTGTCATGGAACAACAGACTGGTTCCAAATAGGAAAAGGAGTACGTCAAGGCTGTATATTGTCACCATGTTTATTTAACTTATATGCAGAGTACATCATGAGAAATGCTGGACTGGAAGAAACACAAGCTGGAATCAAGACCGCTGGGAGAAATATCAATAACCTCAGATATGCAGATGATACCACCCTTATGGCAGAAAGTGAAGAGGAACTAAAAAGCCTCTTGATGAAAGTGAAAGTGGAGAGTGAAAAGGTTGGCTTAAAGCTCAACATTCAGAAAATGAAGATCATGGCATCTGGTTCCATCACTACATGGGAAATAGATGGAGAAACAGTGGAAACAGTGTCAGACTTTATTTTTCTGGGCTCCAAAATCACTGCAGATGGTGACTGCAGCCATGAAATTAAAAGACGCTTACTCCTTGGAAGGAAAGTTATGACCAACCTAGATAGCATATTCAAAAGCAGAGACATTACTTTGCCAACAAAGGTTCGCCTAGTCAAGGCTATGGTCTTTCCTGTGGTCATGTATGGATGTGAGAGCTGGACTGTGAAGAAGGCTGAGCGCCGAAGAATTGATGCTTTTGAACTGTGGTGTTGGAGAAGACTCTTGAGAGTCCCTTGAACTGCAAGGAGATCCAACCAGACCATTCTGAAGGAGATCAGCCCTGGGATTTCTTTGGAAGGAATGATGCTAAAGCTGAAACTCCAGTATTTTGGCCACCTCATGCGAAGAGTTGACTCATTGGAAAAGACTCTGATGCTGGGAGGGATTGGGGGCAGGAGGAGAAGGGGACGACAGAGGATGAGATGGCTGGATGGCATCACTGACTCGATGGATGTGAGTCTGAGTGACCTCCGGGAGTTGGTGATGAACAGGGAGGCCTGGCGTGCTGCGGTTCATGGGGTCGCAAAGAGTCAGACACGACTGAGCGACTGATCTGATCTGATTGTGGGGACTTATGAGAACAAAGTATATTCTTCCCTGAGAGAAATGCATCAGAAAACAATGTCGCTTCTTCCTCTGGACACTGGTACGAAGGGATGAGGCTGGTACCCTGACAACTGTCTCGATCCAGTGTGAGGGGGAGCAGGCTTCACCCCAGCACAGAGCTCAGAGCTGGCACATGACTCCTAGAGCTACTGCTGAGGCACTGTCTCCATCAGGACTTTCCCAGCAGAGCGTGAAGTTCAAGTTACATCACAGGTAGCCCAGACCATTGTACCTGACACAGACACAACATGTTTAAGATGCCTTCAGGTTATCTGAGTGGAGGTGTCAACCAGGCCGTTGGATATCAGAGGTGAGTTCAGAGGGCAGTTCCAGAAGACGGAAGTTTGCGTGTTAGCAGTATAAACAGTATCTGAAATCATTAAGGGGTTAACTGTCGACAGAGATAAAAAGGGGGCCCCAAAATAGACCCACCCCTTAGATTAGGATTGGGATATGATGGGATAAATGGTGTGTGGGGGGTGGATTTTCACCTTCTTACTTTACATATTTTTGTTGTTGGTTTTTTTAATGATCAGATATTATTTTCCTAATTTCAACTAGAATAAGGGAAAACACTGCAAAACTCTGTGTCAAAACACATAAACAAAATTTTAAAATTAAACAATAAGAAAAATATTTAAGCTATGGGACAGATAATGGGTTAAGTTGAAAATCTCTTACAGATCAATAAGAAACTGTTGACCACAGCAATGGAAAATAAGCAAAGGTCATGAACTTAAGACATGTACACATGCACGCCCGCATACAAACACACAAATATTATAAGTGCCCATCAATATCTCATAAAAAGTTCAATCAATAAAATGAAAAATTAAAATGAAGGTCTTGTTTTCAACCTAACATACTGTCAGGGACCAAAAAAATAAGACTGAAAACAAATAGTAAGTTTTGGGAGGACAGATTTAAACAAGGGCTGTCAAATACTGCTCCTCCAAGTATAAAGTTAATTGAAGGCAATAAGCAATACACATTAAAATATCCACACAGCCTAGCAATTCCATTTCTCGGAATTCAGCTCTAGAAAAAAACTGTGGATGCATTCAGAGATATGACTACAAGGATGCTTATAATGCCGAATATTGGAAACAATGGGGGATTTATAAATAAGCCATGCTTGTTTTTGTTGTTCAGTCACTAAGTCCTGTTCGACTCTGCGGCCCCGTGGACTCCAGCACACCAGGCTTCCCTGTCCTTCACTATCTCCCTGAATTTGCTCAGATTCATGTCCATTAAATTGCTGATGCCATCCAACCATCTTATCCTCTTCTCCTGCCTTCAATCTTTCCTAGCATCAGGGTCTTTTCCAATGAGTCAGTTCTTTGCATCAGGTGGCCAAAGTATTGGAGCTTCAGCTTCAGCATCAGTTCTTCTAATGAATATTCAGGGTTGATTTCCTTTTGGATTGACTGGTTTGATCTCCTTGCTGTCCAAGGGACTCTCAAGAGTATTCTTCAGCACCACAACTCGAAAGCATCAATTCTTTGGCCCTCAGCCTTCCAACTCTCATATCCGCACATGACTACAGGAAAAACCATAGATCTGACTATTGTTGTTGTTCAGTCGCTAAGCTATGCTTGGTTTAGTTCATAAAATGAAACAAGTTGCAGCCTTTACCAACTAGCTGAATATTTAGTGGCATCTCAGGAGAAGGCAAGGGCACCCCACTCTTGCCTGGAAAATCCCATAGACGGAGGAGCCTGGTGGGCTGCAGTCCATGGGGTCGCTAAGAGTTGGACATGACTAAGCGACTTCACTTTCACTTTTCACCTTCATGCATTGGAGAAGGCAATGGCAACCCACTCCAGTGTTCTTGCCTGGAGAATCCCAGGGACGGGGGAGCCTGGTGGGCTTCCGTCTCTGTGGTCGCACAGAGTCGGACACGACTGAAGCGACTTAGCAGCAGCAGCAGCAGGAAGCTTTTGGTCGCTCTAAAGGGATATAACCAGGGGATGCAAGCGCCCTAAGTCCCTGATGACTAAGGACTGGCAAGAACTCAGCTGGGCCACAGTGGGGGTTCCAAGCCATCAGAGAGGCCACCTGTCTCTGTTTCTGGGGCCAGTAGGTCTTCAGTTTCCAAGGCCTTTGTGTGGACCCACTTCTCTCTCCAGACCACATTTCTCCTTGATGCGCTGAGCTTCTGTCTCATTCTGAGATCTGGCTGCCTCTCCCCAGGGTCTTAGAGCTGCATGTTACCCTCTGTTGACTGGCTTGGTCTCCAGCCACAAAGTATCATTTTTTGAGAAGGAATATCTGGCTGGCTTTACTGAGCTGGTGGCCTGGTTCCCCTGGTGGGCAGTGTGGTCAAGTCTGGAGTTTGTGGCTCTGAAAACGGTCCCTGGGGATCCCAGCCTGGGTGCCTCTGCTTTATGATTCATAGGTACGTGCCTGTGACACTTACTGGGGTTGGTTAACTGATCTGGGGCCAGTCCTCTTCAACCTGGTGACCACATAGCCCTCTCGGCCCCACCATCCCTGGGAGCAGAGAGCAGACAGAAGCCAGACTTCTAGGGCGAGAGGCCTTCCCTGGCTGCTCAGCTCGCTCCTTCACAGGAGCAGAAATCCTTCTCTGCTTTGGTGGAGTGATGAGTTCTCAGAATAACAGAGCTCAAGGGGTGGGTGGGTCATCACAAAACCAATGTTTCAACATCCTGCAGATGTCCAGACTCTGGCCAGGAACTTAAGAGGGTTACACATCTTTCATAGACATCTTTCTGTGAACAGAGAACATGTATTTCTGTAATAATGCCAACTCTGAATATTCATTGGAAGGACTGATGCTAACGCTCCAATACTTTGGCCACCTGATACAAAGAACTGACTCATTGGGAAAGATCCTGATGCTGGGAAAGATTGAAGACAGGAGGAGAAGGGGATGACTGAGGATGAGCTGGTTGAATGGCATCATTGACTCAATGGACATGAGTTTGAGCAAATTCAGGGAGAGAGTGAAGAACAGGGAAGCCTGGAGTGCTGCAGTCCCCAGGGGAGCAGAGTCGGACACAACTGACAACTGAACAATGAACGACAAATAATGCCAATATTCTCGATTCTTCCCAACATTCTGCCTGGGACAAAGATGTAGCAAGCATGCAGAAACCACAGCTTCTCATCTTTTCATATCCCTGACTCTGATGCTGGTATAGTTTGAGGATCGGGCTCAATCACTTGAAATTTTTAAACTTTGGTTCAAAATTTCAAAGCTCCACAACTTAAGTGTGTTTAAATCCATATATTAGAAAGAAAATATTGACTAGGAAAAAGAATTACTTGCTATTTGGAATTAATATTAGTCCACAGAAGCCTTCCCAGGGTCATGAGGCTTTTTGAGTGCACACGATGTTAGCAGCCCTCCTGCTGGGATGAGGGTGACATCAGAGCAGTGTTTAACTGGGGAATTGAGCAGCTCAGCAGTGCGGGAATTACTTCTGTGATGTCATCTATGTTGTGCTGCCAGTAAGTGTTCTGAAAATATTCTGCTCCGGAAAAGCTATGTCTGAATGAGAGAAGTCAGTTTTCCAAAATGATTCTCATCAGCCCCTGCCCCCAAACAACCTAGTCCAGTAGACCAGAGAGAAATACATCAGGCAAGCTTTGCAAGGGGCACTGCTGAGAACTCTGGGGCAGGGACCGTCCTCCGATAATGACCTTCAAACACAGACACAAATGTATGCCAACACAACACAAATGGATGTCATTAGATGGACGGCCCATTAACTGTGAACCCAGAAGTTTCTATCTTCCCTCTCTTTCTGTCTCTCTTCCTCCCTTCTTTTCTCTCTCTATTTTCCCCCACTTCCTCCTTCTTTCTCCTTCCTATCTCCCTCCCTTTCTTCTTTTCTTTCTTCCCTGGAAGAGAATCAGACAGGCAGAACTGCTTTTGTTAAGTTTTCATTTCAAAACTAATACTACATGCTGAAGGATGCAGGATGACAAAAACTTTCACCCAGTTTAAAATCTATGCAACAAAGAAACGATTATCATTCTCTCTCACACTATAAGGAAAAGTTCTTACCAGCCCATAAAAGATTAAAAATCAGTTAAAAAATTTATAAACCCTCAGTCTTTTAAACCACATATTTTTGTTAATTAAACCATTATTTTTGCTTTAAAGCAATCCCCAGAATATTATAAAAAGCATTGAGACAACATTTTTCACAAATTCGGATTCTGAATCTGTTTGAAAAGGGTCATTATTTGTTTCTGGGAACCCTGTTTTTTTGTGTTTTTTTTTTTAAGTCATTCTTATCTGTTTTGGCAGGCTCTGTGAAAACATTACCCTTCCTTGCAACAACACTTTGACGAAAGTTAGTTTGAAAGCCTAGCTAAAGAGAGTAAATAATCCATAGCCTATGAAACAGATTCCTAGCTAAAAGAAGATTAGTAAAAAAAAATCAACATGAAAAGTTATCTTTAGTCTGTGAGACTTATGTGTCCCCCACACTCTCCTCCCTTCCATCATAAGCCATTTCTGTGCATTTTCCAACAATCTGGTCAATCCAGTGCCTCTGACTGGAGAGTGTGAGACTTCCCAAGTTTGCTCAGCTGGTATGAAACTCACCACTGACAGTGGCAGTAAACATAATGCACCACTGACAGTGGCAGTAAATATAATGGCTCACTCTCAGTGAATACACTGCAGAAGCCATCACCAGCTTTTGCTGTGGGTGGTTGTCTGGACTCTGCCTTTGGATCCGGGATCTGGGGCCTAAAGCTCCCTGCATCCTGCCCTTCCCAACATCTTCTTCCTGCCCCTGAGGTTGGGCCACCTGGGCAGGTGCCCTCCACCAAGCCTGGCCCTGTCCTTCAGGGCACACTCTGACTTACTGGCCCCGGGGTGGGGGAGTGGTAGGGAGGAGCAAGGGACCCAGGACAGGATTCTGTCTGAGGGGTGGTGATGGGGGACGGGGTGGTTGGGGGTCAGGGATCACAGCCCCTCTCTGATAGCACAGCACTTCTCTGAGGAGGTTGGATGGCTGGGGTCCACAGCAGTGCCAACACAGGTCCGCGTGACTCAGCATCACCTCGGTCCATGTGTGTGGCCCCACGTGACCCATCTGGGATGAATGCTACTTTGGTCACAGCCCTGAAGCCAGAGGGCTGACCCCCAAAGTGGTGGCCTCGGGCCCACTGCAGGCTCTGTGCTCCTCTGGGGGCCTCTGCTCCCCAACCCTGGGGTGACCTCCGCTGACTACCAGCCTCTCTTCTCCACTCATTATGAGGATTCTGGCTTTACCTGATCAGTTTCAAGTCCTTCAGCAGGAGCTTCTCCACGTCCCGCACCACCCCCCTCCACACATACACACACCAGCTGGTGGGGAGGCCAGGGTGGGGTCTACCGTGAAGTGGATCCCATTCTGAGAGGGCCGAGATTAAAGCTTAGAGAACAAGACAAGACAGGGCTGGGGGTTGTCCTGCTTTGTGGCATAAGATTCCAAAGAGTATCTTCACCCCTAGAAGATGAAGCTTCACCTGAATCCTCCTGTGCTCCCTGGGGTACCTGCTCAGAGTGTCTGGGGCAGGGGTGAACATCAGCAGAGCGTGCAGGGGCTCCACGGAAGCCAGGGTGCAGACCCCCCTGAGCGGACTCTACCTGACAGCATGGACAGGCCCCTGGCACTGCACAGGTCACCAGGAGGGTTCGTGAAAGTCGCCCAGTCATGTCCAACTCTTTGTGACTCCATGGACTATATACAGTCCATGGAATTCTTCAGGCCAGAATACTGTAGTGGTAGTTTTTCCCTTCTCCAGGGGATCTTCCCAACCCAGGGATCAACCCAGGACTCCCACATTGAAGGCGGATTCTTTACCAGCTGAGCCACAAGGGAAGCCCATGAATACTGGAGTGGACAGCCTATCCTCCTCCAGTGGATCTCCCCAACCCAGGAATCAAACTGGGGTCTCCTGCATTGCAGGCGGATTCTTTACCAACCAAGTTACCAGGGAAGCCCCCACCACGAGGGTGCTCTCTCTCAAATGGGAGTCGGATGGCCACAGAGAACCTTCATGTGCACTAATGGATGGTGAACAGGTGTGCACTGCATCTCTTCTCTGGCCACTATTCCAAATCTGTATCAATACATCCATTTACATCACACAGGCCTGTGAATTTTGTGATATATTCCTAAATCAAGCTGTGCATACATTTGTTTTCAGACAAGTTGTGTCCATTTGTCTAGGATGCCACAGGTCCTGGATTTTCATGGCCAGTTTGTATTTCCAGGTTTCTGGACCTCAGTCACAGAGGGAAGGGAATTAGGACCACATCTCTGTGGTAACACGCCTTGTTTTACTGCTAGTTTGCCATAGTGAAAAGCTGGAAACAATCTGAATGCCTAATAGTAGAGGACTGGTTCAGTAAATTGTAGTGAGACATTTCAGCCACAAATTGGGATTTGCCATCTACCTCAACAAGGATTAAATCATGTGCTGCTGCAGCTGCTGACCTTCACTACCCACTGAAAGGAGTTCAGGGTGGAGAGCAGAAATGAGGCACTCTGTGCTTAGAGGGGAAAAAACTGGCAGGACTGGTCCTCAGACAGATTTTTGAGGAGCCAGCTTTATGAGTCCAATTCTTGTATCTCCTCATATCTAGAAAAGCACTAAAGTCCTTCAAGGTGACAACTGTTCCTTGTGACTAGCAGTCTTCACGAGACTGAATGAAACCTTGTGGAAAAATATGTGCTTGATTGCATGTCAAGAGTCACATCAGAATCACAATCTTCATCAGAGTCACATCTATACTGACCTTCCCCCCTGCTTCTTTGGAGCACTTTCTCAGAGCTACAGTGAGGGACTATCTCCTGGGCTACAATCTTCATTTTGCCCCAAATAAAACTTAATTCATAACTTTCACGTTATACACTCTTTTTTTTTTTTTAAGTTGACAGAACTATGAAAATGAAACTGAAGGTCAGCCGGTCTATTTCTAAGTTTAAATTAAGGAGGTTTACTTTGTTTTCATGAGACTCAGCATAAGGCAATTTGAGGATCATCTGAATGTTCCTTCTGGCGTCAGCAGAAGGACAGGTGTCCTCCCCGCCCTCCACTACAGAGATGCCAGTTCAGTGGAATGAAGGGAGGAGGGGTGGTGTTGGGTCTATTTTACCACAGTAAAAAAGATAACAAAAAAACTCCAAACCAATAAGACAAATACCCCTGTACCTATCACCTGGAACGAACAAATATAAACATATTGTGTCATATTTCACTCAACCTAAGTTTTAAAAGTAAAATATTACGAATTTAAAAAGTGACATAAGGCTTTTCTCGTGGCTCAGTGGCAAAGAATCTGCCTTGTGATGCAAGGGACACCAGTTCCATCGCTGGTCTGGGGTGATCCCTCATGCTGAGGAGCAACTAAGTCTGTGTGCCACACTAGAGTTTGTGCTCTGGAGCCCAGGAGCCAAAACTCCTGAAGCCTGAGGGCCCTAGAGCCCGTGCTCCACAACAAGAGAAACCACAGCAGTGAGAAGCCTGAGCACCACAACTAGAGAATAGCCTCCACTAGCCACAATTAGAGAAAAGCCTGAGCAGCAGCAAAGACCCAGCACACCCAAAATAAATGAATAAATAAGTAAATAAAAATTTAAAAAGTGATATGGAAGTCTTAATTTCAGTTAGGGCCCAAGAAAAAATATATATGCAAGTAATTCGTATATCCTGAAGTCAGAGAAGGAGGACCTACAGAGAGGATCAGAAGTACTCTGATTCATTTGGATGAGCAGCTCAGACAGCAAGCGAGTACAGGGCTGCAAAGATCAAGATCCCAAAGGGCTGTACTGTGAAGGGAAGGCAAGAGCCTGGGACGCTCAGTGAAAGCTCACTTCCAACCCCTTTCTTGGCCAATGTGCAGGCGAGCAGCCAGGTAACAAGCGCTGGAAACCATCCATCGCTCAGTCCTCACTGTGTTAGGTGAGGTGCCTATGGTTGGGTTCCTAACTAAGTCAATTTACACTTGTCCACCTTTCCCTGCCAATATCCTGCTGGTTTTTGCCCCCCTACCCCCTCTATCTCTGATGTCCCTTCTGATGGTGCTACTCTCCGCAACTCCTCTTAGGATTGCTCCTAACTTTTTTCTTGATGGGTTGGAGCAGTTTCAGAGACTTCTCCCCATGGCTTTTATTCTACATATCAGGAAATCCTTATAAGGGTTCTGCCAACTACTATGTAAAATCCCAACTATGCACATGGGAGCTGGGAAATAACTACGGGCAGGCCAAGGACCTGGCAGCGCTGTAGGGTGTTCTTGGACCAGAAATCCACTTGTCACCTACGTTCATAAGCCCAGCTCTTACTGCAGGAACATAACACTATTTCAGATCAACCCAGATTCTCTACCCATTTCCCTGGGTCATAGTTATCTACCCTGTAGTGGGGTTGCAGCATCCTTCATCAAAGGGAATTGGCACCTTCCTTTCACTCAGTGAGCTTTCAGTTCTGTGAACTGATTTGGCTGTGGACAGTGAATGAGAAACTGTGATTTTCCATTGCCATGACTCATTTCAAACTTCAGCCTTCCAACACTTGGACCCTACTTGGTCAGCTGCCATCTCTCTCACCCCAGAGTGGAGCACCTGGATCTATTGGTCATCAGCACATGACTTTGAAGGTGGAGGAACTTCCTCTAGTGCTGCTGCCCCTGAGACCCCCCAACCCACGCTTTTCCAGGACCCCACCATCCCCATTTCCAGCACCTCCTTCTGGTCAGCTCTGGCCCACACAGGATGTGTCCCGCCCATCTCTTAGAGAGGCCATGTCCCCCCTCCCCAGCACACTCCTTGAGCTTTATGAAAGGAACGTCCACTGAGTTCTCCAAAGGAGCAGGGCCAGGCAGTGGGGTCTCCACTTGCACAGAGGGTTCCATTCTGAAGTCCGTGCTCCCTGAGCCTTTCCAGTGCTTTGCAAGGAAGTTCAAACCTCACCTCATTCACTGTGGATCACAGTCCTGTCTGCACTTCAGGAAGTTCTCCTGGCAGTGAACGAAGAGGGATGCAGGTGCCCCTGCCAGGACTCCCATGTCAGCAGAGTGCATTTCTGTATTGATACATTCTCCTCCCCTCATCCTCAAAGGTCCGTCCTTCTTTACTCAACACCTTAAGATTTACAACTGCCCATTTCCTTCTCCTTCCTATCAGTGCCTGTGAGCCAAGCCCTACGATTCTTTTGATTGTATAAGCTTTCTTCCTAGAGCATGACCTGTTTTCCCAACTAAAGTGGCACTGAGAACAGTCAGGAGGTAACACATGGTCAGCAGAGTGGGTAATCTGGAGAAGTAGAAGCATCATCATGGGACAGCTCTTCAGATGAGTCTAGCAAGAAGTTTAGCACTCCAGGGGGCATGCATAGAGAGGTCCCAAAGAACCTGGACTCTCAGATGCTATTTGGGAACTATCCATTTGGGCTGCCAGAACCAAAATACCATAGACAGGGTAGCCCAAATGTTTATTTCTCACAGTTCTAGAGGCTGAGAAGTTCAAGATCAAATGCCAGCAGATGTAGTGTCTGAGGAGAACCAGCATTCTGGTGCATAGTCATGTGTCTTTTGTCTTCTTGCCCCCCCTCCCCCCATGCAAAGAAAGAGAGCAGCAGAACCTGCTGGGGTTTCTTCTAATGAGGCTTCACCATCATGATGAATCATCTCCCAAAGGCCCCACCTCCATCTCAACATACAGATGTGGGGGGAAGCAGATGCCTATGCAGTCCACAGCAGGGCCACATGCACTCCAATGAGAACCTCTAGAAGCTTCTTCAGCTCATGACACGTGGGGAGTTGGCAGTTAACACCCCACCCTCCTCATGCTTCAGTCTGGATAACTCAGCAGTAGTTCTGGACTTCCTCTCAGAGTTCTCCAGTGGGACCAGGCCTGTGTCACCATACAGTGGTGACGGGCTGTCAACAAACCTTTCACTGCTTCCTTCCTTGCTTCCTGTTCCTGCATCCCTTCCAGTGTCCTTCACCAGGGTTCCTGGCATCACCCACTGTGGCACATACTTGCACTCAAATCTCCCTCCCAGGGCTTGCTTCTGGGAAAATCTAATGGAGTAAGAGTCATTCATTTTTGCCCAATAATTCCAATTCTGAGTATTTATCCAAAGGAAATACTCCTTAAAAAGGAGGTGGGAGTTGTATCCAAAAAGGATACAAAGGATATTGCAGCATTTTCATATGATGGGAAAATCTGAAACAATCTAAATGTCCAACAAAGATCCATTTGGTCACATTTATTTTTCATCTATCGTGTACCAGGTACCATGCTGAACTTGGGATTCCCAAATAGAATGTCCCACAATTGGATGGGACAAGAGACAAGGCAGGAAGATGATGAAACCTGAACTAAGGCAGTGGCAGTGGGGACAGACTGGAGCACAGAGAGGTTCCTTAAGGAAGAATCAACAGAAGCAGATGACCTGTTAGACACAGAAGAGAAAGGATAGGGAGACAGTGAGGGTGATGGGAAGCATGGTGGTGGGACTATTACTACTTAGGAGACAATTAGGAGGTATTTTTATGACCACTGAAATTTGAGAAGAAGGAGTGATGTTTACAAAGTCCATGTCTACCTGAGTCCAGGTTTCTGGCTTCAGTGAATGGGAGACAGGAAACAGAATGTAGGTAAAAAAACAGGTCTGAACAATAAGGTCGTTTCATTTATTTACTTATTTTTAGCTGTGCTAAGGAGAAGGTGATGGCACCCCACTCCAGTACTCTTGCCTGGAAAATCCCATGGACGGAGGAGCCCAGTAGGCTGCAGTCCATGGGGTCGCTGAGGGTTGGACACGACTGAGTGACTTCCCTTTCACTTTTCACTTTTATGCATTGGAGAAGGAAATGGCAACCCACTCCAGTGTTCTTGCCTGGAGAATCCCAGGGACGGGGGAGCCTGGTGGGCTGCTGTCTATGGGGTCACACAGAGTTGGACACGACTGAAGTGACTTAGCAGCAGCAACAGCTGTGCTGGGTCTTTGTTGCTGTGCAGGCTTTTCTTTAGTTGTGGTGCAGGCGCTTCTCCTTGTGCTGGCTTCTCTTGTTGTGGAGCATGGGCTCTAGGTGCACAGGCTCAGTAGTTGCAGCTCTGGGGCTAATAAGGAACTCTGGAGCACAGGATCAAGGGTTCTGTAGCATGGGTTTAGTTGTTCTGCAGCATGTGGGATCTTCCTGGATTAGGGATCGAACCTGTGTCTTCTGCACTGGCAGGCAGATTCTTTACCACTGAGCCACCAGGGAAGCCCAAAAATAAGATCTTGAATCCAGATTTTGTTGAGTTTGAAAAGCTTTACTAGATTGTTTGTGTTTAATCGATGTCGTGTCTGACTCTTTTGTGATCCCATGGACTGTAGCCTGCCAGGCTCCTCTGTCCATGTAATTTTCCAGGCAAGAATACTGGAATGGGTTGCTTTTTTCTTCTCCAGAGGATCTTCTGACCCAGGGATTGAACCTGCGTCTTCTTCACTGCAGGTGGGTTCTTTACCACTGAACCACCAGGTTGCTTCAAAATTATTTAACATCTGTGGACCCTCAAGCTACTTCACTATACAAGGCAGGCTCCTGGACTCCTGTCTACAAGAAGTTTCATTCAAAAGAAATCAAAATCCAACTACATAACCTTTGAAAAATACTTTAGATCTTTATTATCAGTTTTCTTCAAGTCTTATTCCAGGAGTTTCCACAGGATAGACCCCAGAAACATTCCCTGAAATCCCTCTTTGCTCATTTCCTCCTCTGCTCTCTCTCTGCACCCGCCATGTGTCTTACCACTGAAGATGCCATGAGGACCAGCAGCCAATGGAGGCCACACTGAGCCTCTCTAGGAAGGCTGATGGAACCATGTAGGCAATGTAGCTCATCTCTGTTCATTTTGGCGCTCACCATCAATGCAGATGCTGCTGGTATGAGAACTGCTTGCTGCCGTGGAGTCCTAGCTGCAAGCAGCAAATGAGGGCAAACCCACAGAGGGAAAGTACTGCACCCCCAGCCAGCATTTGCCAGAGTTCCTGAGGGACCATGTGCATCTGGTGGCAAGAACTGCTGCTGTGAGGTCACGATTTGGTGAGCTGTTTGACCCCAACAGCCATGGGAAATCCCAGGAGATATTATGCCTTTAATTTAGTCAGTTTGAAGGATGGAACTTTGGAAACCAGGACATTTACATTGTGGGGCATTTCTGGAGGGAGTGTATGTATTCCTCAATTATATTCTGTCAGGGTTTATTGGCTGCTTAATGTTCTGTGTTACAGTTTCTTCTTGGTCCAACAGCTTGCTGGTTTTCTCTGACCAGTGTTTACATTATCTTACTTGTGTAAGGACACTTTAAAATACCGAAGTATTTTAAACCTCTCAGGTAGTTCTTTACCACTGAGCCATCAGGTTGCTTCAGCATTGTTTAACATCTGTGGACCCTCAAGTCACTTCACCATACAAGTCAGGCTCCTGGACTCCTGAAAATCCCCTGGAGGAGAGCATGGCAACCCACTCCAGCATTCTAGCCTGGAGAATCTCCGTGAACAGAGGAGCCTGGAGGGCTACAGTTCATGGGGTCGCAAAGAGTCAGACACGACTGAGACTAAATGTCAATGTCAAGGATGCTTTAAAATAATGAAGAATTTCAAACCTCTCAGGTAGCTCTGTTCCACAGAATTTCGATGGTTTGTGTGCTCTGCAATCCTTTAGCCACTAGCCTGTGTGGCTACTGAGATTTGAAATGTGGCTAGTTCAACTGAGGAACTGAATTCTTAATTTCTGTTAAAGAAAAAATCTATGCCTGACACTTATAGAAGATGATGAGATAAAAAGAAGACTTTATTCCAGCTGTGCGTGGGGTGACTACTGTGACAGGTATAGGGGACTGTCGGGAGCCGCCACGGAGAGGCGCTCCACTCCTGACAAAGGTCATGAGGAAGGAGGCTTGGCAGACAAGAAGGCGAGATCAAGCCTTAGGAGTGCCCCTGGATATTCTCGAGCATCCACCCCCACAAAAACAGAGTCTGCCTACTTTATTGCTTTGTGCTCTCACTTCTGACTTTACTGGGGGCTGTCCCCCACCACCATCTCGCTCTCTCTAATAAAGAATTAACTTACAGCTCCAATTAATAAAGTTCCTGGGCATTCATATCAGATCAGATCAGTCGCTCAGTCGTGTCCAACTCTTTGCGACCCCATGAACCGCAGCACGCCAGGCCTCCCTGTCCATCACCAACTCCCGGAGGTCACTCAGACTCAACATCCATCGAGTCAGTGATGCCATCCAGCCATCTCATCCTCTGTCGTCCCCTTCTCCTCCTGCCCCCAGTCCCTCCCAGCATCAGAGTCTTTTCCAATGAGTCAACTCTTCGCATGAGGTGGCCAAAATACTGGAGTTTCAGCTTTAGCATCATTCCCTCCAAAGAAATCCCAGGGCTGATCTCCTTCAGAATGGACTGGTTGGATCTCCTTGCAGTCCA
Source organism: Tragelaphus eurycerus (assembly GCA_935064755.1). Classification (NCBI taxonomy): domain Eukaryota; kingdom Metazoa; phylum Chordata; class Mammalia; order Artiodactyla; family Bovidae; genus Tragelaphus; species Tragelaphus eurycerus. The sequence continues at coordinate 20,355,538 of CAKXYN010000023.1, forward strand.
AGGGACTCTCAAGAGTCTTCTCCAACACCACAGTTCAAAAGCATCAATTCTTCGGCGCTCAGCCTTCTTCACAGTCCAGCTCTCACATCCATACATGACCACAGGAAAGACTATAGCCCTGACTAGGCGAACCTTTGTCGGCAAAGTGATGTCTCTGCTTTTGAATATGCTATCTAGGTTGGTCATAACTTTCCTTCCAAGGAGTAAGCGTCTTTTAATTTCATGGCTGCAGTCACCATCTGCAGTGATTTTGGAGCCCAGAAAAATAAAGTCTGACACTGTTTCCACTGTCTCTCCATCTATTTCCCATGTAGTAATGGGACCAGATGCCATGATCTTCGTTTTCTGAATGTTGAGCTTTAAGCCAACCTTTTCACTCTCCACTTTCACTTTCATCAAGAGGCTTTTTAGCCCCTCTTCACTTTCTTCCATAAGGGTGGTATCATCTGCATATCTGAGGTTATTGATATTTCTCCCAGCAGTCTTGATTCCAACTTGTGTTTCTTCCAGTCCAGCATTTCTCATGACGTACTCTGCATATAAGTTAAATAAACATGGTGACAATATACAGCCTTGACGTACTCCTTTTCCTATTTGGAACCAGTCTGTTGTTCCATGACCACTTCTAACTGTTGCTTCCTGACCTGCATACAGATTTCTCAAGAGGCAGATCAGGTGGTCTGGTATTCCCATCTCTTTCAGAATTTTCCACAGTTTCTTGTGATCTACACAGTCAAAGGCTTTGGCATAGTCAATAAAGCAGAAATAGATGTTTTTCTGGAACTCTCTTGCTTTTTCCATGATCCAGCGGATGTTGGCAATTTGATCTCTGGTTCCTCTGCCTTTTCTAAAACCAGCTTGAACATCAGGAAGTTCACGGTTCACATATTGCTGAAGCCTGGCTCGGAGAATTTTGAGCATTACTTTACTAGCGTGTGAGATGAGTGCAATTGTGCGGTAGTTTGAGCATTCTTTGGCATTGCCTTTCTTTGGGATTGGGATGAAAACTGACCTTTTCCAATCTTGTGGCCACTGCTGAGTTTTCCAGATTTGCTGGCATATTGAGTGCAGTACTTTCACAGCATCATCTTTCAGGATTTGGAATAGCTCAACTGGAATTCCATCACCTCCACTAGCTTTGTTCGTAGTGATGCTTTCTAAGGCCCACTTGACTTCACATTCCAGGATGTCTGGCTCTAGGTCAGTGATCACACCATCATGATTATCTGGGTCTTGAAGCTCTTTTTTGTACAGTTCTTCTGTGTATTCTTGCCACCTCTTCTAAATGTCTTCTGCTTCTGTTAGGTCCATACCATTTCTGTCCTTTATCGAGCCCATCTTTGCATGAAATGTTCCTTTGGTATCTCTGATTTTCTTGAAGAGATCCCTAGTCTTTCCCATTCTGTTGTTTTCCTCTATTTCTTTGCATTGATCGCTGAAGAAGGCTTTCTTATCTCTTCTTGCTATTCTTTGGAACTCTGCATTCAGATGTTTATATCTTTCTTTTTCTCCTTTGCTTTTCGCTTCTCTTCTTTAATAGCTATTTGTAAGGCCTCCCCAGACAGCCATTTTGCTTTTTTACATTTCTTTTCCATGGGGATGGTCTTGATCCCTGTCTCCTGTACAATGTCACGAACCTCATTCCATAGTTCATCAGGCACTCTATCTATCAGATCTAGGCCCTTAAATCTATTTCTCACTTCCACTGTATAATCATAAGGGATTTGATTTAGGTCATACCTGAATGGTCTAGTGGTTTTCCCTACTTTCTTTAATTTCAGTATGAATTTGGCAATAAGGAGTTCATGGTCTGAGCCACCCAAACCCCTCAGATAGCTCTCTAACTGGCCTGACAAGTTTACCCGGACTCCTATAGCTATGCATACGATTGTTTACAGTCTCAGCCCTGAGAGGCAGGGGAAGCTTAAGATATTCAAATAGCTTAGAGCCTCTCAGAGAGTTAAAAACTGTCAGAATAAAAACTAGTTCATTAATGAGCCAATGCTTTTTGTCAAGTTTTCACATCCCCCGTTTTGTATCCTTGAATGTGTATAGTTGTTTTGTAGAAAAAATAAGTAGTGGCCTTGGTGCTAGTAACATTAGACCCTTAAGGTAGGAAATTCTTTTCTTTGTTGTAAACCCACTGCGCCTCCCCCCTATATGAATTCAAGTTTATCTAACACTTGGGATGAAGATAGCGCCAAACCTTAAAATAATTACTCTTAGAGAAAATAAGTCTTGCGGTTGACAAACCTTTGTCAAGAGTCATAAAATGTTAATAGGCCTTCTGGCCAGAAGATGATGTAAATCACCTGAACCATTTGTACGCGATAAATTTGCAGGAAAGAAACCCTGGGTTTTGATAAGGATCAAAAACTGCTGACTTTGCATCCCCTATTATCCTCTATGTGTAACTTAGGGTATAAAGTTCAGATCAGATCAGATCAGTCGCTCAGTCGTGTCCGACTCTTTGCGACCCCATGAACCGCAGCACGCCAGGCCTCCCTGTCCATCACCAGCTCCCGGAGGTCACCCAGACTCATACCCATCGAGTCAGTGATGCCATCCAGCCATCTCATCCTCTGTCGTCCCCTTCTCCTCTTGCCCTCAATCCCTCCCAGCATCAGAGTCTTCTCCAATGAGTCAACTCTTCGCATGAGGTGGCCAAAATACTGGAGTTTCAGCTTTAGCATCATTCCTTCCAAAGAAATTCCAGGATTGATCTCCTTCAGAATGGACTGGTTGGACCTTCTTGCAGTCCAAGGGACTCTCAAGAGTCTTCTCCAACACCACAGTTCAAAAGCATCAATTCTTCGGCGCTCAGCCTTCTTCACAGTCCAGCTCTCAAAGCCCCTGTTAAAAATAAAGCTACGGGCCTCGCTCACCAAAGCTTGGTCTCCCCATGTCATTCTTCCTCCATTTCCGGCTGAAGTTTCCATCTGGAGCTCGGAACCCACCAAGCTTGCTAATCATGCCTGGGCTTCTAAGACTCACTTGAGAAAGTGCCTAAGGTGGGGCACTTTCCGCTATTTCGAGCGGGCGCCTGCGGCCTACGCAAGTGGTGCAAACTTCTTATCTTGAAGTTTTATTGGTCTCCCTCGTAAACCAAGCTACTCAGCCTCTTTTCTCCTCTAAATATTCCTACTGAGCTATCCTTTAATTACTCTTAATGTCTCTAATTGATACGTAAATGAGCCGCAGATGCCGTATCGCTTCCGAAGACCCTGGATCAGCGGGGGCTGGACCCTGGCAGGGGACACCACAATGGATTTTGTAGTGGGGCAGGGAGGGGCTCAACTCCAAATTCTGAATAGGAAGTGGGAATTTACAGTCAAGTGGGGGTGTCAGCAGATGGAAAATTACTAAGAGGTGTTAAAAAAAAAATTCAACTAAGTAAAATTGAAAGATTTTATTGGCTTTATTAAATGATTCATGTTTTGGGCAAATGGACAGAAGCTCCAAGGAGCTACCCAAAACAAACGACTTACAGGCAGAAGGGAGCTGGAACAAGGGAGTTATTCCAGGCAGAGAAGCAACTGGTTACTACAAGGTCGAGGGACGTCTACCTAGCAGATCACCTACCTAGTGGTGATTAGTGAATCTTGATTTACTCCTTTAAATCCTATTTCTGGGAGAGCTGAAACTATCATCAAATCTAGATTGGTGACATGGGACTTTCCATCGACTTCCTTTTGGGCCTGTAGTCTTGTTTTTAACAGAGGCAGCATAGGCGGTTCTGGGTGAGCCGACCTAAGAGGATTCTAGGTAAAGGAAGGGCAGGGAGATCAGATGTCACGCAAGGGATGCAAAGATGAGGAACCTGACTAAATATCAAGAGTGATCAGATACTGAGAATGGGGGCTTCTGGCTAACTGACTCAGCAGGATGGCAAAAATTTGACAATGCAGAGAGAAACAGGGCAGTCCAAACCTCAAGACCTAGCTTAAAAAGAGCTCAGAGAATCTTGAGTAGAGTTTGGTCAAGAAGAGAATCTTTGTTATTTCATTTAATTAAAGTTTAAATTTCAGTTTTGGACAGCACAGCTAAATTTTTCTAACACGTCACATTTCTACTGAAGATGATAAGCTATTCTAAGAACGCAAGTTTCCCTATAATAAATTATCTTACTGTAAAGGGAGATGATTTCCATAATCAGCATGTTTGTTATGAGATGATTTGTTCTTTTTACAGGTAACAAAAATCTGTAGAGTCAAAGCTATGGTTTTTCCAGTAGTCATGCATGGATGTGAGAGCTGAACAATAAAAAAAGCTGAGAGCTGAAGAACTGATACCTTCGAACTGTGGTGCTTGAGAAGACTCTTGAGAGTCCCCTGGACTGCAAGGAGATCAAACAAGTCAATCCTAAAGGAAATCAGCCTTGAATAGTCATTGGAAGTACTGACGCTGAAACTCCAATACTGTGGCCACCTGATGAGAATAGCGGAGCAGATTTATTGAAAAAGACCCTGATGCTCAGTGAGATTGAAGCAAGCCAGGAGAAGAGGAGAACAGAGGATGAGATGGTTGCATGGCATCACTGACTCGATGGACTAAGTTTTAGCAAACTCTGGGATACGGGGAAGAACAGGGAAGCCTGGAGTTCTGCAGTCCATGGGGCGCAAGGAGCCGGAGACGACTGAGCGACTTAACAACAAAGGTTAACACTAACTTTTAAGCTGTATAACGTTTACTTAACAAGCTGTCCTCTCCAACCTCCAGGAGACGTTGCCTCTCCTGGTGTAACAGCGGTTTATTTGGCACAAAACCTGCAGGGGGCCAGGCGCAGGCATCAGTCCCGGTTTACATTATCCTAGAGAAGAAAGTGGGGCACATGCCGCTAAACTGACCTAGATGATGTTCAAAATAAAACTCAAACCCCAGGGCGCTCAACCTGCAACTCTCCCTGAAGCCCAGCCTCCCCGGCCTGCCCGCTCCGTCCCTAGGGCTGCCTGGCCCCGCCCCCTCCACCTGGGCACCGCCTGGACCACGCCTCCCGCGGCGCCCCGCCCCGCGCAGCGCAGACGGCGCGCTGACGTCACGCAGCAGGTACTTTCCCCGCGGCCGGGGCGGCGTGGGGGCGGGGCGGGGCAGGCGTGGAGCGCGCATGCGCGGCAGCGGCTGCGCGCTGCCCGGATCGTGCGGGGCCTGAGCCTCTCCGCCGGCGCAGGCTCCCTCGCGACAGCTCGCTCCCGCCGCCATGTCGGCTGCCATCGAACGGGAGTTTAAGGAGTTAGACGCTCTGAATCGCTGGCAGCAGCTGTACCTGGTGAGTGGCAGGCTCGCAGAGCCGCCGGCGTCCCCCTCAGAGGACCGGGCTCGCGCCCGCAGGCGCCCGCCGCCTCCCCCGCCTCCCGTTGGGGCGGAAGTGGCGGCGCGCGTGCGCCGCCCAGGGCCTCTGTGCTTTGGCGCTCGGGGTCGGGGAGGCCGCATGCGCGCAGGCGCAGTGGGCTCCGAGGGGCGGTGCCGGTGGCGGGTGTGGGCGTGGCCGGGACAGGGCAGGGGGCGGCTGAGGGTCGGGGGTCCTCGGAGGGTCGCGGGACCTTGGCTGGGAAGCCCGCTCGCGGCTGACTGAGCGCATTAGGCGCGCGGTCGCCCCCTCAGAGCTTTCCAGAAGAAGCTCGGTGAGTCAGGGGAGGCTCCAAGGGGCTGCCGCGCGGCCCCACGCCGGGCCGGCGGGGTCGAGTCTCCGCACGTCGTGAGGCGGCTTTGCGGACGCGGGCGCCTGGCGTGATTTCTGGTCTCCTTGGGGAGACGTGCCCTGGGACCGTCTCCCGACTCAACCACGGACCTTTTCTGTGCGAGTAGAACTTCATTTTATGTCTTAAAATGATCTAGTTGTCCCCTCCCTTCTGCTAATCCTTGCATGTTATTCCCAGGATTACATTGAGTGGTGTGAGGTAAATGCTGTTTTGGCTCCTCAGGTCGCTCTCTGTACAGACGACAAAAAGGGCTTTCCTGTAAATCTAGTTGCTCCCGGGTTTTTCCCCCTTCCCATTTAATTAGATGACAGTTCCTCTTGTCATTATGTTCGTAATGTAACGTTTTCTTCTTGAGCACGTTAGCAGGACCTGTAATAAATACCCTGATCCACGTGGGTCAGCGTGCGTTAGATTGGGTACTCACTGCCAAGAATACTGGTAAGGATTTTCCCAATAATAGGAAATTTTAAATGCGGATTCTCGTAGGAAGCTTTATGTGAGAGGCTGCCGGCTGTGTCTTCTCTAGTTACATTTTGTATTAGAAGAGACGACTGTCCCCAGGTTGCAGGCAGTTTTATCAGAACCCAGGTTTGAGAAGAGGTGGTGCTTGCTACAGCTTCATTCACCTGGACATTACGATAAAGCACTTTTGACTTTTTTTGTTTTCATTAGTAAGTACCCTTGAATATTCCATGAGAACTATAATTCATCTCATCAAAAAAATGCATTTATATCCACTAAAAATTGTATTCAATGGCATGGAGTTCAGGAAACTCTTCATGGGCTTCTGCCTAGGAGTCCTTTAGTGGGTTGGTCAAAGCTCTTCATTTTTATTTTTTTCTTAAGGGAAGGACAAGAGCTTTAGTTAGGTCAGTACAAATCATGCAGATGGTTTGGAAATGCTGAAGGCCAAGGACAGAATCTTGACAGACAACAGTTTTTAAGGACACAGGTAGAGAAAGGGAAGTTTGCAAAAAGAAAGACTAGAGAGGAATAGCCTTAGGAGTGGGAGTAAATCAGGTGGGTGTGGAGGGAGCTGATGGTCAGTAGGCATGTGCTGTAGTGGGCATCAACAAGGTCACAATCCAAGAGGCCCATTGAGTTAATGTCTCAAAGATCAACAGGTTCCTTAAAGAGAGCAATTTGAGTGGAAAACAGGTCAGATGGGGGACAGAGCTGGAATGGTGCCTTGAAACCCCTGCCACAGCTCCTGAGACCACAGATCTTGCCCCCGCCATGTGTCTTTCTTCCCACTTTTCCACTGGTTTCTTCTGCCCCTTGAAATGTGCTGTCTGTCCTCTTCAGGCCTTTGTAGAGACAGTTCTCTTTGCCTGCGCACTTTTCTTTCCCTGTTTCTTCCCACCTTTGCTTAACTACCTCCTCGTCCTTGGAGTCTCACTTCCTCGAGGAGGGGGGTGGTTTCCCGGCCCTCCCTGGCAGGGTGGGATCCCCTGGATGTACCTGTGGCCACCCCTTTCAAGGCCGGGCATTGGCTGTGATGCAGAAGCACAGGACTTCAGGATAGCAGTTTCCATTAAGCAAACCACTGTTGTTTGAGTAGGAAAAAGTGTTTCAGTGGACTTTCTGCTTTGTAGATCACAGCAGTGGGTATGTTGATGATAACGTTTGAGAAGAGTTGTGCTTTTTTTGGCAATACCAATTTGGTTAGGAAAAGAAAGGCTTTGCTGTTGAGCAAAACAAAACAAAACTGACGAGAACTTAGAGCTAGACTTGCTTTTAGTGTGTGAGGACTTTTACGTTATACTTTATCAGTCAAAGTCTTGTAAGAAAAGGAAATGTATTATTTTTAGTCTGAACTCTAGCCCCTTACTCCTTTTTACCCTCTCTGAACAGTTGCTTTTACAATGTAACTTGTGACATGGGAAGTTTCTGGGAGTGAATGACTGGATTGAAGCTCACTCTTGGTTGCTTGTGTTCAGTGCCTCATCAGGATTCCTCCAGGACATGCATCTATCTAGTGGGCACTTAATATGTGTTTGCTGAACACTGACTTCCTACCACAGAAGGGTGACTTGATGGTTTACATGATCCGGAAGGAGCGGAGGAGGCTAAAGAGATAGGTTGGAGATTGAAGAAAGAGAAGGGATGAATATTGGAGCCAGAAGCCTGAGGAAGCAGGGGCTGATGGGACCAGGAGCACAGTGTGGAAAGCCTTGCTGTGAATGGGCGCGGCTGGCAGAAGTGAAATTGCTGAAAAGGTCTAATTTGGTCTGATTGACAAGCTAGTAGCATTAATATAGTCTGAGGTTAATTCTAGCTTTTTGAGAAATGTTCATGATCCCTTTCTGCCTTTTCCTTGTTGCTGCTGATTGCCATGTGAATCAGCAGGGGCATTAAAAGGGCAGAGGAAAGGAATGGAATTATGTGAGCCTTTCGGGGAAGAGTAAAACTGTAGGAAAGTGGCAAAAGCTAAGTTATAGAGTAATGTTTCTTGTAAGTGGTAGTTCAGAAAGAATTCGGGTAATTAATCAGAGTTTGTGGAATACTTAACTGGTCATTTTTCTTCAACAGAAATTCTTGGTTCAAATATTGTCAGAGTAAGAGCAGTTTTTATCATTTGTGTCAGCTGATTTTTACAAGTAAAATATCAAAAGAACTCTATTCTTCTAGTACTTACCTTGGCAGCCAGTGTGGAGGAAAAATCAAAGCTGTCTTGTTCTAAAACTGTTCCCTTGCAGTATCTGTTCCATGTTCTGACAGCCGTAATGTAAGTACTCAGGGCCTGCTGCCTTATTAAACTCCTTGATTTCCTTGAGAATCGCTTGTGTTTTCACACCTTGGAGTCTTTGCCTGAACATACTGGACAAGTTGGACATACTCTCTGCCTACCTTACTTGTCTGGAAAATGTCTTCAAGACTAGACATCAGTCATTTTGTTGTTGTTTAGTCACTCAGTCATGTCTGACTCTTTGTGATCCTGTGGACTGTAGCCCACTAGGCCCCTCTGTCCATTTTTTAAGCAGGAAAAGTTGGTTGCCATTTCCTTCTCCAGGGAATCTTCTGTCCTAGGGATTGAACCCACGTTTTGTGCATTGACAGGCAGATTCTTTACCATTTTGCCACTGTGGCAAAGCTATTTGTTCCTTCTTTGATTCTGAATGCTCTTTTATTAGCATATGAATCCCATTGTTGTACAACTGTATGCCAGTCCTTGTAGTTCCTTAGGGACTGCCTCATTTTCCTTTGTTTCCCCACCATCTGCCTGTAGCCTAAGGTGTGCCTGATGCTCAGTTAGCATTCACTAAACAAAAGTACTGCTGTGAGATGTCAGCACCTTGGTTCTTCCAGCTCCTCACTTGCCGCTGAGGTGACCCTGTCTAGCGTGAGGTTGTGACTGCTGTGGAGTTAACTACATCCACTGGGAACTCACAGCCTGTGCTCCTGAATCTCATTGCAGCCTGCCCTGCTCTGCCAGCATGACAGCCTCTGTTGTTTCCTTTATGATCTGCTTGAGACAGTGGCACTGAAAGAGTCATGACATTTTCAATGGCAAGAGAGAGTGGGATGTGCTATAATAGATTGGTCCTTGTGGGACTGGAGGCCTTGAAAACCACGTCTGGGACCCATGGATCAGACTGGAAAGGGATTTCCAAGTGCCCTGAAACTTATTTGAATGCCCCTGGGGATGTGGTTTCTCAGGGATTCCAGGGCTTCGGTCAGATTCTTAAATGGAACTCTGTGATTCCTCAGACGGTCAGAACCACCATTTTAAGGAAAAGCAACCCGGAGAATGATACCCTGGTGAAGGATATAGAACTGGAAACAGTACTGTTTCGCCTTTGACAGGTTCTGTAGGTTGTGTTCATGGTGCTGAGTTGTGTCTGAATTTTTGACCCCATGGACTGTCTAGCCCGCCAGGCTACTCTGTCCATGGCATTTCCCAGGCAAGAATACTTGAAGTGGGTTGCCATTTCCTCCTCTGGGGATCTTCCCAGCCCCAAGATCTAACCCACATCTTCTGGGTCTCCTCCATTGGCAGGCGGATTCTTTACACTGAGCCACCTAGGAAGAAGCCTAGTTCTCTAGGTTACAGATACCTAGAATCATGGAATTCCAGATGGCTGCATTGGCCCTGCCCTTTCTAGCTTGCTCTTGTTCAGGGTATTGACTTTAAAACAGAATCTCCAGTAGCCCTTTTTGGTTTCTCCTAGATCATTAGTATCCACAAGAATTTGCTATTCCCTGCTGGAAAACTGTCACAGTTCTTTTTTTTTTTTTTTTAATGTATCTATTGAGAAAAGGAAAGATATAAACATCTAAATGCAGAGTTCCAAAGAATAGCAAGAAGAGATAAGAAAGCCTTCTTCAGTGATCAATGCAAAGAAATAGAGGAAAACAACAGAATGGGAAAGACTAGGGATCTCTTCAAGAAAATCAGAGATACCAAAGGAACATTTCATGCAAAGATGGGCACGATAAAGGACAGAGATGGTGTGGACCTAACAGAAGCAGAAGATATTAAGAAGAGGTGGCAAGAATACACAGAAGAACTGTATAAAAAAGAGCTTCAAGACCTAGATAATCATGATGATGTGATCACTGACCTAGAGCCAGACATCTTGGAATGTGAAGTCAAATGGGCCTTAGAAAGCATCACTACGAACAAAGCTAGTGGAGGTGATGGAATTCCAGTGGAGCTATTCCAAGTCCTGAATGATGATGCTGTGAAAGTGCTACACTCAATATGCCAGCAAATTTGGAAAACTCAGCAGTGGCCACAGGATTGGAAAAGGTCAGTTTTCATCCCAATCCCAAAGAAAGGCAATGCCAAGGAGTGCTCAAACTACCGAACAATTGCACTCATCTCACGCTAGTAAAGTAATGCTCAAAATTCTCCAAGCCAGGCTTCAGCAATATGTGAACCATGAACTTCCTGATGTTCAAGCTGGTTTTAGAAAAGGCAGAGGAACCAGAGATCAAATTGCCAACATCCGCTGGATCATGGAAAAAGCAAGAATGTTCCAGAAAAACATCTATTTCTGCTTTATTGACTATGCCAAAGCCTTTGACTGTGTGGATCACAATAATCTGTGGAAAATTCTGAAAGAGATGGGAATACCAGACCACCTGATCTGCCTCTTAAGAAATCTGTATGCAGGTCAGGAAGCAACAGTTAGAACTGATCATGGAACAACAGACTGGTTCCAAATAGGAAAAGGAGTACGTCAAGGCTGCATATTGTCACCATGTTTATTTAACTTATATGCAGAGTACATCATGAGAAATGCTGGACTGGAAGAAACACAAGTTGGAATCAAGATTGCCGGGAGAAATATCAATAACCTCAGATATGCAGATGACACCACTCTTATGGCAGAAAGTGAAGAGGGGCTAAAAAGCCTCTTGATGAAAGTGAAAGTGGAGAGTGAAAAGGTTGGCTTAAAGCTCAACATTCAGAAAACGAAGATCATGGCATCTGGTCCCATCACTGCATGGGAAATAGATGGGGAAACAGTGGAAACAGTGTCAGACTTTATTTTTCTGGGCTCCAAAATCACTGCAGATGGTGACTGCAGCCATGAAATTAAAAGACGCTTACTCCTTGGAAGGAAAGTTATGACCAACCTAGATAGCATATTCAAAAGCAGAGACATTACTTTACCAACAAAGGTTCGCCTAGTCAAGGCTATGGTCTTTCCTGTGGTCATGTATGGATGTGAGAGCTGGACTGTGAAGAAGGCTGAGCGCCGAAGAATTGATGCTTTTGAACTGTGGTGTTGGAGAAGACTCTTGAGAGTCCCTTGGACTGCAAGAAGATCCAACCAGTCCATTCTGAAGGAGATCAATCCTGGAATTTCTTTAGAAGGAATGATGCTAAAGCTGAAACTCCAGTATTTTGGCCACCTCATGCGAAGAGTTGACTCATTGGAGAAGACTCTGATGCTGGGAGGGATTGAGGGCAGGAGGAGAAGGGGACGACAGAGAATGAGATGGCTGGATGGCATCACTGACTCGATGGATGCGAGTCTGAGTGACCTCCGGGAGCTGGTGATGGACAGGGAGGCCTGGCGTGCTGCGGTTCATGGGGTCGCAAAGAGTCGGACACGACTGAGCGACTGATCTGATCTGATTGAAATATTTGGCTGCACCAAGTTTTAGTTGTGGCATAAGAACAGTTAGTTGCTGCCTGTGGGATCTAGTTCCCTGACCAGGGATCAAACCCAGGCCCCATGCATTGGGAGCACAGAGCCTTAGCCACTGATACTAGGAAGTGGCTAGCCACTAAGAAGCACAGAGCCTTAGGCACCAAGGCTGAGAAAGTCCATAGCTCAGCTCTTGGTGTCTGTTCCTACAGTTCTGATCCTCTGCTTGATTGCTTTGTTTTCTTATTCTGTTCTCTCTCCAGAGAGTAAACCATAGATAAAATCTAGGAAAGCAGAATTAAAATTTTTATAAGTGCTAAATTAAGTTAAATGCTTTTCACTTTCTCAGCATTCCTATGATTTCTTTCCCCTGGAAATTCTTACCTAGATTCTCCACACTCTGTTCCCTGTTGGTTGCACCATTAAAATTTTTATTTCTTACTAGTAAACTGAAACTCCAGTATTTTGGCCACCTCATGCGAAGGGTTGACTCATTGGAGAAGACTCTGATGCTGGGGGGGATTGAGGGCAGGAGGAGAAGGGGACGACAGAGGATGAGATGGCTGGATGGCATCACTGACTCGATGGGTATGAGTCTGGGTGACCTCCGGGAGCTGGTGATGGACAGGGAGGCCTGGCGTGCTGCGGTTCATGGGGTCGCGAAGAGTCGGACACGACTGAGCGACTGATCTGATCTGATCTGATCTGAAACTGTTAGGGGCAGAGAATATTTAAACCTACTAGTTTATTAGAAACTTTGATAATACTATTACTTTGGATAATAGTGACTAACCATATACTAATTCAGTTTAGTATGTAAATTTACAACATAGCAGCTGATAGCCAAGGAACAAATATGGTTCAGCTGGCTAGTGTTACTGCATGTGAGTTCTGACTCTGCTGTTCTGAGTGGAATATTAAGCTTTTCTGTTATGTTCTTAGTTGGGATGATGTTCTGCCTTGCTGGGCTGTTGTCTGAAATGAGTACAGTGCTATTTTAAATGTATTGAGTATAGTGCTAATTTAATGTAGTATTTATGGTGTAGTAAACAGTGAAATCCTTGCTTTTAATGATCGTGGACACATTTAGACACACAGCAAGATAAAACCTGTGAACAAGAGACATGACCACATACGTACAATTCCCCCAGATTTGGTGTATGATTTCAAGGGCATCATAGGCCCTGAGGACCATTGGGATTGCTGACTTCCAGGAAACTTGTGTCTGTGGATTTCTGGCATCTTTTCTGTTTGTTTGTTTTAATATGCTCCTACTCTTTCACACCCAGTACTCTAACTTAATAAGCTCATTGTTCTGTGGCTTTGTTTGGCTCATGTCTGTATCACTGATAACTTTGTGTCACACTGCCTGCATTCCTCTACAGAAAGTCTCATGCTGAATTACTTTGTTTCTTTCACTGTATTCAAACAGTTTTGTATTCTGAAAGCTATCATTTCCTCTTGACAGTTTACTTAGTCGTGCTTTCAGGAGTTCTTGAAGTGGGCTGGAGTAAGGTTCCTGGATGGTGATCCGCTCCTCCTAATTAAGGTTGGGACCTCAGACAGTCCAGGTTCTCCATGACAGTGGGTACTGTCTCAACCAATGAAATTACAAAATGTAGGTGATGTGATGTGAGGTTACTTGCTCAGTCGTGTCTGACTCTTTGTGACTGCATGGACTGTAGCCTGCCAGGCTTGGGGTTGCCATTTCCTTCAGGGAATTTTCCCCACCCAGGGATGGAAACAGGATCTCCTGCATTGCATTCAAATCATAAGTTTTTATTTTTTGAAATCCCTATTACTGTAACATCAGGGTAAGAAAATTACACAATATTAAACGATATTTTAGTACTTGGTACATAGCTTTTTTTACATAGTATACGGAAAATGTATCCTTGTACTGTAGAATATTCTATCCTGAGCTCTTGTGATGGAACAGCAAGTAAGAATTTAGGAAATGGGAAAAGAGATGTTAATTTTATAAGAAAAAAAAAATCTTTAAGATAATCCCAAATTGGTTATTTGTAATTATGGGAGAACTACCAAAATTTCTTCCTTTATACTTAAGATCCCTAAGGGAATCCTGAATTATATGATGGCTCAGTGTTCTCTTTATTAGTCAGATGTTTTTGCCTGTACTCTGTTTGAAGGTCCTGTGGATGGACACAGTGAAGTGTGAAGCTAAGTGTCTCACATCCTTCAAACCCCATTACTTAAGAGTGTTCAGGCTTGGTTATGGCTCTGAGAGTGCCCTTCACTGTCTGGGGAGATCAGATTCCTCATGGTATATGTCCTGTTGTGTATCATGCTTTCTGAGAGGCCCTCTTTGAGTAAAAGAGTTTAATAAGAATAAAATAGCTTATCTTGCCTGAACTTCCTCCTTTGTATCAGACAGATACTATGTAACTTCATGTGGATTATCTCACAGGTGGTTGCACATGAGAAAAACTGAGATTCAGCTTCTCCAGATGTATGCTGCAGTTAACCAGCAGGTCCAGATAGGAATCCAGTACTGAATTCTAGAGCTCGTGTTTTAATACCTGAATAAGTAAATGGCTTCGTTGGAGTTTCAGGAATATGGCAAGAATGAGAAAAGTATAGAAGGGCATGCAATGCAAGAGCAAGTCACTGCTCCTGCCTTTCCTGGTTCCTTCCTGTGGGCAATCACTGTGCTTCTCCATTCACACCCATCTTTACCTGCCTGCCTGCCTGTCTCCCCTCTCCCTCCCTCTCTCTGTCCAGCCCCATTAAAACAAATGTTAGCATACTGTTTTACACCTTGCTTTTTCTCTTACATATAGAAAATCCTTCCATATAGATCTCATGTGTTCATTTTAACAGCTGAACAGTGTTCATTATTTAAGCACTCATCTGTGCACATGTAGGTTATTTCTAGCCATTAGCTGTTACAAGCAGTGCTGCAAAGAGCATGTACACACACGTCCGTCAGTAGTGTAGGAAAGTGCCTGGTTTCCTACACGTTGGTATGCCTGGTTTTTAATCTTTGTTCATGAGGTGGAAAATGGTCTTACTGTTGTTGTATTTCGCAGTTCTTTTCTTACGAATGAAGTTTAACAGTGCTTACTTTTAAAAGTCACTTGTATTTCCTTTCCCTTTCTGGTATGTTAGAGCTCTTTACATATTAAGGAAGTTAAACCTTTGTCATATATTACAAATATTTTTTCAAATTTTATTCATAATTGTAATATTGTAATATTTTTCAAAGTACATTTTGCCCTTATTTATGATAGTTTTTCATGTAGAAAATTTAAATGTTAATGAAATGAGATTTATCAGCCTTTTCTAAGTTATTGTGCCATACCTCAGGGAGGCTTTCTCTGTTCTGATTACAAAAAAACTTTCTCCAATGTTTTTCAACAGTTTTATGGTTTTATTTCTTTTACGTTTGAATCATTGCTCAACCAGGGCTTGGTTTTGGTATGAGGAATGAGGTAGACACCCTATCAAATTGTTTCTGTGGTTAAAGGTAAGTAACAATTGCCATTTTCACCATTTTAATGTATACAATTCAGAGTCATTTATTCCATTTACAGTGCTATGCAGCCATCATCCCCATTTGCCAAACCCTTTCAGCACCCTGAACAGAAACCCTGTCCCCAGTAACCGGTAACTCCCTATTTCCTCCTCCCCCAGTCCCTGGTGACCTCTCCTTTACTTGAGCTCTATGAATCTGCCTCTCTACATTCTTCATACACATGGGTCCATGTAGTACTTTTCTCTTTGTATCTGAATTATTTCACTGAACATGATGTTGTTAAGGTTGAACAATGTCATCTGTAGCAGCCTCATTTGTTTTTATGGCTGAATAATTTTTTTGTGTGGATATACCACATTTTGTTTGTCTGCTAATGGATGTTTGGATTGTTTCCACCTTTTGGCTCTTGTGAATAATACTGCTGTGAACATTGGTGTGCAAATATTCATTGGCATCCCTGTTTTGATATTTATTTTTCACTGGTCTAGGTCTTTGTTGTGTGCACAGGCTTTCTCTAGTTGTGTTAAGCAGGGACTACTCATTCATTGCAGTGGTTTCTCTTGTTGCGGCTCCTGAGCTCCAGAGATGAGCGATCAAACCCGAGTTGCCTGCATTGGTAGGCTGATTCTTATGCACTGAGCCACCAGAGAAGTCCTGGAGTCCTTGTTTTTAATTCTTTTGGTTTGGACCTACAGGAAGAATTGCTGGATAATACGGTTCAGTTCAGTTCCGTCGCTCAGTCGTGTCAGACTCTGCGACCCCATGAATTGCAGCACGCCAGGACTCCCTGTCCATCACCAGCTCCTGGAGTTCACTCACATGCACGCCCATCGAGTTGGTGATGCCATCCAGCCATCTCATCCTCTGTTGTCCCCTTCTCCTCCTGCCCCTAATCCCTCCCAGCATCTTTTCCAATGCTGGAATTGACTCCCAGAGTCTTTTCCAATGAGTCAACTCTTCACATGAGGTGGCCAAAGTACTGGAGTTTCAGCTTTAGCATCATTCCTTCCAAAGAACACTCAGGACTGATCTCCTTCAGAAGGGACTGGTTGGATCTCCTTGCAGTCCAAGGGACTCTCAAGAGTCTTCTCCAACACCACAGTTGAAAAGCATCAATTCTTCGGCACTCAGCTTTCTTTATAGTCCAACTCTCACATCCTTACATGACCACTGGAAAAACACAGCCTTGACTAGACAGACCTTTGTTCTGTGTTTAATATGGAAGAGCTGCTAAACTGTTTTCCACAGTGGCAACAACATTTTACATTCTCACCAGCAATGTTTGAGAATTCTGCTTTCTTCATATCCTCACTAACACTTTTTATTTTCCATTTTAAAAATTATGGTCCTGCCTAGTAGTTATGTCTATTATGTCTATTATAACTGCCTAGTAGTTATATTGAGGTTTAGATTTGCATTTCTCTCATGACTAAGGATATTGAACATCTCTTTCATGTGCTTATTGACTGTTTCTGTATCTTTGGAGAAATGACTATTCCAGTCCTTTGCCCTTTTTTGGTTTGTTTTTAATTAAGACTTTACTGGAGTCGTTTCAGGTTCACAGCAGGATTGAGAGGAAGACAGAGATTTCTTATATACACCCCTCGCCCCATACCATTATCAGTGTTCCCCACCAGAGTGGTACAGTTGTTACAATCCATGAACCTACACTGACAATAATAATTCAGATCCATAGTTTAACATTAAGATTCACTCTTGGTATTATATAATCAGTGTGTTTGGACTAATGTATTATATGACCTCTGTCCATCACTGTGCCATCATCCAGAGTATTTTCAGAAATCCTCTGTGCTCCACCTTCTCATCCCTCTAATCCCTGACAACCACTCATCTTTTATTGTCCCCATAGTTTTGGCTTTTCCATAATGTCATATAGTTGGAATCATACAGTATGTAGCCTTTTCAGGTTGGCTTCTTTCAATTAGAAATATGCATTTAAAGTTCGTCCATGTCTTTCATGGTTTGATAGCTCATTTCTTTTTCACACTGATTAATATTTTGTCTTCTGGGTGTATCACAGTTTATTTATCCATTCGGCCTTTGAAAGACGTACTGGTTGCTTCCAAGTTTTGGCAATTATGAATAAAACTGATAGAAACATCCATGTGCAGGTTTTTATGTGGACATAAGTATTCAGCTCCTTTGGGTAAATACCGAGGAGCCTGATTGCTAGATCATATGTTAAGAGTTTGTGTGGTTTTTTAAGAAAGCACCACACTGTCTTTCAGAATGGCTGAACCATTTTGTATTCCCACCAGCAGTGAATGAGAATTGCTGTTGCTCCACACTCTTGTTATCACTTGGTGGTGTTGGTATTTCAGATTTTGTCCATGCTAGTATTTGTCTTTGCCTATTTTTTAATTTTTGTTTTGTTGAATTGTAGGAGTTCTTTATATATCCTGGTTATTAATATCTCATCAGATATATATAAATATTTTTTCCCAATCTGTGGGTTTTTACTCTTTAGATAGTGTCATTTTATGCAAGTAAGTCTTCAATTTTGATGACATCCAGTTCATCTATTTTTGCTTTGTTGCCCGTGCTTTTGGTGTCATAATTTAGGATGCCATTGCAAAATTCAAGATCATGAAGATTTTCAAACCTTATGTTTTCTCCTAAGATTTTCTTATGTTTGGCTCCTATAAATAGGTCTTTGATCCATTTTTAGTTAATTTTTCTGTGAGGTGTATTGTAAAAATCCAACTTCATTCTTTTGCATGTGGTTGTCCAGTTTTCCCAACACTGTTTTTTGAAAAGATTGCCCCTTCTTTGTTGGATGATCATGGCCCATTTATTGAAAATCAGTTGACCACAGATCTGAGGGTTATTTCTGAACTCTCTTCTATTCTACTCATCTGTGTTTGTCTTTTTGGCATACCACATGGGGTTGATGACTGTAGCTCTATAAATATTGTAATCAGGCAAGTGTGATTGCTTCAGCTTTATTGTCCTTTTTCAGTATTGTTTGGCTTTTCTGCATCCCTTGACTTTTCATATAAATTTTGGGATGAGTTTTTCTATTTCTATAAAATTGTAATTGGAATTTTGATCTGGATTACATTGAACAAATAGGGATTTTGATAGGGATTACATTGAAAAATCACTTCTTATAGTTTTGTCATCTTAATACTGTCTTCCAGTCGATGAGCATGAGGTAGCTTTCTATTTTGTTTAGGTTGTATTTAATTTATTTCAGCCATCTTTTATAGTTATTAGAGTATGGATCTTTCACCATTTTGGTTAAGTTTATTCTTAAGTGTTTTATTCCTTTTCATTCTATTATAAACGGGTATGTTTTCTTAATTTCATTTTTTTTGATTGTTCATTGCTAGTATGTAGAAACAGCTGATTTTTGTGTGTTGATTTTGTGTTTTGCAATTTTTCTGAATGTGTATTAGCTCTAACAGTTGTTTTGTGGATTCTTTAGGTTTTTTTACACATAAGATCACATCTTTTATGAGTAGAGGTAATTCATCAACTTTCCTTCCAACTTGGATTGCTTAATATTTTTTGCCTAGTTCTCAGGTTGAACATCCAGTGCTGTGTTGAATAGAAGTGATGAAGGTGGAAATCCTTGTCTTGTTCCTGATCAATTAATTTTTTTCTGAATAACTGCTTTTATTATACTATATGTAGAGTAATCCATCTTTCCTTGTCCCTGCCCGTCCACTTACAACACCATTTGCATAATTTGTAGGGTCTTATGTGTGTGTTGGGTGAGTGAAGCATGAACAAAGGCCTGCATGATCTAATCTCTTGCCACTTGCTCATCCTTCAGTCTTGCATTTCCCTCTCTTGCACCACAAGTGTTGTGTTGCTTATGCTTCTTGCAGGACACCCATTCTTCATTCATTCCTTATGTATGTTCACATATCTGTGACTTTGCACAGCTATTTTGTCTACTTGGACCCATCTTCCCCTGCTCCTTGACTTGGCTTCAGCCTGCTCATCTTCAGGCAAATGTAAATCCTCTTTCTGTGTTTACTTTAAATGTGAACATGCTTTTCTTATGCACTTAATAGACTTGCTCGTTGATAATTTCAAGTCTGAGGTCTGATTTTAAAGAGAAAGTTGTCAGACACAGTTGTGCAAATAGCAGTAAAAATTGACAGCAAGAAAAGTCAGAAAATGAGAAATGGATATGATTTTCTAGGTCTTTAATCCCATGCAGTAGAAGATTTTTTTTGTTGTTCTTTCTTATTGAAATGACCAAAACACAGTGATAAGGGGGAAAAAAGTTATTTGACACTAGAGAAAGGTTCCACCCACATACTTGAGACTTAGGGAATTTTGATAGTAAAGTGTGAACATCCACAAAAGTTTGGGTAAGGGCACTTTCCTGTAGAGATGAACAAATACAATATTAGAGATATGAAAAACTCAGCACTTGAAGAAAATGAAACTGTGTCCTTTAGGGCATGTGAAATAGTATAAAAAAGAAAGAAAAGTGGAATTCAGATCCCCAATATGACAAGAGAAGATTGCAAAAATAAAATAAGCTGAGATCAGGAATGAGTTCTTGAAGTTATAAAATGTGACTGTAAAAAAAATTTAGGACTCCCTAGCAGAATAGATTGTGCAGAATGCCAAGTTAACTTGAAAAACAAAAACCTCACATTTAGGAATTTAGGAGAAAGATTAATAGTAAGAGAGCATTTAAAGCACAGGAATTTCTCAAATGTCTGGTTAAAGTTCTGAAAGAGAGGACAGAAGAGACAGATGAAGCAGGAACTGAAGAGATAGTGAAGAACATCTCTGAGCCAAACAAAGCCTTGAAACGCAAGGTCAAAGTTTTTACCAGGAATACATTTAAAAAGCATAAAAACTTGGCTCCATCTTGCTGACTTTTCTAAGTATTCAGGGTAAAGAAAAAGCAAGACATGTTATCTTTAGGGAAGAACAGGTCAGATTTGCATCAGATCCCTGGGAAAAGGAGATGTTGGTCAATCTTAACATAGTCAACTCACACGTGCAAGTAACTTTGAAATACAGCTGAGGAGCTAAATGAAAGTTCTCCCAAATAGCCCAGTTCCATTTATTGATTTGTTAATGCCTTTGTTTATGTTGTGTATTACCATTCCAAGAGAGTATGAGTTTATGCGACTGCTGGCAGGAATGCCTGCATGGGATGTGCCATGATTTGTTTATGGTTCATATTGTTTCCCTGAAGTGGACATTCAGGTTATCTCTAGCCTTTCAGCATCATAAATAACTCCATGAAAGACATTTTGTGCATGAGTTAGATATGTTTTGGATCATTGCCACAGAGAAATAACGAGTAAGTCAATTATTCCTAGCTTTTTTGGCAAAAATCATATAGAAATCAATAGAATATAAATTTGGGGGGGTTAAATTCTTTAAAACAAAGATCTTCCCCACTTAAATTTACCTTTGATTAAAGGTGGCCTTGGGTGTTAGATGAGCTCAGTGGTTCTCAGCTGGGTATTGGTGGGTGTGTTGGACACAGATGGGGGAGGGTCTGCTGCTGCTAGATGGCCTGCCGGGCACAGGGGACCCCGCAGCAGATCCAGCCAGCCCACTGTCAGCACTCTGGGGGGTCAGGAGACCTCAGGTTAACAGGTTTACCACTGACAGAAGTATCGTTGGTTGGTACTTAGGGCCACAGTTCATGGTTCTGTCTGTGGTGGGCGGGGGATGTTTCAGCAGGAGGACATCAGTGGATACTGTGTTGAGTATAGCAGACCTGGGGGGTGGTTTAGCGCTTCCCCTCCCCTCCCCATTTTGAGAAACACCAAGTATTTTATTGCATACACAAAGTGCTTAAAAATTATTTTTATGTCTTAGTCAGTCAGTCAGTTCAGTCGCTCAGCCATGTTCAACTCTTTGCGGCCCCATGAACTGTAACATGCTAGGCCTCCCTTTCCATCACCAACTCCCAGAGTTTACCCAAACTCATGTCCATTGAGTCAGTGATGCCATCTAACCATCTCAACCTCTCTGATCCCCTTCTCCTGCCTTCAGTCTTTCCCAACATCAGGGTCTTTCACATGAGTCAGCTCTTCGCATCAGGTGGCCAAAATATTGGAGTTTCAGCTTCAACATCAGTCCTTCCAATGAACACCCAGGACTGATCTCCTTTAGGATGGACTGGTTGGCTCTCCTTGCAGTCCAAGGGACTCTCAAGAGTCTTCTCGAAAACCACAGTTCAAAAGCATCAATTCTTCGGTGCTCAGCTTTCTTTATAGTCCAACTCTCACATCCATACCTGACCACTGGAAAAACCATAGCCTTGACTAGATGGACCTTTGTTGACAAAGTAATGTCTCTGCTTTTTAATATGCTGTCTAGGTTGGTCAT
This sequence comes from Tragelaphus eurycerus, assembly GCA_935064755.1. Classification (NCBI taxonomy): domain Eukaryota; kingdom Metazoa; phylum Chordata; class Mammalia; order Artiodactyla; family Bovidae; genus Tragelaphus; species Tragelaphus eurycerus. Next base: position 20,377,176 of record CAKXYN010000023.1, read on the forward strand.
AACTTTCCTTCCAATTAAGGAAGGAAACTTAAGAAAAAGTTCCTTTTCCAACTTTCCTTCCTTTTAATTTCATGGCTGCAATCACCATCTGTAGTGATTTTGGAGCCCCCAAAAAATAAAGTCAGCCACTGTTTCCACTGTTTGCCCATCTATTTGCCATGAAGTGATGGGACTGGATGCCCTGGTCTTAGTTTTCTGAATGTTGAGCTTTAAGCCAACTTTTTCACTCTCACTTTCATCAAGAGGCTCTTTAGTTCTTCACTTTCTCCCATAAGGGTGGTGTCATCTGCATATCTGAGATTATAGATATTTCTCCCTGATATCTGAGGATATTGATATTTATGTCTTAGGTGGTCCTCAAAATCTGTTCTCAGTGTCAGATCTGATTACTGTTGAGATTTGGCACTGTTGTCTGTATTAGTTACGAGACCTGTCCTTTAGCTGCTCGGAAAGAAAAGAAAATCAAGCCACAGCTGACTTAAATGGGGACTTCCTTTTGGGATAGGAGTCCAGGCCTGTTCCTGTGGCTCCATCATGCCATCCATGACCCTCTTCTCGTTCTACCTAACCTTCCTCAGAATGTGCTGTCACCGTAGGGTCACAGGACGGCTCCTGCCCTTTGCCACCCCCACGTCAGAGCCTGTGCTGAAATCAGCCAGCCCTCTTGCTCACAACTCTCCTGCAAGCCAACCAAGTGATTTTTGCTTATTCCCACTGATTGGCCAGAGAGCACTGCCCCATGAATGTTCTTAGCTGTACTGGAGTTTGGGAAATAACAAGCTTTTAATTGGGCTTGTTGTAAATCAAAAAACTGCATTCAGAAACGTTTAGTAAGAAAAGGTCTATTGGAGCAAGCAGCTAGTATATACCTCTACAGCTGTTTTCTGAAGTGCTGGAAAGTGAAAGTGAAAGTTGCTTAGTCGTGTCCAACTCTTTGCGACCCCTTAGACTGTATAGTCCCTGGAATTCTCCAGACTAGAATACTGGAGTGGGTAGCCTTACCCTTCTCCAGGGGATCTTCCCAACCCAGGGATCGAACCCAGGTCTCCCGCTTTCCAGGTGGATTTTTTACCAGCTGAGCCACAAGGGGGAAGGGGTTCTTCCTAAATGCATTGAAATTAAAGGTAAAGGAGAACAAATAATAATGATAGCTTTGGAAGTTTGAGAAATTGGACTCTGTAGAATTCTTTTTTAAAAAATTAATTGAGAAAATGTGTTTGTTATGATTTTATTTCTTAACCCCAAGCATTTGGCTGTTTTATGGTGTTTTGTACATTACGGTGTTCTGTACATGTACATTTGCAGTCCATGGGATTGAAAAGAGTCAGACATGACTGAGTGACTGAATTGGTGTTTTGTACGTTAAGATCACTTCCATACCCCAATACTTGGGACCTTGCCTTTTTCTTCTTTTGTCATATCAGCAGTTTCATTACAGTATACACAAAAAAAGTTTTTTCAAGAAAAAAACTGGAAACAGCAATGAACAGATGGACTTAACTGTGAAAAATAGTTGTATAAGCATAACAGAAGAAATGAAGAAGGGCTGGTAGAATGCCTTTTTTAAAATTTGTTGTAGTTTTTAGTTGTATGAGGTGTTGTTTTTTTTTAACATATGCTGAATTTTAATCCCATATCAAATGTATGATTTGCAGCTATTTTCTCCCAGTCTGTGGGTTGCAACAACTTTTTGATATGATTTTAAAACTACACATTAGCATTAAGACTGATATTATACTAGTATTTATTTGTATTTTAGCTAGTTTATTTTAAAGTATCAGTAATATATAAACTGAAGAATATGTGAACATATGGTTAAAAATTTAAATGACTCAAAAGGTCTCCAGTAAAAAAACAGTCAAAAGGATGGAGGGTTACCATAGAAGAGAGAGAAGCAGGATAGAGAAAAGCTGTATAGGATGAGCTTTATTCCTTTCCTAAAAAGACTAGAAACAAATATGGCAAAAAGTGGTAACAAATGTTTAAACTTACTGGTGGGAACATGGAGTGTCCTGTTACCTATATTTTTCTGAAGGTGCCTTAGACGATAAAAAATCCGCCTGCAATGTGGGAGATCTAGATTCATTCCCTGGGTTGGGAAGATCCCCTGGAGAAGGGAACGGCTACCCACTCCAGTATTCTTGCCTGGAGAATCCCATGGACAGAGGCTCCTGGAGGGCTACAGTCCCTAGGGTTGCAAAGAGTCAGACACGAATGAGCGACTAAGCACAGCACAACACAACGATATAAATCTTGACCCTCCACTTCCTCTCCACAAGTTACTAATGCTTTGACTCCTTCCAGAAGTGTGCCTTGTGTTCTCAGGCACAGTTGTGTCTGCGTGGATGGAGGTGGGAGCTATTCGACATCTGTGTGCTTGAGACCATCCCACGCACATGTTTGTAGCGCTTGTGTCCCTTTCCTGGTTCCCACTGTCCCCCTTCCTCCCCTCACCTCCATGTCACTCCTGATGGGCCCTGAGGTTGCTGCCGATGTCCACTGTTAACAACAGTGAACGTCTTGTTACACTGGTGTGTGACTGTGATATAAATTCCTGGAGGTAAAGTTGGTGGGTCAAATTATAACCATATCAGATTGTTCTCAGAAACATTACAACAGTTTACACCCCTGCAGCAGCATGTCTGAGCATCTCTTCACTCTCCTTACCTGCCTGTTGTTGTTAAAATTTCATATTTTTGTCAACTGTTTCTCTGCATTTGATGCAGAAGAGTTCTTAACAGAAACACGCATGTTTTGGTAGTTTTCATGTTTTTCTTTTATATCAGTTACTAACTTGGAATATAAATTTACTTGTACTCTGTAGTGTTTCAGCTCTTCATGTAGTGTTTGAAATTATACAAATATAAGCCTAGACCTGAATATGTTTGCTGCTGCTGCTGCTAAGTCGCTTCAGTCGTGTCCGACTCTGTATAACCCCATAGACGGAAGCTCACCAGGCTCCCCTGTCCTGGGATTCTCCAGGCAAGAACACTGGAGTGGGTTGCCATTTCCTTCTCCAATGTATGAAAGTGAAAAGTGAAAGTGAAGTTGCTCAGTCGTATCCAACTCTCAGTGACCCCATGGACTGGAGCCCACCAGGCTCCTCCGTCCATGGGATTCTCCAGGCAAAAGTACTGGGGTGGGGTGCCATTGCCTTCCCTGCTGAATATGTTTAGCTTTACATATAAAACTTATTATTTGACATTTTAAAACTTTTTAATTGGTGGAAATGAAGCTTTTTTCTCTTTTCACTCAGTTACAGAAATTTGTTATAATATGCTTTCATGGAAAAGTGTTTGAAACTGAAAGATAATAGTCTGTATGGGACTGGTAGAGCTTTGATACTAAGACTGAATAAATTGTATGGGACAAGAAAATTAGAGGTCAGTTCAAATTAGATATGTAGATGCATACATCTTAAAATAATGGTGATATGACCAGACAGTAGAATATCATTCTGCAGTAGAAAGAAATGAGCTATGAAGCCATGAAAAGATATGGAGAAACCTTAAATGCATGCCCATGCATATCTAAATGAAAATCTATTATTGTAAGTCAGCACACTACTAGATTAAAGGAGAAAACTTATGATCATCTCCATGAATGCAGGGAAAACTGAGTAAAATTCAGCACCCAATCATGATGAAAGAAGCATTCAGTAAACTGGAGACTGAGGGAAACTTCTTAACCTGAAAAAGGATATTGACCAGAAATCTAAACCAAATATTACACTTTGTGGTTAAACCTTAGAAGTAGTTCTTCCAAAATCAGAGAAAAAAATAATTTCTATTTGACATTGCATAGAAGGCTCTAGCCAATGCAGTTAGATAAGAAGAACTTGGAAGCAACCTAGTTGTCTTTCGACAGATGAATGGATAAAGAAGTTGTAGTACACATACACAATGGAATATTCAGTTCAGTAGCTCAGTCGTGTCCGACTCTTTGTGACCCCATGAATCACAGCACGCCAGGCCTCCCTGTCCATCACCAACTCCTGGAGTTCACTCAAACTCACATCCATCGAGTCAGTGATGCCATCCAGCCATCTCATCCTCTGTCGTCCCCTTCACCTCCTGCCCCCAATCCCTTCCAGCATCAGAGTCTTTCCCAATGAGTCAACTCTTCACATGAGGTGGCCAAAGTACTGGAGTTTCAGCTTAGCATCATTCCTTCCAAAGAAATCCCAGGGCTGATCTCCTTCAGAATGGACTGGTTGGATCTCCTTGCAGTCCAGGAGGCTCTCAAGAGTAATATTCTCAATGGAATATTATTCAGCCATAAAAGGAACACATTTGAGTCAGTTCTAATGAGGTGGATGAACCTAGAACCTATTATACAGAGTGAAGTTAGAGAAAGATAAATATCTAAGGCATATTAACAGAATCTAGAAAAATGGTACTGAAGAATTTATTTTCAGGGCAGCAGTGGAGAAGCAGACATAGAAAATAGATTTATGGACATGGGGAGTGGGAAGGAGAGGGTGAAATGTATGGAAAAAGTAACATGGAAACTTACATTACCATATGTAAAATAGATAGCCAAGGGGGCATTTGCTGTATGGCTCAGGAAACTCAAACAGGGGCTCTGTATCCACCTAGAGGGGAGGGGTGGGGAGGGAGATGGGAGGGAGGTTCAAAAGAGAGGGGATATATCTATATCCATGGCTAATTCATGTTGAGGTTTGATAGAAAACAGCAAAATTCTGTAAAGCAATTATCCTATGATTAAAAATTTTTTTTAAAAAGGAAATGAGGCATGAATTAGAAATGTGAAGTGTTAAGGAAGAGATAGAGTTATTACTGTTTCCTGGTATTGAGAAATGCAGAACCAGCTACCAAACAAAGTCAGTGGCAATGATGTGTGTGTGTTTGTTTCTTTGTGTATGGCAGATTGCATTTTCCAGAAGGGCTGCACCAGCATATGATGCACCCCCTTTCCTGTTACACAAAGAGGCTGTGATTCCTTTCACTGAGAGTTGGTCTCTGTTCCCAATTTTTGTTGGAACACCCAGTGGGTAAAAAGATGAGCTAGAAAGTTACTTGTCCTGGGGCTGTTGGGTGGGGGTAGGCAGGCATGGGAAAATCTTGAATAAACTTATTTATGCTTAATTTACAAAACTGCTTAGTGCCTAATTTTTAAAATACTGTTTTTCCACATGTGGTAGTGTGAGCAGAAGCCCAAATTGTTCTTTGCTGTTAATGTGTACTCCTTTTCTGGAAGGGGATATGCTTCTATTTTTACCTGATTTCTTAGGGTAATGTTCCACGTGGGGGAAAAAAGCTGGTCATGATGGACACGCCACGTTGCTGAGTGCGTTGTATAGGCATCCTGGCATGGAGTCTTCCGTTGTGGAACACCGAGAACCAGAAGGGTCCTGAAATGAGCACTTGTGGCTCTAAAATAAGATTTGAGAATATTTCTGGAGCTTAAAATAAAGGAACAGTTATATGGCTTGATGATAACAAAATAGATTACAATTTTAAGATTGACACTCTGGAGTATAAGCAGATATTATTTGGAAAGTTTAGTTTGGAATTGGAGTGTGGTGTGGTGACCTGAGATTCCTCCTTTGCAGTGTAGTTACCTGAATTGTTTAATGTGGCTGTGGGTGTGAGCACAGCAGAACAGTGCAGTGCACACATGTGAGAACGGAGCCTTCTGCTTGAAGGGCTGTGTTCAGCCCTGGGGTCCCAGGCTGTCAGCTCTGTGGACCTTGTAGATCATTCAGCCCCTAGCCTGTTCCCCTGATACACACAGTGGGGGAGACAGTGTTTCCATTGGTGTGCTGAGACTTGACATAGGTGCTGGGCATGTCCTAAGTGCTCAGTGAAAGTTATTTTATACAGGCTGGGAAACTGTCTTTTTACTATATAAAGTTTGAGAGAAATGTTAAAATATATTTTTGTTATTTTAAGGAAATTCGCAGTGAGTCCCATGACTATCCTCATAGAGTGGCCAAGTTCCCTGAAAACAGAAATCGAAACAGATACAGAGATGTGAGCCCATGTAAGTACTCAAGGCGGGGTGGCGTGTGTGTGTGTGTGCTGGTTTGTTGTAGGACATAGGACATGGCAGAAAATGTTGGGGTCAGGGTTGATGAGCATGGTGGGTTTTTTTTTTTTGTATCGACATATATACGTGCTCTTTAAAGAAAACTTTTGGGGTATGAAATTGTGGAAGGAGGGGAAATTGCCTGTAATTACCTCCTCCTTCAACACAGCCACCATTTACTCTGTGTATTTGCTACCAACCTTTTTTTTTCCACTTGATTTTTGCTTTTTCAAAATAATCATAATTATATATGTATGTGTACTCATATATATCTATATACTTTTCATATTATTCTATAGCTTTTATAAGTATTACTTTAAATATTTATTCATATATCTTGCTTTTTCTCCCTAAAATGAAAAAGTAGTATGTGCATACTATAGAAAAGTTTTAAAACGTAAAAATGTGTAAAGGGAAAACTCTCATGACTTAAAAACAAAAACTTTAAGGTTTATATCCTTTTGGTATTTGTCTGTGTAAATGTGTGTCCTTTTAAATTCATTTGGATCCTGCAGGTACAGATCCAGCTCTCCTCCTGCGAGGCCACACACTCTGGTGGTTTCCTGTCCTGAGCACGATCTGTCAGTGGTTGGATTTCGATTCCACTGTGCTCATTCGGGTACACACATACATGGTTTTGTGAACAGTTGTAATATCAGGGCTTTAAAAATGTGTTCAGGTGATTTTATTTTTGTCTTAGTTGAGGCCTCCTTCCAGAGAAGGCTGTGGCACCCCACTCCAGTACTTTTGCCTGGAAAATCCCATGGACAGAGGAGCCTGGTAGACTGCAGTCCATGGGGTCGCTAAGAGTTGGACACGACTGAGTGACTTCACTTTCACTTTTCACTTTCATGCACTGGAGAAGGAATGGCAACCCACTCCAGTGTTCTTGCCTGGAGAATCCCAGGGACTGGGAAGCCTGGTGGGCTGCCATCTCTGGGGTCGCACAGAGTCGGACAGGACTGAAGCGACTTAGCAGTAGCAGCAGGTCTCCTTCACATACTGCCTGAAGCAGCTTCACTGGCCACGGGACTCCCTGAGTTTGGTTTTAGTGGGCAAGTGTGGGTGGCGTCCTCCAAGCTGCCTGGGTGCTGGGCATGTCTGTGCCCAGGGCCTTCTCCCGGCCTCCCTGTCTGCCGTTACAGCACCACTCTTCCTCCCATCTTCAGCCTCTTTCTAAGAACTCTTTTCTTTTATTATTCACATGTGCGCCAGTGTCTTCTGATGTCATCCCCCATATCCATTGCAGCTGTGACTTAGTCACCTACAGGGACACAGGCACTTGTGTGCCCACACATGTACATACAGTCCTAGAAGAATGCATCACACAGTCTGTCTCTCCAGCATCATCACCCACGCACTCTTCAGCCCCTGGTTTTACCCCAGCCTCCCTATGCTGCTGCGAAGTCACTTCAGTCGTGTCCGACTCTGTGTGACCCCATAGATGGCAGCCCACTAGGCTCCCCTGTCCCTGGGATTCTCCAGGCAAGAACACTGGAGTGGGTTGCCATTTCCTTTTCCAATGCGTGAAAGTGAAGTTGCTCAGTGGTGTCCGACCCTCAGTGACCCCATGGACTGCAGCCTTCCAGGCTCCTCTGTCCATGGGATTTTCCAGGCAAGAGTACTGGAGTGGGGTGCCATTGCCTTCTCCGCAGCCTCCCTATGGAAACTTTTATTCTGAAGTGCTGTTCACTCTCTGGTTTTCTCTTGCAGTGAGGGACTTTCTGCCTTTGTCTTTTCTTATCCCTATGTGATTTTTGACATTGGCAGCCATGCCTTCCTTCCTCAAGTCAGTCTTAATTTTGCTGTCACTCCTCTGGGTGATCACCCCTTTTCAGAGCTTCTTTCCTCAGTTGTCTTCGACTTGAGGGCTCTGTCTGTCTGCCCCTCCTGCTCCCTCTCCCATCTTGTGTGAGTTCAGTTGCCATGTTTCTGCTTATGGCCCCGGATCTTGTCTGCAGCCTGTGTCTCCTCAGATACAGACCCATTCACCCACTTCTCGTGACCTATCTCTGTCTTGCTGTCCCGTGGCCACCTCAGGCTCAGGATTCCTCCCACATCCCTCAGTCCTGGCCCTACTCCTGCTCTTTCCACCTTATACCCCATATTCGTACTGGACCACTAGCCACGTACTTGCTGCAGCTGGAAACTCATACTTCTCTCCCATTCAGTTCCCATGTCTGGTTGGTGACTTATTGTTTAGTCTCTAAGTTGTGTCCAACCCTTTGCAACTCCTGCGACTGTAGCCCTCCAGGCTCTTCTGTCCATGGGGTTTTCCGGGCAAGAATACTGGAGTGGGTAGCTGTTCCCTTCTCCAAGAGATCTTCCCAACCCAGGGATTAAGCCCAGGTCTCCTGCATTGCAGGCAGATTCTTTACCATCTGAGCCACCAGGGAAGACTGGGGACTCCTGCTAAATCCAGATGACAGAAGAGGTGTTTTTTAAAAGCCCTTAAGGTGGTGCTGGCAAACCTGTCCTGATTGAAAGTCATCCTATCATTTCCATACATAGACTTGTATGGTTGTTGCCTTGTTCAGAAAACCTGTACTGAAAACTAGCTCTATGCCTGCTCTGTGTGCAGGGACTATGAGTCCACACGCCCTGCCCGCTCACCGTGTATGTGCGGTGTGGGGGTTCATACCTGCTATGCTGTGTGTGTTGGGAGGTGCTCAGTTCTGCTTGGGGAATTAGGGACGGCTTTTAAGATAGTAACTTTTGTTTTTTAATAAAATGGTCTATTTTAAACCAGCGTTTATTTTTCCATCCATACAGGAAATAAAAATAGATAATACCTCATGTGGAAAAAAAGATAATACTTAGTGCAAAGCAGACAATGATGTTTGCAAATAATCAAAAAGAATTGGTTGTTTTCTTAATTCAGAGTTTTAGATCTTTCTGAATTTTGATTCACCAAGTCTGGAAGTGTATTTTTAAACAAGTTCCTTACACAATTGTTATGTATCCAGCTTGAAACTACATTTGGAGGTATGAATATGAGATGCATGTTCAAAGAGGGGTGTTTTGAAATAGAATTTTAAGAAGTCCACAGTCTTTGTGTAGTTGCTGTGACTGAAAGATGCCTCATTTGTCTCAGTTAACCATGAGGTGATTGTAGAAGAGATGGGCAGGAAGGTGGTTGACTGAGAAAATAGAGGTTGTAGTAATCACATTGAGGATTTTATTTGTACTGTCAGAGACAGCTGCCAGGTTCTGAAATCTTCCTCACTATTTGCTTTGCACATAGAAATCCAGTTTACTGTTTGATATAAGAGGAAATCCCAGCCTTTTGTTTTCTCTGGCCATGAAAGAATAGTTTTTTGTTTGTTGTTTTTGTGACAAAAACACATACCATAAGTTTACCCTTTTAGCAGTTTTTAGGTGTCTGTCACCCATGTTGGTGGCTGTATGCATGTTGCTGGACTACAGGTCTTGTCATCTTGTGTGGCTGAAATGCCACCCCTCCTCCAGCCCCTGGCTGTCACCATCCTGCTTCCTCTTTTCTCAGACTCTGATCACTTTAGATGCTTCACAGAAAAGGAATCATACAGTGGTTCTTCTTGTGATGGGCTTACTCCTCACAGCATAATGTCCTCAAGGTTCATCCTTCAGTATTTAAAGTAACACATGGACTTCAGATTCCAGTTGTGTGGCAGGTTAGACAGTCCATGGTTTCTTACTGCTGCAAAATGAGATTCTCAATAAGCACACATTTTAAATAAATTACTCGGTGGGGAGGAAGTAAAGAAAAGATTCAGGCTTTCTCTGCTCTCCACCTCCTACAAAAAGATCTCAAGAAATGGCATAGCTTCTCTGAATGCACAAGCCAGTGTCAGCTGTGACATTTGTATTCACCTAATAGTCTCCAGGTAAATATATAAGGCAGAAATGACTAGGATTACAGAAAGACATTGATAATTCTATGTTCACAGATTTCTTAAGGCAAAATAGTAGTAAAGAAGTAGAAGATTTAGACTGTACAGTTAAGCTTAATTTAATAAGAAAAATATAGAACCTTATGTCTAGCAATTAGAGAATTCACATTCTTCTAAGACTGCATGGAATACTTGTAATAAATGGACCATTGACTAGGCTGTAAAAGTAAATCTTGACACAGTTTAAGAATTACTGCTTACAGGCCATGTTCTTTGACCATAATGCAATTAAATTATAGATTATTAATAAAAAGATAAAAATTCCTATAAATTTGGAGATTGATTTAAAGATTTCTAAATGATTCATGGGTCAAGATGAAATCATAATGGAAACTTAAAAATGAACAATAGGTAAAATCTACTTAGCAAAACTTGCATAAAGCAGCAAAAACAGTACTGTAAAAAAATACTGTTTTAAATGTTTATATTAGAACAGAAGGTTGAAAATTAAAGTGCTAAGTGTCTAATTTAGAGTAAAAGTAACAGGATAAAAAAAAAACAGAAAGGAAATAATACAAAAATAAAAGCAGAATGGAACTCAGTGGGACCATACACAGGACCAAATAAAATCAAATGTTGGTTCCTTAATAAGACTAATCAACTAGCAAGATTGAATAAGAAAAATAACACAGATATACAAAAACCAGAGATACAGAGGCAGATGCATATAAATAGTATTAGGAGAAAAGGGGAACAAAATACAGATGTAAAATGACTTTAAAAGCTAGACTACTGTAAACGATTATGGCAATAAATGTGATCACTTAGAAGAAGTAGAACAGACGCCTGGAAAAATAGCATTTACCATTGTAGATTAAAGGAGAAATAGAGTCTAAGGAGGCCTGTGACAGCTAAATAAGTTAAATTAATTAATAAACAATTTTGCATTGAGAATTCACTGAGACTAGCTATTTTAACAGGCAGGTCTTATAATAATGAAAGCTCTCCCAGAGAACAGAAAGAGAATACTCCCCAGTTCCTTTTGTGAGGCTGTTAGATAGGTAATTTGGATATCCAAAGCAGAAAAGTTTAGTAAGAGGAATAAAAGTTACATGCGTATCTACGTCATGGATGTAGATGTAAAAATCCTAAAGAAAGGTTCAGATCAGATCAGTCGCTCAGTCGTGTCCGACTCTTTGCGACCCCATGAACTGCAGCACGCCAGGCCTCCCTATCCATCACCAGCTTCCGGAGGTCACTCAGACTCACATTCATCGAGTCAGTGATGCCATCCAGCCATCTCATCCTCTGTCGTCCCCTTCTCCTCCTGCCCCCAATCCCTCCCAGCATCAGAGTCTTCTCCAATGAGTCAACTCTTCGCATGAGGTGGCCAAAATACTGGAGTTTCAGCTTTAGCATCATTCCTTCCAAAGAAATCCCAGGGCTGATCTCCTTCAGAATGGACCGGTTGGATCTTCTTGCAGTCCAAGGGACTCTCAAGAGTCTTCTCCAACACCACAGTTCAAAAGCATCAATTCTTCGGCGCTCAGCCTTCTTCACAGTCCAGCTCTCACTTAGCAAACTGAATATGGCAATATTTATATTAGTTTTAGGAATACAAGAGTGGCTTAGCATTAGACAGTCTTTAAATGTAATTAATACTAACTTAGTAACAAGGTAAAGGAGAAAAAGCCATATGAATATCTTAATAGATGGAGAAAGATTATTTAAAGTCAATTCTTGCTCCTGATTAAGAACAAAACATATATCAAACAGAAGGAAAGTTCTATAACTTGAGATGACACCAACAGTCACATCACTGTATTTTGTTAAAAAATATTTAATTTATTTGGCTCTGCTGAGTCTTAGTTGTGGCATGTGGGATCTAGTTCCCTGATCAGGGATCGAACCTGGGCACCCTTCATGGGGAGCTCAGAGTCAGCCTCTAGACCACAGGAGAGGCCCCACGTCACTGTTAATGATAACATGTTACAAACATTTTCTAAAACTTAAGGACAAAACAAGGGTGTCCATGAACACCACTTCCACTGCATATTGTCCTTTGGTGGGGGGCGGGGAACAGAGCAGACCGCAGAGGCCAGGTACCACCCCACCCCACACCTCCCTGACCACTGTTTCATCTGACCATACTGTTCCAGTCGCCTCTACTAAAAGGTCCTGGAGCTTTCTGAGCTCTTGTTTTGCTGAGTTACTTCACTCCTCAAGTCAGTTCTAGTTTCACCTGCTGATGTTTCAGTTCGGTTCGGTTGCTGAGTCGTATCTGACTCTTTGCGACCCCATGAATCGCAGCACACCAGGCCTCCCTGTCCATCACCGTCTCCTGGAGTTCAGTCAAACTCACGTCCATTGAGTTGGTGATACCATCCAGCCATCTCATCCTCTCTCGTCCCCTTCTCCTCCTGCCCCCAGTCCCTCCCAGCATCAGAGTCTTCTCCAATGAGTCAACTCTTTGCATGAGGTGGCCAAAGTACTGGAGTTTCAGCTTTAGCATCATTTCTTCCAAAGAACACCCAGGGCTGATCTCCTTCAGAAGGGACTGGTTGGATCTCCTTGCAGTCCAAGGGACTCTCAAGAGTCTTCTCCAACACCACAGTTCAAAAGCATCAGTTCTTCGGTGCTCAGCTTTCTTTATAGTCCAACTCTCACATCCATACATGACCACTGGAATAACCGTAGCCTTGACTAGACGGACCTTTGTTGGCAAAGTAATGTCTCTGCTTTTCAATATGCTATATAGGTTGGTCATAACTTTCCTTACAAGGAATAAGCGTCTTTTAATTTCATGGCTGCAGTCACCACCTGCAGTGATTTTGGAGCCCCCCAAAAATAAAGTCTGACACTGTTTCCACTGTTTCCCCATCTATTTCCCATGAAGTGATGGGACCAGATGCCATGATCTTCGTTTTCTGAATGTTGAGATTTAAGCCAACTTTTTCACCGTCCTCTTTCACTTTTATCAAGAGGCTTTTCAGTTCCTCTTCACTTTCTTCCATAAGGGTGGTAGCATCTGCATATCTGAAGTTATTGATATTTCTCCTGACAATCTTGATTCCAGTTTGTGCTTCTCACAGCCCAGTGTTTCTCATGATGTACTCTGCATAGAAGTTAAATAAGCAGGGTGACAATATACAGCCTTGATGTACTCCTTTTCCTATTTGGAAGCAGTCTGTTGTTCCATGTCCAGTTCTAACTGTTGCTTCCTGACCTGCATATAGGTTTCTCAAGAGGCAGGTCAGGTGGTCTGGTATTCCCATCTCTTTCAGAATTTTCCACAGTTTATCGTGATCCACACAGTCAAAGGCTTTGGCATAGTAGGGAGATTTAATAGTGATCTGGACTGGAAAAGGTCAGTTTTCATTCCAATCCCAAAGAAAGGCAATGCCAAAGAATGTTCAAGCTACTGCACAATTGCACTCCGCTCACACACTAGCAAAGAAATGCTCAAAATTCTCCAAGCCAACCTTCAACAGTACATAAGCCATGAACTTCCAGATGTTCAAGATGGATTTAGAAAAGGCAGAGGAACCAGGGATAAAATTGCCAACATCCATTGGATCATCGAAAAAGCAAGACAGTTCCAGAAAAACATCTGCTTTATTGACTACTCCAAAGTCTCTGACTGTGTGGATCACAACAAACCCTGGAAAATTCTTAAAGAGATGTGAATACCTGACCACCTTACCTGCCTCCTGAGAAATCTGTATGCAGGTCAAGAAGCAGCAGTTAGAACTGGACATGGAACAACTGATTGGTTCCAAAGTGGGAAAGGGTTATGTCAAGGCTGTATATTGTCACCCTCCTTATTTAACTTCTGTGCAAAGTACATCATGTGAAATGCTGGGCTAGATGAAGCACACATTGGAATCGTGATTGCAGAGAGAAATATCAATAATTTCAGATGCACAGATGCTTTCACAACAGAAAGCAAAGAAGAACTAAAGAGCCTCTTGATGAAAGTGAGAGTGAAAAAGCTGGCTTAAAACTCAGCATTCAGAAAACTAAAATCATGGCATCTGGTACCTTCATGGGAAATAGATGGGGAAACAGTGGAAACAGTGACAGACTTTATTTTCTTGGGCTCCAAAATCACTGCAGACAATGACTGCAGCCATGAAATTAAAAGACGCTCCTTGGAAGAAAAGCTCTGACTAACCTAGACAGCATAATAAAAAGCAGAGACATTACTTTGCCAACAAAGATCTGTCTAGTCAAGGCTATGGTTTTTCCAGTAGTCATGTATGGATGTGAGAGTTGGACCATAAAGAAAGCTGAGTGCCAAAGAATTGATGCTTTTGAACTGTGGTGTTGGAGAAGACTCTTGAGAGTCCCTTGGACTGCAAGGAGATCAAACCAGTTCATCCTAAAGGAAATCAATCCTGAATATTCCTTGGAAGGACTGATGCTTAAGCTGAAACTCCAATACTTTGGCCACCTGATGGGAAGAACTAACTCACTGGAAAAGACCCTGATGCTGGGAAAGATTGAAGGCAGGAGGAGAAGGGGATAACAGAGGATGTGATGGTTGGATGGGATCACCAACTCAATGGACATGAGTTTGAGCAAGCTCCAGGAGTTGGTGATGGACAAGCAAGTGCTGCAGTCCATGGGGTCATGAAGAATCAGACACGACTGAGCAACTGAACTGAATAGTGATCTGTCATCCTAAAAAGATTCCACCACAACTTAGCAATTTGAATATGAACATTTTGTGGAGTTTATTGTATAAACAATGCTTGAGCACTTGCCAGCCTAGATTGTTGGGATACCGTGCCTGGTAGTCGCTATAAGAAGAGGGAAGTAGATTTCCCTTTTTGTGATAGTTGGATTCAGGAGTTGAGGCTAATGAATCAGTTCAGGATTTCTCAACTCTGAACCTGAGTTGCAGGGGCTCCTCTTCACTTTGTTCTTGGGGCTGGTGGCACAGTCTGTTGCGTCCCCCGATGGGAGGCCCATACCTGTTATAGTCTTTAGTTTCTGTGCTTGGCATACTCTCAACCCAGATATTCATGTGACCGACCCCCTCCAAGTCTCTGCTGAAGTGTCAGTGCATGGCAAGGCCCGCTTTGACCACCCTGTTCAGAATCCCAGTACCCCACCCCACCCCCCCAGCGCAGCTCCCTATTATGGGGCTCTTTCTCCCAGGGACTCTTTTTCCCAGAGGATTTATTGCTCTGTGACATGTAACTTACTTGATTGTTTTGCTCATTGCCATCCCCTTTCTGAGCAGGTGAGCTCTGGGGAATATGGATGGGCTCCAGGGGCTGGGGCATGCATACTTGGTCTGAGAGGTTTACCGGGTGCTCTTGGGTTTGTGGGTGGAAAGGGAAGATGTCCGTTCCCCTGCTCTCTTTCCCTTCCAACCTTTAGGCTCTTTCTCTGAGGAGAAGTACGAGTTTCAAGGGAAGTGGTGAGGTGTTCATGACTGTGCCAGACCCCTGTGTGGTGATGGATGGGGAAGGTGTCCATGATCGAGCTGCATTGGGAATCTCACCCATTTTGTGAGGACACCTCCCAAGTCCTGTTTCCATCCCAGAGACTCTGGGGGTGGATTCAAGAGCCCTTTTCAGTTTGGGGGTGTGTGGAGGCAGAATGTTCAGTTAACACTCCTCTGTCAAGTTTAGGAACTTGAAGTCATGGCGGATGGAGAGATGGACACGTGTGGGCAGCTGGCTTCTGGTTGGAGGCTGTGGAACGTGTAATGTCTCTGTCCTGGTTGTCTGGCTTCCAGCATATGTGTTGAGGGGTGTGGAAGGTGGTCAGTATAGAGAGTAGATTGTCTGGTGAAGGGATGCAGGCAGGGGCCTTCCACGAGAGGAGAAGTCCTGAGCCAGGTGTTCAGAAGGGTGACTGTGTGTGTGTGCGGGAGGTGGAGGCAAGGAGCAGGGTGGGAGACAGCGCAGGGTTAGGGGGCTCAAGGGTACCTCTGGGCCTCTGCTCCTGCTTCTCTAGGGTGCAGTGGAGACTGAAATGCTCACAGCTCAGCTTGGAGGCTGGAGTGGAGGAAGTAAGCTGTTCAGGTGTGTCCTGTGGGTCCTGCCCAGACTGTGGTTGGTTATATTGTCAGAGAAGGAACCATTCAGCCAGCAGGGTTTTTTTCGGGGGGGGGGGTGGGGGAGCAGAGGAACAACTGCTTTTGGTTCACTGCTTGATTCATGAGGGAAAGTTCATATTGTCCTCGAAAATTCTCCTTGTGGGCTTCCCTGGTAGCTCAGCTAGTAAAGAATCCACCTGCAGTGCAGGAGACCTCAATTCGATTCCTGGGTTGGGAAATTCCCCTGGCGAAGGGATAGGCTACCCACTCCAGTATTCTTGGGCTTCCCTGGTGGCTCAAACAGTAAAGAATCCATCTGCAATGTGGGAGACCTGGGTTTGATCCCTGGGTTGGGAACATCCCCTAAAAGAGGGCATGGCAACCCACTCCAGCATTCTTGCCTGGAATGGAGTCTTGAAGAGTGGGACATGACTGAGAGACTAAGCACAGCACACAGCATTCTCCTTGTAGGGTTGAAGGGAGCTAACACAGTCAGATGCTTGCCTCATTTGCAGGGAATTACCATGCAGTATGGAAATCATTATTGGAAACGTAGGCCCCCACCCTACACCCGGTTGAGAATGGAGCCTGACTTGCGGGGAGATTGGTCTTCTGCCCAATTTCTGTTAATTATTCCTGATCTCTGCCTCAGCATAAATGTGAGCCCTTCCTGCTTGACCTGAAAGACTTTCCAGAAGGAGATGTCTTTACAATAATGAAAAAGGGTGAAACTGTGGGTGGGGAGGTGGGTGGGGTGGGAGAAAGAGCTCATTGTGGCAGTATTGAAAGAGGAAGCTGATCTGTGTTGTCAGCTCAGGCAGCTCAAGCCAGTCATTTCTTGACAGATGGAACCATTTCTCAGAAAACAGACCGTGAGGTGGGAGGCCTAGGGACTCTTCATCGGAAGTTTGCCTAATCTAACTTGAGGGCCGTGGTTCTGTGGGGCGTGCGTTTCTTTGTCCCCCACGATGATGCCACTGTGCAGGAAAGCATGTGTTCTTGGTCGTCCTGCTGCGGGTGGTGTTAGATGTTGAGAAATCAGATTTCCTGTGCAGTGTGGTTTGGTTGCTTTTGTGGCCTCTCATGCAGTACAGTTTGAATCATGTTCATTTTCTCCCTTTGCTGGATCCTGTAGGTGACTGGGGAGAGGAAGTAACACTCTTAAGTACACGTAGAATGAGGAGGAGGTGCTGTGGGCTTGCCCCGTGCTATGGGCTTGCCCCTTGCTGATGCCCTGAAGCTATGGGTCTCTATTGTTTTGGATGTTTAGTTTTTGTTTGCTTATTTTTAATGTATATTTATTTGGTCTTATTTTCAGCATGCCGAATCTAATTACCCAACCAGGGTCGAAACTGGTTCAAAACCTGCTTAGGGAGTGTGGAGTCTTAGCTGCTGGACCCCCAGGAAGTCTGTGGACTCTGGCTTTTGATAGTCTCATCTCAGAGGTCCCTAGGCAGAATCAGCTTCTTTGGGAGAGGAGAGAGCAGGTCACTTCCCGGGTTTTTTCCTGAAAAGTCAGAGGTTGGTTTGGAGTGAACTCTTCACAGATTTGGGGCTGACCAGACTTGATGGGCAGGAAGAGGAGACATTGATCTCGGGCTTTAAGGGGACCTGTGTCACCCTCACAGGTATTTTAGACCACATGGTGACTGAGTCTTCAGGGAAGAAGAGGCTTTGTCTTTGTTACCATTGCTGCTGCTGCTGCTAAGTTGCTTCAGTCGTGTCTGTGTGACTGTGTGCGACCCCAGAGACAGCAGCCCCCTGGCTCCCCCGTCCCTGGGATTCTCTAGGCAAGAACACTGGAGTGGGTTGCCATTTCCTTCTCCAATGCATGCAAGTGAAAAGTGAAAGTGAAGTTGCGCAGTTGTGTCCACTCCTAGTGACCCCATGGACTGCAGCCCACCAGGCTCCTCTGTCCATGGGATTTTCCAGGCAAGAGTTTACCATTGCTAGAGAATATATAAATCATAGAGTCACAATTCCTCATAAAAAGGCTTTGAAGTTTCACTTCCTGAAATGTGTATACTTACTTTGTAGACAGTGTTAATTTAACACAAGAAACTCATGTTTTTTTCTCTTGCACATATTCTCTTCTGAATCAAAAAGTTACATGAGTTTCATTTTTTATTAAAAAATATTTTTAGTGGAACAGAAGAATTAAAATGATATAAGTATAGGGTTTTTTTTTTTTTAATTAGTCCTGAGGCAAAAACATAGGTTCAGCCAACACTTGTAGCCAGTTCTAAATGGCTAGAGTTTGCCAAGGATTTCCTTCCTTTCCAGAGTGCCGTTTCTGTAGTGACCTGCTGCTGCCCACCAATTAGAACCGGGGCTCTGGGGACCCCATCTGTGCTTCTCGGGGTATGTGACTCTTGTATTTAATGACCTGGAGTGACACCAGGTGTAGAGTAATACAGGAGGGAAAATAACAGTGAATCCAGTGCAGAGTCCAGAAGGCAGGGGTCAGATGTCCTGAAAACCCCCCTGAAGTCTTTCTCTTGGCTTAAGGAAGGGTCTGGATGACCTGCTGGAACTCCCTTTGAGGGAAGACTTGGCGTTTATGGATTCTTGCTTCTTTTGCAAATTGCTTCTTCACTTGTGGAATAGATAAGATTAGTCTCCATTTGTGTTCTTACAGAGATTACAACATGAGGAAACACATTCCTTTGGGATTATATTTTAGCGGAATTTGAATTTTAGGGATGCATTGTTCTTCTGATTGGTGTTATCTGGGAGGCATATGGACTTTATTTTGTATATAGCTGAACTTTTTACTCTCTCACATAACAGTTAAAGAGTGATCAAACTTAAAAAAAAGAAGTGACTGTTTAAAAAAAAAAAAGTGACTGTTGACATCATCTTTCCGAGAACACTAGTATAAGTGATTTACTATAACAAGATCTTTGCTTTTCCTGTTGGCCAATGACATGTAATATTTACAGAAGTCTTGGGTTCAATCCAGCAGAAACATTTCATATAAATTATGTGTGAAACTAAAACTGTTTAACATTTTCTTTCATATGGAGATAATATGAACAACTCTTTTAGTTTAATAGTGGGGAAGAGAATGGTTATTTGGTATTTCCTTGAGGGGTACAGTTTATACCAGAAGGTATTCTCCAGCTAGACATCAAAGATGCGTATAGGTTGTAATTCAGTCCTGTGACTCTGCCAGGCGTGTATTTAATATTCCAAGTGAATGCTAATCCTGTTGTTACATGCATTCTTCCTCTCTTAGCATCTTCCCTCCTACCATAGTGATAGAAGGTAAAGTTCTGTGCTCCATTTGTGTTTACATTAGCACAAATTCTAAATCTGTGAGATCTTCACGTTTAAAAACTAGAAGTATATGACACAGCCCAAGTAATGAAGCACTTTTACATGTCTGTTACAGAATTGGAATATTCCAAATGTGTTAAATACAGCTTAGCACTTAATCTAATTAGTTCAGTTCAGTCGCTCAGTCATGTCTGATTCCTTGTGACCCCATAGACTGCAGCACTTCTGTGTGCATCACCAACTCCCGGAGCTTGCTCAAACTCATGTCCATCGGGTCAGTGATGCAATCCAACTATCTCATCCTTTGTCATCCCCTTCTGCCTTCAATCTTTCCCAGCATCAGGGTCTTTTCCAGTGAGTCAATTCTTCACATCAGGTGGCCAAAGTATTAGAGTTTCAGCTTCAGCATTAGTCCTTCCACTGAATATTCAGGACTGATTTCCTTTAGGATTGACTGGTTGGATCTCCTTGCAGTTCAAGGGACTCTCAAGAGTCTTCTCCAACACCACAGTTCAAAAGCATAAAAATTATTAAAATATAGCTGAATGCAGATCTGTTGAGGCAGGAAGAAAATGAAATGTAGTTTTATGGTGGGATCTGTCTGGTCTTATTTTTTGGAGGCCATTGATTTTTGTAGGAAAACTTGTTAGTTCTAAGCACCAGGAGTCTTAACCATCCTTTTTCTTTTGGGAAGATAGGTACTTTATTCCTTTTACTGTGTTTTACTCTTTGATCAGTTTTTGTACTTAAACAGCATCAGTTTTTGTACTTAAACAGCAGCTAATCTACCACCAACAGTAGCACTTCCTTCTAACACACAGTAACAAAAGGATTTCATCTTTGCACTTTTTAAAAAAAAGGAATAATTTGGGATTTGACTCAGTTGTGATGCTAATTTATTTTTCTTTCTTCTGTCATTTTATAAATACCCAGAAAATTAATATTCAAATAAAAAAGAAATGCAAGTTTGAAATGACAGTATGGTTTATCATTTTCTGTTTCAGATGATCACAGTCGTGTTAAGCTGCAGAATGCTGAAAATGATTATATTAATGCCAGTTTAGTTGACATAGAGGAGGCACAGAGGAGCTACATCTTAACCCAGGCAAGTGGAGTGACATGGAGTGGAGGCCTGACTGCCATTCCTGGGGTCTGCTTTAGGATGGAGCAGAAAGTGTGTCCTGACTTCTTTTGGAGATGAAATGGCTGTTTCAGGTTTTTCTATTGTCTTGTAATGAATGGTAACATAATATTTTACAGCTGTGTATATTTAAGATAAAAGCAATTGTTATTGTTACACATTCTCTGCAGGAAAGTTGTTCATGAGGTCTGGCCAGCTGGTTCTTTTCTGGCCAGCTGTCCTCCTTGCTGTAAGTTTGGTACAAAGTCCCTGTTCCTTCTGCTTCTCTTCACTTGAATCAGGACCAGAGGCACGAAAAGTCTTCTCTTCCCTGGCCTGGTGTGTATTTTCAGTATGGACAAGTCTTGGGGGTTAGGTGAGGGTGTGAGCCAGGTGCTTGGACCACTGATGGGGTGGCCTGAGAGCTCCACTGGCCTCTTGAGCCTCCTCCCTTCTCAACACACCAGCCACACCCGTGCTCCATTGGCACTGTTCTTTCACTCTGAGATAGCAGAAATGATTTGGGTTTATCCACACCAGCTATCCTTTGTTTATCAGATTACAGATTTAATTAACAGTGCTGCCATTTCCCAGCTAGTGATTTTTAATTATTCCAAAGAGAAACTGTATTATTAAGTATCTTATTATAACCTATAAAGGAAAATAATCCAAAAATATATATATATATGTAACTGAATCACTTTGTTGTATACCTGTAACTAACACAATATTGTAAATCAACTATAATTAAATTGAAAAAAAGATAAACTGTATATTTGTAATGTTTGAGATTTTTAAAGAACCCATTTCAGATTAGAATAACCTGTTACTGAAAGTGAAAACTGTTGAAAATGGTAAGATGTTCAGATGAATGCAACTATCAACTGTTAGGCTATCTATAATTCACAGAAAACAAAAATTCATTACTCTTTTTTACTTGGCGTAAAGCAGCTCCTGTAAGTCAAAAACAAAAAGGAAATCTATGAAAAAAACTGGCAAGGAACATAAATTCACAGTTTATAGCAGGGAAGTAAAGGTAGACAATATATATAGAAAAGATGCTCAATTTTTCTAAATTTAAACCAGCAATCAGTTACCACTTCTCACCTGTCAGAACCACAGATTTAAAAGTTTATAGTACTTAGAGGTCTAATATGTAAAGACATGAAGGTAAATGTGAGAGTATTTGTTATAACTTAATAGCACAGGACCAAAAATAGTAGGACGGAAACAGTCTGTAAGGAGCTGGCTAAATAAATTATACACATGCTATTAGTACCGATTATTTCTGGGAATTAGGAAAAGATACAGAATTCACTTTGCCATTTTCTGTTATATTTAAGGTTTTTCTTATGTGCATTTATGATGTTTTTAATAGTCATTTTTAAAGTTGAAAATTTTACTTTCTGTTTTTAAAAACTATGTTAAAAATAGAAAAGAATAATTACCCTAGATTCCTTATCACACCCTTTCTTATTCTCTTTTTTCAGTCTTGTTTATCCTTTCCTCTCTGTCATCTTAGTCTCTAAAAATGTAATTGTTTCTTAAGTTTCTGATTCAGGTTTCACCCCCACCTAGTCTGTACTCACCACTTCAACTCTCTGGAACCATATTTTGAACCTTTGTTTCTTAAGAAAAAGGCTGGACTCTGGACTCATGGTGTCTGCTTGAATCCTGTTCGTTCATCCAGCAAAGCTTTGAATGCCTGCTTTGTGGTGGCATTGTGTGAATGAAACAGCCATTCATAAAACTGCTAGTATGAACTTCACATCCTAGGGGCAAGTAAAATTAACAGCAGCTAGCAATCTTTTATTTATTTTTTACTGAACTACAGTTGACTTACCATACTGTGTTAGATACTAGTGTGCAGCAAAGTGATTCAGTTATACATGTATACACACATATGTCTATATATATTCTTTTTCAGATTCTTTTCCATGGTAGGTTATTATAAGATGTTGAATATAGTTCCCTGAGCAACACAGTAAATTCTTGTTGTTTACTTTATATATGGTAGTGTGTATCTGTTAATCCCAAAGTCCTAACTTATCCCTCCTCGCATTCCCCTTTGGTAACCAAAAGTATGCTTACCTTCTATGTCTGTGAGTCTGTTTCTGTTTTGTAAATAAATTCTTTTGTATCATAGTCTAGAATCCACATATAAGTGATATCATATATTTGTCTTTGAATTACTTAGACTGATAATCTCTAGGTCCATCCACATTGCTGCAAATGGCATTATTTCATTATTTGTTTATGGCTGACCAGTATTCCGATGTATATATGTACCACAGATCTTCTTTATATATGTGTACCACACATCTTCTTTAATCATTCCTCTGTGGATAAACACTTAGATGGCTTTCATGTCTTGACTGTTGTAAATAGTAACAGCTTGCAATTTTCAACATTTTTCTATATTTTATATAACTTAAGCCTCAGGATAACCCTTTGTGGTAAATACTCATTATCCTTATGTTAACATGAGGAGTCATCTAAAGAGACAAAGGAACATCAAATAACTTTACCAAGGTCATACAAGTAGGGTGAGGCCTCATGGTCTCCATAGGCTGCATGGTTCTGCTTTTAATTTTTCAGATCTGCTGCCCTGAAATTGTGATATGCCCTTGGATTCATTCCTCAGTTCCCCGAGGTGCAGTGTCATCCCGTAGCACCGTGGGGTTTGCTTCCAGGACCCTCTGCAATGCCAAAGCCCCCAGGTGCTCATGTCCCATCGTTGTCCCTTCTGTCCTGGCCCCACGTACACAGATTCATTGAGTCACAATCATATATTAAGTTTGCCATCTGAGGTTGTTGAGCCTGTGGATGCATAACCATGGCTAAAAGGGCTGACTGTGTATTTATTGAAAAATCTGTCTATATTTGGACCCCTGTAGTTCAAACCTCTGTTATTCAGGAGTCAAGTGTGTATGTTATCAATATGTATCTCTGTGATCTGTAGAATAGTGCTAATAAAAACTCATGTAGTGCCAAGTAATATGGTGAGTACTCTATGGAGTGTTCATTGCGGCATTGTTACTGCTTTTTATTATAGTAGTAATGATAATAATTACTAGAGAATCCCATGGACAGAGGAGCCTGGTGGGCTGCAGTCCACGGGGTCGCAAAGAGTCAGACACGACTGAACAACTTCACTTTCTTTCAATGATAGTAATAATCCTTTTATAAAACATTGTAAATCCCTTCATGAAAAAGAAAATACCCGACTAATACCCTAGTTTAAATCTCCTGTCCATTTGGGCTTTCCTTTGTGTCCTGATCCAGGCCCTCTGCCCTCGTTCTAATGGACTCACTGTCTTCAGCTTTGGATTATTTCCTGAGTCCTCCCTACCCCCTGCCCCAGAGCTTCTAGCATCTACCCACAGGACCACTTGATGTCACAAATTCTTTTCTGTGTCAAACTCTTTTTTCTTTTTCTTCTTTGTTTTACACTAAGCTAGTCCCTGTCCTATTTTTGTCATCTGGGTTAAAGCTGTCCTCATCTGTCGAATTCTCTCCTGTTTTCTGCTGCCCTGCCCTTCTCTGGAGCTCTCTTTCATCTACACCAATGTAGTAGCTTTTCAACTTACTTCTTTGCCACCAGTCCCTCATTTCTAGTCCATCTTTAACAATTCGTCTAGAGAAATTTTTGTGATATACCAATCTGGTCATATTCCTTCATTCTGTAAAGAAAAGATCATTGACTGTTTCCTGGGGTTGAGCACCTCTCACTTGCCAGGTGTGGTTTCCTGTGGGTTCTCTGTGTCACCTTCTTTCCCAGAAGTGCCCTGACACTGGGAATGGACCTGATTCCTCCGCTCCCCCCTCGCTGTGTCAGCACCTTCTCATTTTTAAGGCTCTGCGCTGGTACCCTTCCTGCTCCTGCATACGCAGGCTCAGCCCTCGCTCTGGTGGGGCTGGGTGTGTTTCCGTTCCTCACCTCTGATGTAAGCTGTGACAGCTGGGACTGCTTTTGCCTTTGTCCCTAGTATCTTGGGACAGAGAACATGCACAGAAAATATTTCAAAGGACTGCAAAAACCAGAGACACTAAATGTTTATTGAAACTGCAGTTATTCTGCTTGTCTTTTGTTGCTTATAATTTTTGTCATCCTTTTCCTCTGAGTTTTATGAAAATTAAAAATGTATACCTGCTGATCCCTTGGTATAGATCTCCATTTTATAGAAAATAATAGGTTGTATTGCTGGTAAGTGGAAGAGCTGAGAACCCCTCTTTCCCTTTTAGAACCACTCTGGAGGTGTGTGTGTGTGTGTGTGTGTGTGTGTGTGTGTACACACTAAGCAGTGACTTCATAGGAGACCTGATCTATCCATTTTTTTAGAAGAAAGAGAAGGCATTCATTTTACTAGGGGTCTTCTCATGGCTGTTTTTATCTTTGCACTGTGTGGTTTTGGAAGTAGCTCAAACTTTGAAAAATATGTACTCAGTAAGGGGAACAGCTCCTCAAACCTGAGGGTGCAGCTCTTCAGGGTTCTTGGTCCCTTCTAACATTGGTATAACTGAGAGCATGGAGTTTATTAGCTCATGTAATATTTCCAGAACATCCACTACAGAGCTGGGGTACCTTGGCCCTGAAGCTGCTGTTAGTGCAGCACCACTTGAATGGCCTTGTCTTCTGTGTGGAGCTGAAGCTCCAGGCAGACCCAGCCCCCAGCATCCCACAGGTGACTGCTTGTTGAGTTACTCAAGGAACAGGTTAACAAACCTGTTAACCTGCACCCACTGCAGCCACCTGAGGATGGCAGTGCCCTCAAAGGGTGACAGTGGTGACTGGTCAGGAGTGCTGCCCCAAGCCCACACCCCTTGGGACAAAATCTTCTCTTGGCCTTTTTTCCTGCCCAAGCCTCGTTCTCCATCCCTCAATTCAAAGAGCTACCTGATAGCCTGGAAAATTTTCTTTTCTGCCTAAGTAAATAAAAGTCAGTTTTGATCATTGATGATCAGTAATCCACCTAACAGAGACCTGTTTTTAGTTCAGGTGGGTTTAGAGTCTGGATTGACATTCTGTGACCCGATCTCCTTTTCTCAGACGTGAAGCTTCCTGGAAGGCATGTCCTTGGAGCGTCAGTCCCCTCCTCCTCTCACCTGCTGTTTTTTCTCTGTCTTACAGGGTCCGCTTCCTAATACAGGTTGTCATTTCTGGCTCATGGTTTGGCAGCAAAAGACCAAAGCAGTTGTCATGCTAAACCGAATTGTGGAGAAAGAATCGGTGAGTAATACTTGGTATTTCCAACTTACTGTACAGTCCGTGATTGTTAACTTACAAATATTTTCTTATTTCTTTTGGGATAGTCATTCATTAGTTTTGGCCTTTAATTACTAAAAACTAGAGTCAGGGTGATTCTGACTGGAACTAACCTATCATTTTCCTTTATTACCTTAAATATTTAAATAACAACTGTGGACCACTGCCCTCCAAACATAAGTATAATGGAGTGAGTACTGGCCAGTTGTGGTACTTAGATCTTTGGAATTCGTAGGCTTTATCAGAATCTTTATTATTAACAGAATCCTGGAAATTTTATGAAGAATTGAAGTGACAGGTTTCTAAAACCTTTATACCATTGGCTCTCATGTCAGGAGGTAGTGAGTATTGATATGTATAGACTTATTGACATTTGAGGTGCAGTTTAAAATCCAATGCTAATTAGTGGTGTGATGGTGGTTAAGTCTTCAGCTTCTGTGGCTTGAGGGTCCTCTTCTGTCAAACATGAAAATTAGAAAGTGTTATCTGTCAGATCTCTTCCAGCCCTGAGGTCTAGGCTTTTCTGCTCCTTCAGATCCTGAATTCTTGCTTTTTTCCTGAGTTAATAGCTGCCGGTTTTCAGCGGCAGTGAAGGAAGGTGCTTCAAGTCTGTTCCAGTCTGCAGTGTTGTTGCCACACCATGGTGACCTGCAGTGTCAGCATAGTCTCTGTAGTGGTTTTCGTGCTTGCACGGTGACCCACAGACCCAAGTGATGTGAGTGCTGTTGTTCGGACATTTGAGCATCATTGTCAGCTGGAGGATTATGGGTTTCATCTCTCATTCTGCAGAATAAATACTGTAATAAAAAGAGAAGATTGCCACCAGCAATCAGAAATCACCTTCATTTAGATGTTCAATAAAAGTCAAGTTTGATTGTTGAGGTGTGTGGCAATACCCTGTTTGTCAGCATAATGATGTCAGCAGCTGCTGCTGGTCAGTGTTTAGTTCCTTAATTAATTAGGGTTATAGTGATATTCCAGCTTTTTTGTTTCTTCTTGAGTTTTGGTTGAAATTCATCTATTGAAAAAAAAAAAAGGCTCCCACTCTAGTTACCTACCACCTTGATGTAGGAAAAGCAGTTTTCAAAAGAAGTTGATTCCCAAGTATCCTCAATATGTCACCACTTAGGTTTTCTTGGTGGGGGTGGGAGGAGATCAATGCTGTGAAGTCATGAGTTTATTAAACACCTTGATTCAGTTCACTCCATGGCAGTTATTATCCTTGTTGTTGTTTAGTCGTGAAAGTTGTGTCCACCTGTTTTGTGACCCCATGTACTGTAGCCTGCCAGGCTCCTCTGTCCATGGGATTTCCCAGGTAAGAATACTGGACTGAGTTGCCATGCCTTCCTCAGGGGATCTTGAGGAATCTATGCAGGGATTGAATTGGCGCCTCCTACTTGGCAGACAGATTCTTTACCACTGAGCCACCTTGGAAGCCTGTTGTTATTCTTACTTGTAGTCAAATTGTCCCTTCATTGGCCAGAGGAAGCTTTTTGGGTTGGGCCCTGAGTTCTTTTAACAAAAACCGAAGAGTCTTACTAGCTCCTTTGATGTCTGGAAGGACTCCCTGTTGCAGGCTTATCTTGCGCTTTCCTGTGCAAATCAGCTGTTTCTTTAAGAAGCCTTGGTTTCTTTTGGTGAGCAGCGGTATTTCAAGATCACAGCAAAAATAGTAATCTTTGTTCTTATGGGTTGGTCTTTTCAGTGAACAGAGTTAAGGAAAATTATGTTTGTATGTTAAGATAATGCTAGTGTTCATACTGATACTGATGCTTCTTCCTCTTTTTTTTTTCGGTACTGATATTCTGATATTTGATACTGATATTAAAATTCAGGACTGTAGGGTTGATTCATCATGAATTCTGGTTCTCAGAGATACTAGTGATGTTGAATGTCTCATACTCATTTACTCTGTCCCATATTGCACACAGAAAGTACTTGTAATAACAAAATCAAGTCCATCACTAAAATAACTACTGAAAACAATTTAAAATGTTTTCTCTCATCCTCTTTTTCTCAAGTTGTGCTTTACCTCCATCATCAGAATTTCCCGCATGTTTTAGTCTCTCTTAAGTCCCTTTTGTGTAGATGTGCATCTGTCGTCGACTCTGGTTGCTCTGTGTGTAGCTCACACTCAGAGGATCCTGAGGATGGGTGCCCGGTCCCAGTTTCTCGTGTGGTGATGACAGTACCTCTGCCGGCTTGATGCTGAAGAGTCTGGCAGAATATAAAATCTCTGGCTCACATTTGCTTTTTGAACAACTTGATGGTATTACCCATTTCCTTTTGGCATGTTCCTGTCACAAAGGCACATCTTACTCTGTTTCCTTTATTAGTTACTTAGTCTTTTACCCAAAGGATTTTTTTTTTCTTCAGATCCTATTGATTGTACTGAAATGTGTCTGTGCTGGTCATTCTGGGTCAGTTTGTCCAGGGACAGAGTGTGCTATTTCATTATGTGATTTCAGGCATTTTTTCTTTCTTTTAAAGAAAAATTTTCATTGAATTATACTTGTTGACATTTATTCTGTTCCCTTGCTTGCCTTACTGTTCTTCTCCCAGGGCCTTCTATTACACATATGTGTTAGATTTTCATTGCCTACTGGTCTTTCTTTATTTCTTTTTTATTTCAAAAATGTCCTTTTTCTCTTAAGGCATCATCTGTCATGTTTATTCACAGCCCTGTCCCCTTTAATCAATTAGTCTTTGTTTATGAAATGATGTGTTCTGTTACTTTTGATTCTTTTTTCTCTTTTGGCACATCATTTATGAGTTGTTATAATTTATGCTCTTTCACTTCCTATGTCATTTTGTTTTTTTAATGTCTTTTAGCAGCTTTTGAAGTATTAGCTCATAGCATTCACTTGTTTTGGAATTATTTCTCTTGATTGATATTTGTACTTGTTTGTGGTATCTAAAAGGAGAAACGACCATATTTTACAGGGATGTTTTCCTAGTGTTTTTCCCAATGAAGTGGCTCTAGCTCACCTCACCATAGCCTGCTGGCCTCACAGTTTGGCTTTTGGGGAGATGCTTCTATTGTCACAAAATGTTAATTCCATGTCGTTAGTTTTGCCAAAATGTAACAGTTCTAGGTAAAGGGGACTTATCTCCTGATTCTTTCCCTTGACTTTTAGTATGTAAGTATGCAATATTATCACTAGATATATAGTATTTAGTAGCAGATTAACAGGTATTTATGGAAAATGTTGTTGTTCAGTTGCTAACGTGAACGTGAAGTTGCGCAGTCATGTCCGACTCTTTGTGACCCCATGGACTGTAGCCTACCAGGCTCCTCTGTCCATGGGATTTTCCAGGCAATAGTACTGGAGTGGATTGCCATTTCCTTCTCCAAGGGATCTTCCCAACCCAGGGATCAAACCCGGGTCTCCCACATCATAGACAGAGGCTTTACCGTCTGAGCCACCAGGGAAGTCCTCAGTTGCTAAGTCATGTCCAATTCTTTGCTACCTCATAGACTGAAGCACACTAGGCTTTTCTGTCCTTCACTGTCTCCCAGAGTTTGCTCAAAGTTATGCCTTTTGAGTCAGTGATGACGTCCAACCATCTCATCCTCTATCACCCACTTCTCCTGCCCTCAGTCTTTCCCAGCATCAGAGTCTTTTCTAGTAAGTCGATTCATTGCATCAGGTAGCCAAAGTATTGGAGCTTCAGCTTTAGCAACAGTTCTTCCAGTGAATATTCAGAGTTGATTTCCTTTAGAATTGACTTGGCTTCATCTCCTTGCA
Source organism: Tragelaphus eurycerus (assembly GCA_935064755.1). Lineage (NCBI taxonomy): Eukaryota > Metazoa > Chordata > Mammalia > Artiodactyla > Bovidae > Tragelaphus > Tragelaphus eurycerus. Next base: position 20,406,565 of record CAKXYN010000023.1, read on the forward strand.
GTCCAAGGGACTCTCAAAAGTCTTCTCCAGCACCGCAGTTCAAAAGCATCAATTCTTTGGTGCTCAGCCTCTTTATGGTCCAACTCTCACATCCAACAGAGAAGGCAGTGGCAACCCACTCCAGTAGTCTTGCCTGGAAAATCCCATGGACGGAGGAGCCTGGTAGGCTGCAGTCCATGGGGTCGCGAAGAGTCTGACACGACTGCGCGACTTCACTTTCACTTTTCACTTTCATGCATTAGATAAGGAAATGGCAACCCACTCCAGTACTCTTGCCTGGAAAATCCCATGGACGGAGGAGCCTGGTAGGCTGCAGTTCATGGGGTCGCTAAGAGTTGGACATGACTGAGCAACTTCACTTTCACTTTCACTTCTCACGTCCAAACATGACTACCGGAAAAGCCATAGCTTTGACTTTATGGACCTTTGTTGGCGAAGTGATATCTCTGCTTTTTAATAAGCTGTCTAGGTTTGTTATAGCTTATGGAAAGTACTTATAAAGCCTTTCGGTACTGTTTGAAGATACAATTCTTACAAGAGTTTTATATTTAAAGAAACATTGAGTAAATACCAGTATGACGTTGAAATACAGGTTATCCTGCTTTAGAAATGACAACTTGATTTTCATTTTATGAACATGATATCTGTTTTTTTAAGTGTGTAAGTTATAAGAACATTTTACAAATTGCATTTATAAGATGTCAATCTTATTAAAATACATTAAACATCAAACATAGTGTGACTGTTCCTAGATTTGGGTACTTGAAAAATATATAGCTTGTGTGTGGTTTGTTTTCCTTTCCAGCTTTTTGTGGTTTCATTATGTCTATGTTCTTAACTTTAGATTAAATGTGCACAGTACTGGCCTACAAAAGATGACCGGGAGATGCTGTTTAAGGAAACAGGCTTCAGCGTGAAGTTCCTGTCAGAGGACGTGAAGTCCTATTACACGGTCCATCTGTTGCAGTTAGGAAACACCAGGGTAAGACTGCTTGTGCCCAGACTATGGGGCTTCATGTGGTGACTTTAAGGATTATTCTTTGTTCTTAGATTTGAAGTTTGGGGCAGCCCATTCATGCAGCAATGCCTGTAATGGTTCACAGCCATAACCGTGTCCTCATAGATTTTGTCCCATATGTGGTGGCACTCTGAGAATTCTTAAGAAATGCTGGAAACTAAGAATTGTGAAGTTCAGATTGATATCTGAGGATTCTGAGCAACTGATCAGTATTATACTTGGTTGAAGATTGAGGAAGAGGGCTTTAGAATTGGGCAGCCTGGGTTTACATCCAGTGCTGCTGCTCAGTGATCCCTGCCCAGGCCCCCCTTGTCTGTAGGGGGTGGCCGTGGTGCCTCCCTGTTCACATTTGTGACATCGAGTGAGGACATGGGTATCGCGTGAGGAGGTATGTGCAAAGGCGCTGGTACAGAGCTTGTGCCAGGGACATGCTAGTTCTTGTTCTTGACGCTTGGAGAGAGTTGCTAATTCGAGGGCTTTGTCGCATGGAAATGTGTCTTTATTGAGCTGGTGAAAATGGTGAAATAAATTTACCGTATGACCTCATCAGTGTTTATTTGGATTTTTTCCAAAAATGTAAGACTCGTTCCTTGGTGCCTGGGTGAGAACAGGCACGCAGTTGGTTGTGACCCTACTGTTGTTGTCTAAGCATCAAGATAGTTCCCCCTCTTCCCATTCACCTCTTTGCTTTCTTTGGTTTGTATTTAGAATAATGAAAAAATATGAACTAAGAGTGATTCTGAGATACACTCAGAAACTAGAAAAACTAGAAAATATGAAAATGTTTGCCCAGAAATGGCTTCAGGGATGTATCTGGTCTATAAAGCAAGATATTGTTTTAGTTAAGTATTAAGTGAATTGAGTATTAATGTGTGATCATTAATCCAAAAGAAAAAAAAAATTAATGGAGAAGGGAGGTATATACACTTTTTAGATATGCCAAATTATCTTTTGTGGTTATCTCCTAAAACACCTGTCCTTTGTGACATAAGCAGAGGTGTGTACTGTTTGCATCTGACTGGGTCCAGCTTCCATGAGAACATAACTCAGCTCTGAGATCATTCAGGGAGGGGCCTTCTTTATGAATCTCCTCACTGTGTGTGTTTTGCACCAGTGATTTCATTTGCGTGTATCTTAAGCTGCACTGAAATACATCAACTGCTACTTGGTACTGGTTGTCCAGCCCTTATTCCCAGAAATAGAACTTCATTTCCATAAACTTCTCATGGTTCTGGGAATCACCTTCTCTTAGTATTTATGTATCCAAGGTACTGCATCTGCTTGTGGCATTAAAATTGATTTAGCAGGAGATTGGCATAGGTGTTTTTCTCTGTCCTGAGAATTGATTACACTTGAAATAATAAAATACTTTTGTATTTTGTTTATCAGCTTGTGAAGTATTTTCACATGTATATAGTTTGACCTGTGGTCTTCTTACAATGTAGATAAACTCCTAATCCTGTTTTTCTTACTAAAAGAAAATAACCTAAAAATCGATTAGGTTAATGGAGTTTTCCCATAAATAGATTACTTAGCCAAATTCCATATCTCCTAACTTCTAATGACATGGAACCAAGTCTAATTGTTGTGGAAAGAGCCTTGGTTCTATGGTTTCTGAAGCGGAGGCCACCCTGGGAGTGGGCCAGCCCCTGCGATTCATTTGCTGGCAGTATGTGGTTTCTTACTGGCCTGTGTTCAGAGTCCACTGTAATTGAACAGCAACAGTTGATGTTCTTCTTCATAGTCTGTAGTAAGAGTGAGCAGTGTTGGAAGGATAAGGTAGCATTTTAGTGAGTGAGACAGGATTGTGTTAGTCACATTCAGACCCAGGAGCCATGTGGCCTGAATCCTGGCTGCTGCTCCTGGTGGTGTGACCAGCCCTGTACTTGATCTCTGTGCCTACGTTCGCTCATCTGCAAAACGAGGGTGATGGTGTGCCTGCCTCATAGGATTGTCACCTTGACTGCATGAGTTAGTGCTCTGATGGTGCCTGAGGTCCTCGGCTCCTCTGGGTTAGGGCTCCCATGGGAATGGAGAGAGTTGGGAGGGCCTGCAGGAGCCAGGGTGGTGGAGACGGGCAAGCTGAAGGAGAAGGTGCTGATAAAGTAGGGCCACCCTCTCTTGTTCCTGAGGTCAGAGCATCAGGTTGCTTCTAGAGGAGTCTCCTGACTGACCTGGGTAGAGCTGCCCTGTCAGGCCTACTCTGAGGGGACCTTGCATCTGACGTGTCTGATGGAGCAATGGAGCACCAGTAGTCTTTTCAGCATCATGATGAGAGCTCAGTCTAAACTTTTGCCCCCAAGTCCATTCTGCTTTTGAATGGCTTAAGCTGTGGAGGTAGTTTTGAGGGGCTTTTAAAATCCAGGGTCATGTGGAGAACTTGCCTTTCGGGCTTTTCTGTTTACTTCCCCTTTGGTGTTTTCCATGTGTCGTCAGTCAGGTTTAGGTGATTGAGTTCCTGGAAGACAGTGTTGTGCTGAGTTCTGTTTCTTCTGCCCCAGCTTTACCCCACCAGGCTCCTGTCTGTCCTGTGCACCTTCCGTCCAGCTTGTGCCCATTTCTTGCTTCAGTCACTTAAAGTGTTGGGGTCCTTACAGTGGGTACACTGAGTCCCCTGTTCACCACCCTGAGTGCTTGCTCTGAAATGCGGGGTCCTTCCCCAAGGGTCTGGAAGCCTTTCCACAGCTCCTGTGGGAGCCCCAGCCCACCTGCCCTTGCTACTCGTCTACCCACCAGTTCTCCTGCCCGTGCCTGTTACAGGCACGCCCTTCCCTCCGCTTAGAACTGGGCCCTAATGCCCTTGGCATATCACTCTCTTCACCACCTGGGCTTCTGGTCAACTCCTAGAGTGACTTTTGGTGGCCATGTATTTAGCACGGCCATTGCAGCGGCCCTGCAGGAGCTGGTTAAGGACTGGACTAGAACAGTGACCTTGAGGGGGACAGGGTCAACACCTTGCTGCTCTCCAGATGGAGCAGAAATACAGATGAGGAGACTGGAATCGTGGAGAGGTCATAGTTGATTGGAAGTGTTGGGGTTGTGGTTAAGGCCGCCAGCGAGTGTCCCTGTGTCTCTTCAGGCTTCACCGGTGTGGGGGTTGCCTGTTTATTCCTCACTGGAGCCTGTGAAGTAAGTGCTTTCTCAAACCCCATTAACAGATGGTGAAACTGGGCATATGACAGTCTTAGAAACACAATTCTCCTGTCTTCTGCCTGTGCCTAAAGTTGGGCCTGGGCCACAGAGCTTTGTAGATTTTATAATAATAATTAGAAGAATTATAGTCCTCTTCAGATTGATAATAGTAATAGTTAACCTGAATTTGAATGGCTCTGTATGGCACACACAATTCACCCCCACGCTCATAGCTCCTGTTGTCTGTCCCTACTCAGCTCATAGACCAGCTTCCTGGCCTCCATGGACTCTGAGCTTGTCAAATTCTTAAAAAAAAAATGTAAATGAGATTTTGCCCTAAGAACAGTGCGTGCTAACGTCTTTGTGCAGGGGTGGTGTGCACGATACAGTGTTTTCTGAAGAAAACAGTTCAGGGATGTGCAGACTGGCAGGTGTGTGCAGACCAGCTGGAATCTGGTGTGAGGGGCAGCAGTGAGATGGGATGGAGGCCTGGACTAGGCATCATAGAAGGAGGACCAAGGGCATGGTGACCATGGAGGAGGAAGGGGCGAGCCCACGGGTATGAGACGAGACTTTGTCAGAAGTTGTGGGATCTGAGTGTAGAAAACTAGGACTCTGTTGGAAATTGTGGGATCCATGTGTAGAGAAGTGGGATTCTGTCAGAAATTGCGGAGTCTGCCTGTAGAGAACTGGGACTCTGTTGGAAGTCATGGGTTTGCAGTGTAGAGAATAGGACCCTATTAGAGGTTGTGGGGTTCACGTGTAGAGATGAATTTTATTTGAGCTCTCCCCACTCTGGAACCCTTCCCCCTTCTCATTACTTTTCCAACATGAAATGAGGGAAAGGGCCTCCAGTTGTGCACATAAACTTTTTTATGCCACAGCAGTAAACATGTGGCTCCTATTACTTCACATGGCCCTTTGGGAATTAATGTGATTTTTGTGAGCTGTGTTTTCGTGTCTTGTTTCAGGAGGGGTTAATTAATTTTTTAAAAAATTACCTATAAGAACTTCTTTAGTACATTCCTGTTGGGGAAGAAAAAGATGGATTTTCAGAAATCTATTAGTGCAGAAGACTGTATTATACAAACAGTGGCGAGCATTTCTGGGAATTGGCTTTGAGTGTCCCAGACACTGTGACCTGAATTTGGAAGAAAGAAAGAGGCCATTGATCTTGAGCCAACGTCATTCAAGCGAAGAAAAAGCAAGTGGTCGCCCAGGATTGTGGGGTGACCTTAGGTTGGGGCCAGGGTGTGACGCAGAGTTGAACTGCACCATATAGGCCACACCCGTGGGAGCAGGGTCCTGGCACCACCCATGCCCAGCCTGGAGCTCTAGCAGGTCCATCTTGACCTGGCTCAGGCCCTAAGGGACCAAGTCTGGCCAGCTGTGTGTGGTTAGCACAGCGTAGTGGCTGAGGACTGCAGCGGGGTGGTTGTCTGGGAAAGGGTTAAAACACCTCCTGGGACCTCAGGGCGGGAACATCAGGCCTGTTTATGGGAAGATATATGTTAACCATGTGCCTGGGTTGAAAATTGTGCAGAGACCTGTTCCCTCTGAATGAGGAGTAGGAGGCAGAGCAGTGCTCCCGGGGATGGGGGCCCACTGGCAGAGCTGAGGGATGTTTTCATAATGAGTTAGGCAGAAATAAAGGTTGTTGGGAATATCCAGGAAGCAGTGCTGAGTAGCTTAGCCAGGCAGGCTGTATGAGACAGGAAGCATTTAGCATGTTGGTAAACTATGTTATCAGCACATCAGCCAAGGTGTGTCAACAGTTCTAGGATTGGGAATTGTTACCATGTGGAAAACAGCAATTAGGAGAGCAGTTTCAGTTAAAAACGTAAAGATTGTGTATTTAATTCTTGAGTTGTTCCTCTGTGCCTGTGTAGCTGAATCAGAAAGGTAACTTATAATGGGGACGATTGTATCTTTAAAAAATTTGAAATTGTTTTTTTTAAATAACTTAAAAATTTTAAAAATAATTTTATTTACTTTCCGGTATGCTGATCTTCGTTGCTATGTGGGCTTTTCTCTAGTTGTAGCGAGCAGGGGCTACTCTCTAGTTGTGGTGTGTGGGCTTCTCATTTCAGTGGCTTTGCTTGTGGAGCACAGGCTCTAGGGCACCTGGGCTTAATAGTTGTGGCTCCTGGGCTTAGCTGCTCAGTAGCATGTGGGATCTTCCCAGACCAGAGATCAGTACCATGTCTCCTGCATTGGTAGGCAGATTCTTCACCACTGAGCCACTGGGGAAGGCCCAAAACTTTGAAATTCTTAAACAGGAAACCAGTAAAGATGTGAAATTACACTGATAGAAATTTATAAAAATAGAGAATTCACTCATCACGATGTGTGATTTGAGAGGATCTGGCAGCGTGTGTGGTCCAGGTCAGTGGTGGAAACCCAGGTGCTGCTCCAGTCCTGCTCTTCCATCTTCTTACGTGTGACCTTGGGTGTATTACTTAACCCTTGCGTCAGTTTCCTCATCTGGAAAATGGATTTTAATGGGATTGTTATATGGGTTAATACATAAAAAGCTTAGAATGTACCTACAAAATAGTAATTGTTGCAAAAGTGTTAACTATTAATATATTTCAAATTCTTCTAAAGAACATATTCCCAAACTTGTATGTGTGATTATCAACAACCAAATGAAAAGTCATGGTGCATTACACAAAATACATCTTACTGCAGTAGATTTTTAAAAGAAAAAACTTAGAACTAACCTTTTCCCCTTAATTTTCACTTTTTAGACTGGTGAAACCAGAACAATATCTCACTTTCATTATACTACCTGGCCAGATTTTGGAGTCCCTGAATCACCAGCTTCGTTTCTCAATTTCTTATTCAAAGTGCGGGAATCTGGCTCCTTGAACCCTGAGCACGGGCCTGCAGTGATCCACTGCAGTGCCGGCATCGGGCGGTCGGGCACCTTTTCTCTGGTGGACAGCTGCCTTGTGCTGGTAAGTGGCCTCGTTTCAAGCTCCCATACGTTTTTGTTGTTTCCACTGGCAGAAGTTAAGTCCAAATGCCAGGATCCCAGAACTGTGTGTTTCAAACTTAAACATCTGCGTTTTTTAGAAAAGCCAAAAATTCTCTTTCACATCCTTTCAGCTGCCTCTTGCTTGTGATGAGTGGATGGGGCTGTGACCAGGATAATCCTTGAGCTCTGGGAGGAGACTTGTGCTGGTAGCTTTGTGTTAGCTAAATGATAGGTTGTCTCCCTTGCCCACTGTATTTTTCAGACATCAGTTGATAGATAATACTGAATTCCTACTTGCCTTGGTTTCCTTATTTACAAACTATTGGTGGTGGTGGTATTTCCCTCCCAGAACTGTTGTGAGAAGTAAGTGAATCAGTGTATTAGGAGCACATACTGTCTAAGCCTCTTGGTCTGTGTGGTGTTGACATTACCCTCTGAGGTTCCTGTGGTGCCCGAGGGCCGTGTGCCGCCCCAGCCCCCACCGGGACACGGGCATGTGCCTGTCCTCCTTTTGGGGTATGTTAGATGTCACTGTATTAACACCGTGTTTAATACCCTGTGCTTCCATCTAAAGCTGATTGTTATGTGTAAGTGAGCTTTGATGTGTTTAAGAACTCTTAAGCATCTGGTCTGTTGATGGTAAATATTAAAACTGGATCATGTGTGTGCCAGTTCCCTCCCAAAGTTACTGCAGCAACTGTTCTCCTTTCTACTTGGGGTGGGGTGGGATGGGGTAGGGGCACAGTGGATTCAGCCTGACTCCTGCAGCAGTGGCCTGCCATATCATCTGCAGTGTTGTCACCATGGGTCTCTCCTCCACCCTCTTGGGTGCTGCCTTCCACAGACTGATGTGTACAGACATGAGGCTGCTGTGTACAGATATGAAGGCAGGGGGCGCCCAATGAAAAGATTTACTCCTTAAAAAAAAGAAGAACACTACCCTCTGTGTATTTATCCTTACATTAAGCCAGCACTTGGCATAAATCCTTCCTTCGACCAATCACCAGTCGCTAGGCCACCACAAGTGAGATGACTATTGGCTGGAGTCAGCCGTGGGTCCTCCCTGTACTACCTGGACAGGGAATGGCGGCCTGGGCTGGCTTGCCCTTAGTGGTTATCTTGGACTGCTTCTCTTTTCTGGACTCGTAACAACAAAAGGCTTGAATAATGTTTACCTCTCTTGCAGATAGAAAAAGGAGACAATATTAACATTAAACAACTGTTACTGAATATGAGAAAATACCGAATGGGGCTGATTCAGACGCCAGATCAGCTCAGATTTTCCTACATGACTATAATAGAAGGAGCGAAGTTTATAAAGGGAGACTCAAGTATACAGGTAAACCGTGTGTCAAGTGTATTGTCATCAGGTAACTGCTGTCCATGTAAGCATGTAAGCCATGGGGCCTTTCCCTTCCTCCTGAGAAGTGTGTTTACATTAATATGGTGGGTCCAGCTGGCTTCTGAGATGGAAAAGCCTGTGCCCACCTCTTCGTGTGCTCCTCAGCCTCTTGTTAAATCTTGCTTATCTCTCAGAAGCCCAGCTGGGAACATGGTTTCATTAAAAAACGTAGAAGTTTCATGTAGAAGAGAGTCTGAGCATTTAATCATTGAAATAACTGGAAAAATTAGGTACTTTTCACCCGTTAAAACCTGGCCTGGAGTTACACAAGAATACTTAGTTTGTAAATAGATTATCCCATCTGCTACAACAGTGAGCAAGCAGCTTGAGTACTTGAAGCAGATATAATGAACCAAGACAGTGTTGTTTTTCTCTCATTGGTAGCTTTATTCTCATGAGGGTGTTTTTGTTCTGCAAAGCTAAGATTGATTTTCAGAAACGTGTGTTTATGTACGAACATAAAATGTAAAATAGAAACAGAAGTAACAGTAGACGCCCGTTCTTATCTGAGCCAATCATATAGAATTTTACATAAGCAGGTAGATTTTCTTTTTGTTTCTCCTACATAAAACCACTTACTTGCTCTCTAGCTTCTGTGATTATGGACAAAAGAATAAGAATCTGAATAAGCCCTGTTTTGTAACAGATCACACCATCTGTGGAATGATGTATAAGTAGTTGTTTCATATAGATTACACAGATATTTAAATATTTCTGAACAATTTTATTTATTAGCTAACGTTTTTGTTGTGATTATTTTAACTATTCAAGACAGTCTATCAATTAAAATTTTAAGTTTTATTTAAAAGATTCCCCCTCTGTAGCCTCAAAGGAAAATTTTTAATGAAGAGAAAGGTGAGGTTCCTCAGTGCCCTCAATCAGTAAAGTGTTTGGTGTGTGAAGACTAAACTCACGAGACATTAGTGCCTCCCCTAGACGCCACCTCAGCATTCAAGATGGGAGCGTCTCTAACATGCATGTCCACCAGCTTCAGTGCCAGTGTGTGTAATGACCCCGTCTGCTGCGCTCATTCCCTGGCTCCTCCAGACGGGCACTTCCTCAGGGCACTGCCCCTCGCTGCACTTAGAACATGGATGTGCCTCCTCTGAGGATTGCTTTCCCCATGGAGATGAGTTTTATGGACGTGATTCCCATGGTGACTGTGGTGTATGGCTCGGGGGAATTTCCTTTGTTCCAGTTTATCTGTGCTGTGTGGCCATCATGTCCCTGACCCAGCACCTTCATCCCCACTCAAATCCACGGATCCTTTGCCTCCTTCCACAGGGCCCATTGGAAATGCCCCTGTTTCTCAGGTGTTCAGAGCCTGTTACCTTCCAGGGGGCTCAGTTTCCACAGAACTGGTCTCAGCAATCAGTTAGTACCTACTGAATATATGAGAATTCAGACACTGTGAAAGTACATCATTTACAAAGTAGAAGTCCTCGCTAACTCACCCTCACCCTCCAGTGTGTAACCACTAATGCGTGTGTGTATGCTTCCAGGGCTGCGTGTCCGTGCAGCAGTAGTATTTATGTATCAGTGTATGGACTTGTTTATTTTGTGTAGTTATTTTCAGACTGTTTTCTCCTTCTGGAACCCCTGATGTCTCATGCTGTAGCCATGTGTCTGTTTAGTGTTGAGATGAAGCCAGTCTGAATCGAGTTCTGCTTAAAATTTAAGATGTACAAATACAGGGAGAAAGAATGTAAAAGATCTCAGTAATTTAAAAAATATTATGTGTTGAAATGACAATATTTTTAATATATTGAGTTAAATAAAACATGTTAAAGTTCATCTTTTTTTAAAACATGGCTATTAGATATTTTTAAAGTTACATATATATGTGGCTTACATGACATTTCACTAGACAAGTGCTATCCTAGAACCTTAGCTTAGAACAGAAATCTCAGAGAAATAGATTTCCCTGAAATCTTAAATCATAAAACTGTCCTGTTACAAAGATTAAGAGTTGCTTTGTTGTGTGGAAACCCCAGAATGCATGGCTAACCCTAAGTGTCCTGTGCCCCACAAGCATCTCCTAGGACACATAAGGGGATAGGCAATTTATGGGCTTTTTTTTTCTCTCCATGCATCTGCCTCCTCCTCTTTGCCTCTGATTTTGGGGGAAATGAGTATTTGTAAGAAGAAAGAGGGAAGCTTCTCTAATGTGAGCTGATGGCAGTGGGTGCAGGATACTGTCTTTCAGTCCAATAGCACCTGCACTGTGTAAGCTTTGTCTCTGGTTCTTTTTCCTGAAGGGGGCATCTGTCTCCACCTTCTGTCTTAATCTGGGCTTATGTGATGCAAGTGGTGTTTTCATTGTTGACTATAGTTTCACGTTTGTATTCCTGTGAAGATTTCTGATATATGTGGCTATAAAATGATTTAGAACCTGCCAGGACAAAGGAAAGCTGTTAATATTTACTCCCAAAATGACCGTACCTGAAACTAGTAACTGTGTGTGATGACCACATAGTGCGTGTTCATGCACTGCCATCTCTAGTGGCCTGGGCCCACCGGGAAAGAGGAGATGAGCTCTAGCTGTCTTTAAAAAGACTCTGTTTACCTTCCATCTTTTTGGCCTGAGGTTGTCATAAACGTAGTACCATTGCTGGTGTTTCACATCTTTATTAGCGAATCCTCAGTTCTGCCCAGAGATGTGGCAGAAAGACATTGGTCTTTGTTTTTCTCCTTTGAAGTTCACTAGCATTGACAGCCCGCCACCCACTACCACCCCTGCACTCTACTGAGTCTTGGTGGATTCTGGGAAGTGGGCCAGTGAGTCTTGCTTTTGGGCATCGTCTTGTTTATTGACATTGTTCAGTTTTGTCCAAGTATGAGGCCAAGTTGCAGTAACTAGATCTTGGTGAAGAATTGCTCAGCATAATTCTGGAGACAGTTAACATTTTTGTTGGATACTTAAACTCTCTGGTGTCTGACACTAATGGTTATTTTCCGAGATGCAGAGCATCCTGAGGGTTTCTGGCACTGTCAGCCCAGGCTCTCTGGGTTCACATCCCAGCTCTGCAGCTGTGGAGCCTGGGGCAGGATGTTCACTCCCAGCCCACCTCCCTGTATGACAGGAGGGAACAGCAGGAGGAGCCGCACCTCCGGGGGTCTCATGAGGATAGGGGACAGGTGTAGGTGGAGTCTTAGGTCAGCAGGAGTGTGTTAGTGCTCAGGAAGTAGCCATCTCTCCACTGCATTTCCTCTAGTATAAAAAAGTGCTATTTGGACAGAGAAAAAAATTTTCAACAGGAAAGAACAAAATTGACAGTCACCTCAGGTGAAAGCATCTTACTCTTGCGTGTTGTTATGTGGGTTCTCAGCTCTTGATGAGATAGTCTTTCTGGATGTGATGGAGACACCGCAGGTCCCTTTCAGGAGAATGCAGACCCACCCCAGGCGCCTCATGTCAAGGTTGTCTTTCCCTGAGGTCCCCCTCCTTCCTGGCCTCACCTGTCTGGCCACTCTTTCCAGGCTCCCCTTCCTCCAGCCACGCTGTTGTGCTCACTGCCCTCCAAACACAACAATTTACAGAGTTGTACTTTCTGAGTCTTTTGTGAGTCAACTTCATAGAACAAAAGGAGATCCATTTACACACTATGCAGCTTCATAGAAGAGCCATGTAAGGGAAGGTGGAGTGTAACAAAATACGTTTTTAATTCCTTTGTTATGTAATGAGACAAGCTGGAAATTAGTTTATCAGTGTGTCAGTGAATTTCCTGAAATTTAAAAATCTAAACATACAGGCATTGTTTAAGTAGTGCCATTTTGTACCACAGTAACTGCAGAGAATGAGTGTTCTTCTATCAGTCCCAGAAGAATGTGAGTGGTACAGTATTTCTTCTCTGTCAGAATCCTTGAAATTCTCAGACAGTAGTTACAGGGAACCTTCTTCATTATTAGATCTGAGACTCCACACTTGCAGGATAGATCTCTAAAGAGGGCCTCTCAGGTCTGTGCCGGAGTCAGAGTTAGAGGTCATGGAAGCTGCTGGCTGTCCCAGCCGTGTCTCTGCTCCTCCATGATTGGCCGGGAGCTGGGTGAACATGTTCCAGCCCGTGGAGGACTTGGAGAGCCTGGGTCTTTCTGCCTCAGAGGAGGAAGGTGGATGGATCTTCATTGTGGTCTGAGTCCTGCCACCCCACATTCCTGGCTGCTGAGGACCTTCCTGTCCTGGGTCAGGCCAGCTGCTGGCGCCCGTGGTGGGCAGTCTTTGGAGTCCTCTGGCACCAGAGGGACTTGCTGGTTCTCTCCAGACTGGACAGTGGCAACGAGCCGGAGGACATGGGTCACATTCATGGGCCATCTTGGTCATTCTTCCTGCAACAGGTGTCTCTGCATTGGGGACAGTACAGTCAGACTTTGAAGATCTTACCATGAGGTCCTAGTGTAGTTTGTCTCAAATGGGCTAAAGTCACTGTGTTTTATTAAGGTGGTTGTGTTCAACTACATACTGATGTGCATCAGTATTAAATGCTATATTATTATTATTAAATTCAACTTCAAGTAGACATAGCTAGAAGTGGTTTGACAAAACACGTTTTCCTCTTTCATTCATATATTAGCATCACAGGGTTCTCTTCACTATATAATTACATTCCATAAATTTTATTTAAGGAAAATCAAAACTCTAGTGTTTTCATTTGTTTCTCATTTCTCTTCCCCATATAGAAACGTTGGAAAGAACTTTCTAAGGAAGATGTATGTCCTGTTTTTGATCATTCGCCAACCAAAATAATGACTGAAAAATACAATGGGAATAGGATAGGCCTAGAAGAGGAAAAACTGACAGGAGACAGATACTCAGGTCTGTCCTCTAAAACACAGGAAGCTCTGGAGGAGAGCAGTGAGAGGTAAGGTTACTGCAGCAATGTGCTTGCAAAGATGGGACTCTTATTCTAATAAGTTTGTGGGTATGAATTAATATAGATCCTTTATTTATTGAATTAATGTAATAATTAATTTATTATTGCAGGGCATTTAAATAGTATATGATGACATCCTTGATCTCAAAGAAGACAGTTTATAGACGGAAGCCTGTTGGAAAATGGCTTGACACATATGGGTTTAGCATGGTATTAGAGTGTAAAAGTTAACATAAGTGATGCTAAGGTGTGTAGTATGGCAAAGAAAACAAGTGGTAATACCACCATTGAGGGCATGAGTGCTCAGTTGCTAAGTCTTGTCCAACTCTTAATGATCCCATAGGCTGTAGCCCGCCAGGCTCCTCTGTCCATGCCTGGCGGGACCTCTGTCCTAGGCAGGAATATTGGACTGGATGGCTATTTCCTCCTCCAGGGGATCTTCCCGACCCAGGGATTGAACCAGTGTCTCCTGTGCCTCCTGCATTGGCAGCTGGATTCTTTACCACTGAGCCACTTGGAAATCCCATTAATACCATTATGAAATAGTTAAATGAATATTTCAATTTAAATTTGTTATTGAAGGAAAAAAGTCTTTCTAAAACATCACATAAAATGCCCTATACTTTTAGAGTTTTGAATGCATATGAATGTGTAAACTATTCAAGTTTTTAAATTTGAAAAATTATACTTCTAGGGCTCCAGATATCTGACATTGTATGAAGTTGATATCCTGAGGTGTGAGTTTCTTAGAAAAGTGAAGGAACACTTTTCCTTCCTCTCTCTAGTATCTGAGTGACTTTTTTTTTCTTTTTGTCAAACATGCTTTTTCTTGTGGAAAATTTTACATTGTAGTCATATTTGTTACTTTGGGATCTTGGGATATGCTGTGAAAACCATTAAGGTCTCCTTACATTATAACTTCATTTCTGTGTTTCCCCAAGACATAAGGAATTGCAGTCCATGGCAGTTACATGTTGTACTGCAGAGTTTTTTCTGACTTAGCTGTGCTGCTCCGTATATGTGATGTCAGTGGTTTTGTCACAAGTTAAAGCATAGAGGTGTTTGTCTTTTCTTCTACCTCAGACTTAATGCTTTTAAGTCAGGAAATAATACTGTGAGCTCTGTATCCTTTTATATTTTATATGTGCTTTGCCTGCTCTTGATTACAGGGTATTTTTTTTTTTTAACTGGCAGGTACATACATACTTGTTATATGAATTTTAAGTCCAGAGAGTGAATTTTGAGTAATAGTTTTTATACATCATTGTAGGAAATACTCAGGTGGAGGTCATTCAGGCAGAGCTACCTGTGTCCGTGATAAGGAAAAGTGGAAGGAAGACTGCAAGGCATATGGAGATGGGCTAAACATAGTCCCAAGTAGCTAATACACTTAGAGGACAAAACAAGAACCCAGACCAGCATCATATGTGATTTACTGTAAATGAAATGCTATAAGAAGGACTCCAGGGGCTGAGAGAAGCGAAGAGAAGTGTGTTCTTAGTTTAGAAGGAAACAGACTTGGAGAACAGCAGAAAAGCTACTTGGGCAGGACCAAAGCCATACACAGTAGGCGAACACTGGAGAGTCTTTGTGAGCACGTGTGCTCTCATCTCCTTTGTCTGTTAACTAGGAGTGGGGCTGCTGGGTCACACGTGGTCACTACATGGGGATCATTTTTAAGCCATTTTTCCAAATGACTGTATCACTTTGCCTTCCCACCAGCAGTGGCTGAAGGTGCCCGTATCCCCAAGAATAATTTAACATTGATAAAATAATCTAATATGTAGACTATATTTAAAGTTCTCTAATTATCAAAAACCCACCTTATAGCTTTAGAGAAAATAACTGTACTGAGATAATATACATATAAAGTTGACAGATTTAGAGCATACAGTTCACTGTGTTGAGCATATTTACAGAGTTACGTAGTGGTCACCATAATGTAATTTTGGAACATTTTTATGATCCTGGTCTGTTTAGCTATTTGAAAAAGTAATTCATGATCTTGTCCAGGATCATGCAGCGTATGAGTGGTTCCTCACCTGGGACCATCCACTGATGGTTCTCTTCATCCAATAGAACCATCCACTTCTGTTCACTCCCTGCTGGACATTGTTTGCAGCTTTTAGATGAGTTGCCTTCTAGGACACCCCATGATCTGGATCCCTCTGACTGTTCCTCATTATTAGATTTAGGTTAAACACTTGAGGCAAGAATAAAGCTGGCTGGTGATATAGTAGACACTGAAGAGGCATTCAGGACTCTTAACCAAGCAGCAAGTCAGGGTTGTGCCTCACAGCGATTGCTGTGGCATAGGCAGCCTGACTCCGAAGGCAGGGAGGCTGGTTAGGCTTCCACTGTAATACAGCAGTACCTGAAGGGAGATGGGGTTTGTGAGATTTAGGTTTTTTGTAACTAATTTTAATGGCCCTTATACTTGATGTAATTGTTATGCCAAATATATAGATGAGTACTCTCTTCTTTTAAAAATATATGTTAAATAGGCAAGTTTCCATCCAGTTCACTTCAGTCGTTAGTCTTGTCCAGCTCTTTGTGACCCTGTGGACTAAAGCACACTGGGCTTCCCTGTCCATCACTAACTCCCAGAGCTTGCTCAGACTCATGTCCATCGAGTTGGTGATGCCATCCAACCATCTCATCCTCTTAAATTTCCATGAGTTTCCGTTAAGTAATTGAAAAAAAAAATTTAAGTTTTGCTTTCCATATCATTTGAAGAAGGGAAATTATTTTAAACACTACTTAAGCTTATTAAAAACACATTTTTCAAGTATTATAAAATGGTTAGCTTTTATCAGCTTCAGGGCTTGTGTTGCTCCCAGAGTTTGCATATAACTGAACTCTCAGATCTGCTCACACCTGCTGAATTGATTCCACTTTGCATTCTAAGGTGTCAGTTTCTTCAAGCAAAGTTTTTTTTGCTTCTTCCAGCATTTCTCATGTTTTTCCTCAAGAGTGCCTGATGGGAAGATTGCCAGTCTGATACCATTAAGCAGTCCTCATCTACAAGCATGATGTCCTCACAAGCATCTCTAAGTTTTAGAACTGTTTCCTTTTTCTGTTTCTTGCTTCAGCTCTGTGATTCTACTTGTGTACTGTGAAAATGTGTCTGTTGTTGATTTTTAAAAGTAACGGTGTCTGCTACTGCTGCTTTCTTCATGGTGGCTGTCATCTTGGGCTTTTGAGATTTTCTTCTTAAGGCGGAAAAATAGTAAGGTACATGTTGCCATCAGCTATTCTTTGCCTGGTTCCAGGACTGTGATGTTGGGAGTCAGATAGCTTCCATTGAAACAAAAATTTCATATTGAACAGGAAAATGGGAGCTAGAAAAGGGTGTGGGCAGACGACAATAGGCACCACACAGCGGAGCATTCAAGAAAATGTTAAGTTTAGGGGTTTTTTGTGGAAAATCAGATGTAAACTCCAGAGGAGACTGGATGCTGAACCCTCTGCTGACTGGTTAGCAAAGGATAGAACACTGACACCGTGGTTCTTTTCAGGTCCCACTAAAACTATTGATTAGCACAGAGTTGAACTGGCAATTGTTGTTGAACAATCTGAGTGTATCTGTGGACCATCCAGAGCATTGAGGCCTTTTCCCCTTCTTGCAGTGACTTAAGGAGTTGAGGGGGGGGGGGGATGTGGGCTGAGTCCCTGCCTGCAGCTGAGCCTGCCTGCTGATGCTCTGTCTGTTCACAGTGCTCTGCGCAAGCGCCTCCGGGAGGACAGGAAGGCCAGCACCGCCCAGAAGGTGCAGCAGATGAAGCAGAGGCTGAGCGAGACCGAGCGCAAGAGGAAAAGGTGGTTATATTGGCAACCTATTCTCACTAAGATGGGGTTTATGTCAGTCATTCTGGTTGGCGCTTTTGTTGGCTGGACACTGTTTCTTCAGCAGAACGCCCTATAAGTAACTAATTCTGCCCCGCAAGCTTCGGCCCTAGCAGCTGACAGTGTTGCGTGAGTCACAGAGTTGGTCTGTCACAGAATCCTCACCCAGGTGGTGCGCGTGACTTGACACCCACAGAGAAGTGTGGTGTCTGGTCCCCCCAGCACCCCAGGGCACTGCCCACACTACCCACCCCCTAAGTAAAGACTTGAATGCTTCTTAAGAACTGGTACATTTTCCACTGTGTTCATACATGCTAAGTGTAATATTTCACCTGACCAGACTGAAAAATCCTTTACCATAAGGGTTCATTTTTGGAGGCTGTCTGGATTTTAACCTGCACTTGATATAAGCAATAAATATTGTGGTTTTATCGACATTATTATTGGAGAGAAAATTACCTTAAAGTAATGCGTGTAATGTATAATGTACTGTTGACATGGGCATCAACATTTTATATTCTTAACCATTTCAGGGTAAATATATTTTATAAGTACCTATTTAATCTTACTTTTGTAGTTAAATGTACTTTTTAAAAGCTCAATTTGAAAAAATCTGTTACCATAAAAATAATGATAAATTGTATGTTGATTCAATTGTACTGGATACGTTTTCTTAAAGAGAAGTTTGATATGAGCAGGTAGAGCTCTGAATAAGTAATTTTTACTATATATTTGCATTTCTTTTATGTTTTACAGTCTTCCCAATTTTAAAAAGAAAAACAAACAAAGAAACAAAAATTTTCTCTAAAAATATCTTTGAAGGAAGGTTCTCCTTACTGGCGTAGTCAGGTAACAGTTGGTCAAGACTTTGTAAAGAAACTGGTTTCTGTAAAGCCCATTATTAATACTGTTTATCTTTCAGGAAAATTTCAATGTAATTACCCTAAGTTATAATTGGGGTAAATCATGATTTAGGAAATCAAAATAAGGAGCAGCATTTTATTATCCATGATTTCCATTTATTTGACGGAAGTTTTGCAGTAAAAAAAATTTTCAAGTTCTTTCTACTTCAATAAATAGTATAATGATGTTCAAACCTTACACTGTCCCTTTAACTTCTTAATGAGTATTTTTAAAGCATATTGTTTAATGAATTTAACTGCTCATTTGAGTTCTAGTGTTTTAACTTGTTTTATTTAAACTTTAGGTGTTATAAATTTATTTGCTGAAATAATGAAATCACATTATTTTGGTGGTTTCAAACTATGCTGGTGGGATGTCTAAGGGGTCACCAGGAAGGGGATAGGGGGGACGCTGAACTTCCAACCAGGCGTCTCTGCTTTATCCACTTTACAGGGTAAGATTGCTGCACCAGGCTGAATTATTTTCAGAGAGCAGTTACCATTTAAACAACAGTTTAAAAAATGTCAGTATAGATAGACTTTTGAGTGGGTTTGAATAGCCTTCTAAGACTGTGAGAGCAGGACATGTGTGGTGCTCTCTGTGGAGGACAGTTGTGTTTGGAGCATGCCCCGCTCAGCACCACTGCATCCTGTTAGCTTTACACTGAAGGAGGAAAGAGGGACATTTCTGTGTCTGCCTGCTTGACACCTGTATTCAGGTACCAGGGTCCTTACGTTTTAGGTCATTATTGGTTTAAAATCTTTCTTTCCAATTTGCCTTGGTTTATCTTTGCTAAAATACAGTAATTACTATGCAAGTCAAATACAGGTAGACCTGTTCAATTCCAACTGCAGCTAGCCTTGCTTTCAGTAAAAGTGAAGTAAAAAGACTTCATGGGAAACACAAGCTGGTAATGATGCCCTTGTTCCCAGGCAGAGCAGGGCGACTGCTCTGTGGGGTTCAGTGCTTCAGCTTTGCTGTCTGTCTGCTTTCTGTCCTTCTGGAGCTGTGTGTCCTAATGTATTCTTCAAGTCACATCCAGGGCAGCAGACCCTTGTTAATCAACTTCTCCATAGGTTAGTTGTCTTCCTCCTCTCGGCAGATGCTTGAGGCGAGCACGTCGGTTTTTACCAGGGGTTGTGTTTTTTTTTACCATTTGCTACAAATGGGTGGTGAGGTGCCTGACCTTTATTAAAGGAGGCGTCTAGTTGAGGGAGGGAGGGCAGGTGGGGTCCTGGCCTCAGGTAACAGCCCCAGGGGTCAGCGGTCACGGCGGTCTGTGTCTTCCCAGGATGTGATCTTCATGGTATTTCCTAATTAGAACAGATGCTGAACATCAGTTCTATGTTTGACTTTGCTGAGGTGGTATTTTCTTAATAAAAAAAGCCAGAAGCTTTATTGTTTTTAAGAAAGAATATTTGCATTAATACTTGGTTCATTTTGTGTTCGTGTCTGTTTCTGCTCGTAAGCAGGCAGCCCTGATTCAGAGCCATCTTCTCCGGTTGCACCATGGGCTCCGACCTTGTGTCCACGTTCATCTGAGCTCTTTATGTCATCCTCCTGCTGGTTTTTATCTATGATTGCATGTGTGGAATATCCACAAACCCAATTCTCCATATTTAGTGGGTCCATATGTATCTTAATGTGAAAGTGCAGAGAGGGCTGTGGTGACTCAGACCGTTTCTTGTGTTTAGAGAACGATTTTGTGTTTGTCCTTTTTTTCCTTTGGTCTT
This sequence comes from Tragelaphus eurycerus, assembly GCA_935064755.1. Classification (NCBI taxonomy): domain Eukaryota; kingdom Metazoa; phylum Chordata; class Mammalia; order Artiodactyla; family Bovidae; genus Tragelaphus; species Tragelaphus eurycerus. Next base: position 20,426,450 of record CAKXYN010000023.1, read on the forward strand.
TTTGGTCCATTATGTATTGGTATTTCTACCAAAGAATGAACAAAAAAAGAGAAAAGAAGTGAAGTTGATTTTTTTTTTTAATATAGCTCTGCCTAACAGGTGTGTCAGAAGAAGGAATTGTGACTCAAATTATTAATTTTATGTACACTTGTGCATGTCCCCTTTGTTTCAGATAAACTAGAATTGATGGTTTGAATAAAAAAACACCTATTAGTTTAAGAAGCAGTTTCTGACTCAGAGCTATCCTTCTGCATTCATCAGTTCCACCTTTGCTTGCAGGATTCTTGGCAGTGATGGTTGTTTCCACTTAGTGGTGGTTTCCGCTGCTCCGGGCTCCGTGTTTCGGAGTATTCTCTGTTGACCTCCAGGTGATGCAGGTGTTTGGGTCACTGAGCCAGAGTCACCTGAGATTTGACTTTTCCACCGTCTTGGAAAAGTGATCCTGGTGCTGAAGAGTCCTGTGTGTTTAGAATTAAATTCTCAGAGAAAGCTGTAACTTCTGCAAGTCGCTTCTCTCTTAGAAGAATGTCTCGGACTGGATTCTGTGTGAGCCAACGTAGGCCAGAACTGATGATTGGAAATCTTGTATTGACCATTGTATACTCTAGGGAATGCACTTCTGAAGTGCCTACCTGGGTATTATACAGGATTTTTTATTTATTTATTTTTTAATTTTATTTATTAATTTTTGGTATGTGGGATCTTAGTTCCCCAACCAGGGATCAAACCTGTGCCCCCTGTGTTGGAAGCTCACAGTTTTAACCACTGGACCACCAGGAAAGTCTCCTGTACAGGTTTTAGGATCTTGCTGCCTTGATTTTTACTTTCAGACACAGTCTTACAGATACTTTGTAAATGTAGCTCACTGTTAGTCGAATGCCGCTATGCATGTCATCCACTCTTCCTGAGTCTAGGCAAGAGTGTAGGAATCACGCTATCTGTCAGTGCTGACTGGTTTCTGATTCTGGCAGGTCCAAGTGGGGCTGCCAGTGGGTAGGAAGCATGGGCGTGGGCAGGAGCAGTGAGTCTGGGCCCCCGTCCCCACGTCACAGCTGTTTACATCTCTCACATCAGGAAGCTCTTGTTTGGCTTTGACTTGTTTAGATGATGGGATGCAGCATCTTCTAAACACAGTTTTTAAAAAACAGAAATGTAGTATTTTTTCACATAATAAAATGCAATCCTCCTGGCTCACTGAAAATACAGGTCTTGTCTTCCCTGGATGATGTATTCTGGAGCTTTCCCTGAGCTTGCTGGTTTGAATTTGAGGCTGCTCTCCCTCACATCTGCCTTCAGAGCCCTGTTTCTGGGCCAGCGGCACCACAGCCCCTGCAGCAGCGGACGAGTCAGAAAGGCTGGGCGTCCTCTGTGCTCCTGGTTGTGTACATGCTGTCCCATCACGGAGGGTGCCTGGGCGAGCGGTGACTCAGCCAGAGGCTTTATCAGGAACAGCCTGACCATGGACATTCTGCAGCGCCCTCACAAGCTCTGTGTGGTTCATTGGGAGAATGAACAGTTCAGTCATTGGAACTCTTGCTGTTTTGGTTTTGTAATTTAGAGTGGAATATAGGACTTACAGGACTCAGGGCGGATATCGCTTGCAGAATCTAATACTTTCTGGTTTTCCACCACATACTATGTTTGGGGAACTGTAAGGAGAGTGGCTGGGAGTTTTTATCTTTATGGAGACCGTTCCCCCCCACCCCCCAAAGAAAAACATCAATTCTTTACTGTTGCTTTCATATGGTATAGATTTTTAAGACATATGATGACAAATTACTGCTATAAAAAACCTGAAGTTATTTTGAGTTTGGTGAATTCAGGAGAGGGAAACTGGGCAAGCTAATCTTGTCCGTAACGCAGTGAGTGCCTTGCTCACCCCAGAAAAGTGTGTGTGACTCTTCTTAGTGAAACATAAGTGTGAGCATCTGGTGGCTGGAACTACTTTGGGTACATTTGACTTTGTTCCTTTAGGTATGGAGATGGCCCCTGTTGAGACCTTAAGTTGTTCTACAGAGTCGTTCATCTAGTGAGTGTGTCGTTAATACACTGCCAGTTGTGTCAGTCAGTTTAAATACACCTCCCCTACATACACACACACTCCACCTCTCCTAAACACACGCACACACTCCACCTCTCCTAAATACACACACATACACCCTGAGTCAGAGAACCAGCAACTTGCCTGCGGCTCTACATCTTGTTCATGTCAGAGCTGAGACATGGACTCCCATCTGTAGAATCCCAGTGATTCCGGATCTCATACTTTCCCATTATGTCTCACTGGGCCTGTTTTTATGGAATATTTACATAGAACATTAGACAGCTACTTTTGCCTGTTAAAACCTGAAATAACCCTCTTTTTGTGGTTCAAGTGAAACAAACGTTTTTCCCTCCAAAAACTTTGTGGAGCAGTTTGAACTACTGCTGATCCAGAGGAATCCTGGAAATCAGACTACCCTGTGACTCAAACCATGGTTCCATTCACTCTGACTCGTGGGCTTTGTTCTTTTGCTTTCATGAGAGGGCTTTTGAAGGTGTGGGGAACACTACATATTTACAACAGTCAGGGTTGATCAGGAGCTTCATTTCTTACGTCAGCCACTTTGGTTCAGGGTTTGGTTTTGTTTCGCTTCCCTGCAGGAAGCACCCGTTGTGTTTCTGTGCCCACAGGCATCTAACGAGAATGTTCCCTTGGTGTCTGGACATTTCTGTGTTGGTGCTGGAAACCTGACACCAAAGAGCCAGCACTCAGGAAGAAGCCAACTCGCAGTGTTGGGGGTTTTGATGGAACATTTTGGATAAAAGTGTGGGTGCAGTTTATGTCTTCTGTTTATATACGTGGGGACACAATAATAACACAATTGAGATCTGGGCTGTTGTGTTTTTTTTTTTTTTTGTCATAGCAGAGGAAGTTGGGAAAAACCAGTTACCACCTCAGAAATTCAGCTGTTTGCAAATATTGTGAAATAACATTAAAATCTCAGCTGCCCTTAAACTAGTTATTTCATCTCTATCGCTTGTTGAAACTCTCGTTTATCTTAATTTTTTGGCATTAAAATACAATAAATCTATCAATTATTTCATGTCTGTGTTTTCTTTTAATACTTAAATCATGTCACTTCAGTTCTGCATTGCTGTGATCATTAGTGTTATCCTTCAGGACAAAATGCATGCTGCTCACAGTTCGTGAGTTAAAGATATAAGCCAACTTTATGTTCAGATGTTACACTCATTAATATTTTTAGCAGTATGATACATTGGAGGTCCAAATTGGATTAGACTTTTGCATTGAATTCCAAAGTATTGGTAAGTCTAGCACATACCATATAATCTTGCTGAACTGTTGTGGGTACATTTTTTTTTTTTAACCTGTCTGTACGTCAGTATCGCTCACGTGGAGGTCATTTCTTGAGTAATACAGGATGACCTACAAAATTCATAATTAGTGATTCTTGTAAAAGACTTGAGTTATGGTGCTTTAACATAAGTCTGCCTCACACCACCAGTTCTATTTGAAGAGCAAACACATAAGCAGCTTTACCAAGATAACAGTGAAGCATTTAGTGTGGTTGAGTGTGATGTGTTGGAATTTTTTTTTTTACCTTTTTAGTTCATTGTTAGTCCTTTTATGTCTGTGTGTGTCTATGTACGTCTGTGTGTTTGGTAAATACGAATTGAATAGATGACTTCTTATTTTATGTTTTAGGCCAAGATTGACAGACACCTAAATATTCATGCCTTGAGAATATTCTGCAGCTATAAATTTTGAACCATTGATGTGCAAAACAAGACCTGAAGCCCACTCCGGAGTCTCAGTGAGGCATGATAAGCCTGTAGATTGCCTCACATGTGTCTGTTTACAAAGTAAACCTTACATCCAACATCCAGGGAGCGAAGAGCACCACCAGCGGAAGACTGTGCAGAAGCCTCTAATTCAATGCATTGTTAAGTTTTCTAACGCGAGTGTGAAATGCAGAAAGATGTAAAACAAATAAATTAGGAAAGACTACTTTGTACTATACTGCCATTCCTACTGTATTTTTATACCTTTTGGCAGCATTAAATATTTTTATTAAATAGATGATGTTGGTTTGTGTGCATTATCTTAGGACAGTTCTGCCTCACATAATGAATGTTCTCCTAAGGGTCTACTCTCAGGTTTTTATATCTGGCAGTCAACGTTTACAGTGAAATTGGTTCAAAACATTGGTCCCTTGCTTCTTTGAGATTTTTATTTAGTTAGCCATCAGTAGCCTATCAGTGGGCTTCCCTGGTGGCCCAATGGTAAAAATAGTCTGCCTGCCAATGCAGGAGACCTGGGTTTGATTCCTGGGTTAGGAAGATCCTCTGGAGAAAGGAGAAAGGAATGGCAACCCACGTCAGTATTTTTGTTTGGAAAATTCCATGGACAGAGGAGCCTGGTGGGCTACAGTCCGTGGGGTTGCTGAAGAGTTGGGCACAACTGAACGACTAACACACACAGCCTATCAATATAGGTTAGGTGATGCAATGATATCCCTTTTGTTAATTGGAAAAGCATTAATATGGATGATGGTATTAAATAAGTGTTCAGTAAGTGTAGCACTGAAGTGCAGTTTCTGAATCACAGTCTCATGTTGAAGGCTGTGGTAAAGAGACCAAAGGCTCCTTCCCCAGGGGTTTTTGGCCTTCTGACCGTCTGATCTCCCAACGGTGTGGTGGGTTTGGGCTCAGAATCTACTCGTCAGGCTCCTGGTGAGGTTCCCACCTCTGCATCAGGTATCAGGTGAGCATCACCTTAACGTGTGACAACTCACTATTGTTTTGCCACTAAAGGTTTTGTAACACCGTTCATTGAATAATTGGTATCATCTTTCACAAATTTAATGACTTTCCCTTTTTGCCTTGTTGTCCAGCAAGTTTTGGTCTATTTTAGGAGTAAGCAGACATTACCAATCCCTAGTAAATCTTTCCTGAAGAATACATGGAAAATTTGTTAGGCCACAAAGTGCATCAAGATGTTCCTTCAGTGTGTCAACAGATCTTGAACACATTCTCTGTGCTTGGTGCCTCTGTTTTCTGACTTCCCCGTACTCTCCCCACGCAGTTCGTGGCTTTCTCTGGTGTCTCTCCAAAAATGTCTCATAGAGGTCATCTTCGCTCATGCTCTACCAAGCACAGTGGTCTCTATTTCGTTCTTCCCTTGTTTGACTTATTAAGGGCAGAATCACCTCCTTTGAAGCTTCTCCTTAGAGTCAGTAGGACTTCTTTCTGGGTTTTCTCAGTCCTTCTGCCTGACTCCGACTCCTCCTGGAACTTCAGACCTGTTGGTATTAATCTCCCTACCCCTCCTGACCGCCAGTCCCTGGCAACCACCATTCTACTGTTTGACTCTATGATTAGAGTATTTTAGATACTTTTATGTAGGAGGAAAATACGCTATTTGGCTTTCTGTGACTAGGTTGTTTCACTTAGCATAATTCTCTCAAGGCTCATTTATGTTTTTTAAGGCTGAGCAGTATTTCCTTCATTGCATGTATGGACCACACTTTTTTAATCCGTTCACCTGTCAGTGGTTGTCACTATATATCGGCTGTTACAAATAGTGCTCCAGTGAACATGGGAGTGCTCATGTGTCTATAAGATCCTGATTTGTTGGATTGATACCCAGAAGTTGGATTGCTGCATTGTGCGGTGGTCATGTTTTTAATTTCTTGAGGTACCTCTGTGCTGTTTGCTGCTGCAGCTGTACCATTTTGCATTCCCACCAGCAGTACGTGAGGGCTCCAGTTTCACCTCATCCTCACCATCACTTGTCTTTTTGATAACAACCCTGACAGGTATTGGTGATATCGCATTATGGCTTCAATTTGCAATTCCCTGCTGACTAGTGATGTTGAACATTATTCTGTATACCTGTTGGCCATCTGTATGTCCTCTTAGAGAAATGTCTGTTTACATTAAGTCCTTTACCCTTTCACTGGGTTTATTCTTTTGCTGCTGTGTTGTAGGAGCTCATTGTATATTTTGGAGACCAGCCCTTTATCAGGTATATGACTTACAAATATATTCTCCTATTCAGTATGTCATCTTCTTACTTTGTTGATGATTTTTTTTTTTTTTTTTTTGGCTATGCAGAAGTTTTTAAGTTTGATGTCCCACTTGTTTGTTTTGTATCTTGTTGCTCGTGCTTTAGGTGTGACTCCGTCTTCCTTCATGGGCACCCAAGTTGCAGCTGTGTCAGAACGTTTGGAATTAGTCGAATCTCCCTTACTCATTCATCTGCTAGGTGAATGTCTACTGAATACTTACATGCCAGGTGCTGTACTATCCAGGTTCAGTGACAAGGGGGCTGTGTTTTGGTCTACTGCAGTCTTGTGGGAAGGTCAACAATACACGTGTAAATAAGGAAATAAGCATGAAGTGAAGACTAGTGGTGAGCACTAGTGAAATGGTGAAAATGACCTGGGACGTGCTTAGATATGAAGAAACGGCTTTGGGAAAGCAGAGGCATCGTACAGCAACTTGGGATCCTTGCTCTGCTGCACTCCTTGGATAAGGATGTGGCCTTACCAGAAGTTTGACTCTGAGACACAAAGAGTCCCATGTTTGAAGGTGTTGGGTTAAAGTGCAGGGTGTTGATTGCCAGTATATATTCTAACGGACTGTCCATAAGAACCCCAGTTTGGAAAGGGCCAAGTCAAGGCAAGGGTCAAATTTCCCAGGTCTAGTGAGAGCCCACCCCATGGTCTCCATCCCTCTGAGATGTCTGGAGGCCCAGGGAAGCTGCTCTGAAATAAGCTTTATCAACCACTCTCGTGTGGTCACCTGCTTGTGATAAACGTTTATCTTCATTAAGTCAAGAATGTAATGTAAATCGTGGCTCTTTGGATGGGGCTTTTCCCAATATTCTCAGCCTATCTGACACGCTGTTGCTGCTGCTGCTGCTAAGTCGCTTCAGTCGTGTCCAACTCTGTGCGACCCCACAGACGGCAGCCCACCAGGCCCCGCCATCCCTGGGATTCTCCAGGCAAGAACACTGGAGTGGGTTGCCATTTCCTCCTCCAATGCATGAAAGTGAAAAGTGAAAGTGAAGTCGCTCAGTCGTATCCGACTCTTAGCGACCCCATGGACTGCAGCCTACCAGGCTCCTCCGTCCATTGGATTTTCCAGGCAAGAGAACTGGAGTGGGGTGCCATTATGCTGTAGCATCCCACAAATGGCATGGATGTGAAAACACCTCCACCGGATGGAATGTGGGCAGAGAGTCAGGAAACCAAGGAGACATGACAGCATGTGGCCCAGGACTTCTGACCGTCTGGTGCACAGGAAGGAAACAGACAGCAGAGCTTGGTGCATGTTTCTCTTTTGCAGCCTCTAAAACAGAACTCCCCAGGGAAGAAGGTCCTGGGAAATGTGTTCTCTGCCTCAGAGGGGAGTGGTGGCACCATGTCACAGCGGGCAGCCAAGCCCAGCCTTGGGGCTGGCATCCAGCATGCACTCGCCTCAGAGCAACAGGAAGTAAAGACCTCAGCACACATACATATCAGATAATCACAGTGTACACTTTGTGCTCAGTCCCTCAGTAGTGTCCAGCTCTTTTGCAACCCCATGGACTGTAGCCCATCAGACTCCCCTGTCCATGGTTGTCTAGACAAGTATACTGGAAGGGGTTGCTATTTCCTCCTCCAGGGGATCTTCCCAACTCAGGGACTGAACCCACATCTCTTCTGTCTCCTGCATTGGCAGGCAGATACTTTACCTTTAGCACTACCGGGGAGCCAATACATAATCAGATAGTCACAGCGTACACTTTAATATCTTAAAATTTTGTCAAGTATATCTTTGCGACCCCATGGACTGTAGCCCACCAGGCTCCTCCATCCATGGGATTTTCCAGGCAAGAATACTGGACTAGGTTGCCATTTCCTTCTCCAGGGGATCTTCCTGACCCAGGGATCAAACCGAGTCTCCTGCATTGTAGGCAGATGCTTTACCATCTGAGCCACCAGGGAAATCCAAGTATATCTCAGTAAAGTACAAAAAAAAAAAAAAAAAGTAAAGATGAAGACGAGTTGGAAGCACCAGTATTAATTACTCCACCCAGAAGAAAAAGCTGGTCACGTTTGGCTGCAGGAATGTTAAAGGTGGGCCTGACAAAGTGGAACCATTTGAATCTTTGAAAGACCGAAAGACTGGTGATGTTCATCAAGGGTAAAGCATGTACAATATTGGGAAGATGAAAAGTTCTGGAGATGGTGGTGGTTGCATGACAGCATGAATTATACTTTATGTCATAGAACCAAGCAGATGAAAATGGTCAGTTTTACGTATTTTTAGCACAATTATTGCCTGGAAAATCCCATGGACGGAGGAGCCTGGTAGGCTCCAGTCCATGGGGTTGCTGAGCGGCTTCACTTTCACTTTTCGCTTTCATGCATTGGAGAAGGAAATGGCAACCCACTCCAGTGTTCTTGCCTGGAGAATCCCAGGGATGGGGAGCCTGGTGAGCTTCCGTCTATGGGGTCGCACAGAGTCGGACACGACTGAAGCGACTTAGCAGCAGCAGCAGCAGCACAATTATGTGTGTGTGTGTGTATGTGTTGTAGAAAAGTTCTTCCTATTTATTCATCTGTGAAATAGGAGTAATAGTACCTATGCTTCAGAGAGCCATTAAGAGGATGCAGCTAAGATGCTGAGCTCTTAAATAGTCACTGATTTCAGCGTTCCTATTACCTACATGCATGCATGTGTGCTAAGTTGCCTCAGTTGTGTCCAACTCCTTGCAACCCCATGGACTATAGCCCACCAGGCTGCTCTGTCCATGGGATTCTCCAGGCAAGAATATTGGAGTAGGTTGCCATGCCTGTCTACAGGGATCTTCCCAACCCAGGGATTGAACCTGCATCTCTTATGTCTCCTGCATTGGCAGGTAGGTCCTTTACCACAACTGCCATCTGAGAAGCCAGTTACCTAAACGGTATGTTACTTATATTGTAATAAAAAATGCACTAGGCATCAGCTGGATGATCAAGGTCAGTGTCAGCAGTGATAAACTGTGTCGGTGGTAAGCACTCTTGGCACCATATGGTGAGAAGACGACTTTACTTCTGTGGTCCTCACTGCAGAACACATAAGCCCAGTCTGCTCAAGAGGAAAATGTCAAGACAAACCCTAGCTGAGGGTATACCAAACCTGCCCTCCTCAAAACTGTAAAGTTATCAAAACAAGGGACGTCTGAGAAATTGTCATAGGCCTGAGGAGCCCAAGGACATCTGGTGACTAAAAATAGTGTGTCCTGGATGAGATCTTGGAACAGAAAAAGGACATTGGGTGAAAATAAAGGAAAATGAACAGTGTGAACTTTAGGTAATAAGAATGTTTTAATATTGGTTCATTAATTGTGACAAATGTATCTACTATTCTAATGTAATATGTTATTAGAGAAACAGTGTGGGGTGTATGGGGACTCTCTTGTTCAGTTGCTAAGTTGTGTCTGACATTTTGCAACTCCATGGACTGCAGCACACCAGACTTCCCTGCCCTTCACCATCTCCCTGACTTTGCTCAAACTCATGTCCATTGAGTTAGTGATGCAATCCAACCATCTCTGTTGTCTGCTTCTCCTCTTGCCCTCAGTCTTTCCCAGCATCAGTGTCTTTTCCAATGAGTCGACTCTTTGCATCAGGAGGCCAAAGTGTTGGAACTTAAGCTTCAGCATCAGTCCTTGCAATGAATATTCATGGTTGATTTCCTTTAGGATTGACTAGTTTGATCTCCTTGCTATCCAAGGGACTCTCAAGAGTCTTCTTCAGCACCATAATTTGAAAGCATCAATTCTTTGGTGCTCAACCTTCTTTATGGTCCAACTCTCACACCCATAACCTGACTACTGGAAAAACCATAGCTGTGACAAAATGGAACTTTGTTGGCAAAGTGATGTCTCTGCTTTTTAATACTTTGTGTAGGTTTGTCATCGTTTTCCTTCCAAGGAGCAAGCATCTTTTAACTTCATGGCTGCAGTCACCGTCCACAGTGATTTTGGAGCCGGAGAAATTAAAATCTGCTGCTATGTCCACTTTTCCCCGGTCTACTTGCTATGAAATGATGGGACCGGATGTCATGATCTTAGCTTTTTGAACGTTGAGTTTTAAGCCAGCTTTTTCACTCTCCTCTTTCACCCTTATCACCCTGTTACCATTACTGACTCAAAGTTTTCTTTTATTTCTGAAGTCATTGCGAGCTCTTTTCACAAGTCAGGCACTCCCAGTCCAGAGCTGAAATGCAGAAATGCAGTCCACCACACGGGGTCGCTGTCGAGTCCGGGGGTCGGTCACTCTTAGAATTCCCCTCCTGGCGCGGAAAAGCCCCTCTCCTGTGCATGCACGCCGGCTTTCCGGCCTCCTGGAGCACGAGGCCGAGGCAAGTGGGTGTAGCCTGGCAACAGCTGTCTGCAAACTCTCCTCCCCCAGCTTGTTCGTGGATGACACCAGGCGTCCTTCACGTGGACCAAACACGAGAGATAGCAGGGCGGGGGCTCCCCGCAGTGTTGATCGTCACTGGTGACTGAAGGCTCTTGGCCCCCAGGCCCACTGGCCCGAGGCCAGGCTGCCCTTCCCGCCTCCGCAGATCCATCTCCCCACGGGAGGAAGGGGCACCCCAGAGGAGCTCAGGGAGGGAGGCCATGGCCTGAGGCCAGCCCAGGGTGCCCGGAGTTGAGGCCGGACCAGGAGGTGCTCGTGGGCACAGCCAGACACTCAGGACCCGGCCTGCAGCTGGCAGGGTGAAGAGCAAGGCCTGCGGACCCCCCAGAGCTTCACGTTTACCCCCGAAATCCGCCCCTAGCACCCCTGGAGAAGGCGACAGCAGGTCGGAGTCAGCAAGTCATGGACACAGGTCCGGGGAGGAGGAAGACACACGCCAGCGTGGAGACGGAGCCTGCGAGGCCGCCATGGTCTTCGCCCCTAGGGCCAGCCGAGGGTTTCACGTCCCCCTTTTACCTGGTTCCTGGTCTGCCCTCTCTGGACCGCAGCGGGTTGACAAGATTCTTCGTCCACTTGGCTCCTCGGAGCTTTCAAATGGTCTGTTTTAACCTTTTTTAAAACCTCATCAATTGGCTCTTTAATTATATTCACTCGGGTTCAAGTCCAGCACAGTTTCCAGCAGGTGTTGTCATCGCCAGGTTGGCCTCGGGTGGGTCCGGGACCAGAACAGGTGCGGACTCTGCCACACACCTTTTGCAATGTCTGTCCTCTGTGTCCTTCAAGGACGCAATCAGCAAAAAGCAGTTCCAGGAGGAAGTGTCCTTAAACGCCTGCTGACGTTTCCTGCCTCTTGAAAAGGCGCTTCTCGGTTGTGATTTGTGGTGACCACATTCTGAGATACTGTGTGGCCTTGGCTGTCGCCGGGCACAGTACCCAGAGTCAGCTGGATGTGACAGCTATGGCAGAGAGCTGACTGAATGGGATTCTAATTACATATCTCCCTGACAGGCCGTAATTTAGTTTTATAAGCAAGCAACCAAAAATCCTTCACAGTGTAGTTCCAGGGAGAAATAATAGTATGAGTGGCTGGAAAGTACACTGTCTTAATGTCAAACCAGTTTTACGAACAATTGAAAGCCAGTGTTTGGCTAAGAGGATGACAGGACCGTCTCTGCCCTACTGTTCACTCTTCTAAGAGCAGGGTCAAGGTCTGGGACTTTTCAGCTGTGTGTGTGTCTCTCCCTTGTATTTTATGCTTCATTCATTCAATAGTAGGTGCTATTCTGGGGCCTGTCACACACCCAGAAAGCAGCAGAGTTAAGTCCTGAGGTGATGCCCATTCTGTAGGTGGTTCAGCAGTATCACAGTGAGGCCATCAGTTCAGGGCCTGAATGTGGACAATGGTCAGCAAACACCAGGGACCACAACACATTGCTCAGAGCCTTTGCAAAGCTCTGAGTGGTGGGTGTACCCTTGAGTCAGACAGTGTGGGCCTGGCTCTGTGTCTGGGTGTGGTAGGAAGTCAGTGAGCGCCAGGTCTGCGTGGACTTTGACCATTCAGCAGAGGTGGGAGGTGGGCTGGGAGCGGACAGAGGCCTGGTGAGGCACTTAGGGAGGCAACTGAGATGTTTAGCCTGAGAGCAGAGTGGCGACGTGAACACCGAGCTGACTGGTGATTGGACCCCGACCAACCTCCTTTTCCCATCGTGCCCCCCTGCTTTGCCAGACGTATTGAACAAGTTTTCACTGTGCTTCCTGTTCGTCCTAAGTGTTAGCTCCCAACAGGACAGGGATCTGCAGTGCTGAAACCGTGCCTGGCTTGTAGTAGGTTTTCATTTTACCAAAGATAGTAAGAAAATTGGTGGTTATGTTACAACTTGTTCCTGAGCAACTACATCAAGTTCAGAACTGTCCCCTAAATTGTAAGTGTGCTGTGCTGTGCTGTGCTTAGTTGCTCAGTTTTATCTGACTCTTTGCAACCCCGTGGACTGTAGCCTGCCAGGCTCCTCTGTCTATGGGGGAAAACTGGAGTGAGTTGCCATTTCTTCCTCCAGGAGATCTTCCCGACCCAGGGATCAAACACAAGTCTCTCTCTCTTTTTTAAGTTTATTTTAATTGGAGGATAATTACTTTATAATATTATGGTGGTTTTTGCCATACATCGACATGAATCAGCCATGGGTGCACATGTGTCCCCCAATCCTTGCGTCTCCTGCATGACAGCTGGATTCTTTACCATTGCAGTTGTCACCTGGGAAGCCCATTTCAAAATGAATATATGTTAACTGTATATAGTTGAAACAATAGAATAAAGTAAAAAATCACCCATATATAGCTGCTGCTGACATTTTGGCTGCCCCACATTTTTCCAGCCCCTAAATTGAGACTCTGTGATAGTATTTTGTGGCCCCCTTTTTTTTTTTCCCCTCTTAACCTCTTAGTTATTGTGCAAATCAATCACAGTCTTGAGCATAGAAACTCCACATCAGCCTAGTGGGCTGACCAAGTTGGCAAGTCCAGTCAGCTCTTTGTTGAGAACTGCTGTGAAATTAAAATGTATATGCCACTCACAAAATATGGTTGAAATACTCATTATAGAATTTTCCATCTTGGGGGGAAAAAAAAGTATTTTCAGAGTATCTAAAATTAAATAGTCTCTATTCAGTAATACTAATCTATTTAGAAGCTTAAATGGAATTACTGCCAGATGAAATATATGTTTTATCTTCACTTCTTGTATTGTTTTATATGGTTTATCTTCCTCTCAAAAGAAAAAAATATATATTTCTACCAACAATAAGGGTTTTTTCCCCATAAGTGTACTCAATAGCAGTAGCCTTTAAAAACCATGTAATTTCAAGGTCAAAGAAAATGAAACAAGCAAACCAATAAGAAAATTGAAGGAAGAAAATAAGATTTAAAATTTTATTTCAGTTAGTAACTAGTCAGTAGAAGTAAAGATGTTTATAAATTCTTATACATTCTGCATTGTGTAAATCACATCCTAGACACAGATTTTTTTCTTAAAGACACATTGATTTTGCAAAGAAAAAAGTAATATAACTTACATATTAAAAGAGAAACAGTTCCCTCTACTGGATGTTTAAATAGAAAGCTATACACGCTGAGCTCTTGCATCATGGGTTTGCACAGGAAGGTCTGAGGGGGTGCGACAAGGTGGACATGATGGTCTCTGCAGGGTGGTATGGGGTGGGCATGGCAGGAAGAAGCTGACAGAGTAGTTCACATTTGTGTTGTTTGAATTTTTTGGTTGCATTGGGTTTTCGTTGCTGCACGTGAGCTTTCCCTAGTTTCGGCCAGCAGGGGCTTCTCTTGGTTGTGGTGCACAGGCTTCTCTGGCAAAGCACAGGTTATAGGCAAAGGGGTTTCAGTAGTTGCAGTGTGTGGACTCTTGGGTGTGCAGGCCCAATAGTTGTGGCACAGGGGCCTAGTTGCTCCATTCTATGTGGAATCTTCCTGGATGAGGGATTGAACCCTTGTCCTCTGCTTTGGCAGGTGGATTCTTATTCACTGTTCCTCCAGGGAAATCCTGTTCAAATTTTTTTACAGTGAAAGTGTATTCATCACTTTCACAAGTAAACAATTTTTAAAAACTATGCAACATTCTATGTCAATATAATGTCACTTAAAATATTTATACATTTATATACAGAATGAAAAAATATTTGGGTTGAATCACACTAGAAGGCTGTTTTTTATTTTGGTTGCAAAGATTTTGGATGATATTTATTTTTCCTTATGCTCTTTTGTGTTACCTAATATTTTATAATATGCATGCATTGAATTTACAATTAGGAAAAATATTCTACTTAGCAATAAAAATTAAAAGCCTATTAAAAGTTAGGTAGAAAAAGTGTTTTTGTTCAGTGAAAAGGATCTTGCTTCGATTATTATTATTAACCTACTCAGTTTTTATTTGACTGTTACTTAGGTAAGAGCTTATTCTGTAAGAAATGTATATTGGAAAATATGAAAATTGGATGCTGATAATCTGCCAAGCTGTATAACTGAAATAACTCAAGAAATCATATGTAGGGAGTTATTTGTGGATTGTGTGCTTCCACCCTGTGGTTGTTTAGAACTCAAAGCATTTTACCACAGACATGATCTAAACGTCCTTCTCACATTGGGTAAAAGTATGTTTTGTGCAAAGTATAGCTAAACCAGTATGTTAATTGCAATAAGAAAAATAGTAAACAATAGTTGTAGTGAAGAATAGTCAACAGTCTTCCCTTAGTAGTAGTATAACCCGTATAAGAGCTGGGCCCCTTGGCCTGTGAGCTGAAATAAAGATTCTCAAATGCCAGCATTTGGTGTGGGGAAACCCAAACCTCTGGAGGATTTCTGTGAATCCACAGCCACTTATTCTCTCCTGTTCTAAATGTCAGGAATATTTGTTCACATTAATGCATGGATGAACATCGTAGGTCTGACTCAAGATCCTGGAAGCAAGTGGGAGGGGGGCTTTTATCAATCACTCAGTACCCCCCTGAACAACTCCCTAGTACCCCATCCCACACCCTCACAACCTTTGTCTTCTTTCTGTTTCTGTGAGTCTGATTACTTTAGATACTTCATATAAGTGGAATCATGCAGTATTTTTCTTTTTATGACAGGCTTATTTCACTTAGCATCATGTCCTCAAGGTTTGTCCATGTTGTAGTGTATGAGAAGACTCCTTTTTTATGGCTGAAAAATATCCCATTGTATGGAGAGATGTTTTCTTTATACATTCATCTATCTATGGGCATCTAGGTTGCTTCCAAATAGGAGAAAGTATGTCAAGGCTGTATATTGTCACCTTGCTTATTTAACTTATATGCAGAGCACATCATGAGAAACGCTGGGCTGGAAGAAGCAGAATCTGAAATCAAGATTGTGGGGAGAAATATCAATAACCTCAGATATGCAGATAACACCACCCTTATGGCAGAAAGTGAAGAGGAACTAAAAAGCCTCTTGATAAAAGTCAAAGTGGAGAGTGAAAAAGTTGGCTTAAAGCTCAACATTCAGAAAACGAAGATCATGGCATCTGGTCCCATCACTTCATGGGAAATAGATGGGGAAACAGTGTCAGGCTTTATTTTTCTGGGCTCCAAAATCACTGTAGATGGTGATTGCATGAAATTTAATTTTAGTTTTAATTAAATTTAATTTCAGCCATGAAATTAAAAGACTTTTACTCCTTGGAAGGAAAGATATGACTAACCTAGATAGCATATTTAAAAGGAGAGACATTACTTGGCCAACAAAGGTCTGTCTAGTCAGATCAGATCAGATCAGATCAGATCAGTCGCTCAGTCGTGTCTGACTCTTTGCCACCCCATGAACCGCAGCACGCCAGGCCTCCCTGTCCATCACCAACTCCCGGAGGTCACTCAGACTCACATCCATCGAGTCAGTGATGCCATCCAGCCATCTCATCCTCTGTCGTCCCCTTCTCCTCTTGGCCCCAATCCCTCCCAGCATCAGAGTCTTCTCCAATGAGTCAACTCTTTGCATGAGGTGGCCAAAGTACTGGAGTTTCAACTTTAGCATCATTCCTTCCACAGAAATCCCAGGGCTGATCTCCTTCAGAATGGACTGGTTGGATCTCCTTGCAGTCCAAGGGACTCTCAAGAGTCTTCTCCAATACCACACTTCAAAAGCATCAATTCTTCGGCGCTCAGCCTTCTTCACAGTCCAGCTCTCATATCCATACATGACCACAGGAAAGGCTGTGAGTCCTTTACCACAGTTGGGCTGTGAGTGCCGAAGAATTGATGCTTTTGAACTGTGGTGTTGGAGAAGACTCTTGAGAGTCCCTTGGACTACAAGGAGATCCAACCAGTCCATCCTAAAGGAGATCAGTCCTGGGTGTTCGATGGAATGGCTGATGCTGAAGCTGAAACTCCAGTACTTTGGCCACCTTATGTGAAGCGTTGACTCACTGGAAAAGACTCTGATGCTGGGAGGGATTGGGGGCAGGAGGAGAAGGGGACGACAGAGGAGGAAATGGCTGGATGGCATCACCGACTCGATGGACATGAGTTTGGGTAAGGTCCGAGAGTTGGTGATGGACAGGGAGGCCTGGCGTGCTGCAATTCATGGGGTTGCGAAGAATTGGACACGACTGAGCGAGTGAACTGAACTGACTGAGGATGCTTCCACATCTTGGCTATTGTGAGTAATGCTGTAATGAACATGGGTATACAAACATCTCTTTGTATCCTGTTTTTAATTCTTTTAGATATGTGCCAAGAAGTAGGATTGCTAGATCAAATGGTAGTTCTACTTTTAATATACTTAGAAACCTCCATACTATTTTCCATAGTGGTGAAAGGTTGTTGTTGAATCACGAGAAGACACCAGGATTCTTGGCCCCCGGAAGAATTCAATCCAGGGCCAGAGATGAGGCTTGATCGCTCAGAGCTTTTGTGTAATAAAGTTTTATTAAAGTATAAAGGAGATAGTGAAAGCTTCTGACATAAGCATCAGAAGGGGGTAGAAAGAGTACCCGCTTGCTAGTGTTAGCAATGAATTTATATACTCTCCAATGAATCCAAAGAATGTCTGGAGGTCGTAAAGACCTCACCAGACCTACTCCCATAATTTACATTTTAAGATAACAGAATTAGCCAGAAGGTTTAATCCAGAGACTGTCCTCAGGCAGGATACATTATTGTTATATAACCTTGAGAACCTCATGAACAGTATGAAAAGGCAAAATGATAGGATACTGAAAGAGAAACTCCCCAGGTCAGTAGGGGCCCAATATGCTACTGGAGATCAGTGGAGAAATAACTCCAGAAAGAATGAAGGGATGGAGCCAAAACAAAAAGAATACCCAGCTGTGGATGTGTCTGGTGATAGAAGCAACGTCCGATGCTGTAAAGAGCAATATTGCATAGGAACCTGGAATGTCAGGTCCATGAATCAAGAAAAATTGGAAGTGGTCAAACAAGAGATGCCAAGAGTGAATGTCGACATTCTAGGAATTAGCGAACTAAAATGGACTGGAATGGGTGAATTTAACTCAGAGGACCATTGTATCTACTACTGCGGGCAGGAATCCCTCAGAAGAAATGGAGTGGCCATCATGGTCAACAAAAGAATCTGAAGTGCAGTACTTGGATGCAATCTCAAAAATGACAGAATGATCTCTGTTTGTTTCCAAGGCAAACCATTCAATGTCACAGTAATCCAAGTCTATGCCCCAACCAGTAACGCTGAAGAAGCTGAAGTTGAATGGTTCTATGAAGACCTACAAGACCTTTTAGAACTAACACCCAAAAAAAGATGTCCTTTTCATTATAGGGGACTGGAATGCAAAAGTAGGAAGTCAAGAAACACCTGGAGTAACAGGCAAATTTGGCCTTGGAATACGGAATGAAGCAGGGCAAAGACTAACAGAGTTTTGACAAGAAAATGCACTGGTCATAGCAAATACCCTCTTCCAACAACACAAGAGAAGATTCTATACATGGACATCACCAGATGGTCAACACCGAAATCAGATCGATTATATTCTTTGCAGCCAAAGATGGAGAAGCTCTATACAATCAGCAAAAACAAGACCAGGAGCTGACTGTGGCTCGGACCATGAACTCCTTATTGCCAAATTCAGACTGAAATTGAAGAAAGTAGGGAACACCACTAGACCATTCAGGTATGACCTAAATCAAATCCCTTATGATTATACAGTGGAAGTGAGAAATAGATTTAAGGGCCTAGATCTGATAGATAGAGTGCCTGATGAACTATGGAATGAGATTCATGACATTGTACAGGAGACAGGGATCAAGATGATCCCCATGGAAAAGAAATGCAAAAAAGCAAAATGGCTGTCTGGGGAGGCCTTACAAATAGCTATGAAAAGAAGAGAAGTGAAAAGCAAAGGAGAAAAAGAAAGATATAAACATCTGAATGCAGAGTTCCAAAGAATAGCAAGAAGAGATAAGAAAGCCTTCTTCAGCAATCAATGCAAAGAAATAGAGGAAAACAACAGAATGGGAAAGACTAGGGATCTATTCAAGAAAATCAGAGATACCAAAGGAACATTTCATGCAAAGATGGTCTCGATAAAGGACAGAAATGGTATGGACCTAACACAAGCAGAAGATATTAAGAGGTAGCAAGAATACACAGAAGAACTGTACAAAAAAGAGCTTCACGACCCAGATAATCATGATGGTGTGATCACTGACCTAGAGCCAGACATCCTGGAATGTGAAGTCAAGTGGGCCTTAGAAAGCATCACTACGAACAAAGCTAGTGGAGGTGATGGAATTCCAGTTGAGCTATTCCAAATCCTGAAAGATGATGCTGTGAAAGTGCTGCACTCAATATGCCAGCAAATTTGGAAAACTCAGCAGTGGCCACAAGATTGGAAAAGGTCAGTTTTCATCCCAATCCCAAAGAAAGGCAATGCCAAAGAATGCTCAAACTACCGCACAATTGCACTCATCTCACATGCTAGTAAAGTAATACTCAAAATTCTCCGAGCCAGGCTTCAGCAATATGTGAACCGTGAACTTCCTGATGTTCAAGCTGGTTTTAGAAAAGGCAGAGGAACCAGAGATCAAATTGCCAACATCTGCTGGATCATGGAAAAAGCAAGAGAGTTCCAGAAAAACAGCTATTTCTGCTTTATTGACTATGCCAAAGCCTTTGACTGTGTAGATCACAAGAAACTGTGGAAAATTCTGAAAGAGATGGGAATACCAGACCACCTGATCTGCCTCTTGAGAAATCTGTATGCAGGTCAGGAAGCAACAGTTAGAACTGGACATGGAACAACAGACTGGTTCCAAATAGGAAAAGGAATACGTCAAGGCTGTATATTGTCACCATGTTCTCTTGAGAAATCTGTATGCAGGTCAGGAAGCAACAGTTAGAACTGGACATGGAACAACAGACTAGTTCCAAATAGGAAAAGGAATACGTCAAGGCTGTATATTGTCACCATGTTTATTTAACTTATATGCAGAGTACATCATGAGAAATGCTGGACTGGAAGAAACACAAGTTGGAATCAAGATTGGAATCAAGACCTACAAGACCTTTTAGAACTGACACCCCCAAAAGATGTCCTTTTCATTATAGGGGACTGGAATGCAAAAGTATCAAGTCAAGAAACACCTGGAGTAACAGGCAAATTTGGCCTTGGAATACGGAATGAAGCAGGGCAAAGACTAATAGAGTTTGGCCAACAAAATGTACTGGTCATAACAAACACCCTCTTCCAACAACACAAGAGAAGACTCTATACATGGACATCACCAGATGGTCAGCACTGAAATCAGATTGATTATATTCTTTGCAGCCAAAGATGGAGAAGCTCTATACAGTCAGGAAAAACAAGACCAGGAGCTGACTGTGGCTCGGACCATGAACTCCTTATTGCCAAATTCAGACTGAAATTGAAGAAAGTAGGGAAAACCACTAGACCATTCAGGTATGAACTAAATCAATTGCCTTATGATTATACAGTGGAAGTGAGAAATAGATTTAAAGGCCTAGATCTGATAGATAGAGTGCCTGATGAACTATGGAATGAGGTTCGTGACATTGTACATGAGACAGGGATCAAGACCATCCCCATGGAAAAGAAATGCAAAAAAAGCAAAATGGCTGTCTGGGGAGGCCTTATAAATAGCTGTGAAAAGAAGAGAAGCGAAAAAGCAAAGGAGAAAAGGAAAGATATAAACATCTGAATGCAGAGTTCCAAAGAATAGCAAGAAGAGATAAGAAAGCCTTCTTCAGTGATCAATCTTCCCAGTCCAGGTATCAAACCCATGTCCCCTGCTTGGCAGATTCTTAACCAGTGCACCACTAAGGGAGTCCATCAGTTGTAATCTCTTTTTCATTTCTGATTTCTTTTTCTTTCTTAATCTAGCTAAGGATTTATCAATTTTGTTGGTCTATTCAAAAAAACTGACTCTTACTTTCATTGACTTTTTTCTATTCTTCTCTAATGTTTGTTGTTTCCTTCTTTCTAACTTTGGGTTAAAGGTCTTCCTTGAAGTATAAAGTGAGATTGTTGATTTGAGAAATTTCTTCTATTTTAATGTCATTGTTTATTGTTCTAAACTTCTTTCTTACTACTGCATCCCACAAATGAGTGTATATTGTGCTTTTATTTTCATTTGTATGAAGATATTTACTAGTTTCACTTGCGTTGTTTGACTCACTGGTTGTTCAAAAATATGTTAATTTGCTTTTGTGAATCTTTTTTTTTTTTTTCAATTTTACAGCTATTGATTTAATAGTTTCATTCCATATTAGTCAGAAAAGATACTTGGTATGATTTCAGTGTGGTTTAACTTTCTTTTTTGTGGCCTAACATGTGATCTATCATGGAGAACGTTCCATGTACACCTGAGAAGAATGTGTGTTCTGTGCTGTTGTGTGCAATGTTCTGCATGTTAGGTCCAATCGATCTAGTGTTTTCAGTCCTGTTTCCTTACTGGTCTTGTATCTGGTTGTTATACCCATTACTGAAAATGGGTTATTGAATGTGTCATGGTCTATTTCTCTCTTCAATTTTGCCAAGGTTTGCTTTATATATTTGGGTGCTCTGATGTTAGGAGCCTATATATTAATAGTTATATCTTGTGTATTGACCCTTTTATCTTATAAAATGTCCTTTTCTCGAGTTTTTGACTTAAAAGTCTGTTTTGTCTGATAATACTGTAGCCACCCCTGCTCTTTTTCAGTTATCATTTGTGTGGAGTATCCTTTCCCTACCCTAACCTATAGTAGTTTCCAAAAAGGGAACATATCAGACTATAGAGAACCCAGACTAATTTATCAGAAATAAATCATTTACTGAATGCTGTGGAGTAGGGTGGGGCTTTCCTGGTGGCCCAGCAGTAAAGAATCTGCCTGCAATGCAGTAACCTCGGAGACTTGGATTTGATCCCTGGGTTGGGAAGATCCCCTGGATGGCAGGAAATGGCAACCCACTCCAGTCAGTATTCTTGCCTGGGAAGCCCCATGGACAGAGGAACCTGGCAGGCTATACAGTCCATGGGGTTGCAAGAGTCAGACACAACTGAGTGACTGAACAACATGGAGTAGGACTGTGCCCCTTAGCATCATAAGCCCTTGTTTTACAGATTAGAAAGCCAAGGCACAGAGGGAATGTGACAAAATAGCAGGGAAAAAGGGACTGGTATGTATTAGGCATGCAAAAATGAAAACCTTTTCTTTCATACTAAAAGTCTTTGAGATGGGGCAACTATTCTGGATGGAGGAAGAAGCCATGAGCCAAAGAACACGGCAACTTCTAGGAGCTGGAAAGGGGTAGCAAACGATTCTCTCCAAGACCCTCCTGAGGAAACGCAGTCCAGCCAGCACCGTAACTGGCCCAGGGAGACCTATTCTGGACTTCTGATATCCGCAATTTTAAGATAATAAACTTATTTTGTCTTAAGTTACCCAGTTTATGGTAATTTGTTACAGCAGACAGAGGAAACTTATATAGAAGTCTGAGTCAAAAAAACACATTTTAGCCAAAATTACTTAGAAAACAGTTTATTGCACAAAATTTACATTTGTTGTAGATGATAGAAAACATGGTAAAAACAACCTTGTGTTAATCCATTTTTCCTGGAGATTTTTCTGTGGAAAGTAAAGATTTCGTAATACGTTCTTTTTATACAGTTGTTTACCAGTTGTGTTGGTAATAAGCATCTTGGGAAGTAAGGTATAAAACTGAAACAGATCAGAAGAGTGCAGGGGGAAGACCACTGCCAAAGAGTAACCTCCAGGAACTCGGCATTTTCCAGGGCAGGGAAGATGCTGTGGGGTCCTCACACTGCAAGTGAAGAACAGAGTATCTGAGTCCTTCAGCTTTACTGCTCCCTCTCCCTTTAACACATACTACAGAACTCTCTTGTTTGTTCCTTTTGGTTTTGGCACTTCTAGCTTTTATTGTAAGGAAAAAACAAAGTAATAAATTTCTGTCTTTATATCAGCTGAAGGTAAATTCCCTCAAATTCCAAATCATAAAGATATGCCAGAATGACTGTGAATGCAGTCCATGGAGCAAAATCAAATTCAAAAGAAATAGGGGTTAAAAAAAAAAAAATCAATGTTGCATGATTTGCATCAGTTTGTTCAGTGAAAAGGCATGAATTAAAAAGACAGTCACCTGCTATATAAAGCAGGCTTCGTTTACTTCTGTTATGCCTAAAGGCTAACTGATTTCCCTGGTGTAATGCTCTTATTTTGTAATAGGGAATGTATTTTAATTATAATGCATGTCTAATAGCTACAGTATTGCTCCCATAACTGTACGTTTTACTTAAAAAAGAAAAAACAATCCTCAATTCCAAAGAGGACTTGTTTATCCTTATAAACAAGTTGCGATAATTAATGCAACACTATGAATACAATGAAATACTTAAGATCTTCCTTTATTTTTTTAAAAAATCAGTCTTAATGGTTAGCTGCTTTATTTTCAAAAGTTCAATGTAAATTTTATATAAAGATGTCTATATTTAACATAAACTTTCACTTACTTGGTCTACTTATATAGTATGTAAAAATGCAAGTTTATGAACCAGAACAATCAGGCTTAAGCTTTAGTAAAACTTACATGTGGTTTGATTATCTGAAGCCATTCATTAAGATATTCAACCAGATCCAGAGCATCTGGGATGTTGTCTCCTTCTGAAACGAACTTCAGCAGAATCGCTATTGGGATTTCTTTAGAACAGCTGCAACAAGTGAAAACAACAGTCAGGTATTCTTTTTGCTTCCCGACGGCAGTTCCACTGTGCCTGTGTTCCTACAGAGATGATCAGCTAGATCGTATGCGAGGAGGGGTGTAGATGTGTTCTACATGTGAAGACGGAACAGGCATGTGCCCAGGGTGAGTGTTACATGGCTCCCAGTTCCACCCTAACATGCCGGCCCCCCTAACATGCTACACACAATAAAGCATTAAATATGGCTTCTCAGGAACCAATTCTATAACCACATTTCAGTCTTTCCCTTGAAAGTAACACAGCACCTATTTAATGAGGGCATTTTCAGAGTTCCAGCAAGTAATCCAAACACTCCCAGGTATCCTGATTTCATTTTGATTTCATCCTGAAATCATGTGGGGAGCAAAGACACAGGCAGACACACTCACCCTTCATCATAGAGCAGCTTTGTGATCCCTCCTCCAGGGACACGGACACAAAACTCAGAATCGTCTATTTCAGGAATGCACGGGGTTTTTTCCATTTCCTCCCAGTTGAGGCTCTGTATTTTATTCTGAACACTTTTTTGCATGGAAGGTGTAAGAAGGTACCTGAAGGGGGTACTGGAAAGAAACAATCATATCATTAACTAAACACAAATAAGAACATTAAGACAAATAAGAGTTCTTTCAGCAAAAATTACCTTGTTTTCCATATATTTTGTTGCAGAAGGCAAAATGCAAGTTCTGACAGTTTATGGAAGAGTAATGTAAAGTAATTGCTCTGACTTGCTGCTCACATACTTAGGGGACTGTGCTAGGGACAGGTAAACAACTGAAGGCAAGGCCAGCATGAAGACCCCATGGCCATGCCCTGATGAGGCCTCTTACAAGGGCCTCAGAAATGTGGTCTATTGTGACAGTTTCAGAAATTAACTAGTTTTGAGAGGTTACTCTTTGCTGATATTTCTTCTTCATGATTTTACAGGTGTGCAAATCACAATGCAATAAATAGTATGGATTTCTAACTCTTGAATACTTTATCTTCTATTTAAGAATTCAATCTGTCATGCCTGGAAATTGTACTTAAAGGCAGCTGGAGTTCTGCAGATACAAATGGTTGAATACATGGAAATAAATAGAAACACTGATCCAGCCTTTGAAAGACAATCAACTGATAAACTTCAGGTACTTTCTCCTTTCTCTCCATCAGCTGAGCCCTGAGGTGCTGTGGGCTCAGGACACATACAGCAGAGCACAGTCCCAGAGACACACACAGCAGAGTGCAGCCTCTGAAGCACCCCACTGCTACCCTAGACCCCAGTGCCACAGCCCTGGGAACACCAAGGGCCCCCAACGCTACTCTAATCTTTACTTCCTTCTTTCTGAATTCCAAGGAGAAAAGGAAAGGATGGCGTTAAAATTTTGTTTTAACCTTTTAGTAAAGAAATCATAACTGTACACATCTTAACAAAAATATTTGTCCAGAGACACAGACCTACCTGCGCAGCTGGAGGTCATTACGGTGATACGAGTGGCTGCTAGAAAGAACCACCACTTTGGCGCAGCCGCTGCATTTCACCCAGGAAAGCAGTTTTTCACAAAATGACTTTGATTTATACTTTGTATACCATGGAAAGAGTACAATGAAAATACAAAGTTAGATCTCAGATTGTAACAAGAGTAGCCTACATAGTATTTCATCAGTCTTTGTGATGATACTATTAACAGTTTACCTATGCTAAACTTATAGTTAGTTTGAGATCCACTTATTGTCCTTGCACTGAAGGTGAAAGATGAGGAACAATGACTATAATTTTCTGCCCCAAATCTGATCAGGGGCAGAATTTGGGGCAGAAAATTCTGCCCCAGAAAATTCTGGGTTAGGTAAGCCAGAAGGCAGAATGCCTGTCTGGGTCCCTCAGCACAGTCAGTGTTGTGAATCACAGGAGGAAGTCAGCTCCATGCTGAACACCAGCTAAAAAGGTGTGACAGCTGAGGCAATACTTGAACTTTGCCTGGATGCAGAACTGATGGGTGTGTGGGGAGCAGCTGGGGAAATCTGAGTATTCTCTAATGCTCATCCCCCAGGTGTGTGGTGTGATGTAACTGTGAAGGAGACTCTCCTTCTGTAAGACGTGTGTTACGTGATGCTGGCACCCAGCTGCTTTGGACTGTTTGGCAGAAGGAAACTGTGTGCACGTGCACAGAGGGTCAACCAGGTGTGGCAAGAGGTGAACAGGCGACTGACCTGGGATGTGGACCTTTCACTCTACTTTTAATGGATGAAACAAAATCTAAATAGCTCCAGGTGTCTAGTGGCTGCCAGGTCAGTGTGTACACATTCCTGCCAGACAGTGGTGAGGGCTATGAACTTGCTTGGAGACAGGAAGCTACAAGAGGATCTGACTGAGGTTTCCAGGACCTGGGGTGGAACAGCCTGTGGGGTGGGAGGTGCAGAAGCAGAATCAGGGGCATGAGAGAGGACACGGGCTGGATCAGAATGGTGACAGCAGAAAGGGAAAGAAGCTGGATTCAAGAGTGTTATTTTCAGATACACGTAATTTTTATGCAGGGGCCATGGGTTTGAAATGTAATGCAAATAGAATAAACCTGTAATATTCATATGCTTAAATTTTTTCACCCATGGTACCTGAATCGGGAATATACAGGGCCCAAGCTATATGTCCCAATTCCTTTCAATATATTCAGGAAATAATAGTGACTACTCTGAAATTTTATGAGTATTTCTCTATAAACTCAGACTGCTTAACTGTATAAATATAAAGAAAGAAAATGATTTTTGAATCTTAATAATGACTCAGTATTTTCTCATTATACTGTACTTTAATAAACTTAAGATAAAAGCAATATACTAACCTTAATAAAAATGGATCTTAACTGAAGAGCCACTAGTTTCTTTGAAGGCAATGCATACACTGCAAGTATAAGAGAATGAAACCACACGATAGTTAAAATTAAGGAGTCATACATGAGAAATTAATAACAAAACTGAACTAGTAAAAATTCTGTATTTAACTATTTAAAAAAAATATTTATTTGGCTGCATCCGGTCTTAGTTGCAACACACAGGCCTAATTGCTCCACTGCTTGTGGGATCTTAAGCTCCCCAAAGAGGGATTGAAATCTGTGTTCCCTGAATTGGAAGGTGGATTCTTTACCACTGGACCATCAGGGAAGTTCCTAAAGATTTTTGCCAATTAAAACACAGAATATATGCACTACATCATTTAGCTAAAACACTTTAAAAGTACCTCAGAATTCACCCATAGGCTTTATTCTATAGAATAGATTCACTGCTGAAATTTAACTACAAGAAAATTATCAAAAATTATTTCTCTTCTTTGATTGTAAACCTAGAGGATTCCCCTGGAAATCTATCTTTATAACACATGACCTCATTTTCAAGACCCATTTTCAAGGTTTGGTTTCTGATATTGTTCCCTCTTTTCTCTAGAGAACAGTCACACTCATTGGGGTTAGAAGGAAGAGTAAAATGCAGGCAAATGTTAGCTGTGTGATAAAACACAGAAGCTACATTTATTTTCTTCAGGAGATTCAGAAAGCCCTGAAATAACGCGTAAGAACTCTGTGAGTCAATATGTGTGAATTTATCCTGTGAGGAGGATCCACAGCATTCACCAGAGTCTACAAGGGGCCCACTTTACTGATGCTTAGGAGGCCCTGCCCAAGTTTACCTCCAAGAATGAGAAGCCCTGACATGACCCAAGGACAAAATATACAGTCTCTGAGAACATGTGATTAGGCCTCTGTGCCAGGGCTAAGCTTTCAGTCACTGTAAACATCACAGACAACCCGAGACTCGGGCACTGTGTGTGGTGGGTCATGTCTGTCCTATTCTACAGGTCTGTAGAGATCATCTCACTGGACTGGTGTATGTGGGGTGACTGGGACCATGTAGTATCCATCAGCAATAGTGCTGACCACCAGGCGTGTTTGGGACAAAGTGGGCTGGAGCTGGAAGCTCAGGAACCAGGGAAGTGGGCACGCTGAGTTGACGTCCATGACGCCTCACTTCTGGGGCAGCAGCAGCGCTCCTGCTCTCCACCAGAGCTTCACGCACATCTTGTTTTATTGGTAAGATCCTGTTTCCCAGCGCCTTGCTTGTGTGATGTAACATCACCTTTCATGTATTCTGGTCAAAAATATTTAGCTTCTAAATAATCAAGGCTTTAATACTAAGTCCAGTTTCAGAAAATACAGAGGCCAGAGGAACACAGTGGTCGGTCTGTACGCTGTGAGCCCTGACTAACCCCAACTGACAGCACAGCAGGAAACTGTGGAGATGGGTGGCGTGGGAAGGGCCTAGGCCTCCTGCAGTCAAGTGATTCGCCTCTGAGCCCGGTCAGCGTGCATTTCGATGAACGCTACCACTGTGTGACAGATGACTTCAGCCTGCGTGGGGTGCTGCACATTAAACACAAAGGCCTGAGCCCAGTGTTAGCAATGTTTACACTTGCCAGGAGGACAGAAAGTAAAACTGAGGATAAGAGGGGGAAACCCTGTGTTAAAAATCATCCTATCCAAGGGTACAAATACAAGCACATCTCTCGAGGGGGCTGTAATCCAGGGTGTGTGCAGGAGAGGAGGGCACCGCTGTGGATTCTAAAGAGCCACTCCAGGTGCCAACAGACACCCAGGGAGGGTCTGGCTGTGACTTGACACAACTCTGCCTTGTGGAAGGATATAACACACCTTCAGCATTTATACTGAGCTCCGCTGAATTCTCTTCTGCAGTTGCATATGGATTGTTTCCAACCATTGGCACAAGACAGTCAGTATAGAAGTAACCGATCTTATGCATATTCAGTGTGGAAATAATCAGATCTATTGCAAGCTGGCCAACATTTCCAACAGATACTGCTGGCTGAAACAGTAAAAAAAAAAAAAAAAGTTATCCAAATCAGCAGCACTTTAAGAAGTTTAGACAGAAGACGACAGTCACAGCAGAGGTACTGGACACCAATGCTCAGGTGCATCACACCTGGGTTCTAAGCTTTTCATTAGCTCCACCTGGAGACTACTGACTGCATACTTAATACCTGCTATGTGTCAACCCCTGTTCTGGGCACTGAGGGTGCAGTGAACAAATGGATCAGAGATCCTGCCCTTGTGGAGTTTCCATCTAGTGAGGGGGTGGTTTGCTGTGGCAAACAAAATAGTAAAATACATAGTGGTAAGTACTATAGAAAACATTTAAGTCAGTAAGGGTGTGTGTGTTTGTGGGTGACTCCAAGTTCAAAAGGGGTGGTCAAGGAAACAGTCACTTCAGGTGACCAATAACTATAGCCCTGAAAGAGATAAGGGAGACAGTCACACCAAGACTTGGGATATGACGAGGTCAGGCAGTGGGCAAGCAGGTACGGAGGCTGTGAGGTGTGAACAACAGAGTTCCTGGGTCTTCTTTCCATTTGCTTGGTCAGTGCTTAAAGATTGGAGGGAGCTTCTTTTCATGCGCACGCATACATACACACACACACACACATACACTTGCTCACTCTCTTTCTCTCTCCCTCTCTCACACACACACTCTCTCTCTTTCATGACTTCAAACAGCCAACTACCACATCTCTACCAACACCCCAAACACTAACCTGAACTCCACAGCCTAATGGCTATCTCCACAGTTACGTCAAAACCAGCAGGTACCAAATAAAGCATCTGCCCAACCCGCTCCCTACTTAGCACTTCAGAAAACAGCAACAATTACTCACCCAGTTACCTAAACCAGGGACCTGCTTCCCTTCCCCTCAGCAGCCACAGCAGGAGAGGACTAATTTTCATTGATCCTGTCTCCAAAGTTTCTCTTCACTATACCTCCTCCTCTGCACTCTTCCAGCAACTGCTCGTTTGTGGCCTCTATGGGTCCCTCAGAGCAGCCTCCCACTTTGTGTCCTCACGTACCAATCCCCTGGTTACCTCCTTTAATTCCTTTTCCCTTTTTTGAAGATTCTGCTACTTTGGTTAGACCCTCACTCTCGAGTATCGTTCGTTTCTTCCTCACTACTGGATTCTTCCCATCAGCATATTCACAACCCTCTAAAATCTTTCCTTCTAAAAACTCCCTTTTCACACGCTGTCACTTCTCAGTGTCCCTCCAGAGCCCAAATTCCTTACAGTCTGTCCACTAAGACACAGTTCAGGAACAAAAGCACAAACATACACATCTCCACGTCTTCTCCCATTTCTTCAATCCAATATGGCTTCCCTCCTCACTGTCAAAGGAACTGCTAGTAACCTGTGGACATTATTTTGTCTATGATGTTTTCTTTCTGTCAGGTATCTCCTGCAAAAATACTTTTTCCCTTTTGTGATTAACGAATATTTTTCAGGGAGACACTTTGATATGAATTCGAATTTTCTTCCTCAGTACACTATCAAAGCTGCTTATATCAATCACTGATACTTCTTTTCTGCTTTGAGCCGTGCCACAAGTAGGATCTTAGTTCCTTGACAAGGGATCAAACCCATGCCCCTTGTAATGGAAGCGCAGAGTACTAGTTACTGGACCAGAAGGGAAGTCCCCACTGACATTTCTTGCTTTCATTATGATGAAAATTGTCGAAAAGTGACTTTTCTATTACCATAGTCCTTTTAAAAATTGATACATATATGTTAGTTTCAGGTGCACAACATTATGATTCGACATCTGAACACATTGCAATATGATTACCTCCACAGGTCAACTTAACATTCATCACCACTCAGTCAAAAAATTATTTTTTCTTGTGATGAGAACTTTTTAAGATCTACTCTGTTACTTTCAAACATACAACACAGAGTTAACTATAGTTACTACGTGGCAAATTACATTCCAGGACTTATTTTTGACTAAAAGTTTGTACTTTTGACCCCTTTCACCAATTTCATCCAATCTGTTCTATGTTGTTTTTTTTAATTCCACATACGAAGCTTTTCTTAACAGGTCTTTGTGTCCCTCCCCTTCCCAATAAATCCCAGGGTCTTTCTGTACCCCTTTCAATGTTCTACCTTTATTTATTTACGTGTGTTCCCAACTAGACTGCGAACTCCTTGAGACATAGAACCTGGTCTTACCATTACACTCTAACACAACACAACGTTCACTGAGGCAATGAATGAACCGCGATGCGTGCTGTCGGCAAAGTCTTTACCAGCCGGTCTGCAGTTTCCTGACTAATGACAATCACGCCTCAGCTTAAGCGCGGTACACAGCTCGCTGAGAAAAGATTTTCCAGGAAGAAAGGTACAGCGAGTGGTCCGCATGGAACCAACGGAGCGCAAGGTCACGTCCCCGCACATTCCGCTCTCAGTCACCAGGACCCGGCCCCGCAGACTCGCGCGCGTCCGGGGGCCGCTCTGACGCCGGCCCCCCGCCTCGACTCACCATTAGGAGGGTGCACCCAGCGAGGTCGGGGACCGAGTCCCCGGAAGGGACGAACATGGCTTCGCCGGCTGCACGACGAGCCGGCGGCCGGAAGTGCGGGTGGACGGCTCCTGGGGTCCTTCGAGGCCCGAGTCGCGGGGTCCTTAGGTGCCCGTCCCACTGCCTGCCGGGGCGGCGCGCGGGAGGAGCTGCGGGCGGGGGTGGCGGCCGGGGCGGTGCGCGGGAACAGGCTGGCGGGCGGGCACGGCGCGGAGTCTGCGGGCGGGGCCGAGCCGGGGCGCCGGCCGAGGTGACTCACAGGCGGCGCGGGGACAGCCCGGCCGCCGTTTGGAAACAGCAGTTGGAGCCGCTCGGTTCCCCCTCCGGCCTGACGCGGCGGCCCCGGGAGCGCGCGAGGCGAGCGGTCGCGGGCTCTGGCTCCGCCGCGGAGACGCTGCGGCCGCTGGCGCGCCAGAGGGGGAGCCCAGCATGTCGCTGCCGCCGGAAAAGGCGTCCGAGCTGAAGCAGCTCATCCACCAGCAGCTGAGCAAGGTGAGGCGGCGGGCAGGCGGGGCTGGGGCCAGCGGGCACCGCCGATCTGCGCGGAGAGGGCTGTGGGGCCGGACGCCGCCACTTGGCGGGGGGCGGCACGGAGGGGCTGCCGGTCCTCGGGGTCGGCCGGGGCTCCAGCCGCCGCCCCGTGTCGAGTGTTAGCGTCTCTTTGTGCCCAGTGTTGGCGTCCCGTGGCGGTCCTGACCCCCACCGTTTCCCCCAGACGCGTAAAGGGTCACTCCGTTAACCCTCGGCCACAACTAAAAGGCTGAGAGTTTACTTATGTGGCCTTTGGTCGCTCCTCCACTGCTCTGCTCTACTCTCAAAAGACAGGTTTCAGTCGAGTGTTATTTGTGGGGAAGTGCTAGCAAATGTAATAGATAAGCTTAGAGCTTATTTTTAGAGTTAAAAATATTTATCCTTAAAGTTTTTTTTCCTTTAAAAAATCTTACCTTTATTCTCAGTGAATTTCCGTAACAATCTCACACTGTTACTTGAGAAACCTTCCTGAGTTTAACTCCTCTCTCACTGTTATTATTTTGGGGTCAATATTTTGGAAAGATGGCTATCTTTGACTGCTCTATAACGTTTTAAGTCCTAATTCGAGTTTTCTACCTAGATGGATGTCCATGGCAGGATAAGAGAAATCCTTGCTGAGACGATTCGGGAAGAATTGGCACCTGATCAACAACAGCTATCAACCGAAGATTTGATCAAAGCCCTTAAACGCCGGGGAATCATTGATGATGTGATGAAAGAACTTAATTTTGTTACTGTGAGTAATCTTTTAGAGGAAGACATTTGAGAGTCTTAAGTACATTCTTATGTTTAACACCACTCTTAGGGTCCAATTTGGGGCCTCTCTTTAGTGAAACTACTTTTTAAATAAGAACATTTTGTCTAGTAATATCTGTGTCTCAGAAATGAGCTACTTTACCCTTGAGTGGAGCGGGTAGGATTATTTATCAGTGTAATGGAAATTATGGACCTAATTATTCCCTTTACAGTGAGAATTTTCTCTTATTCTCTAGGTCTGAAACTTTAAGTGTGTATATTAGTCAAATTAGTTCACTCCAACTATATTTTTTCTAAATTAATACTCTGAAATCTTTCTAGACAAAGCTTATTATTGAAGTAAAAACATTGTTTGGTGCTGTGTTCTCTAAGATGAACAGATTGTTTCTTTAAGGAGTTAATTGTCTGCATAAGAACTTTCAACTCTTTTCACATAAATAGGTCAGTAGTGAGGTGATGCCTCAGTGCACAAATTAGTAAGTAGGTCTTTTGAAAGTGAGGCAATAATGAGAGACTGTGACCTCAATACCTGGGTAACATAATGTGGAAATTGGATGGACTTTGTAATACACCAGAGAATAAGTATTTTAGTCCAGCATCCTTTTTTGGTTTTTGAGGTTTATAAACTCATTTGTTATAAAAACTGACCTAGTAATAGCTTCTGCTGTGTGAGTGTCACTTCCTTATTAAAATCAGTTCTGTTCCTGGTGGAACCACAAGCCAGATGTCATATGAGGTTTGGAGAAAGTTTAACCTTCTGTAAAGTGTTAAAAATTTGTTTTAGTATTCGGTGGACATGGCTTGAAGATCATGAATTTCTTCATGCTAGACTTTAGGAGTGACCAATTAGTTGCATTATTGTTTCAGCAGACTTTTCATTATTCTGACTATGTTAGAGTAAGGGCATTTTGAGGGGGCTTTATCCTGTCTACTTTTAGTTCAGTTCTTAGTCCCATTATTGGCATTTTCTTACTTAACTGTAATTTTTGTTTTCTAATTTGTTTTGATTTTTTTTCTGCCATTCCAGGATAATGTTGATCAAGAACTCCCTTCCTCTCCAAAACAACCTGTTTGTTTTACTGACAGACAATCAACGTTATTAAAAAAAAGTATGTTTATCTCTTTTTAACATTAATTTAGTTGTGGATACTATTGCATATAGATGTGCTGTAGTGTTTTGTATTTGAGAGAAAGCATTTCGATTTTTTTTTTCCAGAATGAGGTACTTATGTTTTTCTGATAAATCATCCAAAAACCTTAGATTCTATTTTGCATGAAGTGTATCAAAGATTTAATGTATAGCTGAGTGGAAGCGAAAGCAGGACTATTTGTTTTTCATGTTTTATTAATATATTTTATAAATTATACAGCCTTTTTTGATGGCAATGTAATTATCTGATAAGTGTACTTGCTGAGTTGGTAATTATCCGAAATGATTTGTTGTATAAGAAACTAAAGAAAAAAAATAAAGATACCCTAAACCTTGGCTCCAACTCTTGTCTAGCTGGAAGAAAGTAGCCAAAATATAAATCAGAAAAAGATATCTTGCTATGTATTTTTTCTTCCATTGGTACAAATAAGCCTGGTATATAGTATTTTGTTACTCTTCCTTTTTTTAGTCTTTAGTTTTATTCCTGTCAAGTTATTTCCTGTTGTCTTGATCACGTTGCTTAAGTTGATTGGCAGTTTCCTCATATGTATTGCTACACTTTACAGCTAATATTGATCCAACACGGAGGTATCTTTACCTTCAGGTTTTGGGTGGAAAAGCATTCTTGGAACATCTGCAAGAACCTGAGCCTTTACCCGGACAAGCTTGTTCAACCTTTACTTTATGTTTACATTTTCGAAACCAACGTTTTCGTTCTAAACCTGTTCCGTGTGCCTGTGAACCAGATTTTCATGATGGCTTTTTACTTGAAGTACACAGAGAAAATTTAGGTAAGGAGCAATGATAAACTGTTATTTAATTTTGTAAATCTTTGTTAGATCTTATCACAGAACAACTTTTAACAGCTTTTGCTTAAGAGGTTTATAATGGATGAATCTCCCCAGTCTTTTGGTTTTTCCCTTACTGCTTTTTTCCTATGTAAGTTACTACTACCTACCTTCTTGCTTTATTTTTGGCTAGTTTTCCCTGGAAGTTACTTTTGACTTTTAATGGTTGATTCTTTAATAGTAAAAATTTAAATGCTTGTTAGGTGGAGAATGAGAGGGGATCCTCTTCATTTCTGAAAGATGACTTGATTTGCGACATTAGTAACTTTTACAAGTGAGAGTTTAGACGAGAATCTATAACTCATTTTTAAGACTTTAAAATTATGGTACTTAATTACTATAATTATTTTACATTGTTTTTTCCTGTAAAGGTGTCATATCTTAGTTGTGGATGTCAAAATGTTTATATTTGTAAACTTAACAAAGTTGTAGTGTTATACATTCAGAATTTTAGATTGCTGAAATGGCTAGTGCACTGCTAAAATTTTATTATTTTTTTACCGGGTGAAAAGTATTACTTTAATAAGGCAGTTACTGGCTTAAATTGGTAGCTCCAAGGTGCTGGATCTTTTACTTTTGTGTAGATAATATAGCGGGGAAGGCAATGGCACCCCACCCCAGTACTCTTGCCTGGAAAATCCCATGGATGGAGGAGCCTGGTAGGCTCGTCCATGGGGTCGCTAAGAGTCGGACACGACTGAGCGACTTCACTTTCACTTTTCACTTTCATGCATTGGAGAAGGAAATGGCAACCCACTCCAGTGTTCTTGCCTGGAGAATCCCACGGATGGGGGAGCCTGGTGGGCTGCCGTCTGTGGGGTCGCACAGAGTCGGACACGACTGAAGCGACTTAGCAGCAGCAGCAGCAGATAATACAGTGTTTTTTTCCTTAGAGGTTTCAGTTCAGTTCAGTTCAGTCACTCAGTCATGTCTGACTCTCTGCGACCCCATGGACTGCAGCACACCAGGCTTCCCTGTCCATCAACTCCTGGAGCTTTAGGGATAAAGATATTTTGGGGAATAATGTTGACATATTTCAATGATTTTTATAGTGGTAGCATATACTTTATTTATGTACTTTTGAAGAATAGACTTAATCTCTTAGAGGTCAGAAAACACCAATATGCATTAAGTAGCTAGATAACTTGTCATAGTTCCACGAGTCTTCTGAAAAGTTAGCAACAGAAATGGGAC
Source organism: Tragelaphus eurycerus (assembly GCA_935064755.1). Classification (NCBI taxonomy): domain Eukaryota; kingdom Metazoa; phylum Chordata; class Mammalia; order Artiodactyla; family Bovidae; genus Tragelaphus; species Tragelaphus eurycerus. Next base: position 20,461,536 of record CAKXYN010000023.1, read on the forward strand.
TATACCTTTATTCCCACTCTGTTGTGTGCTTTCTGAGGCATTGCTGACTTATTCTGTTTGGTTTTATATGTTTATTATTAGTATCCTTTTCAGTGAAAATATTCTTTTACGTTGGCCTAACTTGATATGTCATGTAGTGTAATGTTTTTGGTTTATGTTGCTAGGTGATGGAACTAGAATGGCTGACTCTACCACAATGTTATCAATAAGTGACCCAGTTCATATGGTGCTAATCAAGACAGACATATTTGCTGAGACCACTTTAGTTGCATCCTATTTTCTTGAATGGCGATCAGTGTTGGGTTCAGAAAATGGAGTGACCAGTCTTACTGTGGAACTTATGGGTGTAGGTATGACGATTAATATCACTGTTACCTTTTTATAGCCACAGTTTATACATACATTTTATGTTTTAAAAATGCCTTTGTAAACCAAGAGGGAAACATGTAGAAAGAATTTGTTGGAATTACAGTTGGACTCTAGTATCGGCGTCTGAGGAAGTATCTTGAGTAGTGTGAATACTGAACTTCTCTGTCACTCTGGCCTTGTTTTAAGGAGAAAAAAAAATTTCTGGGAGATACATAAAGAAATCTTGAGGGCTTTTCCTCTCCAAATTTATTTGCTAAAAAGAAAGGTAGTTAGAGGAGCAAGTTCATGAGGCAAGGAGCGTTAGGTTTGCAGCGGCCATTTCTTCTGCTTCCCGTCTCTGGATCTTTTGTAGAGCATCGAACAGCGCTATGTTGGGACAGAGCATCCGGAGGTTCACAACCTCTGGTTCGTTGGAGCCACTATGAGGAGGGTCCAGGGAAGAATATACCATTTTCAGTGGAAAACAAGTGGAGGTTACTAGCTATGATGACTTTGTTCTTTGGGTCTGGATTTGCTGCACCTTTTTTTATAGTAAGACACCAACTGCTTAAAAAGTAATCCATGAGACAGATAGGAAGAGGAGCATATTAAGAGGTGCAGTCTCTTAAAAGGATCAATCCCTTGAACTCAGCATCCTAGATATGTTTGTAAATACACTTATGGCATAAATCCTTAATGCCTCTTCTCTGAAATATGGAACATGATAATTGAACATATGCTTACATTTTGTTTGAGTAATATTGCATTATTAGTTTCTTAATTAAATATGTATTTGATTTAAAAAAAAAAAAAGAAAGTTAAGATTTCTTTACACAAACATGCAGGTATGCACCCATACATGATAGCTTGTACCTTGGCCCTGCCACGGTAGGTTCTTATAGAATGTGGAGTAGATGTTCCTCTCACGTTATACAGGTGGGACAGGGGCTTCCAGAAGTGTTCACTTGCTTAGTGCTGGTGTCGTCAGTGTACCCTTGGAGATCAGGGTATTGTCACCATTGTGGCCCTGGGTTCTTGCAGATTCCCTGATATATAATACATATTTGCTAGTGGAATGAAAGGTAAAGCTGCACTGTTGTAAGCACTACATATAATGGAATTATTTTGGTATTGAAATTTGATTACAGAGTTAAGTTTGACTGGTGGACAATAGAGCTTTAGTAAGTTAGATTTCGATAGGTTAGACCCAGAATACATTTTTCCTTAAGTAAATAGTAGGGGAAAAGCTTTATCTAGGAGATTTATTTTCAAAAGAGATACCCATTGTTTGTTTTTAAATATAAGCCTAACACAATAACCATAGTAATGACCTGGAAATTTCTGGTTTATCAGAGAAATACTAAGTAGTTATCGTGTGAAGTATATTTGTTTTCTAATTCTTGAAGTCCAGGTGTGGATTAAAAATTTGTACTCATATGTAATGTGAAAAATGGGAAGGGATAAATGGAAATTACTATATGGGGCAAAATGTATATATGTTTTCTGAGAATGAGGCATTAACAGTTGCTTTGACTTTGTTTTTAATGAAGATAAAAATCAAGAATCGTAAATCCTTTAGGTCTGAAAAAGTCCCTTAAAATGTGATTGAGAAGCTAGGAAAACAGGTAATCTCCTTATAACTCGATAAAAATCTTTGAACAAAATAAAAACTAATTTGAGCTGGGTCGTTTTTAATATGAATGTAAAGGTGAGTTTGAATATTGTCTTTATTCCATGTAAGTGATAAAGCACAAAATTCTTAAATTATTTTGATTAAGCTTTGATTGACTAAATATACCGAGTATTGAAACTTCTGAAGTTACATTTATTTACATTTACAGGCACAGAATCAAAAGTTTCTGTGGGAATTTTAAATATAAAACTTGAGATGTACCCACCTCTCAATCAAACATTATCTCAAGAAGTAGTGAACACACAGGTAAATAATCCTGAGTTTCTCTTCTTTGTGTGTTTTCATAAAACCTAGGAAGTGTTCTCTTTTTAGAAAATTATCATTTGTTAGTTGTAAGCAAGAGAATGATGGTATAACATAATTTAGAAATTTTTGTCTGGAATCAAAAAAGGTAGCTCTGACTGGTATGGGGGCTTCCCAGGTGTCTCACTGGTAAAGAACCTGCCTGTAATGCAGGATACACAGGGGGCTTGGGTTCGATCCCTGTGTCAGGAAGATACCCTGGAGGAGGCAGTGGCAGCCCACTCTAGTATTCTTGCCGGGAGAATCCCATGGACAGAGGAGCCTGGAAGGGCAGAGACCATTGGGGTCACAGAGAGTCAGACATGATTGAGCACAATTGGCATGGAGACTGGATTGTCCTGGGAAATGTGAGAACAGGGAGGCCACTTAGGGGCCCTTAGGGATGAGAGATGATGGTGTCCTGATTGAGTAGTGCTAAAGATGGAGGAGGTGTGTAGACTTGTTCCATATTTTGTGATCATTATTGAAGAGAATTAATGTAAATTGATAAGTATATTTTTAAATTTCAAGCTTGCTTTGGAACGTCAGAAAACTGCAGAGAAAGAACGTTTATTTCTTGTGTATGCCAAGCAGTGGTGGAGAGAATATTTGCAAATTCGACCCTCACACAGTTCACGACTGGTGAAGATTTTTGCACAGGTTTGTAAATTGTATGAGGAAAGTTTCACAGCTATATTTGAGATTTACTGGTTGTAAACATTAATTTCAATTAACTTTAATTTGTAAAATGTATTTATTCCAGATAAGTGAAAATTTATTTGTAAAATGCTGATTTTGTAATAATCTGACCGTAGTAAGTAGGTGAGTGATATATCACAATCTTTGTTTTATTTTGCTTTTTATTTTCAGTTATTGTTTTTCTAAACCATTTTTGAACATGTTTAATTTAAACGAAAACTCATTTTATTTAACTTGGAGTGTGTCCTCCATTGATACTTTGTACTAGATAAGTAGTAGGACACTTTGCAATTTACGTGTAAATTCAGCTTTCAGGTGCAGAATTGGTAATGTAGGCATGTATTTTTTTGTTAGGGTATTTTTTAAGACAAAGAGTATTACATGTAATAAGTCTGTTCAGTCAAGATCTCTAAGCTGATGACTTAACTATAAGTCATCTTAACTATTAAGATGATTTAACTATAGCATTTCAGTTAGTATCTCTGCCTGTATTTTTTCTGTATCCTAAGCCCGTTTTCTCTCATTAGTAAACCAACATAAATAATCAGATCCTTTTATAACTTCTGAGGAACCATTCAGATATTTTTCTATGTATTCAGTCTTGTGTAGGTGCTATGAAATCATATGAGTGTACTGTGTCTCAGATCCTGTACATTTATGTAGCTTTTCCCTACACTCCCTAGTTTTAGGACAGGCTAAAGGTGGTTCACTTTCTAGATGAGGAGCTTGGGAATGGAGGGCATAGTTGGTTGGTGATGGAAATGTGGGGATGTCCTCTGACTTCCTGACAGCCTTGTCTGTATGTTGACTGATGGGGCAGGAAGGGAGCAGTGACACTAGGACAAGGGCGAAGAGAAACCAGCCCAAGTATAACTGGCTCCCTCTTGTTTGTGTAGTCTGGACTGTAGTCATTCACTGCCCCGTTGGACCAGAGAGGACAGGGAGGGAGGGGGAAGTGGACCAGAGAAGTGGCCCATGGAAGAGCTGAATAATACCCCATACCTTCTTTATCTGCTCATCCCTTGACATCCACTTAGGTGTTTCCATGCCTTGGTGGTTGTGAGTGATGCTTCAGTGATGGGATTGGTGTGTAAGTGTGTCTTTGAGATTCTGACTTCAGTTGGTTTGGATACATATCCATCCAGGGGTGGGGTTGCTAGGTCATATGATGATTTAAGTTCTTAATGTCATAGGCTTTGAAGAGAAGTTATGAGAATTAAGAGAAAAATTGTATGTACAACACTCAGTAGCCTAGTGCTGGATGCAAGGGAAGCAAGTGCTCAAGTGGTGTCCAAGATTATTTTCTCTCTGATGTGTTCTAAGACAAAGTGTTAAGATTGGAAATGATTAAATGTCACTACAGATAATGTTTTCCCTTCCCCTCCAGGATGAAAATGGGATTAACCGACCAGTCTGTTCTTATGTCAAACCACTTCGAGCTGGAAGGCTTTTGGACACTCCAAGGCAAGCAGCAAGATTTGTCAATGTCCTTGGTTATGAACGAGCCCCTGTTATCGGAGGAGGAGGTAAACAGGAACAGTGGTGCACTCTGCTGGCCTTTCTCTGTAGAAACAAGGTATCCTACACACATACTAGAACTAAAAACCAGTACCTTGTAGTTACTGTGAGTTGATGGTATATTTGTAAAAGAATTAACTTAGGAAAAAAGTATATATTGGGGTATTTTCTAATTTCCTGTGTTCTAAAATTGATAGTATTATAAAAATTAGATTCTTTAGCATTCCAACTCTTTTAAAACAGAATGAAAAAACAATTTCTTTAATGTATTATTGTTTTGAAATAATTTTTAGTCTGAAGTTGTATAAGTAGTACATATAGGTATTCACAAGGCAGAGCTTAGAGAATGGGAAAAACCACTTAGAGATTGTCGATTGTAAGGATTTTATCTTAAGACAATTGAAAACAGTTAAACATTATTTATCAAAAAAATTATTTATTTCCAAGTTGTAATTCTCAAAAGTTGTATATATAGATTTAAACTTAAAAATTTCAAATATAGTAGGAATATATTGTACATATTTAAAATGATTAGCCAAATAATTCTTTTGTAAAACAAATAATCACCCCTTTTGATTCACTGTTTTCTTTTCTTGAGTTCATTTGAGGAGAAAGCACATCTTGAACTTTGAAAATTACTAAAAATATTTTTCTTAAAAAAACAGTAGTTTTGTAATAGTGAAGGTGAAATTTCACCCATAATTCTATTTTTCATCTATTTTTATATAAGTTTTGCTCTGGTGTATATATTTTTCCCATAACTGCAATTGATATAAATAGAATTGTGTGCCCTGCTTTATAAATTAGCTTTATTCTGTGAACATTTTCCCATGTGTTGCTCAGATACTGTGATCTCCAGCTTTGAATGTCTGAATGAAATTTTTATTAGCTGATACATGAAATCGATCTAATGGTTTTGCCATCATAGGAACTGTTTCTTTTGGCTAAGTTAGGCTTGCTTCCAAATTTTTGATATCACTGTGAATGAATGTTTGCATTGAATATCTTTGGTTGTATTGTTATTTTTTTCTTTTGAGATTTTTTTCCTAATACAGAATCTCATTGTACAGAAATGACTGACTAGGTCTAAAAGGTTGGGTATTAATGGTTTTCAAAAGTCAGTTTAACATTTATCAGATGCTGTTTGTTTTATTATTGTTAACTGAAAGACAGCAGTGTAGAGCTACCAGTGCAGAATTTGGGGGCCGAGAGCTCATCCCTCATTCTAACTCTGAAATCAGTAGTTGTTTTGCTTTTGTATGTTACCTGTAGTCCTACACTTAAGTACATATCTTCATATAATTATAGCCTTACTGTGTAATATTTGAACGAGGTTTTTAACAGAAAATGGACATTTTCTATTATTTTTGTAGTTTTTGTAATTTTTTTAAATTGTGAAAGTAATGTAACATTATCAAAGAGAGAGTTTACACAAGAAAAAGGGAAGCCCTATATAACCTGCCCTAATGACAGCCATTGTTGCTTTTTATTCAGTCATTTTTTGTGTGTGTATTTCCTTAAAATAATAAAGTATAGATACTTTTTAAATCACTGTTTTGAGTATTTTCCCATTTATTGGAATTTCCTCCTATATGATCTGTCATCTTGTGTGTTCTTGCCCTTTAGCTATTTATCTTTAAATTCTTACTGTTTGAGGGGACTTCCCTGGTGGTTAAGGGGATGAGGGTTTGGTCTCTGAAAGTAAAATCCTATATGCCTTGAGGCCAAAAAACCAAAACGTTAAACAGAAACAATATTGTAACAGACTTAAAAAAGACTTTAAGAAGAGTCAACATCAAAAAAAAAAAAAAATCTTCAAAAAAATTCTTACTGCTTCTATGTTGTGTGAGTTCTTTGTAAACTATAGAATCTTGAAGTGTATGTTAGGACTGTTAGTTTTGTAGGCACTGACTTTGTAAAATCAGATCAGATCAGATCAGTCCCTCAGTCGTGTCCAACTCTTTGCGACCCCATGAATTGCAGCACCCCAGGCCTCCCTGTCCATCACCAACTCCCGGAGGTCACTGAGACTCACATCCATCGAGTCAGTGATGCCATCCAGCCATCTCATCCTCTGTCATCCCCTTCTCCTCTTAAGTGCTTCTAAAATGCACATTCTTTTTCCCCCCTCATTATTTTAGCTTAACACTGGACTAAATGATTAAAAGTAAAACTTTAGTTAATACATTTTTAATTGCAATTTTGTATTTAAATATTCAATGTGGAAACCATGTGAGGGAGTAAGTACTTCCTGCTCCTTTCATTTGCAGGGAGACTGTGAAGACCATGCCAACCTTCTGTGCAGCCTCCTGCTCGGGTACGGGCTGGAAGCTTTTGTCTGTGTCGGGACCAAGGCCAAGGGCGTGCCGCATGCATGGGTCATGACGTGCGGCACTGATGGGACTGTCACTTTTTGGGACAGTTTAACAGGACACAGGTTTGTCAGCCACGTTTATAGGGATATTAGCATGAAAGTGTAAATGTTGTCAACTGTAGGTTCTGTTTTATTGATGGTATCAGAAGGTACATATTGATAATTTAGGATATGTTAAAAAAAATTACCTCAATTAAGATAGCTATGAACTAAGCTAAGAAAATTTGTATACCAAAAATATTCCTTACCAACATGATGCTAATAAAAAATAAATTATGCCTACTTTTAATTTTGTATAATTGGCATATAGTTTTGGGCTCTTTTTTTGGGTGGGGGGAGTACCATGCAGCATATGGGATCTTAGTACCCAGACCAGGGATTGAACCCACGCCTCCTGCAGTGGAAGCATGGAGTCTTAACCACTGGACTGCCAAGGAAGTCCAGGCATATGTGTTTTCTGATGATTGTTCCTAAGCCTAAAAATAAATTCAAGTTGTAAATCATTTCTTTTGAAAATCTGATGTGGTTACCAACTCCTTGTTGGTAAATCCAGTTTACATTTTCTTGGTGTCATCAGATTTTGATAGATTGAAACGTTCCCTCCTTCCTGGAACATTCTCTTCCTTAGCTTCTCTCATAGCACTGTGTTTCAGCTTTTGTAATTCCTCTCTGGCTGTTTTCTGTTTTCCTTCATTTTGTCTCTTGTGGGAGTTCCTGAAGGCACAGCCCTGAACCCTCTTCTCATTTTCCTGGATTTTCTCTTCCCCTGGTTGATAATCATTTTAGTTAGTTGTGCCTAAAAATGTGTGGCTAAATTATTTTGTTACCTGGATAACGTTTGTGATCTTAATGCTGTGCATGGAATATATTCTTACGTTGAAGGAATAAAATTGGTTTCTGTATCATAAAATGTGCCATTCAGTCTATGTGGTGTAATCAAATTGTGGAAATACAAGGAGAAACAAATATTAAACTCTAGTCTTGGGAAGTAGTTATGAAAACTTAAGTGTTAGAGTAATTTTTTCCCTCAGTAAGCTGCTGTCATCTTAATTTCTGAGTTCTTACTATATAAAACTACGATTAACCTTTTTTAGGTACCTCCACAAACCTGTCAACCCTGATGAGCCTCCAGCTGCCGAACAGCCCAAACCATTGTACCCGTATCGAACAATTGGTTGTGTTTTCAATCATCAGACGTTCCTGGGAAACTGTCAGCCCTCTGACTCAGTGGAAACCTGTGTGTTTGATCTGAATGATGAGTCCAAGTGGAAACCCATGAGTGAAGAAGCAGTTAAATCCGTGTGTGCTCCAGGGGCCACCACGTCCCTCCCTCCCTTCCCTCCACTGTGTGCATCCACGATCGACGCTTCTGTGACAAGCAATGAGATAGAAATGCAGCTCAGGCTGCTCGTGTCGGAACACAGGAAGGTAATTAACACTGAGGTTTGTGCTTTCCTGCATTTTTCTCATGTTTATGTATTTAAAAGATATATACATATATATATATATTTGCCATGTAAAATAATTTCAATCACTATTCTAGCCCTAAATAAAACATATTCAGTCAGTCCCTTCTTGTATGAAGGTTGTGGTTTTGAAAGTCATAAGAGTAAAACTCTGAGATTGAAAACTTTCTGAATTCACCAGTACTTACAGAAATTATTACATCCTTGTCCTTGCAGGAATGAAGAACGGTGGACTTGTTCAGACTTTTGTGAATACTACTGTTTGGATTTTCTCTTTGTACTTATTTAAATCATTCCCCATTGACAATATTGGGTTACATTTTTTCATTTTCATTTGTTTTCCAGGTTTGTTTAGTTGTTTTGTTTTTCTGTTACGTTAAACTAGGTAGATGTAAGATTATAGCCTCATGGTGGCTTTAATTTACATTTCCCTGATTACTAACAAGATCAAGCTTCTTAGTAGCCATTTAGATTTCATGAAGGGCCTTAAAGGAAACATAAAAAAGCACTGATCATAATGGAAAAGATTAGTGTATGTTAGGAACTTACTTTCATCAGAAGAAATCATTAAGAGAGTGAAAAAGCGGCCTTGGAGTGGTAAAAGTTACTTGCCACGCATATAATCAACCAAAGACTAGAGTCCAGAACTTCCACAGAAGGTTGATTTCTAATTCACCTTTTGGAATTCCCTATTACTCCCCTCCTTGGGTAAGACCTGATTCTCATGTTCCTTGAGACCATCAGCGACACTCTTGAGTTATCAGCTATGTTCTCTGGGCTCCCAGTTCCTCTTAGCTTTAGCCTCTGAAATCTTCTTACCTACTTGCCAATTTCAGGAGTGTCTTTTGGGAAGTACTGAATGTGGCACTTGTAGTGTGTTTCCAGGAGTAGGTGGGCCAGGGCTCCATCTCCTACCTCCATCGCTTGTATTGCCTTTTACTTTCTTAGCTCCTGTTTGAAAATGAAACTGACATTTTAATACATTATAAGAACTACTTGTTTAGAAAAAAGAGAACAAAGCTGAGGTGGATGCCATTGATGGTTGCTTGCTAAGTTAATGGTGTCTATAAGCCCACAAGTAAGAGTCACAGGAAGAAGATAGGTGATCCCTTGGGATCACTTGAAACCAGTTATAACAGAATGTGAGATTAGATCCGTTATAATAATCAAAATATTTAGAATTTTTAGTTTGTAGCATTTAAAAAAATTACATGTCAAGGTAGCAATGGTTCATTTGATGTCATAAGTGAAATTATAATTGCCTTCAGCATGTCTTAAGCTCCCAGAGGGCCTGTAGCTTCTGTTTTTTGGTGCCTTTTACAGAATAAATGTTCAGTAAATATTTGAGTTTATTTATTTTTTTTATTTTGGGGGTGGGTGGGAGGGAGGTTCAAGAGGGAGGGAACATAGGCATACATATAGTTGATTCACTTAGTTGTGCAACAGAAACCAATACAACATTGTAAAGCAAGTATATGTAAATAATAAAACTAATAAAAATTTTTAAAATTAAGAAATTGAGACCTAGAGAGAAAGTGAGTGACTTGGCATCACCCAATGTGTAAATAAAATGGGATTTGAATTCGTTTTCATGAACAAAGTCCTACTCCACCTTCTAATTGTGGGCATGTGTAGGTGCTCAGTCGTGTCTAGCACTTTGTGACCCATGGACTGTAGTCCACCAGGCTCCTCCATCCATGTAATTCTCCAGGCAAGAACACTGGAATGGGCCGCCGCCCCCTACTCAGGAGATCGTCCTGACCCAGGAACCGAACGTGCGTCTCTTTACCATGTTTTATTTCCACAAAACAAAACCAAAAAAGAAACAGAAGACAAATTGACTAGAACAAAGATTGCTTTTGAACAAATAAAAGTAACTGGCTCCATCAAAATAAAAAGTGTTCTGACTCACCCTAGATTCAATAAGGCCTTTTTTAAAACCTCAGGTTACCAGACTTTTAAGAAATAACTTATTTTGCCAGGGTATCTTCCTGATTCGAGGATTGATCCTGCATCTCTTGCATTGGCAGACGAGGTCTTTGTCACTGAGCCACCAGGGAAGCCCTACCTACAGATACTAATGACTAAAAACAAGTATTCATTTTGATCAAAAGTGAATAATCATGTGCTAATTTACATGACTTCATTGCAAAGATTAGAATGCATTTTATTACTACTAATAAATGTATTGCCCTGTTTTAATACTCGGTTGAGTTTAATTATATGCACAATTTGTTGACATTTCTCCCCTGCTACAGTTCAGTTTATGGTGGGAGCAATCAGGTTAAGCAGATTCAATCTTGTGAAAGTCTTTAAAGTTGAATAAGATTTGACCTCAGAATTCCTTGACATGTGTCTTCCTCAGTAGGACAATTCCTTATGGTCTTTCCTTGTGGGTATTAAGGGAGTACAGGATTTGCAGCCTTCACTAACATCATTGCATTGGCTGCCTTTTGTTATTTCTCTAAGAAATAAAACCTGATACCTGTTTTTCCTTTTATAATTTTTACTTCTTTGTAGCCTTATAATAATTAACAGGAAGTTAAGAAAATTATGACATTTTAAAAATCTTTTCTTGGCATGCTGCTGCTAAGTCGCTTCAGTCGTGTCCGACTCTGTGCGACCCCATAGACAGAAGCTCACCAGGCTCCCCTGTCCCTGGGATTCTCCAGGCAAGAACACTGGAGTGGGTTGCCATTTCCTTCTCCAATGCATGAAAGCGAAAAGTGAAAGTGAAGCCGCTCAGTCGTGTCCGACTCTTAGCGACCCCATGGACTGGAGCCTACCAGACTCCTCCGTCCATGGGATTTTCCAGGCAAAAGTACTGGGGTGGGGTGCCATCGCCTTGACGTAGTCCTTTTCCTGTTTGGAACCAGTCCGTTGTTCCATGTCCAGTTCTAACTGTTGCTTCCTGACCTGCATACAGATTTCTTGGCATACATTAAAATAATCAACATTATAATTAGTTTTTTTAAATATTGTATTTTGCTTTTTCCATTTCGATTGCTGTAGGACCTTGGCCTCACTACTGTCTGGGAAGACCAGCTTTCTTATCTCTTGTCACCAGCTCTGGCGTCTTATGAATTTGAGCGTACGACAAGCATATCTGCGGGCAATGAAGAGTTTCAGGATGCTATCAGAAGGGCTGTGCCTGATGGCCACACATTTAAAGGGTTCCCAATACACTTTGTGTATAGAAACGCGAGGCGCGCGTTTGCCACGTGTCTTCGGTAAGGTGGAATTCATGATGTTTTGGTGTTTTTGACATAATTTCAGTGAACACTTGGCACTAATTTAGGAATGACTTCAGAGTCACACAGAGAGCTTCTGTAGTGACCTGTCCTCTTGCCTCAGACTGTGATTCATTAGGGCCAGAGTGTAGCTCTAGAGAGCTCAGGGTCACTTCCCCAGTGATTCTGTCGAGGATCACTGATCTTGTCTAATGTAATTTTAAAAACTTAATAGGCTATGAGGAAATAGTTTATAATTTGAATAGTTTTACTGCAGTTGCAGAGTCCTTGATAACAGAGACAGGATTTTTTAAAAATCATTTTCAATACTGACTTTCTTGTAAGTAAAGTAAAACCTAAATTCATTTCTTAATTGAATCCATTTTCTCTCTTCTAAGGTCTCCTTTCTGTGAAGAAATCATCTGTTGCCGTGGAGACCAGGTGCGCCTGGCAGTTCGTGTCCGCGTGTTTACTTACCCTGAATCTGCTTGTGCTGTTTGGATCATGTTTGCTTGTAAATATCGCTCAGTACTATAGGACTAAGTTTCTATAAGACTATACCTGTGTTTTATTAGAGTTTTACACATTATATTGATAATAATACTAGGTGTTTCGAGGTTCATTACTTTAAAAATCACAATCTGGCTTCAATGTCATATTTAACTTTTGTATAAGCCTCACTAATAATGTTTGAAAAGTATCATGATGTATATATAAAAATTAAGGATGAAAAACTTGTATAAATTTGAGAGGTTGTTAGTATAAATTAAGTGTTTATCTTATTTTAATAAATACTACTTTGCTTATAAGTAGTCAGTAGTTTAAATATGAAATTTAAAATTTACTTAGTTTTCTTTGCATTAACAGGTAATCAGAAAGTTATTTGCCTAAGGATTTGAGCCATAGTGAAGTTAATACGATCATTATTTTTCATAGAGTAATGGGATTATTTTATATAAATTAGGAGAAATTAACTTCACAACATTTATTTATTACATAGGTGAAATATACTTTGATGAATTTACCACTTCTGTGGTTTACTCATAACTACAGGGATATTTGTGACTCTAGAGAGTTATGGGAAGACATGGATGCAGGAGTAGAGAAAAAACTCATACCAGAAAAGCATAAATATTAATAACAAACCACACATGAAAGTATACAAATAATTTATAAATATTTGTTAGTTTGATTCATTGTAAAAGCGAATTGTGTATTTTATTTTTTTTGGCTTATTTATTTTTGAATTGAGTATTTTAGAAAAAATTTATTATACCCTTTTGTTGTATGTTGAAAATTGTTTTCTGTAATTGATATTGGCAGTCTGTTGCTGATTTTCTGTGGTCACAGCATTCTTTACTAGCCTTTCATGGAGTCCATCTTTTGAAATCACAGTTTTTGTTTCTTTCTTTTCTCTTTATGATAAAAGCATCCATGTGGTATGTGGCGAATGTAAATCAGAGAATCATTATGTGAGGCCACTGAAAAATGAGCATCTATGAGCGCCTCCATGCTGATGTTTGTTTTTAAGTTGAGAACAGTGCACTTTGAAGAGGCTGTAGTGGTTTAAACTTTGTGAGAAGCTGCCTGATGGGATTGCCTTGCCATCTACCCGCCTCTGTGTACAGCTCTCATTCATTCCTGCACCCACTGAGCTTCTTATGAAAGTGACTATACCAAGTGGCTGTGCAAATTATGCTTTTCATTGCTAATTCAACATGGCAAATAAAATGATATTTTAGAAATTAAAATCTAAAGATACTCTAAAATTTACTTTTTAATTTTACATAGATAATTATTTATGACTTGTTTTAAAAGTCTGAAAATATCTCTTGTATCAATTTTTATTGAAAATGACCAGAAATCAGAAGTTTCTTGAGACTGACATGACTTTAGAGAATCAGCAAGATAAGAATTAAGACTTTTTGGTCTGTTACCACAGTTACTTGCAAAGCTATCAGTAGGGAAAATTGCTTGTAATTTTCAACTTTTGGAACAAACTATTTGTGAGGCATGTACTAGGAGGCAGACTGATACATGAGATCACGGCTGTGTTTTCTTTGAGGCTGAGCTTCTTGCGTTACTGTGCCAGAGTAACACGTGTACTTGTAATATGCTTTTGGTGTAAATTCTAAAATAAATTTCCTTTTTATGCACTTTAATAGAGCCTGGCATGAATTAGCATTTTCCTTTAAAGATGGTTTATTTCCAAGTATTTCAGTCTTTTTGTCACTAGAATTCTGCTACTACTCTTACTAATAATTTTTCTTTTTAAAAATTAAATTTACATTGTATATTTAGCTCTGTCATAAGTTGTTTTTCTATTAAAATTGTAAACTTTTTAAAAATATAATGCTTCTAATGTGTTCATTTTGACAGTATGTGCACTAACATAGTTCTCTAAACATATGTAATGTATATATATAATAGAATGTCAGAAATTAGAAACTTCATTACTCAAGCATAAACTTGTTCAATAAAACTTACAAAATTCAGTTTCAACTAACTGAACACTCCAGGTGCCCTTAAGATTGTTCCTAACAATGAGGTGCAGATTTTTAGCTATGATCAAAAACATCTTTAACCTGTCAGTTCTGGGAGATACACACATTTGAAAATCATTTTTCTACTTCTTAACAGACAAGAGTTGAGTCAAAAATGCAGGCTTTACATTTGAAAAATAGTGTTGCTCATAAAATAGTATCCTGTGCTTGATATCTAACCATTAGAAGGCATTAGTTAATGAACGTGAGTTGCTTAAACTAATTAATTCACACTTTTGGTTTCTAAACAAGGTAGATTAGACTACAGATTCGTAATTTTTTTTCTTTACCTCAGATAACAGTTTTGTACTTTCTACTTTAGGTAAGTACAGGAGTTAGATCTGTTTTTAACATGTACATACCTTTTATACCAATGAGAGTAGCATTGCTTTCCAGCCGTTGGTAGCTAAGAAATTATTAGAGACTAGCCAAAACCTATGTAAAATCTTAATAACTAAACATGTAAACTAGAAAGCATCCAATTTTGAAGAACCTTATCCTATTGTTCATAGCACACTCTGTCTGAAGTGCAAGTTCAGTTATAATCACCAACTCGTATTCCTGCTGTACCAGGCTCTTCTGTTGTGCTGGTACCTGACATTTCGAGTATCACTACTTTGTTATAAGTTTTGAAATTGGGAAGTTTGAGAATCTTCCAACTTTATCCCTCTTCAACATTGTTTTGGCTGTTCTGGGTGCTTTGCAATTCCATATGAATTTTATAATCAGCTTGTCGATTTCTATATAAAAGCAGGCAGGGTAGTAGGGTTGTCTCAAATTTGTGCCTTGTTTTGTGGAGTGTCACTGCATTAATGAATGCTAAGCCTTAGGATCATGAGCATGAGTTGTCTTCATATTTGTTTTAAATCTTTAATTTCCTTCAATGATTTGTGGTTTTCTGAATGTGAGTTTTATACTTCTTTTGTTACATTTATTCCTATTTTTGATGCTATTGTAAATGGATTTTTTTTTTGGATTGTTAATTACAGGTGCATAGAAATACAACTGATTTATATGTATTGATGTATCCATTAACCTTGCTGGACTCATTTATTCTAACAGTTTTTTTGTCTTTAATTGGATTCCTTAGGATTCTCTTTATACACAATCATGTTGTCTGCAAGGAGAGAGAGTTTTTCTTCTTTTCCAATCTGGATGTCTTTTACTTATTTTTTCATTTATTTGCCTGATTGCCCTGGCTGCTACCCCTAGCACAGTGTTAAATAGAAGTGGTGAAGGTGGACATCCTTGTCTTGTTCATGATCTCAGGGAAAATCGTGTATTCTTTTACTATTAAGTGTGATGTGAACTGTTTTTTTCCACTGATGCTCTTTATTAGGTTGAAGGATTTCCATTTTACTTCCAGTTTAAAAAAAATGTCATCACAAACGTTTGCCGGGTTTTGTCAAATACTCTTTCTGTGTCTATTGAGGTAATTATGTGATTTTTGTTTCTTATTCTGTTGATATGATGTATTACATAAATTGATTTTCAAATGTTAAACCAACCTTGAAATTCTGGAATGAATTGTACTTGGTCAAGGTGTATAATTCTTTTTATGTGTTTCTGTGTTCATTTTGTTAATACTATTTAGTTGAGGATTTTTGTGTCTATATTCATAAGTGATACTCATTTGTAGTTTATTTTTCTGGTGTCTTTGGTTTAGTTAAAAGATGCTAAATTGGAATCTTTAGCTTTTAATCAACCTGATCATAAGAATTGGTTAAATAGCTTGTATATTATAAGTAGAGGTTATTTTAAATATGGTAAATGAAATTAATTCAGTAGTTCCTTCTTTGTAATTTTCCATGGAAATTCTAGGTTCTTTTTCAAAGACATGTTCAGAATTAATTGCAGTCTTTTTGAATATGTCTTTACATGGTATATTTTTATTCTAAAATATGTATAATAAGATTCTAATCAGTTGGTACTCAACTTAGTTACCAACTAGTGATTGTTAGAAAATGCAAATTTTTGTGCTGTAATCTGTACAGGTAAGACCTGATGGAGGTCTCATGTCTGACTTGATAACTGTAACAGCAGCAGGCTGCTCTCTCTGGGCTGGGACTCATTTGCCTGTTTGTAAAATGGGATTATGGGAAGGGCCCTGCCTGGAGTTGTGGGTAATCCCTTGTCATCTTTTATAACACTTCTTTTATGTTATAAACTCTTCTTAGTTATTTTACACATTTTTAGGTGCTTTGAAAGAGTTTTCAGTTTTTTGTTTTTTTTTTTAAAATTATTTATTTATTTTATTTGACTGTACTGGGTCTTAGTGGTGTCATGTGGGGTCTAGTTCCTTGACCAGGGATTGAACCCAGGCCCCCTGCACTGGCAGCGTGAAGTCTTAGCCGCTGGACCACCAGGGAAGTCCCGAGTTTTCAGTTTTAATGTTGTATTTAAAATAATTAAGGCAAACTTAAGATGCTAAGTATGTGCTATTAGGCGTTTAATTTTGTCATGTTCATTGTCTTGCATGATGACATTTTTTATTGAGTGGAGAAAAATCAGTGTAGGTATAAATAGGTAGGTAGCTGAGAATTTCAAATATCCCTAGATGTGCTTGTAGGAATGTTTTATAAATAAATGTCTTCTATCTTATGTGTTAAATCAGAATAAAGGTTGTGAATAGTTGGCATAAAGTATCTGGGTGCTGACTTCACCGCTCTGCTTTAGATGAGGAAAGTTGACCCAATATTTATAATCCTATAACATAAGCAAAATTAAAATTTGCTTTTGCTAAAAAGAAGATAATCTAGTTAAAACTGAAAACTTCATTGGCATTTTGAAAGTGTTACAGGTGAAGAATGATCATCATTACTTACCAAATCTTGCAAGGGAATAATAATAATACCATTAAAAGAATACTTATGAAGTTTGTTTAAAATATTGTAGAGCTTCAGGTTGAAATCTGGGAGTCATATCTTTATGAATTTCCATGTCAGTGATCTTCTTCTAAAGACTCTTTAAAAGGGTTTGATGACTAGGCAGAAAGTAGGAGCAAGGGTTGCACTTTCAGCTCCTGAGACAAATGAGCATGCATAGCAAATAGCAGAAAAGAAGACATTGTGCTCCATGAATGACCCTTGAGAAAGGATTAAGTGGTCACAGGAATTAAGGTTCTCAGGACAGTGAGTGAATAGACATGAAAATACAGCTATACCCATAACCTTGCACAAAAATCACCAAGGCAAGGCTTAAAAGATAACTAGAAGGTGGTTCATTCATTGCTCAATTTACTTAAAAGGCAAACCATATGTGTGTTGGTTACGTGTTGACTTTGGAAAAGAAATGAGCCTTTCACAGGGTCAGAGAAAAATTCTAGACCTGAGGGCAGCTCACCTTTTATCTGTGTACATTAAGGGACAAGACAAGGTTTTAGGAGTAAAAAGAAAGAGCCACTTTCTTTTTTTTTTTTAAATGAAGATATTAACAAAGGTTTGAAAAAAATAGTTTAGCTTCGCCTTATCAGTAAGCTATGACTAGTCTGAAAATGGATTATGTCTCTTTACCTTAAACAACCTGAAATTCTGGTCTCTTAAAAGTTTCGTTGAGAATTCTATATTTTCAAGTAATTACTGTTAAACATCATCATCTTTCTAACAAATATAGATATTTTTGTACTGTGTGTTATTTTCTGTTTCTCATTGGGATTAAGAAGTAAGCTACTGCTTATCTTAACTTTTGAAATCTAGTGAGAACTTTAAGGTAACATGGCTAAAACAGAGGATCTGGAAAGCTTATGTTACAGGAAGTATATTTGGATTACTTTGGCAACTGGCAGTAGTTTAAATCATATAACCCCTGCAGACTCAAATTTCCCTAAGAGTGAAATAGTGACTTGGCTAAAAATTTAGGTCTCTTAAGGTCTTTCCCAAATCAAATCTTAACTAATTGAAGCTAATAATTTCACTAACATTCAGGATAAGAATACCATCTTTCTTTCTTGGTTTAGAACTAACTGTTTCAAAGAAGAATCACATTAAGAAGTTGAAATATAACTATTGTTTGACCTTGGGTTTCCAGAGTCCCCCATGGACATACCAATATGCTACTATTCATATATTTCACCTCACTGCTCTACTTTTCCTCATTTTTTATAGGTGGGTGTGTAACTTCATCTCATCAAGGTGGGTTAGGTAAACTTACAACGTATGATAGAGAAAATGTTGTGGGAAAACACTGGTTTAGGTTATAATTTAGTAAAAGGACAGTAATGGATTTTTTTTTTACATATTTTCCAATAATCATATTTCTTTACTATAAAAAAAGAAAAGAGCTAATTCTTTACAAGTTTATAGACTTGAGGAAACCAATTTTGTTGTGTTCTTACCTGGGCCGATGTACTTCTAGTTCTGCATATAAGTCATATTTGCATGACTAATTTTAAGGATTTTTGGTTAATATTCAGTCTGATAACCCAGTGACAAGAGATGAGTTTCAAATTGCATTTAGAATTGTTGATAGAATTCGCCTCCTTAGAGGAGTGATCATGTATAGCCTTTGATGGGGATGGAGTCATGTAGATGGTGGTGAAGGGGAGTGCTCTGGGGGTAACTGCTCAGGTGAAATTAAAGTGCTGATGAATTCATCAGGGAGATGGGACATCACATCATTTATTTAAAGTGTTTAAACTATCAAAAGTTTCTAATTGCTGCCGCTGTTTAGTTACTCAGTCATGTCCGACTCTCTGTGACCCCATGAACTGTAGCCCACCAGGCTCCTCTGTCCATGGGGATTTTCCAGGCCAGAATGCTGGTGTGGGTTGCCGTTTCCTTCTCCAGGGGATCTTCCTGACTCAATTGATCATATTGGTAGATATGAATTTTATAGCATCTGCTTTTTATTGTACTCTTGATTGGTGCAGGTGGGATGAAGTGTCAGGACTTTTTTCATGCTCTGGGCTAATTGAGAGAGATGTTTTAGTGCAGCAGAAAGAGCTGGGCTGGATAGAAGGTCTGGATCCCAGTCCTGCATCTTTAGTCACCAGTCCTGTGTTTTGTTGTGTCTATGATGTCATCTGTAAGATAAATAATACCTGACCTTCAAGTTGTGTAAGTGAGGAAAGCACTTGGAAATTATAAAAAAAATCACTGTAAAGTTATAAGGTATTATAATTGTGGGCAGAGAAAATTTAGGTGATAACACTGAAAAAAATATGCTGTTCTATTTTTTTCCTTTTTGGTGCACTTTTCTAGGTGAATGTGCCTCTTAGGAGCAGTTGTCTGAGAGTGTCTGGCATAAGCGTGGGCTGCACAGGCAGCGTGTCCCCCGAAAGTCCGTGCTCCCTGAAAGACTTGGAGCAGCTCAGCCAGCATGTCCAGAGTGTGAAACACGAAGTACATTTATTCTGCAAAAATGATAAGTAAATATAAGATGATAAAACATCTCAAGGATTCCATTGTTTAATAAATATATAACAGCAAAATGAATAAAAACAAACTATATTCAGAGTAACACAGGCCACCACTTTTCACGGACCTCACAGCATCTGAAGATGGCATTCAAATGTTGATCTGAGTCATGCAGACATTTTAACTACATAGAGTGATTTTTTTAAAGGTGGTGAAGCTACAGAATAAAATAAAATCAATGACAGAAATTGGAACAAAGTATACTGTTCATAAAAAGGTTTGACTCTTTGAATTTGAGTTGAGAATGAGAAGCTGGGAAAATTCTGAGCTATACCACAGTGTTGGTTGAACCTGCAGAGGTGGTGTCAGCCTCTGAGAGCCTCTGAGTTGTCAGTGGTCACTTTCTAAGAGTCCTGGGGGGTGATGGACAGTTGGGGCTTATCCAGATTGCAAAGGGTTCTAAAAAATCATATAAAAATTAGTACAATTACACTCTGTATAAGAAAGCATCAAGTGTTCGGGGTATACAATGAATGGATTTATAACAGAAGATAGCTAGGATTTTAAAGGATTTACCTTTTACTTTTTCTGCATACAGAAGGAACATCCAACATTTAACTAGGCATCTTCAGTTCAGTTCAGTCTCAGTCATGTCCGACTCTTTGCGACCCCATGAATCGTAGCACGCCAGGCCTCCCTGTTCATCACTAACTCCCAGAGTTTACTGAAACTCATGTCCATCAAGTCGATGATGCCATCCAGCCATCTCATACTCTATTGTCCCCTTCTCCTCCTGCCTCCAGTCCCTCCCAGCATCAGGGTCTTTTCCAGTGAGTCAACTCTTTGCATGAGGTGGCCAAAGTATTGGAGTTTCAGCTTTAACATCAGTCCTTCCAATGAACACCCAGAACTGATCTCCTTTAGAATGGACTGGTTGGATCTCTTTGCAGTTCAAGGGACTCTCAAGAATCTTGCCACAACTTAATTCCACATATGCTCACAAGGGAAAGAAATTTAAACACAATATATCAGTAATGAATTTGTTAGGCAAAAATAAAAGCCCTTCTGTTGTAATATTATATATTCCTGTGATTTAGTGCCAAAATATTTTTCTTGATAAAATCTATTCATATTTAAAAAAATTATCACTTAAGAAGGGAAAATAATCCTTCTATTGTGAATCTTTTAAAAGACTACATCTTTTAAAGTTAACATTGAAGGTAAAACTTGGATTTCTTTTCCTCACTTCTGCTCTCTTCTTTATGTCATTGTTCTCCTGAGATTTATTTACTGCCCTATGCCAGGATTTGTAAGGCCTCCCCAGACAGCCATTTTGCTTTTTTGCATTTCTTTTCCATGGGGATGGTCTTGATCCCTGTCTCATGTACAATGTCACGAACCTCATTCCATAGCTCATCAGGCACTCTATCTATCAGATCTAGGCCCTTAAATCTGTTTCTCACTTCTACTGTATAATCATAAGGCATTTGATTTAGGTCATACCTGAATGGTCTACTGGTTTTCCCTACTTTCTTCAATTTCAGTCTGAATTTGGCAATAAGGAGTTCATGGTCTGAGCCACAGTGAGCTCCTGGTCTTGGTTTTGCTGACTGTATAGAGCTTCTCCATCTTTGGCTGCAAAGAATATAATCAATCTGATTTCGGTGTTGACCATCTGGTGATGTTCATGTATAGAGTCTTCTCTTGTGTTGTTGGAAGAGGGTGTTTGTTATGACCAGTGCATTTTCTTGGCCAAACTCTATTAGTCTTTGCCCTGCTTCATTCCGTATTCCAAGGCCAAATTTGCCTGTTACTCCAGGTGTTTCTTGACTTCCTACTTTTGCATTCCAGTCCCCTATAATGAAAAGGACATCTTTTTGGGGTGTTAGTTCTAAAAGGTCTTGTAGGTCTTCATAGAACCGTTCAACTTCAGCTTCTTCAGTGTTACTGGTTGGGGCATAGACTTGGATTACTGTGATATTGAATGGTTTGCCTTGGAAACGAACAGAGATCATCCTGTCATTTTTGAGATTGCATCCAAGTACTGCATTTCGGACTCTTTTGTTGACCATGATGGCCACTCCATTTCTTCTGAGGGATTCCTGCCCGCAGTAGTAGATATAATGGTCATCTGAGTTAAATTCACCCATTCCAGTCCATTTCAGTTCGCTGATTCCTAGAATGTCGACATTCACTCTTGCCATCTCGTGTTTGACCACTGCCAGTTTGCCTTGATTCATGGACCTGACATTCCAGGTTCCTATGCAATATTGCTCTTTACAGCATCGGACCTTGCTTCTATCACCAGTCACATCCACAGCTGGGTATTCTTTTTGCTTTGGCTCCATCCCTTCATTCTTTCTGGAGTTATTTCTCCACTGATCTCCAGTAGCATATTGGGCACCTACTGACCTGGGGAGTTTCTCTTTCAGTATCCTATCATTTTGTCTTTTCATGCTGCTCATGGGGTTCTCAAGCCAAGAATACTGAAGTGGTTTGCCATTCCCTTCTCCAGTGGACCATATTCTGTCAGATCTCTCCACCATGACCCGCCCGTCTTGGGTTGCCCCACGGGCATGGCTTAGTTTCATTGAGTTAGACAAGGCTGTGGTCCTAGTGTGATTAGATTGACTAGTTTTCTGTGAGTATGGTTTCAGTGTGTTTACCCTCTGATGCCCTCTTGCAACACCTACCGTTACTTGGGTTTCTCTTACCTTGGGCGTAGGGTATCTCTTCACGGCTGTTCCAGCAAAGTGCAGCCATTGCTTCTTACCTTGGACGAGGGTAAACTAAAAGCCCTTGATGAAAGTGAAAGTGGAGAGTGAAAAAGTTGGCTTAAAGCTCAACATTCAGAAAACGAAGATCTTGTCATCCGGTCCCATCACTTCATGGAAAATACATGGGGAAACAGTGGAAACAGTGTCAGACTTTATTTTTCTGGGCTCCAAAATCACTACAGATGGTGACTGCAGCCATGAAATTAAAAGATGCTTACTCCTGGGAAGGAAAGTTATGACCAATCTAGATTGCATATTCAAAAGCAGAGAGGTTACTTTGCCAACAAAGGTTCGTCTAGTCAAGGCCATGGTTTTTCCTGGGGTCATGTATGGATGTGAGAGTTGGACTGTGAAGAAGGCTGAGCACCGAAGAATTGATGCTTTTGAACTGAGGTGTTGGAGAAGACTCTTGAGAATCCCTTGGACTGCAAGGAGATCCAACCAGTCCATTCTGAAGGAGATCAGCCCTGAGATTTCTTTGGAAGGAATGATGCTAAAGCTGAAACTCCAGTACTTTGGCCATCTCATGCGAAGAGTTGACTCATTGGAAAAGACTCTGATGCTGGGAGGGATTGGGGGCAGGAGGAGAAGGGGACGACAGAGGATGAGATGGCTGGATGGCATCACTGACTTGATGGACGTGAGTCTGGGTGACTTCCGGGAGTTGATGATGGACAGGGAGGCCTGGCGTGCTGCAATTCATGGGGTTGCAAAGAATCGGACAAGACTGAGCAACTGATCTGATCTGATCTGATGCCAGGATTAGCAGGTGTCTGGCTCATGGGTTGCTCAGTTGATTAAATCATTTGGTGTTTTTTGTTTTTTCAGTTCAGTTGCTCAGTTGTGTCTGACTCTTTGCGACCCCATGGACTGCAGCACTCCAGGCCTCCCTGTCCATCACCAGCTCCCAGAGTTTACCCAGACTCATGTCCATTGAGTCGGTGATGCCATCCAACCATCTCATCCTCTGTCATCCCCTTTTCCTGCCTTCAATCTTCCCCAGCATCAGAGTCTTTTCAAATGAGTCAGTTGACCATCATCAGGTGACCAAAGTATTGGAGTGTCAGCTTCAACATCAGTCCTTCCAATGAACATTCAGGTCTGATTTCCTTTAGGATGGACTGGTTGAATCTCCTTGCCGTCCAAGGGGCTCTTAAAAGTCTTCTCCAACACCACAGTTCACAAGCATCAATTCTTCGGCACTCAGCTTTCTTTATAGTCCAGCTCTCACATCCATACATGACTACTGGAAAAACCATATCCTTGACTAGATGGACCTTTGTTGGTAAAGTAATGTCTCTGCTTTTTAATATGCTATCTAGGTTGATCATAACTTTTCTTCCAAGGCAAGCGTCTTTTAATTTCATTGCTGCAGTCATCATCTGCAGTGATTTTGGAGCCCAAGAAAATAAAGTCTGCCACTGTTTCCCCATCTATTTGCCATGAAGTGATGGGACTGGATGCCACGATCGTATGTTGAACTTTAAGCCACCTTTTTCACTCTCTTTCACTTTTCATCAAGAGGCTGTTTAGTTCTTTGCTTTCCGCCATAAGGGTGGTGTCATCTGCATATCTAAGGTTATTGATATTTCTCCTGGCAATCTTGATTCCAGCTTGTCCTTCATCCAGCCCAGAGTTTCTCATGATGTACTCTGCATATAAATTAAATAAGCAGGGTGACAATATACATACAGCCTTGATGTACTCCTTTTCCCGTTTGGAACCAGTCTGTTTTTCCATGTCCAGCTCTAACTGTTGCTTCTTGGCCTGCATACAGATTTCTCAAGAGGCAGGTCAGGTGGTCTGGTATTCCCATCTTTTTCAGAATTTTCCACAGTTTGTTGTGGTTTTTTGAGGAAGGACAAAAATGTTTGTGACTTTTGGCTGTTGTCCAAGTGCAACACTGCAGCAATATCCCATAAGGCCAGAAGATGGTGCTATTGTCTATCAAAGTAGACCATTCCTCTGTTTCTCTGCATTTTTCAAAACCAGTACTTTAGGGGCCTCCGTAGAGGTCAGTTGTTAAGACTCCAGGCTTCCATGGCAAAGGGTTGGGGTTTCATCCCTGGTAGGGGAACTAAGATGCCACGACGCAGAGTTAAACAAAAACAAAACAGTAATATTTTAAAGTCATCTGTATTTTCAAAATTCACACGGGGTCTAAACTTTTAAAACAGCAAAAATTTAGCATTAGTTTCTATGTTTTTAATCAAGAGGTTTTGTATATCTACATCTATCCTATGTCATCATGTAAGGAATTAGACCTTTGTCTTTTCGGGGATGTGGCACACATAGTGCATTTTTTACAAATTGGATTATGAACCGGTAATTAAGTGACATTACTTTAAAGGTTTGTTTTTTATCTCTTGTAATGAAATTATAATACAGTGCCCAGGGAGAAGCTTTTCCTTCCTCTTTCAAAGTCTTATCTGTTCTTGCTTTTTGTCTTCTCCCTATTCCTGCTTTATGTACTGTGGTGTCTTAGGCATTAAGAATAGACTTGTATTAATAATTTCTACTATAAGATGCAGTTGTTGAGGGTGCAATATCTAACACTGCACATAAAACTGCCTTAAAATGTTTATTGGTATTTACTATTAGATACATAGCTTACTGATTGATGCTTTCAACTTTGTAAGGTTCTCATACAGGACTAGTCTGAGAGTGGAGTGTTACCAATTAAACTCATTTGCCAAGGAGTGATTGTTTTATCCAAGAACTCTCTTTTATCGCACACTTAATGGTCCATTGCGGCCCAGGAGGATTTTTTCCTTTTCTTCTATTGGCTAAATGCGCGTGTGATAGCGGTTCATGAGGTATGAACAGACTGGGTTAGCAGGGCTATGAGGCGTGTGGTCACTGGGAACATTATCTTGGTGAAGAATTGTACAAACGTCACAAACGAATCCGAGGGACGTCTGCGATTGTTTGCTACAAGCTTGACCTCCGGGAGCTGGTGATGGACAGGGAGGCCTGGCGTGCTGCGGTTCATGGGGTCGCAAAGAGTCGGACACGACTGAGCGACTGATCTGATCTGATCTGATCTGTACCCCAGGCCTTGATCCGTGCGCTTGGGAGAAGCCAGTGAGCAAAACCCATAAAGACCCTGACCTCCTGGGGCTTCACTCCCTCGTGAAGTTGGGAGCAGAGGAGGAGGTTATACGACCGAACGGTCCGGTGCGTTGATGGCGACAGTACCCAACCGAGCAAAACAGGACGGACGCTAGGGGAGAGGCCAGGCGACTATGAAGTCTGTCCCGGCGCGGAGGCTGGCGTGGGTGTGATGCAGGTGCGGCTGCAGGCGAGGGGCGACTCCTGGCGGCGGGGCCAACCTGGGGGCGGGGCTCGGAAGGCGCGGAGAACCCGGGACAGAGGCGGGGCGGAGCCAGGCCGTCCATGGAGGCGGGGTTCTGGGCGGGGCGCGCCCCCTGGGGCAGGGCTTGGAGGGCGGGGCGAAGCCTAGGGCTGTGCGCCGCGGGGGCGGGGCCGCGGACGCCATTGCGCCGCTACCGGCTGGCGGTGGTCTTGTCAGGCGCGCGGGCCCACGCCTAGTCCCTCGGCCCTCCCCCAGCTCATTCTGCAGCCCGGTCCCGGCCTGGTCTCCGCCCTGTCCCCGCGGCGGCGCGCGCGGCACGTGGGGCGGGGTTCCGGGGATGAGGCGGCGGCGGCGCGCAGAGACGATGCTCCACAGCTGAGGAGACGCGGCGCCCCGAGCGCGGCGCGACCCGCGGGATGGCTCAGCCCGTCGGCCCGGAGGGCGGCGAGGGGCCTCCGGATGCCGGGGCGGCCGCGGGCTCGCAGGACGCGCTGAGCCTGGAGGAGATCCTGCGGCTCTACAATCAGCCCATCAACGAGGAGCAGGCGTGGGCCGTGTGCTACCAGTGCTGCGGCTCCCTGCGCGCCGCGGACGCCGGCCGCCGCCAGCCCCGCCGCCGGGTGCGCTCGGCCGCGCAGATCCGCCTGTGGAGGGACGGCGCCGTCACCTTGGCGCCCGCCACCGGCGACGCGGGTGAGCCTTCCCCCGCGACCCGCTTCGCCCGCAGGAGGCCCCGCCGCAGGCCCTTTCCCCACCGCCCGCGACCCTCTGTCCCGAGCTCCGGACCCCGGACCCTTCCGCCTCGCGGCCCCCATTTCTCACGGTCCACGGAGGACCCTCCCCCGGGCGCCGGCCCCACCAGGACCCTCCCCTACCCCAGCCTTCAGCCCTCCGCCCTGCTTGCTTCTCAGTCTCCCACTGGAGGACCTTGGCCGAGGCCCCGGGCCCTTCCCCCACCGCGGCCCCCCATCTCCCACGGAGGACCCCTGCCGCGCCCCGGGCCCTTCCCCCCAGCGCCCCCTCCCCCGCCCCGGGAGGCCGGGGACGCGGGCGAGGTCTGCGGCCAAGCGCCGCCGGAGTGGGTGGGTGCGTGGGCGAGGGTCTGGCGGCGGCCCCGGCAGGGGGGCGTGGGTCTGAGGGTCAGTTTGCGGCCGGGCGGGGAGGAGCGGGGTCAGTCGTGGGACGTGCGCTCGTGCGGCTCGCGGCCGAACCCAAGTGGGATGCGCTCGTCGCTGCCCAGGTTCACCCGCACCTGGTCCCCGGCCGCTTCGCCTTCGCGGGGAGCTGTCAGCAGATCATGCTTTTCAGAGATGGGTAGCGATATTCCCTCGGTTGGAAATGTAAAGAAATCTGAGCCCTGAGGAGAATTTTGCTGGGAGAAATGAAGAGACTGGTTAAAAACAGACAAACAATATAATACGATTTCCCTGTATGTTAAAATTTATTTTAATGAAAAACAGGCTTGTAAAGTAAAAAGTTGACGGCATGTCAGGTTGAATGGGTTTTACTTTTGTTATTATCTAATGTAAATTCTTTGGGATTATCACCTGCCCATCAGTATATAGCTGCAGTTTACCCAACTATCTGTCCATGTTAAAGAGATTGGTAATAGGTTTCTTCTATTAGTTTTTGTCTAATTCAGTCTTCTGAGAGACAAATATGTTAAAAACATTTTAAAAATCTACTCTTAGTTTTAGAAAGTTGATGAAAGTGTCAGAATGCTTAAAGTGAAAGATGTGCTTCAGAATAGAGTTTTAATGAAAATCCGTATTTAATTGATTAAAATAGAGAACAGTCAAAAGAGTGTGTTATCAGTTCTGTCAATTCCAACAGAACATTTATTATTTATATTTGGTGTTGGGTAAACAGATTTTTTGAATTTTATTTAAAGCCAGTCTTTTAATGATTGTTTTGAAATTATTTCAAACAAATTTTTAGTTTATTTGATGTGTCTATTGCTTTTAAACTTGGACAATATTAGTGGGAAATAGTTGCAGTTATAATTTATTTACAGTGTATTAATATGATATGAAAATATACTTTTATAAAATACAGCAAAACCATGCCTGGAGATCTAAGATTTCAAGGGGAAAAGTGTTTGTGTGTAACCTGCTTTTAGAATTAGTTGTGATGACTTCTAGAAAGAACAAACTTCTTTTTGTTTACATTATCCTTGAATTTAATCCCAGATTTCAAGTTGTGTTTGTGAACCTACTGGTAGTTTAGTTGTCAAAGATTGATGGATTCTGGTGGTAGGTTTTTAAAAAGTCATAACCTTATGTTGAAATGATTTACATTTTGCATCATTGGTATGAATGATAATGTATTGATCTCTTGGAATACATTCTGGCTCTCTGGAGAGAATGGCAGATTTGTTTCCCACAGCAGCAGTATTGAACTTGTAATCCATCCTTTTCCTCCTCTATTGTGGAGAGAGCCCCATCAAAGTTGCTGAAATGGTCTTCAGCTTTTTGGGTCAGTTGATTGAAAATCTGGGAAGTTCATGCAAAAATATTGTTTATATTAGATAATTTCTAGTATTAAGAGTAGTTGTGTGGTGGTGGAAGGCACCATATCTTCTGAATGTTTACTCTTGGTTCTTAAAAACGCTGTACAACTTGGTACTCTGCACCCTTGTATAAATTCTATTTTTAAGGAGAAATGGTAATCATGAACTTCCATTCTAAGAAGCACTTCGTTTTTTGTTATAAGATGTTCAACATAATTGTTGGGATTTGACAGCATTTGTATTTTCAGATGTTATCCATTAACTTACTTTCTAAATGCCAGTCCATTCTGAAGGAGATCAATCCTGGAATTTCTTTGGAAGGAATGATGCTAAAGCTGAAACTCCAGTATTTTGGCCACCTCATGCGAAGAGTTGACTCATTGGAGAAGACTCTGATGCTGGGAGGGATTGAGGGCAGGAGGAGAAGGGGACGACAGAGGATGAGATGGCTGGATGGCATCCCTGACTCTATGGATGCGAGTCTGAGTGACCTCCGGGAGGTGGTGATGGACAGGGAGGCCTGGCGTGCTGCAGTTCATGGGGTCGCAAAGAGTCGGACTCGACTGAGCGACTGATCTGATCTGATCTGATCTAAATGCAGGTTGAGGAGGTTAAGTGATGTGCTCAAATTTGTATTGATAACTCTGAATCAAATCCTGGTCTTTTAACCTCTAGCCTTTGTGGAAAGGATCAGATTTGGAATCATGATTCCTTCCATTTCTGGATGAGTGACCTTGAATAAGTTCCTTAATTTCCCTGAGTTCAACCTTCTCATCTGTAAAATGAGAATAGATCACTTTTCTCCCATGGGATGGAGGTTTAAATGAGATGGTATGTGTAAAGTGCCTAATGCAAGGCTTGATAGGTAGCAAGTACTCAGTAAAATTTAGTTCCCTTCCTCCCCTGATCTTGTGGTCCTTTCACAGCACCATGATACTTCTGTATTTTTTTACCCGGAATTGGAACACATGTCGAGTTTATGGATTCTCAGCCTATGCACTGACATTTTTGACTGAATAGCTCTTTGTTGTGGGTGCTCTCCTGTGCCTGTGTAGGGTGTTGAGCTTCATCCCTGGTGTCTACCCACCAGATGCTGGTCATCACCCTCCCCCTCTCCCAGCTGAAGTCTCCAGGCTTGGCCAGCTATCCCTGGTTGAGAACCCCTGGTCTGGGAGGTGACAGGTGGTATTTATGGGGAATCTTTCTGCTGGTCACTGTTCCTCTGCCGTTGTTGAATAGTTGGTTCTTACCACTATCAGCAGTGTCACTCCATTTAGTCCCATAGAAAGAAATAGCACTTCCCATTCATTCTTGACTGGTTTTGGAATTGAATGTAGCAGCAGTAACTGATTTTAGTCCTTGTTTTCTTTTAATAGTATCAGTACATACAGAATATCCCCATTTGGGTTGAATTAAAAAGTTAGAAATGCATTGTAAGAGAAATAGAAAAATGTAGGAGGCATAGAAAATGAAACCAATATTAGAAGGAAACAAGAATGGATAATTTTATTTAGCATTCAGATGTAACTTTAAGTCATTTATTAATGTGTCCATGATAGTAGCGTGATATAGGGCTGAAGGAGATTAAAGAAGGAAAAATTAGTTCTTTAGAGAATATTTTAAGAGGCGGAAAATTATATTATGAATCAGAATCTTAAAATGGGTAGTATGTTTATGAAGTATTTCTGTGATGACAGGAAGGTGATTTGTTGGCTAGAATCAAGAGGGTATGTGATTTATCTTAGGTGGCTTACTTAGAATTTTAATTTTTCCCAGTGTTTATGTG
The DNA here is from genome assembly GCA_935064755.1 of Tragelaphus eurycerus. Taxonomy (NCBI): domain Eukaryota; kingdom Metazoa; phylum Chordata; class Mammalia; order Artiodactyla; family Bovidae; genus Tragelaphus; species Tragelaphus eurycerus. The sequence goes on from CAKXYN010000023.1 coordinate 20,491,431, forward strand.
TTTGTAGTCATAAAAAGACCTTATTGCCTGGTAGAAGTTTCTTATATGCATGTTGATGAAGTTTTCATTCACATCATTAATTCAGAAGTTAGACACTCACTCAGGCTCCTGATACACAATCTGCTATTTATCACCGGTGCACTTGACTGACCTTCAGACAAGTTTTAATATACCCGTTCTTTAGAGAGTAGTCATTGATAGGATTTAGGTTGTATTCCCGGCTCCGCTAGAGTAGAATGTGTTTTTACTGGGATCCACAGGAGTTATTAACAGTAGTTCTAGAGCTGAGAACTGCTGTATGATCTTAGCAGCCCTGTGGATCTTAAATATCCATCTGATGAAAATGCTTGTTTCAGATTTGGTTTCAAAATTTTTGATGTACATTTAGCTTTAGATGTATAAAGAACACTTTCAAAATTATGAGCACATCTTGGTTTAAAATAATGGTAAGATTGGTAATAGGTTTTCCCAGGAGGAACAGTGGAATGCATATTATTAAAGACATCATTTGATGTAGGGGCCACTGGGGCTTTCTTGGGAATTTGAGGAGAGATGTGATCAGTGAGGCTTCTCAGCAGGATTCATGCCATTTGGTGGGTATTGAATAATATTCTTTTTGAATTTAGAGAGAGACAGTAGTGAAAACATGTTTAAAAACATTAATTTTTGTCAAAGTAGTGAAAAGTAGTGAAAGGTCAGAGTAGTGAAAACATGTTTTAAAACATTAATTTTTTTTACTCTTGATATTTTTTCTTGAGTGTACGCATCCTTATTGTTAAATGAAAGGAATACTTGAGATGTATGTGCCCAGGGTAGACGTCAGAGGTGAATGACAGTGTTATGGTATGGTGAAATACCTTGTCATTTATATCAACAGATAAGAATTATTACATTTGAACAATATGTCCAGACACGTGGGCTTAATTCAATTTTAAAAACATGCATTGAGTCCTTTCTACAGATACAAAACTTGTGCACGCGGTGTTCAAGTTTCCATGGGTGATGTAAACGATTTAGTCATTATAGAGGAGAAAATAGAACATAAACAGAGGGACCAGTTTACCATGAAGCTAACACAGCTGAACTTGGAACCTGCTTCTCACACAGTCCTCTTCCAGGCCTCTGGAAGGGATTTTAACCATGTGTTGAGATGATTGTTTGCAAGATTAATGTATTTTAGCTGTAATCAGTTAAGATTGCTGTCATCGTTGGCTCCAGTGTACTTTCCAACAACCAAAATCCCATAGACAGAGGAGCCTGGCAGGCTACATTCCATAGAGTCACAGAGTTTATCATGACTGAGTGTGCACACACACACACACCCCCACACACACACCACCCCCCACTCACCCCCTTCCACTTGGCTCTTGTGAGAGTGGCCATAGACACTTTTGGAAGAGATTTTGGAATAATGAGAGCCCGCTGTGGCTCAGATTTAGATAAAGAACCTGCCTGCAATGCAGGACACCCGGGTTTGATCCTTAAGTCAGGAAAATCCCCTGGAAAAGAGAATGGCAACCCACTCCAGTATTCTTGCCTGGACAATTACATGGACAGAGGAGCCTGCTGGGCTACAGACATATGGGTCACAGAGAGTCGGACACCACTGAGCGACTAACATTAAGGTCTGGAAATAATTGGTTTATGGTTTTGTATCTGTATTTCTGCCTCATGCAGAGGGTGGGCAAGTATTAGTCATATATACAGACTGTTCATAAGTAAGTTGGGACTCTGTGGGGAAGCTCTTTGTTTTACTAAGAGTTTTTGACTAAATTTAGAGGGAAAAAAATCATTGATCTGCCAAGGACTGTGGGTTGATAAGAGACAGTGAGTTGCACTCTGCCTGTCTTGTCTGTAAACTCGAAATCACATTCTTACTCAATTTCTGCACAATGGCAACAGTTCCCATCCCACCTTCACAGTAGTGTCACTGAGTCGTATGGTATTTCCCGTTTGCTTCCTGTTGGCTAAGTAGAAAAAAGGAAACTTCCCTCTCCCAGATATAGTCCTTGTTTAAAACTATGAGGAAAATATCCCTGTTGCCAAATTGCCAAATGTAATTTTTTTTAAGTAATTTTAAAAATGAGATAAGTTTAGAAGAAAAGTTGTACAGATAGTGCAGAGGGTTCCTGTGTGCCTCTTACCCTGTTCCCTCCTTGTTAATATCTTGTATTTCTGGGTACATTTGTCAAAACTAACCATCAGCATATTACTGTTAACTAAACTCCAGACTTCATTTGGATTTCCCTAGTTTTCCATTCGTGTCGTTTTCCTGTTCCACAGTCCCGCCCAGGACAGCTGAGTGCATTTAGTCATTACGGCTCACTAGTCTCTTCTGCTCGGTGGCAGTTTCTTAGACTTTCCTTGTTTCTCATGACCTTCACAGTCTTGAGGAGGGTTGGCTGGGGATTTTGCAGAATGTCCTTCTGTTTAGGTTTGCCTGATGTTTTCTTGACTGGACTGACATTTTGCATTTGTGCAGAGAGTACTAGGAAGGGGCAGGGCTCCCCTTGTCACAGCGAACTTGGGCATGTGGTGTCCAGACAACACCCTCTAGCAATATGAACCTTGTTTGCCAGGCTTCTCCACAAAAATTTTTACTGTTTTTGCCTCTTCTATATTTTAACCTTTGAGCTGCATTCACTGGGGCCTCCTTCTGAAGTGGTGAATATTTACTTAGTATTTTTTGAAATTCTTTTGTAAGGAAGATTTGACTCTTCTCCCTGTTTGCTTATTTACTCTATCATTTATTAAGTCTGGAATCTTGTATATTTTATACTTTGTTACCTGTTACCAGGTTATTTCTTTTGTTGCTCCAGTTGTTCCAACTGTGGCCATTGGAGGTTCCTTCACGTTGACTCCTGTGTCCCTCTATGCCCCTCCCTCTTGTGTTAAACACTTACTTTCTACACTACACAGTGTTTCAGGGCTTATCCTATATATTTTCTGCCCCAGCCCTGGAATCAGATGCATCTCCAAGGAGCTCAGGGGTGGTGTCTCTGTTGCTACTCAGGTGGTTTTATTTTTAATACAGAAGAATGAAGTGGTAAAAGGCTTCATTACTGTTGTTGTTCAGATTTCGTTAGATTTGAAAAGCATCTCTGTCTGGTACCTCGCCTTTACTGGCTTGCACCACTGTCTGCCTGTATATTCATTCCTCTGTTCAGCAGTTGTTTACTAAATACCACAGAGCCAAGTTGAATAGGAAGGTTCAGAGAGCAGTCTGCCCAAGCTGTTTATCGTAAGCCAGCGATACCTGGGAGCTGAAGCCAGAGGAGCCTGTATTGGGGTACAAACTTGGATGGACTGGAGCTGATGGGAGGTCAGTAAAATGTGGCCTGGGGTCAAGTCTGGATTAACTGAGATACTTGGATGCTCAAGAACTTGTTTGGGATAAATCTTGGGGACATCCTTCCTGCATCTCTGGGCTAGAGGTGTCCCCGAAGCAGCAGCAGAACCATGCAGAATGGTGACTGGTAGCACAGCTACCAGATGCGAAGTAGTTCCCTGTTTTGTGAACATTGTCTTCATTACAGCTCTGAAGTGCAACATGCAGATAAAATGTACTCATCCTGATGTCTTAAACCAAACAAAAGAGATGAAAACTAAGTATCACTGGGCAAATGGTTTTTGGTGTTGTCTACATACTTTACACCATTACTTCTAACTTCTATTTAATTATCTTTGAGTGGCAGTATAATAAGATCAGGACTAGACAAGATTTTTTTTTTTTCTTGCATGGCTTTTGAGTTTATTCAACTTATCTGGTCCAGACTTCGCTGTTCTCAGGGCAATATCTAACTGGGATTCTATTGATTTTAAATAGACATATTATTTTGCTGCTTGCACTGTCCTCATTATACAAAGAAAATACATCAAGAAAATGTTATACCAGATTTTTATGCAATTTGAGCAGGTTTCACCTAGGTGCTCAAGAGTTCAAAGCCGTTTTTTGTTTTAGTGATGATAGGCTGCTGCCGCTGCTGCTAAGTCACTTCAGTCGTGTCTGACTCTGTGCGACCCCATAGACGGCAGCCCACCAGGCTCCCCCGTCCCTGGGATTCTCAAGGCAAGAACACTGGAGTGGGTTGCCATTTCCTTCTCCAATGCATGAAAGTGAAAAGTGACAGTGAAGTCGCTCAGTCGTGTCCGACTTTTAGCGACCCCATGGACTGCAGCCCACCAGGCTCCTCCATCCATGGGATTTTCCAGGCAAGAGTACTGGAGTGGGCTGCCATTGCCTTCTCCGGATGATAGGCTGGTAATCAGAATCTCTTAAAGATCTCTTTGGTATGTGTTGTGTCTATTTGAAAATAATTAAATTATTTACTACTCCTCTCCTGTCTAAAAATCTAATTTGACATTTCTTCCTCAAAACTTATTTTGTTTTTTTTTGAAAGTTCAGTATACATACAGAAAAGTGCACAAATCATTAATAACACAGTCTTGTAAATACTAACCTGATTAAGAACAAAAGAATATTGCGAGTAGCTGTCCACATATAATCAGTGTCTTAGTTTATCACCATACCTTAGACTTGCTTGCTTGTGAACTCTTTATTTGTGTGTAATCTTACATTTTGTGATATGTGTGTGTGTTTGTGGCTGGCTGGCTGCTTTTGTTTAACATCTTGTTAGATAAATTATTTGTTGTTGCATGTTGCTTTACATTGTTCTTATTGCTATACAGTATTCAGTTGTATGAAAATACCAAAGTTGATTTACCCGTTCTGTTGCTGATAGATGTATGAATTGTTTGGAGTTTTTGGCTACTTCAAATAGCATTGCTATGAACTTTTCTGAATATCTGTATGTACTTCTGTTAGGTATGTATCTAGTAGACTTGCTGGGTTGTTGCATGTGTCTCTTGAGTTTTGGTAGATGTGCCCAAGCAGTTTTACAAAGTGCTGGTTTGTGTTTACCTTTCTTACTAGCAGTGTATCTGTTGCTCTGAATCCACCCTAATACTTGGAAATGTGGTTAGCAAATGAGAAGTATAGCTATTTGGGTTGTACCTATCTTGTAAATCTTCTAATGGTTTTAATTTTCATTTTTCTGATGGCTAGTCAGGTTGAGTGCTTTTTTATGTTTATTTTTCATAAGGATGAAAAGGGACTTTTGTGAAGTTCCTGTTCAGGTCTTTTGACTGTTTCTATTATTATTATTTTAAATATTTGGTCTCACGCACCTCTCTGCATGTGAAACTTAGTTCCCCAATCAGAAATTGAGTCTGTGCTCACTGCTCCTTTGGAAGGCAGAGTCTTAACCATTGGACTGCCAGGGAAGTCCCAGTTTTTTTTTTCATATATATATATAAAAGTTAAGGTTGTAACTAACTTACTGGGATTAATTACATTCACAGTGTTTTACAACCATCACCACCATGTTTCCAAAATTTTTCATCACCCAAACTGAAACTGTAACCGTTAAACAATAATTGTCCATTCTTCCCTTTTTAAGCCCCTGGTAACTGCTAATCTACTTAGGTTACGTTTTTTGTCTCTTTTTCTTTTCATATGTTCTGATTTTTGTGTACTCTGGATTCGAGCCATTTGCCAGCTACGTGTACCTTCTCCAGCTCTGTGACTTTCCGTTTCACCTTGTTAGTGTTGTGTTTTGATGAATAGAAGTTTTTCACTGTCTAACATTACTGTCCTAGGAGTTTTGGTATATCATCACATTTTTATTATTAAGTTCAAATATTTTTCAAATTTTCATTGTAATTTCTACTTTGATCCATGGATTATTCTGTCAATTTTTATTTCTGTTGAGACTGTATTTTTAGGTGCATTAAAATTTAGAGTTGTGATAACTTCTTGGTAGTTTGATCTGTTAGTCTGTGTGTTTATAGTTAACGTGTGTACAGTTACATTGGCTTTGACTAAAATATACTCAGTATGTTCCTTTTCCATTATTTCACTATCACTTTTTAATGTTCTTACATTTAAGGTATGTCCTTTACAAGGAGGATATAGTTTGGATTTGTTTTTTATCTAATGTAATCATATGTAATTTAAGTTGGATTGTGTATTTTATTTACATTTAATATAAATACTGATTTTTAAAATCAGTAATTTTATTTATTTGGCCTCACCATTCAGCCTGTGGGATTGTAGTTCTCTGAAGTAAAAGCAATCTATAGATTCAGTGCAATCCCTATCAAGCTATCAATGGTATTTTTCAGAGAACTAGAACAAATAATTTCACACTTCGTAATACAAAAAACCTCAAATAGCCAAAGCAATCTTGAGAAAGAGGAATGGAACTGGAGGAATCAACCTGCCTGACTTCAGGCTATACTATAAAGCAACAGCCATCAAGACAGTATGGTACTGGCACAAAGATAGAAACATAGATCAATGAAACAAAATAGAAAGTCCAGAGATAAATCCATGCACCTATGGACACCTTTTCTTTGACAAAGGAGGCAAGAATATACAATGGAGAAAAGACAATCTCTTTAATAAGTGGTGCTGGGAAAACTGGTCAACCACTTGTAAAAGAATGAAACTACAACACTTTTTAATACCATATACAAAAATAAACTCAAAATGGATCAAAGATTTAAATGTAAGACCAGAAACTATAAAACTCCTAGAGGAAAACATAGGCAAAACACTCTCTGATGTAAATCATAGCAGGATTCTCTATGACCCACCTCCCAGAGTAATGTAAATAAAAGCAAAAATAAACAAATGGGACCTAATTAAACTTCAAAGCTTTTGCACAATGAAGGAAACTATAAGCAAGGTGAAAAGACAGCCTTCAGAATGGGAGAAAATAAGAGCTAACAAAGCAACTGATAAAGAATTAATCTCAAAAATATGCAAGCAACTCCTGCAGCTCAATTCCAGAAAAATAAGTGACCCAATCAAAAAATGGGCCAAAGAACTAAACAGACATTTCTCCAAAGAAGACATACAGATGGCTAACAAACACATGAAAAGATGATCAACATCACTCATTATCAGAGAAATGCAAATCAAAACCACAATGAGGTACCATTTCACGCCGGTCAGAATGGCTGCTATCAAAAAGTCTACAAACAATAAATGCTGGAGAGGGTGTGGAGGAAAAGGAACCCTCTTACACTGTCGGTGGAACTGCAAACTAGTACAGCCAGTATGGAGAACAGTATGGAGATTCCTTAAAAAACTGGAAATCTGCCATATGACCCAGCAGTCCCACTGCTGGGCATATACTCCGAGGAAACCAGAATTGAAAGAGACACGTGTACCCCAGTGTTCATCGCAGCACTGTTTACAATAGTCAGGACATGGAAGCAACCTAGATATCCATCAGCAGACGAATGGATAAGAAAGTTGTGGTATATATACACAATGGAATATTACTCAGCTATTTAAAAGCATGCATTTGAATCAGTTCTAATGAGGTGGATGAAACAGGAGCCTATTATACAGAGTGAAGTAAGTCAGAAAAACACCAATACAGTATACTAATGCATGTATATGGAATTTAGAAAGATGGTAATGATGACCCTATATGTGAGACAGCAACAGAGACACAGATGTAAAGAACAGACTTTTGGACTCTGGAAGAAGGCGAGGGTGGGATGATTTGAGAGAATAGCAATGAAACATGTATATTACCATATATGAAATCGCCAGTCCAGGTTTGATGCATTAGACAGGTTGCTCAGGGCTGGTGCACTGGGATGACCCTGAGGGATGGGATGGGGAGGGAGGGTCAGGATGGGCAACACATGTACACCCATGGCTGATTCATGTCAATGTATGGCAAAACCCTCCACAATATTGTAAAATAATTAGCCTCCAATTAAATTAAAAATAACGGGAGTGAAAGTCGCTCAGTTGTGTCTAACTCTTTGCGGCCCTATGGACTATATATATAGTCCATGAAATTCTCCAGGCCAGAATACTGGAGTGGGTAGCTAGCCTTTCCCTTCTCCAGGGGCTCTTCCCAATCTAGGGATCGAATCCAGGTTTCCCACATTGTGGGCAGATTCTTTACCAGCTGAGCCACAAGTGAAGCCCGAGAATACTGGAGTGGGTAGCTTATCCCTTTGCCCCCGGATCTTCCCGATTCAATTCCCTGGAATTGAACCTGGGGCTCCTGCATTGCAGGTGGATTCTTTACCAATTGAACTATCAAATCCAGGCCCCTTGCAGTGGCATTAGTGTAAATATAATAAAGATTTGACTAGTGTCAAGTATATGGAAAGGCTATATCCCTAATAATAATATTTAGTGGTCCATATTTAGCTTCTAAAAACTGACTGTTAGATGTTTTTATATTACTTGTGCTAGAGCACTTTTTAAAGAAAATGAGTCAGTTTTTTCCCCTTGTATTTCCCATTTTCTCTGCTGACTAATCTAATTGGAAGTCAAAATTCCTATCTAGTATACTCCCTTAGTAGTTTATATTTCTGAGAGATATAGATATATATGGAAATATATGATGAGTAGTGGTAGAAAGCCAGTGACAGTCACCATAGGTTGTCTGGTCCTGGCTTTGCCATATCTTCCTGGATTTTAGTGAAATAGCATGTTAGAGGAATCCCCATTCATGTCTTCATGTATTCGTTTTACCAGTACTTGGGTGTCTTCTAAGTGTACTGGACTAAATGTTGAAGATACAGAGGGAAAGGAAGTGCACTCATACCTTCAAGAAGGTCACAGGAGCATAAATTAACACTTACAGTCTAATGATTCCAAATAATAGGGACATACAGAAAGCTGTGTGAGTCCAGGGAGAGAGGGACTGACTCTGCTGGTGTGACATCAGGCAGGTTTCACAGGGGAGCTCTGTTGATGGGGTCTGATCCGAGCAGTGGGATCCCAGGAGAAGAGCACATGCTCAGCAGAAGCAGTAGTCGGCACAGAGGCTTAGAAACATGGGAGAACTGTCAGCGAGCAATAGTACACGAGGTGTGGTGTGGCATGTGTGTGACACCCACGTCCCCATACCAAAAGCAGGCGCTGCGTAGTCATTCATCACATTTTTGCTGCTAAATTTATAAGTATCTTCAGTTCTCAGCAGGGTGCCTCAGGCAGTCACTGCCAATTGTTTGGAGTTGGCACATGAGACTGAACCTGTGTGTCCTCTCTGCAGTGGGCGTCCACTGTGCCTGGAGCGTCGGATGTGTGTGGGAAGGGTGGACGAGATCAGCTGGAAAGGTATGGGGAGGGCTCAGATGATGAAGGCCTTTTTGTGCCTCACGACTGAGTTTGTATTTATAGTCTATATAGGTGGTGGATAGAAACATTTTAAGCAGGAAAATGATGTAAGCAGACTCCTCTGTTTGGGAACATAAACTTTGTAGAAGATGGATTGAACTGAGTAAGCTGAGGGCAGAGACACCACTGGCCATTTCATACTATCATTAGGTCTTTGCAGCCTCTAAGTTACCAAACCAGTTAGGAGTATTATGGCTCTTCAGACCAGAGGTAATGAAATAGGGAGAAAGAGTCTGAGGGTGATTTAAGAAATAGAATGGCACATGGCTATTTAGCTTTTGACGTGGCAGTGGGAAGAAGGAAGGAATCTTGGGAGGCTCTTGGGCTTACCGCCTGGGTGCTTATGGGGTGGGGAGGGTGGGATGCACAGGAAGGGGTGGGCAGATGGTGACTTAACTCTTGCAGGAAACTAAGTTGGCCCAGAAAAAATATTTTTCTTATGGAGTCATGTTGATTCCTATCAAGTTCCTTAGCTCTTTCGAAAGGTTGCAAATCAACTGTTTAATGTCACATGGTATTGTGGTAAGAACATAAAGAGTTGCTTGTAGAAGATGTGGTTTGATTCTTGGTCTAGAGACTGTCACTTAGTTCTAACCTCAGGCAATCCATATTACCCCTCTGACTCTCTCTCTTTGTGTGTAAAGGAGAAATAATATATGTCCAGGCCTTCTTACAAAATTGTTAGGAGAATCAAATGAGGAAATTTATGTGAGGGTATTTTGTCAACATATATATTGCACATATATTTTAACTGAGTCATTTCTTCCTTTTATAAAAAGATGAATGTTTCAAGATACTTTGATTCCAGATTGATAAAGAACTACTAAAACAGTCTTAAGTAAATATGTATATTTGGAGTCCATAAGTGATTCTTGAGTTTGAAAAAAATCTGGTGTTTTTCATATTGTAATTAGATCTTAGTTGCCTTAGGTCTTGCATTAGGATTTTAGTATAGATTATAAGGATCTAAGAAGAGTTTAGCAGAATGTCAGAGAAAGTTAATTAGTGTTTGACCACCATGTATACTAGCTTTAAATTGAAAAATCATATAATATTCTTGAACTTAGCTTTCTTTCACTTTATCACTTTCTAACTTGATAGTCACTTATTCACACTTTAATTTAGCCTCTTTAAATCCTTGGGAGAGTATTGGGGAGCTTATTTACATTAATAGTAAAAAAAAGAATGTAAATACAACTTTTGCCCTGAACTGTTGGAATCAATTTCATTTGGGAACTGTAAGACAAGACATAGTTTCGATGAAACACTTGGTTCATTCTGTTGTCTGATATGTATAAAATAAGTTATACTGGTGGGAAATGATTAAAATCTGTTTAAAAATTCTCTAATGATAGTTGCTCCCTAACTCTGACCTCCTTTCACGATTAAGAATCGTTTTGATCCTATTTGCATTTGAAGAACTTAGTATGTTACTCATAAAATACTCATAAAAGTGTATATAGGGAGTAAAATTTAAATAGTGAGATTTTGCCTAGGTAGTTTTCATAGTGTAAATCAGATATACTCAGTCCCGATAGAGTATAGATAACTCACTGGGGAAGATGATCTGGATGGCAGTTTAGGGTGCTGTGTCTAAAGGACGTGCCTCTTGGCTAGGAGAGTCTCGGCCTTGAGCAGAGGCCACCGTGGGGAGGAGACTCTTAGGAGAATATGTTGATAGGAAGCACAAGAACATTTGGGATTAACACTTGCCAGTTGACTTCGTTTTATGATTTGCTGTCAATTTTGATTCCCCTCCAAGTTCTCCTTGTTCTTGAACAAAGTGGTATAGTGCCGTGAGGTCTCATGAAATTTAGACAGTTACTGTCTGGATTAATGTCACAAGGGAAATTTTTGTAACCCAGATCCACACTGTACATAAAAAGAACCACAACTCTGGTCATCTCATCCAAGCATAGGAGTGTCAAGTGTGGCCTCCACAGGGCCCGTCCCTTCTGTGCCAGTGGAAATATCGTTGAGTGGTCCCGGGCTCCTACTTGCAGTCCCCCTCAGAACTCCTCTGGAGGCAGCAGCATGCTGAACAGCCACTACCCTTCAGCTAGAATCTGCACAGAAGGGAAACCTCTGTGCTATGCAGACTTTGAGTGTTGCCAAATTACGTGAGGTAGACAAAGATAATTTTTGACTTTTGTTGAAAATATGCTGAAACTGAAGTAATTATTTTCAGTGGAAAATACTTGTCATTTAATGATACTTGTTCTATGAGATAATATAAAGTTTAGTTAATTAAGGTTGCTAAATAGAAAAAAATAACACTCTTGATAGTTAGCAAAGCATATTATCAGACCTTTCATTTCAGAATAGGCTGTTATATTTGGTTCCTCTGGTGCCACAGAATAGGTTGGGAGGGTTTGGTGGTGGAGCGGGGACAGACATTGGAGTGTTAGCTCTGTGAGGCTGTCAGCTGGTCTTACTCACTGGTGAGCCCACAGAGCCAGCAGTATCATTGTAGACTCTAAGGTATATAAATCAAACTGATGAACATTCCCTATAGGGTAGGTATAGGGGTCCTGGGCTGGAGAAGAGGAGGAGTGAGTGAGGAGGGGAGGGAAAGAGGTCGAGATAAATGTGTATTTGAACTTAGGACGATGAGATTTAAGACGTGTAGACTGGGAAAATTAAGTCTTTTACTATCCAATGTAAATATATGCTATTTACTCTTTTTGTTAAAACATTTTCATAAATGGTTCTCCTTTAAAATAACTTTATGTTTTAACCACCCAAGTTAACAGAAATACATAACTACACATGCTCTCTAGTATTATGTCTCAGTGATGAGAAAATATTAATGTTTGTACGGCAAAATATTATTCAGTCTGGTTATTCTTTAGTTGATCTTCTATTGGGAGAATTGATAAATTAGTTATAGTGTACATGGGAAATAGATGGAGAAACAGTGGAAACAGTGTCAGACTTTATTTTTCTGGGCTCCAAAATCACTGCAGATGGTGACTGCAGCCATGAAATTAAAAGACGCTTACTCCTTGGAAGGAAAGTTATGACCAACCTAGATAGCATATTCAAAAGCAGAGACATTACTTTGCCAACAAAGGTTCGCCTAGTCAAGGCTATGGTCTTTCCTGTGGTCATGTATGGATGTGAGAGCTGGACTGTGAAGAAGGCTGAGCACTGAAGAATTGATGCTTTTGAACTGTGGTGTTGGAGAAGACTCTTGAGAGTCCCTTGGAGTGCAAGGAGATCCAACCAGTCCATTCTGAAGGAGATCAGCCCTGGGATTTCTTTGGAAGGAATGATGCTAAAGCTGAAACTCCAGTATTTTGGCCACCTCATGCGAAGAGTTGACTCATTGGAAAAGACTCTGATGCTGGGAGGGATTGGGGGCAGGAGGAGAAGGGGATGACAGAGGATGAGATGGCTGGATGGCATCACTGACTCGATGGATGTGAGTCTGAGTGACCTCCAGGAGTTGGTGATGGACAGGGAGGCCTGGCGTGCTGCAGTTCATGGGGTCGCAAAGAGTCGGACACGACTGAGCGACTGATCTGATCTGATCTGATTATAGAAAAATTACTGTTATATGTTAGATAAGAATTTAAAACATTTCTGCCTTAATTAAAATGATCACTGTACCTTTAAACTGGAAATGTATTTAGGGAAGACACCAAGAATCTTTTAAAGACTTTTCTTAAAAGTGTTTTAAATGGTAGCTTTTAAATGCCTTTAAAGTAAAGAAAGCAAGAAAAAGTATTTTTGTTTTAATTCTTTATATATGTATAATATGTTTTATATTTTATTACAATTAAGTGTGTTCTCTCCATCTTTTTCTTGATTATTCTCTTATGAAACTTTTTTAAACTTAAATCTCTGAGCAGGAACTTCTAGAATATTTGGTTACACTAGAATCTTTTTGTGGCACAGATTTTCGCAGACATAATGAAGCTGTAGTCAGAATAACTCAGATATTTTTTGTCAGTGATTTAAAAAAACACCCCAAATCCTCTGAAAAGTAACTTTTTGTATTTTTATTACAGGTAAGGTGGAATATTCACATTGTACAGAAACTGAGGTAAGAGAAATGTTAAAATATTTCTTAGTAATAACCCAGCTTTACACTTCTGTTTATACTATCTTGAGTACTGAAATATCTCACTGTGGGTTTTGGTCTTCTGATAAGGATGTGTTGAGAACAGGTATATATTTATTATATTTAGGAAGAGTAAAATGGAAAGAAAAATCAGTTAATCATGTCCATATATTTAAAATATCAAGGTATGTTATAAAGATAAGCTTTATCATAATTTAAAATTTTTCCCGTGTTGTTTGTTAAGATTCAGACCCCTTAACAAGAAATAGGGTAAGTTTTTAAAATAATCTGATCTAGTGTGTCATATAAATCATTGAAATGTGTCGGACTCCTGTGGAGTCGCTTTGGAGTGGGAAAAAATAGGGACTTAGGAAGTCATTCAGTAACATTACTGATTAATTAAATGTTTTGTCTTTGTATAAAAGTATGTTTATTATTTTTAAAATAAAATTCAGTTTGTGACATTTCCATGTGGCTCCATATGTCCCTTGCAGAAATTTCAGTGGTAATGCTGAAGTATGAGGGCAGCATCAATGATTTATGTATATGTGGAGGTATTTTCTGTCTGGAGCTGTTACATCATTACATGTGGAGTTTTAGGTCTTATGTTAATACCTAATTAAGAATTTAAGATGTTGTTTTTCTAATTTTATAATGCATCTACAGGTTGATGTAAGTTTTATTAAATTTTGATTGTTATTTTAAGTAAGATGCAAGCTTCCCAAGGGATTATATTGTATAACAAGCAAAAATACTTTATTTTTTGCATTCAGAAATTATTCAACTTGTTTTATATTTTCTATTAAACTTTAGAAATAGACATAATTTCTTCCAGGTTAGCACAAAAAATATGCAAGAACTTAGTATTTTTGTTTTCTGACAGCTTTTTTTTAAAAAATTATTTTTATTTTATTTTTGGCTGTGCTGAGTCTTCACTGCTGTGTGCTAGGGCTTTCTGTAGGTCCGGTGAGCAGGGGCTACTCTCTGGTTGTAGTCACGGGCATTTCATTGTGGTGACTTCTATGATTGTGGAGCACGGGCTCTTGGGCTCAGTAGCTGTGGTGCTTGGGCTTAGTTGCCCTGCAGCATGTGGAATCTTCCTGGACAAGGACTCTAATTTGTGTCCTCTGCATTGGCAGGTGGATTCTTAACCACTGGACCACCAGGGAAGCCTTATTGTGACAATTTTTGATGTATTATTCAATGTGATATAAAGGAGTGGGATATGATTTGAGTCAAAAAATAAAAGTTCTGTCTGTGGTTTCTGATTTGTATCTTTCTGGCTATGTAATTTTGAGCAACTAATTATTTTTCTCTTGTAATTTTGGCTTTCTTTATTAAATGTTAAAGATAATTTCTATTGATCTCATGGGTTGTGAAATTTCGAAGAGATTATATGGGTGAAAATGTTTTATAAACTTTGAAGACACTTATTGATATCAAATTGATATAAATTAATCAGCATTGATCTGCATTTAGGTAATGAAATGTGCTGATTTTACATACAAAGCATAGTCATAAGTCTCGTTTTGTTGACATAAAATTAACATGGTTGTAACATTTTGTTTCACACTTGTTTGTGTAGGCATGTCACTCTGTCATCTCCTACATGATAGATGTATCCTTTGATCCATAACTTATCATCAAAAGAATTGAAATCTAAACAGAACTCTTTTTTTTTTTTTTTGGTCTAGCTATTTGAAGAGGGAAAATCATGAGAAAATGAGAAGTTTGGTCTGATAGATAGTTTACAGAGTGAGTTTGGAGTATCTTTTACAGTAACAGTGGTTTTTACCTCTAGGGAAGATATTGGGGTTTGGATGGTGATTTATCTTTATTACTTAGATTTTTTTGAAGTGACAAAGTCTCTTTGTATTATTTTGGTAATTAAAATAATAAAAAGGAGGGGCAGTAGGTGGAGTGGGAACTTTAAAAAAAACTTACTCTAGTGAAGAAGTGGCAACCCACTCCAGTGTTCTTGCCTGGAGAATCCCAGGGATGGGGGAGCCTGGTGGGCTGCCATCTATGGGGTCCCACAGAGTTGGACACGACTGAAGTGACTTAGCAATAGCAGCAGTGAAGAAGGAGATAGTTTAACTAGGAAGTTTTGTTTTCTAGGTTGGGGAAGATTGTCCATTTGGTGCTGGTAATGGTAGTCTTCCCTGGTAGCTCAGATGGTAAAGAGTCTATGTTCAATGTGGGAGATCCAAGTTCGATCCCCTGGGTTGGGAAGATCCCCTGGAGAAAAGAATGGCAACCCACTGTAATATTCTTGCCTGGAAAATCCCATCGACCGAGGAGCTTGGCAGGCCCCAATCCATGGGGTGGCAAAGAGTTGGACATGACTGAGCAACTAACACAACAGTGATAGTAAGGGCTTCCCTTGTGCCTCAGTGGTAAAGATCCCCTGAAGGAGGAAATGGCAGCCCATTCTAGTATTCTTGCTGGGCTAATCCTATAGACAGAGGAGCCTGGTGGGTTGCAGTCCATGGCAGTCACAAAGTCAGACATGACTGAGTGACTGAGCATGCATGCACGCCTACAGTGGTAGTAAAGGGGAAGAGAGAGTGAGAAAGAAGTTGGGGGAGAGAAGGGGAAAGAGAGAGGGGGTGGGAAGAGAGGTGGAGAGGGAGAGATCCAAGGGAGAGTGGATGCCTGCCAATACCAGAAGTGGTTGCAGCTAGAGGTAGATGGGCTAGAGCAATAGTTCTCCAAGGACAGTGGGGTTCTCCAAGGCTCTGGGGGGTTCTGACACCCTTTTGTGGTCAGATTATCTTCAAAGTATTATTGAGACATTATTTGTCCTTTTATTCTATCATGAGTGTACAATGGTGTTTTCAGAGGCTTCATGGCTGCATGACCTTGACTGTCCTATTGGAGTGGCTGCAGAAGAGCAGGTGTAGCTGGATTTTATTAAGCATAACCTTTTACCATCCCTTTCACTATTTTATTGACTTTTTTTTTTTTTTGCCACCCTGAGTGGCATGTGGGATCTTAGTTCCCCTGCTGCTGCTAAGTCGCTTCAGTTGTGTCCAACTCTGTGCAACCCCATAGACAGCCGCCCACCAGGCTCTCCGTCTCTGGGATTCTCCAGGCAAGAACACTGGAGTGGGTTGCCATTTCCTTCTCCAATGCATGAAAGTGAAACATGAAACTGAAGTCGCTTAGTCGTGCCCTACTCCTAGCGACCCCATGGACTGCAGCCTACCAGGCTCCTCCGTCCATGGGATTTTCCAGGCAAGAGTACTGGAGTGGGGACCAAATCTGAGTCTCCCGCATTGAAAGCTCAGAGTCTTAACCACTGAACCACTCGGGAAGTCTATTTTTTTTGGAAAATTTTTAGAGTTTCTTTCTATAAAAATGTTACATGTATTAACATATTTAATAGCATTAGTTTTCTTTAATCATTTTATTAAAAATTTTTACTAGAGTGTAGTTTTACAATGTTGTGTTTATTTCTGCTCTACAGCAATATTATTTTTGAACAATTTGAACAATAAAAAACTCTGTTTTAATTTCTGATACAGTAAATGTTTGATTATAGCTCATAGACACAAAAGCTCCTTGGACTCCCTGGTAATTTTTGAAAGTAAAAGGGCCCCAAAACTAACCAGTTAAGAGTTGGGCTGGGTCTGGAGAGCAGAGGGACTTCTTCCTGAGAAATGGGGTTGAGGGTCGGGAGAGGTCAAACCAGAGCCCTAAGCTGGGTTGATGGAAAGCGAGGAAAGCCTTGGCATGTGGATGAAGCCAAAATTTTTTACTTTAATAAGCAATTTAACTTTTTCTTACACTGTTGTTTCTATTTTTTTGACTATATAATTTATATACAGTAGAATTTAAACTTTTTAGTTAAAATTCTTTGTTTTGACAAATACCATCACTACAGTTAAGTCTCATCACCCCCTAGGGTCCCCCCACTCCTCTTTGTTGTCTCCCCCCATCCCTAACCCCCCAATAACCACTAATCTGTATTCTGTCACTTTGGTTTTGGGGAGGACCTGTAATGTACACAGTATGTTACCTGCCTTGGCCTCCTCTCTGGGAGTGGTCATTTATAAAATGTCACATGACTGACCTGTAGTTGGAATTTTCTTGTCAAGGGAAGTGGTTCCACTTTACAGTTTAGGAAAACTTTCACTCCTAGTTTACAAGTTTTTCCTTCTGCCATTACTTAAATACTCTTGTGGGTGATAATCTTATATTTGAAGAAAAGGCTAAGCACTTAAAAATACTAAAACATAAAAGATTGGAATTTCCAAATATCTTAATCGAGACTTTTTCCTTGTTTTTAGCTTTCTAAATTTCATTCCATTCTGTCTTCTATTAACTACAGTTAATTATGTAGCACTCAGAGGCCCTTTCGCTTTAGCAGGCAAGAAGGTTGAATGAGTAACCAGAACAATCCTGTTCTGTTCTCCTTGATGGATTTGCTGTATTTTATGTGAAATTGGTTAAAGCATTATATGAAGTTGGATAACTTTTGTCAATCCTTTAATCTTGATAGAGCTAGTTCGTAAAAATCATAGCATAGCAGAATGTGTAAGCTTTACTGAGGGGAAGTATGGAAAAGATTTATATTCCTATCTTAGAAATAAAGTTCATATTTATGAAGTTCAAATAAAGTACCATATATAAGTACTTACTGTCTTTCATTCCCACATCTTTAAAAAACACTTTAGCCTCCTCTGTGCTGAGTACTGTTAGATACCTTAATTTAATCCTCACAACCAGGTTATGAAGTGCGTTCTATTACTAATGAAAGCTGAGGTATGGCGAGGTTGAGGGACTTGCCCTGGGCTCTAGAGCCAACGTGTTGCATAATCACCTCTCTTAGCCCTTTCCTGTTTGTCTGAATCCAATCCTTGGTTGTCTGCATCTGCAGAACGCTGACAATTTTGTGCCCGTAAAATTGTCCTTGTCCTTTATATGTTTCTCACCTGTGACTCATTTGGTCCTGGACTTATGCAGTGAGGGAATACAGTCTTGTTGGATGGAAACCAGACAAAGAAGGAACAGACTCTGTCTATGAACCCCCAGCCCCACTGTTTGATGAACACAGTCTGTACTGGAGCAATCTGTGAATTAGTCTGATTCTGAATTACTCAGAACGACTCAAGAATTTTGCTGCATATTTGAACCTCCTGGGAAATTGCACCTGGAATTAGTCTGCTTTGTGGGGAAACCCAGAGCTTTTGGAAATGAACCAAGTAACACATCAGAGGTAGTATTTGGATTTATTCCATTCTCGTTATATACAGATTTTGGCAGAAACTGGATATGTGAAAACTTTTCATGTTCCCTGCTGCTCTGCTAAGTCGCTTTGGTCGTGTCCAACTCTGTGCGACCCCATCCCTGAGATTCTCCAGGCAAGAACACTGGAGTGGGTTGCCATTTCCTTCTCCAATGCATGAAAGTGAAAGTGAAGGCGCTCAGTCATGTCCGACTCTGTGCAACCCCATAGATGGCAGCCTACCAGGCTCCCCCGTCCATGGGATTTTCCAGGCAAGAACACTGGAGTGAGGTGCCATTGCCTTCAGGTTCCCTGAGCAGCCTAAAATAAACTGCCAAAGGTAGTATGTGGGTGCTGACTGCTTTAACAGAGTACAATACAAAATAAAACAAAAAAAACCCCATTTTTGTTTAAAAAAATTTTTTTTTGGCTGCAAGACTTGTGGGATCTCAGTTCTCTGACCAGGGATTGAACCCAGGTCCTCAAGCAGTGTAAGCGCAGAGTCCTAACAACTGGACTGCCAGGGCATTTCCCCATTTTGTCTTTAGCTGAATTAGCCCTTGTACTTTGATTTTACGTCTGGCTCATGTAGACTCACAGTGATAATTTCTCACAGTGATAATTTGATGAGTAGTCCTTTTTTAAATTGACATTTGATAGCCCTGAATTAATTTCAAAAGTAACTGAAAAATTAGCATGAAAGATGTAATACTTTTACAGAAATTTTGTGTAAACTGTAGCTGCATAGTGAGCCTGTTTTATATGGTTGTAAAATTAGTATTTGATACCAAACTAAGTAGATCTAAGAATATCTAGTGGAAATATAAAGGAATTACTATCAACCTACCCTTTTATTGGAAGGCTTTGTCTGATCTAAAACCTTGATTTAAGTGTTTATAAATAGGATTGTGTGGCAAGAAGTTAAAATGATATGTGTTCTTTAAAAGGGTTGGGAGGGTAAATGTTATTTAATTGTTGGTGACAACAGCATTTTCTCCTTGGTCAGCAAGCTGAAAGGAACAAGAAGTACACATATTCTGCTTCCTCTTTTTGGATTAAAGACCTCAAACATGCCTGATTTTATATGGCTGTTTGATTGACATTAACTTATATGGCCTGGAAATTGGTTGGTTTGTGTGTCCTTAGGGTAAATTGTGTCTACCCATGAGTTGTTACTTCTGAGTGTCAATACTAACAGAGGTTGGAAGTGAGATATTGATGATGTGATAAATGGTTAAATCTCCAGTTAGATTTTGTGTATCTTCATATGCAGACTGGAGCCATTGTGGCAACTCCTCTGACTCTCTCCCCCGTCTCCTCTTTCCTTTCTCTCTCTTCTCCGTCTGTCTCAGATAGTATTTATTATCAAAATGGCCTTTCTCTGGTACAGTCATAGATGTCTTAAATCCTGGCAACATTGTTGGACCATAGGACACAAAATTTATAACAAATAGTGTTCCTTTGTACAGTTTTTACTGTATTTGAAGACCAGTGACAGTTGTACTTTGTCTCGCAAAGGATTTCAGAGTAACCAAATTATCTGAGATTAAACATTTTATTCCTGAAGGAACAGAAAATTTACCTTTCAAGTAATTTAAGCACTTCTAAGTACTTGGATAATAGAGTAGAAAGTTTTCTTAATAATTTGCCTTATCCAAGGGCCAGATCAATCTACTTTAATGAATAGCTTGAATTTTAAATGTTTTTAAGATGAAACAATTTTTTTTTTTATTTTGATAGGATCAAAGTGGGAATGGGCTTGACTTTTATTTTCTTTTCAAAGTACCTTTATTCATTTTTAGAAATTGCTTGTTGTATTTTATATCACAGATACAGAGAAGAATGTAAAAATAACTTCATACTCTACTATCTAGTTATAATGACTGTTTAGAATATTCTTCTAGACATCTCTTCCTATATGTACATAATAGAGGTGATTTACCATTGAGCATCCTTTATGTGCTGCTCTTAGGAGTACGTGCATCTTTGCGTAAATGACAAACTTGGCTTTAAGGAGTCAGCCAGGCTGATGGAAAGGGTTTGGACATGAAGTGGAACTTTCGAGGCAAAAGGACATCATTGTGAAGTGTTAGAGAGCAAGCTGTTTTTGAATCTAACAGAACACTAGGATGCCAGCATGGTGTGTGTGAGGGGAAGGTGTAGGAATTGGAGGGGAACAAGTGATGCCAGTTCTCTTTTTTAATGTTAGATCAATGATTTTTTTTTTTTTTTTTTGAGTCTGCTGGCTCTTAGTTGCCAAGTGTGGGGTCTTCATTGCAACATGTGGAATCTTTAGTTTCAGCATTTGGGCTCTTAGTTTTGGCATGTGGGATCTACTTCCCTGACCAGGGATCAAACCCTGGTCCTCTGCATTGGGAGCACAGAGTCTTAACCACTGGACCACCAGGGAGGTCTGGTGCAAGGGCTTATATGCTGTATTAAAGATTGTATGTAGGTCCAGTTTCTCCTCAAGGGAAGAAACATTTCTTTCTGAAATTTTCTTCTGTTTCACATGGTCATTCTTCATTTGCTCTTTGCATGTAGTTTGGCAGGGAAATGTGAATGCATATATACATTTCATCAGTTAATATATCATTTAATTGAACTATTTTTGTAATCATATCAGTAGAGTTGCACAAATAGGTTTGGGAACAGACCCAACTGATAGGTGGTAAAAGTTCAGCTCCCCTACCAAGTGACCTGAATGCACTGATGACTCATGTCTAGTAGTTGTCATGGAGATCAGTCAGTCTGGTTGCTAGAGGACTGGGAATTGTAAGATAGGTCAGTCAGCTAGATAAAGGCTGCTTAAGAGAGTTTCTGCTGTTTCGAGTGGTGTCTTTTAATGTCTTCCCTCAATTTGGTAGAGGTTTTACTATATTTGACAGATATTTAAAAGATACTTAAAAGAAAAATTTGGTATCAGTAAATATGGGTATTTACTTAGTGTTGTGATAATTACCTAATGTCTTTTGATGATTAGTGTTTGTTAATTTTTTGTTAGAAGTTTACTGAAATGTAATTCACAAACTTTACAAGTCAACAGACCATTTTATTTATTTTTTTTGATTGTCTAATTTATTTATTTTTTCAAAAATGCTACTCTTCATATTTTTTCTTCCAGTATTTTTTTTTTTTAATTTTACTTTACTTAACTTTAAAGTATTGTATTGGTTTTGCCATACGTCAAAATGAATCCGCCACAGGTATACCTGTGTTCCCCATCCTGAACCCTCCTCCCTCCCCATACCATCCCTCTGGGTCGTCCCAGTGCACCAGCCCCAGGCATCCGGTATCAGGCATCAAACCTGGACTGGTGACTCGTTTTAAACATGATATTATGCATATTTCAGTGCCATTCTCCCAAATCATCCCACCCTCTCCCTCTCCCAGAGTCCAAAAGACTGTTCTATACATCAGTGTCTCCTCTGCTGTCTCGTATACACGGTTATTGTTACCATCTTTCTAAATTCCATATATATGCGTTAGTATACTGTATTTGTGTTTTTCTTTCTGGTTTACTTCACTCTGTATAATAGGCTCCAGTTCCATCCACCTCCTTAGAACTGATTCAAATGTATTCTTTTTAATGGCTGAGTAATACTCCATTGTGTATATGTACCACAGCTTTCTTATCCATTCATCTGCGGATGGACATCTAGGTTGCTTCCAAGTCCTGGCTATTGTAAATAGTGCTGCGATGAACATTGGGGTACATGTGTCTCTTTCAATTCTGGTTTTCTCAGTGTGTATGCCCAGCAGTGGGATTGCTGGATCATAAGGCAGTTCTATTCCCAGTTTTTTGAGGAATCTCCATACTGTTCTCCATAGTGGCTGTACTAGTTTGCATTCTCACCAACAGTTTAAGAGGGTTCCCTTTTCTCCACACCCTCTCCAGCATTTATTGCTTGTGGACTTTTGGATCGCAGCCATCCTGACTGGCGTGAAATGGTACCTCATAGTGGTTTTGATTTGCATTTCTCTGATAATGAGTGATGTTGAGCATCTTTTCATGTGTTTGTTAGCCATCTGTATGTCTTCTTTGGAGAAATGTCTATTTAGTTCTTTGGCCCATTTTTTGATTGGGTCATTTATTTTTCTGGAATTGAGCTGTAGGAGTTGCTTGTATATTTTTGAGATTAGTTGTTTGTCTGTTGCTTCATTTGCTATTATTTTCTCCCATTCTGAGGGCTGTCTTTTCACCTTGCTTATAGTTTCCTTTGTTGTGCAGAAGCTTTTTAAGTTTGATTAGGTCCCATTTGTTTATTTTTGATTTTATTTCCAATATTCTGGGAGGTGGGTCATAGAGGATCCTGCTGTGATGTATGTCAGAGAGTGTTTTGCCTATGTTTTCCTCTAGGAGTTTTATGGTTTCTGGTCTTACATTTAGATCTTTAATCCATTTTGAGTTTATTTTTGTGTATGGTGTTAGAAAGTATTCTAGTTTCATTCTTTTACAAGTGTTTGACCAGTTTTCCCAGCACCATTTGTTAAAGAGATTGTCTTTAATCCATTGTATATTCTTGCCTCCTTTGTCAAAGATAAGGTGTTCATATGTGCGTGGATTTATCTCTGGGCTTTCTATTTTGTTCCATTGATCTAAATTTCTGTCTTTGTGCCAGTACCATACTGTCTTGATGACTGTGGCTTTGTAGTAGAGCCTGAAGTCAGGCAGGTTGATTGCTCCAGTTCCATTCTTCTTTCTCAAGATAGCTTTGGCTATTCGAGGTTTTTTGTATTTCCATACAAATTGAGAAATTATTTGTTCTAGCTCTGTGAAGAATACCGTTGGTAGCTTAATGAGGATTGCATTGAATCTATAAATTGCTTTGGGTAGTATACTCATTTTCACTATATTGATTCTGCCAATCCATGAACATGGTATATTTCTCCATCTATTAGTGTCCTCTTTGATTCCTTTCACCAGTGTTTTATAGTTTTCTATATATAGGTCTTTAGTTTCTTTAGGTAAATATATTCCTAAGTATTTTATTCTTTTCATTGCAGTGGTGAATGGAATTGTTTCCTTAATTTCTTTTTCTATTTTCTCATTATTAGTGTACAGGAATGCAAGGGATTTCTGTGTGTTGATTTTATATCCTGCAACTTTACTATATTCATTGATTAGTTCTAGTTCAACAGACCATTTTGAAGTGTGTGACTCATTGGTCTTTGGTATTTTCACAGAATTATGCAACCATCACCACAATCACTTTTAGAATATTTTTGTCAGCTCTGAAGGAAATCGGGTGCCATTAGATATCTTCCTCATCTTCCACCCTGTCAGCCCCCAACAATTCAGTTCAGTTCAGTCGTTCAGTCATGTCTGACTCTTTGCGACCCCATGGACTGTAGCACACCAGGCCTCCCTGTCCATCACCAACTCCCAGAGTTTACTCAAACTCATGTCTGTTGAATAGGTGATGCCATCCAACCATTTCACCCTCTGTAATCAATCCCCTTCTCCTCTCGCTTCAATCTTTCCCAGCATAAGGGTCTTTTCAAATGAGTCAGTTCTTCGCATCAGGTGGCCAAAGTATTGGAGTTTCAGGTTCAACATCAGTCCTTCCAATGAATATTCAGAACTGATTTCCTTTAGGATGGACTGGTTGGATCTCCTTGCAGTCCAAGGGACTCTCAAGAATCTTCTCCAATGCCACAGTTCAACAGCATCAATTCTTCAGTTCTTTATAGTCCAGCTCTCACATCCATACATGACTACTAGAAAAACCAACCATAGCCTTGACTAGACGAACCTTTTATGGCAAAGTAATGTCTGTGCTTTTTAATATGGTGTCTAGGTTGGTCATAACTTTTCTTTCAAGAAGTAAGCGTCTTTTAATTTCATGGCTGCAGTCAACATCTGCAGTGATTTTGGAGCCCAAGAAAATAAAGTCTCTCACTGTTTCCACATCTATTTGCCATGAAGTAATGGGACCAGATGGTGATCTTAGTTTTCTGAATGTTGAGTCTTAAGCCAACTTTTTCACTCTCCTCTTTCACTTTCATCAAGAGGCTCTTTAGTTCTTCTTCACTTTCTGCCATAAGGGTGGTGTCATCTGCGTATCTGGGGTTATTGATATTTCTCCTGGCAGTCTTGATTCTAGCTTGTGCTTCATCCAGCCCACTGTTTCTCATGATGTACTCTGCATATAAGTTAAATAAGCAATATACAGCCCTGACATATTCCTTTTCCTATTTGGAACCAGTCTGTTTTTCCATGTCCAGTTCTAACTGTTGCTTCCTGACCTGCTTACAGATTTCTCAGGAGGCAGGTCAGGTGGTCTGGTATTCCCATCTCTTGAAGAATTTTCCACAGTTTGTGGTGATCCACCCAGTCAAAGGCTTTGGCATAGTCAATAGAGCAGAAATAGATGTTTTTCTGGAACTCTCTTGCTTTTTCAATCCAGTGGCAATTTGATCTCTGGTTCCTCTGCCTTTTCTAAAACCAGTTTGAACATCTGGAAGTTCATGGTTCATGTATTGTTGAAGCCTGGCTTGGAGAATTTTGTGTATTACTTTGCTAGTGTGTGAGATGAGTGCCATTGTGCGGTAGGTTGAACATTCTTTGGCATTGCCTTTCTTAAGGATTGGAATGAAAACTGACCTTTTCCAGTCCTGTGGCCACTGCTAAGTTTTCCAAATTTGCTGGCATATTGAGTGCAGCACTTTCACAGCATCATCTTTTAGGACTTGAAATAGCTCATCTGGAATTCCATCACTTCCACTAGCTTTGTTCGAAGTGATGCTTCCTAAGGCCCACTTGACTTCATATTCCAGGATGTCCACCTCTAGGTGGGTGACATACCATCGTGATTATCTGGGTTGTGAAGATATTTTTTGTATAGTTCTTATATATTCTTGCCACCTCTTCTTAATATCTTCTGCTTCTATTAAGTCCATACTGTTTCTGTCCTTCATTGTGTTCATCTTTGCATGAAATGTTCCCTTGGTATCTCTAATTTTTCTGAAGAGATCTCTAGTCTTTCCCATTCTATTGTTTTATTCTGTTTCTTTGGGTTGATTACTGAGGAAGAGTTTCTTATTTCTCCTTGCTCTTCTTTGGAACTCTGCATTCAAATGGGTGTATCTTTTCTTTTCTCATTTGCTTTTTGCTTCTCTTCTTTTCACAGCTATTTGTAAGGCCTCCTCAGACAGCCATTTTGCTTTTTTTGCATTTCTTTTTCTTGGGGATGGTCTTGATCCCTGTCTCCTATATAGTGTCACGAACCTCTGTCCATAGTTCCACAGGCACTCTATCATATCTAATCACTTGAACCTATTTCTCACTTCCACTGTATAATTGTAAGGGGTTTGATTTAGGTCATATCTGAATGGTTTAGTGGTTTCCCCTCCTTCTTCAATTTAATTCTGAATTTGGCAATTATTTTCTTTATCTGTAGATTTGCTTATTCTGGACCTTCCATGTAAGTGAATCATATAATATGCTGTTTTGTGTTACTGATTGTGATTATCATTTAACATAATATTTTCAGGCTTCATCTGTGTTATGGCATGTATCAGTACTTCATTCCGTTTTATTTCTGTACATTCAAATGAATGGATATACCGTATATTTTTAATCATTCATTGGTAGATGTTTGCATTATTTCCATGTTTGAATAATGCTCTTACAAACATTTCTGTATAAGATTTTGTGTGGACATAAGTTTTTATTTCTCTTGGGTATATATGCAAGAGCAGAATTGTTGGGGCAACTGTTAACTCCGTTTTAACTTCTGAAAAACTGCCAAACCAATTACGAGAGTAGCTCCAGTATTTGACAGTCCTGCCAGTAGTCCTTGCTTAACACCTGTTGTCATCTTACTTTTTTATTCTGGCCATCTTGGTGGGTATGAAATGGCATGTGGTGATATGAATTTGCATTTCCCTGATGACTGATCAAGTTGAGCATGTTTTCATGTGCTTATTAGATGTTTGTATATCTTTGTAGGAATGTCCATTTGGATCCTTTGCCCATTTTTAATCGGGTTGTCTTTTTACTACTGAGTTGTAACAGTGCTTTATGTATCCTAGCTACAAGTCCCTTGTCAAATACATAATTTGCATATATTTTCCCCCATTCTGTGGGTTTTCTTTAAATTTTTTGATGGTATCTTTTCAAACACATAAGTTTTTTTTGTTTGTTTCAGTGATGGATTTACTTTTTTTTTTCAAGTTCTCCTTTTCTTTTTTTTAGCTCAAAGACATAAGTTTTTAATTTGGATGAAGTCTTGTGCTGTGCTTAGTCACTCAGTCATGTCCTACTGTTTTCGAACCTGTGGACTGTAGCTCTCCAGGCTTCTCTGTCCATGGGGATAGTCCAGGCAAGAATACTGGAATCGGTTGCTATGCCCTCCTCCAGGGGATCTTCCCAACCCAGGGATTGAACCCAATCTACTGCATCGCAGGCAGATTCTTGACCATCTGAGCCACCTTCTGTTTTTTCTTTCTTGTTTTGGTGGCATATCAAAATCCATTGGCAGGGACTTCCCTGGTGGTCCAGCGGTGAAGACTCTGTACTTTCACTTTTGGAGGTGTGGGTTGGATCTTTGGTTGGGGAACTAAGAGCATGCCACATGGTGCTGCAAAAAAATAAATAAAAATTAATTTTTGGATATGGTATTAAGGATCCAACATCATTCTTTTGCATGTGGGTATCTAGTTGTTCCAGCACTGTATCTTTTTTTTTTTTTTTTAATAAAACTTTTATATGGGAGTATAGTCTCTTAGCAATGTTGTGATAGTTTCCGGTGGACAGTGAAAGGACTCAGGCACACATATAAACATGTATCTATTCTCCCCCAAACTCCCCTCCCATCCAGGCTGCCACATCACATTGAGCCGAGTTCCCTGTGCTATACAGTAGGTCCTGTTGGTTATCCATTTTAAATACAACAGTGTGTACATGCCCATCCCAAACTCCTTAACTGCCCCTTGCCCACATCCTTCTCCCCAGCCCCCACAAGTAAGTTCATTCTCTTAAGTTTCGTACTGTATCTCGAAGATACTTGAAGAGACTATTTTTCTTTATCCCTTGTCAAAAATCAGTTGATCTGATTCTATTATAAATGGAATTATTTTCTTAATTTCACTTTTGGATTGTTCACTGCAAGTATTTAGAAGTACAATTAATTTTTGTGTGATGATCATGTACCCTGCAATCTTGCTGAACTCATTTATTAGTTTTATAGTATCTCAGTAGATCCATTAGAATTTCCTATGTACAGGATTATGCCATCTATGAAAAGAGATAGCTTTACCTTCTTTATTTCTAGTTTGGATGTCTTTGATTTCGTTTTCTTGCTGTTTCTTTTTAAAAATTGTTTTTACATGACTCACAGGCCAAGGGTAGAGTGAATCCCCAAATTCTTTAGATAATCTCCTCCAGGTCTGTTTTGTGAGAGAATATTTAGATATTTGAATACTGAATCAGGGGCTTTGTAGATAATCTTTATATAATTTATATTTCAAGTAGAAATATACATTTATTTTATGTATTGAGACAAACTTTAGTTTGGTCTTCTTGTTCTGTTGCTGTCATGTCTGACTCTTTTCAACTCTATGGACTGCAGCATGCCAGGCTTCCCTGTCCTTAACTATCTCCCAGAGCTTGCTTAAACTCATGTCCATTGAGTCGATAATGCCATCCAACCATCTTGTCCTCTGTCATCCCTTCTCCTCCTGCCTTCAGTTTTTCCCAGCATCAGGATCTTTTCTCATTAGTTTGGATTAGTATAATTGAAATTTGAGCTGTTGTTTTGTTTCCCCTTGGGATCATTTTCTATTTAGAGTATCAGATTTATTGCAAGAGTATTTTCTAGAATATAAGATTGGTGCCTGACTTTGCTTGTTGGACTCCCATGGTTTTATTCATAAAGGTTTTATATGAAGTAACTGCTTATTTTCTTGAGAAACAAAGTTCATGAGGCAGTTTTATTGATGTGAAGATTGTGACCTTCACATCTGTGGATAACTAATAAGCACCTTGCCTTGTGGTTTGGATTATTATCTGGGGGAAGCTTTCATGAGAAATGGATCTTAGGAAAATGAAGAGTTGTGAAAGGGAGGAGGAATTAAAGGTAAACAAGTCAGAACTTTCCTTAATTCAGCCATCGCTAGTTGAGCTCTTGCTATGTATGGACTTTGCTGGGCATCAGGACACAGTGCTATCCTTGAGAAATCTTGTTGCAAGAGAATTACCTTTATAAAATGAATAAAAAGAATTGTTGCTTTATTAGGAATCTTAACAAAAGGCTGCACAGTGAAGACATTATGTAGCTGAATAGGAGGACAGAGCCTGAACTTGTTCAGTCAACCACTGTCTTTCCTAGTTTTACTTTTTCCTTCACGTAGGTTTTGAATTCAGACACTTGGTCAGTCCTGAGGCTCTCCCTTGCTTGCTGCTTATGCAGCATGGCAGATAAGCACAGTGTAGCAGTGGAAGGTATTTAAGAAGAGTCTCTGAAAGAATCTTATAGTGAATACAGTTTATAGGTTATAACAACATTTAATAAATTTATCAAAATTTCCTTTTTAAAATTTTTTTTTTAATCAAGAATCTCTTTTATTGATTATCAGAAACATTACAAACATCTAATATGAACAAATTGTAACATGACAGTGTTTAGTTTGAACGATTATTTCAGATATAATATTATACATATTTCAATGTTATTCTCCCCAATCATCCCACCCTCTCCCGGTCCCAGAGTCCAAAAGTCTGGTCTGTACATCAGTGTCTCTTTTGCTGTCTCGTAAATAGGGTTATTTTTACCATCTTTCTAAATTCCATATATATGCGTTAGTATACTGTATTTGTGTTTTTGTTTCTGGCTTACTTCACTCTGTATAATAGGCTCCAGTTCCATCCACCTCCTTAGAACTGATTCAAATGTATTCTTTTTAATGGCTGAGTAATACTCCATTGTGTATATGTACCACAGCTTGCTTATCCATTCATCTGTGGATGGACACCTAGGTTGCTTCCACGTTCTGGCTATTGCAAACAGTGCTGCTATGAACATTGGGGTACACGTGTCTCTTTCAATTCTGGTTTTCTCAGTGTGTATGCCCAGCAGTGGGATTGCTGGATCATAAGGCAGTTCTATTCCCAGTTTTTTGAGGAATCTCCAGACTGTTCTCCATAGTGGCTGTACCAGTTTGCATTCCCACCAACAGTGCAAGAGGGTTCCCTTCTCTCCGCACCCTCTCCAGCATTTATTGCTTGTGGACTTTTGGATCGCAGCCATTCTGATTGGCGTGAAATGGTATCTCAGAGTGGTTTTGATTTGCATTTCTCTGATAATGAGTGATGTTGAGCATCTTTTCATGTGTTTGTTAGCCATCTGTATGTCTTCTTTGGAGAAATGTCTATTTAGTTCTTTGGCCCATTTTTTGATTGGGTCATTTATTTTTCTGGAATTGACCTGTAGGAGTTGCTTGTATATTTTTGAGATTAGTTGTTTGTCTGTTGCTTCATTTGCTATTATTTTCTCCCATTCTGAAGGCTGTCTTTTCACCTTGCTTATAGTTTCCTTTGTTGTGCAGAAGCTTTTTAAGTTTGATTAGGTCCCATTTGTTCATTTTTGATTTTATTTCCGATATTCTGGGAGGTGGGTCATGGAGGATCCTGCTGTGATGTAAGTCAGAGAGTGTTTTGCCTATGTTTTCCTCTAGGAGTTTTAATATACCATGTTCATGGATTGGTAGAATCAATATAGTGAAAATGAGTATACTACCCAAAGCAATTTATAGATTCAATGCAATCCCCATCAAGCTTCACAGAGCTAGAACAAATAATTTCTCAATTTGTATGGAAATACAAAAAACCTCGAATAGCCAAAGCTATCTTGAGAAAGAAGAACGGAACTGGAGGAATCAACCTGCCTGACTTCAGGCTCTACTACAAAGCCACAGTCATCAAGACAGTATGGTACTGGCACAAGGACAGAAATTTAGATCAATGGAACAAAATAGAAAGCCCAGAGATAAATCCACGCACATATGGTCACCTTATCTTTGACAAAGGAGGCAAGAATATACAATGGATTAAAGACAATCTCTTTAACAAGTGGTGCTGGGAAAACTGGTCAAACACTTGTAAAAGAATGAAACTAGAACACTTTCTAACACCATACACAAAAATAAACTCAAAATGGATTAAAGATCTAAATGTAAGACCAGAAACCATAAAACTCCTTTTTAAAATTCTTTAACTCCCTCATCCCTCTAGCTGCTCTGGAACCTTCCCACTCCTCCCCTCCCCCCCCCCCCCACCTTTCCCTGAAGGCACACTTATCCTTCACCTTCTCTTTCCTCTGCATTTGTTCTTTCATTTCAACTGATATCTAGAGTCTCCATTCCAAAGGAGTGTCCAAACAAGAGTGCTGACATCTTGTTTCCTTTTCCCTTTCCTTTTCTTCTTCCTTCACATTGGTCCTGGGTCTGTCTTTCTATTGTCTTGATTCTGCTCCTCAAAAAAGTTACAAACTGTTACCTAACAAGAGCTCCTGTGCCTACGGTGCAAAAAGCCAAACTCTTGACAGTGGATGTTTACAGCAAAGAATTTATTTGCCGGCGCCAAGCAAGGAGAGCAGGCAGCTCATACTCCAGAGATCCACACTCCCCGATGGCTTTCAGGATTTTTAAAGATGACATGAGGGGAGAGGGTTGAAGGCTGCACAAGCAGCTGGCGGACCTTTTTCTGATGGGTTGCTGTGAGGTAATGGGGTGATGTTCCAACCAGTTTGGGTTTTGCATGCTACAGTCAGCATGTGGTCATCATCCTACACCTGGGTGGGGGTCTTAGTTTCTACAGAACATCTTACAGGTATGCATCAGGGTCTAACAACCTGTATTCCTTCAGGAGGAGCTTGGACAGTAAGGTGACTTGCTTATCCTAATCATGAACTGCTAGAGCCTGCTCTTTGAAATTTGGGGAAGGCCTGGGAATACCAGACCACCTGATCTGCCTCTTGAGAAATCTGTATGCAGGTCAGGAAGCAACAGTTAGAACTGGTCATGGAACAACAGACTGGTTCCAAATAGAAAAAGGAGTACGTCAAGGCTGTATATTGTCACCATGTTTATTTAACTTATATGCAGAGTACATCATGAGAAATGCTGGACTGGAAGAAACACAAGCTGGAATCAAGATTGCCGGGAGAAATATCAATAACCTCAGATATGCAGATGATACCACCCTTATGGCAGAAAGTGAAGAGGAACTAAAAAGCCTCTTGATGAAAGTGAAAGTGGAGAGTGAAGAGGTTGGCTTAAAGCTCAACATTCAGAAAACGAAGATCATGGCATCTGGTCCCATCACTACATGGGAAATAGATGGAGAAACAGTGGAAACAGTGTCAGACTGTATTTTTCTGGGCTCCAAAATCCCTGCAGATGGTGACTGCAGCCATGAAAGTAAAAGACGCTTACTCCTTGGAAGGAAAGTTATGACCAACCTAGATAGCATATTCAAAAGCAGAGACATCACTTTGCCAACAAAGGTTCGCCTAGTCAAGGCTATGGTCTTTCCTGTGGTCATGTATGGATGTGAGAGCTGGATTGTGAAGAAGGCTGAGCGCCGAAGAATTGATGCTTTTGAACTGTGGTGTTGGAGAAGACTCTTGAGAGTCCCTTGGAGTGCAAGGAGATCCAACGGGTCCATTCTGAAGGAGATCAGCCCTGGGATTTCTTTGGAAGGAATGATGCTAAAGCTGAAACTCCAGTATTGGCCACCTCATGCGAAGAGTTGACTCATTGGAGAAGACTCTGATGCTGGGAGGGATTGAGGGCAGGAGGAGAAGGGGACGACAGAGGATGAGATGGCTGGATGGCATCACTGACTCAATGGATGTGAGTCTGAGTGACCTCCGAGAGCTGGTGATGGATAGGGAGGCCTGGCGTGCTGCAGTTCATGGGGTCGCAAAGAGTCGGACACGACTGAGCGACTGATCTGATCTGGGAGACTAAAGCCTTCTTTTTTCCTTCTATAAATAAAAATTGGGACACAGGGGCTTTTGTCCCGGGAAGGCCCCACAAGGTTTTGGTTGGATTCAGTCCTGTTTCTTCTTTGATGCTTCTCAATCCTGAGGGGAACAGGGGGCAGGACAAGAAGGGGAATAAAGTTTTGCAGAGAGAGAGAAGCAAGAGAACTCAGTTTTAGGGGGAATTGGCTTCTGCCGGACTGGCAAAAGGAGAACTCTTCTTAGATAGTGGGGAAGAGTGATGCTGTGTGTGTATATATATATATAGCTGGCTGGGGATAAGGTAATGAATCCTATTCTGTTAGATTTTATAAATAAATCATTGGAATCATATTAACAAGGTGGCACGGTGACTGTGTGAATGTGTGTGACTTATTTTAGTATGAGGTGACCTTCTACCCTTTACTCCTGTGGCTCCCCCCTACTTAACATTCAAGCCCAGAGAGGTAAGATAGGAAAAAATGATGCTTTTAGGGGTGTGGCATAAAACTGGAGCCTGGGCACTGGCCCTAATTTAGTACATGCTTTGGACAGAAATACTCCCTCTTTACTCTAGAGGCAGTAGTACCTGTTTTCTTACACTTATTTATATGAATTTTGGTTTATTAAACTTGGAATTTCATTTTTCCTTCAGTATGGCTAATTAGGTAGTTAATACCAATGTAATAAAAATGAGCAAGACAATATTTGTATTATTTGATACTTAGTAAGCTGTTTGCAGATACATTCTATTACTGTTATACAGCTTACACATGAACTAAATTGAATAAATTAAAAAATGGATCAATAACCTGTAATTGTGAAATAGGCTTAGAATCTCATGGTATGGACCAACAGGTGTGACGTTTAATTATAATTGCAGGTGTTGTTAGAAGTGTCCACTCTTGTTTTTGCAGAGGCCATAGCTACCAGATCTGATTTTACCTTGGAAAGGGAGGTTGGCAGCATGCTTAGAGCAAAGGAGCTGGCAAAGAACTGAAGGAGACTGTGAAACCTCTTTAAAATTTTCATTTAAAGAGCTTGTTTTCTGTTTTAAGTTCCTTTGTTCTGGACAGGACATTGGCCTTTTCAAGAGTGGGAGATTGGGAAAATTCTGCAACCCATGACAAGCCATAAAAGGTTGCTAAGGAGATTCCTGTGAGCAGGGGCAGTATTTAAATGGTCTGTTACTGAACTCTGACTTTAAAGGGAGGAAATGAAAGGACGAGGGTGCTTTTATTTCACTCCTTTTAAATTTTAGGAAGCATGCAAAAGCAAGAGTCTTCTTTTTCCTTAAACATAGAATCACTTAGTTTGAATTAAATTAGTGTGGTGTTATATAACATTAAAATATTTAAATACAGGACATTGAGAAAAGTGCATGAATCATTAGGTTATATCAGCTTCATGAATTTTTACAGATAGTGGTAATATTGAATTATAACATCACTTAAATATACTCTATTATTAATATGTGTCTTTGAAAAATATTATCTTAAAATATTCAATTTCAAGTGACAATCAAAGTGATAATTTCAAAGCATTACAGATTTTGTTTATTTTTAAATTGCATGTTGCCTTTCCTCACATTCTTTCGCAGTCTCCTGCTTGTTAAAAGCTAGGGGAAGAATTTCCTCCAGGAAGGAAGGAATCATTTTGTTTGAAAATGGTTTAGAGCAGTGCTGTCCATTAGAAATATAATGGGAGCCACATGGAAAATGAAACAGGTGAAATCAATTACATAATATATTTTATTTAACCCAGTTATTTCTTTTTTTTTTTTTCTTGTTCTTTGTATTTATTGAGGGGTAGATTTTGGTACATATTTTTCTTCAATGAGAAGAATTCTTAAGTTGTCTTTAGAATTAAGAAATGGTACAAAAGTAAAAATTGTCTAGGACTTCCTTCTTTTATGGACAAGTGCCAGAACTGTTTTTCAGAAGTTCATTTTTATTTTTTTGTTTTTTTAAATTAACTTACTTAATTGGAGGCTGATTACTTTACAGTATTGTGGTTGTTTTTGCCATACATTGACATAAATCAGCCACATTAACCCAGTATTTCTAAATTATCATATCAACATGTAATCAGTATGAGAATTATTGATGAACTATTTTGTATCTTATTTTCATATCAAGTCTTCCAAATCTGGTGTGTATTTTAACTTCTCACTTTGGGCAGCCACACTTCCAAGTGCTCAGTAGCCACGTTTGATTAATGGAATAGGGAAAAAGGAAATGTTTAGCGGTTTGAAGGGACCAGAAAAGTTTTAGTTCTGAATTATCTTTGAAACAATCGTGAGACTTAGTGGGGAGGCCGTTAACAGAATGTTGAAGGGCTTGGTTAAAGCCTGGTGAAGCAGGAGATGGCTAGTCTCAAAGACACTGACTGGTTCCAGGCAGGTGAGGGAAGGGATCACAGGCGTGAATAGCTGTACTAGTAGAGGAAGTGATTTCAGGGGCACCAAGTCAGAGTCAATGGCCAAGCCCTGGAAGAAGCTATGGAGGGCTAGAGTCCTTTCATAACATACATTTCTTGAGCCCCTGCTGTGTCTAGCCTGTCTTCAGGATTTGGGATACACTGGTGAACAGAACAGACCAAAATCTCAGCCTACAAATACTTGCATTATACTTGAAGAAGATAGAGAGTAAATATGATAAGTAAAGGTTAGTATGTGGAAGGTTATGTGTATGTTGGAGAAAAGTCATATGGAGAACTGCGATGGGGAGCATGGTGGTAGTAGTGATGGTGGTGGGTTTGTACTTTTTAACAAGGTGATTAGCATTGACTTCCCGAAGTGGTTACAAATGATCCAGGTCTTGATGGAGGTTAGGGAGCAAGTATCTGGAGTAGAGCATTTCAGACAGATGGGATGGTACTGTTCTGGTCCTAAGGGTGGAGGTGTACCTGCTAAAATCCCTAGATGGCCGGAGCCCAGTGTGGTGGGAGCAGAGAGCAATGGGGTACCAGATCACAAAGGCAATGCCTCTCAAACTTTAATATGCATACATGCCCCCAGTGGTCTAGTTAAAATCAGATTCTGATTTGGTTGGTTTTGAGTGGAGCCGGAGATAAACTCTCGGGTAATGCTGCTGCCAATGGACCACACTTTGGTTAGCAAGGATGTGAGACCTTAAAGGCCATTGTTGGACTATATAAATTTTTTGAGGTCACTGAAGGAATTTGGTGAGACAGAGAAGAGAAGGGGCTAAGGGCTGAGCCTTGGGATACTCTAGCATTAAGAGAGTGGTGAGATGAGACACCAGTGGAGAATCGAACAGAAAAGCAGAAGAACCATTAGAGGGTTGTGTCCAGGAAACTGAGTCAATAAAGTCTATCCAGGAGGAGGAGATCTAATGTATGAAATGTTTAACAGATAAGTAAGATGAGAACTAAGAATTGATTATTGAGTTTGACAATGTGGTGGTTACAGACAAGTGGTTTTGGTGTAGTGGTGTGGGGCAAAAGCTGTACTAGAGTGAATTTAAAGAAGAAAGAAATTGAAGACAGTAAACAAAGCTTATTGAGGCATTTTTCTGTAAACTGTAGGTTAGTTATCTACGGCATTTTTCTGTAAACTGTAGGTTAGTTATCTACTATATGACAAATAACTCTGAAACTTAGTGGCTTAAAACAGTAAAAATTTGCTCTGGCACCATTTCTGTGGTTCGAGAATTTAGGAATGGCTCTTGTGAGTGCTTCTGGCCCAGTTTCTCAGGAGGTATTAGGATATTGCCCAGGGCTGCAGTCATCTGAGGGCTCGGCAGGGCTGGAGGCTCTCTTCCATGGCAGCTCCTCCTGTGGCTGCTGATGGGGCCTTGGTTCCTCACTGAACAGGCTCCCCAGTTGGCAGCATGGCAGCTGGCTTCCTTTCAGACATGTGATCTGAGAGATCCAGAGGCTAGACTGTCTCTGATGACCTGGCTGTAGAAGTAACAGGCCGTCACCTGAGCTTTTTTCTGTAGATCCCGGGGATACTGGGAGGGACTGTGTAAGAGTAAAGGAGCTAGGCTGGGGATCACTGGGCCACCTTGGAGGCCGGCTGACCCTGGGCAGCAGGAGAGTTGGGATGAAAGCTGGAGAGGAAAGTGGGAGCCCAAATAGTTGCTAGCTTTGGTTTATTTTTATTAATATTATTAATAAAATTAATAAAATAAATAACTGTATTTGTACCTTGATCCAGGAACGATTCAGCATAGAAGGGAATACTGCTGGTGCAGAATAGAGGGGAGAATTGTCCTTGGAGGGTGGGGGTCGAGCACAAATGAAGGCCCTGGGAATTGGAGTCACACAGGGTGAGGACGGTCCACGCAGAGTAAGGAAGACAGAGAGATGTGTATGGAAGGTGTTCAGGGCGGTCAGACGTGATGGCGGCATTTGTGGATGTGCTCTTCTCAGGACTGCAGCCCCTCACAGTGTACTTGGCAGCAGGGTCCTTGTCGGTGCTTGGGGGATGGGAGAGGAGGCAGGAATATGGTGAGGCGGGACAGTGGGGGCAGTCGATGGGCTGAGGAAGTGTTGCTGGCTTCTGGGCTGCATTAACCAGCCATGTAAGATGCAGGATTGTAAACTTAAATGAATTTAAAGCAAGATCAGTTGGTATAGTTTTCTGTTTTACTCCAGCCACATTCACTTGTCAAAGGCGCAGGTGGTGAGTTGGTGAAGAGTGGGGTTTAAGCAGAGTGTGGAGTAGCCAAAGAAGGTGAGAGAGTGAAAAGAGCACAGGATTGGTGATCATAAGTCCTAGTGGGGTCAAGAAATGATTAGTCAGATCCTAGAGGAAATAATTCGGAGAAGGCAATGGCACCCCACTCCAGTACTCTTGCTTGGAAAATCCCATGGACGGAGGAGCCTGGTGGGCTGCTGTCTATGGGGTCGCACAGAGTCGGACACGACTGAGCGACTTCCCTTTCACTTTTCACTTTCATGCGTTGGAGAAGGAAACGGCAACCCACTCCAGTGTTCTTGCCTGGAGAATCCCAGGGACGGGGGAGCCTGGTGGGCTGCTGTCCATGGGGTCGCACAGAGTCGGACACGACTGAAGCGACTTAGCAGTAGCAGCAGCAGCAGAGGGAATAATGGAGAAGGAAATGGCACCTTACTCCAGTATTCTTGCCTAGAGAATCCCAGGGATGGTGGAGCCTGGTGGGCTGCCGTCTATGGGGTCGCATAGAGTCGGACACAACTGAAGTGACTTAGCAGCAGCAGAGGGAATAAACTGGAAAGCTGGAGGAGCACCCTTGATATGAGGGTGATGGGTAGCCGCACTTTTGGGGAGAGAGGAAGTCACCGTATTGCCATGGTGCTGGCTGGCTGAGGTTGAGTGGAAGAGACCTCACTAGAGCAGAGGAGGGGCCAGGGTGTGAAGGGTTCCTTTGACACCACGGAGAGTGGAGGGGGAGCAGGACATTGAGGCAGCAGGTCATGTCCTGGTGCTGAGAGGAGTGTGAATGTGGTCTGGGATGGGAGAGGGAGGGCAGGAGGGCTTCAAGGAGAAGGCACAGAGGAGGCAGGGAGAAAGTGAAGAAGCACTGGGGAAGCAAGGAGCACGTCTTCCCAATTCCAGGCCAGTGATTGAGAATTGTTACAGAAAGGCCAGCCAGGGTCAGCACTGCCCTTTGGGGAGATCAGACTCAGAGCAAGCAGGGAAGGGGGAGGCTCAGAGAAATGAAGGTACAGGAAACCCCTAGTGTGCATGACAGGAGGATTCCAAGAGTAGGGAGGAGAGGGCACTGACCTAGAGGGGGGCCTGTGGAGCCCTGTGGGATGCAAGGTGATGAGATACGTCATGGGGCCTGTGGCTTCTGTCCCTGTTGCTGTCAGTGGAACACGGGCAGGGGGCTCTTAGTGCTGGTGCTCTCATGGCAGGTGAGGTGCCAGGGCAGTGGGTGCTGGAGAGGAGTGGTTGGGGCTTCCTGCGACACTTGCACGTGGGGACCCTGCTCCTCCCTG
The DNA here is from genome assembly GCA_935064755.1 of Tragelaphus eurycerus. Lineage (NCBI taxonomy): Eukaryota > Metazoa > Chordata > Mammalia > Artiodactyla > Bovidae > Tragelaphus > Tragelaphus eurycerus. Next base: position 20,529,863 of record CAKXYN010000023.1, read on the forward strand.
GCTGTGGAGCCAGCAGCTGCTTAGGGAAAAGATGAGCAGCCCTTTTCTCTTGGGTAACGTCCAGGTTGGTGAAGTCAGACTTCATCACTTGAATTTGCTGTGTTGGGGAACAGGCTTTCAGAACAAAGCAGCACTGATTTCTGTGGTCTGAGTACTGCCACTTGGCCAGTTTTAAGCTATCAGAAGTTTAACCAGTCAGCTCCAAAGTTCTGAGATTTTGCACCCAGGCTCCTGCCCAGCAAGGTGGGCTCTGCTGTACTCCCTGTGCTGTGGGGCTGACTCCTGTCTTCTCTTTGAAGTCTTTTTGCCCCATTGGGAGCTCTGGAGTTAAGCAGGCCTGGGACTAGGGCTAATCTTCCTCTACTTTTAAAAAAAAATTTACTTATTTATTTTTGTCTGTGCTGGATCTTCATTGCTGCTCAGGCTTTTCTCTAGTTGTGGCAAGCAGGGGCTATTCTTCATTGCGGTGGGTGGTTTCTCACTGTGACCGCTTCTCTTGTTGGGGAGCACTGACTCATGGGCTTCAGTAATTGTAGCACTTGGGCTCAGTAGTTGTGTCTTCCAGGCTCTAGAGCACAGGCTCAATAGTTGTGGCGCATGGGCTCAGTTGCTCGGTGGCATGTGAGATCTTCCTGGACCAGGGATCAAACCCCTGTTTCCTTTGTTGGCGGGTGGATTCTTTACCACTGAGCCACCAGGGGAACCCTCAACTTGGCTTCTTTATTACCCTTACCTTAGCCCCAGTTTCCTGTCTGTCAACCAAGGGTTTTACTGTTTGTCCCGGCTGGCCTGGGTGGCTATAAGGATTATAGAGATAAGGTAGGGAAAAGTGCTTCCACAGCTCCTAGGATGGCAGATGCTACTGCTAGGGTTATCATCATCACCTTAATGTAAAGCTTTTTTGCAAAGAATTCACAAGCCCGAGTATATACCTGTATTTTCACGTGCAGATGCAGGAGAGACTGCAATTAATGTTTTGAAGGGCAGTTTATCACACATTGAAAATGATGGATTTAATCCATTAATTTTACTGCTAAGACCTTTTCCAAAGAAAATAACTCAATGTGTGTAAAAATGTAGCAAGAAGATATTTATTTAAAGCACTTAATTTTTTTAAAATTTTATACTAGAACATAGTTGATTAACAGTGTTACATTAGTTTCAGGTGTACAGGTAAGTGATTGAGTTATAATGCAGCAGTTTTTATAAGAGGAAAGTTAGCATCTGTTTAGATGCCTCACTGTAGTGTAGCAGAAGACTCTACAGTATTAAAAATAAATGGATGGAATAGAATTGTTAATGTGAAAAGATGGTCTGTATGGTATAAAACAGGTTATAAAATAGTACGTACTTAATGATCCAATTTTTATTAACAAATATGCACAGGACAAATATAATAAAACTGTTAACAGTGAGATATATATGATATATATATAAAGTTCTTTTGTTTTTATTTTTTAATGTTGAAAATATATTTTTAAACAGTTAGGGATTATGCTTCCATTTATTGGGTCATGGTTTTCATTAAATTTTTTTTTTCCATTTGACTATAGTTGATTTTTATTGGGAAAGGGCACCTGGGTGGAGAGCAGTAGGGTAAGGGAACCCAGGAGAACTGCTCTGCCGCGTTTGTCAGCACATGTCTCTCCTCGGACAGTTCATTTCCGAGTGTTAGAACAAGAGCCCAGTTTCAGGCCCTGGAAGGGGTCCTCCTTCCTGGAACAAATGGCGACTCTGGTGGGGACTCTTTACTGAGACTGTCATCCTGACCACTCGGGGTACTCAGGGGCCAGCTTGCCTGCCAATGGACCAGACCCAGCGGCCGCAACTGGGACCCTTTAGTCCCTGGTCTTCTCCTGATGCAGACAACTGGCCAGAGTGCCCCGACCAGTAAGGAACAAGAGACTTTATTGACCTCTCTCCCCCTTCCCTCTCTCTTTCCTCTCCTTAACCCTTCCTCTCCTTCCTTGTTTTTCTAGTTCCCCGGTCTTGGACGCAGGAATCTGGTTGAAGGGCCCTCAGACTGAGCTGAGGATTGGAGACTGATCACTTCCTCTTGGCAGAGAACTTGAATTCTGGTTCTGGTCTGGTCTGATTTCTGGTAGGGCCGAGTTCCAGTCCTCCCTTCTCTGGAGGCCCAGGGAAAAGTCCCATAATGCCTGGGTATCTGTAGGTGGCAGGAGACGTCTGTAAGGCCACCCCTTTTGCACCGCACCTCCCCGCCCCCACCGCCTCCTCCCCCTTCTTCTTTCAACCTGGCTTCCTTTACTCCCTTGAAGTCTTTGATGTTAGTACTTGGATCTGAAGTTTTGTGTCTTTATAGGAGGTTTTCTTAGAGACTGTATTCTTGTATTTAAGGGCTTCCCTGGTGGTGCAGAGGTTAAAGCGTCTGCCTGCAATGTGGGAGACTAGGTTCAATCCCTGGGTCGGGAAGATCCTCGGAGAAGGAAACGGCAACCCACTCCAGTATTCTTGCCTGGAGAATCCCATGGATGGGGGAGCTTGGTGGGCTACAGTCCACGGGTAGCAAAGAGTCGGACACGACTGAGTGACTTCACTTTCACTTTCATAGTTGATTTTTATAGGGGCTTCCCTCATAGCTCAGTTGGTAAAGAATCTGCCTGCAGTGCAGGAGACCCAGGTTCAATTTCTGGGTGGGGAAGATCCTCTGGAGAAGGAAATGGCAACCCACTCCAGTATTCTTACCTGGAGAATCCCATAGACAGAGGAGCCTGGCAGGCTACAGTCCATGGGATCGCAAGAGTTGGACATGACTAAGCGACTAAACCACCACTACATAGTTGATTTACAGTGTTGTCTGAATTTCTGGTGCAGAGCAAAGTGATTCAGTCATGCATCCATACATGTATTCTTTTTCGTTATGAGTTATTAGGGAATCATGGGAGTATAGTTCCTTGTCCTATACAATATAGGACCTTGTTGTTTATTTTATATATAGAAGTTTGTATCTACTTAATTTCAAACTCCCAGTCCTTCCCTTACCCCTCTCCCCCTTGGCAACCACACAGTTTTATTCTCTCTGTCTGTGAGTCTGTTTCTGTTTAATAGTTAAATTCATTTGAATTGTATTTTAGATTCCACGTATAAGCAATATCATATGGTATGTGTCTTTCTCTGACTTCACTTACTATGATAATCTCTAGGTTCATCCTGTAATGTTCTTTTTGATTTCTTGGATGTTCTGAGATTTACACTGGATGTGTTTTGCTTTTGTAATAAAGGATATCATGGGTGTGTATTTGTGTGTTGGGTGGTGAGGAGGTATGTGAGGTGAGCATACACCTTGTTTTCTTGTTAGTCCCAAATGACTTGAGCAGTCTGCACTCTTTGTCCCATTTCAGGCCCAGTCCTGTGACTGAGCCGGTGATGAGCAGAGGGTGCAGCAAGCTGTGCTCAGAGCCTTAGAGTCTGACCACAGGCCAGTAACAATTTAGCTGATTCCCATAAAGTTCAGCGTCCTTAGGAATTCCGATGATTTTCACTAGTAGAGAAAATCAAAATAGGGCTGTGGAAAGCACATCTTTTGAGTCAAGGTGACTCAAAAGAAAAGCATGTGAGACATGAGGGAAAGTGAGCAGTTCCAGGCCTTTCTAAAAAGAGATCTGTTTCCTTTAAAGTCTGTCCAGGAATATTGTTGAAGTAGCACAGTCCATGTTCAAGAACAGGACCTTGTGATTGTCACAAGTTACTCAAGCAGTTAGAAAGCAGGAAATTTGATCTTATGTAAACCAGTGCATGAGTCACAGTTCAACAAGTACAGTAACGAAGCCGTGAGATCCAGTGTGGTTCTTATATCAGATGACTTCTCAGATAATTAAAATATTTTCTGAAATTTGTTTACCTTGAGCTAAGTAAAAAATAAGTTGCATGTCTTAACAAAGTTATATTTTATTCCATTGTTCAGCAGATGTGAGAGGAAGTCATGTTTTTAATTATGTGTGTAGTACTAATAGAAGTGAACATTAGCATTGTTAATTGTGAAAGTCAGGTAATTAAAGGGAGAAAACAATTGACTGGTTTTAGTAAAATAAGCAGCCCTGGAAACAGGCTAGACCAGGGAGAAGTCCTGAGCTAGGGGGGCACAGGGACACCCAGTTTCCCTGCCCTCCATCCCTCCTCCCCCTTTTTCTCCTACTCACCCTCCTCCCTCCCTCCCTCCCTGTATCTCTTTCCTTTTCCTTCATTCTACAGGAAAGCTCCTACCCTGTTGGACATCATTCTGGTCATTGAGGGCATAGTACTAGACGAGACAGACGAAACTTCTGCTCGCGTGGATTTACTTTCTGTTATCTATAGCTGATAATATGCAAATAAATGTATATAAAATAATATGTGGCATTAAGTGCTAGGAAGGAAAATAAAGGAGGCCAAGGGGATAGAGCATACGTGGACAGGGGTGGAGTGGACAGAGAAGAGAGGGTGTATTTTGGAAGTGAAGTCTCTTTTATGGTGACAGTGGAGCAGAGATCAAATGAGCTGAGGGAATAAGCCAGGCAGGTGTGTGAAGACCTGCAGGGAAAGGTTCCAGGTGATCACAGAAGGTCAGGGAGGCTAGTGTGGCTTGGCGAGCTGGCGGTGAGGTCAGCCAGGTAGCCGCTTGCCTGATGCTGCAGGGCCCAGCAGCCACAGGACATGCTCACCCAGTGAGCTGTGTCTGTTACAGCAGTGAGTGCTGCTCTCACTGGTACAAACACAGATGCGCCTGTGCAGCAGAGATTTATTGCAGGCCTACTGCATATTCCCTCTTCAGTTTGGTCGTTCAATCGTGTCCGACTCTTTGCGACCCCATGAATTGCAGCACGCCAGGCCTCCCTGTCCGTCACCAACTCCCAGAGGTCACTGAGACTCACATCCATCGAGTCAGTGATGCCATCCAGCCATCTCATCCTCTGTCGTCCCCTTCTCCTCCTGCCCCCAATCCCTCCCAGCATCACAGTCTTTTCTAATGAGTCAACTCTTCGCATGAGGTGGCCAAAGTACTGGAGTTTCAGCTTCAGCATCATTCCCTCCAGAGAAATCCCAGGGCTGATCTCTTTCAGAATGGACTGGTTGGATCTCCTTGCAGTCCAAGGGACTCTCAAGAGTCTTCTCCAACACCACAGTTCAAAAGCATCAATTCTTCGGTGCTCAGCTTTCTTCACAGTCCAATTCTCAATCCAACTGACAGATAATATAATTGTATTATTACATACAGGTCACTTATCTTGATAATTGGTAATGCATGAGATTTTTAATCCCATTTCTGAGTTTTTCTCTTATTGCTGATTTGTTGTTGGACATTTGTTTTGTCCTCTAGGATTGTTAGCAAACGTGATTCAAAAAACACATAAAATGTATCACCTTAACCCTTTCTAAGCTTACAGTTGAGTAGTGTTAACTGTGTTCACATTGTTATACAGCAGGCCTCCAGAATATTTTCATCCTGTAAGTGTGAAACTATGAACCACTACCGAGAAGCCCCCTTCCCACAGTCCCTGGCAACCACATTCTACTTTGTATCAGTATGAAGTTGACTGTTTTAGGTACTTCATATAAGTGGGATCATAGAGTATTTGTTTTTTTTGTGGTTGGCTTATTTCAAAGAATAGCAAAAATAATTCCAAAGAATAGCAAGAAGAGATAAGAAAGCCTTCTTCAGCGATCAATGCAAAGAAATAGAGGAAAACAACAGAATGGGAAAGACTAGGGATCTCTTCAAGAAAATCAGAGATACCAAAGGAACATTTCATGCAAAGATGGGCTCGATAAAGGACAGAAATGGTATGGACCTAACAGAAGCAGAAGATATTAAGCAGAGGTGGCAAGAATACACAGAAGAACTGTACAAAAAAGATGTTCACGACCCAGATAATCACGATGGTGTGATCACTGACCTAGAGCCAGACATCCTGGAATGTGAAGTCAAGTGGGCCTTAGAAAGCATCACTATGAACAAAGCTAGTGGAGGTGATGGAATTCCAGTTGAGCCCTTGAGCTATTCCAAATCCTGAAAGATGATACTGTGAAAGTGCTGCACTCAATATGCCAGCAAATTTGGAAAACTTAGCAGTGGCCACAGGACTGGAAAAGGTCAGTTTTCATTCCAATCCCAAAGAAAGGCAATGCCAAAGAATGCTCAAACTACCGCACAATTGCACTCATCTCACACGCTAGTAAAGTAATGCTCAAAATTCTCCAAGCCAGGCTTCAATAATATGTGAACCATGAACTTCCTGATGTTCAAGCTGGTTTTAGAAAAGGCAGAGGAACCAGAGATCAAATTGCCAACATCTGCTGAATCGTGGAAAAAGCAAGAGAGTTCCAGAAAAACATTTATTTCTGCGTTATTGACTATGCCAAAGCCTTTAACTGTGTGGATCACAATAAACTGTGGAAAATTCTGAAAAAGATGGGAATACCAAACCACCTGATCTGCCTCTTGAGAAATCTGTATGCAGATCAGGAAGCAACACTTAGAACTGGACATGGAACAACAGACTGGTTCCAAATAGGAAAAGGAGTACGTCAAGGCTGTATATTGTCACCCTGTTTATTTAACTTATATGCAGAGTACATCATGAGAAACGCTGGACTGGACGAAACACAAGATGGACTCAAGATTGCTGGGAGAAGTATCAATAACCTCAGATATGCAGATAACACCATCCTTATGGCAGAAAGTGAATAGGAACTAAAAAGCCTCTTGATGAAAGTGAAAGTGGAGAGTGAAAAAGTTGGCTTAAAGCTCAACATTCAGAAAACGAAGATCATGGCATCTGGTCCCATCACTTCATGGGAAATAGATGGGGAAACAGTGGAAACAGTGTCAGACTTTATTTTTCTGGGCTCCAAAATCACTACAGATGGTGACTGCAGCCATGAAATTAAAAGACGCTTACTCCTTGGAGGGAAAGTTATGACCAGACTAGATCACATATTCAAAAGCAGAGACATTACTTTGCCAACAAAGGTTCGTCTGGTCAAGGCTATGGTTTTTCCAGTGGTTATGTATGGATGTGAGAGCTGGACTGTGAAGAAGGCTGAGCACCGAAGAATTGATGCTTTTGCACTGTGGTGTTGGAGAAGACTCTTGAGAGTCCCTTGGACTGCAAGAAGATCCAACCAGTCCATTCTGAAGGAGATCAGCCCTGGGATTTCTTTGGAAGGAATGATGCTAAAGCTGAAACTCCAGTATTTTGGCCACCTCCTGCGAAGAGTTGACTCATTGGAAAAGACTCTGATGCTGGGAGGGATTGACGGCAAGAGGAGATAGGGACGACAGAGGATGAGATGGCTGGATGGCATCACTGACTCGATGGATGTGAGTCTCAGTGACCTCCGGGAGTTGGTGATGGACAGGGAGGCCTGGCGTGCTGCGATTCATGGGGTCACAAGGAGTCGGACTCGACTGAGCGACTGATCTGATCTGATCTGATCTATTTCATTTATTATAATGTCTCAAGGTTCATTCGCGTTGTAGCATGTGTCAGAATTTTCTTCCTTGCTAGAATTGAATAATACTCCTCTGTATGTATAGACCACATTTTGTTCATTTATTTATTGGTGGTCACTTGAGTTGATTCCCCACCTGGCCATTGTATCAATAAATAGTACTGATGTGGATGTGCACTCATTGGAGAGTTTTGAGCAATATCATCTGGTCTGTCTTTTGTTCATTAAAAACAGACTGCACTCTGGTTCTTCTCTTTCTCAAGCAGAGATCTTGTGTTTATTTCTACAAATTGTCTAACATTCAGACATATGAGGAAATAAATGATGGAACTAAACACTGAGCTGCAAACCCTGGAGGCCATTAAGTGACTTGTGTTGTGTCAACTCGCACATGTATTGTGTCAGTGGTCCTTTACCATTTGTGCATCACAGACCTTGTTATGAAAATCTGAAAAACATGGAACTGTGCAGAGTTATAAAATAGAATGAAATTAAAACTCTATAATCTTTTTTTTTTTTTGAACTGCCCTTTCCTTCTTAAATGGAGAAAGGAAGGGGTTTTTAATCTCATCTCTCATGTTGCTGTCTGTGTGAGGTAGGATGCTTTCAAATGCAAGAAACAAAAAGTAGGTCAGCCTTTTATGTCTGTCTATATGTGTATATGTGTGTGTGTGTTCATAGAAGCACATTTACATGTATTCATACACATATTACCAAAGGGCCGAAAGCAGTAGGGGCACCCTGGTAACACTGAGCACTTCTGACCACCTAGATCTTGGTTTCCAGACAGCCTTCCCCACTAAAAGTAGCCAAGGTTCCTTGGAGAAATGGCAGATCCCAGGGCTGGGACAGGAAGTGATAACAAATTAAAATTTGAGAATTAGATTGTGGTGGTGGTTGCACAATTTTGTAAATATACTAAAAATCACCAAATTGTATAGTTTAAATAAGTGAATTTTATGGTAAGTAAATGACACCTTATTAGGCAGTTTTAAAAAAGTTATAGGACTTGTCAGAAGGACTCAGGAGTTAGCTTGAATTAGTTTGCACTGGAATCTGTTTATCTCAGTATCCCAATAAATCCTGAGAGTGAATTAAATCTGCTAGGGAATGAAACGGGGGAAGGCAATGGCACCCCACCCCAGTACTCTTGCCTGGAAAATCCCATGGACGGAGGAGCCTGGTAGGCTGCAGTCCATGGGGTCGCTAAGTCGGACACGACTGAGCGACTTCACTTTCACTTTTCGCTTTCGTGCATTGGAGAAGGAAATGGCAACCCACTCCAGTGTTCTTGCCTGGAGAATCCCAGGGACAGGGGAGCCTGGTGAGCTTCCGTCTATGGGGTCGCACAGAGTCGGACACGACTGAAGTGACTTAGCAGCAGTAGCAGCAGCAGGGAATGAAATAAGTATGAGTGTGTTTGACATGTAAATAAGTACATGAGTAAACAAATGGGGGAAGGGAAAGTTCTTCTTTCCCCATTCTGCCAACTAATAAATGCAGAAGGAAGAATGGACAGGACATCATCATTTCCAGACATGGTGGTAGTAGCTGGCTGAGGCAAGAATCACCGGTGATCATTAAGGCTGTGAAAGTTTGATGAGGCCTATGATGTTGGCATAGTTACAGAGGATTTTCCCATAAATTATATATTGATTTCAAATGGAAAAATAGTGCACTGGGGTAATCTGGCAGAGCTACCTTAAGTATGACTGTGTTTATTTTCTATTGCTGTGTAACAATGCCCAGGAAGATATTACCACAAATATAGCAACTTAAAATTACCTCATAGTTTCTCTGAGTCAGAGGCTTGGGTGTGGCTTTGCTGGGTCTTCTCTGCTCAGGGTCTGGTGCAACTGGAATCCAGGTGTCAGCTGGGGCTGGCCTTTCTGGAGGCTCGACTCTGGCAGGTCCACTTCCTGCTCTGGAGCTTGTTGGCTGCATTCCATTCCTTGTGGTTAAAGATTGACAGCCGCTCTATTTTGCTGGCCATTGGTGGAGGATACCCTCTGCACATAGAGGCCGTCTGTGCTTGTTTGCAGGCAGCCTCCCCAGCATGGGCACTGGCTTCCTCACAGGCAGCAAGGTGGAAGGCCTCAAAATCCGACAGCCACAGTATCAAAGTTCACATCACCAGTATTGAGATAGACAGCACCTGTGCCTCCTTCCCATGGAAGGGGACACAGCACCACTTTTCAGGCATCCTGCTGGGTGTGCAGAACCCAAAGAGAGAGTCTGGGCTGTGCTTCTCCCTGTTGTCACTGGCAGGCAAGACAGAAGAACTGCCCCAGGGTAAAGGAGATTGATGAGATATGACAGCAGATGGAATGTGTGACCCTAGGTTAGGAGAAATAAAGGCAAAGGACATATGTGGGGACAGCTGGTGAAGTTTGAGTATAGACTGTGGATTAGATTGTATCAGTGTTAAGTTTCCTGATTTTGATAATTGTACTGAGGTCCTTATTTTTAGGAAATAAATGCTACAATATTTGGAGAAGACTGGGCAATGATATATATAATTTACTCTCACATGGTTTCTAAAGATTGTGTGTGTATTTGAGAGAGAGAACATGAAGCAAATGGGCAAAATGTTAACTGTTGAGAAATTTGGGTGAAGGGTATACAGGAAAGGTTAGGACTATCGTTGAGACTTTTCTGTCAGTTTAAATTTATATATAAATGAAAAGATCAAAAAAACTCAAACTGATTTAAATGGTAAGGGTGTTATTGGCTCAAGAGCTAGAAGTCCAGAGGTGTGGGCTTTAGGGTTGGCTTGGTTTAGCGACTCCGCCGTCTTAGGAAATAAGCCAGGTTCCTTCTGTCCTTTCACTCTGTAGCCCACAGGATCTGCCTTGTCCTGAAGCTGGTGCTCTTGAGGTTGTAGAAGTTGCCAGGAGCCGCTAGGACTGCCTGCTTTTTCATTGAGCCAATAAATACCCTTGCCATTTATGTCAGTTCAGGTTTTTTGGAAGCTTTCATTTTGACATAATTTTAAACTTCAAAGTCTCAAGAAAAGTCTAGAGAATTTATGTATTTCCTTATCGAGTTACCCAACTGGGCAGTTACTCCCAGCAAACCTTTGTCTCCAGCTGACGTGGATATTGTGAGCTGCCTGTTCTTGAACCAGCTCTGTAATAGATAGAGGATTCCAGTGTGTACCCTTCCAGGGGTGTGTGTGTGTGTGGTTAAAATGTGTTATACATGTAGGGAGTTAGACATATTGCTTTGGAAATACCTTTTTCACTTGATTCATTGTAAATATTTTACATATCATTAAATATTTGATAATATAGCAGTTATGCAGCATTAACTTGTAAGGCTGTACATTTATCCAGTTTTTGGGGGGTAAACAATGGGATTCCAGTTTTTTTATTTAGTAAGTAATTCTTTGGTAGATCACAACACACTGTGGAAAATTCTTAAAGAGATGGGAATACCAGACCACCTTATCTGCCTCCTGTAAAACCTGTAGGCAGATCAAGAAGCAAAGGTTAGAACTGGATGTAGAACAATGGACTGGTTCCAAATTGGGAAAGGAGTAGGTCAAGGCTGTACATTGTCATGCTGCTTATTTAACTTGTATGCAGAGTACATCATGAGAAACGCTGGGCTGGATGAGGCACAAGCTGGAATCAAGATTGCAGGGAGATATATCAATAACCTCACATATGCAGATGACACCATCCTTTGGGCAGAAAGTGAAGAGGAACTAAAGAACCTCTTGATGAAGGTGGAAGAGGAGGGTGAAAAAGCTGGTTTAAAACCCAACATTCAAAGAACGAAGATCATGGCATCGGTCCCATCACTTCATGGCAAATAGATGGTGAAACAGTGGAAACAGTGACAGACTTTATTTTCTTGAGCTCCAAAATCACTGCAGATAGTGACTGCAGCCATGAAATTAAAAGATGCTTGCTCCTTGGAAGAAAAGCTCTGACCAACCTAGACAGTGTATTAAAAACAGAGACATTACTTTGCCTCAGTTCAGTCACTCTGTCATGTCCGACTCTTTATGACCTCATGGACTGCAGCACTCAAGGCTTCCCAGTCTATCACCAATTCCCGGAGCTTGCTCAAACTCATGTCCATTGAATCGGTGATGCCATCCAATCATCGCATCCTCTGTCATCCCCTTCTCCTCCTGCCTTCAATCGTTCTCAGCATCAGGGTCTTTTCCAGTGAGTGAGTTCTTCACATCAGGTGGCGAAAGTTTTGGAACTTAAGCTTCAGCACCAGTCCTTTCAATGAATATTCAGGACTGATTTCCTTTAGGATGGACTAGTTTGATCTCTTCTCAGTGCAAGGGTCTCTCAAGAGTCTTCTCCAACACCACAGTTAAAAAGCATCAATTCTTCAGCACTCAACTTTCTTTATGGTCCAGCTCTCACGTCCATACATGACTTCTGGAAAAACCATAGCTTTGTTGACAAAGTCATGTCTCTGTTTCTGCTTTTTAATATGCTGTGTAGGATGGTCATAGTTTTCTGTGATCCAGTGGATGTTTGCAATTTGATCTCTGGTTCCTCTGCCTTTTCTAAATCCAGCTTGAACATCTGAAAGTTCTCAGTTCATGTACTTTGTGAAGTCTCACTTGGAGAATTTTGTGCATTACTCTGATAGTGTGTGAGATGAGTGCCATTGTGTGGTAGTTTGAACATTCTTTGGCATTGCCTTTCTTTGGGATTGGAATGAAAACTGATCTTTTCCAGTCCTGTTTCTGGCTACTGCTGAGTTTCCAAATTTGCTGGCATATTGAGTGCAGTACTTTCACAGCATCATCTTTTAGGACTTGAAATAGCTCATCTGGAATTTCATCACCTCCACTAGCTTTGTTTGTAGTGATGCTTCCTAAGGCCCAGTTGACTTCACATTCCAGGATGTCTGGCTCTAAGTGAGTGATCACACCATCATGGTTATCTGGGTCATGAAGATCTTTTTTGTATAGTTCTTCTGTGTATTCTTGCCATCTCTTCTTAATATCTTCTGCTTCTGTTAGGTCCATACTGTTTCCATCCCTTACTGTGCCCATCTTTGCATGAAATATTCCCTTGGTATCTCTAATTATGTTGAAGAGCTCTCTAGTCTTTCCCATTCTTTTGTTCTCTATTTCTTTGGATTGATCACCAAGGAAGGCTTTCTTATCTCTCCTTGCTATTCTCTGGAACTCTACATTCAGGTGGGTGTATCTTTCCTTTTCTCCTTTGCCTTTAGCATCTCTTCTTTTCTCAGCTATTTGTAAGGCCTCCCCAGACAGCCATTTTGCTTTTTGCATTTCTTTTTCTTAGGGATGGTCTTGATCCCTGCCTCCTATACTATGTCACAAACCTCTGTCCATAGTTCTTCAGGCACTCTATCAGATCTAATCCCTTGAATATGTTTGTTACTTCCACCGTATAATCGTAAGGAATATGATTTAGGTCATACCTGAATGGTCTAGTGGTTTTCCCTACTTTCTTCAATTTAAGTCTGAATTTTGCAATAAGGAGTTCATGATCTTTGTAGACTTTGCCTACATCAGATCAGATCAGATCAGTTGCTCAGTCGTGTCCGACTCTTTGCGACCCCATGAACTGCAGCACGCCAGGCCTCCCTGTCCATTACCAACTCCCAGAGGTCACTCAGACTCATATTCATCGAGTCAGTGATGCCATCCAGCCATCTCATCCTCTGTCGTCCCCTTCTCCTCCTGCCCCCAATCCCTCCCAGCATCAGAGTTGTCTCCAATGAGTCAACTCTTCGCATGAGGTGGCCAAAATACTGGAGTTTCAGCTTTAGCATCATTCCTTCTAAAGAAATTCCAGGATTGATCTCCTTCAGAATGGACTGGTTGGATCTTCTTGCAGTCCAAGGGACTCTCAAGAGTCTTCTCCAACACCACAGTTCAAAAGCATCAATTCTTCGGTGCCTACATAGGTCCATATAATCAAAGCTATGGTTTTTCCAGTAGTCATGTATGGATGTGAGAGCTGGACAGTAAGAAAGGCTGAGTGACAAAGAATTGATGCCTTTGAACCTGTGAGCTGGAGTAGACTCTTGAGAGTCCATTGGACATCAAGGAGATCAAATCAGTCACTCCTAAAGGATATCAACCTTGAATATTCACTGGAAGGACTGATGCCTAAGCTCCAATACTTTGGCCACCTGATGGGAAGAGTTGACTTATTGGAATAGACCATGATGCTGGGGAAGATTGAGGGCAGGAGGAGAAGGGGACGGTAGAGGATGAAATGGTTGGATAGCATCATCAACTCAATGAAGATGAATTTGAGCAGACTCTGGGAGATGGTGAAGGACAGGGAAGCCTGGTGTGCTGCAGTCCTTGGAGTCACAAAGAGTCGGACGTGACTGAGTGACTGAACAGTTTTCAGTAAACAGACTAAATCTTTTATCTATGAATTTATCATAAGGAAATATTCAGAGAAATGGATTAACTAGACCAAAGGGTATACACATTTTTAAGAGGATATATTCCTAAATTGTTCACCAAAAAGATTGTGACATTTATAATCTTACAAATGATGTGAGAGAATGTTCTTTTTCTTGAACAGTGATAATTTTGAGTATCAGCATTTAAGAATATTTTTCTAAATGACTGGGCATAAATGACATCTCATTAAAAAAATCCACACTTCTCTTTCTGTCAATGTGATTGCACTTTTAATAACAACAAAAACCTTAGTTTTGATTATTTAAATGTTTAAGTGATTTGTTCCTTCATGACTTTTGCTTATGTTTCTGTTGTGATATTCATCTTTGTGTTGGGCAAGATTATTATTATTTGTTACATCTAATTTCTTTGTTATTTGTTACATCTAATTTCTTTGTTCTATCAGTTTCTTGGCATTTTTATATTAATAGGGTATTTTTTGTCCTATAGAATTTTGAAAATGGATTATTTCTTTCTTCTTAAATAGGTGACAACCGTTGTCTATAGCACTAGCAGATAAATTTTCACGTTTTTCTAGTACTTTCAGTTCAGTTCAGTTCAGTCGCTCAGTCGTCTCCGACTCTTTGCGACCCATTGAATCGCAGCACGCCAGGCCTCCCTGTCCATCACCAACTACCGGAGTTCACTCAGACTTACGTCCATCGAGTCAGTGCTGCCATCCAGCCATCTCATCCTCTATTGTTCCCTTCTCCTCCTGCCCTCAATCCCTCCCAGCATCAGTCTTTTTCAAGGAGTCAACTCTTTGCATGAGGTGGCCAAAGTACTGGAGTTTCAGCTTTAGCATCATTCCTTCCAAAGAAATCCCAGGGCTGTTCTCCTTCAGAATGGACTGGTTGGATCTCCTTGCAGTCCAAGGGACTCTCAAGAGTCTTCTCCAACACCACAGTTCAAAAGCATCAATTCTTTGGCGCTCAGCTTTCACAGTCCAACTCTCACATCCACACATAACCACTGGAAGAACCATAGCCTTGACCAGACGAACCTTTGTTGGCAAAGTAATGTCTCTGCTTTTCAATATGCTATCTAGGTTGGACATAACTTTCTGTCCAAGGAGTAAGCATCTTTTAATTTCATGGCTGCAGTCACCATCTGCAGTGACTTTGGAGCCCAAAAAAATAAAGTCTGCCACTGTTTCCATTATTTCCCCATCTATTTCCCATGAAGTGATGGGACCAGATGCCATGATCTTCATCTTCTGAATGTTGAGCTTTAAGCCAACTTTTTCACTCTCCTCTTTCACTTTCATCAAGAGGCTTTTTAGTTCCTCTTCACTTTCTGCCATAAGGGTGGTGTCATCTGCATATCTGAGGTTATTGATATTTCTCCTGGCAATCTTGATTCCAGCTTGTGTTTCTTCCAGCCCAGCGTTTCTAATGATGTACTCTGCATATAAGTTAAATAAGCAGGGTGACAATATACAGCCTTGATGTACTCCTTTTCCTATTTGGAACCAGTCTGTTGTTCCATGTCCAGTTCTAACTGTTGCTTCCTGACCTGCATATAGGTTTCTCAAGAGGCAGGTCAGGTGGTCTGGTATTCCCATCTTTTTCAGAATTTTCCACGGTTTATTGTGATGCACACAGTCAAAGGCTTTGGCATAGTCAACCAAGCAGAAATACATGTTTTTCTCGAACTCTCTTGCTTTTTCCATGATCTTAGTACTTTAAAAAGTAAATTTTATTCTTACATGAAAATTTGGGGCTAGTTCACTGTGAAGGATATTATTTTGTTTTCTAATATGTTAACTGATGATACTTCTGCTTTTCTTAAGTGACTTGAAATGGAAAGTTTTGTTATCTACTATATTTATGTTTACTAAGGTTAATTTATGGGCTTTTGTTTTTGCCCTGTTGATCTTAAGGTAGTAACTTTAATTGGGGGCATTTATTTACAGATGAATTATGATAACTTAAAACTGTGTATTTTCCATCAAACTAGATTTTATTGGTAATATTATGTAATAATTGCATTTAAAAAGCTTATTCTGTCATTTATATCTTTATTAAATTGGTAGTTATTTTTGCTGGTGAAGTTTCGTTATTTTTTTTTAAACCAAAAAACCATGTAGCTAGTGATTTATTAAAGATACATTGGAACAGATACAGCCTGAAATCTAGTGGTGATTAAATACACTTCTTCTGTATGATCATTAAGATGTACTTTGAATTTTATGTGCTCCCCAAAGGAGAACTTAGGTAGAATTCAAAATACTGTTTTTAATAAAGAATCAGGAATTTAGGGAGTATTCTTAAAAGAATTATTGCTTCCAGCATAATTTGAAAGGAATTTTAGGTTTGCAGTGTCTTAGAATCACTGTAAAATTTTAGTTTGAAAAATAAATGTATATATTTAGGGACATAATTATAGACACAAGACACAAGAAAAATATGTTAGGAGTAAATGGTATAGGTATTAGGTTGTTTTCTTATTTTATACCACATAAAATTTAGTTGAATGTTTAGTTAAAATGATTTACTGTCTCAAGATAACATACCCTCTAGTGTGGTGACTCAATTTAGTGTCTTGTGCAGAATCCGAAGTATGTGGCAGCTCTGCCGCCCCTGCACATGCGCACTGGCCCACGGCCCTGGCGCTCCTCCCGCCGCCTCCTCACGGGGCTGTCCAGTCCAGGCTGGATGGGAGCGGAGGTGGGAGCTGGGCAGGCAGGGCCCACACACCGAGCTATGCCGTCATGTGGTCATCTGGGCCATCTGAGTCCACTCTTCTCTGCTTCCTCCAGCCTGCATGTTTAGTTAGGCCCTCTAGACTGCAGAGCAAAGAAATAAAACAGCTGTTTTAGGCAGGTGAGCAGATGTTTAAAAAAAAAAAATAGTGGGGACCATACTTAGCTTTTTTTGAATACTCTGAGTGCAAGGGAAGCCAGCTGTAGAGGTTTAATTCTCAGCAGATTGTCACTGTGCAGCACTGTTTCCTGTTTTCCCCACACATTTCTTTAAGCAGTTTTTTGGAGACCCTGAGATGAAACCATTGTTTGAGAAATGCTGAAAAGTGGCAGGTTCAGCGATAATAGTAGTTTCTCCGTAGTTTTTGGCATCAGTTGGGCAGAGGAAAGCTGTTCTGGATCATACCTGTTTGAGTGAGTCTTCAAGCCATCACAGGGATTCCTGTCCAACCTCAGATGGACATGTGGAGTCCTTACATTCCACCCCTGATGTTCTGTGGGTGGTGCGGGATTTTCTGGGGTTTCTCACCTCTCCCCTTCTTTAATTCTCTTTCCTGCTGGTTCCAAAACAGGCCCAGGCGAGCAGGAGTGGCCCAGTGGGTGGGCTCTGTCCCTGCAGGGGACTGCAGAGAAGCTGGTTAATTGAGAGAAGGGGTGTGTGTGTGTGTACATGTGTGTGTGTGAAGGGGTGTGTGTGTATGTGTGTGCGCACACGCGCAGAAAAGCTAGTTAATCGAGAAGGGGTGTGTGTGTGTGTGCACGTGAGTGCAGAGAAGCTGCTTAACTGAGAGAAGGTGTGGGTGTGGTGTGTGTGTGTGTGTGTGTTGCGGACTGGGGCAGGTTTCTTGTGGTCCCTCCTTTCAGAGGAAGAGGAAGAAACAGAAGTGCAGTAGCAGGGCATTGCTGCACCTGTGCTGTTAGGTCTCACCTCCACGTGGATCTTCAGTGACATGCAGTAGACAATCACAAAGTCAGTGACAGAAGTCATGTCTCCCAGCTGTGTGTTTTGTGAATTGACACATCGTTTTAAGTATTAATATTAACCACATCAGAACAAAATTAGGTGTGATTTTTAATTAGGTTCATTGCCACAGTTGTTACATTATTTGAATTTTATACGAGTCATGGATTTCTCCTTCTAATATTTCAAGTGATTGACATGAGTAATAAATTACAACTGCCTGTGTGATTTACATTGTTAGGCTATTTCCTATTTCTCTTTGGACTTTGTAGGAAAAAAGATTTCTTCCAAAGTTTGTGTATAACAAAGTTTTAAATATTCAAGGTGGCCACATTTAATTGTTCCTACCTTATTTAAAAGAAAAGTGGAAGTCGTATGGTAAAGGAGAAAAATGAAGTGTCTGTGAAATGAAAAGGCAAAACAAATGTAGGAAATTTAAATTATTTCAAGTGTTAGTGATGATTTAGGGTGAAAGCAAAGGAAAATTATTATTTTGGTTTATTTAGCAGTTGAAGTAAGAGCAGAGTAGCCTTCTTTCCTGGCTTTTGTTTTACCCCTCACTTCTGTATTCTTTCACTGAAAGATGGGTAATACTGGGCTTCCTCTTTTCTGGCAGGTTGGCTTTTCTAGAATAGTCCCTGTCCCCATACATTCCGGCCCAGCTACGTGTCTGCCCTTGACCTCCAGAGTGCTGGGGATGGGAGGAGGCTCTGATTCCCCTGGGGGGCCGTTGGGCCACTCCCTCAAAGGCTCCTTGTGAAGCAGGCTCACTATGTCGTGAGCCCCATTAGTTTGTGTCATTTGCTCTCTCCTCCAGTCCCTCCCACCTTTGTTTTCTTGCAACACACTGGTCATGGTGATGTGGGATAAATGTGCCTTACTGGGTACGTGTGGCACATTTTTAAAAATTGACGTGCAGTTAATGTATACTATTATATGTTTCAGGTATACAATGTAGTTATTCACAACATTTTAAGGTTATATTTCATTTATAGTTATTGTAAATATTGGCTATATTCCCTGTGTTGTAGTATATTTCTTTGTAGCTAGTTTGTTTTGTGCATAGTAGTTTGTACCTCTTAATCTGGCACCCCTATGTTGCCCCCCCTTGCCTGTCCTCACTGGTAACTGCTAGTTTGTTCTCTGTATCTGTGAGTCCGTTTCTTTTTTGTTATATTCTCTAGTTTGTCATGTTTTTTAGATTCCACATATGAATGATTCTCTGACTTTATTTCACCTAGCATAATGCCCTTCAGGTTCTTCCCTGTTGTTGCAAATGGCAAAGCTTCATCTTTTTTATGATCAAGTAGTATTCTGTGTGTGTGTGTGTGTGTACACACTGCATTTTCTTTACTCACTCATCTGTTGATGGACACCCAGGTTGCTTCCGTATCTTGCCAACTATAAATAGTGCTGCTGTGAACATTGGGGTGCTTGAACCTTTACAAATTATAGTTGTGCTTTTTTGGATACATGCCCAGGAGTGGAATTGGTTGTCATATAGTAGTCCTGTTTTCAGTATTTGGGGGAACCTTAAGGCACACTCTAAGAGCAGCTGCTGCATTGCTGGAAGCAGTGTGTGTGTTGCAGCTCTGACCTTCTCGCACAGTCTTTGTCCTCAGTGCTCCCATAGCACTGTCATCTCGGCCGCATCCCTCACCCTGTCATGCTTCCAGTTTGCATGTTTGTCTTCTCCATTTGACTGTGAGCTCTTTCAGGGCAAGGACTGTACCTCATTTATCTTTGTGTCTGTATTTTGGTGCTTGGACAAGACAGGCGTTCAATAAAGTTTAGTTGGATAGTTATTGTCAGAGCAGAGATACAACTCTAGGTTTCTGCCCTGTGTGAGAGCCTGTGACAGACGATTTACCTGTGTCAGATCAGATCAGTCGCTCAGTTGTGTCCGACTCTTTGCGACCCCATGAATCGCAGCACGCCAGGCCTCCTTGTCCATCACCAACTCCCGGAGTTCACTCAGACTCATGTCCATCGAGTCAGTGATGCCATCCAGCCATCTCATCCTCTGCCATCCCGTTCCCCTTTTGCTCCCAATCCCTCCCAGCATCAGAGTCTTCTCCAATGAGTCAACTCTTCGCATGAGGTGGCCAAAGTACTGGAGCTTTAGCTTTAGCATCATTCCTTCCAAAGAAATCCCAGGGCTGATCTCCTTCAGAATGGACTGGTTGGATCTCCTTGCAGTCCAAGGGACTCTCAAGAGTCTTCTCCAACACCTCAGTTCAAAAGCATCAATTCTTCGGTGCTCAGCCTTCTTCACAGTCCAACTCTCACATCCATACATGACCACAGGAAAAACCATAGCCTTGACTAGATGAACCTTTGTTGGCAAAGTAATGTCTCTGCTTTTACCTGTGTAGTTTTCTTTAAATTACGCTTGACCCTATGGAAAGGCTTCTAATCTACTTTGGATTATTTATACTATGATAATAAGTGGGAAAGATTAGAAAATAAAGATAAAAGAAAATAAACTGTAACTCCATTTCCCAGTGGTAATGCTGTTAGCATTTTGTAATTTTATCTTTGTTCTCAAGGACATTTGTATGTTTTCCATAGAGTTACATCATATGTGAACATACTGGCTTGCAACTTGATTTTTTTTTTTTTTTTGGTCTAACTAGCTCAGTGAATAATAGATGCTCAATAGATACTTGTTTAAAGAATACTTTCCATGTTATCAAATATGTTTTACCATCATACTTTATTGTTGTATATTATGGTATTCTGTTATATGGATATAATTTATTCAGTTAATCTTGCATTACTGTTTAGTTATTTATTCATTTCATCATGCTTGTCTCCCCAGCTTCACCTTTTTCCCCTCGTATTCTTTACTTTAATAATATTGATCCATCTGAAGGCTTTGAAAGCTTCATCTTTCTTTCACTTCCAGATATTTGCGTTGCTGTTCCTTCTGCTCATAACACACTTCCTACTTTCCCTAGGTAATGCACATTTTCTAAGCCTAAGCTTATTATTCCTTCCTGAAAGTTTCCCCAGGCTGGATTAGTTGTCCCTTCAGTGTGCTTGATAGGTGGCATTTTGTACTTACTCCTAGAGGTGTTTAATCTGCTATGTTTTAATTGCATGCTTTCTTAAGTATGTCTCCCACTGGACTGTTAACTCCTTTAGGAAAGAACTATGTCTTATTTCCACTTGTATTGCCTAGTCCTAAGTGTGGTGCGAGTGTGTTGGAGGATCTCACTAGGAAATACATTTTTGAATGAATGAATGAATGAATGAATGCACAAATGACCCCTCAGTTTCTAGTGTTTATCACTCAGCAATGATCTTTGTCTTGTACTTTTATTTATCAGATAAGCATGAGAACTGATAATACCTTTCATTTGTAAAGTGGTTTATAGTATTATAACCATATTATAACCATTTTATATTAAAATATAAAATATTTTCAGAGCTATTATTATTTTTTGATGTGTTGAACTTTATTTCTGATGCTTTGGGAAAGTAGGAGAAAAAAATACACGGAGGCAGTTCTTTCCTTTATTGAAAATGGAGGCAT
Source organism: Tragelaphus eurycerus (assembly GCA_935064755.1). NCBI lineage: Eukaryota > Metazoa > Chordata > Mammalia > Artiodactyla > Bovidae > Tragelaphus > Tragelaphus eurycerus. Next base: position 20,550,945 of record CAKXYN010000023.1, read on the forward strand.
TAATGGTGAGGAGGAGGAAGCAGCTGAGGAAACTTCTCTCAAGGTCAAGGGATTGAGCAGCCAGGTGCATGTGTGTGCATTCGTGCGCGCACTTCTGACTCTGCAACCACATGAACAGACTTGCCAGGCTCCTCCATCCATGGGTTTCCCAGGCAAGAATACTGGAGTGGGCTGCCATTTCCTTCTCCACAAAACTATTATTTTAGATTGTTAAAGTTATTGGTACGTATTATCAAATGAACTGATCTGTTTTGTAAGTAATATATTAGTCTTTACTGATAGTTAAGTAGTCATGTTAGTAATTCTTATATCTGTGCAGTTTTAACTTTTTTAAGTAGAGAATTTGCTTTCTAAGAAAATTTCAATTAATAGGTTATATCATTTATATTTTAAGCCTGTCTTAAGTAGTACTTAGATATTAACTCTAATGAAACTTTATTTTGGTTTTAATTGATTTAAAGCTACAGCACAAAGCTGAAGGCTCTTATTTTTTGTACCTAATGGCTCATGATAATTAGGGTTTGCTCAGATAACAAGAAGAATAACCATAAAACAAATATTTGGATAGGGATCAGGGAACCTAACAGTAGCAGAAAGTAAGAGTGCTTGATTAGGCTTATGAGATAATAGAAATGAATTCTTCATGGTTCTCTGTATAGTCATTAAATGACAGTTATCCTTTCTTTTTCTTTTTTTTTTTTTTCATCTAAATAACTCCTTACAGTAGTGATTCCCACTGGGAAGCGGCATACCCTGGGGGTGAGGGCAGTTCTGAGAAGAGGGGTCCCCAGAGGAGACTGTCAACTGCTCTACTCTCTGCCAGTAGGGGCAGTAACATGGCCAGCCGTGGTGAGTGTGGACCAAACTCAGGTGTATGCACACAGGCTGGGAGCCATTGCTCTGCAGGAAGACTGGTGTGTCCGGAAGAGCCTTGTAGTAGGGTAGAAGGGATGCTGGGTGTGGGTCTGCCCCGGATGGTTGTGTGAATTTAGGCAGATTGTCCAGCCTGTCTTCACCTTCACCTTCCTTTCTGTAAAAGAAAGGAATTGGATTAGATGATCTGTAAACTCACTTTTTGGAGAAGGCAATGGCACCCTACTCCAGGACTCTTGCCTGGAAAATCCCATGGACGGAGGAGCCTGGTGGGCTGCAGTCCATGGGGTAGCTAAGAGTCGGACAAGACTCAGCGACTTCACTTTCACTTGTCACTTTCATGCATTGAGAAGGAAATGGCAACCCACTCAGTGTTCTTGCCTTGAGAATCCCAGGGACGGGGGAGCCTGGTGGGCTGCCGTCTACGGGGTCGCACAGAGTCGGACACGACTGAAGCGACTTAGCAGCAGCAGCAGCAGCAGCAGCAAACTCACTCTTAGAAATATCTGATTTTTCTGATGGTCAAATATACAAGAAGAATCTTGCTCTTGAGAGAAGACATGAATGAAAAATGAGATGATTCCTTTTGTAAAACTTGATAATATTACATTTGTTTTCCAGATGATTAGCGTTTCTATACATTTTTGAAGCCCTTCAAATGAATCTTCTGTAATTAAAAATCACTGACAATTCTTTATTATTTCAGAAAAAGGAAAATCCTGGTGAATTTTTTTCTCTGTGCTCAAGCACTTGAATCTAGGACAGTGATCTCATCTGGCCTCATTGTTTTAAATATCATCTCCGTGCTGAGGACTTACAACTTGTTATCTGTAGTCTGTGTTGCTCCCCTGAAACTACCTGCCAGTTTACTGGTCCTCTGAGAAATCTAGTGGGCGTCTCAGACTTAATCTACCTAAATCTGAATTCCTGTTTTGCTTCCCGAAAAGTCTGCTGTTCGTGGAGTTTTCTGTATTTGATCAGAACAGAGCTCTGGCGCCTTTCTTAGTCCCTGGTACAGCCAGCACTGCCCACCTGTCTCTGGTACCCCTTCTCCCTGCCCTTATTTCATGTAGTCCAGAGCCAGCGCTCTCATTTTTAGTTGTAAGTTGTCATTGTCACTCCTCTGCCCACAACTTTCAGTGGGTCTCATCTCCCCCAGCAGACAGGCAGGGCCCTCATAGCAGTCAGTATGGCCCCCCGCACCTGTTGCTCCTGACTCCTCATTCACACTCTCCCTTACTTGCTTTTCTTCACACATCCTGGCCACCTCACTGTTCCCAGGACATTCCAGCCACACTTCCTCCTCAGGGCCTTTGCACTGGCTATTTCCTCTGCCTTACACTCTTTCCACAGGCCACCCTCTCATCTCCTTCCAGCTGCCCCATGCAGCCCTCTACTGGAAGGTATACACTGACAGTTCTGTTGAACCTGCTCCCCACTGCCACCTCCACGTCCCCCACCATGCTCTGGCTGCATGCAGCCTTTTCCTTCACAGTGCATGGTGCCTTCTAGAAACCCTGTAGTTTATTAGGCTTGTTTGTTGTCTGTCATCTAGAGTATCTAACTTTGGAGGGCAGGGATTTTTGTTTGTGTCACTGCTGTATCACTGGCTTTGTGATATTTGATAAACTGTACAGTCTCTTTCCTATCTGTAAAAATAAAGATAATACAGGATTGTGTGTTGTTTATAGACATTGTACTATAAACCTCATACTCCCCAGTGAGTGTATAATGAGGCTGAAGAGATCATGGGTGTTGCTTTGACCATTTCACAAACTGTATATACGGTGGCCCCTGTAGAGAGAGAGAGAGGCTGTCGCCCCCCGCCTCGCCAGTGTGACTGGGAAGCTGAGGGGCTCCTGGTGCTGGGAGGCTAGCCCCCCTCCCTTGCTCCCTCCTTCCCCACTGCTGTGCCTACGGGGCCTTCTGTGCTCGGGCTTCAAAGTGGACATGGGCCCAGACAACTTTTGCACTTTATTTTCAATTTAAACATTTGATTGTGGCCTAATACTGGAATCATTTATAGCATTTTTTTTTCTATTGGAAAACTAATTTCTAGTTTTCAGACTGCATTGAAAGGGAACTTTGGAACATAACTCACTTAGAAGCTAGGAGTTACATTTTAGAATGACGTTTCTGTGGTTATATAGGAAAAACATCAGTAAAAGAGGCAAGATTAAAATATCATCATATCCCAACCAGTCCTGAAAGTGTATTTATCATTCATCTAAGCTTTTAAAAATGCAATCTCTGTTCTTTATCGGTACAAATTTGCTTTATGAAGGTAAGTTGAACATAGACAATAGAAAGTACTTATTTTGATAACCTAATGTCATTGTTGCATTAAACCCCTCTGTGTAGCAAAGGTAATTTAATCCTTAAAAACACTTGTTCCCTACTTCTGTGTCTTCACACAGATGAGTGCTAGCGTTGAGGTGCTGGCTGTGTCTTGCTTGGAACCAGAAGGAGCTGGAAGTTGGCTCCTAGCAGTTGTCCTTGCCCTGACTCTTCACATATTGTCCCTTTCTGTTTGCTTTTTCAGTTTAGCACAGAAGCTTTTTGCTTCTGTGAGACATTCACAGAAGTTATGATGTGTGAGCCACTAAGAATGTGTTCTTTTATGTAAGAGCAACTGCAGTAGCCCCTGGGGCTGAGAGAGACATTTTGTGTATTGTGGAAATTTTTGTGCTTGTTTTGTCCTATCCGTGTTTGAAGAAAGGTCGTAGGAGTATGCCTGCCTCCTCTACTGAAACCCCAGAGGGCCAGGTGGCCTTCGGACCTCCTCCTCAGTCCCCAAGCACTGTGATCTGTGGTCACGGGTGTTCCACCTTTTGTGCTTGCCTGTCTGGCTTTAGCTCTGTTGCCTTTGACTTTGTGATTAGAGCTGCATAGGTGGTTAAACTCACTGGCTTTGAGTTCTTACTCTGGCTTACTGAATCTCAGTTTCTTCATCTTTTGAGTTGGGGGCCTGGTGGTAATATGCTATACTGCTGAAGGGTACTGTAATGAGAATTCAATAAGAAGTGCATGCAAGTGTGTAGGGCAGGCCCATGCCTGTGTAGGTAAGCTCCCTAGATATTAGCTGTACGATGGAAATCTGCCATAAGCTATGTTTCTGTTACACCTTCAACAAGGCTGTGGCCAGGGCAGGTGTTTCCCAACCACAGTGAGTCCAGCGAAAGGGGTGTGCCATGGAACTTGTCAGTTAATTAGAAGCAAGCTTTTGACCTAATCTCAAGTGGGAAAATGGAGAAGGAAATGGCAACCCACTCCAGTGTTCTTGCCTGGAGAATCCCAGGGATGGGGGAGTCTGGTGGGCTGCCGTCTATGGGGTCGCACAGAGTCGGACACGACTGAAGCGACTTAGCAGCAGCAGCAAGTGGGAAAAAATGTAAATTGAAGCAGGGATATGGTTTTAAATTCAAAGTCTAATAAAAAATTCTGGAATTAAAAAAAGATTTAGGTATATCTGTAGTTTTCCACAGTTTTGAATAAAAGTGCTTCCACAAACTGACAGAGTTGCCTGTCAGGACAATTAGTAGGTCAGCACTAGACAAATAAGAAAGGGAGTAGAGAGAACAAGGTCTCTGAAGTAGACTGGAGCAGGTCCATGGAGCTTAAAAAAAGCAAAGTGGGACAAGGAGAGCGATTGTTCGCTGGAAAGTGAAGGTAGTAGTTTTCCAGCACAGAAGCCATAACCTCCGGTGGCAGTCACAATTCAACAACTGGTTTTGAAAGAAAGTATTTGGTTTAGGAATAAAAACCTCTTCTATTAAACATACGATAATCATAGTCATATTAAATATTTTTGTAGCCTATTTTAGTAGTGTGTGAAAGTGTGCTATTAGTACATTTATTTACACTGCAGTAAGATTTACTGTAGTGAACATATTGAGTACGTTGATATATTTACCTGGAAAAATCTTAATGCAAAAAGTTTTTAATCTAATATCCTTTTTTTATATTAAAATTAGGCAGTCTTAGAAACAAATAGTCATCAGCTGATAAATGGATGACTAAAATGAAGTCCTTTCACAAAGTGTAATGTTGTTTGGCAATAAAAAGAAATGAAGTAGTGATACATGGATGGAGCTTGCAGTGAGACATGCTAAGTAACAGAAAAGTGAAGTTGCTCAGTCGTGTCCGACTCTTTGCGACCCCATGGACCGTAGCCCACCAGGCTTCTCCATCCATGGGATTTTCCAGGCAAGAATACTGGAGTGGGTTGCCATTTCCTTCTCCAGGGGATCTTCCCAACCCAGGGATTGAACATGGGTCTCCCGGATTGTAGGCAGATGCTTTACTGTCTAAGCCACCAGGGAAGTTGAATAACAGACTTGTTGTATGACTTCATCTGTATGAATTGTTCAGAGCAAGTACCTCAGTAGAGACAGAAAGTAGTCTGATAATTGTCTAATCCAGCAGGAAGAGGATGGGGTTGGGGGAAAATGGTGAGTGACTGCTATTGGGTGTGGGATTTCTCTAGGGTGAAGAAAACATTCTAGAGTTGATGGTGGTCATGATTACATAACTCTTAGGATTTGGAAAACCACTGAGTTGTATACTTTAAATGGGTGAATTGTATGGTATGTGATTATATCTTAAGAAAGCTGTTAATTTTTAAAAATTAAGCAATTTTAGAGAGTCCCTGACTTCAAAAAGCAAAGGCATTGAATAGATCATTCACACTGAACTAGATCCTCCCTAATACCTAACCCAGGGGGCACCAACTCCAGTGCATGCTGGTCACTGAAGGAGTGGTTCCAGTGTGGAGCCCAGACCCACCCTGCAGGTTCCAATCCATTGGTGTGCAGGCCTGGGAAGGGCTGAGACACTCACTTTGAACAGGCACCTGAGGAATCCGCTGTTCTGTGTATTAGAAATTGAGAGCCACTCAGGGAGAGTTCTCTTAGAATATTTTCCTGTGTCCATTGATCCAGTCTTTATTTTTATTCAGTTGCTTTGGCTGCCTTATTAGTACTAAAATATATATATTTAGCAATTTATTTAGAGTTTGAAATTACATCAGAACCACTCTAGCATTGCCTTATTATAGACCACGTAGCTGAAGCCAGGTAAGTTGGGTTTTTCTTGATAGTCTCAAAGCTGCTAAGTGGGAGAATTGGAATCCAGGTTTTGGTCTGCTTAAGTCCAACCCAGTACTCTTTTTTTTTTTCTCAGCTGTGTTGGGTTTTCACTGCTGTATGGAGGCTTTCTCTAGTTGTGGCGAGTGGGGGCTACTTACTAGTTGTGATGTGTGATCTCTTCATTGGGGTGACTTTCGTGGAACACAGGCTCTAGAGCATGGGCTCAATAGTTGTGGCACACAGGCTTAGTTATCCCACAGTGTATGGAATTTTCCTGGATTAGGGATCGAACCCATGTCCCCTGCACTGGCAGCCAGATTTTTCACCACTGAATGGTCAGGAAAGTCCCAATCCAGTACTCTTTTCATTTGTGTTTCAGAATCTTGTTTTGTATCTAATAATAATCCCTTAACCGAGCTGAGACCACCACAGGTTTAGGTTCTTTCTACCTGCTGTTTAGCGGCTCTTCCTCTTTATGGGCTCTGAGAGTTTGAACAGATTGCCTAACTTCTCTGTGCTTCAATTTCTTAATCAGAAGGAAGCAGGGTAAGAATAATGCCTACTTGATAGAATTGCTGTGATGATTTAGTGATTCAGTACATGTGGAGTGCTTGGCAGAGTCATTGACATGGTTCTTGCTAAGTAAATGTTAGCTATCGTTTCTGATCAAAGACTCAGACTCTTTCGGGGTCTAGATTCAGGAATATCTTTAAAAGGACAGTTAAATGAAATATGCATTTTCCTCAACATATCTGTGTTATAATTTTTCTAATGGGCCTTAGGTAAAACCTAGAGCAGTGATTGTCAAATTTATTCAGAGGATGGGGAGCTACCAAGCCTGTTACAGAACACATGATAAACTGTCTTAAAAATTGGTAATAATTTTACTAGCAAAGAATGACTTTATCTATACAACGTAAATTCACTTTAAGCATACATAGTCACGAGAAAAGTTAAAAAGTGAAAGTTAAGTCTCTCAGTCGTGTCCGACTCTTTTCTACCCCGTGGACTGTAGCCTACCAGGCTCCTCCGTCCATGAGATTCTCCAGGCAAGAATACTGGAGCGGGTTGCCATTTCCTTCTCCAGGGGATCTTCCTGACCCAGGGATCAAACCCAGGTCTCCCACATTGGAGGCAGACACTTTAACCTCTGAGCCACTAGGGAAATCTATAGTCATGAGAAGGCTGTGGAATAAGCCTAATTAGTTCCTTGTAAATAGATGTTAAATTTGCATATTGTTAATTTGTTTGATCATCTGCCAGTAAGTGTATTAGATGGCTTTGAGAGAATTGTCCTCATTAATTCACGTACTTCTGTGATTTGGAAAAAGCTGTTAATCTTGAATCTTGGGGGTGCTTCGTGCCAGCCTGTGGGATGGCATGGTAACCCAGGGTCTTGAGAACCATTGTTTTATGGACATAGGAGTGAGGGTAGACATGGGTCAAGCCAAATTATTTCTGGTAATAATAGCTTGCTCTGTAGGGCTTAATGTTTTAAGATTATGATGGCAAAAAACTTGAGTTGTGAAAAATGATTTTTATAGTTTTTGTAATTTAAAAATTATAAAAGTTTTATATGTTCTTACAAAAACGTTCACGTAATACAGAAAGAGATTATTTGCCAAGCTCTCCTGGCCTCATTTACAGAAGTAACTTAACAGTTCGTCTGTTCTTCTAGATAAATGTATAGTACCTGTATACACAGGCATATGTTTATTCTGCACATATTTATTGTGTATATCACAATAAATATGTGCAGAATATGTAATATAGATATGCTATACTGTGCATATCAGTGTTCTTATGCAGCTGCCTTTTGAACCATGGTACACACTGGGCATCTTTTTACGTGTTGCTACATGTAGGGCTGCCCCATTGTGTACCTCATTGGTGGCACACTAAGTTTCAAAAGCTACAGTATGCTGCTGCTAGGTCACTTCAGTCGTGTCCGACTCTGCGACCCCGTAGACGGCAGCCCACCAGGCTCCCCCGTCCCTGGGATTCTCCAGGCAAGAACACTGGAGTGGGTTGCCATTTCCTTCTCCAAGACGTGAAAGTGAAAAGTGAAAGTGAAGTCATTCAGTCATGTCCGACTCTTAGCCACCCCATGGACTGCAGCGCACCAGGCTCCTCCGCCCATGGGATTTTCCAGGCAAGAGGACTGGAGTGGGGTGCCATTGACTTATGTCTAGGCACTGTTCTAAGCTCTTTGCATGTTATTACCTCACTTAATCTTCACAAGAACCTTATGAAGTAGGTACAGCTACTATCCCCATTTTGTACATGAGCTGACAGGCACAGCGATATATGAGGCAGTTTTTCCAATAACACATGAGTAATGGAGCCAGGATGTGAACCCAAGCAAGTAATTTCAGAGACTGCCTTTTTAACCAAAGCATGACATTTCCTCTGTGAATAGACATTACATTATTTTCTGTTTTTCATTGTAACTTACTTTTTTGTAAATGGTATATTAAATTTTCTAAACTTACTCTTATTTTTATATGTGTAGAAGGAATAACTAGCTTTTAGCAAAGGAGAGAATTATCTGACTGTTTCTATTTCACTCTGACATCTCAGTTATTGCCATCTGTGAAAACCTTCTGTCTGGTTGGATCCTAGTTGGCCCTTTCTCTTCCTCTCAAAGTTTTACTTTATTAGTTTCTCTAACTTTTGCTTATCTAATGAAGAATCAGGCTTATTCTTTGAAAGGTGAAATGTTCTAGTACTCCTATGTCACATACAAGCTTGCACATAGATATATGTGCATGTTTTTCATTTGGCTTGTTGATCATATTACAAGTCTCATATTGCAAGATCACACAGTCTTCATCATAATTTGTTGTTGTTTTATAAATTTATGAGGGAAATGTTTTAAAATTTCCTACTGTGATAAGGGCTTATCATTTTTAATTAGTAATTATGACAGTTTTAGGTAAATCATTTGTGGTTATATTTTAGACCTGTATTGTTTGGTACATGAAAGTTCATAATATTTTTGAGATGCCCCTTTTTTCCCTTTTAAATACTGCTTTTATTAACATTATTACTGTGGTTTTCTTCTCATTTGTATTTTTCTGGAATGTACCTTTCCATCCTTTTAATCTTTTACCTGTTTTGCCTGTCACGTTTTACCTGTTTCCATTTATTGTGATTTCTGATGTATTTGAACTCATTTCCTTCACCTTATTTCATGCTATCTGTCATGTCAGTCATACTGTCCTGCAGAGAAACATTCACCTGAAATACTGAAGCTGCTGCCTCTTATTAGGAGCTGCGTTCTCCAGTGTGCCCAGTCCTCACCTGGCCATTCACTTTATCTCTGTGATCCCAGTACTAAGTTCCATGAGTGTGGGATCCAAACTGTACCTGTTTTCTTCACCACTGCACTCCACCCCAGGTATGGGACCTGGTACAGAGGTGCTCAGTGAACATTTACTGAATGAATTGATGAATTTTCAGTTCAGTCGCTCAGTCCTGTCTGACTCTTTGTGACCCCATGGACTGCAGCATGCCAGGCTTCCCAGTCCATCACCAACTTCTGGAGCTGGCTCAAACGAGCGTCTGTCAAGTTGGTGATGCCATCCTACCATCTCGTCCTCTGTTGTCCCCTTCTCCTCCTGCCTTCGATGTTTCCTAGCATCAGGGTCTTTTTCAGTGAGTCAGTTCTTCGCATCAGGTGGCGAAAGTATTGGAGCTTCAACCTGAGCATCAGTCCTTCCAGTGAATATTCAGGACTGATTTCCTTTGGATGGACTGGTTGGATCTCCTTGCAGTCCAAGGGACTCTCAAGAGTCTTCTACAACACCACAGTTCAAAAGCATCAATTCTTCGGCACTCAGCCTTCTTTACAGTCCAACTCTCACATCCATACATGACCACAGGAAAAACCACAGCTTTGACTAGAAGGACCATTACTTTGTCAGCAAAGTAATGTCTCTGCTTTTTAATATGCTGTCTAGGTTGGTCAAAGCTTTTCTTCCAAGAAACAAGTGTCTTTTAATTTCATGGCTGCAGTCACCACCTGCAGAGATTTTGGAGCCCAAAAAAATAAAGTCTCTCACTGTTTCCATTGTTTCCCCAACTTTTTTCCATGAAGTGATGGGACTGGATGCCATGATCTTAGTTTTTTGAATGTTGAGTTTTAAGCCAACTTTTTCACTCTGCTCTTTCACCTTCATGAAGAGGCTTTTCAGTTCTTCATTGCTTTCAGCCAGAAGGGTGGTGTCACCTGCATATCTGAGGTTCTCGTATTTCTCCCAGCAATCTTGATTCCAGCTTGTGCTTCATCCAGCCTGGCATTTCGCATGATGTACTCTGCATAGAAGTTAAATATGCAGGGTTACAATATACAGCCTTGATGTACTCCTTTCCTAATTTGGAACCAGTCTGTTGTTCCATGTCCAGTTCTAACTGTTGCTTCTTGACCTGTGTACAGATTTCTCAGGAGGCAGGTAAGGTGGTCTGGTATTCCCATGTCCTTAAAGAATTTTCCACAGTTTGTTGTGGTCCACACAGTCAAAGGCTTTGGTGTAGTCAATAAAGTAGAAGTAGATGTTTTTCTGGAACTCTATTGCTTTTCTATGATCCAGTGGATGTTGGCAATTTGATCTCTGGTTCCTCTGCCTTTTCTAAATCCAGCTTGAATATCTTGAAGTTCACGGGTTCACTTACTGTTGAAGCCTAGCAGGAGAATTTTGAGCATTACTTTGCTAGCGTGTGAGATGAGTGCAACTCTGGGGTACTTTGAACATTCTTTGGCATTGCCTTTCTTTGTGACTGGAATGAAAACTGACCTTTTCCGGTCCCGTTTCTGGCCACTGCTGAGTTTTTCAAATTTGCTGACATACTGAGTGCAGCACTTTCACAGCATCATCTTTTAGGATTTGAAGCAGTTCAACTGAATTCCATCACCTTCACTAGGTTTGTTCAGAGTGATGGTTCCAAAGGCCCTCTTGACTTCACATTCCAGGATGTCTGGCTCTAGGTAAGTGATCACACCATCGTGGTTATCATGAAGATCTTTTTTGTATAGTTCTGTGTATTCTTGCCACTTCTTAACATCATCTGCTTCTGTTAAGTCCATACTATTTCTGTCTTTTATTGTGCCCATCTTTGGATGAAATGTTCCCTTGGTATCTCTAATGTTCTTGAAGAGATCTCTCGTCTTTCCCATTCTATTGTTCTCCTCTATTTCTTTGCATTGATCACTGAGAAATGCTTTCTTAACTCTCCTTGCTATTCTTTGGAACTCTGTATTCAGGTGGGTATATCTTTCCTTTTCTCCTTTGCCTTTAGCTTCTCTTCTTTTCTCAACTTTTCATAAGCCCTCCTCAGACAACCACTTTGCCTTTTTGCATTTCTTTTTCTTGGGGATGGCCTTGATCACTGCTTCCTATACAATATCAAATAATCACCTATCCATTTATCAGCTTCACCCATCAACAGAAAATTGAATTAAAGATTTACTGAGCATGGCCCCACCCATAAGAACAAGACCCAGATTTCCCCTTCAGTCAGTTTCTCCCATCAGGAAGCTTCCACAAGCCTCTTATCCTTAACCATCAGAGAGTAGACGGAATGAAAATCAAAATCACAGAAAACTAACCAAATTGATCACATGGCTCACAACCTTGTCTAAATGAGTGAAATTATAAGCCATGCTGTGTAGGGCCAACCCAAGACAGGTCATGGTAGAGAGTTCTGACAAAACATGGTCCGCTGGAGAAGGGAATGTAAAATTATTTCAGTATTCTTGCCCTGAGAACCCCATGAACAGTAAGGAAAGGAAAATAGATAAGACACTGAAAGACGAACTCCTCAGGTCAGTAGGTGCCCAATATGCTACTGGAGAAGAGTGGAGAAATAACTCCAGAAAGAATGGAGAGACAGAGCCAAAACAAAAACAACACCCAGTTGTGAATGTGACTGGTGATGGAAGTAAAGTCCGATGCTGAAAAGAACAATATTGCCTAGGAACCTGGAATGTTAGGTCCATGAATCAAGGTGAATTGGAAGTGGTCATATAGGAGATGGTAAGAGTGAACATCAACATTTTAGGAATCAGTGAACTAAAATGGACTGGAATGGATGAATTTAACTCAGATGACCATTATATATACTACTGTGGGCAAGAATCCCTTAGAAGAAATGGAGTAGCCTTCATAGTCAACGGAAGAGTCCAAAATGCAGTACTTGGGTGCAGTCTGAAAAATGACAGAATGATCCATGTTTATTTCCAAGGCAAACCGATCAATATCACAGTAATCCAAGTCTATGTCCCAACCGCTAATGCCAAAGAAGCTGAAGTTGAATGGTTCTATGATGACCTACAAGACCTTCTAAAACTAATACCAAAAAAAGATGTACTTTTCATCATAGGGGACCAGAATGCAAAAGTAGGACTGGAATGCAAAAGTAGGAAGTCAAGAGATACCTGGAGTAACAGGCAAGTTTGTCCTTGGAGTGCAAAATGAGGCAGGGCAAAGGCTAACAGAGTTTTGCCGAGAGAATGCACTAGTCATAGCAAACACCCTCTTCCAACAACACAAGAGACAGCTCTACACATGGACGATGCCAGATGGTCAGTACTGAAATCTGATTATTTTATTTGCATCTGAAGATGAAAAAGCTATATACAGTCAGCAAAAAGCTCTATACACTCAGAGCTGACTGTGGCTCAGATCATGAATTCCTTATTGCAAAATTCAGACTTAAACTGAAGAAAGTAGGGAAAAACCACTAGACCATTCAGGTATGACCTGGATCAAATCCCTTACAGTTATACAGTGGAAATGACAAAGAAATTCAAGGGATTAGATCTGACACAGACTGCCTGAAGAACTATGGATGGAGGTTCATGACATTGGCAACCCAGTCCAGTCCTCTTGCCTGGAAAATCCCATGGGCAGAGGAGCCTGGTAGGCTGCAGTCCATGGGGTCGCTAAGAGTCGGACACGACTGAGCGACTTCACTTTCACTTTTCACTTTCATGCATTGGAGAAGGAAATGGCAATCCACTCCAGTGTCCTTGCCTGGAGAATCCCAGGGATGGAGGAGCCTGGTGGGCTGCCGTCTATGGGGTCGCACAGAGTCGGACACGACTGAAGCGACTTAGCAGTAGTAGTAGTAGTAGTCAAGTGCTTTAAGCAACTTTAGTGACAGTTACTTTAGTTCAAAGTACTATAGGAGTTATGTTTTAAATAAGTAATTTGAGAATTTTCAGTGGAAATGACTAGCATAGGATTGTTGATAATCCTAATAATCAACAACAGGATTATTTTGGTGACATGGGACATACTCCCCATTTTCAGGAATTCCTGGTCTTACCTGTGGGTTGTTCTTGAGTTCTCGTCTGTCATCCTTGGCTTGGAAGCTCGGTAAAGAGCTGCTCACTGTAGTTTAACAGCCGTTTATGGAATGCCTGCCATGTGTGGGATGATTATACCCTGCTCTTCATTTTGTCTCTGGATTGTGTAGACTCACCAGAAGGCGTTGTTTTCCTTTCTCTACACTTGCAGTGCCCAAGATGGCAGCCACTACCCTTCTCTGTCTTTTAAAGTTTAATTAAAATGAAATCAAGTTAAAATTTTTTTTTTTCTCAGTCCTACTAGCTATATTTCAAGTATGACTATGGTTACAGTATTGGGCAGCACAGATTCAGACCATGCTGTCACCCAGAAAGTCCTACCAGACAGTGCTGCAGTTTAGAATAACTGTGCTGCTTGTTTGTATCTATACCAGTCGACTCCTGTGGACTCTCTCATCATATCTGTACTCTGTTACCATTTAGACAAACCATCCTATAATGCTTAGCCTTTTTCCATTTCTTATCTCAGTATTCCTTTTGCAGTATTAAAAATACTGTTTTTAATATGGTGCTTAGATTTTAGTTATGACACCACATCATTCCATTAATACTGAGTTTCATTCTAGGGTTTTTTGACTGATATATTTCAACTATATTAACATTCTGAGTCCCATGCTTTGTAATTATCCTAACTTCAGTTCATTTTGTGTGTGTGTGTCATTTTTTTCCTCTCAAGAAGGAAAAATTCCTGTTTTGGTCTTAGCGTTTTTCAGATTTGATCATCCTTGAAGAGTTTTTGAAGGTATGGTTTTTTTTTTCCCTCTCCCGAAAAGTCCTTTGTTAGCTGTGTTAGTCGCTCAGTTGTGTCTGACTCTTTGTGTCTATACACCTCATGGACTGTAGTCTGCCAGACTCCTCTGTCCATGGAATTCTCCAGTCAGGAATACTGGAGTGAGTAACCATTCCCTTCTCCAGGAAATCTTCCTGACCCAGAAAGGTTTGGGTTTTTTATAAATTAAGTATTTTATATTTGGTTGCCCTGGATCTTTGTTGCTGAGGACGGGCTTCTCATTGCAGTGGCTTTTCTTGTTGCAGAGTGCAGGCTCAGTAGTTGTGGCCCACAGGCTTAGTTGCCTCATGGCGTCTGGGATCTTCCCAGACCAGGGATCAAACCCATGTTCCCTGAATTGAAAGGCAGATTCCTAACCATTAGACCACCAGGAAAATGTCCTAATATTGTTTTTTGAAGAGCAGAATTTTTTCTTTTTTTGGCCTCACTGTGTGGAGTGTGGGATCACAGTTCCCTGACCAGGGATCGAACCTGTGCCCCTGCAATGGAAGTGTGAAGTGTTAACTGCAGGACCACCAGGGAAATCCAGAGAGCAGAGTTTTTATTTTTTATGAAATCTAGCTTGTTAATTTTCTTCTTTTATGACGAATGATGTCTCTTCTTTTATGATGAATACATTTTTAAATTAGTTTGTCAGTTTTTCCAAAAGTCCTAGTAGAGTTTTGATTGTAATTTTATTGACTTTTTGATCAACTTGAAAGAACTGACATTGTAACAGTGTTTAGTCTTTCAGTCATGAATTTGGTGTATATCTCTGCTTGCTTTGATTTTTAATTTCTTTTAGCAATGTTTTATAGTTTTCAGTGTTGGGATCTTGCAAATTTTGGTAAGCTGTGCCTTCTAGCAAGTTTGTCTGTTCATCTGAAGCTATAAATGCATTAGTTGCTTCCCACAAATTTGTTTATATGTTTTCATTATCATTAAATATTTTTAAATTGCCCTTGAGATTTCTTCTTTGACTCAAAAGTTTAGAAGTGTGCTATTTTTTAGTACTTAGTACTTGAGTATAAAATAACTTAGTATAAATTACTTTGTTAGCTGATTTCTGGTTTCATTTCATTGCCAGAAAACATAATTTTTGATATTTCAGTTTTGAAATTTATTGAGACTTATTTTTTTTTTTTTCAAACAGCATAGGCTTTGTCTTGGTGAACTTTCCAGATACACTTGAAAAGAATGATTATTTTATAGTTTTGATGCAATTAACAAACAGTCACATGTAAAAGTTGGATAAACAGAGCAGGCAAAGATGGTAAGATTGAAAATAATCAACTCTGGTCATAGGGCTCTGGGTCTGAAGAATAAGAGTATTGGTAGGATTTGTCAGACACAGGTGGGGAGTGACATGAGTAAAGAAAGGTAAGCAGAAGGAAAGTGAGCAAAGTTATCAGCTCATTATGGGGTTGTGAACAGAAAAGTTCACTGGGCTCAGAATGTAAAAGGCTTAGAATGGCATGTTAATGAATTTATCACCTAGAAAATGCTTAGGAAGTAATATTGAATAGAAAGATAACTCTCAGGCATGGATAAATGGATTTTTTTTTTTTTTTTTTTTTGCTGCTTTATAAAAGGAAAAA
This sequence comes from Tragelaphus eurycerus, assembly GCA_935064755.1. Lineage (NCBI taxonomy): Eukaryota > Metazoa > Chordata > Mammalia > Artiodactyla > Bovidae > Tragelaphus > Tragelaphus eurycerus. The sequence continues at coordinate 20,566,641 of CAKXYN010000023.1, forward strand.
AGCATATCTAGATTTCATGGAAAGATTTTTTTTGAGGAGTGACCCCTTTTAGAGGTCTGACACTTCAAACAAAGGTCACTGTTGGTAATTCTGATCCCTTATCTTTGCATCTTCTTCAGTGTTTTTCTTTCTGTATTTTTTCCATCACTCTTTAAAATGCTTAAGACTTGAAGTCTTCAAAGAAAAAGTAATAATAATAAAAAAACCCTACCTCTGCCCTGTCTTCCTCTCTAGCTGCTACCTTGTATTTCGCTCCTTTTCCTAAACATTTCTGTGTGTGCTGAGTACACATGGCACTGTTTGTTCACAGTCTGGCCCTTGCTGAGGTCACCGTGGCTTCCTTCTGGAGGAATCCAGCGGTGTGCCCTAAGTCTCTTCTCCCCTCTAATCCACATTCAGTGCCAGGACCATGACCTCCTTTTGAAAGTTTTTTCTTGCTCTGATTTTTGTGACTTTCTACTTTCCTCCTTTCTTTCATACTCTTGCTCCTTTACAGTCTAGTCTCTTGATTTCTCATCCTCTGGCCAGTTATTACATGTTTGGGTCTGCATTTCTTGTGGTTTTTCTCCTTAGACTGTCCCATGCACTTTCATGGGAACAACTGATCTTTTTATTTTCTCTATAGTTTTGCCTTTTCCAAATTATCATGTGGTTAGAATTTAGCCTTTCAGATTGTCTTCTTTCACTTAGTAATCTACTTTAAAGGGTCCTCTATGTCTTTGTAGTTTGACAGGTCATTTCTCTATCTTTGAATAATAGTTGGTTATATGGATTTATCATAGTTTATCCCTTCACATGTTGAAAAACATCTTGGTTGCCTCCAAGTTTTGACAGTTCTGAATAAAGTTACTTTAAACATTTGTGTAGGACTTCCCTGGTGGCTCAACAGTAAAGAATCCACCTGCTAATGCAGGGGACATTGGAGATGCAATTTTGATCCCTGGGTCAGGAAGATCCCCTGAAGAAGGAAATGGAAACCCACTGTAGTATTCTTGCCTGGGAAATCCCATGGACAGAGGAACCTGGCAGGCTACACTTGATGGGATTGCAGAGTCAGACATGACTTAGTGACTAAACAACAACAAACATTTGTGTACAGATTTTTGTGTGGATATAAGTTTTCAGCTTGAGTAAATATCAAGGAGTGGAATTAACTTGATTGTATGGTAGGAGTATGTTCTGCTGTGTGAGCAACTGCCAAAATGTCTTCTATGGTGGCTGAACCATCGGCATTCCTACCAACCATTAATGAGAGTTCCTGCTGCCCCACATTCTCATCAGCATTTGATGATATCATTGTTTTGGATTTGACGAAGATCATGGCATCTGGTCCCATCACTTCATGGGAAATAGATGGGGAAACAGTGGAAACAGTGTTGGACTTTATTTTTCTGGGCTCCAAAATCACTGCAGATGGTGACTGCAGCCATGAAATTAAAAGACGCTCACTCCTTGGAAGGAAAGTTATGACCAACCTAGATAGCATATTCAAAAGCAGAGACATTACTTTGCCAACAAAGGTCCGTCTAGTCAAGGCTATGGTTTTTCCAGTGGTCATGTATAGATGTGAGAGTTGGACTGAAGAAAACTGAGCGCTGAAGAATTGATGCTTTTGAACTGTGGTGTTGGAGAAGACTCTTGAGAGTCCCTTGGAGTGCAAGGAGATCCAACGGGTCCATTCTGAAGGAGATCAGCCCTGGGATTTCTTTGGAAGGAATGATGCTAAAGCTGAAACTCCAGTACTTTGGCCACCTCATGTGAAGAGTTTGACTCATTGGAAAAGACTCTGATGCTGGGAGGGATTGGGGGCAGGAGGAGAAGGGGACGACAGAGGATGAGATGGCTGGATGGCATCACTGACTTGATGGACGTGAGTCTGGGTGAACTCTGGGAGTTGGTGATGGACAGGGAGGCCTGGCGTGCTGCGATTCATGGGGTTGCAGAGTCGGATACGACTGAGAGACTGAACTGAACTGAACTCAGTAGGTATATAATGGGATCTTACCGTTTTAATTTGTAAATCCCTGATGACATATGATTTTTTTTTACATTCTTTTATATATTCTTTTCCATTATGATTTTTCACAAAATATTGAATACATTTCCCTGTGCTATATACTAGGACTTGTTGTTTATCCATTCTATATATAATAGTTTGCATCTGCTAACCCCAAACTCCCAATCCATTTTTCCCACTCTCTCCCTTGGCAACCACAAGTCTGTTCTCTATGGCTGTGAGTCTGGTTTGTAGATAAGTTCATTTGTGTTGTATTTCAGATTTCACATAGAAGTGATATCACACAGTATTTGTCTTTCTGACTTAACCGATTTCATATGACAGTCTCCAAGTTCATCCATGTTGCTGCAAATGGCGTTATTTTGTTCTGTTTCATGGTTGAGTAGTATTGCATTGTGTATCTGTACCACATCTTCTTCATCCACTCATCTTTTGATGGACACTTAGGTTATTTCCATGTCTTGGCTGTTGTGAATAGTGTTGCATTGAAGATTGGGGTTTATGTGTCTTTTTGGTGTTTTTTTTTTTTTTTTTAATTTATTTTATTTTATTTTTTTGCAGGGGGAAAATGGACAAAGGAAAGGATCAATGAGGGTGGGAGGGAAATGGGAAGAAGGGGAGTGATGGTGGGGAGGAGTATATATAATTTCTTAACTAATGGCTTTCTGTTTTTAATCACAAAGAACACTTAAAAAAAATCATGTTGAATTCATCCTATATTAGGAGGTTTGATCTGGAAATGAAAAGTTCATGAAACTAAAAGTCCAGTTTGGGTGTCCTCATCTTAGGCACATCTTGGTATTTTGTATTGGTAGGTCTGTCTTTACCACAATATATTATTTAGGACAGGATCACATTTGTCACTTCTTCCTCCCTACTACCCAAAGTGGTACCAGACCCATAAAATAGTCAATAAACCTTTACAGGATGAACAAATAAGTCTTTTTTTTTTTTTTAACTCACCTGAGTGAACTGGATTTTTTGAGGCTTATAAGTGAATATGTTTTCCTCTTTACTTTGTCTATTACAGCCAGATTGTATGAGTGGGGTATTAAAGTCTCCCACTATTATTGTATTGTTGCATATTTCTTCTATCATACTAATTAATGTTTGTCTTAGATATAGCAATGCTCCAATGTTGGGTGCATTATAATTGTTATAACTTCTTTTTGGATTGTTCCTTTAAGTCGTTATGTATAACCTTGATTGTCTCCTTTTCAGGATTTTTAAAGTCAATTTTATCTGATATGAGTATTGCTACTCCTCTTTTCTTTCGGTCCATATTTGCATAGAAAATCTTTTTCCAGCCCTTCATTTTCAGTCAGTATATATCCCCTATTTTAAGGTGGTTCTCTTGTAGACAACATATATAGGGGTCTAGTTTTTGTATCGGGGAAGGCAATGGCACCCCACCCCAGTACTTTTGCCTGGAGAATCCCATGGATGGAGAATCTCAGTCCATGAGGTCGCTGAGAGTTGGACACGACTGAGTGACTTCACTTTCACTTTTCACTTTCATACATTGGAGAAGGAAATGGCAACCCACTCCAGTGTTCTTGCCTGGAGAATCCCAGGGACAGGGGAGCTTGGTGAGCTTCCGTCTATGGGGTCGCACAGAGTCAGACACAACTGAAGCGACTTAGCAGCAGCAGCAGCAGCAGTTTTTGTATCCATTTGACACATTTTAGTCTTTTGGTTGTCTCTTGTAGACAAGGTATGTAGAGGTCTTGTTTTTGTATTGATTCGGCCAGTCTTTGTTGATTAGGGCATTCAGCCCATTAATGTTTAAAGCAATTATTGATAAATAGGATTTACTTTATTGTTTTGGGTTCGAATTTATACACCCTTTTAGTGATTCCTATCTAGAGAATGTCCTTTAGTTTTTGTTGGCGAAATGGTTTAGTGGTGCTGAATTCTCTCAACTTTTGCTTATCTGTGAAGCTTTTGATTTCTCCTTCATATTTGAATGAGATCCTTGCTGGATACAATAATCGAGGCTGTAAGTTATTTTCTTTCATCACTTTAATTATGTCTTGCCATTCCCTCCTGGCTTGGAGAGTTTCTATTGAAAGATCAGCTGTTATCCTTATGGGAATTCCCTTGTGAGTTATTTGATGTTTTTCCCTTGCTGCTTTTAATATTTGTTCTTTATATTTAATCTTTGTTAATTTGATTAATATGTGTCTTGGGGTGTTTCGCCTTGGGTTTATCCTGTTAGGGACTCTGTGGATTTCTTGAACTTGAGTGGTTATTTCCTTCTCCATTTTAGGGAAGTTTTCAACTATTATCTCCTCAAGTATTTCCTCCTGGTCTTTCTTTTTATCTTCTTCTTCTGGAACTTCTATGATTCGAATGTTGTAGCGTTTAATGTTATCCTGGAGGTCTCTGAGATTGTCCTCATTTCTTTTGATTCGTTTTTCTTTTTTCTCCTCTGATTCATTTATTCCTAGGATTCTATCTTCTAATTCACTAATCCTATCTTCTGCCTCTGTTATTCTACTGTTTGTTGCTTCCAGGGTGTTTTGAATCTCATTTATTGCATTATTCATTATGTGTTGACTCTTTTTTATTTCTTCTAGGTCCTTGTTAAACCTTTCTTGCATCTTCTCAATCCTTGTCTCCAGACTCTTTAACTGTGATTCCATTTTGATTTCGAGATTTTAGATTAATTTAACTACCATTATTCGGAATTCTTTATCAGGTAGATTCCCTATCTCTTCCTCTTTGGTTTGGTGGGCATCTATCCTGTTCCTTTGAATGTGAAGTTGCTCAGTCGTGTCCGACTCTTTGCGACCCCATGGATTGTAGCCTACCAGGCTCCTCTGTCCATGGGATTTTCCAGGCAATAGTACTGGAGTGGATTGCCATTTCCTTCTCCAAGGGATCTTCCCAACCCAGGGATCGAACCCAGGTCTCCCGCATCGTAGACAGACGCTTTACCGTCTGAGCCACCTGCTGGGTATTCTTTTGTCTCTTCATTTTGTTAAAATTGCCAAGTTTAGAGTGTCCTTACTATATTCTGGTAGTTTGTTGAATTCTCTTTATCGAGGCGGTTTACTGGTCTTTTCAATATCTGATCTCTGCCCTGTTACAGAGGGGGTGGAGATGAAAACCCAAATCTAAGCAGGCCAAGTTCAGGCACTTGGATAATCCTCAGAAGCACAGACTTGGTTGAGTCTGCGTTTTATGCCCTTCGCAGATCCGAATAACCGACAGTCTGGTTATTTTGCTCAGATAGCGCTCGAGATAGCCAGGCCAAATCCTTTCTCAAAGTGATGCCGGCTGGCCGCTCCTCCTAGCCCAGCCCCCACTTGCTAATAGCAAATGCTGGTGTCCATGCAGCTTCTCCGCAAAAGGAGTTACCAGAGGGCTCGTAATCTCCTTTTGAAGACAATGAATTGTCTTTCTAAGTGCCTGATGTCCTCTGCCGGCATTCAGAAGTTGTTTTGTAGAATTTATTCAGCACTCAAATGTTCTTTTAATGGATTTGTGGAGGAGAAAGTATTCTCCCCGTCCTACTTGTCCGCCATCTTAGCTCTGTCCAGATATGTCCCCAGGAGTAGGGTTGCTGGGTCACTTGACAACTCTATTTTTAGCTTTTTGAGGAATTTCCTGAGATTATTTTCATAGTGGCTACATCAACTTTTATTCCCACCAGCAGTGTAGGAGGATTCCCTTTTCTCCATACCCTCTTTGCTGCTGCTAACTCGCTTCAGTCGTGTCCGACTCTGTGCGACCCCGTAGACGGAAGCTCACCAGGCTCCCCCGTCCCTGGGATTCTCCAGGCAAGAACACTGGAGTGGGTTGCCATTTCCTTCTCCAATGCATGAAAGAGAAAAATGAAAGTGAAGTCGCTCAGTCGTGTCCGACTCTTAGCGACCCCATGGACTGGAGCCTACCAGGATCCTCCGTCCATGGGATTTTCCAGGCAAAAGTACTGGGGTGGGGTGCCATTGCCTTCCCCGCCATACCCTCTTTAGCATTTGTTATTTGTACACTATTTAATGATGGCCATCTGAGAGGTGTGAAGTGGCGCCTCATAGTTATGATTTGCTTTTCTCTAATAATTAGTGCTGTTGAACGTCTTTTCACGTGCCTTTTGGCTGTCTGTGTGTTTTCCTAGGAGAACTGTCTATGTAGGTTTTCTACTTACTTTTCTATTGGGCTGTAAGTTATTTTATTGTTGAATTGTATGAGCTGTTAGTGTATTTTGGATATTAAGCCCTTGTTGGCCACATCACTTGCAAATATTTTCTCCCAGTCTGTAGACTGTCTTTTCATTCTGTTGATGATTTCCTTTGCTATACGAAAGCTTGTAAACTTGATTAGGTCCCACTTGTTAATTTTTGCTTTTATTTCTGTTGCCTTGGGAGAGTGACCTCAGAAAACGTTGGTACAATTTATGATGACACATTATTTGAGCCTCATTTCACATTTTCGTTGCCGTTTGTATATCTTCTTTGGTGAGATGTCTATTCTGATCACTTGCCCATTTTGTAATTGGGTAATTTTTTTTTTTTTTCAGGGGGTGGGGTCAGGTTAGATAGCTTGTGGGACTTGAGTTCCCTGACCAGGGAGTGAACCTGACTCATGGGAGTGAACCTGACTTATGGCAGTGAAAGTCCAGAATCCTAACGACTAGATCACTAGGAAACTCCAGGAGTTATTTTCTGTTTGAGTTTTAAGGTTCTTTGTATATTTGGGATACCAGTCCATTATCACACATGTGTTTGGCAAATATTTTCTTCCAGCTGTGGCTTGTTGTTTTATTCTTTGAACAGTGCCTTTCATGCAGCAGAATTTGTTAATTATAATGAAGTCTAACATACCAATTTTTTTCTTTCATGGATCACTCCTTGTATCTTTAAAAAAATCATCAAACCCAAAGTCAACTAGATTTTCTCCTATGTTATCTTCTCATTTAATAGTTTTGTATTTTACTTGTGACTTCGTAAAAGGTGTAAGGTCTGAATCTAGACTCATATTTTTGCATGTGGATATTGTTGCTCCAGCACTGTTTGAAGAAAAGCCTGTTCTTTTAAATTGCCTTTACTCCTTTGTCAGTGCTCAGTTGAATATCCTTGTGAGTCTGTTTTGGGCTATGTATGCTGTTCCATGAATCTCGTTGTCTGTTCTTTTGCTAGTATCACCCTGTCTTGATAACTGTGGCATGATATATTTTAAAAATACTGAAAAGACCCTGATTCTGGGAAAGATTGAAGGCAGGAGGAGAAGGGGATGACAGAGGATGAGATGGTTGGATGGCATCACTGATTCAGTGGACATGAGTTTGAGTAGGCTCTGGGAGTTGGTGATGGACAGTGAAGCCTGGTATGCTGCAGTCCATGGGGTTGCAAAGAGTCAGACATGATTGAGTGACTGAACTGACTGACTGAACTTTAAAAATATTTTACTGCCCCACTTCCCAAAACCCTTCAGTGGCCTGGTATTACTTGATGAAGATTCAGGCTTCCCTGGTAGCTCATATGGTAGAGTCTGCCTGCGGTGCGGGTGACCCAGGTTCAATCCCTAGGTGTGGAAGATCCCCTGGAGAAGGAAACAGCAACCCACTCTAGTATTCTTGCCTGGAAAATCCCAGGGATGGAGGAGCCTGGCAGGCTACAGTCCAGGGGGTCGCAAAGAATTGGACACGACTGAGGGACTTCAACTGAACTTTGCTTTCAGACCTGTCAGGTAGCCTTTGAGGCCGCATGTGATGTGTGAATATATTCCCACCTCACAAGCCTCATCCTAACCGTCCTCTTGTCATTAGGAGTTTTTTCTTTGTTTTTTTTTCCTTCATTCATTCATTCCATGCTCTTTCTTATCTCTAGGTCTTCATACTCACTGTTTTCCTATCTTTGGAATTCTTTTCTAACCCCTTCTTCTTGTGGTTAACTCTACTTAAAATTCATTTTCTTAACGAAGGCTTCCCTGATCTTTGGACTAGTTAGGGCTTCCTATTAAATTATGCTCTCATAACACCCTTCCCTTCTTTATTATAATGTGTAGCATAGTCATTTAGCTTATTAATTATCTGTTTTCCTTAGGACAGAACCTTTATGAAGGCCACAGGTCTCTTCTCCTCATCTATTTCTTCATTGGCACATACACTTGATTCTTAGTAAATATCTGTGGACTGAATTCATGAGTGAAAGGAAGAGTGCTTAGTATAGTGGATATTAGCTAGATTAACTAATAGAAAAGTATGCTTTGGGGGGATAAATTTTACTAGATAAGAGAGTACCACAGTTAGTATTTAGATATTGCAACAAGAAAGTGTAGTAAGTCTTTTATAGATGGAGAAGTGTCGGGTTGATATTTATACAGGTAGATTATAATCAGTGTCAACATGGAAAAAATGTCTCTAATTTTCTGAAGGGGTTCTTAGTTGGAGCTCGCCTACTTAATACTTAAATCACTTTTGGACGTGACTTAGCTACTGAACAGCCACCACAAGTTTTGGAAAATGAATTTCTAAAATTAGTATAAGTAAGTATATATGTAGGCAAGTTGATGTGTCCAGGTACTGTTATGTTTCATTTGTCTTTTGAGTGCTCATCTGTTATCACCAGCTCCAGACTGTGTAGAACTAGGTAGATGCTTCTCTAGCACAAGGCTAGAAGTTTCTGGAATCTGTGAAACTTGATAATTCAGCTACTATATGTGTCAGTCTAATAATGCCCAGCCTTGTTATGTTGTGTTTCTGAGAGGTTGGATTACATATAGTACTGTGTCATGGTTCAGGTTTAAATCAGGAAAGGTAATAGATTTGGGACATTGAAACCAGGTGCACGTAGTTTATCCTGGAGCTGGGAGACCCTGAAGAATGTTTTAGGACATCCTTTCCAAGGCCCTGACTGCAAACAGAAAAGAAGAAAAGAAGCACAAAGCCTGGTGGACTCTGGATTTTGAAGGCACATATTCCTTTGAAGTGTGTTGTATTACTCTAGCCCATTTGCTGAAGGACCCAGAAAGCTGCTAGTTCTGAGTAGGACCCAGGACAGGAAGAGCTCCTCCACAAATGCAGCTGCCAGGCTGGCTCCTCTGCTGCACGGGCCACCTGACCCCACAGATGTGTCAGTGCTTGCAGTGTCAGTGGCAGAGAGGGCTACAGTCTGAGCCTTGGGCAGCCCTGCGGGTGAGTCACAGTGCAGGCCCTGGGGTTCTGGAGCAGAGCCCTGCAGCTCTTTGTGGAGAGCTCCTTTCCTTTTGGTAGCTCTAGGTCTGATGCTGGGTCACAGTCAATACTGAACACTCAATGGTGGGCCACCAGTTTACCTGAGTCCTGAGCTGCCCATCATAAACTGGGGGTTATTGACCCTTCTGGCCATGAGTTTGGGTTTGTACAGAGGTATCCCATCATCCAATGGAAGCATTTTGCACATGCTTGGCCCAGGTTGGCCCTGGAGGCATCACCCAAGTGCGTGCTGCTGAGCCACTCTGTCTTTCCAGCCTGTACCTATTGCCTTGGGGGAGTTCTCCAATCAGTTGACAGAAGACTCCAGCCTGGTTTACAGATGGTTCCGCCTGGTGCACAGGCAGCACCTTAAGGTGGAAGTTGCAGCACTGCCAGTCCCTGTCAGAAGGACATGGTTGTAAATACATTTGTTTGTTTAAGCTTAAGTTAGCTGCTACCAGTCATTGAGTTTTCAGTCTCAGATCCTTAATATGTCTATGAAATCCCTAATTAGATAAGTGTTATCATAACAGTTCTGAATGGATATGTTCTTCAGTAACTCTGTCTATTCTGAAAAAATATGGTTTGAAAATGTGGAAAATCAACCTGGTTGGTATTGCTGGTATTTTATATAAATGGAAAATATAGATTCTAGCGTTTAACATAAATCTAAGAAAACATGAAAAGACTTTGTGTATGTGTTACATACTGGTTTGAAGAAATTACAGAAATATTTCCATCTGAGATTTTTTTAAAAAAACACAGGTGAGACTTTTTAAGCTCCTCAAATTTAATGTGTCACATTTCTGAAATGGAATAGATTAGATGTAGCTTAAATATCGTACTAAATATTTTATGCCTTACAGGTCTATAAAGCTGTTCAGTTGTCTCTATTAACCGCCTTCCTTAATGTTCCTAGGTTATAGAATCTTTGGGAATTATTATTTATAAGGCACTGGACTATGGCTTGAAGGAGAATGAAGAAAGGGAGTTAAGCCCCCCACTGGAACAGCTCATTGATCGCATGGCCAACACGGTAGAGGCTGACGGCAGCAATGACGAGGGCTACGAGGCTGCAGATGAGGGTCTGGAGGAGGATGACGACGTAAAGAGGAAAGTCTCAGCCATCCGGTCCTATAGAGATGTCATGAAGGTAAAGTTTACAGCAGTATCTCTTTCTTTCAAGAGTTGTTATTTCACTTTAAAAAATTGATTAGCATTTGATAATAGTTCCTAGACTTTCAGCTTTCAATGAAATACATTGTTGTTGTTATTTACTCACTAAGTTGTCTTCAGCTCTTTGCAACCCCATGGACTGCAGCATGTAAGACTTCCTTGTCCTTCACCATGTCCCAGAGTTTGCTCAGTTTCATGTCCATAATGAAATGCATAAGTGTGTTCTAATTTCATTCTTTTACATGTAGCTGTCTAGTTTTCCTCCTACCATTTATTGAAGAGGCTGTTTTTTCTCCATGGTGTATTCTTGCCTCCTTTGTCATAGATTAGTTGACCATAGGTGTGTGAGTTTGCCTCTGGGCTTTTTTTCCTGTTCTATTGATGTGTGTCTGTTTTTGTGCCAGTGTCCTACTGTTTCTGTTACTGTATGTAGCTTTGTAGTACAGTCAAAGCACCTGAAGTCAAGGAGCCTAATTCCTCTAGCTCTGTCTTTGTTGCTTTTCTTTTTTTCTCCCCACAAAATTGGTGTGGTTATTTGGGGCCTTTTGTGTTTCCATACAGATCTTAAAATTTTTTGTTCTAGTTCTGAAAAAGTGAAGAGAAAGTCTCTCAGTCATGTCCAGCTCTTTGCGACCCCATGGATTCTACAGCCCGTGGAATTCTCCAGGCTGTAATACTGGAGTGGGTAGCCTTTCTCTTCTTGAGGGGATCTTCCTAACCCAAGGATCAAACCCAGGTCTCCCACATTGCAGGCGAATTCTTTACCAACTGAACTACCAGGAAAGTTCTGAAAAAGGCTATTGGTAATTTCATGGGGATTACATTGAATCTACAGATTAGAACAGTCTCTAATACCATACATAGAAACAAACTCAAACTGGATTAAAGACCTAAATGTAAGTCTGGGTACTATAAAACTTTTCAAGGAAAACATAGGCAGAATGCTCTCTGCCTGTCTTTTTGCTCTACCTCCTAGAGTAATGAAAATAAAAATGAACTGTGGATGTATTTGAGATAATCAGGAAAATTTGACCTTTTACTCTATGGTTGATGATATTAGAAATTATTCATATTTTTAGATATTATAATAGAATTGTGAGTATATTTTTTAAAAACTCATTTAATGAGTATATGCTGAAATATCTACATGTGAAATTCAGATGTCTGAAATTTGTTATAAAATTATCCTGGAGGGTGAGGCTTAAGTGGATGAGGATATAGATAAAGTAAGATTGGCCATGAATTGATCATTGCTAAATTGGGTGATGGATGGTAATTCATTATACTGTCCACCTCATTTTGTGCATGTTCAAAATTTTTCCACACAGTAATACTATTAGAAATTTTTCAAAGAGGTCAGTTTTTTAAGCTCAGATATAATTGACATATAACATTATATTAGTTTCAACTGTACAAGGTAATGATTCCTTGTTTGTATAAATTGCAAAATGATCACCACAGTAAGTTAACATCCATCACTACACATGATTACAGATTTTTTTCTTGTGATGAGAACTTTTAAGCTCTATCTTTTAGCAACTTTCAAATATTCAGTACAGTATTGCTAACCTTAGTTGCCATGCTGTACATTACATTCCTAGGACTGACTGACTTTATCACTGGAAGTTTGTACCTTTTGACTACCTTCAGCCATTCCACTCTGTACCCCCCAGGCCCCAACCACTGGCATCACCAGTCTGTTCTCTGTACAAGGAGATGATTTTTAAAATGAATGTTACATAGATACACGGAGATGTGTATCACAGCATTAATTACACTGTTTTGAAACTGGAAATAAATGACTTCCAGAAAAATGGTATATCAGCTACATAGATTATCATAAGGTCTTTAAAATTATAATCATGTAGGTTAAGTAGCAGTGTGGGAAATTTTTAATAAATGGAGAGAAGACCACAAAGTTCTGCATGTACTGACTGGTATATGTATAAAGGAAAGACTGTATACGCAGACATAGAGAACAAACTTGTGGACACAAGTCTGTAGAATTTCCACTCCTCCACAAGCGTCATTTGTTTGGTAACTATAGAGGTCATTAGGGGCATGCTGCCTGTATGCTATGTTCTAAGTGTTTCATCACTTGAAGAATATTGCTGCTTTTAGTGTAAGAACATTACTTCCTTTAGTGTAACTCATTCTGCAGTTAGACTGCCTGGGTTCACTTCCAGTTCTGCTGGCTAGGTGTGTGGCTTGGGTAAATTCTTAGCTATTGTAAATCTCTATTTCTTAATCTCTAAATTGGGTTGACATAAGAATTAGATGTGCTGATGCGTATAAACACAAAGAATAAAATAATTATCAGGTAATTCATTGAAACTGAAATAATCACTGGGATTATTTTTCCTCTAGGGATTATTTCTCATCTGTCTCAGTGGAAACTTCATGAAATTTCATTGGCTTTAAAAAAATTTTTTTGTACATTAAAAAATTGTGGTAAAATACACATAACAAAGTTTACAATTCACAATTTAGTGCATTAAATAATTCATGATACTATCCAGCTATCTGGAGATGGCAGTGGCACCCCACTCCAGTACTCTTGCCTGGAAAATCCCATGGACGGAGGAGCCTGGTAGGCTGCAGTCCGTGGGGTCGCTAAGAGTCGGACACAACTGAGCGACTTCACTTTCACTTTTCACTTTCATGCATTGGAGAAGGAAATGGCAACCCACTCCAGTGTTCTTGCCTGGAGAATCCCATGGACAGAGGAGCCTGGTGGGCTGCTGTCTATGGGGTCGCTAGGAGTCGGACACGACTGAAGTGACTTAGCAGCAGCAGCAGCATCCAGCTATCAGCACTATCTCAGTCCAAAGCCTGTTCTTTATCCCAGATGGAAACCTATCCCTTCTCCTTCAGCCCGTGGCAGCCACTGATCAGCTTTCTGTCTCTGTGGATTTATGTATTCTGGTATTTCATATAAATGGAATCATATGGTATATGACTTTTGGTGTCTATCTTCTTGGACTGAGTATAATGTTTTTAAGGTTCGTCCATGTTGTAGCATGTGTCAGTACCTTTTTCCTTTTTATGGGTTAATAAGATCCCATTTTGTAAATATACCACAGTTTGTTTATCCACTCCTCAGCTAAGAATATTTGAATTGTTTTCACCTTTTCTTTGGCTGCTGTGAATGGTGCTGGTATGAACATTTGTGTTTCAGTTTTTGTTTGAATACCTACTTTAAATTCTTTTGGAAGTACACCTCAGGAACGGAGTTGCTGGATCACATGGTAATTCTATTTTTAACTTTTTGAGAAACCATCAAGCTATTTTTCACAGTGGCCTCACTATTTTCATTTCTATTAGCAATACACAAGGGTTCCAATTTCTCCACATTCTTGCTAACACTTACTTTCCATTTCTCTTTGCTTTTATAGCCATCCTAGTGGATGTTAGTGGTACTAATTGTGGTTTTGATTTGCATTTTCTTAATGACTCATGATGGTGAGCATCTTTTTATTTGCTTTTTGGCCATTTGTCTTCCTTCTTTGGAAGAATGTCTATTCAGGTCCATTTTTAAATTAGGTTGTTTATCTTTTGTTGAGTTTAAGAGTTCTTTACACATTCTGAATAGTAGATCCTTATTAGATATATGATTTGCAAATATTTTCTCTGATTCTTTGGATTGTCTTTTCATGCTCTTGATAGAATCCTTTGATGTACAGTTTGTTTTTTTTTAATTAGAGGATAATTGTTTTCACAAAATAGTATTGGTTTCTGCTCTACAATAACGTGAATCAGCCAGAAGTATACATATATCCAGGTTAGACATTACTCTGCCAACGAAGGTCTTTATAGTCAAGCCATGGTCTTCCCAGTGGTCACATATGGTTGTGAGAGCTGGACCGTAAAGAAGACAGAACACCAAAGAATTGATGCCTTCGAACTGTGGTGCTGGAGAAGACTTTTGAAAGTCTCTTGGACAGCAGGGAGATCAAACCAGTGAATATTAAGGGAGATCAACCCTGAATATTCACTAGAGGAACTGATGCTGAAGCTGAAGTTCCAGTATTTTGGTCCCTGATGTGAACAGACGACTCATTGGAAAAGTCCCTGATGCTGGGAAAGAGCAAGGGCAGAAGAATAAGAGGGCATCAGAGGATGAGATGGCTGGACGGCATCACTGATGCAGTGAACATGAACTTGGGCAAATTCTGGGAGATGGTGAGGGACAGGGAAGCCTGGCATGCTACAGTCCATGGCGCTGCAAAAAGTTGGACCTGACTGGGCAACTGAACAGCATACATAATATCCCCTCCTTCTTGAACCTCCCCACCTCTTCCCACCCCTCTAGGTTGTCACAGAGCACTGAGTTGAGTCCCTCTGGTACATGACAAGTTCCCAATAGCTGTTTTACATAGGATAATATAAATGTTTCTGTGCTGTTCTCTCAATCCACCCCACCCTCTCCTTTCCCCACTGTGTCTACAAGTCTGTTCTCTATGTCTGTGTCTCTACTGCTGTCCTGCAAATAGATTCATCTGTACTGTTTTTCTAGATTCCCCACACACACATAGATATATATGTCAATATACAATACTTGTTTTTCTGACTTACTCCACTCTGTGTACAGTCTCTGGGTTAATACACCTCAGTTAAACTGCCTCAAATTCATTCCTTTTTATGGCCAGGTAATATTCCATTGTATATATGCACCACAACTTCTTTATCCATTCATCTGTTGATGGACATTTAGGTCGCTTCCATGTCCTGGCTATTGTATATAGAGCTGCAGAGAACGTTGGGATACATGTGTCTTTTTGAATTTTGATTTTCTCAGAGTATGTGCTCAGTAGTGGGATTGCTGGGTCATATGGTAGTTCTATTCCTAGCTTTTTAAGGAATCTCCATACTGTTCTCTATAGTGGGTGTACCAATTTACATTCCCACCACCAGTGCAAGAGCGTTCCCTTTTCTCTCCAGCATTTATTGTTTGTAGATTTTTTGATGATGGCATTTTTGACTAGTGTACAATTTTCACTTTGAAGTCTAATTTATCCATTTACAGCCGTACCTTGGGGGTATTGCAGGTTTAGCTTGAGACCACTGCAACAAAGCAAAGGTTGCAGTAAAATGAGTTACATGAATATTTTGGTTTCCCATTGCATATAAAAGTTAGGTTTATACTATACTATAGTCTATTACAAAATGTATAATAGCATTGTATCTAAAAAACAATATATACTTTAAAATGTAAAACAAAAAACCAGTTACCATAGTAACAGCAAAGATCACTGATAACATTACCAGAACAAATAATAATAAAATAATAATCATAATAAAATAAATTGTAAAATAATGATAAGAAAACGTTTGAAATATTGCAAGAATTATTAAAATGTGCCACAGATACAAGAAGTGAACAAATGCTGCTGGAATAGTAGCACTGATAAACTTGCCTAATGCGCAGGGTCACTACAAACCTTTAATTTGTAAAAAACACACTATCTGCAATGCATAATATAGTACTATAGTAAAGTAAGATATGCTGTATCTAGTGCTTTTGGTATCATGTCTTAAAAACTGCTACTCAGTTCATGACCATGAAGGTTCACCCCTATGAAGGTTCACTTCACCTTTGAAGAGTTTTAGAGTTTTGACTCTTAAATATAGGTCACTGATCCATTTTGAGTTAATATTTCATAATGTATGGTGTGACGTAGGGGTACAACTTTTTTTTTTCCCCCATGTGGATATCCACTTTTCCAAACATCATTTGTTGAAGAGACTATTCTTGCCCTCCATAATGGTCTGGGCACTTTCATCAAAAATCAATCAACCATAGATATATGGGTTTATTTCTGGACTCTCAGTTCTGTGTCATTAATCTGTGTTTGTTGTTCTGCAAGTACCACTTTGTTTTGATTACTATAACTTTGAGGTAAATTTTAAAATTTGGAAGCTGGAGTCTCTAGCTTTCTTCTTTTCAAGATTGTGTCAGCTATTTGGGGCCCTTGCAATTTCACGTGAATTTTAGGATCAGCTTTTCTATTTCTTCAAAAAGGCTTTTGGGATTTAGTTAGGAATTGCATTCAATCTGTAGATCATTTTGTATAGTATTATTATCTTAACTCAGGAGAAGACTTTTGAGAGTTTCTTGGACTGCAAGGAGAGCAAACCAGTCAATCCTAAAGGAAATCAACCCTGAATATTTATTGGAAGGACTGATGCTGAAGCTGAAGCTCCAGTATTTTAGCCGATGCAAAGAGCCCATTCATTGGAAAAGACCCTGATGCTTGAAAAGATTGAAGGCAGGAGGAGAAGGGGACGACAGAGGATGAGATGGTTGGATGGCATCACCAACTCAATGGACATGAGGTTGATCAAGCTCTGGGAAATGGTGAAGGACAGAGAAGTCTGGAGTGCTGCAGTCCATGAGATTGCAAAGAGTCGGACACGACTGAGTGACTGAACAACAACAACCATCTTAACAATATTAAGCGTTCCAACCCATGAATACAGGATGTCTGTCCATTTTTTGGTCTTCTTTAATTTCTGTCAGCAATACTTTATAGTTTTCAATGTGTAAGTCTCACACCTCCTTGGTTAAATTTATTCCTTAGTATAATTATTATTTTTTTTTTTACTATTAAAAAAATGGAAATAGAATGTTTTTGTGTTGATCATGTATCCCCCAACTTTGCTCAAATTTCTTAGTGCTAATAATTTTTGTGGATTATTTACATATACAATTATATCATATACAGTAAAAAGATTTTAGACTTTTACGTTAGGTTTTCCAAGTTGCAGGGCACAACCTAATAGTGGGTTGTGAAATCAGTTGGTTGTGTAAGTTTCATTTTGTAAAATGTTTGTGTATAAACATATACTTATGCATATGTTTGAATCCTTATGTAAAATGCATTTCTTACTATGAATTACAGTAAAAAATGTTATGCCGTATTTCACAGCATGTAATTGGAGTATAAAATTGTGGGACTAGTGAAAGGTGAAAGTCCTAACAGTTGCCTTTCATCACCTTGGAAATGATAATTTTATGTGAGAAGCTCTTTTCTGCATATAAAAATAATTGAGCAAAAAATACACTGTGTTCATTGGCTGCTCTGTGAATAATTAAACTTGTGCGATTTTGCTCTCATGCTCCCATTGCATCAGTTCTTAGCCTGTTTGTGAAGAAAGTTTGTTGCTGACATACTTGCTGAAATATTTTCCAGAGAATGTATTTTATTAAAGATAGTAATCTATTAAATTGCATACAATAATTATTACAAATGAAAAATAACAGAAAGCCACATTATGAAGGATATTACAGGCTACAAAGATATCTCTTACTCTCCAAAAGATCAGATCAGATCAGTCGTTCAGTCGTGTCCGACTCTTTGTGACCCCAAGAATTGCAGCACGCCAGGCCTCCCTGTCCATCACCAACTCCCGGAGTTCACTCAGACTCACATCCATTGAGTCAGTGATGCCATCCAGCCATCTCATCTCTCTCGTCCCCTTCTCCTCCTGCCCCCAATCCCTCCCAGCATCAGAGTCGTCTCCAGTGAGTCAACTCTTCGCATGAGGTGGCCAAAATATTGGAGTTTCAGCTTTAGCATCATGCCTTCCAAAGAAATCCCAGGGCTGATCTCCTTCAGAATGGACTGGTTGGATCTCCTTGCAGTCCAAGGGACTCTCAAGAGTCTTCTCCAACACCACAGTTCAAAAGCATCAATTCTTCAGCACTCAGCCTTCTTCACAGTCCAGCTCTCACATCCATACATGACCACAGGAAAGACCATAGCCTTGACTAGGCGAACCTTTGTTGGCAAAGTAATGTCTTTGCTTTTGAATATGCTATCTAGGTTGGTCATAACTTTCCTTCCAAGGAGTAAGCGTGTTTTAATTTCATGGCTGCAGTCACCATCTGCAGTGATTTTGGAGCCCCCAAAAATAAATTCTGACACTGTTTCCACTGTTTCTCCATCTATTTCCCATGAAGTGAGGGGACCGGATGTCATGATCTTCGTTTTCTGAATGTTGAGCTTTAAGCCAACTTTTTCACTCTCCACTTTCACTTTCATCAAGAGACTTTTGAGTTCCTCTTCACTTTCTGCCATAAGGGTGGTGTCATCTGCATATCTGAAGTTATTGATATTTCTCCCAGCAATCTTGATTCCAACTTGTGTTTCTTCCAGTCCAGCATTTCTCATGATGTACTCTGCATATAAGTTAAATAAGCAGGGTAACAATATACAGCCTTGACGAACTCCTTTTCCTATTTGAAACCAGTCTGTTGTTCCATGTCCAGTTCTAACTGTTGCTTCCTGATCTGCATACAAATTTCTCAAGAGGCAGATCAGGTGATCTGGTATTCCCATCTCTTTCAGAATTTTCTATAGTTTATTGTGATCCACACGTTCAAAGGTTTTGGCGTAGTCAGTAAAGCAGAAATAGATGGTTTTCTGGAACTCTCTTGCTTTTTCCATGATCCAGCGGATGTTGGCAATTTGATCTCTGGTTCCTCTGCCTTTTCTAAAACCAGCTTAAACATCAGGAAGTTCATGGTTCACATATTGGTGAAGCCTGGCTTGGAGAATTTTGAGCATTACTTTACTAGCATGTGAGATGAGTGCAATTGTGCGGTAGTTTGAGCATTCTTTGGCATTGCCTTTCTTTGGGATTGGGATGAAAACTGACCTTTTCCAATCTTGTGGCCACTGCTGAGTTTTCCAGATTTGCTGGCATATTGAGTGCAGCACCTTCACAGCATCATCTTTCAGGATTTGGAATAGCTCAACTGGAATTCCATCACCTCCACTAGCTTTGTTCGTAGTGATGCTTTCTAAGGCCCACTTGACTTCACATTCCAGGATGTCTGGCTCTAGGTCAGTGAGTACACCATCGTGATTATCTCCAAAAGATATGTTATTACATAAATGT
The DNA here is from genome assembly GCA_935064755.1 of Tragelaphus eurycerus. Classification (NCBI taxonomy): domain Eukaryota; kingdom Metazoa; phylum Chordata; class Mammalia; order Artiodactyla; family Bovidae; genus Tragelaphus; species Tragelaphus eurycerus. The sequence continues at coordinate 20,585,918 of CAKXYN010000023.1, forward strand.
ATATTAATGTCAAGCATATGGTAAAGAATAAGAGAGAATTTACAACTTTTTAATGCAAATACATTAAAACATAACTACTGTACACAGATACAAAATTATTATAGAAAGATAAAATTATCCTAATGCATTATAGTCTTGACAGGATGTCCCTTCCAATCTAGTAAATTGTTTGATTTTTCTAAATTGCTGTGCATGGTATTAAATTGCATCTTTGACCCAGAAGTAGTTATGAGCTGTGTACTGTTGATGACGTCAGGACTAGAAGTGTCACAGTTGCCCTCTGCCCTCTTTCCACCACTGCCCATCTAATGATGAGGCATCTTCCCAGTGGTCCACATGTCTTCTTGGCATTCTTGCTACCAAATTATACAACTCTGCGTGTTTTGGAATGAGCTTGGGCTTCAGAATCAAATATGACTGTGTTGAATCCTCCTCCCTTACATTAACTTTGTGACTGTGGACAAGTCACTAGCTTCCTCTGAAGCCTCAGTTTCATTGCTGTAAAGTGGTTGGTGCTAATTCAGGGCTACATGGAAGAGTAAATAATGTTATGCTGTGTATATAATATTTCAAATATAGGACCTGGTGTAGTAAATAATAAATGATAGCTATTAAAATACCTGAGTTATGATCTGTACTCTGTAAGGGGTCGTCCTTCTTCTACTCCCAGGCCACACTTTTACACACGTGCTGTCGTTGTCAAGTAGAAGCTAATTCTGGAAGCTCACCTGTGCTGGGGCATTGTTAGTCACAAACCTCTTTCTGTATAATTGTGTGGACTTCCCTGGTGGTCTTGTTGTGCATTCAGCTTTGGGTCATGGTAATCATGGGGTTGCCTTGCCATGTGATGTGAAAATGGGCACTACCAGGTTTGTCTGTATTTTAGGTACCTTAAAACCACAGATAATAAGCAGGCACCATTGTTTTCCTCTTCTGTAGTTGTGTGCTGCTCATCTCCCGACTGAGGCAGAGGCACCAAATCATTACCAGGCAGTATGTCGTGCACTGTTTGCAGAGACGATGGAGCTGCATACATTTCTGACCAAAATCAAGAGTGCAAAGGAGGTGAGTGCTGCTGCTCCCTATTTCGGGCATTGTGAAAGACAGACCTGATTTCCAACATTGCCCATCATGTTATTTAAAGTATTTATCTCTGTCCTTCTGATGAGTGCTGAAAATTATTCAGGAAAGAAGCAACTTAGGCAAAATGAAATCTGTTCTTTAAAATGTTACCATGTGATAAAACAGATTTTCATAAAGCTTCCTTACAAATGGAAAATAAATATTGCTGAACTGGTTGAATCAGTTTCCCATGTGACTTGATTTTTTTTTTTTTAACTCTTTCTGCCTCTCTTTTTTCCATTTTAAAGCATGTTAGCGTGTCTTTGAGGAAGGGATACGGACTCAGAAGGGAAGGTGCACTTCTGGTAATTTAACTTATATAGTAGATGTGATTAGATATTAATGTAGGAGATGTGAATTAACGTTAAGATAATCCAGAGTCTCATGTTAGCTATTTTATTATTTATCATTGTCTATAAGTTAAAAATACTATGTGTGGAGTCCAAAGAGAATCACACTAGTTTATTTACAAGGTGAATTGCCATATTTTACCTCCCACAGACACAGTTGTGAAGATTCTTGAGGTCTGGGTAAGGCACCTGGCACATAGTAAGAGCTTATTATATGATCAGTGGTGGTTATCATTTCTTTTGTGACTAAAGTATGGAGTTTATCTGAGACACTAGTTTAAAACTCACAATGACACACAGCTTGGGGAGAGACACATATGAGATTTGTAAGGGAAGAAGGACAATATTGTATTAAAGTGAGACTCCTTAGCTGTGCTAATACGGAAGATTCGGGTGTCTGAGCCAGATTACTCTTCGTAAATCACCCTGAATGGATCTGTTTTGTTAATATATTTGTGAATGAGAGCTCCAAACATTCCTCTTTAGGTCTAACCAGGATTCTGCTTGTAATTTGTCTTTTTTGATAAGCTAATGAAAAGTTATGTCTGTTTTTCTAGGAATTTATAGAATTGGACCCAAGGGTGGAAAGGGTGAACTGCATGTTGTTTGAAGAATAAATATAAACATGTCTCATGGGCTAGCTTTTCCTCCTGGAGAGGACCAGAGGACAGAGCGTCTGAGGGCACACCCGAAAGACAGCCTCAATTAAGGTTTGGTGAATAATAGGTTTTCTAGAAAGATCACTTTTGGTAATTATCTTCCCCAGCTTGTTGGAACTGAGATAGTCTTCTTCAGAGAGGCTCCTGTTATTTTCAGAGTGCGAGTAGAGTCCTGTGCAGTTAGGGTCAAGTAAATGAGTTTGTAGAATCCTCCCAATACAGATGTTCTTAGGATCATTTCTGAATTAAAGAACAGTATTAATAAATATTTTTTCTATTTCAGTGAGCATAAACAATTGTGTTTCTTTTTTACTCTTGATGAAAAACTTTGTTTTGCCAAACAAATTCTCAGATTTTTTTTTTGTAAGTCTATTTAAAGAGACATCTCACAAATGGAGTAAAAGAACACGAGTGTTTGGGACCATTAGTGGCTTTGATGCCTGTAGAGACTGGCCAGGCCCTGGTAAAGGTTAGGGACCTTGGGTCAGGGTTTTGGCTTTATGTCCCACTGTCACCTCCAGCAGCACCTAATGTCTGGGTCATTATAGATACTGGTGCTGTCCAGTTTGATCATCTCCTGCTCTGGTTCCTTACTTTGCTGATCTCTTCTCAGCTTTTTCCATCCTTCTTTCTAGAAACTGTGTTCCATGTTTAGAAAGATCTCCTCTGAACCTCAGTCTCCTCTGAGGACTCCTGCTCCCCCAGGCAGTGCTTTTTCTCTGTGCAAGGCTGCTCTGCCCTCATCGCTGCAGGTTCCCAGACTGGGTGGGTGGGTGATGTTCTTGGTCTGCTGCTTCTTAATCGAGACTCCTCACACTTGTACCAGAACCCCACACCATCCACTTCTGCTACTCTTGAGCCCATTGACACTGTCATCTGCCATCATCTCGACTGATTTGTTTGATGAAAAGCAACTCTGGCTGTGTATCCTTGACCCTCCTCTACCTCAGCACTCTGCATTCCTGAACATACCTTTGAAAGTGAGAGTCATTTGAGTCATTTCCAACTTTCTGCCACCCCATGGACTATACAGTCTGTGAAATTCTCCAGGCCAGAATACTGGAGTGGGTAGCCTTTCCCTTCTCTAGGATATCTTCCCAACACAGGGATTGAACCCAGGTCTCCTGCATTGAGGGCAGATTCTTTACCAGCTGAACCCCAAGGGAAGCCCGAACATACCTTTGTCCTCCTGATAACTTGCTATCATTCCATCTTGGAAATCACCCCTGATGCAGCTCTGTCCTTTGAACTCATCCCTCACTGCCAGCTGAACTGGTCTTGTCTCTTGACCCCCCTACCCCTTTTCTTCCAGTTTATCAGCCCTTCCTGGAATCACTCTGTGTCCTGTGTGGATGAGAGTCTGTTTATCAAGAGTTCAGTCCACATGTGCAACCTGGAGTATTCCAATAGCTGCCTGCCGGCCGCATCACTGTGGATCCATCCAGTTCAGCTTCCGCTATGTCTGGGAGTGATTCCTGCAGATCACAGATCTGACCTGAGGGGTCTGACTCCAGGCCCAGGCCTCCATGTGGTTTTCCAGGTCTGAGCCGAGTCCTGCTTTCCCTGGCAGGCCACCCTCCCTGCACAGGACTTGGGTGCTGCACTCTGGTTTTCTGAAGGGGACAGTGAGGACTCAGGCGCTCTGCCCATGGCTGTTCATGTTCACCTGCCCTCATCATCCAGTGCCTCCACTCCAAGAGCCTTGACTGAGGCACTTCCCTCCCCTCTTTCCCTCCCAGCAGCCCGGGGCATGACGTGTTTGCAGTGAGGAAGCCCCCCACCTGCACTCCCCGTCATCTGACCGTTCTGGTGCCGTCTTAGGAGGACATGAAGCAGGGGAGCAAAATACCCTTGTCGGCTTCTTGGCTGCACGGATGCAGATGGGAGTAAGGGCCAGTTGCCACTTTCAGTTTGGCTGGCCCTTCTGACCCTTGGACACCTGGCAGCTTGACACAGGCAATTTGCTTCCTGGTTAACGTGATTCCGATTGCCTGGAGGGTGAAATGAAACTCCATTGTGTTGCCTGTGAGGCCTTCTTGGTATTTCACTTACTCCTGTTTTATTCTCCTTTTCAACTCTCCCTTTGTTGCATTTTTATGCTATCCAGTCAGAATTACTTAGTTTCTTTTTTTTTTTTTTTAACTTAGTTTCTGAATATGCTGTGCTTGCTGTATGTCTGGGACCCCAGTATAATACTTCATGCTTTCTGTCTGGAGTTCTCTCCCTGCCTTATCTTCTTGGTGGTCTCCTGTTGACCTAAACCCTGCTCATGTGTCATCTCCCTCCACCCTTCACTTCCTCTGTGTCCTGTACTCCCCACACTTCTCATGCTCCCTGGGAGTTCTTATGTCTTTGAGCTCTTTCTCCACAGCCGGGCTGGACACTTCTTGAGATAAATGACTGTGCTTTAAGTCATCTTCCTGTTAATGACTCACCGAGTCTTTGCATGCAGGAAACACTCTGGAAATGTTTGTTGAACTGAAATAATTTATGCATTTTATCTGTGTTTTTTTAGAATATCAGAAATTTTCTGGTGGACGGCATTGTTGACTTTTGGAAACATTATGATCCAGATATTTCTAGTAAATATGAGAAGTTTTATGGCTGTCATTGAGGTCTTGGAATGCTCTCCATTCAATTTATACAGGAGAGATATTTAACAGGGAGTCTTGAGAAGGCAGGCTGTGAAACCTGTGGAAATCCTGACGTGTTCTATACTGTTCTGTACTGTAATGTTATGTACTGTTTCATTACAGATTTTATACTCATGCATGGCCTGTCAACACTGAGGTTTTAGGAGTAAAGTTTTACTGGATCCAAGTGGATTTCCCCTTCCTCTTTGATATATGCAGTTTTCTTGAAATTAGAGAAAATTTTTATGCATATTGGTCCATGCTTGTATGTTAGTCATTTTAACCATTAACCTAATCTCAGGAGTGCTAAGTCCACACTAATAAAATACTCTGCGCTAATTTGGTACTTTTCCTGAAGATCTCAAAATATACAATTTAAGAATCGGACAGTCTTTCTTCTGTATCTATGAGTTAGTATGTATCAACTGGAATTTTCAAAGTAATAACCTGATTCAACAGGTTGATTACAGATTATCAGTGATGTTTCGAGCAGCCAATATATCTGTGTATATGTGCATGTGTGTATGTAAAATTAGGGTAAAATATTAGTGTCAGAACATTTGAGCTCAGTGTTGATGTTCTTGATTTGATAGACCAAAAGTATTTTAATTATGTTAAACTTCTCATATGCTCAGTTGGCAGTTTATTAAAACATAAAATCTATAATCAATTTCCAAGTGTTGTAATTGTATTAGGAGGTCATTACATTTGCTAGACCTGGCTGCTCTGCAGAGCACAAGACCTTTAGTTCATCTATTTATTTAGGAGGCAAATTCATGTCATTCTAATCCCTTTTCATAATGCAGTGATTTCCTTCTTAATGAATGAGACCCTTGAAGGTGGTTCTGTAAATGATAGGATTTGGATTGGCTGCTGTTACTCTGTCTCAGAGGCAATTTGATACCCTGGAAAATGAGCACGTAGTCCAGTGTCTCCTAAGCAGTTGATACTCTGGACACAAGTATAGATGGAGGGACTGTCCTTTCAGTGCCATACACTCAGTGCAGCAGGTCATATGAAAGATGAGACGGCCATGCCCTTGTGCCAGTGAACCCCCTACCCCACCACAGCCTGGTCCCGACTGGCTGGTGTGGCTGGTGAGTAAGTGCAGTGGGGAGGGGAGAATTGAACTTGGCAATTTCAAGTGTAAATTATTTTGGTTGAAAAAAGGAAATTATATTAATGGCAGTGTGCTTTAGTTCAGTGCTGTCTAAGTAGTTTTTGATCCATCCGTCCCTGATTTTGTTATTGTTAAATGAAATTATCAATTCCTCAGACTTTAAGCCCTGCTGCTTCCCCAGTTATTTACGCCCACAGCTGCAAAGTGACCACTCTTGCTTGCTTCAGTTAGTCTCCATGAACAGCCCTGTGATGCCCACTTTGCAGATCAGTAAACTGACGCTTAGCTTAATGGTTCCCACAGAACAACGCTCTCAGCATTTCTCATGGCTGCCTTTCTATCCCACATGCTCTCCAGCCTGGCACCGGCACCCTTGGCGGTTATTGCTATCTCCTTGCAAGGACAGTCACCTGTAGTGCACTGTCTTGGAAGGTGGCTGTCTGGAGTCCTTGGAAGAGATTCCTCGTGTGCACTCAGATTCAGGCTTCTGAGCAGCAGGGGAAAGGGCGTGTGAGTCAGAATAGAATTTGGTGTTGAGGAACAAGGAGGCTCATGAGGGAACGTGTGTGCAAGCGTGTGTGTCTGCCTCACACATGCACACAGATGGGAACAAGAGGGGAGGAGGAGTGGTGTCATTTAAGTTTAGGTGTGAAGTAATATGGAAATGAGAAAAGAGAGGAGTGGCATAGAAATGTCAGAGATGAGATAAAATTGTGTTCAGACTAGAAAGTCAGTTGACTGGTGTGATGTGTTCCTAGCTGCTCTGACACTACTGTCTCCATGTAGAGTGTGTGGTGAGTCCCAGCCCCATTCCCCAGGAGCACTTTGTTTCACAGAAGAGGTTTAGCTTTTTACTGTAGGAGGAAAAACTTGATGTGTCAGAGAAGTATGCTGTTTAAAGATAATCTTTCTTTTGAAAAAAATCTTTTTCTCAAACAACTCATTTTTTATTTATAGTATATCTAAAATATTTATATCAACATTGAGCTTTTTAATTAATTAATTTTAAGTGGAGGATAATTACTTTACAACATTGTGGTGGTTTTTGCCATACAGCGACATGAATCAGCCACAGGTGCACGTTTGTCCCCCCACTCCTGGAACCTCCCTCCCCACCCTGTCCCTTTGGGTTGTCCCAGAGCACTGGCTTTGAGTGCCTGCTTCCTGCATTGAACTTACACAGGTCATCTATTTTACATAAGGTAATACACATGTTTCAATGCTATTCACTCAAATCATCCTCACCTTCTTCACCTAGTCCAAAATTCTGTTCTTTACATCTGTGACTCTTTTGCTGCCTTGGGTATAGGATTTTTGTTACCGTCTTTCTAAATTCCATATATATGCGTTAAAATACTGTATTGATATTTCTCTTTCTGACTTACTTCATTCTGTATAATAGGCTCCAGTTTCATCTACCTCATTTAATCTACCTCATTCACTGATTCAAATGTGTTCCTTTTTATAGCTGAGTAATATTCAGTACGCCATTGTGTATATGTACCACAACTTCCTTGTCCATTCGTCTGCCAGTGGACATCTAGGTTGCCTCCATGTCCTTTCTATTGTAAACAGTGCTGCAGTGAACATTGGGGTACATGTGTCTCTTTCAATTCTGGTTTCCTTAGTGTATCTGTCCAGTAGTGGGTTTGCTGGGTCGTATGGCAGTTTTCTTTCCAGTTTTTTAGGAAACCTCCACACTGTTCTCCATAGTGGCTGTACCAGTTTGCATTCCCACCAGCAGTGTAAAAGGGTTCCGGTTTGCTTTTCTCCACACCCTCTCCAGCATTTATTGTTTGTAGACTTTTTGATGGCGGCCATTCTGACTGGTGTGAGTTGATACCTCATTGTGGTTTTAATTTGCATTTCTCTAATAATGAGTAGTGTTGAGCGTTTTTCATGTGTTTATTAGCCATCTGTATGTCTTCTTTGGAGAAATATCTGTTTAGTTCTTTGGCTCGCTTTTTGACCGGGTTGTTCATTTTTTGAGTATTGAGCTGCATGAGCTGCTTATATATTTTGGAGGTTAATTCTTTGTCAGTTATTTCATTTGCTATTATTTTCTCTCATTCTGAAGGCTGCCTTTTCACCTTGCTTATAGTTTCCTTCATTGTGCAAAAGCTTATAAGTTTATTTTAAAGTCTCACTTGTTTATTTTTGTTTTTATCTTCATTACTCCAAGAGGTGGATCATAGAGGATCTTGATGTGATTTATGTCAGAATATTCTGTTTTCCTCTAAGAGTTTTATACATTCTGGTTTTACATTTACATCTTTAATCCATTTTGAGTTTATTTTTGTGTATGGTGTTCGAAAGTGCTGTAGTTTCATTCTTTTACACGTGGTTAACCAGTTTTTCCAGCATCGCTTGTTAAAGAGATTGTCTTTTGTACATTGTATAGTTTTGCCTCCTTTGTCAAAAATAAGGTGTTGATAGGTGCGTGGATTTATCTCTGGGCTTTCTATTTTGTTCCATTGATTTATATTTCTGTCTTTGTGCCAGTACCACATTGTCTTGATGACTGTAGCTTTGTTGTATAGTCTGAAGTCAGGTAGGTTGATTCCTCCAGTTCCATTCTTCTTTCTCAAGATTGCTTTGGCTATTCAAGGTTTTTTGTGTTTCCATAAAAATTGTGAAATTATTTGCTCTAGTTCTCTGAAAAATACCATTGATAGCTTGATAGGGATTGCATTGAATTTATAGATTGCTTTGGATAATATACTCATTTTCACTATATTGATTCTTCCAATTCACGAACATGATATGTTTCTCCATCTATATGTGTCATCTTTGGTTTCTTTCATCAGTGTTTTATAGTTTTCTATATATAAGTCTTTTGTTTCTTTGAAGTGAAGTGAAATTCACTCAGTCATGTCCTACTCTTTGCAACCCATAGACTATACAATCCATGGAGTTGTCCAGGCCAGAATACTGGAGTAGGTAACCTTTCTCTTCTCCAGGAGATCTTCCCAACCCAGGGATTAAACCCAGGTCTCCCACATTGCAGGAGGATTCTTTACCAGCTGAGCCACAAGGGACACCCTTTGTTTCTTTAGGTAAATTTATTCTTAAGTGTTTTATTCTTTTTGTTGCAGTGGTGAATGGGATTGTTTCCTTAATTTCTCTTTGCTTTTTCATTGTTATGCTATGCTAAGTCACTTCAGTCGCGTCCGACTCTGTGTGACCCCATAGATGGCAGCCCACTAGGCTCCCCGATCCCTGGGATTCTCCAGGCAAGAACACTGGAGTGGGTTGCCATTTCCTTCTCCTTTTTCATTGTTAGTATATAGGAATGCAAGGGATTTCTATGTATTAATTTTATATCCTGCCACTTTACTATATTCACTGATTAGCTCTAGTAGAAGAGTTAGCACCTATCCTACTCAAACTCTTCTGGAAAATTGCAGAGGAAAGCCAACTCCCAGCTCATTCTATGAGGCCACCATCACCAGAACTAGACTAAGATGCCACAAAAAAAGATAGCTACAGGCCAATATCACTGATGAACATAGATGCAAAAATCCTCAACAAAGTTCTAGCAAACAGAATCTAACAGCATATTAAAAAGATCATACATCATGACCAAGTGGACTTTATTCCAGGGGTGCAAGGAATCTTCAACATTTGCAAATCAGTCAATGTTATGCACCATATTAACAAATTGAAAGGTAAAAACCGTATGATTATCTCAATAGATGCAGAGAAAACCTTTGACAAAATTCAACACCCATTTATGATAAAAACTCTCCAGAAAGCAGGCATAGAAGGAACATACCTCAGCATAATAAAAGCTATATATGACACACCCACTGTAAATATTATCCTCAATGGCAAAAAATTGAAAGCGTTTTCTCTAAAATCAGGAGCAAGATCCATACTCACTACTCATCATTACTGTTCAACAGTTTTGGAAGTCCAAGCCACAAGCAGTCAGAGAAGAAAAAGAAGTAAAAGGAATCCAGATTGGAAAAGAAGTAAAACTCTCACTGTTTGCAGATTATATGATACTCTACATAGAAAATCCTAAACATTAATCATTTTTTAAAGCCCCTTTATTTTTGGTGATTCATATTCTTTCACTTAGAGCTTCCCAGGTGGTGCTGGTGGGAAAGAACCCACCTGCCAATGCAGGAAACATAAGAGATGAAGGTTCAGTCCCTGGGTTGGAAAGATCCCCTTGAGGAGAGCATGGCAACCCACTCCAATGTTCTTATGTGGAGAATCCCATGGACAGAGGAACCTGGTGGGCTATGGTCCATAGGGTCACAAAGTGTTGGACATGATGAAAGTGACTTAGCATGCGTGCATTCTTTCACTCATTATTCATATGACTGCATAAGTCAAATAGACATTGCTAGATTTCTTTATTCTTCATTTTATAAAGGGAAAAGGGGCCAATTAGACATGGTAAGATTCCTTCTAGTCTTAAAATGCTCTGCAGAAAGTACAATTCATATGACTAAGTATTCAACAAGATTTTCCTTATTTTTGTACAAGTCTTGTTTTGTGTAGGTAAAATGTATACAGATACACATTTTAAGTGCATTCCCACTAAAATTTGTTCTGAATTTAGTGTACACTATTTTATATATTTTATGCTATTTAATATTTTAAATTTGAGACGAATTTTATAAGAAAGCTCAGTTTTGTCAATGTTGAGCTCTAAAGTCAGTACTGATTACTACTGTACTGATGTCAGTGGGGACTAAAAACTTGTGTATTTTAAACATCTAGTGGTAAACCAATCCCTGGAAAGAAGAAATTCCTAAAACAATTATCAGTCACAACTGAGTGAGTAAAAATAACCAAGCATTCTGAAGTATTATATGTTCATATTGTTGAAGTAAGAATGCTAAATAGGAGGCATATGAAAGATTTTTAGAGTCTTAATTTCTGTTAGAAGATTATATACTCCAAATGATGAAAATCTTCTCTCCTTGAAGTGTCTTGTGCCATACATACAATCCACCTTGGAATGCAGGTAGAATATCCCCAAACATTCTGATCCCTGAGGGATGAGACGTTTGATAAGAGTAGAGCCATCTTGGATTTCTTCAGAGGCAGGATCTCACAGTATAGATTGTCATTTCTGATTATCGCATCAGAATGATCTTGAATCTCTTCTCAAGTGTGGCTGCACCTCTGGTGCTTCATTATTAAGTTTCTTGCTGACACCTTAAACCCTTCTTACGAATGATATATTCATTCACCCTCGCAGTTATGGTTCTTCTCTTGTATCCTCTGTCCTCAGCTGAAGGGTATCTGAGGCCTCCTCAGACACTCTCATAGGGTGAGTGCATTCCCTGTCTCCTTGAAAGTCACGTTGCTCTGTGTATTTCCTCTCTAGCAGCGGTCACAGTCCAGAGCTGTCTTGCTGGTCTCTCTTCCTGCTCACTGATAACCTGCCACCAAGACACATTCTCAGAGAGGACAGAGACCTTTTCTCTCCAGTTCACTTGCTGCATCCCTAGTGAATTAATAATAGAGCCTCTGTAAATATTTGATCAGTGGTGAATGACGTGGAGAACTTGTGGTTTGGATGTTCTACCTCTAGTTTCTCACCAGGTCTCTAGAACCCTGGTTGCCTGACTTGTCTGCAGATACAGAGCTTCTTTAGTGTCCCTGTGCTTCCTTGGGCAGCGGTCTGAGCTCTTGCACCTGAGCTGTGGCACAGCCTCCTCATGTAGTTTCCCTCTTCACATATGGAGCCTGTCCTCCAGTGCTCTGTGCCCATGTGAGGATGGTGCTGGCTTCTCAGTGCGTGTAGATGGGACGTTTAGACCCATGAGCACGGCATCAAGACCATGCACAGTGAGGCCCCATCTGAGCTGTGTGGCTCTTCATTCCCCGTGCAGGCTTTGCTGCCCTCCCTCCGGCCCCTGATGCTAAGGGCCTCTGCACCTGCTGGGACTGTCCTTTTCCTCTCTCACTTAGAAATTGCCTCCTTACTCTTAGGACCTAGCTCAGATGCCCACTGTCCTAAAATGGTATTACTGATGGAAGTTAATTTCTTTATTCTCTGTGTTCATTCATAGAGCACTCTGCTCTAGCTTCTGTCACTTATCACACTGTATTGGGATGACTGTTGACATATGTCTCCTTGCTAGACTGAACTTCTTAGGACAAGGATCATGTTTATATTGCCAACCCTGTCAGGGACTTTAGGGACCAAGGACACATCTCCTATTGTCTTTTTAGGTGTGCTCCCCTTGCTGCTTCCTTGGCCTCATGCAACATTAGGGTCCTTCAATAATGAGATTTTTTTTTTCAACCTGATTTATGGGCGTGTTTTTGCTATAGTTCAGTTTTTCTAAGTGTTTAATGCACTAACTTTCAAGAAGAAATGGAGCAAAAGAGAATTAACCTTTAAGTCTTCTATAGTCACATGTATTTGAGCTGCTGTCCAAGGAACCTGAGAAGTATGGGTAAGAAGGAGTGCTCCTGGATTTTTATTAATTTTTTGGAGATATCCACTCTAAGGAAATATATGTAGTTTGAAGGAAAAAAGACCCAAAGTCCTCAGCTGCAGCTCTGGGCTCAAACGGTTTATGTCACTTTCACATGAGCACTTAAAATCCCTGAGTGTCTCTTGCTCATTGCTCTGATAAGGACGTTAACCCTCACGAAGTCCTGAGAAGTAGACAGTACTACCTTTTGCCTCCTGCTCACTTCACAGAGAGGAGTCTGAAGCCCAGTTCAGTAGAATACGCTGCCCATGATGACAGAAGTGGGATTAGTGCCCTTCTCGTGTTGTAGGAATAGTGACAAATACCAGAAGTGGATCTGGCGATAGGAGATGAGGATGTATGGGAGGAGTCTGTAAGCCAGAGTGTTGGACTATGCGGACCTGTAAGGATGCAGCAGCTGTGTTTAGCCATGCAGTTCCTGGTGACTGAGGAAGACCTAGGTCCCAAAGGAATTAGGATCAAAGGGCAGAATTTCATCATTCATGTGATACATCTCTCCTGTTAAGCAGTTTCAGTGAATGACAGCCAATATTTCTTGCACACTCACCATGCGTAGACAAGGCTCTGAGATTGCAGTGCACGTTAGCTCCACAGCTCTCCCAGCAGCCATGCATCCGCTGGGGACACAGGCTGAACATGGTGCTCCAGTAGGAGCTGGGATCCAGGAACAGCTGCCCTGGCAGTGGGTGTGGGCTGTGGTGTGGGAATGGAGGCACAGTGGGGCCCCTTTCCGGTGCTCAGAGCTCGAGAAGAAGCAGCATTACTCCAGGGCCTCAGTTTTCTAAGCGTTTGAGTGATTCTCACTCACATATGACTGTTTTATTACTCCTTTTTAGTCAGATTCTTCTGATTGGATAAATCTTATCCTATGTATAATAAAACCCTGTAATGGGAAGATGATTTCTCAGTGTCCAGATTAGAGCCAGTCTGTTTTTAGCTGCTAGTTTTGACCATATATTGAAATTGTGGGCTAAGAAAGTGAGTGGGAAATCAGCATGGTTCGTTATGAATTTTCAAAAGATTACTTGAGTAATTTTACACTATGTCATCAAAGCTATTGGTGTAATACATTATTGAGTGATTTAAATATATTAGTTCAGTTACTGCTATACAAAAATCATAATTTTGTGATGAAATCCTTGAGCTCAGTTAATCTTGAATAAGATAGTGCTAAAATATTTTACTTAAAATATTATATATGCAATAAAGTATCTTTTCTTTGCTGAGGGGAAAAACACTTTTTAGAAACAATCAGGCTGTTATGAAACTGTCTTTTGTCTGTTTTTAAAATTAAATAACCACATTTTATAACCTGTAATGGTTGAAAAAAATCAAATATTCCCCCTCCCAGTATCTCATAGCCAATAATCACATCCACCTGTATCCTGGTGCCATCACCAGTCAGCACATTGACACCTCGGACATGTACCATGATGTGGCTTCGGGCTATCTCCTCTTTGAGCGCACTCACAGAGATAAGCCACAAGACCTCTGACTCATTTACATGTTGAAGTATATTTTAATTAGCTTTCTCATATTCCTGGCCTACCCTCTCATGTCTGCTCCCAACACTTCTAATAATAAAACTGTGACAACATTTAGTTCAGTTCAGTTGCTCAGTCGTGTCCAATTCTTTGCAACTCCATGGACTGCAGCATGCCATGCCTCCTTGTCCATCACCAACTCCTGGAGTTTATTCAAACTCATGTCCAACGAGTCAGTGATGCCATGCAACCATCTCATCCTCTGTCGTTCCCTTCTCTTCCCTCTTTCAATGTTTCCCACCATCAGGGTCTTTTCAGATGAGTCAGTTCTTCGAGTCAGGTGGCCAAAGTATTGGAGTTTCAACTTTAGCGTCAGTCCTTCCAATGAATATTCAGGACTGTGACGACATTTAAGTTAACTGGAAATTTCTCCCTACAGCCAAAACGGAATTTTAGTCCTCCAAGTGGTGAACATATTTTTTGAAAGAAAGAATCTACCACCAGATGTCTGTCTGTAAGGCTGCCATTTGTTCGTTTTAATTAAATAATCTATCACTGTAACTTTTTAGATCCTTGTCAAAGTCTCTCTCTTTTCTGTTTGATTTGTTGTTTTGTGAATGTGAGCAAATCCCAGAACATGCACCTCAGCAGCAACTGTGAAATTACCTTCTCTTTGCCTTTAGGTTTCTTTGCCTTCGTTACTGCCCTCCCTATTAAAATGTTTCAGAAGAATCCTTTCTGTAAAAGATCATGTCAGAACTCTTCTACCTGTCAGGTCCTGTAACTTCTTGAACTGATTAACTTTAACAAATAAACAAATTCACATACTTCCAGGAATCCAGGAGTAGTTCAGGAAGTCTCACCCTCTGTCTCAGCCACTCATAGTCTCTCCCGCAAAAGAAACCATTAATTTCTTCTGTGTCCTCACACAGACAATTTATGTATAACTAACAGAAAAACCGCAATATTTTTTCTTCCTTTTTTATGTTATTCTGAACCTTCCTTTTTTTCATTTAATATTGTATCTTGTGGATCATTCATGTCAGCGTGTAGTGTTCACATTTAGTGTGTCTTCATGATGTTCTGTTGTCTGGTTAAGCTGTAATTGATGTAATCTGTCATCTATTGACAACAAATAAGTTGCTTCCAGTCTTTTGCTTTTTACAAACAATGCTGCAATAGTTTTTTTCTGAGCCACCAGGGAAGCCCATCAGAAACATTACAAACATCTAATATGAACAAATTGTAACATGACAGTATTTAGTTTGAACAATTAATACATTTCAGATATAATATTATACATATTTCAATGTTATTCTCCCCAATCATCCCACCCTCTTCCGGTCCCAGAGTCCAAAAGTCTGGTCTATACATCAGTGTCTCTTTTGCTGTCTCGTAAATAGGGTTATTTTTACCATCTTTCTAAATTCCATATATATGCGCTAGTATACTGTATTTGTGTTTTTGTTTCTGGCTTACTTCACTCTGTATAATAGGCTCCAGTTCCATCCACCTCCTTAGAACTGATTCAAATGTATTATTTTTAATGGCTGAGTAATACTCCATTGTGTATATGTACCACAGCTTGCTTATCCATTCATCTGTGGATGGACATCTAGGTTGCTTCCACGTTCTGGCTATTGCAAACAGTGCTGCTATGAACATTGGGGTACACGTGTCTCTTTCAATTCTGGTTTTTCTCAGTGTATATGCCCAGCAGTGGGATTGCTGGATCATAAGGCAGTTCTATTCCCAGTTTTTTGAGGAATCTCCAGACTGTTCTCCATAGTGGCTGTACCAGTTTGCATTCCCACCAACAGTGCAAGAGGGTTCCCTTCTCTCCGCACCCTCTCCAGCATTTATTGCTTGTGGACTTTTGGATAGCAGCCATTCTGATTGGCGTGAAATGGTATCTCAGAGTGGTTTTGATTTGCATTTCTCTGATAATGAGTGATGTTGAGCATCTTTTCATGTGTTTGTTAGCCATCTGTATGTCTTCTTTGGAGAAATGTCTATTTAGTTCTTTGGCCCATTTTTTGATTGGGTCATTTATTTTTCTGGAATTGAGCTGTAGAAGTTGCTTGTATATTTTTGAGATTAGTTGTTTGTCAGTTGCTTCATTTGCTATTATTTTCTCCCATTCTGAAGGCTGTCTTTTCACCTTGCTTATAGTTTCCTTTGTTGTGCAGAAGCTTTTTAAGTTTGATTAGGTCCCATTTGTTCATTTTTGATTTTATTTCCAATATTCTGGGAGGTGGGTCATGGAGGATCCTGCTGTGATGTAAGTCAGAGAGTGTTTTGCCTATGTTTTCCTCTAGGAGTTTTATGGTTTCTGGTCTTACATTTAGATCTTTAATCCATTTTGAGTTTATTTTTGTGTATGGTGTTAGAAAGTGTTCTAGTTTCATTCTTTTACAAGTGGTTGACCAGTTTTCCCAGCACCACTTGTTAAAGAGATTGTCTTTAATCCATTGTATATTCTTGCCTCCTTTGTCAAAGATAAGGTGACCATATGTGCGTGGATTTATCTCTGGGCTTTCTATTTTGTTCCATTGATCTATATTTCTGTCCTTGTGCCAGTACCATACTGTCTTGATGACTGTGGCTTTGTAGTAGAGCCTGAAGTCAGGCAGGTTGATTCCTCCAGTTCCATTCTTCTTTCTCAAGATAGCTTTGGCTATTCGAGGTTTTTTGTATTTCCATACAAATTGAGAAATTATTTGTTCTAGCTCTGTGAAGAATACCATTGGTAGCTTGATGGGGATTGCATTGAATCTATAAATTGCTTTGGGTAGTATACTCATTTTCACTATATTGATTCTGCCAATCCATGAACATGGTATATTTCTCCATCTATTAGTGTCCTCTTGGATTTCTTTCACCAGTGTTTTATAGTTTTCTATATATAGGTCTTTAGATTCTTTAGGAAGATATATTCCTAAGTATTTTATTGTTTTCATTGCAATGGTGAATGGAATTGTTTCCTTAATTTCTCTTTCTATTTTCTCATTATTAGTGTACAGGAATGCAAGGGATTTCTGTGTGTTAATTTTATATCCTGCAACTTTACTATATTCATTGATCAGTTCTAGTAATTTTCTGGTGGAATCTTTAGGGTTTTCTACGTAGAGGATCATGTCATCTGCAGACAGTGAGAGTTTTACTTCTTCTTTTCCAATTTGGATTCCTTTTATTTCTTTTTCTGCTCTGATTGCTGTGGCCAAAACTTCCAAAACAATGTTGAATAGTAATGGTGAAAGTGGGCATCCTTGTCTTGTTCCTGACTTTAGAGGAAATGCTTTCAGTTTTTCACCATTGAGGATAATGTTTGCTGTGGGTTTGTCATATATAGCTTTTATTATGTTGAGGTATGTTCCTTCTATTCCTGCTTTCTGGAGAGTTTTTATCATCAATGGATGTTGAACTTTGTCAAAGGCTTTCTCTGCATCTATTGAGATAATCATATGGTTTTTATTCTTCAGTTTATTAATGTGGTGTAGTACGTTGATTGATTTGCAGATATTGAAGAATCCTTGCATTCCTGGGATAAAGCCCACTTGGTCATGGTGTATGATCTTTTTAATGTGTTGTTGGATTCTGATTGCTAGAATTTTGTTAAGGATTTTTGCATCTATGTTCATCAGTGGTATTGGCCTGTAGTTTTCTTTTTTTGTGGGATCTTTGTCAGGTTTTGGTATTAGGGTGATGGTGGCCTCATAGAATGAGTTTGGAAGTTTGCCTTCCTCTGCAACTTTCTGGAACAGTTTGAGTAGGATAGGTGTTAGCTCTTCTCTAAATTTTTGGTAGAATTCAGCTGTGAAGCCGTCTGGACCTGGGCTTTTGTTTGCTGGAAGATTTCTGATTACAGTTTCAATTTCCGTGTTTGTGATGGGTCTGTTAAGAGTTTCTATTTCTTCCTGATCCAGTTTTGGGAAGTTGTACTTTTCTAAGAATTTGTCCAATTCTTCCACATTGTCCATTTTATTGCCATATAATTGCTGATAGTAGTCTCTTATGATCCTTTGTATTTCTGTGCTGTCTGTTGTGATCTCTCCATTTTCATTTCTAATTTTATTGATTTGATTTTTCTCCCTTTGTTTCTTGATGAGTCTGGCTAGTGGTTTGTCAATTTTATTTACCCTTTCAAAGAACCAGCTTTTGGCTTTGTTGATTTTTGCTATGGTTTCTTTTGTTTCTTTTGCATTTATTTCTGCCCTAATTTTTAGGATTTCTTTCCTTCTACTAACCTTGGGGTGCTTCATTTCTTCCTTTTCCAGTTGCTTTAGGTGTAGAGTTAGGTTATTTATTTGGCTTTTTTCTTGTTTCTTGAGGTATGCCTGTATTGCTATGAACTTTCCCCCTAGGACTGCTTTTACAGTGTCCCACAGGTTTTGGGTTGTTTTGTTTTCATTTTCATTCGTTTCTATGCAGAATTTGATTTCTTTTTTGATTTCTTCTGCGATTTGTTGGTTATTCAGGAGTGTGTTGTTCAGCCTCCATATGTTGGACTTTTTAATAGTTTTTCTCCTGTTATTGAGATTTACTCTTACTGCATTGTGGTCAGAAAAAATGCTTGGGATGGGGGAGCGTCCAGTGGGGGAGAGTCCCGTGGGGGAGCGTCCCTCTGGGGAGCGCCGGCAGCGGAGCGTCCCGCGTGGGAACGGCCAAGGCGTCTCCCTGCCCAGCCCCGGCTCCCCAATGGCAGATGCGGGCGTTTGCAGCGATGCTTCTCCGCTGCGGAAGTTACCGCAGGGCCTGCAGTCTGTGGGTTCTAATTGCTCAACTGTTCTCCTCCCTGTTATGATAGTCTCCGTGTTTCCCAGGTTCGGCGCAGATTCCGCAGGGAGAGTGTTTCCTGGTGTTTGGAAACTTCTCTTTTTAAGACTCCCTTCCCCGGACAGAGGTCCGCCCCTCCCTCTTTGTCTCTCTCTGGCTTCTATATTCTTTCCTACCTCCTTTAGAAGGCAGTGAGTTGCTTTTCTGGGTGTCCGACGTCCTCCGCCAGCACTCCGAAGCTGTTTGTGGAATTTACTCGGCGCCCAGATGTCCCTTTGATGAATTTGTGGAGGAGAAAGCGTATTCCCCGTCCTAATCCTCCGCCATCTTAACCGGAAATCTCAATAGTTTTTAACTTATTTTTCATGAGTGTCTTACATGTGTAAGACAAATTCCAAAAAGTAGAATAGGTGGGTCAGAGAAATTGTACATTTATATTTTTCATAAAATATTAAATTATCCTCCCTAGATGTTTACTAATTGATACTCTCTGAAAATGTGTAAGAGTTTCTATTTTTCTACATCTTCACAATGTGTTTCCTAAGTGATAAGTAAAAATTTATCTTTCATAGTTTTAGTTTTTGTTGTTCAGTTACTAAGTCTCTTTGTGACCCTGTGGACTGCAGCATGCCAGGCTTCCCTGTCCTTCACTGTTTCCTGCAGTTTGCTCAGATTCATGTCCATTGAGTCAGTGATGCCATCCAACCATCTCATCCTCTATTGTGCCCTTCTCTTCCTGCCCTCAATCTTTCTCAGCATCAGGATCTTCTCCAGTGAGTCAGCTCTTCACATCAGGTGGCCAGAGGTACTGGAGCTTCAGCTTCAGCCTTCATCCTTCCCATGAATATTCAGGATTGATTTCCTTTAGGATTGACTGGTTTGATCTTGCTGTCCAAGGGACTCTCAAGAGATTTAGTTTACATTTTACTTTTAGTTTACATTTTCCTTATTATGAATAATATTGGGTACCTTTTCACATGCTTAAGAGCTGTTTGTATTTTTAAATTACCTATTCATATTCTTTGCCCATTTTTCTAATGGAGTATTGATTTTTCTTATTGGATTGGATTTGCATTTACTAAGAAAATAGCTTTTTGTGATGTAATTTGTAAATATTGTCTCTGATATTTCAATGATTATTTTACAGTAGTCATCACTGATGTCTATACGTATGAATAGTTGACGAGTATGAAAACTGAAAAGGCAGAGAGATACGTTTAGGGAGATACTGTGAGTCTAGCCATCTGTGGCAGAGACAGGCATTACACTCTTGACCAGTGTATATGTGTGTGTGTCTGTCTACAACAGTATTGGGAGAATTGAACAACAGTATTCCTTTTCTAGAAGCTAGAAATGAATTTCTTTTATTTTGAAGACTTCATCTATACTTTTCCTAATTCCTCTAGTGAACCATAGAAATCCAAATTAAGCTTTGTTTGGTCAGTTGCTCAGTCATGTCCAATTCTGTGCGACTCTATGGGCTATAGTCAGCAAGGCTCCTCTGTCCATGGAATTCTCCAGGCAAGAATACTGGAATGGATTGCCATTTCCTTCTCCAGGGATCTTCCTCAAGAATTAAACCTGCATCTCCTGCATTGGCAGATGAATTCCTTTACTGCTGTGCTATCAGAATATAAATTTATAGTTTAGTATCTTAACATTTTACATTTTTCATAAAGTACAATGCTCTGATTCTCAAATCTCCCTCTTCCATTCCTCTGGGAGAAGAAGCATGTTACATCTTTAAGAAAGTGTCATAAAGGTTGAAGAAAATATAAATAATATTCTTTAGTAATTATCCATTAGCTCTTTAATATGCATGCTGCTGCTGCTGCTGCTAAGTCACTTCAGTCATGTCCGACTCTGTGTGACCCCATAGACGGCAGCCCACCAGGCTCCCCCGTCCCTGGGATTTTCCAGGCAAGAACACTGGAGTGGGTTGCCATTTCCTTCTCCAATGCATGAAAGTGAAAAGTGAAAGTGAAGTCGCTCAGTCGTGTCCGACCCTCAGCGACCCCATGGACTGCAGCCTTCCAGGCTCCTCCACCCATGGGATTTTCCAGGCAGAAGTACTGGAGTGGGGTGCCATTGTCTTCTCCATAATATGCAGGAAAGACTTCCATTTATCACAAGATTTGCTGCAACTGGGGGCTTTTTATGCTATAATTTCAAAAATATTAATTTGGCCTGATAAATATGATGATAAAGTCCTTTTTTCTGCTTTTCTGTGGTGAAGGTATCTGAATTAGGAAGGACATCATGGCTTCTACTCTGTGGAGCTGATATACATGTTCTATTTATTATAGGCATTATTTATATTAGAAACTTTTATCACTTGAAATATGCGTTTAATAATCTCTATGTAAGTAATTTCTTTAAAAGTATATTAGTATCTTTTAACTGAGTAAATTTTTTCCAAGGAATTCTTGAGACACTCATTTTTACACATGTAAAAGTTTCTAACTGAAAATATACCCATTTCACAGAGAAATACCATTAAATAACAGTTCTAAATGGTTAATGACATGGAGGGAAAGGGTGATTATTCAAATGCTATTGTTAAAATACTATTTTAATATATGAATTGTATATTCACGTATATATTATATTATAATTATATTATAATATATTAATATAATTGTATTTTTATATAATTTGTATATTGTATATTAACATAATTGTATTATATTCATGTATATATACATGTGTGTATATCATAAGGGTGGTTTAATCTAAAAAGAGGTATTTATATGTGAGCTGATGTTGAATCTATGCAAATACATTAAAACTACTCTGAGCATTTGATGTACTTGTGATTCCCAGGGTAGATTTTATTTATTTTTAAGATGCTGGGAACTAAAAATGTTGGCAGAGAGCAGTTCTAATTGCAAGCTTGAGAATGGTTATGTCAGAAATGGGGAGAGTTAATTGCCATGTGGGTGCTCTCTGTTAGGACTTTCTCACCGTATTCCAAGCACAGGTTGGCATCTGTTATTACATTTGTGCAAGCAAAAAAAAAAAAAAAAAAAAAAACAAAACCTATTCAGAACCTGGACTATAACTGACAGAAGCTTATCTCTAGAACTATAAAAATCTGTAATTTATTTTCTAATAACTCATGTGTTTTTGCTGCTAATGACAAAACTGGAGATTCTTCATTGCATATTTGTTCAGGTTTGTTCAATTATAGTATTTACAGATTCTCAGCTATTTTATGTTGATTTATTGCTGAGTTAAAGTTTTTACCTCACAGAAGGCTAAAGAGATCCTATTTGGTAAAGAAACAAAAATTTTTTTTTTTAAGACATGTTTTTGTGACAGAGTGAGTGTTCACACTCAAGTCTTCATAGATACTCATTGGCTTATAGTAACTTATCTCTCCTTGCTATTCTCTGGAACTCATTATATCTTTCCCTTTCTCCTTTGCCTTTCATTTCAGTTTTTTTCTCAGCTATTTTTAAGGCTTCTTCAGATAAACACCTTGCCTTGTTGCATTTCTCTTTTGGGGGATGATTTTGGTCACCACCATCTGTATGATATTATGAACCTCTGTCCATCGTTCTTCAGGCACACTGTCTACCAAATGTAATCGCTTAAATCAATTCATCTCCTCCACTGTATAATCATAAGGGATTTGAATTTAGGTCATACCTTAGTGGCCTAATGGTTTTCCCTACTTTCTTCAATTTGAGTATGAATTTTTCAGTTCAGGCAAAGGATAAAGGGAAAGATATACCCAACTGAATGCAGAGTTCCAGAGAATAGCAAGGAGAGATACGAAAACCTTCTTAGCTTTGCAAAGAGACAAAGGAAAACAATAGAATGGGAAAGACTAGAGATCTCTTCAGGAAAATTGGAGCTACCAAGAGGCCATTTCATGCAAAGATGGGTACAATAAAGGACATAAATGGCAAGGATTTAACAGAAGCAAAAGAGATCAAGAAGAAGTGGGAAGAATACACAGAAGAACTGTACAAAATAAGTGTTAATGCCTCAGATAACCACGATAGTGTTGTCACTCACCTAGAACCTGACATCCTGGAATGTGAAGTCAAGTGGGCCTTAGAAAGCATTACTATGAACAAAGCTAGAGAAGGTGATGGAATTCCAGCTGAGCTATCTATCAAATCCTAAAAGATGATGCTGTTACTCAATATGCCAGCAAATTTGGAAAACTCAGCAGTGGCCATAGGACTAGAAAAGGTCAGTTTCATTCCAGTCCCAAAGAATGTTCAAACTACTGCACAGTTGCACTCATTTCACATGCTAGCAAAATTATGCATAAAATCCTTCAAGCTAGGCTTCAGCAGTAGGTGAACCGAGAAATTCCAGATGTACAAACTGGATTTTGAGAAGGCAGACGAACCAGAGGTGAAATTGCCAACATCCGCTGGGTCATAGAAAAAGCAAGGGAATTCCAAAAGAAGGTTTACTTCATTGACCATGCTAACGCCTTTGACTCTGTGGATCACAACAAACTATGGAAAATTCTTTAAAGACATGGAAATACCAGACCACCTTACCTACTTTCAGAGAAACATGTATGCAGGACAAGAAGCAATATTTAGAACTGGAACTGGACATGGAACAGCAGACTGGTTCAAAAATGGGAAAGAAATATGTCAAGGCTGTATATTGTCACCCTGCTTATTTAACTTATATGCAGAGTACATCATGTGAAATGCCGGGCTGGATGAAGCACAAGCTGGAATTAAGATTGCCAGGAGAAATGTCACCAACATCAGATATACAGATGATACCACTTTAATGGCAGAAATTGAAGAGGAACTAAAGAGCCTTTTGATGAAGGTCAAAGAGGAGAGTGAAAAAGCTAGGTTAAAATACAGCCTTCAAAAAATGAAGATCATGGCATCTGGTTCCATCACTTCGTGGCAAATATATGGAGAAACAATGGAAACAGTGACAGACTCTCTTTTCTTGGGCTCCAAAATCGCTGAGGATGGTGACTGCAACCACAAAATTAAAAGGTGCTTGCTCCTTGGAAGAAAAGCTATGGCAAAACTAGATAGCATATTAAAAAACAGAGACATCACTTTGCCGATGAAGGTCTATAGAGTCAAAGCTATGGTTTTTCCAGTAGTCATGTGTGGATGTGAGAGTTGGACCATAAAGAAAGCTGAACACTGAAAAACTGATGCTTTCAAGTTGTGGTGTTGGAGAAGACTCTTGAGTGTCTCTTGGACTGCAAGGAGCTCAAACCAGTCAATCTTAAAGGAAATCGACTGTGAATATTCATTGGAAGGACTGATGCTGAAGCTCCAATACTTTGGCCACCTGATGTGAAGAACTGACTCATTGGAGAAGACCCTGATGCTGGGAAAGGTTGAAGGCAGGAGGAGAAGGGAATGACAGAGGATGAGATGGTTGGATGGCATCACCAACTCGATGGACATGTGTTTGAGCAAACTCCAGGAGATAGTGAAGGACAGGGAAGCTTGGAGTGCTGTAATCGATGGGGTCTCAGAGTCAGACATGACTGAGTGAACAACCGCAACAGTAGTAACTTATGTCTACCAAATAACTGCTAAATAACTTATATTTAATGTGCTTCATATGAGCCAATTCACATGCTGCATTTCTTGGGTATTATTTTATGTAATATTAAAATAATTTAAAAGGTATTTATGAGCATCTGCATTTTACAGTGAGAAGATCAAACTGAGGACTGGAGCAGCCGTGACTGTCCAAAGTGACACAGGAGGAAGTGTCTGTTCAGAAAAATGAAGAAGCATGAAATCCGCAGGCCATTCATTTAAGTTATCATCACTATTACAGAGAGCAGATGTTGGATCTTAGCAGCAGGGAGCTGAGGGTTTTGTCACAGCACAGGTGAAGACAGCAATGTGTGGAGTCCTAACAGTGAGGCCGTCCTGGCTACAACCCTTCTCGGGGACGTGTCAGAGCATTAACGACCACGGTTGGATGGAAGGAGGGCCTGTGCTATTTGTACTGTTCCACCAGACCACCCCTATGACATGGAAGCATGAATTCATGTTTCTGAATTAAGGGGACATGTTAGATCGTAATTCTTTCTGTTGAAAGTGACAGAAATTCACTCAGATTAGCTTGAGGGGAGCTGTTGCTGCTGCTAAGTCGCTTCAGTCATGTCTGACTGTGTGACTCCATAGACGGCAGCCCGTCAGGCTCCCCCATCCCTGGGATTCTCCAGGCAAGAACACTGGAGTGGGTTGCCATTTTCTTCTCCAATGCATGAAAGTGAAAAGTCAAAGTGAAGTCACTAAGTCATGCCCGACTCTTAGCGACCCCATGAACTGCAGCGGCAGGGCTGGATCCAGTACCTCATACCCAGTAATCAGGATAGCATCCTCTCTCCAGATGCCCCCAGCACAGGTTCTTCATAAAAAGGCTGGCCAGCTGACAGTCTGCACACATCCTCACTCTGTCAGCTCAGTAACTCCAGCAGGAAGTCTTTTCTGTGAACTGAGATGAGAAAGTCTGGGAGGAAGACAGGTCAGGTACCTACTTGGGAGCCAGCCACTGCAGGGGGAGATGGCCTGGGCTGCCAGTCAGGGTCCTGTCCCCACCTGTGATGGCGTTGAGGTTGTGGGCCTGGGCCTGAGCCCAGTCATGTCTCCCCAGCAAGAGGGACTGTTGTCAAGGGGCAGAATGGGGCTTCTGAAACAACAGCAGTGCCCACTCAGGGTCTCCAACATTCGACGTGCGTCAGAATATCTTTAAATAGTGACTTTTATCTATAAAATTCATGTCAGTTTTATTTCTGATCTATGCACGTTACCATATTTGTAAAATGTTCCATCTGTGGACAGAGTCCCTCCAGGAAGTAGACTCTGAGTTGAAATTTGAATTCAGAAGGTTTATTGGGGTTACTTGGGCCACAACTGCAAGGTGTGAGGGAAAAGACAACTGTGATATAGGACAGCAGGTCTTGGATGATCCCACAGGGAGCTTGGGAGCTAGGGTTGGGGGCTTCACCCGTGTACTTCTGCAGGGACCAGTGACTGGAGGGGCTGCCCAGAAGGTAGGACTCCTTGAAGGGCAGCTCCCTTGGCTAAGCCCACCTCCCAGGGGTGTTATATAGTCTCTGTGTAGATGTTCAACCCCAGATGCTGAGAAGCTAAAAATAAATGGTTTAGAAATGTTTTGTAGTAAGTATTCATTCAGTATTTTCATATAGAGTAAACCAGATTTCATACAATGCCTTTAAACCCAATCTAGACATAGTCAGACAAATAGGCTTAGCAGGTATATGAGGGTTGAGTTACTGTGAGTTGAAGTGGTATAGCACAGATTTGTGACTAACGTGAGTGTAGCTGAGCCTTGAGCAACGCAGGTTTGAGCTGTGAGGATCCGCTTATACACAGTCCTTACACGATGCATCCACGGATGCAGAACTGCAGATGCAGGAGGCCAACAAGGTACTTGAACACCTGCAGATTTCAGAGTCCACCAGCAGTCCCAGAACCAAGCCCCAGGAGTACTAAGGGATGGTTGTGTATGTCCTGCCTACCAGTGTTTTCTTAAAATTACAAACATTGAATTGATGCAACTGAAAAGGTACAAACTTTCATTTTTAAGTTCTGGGCATGTAATGTACAACATGATGATTGCAGTTCATGAGAAAACTGCTAAGAAAGTACACGTTAATGTTATTACAAAAGCAACAACAAAAGGTAATTGTATTACAAATTAAATTGTTATTACAAAAGCAACAACAGAAGGTGGCAGAAGTCATCGCTAACCTTATTGTGCTAGCCATTTCACAGTATATACAGATTTCATCAGAAATAAATAAAGGGCATTTTATATATTGAAATTCCTCCATTAAATTAATAGATATTGAGCTTCAAAAATGCCAATATTTGTATTAGCTTCTGAGAGTAGAATTCTGCCTCATGAAGTCTAGAGGGGTACAAACGTAAAATTATAGAGTTGGTGATGGCTACAGAGGAGAGGTTTATGGTGCTGCAACTTGTATGATAGGAAGACTTGGCTTAACCAGGAAGGAGGGGAGGGCTTCCCTGGAACACTAAAGATTCTTTTGAGCCTGCTTCTGGAGGAGGAGCTGGAGGAGACAGTGAGGGAGACAAGGCTGGGGGCAGGGCAGCAACCAGACATCCAGGCAGAGTCAGATGGTGTTTGGATTAAGGGATTTGCAGTGGAGATAAAAAGAGGACTTTAGTTAAGGAAAAAAAAAAAAACAGAGAGGAACTTAAATCTATGTGATTAATGATGGATACATTTGAGTTGATGGAGATGCAGACGTCAATACAGCTGAAATGTGAATTAATGTTGTGACAGGTTCAACCACAAGGCTGAAAAGGAAACCAGAACAAACTCGTAGTCTTTCCCTCTGTGGTCCACCGTCTATTTTTTTTTTTTTTTTAATGACTATGCTGGGTCTTCATTGCTGCACAGGCTTTTCTCTGGTTGCGGTGAGTGGGGGCTACTCTCTAGTAGTAGTGTGCGGGCTTCTCATCGCTGTGGCTTTTCTTGAGGAGCACAGCCTCAAGGCACACAGGCTCAGTATTTGCAGCACGTCGTAGGCTCAGTAATTGTGGCTCCCAGGCTCTAGAGCACAGACTCAGTAATCACCACCTGTTGAAATTGGCTGAAATTCACACAGGAGTAGATTCTGTACTATCTGCTTCAGTATGTTTTTTCTGAAGGTGGTGGTGATGGTTCAGTCGCTCACTCATGTCCGAGTCTTTGTGACCCCATGGACTGCAGTACGCCAGGCTTCCCTATTCTTCACCATCTCCTGGAGCTTGCTCAAACTCACACCCACTGAGTTGGTGATGCCATCCAACCATGTCATTCTCTGTCGTCTCCTTCTCCTCTCGCCTTCAATCTTTCCCAGCATCAGGGTCTTTTCCAGTGAAGTGGCTCTTCCCTTCAGAAGGCCAAAGTATTGGAACTTCAGCTTCAGCATCAGTCTTTCCAATGAATATTCAGGGTTGATTTCCTTTAGGATTGGCTGGTTTGATCTCCTTGCAGTCCAAGGGACTCTCAAGAGTCGTCTCCAACACCACAGTTTAAAAGCATCAGTTCTTTGGCGTTAAACTTTCTTTATGGTCCAATTCTCACATCCATACATGACTACTGGGAAAACCATAGCTTTGATTATCTGGACCTTTGTCGGCAAAGTATGTCTCTGCTTTTTAATATGCTGTCTATGTTGGTCATAGCTTTTCTTCCAAAGAACAAGCGTCTTTGAATTTCATGGCTGCAGTCATCATCTGCAGTGATTTTGGAGCCCAAGAAAATAAAGTCTATCACTGTTTCTATTGCTTCCCCATCTATTCGCCATGACTTGATGGGATTGGATACCAGGATCTTTGTATTTTGAATGTTGTGTTTTAAGCCAGCCTCTTCACTCTTCTCTTTGACTTTCATCAAAAGGCTCTTCAGTTCCTCTTTGCTTTCTGCCATAGAGTCTGAAATGCAGTACTTGGATGCAGTCTCAAAAATGACAGAATGATCTGTTTGTTTCCAAGGCAAACCATTCAATATCACAGTAATCCAAGCCTATGCCCCAACCAGTAATGCTGAAGAAGCTGAAGTTGAACGGTTCTCTGAAGACCTACAAGACCTTTTAGAACTAACACCCCAAAAAAGATGTCCTTTTCATTATAGGGGGCTGGAATGCAAAAGTAGGAGTCAAGAAACACCTGGAGTAACAGGCAAATTTGGCCTTGGAGCACAGGATGAAGCAGGGCAAAGACTAATAGAGTTTTGCCAAGAGAACGCACTGGTCATAGCAAACGCCCTCTTCCAGCAACACAAGAGAAGACTCTACACATGGACATCACCAGATGGTCAACACCAAAATCAGATTGATTATATTCTTTGCAGTCAAAGATGGAGAAGCTCTATACAGTCAGCAAAAACAAGACTGGGAGCTGATTGAAGCTCAGACCATGAACTCCTTATTGCCAAATTCAGACTTAAATTGAAGAAAGTAGGGAAAACCACTAGACCATTCAGGTATGACCTAAATCAAATCCCTTATGATTATACAGTGGAAGTGAGAAATAGATTTAAAGGACTAGATCTGATAGAGTGCCTGATGAACTATGGATGGAGGTTCATGACGTTGTACAGGAGACAGGGATCAAGACCATCCCCATGGAAGAGAAATGCGAAAAAGCAAAATGACTGTCTGGGGAGGCCTTACAAATAGCTGTGAAAAGAAGAGAAGTGAAAAGCAAAGGAGAAAAGGAAAGATACAAGCCTCTGAATACAGAGTTCCAAAGAATAGCAAGGAGAAATAAGAAAGCCTTCCTCAGCGATCAGTGCAAAGAAATAGAGGAAAACAACAGAATGGGAAAGACTAGAGATCTCTTCAAGAAAATTAGAGATACCAAGGGGACATTTCATGCAAAGATAGGCTCGATAAAGGACAGAAATGGTATGGACCTAACAGAAGCAGAAGATATGAAGAGGTGGCAAGAATACACAGAAAAACTGTACAAAAAAGATCTTCACTACCCAGATAATCATGCTGGTGTGATCACTGACCTAGAGCCAGACATCCTGGAATGTGAAGTCAAGTGGGCCTCAGAAAGCATCACTACGAACAAAGATAGTGGAGGTGATGGAATTCCAGATGAGCTGTTTCAAATCCTAAAAGATGATGCTGTGAAAGTGCTGCACTCAATATGCCAGCAAATTTGGAAAACTTAGCAGTGGCCACAGGACTAGAAAAGATCAGTTTTCATTCCAATCCCAAAGAAAGGCAATGCCAAAGAATGCTCAAACTGCTGCACAATTGCACTCATCTCACATGCTAGTCAAGTAATGCTCAAAATTCTCCAAGCCAGGCTTCAGCAATACGTGAACCGTGAACTTCCAGATGTTCAAGCTGGATTTAGAAAAGGCAGGAGAACCAGAGATCAAATTGCCAACATCCGCTGGATCATGGAAAAGGCAAGAGAGTTCCAGAAAAACATGTATTTCTGCTTGATTGACTATGCCAAAGCCTTTGACTGTGTGCATCACAAAAATCTCTGGAAAATTCTGAAAGAGATGGGAATACCAGACCACCTGACCTGCCTCTTGAGAAACCTATATGCAGGTCAGGAAGCAACAGTTGGAACTGGACATGGAACAACAGACTGGTTCCAAATAGGAAAAGGAGTACGTCAAGGCTGTATATTGTCACCCTGCTTATTTAACTTATATGCAGAGTACATCATGAGAAACGCTGGGCTGGAAGCACAAGCTGGAATCAAGATTGCCGGGAGAGGTATCAAGAACCTCAGATATGCAGATGACACCACTTACGGCAGAAAGTGAAGAGGAACTAAAAAGCCTCTTGATGAAAGTGAAAGAGGAGAGTGAAAAAGTTGGCTTAAAGCTCAACATTCAGAAGACGAAGATCATGGCATCTGGTCCCATCACTTCATGGGAAATAGATGGGGAAACAGTGTCAGACTTCATTTTTTTGAGCTCCAAAATCACTGCTGATGGTTACTGCAGCCATGAAATTAAAAGACGCTTACTCCTTAGAAGGAAAGTTATGACCAACCTAGATAGCATATTCAAAAGCAGAGACATTACTTTGCCAACAAAGGTTCGTCTAGTCAAGGCTATGGTTTTTCCTGTGGTCATGTATGGATGTGAGAGCTGGACTGTGAAGAAGGCTGAGCGCCGAAGAATTGATGCTTTTGAACTGTGGTGTTGGAGAAGACTCTTGAGAGTCCCTTGGACTGCAAGGAGATCCAACCAGTCCATTCTGAAGGAGATCAGCCCTGGGATTTCTTTGGAAGGAATGATGCTAAAGCTGAAACTCCAATACTTTGGCCACCTCATGTGAAGAGTTAACTCATT
Organism: Tragelaphus eurycerus; assembly: GCA_935064755.1. Classification (NCBI taxonomy): domain Eukaryota; kingdom Metazoa; phylum Chordata; class Mammalia; order Artiodactyla; family Bovidae; genus Tragelaphus; species Tragelaphus eurycerus. The sequence goes on from CAKXYN010000023.1 coordinate 20,616,361, forward strand.
GCAAAAGACCCTAATGCTGGGAGGGATTGGTGGCAAGAGGAGAAAGGGACGACAGAGGATGAGATGGCTGGATGGCATCACTGACTCGATGGACAGGAGTTTGAGTGAGCTCCGGGAGTTGGTGATGGACAAGGAGGCCTGGCGTGCTGTGATTCATGGGGTCACAAACAGTCGGACACGACTGAGCGACTGAACTGAACTGAACTGAACTTGTGCCATAAGGGTGCTGCTATCTGCATATTTGAGGTTATTGATATATCTTCCTGCAATCTTGATCCCAGCTGGTGCTTAATATGGCCCAGCAATTTCGCATGATGTACTCTGCATAGAAGTTAAATAAGCAGGGTGACAATATGCAGCAGTGGCGACCCACTCCAGTACTCTTGCCTGGAAAATCCCATGGATGGAGGAGACTGGTAGGCTGCAGTCCATGGGGTTGCTAAGAGTGGGATCTGACTGAGCGACTTCTGTTTCACTTTTCACTTTCATGCATCGGAGAAGGAAATGGCAACCCACTCCAGTATTCTTGGCCTGGAGAATCCCAGGGACGGGGAGCCTGATGGGCTGCTGCCTATGGGGTTGCACAGAGTCAGACAGGACTGAAGCGACTTAGCAGCAGCAGCAGCAATATACAGCCTTGACCTACTTCTTTCCCAATTTGGAACCAGTTCATTGTTCCATGTCTGGTTCTAACTATTGCTTCTTGACTTGCCTACAGGTTTCTCATGAGTCAGGTAAGTTCTGGTATTCCCATCTCTTTAAGAATTTTCCACAGTTTGTTGTGGTCCACACAGTCAAAGGCTTTAGTGTAGTCAATAAAGTAGAAGTAGATGTTTTTCTGGAACTTTCTTGCTTTTCTGTGATCCAATGAATGTTGGCAATTTGATCTCTAGTTCTTTTGCCTTTTCTAAATCCAGCTTGTACACCTGGAATTTCTCAGTTCACATACTGTTGAAGCTTAGCTTGGAGGATTTTGAGCATTATCTTGCTGGTGTGTGAAATGAGTGCAGTTGTGTGGTAGTTTGAATATTCTTTGGCATTGTCTTTCTTTGGGATTGGAATGAAAACCGATCTTTTCCAGTCCTGTGGCCATCACTGAGTTTTCCAAATTTGCTGGCATATTGAGTGTAGCACTTTCACAGCATCATCTTTTAGGATTTGAGATAGTTCAGCTGAAATTCCATCACCGCCACTAGTTTTATCCGTAGTGATGCTTCCTAAGGTCCGCTTGACTTTGAACTCCAGGATGTCTGGCTCTAGGTGAATGATCACACCATCGTGGTTATCTGGGTCATGAAGATCTTTTTTGTATAGTTCTTCTGTGTATTCTTGCCACCTCTTTATGTCTTCTGCTTCTGTTAGGTCCATACTGTTTCTCTCCTTTATTTTGCCCATCTTTGTATGAAATAGTCCCTTGGTATCTCTAATTTTCTTGAAGAGATCTCTAGTCTTCCCATTCCATTGTTTTCCTCTATTTCTTTGCACTGATCACTTAGGAAGGCTTTCTTATCTCTCCTTGCTGTTCTTTGGAACTCTGCATTTAGATGGGTATATCTTTCCTTTTCTCCTTTGCTTTTCGCTTCTCTTGTTTTTTCAGCCATTTGTAAGGGTTCCTCAGAGAACCACTTTGCCTTTTTGCATTTCTTTTTCTTAGGGATGCTTTTGATCACTGCTTCCTGTCCAGTGTTACAAACCTCCATCCATAGCTCTTCAGGCACTCTGTCTTCTGAAGATATCTAGAGCTTCCCTGGTGGCTCAGCTGGTAAAGAATCTGCCTGCAATGTGGGAGAGTTGGGTTTGATCCTGGGTTGGCAAGATCCCCTGGAGAAGGGAACGGCTACCCACTTCAGTATTTTGGCCTGGAGAATTCCATGGACTATCCATGGGGGTTGCAAAGAATCGGACATGACTTTCACTTTGATTCAGAATTTTAATTTGAGAAGGTAGTTCAATGAAATTTTATGCATAAATGTTTTATTTGAATTTTAATTGGTAGAATCTGAAGAAGATTTAAGAAATGGAGCATAAATATTTTATTTGAATTTTAATTGGTAGAATCTGAAGAAGATTCAAGAAATGGAGAAGAGTGATGAATCTAACACAGACCTGGAAGAGCTGAAAAATGCTGACTGGGTAAGATGGCTGAGTATTCTCTCTATTCTGTTTAGTGTTGGAGAAATCATATCATGTGATTATAATGCTAGTTTATCTTAAGGAATACCGTATGAATTGATATTATACCAAGTTGAAAACTATCTGATTTTATTAGAAACCGCTCCCCCTGCCCCGAGTCTCTCAGAATTTCAATGTTTTACACTATTGACCTTTCTAAGTGTATTGGTATCTTAGTATCTTATGTGTAAGTCAGTTTAAAGCTTTAGTGAGGCTGTAGTGAGGCCTGTTCATTATCCAGTGAATAGTCAAACTGGATTGGGGCCTGGGAATGCAGACGGGTCATGCAGTGTTTCTGCCCCCATGAGAGAGAAGACAGATTTCCAGGACAGATGACTGTGGTGTATTCATGTGACCCCGCCGAATGTCTGCTGTTTCTCCAGCAAGATGCTAGATCCTAGGCCTGCTGACCTCGAGGGTCACTGCCTTCCCGTAGGACTCAGAGTCAGGACAGGACAGTGACTGTGTGAAGCGGACTGAGCTGTGTGTTCAGCTGTGTGTGTGTAGTGGGAAGGCACATGGTAGGGTTCTGACTTTTCATGTTAAGGGTCCTGGATAAATAGTGACACACAGAGTGAGGAAATCAGAAAACACAGTTTAGGAGGTTAGGAACAAGTTGCTTTTGCCCTTGTTAGATTTTATTTGTCATTTTCTAACAGATTTATTAAGGTGTAGTGTATATAACAGTTGCATTATATTTTAAAAATACAGTTTCATCAGTTTAACATACATTTATGTAGCTATTTGAGCCACTTGTTAATTTTTAACACTGTATAATATTTCAGTTAAATATATTTTCTCTTTACTGAAGTTGAGACTGTCACAGCTTACAGGCAGGATAACAAAAGGGTAAAGTATAATAATAACATATTTAATATGTTTTATTATAAATACTTCACATATATCTCATTTTCTTGAAGGGCAGTAAAGCAACTTGGTATGACTTACAGATAAGGAATTTGATATTAAATAATTTGTAGAAAGACAGTAACAACACAAAAATTGTCATTTTTGAGCATTTTCTTTGTATAGAACACTATACCTCAGCTCTCCATAAGTTATAAAGTATCACTTTTTTTTATTGATGAGGAAGCCAGGGTTTAGAAATGGCAAACAACTTGCTTGGATGTCTACTGGCAGTTGGTGGTTGTACCAGTTAGCTGTGATCACAGTAGCGCTGTGTAACTGAACGTAACACTGTACCTCAGCCTAAAGCAGTAGTGTTTACTCAGCTCATGCATCTGTAGACCAGAGTGGTGGCTCCACTCTGCTTCATCTCTCTCCTGGATAATCCTGCTGGAGGGCCTTGTGCCAACCCACGCTAGGTGTTTCCATGGAGTGACAGGAGCAGAGTGACATGCCCTTGTACATTTGCTGTTGAAGCCTTTGGTTGTGTCATGTCCACTAATATTCCAGTGGCCAAGCCATTCGTAGAGCCAAACCCAGAGTCCAGTGTGAGAAGCCGCACCTTTGCAGTGCACAGAGCCACATGACAGGTGGGACACGAGGGGCACTGAGGCTGGATGCAGGTGGCACAGGGGTGAGTTAGGGTTTTATCCAGGCGTCTCCATAGTTAGAGCTGGTGGATTCTCGACTGGCTTTCTACCTGCTTTTTAGTCCCTAAAATCTAATTTTTAAAATAGTTTTTGTTTGGTTTATTTGGTGTTTTATAATCCAAGCTCTTAATTTCTTCTGTATGACTGTTAACTATTTAGAGTAAATTAGTAAATTTACTCACAAATGTTTTTCCACCCTTGGCTCCTTCAGGCTCGGTTCTGGGTACAGGTGATGAGGGATTTGCGGAATGGAGTAAAGCTCAAGAAGGTCCAGGAGCGGCAGTACAACCCGCTGCCCATTGAATATCAGCTCACCCCATACGAGATGCTAATGGATGACATTCGATCCAGAAGATACACTTTGCGAAAAGTGATGGTAAGTAACAGGAAACTCTTCATGGATTCAAATGGTTGGTTTTTGGTAATCTTGCTTGTTAAAAATTTTCTCACTATTACGTTTTAAAAATTATTGCTTCTCATAAAATTAATACATGGTCTTTATAGAAAAGTTGGTAAATATAATAAGCTCAAGAAGAAAAATTACAAATGTGTAATTTCACAGGTGAGACAGAAAGTTTGCTAACAGGCTGGTGCATAACCTTCAGTCTTTTTACTGTCCACTTTACTTGGGCAAAGTGGATTAATATTGAATACTTCGTCCTGTGACCAGTTGTTTTCACGTAACGTGAGCGTTTTCACATATCATGTGTTTCCCCGTGTCATTGTATATTCAACATCATCATTTCTAAGTGACTGCATCTTTTTCAGCTGCAGCTGCACCAGAGTTTATTAAGCTGATCAAGTTGTCTCGTTATAAGCAGGCTGTTTTGTGTAACCTTGCATATAAGTCTTTTTCAAAAGCTCCAGTGAAATCCTGAGTTAAGCTCTTAGAATTGGAACCCTGCTAGCTTTACCTCTGCACTGTGTCCTGAATCTCACCACCTCCATTTCAGAGCCCATTATCACCTCTCATTTAGACTATTACTGTGGCCCCCAGGTGGTCTTCTTCTCTTACTCTGGTCCCCAAAACAGCTTGAGTAAACCTGTTAAATTGAAAATGTGACCATGTCATTGCCCTGCGTAAAACCTTCCATTCTTTCCATCACACTCAGAATAAGCAGCCATTTTGACCTTGATCTCAGACAGAGTCTGGTGCGGGTTGCCTCTCAGCCCTCACCTTCTACCACCTTCCTGGCTGGTCCCCTCTTTACCCCCTGGTCTCTGCCACTACCTAAAAGGTGCCTCTTATGACCTGCAGCTGAGCCCTTGCTGGAGGCCTCCTCTCACATGTCTGCGTAATTCACTTCTCTTCACTTCTCAGGTCTCCACTGAAACTACCCACTCATTAGAAGAGTCCTTACCTAGATGTGTCCATGGCTCATGTTGCCATGTATTTTCAAATTTACTCTTTCTTACAAGTACAGGGACATGGTGACAACAATTTTTTTGCTCTTTTTGCTGAGATTATTAGGTAAAATAGTTTTCTTGATTAGTTATTTAGGGTATTTTATTTGACATATATGTTCATGTCATCTGTGAAAAGGGATCCATTTATTTCTTCGTTTCCAATCTGCGTGCCTGGTGGTCACCCTGGTTAGAACCTTCAGTTCTTTGTTGAATGGATGTGGCAAAAGCATGCATCCATATTGTTGGATTCCTGATTTTAGGGGAAATGCATTCAGTTTTTTCACAAGTGACTTTTACCATGCTGAGGTTTCTTTTCAGTCCAAGTTTGTTGCGTGTTTTTATCATAAAAGTGTGTTGGATTTTGACAAACCCTTTTTCTGCATCAATAAAGACAATCATGTGGGTTCTTGTGTTTCATTCTGTTAATGTGACATATTACATTGAGTGATTTTTCATATGTTAAACCACCCTTGTGTTTATGGGATAAATCCCACTTGGTCATGATGTACAATCCTTTTAACATGCTGCTAGAGTACTTCCTGATACTTTCTTAAGGATTTTTGTGTCCATGTTCAGAAGGAGTTTCATCTACTATTTTCTTGTGATGTCTTTGTCTGCCTTCATATTGGAGTAAGACTGGCCTCACAGAGTAAAATGGGGAGTGATACCTCTTTCTAATTTCTGAAACAGTTTGAGAAGGGTCGGGACTAATTCTTTAAATATTTGAGTAGAATCCACAAGTGAAGTCTTCAGGTCCTGGGCTTTTCATTGTTGGGAGATTTTTGATTGTGGATTTAATCTCTTTCCCTATTACAGATCTGGTCAGGTTCATGTCCTTACTTTCTTTCCTCCTCCCTCCTTCCTTCCCTTTGTTCCTTCTTAGTTTTGGTAGTTTGTATCTTTATAAGAACTTGTCTGTCTCGTCTAGATTGTCCTATATGTTATGTACAATTATCACAGTGTTCTCTTATGGCTTCAAGTTAATGGTCTACTGTTCTTTTCTTTAAGCCTAAGTGACTTCCTTTAGCATTTCTTATAGGGCAGAGTTACTAGTGATGAACTCTCTTAGTGCTTGTTTGCCTGAAGATGTCTTAATTTCTTCATTTTGAAGTAGAGTTTTGCTGGGTATAGGATTCTTGGCTGAAATTGTTTTTGTTTATCTTTAAACATTATCTCACTGCCTTTGGCCTCTATGTTTTCTGATGAGAAATCACCTGTGAATCTTTTGAGCATTCCCTGGTGGCTCAGACGGTAAAGCGTCTGTCTACAGTGCAGGAGACCTGGGTTCGATCCCTGGGTCGGGAAGATTCCCTGGAGAAGGAAATGGCAACCCACTCCAGTACTCTTGCCTAGAAAATCCCATGGACAGAGGAGCCTGGTGCAGGCTACTGTCCATGGGGTCACAAAGAGTCAGACACGACTAAGCGACTTCACTTTCTATGTGATAGTCATTTTTTGCTGCTTTCAATATTTTCATCTATCAATAATTTGACTACGTGTTCTGTTGTGGCCCTCTTTGAGTCTTTTGCTTGGAATTTATAGAAGTGACTCAGATGGTAAAGAACCTGCCTACAGTGCAGAAGACTGGGGTTTGATCCCTGGTTCAGGAAGATCCCCTGGAGAAGGGAATGGCAACCCACTCCAGTATTCTTGCCTGCCAAACCCCATGGACAGCAGAGCCTGGTGGGCTACAGTCCATGGGGTTGCAAAGAATCAGACATGACTGAGCAAGCAGCTTACACTTTCACTTCATTTTTCTTGAATGAGTAGATTTGTATTATTTTCAAATTTTGCAAGTTTTCAGCCATTGGTTCTTGACATTTTCTTTATCTTTTCTTGTCTTTTTAGTCCCTGTGGGACTCCTCTTATGTGAATGTTTGTACAGTTTGGAGTTTGTGAGTAGTAAGTAAGGAAAAACATTACTGCTTTATGGTACCCATTGTTTTTTTCCTTTTTCTGGCATTCTCTCTATGGCTAATTCCATGCAGTTCACTTGACTTAAGTTTATACTGAGCCCCTCTGCAGGGAACTGGGCAGATGGCAGTTCTAATGGTGATTGGTTTTGTGTGGGGTAAATTTTCATGTTTAGTCTAACAGGCTAAGATTCTAATTAATTCCTTATTATACATATTTGTACCTCCTAAAATGAGAGTGGAAAGTCAGCCACTCGTATTTAATCAGTCAAAAACCAGATGTATTTTTTTAAACTTTACTGTTATCAATGTTATGCCACTTTCTAATTTCTTTAAAAACAAATATTGTTGTAAAGAGTAAATACACACACGAAAATGCAAAGGATTTTCACATACAGTCTTTATCTGAGGCAGTATGTTAAGATGGCCTTAATTTAATCTTCAGGTTTAAAATGCGTAACTACACCATAGTAATTCACCTTTTTCTGTATATTTGTGAAGCTGATGGTGGGAATTGAATGACTTAGCCATATTGGATCATGTTCAGAATATTAAGTTATAGAAGTGTAAAACATTTCAATTGACTTCTTTCAAAGTGTTTTAGTAAAATAATTGTAACAAATAACTTCAAATAAGTCACCTTTAAAAATAAAGATGTATAGAAACTTAACATCTTTTATTTAGAAGTTACTTGTTTTTTTTTTAAGGCATTGTGACTCAAAAGTAAGATCACATTATATATATCTTATTTACTTATAGGTCTACAGTGTGTGTTCATTCTAGAAATTATTTATCCTTGCAGCTCAGATAACTTGTTTCAGAATGTATTAAAAAGTAATCTCACTGATCCAGTAGCGGAGTGGAATTTGCACACTTTCCCTCCTCCCTATCTAGAATAAAACTGACTCACATCTGCACTGGCCTGCCGTTTCTCTCGTGAGCACTGACACAACACTGGATAGCTGGGATCCAGGATCCAGCTTCTGACTCGTGAAGACACTGACATTACTGTGTTGTTTGGGGAATGGAACTTACAACTTTGGCCTTATTTCAAACATTTTCTTCCTCAACCCTGCTCTTGTGATGGAAAGGACATTAAAATAAAAGCAAGTGAAAAGTAGCTGGAAAGATATGTATTATCCTGTTCAGGAGTAGAAAAGAAAATTCTGATTAAGTTGTTCATACAAGGTTTAAAGAAAAAAATGGTGTAACCTGAGGTCCATGGGTAAAGAGTGGTGCGGTGGCGGGCCTGCAGTCCCACTGCTGGTGTACAGGCCTGCTTACACCAGGGACTAGCAATCCCAAGTTAGCTTGGTTCAGGTGGCTTTCACTTCTGACTCTCACATGGGGCATCCAGTCCTCACTGAGGCTGGTGGGGTGGGCACAGGGAAGAAGGCCCTGGATGTCAGGAGGCTTGTCATACACCTGAGTGGTCAGATTTGCAAGGGGGGTACTGGGTCTGGAGCAGCAGTTCATGTCCTTTTTTTTTTTTCTTCTTCTTCTTTAGTCAGCTTTATTTCTCACTTCAGTTCAGTCACTCAGTCATGTCCGACTCTTTGCAACCCCATGGACTGCAGCACACCAGGCCTCCCTGTCCATCACCAACTCCCGGAATTTACTCAAACTCATGTCCATTGAGTCAGTGATGCCATCCAACCATCTCATCCTCTGTCATCCCCTTTTCCTCCTCCCTTCAATCTTTCCCAGCATCAGGGTATTGCTCAGCTGACACAAAAATAGTGACATTAACAGAAAATAATGCAAGAGTATACAGCTACAATAAAAAATTAACAATTGACTAAGGACCATGATCAATTAAAATGTATTTAAGACTGGGAGACACATAAGAAAATTGTTCATGCCCAGAAATCTTACAGTTCAGATAAGAAAATACTTTATGGCAAAACCAATACAATATTATAAAGTTAAAAAATAAAATTAAATTAAAAAAATAAATATTAAAAAAAACTTTTAAAAAGTTTGACCAAATTTTATGATAATTATAAAGTTTTACATGACATTTCCAATAACAAATTGTGAAACTTAAAGAAACCTTTCTAACCTGTCCAAAAAAAATGAAAATCAGCCATAGGTGATAGAGGACTAACAAATTATCTTTTTTCCCTCCAATAAAATTGATGTATTATACAATTATTAGAGTATGATAAGATAAAAGAGTGGGTCACCAAAGTAGAGGGGAAGGTACAGAGGCTTTCCAGGCAATTCATTAATCAAAGCAGCATGCTCATTTTCTGATCTTTGAGAAGTTTAAAGTGTTCACCAGTTTTCAAAATGTATGATTTGTTAACATTTGTTTTTCATCATTTATGAGAAGCACAACAGAAAATGCCTATCAGGACTGTCTGTGTTTTCATGTGAGACTGGAAAATAAGTATGACTGACAGTCACAACTGTGCCTCCTGGGGGGGTCAGGGTGTGAGTTTACTAAGGTGGGATTTTGTGGATTTCTGGAGTTTTCTTAAACTTCTTAAAAAATCTTTGTGACTTATTGCTTTAAAAAGAGAGTACATTAAAGCAGGAGTCAGACAGACCAGGACTCTGCCAAACTCTGCATCTTACCAGTTCTATTGATACAGCAGACACCGTCCTTGACCTGAACCTGAATTCTGTCTACAGAATATGAACTGTCCCCAGCCCTTCCCCTTAATTTGTATTCCCAAACTTTGTACAAGGATGAAAACAAGAGGTGAAAGACTTTCTAAATTATATAATAATTAAGCATAGTATTATTTATTCCATTCATATTCATAATTTTAGAAAGTTTTTGTTGAAAGCATGTATCTTACATATAATTTCCCAGAATAGTAGAACTGCAGTGTGCTTGGCACTTCTTCAGTCCTACAGTTGTTTTTGCTCTGAATTGCTCAGCCGTTTACTCTCCATTTTATTGACTTGAAATTTGTCCTTGGTGGAGCCAGATTCCACTGCAGTGGCTTTGAAGTGATGTGTGTGGATGTGTGTGCCCAGAAACTTGTACAGACAATCCTGTCATCCCATGATGTATGTGGACGTGTATGGATGTGTGTGCCCAGGTGCGCTTGTACAGGCAGTCCTGTCGTCACACGGATCTTCTGCTTTCTGTCTCCTTTCAGGTGAATGGTGATATTCCCCCTCGGTTAAAAAAAAGTGCTCATGAAATCATCCTGGACTTCATCCGATCAAGGCCTCCTTTAAATCCAGTATGTGATCTGACACCTCCCCATGGCTGGCATACACCTTGGCAACATGTTCCCCCCACAGCCCGTGCCACAGAACACAGCTCCTGGAGGACTGTTGATGCTGAGCTTTTCTCTCTGATTGTGAAGCCTGACTGTGAACACAGTGCCACATAGCTTCTGTGTGCACTGCCGCCCTGTACTTAAGGGTACAGACACCTCACCTTGGTTACAGGAAACCCACACTGCTGCCTCCTCTTTAGCAGCAGCCATGGTCCTCTGTTCGTGGGGTTCTTTCTGGAGACCCTGGATCAGGGTGTTCTGATCAGGTCTGAGTGTTGATTTGTGTTTCCTCTGCTCTCTGCTTACCTCCCCTGGCTCCACAGCCAGCACTCACCAGGGCCTCTCAAACCCCTTGTATGTTCAGTAACTTCAGTAACTAGAAAGAAAGGGTATTTCCTTCTTAGTTTGTATACATCTAAAACATAGTTAATCATTCCTCTTATAGATCTTTTTTTAAGGGAAAGAGGCCACGTAGGAAATGGTTTTAGGAGGGCAGGTTGTGTAGAGCAGAGAGCATAGAGTCACAGCCCGGCTCTGCATACCCACGCACGGTGTGGTGATCTCACATTTTTTAGCAAATTTATCTTTTTGAGCAAGTTCATCAGCCTTCCCAAGTTTTTATTTCCTCAGCTGCAGACTGAAGTGAATGATCTAAGAAGGTTGTTATGACTTAAAAACGTTACATTCAAAAACAATAATAGAGATGACATACTGCTTGCATTGCAGCAGCTTGCCTGTCATGGTAGCGTGTAAGGAGCATAACAGCAGTTCAGTTCAGTCGCTTAGTCGTGTCCGACTCTTTGTGACCCCATGAACTACAGCATACCATGACGATAGCTGGAGCACAACTGACTCATTAGTGTGGCCTGAGTTCATGTGCCTGAACCACTGTGCAATCCAGTCATCTTATGGCTTGAAAACTCTTTTATCAAGCAGAATGGCAGTCAGTAAAATATAATTTCATAATACTGTGTTGTATGAGTGGACTTCAGTAAGAATTATTTAAAGATAACTACTCCAACTCTAGCTATTACTTTTTTCCCAAGGCCTCAGCCAGAAAACTGAAACCTACTCCACCACGGCCCCGGAGCCTCCACGAAAGAATCCTGGAAGAGATCAAGGCTGAGAGGAAGCTGCGGCCTGTGTCCCCCGAGGAGACCAGACGCAGCAGGCTCGGTGAGTCCCAGGCAGGAGAGTCGCCCACCCTGGAAACACACTCGCCTCACTCCTCTCCCTCCCTGTCTCTCCTTCTCCCCCCAACACACACACCCTTACAAGTGACATTCATTCTCAAAATAACATGGAGTAGGAAGTTCCTCCCTGAGATGCCAAGTATAAGGGCACCACACTGCAGTGTGGGCGGAGCTCTGCAGATCCCCGGATGTGGTTTTAGGACAGCCCTTTGCCTCTTTGATCTTCCATTCCTTGGTTGGCAGGAGGAGGATACAGACTCCTCCACATGTTCATGTGACTTCCATGTAAGAATGAATCAAATAGGATACTTTATAAATGGTAGTACACACATGGATAAGTTGCTACATTTTAGGAATAGAAATAATAGATACATCAAGTTTCTATTGTCTTAATTATGGTTTAAAGTTATGTGTTATGTGATGAGAGACTCTACTGATAGCACTTATTACTGAACTTCCTTTATAGTTATTTTATGTTTTTTATTAGCGTACACTGATTTTCATTTAGAGCAAGACCATATTATGACATGTAAACAGCTCTCCTCCAGTTTGTAAAATGAAAGATTCCCAAGATATTCAGGGAGATAGCATCTGGTGGCACCTGCCTGGGAAAGGAGCTGGTGCCAAGACCCTGTCTCCTGGTTTCTCTTCCCATCTCTTCCTCCCCCACGCCCACTGGGGCCTCAGGTTGCTACCACGGCTCCTCCTCCTCGAGAAGCCACACACTCCCCTTGGTGTGTTTCTGATTTTCTCGGCTCCCACCCTGCGCACAGGCTTCTCTGAAAGTTCAGACCCACATGTGCAGCCAGCCATCACTGGGCAGGACCTCCTCCCCCCACTTGCAGGACAAGTCCCACCACAGGTGACCTTACCTGCTTTTCCCAAAAACTGTCTGCCACTGCTCCCATCTCAAAGCCCAGGGCCAAGAGTGCAGTGTCCCCTGCGACTGGGTCCAGCAGCCAAGCCCTTGATCTGACTGCTTCTGATCTTCAGGGTCCTCCTCTCCTCTGAGCCAGGTCTCCCCTCCTCTGTCTGCTTAATTGCATCAGCTCTGATGGCTCCCCTGACCTCCTGTGACTCTCAGTCACTGTGTGGTGATGCTCTCTGTCTGCTGCTGGGCCATGGTCACAGGGCCAACTTCCATCTTGCTAGCTGCTGTGACCCCATCTGCATTATAGGTAACAGCTATGGAAAGTGCTTCCCGAGGTGCTAAAGCAGTAGAATAGCTTCCCTGGCCAGAGCTGGAGAGTGAGGAGAGGCCAGGTGCATATATTCCTGTTGATTTTATGCCAGTGAGTGTTTCCCTTTAAAATGATTAAAACAAATCCATACGAGCATTTACATAGTAATGAGCCAAAACTGCATAGGATGTAAGTGGAAAGTTCTTATCCTGGGAGTCCCTGAATGAGCCTGAGGAAGGTCTGTGCATCCTTGCAGTGTAACACATTTGTACATATTTCCCAGGGGGCATGTGTGTGGGGGCGGTCCATAGTTTTCCCCAGATTTCTAAAGAGTGCACAGTCTCAAGGAACAAGAACCACTATGGAAATATAAGGAGATGATATTATAGAATGTCAGCTTAAGACAAGATTTTAAAAGAATTACTGTGTCTTGAGATGGAATAATAGGGTAATAGGAAATATTTAACAGAACTATAAGATAAAATCCACATATTACCATGAGAAAAGTAAACTTCATGCTTTACAACAGTAAATTCCAGTGGAAGCACCAGTGGGACAGAGGAGCAGGACATAAAGGGCCAAGTGATGGGATGGTGCTTCCTACACAAGTGCTCTGAACCCGGGGTGAGGGGTGAGCAGGTAGGAATCCTGCCCACAGGCACTGACCGGAGAACGTCCATGGCAGGGGTGCCTGTGAGCCCTGACAGCAGCCAGTCAGGTGTGCGGTACGGCCAGGGGCTGAGTGTGCGGGAGACCGGCAGTCCTTGTGAGCAGCAAAGGGACGCTGCATGTGGTATCACATGTCCTCATTGTATACATGTTCTTCTGTTTCGCTTAAACAAATTAGATGCTAGCTAACAGGAAACATGCTTTAGAATAATTAAATACCAATTTTGTGTTTAGTATGTCTTACTCTTTTGTTTTATCCTTATGAATTAGTGTTTCACAACAACCAGAATTGAGTTGTTGTCGAAAGTCATTGTTCTATGAGAGTCTTTAAAATTGTTAAAATTGATCTTTAACCTTAACTAGAAAATAAGAAATTGGGCTCTTCTCCTTCTGCTGATCTACATTGGTTCTTACTACACAATTTCACTTTGAGAAGTTTAGATAAAATTGACAGGATTATCTTGAAGAAAAGAAGTGAAAGTGTTAATCACTCAGTCATGTCTGACTCTTTGCAACCCCATGGACTGTAGCCCACCAGGCTCCTCTGTCCATGGGATTCTCCAGGCAGGAATACTGGAGTGAGTTGCCGTTTGCTTCTCCAGGGGGTCTTCCTGACCCAGGGATTGAATCTGAGACTCCTGCGTGGCAGGTAGATTCTTTACCATCTGACCGCATCCTGAAGAAAAGTTTCCCTAAATAGTTTTATAACCTTTCCTCTCCTTGTTAATTGCAAGTAGAAACCCACTATCTAGAAATTGGGCAAATGTTTAAAGAAGAGACGTGCCCCATGATTTCAGCAGCAGCAGTGCACTGTGACAGGGCTCGCACGTCATGTGGTGCACACAGGAACTGCATCCTCACGCGGGATTGTGGCAGCAGGAGTGTCTTCCCACGTGGGTGAATGTGACCCACAGCGTGGTCTGTGAGGGTGTGATGACTGACGTGTGTCCAAGTTGTCTTATATGTGTCCCTATTATTTTACAGGCTAGTTCCATATTGTTTTCCTATTAAGTCTGAATTTACTGTTCCTATGCATCAGTCTTTGTTCACAACTGGTCATTTTCTTTTTCCTAACAGTTTTCTGACATCTCATACTATATTGAGATTTGAGGTTGTAAATGGTTCCTTTAACATCTGCCAAAAACATATGAAGAGACTTCATTTTGTTAAATGTGGATATTAGAACTCTACAGTTCTACATCTGCCTCAGAAATGTGAGGACCTTCGGGTCTGCCCGCTTCTGACTACACAGGCACCTGTCCTCCCTGATGGTGGTGGGGTGGGATAGGAGGGATGGAGCTGGTAAGAGCTTGGGACTGCAGTGAAAATGGGTAATTCTCACTCTTACAAATACCCAAATTCTTTTATCAGCTTTATTGAGATATAATTTACCTACCATAAAATTCACCCATTCAATGTTTTTTAATGTATATAATAAAATTTTTAAAACAAATGGCTTCCAACAGGAAATAAGTAAGTTTATTCTTAAGAAATTCCATTTGTTTAACTGTTACTAGGTGCACTGCTCTGAGCACCTTTTTATTTGGTATGGAATTGTTTAATTTTTCTAACAATCCCTTGAAATAGGTACCATTTTTCCCATTTTACACTTGAAGTAATGGAAGCACAGAGAGGTTAAGTACCTTGCCCAGAATCACACTGCATGTAAGTGGCAGAGCTGAGGTTCAAACTCAGGCTCTCTGGCTCCTGAGGCCTTGCTTTAAGTGCCAGGTCTGAGGGCCTACAGTGGAGAATTAGTGACTAGTGATGCTGGTAGTGCCTGAATGAGATTTTTACAAGCTGTTTGACCTGTATGCAGAGAGCCAACTTCTCATCCTGAAATAAATTAAGAATACGTTTGTTCTTAAATTTTAAGATTTTGTATATTCCCTAAAAGCATGTTTTAAAACATGGTTCGTTTTTTCTTTTGAACTCTTTTTTATTTAAGTAAAAAGTCCTTGTGATTCTAAACTGTTTTTATCTTTATCATGCTTTCGTTCTTAACATGTTCTTAAAAAGCTGTTTTTTTTTCTTTTATTGTTACTCCGTTTCAAGTCTTAGTGATATAGTTAAAACTAAGATGCCATATTGCAGATAGTTTATCTCTGCCTTCTGCCTCAAAAGTATGGAGTGTGCCACCGCAGGTCTTGAACCCTCCTCCCTTTTTTGTCCTCCCTGTAAAGCCTAACATCTGAATTACTTTCCTTTTATTGTTTGTTTTCTTTTTTCAGCAATGCGGCCACTTAGCATGTCTTACAGTTTTGACTTGTCAGGTAAAGCACTTTCACACCTGACGCGGGTTTTGTGGTCTCTGTGAAATACATTTCATTCATCTGCTTGTTCAAACATGTCAGAAAAGAAAATTGAAAGGCTTCTAAGCTGTGGTCAGTCATATAAAACAGACTTTCTTTGAAAATGGTTTAAAAAAATAAAACTGTAATAAATCTGTTGCTTCCCAAGGGCCTGTGGAAGAACCCTGATGCTTGTGGTTGTGAAATGTGCTGTCCATTAACACCCAGTCTCATAAAGCAGTGGAGAGTCTTAAGAGAACTCTGCCTTCAGAGCCTAGAAACAAGAAAGAGTTTTGACACTTGTTACTCTTTGAAGCATTCAGTTATTCAAGCAGCTAAACTTGGAAGTGTCAGCTGCTTCCAAAGACAAGTGCTCCACAGTTGGGGGACGAGAGCCAGTCGTATACCCGGGGCTTCTGTACATGGGGCCTCGTCATGCTGGTGGTGTGCTGGTTAAGAGACTTTGGTTGTAAAACACAATCATGTGTCCTGGGTTTGTAGTACAAGTTTAGAGCCCTTCTGTTAAATAGACAGGGATTAATGGTGAAACAAGTAAACTATTCATGGCAAAATTTGATCTGTAAAATCAGCCCCTTTTTAAATTGAGTTTTTAAACTGTATATGAGCGAATTTTCAAAGCCAGCTTGCTCCCAAATGAAAAATGTTTTGCACATTAGAATTTTGGAGTTTGGAAGCTGCTGCTTTCAATGTGAAATGAGATAAGACATTGGCACTAGTATTTCCTTCCAAAATTTTTTTGTGTCCCATGAAATTGTTGGCATATCTTACACACAAATTCATATTTAAAGAGCCTGAGAGTTCTAGTATCATGTTCTGTCTGAATATTTGCTGAACATCTTCCAACTGCAAAACTAGTTCCCATCTGCTTTTTAAATTTCTGTATATTTGTGGTTCCCTTAGGCATGACTAATATTTCCCTCTCAAGAAACTAAAATACATCAGTCTTCACTTACTACTTCTGACTGACCACTGAAGAGCTTGTTCTGTTTTCTTTATCCATTTGACAATTTTTATTTTATCAACCATTTGCAGAGTAACTTTGTAAAAAAAAAATTGATCTGGAAAATAAACTCAGCAGTGTTTGAGAACATGTGTATTACTGCTAATCTCCAAAAGTTGGCAGTCCATATTAAGATCTTCTAAATACCTATTAAAGATGGTCCTCCCCAGTGGACTCTGGGAGTAGCCGGCTCCCGAAACACCCTGACTGTAGGCACAGGTGGCTGCCCTGGACTGTCTGCATGCCCATACACATGTAATTGTATGTAGGTGTGTCTGTGGAAAATATGATATTTTCCTGTGCTGGGAAGAAAATTCTTGGTGCTGAGCCTCCTTGATGTGAAGGAGCAACAGGAATTTTGATTTGCTGTCACTGCTTATCATTTGCCATAGTCTATTTTGTACCTTAATGTACTTTGTTCTTTTCACATGCTTCATTTTCTGATTCTTGTGTTTTCATGTTTTCATTGTGACCTGTTGACTAATCAATAATGTTCCAAATTATAAATGGAAAAGATTGATCCATTCTTCTGACCTAAATACAAGAGCTGGAATGTGTTTCTAATTTAAGTTGAGACATTAGCAAACTAAGGAGTAAATTTTTAAATATGTAGTATAGATAATGCACACTAGAATAGGACAGAATTGATATGTGTCCTATGCTTAGGTATGTTTTAGAAATACTAATCCTTAGTGGAAATCTTAATCCATCAACCTTAAGGTAAGTATAATTTATTTTTCTGATGTAAATAAATATACAGTCTGTATTTCAGTCATATTTCCTCCAACTAAATAAGGCAGCAGCCGCTGGGTGTATCTAATAGACATAATTATTACACTATGTAAAATAGAAATTATTATGTATTTAATACTGTGGTTATGCGTTTTAGATTCTGAACCTAAGGCATGTGACTTCTAAAGCTATATCTAGCATCTTGAATAGTTTGCTTACTTATAAATATCATCAGAAATTGTCTTATGTAGAAGAAGTATAAAGTCTTATCCAAGGGTTTGGTTTTCTCATCAGATACAGTGAAGTAATGAGGATTTATTCATTTGAATGGAAGATATAATCAAACTGCTTAAAAATACCTCTTAATAGTATGTTTCAGATCAGATCAGATCAGTCGCTCAGTCGTGTCCGACCCTTTGCGACCCCATGAACTGCAGCACGCCAGGCCTCCCTGTCCATCACCAACTCCCGGAGGTCACCCAGACTCACATCCATCGAGTCAGTAATGCCATCCAGCCATCTCATCCTCTGTCGTCCCCTTCTCCTCCTGCCCCCAATCCCTCCCAGCATCAGAGACTTTTCCATTGACTCAACTCTTCACATGAGGTGGCCAAAGTATTGGAGTTTCAGCTTCAGCATCATTCCTTCCAAAGAAATCCCAGGGCTGATCTCCTTCAGAATGGACTGGTTGGATCTCCTTGCAGTCCAAGGGACTCTCAAGAGTCTTCTCCAACACCACAGTTCAAAAGAATCAATTCTTTGGCACTCAGCTTTCTTCACAGTCCAACTCTCACATCCATACATGACCACTGGAAAAACCATAGCCTTGACTAGACAGACCTTTGTTGGCAAAGTAATGTCTCTGCTTTTGAATATGCTATCTAGGTTGGTCATAACTTTCCTTCCAAGGAGTGAGCGTCTTTTAATTTCATGGCTGCAGTCACCATCTGCAGTGATTTTGGAGCCCAGAAAAATAAAGTCTGACACTGTTTCCACTGTTTCCCCATCTATTTCCCATGAAGTGATGGGACCGGATGCCATGATCTTCGTTTTCTGAATGTTGAGCTTTAAGCCAACTTTTTCACTCCCCACTTTCACTTTCATTAAGAGGCTTTTGAGTTCCTCTTCACTTTCTGCCATAAGGGTGGTATCATCTGCATATCTGAAGTTATTGATATTTCTCCTGGCAATCTTGATTCCAGCTTGTGATTCTTCCAGCCCAGCGTTTCTCATGATGTACTCTGCATATAAGTTAAATAAGCAGGGTGACAATATACAGCCTTGACGTACTCCTTTTCCTATTTGGAACCAGTCTGTTCCATGTCCAGATCTAACTGTTGCTTCCTGACCTGCATACAGATTTCTCAAGAGGCAGGTCAGGTGGTCTGGTATTCCCATCTCTTTCAAAATTTTCAGTTTATTGTGATGCACACAGTCAAAGGCTTTGACATAGTCAATAAAGCAGAAATAGATGTTTTTCTGGAACTCTCTTGCTTTTTCCATGATCCAGCGGATGTTGGCAATTTGATCTCTGGTTCCTCTGCCTTTTCTAAAACCAGCTTGAACATGTCGAAATTCACGGTTCATGTATTGCTGAAGCCTGGCTTGGAGAATTTTGAGCATTACTTGACTAGTGTGTGAGATGATACAAATAGCTTACAAATAGCTGTGAAAAGAAGAGAAGCAAAAAGCAAAGGAGAAAAGGAAAGATATAAGCATCTGAATGCAGAGTTCCAAAGAATAGCAAGGAGAAATAAGAAAACCTTCAGTGATCAATGCAAAGAAATAAAGGAAAACAATAGAATAGGAAAGACTAGAGATCTCTTCAAGAAAATTAGAGATACCAAGGGAACATTTCATACAAAGATGGGCTCGATAAAGGACAGAAATGGTATGGACCTAACAGAAGCAAAAGATATTAAGAAGAGATAGCAAGAATACACAGAAGAACTGTACAAAAAAGATCTTCACGACCAAGATAATAACAATGGTATGATCACTCATCTAGAGCCAGACATCCTGGAATGTGAAGTCAAGTGGGCCTTATGAAGCATCACTATGAGCAAAGCTAGTGGAGGTGATGGAATTCCAGTTGAGCTATTCCAAATCCTGAAAGATGATGCTGTGAAAGTGCTGCACTCAATATGCCAGCAAATTTGGAAACTCAGCAGTAGCCAGAAACAGGACTGGAAAAGGTCAATTTTCATTCCAATCCCAAAGAAAGGCAATGCCAAAGAATGCTCAAACTACTGCACAAATCTACTATAAATGACTTTAAAATTTTTCTTAAGTAAAAGCATCCATAAAATCATGTGTCTTATGTAGTAATTATATTTTTTTCTGAAACATTAACTATATAACCATTAGAACTGTTGTGATGTCCCTCCTCACTCCACTGGGGATTTTGCCCTGGGAGCCTGGACTGTGAGCACCACCCTGGGGACACTCACCCCTCCAGCAGAGCTGCGGCTGGGGCATGGAGAGCCAGGCTGCGGGAGAAGCCTGTGCCTTCTGCTGAGGCGCAGGCCCTGGAAGAAGTATATGGAGAGTGTGTGCTGTGGAATACAAATTTTCAGAATATACTTCAAGATCATTTTTAAACATTGTCTTTTTTTCCTTCACTAGGAATTAAGCAGTTAGCCCAGTCATTTTCTCCCTTCTCTCTTGAGAGCTTTCCTGGTACTCCTGTGAGTGTGGCAGCCTGTAGTTCTCCTCCAATGAAAGGTCTATTGAAGGGTTTTAAGCTTTACAGTTTGTGTGAAAACCTGCTGCTTCTGCCTCTTTGTCCCCTTCAGCATACCCCTCCCCCAATTAAACATTTTTTCTAGCTGCTTAATACCTGGAGAAGTGATAACAAAGTTAACTTGTGCATTGTCAGATTTTCTACTCAACACTTTATGTAAAATGATAAATGATTGACAGGTCTGTCTCTTTCCTTCCCTCCCTCATTCCTTTCCTCTGCTCACTCAAACCCTTCCTTCTCGTTCACAAGGACAGTTCTAGTTCTGGCCTTCTTGAGCTCTGAAATCAGGCAGAAATTGTAAATATTAAGTTAGATATACATCATTTATAATAAATAGTTTACATAATTCTTTTAAATCATGTCAAGGAAGGCTGTACTAGAGTACACTTTCTGAATCTTACCTGGAAGCCCATGTCTTCCATTTGAAGCCTGTGAATATTATACAGTGGGGGAGCTACTGTAAACAGAACCTTATGTTTTGTGTTAATTTCAGGTACAACGCTTCCTGCCAGAAATGAGCAATAGCCATGTCTTTTCAGTGCTCAGTACACTCTTCACCTCTGACCCATCAGGGGAGTTTCACATACTGTTCCACGGCTATGGAACTGCTTTTTCTCATTTTTAAATACTCTAGTAGTTAGTTATTAAAAATATTAGTTACCGAAACACTGAAGAAATTTAACTCCACTTGCACTGGAAGATTACAGGCTTTTGGAACTGGTGCTGCCAAGGCTCCTGTGTCAGCTCTGCTGAGCTGGCCGTGAGCGGCTGAGTCACGCTGAGCCTTAGTCCATTCGCTCACGAGTGGAGATAAAAGTCAGTGTTAATAATTGCTAATGTTTATTGTGCGCCGCCTTTATTACACACACTATTAAGTGTTTTATATGCAGTTGTTGACTTATGTAATCTTCACAGCAAGCCCACTTCTGCTGTTAGCCCTATTTAACAGATGAGGACTGAATTTGTTGTAATTGCTCAAGGTCAGACAAGTAGCAGCACAGTTAGACTCTGAATCCGAACTGTCCTCGCCTTGCTGTTCTTTGTGCTTTAAGCTCTACACTCCCTACGCAGTAGCTTGTGCTGTGCTACGTACCCTACGTAACGTACGCACTGTGCTCTTGCCCTGTGCTCACACCCTCTGGCCTCCCAGCTCCTGTGCTCTCTCTATAATCTGCAGTCTGTACTCCCAACTCCTTGCTCTGCACTCTGCCCCGTCCTGGACACACACTCTGCTCTGTGCTCCCAGCCCTGTGCTCTAGTCTCTGTAGTCCAGTCTGTGTTCCCCACTCTGTGGGCTCACACCCTCTGTGCCATGTGCTCTCTGCTCTGGCCTCTCCCCCCGTCCTCTATAATCTATAGTCTGTACTCTGCACTCCGTGCTCAGCCTGTAATCTATATAGTCTGTACTCTGCACTCCGTGCTCCACACTGTGGGCTCACACCCTCTGTACCGTGTGCTCTCTGCTCTAGCCTCTCCCCGCTGTCCTCTATAGTCTATATAGTCTGTACTCTGCACTCCGTGCTCGGCACTGTGGGCTCGCACCGTCTGTGCCGTGTGCTCTCTGCTCTGGCCTCTCACCCCCTGTCTTTTATAAGCTATAGTCTGTACTCCGCACTTCGTGCTCTGTATCCTGCTCCCACACTTCTTTCACTGCCTTTCCATCCAGATTTGAGCTTGGGATAATCTGTATCAGCTTTATCAGAAGGAATGTATCCCAGATTCTGTGTTTTCATGTTTACATGTGCATAGATAATTGGCTGTTTTTTAGACACAAACTGCCCTCAGTCTTGCAGCCCCATGCCGGAGGCTTGTGTACACCGTCATTTCCATCAGTCCATCACTGACTCTTAAGAGGCTCAAGGGAGCTCGAGCCTCCCTGGGCCTCTGGGAAGTAAAACAACTGGAGTTGGTTTTCTGTAGGATTTCTCCCAGTTCTAAATTTTAATCTACACATATAGTGAATATATAGTTGTTCATGGAAAGGTTTCCTGTATTTGAGTGTTGACAGTTAATGTCAAACACATGTGTTATATGCCCAGGTGTTACTGTGTGTGGCCTCTATGCTGTCTACATGACATAGGAATGCCTTTCAGCTCAGTGCAGGTGCTTGAAGACTCCTTTTGGTCCACTGACCACCTTTCTGTACTGAGGGAAAGGTCAGCTTTTGCCTTTTTTTCCCCAGAGGTGACAACCGCTGAATCTCCCAAGAATGTTGCAGAATCGTCCATGGTGAATGGAGGTGTGGCATCACAGCCCAGAGAAGGTGGGTCAGGAGCCACCCAGCAGGTGCCTGTGCCGCAGAAGAAACTCCTCAAAGCCCCGACTCTGGCTGAGCTGGACAGCTCCGACTCAGAGGTGAGGCCCACGCCTGTTCAGGGTCAGCCTCCATGGGTCCTTATGTCGCTCCAGCCACTGCTTGCCCTCCTCCCAGTTTTCAGCCAATACAGTTGAGTCACTCAGTCATGTCCAACTCTTTGTGACCACTTGGACTGCAGCACACTAGGCTTCCTTGTCCATCACCATCTCGAGCCTGCTCAAACTCATGTCCATTGAGTCGGTGATGGCATCCAACCATCTCCTCTGTCTTCCTTTTCTCCTGCCTTCAATCTTTCCCAGCATCAGAGTTTTTCCAGTGAATCAGTTCTTCATATCAGGTGGCCAAAGTACTGGAACTTCAGGTCTTATAATGAATATTCAGGACTGATTTCCTTTAGGATTGACTGTTTGATCTCCTTGCAGTCCAGGGGACTCTCAAGAGTCGTCTCCAGCTCTCACATCCATACATGACTACTGGGAAAACCGTAGCTTTGAGTATCTGGAACTTGGTCAGCAGTGTAATCTCTCTGCTTTTTAATATGCTGTCTGGGTTGGTCATCAGAGAAGGCCATGGCACCCCACTCCAGTACTCTTGCCTGGAAGAGGAGCCTGGTAGGCTTCAGTCCATGGGGTTACTGAGTCGGACACAACTGAGAAACTTCACTTGCACTTTTCACTTTCATGCATTGGAGAAGGAAATGGCAACCCGCTCCAGTGTTCTTGCCTGGAGAATCCCAGGAACGGGGGGGCCTGGTGGGCTGCCGTCTATGGGGTTGCACAGAGTCGGACACGACTAACATGACTAGCGGCAGCAGCTGGGTTGGTTTTCTTTTTCAAAAGCAGCTTTTCTTCCCAGGAACAAGCGTCTTTTAACTTTCATGGCTGCAGTCACCATTTGCAGTGATTTTGGAGCCCAAGAAAATAAAGTCTGTCACTGTTTCCACTGTTTCCCCATCTATTTGCCATGAAGTGATAGGACCAGAAGCCATGATCTCAGTTTTTTGAATGTTGCGTTTTAAGCCAGCTTTTTTA
Source organism: Tragelaphus eurycerus (assembly GCA_935064755.1). Lineage (NCBI taxonomy): Eukaryota > Metazoa > Chordata > Mammalia > Artiodactyla > Bovidae > Tragelaphus > Tragelaphus eurycerus. Next base: position 20,639,826 of record CAKXYN010000023.1, read on the forward strand.
CTCTCCTCTTTCACCATCATCAAGAGGCTCTCTAAAATTTCTGCCATTAAATTTGGTGTCATTTGCATATCAGAAGTTGTTGATATTTCTCCCTGAAATCTTGATTCCAGCCTGTGCTTCATCCAGCCTCTCATTTTGCGTGCTGTACTCTGCATATAAGTTTAATAAGCAGGGTGACAATATACAGCCTTGATGTACTCCTTTCCCAGTTTGGAACCAGTCTGTTGTTCCATGTCCGGTTCTAACTGTTGCTTCTTGACCTGCACACAGGTTTCTCATGAGGAAGGTAAGGTGGTCTGGTATTCTCCTATCTTTAAAGAATTTTCCACAGTTTGTTGTGATCTACACAGTCAAAGGGTTTAGCATGGTCAATGAAGCAGATGATTTTCTGGAATTCTCTTGCTTTTTCTGTGATCCATTGGATGTTGGCAGTTTGATTTCTGGTTCCTCTATCTTTTCTAAACCCACCTGGAAGTTCTCAGTTCACGTACTGTTGAAGCCTAGCTTGGAGGATTTTGAGCATTACCTTGCCAGTATGTGAAATGAGTGCAGATGTGTGGTAGTTTGAACATTCTTTGGCATTGCTCTTCTTTGGGATTGGAATGAAAAGTGACCTGTGGCCACTACTGAGTATTTCAAATTTGCTGGCATATTGAGTGCACACAGAAAGGTTTTGTTTTTGAACTAAGATCGTTAAAAAGTAAATTATAGAGACAGATCTAAAACCCAAATCTAAGCCCACAATCTTCATATCTCATAAACTTTCTAGTATTCCAACTAGCAGTATATGAGAATGCCTAAATGAAAGTAATTTAAACTGGAAAGGGGCTTAGAAATTGTGTTCAGCATCATTACTTTGTAGTAAGAGCACAGCTTAGTGGAGGTAGAGGCTCAGTTTACAAAGTCAGACAACAGAAAAGTAACAGAATCCCCGCCAAACTATGAATAGACCTCCCAGCACCAGGTCTGCTTCCACTGCTGTTTTTTTCTTTTCTGAAAATTCTTAATCTCAATGGGTTTTTTTGGCCTGTCTTTAATAACCTCTACTAGCCTGACCCAGGTAACATTGTAAAAGTCAAGATAAGCGTTGATTGGCACTATATCAAAGCTTTCAGTAGGAAAGCGAAGCTCAGGAGCTGTATCTGTGCCTTAACTAGGCGTCTTGTCAAAAAAAAAGGGAGATTTTCCTTCCTGCCCAGTGAGTTCGGTGCCCAGGCTTGTATCTGAGATGACTCTGGTGGCCTCAGGGACAGCCTCACCCTGGGAGCACAGCTGTGGGACTTCTGACAGTGAGAGGGACTTCTCACATTGTTGAGTGTCAAAGACTAGTATAATGCTGCTGTGAATAATGGAGCTCATGTATCTTTTTGAATTAGTGTTTTTGTTTTTTTCAGATATATACCCAGGAGTGGAATTGCTGGGCCATATGGTAGTTCTGCTTTTAGTTTTTTGGAGAAACCTCCATACTGTTCTCCACAGTGGCTGCAGTGATTTACATTCCCGCAAACAGTGTACAAGTGTTCCCACTTCTCCGCATCCTCTCCAACATTTATTATTTACGTGTTTTTTTGTTTGTTTTTGATGATAGCTGTTCTGACAGGTGTGAGGTGATAGCTCCTTGTGGTTTTGATTAGAATTTCCCTGGTAGTTGGCAGTGTTGAGCATCTTTTCATGTACCATGTTGGCCATCTGCATTTCCTGTTTGGAAGAATGTCTGTTTGGTTCTTCTGCTCATTTTTTAATTGTTTTTTCTTGATGTTGAATAAGATGAACTGTTTAAGTCCTGTTTATTTATTTTTGCTTTTATTTCCTATTTTAGGAGATGGATCCAATAAAATATTGCTACAATTTATGTCAGTGAGTGTCCTCCTTATATTTTCTTCTGGGAGTTTTATGGTATCTGGTTTTACAGTTAGGTCTTTAATCCACTTTGAGTTTATTTTTTAATGGTAGGATTAGTTTTCAAGTAGTCTGAAAGTGGATCAGCTCCCTCAGGTAGGCAGGCAGAAGCAGGGGGCCGTCCACGGCTTCTGGGAGAAAATCCCAAGAAGCGCTGAGCCACACCCCTCCCCACAGCAATCCCATGTCCACCCTGCCTGCCCAGGGCGGGATCCTCACTGCTCTCAGGGGAAGCATTTAAGACCCTTGGGAAGGAAGGAGGCTACGCAGCATGGACATGCCTTAGTAAAGTCAGCTGTAACAGTGGTTCTGGGACGGTTGGTTGAAGGATGTACAGCGGGGATGGTTTCTGCTGTTTGAATCAGGAGCTCCCACCTCATAACTGCTGAGAAGTCCTGTGTATGACTTTTTCTTTTTGAGATACTCATAGCTTTTACTTCCTTTTGACCTGCCAGAAGCAGGAGATAAGCTAGTTCTCACTGACTTTTCTGGAGACGTGTACGATGTCCCATGCATGACCTTGGGTGAGGCTTGGCCCGTGTCACCTGGTTTGTTCTTAGCGGTGAGCACCAGGAGGAGGTGGCTGTTCAGACCCTTCTTGTGTGGGCTCTGTGGGCTACATGGCTTTCTTCTCCTGTTCCTTGACTAGGTCCTTTGTAGTGGGGCTTGTTCAAAACTAATGCTTTCCACACTAAGTAGGTCAGAAAGGATTTTCACTATTTGTCTCACATGATCATAGATTAATATATTAACCTAACTTTCTTCTATATTTAAAAATATTTAGCAGTTTTCTCTATGTATTCTGGAATTGAGTTGTCTTCTAGTTAATATATATCTCCTGTCACATAGTAAGTAGTAAATTTTTCGTGAATAAATATTGTACTTCACTTTGGTATCAGTTCAGTTCAGTCGCTCAGTCGTGTCTGACTCTTTGCGATCCCATGAATTGCAGCACTCCAGGCCTCCCTGTCCATCACCATCTCCCGGAGTTGACTCAAACTCACATCCATCGAGTCAGTGATGCCATCCAGCCATCTCATCCTCTGTCATCCCTTTTTCCTCCTGCCCCCAATCCCTCCCAGCATCAGAGACTTTTCCATTGACTCAACTCTTCACATGAGGTGGCCAAAGTATTGGAGTTTCAGCTTTAGCATCATTCCTTCCAAAGAAATCCCAGGGCTGATCTCCTTCAGAATGGACTGGTTGGATCTCCCTGCAGTCCAAGGGACTCTCAAGAGTCTTCTCCAACACCAAAGTTCAAAAGAATCAATTCTTCGGCGCTCAGCTTTCTTCACAGTCCAACTCTCACATCCATACATGACCACTGGAAAAACCATAGCCTTGACTAGACAGACCTTTGTTGGCAAAGTAATGTCTCTGCTTTTCAATATGCTGTCTAGGTCGGTCATAACTTTGCTTCCAAGGAGTAAGCATCTCTTAATTTCATGGCTGCAATCACCATCTTCAGTGATTTATAGTCTAAAACAAATTAAGAAGGTCTCTTCTCACAAGTAATAGGAATTTAAATTTTGACAGTGTAGACATATTCCTTATGAAATATGTTTTCATTCATTCAACAAATATTTATGCATTACTTAGTAAGGGATGGACTTGGTAGTAGGTAACAACAGTGAACAAAACACATCTAGCTCTATAGGGGTTATAAGTCTGTTAGTTTTTTAAATGTGTTAAATACTTGACTGATGATGTTAATCACCATTTGTTGTGTGCCAGGTGATGTGTTAATAAGCATTTTAAATGAGTTCTCAGATTTGTCCTTGTAGTAATCCCATTGAAATTATGAAACTGAAATAAGAAACTTGTTCTATGTCACATCACTCTAATGAGGAACAAAGCCCTGGCACACACCCAGATATGTCTAATTTTAGATCCCTTCTACTTTGTCTCCAACTTGCTTTGAACTTTGGACATTAAAATGTGGTGCCTCACTTTACCTCTTATGAGTGAACACTGCTAATGAGCATGAGAGCACTAGGGTCTAAGAAATCTGTGTCTCCCCCTTGCCCTGTATCTTTTTCAGGAGGAGACCCTGCCAAGGTCTGCCAGCAGCAGCAGTGCATCTCCCTCCTTCCTGGAAGACCCGTTCCTGGAGACCATGTCCACAAGGAAGAGTGAGTATTTGTGGTACAGAAAACCAGTGTCAGATGCCTTAAAAAACATGTTTAACCTAGGAAAGGAATCCCAAAGTGCCTTGTTGTCATTTGGGGTAACTAGTTAAAGAACAAACCTTGGAATTGCCCTGGTCAGGAGCAGAAATAATCGTTTTTTTTTTCCTAGAATATCATCATAAGATAGGGCTAAACTGCTAATTGGGTCTCAGGTTCTCAACTTATAATAAACCAGTCACCTTTAGGTTTACAGATAATAGCTGTAGGGAGTAGGTCAGCCTATGTGTACTTTTTAGAATTACCTCATTATCTAAATTTAAGCCAGAAGCCCTGAATAATCACACTTGTTTTCATTCCTGCTACACACACACAAGTATACTCCCACACACCCTTGCCCCTTACCCACGTACAAGTATAGATAATAAAAACACCTTTATAACTCTTCAGGTAACAGGTTCTAATATAGAATCTAAAATGAAATGATTTTGAAAAGTACTGTTGGCCATCTTTTTGAAAATACTTATTTGTGTTGGGTCTTCACTGGGGCGTGTGGGATCTCCATGGTGTCATGTGGTATCTTTCCCTGAGGTGCAACTGTCTAGTTGTAGTGTGGGGGCTTAGTTGCTCCAACAGATGGGATGTTAACTTCCCAAACCAGGTATTGAACCTGTGTCCATGGCATTGCAAGGCAAATTCTTCACCAGTGGACCACAAGGGAAGCCCCAGCGTTGGTAATCTTTTCATTTGTAAGATTAATATAAAGGGTTAAAAATTCTATATTAGCGGGGAGGATTCTGGGAAGATGGCAGAGTAGCAGGCACTGTGTAGTCATCTTCCTACCTAGACAGTAACTGCAACAGCAGAATCTGTCTGATATATTCGGAATGCTAGAATCTGTTGAATGCTTACAACTTCCAGGGGAAGATGGTGAATTGTGGTTAACTTCAGTAGATTTCAGCTCTTAATGAGTGGCAGCCATTCATTCCCCTGTCCCCGTCCATGTGACAGGTAGCTCCCCGTTCCTGAAGCAGCTTGCACACAGCTGGCAGGGCCAAGGTGGACAAAATGACCTGGCCTCCAGATCTTGGGGCTCTGTGTTCTGGTCACTGCTTCTGATATCAGAGGTGCAGACAGAGGTAGATGGCGGTTGCTGAGCTGTTGTCAGCTTCCCCCTCCCACCTCCATATCTCCGGGGGATATGGAGAATTGGAAAGTGACCATGAATGCCCAGGGAATGGCTCATCAAGGACCTGAGGAGATGTTAAGTCTTCTTCAAAGATCAGCCTTCAACAATAAGAGAAACAGTGACTAGAGACGGTAACAAAACTCCTCAAACTCTGGGGAAGGGTAGAATCTAATTTCCAGAGTTATCACATTGATAAATTCAAATGTCCAGTGTTCAACAAAAAAATTACAAGGCACATAAAAAAACAGGAAAGTATGGCTCATTCAGAAGAAAAAATAAGTCAACAGAAACTGTCCCAGAGCAAAAGGGAGGTTTATTTCTATAAGCATTTATGTTAAAAACAAGACTTGTGTTGAAAAACAATATTTTAACAGGTAGTTGCACAATAAATGTTCTGGTTTTAAAAACAAGAATGATGTCAAATCAAATATATATATATAATATGCAAATATCTTCTTTTGTTTTCGGGGTTATCTTTTCACTTTCTTTTTTTAACTTTTTATTTTGTATTGGGGTATAGCTGATTAACAGTTTTGTGACAGTTTCAGGTGAACAGTATAGGAGCTCAGCCATCCATATGCATGTATCCATTCTCCCCCAAACTCCCCTCCCATCCAGGCTGCCACATGACATTGAGGAGAGTTCCATAGCACTCTGAAGCTTTCGATTGGAACATTTAGTCCATTTCCATTTAAAGCAATGATTAGTATTTGTGTATGCGTGCTTAGTTGCTCACTCATATCTTACTCTGCAGTCCCATAGACTGTAGCCCACCGAGCTCCCCTGTCCATGGAATTGTCTTAAGCAAGAATACTGGGGTGGGTTGCCATTCCCTTCTCCAGGGTATCTTCCCAACCCAGAGATCAAACCCAGGTCTCCTGCATTGCAGGCAGATTTTTTACAGGCTGAGCTACCAAGAAAGCCCATTATTGGTATTTATTGATATTAATAGGTATGTGTGTACTGCCATTTTGTTCATTGTTTTGTGGTTGTTTTTATTTCCTTTTATTCCAAGAAAAAAGAAATCTTTTTCCTTGATGACTATCTTTAGTGTTATGTGGAGTCCTTTCTCTTTTCTGTGTGTGTATCTGTTATATAGGCTTTTGGTTTGTGGTTACTAGACAGGTGAGTATTTTAAGTTGATGACCTCTTACATTTAAACACATGCTAAAGCTGAAACTCCAATACTTTGGCCACCTCATGTGAAGAGTTGACTCATTGGAAAAGACTTTGATGCTGGGAGGAATTGGGGGCAGGAGGAGAACGGGACGACAAAGGATGAGATGGCTGGATGGCATCACTGACTTGATGGATGTGAGTCTCAGTGACCTCCGGGATTTGGTGATGGACAGGGAGGCCTGGCGTGCTGCGATTCATGGGGTCGCAAAGAGTCGGACACGACTGAGTGACTGAACTGAACTGAACAGTACTACATTTTTACCCTGCCACACACATTTTGTTTTTAGTAATCACATTTTACATTTTTATTTATATTTTTAGCCCTTTAGACCAATCCCAAAGAAAGGCAATGCCAAGGAATGCTCAAACTATCGCACAATTGCACTCATCTCACACGCTAGTAAAGTAATGCTCAAAATTCTCCAAGCCAGGCTTCAGCAATATGTGAACCGTGAACTTCCTGATGTTCAAGCTGGTTTTAGAAAAGGCAGAGGAACCAGAGATCAAATTGCCAACATCCGCTGGATCATGGAAAAAGCAAGAGAGTTCCAGAAAAACATCTATTTCTGCTTTATTGACTATGTCAAAGCCTTTGACTGTGTAGATCACAATAAACTGTGGAAAATTCTGAAAGAGATGGGAATACCAGACCACCTGATCTGCCTCTTGAGAAATCTGTATGCAGGTCAGGAAGCAACAGTTAGAACTAGTCATGGAACAGCAGACTGGTTCCAAATAGGAAAGGGAGTACATCAGGGCTGTATATTGTCACCCTGTTTATTTAACTTATATGCAGAGTACATCATGAGAAATGCTGGACTGGAAGAAACACAAGTTGGAATCAAGATTGCTGGGAGAAATATCAGTAACCTCAGATATGCAGATGACACCACCCTTATGGCAGAAAGTGAAGAGGGGCTAAAAAGCCTCTTGGTGAAAGTGGACAGTGAAAAGGTCGGCTTAAAGCTCAACATTCAGAAAACGAAGATCATGGCATCTGGTCCCATCACTACATGGGAAATAGATGGAGAAACAGTGGAAACAGTGTCAGAATTTATTTTTCTGGGCTCCAAAATCACTGCAGATGGTGACTGCAGCCATGAAATTAAAACACGCTTACTCCTTGGAAGGAAAGTTATGACCAACCTAAATAGCATATTCAAAAGCAGAGACATTACTTTGCCAACAAAGGTTCGCCTAGTCAAGGCTATGGTCTTTCCTGTGGTCATGTATGGTTGTGAGAGCTGGACTGTGAAGAAGGCTGAGCGCCGAAGAATTGATGCTTTTGAACTGTGGTGTTGGAGAAGACTCTTGAGAGTCCTCTGGACTGCAAGGAAATCCAACCAGTGCATTCTGAAGGAGATCAGCCCTGGGATTTCTTTGGAAGGAATGATGCGAAAGCTGAAACTCCAATACTTTGGCCACCTCATGCGAAGAGTTGACTCACTGGAGAAGACTCTGATGCTGGGAGGGATTGGGGGCAGGAGGAGAAGGGGACGACAGAGGATGAGATGGCTGGATGGCATCACTGACTCGATGGATGTGAGTCTGAGTGACCTCCGGGAGTTGGTGATGGACAGGGAGGCCTGGCGTGCTGCGGTTCATGGGGTTGCAAAGAGTCGGACACGACTGAGCGATTGATCTGATCTGATAGACCCAATTTATTTTATATCCATTTAATATATCATCTGGGACTTCCCATGGTCCAGTGGCTAAGACTCTGTGCTCCCAAATGCAGGGGGCCCAGGTTTGATCCCTGGTCAAGGAACTAAATCCCACATGCCGCAACTAAGACCTAGCTCAGCCAAATAAATAAATAATATTAAAAAATATATATAACATCCAACAAAGCACAATAAAGTTTACAACCGGGTGCATAACAAGGTAACTATGAACAATTTAATACCACTGAATTGTATGTTTTAAAATGGTATAATTGGTAAGTTTTTACAATGTACAGTTGGGTAAGATGGTAAATATGTGTATCTTACTGCAATTATTTAAAATTTTACAAAGAAAAAACAGTATCTTTAGTATATTGACTTCATTTTTCGTACATGTGGAGGTTTCAGTGGTTAAAATTCTTCAAATAGTATTTTGATTTACTTAAACAGATTACATCAAAAACAACAGGAGCTGACCTTGGTTATTATCTGTAATTGGTATTTGACCAGACCCATTAAATATTATAGAGACTCCATTAAATCACATGATGGATTTCTGTACCTTTTCTTGATTGAGGGAAGTATATTCTGTTTTTTTTTAGTGATTTATTGCTAGGACAGTCCAAGAAGATGGTCATCTCCTCCTCACTGTGCTGACTTTGACTTTTCCTCACCTTCTTAGTGTGCAGAGGGTGGGAAGAAGGACAGACAGACAGACAGCAGAATTCTGTGATGTCCTCCTGTTTCCACAGTGTGAATCAGAGCCTGAAACATTGCCCCTTTAAACTCTATCCCCAGATATTCCTAGACAGAGGAGCAGTGGCATATATAGTATTAACATTGAAGCTGAAACTTATTTTTTTTAATTTAAATAAAGCTTGATTTAAACTAAGGATAAAATGTCTTGATACACATCAAGAAGAAAAGAGTTTTCATATTTTATCGTTTAAAAGGAAGATGTAAACTTGACAATTTTGGTATGATTTAATACAAACAATACATAACTTTCACATGCTTTTAAAATAAAGCCCAAGATCTATTCCTTGAATTCTTTGCCCTTGAAATTGTTTATTGAATACAAGTCTTTTGCCCAATTTAAAAAAATTTTAAATAAAGCCTAAGACTCTTAATTGCAAAATTCTGTGGAAAATAACAGGATGGCATTTGTATTATGAATCTGAGACTCCATTTATGTTGCATTTTATGCATGAATTTGAATATTGAACACTTTTACCTTTTCCTTGCTATTTCAGCAGTAAGTTTATCTTGCAAAGATTATCCTGTAACAGTCTTCCAGGGTCCCCTTGAGGCCTCCAGTTCTAATGTATCAGTCTGACAAAATCAACACTCCATCTTTGAATGCAGTTTGTCACACATGGTAGAGGGTTTTCTGTTAGAAATTTGAAACCTAAGTTGCTTTTTTTTTTTTTATTTTATAAGAGAACTGATTTCAGTTTGGTTCATCCTGTTTCTTCAGACCCTCCCAAGTTCTTGCCCATATCCTCCACACCTCAGCCTGAGCGACGGCAGCCACCCCAGAGACGACATTCCATTGAGAAGGAAACACCCACTAATGTGAGACAGTTCCTGCCGGCATCCAGGCAGAGCTCCCGGTCTCTCGTAAGTAGCCCACAGACTCTGCAGAGCAACTTGTAAGCAGTTAAGAGACCTGGAATCATTAGTTTCCTTGAGAAGCTAGAGTGAACTTTATAATAACCTTATTTGTTGTTATTAGCTGAAGAAAACCAATCCTAAAAGTAACCAAGTGAAATCTGACATTCTTTCTTCATTTAAAGTACTTTTTTTCCCCTGGAACAATTATTTATGGTTGAAAGTATGGATATTTATTAAAGAAACACTTTTTCCCTTTCAAATGCCACTTAAAAATTGTTGAAACTAAACAGAAAACTTAGTGAAGTCTGACTGCAGTAGACTCTTATTGAGGCAGATATCCAAAGGGAGAATTTTGATTCATAAAAATCCATTGTTCCTTGTTTTCAAGCATGTTTTGTGATACTGGAGTCACTGCAGCTGTTTGGATGGGTTGACAGTTTGCGCTGTTTTCCAGAGATGTCCAGACTCACGTCATGGCTATTCACTTATCAGGCAGGGGATGTAGCCCACAAGGTCCTTCCAGGAAGAGGCAGCGGATCTGCCAGAGGAAACCTTCGAGGATTTTCTGTCCCACCTGACTTCCCAAATACCTACACTGTTGAGGTTAAACTTAAAATTAGCAGTGTAAAGACACTGTCAGATTAACTACAAGGAGTATTTGGCTGGTGCATGTGTGCTAAATTGCTTCAGTCATTTCAGACTCTTAGCGACCCCCATAGACTGTAGCCCACCAGGCTCCTCTGTCCATGGGATTCTCCAGGAAAGAATACTGGAGTGGGTTACCATGCCCTCCCCCAGAGGACCTTCGTGACCCAGGGATCGGACCCATGTCTCGTACATCTCTGGCGTCGGCAGTTGGATTCTTTCCCACTAGCACCACTTGGGAAGCCCTATTGGCTGGTGATAGAAACTTTACCAAGGAAGGCCATGAGGTGTCTTCCTGGCGCAGGGGAGCTCAGTGTGTATGGTCAGGCCATGAGCTGTTTTTGTGGAGAAGAGCAAGGTACAACCAACATGCCTTTGCGGAGAAGAGGCTTAGTGAGCAGGCAGGGGAGCCCGTGGTCTGTGCAGACTGGTAATTTGTTCACAGAACTCCGCCCCCTCCGCCTGCCTCTAGGTCCCAGCTGAGATGCAAGAACCTCCAGATCAAAGGCCTGACTTTTCTTGCCAATAGCTTATAATGGGAAATCCGTAAAATCCCACTCCTTTACTGGCAGTGGCATCTAGTTTTGTAAGTATTGTCTTTAAAAGTATGATTTAGCTTTTTTTTTTTTTTTAAGAAAACACTAAATCATTTTGCATTTATAAGGTCTCAACTAAAGACAGCAGAAACGTCTTTTGTTGTTACTGATTTTCATTTATGTTGGACCTTCCTCCCTTTCCTCCTGGGGTTTCCCAGGTGGCGCTAGTGGTAAAGAACTTACCTACCAATAATGTAGACACAGGAGATGCCGGTTCAATCCCTGGGTCCGGAAGATCCCTCAGAGGAGAGGATAGGAACCCACTCCAGTATTCTTGCCTGGAGAATCCAATCCCATGGACAGAGGAGACTGGTGGGCTGCAGTCCATGGGGTTGCAAAGAGTCGTACACAACTGAAGAGACTTAGCACCCTGTCCTCAGGATGTTGAAAGTGTACTTTTTTTCATCATTTGGTCAGATGATTGGGGGCAGCGCCCTCCAAGTAGGGTAGGGGTGGCTGCTGAGTGTGTGTTTCTACCATCGCCTTGGGCCTGCATCCTGCAAACCTGTGTGGGAGATAAGAGTTCACAGGACAGCTGAAGTGTTGCTGTGTGAACTCAGATTCTCCAACGGTGACTTCGTGGTTGATTTCCTTTTGACACACATAGATGCAGATGATGGCCTGGAGACTCATGTGGAATCTAACATTAATGCCCTCCATGGTGTTTTTGTCTGTTTTTCTTTCATATTCTATAATGGTTCTGTATCAGTCACTCATGTTCAGCAGTATTTTCTCCATTTCTTCTCCCCTGCCATTCTCTTCCCTATATGTATTGTTCAGGTTCCAAGGATGACCAGAGCATGGCCAACGCCGCCTTTCCGACCACTTTTTTCTACCCTCCAAACAGCTTCTCTGCTCGGCTCTCACCCTTTGGAGGCAGCCATGCTGGGGGTAGCAGGGGCTGTTTATTATCTGTGTGAGAGAGCTTTTACCAGCAGGTGGAGACACACACAGGTTGGCCTCCTCCTGCGGGCTCTGGGAATTACCTTCCTCTGTCTCTGGTCGTGATGCCTCAGCTGCCGCACTCTGCACAGATTAACAGCTTAGATGGACACTTTGCTTCTGACTGTTGATTCCAATCTTTGGTAGATGCATAGATCACACCATGATCTCAAATGACAGGATGATAGTGAAAGGACAACAAACTGAGAATGCAGCAGCGTCAGGGAGCCTGTGGGCAGAGCTTCTGAGGGGCCTGATGGAAAGGTATTCCTGCCGGCCTCCCCCAGAAGCAGTCATCCACACTCAGCTGCCCAGCCAGGGAACCACAGGGACCCTTCCTCTTCTCTGTACAGCTGTGTTATGATGGTCAGGATGGTTGTTAGAAAAAACCACCCTGCTTCTCTGTACAGAGAAATCGTTTTCTTTTATCGATGTATATTCTAAATACTCATTTCGTATTGTCTTTGAGATTTTCATACAGAGTACACTTTTTATAGAAAGTATAATTTCCAGACCTCAGTAGCATAAAAAGCCTTGGGACCATCTTCAGGCTTTCCCTGCCTGCAGTGCAACGTGTGTGGCAGCAGCCTGCCTGGCTCTGGGGTCCTTCCTGTTGACCAGACCTGTTCTTGATAAGCAAACAGCCTCTAAATTCTTTGTTATTCTTTATTACCCATCTTGGTTCAGAAAATAAACTGAATGTAAATGAGGTACAACAGATTACTTTCTCTTCATTTGGCATTAAATTCAGGCTCAATCCTGTTTTTCGTTTTTGATATGGCCGTATGAGCACGTGGTGAGATGCAGGAGTGGCATTTAGTACCACCCCTCCTGCTGTTTCTGAAGATCTCTGACATTTTGTTTTTATTTTCAACCCTCCCCAGTCTTGTCTACTAAGTCTACAGATGACTTTAGATAGATAATTTACCTTGAATTTTAAAGATGAACTTGAAAAAAGAGTAAACTTAATATTTGCTCTTTTTAAGTGTGCTTTTTCCTTTGGTTTATTAAAAACTCAAAAGGCTGTTTTGGATAATTGTCAAATCTCTCCTACTTATTTATGAAGTTTGGGCTAACCACAAACACTATAAAATGTGACTGTTTCTGTTTCTCCAGCTGAGTAACAGATGACACACTGTGCTCTCTAATTTCTGTGCTGGCTTAACTCCCGACGCCTTTTGAATGGTAAATATAACCAGAATATTTAACAGAAACCCAGCCATTTTAGTGACATATGTACAGTGAGTTCTAAAGGCACCACAGCTGCTCCTGTAGTATATTGTAATCTCTGAAAATTTAAGATTTAGCTTCCCGTTTCTAAATTTGGGAGCTACCCTGCATCACAGAGCAGCCAGAGAATCTGAGTCGTGCTGCTCTGGCCCCTGGCGTCCATGCCAGGCCAGGACCCAAGTTCCATGCCTGCTGTAGTGTGACCGGCCCTTCATGACAGGGAGGACGGGCTCAGCTCGGGGTGGAGTGCAAACCCTGAGTGCTCTTCACATTTTGCGGCATGAGGATCTGAGCAAGATCTGGGGTAATTTGGCTTTGGGGATGTTTAATCAGTATTTTTTCATCAGTTGAAAAAAAATAATGAAAGCTAGCCTATAATTATTTATTTTCTTTCATGTTGCATTAAAGTTTTGTTGTCCTTGGGAAAGCACCAGATTTAAAACATTAGCATTTGACCTGATGGAAGCTATTTACCAAAGGATAATCTGCTTGAAATTCTAAAAAAATGAACATGAACACGAAGAAAACCACCGTTTCTTATTTTACCTGAAAGCAGTGGATTTGGGTATGGTTCAAAGCAGAAAGTTGAAAGTAGGCTCTGACTGAGCCCGTCTGTGACTCGAGGCTGAGGAGAGGGCAGTACCTTCTACCACTGCCTGTGTTACCTTGTAAGGTTGCCATCTTCCTAACACGCGGCCACCAATCTCCGGGAGCAGTCTTCTGCTTGTTTGCTAGATTCACATCTAGGTAGTTATGCTTGTCGCTGATGAATCAAGACGACTGTAAAGACTTCTTAATGACACGTCAGAAGCTGAGAAAAGTTGCTGTTCAGTGTGTGCAGCCAGCGCATTAGTCTGAGCACAATTGTGATGTCCAGCACTCAGAGGCCGTCATGTCCCAGTAGACATACACACACTGTTCTCAGGGCCGAGCAAAGCACAGTAAATATTGGACATGCCAACTGAAGCCTGTTATCTTTGAAAGCTCTTCCTACTGAGAGAAGATTGTGTGATGGTGGGATTTTTTGAATATTTAGACATTCTAGATTGGAGAAGGCAATGGCACCCCACTCCAGTACTCTTGCCTGGAAAACCCCATGGACGGAGGAGCCTGGTAGGCTGCAGTCCATGAGGTCACTAAGAGTCGGACACGACTGAGCAACTTCACTTTGACTTTTCACTTTCATGCATTGGAGAAGGAAATGGCAACCCACTCCAGTATTCTTGCCTGGAGAATCCCAGGGATGGGGGAGCCTGGTGGGCTGCCGTCTATGGGGTCGCACAGAGTTGGACATGACTGAAGCGACTTAGCAGCAGCAGAGCACATGACATAATCTAACAAACTATCCTCCCATCCTCCAGATACTAAGCTGTTCATCTTAAAAATTCAACTGCAGGATCTTTTCTAAAACATTTTTAGCAAATTTAATCTTCCCTAAGTTAGCTTGAACAGAGATATAAGCAGCAGTGATTCTGCAGATTTTCTTTTATAGTAAATGCTAATGTTTGTCAAGTTTGCAGCCTAGATTTGTTTTTTTCTCTGATTAGAAAACTGAACTGAATGTTAAATCTCCATGAACTGCATCCATAGTCTCGTGCTTTCTTGTTTGGCTTGTCTGAGTCCAGAATGCCTGTGCACAGCACTACTCTGTGTGTGGGTGTGAGTTCCAGTGTGTGCACACTGAGGGCACGCGTTTGTGAGGCCCACATGCTGTGGGCGCACAGGACGTTTCTGTCTCTGCTGGGTCCACAATCAGTGCAGGGCCAACTGGGAGCAGGCGAGAGGCTCTTTATTTAGTGGGATCAGTTACATCAGCGTCATCCTCCACAATCCGTGTGAAAAAGTGACAAGGGCTCCGGAGTGCATGGGGCAGCCCAGTGGGAGAGTGTGCTGGCCTCTGGGTCCAGTTCACTCACACCATTAGGAGTTTTCAGGCTGTGCTGATGTAACTTACCACTAAATAACGTTTCTCAATGTCAGTTACTAACCGTCTTCTTTGGGCTGTTCTGGGTACCACAAATCAATGTTTAAAACTGTACCAGTATTGTAGATTTGCTGTTTACCTTTGAGCAGATAGTATACAACAGAAAGCTACATACTGTCTTTGTGTATCAGGAGAAAATGGATATAAAGTTGGTTTAGAGCAGCAACATTTCCCCCAGATTTCAGGACACAGATACTCAGCTCCCCTTCAGGGACTGGAGATGTTTGAGATGCATCTGAACACACATGAGAAACTTGTTACTGGAGGTCTTGGTCGGCTAGCGCTACCTGGGACCCAGCAGTCTCCAGCTACCTTCTGGGTGTGATCAGAGATTGTGGTCCCCAGAGCGAGCCAGCTCTGCCCCAGGGTTTCCTGGGAGCCTCTTTCTTCTTTGGAGCTACTAACCAGGGCCCTGAAGTAGAGGGGACATGGCCTTGCTGGAGGGGGTGGAGCTTCTTGCTCACATGGATTCTGACTTTCAGGAGGAGTTCTGCTACCCTGTGGAGTGCCTGGCACTGACCGTGGAGGAGGTGATGCACATTCGTCAGGTCCTGGTCAAAGCAGAGCTGGAAAAGTACCAGCAATACAAAGATGTCTACACGGCTCTGAAAAAAGGAAAGGTAGAGCCCTTTCCAGTTGGCGGGTCACGCGGGCACTATCTGCTGCCAGGTGGCACGGGGCTTGGGGGCTCCAGGGGCCAGAGGCTCACCCTCTGCCAGGCAGTCCCTGTTCCCTTGCTCACAGAAGCGAGTATTATTTATCCCATAGAAATAGAAAACCATAAGGTTTAAAAGCACTGTAATAAATAATGGTGTGCCTTCCTAAAACCAGGTCTGCTCTTAGTTGTTAAACTTTTAAAATATTATTGAGAAAATATATCTGAGAAACACAGGACACTTTTTTAGAATCTTCAGATTGCTTCCATGATAGCAAGACCCTTAAGAGCTGTGGCCTTTTTCTCCCATTTGAAAGTAGAATTATAATCTAATACAGAGCCAGATTGTAACTGTCACAGAATCAAACTTAGTAAAAGGGTCTCTAAATGCTCTTCTCCCTTTGTCTACTAAGTCTTTCCACATATAAATACGTGTTTAGATGTACAAATTGGGAAATTAACTGTTGGCAATTCTTTTTTCTCCTTTAAAATTTGTTTTTTAGCTCTGCTTTTGTTGCCGAACCAGAAGGTTTTCCTTCTTCACCTGGTCTTATACCTGTCAGTTCTGTAAGAGGTAAGGCTTTTTGTAATTGATGACAGTAGTCAAGGAAACACTTCCACTGTTACATCATTTTTCTCACAGGAACAATAGTAGAAATAATCCAGTGTATGATCATGTGCCATGCTTATGAGTTACAACAGCAGTTGCTTCAACAGTGGATGGTTATTTGATATTAAGCCTGGAAAATTTTTTTCTGCATGTATTTCTTTTATGTATTCAAGACAGTTCTAATAATAATATGTCAGAACAGAAAAAAATAGATGTGACTCTCAGGTGAACCCACAATAGACAAGAAAATCCCAGACATTAAGTTGATCCTTTCATAGGGCATAGCATTAAGTTTTACAAGTTTTACAGAATGATGGTCTTTTTGGCAAGCCAGTTGTATCAAGTTTGTTTCATTCTGGTAGAAGAAACAGAGTTTGGGGGACCAAATGTAGACAGGTAGAGGCATGCAGCCTTTGGCTTCTCTTAACTTTCCAGTCATATCCATGGAATCACACTAAGTAATCCTTCTGATTTTGTATACAGGCCGGTGTGTTCACAGTGTTGCAAAAAGGTAAGCCGAGCTTAGTAAAGTCACAGCTTGTGCTGATTTCAGTAACTCTGCCTCTCCAGCAGTCCTGCTCATTCTCAGTTTTATTTGGGATCATAGATGCGGCTGCCCTCCAAGCCATACTCCACCCTTCCTATCTTTTCACTGGGACCATCTGCCTTGCAGAGAGGGGAAAGCTGTATGAGGCCAGAAAAACCCTCCACTGGCCACCATCGGCCACTTCGGAGCATTGCCAGGTGAGCAGGAGGCCTGGGTCTCCAAAGTGTCCTTTGTGAAAGAAGAAAGCACTTTCAAGGAATGTGGTGACACGGTAGGATGTTGGCCTGAGGAGGGGCACATGGGTGGGTTGGTTTTAATAGTTTTGACTTACACAAATCTCCAAAAGTAGCATGTCAAGGATAATGGCTAGCTCCTTGAAAGACAAAATCTCCTAGTTTAATATTTTTTCTACTTTGGAAATAATTACTTTTATGTATTCTTTAAAACTCATCTTTAAAACTATCCTTTTCAGTGGAGTTGAAAACTTGCACATAAGAGTCTATCTTTCCTTTAGTTTTGAAAAAAATATTTTTAATCCTGTGTTTACAGTGGTCTGCAATAGCTGACTTACATTCCTAACATAAAGACAGAAATAAAGCTTTATGCCAAGAGCTGGCATTTTTAAAAGGAAAACATGCCTGGGTATCAGTCACTTTGTGTTCAGGTTAGTGTTGGTCTTTAAGAAAGACAGGAGGCAGGCAGACCAGCTCAGGTTCCAAGCTGGCAGGGCCCAAGGGATAAGGTTTTACACACCAGCGGCCCCTCCATCTGTGAGGGACACTAGCATTGGTGCCAAATGCTGGATGGTGGCCATTCAGCATGTCAGGGTCTGTGGACAGTGAGGTGAGGGAGTTGGAAGGTCCTCAGACCTGTGTCCGAGGCTTCTGCCCTGTGTTCAGCCCCTGTCCTGGGCTCTTGAGTTTGGGCTGCTGTCCGTGGGCTCTGGACAAGCGAACATGGCTGCTGTTCTTTCCTGTACTTAATTCTATGTTCCTGTTTGGTTTAATTAAAATAGTGAGTAGATGATTCCTAGTTATTTCCAAAAACTATCCAAAACATCTACGGTGATGTTGGTCTAGTTAACTCCAGCTCTCTGGAATCCAGATAGTCACCTGCTGCTGCTAAGTCACTTCAGTTGTGTCCGACTCTGTGTGACCCCTTAGACGGCAGCCCACCAGGCTCCCCCGTCCCTGGGATTCTCCAGGCAAGAACACTGGAGTGGGTTGCCATTTCCTTCTCCAATGCATGAAAGTGAAAAGTGAAAGTGAAGTCACTCAGTCATGTCTGACTCTTCACGACCCCATGGACTGCAGCCTACCAGGCTCCTCCGTCCATGGGATTTGCCAGGCAAGAGTACTGGAGTGGGGTGCCATCGCCAAAGACAATTGCTGTGGTCATGGAGAGGTATATTTGATAAATATGAAAATAAGAAAGCTAGTCCAAAGATAATTTTTCAGGTTATGTCATAGGATTAAGATAAATTTACTTCAGTTTCCTGTAGTTTTCTGACCTACCATCCATCAAGAGTTAAGTAATGTTCATTAACCGTGACATGGGGTCACTGAGAAAGAACTTGAAGTTTTCTCTGCATCATCAGTGGGGCGTTAGCAACATGTACTTCATTTCATTTGTTAAGTGTTCATGAACTGTGTGCAGAAGGTGAATACTCTGAATACCCTATTTTACAAAAATTCTATAAGGGGTACTAAGATCCTTAATAAGACACGTTTCCTGGTTTCTTAAAAATATTTTGAATGTTGTCACCAGTTGACCGAAATCTGACATGGCCAATCACCACCCATTCCATCATATTTTGGCAACAATTTTGCTTTTTCTGCATGTATTTTCTTAGTATTGCAGTAGAATTCTTAAACAATAAAGGATATTTTAAATTTTTTAAGATTGTCCTCAAAATCCAAGTCTGTGGACAAATCAGATGAAGAACTCCAATTTCCCAAAGAGCTGGTGGAGGACTGGAGTGCTATGGAGGTGTGTGTGGACTGCAAAAAGTTCATTTCTGAGATCATCAGCTCAAGCCGCCACAGTCTGGTGTTGGCCAACAAGAGAGCTCGATTGAAGAGGAAGACGCAGTCCTTCTACATGTCCTCAGCAGGCCCCTCAGAGTACTGCCCCTCAGAGAGGACCATCAGTGAGGTCTGAGCCCTGTGCCTTCCTGTGGGAGTCGCGTTCCTGTGAGGACACTGAGCGGGCTGTCACTGTCTCCTCACTGTGGTTAACTGGCTTGGGTTTGCATGAGAATCAGGGTTTTGCTGTGTCGCATTGTTCCACAGACTAAATGCTGTGTTCATGTCAATTGATAACACATGACCAGTCGCCAGTTGCTCATCTGCACTAAGAGGACAGTAGTTTGAAACTTGATTTTGTGTGATTATAGATTTGGAGGCCAGAAACGTTCCTCTTAGTTCTTTACTGTGCCTGAAATAATGTTCTAAGGCAGAAAGGTTCTCGTGTGAGCAATCAATCTAGCGCAGGCCTAGAGGCCAGCACAGTCTAAGCAGTAAGTCATATTGGCATTTCCACTGAGTGTTCCTACCTGATGAACACAGACCCCTGGAGGCCTCATAGCACAGAACCTGCAAGGGTTTGCTTGTGCATCAAGCTGGTTTTAAGTTATTGTTGCTCTGAGACACTTGGGAAGGGCTCTCCACTGCCTCCCAGGACAAAGCATCTAAGCTGTAGGCCTAGGGGGGTGCCTGTGTCCCTGGGCAGCAAGGCAGTGTCTCCTGAGCAAGTGCTGGGCTGTCTTTACCTTGAATGTATTACTGTTACTAGTAGTTGTATATTGGAGGTCTAAGAAAGTTTTGTGGCATCATGGGACAAAGGCAGGCTAGAAATTTGTCCAGAAGCTCAGTACTTTGGCCTCTTAGAAGGGCTGTGAGCACCCACCTTTCCAGCAGCAATTTTCATAACTTTACAGTCTCACCATCATGACTAAATTAAGCCACAATTTGGTACGTAAGGTCTCAAACTGAAATTTATTTTTATAAATGAATTTTAAAGGAAAACCATGGTCTAGTCTTTTAAAATTACTAGAAAATTAACCTGCCGATAAGCTTTTTGGATGCTTTTTTGCACACATTTTCCTTTTAAGCGACTTGAGTGGATAGGGTGGGCTTTGATGAAGCTGAGATGGAGGCAGCACCATACACCTGTTATTTCTCAGCTGTGTGGTCTGTTCCATGGCCTCTCTCTCTGTGGTTCTGGTTGGCTTAGTGGTGACCAGCCAGTCATATTCACAAGCCTGGTTAATGGGCCAGGCCACTTTCTGACACACTCTGGGACATGTCTGCAGTCAGCATTGGAGACACCACTGCTCACCAAAAGGCATGGCAGTCACTCCACGCCCCCTCAACATTTCTATAGGGAATTAACAGTAATACCTCAGAACTGCTCTGGTAGTGGTTTTCATGGTGGAAATTTTAAATTGCTTAAAATTACTTACATAATAAACTTTACCAACTGACTAAAGTAATTAATGCATGTTAACAATTTGTATTTGCATGTAAAAGTGGGCCACCAGAAAACCCTGATTATGGAAATATTTACTGTTTTAAAAAGGCTCATGTGAGAGCTTCAAATGTTACACTGAGTGAATCTTGTTTGTACAGTTTTCCAAGGGACAGTTTCAACTCTAGACCCCTGCTAGTTTGGCCTGAGCCTCTAGACCATCCCCAGGACAGGTGCAAGGAAGACAGAGGGGCGAGTGTTTGTGTCCATGGAAAAAACAGATCCAGGAGAGTGTGCTTTTTAAAATGACGACTAGTTTATAGGTGTTTCTAAAATACAAAAAGCTAACTCCTCCCCCAAATGAGAATCCTATTCACATGGCAAAATCTAGCCCATGTGGTCCTTGACTTCACTGCTCCGGGTGTGTGACACTGTTTAGCTATTGGGACATCGTGAGTGGCAGGTTTCCATGGGACAGTTTGCAAGAAGAGTAGAAGAGGACACATGGCACAGCTGAGATTGTAGAAATCAAATCCGCATCCCTTTATGGTGCCAAATTCCCACGTCCATGGCGAGTGTCCGCCACCTCAACCAAACTGGAGAATTCCAGAGGGTCATCCACTGCTGGCCTGTGGGGCATGCTTTCACAGTCCTTAGCCTTGCCCCCCGCCCTCCCTCTCCCCCTTCCTCCCTCATTCCTGGGATCCTAGGCTGCTCTTTGTGCTGCTTCTGGCACTTACTTCTGGTCTGACAACAGCTTCACTGGCTGGCTGGCCTCAGGTGGAATCTGATGTGTGTCTGCACGCTGGCCCTCCTTCTCACCCTCTCCCTCCAGGCTGAGAACACTTTCAATTCACTTCTCACAGTTTAACTTTCTGTCAGTGTCAGGAAAGATAGCAAAGCTTGTAAATACTGTAATATATTTATTGGATTTGGAGGGCATTCCTTCAGTGGACAATGAGAATTAACTCTCCCAACACAAGTAAAAGTTAAGTACATCAACTTAATAGTCTCACTAGATTTCAAGTCTTAAGCCTTTTCAAATTAAACCAGAAAGTTGTCATGTAGGAGTTTTTAAAATGATCTTACATTTGATGAGATCCTATGATCTCAAACTCACATCATGGTCAGCACCGTGAACTCATGCCATGAATTTTTTAAGACTCTTATTTTTCTAACTGTATTAATAAATGTCAGACTGGATTTTAGGTGTCACATAGGAAAGTTTTAAATTATATTGCTATTTGCTAGAGCAAAACAGCAGACAATTTTGTACGTGCAGAACTGTTGAAGGGCCACAGAGAAATGTGTACACGTTGACCTGGCTTCTGTGTGTATAAAGTCCAGGCACTGCTGGCATTCAGCATAACATGATGCTACCAAACATTTTCCATTAAAGTCTTTTAAAATTTATTGAGGGGAAAATAAATTACTTTCCATCATACATTATGTGTGGAGTTCCTATTATAAAATCGTGCTATCTTTTGGTGAACAGCTGTTTGAAACCACCTAGGTTGGAAACACAAGATACATTTATGTGACATCAGCAGTTTACGATCAGCTTGAGAAATACAACCTGCAAGGACCATACTGAGAACATAAATGAAAATGAGCTCCCTCTGTAACTCTGCTGTGTCACCAAGCAGCCTGCTTCCTTTGTCACCTTGCAGGGTAGCAAACTAAAATCTACAGATAATTTGTCTCCATAGTTATACAATATTTAGAAAGCATTTTTTTCCTAAATAGAATTCCTTATGCTATGTGTTCTTATAATGTCCCATGAAACAAAATTTCTTGTTGTAGCTCTTAAAGGCTTGAGTTTAAACCCAGAATGAATTTATGAATTTAGGAAGGTTCTGTCTTTATGTTAATTAGAGAGCATCATTGGCCTTTTACGTGCTTAAACCTTAGGTGATACTGAGTGTGACATTAATCCATTACTTGTCAGCTGCATTTTAAGCTCTTCTTGCAGTAGGTTCCTGTGACAGGTGTGTGACAAGACCTCAGCTCGTAATCCACATGCTCACTGACTGAGTCCAGGGCACAGCCCTTGCCTTGCTGCTTCTAGGTTCTGGAAACATCGGGACCAGGAAGGGAAGCTCTGGGCCTCCCTTATCCAACTGCGCCCTTCTTTCTCCTTTCCGGCCCCTGGTGAGGAGAAGCTGTAGAGTTGCAAATCATTAGTCTAGAACTCCATAAGGAGAACTGTTGTGCTTAAGGGCTGGATTACACACTGAGTGTACACACTGATGTGTCAGGACTCCAGTTCTGCTCTCTGCAGGGTGTGCATACGTACATACACAGCCATCAGAATGCATCTTTTACCCTCATGTTGACCTCAGGCCCACATCTAGAAGCGTCTCCTTTGGCTCATCCAAAAAAAAAAAAAAAAAGAGCTAAGAACCTACTTAATATAAAACTCTGCTTACACTAGTTAAATGCTCAGGTGCGGTTACCTGGCAGATTGAATTCACAGTGCTGTCCCACTAAAATGTGCATGGTGTGTATATTGATGTATTTTAGAATAGATGTTACTATGTGGAACATTCTCCAGCTGTTTTTGCTGTGGGGTTTTGATGCCAGTGGCACAACCTGAGCTTCTTAACGTGTGCACTTATGAAGCAGAGGACGTGAAAGGGCTCCAGCACTGACAGGACACAGTACTTGTGAAGCAGGCTCCTGAAAGCTGGGGCATCGAGGAGGTCACTTGTGTCCCTGGGGCTTGGAAGCTGAGGGACTCACCTGGGGGTGGGACACTGGTTCCTGTTCCGGGATGCTTTCAGAGTGGCTCTGATGCATCTGTAAACTGAAGGAAGGGGGGCACCTTCTCCCCTAGGGAGCAGTCAGCACAGAGGGGCAGCCTCACTGGAAGGCGCCCTTCTGCGTGTTCTTCTTGGTTTTGGTGTCCTGTCATTGCAGCAACTGTCAGTCAGTCCCTGGGCTACCTCCCCTGTTCCTTCCCCTGCGGTGACACAGCAGAAAAGGTCACATCCAAACTTTGCTGGGAGTGCAGTGTTTGGAAGAGGGGGAATGCCAAAGAGAGGATTTCTGGAAAGCTTACCTGAATATCAAATTCCTCAGCAAATGTGGTGTAAAAGCTGTGGGCAATCACAGAGAAGGAAGGAGGAGCAGCATGATTCTGCAAAAGTGGACAGACCTCCTTAACAGTGTAGCTCCTACAGCAGAGCTGAACGTGAAACAGAAAACGGAGTAACTTCTCGTTTAAAGGGAAGAAACTTTGATCTTTAACACCCCAAAAGCAGAAGATGCCTGAGAACGTTTCAGCTGTCCATAAGAAAGGGAAGATGACTTGGGTCATCCTACCACAAGGTCATCTCAGGAGTCAGACCCATAGACTGTGAACTTGAACTGAGCACCGTGAACTTAAGGGTTAGACATCCCCACTTCTGTGTGGCTCCCTGCAGCAGCCTAAGGCATTCCTCACAGTGCATCTGGTGGTGGACACAGCTTAATGGTAGAAACTGGGGCTCACTCTGCTCCACAATGGTAGCCACTGGCAGAAAGAGCTCTGTAGGACCTAAGGGCTTCCACCTTGATAACTGGGGGAAAAAACAGCCATAATTAGTGAAGCAGAGCCTGGTCTCAAGCATGTGAACTGGCTCTGACTCAGTTGCTTCAGCTTAGCAGTGGTACAACCCTCAGTCCTCAGACATTGGGAAAGCCGCGCAGTGCTTCCTGACTTCAGCAGTGAGGGTGCTGGATGAGGTGGTCTCCGGGTCACTTTAACCAGGAGAAACATGATGGGTCAGAGTATCCATGCTGCAGACACTGAGCAGTGAATCACTGAGAGCCTGAGTCATGGAACAGAAAGTGGGAGGAATCTGCAATTCACAGTCACCCTTTCACTGAAGCCAAGTGTCATTGAACAGTACTTCTCTGTATTGACAAACCTGATTATGGCAAAGAGAGGTTCAGTTTTACTATTTACTATAAAAAAATCTGAGTTCATCTCCCCAAATTTAAAAAGATAGATGCATTGACACACATTAATAACAAGCAAACAACAAACAATCCCCTTTTCACCTGCTGTTTTGTGCCAGCACCATCCAATTACTGTGGTTCATTCCCAACCTGCTGGATGCAAAGGTATGGTCTATTTTGGTAGGTCTCGTCCTGCAGTGTGACAATGTGGCCCGCTGTGTGACGTGTCCCACTGCAGATGTGAAGGGAAGCAAGTGGCTGGGTAGGGTGGGGAGTGGGTACGTGTAACACACAATTTAACTGCATTGCTGCTGCTGCTGCTAAGTCCTTCAGTCGTGTCCGACTCTGTGCGACCCCATAGACAGAAGCTCACCAGGCTCCCCCGTCCCTGGGATTCTCCAGGCAAGAATACTGGAGTGGGTTGCCATTTCCTTCTCCAATGCATGAAAGTGAAAAGTCAAAGTGAAGTCGCTCAGTCGTGTCCGACTCTTAGCGACCACATGGACTGGAGCCTACCAGGATCCTCCGTCCATGGGATTTTCCAGGCAAGAGTACTGGGGTGGGGTGCCATTGCCTTCCCCGTTAACTGCATTAAATGGAAACAAATGTACAGACAAATCTTGCTGTTCAGCTTAATAAAAATAAAAAAATGGTTACTACAGCCATGGTGGAAGTGGGGGTCCCCAGTCTACACACCGCCCACTGTGGTAAGGGATCCCCAGCCCAGAAGCTTATTTCTTTGGTCCTCTCAGCCCTGATTAAAAACATCCGGGCCAGGCAGATGCTCTTTCCCTGCAAAACTCCCATCAGTGAGCAGGTGCAGTAGTGGACTGGAGCCCTTGTGTCATTCTCGCCACTGTTCACCTTCTGCTTCTGCCTCACATGGCTGCACAGAATGTGCCCCGTCCCCTGGCACAGCTGCTTCTGGTAGCTTCTGGACTCCCATGTCTGCAGTACTTGCTGCGGTCTTCCTCTTTCCTCCACCGCACATAGCATCTACTACACTGTTTCACGAAGACACCAATCTTTGTCAGATTTCTTCACTGCTACATCCCTAGATTTGGAAAACTATCTTGTATGCAACAGGTGCTCAATAAATGTTTCTGGAGTGAATGGATGAATTGAGCAGGTTCAATATGGAAATAAGTCAACAATACAAAGACAGAACCATTAACAGGTCTTCCAAACAACTGACATAGTGTGTAGTCAGTGCTCTTTACCACGTAAGTGCCACGCACAGCCATACTCTTCCTTTAAGGCAGGAGTAAAACCCAAAATCAGAAGTCACTGCAGCCCAAAGGTGGCTGATTAGAATTGGGAGGCCTGAGGCAGCAGCTTCTGCAGCTGCTGGTTCCTTGGAGCCCGCAGAAACCCCACTCTTGTAAATGCCACTCACCACATGCTCCTCTCTAGGCTCCCGTCCACTCCAGATCCCTGGTGGAGCCACCATGCACAGCCCAGCCTCCGGACCGGCTTTTTCCATTAACACATCGGTGGGCAGATTATCAGAGACCCTGGAGAACCTATACTTAAACTACTGTGTGAATGCAAATCATGTGTTCATCAGCACTGAGCTCATACTCAGGACCTTTTTACTATTGCCCCTTTCAAAGGATGATAGTTTATGCATACTAATCATAACATTTTGATTAAAATGTATGTGCCAACTGGGCTGAAATGAAACATCCCAAATGACTTCAAATTTGTCATATTAAAACAGTTTGGCCAAGAAAAGAAAATAAGGGAAGATATGAAGATAAGCTTTATATTAGATAATACGTTTTTAAATGTTTCGCTGGGTTTTAGTAGCCAATACTAGCTCCCAGTAGTTGAGCATGTTACTGATTTCACTCACCTGATGCACAGCAAAACCACCCTGCCAACTCCAGGCTGTGAAGGAAAGTGCAGCATTTACTGCAGGATACCAGCACGGAGTTAGCACAGAGAACAGGCAGCTTGTGACCAAACAGCTAAACTCTCTGACAGCTTTCAGGTAAGCGTTTTTATTTTTTTAATATATATTTTAAAATATTTCTTTATTTTATTTGACTGTGCCAGGTCTTAGTTGTGGGATGCAGGATCTTCATTCGCAGCATGTGGGATCTAGCTTCCTAACCAGGGATTGAACCCAGGCCCCTTGCATTGAGAACATGGAGTCTTAGCCGCTGGACCACCAGGGAAGCCCCCAGGAAGCCTTTTTAAAGGCAAGGTGAGGGAGAGGTTCAGGGGTGCCTGATCACTTGTGGACATTTGTCCTGACTGGTGGGTGGTGCAGTAACAGGGTGATATTTCTAGAATCTACATCATCAAACATCTGGTTCCAACCACTGATTGTCAGCATGCAGCTAACTTCTCCACTTGATGGGGGTTACTATCAGCAAACCATCTCAGGACAGAGCTCAGAATATTAGCTATAGCCCTTGGGGAGGAACTAAAGGTCCTTGACTTTGTTTAATGGCTAAACTACCATTGCTTTGACTTGCTTGACTGTTGCACTTGCTTCTCCATTTTTGCACTTATCTGATTAAATTTGCTCTTTGGAAATTGGGCAAGGGCTAGGAGGCTAACATTTTTCTACCAACAAGAGGTGGGGAGCCCAGGATGGTGGGGTCTGTCACTAGGAAGGCCCCACAAGGTCCTGCTTGGTTTCAAGCACTTTTCCACACCAGGTGCTGTGTAAAGTACTCTCAGCCACAATCCTGATACTCAGCCCTGAAGCAGGTGCTGTGCATACACTTGTTGTCTACCTGAAAGATGGGAATATAGCCATTTGCCCAAGGTCAAACCACTAGCCCAGCATCACATGTGAGGTCCAGCCCTGTGCTCATAACCCTGCTTTCTCTCCACCTGCCTTCCCCACTGAGGGCTGATTCTGAACCCAGTCCGCAAGTTACCACATACTCAGTGAGCACCCAGGCTGTGCATGCAAAGTAAACAAACCATCTCTGCTTCTGATCAGAAAAATATGTATGTGAATAGTTTAGAAAAATGGTCCAAAGTGATATAAAGCTCTAGGAATTTATAGTAAGTTGTGAGCTGGTGTCAGTCAAGAACACTTTCCTGGAAACAGATTTCATGAAGAGAGGGGGCCCAACATCCCCCAAAGTGTGATCTGATGACACCTGGATCAGAATCATCTGGGCATGTGCTTACGCCTTCGTTTTGATTCCTTCCAAAAGATAATGAGAGTAGTCACTGAGGAAACTGACCACAACATATTAAACACCACATACAACAAACCTACAGCTAACATCATTCTCAAGGGTGAAAAGCTAAGAGCGTTCCCTCTAGGATCAGAAATAAGACAAAGATATCCACTGTTGTGACTTTCATTCAACATAGTGTTGCAAGTCCTAACCATGGCAATGAGAGAAGAAAAAAAGAATCCAAATTGGAAAAGAAGTAAAACTGTTACTGTTGGCAGATGACATCATACTACACAAAGAAAATCCTAAAGATGCTACCAGAAAATTGCTAGAGCTTATCAATGACTTTGGTAAAGTTGCAGCATACAAAATTAACATACAGAAATCTCTTGTATTCCTGTGCAATAACAGCAAAAGATCAGAAAGAGAAATTAAGGAAACAATCCCATCTACCATCTCATCAAGATAAATAAAATAGGAATAAACATATCTGAGGGGACAACAGACCTGTACTCTGAAAATTATAAAAATGCTAATAAAAGAAATCAGAGATGATACAAACAGGTGGAAAGATATATACCATGTTCTTGATTGGAAGAATCAATATTGTCAAAATTACTGTATTATCCAATGCAATCCCTACCAAATTACCAATGGCAGACTTCCCTGGTGGTCCCGTGGTTAAGACTCCACTCTTCCAAAGCTGGGGTCACAAGGGATTAATCTACAAAATACACAAACAGCTCATGCAGCTCCATATCGAACAGAACAACCCAATCAAAAAATGGACATAAGCTCTAAACAGACATTTCTCCAAAAAAGGGATATGGATGGCCAAAAAACCCATAGGACGCCAACATCACTATCAGAGAAATGCAAATCAAAACTATAATGAGGTATCATTTCACACTGGTCAAAATAGCCACAATTTTCTTCCAGAGTTTTCTTTCACATACACAGGGATTTATTTTAAGGAATTGGCTGCCCGAATTTTGAAGGCTGCCAAGTCCAAAATCTGCAGGATGGGTTAATTAAAATTCGTCCAGCACCCTACTGGTTAGTTTAGGTATCTTGACTAAAATACAGAGTTCTACAAAAGTTGATTCCGTTGTTTTGGTTTTGTTTTTTTTTTTGGCCAGCTTATTGTTTGTTTCAATGTGGGGATTGATTCTCAGAGCACCCACCTCTGCCATTTTCCATGATGTCACTATTTTTGAAATTTTTTAACCTTTAATTTTGAAATTAATGTAGACTTACTGGAAGCTGCATACCCTTCACCCACTTTTTCATTAACATGTGACATAATTGTAGCACAGCACCACAGCCAGGAATTTAACATGCGCAGTGCAGCACAGAGCGCCTTTAAAAGATCACTTCAACAAGGCTTGGCTGTATGAAATTTCACATCAGGGACAAAGAGACCCTAAAAGCTTTCAGAGAGAAAAAAAAATAAAGCCATATATAGAGGCTCAGGAAGTGAAGTGGAAAACAATGGAGCAGTGCCTTCAAAATTCTGAGAACAAGTATTTTTATCTACATTTATATGTCCAACCAACTTTTGAGTGAAGAGTGGTAAGAGAAGGGACATTTTCAGATGTGCCAAGTCCTGGAAGCCACTGTGGCATGTCCTTCCCCATTTTATGGTGAAACAGAAGACAGGGAGGCCAGGAGACAGGGCTCCAGAAAGGGAGAAAGGCCAACAGCCATTCGGCTTCTGGTCAGAAAGAGAGATAGGCCTCCAGGAAGGACGGCACCAGGGAAGTGAGAAAGGGGTGTGCAGCCTATGGCTGTAGGAGTGGACACTGTGAGGTGCTGCAGAGAGCAGGGGAAGAATGTGGGGGCATTCAGCCAGGGACTTTGAAAAAATAAACAGATGAAAAGGAAAAGACAATGGAGAAGGAAATGGCAACCCACTCCAGTACTCTTGCCAGTAAAATCCCATGGACGGAGGAGCCCGGTAGGCTACAGTCCATGGGGTCACAAAGAGTTGGACACGACTGAGCGACTCACTTCAACCTTAATTAAAATGAAATAAACTTATGAAAAAAAAAAAGAAAAGACATTACCTTCAAGGGGAGAAAAGCTACATAAAGAAAACATAGAGACTCCCTTGGCGGTCTGAAGCAGGGGCTCAGGTTCCATCTCTGGTCAGGGAACTAGATCCATATACCACAACTAAAGATCCCTCATGCTACAACTAAGACCAGACCTAGTCAAATAAATGTTCTTTTTTCTTTTTTAAAAAATGTAATTAACGTATAGCTTTTCACTTGGTAATAAATAGTAGTTATGTATATTTTAACTATAGAAATAATTAACCATAAGTTACAACACAGCTATACTGGAGATGGGAAGATGTGAGAGAGAAAATAACCATCTATCATAGCAGGAAGTCAACAGATTTAATCTAAAATTGTTGAATCAAGAAATAGCAGAGTATGCTCATTTATTTTAGGAATCTAACAGTAAATGCCAAAACTGCCAAGAGAGTCTACAGAAGGGTAGAAGCATGCTCTGTGGAAAGGGTAAGAGGGATTGTTTTTGTCATAAATCTTTTAACTATTTTACCTTTAAAGCTATGTGCATAAAAGTCTCAAAAATAAAAATTGAATTTTAATTTTGGATTGGAAGTATTAATATCAAAGGAAAATCAGTATCTAAAAAAATGTGGTAGAATACAGTTCCAACCTTCCTTTATGGAGAAGAGCTTCTCTAGAATTATCATTTAAAACACAAAATTTTTTATTTTTGAAAATTGAGAAAATTTAAACTCCCAGTTGGAGGTACCTTGATGTCAGCAGAACAGCTGAGAGCTTGGAACCACCAGCCCAGGCTGCAGTCCAGGTGGGGGTCCCAGATGGTGCGCAGTCTCATCGCAGCTGCAGGACAGAGCAAATGGCTCTCCAGGCCAATCCTAACTATCCCCGTGTCACCATCAGCGTGGATGCCCAACTCTAGCATGTGCAGATCCATGAAGGGGTAAGACTGGGACACACGTCAGCTATGTCTGAGGTAACAGCTGGTGGCCAGATGTGTGAAGAGACAGGCAGTAAGCCTGTGGATTAAGGGCAAGGGAGAGGAATGGGGCATCCTCTGCAGAGAGAAAGCTCTTTAGCCAGACCCCAAGAGTCAGCAGGAGAGCTGGCACTGAGGGGAGGACAGATGAGACTGAGGGGAGGACAGAGGAGGCCCCACAGCTGTCTGAACAAACCAGGCTCAGGTGCAGCAGAGCAGGTGCGTAGGCTCAACGTGCAGTGGGCAGCAAGGCAGCCTGCCCTGCTCCCAGCAGGTCTGCCCCATGGGCAGTGCCACTGGCCAGGCTCCTGTCCTGTGAGGTCACAGCCGACCAGCCTGATGATGGCTGTGACCCAGGAGCTCCTGCCTCTCCCAGTCCAGCCAGGACCAGGCTCCGGACTCACTTCTCTTCTCTTCCTTTTTTGGTGAGGCATCATTAAAGACTGAGGCAGTTGAGCTCTAGTTTGTGAGGCAAGAGAATGTGATAGGGTCCACAATTCAAGGCAACAGCATCAGACACACACCAAACACACATGCACACGCACAAGTAGGATGCTCAGCAGTCAGGTAGGCTCTCTGCTTGTGATCAGCTTAGTGGTGCATTCAAGGAAGAAGGTCGTGACCTTGGGTTCAAGGTGAAGGTTCTGGCAAACCTATGCATCAGTGCCTTAGGCAAAAAGCAGGAAGCTCTTTAAAGAAGCCCAAGCCACAGGGCTCCTATCTGCTGACTGAAGCGCCAAGTGTGCATATGTGCTGCAGACAGACCAACTGAGGGTGGGAAGCGGGGCCAAAGCTTGAAAAGCCAAGAGAAGGAGGAGTTCCAGGGCAGGAGAGTAAGGATCCTCTCAGCAGAGGGAGCAGTGAACTCTGACCTTATGAAGCAGAGATGACTGCTGACCACGCCAGCCTCAAATTTGCCCTGAAACCCCAGATGCTCAGGGGAGGAAAACAAAGAGTATTTGAGAAGCTCAAAGAGATGCTGGGAAACGACTTTGAGCACTAAAAACGAAGGGCCAGTGATGGCACACGGCTGGCAGCAGCAGGAAGGGCAGCCTACTGGCCACAGTGCTAACACCTGAGCCTGGGGCATCCACACAAGATCGTGGGCAGGCACTCCAGTCTTACTCCCAATAAAATACCCTTCAGATCAGCCCTCCACACTGGACCTGCTGGTGAGACCCTCCTGCAAAGGACACAGCAGTCCCAGAACACACAACTGCGTGCTGAGAACCGATTGCAGGAAAAGCCGAACTGCCCGTGGAGAGGAGATGACAAACCTGAACACAAATCTCCCCACAAAACGAGCTGGTGCGCCAGGAGGAGGATGAAACCAGTTCGGTCTTTCTCTACAGGGCGGGGCCCCATACAGAGATGCATCCCGCAGACCCCTCCCGGCACGCGGGCCGCACACGCCGCTGGGAGCCCAGTGGGGGGCCACATCCTCCTGGTTCAGGAATCCTGTAGCTACCGCAGCTAAGCACGGGGAGGGGCGGGGCGCTGCAGGCCTCGTTAGCTCAGCGCGAGTTCCGCATTTTCAATTATCCACTCAATAGCGGCCCAGCCCTGGAGCAACACAGAGAGAAGCCAGTACGCTGTCAGAGGTCGTCCTGCTGTCTCACCGAGGAGCAGACAGCGAGCTACGCAGGTCAAGTGAACGCAAAGGAGACACCAGGCCGAGAAACAAGGCAGGCGGCACACACAATTCCAGCCCCAGCCAGAGCTCCACGGAGCCTCACCCCATCCCTGCTGTCACCTCCTGAGGCCCTTCAGACCCCTCCATGAGCGGCCCCTAACCTCCGCTCCTGAACCTCGGGTGTGGAGTAACCCACCTCTCCACCTCCATCTCCCCCACCATCAGCAGGTAGCTAGCGGCCCTGGGCGCCCCTGACCTGGTCTGGGGTGCTGTGGGATGGTAATGACAGCTGGAGAAGCCATGATTTTCCACAGGCCTCCAGCACAGCAGCCCCTAAACACAGGAAATGAGAGGCCTGGATTTAGCCTTACTGAGTCTCCCCTGACTTTTCTCATAAAGGGCCAAGGAACTCTGTCCTTGCTAAGAGTTGCCTTCCTTGTAGAATATTCTTCTTGGCAAACACTCAGGCCTGCTCTAAGCTAGACTATGGACACACAAAGTGAGTTGTGCCAGCTCTGTCCTCTGGGCTCGAAGTGTGGATGTGATGAGTGCTGCTCTGGATCAGAAGTGGGGGGCACTACCCTGAGCTAAGCTACTCTCGACCTTCCTCAAATCTGGATTTTTCTAGAAACACGGCAGACTGGTCCTGTATTGTGACTGGACAAATGCACCTAAATGCAAGCATAAACGGCTCTCAGCCAAGCCCTGACCTGAGTGCACTAGGAAGGGAAGGCTTAGGTGCCGTGCCATTGGTTGCAGACAGAAACCAAGGGGGAAGGGAGAGCAGGGGATGGCAGAGAGGGGACTGCATGCCCGGGCAAAAAGTTGGGCCCTGGCACCCACACAGCCTGGGACCCATCCCTCCCTCCCAGGGTCCCTCCACAAGGCTCACTCCCAAATCCTGCCAGAGGTACTCAAAATGCCAGTTAAATACAAAACTGCTAAAAATCTTGAGTGTCCTGCATGCCCACGCCCACACTTGTCCTGGATGTGTGGGGTCTGTCTTGTTTAAGAGCCCAGGTAGCTCAGCTGCTGCTGGAAGTGGTGGCTTGCCTCGCTGGCCTCTGTCCCTCGAAGGCCTGGGGCCCTTCCCACTGCATATGCCTGCTCCTTTGGCCACCACCCCCCAACAGTGAGAGGTGGTACCTTCTTTGCGTTGGACGATATCGTGTTGGCCATTAAACTCTCCAGATAGCTTCCGAGGCTGACTCCCTTCACGGTGATGACAGCTTCCTGGGTGAGCACGGTCCTGCAGGAGAGCGCGCTGGAGGTGAGAGGCTGAGCAGTCTGTAGGGGGAGCTGCCGCCCCGCCCCGCCCCGCCCCGCCCCAGAGTTCAGTCCACTTACTTTCCTGGGTCCTCCGGGTGGGGTGTGTACACCAGCCTCTCACTCACTGACACCAAGTTTGTGAGTGTGATCTTAAAAAAGGACACAATGGCTGTAGGTTCTACTTCTCTTGCATTTCTTCCCAGACTGCCCACACTCTCACAACTTCACACCTGCACTTACTGGAGCCAGAGCAGAAGGAACACTGAGGCCCTCAGATCCTGGCCACTGTTCTGGTGACACCACCCTCCCTCCACACCCTACCCAAACCTGAGCCTGACTCGTGAGCAGTCACCACTGCATATGCAATGTTTTTATGCAAGACGCTGTGTTTAATAAACCTTATTTTCTTTCCTTGATCCTCAACCACACTGTGAAGTCTGTTCTTTCTTTTTTAGATGACGAGCATGAGACTCAGAAAGGCTGATCACTAACACTCGCAGTCACACAGCAACTTGGTGATCACCTGTCCTCCCCAAAGCCTTCCCTTCGACCTTCCTCCTCCCTTTCCTCCTGAACCAGAACTAGTCCCCTCTACTGACAACTCGGCTTTCTGCAAAGAGGAAGTGGAATTTTCTAAGTAGAGAGAGAACAATATATAAACTGTCAGGAATGGCCAGTGTACAAACACCCGCCCAGCTCACTCTGCCTCTGTGGAAGGGCTGCCTGGCCTGAGGGAAGGGGCCGCTGACTAAGGTCCAGGGGGTCAACTGGGAGCTTGCACCTGCAGTGACCCCACCCACAGGGTAAGGGGCTAGCATAACCATGCTCCAGCCCACTCAATTCCCCCAACACTCTCTCTGAAATTGCATCAGGCCAATATCAATGGTTCCTGACTGTGAGAAAGGAGAGAGGAAGGCAGGAGGAAGTGGCTGTTTCAGTGACTGCTAAGAGACACATGTGCTGCTGCAGGCAAGGCAGCAGCTGAGAGGGGACGGGGGGCAATAGGGAGGCAGGAGTCTGTCCCCTGGTTACAAAGGTGTGTTCACATCATTATGTGTGTTCTTCAATGTGTTTTTACACTGGAATAA
The DNA here is from genome assembly GCA_935064755.1 of Tragelaphus eurycerus. Taxonomy (NCBI): domain Eukaryota; kingdom Metazoa; phylum Chordata; class Mammalia; order Artiodactyla; family Bovidae; genus Tragelaphus; species Tragelaphus eurycerus. Next base: position 20,674,267 of record CAKXYN010000023.1, read on the forward strand.
AAAGACAAGATACTGCTAAAGCAAACTCAGCCTTTCTATTAAAAGATCACAGACCAAAGGTGGGCTGCTGCTGCTGCTGCTAAGTCGCTTCAGTCGTGTCCGACTCTATGCGACCCCATAGACAGAAGCCCACCAGGTTATGCACCATTGTGACTATTGCTTACATTGGTGGAGCAGAGCTCCATTTTCTTTTCCACTGGATCCACAACAGAATGTTCTCTGATGTATGTCAAAGTCCTACTGGTCCCCAAAATCTGAAAAACAAAGTGAAACCAGCATGGTGACATTGTCATACCCTCAAACACTGCATGTCACTTCAGATCAGCTACTAACTTCTTCAATCAGGCTGCAGCAGCACCTCCAGCTCCTCCAGCAGCTGCTGTCCAGCAGATGGGACAGACAGACACATAAATCAGGGATGGAGGGACCGGCACTGAGATGGAGGAGAAAGTGGGGCAGGACCTGGGCCACTGAAGCCAACGTCTGGCTGGTAAGTCAGCTGAGGACCAACCTTGCCCCCTGCCCCATCCCCCTGACCACCACTGTGCAGAGCCAGCGCTGGGGCTCAGGCCACACCTGGCAGGGCAATGGAGCTGCAATGGGGCATTTAGAGGTGGGAAGGGGGGCTGTGGGGGTTTGGGTTTCCTGTCGGGGGGTTTCGCTGCCACAGGTGGGTCAGGGGACATGGTGAACACTCAAGTGAACAATTAATTCACAGAGAACAAACTATCTCTCAGGCTTCTCAGAAAGCCCAAATGGGAAGGTTGACACTCCCTACTTATGGGTGCCAGCCAGGCTGGCAGGTGTAGACAGTCTGTGTTGGTGTAGCTGGGCTCCCAAGGGGCTCACCACTCTCACGAGGCTGGGCAGCCCCCACTCGGTGCTGAGGAGGCGGTGGCTGTGAAGCCGGCCCCGGCAATCCACACTGCGCTCTAGCACGTCGACACCCACAACACAGGGATTCATGGGATTCGGGTACTTCCTCATGGCCGCCTTGATGACCGTGTCCCATGGGTGGCTGGAGGAGACACAACCACCAGCATTGAGTGGCAGTGTGTTCAAAGTCAGGTCAACCTGATCCTCGAGCTTGTTCCAGATCCTGGATCCCTGATCCTCTCAGCGACCAGGGGGTAGGCAGGGGTGCAGAGCAGGCTCAGGCTGGGCCAGCCCTGCTGAGCTGAGGATCCCTCCTTTGCCAGTCCCCTGTAGCCTAAGGAGGCAGGACACTTTGGTATGGGGCTTCTAGACAGTGACAATATTCCCATCCCCTACCTGCCACCGCCACTTACCTCAACACACACACACTATGCTGCTCCACAGGCTGCAAGGCCAGGGCCCATTTCTGCCTCTGCCCACACAGCCGCAGTGACTGCTGGGGCCCTCTGCTGACCACCCACCTGCTTCCACAGTGCAGCCTCGTGCCACTAGCCAGGACAGCACACCTGCCTAGCTATGAGCAAAGCAACTGCTTTGCTCCAACTTCTAAGCAGTATGTGACCTAAAATGGTTACATATTTTTTTCTGATTATTTAAGTGTTTGAATTTTGAAAAATAATGAAGATGAGGAAAACAAAAATCCACAATTCCACTATCTGGAGACAAATCTGTGCGTGTGTTCCCATGCCGCCACCAAGGCTTGTCCTGCAGATGCCACCCCTCCCTCTGGTCCTGAGCCCTGGAGAGGGGTGGACACCAGTGTCTCTGTTGGTTTCCTGCCATCAGAGCCTGCACAGCTGCCCCTGCTCCCAGGGCTCCAGGCCCGCTGAGCCCAAATGCCGTAGGGCCACAAAGGGTGCAGAGTCAGTTCCTCAGGGAGGACATTCCCCAGGCCTTGCTGTCCTGACTGTTCCTCCAGGAGGTATCCAGCAAGCATCCGGCCCCAGAGGCAGGTGACTCCAGCCACCAAGGCAGGTGTCTCCGCAACATGTCCTTCCCCAGATGACAGTCCAGACTCAAGACCTAGAGACATGCATCCATGCACAGACATGCACACACTTAGAAATTAAACTGGGGTCATGCTCCATGCATGCACAAATCACCTGCTTTTTATATGGAACAGATGATGAGCATTTTCCTGCATCATGAGGCTATTTTCAGAAATAGAGGACTGTAACTAGCTGCACAAAAGGTCACCCTGTGGTATAGCCAGTCCCCTCTGGCAGATTATTTTGACTGCATCCAACCTTTACTTTAAATTGAAGGCAGTAGTGAACATGTGTGTACACCAGCCTTTCAACATGTCTATCTGCCCTTAGGATAAGTTTACACAGTGGAATTACTAAATTAAACATCAAAGATCATGAACATATTAAAGAATGTTCCATGTTTGATGTCCTTTTTAAATATAACTTTATCATTGGTCATTGACCATGAAATTTACTTTGTCAAATTCATTGACCATGAATTTATTTTATCCTCATAAAAGGCTCAGTTCAGTCACTCAGTTGTGTCCGACTCTTTGCGACCCCATGGACTGCAGCACTCCAAGCTTCCCTGTCCATCAACAACTCCCAGAGTTTACTCAAACTCATGTCCATCGAGTTGGTGATGCCATGTAACCATCTCATCCTCTGTCATCCCCTTCTCCTCCCACCTTCAATCTTTTCCAGCATCAGGGTTTTTTCAAATGAGTCAGCTCTTCACATCACATAGCCAAAGTATTGGAGTTTCGGGTTCAACATCAGTCCTTCCAATGAATATTCAGGACTGATTTCCTTTAGGATGGACTGGTTGGATCTCCTTGCAGTCCAAGGGACTCTCAAGAGTCTTTGCCAACATCATAGTTCAAAACCATCAATTCTGTGCTCAGCCTTCTTTATAGTCCAACTCTTACATCCATACATGACTACTGGAAAAACCATAGCTCTGACTATGCCAAACCTTTGTTGGCAAAGTAACGTCTCTGCTGTCTAGATTGGTCATAACTTTTCTTCCAAGGAGAAAGCGTCTTTTAATTTCATGGCTGTAGTCACCATCTGCAGTGATTTTGGAGCACCAAAAAATAAGTCTGACACTGTTTCCAGTGTTTCCCCATCTATTTCCCATGAAATGATGGGACCAGATGCCATGATCTTAGTTTTCTGAATGTTGAGCTTTAAGCCAACTTTTTCACGCTCCTCTTTCACTTTCATCAAGAGGTTCTTTAGTTCTTCACTTTCTGCCATAAGGGTGGTGTCATCTGCATATCTGAGGTTATTGATAGTTCTCCTGGCAATCTTGATTCCAGCTTGTGATTCTTCCAGCCCAGCATTTCTCATGATGTACTGTGCATATAAATTAAATTAGCAGAGTGACAATATACAGCCTTGACGTACTCTTTTTCCTATTTGGAACCAGTCTGTTGTTCCATGTCCAGTTCTAACTGTTGCTTCTTGACCTGCATACAGATTTCTCAGGAGGCAGGTCAGGTGGTCTGGTATTCCCATCTCTTTCAGAATTTTCCACAGTTTATTGTGATCCACACAGTCAAAAGCTTTGGCACAGTCAATAAAGCAGAAATAGATGTTTTTTGGAACTCTCTTGCTTTTTCGATGATCCAGCAGATGTTGGCAATTTGATCTCTGGTTCCTCTGCCTTTTCTAAAACCAGCTTGAATATCTGGAAGTTCACGGTTCACGTATTGCTTAAGCCTGGCTTGGAGAATTTTGAGCATTACTTTACTAGCATGTGAGATAAGTGCAATTGTGCAGTAGCTTGAGCATTCTTTAGCATAAAAGGCTCATCCCAGGTCAAAAAGTAAGCAAGAGGATGCAGATGACAGTCAGGCCTCCCAGCCCCTACTTCATGATCTTTCAGTCACACCAATGGCCTCTGCACTCAAGTCCAGACACCCTGCTCTTTAACACAGAAATGTTTTTCCAAGCTGTGGAATTGTGTCATTGTGCTAAACGCATCCACCAGATCCAACATAAGTGGATGAAGGAGCAGAGACAAGGCTGGTCCTGATCACTCAGCAGAGTACAGGGAAACTTTCTTCTTGGGAAACCACCATCAGGGCCACAGTGCACCACACTCTGGGGAAGAAGGGAGCACTCACAGACTCATGAGAACAGAAAGGGGAGCTTTCTCAGTGAGTGAAGCTGTATGTGCACTTTGTAAGTCAAGCTCCCAGAGAGGTCCCATAAAAATCATTATGCAGAATAGGCTATGCCTTCTAAAATTACTTGAAACTATCTAAAAGTTGACAAATATTTGTAATCAAGCACATCTCACACAAAGTTTCTTTTATATAGAAATCTTGCATCTTTCTAACAGATGATTTCAACTAAGCACAATGTGTTTACAATATTCATAAAAATAATTCCATACATCAATAGAATGATGCAGGAAAAGAATAAACATAGTATTTTTTTTAATTACAGGGTTTAAGTACACAAGTCAGTATCACACACTTCTTGGTTAAAGAAAATAGCTCAGGGACTGCCTTATGGTCCAGTGGTTAAGAATCTGCCTGCCAATACAGGGGACATGAGTTGGATCCCAGGTCCAGGATGATCCCACATGCCACAAAGCAACTAGGGCCATGAGCAACAACTACTGAGTCTGCGTACCTACAGACTGTGCTCCACAACACAATGAAAAAAGCTACCACAATGAGAAACCTGCATATCACAACAAAGGGCAGCCCCTGCTTACCACAACTAGAGAAAGCCTGAGTGCAGAAATGAAGACTCAGCACAGCTAAAAATAAATAAATTTTTTTTAAAAAAAGAAAAGAAAATAGCCCAAAACTCATTTGCTTGGCTAAAGCTGAGTCGAAAGTATCAAGTGTTGGGAGAACGTGAGAGCTGGAAGCCAGGCCCATGGTTGAATATATGAACCGGCCCCACCCCTGGAAGACTCTGGTTGATGAAATTCATCCTTGGGATAAAGGTCCCCAGCTGAGGCTCAGTGATACAGAGGCCTGGAAGCTGCCCCGGGAAGGCCTCTATGCCTGCATTTTGAGGACGCATCAGCAGCAGCCCTGAGGGTTGGGGGCACATGGCTGGGCTAGCAGCCAGGGAGGGGGCAATTCTGGATGCCACACCAGGGTACTAGAAAGGAAGAAAAAGGCAGCTCTATGCTCAGAGAGAGTGTAGGAAAGAGCAAGTGGGGTGAGGTCTGAGGTCTTGCCTACAGCAACCCGCAGTAAGGGGCAGTGGGCTGAGCAAACAGCGGTCATGAGACTCCCACAGCCCAGGGAATGGTGCTGGTGCTCATTATTCCAGCATCCTCTTTTGAATAATTCAAAAACATCCATAATGACTCAAAAAAAAAAAAAAAAGGATGTAGGATAAGTCCTCCAAGGAGGACTTACCCAAGCAATCCTGGGCCAGCCCAGCAGTTCTTGAAGTGAGGACAACAAAGCTGGCTCCCAGGCCCCTCTGGGAGCCTGGCCGCTCCTGAGAGGGCCTGCCCTCCTTGCTGCAGGACACCGGCCAAGGCTGCAGAGCCCCAGGGAGGCCACAACTGTTGACCAGGCTAGGCTGTTTGGCACTCACTGCTGAGCTGTGCACTCAAAGTCCACCAGCACCAGGGTCTGTCCCTGATAAGAGAGTAAAAGGCCTCATTTCCCACACGGGGACCCCTGGCTCTGGGCAAGGGCACATGAAGGACTGGGAGGCCTTGCTATGGTTGGAAGCTCTTGTGGCTATGGGATGGGGAGGGGGGTGCTGGGTTGGGGGGAGTCCAGTGGTCTAGTCCAGTGCTTCCCGGCTATCACTTCTCCTCTAAACCACTGAACACAAACTGTAGTCATTCAGACATGGGTGTTAGACAGGAGTCTGCTCAAAGATCAATGAAGTGATCCTGTTACTTAGAGGAAAATACCTGACAGCATTTGCTGCCAAAGATAGAGTTTGAGCTTCACAGAGACAATTGGACTTTTAGAAAGCTGGCATCACTACCCAATGCTTGCCCCATGTTGTACCCGGTAACCACACAGCCTAGTGACAAGTGCAACACGTCACATTTCACAGGGAAAAGGAGTCATTCAAAGTACCAGACAGGACAATTACTCTGGTCAGTTGTGGTGTCAGGTTTCCCGCTGCAATTAATATGAGAAACTATGGTTTGTTTTGCTGTAGTAGCAAAGAACAGCCAAGACTATTTTTAAAAATTTCTGAAATACTGCTACCTTTCCCATGTAGGTTTTACTCATATACAGTGTGTGAGGCTGCGTTTTAATCATTTACTTCAGCCGAAACAACAGACTGCAACACTGAACGCAGAAGCTGATGGGAGCATCAAGTCAGTATCTATGCTGCCTGACATTATAGAAATTAGCAAAAAAATAAACAGTGCTATTCTTACTAGTTTGAAAGGTTTTGGAAGCTCCACATTTTTTAAATTAAAAAATGTTATTTATGTTAATATAATGTGTTTATTATGGTTAATTTTAATATTTTAAAATTTATCAGTCTTAATTTCTAATGTGGTAAATATTAGTAGATTTAACCCACACCAAAATGGTGCTGTGAAAATGCTGCACTCAATATGCCAGCAAATTTGGAAAACTCAGCAATGGCCACAGGACTGGAAAAGGTCAGTTTTCATTCCAATCCCAAAGAAAGGCAATGCCGAAGAATGATCAAACTACTGCACAACTGCACTCATCTTACATGCTAGTAAAGTAATGCTCAAAATTCTCCAAGCCAGGCTTCAACAATATGTGAACCGTGAACTTCCAGATGTTCAAGCTGGTTTTAGAAAAGGCAGAGGAACCAGAGATCAAATTGCCAACATCTGCTGGATCATCGAAAAAGCAAGGGAGTTCCAGAAAAAACATCTATTTCCATCTATCTATTTCTGGTTTATTGACTATGCCAAAGCCTTTGACTGTGTGGATCACAATAAACTGTGGAAAATTCTGAAAGAGATGGGAATACCAGACCACCTGACCTGCCTCCTGAGAAATCTGTATGGAGGTCAAGAAGCAACAGTTAGAACTGGACATGGAACAACAGACTGGTTCCAAATAGGAAAAGGAGTACGTCAAGGCTGTATATTGTCACTCTGCTTATTTAACTTATATGCACAGTACATCATGAGAAATGCTGGGCTGGAAGAATCACAAGCTGGAATCAAGATTGCCAGGAGAACTATCAATAACCTCAGATATGCAGATGACACCACCCTTATGGCAGAAAGTGAAGAACTAAAGAGCCTCTTGATGAAAGTGAAAGAGGAGCGTGAAAAAGTTGGCTTAAAGCTCAACATTCAGAAGACAAAGATAATGGCATCTGGTTCCATCACTTCATGGGAAATAGATGGGGAAACAGTGGAAACAGTGTCAGACTTCATTTTTTTGAGCTCCAAAATCACTGCAGATGGTGATTGCAGCCATGAAACTAAAAGACACTCCTTGGAAAGAAAGTTATGACCAATTTACATAGCATATTCAAAAGCAGAGACATTACTTTGCCAAAAAAGGTCTGTCTAGTCAAGGCTATGGTTTTTCCAGCGGTCACGTATGGATATGAGAGATGGGCTGTGATGAAAGCTGAGCAATGAAGAATTGATGCTTTTGAACTGTGGTGTTGGAGAAGACTCTTGAGAGTCCCTTGGACTGCAAGGAGATCCAACCAGTCTATCCTAAAGGAGATCAGTCCTGGGTGTTCATTGGAAGGACTGATGCTGAAGCTGAAACTCCAATACTTTGGCCACCTCATGCAAAGACCTGACGCATTGGAAAAGACTCTGATGCTGGGAGGGATTGGGGGCAGGAGGAGAAGGGGATGACAGAGGATGAGATGGCTGGATGGCATCACCAACTTGATGGACATGAGTTTGGGTAAACTCCGGGAGTTGGTGATGGACAGGGAGGCCTGGTGTGCTGCGATTCATGGGGTCACAAAGAGTCGGACACAACTGAGCGACTGAACTGGACTGAACTGAATATTTTCTAAGAGTTTAAAGAAGTTGTGACTTCTGAGGATGTTTGAGGACTTCTAGCCTAAGTAAGCCCTTGATTACATGAATCACAAATAGATACAGAACTGGTCACTACAGCATGATTTTTAATAAGGGAGAAATTATGCCCCTTCAATAAGAGAAAGGATAAATGGTGTATGTATATACATATATGCACAGATCTCAAACAGATACACACACACATCTCAGGAACACACTGCTGAGAAGAAAAGGAAACTGAAAAGCACTGTACAAGATGGTGCCAGTCATTTCTAATTTAAAGCAATGATGAACAATAGTCCATTCTGTTTAACGGTAAACACAGAAAGGTCAAGTGGATTTTCAGGAAGCTGCCCAGCAGGTTCATAACTGAGACTGCATGTGGGAGCGAGGAGGGAACAACACTGGGATGGGGACAGCAGAAACTGGGCACTGCAGCTCCTGCCTGCAGAGCCTCATTTCTCTTATTTAAAAAGGGTGGAGGGCCCTTCCCTGCTCCCAGCCAGAGAGCAAGCCTGCATTAGGGCAGCCTTTCCTCCAAACCCTACTTCCCTGAAATGACACTGCCTACTACATAGCCATCATTAAAAGTCCTGGGGTCGGCTAGAACCCATGCAGCATACAGCCTTGACTCTGTCAGAAATTTGCTCATACTGGTTGTGCCAGTAAAGATTTTGTTATAGGTCCACCTGAAACCTCAGTCAGTACTGTGAAGATGGGATTTATAAACCTGCAATTATAAGCCTGTTAATTTTTAAGGCCCCTTTCTGTATGTTTTTATTTCAGTCCTGTGTTTTCTACTGCTATTTTAGCTACTTTAAACCAAAGAGCTCTCCACTACTTCGGGTTTACACTGCTCTCAGCTCTGTCTGATCGCCATTCCTAGGGTTTCTTTGGTGCATGAACACTGGAGGAAAACTTCACAAAATCAAAATTTTTTGCACTTCAGCAAAGGAAACCATAAACGAAAGAACAATCTAGAGAATGGGAGAAAATTTTGCAAATGATGCAACTGGTTAATTTTCAAAATATACCAACAGCTCAATACAGAAAAGGGGGGAAGGGCAGAAGACCTAAGTAGACATTTTACCTCCAAAGACGACATACAGAGGGCAGCAACTATACTCCAAAAAAATTAATTTTTAAAAACTTTAAAAAGAAGACATACAAATGGCCAGTAAGCACATGAAACGATGTTCAATATTGCTAATTATTAGAGAAATGCAAATCAAAACAACATGGTACCACTTCACACTGGTCAGAATGGCCATCATTAAAAGTCTACAAATAACAAATGCTGGAGAGGGTAGAAGAAAACAGAACCCTCCTACAGTGTTGGTGGAAACATAAAGTGATACAGCCACTATGGAGAACAGTATGGAGGTTTCTCAAAAGCTACCACATGATCCTGCAATCCCACTCCTGGGCATATATCTGGAGAAAACTATAATTCTAAAAGATAGATGCACCCCAATGTCCACAGCAGCCCTATTTACAATAGCCAAGATATGGAAGCAACTAAATATCCATCTACAGAGAAATGGATAAAGGATATACATGATGTAATACTATTCAGCCATGAAAAAGGATGAAGTATTGTCATTTGTAGCAACATGGATGAACTTAGAGATTATTATATCAAGTGAAGTAAGTCAAGCCAAGACAAATATCATAGGATATTGTCTATATGTGTACTCTGGGGAAAAAAATTATACAAACAATCTTACTTACAAAAAGAAACATATTTACAGACATAGAAAACAAATTTATGATTACCAAGGGGGAGAAGGGGATTAAATTAGAAATCTGGGATTAAAATATATACACTAATATATATAAAATAAATAACAAGGACCTGTGTAAACATAGCGAACTATATTCAGTATCTTGTAATGCCCTACAAAGGAAAAGAATCTAAAACACACACACACACACACACACACACACACACACACACACACACACACACACACACACACACACACACTGCAGTCCAATGGTTAAGACTTTGATTTCAGGGAGCGCAGATTCGATCCCTGGTCAGAGAACTAAGATCCCTAATGCGGCTACAAAATACAAAACCCCAAAACTAATACAACATTGTAAATCAACTGTATTTCAATTTAAAAAATTTTAAGCCTTTGTGCCTGATTATCTTTGGCATTTCAAGAGTAAATTTTAACATTTCCAATCAAATATTCAACAAACATATAAAAAGAGAACAAGTGTAAAAAATAAAAAGTATGTAATCCTCAAAGGAAAAAAATCAGGCACTTCAAGGGACTAAGCAAGGGGAAAGTCTACAATAAGCTCAGCTAGAAAGCCAGGCTTCCAACTCTGCACCATCCTGCAGGTGCAGTGCCACCTGCACACAGCATCTCATGACCCACCCTGGCAGCTGTGCGGCCTCCTCTCAGCTGTCTTTCACATTTGTCAATTTTCATCAAGGCACTTGGCTTTTAAATTCACAGATCAGTGACAGGAAGTCCATGCCTTCCACAGCAGCTCGTGAATTGACAGGAATTCCTCTGGCGGACAGTAGCCCTCATTTCAAAGGGCACCTGGTCCCTGTGATATTCCGCAGTCCCTCAATGAGTAAAAACTATGTGCCAGGACACAAAACCAGTGAGGTGAGGACTGAAGCAGGAATGGAGGCTCCCACAACAGTGAAGCTAAATAAAAGCAGCCAGACACAAAAGACCATGTGGTATATGACTGCGTTTATGAGAAACATCCAGAAAAGGCAAATTCATAGAAACATCAGCAGATACTAATCTGCCTGAGAAGGAGACTGGAGTGTGACTGCAGATGGGCATGAGGGGTCTTTGTAGGATGAGGAAATGCTCTAGACTACAGAGATGTTGTACAACTATGTAAATTTACTACAAGTCTCTGATTTGATTGATTTGTATGATTTGAATTGTGTAATTTTAATGGGTGAATATTATCAACAGTGACTTTTCAGAGCTGACAAATCACTTCTGTTTATCAACCAAAATCTCCTGAACTTGTAGGGCAGTTCTGGCCTGAGCTGCACAGCCTGGGCATCCACCATTCCCAGGGACTTGGGACTCCCTGGCATTCAGATGGTGCTGGCATGCCCCATCCTTGGGAGAACTGAGAAAATCTCTGGAGTCGGTCTGGGAATGGAACCCAGTTGAGAAAGGCTGCAGGCTGTACAAAAATCAACACTAAAATTGAATCCCATCAAGTCTAAAGATTTCATTAAAATAATTTCAGAGGTTTTAAACCCACTGAGAAATTTTAATTATAATTTTACATGAAAAGGACAAAGTACTTTTTTAAATTAAAAAATGGAAATGCTATTCTAAGTGGGAGCAGAGGATTTAAAAATCTGTTACTTTAAAAAAAAATTAAAGAATGAGCTCAGAGTGTCACAGATGAAGTACACAAGAGACAATACCGCCTAGGTTAGAACACTTGTAAGCAGCTGGAGGCTTTCCAGGCCCACTGCGTTCGCGGCCACAGAGCCCCACGTGCCCAGGCTGCCTCCCTCTGGAACTGTTGGTCAGCCGCACAGCGGGTCCCGCCCCCGCCACCGTGATGGCCCCGCACGAGATGAGACCAGGCCTGTGGAGTCGAGGATGCCGTCCCCTCACCCCGGGCCCTGGACCGCACCACTGCCCACCCCGTGGCGCAAAGAGTAACAGTGCCCGCCCTCCTCGAGGCCGCGGGTCAGGCCCAGGCGGGTCTGGACCCACTGTGGCCTCAGCCCGCTCACCCGAACACGTGCTCTGAGCTCCAGACCCTCATCGCACCACAGAGCGCAGCCAGGGATGCTCCAGGACCTGGGATGCTCCGCTCTGTTCGGGGGCGGAGCGTGAGCACGCGGTGGGCGGGGCGGGACTAGGCGCGGAGCCTGCACATCACGTGAGCAGCAGTCTCGTGGCTCCGCCAAGGGGAGCGGACCGCAGCCGTGTGGTCGGTGGGCGCAGAGCGCCACCTTCCGGATATGGGCAGGTTCATTCTTATAGGTCAGATGGTCCAGATTCTCTGAAAGCCCCTTCGAGCCAGGCAGATTCCCACAGTGGGAAAGGATGTGTAACTGTGTCCTGCCAGGCCAACAAGCCTCTCCACCGAGTGGTGGAGGAAGGAAGCAGAAGGTGTACAAAGGCCTTAAATCAGAACGTGAGACTCCTCGCAGCCCCTCCGCCTCAGGATTTGAAGACTCCAAGAAATCCAACCATTTATGTAGCCACGTTGCTGAGACCCTTGCGACCGGCTCTCAAGTATGAGAACTGACAGCACTGCTTGTCAGAGAGCATCCTAAATTCACGTGGCCACTGGAGTGGCCCCTTGGGTTCCCTACTTGTCTTCACCCAAAGGAGAGATACATTTCTCATTCCCATAGGAGGTGGGGTTGCAACTGGAAGCCTGGTGCTCCCTAGAACTTAGGCCGACATTTCAAAAGGATGACTCCTTTGTCATCCAGATCCCTGAGAAGAAAACATTCCTAGGTTGTTCAACTAGCTAAAGGCCTATCTGGCCTTTAAAAAATGTTTACATACATCTCAAAAAGACAACCTTTAAGGATTCCAGAGTAAATGCTCGAAGAAAAGGTGCACTGGAACAACCCAGAGGGATGGTATGGGGAGGGAGGAGGGAGGAGGGCTCAGGATGGGGAACACATGTATACCTGTGGCAGATTCATTTTGATATATGGCAAAACCAATACAATATTGTAAAGTTAAATAAAATAAAATTTTAAAAAATGTATAAGGAGAGATTTCTTTTACACTAGGGAAAAAAAGATTTTTTTTTCGTTTTAGATTTTTATTTACCCCCCCCCCCACTACCAACAAATACAGTTCAAGTGCAAAGAAGCAAGATGCTAGTTTGAGAACAGGGTGACCCTCTGCTAAATGTACTGGGCACAAGGGAGAACCCAGTGCAGCATGCACATGGAGTGGGCACCCTAAGCCTACCTCTGTGACTAGTCAGTGAATCTGGGAAAGTGGGGAAGCAGCCAGAAGACCTGGGCTAGGAGATCCCATCCCACCAGCTCCACACTCCACACACTCCACCTTCACCACCTGCAGCTGGATGCTCAGGGTGGTGAGCAGACTGGGGTTCATGGAAGTGCAAAACCACATCCAATGATCACAAGCTGAGGGCTGAGCTGAGATGACACCAGGTTTGCAGGAGTTCCCCACAGCCATGTGCAGTGACTGGATGCTGTGGCCAGGCCAGCTGTGAAACATGCCCTGCACTAGGCTCTGAGCTCAGGACTGTCATTTGGCTTTAAAAAGCATCATCCTTTAAAATTAGCATTTCCCACAAATACGTATTGAGCATGAGGCTAAAGAAATCAGGCTGGATGGTGAAAGAAGACATTGTAGTGAAAATCTGTGGGGAAACTGAGACCCTAACCATGAACATGACTTTTAGCAAACTCTGGGAGATAGAGAAAGACAGGGAAGTCTGGCATGCTGCAAAGAGTCAGACACAACTGAGCAACTAAACAACAACAAACCAGGAAACATCTGGGCAGAGATACTACTTAGTGGTGGAGGTGGGACCTGAGGGTGGGAGTCTTTAGAGGGTGTCCTCATGGCTCACTGTACCTGCACCTGCCTTACTTTCAAAGCCACCTCACACACAGCTGTCAGGTCCCAGCACCTCAGTGGCTCCATCACTACTTATACGTACTCCCCTCCAAGACTTACCACCATGTGTTAAGACCACGGGAACTAGGGTACCATCATCCTTGGCAATTCCTGAGTCAGAAAACCAACAGGAGCATAATAAATCATTGACTGCTGAACAACAGATGAAAGGCACGGCGCTGCTTCAAGTCCTATACCACTACCTCCATTTTTGGTCAAACACCACCCTCTCTCTTGTTCTGTTCCACCAAGTCTGGTCCAGGAGCAGCAGCAGCTTTATCACCTGGGAGCCTGTTAGGAATAGAGACCCCTGGTCCCACCACAGCCCCACCATGCAGCATCTTGGCAGTTTTACCCCACTGGAACAGGCTCCCAAAACCTCTCATCAGTCATCACTGTGCTTCCAGCGTGACAGGTGCTGTTCTGTCGCCCTCCCCATGGGCCTCTGTGCTGCAAGAGAACTACTGGTCTCTCTCTCCCGGAACTCTGCTCCCTCTGCATCCGCTGTTCTGGTCCTTTCCATCTCCCCTCCACACACCTTTTGCCTCTCTGTTCTCCCTCTACACCTGCTCCCCAAGTGACTCACTGAGTATCTTGGTTTACACTGACTTCTCGCCTGTCTCTCCATCTCACTCCTACCCATCTAGGTCCTACCTCAAACATATCATGGTCATACATCTCCCACCCTAAGCAGATTCCTCTTCCAAGAGTCAATGGCCAGGACCTTGGTATCACCCAGGTGCACCAAGCTGGAATACTCCCCGACCCTACATCCAGCTAGTTACTGAATCCTTAGGGATTTACCTCCTTTAGATTGTTTTAATACATTCCATCTTCCATATGCTTTAAGAGCCAATTCGATTCAACAGTTGCAGCTGAAGGCATGTGTTTGAAGAAGAACAAACCTGGGTTCCAGTCCTGGCTCCCCTTTTGCAAATTGCTAACCTCCTGAACATTAGTGTCATCATTCTTGACACGGGAGCACTACTACTAAAAAAAAAAAAAAAAAAAAAAAAGTCCTTTTGGCCTAGTGGGAATTATTGAGGACAGAGTACATGCCTGTGGTTAAAACTGCTGTGACATCCCTGCTGACCTGGCTCAATCCTAGATGGCCCCTCAGAATGCCATTCCATCAGCCTGCCACATCCCCTTCAAAGCTTTGTTCGGCCATGCCCTGGGGTGCTCCCTGCCCCCTCACCCTCCTATGGCTGCTTCTGATACCTCTCTCGTACTTTCAGCACAGTGTTTTATAAGTACCACATCTGTTTGTTTTTGTCTCTCCCACCAGATTACCCTTATTAAGGAAGCAGGTATCTAGGCTTCACCCCTCTTTTAGCTTTTGAGGGGTGAGGCCTAGTGCCAGGGTCCAGCCCCGGCTGATCCAGGGAGTTCAAAGGGGAGACAGCATCAGCGATTTAATTAAATATTAATCAAAGATATAAAGAGTAATAGAATGAGGATAGCTCAGCAGGAAAATTCAGTTGAAAAAAGAGGCTGAGTAGCTTGGTTTACGCGGAAAACCAATAAAACTTCAAGCCAAGAAGTCTGCACCACTTACGTAGGCCACAGGCATCCTTCTGTTCTCCTGTGGGAGAGGAGACACTGAGGTCTCCCCAGTTGGATCTTAGAAGCCCTGGCAAAATTAGTAAGCTTAGTGGGCCTCCGCACTCCAGATGGAAACTCAGCCAGAGGTTGAGAGAAAGAATGACATGGGGAAACCAAGCTTCAGTGAGCAAGGCCCGTAGCTTTATTTCCAATAGGGGCTTTTATACCATAAATTGTACGCAGAGGATAATAGGGGGTGTGAAATCATGCAAAGTCAGCAGTCTTTGATCCTTATAGAAACCAGGGTTTCTTTTCTGTAAACTTATTGTATACAAATAGTTTAGGTGATTTACATCATCTTCTGCCCAGAAGGCCTATTAACATTTTATGACTCTGACAAAGGTTTGTCAACTATAAGATTTATTTTCTCTAAGAGTAATTATTTAAAAGTTTGGCGCCATCCTTCGAAGGTGTTAGATAAAGTTGCATTCCTATAGGGCAGAGGTGCAGTGGGTTTACAACAAAGGAAAGAATTTATTACCTTAAGGGTCTAAAGTTGCTAACACCAAGGCCACTACTTATATTTTCTACATACCAAGTTTATTAATTAATACACATTCAAGGATACAAAACAGGGGATGTGGAAACCTGGCAGCAAGCATTGGCTCATCAGTGAAATCTCCTACTAGTTTTATTCTGACAGCTTCTAACTCTCCGAGAGGCTCTAAGCTATTTGAATATCTTAAGCTTCCCGTGCCTCTCGCGGTTGGGAGACTGTAAACAATCGTATGCATAGCTGTAGGAGCCCGGGTAAACTTGTCAGGCAAGTTAGAGAGCCATCTGAGGGGTTTGGATTTAAACACTCCTATTATGCCCAGGAACTTTATTAACTGGAGCTGTAAGTTAACTCTTTTTCAGAGAGAGTGAGATGGTGGTGGGGGACAGCCCCCCATAAAGTCAGAGGTGAGAGCACAAAGCAGTAAAGTAGGCAGACTCTGGTTTTGGGGGTAGATGCTCGAGAATATCCAGGGGGACCCCTGAGGCTAAATCTCGCCTTTGCATA
The DNA here is from genome assembly GCA_935064755.1 of Tragelaphus eurycerus. Taxonomy (NCBI): domain Eukaryota; kingdom Metazoa; phylum Chordata; class Mammalia; order Artiodactyla; family Bovidae; genus Tragelaphus; species Tragelaphus eurycerus. The sequence goes on from CAKXYN010000023.1 coordinate 20,690,392, forward strand.
TGCCGAGCCTCCTTCCTCATGACCTTTGCCATGGGCGGAGTTCCTCACGCTGGCTCCCGGCAGCCTAGGAACAGGCAAGGCTGATGAGCGGTGGAGGCGGTCACAGCGCTCTGGAGTTTAGAAAGGCATCCTGCACTCATCTGAGCTCTGGGGTGGGACCCAGGCCTGGCTCGTTTCTGTGTGCCCAGGGTCGGTCCCTGTACTTGGCGAACAGTGAGCTCCAGATAACTGCTTGTTCAGTGAGTCAAGGATGACTCCGAGGGCATCATGAACCTGTGAGAGGCTTGGCCCAGGGGTGGGTGGGGCTCCATGTGTTGTCATCACGCAGAGCCACCTGGTCGAGTTCCAGGAAACCTTGCCATTTTCAGGAATCACCTGTGCGGTAAATCAGGAGACTTTTCAACCAGTGGTCCTAGTCTTTTTGCTATTTTATTCATATTCTATATATTGAGATTCCATGTTGAAATACCACTGCTACAAGAGTCTGCAGCTAAAAATAAATAAGTTTGAAAACTGCTGTGCCAGAACATATTTTTAAACTAAAAAATTAGGGAGAAAAATCAATCTCCCAGCAGGTAAGGAGTCTTGAAGAACATTTGGAGGTGTTCTTTTCCCACTGTGATGGATACTCTTCACTAGGCTCTGATGTTTAATTGATCCTCAGATACAGTGATCATGAAGATCTGATTTACAGGGACTCCTCAATCTGCCATGCAGTCAGAATAGGAGGCCAGGAGGCCAGGGTTCCAGCTGCTGCCATCAGCATCTGGATCTTCCAAGAATCTTGCAGGAATATTATTGGGATCCAGGGACAAGTTCTCTAACCAGAGTCAGAACTATCCTGAACTCCAACACAACCAAGATATTCTCATATTTTATTAAAATAGAGTATACCTCTGTGACTCTTTACTTTCTGTGATATATGTTTCTATGTAATTAATTCCTCTTCCCAACCCTTACATACAATTCCTGAACTAAGTCTCTCCCTTAAATAGCCTAAGTTCTGCTCTGTATTTCTGCTTCTGGGCACTTTAAATTCTATCCATTTCCCTTATGTTTTCTGGCATTGCAAAGATGGCTCATGACCAAGGGGTCTGGTATCCAAAAAAGTCATCAGCTTTCTCTCAAGAAGACACAACTAGGAAAAATCTAGGGACTTTATGATTTCTATGCACTATTGTGGCTAAACTTTTAGAAAAATATTTGATCACTACAAAGTAACGTAGTGGAAAAGACACTGATGCTGGGAAAGACTGAAGGCAGGAGGAGAAGTGAATGACAGAGGATGAGATGGTTGGATAGTATCATCAACTCAATGGACGTGAGTTTGAGCAAACTCTAGGAGATAATGAAGGACAGGGAAGCCTGGCTTGCGCAGTCAATGGGATCTCAAAGAGTCGGACACAACAGCAAATGAACAGCAGCAATACTTTACAATACGTGGTGATTAGGAATATTCTAAATGTTTTGCTATCGTCATTCATAAAACTTGCATTTTTAGAGATTGATGTTGTAATTCATTCTTTTATTGGTTGTCACATCAGATCAGATCAGTCGCTCAGTCGTGTCCGACTCTTTGCGACCCCATGAACTGCAGCACGCCAGGCCTCCCTGTCCATCACCAACTCCCGGAGGTCACATAGAGGATATTAATACTGTGTCTTTAGATTCCTTTCCTTGGGGCACATTACCAGAAACAGCAGCACAGGTTATGACCACTGACTGAAAATATTATATCAGTTTCAACTTACAAAAATAATTAATATTGTTACAAATTAATAACAGTAACATCATTTAGGAGGAAACAATATCCAGACCAGCCTGTGAACAATTTTCTGAAATGCATGATGCCCAGTTGTCAAGATTAATAGAACTCTCCTGCCACCCTGTGGGCACACTGTGCAACAAAGCTCTCCGTAAGTAATCTTAGGGTCCCTACCCCCTCAAACACATGTAACATTTCTTTTTCAATGTTTACTAAGCGCTATCTGCTGGGAAATTATCCTGTGAATATGTATTGGCAGGTATGTGTGTGTGTACATATATATACACATATCAATAATGTTCACTGTAGCATCTAAAATACAAATAAATTGGGAGCAGTCTAACTGATCCTTGGTTAGAAACTGTTACACTGTTCCCACAGAATATCAGGAAGCTGATTAAAGAACTGGGTGGAACTATAGGTTTTTAACATACAAAAAGCACATGTTAATCAAAAAAGCAAAGTGTATAAACTACAATTTCATTCACATTAAAGTATACTTTATATGCTTGTAAATATATGGAAACCATATAGACACATACGCAGCACACCAAAAAAATCTCGAAAATTATTTTTATAAGCTTTGAGAATGAGAGACTCACTTTCACTCCCTATTTTGTATCCTCAACTTTGCTGAACTTATTAGTTCTAGCAACCTTTAATGATTATGATTTTCTATTAATTATAATCCCATCATACGTGTATAGAGATAGCTTTACTTCTTCCTTTCCCATACAGATGCCTAATATTTCTTTTTCTTGTCTACTTGATGTGGCTAGAACTTCCAGTACAACGTTAAATTGTAATGGTGAAAGTGGGCATTTTTGATCCTGTTCTTGATCTTAGAGGAAACAATTTCAGTCTCTTAACACTGAGTAAGATGTTAGCTGTGAGTTTTTCACAAGTGCCCTTTATTATGTTGAGAAAGTTACCTTCCCTAGTATTCCAAGTGATTTCTCTCATGAAACAGTGTTGGATTTTTGTCAAATGCCTTTGCTGTCAACTGAGAATATCATGTAATTTTAAAACATCATTCTATTAACCTGATGTATTACACTGACTAATTTTCTTATGTTGAACTATCCTGACATTCTGAGATAAATCCCTCTTGGTCATGATGTAGAAACCTTCAAATATGATACTGACTTTGGTTTGCCAGTATTTTGTTGAGAATTTCTGCATGTATATTTGTGAAAGATATTGCATTATCTACAAATACAGTCAATTGGAAGTTGGGGCTTCAAATAATAATGTTGGGGCAATCTACAGATTTAATTCAATTCCTGCTAAATTACGACATTCTTCACAGAACTAGAATAAATAATCTTAAAATGTATATGGAACCATAAAAGACCCAGAATTGCTAAAGCAATCTTGAAGAAGAAGAAAGCAGGAGACATAACCCTCCCATACTTCAGACAATACTACAAAACTAGAGTAAGCAAAAAATGTGAGGATTTCCCTGATGGTCCAGTGGTTAAAAATCCATCTGCCAGTGCAGGGGAAACAGGTTCAATCCCTGGCCTGGTAAGATGCCACATGCTGTGTGGCAACCAACCCCACACACTCTAGAGCCTGTGCTCTGCAACAAGAGAAGCCACTGCAACTAGAGAAAACCCATGAAGAGTAATGAAGACCCAGCATAGTCAAAAATAAATTAATTTTAAATTTTATTTTTTAAAGTATGGTATTGGAACAAAAACAGGCACAGGAATCAATGGAACAGAAAAGAGAGCCCAGGAAAAAATCTCAGACACCTATGGTCAATCAGATGGCTGGATGGCATCACTGACTCGATGGAGGTGAGTCTGAGTGAACTCTGGGAGTTGGTGCTGGACAGGGAGGCCTGGCGTACTGTGATTCATGGGGTCACAAAGAGTAGGACATGACTGAGCGACTGAACTGAACTGGTCAATCAGAAAACAAGAATACAAAAAGGGGAAAAAGTCTCTTGAGCTAGTGGTATTAGGAAAGTTGGACAGCTGCAAGTAGATCAATGAAGTTAGAACACACCCTCACATCCATCACACACAAAAATAAACTCAGAATGGCCTAAAGACCTAAATATAAGACATGAAACCATAGAAATCCTAGAAAAGAAGGTCTCCAAAACATTCTCTGACATAAATTGTACCCAAGTTTTCTTAGGTTAGTCTTCCAAGGCAACAGAAATAAAAACAAAAATAAACAAATGGGACCTAATAAAACTTAAAAACTTGCTCAAAGAAAACCATAAACAAAAGGAAAAGACAACCTTTAGAATGGAAGAAAATATTTGCAAATGATGCAACCAAAAAGGGCTTAATTTCCAAAATATACAAACAGCTCATAAAACTCAACAACAAAAAAAGCAAATGACCATATCCAAAAATGATCAGAAGACCTAGATAGACATGTCTTCAAACAAGAAATACAGATGGCCAATATGCACATGAAAAGATGCTCAACATTGCTAATTATTAGAGAAATGTAAATCAAAACTATATAAGATACCACCTCAGAATGGTCAGTAAAAAGTCTACAAGTAAATGCTAGAGAGGGTATAGAGAAAAGGGAACCCTTGTACACTGTTGATGTGAATGTAAGTTGGTACAGTCACTATGGAAAACAGTATGGAGGTTTCTCAGAAAACTAAAAGTAGAATTACCATACAATTCAGCAATCCCACTCCTGAGCATGTATCTGGTTGTTGTTTAGTCACAAAGTCATGGCCGACTCTTTTGCAACCCATGCAGTGTAGCCTGCTAGGCTCCTCTGTGCATGGGATTTCCCAGGCAAGAATACTGAAATGGCTTGCCATTTCCTTTTCCAGAGGATATTCCCAACCCAGGGATCAAATCTGTTTCTCCTGCATTGGCAGAGGCAGACTCTTTACCTCTGAGCCACCAGGGAAGCCTGGGCATATATCTGGACAAAACTGTAATTTAAAAAGATACATGAACCCCTGTGTTTATAGCAGCACTGTTCACAACAGCCAAGACATAGAAACAACCTAAATGTCCATCAACAGATGAATGGATAAAGAAGATGTGGTACATATACACAATGGGATACTACTCAGCCATAAAAAGAATGAAATAATTTCATTTGCAACAACCCAGATCCAACTAGAGGTTACTATACAGAAAGAAAAGACAAATACCATATAATATCACTTAGATATAGAATATCTAAAATATGACACAAGTGAACCCATCTATGAAACAGAAAAAGAATCACAGACATAAAGAACAGACTGGTGGTTGCCAAGGGGGAGGGGGTTGAGGAAGAAGAGGAGTGGGAAGTTGGGATTAGCAGATGTAAGCTTTTATATATATGATGAATAAACAAGGTCCTGCTATATACCAAACAGAACTATACTCAATCTACTATATAGCACACAGAACTATATTCAATATCCTATGATAAACCATAATGGAAAAGAATATGTATATATGTATGTGTGTATATATATATATATGCCTGAATCACTTTGCTGTATAGTAACTAAGACATTCTAAATGAAGTACAATAAAAAACATACTACTAAAAAATTGGTAATGGAAACTTAAGATGATTCAAAGAAAGGGAAAGCTATCCCATGCTCCTGGATTGGAATAATAAATACTGGTAAAATGGCCATATTACCCAAAGCAATTTACAGATTTAACGCAATCCCTATCAAATTACCCATGACATTCTTCACAGAACTAGAACAAATACTCCTTAAATTTATATGGAACCATAACAGATCCAGAATAGCTAAAGCAATCCAGAAGAAAAAGAAGAAAACAGGAGGCTTAACCCTCCCAGACATGAGACAATACCACAAAGCTACAGAAATTGAAATAGTGTGGTACTGGCAAAAACAGACCTATGGATTAATGGAACAGAATAGAGAGTCTAGAAATAAACCCAAATACCTATGGTCAATTAATTTTGGACAAAGGAGACCAGAATATTCAATGGGAAAAAGACAGTCTCTTCAGCAAGTGGTGCTGGGAAAGTTGGAGAGTCACATCCAAGTCAATGAAGTTAGAACACACCACACACAAACTCAAAATGGCTTAAAGACTTAAATATAAGACATGACAACATAAAACATCTGAAAGAGAACATAGGCAAAACATTCTCTGACATAAATTAACTGATGTTTCCTTGGGTCTCCTAAGGCAATAGAAATAAAAGAAAAAGTGAACAAATGAGATCTAATCAAATGTAAAAACTCTTGCACAGCAAAGGAAACCATAAAGAAAATGAAAAAACAATCTATGGACTGGCATAAAATATTTGCAAATGATGCAAATTTCTTAACAAGGAAACCTTAACAAGGGTTTAATTTCCAAAACATACAAACAGTTCATAGATCAGATCAGTCGCTCAGTCGTGTCCGACTCTTTGCGACCCCATGAATTGCAGCACGCCAGGCCTCCCTGTCCATCACCAACTCCCAGAGTTCACTCAGACTCATGTCCATCGAGTCAGTGATGCCATCCAGGCATCTCATCTTCTGTCGTCCCCTCTTGCCCCGAATCCCTCCCAGCATCAGAGTCTTTTCCAATGAGTCAACTCGTGGCATGAGGTGGCCAAAGTACTGGAGTTTCAGCTTTAGCATCATTCCTTCCAAAGAAATCCCAGGGCTGACCTCCGTCAGAATGGACTGGTTGGATCTCCTTGCAGTTCAAGGGACTCTCAAGAGTCTTCTCCAACACCACAGTTCAAAAACATCAATTTTTCAGTGCTCAGGGTTCTTCACAGTCCAGCTCTCACATCCATACATGACCACAGGAAAAACCATAGCCTTGACTAGACGGACCTTTGTTGGCCAAGTAATGTCTCTGCTTTGGAATATGCTATCTAGGTTGGTCATAACTTTCCTTCCAAGGAGTAAGCGTCTTTTAATTTCATGGCTGCAGTCACCGTGATTTTGGAGCCCAGAAAAATAAAGTCTGACACTGTTTCCACTATTTCCCATAAAGTGATGGGACCGGATGCCATGATCTTCGTTTTCTGAATGCTGAGCTTTAAGCCAACTTTTTCACTCTCCACTTTCACCTTCATCAAGAGGCTTTTTAGTTCCTCTTCACTTTCTGCCATAAGGGTGGTGTCATCTGCATATCTGAGGTTATTGATATTTCTCCCAGCAATCTTGATTCCAACTTGTGTTCCTTCCAGTCCAGCGTTTCTCCCAGTCCAGCATTTCTCCCAGTCCAGCGTTTCTCATGATGTACTCTGCATAGAAGTTAAATAAACAGGGTAACAATATACAGCCTTGACGTACTCCTTTTCCTATTTGGAACCAGTCTGTTGTTCCATGTCCAGTTCTAACTGTTGCTTCCTGACCTGCATACAATTTCTCAAGAGGCAGATCAGGTGGTCCGGTATTCCCATCTCTTTCAGAATTTTCCAGTTTATTGTGATGCACACAGTCAAAGGCTTTGGCATAGTCAACAAAGCAGAAATAGATGTTTTTCTGGAACTCTCTTGCTTTTTCCATGATCCAGCGGATGTTGGCAATTTGATCTCTGGTTCCTCTGCCTTTTCTAAAACCAGCTTGAACATCAGGAAGTTCACGGTTCACATATTGCTGAAGCCTGGCTTGGAGAATTTTGAGCATTACTTGACTAGCGTGTGAGATGAGTGTAATTGTGTGGTAATTTGAGCATTCTTTGGCATTGCCTTTCTTTGGGATTGAATGAAAACTGACCTTTTCCAGTCCTGTGGCCACTGCTGAGTTTTCCAAATTTGCTGGCATATTGAGTGCAGCACTTTTCACAGCATCATCTTTCAGGATTTGCAATAGCTCCACTGGAATTCCATCACCTCCACTAGCTTTGTTCATAGTGATGCTTTCTAAGGCCCACTTGACTTCACATTCCAGGATGTCTGGCTCTAGGTCAGTGATCACACCATCGTGATTATCTGGGTCGTGAACATCTTTTTTGTACAGTTCTTCTGTGTATTCTTGCCATCTCTTCTTGATATCTTCTGCTTCTGTTAGGTCCATACCATTTCTGTCCTTTATCGAGCCCATCTTTGCATGAAATGTTCCTTTGGTATCTCTGATTTTCTTGAAGAGATCTCTAGTCTTTCCCATTCTGTTGTTTTCCTCTATTTCTTTGCATTGATCGCTGAAGAAGATTTTCTTATCTCCTCTTGCTATTCTTTGGAGCTCTGCATTCAGATGTTTATATCTTTCCTTTTCTCCTTTGCTTTTCGCTTCTCTTCTTTTCACAGCTATTTGTAAGGCCTCTCCAGACATCCATTTTGCTTTTTGGCATTTCTTTTCCATGGGGATGGTCTTGATCCCCTGTCTCCTGTACAATGTCACGAACCTCATTCCATAGCTCATCAGGCACTCTGTCTATCAGATCTAGGCCCTTAAATCTATTTCTCACTTCCACTGTATAATCATAAGGGATTTGATTTAGGTCATACCTGACTGGTGTAGTGGTTTTCCCTACTTTCTTCAATTTCAGTCTGAATTTGGCAATAAGGAGTTCATAGTCTGAGCCACAGTCAGCTCCTGGTCTTGTTTTTGCTGACTGTATAGAGCTTCTCCATCTTTGGCTGCAAAGAATATAATCAATCTGATTTCGATGTTGACCATCTGGTGATGTCCAGATGGTCAACAGTTCATACAATTCAATAACACAAAAACAAACAACCCAATAAAAAAAATGGGCAGGAGGAGGGCATTTAGGGGAGAATGGATACATGTATATTTATGGCTGAGTCCCTTTGCACTCCACCTAAAACTATAAAATATTGTTAATTGGCTAACAAAATTGTTAACTGACTGTGCATGCTCAGTTGCTTCAGCAACTCTTTGACCCTATAGAGTATAGCCCAGCAGGCTCCTCTATCCATGGGGTTTCCCAGGCAAGAATACTGGAGTGGGTTGCCCCCGCTCCTCCAAGGGATCTTCCCAACCCAGGGATTGACCCCACATCTCCTGCATAAAAGGCAGATTCTCTACCACTGAGCCACCAGGGAAGCCACTAACTGACTATAGTTCAATAAAAAAATTAAAAGTTGTTTTTAAAAATATGAGCAGAAGATGTAAATAGACATTTCATCAAAGAAGACATACAGCAGATGGCCAATAGGCACATGAAAAGATGCTCATCATCAATAATTATTATAAGAATGCAAATCAAAAGAACAATGATCAAACAACCTCACACTGATCATCAGATCAGATCAGATCAGTCGTGTCCGACTCTTTGCGACCCCATGAATCGCAGCACGCCAGGCCTCCCTGTCCATCACCAGCTCCCGGAGGTCACTCAGACTCACATCCATTGAGTCAGTGATGCCATCCAGCCATCTCATCCTCTGTCGTCCCCTTCTCCTCCTGCCCCCAATCCCTCCCAGCATCAGAGTCTTCTCCAATGAGTTAACTCTTTGCATGAGGTGGCCAAAGTACTGGAGTTTCAGCTTCAGCATCATTCCTTCCAAAGAAATCCCAGGGCTGATCTCCTTCAGAATGCACTGGTTGGATCTCCTTGCAGTCCAAGGGACTCTCAAGAGTCTTCTCCAACACCACAGTTCAAAAGCATCAATTCTTCGGCGCTCAGCCTTCTTCACAGTCCAGCTCTCACATCCATGCATGACCACAGGAAAGACCATAGCCTTGACTAGGCGAACTTTTGTTGGCAAAGTAATGTCTCTGCTTTTGAATATGCTATCTAGGTTGGTCATAACTTTCCTTCCAAGGAGTAAGCGTCTTTTAATTTCATGGCTGCAGTCACCATCTGCAGTGATTTTGGAGCCCAGAAAATAAAAGTCTGACACTGTTTCCACTGTTTCCCCATCTACTTCCCATGAAGTGATGGGACCAGATGCCATGATCTTCGTTTTCTGAATGTTGAGCTTTAAGCCAACCTTTTCACTCCCCACTTTCACTTTCATCAAGAGGCTTTTGAGTTCCTCTTCACTTTCTGCCATAAGGGTGGTGTCATCTGCATATCTGAGGTTATTGATATTTCTCCCAGGGGTCATCAAAAAGTCTACAGGAATTTCCTGGCAGTCCAGAGGTTAAGAATCTGCCTGCCAATGCAGAGGACATGGGTTTGATCTCTGGTCTGGGAAGACTCCACATGCTGTGGGACAACTAAGTCAGTGTGCCCCAACTACGGAAGTCAGCACAGCACATGCCCTAGAGTCTACACTCTACAAAAGAAGCCAAGGCAATAAGAAACCCATGCACCAAGACTAGATTGTAGTCCCTGCTCAATCCAACTAAAGAAAGCCTGCATGCAGCAACCCAATGCAGCCAAAAACAAATAGTTTTTTTTTTTTAATTTTATTTTTTAACTTTACAAAATAAATAGTTTTTAAAGTCTACAAATAATAAATGCTAGAGAGGCTATGGGGGAAAGCAAACTCTCTTATACTGTTGGTAGGAAAGTAAATTGGTCCAGCCACTATGGAGAGCAGTGTGGAGATTCCTCAAAAAACTAAAAATAAATACAATAATAGTTGGAGACTTTAATACCCCACTTTCATCAGTGGACAGATCATCCAGACATAAAATTAATAGTGAAACATGGGCCTTAAATGACACTTTAGACCAGATGAACTTCACTGATATTTAGAGAGTGTTCCATCCAAAAGCATCAGACTACATATTCTTCTCAAGTGCACACAGAACATTCTCCAGGATAGATCACATGCTGGGCCATAAGGCATGCCTTGATAAATTTAAGAAAAGTGAAATCATGTCAACCATCTTTTCTGATTACAACATTATGATATTAGAAATAAACTAAACACTATTAAACTGGAAATAAGGCGAACAAGAAGGAGCAGGTGGACATGGAGTACATCTCTCTACACAGATACATCAAGAATACACCATCAGACAGAGAATTGCATGGACAACGCCAGCTGAGAGCATAGAGGAGTACCTGATGAGTGGAAAAGAATATATAGAACCATGCAAAATTTGGTAGGACGAAGGAACTAGGGGGAAAAACAAGAGTGTTAGGACTGGATCTGCCCTCGGCAGTAGGGGAACTGAAGCAGGGGTCCGATCCCCACATGGGGGCAATTGTCTGAGTCAGAGAAGAAACATTTAAGTCTGACAGTGAAACAGCTGATCTGTGGCAGCCTAAATGGAATGAGAATCAGACAGTTCTTGCCACAGCCATACATACCCCAGAGAGGGATGTAGGTCCCTTAGAGGGTGCAGTGGCTGGGAGCTGGAGCTTGGGGATTGTGGAGCAATCCCAGGGCGAGGGCTGCTGTTGACTGCGGAGAGATGGATCAAGGGGATGTGAGGGAGGAGACTGTGGAGGGAGATGCCTGTGGAGGGAGGCCGGGCAGCCATGGAAGCAAGGTGGTGGAGCCATCACCATAGCCTTTCTGTTCCTACATGCCAGAATCAGCAGCTGAACAATAGAGAGGCTGGCCCATCAAATCCCTGAGGCACTGAAGTACAGAGTAGACTCCAGTCAGGGGGCCCCCTCTATGTGCCTGACGCCCTGAACAACAGAGAAGGACCCCAGGCAACGGAGTCCTCTAAGTGTCTGAATGGGCAGAGCTACGGAGAAAGACTGGCCAAAGAGGCCTTCTGATCCCCAGATACAAGAGGCTCCAAAAAAGACTCTCATAACTCCTGTGATGGAGGCAGTCCATGCCCCTGCACACTTGGCACTTCCAGGGTCCCTGAAAGCCAAGCATCTGTGCCACCTTCATGTTCAACTCTCACTGGGGCAGAGCTGCCACAGGCAAAAAAAAAAGTCTTGCATCTATGCACACAGGGTCACTTTGGTAGTGTCCGACTCTTTGCCACCCTGCAGACTGTGGCCTGCCAGGCTTCTCAGTCAGGGAGGTGGGCTCTCCAGGCAAGAATACTGGAACCTATTGGCCAATACTGGTTGCCATATCCTTCTAGAGCACTATATTTCCTGCTGCCCGAACCGCCAACTCCCCTGAGTACCTCGTGCTGCCAGAACCCCTGCAACCCAAGCAGCTGCACCATTGCCATACCTGGCCTTCACAGGGGCAAACCCAAGTCCTCCAGGGCAGCCTCAGGAGCAAACCCCAGTGGACAACCCACATGCAGAGGTGAAAATAAAACCACAATTGAAACCCAGGGGCAGTGTGGCTAAGGAAGAAGACCCAAAACCTTCCCACCAGCTGTACAAGCTGCAGATCAAATCCACAGGATCAACTAGGCCGATTCTGTGTCTATGGAATATATAAAAAGTCATTGAGAGCTACCACAAAAGAAAAAGCACTAGTTCTGATAGCTGTGGACATTGGAGGCAAGAACACACAGGAGTAGGACCAGATTAGAATCTGAGCTGTCCCCATAGCAACTCCAGAGATCAGCAGTGTTGGAGGGCATCCTAGGGTGGTGAAGTGAACTATTACTCCAAGCAAGGGAAAGGACTCTGACAGCAGTGACTCAAGAAAAACATTTATTATTCTTATGTTTCAACTTGCTCTGTAGATTCTTTTGGATTTCCCCCGACTCTGTTAAATTGTCAATTTTATTGGCACTATGAAATCTAATTAAGCTTTTGAGCTTTTTTTTCTCAGTCACGTTTTTTATTGCTGTTATAAACCTCTGCCTCTACATTGGGCTTTTGTGGTTCTGTGGAGCTTCCTTTTTTTCTTTTCTCTTTCCTTAATTTTAATTTTTTAAACCTATTATTTTTTCTACATTTATTCCTTTGTTTGCTTTTCCTACTGTTCTTTTCCACTTGCAGTTAATCTTTAATGTATTTAAATCTTCTTTATCTATCTCTATTTAATTTTGTGTATCTATTCAGTCACACTTTTTATTGTTGCTATAAACCTCTGCCTCTACATTGGAGTTTTCCTTTTTCTTTCTTCTTCCAGTTTTTTTTTTTTCCTTTTCTCTTTTTTGTAATTGTAATTTTTAATTTTTTTAAACCTATTATATTTTTTCTACATTTATTCCTTTGCCTTTCCTACTGTTCTTTTCCCCTTGCAGTTAATCTTTAATATATATAAATCTTCTTTATCTACCTCTGTTTAACTTTGCATATCTATTCTTTTTTTTCTTTCTTTCCTTTTCTCTCAACACATTTGTTGGTTTTGTTTTCATTGCTTTATTCCCCACATGGCACTTTGCTTTAGTTTTGTTTCCCAGTTTGGCTTTAGTTTTGTTCTTAACTGGTAAATATAATTTTTTATTTCCTTTGTTTGCCGGGTCAATCTACTGTACTTTATTTTTGTTGGACTGTTTTCCCTTTGCTCATGGGTGTATACGTATATGTGTATATTCCATTATTTTCATTATTATTTGCCTAATTTTGTAACATCCATTTGTCTGGGATTCATCTTTGGTTTCTCATTTTTGGATATTTGTTTTAATTTCACTTAATGCCATAACCACTTGGGGAATCTTCGTTCCTGACCAGAGATCAAGCCCTGAGCCTTTGGAGTGGGAGTACTGACTCCAAGACCCTAGACTACCAGAGAACTAAGCCTAGGGAGTATCAAATAGAACTCACACAAAGGAATCCACGTGAATACAAGTCCTGGCATCACCCAACCACCAGTAGCACCCTGTGCAGGATGCCTCATCTAAACAGCAAACAAACCAAAAATACAAATCCAATCAGCAGACAGGGTTACCACCTCACTCAGAGGAAAAACAAACAAAAACTCAGCACAAATCTCACACTATAAGAAAGCTTACACAAACCATTAGACTGACCTTAGAAGGGCAGAAACCAAAAGGAAGAAAGAATTCAACCCTGAAGCCTGGGAAAAGGAGACCTCAAACACAGTAAATTAGAAAAAAATAATGAAAAGGCAGAGAAATACTACACAAATGAAGGAACAAACCAGAAACACAGAAGTCCAAATAAATAAAGAGGAAATAGGCAAACTATTTCCTGAAAAAGAATTCAGAATAATGATAGTAAAGATGATCAAAAACCTTGAAAACAAAATGGAGAAAATTCAAGAAATCAATTAGCAAAGACCTAGAATAATTAAAGAATAAACACACAGAGACAAATAACACAATTACTGAAATTAAAAATACTCTAGAATGAATCAATAGCAGAATATCTGAAGCAGAAGAACAAATCAGTGAGACGGAAGATAAAATGGTGGAAATAACTTCTGAAGAGTGGAATAAAGTAAGAAGAATGAAAAGAACTGAGGATAGTCTCAGAGACCTCTGGGACAATATCAAACGCACCAACATTTGAATTATAGGGATCTTGGAAGGAAAGTTATGGCCAACCTAGATAGCATATTCAAAAGCAGAGACATTACTTTGCCAACAAAGGTCCGTGTAGTCAAGGCTATGGTTTTTCCTGTGGTCATGTATGGATATGAGAGTTGGACTGTGAAGAAGGCTGAATGCTGAAAAATTGATGCTTTTGAATTGTGGTGTTGGAGAAGACTCTTGAGAGTCCCTTGGACTGCAAGGAGATCCAACCAGTTCATTCTGAAGGAGATCAGCCCTGGGATTTCTTTGGAAGGAATGATGCTAAAGCTGAAACTCCAGGACTTTGGCACCTCATGCGAAGAGTTGACTCATTGGAAAAGACTCTGATGCTGGGAGGGATTGGGGGCAAGAGGAAAAGGGGACGACAGAGGATGAGATGGCTGGATGGCATTACTGACTTGATGGACGTGAGTCTGAGTGAACTCTGGGAATTGGTGATGGACAGGGAGGCCTGGCGTGCTGCGATTCATGAGGTCGCAAAGAGTCAGACACAACTGAGCAACTGAACTGAACTTGCCTCGAGAATCCCACAGACAGAGGAGCCTGTTGGGCTGCCGTCTACGGGGGCACACAGAGTCAGACACTGTGTCAGACAACTGACGCGACTTAGCAGCAGCAGCAGCAGAAGAGAAAAAGAAAGGGTATGAGAAAATTTTTGAAGAGATTATAGTTGAAAATTTCCCCAACATGGAAAAGAAAATAATCAAGCCAAGAGGAACAAAGAATCCCATACAGGGTAAATCCAAGGAGAAACACGCCAAGACACATACAACTAATCAAACTAACAGACTAATCACTAAGTTCAGTTCAGTTGTTCAGTCATGTCCAACTCTTTGCGACCCCATGAACTGCAGCACACCAGGCTGTCCATCACCAACTGCTGGAGTCTACCCAAACCCATGTCCATTGAGTCGGTGATGCCATCCAACCATCTCATCCTCTTGTCCCCTTCTCCTCCTGCCCTCAATCACTAAGAAAGAATATTAAAAGCAGCAAGGGAGAAGCAACAAGTAACATACAAGGGAAACCCCATACATTTAACAGCTGATCTTTCAGCAGAAACTCTGCAGGCCAGAAGGGAATGGCAGGATATATTTAAAGTACTGAAAGGGAAAAATCTACAACCAAGATTACTGTATCTGGCAAGGATTTCATGCAAAATTGATGGAGATATAAAAAGCTTTTCAGACAAGCAAAAGTTAAGAGAATTCAGTACCACCAAACCAGCTTTACAACAAATGTTAAAGGGACTTATATAGTCAAGAAATACAAGAGAAGAAAAAAGATCTATAAAATCAACCCCAAACAACTAAGAAAATGCCAATAGGAACATATATATCAATAACTACTTTAAATGTAAATGGATTAAATGCTCCAACCAAAAGACAAAGACTGGCTGAATGGACACAAAAACAAGACCCATGTATATCCTGTCTACAAGAAACCTACATCAGACCTAAAGACACATATAGACTGAAAGTGAGATGGTGGGAAAATATACTCTACACAAATGGGAAGCAAAATAAAACTGGAGTAGCAATCCTCATATCAGACAAAATAGACCTTAAAATAAAGATTATTATAAGAGATAAGGAGGGACACTACATAATGATTAAGGGATCAAGCCAAGAGGAAGACATAACAATTCTAAATATCAACACATACAACACAGGAGCACCTCAATACATCAGACAGACACTAACAGACATAAA
This sequence comes from Tragelaphus eurycerus, assembly GCA_935064755.1. Taxonomy (NCBI): domain Eukaryota; kingdom Metazoa; phylum Chordata; class Mammalia; order Artiodactyla; family Bovidae; genus Tragelaphus; species Tragelaphus eurycerus. The sequence goes on from CAKXYN010000023.1 coordinate 20,706,071, forward strand.
AGGAGAAATTGACAGTAACACAATAATAGTAGGAGACTTTAACACCCCACCCACACCAATGGACAGATCATCAAAACAGAAAATTAATAAGGAAACACAAGTCTTAAATGATATATTAGATGAGATGTATCTCATTGCTATCTTCAGGACATTCCATCCAAATGCAGAAGAATACACCTTCTTCTCAACTGCACATGGAACATTCTTCAGGATAGACCACATCTTGGGTCACAAATTAAACCTCAGTAAATTTAAGAAAACTGAAATCATATCAAGTATCTTCTCCAACCATAATGTTATGAGATTAGATATCAATCACAAGAAAAAAACTGTAAGAAACACAATCACATGGAGATTAAACAACACGTTTCTAAATAACCAACAGGTTACTGAAGAAATCAAAAGAGAAATAAAAACATTTCTAGAAACAAATGACAATGAAAACATGACAACTCAAATCCTATGGGATGCAGCAAAAGCAGTTCTAAGAGGGAAATTTATAGCAATACCTCAAGAAAAACATCAAATAGAAAACCTAACTTTACACCTAAAACAATTGAAAAAAGAACAATAAAACCCCAAAATTAGAAGGAAAGAAATCATAAAAGATCCAAGCAGAAAAAAATGAAAAAGAAATGAAAGAAACTATAGTAAAGATTAATAAAACTAAAAGTTGGTTATTTGAGAAGATAAAATTGACAAACCTTTAGCCATACTCATTAAGAAAAAAGAGCTAAGAATCAAATCAACAAAATTAGAAATGAAAAAGGAGACGTTACAACAGACAATGAAGAAATACAAAGGATTATAAGAGATTATTATGAAAAACTATATGACAATAAAATGGATAACCTGGAAGAAATGGATAGATTCTTAGAAAAGTTCAATCTTCCAATACTGAATCAGGGAGAAATAGAGATTATTAACAATCCAATTACAAGCACTGAAATTGAAGCTGTTATCAAAAATCTCCCAAAAAACAAAAGCCCAGAACCAGATGGCTTCACAGAATTCTATCAAACATTTAGAGAAGAACTAATGCCTAACCTTCTAAAACTCGTTCAAAAAATTTCAGAGGAAGGAACCCTTCCAAACTCATTCTATGAGGCTATCATCACCCTAATACCAAAACCAGACAAAGACACCACAAAAAAAGAAAACTACAGGACAATATCACACTGATGAACATAGATGCAAAAATCCTCAACAAAATTTTAGTAAACAGAATTCAGCAACACATCAAAAAGCTCATACACCATGATCAAGTTGGGTTTATTCCAGGGATGCAAGGATTCTACAATATATGCAAATCAATCAGTGTAATACACCATATTAACAAATTGAAAGATAAAAACCATATGATCATCTCAATATATGCAAAAAAAGCCTTTAACAAAATTCAGCATCCATTTATGATTAAAACTCTTCAAAAATGGGCATAGGTGGAATCTACCTCAACATAGGAAAACCCATATATGATAAGTCTACAGCAAACATTATTCTCAATGGTGAAAAACTGAAAGTATTCCCCCTAAGATTAGGAACAAGACAAGGGAGTCCACTTTTACCACTATTATTCAACATAGTTTTGGAAGTTGTAGCTACAGCAATCAGAGAAGAAAAAGAGGTAAAAGGAATCCAGATCAGAAAGAAGAAATAAAGCTCTGTTTGCAGATTACAGGATACTGTACATAAAAAACCCTAAAGATAGTATCAGAAAGTATCTATAGTATTAGATACTATAGCTAATCAGTGAATTTAGCAAAGTTGCAGGATACAAAACCAATACACAGAAATCACTTGCATTTCTATATACTAACAATGAAAAATCAGAAAGAGAAATTGAGTAATCAATCCCATTCACCACTGCAACAAAAAGAATTAAATATCTAGGAATGACCTTACCTAAGGAGACAAAAGAAATGTACACAGAAAATTATAAGACACTAATGAAAGAAATCAAACATGACATAAACAGATGGAGAGACATTCCATGTTCCTGGGTAGGAAGAATCAATATTTTGAAAATGACTATACTACCAAATGCAGTCTAGAGATTCAATGAGATCCCTATCAAATTACAGGTGGCATTTTTTCACAGAACTAGAACAAAAAATTCACAGTTCATATGGAAACACAAAAGACTCTGAATAGCCAAAGCAGTCTTGAGAAAGAACAATGGAGCTGGAGGAAACAACCTTCCTGACTTCATATTATACTACAAAGCTACAATCATCAAGACAGTACAGTAGCGGAACAAAAACAGAAATACAGACCAATGGAACAAGACAGAAATCCCAGAAATAAACCCATGCATCTATGGGTACCTTATTTTTGACAGAGGAGGCAAGAATATACAATGAGGCAAAGACAGCCTCTTCAATAAATGGTGCTGAGAAAACTGGACAGTTATGTGTAAAAGAATGAAATTAGAACACTTCCTAACACCATACACAAAAATAAACTCAAAACAGATTAAATACCTAAATGTAAGACTAGAAACTATAAAAGTCTTAGAGGAAAACATAGGCAGAACACTCGATGACATAAATCAAAGCAAGATCCTCTATGACCCACCTCCGAGAGTAATGGAAATAAAAACAAAAGTAAACAAGTGGGACCTGATTAAACTTAAAAGCTTTCACATAGCAAAGGAAACTATGAACAAGGTGAAAAGACAACCCTCAGAATGGGAGAAAATAATAGCAAATGAAACAACTGAGAAAGGATTAATTTCTAAAATATACAAGCAGCTCATACAACTCAAAGCCAGAAAAACAACCCAAACAAAAAGTGGGGAAAAGGCCTAAAGAGACATTTCTCCAAAGAAGACATACAGATGGCTAACAAACACATGAAAAGATGCTCAACATTGCTCATTATTTGAGAAATGCAAATCAAAACTACAATGAGATATCACCTCACACCAGTGAGAATGGCCATCATCAAAATGTCTGCTGCTGCTGCTGCTAAGTCGCTTCAGTCGTGTCCGACTCTGTGCGACCCCACAGATGGCAGCCCACCAGGCTCCCCCGTCCCTGGGATTCTCCAGGCAAGAACACTGGAGTGGGTTGCCATTTCCTTCTCCAATGCATGAAAGTGAAAAGTGAAAGTGAAGTCGCTCAGTCATGTCCGACTCTTAGCGACCCCATGGACTGGAGCCCACCAGGCTCCTCCGTCCATGGGATTCTCCAGGCAAAAGTACTGGGGTGGGGTGCCATTGCCTTCCCCGAAATGTCTACCAACAATAAATGCTGGAGAGGGTGTGGAGAAAAGGGAACGCTCTTGCATGGTTGGTGTGAATATAAATTGATACAGCCACTATGGAATAAAGTATGGAGATTCCTTAAAAAACTAGGAATAAAACCACCACATGGCCCAGCAATCCCACTCCTAGGTATATATCCTGAGAAAACCAAAATGGAAGAAGATATATGTATCCCATTGTTCATTGCAGCACTGTTTACAATAGCTAGAACATGGAAGCAACCTAGATGTCCACTGACAGATGAACAGATAAAGAAGTTGTGGTACATATACACAATGGAATATTACTCAGCCATAAAAAGGAACGTCAGTCAGTTCTGATGAGGTGAATGAACCTAGAACCTATTATACAGAGTTAAGTGAATCAGCTGGTGATGGATAGGGAGGCCTGGCGTGCTGCAGTTCATGGGGTCACAAAGAGTCGGACACGACTGAGTGACTGATCTGAACACATATATGGAATCTAGAAGAATGATACTAAAGAACTTACAGGGCAGCAATGGAGAAAGAGACATAGAGAACAGACTTACGGACATGACAAGAGGGGAGGAGAGGGTAAAATGTATGCAAAGAGTAACATGGAAACTTATATTACCATATGTAAAACAGACAGCAAACGGGAATTTGCTGTATGGCTCAGGAAACTCAAAACAGGGACTCTGTATCAATCTAGAACGGTGGGATGGGGCAGGAGATGGGAGGGAGTTTCCAAGGGAAGGGGATATATGTGTACTGATGACAGATTCATGTTGAGGTTTTACAGAAAACAACAAAATTCTGTAAAGCAATTATCCTTCAATAAAAAAATTAATACAAGAAAAATTCTACAAGCTAGGCTTCAACAGTACATGAACTGAGAATTTCCACATGTTCAAGCTGGATTTAGAAAAGGCAAAAGAACCAGAGATCAAAGTGCCAACATCCAATGGATCACAGAAAAAGCCAGAGAATTCTAGAAAAACATCTACTTCTGCTTTATTGACTACACTAGAGCCTATGACTGTGTGGATCACAACAACCTGCGGGAAATTTTTAAAGAGATGGGAATACCAAACCACTTTACCTGCCTCATAAGAAATCTGTATGCAGGTCAAGAAGCAACAGTTAGACCTGGACATGGAACAACCGACTGGTTCCAAATTGGGAATGGGGTACGTCAACACTGTATATTGTCACCCTGCTTTTTTAGCTTATATGCAGAGTACAACATGAAAAATGCCAGACTGGATGAAGCACAAGCTGGAATCAAGATTGTAGGAAGATATATCAATAACCTCAGATACGCAGATGACACCACCCTTATGGCAGAAAATGAAGAGGAACTAAAGAGCCTCTTGATGAAAGTGAAAGAGGAGAGTGAAAAAGCTGGCTCAAAGCTCGACATTCAAAAAACAAAGATCATGGCATCCAGCCCCATCACTTCATAGCAAATAGATGGGGAATCAATGGAAACAGTGGCAGACTTTATTTTCTTGAGCTCCAAAATCACTGCAGATGGTGACTACAACCATGAAATTAAAAGACACTTGCTCCTTGGAAGAAATGCTATGAAAAACTTAGCATCTTAAAAAGCAGAAACATTACTGAGCTGGCAAAGGTTCATATAGTCAAAGCTATGGTTTTGCCAGGAGTCATGAATGGATGTGAGAGCTGGACCATGAAGAAGGCTGAATGCTAAAGATTGACACTTTTGAACTGTGGTGCTGGAAAAGACTCTTGAGAGTCCCTTGGACAACAAGATCATCAACCAGTCAATCCTAAAGGAAATCAACCCTGAATATTCACCAGAAGGACTGACTCTGAAGCTGAAGCTCTAATATTCTGGCCACCTGATGCAAAGAGCCAACTCATTGGAAAAGACTCTGATGCTGGAAGGATTGAAGGTGGGAGGAGAAGCGAGTGACAGAGGATGAGATGGTTGGATGGCATCACAGACTCAATGACATGAATTTGAGCAAACTCTAGGAGATAGTAAAGGACAGGGAAGCCTGACATGCTGCAGCCCATGGGGGTCACAAATCAGACACAACTGAATGACTGAAGAATACAGCCCAAAAGGCAATTTCAGGATACGGAAATCAGGTTTTTCTGGCCCCCAGTCAAGAAACTGACTCCCTTCAGGTTTAGCTGGGTGATTTTGTCTTCCTAAAAACATGGAGAGAAGGGTCTCCCTCTGATCAATTACTGCCCAAGTGGAAGGGCCCTTACTAAGTTATTCTCAGCATCCCTATATGTGTGCATGCTAAAATCACTTCAGTGATGTCCAACTCTATGTGACCCTATGGACTGTAGCCCACCATGCTCCTCTGTCCACGGGAATTCTTCAGGCAAGCGTACTGGAGTGGGTTGCCATCCTGTCCTCCAAGATTGAACTTGAGTCTCTTATGTCTTCTGCATTGGCAGGTGGGTTCTTTACCACTAGTACCACCTGGAACACTCTCAGCACCCCTATAGCAGTAAAATTACAAGGGATCAACAACTGCATTCATTTGTTCCAAATCAAGCCAGTTCCTCTTGAGTCCACACAGGACTCCAGCTATGAAAAGGAAGACACCCCCAAGTGGACCTGTGAGCCAACTGAAGGCCTGAGGTTCGTATTTAAAAATCAACAAGTAGGGACATCCTTGGTGGCGCAGTTGATAAGAATCCTCCTGTCAATACATGAGACATGGTAAAGGAAGATTCCACAAGCTGTGGAGCAACTATGTCCATGCGCTACAACTACTGAGCCCACGCTGTAGAGCCTGCAATCCACAACTACTGCAGTGTGCATGCCTAGAGCCTGTGCTCCACTACAAGAGAAGCCACTGCAATGAGAAGCCCACACACTGCAACAAAGAGTAGTCCCGCTCACCACAACTTAAAAAAGGTCCAGGCAAAGCAACAAAGACCCAGAGAAGCCATAAATAAATATATAAAGTTTTTTTAAAGTTACAAATCAACAAATTGAATATATATACTTAAAGGACAGACATGTTGGCAGGTAAGTAAAATGAGTTGGTGAGTTGGACTCCTAGTTGTCATTTTTGCTATTATTCTCTTACTTATTTCAACTCAAGTTAAAGACTATTCACTGAAAGTTCACTGCTGCTACCCCGAAACCATTATTCACCCTAATATTTGTCTCCCTTCTATGGGTATCCACACAAGGGGGATGGAAGAGCAACTCCATAGTACAAATATCCTTCACCATAGGAAAAAAATGAAAATCTTAATAACTGTTGTATCTGCCACAACAACCCTCATGAGATCCTGGGGTGATCCATCTTCTACTCAGCCTCAGCCAACACTTCTTTCTATATCCTTAACCAGTCCAACTAGTCTTGGGAACCATGCATAGAAGGGCTACTCTCCATGGTCAACTGGACATGCTTTAACCTGTCCTCAGTCATCTCTGCACTAACTTGACTAGAAAAGTACCCAGCTTTTTCTGAAAACCCACAGGGATCCAACTTTCAAGACTTCAAGATCTGGTAGTCAGTCATCTTTAGGGATAGGACATGACCCATATGTTGAGGATCTGTTCAAAGATACAAATGCAAAAGAGGGACACCTAAAGTGATCTCAACAGAGATAGATGGGGCCAGAATTCCACCCATTGTATACATCTGGGATCCTGGTAGTGCACGACCTACTCCCATTTTTGAAACCGGAAAGGGGGTAGTCTACCTCCTTCATTCACATAATGTAACATAACTGCCTTGCTTGAAGAGGAATCTCTTCCTCCCAGATAAGACCCAGTTGCTCGAGGTGGGGATCCGAGGCAAATCAAGGCCCCAGCTATACCTACTCAACAGACTCCACCCTCACCTGGCAGAGCCAGCTTCTTCAGGTAAACAGAACCCAGATGTGGCTATGTGCTCCAAGACAGGTTGCTGCTGCTGCTGCTGCTAAGTTGCTTCAGTCGTGTCCGACTCTGTGCGATCCCATAGACGGCAGCCCACCAGGCTCTGCCGTCCCTAGGATTCTCCAGGCAAGAACACTGGAGTGGGTTGCAATTGCCTTCTCCATTGTGTGAAAGTGAAAAGTGAAAGTGAAGTCACTCGGTCACGTCCGACTCGTAGCAACCCCATGGACTGCAGCCTACCAGGCTCCTCCATCCATGGGATTTTCTAGGCAAGAGTACTGGAGTGGCTTGCCATTGCCTTCTCCGCCAAGACAGGTTAGTTTTACCCTAACCTCAGAAACCCAAAAGGAAGGCTGCAGGGTCCCATTCATGTGAGTCCCCTCTGAGCGGCGGCTACCAATGCACAGATGATTAACCATGGTATCCTGCACATTCGCCTTTTTAGCCCCTGGGGGGACACCAGTATATGTCTTCATTCCCTGCCCCTGGCTCAAGTGTGCGGCTGGCCTCTCTTGGCATGCAGTGTAACTGCTGTTCGTCTAGTGGCCCCACAGGGAGATTTTGCCTACCACAAGGCAAGGCTTCATAAGTAGGGAATTACTCTACCCCAACCAGGAGCATGAGGAATGTACTCTTCAGACTCTCAACCTCCCTTCAGTTCAGTTCAGTCATGTCTGACTCTTTGAGACCCCATGGACTGCAGCACGCTAGGCCTCCCTGTCCATCACCAACTCCCGGAGTTTACTCAAACTCATGTCCGTCGAGTTGGTAATGCCATCCAACCATCTCATCCTCTGTCGCCCCCTTCTCCTCCTGCCTTCAATCTTTCCCAGCATCAGGGCCTTTTCAAATGAGTCAGTTCTTCGCATCAGGTGGCCAAAGTACTGGAGTTTGAGCTTCAGCATCAGTCCTTCCAATGATTATTCAACACTGATTTCCATTAGGATGGACTGGTTTGCTCTCCCTTAATCCCTAGCCAATGTAGAAGACTGGCCTTGGGCTATCTCCTAGCAGAGCAGGGAAGGGTATTTGCGACAAACCATAAAACCACGTTGCACCTACATCATCACCACTGGCCAGGTGGAAGATATCCAAAAGGTATATAAAGCAGGCTCAACAGCTACACAATTTTGTAAAGGGTAACCGCAGTGCGGACTCCATATGGACAACAGTCAGGGGGTACTGTTAATACATACCCCTGGTCCTACCCCTATTTGGACCTCTGTTCCCAACAGTACTTATGCTGAATTTTGGCCTCTGCCTTCTAAACCTGCTTGTTAAGTTTGTTTTTTCCAGATTACAAGTTTCACCTGCAGGTGACGGTATGCCAGGGATTTCAACCTGGCCCACATGAAGATGGAGACAACCAACATCACCTGGACTGAGCTGCAGCTTCCTACTCCCTGCGCTCCATCCGTGCCCCGGGAGACCCCTACCTCTGACAGCAAGGTGGTCTGGACCCCACAGGTAGGGACAAGCCCCGACTCGGCTTGAAGCAGATACAGAAGGTGGACCTTCGACCCTTAAAAGATTCTCAGGGTCCAGACTCCTTGAGGGGGGCAATCAATGTTAGAGCAGGCAGAATGAGCAGAGAAGGGGGTGTGGACCATGTGACAGGAGACCTTACATCCTGTGACCACGGGGTCCTTGAGGAGACAGACAAGGGCGGGAACCTCCGTGTCAGAAAGTAACCTTCTGCTAGTTAAGCCCTCGTTACAATAGAATCACCACCGCACCCGGGCATTGCCCGTCCCGCGCCGGCCACCAAGACAGACTCGAAAAACCAAACGACGAACAAAAGTCGCTGCCCCTCCCCGCCCCCCACCCCCACCCCCCCCAAGGCGGCCGGAAGATCCAGAAGAGTCCCCCGAGTGCCGCCCGTTAGCTACCCCTCTTCCCCGCCGTCCCGCCCACGTTACCGACTCGCGGGGAGAAACTTGGGACGGCGGCCCCCCGCTCCCGCCCCGCAGGCTCTGAATTCTCTCCGTGAGGAAACGACCCAGCCTCCGGGGCCGCGGCCAGGCGGCGAGACTCAACCCTGAACTTAGCTCCCGCTTCCCCGCTCTTCGGCCGCTGAGGAAAGCCCGTGCTGCCTACACCTCAGTCGCGGTCACGCTTGCCTGCTGAAACCCATCCAGGAAAGAACGCGCCCACGTCCCCGCGCCCCCCAGCAGGGCCCTCACGACTTGACCCGCCACAGTCTCTCAAGCCTCTCCCCCTCATTTCTTCCCCTCAGGCCCCGTGGGCCTACCTCGCCCGGGCGCACAAGTTCCCCTCACTGTGGGAGCCTGACGGCCGCGCCGCTTCACCCGCCATCGGCCGGGTTCCTGACGGCACCGCCACTGACAAGGCCCCACAAAACAGACGCTCAACAAAAAGTATGTGACGAGGGACCTACCGAGAGAGGCGTCCGAAGAGTCGAAGATAGCCTCTGCCTGAGGGAAAGGTCCACTCCGCAGGGCCTCAGCAGCGTAGGCGAGGCGCACCAACAGGTGCAGCGCCTCGGCGCGCGCCCGACCCGGCCCCGCCCCCTCCTGAGAACGTGTACCCCCGCTCTGCCCCGCCTCCGGTCCTGACTGGGGACGCTCCGGAGGCGGGGCCGGGGCCTGGGGCCCGAGGGCACGCCGCCGTGCGGCTGACGTCAGCGCGCTGGGGCGGGGCGAGGCGTGAGAAGACGCAGAGGAGCGTGGGGTCGCTGGCGAGCCGTCCCGTGGCCTCCGCTCCCGGTCCTCTTGGCCGTACGGTGCCGCCCCCGCGTCCGCTCCGGGCCTGAGCGGCGCGCCGGCAGCCATGGCGCACCGCTGCTTGCTGCTATGGGGCCGGGGTGCCTGCCGGCCCCGCGGGATGCTCCCGATGCTCTTGCCTGGCAGCCGCGCGGGCTCCACCGAACGGCTCTACCTGCGGACGGTGAGTCCGGCACCCCCGGCCCGCTTCCGGCCCGGCACCAGGCGTCAAGGTCACGGGCCCTGCTCTCGGTGTGGGTCCTCGGGGAGCGTGGAGACGGGTTTTGGGGCGGCGGGGCTACCCTGCGCCCGGGAGGCCTGCAGAGCGGAGAGCCCTGGGTGGGAGCCGGCGGCGCGGGCTCGGGGGTGGGGCTGTGGCCGCCCGGCGGACACGGCACTAGTAAATGGAGTCGTTAACGGTGTCCCCCACCCCAACCCCCGAGGGCCGGTGCTCTGTCGCCGTCAGGGCCGGGATCCCGGAGCCGAAGTTGGCTGTGCCCACGGCGGACTCTCCTGGCGCAGATTGAGCGCGCACGAAGCCCCGGCAGTGGGCGAGCCCGAGGGTCAGCCCAGGAGGTGTTCTCAGATCTCCACGGAAAGGGCGTTCCTGATGTGTTCTCCTCGGAGCCCTCTTCCCTGCCCGGCTGTCGGTCTTCGTCTTTTCTGCTCCGAATGGCCCTGCACGAGGCCTTTTTTCCGGTTTCTGGCATTGCATCCGTTTCCTTGTCTTACTTGCTGGAATCCATCCCTCTCTTGCCTCTTGTGAGTTCTGGACTCAGACCTGTAATAGGCAGGTAGGGATCTGCCCTGTGAGTTTGCAGGGTTTTTGTGAGGAGTCTTCTCTAAAAGGCCTTGCTTGGGAGTGAACCTCGAATGCTAGATGTGAGGAAGTCTGCTTGTGAAGTTGCATGACACACATTCCTTGGTCCTGCCCTGGAGATCTGGGTGGGGACGCTGGAGCATTACTCTGGATTTTCCTCTAGGTTTGTGCATCTGTTAAAAGTCTGTTCTCATAATGAGGTTCTGGGGAAAAATTTCTGTGTGTGTTCTCATTTAATCCTCAAATGATTAAAACTGATGTTTCACAACTGAAAAATACATCATCAAACGTAAAACCTAATTTTCTAAGTGAGGTGCTCTATACTTAAGTTTTGCAAATTCATGTCTTTTGTATGTATTATTTGAGTGGGCTTAGATTAGATAGAGAAAAAAAATTCATTGATGGTTCTTTTGTGAAAAATAATCTTATCATTAAATGCAGTCAGGGGTTATTGCTAGAGTTATCCCTGCTCAACACAATTTGAAAAGATCCTAAAGAGAGCTTATTATTCAGCAGACTAATAATATTTGTTTATACTGTGTACCCAGTTCTGTACTTCATTGTCACACAAAGACTTGCTTAGTATGATCATAGTAATATTCTGAAAGCTGCTTACTCTTAAGTGGCTTTCAGAATAATTGGAAGTAATTTAAATGTGAGTATTGCCACACAGTTTTAAAAGTGCTTTTCCATGTCTTATTACTTTTGATTCTCACAGTAGTATCCTGGGGCACTCATCTTCTCCCATTGTAGATGTGTGACTTTGAGGCCCCCAATATCATGAGATGTATTGAAGATCATCATGCAAAAAATCAGATTTCCAGCTTTACCAAAATTGAAAGTTCTAACACCATTTGCTGGAGAAAGCAATGGTACCCCACTCCAGTAGTCTTGCCTGGAAAATCCCATGGACGGAGGAGCCTGGTGGGCTGCAGTCCATGGCGTCGCTGAGCGTCGGACATGACCGAGCAACTTCCCTTTCACTTTTCACTTTCATGTATTGGAGAAGGAAATGGCAACCCACTCCAGTGTTCTTGCCTGGAGAATCCCAGGGATGGGGGAGCCTGGTGGGCTGCCGTCTATGGGGTCGCACAGAGTCAGACACGACTGAAGTGACTTAGCAGCAGCAGCAGCAACATCATTTGCCTGATGAACTCTGGGTCCTTCAAGTCCCAGGCTAGGTGTCACTTCCCTGTAACATCCCTGGCTCTCTTGTACGTGACCCCTTCCTTCTCTGTGCCACCTCTCCACTTTTACATTGAAGGGTTTGTATTGTTGTATGTATGGTACCTTTCTGTCTTTTCTGAGTTTCTTCCGGGCAGCACTGCTTCTGGTCCCCTGGTGGACTCCCTACTGCTTGGCAGTACCAGGCCTGGAGCAGAAGCTCTGACTTGTTGGCCTGTCCAGCATGGATATCAGGTCATTTCAATCCACACCCTTAATGGATTTGGCATTGGGAAATATTTATTCACACACAACACACTCTTATCCATTTTCAATGGTTATTTCTTAGGCCAAGTATTCTCAGCCATTAGGGAGGGCCCAACACAACAGAAGCTCCAGGTTCTCAGACCAGCATTGCTGTCAACCAAGAACAGTGTCAGTGTTTCTGACCTACTTTGCAAGTAGTTGTGTGTGGATTTGGAGTTAAGTCAGCTCATTCTTTTTCAATTGACATTTTCTAATTCAGATATCATAAAATCCACCATTTTAAAGGGTACTGTTCTGTGGCTTCTCGTATATTCACAAGGCGGTGCAACTGTCACTCACTATCTGTTGCCAGAACGTTTAGAAGAAGCCCTATGACTGTTAGTGGTCACTCTCTGTTTCTCCCCAACTATTCCTCCAGCCCAGGCAACTGCTGACCTATAGCCTCTATTATTGGCCTATTTGAGATGTTTCATAAATATGGAATCATGTAATACATGATCTTTTGTGTCTGGTTTTTTTAACTTAGCATGATGTTTTCAAGATTTGATGCTACTATCTATCTACTTCATTCCTTTTTTATGGCTGAATAAAATTCTGTTGTGTGCATATAACACATTTTCTCTGTTCATCATCAGTTGATGGACATTGGGTTGTTTCCATTTTGGGGCTATTATGAAAAATGATACTATAAACATTCAAGATTTTGAGTGGACATATTTTCATTTTCTTGAGTAGGAGTGAATTTGCTGGATCATGTGGTAACTTAACTCTTCATTTAACATTTTGGAGAATGCCAAACTTTTCCAAAGCGGCTATGCCTGTCCCCTAAGCAGTGCATGAGGTCTCCAATTTCTGCCGATCCTCACTGGCACTTGATATTGTCTCTCTCTCTTTTTTTTTTTTAAATTATAACCACACTATCGGGTGTGAAGTGATTTTTGTATGGTTTTGTGATATTTTATTTTTCTCATGAGACCATAAAGGAGGCAAATGAGGATGGGTCTAATGCAGATAAGCTTCACTTTAAACACTCTCATCTGTATGTAAAAGCTTGCCGTCCAAAAAAATAGTGGTGTGAACTTTTCACTTTGCCAAAGGTTAGGATCACTTGAACTTAACTGTCAGATTCAGCTATATCCTCTTCAGTGTCTCTACACCTAAACATTTCAGTTTGTTTACATTATACTCTAATAAACCTAGGCAGGGCTTCCCTTCTGGCTCAGCTGATAAAGAATCCGAATGCAATGCAGGAGACCTGGGTTTGATCCCTGGGTTGGGGAGATCCCCTGGAGAAGGGAAAGGCTACCCACTCCAATATTCTGGCCTGGAGAATTCCATGGACAGCCTATGGAGTCGCAAAGAGTCAGACATGACTGAGCGACTTCCACTCACTCATACCTAGGCAGTATTTACAGTTTTTAGCAAATATGTTACTTAAAGCAGAGATGTATCTGTAAAGGGACTTAGGATGACAATGTATCAAATAGCTTCAGCAAATGCTGCTAATATAAGGACTATCAGACATTGGACCATGGCTTCCTTGTCTTTGAACCCAGGTAAAGTTAGTATTGTGCTCACAAACAACATCGTTCTGTAATGTCGGATAAATGACCTTGCGGTGTGATAGACCCTGCAGGTGGGGTGGCAGGTAAAGTTAGTATTGTGCTCACAAACAGCGTTGTTCTGTAATGTCGGATAAATGACCTTGCAGTGTGATAGACCCTGCAGGTGGGGTGGCAGATATTCATGGCACTTTGACTTTTGAATGCTACACATCAAGGAAACAGTGCCTGAGCCAATGTGTTGGTAGGGAATTGTACTCCGCCTGCAGCTCTTAATTAGGTGCCTAGGTTGGAGGTGCTCGTCTTCTGGGTGAAGTGTGTGTCTCCTAGTTTTCACTGGACTGGAGCAGCCCAGGGCTGGACAACCCTCGTGCTCCCTTCAAGGGGGGCGTTCTGTGCTAGTCCGTAATCACCTGTTTGAAGGGTAAAATGAAGCTTGCTTAGACTCACCTTGATGTGACCTTCGTGCTTCTCTCTTTTGTGTTGCAGCTTTATCGATATGTCACGACTCAGGCAAAAACCAGCAGGAATTCCCTTCTGACAGATGTGATTGCTGCTTATCAGAGACTCTGTTCTCGGCCTCCAAAAGGTAAGCACTCACATGTGACTGTGACGAGGGACATTCTTACACTGACTCGCTCTTGGCCTCAGCAGGGCAGGTGCAGAGGTGTGGTTTCAGTTGATTCCTAACCACCCCACCTCCTCCCTCTCATGTGATCAAAGCCATGACATTATGTCGCATTCAGATGTGGCACCTTTGTCAGTAATGACCTGGGCAGGCCAGCAAGACTTCTCGGATCCCTCAGGGTTGTGACTGTACCATCTAGACTGTGATTTACTCCTGCACAAGCAATCCTATACTAGCTTATTCTTTTTCATGAATCAGCTGCTTTAAAAACAACATATGTACACAAAACTTGATGAATTTTAGTTTGAAGATAATTTTTTTTCCTTTTCTAACAGGATTTGAAAAATACTTTCCCAATGGAAAAAATGGAAAAAAAGCTAGTGAACCTAAAGAAGTTATGGGAGAAAAAAAAGGTACTGTTTCAAAAGACTGTGTTTGAACTTACTGTTTTCCCCTGGTTTATGATGTTGCTGATAGTTGTCACTGAACAAGGAACATCTTAGCTTAAGTCAGTCTGAGCCCCCTGTGTGTGAGGTGCCTGGAGTGTTCCTGGGGGCTCCCCCCTCTATCTTAGTTTCAGGCTTCCTCACAGCACTGTGTTTAGTAACTCATCAATTGCCACAATGCATTTTGCAATGAGTTCGTTAAACAATATTAATGGAAACATTGTTGAGAGATTCACATGCTGCTGTGAACACACTCTGTGAACAGAACCCAAGCCAGCTGCTGCCCCGCGTCCTTCTGGAGGAGGAGTTGGTGGTGGTGGAAAACGAGGCGGCAAGAAAGATGACTCTCACTGGTGGTCCAGGTTCCAGAAGGTTCGGTTCGTGGCTTTGGCCCCTGCCCACCCCCGGAAAGGCTGAGTGGTGCTCATGGCCCTGGGAGGGTTCACACCCTGCACAGCAGAGACTTCATTGTCTTGTCTTACTGTTCATACAAATATCTGCTTCCTCACTCAGGGTGACATCCCATGGGATGATAAGGAATTCAGGATGTACTTTCTCTGGACCACCTTGTTTTGGGGAGGATTCCTATTTTACTTCCTGTTCAAGAGCTCCGGGAGAGAAATCACGTGGAAGGACTTTGCTAACAACTATCTTTCCAAGGGAGTTGTAAGTATCGTGTGGGCCACAGGCAGCAGGGATCAAAGGGTGAGTTCAGGTTAGGCCAATAAAGTGGTAAACAGCCAGCACATTGCCAGGCTTGTTCGTCATCAAGTCCCATATTGTATGTTTCTAATGTTGGAAAGTATAGCAGCCAAGGAACCTGTGAGTTTTGACCCAGCAGTTTCCACATTGACCATGACCCCCCTGTATCGCTTTCCCTGGAGAGCCTAGTTCTGGAGCCACTGCTCCTGATCTGCTCTGGCACCTGATCTACTCGGTTCTCTGCTTCTGCTGTCAGCTGCCTCTCTTCCCTCCCTGGCCAGCCTCGCTAGGTTCTAGCACGGCATCACCGCTGGGACCTCCTGCACTCCTGGAAGTGGGTGAATAAGTGAATCAGGTTTTACTGCGAGAGCGGACAGGCTCTGAGTGAGGCCCCAGGCAGGAGCTTTGCCTCTGGGCTGGGTCTTTGCCAGTTAGATCCTGTTGTGGCTCATTTAAGATGCAATGGGCTATAAGGCACATGTTATTTTACACATTACTTAGATTGAGTGGACTGCCAGGGACACTTTGACATCTTGTCAGCTGTCATGTACATTCCGTGTCTGAGAGGTTAAAATATGGAAAATGTCCATCTTAGAAGTGAAGAAACAAAGTGATAGTGAGAGAAGCAGGATTTGGCCAACTCTGAGCCTCAGGAAAATGACTTAACCTCTCATTAATCCATGAAATGAATAAAATAAGGATATTAATGCTTAAAAAATATAAAGAATCTAAAATTATTTTTAAAGATTGTCCAGTAAGGTGAGGACAGACAGAATGGAAACAATCTTTCAGATTTTGAAGCAGGTATCTCGCTCATGAAAGTGAGGCTCTCAGGTTTGTAATTCCCAGGTGTCATGGAGAGCCTGCACTCTGAGCAGTGACTTCTATCCTCTGAGTGTGGGGACAGGCCCCAGGGAGGGTTCTCTGTCGTCAGGTCTCCTCCTGACCCGCTGGCTCTCTGCAGTTGGTCTGCTGTTGACCCAGCAGGTTTATGGGGGACAGAGTCCTCTAGTCAGTGCTTTCCAGACAGTGCGCCCCTGTTCTGGCTCTTCCTGGGGTCTCCCAGGCTCCCTCACATTGCATCCTGGGCTGATACCTTCCAAACTTCCTGCCAGAGCGCACTTAACGGCAGCAGGGAGCAGGCACCCACCAAAGGCACTCAGCTCCCAGCAGCCCTAGGCCTTGGGATGAGGTGTGCAAGTGACCAAAGAGTCCATAGAGTTAGGAGGGTCCAGGGAAACAAGGTCAAGCCATCTCAAACCTCAGAGGGGCAAAATTTAGGAAGTTTTGTAACGGCAAGTAAGGACATAGAGCAGTGGAAGCATTTTAGAGAACATTTGGCAGGAGCATGAGTTGGAGAGTAGTGTGCAGCGTCCAGCAGAGCTGAGGGCAGTTGTGCCCTACAGCCCAGCTGGCTGTATTCACCGAAGGTGCGCATCCCAGGGAGTTCTGAGAGACAGGCCCAGGCATGATGCATAGCAGCGTCCACAGTAGCATTGTTGGTGTTGGGGGAGTGTTGGGAACAGTCTAAAGGTCTTTGAACAGAATGCATAAATAACTTGGGGTGTGCTTATAAAATGGGGTCTGTGCAGAACTGACATGTCAGCAAGGAAAGGCCTTACAAATACAGTGATAGAAGAAAAAGTTGTAGAAAAACATATGCCAGATGAGACCATTTGTAAAGTTTAAAAACAGGCAGATGTGAATGTCTGTTTAGGGTTAGGTCTTTGTGGCCCACTACCAGGCCGTGCTTTGGGGTGGCCAGCACCAGTGCACAGTGGCCACCCCTGGGTGTGGGACATGACTGGGGTTTGTGATGTTTTGTTTCTCAAGCTGGAGGGGAAAACACAAGGTGTCTTTACATTATTCATCATTTTTCTTTGTATGTCTGAAATATATGCATTTCAGATGAGCTTAGAAGAATGTCTCTAGTCTTTCTGTAAGTTTATGTTTGAATATTTCTTTAAAATTCCAGGTAGACAGACTGGAAGTTGTCAACAAGCGATTTGTTCGAGTGACTTTTACACCAGGAAAAACTCCTGTTGATGGAGTAAGTGATATTATTAAGTGATGTGAACTAGCTGTCAATTAAGTTCTTATATTTAAAACTGAAAAGCCAGCGTTCCCTCACACTGGCTGTGTCAGAGCTCTGTGATCTGCACTAACAGTGACAGTGTGACCCTTGTGTCCATCACATGTGCAAACCCTTGGGTCAGTGGTTTGGGTTTGGTGATCACATTGGCTGTACATTTAGGAACCAATGAGTAAAACCTGGTTTTCAGTATTCCAGTATCTATGATTTTTCAAGACTGAGAACAATTGGTTAAGAAAAAAATGGTAAAATCCGAACTGCTTATGTCTTGAGACAGCTTTTGTCAAATTAGTTTAAGAAGTGTTCTGCTCATATCTCTCCCAACTGTTTTGTGATGTTGATTTCTATTTCTGTTCTTATTGTTTAAAAATATTTATATTTCTTGTCCAACCAGTCTGAGCTGTGTTCCAGAGACACCAGGTTGAGTTGAAGGGATTATTGGTGGGGAACAGGGGAGGTTCCTGGTGATTCCCAGCCCTCCTGGGCCAGAGCCCCAGGCCCACCCCCAGTCCTGGGCATCCTGTGATCTTCTAGCTCACCCAGGGCCAGAGCCCATCCTGACACCGAGGAGTATCATCGCAGCTGCACCCTGGTGTGGGACCAGACAGCTGATAAGTCCTGGGGAAAGGATGCTTGTTTGTTTATGAAAAGGGTTGTCTTTTCAAATAGAGTTTTTGTTTTTCTGAGTTTATAGTATTAGGACCATAGAGGAGTACTGGAACTGTAGAAATGCTTATTGGCCAAGGGTTCTCACTGAGTAAAGCTTAGTCACTCTGGTTGTTAAAGACTGGTTATTAAACCAGTCTTGCGTTAATCTTAATCTCATTGTTGGGTTTTTAGTTTGTAAATTTGCAGTATTTCTGAAAATTCTTAGAAAGTTAAACCCTTTGTTTCCTCTTCGTTCCCCTAAGAAAATTAGGACATTTCACTTTCCTGTCTTTACAGCAGTACGTCTGGTTCAATATTGGCAGTGTGGACACCTTTGAGCGGAACCTGGAGACTCTGCAGCAGGAACTAGGCATAGAAGGAGAGAACCGGGTCCCTGTGGTCTACATCGCCGAGAGTGACGGGTGAGCCTTAGGCAGTGGACTTGGGAGGCTGCCTTTGCACCCAGGGCTTACGGTGTATTCTGTCACCAGGGGGCAGCACATCGCACTTTGTATTCTCATCAGGCCTCTCAATCTGGCCTGAGTTCTTTGCAGCCATCAGTAACTTACTAGTTTTTGCCAGAGACTGGTTGGTTTTTTGCATGTTGATATTTCTTGATTAAGCAGTGGTGTGGGGTCCATGTCCAATACACTGACCTTGAGTAGGATTGTAGCATAAAAAGCTCCTTTGTGTTAAAGAGCAGCATGCCCACCTTTTAATTGTCCTTTATGTATTTTATATTTCACAGAATTTCCAGGATTTTTAAATAATGCTTCTTCCTTTTTGGTCAGAGCTGCTTCTTCCCTTAGAGGTTATTTGTCTTTAGAGAGACCAGCTCTGGGTCTTGAGGAAGGGCTTGTTGATTTCAAGGGTTGCCTGTCTTTGGTTTTACTTGGGAATGTATGGCCTTTGAGTTCTGCCCAAAGATGCCCAGGTAGATCTCAAGGCGGTGACCCATTTGCATTAAATGCAGAACACATACCTTGATTAAGAGTTTGGGAGTGAAAGTAGAAATAAAGCTTGATTTTCTTCTACATGTAAAACAGCATGTTAACGGAGCTGATGGTCTTACTCAGCTCTGGGGACTCTATTGAGTCATGGTTTGTGTAGCCCTACAATCTCCCTGCGGTACTTAGGTCCTGCCAGCTATCAAAGTTGTTTCATACTTGGGGTGATATGTCCCTCAGTCCCTGAGGTTAACATACAGTTCCTTAACTTTACAAGCTGGTCCTGAAACTTTACGCAGAGTCTTATTGCATGTTCTTTAAACCTTTATTGTCAGTGCATTATTTTTTTTTTTTCCTCTACAAGTAAACTAAAGGTAAATTGTTCATGGCTCTTGCTGCCTGCTGTAGCAGCCTTTACAGTTTTGTAATAGATGAAAAATTAGAAAGCTAATTATTATTTTATTCTTGTTTCATTTTTTTACCTAAACTATGTATCAGGTTTTGACTTAAATTTGGTAGGTTAAACTAAATTGCTTTATGTTACCCAGTATACATCTATGTCCACAGTTTCGTGGAAATTAACTTAAGACAAACAGAAGGCAGAGACTGTAAATCATCTCTGAGCCACTCCCCAGAGTGGGTGAGGGTGGGTGGGCACCCTGCCCCCGGGCCTGTGTGAGCCCGCACAAGCCACCCCATCATGTTGGGGAGACAGCCCTCCCCACCGCTGCCTTCACACAGATTAGATATTTAGAAGACATCCCTTCAGAAATAGTTCATCCATTCCAGTAACAGGACTGGAATGTCTACCCAGGCTAATACCAGAATTGTATTAAAATTATTAAGTCAACGAGTTTCTTTGAAACTCATATGTAGTGACAGTAGGTCACGGGTCTAGCCTGTGTGTGTGCTGGTTCTAGGGTGGGAGTGACGCAGCCCTGGAGAGGGTACACGTTAGGAGCAGGTCTTCCTTTGGTCTTACTTTCTGAGTGTCTGCTTCAGTGATACTGATGCACGTAGACTCTCCTTGTGCCTCAGGTGAGGTGTTGGGGTACCTGGCTGCCCAGGTAGAGCGTGTGCATGTTCTGCCGGGGCAGGTCCCTGGCAAGGCGGTCTGAGCAGGCACCCTCTGAGCTCTCGCTGTCGTGTGTCTGCAGCTCCTTCCTCCTGAGCATGCTGCCCACCGTGCTCATCATCGCCTTCCTGCTCTACACCATCCGGAGGGGCCCAGCCGGCATCGGCCGCACAGGCCGGGGCATGGGCGGACTCTTCAGTGTTGGAGAGACCACCGCCAAAGTCCTCAAGGATGAGATTGACGTAAAGTTCAAAGACGTGGCCGGCTGTGAGGAGGCCAAGCTAGAGATCATGGAATTTGTGAATTTCCTAAAAAATCCAAAGCAGTATCAAGACCTGGGAGCAAAAATCCCAAAGGTAAATGAACATTCAGAAGTCAGTTTTCAGCTTATTAACCCTAAATCCTTTGAAGTGTTTCTTGATCTCTGAGGTTATAATTTTATGAAGTTTGATTACTTCCACAGTAGCTGCTCTTCTCTCCTTCCTCTATTGTAACCTGCTGGTCTCTGTTTAACTCCTGAGTCTTTTCAGTCGACTGTCCCTTGTGAATGTGTCTCCTTGAAAATAGTGTGTCTCTTCCCCCAAAGGTGTGTTTCCCCTCCCCTTGTTGTGCTACTTTCTCTCCGCATTGTGATTTGGACGCCCTATCTCAGCACTGTAGTCCTGGGCAGGCTGCCTCTGCTCTGGCCCTGCCGTCCCTTCCCCAGCAGCTTGAGTAGACGGTCTGCCTGGTCTGGCACTCACATTCCAGGCGAGTGTGCCCTCTTCCACCACCACCTACTGCCACACTCGGGCAGCCTTGCCCATCTCTGCTCCCAGGACCAGGCTCAGGCATTAAGTAATGAAGAGAAAATCTTTAAGGTTCCAAAAAACAAGTTAATAAAGTTACATGAGGCAGTCTTTTCTAGAGGGAATCATCACTTCCTTGATTTCATGTCCTGCCTTCATGGATGAAAAGTTACATTCTACAGTTTATAATTTATTGTACTTAATTAAGTATGTGTTTTGCTGCTGCTGCTGCTGCTAAGTCGCTTCAGTCGTGTCCGACTCTGTGCGACCCCATAGATGGCAGCCCACCAGGCTCCCCTGTCCCTGGGATTCTCCAGGCAAGAATACTGGAGTGGGTTGCCATTTCCTTCTCCAATGCATGAAAGTGAAAAGTTAAAGTGAAGTCGCTCAGTTGAGTCTGACTCTTAGTGACCCCATGGACTGCAGCCTATCAGGCTCCTCTGTCCATGGGATCTTCCAGGCAAGAGTACTGGAGTGGGGTGCCATTGCCTTCTCCAAAGTATGTGTTCACATCATACTTAAGCATCTCCACGACTTAAGTAGTTACATACAGTGTTTGAGCAAACACATATTTTTCTTTCTAAGTTCATCATTGATTATTAGATATTTACTTCATCTGTGAAATTTTAAAGGAAAGAAAATAAGCAAAATGAAACTGGAAGTATAATATTTGAAGTTAACCTCAGGTGGTTTTTTAGTATTGCTAGATTCCCAGCTTAAGTCACCCTTTATATACTGTTAGGTCTAAAAAGCAACACTAAAAATCTTAAAAAGTAAGGGAAGTATTTCACATTCTTGCCAGATTTTTTAAAACAAAGTAGTCTCTAATCTTTTCCTTTCTCTTTTTATTAATAAAAGCATTTTATCTTTGTTTACATGTCTAAGAAATATTTAGGGTATATCACTGAAATTTATAAACAGATTATACCTTGAAATTATTTATGGGTATGCAGTTTATTTTTCTAAAATTGTAGTTCAGTATACTTTTCCTTTTTTTATCTCAAGGGTGCCATTCTCACTGGTCCTCCAGGCACTGGGAAGACACTGCTGGCTAAGGCCACGGCTGGAGAAGCCAATGTCCCTTTCATCACCGTTAGCGGGTCTGAGTTCTTGGAGATGTTTGTTGGTGTGGGCCCAGCTAGAGTAAGTCTCACCTCTCGCTGTGTTAACTCAGCAGGGTTGGAAGGTGGGCGCGGGACCCCTGCCACAGTGGGGTACTGCCCACCTTGGCGCAATGGCTGGGTAGGCTTGAGGGTTCACGCCTTTGCTGTGTGCCTGCATGGCTGAGTCTGTGAGTGAGTGTTATAAAGTCTACAGCTCTACCCTGTTGCCTCTGAGCAGGACAGAGGTGTGTAGCATCAGTTTGTTGGTGTTCGTGCTTCTTACACAACAGTAATTGATGAGATTTTAGAAATACTTGCTCACCTTATATCGGTTTCACACCATTTGCCACATGACTTCTTTGCTGCTTGCACCTTTTAACATCTGTGCTGTGCAGTGCTGTACACAGATGGTCTTCCTGGGGGCAGGAAGCTTGGTGTCTGTTTTTATTAGGATAATACTACTTACTTGTTAAGTGACCCCAGTGCTTGCGTTTTCATCCAGGTCCGTGACTTATTCGCCCTTGCTCGGAAGAATGCCCCTTGCATCCTCTTCATCGATGAAATAGACGCGGTGGGAAGGAAGAGAGGCAGGGGCAACTTCGGCGGGCAGAGTGAGCAGGAGAACACGCTCAACCAGCTGCTTGTGGAGATGGACGGTCAGTGCTCCATCACCTGTGTCTATCCTGTACTTTCCAGTTTTTCTTCCTGGGTCTAAAATGAGAGTCCTATGCTGGTAATTTTTCTTCAAGTAGTTGATCATTAAATCTTTAGGTGTTAGATATGATGTTAAGGGCAAAATGAATAGTAGGAAAAATCATTTAAACTTGTGACTTAAAAAACCACTAGATAATGGGAAAAAAGCAGTGGTGTATCTGGTGCTCATACATTCTTGACAGAGACAAGTTATCTTCCTCCTCACAGCATGTAACAGCAACGATGCCTTTGTCTGTCTCCAGGATTTAACACAACAACTAATGTGGTCATCTTGGCGGGCACCAACCGACCGGATATCCTAGACCCAGCTCTCATGAGGCCAGGCCGCTTTGACAGGCAGATCTTCATTGGTGAGATGGCTTTCTTGCCTTGGATTCAGGCCAGTTCTCACGAGGAGAGGTTGCAGCTGTTTCGTTATGATTTTTTCTTCCTTAAAAATAATTTCTCAAGGACCGCCGGACATTAAGGGAAGAGCCTCTATTTTCAAAGTTCACCTCCGACCTCTGAAGCTGGATAGCACCCTGGAAAAGGAGAAGCTGGCGAGGAAGCTCGCGTCCTTGACCCCGGGGTTTTCAGGTAGGTGAGCTCAGCCCTCGGTTCTGTCTACAGGACGTGACCCTTCCTTTCTCGTTCCCTCTGTCCATCCTTGGAGATTCAACATGAAGCAGGAGGGACCACCTGCAGCCTGAGAAGAGTGTATTCACGGGCACAGGTGCCTCAGAGTTCCAGGGGCCTGCTTAAAATTTTTTGTTGAGCACATACATTGTGTTACGGCTTATTTGTGTTGCCATATACTTTCTCTAAGAAATTAACTTACAGAGAACTAAGCATTAATTGGTGGGCATTTTAAAGCACAGTCTCAGTTTGCTTTCATCATATGGTCTGTGGAGACAGATTACTGCCCATGGGTGTCTCTCCACTGCTGGTCCTTGCATTGTGCTTGAGGGGCCAGTTGTGCTGGGCAGGCCTGGGTGCTGGAACCTGCTGGTGCTGGGGACCTGGTCTGGTCCCTCTTCAAAACTGTGGCCAGTGAGCTCGGGTGCATCTGGTGGAAAGCTGCTGTGTTCTTTCCCAGGAGCCGATGTTGCCAACGTGTGCAATGAAGCTGCTTTGATCGCTGCGAGACACCTTTCAGATTCCATAAACCAGAAACACTTTGAACAAGCAATTGAACGAGTGATTGGCGGTAAGGCAGCTGGTAGACCACACATCCAAGGACTGACAGCTAGACTTTGAAGCCAGGGAGTATGTCAACCCAGGCCCGGAGCTCGCGGGCAGCTTAGAGTGTCTGCACAGAGGCTTCCATGTCAGATGGGTCTGAAACAGGCTGCAGGCAGGGAGAGGTCTTCCCCTCAATTATAGCAGTCTAGTTATTTTCTTTTAAAAAGCCTTCCTGTTTTCCAAAAACATCATTTCGTGAGTCTAACGTGCTCTGAGCAAAACATAGGTGATGGATAAACAGCTGTAAAACCAGTTAGACTAGGAAGGCCTGTGATATGTGTTCTTTGTGAGGCTCTGAGTGGTGGTGTGTGAGCCTCTCTTGATGTCGTCGCTAAAACAGCAGGCTTTATTTTCTGTTCTGTATGTCAGGCTTAGAGAAGAAAACGCAGGTCCTACAGCCCGAGGAGAAGAAGACAGTAGCATACCACGAGGCAGGCCACGCAGTTGCCGGTTGGTACCTGGAGCACGCAGACCCCCTCTTGAAGGTGAGTAGCTGGTGGGGACGTAGTGGGAACATCTGAGAATGGCACTGAGGGGAGGCATCATGCATGGACGAGTTACAAAGTTTGGAAAGAAAAGTGTCTGGAAGCTGAAGGGATTCACTCCAGTGGGTCAAGTTGGCAGGGGACCCTGCTCGGCAGTGGCCCTACTGTCAGGCCTGGGCATTCGCGGATGGGTTTCATAAGAGACAGAAGCACTGTGTAGGAGTCACTTGGGGTGAGGTTATCCCAAGAGGAAATGCTCTCCTAGACCAGCTGCCTGGCCGAGGCCATGGGGTTGCCCGGCCGTGGTGCTCTGCTCACCGGTGAGTGTGTCGGCTTCAGCGGCCGGGTGCTCAGTGCTGCTCTTCCCTCGCCAGGTGTCCATCATCCCACGAGGCAAAGGGCTGGGCTACGCTCAGTACCTGCCCCGGGAGCAGTACCTCTACACCCGAGAGCAGCTCCTGGACCGCATGTGCATGACCCTGGGCGGCCGCGTGTCTGAGGAGATCTTCTTTGGCAGGATCACTACCGGCGCCCAGGACGACTTGCGCAAAGTGACCCAGAGTGCCTACGCCCAGGTGAGAGGACGGGTGGGCTGCCTCCTCGCTGCCGCACGGGCTCTGGAGCACCCCTGAGGCTCCACTGGCCTGGGCTTACCAGGCAAGGGTTCCTCCTTCAGAGAAGTTCAGTCTAAGATGATCAAAACTTAGGAATAGAAACTTACAGTTTGGTCACTCGGTATTTCAAATTTACTGAGAGTGTGTGAAGCATGTCTGTAGAGTTTAAGTCTAGTTTCAAACCTGCAGGACCCTACGTGGACTCCCCCTAAGCTGGGAGCAGTCACCCCGTGCACCCACCCCATTTGCCTCCATTCCCAGAAACAGTCAGGGTGCTCTCTTGGAGCTCGATGTCAGTGACTTTGGGAACTCCTCAACTGTGATTTTTTTTTTCCTGTGTTCTAGCACCTCATCTAAGTTTTCCCAACTCTTGACTTCTGTTATTTCATATTTTCCTCACATTCCTGATTTTGGTTAGTCTTTTCTGAAGTTGGGTCACAGTTTTCATCTGTTTGTGGACGTCCCTGCATCCCACTTTCCTTATCTGCATGAAGTTTGTTTTCCTGATCTTCTAGGAAGAAAGTGGATTAAGACAGTGTTTCTGGTTTCATGGTTTTAGTATTTTTTTCTGTCGTTTTCATGAACTTTTGAAAAATGTGCTTCCTGCTTTCTGAGCTATTGCTGCTCCCCTCTCTTACCTGCACCTCCTCTTTTCTAGTCAGTTTGGATTTTACTTCCAGACGTTTCTTCTTAAGTTGAGGTTCTGTGTGGTTACTATGGGGGTCTCTACAGCCCAGCCAGGCCCCGGGGACACAGGGGAAGTGCAGGCACCCCTCCCAGGTTCCTGGAGCAGCCCAGGTGATGCAGGAGGAGCCTCTGGGTGCCCAAGGTCATGGCTTCCGTCTGTCACAGGCTCTGGCTCCTCCTTGCCTCCCCTCATGCAGAGTGATCTCATGCACATCTCGTGACTGCTGGGGTCTGTCCCCACCTGTTTGCTGCCTGTCTTGGTTGTACATATTGTCCACCCATTTCTGGTCTTGTCCCCACTGCCCTGTCTATGCAGAACACTTGGTCTACTTGGCCGACTCAAGGCTGCCATGTCATTTTGCTGGGTTGAAGAGCAGTTCTGCCGTGAAGTGTGTGCATTCAGTGTCCATGTTGCCTTGTTGACATTTTATAAAACCCATGAGCCTGTGAGCAGAAATGGGTGCCCACCACCGGCCACACCTTCTTCTTCAGATTGTTCAGTTTGGCATGAACGAGAAGGTCGGGCAGATCTCCTTTGACCTCCCACGTCAGGGGGACATGGTGTTGGAGAAGCCTTACAGCGAGGCCACCGCCAGACTCATAGATGATGAAGTAAGAATCCTTATCAACGATGCTTACAAGAGGACAGTGGCCCTCCTCACAGAGAAGAAAGCTGACGTGGAGAAGGTAGGTGCTGACTGTGGGAACACTCCTCTGCATGGTTTGCAGAGGCCGTTGAGGGTGATTGGTTGGCTGGTTTGCAGACACCGCCATTCCCCCTGTGCCTGCTGATCCCGGTTCCTCCCTCCATCCTGATGCTCCGTCAGTGGGGATGACCAGGAGCAGAGGCGGGTGTGATCTTGGCCCCTGGCTCCTGGGAACTTGAACACGGGATTAATGAAGTCTACTCATAGTACCAGACATACGGCTGAATCTGCACTCACCTTGCCAGGTGCTGGCCTGATGGGGTTCCCCATTGCTTTTCTCCTCTGGAGCAAAGGAGATCTTAGTTGCCTAGCAGGGACTGAACCCGGGTCCTCAGCATTGAGAGTTGAAGAGTCTGTGTCTCATAGAGTTAGAGACAAACATATGTGGATAAAATGACAGGACATCTGGGATTTTCTCCAAAATAATCCAGGGAGCAGGTAGAACAAAAGTGATCGTGAACAGTGGTTACATGGGGTTGCATGGGGTTAGTTATCCTTTTTTTCTATATATTTTTGGTACATATTTGAAATGATCCATAATAAAGTTTAAAAAAATTTTAAAGACAGAAGAAAATTGCTTTATTGTTTGGAATCTTTAAAAACAGCATTTAATGTAAACTACACATGTTGTGAGTTTCCAAGTTGGGAGTCATCTGAGGAACCGAGTCTACTAGGAGGTCCATTTACAGTTTAATTGGCTTTGCTTCTTGGTGACAGAGGCTCTCATGTGAGCTGCTCCCTGCCCGCTGACACCATCGCTTACCTCCCCTCTTGTAGTTGGTGGGCCCTCTTTTCTGTGGCCATGTGTCCTGTCACATTTACAGTTCAGCCACATAGAGACCAGAACTTCGAGATGCATGTTTGTGTTTGTCTCTATTTTGTCAGCCTCCCTTTAAGATTCCCCATTTCTGTCCTTTCCTCGTCCCCACCCCTGCCACTTTGTCACTTCTTCCTGCAGCCTCCCCAGAGCTGCTCCTGCTCTGAGAGCCACGGGAGCTCTTGCCTCCTTTGGAAGTAGGTGGGGCCCAGGGACACAACTTCTTGCTCTTCCTTGGGGTTGTCCCTCCTCGACATGTGTACAGAGCTCCTTGCCCACCCTACCTCCCCAGCAGGGCACAGAGTCACACCACATTGCATGCTGCCCTGCCCTTCCTGGGGACATGTGTTTTCCAGGATTTTTATACTTCTTATTAAAAGTTAGTGAGGGTGAAGATCTATTTTAATAAGATCCTCTTATTAAAAGTTAGAGTGAAGTTCTCGAAGCCCTGTTTTGGAAGGGGGTTGGTTGTAAATAAGGTTAGCTTGGAGAGAAGGTGCTAGGTAGCTGTATTTAATCACAGGTATTCATGTTCCAGGTTGCTCTGCTGCTGTTAGAAAAAGAAGTGTTAGACAAGAACGACATGGTGGAACTTCTGGGGCCCAGGCCATTTGCGGAAAAGTCTACATACGAGGAGTTTGTGGAAGGCACCGGCAGCCTGGACGAGGACACCTCACTCCCCGAGGGCCTGAAGGACTGGAACAGGGAGCGTGAGGGCTCGGAGGAGCCCACGGGCGAGAAGGTGACCAGCCCAGTCCAGGGCGCTGGCCCTGCATAGCTCCTGGTGCTGCATCCTTAGAGCCGCCCCAAGGGCACGGCGGGAAGGGGTGCTTCGTCCTTGGCCTCGGAGGTCACGGGCGGGAGTGCGTCCCTAGCCTCCAGTCTCCTGTGCCCTCGTGTGGGGGTGTGCTCACCATCACCCGCCCTTCACTCCCACCTCCCTCAGAGTCTCCCTCTGTGATGGGCTATGAAATTAAAGAGTATTTCTACTTGATTTAATATTTCAAAGACGGAACCCAAGCTACATGCTGCTGTTCTGTGATGGAGTGGTTTTCTAGGAGAGCTGTGTAACATATTTAAAAATATGAATGTATTGTGTAAATACGGCTTCTTTATGTCACAAATAAAGTGTAAATGCTACGTTTTTCCTTCTGAACACACGAGGGTCTCTGGTGCTGCTTGGGAGACATCCCTTAAGAAAACACAATGAAAAGGAACTGAATGACATCCATGTTTAGTCTCAAACTGGCGGTTCTCTTCCACTCGGACGAGACTCTCAGTGACGCCTCGACCTGTCCGCCCTGAAGGGTGAACTTGGTGTGAGCCGTGCGATGGCATCAGGGCACACACTCATTTAGCCAGTCACGACCCAGCCTTGGTCCCTTGTGTGCGTCTCCAGTAGACATGTGACCACCAAAGCGGGCTGAACAGGGGAGAGAGTGTGGCCCCTGGGCTGAAGAGCCATATATCTTCATGAGGTCACTTTTGCTCTTAGAAGGGGTGACATGCTGCTGCGTCACCAGAGAAATAGGGCTGCAGGGTCACAAACTGAGGTCAGAACCAGGTGGAGCCCCAGGAGGACGTCGGTCTCCAGTGCCTTCTCTGGACTTGGGAGACCCCCCACATCTTTGCGTTTTTATTACTCTTAGCAGCTTCCTTTCATGCTATTATGTTCTTAATGCAGGGAATGCATTGTGGGGCTGACTTGCCCAACCTCATGCACAGAACTCAGGCATCCCTGGAGGGCGTTGGACCAATGGCGTGGCCCAGGTGGCCCCCTTGTCCTGGGATGGTTCTCCAAGACTCGCTCACCAGGCCACAGCAGCATCCTGGGAGCCAGGGCTGCAGGTACCAACCACAGCCCCTATCCCTCAGGGATGACAAGGTGCTCCTTGAGCAGAGCCTGTGGACCTGGAGGGCCCTGTGGGTAGACGGGTCAGTGGGCGCCTTTAAGGCTGAGCTCCCAGGCGGTGCCAAGTGTGAACCTGGCCTGGCTCCAGGCTATGCGTGATGCCCTTCAGGAGGGACTACTCCCCGGCATTGCACAAGGGTCCTGCATGGTGCCAGTAAGCCCCAGTGTGGCCACCACAGCCTCAGTGTGGTTCCCATCTATACCCGCGGATTATGAGCGAGTCAGGGCCTGGCCACCAGCACATGCTCAGGACACTGTCTCTCCTCCAAGCTCTGTCGGGCCTTGCAATGCAGAGGGATGGAAAAGATGTCCACTGTGGTCTCACAAAGTATTAATAGTTCAGGTTTTTGCAAAATGGGATCTGTTCTTACCTCAGGTCAAGTCATGCTGTGTGTCTGAGGGAGTGCTTTGTGCAAGGCGTGGTGGACACAGAACTGCATGGGGACGCTGTGGGCTGTGGCTCAGCAGTTCCTGGGGGCCCACAGCAGGTTGGGAGGCTGGGCAGGGGTCCAGCACTAGCCTCAAATGCTTCCACACACCATGAAACATCACTTGGGTTGAAGCAGTTGGATTGACACTGCCCACTCAGGGAAGGAGCCAGACTTTGGGAAAGGAGCATGCTGCCCCGGAGAGACTGAGCCTCAGAGGGGACAGGGTGCTTAGTGAGCATGGGGTGGGAGGGATCCTTATTTAGAGCCCATTACCCCTCCCTCCGGCCCTAGCCACCTCCCAACTCCCCATGGGGCCTGCCTGCTGGCCTACATCACCAGGAAGAACCACAGCAACTCCAAGTCACCACCCAGCCCCCCACCTGCCTCGAGCCTGTGCGTCCCCGGCAGAAAGCCTGAGGGTCATTTTCTGTGTCTCCTCTAAATGCCAGCGGGGCTGTTAGGGGAGGCTGGGCAGACTAGCCCAGGGCCAAGTGCAGGAGATGAAAGATCCTGTGGAGATATAAGTGTTGGCTGGAAACCAGGATGCAGGCTTTTATTTGGGGTGCATTGCTTCCCAAGGAGTCATCTGGCCACCAGTAAGTTTCAGGGCTGCCTGAGGGCGTCCAACTGAAAGGAAGCCCTGCCCTGAGTGGAGTGGGCTGCTCCCCAGAAGGTGGGGCACTGTTAGGGAAGCAGAGTCCAAAAGACAGGGGAGCACTTAGGTTAATTGTGTACAGGCTGTCTCTATGTTGAGCGCTGCATGTCCATTAAGAGATAGCACCTGGAAGCCCCGAGTGTGGTCACAGGATGAAAACACACCGTTCCTAGCCCCTAATTCTCAGACACAGGTGAACACGTAAGACATGGTGAGGTTTATTTATTTAGCCCTTTATTTATGGCCCATGAGTTCTTTCGTGTCCTCTCTGGTCCGATGTTCGGGCAGGGATGCCAGTTCCCACTCTTCTGACGCCCTCCATCCCAGATGATGGACAGAACAGTCTGCCGACCCTATGAGGGGACTGTCCCCCACTCTCAGACGGGACTCCCCTGGGCAGCCAGGAGACACACCAGGCTTGGAGAAAAGGCCTCTGAGCCTCGGTGTCCAAGGCAGGACACACCTCTACTCGTTGATCTCTTCCTCGTCATCCT
Organism: Tragelaphus eurycerus; assembly: GCA_935064755.1. NCBI lineage: Eukaryota > Metazoa > Chordata > Mammalia > Artiodactyla > Bovidae > Tragelaphus > Tragelaphus eurycerus. The sequence continues at coordinate 20,736,887 of CAKXYN010000023.1, forward strand.
CAAAAGCTTCCTCGCCCTCATCGGCCGTGGCGTCCTGGTACTGCTGGTACTCGGACACCAGGTCATTCATGTTGCTCTCAGCCTCGGTGAACTCCATCTCATCCATGCCCTCGCCCGTGAACCAGTGCAGGAAGGCCTTGCGCCGGAACATGGCAGAGAACTGCTCCGAGATGCGCTTGAACAGCTCCTGGATGGCCGTGCTGTTGCCGATGAAGGTGGCCGACATCTTCAGGCCCCGGGGTGGGATGTCGCACACAGCCACCTTCACGTTGTTGGGGATCCACTCCACGAAGTAGCTGCTATTCTTGTTCTGGATGGCCAGCATCTGCTCGTCCACCTCCTTCATGGACATGGGGCCCCGGAACACGGCAGCCACGGTCAGGTAGCGGCCATGGCGCGGGTCACAGGCTGCCATCATGTTCCTGGCGTCGAACATCTGCTGGGTGAGCTCAGGGACAGTCAGCGCCCGGTACTGTTGGCTGCCGCGGGCGGTGAGTGGGGCAAAGCCAGGCATGAAGAAGTGCAGGCGTGGGAAGGGCACCATGTTCACGGCCAGCTTGCGCAGGTCGGCGTTGAGCTGGCCTGGGAAGCGCAGGGAGGTGGTTACGCCACTCATGGTGGCCGACACTAAGTGGTTGAGGTCCCCGTAGGTGGGGGTGGTCAGTTTCAGGGTGCGGAAGCAGATGTCATACAGAGCTTCATTGTCGATGCAGTAGGTCTCGTCTGTGTTCTCCACCAGCTGGTGCACGGACAGGGTGGCGTTGTAGGGCTCTACCACCGTGTCCGACACCTTGGGCGAGGGCATCACGCTGAAGGTGTTCATGATGCGGTCAGGGTACTCCTCTCGGATCTTGCTGATGAGGAGGGTCCCCATCCCAGACCCGGTGCCACCACCCAGCGAGTGGGTCAGCTGGAAGCCCTGCAGGCAGTCGCAGTGCTCACACTCCTTCCGCACCACGTCCAGGACAGAGTCCACCAGCTCAGCGCCCTCCGTGTAGTGGCCCTTGGCCCAGTTGTTGCCGGCGCCAGTCTGTCCTGGGGTCAAGCAAGAGAGGGGACGTGATTCAGACAGGGCTACAGGGATTGCTGTGAGGGGCCATCAGTACAGTTAAGACAAGTCATGAAGCGAACAGATAACAGAGTGAGAGGTGGACCCCAGGCTCACAGCACTGCTGGAGCACAGGAGGGTGGCCGGCCACTTCAGACAAGGGAAATCTGCCAATTTTAAGATGTACTCACGTTCTGACTTGGTAATTCCGTTCTTACTCTTAAAAAGATAATTCTCCCGCAAAGTAAAAGACAAAGGGAACAAAAAGCATAAATTAAGAAAACAAACTTCTTTTCCCTATCCTTTGAGCTCTCTTTAATTTTGAACTAGGTACAAATACTTCCTTTTCAAAACAGTAATATGTTCCGTCGTTAATGGGGCCCCTCATTCATCATCATCAGGAACTATATTTTTTCCATTAGCTCATTTATCCAAGTGTGAACATCAAATATTGCCAGATTGAGACAAGGTTTGGCATTCACATTACTCCTTATTCTTTGTTTTCACATATATATCAACAAACACTGAGAAATTTTGTTCTCATAAACATATAAATAGAATTAACTGTATTCTAGCAATTTCGTTCAATTATTTGATCTTCAGAGTTAAATGCCAAAAACTAAATACTGATCTACACCATCAGAAAGTATTTTTAACCACCTTTCAGCCCCAAAGTCTAGTTTCTGGAAAGCAGAATTGGAAACACCTGACTTGCATCAATAACTTTCTTTCTGCAGCAGGAAGATTTCAAAAGGCTTTGCACCAAGATTTATCTGATGTTCTTTCACTGAAAGGCTCTTTGTGTGGTCTGATATACTTCGAAAGGTTGGAAAATTTGAAATCTTAATTCCAACACAACATTGCCAGTATGATTTTTAATGAAATGTTTCAAATATATTTTTGTCAACACTTTAGGCTGCAGATTTAGCTCATTCAGATAATGAAAACTATTGGCGATGTAGCCTAATTGGCAAGGCAGCCCTGTTACCAGGTGGATAATCCAGATTGCACCTGTGTGGGTGCTCAGTCGCTCGGTCATGTCCAACTCTCTGCAGCCCCATGGGCTGTAGCCCACCATGTCCTCTGCCCATGGAATTTTCCAGGCAAGAATACTGGAGTGGGTTGCCATTTTCACCTCCAGCCAATCTTTCTGACCCAGGGATTGAACCACCAACGTCTCTTGCATCTCCTGCATTGGCAGGGGGATTCTTTACCACTAGCACCACCTGGGAAGCCCAGATTGCACCTACTTTCTATCAGAAAAACATGCTTTAGTCTTCAACTCAAATCAATATGTTACTACGCATTTTAAGGGACATTAGAGAAACCATCAAGAACTCAATTCTAGAGCACACGGTAAGGTACATTACAAAAAGCAATAAAAAAGTAAATGATGCACAGACCTATTTAATGACAAGTTAAAAAGATAAGGCACTGCTGTTTCCTGTTCATTGGTAAGAAGGCAGTGTGGGGTGCAGCTGAAAAACCTAGCTGTAGAGGAAGCCAGGAAGGCTGTTTAAGGCAGTATATTTCTTTAGTATGTGGGTATTTCAAATCTGGTTTTGAAAAGAAGAATCATGTATTATAAAAAATGAAAAAATAGATCCATCAACTTTTTAAACAAAGTTTCCCTACCCTACATATGGAACAAAATAGACTGTGGTGGTCCCATGGCTGAAGGATGAGGGGGCAGGGTGTTTGGCTATATCAGGTGGGCTCAGAAAACAAGAGGACCTGAGGGGTCAAGGCATTGCTGGCATTGCACTGTGCGCACCTCTCCCCCTTATACCAAAGACATTACCCTGATTTCTGTCTACACCCGCTGGTGGCAACAATTCACCACCATCCCACCTCCACCCCCATGCAAGGATGGGGGAAACAGAGCTGGGGGTGGTGACACAGCAGGACAGACCATGGAGAATGGTGGTGCCTCCTAGCACCACAGCAGAAGGCAGGCACTGGGCACTCGGGGGCGGGGCCCACTCAGGACACCCCTGGAACCTACAGTTACCCCTGGGGGCCAGCCTCAGACCGGGAAGGAGTCTTAGCTCAAACGTCTTTGGATCTTCCATAGCATTTGTCAGTGCGAAGTTCAGCGGTGCAAAGTGCAAGTTTGTAGAACAAGAACCACCGAAATGCTGTGATTCTTCAGTAAGTTTAAGATGTACTGACTATTAGTGATGAAACATCTAAAGTCCTACGAATACATAAGGATGATGACAGCCTCTAGGAAGACTCGGGCAAAGGATGAGGGTGTGGACGCAAGTGACAAACGCAGCGTATTCTTCACAGGGCAGATGCACACTAACCTGCGGAGATTCAACGCCTCGCATGAAGCTGATGGAGCTTGGAAACACAGTGATGATGGGAGTCTGAGGCAAGGCCCCACACACACTAGAGCTGCTGCGGGTGTTGGGGGGGGACAGGCCTCCACAGAGGGCAAGATGGCAACATGGATCACAGTTGGTCCCATAAGCTTAGAACCCGTAGAATGATGCGTGGACAAGACTCACCAGATGACAGTTTGTAAGAGTGAAGAGAAGAGGGAACCACCTAAATACTGTGAGCAGAGTGACATCATCAAGGCTAGCGAGCCCGGACTGAGAGGGACAGACTCCAAAGGGCGGCCCGGCTTCCTACAAGGAGCACAGGCCCTCGGAGCTGCCTCCTCCAGGAGGTGACTGCATTCTTGCTCACAAACATTGCTTCTCCACAGTGAAACCTGGCTGGGTGCCTTGTATGAGGCTGGAGTACCATCATGTCCCGCCTAGGCCCCCAAGACTCCGCCACCTCCCCCTGCAAGCCAGCACACAGCTGGGCCAGCTTCCCACCTGGAGCTGGGGCAGAACTGATGCCCCTTCACAGCTGCCCCGAGGACAAGGACTGAAACCACATGGAAACCAATGACCGGGGGGCAGTGGGGACTCAAGGCGATACACAGCCATGGTCAGTGGAACCCCTCGGCCTGGACCCTCTGCTGCCTCCAGCTCACACAGTCCCTTGGTCTCCTGGGTGTTTACAGAGTGATCAGATGTGAAGTTTTCTTTGCCTTCAACCAAGAGGAGGAAGCTGGAGGCTTCTGAAAATATTTTGCCACTGTCTCATAGCAACAGACGTTCCCAGTTAAATATTTGGGGGTCAGAAGTTGAACGTCTTCTGCAATCAGAGACTGGGACATTAACCAGCGGCTCCAGATTGTAGAAGCGATTCTGCAGTGATCCCCAAGGCCTCAGAGCCCAGCCCTGGTTCACCTCCAGCTCACACAGGGTGTGGGTTAAGTCTTGGGGCTCCAGGCTCTTTGACTCCCTTCCAGCCCTGAATCTGGGAAAGAAAGTTATATGTACAGAGAAGCCTGAGGTCCGCCTTCCTAGAGCTTTGCTCTGTCCCACAAAACTCTCTCCACTAACAGGCATAGCTGCCATGCAACCAGCAGTTTGTTAAGAAAAAGGTGTGGCTTTCTAAAGCATAAACTCAAATGCAGAGAACTTTCACTTTTAAAATTATAGTTACTTCAAGTCAGTGTTTTTTTAAATCACTTCAAACTATATCTGAATACGGAATGACACTTTTTAAAAAATTCACCCACCCTGAAGGCAATGGGGTGAAACTATAGTTTTCACCTACTGTGAATCCGCAGGCAACTCAGACTCTTTTATTAAGTGGATAATGACTTAAAAACAATTGCTGAGCCAACAGCACACACAGTGCGTTCAGACATGCTGGTCCTCTCAGTTCTCCATGGCGAAACATGTTATTTTCTTAGTTAAAAATAGTGTTAAAAATCCCTCTTGAAAATATTTCGTATAGGTATAGTCTTCATTCCCCTAATCTGGTAGACAGCTTTTAAGGCTGTGAGCACTGCTCTCTGATAATGACTTTCTGCAGTGACATTGGACAGGGCATAGCTAGACGTATTCAAGCTGTGCCCTGTCCAATATGGTGGCCACCACACTTGGCTACTGAGCACTGGAAATGTGTGGAGTACAACTGAGAAAGTAGACTGATTTTATTTAACTTTAATTAAATTTAAATAGCCACATGTAGCTAGTGGTGACCATGTTGGTGGCAGGATCTAGAAGCACCTTTGCTTGAGAACAATTACCAAAAGTCTAGTTTAGGAAAAGATAAAGAATGTAAATGTCCCCATTTATGGACTATAAAAGTGCTGGTAATTTATTTTTTTTTTTTGCCGTAATAAAAGGGGCACCAGAGCCTTTTGTCCTGGTCTATTTGAAATATCAAAGGTGAAAAAAACCCTTGTACAAATTACTAGAAGCTTCACCTGTTCCACTGCTTGTGCAGGTTGCCACGGTGATGGGGAAGTAGATGATACTGGGGGGTTTTTTATATGTCATGAGTATGTAGCTTGCTGAATCACCTTTATAACAGGTCACATGGCCTGAGTCCAATCCAAGGGAATCAATTTATGTGCCAATAAGATCTCCCAAGATTATGCCTTGACTCCCCAAAACCATGGCTCCAAGGTGATGGAGGCTGGTCACATTAACAGTGCCACTGCATTTTACATCATTTTCTTTAGGAGTCTGCAGAGGAACAGGTGCTGCAATCATGTTCTGGGTGAAGAAAGAGGAAAGGAAGATTTGCCCAAACCTGATAAAACAATTCATATGGAACTAGCTTTTGGAAAGAAAGCAGAACAGCCTATAGACAATGGAAAAAGAAACACAGGTATAAACACACTGACAACCAACATACGAACCACAGACAAATTATTTTCATCTTTTTATGCTAGTAATTTATGAGAGGGAAAAAGAAGTTAATGTCTAAAATGTTTCAAAATCAAGAATTACTACTAGTAAGCATCTCATTTAGAGAATCAAAGGTTACTTTCTTTCAAGAGGCTGCCTTGTGATGGGGCTGGCAACTTCTGATTTCCATTCTAAGCTTTTCTATGCCATGTGATGTTTTTAATCTTGCACACAAATTAGCTGGATGTTTAGAAAATAAAAAAGAGGAAGAAGAAAGCAGGAAAGACGGAACCTACCAAAGATGAAGTTGTCAGGCCGGAAGAGCTGACCAAAAGGCCCGGACCTCACGCTGTCCATGGTGCCCGGCTCCAAGTCCACCAGGGCTGCCCTGGGCACATACTTCTGAGCTGGAAGAGAATGGAACCCACCCATGAGAGTCAGTCTCTGGTTCCTGGGACAACACACTTCCTCAGAGCAAGTCCCACCAGCACAGCCGCCTGCGATGTGCAAAGCAGGCTTTATTAGGGTCACAGAGTCTCAGCCCTGGGGGAGGGGAGCCTCAGAAAACACAATCCACCCTGGACTTGTCCGGGTGAGGAAGCCAGCCCAGGCATAGGGCACAGGAAGTTCCCGGAAAGGGCAGGATGAGAAGCGAGGTCTCTAGACTTCCTGTCGCCTGAATTTCCCAGTCCTCCTTCGTGCTCAGTTCAACTTTTTAATTCCACAGACATAACCCATACCTGTTGCAATGAGCAGCCATGCTGCCAGGACACTTTTGCATCTCTTTCCCTCACATGCATGTAAACCTACAAGCAGGTCTGTGCACCTGTTTGAGGTGTGTCCACGGCTGTTTCCTGGGGGACTGTCTCATTTATGGACAAGTGAGCATGTGCTCATGCCAACCGGCAAGAAAGGTTCCTGTGAGGGTAGGGTCACAAGGACTGCACTGGGAACTGTCCTACAACTCCTGTTCTGCTACTCACGCACCCAGGCTGAAGACAGGGTGGCCTGAGGGTGACCAGCAAGTGCCATATATATTGGCCTTTTCTCAGTGCCATCCAGGAACCTCACCACTCACACCCTGCTCTTCCAGACCTTTTGTCATAGCTGCTTAATGAATAATGTTTATTCATGGTTTATGTGTCCTGCTCTTCCCAGCTCTCCTGTGGATGACCAGCAGTGACTCTAAAGACAGCATGATCATCTCTGAGGCTGGGGACACAGGTGGGTATATTGAGGGGCAGCACCTGTCACTTCCTGGGTGTTCTTTCAACATCTTCCTTTTGTGTTTGTTCTGTGAATGTCATGTATCACTTTTACAATAAACATTGTTACAAAAATAAAGTACATAAGTAACCAGGATACCTATGAAGCTCCCCAGAACAGGGCTGGTACTATTCTTAAACCTGGATAAACCACAGCCTGGAGTTTTTAACTAAACTCGGCCAGACAAAGACCCTGTCCGTCTGGAGGTCCATCTTCCAGTGGGCGTAAAGTCTTTCTGGAGGTCTGCAAAGAGCTAGAACAATCTTTTGAGGTAGTGTTTTTCAAATTTTTAGCCAAAAACCTTGATTAGGAAAGAAATTTTAAACCGGAAAAAAAAAAAGAGCCGGACGTGCCCCAATAAGCTGATTTCAAAGCACTAACAGGTCAAGTTCAAGAGCTCAGACCAGGAGAGGCCAAGAGCCTGTTTGAAATCAACCGACGGCGGATTTCCCGCTCCAGGGGGAGCGAGGGAGGAGCCGGGCGCTGGGCTACATCCGGGAGGATTTTTCCAGCGCGAACCACCCACGCGCCGGGGGGCCCACGGGTGGGGGCAGGGGGATGGCAAGGGTCCCACAGGGCGGTGCCGGGGTCCCAGAGAGGGGTGGACGGGGGGATGGCGGGGTCCAAGGGGGATGGTGGGGTCCGGGGAGGGGATGGCCGGGGGTGGGGGTGGGGGGATGGCCAGGTCCGGGGGGATGGCCGGGGTCCTGGGGCAGATGGCGGGGTCTGGGGGGTATGGCGGATTGCGCCACTCACACGAGGACTCGTTGTAGTAGACGTTGATTCTCTCCAGTTGGAGCGCAGAGTCACCCACGTAGCCTCCAGCCGGGTCAATGCCATGTTCGTCGCTGATCACTTCCCAAAACTAGCAAAGGGCGGGGCAGGGGACAGACGGTCAGCCAGGGTCCCCCAGGGCCGGCCCGGCGGGCGGGGCGCGGGGAGCGGCCGCCAGATTCCAGGCGCACTTGAGCCGCCCCGGGGCCTCGGGGACGGGGAGCAGGGCAGAGTCCCCGTGACGCCCCCTCGGCCGCCTGTGCCCCGCATGGTCCCGGCCCGAGGGCTTGGCAGGGGGGAGCGCCCACCCACCTTGGTGCCAATCTGGTTCCCGCACTGGCCAGCCTGGATATGCACGATCTCCCTCATGGCCGCTCAGCGCTCGCTGCTCTGACGGCGCGGCGACTGCTGCCTGGGCATTCGGGTCCCCCACCCGGCGCCGGCCGCCCCTCCCCGGCCCTCCCCCGGCCGCCCGAGCCAATGGCCGGGCCCGCCCCCACCCCCAGGCCGCGCCCCCTCTGCCCCGCCGTCCGGGCGCCCTGCCCACACCCGGCGTCCCCCAGGCACCCGGTCCGCGTGCTCTTTGCTAACTCCCGAGTCAGACCAGGTCCTCCCCTCCCTCCCCCGTTCCCCCTGGCCCCTCTGTCCCCGTCCCTACTCCGGGCCCCATCCGTGGGTGCGCCTCCATCCGCTCTTCCCCGCCTCTTCTCGCCATCCCCCAGACCTCCCCCCGCCCCAGGCACCCCGCCCCTGCGCGCCCTCGGGCCGTCCTCCCTGGGCCGCCTCCACCCTGCGCGGTCCCATAGGGAGAGCCGACCAGCGAACAGTGGAAGGATGCCCGCCTGGAGGCCGGGCGGGGAAGAGCGGGTTCCTGGGGCCCCCATCCGAGCGGGCGAGCGGGAAAGCGAAGGACAATTTTCCCCTAGTGCTCCCCGGTTCGCTACGCCGCCCGGAGGGATAACGAAGACTCCCCGCGCTTCGGTCCCGCGGAGCCGACTGGGGAGGCGCGCCTGCACGGAGCCGCCGGCGTGGTCCCGGGACCGCAAGGTCCACGCGCGCCGCGGGTTCAAACCCAGCCGGTGGAAAGGCCGGGGGACTCGGGAGTGCATCTTTTCGGGGTGACTCTGACCCCTGCGCTCCGACTCAGCCGTGGGCACGAGTCCTTACGTCCCCGGCCTACTGCTTCTCCGTCTTGAAATACAGGTGCCCTTCAGTTCTGACGAGTCCGAACCGTTCGTGATGGAGTCAGGTTATAGTGAAAACAGGGCTAAACCTGAAAACGGAGACACACACACACTTACACACACGCCCTGCACCGCCTAGCAGCCTCTCCCTCCCGAGTCTGGAAGGAAAGCCTCCCCCCTCCCCCACGGTTCCCTCACCCTCTCCGCCCCTGAGTCCTGGCCTTCGTTTGCCTGCCGGGGTGGGGAGATGTGGACGCGGGCGTCCTGCTTGGGGACAGGCGCGAAGCTGGAGGACGGAGGAAGTGTCAGTCTTAGAGAGATCCGGTGACCCCTCTCTCCCTGGGGCCACGAAGCGTGGGGATTCCCTGCAGAAATGATCTCAGCCCTCCCTGGCCCAGGGGACTGGCCTGCGGTTCCCTGTTCCCTTGCTGACAAGGCGGCAAGGCGCAGCGGGACCCCTCCGCCATGTTTGCCCACAGCCCCTTCAGTGGGGAAAGGCTTCACTCCTCAGCTGCTGGCATCAGGGCCCTGGGCCCCCACCCTCCCTGCTTAGTGGTCCTTCCCCCCAGGGACTTTCACCCCAGCAGCCTGGACCCCTACTGTGGGCTTCTAGGGCCTGCTCTCTGACTGACACCCAGAACTCTTCAGGCCACTCCTGTGGGGAACCCAGCTGCTCAGGCGGCCCACAGGTATTCTGAACCACAAATGCCTCTGGTGTGCCAGGCAGGCATGAGTCAGGGTCACTTGTAGGGGTGAGTTAGGCTCTCTGGAGCAGCAGCCCCCTTCCAGATGGCCTTGTGTGGCCAGAAGGAATGACCACTTTTCTGTGAGTCAGGGTGACTTGGATCTCAGCCCCGGCTCTGTTTCCAGTTAGCTGTGTTACCTCAGGTCCTCTGGCTGCGTCTGTAAAGGAGAGCTTGTCCTGGGGGGTCTGAGCCCTGTGACATTCCTTCTGAGTATGCCCAGTTTCCCTGTGAACGCTTTAAGTGAGAAGACTGGAGACTTGGGACTCCATTCACCCCCTCCCCAAGGCCAAGTGGAAATGCCCTGTGAAGAGGAAGTGGCTCTCCTGTCATTAGAACCAGTGGTTTCCTTTTAGGTACATGAAAACTTGGGGAAAGTCCTAATGTGCATGGTTTGAAAAAGGGGGACAACTGGAAAATTTTTGTTCTGGAGTTTTTCAAACATTCCCAGTTTCAGGAATCAGTTTCTTTAACCCCAGGATCCCTGCCCTGCCATCCTTGACCTCCAACTGGCCCCCGCAGTTCTGCTTCTCTGCCTTTCTGTAGCTTCCCGCGCATCTCTACACAGGGCATCTGGGGAAGCTTAGGTGTGGGGGCACAGCCCCCCCGGCTCCCGTCAGAGCCCAGGACGACCCAGCGCCCGCCCTTACTAGGCCTGTGCGTTGCAGTTGGTCAGTTTCATGACTGACTGCGGGGAAACGCTCCCTTTATTAAAGCTGGTGCAGAGTCTGGTGCAGGCAGCAAGGGCCCGACATGCCTAGAAGAGTCTCTCCTCAGCTCTGGTCACTCAGTCCTGTGAATCAAGCCCCTTCGTGGTTTAAAGGAAAGTGTCCACATCAGCAGCTTCAGCGCTTTGCCGAAATGACCACCTTGTCAAAGCTCTTCCTTTGGGTGGAATTTCAGTCAGAGGTTTTCATCGGAGCCAGAGAGTAGATGTCACCCTGGCTTTGAGGACACTGCTGTCACGTGGATTCAATGGGAGGAGGCTGGAGTTTCTGATGGACACTCCCTGTTGACCCACATGTCAGCCTGCCACCTGTACCACAAGGAGCGTGGGGCAGTGACCAGGGCTCAGTGTTGGAAGCTTGGGTACTGCACTTCTGGAATCTGCACGACAACCAGGCAAGGTGGGACTGAGAGGCTGCCACTGTGGTTGAGGCCACCCCTAACGTGGATGGGCCAGAGCAAGGGTACACACAGGCCACAGACCCAGCAGCTGCCAGTAAGGGTGCGGGAGCCATAGAGCCTGTTATTAAGAGGAAGCACCTTCCTGTCTGCAGTGCTGGCTTCACTGTGTCTGCACACCAGTGGCGGGGATAGGGGCGACCCCCCCTACGGCTGTCCCCAGGCCACATTCCGTGTCATAGTCACCAGTGGGAGGAGGAAGGGCCCTGAAGCAGGTTCAGGAATTTGGGGCAGGGAGTGAGTCCTGAGGTCCCCATGTGCCAGCAGTCACGTGAGCCCCGAGAGCCCCGAGTGGGAGAGGTGATGCCCAAGGCTAGATCTGGACAGAGTTCTGGGTCCTGGCTTCCTGTCTGCTCTCCTTCCGCCTCCCTCAGCCTCTCACCTTGCCCTGTTTCCTCCACAGTCACCACATGGGGTGAGGACTCAGGGCCACTGTCCTAGCCCTGGGACAGGTCTCACTGCTCCCTGCCCAGGTCTGAAATGCACAGTAACAGGGGAGGTGGGGTCCATCCTTTCCACGTGCTGAGGAGTCCTTGGGGAAAGACATTGAAGAGGCCAGGCTCATGGCCAGGCTGCTGATGGCCACCTGTGACCTGATTTTCAGCTAAAAGCCCAGGTTTTGACACGTTTTATGACATGGGACCATCATACCCTTATGTGACATGATGCTTGACAGACAGAGAGGATGGTTCTTGGGGCAGATCCTTCCCGGCTCTCCCATCCTACGACTGATTGACTCCCATCCTAGCTTACATCAGACAAAACCCAGTTCACCTAAAGCACAATCTGATTGTATGAGTCATCTGTTTTCAAGGAAGAAGTGAGCATGTATCCAGGAAGTGCACAATGAAGAAGAAATTCATGTATAAAAGCTGAATCTAGTAAATCAAATTTATAACAGATGTGATTGGATAACAGAATTGTTGCCATGTTCTGTAGCAAAGAGGAAAAGTGTCTCACCTGTAACTAACCCAATGGCTTTCCCCAGCCACACCTCTGTGTTTATTATTTTTTGAGACATAATGTGGTCGGCTCTGACCTGACCATCTTCTCTGACCTCTGGCACAGTGTAACAGTCTTCAGTTCTTCTAGAAGGAAAGGCTCTGAAGGGGGTGACAGGACCCTGGAATCTGGTTCCCAGTGACCCCCTGACAAACTGTGTGACCTCGAAGCCCTTCTCTCCCTCTGCGGCCCAAGTGGGTGGGGGACCTTCTGTCCAAGCGTCCAGAGCTCCCCTGTACCCTGGCCCCTATCTCACATACACAGGGCAGGGTGTGCGGGGCTGCAGAGGCAGTGGCCATCAGCCAGGAGTAGAGGAGGGGACACAGGTACTGGGTGGGGTGGGGGCCCAGGGGCTGCCCAGGGAGACCAGCTCTGGAGGGTGAGGGTTGTTGAGGGGAGGTGAGGAGACTCGCCTTCACCGGGACTTTTAAACCAGCCGAGGCCTGGCAGCTTTCTGGCCTAGCTGTGGCAGGTAATATTTTTAAAACTGTCTTGATATCATTTTCCCATTAAAGACTAAGGGATGAGTTTTGCCAGATGAGAAGTCCTGGAGACCTGTACTCAACAACGTACATGAACTGAACACTTAAACATGGCCACAGTGGTGCATTTCAGGTGATACGGTTTTACCACTATTCTTAAAAACAGGGAGTAATAGACAAGCTTCAGGAAAGCTGGAAAAGACTGAAAACTAACAAAAATCAACATCCAACCCCCAAACATCATTACTTGGTTAATAACATTTGGATACATTTCCTGCCATCTCTCCTTAGCCCCAGTGTTACCCCCTCAGAGGGAGGCCTTCACCAGCACTGGGGGCCAGAGCCCCTCCAGGTGGAGGTGGCCTGGAAGCCACAGGACGGCATCAGGGTGGGGGGCTGTCTTGCCAGCTCTGCCCAGCACCCCACCCACCCACCCTTTCTTCTGTGTCCCCTGCACAAGAACAGTCCTTGGTGGCTTCACTTCGTCCTCTGTCCCCTCCTCTGTAACTTTTTGGTGTTCTCTCCTTGGGGGCACAGAACTTGCCACTAAGAAAGGTCAGTACCATGGGGAGTCTGTGGTCCGGCAGGTGGGCTTCATTTTGGCCCTCCCACATGGGGACATGGCTGTAGCTGCAACCTTGCAGGGCTGCTGGGCAGATGGTGGGGGTGTGGAAAGCCTTCTCCTGGTGTTGGGCACAGAGCAGGCACTTGGCGGAGAGCTGGTACCTCTCTGTCCAGGGTTGTAGGAGACAGGGTTGCTTGCTTGGCTGGGACCGCTGGGCTCTAAAAAATTCAGGTTACATTTAAGCAAAATAGAAACCGATCTAAGTGATCATGTGATTTGGAAGGTAGTTGTGTGTGGGGATGGAGAAATGTTAATATATACTCTTTTATTTAAAAACGGGAGAGCTTCTGGATTGGTGAACTGGTGCCCCTTTCCTGTGCCCTGGCCTGAACACCTCTTCCATTTGACTGTCCTGAATTACATCCTTTTGTAATAAAGCAGTGACCTACCCAGTAAAAAAAATACAAAATAAAATATTGACTTAGGTGACAGAACAAGCAGTAAGTTCCACCTTTTAGTTGGGGGAGGGAAAAAGACGGCAGGAGGAGGAAAGGGAAGAAGGCACAGGAGGACAGACAGAGCACCATGCTGAAGGGATGGCAAGCACAGAGAAGATGCTCCTCGTGTTTACATGGGAACTGTCCCTAGGACCTGCCTGGCCCTCAGACCCACTCACTGGCCGAAAAAGTGCCGAGGTCAGGGGCTGGGTTCTGCCTGCTTTGGTGGTGGGATACTATTTGAGTAATTAATGATGGTTCATTGATTTACTTCCTCTTTTCTTCAACAGTCTTTACTGTGTTGCGAACACTGTTAGGTGTATAGGGAAGCCTGGCCTGCTGCAGTCCATGGGGTCGTAAAGAATCAGACATGACTGAGCAACTGAACAACGATTAGCTGTATAATCCTATAATCCTCATGAGGTTTTAGGAACATCTGTGCAGACAAAAAATAACAATGACAATAATGCCATGAGTTGGGAGCAAATAGCAAGCACCATCATGCATACTGTTAAACAACTTGGAGATATTTTCATGTTAATATTAAGGAAGAAATGATGGGGAAAAGTTGCCCATCAGCATGTGAGAGCATAGGCCTGTGGAGACACGGCCAATGGAGGATTCAATGGGACTTGTCTGCACAGGAAGAGCAGAGCCCCCAAGGACAGCATGGGCAGGGCCAGCTGTGTGGCACAACCAGCCAGTCCTGGTAAGATGTGGGTGCCATCCAGGCTGGGCGCCTCTGGCCTTGACTTCTAGTCTGGAGGACAGGGGAGCTGCTGATGCAAGCAGTCTTGGGGCAAAGGCCCTGGACCTCTGCACCAGGGACCAGGGAGGTGGGGTTCCCTTGGATGCCCAAGCACCCCCCCGCCCACCGCCTACACACTCAGAGGTCAGCTAGTAGTTTCCAGTGCTTTGTGGGTGATGAATCCCATGAGCTTTTGTACTCACACCAGGGTACATTTTTTTTGTGATAAATGTTATAGGCCAGAAATCACATCCACTGATTAGTTGTCCTTGCTTTGTGGTGTCATTGGTGGAAAAAGACTTAATTTTGTGTGTCCCTACTCTGCCCTGACCTTTGGGAGCAGTCATGAAACCATTTCTCTTGTTTGGATGCTGTTGTGGGTCCCAGCCTGAGTCTGTTAGACTTCTTGAGTCTGGCTGAGCCCCTCCCTGTGAAGCCACCACTTCTGGTTTCCTGCCATCCTTGGCCACCACCTCTCCGTGCTGTGTCTTCTGCTTGGGCCTTGGACCCCTGACAACAAACTCTGTCCACCTTGGGGACCCCCATCCTCCTGCCTATGAGAGACCCTCAGGCCACCTCCTCACCCCCACCCCTGAGCTTGCAGCCTGCCTGCTCCTCCACTGCACATCTCTGGATCCTTTAGACCTGATTGTCTTCTCTTCCAGTCCCTCTTATCACCCACTGGGCTGCTGTGTGGTGAGAAGCTGTCAGGCAAGATATTTAAAGCTATGCTGCACTTTCACAACTAAAAGCACAAATGAGAATCATTGTTTTTGTGCTGCTTAAACCAGCGGATTGGATTAAATTAATCTGAATCATCCCCACTGCAGGTGGGCTGTTCTGATGGGCCCTTGTTCTGGTCCCAGATTCCAGTTGGATGTGACTCACCCCTCCCCCTCCTCCTGCAAGAGTGCCAGAGCCAGCTCTCATCTGCCCCTCCTCCATGTCTCAGCAACCGTGAGTGCCACGTGCCCACGAAGCGCCCACCAAGCTGCCAAGGCTCACCTCCTGGGTTGGGTTGTAAACTCCTCAGGTTGGAGACTAGACTTCCTGCCTGTAGTCATACTCAGCACATGACTTAACTGAGTAGTAGTAAGTGAAGGAAGAAAAGACACAGACACAGATTTCACAGCCTCAAGGGACTTTCCTTTTCTGAACGAGGTGACCCAGAATATTACAATGGGAAATAAATAAGAATTGAATAACATCTCCCTAAGCAAAGAGGTTTCCACCACGGATTTTCTCCGAGTTAAATATAAATTCAGGAGGTGCTTTGAAAAGAGTCATAACCACGTCACAACTGATTCTGATGCACCAGATTATTTGTCGGAATTCCTTTCCCACCACTCAGGCTGGTTTGTGGCTAATCCTGACTGCTCTCTGCAGAGGTGGTGGGCACAGAGGGCATGTAGGGAGGTTCTGGCCTGCCTTTCCTCCTCCGCTGCTCAGGGGTGGGCAGCTTTCTCTGCTGACCAGCCTGCCAGGAGGGCGCCTGAGAGAAGGTGTGTACCAATGCAAAGCCATGTGAATTCTTATTACTTCTTCCCCAAGAGGAAAACCCTTCTATTTGGAAAGCCAGACACAGTCCTGTCGGCTCCCCCTCCCCCTCAGCTGTCCCAGCTGTCCTCAGGAATGCAGTGGCAGCCGCACCCACAGGCCCGCTGGCCCCAGATTCAGAAAGCATCCCTCCCCACCACCCCAGCAGCTCACCCCAGGCTGTGGCCCTTCCCTGCTAAATGTGTGTGTGCCCCCCACCTCCACCCCAGACACCTGCTCCCTGGCCCACTCATCCACTCCAGGGAGAGACAGAGGTCTATGCCCATTGTAGCAGTCCTGGGAGGGGCTGACAAGTTCACCCACCATCCTGTCCAGGCAGGTGCATCCACTCTTGCACAGGTGAGGAAATCAAGTAACCCGTACTCAACCACACGTTTGACTCCAGCTTTTTTAAAAATTCATTTTACTGGGATTAGAATACTGAACAAGAAGCCTACCCTCTCCTAGTTCCCAGGTGTGTTGCTTCAGGTACAACAGCTGCCAGTCGAACATTGTCCCCTGGCTTCACTAACTGGCAACCGCTGCCTGCACCCTGGCTTCCTGACCCTGGTGGTGGGCCAGCACCCGCAGCTCTGCTGATATGATCCGTTTCAGGTGCAGTGGGGTTGATTGGAAAGTGATGAACTGGAGAACCGTCGGTGAGATGCTCCTTCCCCGGAGGGCTAGGGGTCGCAAGGCTTTCCAGTCCCACCCGCACCCCCACTGCCGACTTCTGATGCAGCCGCCCCAGGCCGCCCTTCCCACCCTCTCATCTGGCTTCCGTTCAACAGAACAGCCGGCGAAGTGGTACCTCCAGGCCCCTGACTATTTTTACGCGACCATCTGCATCCTGGGCCAGGCCTGGCGGGCAGCAGCAGCCCAAGGAATCCCACGGCAAGTGGTGACAGCCGGACAGCTGGGACCCGGCCCTGCCCGCGACTGTCCTGAGGATGCTGCAAGTGTGTCGAGAGGACCGCTCAGGGCGACGTGGTGTCCGGCCCCTTCCACCTCTGCAGCCCTGAGGCCGGTTTGGGCGCGGGGTGGGTTGGGCTGGGGGGAGACCACGCCCCCACCCCACCCCACCCCCACCCCCACCTCTCCTAGAATAGCCCGGGAGCCCTGGACGTGGAGAGGAAAGGGCGCTGAGTCAGGCGGCGGCTGAGTCAAGGAACCGGGCGCTGAGTGAAAATTCCTTTTTTGGAAGTGAGGTCGTCCCTTTCCTGGAGGCCGAATCCCCGGGAAGTGACGCCGTCTCACCCGAGGAGGCAGCAGCGGCCCCTGGCGGAGGTGCTGGGAGCCGGGCGCCGTCTCGCCCCGGGAGGCCTGGGGACGCCCCTTCCGTCCGCCCGGACCGTGGGGAAGGGCTTCCAGCCGCGCTCCTTGTAAGGGAAGCGCGCGGCGAGCCCGCGGACGGTGTGGCGTCTCCCCTATCAGCGAGAAGGACGGGACCCTGAAATGCCTGCCTTTTTTTTTTTTTTTTTTTTTTGCTGAGTTTGAAAAAAGAGGCTGTGCTTCCAGGAATACGGCGGCAATTCCTTTACCTCTGCCCCTTCCCCCATCGACCCCCCCCCTCATCCCGCCCCACCCCGGCCTGAGGTCCTGGCTGCCGGCCCAGCTGCTCCGCGTGTGAAGTAGAGAAAGAGTGGGAGTCAGGTCCGGTGGGCGGCGAGCAGGGGACGGAGAGTCTCCGGGATGCGATGGGAGGATGGGGGCGGGGCACGAGTCCCGGCCCAGGGGTCTGACTGCAAGCGGGTCTGAGGTTCTGGGACGAGCCGTGGGTCTCCCACTGTCCTGAGCCTTCAGACAGGAGGGGGCCAGGCCTCTGCGCCAGCGGTTCTCAGGAGGAAAACCGCAGAATGAAGGCACCTGGCACGTGCGGATCCCCTGGTCCAGCAGTCCCCCCACGCCCACCCCATTTCTCCCGGGAGCCGCACTGCCCCCTCCCAAACCACGTGATGGGGCCTGGGGCCTTGACAGACTCGGCCACGCCCACCCTGATCAGGACTCATTTCCAGCAGGTTCGTGTTCAGGAAAGGCTGGCAAAGCAGCCTATTCTCCGAAGACAGGCCCACAGGCTTTCCGGTCTCGGGGCTCATTAGGAGTCCGGTTGTAACGTCTGACCCTCCTGTTCCCTCTCCGCACCGGCTCCTGATAGAGACTTAAGAGCGATTGCCTTTGTTAGCGGAGAGTTTCTGGTTGATTCAGTGTCTGTGAAACTTCCTGAGATGAAGGAGACTAAGTACGTGTATCATAGCAGCTTTCCTGATGGGTTTATTGTGGAGCGGAAGGCACTGTGCAGCCCCTGGATCCTGCCATCCTAGCCCTCACCGCCGGGACCACCACCGCAGGGACTACCACCGCAGGGACCCCTGCCCAGTCCCTGATAGTCAATCAGGCCCCTTTTCCTTCCTGAGCAGGTGATACCTGGTGGGAACACAGCATTTTCCAAATTTATCCCCGAGAAGGACCGGCTGTGTCAAGGCTGGCTGACCTCCAAGGTGTGCCCCCTATCCACGCTTGATCCCTCTCCAAGGGCGCGAGCCAGGCACTGCCTGCTCCTCCGTTTCAGCCAGTACTTGGAGCATGTAGGTGCCCATGTGGATAAGACACTGGCCAGTCACCTGGGCAGCGTGAGACAGCAACCGCAGCAGGCTCCTGCAAGAGAGGGAGTCAGTGGTAACAGAACCATGTGTATGAGTCCTCATCGAGGTTTGGGGGCTACTCTGCACAACGAGGAGCATCCCTGATGCTCAGCAATACAGAATCTGCCTGCATTGCAGGAGCCACAGGAGACTTGGGTTCAATCTCTGGATCAGGAGACCCCCTGGAGAAGGAACAGGCTATCCACTCCAGCATTCTTGGGCTTCCCTGGTGGCCCAGGCAGTAAAGAATCGGCCTGCAATGCGTGAGAACTGGGTTTGATCCCTGGATTGGGAAGATCCCCTGGAGAAGGGCATGGTAACCCACTCCGTTATTCTTGCTTGGAGAATCCCATGGACAGAGGAACCTGGTGGGCTACAGTCCATGGGGTCACAAAGATTCAGACATGACTGAAATGACTTAGCACGCACAGCACAACCAGGCCAGAATTTCCTTGGGTCTGGATTTAGCCCTCATTGCTGAGAAATAAGGTTTTAAATGCATGACCCTAGTTTTTAAAAGGAATTTGGTTCTTCTATTTCTTATACAGGGTTTTCATTCCATTTTGGACTTAACGGTCTTTGGAGAAACTATGTATTTTAGCTCAAGTCTCAGTTTTCTGAATAAGTCTGTGGTGTGACAAGATTTTACGACAACAGGAGTGCGAGTCGGGCCAAGGCTCAAGGGGCTGAGGAAGGGCAGTAGCTGTGTCCAGACCCTGCCTTCCCGGGTACGTTACCTGAGCATGGCCTTGAACCCTGCGCAGTGGATATCGTAGGACACGGAATACATCTCGTACATGGTGGCCTTCACGTTGAGGCAGCCAAGGACATCCTTGGGGCTCAGCTTGTACAGGTCGAAGGTGACTTTTGCGATGCCCCGTCTCTGAGGCGGCCGGCGGGTTGGGGTGTGGCTGCCAGCCTAAGGGTGGGGAGGGCAGAAGCTGCAGTGCATCCCCGCTGCCACCTGCAGGGCCTGCAGTGCTGGGTTTACCTGTCTGCTTAAAATCTGAGCGTGAATAAGCTGCTAACTATTTGAGGAATGTTTTCAGCCAGTCAGGGTGCTTCTGCGGCACAGGGTCCAAGCCCATAAGAAGTGACCTCCTCCAGCAGCTCTCTTCAGGGACTGGGGGTGAGTGTAGTGTGGCCTCAGGGTCCAGGGCTCAGTGGACAGTTGTGCCAGTGATCTGTGGTGGACACGCACTCACCCTGGTCCCCCAAGGCCACTGCAGCTGCCTGGTGATATGAATGGGCCCATGACAGTGTCACCGGAGAGGCAATGGCACCCCACTCCAGTACTCTTGCCTGGAAAATCCCATGGACGGAGGAGCCTGGTAGGCTGCAGTCCATGGGGTCGCTAAGAGTCAGATACGACTGAGTGACTTCACTTTCACTTTTCACTTTCATGCATTGGAGAAGGAAATGGCAACCCACTCCAGTATTCTTGCCTGGAGAATCCCAGGGACGGGGGAGCCTGGTGGGCTGCAGTCTATGGGGTCACACAGAGTCGGACATGACTGAAGTGACTTAGCAGCAGCAGCGGCATGACAGTGTCACAGTACACTTGACCAGCGGGCATACTATTCCACCATATGAGAGGTGGCCACAGAAAATCCAGGATCCTATGGCCAGCTAGGGCTGGTGTGAGGGCTGTCCCCTGATTTCTACTTCCTGCCCTGGAGGAAGGCTGACCTCTTAGGGACACTTAGCAGACTCACTCTCAGTTCTCTTGAGACCCTTGGGGTTGGGAGAGGTCAGAGACCTCTGAAATCCCAGGTTTATAAACAGCATTTTCACATGGTCTTCCTGCAGAAGCTTTGAGAAAAAACAGGAGAGAACTGTCACAGGGCCATGTCCCGGGCACACCTCTGGTGGGTTTGCTGCACACATGGTTCTGCAGTGCACAGGATTCAAATAGAGGAACGAGTTTCATAAACCTTGGGACCTGGGGGTAGTTGGGGCTCTGAGTGTTAAATTCACTGACAAAAGTCTAGTAAATTTGAAGTTAAACTGTAAACTCCCCTAAAAGCACCTAAACCCTTCTTGCTGGCGCCTCTCTTCTCTCCCCACCCCTCAACTTGGACACATGATGGTCCCAGCTCAGGAACTAATACACATGAGGTTCTGCTGCCTCGGAAGAGGTGCATCTATTGTTTAGGAAAGGTTATTAAAAATTGACTCAAGGCAGGGGGTTCTGGACACAGCTCCTCTCTGAAGCATGAAAGTTTTGATCTCACTCTGCCAGCATCCTCGGTCTTGAGTTAGAATCGAGATGCCTCCTCAAACTCAGAATCTAACCATGGCGGCAGGGGGGTGAGGTGGGGCGGGTGGGTGGGGGGAAGAATTTCATCATCCCCCAACCCGACCTCCAAGATGCCTCAGGGGGATTGACGGGCACCAAAGCTTTGGACTGAGAAGGGAGCCCCCTGGTGGATACTTCTGGGAAGTTCTGTCCAAGTCAAATCCAAGTAGCCTCACTGAGAAACTCCTACAATGGGGCAGGACCTCTGACCTCAGAAGGAAGGCGGTCCAGACACGTAGGATCCCGTGTAAGACTCACATCAACCAGACTGTTACCAGATGGAGAAACATCCTGCCCCCAAGAATCATCACTTTGGTGCCACTCTTGTCCACTGCCTCCTGTCACCACCCTGACTTGCAGCTCAGTGCCCACTGCCGTTCCCACCACATGGGGGCTTCAAGCTGTTGTTATGTGGCAACCAACTCCCCCACTAAGTAGACGAGCATCTCACAGAACAAACAGAAAAGACCCTTCCCCTCTGAATTAGTGTCCCGGGGCTTCTAGGACCAATGGCCACAAGCTGAGTGAGGATATAGACTGATGCTCTGACAGTTCTGGGGGTCAGGGGTGTTGAATGAACTATGCGCTGTCCTGCTGGGCAGGACAGAGCTGCCTGTGTCCTTCAGCCCCTGGCCCATCCTCCTGTTACTGCTCCCTGCTTCCGCCCTCACTGCCCTCCTATGTCCCTCTTACAAGAACCTGTGATGACCACCCAACCAGGTAATCCAGGGTAATCACCCCTGTGAAGATATTTAAGTCAATCACACCCACCAACTCCCCTTTGCCATGTAAAGTGACAAGTTCCTGGGTTGTGGGGATGAGGATATGGGTCATGGGGGCTGGAGGGAGGAACCAGTTAGGTCATGAGCATCAGTGAATAATCTCTGTCCCTGATTTCTGTACATTACACTCAGCTTGGGTGGTCTCAAACTGAGCAGACTCTAAAGACTCAGGGGGAAGCTTGAGGCCAGATGCTCGGGAGAGAGCGGTGGATGGCCATCTGCCCAGCCTCCAGCAGCACTGGGGTCACTGGCTGCCCAGAGGGGAGATACCAACTTCGGCACCTACTTCTGCCTCTGGATTCTGGTTCCCACAGAATGTTGACCTCTGAGGATTTCCCCTTGTTGAAGGTCAGTTGTGTTAGTTGCTCAGTCATGTCTGACTCATAGACTATAGCCCACCAGGCTCCTCTGTCCATGGGGTTCTCCAGGCAAGAACACTGGAGTGGGTTGCCATTCCCTTTTCCAGGAGGTCTTCCTGACTCATGGATCAAAAACAGGTCTCCCATATTGCAGGTAGGCTCTTCACCATCTGAGCCACCAGGGAAGGTCAGTTAGGCATACAAAAAGATGTTTGAATATTATGCTTTACATGTTAGGTGTTTTATGGTGGGAATGTTTTTCAAGATTTATAATCTATAGTTTTCTCAGAAATAAAACCCTTTATGCCACTTCTCTGCTTGTCTAACTCACTGTGTTTACACCCTCACATACCTCCCTAATTTCACCGGCCGTATCATCTCACTGCCTCCCTAGATCCAGGTCAGATTCACACGCCCTAACAGGGTCTGCAGCTCCTCACTGGCTGAAGCCTGACCCTCAGAATTACTGGCTCTAAATCACACAGTCCAGGTTTGCAAAGATGCCACGTTTCCTAGAAACACTTAGAAGCATCCCTGGAGGGCAGCAGATCCAGTTACCGGGTGAACACAGAGGAAGTATTCAGAAAGTGAGCCGGTCAACCCCAAGTGGGGACCGCACTTACCCAGGTGAGCAGCCTGCCCAGCTGCTGCCCAGATAACACACTTACCGGTATCCATTTCTGCCCCTGCTCCAGGACCATGAGGTGTGTGTTGTCCCCTAGGGTCTGGAAGAACTCCTCTGTGTCCACCACAGTGCCATCCTCCTCCAGCACCAAGGTGACCAGTTGGCTGGCGACCACCAGTGCATCCAGGGTCTAGATCAGACGGAACACACCAGCGTCACCAGGTGAAGTGACTCTGTTTGGACCCATCAGTGGCATCCATTAAGTCATGGTCCCCGAAGTGTTGGCTGACTTTAAGGATCTAAATGGTAAAGATGTACCTTGGCTGGTGTCTATAACTCAGACTTTGCTTGGAAAAGAGAAGTTGAAAAGTTGAATGGACCTAACTTCAGAGGTTTCAACATCATGAGGTAAGGAATTACAGTGGACAATATTCAGTTTCTAAAATGTCTTGCTTATTTGGACAAATAAAAAGAATGACCCTGTGTCCATGATGCTTAGAGAGCCGTGTCTCTGTTGCTTCAGAGACAGTGTGTTGGAAGCTCAGGTCCTGTCTCTGGTGAAAGTCTATGATTCTTCCTTATTTGGTGATTGAGGACACTGTTTTAGATTAAGAACAATTGGTCCCTGGCCTCTATAACCAAAACCAGATTTCTAAAGTTGTGCCTCCTATATTCTCCCTTGTCAAGAAACTAAAGCCACATTATCAAATGATGGTTGTTTCCTTCTTATTTTTTAAAATTTATTTTTATTTTCTTTTTATTTTTGACCATACCACAGGGCTTGTGGGATCTTAGTTTCCTGACCAGGGATGGCCCACAGCAGTGAAAGTTCAGAGTCCTACCCACTGGACCATCAAGGAATTCCTAATTAATGGCTATTTTAAGGGCTCTCATCTCTATACCTAAGTCCTGTATGGGACAGGGACACAGCAATGTTCCCTTTAACCCCAGCAGGCTCCCCCAAGCTCCCTGTCTTGCACTGATTTGTCCCCGAGACCCTGTGAGCTGGGGGCCCTCGTGGCTGATGGGGGTACCTTGCTGAGGAGCTCCTGCAAGCTACTGGCCATCACTCCTCGGCGGCTGCTCCGGTCATGGTTGGAGACACGGAAGGGGCGAGCGGGATGCATGAGGGGTGTGAACAGCACCTTCTTTGTCTGCGACCCCATAAATGTCAGGGGCCTGGAAAGAAGGGTCAAGGGAAAGCCAACTGAGATTAGTTTAGAGTCTTTAACGAGAGGTTTAAAGTACATGGAAATAAGACAAGGTTAATATTTGCACCTAAAGAAAGGAAGTCAATGGTTGGAGATGATTAAAAATTGTGTACCTGATACCCAAGAAACAAACAAATATGTAAAATTAACAAACACAGTATCATCACACCTGTTTTACCAGAACATTCAAAGCCCTCGTAACTGAGAAGGAGAGGTGAAGGCACCAAACTCAAAGGAGAAATAAGGATAATATTCTGCAAAGATTGGCTTTAGAGTTGAAAAGCCTAAGTAAATGATTTCTTGAGGCCATGGAACAGCTGAACAGACTTAAAGAATCAGGCACACACAGAGTTATAGATTTGTACAGTAAGACCAAGGAAGAAATGGCTACCCAGCCAGTATTCTTGCCTGGAAAATTCCATGGACAGAGAGGCCTGGCATGCTACAGTCTATGGAGTCACACTAAGTAGGACATGACTGAGCGATGAACACTTTTACTTTCATACACACCTCTGCATACGTCAGTCATTTATCTATCTATATTTTAAATCTCCAGCTAGACTGGACTTTCCTTACAGACAAAGGTGACAATCTGGATTTGTGACTGGCATCTACAGTGCAGGCAGGGGGCAGTCTTGTGGGGCTGAGCCCATACCCTGTGGGATCAGACACTCTCTGGGTAGATGGGGTCGAGACTGAGCTGAATCCTCGGGCACCTCACCGGCGTCTTAGAAATGCCTGGTGCTGTGTGGGAAGCCCCTCCCCTCCCCTGACATGCTGGAACCTGTGCCATAGCCTCTTTACCTAGACTGCCAGCAAGGATTTGGTCTGAAGCTTATTTGGCCGGCGTCAGGCTTGTGCCTTGTGACTGAAGGCATCTAAGCACCTGCCATGGCTAGCAGCATGCTGGCTTTTAAAATATATCAACTAATTTCATTACAACCTTACAAGGAAAGTATTACCCCATTTCTCAAGTAAGAAAGTCAAGGCTCAGAGTGATTTCTCAAGGTTATCCAGTTAATAAAGAATCTTTCTGAACTTCATCTTAAACAATAAACATCAATTGGAACTGGTAAAGGAGAGCTGCCTGCCAGGAGGACAGCCCTGGCTCCTCTCCAGGGTCACCACCCAGCCTGTGTCCAGCACAATAGCTGCAAGGAGTCTGGGCCTGGTCACTGGTCCCTCCGCAGCTCTCCTCCAGACCACTGGACGCCAGTGAGGGAGTTCAGGCCCGAGCCAACCCAGTGGAGGGCCTGGCACATGGCTTCCGGGCCTTTGCCCCCATTCCGAGGAATTACACAGGCTCCTCAGTTACACAACTCGACAACCAGGGGCCCACGTCTGCCAGGGCGATGCTGCAGGGAAGTTGCTTGGTGCCCTCCCTCCTGGGGAACCCGGTAAACAGGGCAATGAGAGTAATCCACATGATGCTGTACAGCTGGAATCAAGCTCTGTTCTCAACCTGATGGAAAACCAGCTCGCTGTAAGGAGAGAAGAAAGGAACAGGTTCACTGCCTGATCAGGACACAAGCTCACATCACAGCCAAGTGTGGGGGGTGGTGCTCAGGGCAGAGGGAAGGGTCACCAGGGTTGGGGTGGGGGGAATGCCCTTCCCACCCTTCCGCCCCCTGGTGAAACCCTCCTCTAGTGCAGAAGAGCCCGGGGCCTGCCAGCAAGAGCCTCCCTCCCCCCAAACCCATTCCTTTGTTCCTGAGAACCGGAAGGCTCAGGCTCAACCAGAGAAATATCAGGACAAAGTTCACATCTCAGAACCCGGCCCCGGGGGATCAGTACACACTGTGGGCCCGACAGCTCTGACCCAGTTAGTCAGGGCCCAAATCTCCTCATCTCTGCAGGTGCTTGCACCTCTGTGAGCACCAGTGATCCACTGACCTCGCTCCGCCATCACAAAGCCCTCATTGTCTTCTAACTACTGACCAGATAAGCACTGGCCTCCCTCCTCACTGCTCTGAGATCGCCAGTTGTGATAAAGGAGGACGTCCAGTTGTTGCTGTCCTTAATCCTTACGTTTCCCAACCAAGAACTGGGTCAGTGTTGAGAAAAGGCTTAGGTACACCTAACAGGCTCAACCAGGTGCTTACTCGGCCCCAGCTAAGTGGACGGCGGGCTCAACCAGCCACATGAACAAAGCAACACATTAATCCAACTCAGTCTGGTCCTCTTGGTGGGGTCATTTGTGTCATTGGCCAAACAGCGCCCCCCCCCCGCCCCCCAACCTCCTACAGCAACATTGTCCCAGAAGCACTAAGAAGTCTTAGAGTCCAGCTTCTGATGGCACGTCATGTTGGCCACCCTCTCATCCCCAGGAAGGTGCAGGTGATCACATGAAACAGGAAGGGGAAAGGCTCAGGACACGGGAAAACAAGAAAACAGGTTCTTCAAGGAAATAATATTGTTTCAGGGAAATCAAGATAAGAGAAATCAGACTTCATGGAAGATTCCTGAAAACTGTGGAGGGGCACAGGTCCCAGAACTGAAGGGACAGGGAAGTCTACCTTTTCTTGGAGGGACGGAGGAGACCTTAACACACACAGGTGGGAAATAGAGCAACAGGCACTGGCTGACCACGGATGTGAACTCCACTGCAGTGGAGCAAAGCTGGGCCTCCAGGGTATAAGATGGCATCTTTCTAGGCTGCCCTCTGAACTGGTGTTTATTCTAGAAGTGCTGGGGGAGAGCAGGGGGCCCAGTAACAGGTGGTTGGGTGGACAAGGAGGGTCCACGGGAAGTGATAAAGCTCAGACAGATCCTGTGCCCACAGTCAGGTGACTGGAGCTGGAAGGAAAGTGCGACCCCAGCTGTGGGATGGCAGAGAAGGGACAGGCCTTGGAAAGCATCCATCAGGCCTGGTGGGGCCTCTAAGAACTGCAGGGACAGCAGGTGAGGGACAGTGTTTCGGGGTGGGGGGATCTCACTGCGGCAGGAAGCAGAGCAGCGTTGGCCCCAAAGAGGCTTCCTGGCCTCCAGCGGTGCCTGGCCAGTGACAAGCAACACATGGGACATGGGGACCCAGTGGGAGCTCCCTGGTGGGTCTGTGGCCATTCCTACTGTGCCTTGAGCACCCCACCCCCACTCTGAGAAAAAATGCTTGGCTAGAAAGCACATCCAGCACATGGCCGTACAGTCTCTGTACACTTTGAATGTTACTAATGTGAGTTTCGGGGAAGGCAATGGCACCCCATGCCAGTACTCTTGCCTGGAAAATCCCATGGACAGAGGTCCCTGGTGGGCCGCTGTCCATGGGGTCGCTAAGAGTCGGACCCGACTGAGCGACTTCAATTTCACTTTTCACTTTCATGCATTGGAGAAGGAAATGGCAACCCACTCCAGTGTTCTTGCCTGGAGAATCCCAGGGACGGGGGAGCCTGGTGGGCTGCCATCTATGGGGTCGCACAGAGTCGGACACGACTGAAGCG
Organism: Tragelaphus eurycerus; assembly: GCA_935064755.1. Classification (NCBI taxonomy): domain Eukaryota; kingdom Metazoa; phylum Chordata; class Mammalia; order Artiodactyla; family Bovidae; genus Tragelaphus; species Tragelaphus eurycerus. The sequence continues at coordinate 20,763,981 of CAKXYN010000023.1, forward strand.
ACTTAGCAGTAGCAGCAGCAATGTGAGTTTAGACCAGAAAGGAGTAAGCATCAGTAACCATAGAAAAGTCAATTCCTCCCTTGTGTCTCCTACAAGACTGGTCAAATTTGTCCCAAAGGGCAGTTATTCAAAACCTAGAGTTCTTTGTTCAAGGAAAGAGGACCAAACAGCTACTCTGCACAAAGTGCAATGGAGATGAGTTCTGTAACTATCTCAGTGTGTGTGTTATCGCTGCCAGGACACAAAGTCAGAGCAGGCTGTGTCTGCGACAACACACAGTGTGGGGATGGACATCCTGGGCATCCAGAGCTGAGCCAGGAGACCTTGGGCTGCTTCCATTACCACCAAGGCCTCCTGATCACAGACAATGAACAAACTAATGACTGGGTTAAGATCATTGCTTACCCGTGTCTGATGTTTAAAAAAAACATTAGGTTCCTGCCTTGGCAACATGCAGGTACATACTAACAAAAGACAGAGTTAGGAAAACTCTACCAGGACCACTGAGAGGCGACCGAAGTCCAGCAGTCATCTTGCCTGCCAGGGGGTCTCATGCAGCCTGGATATAGCTTTAAGAAAAGCAGAGGATGAAAGTTTTGCTTTCAGCAAGTGTTACAGGTGGGCAGAAGCAGGTGGGGTCCCATGAATCAGAGCAGCTCAGCATGGAAGCAGGACCTGGAGACAGTGTGTCCCCAGGGTGGTCCTCTGCCCAGAGCCCCGCACTCAGGGCTGGCTAAGCAGATCAGTCCTTCCCCATGAGATCATCTGCACAGTAACTGCAGAGGCAAGACTTCAGAAGCAAGTCCTTCCTCCTCTCAGAGATGTTTTGGGTTTGGGATTGATGCTGTAGGGTCAGGTGCAAGGGCAAGGGCAGCCTTAATCTTGCAGGTCTTGCCTTGTCCTCCTGTTCCAGGCCACACCAGCCAGGAACTGATGCTCCTGTCGTCCTTACAACTTGGCCCACCAGCTCAGTGCCCAGAGGACCTCGGAGAGGTCCTTGGGAGAAACGTTTGGAGGATGCACTCCAAACTGTCAGTGTCTGTTACCCCAGGAGTGGGATTGGGGGCAGGGGAGGGTTGTGAGTGGAGTTGGAGGAAGAGGAAGAAACCAGGAAAAAACCCAGGACCCTTCCTTTAGGTCTAAACCACATGAGTAAAGAGGCATGAAAAAGTCTGTTTCTCACCTTCCTGGGGTCCCAATTTTAGAGACAGCCCCAGCCAGACAGCTCCCCTTCCATTGTGGCAGCTCTCTAACCCTGGGTATGGCAGGAAGCCCCGTTTAAGAACCCAGGTTCAGAAGCTCACAGATCACACTACTGCCTCACTCACCCAATCCGTCCACCCCAATCACCTGGGAAAACCTGTATTTATATGTACACCTATGGCTGATTCATGTTGATATTTGACACAAAACAGCAAAATTCTGTAAAGCAATTATCCTTCAATTTTAAAATTAAAAAAAAAAAAAAGCATTCAAGGGCTTCTCCGTGCCTTTTGACGATCTTCAGAGAAGCATGCTGCTGCTGCTGCTGCTAAGTTGCTTCAGTCGTGTCCGACTCTGTGCAACCCCAAAGACGGCAGCCCACCAGGCTCCCCCGTCCCTGGGATTCTCCAGGCAGGAACACTGGAGTGGGTTGTCATTTTCCTCCCTTAAATCTATAGTCACTGCCACCAGGATCGTCAGGATTTTACTGAGGACGAGTGGGTTGGGTTTTTGGACGTTAAGACGAACCCAAGAAGGAAAAGTGATGGGGGCCTCCGTCACTGGGCGTGGGAGGCGGGCGAGGAGGCCCCGGGGTCCGCCAGCACCTCTACCACTGCCCCGCATCCCTTGCCCGGCCTCGGCGGCAGCGTCACTGCTTACCCCCAAACTCCGCGGTACAAACCCGAGAGCTCAGCCAGCGCCATCAGGTAGTGCCGGAGCCCGCGCGGCCCTGAGGAGTGAGCTGGCCACCTCGAAGCCGTCCCACCGGCGCCCCTAGTCTAGCCCTGGCTCCCACCACGGTCGGGGACCCGGAGCAGCCTGGCCCCGCGCGCGCAGGGGATCTCCTGGGTCCCGCTTCGTCTGCTCCCGCGGCGGCAAGAGATGCGGCTCGGGCACTCACCACGTTCACCTGTTCCCGGAGCCCGCGCGCCTGGGGGCCGCACCTGGCGCTGGGGGCGGCCGGAGACGCGGGAGGGGACGCGCGCGGGCTGGGGGCGCAGGGCCGCGCAGAAGGACGCGGGACGCAGGGGGACACGGGGCGTTGGGGGTCCCGGGGAGCGGGGAGACGAGGGGCCCCGAGGCGGCGGGAGCGCCAGGGGGATGCGAGGCGCTGGGGGCGCAAACCAGCGTGGCACTCGCCTGAGCAGGGCTCCGGCGCAGTCCCGGGCGGTCTCCATCGCTCAGTCGGGTCAGTCCCCGCCCGGCCGGCCTCCCGGCGCTCCGGCCTCTTAAAGCGCCACCGCTCGCCCCGCCCAGGTCCACGCCCCTCGGGCTGCGGAGCTTTGTACCCGACAGCCGTTCAGCTGCCAACCCGGAGCCCAGCCATTCCCTGGCCTTCGAGGGTCGCCGGTCGGCCTGTAGGATGGGTCAGTGGGGACATTGCCACGCCGGCAGCGCAGCCTCTGCAGTGGAGGGGCGGGTGCGGCCCAAGATGTGGGACACGGGACGTGGGAAGGGATGCTCTGCCCGAAGGGGTCAGACCTCAGAGGGGTTGGGCTGTCAGCTGTTCCGACTCTTAATTGCGAAGCCGACTCTCTAGAGCGGGTTAGGGGGTGGGGCACTGACCCTGACCCTTCGGAAGGAGAAACCCGGCCGACACTGTCCAGCGCCGCCTGCTCTCAGGCTGACTGGCCCCCGTCGGCGCGCTGCCAGCCGGGCCGCGCGGAGCCGGCTCCCAGAGCGCTGTCGCCTGACCTCTGTCGCCTGACCTCTGCCTCCGTCCCCGGACTCACGTGACCTGCACAGCTGGCCCTGCTGCCCGAGTTCCTACTCCTCCTCTTCCTCCCCCGTCCTGCCCCGAGGCTCATGGTGTCACCGAGGGAAGTGTGGGGCCAAAAGCAATCTCCTTCCAGAGTCCTGGCATCCCCGGGGCCTGCGGGGTTCCAGCCTTGGCGCGGACGACGGGGGTGGGGGTGGGGGGTGGGGTGGGGTTCAGGCCCAGAGCCCCATCTGAACCTCGCCCCCTGCCAGTTGCCTGAATGTTGTATACCCCTCACAATTCATGTACTGACCTCCTAATGGCCAGTGTGCTAGCTTTAGAAGGTGGGCCTGGGTGGGGGAGGCGGGTGATGGGGTTATGAGGCCAGTTACCCCATGGATGGGGTTACTGTCCTTTTAAGAGAGCTCCCTCACCCCTTCTGCCTCCTGAGGACACAGGGAAGGGACTGTCTGCCCTGAACCAGGAGGTGGTGTCACCAGAACTTGGCCCTGCTGGTTCAGATCTAGGGCTTCCAGCCTCCAGAACCTTGGGCAATAAAACTCTGTTGTTCATAATAAACCACTGGTGTCCAGCACTCTGTCGGAGCCGCCCCACTGGACTGGACACCAGCTTGAAAATGAGACAGTGGGTCCAATCAGTTCAATTCAACTCGCCTCTAAAAAAACGTTTTATTGCAAAAAATTTCAAATATAAAGATGTATAGAGAGAACATGCCATGAGCATCTTTATATGCAGTGCCTGGATTCAGCCACCCTTTAATATTTTGACATAATTGCTGGTTTTTTATCTGTATTTTTATTTGAACCCCAAATGCTTCAACTTGCGTCTCTGAAGAAACCAGAACATTGTTACACGAAACAGTGATGTTTCCTCTCTGAAAGAAATAAAAATAACTCCCAACTGCACCTGATGTTCAGTCTACAATTGAGCTCCCCAGACCCTGGGATCACTGTTGCCTTGTGCATATACACGGCCTCCATGCCTGAGGTCCAGGTGTGTCCGGCCCAGGCTGGAGTAGTGAGGGTCAAGTTCACAGGAGCCTCGAACATGGAAGCAACCAGGCAGCAGGTACAGCTCACTGACACTCCCAGGGCCTTGAAGGTGAAAGCTTGTTAGTGAGCGAATGAGTGAACAAGATGCTATGGCAGCAGCAACATGTGAAGGCCTATTTCAAAGGGGGCAAAGGTGCGGATTCTACCTTAAAGTACCCTGGAAGGGGCTTTGGAGCTGGGGCCAAGTGAGGGTGGGGAGCTGTGTGTGGTGGGGGCTGTTCTGTGCTGTTTTAGGAAGGGCAGAGGTACACCAGGACGCAGGGGGGTGTGGGGGGATCTGGAGGAGCCAGGGTCAGGGAGTGCCCACCAGGCAGCCATGTCGAGGAGAATCTGCACAGCAGTGCTATGAACAGGGCATCACCCCACTCACACCTACAGTCCAGTGGCAGCCAAGGAAAGCAGGTCCGGGAGCCGGGCAGGCTTCTCTGTGGGAATTCTACACACAGAAGAACCACAGCCAGGAGGGGTGGAGCTGGCCCTGGGTGCCAGCTCTGCCGCTGGGTGGGGTGAGGCCCTGGACTGGCCATCCCGTCCGCCCAGGGCCTGGCTGGGAGACAGCAGGTCAGGCTTATGTAAGGCTACAGGGGCAGGAGCTTGTACAACAGCCCTCAGTTGAGACAACTGTCTCCTCAATTGGACTAGGAGCAGAAGTCCTCCTCTTCCCGACTGGACTTTGCAACCTCATGGAGTCTGTGTAGCCAGTGTGAAGACCCCGGGGTTGACTTACAACTCATGCCCGTAACACTCACTGAGACCTTGAAGCAGCGGGGGCTCCAGACCCTTAAATATAGTATCAATGCAAACTGCAGCGTCTCCTCAGAAACGCCTATACCCAGGCCCTCTGTGGGGTCCACGGGTTGAGAAGCCCCTTTGGGGACCAGGATTCATCTGCCCCCTACCCCCAGGCCTGCCCTGCCCACCGCCCCCCACCTTTTCTCTCCATTTGTGTCATTCCTGGGTGTGGACGTTTCCTTTTCTTCCAAATGTAGGAACAAAGATGATGTGCTTTTCTGCTGACTTCTCTGCAGAGAAAGGGCCCAAAGAAGGCTGTGTTTTGGGGCTAATTTCTGGTCTTTCCTAAGTGGGTGCAAGGGCAGAGCGGAGCTGGGCCAGCACTGCCACAACACGAGTACACAAACTGGTGCCAGACGCTTCCCACAAAGGTCTCAGCGAAACTTTAACTCTGTAAGTAAAACACACCTTGTCGTTGTGAGGTGTTTATATTAAAACCTTACAGATAAGGTGAGGTCTTCCCAGATCACTGTCACCAGTTCTGCCTGCCTCCTCACTTACCTGAGTTCTGCCATGGGATCATTTCTATGTGGTTAAATACACACACAACATGAGTGTCACTGCTTATGGTCTGTTTACACAGATGGTACTGTATCACACATATTATATGCAGTGTTGTACTGCACACCTTAGTCATATCTAATGCACACTGATAGACTTCAGACTCTTAACACTGCATACATATCACAGCACATAGATAACAAGTTGTATTCAACATTTCCCCTTGACAAATATTGAACACTTTCCCTTTGTTCATGTGTATAAATAGCACTGAACTAAGCATATGTCTTTCCAAGGTCGGGCAGCCCAAGCCTGCTTGCAGCATGGGCCAGACAGAAAGGATTAGTGTGAAAGGACTGTTATGACTGTTCAGGAAGATTTATTGATACATTAGAGCAGTCAATGGTGTCTGTATTTGCAGCTCTCACTTTGTGAATTCCTAAGCACTCATTGGGCTTCCCAGGTGGCTCTAGTGGTAAAGAACCCCCCTACCAATGCAGGAGATGTAAGAGAGGCAGATTGGATCCCTGGGTCAGGAAGATCCCCTGGAGGAGGGCATGGCAACCCACTCCAGTGTTGTTGTCTGGAGAATCCCATGGATAGAGGAGCCTGGTGGGCTACAGCCCATAGCGTTGCAAAGAAATTGAACATGACTGAAGCAACTTAGCATGCATGCATGCAAGCACTCATTAAACGATGAGTCTTGATTTAGTGGTCAAGAATTCAGAAAGAGGGCGGCTTTTGTAAAAAACCAAATTGTGTTAACGGGTCTGAACCTGCTCTGCATCGTTATGGGAGCACCCAGGATGCCACCTTCCTCTTTATCCCTGAAGCCAGCCTGTGAGAGTGGGATCTCCACGTAAGCAGATGATGTTAAACCTCTCGACGAAGATAAAGAAGAAGGGAAGCAGGAACACAGCTGTCTGCAGACTGCATTCAGCAGACATACTACATGCAGTGTTTTTATTTTTTTTTGCTTTTAAAGAAATTGTATCCAAATTATTATTAGTGTCCTGAGCCCCTCCACCTTTTTCTTATAAAATTTGCAATTTTGAAACTCATTTGGCCTATGAGTGTGTATATGCTAAGTCACTTCCGTCTTGTCCAACTCTTTGCAATCCCATGGATTGTAGTCAGTCAGGCCTCTCTGTCCATGGGATTTCCCAGGCAAGAATACTGGAGTGAAAAAAATAAATAAATAAATAAAATAAAAGTTGAATGAAAAAAAAAAAAAAAAAGAATACTGGAGTGGATTCCCTCCCCAGGGCATCTTCCTGACCCAGGAATCGAACCTGCATCTCCTGTGTCTCCTGCATTGGCAGGTGGGTTCTTTACCACTAGCGCCACCTGGGAAGCCCATTTGGCATATAGATCCCATGAACTGGTCAATAAATATTGCCAAAAAGACAAAGAAAAAAGCTTATCACTTCTGCATAAAAACTCAGTCATCCAGTCACCTCTATTAGGTGATGGGGGAGGACAGACCTAAATCAGGCCTGTCAAGTGTTCTTAGGCATGGCTTGTAATGTCTTATAGGTGGATTCTTAGAAGGCGCGAGGAATCATTCATAATAGCAGACCATGCTTTGCACCTGTGACACACACATACACACACACACTCATACATGTGCCCCCATCAGCATCTCCAGGGTGGGTCACACAAAACCTATCATAAGTTGCTCTAAAACTATTAGCAGCATTTGCCTCACTGGGGACATGAGAGACAGAGGCAGAAAGGAAATTTAATTTTTATCTATTAGCTTTTTGGCACAATGTGAATTTTGTACCTTTTAACTTAAACCACATGTATGAATTACTAATTCAAATATTAACCAGTCAGTTATTTTAAAAAAGTAGTTCAGAATGCTCTTTAGTTGCTTATGTGTAAATATACAGACTTAATTATGGAGGATTCTTAAAAGAAGAGAAACACCAACAGAGGGGCCAATTCAACTCCACTGACATGGCTAAAGTATCAAAAAGAGAAAACCAAAAAATAGAAAATAACAGAGGTTGACGAGAATGTGAAGAAATCAGAAGCCTCATACATGGCTGGGGGATGTAAAATGGTGCAGCTGCTATGGAAACAGGCTGGCAAGTTCCTCACAAAGTTAGACAAAGAGTTACCATGTGCTCCAGCAATCCCATTCCTAGATATACACTCCCCCTCCCTAAAAAAAGAGTCGAAAACATATATTCACACAGAAATCTGTACATGATTATTTTTTGCAGTGTTACCCAAAATCACAATAAGTGGAAATGTAATCAAAATATCCATCAGCTGATGAATGGATAAACAGAATGTGCTATATCCATACAATGGACCTGTTTGCAGCTATGGAATAAAGGACGGATACCTGTTGCAAGATGAACCAACCTTGAACACATTGTTCGAAGTGAAGGAAGCCAGAAATGTCCAGAATTGTCAAGGCCACAGAGAAAAAAAATAGATCTGTGGTTGCTGGGGCTGGGAGAAGAGGGGTGGGGAGTGATGGCTGATGGTTCAGGGGTTTCTTTCTGGGGTCATGAATGTTCTGAATTAGACAGTAGTGATGGTAACACAGCCTGGTGAATACCTGAAATTCCCTTGTGACTTAGCTGGTAAAGAATCTGCCTGCAATGTGGGAGACCTGAGTTCAATCCCTGGGTTGGGAAGATCCCCTAGAGAAGGTAAAGGCTACCCACTTCAGTATTCCGGCCTGGAGAATTCCATGGACTGTATAGTCCATGGGGTTGCAAAGAGTCGGACATGAATGAGCAACTTTCACTGAACTGTAAATTTTAAAACTGAGACTTTTATGGTATGTGAATTACACCTGAACTAAAAGAAAACCTTACAACTAACATGGTACTTATAGTGAAAGACTGGAATAGTCAACACTCAAAAACTGAACACACCAGAGTGGTGGAATTTATTGTATGCAAACTATGCCTCAATACAAAATGATATAAAGATATAAAATACATAAATAATGCTGCAAAAAGAGAGAACAGTAAGACCAATAGGCATCATATTTTAAAAGTAATTTTAAAATATTTTAATTGTGGTAAAACACGTAACACAGAATTTACCATCTAAACCATTTTAAGTGTACCATTCAGTACTGTTAAGTACATTTACTGATATGCTGTATATTTAAATACTGTATATTTAGTTATATACTGTTAAGTACATCTATGCTCATGGAATAGATCTGCATGTTTCATCTTGCACAATGGAATCTCCATACACTTTCTTTTTTAATAAAAAAAATTCTATTGAAATAGAGTTGACCCATACCCTTCAACAGAGAAGGCAACGGCAACCCACTCCAGTACCCTTGCCTGGAAAATATCATGGACTGAGAAGCCTGGTAGGTTGCAGTCCCTGGGGTCGCTAAGAGTCGGGCATGACTGAGTGACTTCACTTTCACTTTTCACTTTCATGCATTGGAGAAGGAAATGGCAACCCACTTCAGTGTTCTTGCCTGGAGAATTCCAGGGATGGGGAGCCTGGTGGGCTGCCATTTATGGGGTCGCACAGAGTTGGACACAACTGAAGTGACTTAGCAGCAGCAGCAGCATACTCTTCAAACAATAACCCTTCATCCCTCTCTGAGGCCCGGGGGTCTACTTCTGTCTCCATGTGCTTGACTGCTCTGTCACTCGGTGTTGGTCCTTTTGTGTCCGCTGGCTTCACTGAGCAGAATGCTCATCCATCTGGTGGCAGGTGGCAGGATCCCCTTCCTTTTTAGGCTGAATACCATCCCAACCAATGGAATGTGGATGGACCACATTCCATTCATCCATGGTCGTCAATGGACATTGGGGTGGCTCCCCTCTTGGGTGACTGGGAACAATGCCACTGGGGACATAGGTGGTCAGATGTGGCAACATGGTTTTTAAAAATATAAAGCCAGGTGGCCCAGGCCTTTCCTTCCTTTTCTGCAATGACCTCGCTACCAACTAGAAGTCTGTTGCAGCCAGAGCAGAAACAGGGCACCCATGCCAGCATCAAGCTGTGGCAGTAAGCCAGGTGAGCAGAAACTCAGGCTTTTCTCCAAGTCAAGAGATGGCAAAGGCCCAGGGATGCGACTCTGGATGGTCAGGAGTGACGGTCCAAACCTCTTGTTCCACACATCTACCCTGGCTCTATCTGGCTCTGCATGTGGTCTCCACCCCAGGGATGGGGAGGGGGACTAGCCCCCAGCTCCAACGGCAGTAAATGGCCCCTCCTCCCGCTGCTGAGGCCCCCACGCCCCCACACAGCCTGTGGCTATCAAAGGTGGGTCTTTTTGTGCACAGGAGTGGGAGACTCCTTAGACCCAAAGGAGACCACAGTGCTCATGTGTCTAGGCCCTTGACCATTGCACCTTTTGGGGGTCTACCTGGCACCCCATTCAGATAAGGAAACTCCTTCCTAAAGATAAAAAACGTATCAATCCACAACCCAAGGGCGGGTGGAGATGAGCCCTCTGGGGATTGACTCAGGAGGGGATTTCCCGGGAAACCCCCCTGGGCTCCATCCTCCAGGGGTCTGAGTGGGCACCTGCCCTGTGAGTGGAGGGCAGTGGATGGTGAGGGGGAGTCAGCGTGCAGGGTTGTGAGGCTCCGCGGTGTCCCAGGCTCCGCGGTGTCAGCAGAGCTCTCTGGGCGTGGTTTGGTGACAAGGCCTGTTTCATCATAAGGGCTGAGCCCGAGTTCAGGCAATAGAGGTGTCAGCTGTCAGGTGGCTCTAAACGCTCTGTAAGTATTGTTGACAGCAAATTAGGACACGAGGGAGAAAGTTAAGCATGACTGGAGCTTCCTCTGTCCTAAGACTGACTTTCTTGATTCTTAAACCTCGGTGAATGTTTAAGTTCAGCCAGAGAACATCCTCATTAGAATTGTTGTTATATAGAATTCCTCTTCCTAATGAGGAAAAAAATAAGGCCAAGAAAATACTCTTCTTCATTAAACCAATCACAAAAACAACAGGATTTTAGAGGTTTGATTTTGGTTAGGTTTTATTCAGTCTGACCCATGCCTTGGATTTTAAATACAGACGCGATAATGACTGAAGTTGTCATCACCAGTGGCAGGCAGACAACAAACCATGTGTGGACTCTGGGCTGTAACGTGCCAACAACTTCCCTAAAGGGCCTGTGGATTTTGGGGTCATTAGGGGAAACAGGAGACACACTTGTGGAGGGAAACATAAGCAGAGTGGCGTCACTTGGTTTATTGTATTCTGAGGTGTCATGGGGGGCCGGGGAGGGGTGCTGAGAACAAGCCTGCTTTATCAGCAGTTCTAAAGCCTTATTACCTGAGATTTGCATTCGGGAAACAAAATCATGATTGCAGTATCAGCACATATGTCCTGTGAGATCTGGGTTCCAGCCCTGGCGGAGAGCTAGACTAAACTGACGTGAGGTCACAGAGAGAAGACACCAGACAGCAAAGGTGCCCAGACACAGGCATAGCCGGACAGCCAGGCTCGGCCTGATGACTCTTCTGAGGATCAGGAATTCCTGATGTTCAGGGTCTCCCCAGCTCCAGGCTCCCGGTAGATCCCATCCAGGGTGGCCCTGTGTCTGCCCCCATCACCGCTCATCGTCCCGCCCGTAGTTAATTGTCTGCAGGGCCTGGGCAATGAGCACCGCCATCTCCCGCGTGCCTGCAGCAACCACCCTGCATGACATGAGGTCCAGTGGCCCACCTGTGGACAGAGGGACAGGGCATCGGGTGAGGGGTGAGCGCCAGCCCTGCTCTGCCTGAGCCGGTCCATCCAGCCTGCAGGCCCAGCGCGTCCTGAGGCTGTGCTGGTGGATACCAGCTTCATGTGCAGTGCCTGAGGCTCAAGACAGGAGGCAGTTCTCAACCTCTGTGTGCTTGGGGCTCTGGGGACCCTGCAGGCCTGGGGAGGCTGGGGGTAACCTTTCTGACAGGCCCCTGAAATGGATGCTCTAGGCACCGAATATCTAGGGCAGGATGAAGGACTTCAGCCTCCTGGAGGTGTGAACAGGCCTAATGGACTCGTTGGTGACCTTGGTGCACACGTATGTTTGTGTGTGCTCACATCCAGGAGGCCCTGGTGCACATGGGTATTTGCAAGTGCGTGTGCTCATGTGGTCACATCCAGGAGACCTTGGTACACAAGCATGTTTGTATGTGCGTGTGCTTGTGGTCACATCTAGGAGACCTTGGTGCACATGCATGTTTGTGTGTGCTCACATGGTCATATCTGGGAGACCGTGGTACACACACATGTGTGTCTGTGTTCACGCTCATGTGGTCACATCCAGGAGACCTTGGTGCACACGTATGTCTGTGTGTATGCATGCTCATGTACTCACATCCAGGACGGACATGTCTTCAGCTGAGACGGGTCTGCCTGTCCTTGACGCCCAAAGCCAACGTGTCTTCACGTCATGCCCCACCCCCCTGCAGTTCCACCAGGCCCCGAGAAGAAGGAGCAACAGGGAGCAAAGGCCAGCGCAGGCCCCAGAGGTTATTCGGGAGCCTGGCATGTCCACAACAGGCTCTGGAGCAAAGGTCGGGGAGAATGGGCTCCACAAGAACCCTGACGTAAGAGGTGGCTGCATGGGCGTCTCTGGGGCGGGACTTGCCCCTGTGGGGCCAATCACTAGGGTGGTGACCTCCCGGCAGAAGGATAGGTCACCTCTTGGATCACCACCTAAAATCTCGTCATTAGATTGGGGTGCACATGGCCAGCTCTGCAGTCTTGGTAGATGTGAGAGCTTAGAAAACACTGCCCGCCCTCCCCCAACCCCACCCCTGAGTCCTGACCCAGGGTCAATTTTCACACCAGGAAGCGGGAGAAGCCCTCTGGCCTGGCCCACTGTCCTCCCAACCTGTCTGTCAGGTGAGGTGGGAGGATATCTGTCTGAGCTTGCGGGTCTGTCTGTGGGACACACCCCTGGGGACGGAGAGCAGCCTGACGGCCAAGCTCACCTGACGTGTCCATCACAACGCCCCCGGCTTCCCTGATGATGACCGTGGCTGCGGCCAGGTCCCAGCAGTGCAGGCCAAACTGGTAGTAGGCGTCGGCGGTGCCCGCAGCCAGGTGGCAGAGCGCCAGGGTGGAGCTGCCGATGACACGAACCCTGCCAGAGAGGGAGGGGGTGAGCACACTGAATGGCCCTGCTCCAGCGGTGCCCCCTGAAGGTCTCCTGACTCAGAAGCTGAACAGGAGCCCAGGGCCTCCTCCCACAAGCTCTACTCTGAGCTCTGAGCCCAGAGGAGTGCTGCCCAACAGAACCACCTGTGCTGACGGACCAGCCCTCAGTTGCGGAGCCTGAAGTGTGGCTGGTGCTGCAACGGAAGAACTCAGCCTTCACTGTGCAGACCCTCGATGACCTTGGATTTAGACCACGTGGAGCAGCTGCTGTCACAGGGCAGACCCAGGGGAGACTGAGGGGCTGGGGCATCACTGACGTCCCAGAGGGTGCTGAGCTCAGGGCCCTGCCCCAACCCCGGGCCATGGAGCTCCGGGCTGCAGACTGGCTGGCATGTGGTCCTCTGCTCCCGCCCAGGGGGTAGCTGACTGCTGTGCCTGACCGGAGGTCCTGGGAGGGGAGGTGTACCCGTGGGCACCCGCGTGGAGCAGCCTCTCCATGTTGCTCAGGAACAGCTTCAGGGTCGCGGGGTCCCGTCTGGGTCCGATTTCTGTCAGAACCAGGGCCTTGGACAGGTCTGCATGGAGAGAATATCCCCCCCATTAGAAATGTCACAGCGTGGCTCCCACCACACAGTCAGGGTGCTCCCCGAAATGAACGTCGCACCCGCCTTCTACTCCTGCTCACACTCCATGTCCTCCTGGCGTGGCTGACGCTGCAGAGGTTTCTGACCTGGAAAAGGGAGGTCGGGCTGACCAGTCACACCCTGACTCTTACCTCCCAGGCCCCAGAAAGGCCTGGATGCCAGGGGAGTAACCTCCCAGTCCTCTCGTTCCAGAGACACATAGCACAGAGGAACTCGGAAGGGTCTGGGGTGGTTACAAAACCAGCATCACTCAATCACAAACAAAAAGTGACTCCAAACGAGGAGGAAAAAAATGCCTCATCTTAAAAGCCTTTCTCCTGCTGCTGTGATGACAAAGATGGAAACATCACCCCCGAAGAGGAAGTGACATCTGAACAACATCTTTGGAAAGTGGTCCCCAAGAGTAATCCCCCCAAACACACCCACATGAGGGAATGCTGCTGTGTGGCCACCAGATGCAGGCAATTGGCTGACTCCCTGTGGGGCTGTAGCACAGTCCCTACTTGGCTACAGACCCCCTCACACCCAGATTTCATGTCCTGTGCTCTCAGGCCTCGGGGCTTGCCCGCCTGTGTGTTCGGTTGAGAGAATGAAGCCCCTCCATGAAGTGGAGGAAAAACCTGCCCACAGGTAACCTCACTCCTGCAGTCACCTCGCACCAGGGACAGACCACCTGCAGGAGACACTGATACTTGTTCCGTTTCTCAGTCGTGTCGGACTCTTTGCAACCCCACGGACTGTAGCCCACCAGGCTCCCGTCCTCCACTGTCTCCTGGAGTTTGCTCGAATTTTTTGCCTTTTCATACTGTTCATGGGGTTTTCGTGGCAAGAATACCAGAGTGATGTGCCATTCCGTCCTCCAGTGGACCGTGTTTTGTCAGAACTCTCCACTATGACCCATCCTTCTTGGGTGGCCCCGCTGGGCATGGTTCATAGCTTCATCAAGTGACACAAGCCCCTTCGTCATGACAAGGCTGTAATCCTTGAAGCGGCCATGACTTCTAACCATTTGAAAACCTTTTTCTGGCTGAGGATCAGAGTGAGGGTGTCTCAAGAGAGGTTTCACAGCCTAGAGGTGAGGGAGCCAAATCCTCTGCCCTGAAACGCAGCCTCACTACACTGAGCCTTCACTTCTGGGCAGTGAGCACAGGCCTGGCAGTTCCCCATGGCGCCTCAGACCATCGCGTGTCACACGCGTGCTCCTGCCTTCAGATCCTTACAGGCCATTAGCCCCTCACGTGAAAAGTAATATTAGCCGTACTACCTCACTGAAAAGCCGAGAACTAGACAGAAAGCAAGCTGGGGGCTGGGAGGAGGGCCACCTGGACTGAGCCCAGGACCAGAGAACTGCTCAGTTTACAGCAGTTGATTTCATGTCATATGACTGTCATCGCAATACTTTATGTTCTAAAGAAACAAGTAACTGAGGGGAAAAAACGCTGTTGAGAATCCTATAAAGACCGCCGTGGACACCCACATGACTTCTTCTAAATATCCAAATATCCTCTGACAGAAACAGCAGCTTGGAGAGTAAAACAAAAAATAGACGAAACCAACCACAAAACCTGGCCACACCCGGCACTTCCCCACCCCGGCACCAGGGGGCGGCAGACGCCCGTCGGCGACACGGCCCCGCGACCCGGAGTGAGGACGGGGGAGGAGAGAAGGTGGCGGGTCTCCTGGACCCCCCGCAGTGAGTGACGTGAAAGTCGCTCGGTCGTGTCCACCTCTTTGCGACCCCATGGCTCCAGGCCAGAATACTGGAGTGGGTAGCCTTTCCCTTCTCTAGGGGGAATACAGGTCTCCCGCATGGCGGGCGGATTCTTTACCAGCTGAGCCACAAGGGAAGCCCAAGAACACAGAAGTGGGTAGCCTGTCCCTTCTCCAGAGGATCTTCCCGATCCAGGAATCGAACCGGGCAGGACCCCGAGCAGGAGACCCTCAAAATCTGCAATAGACTGAGGGGCCGGGGGAGCCCCTTGCAGGGGGCGAGATCTGAAAAGCGGGCGTCGACAGCCCCACGACTTCTTGTAACTGACGTTCCAGGGCCTCTCTGGGCAGGACCCACGGAGCAGACACTCATGGGAGTGAACCCCATGATCACTGGGCTGGAATCAGGGGCGCAGGACCGAGGAGATGGCCGCCGTGGGGGAGGGGCAGAGCCAAGCATCCAAGGCAGAGCCAACTTTGCAGACACTTCACAAACAGACCAGCAGAGGGAGCCCCAGAGCCACTAAATGACAGAAAGTGCCTTCCCCTGCCCCTCCCATCTCCTCAACTTCCAGAGCTCAGGACTACAAATTTCAAGTAGCAAGAATGTAAAAGAATGATATTTGAATGTCATACGCAATTATCACAAGAACAAAGAGAACAGGAAGCAGAATAACATCTCTCCAGTTGACTAAAGATTTCCTTAAAGATCTGCTAACAAAACAGAAGCAGCTATAAGTGAAAAATGGAGAAGGCACAGGAGAGCATCATTCACAAGTAGAGGGGAGGGGTCCCAGGAGAAATCAGGGAAGAAAACTTTCATAAAAGAAAGTCAGACTAAATGAATAAGATAAACACACACGACGGGGCTTCCCTGGTAGCTCAGATGGTTAAGAATTTGCCTGCCATGCAGGAGACCCGGGTTCGATTCCTGGGTCGGCAAGATCCCCTGGAGAAGGGAATGGCTACCCACTCCAGTATTCTTGCCTGGAGAATTCCACGGAAAATTCCATGGAGAATTCCATAGGGTTGCAAAGAGTCAGAGATGACTTTGAGTGACTAAACACAAACACGATAGATCATGCTTTACAAGAAACGGACTGTGAAAAGGAGAAAATTTTCAAAAATTAAAAAACTGGTAGAAAAGGTGAAAAGGTTTAAGAGAAAGTGACATTGGAATGGACATGTACACACTGATATATTTTAAATGGATAACCAACGAGGACCTACTGTATAGCACAGGGGACTCTCCTCAATGGCAGCCTGGCTGGGAGCGGAGTTTGGAGGAGAATGGATACATGTATATGTATGGGTGAGTCCCTTCACTGTTCACCTGAAACTATCACAACCTTGTTGATTGGCTATACTCCACTATAAAATAAAAAGTTTAAGAAAAAACAATGCTTAGATAAAAAGAGTGACAGAAAGTTGTGTACTGAAATGTTGGCTAAGGGGCTTCCCTGGTGGCTCAATGGTAAAGATTCCACCTGCCAAGACAGGAGACACGGGTTTGATCTCTGGTCCAGGAAGATCCCACGTGCCACAGAGCAACTAAGCCCATGCACCACAACCACTGAGCCTGGGCTCTAGAGCCCAGGAGCCACAACTATTGAGCCCACACACCCTAAAGCCTGAGCTCTGCAATAAGAGAAATCACCACAATGCCCACGCACCGCAACGAAGAAGAGCCTCAACTTGCTGCAACTAGAGAAAGCCTGTAGAGCAATGAAGACCCAGCACAGCCAAAGACAAATATTCTAGGAAACGTTGGATGCCTGCAGAAATGCATCCCAGCCTCAGCAACAGGTCACAGCTGGCTGATTCTGTGCAAAGACTCAAGTTCCTGCTTTGATTAGGACTCTCCTTCTGGGCACCAGCCCCAGGGCCGTTCTCGAGCGCTAGGATGCAGGATGCAATGTAACCCTCACAGCTGTTGTTGCACCTCCCTGCATGTATGAACACCGAGGTTCCAGGAGCACAGCTGACCAGTCACACACGTGAGGCATCACAGTTGGGACAAAGCTAGGTGTGTAGATATCCAAGGGTTGTGCAGCTGAGAGGAACATCCTGTCACCTCCGGTGGAAACCAAGTCACCCGGAACACAGAGGACAACCAGGGCGGAAGCTGTCACCCTGGACTGTGTGAGTCAGAGTCTTAAAACAATCGTGGGAGGGCTTTGGAACAGAGCACGGAGAGACTTGGGCTTCTGTGTCGCAGAGTGGGCAGATGGTGGGTGTGAGCCATGGGAGGAGGGCTGGGTACGGGAGGGTCTAGGAGGGGCATGAGCATGGGGACCGAGTCGCCTGTCATAGCACATGAATGTGGAACAAAGTTCACCCACGAGTTTAACAACACACTCCCTCACCTCAGCGTTACACAACTGACTGCCTGGCCGCCTCTGGCAGGCGAGGCTGTAATTAACGCTGCTGTCTACGTGGGCCAAACCAAACTGTCCTGGGGCGGGAGCCGGAGGCCAGGCAGCAGAGGCAGTGGCTGGTCCGTGGTCCTACACCACCCACCCTGCCCAGCCCCTGTAATGTTCCTCCCATCCCCACCCACACTCTGGGCACTGATGAACTCCAGGCCGCCTGCCCGCCCTTGGTCCTGCTTGGCCCGTTCTCCACGTGGTGGTCATCTCCCCTGCAGACCTGATGCCCATGGTCATGGTCATGGGGCTGCCATCCCCTCTCCCCCAGTCTGGGGATCCACATGGTCTGCTCTCACTGGAGCTCAGCCTGGTGGACCTCGCCTGGGCTGGAGGCCCATCTCTCCACGATTGTGGGGATCTGCAGGCAGGGATACCCCTGACCTCTCTCACTGCCTCTCAGCCCAGCTTGCCACACAGACTGTGAGTCTAGCAGCAGACCCTCTGTAAAGGCCACCGTGTCCTCTGTCCTTCTCCAGGAATGACAAGGGCTGGCAGCACCTGTGCAGTGTATGACATGGCTCTTGATAAAGCTTCCCCGGCCAGCCGTGTTCTCACAGGAACCAAAGTCAACTGCATCTGGGAGCCACAGCCCCCACCCAGGTGATGTCACCCAGGCCACCGAAAGGTGCTGAATGCCAGAGCATGCCTCCGACTCCACCCTCGCCCTGGCCGGCTCACTGGGACCAGTCGGGAACAGGTGGCTGGGTTCCTTCCCTCATTTGGGATGAAAGCTGAGTGAAGAACAGACCCGGCCCATCAAAGGGAAACACAGAGACACAGGCTAGCTCGACGTCCAGTCCTCCAGGGATGCGCTGTCCCCAATGACACTAGACCTCAGCAAGGGACCCCCGTGGCTGCCCAGAGGAGCCAGTGACTCTTGACAGGTCCTTTTCCCATGAGAGGGCCCACCTGTCTCCCCGGAGACTCGCAGTTGCTGACCGTTGCAGAAGGCACCCTGGCCCCTCCGGCCTGTGTACAGCCGCTCCTCCGTGCAGTGGTAAATCACCCCAAACTCCAGCTGTGGAGAGGCAGGCGGGACAGAAAACAAAGAGCATGACACAGTGACCAAGGCCATGAAGCTCCAGCTGTGACATTAATGCAAGGGTGTGGGTGAAAATTAGCTTTCAAAAGGGAACTCAACAAATCAGCGTCCGCAGTCAAACCTACACCTGAACGTGAAAGCAACTGTTCTTTTCTTAAATCACTACATTTAAAGATATATTTAAAGGAATAAAACTATATTTTAAATTGATATCATAATTGAGCATTTCATTTTGATATGCTCATAACTGAGCATATCATTTCAGCATTACTGAAAGTAACTGGAAAGGCTTCATTCTTCAAAAAGATCTCTTGTTTTTTTCCTGGGAGGTGAAAAAAGGCTCTTGAGACTCCAATCAAACCCCACAAGAAACTTAAAATTACTGACATGTGAAGAACTCAGAATGTCTCTGGAGAGCTAAGGGCATGACAGAACCCAGAATGGGGAGGAGGGGAAGCCCAGGAAGAAATGTGGATCCCCGGAGGGGCTGGCCCCCCACCACACACACGTTGGGGCACACAGCCTTGGACCCCAACAAGCTGGTGTCCAGAGGAGGTGAGCCTCCTTACATCTCTTCCCCTACCTCTCTGTTCTGGGTTAAGAACAGCGTGTGTGCTTGTCCCGAGGTGGGGAGGGCAGCCAACAGAGAGAGAGAATGGGAGAGCTGCTGGCAGATGTCCAAGAGGAATCTGGGATGGCAGGAAAAGGACCCACTCCTGGAGGACCCCCAGTCAGCGCCCACCCAGAGCCGGCAGCACGTGACTTCTCCCCTCCCCTTTCCCATGACCCTGGCCTTATAGAGCTCTCCAAGTTCAAGTCAGTCCTGGAACCGGGCTGGCCTCCCTGCACCCATCAGAGGCCGAGGCCTGGCTGGTCAGCGACCCTGCAGCCAGAATGAACCCTCCACCCCTCTGTGCTCACGACTCCACACACGTCTCAGTGACCATGTTTAACACAGAAATAACGTTGAGTGACTGATTCCCTAACCAGTTTCAATGTTATCGCTTATTGTCACCTCAAAAACTAAGTTCTTTCTCACGGGCAGGACTCCCTTCCTGCCCGCCATCCGCGCTCACTCCGAGGGTGAGGACAGGACACGAGACTAACAAGGGCTCCTTCTGCACAGCTCGAGCCCCCGACCTAGGCAAGGGTAACTGGGTGCAAGGAAAGGTCCTTCCTGCCTGTAATCTCTGCAGTTGACTGATGAAGCTAAAGCCTGCATCCCGGCCTTTCCCGCAGGTCCCACAACGTGGCCCAGTTCCAGGGTCTGTGGGAACCGGGCGACAGCCGCGCTCTCACCCAACAGCGAGAGGAAGATGAAGGCCTAACAGAATATTGGGACTAGAGATGTCCTCCCAAAATAGGAGCTTCTTTATTGTGTTACTCGATCACACGCCCCAGGGGTCAGATGGAGACTAACTGGAAACACGTGCCCAGAATGTTCCCTACACTCGGCCCTGCTGTGAAAGCCCTGGGGGGTGGGGCCGGTGGAGCCCTGAACCCTCACAGCCTAAACCTTCACACCCCAAACCCTCATGCTCCAACTCCTCACACCCCAACCCCTTATGCTCCAATCCCTCATGCCCCAAACCGGTTTGCACCTGTTTCCTTTCTTGGATTTGAAATCAATACCAGTCACAACGAAGGCTTAGGACAAGGACAGGAAAACAGGTTAGAACCATGAAGTGAGATAAAGAAACAGCAGCCAAAGGCCCAGGCAGCCAGGGCTCCATCCACTACGTACCTCCTGGTTCACAGCAAAGCCAATGCTCACCGCCACGGTCGGGAACCTGCAGAGGAGACAGATGGTTGACGCTGTGACATCATGGACTCGTGCAAACTCAGCAGCCTCCGTGTGGCTGGAGACACAAGACCTTTCTACAGCGTGGCTGGGTTTGTTTTGTCAGAAGCTACTTCCCACAATGGCACCAAGTGCTTCCAAGACAAGCAGGCCAAGCTGACCTTGACAGCGACCTTGACAGACAGCCGCACTGATAGCTGTTAGGACGCACAGTGACCACAGAGGACCCGGTTGAGAGATCTGAATAATCAGCTTTCTGGTTCTCAGTGGCCAGTGAGATGGAGGGTCCAGGTCTGCGACAACCAGGCCCTCCTGACACGAATCCTTGGGTGAGCCTCACACAGGACAGCAGGTGTGGTCATGGCACGGAAGGCAGGCAGTGACCTCATAGCCTGCCTGTGGGTTTACGTCTCCAGAACAATCTCTCCTTTATGTGAAGACTGTCAGAGCTGAACAGGCAGGAACAAGGAAGAGCTGGTTCTAACCCAGGAGTCTTGGGACCAGCCATTCCCAGGCTGTGAGGTGCTGTCCCCATAGGACCACTCATGACACCCCATGGCTCAGCATGGGTCCCTACCCTCAAACGCCCTTCCCCACTTTCTCTACCCCTAACGCTGCAGGACATGAGCAGGATAGGTCCTGTCAGAGCTGCAGGGTGAGGAGCCACCATGGCCCTGTGGCCCTGGACAGTGTCTGCAGACTAAGGGTCAGCTGCAAAGCTTGCTTCCTAAATGACATTCTACTCCAGTTCTCTCTCTAGTCTTGGGGTAGACATGTGGCCTTTGTTCCACCATGGGGATTGGCCCCTCTGTCCCCAGTAGCCACACACAGGCTCTACTCGGCGACCCACAGCTTGGTTCGTGTGCCCCAGTCCCACACAACTCCCCAGGGTGTCACACGCTAGTTAGAATTAGAGTCTGGTGGCACTGTTGGGGTCACCAGACCACTCTGTTCCACTGCCTCCAATACGGCCATGACCAACTTCTCAAGGTGACCCTCATGCAGGAAAGGGTGATGATTCATGTGATGGGCAAAATCACTTTGCATACTTATATGTAAACACTCCAAGTGAGGGCTCCACACTCCAGCCCACTCACCTCCTTACTGTAAGGAAGGAAGTGGGTGTCTGGGGTCATCTATAGGAGGCCCTTTCTAAACATTCAGCTGGGGGGATGCAGGTCACGGGCCACTCCCCCTTCACTGCAGGACAGGGACCTGGGGCCCTCCCTGAGTGTCTGGCTGAGGCGATGCAGGTCATGGGAGCCCCCACTGCAGGACGGGGGCCCGGGACAGGGAAGGAGCTCTGGGGGCTGCATGCATGTCTTCGTGGAAGAGCCACCTTCTGTGGAAACCATGGCACCGTTGGTGTCCTTAGGCCCCTGACCAGCTGCATAACCCTGACACTTGTCCCTTGTCAGTGCTTCTAGGGCTGGGTTGCGCCATCATTGCCCCAGCCCACTCCCCTCCCGACCAGGGCCTCTGACTCCCTGAAAACCTGCTGTTTGGGGCTGATATTTGCCATCAGATCAAGCTGGCAGCTGGCAGGTTCCTCACCCCCAAGGCCACTGTCCACACTGCGTGTTCCTGAGGCTGCTGGACCAGACACCTTGTGTTATTTACAACCCTGTCCGTCTCTCCAGGGAACTCCTTAAGGGTCCTTCTTAATTCAACCCAATGTTTAAATGTGACAAACACAATAGTTTTTAAACAAGTGAAGACTTCTACATGCTTTGAACTAATCTCACAAATGGGAGACCTTAAAGTATCAAGACTTGATCACCTTGTGAGTGAGACCAAAGCCCGCTAGAGGTCTGCTGACTGGCTGCTGCCTCAATAAATGCCTCTTCTGAAAAGACGGGTGTGCCCACTCACCTGTGCACAAAGTTGCAGGTGCCGTCAATGGGGTCCACGATCCAGGTGGGGCTGGGTGTGAGCACGCACTTGGCCCCGGCAGCCGCAGCCTCCTCGGCAATGAACCTGCAGTGGACAGAGCTCAGCCTGGGAAAACGCGCCAGGTAGCCAAGACACAGCATTTCAAAGTCCAGCTGTGAGACCAGCAGGCTTCTCTGGGTCAAACAGGGGCAGGATCTAGTGAGCTCTAGTTCTCTGACCAGGGATTGAACCCTGGGGCCCCTTGCACTGAGAGCTTGGAGTCTTAGCCTCTGGACCACCAGGAAAGTCCCTTATAGGCCTGTGGGAGGTACAGAAGGAAATAGCCCAGGGATAAGGTTCACAGCTCGAGACAAATTAGACCAGCCCATTTCATTTTATTAGTTTTCTCTAAGAGTCGTAAAAACTCTCCTTGTGATTTTTGACGGCCCAGTGCACCCAGGCCTTCTCTCTGGCCAGTTTGTTGACTCTGTAACAAGGTCACCTTCAGTCCACCAGGGAGCCAGCTCATGGTCCTCGGCCTCAACGGTCAGGCCACAGCCTAGCTCCGCTGCCTGATGACACAGCGTGAAACCAGGGAGCCCATATCAGGTTGTTTCTTATTTTATCAAAGTCAAAACAGCTGCAATCTATCTTTAATACTGTTTTGTGAAAGACTAAAAATGAGAAAGAGCAAATGCTCTGAAAGAAAGTCCTTCTTAAGCAAGGGTGACAATCTTATACCAACTTGGTTAAGGGACATATTTAAATACTTAGATATGCAGAAAAATGACAACATACTATTTTATCTTTCAATACATATGCAACTTTTTTCTCATCACAGATCTTTCAATTTGTCTCTGATCTGAAATACATTTAAATGCCCCCAAATTCTGGTGCTAGTGCTAAGTCACTTCAGTCATGTCCAACTCTTTGCGATCCTATGGACTGTAACCCACCAGGCTTCTCTGTCCCTAGGGGATTCTCCAGGCAAGAATATTAGAATGGGTTACCATCCCCTCCTCTAGGGAATCTTCCTGACCCAGGGATGGAACCCACATCTCTTACCTCTCCTGCATCGGCAGGCGAGTTCTTTACCACTAGTGCCAGTTCTGGTACTTTCTCTTAAATCTTAGTCACTGGGAAAAGACCAAGCCTGGCTTCGAGCTGCTGAAAGATGATCTCAGATATCTGGATTTTCTAGGCAACAGAGCAGAGAGCAGTGTCCTGGAGCTGGCCCAGAGCTGAGAAGGGGGCAGGCAGAGCTGGCTGACCCAGGCAGCCAGTCCCTGCCCTTTGCAGCCTGCAGCCTGGGGACCCTTGGCTTTTGATGGGGGCTCGGGGGGCACTTGCATCTCCCAGGGCTTTGTCAGGGGGGCTGGAAAAGCTCCAGGGAGCTTGACACCCACTGTGGGTGGGGGCTGCTGCTCTGGGTGGACCAGATGGTCTTCTGAAGAGGTTTCCCCTGTGTGACACGCTGACTTCTGCCCCGAACTCGGCAAGGAGTATGGAAATTCACACCGTGCAAATGGATACCAGGCCCCACATTGACACAACAGTGGATCCAAACCACCAGGAGCTGGAGCGTGATTCCAGGATTCAGCCTGTCAGAGCAGTCTGACCGCAAAGTGCCAGAAGCCCTGGTACCATTTCTATGCGGACCCCTGGTGCCATTACCACACAGAGCCCTGCAACGGTCAGAGCCTCTACCCGGACCCCCGGAGGCCCAGCCCAGACACCTCACTTCTGTTGGAGCCTCTGGACGACACATGGACAGAAGGAAACCCTGGACCAGAACTCATGGTGGTTCCTGAGCTGCACTCTCTCAGAATCTAATCCCTGGAACATGGCGGGGCTGGGTTGCCAACCTGCCGGCACCCCCGCCTACATCTGCAGTATTAATACTGAGTGACTGACTCCACGTTTGCGTGGACCTGCTCAAACCCATACTGCTTAAGGGTCAACTGTGATTCCTTGGAGGCTGCCAGTTAATTTAGATTTTTATAAACTAAGAAATCAAACATTTCAGAGCCTGTAACTATTATAACAGATGTCAAGGTCCTGACTTTACACCAAACAAGGAAACAGGAAGAGATGCTGAAACACAAGGGCTGCCAACAGGAATATGCATGTACACACCTACATACACACATCACACAAACACACTCACACAAACACACACACATAGCACACACGCACACACACCATACACACATACACATGTACACATACCACACACACAAACACACATATACCACACAAACACACACACAACACATACATACACACTCACCCAATACACACACACACCATACAACACACACACATACACATACCACATATACATACACACACCATACACACACACACACACACACACACATACCACACAAACATGCACAACACACACACAACACACATACACATGGCACACACGTACACATACCACACACACAACACACATACACACCATACACACATATACCACACAAACACACACACAACACATACATACTCACCCAATACACACGCACACCATACAACATACACATACCACATATACATACACACCACACACACACCACACAAACACACACCAAACACACATACGCGTACACATACCACACACACACAACACGCACACACCATACACACATACGCGTACACATCACACACACACACCACACACACACACCATACACACATACACCACACAAACACACATACACATACCACACATGCACACACACCACACACACACACACACACACACACACACACACACACACACACATACACATACCACACACACCATACACACATACACCACACAAACACACATACACATACCACACACACACACACACACACACACACACATACACATACCACACACATACCACACACACCATACACACATACACCACACAAACACACATACACATACCACACATGCACACACACCACACACACACATACACATACCACACACACACACAACATACATACACACTATACACACATATACCACAAACATACACACATAACACATACACACTCACCCAACACACACACACCCCATACAACATACACACACCACACACACACCACACACACACACCAAACACACACACACACACCATACACACATACACCACACAAACATACACACACCACACACACACCACACACACATTCACACACACATATACACATACATACACACACAACACAAACACATGCACACATAGTACACACCACGCACACACATGACCCCCAGGTGACGCAGGTTAAAAGGAAGCAGCAAGGAGAAGGTGCGAGTGTGGACTGGCCTGTCCCCCAACCTTGGTCACTCGCTGGGCAGCTGAGGAGGGAGCCCCTCACTGGTCCAGATGCACAGTGGCCAGGCCGACACGCTGTCTACATCCAGGAAGCCGGTGACTGATCTCTGGGGTAAGTGATTCCCTAAGGAAGGAGAGGACCCTCCTGCTCAGGAAGACCCACTCCCTCCCCAAGGTCCAAGCATGCCCTGGGGCCCCAGGTTCCCCTGGAACTAGATGCACAGCATTGGATGAGTGCTGGTCTTTCTCAAGGAAAAGATGAACAGTTGCATCAGATTCTCCACGCGGTGACTTATAAGGTCGGGAACACCTGTCCTGGAGAGCAGGTAGCCCTGGGGGACAGCCTTCTCTGGCTCGGGCTTGGGGCCGCCTCCAGGCAAGTCTGTGTGGCCTGGGGGGACCTCGGGGGTGGGGTGGGGGGAGCGGGATGTACCCACCTGTGGGAGGGAAATCTGGTCTGCAACTCTTGCAGGATCAGGGCCTCCACCACGTGGTCCGTCTCTGTCACCAGGTCTGCGGCTGACGTCTTGGTTGAGACACGTTTTTCCTCAGAAAGGGCTTTTCTGATGATCTGCAATGAAGGTTGGGAGGTGGATGACACTGGCCGCCCCCTCCTGCTCCAGGGTTGGGCCCCTCCCCCACTGCCAGTGGACAGACAGGACAGATAGGCAGACGGGCAGTGCCAGGCTCTCTGCGGGCTCTTGGGAGCCTTCACTGCTGCCTCCTCTTCTCACGAGAAAGCACCTCATCACCCCTGATGGTGGCTCACAGTGGCCTCGAGGACTGGCCTGGAGCAGAGACAACCAGACCTGAGAAGCTGGCCTTCCTTCCAGGAACAGAGCCCAGCCCAAGGCTGGCAGGCACCGAGCCACCTGGCAGCCCTGCCTTGGCCTCCTGTGAAGGCAGGTGTGGCCCTGGGCCCAAGGGTGGCCGAGAGGAGGTGGGCGGCATTGATGTGTGACCTCTGAGTCACATCCTCAAAGGGCCACCATTCGCTCAGTGCTTCCTCCTGCTTGTTACACTCCCCCCTTGCCATGATATGGGCATGCTAGGGGGTCGGCTTCTGTCTCCTGGGTCAGAGCAATGTAGATGGGGCCCTGGGAGGCTTCAGGAAGCAGAGCCTGCCCCCAGACTCTAATTGGATGGGGGTGAGGAAGGACCCCCACTTCTGACCCCCTCTCTGCAGGAGCCAGGCCACCCTCCCACCTCTGTGTCCTCAACTTCCCTGCCCCTTCTGCTCCGTTGAGCCATCACTCACCCTCCAGCCCTCTCCCATGGGGGTCCTGTGGTCATCTGGGCTTTTTCTTTTCTTATGGGTGGGGTGGGGTGGAGTCGGGCCCCAGGCCACAGATCACGCAAAGGACTGTGCGTTGAGGAGGATGCCAAGCCTGTCCTTCTGTAAGGACTTCTTTTCCGTTTCTACTAGCGTTTACTGTTGCCATCCTGTGATCGTTTCATTGCGGGCCCCTGTCCTTCAGCGCAGGGCAGGGCCCGCCACACCCGCATCCTCCGCCGCCCACGGTGCTGCTCTGGCCAGCCCTCTTCACCAGCTGCTGCTCCCCTGGGTCCTGGACGTGTCCTCTCATCCAGTTACACTCGCAGATATTCAGACTTCATTTCTGAATCACTGCCCCAAACTATGCTGCCCTTCAGACAAGCTGGCCGCCACTAGCCCCAGGTGTCCTCTGTCTCCTTCCTCTGAAGGTCCATCCACCCAAGGGGCTGAGGCCTCACGAAACTTAACAACTTATGGCAAAACCCCAAAATCTACTGCACACACGATGTACAAACCTTAATACTAGGTTAACAAAGTTCAATTTCAGACATTTTCTACACGGAGAGGAGAGGTGGGGACAGTGTCTTAGAACATAAATCCTTATCAGGCTCGATCAGTCTTGCCCTTTAGCGACAGTCCCATCCTCGGGGGATAATCTGTGGTATTCCAGGTGAGTTACCCACCAAAACTCTTGGCCACATCGGTTTTCTCCCTGTCTAAAGGACATTCTCATTCTGCCAACAATAAGTTAGTGTGTGCTGTTTTTTAATTGATGTTTTTCAACTACTCACTAACTAAGCCTGCACCTCACAGACCTCCTGGCCTGGGTCTCTCCCTCTAAATAACATTCTGTTAATGTTTAATAGATAAAATATGGGCCTTAAGTCATTGAAGCCTGAATTTTAAACCCCATCAGCTCCAGCATCTGGGGCTGTCATTCAGAGACCTGTCCAGACATCTCTTTCTTGTCTGTGCACCATCTTGGTTCTGTGCTCCTGTTTCCAAGTTGACCATACGGTTATCACCCATCCCCAAGAAGCAACTCATGTGAGCTCCAGAACCGCAGAGTACACTCGGAGAAGCCTGAGCAAGCGGGGTTTGGGCCTGGCAGTACCGTCACATTTCAGGTTCCAGACTTATGATGAGTGTGATGAGATGGTTAATCTTATGTGTCAGCTGGATACCCAGATACTGTGTCAAATGTTATTCTGGGTGTTTCTATAGGGGTGTTTTTGGATGAGATGAGCATATAAATCAGTAAAACAGCTTGCCCTTTGGAACATGGGTGGGCCTCATCCAGTTAGTTGAAGGCCTGAACAGACAGAAAACACAAACCCTTCTCTGTGTGAGAGAGCTCTCTACATACTGCCCCTGGGCCCTTGGCCCACATGTGCCAATACGGCTGCTGCTGCTTCTGTCAATAGCTAGCTCACAAGTTCTGTTTTGGCTGAGTCTTCAAATGTTGGCCAAAGTGTTACAATTGTCAATGCGGGTCACCCCCCACCCTGTGGAAGCTGGGGGTGCCAGTGCAGATGGGGCCAGCTGAGGCCAGAACTGACAGCAGAAACACTGAGCTCACCAGCTGCCCCCTCCATCTGCAGGCAGGACAGATGGAGATCTCCCAGAGGAAATGCCGGGGCTCAACCTGCGATCCACCTAAGGAGAGCTCGGGGCGGACAAACCTGCTCATCCCTGTTCTGGGGCAGGACCCGGCCTAAGATACCAGCCCAGGCTGACAGCTCCCAAACTCTACCCTCAGCCTCTCCCGTGAACTCCCCACCACAGGGCTCCATGCAAGAAGAGATCCACTGCCAATTCAAGTTCAACAGCTTACAGCTCAGAACACAATATCTGACCTCTACCTCCAAACCTGCTCCCCATCCCCCCTCAGTTCTGGCAAATCCATGGACCAGTTTTTCAGGCCCGAACCTTGCAGGCACCCCTGGCTCTTCTCACATCCGCCTCCCATCTGGCAGCAAACCTGCCTACAAAATCCAACTGCTTTATTGCCTTCTTCATCATCTGCAGTCAGACCCACCCTCACCCCTCACTCGGATAATTCTCATAGCTTCCATTGGAAGCTTCTGCCCGCAACCCTTTTGGTGTTGCAGGCCCCCCACCCAGCATCGGTCGGCGTGAACTCCCCTTCACCTTGTAGGACTCCACACAGAACTCCAAACTGAACTTCAGTCACATTCAGAGTAAAGGTTAAAGTCCTTTCCAGAGTTACTCAAATATTTGTTGAGTGAATGAATATATTTCTAATCAGTTTAGCACCATTATTTTAAAAACAGAGGATCTCTAGGAAGTCAGTAAACACATAAAAAGGCCCTTAAGTTCTTTAGTCATATAGCACATACAATTAAAACTACCATAAAATACCAGCTCAAACCCATCACAGAGGCTAAAATGGAAAGACAGACAACACCAAGTGTTGTCAGAGAACCCTCAACTGCTGCTGGGGAAGTGGGAACCCATGTAGCCGCCTTGGAAAAGCACCTGGTGGAATTTCCTACCCTGTGACACAGCAATTTCACTCTTAGTGTTAATCCAGCTCCAGCATAAATGCATACGGACGTAACCAAAAGAGACATGCAAGAGTGCTGGATAAGCAACGTCATTCCTAATAATTCCAAACTGGACATTGTACAAAGTCTCAAGAGTTGAGTGAATGAACTGTCATATCCTCACTCACACAACAACGTACTACGTACAGCAGAGCCTCTCAACCAAGAACACCAGCTGGGGATTTGGTGGAGGTGCTTACTCCGGGCCCCTCTCAGGACCTAGCGGGTAGGAACCTGGGGGTAGACTCAGCCGGCCACAAAGGCTCTCCTGGTGCTTCTGATGCACTTGAAGGTGTGAGGACCACGCCTCCCCAAGAGCGAGACCCATGAGTATTTACACCAAGGAGATCATCAAAAATTCTGTTGGAAGATGGAAGTTGGTAGGTACACAGAAAACTAAGCAAAAGAAAAAAAAAAACACATTTTTTTTTTTTAACTTTAAGTGAAAATGCAAGTTGAGTAAGAAAGCAAAGAATGCGTAATACTGTAATACAACCATGCTGCCCGGCTTGCCCTTGTGATATATGTGGTCACAGCACGTAAGCCCAGGCACCAATGGGACTGACAGGGACTGGAGCTACATGACACAACAGCGTCTAATGTGGATGATGCAGAAGAGAGCTACTATTTAGAAGATGGGTGTATTGAAGACAGAGAGCTCTGGGGAAAAGGATGAGGATGACACAGGATAAGACACTGCTGGCTCCATGACAGTCTCGTTAGCAGTATCTCACTTATCAAATGCCCCCGTGTGAATAATTGATAAAAAATACAGTCACAAACCAGACAAGTGGGGCTGCTGGGTGAGAGCCCCCCCATGCCCCTCTGCTCCAGGCAGCTTGAGGTGGACAGGGGGCACCCCACCTCAGAGTACACCAGGAAAGTTTTCCCTGTCTGACAACTAGAATGTTAAAGGAAACAGGATTCTCAAATTTGAGGGCAAGCCTAAACATTTATAGGAAGCCACCAGTAACAAGTCTGAAGCCTAAATAAACTTTTCAAAGCTATTAGTAATCAGTTTCAATGAACCACCCTACAGAAAAGCTTGAATTTATCTTTCTAGTCTCTGCACAGAACATTCTACTAACTCACTGTCATTTGAAGATGCACAGTATGAAGCCAAAACGTGAAAAAATATTACAGAAGGTTTTGAGAAGCAGTTAAAAACCTATTTGTATGTATTCTGTTATATTTGGGAACATCTTAAAATGTATACTGTTGTGACCTTTTTTTATTCTAAATAAACAATTTTTATGTCGAATTTTGTATATTTTTTCTCATAGAAGGCTCCTAAATTATTTAAATTTCAGCTTCAACAAAACCTGGATCTATGCTGCAGGACAACTTAAAAAACATAGTTTTCTTAGATACTTGTGCTCACACATCACATAAAAGATGATAAATACTCATTTCGATGAATATCCCTCTCTGTACTTGTGGTGGTGATGGCGGGGGCGGCTGACGTCACTCTGTCCCCCAAAGCCCAGCAGCCAGGGCAGGGTTCCTGCAGCTGTAGGGCGGTTGGACTGGCCAGGATGCCACCCACCCAAGGCACCCCAGGACTGGGCGGTGGAGAGGCAAGGACACAGGGGTCCAGGAAACCTCTCGGGATGGGCAGAGGGGAGACGGCAGCAGAGGGTCCAGGCTGCCCTGACCTGAACCCATGACTGAGAGATGGAGGGCCACACAGTCTCCTGGGAGCCAATCCTTCCTCTGGCTCAGGACCTGAGCACACAGAGCTGTGCCGGGGCAGCAGGATGGGAGGGGCAGGCAGCCCTGTGCTAGGAGGCCCTGGAACCTGCACCAAACACACCTCTGGCTGAGGAGGACTCAAGGGTGAGCGCTCAGCACCCTCTGTCCTCCCTACCCCGGGCTCACTGGCTACAGGCCAGGCTTTCTCCACTCAGTGCCTCGTGATGTTACTGTCAGAGCATCACTAAGGCACTCTGTCCCTCTTCACACAGGACAGGACCACCCTGTGTGGCTTCTGTCCAGTCCTAGCCCCAGACCAGACCACTGGGCCCTCCCTACCCGCCTCCTCTAGTCAGGGAGGAGGGGAGCAACAGCATAAAGCCTAGGAGGGAGGCTGCAGTCCTGGGCCTCCTGACTAGACCCCTAAGGGCAGAATCCTTACTGCACCCTCACCCTACAATGCTTTTTCTGTTGTTCTTGGCAAGTTGCAAAAGCAGAAGAGATCTCTTAGATAAGTTAAAGTTCCCAAGACCCTTAGAACGGGGCCTGCTATGTTGCAAGTTCTGTGTAAGCATTTGCAAATTTCTTAAAAAAAAAAAAAAAAAAGGTTTCAAAAACCCTTCTGTTTCCTCAAGGATCTAAATTTGAAAAACCACAGAAACCCTGTAACAACCCAGCAGGGTTTACACAGTGGTGTCAGAATTCTAGACTGGCTTCTTCTCCAAGGCTGAAGGAAGAAAGTTGTACGGTGGAACCTAAAAGTTAACATTATACCCCGAGGACGCGCCTCCGGAGAGGAAGTGAGGGTTGGGGGGGGGGGGGGGGGCGGGGCACTGCCCCCGCACGGGGACCCGCTCTCCAGGAAGGACGTTGGCCCTGCAACCCCGAGCTTCCTCAGGGTAGCAGGCGGGGTTGAGGTCCTTCTTCTCCCCAAGAATCAAGGCTCACAGCGCCCCTTTGAGTCTTGAGTCCTTCAAACTGCAGAGGGAGGGCCCCCAACACAGAAGGCGTCCACTAAAAAAGAAGGCGTCCACTAGTGTTGAGGTTAACTGTCAGGGGGCCGAGGGACCGCACGGTGACTGTGATCTGGGGACGCACTTCTACTGCAAAACTGGCGACAGCCTGCCTTTAGAAAAGGAACTGCCGCAGGGACAGGGCTCCTCCTCCGTCCACCTTCTGTTCGGATCGCCGGAACGCAGCCCTGCGCCTTGTCGAGCGAGGGGGTACCTAGCCATCCCTACGCCCGGCCTCCCCCAGCGCCCCTAATTTGGCGCCGCACATGGCCTGAGGACCCCAGGCGCGGGGCACCGAGGAAGGGAAGAGCAGAACGTAAAGAGAGCGCGAAAAGAGCGCTGCCCTCCTCAGGTTTCTTCGGCTCCGCAGCTCTACTTCATCCTTCCGGTGTGAGCAGCAGTTCCTGCATTCGCGCAGCGGAACCCTCTCGATTCCGGACGCTCGAGGACAGACGGTCTGCCCTATCTCCACGCGCCGGGTTCGAACTCCGGGCAACCGCACAACGTCCTGCCCCCTGGGTCAAATCCGAGGCCGTCCGCGCGCCTTGACCCCGCTCCCCTCGCCAGGCCGTCCTGCGCCCCCAGCCAGAGGGACCCCGGGCACCAGCCCCGGCGCGGGGAGCGGCAGGTGCACAGGTGTGCCGGAGGCGCTGCGGAACCCCTCGGCAGCTCCAGCCCCGCTCCTTCCTGCCCGCAGGGTCTCCGTCCGCCACGCCCTACACCCGCTGTGCCCCAAGTCCCCGAGCGCCTGGGGCCGCTCTCACCTGTCCCGCCCGCAAAGCCAGCTGCACCGCCGCCTCGAAGCACTCCTCCCATGGGCCCCCGGCCGGCGCCTCCCCGTCTTCGCCGCTCGCCTTCATCGCAGCCTCCGGGCCTGCCGGCGCCCCCGGCCCCGACGCCAGGTTCCACGCTCGCCCAGCGCCTCTGGCCGCTCCACTCCTGGGCCGCGCCCGCCCGCGGGTGCGGACCTGCAGGGGGCGGGGAGCGGGCGGGGGCCGAGCTGGACCGGCGCCTGGCTGGGGAGCAGCGCCCAGAGCCCCGCCCCGCCCCGAAACAAGCCGGGCCCCGCTCCTTCACAGCCCCGCCCCAAGCCCCGCCCCGCCCAGACCCCGGCCCCGCCCTCCTCCCCGAGCACCACCGCACCCCGTTTCTTCTCATCTGAATCCCAGTAGTGGGCCTAGGGTGACCTCTGGCCATTCTCTCAACCTCGGGTGTGCCTGGTCGTGATCTGGACCATCCTCCCCCACACTGACCTGTGGACAGTGTATCCCAGAGACACTGAGACCATCCTAGGGAAGCGTTTGTTTGATATAGAAGCCGTGCAATGACAGGGTGGGCTGTCAGCTGGGCGTGGGGAGGGGGGTGAAGTGTGGTCCGGGAAGGCCTCACAGAGGAGGGGGAAGGGTAGAGGACTGGAGTGGGGAGGGGTAGAGGAGGCATCCACAGATGGAAAAGGGGAGAATGTTGTTTCCAGGCAGAGGACATATTCCCAGGGCGATGCCGAAAGGTAGCAGAAGCAGACCCACACACAGGGTTCTGAGCATCTCTATTTCAGCGCTGTCGACTTGGCAGTACTGCCCACAGGGGACATTTGGCAACATCTTGGGACATTCCAGGCTGTTGCAACTGCTAGCACCTAGTGGATGGAGGCCAGGGAAGCTGCCAAATACCTACCGATGTACAGGACACCATAGCAAGGGATTGTTCCGCCCAAAAGGATAATAACCCTGGGGTTGAGAAATCATGTCCTACTTTAACTCTCTTCCCAGGAGTTTGGCTCCAGGTTAAAATTCCATGTCTGATGTTTCAGACCTGGCCACAGGCAACTACAAAGCTTTACCTGGCAAGTCTCATGAGGGTGGGGTCTACCTTCCTCGCGCTGGACTTGGGACCTGGCCAGCACGCTGCCATTTTCTGGAGGGAGGACTCAGAACCCAACTCCCCCATCCCAGCCATGTTCTGGGGCACGTCTCCATGTCCGGTCCAGGCACCTCCCGTCCCCGGAGGCGGGGCCTCACATGAGGCCTCTGAGGCCTCTCCCAGGGTCTCTGCCAAGACCACCTAGTCCTGGGGCCTTGAAAGTGTCTCCTCCCCTCTGACTGAGGTTCAGTACTTTTCCACTCCAAGCCTTTCCAGGCCCCCAGGTCCCAGCAGCTCACCTACTGGCTGCAGACCTAGTCACGTTGTGCAATTATTTGCTTTTCTTTGTCTTTGAATCTAGTAGGCACTTGATTTTAGAACTGAATGAACAAAAGCATCTGTCAGTCTTGAGCTGACAAACCAAAGAGAGATAATCCACAGTAGATGACAGAATAAGACCTCAAGGAATTTTGTGGACGGCTTTTTGTGGCAAAGGAGAATGCACCTGGAACTGAAGTTAGCCCCTCTGTTTTGATCTGAGAGTCACTGCAAGTGTGAAGCCTGAGCTGAGGAGTAGGCATTAGGACCCTGATATTAGAGCCACATCGGCTAGCATCTGGGGTTGGCTGGTAGCTCAGCTGGTAAAGAATCTGCCTGCAATACAGGAGGCCCTGGTTCAATTCCTGGGTTGGGAAGATCCTGGAGGAGGGATAGGCTACCCACTCCAGTATTCTTGGATTCCCTGGTGGCTCAGATGGTAAAGAATCTTCCTGCAATGCAGGAGACCTGGGTTTGATCCCTGGGTTGGGAAGATCCCCTGGAAGAAGGCATGGCAACCCACTCCAGTATTCTTGCCTGGAGAATCCCCATGGACAGAGGAGCCTGGTGGGCTACAGCCCACAGGGTCCCAAAGAGTCAGATACGACTGAACGACTAAGCACAGCACAGCACAGGTTAGTGTCTAGCTGTGCTCTGGCAGTCCTCCTAGGGTATCTTGTTCAGTTTTTAGTGTGTTTCAAAAGTTATTTACTTAAACATGTGATTAAGGGCATTTTGGAATGGGCTTTCTCACACATATTCAAACCAGGAGGAAGATAGTTGCAGAGGACTTAGTTCGCAGAGGACTCTGGGCCCTTGCATGTTGACTTCTCAAACTCAGCTGCAGGGCCCCCACTGCCCACCTGGGAATATTCGTTGCTGCCCTAATGGTCAAGGGCCACAGCCACTTGGTCCTTGAGACAGGCTTATTGACACTTCATCACAAGGAAGCAGGGGTGATCATCTGCCTGACAGTGATGCCACTAAATGCCATGGTCACTGAGGACCACTTCTCAGCATCAGGGAGCCCTGCACTGCACTCAAGGCCGGACATGCCTGCATCAGTCGTGTGACTTGACTCGCAAGTCTGCTTCCTGGGATCATCACTCCCAGCAGAACATCAGTCAGGGTCAGTCAGGACAATAGAAACCACCCTGAGTGTTTCAACAGAGAGAATTGAATATAACAAATTGAATAAGCAGATAAAAAGGCAAAAACAGAAAACCGAAGCCACAGAGATAGTAAGTGCAGGCAGCAGTTGCCACCCTCAGGGTTGGGGTTGCCAGAACATGTCAGCCGGGAGGGGTGCCAGGATTCATGGCCAAGAGGGGCCTGGAGGCAAGGCTCCTGCTGTGGGCGCTACTGCCTCTGCCAGGTGCAGGCAGGCTGGTTCAGGATGCAGTGCTGTCAAGACCAGCAGGTGAGTGGGCCCTGCTCCTGCCTCCAGCCGCCCAGTTCCTCCGGGCCTCCTGTGGGTGGAGCCTAATGGAGCCAGCTGGCAAAGGGGCCTGCAGAGCCTTGGCCCCACGTAAAGCTGCAGAGGGAAGGTGGCTCTGACAGTAGCTCAGTGTCTAGCACAGCCTCCCTATCCACCCTCCCCAAGGATGCCTACACTCACCACTGGGATCCCCTACTTCCCTGGAAATCTGCTCCCCATGGCTCAGGTGGAACTGGTGGTACCCTCTCCCTCAACGCTGCTCTGAATCTGCCCAGGGAACCACGAAAGTCCCTGAGGACTTCTCTTTATGTTGATATGTCTGTTCCCTCAATTAAAGTTCCTAAGCCCTTGAGGAAAAGAATGACTTGTCATTATTAAATCTCCAAAGCCAGCGCTGTGGTTGGCACATAGTAGGTGCTTGAAGACCATTTGTTGAATGAATGTCTCTTAAGTGTTTGCCCAATTATAGCACTGATATTCTCATCCCGAGAGGCCTTATAAAACATCCATATACAAATTGAAAACCTTCAAAGGAAGGTAACAGATATTGGACTTGAATTAAAAATAAAAAGACTTCCCTTGTCTATAGAAAACCAGCATAACTTCCATTTGGCCATCCAGTGCAGTGGACAGCTCTTTAGGAAGCTTGATTCTCTGGGCGTCTAAAAGCCTCCCTCTCGGCATGAGATGTTTAACACACGGAAAATGCTGGTGGTCTGAAAGAAGGAGGTGTTTCTGTATAGGGTAAGTCTTTTTTTTCACATTCCTTTGGGAAAGATGATAGAAACAGCCCAGCCCTACTAAATTTCCAGGAAAGGCAAGACCTTCTCTTGTCTGCTCCCTAGAGAAGGACTCAGTGATGTCTTTGGGCTCAAGATTGTCTCAGCTACAGCTGTGGAGGTTAAAATATGCTGACTTAGTAATAATTTGAAAGGCATGCTTGTCAAGGGGTACGGATACTTTAAGGAGAATAGGGCTGCTACTTCTGCCCATTCGGGCCAGGAGGCCAGGCAAAGGACTGGACCGCACAGGGAGTAGGTGTGAGTGATGGGCAGTAGGTGGTAAAGCTGCATCGGGTGAGCACAGTTCTCCAGCAGGAAGCGGGTGTGAGCGAGTCAGGGCTGGCCATGCAGCCCGATCTCGGGCTGAAATTCCCAGCCAGGAACCAGTCTCCCCACAGAGATGCCCACCCCACACAACAGTAACATGGCCACGCCCAGGAGACGTCCACTCAGCTAAGTGTATTTCATGCAAAACACTGTCCTTAGCTAAGGTAATGTCCTTTCTGCATTTGAGTGATAAAATATTGTTTCTGTAATAAAATGATTCTGGGGGAGATGGCAGGTTTTATTCTGTTTTCCTTCTCACTTGGCCACATGAATGAACAAATTGACAAATCTATGTAGGTCACCAAAAAAAATTTTTTTTTTGAAGCAGTTGTTGGTGTGTGGGATTGAGAAGTCTGGAAATCACGGAAAAGGGCTTGTCCCCAGGGCCCTGTCATGTGTCTTTTCTTAACCAGGATGGGAGGCATCCGAGGGTCCAAGGAGGGTGTGCTGCATCTGTGCCTGCTGAGAGGAGAAAAACAAGTTGCTGAGAATCCCCAGAATGCAATTAGCTTTTCCAAGAACTGAACAGGGAATGCTCTCACTCTCAAAATGCCTTTTCAGCAGGAAAGAAAACACCCATTGGAAAACACGACTATTACATAAATGTTCCCCAAATTGTCTTAATCAGAAAAAATCAATCATGCAATCATCAGGAAGCAGGAGCCTGTGCGTTTTCTGGGGCGTGAGTGGTTCCATCTCCTCTGCTTGTCTCAACTGTGGCCAGAGGCCTGTCCACTGCATGCGTGGTAGGGAGGGGGTGTTATGCTCAGAAAAGAAGCTGGTGTTTTGTATCGGTGCTTAATGAACTAAAATCATAAAATTCAGGGAGTTCTCCTGTCACCTAGGAGTTAAGAGCTCTGGTCCAGTTCAATTCCTGGTTGGGGTATTGAGATCCTGCAAGCTGTGTGGCATGGCATATATATATCTATATATCTCAGATCCAAATGTTCTTCAAGCTTTTTTGGGGTGGCATGTGGCATGCAGGATCTTAGTCTGCAACCATGAACCCATGCCCATGCCTCCTGCAGTGGAAGCATGGAGTCCTAACCCCTGGACCTCCTGGGAAGTCCTCTTCGAGCTTTATGTTCACTTTGTGAGTCTTGTTAATCTATCCAATGGCCTGATAATGTCAGTAAGTCAAATGAGTGTTCTGTAATCAACCCTCAACTTGTGCATAAATTAGACAGAGGAAGTTCTCCCAAACAACAGCATTTCTAAACTTGACTAAGTTACTGTAGATAGTTTAGGCTGTAATGAGTGTAGCACCTGATTCTTTCAAACATTTCCACGGGGCATGTTTATAAAAATCAGGGTGGAAAACCCCTGCACACGTCCCTGTTCTTTTCCACCTGATGAATCAGACTTCAAAACCCAGCAAGTCAGGTGCCCTGATGCCATCAAACAAGCTGACAGCAATTGAAACAGCATAAAACAGCATGTGACTTGACAACTGGCTACCAGAACTGTACAAACATAACTGAAACTAGTCCCATATGATATGGGCTTTCTTCATCCCAGAGTTAAGTCCCAGAGTTAAGCCCCCAGCCCAGGGATGGGGTCCTAGACCCCAGGTCGTGGACTTGAGCCAGCATCTACTCAATCTTGGGTAATTCTCTACAACTTTTCAGTATTTTCAAACGTCTTGTGGTTAACGTATTACCTTTACATTTTAAAATATCTTTAGAAAGTGAAGTTTTAGGGGCGAGCTGACAGTAAAAGCAGCTGCAGAGAGTCAGCCACATCAGTGGATGGGAGGGGACAGAGGCTTCAGGTGCCGACAGCTTAGCTGTTTACTGGAAATTAGTCACAGTCATGAACTTCCAAACTGTCTCTGGGAACTTGTGAGGACAGATGTTTAAGAAGTGGATTAACAAAGCTCTACTTTCCAGCTCAGATTTGAGGATGATTCCAAAGAATACATGTCATGTTCCCTGCCTCTTGTGCTGAGACATCAATCTTTTCATTCTGCTGTCTGCTTGCTCATAGACAACGCACAGCCCAGAGCTCAGGATGCAACAGGCAATGAATCAGCAGGAACACTGACTGGTCCCAGTAATCCCCAGTTAGTGTCACCTGCCCTGAGGTTTCCTTCAGAACTGGTTTATCTGTTATGGGAAACCTCTCTTCACTATGAGCCCTGCACCAATTATCCTGCCAGGAAAAAATATTTTCAGATGTCCTAATCCTAGTACTTTGTTGTTCTTTGGGGTTTAATTTAAAGCTCTATTCTGGAAGAACTCTTAACTTTTTCAGACCCCCAAATGATGTGAATGGAACAGATTATTGGTGCGGTCAGTACATGTTTTTAACAGTTTAACATGGGAAATAAGTATAAAAGCCTCCAGGTTTTGTCTTCTCTACTTGGTGTCCCCTGGGGTCCCGCTAACCAATTTCTTTCCTAACCCACCCTCTTACCTGGTTAGGGTCCATTGTCTCCACCATCCCAAGAAGAGATATGTTTTGACACTAACAGAACCCAGGGTGAGGTCCCATCTTGGCAGAGGGCAGCGTGCGCCATCTGCTGGAGACACTGAGTCTTTACTTTTGGTTGTGAAGTAATGGGCTCCCAACTAGTTAAGTTTATGACCTGATCGCCTTACTGCTTCTAAAGGACTATTACTGGTCTTGAACCCCACTGTCTTTTAGAATATGTTTCAGAGAAAAGCAAAGAATAGTTGAGCCTGTGTCCGACTCTTAGCGACCCCATGGATTGCGGCCTAACAGGCTCCTCCGTCCATGGGATTTTCCAGGCAAGAGTACTGGAGTGGGGTGCCATTGCCTTCTCCGAGTTGAGCCTAGAGATACAAATAATTCTAACCCCAAATATGCAGAGTTATCCCAACCATTATCTTTGGTTACCCTAAAGGATGTTTCAGGAAGGGCTAAGATAGTAAGTATAGCTGGAAAAGAGCTGATTTATTTAGGGTGATCGTAATGTGGTGTGTGAGGTGTGTGCAGTGTGTGAGATGTGTATGTGTGGTGTGTGCGGTGTGTATGGTGTGTACATTGTGTATGTGTGGTGTATGTGGTTTGTATATGGTGTGTGTGTGTTCCCATCAGAATGATGTCCCTCCCTCCCTCTCTGTTTTTCAGCTATCTCTCTTTCATTTCTTTCCATTCTTCCTTGCTTTAATTGGTCTACTGTTTTCTCTCCCCATATCCCTCCTCCCGCCCCTCCTCCTCTCTGTCTGTCTGTCCGTCTTTCCCTCTCCTT
Organism: Tragelaphus eurycerus; assembly: GCA_935064755.1. Classification (NCBI taxonomy): domain Eukaryota; kingdom Metazoa; phylum Chordata; class Mammalia; order Artiodactyla; family Bovidae; genus Tragelaphus; species Tragelaphus eurycerus. The sequence continues at coordinate 20,803,670 of CAKXYN010000023.1, forward strand.
TTTAATTAACAAAAAACATTTCTGGAGAATCTGCTAGGCACCCAGAAGAAAGATGTGAGTGAGAGAGCTATGTGAGTGTCCTTCTGTTGACAAACATCCCACCTTCAGAGGTGGCAGAGGGTGGTGATGTGTTCTGAAGAAGGACAACTGCCAAGGGACTCAGGCCTCTTGTGGTTCCAGTGCTGGGCCGGGAACACCTGTCACTGCCCAGCCTGGTGGGGCCTCTGCTCCCTAGAGAGACAGCACAAGTGCGGGCTGGGACCTGTATTTATCAACTGTTCCCCTGACCACTGTCCAGTCTGCCGAGATGCTGAGCTCCTGACCTGCCTGCTGTCACCTAGATCCCTGCCCCCACCCTGCCCTGGGAGCACCCCTAGTGGTGGTGTGGACACTGCCTTCACTGCTCGGCCTTCCTTGCCCCCCATCCCAGGCCTTGGCCAGCCCCTGCGCCATGGACCCAGTTGGCTCCCTGTTCCTCACAGAGGGATTCGGCCAGGGCATGACCCCCTGTGGATGCTGGGTCCACTGCTGTTTCTGCTTGTTCCCAAGCGATTGCCCTTCTCAGCCCATCCAGCTGCTTTGGCTGAAAGAATTCAAAACCTTGCTCTTCTCCAGCTGTCATGGCAGTGTTTCCACAATGATGACACTGGCAATTTCTACCTACAAAGATTTTAGAAAATTGTCTAATATGACCTGGAAATGCAATGAACCAAGCCTAGAAGCTCTGGGTCTGCTTCTGGATTGTTTGTGTCTGTTTATAAAAGTATAATCTACCAAATTGCTATAAATTATAGAAAGGTTAAGAGAGAAGAGAAAAAGTTTCCCTGGATCTCTAAAGAAAACATTAAAGAACCAATCACACTCATTTTTCATCAGGGCCTAATAGAATCACAATGAAAGTGAAAGTGGTAGTTGCTCAGTCTCGTCCGACTCTTTGACATCCCATGGACTGTAGCCCACCAGGCTCCTCTGTCCACGGAATTCTCCAGGCAAGAATGGAGTGGGTTGCGATTCCCTTCTCCAGGAGATCTTCCCAACCCAAGGATGGAACCCGGGTCTCCTGAATTGCAGGCAGATTCTTTATTAACTGAGCCACCAGGGAAACCCTCAATATCCCATAGTTATAATCTGCTTCATCTCCTCTTATACAAGCAACAGTGTTAGAATAACACTATCAATAACATTGCTGCTGCTGCTGCTGCTAAGTCACTTCAGTCGTGTCTGACTCTTGGCGACCTCATGGACTGCAGCCTACCAGGCTCCTCCACCCATGGGATTTTCCAGGCAAGAGTACTGGAGTGGGGTGCCATTGCCTTCTCCCAATAACATTGCTAGCAATATACTATTGAAAGCAGGAATTTGTTTCTGCATTTTCGCTCTCCATTCTTCCTCTATCAATAAAGAGCTGTATACATCTATTTTGTCAGAGCATATACCATTACATACCACTCTCTCTCTTTTAACCTGAAAATGGTCTTAATTCAAATGACACTGTGACTTTGATGTTCACCTCCTATTTTTATAGCAGTATCTCTCCCTTGTCATTCTGATGGTCTGAAGCTTGTTTTTTGGAAGAAATCATGGAAACTAAATTCTCTGAATTTCCTGCATGTTGATAACAGTTGTTTATTTAACTTCTATGCAGAGTACATCATGAGAAACGCTGGACTGGAAGAAACACAAGCTGGAATCAAGATTGCCGGGAGAAATATCAATAACCTCAGATATGCAGATGATACCACCCATATGGCAGAAAGAGAAGAGGAACTCAAAAGCCTCTTGATGAAAGTGAAAGTGGAGAATGAAAAAGTTGGCTTAAAGCTCAACATTCAGAAAACGAAGATCATGGCATCTGGTCCCATCACTTCATGGGAAATAGATGGAGAAACAGTGGAAACAGTGTCAGACTTTATTTTTCTGGGCTCCAAAATCACTGCAGATGGTGACTGCAGCCATGAAATTAAAAGACGCTTACTCCTTGGAAGGAAAGTTATGACCAACCTAGATAGCATATTCAAAAGCAGAGACATTACTTTGCCAACAAAGGTCCGTCTAGTCAAGGCTATGGTTTTTTCTGTGGTCATGTATGGATGTGAGAGTTGGACTGTGAAGAAGGCTGAGTGTGGAAGAATTGATGCTTTTGAACTGTGAGAAGACTCTTGAGAGTCCCTTGGACTGCAAGGAGATCCAGCCAGTGCATTCTGAAGAAGATCAGCCTTGGGATTTCTTTGGAAGGAATGATGCTAAAGCTGAAACTCCAGTACTTTGGCCACCTGATGCAAAGAGTTGACTCATTGGAAAAGACTCTGATGCTGGGAGGGATTGGGGGCAGGAGGAGAAGGGGATGACAGAGGATGAGATGGCTGGATGGCATCACTGACTCGATGGACGTGAGTCTGAGTGAACTCCAGGAGTTGGTGATGGACAGGGAGGCCTGGCATGCTGCAGTTCATGGGGTCGCAAAGAGTCGAACACGACTGAGCGACTGATCTAATCTGATGATCTTTATATTTGAAATTCACTTTTGCTGCATGAGTCCTAGGCTCATATTTTCTTTCCTCACAAAATCTTAAGTATCTGTACATATTCTCTGCTGGCATAAAGCTCACAGAGTCTGAAAGTGAAAGTGTTAGTCCCTCAGTTATGTCTTTCCCACCTAGGGATTGAACCCGGGTCTCCTGCATTGCAGGCAGATTATTTCACCATCTGAGCCACCAAGGAAGCCCGATAAACTAAATCCTATTCCTTCATAAGTCACTTGCTGTTTATGCCTGTATGCCCAAAGATACTTCCTTTTCATTTTTATTTAAAACTCAGTAGTTTTACTAGAATATGTCTTGGTGGTGTGCACTCTGAATTGATATTCTCTGGTATGCAGTGTTTCCCTTCCTTATATTTCAAGTATGTAGATTTCATATTTCAGGAACATTTGTTTCCTTGAATTGCAGGTTTTAGAACTGTTATCTCATGTCACTTTTATCTTCTGGGACTCCTGTTATCTGCTGGATGCTTTTGGCTGTCCCCAGTATTTGTTCTCTCTCAAACTTATTTGCCTTTCTTCATTAAAAAAAATTTTTTTAATGATTTTCTTCTTTTCAGTTTCCATTTCTCCTAAGGTGTTGTTGGTTATGTTTAGTTCCTCTCATTCCTTTAGACTTTATTTTTTCTTTTATTTCTATTTCTTCCTAATTTTGATTCACATTGTCCCTCACTCTCTAAATGTCTTTAGTTTGTTCTGAAATAGTAGGTGACAGCTTTGGTCGGTTTTGTGGGCATACCCCTGTGGTATGCTTTCATTGTCTGCAAGAATGTTACTCTACTTCTTGTTCTTTTTTTTTCTGATAACTTTGCTGACTTTTGATCTCACTTCTTTCCTGATGCTCATTCCTGAACTGACGTCAGCTGTCGCAATGCCTTCTGTTGCTGTCGTCGGCGGGCTAACGTGTGAGGGCTTGCCTTCTGCAAGTCCCTTGTGCCCAATGTTATCCGCATGTCTTCCTTCCTGTCTGTCTCTTCTTCATGTCCTGCAAGTGCTCATTCCCTGAGGGGGTCCCCCTCCCTGTGGGGTCTTGTCCTGGAAGAAGCATTGCTCCAGCTCCTCAGGCCTAGAGGAGGAAAAACCCTTCCTGTGTTCAGCTGCTGCTCTCTCTGCACTTTCTGGAGAAACTGATGCTGGTTCCCTGTCTTCAGGATCATCAGGTTCCTCAGTGCTCCTGTTTCTACCTGCACACACACTGATGTCACCTAGGCTGCAGCGCTCTGTGGTTCATCTTCACTCCCCTTACATCTAGGGGTCAATGGGGACAGCTTGTCAGACTGTTTTCCCATGAGCTCTGTCTGTGGGCTTTGAATCTGCTACCTACTTATTTAGTTCATGGGGCCTAATAGATAAATGAGATGAGATGGTGAGATAGCATCACTGACTCAACGGACATGAATTTGAGCAAACACTGGGAGATAGTGAAGGAAAGAGGAGCCTGGTGTGCTGTAGTCCATGGGGTTGCAAAGAGTTGGATACAACTTAGCCACTGAACAATAACAATCACCTGACATCCATTCCAAATCCAAATTTCCCAATCTTTTATTACTTTTTTTTTTTTGCTATACAGTGTGGGTGGAATGTGGGATCTTAATTCCCTGATCAGGGATCAAACCTATGCCTCCTGAAGTAGAAGCATGGAGTCCTAACCACTGGGCCTCCAAATCTCAAAAAAAAATTTTTTTTAAGCTAGTTTGTCCCACTCACGACCCAACCCAGGCCATGATCTGCTTTGGCTGCCTTGTTTCCTGTCTGATTTGCAAAGACAGATCCTCCTCCCTTCTGCTGTGATGCTACTTCGTGGAATAAAGACAGTGGGCCATCTGCTCTGTACACTTACCACACCCTGGGTTCACTGCTCACTTTCTGCTGTGTCACATAACAGTTTTCTTTGGTCCCTGTATTTCTTTCGGCTTGTAGTTCTAGGCTTGGCCAGATTTCATATTTTTCCTTTTCTTTCTCAGTGAGAATACTTTGGGGTGACTGACGTCTACCTCCTAATTGCATCATGAAGAGTCTGGTTGTGTTGGTGTTCTGGAGATGTTAAAATTGTTCATCTGGGCATATTTGGAAATACTACAAAATTTTAATTAATAATACCACTTACTGCTTACATATACCACGCATCTTGCTAACTGCTTTCTCTGTGATTTGTCATATTACATCTCAGTACATTCACTGTGTTCAGATTTGAAAATCGGCCCAGACTTGGTTGTTTGGAAGACTCTGAATCACTGTTCTGAGCTTCTGTTTGCTTGACCTAGTGATGCTTGCTCTTGATTTACAGGGTCATTTTGCGGATTATTTGAAATCAGGATGTGTGAGCATTTTGACAAAGGAGAACATGGCCAGCTTTACTGTTATAAAAAATTTAGGAAAGAAAACCGCACATAAACGGTGACTGTGATGTCGTTTCACTTGTTCCGCATATATTTTCTTGAAAGCGCTGAGCCACACAGACTACGCAGAAAGCTGCCGGGTGCCAGAGCCGAGAGGAAGCCGGGGCTCTGCGGAGGTTTCGCATCCAGTCCAGCGCCGGGCGCAGCCTAGAGCGTCGGAAACCCAGGTCCTCCCGCGCGCCCCGCCCCCGTGCCTCTACGCCCCGCCCCATGTCCCATACTCCCTGTCTCTGAGCTCCCCGCCCCTACGCCCCTACGCCCCGCCCCTCCTCTACGCCCCGCCCTCCCGCTCCCCAGCGGCGCTCGGGCCCCGCCCCGCGCGCCAGTAGCCAGCCGCCTGCAGCTTGCGGGTCCGGATCGGACCGGGAGTGTAGCCGCGGGCAGGTCTCGGCACGCTGCCCTTGGAGGCCGAGTGAAGGAGGCGCACCGGATCCGAGGTCGGCGCGGGGCTGGGCGTCCGGGACCCGGGTCTGCCCATCGGCCCGGGGAGCAGGTTGCGCGCCGCGCTTTTGTGCTTCCGTTCGTTGCTGTTACGGCTCTGCGAGCTGCGGCCCCCACGCAGGTTAGTCAGTGCATGAAATATTCTGCTCCCGGTGACGTATGGCAGCTACTACTCCTTGAGTGTTGGGCCACACAGAACGATGTTGTATATACGCTTTTTATGCAAATATTTACACTGTAACTTAAGTAACTGTTCTTGGCCAATCACGTAATGTGGGTCATCAGCTGTTAGATTATCAGCGCATTTTACTTCCCCCCTGGCTCAGGCTCCTCGGTGTCCCAGGGTGGGTGGCAGCCGCTATGCCCTCCAGAAAGTGATGCATTTTCCTCTTTAGTAATAGTTGACGAAAGATTATTCAGCCATAAAACACACGTTTGTGTTTTATTTCAGGTAAAGGCGCTCTGATTTGGGGAAGCATAAGTCGACCTTTAAACGAGTCTCATTCTTTAAAAGGTGAGAAAATGAAAAAAAAAAAGGAAATGAGAAAAATGACTCAGTGATATTCCCTAAATCCAACTTCTGGAGACTTTTCCTTTTTTAAAATATAAAACTAGTGAATTTAAATCAGAAAGAAAGCCTTTGTTATAGGATATTGTTAACTTATAGGGTCCTCTGTGTGCATGTGTTTGTCTTCTTTTAAAAAAAATTGTGCAAAACCTCCATCAGTTCAGTTCAATTGCTCAGTCGTGTCTGACTCTTTGCGGCCCCATGGACTGCAGCGTGCCAGGCCTCTCTGTCCATCACCAACTCCTGGAGCTTATTCAAACTCATGTCCATTGAGTCAGTGATGCCATCTAACCGGCCATCTCATCCTATGTGGTCCTCTTCTCCTCCCACATTCAATCTTTACCAGCATCAGGGTCTTTTCAAAGGAGTCGGTTCTTCACATCAGGCAGCCAAAGTATTGGAGTTTCAGCTTCAACATCAGTCCTTCCAATGAATATTCAGGACTGATTTCCTTTAGGATGGACTGGTTGGATCTCCTTGCAGTCCAAGGGACTCTCAAGAGTCTTCCCCAACACCACAGTTCAAAGTCATCAATTCTTTGGTGCTCAGCTTTCTTTATAGTCCAACATTACATCCATACATCAAATCAGATCAGTCGCTCAATCGTGTCCGACTCTGCGACCCCATGAATCGCAGCACGCCAGGCCTCCCTGTCCATCACCAACTCCCAGAGTTCACTCAGACTCACGTCCATTGAGTCAGTGATGCCATCCAGCCATCTCATCCTCTGTCGTCCCCTTCTCCTCTTGCCCCCAATCCCTCCCAGCATAGAGTCTTTTCCAATGAGTCAACTCTTTGCATCAGGTGGGCAAAGTACTGGAGTTTCAGCTTTAGCATCATTCCTTCCAAAGAAATCCCAGGGCTGATCTCCTTCAGAGTGGACTGGTTGGATCTTCTTGCAGTCCAAGGGACTCTCAAGAGTCTTCTCCAACACCACAGTTCAAAAGCATCAATTTTTCAGTGCTCAGGCTTCTTCACAGTCCAGCTCTCACATCCATACATGACCACAGGAAAAACCATAGCCTTGACTAGACGGACCTTTGTTGGCAAAGTAATGTCTCTGCTTTTGAATATGCTATCTAGGTTGGTCATAACTTTCCTTCTAAGGAGTAAGTGTCTTTTAATTTCATGGCTGCAGTCACCATCTGCAGTGATTTTGGAGCCCAGAAAGATAAAGTCTGACACTGTTTCCACTGTTTCCCCATCTATTTCCCATGAAGTGATGGGACCAGATGCCATGATCTTCGTTTTCTGAATGTTGAGCTTTAAGCCAACTTTTTCACTCTCCACTTTCACTTTCATCAAGAGGCTTTTGAGTTCCTCTTCACTTTCTGCCATATGGGTGGTGTCATCTGCATATCTGAGGTTATTGATATTTCTCCCGGCAATCTTGATTCCAGCTTGTGTTTCTTCCAGTCCAGCGTTTCTCATGATGTACTCTGCATAGAAGTTAAATAAACAGGGTGACAATATACAGCCTTGATGAACTCCTTTTCCTATTTGGAACCAGTCTGTTGTTCCATGTCCAGTTCTAACTGTTGCTTCCTGATCTGCATACAAATTTCTCAAGAGGCAGGTCAGGTGGTCTGGCATTCCCATCTCTTTCAGAATTTTCCACAGTTTATTGTGATCTATACAGTCAAAGGCTTTGGCATAGTCAATAAAGCAGAAATAGATGTTTTTCTGGAACTCTCTTGCTTTTTCCATGATCCAGTGGATGTTGGCAATTTGATCTCTGGTACCTCTGCCTTTTCTAAAACCAGCTTGCACATCAGGAAGTTCACAGTTTACATATTGCTGAAGCCTGGCTTGGAGAATTTCGAGCATTACTTGACTAGCGTGGGGATGGTCTTGATCCCTGTCTCCTGTACAATGTCACGAACCTCATTCCATAGTTCATCAGGCACTCTATCTATCAGATCTAGGCCCTTAAATCTATTTCTCACTTCCACTGTATAATCATAAGGGATTTGATTTAGGTCATACCTGAATGGTCTAGTAGTTTTCCCTACTTTCTTCAATTTCAGTCTGAATTTGGCAATAAGGAGTTCATGGTCCGAGCCACAGTCAGCTCCTGGTCTTGTTTTTGCTGATTGTATAGAGCTTCTCCATCTTTGGCTGCAAAGAATATAATTGATCTGATTTCGGTGTTGACCATCTGGTGATGTCCATGTATAGAGTCTTCTCTTGTGTTGTTGGAAGAGGGTATTTGCTATGACCAGTGCATTTTCTTGGCAAAACTCTGTTAGTCTTTGCCCTGCTTCATTCCGTGTTCCAAGGCCAAATTTGCCTGTTACTCCAGGTGTTTCTTGACTTCCTACTTTTGCATTCCAGTCCGCTATAATGAAAAGGACATCTTTTTTGGGTGTTAGTTCTAAAAGGTCTTGTAGGTCTTCATAGAACCTTTCAACTTGAGCTTCTTCGGCGTTACTGGTTGGGGCATAGACTTGGATTACTGTGACATTGAATGGTTTGCCTTGGATACGAACAGAGATCATTCTGTCATTTTTGAGATTGCATCCAAGTACTGCATTTCGGACTCTTTTGTTGACCATGATGGCCACTCCATTTCTTCTGAGGGATTCCTGCCCACAGTAGTAGATATAATGGTCATCCGAGTTAAATTCACCCATTCCAGTCCATTTTAGTTCGCTAATTCCTAGAATGTCGACATTCACTCTTGCCATCTCTTGTTTGACCACTTCCAATTTGCCTTGATTCATGGACCTGACATTCCAGGTTCCTATGCAATATTGCTCTTTACAGCATCGGACTTTGCTTCTATCACCAGACACATCCACAGCTGGGTATTCTTTTTGTTTTGGCTCCATCCTTTCATTCTTTCTGGAGTTATTTCTCCACTGATCTCCAGTAGCATTTTGGCCCCTTACTGACCTGGGGAGTTTCTCTTTCAGTATCCTATCATTTTGTCTTTTCATACTGTTCATGGGGTTCTCAAGGCAAGAATACTGCAGTGGTTTGCCATTCCCTTCTCCAGCGGACCACGCCCTGTCATATCTCTCCACCATGGCCCGCCCATCCCAGGTTGCCCCTCGGGCATGGCTTAATTTCACTGAGTTAGACAAGGGTGTGGTCCTGGTGTGATTAGATTGACTAGTTTTCTGTGAGAATGGTTTTAGTGTATTTGCCCTCTGATGCCCTCTTTCAAGACCTACTGTCTTACTTGGGTTTCTCTTACCTCGGGCGTGGGGTATCTCATCCCGGCTGCTCCTGGCTGCTCCCGGCCAGGGAAGCACAGCCATCGCACCTTACCTTGGACGAGGGGTCTCTCCTCACCGCCGCCCTTCCTGACCTCGGTCGTGGGGTAGCTCTTCTGCGCCCTGCTTAGTGCGCTGGCCCTCACCGCCGTCCTTCCTCGGTCGTGGGGTAGCTCCTCTCGGCCGTGCTCCTAGTGCGCGACGCCGCCGCCGGGGCGCTGTTAGTGCGCGACGCCGCCGCCGGGGCGCTGTTAGTGCGCGACGCCGCCGCCGGGGCGCTGTTAGTGCGCGACGCCGCCGCCGGGGCGCTGTTAGTGCGCGACGCCGCCGCCGGGGCGCTGTTAGTGCGCGACGCCGCCGGCGGGGGAGGCGGGGAGGCGGGGGCGCTCTTAAATGGCGCGCCGGTCGCGGGGAGGCGAGGGCGCTCTTAAATGGCGAGCCGGTCGCGGGGAGGCGAGGGCGCTCTTAAATGGCGCGCGGGTCGCGGGGAGGTGAGGGCGCTGCAAAATGGCTGTCTGGGGAGGCCTTACAAATAGCTGTGAAAAGAAGACAAGCGAAAAGCAAAGGAGAAAAGGAAAGATATAAACATCTGAATGCAGAGTTCCAAAGAATAGCAAGAAGAGATAAGAAAGCCTTCTTCAGTGATCAATGCAAAGAAATAGAGGAAAACAACAGAATGGGAAAGACTAGGGATCGCTTCAAGAAAATCAGAAATACCAAAGGAACATTTCATGCAAAGATGGGCACGATAAAGGACAGAGATGGTGTGGACCTAACAGAAGCAGAAGATATTAAGAAGAGGTGGCAAGAATACACAGAAGAACTGTACAAAAAAGAGCTTCAAGACCTAGACAATCATGATGATGTGATCACTGACCTAGAGCCAGACATCCTGGAATGTGAAGTCAAGTGGGCCTTAGAAAGCATCACTACGAACAAAGCTAGTGGAGGTGATGGAATTCCAGTGGAACTATTCCAAGTCCTGAATGATGATGCTGTGAAAGTGCTGCACTCAATATGCCAGCAAATTTGGAAAACTCAGCAGTGGCCACAGGACTGGAAAAGGTCAGTTTTCATCCCAATCCCAAAGAAAGGCAATGCCAAGGAGTAGTGCTCAAACTACCGAACAATTGCACTCATCTCACACGCTAGTAAAGTAATGCTCAAAATTCTCCAAGCCAGGCTTCAGCAATATGTGAACCGTGAACTTCCTGATGTTCAAGCTGGTTTTAGAAAAGGCAGAGGAACCAGAGATCAAATTGCCAACATCCGCTGGATCATGGAAAAAGCAAGAGAGTTCCAGAAAAGCATCTATTTCTGCTTTATTGACTATGCCAAAGCCTTTGACTGTGTGGATCACAATAAACTATGGAAAATTCTGAAAGAGATGGGAATACCAGACCACCTGATCTGCCTCTTAAGAAATCTGTATGCAGGTCAGGAAGCAACAGTTAGAACTGGTCATGGAACAACAGACTGGTTCCAAATAGGAAAAGGAGTACGTCAAGGCTGCATATTGTCACCATGTTTATTTAACTTATATGCAGAGTACATCATGAGAAATGCTGGACTAGAAGAAACACAAGTTGGAATCAAGATTGCTGGGAGAAATATCAATAACCTCAGATATGCAGATGACACGACTCTTATGGCAGAAAGTGAAGAGGGGCTAAAAAGCCTCTTGATGAAAGTGAAAGTGGAGAGTGAAAAGGTTGGCTTAAAGCTCAACATTCAGAAAACGAAGATCATGGCATCTGGTCCCATCACTGCATGGGAAATAGATGGGGAAACAGTGGAAACAGTGTCAGACTTTGTTTTTCTGGGCTCCAAAATCACTGCAGATGGTGACTGCAGCCATGAAATTAAAAGACGCTTACTCCTTGGAAGGAAAGTTATGACCAACCTAGATAGCATATTCAAAAGCAGAGACATTACTTTACCAACAAAGGTTCGCCTAGTCAAGGCTATGGTCTTTCCTGTGGTCATGTATGGATATGAGAGCTGGACTGTGAGGAAGGCTGAACGCCGAAGAATTGATGCTTTTGAACTGTGGTGTTGGAGAAGACTCTTGAGAGTCCCTTGGACTGCAAGAAGATCCAACCAGTCCATTCTGAAGGAGATCAATCCTGGAATTTCTTTAGAAGGAATGATGCTGAAGCTGAAACTCCAGTATTTTGGCCACCTGATGCAAAGAGTTGACTCATTGGAGAAGACTCTGATGCTGGGAGGGATTGGGGGCAGGAGGAGAAGGGGACGACAGAGGATGAGATGGCTGGATGGCATCACTGACTCGATGGATGCGAGTCTGAGTGACCTCCGGGAGCTGGTGATGGACAGGGAGGCCTGGCGTGCTGCGGTTCATGGGGTCGCAAAGAGTCGGACACGACTGAGCGACTGATCTGATCTGATCTGATCTGACTAGCGTGTGAGATGAGTGCAATTGTGCGGTAGTTTGAGCATTCTTTGGCATTGCCTTTCTTTGGGATTGGAATGAAAACTGACCTTTTCCAGTCCTGTGGCCACTGCTGAGTTTTCCAAATTTGCTGGCATATTGAGTGCAGCACTTTCACAGCATCATCTTTCAGGATTTGAAATAGCTCAACTGGAATTCCATCACCTCCACTAGCTTTGTTCGTAGTGATGCTTTCTAAGGCCCACTTGACCTCACATTCCAGGATGACTGGCTCTAGATCAGTGATCACACCACTGTGATTATCTGGGTCGTGAAGATCTTTTTTGTACAGTTCTTCTGTATATTCTTGCCATCTCTTCTTAATATCTTCTGCTTCTGTTAGATCCATACCATTTTTGTACTTTATCGAGCCCATCTTTGCATGAAATGTTCCTTAGGTATCTCTGATTTTCTTGAAGCGATCCCTAGTCTTTCCCATTCTGTTGTTTTCCTCTATTTCTTTGCATTGATCGCTGAAGAAGGCTTTCTTATCTCTTCTTGCTATTCTTTGGAGCTCTGCATTCAGATGTTTATATCTTTCCTTTTCTCCTTTGGAAAAACCATAGCTTTGACTAGATGGACCTTTGTTGGCAAAGTAATGTCTCTGCTTTTTAATATACTTGTCTAGATTGGTCATAACTTTTCTTCTAAGAAGCAAGCGTCTTTTAATTTCATGGCTGGAGTCACCATCTGTAGTGATTTTGGAGCCCCCAAAATAAAGTGTCTCACTGTTTCCACCATTTGCCCATCTATTTGCCATGAAGTGAGAGGACCACATGCCATGATCTTAGTTTTCTGAATGTTTTAAGCCAACTTTTTCACTCTCCTCTTTCACTTTCATCAAGAGGCTCTTTAGTTCTTTGCTTTGTGCCATAAGGGTGGTGTCATCTGCATATCTGAGGTTACTGATATTTCTCCTTGCAATCTTGATTCCAGCTTGTGCTTCATGTAGTCCAGCATTTTTCATGATGTACTCAGCATATAAATAAGAGTGACAATATACAGCCTTGAAATACTCATTTCTCGATTTGGAACCAGTCCATTGTTCCATGTCCAGTTCTAACTGTTGCTTCTTGGCCTGCATACAGATTTCTCAAGTGGTAGGTCAGGTGGTCTGGTATCTCCTAAGTTTTACCATTTTTAAGTGTACAGTTCAGTGGCTTTTAGTACATTCACATTGTTCTGCAACCATTACTCCATCCATTTCCAGAGCTTTTTCCTCTTCCCAGATAGAAATTCCACATCCGTTAAGTAATAACTCTCCGTCCTCCCCATCCCATGCCCTGGCATCCACTGTCCCACTTCTTTATCTATGGGACTGACTGCTGTAGGGCCCTCATGTACCTGGCCCTCATGTAGCGTTTGTTGTTTGTGACTGGCTTATTTCTCTCAGCATACTATCCTCAGGGCTCATCCACGTTATGGTCTGGGTCAGAATTTCTTTCCTTTTTTAAGGGCTGAATGATACTCCATTAAAAATTAGAAGTTTATGCAACATTTTGTTTATCCATGATTCATCTGTCAGTGGACCCTTGGGTAGCTTCCACATTTTGGCTCTTGTGAACTGTGCTAATGTGAACATGGGGTAAAAATATCTTAGTCTCCGCTTTCAGGACATTTGCGTGTCTTAAGAGTTATTACTTAATGGATGTGGAGTTTCCATCTGGAAATGGGTGGAGGTGATGTTTGCAGAATGATGTGAATATACTGAAAGCCACTGTGTACCCAGAAGTGTGTGCTGAATCATATGGTAGTTCTACTTGTAATTTTTTGGGGGAGCCACCATACTGTCTTCCCCAGTAGTGGGAGCCTGTATGGCTCTCCTGCTGGGTTAAATTTGATGAGCTTAGTAAAACTGACAAATTGAACATGGAGACAGAAAAGAATAACATTTTATTAATTTTGCCTTTTGAGCCCAAACCTGCTAACTCAAAGGAAACCTAATATAGACAGAATGATTCATCATTTATCATGAGAAGGCAACACACAGAATATAGCCTTCATCCTAACCTCCCTCTTCCTCCTTTTACAGACTGGTGATATAGATGGATAAGCACGTCTTTTCCACATGTTTGTCAAGTAGACAGGAGGGGTCAGTGGCATCTGGGCCCAGGCAGCTCTGAGGAGGGACCAGACATCCCCACCACCCAGGTTAGTCTAGAAAAGGACATATTTTCTCTGCATTTGCCCCGAGCGCCTGGACATGAAGGGGACGGTAGTACTTCGTGGTTAAGTAACACAGTAGTGGATGTGTTACAGAAGGGGGACCCCTCACAGGCCTGAGGGTGGGCTCTTATCTAACACTCAGAAGTGAATTGTCTGAGGAGACAGTAAGAGTCAGGCTCACGCCCTGAGGCTGTGATGAAGGCTGATGAAGCAGATACTGATGAAACAGAAGGCTTTACTGGGAAGGGTCACCCGGTGGGAGGACAGTGGAGTCAGGGAACCAGGAGACCTGCTCCGCCATGTGCGCCCAGTCTCAGGGTTTATGGTGATGGGTTGGTTTTCTGGGTCGTCAGTGGACAGTCATCTTGTTTGGCCCATGTTAGGTCCAATTCCCGGTGTCAAGGGCATCTCAGACAAGGCTCATCCCACCTCGAGGGCTTCTGGGAGGTTGGAATGTACTATGGGCTGGCATCTCCTCCCTCCTTTCGGCCCCTCCCAAATTCTTCCTTATCCTTATCGGGACCTTCTGTTGTGAGATAATTCATACAGACGGTCACTGTTCTGCCTGGCCAGGTGGGTGGCTTCAGTTATTGGTTCCTGAACCTCTGTGAGGATCTTAGGTCATTGGTTTTGTTATGGTTGAGATAAAACATGAGGTTTACTTTCAGTGAGTCAAGGATCTGGGGCTTCAGGTGTGAAATGTGAGAAGCGCTACGCAGTGAATGGTGGAGACGTGGGGTCAGCCCTGCGGCCACAGCTCCTAGGCCCTCCGGTCACTGGCCTTTCCCTGGACCCACTGGTTCCTCTTACCAAGCTGGAGGGACTCCCTTAGGGTGTGAGCCTGACTCTTACCTCATTCTGATAAGCCTGCCTCATGGGAATGAAATAAAATTCATAATTGATGGCAAGATGAGGAAAACCTCAAAATAAAATTTTTCTCTGCCCATTTGGGCCTCCTCCCCCCTTTAGTGCACACTCTGCACCTGCACTGACCAGCCCTCCTGAGAGAGGGGGCTTCCTTCGCCTCCTTTAGGGGGCCTGGTGACCCACCACCCACCAGTTGTACGTGCAGGTCTGCGTTGTTCAAACTGTCAATGAGACATTTGATGCATGACCCCTTGCTCAGAAGCAAAAGACCAACTCCCAGGCTGGCTCCAATAAAATTCTCCATTTCTTTCTTGGATGAACTGTTGGTTAATTTTCCCATCAACAATAGAAAGACTTTTTTTTCTTTTTTTAAAAAAAAGCACTTTTGTGAACATTCTGTCAGTGTCCGAAGCAGCAGTGGGGGGTGGGTGCTGTGACCCTGTGAGGCCCAGGGGGTCAGGGACTCACTGAGAACCCCAAGCGGAGCTGCAGTTAGTTCTCACAGGTCAGTGCAGCTCTCTCTGTGTGGTGGAGGGTGAAGCGCAAAGAGGAGCCAGGGCCGCTCGGTCTTGCTCTTTCCAGTACTGCTGGCCGCAGGTCAGTGACTAGGCATCCATGGCTACAGGTTGCTTCCAGCTGGGCCAGGAGGTGGTGAGGCTGACTGTAGGCTTCGTGAGAGCAGGAAGCTGTCAGAAGCAGCTGTAGTGGGAGTGACGTCTGGGCCTCTAGTGTGCGGTTGGGAGTTGAGCCCAGCCCTGTTCTACTACCCCATCAGCCCTGGAAACACTGCCTTCACTTCAGAAGGTGAAGAGGGTGAGCTGTGGCTGACGTTGAAGACGGTGAGGGGAACTCAACTTTGATGGAAAATACAGTGAGTTTTGGAAGGAGGAAGAGCCGTTTCCAGGATTTAAGGAAAAGGAATTCTGTTGGAAGGATTCTGTGTCAGAAGTTGTCTAGTATGGTTTCACTCTTACGGGGAGTTGTGTGTATTTTTCAGTGATCACACTGTAGCAGGGTCACGTGGCCTTAGGGTGTTCTTGAGAAGACATGTCTCAGTACCAGCAGGCTGGCCTGCTGCCCCTCCTTCCTCCCTTTCTCCCTCCTTCCCTCTAGGTCCTCTGGCTGAAGGGCTCTTTATGGAGGAGAGAACAGGGAGCCTGGGGAAGGGCGGGGCCCTGGGCCCTTATCTAAGCTGACAGCGGTAGGTGGTGCCCAGTAGCAAACCCTGTGTCCTCCTGCTCCTGTCCCCCACTCCTGTGTCTCCCCACTCCTGTGTACCCCCTCCTGTGTCCCCCCGTCTTGTGTCCCCCCACTTCTGTGTCCCCCCACTCCTGTCCCCCCCACTCCTGTGTCTCCCCACTCCTGTGTCCCCCACTCCTGTGTTCCCCCACTCCTCTGTCTCCCCACTCCTGTGTCCCCCCTCTCTTGTGTCTTCCCACTCCTATCCCCCCCACTCCTGTGTCTCCCCACTCCTGTGTCCCCCACTCCTGTCCCCCCCACTCCTGTGTCCCCCCACTCCTGTCCCCCCCACTCCTGTGTCCCCCCACTCCTGTCCCCCCCACTCCTGTGTTCCCCCACTCCTGTGTCCCCCCATTCCTGTGTCCCCCTACTCATGTCCCCCCCACTCCTGTGTCCCCCCACTCCTGTCCCCCCCACTCCTGTGTCCCCCCACTCCTGTCCCCCCCACTCCTGTGTCCCCCCACTCCTGTCCCCCGCCTCCTGTGTCCCACCCCGCTCTTGTGTCCACTGCCCAGCTGAGCAGCTGGGGTGTCGCCTCTCTGTACTCCAAGGTCTCTGTCCCCACCATGCCTGCCAGGAGCAGGGTTCCATGACAGAGCAGTGGGCGTGGAGGAGCCACTCGACGTGTCTTTCAGGCTTCCTCACTGGGAAGCCAGGAAGCACCAGACAGAGGCCACAGGGATGGGCTCCCTCCCTCCCAGTTCTTGTGGGACATCAGGTCGTCGCAAGTTTCAGCTGCTGCTGGGCCTTAGCTTTCAGGATTGTAGGATATTCTAGGCCTTTTGAGAGAAGATGGGCAGTGAGAGCAGATGGCTTTCATTTATTTTTTCTTTGCCCTGTTTTTTGTTTAATTAATTTATTTTTTAATTGAGGGATAATTGCTTTACAGAATTTTGTTGTTTTCTGTCAAACCTCAGCATGAGTCAGCCATAGGTGTACATATATCCCCTCCCTTTTGAACCTTCCTCCCATCTCTGTCCTCATCCCACTCCTCTAGGTTGATACAGAGCCTCTGTTTGAGTTTCCTGAGACGTACAGCAAATTCCTGTTGGCTGCCCTATTTGTTTTTAGGTGAAGTTGTACAGTTTTCTGTGTCTTGGTGGTTGTGTGTTATGAGCACTGCTGTGGAGCAAGCTGGGCTTTTACTGGTGCAGGGGGACTGTTCTGCAAGCTGGACTTAGTGGAGATTGTTTTAGGCCCCAAAACAATGTGTCCTGGTCCCTTTGGTGTCAACCAGATACAGGTTCCTAGATCATCCTGGAAAATCGCCTCCTCCAGAAAGGGTTTTCTGCATTTATTGGCTCAGTTAGGACCTGTGGTTAGTGTCTCCACAGCCCAGCCCCCCCACCCCTAGGCTTCTGGGGCGTCTCCTATTTCTGAGCTCTCTGTGGCCCCCAGGTCACCACGTGCAGGATCTTTGTCTTGACCATCAGTGTAGGACCCTTCCATGGAGGATTGGCTCTCAGAGGCCCCCTTGTGTTGGCCTTCACTTCAGATGTGTCAAAAGTGGATGCAAAGCTCACCTACAATGAAGGCGAATCTTAATGTTTGAAAGGCTCCTGAAGAGAAACCACTGCACATGAATGTTTCATGAAGGAGGGTCATCCAGAGTGTAAGGCTGATGTACAGGTGAAAAATCATGTTTGTGGACATGTGTGTAATCCTAATACAGAATTCATGGCTGTGGCTCTGTCCAACCCCAACTCTGAGCCAGCGAGGGGACACCTCGCCTGTGAACATCCACTTCTTTTGTGGAAAACCTGTGTGGAGAAGTGGTGAATTCACACCAAAGGCAATACCCTATAGGGGGCTACATACAGCCTGTTGATTTTTGTGGAGGTGGGTGGTGGGGAATCCTGGAATTGGCACTTACTTGTTAATTGTTGACTTTTCCTGTTTTTTTCTCTGACCTTAACAAACACCCTTCCATCAAACGACTTCTGAAAGTGACGGTGTTCGTGGCACAGTCCTGTCTGACTCTGCGACCTCGTGGACTGTAGCCTGCCAGGCTCCTCTGTCCATGGAATTCTCTAGGCAAGAATACTAGAGTGGGTTGCATTTCCCTTCTCCAGGGGATCTTCCCAACCCAGGGATGGAACCCAGGTCTCTTGCATTGCAGGTGGAGTCTTTACCGTCTGAGCCACCAGGGAAACCAAATGACATTAAAATAGTGATGAAACTGTCATCTTGTTGGGAGAACCATTCTAATAGCTCCTCTGGCCCTTGCAGATGTAGAGACCTTGTACGGAGCCATGACAGGTTGTCCTTGTGAAAGTATAGGACCCACTGTCTGGGAAGATTACAGGCTCTGGAAGTCACTGGTGCTTAGTGGTGGTACCTGACGGTGGCTCCTTAAGGGAGACACATAACCTGGTCCTTCCCTTCCCTGCAGGTACACAGAGGAGACGCGGACACCACCACATCCGGCCAGAAGCCTGGCTTCCTTGTGGAAAGTCTCTGGCTGCCAGCACCCCTGGGCAGGAATATGGCCTCAAGCCGGCTAGGGGCCAGGGGGCAGTGCCTCCGTTTGCTGAAGACGAGGGGCTTCTTGCTGCTGAAGCTCTCGGCCGCCGTCTTGGCCGTGCTTCTCTTCTGTGAATTTCTGATCTACTACCTCATTATCTTCCGGTGCAGCTGGCCTGAGCTGAAAACTCCTGAAGGTGCCAGCACCCTTGGGGCCCCCAAGGCCCCTGAGCCTGTGCTCAGAGCCATGTTCTTGGCTGACACCCACCTGCTTGGGGCCATAAGAGGCCACTGGCTGGACAAATTACGGAGGTAACTTGGGCCAAATTCAGTTTTCTGCAGGTCTGTAGGCCTCTTCCCACAGGTGGGGTCTCACGGTCCCCCATGTATTTCTGTCTTCACCACCTCAAGGGCTCGTGGGCACTGGGTTGCTTCCACCCTTTGACCTTTGTGGGTGACGCCACCAGAGGGTTGATGGGGGCACCTCCTGTCCCAGTGGCCCTGTCTCTGACCCCTTTTTGTCACCCTGGCTGCACTTGTGCCTCCCTGAATAAGCCTTCACTCCTGGGGTGGGTGGAGCATCCTGGGGCGCCAGGACATCCCCGGGCGGGGGTGGGGGAGGCCAGACAGATGAAGGCAGGGCTACTGTATTTCCTCTCAGAGCTTTAAACCCCGGGAGGTGTAAGGTAGACAAGAACCGGAACATACCACCCCTCCTTTCCTCTTGGCCTCCAGGGAGTGGCAGATGGAGCGAGCCTTCCAGACAGCGGTATGGCTGCTGCAGCCAGAAGTTGTCTTCATCCTGGGGGACATCTTCGATGAGGGGAAGTGGAGCTCCCCCGAGGTGGGCATGTGCCCCAATGCCTGGGGCTGCACTGAGGTTCAGGGAGCCCAGGGTGTGCGGAGTCCTGGCGCTGGGCGCGGGGCTCCAGTGTCCGCAGTCGTAGGCTCCATGTCCCCGCCGGTTGTGGGTCCTGTTTGTGTAAGAGATGTCTGTGAAGGTTGGCAGATGCTTCCCACGACCCTCTTGGAAGGGAAGGTCCACAGGAGGGAAGCATCTGGGTTGTCCCCAGGGTTCAGGATGCATGCTGAAGTGTGGTTTAACACTTAAGAGGCTGGGCTGCCTATGAGGTCATGGTCTTCCTCTAAGGGAGGTGAGGGGTTGCTGGTGGGAGGTTTCTCTGCCCTCAGGGGTGAGACCAGGTGCTTTGAGCTTTCCAGGAACCAGAGGGCAAGGCTGTTCTCACCTTGGCTGACAGAACGCTTGGCTTACTGCATTCTTGGGATTAATGGGGGAAAGAAAAGCACCATTCTTGCTGCTTAGTTAAAAATATTCAGTCACTGATGGTTTGAAAAGTGAAAGTGAAAGTCACTCAGTCGTGTCCGACTCCTTGCAACCCCATGGACTATACAGTCCATGAAATTCTCCAGGCCAGAATACTGGAGTGGGTAGCCTTTCCCTTCTCCAGGGGACCCCAACCCAGGGATTGAACCCAGGTCTCCCACATTGCAGGCAGATTCTTTACCAGCTGAGCCACAAAGGAAGCCCAAGAACACTGCAGTCTTGGGCCTATCCCTTCTCCAGTGGATCTTCCCAATCCAGGAATTGAACCAGGGTCTCCTTCGTTGCAGGTGGATTCTTTACCAGCTGAGCTATCAGGGAAGCCTGATAGTTTTGGAAGATACTTGAAAAAAAATTTCAATTAATTAAAAAAAAAATCTTCCAGATGGTTTTGGAAGATATTCTTTAAAATTAATTGAAATTTACTGGGACACTTCAAATGGTGTACAAAGAAAGTCCAGATCTGATGGGAACCCGTTTGTGGGGTTGCAGTGTTGGTGGTTGTTCTTCCGTCACTAAGTTTTGCCCGACTCTCTGCGACCCACGGACTGCAGCACATTATGTTTTGCTGTCCTTCACCATCTCCCAGAGTTTGATCAAACTCACGTCCATTGAGTCGGTGATGCCATCCAACCATCTCATCCTCTGTTGCCCCCTTCTCCTTCTGCCCCGAGTCATTGGTTTCATCTAGTCCAGAACTAATTGTGAAACCATGGAAATGCTGTGTGTAAAAAGCAACTGGTTGTAGAGTGAGCTTGGATATAAATGCTGCTTTAGAAAATTAAGGGGAGCATGTTATATTTTTCTAATTTTATGTTATTCTAACTCTAAGTATTATTTGTTAAAGTCTTTGTAAAGTACTGAAGGAATCTGTCCAGTTTATTTCCATAGGTTGGGCCAAATTTAAGACTTTAGGACAAAGTTGACTACTGTTCAGCTAGGTATCATCCAGCCTAGAGTGTTTGTCCAGTTTTTTAGGCTTAATAAAAATAAGGACTGAAACATCATCTCAGGCTTAAATAGTAAAGTCAGAGAAGCCTGGAGAGATTTTTTCTCTTTCCCCCACATCTTGTCCGTCCCCACCCACCCACCCAGCCCCAGGGAGCATAACCCTGAGGGAGGCACTGGTCCTCATTCCGGAGGGGCCCACCCTGAGCTGGATGTTTCTGCAGCCATTTTTAGGACATGTCCTGATCTGAGGGGATCCTCAGCCTGGGGTCCGTGCATGGCTGTCAGGCGACATTGAAGTAGCGGGTGTGTGAAGAGGATGGTTTGGGGAGATAAACTGTTTCATTCAAACTTGGCACCAGGTTAAATACTTAGGTTAGTCTTGGGAAAAGAATGGTAGAAATACTGCACATTGGCTTTTTGGATGTCTGATCCCGGCAGGGAGTGACCTTCCCACCCTACAACCTGGCAGGGCGGTTCCCTGGGATGAACTGTGTGCTTCTCTCTGCAGGCCTGGGCAGACGATGTGGGGCGCTTCTGGAAGGTGTTCCGACACCCGCCCCACGTGCAGCTGCGGGCCGTGGCTGGCAACCACGACATCGGCTTCCACTACCAGTGAGTGGTCAGCGGAGGCACCTTCCCCCTGCCCAGCCCAGGGGGGACCTTGCCTGTGGGGTCAGGTTCTGAGGGCTCCTGCACATCACTCACCAGCCCTACCACCTAGCTGAACGTGCCTCAGAGTGGTTCTCACTTGAACTTAATGTTTTGTGACCAGTTTTGTTTGGGAATCAGAAAACAAGATGATTTGGGCTTTAATAGCTGATGTTTACATGGCGCCGGCCTATTGTGAGCACAGCGCTTCCATACATTCAATCTCTTTCTTTACCTGTTATTTTTATTGCTTTACTCACTCTACCAGTGAAGGAGCTGGAGCTCTGGGGATGAAGTCGATCACCCTGGGCCCCAGACTCTGGACTCCAGGCCCCAGGTCGGACAGTGGTGGTAGCACCCTGCTTACCCAGGGCAAGTGGGAGCTCAGAACCAATGTGCTGGTTGGGCCTTCAGGTCCTGGATGTTATTTTTCCTGTGTTCTTGATAATTCTTAGGATGTTTTAAGAATGACTTGTTCTGAAAAATATTTCTTTTCACAATTGAATGTAGGATGGACACATACAGAATAAAACGATTTGAGAAAGTTTTCAACCCTGAAAGGCTGTTTTCTTGGAAAGGAATTAAGTGAGTATTTTGTGAATTCTTAATGAAGACCCCTAGAATGTGACTTAAGAAAGTGTAAACACGATGGTTGTCTTCCAGATCATGGGGTTAATCAACTCCTGACCTCTGAATTCTTTAAACGCCAGGCACCTCTTTGTGGCCAGTGGACATGTGTGCAGGACACGATGGCACATTTAACGGGTCTGTGACGATGTCTCTGAGGGAGGAGGTGCCAGGGCACCTCAGCTGACCTGCTGTCATCTGGGTTTGGGCTTCTTGCCCAGTTAGCTTTGCAGGGCCCCTTCCCCGCCTACCCCTCCTCCCCACCCGACCCGGCCTGGTCTTAGGCTCTGCTCTGATGTCTTATTCCACGTCACCCCCACAGGAAGCCAGGGCTGTGGGTGGCTGTCATCTCTCCACCTTACATCCCAGGCCCAGGGACACAAGGTCAGGTGCTGAGAGTAGTGGTCACCTGGGGCCTCTTACTAGTTCAGGGTGGAAAAGCCTTTCCTGTCTTGGATTCGACTCCCAGAGATGCTGTCTTGTCCTCTTAGCATTGTCTGCACCTGCAGGCACAGTGCAACAGGACTGGGATCTCTTCTCTGTGGGGTGCAGCTTCCGGGTCCCAGAGCACAGGTGCCTGCAGACAACGCCAGTGCCCATGGGTTGACCTCCTGTCTCTCCGCAGTTTCGTGATGGTCAACAGTGTCGCGCTAGAAGGGGATGGCTGTGACATCTGCTCCAGGGCAGAGGCTGAGCTCCTGGAAATCTCTCACTGGCTGAACTGCTCTCGGGAGGTAGGACACCCCTCAACCCCTGCCCTACTCTAGGGGCACGGCCATCCCTGCTTCTCCCTCCCTCTCACCATCCAGTGTCCAGTGAGTGAAAAGCCTGGCCTCTGACCTGTAGGAGCATAGCCCCCGTGGGTGTGGAGACAGGCAGCGGCTGCCAGCCTCGGCCCCCATCCTGCTACAGGTGAGGGGACCCCACCCAGCAGCCTGCGAGTATGTGGGGGAAGCGCTGGGTCTCACGGTCTCCTGACCCCTCTCTGGTCTCGACAGCACTTCCCGCTTTACCGGAGAAATGATGCCAACTGCTCCGGGGAGGACGCAGCACCCCCCGATGAGAAGTATACCCCCTTCAAGGAGCGCTATGACGTGCTGTCCTGGGAGGTCTCGCGGAAGGTGTGCGGGGATGTGGGGATGCAGGGTGGGGCAGGTGGCACCTACACAGGCGTTTCATCTTCCCCCTAGGAAACCCACTCCTAAGATCTGGGTGATGGTAGTCTCAGCTCTTGTTTATTTTGTTTCCCACCAACATGTATCTAGGACAGTGAATGAAACTAAAGACTAGAGTCTTAAGACTTAATTAGAATGTCCTTCCTAAATATATACACACAAATATTTATATACTGTATGGTGTATATAATATATAAAACAAAATATACATTTGTGAAATCAATTTATTATAATATTTATAAAAAAGAAAATATAATTAAAACCATGCAATCTGGGATGGAAAAATAGATTCTCCCCGAGAGCCTGGGCTTACTTTTGACGGAGTCTGAAAAGACTGAAGGACTTGAGGGCAGAGGGAGCTGCTGGGGGTGTGTGTGTCCCCAGGCCCCGGCGACCTCTCACTGCCTCCACTCTTGCCACAGCTGCTGTGGTGGCTGCAGCCGCGCCTCATCCTCAGTGGCCACACGCACAGCGCCTGCGAGGTCCAGCACAGGGCAGGCGTCCTGGAGGTCAGTGTGCCATCTTTCAGTTGGAGGAACAGAAACAACCCCAGTTTCATCATGGTATGTGAATGTTTATTTTCGTCTCAAAGCTTCCACAGTATTTAAATCAGCACAGTGATCACCTACTGAATTGCAGCATGAATTGCCGCAATCTGTGAAAACATACAGAAGCTGTAACCACACCCCTCCCAGCACACCCAGCAGCGTGAACCCCTTTTGGGGACAGTTGTTTCTGGTGGGGTGGTGAGGGGACCATCTCACAGTGTCTCGTCCCGCAAGGACAGCAGTGCCCTGGGAGCTCTGCCTTCTATTTTCTAAGTAGACAGGGTCATCCTGTCTTATTTTCCACACACGCCTATTTGTGCTGACAGACAGATGCTGTGGGTCTTGCACGTTTGTCAGGGACGTTAGTGACGACCTAAAGCTTCAGCTCCTTTCTTTGAGCCCTGAGGCCATGCCCAGCTTATAGTGCTTTCACATCAGGAGTTTTTACTTAATAACAGGATGGGGAAAACCTTCTGCTTTCAAATTCAAAGTAAATGAACATGCCCCACTGCTATTCCACACAGCAAAAATGTCTACCCCCCCCAAAAAAAAAGGTGCATTGAAATGCCCCCCACACATGCATTTCTAGGTGACAGGTTGCTTACTTCAGCATCAAGTGGCATGAAAAACAGCCGTGTCCTGTTTTTTCCTGGATGACCACTGATCTAAGTCTCCAGGCCTTTCTGAATCCTCTCCTGCATGGCCTTTGGGTTTAGAGGACCTCCCCACCCCGTATTAGGAGCTAGATTCAGTGGGGGATCTGCTCCCGGGCCATGTGCACTCAGCCCCCAGGACCCAGCATGTGGAATGGGGGCAGTGTGGCCTGCAGTGTCCTTGGTCTCAGGTTCATTGGGCCCAGCAGCTCACTCCCTTGGTCCTGTCTGTGGGTTGGTGCCATCCACGCAGCTGATGGTCTTGATTGCTCCCCAGGGCAGCATCACATCCATGGACTACGCCCTTGCCAAGTGCTACCTGCCGCGTGAGGACATGGTTCTGACCACATACTGTGTGGCAGCCGGGTGCCTCGTGCTCATCATGTTAATCCCCACTGGGCTTGTGTCTGCACCTTTTCATTTTGGTCAGAGGGTGCTCAGAAAATTTAAGACCATGTGAGTAGCAGCAGACTTTTACTTTTAGCAGTAGTAAGTCTCAAAGCCAAAGAAAATAAACTTTGGGGGGTGCTCATGGACCTTGAGACTACAGTGGGCCGTGAGCACCACTCCTGGGTTCCAGATCACTTGTGTCAGGCCCTGCAGGATCAGTGCTGCTCTCAAGCTGCAAAAATGGGACCTGTCTGTACACCGGGTCTGTCTGCTTGTTTATCAAGTGTGTGTGTTATCAAAGACTCTGTACAGTGTGCAGAAGCTGCATGTGATCACTGGCATGCACTGGACAGCCTCCCTTCCCCAGGACTCTTCCCCAGGATGGAGGGCCAGCTGTACACATATGTGGGGTCTGCGTCTGTCCTCCTGTGAATGTTCTCAAGTTTCTGTTTTATAAAGTTGTGTGCTTAAAATAAAATACAGATGGTACAAGCAAGAATATATTGTTCTCGCAGACTTCTTTATTTCTGTGCTAAATTAATGGAATCAGATTTTTAGATGAGTGTAATTTCCTCTCCGAGTTGTTAAATCTGAATTGAATGTCTGTCAGTAGAAAGTCGAAAAATTGGACCAGGAAGAGGCTTTTGGTATTTAAAATAAATATGCCGTAGTAATTTTAAGCCTCATAAAACCTGTGTCTGTGTGTGTTTTAGAGAATCTAGCTCTTCAATCAGACTTATCTAAATAGGAAGTTTAGTTACAGGGGAATTGTTGAATTATAATTCATATAAAAATACAGTTTCATTCTTTTGGGTATATATTGGGGCTGTAGCTATTAAGATTCTCTTCATGCTGTATTGTGAAAATGCAATCGAAACTGAAGATTGTTTCCCCTTTGTAAGTTTCAGTTCATCTGAGAGTTTAATGGAACAATCAAGGATGGCAGGAGCCCAAATTCAGTGATAATGATTCAAAATATGTAATGGTGCACTGTATGTAAAGCTGTCATTCTTTATTTCATGGAAAACTAGTGTGTAAATGTGGATGAGTTTACAAAAGATTGTAAGATGCTGCTTTAGAGAGTAAACTTTAAAACATTAAAGACCATAAAGACAAAATGGAAGTTAATGTCAGCAACCATGTTGTTAGGATATGACCTCAGACAGTTTGAACAGGTTATCCTTGACCTGAGAGCACCGGCCTCAGGGTGGTGGACAGATGAGGCTGGCTTTTGAGGTCTTGTGCTCGATGGCGCTCACAAGGCTGCATTTGCAGATCTTTCAGGGTTGAGGAACAGCTGTATTCGTGTTTCAAATAAAGGTTTTGTTGTGTTTCTTCTTCAAAAGGCAAATCAGAGTCTGTCCTTTGACTCCCCGCAGGCCAGACACAGCCTGAAACCCTTGTCTTTTCCTTGCTATTTATGATGGGACCTGTGCTCAAGGAAGTAGTTCAGAAACTTTGACTAAGGGAACAGGTGGCCTTTAAAAAGTCTTTAAATAGCCAGATAATGGAGAAACATTTTTTTGGATAGAAAAATGTCCCTGGTTCCCTGAAAGAGGCTTGTGGGCATGGCATTCTGTGAGAGGTGGAGGATTACTGTGTCACTTACAAATATTTATATAAACGTATATACACGTATCTATTGATCAATGAGTATTATAAAGAGTACCAGCCTGATAAACCCCTAAACTCTACATACACCATTTGTTCTCTTCCTCAAAGCAAGTGCAGTGATGAGGATGACTCTTCAGCTCAACAGAAACGCATTTCTTTACAGGGACAGCCACAGTCAAGGCACGAAGATCTATAGGGATTTTCCTTGAGTAGTTAGTTATCAAAATAATATTACATCTTGTGGTCTGTACAGTGTAATAAACCAGCAATAAAACAGCAACAGGAAGAACCTATTAAAGGAGGCGCTGCCACAGCAGTGGAGTCTGGGGGACCACAGTGGACGGGACTCATGTGAACTGGAGGAATGTGGCCCCAGTGAGTGGGGGCTTTCTGCTGACACGTGGAAGGTCAAGGGGCTCCAGCAACAATGCTGAAGCTGGCCTCCCCTGGAGACGGAACTGAACCCCACTGCGGCTCAGGGTCTCCCCTGAGTCGGGGGCTCATCCGGTCAGAAAGGCAATCCCCGGTCAGGCCTGAGCTAGTGTGTCTCCCCATCTTCCAACTTCTCCACGAGTCAGGGGGTCCCTACCCCTACACAGACCAGGGTTTGGGGGGAGTGAGGGGACAGAGGTGGCTGGGGGCCCGGTGGTAACGAAAGCCCCGCAGACAGCCCCAGGGCGGATGGATGAACAGGACTCCTTGAGTTGTGCCTGGCGGGCCTGGGATGGGGGGCGGGGCGGGGGCGGGGCAGCGGGGGGCGGGGGGCTCACAGGAGCTCGTACTGCTTGAGGTGCATCCGCTGGATGATGTCCCTGCAGTCGTTGAAGACGCGGCGGATGTTCTCCGTGTCCACGGCGCACGTGAAGTGAGGGTAGCAGTAGTGTTTGCCGTCGCCGGTGGCCGTGCTGATGCGCTGTGGGGACACGGCCGTCAGCTCCGGGGTGGGGGGCGGGGATAGGGGGTTTCTGCCAGGGTTGAGCTCCCCAGAACCCACTTTCTATGCAAATTTGAAATCAGCTCAGAATACAGTTTCTTTTCAAAATGAGGACATTTAAACCTGAGTGGGTCTGTTTCTCTGTGACCCCTGAGCCGAGGGGGAGTAAACACCCCGCCCCCCGCCCCTTTGGGAAAAGGCGACATGCGGATGTGTGGCTGTCTCGGGGTCGCCCCGGGGCCTGCGCCCTGACCGGCGCTGCTGACAAGCTGTGTGACCCGAGGTCGTAAGTCCATCTCTCGGAGGCTCGGCGCACTCATCACTCCTCACTCCGGAGAGGGGAAAGGAGCCGTGGGAGGCTGAGCGCAGAGCCGCGCGGGCCGAGGTAGCGGGAAGGCAGAGGGCCGGGAAGTGCTCACCAGGAACAGGTCCCGGATGAAGAATTTTGCCCTCGTGACTTTGGGGTCTTCTCCCGCGTCCGGCGTCGCTGTAGGAGATGAAAGGACCTTTGATTTAAGAGCCATGAAAAAAATACAGCTCGACGGAGGGCCTGAGAGGCGGAGGGCCTTCGGCCATGCAGCCGAAATCTTACTTCCTCCTCCCAGGTCATTTTGATTTTAGCAGTGGTTGGCGTCTGCTGCTGGGAGACGATGTCCACTCACATCAGATGAAATGTCTCACTGACGGGGAGCCCCGCCCCCCGACCGCTGGCACCCCCGGGTCATCCTTAGGTCTCATCCTGAGACCGTCCCAGGAAACATGCTGACCAGACAGGGTGAGGTGGGCAGGAGGCTAGTTTCCCGGAGAGTTCAGAGCAGGCCCCGCCTGTGAGGTGGACGGCGACCCCACCACAAGGCGGGCAGCGTGGGGCCTGGGTGCTGCTTGTGGGCAGCTGCTCCTCGGCCTAGGGAGCCCCCACCAGGCTGGCTGAAGTTGGTGCAGAGACCTAGACAGGCTTCTTCCCTGAAGTCTCTGGGAAAGCCCCATTCATTCTGCTTCATCCCGTTTGGGACTAAACCATGAGGAGTGGGGTTATTGTGCTCTAAGCAAACCCCTCCTTGCAGACTCTGGGGGTGGGATGGGGGGTGGTCTAGGAAACTCAAAACCCAGAAGCAGCCCCTGAAAAGGGGTGTGAATCCTCCAAGGTTTGCCCGACGGGACCTTCTAGGCTGCACCACTGACGGCCTCCTGGGACGGTTGGTTGCCTGATGAAGTCACTATGCTGTGGCCGGAGTCATCGCTGGGGACAGAGGTCTCGACATGGTGCCGGCAGTTCAGGACAGAGGCCTGGCTAGGGCCGCTCAGACAGTGGCTCCCTCTCAGTCTGTGCGGGTCAGTGGGCAGGTCCGCGAGGACTGACCCACAAAAGCCCAGGAGGCAGAGAATCTCCGTTAACCCTCACCCATACCAAGCTGCCTTCCCTCCGCCTGCCCAGTGTGGACCAAGTCAGACTGAAATTTTCACACATGGGACCCTACGGACACTTGAATGCTCTAGTAGCTTAGAGTGGGCAGGGGTCAAGAAGACTGATCAAAATTAACTGAATTTCCCAGATTCATCAGAATTGGGAATTATAGTCACAGTGCTGTTGAAAGAGCAGTTCTTTCCTATAATTCCGAGATAACTTGTTTCAGAATCTTACCGTCTTCAGGAACAGTGTAATTTGCGTACTCTGGGAAATAGTCTTCAATTTTTGATTTCCCCGCTAGCACTTTTTCTGCCAGCATATCCTGTTTGTTCAGGAACAAGATGATGGAAATGGTGCGCAACCACCTGGAAGGAGAAGCAAGCACACAGATGCGGGTCCTCGGCAGCAGCAGGGTGAGGTGACCTGCCGCCCTCTGGATGCGGTGAGGGGCTTGGATTTCTCGACAGCCTGGCACCTCGGCCCCCACTGCATTTGCACGCTTGACACTCCCATGAGGATAAACTTTCCACCAGGATAACTCTGCTCCACCAGGCTGTACATTTACTGGCACCAAAACTAAGCTTCATGTAGGGAATAAGTGCACTTGGATTTGTGTGGTGTAATTTACTAGTAAAGGGTTAGAAAAGCAGGAGAAGTTAAAGCTCCAACAACAGAACAGAGAGGTGGGCATCTGGGGCTCAGGGGTCATCTGGTCATCAGTGGATGCTTCAAATGGGTGCTTTCTGAATGTTAAACCCCAAACAAAGCCAATTTTGAACCATATATATGATTTGGAGATATCCAATGTAGAGATATGGATTTTCCTGACCGAGTCTCCACATTAGATGGGCTGGAAGGGACGCTGCTTATGGTTTGAGAAGATTTATCACGAGGAAAGATTCCTTTGGAAAACAAAGATGGCTGTGCTGAGCGGTATTAGCTCTAAACCCAGGGTGAGGTCGAGTTCACCACCTCTCACCTGTTGTTCCAGATGCTCTCAAAGAGATCCAGCGACTCCCGCAGGCGGTTGGTGTTGTTGTCTTCCCGGATGACCATGTTGTAGCTGCTGCAAGCGGCCACATAGATGATAGCAGTGACGTCTGGGGTGGGGAAGAGGGGCACCTGGGTGACTCACAGCAGTGATGCTCCGTGTCTCCAGGGAGAGCTCCCTCAGTGACAGCACTGGTGACCCCGACCCCCAGAGCAGCAGGGACAGTGTGACCCAGGATGCCAGAATCCCATGTCCAGGGGACCCTTGGTCAAGGCGCTTGATGATGAGCTAGTGGGAAGCAGCTAAGACACGGCAGTGGGAGTGGAGGTGGGTTCATTCCTATTTTCTTGAGAGAGCAGAGAACTCACCATTGAAGCACTGGATCCATTTTCTTCTTTCATCCCTCTGGCCTCCGACATCAAACATGCTGGGGAAGAATGGGGTGAGGAAGGGGTTAACCAGGGCGGGTGGATGCTCCTCCTTTGCTGCTCCCCCAGCCCAAGACTCTCCTTTGCATGATGACGTTGTGGACTGGCCCCATGGGGCCTCCCTGGTCTGGCCCAGCTGGGTGTCCACACCCAGTGTTTGTTCTGGGCCCTTGCCCTGCGGTTGGTCAGTGGCTCTCAGCTCTTGTCCCCCCAGGGAAGCCCCCGCCTGTGTCCTCCTCCTCTGCACCTGCCCAGGCTGCTAGGCTGGCTCACCCTCTCAGCCATGTGGAGCTATGGTACCTTCCTCCCTGCACTGACCACCTGAACTCCAGGGTGTGCACAGGGGTGTGGCAGTGCCTGCCCTCCCAGGATCACCCACCGCCTGGGCCCAGGGGTCCTGCCCACACACTTACTGGAAGTTGACTTTGTCCACTTGGAATCTGGTCTCGAAAATCCCTGAGGTCAGAACTCTGCACCTGAGGAGGTCCTGGGGGCAGAGAGAGGGGAGCAGACCCAGTGACCCTGTCCTTAAGAGTCATCCTGGGGCAGAGAGGGAAGCAGACCCAGAGACCCTGTCCTTAGGAGGTGGCCCCGGGGCAGCCACAAACCGTGAGGTTCTCTCCATCAGAAAAGAAAAGGAAATCAAACACTTGACAAACATTCTCAGTCTCACTCCCCAGAGAAAGTCACAGTTATGTACTGGTCTGGTTTACAGTCTTGATGGCTCAGCTTTCTTTCCTTTAGGAACTTCTAATCTCTCCTGAGTGTCCTCTACTGACAAGGGTCCCTGACAGCCGCCTGGGGTCTGGGAAGCCGGGCCGGTCCTGCCGGCTCTTGCTCTGGGTCAGATTCCCATGGGTGCTGGCTGGTTTCAGACTCTGTCTTCTCCTGTATTTCTAGTCTCTAACATAAAAGATGGTGTATTCCCAAGGGGATGAGAAGGCCATACAGTTTCACAATCTGACACCTCTGCAGGCCAGTCAGGTGTCAGTGTTTCTTTGCTGGTGACCAAATCCATTAGGATGTCAATCAGCCACTGCAGATTCCAGAATTGGGGGAACAGTGGCCCCTTTGAACTGATGAGGAGTCTGAAGACAGAATCCAGGGGCGGGCTCAAGGCCCAGGTAACAGCTCCTGGGTCAGCCTCACAGAGGGATGGATGCTGGGGTGGGTGAGGAGCCCAGACCTCTGGGTGGTGGGAGGCAGGGAGCAGAAACCCTCCAGTCTCCCCAGGTTCGGGCTGCGGTCATGGCCCGACCCCACCTACCTGGTCGGTGGGTGTGTAGTCCACCAGGCTGACGCTGTCGATTCTCTCCAGGAAGCTAGAAAGAAAGCAAGACATGCTGGGAACATCTCCAGGCTGGGAGGTAGGTGCCCATGTTTGGGGGGCCCCCTCGAGCCCAGGGGGACCAGGCAGCCATGGACCAGCAGGTTCATGCTTTATTCCTCAACACGTCTCCCCAGCAGGTCAGTGTCCTCACGGTGCTGATGGGGTGCCAGACCCTTCCCTCCCTCCCCTCTTCCCTTGTGCAAGGCTGGGGTCCTTGCAAGGTTGAGCTGGTGGATGGCTGCTGTGTAGGCACATAGCAGGCCAGACCGTCCCAGTAAGACCGGGGTTCAGAGGGAGTCATGTGTGCACAGGCTGAGCCTGCCTGGGGGGGTCAGTCTGGTCCCCAAGTTCCGATGCTTTACCAGTGGAGGGGCGGAGAGAGGGCAGGACACGGCATGTGTGGGTCCTCCCACCCCCCACCCCTGTTCACATCCACCTTCATGCCCACTCAGCCTTCTCTTCCTACATAGCACTTACAACCACCGGACAAGTTCTATACATATTTGTCTATTATCTGTCTCTCCCTCTGAATTCAGGACCCACCATTCTGTCTCGTTGGATAGGTTTCCCCAGCACCTGGCTTGGCCCCTGCGTGTCTGTGGGATGAGGCGAGCAGGTGCTGCAAGGCCCAACCTGGACCTGGGAGGACATGGGGGGACCTAGGGGATACAGGGGGACCCTGGAGGACACAGAACTGGTAACCAGTGAGCACGGGACCATGTTCCAGGTGGGAGGAGCAGAGTGTGTGAAGACCAGGACGCAACTTGCCCGACATTCCTCCTGGATGGCTCGAGTCCACTGCTCTGATCTGGAGTAAAGCCACGGAGGCTGCCCCTCAGCCTGTGTGCTCAGGAGTTTCTGCACAGCGATGGGTGGGCGCCTCCCCATGGCCACAGCAGCCTCCCCGGCCAGCACTGCAGGCTTTGGAGCTGCTTCCTGGAGGAGGGGCCTAGAAGGGGACGCCTGATAGCTCAGCCTGATGTGAAAACCACAGTGGGGTTCGGCCCAGTCCTCGCTGGCTTTGTGTCTGGTGCATCAGAGGACTCTCAAAGTCCACCCCGACCACCTCACAGGGAAGGAACGGGGCAAGAGCCTTGTGTCTGTGATGGAGGGGAGAGGTGTCTGCACAGTGGTGGTGGGGCTCTGGACCCTGGGGGCTCTGGCAGGGGTGGGGGATGAGCTGCCTCCCTTTCCACTGTGGGGCTGTGATAACTTGAGGCGGTCCTCCTCTTAGCAGGGAAATCTAACATGAACATGTGACAGATGCTGATCCTCTCTGAAAGGGCTGGAAGGAACTGAAAATCAGACCAGGCAGGAAGTCCTTCAGCTCAGAGTTTAGGGGGCACTGCTTTCACACTGGATGCAGACAGAGAGGAGGGGATGAATGAGTCTATTAGATGGCAGTGACTGGTACAAGTAGAAACAATGAAATGTGGTCAACAAAAAAGACATCAAGCATTCCTGAAAGATCAGAGACCACCATCCCAAGGAGGACGCTGTAGGAGTACCCTCCTGACCCAGACAAAGAAAAGCTGTCCCTCGTGTCCCCACCTCTGAGCCCGGGACGGGTGTTAGGGTTCTTCCATGCATTCGGGCTAAGAGGCTTCAGTCATGTCTGACTCTCTGCAACTCTATGGACTGTAGCCCGCCAGGCTCCTCTGTCCGTGGGATTCTTCAGGCAAGAATACTGGAGTGGGTTGCCATGCCCTTCTCCAGAAGGTCTTGTGAACCCAGGGAATGAACCTGCCACTCATGTCTCCTGCATTGGCCGGTGGGCTCTTTACCACTTGCACCTGGTACTTGCCCACCTGGGATCTGACAAGCATCAGTGAACATTTCCCAGGCATCTTCTGAACTGTCACTGATGCAGGATGGTCCTCTGAGTTCACATTTATGCCACAGAAGCTGCAAATTCCCCCAGATGGCTGAGAGCCTAAGGAGTAAAAACTACAGCAGCCATAGTTTCTGCAGGCTTTTCACCTTAATCTTTGGTTCAACTGGTGTATTACCCACATGGTGCAGAAGGACTTCTTAAAATTGGGGCTCCTAAAATAACATATAGGACAGGAATTTTAAAAGAACTTGCCGAATTATGCAGTTTTGTGTGACTCAATTTTTTTTATGGTTTTTAAAAAAAGATTTATTTCTGGCTGCACTGGGTCTTCATTGCTGCGTGCTGGCATTCTCTAGCTGGGGAGAGCAGGGGATCCGGTTGTGGCACACAGGCTCTAGGTACACGGCATTGGTAGTTTTGGCTCATGGGCTCAGTAGCTGCAGCACTTAGTTGCTCTTCAGTATGTGGAATCTTCCTGTACCAGGGAATGAACCTATTTCCCCTGCATTGGCAGGTGGATTTTTAACTATTGGACCACCAGGGAAGCCTATGACTCAATTTTAAAAGGCTGACTCCCCTAAACACACCACTGCCTGTAATGCGGAAAAATTCACAAGATCTAAGGGTCCCACTTGTAGACGCTTCACTCCCACTAGACACAGGGGCAAGACAATAACAAGTTACCATTGTACAGTCACTCCCATCACAGTCACTTTAAGAAAAGCAGTTAAAGAGCAATTTACTGTGCTTTCTTTTAACTGCTTCCTACTACAGCTGAGGATAGTTGCATTTGCAGAGTGTTTTTACTCTGGCCACTGGGATCCCCTTCTGCTGGATCCTGGCACGAGACAGCCATTCACTGTTCTTTTCTCCTCTGTTGGTCGCCCCACCCCAGTATCTCACAATCGCAGAGTTCTGGCTGGGGGTTGGATTGTAAAAACATGAAACTATTCTCTTAAATGCCTTTGAACTGGATCCAAGGAAAAGTACCAAAGATATTTAAATAAAATGTATTTAAAATGATTTGTTTTGTGAAGAATGTAGCAGGTCAGAGCTCGGACAAACTGAGTAAAGCCTTTTCTCAGTGTGTTATCAAAATTCACTTCAAGATGCTTATTTACTTGATGGAAAAACACTGGAGCAAAGTGTTACCAGAAGTGACAGCAGCCTGCAGCAGGGCTGAGACCCAGGCCACGTAAGTGGTCCTCGACCAGAGGTGGGGCTTGGGAGTTGCAGCCAAGTCACAGTTGGGGTGGACGAGTGACCCTTGTGCCCCCACCCAGGTTGTCCCTGCCCCTGACGTGCAGGGCATACCTGCTGACTCACATCCTGCTCCTCTTCAGGGAGTGAAGTTCACCTTGAATCTGCCTCCACGCCCTCTGCGATCCGCCCCAGTTCTTCCCCGTTCCCAGTGGTGTCAAACCTTCCACCCCAGTCAAATCCACACGATTTTCGGCTTTTCAGACCTTTATGTAATTCCCACTCTTTTTTTTTTTTCCATTGGCAGCCTCAGATTGAACCCAATCTAAGAAGCCAATTCTAGAGAACAGAATCAACAGCCCAGAAACAAACCCACAACATACAGACAACTAATTTATGACAAAGGAGCAAAGAACGTACACTAGAGAAAGGATGGTCTCTTTAAGAACTGGTGTTGGGGAAACTGGATGGCTCCAACGCAAAATAATCCAAACAGACTACTACCTCACACCCTACGTAGAAATCAAACTCAAAACGGATTAAAGACTTGAATGTAAGACCTGAAACCACAGAAACCCCAGAAGAAAGCATAGGCCATGTTCTCCAACACCGGTCTCAGTAATTTATCTTTCTGGATGTCTCCTCAGGCAAGGGGAAGCAAAGCAAAAATAAACAAAAGGGATTACATCAACCTAAAAAGATTTTGCACAGCAAAGGAAACTACCAGCAAAACAAAAAGACGGCCTACCAGATGGGAGGAGGTATTTGTAAATCATGTGTCTGATAAGGGGTTAATAATCACAATATGTAAAGAAGCCATAAAACTCAGTAGCTAAAAACAATCCAACTAGAAAATGAAGCTGTCACTGGGGAGCTCTGGGCGGGGTTGGGAGCAAGAGAACCCAGGGGAGGTCTGAGTTCAAATGGACCCTACCCTTAGCCAGGAGCCCACCGAGCTAGGGACCATCCGACGCCCAGGGATGGTAACCTAGACATACCTGTCCTGCTCCAGACGGAACCTAAGCATCTGGCTGTAGGAAAACGAACCTGGTAAACCAGGCAGGCTGGTTTCATTCCAGCCAGTTGATTAAAAGAAGACAAGAGGCCTGCTCATCAGTGTGTTATGTCCACGGGCTTGAAGCTTGTTGCCAGCAGCACCTCAAGTCCTGAGCTCTGGACTATGGCTGTGGAAACGCCTCCAAGAGGGCGTTGTAGCTGCTGCAGGTGTCTTACTCATGCTCAACAGGTTGAGGGGGTCTGGCTGACCCCTAGACTATGTTCAGTGAGTGGGGTGGTCGGACTGGCGCTTACTTTAGGGGGTGCTTTTCAAAATCAAACATGGCAGGGTGGGCATGTGACACCCCCACCTGAAGGGCACATCCGCACTAAGGCTCCTTTAGAGAGAAGCAGCTTTAGTAAGAAGGGTCTCCAACAGCACACTTCTCATCTGAACTGAAATAAACTGAACATTTCATAAAGTGAACTTAAAAGTTTATTCTAAATCCATTCTAAATCAAACTGTGCATTTGAAGGCAGAAAGATACAAAGGAGAAATGAGAGGAGAAATTGTACTAGTGGTTGCACAGAAGAGGAACTATTTCCTTGGCTGTGTTTGAGCTGGGCTTAGCCTAAGACAGTTCCAATAAGGAGGAATCTGGTTGCCTTGAAGAAACTATTACAGTAAAGAAGTTAACGACCTGGGCTTCTAGAAATGGGCATGCAAACAGAAATTCAGGTGCTAAAACCGAGTCTAGAAAAATACTATACTTTCTGAGCCAAATCAACCTCCAAGTTATTTTTCCTTAAATAGCTTTGTAAACAGCATGTACACTCATGTGCAATAACATGCAGTTTTAAATGATTTATTTGACAAACTTCAAATAAACCACTTCTGTGGTTCATATCCCAGCATTTCATCAACTGCAAAAGTGAGGAAATAATTCATGGGCCTGATATGCTTTTGAAAATATGTATGTTTTATAAAAATGTACATTCATGTAGTTTGAAATGAACATATTTTAAGAAAGGCCAAGCATATATAAGCACTATTTAATCTCACAAAATATATTAATTTTGTTGGGAATATCTGCACTATAAAAGGGTCCTAAATGTACCAAAGGATCAACACCAAGCTATCTGTTAAGCTGTAATAATTTTTGCAGTCTGAGGAGGGTCAGGATTCATCACGTGCTCACATACAGCTGCTTCTGTGCAACATGCAGATGGGAGGAGACACCTAAAGGGACAGGTTCTAGAGAGAGGATGTGGGGAGACAACTGGCAGGTGTTGCTCATAGAAGTCTGGAACAACAGCCAGTCAGACGTAGTGACATTTAAATACGAGGGTCAGTTCTCATCTGCACACACCTCTGCATTTTTCCCCCTGCTTAAACACACACATTCATACAGGAGAACATGTTACAGTGGTGAACACTTGGTTCTCAACCTTCCGAAGGGCTTGGAAGAGTCCTCTGAATTATTTCCTGAAATACTGGAATTGTCTCATGGAGAAATCTTCCAGTGAAGGGAAGGGGGAATTAAAAATATCCTTAAATATTTAACTTAGATTAATATGCTTGCTGAGGCAAAAGCAAGTCACTGCTCTCTTTGTTCAAGGATCAGAGAAAGTGGTGGCTACAGGCTCTACGTTTTCACTTTTACTTTGCACACCACCTTCCAGAAAGACGGAAGGCAGCACAGCTGGGCTCTGGACTGAGAAGGTCGAGTCTGCACTTGTCCTTCCCACACTTCCAGATGCTGCATGAGAATGTGAGGGATTTGAAAGGCTAAACCAAATATCCCAGCTTGTATCAGTATTTCCAAGGTTTTAAAAAGTTGTCGCTTTAAGACAAGATAATAAATGCGAATAACTAGAACCTAAAATTTTATTTCTAGTTTTGATTAAAATCTAAACAAAACTCACTCCCACACAGTCCCAGGGCTTCTCAAACCCATCAACAGTTCTTTGGCAACATTAGAGAAATGTGACTGTCATGCTAATTGGTATACTTTAAAATAAATCTAATCAAAGTCTAATGAAATAGGAAAATAACCAGAAATGTGTGAGAGAAATTCACTTGGAAATAACCGTCACACATTAAGCCTTGTAAATCTTAAAACCATAAACAAATGATTTTCTCTTATGATATGTAGAAGTTATGTAGCATTTTCTTCCAGTTACAGAAAGGCAACTACCACAAGAAATTTATAGGCCGTAAAAAGTAAAAGAGTATTACAAGAGAAGGTACTAAAGTAATTTCAGTGTAAAGTTATGAGAACAGATTAATAGTCAGATGTAGACTGCATTTGACAGCAACAAAGGATACACAGAACGGCGCTGCCCATGAAATAAGTTGCTGAATGAACAGTAGAAAGCCCGGCAACTGACCTACGTAATCACCACCCCTCAACTCCAGATAT
This sequence comes from Tragelaphus eurycerus, assembly GCA_935064755.1. Classification (NCBI taxonomy): domain Eukaryota; kingdom Metazoa; phylum Chordata; class Mammalia; order Artiodactyla; family Bovidae; genus Tragelaphus; species Tragelaphus eurycerus. The sequence continues at coordinate 20,841,514 of CAKXYN010000023.1, forward strand.
TATCAACTACACAAAAGTAAAAAGAAAACTGTCAATTTTGATAATTCGGGCAGAAAACTGAATACACGGGAACTAGAGTTACATAGCAACCCACTCCAGTACTCCTGCCTGGAAAATCCCATGGATGGAGGAGCCTGGTAGGCTACAGTCCATGGGGTCGCGAAGAGTCAGACATGACTGAGCGACTTCACTTTCACTTTTCACTTTCAGGCATTGGAGAAGGAAATGGCAACCCACTCCAGTGTTCTTGCCTGGAGAATCCCAGGGACAGGGGAGCCTGGTGGGCTGCCGTCTATGGGGTTGCCCAGAGTCGGTCACGACTGAAGCGACTTAGCAGACTTTTGACTAAATTTTTGAGAAAGATTCATATAAGTCAAATTAACTAGATACACTTAATCACAAGCCATACAGAACTTTCAAATCCAATTAAGAGTTAAGAGAAGGCCTGGGAATTCTTCGTGTGTCTGGAGAGCACTGTAAACCCGAAGGGAGAAGCATCTTGAGTAAGAGCAGTTCAGCATTCCGGCCGATTTCGAGGTTCTAGTGTAGAGTATCCGTCTTCGGAAGGTCGCTTGCGGCTGGCTCGCCTCTGAGCGGTCCAGCGGTCACACCTGGTCCCGCAGGCGGGCCAACCTCTGGGACAGCTCGTCCTGCTCGGCCGAGGCTACGCTCGTCCCCACGGAGCCGGTCTGGCCCTGCGGCAGCTCCATGTTGAGGTCGAGGCCGGCCTCGTCTGCCATTTCCTGCAGCAGCATGTCCACCTGGCCCTGGGGAGTGGTCAGCGTCGTCGTGCTGCTCATCGTGTCCTCCATCTGCTGCGTCTGAACGTCCAGCGTCTCGAACTGGTGCTCGAACTTGTCCATCAGGGCGGAAATCTTCTCGAGGTTCATGGTCTTCAACGTCGCGTCCATCGACTTAACCACTCCGGCCATCGACTTGGTCACCTTGCCCATCGTCACGGCCGTCTGGACCCTGGCGGCCACCGCGTCCACCCGCGCGCTCATCCTCAAGAAATTCACCGCCTGGTTCTTCTGGCGAATCGCGTTCTCGGCGTGAATCCTCGCAACTTCCATATTGCCCTTCTGAATGGCCTTTTTAATCTTGGCCTTTTCGGCCTTTTCCTCCTTGTCGCATTTTTTGGCACTCCTGCCCAGTTCTTTGGCCGCAAACTTTAAGTTGAACAGGTGTTTCTCCATGTTGGACATGTTCGGACTGCTTCCGAGGGTCGGCGGCGACGGTCAAGGAGGAGGCCGGAGGAAGCAGAAAAAGAGACCGTTCACCGCCGCCGCTCCTTTGTTTTGGTCTCACTTCCTGTTTCTGCCGTCCTGCGCGCAGGCGGTGACGTCATCCCTCAGCGCCAGGGCGGGGCCCGCGGCGTAGCGGGTGGGGCCAGGAGACGCACGGTGCGGCTCAAGGGACGCACGGCGCCAGGGGCGGGGTTTCCGGACATGGCCCGCTGAGACCAGGATACTTTTGGGCAGGATTCTCCAATCGGAAGACTGGGGCCTCGCCGACTAGGGCATTCGCCGTCTGTACCTAGTTCTCTCCAGTTGTTAAAGCACTGAAGCATTAGTAAATCCACAGAAATGCGTGTATGCACACTTTCTTACGCACGGACAGGCTGGGGGCCGGAGGTGTCCAGTTAAAGACTGAAAACCAGGAAGCTTTCCCGAGGTCAGCAGATTTTCTCCACCTGCTCCTGCAACTTCCACCTTCTCAGGGGAAAGTGGACCGTTAATAATTAAAAGTACAAAACACACAAAGTTGTGTCACTGACCTGCACCTCATTCTTTGGGGACAATCTGGCTGCAGCCTGAGACATCCTTTTACTGCAGTGGATGAAAATACCTTCCAGTCCACGGACCACCTACCTCATCTATGCCATGGCTGAAGGTCAGCTAGTAGGTGAATTGCTAATAACGACCATCCAGAAGTCTTTCTGAAGTTTAGTAATAAAAGACCCATCTTTTGCCGACGTGATTCTATTTGATATTTTATAAATATCCAAGGAACTCCACTCACATTTAACTTTGACAGGCAAAACTCTCATTTTACATGATGCAGGCAGATGATGGTGAAGTGCTGGGACCCACACCCATTGGCATATATCAAAACTGTCACTATGTATCATACCCTTCAGAAGGGCAGGCTTGGAGGTGGCTGCAGCTGGTGCTGTGGCTTTTTTCTTTTAGGAAGAGTCCTTTGGTACAGCAACGACAACATAAAAAGGCCCAACCTACCCTAAGGAGCTCAGCTGAAAATGGATTCTAAGAGTAACTGTTTAAGATAGTTTTAATCCAGAGGCTCACCACCCCTTTGGGCCTCCTGCGATAGTTGGCCATGGTGGTGTTGGCACGTACATTTTCCTAAAACACAGCTCTGGTTATATCACTCTTGCTCCAACACCTGGGCAGAAAGGCATGTGTGGACACAGTCCCCACCCTCTTCTTTCTCTCCATACATAGGTAAGTCAGACTGAGCTTGAAGGCTGAACACCACTGTGTCACCTGTCAGTGTGGATGGGAAGGAGTGGTCACTTCTCAGTTTGGATGAGTTCTCTCTGCGGACACTGTCCTTGCTGTGTGGGCTTCCACCCCATACATCTCCTCCTGCTGAGATCCTACCCCTGCCTCACACTGCTCCTCCAGAACCTTCTCCAGAAGCCCCTCCGAGCTGCACTCTCCACTCCACACAGCATACACGGCAGACCTCCTGGCACGGGTCTGGGGACCTATAATATTATGAGCCACATGGAGGCAGAGAACAGCCTTGTTCCTTTCTCCGCTATGGAACCTAGAACATGCTCTGCACACAGGAGACACTGAACCCAAGTGACACTTTGCTTAGTTGAATTTGACTGAGAGGGGCTAGGATGTTACCCTCATCAACAGCTTAGCTAAGATTTTCTTTTCCTAAAGTAGAACTCTTTCTTCATATGAGACATTTCTAGAAGGTGGCTCAGATGGTAAGCAATCTCCCCGTAATATGGGAGACCAGGGTTTGATTCCTGGGTGAGGAAGATCCCCTGGAGACGGAAATGGCAACCCACTCCAGTATTCTTGCCTGGAGAATCCCATGGACAGAGGGGCTTGACAGTACAGTCCACAGGATTGCAGAGAGTCAGACATGACTGAGCAACTAATGCTAACACAGCTGTGAATCACTTCACCTTTCCCACTATACTTTTCTTTGGGGGGCATCTTTCTTCCAGAGTATTCTAAAACCAATTATGTAAATGGACGTGTCTGAAAGGTAACACGTAAACACAACAGTGCAAAGCATGAGACCCTATGTACACTGCAGAGTTTCAAGTAAGATTAAGCAAAGTCTGACTTTATAAACCTGTTCTGAAATCCAATTTTCTTTGATTTCTTTTCTCCCAAAATAGCTGTTTCCATGGCTACCTAATCACTTATTATTAGCACTTAGAGGAAGTGCATTTTCGGGGATAATGCAGTAGAGATTGTTTTTAATTTTCACAGTGGGTACCGGGGACCTCTTATGAAACAGAATATCTGCTAATTTGCTCAGCTTGCTTGATACTCCAAAGACACTCATTTTTACTGAGAGGCCAACCCTTAAAGCTCATAATATGCTTATTCCCAGGCTGCTCCAGCTGGGTCCTCTGTCAGATGGTGCAATGCCCACCCATTTCGAATCACTCTCGATTTCCCCTCCCCAGCTTCCAGCAACCACGAATCTACTTTCTGTGTCTATGAGTTTGCCTGTTTTGAGCATTTCATACAAATGGAGTCAAAGGGCATGTAGCCCTCGTGCCAGGGTTCTTTCACTGAGCCTCATGTCTTCCAAGTTCACTCATGGTATAACATGCATCAGAACTTCATTTGATTTTATGGCTAAATAAGATCCCTGTGTGTGGCTGGACCAAGTCCGTTTATCCCTTCATCCTTTCGTGCACATGTGGGTTGTTGGTACTTTTCGATACTGTGGATGATGCTGATGTGAACATTCGTGCTCAGTTTTTGTGTGGACGTATGTTTTAAAATCTCTTGGGTGTACCCGGGAGAGAACCTGCTGGGTTCCTCCGTGTTTTAAGTTTCTGAGGAACTGTGGTGAGACCATTCTTGGACTCTTCACTGGAAGTTCAGCCCCCTGGAAAGCATCTCCTCCCTTCAAATATTCCAATGGTTTCTGCCATGGAAGAAATGACTTAGAATGAATCCCTTCTTAGTTAGCATCTGGGTTCAAAATACAAGACTGCTGAGCAGATAACATAGTGACTTGGAGTCACGCCAAGATGTCAGCAGATCTTTTCCTGAGAATTCAGAAGAGAAGGGAAAAGAAGACATGTCAGAACCCTGGACTCTGCCAGGCGAAGCTCAGCTCCCCACCAACCCCACGCTGAGCCCTGGGCTCCTGATTTCAAACAGCCCTGACTTCATGCAAAGACACCCTCCCAGTAATTGAGGCTCCAAGGAGGAATAAGAAACATTTTTCAAGCAGCTGGAAACCTAGGGACTGGGCAGGCGGGCTTGAGTGTCCCGGTCCTAGGGCATTCCCAGCTGGATGCTGGAATGTCCTTTCTTCCATAAACCATGGTGATGGGAAGCAGAAGCAGGTACTTTCCTTCAACATCTCATTTGGCAACATAAACACATTGGGCACCACGCATGCATCTAACGAGTGTTATGAAATGTTACTTGTTCTTGAAACCCCTTGGCCCCAACTGCAAAATCCGAGTGCAGAGGAAAAACAAGATCATGATTAAGAGACAATGGATGCTGATCCCACTTGAATCCCATGCATATTAAAATGGATTAAGGAAGCCAAGCTGGGGATGTTAGGATTAACCCAGATAGTGATGTTCCAGTTGGGGCGGGGGCGGTGGTGGTGGGCAGAGTCCAGAGCAGGAGTCGCAGTATTGATGTCTGACAAGCCTGTAGTCTTCACCTTGGGTCTCAGTTTCACTCTCCCTAATTTGAAAGGACAGAACTGAAGGAGATAGCAGATGGTGGCTGGGGTCCTCCCGGGTGGGAATGCTGATCTCAGGCCCCTCAGGGGACCCCCTAAACCTCCGCTCCCACATGGAGACATGGTAGCAGGAGCTCAGCAAGGGCCCCCAGGTGCCAGGCACACTCTGGGGTGTTTGGGTCTCTGCTTAGTCAATCGTACAACAACTGCACAAGAACACAGTCCGTGACTTTATTCCCATGAAGCATCCTGCCCAAGCGAACATCTGGATCCTGACTGCCTGCCAGCAAAGCTCAGGCTGCTGCTTTTTGTCATATGTGCCTTGCATATTCTATTTTAAAGTAAATCATTAATTCTAACACTGTGGTGATGGGCTCTTTTCATAAGAAAGAGAAATTCCTAAGGGGACACTGAAGGGCACTGAACGCCCAGGAGACTTCACTCAAGAAATGCTGGAAATGGCGATCAGACATACCCCCATGAACCTCAGATACAAACTTATATAGGTTTTAATGTTATCTTGAGCTGTGCTGGGAATTCCAGCTGCTGGCATTTTCTTAATATGACATTCCCATCTCTACAACATTGTGATTTAACATATAATTCCACTGTGGTTTTTAAGCGGTGGTGACATGGCCTTAGAAAAGAGCGTGAGGGGGCCTCAGAAAGGAGATGAGGGCCCCTCTGGGAGGGGTGGCCCCCAGGACCCTCTCAGGTTGCATTTAGCTCCACCAGATCTGTACCCCACACCACACCCACATCCACATCTAAACCCCTCAGCTCTCTGGACTTCGAAATACGGCTGTGGAATAAGTGATCACAGAAAAGCAGTCACAAATGTGAACCAGACGCTGTGGTCTGTTTACAAGGTGATGTGGATTCAAGGCAAGTCTTGAAGGAACTGTTAAGCATGGCAGGAAAAGAGAAGTTTTAAGTACTGCTCTAGTTAATTAGCAAAGAGTCAGAGGCAACTGAGCATGCACAACTAATTAACTACAGATCCTTATTAGTAAATAGACTTTCGAGTACATAAGGGAGGATCATTAATGCTGTTGGTGGTCATTCAGGGCATCTGGGGCAGGTCTGTGGGCACCTCTGGTTAACCTGGCCCTCCTGGACAGCCCCAGAGGCTCCCTGAATTGGGGCAGCTTGCCAACTGCCAGTGGCTGAGGGAATGTGGCTGGGTCCCCAGAACAAGGGGGATGAGGTGAAGTAAGGTTCCACCAGCACCATCTGTCTCTCTGTCTTGGCCTTGAGGACTGCCTTCCTCCTGGGAGGATCCCCTCTCTTCTCACTCCTCCATCCTCTGAAGACTGAACATCATTGCTTAGCACTTCTCCTCTGTCTATACTCGCTCATCTTGTCCAGGCTCTACAGTCATCAGTGGGCAGGCACTGTCCACACCTGGGTCGCTTCCTCTCGTCTAACACCAGCTCCTACATCCAGCCGCTTGCTCCATCTCTGTCTCTGCTCTGGTATCTCAGCTTGGCTTCTCCAAACTGGAGCCAGTTGGCGTCCTGTCCTCCACTAACGACATCTCCCTGGTCTCCATCTGAATAATAGCATCATGATGCGCCTGTGGTCACCCTGACCCCCTCTTTTCTCCACCTCTCTCATCCGATCTGCTGCCTGGCTCTGTTCTCATGGACCAAGGCTCACCTCTAAGCCCACCACCTGCCCTGAAGCACCCACGGATCTCTATTGCCTCCGTTCTACCCTCTGAGCAGCAGCCAGAATGACCTGACAGTCTGGGTCATCACATATCCAGGTGATGCCACTTGCTGCACGGGGTGGGAGAGCTGGACTCCGAGGGGCAGTGCGGTGGGGGTGCCCACCCTGGGCTGGGCCTCGTGGGCAGACTCACTATTGGGCGCAGTCGATGAGCTGGTACTCGTTGGACCGCTCGAAGCAGGCCTTTACGCCTTCATCATCCCAGAGCTTCTTCACATGATCGAAGAATTCCTGAAATTTGAAAAAGTTATGAGTAAGAAAACATGTGCTACCCACCTTCTAAAAGTTAAAAGGAAAAAGAAAATGCCAAAACCATCTGCAGGGTAGGTCGGCTCCGCACAGGGTGGAAGGCCTTATTCCTCAATCTACGTCAAACACTCTCATAGTCCCAGAGAGTTCTCAAAGTGGAAGTGACAAGTCCAAAATTAATGACATTCATCAACTATCCATACCACTAAGAATTTACAGTTCTTAAGACTCAGCGACTTGACTAGCAGAATGGCCACTTCAGCCATGAAAAAACACACTTGTTATAATGGCAAGGTCTGTTTTAGCTGCTTCCCTAGTGGCTCAAATGGTAAAGAATCTGCCTGTAATACCGGAGATCTGGATTCAATCCCTGGGTTGGGAGGTTCCCCTAGAGAAGGAAATGGCAACCCACTCCAGTATTCTTGCCCTGGTGAGCTACAGTCCATGGGGTTGCAAATGGTTGGACACAACTGAGTGACCAACACTTTCATTTTTAATTTTCTAGGTGAAAATGAAGCCACGATCATGAACAGACATGACTGACCAGGTGAGTTATGTTCTGCCCAGAAGCATTAGGTACACGAGAAAGAAACTTTTAAAATTACAATCTTTGGGGATAGTGATTTATTATCTTCTGGTCTTTTAAGAAACTCTGAGGTAAGCATGAACGGGGAATTTTCATTCAAGCCCATCCATTATGGCACCAGCAGCCTCTGAAGCGGGAAGCTGGCCACCTGGGTAAAGATGACTCTGTGAACCTGTATTTCCAAAATTACCCATTTTAAATGAGTAGTGCTATGGCTTCAAATGACTATACATTAGCAGCTAAATATAAAAGAAGTTATGTAAATTTTCAAGAAACTCTTTGTTAGAATATTTATATCCCTTCCCACACCAGGAAGCACTGACTTCCACCTTCAATCTGCAGGGGAGGGTCTGGGGCAAACCCTCCAGGAAGCAGCCGAGGCCATGCTCCCTAAGAAACAGCACAGGTTGATTGCAGGGAAAAAAAAAACACAACTGAGTTGGCACATTTTTTAGAGATTCACAGTTCCATACAAGGGTGGATCCCAATTCTGAGGGGTCTGACACTTGTGGAAGTTTTAGGCCCTCTAGGAAAAAGGAAACACAGAATTACAGGTACAATTTAGGTCCAGAACCGGGAAGGGAAGTGGGGACCCTGAGTGCAATCATCACCAGATTCTAGTATGTCTCATCCTGACTCCTAAATGTCAGGAACAATGTTTAAGCTTACGCCATGAGTCTTTGTGTCTATCATGTCTGCCTGCCTGTTGGCATCAACAACAAATCCATACTGTCCACAGGGGACAGGAGTGGACAGTGTCCATGTGAAGGAGAGGAGCTGGACTCTCAGCTTTTATCCTGCCCCTTGAACTGACACTTCCTTCTGGAACCCTCCAGGGCTGCTCCCATCTCTCCAGAGAAGGGGTGTGTCTGTGGGCTTCCTTAAAAACTTCTTTCTAAGAGCCAAACAAGGACACGGACACACACACACACACACACACACACACACACACACACGTTTAAAGAGAAATGCTCTCTTGTGCTATTATCTGCCAGTCCTGGCAGGCAGTGATGCCACTGTCTTGGTGATGCTGGAATTTGAGTGCCCCCTTTCCCCCACTGCAACCTCTCGTGCAGTGGTCCTGGAACAAAGTTCCTTCCTGTCTTTAACAAGGGTCAGGATTAAAAACAGGATTAATTAAAAAAACAAAGTATGGCAGAAGGGAAACTAGGAGCAGGAAAGCAAGTGATGTGAAGCAGACTGAAGCAGGTGCCCAGAGCATAAGGCAAGGTCTACACACGAGCTCGGACCTGTGCTCAGACAGGGTTTCTGAGCTTCTGTGCCATCAACTCAGTGATGTAAGTGAAGTTTTTCTTTAATAGTCTGAGCAGAAGCCTTGGAGGCAGAGTCACAGAGGGGTGCTTGGTCCAAGGAACAAAATGCATGGTTCTTGGGGTGATGCTGACGACAGCAGAGAGGTAGGAACCTGGTTGCCGTGTTTACAGCAGATGCTGTGACCTTACAGCAGACACCGTGGACGATGCCAAGAAGACAGGGGTAACTTCTATCTGCTTCATCTTCCTCCTTGGGGAACAAGACCTTAGGCAAGACCAAGGCCAGGTGCCCAGGAGTCTCCATATTTACTCTTTAAGGAGTTCTCAGACCTTTGTGGAAAATTCCAGGGTGGCTGTGGCTGTGACTTATTTACCTTTTCATCAGGGAAAACGTCACACAGAAGCAGAGAGACTGCCTCTGAGCACTCACAACCCACAGGCAGATTCCACGCTCATCGTGTGGCCAGTCTCTTTATCTGTATCTCAGGCCTTCTCTCCCGCCTTGATTATTTTATAGCTGCTCTCTTACACCATTGTTTTATTTCAACATTATTTCTAAAATATAAAAGTTTAGAAATCATAGCCATAATGTGCGTGTGTGTTAAGTTGATTCAGTTGTGTCCGACTCTTTGCGACCCTAGGACCATAGCCCACCAGGCTCCTCTGTCCATGGGATTCTCCAGGCAAGAATACTGGAGTGGGTTGCCATGCCCTCCTGCAGGGGTATAGCCACAATACCACAACCTCAAATAAAAATGTACAAACCAGTAAAGAAATGATTCTGTGACATCATGAACCACTGCAGCTTCTTGAGCTGCAAGCAAACATTTGTCCAGAGCCTGGGTAGAATCCTCCTACATTTGCTAGGACAACTGGGAAGTAAATATGAGGAATAACTTTAGTATGCCTCCCTTAGCAACTAAAATGAACAATACTAAATAAAAATAATTTCAGTGTTGTGTGTGTGTGTCTAAAAAGAACGGGTGATTCACAGTGAAGTGTCCCTTGTTTTTGACATCTGGGAGTTGAGAGAAACTGAGAGCATAAAGAGAATATTACTAAGTCATACTCTTCCTATTTTTTCTGTATTACAGAATATGAGAATCACCTTGTGATCGTCACATATTTGGCAACTGAAATACATGGAGATTTATGTTACTCTTATTCAAAGAACTTTTGTGTTATAGAAAATAAAAATGATACCAAATTAAACCTAAAGTAAGGCTTTAAATTGTTACAGCCTAATCTTGATGTTGAAATCAAAATTTAAGCACTGAACTTCTCCATTTCCTAGCACAGCACCTGCCTTCTGGTTCTGCTGTTTACACTTCTCTGTAGATATAAAGTATACACAAAGCTAGCTTGGAATTCTCAGGTGAGTAACTTTTTTTTTTTGCTTTTAAATTCTTCATTATTGCTTTAAAATAGAAATAGATATATGCCAACAAGAAATGTAAAAAAATCCTTGCGTAATTTTTCTAACATAATACAATAAAACAACTTTTTGGTTACACGAACTCTTAAAATACATTTTCATTTTGGAAATAAAAATCAAGTCAAAAATACTTCTTGTCTGGTGAGCTGAATGTGGTCCAGGGGTCTGGAGGGCACCCAGGTCTCAAGTGGGGCTGCTCCCACACTCCGTGCCCTGTTCTGAGGTTGGTGGAAACCTTCGATGGGTGGAGTGAAAAATGTTATTCCTAGGATGACTTATGGAAAAGATCCCTCTTTAATTTTAGTGTCAGGAATAGTTTTTTGCATCTCTCGGGCAATTGCTCTTTCAATTTTATTATTAATTTTTAATCCTCTGGGATCCTGTGACTCTTCTTCACTTACATCACTGAGTTGATGGCAGAGAAGCTCAGAAACCCTGTCTGGGCATGGGTCTGAGCTTGTGTGTAGACCTTGCCTTATGCTCTGGGTACTTACTTCAATCTGCTTCACATCACTTGCTTTCCTGCTCCTAGTTCCCTTCTGCCATACTTCGTTTTTTAAATTAATTTGTGTTATAACCTTGTGAGTGGCACCAAATCCTTTATGGAACTTGTTGGAGCAAAAGTGAAAGTGAAAGTTGCTCAGTTGTGTCCGACTCTTTGTGACCCCTGTGGACTATACAGTCCATGGAATTCTCCTGGACTTTGGGAGTTCTTCCCAACCCAGGGGTCGAACCCAGGTTTCCTGCATTACAGGAGGATTCTTTACCAGCTGAGCCACAAGGGAAGCCCACGTTGAAGCAAAATAAATGATTAAAGGAACTGTCCATGGTAACGGAGTGGACAGTGATCATCACACCATCAAGTGGGCCTTAGAAACAGGCAGTTTGTTTCAGGTGAGTAGCTGTTTAAATGGAATCTTCTGAAGCTCAGGTTTGAGTCTGATTCATCTAAAATGCACCTACTCAGTTTTATCCCTCAGAAAGCAGGGTGATCTAATAGGCTTCTGTCATTTCTCTTTTCAGATATCTGGTGGATGTCAAGTTGAAAGTGCGTGTGGGATCTGTCAGGCCTGGTTATTTATGATCTCTGTCCTTCCTCAGGTCTAAGTGAATACAGGATACCTCAAATTCTATTTAGAAACAGCGTTCAGAAACCATGCTAAAGGGGACTTCCCTGATGGTTCATGGTTAAGAATCTGCCTTCCAATGCAGGAGATGCAAGTTCAAGCCCTCGTCGGGGAGTTAAGATCTCACATGTTGAGGGGCAACTAAGCCCATGCTCCACAACTAGAGAAAGCCCACGCGTTGCAATGAAGACCCAGAAAAAACCCAAAGTATTAACAATAATCAGGGGTCCCCAAGCTTGTGTGTTTCCCGGCATGAAACACAGCCTCTGTGGGCAAAAAACCACAGCAAGAAACCAAACATAAGGTGGGGTCACCTGGCCCCTCCTGTGTCCCAGGCTAGGTTCTCAGGGTCTCCTGACTCTCATTTCGAGTCTCAAATGTCCTGCCATGCAGGTGATGCAGCTCCCGTTCTATAGATGAAAAAATGGGAAGGATCATGGATCCTTCACACTTGTCTGAGCCCCATGATGAGGAGGTGTCTGCCTGCATCTGGAAGTAGCTCAGTGGGCTGGGCCAGCTTCCTTTTTCCTCGCCTGTAGCAGCTCCTCGTGGCTGGAGACCACTTAGAGCAAACCCAAGTTTACAATAAATACCACACTCACCTTCCCCTGACCCCCCCACCTTGGACAGCCTGCTTTATTCTTAGAATCATTTCTAGCAGCTTTTGGAGGTTTACTTTATATGCCCTAAAATTCACCCATGTAGTTATCCAGTCATACACCCACCAACACAGCCAGGTCTCAGAGCCTCTCTACCACCTCCATGCCACCTCCCCCATCCCTGCCCCAGTCTCAGACAACTGACAATCTACTTCAGTCTCTATAGTTTTGCCTTTTCTAGAAACTTCATGTAAGTGAAATCACATAGTCTTTTGGGTCTGGCTTCTTTCGCTTAGTCTGAGTTTTCTGGGATTCACCCATTTTCTTATTAGTAGCTTAAAAAAAAAAAACTGCTCAGTTTTATTACATTATATGAATAAGATCACATTTTGTTTATTTACTCACCAGTGGATGGACACTGGGTTATTTCTGGGTTTTGACAGTTACGAGTAACACTGCAGGAATATCTGGGTACCAGGCTTTGTATGGACTTCCATTATCATCTCTTTCAGGTTAATACCCTGGAGTGGAATTGCTGGGGTACATGGCAGGTGCACGATTAACGTTAAAAAAACTGCTAAATTGTTTTCCAAAGTGGCCATTCCATTTACATTGTCAAGAGCAATGTGTTAGGGGTTTGAGTTCCTCCAAATCTCAAGTTCCCCCAAATCTTGGTTTTTGTCAGTTTAAAAAATTTTAATTATTCTAATGGGTGCATGCTGGCATCTGGCTGTGGCTTTAGTTTGCATCTCCTCAATGACCAGTGATGGTGGACATCTTTTCATGTGATGGTTGCCCACTTGCATGTCTTATTTTTGAAGTATCTGTTCAAATATTTTTCCCATTAAAAATTGAGTTGTATGTCTTCTTATTACTATTTTCTTTATGAGTAAAATATTCTTGGTCTTCTGAGTTTCCACATACATCTGAGAATGGGCTTGTCAGTTTCTAGAGAAAAGCTGCTGGTACCTTGACTGGAATTGCACTGTGTTTCTAGGCTATTTTGGGGAGAATGCTATCTTAGTAGTAATGAACTTTCTATCCATGAACATGGTATATCTGTTTGTTTATGTCTTATTTTCTCTCAGTAATGTTTCCTAGTTTTCAATGTACCACATTTTCCACATCATTTGTTAGATGTTTTTGCCTAAGTAAATTTTTGGTGTTATTTTGAAGGTGTATTCTTTTTAAAAAATCATTTTTGGAATTTTTCATGGTTAGTACAAAGAAATACAGTTAATTTCTATATTTGATCCTGTATCCTACAACCTTGTTAATTTCATGTATGATTTCCAGAGGCTTTCACTTCCTTCCTGTGTAGCTGAGCACAGAATTACCCATGTAGCTTTAGCCTCTTTTTCCCTGAAGCATGACTCACAAGGTCTGGGGCAGAATCAGAACTCCCTGTGGTTCCAAAGTGCAGAGTGACTGAGTCAAAGGGGACTTTGCTAACCACAGTGGCCAGGCTGCACTTGATTTAAAGCTTTTTTAATTTTTAAAAAATTTTTTTCTATTCTTAATTTTTTAAAATTAATTTAATTGGAGGCTAATTACTTCACAATATTGTATTGGTTTTGCCATACATCAACATGAATCCGCCACAGGTGTACACGTGTTCCCAATCCTGAACCCCCCACCCACCTCCCTCCCCATACCATCCCTCTGGGTCATCCCAGTACACCAGCCCCAAGCATCCTGCATCGAACCTGGTCTGGTGATTCGTTTCTTACATGATATTATACATGGTTCAATGCCATTCTCCCAAATCATCCCACCCTCTCCCTCTCCCAGAGTCCAAAAGACTGTTCTATACATCCGTGAATTTTTTGCTGTCTCGCATAAAGGTTTTTTTTAAAAAAGATACAGTAAGGGACTTCCCTGCTGGTCCAGTGGTTAAGAATCCTCCTTCCAAAGCAGAGGACATAGGTTCAACCCCTGGTTCGGGAACTCAGATCTTACATACTTCAGAGCAACTAAGCTTGCAAACCACAACTAAGACCTGATGCAGCCAAACAAAAAAAAATGTCCAGTAAGATCTGTTTCAAAATTATAGTCTCACAAAACTGATAAGTATAAAGTTTTAGCAATAAGATCCATGACCCACAGTACAGTTAAATAAATCTACCTCATTGTGATGGGAACATATAATTTTCCTTAAAGTATTCTTTCCCATAAAATTAATTTCTTAGCTTTTGATTTTTCTCGTTCACAATACTCCCACTCTTATATTTGAGATTCTCTCTCTAAAATACTAATTCTCGTGCACTTGAAGCATGCCAAAGAGACTCATGGGAGAAACTTATTTGTGTGGGAACAGAGATAAAATAATTATGTATTTTCATTAGGGGTAAGACACTCAAAGAATCACGACTTTGGTCTTTACTTCCAGACAGGCTCTGTCAAGTTGTCTCCCCAAAGTTCTCTGTGGTGTCAACTTGATTATGCAACACCTGGAGGTATTATTCTTGGTCTCTTAGTCACTCTGAGTCCTGTCTGCTTTGTGCTGAGAGGCAACGACGAAGAAGCCCCACTTTTGGGGAAGATATTAAAGCAAGCGTCTGTAAAAGGGTGTTTGCTGCATTCCTGCAGAATTAGATACATATGTATTTGGGGAAACTTTAGTGCAGGACATAATAGAGGAGCCTAACAAGGAATCCTAAGACAACATTTGATCGTGGATTCTAGTATTGGAGGGCCTGGGTTCTGGCCTGGTGGGGTGGGAGGGCTCCTTCACTCTGGCCACCTGTTCCCTGGGGAAAGGGCAGTCCTTCTGGACAGCGGCTGGAACACGTAGCTGACAGGTGGAGGAAGTGGGTGAGGATGTGCCTGTGAGGGGTGGGGCAGGAGGGGGCGGTGAGAGAGTAGTGGGAAGATAAAACCAGAAGGTGGGGGTGGCACAGAGAGGACAGACTTGGCATGTGGTTGAGGACTGGCCTGTGAAGTGCTGCCAGGGGAAGGCTTGGGAGTCCTTGGCTCCAGGCACCAGGACGGGACCTGAACTCAAGGGTGCAGATCTGGCAGCATTGTGACTAGGCCACCAGGTGCCAAAAGGCCCCAACAGGAGAACATGGCAGGGAACAGGAGGCCCCATCACCAGCTGCTGGGGAGGGGGCATGGGTTCTGAACATGGGGCGGGGGTGGTCTGGGTCACCGGTATGAGGCTGGTTATGGTGGCAAGAACGGGCCCTGGGGACAGGAGCCTCGTCGAGGGCAGTGCTGTTGGGCTGAGCTGCACCCCAGCTCCCAGACCCTGCAAGGCCCCAGACTCCTGACTTACAGCAGGGGAGGGGTGGGGCTGGCTGAACAGAACTGCAGCCACTTTCTAGAAACAAGAGCTGAGCCTTCTTAGGAGAACATGTGCAGCCCTGTGAAAAGGTGCCTGGGAGCCAAGCTCCCAAGTCTCCAGGGTGACTGGAGGTCACCAGGCGAGGGTACCCAGGATCGTGGATATCAACACAATTTATAATGCATGTATACAAAGGACCAAAGCAGACGAAGATGAACAGTGAGTGCATGCTCAGTCACTCAGTTGTGTCCAACTCTTCACGACGCCATGGATTGTAGCCTGCCAGGCTCTTCTGTCCTGCAGACTGCCAGGGGGTGGGGAGGAGGATGGGGAGCAGGCTGGGGGCGGGGGCCCAGGATCCCCAGTTACTAAGTGGGCTGTTTGTAATTAACTAAGCAACACGTGTACCAGGCACCCACAACAGGCTGAGGGTGTCCTCAGTAGGACCATGCAGCCTCCGAGAGAGGAAACAACAACTATGAGGAAACATGACACCCTTGATGCATTTCTGGAGAGATTAGGGGACTCATGTTTCCACAAAATAACATCTCAAAGGCGCTACTTATCTCTGCAATTTTGCAGCAGCTAAGAATCTGGCATCTGACACAGAAGGGAAAGAAAACTGTCCAGAGAACCAGAGACCTTGACATTCTGCACTCGTGAATTTGCAAGAGATCATCTTTAAGATTTCTTCCAGTTCTGGGACTCTCTGATTCTGAGTTTTGTATTTTCCATCTTTCTACTTTTAATGGAGCCATTTTATTGACCTTTAATGCACATACCATACAGTTGACCCATTTACACTGTACAAATCTGGTTTTTAGTTTATTTGTGGAGTTGTGCACCCATCACCATGATCACCTTTAGAAGACGTCCATCACTGGTAAAGTATCCGTCTGCCAATGCAGAAGACTTAAGAGATGCAGGTTTGATCCCTGGGTTGGGAAGATCCCCTGGAGAAATAAATGGCAACCCACTCCAGTATTCTTGCCTGGAGAATTCCATGGAGAGAAGAGCTTGGAAGGCTACAGTCCATGGGGTTGCAAAAAGTCAGAACACAACTGAGCACACACACACATCACCTCAAAGAAGCCCTGTACCCAGAGCAGTCACTCACTCCTCATTCTCACCTCCCTCTGCCCTTGAACCATGAGTCCACCTTCTATCTCCACCGATCTGCCTGTTCTGGACATTTCACACAAAGGACTTCATATGCTATGTGGCTTTTTGTTAGGCTTGTTTCATTTAACAAGTTTTCAAGGCTGTAACATGGGTCAGTGGTTCATTCTGCTTTTGACCAAATAAGATCCCACCGTGTGGACAGACCACATGTGTTCATCCACTCACCCTTTGATGGACATTCGGTTGCTGCACTGTTTGGCTGTTGTGAACAGTGCTGCTATGAACGTTCCTGTACAAATATTTGTGGAAATGTGTTTTTAACTCTCTTGGGTGTATACCTAGGAGAAGGCCTCCTTTCCCAAGAGAAACGTGTAGAACCATTTTACAAGAGTTATTGAGTTGGAACTTTTGATTCATCGTGCTTAATTAATCTCAGTACTTAGTAGTTATACTAAACATTTATTCATTGGAAGCACTGATGCTGAAGCTCTAATAACTTTGGCCACCTGTGTGAAGAGCTGACTCGCTGGAGAAGACCCTGATGCTGGGAAAGACTGAAAGCAGGAGGAAAAGGGGGTGGCAGAGGATGAGATGGTTGGATGGCATCACCAACACAAAGAACATGAATGTGAGCAAACTCCAGGAGATAGTGAAGGACAAGGAAGCCTGATGTGCTGCAATCCACAGGGTCACAGAGTCGGACATGCCTTGGCAACTGAAAGACAACAACAACCTTAACGGAGTTGAGCAGTGAGGCCTGTGTGACAAAGTTTTCACTCTCATCCAGCTCTTGAATGTGATTCTGATATAAACTTGAACACAGATGGTTGTTGTTCAGTCGCTTAGTCATACTTGACTCCTTGTGATCCCATAGACTGCAGCTTCCTCGTCCTTTCCTGTTCTTCACCATCTCCTGGAGTTTGTTCAAACTCATGTCCATTGAGTCAGTGATACTATCCAAACATGTTGTCCTCTGTCGTCCCCTTCTCCTCCTGCCCTCAATCTTTTTCGGCATCAGGGTCTTTCCCAATGAGCCAGGTCTTTGCATCAGGTGGACAAAGTATGGGAGCTTCAGCTTCAGCATCAGTCCGTCCAATAAATATTCAGGACTGATTTCCTTTAGGATTGACTGGTTTGATCTCCTTGCAGTCCAAGGGGTTCTCAAGAGTCTTCTCCAGTACTACAGTTTGAAAGCATAAATTCTTCAGCACTCAGCCTTCTTTATGGTCCAACTCTCACATCCGTACACGACTACTGGAAAAACCATAGCTTTGACTCCATGGATCTTTGTTGGTAAAGCGATGTCTCTGCTTTTTAATATGCTGTCTAGGTTTGTCATGGAGAAGGAAATGGCAACCCACTCCAGTGTTCTTGCCTGGAGAATCCTAGGGACAGGGGAGCCTGGTGGGCTGCCGTCTCTGGGGTCACACAGAGTTGGACATGACTGAAGCGACTTAGCAGCAGCAGCAGGTTTGTCATAGCTTTTCTTCCAAAGAGCAAGCATCTTTTAATTTTGTGGCTGCAGTCACTGTCCGCAGTGATTTGGGGCCCAAGAAAATAAAATCTGTCACTGTTTCCATTGTTTCCCCGTTTTTTCTTCTTTTATTGGCCACACCTTGCAGCACATGGGATTTTCATTCCCCCACCAGGGATTGTAACTGCATGCCCTGCAGTGGAAGCACGGAGTCTTAACCACTGGACCACCAGGGGAGTCCCATAAACATTTTAAATTTTGATCACGTCCAATGTGTTTATTTTTTCTTTTGTTGCTTGAGTTTCTGGTGTCACATCTAAGAAATCACTATCAAATCCAAAGTCATGAAGACGTATGCCTATATTTTATTCTAAGCATTTGATGGTTTTAACTCTTAGATTTAGGCCATTGGTCCATTTTGCGTTAACTTCTGTGTGTGGTGTGAGGTTATGCATATTGTAGGGTTAGTTCAACCTAGGTTATTTCTCAAATTCATATGAATTTTTGTTGGAAAATGACATATTTTAATACTATAACAAGTCCTTACTAAGTCATATTAAAATTTTTTGTCCTGTTCTCTCTCCCACGGAGAAAGAAATGGCAACCCACTCCAGTATTCTTGTGTGGAAAATCCCATGGATGGAGGAGCTTGGCAGGCTACAGTCCATGGGATCGGAAAGAGGTGAACACGACTGAGTGACTTTCACATTCATTCTCCCACAAATGAACTCGCAATAATCTTGCATGGAATGTTCACTGTGATAATGGTCTGTCAAAGATAGTGTAAAACAAGGATGACCTTCTCCCTCAAAATTTGTCATCATAGCCAAAGTATTTCCTGAGGGCCAACAATCAACCAAGCATTCACCAAATATTTACTGAGTTCCAATCCTGTGCCAGGTTCTGTGTTGGGGGCTGGGAGATCACGGTGAGTGTGGAGGTGGCTGTGTCCTCAAGGAGCTTGAAACTATGTGGATTATATCCCCAGGACCCAGCAAGGAGTTGAGGACAGGGACCACCAGAATAAGCCACGACTCCTGGTCCCAAGAAGTTAACATAAAATGACTCAGACACCGAACAACTAGGTAACAATGAAGGGCAGCAAGTACTGGGTATAATACAGCGACAGAAGCTAGAGCCACAGGGAAGGGAGAGATTATCCATTTCAGAGCAGACTGGAGAGGTGGAATTAAACAAAGGAGGTGGAACTAAACTCAAAGAACTTGTAGGACCTGAGCGATGAAGGTGGTAACAGTCAGGAGCCTAGAACAGGGTGGCTTCACTGACTGGGTGGGAGACACAAAACCAGGGAGCCACCAAGTCTCGGTGACAACCTGCAAGCTAACCTGGCTGCTCTCTAACGATGACGTCTTATCTAAGTGGGCCATGTGCTCTACACATGGGTCCACGTATCGCCATCACCCGCCCCCCACCCCTACAAGAAAATCTAGTCGCTGGTTTCCTTGCCTGGGGGAGGGGGACACTACATGAGGGAGGGGATATTACATGGGGGAGGGGTATTACACGGGGGAGGGAATACTACTTGGTGGAGGGGATACAATACAGGGGTAGCATCTTATTTAGATTGTGTGGTGTTGGTTACAGGCCTCTGATTTCTTTTTTTTTTCTGAAAGCCGTTAAAATGTTTTACCAAGAAAAACACCCAGGAGAGAAATCAGCTCATTTGTTTCAAACAAACAAGCGTGATCTCTTGATAATCAGCCTTCTGCTGGGAAGGCACTTCGGGTCCCTTATGGCTCCTCTGGGACCCCCTCCCGCCTGGGTGTCTATGGCTCTGCTATGGCTACAGAAAAACACCTTGCTGGCCCTGTTCACTCTCCTGGAAACCCTTGTTAGGGTCTCAGGCATGGCTACTGGGTCCAGCCAGCCTCTGACCCTGAGCTGCCCTTCTCAGCACTAAAGGGACACAGCACCCTTTCCCTCAGGGCACCTTGCTCTGTGCATCCTGAGTGGGCCTTCCCTTTCTTTGACGAAGGACTGAAACAGTTCTGATAGAAAAACCAACAGGCTTCAAACCATAGAGTTGGATATGATAATAAATGCCCAGGGGTCTCATCGGAGAAGGCAATGGCACCCCACTCCAGTACTCTTGCCTGGAAAATCTCATGGATGGAGGAGCCTGGTAGGCTGCAGTCCATGGGGTCGCTAGGAGTTGGACACAACTGAGCGACTTCACTTTCACTTTTCACTTTCATGCATTGGAGAAGGAAATGGCAACCCACTCCAGTGTTCTTGCCTGGAGAATCCCAGGGACGGGGGGAGCCTGGTGGGCTGCCGTCTATGGGGTCGCACCGAGTCGGACACGACTGAAGCGACTTAGCAGCAGCAGCAGCAGCAGGGGTCTCGTAGATCAAGGCCAAACAGGCTCACCCACCCTCACATGCCCCCCACCCCACATGGAGTTGAGGATTCACCTCCACAGGCCCCACCCCCCAAACCCTGCGTAGAGCGAGGATTCACCCAGAATCCTGAAGCATCTGCACGAGGCTGCAGAGAATCTAGCTGGTAAACATCCCCCTCCAGGGACCCAGTGATGTCACAGCGGGAATCAGAGCCATGACAACTGTCCTGGAGGCCTCTCCTGTCCCAGGCAGGGGGGTGAGGGCCCAGGGTGACTCCCCCTCGCCCCGATCTCACATTCCACTCAGTGATTCTAGTCACACCATTAGAAACCATTCCCCACTTTAATTTTTTGACCTTGAATACATGTGGCATCTCACTATATTTTAGAAAAGAACACCTTTCCTGGGCCCTTTTCCATCTCTAGTAAACTGAAACCTTGAACTTGTTTTCCTAGAATTTTCTTCTCATGTTCGCATCAGTGACCTGAGTCCTTCTATCTTTCTTACTTATTTTCTATTCAACTTGAAAGTGAAAAATAAAAGTGTCAGTCACTCAGTTTTGTCTTGACTCTTTGCAACCCCACAGACTGTAGCCCGCCAGGCTCCTGTGCCCATGGGATTTCTCAAGAAAGAATACTGGAATGGGTAGCCATTCCCTGCATCAGGGGATCTTCCTGACTCAGGAATCAAACCTGGGTCTCCTGCAACACAGGCAGATTCTTTACCACTAAGCCACCAGGGAAGCCCTGATGTGCAATCCACTTGTGTCCCCATAGGTCTGGCAGGGGTGGGAGCAGAAGGACAGGCTGAGGAGGCTCAGGCCACCCTGCCCAGGGCTGGACCACCCATTCAAGGGGGCGCAGGTGTCCTAATGGAAGAGGCGTCAAGCCCTCATTATGACCAATCCTTCATATTTATCACACGTTCTGTCTTCAAGAAAAAATGCTGTTGCTGACTTTGAATGAATCAAGACCTATCCTGAACTGTTAATGTAAAAATGCCTACAGGAAAGTGCAGCTATCACTGTGATGGTGAAGTATAGCTATATTTATGCCCAGCAGCCCTCATACCCTGAGATTAGGAGGCACTGCAGTCCACTGCTGCAGCTGGGCCCACCCAGGGCTGAGAACCACACAGGAGCTCATTTCTACCTGAGCGCGCAGCGGAAACTTCAGGAAGCTTTTCAAACACACAGATTCCTTGGACCTTCCCCAGAGAGTTCCTACTCAAAGTCTCTGAGGGCAGGCAGAAGGATCTTGCTGTAAAAGCTCCCTAGATGATCCTGAGATGCCCATCTGGGAGTAATGCCTAGACCTCGGGGCCGCCAAGTTCTCAGGCTGCTTTAGAGCTTGAAGGCTTGATTATGGGGTTGGCTCAGGGTTTGATTAGAGTTATTTACTGGGGCAGCAGGAGATAAAAAGGGAAGTCTGTGGAAGACAGTGGTACAAGAGGCCCCAACCACCCTCTCTGCCTTTCTTGTTGAAGAGCTGGCCCTGTGCATGGGCCCACGAGCCCACGGAGCTTGCCAAGTACACACAAGAACATCACCACATAAAAACTGACTGAAGCATGTCATCACCAACACAGGAAACCACTCATTCAGGTTGAGTGTTTGTTAGTTAATGAGGCTGCCCAATGACGCCGAGGTCTTCTATATATATAAGCACATTCATACTCGGGCTTCCCTGGTGGTTCAGACGATGGTAAAGGATCTGCCTGCAATGCAGGAGACCTGAATTCAATCCCTGGGTCTGGAGGATCCCCTGGAGAAGGGAATAGCTACCCACTTCAGTATTCTTGCCTGGAGAATTCCATGGACAGAGGAGCCTGGCGGGCTACAGTCTATGGGGTTGCATAGAGTTGGACATGACTGAAGCGGCTTAGCATGCACACAGAGACAATTTTAGACTAGGATTTGGTGAAATCCTAGGATCTCTTGATCTGCAGCTTTCATGTGTGCTGGCCTCATCTTTCTCCTTTTTAGACCATGAGCTTGAGAACAGGGATTATTTTAGAAATCTCAACTCCACTCCCTGAGCCCTTAATCGGATGCCCCAAGCACAGCTGGGGCTCCACGAACACAGCCTGAATAGTTTCATTAGCTTGCAAAAAGGTGTAAGGGATGCAAAAAGGTGAGCTGAACTAACGATTTATAAAATGATGCTCATAAAATACAAAAGATTTAAATGGAGATGTGTGAGGACCATCAGGACCATACAATCCTGAGTCATGTGTGAAAGTACCATTACTTCTCATTCAGATGGGACCCCAAATCGGATTTATTTCCATTGGTGGTTCTAGGGCTCAAGGGGCAGAGACATCAACTGAGTTTCCCTTCCTTCCCCTACACCCTCCCTTTTGCATTTCAGTTATTGGGGGTCTCTGAGTCGTGCAGCCCCTGCTCTGTTTTAGGACCTTGGATTCTGAGCCGACCAGGCACGCAAGGCAGCTGGGACTGGCCTCCTCCGCCTGGTTTCCGGGGCGGATGCTCCTGACACCCCATCCCGCTCTCCCCAGGTACAGAGCAGCATGGGAGGGTGACAGCCCCCTCTTCTCTCTCCTTTTCAGAACAGGGAACAGTCATTTTCTTTCACTTTAATCATTTTCTCCCTTGCGAAACGAATTCAAACGTCTTTCACTTGCCAGCAGAGTGGGCGGGAGGTGGGTGGAAATCTTTCAAGATTCAATAACAGCTCAACATGGGGCTCAGCCGGAGGAGCAGGCGCTTTAACCCCTTCGGGGCTGACACTGCCTGGTATTTTGCTGGAGGGGGACTCACTTCGGGTCTCTGGTCAGAACCACCCCTTATGGCCTTACATATGATGACGTGGATCCAATTCAAGAAAGACGTGGCAAGAAAACCAAGACAAAACAGAAACAATGCAATTGACTCCTTTTATCTAAGATGATGAATTGTATGCTCGAGAGAGAAAAAGAAAACCCTTGGAAAGTCTGGGTGAGGAACTCCTTGGGACCAAGGTGCTCCATGGGTCCTCACTGGCTGGTGCTGGGCTGGGGTGGAAGCACCTGGGCACCCAAGCTGGCACCTCTAAGCACAGCCCAGCACTCTGTTTCCTCCGATTGCAGAGTGCTAACATGTACCGCAGCCACGTGTTCTACCTGTTGGGTGGCTCCAGGCACAGAGATTTGCCCTGGAACAGCCCAGCCCCCTACCTGCCCCACGATGCCTCCTCCCTGCCTCCTCCACTCCCAGCACCTGGGTGGAGCTTCCCAGGGATGAAGCCAGGGAGCCCGCAGAAGCCAGGTCTACCTACCCAAGCTCTTGTCTCAGATGGTAAAGAATCTGCCTGCAATGCAGGAGACCCGGGTTCAATCCCTGGGTTGGGAAGAGGCCCTGGAGAAGAGAAGGGCACCCTACTCCAGTAGTCTTGCCTGGAGAATCCCATGGACAGAGGAGCTTGGTGGCTACAGTTGATGGGATCACAAAGAGTCAGACAAGACTGAGCGACTGAGTACACACTTTCCTTCTAGACTTGATCTCCAAATCTCACTGGGGCAAAAAGAATGATCTGGAAGCCTTTGGTGAACTGAAGCTGGGAAAGAAAGATCTCCTTTCAAATGGCTGATAAGGGACAATAACTAAGCACGGGACAGACAGAAAGTATGAATCACAGCAATTTCAGACTCTGGAGAGACTAATGATGCTACAATATCTGGAACTTTCTCTCTGCAAACACCATGTGCTCACTGTCTTCTGGGCCCCAGTTTTAAATAGTAGCAACTGAGTAATGCTTCTAGCTCATCCCGTTTCCACACTCGAATTCTCTGCACACTGTGAGTCACTCACTTTCTCCCACGTCTCTGACTCCCTCCTGGACAGACACCCAGCCCTCACTCTCAGAATCCAACTGAACAGCACAGTGAGTTCCTTTAAGGCTCAGGAACTGGGAACTGGCTTTTCTCCCCACTGAGCTGAAAAGGAATCCCCCCAACCATGTATCCTATTCAGATTCATAACACAGCCTTTTCTAAACACACACAGACCAGAGCCAATTTTGTGGCTCATAAGTACAATGCTAATTTGTATGTTTTCAGTGAATTACTCCATGCCCTAAAAAAGCGCATGCATAAGTGACAATGAAAAGAACAAAGTCGCACAATCTGCCTCTGCTCGAGTGATCCAAACGGGGTGGCTCTTTCTTGGCAGTGGTGTCCAGAAGGACACGCGTACACACAACAGTGCGGGGTGTGTAGCGCTTTCCATCACAACAGGTGTGGAAAGGCAGGTCTCACAGGTAAACCAGGCCTGGCCGCTGGCAATCCACCTACAGACATGGACAAGGGCCACATGACTCATGTCAAGTCATGTCTCATGACTGTCCCTGAGACAGGCGACGGTGGACAACATGGGAGACAGAGAGGCTGGGAGATGGTCAGGGCCATGCCAAGTGGTGGACATGTCCCCCACTGCCCAACTTGCAGACAAAGAAGTGCGGCTGAGGAGGCTCTATAAGAGAAGAAGCTCTGGTCAGCACTGGGAGGGTGAATGGGGCGGTGCTTACTCACCAAGGAGAACACTTACTGCCAGGGCCAGGCCAGGCCCCCTCCTCAGGGGCTGTCCCTCCCCGCCAGCCTGGCCTCTGACAGCCACGTGGACATCAGGGTTGCAGCGTGGGCTCGGGGAGGCCCAGTGAACAGCCAGGGGCCTGCACCTGCCACAGCACCACCCTGCAGGCTGGTGGAGAAGAAACCTCTGTTTCCTCTGCCCCAGCCCCTGGTCCAGTCCTAACTGTCTGCTGTGGCAGCCACGGTGATGGGGTCCTTGGGTACCTGGCATGTGGCTTCCTCAGCTTGAGATGCCTGGACGTGTGCAGTGCACAACAGATTTTGAAGGCTAAGAAAAAAGATGATAAAATATCTCAGAAATAGTTTCTGGAGATCGTATGTTACAGGAATACGTGGGGTAAATCATGTTAAGTAAAATATATTGTTAAACTTCACTTGTTTTTTCATTTGGTAAAAACATGGCTGCTGCTGCTGCTAAGTCACTTCAGTCATGTCCGACTCTGTGCGACCCCATAGACTGCAGCCCAACAGGCACCCCCGTCCCTGGGATTCTCCAGGGAAGAACACTGGAGTGGGTTGCCATTTCCTTCTCCAATGTATGAAAGTGAAAAGTGAAAGTGAAGTCACTCAGTGGTGTCCGACCCTCAGCGACCCCATGGACTGCATGACTTCCAGGCCCCTCTGTCCACGGGATTTTCTAGGCAAGAGTACTGGAGTGGGGTGCCATTGCCTCCTCTGAAAAACATGGCTACTTGGGGGTAAAATTACACATGTGGTTTTCATCTGTGGCTCTCATTACACCTTTACTTCCTTTGTGTGGTTAGTGTGGCGTGGAGGATGTGCTGACTGAGAAAGGGCTGGCCGTGGTCTCACGTGGTGACGCAGCCACTCTGAAATCAGCAGTGTTTTGGCTTTGCAGACACATAACAAACATTTGATTAATAAACGCTTCTCTTCTGCACGGCTAATCGGGAGTACAGAGTACAGCAAATGTGGAGCCCAGCTTTCTGCATATATTGACTCACTCAACTCAATCTGCACAGAGTTCGGGGAGGAGGGAGTGCTGTTATGCTCATTCTAGAGACAGACACACTGAAACACAAGGGAGTGTGGCTGCCGGGAAGGGGTGGGCAGCCTCTGGCTCAGGAATGTTCAAAGTTTAAAATACTTTCAAAATCACCTGGCTTATTATATTCATAATAAAAAAGGAATGGGACAGCATCAGCCTCTGGAATTAGTGTCCCATTAACCACAAGAGTGACTGCCAGGATGTGACATGGAGCTCCTGGAAGGACAGTTACTCCAGCATACAGGGATTTATCTCCCACCATGTCTCCTGCACACTCGGAGCCTGTCTTCACCAGGAAGCACCTCAATCATGTTGTGCCAGCGAATCTCACAGCATCATCCTCTATCACAAGAAATGCAAGGCCCAGTAAAATCCTCAAGGTTCAGGATTTTCTTTATCAGGCATTTTGCTCACATGACCCCTGTGAGATCATCTTGTAAACTTCTCTCTGAGAGGGAGCAGGGCACAAAGAATACAGGCTAATAAATTAGAAAATTTATTATTTTCTAATTATAAACATGCTTGCTCCTTGGAAGAAAAGTTATGACCAACCTAGACAGCATATTAAAAAGCAGAGACATTACTTTGCCAACAAAGGTCCATCCAGTCAAAGCTATGCTTTTTCCAGTAGTCATGTATGGATGTGGAATTTAAGACTATAAAGAAAGCTGAGCGCGAAGAATTGATGCTTTTAAAATGTGGTGTTGGAGAAGACTCTGAGAGTCCCTTGGGCTGCAAGATCAAACCAGTCAATCCAAAAGGAAATCAATCCTGAATATTCATTGGAAGGACTGATGCTGAAGCGGAAACTCCAATACTTTGGCCACCTGATTCAAAGAAATGACTCACTGGAAAGAACCCGATGCTGGGAAAGACTGAATGCAGGAGGAGAAGGGGACAACAGAGGATGAGATGGCTGGATGGCATCACCAACTCGATGGACATGAATTTGAGCAAGCTCTGGGAGTTGGTGATGGACAGGGAAGCCTGGTGTGCTGCAGTCCATGGGGTCGCAAAGAGTAGGACATGACTGAGTGACTGAACTGAACTGAAATTAGAAAACTCCAATTTATCTTTACTGTGGACTGCAGATGGCCAGAACTGGGGGGGTGATGCAGGTCATCACTGGTCCTCACGGAGTCCTCTTTTGCTTTGCTTTGTGTTTGTCTATAACACAGTGAAAACACTGCACCCCTTCTGTCCCCCATACCAGAACATTCCACATGTCTCTTCCGCTTCCTCTCTATTGCCCCGAACACTGCAATGCTCATTCTCTTCTCTTTTACAGAAATTATCACAAATATATTGGGTTGGTCAAAAAGTTTGTTTGGGGTTTTCCATAACATCTTATGAAAAACCCAAACGAACTTTTTGGCCTACCCAGTATGTGTGCTGAAACAGCACAGTCCTTCTGCTTGTTTCTGAAAGTCATAGAATGGTGGTGTTCTTTACATAAACTTCCATAATTTCAGTTGGTTCAGCATCAACACACAGAAACCCACCCATGTCAAGGTGCATATGGAGTCCACTGATACTGCACCCGTCTCTCACAGGTCCCTACAAGGTCTTAGTCCACATCTTACAGACGGGCATTTGGGCTGTTCCAGCCTTCGGTTCTAACAACTGGACCACTATGTTCCCTGTCACATGTTCCTAACGACAACACTAATTTTATTAATTAAAACAAATAATCTTGAAATCCATTGTAATCTCTGCCTGTCTGGCAGTAGCCAGAAATCTCCTAGGTGTTCCTCAAAAATGGCAGCATGAAGAAAAAAAGATCCGGTACTTGGATGAGTCTATTGTGTGCAGCTCAGAATCTTCTTCCCGTTATGATCAAATACATCTTTTCAGTCCTTGGTGGTATACAAGGACAAGGTTTATCTTCAAAGAACTCAGTAATTTGTTCATTATGTAAAATGATGGTTTTTTTTTTTTTTTTTTAAGAATTATGCAATTAGCCAAGAACATGTCTACAACTGCTCTTTTCTTTTTTTTTTGAAGCAATATGATGTTTAATTTCCCACAAAATGCTGTATTTCTTCCACTCTGGATGTACTACAGTTTTAATAATAGATTCTAGGGGGTGAGGGGGTGTATGGGAGGAGAATGCTGTCACATTAAATGTGTGTATCTATTATAAGACACATGGCAGTTTCAGAAATTCCACACTTTAAAGGTGCAGAGTGATAAGGTTCCCTCAGCCCTGGGTTGGTCTCCCTGGCTTGGGTGACACAAAGGACCCTTCAGAGCTGCTCAGAGCTGCACTCAACGGTTAGGCATTTCTGAGTCCAGTTTCTTATGCACAGGTCAAGAGACGCTTTATCAGCAGTGGACATGGATGTAATGTTGAAAAAATGCCTATAAGAGGAGATGTTGATAATGAGAAAGAAAACATATTTTCCCTATATGTAAATCTTAATTTGAAGCAACCATAAAAAGCCCTGAGAAGTTTTAGTCATTTACTGGTTGATATTTACAGTGGAACTTGTAGGGGACTTTCCTGGTGGTCCAGATGTGTCTGGGACTCTGAACTGTAAATGCAGGGGACCTGGGTTCCATCCCTGGTCTGGGAACTAGATCCCACATGCCATGACTAAGACCAGGAGCAGCCAAATAAATAAATAAAAATATAAAAAAAAAAATGGAACTTGTAGAATATTAATCCTGTGGTCCCGGGCTCTGAGTTGATTAAAAGGAAAGATACTTGGGAGTAACACCTGTCATCGGTTGCTTAGGCCTGGGGGTGACCCGTGTCTTCTGGGCCAGGAGGGAGGGTTGGCAAAAATATATACGTCAAATTGGATTTCCAGCACATTTTTATTGTAACTAAAGTTCCTTTCTGGTTCTCGAATTTGTACTTGGTCAATGGTAATAACCATAATGATTCATGGCCGTTCTGGTCTTTAAATTCCCAAGCTTTCTCACCGGATACGACTCATTCTCAAGTAATGCCATGAGGCTGGTACTACTGTCCCCATTTAACAGACGGGAAAATTCAAAGGCAAGTTGGCTAAAAGGCTGTGTCCTGCCAAGAACTGGCTCCAGTCCATCAGATCTGGGTTCATTCTGCTGCACCCCAATTCACTGGGGCTGGCTGGAATAATCCTAAAAACTGTTTGGAGAGAGGCCTCATCCTTCTGTTTATGGCTGCACTATATTATTTTCAAGGGCCAAAGAGGTTCTCACTGGCATTGAATTCTTTTTGAAGGCTTTAAAATACTTAAAGTCCCAGAGTTAGCACATCTTAAATTTGACAAAAAAAAGTATCCTTTCTAAACTATCAGGGACATAATAAAAACTTTTTATACATTTTCTCTGAAAGATGGCCTTGTGTAATAGGATTCAAACACATCCTAATAGCCCATAAGGATGGGCTGGAGAGCCTTCTCTGCAGGAAACACATCCTAATAGCCTTCATAAGGATGGGCTGGAGAGAGCCTTCTCTCCTGGAGAGAGAAGTACACAGACGTGACAACACAAGAATGCCTCTACTTAAGGGACTGGATTCAAGACCCGACAGAGTAATGCCAGATATCACAGTATAAGAAGCTACAAAAATTTAAAATAGAAACTTACCACAGAAATATTTTTATACTACTTTCAAGTAATGTAACACAGGCTATCTGGGACCCTGGAGAAGAGTGTAAACCAAAAGCTGGGAAGAGGCCCTAATGGGGTGATGTCCACGTTCTAATGGCCTATTTAGTTCAACAACAACAGGCTATTAGAGGTGTCTTTGACCAGCTCAGGAAGCTGCATAACACTTCTTCAAGGGAATGGAAAAATAATCCCTCGTTGATATTTTTCATCTTGATTAATTAATTGACTGCACAGGTAAATGTCTGCAAATATGATGCAATGGGATGAACAAAGCTGCAAGAATGTCCCGTGAAAGTGGCCAACTTGCAGCAAGAGTTTATGGATAAACTGTTCTCTGGGGCAGATCTGCGTCCTGGTCACTGGGATGTTACTGTTTCCAGGCCACCCTACCCTTTACCTAAGAGGCCTCTGGGAAATTCTACTTGAATGGGTGAATGACCCAGTAATTCCCGAAGTTTCATTTTCACTCACTTGCATTTTTGCTCCTAAGAGAAAGCAGTGGCTGTCTCCAGCATGCTGGAGGTTGACCACAGTGACTCCAGAGACCACCCTGCTCTTGTGGGAAACTTCCTCTTGCCAGGCTGTTTCAAGGGGCTGCACCTGGCCTGACTACGCCTCTCCGCCAGCAGCTGGAACCAGGCTGACCCGGCGATGGGGGTGGACTGGCAATTCTGGAGCCCAGGAAGGCCACATGGCAGGCTTTGGAGTCAGGCCACTGGGCTCCAGTCCTGAACTCTGACTCTGGAGCAGTCAACCGCCTCCTCTGAGCTCCTATCCCCGATGAGGGCTGGGAGGATAACACAGAAGTTGTGATCACTGGATTCAGGACATGGCCTGAAGGCTTTGGGAGCTGAGGCCTTGTTTTCTCTGATATCAAACCAGCAGACTGACACCTCCAAAACAAGATGAAAACCAAGGAAGAGAAAATTGTTTCTGATAGACTCTTATGTATTTTAACATCCCACTTTTGTTTTTCTTTACATTTTTACTATAAACTATAAATTTATCCCAGATCAAAATATTTTCTGCAGAATATAATATTTTTGACTCTGCCCAGGGCTTCCCCGGAGAAGGCAATGGCACCCCACTCCAGTACTCTTGCCTGGAAAATCCCATGGATGGAGAGGCCTGGTGGGCTGCAGTCCATGGGGTCGCTAGGAGTCAGAGATGACTAAGCAACTTCACTTTCGCTTTTCATTTTCATTCATTGGAGAAGGAAATAGCAACCCACTCCAGTGTTCTTGCCTGGAGAATCCCAGGGACTGGGGAGCCTGGTGGGCTGCCGTCTATGGGGTCACACAGAGCTGGACACGACTGAAGCGACTTAGCAGCAACAGCAGCAGGGCTTCCCTGGTGGCTCAGATGTTAAAGCATCTGCCTGCAATGCAGGAGATTCAGGTTTGATCCCTGGGTTGGGAAGATCCTCTGGAGGAGGACTTGTGATAAAAATCCATTTAGGAGACTGGTGATGACAACAGAGCCCTGACTTACCTGACTGCTCTCAGATTGCTCACTAAGTCTCACTTATCCACCAGCCCTTAGAAATGCTAGCAAAACACACCTTTAAGGGAGCTAATATAATACCCACATTTTGGGAAGAAAACACCAAACAAACCAATTAATACTCCAGTTTAATTCATCACTGATTGTCTACAGGCTTCCCAGGTAGCACGAGTGGTAAAGAACCTGTCTGCCAATGCAGGAGTCAGAAGAGATGCAGGTTTGATCCCTGGGTCGGGAAGATCCTCTAAAGAAGGGCATGGCAACCCGCTCCAGTATTCTTGCCTGGAGAATCCCATGGACAGAGGAGCCTGGCAGACTACAGTCCATGGGGTTGCAAAGAGTCAGACACAACTGAGCAACTGGGCCCACTAATTGTCTGGTATTGTGCTAAGAGTTTTGGTGGAGCAATTGCAGTATTGTTCCACTTTGTAAGTGATCAAATAGTGCATGTTCTGTCATGCCCACCACCTGGCCTGTGTGTCTCCTACCACTTCCTGTGCAGACTGGCTAGGTGCACAGACAGAGGCGTCAGCCAGTGAAGGGGTCGAGGCCATGTGGACGGGTGCTCATGAGCAAAGCACTGTGAACAGGCAGTGGCCAGTGAGCTGTCCATTCCAGACTGCCCGGTGTCTCCATCTGGACTGTTCCAGGTGCCTCTGAGATGGTTCCCCCATTTCACCTCTCCCTCCCCAGAACCTGTTCCACCCACAGCCAGAGCGACAGTGATGCAACACTCAGGTCTCCCCTCTCAGAGGTTCCAATCTCTCCCAGGTGGGGACAGACCAGGCCTGAGACCTCCCTAGGCACCCTCTGCTGGGCAGGCCACTAGCCAGCCTCACTCCTCTTCCTGTTACAATATTAGGGCTGTTCATGGAGTCTCAAAGAGTTGGCCACGACTGAACAACAAGGGTTCAACTGAGATTCACTCAGGAATCTAAGGTGAAGAGTAAACCCAGGCATGACATTCTTAGAGGAAAATCTCAGGACCCTCTGGGATACTCTAGACTTTTCATTATAAACAGCAACCTGATGCAGCATCTCAAATTCTTAATAATGAACAAGAAACTCCAACTTTCTTCTAATTTTTCCTTCTTAAATAACTCTGAAATTAATTTTTAATGATAGGAAATATTTGGTTCAGAAATTATTCTAGATCTATAGGGAAAAAAACTTAAGACCCTCAAGGAATTGGACTGTGACACAGAAAGATTTTCTCAAGGATTTAATCTGAAAGTACTAGATTTAGTAAATTCATGTTATGTTTATTATTAAAATATTTGATTCAGCTCTACTGTTATGGTTTTTAAAATGGGTATGTTCTTTAAACAAAAGTTAATTGTCTTCAAATGAACCAAGTCTTATTAGAGATTAGTATATGTCAGACATTTGCCTTAACATTACCCTTATGAGGCTCATCAAAACATAAATTCAAGAACTATTCAGTCTAATAGTATAAATGATGAATATTTCAGAGCACTATAGAATAAACATTACTGAAAGCTGTACGCACATTAAAATAAAACAGAATTTTCAGGAAGAAAGTTAATATTAGACACTGATTTCCTTTTTTATGTAAGTGCCGGCTCAATTGTAAATATAATCTTATTTGACACAGAGACCCAGTATGACAACAGAATGTAGGCTTAAAAACTACCAAAAAAAAAAAAAAAGTTTTGCTTCTGAAAAAGCATTACAATTCCATCTGCATTAGCTGGTTCTCAATGCTCTTTTATTTTAATGACAGTTAATTATGACTATCATTTCACAACAGCTTCAACATACCTATATGAAAATATATGTCTTCAGTGCAAATGGTTTCTCGAGTTTTATTTTTTATTATTAAAAATTGTCCTATAGCTCAGAAACACATTTGCAAATTAGGTGCTTTGGGTTCCTTAGTAACCCACGCGGGTGTTACTGTTTTTGGATTTCAGATGGAATCTGGGCGGCCTTGTCACGTGTGTGTTCGTCATGAGCAGAAGAAAATATGACAGATCAATCCATCTTGATGTTAATTTCTCATTATATGCTGAGAATAATGTCTCCCTTCAGCAGAACCACACAGGTGTTTCATGATTACTTTTAGATGAGCACGCAGGACAAAATTTAGAACTCAAATGCATATCTATAAATAAGTAAATCTGAAGGGGATTGAGAACACCTGATTTCAGTTAGCCTGCAGTTCTGGGGGACTTTTTCAGTATGTAAGCCATCGTAGTGCACTAGGAGGACCCAGGGCTCCAGTAGGCTGAAGCCCAGCTTTGTCCCCCATCGTTTCCTTGACACCTCCCCTCCACGACATCCAGTTAAAGACACAGTTAAGTAAACAACAGTGTGCCTGCCATGCCAGACGCCGCAGTCACTTTTTCTAGGTGGTTTGCCATCGCTACCTTTGTCTTCTTAGAAATTCTAGGGATTTCATTGGCTATGTTGGAATGCTCATCAGAAACAAATGTCACGTGAGAGGATGCAGTAAAAAGCTTTAAAAAGTAATTCTTATCCGCCATCTGGACACAGAGCCTATGGGGCAATTGTGTTCTACTGAACGGGACGGGGAGGAGGATGCACATGGGCCCATCTGTCTTACACAGAGCCTCCCAAGTCAGCTTTCCCTGGAAAAGAGAGTGCTGAGAATGAAAAACGTCTCAAGGCCACCATGCCAGGCAGCGGGAACTTTGAAATACTGTTTTTTTTTGGGGGGTACACCCACACACACTCTTCTGGCACAACTAAAAAAAACTGATTTTTCTGAGAAACTGAAGAAATATTTTCTTCTCTGAAACATGCTACATCAAATGACCAAACAACAGTATTTTAAAGAAACGTATGTCCACCAAACAAAAGAAAACTCATATTCACATCACCCTCTCACATAAGCAAGAGTGCTATCCAAGTGATCAAAAAAGCAGCCCAAAATTCTGTGGACATGAAAGGAATTACATTTTCCCAGGAGACAGTCAACATTCAGAAGTGATCCAGGTGTGACCGACATCTAGTCTGCGCCCTTCACGTGAGCTGAAGAACCCCGACCTTAAGAGTAAATTGGCTTCTGTTCTCTTACTCCCAAGGATATGATCACATACCATAAAGCACTTCTGCTCATACCATTTCTATTCTTCTGTTATCTGGGAACCGGCGTAATTGTTGATTTAGAAATACGCAGGGGTAAAAGCACCACCAGTATTTCTTAGAGGTATGCTGTCTTCCTGATCATCACCTGCACCAACATGCTCATTAAAACATTTCTTACAATCTTATTGTCTTTATTACTATTTTTAACACGTGTTAATATTTTGGTATAGAGGGAAGCACTTCTCCCAGGCACAGAGCTAGAATTCTAAAGAAAGTCAATAATCAAATAGCATTAACACTGGTTCTCAGTAAGCCACCTGGTTAACAACTGTTCCATCTTGCACCGTTTAAAATACTTCAGTAAGGATTTACTTACCTGGGAATATTCAAAGTCTGTGATGGGGGCAATGCTCTTGATATAGTCTGATCGAAACTGGTTTTCCGGGTTGGCCAGTGGAACGGGGGGAATTATGGTACTCATCGCCGACACAATTGTCTACAGTGGAATGAAGGAAAAGAATGTATGGATAAATACACCACTTAGGCTCCATGTGTGATAATCTAGTCTGTGATTTCTGTGTACACCGTTTGAGGGAGCAGAGGACACAACCTTTTCACTGAACAAATATTTAGGAAATTCCTGGGACTTCCCTGGTGGTCCAGTATTTGAGGCACCAATGCTCCCGAATCAGGAGGCATGGGTTCAATGCCTGGTAGGGGAAGTAAGATCCCTCATGCTGCACAGCTTGGCCAAAAACAAAACAAAATCCTTACCACAATAGCATCCTTAACGTTTTTCCGGATGTCCAGAATTTTCTGTTGCTTCTCTCTGTGTGAAAAGAGAATGGTTATTAATTAACTTTCTGCACAGCTGGTTGAATGCTGAATGAAACTTTGGTTCCCAGATGCAGTGGGGCTAACATAGTACCACTAGACTTCAACATTAGCCCCAGGACAATAGTGAAAAGTTGTTTCTTTTTTTTTTTTCAATCTGGGCAAGAAAAATACCTACCTTTACAGGTTTGGACTCTAAATAAATTGGAAGGGACGCACCACAGACTCTAGCTCTAGACAACCACACAGGTTAAACATAACAAGGTAAAATGGTCATGGCTACTGCTACAAAAATTACAGGGCTACACTTGCAAACATATCTTACTTGAATCTATCCATATGTTGAATTGAAATAGATGCAGACACAGGGAGAAGTATATATTGACACATTAAGTGAGATCAGAGCACTAGTAATAACAGATCAATACCTCGAGTATCTAATAAATCATACTTTAATATTTTGCTGTAGGCACCACCAGAGGAAGGATTTGCTTAGATATGCTAAATTCAACAACTCGCGTCTATATTTTCTGTCCTTAAAGGCTGACTCAAAGATCAAATTAACTGTTTATAGAGAACATTTTGGGGCAGGCGGGGAGAGAAGGGACAAAGTTTGCATGAGGTTGGGAAGCAAACCCGTAATGGGTCATTCCTTACTCTGGATTAAATCCGTTGACGTGCAGGATCCTCATTTGCTTGACGATAGTGCTTTTCCCAGACTCACCAGCCCCTGAAAATACACAGAGAGAACGCTGTGACCCGGGGGCTGGAGACCGTGGCCATCTCTCCCGCCACGAAAGACGCACCAGCGTCCTGCCCGCGCGCGGGCGTCTTCAGGCGCGCGCTCGCTGTCGGCGGGGGCGCTGGCCCCGCAGCCCGGCCCTCTCTGAGCCGCGGGCCGTGCGTTCCGCTTTGGCCAGGCGCCGCCGCGTACCCCCCGGCCTTACCCAGCAGCAGTAGGCGGTGAGTCGCTTTGTAAGCCAGCCGCTCCTTTTGCAACTGCTTCTCGATCTTCTTGTTGGCCTCGCGCCGCTCCTTTTCATCGACGCCCTGGTCTTCTGACGTCTTGCTGTTGCCCAAACACCCCATGCCTGCCCGCTCGCGTGGACCTCAGGCACGGTTAGGAATTTGCACAAAAGGCGGCAGACAGCTGTAGGTGTGTGTAGACCCTGCGGCGGCCTCTCTTTCTCGCTGTTGAAAGAGACGTTCCGGTCTCTCGGTGTTTTCCGACCAGAGTAGGCGTTTCTTCTCCCTCCCCGTGCCCACTGCGAGCTCCCAACTCAGAGAACGCAAAGAAGACGCGCGGAGCCAACTGCTTTTTAAAGACAATTGTTTAGAATGATCTGCTGGATAAACAGCAGTAAGCGGAGACAAGGCGGAGAGCGCCGGTCCTCCGGAGCCAGCCGGGTGGGTGGCGCTGGCCCTCCCCGCGCCCCGCGCGCCCCTCTCCGCGCGCCCGGCTGCTCGCACCCGATGAGCTGCCGGGGAGCGCCTAGGGGGACCGGAGCATGGACGCTCTGCCGGGTGCCTGGGCCACGCCGGTGGCGGCCGAGCAAGGCGCGGTGGGACGGAGCGCGCCGGGTCCCCACCAGTGACTGTGGGCACCTGTTGGCCATCCGCGCCCCATCCCAGGTCCGAGCCCCTGAGGCCTCCTCGAGGCGGGGAAAGGGAGCCGACTCAGGGCGGCGGGGCAGGGGGTCCTGGGATCTGGAGGGGTGGCGGCCGCCCTCGAAGGGAACAGCGGAGGCTCACCCGCGTGCGGTCCGGACGCGGCGCGCGCTGCTCCTTAGCAGCCCGAGCGGCTCTGGGTCTGGGCGTGCGCTCCCGCGATCCCGCACCGCCTCCGGCTCTCGGCGGGCGAGGCCTAGAGCTGGATCATGCATATTCTATCAGGGGGAGGGTCCGTGGCGGGCTCAGGCACCCCGCCTCCCCTCGTTCCCGTTCTAGACGGTTCCAGCGCTCCCACGCCGCCTCTCGCCCCCGGCTTTCCTCCCCGCGCTCTGAGCAGCTTGGCTACTTTTCTGGAAGATGCCGTGGCCCCGAGCCTGGCTCCGCCGCCAGAACCAGTGAGGGCGGCTGCCCGTTCCCACCTGTTGCGCGGGTGCCAGCCAGTCACTCTCCCGCTGGTGGACGTCCCGCTGCTGGACGCGGGGCGGGGGATCACCCCCCTGTGCGTCTCCAGGCTCGGGACCCTGGGAGCGCACGCCAGTTCTTCTCAGGGCTCCTCTAGGCTCTGCTGCCCAGTCCCCCTCCAGCCCTGACGTTCCCTCGCGGTCCCCACGCCTGGCCTCCTGGGCCCAGCGCCCCGCGGCCCTCAACTGGCTTCCGGCTCTTTCTTCCCGTCTCTACAGCGCTTTCCCTCCAGCGGACAAATACCGTCAACTCCGTCCAGTTTGACGTTTTGACACCGACGGCCGTCTAGGCCATACATCCACCCCACCGTGTCTTGGTGCCCACGGGCTCCGAGTTAAAACCTAGGACTGACTCCCCCCGCCCCGCGCGGTTCACCCCACCTCGGTTCACACTTCAGCTCCTGCGGTCAGGCTTTGACCCACCCTTCACTGAACTACTCTCTTGGAGCCATCAGCCATCTCTTGAAGTCCTGGGGTCAGACTTCCCCCAGGAACTGTGGTCTTGACCTTCTCTAACTCTCCTGGAGACTCTTTCCCCCTCCCTGCGACCATGTCCTTGAATTTCCCTCCCCCTCCACCTGGAGCAGGCACCTCAGCCCCAGCCCAGCCCCCTCTTGTCCACAGCGCCCCAAGCACACCTCCACATCGGAGCCCCATGAGATCTGAGCTCATTCCCTTGCCCACCCACACCTCCAGCGGCTCCTCTCTCTGTCTCTGTGAATAAGGTCCCAGATTTCCAGAACCAGGACATGGTTTGATCCCCTCCTTTTCCTTCTTGCAAACCCAGACACTATGTTCCTTTGGGTCCCTTTCCTAAACATCGCTGCTGTTCTTTCCACCCCATCTGCCATTGCCATGGTCACTGTCTAGCCTGGATGTCAGCAGTGGCCTTCTGCTCACTTACTCCTGCCTCTCTGCACAGTTTCCACAGTGACAATGCAGATCTGACCACATCGCTGTCCCCACCACCCCCAAGTCCCCAGCCATGGTCCATCAAGACTGTTTTCGGGTAAACTGCAGCTTGAGCACTCATGTCCATGCTTCCTGGAGCTGCCCCAGTCCCCCTTTGGCCCCTTGTGTGTGAACACCCCAGGACATAATGTGGGCATGTGTGTGCTTCTCTCTCTGGGAGACTTGCTGTAATGGTTTGTTTACTGCTCTTTCAAAAGTCCACTGGACTTGGGCTCAGTGAGGGCCAGGGCGGAGCCTGCCCTCAGCACCTGCTTCGCTGTGCCTGGTTCAGTGCCTGGCCAAGGAAGGAGAGGCCCCATGAGTCTTCATTGGATGGATGTATGAATGAATTCCCGAAGGCCAAAGATAACTCCACTCCAAGTGTAGGTTCTTATGAAAGGAATTTCACCATCAGATTTTAAATTCATAAGATACCTGTCCAGTTTAGCACCATATCCATATAGGAATACTCTTTCAAAAACAAAAGCAGTGGAGCTTTCTTTCTGTCAGGGCAGAAGCAAAGACACAGGATGAGCTGGGTAGGAGTTTTAGCTTGTGAAAGGACTATTCAGCAGTGTTCTGAGGCCTCCCTCTTTGTGTTAACACAAATATTTACCTTATTTTGGTAAATATACACAACATATCATGGAAGGTGGTGGGCAGGGCAGTGAGAGGTGAGAACAGGTGCACAAACACAGCAGAGTGTGGTGGGATGTTTTAAAGGATATGTCTATTTTTTCTTATGCCAAGGTGTCTATAAAATTGTTAGCTGGAAGAGAAGGGGACAAAACATCCCATGGAAACTTGCTGTGCTTAGTCGCTCAATCATGTTCAACTCTGTGACCCCATGGATTGCAACCCGCCAGGCTTCTCTGTCCATGGGGAGTCTCCAGGCAAGAATACTGGAGTGGGTTGCCATGACCTCCTCCAGG
Organism: Tragelaphus eurycerus; assembly: GCA_935064755.1. Classification (NCBI taxonomy): domain Eukaryota; kingdom Metazoa; phylum Chordata; class Mammalia; order Artiodactyla; family Bovidae; genus Tragelaphus; species Tragelaphus eurycerus. The sequence continues at coordinate 20,880,315 of CAKXYN010000023.1, forward strand.
GGATCGTCCTAACCCAGGGATCGAACCCAGGTCTCCCGCTTTGCAGGCGAATTCTTTATCATCTGAGCCATCAGGGAAACTGGTAAAGGGGAGAAATAAGAACCTATAACCCTAAAAAATATAGCAAAAATTTTCATTGTTCAAATTTAGGAATTAGAACTAAAATAACTCATTTCTATGACTTATCCAGTGATTGCTGGCACTGAGCTAAATCCTTTCCATGGAGTGATTTATTTAGTATTTGCAATAACCCTAAAAGGAACTATTGTGACTGTTGTTTCATAGAATGCTAGAGGGTGAATAAGAGGTGTGTATGGGATCTAAACCTTTGCCGCCTGGCTGCAGCATCTGCACTGTCCATCCACAGAACACTGTTGTTGTTGTTGTGTAGTCGCTTAGTCGTCTCCCGACTCTTTTGCGATCCCATGGATTGTAGCTCACCAGCCTCCTCTGTCCATGGAATTCTCCAGGCAAGGACACTGGAGTGGGTTGCCATTTCCTTCTCCAGGGGATCTTCCCAACCCAGGGATGGAACCCGCACCTCCTGCATTGGCAGGCATGTTCTTTACCACCTAGCCACCTGGGAACCAGTCCAAAACATAAAAGCAACTTGTTTACACGGCAATGCAACATTTCTGATGAGAAATACCAAGGTGATCTTTGCACAGTCAATTATCAGGTAGGAGGTGAAGACACTTAAAAACCAGTCATGTGGCCTTTTCCTAGTCTGGTCTAGGTGACCAGTCCTCCTTTGAGCTTCGAACACTGAGCTCCGAATCCGGATCCCAGCTGGCTCACCTGGAACACAGCAGCGGCTGTTGGGGAGCAGCTGGGAGCAGGTGATGCCAGCATCTGTTGCCAAGCAACGGCAGCACAGCATCATCACCCTTGCTGCAGCGCACGCCCACCTGCGGATGCGAAGGGCTGCTGAGGGGGCAGCCAGGTGGGGGGATGCTGGGGTGAGGGGAGGCCCCAGGCAAGGAGGAGGGTTGGGAAGACATGGAATTTAGGGTGAAAGGACAAATGTGAAACAAAATGGTTTTTCCTGCTCTTGCTGATGTGAAAAGACAAGAGTCTTGTGAAAGTGAAAGTGGCTCAGTCATATCAGACTCTTTGTGACTCCATGGACTGTTGCCTGCCCGGCTTCTCTGTTCATGGAATTCCCCAGGCAAGAATACTGGAGTGGATAGCTGTTCCCTTCTGCAGGGGATCTTCCCAACCCAGGGATCAAACCCAGGTCTCCTGCATTGCAGGAAGGTTCTTTATCAGCTGAGCTACCAGGGAAGCCCCCGAGTGCATTTGAAAGTTGAATTATTTGAATTTCTTTTGTACTTAATTTGTGAATTTTGAATAACGATTTTGAAATTTGTTTTTTGTTTCAGCCCCTCCCCCCGCCATTGACGCTGGCAGATGTCCAAAAGTTGACAACTATTCTCTGGTTCAGATCAGATCAGATCAGTCTCTCAGTCGTGTCCGACCCTTTGCGACCCCATGAACTGCAGCACGCCAGGCCTCCCTGTCCATCACCAGCTCCCGGAGGTCACTCAGACTCACATCCATCAAGTCAGTGATGCCATCCAGCCATCCCATCCTCTGTCGTCCCCTTCTCCTCCTGCCCCCAATCCCTCCCAGCATCAGAGTCTTCTCCAATGAGTCAACTCTTCGCATGAGGTGCCCAAAATACTGGACTTTCAGCTTTAGCATCATTCCTTCCAAAGAAATTCCAGGGCTGATCTCCTTCAGAATGCACTGGTTGGATCTCCCTGCAGTCCAAGGGATTCTCAAGAGTCTTCTTCAACACCACAGTTCAAAAGCATCAATTCTTCAGCGCTCAGCCTTCTTCACAGTCCAGCTCTCACATCCATACATGACCACAGGAAAGACCATAGCCTTGACTAGGCGAACCTTTGTTGGCAAAGTAATGTCTCTGCTTTTGAATATGCTATCTAGGTTGGTCATAACTTTCCTTCCAAGGAGTAAGCGTCTTTTAATTTCATGGCTGCAGTCACCATCTGCAGTGATTTTGGAGCCCAGAAAAATAAAGTCTGACACTGTTTCCACTGTTTCCCCATCTATTTCCCATGAAGTGATGGGACCAGATGCCATGATCTTCATTTTCTGAATGTTGAGCTTTAAGCCAACCTTTTCACTCTCCACTTTCACTTTCATCAAGAGGCTTTTGAGTTCCTCTTCACTTTCTGCCATAAGGGTGGTGTCATCTGCATATCTGAGGTTATTGATATTTCTCCCAGCAATCTTGATTCCAACTTGTGTTTCTTCCAGTCCAGCATTTCTCATGATGTACTCTGCATATAAGTTAAATAAACATGGTGACAATATACAGCCTTGACGTACTCCTTTTCCTATTTGGAACCAGTCTGTTGTTCCATGTCTAGTTCTAACTGTTGCTTCCTGACCTGCATACAGATTTCTCAAGAGGCAGATCAGGTGGTCTGGTATTCCCATCTCTCTCAGAATTTTCCACAGTTTATTGTGATCCACACAGTCAAAGGCTTTGACATAGTCAATAAAGCAGAAATAGATGTTTTTCTGGAACTCTCTTGCTTTTTCCATGATCCAGCGGATGTTGGCAATTTGATCTCTGGTTCCTCTGACTTTTCTAAAACCAGCTTGAACATCAGGAAGTTCACGGTTCACATATTGCTGAAGCCTGGCTTGGAGAATTTTGAGCATTACTTTACTAGCTGTGAGATGAGTGCAATTGTGCGGTAGTTTGAGTATTCTTTGGCATTGCCTTTCTTTGGGATTGGGATGAAAACTGACCTTTTCCAATCATGTGGCCACTGCTGAGTTTTCCAAATTTGCTGGCATATTGAGTGCAGGACTTTCACAGCATCATCTTTCAGGATTTAGAATAGCTCCACTGGAATTCCATCACCTCCACTAGCTTTGTTCGTAGTGATGCTTTCTAAGGCCCCCTTGACTTCACATTCCAGGATGTCTGGCTCTAGGTCAGTGATCACACCATCATGATTATCTGGGTCGTGAAGCTCTTTTTTGTACAGTTCTTCTGTGTATTCTTGCCACCTCTTCTTAATATCTTCTGCTTCTGTTAGGTCCATACCATTTCTGTCCTTTATCGAGCCCATCTTTGCATGAAATGTTCCCTTGGTATCTCTGATCTTCCTGAAGAGATCCCTAGTCTTTCCCATTCTGTTGTTTTCCTCTATTTCTTTGCATTGATCGCTGAAGAAGGCTTTCTTATCTCTTCTTGCTATTCTTTGGAACTCTGCATTCAGATGTTTATATCTTTCCTTTTCTCCTTTGCTTTTTGCTTCTCTTCTTTTCACAGCTATTTGTAAGGCCTTCCCAGACAGCCATTTTGCTTTTTTGCATTTCTTTTCCATGGGGATGGTCTTGATCCCTGTCTCCTGTACAGTGTCACGAACCTCATTCCATAGTTCATCAGGCACTCTATCTATCAGATCTAGGCCCTTAAATCTATTTCTCACTTCCACTGTATAATCATAAGGGATTTGAGTAATCTCTGATAGCAATGGGAACAAAATTCGTTTTCCGTTATATAAGGAGGCCCTCCACAGAAATTTAATTAACAACAAGATGAAAAAAATTCAAAGGAACTGTCTCACATCACCTCAGGCCTGGATTCAGGAGATGCTGAGCTCATTTGAAAAGTGACCAGAATGCTGTGGAGCACAAGATAGCGGGTATATTGAATTAAATTTTAAAAATCAATGTTTTTTTAATAACTGGTCTAGCATTTTATAGGACTTCCCTGCTCACTCAGTGGTAAAGAATCTGCCTGTAATGTGGGAGACCAGGGTTCAATCCCTGGGTTGGCAAGATCCCCTGGAGGAGGTCATGGCGACTTACTCCAGTATTCTTGCCTGGAGAATCCCATGGGCAGAGGAGCCTGGCAGGCTGCAGTTCTTAGGGTTGAACAGAGCTGGACATGGCTGGAGTGACTAAGCAGCAGCAAAAGCAGGCCCTGGTGGGGCAGGGGATGTACAGAGAGCAAGAGAACATCTATCTTGAGTGGCCTGACCATACACCCCTGTAGATGAAAGACTGTGGTACCATACAGATGTTTTAAAGGATTTCTCAGAATAAAATGTTAGAACTACCATCTTTGGAGAAACACATGGTGATGTCTGATAACTGGTGCAGTCTCCTCCTTTATGTACTAACTACAGATGTGGCTCAGATGGTAGACAGTCTGTCTGCAATGTGGGAGACCTGGGTTCGATCCCTGGGTTGGGAAGATCCCCTGGAGAAGGAAGTGGCAACTCACTCCAGTATTCTTGCCTGGAAAATCCCATGGATGGAGGAGCCTGGCAGGCTACAGTCCATGGAGTTGCAAAGAATCAAACACGACTGAGTGACTTCACTTTCTTTCTTTCTAGCATTTTATACTGTAGAGGTTACTGAAGGTTAAAACCGCACTCTAAGACATTAAGAGCAGGAATATTGAAAGATTTAAAAGAGGAGGAACAAAGCAGAGTGAGAGAGGCCAGCAGTCTTGACTCAATGCAGTGATATGGACCCAGGAAACTAAAAGCTGTGCCTGTTTTGCAAACAGGGGTCAGCTTGGGGGCGGCTGAATGGCTGGGGCAGACACGGCTCTTGTGCTGCCTCGTGCCATTCAGCACTTTGCAGCTGTTTTCTCTTTCTTTTCTTAGGGTCTCAGTGAAAATGGTCTGTGTAGATTATCTTCATTCTCAGCAGCAAAACTTGCTCCATGACCTAATCACAACACACTTTAAACATCTTTTTTTTTTTTTTTTTTAACATTGTTAAATAGAAAAGTAGGGAAATATTTTCACCTTTCCCTTTCTGTACCCAGCACTCTGCAATCAAATACTGTAGAATTTATGGAAGTAATTTCTCTTCCACAGCAAAGCACACTGCTGAGCCATCAGGGATACCCCATGAATGTCATAAGACCACTGAATTGTATACTGAAAAATGTTAAGATGGTAAATTATATGTTTAACTACAAAAACAAGAAAAAAAATTCACACTCAGGATCTTCATCATGACAGTGATGGTTTCTGCTCTTTGTTTTGAGGCAGTTAATGCTGTAATAGTTCTGACCAACCTAGACAGCATATTCAAAATCAGAGACATTACTTTGTCAACAAAGGTCCATCTAGTCTAGTCAAGGCTATGGTTTTTCCAGTAGTCATGTATGGATGTGAGAGTTGGACTATAAAGAAAGCTGAGCATTGAAGAATTGATGCTTTTGAACTGTGGTATTGGAGAAGACTCTTGAGAGTCCCCTGGACTGCAAGGAGATCCAACCAGTCTATCCTAAAGGAGATCAGTCCTGGGTGTTCATTGAAAGGACTCATGTTGAAGTTGAAACTCCAGTACTTCGGCCACCTGATGCAAAGAGCTGACTCATTTGAAAAGACCCTGATGCTGGGAAAGATTGGGGCAGGAGAAGGGGACGACAAAGGATGAGATGGTTGGATGGTATCACCAACTCAATGGACATGGGTTTGGGTGGACTCCAGGAGTTGGTGATGGACAGGGAGGCCTGGCGTGCTGCGGTTCATGGGGTTGCAAAGAGTCAGATACCACTGAGTGACTGAACTGAACTGAACTGAACTGAATGTTGTAATTAACACCGGGGCCAGATCTTGCTTACAAATATCTCCTGCAGTTATAGTTTTTTACCAGCAGGTGGCGGTGCAGAGCCCAGAGTCAGAAGGAGGCCTCCAGGCACACCAGTCATTCACCATAAAGCGGGTTTCCAACCCTGCAGTCAGGCGACCTTGAGGTTACAAGGATGAATTCCTTGTCGCTGAGCTCAAGCAGTTTAGTGGGCCAGTAGAGAGGAGCAGACTTGCATTCAAGTCCTCAGGGTTCTGTGGAGATCACAGTGGGACACTGAGGGATGTGTGTGGTCAGTTATGAATGTGAAGGAAAACGTCACTTGATCCCCTAGAGGATGTGTGCTAACCTCTGTAAGTCACCCTCCGTTTTCTTAGAAAAGACACTGAAAGGTGCTCTGTTTCCAGAAGCTCATCTGGTAAGATCATCTCAACAGCTTTGAGATTATCCACACTTTGCAGAAAAGGCTGTGGTCTGAAGGTCCCACAGGGGCCTGGCCGGGGTGAAGCCCTGTCTGATCCCAAAGCCTGAGCCTTTTTCAGAAGGAACTCTGACAAGTGGGGAAAAAATTTGCACTGTTCTCTCTTCCGGAAGGAAAAATCAAACAAGCCCATCTCCTTGTGAACAAGGGCAGGTTAATCTGCATATAATGACTGATGAATTTATTAACTCTTCGCTCAGTTGCCTTAGCAACTGGTTTCTTTTAGAATTTGGCTTAGTTACAGAGTCTAAAGCAACAGTTTTCCTTGTAATAGAATGTCAACCTGTGTATGAAGTTCAACAGAACCTGAACCTGCTCCGTGACAGGTGGAAACTATGGACCTTTCCCAGGAAAGTTGGACGGGCTCTTCCTGAAGCTTACAGACTGTGAACCAGGGAGAAAGAGCCTAGTGTGTGTAGTTGTCATTTGTTATTTATTTTGTCATTAGGTAGGAACCATTTGATGAATTTAAACAACAGGTCCATTCAAGACTGATGTTCAAGAGGTAGACTCTGAGTGTGGACAGATCCCAAGCCCTTAGATACATGATTGACAGGGCAAAGGCATGCGTGGAGGTGGTTACTGGGAAACAGGACTTTCAGAGAGACAGTTGCTACTGCTACTGCTAAGTCACTTCAGTAGTGTCCGACTCTGTGCGATCCCATAGACGGCAGCCCACCAGGCTCCCCCTGTCCCTGGGATTCTCCAGGCAAGAACACTGGAGTGGGTTGCCATTTCCTTCTCCAATGCATGAAAGTGAAAAGTGGAAGTGAAGTCGCCCAGTCGCGTCCGTCTCCCCGCGACCCCATGGACTGTAGCCCACCAGGCTTCTCTGCCCATGGGACCCTCTAGGCAAGAGTACTGGAGTGGGGTGCCATTGCCTTCTCCGTCAGAGAGACAGAGAAAGCACACATATGGAGTGGGGAAAGGCAAGGCAAACCTGTGGGATGGACTGCAATTGTAGCAATCGGAATGAGCTCACAGTGTCAGATATGTTTGTCCGTGACTATCTGCATGTACGTGTGTGTCTGTTGTATGACTGTGTACATGTATAGCACACACATGCATCTATTCTCTTGTTATGTCTGCTGAAAACACCCAGGTGTTAGACACACTAGTAGCTGTGAGTGCACCTAGTGCCCAGTCTTGGCCTTCAGCATCACCCACCACCCAGAGGAGCCAGAACTCCTCAGAGAAATGGCAGATTCTGAGCTGGGGGCAGTGGAGTCACAAGATAAACCTGGAATATGGTTACACAGAAAATGAAAAAATAAAGTCCCTCAGTTGTGTCCGACTCTTTGGGTCCCCAAGGACTATACAGCTTATGGAATTCTCCAGGCCAGAATACTGGATGGAGTGGGTAGCTTTGCCCTTCCCCAGGGGATCTTCCCAATCCACGGATTGAACCCACAACTCCCGCATTGCAGGCGGATTCTTTACCAACTGAGCCACTAGAGAAGCCCAGAAAATAGGAATATGCTTTCAAATGGTGGGGCAGGTCCCTGAGAACACAGAGCCAGACCAAAGGCACTCCCATTCGACCAAATCTGGGATGATTTCAGCAACAAAAGAGTTAAGGTCAGTTGTGAATTCTAAGCCATTGATAAATATAGGAATACCACATGTCCATGCCAATAAGAGACAGAGCCAAAGCAAAAACAACACCCAGTTGTGGGTGTGACTGCTGATGGAAGTAAAGTCCAATGCCGTAAAGAGCAATACTGCATAGGAACCTGGAATGTTAGGTTCATGAATCAAGGCAAATTGGAAGTGGTCAAACAGGAGATGGCAACAGTGAACATCAACATTTTAGGAATCAGCAAACTAAAATGGACTGGAATGGGTTAAGTAACTCAGATGACCATCATATCTACTATTGTGGGCAAGAATCCCTTAGAAGAAGTGGAGTAGCCATCATAGTCAACAAAAGAGTCTGAAATGCCATACTTGGATGCAATCTCAAAAATGATGGACTGGTCTCTCTTCGTTTCCAAGGCAAACCATTCAATATCACAGTAATCTAATTCTATTCCCTGACCAGTAATGCTGAAGAAGCTGAAGTTGAACAGTTCTATGAAGACCTACAAGACCTTCTAGGACTAACACCCCCAAAAGATGTCCTTTTCATTATAGGGGACTAGAATGCAAAAGTACGAAGTCAAGAAACACCTAGAGTAACAGGCAAATGTGGCCTTGGAGTACAGAATGAAGCAGGACAAAGGCTAACAGAGTTTTGCCAAAGGAACCCACTGGTCATAGCAAACACCCTCTTCCAACAACACGAGAGAAGATTGTACACATGAACATCATCAGATACTGAAATCAGATTGATTATATTCTTTGTAGCCAAAGATGGAGAAACTCTATACAGTCAGCAAAAACAAGACTGGGAGCTGTGGCTCAGATCATGAACTCCTTATTTTCAAATTCAGACTTAAGTTGAAGAAAGTAGGGAAAACCACTAGACCATTCAGGTATGACCTAAGTCAAATCCCTTATGATTATACAGTGAAAGTGAGAAATAGATTCAAGGGATTAGATCTGATAGAAAGAGTGCTTGAAGAACTATGGACAGAGGTTGGGCTCCAAAATCACTGCATATGGTGACTGAAGCCATGAAATTAAAAGACGCTTACTCCTTGGAAGGAAAGTTATGACCAACCTAGATAGCATATTCAAAAGCAGAGACATTACGTTGCCAACAAAGGTCCGTCTAGTCAAAGATATGGTTTTTCCAGTAGTCATGTATGGATGTGAGAGTTGGACTGTGAAGAAAGCTGAGCGCTGAAGAATTGATGCTTTTGAACTGTGGTGTTGGAGAAGACTCTTGAGAGTCTCTTGGACTGCAAGGAGATCCAACCAGTCCATTCTAAAGGAGATCAGTCCTGGGTGTTCTTTGGAAGGAATGATGCTAAAGCTGAAATTTCAGTACTTTGGGCACCTCATGCGGAGAGTTGACTCATTGGAAAAGACTCTGATACTGGGAGGGATTGGGGGCAGGAGGAGAAGGGGACGACAGAGGATGGGATGGCTGGATGGCATCACTGACTCGATGGACATGAGTCTGAGTGAAGTCCGGGAGTTAGTGATGGACAGGGAGGCCTGGTGTGCTGCAATTCATGGAGTCACAAAGAGTCAGACACGACTGAGCGACTGAACTGAACTGAACTGAACAGGAGGCAGGGATCAAGATGATTCCCAAGAAAAAGAAATGCAAAAATGCAAAGTGGTTGTCTGAGGAGGCCTTACAATAGCTGTGAAAAGAAGAGAAGCGAAAGGCAAAGGAGAAAAGGAAAGATATACCCATTTGAATGCAGAGTTCCAAAGAATAGCAAGGAGAGAGAAGAAAGCTTTCCTCAGTGATCAGTGCAAGGAAATACAGGAAAACAGCAGAATGGGAAATACTAGAGATCTCCAAGAAAATTAGAGATACCAAGGGACTATTTCATGCAAAGATGGGCACAATAAGGGACAGAAATGGTATGGACCTTACAGAAGCAGAAGATATTAAGAAGAGGTGGCAAGACTACAGAGAAGAGCTGTACAAAAAAGATCTTCATGACCCAGATAATCACAATGATATGATCATGCACCTGGAGCCAAACATCCTGGAATGCGAAGTCAACTGGACCTTGGGAAGCATCACAATGAACAAAGCTAGTGGAGGTGATGGAATTCCTGTTGAGCTATTTCAGATCCTGAAAGATGATGCTGTGAAAGTGCTGCTCTCAATATGCCAGCAAATTTGGAAAACTCAGCAGTGGCCACAGGACTGGAAAAGGTCAGTTTTCATTCCAATCCCAAAGAACGGCAATACCAAAGAATGCTCAAACTACTGCACAATTGCACTCATCTCACAGCTAGTAAAGTAATGCTCAAAATTCTCCAAGCCAGGCTTCAGCAATATGTGAACCGTGAACTTCCTGATGTTCAAGCTGGATTTAGTAAAGGCAGAGGAACCAGAGATCAAATTGTTAACATATGTTGGATCATTGAAAAAGCAAGAGAGTTCCAGCAAAACATCTATTTCTGCTTTATTGACTATGTCAAAGCCTTTGACTGTGTGGATCACAACAAACTGTGGAAAATTCTGAAAGAGATGGGAATACCAGACCACCTGACCTGCCTCTTGAGAAATCTGTATGCAGGTCAGGAAGCAACAGTTAGAACTGGGCATGGAAAAACAGGCTGATTCCAAATAGGGAAAGGAGTATGTCAAGGCTGTATATTGTCACCCTGCTTATTTAACTTATATGCATAATACATCATGAGAAATGCTGGACTGGATGAAGCCCAAGCTGGAATCAAGATTGCTGGGAGAAATACCAGTAACCTCAGATATGCAGATGACACCACCCTCACAGCAGAAAGCAATGAAGAACTAAAGAGCCTCTTAATGAAAGTGAAAGAGAAGAGTGAAAAAGTTGGCTTAAAGCTCAACATTCAGAAAATGAAGATCATGGCATCTGGTTCCATCACTTCATGGCTAATAGATGGGGAAACAGTGGAAACAGTGACAGACTTTCTTTTTGGGGCTCCAAAATCACTGCAGATGGTGACTGCAGCCATGAAATTAAAAGAGGCATACTCCTTGGAAGGAAAGTTATGACAAACCTAGGCAGCATATTAAAAAGTAGAGACATTACTTTGCCAACAAAGATCTGTCTTGTCAAGGCTATGGTTTTTCCAGTAGTCATGTATGGATGTGAGAGTTGAACTATAAAGAAAGCTGAGTGCTGAAGAATTGATGCTTTTGAACTGTGGTGTTGGAGAAGACTTTTGAGAGCCCCTTAGAGTGCAAGGAGATCCAACCATTCCATCATAAAGGAACTCAGTCCTGAATATTCATTGGAAGGACTGATGCTGAAGCTGAAACGCCAATACTTTGTCCACCTGATGTAAAGAACTGACTCATTTGAAAAGACCCTGATGCTGGGGAAGACTGAAGGCAGGAGGAGAAGGGGACCACAGAGAATAAGATGGATGGCATCACCAACTTGATGGACATGAATTTCAGTAAACTCCAGGAGATGGTGATGGACAGGGAAGATTGGCATGCTGCAGTCCATGGGGTTGCAACGAGTCGGACCCAACTGAGTGACTGAACTGAACTGATGCCAAAAAGAAAGAGATAAAGTGGGGAGAAGGGAAACATTATCAGTCATGGAGAAGTGAGAACCCTCTCAGTTCTTGGTTCCTTTTCTTCTCCCTGTTGGGTTTCATTTGTGTGCAATTTATCATCTGTCTTCCCAGGTGCTTATGCAGTGCTGACCCCATGCTGGGTGGTGCCCAAGGAGACAGGACTCACACTGTTGGGTTGTGGGTTCTCTTCAGTTACTCAGTCGTGTCCAACTCTTTGCCCTTAGGGGTGATTATTTATCCACGGGCCAGCCAGAGGTCATACTTGTTAGAAGCATGGCAGAGACCAGGCCAGTTTTACGTGGAGAACTGATGACAGGCCAACCTGGAGGTGGGATGCCCTGCCCGGGACAGAGAGGACAGGAGGATGACCTGTCCGGGGATGTACAGTCTCGCACGGGCACACAGAACAGTTCTTCCCAGAAGAGAGAAAAGGGACGGCACCAAGGAGGGGCCGCTGGAGGGTCCACCAATACTGCTGCTGTGTGGAGGTGCTTGCGGGTGTGTGCAGGTAAGAGCCCGGTCAATGGGGTTCCCGCCTCCGGGCCCAGCTCTGCCACTGGTCGGCCATTCATCGCCTTCATCTCTCTCCCAGCATCACTGTTCACACCTGGGAGCTCAGATCCATCCGGTTTCCCTGTTACCAGAGGGCAGGGAGTGAGGACCACGGTTTGGGAGCGGCCGCCCCGCATCCATCAGGTTTCCCGCGCTGCAGCGCCACCTGGCGGCCACCTCAGGAACAACCTGAGGCAAAACTTCCCGTTATTCTCTATTGAACAGAGAGCCCCGCAGGTTAGGACCCAGGCGCAGTTACCTGCGGTTAAGAAGATAGGCTCCAGAAGCTGGAGTATTGAAGAGGCTACTACTTAAATTGTTGTGTTGCTACTACTACAACACAACAGAAAGACAACCCAGTTAAAGAAGGAACAAAGTATTTGAACAATATCTCTAAGGAAGACATATGAATGGCCAGTCCACACGTGAAAAGATGTGCAACGTTGGTGGCTCTCGTAGGATGTGATCTGATGGTGGATTTCAGCTAAACTTATGTCTAAATAGAAGGTAAAAAAAGTATTCTAAGGGAATTACATATAAAATGAGCGGACTCTGCTGACAGAGGGCATCAGGAAAGTCTTGGAAGAGGTGACACTGGAGACGACCTTTGAAACTGAGGATGAACAGGACACTCAGTGGTGTAGGGGAGAGCATATCAGGGTAGAGGGTGGGGGAAGCCAAGGGGCCTGTGAGGAGGTGGCACAGACTCTGTGGTGTGGCAGGTCCACCCACAGGCAGAGGTGAGTGGGCCTTGAGAAACTGGGGGGAGATGAAGGGTATAAACCCTGAGTTATGAAACTAAGTCCCAGGATGCAGTGCACAGCACGTGACTACAGTTAGTAACACTGTGCCGTGTACTTGAAAGCCGCTAAGAAAGTAGATCTTAAAAGTCCTCTTTGCACACAACTTTTTAGATAACTATGTGTGGTGATGGGTGTTAACCAGACTTATTGTGATCACTTCACAATATAGACAAATATCGAATCATTTTGTTGTACACCTACAACTAAGTTGTCTGTCAACTGTATCTCAATTAAAAAATATACTAAAACAAAGTAACCTCCTAAAAAAAAAAGTTTGCTACTTGACCCTGTCTTCTTTAGCCTCATAGCAGAAACAGAAGAAAATACAAGGAAGTCTGTCTTTTATCAAAGACAACAGGAGTGAATTTTCTCAAAGTTCGAGAGGCTGGAAGGTCCAAGAGGGAGGTGCTGGCAGGGCTGGTTCCTCTAGAGGCCTCTCTCTTTGGCTTGCAGACACCCTCCGGCTTCTCCCTGTGTCTTCACATGGTCATCCCTGCGTCATGTCTGTGTCCAAATTTCTTTATGGCAGGATATATAAGGATACCCATCAGGCTGGATCAGAGTCCACCTTAATGACCTCATTTTACTTATTTTTGGCTGTGCTGGGTCTTCCTTGATTTATGGGGGTTTTCTCTAGTTGCTACTAGAATAGCAGGGGCTGCTCTTTGTTGTGGTGCATGGGCTTTGCATTGTGGTGGCTTCTTTTGTAGCGGAGAGTAGGCTCTAGCTGCATCGGCTTCGTAGCTGCATCCCTTGGGCTCAGTTGTTGTGGCACACGGGCCTAATGGTCCCGAGGCTTGGGGAATCTTCCCAGACCAGGGATGGAACCTGTGTCCCCTGCACTGGCAGGTGGATTCTCATCAACTGCGCCACCAGGGAAGACCTTATTAGCCTTTTCAAGGCTCTGTCTCTGACTACAGATGTTGGGGGCAGACTGAAAGGCCATTTTATATAAGGGACTTGGGCATCCTCAGGTTTTGGTGTCTGAAAGGGCCCTGGAACCAGTCCCCTGTGGATTCCTGATGGCAGTGACCATGGTGTGACTCAGGCTGTGACCACAGTCTTTGGGTGGTGGGCTGACTTGCAGGATATGGAGGTCACCATAGAAACCTGTCCTCTGTTTTCCTAAGTGAACACTCAGCTGCACTTGATGGAATTGGGTACTGTTTGCTCCCAGGCTGACACACAGAAATTCAGGTCACAGATAAATGGGCAGGGGGCCCGCCCCGGGGTGCAGTGGCATCGCTGAAGCCCGCCTCCCTGGATGCTCTCAGGTCCACACTTCCCAGATCATGCCACACCGAGGCCATGGCCGAGTGGGACCAGTGACCCTGGCCTTCAATAATGAGCCCGTCCAAGCTCATTATTGTGCCTAAGCCCAAAGGGGAGCTGTTTCTTCTGAGAAAACACCACTTGCCAGAGGGGAAGTGGGTCTGAGTATTGAATACACATCCTCCATTAGTGCATCAGAGCAGCTGCGTCTCCGTTGCCTCTCAGGCCAGGTGGCACCAATCAATGGCTGGCTGGAGTGCAGGATGTGCTTACATTAAGAAATGACTCTAAAGTACCAGTTACTTCAGAGCTTCCGAGAGAGCAGATTACATCACCATCCTTCCTGGCCTGGGAGGGAAGGACAGACAGAAAATAGCCACCTCCCCGCCTCGGGGCTTTGATGATTTTTACCAGCACATGGAATTTTCTCGTATGTGAAAATCTCTAACAACCAAATGAGACCGCTCTCATCCCCTGGGGGGACACCACAGAGGTTGCTGGGGCTTTGGGACTGGACCATGGGGGCAGGGGTAAGTTCTGATGGTGGAAAATGTGCTGGCATTTTGCTCTGCATCTGCCCTAAGTGCAACCTTAATACACCATTCTCTGAAAAGCCCCTCAAAATGGAAAAAAAAAGAACCCCTGGTCCACTTTTAAAACAAATCTATTCAACGAGTGTACTTTGATGTTTCGGTGACCTCCACACCGCCTCCCTCTCTCAGGCCCCACTCCGTCCTGCAAATGCAGTGCCCACGGACTGGGGTGATGGTGCTGGGGTTCTTGTTTCCGCATAACACCATCGGGACACCTCTCTGCTGACCTCTGGGCAGGTGAGGGTCCCGAAACACAGCCCGACATCCTTCTGAACACAGGCGACCCCACATCAAACGGTGGATTAATTGCAACTCATGCCCTCCAGGGCTGTGCTTCCTTCTGACTGGGGGTGTGGGTTCAGGGTCCATCCACCCTTGCCCTGGATGCTCACCCCTGCTTGCTCTTTCTGTGCCATCCCTCGGCCACACCTGCTGCCTGAGTCTTGCTTCACCTATGGAAATGTGGAGCTCTGTGTCTGAGGTTATGGGTGATGGTCTATACAAGAGACTGACACAGGGCTGTGACTGCAGCCCCTCCAGGCTGTAAGGACGTGCTGTGAGCGTGTGGGTCTGGAAAAGCGAGGCACAGCCAGAGCATCTGAAATTTCTCCTGATGACAAAGCCCACGGGGCTCCAGGAGGCCGGGGCAGGACAGGGCAGCACACTGAGAAGGAGGTGTCCTGAGCATCCACCCAGCTCACGTCCACTGCACAACTCAAGAACTAACTGCTCTCTTGGTCAGTGTGTGTGTGTGTGTGTGTGTGTGTGTGTGTGTGTGTGTGTGTGTGTGTGTGTGTGTGTGTGTGTGTGTGTGTGTGTGTGCGCGCGCGCGCGCTAAGCTGCTTCAGTCCTGTCTGACTCTTTGTGACCCCATAGACTGTAGCCCACCAGGCTCCTCTGTCCATGGGATTCTTCAGGCAAGAATACTGGAGTGGGTTACCATGCCCTCCTCCAGGGGATCTTCCTGACCCAGGGATGGAATCTGTGCTCTTATGTCTCCTGCATTGGCAGGTGGGTTCTTTACCACTAATGCCACCTGGGAAGCAGGGTCACTGTATTGTTACAATTAAGGTATTTATCAAAAAAAAAAAAAAGTGATTAACCCCCCACCCCCACCCCCAGTGGAGAACATTGTTTTTCTGTGATTTCACCAAGTATTCCCTCTTAGAGGAACTAGACATGGACGAGGGTCAAGCCAGAGTTCTGGTTTATCCCAACAGCCAAGTACAAGGCGATGATAGCAAAAGTCCCACAGAGATGGCCTCCTTCTAGAAAGATGTATTGCTTGTGGAGAAAGACCACACACACAGGAAAATAGCAGGAGATAATTGAAGGAGGCAGAAAACATGAATCCTACTCATAGTTGCCCATTTTTAATTTGAATGGTATCTGGAAAATGGATAACATCAAATGAATACTTTTCCAATCAGAGTGTAAAGTGGCACCTACTATGTTGTGGGACATCGACTATAGTGAGAGGCAGGGAGACCTGGTGTGCTACATACAGTCCACGTGGTCGCAAAGAGTCGGACACGACTGAGCAACCGAACAACAATGACTATGTCGTGACTATGAGTTCAGCAGCTGGAAGGTACACTTGAAGGGTGGGGACCCAGCTTCGATTGCTGGGTGTTCAGACAGACGACGTATTTTGACCCAACACCCAGTCTTGTCAACTGTGTTTTTGTTGGCGGTGGCTCATGGGCCAAATCAGGCACGGACATTGTGTTTTATTAATACGTGTGTGCTCAGTTGCTCAGTCATGTCTGACTCTTTGAGACCCCATGGACTGTAGCCCCTCAGGCTCCTCTGTCCATAGGATTCTCCAGGCAAGAACACTGGAGTGAGTTGCCATATCCTTCCTCCAGGGGATCTTCCTGACCCAGGGATTGAAACTGCATCTCTTCTGACTTCTGCCTTGGCAGGCAGATTCTTTACTACTAGCGCCACCTGGGCAGCCCTTTTTAGATATGAGCCAATGGAGGTTTCAGGTGAAAATGAAACCTTTTCCCTCTCATTCTGAAAATTCAAGATGGGCAACGCTGGACCTGCATTTAAATTTTTTCTCTATATGGAGCATCTTTCGCTTCACATATCCTTTTAAATGTTTCTGTTTGGCTGCACAATCACATTAAAACATTAAGTTGCCAGAACTCTGGACCTTATTTGGTTTTCTCTTATTTCTTGAGACCACAATTCTCTCTTTTTTGAGTTAATTTGGTGCACGAAAAGAAATTTGCCTGGAGTAATTTCTAAGTGATTTCTTTCAGGAAAAATATGTGGGTGGGGATATCCTTTGAGCAATTATGTATCTGAAAATCTATTTTCCCCTTACATAGACACAGGTACACACACACAGAGACATATGCATACGCCCACAGTGGTTTAATGAGGTGCGAGCATCTAGGGTCACCGTTCAGTATTTTCAGACCTCTGGCAACATTGCTCTGTCCTGTGGGGAAGTCAGCAGTGTACATGAGAACTCTGCTTCTGATGCCTCCTCTTGCCTTTTCAGGTAACCTGATCCCTTCTGTGTTTTTTGCTCTTTGATTCTCCAAAAACGTTTCCCTTTATATTCGAATTCAGATATTTCACTGGAGACAGTAGCTAGGTTTGTGCCATTTTACTTGTTCATTATTGCAATGGTGAGCCGTTCCAAACCGAAGACTTGCTGCTGCTGCTGCTGAGTCGCTTCAGTCGTGTCTGACTCTGTGGGATCCCAAAGACGGCAGCCCACCAGGCTCCTCTGTCGCTGGGATTCTCCAGGCAAGAATACTGGAGTGGGTTGCCATTTCCTTCTCCAATACATGAAAGTGAAAAGTGAAAGCGAAGTCGCCCAGTCGTGTCCGACTCTTGGCGATCCCATGAACTGGAGCCCACCAGGCTCCTCCGTCCATGGGATTCCCTAGGCAAGAGTACTGGGGTGGGGTGCCATTTGTCCTTAAAGAAAAGTCTCCTTCCATTTGTAAGCAGGATCTTCCTCCATCGTAGGCTGGGTTCTCTCTCTGTGCGCCGCTGGTCAGAGAACGATTATTCTTCTTTAGAGCTCACAAAATGGGGGTCAGAAGCCCACGTCTTACTTTTTTTCTCCCTAAACTTTAAAAGGCACAAGTATTAATAGCATCAGGGACCCAGGCTTTGAGTCACAGCGTACGTCCCCGGGTTGTTCGCCGTAAAGGCCGTTCCGCCCGCTACAGCTTCAGCTGGAAGCGCCGGCAGGCCGCGCGCTCTGCACCTTTGCGCCCGCTGCGTCGCGTTCTCTTCCCTGTGCGCAGGGGCCACAGCGGACGAATCTGAAGGAGGAGCGGGCTTCTGAGGACACCAGGGTAGAAGCCGACTCAGTGAGGCAGAGGGGCCGTATTCCGGGCTGTGAAATTATTTCTCAGAAGCGGACAAGCCACACCGCCCCCCCCCCCCACCCCGTCCCCGCCGCCCCCCAAGATGACCCCGCGGTAGAGGCCTCCGGCACCTGCTTTCCTAGGCGCGCTTGGAACAGCTGCCGCGGCAGAGGAGGTGAGATGCTCCAGGCCCCGCGCGGGGCACGCAGTGGGGATGAAACAAGTGGGCGCGAGATCCCCTGGCCGGCCCCTCAGTCCGTAACACGTGAGCCACGGGCCGGAGGACGAGGTGTGGAAAAGAGCAGAGTCACCGGGCAGCTCATTCGCGGCCCACTCAGGTGGACGCTAGCCGGTGAGAGCTGCTCTGGACCCGAGACCGAATCCACCCGGCCCGCGTGCGCCCTTCGCCGCGTGTGCGCCGCCCAGCGCCCGGTTTCCAGCGCCTCCCGTGCGCCCCTTGCGCCCTGCTCTCCGCCCCGCGCCCCCCGTGCGCCCCCAACCCAGCGCCCCGCACCCACCGAGCAGCAGCAGCCGGTGCGTCCGCCGCAGGTCGCGCCTCTGCTCGCGGAGTCGGCGGTCGATGCTCTTGCTGACCCGCCTGGCCTCGCGCTCCTCCGCGCGCTGCCGGTCCGTGCGCCGCCGCCTCTCCTGAGCCGGAGTCCGGACAGGGGCCAGGTCCAAGTCTGGCATCGGGTTCAGGTCGGACCGCGCGCCCTCCACGGGTGGCTCCGGGTCCCCGAAGAGCAGCGGCCGGAGGCTGTGGCACAGCCCCATCTGGGCGCAGGGCGCGGGCCTCGGGGTTTACGCCCGAGCCCCCGCCGAGGGGCGGGAGGGGACTGCGCGCGGACCCGGCGCGGCGCTGCGGCCGGCAGGCTGGGGCGCACAGGTGAGTCGGGGCCCCGGCCCCTCACCGTCCCCCAGGGCCATTCTGCCTTAGCCGCTGGTTCAGGGGCTGGCTACCTCTTTGCCCGGAGATCACCTGACAAAGAGGACCTTTGGCCTGACCGGCTGCCGCGAGCCCGGCCCCGGTTACCGTAAGTACCGCCAGCTACCCTTACCCCGTTACCGTATTTACTGCTTCCGGCCCGGCGCTCCTAAAGTAAATACCAACGCCGGCGAGTCCCCCACTCCACCACTCCCGTTATCGTTGGTACTGCCTCCTAGCCAGGCCTCCTTACCGTAAATACTGCTGCCCGAGCCCGGCGCGAAGCTACAAACAATGCCACCCTGGCCGTGGTGGTGACGCCATCGGCCAGAGCTGCCATTGCCTTCCTTAGAACTTCTCCGTGGGTTTCATATCTGGAGTAGGCAGTAGGAACGCAAAGCCGGCTAAAGGGGTGGGATGCCCGCGTTGAGAGCTTGAGTTCCCCGTGTAGGGTAAGGGAGTTAGAGAAAGCGAGGTTCGGAAATAGAAGACAGGCACTTTACAGGAAGAGATCATCTTTAACGAGGCGAGAAGGGGCAGCAGTCAGATTAGTGAGCTGCTGCACTAACCCAGGGGATCTTCCCAACCCAGGGATCGAACCCAAGTCTCCCTCATTGCAGGCAGATTCTTTACCAGCTGAGGCACAAGGTAAGAAGTAAGGTGTTTGCTAAACCAGATTGGTCAGGGTCTGAAATGGTTGCATAGTTATAAGGGGAGACCTTTAGACCAGAAGGTTGAAACTGGCAGTGACCAGCAGCTACTGTTTTGAGAAAGGCTGGTGGTTTCCTTGAGTCTGACACAATTCAGAAAATTCAGGTTTCTCAATGATTCAGAGACGTGTCTGGAACCACATCCACAGTGGCCACCCAGCTCCATTTTCCTGAACCAGAGCTACTCCATTTTGATTTTAAACACATTCTTGTCTTCAGTGGTTCAAGCAGATGACAATGCATGTTTGACGGGTCATAAGACAAGCTGTTCTAGTGAGTATAAAGTTCATGTTAAATGATACATAAGCCACAATGACTTACCCACACCTCAACAGCAATTATTAGAAAAATTTGATTATGTGATCTATGCACAGAATAAATTAGAATAAAATGTTTAATTTTTATATATAACTGCTAGTAAAGTTTAAGGTTTTTAAAGTGATTTAAAATCATTGGGTTATATATATGAACAATTTCTAATGTCAAAGATTGATTATGAATCTGAAAATAGAAACCATGAGGGGAGTCCAAGTAAATGTAACATCATCAGATCAGATCAGATCAGTCGCTCAGTCGTGTCCGACTCTCTGCGACCCCATGAACTGCAGCACGCCAGGCCTCCCTGTCCATTACCAACTCCCGGAGGTCACTCAGACTCACATTCATCGAGTCAGTGATGCCATCCAGCCATCTCATCCTCTGTCATCCCCTTCTCCTCCTGCCCCCAATCCCTCCCAGCATCAGAGTCTTCTCCAATGAGTCAACTCTTCGCATGAGGTGGCCAAAATACTGGAGTTTCAGCTTTAGCATCATTCCTTCCAAAGACATCCCAGGAGGTTGATATAATATGTAATCTTGTGTAATCTTCACTGCTGCAGACAGGATTTTTCCATTCTTAATTTGTCTTCCTGTAAACTTCCTTTCTAAGAACAAATCGTTAGGATGTAGTAAAAGGGTGTGTCTAATGTCTTTGTATGGATCAGATCAGATCAGTTGCTCAGTCGTGTCCGACTCTTTTCGACCCCATGAACTGCAGCACGCCAGGCCTCCCTGTCCATCACCAGCTCCCGAAGTTCACTGAGACTCACGTCCATCGAGTCGGTGATGCCATCCAGCCATCTCATCCTCTGTCGTCCCCTTCTCCTCCTGCCCCCAATCCCTCCCAGCATCAGAGTCTTCTCCAATGAGTCAACTCTTCACATGAGGTGACCAAAGTAGTACTGGAGTTTCAGCTTTAGCATCATTCCTTCCAAAGAAATCCCAGGACTGATCTCCTTCAGAATGGACTGGTTGGATCTCCTTGCAGTCCAAGGGACTCTCAAGAGTCTTCTCCAACACCACAGTTCAAAAGCATCAATTCTTCCACACTCAGCCTTCTTCACAGTCCAACTCTCACATCCATACATGACCACAGGAAAAACCATAGCCTTGACTAGATGGACCTTTGTTGGCAAAGTAATGTCTCTGCTTTTGAATATGTGATCTAGGTTGCTCATAACTTCCCTTCCAAGGAGTAAGCGTCTTTTAATTTCATGGCTGCAGTCACCATCTGCAGTGATTTTGGAGCCCAGAAAAATAAAGTCTGACACTGTTTCCACTGTTTCCCCATCTATTTCCCATGAAGTGATGGGACCGGATGCCATGATCTTCCTTTTCTGAATGTTGAGCTTTAAGCCAACTTTTTCACTCTCCACTTTCACTTTCATCAAGAGGCTTTTGAGTTCCTCTTCACTTTCTGCCATAACGGTGGTGTCATCTGCATATCTGAGGTTATTGATATTTCTCCCGGCAATCTTGATTCCAGCTTGTGTTTCTTCCAGTCCAGCGTTTCTCATGATGTCCTCTGCATAGAAGTTAAATAAACATGGTGACAATATACAGCCTTGACGTACTCCTTTTCCTATTTGGAACCAGTCTGTTGTTCCATGTCCAGTTCTAATTGTTGCTTCCTGATCTGCATACAGATTTCTCAAGAGGCAGATCAGGTGGTCTGGTATTCCCATCTCTTTCAGAATTTTCCACAGTTTATTGTGATCCACACAGTCAAAGGCTTTGGCATAGTCAACAAACCAGAAATAGATGTTTTTCTGGAACTCTCTTGCTTTTTCCATGATCCAGCGGATGTTGGCCATTTGATCTCTGGTTCCTCTGCCTTTTCTAAAACCAGCTTGAACATCAGGAAGTTCACGGTTCACATATTGCTGAAGCCTGGCTTGGAGAATTTTGAGAATTACTTAACTAGCGTGTGAGATGAATGCAATTGTGTGGTAATTTGAGCATTCTTTGGCATTGCCTTTCTTTGGGATTGGAATGAAAACTGACCTTTTCCAGTCCTGTGGCCACTGCTGAGTTTTCCAAATTTGCTGGCATATTGAGTGCAGCACTTTCACAGCATCATCTTTCAGGATTTGGAATAGCTCCACTGGAATTCCATCACCTCCACTAGCTTTGTTCGTAGCGATGCTTTCTAAGGCCCACTTGACTTCACATTCCAGGATGTCTGGCTTTAGGTCAGTGATCACACCATCGTGATTATCTGGGTCGTGAAGCTCTTTTTTGTATAGTTCTTCTGTGTATTCTTGCCACCTCTTCTTAATATCTTCTGCTTCTGTTAGGTCCATACCATTTCTGTCCTTTATCGAGCCCATCTTTGCATGAAATGTTCCTTTGGTATCTCTGATTTTCTTGAAGAGATCTCTAGTCTTTCCCATTCTGTTGTTTTCCTCTATTTCTTTGCATTGATTGCTGAAGAAGTCTTTCTTATCTCTTCTTGCTATTCTTTGGAACTCTGCATTCAGATGTTTATATCTTTTCTTTTCTCCTTTATATGTTTAATTGATGAATGTGGCACTTTATTAATGCCAGTTTTGCACATTTTAACACCATTCCATTAGAAACTTCAGTAAAATTGTAGAAAAGAGGTAGGACCAATTTGGCTTCCTCTCCCCCAGGTTGAGACTCTGTTTGGATAGTCTGATATATAGTCTGAGAGGATTCATTAAATAATGCAGTGATAAATTTTATAAAAATATAGCCATTCAAAGCAAAAGTGGAGCCCTAACTTCCTATAATGCAGGATTTGCCAGCCTCTGCACTGTTGACCTTCGAGGCTGGATAATTTATTGTCTTGGGGCATGTCCTGTGCATTGTGCGATGTTACAAATATGCTCAAAGATTTCGAATAAGATGTAGGCATGATAAATGAACTGATGAAGAATCTCAGCAGAGAAATTGAAACTGTTGAAGGGGAGCAAATGGAAGTACTAAAACAGAAAAGTGCAATAACATAAAAAATTCATTGGATGCACTTAACAGCAGGTTGAACATGAAAGAACAATTTGAAGACTTAGAAAGCAGATGTATATAAATGATTTCATCTACAAGGTGGGATGGGAGGAGGCCATTGAGGTGAAATGAGCAGATTCCCAGAGGCCTGTTGACGAATATTATTTCATCTAAAATAAGTGTAATTAGAGTCCTAGAAAAAAATGGGAAAAAACAAGGCAGAAACAATATTTGAAGAAATAGTGGCCTCAAATTTCTGAAATTTGATCAAAGATATTCACTAATAAATCCAAGAAACCCAGTGAGTCACATGAGGATGATGCTACTGATGCTGCTAAGTCGCTTCAGCCATGTCTGACTTTGTGCGACCCCAGAGATGGCAGCCCACCAGGCTCCCCCGTCCCTGGGATTCTCCAGGTAAGAACACTGGAGTGGGTTGCCATTTCCTTCTCCAGTGACATACAGGATGAATACACAGAAAAATGCACATGGGTACACATGATCAAACTGCTGAAGCCTCAAAATAAAGAGAGAATCATAAAAGTAGCCAAAGAAAAGAGACCATATGTATAGAAAATAACACATGGAAACACATGTATAGAAAACATTGGCTTTTCATCAGAGATAATGGAGGTTAAAAGGCAGCAAAACAGCACAGTGGAAGTGCTAGAATACAGAAAAAAATCACCAACTTATAATTTGATATCTTGAAAAATCATATTGTATTTGACTCTGTGATCCCATGGACTGCAGCATGCCAGGCTCCTCTGTCTTCCACTCTCTTCCAAAGTTTGCTCAAATTCATATCCATTGAGTTGGCGATGCTGTCTATCCATCTCATCCTCTGCTGCCCCCTTCTCCTCCTGCCCTCAATCTTTCCCAGTATTGAGGTCTTTTCCAGTGAGCATCAGGTGGCCAAAGTATTGGAGCCTGAGCATCAATCCTTCCAATGAATATTCAGGGTTGATTTCATTTAGGATTGACTGATTTGATCTCCTTGCAGTGTATTGTGAGTTTATAATATATGCAGATGAAATGTGTGAAGCTGTTGCAAAGGATAGGGTTGGGTGAAGGAACCACCCTCCAGAGTTCCAGTGTGTAAAGCAGTGTAGTCATGATGCATATACATTGTGATAAGTCACCAACAGCATCTTCTTCAGAGGCAGAAATGAATGGAGTGGAGTGAATGCTTGGAATGTGGGTATTGTTCTGAAGAACTGAGTTTAATCTCACTTAATTCTAATTAGCTTAAAATTTAAATTTAATAGCCATAGGTGGCTAGTGACTACCATTTTGTACAATGCAGCCCTAGAGAAACCACTGAAAAGTAATAAACAGAGGGATACCTAAAAAGCTAGTAGGGAAATAAGACTGAAATCCCAAAACAAAAAACAAACCAAAAACCCAAAACTTCAAGTAAGCTCAAAGAAGGAAGAGAAACAAACGATGAACCAAATGGAAAACAAATAGCAAAACGGCTGCCTTAAATCCAAGCCGTTTTATAATTAAATGTAAATGGCCTAAACTTTCCAATGAAAAGGCAAGAATTTCAGGATAAAAAAAGACTGACCTTTTTGCTGTTTATAAGAAAACTTGAAATACAGATGCAAATAGGTTGATAATAAAAAGAAGGAAAAATGTGTGTGATGGCATATCAATTTCCTGTAGATGTAGTAACAAGTGACCAGGAAGCTTAGAGGAGCAGATATTCATTCTCTCCCAGTTCTGGAGGTGTTGGTGGGGCCACAGCTCCTGCCCGAAGCTCTAGGGAGAAACTGCCTGGCCTCTTGCAGCTTCTTGTGCTCCTGGTGTTTGCTCATCATCACTACTGTCTCTGCCTCTGTCTTCACTAGTCTGTTCCCTGAGTCTGTGTGTGTCCTTTTCTGTCTCTTTGTATACAAGGTCTCACTGGATTTGGGTTCCACTCTAATCCAATATGATATCATGTGTGGGTTAAATAGTGTTTCCCAAAACACTATTTTCTTAGCTCTTATTAAAATTTAAAAAATCTTATTCCTATAATTATGTTTCCATTCCTGCTGCTTGATCATTCAGATCTATGAGCTCCCCATTAGAGTTGATGGGACCTCAGCTTTGTAACACCCCTGCTTTCTCCCTGCACCCCAAACCTCACCTCTCAGTTCACTTCTTTAAAATGTGTTTGTACTGGAGTACAACTGACTTAAAATGTCGTGTTAGTTTCTGTGCTTAGTCACTCAGTCATGTCTGACCCTTTGCGACTCCATGAACTGTAGCCCTCCAGGCTCCTCTGTTCATGGGGATTCTCCAGGCAAGAGTATTGGAGTGGGTTGCCACGCCCTTCTCCTGGGGATCTTCCCAACCCAGGAATTGAACCCAGGTCTCCTGCATTGCAGGTGGATTCTTTACCATCTGAGCCATGTACAGCAAAGTGACTCTGTTATAGGTGTGTATTTTCCTATTTCTTTCCCATTATAGTTTATTGTGCTCGTACTAAGCCACTCCAGTCGTGTCTAACTCTTTGCGACCCTATGGACCATAGCCTGCCAGGCTCCTTTGTCCATGGGATTCTCCAGGCAAGAATACTGGAATGGGTTGCCATTTCCTTCTCCAGGGCATCTTCCCAACCCAGCGGTTGAACCCACATTGCTGGCATCTCCTGCACTGGCATGCAGGTTCTTTACCACTAGTGCCACCTGGGCAGCCCTACAGTTTACTATAAGATATTGAATAAAGCTCCCTATGCAATACAGCAGGTCCTTGGCATTTATATTTATCTGTTTTATCTGTAGTAGGGTGTATCTGCTAATCCCAAACTCCTAATTTATCCCTCCCCTCCACCCTCACAGTTATTTTTTAAAGTTGAGATATAATTGACATTTTACTAGTTGCAGGTGTACAATGCAGTGATTCAAAATTCTTATTTATTGTGAAATGACCACCACAATAAGTCCAGTTAGCATCCATCACCACATACAGTTAATACAAACGAGAACTTTTAAGATCTATTCTCTCAACAGCTTCAAAAATACAGTATTGTTCACTATAGTCACCATGCTGTACTTTACATCCCCAGGACTTATTTCATAACTGGAAATTTGTACCTTTTGACTCTGAGAGAGTCATTTCCTAGGTAGGTTGATAAGGAGTCTGCTGCTGCTGCTGCTAAGTCGCTTCAGTCGTGTCCGACTCTGTGCGACCCCATAGACGGAAGCTCCCCAGGCTCCCCTGTCCCTGGGATTCTCCAGGCAAGAACACTGGAGTAGGTTGCCATTTCCTTCTCCAATGCATGTAAGTGAAAAGTCAAAGTGAAGTCGCTCAGTCGTGTTCGACTCCTAGCGACCCCATGGACTGCAGCCCACCAGGCTCCTCCATCCATGGGATTTTCCAGGCAAAAGTACTGGGGTGGGGTGCCATTGCCTTCCCCGGATAAGGAGTCTAGGGGTCCCCAAGGAGAGAGGGGTCTGGAATTCTCAAAGAGGAAGAAAGGACAAACTTTTTTTCTTTCTCCACATTCCTTAGGATTATAAAACAATAATGTATCCTGCCTAAGGACAGTCTTTGGATTAAACCTTCTGTTATCTTAAAATGTAAATTATGGGAGTAGACCTGGTCTTTATAAGGATGTATCCTGACTGAGCGACTGATCTGATCTGATCTGATCCTGACTGAGGACAGTCTTTGGATTAAACCTTCTGGCTAATTCTGTTATCTTAAAATGTAAATTATGGGAGTAGGTCTCAGATCAGATCAGTCGCTCAGTCGTGTCCGACTCTTTGTGACCCCATGAACTGCAGCACGCCAGGCCTCCCTGTCCATCACCAACTCCCGGAGGTCACTCAGACTCACATCCATCGAGTCAGTGATGCCATCCATTCATCTCATCCTCTGTCGTCCCCTTCTCCTCCTGCCCCCAATCCCTCCCAGCATCAGAGTCTTCTCCAATAAGTCAACTCTTCGCATGAGGTGGCCAAAATACTGGAGTTTCAGCTTCAGCATCATTCCTTCCAAAGAAATCCCAGGCCTGATCTCCTTCAGAATGGACTGATTGGATCTCCTTGCAGTCCAAGGGAATCTCAAGAGTCTTCTCTAACACCACAGTTCAAAAGCATCAATTCTTCGGTGCTCAGCCTTCTTCACAGTCCAGCTCTCACATCCATGCATGACCACAGGAAAGACCATAGCCTTGACTAGGCGAACCTTTGTTGGCAAAGTAATGTCTCTGCTTTTGAATATGCTATCTAGGTTGGTCATAACTTTCCTTCCAAGGAGTAAGTGTCTTTTAATTTCATGGCTGCAGTCACCATCTGCAGTGATTTTGGAGCCCAGAAAAATAAAGTCTGACACTGTTTCCACTGTTTCCCCATCTATTTCCCATGAAGTGATGGGACCGGATGCCATGATCTTCGTTTTCTGAATGTTGAGCTTTAAGCCAACCTTTTCACTCTCCACTTTCACTTTCATCAAGAGACTTTTTAGCCCCTCTTCACTTTCTGCCATAAGGGTGGTGTCATCTGCATATCTGAGGTTATTGATATTTCTCCCAGCAATCTTGATTCCAACTTGTGTTTCTTCCAGTCCAGCATTTCTCATGATGTCCTCTGCATATAAGTTAAATAAACATGGTGACAATATACAGCCTTGACGTACTCCTTTTCCTATTTGGAACCAGTCTGTTGTTCCATGTCCAGTTCTAACTGTTGCTTCCTGTCCTGCATACAGATTTTTCAAGAGGCAGATCAGGTGGTCTGGTATTCCCATCTCTTTCAGAATTTTCCATAGTTTATTGTGATCTACACAGTCAAAGGCTTTGGCATAGTCAATAAAGCAGAAATAGATGTTTTTCTGGAACTCTCTTGCTTTTTCCATGATCCAGCGGATGTTGGCAATTTGATCTCTGGTTCCTCTGCCTTTTCTAAAACCAGCTTGAACATCAGGAAGTTCACGGTTCACATATTGCTGAAGCCTGGCTTGGAGAATTTTGAGCATTACTTTACTAGCGTGTGAGATGAGTGCAATTGTGCAGTAGTTTGAGCATTCTTTGGCATTGCCTTTCTTTGGGATTGGGTCTGGTGAGGTCTTTACAACCTCCAGACATTCTTTGGATTCATTGGAGAGTATATAACTTCATTGCTCACACTAGCAAGCGGGTACTCTTTCTGCCCCCTTCTGATGCCTATGTCAGAAGCTTTCTCTATTTCCTTTATACTTTAATAAAACTTTATTACACAAAACCTCTGAGCGATCAAGCCTCGTCTCTGGCCCCGGATTGAATTCTTCTCCTCCAGGGGCCAAGAATCCCGGTGTCTTCGCGTGACTCAACAACAATCTTTCAACTCTTTTCACCCATTTTCTCCACCCCTGAACTCCCTGCCTCTGGTAACCACCAATCTGTTCTGTATCTATGAATTTGGGTTTTTTGTTTTATAGATTCCACATATAAGTGATAACATACAATATTTGTCTTTCTCTGCCTTATTTCACTTGGCAGAATGCCTTTACGGTCCATCCATTTTGTCACAAATGGCAAGATCACAGTCTTTTTAATGGCTGAGGTGTATATACATATCTCATCGTCTTTATCCGTTCATCCATCAGTGGGCACTTAGGCTGTTTCCATGCCTTGGTGGTTGTAGATAGTGCTGCAGTGAGCATGGGGGTGCACGTATCTTTTCACATTCATTTTTCATGTTCTCTCAAAAATCCCTCAGAGTTTTATTGAAATTTAGTTCATTTATTGAAATTTAGTTCAGATCAGTATTTATGTTTACTATGACTGGGTAAATTCTTTTTACGATTCAGCTTCTTACCATATTATAATCACTTTTCCATTCCTCTGGGTGAGCAAGCTTCTTTGTTCTGGTTTTCTGTGCTCTTATCACTAACTCAGCAACATGTTCTGTACCCCTGCCCCATCAGAAAAATCACCTCTGAACACACTCAGACAAGTTAGCATCCTCACCCCCATCGTCTGCTTCCCTCGTGATGGGCTGCTTCCTCAGCCTGTTACAGGGTGCGGCTGTCCTTTTGGTAGAAATTTTCTCATCCCAGTATTATTTTTACCTCTTTTTAGTCCTGCCCCCTATTTTATTACATAAGATTTGAAAAAAAGCAAAATTCAATTATGATATAACATTTCATCATTTAGGCATACATGATTTTTCTTAATCATTATATTTTCTTTAGGAAATATTGCAAGAAGCAGTATTAAGATCAAAATGAATTAGTTTAAAAAATAAGATTATATTATTTATTTATTTTTTAGCATTTTTTAATATAAATTTATTTATTTTAATTGGAGGCTAATTACTTTACAATATTGTATTGGTTTTGCTATACATTGACATGAATCCGCCATGGGTGTATATGTGTTGCCCATCCTGAACCCCACTCCCACCTCCCTCCCCATACCATCCCTCTGGGTCATCCCAGTGCACCAGCCCCGAGCATCCTATATCATGCATTGAACCTGGACTGGCGATTCGTTTCACCTGTGATATTATACATGTTTCAATGCCATTCTCCCAAATTATCCCACCCTCACCTTCTCCCACAGAGTCCAAAAGACTGTTCTATACATCTGTGTCTCTTTTGCTGTCTTGCATACAGGGTTATCGTTACCATCTTTCTAAATTCCATATATATGCATTAGTATACTATATTGGTGTTTTTCTTTCTGGCTTACTCCACTCTGTATAATAGGCTCCAGTTTCATCCACCTCATTAGAACTGATTCAAATGTATTCTTTTTTAATGGCTGAGTAATACTCCATTGTGTATACGTACCACAGCTTTCTTACCTATTCGTCTGCTCATGGACATCTAGGTTGCTTCCATGTCCTGGCTATTATAAACAGTGCTGCGATGAACATTGGGGTACACGTGTCTCTTTCAATTCTGGTTTCCTCGGTGTGTATGCCCAGCAGTGGGATTGCTGGGTCATAAGGCAGTTCTATTTCCAGTTTTTTAAGGAATCTCCACACTGTTCTCCATAGTGGCTGTACTAGTTTGCATTCCCACCAATGGTGTAAGAGGATTCCCTTTTCTCCACACCCTCTCCAGGATTTATTGCTTGTACACTTTTGGAGAGCAGCCATTCTGACTGGTGTGAAATGGTACCTCATTGTGGTTTTGATTTGCATTTCTCTGATAATGAGTGATGTTGAGCATCTTTTCATGTGTTTGTTAGCCATCTGTATGTCTTCTTTATATCTTTCCTTTTGTCCTTTGCTTTTTGCTTCTCTTCTTTTCACAGCTATTTGTAAGGCCTCCCCAGACAGCCATTTTGCTTTTTTGCATTTCTTTTCTTCAGCGATCAATGCAAAGAAATAGAGGAAAACAACAGAATGGGAAAGACTAGGGATCTCTTCAAGAAAATCAGAGATACCAAAGGAACATTTCATGCAAAGATGGGCTCAATAAAGGACAGAAATGGTATGGACCTAACAGAAGCAGAAGATATTATTAAGAAGAGATGACAAGAATACACAGAAGAACTGTACAAAAAAGATCTTCACGACCCAGATAATCACAATGGTGTGATCACTGACCTAGAGCCAGACATCCTGGAATGTGAAGTCAAGTGGGCCTTAGAAAGCATCACTACGAACAAAGCTGGGGAGGTGATGGATTCCAGTGGAGCTATTCCAAATCCTAAAAGATGATGCTGTGAAAGTGCTGCACTCAATATGCCAGCAAATTTGGAAAACTCAAGCAGTGGCCACAGGACTGGAAAAGGTCAGTTTTCATTCCAATCCCAAAGAAAGGCAATGCACAAACTACTGCACAATTGCATTCATCTCACACGCTAGTAAAGTAATGCTCAAAATTCTCCAAGCCAGGCTTCAGCAATATGTGAACCGTGAACTTCCTGATGTTCAAGCTGGTTTTAGAAAAGGCAGAGGAAATAGAGATGAAATTGCCAACATCTGCTGGATCATGGAAAAAGCAAGAGAGTTCCAGAAAAACATCTATTTCTGCTTTATTGACTATGCCAAAGCCTTTGACTGTGTGGATCACAATAAACTGTGGAAAATTCTGAAAGAGATGGGATGGGAATACCAGACCACCTGATCTGCCTCTTGAGAAATCTGTGTGCAGGTCAGGAGGCAACAGTTAGAACTGGACATGGAACAACAGACTGGTTCCAAATAGGAAAAGGAGTACGTCAAGGCTGTATATTGTAACCATGTTTATTTAACTTATATGCAGAGTACATCATGAGAAACGCTGGACTGGAAGAAACACAAGCTGGAATCAAGATTGCCGGGAGAAATATCAATAACCTCAGATATGCAGATGACACCACCCTTATGGCAGAAAGTGAAGAGTGGCTAAAAAGCCTCTTGATGAAAGTGAAAGAGGAGAGTGAAAAAGTTGGCTTAAAGCTCAACATTCAGAAAACAAAGATCATGGCATCCGGTCCCATCACTTCAAGGAGAATAGATGGGGAAACAGTGGAAACAGTGTCAGACTTTATTTTTCTGGGCTCCAGAATCACTGCAGATGGTGACTGCAGCCATGAAATTAAAAGACGCTTACTCCTTGGAAGGAAAGTGTTGACCAACCTAGATCAGATCAGATCAGATCAGATCAGTCGCTCAGTCGTGTCCGACTCTTTGCGACCCCATGAACCGCAGCACGCCAGGCCTCCCTGTCGATCACCAGCTCCCGGAGGTCACCTAGACTCACACCCATCAAGTCAGTGATGCCATCCAGCCATTTCATCCTCTGTCGTCCCCTTCTCCTCCTGCCCTCAATCCCTCCCAGCATCAGAGTCTTCTCCAATGAGTCAACTCTTCGCATGAGGTGGCCAAAATACTGGAGTTTCAGCTTTAGCATCATTCCTTCTAAAGAAATTCCAGGATTGATCTCCTTCAGAATGGACTGGTTGGATCTCCTTGCAGTCCAAGGGACTCTCAAGAGTCTTCTCCAACACCACAGTTCAAAAGCATCAATTCTTCGGCGCTCAGCCTTCTTCACAGTCCAGCTCTCACATCCATACATGACCACAGGAAAGACCATAGCCTTGACTAGGCGAACCTTTGTTGGTAAAGTAATGTCTCTGCTTTTGAATATGCTATCTAGGTTGGTCATAACTTTCCTTCCAAGGAGTAAGCGTCTTTTAATTTCATGGCTGCAGTCACCATCTGCAGTGATTTTGGAGCCCAGAAAAACAAAGTCTGACACTGTTTCCACTGTTTCCCCATCTATTTCCCATGTAGTGATGGGACCAGATGCCATGATCTTCGTTTTCTGAATGTTGAGCTTTAAGCCAACCTTTTCACTCTCCACTTTCACTTTCATCAAGAGGCTTTTGAGTTCCTCTTCACTTTCTGCCATAAGGGTGGTGACATCTGCA
Source organism: Tragelaphus eurycerus (assembly GCA_935064755.1). Classification (NCBI taxonomy): domain Eukaryota; kingdom Metazoa; phylum Chordata; class Mammalia; order Artiodactyla; family Bovidae; genus Tragelaphus; species Tragelaphus eurycerus. Next base: position 20,912,354 of record CAKXYN010000023.1, read on the forward strand.
TATCTGAGGTTATTGATATTTCTCCCAGCAATCTTGATTCCAACTTGTGTTTCTTCCAGTCCAGCATTTCTCATGATGTCCTCTGCATATAAGTTAAATAAACATGGTGACAATATGCAGCCTTGACGTACTCCTTTTCCTATTTGGAACCAGTCTGTTGTTCCATGACCAGTTCTAACTGTTGCTTCCTGACCTGCATACACATTTCTTAAGAGGCAGATCAGGTGGTCTGGTATTCCCATCTCTCTCAGAATTTTCCATGGTTTATTGTGATCTACACAGTCAAAGGCTTTGGCATAGTCAATAAAGCAGAAATAGATGTTTTTCTGGAACTCTCTTGCTTTTTCCATGATCCAGCGGATGTTGGCAATTTGATCTCTGGTTCCTCTGCCTTTTCTAAAACCAGCTTGAACATCAGGAAGTTCACGGTTCACATATTGCTGAAGCCTGGCTTGGAGAATTTTGAGCATTACTTGACTAGCGTGTGAGATGAGTGCAATTGTTCGGTAGTTTGAGCATTCTTTGGCATTGCCTTTCTTTGGGATTGGGATGAAAACTGACCTTTTCCAATCTTGTAGCCACTGCTGTGTTTTCCAAATTTTCTGGCATATTGAGTGCAGCACTTTCACAGCATCATCTTTCAGGACTTGGAATAGCTCCACTGGAATTCCATCACCTCCACTAGCTTTGTTCGTAGTGATGCTTTCTAAGGCCCATTTGACTTCACATTCCAAGATGTCTGGCTCTAGGTCAGTGATCACATCATCATGATTATCTGGGTCTTGAAGCTCTTTTTTGTACAGTTCTTCTGTGTATTCCTGCCACCTCTTCTTAATATCTTCTGCTTCTATTAGGTCCACACCATCTCTGTCCTTTATCGTGCCCATCTTTGCATGAAATGTTCCTTTGGTATCTCTGATTTTCTTGAAGAGATCCCTAGTCTTTCCCATTCTGTTGTTTTCCTCTATTTCTTTGCATTGATCACTGAAGAAGGCTTTCTTATCTCTTCTTGCTATTCTTTGGAACTCTGCATTTAGATGTTTATATCTTTCCTTTTCTCCTTTGCTTTTCGCTTCTCTTCTTTTCACAGCTATTTGCAAGGCCTCCCCAGACAGCCATTTTGCTTTTTTGCATTTCTTTTCCATGGGGATGGTCTTGATCCCTGTCTCCTGTACAATGTCACGAACCTCATTCCATAGTTCATCAGGCACTCTATCTATCAGATCTAGGCCCTTAAATCTATTTCTCACTTCCACTGTATAATCATAAGGGATTTGATTTAGGTCATACCTGAATGGTCTAGTAGTTTTCCCTACTTTCTTCAATTTCAGTCTGAATTTGGCAATAAGAAGTTCATGGTCTGAGCCACAGTCAGCTCCTGGTCTTGTTTTTGCTGATTGTATAGAGCTTCTCCATCTTTGGCTGCAAAGAATATAATCGATCTGATTTCGGTGTTGACCATCTGGTGATGTCCATATATAGAGTCTTCTCTTGTGTTGTTGGAAGAGGGTATTTGCTATGACCAGTGCATTTTCTTGGCCAAACTCTGTTAGTCTTTGCCCTGCTTCATTCCGTGTTCCAAGGCCAAATTTGCCTGTTACTCCAGGTGTTTCTTGACTTCCTACTTTTGCATTCCAGTCCGCTATAATGAAAAGGACATCTTTTTTGGGTGTTAGTTCTAAAAGGTCTTGTAGGTCTTCATAGAACCGTTCAACTTCAGCTTCTTTGGCGTTACTGGTTGGGGCATAGATTTGGATTACTGTGACATTGAATGGTTTGCCTTGGAAACGAACAGAGATCATTCTGTCATTTTTGAGATTGCATCCAAGTACTGCATTTTGGACTCTTTTGTTGACCATGATGGCCACTCCATTTCTTCTGAGGGATTCCTGCCCACAGTAGTAGATATAATGGTCCTCTGAGTTAAATTCACCCATTCCAGTCCATTTTAGTTCTCTAATTCCTAGAATGTCAACATTCACTCTTGCCATCTCTTGTTTGACCACTTCCAATTTGCCTTGATTCATGGACCTGACATTCCAGGTTCCTATGCAGTATTGCTCTTTACAGCATCGGACTTTGCTTCTATCACCAGACACATCCACAGCTGGGTATTCTTTTTGTTTTGGCTCCATCCCTCCATTCTTTCTGGAGTTATTTCTCCACTGATCTCCAGTAGCATATTGGGCCCCTACTGACCTGGGGAGTTTCTCTTTCAGTATCCTATCATTTTGTCTTTTCATACTGTTCATGGGGTTCTCACGGCAAGAATACTGAAGTGGTTTGCCATTCCCTTCTCCAGCGGACCACACCCTGTCATATCTCTCCACCATGACCTGCCCATCCCAGGTTGCCCCTCGGGCATGGCTTAATTTCATTGAGTTAGACAAGGCTGTGGTCCTTGTGTGATCAGATTGACTAGTTTTCTGTGAGAATGGTTTTAGTGTATTTGCCCTCTGATGCCCTCTTTCAAGACCTACTGTCTTACTTGGGTTTCTCTTACCTTGGGCGTGGGGTATCTCGTCCCGGCTGCTCCCGGCTGCTCCCGGCCAGCGAAGCACAGCCATTGCACCTTACCTTGGATGAGGGGTCTCTCCTCACCGCCGCCCTTCCTGACCTCGGTCGTGGGTAGCTCTTCTCGGCCGTGCTTAGTGCGCTGGCCCTCACCGCCGTCCTTCCTCGGTCGTGTGGTAGCTCCTGCACGCAGCCAGCGGGGCGCTCTTAGTGCGCGACGCAGCCAACCTAGATAGCATATTCAAAAGCAGAGACATTACTTTGCCAACAAAGGTCCGTCTAGTCAAGGCTATGATTTTTCCTGTGGTCATGTATGGATGTGAGAGTTGGACTGTGAAGAAGGCTGAGTGCCAAAGAATTGATGCTTTTGAACTGTGGTGTTGGAGAAGACTCTTGAGATTCCCTTGGACTGCAAGGAGATCCAACCAGTCCATTCTGAAGGAGATCAGCCCTGGGATTTCTTTGGAAGGAATGGTGCTAAAGCTGAAACTCCAGTACTTTGTTCACCTCATGCGAAGAGTTGACTCATTGGAAAAGACTTTGATGCTGGGAGGGATTGGGGGCAAGAGGAGAAGGGGATGACAGAGGATGAGATGGCTGGATGGCATCACTGACTCGATGGATGTTGAGTCTGAGTGAAGTCCAGGAGTTGGTGATGGACAGGGAGGCCCGGCGTGCTGCGATTCATGGGGTCGCAAAGAGTTGGACACGACTGAGTCACTGATCTGATCTGATCTGATGTCTTCTTTGGAGAAATGTCTGTTTAGCTCTTTTGCCCATTTTTTGATTGGGTCGTTTATTTTTTCTGGAATTGAACTGCAGGAGTTGCTTGTATATTTTTGAGATTCTTTGTCAGTTGCTTCATTTGCTATTAATTTCTCCCATTCTGAAGGCTATCTTTTCACCTTGCTTATAGTTTCCTCTGTTGTGCAGAAGCTTTTAATTAGGTCCTATTTGTTTATTTTTGCTTTTATTTCCAATATTCTGGGAGGTGGGTCATAGAGGATCCTGCTGTGATTTATGTTGGAGAGTGTTTTGCCTATGTTCTCCTCTAGGAGTTTTATAGTTTCTGGTCTTACATTTAGATCTTTAATCCATTTTGAGTTTATTTTTGTGTATGGTGTTAGAAAGTGTTCTAGTTTCATTCTTTTACAAGTGGTTGACCAGTTTTCCCAGCACCACTTGTTAAAAAGATTGTATTTAATCCATTGTATATTCTTGCCTCCTTTGTCAAAAATAAGGTGTCCATATGTGCGTGGATTTATCTCTGGGCTTTCTATTTTGTTCCATTGATCTATATTTCTTTGTGCCAGTATCATACTGTCTTGATGACTGTGGCTTTGTAGTAGAGCCTGAAGTCAGCCAGGTTGATTCCTCCAGTTCCATTCTTCTTTCTCAAGATTGCCTTGGCTATTCGAGGTTCTTTGTATTTCCATACATATTGTAAAACTATTTGTTCTAGCTCTGTAGCTTGATAGGGATTGCATTGAATCTATAGATTGCTCTGGGAAGTATACTCATTTTCACTATGTTGATTCTTCTGATCCACGAACATGGTATATTTCTCCATCAATTTCCTCTTTGATTTCTTTCACCAGTGTTTTATAGTTTTCTATATATAGGTCTTTAGTTTCTTTAGGTAGATATATTCCTAAGTATTTTATTCTCTTCGTTGCAATGGTGAATGGAATTGTTTCCTTAAAATCTCTTTATGTTTTCTCATTATTAGTATATAGGAATGCAAAGGATTTCTGTGTGTTGATTTCATACCTTGCAACTTTACTATATTCATTGATTTGCTCTAGTAATTTTCTGGTGAAATCTTTAGGGTTTTCTATGTAGAGGATCGTGTCATCTGCAAACAGAGTTTTACTTCTTCTTTTCCAATTTGGATTCCTTTTATTTCTTTTTCTGCTCTGATTGCTGTGGCCAAAACTTCCAAAAATATGTTGAATAGTAGTGGTGAGAGTGGGCACCCTTATCTGGTTCCTGACTTTAGGGGAAATGCTTTCAATTTTCACCATTGAGGATTATGTTTGCTGAGGGTTTGTCATATATAGCTTTTATTATACTGAGGTATGTTCCTTCTATTCCTGCTTTCTGGAGGGTTTTTTATCATAAATGTATGTTGAATTTGTCAAAGGCTTTCTCTGCATCTATTGAGATAATCATATGTCTTTATTTTTCAATGTGTTAATGTGGTGTATTACATTGATTGATTTGCGGATATTGAAGAATCCTTGCATCCCTGGGATAAAGCCTACTTGGTCATGATGTATGATCTTTTTAATGTGTTATTGGATTCTGATCGCTAGAATTTTGTTAAGGATTTTTGCATCTATGTTCATCAGTGATATTGGCCTGTAGTTTTCTGTTTTTGTGGCATCTTTGTCTGGTTTTGGTATTAGGGTGATGGTGGCCTCATAGAATGAGTTTGGAAGTTTACCTTCCTCTGCAATTTTCTGGAAGAGTTTGAGTAGGATAGGTGTTAGCTCTTCTCTAAATGTTTTGGTAGAATTCAGCTGTGAAGCTGTCTGGATCTGGGCTTTTGTTTGCTGGAAGATTTCAGATCACAGTTTCAATTTCCTTGCTTGTGATGGGTCTGTTAAGATTTCTCATTTCTTCCTGGTTCAGTTTTGGAAAGTTGTACTTTTCTAAGAAATTGTCCATTTCTTCCAAGTTGTCCATTTTATTGGCATATAATTGCTGATAGTAGTCTCTTATGATCCTTTGTATTTCTGTGTTGTCTGTTGTGACCTCTCCATTTTCATTTCTAATTTTGTTGATTTGATTTTTCTCCCTTTGTTTCTTAATGAGTCTGGCTAATGGTTTGTCAATTTTATTTATCCTCTCAAAGAACCAGCTTTTGGCTTTGTTGATTTTGCTATGGTTTCTTGTTTTTTTTGCATTTATTTCTGCCCTAACTTTTAAGATTTCTTTCCTTCTACTAACCCTGGGGTTTTTAATTTCTTCCTTTTCTAGTTGCTTTAGGTGTAGAGTTAGGTTATTTATTTGACATTTTTCTTGTTTCTTGAGGTATGCCTGTATTGCTATGATCCTTCCCCTGAGCACTGCTTTTACAGTGTCCCACAGGTTTTGGGTTGTTGTGTTTTCATTTTCATTCATTTCTATGCATATTTTGATTTCTTTTTTGATTTATTCTCTGATTTGTTGGTTATTCAGCAACGTTTTGTTCAGCCTCCATATGTTGTAATTTTTAATAGTTTTTCTCCTGTAATTGAGATCTAATCTTACTGCATTGTGGTCAGAAAAGATACCTGGAATTATTTCAGTTTTTTTGAATTTACCAAGGCTAGATTTATGGCCCAGGATGCAATCTATCCTGGAGAAGATTCCGTGTGCACTTGAGAAAAAGGTGAAATTCATTGTTTTGGGGTGAAATGTCCTATAGATATCAATTAGGTCTAACTGGTCTATTGTATCGTTTAAAGTTTGTGTTTCCTTGTTAATTTTCTGTTTAGTTGATCTATCCATTGGTGTGAGTGGGGTATTAAAGTCTCCCACTATTATTGTGTTATTGTTAATTTCCCCTTTCGTACTTGTTAGCATTTGTCTTACATATTGCGGTGCTCCTATGTTGGGTGCATATATATTTATAATTGTTATATCTTCTTCTTGATCATTTGATCATTATGTAGTATCCTTCCTTGTCTCTTTTCACAGCCTTTGTTTTAAAGTATTTTATCTGATATGAGTATTGCTACTCCTGCTTTCTTTTGGTCTCTATTTGCATGGAATATCTTTTTCCAGCCCTTCACTTTCAGTCTGCATGTGTCCCCTGTTTTGAGGTGGGTATCTTGTAGACAACATATGTAGGGGTCTTGTTTTTGGATCCATTCAGCCAGTCTTTTTTGGTTGGGGCATTCAACCCATTTATATTTAAGGTAATTATTGATAAGTATGATCCCGTTGCCATTTACTTTGTTGTTTTGGGTTCAAGTTTATACACCCTTTCTGTGTTTCCTGTCTAGAGACGATCCGTTGGCATTTGTTGGAGAGCCGGTTTGGTGGTGCTGAATTCTCTCAGCTTTTGCTTGTCTGTGAAGCTTTTGATTTCTCCTTCATATTTGAATGAGATCCTTGCTGGATACAGTAATCTGGGCTGTAGGTTATTTTTTTTTCATCACTTTAAGTATGTCTTGCCATCCCTCCTGGCCTGAAGAGTTTCTTTTGAAAGATAAGCTGTTATCCTTATGGGAATCCCCTTGTGTGTTATTTGTTGTTTTTCCCTTGCTGCTTTTAATATTTGTTCTTTGTGTTTGATCTTTGTTAATTTGATTAATATGTGGCTTAGGGTGTTTCGCCTTGGGTTTATCCTGTTTGGGACTCTCTGGGTTTCTTGGACTTGGGTGATTTCCTTCCCCATTTTAGGGAAGTTTTCAACTATTATCTCAAGTATTTTCTCATGGTCTTTCTTTTTGTCTTCTTCTTCTGGGACTCCTATGGGACTCCTATGATTCAAATGTTGGGATGTTTAACATTGTCCCAGAGGTCTCTGAGGTTGTCCTCATTTCTTTTAATTCATTTTTCTTTTTTCCCCTCTGATTCATTTATTTCTACAATTCTATCTTCTACCTCACTAATCCTATCTTCTGCCTCTGTTATTCTACTGTTGGTTCCCTCCAGAGTGTTTTTGATCTCATTATTGCATTATTCATTATATATTGACTCTTTTTTATTTCTTCTAGGTCCTTGTTAAACCTTTCTTGCATCTTCTCAATCCTTGTCTCTAGGCTATTTATCTGTAACTCCATTTTGTTTTCAAGATTTTGGATCATTTTTACTATCATTATTTGGAATTCTTTATCAGGTAGATTCCCTATCACTTCCTCTTTGGTTTGGTTTGATGGGCATTTATGCTGTTCCTTTACCTGCTGGGTATTTCTCTGCCTCTTCATCTTGTTTATATTTCTGTGTTTGGGGTGGCCTTTCTGCATTCTGGCAGTTTGTGGAGTTCTCTTTATTGTGGAGTTTCCTCGTTGTAGGTGGGGTTGGACAGGTGGCTTGTCAAGGTTTCCTGGTTAGGGAAGCTTGTGTCGGTGTTCTGGTGGGTGCAGCTGGATTTCTCTCTCTGGAGTGCAATGAAGTGTCCAATAATGGGTTATGAGATGTCAATAGGTTAGGAGTGACTTTGGGCAGCCTGTATATTGAAGCTCAGGGCTATGTTCCTGTGTTGCTGGAGAATTTGCATGGTATGTCTTGCTCTGGAACTTGTTGGCCCTTGGGTGATGCTTGGTTTCAGTGTAGGTATGGAGGCGTTTGATGAGCTTCTATCGATTAATGTTCCCTGGAGTCAGGAGTTCTCTGGTGTTCTCAGGATTTGGACTTAAGCCTACTGCCTCTGGTTTTCAGTCTTATTCTTTCTTACATTAGGCTCAAGACTTCTCCATCTATACTTCACTTTCAAATAGTTCCTTGATCTGGCTTATACTTCTCAAGATCTATAGGCCCCTTCCTATGTAGTCATTGCTAACTACAGGGTTTTAATCTATTGCACCTGTCATTTCCAAGGTGGTTCCCTCTGTTTTCGCTTCTTCTGTTTGCTGGTCTCTTCAGTGTCTAGTTTCCGCCTGACACACGGGGGCGGTGGTGGTCACTTTTTTAGGCTCACTTGTTCAGTCGTGCTGTGGGGAGGGAGAAACGCTGCAAACAAATAACACTGGCGTGTGCTCGCGGTGTCTCGGCCACACTGGGTTTGCCCAGTGTGTGCTTTCCCTGTCTACACTGCTTAGGCTCTAGGTTGCTCTGCTGGGAACCATCTGAGGCCCGCCCTGGATTGTATGCACCTCCCAGGTCTAAGCCACTCAGTGCCAGGAGCCACCACGGGAGATCCTACCCATGACAAAGGTCATGCAGGAGAGACCTGACAGGCAAAGGCGGATCAGGCCTCAAGGGACCCCCTAAATCTGCTCTAGCATCTACCCCAAAACCAGAATCTATCTGTCTTACTATTTTGTGCCTTTCACCAACTCTTCTGACATTAACAGGGGGCTATCCCCGACCACCTTTCTCTGGAAAAAGTCAACTTAGGGCTTTAGTTAACAAGTCTCCTGGACATGAAAGGAATATTTCTATTTTAACCCCTCTGTTGGCATTCTAGCTTGCCTGACAGGTTTATCCATACTCTTGCAATTAACACACATGATTGTTCACAACTCCCTAACCTTGAAAGGCATGGGAAACCAAAACATTCTGAAAGTCCTAATGAGCATAGAGTCCTTTAAGGGGTGAAAAATTATTAGAATAGATAGTACTGGTAAAGGGCTTCATTATTGGGCCGGTGCTTGCTGCCAAGTGCCCATATCCCTTTTCCATTGTGCACCTGGGAGTACATTAGTTAACATAGTTAAAATGTAAGAAAAACAAGCAGTAGCCTTGGAATTAACCACATTAGACCTTTGAGCTAATTGGTTCTTTCTTTATTGTAACTCACTGCACCTTTGCTCTGTGAGAATGTAACTCTGTTTAGCATTTTCTGAGGCTGACATAGATTAAAAATATAAAGAAGAAACACTTCAAGGGAAAATAAGTTTTCTGGTTGAGCAGCCTTTATCAAAAAAGGGTCATAAAATGTCCACAGGCCTCCAAGGACAGAAGATATTGTACACAACATTGTTTATGAGAAAGGTATGCAAAAAAAATTCCTGGTTTTGATAAAGGCAAAATAGATATAATGTTTGGGCTGACTCTGTCTGACTTTACATCTTTCATTTCCCTCTATGTACAAGTCAAGGTATAAAAGTTCCTTTTGAAAATAAAGTTAGGGGCCTCTCTCACCGAAGCTTGGTGTCCCTGTGTCATTCTTTTTTCCTTTTTCCTCCTTTTCTCTCTCTGTTCTTCTTTCAGGATGACTCCTTGGAACACAGGGGCTTTATTGGCTTTCTGTGTTAATCAAGGAAGATCAAGCCTCTTTCTCTTCTCTTTATTCTTTCTCCTTTATTCTCTTATTGTTCGACCCCAGACTATCAGGTTTCAATCCATTATAAGACGCGTGTCATCTCTCTCTCACCGACGCCATCTTTCCTGAGGGTACCCTAGGATCCTGCTGGGGCTGGACCCGGACAACTCAGGTTCAGGTACTCGGGTAGTCCTCAGACGTGCAGACTCGGTTGGGCCTGCATTTTGTGCCCTTCCCAGGTCTAAGCAGCTCAGGTGACCAGGTGTTTGGTGACCATGGTTGCTGCGACTTACCACCTCCCCTGTCCCTGCTGCTCGGTTTTCTGGGTGTACAACCGGTGCACCATCTCAGGCGGATATTGACCATCCAGAATCCCAAGAAGTCTTGGCTAGCAATGAAGCCTGCTTGCAGTTTGGTAGAGGATGCCTCTCTGGAGCTGCGATTTCCCACTTCGGGCTCTGGCTGCCCTTGCCTGCCTGTCTCCGGCGGGGGATTGGCTGGTCCACAGCTGGCTAGCTCTAGTCAGTCCTTTGTTCTGTGAGCGGACCTGGTGGTGTCTTAGGTTAGGGCTTTCGAGTGGTAGCTATCTCACAGTCTGGTTTGCTATCTCAAGTTAGTTCCCTCAGATTGCCCCCAGGGCATTCAGGCCCAGTCCTTACTCTAAGCAATGCAGCCCGTGCCTCCCTGCCCAGCCCCCGCTTGCTAGTGGTGGACGCATGCCTCTGTGCTGCTTTTCTGCTAGGAGTTACCGTTGGGCACGTAATCTGTGGGTTTTAATTATTTATTTTTCCTCCCGGTTATGTTGCCCTCTGAAGTTCCAAGGCTCACCACAGACTCGCCAGTGAGAGTGTTTCCTGGTGTTTGGAAACTTCTCTCTTTTTAAGACTCCTTTCTGGGACAGATCTCCATCCCTACCTCTTTTGTCTCTCTTTTTATCTTTTATATTTTTTCCTACCTCCTTTCAAAGACAATGGGCTGCTTTTCTGGGTTCCTGATGTCTTCTGCCAGCATTCAGAAGTTGTTTTGTGAAATTTACTAAGCGTTTAAATGTTCTTTGGATGAATTTGTGGGGGAGAAAGTGGTCTCCCTGTCCTATTCCTCGTCCATCTTAGGACCGCCCCCAAAATAAGACTATTTTAAAGAGCACTTTTGGGTTCACAGCAAAACTGAGCAGAAAGCCCGGAGATTTTCCATCACTCGTGTTCCCACACATGCCTGGCCTCCTGTATTATCAACACCCCTAGCAGATTGATGTGTTTTACAGTCAGTGAACATGGACTGATCGTATCACCAAAGGTCATGGTTTATGTCATGATAAACCATACTGTGGGTTTGGACAGACATACAATGACATGTACCCATCATTAATTATGCATAATAGTTTCATTGCCCCCCAAAACCCCCTGGTCCTGTCCGTCTTTCTTTCCCCCAAGTCCCTGACAACCACTGATGTTTTTACAAATGCCATTCTTTTTGCTTTCTCCAGAATGTCATGTAGTTGGACTCATACAATTATGTAGCCTTTTCAGATTGGCTTCTTTCACTTAGTCATATGCATTTAAGATTCCTCCATATCTTTTCATGACTTGATAACTCATGTCTTTTTAGCTCTGAATAATATTCCCTTGTCTGGATGTACCATAGTCTGTCCATATACCTACTGAAGAACACTTTAGCTTCCAAGTTTTCAACAAAGCAGCTGTAAACATCCATGTACAGGTTTTTGTGTGGACGCTGAGTTTTCAACTCCTTTGGGTAAATGCCAGGGAGCATGGTTGCTGGATAGTATGGTATCACCTTTCTTATGTGTGGAATTCCGTTTTCTGGTTGCTACCAGTTGTTCTTTCTTGACTTACTCCCTCTATTTTGTAGAAAAGAAGCTCATATATTGGAAGTGAATTTTCTGAGAACATTGCACATCTGAACATGCCTCCCCACTGTGCTTAATAGCTACCTTGGCTGGATATAGAATTCCATATGAGAAAAATTTTTCTCTTAGAATTAAGAAAATTTCTTCTCTTTTATTTATTTGGCTGTGCCATGTGTTATGTGGGATCTAGTTCCCTGGCCAGGGATCAAACCCTGGCCCCGTGCCCTGGGAGCTCACAGTCTTAACCACTGGACCAGCAGGGAAGTCTTGACTCCATCCTTTTGCCTTCTCAGCACTAATGTAGCAAAGTCCTATCTCCACATCTTCACCTGTACCCGCCGTTTGCCTTTTGGATTATAGCTGTCCTAGTGGGTGTGCCATGGACTCTCACTGTGGTTTTGATTTCCATTTCTCTGGTGACTAGTGATGTTGAGTCATTGATTTTTAAAAGTCGGCTCTCAAACTCTTCTCTTCCCGTTGCTATTTCCCCGTGGTTATTGTTCAGATGTCTGCATCTATAACCAGCTAAAAATACAAAATCATCCTGCCCTTGCTCATTGGGAACTAGCTTTCCTTGCCTTTCTGAGGATATTAATGAGAATGTTGTGACATTTCCTTATTCTTGAATCTTTGTATGTTTGTTTTAGTGTCTTCCACTCTATTTTCCCTTCAAATTTTCCAGCCATCCTTTGAACTTCAGAGCATGTTGAAAGCCCTGTGCCTGTGGACATTACAGGTACAGAGGGTCTTCCCTGCAGGGTGATGTGGCCAGTGGATTCCAACAGCTGAGTGTCTATGGTCTGATTCTTTGAAGTTTCCTGCATGCTTCTGCCCAGAGGGTCCAAGCTGGAGCTTGGGCCCTTGCATTCTAACAGCTTAGTGGTGGGGGCTCATCATTCAGTGCATAAACTTTCAGCAAATCCCTGTTTTCAGAATTGCAATCCTTCCTTCAGTATCCAGCCTAGGCCAGACATCTTGATTTACCTTGCTGAAGAACAAGGCTCAGGACCCTGGCTGGTCCAGGTGAGGGGCAGTTGTTCGGGGTGTTGAGTGGTAGAGAGGATGGAGGTGTCTCACTGCTTCGTGAAAGCTCTGTGGCCCTGTAATTAGCCTCATTTCTGGATCTGTTGTGTCTGTTACATTCTTGCATTGTTGGGAGTCAGGTGCTCTGGGACACCTCCCCTCCACCTCATCCTGCTCTCTGCTGATCCTGCCTTCCTGGGCCTCCAATCTGCCTTTCTGGCTTCCAGAATTTTGTTTTCCTCTCCTACATACTTTTTAGGTTTCTTCCAATCTAGTGGGATTTGTTAAATGCTCTTGATCAGTTTTGAAATAGACACCAACATGAAGAACCAGCAACACACTCTGTCCCTGTTGGGTCACAAAAGCCGCATATGCTAACATGATATCAAAGAGGCCCTACTGTGTCCCCCTTTGGCTTAGATGGTAAAGAATCTGCCTGTAGTGCAGGAGACCTGGGTTTGATTCCTAGGCGGGGAGATCCCCCGGAGAAGTGGCTACCCACTCCAGTATTCTCTCCTGGAGAATTCCATGGACAGAGGAGTCTGGTGAACTACAGTCCCTGGGGTCACAAAGAGTCAGACATGACTGAATGACTAACACTTGAAAAAAGAAAAAAAAAGGACATTTTCGTCTGACAGTGTCTATCAAACCAGGCCTGCTCCTTTGTCACCAAGGCTTATGAAATGGAGAAGCCAGACCAGGTGAACTGTCTTGACACCAAAGTGATGGCTGGAGGCTAGTTTGGTTCATCCAGAAATGGTACAGTGGCCTGCACATAAGTCAAGAGAACAAAAGCCTCATCTTCTCTTGGCCACGTGTGCAAGCCCATGTTCACCCATCGCTGTGTCTCCTGTTTTCTCTCCAGGGGCATATCTGTTCCCACCAGAGGCTAGCTCCCTGCATCTGCCCAGGGTCATTCCCTCCCACTGTCTCCAGCATTTGCCTTCCTGCAGTTACCTCCTCTCTTTCTCTTGAAACATTCTGAGCAGGAACTCAGGCCTCAGCCCCTCCCTCTTCCAGCCCCTTCCTTCTGGCCCCTGCACCTGCTGGCCCCCAGCTTGGCCCTGGTTCAGGTCAGCGAGGCCTCTGTGCTGCACACCTGCCGGGCACATCTGTATCCCCATGGGACCCAGCAACACTCAACGAAGTTCTGAGAATGTACTTTGCTTTTTGTGACCACACTCTTCTTCATTTCCTTTCTTTTCTTATGGCTGCTCCTTGGCTTCCTTTGGGTCCCCGCATCTTTGGCCTTGTCTCCTTTGCCAGTGGTGCTGAGTCTCCAGGCTCAGCCCTTCCCAGGTCATGGTTAAGAAATCCAGTCCCTGGTTTAAATCCTGCCTGCATGTGGATGACCCCAAGTTCCAGGTGCCTGTATTTCATGAGCTGCTTGGCATATGCCCTTGGAAGTCTGACGGTCATCCCGTTTCAGCCTGTGCAAATGGAGTGCCTGCTCCTCCTCCCAAACTCATTCCTTGTTCTTTCTTCCTCGGCTCAGGTGAGGAGACGGCTTCATCCCCTCACAACAGACATGTGGAGCTTTCTCTGTCCCCCATCCTGTCATGCTCCCATCCATATGTCCGTCAGGGATTAAGTCCTGTCGAGTCCTCCCCTGTGTCCCTCCGTGTACACTGCCTCCACCCTGGTTCACATCATTACTGTCTTTCACTTGTGTTTTCTTCCTTTTGCAGGAGGCTGATCTGAATGTCTACTTCCCCAGGGGCTGCAGGAATCTTGTAACAACGTAAATCCACCGACATTACTGCTCCTCACAAGCCTGCAGTAGTTCCCTCTGCATCTGAGGTCACCCTGCCCCTGCCCTGGCTGTGCTCCTGCCTTAGCTAATCTCTGCTCCCCTCTCTGATGTTCATTGTCCACAGCAGGCACTGGGCCACCCTCACTGGCTGTGCTTCTGTGCCTTAAACTCCAAGGGCCAACCAAGGTCACTCCTGCCTCAGGGCTCTTGCATCTGCCCATTTCTTGCCTGGAGAGCTTCCCCAGGTGGCCAGCAGCTCCATGGCCGAGTGGCTGGCAGTTGGGAACAGGTGCTGGATCTGGGCTCCAGGGCAGGGTGGAAGCTAGTTTTTCTAGGTCACTGTATCCCTGTGTCCAGCAGGGTGAATGATTTAATCATCACTTCTGAAAGGGAGGGCATACGGTGCCGAGAAGTGTTCAGAAAGACAGCAGGGTCCCCTGGCCCCCATGCCACCTTGCCTCCCCTCTCTGAGCTGGGGCTGCATGGCCGTCCGTGAGAGGAGGCTCTGACCACGGCAGTGTGGCTGCATCACAGGTGTTCACAGTAACATAGCAAACCTGGGGGTGAGGCTGGGAGGGAAAGGGCTGGAGCTGGCTTCCTGCACCTCCTTCTAGGCCCTTGTTAATGACATCAGGTCGGGGGTTGAGACTGGCTGTCATGGGAATGTTTATGTCATGGAAGCTAGCAAATGCTAGACATCAGGACTTTTTTTTTTTCCCCCCATGGAGATCTTGGTTTACAGTGCATGCCTGGGAATTCATTCAATCTGGGGGAAATGGGGTCTCTCAGTGGAGGCTGGCTGGGCTATAGGAAGATGCATACTATTCTCTGCAGGCTTGAGGTTGGGCTAGCACTTCCTCTTTCTCTTTTTTTGGTGTTGGGGCACGAGGGATCTTAGTTCCCTGACAGGGATTGAACCACTGGAGTACCAGGGAAGTCCCTATTTTTCACACTGGGAATCATCTTGTGTGGGGTCCCCAGAAGCAGACCCCAAGAGATTTGGATACAAGGGACTTGTTAAGGAAGTTCTTCCAGGAGAAGCTAAATGAGAAAATGGGGGCCAGGCCTGGTGGGCTTTCCAAGGATGTCTGCGCCTCGTCTGACCCTGGGACCCCAGGTGTGGGTCACAGGGACCTCCAGCTCTCAACACACAGCCCAGAGGTCATCTCTGAAGGAGGTTGCAGAAGAGGAAGCTGGGGACGGACTTAGGTCCCAAAAAGCTGGGCAGAGAGGCACCAGGGTGGTTCCAGAGGGGAGACTCCTCTATCCTTATTCCTTGATCCTTGGCCCACTGTCCTCACTGGCCTGTGCGAGGTGCTGCCCGCTCCCTTCACTTTCCTTCCCCGCCTTGTCCTCACCCCACCCCCCAGGCTCAGGGCCGGATGGAGGTGCACACCCGTCACAGCATGCTGCAGAGGGCACCTGGAAGATCACATGTACAGGTATTACCTGTGTGTGTGTGGAGTGGGCAGGGATTCAGGCAGGCTGGGTTTCCTGTGGGCACCCACCCAGGCTAGGGGTGGCAAGGAGGAGCAGGGTGGCTCCACCCTAGGACTCAGGAGGCAACTGCTCCCTGCAGGGGCTTGCATTGCCGTGGGGGCTGCAGGCACTGAGGGCAGTTGACAGGCCAGCAGATCCCATAAGCAGCGCACGTGCCAAGCTGGGAAGTGCGGCTATGGCGGGGTGGTCAGTGGGGGTGGGGATCTTCAGGGAAACCAGGGGGCAGCTCATCAGCTGCTGGAGTGGCTGCATCCTGTGCTGTGAGGGTGCCTCTGTCCTGGGCACCATAACAGCGCCCAGATCAGCTCAGGCTTAGGGCGGGTGGTTGGCGGGGTGTGAGGTGGGTGGGGAGGGGAGTGAGTCCCTGGGCCACACACACGTTCCCCTCACTCCCAGCAGAGATGCTCACAAGTGCCTGGTGACAAAGGAGACTCAAGAGCGAGACGGGGCTCCGGGGTGAGGGGAGGTCAAGTCTGTTAGGAGATGGATTTGGTCATGTGAGCGACGAGCTCCCTTCAGCACCTGCTCCGGGGAGGCCCTCTCCACGGAGTCAGGATGTCACAGCTGGTGGTGTTTGAGGCAGAAGGGCTGGCAGGGCCTAGACTAGACCCGCAGACCAGCCTTTGTCCCTCAGCCAGAACAATGCTCTGTAGCATTGTCCTTTTGAATAAGTAGTTTTGTGTGACCCTGAGCTTTTGGCAAAGTAGTTAAGTGCGTCCTCAAAATCCTGAGTCTCTGATGGAGGCTGTTGCCCAGTGTTGGGCAGCCTGGAGAAACTCCTGGAAAGAGGGCTGATTCTGGGCTAGAGCCCAGAGGAGAGGAGCCCAGGAGGCAAAGCCAGTATGGGGAGGGGCTGGGAGGGAAGGCAGTTCTGAGTCAGTGGCAGTTACTGCGGAGCTGTTAATGGGAGGGGGGTGGGTAAGGAGGGGGAGTTGGAACCCAGGCAGTTGGAGGGAGCTGGTTCTAGCAGCCCAAGTGGGCAGGTGCTGCTGGCATCCTCTGGGCAGGGCAGAGGGCACGTTGGGCCAAGGGCGACCGATGTCTTGTCCCCCTTTGGGCTTTGAAATTTTCTAGCCCTGAGTTCAGTGTTGCTGAGTCCTGAGACACGGAGGGCTGGAGGGGGCAGCCGTGGGTGGAAGTCTGTTCTCAGGGGGAGCTCAAGAGGGCAGAGAGGGGAAAGCCTGGGAGAAGGGGGTCCCTGCCCTGAGGGCACCCCTGAGCCTATCTCTTGGGAGCACCTTCCTCAGGAGGTGCTGGGCCTGGTGGCAGCAGCTGTCCAGGGTATGGACTTGACATGGATGTTCGCCCCGTCCCCACCGTGCCTGGCTGGAAGGAGGGCAGAGGAGGGGAGGGTCCACAGACACCAGTGGCCCCTGGCTCCCCACACTTCTCAGCGGGACTGTGCCTCCTGCCTATAACCGACTCTGCACAAAGCAGCTGAAATGTGACAACGGGAGCAGCCTGGCATCCCTGCCGGCAGCTCTGCGGCCTTTCCACAGCTCTGTCCCCCGTCCCAGCCCAGCCTCAGACTCCACAGATCCTCCAGCCTCGCCTCCCCACACTTCATATGAAGGTTTTCCTGTCCGCTGGTGCCTCCCTGGGGAGCTCCGTGCCCCAAGTGCTGTAGTTCACCTGCAGTTCTCATTCCCAAGTGTGACGTGTGTTTGCTCAGGGCTTCCCCCAGGGGAGGAACTTCTTGGCAGGCATTTGGCACGGGGCTCTGGTCTCTGCTGCATCCACTCTGTGCTGGGTCCAGAGGAAGCACCGCTTGTCCTAAGCATCTTCTTGGATGTTTTGGGAACTTCATTTATGAAATGGATAGGGTCTCAGTCTGACTTGCAAGGGTCCAGGCGTTTCTCATGCTCTGGCTGGGGGTTGGGGCTGGGCATCCCTCCTACTCAATAAGCCAGCTCTGTCTGGGTTATGTTCCCTGTAGTTCCTTCCCCCTGCTGGATGCCCCTCTCTTCCCTGGACAAGCCTGTTATTACCCTCATTTCTCTTCTGAATTATTTTCAGGATTCATTTCGAGACCGTTTTGTCACTTTCTTGTATATTTTGTTGGTAGTTGTTGAGTTTTTGCAGACCTGTTTTTCGCCAATTATTTTGTTAGAATAAGACAAAGGCTATGAGGTTTGTACTTTTCACGGTGCCTTGCAAGCACATGAAAAAACACTTCAGCAGACCCTTAACTTAAATTGGTTTATGAAAAGCAAGAAAAAAAATGAAAATACATAATTCCTACTAGAATGTTTGAGCACATGATTGAGGGCAGAGATGTTTTAAACTATTTTGATTATTCTTTACCTTTGGAGCCTGGCATGCTAATATTAGTTGAAAAAATTACTCTTTGAACACATTGTGGGAAAAATAACCTTATTCCATGAAACTTTTATATTTTCTGATAATGAGAAAAAAACCAACATGGAGCTAATGCTCCTGACCTGCCCACATCAGTAGTCTTACGTGATTTTGGACATTACTGTAATTTGTCAGTTGATTTCTATCAGATTAAATTCAACCAAATCACCTGCTAACTGTGATTTGACATTTCATCAAAGAAGTCAAAAAGGGGTATCTGGATTATGGAAATTTGGTTTATAGTCAGATATTTCTGGGACACGATTCTGGGCAGAGTAGCACGTAGTTAATGCAGTCGGGGTGGTGTTGGCAATGGGATCTGGGAGGGGTTGCTGGGGATGAGAGCAGGGGTTCAGGGGGTCAGCAGGACCAGGGAGGAAGCACCAGGTCGAGAGTTGGGGGTGTGTCCAGGCTCTCTGTGATTGACCAGCTGTGTGACTTTGGATCAGGAGCTTGTCTGGAGCTTGCTTTTATCATAAATACTAGGTTCCTCTAGTTTTAACACTGGGGGAGTTATTTTCAGATCATGTCAGCTGCCTCTGAAGGTCACCCTGGTGGAGCAGAGAAAGAGCTGGACTGGAATCCAGGAGCCTTGAGACCTTGGGGTGACAGGAAGAGGAACCAGCACCTCAAGTTTAACTTCAGGGACTGGGAGGTGCCTCGAACATAGATCAGAGGGGGATGGGTGGCCTGGGCTAGCCTCAAGATTGAGTTTCTGAGCCTTCCAGACAGATGCCCAGAGCTGAAACCTTGAGGTGCAACCAAAGTAAAGATCTGAGTCCCAAGATTTTGGGGTGATATGACCCATGTATAGAGTGGCAGATTGCACAAACGGTCTACAAAGGAGGACTGCAGGAAGTCTGAGGAGGATGGTATTTCGGATCCCATCCCTCACGCTGTGCCAGGCTGCCTCTGCCTTCACCACACCCTGGGGGGTGCTGTGGTGGCTGCCTGCCCAGGACACTGGGACGGACACACACAGCATCTCTGGACCATGTGTTCTGTAGAATAAGGGATTTGGAACATGCACTCCTCCACCTGGCTCCCACCAGCTCTCCCGAGCAGCGATGGAATCTGATGTCCCTGAAACAACAGGCAGCAGGTGCATTTGGACTGGTCTTCCCTCTCCGAGGTGTGGATGTGGTAGCTCTGCTTGGTGCAGATGGCCACGATTGTGGCAAGCCCCAGACAGCTGGATGATGCCCGCTGTGCAGGGGGCTCCTCCACCCAGGCTGCCTTTACCAGCACCTCTGGAGAAGCTGCTGGTGGCTTCTGCAGGCAACCGGCAGGTGTGATGCCCAAGAACCACTCCCCACCCCACTGCTTGGCTCATGAGGCCCCCTTGGATCCCCAACCAAGACTGTCCCTTGTGTGATGTCTGTCTTTTCCACTGAGTGGATGGCTCCCTGTCCTGCTCAGTCCTTTCCTCCTCTGAGGACCTGAAGCATCCTCACCTCAGGTTCCTCTCCACCTTGCTGGCACAGCCATGCTGGGCATGAGCGTGTTAACCACTCACTTTACCAATGCCTTGTGTCTAGCAGCAGTTCTGTTAATAATAATAGTTGATACCGTGTGTAGTAACCATCACAAAGTATTTTCAAGATGCTGTGATCACATAATTACTCATTTTCCCTCACAAAACATCTAACCATACACTAAAAACCCTGGATAATCATGTACCGCTTCACAGGTATCCACTTGTGGTTAACACTAGCTTTAAAAGTCAAGGCTCTTGGTTGCAAGTAACAGAAACCCTACTCAAACTTGTTAAAGGAAAAAAAAAAAAGAGATTTTTTTTTTTTTGGACCGGATAATTCAGGAGTGTTGGGGAGTAATGGTTGGCCAATTGGACTATATCCAAGGGCTCCAGTGTCATCAAAACACTCATTGTATCTTGCAGCCTCACTTTCTCTCTGTTTAGGCCTCATTGAAGTATGTTCTCCCTAGCTGATACCTCCTCCTTCCAGCTAGTTTCTATGCTCGAAGGAGTTTTTTCTTTTCTTGGGTCCATCACATAGCTTCTGACTGGTCCCCTCAGGGCCTAAATTTGTCCTCTCGGCTGCCAGGTGTTTGCTGATCCTAAAGTGGATGCATTTTTTTGGAAATGTCTGAGAACAGATTTGGGGTGAGGTGGGAAAGCCGCAGTTCTCAGGCAGGGCCCCCGCCTCATCCTGAGACCCCCGTCCTCACCCCTTGGTACCCAGGGCCCAGTCGTCTCACCTCGCTTTCCCGGTTGGTGAAACGGGATGACTCACTCAGTTTACTCCTTAGAGGATTTCATGGGGATCAGATGAGGTGACACATGGACCATAAGATGCAGACACCCATTGGTAAAGGTCTGAAGTGAAGTGAGTGAAGTGAAAGTCGCTTAGTTGTGTCTGACTCGTTGTGACCTCATGGACTATACAGTCTGTGAAATTCTCCAAGCCAGAATACTGGAGTGAGTAGGCCTTTGCCTTCTCCAGGAGATCTTCCTGACCCAGGAATCAAACAGGGGTCTCCTACATTGCAGGTGGATTCTGTACCAACTGAACTATCGGGGAAATCCCACTTTTAAATTATTTAACACTAGTAAAGGCCTAGAGTTAAATAATTCAATATATACATGATATGCTCGCAAATATTTGCTTGAATGAAGGGACCATATTTTAAATACTTTGTCTGCTTTATAAAGCTTATGTTTATGTTCAGTCAAGATATTACCACCTTTTTTTTTTCCTCTAAATTTTACCCAGCTTAGTATTTCACTCACTGTTGTTGTTTTTCATAGCTCAGTGTCTCTTTGCAACCCTATGGACTTCAGCATGCCAGGCTTCCCTGTCTTTCACTATCTTCCAGAGTTTGCTCAAGCTCATGGCCTTTGAATCAGTGATGCCATCCAACCATCTCATCCTCTATTGTCCCCTTCTCCTCCTGCCTTCAATCTTTCCCAGCATCAGGGTCTTTTCCAGTGAGTCTGCTCTTTACATCAGGTGGCCAAGGTATTGGAGTTTCAGCTGCAGCATCAGTCTTTCCAATGAATATTAAGGGTTGATTTCCTTTAAGAATAAGTTATCAGATCACCATTCTGCTCAAGGCCCAGAGTGGCCCAGATGGGAAAAGGAGTCCCCGGTGAGAATAGGGGAGCCCTCGAGGGCTCCCAGGGTATCTGGGGTTGTAAAGACACACCTGGCTGCAGGCCCCCAGCAAGATTTGAAATGTGACAACCCCCCACCCCAGGGTCACTTGTCCTGGCCTCTGCCCGCCTCCCCAGATGCTGGACCATCCCTGAGGCATTTCTAAGGAGAGATATATTTTGGTAACCTAAGGAAATTCCTCCATTTTAACAACTGTATAAAAAGTCATTTTCTAGAAGCAAAGGAGCCTTGAGTTTGACAATTGACCTCAACAAGGATCTCTACTTGGCCTGACATGAGGTGGGGCAGGGCGATGCAATTCAGGAGTCCTCTGTGACCCCAAGGGCCTCCCCAGGACCCCAACACCCATTGGGAGGAAGGTCAGTCCTCGGAGTGACGTGAAAAGGCCAGTGTTAAAGGTCGTGTGTTTCACTCTCCCTGTTATAATGATCTTAAAGGAACTGTGTGGTTGTGGAGCTCTCTCGTTTTGAAGCTGAGATTGAGAGATAATTTGGGGATTTGGCCCACCTTGCTCCCTGTCTGAAAACAAAGGGGGAGATTCTTACCTTTCTAAGGAAAGCATTCATTAAAGCATTAGCCTGAATGACAATCAACCTGCCCAGTAGCCAATTTCAGGAGAACCCTTCAATGTTCCTGCAGAGAGTCCCAAGAGATGAGATGCTGTTGTGTTTTGCCTGAGTCTTTCTGTGTGAGGTCCATGCCTTGGACCATGTCTAGAAGCCTGGACCATGCCAGCTCCTTGGTGGGATGCGCGTGTGTGTAAACATCGATGAAACCCTAGGAAACACATGGTCCTTTTGGATCCCGTCCAGTCAGCTGGGATGTCCACTGTGTGGACCATGTGTTCTCTGCAGCAGACCCGTGGAGTGGGAGCTGGAAGGGTTAATTGCTGCTAGTTAGAGTACCTCAGTTAACTAGCACTTGCTGAGTGATGGTTTGACTGCTGACTCTCAAGGGTCCTCCTTCAGACACGGACGCCATGGGAAAGATTTGCCTTTTGAACAAAAAGCCAAACCCTGTATTTCTTAGTAGAACCAGAAGTAAAATTAAAACACTGAAGCATAGAGTGTAAAACACAAAGCCTTATCTGTAATGTCTGACCACAGGTGCTATCTGTGGTCAGGGGACTGAGTGGGGTTTGCTGGTGTAGCCTCTACCTGGGGGTCCCCGGCTGTGAATCGAGGAGCTAGGGAGACTGGAGGACACTGGGTTGGATGCTGCCCCCTGCCCCTCAAGTGCCCAGGGCCTGAGAGGGGACTTGGAGCCAAGTCCAGGTCCCAGGTGGACATCCAGGCCTCAGGCAGGAAAGGGCAGAAATGGGACCACAATCCTGTTCTCTGAGGAACAGTTTGTAAAGTCTGCATTGCTCACCAACGCTTTTGTGTGAGTTGGTTCTCCTGGGGAAACTTGGAGGAAGTGTAAAATTTCATAACCCATGTGGTGGGGGTTCAAGGGGCCTGGGAGTTACCCTGGAGATGGGCAGCAGGGACAGAGGGCAGAGGCCCCACGAAGAAGGACATGTCTAGAGTCTGCAGAGGGGTGGGCAGGGGCTTCAGGGTCCTGGGAGGCTCTGAAGACTTGAGAAGACACCTTGATTAAGGCCTCTCTCAGCCACCCTTGACCTTTAGGGCTTGAGGAAGCTGGACTAGAGGGGACTTGGGCGAGGGTCACAGCATCCTCACTACTGATGTCCTGGTGACACCAGCAAGTTCAGGCTCCCCCCTCCCTCCCCGTCCACAGTGAAGACCAGCCTGCCTCCTGCCCTCCGCCCCCTAGGCTCCTGGGCTGCGTTCTGGGTCTGCAGACAGACGGGCAGGGCCAGGCCCGTCCACCCCACAGTGAGTGGAACAAGGGGCATGAGCTGCACAGCTGGATGTGCAGATGAGTCTGCATATCCAGAGGGCTGTGTATCGGCCTGGAGGGCTCCCAGTCCTGAGGTCTACCTGGGTCCTGCCCCTCCCGCAATGGACCCAGTGGTTCTACCTTATCCCCCTGACAGCAGTGGAAGTGGCCTTTGACCATGCTCCCTAACTCTGCACGCCCAGGCGGGGGTTTCACTGGAAACCCACTGCCTCCCTCTGCTCCCTCTGCAGACCCAAGCTGATGAGTGAGGGACCTTTCAGAAGGAGAACATGGCCCCTGCCAGCCAGAGGCACATGCCTCTGTCACACACGTGTGTGTGTGTGGGTTGCCAGCTTTGTGTTCATGCTCAGGGATGCCTGCTCCTGGCCTCAAAGGCAGGTTCCCCTGCTCCGAGGGGTCCTGACTCTGAGCTTAATGCAGACTCTTCTTCTCCTGGCCCACCTGCTCCTTTGGCCTCTGTCTGTTAAAGGACAGCCTGCGTCGCCCACACCTCCACCCCCACATCACACTCCAGGAAGGTGTGGCGTGTGGCTGCTCCATCCTGAAGGGTGGCCCAGACACCCCTGCCCCCCAATTACATCACTGCCATGTGGGCCCCCAGGTGCTCCGTCAGCCCTCCTGGCCAGCGTCTTGTTTCTCTGACTAGATTGTAAGCTCTTGAGCATGGATGGGGACTCCAGGCTCCAAGAAGTGCTGGATGCTCGTTCACACGTGTTGCGTGTGGTTGGCGAGCACCGGGCCTATGGCTTGCTGATTGGAGAGGAAGGAGCATCAGGCTGCTGGGGGAAGGGAGCACAAGGGCTTGGGGAGCATGGGGGGTGGAGCAGGGAGCATGGGATGGGGGTGGGGAGCACTGGGGGTGGTGGTGGTACAGAAGCATGATTTGGATTTTAGTTCTGTTCCTGCCGCTGGCTAGCTATGCACCCTCGGGAGTGTTTTCATGTGTCTCCTAAGGAGTCAATCTCTGCCTGCTGCTGTCTGCCTCAGATCTCACCCCCTTGATTCTGGGATTAGAGGAGGGGCTTTGTTAGGCTCCCCTCAACCCCTCAGCTCTGGGTTGGGACCCAGTCCTTGGAGGCCAGGGCCATGCTGCCCCCATTGGCTTTCCAGTAGATGTAAAATGGGTGCTGTCACCAAGTCAACCTCATGCTGTTAGAAGGATCATTCTTTCCACCAGGGAGAGAAGGTCCAAGGCTAAGAGACCGAGAGAATTCCTCCAGGTCTGAGTCAAGGGATGGCGGGGGTTGGGCGGTTGGGGGTGGTGGGGGGAACTCCAAACGTGGCGGGTTGTTCATGGTAAGGACTGACCTCAGAGAGACACGGTGATGTGGATGAGAAGGGCAATAGGCGGGTACAGTTTTATTCTGCAGTGACAAGTCCAACACAAACTTCACTGAGAAAGAGAAAAAGCGGCCTTCTGAACTTCCTGCTGGGGTCCCCAAAGTGCAAGTCCTGTGCCTCAGAAGGACTGGGGTGGGGCTCTCTGGATGGACAGTGAGCTGCTTGCAAATAAGAAGGAAGATTCAGGCCAGTTGCACATGAGATTTCCTGACCGCCCCCCGCCCTCCGCTGCCCCCCATGTCCCCCACCTGTCCTTACCATCTCGTCCCCCATCTCGCTCCCTCTGGCTTCTCCGTTGGTTCTTCCTTGCTCGATTCTCTTCCCTGCGTTCCTTGACTAATCCTTCTATCTGGTGTGACGGGTACCCCATGCCCACGAAGGCCCCAATGCACCAGGCTTTGTTTTCTTTTTTTCTGCTGAGTCCTTGCGGTCAGTCTGAGTGGGTCTGTCTCTGCCTGGCTTTCTCTGTGTCGCTCCCATCGGCCTCACAGGCCCCAAATCTCCAGCTTGTGTGCTGAGGACCCGGACCCCTGTCCTGAATTCTTGGTCCTCTTGGCAGAAACGTGCTGGCCCCTCCTCCAGTGTCTGGCACGAGGGGACAGTCTCTGTCAGCCACACACTGAGCTGCTCTCACCTGACCACAGCGGTCAGCTGGACGTACCAGGACCTGGGCTGAGCCATCCGCTCGCCTGGCTGGCACATCACCTTCTTCCTCTCCTTTCTCAGAGGCTCCTCTGGTGACATCTTGAGTCCAGGCTGTGCTGGACAGTGATACTGCCCCGAGGAAGGAGGCCCCTCCCCCCAAGGGAAAGCCCTCCTAAACTCTGCCCCGCTGGTGTGGGAGGCTGGCATGAACTTGTATTAAGTGAAAAAGAAGTGACTGATGACTTCAGAAACGATCCATTGAAAAAGAGATGAAAGAAGATCACCTGATTTCAGGGAAACTTGCTGCCCACCAGCCACTAGGTTCTGGTGATGATAGTGTAGTGGAGGGGTTATAGTCCCCGGGTGATGAGGCAGAATATTTGTAGAGAACTGATCTTTGCATAAGATTTGCTGACTAAGCGAGTTTGGTTCATCCACCTTTCAGTTACTTTCTCTAACCAAACAGTTGAAATAACCATTTACCCAATGTGGACTGTGGGATCCTTGGCAGGAAGGCAGGGCCAGGAGTTGCCCAGCCCTCCTTGGGGCCGAGCTTGTCCTCTCCCGACTGGGGCCTACTCCCAGTTTTGTGACTCTTGAGTTTGTCTTTGAGCCTGATGGGGATCTCTGCCCAATCTGGCCCCTTCCCATTTGTTTTTGTTCTCTCCCAAAGGTCCCATGGAAATAACCCTGGCTTTAGTTGGGGTTCTCTGGAAATTGAAGCCCGAGGTAGACAGAAGAGGCAGTGGGATACATAGGAATAAAGGGTGTCCACGTCTGGGAACTCGCTGCTCCAAGCTGCTGATTTCCCAATCCACGAGACATGCCACCCAGGCCCCACCCCCAGGCTGTGTGGCACCGGTGGGGTCAGTGGTGACTCTCCAGGGCGAGGGACCACTGTTTCATTGTGTCTGCACCAGGTTCGCTGGGTCACATATCTCTTAAGGTTCCACCCGGGATACTTTGGAGAGGGAAGCAGACACGATAATGATGCCAGACAAATGGGGAGAACTGGGGTGGGTGGCTACCTCCCTGGAACCTGCACAGAGCCAGCTCGAGGATTCAGAACTCAAGAGAGAATCCGACACACCTCTGCCCACATGATGGTCTGGGATGAAGTTTTGTCCACTCTCCTAGAAGATAGTCGTCGAGTCCTCGGGCGACCACGTGGGGACAGGCAGCCCAGGTCTCTGCTCTCCTGGAGCACACTTGAGGAGAGCAGACACCCACTTAGCAGGTAATTCAGGAGTGACCCAATGCCAGCCACGGGGCTATGGAGAGCCTGGTGGACAGTGGCACCAGGAAGATGTCTCCAGGAGGTTACACTGAACATGAGACTAAAATACGGACAGAATTGGTCCGGCTGTGCTGCCTGGAGATGGGGCATGAGGGCAAGTGGCCTGGGAAAGGCAGGCCTTGGGTGATAAGATATGCAGCCCATGTGTCCAGGGCACGGGGTCCAAGGCAGGGGATATGGGGTGGAGGCTGGGGTCAGGTGGTTGGGGTCACGCGGTTCAGTGATTCCAGCATTTGGAGTCAGGTCCCTGCTGCCAGCTGGGGTCCAAGGCAGGGGGGATGGGGTGGAGGCTGGGGTTAGATGGTTGGGGTCGCGCAGTTCAGTGATTCTAGCATTTGGAGTCGGGTCCCTGCTGCCAGCTGCTGTGAGTAGCAGCTCTGACAGGGCGGGTGGGTTGGCAGGGGAGCCTTCAGGATGTTCTCTGGCTCGGAGGAACATGTGTAGTGGGATAACAGGTGCTTTGGTTTGGATGGTTGAGGTGCAGACAGTGGGTGAGAGGGTGGGAACATACTTGGGAGGTGGGACGGCAGAGCTCAGCAGCCCCCTGGATGCCAGTGCAGGGGTAGGGGTGAGCTCCCGCCGAGGGCATGGATGACTTCTCCACAGAGGGGCCTTCTGTAGTGGGGGGTTCTGTCTGTGTCCCGGGAAGACACAGGAGCTGTGATGTTGTTGGCTTGGGATCCACAGAGACTGGGATGATGCGATGGGCAGTAGGTGGGTGACTTGCAGGGCAGAGACTTGGACCTGAGATAGAAACTGCTTGAGGTGTTGGGTGAGGGCAAGACCTCGGCTGGAGACTCACAGAGAAGAAGAAGAGGGGGCGGGAAGGAACCTTGGTTCTAACTTTGCAGGAGTGATGGAAGGAAACTAAGCGCAGGAGGCCAGAGCCTCAGAAGGTGAACAAAGGGAAGATCTCCTGCGGAGTCTGAGGGGAGGGGAGGGGAGGTCCAAGAAGGAACAAAATGGTCCCCTGAGCCCAGGCATCTGGGATGCCAAAAGGGGCAAGACAGGCCAGCGGCAGTTGCATCCATGAGCAAGAGTTGGAGGACAGAGAAGTGGGGAGCAGGGGACAGGAGGGGCTGAGGGAACACAGACATGAGCCTGGGCGCATCTGGGCAAGGCTGAGAGGAAGAGACCGGGGAACAACCCCCTGTCTCCCGCTGCCCAGGGAGGCTGTCCCAGTTGACGGGGTGGAAGCCAGCGTTTGGAGCTATCTGGTAAGTTCTATGATCTTGAGGCACACAAGGAGCCCAGCCAGCTCCCCAATATCCAGTGACTTCCCACTCCCACTTGGAAGTTGGCCTGTTCAATGGGTGGCTGGGAGTACGGGGAGCTTACTTTCTCTAGTCTGTCTCCAAAAGAAATAAAAGCAAAAATAAACCGATGGGACCTAATTAAAATGAAAAGCTTCTGCACAGCAAAGGAAACCATCAAGACAAAAAGATGACCTAGGGATCAGGAGAAAATATTTGCAAATGATGTGACCCACTGAATTCTTCTAGGAGGGTGTACACTGTCCTCTGTTGGCCTCGTCCAGAAGCCCCTGGCCAACACCTGCCCCCACCCCCCAACTCTGCCCGGTGGTGCCTCCAGGGAAAAAGGAGTGAGTGAATCTAGGAACTTAGCCTCTTAGCCTAGGAAGGTGCAGGTGTGAAGTTCCCCTGCGGAGTGCTCCAGGGTAGCAGCACCTCTGGCTCAGGGGCTTGGCGAGGCTGTTCTCTGGGGACTTGGGCTCATGCTGGGGCTGGTGCGGAGGAAGGGGGCAGCTGTCCGTGGGGGGCCTGCCCTGCAGGACATCTGCTTGGCTCCTGGCTCCTTGTCAAGCTGGGCTTTTGTGAAAACCAGGGTAGTTTGATTAGATGATTTCTAAGGACCCTTCCAGCTATGTGTTTGTTGTAGCCTGAGCCCTGGGGGCGGTGGGCAAGGGGGGCGGTGGGGGCGGCTGGTGACTCACCTGGCCCGTGCGAGGCATGGGGGCGGGTCTGCTGGGAGACACACATGCACACACACCTGGGCCTCTCGCTCCTCAGAGCTGGGCAGGAGGTGTGGGAGCCTTTCCTGCATGTGACTGGTTCCTGCAGGTCACGGCTACCCCATCCAGTCCCCAAGGAAGCCTGTCCCTGGTGCCCCTACCATCTATGTTCCCTAGCTTGTTTCAGAGCCAACGTTCTTGAAAGTAGTGTCTACATTCACTGTCCCCTACCCCACCCATCAGTCCACCCCGATCATCCCACCCACCTCCTTGGGAGCCCAGGGCAGTGGACTGGGCAGTTCCAGTCCTCCTGGCCCAGTGAGCTGGTTTTCACGCCCTCCCTGACCCGGTTCCTCTCCAGGCTCCTGGGTTCTTGCTCTAGCCAGTGCTGGTCCTCCCAGCCTTGACCTTGGGTCCTGCCACTTGTCTGTCCTTGGGCTCTGTCCGTCCCACACCCATCTCTGTGTTGCTCCTGCATGTCTCCCCTTGGAAGGGGCTGGGGGACAGAGGCGGAGGCAAGGGCAGAGCTGGGGAGGTGTCTTGACGGGGGTCATCTGAAAAGCCCACACTGGATGGGGTTTGGCTCTGCTTCTCTTTTGGAGCCGTGGAAGGGGTGGGTGCAGTGGGGGCAGGGCACAGACACAGCACTGTCAGCTCCTGCGGCATGGCTCCTGCGGGAGAATCCGAGAGCCTCACTGGGGAGTTGCTCTAGAGGCAGAGGAGGTGGGGGTGGAGAATGAGCCTCAATGCCTTGAGGCCCCAGCACCCCTTCAAGCCCAGAGGCCCTCCTGGAGTAGGGTAGGGGATGGGAAGAAAATGAAGAATCTTATTACCCAGGGACATGGTTACATAAATTGTCAGGTGAGAATATCCAAGGGGTTTCTGGCAGGTAAAGAATCTGTGTTTTCTTTGCACACTTGTGCATAAAGGGAGAAATTTACAAATTTTGCAAGAAATTTGAAGGGACTTAAAAATGCTTGAAAGTAAACATCTGTAATGATGGTAAGCTGAAAGTCTGTGGGTCAGAACAAAAAATCCCACAGATCAGATCAGATCAGTCGCTCAGTCGTGTCCGACTCTTTGCGACCCCATGAACCGCAGCACGCCAGGCCTCCCTGTCCATCACCAGCTCCCGGAGGTCACTCAGACTCGCATCCATCGAGTCAGTGATGCCATCCAGCCATCTCATCCTCTGTCGTCCCCTTCTCCTCCTGCCCTCAATCCCTCCCAGCATCAGAGTCTTCTCCAATGAGTCAACTCTTCGCATGAGGTGGCCAAAATACTGGAGTTTCAGCTTTAGCATCATTCCTTCCAAAGAAATTCCAGGATTGATCTCCTTCAGAATGGACTGGTTGGATCTTCTTGCAGTCCAAGGGACTCTCAAGAGTCTTCTCCAACACCGCAGTTCAAAAGCATCAATTCTTCGGCGTTCAGCCTTCCTCACAGTCCCACAAGGTGTAATGTTGAGTGAGTGAAGAATACAGCCTGTGTGTTTGATGGTGACAACGGGAGACTATAGGCACTTGAGTGAATTCTGGAGAGGAAGTCCAGCGGGGAGGAGAGCACTTCTGGGGCAGCCACGTGCGTGGATTAAAAAAAGGTTTCACTTTGTTTAGAATCAATGAAATGACATCACTAACACAGTCATTTTAATAATCACGATATGTTTTAGAATAAGTAATAAGAATCATATTTTCATTTTTTTCCCCCAGTTGGGTAGTCTGCCCTACACTTTTTTTTTTTTCCCTCTCCTGGAATTAGTGTTTTTGTTTGAAAGCCACCCACAATATAATTTTCCATAGCCATTGTTTTAAAAATGTCTTTCTTAAGAATCATAAAACTGATGGGTCACTTCTCTTTGCTCTGAAAAGATGTACACATTTTGAGTGTCAAGTGGACGTTAGGATAGAAAGTGTAGCGGGTCTCATTTACATGGAAATAGCTGGTGGTGTCAGCCCCCAGCACCTTGAACTCTGCTGTGCTTTCTTCGCCTCCCTGTGTCTCAGTAGACTTGCTTCTGTAAAGCTTTCATTATGAACTGTATTAGTGATCTGTTACTTCATGAAAACCACACTGACCCCCGCCCCCGGCACTGGGGGGCTTTAAACAGCAGTGGGCGTCTGGGCCTCACTCTGAGCCTGGGGGCGGCTCTGCTTGATGTTCTGGAGCCTGCAGTCAAGACCTCGGCCAGTACTGCAAAGGCAGCCATGTTTGCAGCTGAATGGTTTCCAGCCCTCCTGTCTGCTGGCATCGAGGTTCAAAGGCCACCGGGTGTTTGCACACCTCTATCCGTGCCCGTCCAGCTACCAGAACAGTCCTTGCAATTCTCTCCAAGTCTTGGTGGGTCTCCGCCTCAGCAGGTTGATTTTTTTTTTTTTACTTTACACTATT
This sequence comes from Tragelaphus eurycerus, assembly GCA_935064755.1. Classification (NCBI taxonomy): domain Eukaryota; kingdom Metazoa; phylum Chordata; class Mammalia; order Artiodactyla; family Bovidae; genus Tragelaphus; species Tragelaphus eurycerus. The sequence continues at coordinate 20,942,937 of CAKXYN010000023.1, forward strand.
GTATTGGTTTTGCCATACATTGACATGAATCTGCCACGGGTGTACATGTGTTCCCCATCCTGAACCCCCCTCCCCACCTCCCTCTCCATCCCATCCCTCTGGGTCATCCCAGTGCACCAGCCCCGTCAGCAGGTTGATTCTTGAGGACACAAACCACGCCCCACCCCCTGCAGGACAGGCCTTCTCCACCCCAGGCTGTGACCAGGACTGGGAGGCAGAGCCTTGAAGCCCCGAGTCGCCCTGGGCTGACAGCCCAGGGCTGAGCAGTTCTGTGAGGGCAGCACATAGCATGTTGAGCTGAGCTCTCAGCATTATGTTTTCTAGACAGGCCCCTTTGTGTGACCTTTACACAGAGGCAGTTTCTCAGCCCCAGCCTCCGTTTCATCTGAGTGGGATTTTCAGACCCAACTCTTCCTGGCTCCATGTTGCACTGTTCTTCCTTTAGCTGTTGAGGCTATGGTTGCATTTTATTGTGATCAGAAAGGAAAAAACAAAACAAAACAGCGTCCCTTCAAAATTCATCTAGATGACTCAGTCTGTGAGTCCTGTGGGTGCTGGTGTTGAGAGACCATCTGCCACCAGGTGACCTCTGGTCTCCAGGAATGTCGTTCTCCTCTTTGTCCAGGGGCCCTGCCCCCAGCCCTTCTCAGATGTCATCAGGCTTTGCCAACAGTTCCTTCAAAGCCCTCTAGGCTCTTAGGAACCCCTCTGAAGCCCTTGCAGGTCCCCGCTACATCTTAGGTTTCCATGTAGTAGCCTCCCCTTCACGTGCCCATTTTGTGAGCTCTCTTTCTGTGCTTGTCAGGTTACCCACCACTGGGGCGCCCCTTTGCTCTCTCACTCGTTTTCTGTGGCTAGGAGCTAGAGATGGCTGAGTCGGGGGGCCTGCCTGGGGTCAGCTGGCACTGCAGTCATATGAAGGCTTTCCTGTGTCCAGTGGGTCTGGGGGGAGATGTCCCACTCTCATGGGCTGGCGAGTTGCTGCCAGCTATTGGCAGGGAGGCCTGGGCTCCTGGCCACGTGGACCCTCCGTGGGGCTGCCTGCAACATAGCAGCTGGCCGTTCTTGGGCCAGCTGAGAACTTGCTTTCTGGGACCTGGACTCGTCTGGTCTGCAGTGGCAGAGTGCCCTGCATTCTGTGGGTGGAGTGGACCGGGCGACATGAGCGCCAGAAAGCAAGCCTGGCAAGGCCGCTGGGGAGGCTGCAGCCACGGGGAACCTAGAGTCAGAAGAACAAGATCACACACGCACGGATCCATGCATATCCACACTGAACAGAAGAGAGCACGTGCATGCACACTGCATGTGGACAAAAAGAATAATTCAGTGAAAAACGAGTGGTCTCTGCTAAGCACGAGAAACAGAACATGACCAGTAACTTCACCATGGGGGCTCTGTGCCCCTTCTCCTGCCTTTCCTGGAATGGGAGGCACTGAGTGTTGTAGTCATGTTACTTTGGCCATCTTTATAGTTTCTTTGAGGGGTGATACTCAAAATATTTAACAACCAGTATAATGCGGGCGCTGACCTCAGGGGTGAGGCTGTGGACACCCAGCACAGCAACGTGTAGGTCCTGGCCGTGGTCACGCCAGGGGCGCTTGTGTCTGTAAACAAGATGTGTTTCAGCCTTAGATGTTTTTCTTTTGCTGTTCCTGTTTTCTGTTTTATTTCTGAGCTTCCTCCCGGAGTCAGCAGAGGGGTGTGGTTCACTTGCACAGAAACTGCGTCGTGGACAGCCCTCGGTCACGAGACAATACCTGACTTTATGGGCATGTTCCCCTTCTGTGTTCTTTTCACTTTCCCCCTGCTGTTAGAACAATACTGGTATGGACCTTTCTCTAGTGCGTGTCTCCTGGGGTAACTCTGCAGGGACCGCCCTGGTCCCCACCTTGCAGGAAAATCCCTGGATCTCAGAAGGCACCCAGTGCTCAGCTGTAGCAAGTGATACTCAGCTGTTTTTCAAAGTGGACACAGGGATTTATACTGTCACCACTGCTTAAAATGGTCTTCTTAACTTTTGTTTCTGATTTTGGGGGTTTTGGGGTCATCTTTCCTGTATTTTGGGGGCTGGTTGTTCTTGTTTCTTTTTTTTTTTGGTGTCAGTTGGTCCTTTGCTTTCCTCTAGCATCGCTTCTCTCTCCCTGGCCCCACGCCCAGGCCATACTCAGGTGGTTACCTCGGACAACCGACATTCAAACTCGATGACTCAGTGATGTTGCCCATGATCTTAGAGCCTGGTCTGTCTGTCCCGTCCACCTTCTGCGCAGTGTCTACCGCACTCCATGGGGCCTCCTCAGGGTGCTCAAGTGGCTGCCACTGCTCTCACGCACCCGCTCCGCACCTGCAGAAGCAGCAGAATGTGGTTCTCAAGGCCGTGTCAGAGCCCGAGCTCTTGGAGGCCTGTCTGATCAAAGGTGTGTTTCCTGAATTCGACGCTCCTGGTGCATCATGGGCGCCCAGGGCGGGGGGCATGTGTTGTAGGGATGGAAATGGCTTTCTCGGGCAATGCTTCCTCTGAAGACATGGCCGGGGTCGGCCTCGGTGAATTGGGCGGATGTCACTTCTCCACAGGGCCTTTGGGACTTTCCACCTCCCTGTTCTGTAGAAGTCAAAAGAAGGTAACTGCAGAATCCATGCCTGGAGGGAGCCCCAAGCCCCAGAGGCAGACAACCTTGCTCTCCCTGAACAGCAGGCAACAGCCTAGAACTTGCTGCAGGCAGCCCTTCCTGCTCTGGTCTCCTCCACTAATTGGCAGGTCTGCTCCCCTGGGAGCCTGATGGGTGGTGCTGACCCTGTGTGTGGCTGATGGTGGGGCAGGGTGGGGCACCTGGCCCAGTTCTCTGCCCTGGTCAGTGTCTTCAGCAGAATGTTCTGCTGCTGTATCTGGTAGCTCCCATTTTTCAGCTGTCTATTCTCTGCAAGGATCCGCTTCCTCTCTGACTGTGGGCATCAGAAGTCCCACATCTTTTCACCAGATCCATGGCTTGCCTCAATGTCTTGGGGCTCTTGCCTTGGCCAGGGAGGACTTGCGAGTCCTGAGTTCCCAGACTCACCAGGGATCTCAAACCCAGCACAGAGGAGGGTCCTTTCAGACAGAGAAGAGAACCTCCGTGAGCATGTGGGAGAGTCTGTCTTTTTGAGTTTTGTTGTTACCCCTGAGGCTCAATAGTAATTGTATTGAAAATCATAGAGGATAGATTGGAACAAGGAGCAATCTTCCCAAGGGAACACCTGTATTTGACCAGGTGACCTGATGCGATGAAGGAAATATCAGTAAGTTACAGGGGACCACCACCTGGATGAGTTATACAGTAGAGCAGTCCAAATCCCTTTTGCTCATTTACCCCAATTTTATTGAGGTGTAATTTTATAAAATAAACTGCACCTGCTTTAAGTATATAATTTGGTGAGTTTTAACATATGTATTTACCCATGGCACGGTTGCCACAGTCAAAAAAATGAGCACATTCATCACCCAGTGTTTCTTGATGGCTCTTTGTAATCCATTGTCAGGTAGTCACTGATCTGTTTTCGGTCACCATAGCTGTTGTCGAGTCGCTAAGTTGTGTCCGATTCTTGGAGATCCCATGGACTGCAGCACACCAGGCTTCCCTGTCTTTCACTGTCTCCCAGAGTTTGCTCAGACTCATGTCCATTAAGTTGGTGATGCCATCCAACCATCTCATCCTCTGTTGTCTCCCTTCTCCTACCTCAATCTTTTCCAGCATCAGGGTCTTTTCCCGTGAGTTGGTTCTTCTCATCAGTTGGCCAGAGTATTGGATCCTTAGCTTCAGTATTGTCCAGTTTTACATAAGTGGATGTCAATAGTTTGTTCCTTTTTTATTGCTAAGTAGTATTCCATCTTATGGGTATACCATGATTTACTGATTCACCTGGTATTTTTATTTTTATTTTATTCACCTGGTATTGGTTATTTTCCAGATTTTGGCAACTAAAGATAAAGCTGCCATAAACACTCATGTCCCAGTCTTTGTTTGAACATTTGATTTCATTTCTTGGTTAAATACTTAGCAATAGAGTAGCTGGGTCATAGGGAAGTTGTATGTTCAACTTTTGGGGCTTCCCAGGTGGCAATGGTGGTAAAGAACCCGCCTGCTAATGCAGGACACAAAAGAGACTTGGGTTCAATCCCTGGGTTGGTGAGATTCCCATGGCAACCCACTGCAGTATTTTGCCTGGAGAGTCCTGTGGACAGAGGAGCCTGGCGGGCTACAGTCCATAGGGTCTCACAGAGTTGGAAATGACTGAAGTGGCTTAGCGCGCGCACACACACACACACACACACACACACACACATGCATATTCAGCTTTTAAAGAAACTGTCAAACTGTTTTCCAGATTGGTTTTACCTTTTTACATTTCCACCAGCAGTGTAAACAAGTTCCAGCTGCCCCCCACATTCCTGCCAACGTATAGTCTTTTAATTTTGTCTTTTCTTGGTGTGTATGGATGTCTTATTTAGTTTATATTTCCTTAAACACTGATAATGTTCAGTCTTTTCATTTGTTGTTCATGCTATCCATGCTGTGTGGAAATGTCTTAAAATATTTTGCTGATTAGGGACTTCCCTGAGGGTCCAGTAGCTAAGACACCATGCTCCCAGGGCAAGGGGTCTGGGTTTAATCCCTGTCGTGGAACTAGATCCCATGTACTGCAGCTAAGAGTTCCCATGCTGCAATGAAGATGCCACCAAGACCTGGCACAGCCAAATAAGTAATTATTAAAAAAATATTTTGTCAATTAAAAAAAACAGTTAGCTGTTTGTCTTGTCACCGAGCTGTTAGGACTCCTTATATATTCCAGATACGAGTTCTTTGTAGGATACGTGTTTTGGAAACATTTTCTCCTAGTCATTGGGTTGTCTTTTCATTTTCTTAATAGTTGGAAGCTCAAAACATTTGAGTTCTGATGAAGTCAATTTTATATATTTGTTTCTACATTTATCACTTCTCTGACTGAACTTATTCTTTGGCTGAAATTTTCCATAGACCAAAGGCAGGCAGATGACATGGTGGAGGGAGGGCAAGGACCACAGGGTCTGATCCTTTTCAGTTTTATTAGTTTTACTAATGATCCTCTATATAATGTTTGCTTAGAGTTTATGGTATACATCCCTTAGTGGTCCACCTTTAGCATAAAAAGTTTGTTTTTCATATGGATGACGGAATGCTTGTGTTCTCCCCAAAGTCACGTATTGAAGCTCTAACCCCCAGTGTGATGGGAGGTGACTAGGGTCAGATGAGGTTATGTGAGTGGGTCCATCCTGGTTAGTGCCCTTGGGAGAAGAGACCCCAGGGAGCCTGTGTGCACACTCTCCACCTGCACACACTGAGTAAGGTCATTCCAGGATGCAGCGAGAGGGCGGCCTTCATGCTGGAAAGACAGCCCTCACCAGAAGGCTGGTCTTCTGACCCTGAAGACGAGGGCCCTGATCTCCAACTTCCAGACTCTAGAACTGTGAGCATGTGACTTTCTGCTGTTTAACCCCCAGTCTGTAGTACTTTGTTATGGCAGGGAAATCGACTAAGATATAACCTTACAGTTGCACACCTTTGTTTTTCCTTCTCCTGGTCTTTGTGCTGTTGTATACATTTTCCTTCTAGATAGGTTATAAACTGTGAAGTGCACTATTATTTTTGCTATAAGCTTTCAGTTGTTTCTTATAGAAATTTTGAAGCATCAGCGACACTGTCGTATTTGCCCATATGTTTACAGTTTAGTGTGGTCTGCATTTTCACTGTAAATTCGGATTTCCATCTGATATCATTTCCCTTCTGCCTGGGGGGCTTTTCTTCAGATCAGATAAGATCAGTCGCTCAGTCATGTCCGACTCTTTGCGACCCCATGAATTGCAGCACGCCAGGCCTCCCTGTCCATCACCAACTCCCGGACTTCACTCAGACTCACGTCCATCGAGTCAGTGATGCCATCCAGCCATCTCATCCTCTGTCGTCCCCTTCTCCTCCTGCCCCCAATCCCTCCCAGCATCAGAGTCTTCTCCAATGAGTCAACTCTTCGCATGAGGTGGCCAAAGTACTGGAGGTTCAGCTTTAGCATCATTCCTTCCAAAGAAATCCCAGGGCTGATCTCCTTCAGAATAGACTGGTTGGATCTCCTTGCAGTCCAAGGGACTCTCAAGAGTCTTCTCCAACACCACAGTTCAAAAGCATCAATTCTTTGGCACTCAGCTTTCTTCAGAGTCCAACTCTCACATCCATACATGACCACTGGAAAAACCATAGCCTTGACTAGACAGAACTTTGTTGGCAAAGTAATGTTTCTGCTTTTCAACATGCTATCTAGGTTGGTCATAACTTTCCTTCCAAGGAGTAAGCGTCTTTTAATTTCATGGCTGCAATCACCATCTGCAGTGATTTTGTATATTGTTATTATATTTATTGAATTTGTTATTGTTATTATATTTGTTATTTGTTGTGGTGATCTGTGATCAGTGATCTTTGATGTTACTATTGCAAAAAAGAATGTACCTTGCTAAGAGCTCAAGAGCTTACCATTTTTTTTTTAGCAATAAAGTGTTTTTTTTTTTTTTAAATTAATAATTTAGAAGTCTTTCTGATTCAAATGGTGCTGTGCTTCAGGGTATATGGGAATTTAGTCCTCCGACCAGGGAAGCAGTATCATGAGAATGCATTCATGACAGGCAAAATATCTGAACACCCACATGCCTGGAAGTATATTCTCCCTTCATTAGGGTTGAGAGTTTGGAGAGAGCTATAAAACTGGAATTTGTGAACACACTGTCCTCAGAATTTTGCACTGCTGTATTATCTTCTCACATTGTTGTTGTTATTGTTTAGAAGTTGGGAAAATTCTTATTCTTGATCACTCTTTCCATTGAGAACATTTCTGTATTTTTCTTTTTTGGGGTAAGGTTCTAAAATTTTATGGCTCTGTGCTTTTTGCATGGACTTTGATTTGCTGCACACTTTCACCATTCTCACTGGAATTACAGTTGGTCACAGCGTATAATGCTTTTATGCATTATTGGGTCTGAAATGCTAATATGCATTTTTTCCCCCGACAAGTGGTTGATTTTATCTTAACTATTCCCACTGGTGTACCCTGTAGGTGTAAGATTTGGTTTCTATGAGGCTGACTTTCTTTTCAGCCCACCCTGGTAATGCAGGAGATGTTTCTAGGTCTCTGGGTCTCAGTCTGTACAGTGTTACTCCTATTCTAGTGACTACTAATAGGGCCTCTTGTTTCTGATGGTTTCTCATTCAGCTGGTGGTAATAAGCAAATATTATCGGCCTTACTTCTCTCAGTTTTTTTTGAACGAGTGGGAGATGTTTCATATAGTTTTCCCTGACTGTGATGAAAGAGCTATTTTTACCTTCATGACTGTCTTCTGCATCTTGTCCTGGTCCCTGGTCTGGCACTGACAGGGGTCCTTTGCCCCTTCCTCCTTGTGTTCTGTGTGCCTGTAGTTGGTTGTTCCATACACCTGTGGCTATTTCATGATTGTGGTTGCTTGTTTGAGTGCTAATACTTTGCTGAGGATTTTTGCATTTATATTCATGAGGGCTATTCATCTGAGGTTTTCCTTCCTTATAAAGCTATATCTCCCTCCGGCTGATATTTGTATTAGGGTAATGCTGGCATCGTAGAATACTGGAGTGGGTAGCCATTTTCTTCTCCAGGGGATCTTCTTGACTCAGGGATCAAATCTGGGTCTCCTGCATTGCAGGCAGATTCTTTACTGTCTGAACCATCAGGGAAGCCCCACAGAGTGAGTTGCTTGCATGCATGCTCAGTCGGTTCAGTTGTGTTCAGCTCTTTGTGACCCTATGGACTATAGCCCACCAGGCTCCTCTGTCCATGGAGTTCTCCAGGCAAGAATACTGGAGTGGGTAGTCATTCCCTCCTCCAGGGAATCTTCCTGACCCAGGGATGGAACCTGAGTCTCCTGCATTACAGGTGGATTCTTTACTGTCTGAGCCACCAGGGAAGTCCTATAAAATGAGATCAGTTCAGTCGCTCAGTCATGTCTGACTCTTTGCGACCCCATGAATTGCAGCATGCCAGGCCTCCCTGTCCATCACCAACTCCCGGACTTCACTCAGACTCACGTCCATCGAGTCAGTGATGCCATCCAGCCATCTCATCCTCTGTCGTCCCCTTCTCCTCCTGCCCCCAATCCCTCCCAGCATCAGAATCATTTCCAATGAGTCAACTCTTCCCATCAGGTGGCCAAAGTACTGGAGGTTCAGCTTTAGCATCATTCCTTCCAAAGAAATCCCAGGGCTGATCTCCTTCAGAATAGACTGGTTGGATCTCCTTGCAGTCCAAGGGACTCTCAAGAGTCTTCTCCAATACCACAGTTCAAAAGCATCAATTCTTTGGCACTCAGCTTTCTTCACAGTTCAACTCTCACATCCATACATGACCACAGGAAAAACCATAGCCTTGACTAGATGGACCTTTGTTGGTAAAGTAATGTCTCTGGTTTTCAATATGCTATCTAGGTTGGTCATAACTTTCCTTCCAAGGAGTAATCGTCTTTTAATTTCATGGCTGCAGTCACCATCTGCAGTGATTTTGGAGCCCAGAAAAACAAAGTCTGCCACTGTTTCCACTATTTCCCCATCTATTTCCCATGAAGTGATGGGACTGGATGCCATGATCTTCATTTTCTGAATGTTGAGCTTTAAGCCAACTTTTTCACTCTCCACTTTCACCTTCATCAAGCGGCTTTTTAGTTCCTCTTCACTTTCTGCCATAAGGGTGGTGTCATCTGTATATCTGAGGTTACTGATATTTCTCCAGGCAGTCTTGATTCCAACTTGTGCTTCTTCCAGCCCAGCAATTCTCATGATGTACTCTGCATAGAAGTTAAATAAGCAGGGTGACAATATATAGCTTTGATGAACTCCTTTTCCTATTTGGAACCAGTCTGTTGTTCCATGTCCAGTTCTAACTGTTGCTTCCTGACCTGCACACAGATTTCTCAAGAGGCAGATCAGGTGGTCTGGTATTCCCATCTCTTTCAGAATTTTCCACAGTTTATTGTGATCCACACAGTCAAAGGCTTTGGCATCGTCAATAAAGCAGAAATAGATACTTTTCTGGAACTCTCTTGCTTTTTTGATGATCCAGCGGATGTTGGCAATTTGGTCTCTGGTTCCTCTGACTTTTCTAAAACCAGCTTGAACAACTGGAAGTTCATGGTTCACGTATTGCTGAAGCCTGGCTTGGAGAATTTTGAGCATTACTTTACTAGTGTGTGAGATGAGTGCAATTGTGCAGTAGTTTGAGCATTCTTTGGCACTGCCTTTCTTCGGGATTGGAATAAAAACTGACCTTTTCCAGTCCTGTGGCCACTTCTGAGTTTTCCAGAAAGTATTTATTCTCTCTGCATCCATTTTGGGGAAGAGATTGTAAAAAACTGGTGTAATTCCTTAAGTGTTTGGTAGAACTCAACAGTGGACTTGGCGCTTTCTGTTTTGGATGGTTATTAATTCTTGATTCAGTTTCCTTAATTGATATAGGGCTATTCAATTAATCTGTTTTTTTTTTCTAATGTGACTTTTGCTAGATTGTGTCTTTTAAGGAATTGGTCCATTTCATCTAGATTATCAGATTTATGGGCACAGAGTTGTCATTATAATCCTTTATTATTATTTTTTAATTGGAGTATAGTTGATTTACAATGTGTTAGTTTCAACTGCACAGCAAAGTGATTCTCTCTCTCACACACACACACACATTCTTTTTCAGATTTTTCCCTTATAGGTTATTACAAAATTTTGAGTATAGTTTCCTATGCTATAGAGTAGGTTCCTGTTGGTGATCTGTTTTATATCTGTATTATCTTTTTAATGTCCATGAAGTCAGCAGTGATGCCATCAGTTTCATTTCTGATATTGTAAATTTGTGTTTTCTCTCTTTTTAGTTTAGTTGGCTAGCAGTTCATCAGTTTTACTGATTTTTTTTCAATGAGCCCAGCTTTTGTTTCATACATTTTTTTCCTGTTGATTTATTATTTCCAATTTCACTGATTTCTGCTTTACTTTCAGTGATTTCTTTCTGCTTACTTGGATTTTATCTGCTCTTATTTTTCTAGTTTCCTAAGGTGGAGACACAGAATTCTTGGGCTCAATTCCTGGGTCAGGAAGATCCCGTGGAATAGGAAATGGCAACCCACTCCAGTATTCTTGCCTGGGAAATTCCACGGACCAGGGAGCCTGGTAGGCTACACAGTCCATGGGGTTGCAGAGCCGGACATAACTGAGCAACATGCACAATGTCTTTGTCTAGACCATTGCTTTAAAGTGACTAATAAAATGCCTGAGTTAATATCCACCATATTTGTTGTCCTTGTTCTTTGTTTGCTTCTCGTTTCTTTTGGTCTTCCTTTCTTTGACTCCCTTGTATGGTTTTAATTTAAAATTTTATAGAATTCTTGACTTTGTTTTCTTTCCTCTCTTTAGCATACCAATTATCCTTTTGTTTTTTGTACTTTTAAAATTTATTGCTCTAGAGTTTGCAATATACATTTACAACTTTCAAAGTCCTCCTTCAAAAAACACAGAGGATGGTAATTTCTCAAAAAATGATGCCTCTATTTCATTTGTTTTTAAAATGCTGGTAGATAAGTTCATTGAAAAGTTACTGTATGTTAGATGTTGGGCCAAACTACTTACATGTATTATCCCATTTAAAACCCATCAAGACCTTATAGAGAAGAGCTGCTATTATGCTGTTTTCACATATGAGAAAAAGGACCCTCAGAGAGGGCAAGCATTGCACTCAGTCATACAGCTAGTAAGTGGAAAAGCCTTGAGTTGAACCAGGCAGCTTAGCTCCAGAGTGCAATACCCATGGGAAACAGAATGCCAGTGCTATAAAGTGCTGACGTTAAAAATTCAAGTGAGGTAGAAAGCCTTTGAATCTTCTCATCTTTATCATGGAAATGTCATTCTGTTCCAGAGGTCAGAATACTCTGTTTGCATAATGGATCTCACATCAATCTTTCAGGGATAGGGACCAAGTTTCCAGTATTGATAACAGCAGACTGTGTATTTGGAACAATGCCACCAATGAAGAAAATTAAAAACACCATATCATATATCTTCTTGAAGGAATCAGTGTTTATAAGAGAGTAAAACTTGGGCCCAAATTCACACGATCAGTCAAAGGGTCAAAACCACCTGAACCATCAAGTTCCAGAGCTCATGTTCCAGCTGCTTTACCAGGCAGTGATTGAGGTCTTGAGAAAGTGTCAGCCTCCTGGTGTGAAGAACAAAAATAAGGTTTACCTCCCTTACCCATCACACAAAAGCCCTGAAACATAACTCGTCACATGGCATTGGCTGTTGAAGGGTCTCTGTCTGCACGTTAGCTGGTGAGTCACAGCTGAATCATAAAAGGGTGAGGAAAAACCTCTGTCCAGAATCATAAAGGGAGCCTCTGCTCTTGAGCCTTTTGTGAAGAGGTTGCCTGATGGTGGAGGTGGGTACATAGCCATGTTGAGAAGTTGAAGCAACATTTTGGCTTGAACCGCAAAGACTTCTCCCTCTAAATTTGGCCTGGGCTGTGGCTCTTTCCAGAGCATGGAAAACTCCATCCGACAGGTGAAACCGCCCCAGGTCTGTGATGATGAAGACACCTTCATCATCTGCTCAGTGGCTCCCGGGTCACGGTGGCTCCTGTCCCAGCAGAGCATTGGTCTGTGCAGACACACTTTCTTCCAGAAATGAAGATTTTCTCTTTGCTGTCCTGAAGGTTGAACTTCAGTGTGTTCAAACCTTCTGCTGCATCTGTGAGAATGAGGCACCTAGCCGACCGCCGTGGGGAAGGCTGTCATCCTTCCCCAGGATGTTCTTCTAAACATCCTGGCTCTGGGAAGATAACTCAGTAGGTCCTTTAGTCTAGTTCTCCTTGTTGAACCATGTGACCTACCTGGAGAAAATGAGATCCCTCTGCTGGGATCTGAAGCCTTTCTGTGTGTTTCTCAGCCTGGCAACAGGTGAGGGAACAGCATTCCCCATGACATCATTCAACAAATCTGGCTCACACAATCCACATGCATGTAGGGTAAGGGATGTGGCAGTCATCATGTTATTGTGTGATTGATTCGTTTAGTCATGTCCTACTCTTTTGACCCCATGGACTGTACTCCACCAGGCCCCTCTGTCCATGGGATTCTCCAGGCAAGAATACTGGAGAGGGTAGCCATTTCCTCCTCCAGGGGATCTTCCCAACCCAGGGATTGAACCTGGGTCTCCTACATTGCAGGTGGATTCTTTACGAATGAGCCACCTGGGAAGCCTGGGGTCATCATATGAAGATGCTATGACTTGACCCCTCCCCATCTGCTTCAGGTGCTGCCATTCCTTCCTGAGTGACTCCACCATCTCATGTTTTAGCTAACTTCTCGAGTTCTTTTCTGGTGGATGACTAGGCTCTGTGAGTTCACGAGTACAGGCTCATTGGGGAAGAAGGTTCCTCCTTAGATCTGGGTAGCGGTTGGCCTGAGAGCAGGCAGGCGGCAGCACGCCTGTCGGTCACCTACTGGACATCACCCACTGGCTGCATGTCAGCTGTTTGGGCTCCAGAGCCTCCCTGGGCTGCTGCTCTGTGACTCTATACTTCTCAGTGGTTTGGGGAAAGGAAAGGAGACCTTCTACCTTCCTTAAAGATGTGGTTCATAGATGCAGTAAAGATTTTCTGGTTAAAAGGCTGAGAAGCCAGGAAGAAACAGAGTATGGCCAGGGGTAGTTAGGGGACACCCAGGAAAGACATTGAAAAATGCAAATACAAACCACTTGCTTTACCATCAAGCAAGTGCATGTGAATTCCCTTGAGCAGAGAGCAAGAGAGAATGGACGAAAAGAACAGGAAGACAGGGCTTCAGTGATAAAAGACATTTGCTTGGCTCGAGTCTCAGCAGCAGGTGTGAACACGTAAGATTAACATAGAGATGTGTTTGCACCAGGCTTGTAACTCCCTCCCGCCCCCTCTTCCTGCATTACTGTCTCTCGGGTTTCTCTGTCAGCCTCAACCCTCCACCACAAGCTCCCGGACTCCATTTCTTCCTTCTGAAATGTTCTTTCCCACATTCTTTGTGTTATTTGGTTCCTTCTCAACTTCCTGACAGCAGATAAGAAATGTCTCTGGGGTAGACAGAATTCTTATGGCCACAGTCCAGGGGAGGGCGGGCGCCCAGCTGGGATGTCTGCTGCTGCTGGACGCTTAGCCTGGCAATTTGTGGTCCACACACCAAGCACCTATCTGTGCTATTCATTTAGCTCATCCTGTGCTGCTGGCTGCTAGTGTCCTTCCCATGGCTCAGATCACTCACCGTCCTTGTGCTGGTCCTTGGGGCTTGTGGGTGGCCAGGTTCCCTCAGGACTGGTGAGATGGACCTTGAACTTCAGGAGGCTGAAGAAGGGGCTCCTAGAGTCTGGCCTTGTTCCATCGAGCCCTACAGAGGTCCTTGGTCAGCAGAGTTCTCAGTTGGAGAAATAATAACAGCCCTTTCTTTAAAAATCTTTGAGGAATATACTTGAGAAGTTTGAGAGAAATGAAGATTTAGAAACATCCAGTGGATTGAACTTCTGGCATAAACTAAGTTTCTGGCTCTGCCCTGGAACAATTGTTTCATCTGTATAAATGGGGCCCATTTTCATGCACTGGAAGCTTTTGCTGTTCAGTGATTTTCCTGAGATTAACCAGGCAACTACAAATAAGCATGATAAAATTTATCCCAGTAAAATTTATTTATTTAATACTGGTGGGTTTTTAAAAAAAAATCTGTTTATCCAATGTTGTGTACCTCCTGGGTCTCTAGGTACCCACCTTTGGGTGGGAAGGACATACTGATGGATGGACCTCATGGGGTCCTCACCCATTACACCCTGGACATGAGGAAACGTGTCTGAGTCCAAATTCACCCAGGCAGCTGAGACAGGCAGGTGGAGAGACCTGCTGAGCTATGAAGTCCCTGGTTTGAGACGTCCTCCCTGATGCCTCTGCCTCACAACACCCCCTCCCCCAACCCCTGGCTCAAGGTGGTCAGGACCCCATTTTTGTTAAGCTGCCTCTTCCTGGGGCCTCTATGCTCTCCTGTTCTTCATCCTGCCTTGTGCATGGGGGTCAAAGTATGGGGGTCTGTTAAAGGCCAAAGCAAAACAGGAGTGTGACACAAAGTGGAAAACCTAAATTTACACATATGTGAACAACAAAAACCCCGTGTTCATTCTGTAGCAGCAGAGGGTGCTGTGGGCTAAGAAAAGGAGGTTTTGCTGTAACCACACCTTTTCAGCTTTCCCAGTGCTCCCTAAATGCATCCTCAGACCTGGGAGCCTGTTCCCCACGTGCCCTGTCCTTTGTGGCTGTGAGGGGCCAGCTGGACCCCAGAGCCTCTGGCCTCGGTCCAGAGCAGCACCCCTGAGAATCACCTGGAGGTGGAAAGAGTGAGAGATCAAATCTGTGTTTCTGGCTGGCGGATGGCCTTCCCTATGCTGGTCTGGGACTCAGGCCCCTTCCTGAGAGGTCCATCCACCCCGCTGTCCCCCACATCAGACTATGGGTTGAGGGGGCGCTGCAGGAGTGTGAGCATCGTTGGCCAACCCTCCTCCCCTGACTCCATCTTGCTCCTGCCCACCAAGCTTTCCCCGCAGATGCCCTGAAGTTACTCTTTTTCCACACATCATAGCAAAATGGGCTCATTCTTGTTCCATCTCTCAACGTGAAGGAAGAAGGCACTATTACTGGGACGGTCTCTGCAGATTTGGCTGGTCCCAGTCATGGTACACGGAGAAGGCAATGACAAGCCACTCCAGTACTCTTGCCTAGGAAAACCCATGGATGGAGGAGCCTGGTAGGCTGCAGTCCATGGGGTCACTACGAGTCGGACGAGACTGAGTGACTTCACTTTCTGGGGTCGCTACGAGTCGGACGAGACTGAGTGACTTCACTTCCACTTTTCACTTTTCACTTTCACGCAACGGAGAAGGCAATGGCAACCCACTCCAGTGTTCTTGCCTGGAGAATCCCAGGGACGGCAGAGCCTGGTGCGCTGCCGTCTATGGGGTAGCACAGAGTCGGACACGACTGAGACGACTTAGCAGCAGCAGCAGCAGCAGTCACTGTACATGCCTGTGGTCATCCATGAGTGTGGGCATCTGAAAGCTGCCCACTCCTGGGTGGGCCCAGAGCTCTCATCACATGCCAGACGGCCCTTGGGGTGGCCTCACTCTGAGACCACAAGCTGCAGAGACCCTCGGTGTCACCAGGTGGCAGATCCTGTGGATGTGAGGGCAGCAGCGCTGTCAGAGGTGGTAAAGTTGCCAACATGAGTAACACACTGCACAGGAGCCTCAGTTTAGCACAGGAGGGAGGCGGGCAGGACACGGGCTCCTGGAGATTTACAGACACTTCGTGATGGAAATAACAACAGGAACAGGGTGCATTGCTGGACTTTATCTCCTGAGGACACTGTAAGATAACAGCTATGTCAGGGACAAGAGGGGCCAAGCCCTGTCTGAGTCAAAGATCAAGAGGTCACATGTTTCCCATCCTTGGGGCAAGGGAAACACTGCACATGTGCAGAAAGGCTGCTTGGGGTCAAAGAGGAGGGGGCGACACCCCAGAATAGGTGATGCCAAGTTCCCTGATCCCCCCATAGGCCTATGAGTGGAAATCCATCTTTAAATAAGTTTGGCACCCTTCCCGGGTGGCTCAGTGGTAAAGCCTCTGCCTGCCAATGCAGGAGATGCAGTCCCTGGGTCAGGAAGATCCCCTGGACGAGGGCATGGCCATGCACTCCAGTGGTCTTGCCCTGAGAATCCCATGTACAGAGGAGCCTGGTGGGCTACACTCCATGGGGTCTCAAAGATTGGACATGACTGAGCATGCACACACACACAGAAAAAGGCCTGGAAGAACTGCCCTTTATAAATGACTTAACCACCTCTTTACTGGGTGCCTCCTCACTGGGGGAACCTACACCCTTTCTGTCTGGGTATGCATCTCTGGTTTTCTTCTGTCTTTTCTTTTGACTCTTTAAAAAATTTTTTTTACAGTGTTGGTTGGTTTCTTCCATACAACAATGCAAATCAGCCCTAATTATACATATATTCCTTCCCTCTAGAGCCTCCCTGTCCTCCCTCAAGCCCTGCTTCCCTGTTGTACTTTCCTACTTATGTTGTATCTCCTCCAATAATAAACTTTGTACTTTTTTTTTTTTTTTAAACAGTTTTTCCTCCTTGAAGCATTCTTTCAAATGGGGGTGCCAAGAGTCAGGGGAACCTTGTTTCTAGCCTCCAGCCCCTGTTGGACTATCAACCAGGATTTCTGGTTTTCATCCGGCCACCCAGGTCCAGGAAGCCCAGGTGATGCAGTGGTAAAGAATCCACCTGCCAACACAGGAGATGCAAGAGATGCAGATTTGATCCCTGGGTCAGGAAGATCCCCTGGAGGATAATATGGCAACCCACCTCAGTATCCTTGCCTGGAAAATCCCATGGACAGAAGAGCCTGGTGGGCTACAGTCTATAGAGTTGCAAAGAGTCGGCCATGACTGAACACCGTCCACACAGTTCTTAGTTCCTGGGCAGAGAACTAAAAGACCTCACTTCAAGCCTCTGCTTTCTGCTGGCTGTCTGAGATCAGTTCAGTTCAGTTCATCTTAGTTCAGTCATTCAGTCATGTCTGACTCTTTGCGACCCCATGGACCACAGCACGCCTGTCCATGACCAACTCCTGGAGTTTACCCAAACTCATGTCTATCTAGTCGGTGATGCCATCCAACCATCTCATCCTCTGTCATCGCCTTCTCTGCCTGCCCTCAATCTTTCTCAGCATCAGGGTCTTTTCAAATGAGTCAGTTCTTAGCATCAAGTGGACAAAGTACTAGAGTTTCAGCTTCAACATCAGTTCTTCCAATGAACACCCAGGACTGATCTACTTTAGGATGGCCTGGTTGGATCTCCTTGCAGTCCAAGGGACTCTCAAGAGTCTTCTCCAACACCGTAGTTCAAAAGCATCAATTCTTTTGAAAGCGCTCAGCTTTCTTTATAGTCCAACTCACACATCCATACACGACTTTCTTTATAGTCCAACTCTCACATCCATACATGACTATTGGAAAAGCCATAACCTTGACTAGATGGACCTTTGTTGGCAAAGTAATGTCTCTGCTTTTTTTGGGGGGCGGGGGAGCTCATGTAGCATTTTTTTTTTTTTTTTTTTTTTTGCAGGGGAAAATGGACAAAGGAAAGGATCAATGAGGGTAGGAGGGAAATGGGAAGAAAGAAGGGGAGTGATGGTGGGGAGGAGTATATGTAATTTCTTAACTAATGGCTTTCTGTTTTTAATCACAAAGAACACTTTAAAAAAATCATGTTGAATTCATCCTATATTAGGAGGTTTGATTTGGAGATGAAAAGTTCAGGAAACTAAAAGTCCAGTTTGGGTGTCCTCATCTTAGGCACATCTTGGTATTTTGTATTGGTAGGTCTATCTTTACCATAATATATTATTTAGGACAAGATCACCTTTGTCACTTCTTCCTCCCTACTATCGAAAGTGGTACAAGACCCATAAAATAGTCAATAAACCTTTACAGAGTGAACAAATAAGTCTATTTTTTTTTTAACTCTCCTGGGTGAACTGAATTTTTTGAGGCTCATAAGTGAATATGTTTTCCTCTTTGTCTATTACAGCCTGATTGTATAAGTATGAGTGGGATATTAAAGTCTCCCATTATTATTGTGTTGTTGTATATTTCTTCTATCATACTAATTAATGTTTGTCTTAGATATATCAATGCTCCAATGTTGGGTGCATATATATTTATAATTGTTATAAATTCTTTTTGGATTATTCCTTTAAGTCATTATGTATAACCTTGATTGTCTCCTTTTCAGGATCTTTAAAGTCAATTTTATCTGATATGAGTATTGCTACTCCTGTTTTCTTTTGGTCCATATTTGCATAGAAAATCTTTTTCCAGCCCTTCATTTTCAGTCAATATATATCCCCTATTTTAAGGTGGTTGTCTTGTAGACAACATATATAGGGATCTAGTTTTTGTATCCATTTGACCCATTTTAGTCTTTTGGTTGTCTCTTGTAAACAAGGTATGTAGGGGTCTTGTTTTTGTATCGATTTGGCCAGTCTTTGTCTGTTGATTAGGGCATTCAGCCCATTAACTTTTAAAGCAATTTTGGATAAATGGGATTTTCTTTATTGTTTTGGGTTCGAATTTATACACCCTTTTAGTGATTCCTATCTAGAGAATGTCCTTTAGTTTTTGTTGGAGAAATGGTTTAGTGGTGCTAAATTCTCTCAACTTTTGCGTGTCTGTGAAGCTTTTGATTTCTCCTTCATATTTGAATGAGATCCTTGCTGGATACAATAATCGAGGCTGTAAGTTATTTTCTTTCATCACTTTAAGTATGTCTTGCCATTCCCTCCTGGCTTGGAGAGTTTCTATTGAAAGATCAGCTGTTATCCTTATGGGAATTTCCTTGTAAGTTATTTGGTGTTTTTCCCTTGCTGCTTTTAATATTTGTTCTTTATATTTAATCTTTGTTAATTTGATTAATATGTGTCTTGGGGTGTTTTGCCTTGGGTTTATCCTGTTAGGGACTCTGTGGATTTCTTGAACTTGAGTGGTTATTTCCTTCTCCATTTTAGGGAAGTTTTCAACTATTATCTCCTCAAGTATTTCCTCTTGGTCTTTCTTTTTATCTTCTTCTTCTGAAACTCCTATGATTTGAATGTTGTAGCGTTTAATGTTATCCTGGAGGTCTCTGAGATTGTCCTCATTTCTTTTGATTTGTTTTTCTTTTTTCTCCTCTGATTCATTTATTTGTAGGAGTCTATCTTCTAATTCACTAATCCTATCTTCTGCCTCTGTTATTCTACTATTTGTTGCCTCCAGGGTGTTTTGGATCTCATTTATTGCATTATTCATTATGTGTTGACTCTTTTTTATTTCTTCTAGGGCATTGTTAAACCTTTCTTGCATCTTCTCAATCCTTGTCTCCAGACTCTTTAACTGTGATTCCATTTTGATTTCGAGATTTTGGATTAATTTCACTATCATTATTCGGAATTCTTTATCAGGTAGATTCCCTATCTCTTCCTCTTTGGTTTGGTTTGGTGGGCATCTATCCTGTTCCTTTAGCTGCTGGGTATTCTTTTGTCTCTTCATTTTGTTAAAATTGCCAAGTTTAGAGTGTCCTTACTATATTCTGGTAGTTTGTTGAATTCTCTTTCTTGAGGCGGTTTACTGGTCTTTTCAATGCCTGATCTCTGCCCTGTTACAGAGGGGGCAGAGATGAACACCCAAATCTAAGCCAGTCAGGTTTAGGCACTCGGATAATCCTCAGAAGCACAGACTCGGTTGAGTCTGCGTTTTATGCCCTTCCCAGAATCGAGTAGCGCCGGTGATGAAGTGTTTAGCGAGCACGGCTGCTGCGACTTATCGCCTCCCCACCGCTCAGTTTTCTGGGTATACCACAGGCGCACTTTCTCAGGCAGATGTTGACCATTCAGAGCCCCAAGAAGCGTGAGTCAGCACAGAAACCTAATTACAGTTCTGTAGACAGTGTCTCTCTAGGGCTGTGATTGCCCGCCTCCGGCCCTGGCTGCCTGTCACCGGAGTGGGATGGCCTGCAGCTGGCTATCTCTGTGCAGTTCTTTGTTCCATACGTAGTCCTGGTGGTGTCTCAAGTTAGGGCTGGCTTTTGATGTAGTAGATAACCGACAGTCTGGTTATTTCGCTCAGACAGCGCTCAAGATAGCCAGGCCAAATCCTTTCTCAAAGCAATGCAGGCCGCACTGCTCCTCCTAGCCCAGCCCCCGCTTGCTAATAGCAAATGCTGGTGTCTGTGCTGCTTCTCCGCAAAAGGAGTTACCGCAGGGCTTGTAATCTCGTTTTGAAGACAATGAATTGTCTTTCTAAGTGCCTGATGTCCTCTGCCGGCATTCAGAAGTTGTTTTATAGAATTTATTCAACATTCAAATGTTCTTTTAATGGATTTGTGGAGGAGAAAGTATTCTCCCCGTCCTACTCGTCCGCCATCTTGATGTCTCTGCTTTTTAATATGCTGTCTAGGTTGGTCATAACTTTCCTTCCAAGGAGTATGTGTCTTTTAATTTCATGGCTGTAATGTGACCTCCGGATGTTGGTGATGGACAGGGAGGCCTGGCGTGCTGCAGTTCATGGGGTCGCAAAGAGTCGGACACGACTGAGCGACTGATCTGATCTGATCTGAATCACCATCTGCCATGATTTTGGAGCCCCCCAAAATAAAGTCTGCCACTGTTACCACTGTTTCCCCATCTATTTGTCATGAAGTGATGGGACCAGATGCCATGATCTTCGTTTCCTGAATGTTGAGCTTTAAGCCAACTTTTTCACTCTCCTCTTTCATTTTCATCAAGAGGCTCTTTAGTTCCTCACTTTCAGCCATAAAGGTGGTGTCATCTGCATATCTGAGGTTATTGATATTTCTCCCAGAAAGCTTGATTCCAGCTTGTGCTTCCTCCAGCCCACCGTTTCTCATGATGTATTCTGCATAGATGTTAAATAAGCAGGGTGACAATATACAGCCTTGACGTACTCCTTTCCCTATTTGGAACCAGTCTGTTGTTCCATGTCCAGTTCTAACTGTTGCTTCCTGACCTGCATACAAATTTCTCAAGAGGCAGGTCGGGTGGTCTGATATTCTCATCTCGTCAAGAATTTTCCACAGTTTGTTGTGATCCACACTGTCAAAGGCTTTGGCATAGTCAATAAAGCAGAAGTAGATGTTTTTCTGAAACTCTCTTGCTTTTTCGATGATCCAGCAGATATTGGCAGTTTGATCTCTGGTTCCTCTGCCTTTTCTAAAACCTACTCGAACATCTGGAAGTTCACAGTTCACATATTGCTGAAGCCTGGCTTGGAGAATTTTGAGCATTACTTTACTAGCATGTGAGATGAGTGCAATTGTGCGGTAGTTTGAGCATTCTTTGGCATTGCCTTTCTTTGGGATTGGGATGAAAACGGACCTTTTCCAGTCCTGTGGCCACTGCTGAGTTTTCCAAATTTGCTGGCATATTGAGTGCAGCACTTTCACAGCATCATCTTTTAGGATTTGAAATATCTCAGCTGGAATTCCATCACCTCCACTAGCTTTGTTCACAGTGATGTTTCCTAAGGCCCACTTGACCTAACATTCCAGGATATCTGGCTCTAGGTGAGTGATCACACCGTTGTGATTATCTGGGTCATGAAGATCTTTTTTGTATAGTTCTTCTGTGTATTCTTGCCACCTCTTCTTAATATCTTTGCTTCTGTTAGGTCCATACCATTTCTGTCCGTTATTGTGCCCATCTTTGCATGAAATGTTCCCTTGGTATCTCTAATTTTCTTGAAGAGATTGCTAGTCTTTCCCATTCTATTATTTTCCTCTATTTCTTTGCACTGATCACTGAGGAAGGCTTTTTTATCTCTCCTTGTTATTCTTTGGGACTCTGCATTCAAATGAGTGTATCTTTCCTTCTCTCCTTTGCTTTTTACTTCTCTTCCTTTCACAGCTATCTGTAAGGCCTCCTCAGACAGCGATTTTGCTTTTTTGCATTTCTTTTTCTTGGGGATGGTCTTGATCCCTGTCTCCTGTATAAAGTCACGAACCTCCATCTGTAGTTCATCAGGCACTCTGTCTATCAGATCTAGTCCCTTAAATCTATTTGTCCCTTCCACTGTATAATCATAAGGGATTTGATTTAGGTCATACCTGAATGATCTAGTGGTTTTCCCCACTTTCTTCAATTTAAGTCTGAATTTGGCAATCAGGAGTTCATGATCTGAGCCACAGTAGCAGTTCTTATAATCCTGTGTTTACAGGATGCTCCATCTGTTGAAAATCTCATTATATTGAAAAGATGTCTAGGTTCAAGATGCTACCAGGGAGAAGAACAACTTTTAAGGAGTTGTTTGTTTTAACTAAATCCTCTGAAATTGATTCCATTTTAGGTAACATGTTTTATCTGAAAACTCTCTCAGACTTGTAATTAGGGTTTGGTCTGAACAGACAGATGGTCTGAACAGATGTCAATGGCCATATCACCCTGAATGCGCCTGATCCTGTCTGAACAGACAAATAATAAACAGCCGAATTATACCCATTTGGAAGTTTGGAAACAGAATTTATTTATTAGCTTTGGCTAGTTAGCATGGAAACACAGATTCTATTTGCATATAAAGGAACAGTAATTGTTAAAATTGGAGTTGAAAATTGCATTTCCCTGTATTTAATAAGCTGAATTGCTCCTTCACGTCAACGAAAATGGATGTTTCTCTCAAGCTGGGCTTTTCTGAGAGCAGTCCTTGGCGCAAGCATAGTTGTGTCTGCAGAAGATTTCTCAGGGGGTTTTAATACCAAAGTTTGTGTCTGAGGTCAAGTTAGTGTGAAACAATGGGAAGTCCAGTTGAAAACTGTATTAGGTTCCTGTGGCTGCTGTCATAAACAACCACAAACAAGGTGGCTTTAAAAATATCTTTAACAGTCTTGGAGGCCAGAAGTCCAAAATCAACATTCCTGGCTCTGGGGAGAGTCCACCCACCCCGTCCAGCTCCAGGCAGCTGCTGGCACTCCTCAGCCTGTGGCCACATGCCTCCCAGCCTTCCTCCTTCCTCACAGGGCCTCCTCTTCTTTCTGCATCAACCCTTCCTTTGCTGCCCATGAAGACACTGTCCATTCTTGACCTTAGTCAAGAATGGCGGTAAAGACCATCTCCCCTCTCAAGACTCTTAAGTCACATCCACAAGATTCTCTTCACCATTTGAGGTTCTAGGCCTTGGGCACATTCACTCTTCTACCAAAGTCTGCTGACTGGTACAGTTCAGCTAACGCCAGGGAGACTCCGTGCCCAGGTGGAGCCCAAAGCTTTAGGAGCTCAAAGCCTTGATGCAGGAATCCCTGTGGGATTCCAGCAGGGCAGAACAGAATCCCAGGGCACGTGATGCCTGGAAGGTGTTTCCCCTCGTCAAGAGTGAGCACATCCTTGGGAAGGAGGCTCTGACTCACTGTCCAGAAACCCAGAGATTTAAACCCTGGGTGGAATTCCTCAGGTGATTTGTGTTGAATTAGGGATCCATTTTTTGGCTAGGGTTGCTTGTCACTGTCAAACCCTGAAGGTTCAGGGCTCAGTTCTACCAGGTGGTCCCCACTTCAGACGCCAGCCAATTCCCCAATCCATGTGCTTCTGACCGACTGGCTGTAGTTAAGCGGGTCCCATGACAGCCCTCCTCAGGTGTGATTAATTTCCTACAGAGGCACACAGAACTCAAACAATTTACTTTCCAGATTACCAGTTCCTAAATTTTATTTTTTAATTGAAGAATGGAAAGTAGTACGTGCTCAGTTGGTCTGACTCATTACAACCCCATGGACTGTAGCATGCCAGGCTCCTCTGTCCATAGGATTTTCTCATCAAGAATACTAGAGTGGGTAGCCATTTCCTTCCCCAGGGGATCTTCCCAACCCAGGGATCAAACCTGTGTTTCGTGCGTTGCAGGCAGATGTTTTACTGCTGAACCACTGGGGAAGCCAGTATAATTATGTATATATTATATGTTTCAGGTGTACAGTATAGTGATCCATACTATTTAAAGGTTATACTTCATGTATAGTTATTATTGGGCTTCCCTGGTAGCTCAGCTCAGGTGGTAAAGAATCCACGTGCAATGCAGGAGACCCTGGTTTGATTCCTGGGTCAGGAAGATCCTGGAGAAGGGATAGGCTACCCACTCCAGTATTTTTGGGCTTCCCTGGTGGCTCAGATGATAAAGAATCTGCCTGCCATGTGGGAGAGCTGGGTTCAATCCCTGGGCTGGGAAGATCCCCTGGGGGAGGGCATGGCAACACACTCCAGTATTATTGCCTGGAGAATCCCCATGGACAGAGGAGCCTGGTGGGCTACACTCCATGGGGTCACACAGAGTCGGACGCAACTTGAGTGACTAAGCACGTAGTTATTTTAAAGTATTGGCTAAGCTCCCCATGTTGTACAGTATATCCTTGTATCTTATTTTATACATAATTTTTTGTACTTCTTAATCCCCTACCCCTATATTCTACCCCCATCCCTCCTGACCTCCCTAGAATGAAGTTTTGCCGTTTCCAGCAACATAATACTTGGAGGGTATCATCGAAGTGAAATAAATCAGACAGAGAAAGGCAAACACTATATGATATAATTTATATGTGGAATCTAAAAAGTACAACACACTAGTGAATATAACAAAAAAGATTACCAGTTTATTTTAAAGGATAAAACTTAGGAACAGCCAGAAGAGATGGCCAGGGCAAGGCATGTGCAGGGAATGGAGGTTCCATGCCCACCACGTGGTCACCAACCTGGAAGCTCTCCAGTCCAGTCTTTTGGGGTCTGTGCAGACGTCACTGCTTAGGCACCACTGATGGAATCATCAGCCACTGGGGACGAACTATCCGTCAAGAGGTCAGGGGACTGGAGCTGAAAGTTCCGGTCCTCTAGTCACTCCCCTGGCCTCCCTGGTAACCAGCTTCCATCCTTGGGGGACTTTCCAAAAACCACTGTTACTTTAAACTCTAGTGTAATGGAATAGGGCTTGTGATGAATAAAAAAAAAGACACCTTATGTCTCTTATCAGGTAGGAAATTCCAGGAGTTTTAGGAGCTCCGTGCGAGCAACTCCAACCCGGGAGGAAGACCAAGTATATATTTAATCACAGTATCACAGATGAATGTCATCTTATACTTCACAGAGCAGCTGTGAGCGTGAAATGATGGGGTCGCTAAGAGTCGGACACGACTGAGTGACTTCACTTTCACTTTTCACTTTCATGCATTGGAGAAGGAGATGGCAGCCCACTCCAGTGTTCTTGCCTGGAGAATCCCAAGGACGGGGGAGCCTGGTGGGCTGCTGTCTACGGGGTTGCACAGAGTCGGACACGACTGAAGTGACTTAGCTTAGTATAGCATAGCATAACATGTCAGACACACAGCCTGGGTCTGGGACAATGCAAGTTCTCTGTATGCTTAGCTCTTTTCAGGATGGAGGTTCTTTCCTTTGGGGGTCTTCAGTCCCTCCCAGGGAAATGGATTTGAGGCCCTGCCCATTCTTATCCCCTCTGTGGGGCAATGTGAAAAGCACCCCCCTAAGCTGTAAATAAGTCATTTTTTTTGTTGTTGTTGATGCAGTCTTTTTAGATATTTAGATATTCATGTGTTTGGCAGATGCATTAGGGCTGGAGCGGTAAACCTGAAACATATGGATGGTTATCTCAGACATTAAAGGGAGACAGATGGTCTTCTGGGCATTGGAGATTGACCAAGTTTGCATTAGGAAGTCAGACTGTTAACACGTCCTTAGGTTTTGCTCTGGACGCTGCAGCACTGGGTGCCCTGTATCGATGAGCAAAGCAGAAAGTGACCTACATGATCAGCTTTAAAGGAAGCTGGGAGTGCAGAGAGTATACACCTTTCAACAACTAATTTTTCTTTTAATGGCAAGTAGCTTTATTATCATACTTATTGGTTAGCAGTTATGGTTTTTATTTTCTTAAGACACACTGAAATTATACAAGCAATTTCATTTTGTGGGGAAGATCCTTTGGAATATAGTGTTGAAAACAAGACATCAGGCCCCAAATGGAGCTACTCATGGCCAGCTAATGAGCTGCCCTGGTGGCAGAGATGGTAAAGAATCTGCCTGCAATGCTGGAGACCCAGGTTTGATCCTGGGTCTGGAAGATTCCCCTGGAGAGGGGCATGGGAACCCACTCCAGTATCCTTGCCTGGAGAATTCCACGGACAGAGGAGTCTGGTGGATCACCAAGAGTTGGACACGACTGAGCAACTAGCATGACAACAACATGCTAAGCCCCACGTCCAAACCGTGATCTAATTATGGGTTCAGCTTTCCCAGCAATGAACCCTCACCAGTCACCTGCCCCGTAGTCCCCACCATCCCCTGCGGGAACTCACAACCTGCTCTCCTGTCCAGGGTAACTTCTGCCTCTGGCTCTCTTCTGCCTGGAAAAGTCTTTCATTTCATATAGCTGGCTGCTCCAACCTCCGCTGGCCTGGATGCTGCCTGGTTTGAATTAATTTTTGCTTAAATAAACTCTTAAAACTTTTAATACAACTCAGTTTATCTTTTAACAATAGAGAAAATGAAAAAAAAAAAAAACCCAACAACTTCCCATCATCTTTCCACTCCAACATGCTGCATGCTCAGTTGTGTCCGACTCTTGGAAACCCCTGTAGCCCCCCAGACTTCTCTGTCCATGGGATTCTATTATTCTCCAGGTAAGAACTATGGAATGAGGTTCGTGACATTGTACAGGAGACAGGGATCAAGACCATCCCCATGGAAAAGAAATGCAAAAAAGCAAAATGGCTGTCTGGGGAGGCCTTACAAATAGCTGTGAAAAGAAGAGAAGCGAAAAGCAAAGGAGAAAAGGAAAGATATAAACATCTGAATGCAGAGTTCCAAAGAATAGCAAGAAGAGATAAGAAAGCCTTCTTCAGCGATCAATGCAAAGAAATAGAGGAAAACAACAGAATGGGAAAGACTAGGGATCTCTTCAAGAAAATCAGAGATACCAAAGGAACATTTCATGCAAAGATGGGCTCAATAAAGGACAGAAATGGTATGCACCTAACAGAAGCAGAAGATATTAAGAAGAGGTGGCAAGAATACACAGAAGAACTGTACAAAAAAGAGCTTCACGACCCAGATAATCATGATGGTGTGATCACTGACCTAGAGCCAGACATCCTAGAATGTGAAGTCAAGTGGGCCTTAGAAAGCATCACTACGAACAAAGCTAGTGGAGGTGATGGAATTCCAGTGGAGCTATTCCAAATCCTGAAAGATGATGCTGTGAAAGTGCTACACTCAATATGCCAGCAAATTTGGAAAACTCAGCAGTGGCCACAAGATTGGAAAAGGTCAGTTTTCATCCCAATCCCAAAGAAAGGCAATGCCAAGGAGTGCTCAAACTACCGAACAATTGCACTCATCTCACACGCTAGTCAAGTAATGCTCAAAATTCTCCAAGCCAGGCTTCAGCAATATGTGAACCGTGAACTTCCTGATGTTCAAGCTGGTTTTAGAAAAGGCAGAGGAACCAGAGATCAAATTGCCAACATCCGCTGGATCATGGAAAAAGCAAGAGAGTTCCAGAAAAACATCTATTTCTGCTTTATTGACTATGCCAAAGCCTTTGACTGTGTGGATCACAATAAACTGTGGAAAATTCTGAAAGAGATGGGAATACCAGACCACCTGATCTGCCTCTTGAGAAATCTGTATGCAGGTCGTCAGGAAACAACAGTTAGAACTGGTCATGGAACAACAGACTGGTTCCAAACAGGAAAAGGAGTACGTCAAGGCTGTATATTGTCACCATGTTTTTTTAACTTATATGCAGAGTACATCATGACAAATGCTGGACTGGAAGAAACACAAGCTGGAATCAAGATTGCCGGGAGAAATATCAATAACCTCAGATATGCAGATGACACCACCCTTATGGCAGAAAGTGAAGAGAAACTAAAAAGCCTCTTGATGAGAGTGAAAGTGGAGAGTGAAAAGGTTGGCTTAAAGCTCAACATTCAGAAAACGAAGATCATGGCATCTGGTCCCATCACTACATGGGAAATAGATGGAGAAACAGTGGAAACAGTGTCAGAATTTATTTTTCTGGGCTCCAAAATCACTGCAGATGGTGACTGCAGCCATGAAATTAAAACACGCTTACTCCTTGGAAGGAAAGTTATGACCAACCTAGATAGCATATTCAAAAGCAGAGACATCACTTTGCCAACAAAGGTTCGCCTAGTCAAGGCTATGGTCTTTCCTGTGGTCATGTATGGTTGTGAGAGCTGGACTGTGAAGAAGGCTGAGCGCCGAAGAATTGATGCTTTTGAACTGTGGTGTTGGAGAAGACTCTTGAGAGTCCCTTGGACTGCAAGAAGATCCAACCAGTCCATTCTGAAGGAGATCAGCCCTGGAATTTCTTTGGAAGGAATGATGCTAAATCTGAAACTCCAGTATTTTGGGCACCTCATGCGAAGAGTTGACTCATTGGAGAATACTCTGATGCTGGGAGGGATTGAGGGCAGGAGGAGAAGGGGACGCCAGAGGATGAGATGGCTGGATGGCATCACTGACTCGATGGATGTGAGTCTGAGTGACCTCCCGGAGCTGGTGATGGACAGGGAGGCCTGGCGTGCTGCAGTTCATGGGGTCGCAAAGAGTCGGACACGACTGAGCGACTGATCTGATCTGATCTGATCTGAAGAATAGTGGAGTGGGTTGCCACTTTCTACTCCAGGGGATCTTCTTGACCCAGGGATGGAAATGGCATGACTTATGTCTCCTGCACTGGCAGGCAGATTCTTTACCACTGTGCCATCTAACTCCAACACACCATTGAAAATATTTGGGAATTTCCCTGGCAGTTCAGTGGTTAGGACTCTGCAGTCTCACTGTTGAGAGCCCCTGTTTGATCCCTGGTCGGGAAGTTAAGATCCCACGAACCACACGACACAGCCAAAAAAGAAAAGAACATATTTGGCTTCACTTTCTTCCACAAAAGTTTCTTCCACACATAAGGCTTTTCTGTTCTTTGTTATGGTGACATCATAAAAATTATTTATTTTCTAATTTTCTTTTTTTTTTTTAACTCATTATTCAGATCAGATCAGTCACTCAGTGGTGTCCGACTCTTTGCGACTCCATGAATCGCAGCACGCCAGGCCTCCCTGTCCATCACCAACTCCCAGACTTCACTCAGACCCACGTCCATCGAGTCAGTGATGCCATCCAGCCATCTCATCCTCTGGCGTCCCCTTCTCCTCCTGCCCCCAGTCCCTCCCAGCATCAGAGTCTTCTCCAATGAGTCAACTCTTCGCATGAGGTGCCCAAAGTACTGGAGTTTCAGCTTTAGCATCATTCCTTCCAAAGAAATCCCAGGACTGATCTCCTTCAGAATGGACTGGTTGGATCTCCTTGCAGTCCAAGGGACTCTCAAGAGTCTTCTCCAACACCACAGTTCAAAAGCATCAATTCTTCGGCGCTCAGCCTTCTTCACAGTCCAACTCTCACATCCATACATGACCACAGGAAAAACCATAGCCTTGACTAGACGAACCTTCGTTGGCAAAGTAATGTCTCTGCTTTTCAATATGCTATCTAGGTTGGTCATAGCTTTCCTTCCAAGGACTAAGCGTCTTTTAATTTCATGGCTGCAGTTGATTTTGGAGCCCTGAAAAATAAAGTCTGACACTGTTTCCACTGTTTCCCCATCTATTTCCCATGAAGTGATAGGACCGGATGCCATAATCTTTGTTTTCTGAATGCTGAGCTTTAAGCCAACTTTTTCACTCTCCTCTTTCACTTTCATCAAGAGGCTTTTTAGTTCCTCTTCACTTTCTGCCATAATGGTGGTGTCATCTGCATATCTGAGGTTATTGATATTTCTCCCAGCAATCTTGATTCCAGCTTGTGTTTCCTCCAGTCCAGTGTTTCTCATGATGTACTCTCCATAGAAGTTAAATAAGCAGGGTGACAATATACAGCCTTGACATACTCCTTTTCCTATTTGGAACCAGTCTGTTGTTCCATGACCAGTTCTAACTGTTGCTTTCTGACCTGCACACAGATTTCTCAAGAGGCAGATCAGGTGGTCTGGTATTCCCATCTCTTTCAGAATTTTCCACAGTTTATTGTGATCCACACAGTCAAAGGCTTTGGCATAGTCAATAAAGCAGAAATAGATGCTTTTCTGGAACTCTCTTGCTTTTTCCATGATCCAGCGGATGTTGATCTCTGGTTTCTCTGCCTTTTCTAAAACCAGCTTGAACATTAGGAAGTTCACAGTTCACATATTGCTGAAGCCTGGCTTGGAGAATTTTGAGCATTACTTGACTAGCATGAATTATCTGGGTCGTGAAGCTCTTTTTTGTACAGTTCTTCTGTGTATTCTTGCCAGCTCTTCTTAATATCTTCTGCTTCTGTTAGGTGCATACCATTTCTGCCCTTTATCAAGCCCATCTTGCATGAAATGTTCCTTTGGTATCTCTGATTTTCTTGAAGAGATCCCTAGTCTTTCCCATTCTGTTGTTTTCCTCTATTTCTTTGCATTGATCGCTGAAGAAGGCTTTCTTATCTCTTCTTGCTATTCTTTGGAACTCTGCATTCAGATGTTTATATCTTTCCTTTTCTCCTTTGCTTTTCGCTTCTCTTCTTTTCACAGCTATTTGTAAGGCCTCCCCAGACAGCCATTTTGCTTTTTTGCATTTCTTTTCCATGGGGATGGTCTTGATCCCTGTCTCTTGTACAATGTCACGAACCTCATTCCATAGTTCATCAGGCACTCTATCTATCAGATCTAGGCCCTTAAATCTATTTCTCACTTCCACTGTATAATCATAAGGGATTTGATTTAGGTCATACCTGAATGGTCTAGTGGTTTTCCCTACTTTCTTCAATTTCAGTCTGAATTTGGCAATAAGGAGTTCATGGTCTGAGCCACAGTCAGCTCCTGGTCTTGTTTTAGCTGATTGTATAGAGCTTCTGCATCTTTGGCTGCATAGAATATAATCGATCTGATTTCGGTGTTGACCATCTGGTGATGTCCATGTATAGGGTCTTCTCTTGTGTTGTTGGAAGAGGGTATTTGCTATGACCAGTGCATTTTCTTGGCAAAAGTCTATTAGTCTTTGCCCTGCTTCATTCTGTATTCCAAGGCCAAATTTGCCTGTTACTCCAGGTGTTTCTTGACTTCCTACTTTTGCATTCCAGTCCCCTATAATGAAAAAGACATCTTTTTTGGGTGTTAGTTCTAAAAGGTCTTGTAAGTCTTCATAGAACCGTTCAACTTCAGCTTCTTCAGCGTTACTGGTTGGGGTATAGACTTGGATTACTGTGACATTGAATGGTTTGTCTTGGAAACGAACAGAGATCATTCTGTCGTTTTTGAGATTGCATCCAAGTACTGCATTTCGGACTCTTTTGTTGACCATGATGGCCACTCCATTTCTTCTGAGGGATTCCTGCCCGCAGTAGTAGATATAATGGTCATCTGAGTTAAATTCACCCATTCCAGTCCATTTTAGTTCGCTAATTCCTAGAATGTCAACATTCACTCTTGCCATCTCTTGTTTGACCACTTCCAATTTGCCTTGATTCATGGGCCTGACATTCCAGGTTCCTATGCAATATTGCTCCTTACAGCATCGGACTTTGCTTCTATCACCAGACACATCCACAGCTGGGTATTCTTTTTGCTTTGGCTCCATCCCTTCATTCTTTCTGGAGTTATTTCTCCACTGATCCCCAGTAGCATATTGGGCCCCTACTGACCTGGGGAGTTTCTCTTTCAGTATCCTATCATTTTGCCTTTTCATACTGTTCATGGGGTTCTCAAGGCAAGAATACTGAAGTGGTTTGCCATTCCCTTCTCCAGCGGACCACACCCTGTCAGATCTCTCCACCATGACCTGCCCATCCTGGGTTGCCCCACGGGCATGGCTTAATCTCATTGAGTTAGACAAGGCTGTGGTCCTGGTGTGATTAGATTGACTAGTTTTCTGTGAGTATGGTTTCAGTGTATTTGCCCTCTGATGCCCTCTTGCAAGACCTATCGTCTTACTTGGGTTTCTCTTACCTTGGGCGTGGGGTATCTCTTCCCAGCTGTTCCAGCAAAGCACAGCCATCGCACCTTACCTTGGATGAGGGGTCTCTCCTCACCGCCGCCCTTCCTGACTTTGGAGGAGGGGTATTTCCTCACCGCCGCCCTTCCTGACCTCGGTCGTGGGGTAGCTCCTCTCGGCCGCGCTCTTAGAGCCTGCGCAGCCGACGAGGTGCTCTTGGTGCACCAGTCGCGGTAGGCGAGGCGCTCTTGGTGCACCGGTCGTGGTAGGCGAGGCGCTCTTGGTACAGAAAAGAGCTTCACGACCCAGATAATCATGATGGTGTGATCACTGACCTAGAGTCAGACATCCTGGAATGTGAAGTCAAGTGGGCCTTAGAAAGCATCACTACGAACAAAGCTAGTGGAGGTGATGGAATTCCAGTGGAGCTATTCCAAATCCTGAAAGATGATGCTGTGAAAGTGCTGCACTCAACACGCCAGCAAATTTGGAAAACTCAGCAATGGCCACAAGACTGGAAAAGGTCAGTTTTCATCCCAATCCCAAAGAAAGGCAATGCCAAAGAATGCTCAAACTACTGCACAATTGCACTCATCTCACACGCTAGTAAAGTAATGCTCAAAATTCTCCAAGCCAGGCTTCAGCAATATGTGAACCATGAACTTCCTGATGTTCAAGCTGGTTTTAGAAAAGGCAGAGGAACCAGAGATCAAATGGCCAACATCTGCTGGATCATGGAAAAAGCAAGAGAGTTCCAGAAAAACATCTATTTCTGCTTTACTGACTATGCCAAAGCCTTTGTGTGGATCACAATAAACTGTGGAAAATTCTCAAAGAGATGGGAATACCAGACCACCTGATCTGCCTCTTGAGAAATCTGTATGCAGGTCAGGAAGCAACAGTTAGAACTGGACATGGAACAACAGACTGGTTCCAAATAGGAAAAGGAGTACGTCAAGGCTGTATATTGTCACCCTGCTTATTTAATTTCTATGCAGAGTACATCATGAGAAACACTGGACTGGAAGAAACACAAGTTGGAATCAAGATTGCTGGGAGAAATATCAATAACCTCAGATATGCAGATGACACCACTCTTATGGCAGAAAGTGAAGAGGGGCTAAAAGCCTCTTGATGAGAGTGAAAGTGGAGAGTGAAAAGGTTGGCTTAAAGCTCAACATTCAGAAAACGAAGATCATGGCATCTGGTCCGATCACTACATGGGAAATAGATGGGGAAACAGTGGAAACAGTGTCAGAATTTATTTTTCTGGGCTCCAAAATCACTGCAGATGGTGACTGCAGCCATGAAATTAAAAGACGCTTACTCCTTGGAAGGAAAGTTATGACCAACCTAGATAGCATATTCAAAAGCAGAGACATTACTTTGCCAACAAAGGTTCGCCTAGTCAAGGCTATGGTCTTTCCTGTGGTCATGTATGGATGTGAGAGTTGGACTGTGAAGAAGGCTGAGCGCCGAAGAATTGATGCCTTTGAACTGTGGTGTTGGAGAAGACTCTTGAGAGTCCCTTGGACTGCAAGGAGATCCAACCAGTCCATTCTGAAGGAGATCAGGCCTGGGATTTCTTTGGAAGGAATGATGCTAAAGCTGAAACTCCAGTATTTTGGGCACCTCATGCGAAGAGTTGACTCATTGGAGAAGACTCTGATGCTGAGAGGGACTGGGGGCAGGAGGAGAAGGGGACGCCAGAGGATGAGATGGCTGGATGGCATCACTGACTTGATGGGTGTGAGTCTGAGTGACCTCCAGGAGCTGGTGATGGACAGGGAGGCCTGGCGTGCTGCAGTTCATGGGGTCGCAAAGAGTCGGACACGACTGAGCGACTGATCTGATCTGATCTGACTAGCGTGTGAGATGAGTGCAATTGTGCAGTAGTTTGAGCATTCTTTGGCATTGCCTTTCTTTGGGATTGGAATGAAAATGGACCTTTTCCAGTCCTGTGGCCACTGCTGAGTTTTCCAAATTTGCTGGCATATTGAGTGCAGCACTTTCACAGCATCATCATTCAGGATTTGGAATAGCTCCACTGGAATTCCATCACCTCCACTAGCTTTGTTCGTAGTGATGCTTTCTAAGGCCCCCTTGACTTCACATTCCAGGATGTCTGGCTCTAGGTCAATGATCACACCATCGTGATTATCTGGGTCATGAAGATCTTTTTTGTACAGTTCTTCTGTATATTCTTGCCATCTCTTCTTAATATCTTCTGCTTCTCTTAGGTCAATACCATTTCTGTCCTTTATCGAGCCCATCTTTGCATGAAATATTTCTTTGGTATCTCTGATTTTCTTGAAGAAATCCTGTTGTTTTCCTCTATTTCTTCGCATTGATCGCTGAAGAAGGCTTTCTTATCTCTTTTTGCTATTCTTTGGAACTCTGCATTCAGATATTTATATCTTTCCTTTTCTCCTTTGCTTTTTGCTTCTCTTCTTTTCACAGCTATTTGTAAGGCCTCCCCAGACAGCCATTTTGCTTTTTTGCATTTCTTTTCCATGGGGATGGTCTTGATCCCTGTCCCCTGTACAATGTCACGAACCTCATTCCATAGTTCATCAGGCACTCTATTTATCAGATCTAGGCTCTTAAATCTATTTTTCACTTCCACTGTATAATCATAAGGGATTTGATCATGTACTAAACATTTGAACCCCCACTTTTGTGCTAATGAACAATAATCCTAATAGCTAGCATTTATTGAAGGCACACCGTGTTTCAGGCATTAATACTGGAGTGGGTTGCCATTTCCTTCTCCAAAGGATCTTCCCGACACAGGGATTGAACCTGGGTCCCTGGCTTTGCAGGCAGATTCTTTACTGTCTAAGCCATCAGGGAAGCCCTATTTAACCAATGACTTTAATTAATAATCTACTCTTCACAACAATCCTAGTGGATACTCTTACTAGTTCCATGTTGCAGATAAGAAAGCAGGGCCCGGAGACATTTCAGGAAAAATTTTCAGTCACAGACAGCAGGGAGTGGCCCAGATTGGGCTGCAGACAGTCTGAATGCAGGCTCTGACTCATAACAGCTCTCCAGGTCACTCTCCATCTAATCACTGGTGAGTTGGTAGGTGACATTTATTTGAAGCAGGGGTACAGGCAGCTTTCACAAGTCTAATCACATTATATTCATGTTTCCATATCCATCACCAGCTACTGAAGCTTAATACATTTCTTTTGAATGAGAGAATGGATTTCTAGTTTGGATACCAGGCACTGGCCTGGTAAATTGTATGGTGGAGGAGTGTGTCCGTCGGCAGTCAGCTGGGCTGCTGTGTGAACTGTGGATTGGGGGAGACATGACCAGGCGACCGGCCACGGTAGCATCATGGCCACAGTCAGGGCTAAGGATCTGTTGAATGGACATTTCTGAACGACCCCAAGGTCAGAATAGTAGGGAACTGAGACTCAGGGAGCTGTCTGGGTTGCTGTCTGTGCTCAGACTCTCCTTTCACATCTGAGCTGGGTTCACCCCTTCAGAGACTTTCAATGAAATGCAGGTGAGAGTGGTCACAAGTCTCCCCTGTGTAGGGACCTGGGACCCTCAGCTTCCATGGTAATGCACATCACAACCATCATTCACAGACTAACTTTAGAAAACAACCATTTCTAATTGCATTTCTACGGGGGTAATGTGATTGAGGTCTTAAATCATCCATGGAAAATGAAGTTTTGGAGTATTCTTGTTTGTATTAAGTTAGAAACGGCTCTACTTGAGACAGGAAAGGAAATCCAGAAGGATTTCCAGCAGCAGAAACAACACAGGCTTCTAGTCAACCAGCTGGTTCAGCCTGAGATTCGTAGCAAATACAAGGTCACCTGTTGGAAAGGCAACTTATTTTTTTCTTTGTCAGAGGTGATATTTGGAGAAATTCCTAATAGAGCAAGTAGTAAAAATAATGACAGAGACTTGGATGTATGTCTGAAATTGGGAGAGGTAGGCTGTGAATGAGAGATGTTGATACAGTGAAATATACAATTTAGTGCTAAACTTGAACTTGGGCACAGAGCGTGTGTGATGAGGGTCACCCTGTCCAACCCACACCTTTCACAGACAGTTGCACTTCTTCCTGAAGTTTTCAATCAGGCAAACTTAGTTTTGGAAAGGAGCCTCTAGGAAATGCCATTTTTTTCTTGAATCCTTTCATTTATTTCAAATTCTTAGTTTAAAAATTCATCAACACTATCACTAAAGTTCATAGGGCATTCTGATAA
Organism: Tragelaphus eurycerus; assembly: GCA_935064755.1. Lineage (NCBI taxonomy): Eukaryota > Metazoa > Chordata > Mammalia > Artiodactyla > Bovidae > Tragelaphus > Tragelaphus eurycerus. The sequence continues at coordinate 20,978,867 of CAKXYN010000023.1, forward strand.
AGAAACAGATTGTTTTTCACAGGGACATTTAAATATAATTTTTTTTTGCCTTCCTCAGAGTGCTAAAATGTGAACATTCCATAGATGTTCCAGCTTTAGACATGAATAAATATATGCTTTGAATTGGTCTCTTTGTACCCGGTCCCGCATTGAGAACAAATTGCCAAGTTAACAGTCTAGCAAGCAGAAAATACTAACCCTCTGTTGATTTTTGGATAAGTTAAAAGGAGTTTTAAAAACTTAGTGTTTGAGCCCAGGAAGCAAATTCCTAGAAACATTTATAAGTGCAGGTTTAATTTGTGACTCCTGGTGGATGCCAGAGGGTAGGGGCGGTCTGCTAAGGTGATGGCAGCTGTTTTTTTTCTGGCCTTGGATGGGACTATGGGGGTTCAGAGCAGGGGTAATGGGTCTGCTTAAATTGTTTGGCTGGGACCCTCAAAAGCTCTCATCCTCTTCGCATACAGATACTTGTTAAAAACACTCATTAGGAGGTAAAATATTTTAGACCATCAAAATCAGTCTTCTGGGGAGTCTGGGTGGCAGTATGAGACACTTTTTTTTTCTTTAGGTTATTTTTTCTTTATTTGTTTTAAATTGAATGATAATTACAATATTGTGAGATACACATTTCTATATAATTTGACACAATTGGGGCCACTGTTGCATTGAAGTGAGGGCTGAAAAGTCAAGTCATTCATCAGACCAAGAGCGTTCCTGTCCTAAAGGGTTGTCTCGACCACCCTTGAGAATACAGGTGAGACAGAAAAGCATTCCTGTGGGTCTCCAAATGTTAGTCGCTGAGTCACGCAGTCCTGTCTGACTCTTTGTGACTCTATGGACTGTAGCCCACCAGGCTCCTCTATCCATAGAATTCTCCAGGCAAGAACACTGGAGTGGGTAGCCATTTACTCCTCCAGGGATGGAACCTGGGTCTCCCGCATTGCAGGCTTATTCCTTACTGTCTGAGTCACCAGGGAAGCCCCCCAAAACGTGAAGACCCAATGAGCTTTCACAAAGTGCCACCAGAGGGCGCTCACCAGCCAGACTACCCTCCAGCGTCTGCCTGACTGCACAGCAGACTCTGAAACAATTGAGACTCAAGAGAAAAGGCTTCTCTGCGTTCTTTCCCGCCAACCAGTCCTCTCAGATAGCGACATTAACAGTCAACACTGGCCGAATCCTGTTTTCTTTGATACTTAACATTAGCGCTTGTGATCTTCACAGTATGAATTCGGAAATATTAGTTAAGAAAATACAAATTGCACTACAACATTCTTTAGGTTTTTGGATTTTCATCATGTTTGCATTTTATAAAACCTATTTTGAATCAGTGTTGTTTAATGGGATGTCTACTCAGTATTATATGACCTTGGGAAAAGGTAGTGAGATAATGCTTTCTCATCTGTAAAGTGGGCTCATGTACCCATTTCACTGTGATGATTAAGTCAGGATATTTGTGAAGGAACTTGGTTCAAAAGAATAGCTAAAGAGTTTACTAAATCAGAATTAAAGGCTTTAATATTTTAATGCTTTTCTCTATCTTTCAGCGTTCCATATTATGTATGTCTTGAGTAAATCATTTATGTAAAAATTTATAGATGAAACGAAATTTTTCTTTCTGGAAAGTCAAAATTTTCTGCTCATCAATAACCAAGAAATTCTTATCCAACATTCCATCTCATTGGAATTAAACGTCAGACAGAAAGCAGAATGTATTTTCCAACATAGGGTGTTTATAGCTTTGATTTTAGGGCCAATAATGATTGAAAAGGGTTTTTAATATCCAACACCATAAACTCGGCATTCTTGTCCAGTGGGTCAGCTTCACCAGTTCAAGAAAAACACTATTAATCGTGATAATTTTAACATTAAATACATTCTCTTATTAACAAGAAAACAAAAAGCTTTGCAAATCTTATGTTACCCTTTGTTCCCATGAAAGTTATAATTTTGGTAGGAAATCAAACCTTTGCTTTCAGCACAGAAGGACACTGCCAGGCTTGAAAACTCACTTCAGAGCTTGGACCAGCCGAACTCCCTGTGAGCTGAAAGTGCCTCTCTGCTGGGCAGGCGTGGATGATTAATTAGGGGATTTAAATCGTACTCTGGAGAAAAAACTTAAGTTGCCAGGTTTCAGAGCCCTTCATCCAGAGTTAGAATACATCCAGGCACTCCTTTTAACACCAAAAATGGGGAGATGTCGTGACACGCACAGGGAGGGTGTGGAACAGCCCCCAAGGAACCTCCTCCAGGCCTCTGAGTCCCTTCCTGTCAAGGAGGGGGTCAGGTCGAGCCCATGCCAGGACCACCAGGCAGCTTGAGGCCGCTGAGATGGTTTTCCTGGAGCAGCACCTCCTCCAAACTTCTTGTTTAAAGTGACTGACTCCCCAGTCCCCACCCAGAACATGCCCGGTGCCCAGGGATGAACCTGACCCTGCCAACGCCGTCAGTGTCTGTCAGATGAGATGAAAGAGGGTGTGTTTCCTTCTGTCTTTCTCCTGCAGGAAGGACATCTGGGCCTGTGTGCATGTGGGAAGCCCACATCTGCAGCATCAGAGCAGAGGCGGAGGCAGAGCCTGGGGCAGCTTGGGGTAGGGGTTGATCAAGTAGGAGCTGGCCAGGCCTGGTACCGATCTCTCAACCAGGGCCCAGCAGACTCTTCTGTCCAGGGCCATATTGTGAGAACCTTCAGTCTGGCAGCCACATGGGTCCTGCCCCCACCCCACCAGGTCCTGTAGGTGAAAGCCACCTTGGACAGTAAGAGAAGAAGAGAGCTTGTGTTCCCAATAAAACTATTGGTAAATATAGCGGGTGGGACTTCCCTGGTGGTGCAGCAGTTAAGAATCGCCTTGCAAATGCAGGGCACACAGGTTCGATTCCTGATCCAGGAAGATTCCACGTGCTTTGGAGCAGCAAAGCCCTCAAGCTATGACTACTGAAGCCCATGTGCCTAGAACCTGTGCTCTGCAACGAGAAGATACCACCATGAAAAACCTGTACACTGCAACTAGAGAGAGTAGCCCCGCTCCCACAAATAGAGAAAGACTGTGTGCCACAGTGAAGACTCAGTGTAGCCATAAATATGTATATATAGGTTGTGGACATAGTGGGCTTAAGCACCCCAGAGGTGGCCCCAGGGAAACCTGGTGAAGCTGCTGCCTGACAACGAGATAGGGAGGAAGACAGGACAGTTGTCTCCTTTCCGCTTTGAACCCTCCCTCAGCTGGCGCTGCCTCTCAGGGCCTCTGAAATCTCTGCAGACACCTCCCAGGGTGTGTGAGCAAAGCCTGAATCTGGGACAAACTGGGAGCCTCCTAGTCCCCTGTCATGCTCATTTGTAGACTTTTGTCTTGTCCACTGTGGGGGCCTGTGGGCCACTTGTCTTCACACAACGGGCCTTTGCCCCACAGAATATCTGCAGAGAGACACGGCTTTTTCCTCCCTCCTTAATGGCACTGCAAAATATGCTCGGTGGAAAATTCTCCAACTAACACTTCATCAAGTGGCCCCCCCCAGGCCATGTTTCCTCCCAGCTGGTGTCCAGCTTGGAAGATAATCAGAGACACTGCGCCAGAAGTCCTGGGCTCAGAGGTGGGTTGGGGGGGTCCTCCTATGCAACCCCCAGCCAGCCAGGGATGGCCTGGAGTGTCTGTGGTCTGGAGACAAAGGTGACCCTGTTAGGCACCAGGGATTCTATTTGGTCATTCGTTGATTAAGACGGCAAGTCCAATAATGTAAAGGAACCAGGTTTTTCTCCTCGAGTGGCCTCCAGATCAGGTGATGGGGTCCTGAGCACAGAATGCTCTAGGAGGAAACCTGAGGACAGGCAGTGGACAGAGGGACTGACCAGACAGCCGGACCCTGGGAATTTACTGAATGTTTCCACGTGTGTCATTAAATAGTCCTCCAAGGGTTGTCCTCCCAGATGGACGGAGGTCTGCACTGAGGAGCTGTCAGGGCTGCTAAAAGCCCTGAGCCGTCGCTGCTGTGGGCACATATCTTCTTTCGAGAAGCAAAATCTGCCTTGTGGGTGTTATTTCCATCATCTTCAGTCTTTCTTTGTATTCTAAATTACGTGGCCCAGAAAATTAGCAAAAGCTCTCTTTTGAGAACTATTTCCATATCATTGTTTCTCTTTTTTGGAGGAATGTTTATTTTCCACAAATTCTAATTTTTATGAGCAACCTGTAATATACCCATCACTTCTTTTATATTAAAATACTAAACTTCTTTCCATCCCTCTTTCCCCCACACTTCCACCAAATTTTGATTTCTTTTGTCCTTTGGTTCCATTTCCTTAGTCCATTTCCAATGAAATCGAGGAGGAGGCCAAAGTCTGTGGCCTCATGTCTAGTCCGTCTCCAGCCGCCCCTCCCTGGGGCGAATACGGCCAATGACCGCCATGCACAATACAGAATGAGCTGTCCCTTCCGGGTGACGACCCCTCATTCCCACTGTCCTCTGCATCCTGTGGTTGGTCTGCCCTTCTCCAGTCCCAGGGGCGAAGTCATCCCTGCTCTGACATCATATCTGTTCGATGCTTTAGTCCAGCACATCCTGGAGGACCGAAGCAGCTTTTCCTTCCCTAAGGTGTCCAGAGGCGGTGCTCTCGGGAGGAGGGGGAGCCCTGAGAGGAGAAGCTGTCCTGTCTAGTTGCCTAGTTTGAACGCAGATGCTCCTCTGCTTTGTGCTGACAGAGTCCACAGCCCCTGAGGACTGACCTCCTCTGATGCTCCCTCTGAGGCACTGCCCCATCCACCTGCCTCCCTTTTCCGCTATGAGTGCATTTGGGGGAGGGGCTGTGGCCCACTCTGTAAGTTGTTCAGACTCAGCGAATAATCCTGATGGTCACCCCAACAGAAGAGGCCAGGCCTATTTGCACTGATCTCTCAGTTTATTTATTTGATGTGAAAGTGGAGGCGGAAGCTGTGGTTTTACCATTCAGTTCAGTTCAGTAGCTCAGTCGTGTCCAACTCTTTGTGACCCCATGAATCACAGCATGCCAGGCCTCCCTGTCCATCACCAACTCCTAGAGTTTACCCAAATTCATGTCCATTGAGTCGGGGATGCCATCCAGCCATCTTGTCCTCTGTTGTCCCCTTCTCCTCCTGCCTTCAACCTTTCCCATCATTAGGGTCTTTTCCAATGAGTCAGTTCTTCACATCAGGTGGACAAAGTATTGGAATTTCAGCTTCAACATCAGTCCTTCCAATGAACACTCAGGACTGATCTCCTTTAGGATGGACGGGTTGAATCTCCTTGTAGTCCAAGGGACTCTCAAGACTCTTCTTCAACACCACAGCTCAAAAGCATCAATTCTTTGGCGCTCAGCTTTCTTTATAGTCCAACTCTTACATCCATACATGACTACTGGAAAAACCATAGCCTTGACTAGACAGACCTTTGTTGGCCAAGTAATGTCTCTGCTTTTGAATATGCTATCTAGGTTGGACATAACTTTCCTTCCAAGCAGTAAGCGTCTTTTAATTTCATGGCTGCAGTCACCATCTGCAGTGATTTTGGGCCCCCAAAAATAAAGTCAGTCACTGTTTCCACTGTGACCAGATGCCATGATCTTAGTTTTCTGAATGTTGAGGTTTAAGTTTTTCATTCTCCTCTTTCACTTTCATCAAGAGGCTGTTTAGTTCCTCTTTGCTTTCTGCCATAAGGGTGGTGTCATCTGCATATCTGAGGTTATTGATGCTTCTCCCAGAAATCTTGGTTTTACTGTATCCTCTGTGTTGTGGTTTTCCCAGGTTGCCTGTAAAACTCCAACATTTGCATGAACAAACCCTGCACCAGACGTAGGCATTTCCAAACGTGCTGAAAGAAACACCGTGAGCAGATCTAAAGTTACTCAAATGACATGATATTAAGGAGAGAAAGGCCTTGGTAGCCTTGTCTCAGAGCAGGCATGGATCACCTGAAGCCCACTGAGTGAATCCATGGGTGCCATGCAGGTTGCAGGGACGCCCATCCCCGCCCACCCCATAACCAGGCCCCAAGTGGCTTGAGAACTCACTGTCAGATCAGATCAGATCAGATCAGTCACTCAGTTGTGCCGACTCTTTGCAGCCCCATGAATTGCAGCATGCCAGGCCTCCCTGTTCATCACCAACTCCCGGAGGTCACTCAGACTCACGTCCATTGAGTCAGTGATGCCATCCAGCCATCTCATCCTCTGGCGTCCCCTTCTCCTCCTGCCCCCAATCCCTCCCAGCATCAGAGTCTTCTCCAATGAGTCAACTCTTCACATCAGGTGGCCAAAGTACTGGAGTTTCAGCTTTAGCATCATTCCTTCCAAAGAAATCCCAGGGCTGATCTCCTTCAGAATGGACTGGTTGGCTCTCCTTGCAGTCCAAGGGACTCTCAGGAGTCTTCTCCAACACCACAGTTCAAAAGCATCAATTCTTCGGCACTCAGCCTTCTTCACAGTCCAACTCTCACATTCATACATGACCACAGGAAAAACCGTAGCCTTGACTAGACGAACCTTTGTTGGCAAAGTAATATCTCTGCTATTGAATATGCAATCTAGGTTGGTCATAACTTTCCTTCCCAGGAGTAAGCGTCTTTTAATTTCATGGCTGCACTCACCATCTGCAGTGATTTTGGAGCCCAGAAAAATAAAGTCTGACACTGTTTCCACTGTTTCCCCATCTATTTCCCGTGAAATGATGGGACCGGATGCCACTGTAGATCACCCCAAACATCCCTAGGGATCCTTTCAGTCGTCCTCTGAAAGCCCCATCTCCTGAGACACTTTTCTTGATGTCATGTTTCTGTAGGGACTCTTTTAGTCCCTGGGAAACAATTGCCCTGGAGGTTCAGCTTAGCCAAGTGATAGACAGCCAGCACATTTATAGTAAATTAATTTGCCATCTGCACATAAGGTGAGCTCTTTCCAGTCTCCTTCACCTCCTCAGTGGAGCTGGAGGATTTATAATTCTCATGTTAAGAAAGGGCTATTTTTCCAAGCCACTTTATTTTCCAACTTATAAAGACACACAAACTTGGGTGTCTAATGGTTTATGATGTCTATCTTCTTTATGAATTGTACCTTTTATCATTAAAAATATTCATCTTTGTTTCATTTAAAAATAAATAAATTTAATAAAAAAGATTTCATCTTGAAAAAAATAAAGACCAGAAAAAAAACTGAATAAAGTGATATTTTTTGGCAGACAAGGCTCCACTGAGATGTAAATTCAGTGTTAGGACTAAAGGAGGATTCAGGTTGTAAATTAGGTGATCAGTGCAGGTAGAAAGTGCCTGGCAGATATGGGGAAGAGGATGAAAAAAATGAAAACATATCTGGGAAAGCGGAGGCAATAAGCATACCCCTTTATACACAGTGGTGTATCCATGAGGTGGATCAGAGGAACGAAGCACACACAGCAGCATTGTGGACAGGCTCAGAAACACTCCTGGAGGACAGTTACAACTAATCCACACCCCAGAGTCCACGGCAGGAGTTCAGGGAGTGTGTGCTCGCCCTGTTGCAGCAGTGGGTGACGGGCTTTTCCCAGAAGTAGAAGATCAGATGTGTCAGAGTCCCTGTGGTTTTACTCATCTTTCATTGTTATAACACGGCTTCTTGTGTACCATAAAATGTACACATGAGCATAAACTCACAGACACAAATAATAAACATCATAGAATGAGACTGTGCACTTGCACTCAGCTGCTCAGTCGTGTCTGATTCTTTGCCACCTAATGGATTTTAGCCTACCAGGCTCTTCTGTCATGGGATTCTTCAGGTAAGAATACTGGAGTGGGTTGCCATTTCCTTCTCTGGGGATCTTCCTTGACTCAGGGATCCAACTGGGTCTCCTACGTTGCAGGAAGATTCTTTACCCACTGAGCCACCTGGAAAGTCCTAATGAACATCATAATACAAGTTGTTTTATTACAGCTTGAAAGGTCCTTTAGTTCTCCTTGAAAAGACCCAATGAATTAGAAAAAGGAGCCATCTTGAGACATGAAGGGAAGTAGAGTCTTGAGAGGGCGGGAGGAAGCCTAATTTATTCTCTTCTTTAGAAGCGGAGATTGCAGGCAATTTGTGTCCAAATTGTAGACTGTGTCCATGAGCCTGTTATCTATGTCTGTGTCTCCATTGCTGCTCTGCAAATAGGTTCACCAGTTCCACCTATTTAGATTCCATATATATGTATTAATATATGATATTTGTCTTTCTCTTTCCAACTTCTTTCACTCTGCATAATAGGCTCTAGGTTCATCCACCCTATTTGTGTTCGTTTTTATAGCTGAGTAATATTCCATTGTGTATACCTATCACAGCTTCTTTATCTGTTCATCTGTTGAAGGACATCTAAGTGAAATCAAAGGCAATATGAGACATGCTTGGACGTAATTGTTTCTGAAGCCTGTTCTTCCCTCTGTAGAGTGAAGTCAATCACACTGCTCTCTGGAGCACAATGAGGGTTGGAAAATGCTCTGCCCTTGGCAATGTGTTAGGAGAGACTGCTTCCAAGCCAGCCTTGGTAAGGTGATGTGATGTCTGGTTTTTACAATCTTGGTCTCTTTCTTGGTAAGGAAGACCCAAAGAGATAAGCTGTTTGTCACAGATTTGCCATGTGTGCATTTGGATTGGACTCCCTCGCCTCGATGGGGATGGGCTGCGATGACCTCAGGCTCTCAGTCTTTTGCGGCCCCAGGTCCACGCTGTCCACTCCTCTGCGGTTTCAGTGGGATATGAAGGCCCAGAGAAAGTGCTGATAGCCTTGATTCTGCAGCCTGAGCCAGGCAGGCCTCTCTGATAGGAGTGGAGATGGGAGGTCGGGAGACAGGGTTTCATTAAAAATGTTAAACAAGAAGTAGTTTTATGGAAAAATAACAGAGAATTTTAGAAAAAACAAAAATGCAAAAAGGAGATAACTTTTTTGTTTAATAGAACTTCACTCTTCTGAAGTGTATGAGTTCATTGAGACTACCCCCTTCCCTCTAGCTGTCTCCTGGCATCACCATGGCTGATAGCTTGCTGTCACACTGCACCGTCCCCTGTGCCCCTCAACCCAACCACGTGCATGTCATAGACATGGTGTTATGGTGCTTCTACTATATTGGATTGCACTGTATACATTTACAGAGTCTCTTTTTGCTTAACATTATTTTTTTTCAAATCAGTTCATATAAACCTACTTCATGTTAAAAAGTTGTTACATAGAACTATAGCACACTTGTATACTATAATTTACTAAATCATCCCAATTTTGTTGAATCTGTTGGTTAGTTTTGAGAGAAGCACATTACAAACAACCAACATTTAGATCCTGGACCAAGTTACTTTACCCCAGAGCGAGGAGCATGGAGGAAGGACGCATCAGCCATGTGGCCCTGGGAGGGGACAGGGTTAGTGGTGGCCCTGGTGTGGCCTCACAGCGTGGCCTTCACAGCGCTTCCTGGGCACCCGCTCTGGAATGCAGACTCATTTTAAAATTAGCAAAGCAAACTAGAGCCAGCTGCCAAAAGCTCATTCACTACATCAGAAGGTGAAGTGGAAATAAATGGTTTTCCTATTAATAATTTTGTTTCCATTGAAGCCACAGGGCCACAGCAGTCATAACCCTTCTGCTCCTGAGAATACACGTCTAAGTGGTGGCAAAGCCACATGGCTGAGGTCCTCCCGTCACCCGGGGGCTCTCACTTTCCTCTTGGTGCTGGACTCGCCCCTCTTCAACTGGGAAGGGGCGGTGGGTCTTTGGTGTGGGGGAGGGGAGCGGAGCGAGGAAAGAGGAGGGCCCTGGTGGGAGTCCTCTGGGTCAGCTGCACCAGCCCCTCGGGATGTGAAGCTGGGCTCCTTCAGAGCTGAGCTTTGTCATCTTCAAAACAGGAGGTGAAGGGGGGATGGCTAAGACCTCCTTTGTCCTCACCTCCTCCTCCTTTGCGGATGGACCACCCCCAGCTAAAGCTGGAATCTGCAGTGGTCCCAAAGCTCTTCCAGCCCCGACAAGAGGCGGACAGGACGGCAGGTGCTCCTCGGTGGGGATGCCCCCCAGGTGCCCAGGCCGGCCTGTCTGTGTGTCTTGGCGCGCGCCGCTTAGCATTGTGGCAGCTTGTGGCTTGTTATTCGTAGAGTCAACGTTCTATTATAAAAATGTCTTGGATTGAAAAGTGACACAATCAAAAGCAAGCCTTCACTTCTACCAGATTTAAACTGGACTGGGTAGCCTATCCCTTCTCCAGCGGATCTTCCTGACCCAGGAACTGAACTGGGGTCTCCTGCAGTGCAGGCGGATTCTTTACCAACTGAGCTATTAGGGAAGCCCAGAGTGTTTTTTAAAAGGAGATAAAATGACAGAGTTGGTTTCCTGTCACTCCTTTTCTGCCCGAGTAAAGGCAGATGCTTATGAATAAGCTTAATTTCTGCTAAGAGCCTGGGTGGCCTGGTCCTGTCCTCTCGTTTTCACACCCCCAGGGGTGGGGTCTTGGCCGGGTTCCTCTAAGCTGTGCCTTCTCCATCCCAGGCAACCCAGACTCTCAGGAAACCTGGAGGTTGACACAGACAGCCTGTGCCTTTGTCTTGTTTCCTTCTGTGGAGAGGTCTCCCCGCCCCCGCCCCACCTGCAGGTCCAGTAAATCAATAGGGGCTCCTGTGCAGGGGTCTCTAGGAATGAATGACTTTGCTGGACCCCAGTTCTCCTCAAATTGTGGAGGAAGATTTCCTTCTAATTGTTTCAAGGGTGAGTAAGCAGGTGAGAGAAGTGAGTCCTTCATCCTATCCTCAAACTACAGTGTAGCGTAATTTCCTCCTCATAAGCTTGGCCACAGGAGTTTCCCACTGAGGTTGTTGCAAATGGAAGGCTCAGTATCTGTCCAGCCATTGCAGCTGCCATGGGAACTTGTGCTTGTATTGCTTTAGGTTCTTTGGAGAAGGGCTCCCATGTAGTGCTGTGAACCAGAGGGGCTGGAGAAGTCACCTCCCAGGGTCCTCAGTGTTTAATGGTGCTAATAATGCCTAACTCATACCTGAAGATTAAATACTCCCTGTAGACCATTCTGCAAATATAAGACAGAATTGCTTAAGTCCTGCAGAACTAGTTAGGGCAGTGTGAGTCAGGTGGAGGAGCTTGATTTTGCTGGTTTTTGGTGTTCTGTTATTTCCTCTCTGTTTTCCTGAACATTGCAGAAGCCCAGCATCGTGAACTGGGCTTGGTGTGTACATGGTCTCCTATGCATGCAGAGAATGACCTGTTAGCCCAGAGCAGAGATTCCCTCTGTATGAAGATTTGAGGTCTGTATCATAAAATTGTGACCAGATAACAATGGCACCCCACCCCAGTACTTTTGCCTGGAAAATCCCATGGACGGAGGATCCTGGTAGGCTCCAGTCCATGGGGTCACTAAGAGTCAGACACGACTGAGCGACTTCACTTTCACTTTTCACTTTCATTCATTGGAGAAGGAAATGGCAACCCACTCCAGTGTTCTTGCCTGGAGAATCCCAGGGACGGGGGAGCCTGGTGGGCTTCTGTCTATGGGGTCGCACAGAGTCGGACACGACTGAAGCGACTTAGCAGCAGCAGCAGCAGCAACCTTTTATTACAGTATAGACTTTCTGCCCAAGCACCACATTATCTTGAAAATTGGTCTTGTGTCTGGAAAAGGCATGTTGATCTCGTCTTTTGCACAAAGCTTGTGAGCAATGCCAAAGCCTGAAGGGGTTGAAGGGGTGTCTGGGTCCTCAGGTTAAAGGGCTTCATTCGCTTTTCTGAGGTTTCAGTTACAGTGTTGAGTGTCCCTGAAATTGCTGTTAGTTACAAAAGAAAAATTCTGGGGGAAAACGAGGTATCAAGCACTGAGGGACAAAGAGGGGCTGGGGAGGTGGTCCTGGTGTGGTGTGGATGGGAGCTCCTACAGATTCTGAAAATGCTCCTACAAATGTGACCCCATACACTGAATCTGGGCTGGACCAGTGGACCACAGTTTGATGCAGTGTGGGAACAGATTTAATGAGAGCCAGAAGCCCCGATGCCATGCGAGGAGGGAGCCCGTTGTATTTCCAGTGCAACCTTGTTGGATTCGGGGCTCAGGTCAGCCTGTGCCCACCTGGGTGTGCGCTGTGCTCTGTGGTTCTAAGGTGAGGGGTGGGGCAGCATCACTTACCAGCCTCCGTGATCTTCCTGAACGCACAACATCCCCCTCCTGAGGGAGCATCTACATTTTGGCCAAACATTAGGAACTTAATATTTAATGTTAAAAGAGAAACTGTTTAGAAAGTCTAGGAACCTCTCATGTGCCTTGGGCAATTAGGAGATCCCTGGGCCCCCCTTAAACAAAGAGCTTTGTTCTTCTAGAGCTATTACCAGAAGTAAAAAAGCAACAGCGCCAGGAAGACTTCTTAAAGGCGCCTCTGCAGAAAGAGGACTTGGGTTCAGGCCATCTGTGGGCAAATGGATGGCTGGTCATGGCCCTGGAAGGGCCTGTGGTTGGGAGTGCCTGAAACCTCAGTACCTGCAGCCAGGGTTCCTTTGAAAGCTGGGCTGTGGTTGGCTGCCACGCTGGTGCCAGCTGGGACAGTCACTTGCACCTGGACCACCTGGATGGGAGTCAGTTGTCAAGTCTGCTGGCATCTTCAGAAGCAGACTATGGTTAGATGAGCAAAGTGATGGAATTCATTGAAAGTGGTTGAGCCTCATGAAATCACTGCAGTATTCTTTGCAGGGAAATCCCATGGACAGAGAACCTTGGCTGACTGTAGCCTATCAGGGTGCGAGTCAGACGACTTAATGACGAAACCACCACCATGAAATCACTTTGCTTCTGATTCGCCCTTTGCTTATGCTCAAGGATGCTCGTGTCCTGGCTTCCACACCTTCCTCTGGTCCCGAAGAAGCACCTTTCCCGCAGCACCCGCACCCAGGCCTTCTAAGAAGCCACGCCCACCGGAAGTCCCACCCACTCGGCTGCTGAGGGTCCTTCAGTCTGGCCTCTCCCTCGCGGCACCCCTGGGGGTTTTACAGAGCTGCTGGAGTGATCCTGGGAGGAAGGGGTCAGGGAGGTCAATGGAGGCTGGTGGGTCTCATCTCGGGAGACTGTGTGCCTCCCCTTCCAGAAGGTCCTGCTCTGTGGCCTCTGGTCCCCTCAGGGCGCGAGGCTGGCCTGATCTCCTTGCCTATCCTCTGGGTCATCCCTCTCCAAAGTTTCTTTTCCTCCCTTTTTCCTTTCCTCCTTGTAAGGCAGGTTTCGGCCTTCCACGGGGAGTGCGCTAGACTCACCCTCTTGGCCAAGCATTGGTTTTGGATGAGACCAGGATGCCTCTCCTGGGCTCTTCATCTTTACCGACCTGATCAATTTATGCACATGTGTGGGGGAGGGGAGCTGTTATAATACCTGTAAAAATTATCCAAGTCCCTGCAAGTTTACTTTCATCCATGTGAACACATCAATCATTAACCTGAAAAAAGAGGTAATATGCCATTATAATACATAAGTATTATAACGAGAAATAATACTAGAGTTTCTGTGTTTTTCTGTCTTCAGATAACATTATATTTGATGATACTTCCATGTTAGGACATAGAGATTAATTTCTGCATATATGCTGTTGTTGTTGTTGTTTAGTTACTAAGTTGTGTCCGACTCTTTGTGAACCCATGGACTGTAGCCCTCCAGGCTTCTCTGTCCATGGGATTTTTCAGGCAAGAATACTGGAGTGGGTTGCCATTTCCTTCTCCAGGAGATCTTGCCCACCCAGGGAATGAATCTGCCTCTCTTGTGACTCCTGCATTGCCACCTTTACCGCTAGCGCCACCTGGAAAGCACCTTAAGATTCATAGAGTACTTATTTTTCTCTGTTTGACTTACCTCACTTAGCATAATGCCCTGGAGTTTATTCCATGCTGTTGCAAATGGCAGGATTTCCTGTTCCTTGCAGCATTATTCACAACAGTCAAGACAGGGAAACTAAGTAAGTGTCCAATGGTAGAGGGATGGATAAAGGACATGAATCTAGCCATACAATGGAATATTATTCAGCCACAAAAGAAGGCATCACTACCATTTGCAGCAGCACAGATGAACTTTGAGGGTACAAGGGAATAAGTCAGAGAAAAACAAACACTGTAGATCCTCTTTCTGAGGCGGCTCTGTTCTGTGTGACTTCACTGTGGCTGAAAGATCTGCATTTCTTCCAGTTGAAAATTTCTTTTTTCTTAAAATATTTTTCTCTTTTTTAAAGTTTTATCCTGACAGAGATGACCTGAGGTCAAGTATTTTGAGGTCACCCAGGTGAGACAAAAACATCCTTATAACCAACAGTAATGGAATCACCTCTTTGTCAGCAGTGAGGCTCTCTGACCAACCAGTGACTCCTGGCCCCCCTTCCCCCACCTCACCCCAAATGTTCATGTTGCCAACAGATCCCTACTTGCTGTCCTGGCAAAGATAACTTACTAGGAGTCGGGTGTCCTGAATTTTCCCTTTGCAGAGGATAAAGAGAATAATTTGTTTTTAAAATGAAAAAAAAAGTTAAGGTGACTAAGTATCCTTTTAAATTTTAGAGCAGGAACTTAATTCCAAAGCACACTTACAAATTTATAGCCTGTTGCTGAGGCTAAATATGACAATGTGACCTTTTATCATTTTATTACTTAGTTGGCTGAAGAATCTGAGCCCGTGTCAAGCCGGTTCTTTCCAGCACCGCGGGATGACTCATGTGGGTTGCGGGCGGGGAGCCCCGGGGCATGGCTGTGATCTCCATCCCTGGTCTGTTCTCCTGAGTCCTAGGGATGATGTGAGCTCATGAAACCCACAAGCTCACTTTTTCAGGGGTTTCGATAGCTCCCCCAGAAAAACATTTCCGGTACTATCAGTAAGCAGGAGGAGTCCATGCCCCTCTCGTCTATCTCTGAAGGACAGGTTGTCTCTGCCAGAGGAGCTGGAGATATTTGGTGACATTGGTAACATCAGGTTGCTTAAGGGAGGAGCTAGAGATATTTGGTGAAATTGGTGACATCAGATAGCTTAAGAGGGGGAACCTGCTGGGCTGGTAACTCCAGAACCGACTCTCCACTCCTGAGTGACCCACTTCACATCACAGAGTCTGCAGGAAAAGGGGGAAAACATCCACTGATATTCATCCAACAAATGTTTATCAAGCACCTACTATGTGCCAGGCTCTGGCCTAGGCCCTGTGGATTTGTACAGGACTTGGAGGACTAGGCATGGTTCTCACTTCCTTGGAGCTTTGAGTCCAGGGACCTGCAACCACACAATCTCAGACACAAGTGGAAAAGGACAGTGGTGGCAATCAGGGCAGCCGAAGGAAGGCAGAGGCGCTTGGAAGGCACTGTGAGTGGTCCTGACCGGATGAGCGTTTAGGAACCACTGTCTTGGGAATCCTGTTTTGGCTGAGAGCTGAAGGGGAAATAGGATTTAACTGTCTGAGGATGAAGGATACCTTTCAGCGGGAGGGGAGTGCCCTGGGGCCCTGTGGTGGGGGTGGGGAGCACCGAAGGCATGGGATCCTGGGGTCATGACAGAGATGAAGCTGGTGGCTGAGGAAGGGGCAGACCACGGAGAGCCTGTGGGCCTTGAGAGGGGCCAAGGTGAGCTGCCCACGGGTTTTAGGCAGAGAGTGATTTGATCAGACCTGCATTTGGTCAAGAACTTTGTATCCACCAGGTAGAGAGCAGATGCAGGGGACCAGCCAGGACTGGTGGGACCGGTTAGGAGGTGGGGGCAGAGGCAAGCATGGATTCCAGGAGGAAGGGACATGAAGATGGAGACTTGATGGAGACCCAGGGAGGCAAGTCCCCTTGACTTGGAGATGGGTTGTCCCGGGAAATGAGAGAGAGGAAGGCTGAGGGTCAGTGTCCCCCAAGTCTTCATGTCTCCACATGTGCGGGTGGTGGCTTTAATCCCTCGCTTTGACACCCCTGGAAGAAAATGAGTTTCTGGAGGAGGGGGAAGAATTATGAATTTCGATATGTTGAATTTGGAGTGTATATTTCTGAAAACCTTACAGAGACTCTGAGGACAATGGCCTGTGTATATAAGGATCTCAGAAGAGAGTGGAGCTGGGGTTCAGGAATTCTCAGGCAGGGATCGAATGTGAGACAGTGAACTGTGAGTGAACTTGGAGAAGCCTCAGAATTTAATGACTGGGCGGAGGAGGATGAGCCAGCAGCGAGGATGGAGAGGAAAATGCAGGAGGGAACCAAGAGAATAGAGTTTTCCTGGAAACCAACAGAAGGTGTTGTTTCAAGAGGGAGGGATTGTGCACATGAAGCCAATTGCTCCAGATGGTCGGATGGGAGAGGAAGGATCGGATTCCACTGGACTGAGCAACTCGGAGAGTCCTGGTCACCTCGGGAGGATGGACTTCAGAGACTAGAGGGAAGTCTGAGTGAAGGGAGCTTCATACCCAATACAGAATGTAACAATGTTTTCAGAGCACCAAACTGTAAGTTTAGACCACAAATGAAGACTGACCTCTGGCCTGGCTGAGTTCACAAAGAGAATGTTTTTGGAAAGAAAGGTCGTACCTTTCTGGACAAACAGTGGTGCAGGGAGCAAGGTGGACGTCAGAGCGCAGAGACAGATGTGATGGGAAGACCAGGCCCATGAGCCTCGACCGAGCCAGCTCTGGCTGAGCTGTCATCAGTGGGCCAACTCGTCAGGCTCGGCTGCAGCTCCTGTGTGTCTGGGGCTGCAGATGAGGACGGAGTTCCCAGAGCCCTTAGTACTTGCTGGCTCCCATGCTGGCTCCATACGGAGGTGGGGGGGATTGATGCAACTTCTTTGGGTTTCTGTTTTTTCACTTCAAAATGAGGCTGCTTTAGGTCACCTGTGACCAAGTGGAATCTTGCGGGGCCTTCCCAGGACAGACCCCCTCCTCATGTCCTCTGCCTGCCTCTCGTCTTTAGAGGAACTTTGGCCTCCTAGGGCTTCTCTAAGTTCCAGAGAGTAAATTTCATCAGAATAGTGAGAAGATACAGAAAGAAAGGGAAGCAGTCAAGTAAGACAAGATAATAATATTCAGCCGTTGAACAAAGTCATGGACCTTTAGTTCCTCCTCAAGGGCTGAGCCACTTCCTATGAGCTGATTTGCAGGTAGGTTGAGCTGGTTGAAACCCCCACCAGGTGGAAAGAGTTGTCTGTATGCTGACCACAAGCATGCAGACCCCCTAGACTACCTGGAACCAGAAGGTTGATGATGTTAACTCCCGATTACCTCACCACCAGCCAATCAGAAGAAAGTCGACGAGGTGATCACACATCCTAAAAGTCTCATTCCTTACCCTGAAAGCCATTGGGGAGTTCAGATATTCTGAGCATGAGCTACCTGGATTTCTTGCTTCATGCCTGCAAGAAACACTGTGCTTGACCACGACCTGGTGTCAATAGATTGACTTTATTGATTGGTGAGGAGACCCAAGTTTGGTTTGGTAACGTCCCCCCTCCCCCAAGGCCATTTGCAATTTTGAAGTTGTAATAATTAGTTTCATCAAGGTGGACAGCTAATTTTGTCTGCTCAGTTAAGCAGATCAGGAGTTTACTCTAATATTCTCATCACTGGATGAGCAAATTCTTTGTACACTTTTCTACAATCACACACTTTCAACTTTTTCCCTCCTTGCCTCTTGTCTGTGGCTGTGAGCTGTCTTCATTGCTTGCTGGTGGATGAGATCAAATTTACCCTCGTGGGGCCATCTCTGTGTAATTGTGGTCTCTCCGTAACACCAAGGCCCAATTTTCAGGAATAAATGCAGTAGGGATTGGACAGTGATTCCCTGGTTTCATAAAACCTCTGAGGAACATTAGATAATGTTCGTGATAGGAGTAAAACTCAATTATCTTCCATGCTAGAGGTTTTTATGTCTCGTAAGAGATTCCATGGGAGAATCACTGGGCACTTCAGAGATGTTTGCAAACATCACAGTGATGGCGTTGTCTTCAGTGCGGGGGTGGTCATTGCATGGTTTATGACATGGTTTATGGTGGTTTATGATTTCTGGTGGGTCTATCAAAACCACTTAGTCCTACCATTGTTGTATTTTGGACTCAGGGAAAAAAATCATTGGAGGGAGCTAACTTTGCAGCAAAGGAATAGATACTCTCTTTTTTAAAAAAAGATAGTACGTTTGTTTCTATCTTTCTTTTTTTAACTTTAATTTTATGTGAGTTTAGATTTAATTTTAATTTAATTAGTTGCTTTAATTTAATTGATTTAATTTTTGGGAGTTTAGCTGATCTGCTTCATTGACTAAGCTAAAGCCTTTGACTATGTGGATCACAACAAACCGTGGAAAATTCTTCAAGAGATCAGAATACCAGAGCACTTTACCTTTCTCCTGAAAAATCTGTGTCAGGTCAAGCAGCAACAGTTAGAACCAGACATGGAACAACAGACTGGTTCCAAATTGGGAAAGGAGTACATCAAGGCTGTATATTGTCACCTTGCTTATTTAACTTATATGCAGAGTACATCATGTGAAATACTAGGCTGGATGAAGCACAAGCTGAAGTCAAGATTGCCAGGAGAAATATCAATAACCTCAGATATGCAGATGATACCACCATTATGGCAGAAAGCAAAGAGGAACTAAAAAGCCTCTTGATAAAAGTGAGAGAAGAGAGTGAAAAAGCTGGCTTAAAACTCAACATTCAAAAAACTAAGATCGTGGCATCTGATCCCATCACTTCATGGTAAATAGATGGGGAAACAGTGGAAACAGTGACAGACTTTATTTTCTTGGGCTCCAAAATCACTGCAGATGGTGACTGCAGCCATGAAATGAAAAGATGCTTGCTCTTTGGAAGAAAAGCTATGACCAAACTAGACAGCATATTCAAAAGCAGAGACATTACTTTACCCACCATGGTCCATATAGTCAAAGCTATAGTTTTTAGAGTTGTCATGTATGGATGTGAGAGTTGGACAATAAAGAAAACTGAGCACTGAAGAATTGATGCTTTTGAACTGTGGTGTTGGAGAGGACTCTTGAGAGTCCCTTAGACAGTAAGGAAATCAAACCAGTCAATCCTAAAGGAAATCAATCCTGAATATTCATTGGAAGGACTGATGCTGAAGTTGAAGCTCCAAGACTTTGGCCACCTGATGTGAAGAGTTGACACACTGGAAAAGACCCTGATTCTGGGAAAGATTGAAGGCAGGAGGAGAAGCGGATGACAGAGGATGACATGGTTGGATGGCATCACCAAGTCCATGGACAGGAGGTTGAGTAAGCTCTAGGAGTTGATGGTGGACAGGGAAGCCTGGCGTGCTGTGGTCCATGAGGTCACAAAGAGTTGGACACGACTGAGCGACTGAACTGAACTGAATGGATTTACAATGTTGT
The DNA here is from genome assembly GCA_935064755.1 of Tragelaphus eurycerus. NCBI lineage: Eukaryota > Metazoa > Chordata > Mammalia > Artiodactyla > Bovidae > Tragelaphus > Tragelaphus eurycerus. The sequence goes on from CAKXYN010000023.1 coordinate 20,998,192, forward strand.
GTTAGTGTCAGGTGTACAGCACAGTGATCCAGTCACACATATACTTGTATCTATTCTTTTTCAGATTCTTTTCCCATTTAGATTATTTAGCTTCCCAAGGACCTAAGGCTTGCTCATCAAATTTCCAATCACAGTACCCGCCCCTGCCCAGGAGTCTGGAAGCCAAGGAGAAGTTTCGGGTGACAGGTAAGGGTCCTGTATGCTAAGTCACTTCAGTTGTGTCCAACTCTGTGTGACCCCATAGACGGCAGCCCACCAGGCTCCCCTGTCCCTGGGATTCTCCAGGCAAGAACACTGGAGTGGGTTGCCATTTCCTTCTCCAATGCATGAAAGTGAAAAGAGAAAGTGAAATCATTCAGTCGTGTCCAACTCTTAGCGACCCCATGGACTGCAGCCTACCAGGCTCTTCCGTCCATGGGATTTTCCAGGCAAGAGTACTGGAGTGGGGTGCCATTGCCTTCTCCAAAGGGTCCTGTAGGTTCCCCGTTATCTCAAGATGGACCTCCCATTCGTATTTCAATCTGTGACATACTGACTTGAGTGCAGGAAGACAGTCATCCCAGAAAGCCAATCCCATAAGAAAATGTGCTGCTGTCTGTCCCCAACGTTTGGAGAACTGATTTAACATCCTGGCATGTCTTTGCTCTTCATGGATAAAGTAGCCAGGGAACTAGATGTCCTCACCTTTTCCCAGAAAATGGAGACAGTCAGTATCCATCTGTCCCAAGGCTGCAAAGGGGTCTGGATGCCAAGCCACAGTCTCCACTGCTGCCACAGGGGAGCTAATATCCTAGTTAATGTCACCATCCCTCCCCCCAACTTTATGGCCCATCCAAGGTCTCCCTGCTGTCAACCTGCACTTCAGCTGGCCTGGGTGGCTTGCCTGGTGGGGTAATGCAGGCCTTTGACCCCAAGGTCTGACCTCCCTGTGGGGTCACTGTGTTAGGTGTGTGGTTTGGATGGTGCTGTTTTTGGCCTCCATGGAGTGTGGAGCTGCTTAGAGGGGCCAGTTGGGTCCTTCAAGTGCAGATGGCAGAAGTGAAGTTATGGGGAGACATGTAAGCAAACCTGACCCCATGACCCTCTGTCCAGGGGCTCACGCTCCTTGACCTGCCATGTTTCCATGTCTTGTTTCACAGCTTCATTTCTAAGGAGCAACAGAAACAGAACCACATTCGAAAACCATCACCCTTGGCTTCTCTGCTGATGCGTCAGCCTCTTTAGTCGGCCTCGACCCCTTGATATGTGTCTCCATGGTGTTTTCTGGCTCTCAGAGCATCCAGCTTACTGGGGTGAAACCTCTGCAGGATCTTTCCAGCTGGACATTTGAAAGTCAGGGAAACGATTACATCTGAGGCTAAAAAATCCACTCGACATTGTATCAGCTTGGAAAATGAAGAATACAGAATTACAAAATCTCAAAACCAGACATCTCAATCATCATCTAAACTTGTTTTAAAGATTGAAAAAGATTTCCAAAGACTCGAAATGACCTACTTTACCATGATCATAAAAAGATGTGCTGACGTGTAAGTGCTTAATATATGTGAGGTGCTGTGCTGAGTGTTTTATGTGTATGACCTTTCAATCTACAGATGAGAAATATCTCTAAGCAGTAGCAGAGCTGGGCCCCAGAGCCAAGGTTGTGTGATGGTAGAGGCTGGGCTGACAACACTGTACATCTGTTCCTAGGGTCAGAGATAGCACGTGACCCTGGAGGTGATGTGTAGACAGGTATGCACCCTAGGTCCTGGCGGGAAGAGTCATACCCGGCTGCACCTATATGAAAAGCACTGAGATGCCAAACATCAAAAACCCTTAAAAGTGCTATGATCTAAATCCAAGAACAAGACCTGGGTTGCAGCACACAACCCTTAGAGTCTCAGCCCTCCATTTTTTAGGAAGCATTTTGAAAGCACTTTATCTCCAAAACAATGTAGAAAAATTCCCAGCAACATGATGATTTAAACTATATGTTGGCTTAGTTAAAATATTTATATCACAGGCAGGTATTGAGATATTATTTCTCTACTGAAGTCTTTTCCAGAAGGATACCATCTTTGTCAAGGAGCTTGGTAGACAGGTGATGGTAAAATATCTGATACCTGGGTTTCTTTGATGGATAAAATTGATCATATTCCCTTTAAATGAGCAGAGTTCTTGTGAGATGATGACCAGGATGATCATTTACTCATTTATCTAGAATTTATTGAGTGCCTGTTATTTGCCAGACTTGCTGTTTGTTGCCGTGGACACGAGTAGCACAGAGCTGTGTTTTCCTAATTCTGTACATTGCAGATTGTTTTAAAATGTTATTGGGGAAGTGTTCCCAGGGTGCCTCTGTAGAAATAGTGCTCCTAGACATTTCCCACTCTCTGCTGTAATTTTTTATACTACCGAGAGCTTGAAACAATTACATCAAAGGCCTGGATGCGATCCTGCAGTTATAGAGTGTTAGATTTGGAAGTACATCACAGATACTTTCTGAAGAAAGCCTACAGATAAGGAAATGGGCCAGGGCATAAGGGAGCAGCTGGAAGAGGACCCAGGGCTGGTGGGAATGTGGGAGGAGTGGAAACTCAGGCTTTTGATTCCCACCTTATTCTTACCTTACCGCACTACTGAAAAAAGTCGTGTGTGGTCACATGGATGAGATAAGCTTATTTAATCCATTCCAGGTGTATGATAAAGTAATGTAGGCTAGGATTCTGGCCTAGGTAAGCAGGCTGCACCAGGTGGCACCAGATCTGCATCTCCCAGCCCCTTGGCTGAGTAGCCTAGCCCCAGGCATTTTATTAACTTCAGAATAATGCCCCACCAACCAGTTGATTATTTGGGACCTCACTTGTCTGTCTATAGTGGAGTTCTACTGCTTTTCAGTACCCAGTTCAATACATCTTCAAGGGTATTTTTTTATTGTTACAGCTGCATTCTAAGTCTCTGATTAGATTTCATTATTTTCTGAGTAAAAGTTTCTGATTAGATTTCATTGTGACTTTTGAAAGTTGTATGCAAGAATTTACATATTGGAATATATATTTTTATTATTTTTTCCTTTTACATGACAGGCTAACACATTGATTTTTTTCTTTTTCTCTTTCTTTCTTTCTTTTTTTTTAAGCTTTTTATTTTGACTTGGAATATAGCCAATTAACAATGTGATAGTTTCAAGTGAAAAGCAAAGGGACTCCGCCATATATATATATGTATACATATGTGTGTTTTTCTTTAGTGAAAAAGAGGAACCATTGATAATTAGATTAATTTTATAAATGTTCATGATGATAGCAATAAATCGCTTCAACTATTATAAATTTGGGGGCTGTATTTTGAGGCTTATTGAAGCAGCAAGTCATCATTTAGCTTTGAAGTAGACACATGGATGTCAGACCCAGGCTGACTCTGCCTTTGCTGCCTTTCCTTCTCTGTTACATACACAGTACTTGGGTTTCCTGCAGAAACAGACTGAGATCTATAAGAAGAAGGTTTGATGGAAGTTCATCCACACCACCTGTCAGAGGTGAGGGGTGCAGGGATGGGCTGGAGACCATGAACCTCCTGTGACTGCAACCCTGGTGCCAGCCTCCTCTTGAGACTTGGTCCTACTCTTGGGACCCCACACTCTGCCTCATGGTTGGAGGGGGTGACCCCGGGAAGGGAGCATGACCTGGGGGTGAAGTGAGTCTTCTAGTTGAGGACAGTTCTTGGAGCAGCTGGGAGGGTGAATGCTCCTGTCTTACAAGGGTGCATGGGCAGGACCCTCAGAGGAATGACGCTGGTTTGGAAACTGTCTGTTGTTCCATCAGCCTTCAGAAGATGAGTGACCGAAATCATTGAGGAAGTGGGAGCTGGGGTGGTTGCTGAGTTATTGCTGCTGTTATTATTACTAGTAGTGTTATGTTTAAAATAGTTAATAAGGTTGAAGGTAGAGAGATGAGTTATAACTTGAGTTTGCCTCTTTTGCAGTTTCCCAAGGCGCTTGTCTTTTGCCAGGAGGAGACATGTGAGTAGCCTCAACAGCCCCTTTCTGGATCAGCTGGAGTTGTGGCTGGGAAGCATGATGGACAGTGACTGCAGAATGACTGCTGCATCAAAACTCTTTTTTAAAGATCAGCTTTCTGGCAGAATTTAGGAAAGGGTTCAGTTCTCCATTGACTTACCAAATCCCTGGACAATGAGGCTGAAAAACAGTAATAAATGAAATTGCTCAGAGCTGTTATGGGATGGCTCCAGGCCCTGGAAAAGTGTAGGAAAGAGAAATAAGGAAAGAAATGAAGGGTTTTTTTTTAACAGAGAATAGTTGTATATTTAGGAAGGTAAACTACTCAAAATATCAACTTTAAAAATTAAAAAAAATCTCCAATGTCCAGTTTTTGGGGGGAGGAAATAGTACTTATTTTCTATCCAAGTCCTGCATTGTAATTAAAGATACTTGTAACATATTTGTGCCACACAATCACACATGGTACTCAGTAACTTCTGCTCTGATCTGATCCTGCATTTTGCCAAAAACAGATATTAGAGATTTGCTATCAAAAAAAAGTCAGGAAGAAAAGCACAGCAGAGAGTCCAAGAGAAAAAGCACTGTGTGGCCTGATACTTCCTCCGTCAAAACCAGACAAATCCTCTTTCTCCTAAATTGCCCCTGTGGTCCTTACTTCTCTTATGACTCTGCCGTGTCTCCATCATCTATCTGGGGTAGGAGCAAAGCCTGGCCTCTGTTGTATGCACCATTGCTGACAAACCGACAACCCCAACACTCATGTAAGGAAACAAGCACTTTATATACTCTTGGGTTCTGCAGGCAGAGTCCACACAGGACACGGGTGGGGGCACCTGTCTCTGCTCCATGCTGCCCGAGGTGTTGGCTGCAAGATTCTGTGTCTGGGAAGAGTTGGCCCCAGGAGGTGCTGATATGCTAGGGTCTCCCAGCTGAGGCTGGTGGTCAGCAGAGCCTCGTGTGGACCTTGGCTGGACCGTCTTCAGGCCCTCTCCATGTGGCCTGGGCTCCTCCCATCACGGCGGTCACTGGGCAGTCAGGTCCATACACACTGCCTCAGGACAGCCAAGCAGAGTGTCCCAGCTTAGGAGGCAACAGCTGTGCTTCCTCGGATCCCAGGCCACAAGTTGTGCTGCACTGTTGGTTCAAAGTCGCAAAAGCCTCTCTAACTCAAGAGGGAGGAATGGCATCAAGGTCTCGGTGGGGAGATCAATGTGATAAGTCAGAAGAGCATGTGGCAGGGGAGACACGGTTTTGGTCATCTTTGGAAAACCCAGTCTTCAGCCTCAGGGGTACGAAGTCAGTACTTGCAAAACCGTCAAATACCCAAGTGGTTTCTTTCTTTCCACCCATTTCATTCTTCTCCATTTTTGCATCCTGAGTCTGCTTCTCAGTCCACAGGTGGGGGTGGGAGAAACATTGTCCTATGGTCCAAGATGTCATGTCATTAAAATGGGGACAACAGTCCCTCCCAATTTTTTGATAATTTATAAGATGCTCTTTGTTAGAAAGACTAGCACAGAAGCAACCAGATTGCAGAGCTGCAATAGCAGACTGCCAGGAAGGACCATCTATCTGATTTCCCAAACTCAGATCTGGTGTGGTCGATGGTTTAGGCGTCTGTGGCTGGGACCGGGGTAAGGGGCCTGACTGGGAGCTCAAAGACTGCCCCGTGAGCCAGGCAGACAGCAGAAGGGGCCTAATATATTCACTGCAGCATTTTACATCCCTCCCCACCAGTTTGTTTTACAATTGGATCGTCAGACTCAGAACTTCTCTTCACCCATTAAAAGTGAGTACCCTCTTAGAATTCCCCAAGTGCCCTGTGCAATTAGCAAGGCCTGTGTAAATAGTTAATGAAACTCATCAGACTCATGGTAGAGATGGCAGTGCAGCCTCAGCAGAGCACTCAGTGGGCACCAGTTTATTTTTGTTTCTCCTTCCCACTTGATGGGAGTCTGGCCTGGGATGAATCCTGGGGTGGGCAGACCTGCCGCCGTGTTCTTCCTGTGAATGCTTTCCATGTGTGCGTGAATCCATGTGTGCTAAGTTGCTTCAGTTGTGTCCTACTCTGTGGGACACCATGGACTATAGCCTGCCAAGCTCCTCGTCCTTGGGATTCTCCAGGCAAGAATACCAGAGTGGGTAGCCATGTTCTCCTCCAGGGGATCTTCCTGACCCAGGGATCGAACCTGTGTCTCTTACATCTCCTGCATTGGTAGACAAGTTCTTTACCACTAGTGTCACCCGGGAAGCCCAAAGGCTCTCCATGTCTACTCAAATATGATCAGTGCAAGGGTGCACAACACACACACATACCACCCCCACCCCCACACTACAGACACACACATACCAGACACACTGTACACACACACATATATCACACACACAAGCACACACCTCGTGTTCATTGTCCAGGGTCTTCAGACGCCTTGCCTTCCCAAAAGTCGTAAAGATTCTCCGGGCTATGTCTACCATCTTCTGGATACAGTTAAACAAATTCCAAACTCTTATGGCAGTGTAGTTCCAAGTGGGCTGTAAAGACAACCCTGACATCAGAGATGTTTTGTGGTTCATAATCACGACAGAACACAGACTCCACGGGGCAGGATTTCTGCTTGTTACCTTTGCTGCTCTAATGGGATCCAGAGAAGTGCCCAGTGTGGACCCTTGGGGAGAACTCCCTTGACGTGGGACATGTGGGTGGTTTGATGAATCGGCTTGCTGGGGAATGGTGGCATTTTGTGTTCAGTGCTTACAGACTAAAGGATGCTGGAGTAGGTTGCCACTCATAAGCATTAAGGCAGAGGTCTTGCTGGATCTGTGTCCCCTTGGACCCCTTCAACATGGTCAGGGAGCTGCTATCACATCTGCCCTGCCCCCACAGGCACCATGCCACTTTCCTGGTCTCATTCTCAGGGACCCCTGTTCAAATTTAGCAAGAGGAAGCAGGATTCAGAGCTAATTGTGGGCCAGGGACACAAACAGACACAGACTTGTATGCCTGAGTTGTCTGGGACTTTGCCTGGACGGTGACATGGCATGGTTTCTATAACTGGGAAGCCTGGCAATCATCCCCCACTTGGTCCCTCTGACATTTTTCCCTCCCAGGGAGACAGGTATTAGGGAGTAAAGTCAGTGTTTTCATGAGACTTCGTAAGGCTTCTGGTACACAGATTGCTGAGTTTGGGTTCAGGTGATAATTTCTGTACAGAACTGGGGAGAATTCTATTTATTTCTGCCTGGACTTGAAACAGTTGCCCAAATAGCCTCTCTGGGATTCTGAGCCTGCTCTCGTGGCTGGACTGCTGAAGGCTGACAGGGCCCAGAACTGCCTCAGGCATGGACTCTGAGATACAGAGTCACTCCTCTGGGGCTCCCTCAGGACCGCAGATGCTTGACTTTTTAGGAGTTCACTTATCTTATACAAATAAAAGGCCAGAAGGAGATGTGCAGAGTTGATGATGTTATTTAAAAATTACCAAAGAAAAATGCTATCGCAGTTGTTCCATACAAACAACTTATTGTCTTGTTCTTCAGTTACATGGTCAGATTGATCTGTTGTGATCACTTGTATCTTGAGAGCACCAATTTTCAAAAAATTTCTGTAAATCATCAGTCACATATGATGCTCCCTCAAAAATAATTCTACCTAAGCTTTTGGGGTGTACAGAGTATTATGGGAGTTTTACATGCATTAGCATATAAAGTCCTAGAGAAATTGTTAGAAAGGAACCATTAATTGTTAACCTGACAATATGCAAAAGTTACATGACCAGGTGAACTGCCCCTGACTGTGTCTTTTCTTCCTAAGAAGCTGTTACTATCTGGAGGGAACTGATGACTCAGAAAACTTGTGGGGAACCCCTGTCTTGAGGACCAGTTGTGTGTATTGTTCAAAAGTGTGTCCCAAACCCATTGTTGTGGTTATAAGACTGTCTGGGAAGCGTTGCTCTTCCTCTGACTCTGGCCGCCGTGGCTGTGCACTCACTGCGTCCCTGCTATGGATCACATGCAGGGCCAGGTCCTTTCATAGACTTTCTGGAATCCTTATGATATCCAGACCAGGAGAGGATGGAATATCTGCTTGACCAGTGAGGCAACTGATGCCTGTGGAGGGGAAATCATATTCACAAAGGCTGCGTGAGCCCCTGTCTGTCTCCACACACACACTTGGATTATGAATTGATCCCTTTCAAATGATGCTCTTTTCTGCAGCTCAGGGTCACCCCCAGGCTAATCAATACACAGAGTCCTTTCTCACTATTGAGGAGGAATTGCTTTTTCTTCTGCTGCTCCTTCCTGTAATCCCTCACTCAGGGCTGCTTGCTTGTGCGGTAGGAAGTGGGCAGGAAGGTGCCTGTCTGGATGGGTTATGCGTTGCCTCCTTAAATAATGGATGACAGACGGGCACTAGAGGCTCTGTGTGTAGCTGCCGATGTAGCCTGAGAAAAGTGAATGATGTGGACCAGGAAGGGTGAGGGGAAACACACACCTCTTTGTCTGTGAACTCGCTGAGCAGAAATCTGACAAACTTGCCCCTTTAGTTCTCCTGACAGTTTTCTTCCCATCTCTCCCACTCCAGCTCCAAACCCGCCTCTGCAGGCAGCTGAGGGGGCCTGGGTGTCCTTGTGATCATCCCCCTTGGTGGCTTCCAGAAGGCTACTGCTTCTGAGCTGCACTAAGACCGAGGGAAGGATGGCTGGAGGCTGTTATGATTTCCCATAAATGCTAGGTGTCAGCATACTGGGAAATCCACTGTAAGCAATTATACCACACACACCTAAGTGGGAAACATGCTATTCATTTATTTTAAAGCAACTTCCTATGTGTTTTAGGAAGAAGAATTATTTGGGTCTCTTTTGAATACTTGCATGTGACACAGGTCAGTTTTCTTTTTCAATGGAAGAAAACTAGGCCATGGTTTCTCCATGGGCTCAACTCCACGGTCCTGTGATTTTGGTGATAATTTGTGATCAGTGAGGGACATTCACACATGTATCAAGATTTCCTTCTTGAATGTGTTGCCAAGATTGGCAAGTAATTGTTACGTAGATCTGTGGGTGAGTCTCAGAGAGATGACACCCAACGGGCTGGTCTATGGGATGTACACATCAAATGTGTTCTTCAAGGTCACCTGAAAGGAATGTTACCTGCAGTAGTTCATCAACAAAGATGCTGAAGTTTAAAAGGATTACTCCCAACAATGCATCATAAGAGAAATTTGAAGTACCATCTCTAGTATATATAAAGTTACAAAATATCAAAAAAAACCCCACAACAACAGAGAAGTGAAAACTCAACTAAAAATCCCCTAAAAAAACAATACAATTTAATTAAAAAAAATTATGTATTTGGTTGTTGCTTTCTGCCTTATTATCAGGTTTTCCTAAATCCTGACAAAGGCCTATGACAAATCTAAACCTGGCAAGAGAAGCAAATTGAGAGGTAAAGCACTGTGTTCATGGACAACTTCTGGAGTCTGCAGCAGTTCTCACATCCAAGTACCAACCAGGCCTGATCCAGCTTAGCTTCTGAGATCAGACGAGATCTGGGGCATTCAGGGTGGTATGGGCATAGACTGTGGCAATGCTCAGCATCAGTAATAGGAAGGAAAACCAGTAAAGCTCCGAGCTTGGCTTTTGTTTTGATTTCCTTCTGAACCTCTTCTCTGAAGTCTTCCTATTACAAGATCTACTTTAGAAGACAATCCTTTATCTTAGTGGAAGGTTTCCTGTGCATTTGTGTTGTGGGTGGCATGGATGACAGAACTTCTCCAGCTGCTTTTTCTTAGAAGGCGAGACCTTCCTGGAGGTTGAGGCTGACCATGAAGCAGCCGTGTTGCTTTTCTGAAGAGTCTGGATGTTCTCCCTTCCTCCTCCCTTTCTTGGTCCAGGATTGTTGTTTCGGGCAGTGGGGATGCTGTGGAACTATGGGCCTTGAAGTAATTCCATCCCACAATGAGAGCAAACTCATTGGAAAAGACCTTGATGCTGGGAAAGACTGAAAAGGGGGCGACAGAAGATGAGATGGTTGGATGGCATCACTGAATCCATGGACATGAGTTTGAGCAAACTCCAGAAGATAGTGAAGGACAGGGAAGTCTGGTGTGCTGCAGTCCATGGGGTCTCAAAGCATTGGACATGACTTAGCATGACATGATTGAACAACAATAGCAGCAGCAGCAGTATGAGTAGAATCAAATGTGTGAACCCATTGAAGTCACCCAACTAGAAATTTAAAAAATAAGTATAGGAAATTTTTCTGGAAGCACTTGATACTTTTTCTATTCCTGAAAAAAATCTTCATAAATCTTTTAGACATTTGGTTGGAAACCAGAGAAGGAAGAGAACAGATACTTGTTTTCACCTGGGAATGATATTAGCTTCCTGTTTTGGAGGAGAGGAGCCACGAAGAAATTGCTAGTTTCCCAAGGAATCAGACTCACTTGGGTGTTTGGTCTCTGTGTTTAGAAGATTGAATGCCTCTCAAGTAGCTAATGGAGAAGGCAATGGCATCCCATTCCAGTACTCTTGCCTGGAGAATCCCATGGACGGAGGAGCCTGGTAGGCTGCAGTCCATGGGGTCGCTAAGAGTCGGACACGACTGAGCAACTTCACTTGCACTTTTCACTTTTATGCATTGAAGAAGGAAATGGCAATCCACTCCAGTGTTCTTGCCTGGAAAATCCCAGGGATGGGGGAGCCTGGTGGGCTGCCGTCTATGGGGTCGCACAGAGTCGGACATGACTGAAGTGACTTAGCAGTAGCAAGTAGCTAAATGTCTAGTAAATATCCGTTATATTTTCCCTTGTAATGAGAACTCAAGATTAATTCTCAATGACTTTTCTATATAACATACTACGTTACATCCCTAATACATATCTCATAACCGGAAATTTGTACCTTTTGGTTACCTCCATCCAATTTCCCCTCCCCCTAGTTCCTGCTGTGGTAACCACAAATCTGGTCTCTCGCTCTCTTTTTTAATTATTTAGTTTGTTTTTGAAGTAGAATTGACCTTCAACACTGCTGCTTTTCTGCCATCACTGCACGTGGTGACATGGCAAGGAAGGCAAGTAATGTCCGGTTAGTATTATAAAATTTGTTGTAAAGATTATACAAGTCATGAAAATAGATTCAAATGCAATAATGAAAATGTGAAAGGGCACTGGGGAACCCCCATGAACTGTGGCCCACACTTTCAGGACCTCTGCTCTTGGGGATGAGTGAATTACACACACAACGACGTGGCACCACATACATGAGAGATACAGAGAGCCCTGGGTCCCCATCACTAACTACTGGTGCTGATGCTGCAGCAAAAATGCTTCAAGCTCACAGATGTGTCTGGATCCTGTCTGAGGGACATGGACAGTTTGTTTATACTTCCCTGGGGAGACCAGACTAAGAATTAACATTGAAAGGCAAGGATATAATTAGATCATTTCATTCTACTATTTATTGTCACCATGGAACCTGTCTTAGGACGGTCTTTTTGCCCATTGGGGTGTTCAAGTATTAGTTGCTCAGTAGCATCTGACTCTTTGAAACCCCATGGACTGCAGTCCACCAGGCTCCTCTGTCTGTGGGCTTCTCCAAGCAAGAATATTGGAGTGGGTTGCCATTTCCTTCTCCAGGGGATCAAACCTGGGTCTCCTGCATAGCAGGCAGATTCTTTACTGTCTGAGCCACCAGGGAAGCCCATTGAAACCTTACTGCTCATTACTGCTGCCTCGGGCCATGATTTGTTCATTCATTCAAGGAGTGGCCAGGACCTGAGAAGCCAGAAATACATACTCATAAAACTGACTGGTGGCAAAAAGGCCGTTTGCCCTTTGTGATGGGTGATGATTAAAATTTCCTTCTGGGAAGACCCAGAGGATCACATTCCCACCAAGGGCCCTGAGGGTTTGCTTTCTTTGAGACATATTTCAGAGAAGTGTGAATTACTTTGAACCATGTTATGTCCAGAATAGTAACTCCTTAAAAAGGGCCTTATTTTAAAAATCCTTTTGGATTTGGATGGCTTGGACAAGGCATGGGATATGCAGGTGCTCGTATATGCATGGAATTTGTTAGGAATTTCATTATTTACATGATTTCTTGATAAGTTTTGGGAAGAGATGAAAAGAACTGAGTTGCTCTCCCCACCTTACGTTTTGTGAAGAGCATCCACATGAAGGGAGGAAGCCAGCTGGTCCTCGGCAATGTGCACTCAGGCTGTTCCTCTCTGGGATGTCAGCAGTTTCTCTGCCTTCCTGAGGGAGCACTTGCAAATAATTTGATCCAGATAAGATTTATGCTTTTAGAGTAACATTCCTTTATCTTGCTAATCATCTATCTGATTTCAGAAACATAAACAATATTAGATCATCTCTTAAAGTAAAGGTTTTGGCCACTGCAGATTTGGGCAAACACTGAAATATTATGTAATCCGAAATGTGTGAACCAAAATGTGTCTTAGAAATAGAAATTAGCATTAGAATACCGTTGAATAAAAAGTTGTTTTAAAATAACACATATATGAATGAAAAGTACAACATAGATTGTAACTTCCTATGAACATGCCATTTTTGAACATGGTTGAGTGTTTCGCTATAGAAAATGATGCTTTCTGGTGATAATTGCTAAGATTCCTCAGTTAAAAATTCTAGCCTTCTTTGATTCCAATCATGGTTCATAGGCGATATTGAGATGTTGCTCTAATGCTCTGTGTGCAGTGGCCTAGACCTCGAAGATGAGCCAGCTTCTTGCCTGTGATTCTAGGGGATCCCTGGGAACATGCTGTGGCTTCTCTTGGTGCTTCTGTCCCACCACGGTTGCCCAGGTGGTCCTCATACAACGGAGGCACAGAGGAGAAGTGATGAACCTGCTGGGTTTCTTTCCACACACGCTGTGTTCATGGCGCATGCACTGACCTGAGGTTCAGTTGAGTCGCTCAGTCGTGTCCTACTCTTTGCCACCCCATTAATCGCAAGTACACCAGGCCTCCCTGTCCATCACCAACTCCTGGAGTTCACCCAAACTCATGTCCGTCGAGTCGGTGATGCCATCTAGCCATCTCATCCTCTGTCGTCCCCTTTTCCTGCCCCCAATCCCTTCCAGCATCAGAGTCTTTTCTAATGAGTCAAGTCTTCACATGAGGTGGCCAAAGTATTGGAGTTTCAGCTTTAGTATCAGTCCTTCCAAAGAACACCAAGGACTGATCTCCTTTAGAATGGACTGGTTGGATCTCCTTGCAGTACAAGGGACTCTCAAGAGTCTTCTCCAACACCACAGTTCAAAAGGAGTTGCACCCATTCAATCAGCTCTTTCTTTTCCTTAATTGGTGTCATGGAACCTCAAGACCTCAAACTTAGTTGTGGTACTTCCTTACTTCCTGGGATACTGGGCTATTCCTTCTGGCTTTTTATGACATAATAGTTTGGAGGACTTCTGCTATTTTGTGCAATGTCCCATAATTTAGATTTATGTGAAGTTTTTCTCATCATTAGATTTGGGTTATGGATTTATGTAAAGAATGATTAGGGGACTTTTTGGAGTGATGGAAATATTTTGTATTTTGACTGTAGTAGTGGTTACATGGGTGTACACAGTGGTCCAAACTAAAGCATAGCATGAAATGAGAACATTATTTATTGTATGCAAATCATTCCTCAATGAAACTCTTGGAAAGAAATATTTCATGCATATGTATGTACATATTTATGTCCTCACACTTCAATCAGTCAAACAATCTCGGTTAAATAATATTTAGTTGTCTGTAATTGCAAGAACTTCAGGACCTTTAAGCTTCTAAATACACAAACATTCCTCATGATTCTCCAGGCATCAGACATTGTAGGGGTTACCAAGCTTTTTGGGCCATGAGACCCTTTTCTAGTACCTCATAGTGTCTGAAACACAGATTGGGATATGCTGGTCTGAATACATTACGTTTAAGTTTATAAGAAAAGTAACAAAAGTGTCGGGAGTTGTTTGATTTTTCTACCATGGCCAAAGACTAGGAAATGTTTTTGTCCATCAAAGTGGACATTAGCACGTCCTTGTATGTATGAGTGTGAAAAAGTACATCTTCTCTTAGCTTAATGGCCTGTGTACATGTGCTGTTACCACAAGTCATCTTGGAGTTTATTTGGACCCAGGCAAGATGAAGGGCTAGAAATAGATGGGGAAACAATGGAATCAGTGACAGATTTTGTTTTCTTGGGCTCCAAAATCACTGCGGACGGTGACCGCAGCCATGAAATTAAAACATGTTTGCTCCTTGGAGGAAAAGCTATGACAAATCTAGATAGCATATTAAAAAGCAGAGACATTGCTTTGTTGACAAAAGTCTGTGTAGTCAAAGCTGTAGTTTTTCCAGTAGTCATGCATGAATGTGAGAGTTGGACCATAAAGAAGGCTGAGTGCCAAAGAATTGATGCTTTTGAATTGTGGTGTTGGAGGAGATTCTTGAGAGTCCTTTGGACTGCAAAGAGATCCAACCAGTCAATCCTAAAAGAAACCAACCCTGAATATTCACTGGAAGGACTGATGCTGAAGCTGAAGCTCCAATACTTTGGCCACCTGATGCCAAGAGCCGACTCATTGGAAGACCCTGATGCTGGAAAAGATTAAGGCAGGATGAGAAGGGGACAAGAGAGGATGAGATGGTTGTTTGGCGTCACCGACTCAATGGGCATGAGTTTGAGCAGACTCTGGGAGATGGTGAAGGACAGGGAAGCCTGATGTGTTTTAGTCCATGCGGATTGAGTGACTGAATAGCAAGATGAAGGGAGACGTCGTGTGGTCGCGGCTCTGAAGAAGTCGGGCTCCTGTCCTCTTCCCTTCTCTGAGCACTGAGGCTAGAGATCTGGACAGACAGGGCTGAGGGCCTGAGGGCATGGCTCTTTACTCACAAGGAAGATGGAAATGGGGTGATGTTGAATTTTGGAAGATGGGCTCCTACCCCAGCATACCCCATTTGGTCACATGGTCATTTTTTTCTGTTTCCAGTGCTGACCATGAGAACCTACCTCCAACTGCACAAAAGGCCACCCATGTCTCTGTGTGCTCCCAACCTTCTCTGTTTGGAGGCTGGATTCATGGGTGAATAAGCCTCTGTTGATTTAGGTGTAGGAGAAAGACCCTCTTATCTCGAGTTGTATTTTGATGCTTTGACAAGACTCACAGGCAGGCCATGATTTATGACTTGTGTCACATGATTCATGGATCGTATTTGCAATTATATTGATAAAAGAAACATCCTTTGTCTATGCAGTTCCATTATGCACTTAACTATTGAGATAGTATTGAGTACTTACAAGTTTTTCTCCTAGGCCTCAGACCCAAAGTCTGCATTAATAATGATTTGTAATGTTTAGAGAGGCTGTAAATGCAGTTAAAATTATTCAACCTATTATAATGGTGTTTGTTGCTTCCTGGCCAGTGCTGTGTCTTGAGATGTGGCCAGGCCTGGTCCAGATAACCATGTTGGTGGTTCAGGTAACCGTGGTGATGGTTCTGGTTACTATGGTGATGATCCAGGTAACCATAGTGATGGCCCAGGGAACAATGGTGATGGTCCAGATAGCCATGGTGATGGTCAGGTAACCATGCTGGGTTGAGGTGGATGCCAGGGCCTGCAACTAAAGTTGCTGACTTACATAAGGCAGGTTGGGAACTGAGACAGAGGCTCAGATATTGAGCAAAAGTCTCACCTGGAGATTGGATATGGAATTTTAAACCGATGGTGCATCAGGGTGTGAACCTTATTGTAAGGATAAAGCATACTAGGGTATGGAACTCCTGAAGGGAGGTGGAACTCATATGCTGTGACTTGGAGGCAACAAGCAATGAGACCAGCAGGAATTCCAGGGGGAGAGAGGTCTCCCCGGGGGACAGGAGGCAGGAGAGCCTTCCCTCATCCTGGGCTTCCTGAGCCTCAGATGTGAGTGCTCATGTTCTCAGAAGTAACTGGGCTGGAGGACTCGTGATGGATGGATGGTAGTGAAACCCAAAATGCCCGTTTATTCCTTTACACTGAGAACATGAAGCAGTGTAGGTATAAGGTATACCATCCAGTTCATTTTCTCTTTGGAGATGAATCTACACGGGAGCTGAATGAACTCAGAGGTTGCTTGCGGAGGTTGGGCTCTTAGCAAGGTGAGGTGTCAGTGTGTTCGTCCTATACCGTCAGTCTTGTCAGTGAGATGCTGTGTCCCATGAACAGGTCCTGCTGCCAGGCTGGGCATCTGTTCCCTTGCACAGTCAGGAGACACAGCCTCAGGATTTCCTTTCACCCATCACCCCACTCTTGGCACACTGTTTCCAGAGACAGGCTAGCATCTCTCCGGTTTAGCTGGGGACTCCTGGCCTGAGAGCCATGTTGTCTCTTGACGGTGAACTGGCACAACTCTGCTCTGATTCACTAACTCACTGTTGTAAAGTTTTGCTCTTAGAGATCACCTGCTTTCTATGTTCCTGGGGTGGGAAGGTGGAAAATTTCGGGAGAATAGCTCCTTCTTGCTGAAGTATTACTTGCACTGAGTAGAGAAAAAGAATGACAAGGATGCCAGAAACAACCGAAACTAAAGACCTCAGCAGCAGGAAGGTGAGTGATAGAGGTGCAAATACCACCGTATTTATGGGTAGGCCACTTTTGATCTAACTGGCCAAGGCACAACCCCATCTATGACCAGGTCCCATACTGCAGATGGCAGAGAGCAAAACATTCCTCCTTCCTCCAACCCCAGGCTCAACAGCATCCTGTTGGTAAAAGTAAAAATCCTATTAGTAACAAAGTACCCTCTACATCTGAAACCCTCCCTGTTGACCTGATGCTGTTTGTTTGTTAAGTCCATCCTTGTCTTGGAGACGTTTTTCATCAGGTTGACTTTGCGATGGACAGAGTAGACACATTGTCCATCTAATATAAGATTCCTCTTATCCATAAACTCCATCTCGATTTGCTCCTCCAGGGATGTTTTTGTTGTTGTTTACTTTCTTTCCTCCCAATGGACTGGTGCTGGATGGATGCTCGCTTTCTTTTCACTGATTGCCTCACTGAAACGTTTGCGTCAATTAGAGGAATTGACAAATCTAAAAGCTTCTTAAATATTTCAGAAAAATAAATGGCATGTAAATTTTCTAAATAGTTAATTGTTGGGGGACTTCTACTTCTGGGAAGATAGGGTAGACGTAGTTTTCCCTATATCTCTCAGTAAGCACAACTAAAACCCCCAGTTATATAGGAAACCAGCATAAAGAGGCTCTGCAAGGTGAAGTAGACAGCAGACTGGCTGGGGATGTGGAGACCTAGTCAGTGGGGTGGTGGTGGGTTCCCTGGGTTTTCCTTTGTCTCATATATTCCACACTTGCAGCTGAAAAAAACCCAGCAACCTGGAAACCCCACTGGCACAGAAAAAAAAAAACCAAAAAACAGAAACCTCCTGTCTCTGGTCAAGACTCAGTAAGGGAGCAGCCTCATTAGAGAGAAAATTTTAGATAATAACTGCTCTACTGCAGACAACGTCACAGAAAAAAACTGTCCCTTTATCCACTCCTTCCCCCATCATTGAACAAGTTGAACAAGGAGCCTGGACTCCAGCCCTTGTCAGACTGCAGTTAAGAGTCCAGTCCCCACACAGTGGTGGTGCCCGGGAGCCCTGCTGGGCACTGGAGCGCCCCTGGAGGTCATGTGGGAAGCCTGCACTTCTTCCCTCTCTGGTAGAGATGAAGCAGTGTCAAAGGAGGCCCAGGGGACACTGTCCATGAGTCAGGAGGTGTGTGGGTCGGTAAGGCTGTGTGGAGGGCAGCATCAGCAGAGGCCGAGTAGAAACTGAGCCTGAAACTTCTGCCCAGGAATATTGAGGCTCCTCAGTCCCTAGGGATTTCCACAGAGCTTGAGTGGAAAAGTGAACTTGTATTTCTCATCCACTGGGAATGAATCATTTGGAATTGTCTCCTACTCACCTTATTCCTAGTTGTGAATAAAAATGAATTTCCATTTGAAAGAGTTTGGGTTTCATTAAAAAATTTTTTTAATCTACCTATTTATTTACTTCCTGGCCTTGTGGCATGGAGCACATTATTTCCTGGACCAGGGATTGGATCCGTGCCCCATGCAGTGGAAATGCAGAGAGTCAGGGAAGTTCCTCATTTTTATACTTAATTTATCTACTTTTCAAAAGTTCTCTCCTCATAGTATTGCTTATTCAGTAGAAAAATTTTAATTGGTAAAAGAAAAATGATAAAATGTAGCCAATAATGTATAAATTTGAACTTGTGAGACTGAAAATTGATTACACCTGAAATGTTAGGTTTTTCTTTTCAAAATGATGTGGATTTCAGATGGTAATATTTGTTACCTTTCTGTTTTGTTTTTAAAGATCAGATCAGATCAGTCGCTCAGTCGTGTCCGACTCTTTGCGACCCCATAAATCGCAGCATGCCAGGCCTCCCTGTCCATCACCAACTCCCGGAGGTCACTCAGACTCACATCCATCGAGTCAGTGATGCCATCCAGCCATCTCATCCTCTGTTGTCCCCTTCTCCTCTTGCCCCCACTCCCTCCCAGCATCAGAGTCTTCTCCAATGAGTCAACTCTTCGCATGAGGTGGCCAAAGTATTGGAGTTTCAGCTTTAGCATCATTCCTTCCAAAGAAATCCCAGGGCTGGTCTCCTTCATTAGTACCTACATTTTCACTTTATGCACATTCCATCTAGAGAAAAAAAATTGTTAGGCATCAACCAAAGAGCAGAGGAAATGTTGGGTGGCAATGACTTATAACAGCCAGGTGAATTGGCATAAGCAAGAGAAATTTCACCAGAATTTGAGTACTTGTTAACTAACCGAGCAAATGTCAGAGTCCGTAAAGTTGGTAATATAATATATTTTCTATTGAGTTGGAAGGAATGTTCATGTGAAGTGCTCTGTGGATGAAGTGAAAGCAGTTTATCTGACTCAATCGGACATGATGAGTTGAAAATTCTCATTCATGCAAAAAGATGATGTAATGCTGCTGCTGCTGCTAAGTCGCTTCAGTCATGTCCGACTCCGTGTGACCCCAGAGACGGCAGCCCACCAGGCTCCCTCATCCCTGGGATTCTCCAGCCAAGAACACTGAAGTGGGTTGCCATAATAGTTGTCTAAATTTTAGATGACAATTGGAGAGGTATCCTTGGTTAAGTTAGTAAAACGTTGTGAGGTCACGTTGAAGTATTTTGCTATTGGAATATTGGAGGGGGTGCAAGATAATGAAGGATGTTGTATGGGAGGGCTTTTCACTCACCCCCAGTTTGGCCCTTGACCACACTGATGGGTTACATTGGGTCATTCAGTTCATTTTTTAAAAAATTGAAGCATAGTTGATTTACAATGTTGTGTTAACTTCTGTTGTGCAGCAAAGGGATGGACTTATACCTATATACATTCTTTAATGTTCTTTTCCATTATGGTTGATCACAGGATACTGAATATAGTTCCACATTCAGTTTACTTTTAAAAATGTAGCAGATATGGTTGAACACATTCCTAAAGATTAAAAATTCACCTATGGTTCTCCATTGACTTTATCCATGTATCTTTTGGGGGCATTAGTATGCTTATTGACTTTTATAAAATTTTTACATATTGATCCTCCATTATGTTTGCTTACAAATATTTTTCTTTCGTTTGTTTAAAATTTTCAACTATTATTGTTAGATGCTTGGGAATTTTTCATCTTTATGTGGTGAAATTTTATTTTTCTTTGTTGGTTTTCCCATGTCTTTAAAATATTCCAATCATAATTTCAAATATACATTTTCTTTTCTTTTTAGTAATTTAAAATTAAATAAATGATTTGTAATTTTATTATAAAATAAATAAAACTTTAAACTGGTTTGCTTCTTTTTAAATTTTTTTACACATTGCTTAATCCATCTGTCATATCTTTGAGTTTATGAGGGTAATAGCTGATTCATTTTAACTTTCAAGTGTTTGTTTTAGGTGTAATATCGCTATAAGTATTCTCAGTTCTTGATCAGTTGTTATACCTGTGGTCGACATAAATGTATAAATATTCATTCATTCAGTAGCTTTAACCATTGCCCCCATAAAACTTTCATCAACATACAGTACTTGACTGAAAACCAAAGACGTTGACATGCTTACTATTCTCTTCTGCTGGTGCAGTTGCAAATATTATAATCATAATGATTATAATCATTATAATCTTTCTTTACAAGAAGATCACTCCTGAAGTTGTCTGTGAAAGTTCGAACAAATGATGAGGTTTTCTGGGGCAAGTACTTCCATCTCCTTGGGAATTCAGTTATACCTGCTCTGATTATCATAAAACAGAAAGAAATGGAGACTAAAATAATTGTTAGAGACCAACTCCCCTGACCCACCATCCCTGAACACAGGTTTTGCTGATTCAGCTTACTTTATTATTGGGTTCTTCATGTGTAGGGATTTTAAAAGTGGGCTTATGAATCTTTTGGTACATATAAAAGAGAACCAGTCATCATCTGTTCCTCTCTAATTTATTCTCTTTTGGTGCATTTTGAATCTCCCCACAACTTAATGATTTTCTGAAATGAGAGAACTTGGCTCAAAATAGGACTGAATGGCAAGTAATTTGTGATCATATTGGAATATTCCCTTATTTATACCTATTTTATCGAATGCCTTAGTGTTATTAGCATTTCTTATGAAAATAATTCTAGATTCTGTTAAAGGAACATTTGAACTATTTCAACATCTCTTATTTCTATCGTTAGGTGATGTAGAACCAGTGTGAATTAGGTGCTTAAAAATTTAGTATGGATGTGGTTAGATGTGTTAGAAAGGATGCACTGAGATAGTTCGTTTAAGATTCAATGACTAAATAGTCTCCTCTCCCAAATACACACACACACACACACACACACACACACACACACACACACACTCTTCTCTGGAGGTCAAGGTGGGAAAGAGGAAAAGAGGTAAATAATTGCTTATAAGCGTGTCATCATAAGCTATTTTTAAAGATACCATACTCTAGAGCTTTCTGATTTAGGTAGTCAAGAAAATTAGAATCATTCATATTAGAAATCCTAAAGTTAAAATCTCAATTATTTGACACCTCATTAGTAAGGCACTTTTTTCCCTTAGTATTTTATTTAGCATTCAGTATTTTTATAGACTAGCCAATATCATCTGATAATTTCAGATGCTATATGAATTGATGCTTTTGAACTGTGGTGTTGGAGAAGACTCTTGAGAGTCCCTTGGACTGCAAGAAGATCCAACCAGTCCATTCTGAAGGAGATCAATCCTGGAATTTCTTTGGAAGGAATGATGCTAAAGCTGAAACTCCAGTATTTTGGCCACCTCATGCGAAGAGTTGACTCATTGGAGAAGACTCTGATGCTGGGAGGGATTGAGGGCAGGAGGAGAAGGGGACGACAGAGGATGAGATGGCTGGATGGCATCACTGACTCGATGGATGCGAGTCTGAGTGACCTCCGGGAGCTTGTGATGGACAGGGAGGCCTGGCGTGCTGCGGTTCATGGGGTCGCAAAGAGTCGGACACGACTGAGCGACTGATCTGATCTGATCTGATACGATTTCCCTGTGCTGTGCGTCACACCCTTGCATCTGATTTTATACCCAGCAGTTTGTTCCTCTTCATCCCCTTCCCCTATTTTACCCTCTACCCCTTTCCCTACTGGGCTACTAGTTTGTTCTCTGTATCTGTGTGTCTGAAAGCACTTTTAATTGCTTCTTTTTTCCCCCAAGAATTTCACTATTCTTGCTGGAGACGCTGATGAATGGCTGATGTGGAGCCTTCCGAAAGGCATGGAGTACTTAGATAATAAAACAAAATTGTTTGGTGGAGAAGAGATTGTTTATGCTTTTCTTTTCTTGCTTACTTAAGGCCTACATCTACTTTAGAGAGATCAATATTCCTGAATTGCAAACTTTGTAGAAGCTGAAGGAAATGGTCTTTGTCAAGCTGAAATGTTAACCCTCTCTCTGCTTTGTTATCCCAACCCACCCTCTTTTCCTTCTTAGAAAACCTGAGCTGGGTCTGGGCTCCTGAGAGCTCAGTGCAGGGTGGAAATATTTGCTGAGGCCGCCCCGAGTCATATTTTGATTGCTTGGCGTCCTCAGCTCTCCAGCCCTCATCTTCATCAGCTTCTCCTGGGGAGGCCTCCTCTGACTCAGGAACTAGGTAGACTCCCTGGGATATGTTCTCAGCACAATCCAGTTTCTTCTATCAGAGCCTCCACCTATTTCATGGTTTTATCTGCCTAATTTTCTGTCTTTGCTGCACTGTAAAATCCACAGTGCAGAGATGCCGCCTGTCTTGTTTTCATGGCCAGTGTTGGTTCAAGGTAAGACACGGCAAGGCTGAGTCTTCCAGTAATTTCTCAAGCTAAAAATGCCCAACTGTTGAAAGTTAATAACCCATGAAACCTTTTTACTGCTTCCAACCACAGCAGCAGCCACAGGCTTGCCTGCAGCCCTCAGAGCCAGAGCTGCCAGAAGCTACCCTCCTTCTCTCTGGGCTGGGGTTCCATGTCCCCAGGGGCCACGTGGGGTGACTTTTCTGCCACTGCCTGTGTGGTCAGTTCGACATGGGTCACTCCCATTCTCCAATACACAAAATCAGATCTTTTCCAAGTTATGGGTGGAAAGAAGTGACTTGCTTATAGGACTAAGTGGAGAAGAACAGTACAGTGAAGGGGGAACTAGATGTTACTGTTTCCTTTGCATGTCCTGTTAATGTTTCCAAGTACAGTCAAAGCAAACTGTAACCAATATACTTGATATCAAACCATAAGTGATTAATCATTTAAAAATAGCATTTTCTCTTATAACACGAGCAGTTGTGGAAGCAGTTACTAGGAGTATCACCACATAGAGAAGCTTTTTGGAGTTGAAATTGTTTTTTTCTTAAGTAATGGATTTTCAGCCTTACTTTGCTTAAATAGCTTGAATTGAAGGTATTGTTGTTACTCAGTCATTCAGTCGTGTCCAACACTTTGTGATCTCATGGACTGCAGCATGCCAGCTTCCCTGTCCTTCACTATCTCCTGGAGTTTGCTCAGACTCATGTCCCTTGAGTCAGTGATGCCATCCAACCATACCCTCCTTTGTCAACCCTCTTCTCTTCCTGCCCTCAATCTTTCCCAGCATCAGGGTCTTTTCTAATGAGTTGACTCTTTTCATCAGGTGGCCAAAATATTGGAGCTTAAGCTTTAGCATCCTTCCAGTGATATTCAGGGTTGATTTCCTTTAGGATTGACTAGTTTGATTTTCTTACAGTCCAAGGGACTCTCAAGAGTCTACTCCAACACTACAATTTGAAAGCATTAATTCGTTGGTGCTCAGCCTTCTCTATGGTCCCTCTCTCACATCCATACATGACTACTGGAAAAACTATACCTTTGACTAGATGGACCTTTGTCGACCAAGTGATATCTGTTTTCTAAAACTTTGTTTAGGTTTGTCATAGCTTTTCTTCCAAGGAGCAAGCGTCTTTTAATTTCGTGGCAGCAGTCACTGTCTGCAGTGATTTTGGAGCCCAAGAAAATAAAATCTGCCACTGTTTCCACTTTCCCCATGTCTACTTGCCATTTGGAGTTACCAATTACCTTACATTAATTGGCAATTTGGGTTTCTTGGGTGGCAATAGTGGTAAAGAACCTGCCTGCCAATGCAGGAGAGATAAGAAATGTGGGTTTCATCCCTGGGTTGGGAAGATTCCCTGGAGGAAAGCATGGCAACCCACTCCAATATTCATGCCTGGAGAATCCTATGGACAGAGTTGGATATGACTGAATTGATTTAACACACATGCAATTGGCAATTAATCCAAGTATATGTAAATATAAAGCCTGTCTACATTAAAAATATTTAATCAACAATTATTATGCCTACTATGTGAGGTGGTATTTAAGCCATCAGATTAGGGGACTGCAGAGAACAAACACAGACCCCTGCCCCTGTGGAATTTATATTCTAGTGAGGACTGCATATTTTGATTTTGTAATGCTGATGTGACTTAAACCTTTTAAATAGTTCGAATAGTTGGATAGTTTCATGACATAAATGCTGCATTTCATTTAGGGTGTTTTGGGGGGGTGTCCATGAAAATAATTCTATGGCAGATCTATAAACCCGTTGGTTAGGATGTAAAGTTATTGAGTTTAAAGCCAGTTTAGAATCTGTCCACACTGTATCCTTAGGACATGAATCATTTACCTTTATAGTGTCTGAAGGGGTTTGGAAGAGAATGAAGTGGGTTTGCAGAAATTCCTCTCCTTAAATCGGAAACTGTGGGCATCTTCTATTTGTACAGAATTCGGGAGGTTTAGAGCCAAGAACTTCTTCACTTATCCACAAGAAGGTCGAGGTCCCCACATGTGAAGGATTCCACGTGGTTCCCTCAGCACGTCTGCGAGTCAACTGGAATTAGCCCTTCAGTGTCCATGTCGGAGCCTCATGAGCTCTGGGACTTTTATGCTCACATTCAATTTGAAGCAGTTAAAACAGTGGTTGGCACATAGAAAACACTTAATAGACACTTTGTCAAATGGGTGAATGAATGCTTTTTTTTTTCCCCCTCTGAGTACTCTATGAATAAATTATCCTTCATTGACTGAAATAAACTGAGGACATTTTTCTAATCTGTTGGTATCTGGGTTAGGCTTACAAGGAAATATACCTACGTACCTTCAAGGAAAGAGAACTTTTCTAACTGATTAAGAGAAACATCTCTTCCTGGAAAAATCTAATTAATAATATTGCTGCCTGTGAATATAAAACTCTGTTCTACCTGGAGTCTGTCAGATGAGAGCAACAAGGATGTTGAACAGCTGAAATGAGGATGTGATTTCTTTCCTAAAATAGTTTTAGATTCTTCTAGTTTTAAAATATTCAAACCTAAGCCCCAAATGCACATTTGCATTGTTGTATTTAAATATTGGGACGTTTTTACTCCTGTTGAATCCATTTCCGCATTATCCACGCCTTTTATTCTAGGAACTCATGCTCCTTGAAGAACAGATCAAGTAGAATTAGCTCTGAAATATACTCTATGTAAAATAAAAGCCAAATACATGTTTCTTGTATCACTCTTTCAGATGGTTTTACTCCTAAAACTTAAACTTGCTTATGATGAGAAACTTTGCCACTATCACATCCATTTGCTGTTTATTCAGAACATCTTGGATTTACTTTTCATCATGTAGGCATTTCATTGTCTAGAAAAACACAACAAAACCAAGCACTAAATATCTTCCTTCTTGGAGATTTCCCAGAAGATACTGGGGCCTGACAAGTCTCTGCTTTGAATCGGTAGCTGGGTAGATGACTTCTAGGTTTTGTCCTAATGTTCAGAGTCAACAAGGGGGATGCACACTTACTGATCGCTGAGCAAGACCCACCTCTCCCACTTCTGATGGATGCCAGGGGCCCCGGGTGCTGGGAGGCCTCTATGGTTAATGTGAAGTTTGTAAATGCACTTGCATTTATGAGCAGGATGGCAGAATGCATTATTAATGCCTGCCTGAGAAGGATAACAGGAGGCTTTTGTGGTTTATGCAGTAAACTGTGTTTCCACTTAGAAGTGGACGATAGTAAATAGAAATTGATGATACAGGCAACAGTGAGCAGAACCACTACAGTGCAGCTGCTGGCAGCAGTGGGGAGCCATCAATTCAGGGGTAAACGTTTGCCTGTAAAATGGGTCTATCCTCCACTGGTGAGAGTTAGCACACATTTTTATCACTTTAAAAGTTTTTCACATAAAGATCTCTGAACTTCCATGGTGAGAAAAGCCATATATTCCATAGATGGATGTGTTCTTCATCCATACTGTGGTTTATGAAGTTAACTGTTTTGATAACACATTCTTTTTCATTTTTAAGTAATGTATTTTAAAACATAATGAATTGAAACCAATTTTTCTTCCTTTATTTTGGTATTTCCAACAACAGAAAAAGGCTGTCCTTATTGCAACTATATTATCTTACCCACTTTGTGGTCCTGAGAGATCTTGTTGTTTGGGACAACTTTAGGGCTTTCTGCCCCTGAAGAGTATGTGTGTCAACAAAGATGCGGCCAGGAGAGCCAGGCCTCAGTTCTGGGTCCTGGATTTATGAGCAGCAGGCAGCACGCGTAGACGTTTCTGCTGCTGCCTCTTTGCTGAAGCCGCAGCTGGAGGACCCATGGCCTGGTCAGGAATAAAAGGGTTTCTTCAGGCTGGCCAGGGAAACTCCCCAGCCTGTGGTTACCTGGGAAAGAGACTTGATGCCAAACAATCAAGTTAGGAGGGAGCAATGTGAATACAATTTGTTCCTGAGCTGGGAGTGGCCTTAATGCAGCATATTCCTATCCATCAGGGCCATCACAGACACACTTCCTCAAAAATGTCCATCAGGATAGCTACTAGTGAAGCTCGTAAAAGAACACTTAAGGTTATGGTTCAGAAATCTCACGGGGTTCTTGTTAAAAAACAAGTCGATTTTTTCTGTGTATCCTAATAGCTAATTATCTAAGAGTTGCCGATTATGAATGCTATCTTTGTGAATTATTTTCCCTTCATACTTGTCAGTCTCCTGTGCTCTTTATGGAAAGAAAGAAAACACACCCCCCCCAAAAGCTTCCACCTTTATCGCAGTCAGCAATCAGCAATCAGTTTAGGAACAAGAAGAGACCCCTGTGGACATGGGAGGGATGGAGGCTGGTTGATGGTGTGTTTATCTCAAGCAACACGTGGTATGTGTGTTTGCAAGTACACAGCTTGAGAGATTTTAGTCTCTGCTGTTTGTAACTTATTTCTAAATTATGCATTGCTTTTATTTCCTTAAAGACAGAAGATGGTCCAAATGATCACAAAAAGAATTGGGCAGCATCTTGGGGAAATTTCTCCATAAATCATAGAAAACACATTTCACAAACAGTTTAAAGGTCCCACTGCAGGGCCATCTGGCTCCAGGAACGGTCCTCCTGATTCCTTCCAAGTCTTTGCAGCACACTACTCTGTCTCCATCTCTCTGTGTCTCTCCTTTCTCTGGCTCTCTCTCATTTGGGAGTTTAACATATGCTCTGTAGTGATCTTCACAGGTACAGGCCTAATAAAAATGCTTGTGATTTTTCATCTGCTGCAAAGAGCCGACTCATTGGAAAAGACCCTGATGCTAGGAAAGATTGAGGGCAAGAGAAGAGGGAGTGCGACAGAGGATGAGGTGGTTAGATAGTATCATCGACTCAACGGACATGAGTTTGGGCAAACTTCGGGAGATGGTGAAGGACAGGGAAGCCTGGTGTGCTGTAGTCCATGGGGTTGCAAAGAGCTGGACGTGAGTCAGCAGTTGAACAGCAAGTTACTTTTCACAGATTGCAGAGAAGTGTAAGAAGGATGGATATCACTGAATCTCCTTGCTCAGAAAGCAGGGAGGGAAGTTGGCTTCCGTGGCTGTATTTCTGATCTCAGAGGATAGCGGCTAAACTATTTAGAAGTGAAAAATATATGCTTTAATGTTAGATTATGGTTTTGCATTCTTCAGTTTGTCATAAAATTTATTGCCCTGTGGAATGAGTACATGATGTTTTCGGATTAGGCCCAGATGTATATCCAGAATGCAAAATTGCAGAGAGAAATGTTTAACATATGGTCTGGATTCTTAGGCAAGTTATGAAACCTCAGGGTCTCAAGAACTATTATGACCTAGATGTTATAAAACAGGGTAATTTAGAGGATATTTGTACTTTTTCATTATAGGTGTGTTGTGAATGAGATCCCAACAGGTTTGGGGGAAAACATTTCAGTGACAATAAGCTTTGTTCTGCAAAGTGTTTATCCCATCCCCAGCCAAGAGCCAACAAGTGTGGTGTGCCGTTTTCCCTCTTGAAAGAGAAACAAAAGCTGCTCTTCCCACAGCTAATTCCATGTCTGACAGAGCTGAACTCAGAGACTCAGTGATGAGTATGGAGTCCTGGGTTACTTCCCTTCATGGAGTTTGTAGTGCTGAGCTAAGTCGCTTTAGTCATGTCCGACTCTTTGCGACCCCATACACTGTAGCCCACCAGGCTCCTCTGCCCATAGAATTTTCTAGGCAAGAATACTGGAGTAGGTTGCCAAGCCCTTCTCCGGGGTATCTTCCCGACCCAGGGATTGAACCTATGTCTCTTATGTCTCCTGCACTGGATGGCAGGTTCTTCACCATTAGCGCCACCTGGGCCCTTGGAATTTGTAGTTGGGCATTTTTAGTTCCAAGCAGTGTTTGGGACTGAATGTTTGTGTCCCTTAAAAATTCACATGTTGAAACTCTAACCCTTAAAGTGATGGTGTTTGAAGATGAGTCTCTGGGATGTAGTTAGGATCAGACGAGGCCGTGAGGATGGGACCTCATGGTGGGATGCATGCCGTTATAAAGAGAGATGCCAGCACGAACTTAAGAACTTAAGCACGAATGAAAAGAGGCCATGTGCGGGCACAGGGAGAAGGTGGCCATCTGTTAGCCTCAAGGAGAGGCTTCCCCAGGCTGGCCCCTTCAGCTTGACCTCCGAGCCTCCAGAGCTACAAGAAAGTAAACAAACTTTAGTTTCTGAAACCATCCAGTTATGGCAACCTGAGCAGACCAAGACATCCAGTGTAATAAGAGAAGACTGAAATAAACAAAGGAAGCTCTTCTTACCTTTTGTAGTCACTTTGGGTGAATAATGGCCTCCCAAAGATACCAGGTCCTAATTCCATTAAGTGAAAGGTAGGGACTTTAGAGTGAGTGGTAAAGAACCTGCCTGCCAATACAGGAGACATAAGAGACACAGGTTCAGTCCCTGCATTGGGAAGATCCTGTGGAGGAGGGTGTGGCAACTCACTCCAGTATTCTTGCCCGGAGGATCCCAGGGACAGAGGACCCTGGCGGGCTACAGTCCATGGGGTCGCAAAAGAGTTGGCTGCTGAAGCAACTCAGCACACACACAGACAGGGATCTTATCCTGGATTATCTGGGTGGGCTCAAACCCTATCCCTATCCCAAGTGTCCTGGTAAGAGAGACAGACTCCCATAAAGAGGAAGAGGCAAGGTGACCAAGAGGAAGAGGTGGGCTGATGCAGGTGGAACAGGACCACAGTGAGCCTCCCCTGGGGCCTCTGCGGGGAGCATGGCTCAGCCCACAGCTTGACTTTGGGCTTCTGGCCTTCAGAACCGTGGGAATCAGTGTCTATCATTTTGAGCACACACATTACCTGTCACAGGAATGGTGTACCCTATCACTCTTTACTCTCTTTGCATACAGAGCTTGTTAACCAGAAATGCAAAGCTCTGACCTTGAGTTTGGGGGTGTCTGTCACCCCCATAGGAGGAAAGCAAAGTGCAGGGAGGGCGACTTAGGTCTGAAGCTGCCTTCTAGCAGGATGTACGGGACAGGTGGGAGAGAAAGCCTTTTGGCTTCCAGGTCATCGCGGACACCAGCTGGCCTCCTCTTGGCCCGAGGGCAGACCCAGGCCCCATGTCTGTGAGGGGTTTGGAGGTTTACCCCTGCAGCATTTCCAGATGCTGGAAAAGAGATTCTGTTTGGGCTGAGAGAAAGGATTCCGGCTACTCTGAGAAAAGTGCTTCTTTGCCGGATCACACCTCCATCCTGTGAAAGGTTAATGTGAAGTTTCTTATCAACATTTCCACTCCGCTTTATTTCTATGACAACGAATGTGTGGGTGATGCTTCTGAGGACGAAGGCTTTAGTGTGGTTCCAACTCAGCAGAGAGAAAATGGGGGCAGCGACGGGGTTGGCATGGTCTTTCTCTACTGGTTTCTCTCAAGCTGGGCCTTGAGGTTAGCTGTTTCTTGCTGCAAAGCCCACTCTGCTCAAGGGACCAAGAAAATGGGGTGCTTTGAGAACGCCTCTGTTCAAAAAGGCCGACTTTCTCAAAACCTAGGTCATAATTAATTGACTGAAAGTTTAATTTTGCATCCCTGTCGGGGGTTTGGCTGAACACCAGCCCTGTAATAGCTAGCACATGTAGGGATGTCCGCTAACTCCACCTTTTCTGGATTTCTTTCCTTCTTTCAGAGACACATCTAAAGTTTTTTGAGTTTCTCTGTGTGTTGTTTGTATTTGCCAGGATAACACAGCGCTTGCCTTATTCTCTTATCCATCAACTTCGTGTGAACGATATGGATAGCTGGGCCAGTTGCCCAGTTCCCCATTTTTCTGCTTTAACTGATCAAAACTTAAAGCATAATACTAACAAATACCATCTGTGTCATCTTTCTAAAATCCGTCTGGTAATCTGGAAAGCTTGTTAATTACTCACAAAGAAAATAAAGCATAAATAAAACCTCTGCAAATCTCTGCCTTCCTGTTTATTATGAGAAACTTTGAACAAATAAATATTTTGCAGAGTAAATGCCTGAGAACTTATGCCAGGAAGGCCAAGAGATTACGTTAAAAAAAATAACATACTGCACACAGGGGATTCCACTATGAACTAGAGACACTAATTATTTGTTGAATTACTTCCTTTCTCTCTCTTTGACCTTTCTGGGGAGTTACCCACAACCTGTTTCAAGAAGCATTTATATTTTTAATTCATTCAGCATATGAACTTACACCTTTATTATGTGTGCATTAATTAAAGCATCCGAAGTGTCGTGAAAAGAGGAGATACAGGAAGAGAGAGAAAGCCTCCCACATATGTGAATGTCTAGCATCCATGGACCAGAAGAGCCATGGTCCTGGACCACTGTACCCAGAAAGGCAGGTCTGCTCTGGGCCAAATCTGAGATGCTCAGTCCCAGCATGGACCTGTCCTGGGGGAACAGCTGGGACCGGAGCAATCCTGGATGGGGAGATTCTAGGGATCTTTGTTGTCGTCTGTATTTGGACTCATCAATTTCAGGGTGAGTCATAGAGGACACTGAAAAGTCCATATTAAACTCGGAAAGGGGGAAGACAGAGGACAGAGAGAGAAGGCAAACAGGAAACCTGTTCAACAACAGAAACAAATGAAAAACACTTCATAAGATTTAGAAACTTAATACAAGTGTCAAAAGAGAAAATACATTCAAAATGATAATGCAATTGAAACGTTAAAAATATCTTCTTAATTATGCTAATAGAGTCCAGTGGTGAGTGGGAGACAGAAGACTAAGTGGAGTAGTAAAGTGTATTAAAGCATTCTGCTCAGTATAATTCAAAAATCTACTGTCTTCTCTTAAGACAGTGTAAGAAGAATGTTAACAAGAAATATAGGTTAAAAGTAACTGGTAGTTAAAATAGAAGGCAAGATACATTGTTTATGTTAGTGTGTATATATATATCTGTCATTTGTTTATCTATATTAAAATACTGGTTATGATAAAAGCAAGGGCTATGCAGTTTATTTGGTGAGTATATGAAAACAAAGGAAATAGTTGATGAAGTTCAAAACAAAAAAGCAAAGAGGAACACAAAAAAGATGACTAAGTATTTCAACTCTATGTGCTAGTTGGTTGAACTACCTCATGAAAGGATAGTCTTTCACACTGGATATAAGACAAAATGTTCAGTGTAAGGCAACATATTTAAAACAAAGTTGCCTTAAAAAGAATAAAAGCTTGAATGTGGACTCTTGTAAATCATGAAAATGGATACAACCCAAATATTAGCATATTAAATATTAAAGATAATAATTCAAAGCAAAAGACTTAAATGAGAGAAAAGAAATATTTTATACTAATAAAGTACAATTCTTGTTTTACAACAGTTATCAATGATTTTCACACTGCATATGTTTTTCTGCACTTGTTTATTTTTCCTAAATGTTTTCGAAATTTTCATGACTTGAAAGATGTCTTACGAACATTCATTTTCATTGGTTCATGAAATTCCACTGCGTAAAATACTGCCATAGTATATTATTTTTGGACCCATAGCTAACAAAAGTATGAGAAAATTTATGAGAAATATAAACTTTAGAAGTAGTACAAAGGTTTCAGCTGGGGAGGAAGGAAGATAGACAGCCCAGGGGAGGGATCATGAAGATGAATTAACTGTGTTGCTAATGTTTTGGTTTTCAAATATTTGTTGCATTGTTTTTATAACCTTATATTTCTTAAATACTGTGTAATACAAAAATTTTAAAATAACATGGTAAATTCTCATTTGTCCATATAAGTTCCATGAAAATCTGTGCTAAATTCTCATTTTGTCCATATAAGTTCCATGAAACTCTGTGCTAAAACAAGTTGCATTAAAAATTAAAATATATAAAGCATGAGAACTCAGTAATTCAATGGGAAATTGAAAGAAGCCAGATAGGGTTAGAGGACTTAAAAAAAAATCTCAGCACCCAAGACTTAAGGCAGTAAAGAAAAGAGAGGCAGTAAAGAAAATTTACTAAATGACTAGAGTCCTCTGTCCATGGAGATTCTCCGGGCAAGAATACTGGAGTGGGTTGCCATGCCCTCCTCCAGGGGATCTTCCTGACCCAAGGATCGAACCCACCTCTCTTGTGTCTCCTGCATTGGTGGGCAGATTCTTTACCACTGTGCTAGCTCCTGGAGTTTGCTCAAATTCATGTCCATTGAGTCTGTGATGAGATAGCTGAATGTACAATGATTTTTTTTCTTTAGCAAGGGTTATGTGAAAAGAAGGTAGTGTAAACAAGTTAACAGTTTACCTAAGAGAGGCAAGGATAAAAGAAAAACAGAGAGAGATGCTCATTGTCCTCCAAAGTAATTACTGAGCAAAAATAGTGCACAATGATGAAATCCAGCAATCTCATCACATGATTGGGCAACAATGCCACTAGAAATACATTGAGTTTTTGCAAGTAACAGCTGTGGTCTTCTTTAAGGACAGGGATAAAGAAGTATGACTTCCTCCACGCACACTATGGTAGCTTTGCTGTTCATACTAAGAGCACTGTCTAGGCCAGCTGCCGATCTGCAAAAGGGCAGAACCCAGTGGCGGGATCCTAGTGGCTAAGATCTCCTGACTCCATAACTGCCCTTGTGGACACATTCCAGGAGATGGTTTAACTTTATAAATAATGCAGTCTTTCTACAGTTTCCTTTCTCTCTAGGTTTTGGTCTCTTTAATATCAAACATTATTGTGCAAAACAATTATTCATTGTTATTGTGCTGTCTGAATCTGGTCAGGAGCTGGTGCCTCATTGCTTAAGGGCAGCAATGGACCTGAGATCCTGACACTTCCTACCGGGCTCTGCGGTTTGCACTGAGCATCATTTGGTAAAATAAATTGTGGAGATAATGTTATTTGGAAGAGGTCTTCAGCTCCACTTACATGTGTATTTTCTTTGGCTTTCTTTCTTGACTGCATTTCTTCCTGAAACTCAGTAACAGGAACACCCAGAGACCTCCGCTTCTTCCATTTCCTTGTAAAGGGAAGGCCATTCTTGGCCCAGTGGATGCATGGGACCAGTGTAACAACAGGAAATTCCTGGTCTCAGCCCATTTTGACCTGGAGCATTCTAAAATACAAACTTTCAAAAACCATAATTATGCCAACATTGATACTTTCTTTTTTTTTGGTCAAGAATGTGGCTTTTGAAACAGATTCCATTATGTCACACTAAACTCTGGATCAATGTTTTATAACAGCACAGTTTCCGTAGTTCCATATCAATTTGATTGAAATAATTATTTAAATATATTTCAAATTTTTATTTTATACTGGAGGATAGGTGATTTACAGGGCTGTGTTAGTTTCAGGTGTACAGCAAAGTGATCCACATGTACATGTATCCATTCTCTTTCAGATTCTTTTCCCATATGACTGTGCTGTGCTCAGTCTTTAAGTTGTGTCTGAATCTTTGTGGCCCCACAGACTATAGCTCACCAAACTCCTCTGTCCCTGGAATTCTCCAGGCAAGAGAGTGGGCTGCTGTTTCCTCCTCCAAGGGATCTTCCCAACCTATGGATCACACCTGTCTCTGGCTTGGCAGAGGAATTCTTTATCACTGTGCCACCTAGGAGCCCCTCTTTTCCCATATAGGTTATTATAAAATATTGAGTAGAGTTCCCTGTGCTACACAACAAGGCAGGTCCTTGTTGGTGATCTATTTTATATACATATTGTGTATATGTTAATCCCAACCTTCTAATTTATCCTTCTACCCTACCAGATTTATAGACAAATTTGATTCATTTAACTAACATTTTCTCCCATCAACATTTTGGATTATTTGTTCTATTTTGGATTATCAGTCCTATTTTGGATTGCTATTTGTAGTCACTATTTTCTTTGAATACAAATGTTTATAGGTTAACCGTTGCAGTTCTAAAAGTGACATCAAGTTATTGTTGTTCACCGGGCGGTATCTGAGCAGTAGAACACATTATGAGGTTTCAGCCAGTGTCAATTTTATCATTTTATTGATCATTTTCATCAATACTACTTACTGTGAACTTGAAAAAATTACTTATAAGATTTTTTTGAATCAGTGAGAAATTTGGGAGGCATTTTATCAGCCAAAATGTGGGAACTAATTGTAGAATAATGTGGGAGGGGAGAAAGGTATGAGGGGTGGCGTTCTCTGGAAAGGAAGGGAGGGGGTCCCAGAACGGGGAAATGGAGGGGCTGGGGGGAGATGGAGGGTGAGCTGGGGGTAGAATAGGTGAGGGGCTGAGGCAGTGGAGGGGTGCCAGGTGAGGTAGGGAGGAATGGATGAGGTGGGGAGGGAGGGGCATGAGATAAGTGAAAGGAGAGGGTAGGAAGGGGTCAAAATAGATTTAGGGTCAGCATGGTCCCTGCAAATAAATCACTCTGCTTCAGAAAAATCTTGAATTTCTCTAAGCATTTTAAGGTATTGCAGGAAGAATTATTCTGAATATTACTGGTTGACAAATAGTTTTTAAAGATATGGGGCTTGACATCTTCTACCCTCCCTAGTAAGACCCATGTTGTCCTTTATCACTAATTCTTTGCTTCTCCTTTGAGCCAGGGGTCAAGGGTAACGGGCACCCTGTGCTCAGCCTGGGGCAGGAGAGGTACAGAGCCTGAGGGGTGGGGCAGAGGCCCTGTGAACTCCGGCAGGTTCCTCTCCAGCAAAGTGCTTGGCTCTGGGAGACGTGGACTGTGGGAGATGTGGACGGTGGGAGACGTGGACGGTGGGAGACGTGGACGGTGGGAGACGTGGATGGTGGGCGACGTGGACGGTAGGAAATGTGGACGGTGGGAAATGGGGACGGTGGGAGATGTGGATGGTGAGAAACGTGGACTGCAGCGTCCTGGCTCTCAGGAGCCCACAGCAAAGAGCACTGTGAGCGGGGATGTGACGAGAGGAGGGTGGCAGCCAGGGTGGACGTCCATCCTGGCCCAATCCTGTGTCACCTTCTCTTTGTCACACACTTGGTCCCCATGAAGGACAGCACTGTGGACTTTCTTCTGCATAGGCAAGTGCATGTGCGTTTTTTTTTTTTTTTTTTTTTAACAGAAATTATTCTTTTTTTAACCTTGAAGTATAGGTGGTTTACAGTGTTGTGCTAATTACTGCTGTGCAGCAAAGTGATTTAGTTATACACAAATATACAGTCTTGTAAATATTCTTTTCCATTATGGTTTATCACAGGATATTGACTATAGTTCTCAGTGCTCTACAGTAGGACCTACTGTTTATCTATCCTGTATATAATAGTTTGCATCTGCTAAACCCAACCCCATCTCCCTTGGCAACACCAGTCTGTTCTCCGTGTCTGTGATTCTGTTTCTGTTTCATAGAACAGCCCATTTGTGTCATAGTTTAGATCCACATATAAATGATATCACATCGTGTTTGTCTTTTTGTTTCCGACTTACTTCACTTAGTATGATAATCTCTAGTTGCAATAACAGGAATCATTCTAATGGCTTTTTATAAGCTGTTTTTCCTTCTCAGCTTTTTTAGGGATATATCAGCATGTTTATGATGAACATACTTTTTAATAGCTTGGACATACAATGTCCAAAATGGCTCAGAAGTGTGTTTTTCACAGTGCTATTGCTAATTTACTTCAGTTGTATCTGACTCTGTGTGACCCTATAGACTGTAGCCTGCCAGGCTCAACCCAGCTGGAGTGGGTTGCCGTTCCTTTCTCCAGGTGATCTTCCCAATTCAAGGATCAAACCCACATCTCCTGTGTCTAATGCATTGGCAGGCAAGTTCTTTACCACTAGCACCACCTGGGAAACCACCCCCCCCCCCTTTTTTTTTACTGTATCTACAGCCAATTATGCATATGGTAATATTTAATAAATTGCTAACTACATAGGCACAACCTTTATGTTTATCTATGAATTTCTTTTTTTATAATACAATTGGTCACCTTCTCTTACATTTATTAGCCATGCTCAAATTGCCCATCATGTCTTATCCAATTTTCTATTGATATGTTTCTTTTGATTGGTAAGATCTTTTTGTACCTTTTATGTTAGAAGTCTTTGCTGGCTTATAAAATGGAAACATTTTCCCAGTTTGTCATTCATCTTTGATACCAAATGTTTGAAGAAAATTCAAAGTTTGATATAGCCTAACTTATCATTCATTCTCTAACAGTCTCTGTATTTATGTGCTGAGGAAAAAGTTCCTGTTACCAGGTCATCAACAGCCTGAGCTGTTTCCCTGGTTGTACTTTTTCAATGGTCATTTTTTCGTATCCCAAATTAACCCCTTTGGAGCACATTATATTGTAAAGCTCAAGTCAGCACACATTGCTTCTGTTTGTTTCTAATGACCAGTCATTTGTCCTCCCATTATTTATTCAATAATTCATTTTCCACTATAGAGCTGAAATGCCATGAATATACTTCAGTGTAATTCTTTAAGTCCTCTTTTTTGTTCCACTTATTTTTCTGTCCTGTGCAATAATCACACTGTTTAAACAATCGATTTATTTTCATTTAATTTAAATTATTAAATATACCTTGATATCTGATGACATCAGTGGAGCTTATTGTTCTTCTTTTTCAGAATCTTTCCACACT
Organism: Tragelaphus eurycerus; assembly: GCA_935064755.1. NCBI lineage: Eukaryota > Metazoa > Chordata > Mammalia > Artiodactyla > Bovidae > Tragelaphus > Tragelaphus eurycerus. The sequence goes on from CAKXYN010000023.1 coordinate 21,035,130, forward strand.
TTGCCTTCCAGACACATTTAAAAATCAGATTGACAGTTTTCAAATACCACTCTCCTCCAAAAAATAGCATTGAAATTTAGACTGGAATTGTACAGCATTTATAAACTAATTTGAAGGGAATTTTAGAATATTTTCCATTTTGAGTCTTTCCATCCAGTGATGAACTAGATTCATTAATTTGCTTAATCCATTAACTTGTTCAGTGCACATTTCTAGTTTTTTTTTTCTTATAAGCCTTAGACACTTCATGTCTATGGTATGTGTGTATTTATATATACATTATGATTTGTTGGTTTTGAAAAGGGAAGTTTTAGTCATAATATTTCTAGCTATTCACTGATATTGTTGAACATTTAAAAATTTTATATTTTATTTATAATTATTAATTTTGCTAATTTTGATGATTGATTCTACTAGTTATCAGATTTTTACTGAAAACTCCTGGGCATTTCAGGGATAGAGAGTCTCTTGGACAGCAAGGAGATCAAACCAGTCAATCCTAAAGAAAATCAACCCTGAATATTGATTAGAAGGATTGTTGCTGATGCTGAAGCTCCACTACTTTGGCCATCTGATGCGAAGAGCTGACTTATTGGAAAAGACCCTGATGCTGGGAAAGATTGAGGACAGAAGGAGAAGGGGGTGACAGAGGATGAGGTGGTTGGATGGTGTCATGGACTCAATGGACATGAGTTTGAGTAAACTCTGGGAGATAGTGAAGGACAGGGAAGCCTGGTGTGCTGCAGTCCATGGGATTGCAAAGAGCTGGACATGACTTAGCGACTGAACAACAACTGAGTGCTTTAATAGTTTACTCTTTGTTACTGGAAAGTAGTATTCCATGGGGAGAAGGCGATGGCACCCCACTCCAGTACTCTTGCCTGGAAAATCCCATGGATGGAGGGGCCTGGTAGGCTGCAGTCCATGAGGTCGCTAAGAGTCAGACACGACTGGGTGACTTCACTTTCACTTTTCACTTTCATGCATTGGAGAAGGAAATGGCAACCCACTCCGGTGTTCTTGCCTGGAGAATCCCAGGGACGAGGGAGCCTGGTGGGCTGCCATCTACGGGGTCGTACAGAGTCAGACACGACTGAAGCGACTTAGCAGCAGCAGTAGCAGCAGCAGTATTCCATGGTAAGAAGATGGTGAAATTCATTTACCCATTCGTCTGCTATGATCTGCTATCTATGAGATCTGCTATCTTACAGATAAAGCTGCAATGAATGTTAGTATATCCCCCCATTTGTTTACATTATAACATATGTTTCCCTTACTCTTGAGGAAGTACCTAGGTGAGGAAGGCTTGAATTATATACTGGCTACCTGTTTAATGTTTTAGAAATTGTCAGATGACTTTCTAACTGGATTGTACCATTTTAAATATCCACCAGCACCTTATGTGAGATTGAATTGCTTCATCTCCTCCCAACACTGGTTGTAATCAATCCTTTTCATTCTAGACATTCTAATGGGTTTGCAAGGATAGCTCTTGAGGTTTTAATTTGTGTTTCCCTAAAGGCCAATGATAGTGAACATTTTTCCCGTGCTTATGTGCCGCTAGCATATTTTCATACACGAAATATCTGTTCAAATTACTCATCCATTTTTAATTATTCTGTTTTGAGAATTCTTCATCTATTCAAGAAAGAAATCTACAATAAGTGGACTTCTGACATAGGATGCAATGATTCACCCGCCCCTTTTTTTAATAGAAATTGTATAGTTTGGTTTTTACACCTAGTTCTGTAATCCATTTTGAGTGATTTTTTTGTGTGTGTGTATCACAGAAGGTTTTTGTTTTGTATCTTTTTTTAAAAAATTTATTTTATATATTTATTTATCTGGCTGTGTTGGCTCTTCATTACTACATGTGGGCTTTCTCTAGATGTGTGGGCTTCTAACTGCAGGGTCTTCTCTTGTTGGGGAGCACAAAGTCTAGGGTACACAGGTTTCAGTAGCTGCTGCACATGGGTTCAGTAGCTGCAGCTCTCCGGCTCCAGAGCTCAGGTGTACAGGCTTAATTGCTCCGAGACTTAATTGCTCCGAGGCATGTGGGATCTTCCTGGACCAGGGCTGAACCTGTGTACCCTGCACTGAAAGATGGATTCTTAATCCCTGGACCACCAGGGAAGCCCTGTTTTGTGTCATTTTCATGTATGTTGTGAGGCAGTGGTTGAGGTTAATTTTTCTCCCAAACTGATATCCAGTTATTGTAGTAACCATTCTTTGAGATGACTTTTCTTTCCCATTGAATCGTTTAGCTTTGAATCTTTGCCAAACATCGATTGGCTGTAAATGCTTGCATCTGTTTTGGAATACTTTTGTTCTGTTCCATTGATGTGTATGTTTATTCTTATGTCAATAACATTCCCTTTCAATTATTTAGATTTTATGGTAATAGCATAAGTTCTCTAAACTTGTTCTTTTTCAATTTGTTTTGGCTGTTCCTGGTCATTTTCATAGGATCTGAGGACTATAGCATCAGTAGTTTTCAGTATTTATTCTTCCTTTTGTCCTTAGGCTCACAAGCCTAGACATTGTATGCTGCCAGAACAGCATTTCATGGCACTCTTCATTTTAGATAAACACAGTTATGTGACAATTTCTGGCCAATCAAGTGCAAGCACAGGTGCTATATAAAACTATCAAGAAGGCTCTTTCAAAGGTGGTGAGAGCAGCAAGTATGCTTTGGTTTTCCTCCTCATTTGTTTGCAATGTAGAGGTAATGACTAAAGCTTTAACAGATCCTTTTCACTCTGAAGATGTAAGGAAGCATTGAAGAGCAGAAAAATAGGAACTAGAAGTCCTTCATTAGTTTTTATTTCCTTTTTTAATCCACTGAGTAACCATACAGATCTTTTCTGAATTATTTTATATAATAAGAAAACTTGTATCTTGTTCTTAGCTTACTAGTATTTTGTGTTGTTCTTCTGTGTATAACCAAACCCATTCCTAATTGACATAGATTCTATGATATTTTTTCTATCTACCCATTTTAGAATGAATGAGTTTTAGCCTAGCCTGTTTCCAGTGCAGTGTAGATCAGCTTTTCTCTACTCTTCTTGGGCTCATTTCTTGATCATTGGAAGTCAATTTTAGTTGCTCTGATTGTTGTCATTGTTGGGTCACTAAGTTGTGTCCGACTTTTGTGATCCCATGGACTGTAGCCCACAGGGTTCCTCTGTCCATAGAATTCTCCAGGCAAGAATACTGGAGCGGGATGTCATTTCTTTCTCCAGGGGATCTTCCCTAATCGAGGGATCGGATCTGGGTCTTCTGCATTGGCAGGTGGATTCTTTACTACTGAACCACCAAGGAAGCCCTGTAGTTTCTTCGATAAAATGAGGCTAATCAGTTAAGTAATGAAACTGTGATTTGAATTCAATTATTTCTGAATCCCAAATCTAGTCTTTTTCTGCCCTGCCAAGCTGCTTGTAATTCATATAATTATTAATTCAACATCCATCTTGTTGCAATACACAGTCGGTGAGAAATTGCCTGGAAGGAATGGATGGGCTATGTCATGGTCTCACACTTTGTGTGTATTATCTGATGCCATCACTAGGTATTATCTGGATGGAGTTGGTTGAGTAGACCAGAAGAGCCTGCTCAGAAGTGAGCAGCATTTCAGGAATGAATTTACATGTATAGAATAATCCATAGTTGGACACTGAAACAATTTAAGAAATCGCTTTCCCTAAAGAAGTTAAACTCTAGGATGCTTTCCCATCAGCTTCAATACCTGGTCAGAATCTTGCTTTGAAGACAATGGTTGAGACAGTTGACATCTTATGTCCTTTTCTAATAATTAGACCAGAGTCATCTTTCACTTTTTTTAAAAAGAAAAATTTTATTCATGAAATCTTTAATTTCATGACTGTTGCTAAAGCTGAAGCTCCAATACTTTAGCCACCTGATGAGAAGAACTGACTCATTGAAAAAGACCCTGATGCTGGGAAAGATTGAGGGCAAGAGGAGAAGGGGTGATAGAAGTTGAGATTGTTAGATAGCATCAGTGACTCCATGGACATGAATTTGAGCAAATTCCGGGAGAGAGTGAAGGACAGAGAAACCTGGCATGCTATAGTCCATGGGGTTGCAAAGAGTTGGACATGATTTAGTGATTGAACAATTATTGTCAAGACTGTAAAACAGAGAAAATAGAATTAGCCATGCACAGTTGTGCCAGAGTATTTGATAAAACAAAGACAGTGGGTCCAGGCACTTAGTAGTGCTACAGTTGTTGCTACTTTTGCTCCCACACTGTCTAATCTTGAAAGGATTTCTCAACTAGAGTTAATTGACTGTGGCTGGTAATCTGACCCAGAGCATGGAACCTGGTGGAAGGAGGAAGCTGTGGGTGGTCTCCTGTGAAATCTAATTTTTGTGACCTCCCCTGGAATGAAGCCCTGAGCTGTGGTTGTCTGTCCAGGACATTGTCACATGGCCAAATAAATTCTTGCTGCATCAGATGCACATATAGGATGGAAGCACGGAAACCTAAACACAGACCCTAGGCTTATGGAAATGAGGTATTTTTACTAGAATGATTTATGGCCTTTTTGGATAGGAAATGTTAAAGGAAGGGACAACCTAAGTCATTTTAATTATTGATGTTTTTATTACAGCCACGGAAGTCTCTGGTCTAGCTTGGAGATGCTTGGAGATGCCTTGACGAATGCCAAGGGAAGAACTCCTAACAATGGAGACTCAACGCTTGTGTTGTTAACCAAAGACATTACTCATGCTCATCAGAGAGCTTCACATAGTCTGTTAATGTGCTTTCTCAGGAAAGTAGGCCAACTATGTGTATGGTTTCCGCTAATGCATTATGAACAACAGTGGGCAGACTGGTCTCTGCCTTTGCTTTGAATTCTTTGTCTTTTTCTTTGTAATGATCAGATCAGATCAGATCAGATCAGTCGCTCAGTCGTGTCCGACTCTTTGCGACCCCATGAACTGCAGCACGCCAGGCCTCCCTATCCATCACCAGCTCTCGGAGATCACTCAGACTCACATTCATTGAGTCAGTGATGCCATCCAGCCATCTCATCCTCTGTCGTCCCCTTCTCCTCTTGCCCCCAATCACTCCCAGCATCAGAGTCTTCTCCAATGAGTCAACTCTTCGCATGAGGTGGCCAAAATACTGGAGTTTCAGCTTTAGCATCATTCCTTCCAAAGAAATCCCAGGGCTGATCTTCAGAATGGACTGGTTGGATCTCCTTGCAGTCCAAGGGACTCTCAAGAGTCTTCTCCAACACCACAGTTCAAAAGCATCAATTCTTCGGCACTCAGCCTTCTTCACAGTCCAGCTCTCACATCCATACATGACCACAGGAAAGACCATAGCCTTGATTAGGCGAACCTTTGTTGGTAAAGTGATGTCTCCGCTTTTGAATATGCTATCTAGGTTGGTCATAACTTTCCTTCCAAGGAGTAAGTGTCTTTTAATTTCATGGCTGCAGTCACCATCTGCAGTGATTTTGGAGCCCAGAAAAATAAAGTCTGACACTGTTTCCACTGTTTCTCCATCTATTTCCCATGTAGTGATGGGACCAGATGCCATGATCTTTGTTTTCTGAATGTTGAGCTTTAAGCCAACCTTTTCACTCTCCACTTTCATTCTCATCAAGAGGCTTTTGAGTTCCTCTTCACTTTCTGCCATAAGGGTGGTATCATCTGCATATCTGAGGTTATTGATATTTCTCCCAGCAATCTTGATTCCAGCTTGTGTTTCCTCCAGTCCAGCATTTCTCATGATGTACTCTGCATATAAGTTAAATAAACATGGTGACAATATACAGCCTTGACGTACTCCTTTTCCTATTTGGAACCAGTCTGTTGTTCCATGACCAGTTAGTTCTAACTGTTGCTTCCTGACCTGCATACAGATTTCTCAAGAGGCAGATCAGGTGGTCTGGTATTCCCATCTCTCTCAGAATTTTCCACAGTTTATTGTGATCCACACAGTCAAAGGCTTTGGCATAGTCAATAAAGCAGAAATAGATGTTTTTCTGGAACTCTCTTGCTTTTTTGATGATCCAGCGGATGTTGGCAATTTGATCTCTGGTTCCTCTGCCTTTTCTAAAACCAGCTTGAACATCAGGAAGTTCACGGTTCACATATTGCTGAAGCCTGGCTTGGAGAATTTTGAGCATTACTTTACTAGCGTGTGAGATGAGTGCAATTGTGCAGTAGTTTGAGCACTCTTTGGTATTGCCTTTCTTTGGGATTGGGATGAAAACTGACCTTTCCCAGTCCTGTGGCCACTGCTGAGTTTTCCAAATTTGCTGGCATATTGAGTGCAGCACTTTCACAGCATCATCTTTCAGGACTTGGAATAGCTCCACTGGAATTCCATCACCTCTACTAGCTTTGTTCGTAGTGATGCTTTCTAAGGCCCACTTGACTTCACATTCCAGGATGTCTGGCTCTAGGTCAGTGATCACACCATCATGATTATCTGGGTCATGAAGCTCTTTTTTGTACAGTTCTTCTGTGTATTCTTGCCACCTCTTCTTAATATCTTCTGCTTCCGTTAGGTCCATACCATTTCTGTCCTTTATCGAGCCCATCTTTGCATGAAGTGTTCCTTTGGTATCTCTGATTTTCTTGAATAGATCCTTAGTCTTTCCCATTCTGTTGTTTTCCTCTATTTCTTTGCATTGATCGCTGAAGAAGGCTTTCTTATCTCTTCTTGCTATTCTTTGGAACTCTGCATTCAGATGTTTATATCTTTCCTTTTCTCCTTTGCTTTTCGATAGCTTTCATAAATATTTATCTTCTCATTTCAGATCAGATCAGATCAGTCACTCAGTCGTGTCCGACTCTTTGCAACCCCATGAATCGCAGCATGCCAGGCCTCCCTGTCCATCACCAGCTCTCGGAGGTCACTCAGACTCACATCCATCGAGTCAGTGATGCCATCCAGCCATCTCATCCTCTGTCGTCCCCTTCTCCTCTTGCCCCCAATCCCTCCCAGCATCAGAGTCTTTTCCAATGAGTCAACTCTTCACATGAGGTGGCCAAAGTACTGGAGTTTCAGCTTTAGCATCATTCCTTCCAAAGAAATCCCAGGGCTGACCTCCTTCAGAATGGACTGATTGGATCTCCTTGCAGTCCAAGGGATTGTCAAGAATCTTCTCCAACACCACAGTTCAAAAGCATCAACTCTTCGGCGCTCAGCCTTCTTCACAGTCCAACTCTCACATCCATACATGACCACAGGAAAAACCATAGCCTTGACTAGACGAACCTTCGTTGGCAAAGTAATGTCTCTGCTTTTGAATATGCTATCTAGGTGGGTCATAACTTTCTTTCCAAGGAGTAAGCGTCTTTTAATTTCATGGCTGCAGTCACCATCTGCAGTGATTTTGGAGCCCAGAAAAATAAAGTCTGACACTGTTTCCACTGTTTCCCCATCTATTTCCCATAAAGTGATGGGACCGGATGCCATGATCTTTGCTTTCTGAATGCTGAGCTTTAAGCCAACTTTTTCACTCTCCACTTTCACTTTCATCAAGAGGCTTTTTAGTTCCTCTTCACTTTCTGCCATAAGGGTGGTGTCATCTGCATATCTGAGGTTATTGATATTTCTCCCGGCAATCTTGATTCCAGCTTGTTTCCTCCAGTCCAGCGTTTCTCATGATGTACTCTGCATATAAGTTAAATAAACAGGGTGACAATATACAGCCTTGACGTACTCTTTTTCCTATTTGGAACCAGTCTGTTGTTCCATGTCCAGTTCTGTTTCTTCCTGACCTGCACACAGATTTCTCAAGAGGCAGATCAGGTGGTCTGGTATTCCCATCTCTTTCAGAATTTTCCACAGTTTATTGTGATCCACACAGTCAAAGGCTTTGGCATAGTCAATAAAGCAGAAATAGATGTTTTTCTGGAACTCTCTTGCTTTTTCGATGATCCAGCGAATGTTGGCAATTTGATCTCTGGTTCCTCTGCCTTTTCTAAAACCAGCTTGAACATCAGGAAGTTCACGTTTCACATATTGCTGAAGCCTGGCTTGGAGAATTTTGAGTGTTACTTTATTAGCGTGTGAGATGAGTGCAATTGTGTGGTAGTTTGAGCATTCTTTGGCATTGCCTTTTCTAACCCCAAACCTCATACAGTCCCTGCTCAACTTCCCAGCTGACTCATGAAAATCCCTGGAGAAAAGAAACACTAACATAGAACAAACTTGATCGTGATCTGCCCAGAGAGAAATCTGTGTATGGATCCAGAGAAGAGCTCTTTGTGACCAATGATAGTCCTGCACGATGGTTCATTTTCAAGTTATTTCCTTGAATCCAAAAACTCATTTCATCCAGTTTAAAAGAAAAAAAAAATGCTCTCAACTCTCTTGCTTTCACTCCTCAGCATTTCATAAGATGGAAGAAGAAACCAAAATATTCGGTTTCATTTTCATGGTTTTTGTCCCTTCTCCCAAATGCACTGAAGTTGAGCCCACACAATCATCATGGCTCACTCAAAGTGGATGGGGATTTTCTGGAAGACTTGGGTCCTCCCACCCCCATTGTACAATCCTCTAGGCTTTTGTTTCCCTTTGGTAACATTCGGACATTTGGTAGACAGTCTTGTCCAGCAGAGGCACGATTCACTTTTTCTCTGCTTTCACACCAGAAACAACTGGGAGCTGAGGAACGCCCTTCTCTCTGCAGGGCAATGTCGGAAACTCTATGTTATTTTGCAGCCCTCAGAGCCATGCGTTGGGCTGACTGCCAGGCTTCTCCCTGAACTAGAAGATTTCCTTCATGTTTGGCTTTCGCCTCCAAGTTCCCTGGGAAAGCACAAGATCATAGTTCTTGAAAAGTCATTTTTCTATTAGAAAATAGATCTTTACCAATCATTTTGTACTCAATTGCTGATCTTTTTGAGAGAAAAGCAAGTACGGAAAGTTCAAAAGTTTGCTGTTCATGAGAAATGTTGGCCTAACATTTCCTCACTGCCCAGCTTCCCGCCCTGGCCCATGGCTGGTTTCCTGTAGTAACCTTGCCCTGTCCACCTCCACCCACAAGTTCCAGGACTTCTATAAATCCTGCCTTCACTGAGCCCTCCCCTCATCACAGGTGGGGGGTCACCTGTACTTCTTGTCACAGCCCAGCTGATCCATGTCCTCGAAGAGCCCTCAAGGTAACACTGACCCAGTCTTGGGAGCCAGGAGGCCAGGGCTACATCACAGCTGCGGCCAGCTTCCCTCTCCTCCTGCTGGTCACTGGTCTTGGTCTAGAGGAATCATTCTGGTCCACAGTACTGTACATATGTAGGTCTTCTCCTCCATCATCCACCTGCCTCAATCCAGCAACACAAACGGGCCCAGCGCTTGCTTCTGTGCTTGTTTGTACAAGAAAGGAGACCCCCTGATTCACATTCCTCTCTCCCTCCCTCCCTTCCTTCTCTCCCTCCCTCCATCCTTCTGTCTTCCCTCCCCTTGTAGATGAAGATGACTGAGGTGTCCTGGCCCCCAGGATCCTGCTCCCCATTAGTCCTACATTGCCACTAAGATGCTATAATTAACCATAATGATAGTAATAACAATACAACAAAATCTTCATGTCTTCGTTCTGAGAACAATTTCCTCTTATTGACTCACTGCAATGTTTCTTTATTTCAATTAACTGTACAAAATGAAAGAAACAAGTTAATGGCTCAGAAATGAGCTGGCCCCAGATGGGTGATAAATATGAGAAAACTAATTGAGAATAGTAACCGCTCCACAAGGAGCTATGCTATCCCAAAAGAAGCTCTTAGAATATTTATTGTGATTTGCATGTTCTTGGAACCATGATATTTTAAAGGGTGCTTTGTTTCGCTGAATGGTTGGAGCTGTGGTTTTGGATGGATTCAGACTCTTCTGCAGGATTGCACATTCATTCTGCTTGCAGTCAACTTCCCCCAGTAACTCCGATTTCATGATTCTACTTTGTAGATGAGTTTTCTCTCTTTCTGGAGGGAACATTTGTTTTAGGCAGCACCCCCTGAGCCAGGGTCCACATGCCTCCTGCCTCTGTCCTCATGCGCGGCCAAGCCAGGTGGACACAACTCCTACTGAGCCCCCGGGGGGCAGCACGTCCTCAGGGCCCGGCGCTCTGCCCCCGGTACCCCCGGGTTGCCGCCTGGACTGGGGTGAGCCTCCTTCCTCAGCCATGTGGTGCCAGAGAAGTGGGGCTCCCAGCTTCTTCCTCTGAGGACAGGTCTATCTAGAAATAGTTCCTAAATCAAGAAATAATCTACTTAACCAAACTGACAGTTTCTGAGAGAAGAGAATGTTTCTCTTTAACTCAAGAACCTGATGGTTTGAACAGCCCTGAGGTGGCTGCCTGATCCCCGTTGGACACTCGGACCTTCCATAAATACCAAGGGTATAGACAGATCAAGAGAAATCTCATGGGATGCCTGGCAGCTCTGAAACAACATGCAGTGCATTTTCTGACAGATCAAAGATTTGTACCATTGCGAGTCCTGCTCTGGGCCCTGCTCTGATCCCTGCTCTGTGCCCTGTTCTGAGCCCTGCTCTGAGTCCTGTTCTAAGCCCTATTCTGAGCCCTGCTCTGAGTCCTGTTCTGAGCCCTATTCTGAGCCCTGCTCTGAGTCCTGCTCTGAGCCTCCTCTGAGCCCTGTTCTGAGTCCTGTTCTGCCCCCTGCTCTGCCCCCTGCTCTGAGCCCTGTTCTGAGCCCTGTTCTGCCCCCTGCTCTGAGTCCTGCTCTGCCCCCTGCTCTGAGCCCTGTTCTGCCCCCTGCTCTGCCCCCTGTTCTGAGTCCTGTTCTGTACCCTGTTTTGAGCCTTGTTCTGAGTCTTATTCTGAACCCTGCTCTGAGTCCTGCTCTGAGCCCTGCTCTGAGCTGTGTTGTGAGCTGGGATGGTGCCTAGTCTGCAGGGTCTGCTCTGCTTCCAGGTTGGAAAACAGACAAAGAGACTCTTGTGCTGGTTCCTGGAGTGGAGCTGAGCAGCCCGCCCCCCCATCCCCCAGCCATCATGAGGGTTCAGGGGCTTTTCTGGAATAATCTGGCAGCCTCACCGTCTGTAGGGGAAGTTGTTGTCTTGCTGCAGTGTTACTGTAAGGCTTTTTCACGAGTGGATGACAGGGACCCCTGACAGTCTTTCTGTCTGGTGCCCTGGGCAGGAGCCACCCATATCTGAGGAGGGCAGAGGACCCGTGCATGTGGCAGGAGGCCCTGCGAACCGGGTTGGCCACAGTGGCCTGCGTGACTCTGTGTCCATGGCCTGGGCCTGGTTCTACCACCAAGGCTTTGTGTGTGGCCGGCGGAGGACAGCCAAGCCTGGGAGTCTCAGGCTTTCCCCAGGCCAGGTTGTCAGCGAGCACTGAAGTCCAGGGCTGAGGCTTTGTGTGGGGTGGGTTAGCACGTGACTTCCAGCCCCTGAGAAGCGGCATTGTCACCTCCGAGGAGGGTGGATTTGTACACCCTTGGCCCTAAGCCCCAGCCAATCTCAAGGAGCCAGGCGCAGACCCACCTGTGGCCCCAAGCCCCTCCACGGACAGATGCGGGCTCTGGATCTGGATGGATGAGCGGGCATCTCCCTACTCTGGCGTCTGCTTGCCCGTAACCCCCTTGTCCTCTGCACCTGGAGAGCCCTATGTGTACTGGGATCTCTGACTTCTGATTCCCTTTGGGCTTGGCTGTAAGAACCCCCTTGGGGGTGGAGTGGGCAGTGAGGGGAGAGGACCTGGGATGCTCCCTGGCTCAGGGCCAGCTGTGCTTCTCCACTGGTGTGCTGCTTCCCCTACTGTTCTTCTCTGTCAGCTCAGGCCTTTGTGTCTGTCCTGCAGTCCTTCTGGGCCCCTGGGGCTCCCTGTTCTCCCCCCAACCTTGTCAATCTCCCCTCACTGATCCTGCCAAAGCTGCTCTGTTGGGGCCCTTGGCTCCTGCCGGGACTCACGGAAATGCCTTGGTTATGTCCTAACTCACTCCAAGCCTGTCCTTGGAGGTCATGGCGGGTGATGCCAAGGTTGTGCTTCTGCAGAGGTCTGGCCATCTGTGGGGAAGTTAGTATTCAGTGTCATAGGTGGGTACATTCTTAGGTATTCCCTTTCCAAAATGCCAAAACTACCACATCCTCTGATAGGTACCAGGTGAAGAAGGCCTGGTTCAGCTAATTTATAAGCAAAAACAGTGTATTTTGCAGATACACCATTTGGCATATTTTTTCAGTTAAAAAACTAAAGCTGTGCTGACCCAGATGCTCCAGGCTGGCTTCAGGGCACAGGCAGCCCCCCTCCTGGTACCCTCTCCTCTCCCTTCACTGGGCATCCTGCCCCCACTCCTGGTTTCTAGCTATGCTGCTTCTCCTGACACCTGCTTCCACATTCTTCTCTAAGAAGGTGAGCAGAACTCCTGGGGAAGTGATCCATCGCATCCTGCTGGCCGCATTAGGCTAGACAGAGTCTTCTGCCTGGAAGTCAGTAATTGTCCTTGTGTTAGAGCAGTGCGATGATGTGCATGGGACTGAGAACCGGCTTCAAGGTCACAAAGGTCAACTCCTCCCCCTTCAGTTCCCTGCTCAGCATCTGGGAGCCGTTGTGATGATGCAGGAAAACACGATGAGCATGATGGATCTGGAGTATTAGCTAAGGCAGCACAGTGTGGGTTCTTCCCCCCACGGAGATGGGTGGCTGAAACCAAAACCTACCAGGAAACAGAGACATTAGGGTCTAGGACCTTACTTCAGTGTGTGGTTGTGTGTGTATGTGTGTGAATGTATGCATGTGTACATTTATATGTATGCTTCTATATACATGTATACACATGTATATGTGTATGCATGCACATGTGTGTATATGTATGTTTTGTGTGTGTGAGTGACTGTGTTGAGCAGAGCTTGGCTGCTGTTAACTTCCTGCTCCTCTCCCGCCAAGAGTCCCCATAGCATCACCAGGGTATTTCTCCTGTCATAAAGGATCCTAAGTTTTGACCCAAGAATTGTAATTGTTGGAATGCATTACTTTGACTCATTTAAGAGAGTTAAAAAAACTCAGGTATGCATGCAGTTTGGAAAATTAAATCTCCTTCCACTGTATTACTGAAAAAGCCAGTACTGTATAACTTCTTAAATAAATACTCAGTTTCATATCAAAAAGAAAATATTCCAAATAAACATAATTTGGTTCAGAGATTCAATGAAATGGCAATTATGGTTTTTTACTTCTTAAAAATATGTGGTTTGATGGTTCCTGCCTTCCTGGGAGATGAAGAGAAGACAAGTCAGACCTGTCTTTGCTACGAGACATGGAGCTTCATTCTTATTGGGCTAGCCCATAGTCATCACGTGTCTCTGTACACGTGTGGCATCTGTCCACTGCCAGAGTGGAAAGAAAGCTGACTGAGGCTCTGGAGACCTGTCGAAAGCTGCCTCTCGATATCTGAGGTCCTTGTGGGCAGTTACTGTACTTTCTTCCCCTGAATGAAAAGACCAGTATCAGTGGTTTTCCGAATTTTCAGTGAAAAACTTTTATTCAAAGAAACACTTACAGGTGCCAAATGCATACAGCTGGCATATGGGCTTTTGTTTAAGAAGACCGTAAACCAAAAGCACTCACTCTCCTACCTGACCCGACCCCCACCCCTGCTCCTACCACATCAGTTAAATTCTCCTGTTCCCTGGACCAGAGGCATGGCTCCATTGACTCCTGTGAGCGTCCCTCCCTTTCTGATGACAGTCCCCCTCCCACATATATGACGGGAGTAGTGGGCCAGCCACATCCAGTGAAGAGGCAGTTAGGAACCTTCCCCGATTTTCTCTGAGCCCTCACATGTGCTCTGTGGTGTCAGGAAGAGAGAGCCTCTGGAGAAGAGTGTGGGGGACTTAAAGGTTGGTGATGACCCTGATGTTGTGGTCTTTCCCTGAAGGGTGTTACTCACCCCTTGCTCTCTGCCCCTCACTCTCAAATGCAAGGCTTGTGTTTTTCTACCAAATAAAGTTACCCAACTGGTAAGGGTCGAACAGTCACCCAAGTTATTCTTCCTGTCACAAGTTAAAAAAGAATAAAGAGCCCTATGTGTTCAGTAAAAATCTCTTCAGAAAAAGGGGGACTAGGAGAGGGCAGCCTGGATGCCATAGTATTTACCTTCTGACAGAAGAAAACATTTTATTTTTTTCATTGTTCTGTTTCTCTTTCTAACACTTTATATTTGACATTATAAGTGCAAAGGGGGAAAACTAGGTTGAATAACTTTGATTTTTGGCTGAGAGTGATTTCTGAAATCTCTGCAAGTACGAGTCGTAAATTATAGCCCGAGCTGAAACCTTTCTTAGATGCTGTCATAACCTGAAGCAGAAATGACCCAGGACAAAACTTTCATTTTTCTTCAACATGTTCACTCTGTGCGTGACATTACGGAACACAGAATAGGCAAGTATGTTTACTAGACTTTCATCATATTATGATGAGGTTCTTGTAAGCAAGTGGGAGCAGCCAACGGGTAATTACACTGAGGACCAGCCAGCATGTGGGCGAGGCTGCCCTGGGCTGGACTGCATCTGATGCACAGACTTGCTTTGTACACAGCTTCAGCTTCTAGAACCCAGTTTCTTTCACTGATTAAAAAAAAAAAAGTTACAGCTAAAAAAAAAAAAACCCTCACACAAGTGGGTCAGTTTAATAGCCTTTTCTCAGTCCTTAATGATGAAGTATCTAATCAGTACATACACAGAATATTTGAGTGTAAAAATAAGGTTTACCAAATAAATCTAATATACACTGAATGTATACCTGAATTTTCAATTCAAATATTCATGAAATATTTATAAAAACTAGCGAAGTATTATGTTACAAAGAAATAAAATTGTGAATAGACAGAGTAAACATTGTGTATTTCTGGCTATGCAATGATATTATGAGTAAGTGCCAACCGTGAAAACAATGCAATAAAACCCCTTCCATTTTGATATTATACAAACATCTGGAAAGTAAGTTTAGGATCAAAGAGGAAGTCAAGCCTGAAATTGCAGAACATTTAGAAAATAACAATAATGGGAAAACTCCAAATAAAAATTCACAACTTATTGCCAAACCTACACTCAGGGGAAAGCAGAATTTATCATAAAACTTAGGTTGTTAAAAAGTAACAGAAAGCAAACCTAGGAAAGGCAGGAGGGAAAATTATTAAAGTTGTGAAAATAAGTCAGAAAAAGGAAAAATAAAAGAATTGATTTACATATAAAGGGCTATTCCTTCAATAGATACATAAATATTAGTCAGATAAAGCCCAATAAATAAATAAATCAGGGAATCAGTAAGGGAAAGAGTGTAAGAATGCCGCAAGAGAAATAAGAATAGGAAAATAACCAGTTTAGACAAACTTGAAATCATTATGAGTCGTTGACAGAAATCTGTCCTAAACAAGATAAAATATAGGATAAAATGAAAGTATGCTGCTGCTGCTGCTAAGTAGCGTCAGTCGTGTCCGACTCTGTGCGACCCCATAAATGGCAGCCCACCAGGCTCCCCTGTCCCTGGGATTCTCCAGGCAAGAACACTGGAGTGGGTTGCCATTTCCTTCTCCAATGCATGAAAGTGAAAAGTGAAAGTGAAGTCGTTCAGTCGTGTCTGACCCTCAGTGACCCCATGGACTGCAGCCCTCCAGGCTCCTCCATCCATGGGATTTTCCAGGCAAGAGTACTGGAGTGGGGTGCCATTGCCTTCTCCAAAATGAAAGTATAAATAACACAGAACTGATGAGAGAGAGAGAGAGATGGAGAGAGAGACGGAGAGAAAGACAGAGAGAGGGAGAGAGGGAGGGAGGGAGGGGGAGAGATGTCTAAAAGATCTACCTCTTAAAAAAATGAAGAGGAAATTCTTCCAAGCTTAAAAGAAACATAAATTTTCATATCTTTTCAACTGTTCTAAAGCTTTTTGATTACTCTTAGAACACCTGTATAAAAGCTATACCAAAACCAGATGAAGGTAGCACAGAACATAAAGCTATAGATCAGTATCACTTATAAATATTGATGACAAATAAATAAAACATTAAGAAGTAGAATCTGGCAGAACAATG
Organism: Tragelaphus eurycerus; assembly: GCA_935064755.1. Lineage (NCBI taxonomy): Eukaryota > Metazoa > Chordata > Mammalia > Artiodactyla > Bovidae > Tragelaphus > Tragelaphus eurycerus. The sequence goes on from CAKXYN010000023.1 coordinate 21,051,165, forward strand.
AAAGAATACATAATAAAGATAGTAATGGACTATAGCCCACTGGTAGAAAAGTAATCCAGGAGTCCATAGGCTGGAAGGAAGGATGGAGGCAAGGAAAAGAGGAAGGAAGGCAGGGAGAAATGGAGTGACTTGAGAAGAAGAACAGCTCTTCCCTGTAGTAAAATGACAACCAATAAACACAGAAAGAAATGGGAGAGTTTGAAGGACCATGTTGCTGCCAGCATGTTAGTTAGTGTTAGCTGCTCAGTCGTGTCCGACTCTTTTGCGACCCCATGGACTGTAGCCTGCCAGGCTCCTCTGTCCGTGAAATTCTCCAGGCAAGAATACTGGAGTGGGTTGTCATTTCCTACTCCAGGGGATCTTCCCGACCTAAGGATCGAACCCAGGTCTCCCGTGTTGCAGGCAGATTCTTTACCGTCTGAGCTACCAGGAAAGCCGCTCCCGCCCACCCCACCCCCCCCCCAAAAAAAACACAACAGTGACCATTAGTATTTGATTCAGACAAAAAATCACTAAGGTTTTCTAAAACTTGTGGGTGAGATATAGATGAGGAAAAAAGCTACTACCAGTCCTGGATATCTGTCTGCCTCCATAGATTACTTACTAATTGCAAAGGAACAATTATGAATATTCATTGGAAGGACTGATCCTGACTGAAGCTCCAATACTTGCGTCACCTTATTTGAAGAGCTGACTCATTGGAAAAGATCCTGATGTTGGGAAAGACTGAGGGCAGGAGGAGAAGAGGGCAACAGAGGATGAGATGGTTGGATGGCATCACTGACTCAATGGACATGAGTTTGAGCAAACTCTGGGAGATAGTAGAGGATGAGGAAGCCTGGCATGCTGCAGTCCATGGGGTCGTGAATAGTTGGACACTACTGAGTGACTGAACAACAACAACAGAGGGTAAAAATGGTCATGTTAACTAGCAGGTATGTTATCCAAACTCACGTGACCCACCACAGATGGACTGACTGACACCAGGCGTCTGCTGTGATGACTGAAGAAACATCATTTCTGTGAATTCCTGCCCCAAATATAGAAGCTGAAACTAAGCTTTAGGACACAGGAAAAACTCAGTTTGAGAGACAGTCTATAAAGCTACTGTCCTGTGCTCTTCAAGACTTCAGTGTCATGAAAGGAAAATAAATTCTGAGGAAAGTTTCCACATTAAAAATGCTAAAGAGATGAGATAACTAAATTTAATGCCTGATTGGATCCTGGATCAGAAGAATAAAATATATAAAGAACAAGATGGGGATGGCTGGCAACACCGGAATATAGACCATGAGTTAGATAATAGGATAGTGTCAGTGCTGCCAGTCTCCTAGATTTGATCCTTGTGTCTGTAGTCATATAGGAGAATGTTCTAGTTTTTAGTACCTACACATTATCAGATTTAGCAGACTAGGTTAATCACATCTACAATTTTCTACCAGATATTTTAGCAAATATATAAGGGAGTGAGTGAGTGAAAGTCAGCCGTGTCTGACTCTTTTCAACCCATGGACTATACAGTCCATGAAATTCTCAAGGCCAGAATACTGGGTAGCTTTTCCCTTCTCCAGGGGATCTTCCCAACCCAGGGATCGAACCTAGGTCTTCCACCTTGCAGGCGGATTCTTTACCTGCTAAGTTGCAAGGGAAGCCCAAAAACATAAAAGCTAGGGGAGAATAAATCTAATAAGAGATTAAGAGTAAATAAATGTGGGCAAGGAACACAGAGAAATTTATGGTGTTATTCTTACAATTTTAACAAAGGCTTGTGAGTTTTTAACAAATAATTAAGAATTATAAGATGGTTCATAGTTAGGAATAAATCTAGTAAGAGAATAAGAGTAAATATATGTGGGCAAGGAACACAGAAAAATTTATGGTACTATTCTTACCTCAGTTCAGTTCAGTTGCTCAGTTGTGTCCGACTCTTTGCGATCCCATGAATCGCAGCATGCCAGGCCTCCTTGTCCATCACCAACTCCCGGAGTCCACCCAAACCTATGTCCATCGAGTCGGTGATGCCATCCAGCCATCTCATCCTCTGTTGTCCCCTTCTCCTCCTGCCTCCAATCCTTCCCAGCATCAGGGTCTTTTCCAATGAGTCAACTCTTCACATGAGGTGGCCAAAGTATTGGAGTTTCAGCTTCAACATCAGTCCTTCCAGTGAACACACAGGACTGATCTCCTTTAGGGTGGACTGGTTGGATCTTCTTGCAGTCCACGGGACTCTCAAGAGTCTTCTCCAACACCACAGTTTAAAAGCATCAATTCTTCAGCACTCAGCTTTGTTTACCATCCAAGTCTCACATCCATACATGACCAGGCGGATCTTTGTTGGCAAAGTAATGTCTCTGCTTTTAAATAACTATCTAGGTTGTCATAACTTTCCTTCCAAGGAGTGTTTTTTAATTTCACGGCTGCAATGACCATCTGCAGTGATTTTGGAGCCCCCCAAAATAAAGTCTGACACGGTTTCCACTGTTTCTCCATCTATTTGCCATGAAGTGATGGGACCAGATGCCATGATCTTAGTTTTCTGAATGTTGAGTTTTAAGCTGATTTTTTCACTCTCCTCCTTCACTTTCATCAAGAGGCTTTTTAGTTCCTCTTCACTTTCTGCCATAAGAGTGGTGTCATCTGCATATCTGAGGTTATTGATATTTCTCCCGGCAATCTTGATTCCAGCTTGTACTTCTTCTAGCCCAGCATTTCTCATGATGTACTTTGCATATAAGTTAAATAAGCAGGGTGACAATATACAGACTTGACGTACTCCTTTTCCTATTTGGAACCAGTCTGTTGTTCACTCTAGTGTAAAAATGAATTCCAAATGTAGGAAATTTGTATATTTAAAAATTGAAAATATTTTAGTAGCAAATACAGTTATTTAGTATTTATGATCATGTACATATGTGTGTGTCAGTAGTAGAAGATGATTGTAGTGATGAAAACTTTTCCAAGAAAGTCAGAAAATCCAGATACCATTAGAAAAGGGTAAATAAATTTACTTCCAAGAGAATAAAACTTTTCCATGTCAAAAAGACTTTACAGAAACTAAAAGAAAAACCAAAAAAAGAGAAAATATTAATAGTTTGAAAAATTAGCATGTAAGTATTAAAACAAGATTCACATGTAAATATTAATACAAAGATGAAGAGGGTTTCTAAAAAACAATTAGAATATGTGAAGGATGTACCTAGACAGCTTGAAAAAAATGAAACAAAATCTAAAAATTATGAAACTAAAGGAAAAATGGGAAGGCAAGTGCCATAACTGCATTCCATTGGATTATCTGACAAGTAAAGTAGACCAGCATGCCTCACAAAATAGGACGGGGCACTGCTGGCTTTGGTGCAGCCTTGTTCGTGCTAAGTCGCTCAGTCATATCCGACTCTTTGTGACCCCATGGACTATAGCCCGCCAGGCTCCTCTGTCTATGGGATTCTCCAGGCAAGAATACTGGAGTGGGTTGCCATCCCCTTCTCCAGCGGATCTTCCTGACCCCGGGATCTAACCCACGTCTCTTGCATCTCCTGCATTGACGGGCAGGTTCTTTACCACCAGTGCCACCTGGGAAGCCCACACTCAGCCTCTTAGTTTATCCTTTAAGAGTGAGAATGAAGATGTGGTTATAATAGGATTTCATGCTATGCTATGCTATGCTAAGTCACTTCAGTCGTGTCCGACTCTGTGTGACCCCATAGACGGCAGCCCACCAGGCTCTGCCATCCCTGGGATTCTCCAGGCAAGAACACTGGAGTGGGTTGACATTTCCTTCTCCAATGCATGAAAGGGAAAAGAGGAAGTGAAGTCGCTCAGTCATGTCTGACTCTTAGCGACCCCATGGACTGCAGCCTACCAGGCTCCTCTGTCTGTGGGGTTTTCCAGGTAAGAGTACTGGAGTGGAGTGCCATAGGATTTCATAGCAGCTTTTATTCATTCTGCTCACCATCCAATTATATTTTCATTCTAATTCCACTCAAATAGATACAAACATCAGGGCTTTCCAAGTCTCATGGGAGTCCTGTGGTGGCGGATCTCAGTGAACTCTGTCTGCCTTAAAAATAGAAGTACCGTCAGAGGAGCAGCTTGCTCTCCCAAAGCCATAGCAGGGGAGCAGGACAAGGTTTACGGCCACCTCCAGGGACAGATGATGTTGGGAACTCACTGTGCACAAAAGTCTCTTGAGACTGAAGGTAACACAGGTGAGAAAGTGAGAAGGGAAGGCATCAGGGACCGCGAACTACTGGCTGCCTCCCAGGTCATTTCACGGAGGCTGCGCAAGCCGAGCCACACCCCAGAGACTAACCGAGAGCAGAGCACACCAACCAGACCCGGGCCGGGAACCACATCAAGTCCTCAGAGGGGTGACCCTCTGTTTCTCATCCCACAGAATTCCTTCCTCACCCAGGAGGCTGATAGCTATTTTCACAGGGCTGTCCACGAGAGGAAAATAGATTGGATCATGACTCATCTGCTACAGTACCATCTTCCTAGGTCACTCCGCTTGATCCTGGAAATAACAACATACAAAGAGAAATAAATTTAAGGCAAAAATTCATCAGGGTTAATGAGGTTAATTGTATATAGAGAAGATGAATGGTTTACTAGGAAGATGCTGTGACTCTGGCTCTTATTAAAGCCTGTGGTGCAAAGACTACAAAGTCATCATTGTTTTGGGCCACCTATTGGTTCAGAATCTTCTGCTTTAAGTAACGGACCTTGGCTGTCTTTTTTTTATGTATTTGCTTGTCTCTCCAGATGTTGGTGGGGGTTTGCCCTTTGACCTCACTATTACGATACATCTACCAAGATTCATTGATTTTAAGTGTGTTCATCTTTTTTCTGTTGGGGCAAAATGGGGTGACAAACTCCAAGCTCTTGTTGGTGAAACTAGAAATGGGAATTAAGCTTTGAATGTTTTCAATATTTGTGACTTACTTGAATGAGAGGAAGGGAGGGAGGGAAGGAGAGAGGGTTGAGTAGCAAAGAATTCCCAGATCTCAGGGGCTGAAAGCTGCAAAGGTGTACAATGAACCTCCAGGGTATTGTTGTGAAGAGCAGGGCAAATTTTTTCCCACAAAAGCAACGATAAGATGAAGAAGCATTGCAGGACTCTAGAAAATGACCAAAGGCATACAGAAATGGAGAAACTTATTCAAGAACAACTGAACCATGATAAGAACAATGGGAGTCTGGCATCTTAGCCAAGGGGCTGCCACCATGCCTCCCATCCCCACCTCCCTCCAGACCGTGGGTCTAGGATGTTGGTCCAGGACTGGGAAAGGCAGGTAGTGAGGATGCTCAGCTTCTTTGCTGGAGGGGTTAACTTGGTTTAGTTGGGGAACAAGGAGACACTCCTTCCCTAGGTGTTCAGTTTAAGGATGGAGGTGGCAAATGACCAAGGAAGGGAACGTCTCAGATGGCTTGAGCTGAGATTCCAGGTGGGATGGGAATAGACTTGCAGAATGTTAACAGAGTAACCCAGAATATAATAAATGGCCATCCTGGGTCTTGAAAAGATCCCACATTTCTGGGAGGTCTTTCATTTGCTTTAATCTTATTTAAAAAAAGCCTATAAAATGAAACTCATCCTAAGTTTGCAAGAGAGCAAAGATTCCAAACCAGGCGTGGGTGATTAAAAAAAAAAATCACAGTATTTTCTTCACTGTTCCATATTATCTGAAGTAAGTAAGTTAGATGTTCAGGAAGAAAAATTATTTTGGGTTAAGAAGCCATCAGTTAATGTACAGAAGCAAGAATGGCTTTTGGAATTCCAGAAGGAATTTATTGAGCAGATTCCATCTTTTTTGGAAAACTAGAGTCAATACTCCTAATTTATTGAGCTTTAGACAGGAGAAGGCAGTGGCACCCCACTCCAGTACTCTTGCCTGGAAAATCCATGGACAGAGGAGCCTGGTAAGCTGCAGTTCATGGGGTCGCTAAAAGTTGGGCACGACTGAATGGCTTCACTTTCACTTTTCACTTTCATACATTGGAGAAGGAAATGACAACCCACTCCAGTGTTCTTGCCTGGAGAATCCCAGGGTCGGGGAAGTCTGGTGGGCTGCTGTCTCTGGGGTCGCACAGAGTTGGACATGATTGAAGGGACTTAGCAGCAGCAGACAGGAAAAAACTATTTACACTGTTGTTCGTTTTCTTTGCACAACTCTGTTACTTTAAAGGAACCCTTCTGTGATTGTTTTTCTAAAAAGTCCCACTCCAAGCACTCCTTGTCTTAGATGGGTGTGACTAATTTACATTTTTGGAGCTCTGAGGTGTAGGGAGTGGAGTGCATTCTGAATTTCCCATTGATTTAATTGCTCTGGGCATGTGCATTCCATATGTTTTATGTGAAATACTCACAGAGCTCTGCACTTCATCAAATGAAACCGTGAGGAAGTTGGCAACCAGAATGATGATTGGAATGGGAGAATTAGGCAAATGAGGGTGAGAGAGCTGGTGTGATGATATCAAATATCCGAAAACCACAAGAATTTTAATTACTTTCAAAACACTGCACAGACTTCTTAGAAAACATGAAGCGGAGGTTTATTTAGTTACATCTCTTATGCAGCGCTGCTTAGCCAATAAGGTATCCTTGGATGAGAAACAGTTTCATGTATTGTAAATGGCTACTTCTTTATAAAAAAATTCAAGTATGGTTGATGGTTTTTTGTTGTTGTTTAGTTGCTAAGTCATGTCTGACTCTTTTGTGACCCCATGGATTGTAGCCTGCAAGGCTACTCTGTCCATGGGATTTCCCAGGCAAGAATACTGGAGTGGGTTGCCATTTCCTTCTCCAGGGGATCTTCCAGATCCAGGGATCTAAGCCATGTCTCCTGCCTTAGCAGGCAGATTCTTTTTCCACTGAGCCACCAGGGAAATCCTATAGTTGATTTACAATGTTGCATAATTTCTGCTGTACAACAAAGTGACTCAGTTATACATACATATTCTTTTTTCATATTCTTCTTCTTCATTACAGTTTATCACAGGATGTTGAATATAGTTCTCTGTGCTGTGTTGTAGGTCCTTGTTTTTTATCCATCCTATGTATGCTAGTTTGCATCCGCTAATCCCAAACTCCCAGTTCACCACTCCTATTCGCCCCGCCCCCCTTGGCAATCTCAAGTCTGTTCTCTGTATCTGAGTCTGTTTCTGTTTCATGGACAAGTTCAGAAAACGGCTATTTCTAATGCAAGGGGGCGATTTCTACTGAAATAGTCTGTTTCTAATGGAAAAGCTGCTAAAGCGCAGGCTTGATTGGTAACTGAAATTGTTTTAAATTTACAACATCTTGCTCTTCTTATCACAGTAAATGTATTATGACTTATTTTATCACTGTTTTCATCAAACTGGCAAAAATGGACCTATTCCACTTTATGCTCCATTTTCCATCTTTTTTCTGGACTGTGTAAGTACCGCAGTCCTTATGCGGTAAGTACCGCAGTCCTTATGCGGTACTTAGTCTACTGTTGCAGTATAGTTGCTGTGGTCCTGTTAGCAGGAGCAGTACTCACACACAGTGGTGCCTGATAAACAAAGAAAGTGTCGTCTCTTTCCTCAGCAGGCTCAATTTAGACAATAAGCTACTGACCAAATACAGAAATAATTTCAAATCATGGGGAATTCTGAAAAAAGTTCTGGAGGGTGATGGGGAGGAGCCAACAATATACGCTTATCAGGGAGACTCTCTGAAGGCTCATGACCTTCAGGGATGCATCCTGAGGGATGGAGACGAGCCAGGCTCCACTGGGAAGATAGTCCTTGCTTTGTGTCTTGTATTTGATGTTACTTCCTACACCTAGATAGCATATTCAAAAGCAGAGACGTTACTTTACCAACAAAGGTTCGCCTAGTCAAGGCTATGGTCTTTCCTGTGGTCATGTATGGATGTGAGAGCTGGACTGTGAAGAAGGCTGAGTGCCGAAGAATTGATGCTTTTGAACTGTGGTGTTGGAGAAGACTCTTGAGAGTCCCTTGGACTGCAAGAAGATCCAACCAGTCCATTCTGAAGGAGATCAATCCTGGAATTTCTTTAGAAGGAATGATGCTAAAGCTGAAACTCCAGTATTTTGGCCACCTCATGCGAAGAGTTGACTCATTGGAGAAGACTCTGATGCTGGGAGGGATTGAGGGCAGGAGGAGAAGGGGACGACAGAGGATGAGATGGCTGGATGGCATCACTGACTCGATGGATATGAGTCTGGGTGACCTCCGGGGGCTGGTGATGGACAGGGAGGCCTGGCGTGCTGCGGTTCATGGGGTCACAAAGAGTCGGACACGACTGAGCGACTGATCTGATCTGATCTGATCTGACCTACACTTAGTGGCTCACATCTTGGTCTATATGGTTACTTCTGAAAACCTCAGTCTTTATTCTGTAACAACAAGATTGTTAACTAATAACTCATTAACTCATCCATGACATGTTTGTAAATAAGGATTTTACATGATAATATACAAAAAGGACTTGCCATACAGGATGCATTGAATTATGCATTTCATATTAGTACATTCTGTCCCTTTTCCTATTTAACCACACAAGGTCAGAAATAGTCATGCAGATTTATGAGTAAATTGGTATCATCCAAAACCATCCGCTAGTATCTGGGCAGACTTCACTTTGCAACTTTCCCTTGTGAATTCCTGTCTCTTTATCCCTTGGATTTTTTTTTTTTTTCTCTAAATTCACCAGTCACTCTCAATTTTTCTTTCTGATTTTATTTGTGTAAAATAAACATCCACATTGCTCCTCTGGTTTTTTTCTTTAAAGTCAACAAACCATGAGCAAAACCCAAATCCCAACCCACAAAAAACCACCAGCAAAACAGTGGTAGATTCAGATGCGGACTTGTGTAGGCCAGGCGCCAGGGCTCTGAACCCTTCAGTAAGAGAGGGTTTTGAAGTTACAGGATTTCCATAATACTTACTTTCATAAAAATGGCCCAGATTAATAGCTTGATGGTAAATTGATGATAATCTAGTTCATATTTCTTTTTCAGCCTCTCCCACTCCCAAATTTATAAACTAGTACTTTTTATACAAGAGGATATTAACAGATGTACATCAAGGCTGTATTTTGTTACCCTGCTTATTTAACTTATATGCAGAGTACATCATGTGAAATGTGGGGCTGGATGAAGCACAAGCTGGAATCAAGATTGCAGGGAGAAATACCAATAACCTCAGATACGCAGATGACACCACCCTTATGGCAGAAAGCTAAGAGGAACTAAAGAGCCTCTTGAGGAGAGTGAAAGAGGAGAGTGAAAAAGCTGGCTTAAAACTCAGTATTCAAAAACTAAGATCATGGCATCTGGTCCCATCATTTCATGGCAAATAGATGGGGAAACAATAGAAACAGTGACAGACTTTACTTCCTTGGACTCCAAAATCACTGCAGATGGTGACTGCAGTCATGAAATTAAAAGACACTTTCTCCTCAGAAGAAAAGCTATGACCAGCCTAGACAACATATTAAAAAGCAGAGATATTACTTTCCCAACAAAGGTTGGTCTAGTCAAAGCTATGGTTTATCCAGTAGTCATGTGTGGATGTGAGAGTTGGACCATAAAGAAAGCTGAGCTGTGGTATTGGAGAAGACTCTTGAGCATTCCTTGGACAGCAAGGAGATCCAACCAGTCCATCCTAAAGGAGATCAGTCCTGAATATTCATTGGAAGGACTGATACTGAAGCTGAAACTCCAATACTTTGGCTACCTGATGCGAAGAGTTGACTCATTGGAAAAGACCCTGATGTTGGGAAAGATTGAAGGCTGGAGGAGAAGGGGACAACAGAGGATTAGATGGTTGGATGGCATCACCAACTCGATGGACATAGGTTTGGGGGGACTCCGGGAGTTGGTGATGGACAAGGAGGCCTGGCCTGCTGCAGTCTTTGGGTTTGCAAAGATTCAGACACGACTGAGAGGTTGAACTGACTTCACATATACAAAATTTATAAGGTCTTTAGGTAGAGATGTTAGTGCCAATGCAGCATGGTTGTAATAGAAAATTTTTAAAAACCTGAAGAAGTTTTTTTTCTATAAAATTACTGGATTCCTGGCCATTTGATCATCAAATGTGTTGGTCTGATTTTCACCACATTCCTTTTGTGGCATTTCATTGAGCTTTTGGATCTATGGGTTTACAGTTTTCATGAAATTAGGAAAATTTTGAGACATTATTTTTTCAAATATTTCTTTCTGTGCTGTCTTCTACAGGGGCTGGAATTACACATGTATTAGAATGCCTGATGTTGGTCCAAAGTTCACAGCTACTGTTTATTCATGGTATTTTTCTGTGTTTCATCGTTTTGAGCAGTTTTTGTTTCTAAGTCTTTTCTTCCATGATGTCTAATCTACTGTTTATCTCATTCTGTGTATGTTTCATCCCCAGCAGTATATATTTTCTTTAACCTAGAATTTCAGTTGGGACTGTTTTATATCATGTTATTGCTGTTCAGTCGCTAAGTCATGTCCGGCTCTTTGTGACCCCAGGGACTGCAGCATGCCAGGATTCCCCATCCTCTGCTATCTTCCAGACTTTGCTCAAACTCATGTCAGTTGAGTTGGTGATGCCATTCAACCTTCTCATTCTCTGCCATCCCCTTCTTCTCTTAACTTCAGTCTTTCCCAGTATCAGGGTCTTTTCCAATGAAATGGCATCATGTAGCGTATGAGAGCTCCAGCTTCAGCACCAGTCCTTCCAATTGAATATGTAGGATTGATTTCCTTTAGGATTGACTGGTTTCATCTCCTTGCTGTCCAAGGGACTCTCAGGAATCTTCTCCAGCTAAACAAAGGCATTTTTAAGTTTTCTCAACTCTCTGTTAACATTAAAAAAAAAAAAAACAACCTATAAGAACAAAAAATACCCTAAGTTAATCATGGCCAAGAGGTTTATTTTAATTTCAGAGTACTCAGAATTTCCCTACTTGAAATATTTTTAATATTTACACATAAAAAATGTATGCAGTTAATTAATTTTTCTTTGTGTTGTTTATAGACCTCACACATGTGCCTGGAGTGGCTCCTTAGAAAGGATTTTACTGAGATGGTAAAATGGACAGTCTGCTAAAAATAGAGGAAAAAGTTTCTTAGAACTACAATTATTTTTCAAATAGATTAAATCTGTCAGGGACAAGGATTAAGTTGCTTCAGTTTTATCTGGCAGTTAGAAGACTTTTTAATCCTGACCTTCCCCAAATTTCAAGACAGAATATAAGGAAAATTTAATTTTTAGCCAAATAGTATGATTACATATGCCACTTTGATTGAATAAAATTAGTGTTATGCAAGAGTTGGATACGACTAAACAACAACAAATTAATATGCTTATATTTTTTTGGTTTCCTCTATAAAGCTCTTCTATTTCAAAGAGATTGAAAAAAATTTTGACATTAGAGCCAATGTCAGGCAGGCTGAGGCTTGTTTCAATGCTGTTCATTATCAATATTTTCACAGATTGAAATATTTCAAAGAGCTTTAAATTTGTATATGTACATTAATTGTTAGCGATTTGCTTCTGTATACTGGCTTCTGGTTCTGAAAGGACCAAGAGGTTTTTTATTGCTTTGAGATAAAGAATGTACCCTTCATCAACTCAGAATCATTTTTCTACTATTATTTTGTGGAATTTTGCTTCAGAGTGCTCCAAAACTCTTTTCCATAAATTTTATTCTCTGACTTCTAAAGGACGCAATACTAAAGGCATTTGTTATATGTTCTGACCTGCTATGGGCTTTCCTGGTGGCTCAGCGGTAAAAAATCCACCTGCCATGGAGAAGCCTCAGGAGACGTGAGTTCAATCCCTGGGTTGGGAACATACCCTGGAGGAGGGCGTAGCAACCCACTCCAGTGTTCTTGCCTGGAGAATCCCTTGGATTAGAGGAGCCTGGTGGGCTACAATCCAAGGGATCACAAAGAGTTGGACAGGACTGAAGCAATTTAGCAGGCATGCGTGCTAATCTGTTATAATTTCTTACAAAATGTATTACTGTTTGTTATTTTAGGGAGAGAGGCAGATTAGATAGAAAACATAACACTGTTTTCTACTTTTAAAGAATGTCCTCACTTTTGAAGGCTTTATTGCATTTGTTACAACATTGCTTCTTTTTTATGCTTTGGTGGTTTGTTTTTTTTTTTTTTTTTTGGCAGCAAGGCATGTGGAATCTAAATTCCCTGACCAGGGATTGAACCCGAACCTTCTGCATTGGAAGGTGAAGTCTTATCCACTGAACTGCCAGGGAAGTCCCAGCTCTGCTGTTCCTACAAAGAAAGTTTGGCCTTAGTGCTCCCCTCTGACTGTCTTTCAGCTTTAGGAGATGAGGGCTTCATCCTGTACCACCACCGGGCCCCATCACATTCTGGTTTCTCTTCTCACTGCGGTCTCCCTCCCCAGCACTAGGAAAACTTTCATCTTTTAACAGCTCTGGAGGCTCCCTTCCAACAGCAATAGCCCGGCAGTAGAGTCAGCAGAGGATCGACCTTGGGCCACAGCTGGACCATGCCTGACCAGCTCTGCTCAGAGAAACTGACTCTACATCTGTGCTCTGATTGCTACTGAAGGCCTGGCTCTGGCTGATAATCCATCTTGACAAATGTTGTCCATTTCCTCAAATTCCTATTTTTCTAAATTTTCTGGTAAACGGCTGGACCCATTCTCGGCAGTATGTTGAAAAACCTATCAAGTTGAAGTGTGTTAAATTTAGGTCCAACCTGCAAAGCATCCTCCGCTGCTCAGACCCCCTCCTTGTTCGGCTGAGAGTAGATCTTTCTTTGTGCTATTTGTCATTTTGCTCCAGCTTCATGAACTGCAGTAGCTGAATCAGAAATGCACGAAACATTTTAAATTCAGATGCTGGTCTCACTGTACATGGAAGAAAAATGTCACCACTCCAACAGGTGATAGGCAGGTGAAGGAGGAACTGGGGCTAAGTGCACGGGACAGCGTACCTGTTTATAGCTGGCCATCTTCCTCTGTCCACAGCCCCATGAGGAAGGAGGGCTAGAGTCCCTCCGCGAGAGTGAAAGGGACCTTTACGAGCATTGGAGGCTCTGCTCTCTTGGGCCCTCCCACCGCCACCCATGGTTCTACTTCTAGTGTTAGACGTGAACTTCGCTCTCTGCCCTCCCGGATCACATGTGTTCCACAAAGTCCCGCTTCATCTTTAGCAAGGTTGCAGTGCTTCACTTTGCCCTGACTCACCGAATCAACAGAATCTTTGAAATCCTTGTGGTTCTGAGAGAAACTGCATTTTTGGACAAGCCAGCTGATCACTTTGAAACTGACAAAGGAGAAGTTGGGATTTTGGAGCTCACGGCCCTCTGGCCTCCCTTGCCAAGGGCCCCCTGTCTCCTTAGTTGTGTCAAAGTTACAAATACTGTTGGGCAGCCAGGAGGCATCCCTGGCTGTTCGATTCTTGCCCCTTGACCATAACTGCCTGACATGTGAACCGTGAAAAATCTGGCTTGAGTTTAGAAACCTTCCTCTGAGAAACATTCCTGGCTTTCCGAAGAACAGTCAGCAGTTTTTCAGAACTTAATATCATAGTCGACAAGATTAATTTATGCCATTAGGAATGTGTACCTGGCTGACTGTGATACATTTCCCTGGAAAAAATAATAGAATCAATATAAAATATTGGTATCGTCTGCTATTTGACAGAGTGGCAACATGGGGCCAAATATTCGTAAAAATTATGTGCCTGCATCTGTGGCTTTCAGGGCAAAGGGTTTGAAAGACTCATCTTGAAAGTATGATATTTTCCCCTCCCTTCAGGATTTCTCCGCTGGGAAAGAACAGGAAAACCGGAGCCATTCAAGGGCTCTGAGGCCGCATAGTTTTAAGTGGACCCTGGCGGCCGCTGTGGCTCCAATGACCTCCTGCTTGGAGAGGCTCACAGACCAGCTCCTCGGGACTGGCCTGGGGCTGCACACAGGAGGAAGTTTGCCGCTGTTTCAAGTAGTTGTTGAAATCGTCTTCCCTCTCCGCTCATGACTACAGCAGGCAAAACCAAACAGTCCCTAAATCATCCACTTAAAACAACTGAAAAAAAAACGATGCTGGACTGAACAAGAGGTCTTTATTCTCCCCTTTGCCAGAGACCTAAAAAATAAGAGACATAGGGTTATGCTTTCATCTTAGCTGTTATTTCAAAGAAGTTTAAGAAAGTGTGACCCTCTTCTGTCACAAGATTTATGGTGGCAACAGGCAGGTGAACGTCTGACAAAGAGGCAGACTCTAGGGACTGATGTGAGACGCATCATGAGATACTCGGGCAGGGTCCCTCTGGGCCAGGTACTGCCTGGCTGAATCTGAGCAAGTGCTTCACCTCTCTGCCCCCACCCTCCCCTTTAAAAGGTGGTGATGTTCCATGTAGGTGTGGAAGTGACATGATGTCATTCCTGGCCCACAGGGGCATTGTGTAGATTATTGTATAGTTGCCTGCATAGTTACAACTTCTTACATCCCCAAAGCTACACCAGCAGTTGCTCAGAATGTAAGGAAGTATAAGAGCTTCTCGAGGTCCTAAGGAAGCGTGCTCGTTTCCAGGGGAAGAAAGACATCCCTTTGGCCTCTCTGGGCTGACCACGTAGTCTATAGTCCAAAGTGCACTGTACAGTCTATGAGTGGAAATGCTCAGGGTGTAAATTGTGCTCTGATAGCAGGTATCACCCAGGACCATCCTGGCAGCCAGTGTGTGGTCACCCTGCATCACATCCAAAGATCCCAGCTCTCCCTGGATGAGGTGGGGCCTCTTGCCTGGCTTCCACGGCCTCTGTCCTCCCACCAGAGCTCTCACTACATTGGGTGGAACTGTTTCCTATGCTCTGTCACATATAATCCCAGATAAGCACCTGCTCAGGTGTCAGGTGAGAGGTAACGTCAGGATCAGGGCCTGTGTTCCTCTAGTCTGTCCCGGTGCTGGGCATGTAGTTGGGGTTCAGTAGTTAGTTGTTGAATGATTATAACTTTAGGGGAGTGGTGTCTATGGGTATCAGTAGTCAGACCCATTTTCTGTCTCATTGGAGTGTCTGGATGTGTGTGCTCCTGTGTTTAAAGTGGGGTCTCTAATGCCCACGTGTGTGTAGGGTAAAGTCCCAGATGCATCCATTCTGCCACTGTGCGATAAACAGCCACAGATGACTGTTTAAGTGAATAAAAACGAAGCAATATAAGGATTCAGCACCTTATTTGCCTGGGTCACACTCCCACTGCTCTGACGGCTGCCTGCACGTCCTGAAGACACATGGGGAAGTGCTGATGTGGACATTCCCATCACTGAGCCGGGTTCAGTGGATGGTGCTAGCCTAGGCATATGTGCCCATTGCAGAAGAATGCTGAAAAGACAATCATTATCAGTTCAGTTCAGTTCAGTCCCTCAGTCGTGTCTGACTCTTGTGACCCCATGAATCACAGAACGCCAGGCCTCCCTGTCCATCACCAACTCCCATAGTTTACTCAAACTCTTGTCCATCCAGTCGGTGATGCCATCCAGCCATCTCATCCTCTGTCGTCCCCTTCTCCTCCTGCCCCCAATCCCTCCCAGCATCAGAGTCTTTCCCAATGAGTCAACTCTTCCCATCAGGTGGCCAAAGTACTGGAGTTTCAGCTTTAGCATCATTCCTTCCAAAGAACACCCAGGGCTGATCTCCTTCAGAATGGACTGGTTGGATCTCCTTGCAGTCCAAGGGACTCTCAAGAGTCTTCTCCAACACCACAGTTCAAAAGCATCAATTCTTTGGCACTCAGCCTTCTTCACAGTCCAACTCTCACATCCATATATGACCACTGGAAAAACCATAGCCTTGACTAGACGAACCTTTGTTGGCAAAGTAATGTCTCTCCTTTTGAATATGCTATCTAGGTGGGTCATAACTTTCCTTCCAAGGAGTAAGAGTCTTTTAATTTCATGGCTGCAGTCACCATCTGCAGTGATTTTGGAGCCCCCAAAATTAAAGTCTGACACTGTTTCCACATCTATTTCCCATAAAGTGATGGGGCCAGATGCCATGATCTTCGTTTTCTGAATGCTGAGCTTTAAGCCAACTTTTTCACTCTCCTCTTTCACTTTCATCAAGAGGCTTTTTAGTTCCTCTTCACTTTCTGCCATAAGGGTGGTGTCATCTGCGTATCTGAGGTTATTGATATTTCTCCTGGCAATCTTGATTCCAGCTTGTGCTTCTTCAAGTCCAGCGTTTCTCATGATGTACTCTGCATATAAGTTAAATAAACAGGGTGACAATATGTAGCCTTGACGTACTCCTTTTCCTATTTGGAACCAGTCTGTTGTTCCATGTCCAGTTCTAACTGTTGCTTCCTGACCTGCATATAGGTTTCTCAAGAGGCAGATCAGGTGGTCTGGTATTCCCATCTCTTTCAGAATTTTCCACAGTCTATTGTGATCCACACTGTCAAAGGCTTTGGCATAGTCAATAAAGCAGAAATAGATGTTTTTCTGGAACTCTCTTGCTTTTTCCATGATCCAGCGGATGTTGGCAATTTGATCTCTGGTTCCTCTGCCTTTTCTAAAACCAGCTTGAACATTTGGAAGTTCACGGTTCAAGTACTGCTGAAGCCTGGCTTGGAGAATTTTGAGCGTTACTTTGCTAGCGTGTGAGATGAGTGCAATTGTGCGGTAGTTTGAGCATTCTTTGGCATTGCCTTTCTTTGGGATTGGAATGAAAACTGCCCTTTTCCAGTCCTGTGGCCACTGGTGAGTTTTCCAAATTTGCTGGCATATTGAGTGCAGCACTTTCACAGCATCATCTTTCAGGATTTGAAATATCTCAGCTGGTATTCCATCACCTCCACTAGCTTTGTTATGCCTCTAAATAAAAGGCTATACTCTTATTTATGTCTCTTGACCAAATTTCTGCAGCAGTCTAAATCTGTGTAACACCTGTGTGCTTGATCTCTCTTTTTGAATTTTATAGATGCTTGCTCCTTGGAAGAAAAGCCATGACAAACCTAGACAGCTTATTAAAAAGCAGAGATATCACTTTGCTGACAAAAGTCCATCTAGTCAAAGCTATGGTCTTTCCAGTAGTCATGTATGGATGTGAAAGTTGGACCATAAAGAAGGAAGAACTCTGAAGAATTGATGCTTTTGAACTGTGGTGCAGGAGAAGACTCTTGAGAGTCCCTTGCACAGCAAGGAGATCAAATCATTCAATCCTAGAGGAAATCAGTCCTGAATATTCATTAGAAGGACTGATGTTGAAGCTGAAGCTTCACACCTGATGTGAAGAACCGACCCATCAGAAAAGGCCCTGATGCTGGGAAAGATTGAAGGCAGGAGGAGTAGGGGACAACAGAGGATGAGATGGTTGGATGGCATCACTGACTCAGTGGACATGTGTTTGAGCAAACTTTGGGAGACAGTGAAGGATAAGGAAGCCTGGTGTGTCACAGTTCCATGGGGTCACAAAGAATTGGACATGACTGAGTGACTGAACAACAATAAGAAATGGTAGCTGGAAGTGAAGAAGTTCAACACAGGATTTTTCTTTTCCTTTGTCGATGCTGTTGCCTGACCTACTCTCTCTAAAGCTTCTCAAATTTAGATTTTAGGAAGTTACACAGATCCTTCAGCTGTGAGCCGAGGTATTTATTCCTTACGGGAATTTTCGTTCTATAATGCTATTTATTTACTGTCCTGAAACTTAGTAAAAGAAACCCTTGAGGACTAATTTCTTTTTTAAAATTATTATTTGCTATGATAATAACAAAGAGTCATAACCTAGCAATGCAGTGGTGTCAGGCATTAGGGCCTTAGCTGACTTTCTTAGACGGTGGGTTATCTATGAGCCTGAACTTACCACACTCATATGTGTGTGTTGTGTGCTCAGTCGTGTCCAACTCTGTGACCCCATGGACTATAGCCTGCCAGACTCCTCCGTCCATGAGATTCTCCAGGCAAGAATACTGAAGGGGGTAGCCATTCCCTTCTCCAGGGGATCTTCCTGACCCAGGGATCGAATCCATGTCTCCTGCAATAGCAGATGAATCCTTTATTACCAGCTCCACCTGGGAAGCCCATCACTCTCATATCAACTAGCAAACCAAAGCCTCCTATAGTTTTAGTACCTTTGGTGGCTCTTTAAGTTAAAAATTCTTTCATGTAGACCCTATGATGAAAATGACCTCTTAGACTTTTCTTCCCAAAGGCTTCATGAAGCCAGTGGCTTGAAGGGGAAATATTCCTGCAGCCACATCCTGCCCCCAAGTCCTCCTTCTGCCCAAGTCATAGCCTTGTGTTTACTCTCTGATTCTGGATCATGATCGTGTTCAAACTCCATCTCTGTGCCTGGGGTTCTGGACAAAATACTTTAGATGAGATTTGATTAGCACAGTGGGTGCCACCAAAGAAAAATATTTTAGTTTGTTTTGGTTCTGCAATTTTTATGTCTGTATATGTGTGTTTATTTCCAGGGGCTGATAGATTTGCTTTTAGACATTTTGGTGTTGGAGCCACAGGGCACAGATTCCTTTCAGACCGAGCCAATGCTCAGACGTCAGAGGAGGATGGAGTTGTAGCCAGTTCCTGGATTTATCTTCGGAAGAGAGATTTACGATCATTAATGATACTCAGAAAGAGCATCTGCCTTAGATGTAGACAGAGCAACTGGTCACCTGGTGGATAGAGGGTCTCCAGGGAAGTTGCTCTTCCTAAAAATTAAGTCCTCTTTCTTCTCTATTGGAGAAGGAAATGGCAATCCACTCCAGGATTATTGCCTGGAAAATCCCATGGACAGAGGAGCCTGGTAGACTATAGCCCATGGTGTCACAAAGAGTCGGACATGACTGAGCGACTTCACTTTCTTTCTTTCACTTTCTCTCTTCTCTATAAAGTTGTGGATGGCGCAGGTGGGGAGGTGGTCTTTTATCATGAGGACCCTTGTCCCCTGTTGAGTACATACCTGAGTCTTTCATCCGTGCATCGTCACGGTCAGCTTATTAGCTTCTTTCCCAGAGTAGGTTTTGAAGAGTGAAGAGGAAGAGAGGAACAGGGGGAAGTAAGTTTCCACAGGAGCAAGAAGAGGATGGAAAATGCAGAAAGTGGATGGAGTCAGTGCCCAGGTGATATAACAAAAATTATATGGTTTTGGCCTTTTTTCATTTTTATAAGTTTGCCTTTTAAATTTTATTTAAATTAAGATTAAATTTATTAAATTTATTTAATTAAGATTAACCTTTCCTTTTTAAAATGTTAAGTTCCCATTGTTTCATTTGTCTTTTAATTTTTGAAATGATTTTCTGGGCAAAATTATTGGAGTGGGGCTGCCATTTCCTTCTCTAGGGGATCTTCCTTACCCAGGGATCAAACTCACATCTCCATGTCTCCTGCATTACAGGCAGATTCTTTACCACTTAGTCATCAGGGAAGCCCATACAAAGACTTTAAATCTTAACATGGTCAAATCTTACCTCCCTTAAGGTTTTCATGTTTTTTAGCTCACTTAGGAAAGGCCTGTCTTTTGAGTGACTTCCTTATTCACAGAGGACAACAACAGCAAAGGCATTCTTTCAGATGAAGATTAAAAAGCGTTTCTATGTCTTTAATTAGGTTTAAGGATCAGTTGACAATATTACCAAATTATATCAATTATGTTAGACAGCATTTTGATTAGACTAGCATTTTATTGCCTTTGAGTTCGACTCCCTGAGTTGCCTGGACACACACTTTGTAACTGTTCTATCTTGGTGAGAGCATCAAGCAGTTTTACAGTTCCGTGTCAAATGCTCTATGACAGCTTTATTGATTTTTTTTTTCAATTAGAAGGTGGGTGTTTGTTCTTGATTTTAAAGATTCCTGGTTGTTTTTGTCACCTCTAAAGAAAGGGGTTTCTGGGGCTTGTCGGAAGGGCGGCTGTGGGTTAGCCTTTCTGGACTTGCTCTCAGTTGCCGGGCCCCCTGTTAGGGACTGCAGACCTCACTCCCCTCAAAGGGGGAGCCATGTCCATCATTCTGGTGCTGTCAGGCATCCACATATAATTCTATTGGGATAAAGAATCTAATTGCCATAACCACCTTGAGAGCGTGGATGATGGCCGAAAACTTAAAGGTGACTCTCCAGTGTTCTGATCTTCCCAGGTGACCCAGTGGTAAATAATCCGCCTGCTAATGCAAGGAACATGGGTTCTATCTCTGGGTCAAGAAGATGCCCTGGAGAAGGGAATGGCAGCCCACTCCAGTATTCTTGCCTGGGAAATCCCATGGACAGAGGAGCCTGGCAAGCTACAGTCCATGGGGTCGAAGAGAGTTGGGCATGACTGAAGTGACTTAGCATGCTTGCATGTGCCCCGTGACGGCCTTTCTGTGTCTGCCCTGTGCACAAGGAGCTGCTCTAACTAGCCCTTGACTGCGGGTGAGCATTTTCTTTCAGGCATTTCAGGTCATCTAACTATTATTTCCTTCTTTTAATCAGTGGCCAAAATGCTCAGAGCATTTATGACTAGATTAGTCATAAATGTAAATAAAAGACCTCACACCATGAGTTGGGTTTTATCTTTATTGCTGCTTCTTTGCTATCATTACTTTATTGCTTTTGTCATCACTTTAATTTTAAATTTTGTTACAATGGATATGCATTTATGCAAACTGCCTACATTCCCTTTTCTTTAATTTTATAAAGGAAGGTATAGAAAATAAAAATTACAATTCAGGTATAAAGTAGGATATACTCAAGTCAACATATGTCTACTCTGAGGCATAAGAAAGTGAAAGAAAGAAAGTGAAGTCACTCAGTCGTGTCCAACTCTTTGGGACCCCATGGACTGTAGCCCACCAGGCTTCTCCATCCATGGAATTTTCCAGGCATGAGTACTGGAGTGGATTGCCATTTCCTTCTCCAGGGGATCTTCCCCACCCAGTGATTGAACCCTGGTCTCCCACATTGCAGGCAGACGCTTTACCATCTGAGCCACCAGGGAATCTTTACTCTGAGGCATAGCAACTCGTTAAATGTTATTTCTGATGATTAAATAGAAAATTTTATCTCACACTTATGTGTGGAGTCATACATGCTGACCCTGCCCTGACCCCTCTACCCTGGCCCCTACCTTTCAGTCCCCTAACCAGAGGGAGTGGTAGTGATTCAAGGGGGTGGCGTGGGGGGTGGTGTGGTGGTCTTGTGACTACATTCTGATAGAGAAAACTCAGACTCCTTAAATAAAAGAAAGGAAATAGGTGTTTCACTAGTGTCACCACATCCTGGAAAGAATGGCAAAGTTGAAAACAATATTTAAAGCATTTTTAACAGATGCAGATTAGGGGACTGTACTCGCATATCAACAATTGAAAGCTGGCATCTGGGGCCAGGCAGCTCAAATGTTCAGGACAGTCCTCATTTCCACATTCTGGTCTGTTATCCACATCCTCGTCACGTGTCTTCACCGTTCAGAAAACCTGGCCCCTCCATGCACCTATGAGGTGTGACTTGAGAGTATGGTTAAGAGGGAACATCTAGTAAATCAATTTGTAAACAGCCTTTCTTTTAAAGAGACTTTTGCAAACACCCTGGGTTAATATATCACCCGGCACAAGTTTGTCCACATTGTTATATACATGGTAGATAACCAACAAGGACCTGCTGTATAGCAGGGGGAACTCTACTTGGTATTTTGTAATAACCTAGAATGGGAGAGGATTTTTAAAAAGCCGTCTCCTGGGTGCTGTGATAAACATCAGGAAAGGAAAATGAACTGAAAAATGCATACTGATTTATGTTTTTCTTTTTTTTGATTGAAATTTTGTTCAATTATATATATATAACTGAATCATTTTGATGTACATCTGAAAGTAACACAACATTGTAAATCAACTATATTTCAATAAAATTAAAAAAAAGAAAAAGGTAAATCAGTATGCATTTTCCACTGATGCCTCTCACTGTTGTTGACAGTATAACCTTGAATTTTCCTTAGAGGACTGTGAAATAAGGGTGTACATGGGGATCCACGGTGCCTTAGATTCATGAACTGCACTTGTTAAATAAATAAATGGAGTTAGTGAGATGAGCCGGTGAATTAACCAGGACGTGTTCCAGTTCACCTTCCAGGAGGTGAACTCCTTCAGTGATCCCTCAGGGAATTTAGAAATCAGCCTTTTGACTTGCTACCTGATTTATGAACATGAAACTTGGCTTCAAAACCCACAGAGGCCTTGGTTAGAATGGCACCCTGGGAACTTCACCCAGGAGAACGGGCTGAGGTCTAGTCATGTCCTGCAACACGAGGTGAGCCAGGGCTGAGCATGGGCAGTGAGGCTGGGCCTGTGCAGGTGGACCACCTGGGAGGCTAAGGCAGGCGCCGCTCCCACTCCTGTTCCCAAGTCTCTGTTTAAAGTGGTGTTTGCCTGTAGTTGTAGCACACATGGATATGCCCAGCCTCTTCCTTCTCTGTTTTTCTTGCTTGTGGTTCAAGACATCACTTCTCTGGCCAGGTGGTCTGGCAGCCTCCATCCCTAAAACAACACCTCACTGTTTTTCACTGTTTATCCCAGCCCCTCACCTCTAAACTGCAGGCTGAACCCAGCAGATGGCAAAGTCCTGCCCCCAGCCCCTGCACACGTACAAAAGCCCCACTACCACACCCCACACCTTTCCTGTCCCTGATCTGACTCTGGCCAGAGCTCAGACCACCAGCATCTCCTGCTTACATCTCCCCAGTGCTGTGATAACTATCAGGAAAGGAAAACAACTGCAGCCTTTCCCTCTTGTGTATCTGAGGGAGGGTATGCTCAGGGCTGATGGAGAATCAACATGTGGACTTAGGTATACTTGCCCTGCATCCAGAGAGGAAGTCAAGTCTGGGGACCCTGGTAGGAGAGAGATGCCAGCTTTCATGTGTACTTCCTGTGTCACATTCATAGCGTGTAAGACACACGGTATGTTCCTCCCACATGTACAGTGCAAACATGTTCACAGAATCAACATTTTTCACAGGTGGCGTTATCTCTGTGATGTCAGGATTCAAATTACGTGATGCCCTGCCACATACAAACACTGTCCTTTTTTTTTTTTGAAAAAAGTATGCATTCTTTTCTTACAAAAGCAGTATGTGGAAAGCATTAGAGTATTTTTATTTAAAAAGGGACCATGACCTTTTCTACAGAAAGTGAGGGAGAACGTTAGCAAATTGCAGCATTAAGCTCTAAAAGAAATTTTGTGGGATGATTTCTGTTAATATTCTCCATGTGTCTGTCAGGATACACAGCTCAACCTACAATGATTAGCTGTCGCAGCCTCGAAAAAGATTGCCCAGATCATTCAGCTTCTAGTAAGCTTAGGTGATTTGAGTCACAAAGCAATCTTTTTTTCTGCTTTTAAACAAACAGTACTGAAAACACAACAGAATCGGGCAAGACTATTGGATTCTTGAGTGGTCAGTGGTGGGCTTGCTGGTTTTAAAAGCAGAGCTGTGTACCATGTGGGTTAAGAGACTTGAGATTTAAGCCAGGCTGGCTGGGAGGCTTTAAACATGGGCCAAATATTGAGGAAACTGGGGCTGAGGTTTGGTCTGGATGGAGGCCAGTGAATTCAGGGTGTAGAATAGAAGCAACACATTGTGATCAACATGGTTTCCATCCAGAACAAGGTAAGACTTCAGACTGCAGAGCTCCAGGAGCCAAAGCAAGGAGCAGCCATCACAGAGCCATCGTGGAGCTTGGTGATCGTCCAACGAAGGCCTGCCCCAGGGTGGACGGCGGCTGACCATGGCCAAGGATGTGGAAGGTGTCCTGCTGCTGTCGTGCCTGCGTGGGAAGAGCCGGGCAGCAGGGGGATTCCTCCAGTCACGCTGTGATTTACCCCAGGCATTGTTTGGCTTCCTTGTCCCACAGTGACTGTTGCGGCCACACTTGTCACCTATGTGTGCCAGAGCTCCTGGTGTGGAGGGTGGGAGAGCTGGTCAGTGAGGCCAGGTGGACTGCCTGCTCCCAGGTAGGGATTGGCCGTCTATATCAAAGTCCACAGGCATTTTTAATGAAACTTCACTATCGACAAAATGTTTTAAAACACTCTGTGAATTGATGTATTTCCTTGTAAGCCTGAGAGCATTCTGTTGTCCAGGCCCTATACATTCTTAAAATGAAATTTGTAAAGGTCCATGTAAAAAAAAAAATGATAACTATTCTTACCTGCACACATGGCTCCTGTTAGGAGTATGAGTCCCTCATTTTTCTTCAGCTTGTATCACGACAGTCGTCATCAGTCTGTGGTTTATCAGTTAGATGATACGATTGGCGAATTGTGTGGACATGCAGCCACCGATGCATCATGGGAAGCTAAATCGACGTGCCTGTACCTCTGCGCCATGTGACAGCGCCCGACACACACTCGGGGGGTGGATGGGATGTGTGTCTGTCCTTGTTCCATGGGAAGAGAGCCGAGCTTTTCCAATTTTCAGGTGGAGATCACAGTGGGGGGATGTCAGCTGAGGTCGGGCACCTCCCCACAGCACTCTATTATTTTGTGCCCCCAGGTACATGAGCAGCTTTGGAGAGCTGGCTTCTAAATCTCCAAGAGTAAGTTCATGGTGGTCTGACCCCATCCGGCACTGCTTCCCAAGGCCTTGCCCCACAGGTGACCCTCCCCGTCACGGCCCCTCTCCTCCTTCTCTTCCCACCTGGGTCTCAACTCTCCTTCCTCAGTTTGCTCTGAGCCTCTGCCAGTCTCCCCCTCCCCATCCCCCCCACCATGTATTAACCTCACCTTCTGGTCTCAGTTTGGGGCTGTTCCTGCTGGAAGCTTTCCTGGGGCTCCTACATTGGATCAGACGCCCCCATAAACACAGAGCAGTGCCTATGTTTTCCCTCGTAGGGGTCATCGTCATTTACTTCTGTATGCTGTGATTATATGGCTCATGTTTGCTTCTTTAAAGAAAATAAAATAAGAGCTAGAGTTAAAAAAAGGACCATCTTTGCAAAATATTTATTTCCTTTGATAGGGTCCCTTGAGGACATAGCTTGTCTTTTATTTTCAAGGAACTAGATGAACCATTTCTGGCTCAATGGTTTACTCCTCCCAGACCCCTCTTACCCTTCTTCTGGGAGGAGAGGAGTCACTCAGCCAAGGAGACAACAGGTGTGTTCAAGAAATATTGTACATGCCTGCATCCTAAAATCCAAAACATTAAAACTCACTCAGAATTATTAATATCTTTTCCTCTTCTCGTGACCAGGGCTTTCTCTTACCTCCATTCAGGCCCAGGGACACTTCCTGATGACCTCTTGCTGTGGAGACAGTCCCTGTAGACAGGTCAGTACTGGGTAGTGGGTGTGGATGGTGCGGGCCTCTCTGCTCTAAAAAGGCTGAAATCTTGCATGAGCTTGTTGTGCTGTGTTGTCTGTTTGGCTATAAAATATCAGGTGGACAATTAATACACAGGTCTTTAGTAACTTCCACAATTAAGACTTCTTGTAGGGACTATAGGAAGTGGCCCTTCTTGCAAACAACTCAGTCCCCAGGAGACGTGCCTAAAGACATCTGGCTCTAAGGCAGCAAGTTGTGCTCGTGAGTTTTGACCCTTGGCCTCAGCCCTCCTCACACGGTGCCTTTGACCCATGACTTGCAAAATGATGCGCCCTTTAGATGTTGAGGCTCTCAGTGGATGAAAAGGTGGAGACCAAGTTTCACTCGAGAGTTTACTAGAAAATGACTTGGTGACTGAGAGGACGTGTCTCACAGGGACGTGGTGGTGGACACATTCTGTACAAAGTCTTAAAGGTGGAGCATGTGGTTTAGGAGTGCTGCCTGACGGTGCTACGCTTTTCCTGATTTGGTTCCCAGGAACTTCATTTCTTAACCTGCATCTTCCAGCAGCAGGAGACAGCTGATAGCACTTTTCAGCCTTCTCTGTTTGATGGTGAACCCTACTGAGTGAGAAGAGGCTGCAGAGCCAGGCTGAGAAGGCAGTGTGTGAGTCCAGGGAGCCTCTGTCCACTCTCCCCTACCGCAGTGGCCCTGTTAGTGGGGATCATTATGTGTTAAAACCCTTTGTCAAGCATATCATTTTGTTCTGCTACCATCATCCAAAGAAAAATATTCCTGAAAAGGAAGAAGTTCAAACAGAAAGGAATCAACTAACGAACAAGTAATTCCGCTGGTTCCCAGGTCATGAGGTGCTGCCCCCAAGGAATCTAGACACATGGGCTTCAGTTAGGTTCCAGAGGTGGGTTAGGCACAGTTTAGGATTCTCTTCAAATTATTTAATAACTGAAACTTCTGAAAGCCTATTCCCAAGTTTCAAATCTTGAAAAAGTCTCTAGTTTGAGCTCTAAGAAAGATCAAATCAGAAGGTATGCCATATATCTTGTTAAAACTGACATATTCTTATAAGCACATTTCTTTCTGTTTTTGAAAGGTTTAAGTAAAGGCTGAAGCCATTGTTCAGGATGTTTTAAATTGATCCTGTTACTTGTTGGAGAAAAATTGCCTGACTTAGTGATAGTATTAATATTGACTGTCTTATAGTATTTAATATCGACTATCTCATAGTATTTAATATCAATGGCACCCCACTCCAGTACTCTTGCCTGGAAAATCCCATGGACGGAGGAGCCTGGTAGGCTGCAGTCCATGGGGTCGAATAGAGTCGGACACGACTGAGTGACTTCACTTTGACTTTTCACTTGCACGCATTGGATAAGGAAATGGCAACCCACTCCAGTGTTCTTGCCTGGAGAACCCCAGGGACGGGGAAGCCTGGTGGGCTTCCGTCTATGGGGTCGCACAGAGTCGGACATGACTGAAGCGACTTAGCAGCAGTAGCAGCAGCAGTCTCACCTAAAAAAAAAAAAAAAAAACTTCCTTGGGAAACATTCCACAGCCACATTCAGTACTAACCAGAAGTCAATTCAAGTAGATTCATAAAAGTGAAAATGAAGTGAATTGGAGCTTCTCAAATATGTATTAAAGTAGTGAAGGCAGGTTTGTATTTTTCATGGAACCAGGCAACGGCAATCAACACTCCAGGTAATTTGTAAAATGCAGAGAACTTAGAGAACTTAATTTTATACTTTGCAATATTTTGTTTTGTGTATGTAAGCTCTTAAGAATAATTGTGTTTAACTGAATGCATCAACATTAAGGTAACTATTTAAAATATCATATTCTTATTTTCAAGATTGTTCTTGATTTTGAATTCAATTTTTTAAGCAAGAAATGTTTAAATTGTTCTCAATCTAAGATGTAAATAACATAGAAATGCATCAACTGCAATCATTTGAAACATGGCTGATCCGTAGAAGAAAAAATAAACAAAATTACAAGATAAAAACCAAACCACTAGAAGCCCCAAATCTGGCTCACTAGGGCTCCTCAGTTCCTTCTTAATTATAGGAAAAGGTTGCACTCACCTAGGAGTTCTTGATAAACAAACTCAGGCCTTCATAATACCCTAGGAAAATCATTTATATATATTTTGGAAATCAACCCATGAGGTAACTTGGTTTCTTCTTCTAAAACCAGCAGTTTTAGATGTAGAAATTACAGCTCTAGGAGATTGCCTGAAGTCAGAGGTACACTTTAGTTCACTTACTCAGTCCTGTCTGACTCTGTGACCCCATGGACTGCAGCATACCAGGCTTCCCTGTCCACCGCCAGCTCCCAGAGCTTACTCAAACTCATGTCCATCGAGTCGGTGATGCCATCCAACCATTTCATCTTCTGTCATCCCCTTCTCCTCCTGCCTTCAATCTTTCCCAGCATCAGGGTCTTTTCCAATGAGTCTGTTCTTTGCCTCAGGTGGCCAAAGTATTGCAGTTTCAGCTTCAGCATCAGCCTTTTCAATGAACATTCAGGACTGATTTCCTTTAGGATGGGCTAGTTGGATCGCCTTGCAGTCCAAGGGACTCTCAAGAGTCTTCCCCAACACCACAGTTCAAAAGCATCAATTCTTTAGTGCTCAGCTTTCTTCAGAGTCCAGCTCTCACATCTATACATGACTACTGGAAAAACCATAGCTTTGACTAGGCAGAGCTTTGTTGGCAAAGTAATGTCTCTGCTTTTTAATATGCTATCTAGGTTGGTCATAGCTTTTCTTCCAAGGAGCAAGCGTCTTTTCAATTTCATGGCTGCAGTCACCATCTGCAGTGATTTTGGAGCCCAGAAAAATAAAGTCTGTCACTGTTTCCATTGTTTTCCCATCTATTTGTCATGAAATGATGGGACCAGATGCCATGATCTTAGTTTTCTGAATATTGAGTTTTAAGCCAACTTTTTCACTTTCCTCTTTCACCTTCATCAAGAGGCTCTTTAGTTCTTCTTCGCTTTATGCCATAAGGGTGGTGTCATCTACATATCTGAGATTATTGATATTTCTCTCAGCAATCTTGATTTCAGTTTGTGCTTCATCCAGTCTAACATTTCTCACGATGTACTCTGTATATGAATTAAATAAGCAGGGTGACAATATACAGCCTTGATGTACTCCTTTCCCAATTTGGAACCAGTCTGTTGTTCCATGTCCAGTTCTAACTGTTGCTTCTTGACCTGTATACAGATTTCTCAGGAGGCAGGTCAGGTGGTCTGGTATTCCCATCTCTTTCAGAATTTTCCACAGTGTGCTGTGATCCACACAGTCAAAGGCTTTGGCGTAGTCAATAAAGCAGAAGTAGATGTTTTTCTGGAGCTCTCTTGCTTTTTTGATGATTCAATGGATGTTGGCAATTTGATCTCTGGTTCTTCTGCCTTTTCTAAATCCAGCTTGAACATCTGGAAGTTCACAGTTCATGTACTGTTGAAGTCAGAAGTACTTGTAAGTTTAAATCTTTGATACTAGCCAACCAGGATGGCAGCTCCTTCATGGTGAAAACAACTTCTGTAGAGAGTTCTCTGACAAAGGTTAGATTTCAGTGGAAGATTTAAAAAATCATAAATGTGGAGAAGGTAATGGCAACCCACTCCAGTATTCTTGCCTGGAGAATCCCATGGACAGAGAAGTCTGGCAAGACCATGCGGTCGCAAGAGTCCGACATGACTGAGCAGCTAAACCACCACCACCACCACATGCTAAATATTAGTAAGTGCTTATGAACATGCTAACAAATGATCATCATTCAATATTATCTTTTAAAAAATAAAAAATTACAAATGTTTTTGGTCTTCCAATAAAGATTTTACCCAATGTGGTGGCCTTATGAAGCTAAACAAAGATCCTCCAAAATTCAATTAAAGTTGTTCTTGGCGATGTCACTGATTGAAGGATGAAAGGCATGAATAAGGGGTTTAATGAGGCACATACTGCATCTGGCGTCTGCCTCATCTTGAGAAGAAACATGACGCGCCGCAGTCAGGATCCTTTGTCCATGTGTTTCCAATGGCTGCCCCCTTGCTGCAATTGGAGTGGGGCAGATGCCACTGCGACAGCCAGAGAGCCCCAAAATACTCATCTTTACAGGAAAAATGTGCCAACCCCTCGACAAGACACCAGTGACATGAGCTGTTTCCAGAGCAGTGCCAGTGGATTGTCTTTGCTCCCAGAATCCATCCTGAGCTCCACTTCTGTATGTGGAAAGATGCCTCCTCACCATTGATAACTCAGTTTTTAAGTTTGCTTTTGGTGGGGGGCTTTAGAGTTTGTGTTTGAGACTTTTTGCCACTGTTTCTAGGCTTGCATCTACTCTGTTTTGCTTTACAAGTTTTTTTCTGTTTTCAAACCTGAATTTGGAGTCCTGCAGACTTGTATTCCCATCTGAGCAGTGTGAGCAGAGTGATGGGGACAGTGCCAGTGGCCTGGTGTCCCCTTGCGTAGTCCTGAGGCCATGGTCGGGGTATTAAATCACTCTATTCTGTTCTGCGGGTGCCTGGTCGGGAGCCTCTTGGAGGGGATAAGCCCCCTGCATTTATTTCTATGTTGTTATGAGAGTGAGACAAAAATGTGGAAAAAGTTTTGGAAAAGTTGGAGTGCTATTTTATTTTAATGAGGATTTCTGGAAGAAAGATATGGAATATTGTCATAAGACAAAACCAAATTAGCGCATCTTCACTGAGAGCTTCCCGAAACAAAGAACGTGGAGGCCAGCAGTGGAGGAGAGTCGAGCTTGGAGCCTCCTGCCTGACCCCACTGGCCTCCCCGGCCTCTGGAGACATCCCACACTCATGGGACCTGAGTCGCCTGACCTGGGCAGCCTGTGACGACCCTGAGACTCTGTCCTTCCCTGGAACATCTCTCTGAACTTCCTGAGCTTTAGTGACCTTGGAGGCAGAATGCTGCGTCTGCACTTGGCTTCTCCCCAAACATGATCTTAGCTGGTTGGAACCCTCACAGGCAGGGCCTCCAGTTTCATCATGGACACACCAGGGAAAACGCAGCCATCTCGCCCAGCTGGCAGTAGAAAAGCAGTTAAGAGCAAACCCTCTGCAGTGAACGCGCTGCCAGTAGAAGCGATTCACAATGATGTGTCTGCATTTTTAATGTCTCGACATTGACCAGGAAGGCGCGGCCAGCGCTGCGCTGTGTCGTCTCCTGGATTCAGCCAGTTTCTCCGTTGAAATTAAGTGACAGCATTGTAGTCTCCACAGTTCCACAGATGTTGGTTATTTTGGAATGTTTTCTTACTAAATGCTCAACAGCATTAAAATAGTCTCTGGGGAGCCTTTTCTTCTCTCCCTCTCTCTTTTTTTAAACACACTCTCATTTCAGACAAATGGCCAACTTTTCACTCTTTAAATTTCCTGAAAATTCAGTGGGTGTAAACCATATTTCCCAAGGATGAAGAGCAATGCAATCAGGAGATTATTCACTTGGTGTTTTAATGGTGGAAAATTGGTGAAAACGTGCACTGCTATTTACTGTGTAAATAGACACCCAGCATGTGGATTAATCTGCTTTTATGAGATGTAAATAGGATGACTTTTCTGCCACGTGAGGCCCCCTCACCACTAATATTCACTGTAGCTCTGGGCTGAATTTGGTTTCCAGGGCTGTGCACACATAGGGAATAAAAACAGAAAATCCTTGAGTTTTTGTGCTTACACTGTACCGGAGAACAGAGGTAGCAAACAAGGTCGCTAACAGCTAATGCCCTGAGTTTGGTTTTAGAATCTGGGTGACCCATGAAACTGTAACACCTCTGTGTAGTCAGAAAGGATATCATGACCTCCACCCGCTACACCCGCTGCCCTGGTCATTGAGCCAGTCTATTCTCAGCATCAACGTTGCCTCCTCCCTGCTTGGCCCTAAAATTGTCATTGGTTTACATGGCTGATAAGTCAAGCAAGGAAAGTTTAAGAGGAGAAATGCAGGTGCTGATAGAGCAGCCAAGTCACCCTGGACAGTGGTGTGGACTGTGAGTGGCTTCTTCCGTGGGTCAGACATGGAATCCATTAACACAGCATCTCCAAAGGGTCCCCCTTCCTTGATTTCTAGATAAAAATTCCACAAAGTAGGAAAAATTAGGAAAGATAATCTTGCTTATGTATTCGAGGCTCAGTGTTCTGGTCAGGCCTCCTGGGGTTATTGGGGAGCATAAGCCCGTAGGGCACCCTGACCCGTGCCTGGCCCGGCCATCAGGGTGGACCAGCAGGGGGCTGAAAGGCACGCTCCACGAATAGTGCATTTGATGTTTTTCCTCACATCCAGACCTGTGTTGGTTCCAATCCACCCAACTCCAAGGCCCAGATCTCTAAGACTGATGGCTAGAGGAATCTGCTTACTAGGGAACCAAGAGTAAATCCATCTATAGATTGTCACCAGGATGCTTTCTGTCACTTTCATCTGAGCAGCAGTGCAAGCCTTGGGCCCTGTCATCACACCTGCTGCATCCCAGGGCCAAGGGCTGACCTGCTGCTCTGTGCCTGCTCAGCTGCTCAGAGCCTGGGAGTGTGATTCCAGGTTCCGAATCCCAGGGGGCTCTGCTGCCTTCCTGCTGGGGGTCGGCAGGGAGCAAGAAGAACCCAGTCACTCGGGAGAAAAATCAAGCATTCACATACTTTCAGTGTCAGATGTCAGTGTATGATGAGAGTTAGATTAGTAACAGAACGGGAGCTCTGGGAAAGATCACCCTGTGTTTGAGGGTGATTGGGCCAGTGGTCTAGATCTTTCCTTGAGAACGAGTTTATCTTGTGAGGGACAGTCATGCAGATACAGGGTGCAAGTCGACCACAGTGAGATGTACTGGTGGACAAGTGAGCCGCTGTGAGGGGAAGAGAGCAAGGGTCCCTCTGCCTCCCCATCCTTCCCACCCCCCACTCCTCTCACCCCCCATCCCGTGATGCCAGACCTCCACCCCCTGATCCTGGCTGAGGATGTGGACTCTGGAGACTTCTATCTGAGAGCATCTCTTCTCATTTCCAGGTGGCTCAGAATCTCATTTATCTAACTCAGCTGAAGGAGTTGATTCTGCAGAAGAACTGTCCAGTGTCCCTGCCCTCCCCGCATGTCCCCCAGGTCCTTCCTCTCCTGAATTTCGCTTGTGGCCCCTAGGCCTATCTGTTCATCAGCCCAGGCAGCACACCATCTGTCTGTCCCTGAAGGTATTTCCGACAATGACTTAAAGCAGGAAGAAGATATTATCATCAAAGTGATCTGCGTTGCATATTATATACTTTCTTAATAAGACAGGAACATGGATGGTTTTCATTTTCCTATGTTTTTCCATCAGGTTAACCCATTAGTTCATCAGAAAATTCAATTAATCAGCACTCCACGTTCCTCACGGAGAAGACGATGGCACCCAACTCCAGTACTCTTGCCTGGAAAATCCCATGGATGGAGGAGCCTGGGAGGCTGCAGTCCATGGGGTCTCGAAGAGTTGGACACGACTGAGCGACTTCACTTTCACTTTTCACTTGCATGCATTGGAGAAGGAAGTGGCAACCCACTCCAATGTTCTTGCCTGGAGAATCCCAGGGACAGGGCAGCCTGGTGGGCTGCCGTCTGTGGGGTTGCACAGAGCCGGCCACGACTGAAGCGACTTAGCAGCAGCACGTTCCTCAGGTTAATCAAATCTTTGCTATGCTTTGGAAAAAAACCTGGGGTGGGGGCTCTTTTGTTCTTACAGAAAAGTCATAGTTTTGTTTTATGCACCAATTCCTTCAAGGTGACTCTACGTTATGTAATTTCAGATACTGTCCAGAGCCACCACTATGTGCTTTGACACAGGTTATGCATTGAACATTTAAAAATTGACAATGGTTACAAGTGTGATGGGAACAGTCTCTGTGGTTTGACCTCAGAGCAGCAATAGTGACCATGTGAAAACTCAGGTTGTATCATGTCACCTTCTGAAGGAAGGAGGGAAGGAGGGAAAGATGAAATGCTTTCAAGGTTAATTTAGCATAATTCTACCTGATATCTTTTTAGTCAACTTTTAGATATTTGAATATCCAATTCTATTTTGGATATTATTTCCATGTTGAATTTATGAAATTTCCAGAGTATAACAATGTAAAATTAATCAATGTTGTTGTTGCTGTTGTAGTTGCTAAGTTGTGTCTGATTCTTTTGAGACCCCATGGACTGTAGCCCATCAGTTTCCTCTGTCCATGAAATTCTCCAGTCAAGAATACTGGAGTGGGCTGCCATTCCCTTCTCTGAGGGATCTTCCTGACTCAGGGATCGAACTCGAGTCTCCTGGATTGGCATGCAGATTCTTTACCACTTAGCCACCAGGGAAGCCCTAATCAGTGTTACTTGCAACAGTCGTTCCCACATGTGGGAGCGAAAACTTGAAGAAAACATCAGAAGTGCTGTGATGAACAGCTCCCTGGCTGTTGGCTGACGGGACTGGAGTCCATGGCTTAGCATGTATTCTGTGGGACCGAGGGAAGCCACAGTCCACATTCACGGAAACAGGTCTTTCTCTGCACCTTCTCTAGAGGGAAGCCTGTGGCCTGATACTCCTTTGTCTAAATTCCTCTTCAACCATTACTGAATGAGCCTGACAATTCCTCTGCTCATCTCAGACAAGGTCTTAGCCATCAGCTCCTTGACTAGAAGGACCCTGGCTTTCCAGAGATGCAGGGGCATCTCCAGGGAGACCCCACAAGTGGCGCCGTGGGGTGGACAGTCGCATTTCACCCTCTTCTAAAACACTCCCTTTCCAGGAAGTAGCAGTCTCCTTAGCATCCTCTGGAGTAAAAAAAATTGTAATTGCCATTACAAATCGATTAAAAGGAGCATGCACAGACAGACAC
This sequence comes from Tragelaphus eurycerus, assembly GCA_935064755.1. NCBI lineage: Eukaryota > Metazoa > Chordata > Mammalia > Artiodactyla > Bovidae > Tragelaphus > Tragelaphus eurycerus. The sequence goes on from CAKXYN010000023.1 coordinate 21,085,315, forward strand.
TGCTCCTCTCTCTTTCAAAAGAGCCATGAAATATTAAAAAGAATGTGGAGAGGAGTCAAGCAGAGTCTGGAGAGATGGCAGTTAGGCCTTGGGGGTGGTGCTCTGCAGGGGACACTGTAACCAGTAGCAGCCTGGGGAGGAGGCAGGGGGAACTGGCTTTTTGACAGGTCTCCATTGAGGGTATCACCATGGAACCTTCTCGTTAGATGGGGCCTCCTTGTGGGCACCAGTCAGGGACTCTTGCACGGAGATGAGCTGTCTTGGGTTTTCTGTGCTGCTGTTTCTGGCTTTCTCTCTTCTCTGTAGGATCAGGCTCCCCCTCTGGCTGTGGAGAGAGGCCCGGTGGTTCCTCCTTTGCTGTCAGAACTCAGTTCTGAGACACTCACGGGTATGATGTCGGGACAGGTTCATTTGTCCCTCTGAGTTCTGTGGCAGCGCAAGTGTCTAGCACTTTCCACCACGGCAGAGAACTAGACTTACTTTTATTTCACTTCTGAGAGTGTTAGGGGAAGGGGAACTTGGACTCATATGTATCTGTGTATTGTTTTAAGAATACTGGGGGCTGGAAATAGCACATCAGTGTGAGTGGATACAAGGTAGGGGAGGAGAGAGGGCAGCACAAGAGACAAATATGATACAGTAACACTTATACGCAGAGTCTAAACGAACCGATACACATGAACTTATTCACAGAACAGAAACAGACGGACAGAGAGAACAAAGTTATGGTTATCAGGGGGAAAGGGTTGGGGAGAGGGAGGGATAGATTGGGAGTTTGGAATTAACATATAGACATGCTGCTGTGTATAAAATAGATAACTAACAAGGACCTGCTGTATAGCATAGGGAACTCTAGTCAACATTCTGTAATAACTTACGTGGGAAAAGACTGAAAAAGAATGGACATGAGTATACGTATAACTGAATCATTTTGCTGTATACCAGAAACTGCTGCTGCTGCTAAGTCACTTCAGTCGTGTCCAATGCTGTGTGACCCCATAGATGGCAGCCCAGCAGGCTCCTTTGTCCCTGGGATTCTCCAGGCAAGAATACTGGAGTGGGTTGCCATTTCCTTCTCCAATGCATGAAAGTGAAAAGTGAAAGTGAAGCGCTCAGTCGTGCCCAACTCCTAGCAACCCCATGGACTGCAGCCTACCAAGCTCCTCTATCCATGGGACTTTCAAGGCAAGAGTACTGGAGTGGGGTGCCATTGCCTTCTCCTACCAGCAACCCTCCGTGATGCTGTCCCTCCCACACCAGCACCAAGACCAGCCTGGCCTCCTGCCCCTTCAAGTCCCTGAATCCCAACTCACACACCTGCCTGAAGCCAACCTGGTCAGGCCTTGCTCTGCCCTCCTTTAAATATTTTTTATTTTATACTGGAGTAGAGTTGATTAATTATGTTGTACCAGAAACTAACACATTAATTATGTTGTACCAGAAACTAACACATTAATTACGTTGTACCAGAAACTAACACAACGTAATTAATCGACTCTACTCCAGTATAAAATAAAAAATATTTAAAGGAGGGCAGAGCAAGGCCTGACCAGGTTGGCTTCAGGCAGGTGTGTGAGTTGGGATTCAGGGACTTGAAGGGGCAGGAGGCCAGGCTGGTCTTGGTGCTGGTGTGGGAGGGACAGCATCATGGGATCATGGGGGGTTGCCAGCTCACCGTCAAGCCCTGATGTCTCCCAGGCCTCTGATCAGGTCTCCCAAGGATGGAAGCTAGATGGACAGAGACAGAGCATCTCTGCCCAAGGGGAGGGAGACAGACTCAGGGTAACTGGAGCAGGAAGGTTCTATTGTGGTTCAGGCAGGAAAGGCCTCCATGGGGCAGCAGGTGCATGAGGTGACCAGGGGAACAGGGACAGGCAGCATCTGGGGAGCAGCTGGGGCACTGATGGGGAGGAGTGGAGGCTGAGACACACTGTCTGGTCTTCACCTTTATGCTCCTTGGCTCTGCCCAGGAAATGATGCCCAAGGATCATCATATGGTCAATTCTGCAGGAGAGAAGCCCTGGTTCACATCTGCCCTGAGAGCTGTCCCTCCTGTGTGCTGACCAGGCCCATGGCACTGGAATGAGTCACTGTGACAGGTGGTTGTTGGCAAGCCATGCACAGGTTTTAAGAAAGCCCTTACCAATTTCCAAAGCCTTGAATCTCCCTATGTCCAAAGTTCTTTTAATATTGTAACTGAAGGTTAGGAAAAAACTGTAACTTATTGAAAAGCAATATTTCCAAAGGTCTTTTTATAATGTAGTAAAGGATTAGGATGAAAAAATCTAAACTTCCCTCATAATCTCTACATCGGAACCCACAGGTATGTCGTCAACCACTTTTTCCTCTGACTCCCCAGAAGTGCCTCTAGCTCTCATACTGATGCACACACCCGCTTCCTGACAAACATCCTTACTGTCTGGATGGTGGGTATTTATAGGAGAGGTTGATGGACTCAGGCTGGCCCTGGTCACCAGCCAAAGACCCCTGCAGAATGAAAGGGTGACTCTTGGCCAGTGAGGCCCCTCCCACAAGCCTTCATTCTGACTGTGATTTGTGATCAGTTTGCTTCATGTTAGAACTCATGGCACTGCCTCTAAAGAGACATCTCGTGGAAATAACAGTCAAAGGAGATGGCTCAGAATATTATCTAGAGCCCTTGAGGAGGAACTGGGGCTTCCTAGGTGGTGTTAGAGGTAAAGAAGCTGTCAGCCAATGCAGGAGATGCAACAGACGCGGGTTCTATCCCTGGGTTGGGAAGATCCCCTGAAGGGCAGAATGGCAGTATTACTGCCTGGGAAATCCCATGGACAGAGAAGCCTGGTGGGGCACAGTATGGGGTCCCAAAGAGTCAGACACGACTGGGTGACTGAGCACACACACACTGAAGAGGAAGTGAAGGTCTTAGACTTTGTTTAATGGTTAAACTAGTATTATTTTCTTTTGCTTGATCCTTTCCCTTTCTTTCTGCGTTTTCTCACTTCCCTGATTAAATTTATTCATTGGATCTCATGGGAGGCCTAGAAGGCTAACATTTTTCTATAGATAAGAGATAGGCAAGGGCATGGAGTGGTGGTCTGTCCTGGGAAGGCCTCCATAGGGTTCTGCTTGGTTACAGTTTCATCACTGGTGTGAGGTTTCAATTGTCCAGGATGAGGAGTGTGAAGTTTCTAAGTGAAGGAAAAGCTAAAAATCATTTGTTTAGTGAACACTTCTTGTTTCTTTTCTTTGATTTCAAGGATGCCACTGATTACTCTCATTCTTGAAATGTCTCTCTTGTACAGAATCAGAATCCATCGATGCCATTTAGAAATTCATGGTGGGAGATGGAGGAGTTGAGAGACATGTTCTAAGCCTACTCTTAACCTAAGGCGTTTCTCAGCCCTGGATCTGCCCTGGTGACAGAATGCTGCCCATTTCCTCTGACTGTGACGGGTAAACTGTGCCCAGGGAGGACTGGCTAGAAGTGGTTCTGGAAACAGAGAAATATGAGCGAGAAGAAGCAGCTGTTCCAGAAATCACAAACACTGTTATCTCTATTGGCTGTTAGGCATATTTTACAAAAGAAATCATGAAGTCAGCTTATTGGGTAAGATAAGAATTTAATGAGGTTTTACACAAAATATTTAACTGGTTAGAGGTCAAGGGCTAGCATTTCCCAATGAACTTCCTTTGCTTAGATGTTTAAGAAAAAAAGAGTTTCACTTGATGACACTGACTCATTCTCTCATGGTTCAGGCAGTGATTTCCTGAGACCAGCTCTTTAGCCTGCATTTGGAAGTAGACTCTGTCCATCATGTATATGTGTGTGTGTGTGTGTGTGTGTGTGTGTGTTTGTGTGTGTGTGTGTTAGGGAAAAGAGGGTTGGTATAAGCTAGGCCTAGGATGGAAGAGAAAACACCTCTGACAGTATAACCTATAGTGGAGACACAGAGGTGGACTATTTTGTCCAGGATTCATCAACAGCAGCTGTAGTGGAAACCAGCAAGAATGTTTGCCCAGGAATCCCTCCCTTAAAGTTGCTGCCTCCAACCCCTGTTCACATGACTGTTGTGGAAATTACTGTATCGATCAGGTAACTCCACCTGCCAGCCAGCTTGTGTTTGTCTAGACCTGGGAATGAGGTCAGTTCAGGTTAACGCAAATGTCTCTTTCGAGAATTTTGGAAGGAGAGATCTAGAGCCTCAGTCTCTTCTGGGTGCCCTTATCCCATGATATGAAGGGAAGGGACAGGTGGTGGCCAGGCCGACCGAGCAGCAGAGGGGCCCATGTGGAGGAGGGAAGGCCCAGATGCGCCAGGGAGAAGGGAGAGGAGCGACGACATGGCATCGGCTGCTCTCGTCCCCCCAAGCTTGAGGCTTAGCTCTAATCTGGTCTCTGAGGCTCCAGGTTCATCCCGGGAAGTTTGCTGATTTGCTTTGTAAAGTTTGAGGTGAGTTTGTATTGTTGAAAACCAGAGTCCCAGCTGCTGTGTATTCTTCAGCAAAGAAAAGAATGTGATCTTGGAACCAATTTTATTTATTTATTAAAGATTTTTTGCTATAGACCATTTAAAAAAAAAAGTTTTTATTGAATTTGCTACAATATGCTTCTGGGTTTTGTTTGTTTGTTTTTTTGACCCACCAGGCTTGTGGGATATAGTTCCCTGACAGGAATCAAACCTGTACCCCCTGCATTGGAAGGTGAAGTCCTAACCACTGGACCACCAGGGAAGTCCCTTGGAAGCCAATTTTAGACCTAGGAAGTCCTTGGCAACCAGGGTCGGGCACTCCCATGGGAAAGTGGAGGAGCCAAAGCCCACGGCTGAGGCTGTTGCAGTTTGTACTGTTTCTGCTCAGACTGCCACTTGTACTAACAGATCACAGAGAAAAGAACAGAGTATTCCTAATCTTGTTACATGAGGAAAACCCCCCTAATTTGAGATTGCCAGGGGAAGAACTCCCCTGCAGAAGGTTGAGGGGAACAGAGTTAAACACACAAGGGAGGAGAATGCTCTGATAGCTTCACAAAAAAGAGCCCAGAAATGCTGAGACTGTATGATTCTTGGCTTCAGAGTTTCTTGGACCTGATAAGTAGGAATTTGCAAAATGAGCACATTTTCCAAGAAAGGAGGATTTAAAAACTCTCAGTGAGGGCCTCCAATGAGAAAGCCCCAAACAAACAGTAAATTCTTGGCAAGGAAGCAGAGTAAGAGATGTGAGAATGAAGAAAAGCATCAACAGTGTAAAAAAAGACAGAACACCACAGATCTGAACTCAAAAGCAGTGGCTCCCAAAGAGTGTGAACAGAGGAAAGCCAGGTCATCTGCTATTTAGGTCCATCTGTCTGTCCATACTTCATAGCAACAGTCGTTGTGTGGTATGTGGGTGTGTGGCCTAAAGCAGAGGTTTGGCTGAAAACCACAGTTTCCCAGGACGTGGTGTGTGTGTGTGTGTGTGTGTGTGTGTGTGTGTGTGTGTGTGCACGCACAGGGTTCCAGGTGGTGATGAGCGTGGAGGTGCTGAGTTCACTGAAGCTTGCTGTTTGCCCAGGATGTTTGACAGACCCATTCAGAGAATCCCTTCTGGGAGCTTCCCATTACAGGTAGCCCACCCCTGATGTACAGAAGGCCTTCCCCCGAGGGGTCGTATTTGTGCAAAACCTGTTCACACACTCACTGTTCCATCATTATTTAAGTTACGGGACACCAACTTAAGTGAGCTGGTTGGATAGAATCACCGATTCAATGGACATAAACTTGGGCAAACTTTAGGAGACAGTGAAGAACAGGGAAGTCTGACATGCTGCAGTCCATGGGGTCGCAGAGTCGGACACGACTTAGTGACTGAACAACGACAAAAACAACAACTCAGGTGCCAGATTCTTGAGGTAAAGACAACGTAGTGAAGACCCAGGAACATCTGATTCCAGTACAGCCAACTGGGTGCGTGTAGACACTCTCACAGCAGGAGTCTCGGTGCCCTTAGGAAAGGTGCCCAATCCAGCCTTGGAGGCAGCAGAGAAGGCTGAGCAGATGAGGAAGCCTCTGCCATGAACTCTGAAGGATGACGAGGCATCGGCAGGGGCTGGTGAGAAGGGAGCAGAGGTCGAAGAGGCTTGGAAACACAGCCATTTCAGCATGTGTGTGACCTCAGTCAGTAGTGTGAAGAGTGTGTGTGCACATGTGCATGTGTGTGATATCCAGCTCATCTGTGAGGCTCACAGTGACCTCCAGCAGCAACAAGAGCAAACGGTAGATAGTGGGTTCTTCCAAGAGCAACCCCCTCGATGGCAGGTCCTGATGGCTGCCTCATGGTCACCGTGTGTATTTTGGTGACCTCGAGCTCATGGTCCCTCTGTTCTCAGCTCACAGGGATGAGAAGACAAAGCAGAGCTCGCTTTGGCAGCACTTATACCAAAACTGGAACGATACAGAGAAGATTAATGTGGCCCCTGAGCAAGGATGACATGAAAATTCATGAATGTTTCCATACTTTTAGAGAGAAGGGACATATGTATACCTCTGGCTGATTCACATTGTTGTATGGCATAAAGCAACACAATGTTGTAAAGCAATTGTCGTACAATTAAAAATAAATAATATTTTTTAAAAAACTTAAGAACAAGAAGACAAGGTAACCTTTGAGTTTTGCCTCTTCCTCTCACTCCCAGCCAGCCTTTTGTGGAGAAGACGCCATCAGTGCCTTTGACAAAGGCAGAGATGAGGAGGTTTGGATGAGAGGATAAGAGAGGAGGAGAGTGGAATCCATAAAGCACAGCCCCTCGATCACTGAGCTTTGGCTGCAGAATTACGTGAGGAGAGTATTGAAATGCTGCCCAACTTTTAGTTAGTAGAGTCAAGAATGAGTAATGAATGTCTTATTCACAATCGTAAGGTACCAGGGAACACCAGACTTCAGTCCCCAAGCCCCTTTCAGGGGCTGAGACACAGCTTCTCATCAGGATCTTGAGCATCCACACGGAGATGGACAGAAGCCATCACTCATGACCGCTCACTCTGAGCACAATTACAGGCCCATGTTTTCCCTAGGTGACACCGTCTCTGGCCCAGCGGCCTGGCAGCAGCACTGTATTCCACAACTAAAAGACGGGGTTGATGGAACTGGTGCACTTGAGGGTTTTCCCTAATTTACATGCTGCTTCTTTACACTTCCTGACTTCCCTCACCTGCACGCACACGCACACGCGCACACACACACACACACACACACACACACACACACACGCTGTGTATACCTGAGGTAGTTTGTGGCTTCTAGGATTCCTCATTAAAAAGTGGAACAACATTTAAGAAAAACATACCGTATAAAACATACGGTACAAAACCTGAGAGCAAGTCCTGGACCAAGAGCGAGTCAGGAGTGTCACCCTAGGCTCAGAACTCACAGCCTCTGGGACGCATTTTCCCGTGAAGCTAGCAGTGCTGGATGGAATGTCCTTTCGTGTCGCTAAGGGATTCTGTTCAGTTCAAGTTCACACGAGCTCAGTGAACTCTGCGACCCCAGGGCATGGAGGACGTTCATTTGATGCTTTAGGTTGGAGTGTTCTTTGCTCTCCAATGGCTGGAGATAATTAATTGCAAATCCAAAAATACTATGTGCAGCCCAGCTTTAGAGATGAGACGCTTTGTAGATGGTATTTCCATGAAGTCTGCTGGATTTATTAGCTGTGGAATACAGACAGCTGGGCTTGTCTGAACCGACTTCAGGAATGGGATTGGAGCAGAACTGACTCCAAGAAGCCAGAACCACCTGGGAAGAAAGAGGTGACACTGATCCCATGAGACATGGGATCTCAGTTGCCATAGTAACAGGGGCATGGATATGAGCCACAAATGAAGCTGAATATGAGGCTTTTTAATCTGAATTCTTACCAGAAATAGAAAAAAAAAATTGTTTTCAATCAGCTGGAGAAACTTTATTTGGACACATTCAGGTCTCTTCTCCAGCAGTAAATTTTATTTTCACTTCCATAGGCAGGTCTATTACATACATTTAGGCAAATGATGGGCTTCCCTGGTGGTTCAGTGGTAAAGAAACCACCTGCCAATACAGGAGATGCAGGTTTGATCCCTGGGTTGGGAAGATCCCCTGGAGAAGGGAATGGCAACCTGTTCCAGTATTCTTGCCTGGGAAATCCCATGGACAAAGGAGCTGGTGGGCTACAGACCATGGGGTCGAACAGAGTCAGACACAACTGGGCACACATGCATGTTTTCTTAATTTAACTTGTGATTCAATAAGTGTAACAGAATAATTTCAAAGTAAATGCATACTTTCCTTCTGAAAAGCTATCCCTTTCTTTTCACCCCAGATGATGAGTGACATAATACAAAAGAGCTCGAGGGCTGTCTGTTGTCAGTGGCTGGAAGTGAAACTTCTGGCGAGATGATGTGCCTGAACATTAAAATTCAGCAGCAGCATCAAGCCTCCTGGTCTGGATGTCTTTTGTTTAGACCCCTCCTTTTTTCTTGGTTTCTGTTGCCTCGGGATGAAAAGAAAGAAAACTCAGCCTGAGATAGCTTTTGGCACCGAGTCTCTAACTCAGAGAACTGCAATGCTTTTAGCTCTTGTAACTCTGACCTAGAGGAAGGCAGGATGACATCAAGCTAACAAGAAAAAGGTGTTGGAGGTAAGACTTGGATGCAGCGAAACATCGAATTTATCTCCTTGACTTCAGCACATTCTTAACTCTTCCCAATAGCAGACACCAGATTGAGGAGATGTCTCGGGTGGAGTCAGGGAAAGCACTGGGGGTCAGCTCCACCCAGGAAACCTATTCCATGAACTGGCACAGAGTGTGACCCTAGGCAAGTTCCCTAAACCAGAGACTCTCAGAGTTGGATTTCCAAGGGTAGACTCTTGAAGTTTCTTTGGATTTTTCAAAAAATTCATGAGGGCAAAACTATTATCTTAATAAAACTAAAATGTTATTTACTCTTTCTAGCTATGTTGACTTTGGTATTTAAAAGAAAAGAAGAAATGTTAGCCACTGGGCAGGACTTGTGACAAAACCAGAAGTCACTCCTGTGCTCATCATGGCCACAGGCTCACGGAGAAAAGGAATGTCCTATCCGAGAGTGTTGTGGGTGAAACTGCATGCATTACTAACTCTGTGACATTGTGTCCCCAAGCATACCTTTTGGATACCTCGAGTGGAGAGGTGGGAAGTTCAGTCTGCTTGAGTGGGAAGGATGGGAGCCCTGCACAAGACTCTCACTCAATTCCTTCAAATGCAATCAATGTGACTGTTTCTGAGACATTCCTGACAAACCTCAGTTTCCCAGACCTGGGTTTTGGCCAAAAATGTCCTCAAAAGAATTAAACCTCTTACCTTAAATAAAACAACCGGCCGTATTTGTTGCCAATGATAAACCTCAAAGTTTCGAATTAAAAAACAAAAGTCTTGAAAACTCGGAACTAGCTTACGCGTGTGTGCTCCTGTGCTCGTGTGTGTGTGCGCGTGCGTGCGTATGTGCACACACGCACTCAGTTGTGTCTGAATCTTTTTGACCCCATAGACAGCCTTCTAGGCTTCTCTGTCCATTCCATGGCCTGTGAACCTGAACACTTGGCAATTTTAAAGAAAGGTGAGATTTGCAATGAAAATAACAATTGTCAATTTTTTACATTGTGTAATGAAATGTATCAACATTTATAAAGTCAGCATAACTCTGTGAATCAGTGTTTGCCAGCTGATGAATGCATGATGTAATAAAATCTTATAGAGAAAACGATCCATTTCAACTGAAACACAGACAATGATTTTTTAAAATTCAAGTCTAGTTGATTTACAATGTTGTGTCAGTGTCAGGTGTATAGCACAGTGATTCAATTAGATATGTTTAATATATATAATATATATATTATGCAATATATTCTTTTCAGACTTGTTTCCCTTATAGAGTATTATAAGATACTGAGTCCAGTTCCTTGTGCTATACAGTAGGATCACGTTGGTTACCTAGTTTATATATGTTAGTGTGTATCTGTTAATTCTAAACTCCCAATTTATCCCTTCCCTAACTTTCTTCTTTGGTAACCATATTGTTTGTTTTCCACATCTGTGAGGCTATTTCTGTTTTGTAAATAAGTTCATTTGTATCATTTTTTTTAGATCCCACATTTAAGTGATATCACATGACATTTGTCCTTCTCCGTCTGACTGACTTCACTTTAGTATGATAACCTCTAGGTCCATCTACGCTGCTGTAAATGTCATTATTTTATTCTTTTTTATGCCCGAGTAAGAGTCCATTGTGTACATATACCACATCTTCTTTATCCATTCCTCTGTCAATGGATGTGGTTGTTCCCATGTCCTGGCTATCGAAAACAGTGCTGCTAGGAACACTGGGGTGCATGTATCTTTTTGAATTATAGTTTTCTCCAGATATACACCCAGGAGTGGGGTTGCTGGATCACTTAGTAATTCTATTTTTAGTTTTCTGAGGACTCTTCATACTGTTCTCCACAGTGGCTGGTCAAATTCACACTCCCACCAACAGTGTAGGTGGGTTTCTTTTCATCAGTTTCATTACTGATTCTTCACTGCAATTATACTGTGAGAAATTACCATTTGTCAGATTTGGGTGTACTGTCCATGAAAAATACCTATACTAATCTGAGAAAATTCTAAAATAATCTTGTGTTTTCCACATCCATCGTGCATCTCTGTGAGGCTGGGTGATTTTTCTTCTAAACGGTATGTCACAGCACTTGGACTGTGGAAGCAGATACGACAACCCACCCACACTGTCAGTGAGGAGGCTGCCCTAGGTGAAGGGACCAGGGAAAGGGGGAGCCTTGCCTGGAGAAGAATGGAGATTGTGAGTCTGGGGAGGGCTGAGCAGTCAGACAGCACAGAGAGGGATCCCTGAGCCCGAGCCACGGAGATCTCTGCCCTGAGTCTTCATCTGACTGTGAGTCACTAAGTGGAGTAAGGAAAATACCAGGCGCTGGGGAAAGACCCACCCGAGAGGAAAAGAGGAAATGAAGCTGGAGCTGCAGGCAGGTGGGGACGCTTCCTGCTCCCAGCGGCCAGCGAGGACACCTCATAACTCACCGGGCATCGGGCAGAGTGCACAGAGCTCCACGTGGACACGTACCAAGACTGACCATATTCTGGGCCACGAAACAAATCCCCGCAAAGGATCCAAGTCATACAAAGTATGTCCTTTTCCCACAATGAAAATAATTTAAAGGTCAATAGCAGAAAAACATCAGAAAAATCCCCAAATATTTGGAAACTAAGTGGCATACCGAATAGTCCAAGGAAAGAAAGGGGGCGGGGAAGCAGGATGGGGGAAGGAATAGAAAGTCTTTGAATTTAATGAAAATGAAACTGACAATCATCTATTCAGACTGATAAGGAAAAAAGTGCATGCACAGACGACAAATATCAGAAATGAGACAGGTGATATCATATTAATGAAAGAATAATAAGGGAAACTTATGAACAGCTTTATGACAAACAATAGTGTGGATGAAACAGTCAATTCCTTGGAAGAGACAAACTGACAAAACTTGATCCAGAAAAAAATGAGAAACTGAATTCCACTAGATTTACTCATGCAGCTGACAAGGAAACTCCAGGCCCAGGTGTCTTCACTGGCAAATTCTGCTAAGCATTAAAGAAATAAATAATATCAATTATAAACAATTCTTCCAAAAAAATTGAAAGTTAGGGGATATTTGCCAACTCCTATGAGGTCAGCATTACTTTGATACTAAAAACAGACAAAAATATTGAACCACATTGTGGTAGATTTCTGGGTTTTCCTTTATCTCTCAGGTACCCCAGACTGGGTCCTGTTTGGATCTTACTATTTAGGGGAAAAGGAGTCACACCTGTGATATTCCCTCCTCCCTGGCTCTCATTAACTGTGCCCACTAGGTTTTCGGTAATTTATTAAGCGGGAGTATGTTCTTCCTTTTGCCTTTCGTCCCCCAAAGAGCAAGGGCAGTGAGGGGATCTGTCAGTGTAGATGCCTCTTGAACTCTACATACAGCAAGTTCCTACAAATGGCAATTGTGATGACTTTTTAAATTAAATGCAGTCATCCCTTGATACCTGTAGGGGATCAATTCCAGGATCCCCTGCAGATACCAGACTCCACGGATGCTCAGGTCCGTCTGTAGTCTTGGGTTCTTCCTTCATGGATTCAATCAACTGTGAATCTTGTAGAGTTTTCCATCCCTGGTTCCTTGAACCTGTGGATGCGGAGGGCTAACCATGGCATGATGGACTCTTCCCACAACAAGTGTTCTTATTCTTCATACAAGGATACTTACTCATAATACAATCCCCATTAGAAGTGTTCAGGTCCAGGGGGTTGTTACTAAACTAAATAGGGACTAGAAAGACTTTGGCAAAATGATATCTTAAAAATTCAAACATCCTTTTACCCACCCAAAGTCTTCAATACACTTATATATTAATTACAGATATATATTTAAAAGTAATCTCTATGTAAAGTTGTTTGCCATGTACACATTCAATGTGGGGACTTCAGATCAATCATACCGACCTTAAAATTCAACTAGCAATAAAACTTACCTTCTCTTTGGCTTTCCAGACCTAATGCGTACAGGAACTTTTAATAACACTTAGGTCAGCAGTCTACAAAAATTTATAGACAAACATTTCAGATGAGCCAGGTACTGCCAAGGCTTGAGATGACTGCAGTTGCTAAGAAATCTTCATTAAACAGTGGAGAACACCTGCTTTTCCTTCCATCCTGTGCAGAGTTTGTCACTGCCGACAAAGCTTCTATTTTTTTTAATCCTTCCCTTCTTCTAGAGTTACTACAGTTGAACTTCAGGGTCCCAACACTAAAAATGTCTTTCTTTTCTTTATCTTATAATGTAATATTCTTTCTTCCCAAAGAAGATGAGGTAAGCAATGTTTCCTTCTGTAATTATCTTTTCAAACCAAACATCTTGGTAGTGAATGCTGCGTAAGAAACAAATCTGATAATTTTTTCTAAATATAATATATTAGGACTTTAAGTAGGGCCTATATTTTTTATAGTAAGGGAGTGGCCCCTCCCTGGGGTCTCTTCTCCAGCCTTGCACTCCTCCTGAACTGAGGTCTTAGCTGCCTGGAACCCCTCAGCCCCCACCACCCAGCAACCTGGAGACAATTTGCAATGTGGACCCTCAACCAAAGTTAATCCCTTTAGTTTCTTAATTTTGTTGGCAGTTTGGGTCTTTATAACATATGGCACTTTCTTCCAAAAGCAAAGCTAAAGTCAGCTGCTATTTTTTCCCTCTTGCTTGACTTTTGGGCTATGTAGAGCAATTGTGAGGTAGCCTGTGTGTGTGTGTGTGTATGTGTGTATGCACACATGCATATGTGTGTGTGTGTGTGGGGTAGGGTGTGTGTGTAGTGTGCATTTATATGTAAATCCTACTTTGTATGTTAACTTCCAAAAGAGAGAAGTAACTACCAAATAGCTTTTTTCTTTTCATAGGAGGAACAATCCCTTTGAAAGATAATACCCTGAATATTCATTGGAAGGACAGATGCTGAAGCTAAAGCTCCTATACTTTGGCCACCTGATCGAAGAGCTGACTCATTGGAAAAGACCCTGATGCTGGGAAAGATTGAAGGCAGAGGAAGAAGGGGATGACAGAGGATGAGATGGTTGGATGGCATCACTGACTCAAAGGGCATGAGTTTGAGCAAACTCAGGGAGATGGTGAAGGATAGGGAAGCCTGGTATGCTTCAGTCCATGGGGTCACAAAGAGTCGGCTGCGCTACCGAACCACACTAACAACTCTGTTGCTTAAGGAGAGAGTCCATATCACTGAAGATGTGAGGTATAACCTCAGAGAATAATTTCAAGTATTCATTTTTGAGGGAAACTTAAAATTCGCTGGTAGGGGAAAAACCCTGTATAACCAAGATATTTTTTCTTATTTAAAACTCTTAAGCTTATATTCTCTACTGAACTTGATTTAGGGTATCACCATTTGGGGAAAAAGAATCAGAGGTGTGATAGTTTCTCATTCCTAGCTTTCAATATATGTGCCCACTTGATTTTTAGTAATTTATTGAGTAAGAATGTGCTGTTCCTTTTGCCAGAGTCAACCTCCCTCTTCTAAGACTAGCTTATCAAAATAGGCTTTAAAAAAAGCTTAAAGTCTAGTGAAAACAAAGTTTCATTGTGGTATTCTGATGTGATTCATGGCTGTTTAGAGTGAGGAGAAAAAATTTTAAAGACATTCTTCAAAGATAATCTCTTGTGAAGATTTGCTACACTTTAGGAAAAAAAAAGAGTAAGCCTTTTCAGATAATCTGCTGAAATTATGCCTTTAGTGGATTTACTTACTAAATCTTTAAAGTTATGACATTTTTCTGACACAAATTATTTTTGGAATAAAAGATGGCATAAATAAATATTACCGTATTGTGACATTGTAAGCTTAAAGGCTTTTTTAATGAGCAAACGATGATGAAAGGCAGGAACTCGAGAAACCCAAAATCTCTGTCATCACTCTTAAATCTGCATAAGAGCACAGTTAGTGAATTCTGCCTTTCTAACATTTGATATGAGACACACAGCTTTTCTTCTACTAAATGATATCCTTTCCAGTTAGAAACTGAAAATATTCTAACTATAGCATCTCTATTGTAACTTGAACATTAAAATGAAGTAAACTCAATGTACCTAATATACATAAAATCTCTTTCTTTCTGACACTATTCTCCTTTTCATTTCTGAGTAGCTAGGAAAGCCTTTAAGGCTGTGATGGAATTGAGCAATTGTTCAATTTCCTGTTCTTTGTTTAATGAGAACAGAGCTCCTGCCTATGGTGAACAATTCAGTCCTGTGGACAGGACCCCACGGATCAGACAATGCTTTTGGGTGAGATGATTTAAAGATGCATCCTGGTCTGTGTTGGTGATGTGGCACTAGCTTTCGTAGGCTCCAGAATCCAATAAACTCCTCTTCATGATGCCTGGCATATCACGAGAGCCTGATGAGTGTTTGTTGAGTATGTGAATTGCTGCTGATGGTAAGGTCACTGAGAGCTTGGCTTTATCTTGTTTTGGTTGTTGCTATAACCTTGTTACCTGCAATAGCGCCTGCCACATAGTGGGGACTCAATAAGTGATATATTTGGTGGATGTGACAGCCATCGGCCAAGCAGAACCATGGAGGGCCCCATATGCAGGTGTGGGTGTTCAGGTCACCCTCAGCCACCTGGCAGGGGTGTGGCCTGGGACCAAAGACTACCAATGAGGATGAGAATCAGTTTTCATGCAGGTAAAGCAGGCATCATTTTTATACCAAACTCACCAGGTTGTGGGGCTCCCCTGGTGCCTCAGAGGATAAAGAGTCTGCCTGCAATGTGGGGGACCTGGGTTCTATCCCTGGGTCAGGAAGATCCCCTGGAGAAGGAAATGGCAACCCACTCCAGTATTCTTGCCTGGAGAATCCCCATGGACAGAGGGGCCTGGTGGGCTACAGTCCATAGGGTCGCAAAGAGTTGGATATAACTGAGCGACTTCACTTTCTTTCTTTTACCAGGTTGTTGGGGAATATACGGGAAGACCCTGCCCAGGGCCTGGTGCTTGGTAAGCACAGTAAAGATGCACAGCATGAGCGTTGCGCTGGACCCATGATACAGTCACCAGCCATTCTCTGCAGGGTATTCGAAGCCCTGCCTACTCCCTAGCCTTCTGTGGAGCAACTCATGTGGCCTTCTGGTACACCCTTGGACCTGCCGACTCAAAGGGCTAAATAGTTCAGGATGTTTCCTATTTTCAGAGCCTTGAAGGCCCTAATGTAACCTCTTTATTTGACACAGAAGATCTCAAAGAGATTTTGTGACTCATGCCTCACTGCTTCTACTACCTTCTTTTTAAAAAAAATTTTACATTAATAATTTTTTTGATCATGCCACAGGGCAGGTGGGATCTTAGTTCCTGGGCCAGAGATTGAACTTGTGCCCTCAGCAGTGAAAAGTACGGAGTCCTAAACAACTGGACTGCCAGCAAATTCCCTTCTAACTAGTTTTTAATTCCTGTTGTAACAAGTTACCACAAGCTTAGAGGTCTAAGACAACAAGAATGTGTTGTCTTACACAGGAAGACAACAAGAATGTGTTATCTCACAGTCCTGTTGTTCAGGGTCCCACATAGGCCTCCCTGGGCTGAGATTGAGGTGTGGGCAGGCCTGCCCCTTCTGGTGGCTCTGGGGAGGACTTTTCCCTGATGCTCCAGCCCTAGGGGTGCCTGCACCTGTGACAGGTGATCACTCCCCCAGTGTCCAAGTGAACAGTTCAGCATTTCCCTTATCTGTCCCATCATCACATCTCACTCTCTTCTTTGGCTTCTTTCCTGTTTGTAAGGACACTGTGATCACATTAAGTCCACCAAAATCATCCAGAATCAACTCCCTACCTTAAGGTCAGTTGATGGCAAATTCTCCTTCCCTTTCTCCTCATAGCCGAACATATTCCCAGGCTCTGGGATCAGGACGTGGATGTCTCTGGGGACCACTGTTCTGCCTAGGAACCAGGCCCTCGGGGCCAAGTGTTCTGACTCTAAATCAGGTGATTTTTCAACTATACACAATATTATTTTCAAACCAAAGATTTCCTTAACAGACATCAAACTACTGACTTTGAACAATGACGAACGACTATAGCCCACAGGTAACTGAGTCCTCTGCACGTGGATGGATGTAAAGTCAAGGTTCTAAGTAAAACCAGGACCTGATAGAGAACAGAAGATGCAGCTCACCGGCTTGGACTTCTGACAGAGCAATTCTCGAGGGATTTGGAAACTCAAACTCAGCAAGTCCAGCTCTAGTCCTCTGGTTCACTTGTCCCTGTACTGGGCTATATCCTAATGGGTTATTTGAGAAAGAAAACCATCTTAGAAGATGCCATTGTGTGCACATGCTCCAAGGCCCAGACTGGCAGTGGCTTAGGCATAGTTTAGGTGGAGCCTTGCAGGTTCAGTCCAAAGGGAAACAGTGACCATATTAGGTGTGTCCAGGGTGATGAATAAACATGAGAAGAAAGTGAGTAGGGGGAAGAACAATGTGATCTACTTAAATGTGCTCATTTTATCTTTTGATATTGATTTCTAGAATAATTCCACAGTGATAAGAGAACAGACTGTATATGATTTCAATACCATTAAACGTGAATTTTTTGCACCTTGTTTTATGTTCCTACATATGTCCCGTGGTCACCTGGTTTATAGTCTATGGGAACTTGAATAGAATTGTTTTCTTGCTATTGCATGAAAAATAAATTTTAATTATGTTGAATTGGCTCATAGTGCTTTTCAGGTCTGCTGCTGCTGCTAAGGCACTTAAGTCGTGTCTGACCCTGTGTGACCCCATACACGGCAGCCCACCAGGCTCTGCCCTCCCTGGGATTCTCTAGGCAAGAACACTGGAGTGGATTGCCATTCCCTCCTCCAATGCATGAAAAGTCAAAGTGAAGTCACTCAGTCGTGTCCGACTCTATGCGATCCCATGGACAGCAGCCTACCAGTCTCCTCCGTCCATGGGATTTTCCAGGCAAGAGTACTGGAGTGGGGTGCCATTGCCTTCTCTGATATATTTTGAGGCGACTTCACTTCCACTTTACATGCATTGGAGGAGGGAATGGCAACCCACTCCAGTGTTCTTGCCTGGAGAATCCCAGGGACGGGGAAGCCTGGGGGGCTGCCGTCTATGGGGTCGCACAGAGTTGGACACGACTGAAGCGACTTAGCAGCAGCAGCATATATCCTTTGACTTTTCTGTCTATGTATATTCTATTGATTTTTCAGAGTTTGATATTGAAGTTCTAACTAAAAATCTTAATTTATCTACTTAAAAAATAATTGTAACATATAGTGGAACTATATAGTGGGCTTCAGTGGGCTTCAGTGGGCTTCCCTGGTGGCTCAGATGGTAAAGCATCTACCTGAAATGCGGGATACCTGGGTTTGATCCCTGGGTCAGGAAGAGCCCCTGGAGAAGGAAATAGCAACCCACTCCAGTACTCTTGCCTGGAAAATTCTATGGACGGAGGTAACTGGTAGGCTACAGTCCATGGGGTCGCAAAGTCAGACATGACTGAGCGACTTTACTTTCTTTCTTTACTTTTAGTGGAACTATATGTAACTGTTCTGTATTTTCCAAGTCTCTTATAAATCTGTTAAATTACTTTCTTTTTATTTATTTATTTTTTTATTTTATTATTATTATTATTTTTTTAATTTTTCTTAACTTTACAATATTGTATTACTTTTACTATACATCGAGATGGATCCGCCACCAGAATACACGTGTTCCCCATCCTGAACCCCCCTCCCTCCCCCTTCCCACACCATCCCTCCAGGTCATCCCAGTGCTCCAGTCCCAGGCATCTGTTATAGGGCATCGTACCTGGACTGACTCGTTTCAGATATGATATTATACATCTTTCAATGCTATTCTCCCCAATCGTCCCACCCTCTCCCAGTCCCAGAGTCCAAAACTCTGTTCTATACATCAGTGTCTCTTTTGCTGTCTCATAAGCAGGGTGATTGTTACCATCTTTCTAAATTCCATATATATGCATTAGTATACTGTATTTGTGTTTTTCTTTCTGGCTTACTTCACTCTGTATAATAGGCTCCCGTTCCATCCACCTCATTAGAACTGATTCAAATGTATTTTTTTTAATGGCTGAGTAATACTCCATCGTGTATATGTACCACAGCTTGCTTATCCATTCATCTGTGGATGGACATCTAGGTTGCTTCCACGTCCTGGCTATTGTAAACAGTGCTGCTATGAACATTGGGGTACACGTGCCTCTTTCAATTCTGGTTTTCTCAGAGTGTATGCCCAGCAGTGGGATTGCTGGGTCATAAGGCAGTTCTATTCCCAGTTTTTTGAGGAATCTCCATACTGTTCTCCATAGTGGCTGTACTAGTTTGCATTCCCACCAACAGTGTAAGAGGGTTCCCTTCTCTCCGCACCCTCTCCAGCATTTATTGCTTGTGGATTTTTGGATCGCAGCCATTCTGACTGGCGTGTAATGGTATCTCATAGTGGTTTTGATTTGCATTTCTCTGATAATGAGTGATGTTGAGCATCTTTTCATGTGTTTGTTAGCCATCTGTATGTCTTCTTTGGAGAAATGTCTATTAAGTTCTTTGGCCCATTTTTTGATTGGGTCGTTTATTTTTCTGGAATTGAGCTGTAGATGTTGCTTGTATATTTTTGAGATTAGTTGTTTGTCTGTTGCTTCATTTGCTATTATTTTCTCCCATTCTGAAGGCTGTCTTTTCAGCTTGCCTATAGTTTCCTTTGTTGTGCAGAAGCTTTTTAAGTTTGATTAGGTCCCATTTGTTCATTTTTGATTTTATTTCCGATATTCTGGGAGGTGGGTCATAGAGGATCCTGCTGTGATGTAAGTCAGAGAGTGTTTTGCCTATGTTTTCCTCTAGGAGTTTTATGGTTTCTGGTCTTATATTTAGCTCTGGAAGTTTTGGCCATAGCAATCAGAGCAGAAAAAGAAATAAAAGGAATCCAAATTGGAAAAGAAGAAGTAAAACTCTCACTGTTTGCAGATGACATGATCCTCTACGTAGAAAACCCTAAAGATTCCACCAGAAAATTACTAGAACTAATCAATGAATACAGTAAAGTTGCAGGATATAAAATTAACACACAGAAATCCCTTGCATTCCTGTACACTAATAACGAGAAAATAGAAAGAGAAATTAAGGAAACAATTCCATTCACCATTGCAATGAAAACAATAAAATACTTAGGAATATATCTTCCTAAAGAATCTAAAGACCTATATTTAGAAAACTATAAAACACTGCTGAAAGAAATTAAAGAGGACACTAATAGATGGAGAAATATACCATGTTCGTGGATTGGTAGAATCAATATAGTGAAAATGAGTATACTACCCAAAGCAATTTATAGATTCAATGCAATCCCCATCAAGCTACCAACGGTATTCTTCACAGAGCTAGAACAAATAATTTCTCAATTTGTATGGAAATACAAAAAACCTCGAATAGCCAAAGCTATCTTGAGAAAGAAGAACGGAACTGGAGGAATCAACCTGCCTGACTTCAGGCTCTACTATAAAGCTACAGTCATCAAGACAGTATGGTACTGGCACAAAGACAGAAACATAGATCAATGGAACAAAATAGAAAGTCCAGAGATAAATCCACGCACATATGGTCACCTAATCTTTGACAAAGGCGGCAAGAATATACAATGGATTAAAGACAATCTTTTTAACAAGTGGTGCTGGGAAAACTGGTTGAACACTTGTAAAAGAATGAAACTAGAACACTGTCTAACACCATACACAAAAATAAATTACTTTCATAATTTTAAAAATTAAAACCAAAACTGCTCATTTTTACATTTTTAACTAAATTTTTCTCCCTTGATAAAACTCTTAAGTCTTATATTATTTAACTCAATATTTCCTGTAAACCCCTCAATATAAAGCTAATTATGTGATTGCATTAATATCATATATTAACACATGTTTTTCTGGCTTAGAGAATGACTAAATAATAATGTTTTCTACAACATGGTATAAATAAGACTGTTTTTATTAGAAAAGAAAACAAGCAAAAACCAAAAGGCAGCTACCTATAGGATTTCTTGTATTCATCCCTTGCTATGCTTTCTGCTAAATAAACAAGGTTTTCTTAGATTACTGCACATTTAGGCTGTCATATTATGTTTATAATTTCCTTCAACCTTAACCTCAAAAGTGAATTAAAGGCTTTGTAGATATCAATTCCTTGTTGATTTGCTGACTGTGCAGAGATCTGTGTAAAAAGTTGGCATGGCTGAGGAAACATCCTTATTGAACAAAGGCAATATGTCTTTACATATTGACTTCTGTGTGATTGAATTTGCAGGAAGTATGACAGTGACCTCTCTAAACGGCCCTGTGTACTTAAAAGCAAGTTTGCATTTTGTGGTTAACTTTGCTTTGAATTCCGAACTGATGACCCAGCTTCTCTGAGCTCCTGAAGCCTTTTAACTGAGTGATGGAAATGAATGACTTTCCAAATGCTAAGAGTCAGAATCTAAACACTGGAGAGAGACTTGGGGGAAAGCAGACTCTATTAATTTATAATTGTAATAATTAAAGTTAGTAAAAGACAAATTGTACTTTAATTCTTTGTATAGGAAGCCAATAAACATTTAACCTTAAATCTGTCATTCTAAATAAAGTCATAATTTCCACAGTAAGTAGAAGTTTTTCATCTGAAAAGCCAAAGTGAATCCTTCAGTATATTAGTTTTAAATTTTCTCTTATTTTAATTTAACCTCTTTGGCAATGTGTAAACCTTTGCACACTCAGCTGATTATTAAGCATTATTCAAATTGTATTCTAAATCAGTATTTCCTCTGTACTTAACCATGGATTTTGTTAAGAAAAACAAACACTGATTTTATGCTTTTGACTCCATTATTTTCTTTATGTCTCATTGGTTCACTCTGGGCCATCACAGATCTATTTGAAAATTGTGGGATTTTCCCTATCCAAGTTCATTATTTTATATCTTTCGAAGATGGCCCTTTTATACTAGCAAAATTTTAGCTAAAACTAACCAAATGAAGCTAAATTAAACATTTGAGTAGAAGATTAGGAGACTAGTCCACAGTGTTTCCATAAGCCTAGTTCAATTGTCATTTTACATGATCTGACCCTAAAAAGGCCTACGTGCTTTGCATCACATATTTTCAAACATTCTTGCTCTCCAGAATTGCATGGTGTTTCCTTAGGAGTTTGAAGTTCTGTAGGGGTAACAGATGTGAGGACGAGTTTGCTGCTCACGTTAGTGTCTCGATTCAAAGGAAAATGAATGTGACGAGGCTAGAGCAGATAACCTGTAGAATCCCTTCAAGCTTTAATGTTCAATGATTTCTACAGTGCACAAGGAGAAGTAATTTCATTGTTTCATCAATGAAATATTGTAATATCTTGTCTTTTTTATTGAAGTATAGTTGATTTACAATGCTAGTTTCAGGTGTGTAGTATTCAGTTATAGAAATATATGTGTGTGTTTTTCATATTCTTTCACATTATGGTTTACCACAGGATATTGAATATAGTGCCCTTTGCTGTATATTAGGACCTTGTTGTTTATCTATTTCATATATAGTGTTCTGTATTTGTTTATCCCAAACTTATGATTTGTCCTCCTCCTCCCCACTTCCCCTTTGGTAACCAGAATTTTCCATGTCTGTGAGTCTGCTTCTGTTTTGTAGCTATGTTTATTTGTGTGTGTGTGTGTGTGTGTGTATATATATATATTTTTTTACACTTCACATATAAGTGATATCATATGATATTTGCCTTTGTCTGACTTACTTCACTTAGTATGACAGTCCCCAGGCCCATCCACGTTTTGGCAAATGGCGTTATTTCGTTCTTTTTGTGGCCGAGTGATATTCCATTGTGTATATATATACCACATCTTCTTTATCCATTGATGTCTATGATGGACACTTATGTGGCTTCCATGTCTTGGCTATTGTGAATAGTGCTGCTATTGGGATGTATGTATCTTTTTGAGTTAGAGTTTATTAATATATTTTCTTATTCCTCTTACACAGTCCCATTTTATTCATCCTTTTCAAAATTCTAAGACTCACAGATCTTAGAAATGTAAGTAATTATGGCACATGTACCTAATATCCTTCCAAATTACCAGACTCCACTCTCCCTGTGAGCAAGCTAATGCCCTGCAGAGTGAGGCCAACAGGGCCCCCAACCTCCTGGAGCTGGCAGCCTAGTGGGAGAGAAGGCATGTGATGAACAGCGGTAAGTAATCTATGAATTTGTGCATGACGGGAAAGCACATTCACTTTGCATTATGAATCAATCTTTCAACTAAATATTTCTTAGGCTCCTGCACGAGAAGACCACCTCTTCTTCCCAGGACCATCCCCTCACCGCCCGCCAGCCCATGTCTCAGCAATGACCTGCCTCATCTTCCCAGGACCTTTCTCCACCCCGGAGATTTGGTCTCAGCAATGAATCCTCAAACCATACCCCAGGGTGGGAGTCACTCTGGAGGGAGCTCGGTGCCCCTCAGACGCCACACTCCAGCTCTCTTGAGAGGGGCTGAGGACGCGTGGGATCAGCATTTCTCCTAATAGCCTGAATTGGAACCTGAAGCTAGTTGTTCTAGAAATACTGTTGTAAATGGTGGTTAGACTTTTAAGTGCTCTAATTTAGTTGTACAGTAATGGATTAAAGTATCATGAATGAATTGGCTTATTTATTGGTATACTTGTAACCCACCTCTTCCTATTCTGGATTTTAAGCACAAATAACTAAAATATAATTAAACTTTTGGAACACACATCGTTTTGCTAATTTGTATTCTTCTCTTAGATGTTTGATGTAGATTATTCTCTGCTGCTGCTGCTAAGGCACTTCAGTTGTGTCCAACTCTGTGTGACCCCATAGATGGCAGACCACTTATGGTCTCCCCTGCCCCTGGGATTCTCCAGGCAAGAACACTGGAGTGGGTTGCCATTTCCTTCTCCAATGCATGAAAGTGAAAAGTGAAAATGAAGTCGCTCAGTCATGTTTGACTCTTTGTGACTCCAGGAATTGCAGCACGCCAGGCCTTTACTGATAGAACTGGTCTATTTGTCAAATGGATAGATTTATTGTTCTGATAGCACTTTTAGAATCATGAAAGACCTTTGTCACCTTATGTCTCTTTAAAGCAAAGCATATATTATGAAAGCCTGTACATGTAGCAATATCTTATTAAATTATTCCTGTGTTTGATACAGATTCTTCAATGTTATGGGCGAAAACTGTGTTCCTTGATGTGATGCTCAAAATTCTCCAAGCTAGGTTTCAATAGTATGTGAACTGAGAACTTCTGGATGTTCAAGCTGGGATTTGGAAAAGGCAAAGGAACCAGAGATCAAATTGCCAACATCTGTTGGATCATAGAGAAAGCAAGAGAATTCCAGAAAAATATCTACTTCTGCTTCATTGACTACGCTAAGGCCTTTGTGTGGATTACAATAAACTGTGGAAAATTCTTCAAGAGATGAGAATACCAAACCATCTTACCGGCCTCCTAAGAAACCTGTATCAGGTCAAGAAGCAACAGTTAGAACCAGACATGGAGCAATGGACTGGTTCCAAATTGAAAAAGGGTAAGAGAAGTCTATATATTGTCACCCTGCTCATTTAATTTATATGCAGAGCACATCACTTGAAATCCTGGGCTGGATGAAGCAAAGGCCAGAATCAAGATTGCCAGGAGAAACATCAATAACCTCAGATATGCAGATGACACCACCCTTATGGCAGAAAACGGAGAGGAACTAAAGAGCCTCTTGATGAAAGTGAAAGAGGAGAGTGAAAAAGTTGGCTTAAAACTCAACATTCAGAAAACTAAGATCATGGCATCCGATCCCATCACTTCATGGCAAATAGATGGGAAAACAATGGAAACAGTGACAGACTTTATTTTCTTGGGCTTCAAAATCACTGCAGATGGTGACTGCAGCCATGAAATTGAAAAGACGCTTGCTCCTTGGAAGAAAAGCTATAACCAACCTAGACAGTATATTAAAAAGCAGAGACATTACTTTGCCAATAAAGCTCCATCTAGTCAAAGCTATGGTTTTTCCAGTAGTCATGTATGGATGTGAGAGCTGGACTCTAGAGAAAGCTGAGCACCAAAGAATTGGTGCTTTTGAACTGTGGTGTTGGAGAGGACTCTTGAGAGTCCCTTGGACTGCAAGGAGATCAAACCAGTCAATTCTAAAGGAAATCAGCCCAAATATTCATTGGAAGGACTGATGCTGAAGTTGAAGCTCCAATACTTTAGCTACCTGATGCGAAGAACTGACTCACTGGAAAAGATCCTGATGCTGGGGAAGATTGAAGGCAGGAGGAGAAGGGGGCAAAAGAGGATGAGATGGCTGGATGGCATCATCAACATGAACATGAGCTTGAACAAGCTTCGGGAGTTGGTGATGGACAGGGAAGCCTGGCCTGCTGCAGTTCAAGAGGTCTCAAAGAATGGGACATGACTGAGCAATTGAATTGACTGACTGTGTTCCTTGAAAATGAATTTGTTTTTCTATAACAAAGTCTAGATGAAAAGTGAGCCTAAAATGATCTGTGAAATGTTTTATTTCTTTCTTTTCTGAGTCAAATTTAAAGTAAACTCAAAGAGGAATGAGAGCTTGAGAGTCTGCTACCATGAAATCTGCTGGGCTCAACAAAGAAGGTCTGTGTGCTTAGAGGAGTCTTAGCCCCTCCCCATACCCGCAGCCTTTGGTAGCAGTGACTTATGGGCTCTGAGGTGCTGTGCCCCAAACAAACCCCCAAACTGCTGAGAGCTTGACAGGACCATCAGTCATGGCGCCCACTCAGTTTTGCACCCTGTTGAGTCAGCAGCCTGGATTTAAACGTTGGGTTTTGTTGCATGTTTCATGGGGCTGGGCCAGAAATTCCTTCTTGTATTTAGCTGTGGGTTTCTTGTTCACAAAGCCTGGGTCAGCTCATGCCCTGGTGGCTTCTACAGTCTCTCTCTCTCTCCCATTTGTTCTTAAACCACAGGTGTTGTGACAGGAAGATTTTATTCCACAGGTAACACAGCCTTTCTTTCCTTTTAATTCCCTAGAAAGAGAGAAGTGAGGTTTTCAAACAATAAAAAAAAATCAGATTGCCCAATTCCCACAAAAAGAGAATGTCTTTTGTTTTTTTAAAATCTGTGAAGCCCTCCCTGTCTGTCAGGTTCTGCCATCGACGGGGGGGGGGGGGGGGGTGCCACAGATGGTTGTGTGGACGTGGCCCCCCTCTACCAGCACCACTGGTGTACTTGAGTTCCAAGCTCACTCTGCAGGATCTGTCTACATGGTAGCCTGGGTTGGAGAGGCCACATGCCCACACTCAGCAGGCAGCCTGTGCTGGAGACAATCCCACTCCATGGCAGCTGGCCTGACTCCAAAGCCCCGGCTCTGGCCTCAGCTGGTACCCCACTGCAGGCACCCTTGCTGACCCCCATCCTGGACGGGAGCTCTGAATGGTGTTTGCAAATCACCCGCTTCCAATGCTTGGAGCCAGTATTGCCCGCCACTCACTGACCTGAGCAGCCACCTGTAGGGGCAGCGGCTTGCTTCTGGAAGGCCTCCGGCTTCTGGACACACAGAAAAGGCTCCTTGACCTGGGTTTGTGTTCTTTCCTGTGTTGAGAGCCAGTTGAGCCCAAGTTTGTCTCCTTCTCAAACTCCAGATGAGCACTTATTCTATCAAACCCCCTAAATTTAAGACTCTATCACCAATACATGTTTGGCCACAGCCTTGCCATCAGTGACAGGGGCCATGGTCCTCACTGAATCCGGCTCCATGCCTCTTCCAATGTCTTCTGACAGCTTCTAGGAGTTAATTCAGCCAGAGGGAAGCCTGACAAGGGACAGGCAGTTGGGGTTGGGGAGCAGGAAGCTCAGTGGCTGGGGTTTCACCAGGGGTCCTGCAGCCGTGAGCTGGGGGACCTGTGATCGCCCAGCCTGCCTATCTGACCCATAAGCTTAAAGAGAAGGTTGCCTAGTAAGCACACACAAACTCATTCTTCTAAAGCAGTACTGACCATGTTGCTTTATTTACTCATCAAGCTCATCTGGTCCCTTGCCAAGGGCCTCTCTACCTCTGCACCCAGCCCTCTCCCTCTCTGCCCATCAGCCTCCATTCATCTATCTTTTTGCCAGTTTTCACTAAATCTGGTTCACGTTCTACTTCTAGGACCAACCCCACTGCTGCTGGGATCGTCTTTCTGACCCACAGCTGGGTGAGCCTGTCTGTCTGTGACCCCGTGGGCTCCTCCCCCTCCAAGGGCATGACCAGGGCAGCTGGCGTCCACCACAGGGCTTGTCTGGTGTCCACTGCAGGACTGACCTTGTTCCTCAGCCCCCTCTGCATCTTCCTGAAGATGCACTGATGTCAGATGCCCACTGTCATCTCTCTCAGCACCTCACTACCCAGCCTGGACACATGTCACCATCCCCCTCATGTCCCATCAGCCCTGAGTTCACTACAGTCTTGCAGAGGTCAGAGTGAGGGGTCACCCTGGCTGCAGGTCACCCATACTTTCCTTCAGGGACCCTTGGGGTGTCTCTGCCACCAGAGACGGATTTTCATCCCAGTTACCTGCCCTGCTCCCCTAGGCAACCTTGTCTGTGACCCAGGGATGGTAGCTTCTGTCCTGCAGAGCTGTTGCTGGGACTAGAGGAAGTCGTCTTCTAGATGCATTTCTGAACACATGGCTGATACACAGGAAGAGCTCAAAGCAGACCGTTCCCACCTTCTTTTCCAGCAGAGAGCTGACGAGCCCCCATCCAGTGGATCTTTGCTCAGTAGCTCTTCCCCAAGTGCCCACTGCAGGCTGAGAACCTACTACCTGCATCACATGAGACAGTCTGCCCCCTTGAAGGAGTTTAGGGCTGAGTGTGGGGGCAGGGCAGGTACAGGTGTGTGAGAAGGTACACAGGGCATCTCACGGAGTCGGGGGCAGGTGAGATTACCTGCAGGGTGTGGAGAGAGGGGAGGAGGCTGCCCAAGACACAGTAGGTGCTCAGGGAGCATCTCTGAACATGCCACATGTTACCCAAGTGTCTGATTGAAGGAGAAGGACAGGACCTGGGCAGGCAGTTGGAGGCTTTGCAGCCTCACTCCCTTGGGGCGGGCCTTTTGGGTTCCTTCTCGCGGGCAGCCCAATGTTTCTGTTTTTCAGGCTGGAACTCCTATTTGGCGCTTCCAGGGGGAACTGCCTGACCTGGACACAGACAAGGTTATTCCAGGACTGACGATCAGGGAAAAAGGCGTCATCACCTGACAATCCTCTGGAGTTTTATTCAGCCTCGCGCTGAGTCCTAATGGTTTTTGCAGGAGGTGTGGGATGGAGGACTGTCTGAGTCACAGGGAATCTCTTCAGCTGGCAATCCTGAGAGGCCTGTGGAGGGAGGAGGCGGCGGACTCTCCCAGAACATCCCGGGATGTGCCAAGCGGCACAGCCTGTGAAACACGAACCTTCCAAGAGACACTGAGTATCCACTCTTTTGGAGAGGGTGCTCATTCCAGGACGTGCCTGGGGCCTGGGTCACACATCACAAGCTACTATTACAGGTGTAAGACTTTATGAAGATCATCTGTGTTCCAAGCGCTGAACTTAAAGATGTTGGCTGCCCAATGCAGTGGGGCTTGGGGCCGGTTGGGAGTCTGCCTCTCTCGCTCGGGGCTCGCAGGCCTGGAGGGCAGTGCGGAGAGTCACCATGTGATTTAAACACAAGAACAGAGGTGACTGTGTGGTTTCCTTTACTTTGCAGATCACATTAATCCTAGTCCATCAACTGATGGCACCCTACTCCAGTACACTTGCCTGGAAAATCCCATGGATGGAGGAGCCTGGTAGGCTGCAGTCCATGGAGTTGCTAAAAGTCGGACACGACTGAACGACTTCACTTTCGCTTTAAACTTTCATGCATTGGAGAAGGAAATGGCAACCCACTCCAGTGTTCTTGCCTGGAGAATCCCAGGGGCGGGGGGAGCCTGGTGGGCTGCCGTCTATGGGGTCGTACAGAGTTGGACATGACTGAAGCGACTTAGCAGCAGCAGCAGCAACTGAAGCATGGCTTTTCTTATAAAACATCAGTTGAATATAGGGTCAGTGTGTTAGAGGTTGGTGTCTGTATCTTGAATGGATTGAGTGTAGCCATGCATGTAGAAAACCCAAAGGACGTTTTCTAGGTGCTGCAGTTTCGACGGTTTCTTCCTGCCTCTCTTCCTTAGGCTGAGGTCACTCATTTCCCTTCTGAATGACACACTCGGGTCTTTGGGGGTGAAAGGGGCCAGAGAAGGGATGGGCTGAGATTCTAGTATCGATGCTATATCATGCAGCACACATGGCTGCAGCTTGAACTGAGAGCGGCAGTGGGGTCACAGAGGAGGGAGGGACCGAGGGTGGAAGCACAGAAGGAGAGGTGAGAGCGGGCAGCCCAGGGCTGTCCCCTTCCATGCAAACTGCAAGTGGTCCATGCGGCCGGTGATGCACTGGCCAGCGAACTCGTGCTTGCTGATCCCTGTGTCCTGCAGCACTGTTTGTCTTTGATTCCCCAGAAATCTTTCCTTCTGTCATCTTTTCTCATGGCACAGCCTCAGCCACTTTTGTTCTGCTGGTCCCCATTTTTGAAGATGCTCCAGGGAGATTGAATTTGAATTTGATAGTGAGAGTTGTGAACTGGGATGAGGGAGGAAGGGAGAAGGAGAATGCGGGTAGGAAAAGAAAAAGTGGGATGGAGAAGTAGGTGAACATTTTGTGGCCAGGGAGCGTCAAAGAGAGCACCTTTATCCACTAAATTTACAAATTCATGTGAATTTAATACAGTGGTCTCACTGTTGTGGTGTTGTTTCTCTTTTCTTTGGGAAAAAGTGGGATGGAAACTGGTTTTATACTTTTCTTCTTGGCTGCAGAAGAGCACAAGACAATTACAAAACTGTGCAAATATGATGTGAAATACCATAGCTCTGTAATTACCAACCCAAACCCTAGGTGCCTTCCAGGCTGCGCTGCCACAAAATTGCTGCATAGTTCTCACAAACTTCATCAAACCCCTTAAGATAATCTTAATCTTTTCAACTTTTTATAGTTTTGAAAGTCAGAACAAGCTTCCCTTTAGTTACGAAGACATGAAAAGTCCTAAATCTTAGAGTCATTTTAAAAATATGCATATATGAAAAGGCACAGACTGTTTTAAAATTAAAAGACACTTTTCTTTCATGGCCCTTTAAAGGGCTAAAAATTCATGCGACATACTTGTCTCAAACTTGGGGAGATCCCCTGGAGAATGAAATGGCAACCCACTCCTGTATTCTTGCCTGGAGAATTCCATAGACAGAGGAGCCTTGTGGGTTACAGTCCATGGGGTCACAAAGAGTTGGACACGACTGACTGACTAACTTTGCTTTACTTGTCTCAAAACCTAATCCTGTGAGCAGTTTGTCACCTGCACTCAAAGACATTAGAAGGGAATAGTCTGAAATCAATAAAGCATTACTGAGTATTTTCTTTTTGATGAAAACAATTGTTTTTTCTACTGTTCTAGAATTATTTACTACTGAAAAGAGATACTTAAAAAATTTTTTGGAATATAAAAAATATTCATATGTTTCATTTACATATCAAAATTATATTAAAATGTACACTCAGAGAAGTCTTACTCCCATATAAGCCCTCAATTTCTGATGATACATCTTGTATTTTTTTTACATAAATAAACAAACAAACACACACACACACACTTTCTCTCCTTCCTTTCACAAAAGACTGGACACTAAATTAACTGTTCTATACCTTGTGTTTTTTACGTAACAGTGTATGCTCTTATCCATTGTTAAACTGAACTACATTGTTTTAGAATTTACTAAAATATTGGATGCTTGGGGCTGGTGCACTGGGATGACCTAGAGGGATGGCAGGGGGAGGGAGGTGGGAGGGGGTTCAGGATAGGGAACACATGTATAACTGTGGCGGATTCATTTTGACATATGGCAAAACCAGTACAATATTGTAAAGTTAAAAAATTTAAAAAAAAACTTGAAAAAAAAAGAATTTACTAAAATACTATCTTATATACAATTTTAAAATACAACATTTAATGGTTTTTGTTTAGTAGAATTTACTTATGCAGTAAGTTTAGGTGATTCAAGAATTCAAACAACATAAAACTGGTATATTGAGAATTCCTAGCCAGTTCCTCCCACCTCCCTCCCCACCTCTAAACACTTAGCTGCTGCTAAGTCGCTTCAGTTGTGTCCGACTCTGTGCGACCCCAGAGACAGCAGCCCACCAGGCTCCCCCGTCCCTGGGATTCTCCAGGCAAGAACACTGGAGTGGGTTGCCATTTCCTTCTCCAGTGCATGAAAGTGAAAAGTGAAAGTGAAGTCGCTCTGTCGTGTCCGACTCCTAGCGACCCCATGGATTGCAGCCTACACTTAGAGGCACCCTTTATTTATCCTTGCGAATCATTTGGGTTATTTTATTGTAAATATGACTCAGCTATTATTTGGCCCACTTCTATACACAGAACGGGTCATTCTATAGGTATATTCTGCCATTTGGGTTTTCACTTAACAATATGTGTGAGAGTCTTCGAATTAGCCTAGAACTCATCCTTATTCTGTTCCTGCTGGTCCACAGTGTTCTTCCTCTTCTGAATGGTTGATGTCAAATTCAAGGTGTAAACTGGGGTGTATGAGTCCTCAGCCTTCCTTACATCTTCCCAGTTGCTCCCCTTCCCCTCTTCTCCCTAGGGCCCCCCCCTTGGCCAAGCTCTTCCAGCGGAACCCCCTCCCCACCTCCAGGCTCTGTTCCTCCAGGCCGTCTTCTTCCCCACAGGCTCTGCCCTCTGCCCAGACTCACCCCGGCCCAGACTCTGTGAGCCTGGGGACTCCACATCCTTGTACCAAAAGCTACCATCCAGGGAAACATTTCCTCTAGGAACTGCCTTGCTAATGGGACCAGCTACTGACGGTATTGATTGCCCCTCCTGTTCCACAGCACAGCGTTTATCTGGTCACTGGGATGAACTGCTCCTCGCCCTCCACACATGTCTGTTCTGTTTAGCTGGCACGTTGTTCAGATGTGTTAGTGTCTTCAGTCAGGGCAGTGGGGTGATGTTGACTGTGGCTTATCCTGTGTATTTGAGGGGACTGCAGATTTCTGGCTCTGTCACTTTGGGGTTCGTTGTACAGTGAGCTCTCAAAAGGCAGTTGTGCTCCATCACAGCCTGGTGCCCAGGGAGGAAGCTCACATCTGCGATAACTCAGTACCTGGGTGGGCATGAATCTCCCACCGTGCTTCTGGGAGCAAAACCCTCTAGACACTGTCATCATCAAGAAACCAAGGAGGAAGACTTTGTTACAACACGTACCTTGTGGAAGATGTGTGTTACCTTCATCTGCACATTGACTATCCCTGTGTGTGATCTGAGTAGCTGTGTTTCTGCGCCCAGAAGGTGCATCTACTGGCAAAGAGGACATTTCAATCTTCGGCTCTGAGTAAATCTTTTGGTTAGAAACTTGTCTGGCTCCCTTCCAACCTAACTCCCAGGAATGAATTGCAAACTCATGAGATAACATCTCAGAAGCACCCTAAGCTTTTAAGGGAAAGGATCCGAGGATACTAGGTATCATCCTTGTAGCCCAAGGTCTGGGTGACGCCTCCCCCTCTGCACCATTTCTGGGAAAGAGGTTGGATCCTGGTTCTTTCCAGGGGCCGTTTACCCAAGTGGCCGGATCCTTGCTTTCCACACAGGTGGTGAGCTGAGTGCCCCAATGGCCAC
This sequence comes from Tragelaphus eurycerus, assembly GCA_935064755.1. Classification (NCBI taxonomy): domain Eukaryota; kingdom Metazoa; phylum Chordata; class Mammalia; order Artiodactyla; family Bovidae; genus Tragelaphus; species Tragelaphus eurycerus. The sequence goes on from CAKXYN010000023.1 coordinate 21,117,689, forward strand.
ACTTCACCTTCATTATTTTTTTGTTTTGTTTGTTTCAGAAACAAAACCACACCATTTTAAGCAACTGTCACGTCTTGCAGCTTGGAAGTGCACAAGCTGGGGTTTGAAGGTAGGTCTGTTTAACTTTAAATCCCCTCCACGCCCCCAACACACATCTTGTTTTTCTACTGTGGAGGCTGAGAGGGCCTCCTGGACTCAACCCCCTGCTTCCACAGGAAGGAAGAAAGAAGGAGACTCTGGAGGAGAAGGGAGGGCAGGCAGCCAGGTGGCAGTGCCAACTCTAGCAGGTGTGCCTACCTGAGCTCAGGCTGGGGGCAGGGTGACATTATTGCACAACGCGGGTTCGTCCTTCCACAGGATTCTCCAGGATGGTTGAAACCTTGCATCCCAGCACTCACGGGCGGGTCCACAATGAGCAGACCATGCAGGGGCTGTGTCTCTGGGGCCCCAGGGGTGAGCCCAGGCCTGCGCACTGTGCTTGCAGTGCCACCATCTTGGTGAAGATGAATCCTGACTCTGCTCCACGCTTGCCATGACATCTGGAGAGGTCCACCTGCCCAGCCAAGATGCCACGTGATCTGGGAAGTGGAGTGAAAAGCCCAATTTGGAGGCAAAGGAAAGGGAGACGGTCAGAACCTCTTCACCTGTGCTTCGTTCAAATGCGCATGAACACACAGAATCGAGGGTATTCGACTCCCCCATTGGCCGTTGGCCACAGCTTTCTTCTTCCAGCCCCTTGCCCTTTGCTTCCCAGGCTTCCATCATATGAGTGGTTGGAATTTTTGAAACTGAGTTAGATGTAGGCTGACCCAACACTGAAGATGACACCTGGACACACAGTTGATGAAAAGGGACCGGATAGGGTTGTGGGGAAGCTACTCCGCTCCCTCCTGGGGGCCTCCGTGGGGGACCCACCTGACCAGGCATAGCTCTCCCCTCCCCCACCCCTAGAGGGCCTTGAACTTGATGTGATGCCCCTCCCCTCCAGCTGTGTGTCCAGGCGTCGTCCTCAGTGTTGGGCCAGCAGACATCTAACTCGTTTCCAAGAATTCCAACGCATCCTATACCATTCCTGGCTCGTTGCTTTTAAATTTTGTAGTGTGTTTCGCTTTAAAAATGTCCACTTTTCTCAGTTTTTTTTTTCAAATAGAATATCAAAAGAGGCATTTCCTCCCCTGTTAGGAAGAGAAGGAAAGTTGAACATTGGGTAGCTGTGGGCAGGGATGTTCAGACCCCCTCTCCACCAGGGGATTCTGACCCAGAAACAAATCTCTTCAGTCTGGGGGGAAGGAGCCTAGTGTCTTTTATTTATTTTTGTAAGAGGGACCATTTCCTCACATGCCCAAACAAACAAGCAAACACTTGTTTGAAGGATCTAAAAGAATCTTGGAAAAACCCATGATGTTTATCGCATCCTTGGACAAACTGGAGATGTTTGTGCTGATCGATTGAGAAACATGACTGGGCTTTTCAGAGCCAATGACGTCTGCTCTGCTTGTGGGCTCACAACCGCTGATGCCATCCATCTACTGAAAAGTCGTGGAAAAGTCATCCTGGGATGCTGCTCCTTCTCTACTCGTCTGGATAAGTCCTTTACTCATTCAACAAACATTTACTCAGGGTCTGCTCTGGGCCACCTCCTGTCTCAGGTTCCAGCCACATAGCAAGCAATGAACAGAAGAGAGTTCTTGCCTTCACGGAGCTTATACTCTGCAGAATCCACAGCCACCCTTCAAAGTGCAGCAAGCACCACCTTCTGGAGAAATGAGAACAAGTGTGGTTCCCCACCACGCTCTCCCGTGATACCTGATTCTTCCGCTCAGTCCTCTGTGCATGGGCCCGGTTTCCTTAACTATCTACAGTGACCGATTCACATCTGTCTTTACAAGATGGTCTCTGCATGAAGGCGCCGCTGTGTGTTTGAGCCCATCAGCCTGTGGTTGGCTGCAAGAGAGGGTTGTTGGTTGTGCCTAATTTCTTGCTTTGCTGTTGCTAAGTCGCTTCAGTCATGTCCGACTCTGTGCGACCCCATAGACAGAAGCCCACCAGGCTCCCCCGTCCCTGGGATTCTCCAGGCAAGAACACTGGAGGGGGTTGCCATTTCCTTCTCCAGTGCATGAAAGTGAAAAGTGAAAGTGAAGTCGCTCAGTCGTGTCCGACTCCTAGCGACCCCATGGACTACAGCCCACCAGGCTCCTCCATCCATGGGATTTTCCAGGCAAGAGTACAGGAGTCGGGTGCCATTGCCTTCTCTGAATTTCTTGCTTTAGGTACTTGTATTTTTCATTATCAGATCAGATCAGATCAGTCGCTCAGTCGTGTCCGACTCTTCGCGACCCCATGAACTGCAGCATGCCAGGCCTCCCTATCCATCACCAGCTCTCGGAGGTCACTCAGACTCACATTCATCGAGTCAGTGATGCCATCCAGCCATCTCATCCTCTGTCGTCCCCTTCTCCTCCTGCCCTCAATCCCTCCCAGCATCAGAGTCTTCTCCAATGAGTCAACTCTTCGCATGAGGTGGCCAAAATACTGGAGTTTCAGCCTTAGCATCATTCCTTCCAAAGAAATTCCAGGGCTGATCTCCTTCAGAATGGACCAGTTGGATCTTCTTGCAGTCCAAGGGACTCTCAAGAGTCTTCTCCAACACCACAGTTCAAAAGCATCAATTCTTCGGCGCTCAGCCTTCTTCACAGTCCAGCTCTCACATCCATACATGACCACAGGAAAGACCATAGCCTTGACTAGGCGAACCTTTGTTGGCAAAGTGATGTCTCTGCTTTTGAATATGCTATCTAGGTTGGTCATAACTTTCCTTCCAAGGAGTAAGCGTCTTTTAATTTCATGGCTGCAGTCACCATCTGCAGTGATTTTGGAGCCCAGAAAAATAAAGTCTGACACTGTTTCCACTGTTTCTCCATCTATTTCCCATGTAGTGATGGGACCAGATGCCATGATCTTCGTTTTCTGAATGTTGAGCTTTAAGCCAACCTTTTCACTCTCCACTTTCACTTTCATCAAGAGGCTCTTTAGTTCCTCTTCACTTTCTGCCATAAGGGTGTTATCATCTGCATATCTGAGGTTATTGATATTTTTCATTATACTTTTAGCCAAAAGGTGGCGCTGCAGGAGAATAAGTGAAGGAAGCTCCGAACTTGCTGTCTTAGTTCCTGAAGAGCCTGAGACAGTCCCAGTTGCAAGTTAATGTAGGCTAATGTCAGTAACTAGAACTGGCCATTCCCCAAACGTGTACACACCCCACACAAACACACATCCCAAAGTTCTTAAGAGCCAAGAATGAAAATCACTTTGACTCACCAAGAATATTCACATTTCAAAGACCATTTAAGAAATCCTGATGGAGTTCCAGGAAATGCAACTGGAATCCAAGTCATTTTGAAATGTGCATTTATTAACTAATAAATGTCTATAGAATACAGACAAGGAATCTTTTCCTGTTTCAGTGGATCCAAGTAAAGAAAAAAACTTGCAAATTTTTTGTTTAGTAACTTGCTTTGAGTGACTACGTTTTACGCTAAATTGCTCCCCAAATTCCCTTTAGACTCTTTCCGGAGTTTAATTTAGTCTTTCTGGATGAAATGAAGCCCTCAGCCTCTCCAAAGGCTTCAGGAGAAATGACACAGAAAGCAGCTAAACAATCCTGAGATAAAAATCTGCTCAGAAACCTGGTGTCGACTGTGAATAATACATGGTGGTTCCCATGTTTTAGAGTCAGCCATCTGGGCACCAGTGCCCAAGGTGAGTCACCCGCCTCCACAGAGCACCCTCCCCACGGATTCATAGTTGCTCCCTTTATGTGTCAGTCCTGCAAAAACAAATAGAACTGTACATGCTCCTCTATTTTCATATGAGATCTTGCTTACCCTATAATAGATACTTGTGTATGTGTGTCTGTGCGTGTATGTGTGTGTGTAATTGAAGCAAGTAACCAGAGCACAATTTGCAGACAATATTTTGCTATATAGCCTGCTTCATAGCTTGCTTTATAGGTGGAATTCCACCCATGACCTGAAAACCTAGAATCTGATTGAAAAACTAAGGCATTGACACTTCAGCTGGCTGATTTTTCAAAGTTCTTGATCATCAGACACAAAACCAGCAGTCGGCTTCAGATTCTGAATCCACATGGCAACTCAAAAATTGCACTTCAGGCCAAGGTGTAAACTTCTGTACATCCTGCAGAAAGATGGCAGGTAAGGCCCAGATGCCACCGATGGCGAAGCAGGGATACACATAGGGATTTTGTTCCTTTTTTCTGTAGATGACTGTGGGGGAGACCATCTGGGGGAGAACCTCTTTAGAAGAAGCATAGCCCAGTGATGCCTCCCACAAATTATTAGAAGGTGCCTAGGTTTTTGGAATTTGGAGACCTTAAAAATACTTCGGCTGTAAACATCAAACTGACAGCTTAAAAAGTGTAACCACAGAATATATTAGCAAAGAGAAGACAGGCTTTCATTCTGCTTCCAAGTTTTTCAAGTTTAAGAGCCAAAAACCACGTGGCTTCTAACTAAAATCACTTTTAGATGAATACTGTGACTTACAAATGAAAACACAGAAACGCGAATCTCTGAAAATATGAAGTGAGTACATATGTCGACAGAACACACATTACTGATGGGAGAAGAGGGCCTTAAGTTGGCTGGAGGCACCACTTTCTCTGCAGGCTCAATGGCGCCTATGGATTTTGGCAGATTTCACTGGGAGAAGAAAATGCCAAGTTGACAACTTTCATAGTCCTCTGGGAAACACTGGTGAAGTTACCATTTGAGACTGAAAAAGGTTATTAACTCCATGTTTGCATTTTGAGCACAGTAGAGAAAATTAGCCTTTGGGAGAAGGATGGTGTTTCTGAGTGATTTTGTCAACTGGGGGAGCATCAGACCAAGTTCAGAAAAGATGAAGCCTAACAGGTGAGACGAAACCCACAGGTGAGATGAAACCCACAGAAGCCATATCGACATATTCTCTGTGGCTAAATCTCAAACACTCAGGAGAATATCTCTCAGTGGGTGGCGGGGGGCAGTTTTTAACATGTTACTAAGGCCAGGACATTTTTCTGAGTATCAGAGCAGGTTATGGTGTTTTAGAATAACAGCCTCAGAAATGCAGGAATAGTTCTTGTTTTTCAATAATAGCAATGGCAATAGCATTAATACTAGTATTAGCCCTACTATTCATCTGACAGTGACTGTGCTCCAGGCATCTCTGAGGGTTCTCTCCATCTATGTAGCGCTTCATATGAGCTAGTGTGTACTGCTTTCCTTAATGTATGGAAGAGGAATCCGAGGCATTAAAGTGTCAGTAATGATCCACCCATGTGGATGCGGAGATGCCTGGAGTGACCAGTGCCTGATTGATCACGTGGGCAAAAGTTGGGGTTATATGCTTTAGGTGTTCATCAGATATCAGAACGCTGTGTTTATGAGTATCCAATGGAGTTGATTTTCTCCTTAAAGCATTTCTACTTTGTGCCAGGTTTCAGGTAAGATCATGCTCAGATGGAGAATGAAAGTGGCTGGCCAAACAGGGCTCCTGACCAAGGGGAGCCGTGTTTTGTGGGCCAGAAAACCCTTAAAAATCAACCTGTCTAGATATTAGCTACTGCTCCTCATACTGGGGAAATTTTAGGGTAAAGCAGCCCTTGTGAAGACAACACCACTGACTACTGCCGTGCAGGCCTGTATCACCGCAGTATGAAAACGCAGCTCCAGAAAGGTGGCGTTGCTTGGGCGAGGCAAGTTTTGAAAACCATGGTCTGTTTCCAGAGTTCTGACGTGTGAATGAGGACAGTGGTTCTCTCCTCTGACTGCACACCTGAGCACCACCTCCTGGCTTTCCCAAGCACACAGGTGTGGGGCCAAGTCAAAATCCGAGTCAAAATCAAGGGCTTTGGTTTAATGGAGAGATGCCAGGTGCCTGTAGCATGCAGCCAGGGGGAGCACACCTTCTATTAAAATGCAGGCAACTGAAACTCCTTGAGTACATGTGTGGGTGGACGAAGAAGTGGGATCTAGGTCTTAAAGTCTCTAAAGACCAAATGGTCAACTTGGTACACAGAGGAACAGGACAAGCAGGAGGTGGATTAGGGAAGATCGTGCCTCTCCTAACCGGGTATCTGAGACAGTGATTTGGAGGACATCTAGACAGGTCTAGGTCCTGTCTATTGGACCTAGTCCTGTTTGACCATTTGATGATAGACCATTGGACCTAGACCTGTTTGACTATTTGACCATAGTCAAAGCCATGGTTTTCCAGTAGTCATGTATGGATGTGAGAGTTGGACCATTAAGAAGGCTGAGCACTGACGAACTGATACTTTTGATTTGGAGAAGACTCTTGAGAGTCCCTTGGACTGTGAGGAGATCAAATCAGTCAATTCTAAAGGAAATCAACCCTGAATATTCATTGGAAGGACTGTAGTTGCTGAAGCTGAAGCTCCAATACTTTGGTCACCTGTTGCAAAGAGCTGACTCATTGGAAAAGACACTGATACTGGGAAAGATTGAGGGCAGGAGGAGAAGGGGGCGACAGATGGTTGGATGGCATCATCAACTCAATGGACATGAGTTTGAGTTATCTGGGAGACAATGAAGGACAGGGAAGACTGGTGTGCTGCAGTTCATGGGGTCGCAAAGAGTTGGACATGACTTAGTGACTGAACAACAACAAGAAAAAGACGGTGTTGGAAACCTACCAAGAACACGATGAAATATTCAGAGTAAACTGAGAATTCATGTGGTGACACAGTGTTACATAAAATTCAGGAGGGCTTTGTGACCTCCTAATTGGGTTCCCAAAACAAGTTGTACCAGAGAGATCGAGGGAGAGCCAGAGGACACCACCTATGAGCATTCCAGTGCTAGACTTGGAAAATAGGTGCAGACTGTCATCAGGCTTCTACAAAACACAGTTCCTGGGAGAGGACAATGATTTGCTTAAGTTCCTGTTGTCTTTTCTAGGCCTAGGGCAGTGTACATTGACATTCAGAATTCCGGTGGTGAAACTTCTTGAGAACTCGAGAATACAAGGATGGTCTAAGTTTCGGTGTGTCTTTGCAAGATTTGACTGCATCAGGCTTCATAAAAAAGTGTTAGTTCACAGTATATTTGTCTTTCTCAGGGAATTTGTGAAGACGTCTGGGCTCAAAATGCAAGCTAACTGTATCTCTAAAGGGAGACCTTGCTGGTTATCACAGAGAACTAAGGTTTGTGCAATTTCCATCAGCAGACTTTTCCATCATAAAACACCAGTTCAAGCCCAGAAGGCTGGTGGAAGTCAAATTCTTGCCTCTCTGCCCTCCTGATGGAAATGCCAGTTTTGAAGGGTCCTCCCTATACGTCAGAATACCTGTTTCAGGTCTCCAGGGTCCCCTCAGTGACAAAACTGCTGGATAATTGAGAAAAGAGCATCTCCCACGTAGAACCAGGTATCTCTAGATCTTACCTAGAGAAAGGGAAAACAGGGGTTATGAGTAGAGAAGAGAAACAGTATACTCTCCTCCCAGGGGCCACGACAAGCAACATACCCGAGGCGAAAACAAGACGTCTCCAAAATCTAAGTGGGCGCGCATCTGATCCCTATGTCCACTCGCAGATTTCCCAATGACCCAATGAATTTGGAAAGACCCAGGATTTCCCAGAGCCCCGTCAAAGCTGAAACTTCTCGCTCCGTTCAGAATGCGCAGGGACACTGGTCTGGACGAATTCTGCTTTTCCTCCTCTCAGTGCGTGCAAGTGGACACGTGTGGACCTAGCACAGTGACAGTCGCGCCAACTTCTGCTCTCCTGTCGCCTGTGCACAATTCCTGGAGCCTTAAAGGACTCCCCGGGCGGGGGGTGAGCTCAGGGCCGCGCCCTGGGGAACGGACGGTTCCTTCAGTCTGCAAAAGGACAGGAGGCAGCGGCGCTGGGGTCCGGGGAGCGAGCGCGCCAAGCCCACTGCTCGCAGGCGGGGGCTTCCCTGCGCTAGGTCCCGGCACACGGGTCCCGCGCCCGCCTCCAGCCGTCCAGGGGCGGGACCCCGCGCCGCCCCGAGCCACCTCCCATTGGCCGGCGCGCACGCCCGTCCGCGAGCGCGGCTTCGAAAGTTTCATTGAAGGTGGAGAAGTGCGCGCCCGCCCGGAGCAGGGGCTGCGCCGCCAGGGCGAGGCTGCACAGCGCGGGGCGGGGGCGCGCTGGCCGCCGGGCGGCGTTCGTTTTTCATTTTATTCCTTTAAGTCGAGGCTGAGGAGGAGCGAGTGGAGGCTGCCCCCTCGCGCGCCCCGCTGCCGACCCGTCAGGGAGCCCGGAGCAGTCGGGAATGGTTACGCGAGTCCGGCCGCCCGCGCCCCGCTGTCTCCAGCCCGAAGCCCGGGGGCGCAGAGGCTGAACCGAAGACCGCGGAAGGAACCACCGCGGGCCGCTCGGGGCCAGGGCCGCTCCGAGAGCTCAGGCCGAACGAGGGCCGCGCCGTCACCTCTATTCTGAGAAGACTCAACGGAGAAGGCTCCCCGCTGCCCGTGAGCGACATCCCGGGAGTCGCCAAAAGGACAGCACGCCCTCCTCTCCCCCTTTCTCGCCGCGCCGCCTCGCGGGACCCTCTCGAAGTGCTTGGTCCCCGGCTCCGGCCTCCGGCACCCGCTGCAGAAACCTCCGGCACCGGATCGGGGAGGCCACACTGGATGGGCCGGGCGTGAGGGGTCGGGCGCCCGACCAGGGGGCTTCCTAGGGCCTGGTGAGCGGCGGCCGGGAGAGCGGAGAGGCGCGGCCAGGAAAGCGGAGAGCGCGCCCTCGGGGCGCACGGCGCCGCGGCTCTAGCCAAGGCGATGCCCAGGCGGCTGCGAGCCGCCGGCCGCAGGAGGCCCTAGGAGGGCATGGGCTTGGCACCCCAGTTTTAGAGACCCTTTGCTTGGACTCGCGGAACCGACGCGATGGCCTCGGAAGTGGTGTGCGGGCTTGTCTTCAGGCTGCTGCTTCCCATCTGCCTGGCAGTAGGTGAGTGTTTCCCTCTCTCCGAGGGTCCAGGGGAGGGGAGGGGGCGCCTGGGGAGGGGGCGGGCTTCAGAGCAAACCCGGATCACCATCTCGAGTGCCCGAGACCCGGTTCGGGGAGTCGGCTCCGCGGTCTGGGTGCCGAAGCCCGGCACTTTCAATTCTCGCTCTGGGGCGCACGAACGGGGTCTGTATGATCAGGGTCTTAACCATCCAGCTTCACAGTCCGGGTGGCCAGATCGGCCAGTGCTGGAGACGGAGCTGAGTTAGTAACACACGGAAATTTTTGTGGAGTGCTGACTCGTGCACAATGGATGCGAATACTCCTGGAAGGTAGTTGTAGACCCCTTCCCAGGTTTGTACAAGAGCACCCTCCCCCTGTCCCTGGACGCAGGACGCTCAGCGCATCCAGAGGGTTTCTAGGCCACCTCTGCCTCATCCCGTGTCCCAGCCCCTGGGGGGAAGAAGGGAAGGACTCGGGTCGCGCAGGGAAGCGGTGCCCTGAAGTTGCTGGCTTTACTCACACAAAAGCCTCTACAACAAAACTGCTGGACGCAGAGGCTTCGGAAACGGAGGCCCAGCTCCGCTCCCGCGCGGTCCAGACGGATCTGTAGCTGCGCTGGAACTCCGAGATTTAAGCGAGGCCAGGGGGAGCCTCCCGGATTCCCAGGCAAGGCTCTCACTGTTTTTATGCGGCCGGTAAGGCGTGAAAAGCCACCGGCCTTCAGGTCTAAAGACACCCGCGGGGCGCGGGCTTGGAGTTAGAGGGGCCCAATTTCTCCTCTAGTAGAAGTGCCACATTGCACCCCACTAAGGTGACTGTGGGCGCCTAGCCCTCAACTGTTCGCACCGGAGCTAGAAAAGAGGACACGTCTTAGCAAGTAACAATTGCATTTGCAAGGAGAGCCAGACCCATGCGGAAAAAGCCACCTTTGTCCATTTTGCCAGAGGTGGAGGATCAAGGTCACACCTGTGCTAAATGGGGACGTAATCGGAAGGGGGCTTGGGTGGGTTTCCTGAGGGCTGACCCCAGCTCCTGGGGGGATTATATGGCCGAGTATTAACATACAAGAAACCTGCGCGGAAAACCGAGAAGGCTCGCGGAGAGGCGAGAGGCCTGGTCCCTGGGCAGGAGGAGGGGCCAGCGCGGAGGCGGTCGCGGCCTCTTTGCCACTCGAGTTTCCGGGCAGGACCCTTCTGCGGGCATCTTTGTCCTTGAGCATCGCTCTGCCGGTGAGGAGCGCGGCTCCCACGAAGCTCCTATGGGCGTCTGTCCCCGCCAGTTTGGGAAATCGATCAGGGACACTGTGCGGCTGCTTCGCAAGTCGCGTCCTGTCCAGGGACCGCGTGTCTCTGCAGGGCCTGACACCGCGCCCGGCTTAAGCGGGGGCTTTCGGTATGGGGCCGATTCGTGTAGTCCGTGAGGTGGGGAGTGGCTCTGCCCCATCGGGCGCGTCCCTCCGGCCCCACCTCCCAGCCCCCCCCCCCCCCCAGGTTCGGAGGGGTGGCAGCTCTTGGGGACTGCCGGTGGTTACCTGCGATGCACACCTAGCGGAGCGACAGGACAGCAGCGATTACCCTCTGATGGCCCGCGACCTCGCGCTGAACTGGCAGCTACAGAGCCTGCCGACTTCCCCTGAAGGTCCGCGGCCTCTGGGATGGGGTCGCGTCATTCCAACTCATCTTGGGGGTCTACACCGCAAAACCCTTCTGCAGGAGGGTTAGCTTTGCGCCCTCTAGGGCCGGGCACCGCGCCCCTCTAGGGCCGGGCACCGCGCACTTTCCAGCTTTGGAGCCCGAGGCTCGAGGCGAGAGCCACAGGCTCCCCGGGGTGCCTGTAGGAGCGGGGACAACGGTCGTGCGGGTGGGATCCCGCCATCGTTCGGGGCCGCTTCGTCCCTCCCCTGGCCTCCTCCCAGCGCCCCTGAGCCCCGCGATGCGGTCACCGCCGGGGACGCAATGGGGCCCAGTCAGGCTCGATAGGGGAGGGGATTCGCACGTGCGCCCCACAGGTCCCCGACCTTCCCGGCGGGAGAGCGGCATCCCGGAGCGGAGGACAACCGGGCCGCCCGCGGTCCAGCATCCTGGCTCTAGCCTCGCCGCCTTCCCTTTCCAGCCCAATCCTCAGGATTCCCTTCGCCTTCTGGATGCAGGGAGGGAAACCCGGAGTGTGCGAGTGTGTGTGTGTGTGTGTGCGCGCGCGCGAGGTGTGTGCGAGTGTGTGTGTGTGTGTGGCTGCGCACACCTTGGGTGTGTGAGTGTGACTGTGTGTGGGGGCGGGCGGCTTGCGCTGGGTGGGGCCTTAGGTTATCTCTCGTGCTCCCCCTCCCCTGGGGAGGAAGGGGAAGTACTGGGACCTCCGACCTCAGACTTCCGCCCCACCCCGCCAACCCGCCCCACGGCCTGGATGAGAGGCGAGCTCCAGGGAGGACCAGAGCACTGACTCCCGCCTCTGACCCCTTGCCGCTAGGTGAGGAAAGACAACCCACTTCCGACGGCTGGTGCGCGCCTTCTAGCCTTTGCACTTTAACTGCAGGACGCGAAGCTGCTGGGTGGGTGTTGCCTGATGTAGGCATTCAGTTCTCTTCTACAGGAAGTGGATGTTTTCAAGGTTATTGGAGGGTTTTCAGGCTCCCCGGCTCCCAGGGTGCTACTAAATCAAATATTCAGATTTCCTTAATATCCTGGACATGGAGAGTGCAGTAATCCGCTTGCCATTAGAATCGATTTTTACGTTTTAGTCGTCTATTTTTGTAACTGGCGGAGGCAGTCTTCAAAGCCAAGCCTTTGCAGAAGCTCAGGCCTTTGTCTTTTATCCACCCCTCCACCATCCATATTGAAATGTTTCTGCAGATGGATGTCCACCTCTCTTCCCCTAAGGATGGTTGCTAAACATTAACTGCCATTGTGCTTAATCTGATGTTTTAAGAGTTCTTTCTTGTCCTGTAAAAAAATTTACAGAGAAACAATAAGTGAAATCAGTCCTCTTTTAAGCCTGCGTTAGGTGGCTCTTGAGTGTTTAAAGCAGAACAAAACCATAACGTAGCATAATGTAATATAATACAGTATGATGTAATATGTTGTTTAGCATCCAAAGTAGACATCCAGTGACAGGTTTTCCTACATCCATAGTAAATGAACATTTTGAAGATCTCCAAAACTGTCTGTGACTGCTTGAGTAGCCACCCTGATTATTTTTCCTCAAACTATACACAAAGGAGAACCTAGATAAACCCTTCCATTATATTATGCAATCTTTAATAATTATAATAATATCTGGTCACCATTGAGCACTTTAGAAATATTTTTATGTTTATTATATTTTAGCCTGACTCCACCATCCCGCTCAACTCTATGTCTATGTCTATAAGTCTATGGTTGAGTCCATTCCAGGGCTGGGAGCTGGTTGGCATGCTGCTGACCACTCGTTCCGTCTTGCCTGCTGTTGCCTGGAGTCTCCATATGTCTTTCCTGGAAGAGCTGACCTAACGTTATTTTGGGGGGAGAGGGGAGCCTAGCTTGGACAGAATGGATTGGCCCAGGAGGGACAGAGCCACAGGACACCATGGACTTACGATGCCCCTAAATGAAGTGACCAGAGCCACACGGGAGACTGTTAGTTACAAAAAGAACCAGCCAACCAGTTAGCATTCTGTGGGCAAGTCCCACTTGGATAATCTCATAAATCCAGCAAGAATCTCCAAAATTCCCTTTAGAGATAGTTGGCTTAAAGTGAGCAAAACCATGGAGTCACTTTTGGAAAATGCATGCATGTGGCCGTATCTGAATATAATTTCCTCTCTATTGCGTAATGTATTTCCCCTGCAGCATGTGTCATTTTGCAGCCACATTTACACATACTCCAAGAATTACCAGTGAAGCCTGAGCAAGGTCTCCTCCTTGCCTCTGCTGTAGCTCTTAGATGGAAGAGGAGGTCTCAGCTGATGAAGCGAGCTTTGGCAGTTTGAAATCGCTTTCTTTTTTTGTCACACCTTCTGAAGCTTAGACAGGTAGATACTTTTTATTACTTTCAGCGAGGACAAGAGTGCCAGTGAAAAGGATCAGGAATGTATAGCTTAAACCTAAAATAAAATATTTCATAAACATAAGCAGACAAGAGGATTTTTGTTAGCCGGGCAGTGAAAGCTGGAGCCATGTGTCCACCCCATAGATTGTCACTGGTCTGTCCCTCTACAGGCTATGTGTGCCTTGCTCATCATCAGAGATAACTTTGGGGAGAGGGTTTGGTGACTCCACAATTTTAGAGATCTCCATTCAGATCTCACCTCTGATCAGAGAGCTGGTTCAGCCTGTTTGTTTTTGTCTTCTTTCTGCACATTGGAGATGTTAACACTCCCTTCCTTGGTTGGTTGTGAGAGAGTGTGCCCTGAACGTCTTGAGTAACACCTGACACACTGCAGGTGCTCCTAGAGGGAGGGATCCTGGCTGCCTTTGGGAGGAGAGTGGCAGGAAGGCGTGAGGGAGGTCCAGGCAGAAGTTAACAGACCATGAGTCATAGGAGCCTGGGCTGTGTAGATAGGATTTGTATGAAAACAGTTTGGTACTGAAATCTAGAGCCAGATTATTCCACTGCAAGTTGGTTTGTGTGTGGCAGGAGTATTTCTAATAATCAGGACTTTGCCAGTTTGTTTAGTAGTTTGTATATCTGCATCACATTCTGATTAAATAATAGATTCTCCCTAGAACTGTACTGACAGTTTACTTTTGTCTTCCTGGTGTTATACCACCACTTTCATAGCCTTTAATGTGATCTTATTTTTTTTTTCCTTTATTTGTGTTTACATGGCCTTTTCCCTTTTAGATCTCGTGCTACTACAAGTTAGTTGTTTATGAAGTTGCATAGTAACAGCATGTATATCACATTATAATTTTTCCATAAATGTCCAGGAGAACTTAGAATAGTGTAAGTGTAGCCAGATGTTTAATGAGTGCTTGATTGAAGAAACATATGATGATATGATGCATAGAATGTAAAACTAACTCTTGTAAGATTTGCAGATATAAACAGTTGTTTTGAGGAGGGGGAATCAGGTCAACAAAATAAAGCAAATATCTGATTGAATGGAGGTTAGACACAAGGTTGAATTGGAAAACACTTAAAAAGTATCTGGCTGTAAGAGATAAACCTAGAGGAACCTTGTCATTTTCATCAGCCTCTCACATGGCCTTTTAGACCCACTCAGACATGGCAGGATCAAGAAAATGAGAAGACCACATGCTAAGTGTCTGTGTAAAGAGTGTATCAGACATACAATTTTAGCAGTTTCATAATTTTTGAACTGTCCAATAATTATCTAATGGGAATTTAGGAATGTTAACATACAAATATGCATTTTATTATTTATTGGCAGATTAAAACAACTAAGTATACTAGCAATTTAAAAATGTTTTTCCAGGCTCCTGCAGAATATACAGATTTTTATCTGCCTTCTTTCATTGTGTAGGATGGTGCTAGTTCCTGATTCATAAGCTATTGTTGGATTCTTCTTTTCCACTTTACTGGTGGTCATACTTTTGCATTAAACTAGAATATTATAGGGCTTCCCTTTGCCAGCTCAGGTGGCAAAGAATCTGCCTGCAGTGCAAGAGACCCTGGTTTGATTCCTGGGTTGTGAAGATCCCCTGGAGAAAGGATAGGCTACCCACTCCAGTATTCTTGGGTGTTCCTGGTGGCTCAGACGGTAAAAAAATCCACTTGCAATGCGGGAGACCTGGGTTCAATCCTTGGGTTGGGAAGATCCCCTGGAGGAGGGCATGACAACCCACTCCAGTATTCTTGCCTGGAGAATCCCATGGACAGAGGAGCCTGGTGGGCTACAGTCCATGGGGTCACAAAGAGTTGAACACGACTGAGCGACTACATACAGCATAACAGGATGAGGGGATATTCAACTTTTTTCTATATGAGTTTCAAGTTTTCCACACTTTTCATTAAAAAGAACAAAGCTGTGTATCCATGTGCTTAGTCCTGGTTTTCTGTGGCAATTAACCAGTCAGGGGGGACTAGGGATGGTGGTGGAGGTTATGCTGAGCCTCCACCGCTCTCACGGGGAGTTATTCACTCTGTGACCAAACTCAGAGGATTCTGCCCCTTTGAACTGCCCCTTCCCTACCCTTAGACTTGACTCCATCATTGCCATGCCTCCTGTCCTTGACCTGCAGACACCTCCTGTATGCTCAGCGCAAGCTTTCCTGCACTGCTGACCCTGCACATTTCTGGTGAGACACTGGGTACCCCTGCCCAAAACTGAAGTTCTGTCCAGATCATACATCACATCCACAGATGTCCACCCACGTTTGTCTTTGCCCTTTCACCCTAGTTTCCAGAAGCATTGCCTGCGTTCACACTCTGTGTGTCCTGCGGTGCCAGGGAGCCTCAAGTCTCTGTCTTGGCCTCTTGGGCTCTGTCCATCCTTCCCGTATGCTGAGCCACGGGCCTTCCATTGTTGGAAGCCTTCAGCCCACTCCCGCAATCTACTCAGTGGTCCAGAGACCTTGAGCTTTCCTCCTGTCCATCACAGTCCAACCTTAGCGCAGCAATCAGCCAAAGCCCCATGGCCACGCCCACCTCCCCACCAGGCGTGGCCTTGACCCAGCAGGTGTGCAGGCCTGGCTAGAAGCCAGGAGATGCTTTCTTCAGGTGACAGATGGCCCTTTCAGTCCATTCTAAGCAAAGACACGTCCCCTTGTCAATGTAGGTTAGCAGGGTATTGAGGCTGAAATGAATGAACTTTCTTCGCTTCACACAACTGTCGGGCTGCAATGCGCATGCTCTCTGTGCTCCGGGAGATGGTCCAGGACAGCGGTCAGCGCTCTGCTCTGCCGCAGGAGTTGCATCCTTTACCGGGGTTCAAGTTATTGGTCACACGTCCACGTCCAGCTGGAGGACAGAAGGAGGACGCAAAGGAGGGACCCCTTTCCCACCATCCCAGGACACAGCTTGGAAGTCACGTGATTCACTGCTGTTCACATCCTAGTAGCCTGACCCTGATAACGTCATTCACCTCTGACTGCTGGGACCCTGGGGAGTGTCATCTTCGTTTGGGCTGGTGTGAGCTCAGCTGAGGATAGCGGAAGGGGCTTCTGCCACAGTGATGAGAAGGAGAGACGGGGAATATATGTCCAGATGTCGGTCTCTGCCTCCTGTGGGGAGGGTGGCTTAGGTGCTTGCAGACCTGCGGATCTATCTTCGTGGAACTCCGCCCTCGGCTTCTAGGCTGGAGTTCCAGCAGCTCCCACACGTGAGGGGCAGACTGTGACCCAGAGGAGGCGCTCTAATCTCCAAAGGGGCGGCCAGAGTTCCCCAGTTTATACAGACAGGAGCCTGAGGAACCTGTGTGGGAGCGTCTGGGAGTGAGGGGGTAAGGAGGGGGAAACAGAGAGCTGGCTCTGGCCCAGCTGTTGGTCGAGGAGCCTCTGAGTGGCCGTTCTGGATTCAGGATGCCAGAAAAACTCAGGGAGCTGCTCCCTGCAGAGACGCCCACCTCTAGGAGGGGCTCCTGTGCTTCTGCTCACTTCCCACCACGTTTGTGTGAGCCAAAAGTTCCTTCATCTAAAGTGTAGATATTTGTGGAAAAATTAGACAACAGTTTCTCATCCTTGTGTTTATGTGATTTGTTCAATCAGCTTTTTACACTCCTGTCACCCAGCTGGGGTGGGATGGGCATCTTGGGTGAACGGGACAATGTGGGGGTCGACGCTGGGTGAGATGTCATGGCTACTTTTAGGGGACCAGAATGCCCCTGGGCATTTGGAGGTTCACCAAGGAGAGCTCTGGTGCCAAAAGACACACATCTTCACGGGGCTAGCTCCTTACACAGGAAGGAACACAGAAATTCTTTCTCTTCCTCCTTCTCTTACTTGTAGTGCATGGTTTCTGATGTCTAAGGGGAAATGCCCCAGTTGTAAACTCTGAATGTTTTAGATACCAATCTTGGCCTGTCATACTAGCTGTGTGACATTGATCAAAATGCTTAACCTCTCTGTTCTTCAGTGATTTCCCTTGTAAACCAAGTGTTAGTCATAGTACCTAGATCAGAGCATTGCTGACAGTACTTGTGAAGCGCTTGGTGCAGTGCCTAGCCTGTGGTAAATACCTAATAAAATGTGGGTCTCCTTGTCAGGTGTAGGCTCGGAATTTAGGCATTATTATTGTCTAGCGGTGGGGGGGTGGTGGTTCTGAGGACCTACTCCTTAAATTGCAGTTGGACTCAACTTACAAGGAACCTATGGAAGAAGGCCTGATTGAAGGATTGTCTGGGTGCCCCTCAAGCTGGATAGGCTGGGGGGCCTCTGGGCCATTGCTTGTTTTTGCCTTCGAAACAAGGGGACATCTGCTAACCTTTAGTCCTTCTTCCTAGGCAGGCTGAGCCATCTCCTCTGTGTTCCCCTGCCACTTGGCTTTATATAATCACAGACTTATGTACTGAGTTACATGATCTCTCTCTTCCCTTCAAAGTGTCTGCAAGTTCCAGTACCCTGTGTGATCTTTCATGCCATCCGTAGCACTAAACCTACTACCTAACACACAGTAGATAGTAAACAGGTATTTTTAGGTTTTTGAACTGCAAAGATGTGTCCCAACATTGCCCTTCAGCTGTCCGGCCAGGGCTGTGACCCACAGTGAACACGGAAGAAATAATGCCGATTGATTGATGAAGAATTCACAGGCTAAATTTTTTCCCTTGAATATCTCAGAAGTCTGAAAAAAAAAAAAAAAAGTTTAGTCTAGCATCTTACGCTCTGGGTTTTTACATCTTTGAATGTAAAATTCATGATGGTCTGATCTGAATGCTCTGCAACTTTCCTAAACGTGAATTTCCTCAGTAGGACAATTAATACCTTTTACTTGCTTTGCAGTGAATAGAGAAAGAAAAACTCACCAGAGATGGTAGAGCTTGCTCGGAGCATCATCCTTGAAGTGCATATTATTTTTAAAGATGTTTTTAGCTCTCCTGGAACCACACGAATTGATCTGTTTTCCGTTGTGGTTGAATCCTCCAAGTCAGCAGTTTTGGCCACAGGTGCAGGAGAGGAGGATGGATGGAGGACCTTAGCAAGCTGAGAAGTTGGAAGCAGAGTGCACTGGGAACAGGTTATAGATCTGAGCTAACTCAAGTCCTGTCTCCTTCTGCTGCCCCAGGACAGTGCCCGGCATCTCAGTAGGAGCACACCGCTGTGCTTGGGGATCTGCACAGCACGTGTTTTGGGAAGTGGTCTGGTCTGAACATCTAAAGACCAAGTCTCCATCCTGTTCATAAGGAGCTGTGGGCCTTTGCCAAGTCATGGAAATACTCTTCCTTAATTACACTCTCTAGAAACAAGGTGCTCCAGGCTAAGGAATATTTTCCTGATTCTCCAGTAATATTTCTACACACTCTTTCAATATTATAAAGGAGGACTAGAAAACCATACCTTTTAGTCAACACATTGGAATTGTTGTTCTTCAGTCACTTAGTCATGTGTAACTCTTTGCGACTCTGTGGACTACATCATGCCAGGCTCTCTCATCCTTCACTATCACCGCAGTTCTCAAACTCCTGTCCATTGAGTCAGTGATGCTATCTAACCATCTCATCCTCTGTTGCCCCCTTCTCCTTTTGCCTTCAATGTTTCCCAGCATCAGGGTCTTTTCCAATGAGTCAGCTCTTCAAATCAAGTGACCAAGTTATTGGAGCTTGAGCTTCAACATCAGTCCTTCCAATGAATATTCAGGATTGATTTCCTTTAGAATTGACTGGTTTAATCTTCTTTCAGTCCGAGGCACTCTCAAGAGTCATCTAACAGCAATTCCAAATAAGAATATGGATCAAACCTGGCCTCCAAACTTATATTTTGATTACCAAAACCACTGTGACTTTATGAAGTATCAACTTGTTAATAATTTCAGGTCATGGTTGATTTTTCATTGCTTTCACATTCATACAGTTGTTTATTTGCTGTTAGAAACTCAGAGATGAATAGTCTCACATCTTTTAAGCTAAGGAAAGGAAAGCTGTTTTAACACAGTCACCTGCTCCATTTACTCCCCAGAGTGATCTGGAGCTGGCAGGACATGGGGCAGCCTCAGTGTGTCTGTGATGGAGAGCTGGGTCCAGTGATACTCAGGTTGAAATGCTGCACTGATGTCGAGAACCACATTCTTGTCCTCTTCTCATTCTGTGCTTCTGCTACCTTCATATTTCATTGTTAATATAACCCAAAGAGGCCAAATTAGTTTTTAGCAGAGAAAGTTGCAAACATAGTTCTTTAAAACATAAATAGGCAGATGGTGACTGCAGTCATGAAATTAAAAGACGCTTACTCCTTGGAAGGAAAGTTATGAGCAACCTAGATAGCATATTCAAAAGCAGAGACATTACTTTACCAACAAAGGTTCGCCTAGTCAAGGCTATGGTCTTTCCTGTGGTCATGTATGGATGTGAGAGCTGGACTGTGAGGAAGGCTGAACGCCGAAGAATTGATGCTTTTGAACTGTGGTGTTGGAGAAGACTCTTGAGAGTCCCTTGGACTGCAAGAAGATCCAGCCAGTCCATTCTGAAGGAGATCAATCCTGGAATTTCTTTGGAAGGAATGATGCTAAAGCTGAAACTCCAGTATTTTGGCCACCTCATGCGAAGAGTTGACTCATTGGAGAAGACTCTGATGCTGGGAGGGATTGAGGGCAGGAGGAGAAGGGGACGACAGAGGATGAGATGGCTGGATGGCATCACTGACTCGATGGATGTGAGTCTGAGTGACCTCCGGGAGCTGGTGATGGACAGGGAGGCCTGGCGTGCTGCGGTTCATGGGGTCGCAGAGTCGGACACGACTGAGCGACTGATCTGATCTGATCTGATCTGAGGCAAAGACAGTTATCATTTGATTATTTTTAAATTAAGCCATAATAGGTTGATTTTCTTTTTTAAAACTTTTAAATTTTGTATTGGGATATAGCTAATTAACAGTGTTGTGATAGTCTCGGGTGAATGGCAAAGGGACTCAGCCATGCATATGTACGTATCCATTTTCCCTCAGATTCCCCTCCCATCCAGGCTGCCATGTAATACTTTTTTAGATAGACTTTTAGAAGCTGATCAAAGAATATGCACATTTTATTCTATTTGCTATACATTGCTGAATTACTTTTGAAGAGGGGTTTGTCAGTTGTGAGTCATAATAACTTGGTTTTCTTTGTAATCAGATGCTAATATTTGCTCTACTGCTACCCCACCCACCCAAAGAATTCTTTTCATCTTTTTTAGTTTGTTATAAATCAGACTGTTCAGGCTTCCCCCTCACTCCCTTTAGAGGTTCTCAAGGCACAACAGCAGTTATATAACTATGTGACATGATGCCAGCTTCCCCAAGGATAGATTTATTTGCGTTGTTTGTTGTCAAGGTGAAGAATTAAAAATCCTCCTGTAGATTAACATTTGTGTCTCTTGCCCTGGGTCCCACTCTGCCTGCAATGATATCTAAGATGTTTACTTGAACTACAGATTCTTCCTGTAGAGTTGGGTGCTTAAGTCTCTTCTTCATGTAACTAACCCCACCTGACTGATGACTGTTGTTTATTTGACTCATTCTTTATGTTAAAGACTCACATGAAACAGTGTACCCAATCTGAAGTTGTATCAGTGATTCATCCTTAAGAAACAATCTTACAATATAATAAGGGAGTATAAGGCATCTTTCATGCCTCTCATTCCGCTTCTTGATGGTATTTTTTTTCTTTTTACATTATTTCTTTTACGAAACTTTCCACCATTGTCTGGCCTTTGAACAAGTTCCAAAGGTTGGGTGCAATTGATCGAGTCTTACTATTTTTTTCTGATGTTCTAACGCTGTTTGGAAGAGTTTGTTCCCATCTGAGGCCAGCTGGAGATGAATGATGCTACCACATCTTGGGGTTCTCACTTCAGGTACCTCCATTGTGCCGTGAAATGAAAAGGGAACAGATGTGAAAGAGGACAAGCCTTGGACAGTGCCTGCCTCCAGAACCCATAGAGGGTAGTTGAGAGTAGTTAAGATTGCTTTCTGGGGACCAGAGTGGTTGGGGTCACCTGTGGCTGGGTGATGTGGGTAAGCCTTGGCTCAAGTGTGCCTATTTGCAGTGATCACACTGCCCGGAGAAATAATTCACACAAGTAGAATGAGCAGAGGACGGGCTTACAGAGGTAAAAAGAAACGTCAGCTGGGTGAAATGTGTCAAGAAGTTTATGGGGATTGAAGGAAATATAAAAATTGCTACATGTATGCTGACAATGTAAACTTTCAGCCTTGCAGTTAGGAAATAAAAAGAACGCTTAGTGCTCTGAGTCAAAGGAGGCGAAGCTGAGAAGCTGCTCTCTGAAGGCCTTTGAATGCAGGCTCTGTATCCCTTGGCGGTGGAGTATGGGGTTGAGCATGGCTCGCCTGGTGGCATTCAGCCTCTTGGAAGCAGAGGCACTGACTTCACGTCCCTCTTGGACCTGGTGATGCTCTTCCTTGTGAAGACTGACACCTGAAGAAGAAGCCCATTGATCCCACAAGCTCTTCCCACCCAACCTTTTTGAAACATTAGTTGGATCTTTCAAGTAGATGCCACGTTTGGATCCCATAGACCAATAAATATTCAAAGGCTAATGTTCTATGTCAACTAGAAAGACTTGATTCTTAGACTTTGGAAACAATTTTAGGACCTAGCGATGTAGGTGATGAGTGAAATGTTGGGAAAGCATTGTAAACAAAACTTGTATTGTTGGAGGATTCCCAAGGACTCAAATGTGTGCTCGCTGACCAGTCAGAAAAATCCTCTGTGTTGCCTTCACAGATTGTGCTGTGAGCCCTATAGACTGAAGGAATGTTTTATGGTCCCTTAGGTGGTAATGCCAGCTTTTCCCCTAAGTGCTCAATACAATCATGACTCACCTAACTTCAACCAGGCTGAGCCTTTAGGTCCCATTAGCTGATCAGCATATGTCTCCTCTTGAATTCTGAAGGTTTTCGCATCTGAAGATCTTATGATTTGACCAGATCTCCTTCCACTTTAGGTATTGTGTTCTGCTTCCACAAGAAAATAATTTCTGACTCAGTACCACGGGGTTGGAAAAGAAGTCTGCAAGTTTTATCCATTCACACCCAAGGAACAAATCAGCCAAGTGTTATGAAAGTGTGTTTTCACGCTTCCTGGAAGCCACCTTATGGAAGTTTTTCTATAGAGCTTCCTACATTGTCTCTGGGGCTCAGAGGAACTTGGCCCTCATGGGAGCCCTCACACCCCTAGAAGTTTCTAGAATCACATACCACCAAACAGGACATGGCCTGATATTGAAGGCATCATCGTACTCTGGACATTAGTCATTTTTCACTTTCATAACTCTTTTAAAATCTGTTATAATAAATGTTGGAAGATGGCAATGATTACAGACAGTTACTGTATTTTTATAGGGTACTTTCTTAGCTTATTATGTTTATTTTTCAGTTCTGTAGACTTTCTTCCTTAGAGCAGTTCTAGATCTACAGCAGAGTTGAGTGAGATTTCCCACGTTTTCCTGTTCCCCTATGAGTAGCCTCTGGCTCTGAAGAGTATGATGTTGACGTTGCTAGGTCTACATTGACACATCATTAGGTCTGTAGAAAATAACATATTAATTGTTACAATGACTGTCTATTGGTTTTCTAGATAAATTATGCATATTTCACCCAAGGGAGCTCATTTAATCAAGCCTTTGTAAAATTGTTGAGAAAATATATCTCCTGAGACCACATAAATTTAGATAGACTTACCCTCTCCAGCTATAAAAGTTCAGCATAAAAATGTCTTTTCATTGGGGAGAGTGTTTTTAGGTCTAAAATATGACTTGGCTTTCAACTTGGTGGAGGAGAATCTGAAGAGCTGGGATTGCCATGATGCAAGAGGTTCAGTTTATTTTCCCAGTTTTGTAAGCAAAAGGTTTGAGTTGTCTGTCACTTACCAGAATTCAATAAAACTTGTCTTAGTTAATTTGAAACAATGTTCTGATATATTTTTGTGCCATGTATTTAGAAAGATTAAGTTTTCTGAAATACACTTTAACCATGTGTTAAATATTTCCAGTTCTTCTATGAAAATTCATTTCAATAGTGAGTTTTAGAATAAAGTCATTTTACTCCCAATTTAACTTAGTTTTTTCAATATCAATGAGCCATTTAGTTCATTTTTTTTCTCTTGGATTTTGTGAGGAATAATTAAACACTTTAATCAGAAACTGAGCCTTCATTCAACACATGAAGTCATAACTTGATAGCATTTCATATTGTGTGGGTGGGTAACTGCAGATTTACTAAAATGCTTTTTTCTTTCCAGAGTGTTGCTATAGCATGTTTTTCCAATTCCAGATGGCTTCAGCAGCACTACATATTTCTGTCTTGATGTGTTTTTTTCTTCACAGTCTCCCCTTTGCATAATGCTTTATGTACATTGGACCTTGCCGCATCTTCTTTTTGATTTCTAGCCTTTGTTGTTTCTAATATTGCAAATGTGCTTATAGAGGCTCCTTTGCATCCTTTTTGGAGGAAGGCAAGGCGCATCTACACAAACAATAAAATGACAAGATCAGGTAAGCTGGGGAGCTCTGTACCTGAAGGTCAAGGGAGGAGCCTTGGGGTTGGAGGAATCAGAGATGGATCCTTACTTCCCTTGGCTTCTGGACAGGGTTTAGAGTGAAAAGGAAGGCAGATCCAGGGACCTTCATCCTGGAGTTGACTCCATGGTTACTTCTTGGAAAG
This sequence comes from Tragelaphus eurycerus, assembly GCA_935064755.1. NCBI lineage: Eukaryota > Metazoa > Chordata > Mammalia > Artiodactyla > Bovidae > Tragelaphus > Tragelaphus eurycerus. The sequence continues at coordinate 21,141,432 of CAKXYN010000023.1, forward strand.
ACCCTCTGGGGTTTGTTTTCTGCCTGTTCTTTCCGAATGAAACCAATTCCTTGGCCCTGTGGACCAAAATCATGATTCAGCCCCGAGTGGTCCACAGACTGGCAACAGAATGAGACAGAGGTGTGCAGAGCAGAGCAGGGGCTGAGGAGATACTCCTGAAGGGATGGGTTGGGGACAGCCTGAGCTGAAGCTGTCCCCTCTTTGAGGATCGCTGACTGTGAGCTGCACAGAGAGAGGGGAGGTCACTTAGGAACAGGTGGCATTCTGAGGGATGCTGAACCGTGTTTCCGTGTTTCTCACAAGGGTTTCTGGCCTTGGACTTGAGTGTCAGATCCTCGGCACATGACTCTGGGTAACTGCAAAGAGACCTGTTGTAACACAACTAGGCTTGCATATGAACTTGGAAAGTAGATTGAGAGGAGATTTTGGGACCTCGAGTGCAGGTGGAGGGGTTTAGACTTTGTGTGTGTGGGAAGCATCATGTTAGTGATAGAATCTCCTTCAACCCAAACATCTTCAGGTGGTATTTTAAGGCTGTGATGCAACCAGACAGTGCGATGACTCCTTCCACGCTTTTGGAAGAAGCTTATCAACCTGGATGGTGTCTGGTTACTCAGCGCATCTCTGACATGAATGTAGCTGACTCCACGATACCTGCACAAGATTGTCAAGGACTTGGCTTTGCTGGAGTTGTTGAACCACACAATTAGTTCACAAGAGCCCTGGGAGTGGTGTGATACATACTGAAAGAGAACGAGGCTGAGAAATTCTGTCTGAGGGGCTAGCCATTGGGAACAGCAAGGATGGCAGGACACCACCCAGACACCTCCTGGGTTCTGTCCACCTTGGGCCTTGGGAGGGAGTGGGTGGCGTGCAGGACCTGCCCCACCACACACTATGCCTAAGGAGCTAAACTGTTGGCTAATATTTGAGTAGTTTCCTTAGTGAAATACAAAACCCAGTTTGGATTTCAACAAGGAGAGACTTTATCCTAAGGACCATGGGAGAAGGGCGGATGCTCTGGCTGTAAGACCCACCAGCATCCCAGAGGTTGGGAAGATATAGCTTCACTTTCTTGGAGAAGGCAATGGCACCCCACTCCAGTACTCTTGCCTGGAAAATCCCATGGGCAGAGGAGCCCGTTAGGCAGCAGTCCATGGGGTTGCTAAGAGTCGGACACGACTGAGTGACTTCACTTCACTTTCACTTTCACTTTCATGGGGTGAGGGGAAGGGTAAACAAGTAACGGGGGTGCAAGGATTAAAGGACAGCCCATTGGTTTTCCCCGAGGGCAGTCTGCTTTCTGGAGCCCCTTAGGGAGGACCGTCCCACTCCCAGTGTCAGGTCCTGGGCCCCATGGGGGGCAGCATCTGACTACAGTTTGTTTAAGTCATGTCGGTGGGTATTTCTTTTGGATTGGTCACTGGGGATGATCAGTTCACCTTCCCACAAAGAATGGGAAGGTGGAGCATGCTTGTGCAAGGTAAACAAGGAGGACCCTGAATCTCATTGGGTGACAGCGGGAGAAGGCTTTTATGAACTGAGCTTTTTCTGGAAGATGAAATGGGGGACTTTCTTTCTTTCCTTCTTTCTTTTATTTTGATGGTATTGCTCTTTTAATAACATTAGTTTTGACATCTATTTGTACATGTGTTTAAATGTGACTTTCAGCCCCGGCACCATAGCAGTTGGGTATTAAACAGTCCCTCCAGGAAGTGAGCAAAGCTGTTAATAGCAGACATCCTACCACCAGAGGTTATCTTATGCATTGTTGGGAAAAATAACTAAGCATCTACATTTTTCATTGCACACCTGTGGATTGGTTTAGATTGAATAGCTCAAATGAAGCAAATACAGGGAGGTTTCCTATATACAGATATTCTACCATGATAGGTATACCATATGAATTGTGAAAGGATGAAATTTTGACTGCATGTGCAACCTGGATCTGTTTCTGACACCCTGAATCCAGAGGGTGAGCAGGGCTCAGTGCTCTCTGGGGGCTGTGGTCTGGAAGCGCAGGCTCAGGTGAAGCTCAGTGCCACCCAAAGCGTGTTTCCAGGATGCTGTGTTAGCTCCATCAGCAACTTTTGGTGCCTGCATTCTGCTGGGCACTGGGTCAGGAGCCAGAATGAATAAACAGCATGACCTTGATGTCCAAGTCTGGACCTGATGATCAGAACGGCTCTGTGCAAACCCCAGGGAGACTCAGAGAAACAGAGGACCCACAGGCTATGCTGGGGAGGACCCAAGCCTCAGGACGTTTGAGCCCTGCCTGTCCCCTGTCCTCTGTGGTCCCCTGTCTGTGCACTGGCTGCAGAGGGAGAGCTGGGGAGGCTGAGCAGTCAGGGGATGGCCTGTGGGTAAACACAGTGCCATGTGAGTTTTGGCCTAAAGCAGCATTTTTCAGAGATGCGTAGGCAGGATGATCAAAAGGCATTTTAAAAGTGTATTCGTGGCTGACTTTTCATTCTTGTGCTGAAAAATGAGGCCTGAACTTTTCACATAACCCAGCTCTTGCTGCTTTTGAGAAGGGCCCTGTGGGTCTGCGGTATGGGACCACGTGTGGTCCATTAGGCCCCAAGTCTCGGCTGGAGGGAGGATCAGTCTAAATGCGTTGTTCCTTGTTGTCCAACGTAATCTTGCTCATATCTTATAAGACGGTTTTTATGCAGTTAAGGAGCTTTACAGTCAAACCTCAGGAAGCACTGGCCTTCAGTAAACCATCCCCTAGCTTGGGCAAGCTGCCTTCTGAGTTCTGTGGGATCCTGCGGGGGAAACCTGAGCCCTGTGCAGACAGTCACGTACATTTTGTTCAAACCTGATCCCTAGGGCTTCCTCGGCTACTCAGAAGCTGAGGAGACTGAGATAAACCGGGCTGGAGACATTTGCCAAGTGGTGGCTAAAGTGTGGGAGCGTGTGACCATGAAGTTGCTAAGAGCTGGAACGAACCGCTGGGTCCAGCTTTATCTGTCCCTGGAAGCATTTTACAGATGGGACATCATCTTATCAGTTTGAAGAGCGTGGTGTCTGTTTGGTCCACTGGCTCGAGGAGGAACTCTAATCTCCTGCTTCCCTCTCCCCAGACACTGACTTTCCAACAGGGGATGTGAGTCTATTTTGATTTGCAGTGTGTTGGCTCAGAGCTTTATTTTTTGGTTGCAAGTTCTGGAAACAAACCATATCTTGATTAAAGAAAGTGGGTGATTTATTGGCACTTCCTCAATCATGGCAAGCCCTGGGGTCGGAATCTCATGTCTTTTTCTGTTTCCTGACCCCGCTGTCTACTGTACGGGTGTCATTCTTAGTCAAGCTGTTCTTCCAAATGCTGGCAAGTGGCATTTCTGTGCTAATAGACTTCAGACTTGTGGTTCCCATGAAAGGAATATCTCTGGGGGCTTGGCAGGTCAGGAGCCGTCTGGGAAAGGAGAGAGAGCCTGCCGTGGGGGAGACAGTGAGCATTGTCTTCAGAATTCTGAAGGCTCCATAACCAAGATACCACGGACATTGCCTTTGGAGGCACGAACGTGAGAAGGAGTTAGGAGCAGGTGGTTGGAAGAGGGCCAAAGAATTTTGGTTCAGTAAAAGGAGAAACTTTACCGTTTAAAGTTCTTCTGAGATGAAATGTTATCTTGGATGATCCAAAGTTCCCTTTTCCTAGGGGAGTCTGGTGTGTGGAAGGGGTTCAGGAAGAGGTGGGAAGTGAAGCTGGGGGTTAGGATCTCAGATCCATGGCAATAGATTAGTTACTAAACTTCAGGTATAATTATCCAGTGCTTTGAAAAGCTAAAAGTACTTGTATGTTGCATGCTAGGTATCCTGAAGTCTGTTTCCTGTGATTTTGGCAGCTTATACTCACCAATGAGCTTGTCTGCCCATATTCTAGAACTTTCTTCCTGTGGCTCCTCCAGTACAGATCCTGAGAGCCTCCTCTCACAGAAGGAAAGGTGAGAGCATGGGGGACTCAGCATTTTTTGTGACAGAGTGATTGAATTCAGAGCAGTTCTGTGACTCCAAGTCACAAATCCAGCATGCATTTTTGGTTTACTTAGGCTTTTCTTTTCAACAAAACAATCAAATGATTGTGGACTTAGGGCATTGGGTGTATTCAATTAAAAACCTCATTCTTTTTGAATAATTATGGAAACTCTCCTCCGAGTCCAAACCTTTAATCTTCTCTGCTGAGCAAGATGCAATTTCCTGCTCAGATCAGTGAGGAAAAATGGTCCAGGTACTGGGGCTTCAATTTCCCATGTTATCTCTGTCTAGAAGACTCTTGAGCATCCCTTGGACAACAAGGAGATCAAACCAGTCAATCCTAAAGGAAATCAGCCATGAATATTCATTGGAAAGACTGATGGTAAAATTGAAGCTCCAGTGCTCTGGCCACCTGATGTGAAGAGCCGACTCATTGGAAAACACTCTGATGCTGGGAAAGATTGAGGGCAGGAGGAGAGGATGAGATGGTTGGATGGCATCACTAACTCAATGGATATGAGTTTGAGCATATGAGTTTGAACTGTGGGACGTAGTGAAGGACAAAGGAGCCTGGCGTGCTGCAGTCCACGGGGTCTTAAAGATTCAGACACGACTTAGTGACTGAACAACAACAATTAAAAGCTTTATACTGATCAAATTTAAAATACTCTTAATTTTCGTAATATAAAATAATTAAAGGATTTTTTATGATGAAAACTTCATAAAGCTATATAAAGGCCAAATATCTCTGGGGAGAAAACATTTGTAATATGTATAATGAACAAAGGTTTGCTCTCCATGGTTTGTTAGAGGATGTGATAATTTGGCTGCAATAAAAGAGAGAGAGCTTCTAATAAAAATGGAAAATATTTATCAATAACTTACAAAAAGAAGTGCAAGTTACCACTAAGTCATACAAAAATAAAGTCAAACCCATTCATGATAAAAGTGTAATTAAAATGATAAGAAGACCCCACACCTCACCTGTTGAAACATAAATGGCAAAGACAACAGACGGATTTGGAAGTGCTGAGGGTGCATTTAACACGGAGCTCCTAAACAGAGCATGGGCTTTCCTTTTTTTTTTCCTTGAGGAAAGTATGGTATTAACTGGGCTGCCCTGGTGGCTCAAACAGTAAAACATATGCCTGCAATGCAGGAGACCTGGGTTCAATCCCTGGGTCAGGAAGATCCCCTGGAGGAGGTATGGCAACCCACTTCAGTATTCTTGCCTGGGAAATCCCATGGGCAGAGGAGCCTGGCTGGCTACAGTCCATAGCATTGTAAAGAGCGGGACATGACTGAAGGGACTTAGCATGCAGCACACACATAGTATTAACTATTGAAATTCAAAATATGCCCACTTTATCTTCCAAAAAGATGACCTGCAGAAATACTAGCAAGATAACTAGATGTGTGTGTAAGATTGTTGAATGTAGGGCGGGGGAGGGAGGGGGTTGTCATAGTAACTATGGCAACAACACAGTCATTCATTTTCATTTAAATATGTTAAGTCTGTTCTTACAGTGTGACCATCTCTGTTTACTATTCAGAAAGATGATTGTGTTATCAGATGTCTGGGAATCCTGTTTCCTGGTAGATGAATATTCTGAGGTCAGAAGATGTCTGTGCTTTTGCCCTTGTTTAAATTTCTGTATGTCTTCAGGTACCTGGGGATTAAAACAAGGGACTGAGCTGGCTTGCTGGCTTAGGACAAGTCCATTCTTCTGGCCCTTCATCTTCAGACTTGGGGGTGTCGGGTCAAAGCTTCATTGCCCGACGTTCTTTCATTCCACTTGAAAACAAGAAAGGCTTTTCACTGTTGGGTTTGGAAGGATTGACATTTCTCCCTCACGGCATCTGAGTTTAATTTATGGTCTCCTATTCCAACTCACTACAAATAAACTGAGGGCCTTACTGAACAGCTGGGCCAGAGTATTATTTTTGGAAGTCGTGGGGAAGTCAGTGCAGGAAAAGGAGGCCAGTTCATCCTATCTCTCCTCTGATCTGCAGCAAGGGGATTTCAGGGCTGTTTGGACCAAATCTTCCAAACTGGTTGACGTCCTAACTTGGGATCCAGGAATCCTGTGAGCAGGGGTTCACGTCGAGGTTATTAGCTTTTATTAACCACATGGCAGGATATGCCCATTTCTTTCCCACTGCCATTTGATTCTCACTTGGTATGAATGAAATAATTTTCACCAGCATTTTATGAGTTTGTTAGGTTTTCCATATTGTTCAGAAATATATTCGACCACATATTGAGTTAATTTTAGAAATGGCAGTGGGAGCTGGGGTGTGGGATAGTCAGGAGGGGCCGAGTGGATCTGACCTGGGTTCTAGTTTCTAATTTAGCTCTGATCTGGGGCAAGTGTCTTGGCCCCACTGGGTATCAGTTTCCTCACTTTTAAAATGAAAACCACGTAGTTCAAACACCAGTGATTCCAGAGCACAGAGCCAGGGCATTCTCTCTGTAAGTAGCTTGGATCTCCCATTTGGCAAGGAAAGGGAATATTACTTCTTTTTCGTTGGGCCCCAGGAGGAAGGGAAGGAGGCCAGTGTCTAGACTGCTGGGGCTCAGTAGGTTCATCCTTTCACTGTGAGCCACACGTGGAAGTGGACTGTGGCTCTTTCTCTGCGAGTCTCTGCTGTGCAGCCATTTCAACGTGACCACAGAGAGATGCTCCGTCAGAGGGGATGAGCATGCCCCCAGCATGAACTGGAAGTCTTCTCCGTGGAGAGCTGAGCAAGAGTGGTGTGTAGGAACTACAGAATCCTGGTCTCCACCCCTGAATGTGCACCAGTTCACTGATGGGCCTCGGATCCCTGTCCGGTGGGTGATTCTCAGGTTCCTAGGAAGAGCTGACGGGCCTCCTGAGATGGCTCCCTTTCAAGCCAGCCCTGTGGTGCTTCCTGTGATGTTTTATTAAGTGCTTCTAAATTTGCAGACAAATGTTTACAAAGGAGAGATGCATTTATGAGAACTGGACTATGATTCCAGGCAGTATTTACAGATATTCTATAACTTATAGAGAATGATTGGTCTTCATCTAGCTCCTGTTTCTCTTTCCTGTTTAAAGTTTGTACTGAAAAATCGAGAAGGAATGTCTTCATTTTATTAAGAGGAGCAAAAATATAGCCTGAGTTCGGTAGGAACGTTGGGGTGCCCATGGGCAGTGGGTGGTGGCATCTGTTTTCAGACGCTGATGGGCAGGGCTTCTGGGAAGTCACCTGCGGACGTCCCCTGATTTTGGAGAGCTGCTGGGACAGTGCTGTCACCTGCTGGCTCCTGCCACTGTATGAGGCTCTTGCATTTTGCCACTGAGTCTTTAAGAGAAGGAAGTTGCTTTGCTCACTCAGTGAGTGAAAATCATTCAGTTGTGTCTGATTCTTTTGAGACCCCATGGACTGTAGCCCACCAGGCTCCCCTATCCATGGGATTTCCCAGGCAAGAATACTGGAGTAGCTTGCCATTTCCTTCTCCAGGGGATCTTCCTGACCTAGGGATCGAATGCACGTCTCCCTCATTGCAGGCAGATTCTCTACCATCTGAGCCACCAGGGACGCCCCTTACTCACTGATGCCACTGGAAAATAGTGGAAAGTCATCAATTTGGAATCACAGAATTCACTAGACTTAAACTGCTGTACCTGCAACATTCTGCCACTTGATACCTATTTATTGAGTATTTGTGGTGCACTAGGTTCTGTGCCAGGGGCTAAGTGTATGGGTTTGAACCACACACAAAAAAAGATGTATTATTTACCTTCAGGATACTTACAGTCAGAGAAGCGTTTTATTTAGCCCACTATAGTGCTGAAGATGTAAACCTTTTAAAGCTTGGTTTAAGGTAGTTTAAGATGTGGAGGGAAGAGATTTGATATGAAAGAGGAAGTCATCTTGGGGGCATCTGCCCAGCATTTGAAAAAGGAGAATTTTGTGCAAGAATATCTGGTGCCCTGATACCCGATTTCCCTGATAGCTCAGTTGGTAAAGAATCTGCTTGCAATGCAGGAGAACCCGGTTCAATTCCTGGGTCAGGAAGATCTCCTGGAGAAGGGATAGGCCACCCACTCCAATATTCTTGGGCTTCCCTTGTGGCTCAGCTGGTAAAGAATCCACCTGCAGTGCAGGAGACCCTGGTTTGATCCCTGGGTTGGGAAAATCCCCTGGAGAAGGGAATAGCTACCCACTCCAGTATTCTGGCCTGGAGAATTCCATGGACTGTATAGTCCATGGGGTTGTAAAGAGTTAGACATGACTGAGCTAATTTCACATCTGGTGCCTTGGGCTTCCTTGGTGGCTCAGACAATAAGGAATCCGCCTGCAATGTGGGAGACCCAGGTTCAATCCCTAGGTGGGATCCCTGGGAAGATCCACTGGAGAAGGAAATGGCAACCCACTCCAGTATTCTTGCCTGAAGAATTCCATGGACAGAGGAGCCTGGTGGGCTACAGTCCATGGGGTCGCTAAGAGTTGGACACAACTGAGTGACTAGCACGCTACACACTATCTGGTACCCCAGATTTGACTGTCATCTGATAACATCAGAACTAGCCGACTGTCATCTTGATGAGCTTAAATGAAGTCTTAAAACGATTAAAAAAATAATTAAACCATGATAAGTTATTGTTTGCTCCTTAAATTGTATCCATGAAGGTGAAGTGATTTTTACACCTGTTTTAGGATCTTCCTCTTCTATCAGCTGTTGGTCCCAAAGCCTGTTGTCTGGGAACCAACCTGGTGGGTGTTGGGCCATTGCTCCAAATGGTTCCCGCCTCTCCATTCATGTTACTCAGGTTTCTGGAGCTGGCAAGTCACCTTCTAGACCAGGGGAAAAGATAGTTTCCTTCAGGCTACTTTTCCGCCATGTATCAAGAGGAAGCAAAAGTGCTGAAGTTAGAATGTTTCCAGAAATCATCTCTGATTTGAAAATCTGGACACCAAGTGGCCCTGACCCCAAATACAGGCAGTGTTGAAGGCTCTAGGGCTTGTCAGGCCTTAGAGTCTGTGAGAATGCTGGGGTTTTAAAGATCACCATGGACACATACTAAATCAATTTTTCTGAGAACAGGTTTCGCCAGCGAAAGGCAAGAGAAAATGTGAGACCTGCTCCTTCCGTGGAGGATGGGTGTGTGGGTCCAAGGCTGGGAATGGCAGGTGGGGGGCCCAGGCCCCGTCATTTTCTTAGTTCTGACCCTAATGACACAGGCTCCGTTACTGATGGGCCCCGACTGAACTCATCTGTGACTCTCTTTCCTGGTTTTACAAAACCCTTTTTGTTTGTGTTTATTTAAGATTCAGAGTTGAATCCAGATTGCCCTGTCCAGTGAAGTTGATTCTTGGTTATGGAAAGAAATGTGTCTTGGTTTTTTTGTGGGAATTAAAAACAACTTTAATAACTTATTTTCCTGGCTACAAAAATAACCTATGTCCATTCCAGAAAATATAAAAAGAGACTGAAATCTGTAAATACAGAATACAAATCAATTGTAATTGCATTCCTGAGCGATGACTATTCCTACTATCTTTATGTTTCCTTACCCTAGCTCTTATCACTTCATATGACATCTCATAAAATCAAAGCAGATGCTTAGATGTGGTTTGTAATTTGCTAAAATTATTTAACAATCTCTTGGTAAAAATTTGTCATCAGCATGGCTTCAAGTGGATGAACAGTATTGCATATTATGGACTTTAAAGCAGATTTTAAACTATTTCGTACTGTTATTCCCAGTTCTTTGCTTTTGTTGCTAGAGTACTTGAGATGATGTGTTTTTAATATCCTCTGTGACTCTCAGTCTTCAATCTCTTCCTGTAACCTCCTTCTGAAAGCTGACTTTCAGCTGTGGGTCTGAGTAAAACTGACCCCATGTCTAGGAGCCCATATGCTGCCCACTCCAGAGTCCTGTATTGGACCCCTGGCTGTGTTTCACTAAAGTGCATGCAAACCTGCTGATCTCCCCCTCCCTGCACTGTGATGGGACAGGCCGGCTTCAGGGGCTTTTACAGCAGAAGAAGGGCATCTTTGAGTCTGAGGAATGACTGACCAGGGAACTCTGTGCTCTTGAGCTGCGGCTGCCAGGAGATTTCCAACAACAACTGCTTTATGAACAAGAGCAGACAGACCCTTTTGTCATGCTTGCAACGGGCCAGCCCCTTCTGGGCATGCTCCCAACTCAGTTAACCTCCCTGTCACCCCGAAATAGGCACCCATCTCCTCTCTTTGCTGTCAGTGGGAACACACAGCCAGAAAAGCTCTCTTCAGATGATCATCTTGCCTTGGAATAAATACATTTTCAATGTAACACCCCCTATTAATGCCAGGGCTCAAAGTCCGCCATTCTAGTAATTTGTCTCCACTGCACCTACACATTTATTAGGGGATGTTTCTTGTTTAATTTTAAACAGATACTAGAGGGGTAACATTTCACGTGTACTAACACAGGGATCCATGAAGCTGTATGCTTGTGGCTTTCTTTTTTATAAATTAATTTTTACTGGTAGAGTAGATTGGCTTTACAATGTTGTGTTAGTTTCTGCTGTATAGCAAAGTGAACCAGCTGTATATGTATGGACATATCCCCTCTTTTTTTGAATTTCCTTGCCATTCAGGTCACCACAGAGTACTGAGTTGAGTTCGCTGAGCTATACAGTAGGTTCTCACTAATTATCTATTTTATCAGATCAGATGAGATCAGTCGCTCAGTCGTGTCTGACTCTTCGCGACCCCATGAACTGCAGCATGCCAGGCCTCCCTGTCCATCATCTTTGAAAGAGACGGGAATACCAGACCACCTGATCTGCCTCTTGAGAAATCTGTATGCAGGTCAGGAAGGAACAGTTAGAAGTGGTCATGGAACAACAGACTGGTTCCTAATAGGAAAAGGAGTATGTCAAGGCTGTATATTGTCACCATGTTTATTTAACTTATATACAGAGTACATCATGAGAAATGCTGGACTGGAAGAAACACAAGTTGGAATCAAGATTGCTGGGAGAAATATCAATCACCTCAGATATGCAGATGACACCACCCTTATGGCAGAAAGTGAAGAGGAACTAAAAAGCCTCTTGATGAAGGTGAAAGTGGAGAGTGGAAAGGTTGGCTTAAAGCTCAACATTCAGAAAACGAAGATAATGGCATCTGGTCCCATCACTACATGGGAAATAGATGGAGAAACAGTGGAAACAGTGTCAGACTTTCTTTTTCTGGGCTCCAAAATCACTGCAGATGGTGACTGCAGCCATGAAATTAAAAGACGCTTACTCCTTGGAAGGAAAGTTATGACCAACCTAGATAGCATACATAGTATCAATAGCATATTGGAGAAGGAAATGGCAACCCATTCCAGTATTCTTGCCTGGGAAAACCCATGTACAGAGAAGCCTGCTGGACTACAGTCCGTGCGGTCACGAGAGTCAGACAGGACTTAGCGACTTAACCACCCTCAATAGTATATATGTGTCAATCCCAAGTTCCCAATTCATCCCACCCCCTCTTTCCCTTGATGCCCATAGGTTTGTTCTCTACATCTGTGTCTCCATCTTTGCTTTGTGAATAGGTTCATCTGTACCATTTTTTTGTGGCTTTCTTAAGAAATGGACCTTCCTGTGCAAACATGTGGGCCTGTTTGAAAGACAACTGTGCCTCGTGCAGCCTCTCACAGAAAGCAGGACGTGTGGTTGGGAAAGTCTGATTGGAAAGATAAAATGCTTGTGCATCTATTTTTGCTCGTATTTATACTTGAAGCTTATTGGGCAGTTTGCCCGGAAGTTATTTGACTTCCCTTACCCTTGCCCTCTCCCTGACCACCCCGCCCCTTCAGGTCTAGAATAGGTTTCCACAGCGTTTCGTCAGTGCAGTTAGTGGACTCTGTGAAGCCCTTAGACCGTTTGGGATCGGTGCGTCCTACATGGAGGGAGCCTCACACTAACTTCCATTTTTTTAAACTTAAAGCCAAATGTACATACTTAGTTTTCATTTTGATTTTAAGGGGCTGTTTGTGTTTCTCCCTCTCCTTTGTCTCTTGGCCATTCAATCTGTAGGCTTGACTTGGCAGTCAGCTTATCAGAGGTCAAAGGGGACTGCTATTGTCTGTTCCAGGAAAAAGGCCCCGAGACAGAGGCTCCGAGATGGGGAATCAATAGGAGGACGAGTTCTGGCTACTGAGCTGAGCTGGGGCACAGATCAGCAGGGTCTGGGCATCGGGGTCACCTTCCTGCTCTGCCTCCTTCCCTCCGTCGGAAGGGCTCTGCCTGGCTGGTCAATATCTCGAGCTCCATTTCAGAATTTCCAATTAAACTTGTGTGTTTCCTCTTCACTATGATGGACTAGGGAAGTGTCTGACATCTTCTGTCACAATTGTATGATCCTTCTGAGATCAAGGCTCAGGAGATCAATAGGCTTTCTTGGTAAGACTTGTGATGCTCTGGGCTTTCATCAGAGCCTTAGCTGTGGTGGCCATGGAGGGCCGGCATAGGAGACAGAATTGCTTTCGAAACACTGCTTGCCTCCTCCTCACCTCTGTGGACAAAAAGGAGGCCCCCCTCCTTCTTGTTGAAACCTTCGTGATCAGATGGACTGTTTGAGAAGATGGATGGATCCATCCATCCACATGCTTTGCCATAGGGACAACGAGCCAGCTGGAAGGCTCTGTCATGGACATACGAGGGACTGGCTGGCACCCCATGCACAGCTGCTATTCTGAAATGCTGGATGATGGTCATTATTCCCAGGATGAGGAGATGTCCCTTACCCACCCCCATCATTCAACCTGAAATCCTTGTCTTTTAAAACTTAATTTCAGGAGTTCAGGTCATCAGATTACTGTATATCCTTTCCTCGTTATTTTTCAAGTCCTGGAATGGGAAGGCATTTGAGAAGTTCCCAGAGGCCACTGATGATCTGTTACACTCATTAGCCACCAGGCTTTGGAATCTCATCTGTCAATGAGAGAATAATTTCTCGAACTCAGTTACATCTCCTCTGTTGGAGATGCTCCATCACACCTATATTCTCCAGTTCAACCCAAGGACAGACTTTAAGTCTCACTAGGGAGGTCCTCAGTTCCTCTGTTGAGAATTCTATTGTCAAGATGAGTTCAGGGCTTCCCTAGTGTTCCAGTGGTTTAGAATCCACTCTGCATTGCAAGGGTAACCAGTCTGATGCCGGGTCTGGGAAGATCCCACATGCCACAGAGCAGCTAAGCCCATGCCACACAACTACTGAACCTGTGCTCTGGAGCCTGCAAGCCACAACTACTGAAACCCTTGCACTCTAGAGCCTGTGCTCCCCAACAAGAGAAGCCACTACAATGAGAGGCCTGTGCACTGCAACTAGAGAGTAGCTCTTGTTTACCGCAACTAGAGAAAGCCCGAGTGTAGCAAAAATGACCCAGCATAAGCCAAAAAAAAAAAAATAAAGAGAGAGAGAAAGAAAGAAGAGTTCAGATGAATTAAGCTCTGAGACTTTACGTGGATGGCTACTAACTTGGAAAAGCCATAGTTGTTAGGGTGCTGGAGTTTGGATTCAGAGGTCCAAGGAGGTTGTGACATGTGGCCAGTTGTCAGGACATTGACCTGGGTACACACACATGGGCATGTCATGAACATGAGCAAACTGCCAATTGCTGGAACTGACATACACAGAACATCAGGGGAGCAGTGTCTGTGATAACTAAAGAAAACTCAGTACTGCTGGTGCAGTTACCTGGCTCGCTCCCATGGGCTGTCCTTTGCTCTGCCCTCACTGGTCTGTGTGGACTGCATTAGGGTGCTTTTCTGCCCTTGTTCTCCTGGGTTGGGTGGCCATGGAGAGGTGCTGAAAAGAGATGAGGAGGGTAGGGTGGGACAGAAGTTGGGTGCAGGTTTCTCTCCTCTGTTGATCGCCTCCTGCTGCTCTGCTGTCCTTTGTACCTTTTTTGAACCCAAACTGTAGCCCTGGATGTAGTCCTTCATCACCCGATTTGACTGTGTCTCCTGTGTTCTGTTGGGACCTTGATTGACAAAGTCTTCTTTATTGGTGGCTGAGAGATGGCACCTGTGATGAGGAAGATGATTGCTAAATGGATTATGCTTGGGCTCAAAGAACTAGGAAAGTAGACATCTATGGGCTCTCTGTGAACATTCTTTGTTTCTGCCCCATAGAGATGAGGGCATGCTGATTAGTGTAGACAGCCATGGAGAATTCTCTGGATTTCTCACGTGAGGACATGTCGACACACTTCATATCATCTAGGTTTCCTTGGTCAGGCTGCTGTCAGAGATGCATCAGAATGAAGTTCCACCTCATTCGGACTCACTGGGAATTCTGGTCTTGTGTGTTCATCTCAGGACCTTCTCTGTTAGGCTCCTGAAGATACAGGAAAACCTAGGATGGAGCTGATGCCTCTGGGAACTTAAAATGTTGGGAGACAGTCGAGACATAGTGGGTACATGCAGAGGTCTGCACAGGCCCCCTGGGAGCATAGCCCAGGAAGTGACCCCCTTCAGCATCAGGCGCTCAGGAGATGGCTTCCTGAGGATGGCACTTGAGCCAGTCAAGATGGAAACGCAGGACACCGTGGGTTTTGGTACAAAGGTGGTGAGAGACCAGGGAAAGAAGCAGCAGTGGGAGGGTCTGCCGGCAGGTGGTTGCACCTGGACTCTGAGTGTGGGCAGAGGTGGCGGGTGGAAGGGCAGGAGCAGCAGGGTATGTGGTCCCCATGGCCCTCAGAACCCTCTTATTGCCACACCTTATTGCCACATCTCCCTCCAGCACTGGAGGAAGATGAACACCTGAGGGGGATGGACAGGAAATGAAGACCTGCTGTGGGGAATTAGGTGCTCTTGATGAAGGGCTTTGGGGGAAGGGAGGAAGCATGGAGTGATTAGGGGATGCAGAGAGGTCCAGTGCAGGGGCCAGTAGCCTCACCCATTGCAAGAGGCACCAGGATGTCCATCTGGCCTCTTCTCCCCATCTGTTGAGCTTATAGATTCCTCTAGCACCAGCTCCGTGTTCTTCTTAATTTGCAGAGAAAAGAAACACCTCCATTGTCTAGAGTCATAAAAATATGTTTAGAATCAAAGGAACAAAGACCAAGTGTATTGCTTGGGAGAGGACACTGTCAAGCAAGCAGATTGGCCAGGAGTTGCAGTCACCTAGGCTCTGCTAGTGATCAGGGCTGATGGTGACCCTGAGCAGGACGCTGGCAAGTTCCCGACAAGCCACAGCAGGACTGGCCACTCATTTCTATCCAGAACATACAAGACTTATGCTATTCCATATAAATACTTTGGGGACTGGCGTGTAGTTTTGAATTAAAATCCTATTTCTGTTAAATATGACATTTTCAGCTCCTTTACCTTTTCCCATTAAAAAGACTTTGAATTATTTATTTGCCTCATTTTAAAAATTGCAACACAGTTTGGTTAGAGGAACAAGACTTCATTCTCACCATTTAATAGTGTTTTCATATCAGTTACTTCCTTCAGAATAGTTACTGGCAAAGTTGCAAATTGGTTCTTGTTGTTCGATTATTTATAACTTCCTCATCCTCCTATTTCTTTTTTCCTCTTAGCAGTCTCACTAACCTGTTATTAAGACTTCCACATTGAATTTTCCTATCGCTAGAAGGAGCAAGATGATGTTTTTAAAAGTAATCTTCACATCAATTTTTATGGTAATAAGTTTAATATTTCTCCTTTTTGACATATCCATTTTCAGGATATGATAATAAATAATATTATATCATAATAAATTTTATCATAATATACATTATTTCTTGTATGTCACAATAAATATTAAATATTATTTCTTGTATGTCACATCAATGCAGTTCAGTGAACAGGTGTTTATCCATCTTTCGCTGTGTCAGGACATCGTCCTGGGTGCTGAGGATGCAGGGGGATGGTCTGTCTCTGACCTGTCCTGAGTGGCTCACAGGTTTCAGGTCACCACCCTCACCACCAGGGTTTTCACTGTGGGAGGTCCACCTTCCCTCCTCCCCTCCCCTCTTCCTTCCTTCCTTCCTTCTTTCCTTCCCAAAGCAGGATTTTTGTGTGCCAGTAAGCATTCCAATTCAAGTCTGCTTTAAAAAGTGTTTTTTTTTTTTTTTTTTTAACACATTGTGGGCTGGACCCTCAGGCTGTGAATGGTGTGGTCTGGCAGGTGGAGTGGGTCCTGGGCTCACCCGGAGGTGAGATCACCTGGGTTCACCTGGAGCCTCCATGGAGTCTACAGAACAGAGGCAGTGACGACCGTTAAGGTGACTCTGTGACAAACACTGACACCTCTGATTCCTAGCAAGCTACAGATTGGTTCAATCCACTGTGTATCTTACATTCCTTCATCCTGGCTTGTGTGTTTGATGTTATTTGCTGGGGCCAAATAGTGCTTTTTCCTATGAAATGGCCCAATTATTGCTGTCTGGAGGAGGCTTCCAGAAGATGAGTTTTGGGGGACCCAGGATGTGTTTCAAAAGAAAAAGAGTAAGAAGAGGCTGGAGATTGCTTTCCTTTCCAGGTTGTATTTCTGGGCAGTCTGCTTCAAAAATTAACAGGTACCAGCTGAAGATGAAAAAAGACAGCAACAAACTTTAGTTCTCTATCTGCGGTGGGGCTGGGTGGGGGGTGGAAAGAGTTATTTGCTCTTTATGATTCATTTGTGCCAAGGGAGGGTGGGTCAGCTTAGAAATGCAGAATCACCTCCTCATGGTACCCTTTTCTGTAGAAAGTGATCACCACCAGTGGTCTTCATCCCCCTCCCTTTGGCTCCTGGTTACCTGTTCAGGAGAAACTTTAATCCTTACTGATGAGGGAGGTGGATGTTATTTGGTTGTGGGCCATGGTGTGATTTATGCCAGATAGTTGAAGTTTGATTTTGAGAGGTTCCTCCCCATTTGGGGGCTTCCCAGGTGGAACTAGAGGTAAAGAATCTGCCTGCCAATGCAGGAGATGCAAGTTTTACCTTTGGATCGGGAAGATCCTCTGAAGTAGGGAATGGCAACCCACTCCATTATTCTTACTGGGAAATACCATGGACAGAGGAGCCTGGTGGCCTACAGTCCATGGGGTTGCAGAGAGTTGGACATGACTGAGCGCAATCTCCATTTTTAACTGAAGAAGAAATGGAAGAAAATACTGGAGGTCCTGAGAGTGAATTCGATTTAAAGAAGTCAGTTGGAAGCCTTTTGCTCCCAGCTATTTGTCTCAACCCCAAGTGGAAGTTGAACTTTGCCCCTAGATCATGCCTGGTTAGTGCTAAACCGACCAAGGAGTCGTGTCCAGAAGAGAAGTGGCCCCTGGACAGCTTAGGAGGTCTGCAAAGTCCTTTCAACTCATCCTACCTATGATTTAAGTACTGCTGATTCAACTGGCCTCTAGTAGCATTAAAAGATTATTCCTGGCATATTTCCTTCTCTGGGACAGGAAGTTGTTGCTCAGTCGTATCCGACTCCTTGTGACCCCATGGACCATAGCCTGCCAGGCTCCTCTGTCCATGGAATTCTACAGACAAGAATACTAGAGTGGGTTGCCATTTCCTCCTCCAGGGGATCTTCCTGACTCAGGGATCAAACCTGCATCTCCTGCATTGGCAGGCGGATTCTTTACCACTGAGCCACCAAGAAAGCCATGAGATGGAAAGTTGAGGCTTAGATGTTGGTGGATTTGTCTAATGCAGCTCTATTCAGGTTCACATTTTGACTTCCACTTAGTTGCCACCAACTAGGAGTCTGGTTGTGAGAGTCAATGTTTAAAGATGGACACCGAAAGCACATTTCCCCACTTTCTTTGTGTGGTATGTATGGTTAAGAAATGTCTTTCCATCCCCCAAAGCTGACCAAAACCTTATAGAACCTCTTGAGGTGATGTAGAATTTGCATTGAATCCATCTGTAAGAAGGAAATGGTTAAGAATTGGACTTTTAACTTCATATACCTTTTTCTTCCAAGAGAAGCTCCCTAGAGTGTAACTTCATCATGACAGAAAGATTCATGATTCAAGATGCTTTCTTGTTTCTTGCCTCTTCCTGGATGCCTAAGTGGAAATTATTACCCAGATGTTGTATTTCCAACAGATATCTTTGTCTCATCCCTTTTGAATATTCTTCATGTCATTATGTGAGCCAGACTGAGCACTGCAGAGTCATCTGTTTGGTGAAAGCCATTGAACATTTACACCACTTGTCAGACAGACAGCTTTTCTCAGATATCTCTGTCTCCAAGGGTAAGAGAAGTCCAGTGTTTCATTCCTTCATTCATTCTGCACCACTGTCACATGATTGTCATGTGAGAGGTACTCTGCAGGGCTCCCAAAATCACAGCTGACACACAGTCCTGCTCTTAAGGGGCTTACAGTCCATTCAAAAGGGTGATTAGTTTACAGGGTGAAATCAAGGTCACATGGAGCCGGATCATATATGTGATGGGAATTCAGAAACGCAAGCGGTTACATTTCCTTAGATTTAGTTAAAGAACCCGCCTGCCAATGCAGGAGATGTAAGATACCCAGGTTTAATCCCTGGGTTGGGAAGATACCCTGCAGGAGGTCATGGAAACCCATTCCAGTATTCTTGCCTGGAGAATCCCATGGATAGAGGAGCCTGGCAGCTATGGTTCATGGGGTCACAAAGAGTTGGACATGACTGAAGTGACTTAGCATGCATGCAGTTTGATTTTAAAATGCAAAATGTACAAATATTTGTTATGAGAAAAATTAATGTTATTATTTAAAAGGTGACTACTATTCTCCCTCCTTCAACCCTTCCTCCCAGAGGTTAATGGTCTGATGTTCTTCCAGATGTTTTCTGTGTGTATAGAGGGCTGGAGAGTGGAGGAGGTAAGACTCAGCCTGACTGGGATTAAATCCCAGTTCACCTTGACCTTGGGCAAGCTGCATATCTTTTGTGAACCTTAGTTTCTTGAAAATGGGGGACCTTAAAAACATTAATGTCAACCTCATAGGCCTGTTGTGTTGTACACAGCTGTCTAAGCCAGGTTTTGACCCATCGTTTTGTGCACATCTTTTTGTGTTAACTTCTATGAGCAACAACCATTCTTTGTGGTGCAGAGTTCCCAGTGTGGCAGTCTTACTGAATTGTTTTCTTACTACAAGAAAGGTGTGCTTTTTTTATTCAGAGAAGATTATTTTTTATTGGGTGATGGGGGCATTATCTGAAGGAGACAGACATTTGGGTAAGTTTGAAATATATTCCGGAATTTGGGACCCATGGTTGTGCAGAGGGCATTACAGGTTTGCAAAGAAAGAGGCAGGGATCTATTTACTCTTTCAGTAAATATTTACTGACTGCTTACTATGTTTAGAAATGGGAATAGAAACTGGAAATAGAATAGTGAACAGGAGGGAGTCTGTGTTCCAATGTGGTTGAGGGCCTGGTGGTGTGCATTTGGGGAATGGCTAATGGGGGTGGGGTGGGTAGAAGGGGCATGTATAAGGACATGCATTGTTGTGTGAGCTCTTCCTGGGCACAGGCCAAGGGTGGAATGTTTTGCAACAGCCCGTCCCTGTGGAAATGGCCCCAGGGAACTATTGATGACATTTGTGGAAGTAACCCAGCCTGAACAGAATCTTGATAGGAAGCGTCCAGCTGCACCTCAGTGGGCTCAGGACTCAGACCTGCTTTGTGGAGTTAGACTGGGATGCCCAAACAGTCTCACTCTGAGGACTTTGGGGAAAGTTCTGACAATTATGGGTCATCTAGCAAATCCAGGACATAGCCAGGGGTCAGGAAAGGTCATCTACACTTGGGAATCTAGGAGATCCAAAACTTATTCATTTAGTGACCAAAAATCAAACACGCTCTCATGTCAGGGTCATGAGCTGATTAAAGCTTGTATCATAAACTTAAACATGTTCCTGTAATGATCGATTTCCCCAGTAGAGCATCTCACCAGTGATCTTAAACTGCCTTAATTTTATGAGGCAAGAGAATGTGGTGGGTACTGAAAAGAAGGGTACTAAGAGAGAGCAGGGCCTTCCCTGGAGACTCAGTAGGTAAAGACTGCCTGTGATGCTGGAGCTTCAGGAGACGCAGGTTCAATCCCTGGGTCAGGAAGATCCCATGGAGGAGGAAGTGGCAACCCACTCTAGTATTCTTGTCTGGGAAATCCCATGGACAGAGGAACCTGGCTGGCTGCATTCCATGGGGTCCAAAGAGTCAAACATGACTGAAGGGATTTAGCATGCATGCACAAGAGAGAGAGCAGGAGGCAGAGGCAGCTGGGGATGGGATGAGGCTGGGGTCATGGCCTGAGTGTCCTGTGGTTTGTCCACTGCCAGGAGTGTGTGGTGCTCACCCCATCCTCAGTTATGCGGACTTTGAGTGGGACTGGCATTTGCAGTGATGAGGAAAGGACTGAGTGCAAAATCAAAGTCTGTGAGTCCAAATTAGACCCAAGCAGGCTATCTGGTGGAGAAGCTGATTTTGAGGCATTAGTCCAGTTCCTCACTGTGTTGGACGTTGTTCTGGGAGCAAGCGTTTCGCACTGTGGTCAGTGGCTGTTCCTCGTTACTGTGGTATCAGAAGCATAAAGCCCAGACGTAGTCTAGGGCTGAATTCATGCCATAAAAGGTGTGTCTACTTCTCCAGCACCAGAAATATTTGAAGGCAATAGCGATGGCTCCATATATGTCGGGGAAGAGGGTGTTCCCAGGAAGAAGCAGGCAGAATGTCAAAGTAAATTTATCAACATAAAAACAGTGCTTTTTAATCATTTTTCAGCCATATTAGTTGTTAAAAGAGAGACCACGTCGGGCAGCATCGCGTGCTGAGGGTGGAAGAAATAGGACTTCATGTCGGCAGCTGAACTGACTTCTTTTCATGCTAATACACAGAGCAGTCTGGGGAGGATGCTGCCAAGAATAATATAGAATATTCTGAAGCCTACAGTGAAAGCTTGCAAAAAAAGAAATCTCATTTTACTGAGTTCTTGAAAGAAGGAAACTGTGGCAGGCAGTAAATTAATCCTGTTATTAAAAGTGGTGCTGCCTACATGAAGCCTCACACACACACACACACACACACACACACACACACACACATATTCTTCAGCCCTCATGTCTCCTTTACTATAGCTGTCTCAGATCACTCAGAGATCAGCATGTGGGAGGCCTTTGAACACTGGGGGAGAGAATGGAATTCCAGCTGATTTCTCTTATTTCTAAAGTGAAGATGCCACTTACTCTCCACTTATAATGGAGTCCAGTAATCAGTCTTGATTTATTTCAGGTTGAATGGCATGAACTTCCTAATAGTTGACTACTTTTGGTATATTAAGCCATCAAGTTCAATGGTTCATCCTAATAGTTTAGATATACTGATTGATGGAGGGTTAGCTTTCCAAATTTGAAATCTTTCTGGATCTTATAGATGGTAAAGTTGCGAATCAGACTTAGTATTAAAAATCTAAGATATTAGAAATCGAGCAAGAAACACTGCCGTATTATTAGGGTTCTAAGCACATCTCTTAGGTTTTTCAAAGGACCAGTGATGTAAAAATCCAACTACTGTGAACTGGTAGTCTAGTAGAATTTGTATAAATTAGGAAGATAAGTTCGGGGAAGGCAATGGCACCCCACCCCAGTACTCTTGCCTGGAAAATCCCATGGACAGAGGAGCCTGGTAGGCTCCAGTCCATGGGGTCGCTAAGAGTCGGAGACGACTGAGCGACTTCACTTTCACTTTTCACTTTCATGCATTGGAGAAGGAAATGGCAACCCACTCCAGTATTCTTGCCTGGAGAATCCCAGGGACAGAGGAGCCTGGTGGGCTGCCGTCTATGGGATCGCACAGAGTTGGACACGACTGAAGCAACTTAGCAGCAGCAGGAAGATAAGTTACCTTTTGGGAAAATTACAGAAAAGTAGTGTTAATTAAAAATGAGACTGAATTAATGAAATTAATAAGAATTAAAAACTGGAATTTAAAAGTTAGTATAAAATTAAACATGACTGATTATCAGCTCTCTTTAAAATTTTTTCTGAGTAAAATAAGCTTTAAATTCTTAAAGATGAATAGATTTAATCTTTATAGATTACATAGATACAACCTGTACAGACTAAAGCTTAATTGTAATTAATATTTAAAAAAATTAAAAGATAAATCGCATTCTGCTAGTAATAGACTAGTAAAGAGGTATAGTGGTCTAGTTATAAATTGTCGGCATTACCTAAAAGTGAGTTGACTTAGGTAAAGGGTACCTTCCTTGCATGAGAATGAATGTTATGTGAAGGACGATGAGTGATTTCTAAAGAAATCAGTAAATACCAAGACACAGACCTCGGTGACTGTGGATGACCCCATTTACAACACTAACTCTCCTCGTCAAGAGATTATGGCGAGTGAGCAAAGAAACAGTTTCAATGCTGCACCTTTTCTCTGCACTTATTTACCCAGCCTAAATTCTTATCACAATAGTAAGAGTTCAGTTCAGTTCAGTCGCTCAGTCGTGTCCGACTCTTTGCGACCCCATGAATCCCAGCACGCCAGGCCTCCCTGTCCATCACCAACTCCCGGAGTTCACTCAGACTCATGTCCATCGAGTCAGTGATGCCATCCAGCCATCTCATCCTCTGTCATCCCCTTCTCTTCCTGCCTCCAATCCCTCCCAGCATCAGAGTCTTTTCTAATGAGTCAACTCTTCCCATCAGGTGGCCAAAGTATTGGAGTTTCGGCTTCAGCATCATTCCTTCCAAAGAAATCCCAGGGCTGATCTTCAGAATGGACTGGTTGGATCTCCTTGCAGTCCAAGGCACTCTCAAGAGTCTTCTCCAACACCACAGTTCAAAAACATCAATTCTTCGGCGCTCAGCCTTCTTCACAGTCCAACTCTCACATCCATACATGACCATAGGAAAAACCATAGCCTTGTCTAGACGAACCTTTGTTGGCAAAGTAATGTCTCTGCTTTTGAATATGCTTGCTATCTAGGTTGGTCATAACTTTCCTTCCAAGGAGTAAGCGTCTTTTAAATTCATGGCTGCAGTCACCATCTGCAGTGATTTTGGAGCCCAGAAAAAGAAAGTCTGACACTGTTTCCATTGTTTCCCCATCTATTTCCCAGGAAGTGATGGGACCAAATTCCATGGTCTTCGTTTTCTGAATGTTGAGCTTTAAGCCAACTTTTTCACTCTCCACTTTCACCTTCATCAAGAAGCTTTTGAGTTCCTCTTCACTTTCTGCCATAAGGGTGGTGTCATCTGCATATCTGAGGTTATTGATATTTCTCCTGGCAATCTTGATTCCAGCTTGTGTTTCCTCCAGTCCAGCGTTGCTCATGATGTACTCTGCATAGAAGTTAAATAAGCAGGGTGACAATATACAGCCTTGACATACTCCTTTTCCTATTTGGAACCAGTCTGTTGTTCCATGACCAGTTCTAACTGTTCCTTCCTGACCTGCATACAGATTTCTCAAGAGGCAGATCAGGTGGTCTGGTATTCCCATCTCTTTCAGAATTTTCCACAGTTTATTGTGATCCACACAGTCAAAGGCTTTGGCATAGTCAATAAAGCAGAAATAGATGTTTTTCTGGAACTCTCTTGCTTTTTCCATGATCCAGCGGATGGTGGCCATTTGATCTCTGGTTCCTCTGCCTTTTCTAAAACCAGCTTGAACATTTGGAAGTTCACTTTTCACGTATAGCTGAAGCCTGGCTTGGAGAATTTTGAGCATTACTTTACTAGTAATGCTAGTAAATGCTTTTACTGTGAGATGAGTGCAATTGTGTGGTAGTTTGAGCATTCTTTGGCATTGCCTTTCTTTGGGATTGGAATGAAAACTGACCTTTTCCAGTCCTGTGGCCACTGGTGAGTTTTCCAAATTTGCTGGCATATTGAGTGCAGCATTTTCACAGCATCATCTTTCAGGATTTGAAATAGCACCACTGGAATTCCATCACCTCCACTAGCTTTGTTCATAGTGATGCTTTCTAAGGCCCACTTGACTTCACATTCCAGGATGTCTGGCTCTAGGTCAGTGATCACACCATCGTGATTATCTGGGTAGTGAAGATCTTTTTTGAACAGTTCTTCTGTGTATTCTTGCCATCTCTTCTTAATATCTTCTGCTTCTGTTAGGTCCATACCATTCCTGTCCTTTATCGAGCCCATCTTTGCCTGAAATGTTCCCTTGGTATCTCTAATTTTTTTGAAGAGATCTCTAGTCATTCCCATTCTGTTGTTTTCCTCTATTTCTTTGCATTGATCGCTGAGGAAGGCTTTCTTATCTCTTCTTGCTATTCTTTGGAACTCTGCATTCAGATGCTTATATCTTTCCTTTTCTCCTTTGTTTTTTGCTTCTCTTCTTTTCACAGCTATTTGTAAGGCCTCCCCAGACAGCCATTTTGCTTTTTTGCATTTCTTTTCCATGGGAATGGTCTTGATCCCTGTCTCCTGTACAATGTCACGAACCTCATTCCATAGTTCATCAGGCACTCTGTCAGATCTAGGCCCTTAAATCTATTTTTCACTTCTACTGTATAATCATAAGGGATTTGATTTAGGTCAGTTTTCATCCCAATCCCAAAGAAAGGCAGTGCCAAAGAGTGCTCAAACTACTGCACAGTTGCACTCATTTCACATGCTAGTAAAGTAATGCTCAAAATTCTCCAAGCCAGGCTTCAGCAATATGTGAACCGTGAACTTCCTGATGTTCAAGCTGGATTTAGAAAAGGCAGAGGAACCAGAGATCAAATTGCCAACATCCGCTGGATCATGGAAAAAGCAAGAGAGTTCCAGAAAAACATCTATTTCTGCTTTATTGACTATGCCAAAGCCTTTGACTGTGTAGATCACAATAAACTGTGGAAAATTCTGAAAGAGATGGGAATACCAGACCACCTGATCTGCCTCTTGAGAAATCTGTATGCAGGTCAGGAAGGAACAGTTAGAACTGGTCATGGAACAACAGACTGGTTCCAAATAGGGAAAGGAGTACGTCAAGGCTGTATATTGTCACCATGTTTATTTAACTTCTATGCAGAGTACATCATGAGAAATGCTGGACTGGAGGAAACACAAGCTGGAATCAAGATTGCTGGGAGAAATATCAATAACCTCAGATATGCAGATGATACCACTCTTATGGCAGAAAGTGAAGAGGAACTAAAAGCCTCTTGATGAAAGTGAAAGTGGAGAGTGAAAAGGTCGGCTTAAAGCTCAACATTCAGAAAACGAAGATCATGGCATCTGGTCCCATCACTACATGGGAAATAGATGGAGAAACAGTGGAAACAGTGTCAGACTTTATTTTTCTGGGCTCCAAAATCACTGCAGATGGTGACTGCAGCCATGAAATTAAAAGACGCTTACTCCTTGGAAGGAAGGTTATGACCAACCTAGATAGCATATTCAAAAGCAGAGACTTCACTTTGCCAACAAAGGTTCGTCTAGTCAAGGCTATGGTCTTTCCTGTGGTCATGTATGGATGTGAGAGCTGGACTGTGAAGAAGGCTGAGCACCAAAGAATTGATGCTTTTGAATTGTGGTGTCGGAGAAGACTCTTGAGAGTCCCTTGGACTGCAAGGAGATCCAACCGGTCCATCCTGAAGGAGATCAGACCTGGGATTTCTTTGGAGGGAATGATGCTCAAGCTGAAACTCCAGTATTTTGGCCACCTCATGCGAAGAGTTGACTCATTGGAGAAGACTCTGATGCTGGGAGGGATTGAGGGCAGGAGGAGAAGGGGACGACAGAGGATGAGATGGCTGGATGGCATCACTGACTCGATGAATGTGAGTCTGAGTGACCTCCGAGAGCTGGTGATGGATAGGGAGGCCTGGCGTGCTGCGGTACATGGGGTCGCAAAGAGTCGGACACGACTGAGCGACTGATCTGATCTGATCTGATACCTGAATGGTCTAGTGGTTTCCCCTATTTTCTTTAATTTCAGTCTGAATTTGGCAATAAGGAGTTCATGGTCTGAGCCACAGTCAGCTCCTGGTCTTGTTTTTGCTGATTGTATAGAGCTTCTCCATCTTTGGCTGCAAAGAATGTAGTCAATCTGATTTTGGTGTTGGCCATCTGGTGAGGTCCATCTATAGAGTCTTCTCTTGTGTTGTTGGAAGAGGGTGTTTGTTATGAGCAGTGCATTTTCTTGGCAAAATTCTATTAGTCTTTGCCCTGCTTCATTGCATATTCCAAGGCCAAATTTGCCTGTTACTCCAGGTGTTTCTTGACTTCCTACTTTTGCATTCCAGTCCCCTATAATGAAAAGGACATCTTTTTTGGGTGTTAGTTCTAAAAGGTCTTGTAGGTCTTCATAGAACCGTTCAACTTCAGCTTCTTCAGCGTTACTCATTGGGGCATAGACTTGGATTACTGTGATATTGAATGGTTTGCCTTGGAAACGAACAGAGATCATTCTGTCATTTTTGAGACTGCATCCAAGTACTGCATTTCAGACTCTTGTTGACCATGATGGCTACTGCATTTCTTCTGAGGGATTCCTGCCCGCAGTAGTAGATATAATGGTAATCTGAGTTAAATTCACCCATTCCAGTCCATTTGAGTTCGCTGATTCCTAGAATGTCGACAGTCACTCTTGCCATCTCTTGTTTGACCACTTCCAATTTGCCTTGATTCATGGACCTGACATTCCAGGTTCCTATGCAATATTGCTCTTTACAGCATCGGACCTTGCTTCTATCACCAGTCACATCCACAGCTGGGTATTCTCTTTGCTTTGGCTCCATCCCTTCATTCTTTCTGGAGTTATTTCTCTACTGTTCTCCAGTGGCATACTGGGCACCTACGGACCCGGGGAGTTCCTCTTTCAGTATCCTATCATTTTGCCTTTTCATACTGTTCATGGGGTTCTCAAGGCAAGAATACTGAAGTGGTTCGCCATTCCCTTCTCCAGTGGACCACATTCTGTCAGATCTCTCCACCATGACCCACTCGTCTTGGATTGCCCCATGGGCATGGCTTAGTTTCATTGAGTTAGACAAGGCTGTGGTCCTACTGTGATTAGATTGACTAGTTTTCTGTGAGTATGGTTTCAGTGTGTCTGCCCTCTGATGCCCTCTTGCAACACCTACCGTCTTATTTAGGTTTCTCTTACCTTGGTTGTGGGGTATCTTTCGGGGCTGCTCTAGCAAAGCTCAGCCGCTGCTCCTTACCTTGGATGAGGGGTATCTCCTTACCGCCACCCTTCCTGATCTTCAACATGGGATAGCTCCTCTAGGCCCTCCTGCGCCCATGCAGCCACGGCTCCTTGGACATGGGGTTGGTCCTCCTGGCCGCCGCCCCTGGCCTGGGGCCTGTGTTGCTCTTCCCGGCTGCCACCCCTGGCCTCTGGCGTTGGGGCGTGGGGTAGCTCTTCCTGGGCTGCCGCCCCTGACCTCCCATGTGGGTAACTCCTCTTGTCGCCACCCCTGACCTCGGACGCGGGATAGCTCCTCTCGGCTGCCCCCCGTGACCTCGGATATGGGGTAGCTCCTCTAGGCCGTTCCTGCACCGTCGCAGCCTGGCACTCTCGGCCGCTGCCCCTCACCTCGGACATGGGGTAACTCCTCTTGGCCGCCGCCCTTTGGGCATGAGGTCCTCCCGGTTTCTGCCCCTGACCTCGAATGTGGGGTAGCTCCTCTCGGCCGTGCTTAGCGCAGCGCAGTCGCAGCCGCCTGCGTTTAGCGCACTGGAGAGAGCAGGTTCTATTTTGAGGAGTTGTAGGAACTATGGATGTAATTGCAGGGCCCTTCAGACTCAATGAAACAGATTTATTTCTGAGTGTTCAAAAAGCTTAAGGAATTACTTATTGGTATAAAAGCTTTATTTACTCATTGCAGTCACGAGAGACCATCCATTCTGTTACTCTCAGGATCAAGTTGCCTGGTCAAGCTTGAGCATAGGATTTGCATTTTAAATGCAACAGCTTTCTATGGGTAAACTTGTAAACTGGTGACTAGTATATGCTGCTACTGCTAAGTCGCTTCAGTCGTGTCCGACTCTGTCCGACCCCATAGATGGCAGCCCACCAGGCTCCGCCGTCCCTGGGATTCTCCAGGCAAGAACAGTGGAGTGGGTTGCCATTGCCTTCTCCATTGTGTCAAAGTGAAAAGTGAAAGTGAAATTGCTCAGTCGCATCCGACTCATAGCGACCCCATGGACTGCAGCCTACCAGGCTCCTCCATCCATGGGATTTTCTAGGCAAGAGTAGTGGAGTGGCTTGCCATTGCCTTCTCCGACTAGTATATGAAATGACACTATTAAAGGAGGAAAAAATTAGCACTGTATATTCGTATTTTAAAATTTGTTTTCTGCAAACTGTACAACCAGGGTTAAGCTTAGAGAACTCAGTTACAATTTAATACTGTTAGTAATATTCAATCAGGTATATATTAAATTAATTAAAATAGAAAAGGGATCCTACTGGCTTAAAATTAAAAAGGAAACAAATTTTTAAACTCACTTAGCTGAAAAAAAAAAATCACACTAAGATTTTCATGGCCATATGGTTCAACTCATATTTTACAGATTATTTCCCAGGCTGTATGGGAAAAAAATAGAAAACTCAGTAGAAAACCCGTTCAAAAGCTTTTATCCTTTACAAATAAGATGCTTTCACCTTAGTTTTGCTTAGATCCCTTAAAATTTTTAGTAAACAGAGTAGTGTTCATGATTTTCTGCTAATACAATTTGGTTTTATTCTCTGTGGTAGTCCTGTTTTCCTTGAAGCTTTATTCTAAAAATTACATTCTTCTAACCAACTTCTGTAATGAAATTAATATCCAGTATTTAACTTTTTCCCAGCTTCATTGAGATACAATTGACATATAACATTGTCAGTTTACATATTGATCTGATACATTTACATATTGCAAGATGATTACTTCTACAGATTAGCTAGCACCTTCACCACGTAATTACCATTTCTTTTATGCGATGAGGAATTTCTGTTTCTTACAGTATCTGAAACATATGACTGATGGATTCAGTGTTGACTGACAGACTTCCGAGAACAAAGTCAGCTTTTATACATCTCTGGATAAAAAAGTAGTGTGAAAATATAGGGACTGCCTGTACGTGTGTTTTCTTATTTGATGAATACTTCTATTCCCCTTTGTGTCCGGCACGTGTGAACTCACTGGTGGTGGTGTGGGGAGCAGAGGGTAGGCGCTGCATGGTAAGAGTGTGTGGTCAGATGGCCACCTTCTGAACTGTAGTGGAAGGGACTCCTTGGTGTCCTCCTTCTAGAAGAACTCGTTTTTGCAACTTTCTGAAGGAAGCACTTGGAACCAGACCTCTGCTGGATGTGGAGATCGGAGATACAGGAAGAGGGAAGAGAGTGATCTTGTCCTGTCTGTCAGCTGTCCTAAAGCATCACCACATGACATTTATAAGTTTCACCAGATGTGAAACACAGGAGTATGTCCTGGGGGAAAGAATTTTACAGACAGACATTGAATAAGGTGACTTGGCAGTCTTTCCTGTCTCTCGTTTCTTTGATGGTTTTGCTTCCTTAGGAAAAATCTGCAATTGTTGGGCTTTTTTTTCCTGCTGCATTGTAAATACTTTGCAGCTGTTTCTCTTGTCTTTACTGTTTTCTATAAAAATCACCATAGTTTTGAGAGGACATCCTTTTAAAAGCCATCGATGGCTTCAGAGAGCAGAAGGAAAATTATTGAAAGAATAAACACAAAAAGAAGTTCTAGAATCGCTGACCTGACAGCACTGTTTTGTCTCTTGGTAGTGAAGTTGCTTATTCTGAATAATGTGTATCTACTGGTCTGGCAAGTTAAAATAAACAAAGCATTTTGAGGCCGTTAAGGAGTATTTAGAAGGTACTTAGTTGAGATGGAGGTTCTAAACATTTAAGCTCAGTCATCTTGCAGGCGATTCGTGGTGGGGGCCTTGCTGAAGGGTGTGGAGGAAGAGAGGACACATTTTTGCTAAAAATTCAGCTCTGAGGGCACTTATTTTTAGTAACATAGTCTGAGATTATTACCTTCAATTATTGTGGAAATTAGGGTGTGCATAAATCTCTTTGTGATCATATAATACATTGTAAACTAGTACACTGGAGAAGGCAATGGCACCCCACTCCAGTACTTCTGCCTGGAAAATCCCTTGGGTGGAGGAGCCTGGAGGGCTGCAGTCCATGGGGTCACTGAGGGTCGGACACGACTGAGCGACTTCACTTTGACTTTTCACTTTCATGCATTGGAGAAGGAGATGGCAACCCACTCCAGTGTTCTTGCCTGGAGAATCCCGGGGACGGGTGAGCCTGGTGGGCTGCTGTCTGTGGGGTCACATAGAGTCGGACACGACTAAAGTGACTTAGCAGCAGCAGCAAACTAGTACACGTGCATTGCAACACAAGTATTTTTTATAAATGTTATGTGGCCATCTTAAAAATTTAACATTTGCAAGAGATTTTCTCCCGTTCTATACTGATTAAACTCTAAGTTGTCAAAGTCACATCTATGTTTTCTCTACTAGAGAGGAGACATAGATGTGACTTTGACAACTTAAGAGTTTAATTTCATTTTCTAAAGGTGAAAACAGATAGTTCAGGAGAGTTTTCCTGAACTATCTGTTTTCACCTTTAGAAAATGAAATTTGTTAATGAGACCAGTCCAGTTGTCTATAGTTCAAATGACTGTACTAATGTTGATAATGCTCTTTACTTGATAACTTGTTATCGTGCAGTTTCTAATTGTGAGCTCTCTAAGCCTGAAGGTCTTTTTTGGGGAAAATTCCTGTTGTCATTCTTTGAGGGAACTTTCCATATAATTTCGGATAGTTGAAACCAAGTAGAAATAGTGGGAAAGAGTGCATTCTTAGCTAGAGTGAAGAATTTTTTTTTCCCTACAACAACCTGATCTGTATTGTAAAAACTTGTAGTGTCCACAGTAAATCCCTGAAGCAGAGGACAGGGTTCCAGGTGCCTGCATGGCCCCTGAGAGGTGTGGATACTGGCATCTGATAGCTTTTTACAAAGGCAGGGGGTGTGCTCCGTGATTCCAAATCGTGGACCACGACGACATCACACTCAGTAAGAGAGTGTTGCTGTTTACCTTCTGAGGCTTTTCTAGCTCGAGTGTGCTTTGCTGACAAGTTCAAAGGCATATTTTGCCTGTAAGCTCAGGTGACTCCTGGGTGGCAACTTCACACATAAAATAAAGCAGAAAATTCAGCAATTAGGCCACTGTCATCAATCAAACTGGATAATTTCAGAAAAAAATAAACGATGGTGGATTTTTAGAAGTGGCTTGATTTTTTTAAATGAAAGTTTGGGTATTAGTCATCTGTTGCTGCGTACAAATTACCCAAACATTTATCAGCTTAAAACAACAAACCCTGCCGCAGAGTTTCTGGGAGTGGGGAATCCAGGAAGTTTCAGCAGGCGCCTCTGGCTTAGGCTGTCATGGGCTGCAGTCAAGGTCGGTCAGGGCAGTCAAGGTCAGTCAGGGTGCAGCCTGCGAAGCCCTCTTCCAGGCTCGCCCATCTCCTCCTTTTCTGGTGCAGGCTGGCTGCTGGCTGGAGACCTCAGCTCCTTCCTTTGGGGCCTCTCCTTGGGACAACTTGCAACCCAGTGGCTGGCTCCCCTCAGGGACCAGGGGTACCCAGGATAGAGGCCCTCAAGAGGGATCCTGGTACTTTCACTGTCTCTGGTCACTTGAAGCCCCAGGTCCAGCCCACTCATGGGAGCAGGGGGTCACATATTGTATGGATATGAGAGTTGGACCATAAAGAAAGCTAAGCATCAAAGAATTGATGCTTTTGAACTGTGGTGTTAGAGAAGACTCTTGAGAGTCCCTTGGACTGCAAGGAGGTCAAACCAGTCAGTCCTAAAGGAAATCCGTCCTGAATATTCATTGGAAGGACTGATGCTGAAGCTGAAGCTCCAATACTTTGGCTACCTGATGTGAAGAACTGACTCGCTGGAAAAGACCCTGATGCTGGGAAAGATTGAAGGCAGGAGAAGGGGACAATGGAGGATAAGATGGTTGGATGGCAAATCCGACTCCATGGACATGAGTTTGATCAAACTCCGGGAGTTGGTGATGGACAAGGAGGCCTGGTGTGCTGCAGTCCACGGGGTCTCAAAGAGTTGGACATGACTGAGCAATTGAACTGACTACCCTCCTTGGGTTGTCCCTGCCTCTCCTTAAGTGTTTAGGACTTTGTGATAAATAATGGGAGCTAAAGGCTCTGCCCTGAGAACCCAGGCTCATTTCTCCCTCTTCAGAGTTAGTGTTTGGGAATGTCCTCAGTGTACACATTTCCAGTGTGAATGATTTGATACCTTACAGAACGAGGTTATATAAAACCAGAACAGTTACAAGCATCCTGTGGAAGCAAGGTTCTGGCCCCCTGAGCCCCTGATGGTTTCCTGGGGATGAGTCAGACAGGTGAGGATGTGGAGTGGAGGCTGCCAGACTTTCTGATGGAGACGCAGAAGTGGGACGAGCTCACAGGCTCCAACCTCAGCCTTGCTGTGCTTCCTACTCCTGCTGCTTTGTCATGTGTAGAGAGAATAAAAACAGGATCTGTGCAAGGAGAGTGGTGAGAGTGAGAGGTAATGCACAGATAAGGCTTGATGCGGGGCAATGCTGACACTGACGTGAACTCATGTGTCCCGGGCATATGTCTCCAGAGTAATCTGCCTGAAATGTCTTCTTATCCACGTGGTCAGGGACTAGTGATGTTAGCTCCACATTCTTTCTGACGAATGTTCATCCCCACACTTCTTCATCCAGTGAATCTGTTCAACGGACCAGCAAGTGAGTGGGTGTCTGGGCCTGCGGGCCCGTTCTTGTCAGACAGGGTTCCTGAGATAACTGGGGTCGAGCCCGGCCACAGAGCATTTGATGGACTTTCTTCTCTTGTTTTTCCCTTCAGTCTCACCTCTCCTACCCATGGCCTCCTCTGAACACCTCACATACTCACAGCCCACGCCCTGTGTCTCTGCAGCACTTTTCATCTGTGACAGGTTTTGTGCCTGTTACAGGGGTGCTGGTGCTTTCTCCTGGTTAGGTGATGGGAGCACTGTCATTCCCCGATTCTCACCACACTCCGTGTGATGATGGGCACAGATGGATGCAGCTGTGTTTTCTTCCTAATGGAAGATGCGCTGTGGTCATGCAGCCCCCAGACGCCGCGATGCCCGAGGCCACCATCACCATCACTAACACCCTCTTCTTTCCCCGCAGCCTGCGCCTTCCGGTACAACGGGCTCTCCTTTGTCTACCTCATCTACCTCCTGCTCATCCCCCTGTTCTCGGAACCAACTAAAGCCACCATGCAAGGTAAGAGCCCCTGGCTCTCTGCTCCAGGGTGGGGCGCATCTGGGGTTCCCCAGGGTGTTGCTCGCGGAAGGGAGAGATGCTGGTCCAGTGGGGAGCTGGGGCACTTGGTGGTGATGAGTTTCTGTCACTCGCAGTTGTTTTTCCCACACATATTCCCCAGCAGGCCTGCGTTTGTAGGTTTTCAGAGGGTCTGGAAGGTTCTGGAACTCAACATGTGGTCATGAAAATGAAGTGGATCTGCAGGTTCTCTGTGCTGGGAGTAGGCGGTGGGAAGTGCAGCTAGGACATGAGCAGGAGACCTGGGGAGGAAGCCAGTGGTTGCGACGGCTTCACATGTCAGCTGGGATCTGTCGTGTGTGCCTCAGTCAGGTACAGAAAGACACAGATTCCAGCGCTAGTTTTTTAAGCATGTGATTGCAAACCTGCAGCTCCTTCCCCAGTGCTCTCCAGGAACCTGAAGGCGTAGAGAGAAATAGTGACTCTTTCCCAAGGCTTCGATGAGGAAGCTGGTCTGATTTGAAGTTCTTCACAAAGAGAGCAATTAAACTGCACTGAGTTAATCGAATTAATTGTTTTTTTGAAACGATGCCATTACAAGAAATCAGGACTGTGCCTCACGTCTTAGGTGAGAATGATGGCCCTGTGTTTATAGCAAAGGACAGGAAGTCTGGCTTGACATGGGAATGGCCGTGGCTCCATGGTGCCAGCTCACAGTGCTGACTTCTCAGGAAAAGCAGTAAAGTCCTGGTGTAAACAGAGTAGTAAATCATGACTCTGTCTTTCCTGTTCTCCCCCGACTGTTAAATTGATTGTTCATCCTGATGGTTAGGACTGCAGATGCTCTGTTGGTTTTCTTGCCTTAGGAAGAATTTAAGTAATAGCTCTTTTAAGTCGCTTAAATCTTAATACACACAGTGAAGAAGGGCTAGAGAAATGTGAGTCTATACAAATCCTTATCAGACCAAAAATATGTTGTTTACGAGACCCCGCCCACCCAAGCCTCCTTCCTAGAGTCCAACATAAACAAAGACATTTAAACACCATAGCTTCTGGCCTCAGAACCAAGATGGTAACACACAGGCAACTCCTACCTCATGGCTGGGAGCTCATGTATTAAAGAAAGAAGGTTTCACCTTTAGAATTAAGTGCTTTAGAAATGAGTACCTGTTTGTCCTCAATTAAATGATCTGTTGCTTTTCTGTCAGGGTGTCCCCTTGTTTTATCTGGAACCAGGTCATGGGGTTTCCTTGTCACACTCAGTGATGATGCCTGGCTTTGCTTCTTCCCAAGTGACCCAGCCCCGCTCTGCCCAGGGCCTCGGTCTCTGTGGGGGTGGGCGTTTGTAACGTGGCCCATCATCTCTGCCTGAGCACAGAGAGGGTGACTCAGTCAGGAAACACACTGGTGAAGGATGAGATCAGACACGCAGAGTGGTTTCTGTGTGTGGGAAGAAATGTCTGAATCCCCAGAGTGTCACAGGTCAGAACACAGACAGCATCGTGTGCACAGGTGTCTGCCTGCCCGCACACACCCCACCCACCTGGGGCTGAGGGACCAGCAGCTCAGAGGGAGCCTGCAGGCATCTTTCCAGCTGGTACCTGGGGGCAGGGCTTGGGGTTGTGTGTCCTGTCCTCCCGTCCTTCCTGTCTTTCAGCGCCAAGGGGCATGGCCGAGACTCACAACCTTATCTATTTGCTGTGTCTGGAATCACACAGGGACTGGAGGGAGGGATGCCCCACGTGGTCTTTATGAACTCACAGAACTCACAGTCTGGCGGTTCTAATTCTGTGATTGGAGGCACCCAGCCTAGGCGTTTCTAGTGGAGCTGTGGTCCAGGGTTCAAGTCACATGGTCCAGGAAGATGCCTGTGTGGCATCCACACAGACGGTGGTGGACCTGGTGGACCTGGAGGGGTGATGCCATGTGGCTTTGCAGAAGTCTCGGGGTCACACACATTTCTCACAGATGGGTAGGAAGGTCCAGTGTCATCTGGGAGAGAACTCTAGGGCATCTGCTTTGCCTGCCATTCAGGGCCTCTGCCACACAGACGCACACGCACATGCACACACCTGTAAACACACACACATACACACATGTGCATGAACACACACATACACACTTGTACACACATGTACATGCCCCCACATGTACACACGCACACACCCCCTCCCCCCGCATACACACAAACAGGTGGACATGTAGTCAGGGCTCAGAGGATGGGAACTTTTAGTAAGTCAGTGTGCAAATTGCTTCTTCCTTCTTTCTCCTTGGATTTCTCAGCAGGTTTCAGATGTCAGTATAGTTCAGGCTCAGGGTGGTCTCAGTGAAGCCCCTCTCCTTGGGCTGGGAATCTTCATCATCCTAACTCTATCGGCTCCTCAGACATTCTCCTTGTCCCCTGTCCACTCAGGTCTCCCCAGAGGCTGAGCCAGAGCCCAATTTAGTGCAGTTGGTTATGGAGTCCCTCCTTATGCACCACCTTGAAGATGGCAAGGGTTTTGCTCTTTTGTTCCCTACTGTGTTTCCAGGACCGGGGACAGCGCCTGGTGTCTAGCTGTCCGTCCATCAATATTTACAGAATGAATGAGTGCATTTTTTTCCAGAGTCTAGAGTTCTTGGCATCTAGGAACCCAGCCCTCGTCCTCTCTTTCCCTTGGCCTCCATGAGAGCAAACGTCACAGGACAGTTGATCACTCATACCTGTCTCTCCTCTGGAGACAGAAGCTCGGGTGTGGGGTAATAGGTCCTGGGAGTTTGCTACTTTAGATAGGGATCAGAAGATTATGAATAATTGAAGAAATCAGAATGTTGTATGCTTTCCTTACAACGTTAAGGATTTTATTGAAGCCTAAGATACTGAAGAAAGGCCAGGAAATTTTTGCTTGCTGTTTGCTTAGCAATGGGCTTTGCATGTAAATTGAGAAATCACTCCATTAAATAGGATCTAATATGTAGTTAACTTCAGGTGGCCCAAATATTCCGAGTTGATGAGATATTAAGTTCTTTAACTAGACGTGTATGTATTAAGTTCCCTAAGCCTACGCATAATGCATATCCTCATTGTAGTGGAACAGTTGGTATTTTGTTTGGATGGAACATAAGTGGTCAAGTGTATGAGATGTAAAAGTCCGTATAGTGTGTGTACTCAGCACACACTGACTAATGATAACATGACTGTTATTTTGAAGGATAATGTTATTACTTTGAATATCAGAGTGAGCTAGATTTAGAAATCTCAATCTCATAGCTAGTCCTAACCTCAAGATATTTCCTAGTGCTTTTTAAATATCAGCTAAGAATTGTGTGATATCCAGGCTTTCTTGTTAACAAGCTCAGGACACACAGGTACTGTGTAGGTGGTCATGCTCTTAACCCCTGTGTTGTCTGACCCATGCCCAGGACAGAACACTGTTCTCAGTATTGCGAGCACAGAGGGAAGCCTAATCACTGAATAAACACTTGTTGGCTGATAGAGTACCAGGCCCTGGGCACAAGGGTCTGGAGAGATGATACAGGTTTGTTGAGACATTTTAATTTGCTTCAGTGCAGATTGATGACATGTGGATATTATATAGAAAATACATCTTATTGAGTGTGACTGTTTATTTCTTTCAACAAATGTTAATTGAAAGACTGCCCTTCACCAAACACTGTGTTTGGGTTTGCGGAAAATAAAAATGAGAAGCATGGTTCTTCACTGTCATGGTGTCCCAAGCACGCTGGCTCTTGTGTGTTTCCTTGAAGGGTAGCTCTGTCAAAGAAGCTGTCTTTGGAAGCCATGGACTTATTCCAGTGATGCTGTCATTTTTTAAACCAATCTCAGATTAATCCTCTGCAGTCTCCTTTGGACTTTGTCTTAAGTAGCTTCAATGGTGGGCTTCCCAGGTGGCTCAGTAGTAAAGAATCTGCCTGCCATTGCAGGAGACATGGGTTCAATCCCTGGGTTGGGAAGCTCCCTTGGAGGAGAGCATGGCAACCCACTCCAGTATTCTTGCCTGGGAAATTCCACAGACTGAGGAGCCTGGCGGGCTAGAGCCTATAGGCACACAGGGTGAACACAACTGAAGTGACTTAGTACACACGCATGCAAGCTCCATGGTGGCGGGTCACTGCCCTTTTAAGGTGGGTCTGATGTTATAGTATTTAGAGTCAAATTTGATGGGGAAAACACTGGAGATGAATTAGTTATATCAATTTTAGAAAAGAAAAAAAAGACAAAACCCAGAGTATTGAGTGTAAAACGGTGTCTGAAGGTTGTGCCTCATGATCATTGAGGAGGTGTAAGATTTATTGGATGATACACCCGAGTGACAAAAAAATGGAACATCTTTCTGTGGTGGGTTCATGTGGATGCATGGATGTATGAGACTAAGATGTTGGGCAAAGTGAGATGGGGGAACCAGAAAGCAGCATCCTGAAGGAGGTACTGATTAGCTCAATCTCCCTGAAGTCTTGACCACAGCCATCCGGCCGCGCCTACCTGGCCCAGATCAGAGAGTCAGGTGGAGTATCTTCAGAGGCCTGGGGACTGAGGGTGCTAAGAGCAGGTCAGTTTCCTGTGTCAGGAGCTGCGATGAGTGCTCCCTACACATGACCTCATTCAATTAGAGGATGGAAAATGATTGATTGAAATGGCAGGAACCCCCCTCCACTCTGGAATGAAAAAACCCACTGGGTTATAAATCCACTTAACCAGCTAGGAACCTGCATGATGAGGGGCTGGTATGACTGCACTCTCCTCCTGCCACGGAGATTGGTGAGCCTCAGTCACTTTTAGGACAGTCTAGACTCCTGACCATTTCCCGTCCCACCTCACCAGCCTTTCCACCCATCAGGGAGCGCTTCTGCCATTAGGCTGGGACTCACCGTCTGGTTCCATGCACCTGATCATACTTTCTTAGATTTTGGTTCTGTAGATGTTCAAAGTCCTGAGTCTTTTTCAGTTGGTTTCAACAGAGTTTTATTTATATCCTTGCATGCAAGGACAGCTCTTACTTTATCAGTAAAGTTTCCAGGGTCTGGAGTGAAAGCCACAATCCCACACCAGTGTGGGATGTGGACTTTGCTGTAAATCACTTCTGTCTCCTTGCTTAGTCCTGCCAGCTTGTCTTAGTTCTCGTGCCCTCCTGCAGGCTGGGGAGGGTAAGAAGGTCTTCTCCATTCTTTTGTGTGTGTGTGGTGGGGAGAGTCATTTACTTATTGGGGGCTGTTTGAGAAGGAGTTCTCCAAATGTCAAGACAACAATGCTTTTTGGGCAATACTATTCGTTGACCTGTAGTGAAGATATCTTAGAAGCATCATCATTTAATCAGTTCACAGGTGACATGTTGTGTCTCTCTCTCACACATACACGTGCACATACACACATGCACACACAAACATGCTGAAGGACTAGAGACAAGGGTTGTCTACGGTGGGTAATTATTTCTAACTGCAAAGCTGTTGTTTGGTTCAGGGACCCTCAGTCACTGGAAGCCTTCTCTGAGATTGAACAACTCATAGGTGGAAACAGAGCCCTGGGGGTGGAGGGGAGGGAAGGGTTTTGGGTACCTGGGTGGGTCTTCCTAGGTCTCCCTGTTCAGTCATGGAAGCTGGGTCCTTCTGAAGCAGGTGAAGCTCACATGAGGGTCCCGGCCTGGCTGAGGCACTCAGGTTGCCAAAGGAAACCAAAGGGACCACACTTTCAGGATATGCCCTCCAAATATTTTTCAACATGTGGTTTTTGTGGCAAAGATTTTCTCCTTTTGTTAAAGGGGTGAGTTTCTAATTTTTTTTTTTCCTACATAGCTTTTCTGTATTTTTTTGAGCAAGGTAGCAATTTCCCTGCTGTGTTTGCTTATGTTTACAATGATTCAAAAGTCATTAAAAAGGTCTTTTTCTCATAATTTGGCTCTCTTTCAACATTTGGGAGGAAGATAGAGTTAGAAGGTGGGTGGTCG
Source organism: Tragelaphus eurycerus (assembly GCA_935064755.1). Lineage (NCBI taxonomy): Eukaryota > Metazoa > Chordata > Mammalia > Artiodactyla > Bovidae > Tragelaphus > Tragelaphus eurycerus. Next base: position 21,180,601 of record CAKXYN010000023.1, read on the forward strand.
AAGAGGCTTCATTGTGCTTTGAGTACAAAGGCAAGCAGTTTAGCAGGTTGGGTTCATTTCCGTAAACGGTTGACAAAGTTATTTGAAAATAATAAGGAAAAATATTTTATCCTCTTCAGCTCTGAACAGGGTCCTAGTTTGAGAGGAAATTGTAATCATCATAGGATAGTGTGTATGTGTGTGTGTGTGTGTGTGTGTGTGTGTGTGTGTGAAGTAATCACCAGAAGGCCTCACCCTCATGTTCTGACCTAGGAAACACTTTACCAGAGTCACTGAAGGCTCCTGAGAAAAGAAAAATGATGCTGCATTTGCCGATGTGAAGAGGCAGAGCGGTCTGTAACTTGTAAAGCTGTGTTTAGACGTCAGAGAGGAAATAGTAGCAGATATTTTAAACTGCTGGCATCTGGTTTTTGTTAAAAACACTGTTACTCTTTATACCATTAAGCTTATTATTACTGTGGTTTATTATGTCATCATAAAGCAAAAGGCAAGGAAATATTTAATTGAGCAAATTATTTGGGGGTAAGTGCTTTATTATCAATATCAGCTCAACCAAACAGAATCCTACCAAAATGATGAGATGCTTGCTTCTTGAATTTTTGAATAAATTAATGGTAAGACTTTTAGGTTATTTTGTCTGTTCTTTTTTGGGGGGTGGTTATTTTGAATTTGGCAAAGAGCATTAAGTGACACAGAACTTTCAGGCACACATGTAATTCTCATCTCAGGAAACATGGGGTCATATTATTATATGAGTCAGGAGATGTTCTCAGAAGTCCTGAACTTGGCATTTTATTTGGCTGTGATCAACCAAATCTGCAGTGTGACCTCACCTGTGATTTAGGTGCTGTTCATCATGACAAGGTTGGGGGTGGGTGAGGGGCCTGAATTGGATGTCAGTTTGCTGATTCATCTCTTGTTTGACCACTTCCAATTTGCCTTGATTCATGGACCTAACATTCCAGGTTCCTATGCAATATTGCTCTTTACAGCATCGGACTTTGCTTCTATCACCAGACACATCCACAGCTGGGTATTCTTTTTGTTTTGGCTCCATCCCTTCATTCTTTCTGGAGTTATTTCTCCACTGATCTCCAGTAGCATATTGGGCCCCTACTGACCTAGGGAGTTTCTCTTTCAGTATCCTATCATTTTGTCTTTTCATAGATCGGATCTGATCTGATTGCTGATTCAAGCTGGAAATGACTCTCTTGTTTATTCGCTTGACGGACACACACTGGTGCCCTGTACCAGTGCTGTTCTGGGCATTTGGATGCTAAGAAATAGCACAGGATGTGCCTTAACAACACATTCCTGGGCAGCAGGTTCCTTCAGTTCCCAGGGTCCTGGCTTTTCCCCCCATGTCGAGTCCACATGCTGGTCCTGGACAGAACACTAAGTCATCTGCTGTGGAGTCAAGTTCATGGATACCGTTGTCCGGTGCTTGTGCTGAATAAATGGTTAAAGAGCTCAGAGGAGGAGGTCATCCCTTTTACTTGAAAAATGTATCTTCCCTTCGAAAAGGTTCAGATGATTTGATTTGCTTCTCTGTGTATCTGGAGTCCATTTGCTTCAGTTTTGAAGCTGATTTACTTCACAGTCTGGACGAGACTAATTTTTGATGGATTGACTTCTTAGAGTCTAGGCTTGGCTTTGCGTATAACCATTTCTCTTAAACAGACGCACGTTATGTTTGCATAGATTCATACAAAAGAACCCTTTCAGATGAAGACTTACATTTAAGTTTCAAACAGTGCTAATTGTTAATTGGAAGAACTATCAGGTAACACATGCAGGGCTTGTGTCTGCCAGGTGGCTCCCCCAAGCTTTCTACCCCTCATTGAGTCCTCCCAACACCCCATGAAATAGGAATCCATACTATTTATGTTTTACAGAAAAGGAAGCTGAGAAACACACAGAGGTTCATGAATAATTCCTGAAATGAACATTAAAAAAAATTGATCCAATAAGTGAAAGCTTCTAAAATAAATAATTCAGTTACCAATCCAGGCATTTCCCACATTCTACTGGTTTTATTATAAAATTAATACAGAGTGAAAATAAGTGGAGAGATTTTTGCATATAATCCAGCTGCCTTGTGACAATGTTAGTGGACGGTTATTGTACTGCAAACACCATTTAGGATATTTTCTCAGCATTAAGCAGAGAAGAGGATCCCAAGGATATTTTCTTCTGAATGCTTAAAAGTTATTCATTTATCATGTGTTGACTAAAAGACCATTCACATTTCTTTATCTCATTCTATAGATTATGTTGTGTATAGACACCTAAGAGAGGGTCACTAAAGGCTGATCGTCTAAAAGCCTCTGACACAGGGTCCTGGCCAAGAGAGTGTGTGAAGCCTGAATTCTGACCCCTGTTTTGCTGACCAAGAAAAAAAATGCTCCAGTACAAGATCGTGTGCTTCTGGGGGAAGGGGTCCCATGGGGGGGCAGCAGCAGTGGTCCTTCAGGGAAAAAGAGAGAGCACAGAAAAGGCATGTTTTACAGCAACACACAGGCTCCTGAAGATGAGTCCCATTTGTTTACTCAACACAATCCCGTCAACTCCCCTCCTGACCCCCCAGCATCCTTGAGATGAGCCCTGAGTGACCACCAGGTAGTGGTTAGCCTGTAAGTTCCTGGTTCGTCTCCCCAGAGAGACCTGGCCACCCCGAGGCCACAGAGATCCATCACCACTTCATCTCAGTAGAGACGCAGAGGCAAGTGGAGGAAGGGCTAATGGCCAGGCTGGGTCTGGACAGCAGAGCAATGGGCACCATAGCCGCAGGACCAGGTCTCCGGTCCCAGATGCCGCACCGCTCTGTTTTTCCTCTGTTTCCCAATTACTTGCTTGCGGACTGTGCAATATGTGAGGATTAATCATCTCTTTGCTGCCAGGCTCATTCAATGGCCAGCTTATTGGAAAGGCATGATCATGCATGCTGGTTGTGCTGGCTGCTTGTTCATGATGGTGAGAGTGAAGCAAACACTTGTCCATCAGAGGAGCTGACAATGTGATGGGGGCTGGTGGGCTGCGTCTGTCTGTACATGGCAGGGACTGCTCTGTCGTTCAGCCAGATGCTGCTCATCAAATATTCAGCAGCCAGGGCATTTACAAAGGCCTGTCGTGGGCCCACGCACAAGCCAGGGGAGCCAGAAGCCAGGCTTCTGGACGTGGGGCTGGGCTTGGATTTTTGTTTGTAAATGAGACACTGGCTTGTTGCATTGAAGGAGGAGGGTGGGAGGTAGTTATCTGGGGAATTAAACATATTTGTGGTCCAGAATTTTGCTGTTGTTTGAACTCGGTGTGTAATGTTCCGACAAGAGTCCAAATTAACAAGTCCCCTGTATTAATTCTTGGGACCACCTGTTCCTGGAAGATAGACCTACCCTGAGTGAGGGGCCAGATGAAGTATTGATTCATTCCTTCCTTCATTCAGTCAGTCTTCTGACAAATATTGATGAGGCATTTACTCTTTATAAATAACATGTTGAGAACTGGCAATACCACAGAGAAAAGTAAACATAGCTCCAAAATCCAGAAATTTACTCTCCAGTTGGTAGTACAAAAGGATGTTTAATTTTTTAGAATAGGTTGATCCCTATTATTGGCAGGTTCTGTGTTTGTTAAAGCACAGGCGGCAGCCGCGGGTGCGCTAAAGCGCGGTGAGAGGAGCTACCCCATGTCCGAGGTCAGGGGCATAAGCCAGGAGGACCCCATGCCCGAAGGGCGGTGGCCAAGAGGAGTTACCCCATGTCCCAGGTCAGGGGCAGCAGCCGAGAGTGCCAGACTGTTACAGCGCAGGAATGGCCCAGAGGAGCTATCCCATGTCCGAGGTCAGGGGGTGCGGCCGAGAGGAGATACCCAGCGTCCGAGGTCAGGGGCGGTGACGAGAGGAGTTATCCCGCGTCTGAGGTCAGGGGCGGTGGCCGAGAGTGCCAGACTTTGACGGCGCAGGAATGGCCGAGAGGAGGTATCCCACGTCCAAGGTCAAGGTCAGGGGGCGGCCGAGAGGAGATATCCCACGCCCTTAAGCCCGAGGCCAGGGGTAGCCAGTGGGAGGAGCTACCCCATGCCCCAACGCAGGAGGCCAGGGGCGGTGGCCGGGAGGACTAACCCCAAGCCGCTGCTGCGCAGGAACAGGAGGGGTAGAGGAGCTATCATACCACGTTGAAGGTCAGGAAGGGCGGCGGTGAGGAGATACCCCTCGTCCAAGGTAAGGAGCATTGGCTGCGCTTTGCTGGAGCAGCCGTGAAGAGATACCCCACGCCCAAGGTAAGAGAAAACCAAGTAAGACTGTAGGTGTTGCAAGAGGGCATCAGAGGGCAGACACACTGAAACCATACTCACAGAAAACTAGTCAATCTAATCACACTAGGACCACAGCCTTGTCTAACTCAATGAAACTAAGCCATGCCCGTAGGGTAACCCAAGACGGGCAGGTCATGGTGGAGAGATCTGACAGAATGTGGTCCACTGGAGAAGGGAATGGCAAACCACTTCAGTATTCTTGCCTTGAGAACCCCATGAACAGTATGAAAAGGCAAAATGACAGGATACTGAAAGAAGAACTCCCCAGGTCAGTAGGTGCCCAGTATGCTACTGGGGATCAGTGGAGAAATAACTCCAGAAAGAATGAAGGGATGCTGCTAAGTCATTTCAGTCATGTCCGACTCTGCATGACCCCATAGATGTCAGCCCACCAGGCTCCTCCATCCATGGGATTTTCTAGGCAAGAGTACTGGAGTGGGGTGCCATTGCCTTCTCCGTCAGGAAGGGATGGAGTCAAAGCAAAAAGAATACCCAGCTGTGGATGTGACTGGTGATAGAAGCAAGGTGCGATGCTGTAAAGAGCAGTATTGCATAGGAACCTGGAATGTCAGGTCCATGAATCAAGGCAAATTGGACTGGTCAAACACGAGATGGCAAGAGTGAATGTCGACACTCTAGCAATCAGCGAACTCAAATGGACTGAAATGGGTGAATTTAACTCAGAGGACCATTATATCTACTACTGCGGGCAGGAATCCCTCAGAAGAAATGCAGTAGCCATCATGGTCAATAAAAGAGTCTGAAATGCAGTCAGATCAGATCAGTCGCTCAGTCGTGTCCGACTCTTTGCGACCCCATGAACCGCAGCACGCCAGGCCTCCCTGTCCATCACCAGCTCCCGGAGGTCACTCAGACTCGCATCCATCGAGTCAGTGATGCCATCCAGCCATCTCATCCTCTGTCGTCCCCTTCTCCTCCTGCCCTCAATCCCTCCCAGCATCAGAGTCTTCTCCAATGAGTCAACTCTTCGCATGAGGTGGCCAAAATACTGGAGTTTCAGCTTGAGCATCATTCCTTCCAAAGAAATCCCAGGGCTGATCTCCTTCAGAATGGACTGGTTGGATCTTCTTGCAGTCCAAGGGACTCTCAAGAGTCTTCTCCAACACCACAGTTCAAAAGCATCAATTCTTCGGCGCTCAGCCTTCTTCACAGTCCAGCTCTCACATCCATACAGGACCACAGGAAAGACCATAGCCTTGACTAGGCGAACCTTTGTTGGTAAAGTAATGTCTCTGCTTTTGAATATGCTATCTAGGTTGGTCATAACTTTCCTTCCAAGGAGCAAGCATCTTTTAATTTCATGGCTGCAGTCACCATCTGCAGTGATTTTGGAGCCCAGAAAAACAAAGTCTGACACTGTTTCCACTGTTTCCCCATCTATTTCCCATGCAGTGATGGGACCAGATGCCATGATCTTCGTTTTCTGAATGTTGAGCTTTAAGCCAACCTTTTCACTCTCCACTTTCACTTCCATCAAGAGGCTTTTTAGCCCCTCTTCACTTTCTGCCATAAGAGTGGTGTCATCTGCATATCTGAGGTTATTGATATTTCTCCTGGCAATCTTGATTCCAACTTCAGTTTCTTCCAGTCCAGCATTTCTCATGATGTACTCTGCATATAAGTTAAATAAACATGGTGACAATATGCAGCCTTGACGTACTCCTTTTCCTATTTGGAACCAGTCTGTTGTTCCATGACCAGTTCTAACTGTTGCTTCCTGACCTGCATACAGATTTCTTAAGAGGCAGATCAGGTGGTCTGGTATTCCCATCTCTTTCAGAATTTTCCATAGTTTATTGTGATCCACACAGTCAAAGGCTTTGGCATAGTCAATAAAGCAGAAATAGATGTTTTTCTGGAACTCTCTTGCTTTTTCCATGATCCAGCGGATGTTGGGAATTTGATCTCTGGTTCCTCTGCCTTTTCTAAATCCAGCTTGAACATCAGGAAGTTCACGGTTCACATATTGCTGAAGCCTGGCTTGGAGAATTTTGAGCATTACTTTACTAGCGTGTGAGATGAGTGCAATTGTTCGGTAGTTTGAGCACTCCTTGGCATTGCCTTTCTTTGGGATTGGGATGAAAACTGACCTTTTCCAATCTTTTGGCCTCAGTACTTGGATGCAATCTCAAAAATGACAGAATGATCTCTGTTTGTCTCCAAGGCAAACCATTCTATATCACAGTAATCCAAGTCTATGCCCCAATGAGTAACGCTGAAGAAGCTGAAGTTGAACGGTTCTATGAAGACCTACAAGACCTTTTAGAACTAACACCCAAAAAAGATGTCCTTTTCATTATAGGGGACTGGAATGCAAAAGTAGGAAGTCAAGAAACACCTGGAGTAACAGGCAAATTTGGCCTTGGAATACGGAATGAAGCAGGGCAAAGACTAATAGAGTTTTGCCAAGAAAATGCACTGGTCATAACAAACACCCTCTTCCAACAACACAAGAGAAGACTCTATACATGGACATCACCAGATGGTCAACACTGAAATCAGATTGATTATATTCTTTGCAGCCAAAGATGGAGAAGCTTTATACAGTCAGCAAAAACAAGACCAGGGGCTGACTGTGGCTCAGACCATGAACTCTTTATTGCCAAATTCAGACTTAAATTGAAGAAAGTAGGGGAAACCACTAGACCATTCAGATCAGATCAGTCGCTCAGTTGTGTCTGACTCTTTGCGACCCCATGAATCGCAGCATGCCAGGCCACCCTGTCCATCACCAACTCCCGGAGTTCACTGAGACTCACATCCATCGAGTCAGTGATGCCATCCAGCCAGGTATGACCTAAATCAAATCCCTTATGATTATACAGTGGAAGTGAGAAATAGATTTAAGGGCCTAGATCTGATAGATCGAGTGCCTGATGAGCTATGGAATGAGGTTCGTGACATTGTACAGGAGACAGGGATCAAGACCATTCCCATGGAAGAGAAATGCAAAAAAGCAAAATGGCTGTCTGGGGAGGCCTTACAAATAGCTGTGAAAAGAAGAGAAGCAAAAAGCAAAGGAGAAAAGGAAAGATATAAACATCTGAATGCAGAGTTCCAAAGAATAGCAAGGAGAGATTAGAAGCCTTCTTCAGTGATCAATGCAAAGAAAGAGAGGAAAACAACAGAATGGGAAAGACTAGGGATCTCTTCAGGAAGATCAGAGATACCAAGGGAACATTTCATGCAAAGATGGGCTCGATAAAGGACAGAAATGGTATGGACCTAACAGAAGCAGAAGATATTAAGAAGAGATGGCAAGAATACACAGAAGAACTGTACATAAAAGATCTTCACGACCCACAAAATCACGATGGTGTGATCACTGACCTAGAGCCAGACATCCTGGAATGTGAAGTCAAGTGGGCCTTAGAAAACATCACTACGAACAAAGCTAATGGGGGTGATGGAATTCCAGTTGAGATATTCCAAATCCTGAAAGATGATTGCTGTGAAAGTGTTGTACTCATTATGCCAGCAAATTTGGAAAGCTCACCAGTGGCCACAGGACTGGAAAAGGTCAGTTTTCATTCCAATCCCAAAGAAAGGCAATGCCAAAGAATCCTCAAACTACCGCACAATTGCACTCATCTCACATGCTAGTAAAGTAATGCTTAAAATTCTCCAAGCCAGGCTTTAGCAATATGTGAACTGTGAACTTCCTGATGTTCAAGCTGGTTTTAGAAAAGGCAGAGGAACCAGAGATCAAATGGCCAACATCCGCTGGATCATGGAAAAAGCAAGAGAGTTCCAGAAAAACATCTATTTCTGCTTTATTGACTATGCCAAAGCCTTTGACTGTGTGGATCACAATAAATTGTGGAAAATTCTGAAAGAGATGGGAATACCAGACCACCTGATCTGCCTCTTGAGAAATTTGTATGCAGGTCAGGAAGCAACAGTTAGAACTGGACGTGGAACAACAGACTGGTTCCAAATAGGAAAAGGAGTACGTCAAGGCTGTATATTGTCACCTTGCTTATTTAACTTATATGCAGAGTACATCATGAGAAACGCTGGACTGGAAGAAACACAAGCTGGAATCAAGATTGCCGGGAGAAATATCAATAACCTCAGATATGCAGATGACACGACCCTTATGGCAGATAGTGAAGAGGAATTAAAAAGCCTCTTGATGAAGGTGAAAGTGGAGAGTGAAAAAGTTGGCTTAAAGCTCAACATTCAGAAAATGAAGATCATGGCATCCGGTCCCATCACTTCCTGGGAAATAGATGGGGAAACAGTGGACACAGTGTCAGACTTTATTTTGAGGGGGCTCCAAAATCACTGCAGATGGTGACTGCAGCCATGAAATTAAAAGACGCTTACTCCTTGGAAGGAAAGTTATGACCAACCTAGACAGCATATTGAAAAGCAGAGACATTACTTTGCCAACAAAGGTTTGTCTAGTCAAGGCTATGGTTTTTCCTGTGGTCATGTATGGATGTGAGAGTTGGACTGTGAAGAAGGCTAAGCACCGAAGAATTGATGCTTTTGAACTGTGGTGTTGGAGAAGACTCTTGAGAGTCTGTTGGACTGCAAGGAGATCCAACCAGTCCATTCTGAAGGAGATCAGCCCTGGGATTTCTTTGGAAGGAATGATGCTAAAGCTGAAACTCCCATACTTTGGCCACCTGATGGGAAGAGTTGACTCATTGGAAAAGACTCTGATGCTGGGAGTGATGGGGGGCAAGAGGAGAAGGGGATGACAGAGGATGAGATGGCTGGATGGCATCATCAACTTGATGGACATGAGTCTGAGTAAACTCCGGGAATTGGTGATGGATAGGGAGGCCTGGCGTGCTGCGGTTCATGGGGTCGCAAAGAGTCGGACACGACTGAGCGACTGATCTGATCTGATCTGAGGGACTCCTGGTGTGCTGTACTTCATGGGTTTGCAAAGAGTCAGACATGACTGAGCGACTGATCTGATCTGATCTGATTTGATCTGTGTTTGTTAAATTGTCTACCTGCTAAAATTCATTTGTGACCCCCAAGTCACAGCGCTCACAGCGCTTTCACGGTCATTGTTGGACCCTTGATGAGTGGCAGGAAATTGGAGTTACCAGCTGTGCATGTGCGGCTGAGGAAGGTCAAGACCAGGTCTCCTTTTGGGTTTGCTCAGACTGTGAACAGGACACTCATTAGTGCCACGTATACCACACTTTTGTTCTTTGTGTTGGTGATATTGCTGCTTAAAATGTCCTCAAGGGCACTGCACTTCCTGAGCTCAGGGAGGTTGGACATATGTTTATGCAATCCCACTCCTGAACATATATTTGGAGAAAACTCTATTCGGAAAGATACATGCACCCCAATGTTCATAGCAGCACTGTTTATGGTAGCCAGGACATGGAAGAAACCATAATGTCCATTGACAGATGAATAGATGAAGAAGATGTGGTATGTATACATAGTGTAGTATTACTCAGCCATAAAAAAGAATGAAATAATGCCATTTTCAGCAACATGGATGGACCTAGAGATTACCATACTAAGTGAAGAAAGTCAGACAAAGATAATTATCAAATGATATCACTTAGGTGTAGAATTGAAAGAAATGATACAAATGAACTTATTTATAAAGCAAAAAAAGACTCACAGACATGGAAAAAAAAACTATGGTTACCACAGGGAAAGGGGATCAGGGAGGGATGAATTAGGAGTTTGCGATTAGAAGATAAAAACTGCTATATATAAAGCAGATGAACAACAAATACCTACTGTATAGCACAGGGAAATCTATTTAATATCTTGTGATACCTATAATAGAAAATAATCTGAATATAATATATATCAATATTTATATTAATACATATCTGAATTCAGTTTTTTAAAATGAAGCAAAAAGGAAGCTGGGATGTGCCTTGTGGGGAAAATACATTTATCAGAGAGACCACATTCAAGCAGGATCACAGCGCTGTTGGCCGTGAGTTCAATGTTGATGAATCTGCAATAGGCATTGAATAAGGTGTCTCTAAACAGGTTACATATTGATCGGTTGATTAAAATGTTGTAACCAGAGGCTTCCAGGATCCTACTGTGTTTCCCCAAGGACCAGTGGTCAGTATTATCCACTCAGTGTTCAGGGCATCATCACTGAGTGTCACTGTCGCAAGCAATAAGAGTTGTGTGTGTGTGTGCGTGTGCATGCTCAGTCATACAGTCGTGTCCAACTCTTTGCGACCCTATAAACTGTAGCCCACCAGGCTCCTCTGTCCACAGGATTTCCCAGGCAAGAATACTGGAGTGTGTTGCCATTTCCTACTCCAGGGGATCTTTCAACCCAGGAATTGAACCCGTGTCTCTTGCATCTCCTCCACTGGCAAGTGGATTCTTTACCACTAGTGCCACTTGGGACGCCCTGATGAAAGTTAAATGTATATGTTTTGCACTGGAATGTGGGGCTCAGGGTTGACCTGAATGAACACACATTGGGACTCCAGGGGGCGATGGTTACAGGATGCCCAGCAATGCCTTCTTCCTCAAGGGCTGAGTCTCTCCTGGAGAGAACATAGATGTGTGAACAGTCACCATCTGCCAGGAGCTCAGAACATGGCCCCACTACCAGGACAATGGGTCTTGGTTGGAATAAGGAGGAGACACTCTTTCTGCTCAGTTTCAGGTTATAACTTTTTTAAAATTAATTTTTATTGGAATATAGTTGCTTTATTAGTTAGTTTCTGTTGTACGGCAAAGTGAATCAGCTGTATATATGCATATAGCCCCTCTTTTTTGCATTTCCTTCCCATTTCGGGGACCTCAGAGCACTGGGTAGAGTTCCCTGTGCTATAGGCAAGTTTTAATTTTTGGTGGGACTGAATTTTGCATAAAGTGTCAATATAGATGTTGAGTGCAGAGATGTTACTGTGTCAAGAATTACATGAAGATGATGTAACAAGTAGATGAGTTCCTTATAGGCTGTTTTACTCAGTTCTCTAGATTTTAGAGTAGTTATATATTTTAAGTGGTATTAAAGCAATTCAGTAATATGTACTGTTTCTCACATTAAGAAGATCCATACAATTCACGGAGCAGGAAAATGAACAAAGTTAGTCTAAACACAAAAAAAACCACAGATGGAGGCAAATAATGTAAAATAAACAATGACGAACATGAGATTTCCTCCAGTTCCAACTATTTAGTTTAAAAATCCACTGACCTTTAGCAACAATTAGAACGAGTGTCTGGGTCTCAGGAGGGGTTCTGTGTGTTGTTCGCTATGAAATCGCGTCTTTGTTTCTCCATGGGTCGAGGGCCATGAGGCCCAGTCACCCCTCCTCTAATCTGTGTGGGCCTCTCAGCTCCTGCACTTGATTGGCTTGTTCTTTCTCCTCCATCGTGGAGCCTCGGGATTGAATTTGAGGAGCGTGTGAGTTGTACCTAATCTCCAAGTGCCCATATGTGCCTGTACCTCCCCATTCAGGTCCCCCCTGGTCAGTCACCCCAGAGGATTGGGGTCAGTGATTAGAGCAGTTTAACTGAAGACAAACCATTCAGTGATTCAGTTTTCCCACCTGCCATAGACCATCCAAATATCAACAGCAGACTCCTCCTCCCCCATTTTTACATCTTCAGAAGACACCCCAGGTTCTGGGCTGTGTGATGTGGTCCAGTCCATCCAGAGAAGGTTCTGTTTCCACCAGAGGGAGCTGCTTTGTCCAAAATAGCTACAACTGTGGCATTTCAGGGCCTTTTAGGCAGTTCCCAGTAACCCCACTTACTTCCCCTCATTGATACTGTTTTTCCTGTAAAAAAAAAAAAAAAAAAAAAGTAATCTTAAGTAACCATTTATTGTGAGTACTATTTGAATTTAAGTTATAAAAAACAAGCATTTTGGGGAAAGGAGAGTGAGGGAATGCAATCAAACATCCTAGAAAAGAAAGTAGCCCTAAGTGCAAGAACTTAATGATGAAACCAAAACACACTTTTCATCTCCACAATGAGGTTCATTTGAGGGGTAGAGCTCCGAGGGTAGAAGAAAACATTTCAGAAAGGGAAGTACTCTATCCTAAGTATAAAGTTAAGAAGTAATCTATATAAGCACATAGGTAACAGTAGACAATGCATTTTCTATATAAACAATGCAGTCCTGAGCATCTCAATGTTCCAGGTCAAGTCCTCTCAAGCTCTCACTCAGGAATGGCAGCAAAACTTCCAGGGAGGTAACTAACTTAATGACACCACAGACATGAGACACGGTTATGTCATTAATAGTGGTGATGATGGTTACCTTCTCACTGTATTCTTAGGATACCCATCATCTCTGAAGTCTTCAGTGAGATTTTCTAAGTTAGGACTCAGGGTACAAAGAAATGTAAATAAGTCAACGTCTCTAAATTCAAGGAGTCTCCCATCTAATCCTGAGATTATACTTGGAAATTAAGAGTCAATGGATAAGTGTAACATCATGTCAATAATATGATGACTATTATGATGGATAAGTGTGAGCTCATGTCAATAATATGATAAATATGATGAATAACAGCACAAGTAGCTAAAGTTTGAGTGTTAGTCACTCAGTTGTGTCCTACTCTTTGCAACCCTATGGACTTTGGCCTGCCAGGCTCCTCTGTCCATGGAATTCTACAGGCAAGAATACTGGAGTGGGCAGCCATTCCCTTTTCCAGGGGATCTTCCTGACCCAGTGATTGAACCCAGGTATCCCGCATTGTAGGCAGATTTCTAACTGTCTGAGCCACCATGATGTAAATGATATATAAAAGTATATATTCTGCAGCTAAAGAGGATGGGAGGGCAGTTCCTGAAAGCTCTGATTTTACTTGGATATCATTGATTTGTAGTCTGTTTTTCAGACAGTGTTTGGCCAACAGCCCTGTGTGTTTTTGCGATGTCTTCTGAAATGTGCAAGCAAGGCCACGCCATCTGGGTGGGATGAACATGTGATTCTCCAGGCGGCAGTTTATCTGAGGCTGTTGGATTTGTGAGGCTCTCTGTTAAAGGGTCTGAGTCTGTGCGTCTTGGGGGTAGGGGTTGGGAGGGTTAATGCAATTGTATTTCCTGTTTGTAATAAAGCGTCAGGAAGAGATATCCTGGGGGATCTTAACATATCAAGTACTTTAGCTGATTTTTGCTAAGTTTTGATCCTGAGGGTGGTGATGGAGTGGAGAAGAAAGTGTGTGTGTGTGCATGTGTGGGAATGTGTTAGGGTGCATTTTCAATAGACCCAACGTCAGAAGGGGGTTATTTATGTCCAGGAGAGGAGAAGAAGGGACAAAATGAGTTAGGAGAACTCAGAACATTCGCCTGAATGTTTGCAAGGAGTGAAGTACTATATAACATAAAGCCAGATTGTGGGACATCACAGAAACTTCTCCAAAGCAGCCTGTGTTTTCCAGAAGTCTGTTAAAATGATGTCTCTACCCTATCCTGGAACTTGGCACTGCTTTTTTCCCCTTCTGCCTATAGAAAGCTTCATTTGTGGGAAGAAGTCCAGTCAGTGCCCTGCTGTTATTTTCCGCAGAGCGTGTGTTCCCGCCACCAAATCCGCGCCCAGCAGCCCGGCCCCTGTGCCTGTGTGCAGACCGTGCCTGGTGCTTTATGACTCTCAGTGTCCAAGGGCATTTCCTTCCCACTTCCTTTCTTTCTCTTCTTAACTTCCCTCCTCCATTCTTTTCATCTTCACTGTGAAATCCTGCAGACAGTGTGAGTCTTGTGAGGACTGATTTTGTGAATCAGTTATGCTATAGGCAGTGCCCCCCTGGGTCTGGTATTTTGTGTAGAAACTCACTTATCCATCCACTTCTGGTCAAGTCTGCAGTGGTGGTCATAATCCTTACTGTCTTCTCTGTTGTCGTCAAGAATAATTTTTTCTTGACGAAAAATTGAAAAACTTTGAAAAATTAATTGAAAAAAATTGAAAAATTAATCATTGCCCTTTATAATTTCTTTTTTAATTTACTTTTTATTTTATATTGGAGCATAGTTGATTAACAGTGTCAGTGTTAGCTTCAGGTGTACAGCAGTTTGATTCAGTTATACATATACACTTATCCATTTTTTTGTCAGATTCTGTTCCCTGTATATTGAGCAGACTTCCCTGTGCTATACAGGAGGTCCTTGTTCACTATCTATTTTATACATAGTAGCTTGCATTTGTTAAACCCAGTTTCCCAATCTATCCCGCCCCAACCTTTCCCTTTTGGTAGCCATAAGTTTTTGAAGTCTATAATTTCTAAAAGCATCATATGTGATCTAATTTGTCTGTCTCAACTGTACCTAAGGGTTGCATGTAGCTCATTTCAATTCTTTTGTATTGCATTTTACAAGTGAAGAAATTGAAGCTGCACAATTCATCTAAAGTACCACCAGTAAGAAGTGGCAGAGCCAACAGAGGCACCCATGTTTTGGGTTCTGATTCCGGGTACTTCCTTAACTACCGTGTTGCTAAGTAACCACAGTGCCATGCCCCCTCCCCTATAGGTGCAGTCCAGTCCTCATGCAGGAGGTTTTCATTCAGGCAACTGCATCCCAGAGCTCATTCATGGGTGTTGAAAAGGTGGAGGAAACGGCGAAATGGGATTGGGCCTAAACTTTTGGAATGGATGGAGAGTCTGAAATCAGGGCCCTGGCTTACAGTTGCCAGGGGTATACTTACCTTTTAATTTCCTGTCATTAAATAAGTTTGAGTTAAAAATCAGGGAAAGAAAATACACCTTAGACATAATACTGCCAGCTCAGCGGTTTGAGGACTTGTGGTTCTTCTCTGCAAGTATTTTACATTATCCAAATATAACATGATGAATTCTATGTGAATAAGTGGTATGGTTTTTATGGCTATGCTGCTTTATAGTAAATCTGGAGAAGAACAAAGTTATACAGAAGCTAAGATGCCAAGGACCTCTTACTGTATTTGAGCCGATGAAAACCAAGTGTGATGCTGCTGTCTGTCGTATTTTTACTTCTCACCCAGTTTTATTTATTTATGTGTTTTTCAAACTGAAGTTTAGTTGATTTACAGCATTTTAGGTGTACAGGAGGCATATATAGGTATGGGCTTTACTGGTGGTTCAGACAGTAAAGAATCTGTCTGCAGTGTGGGAGACCTGGGCTCGATCCCTGGGCTGGGAAGATTCCCTGGAGAAAGGAATGGCAAGCCACTCCAGTATTCTTGCCTAAAAAATTCCATGGACAGAGGAACCTGCTGGGCTACAGTCCCTGGGGTTGCAAAGAGTCGGACACGATTGAGTGATCAAAGCCACTACCACCACCCATCATGATATATATGTATGGTATTATATATTCAGATTCTTTTTCATTATAGATTATTACAGGATATTGAATATAGTTCCCTGTGCTATACAGTAGGTTCTTGTTTATCTATTTTATATATAGTCGTGTGTATCTATTAATCCCAAATTCCTGATTTATTCCCTCTTCCCTTTCCTCCTTGGTAACCATTAGTTTGTTTTCTGTGTCTGTGAGTTTGTTTTATAAATGAGTTCATTTGTATCATTTTTTTTAGATTCCTCATAGAGGTGATGTCGTATGATGTTTGTCTCTTTCTTTCTGACTTACTTCATTTAGTATGATAACCTCTTAAGTCCATCCATGTTGCTGCAACTAGCATTATTTCATTTTTTTTAAATGCCTGGATAGTATTCCATTGTGTATATGTATCACGTCATCTTTATCCATTCATCTGTCAATGGACATTTAGATTGTCTATCTTGGCTAATATAATTTTTTGAATATTGTGCATGTGTCTTTTTGAATTTTAGTTTGCATCTATTCCAGACACATGCCCAGGAGTAGGGTTGTTAGATCATATGATAGCTGTATTTTGAATTTTTAAGGAACCTATATTCTGTTCTCCATAGTTGTTGCACCAATTTACATTCCCACCAACAGTGTAGGAGGGTTCCCTTCTCTCCACATTCTCTCCAGCATTTATTATTTGCAGGCTTTTTGATGATGGCCATTCTGGTGGGAGTGAGGTGATACCTCATTGTAATTTTGATTTGCATTTCTCTAATAACTAGCAACATCCAGCATTTTTCATGTGCCTGTTGTCTGGCTGTCTTCTTTAGAGAAATGTCTGTTTAGGTCATCTGCCCATATTTTGATTGATTTTTTTTTTTTTGTTATTGAGCTGTATGAGCTGTTTTTATATTTTGGAAATTAATTTTATTGTTACTTTCTCCCAACTTATTCCATAGGGCAAACTTAATAGAACGATACTGGTTACAGTAGTGAAACCAGTGCCTTCAAGGTTATCAGAAGTTTTACAATGGCTTACTGTCTACCTATCCACCTAATAACATATAGCATGATACAGAGCATAGGAAAAAAAATACACCCGGAGTAAAATGAATTCCCAAGGTTCTGTGGAATTTAGCGGGGATGGAGTCACAGGAAAGTCCAAGCACTGAAGCAGCCAAGTCCAAGAGGGAAGTCGTCACATGAAGAATTTGGAGCCCGTGAGATGAAAACCAGTGGGTTTCTCAGAAGCACAGTGAGTCTTAATGCTGGAGCTAGGAGTTGGTGGCACTTGCTCAGCCTCAGGAAGAGGACGCCGAGAGAGGCTTCAGCACTAACTAAAGCACTAACAGTTGCTTCTGCAAATGAAAGAACCACAGCTATTTCCTCACTTATCTCATCCACAGGGTGAAAACCCAGGCTTTGCAGGGCAACAAAAGAAATGCGTTTGCTTCAGGCCGAGGCGCTCAGCGCGACGCCATGTACCTGGGCCTCCAGGTGGCCCTGACTGTCCGCACCAGCGGCTGTTGCTGACTCTTCCTGCCGGCGCCCAGCCTTGCTGGAGTCCAGCCTGTGCTCCAAGGCTGAGCTGCAGACGTGGACTTCTCACTCACACACAGGGGTTGGAGGGCAGCTGTTGAGTTTCTGCCTCTGACAGATGTCTGGAGCACAGATGTTACTGCTGCTCCTAGGGAAACCCCATGGGCTTTTAGGTCAGGGCATTGGTGCATGCCTTGTTAGGAGTTCTTTTATTTACAGGTGTGTGTCATACCCGTGTTGCATAGGAACTGAGTTTTGGAAACACTGATCCCTCATCATTCTCTCACCTTTAAAGCCTATATTGACCTTCTTCAGGGACAAAAATGACTTCCTGTTCACACTGGAGGTCTTTGATGTTCTTTCTACTTCCTGATCAGTTTTCCCTGGTGGCTTAGTGGTAAAGAATCCGCCTGCAGTGCAGGAGATTCAAGAGACATGGTTTTGACCCCTGGGTCGGGAAGATCCCCTGGAGGAGGGCATGGCAACCCACTCCAGTATTCTTGCCTGGGGAATTCCATGGACAGAGGAGCCTCGTGGGCTACAGTCCATGGAGTCTCAAAGAGTCGGCCATGACTGAAGTGACTGAGCACATATGCAAGTCAACATGATGCTGACTCTGATGCTCATCACACTGGATACATGTGGTGACAGGTGAGACCTGTGCACAGACGCCAGGCCACACTTGTGTTCAGTTGTTGGAAGGGAGGGGATCCCCCACTAGCCAGGACCCCTCACCTGCCAGAGTCAGCCCCCAAATCTAAAATTGCGGTGGCTGAGTGTCCAGACATGGGAAGTCCATGAACTTGGAATCAAATCCACCTCCCCTGCTGACCAGCTTAGGATGTGGCAGTCACTTGGCACCTCTGCACCTTGGTTTTCTTGTCTGTACAGTGCAGGTAAAAGATGGTGCCGGCTGGGGGCTGCTGAGAGCAACTGGGAGCTGTGCTCAGAGTGGGTGGGCAGAGACTGTCAGCTGTTATAACCTCCCTACCTGTTCTCGTCTGACCAGGTGAAAGGATGGCAGGGGCACTGGTCACTTGTGCCCCATCCCCATGTACTTGACCTGCGGGGTACAGAGAGTCGAATGCTATCCTGGCTGAGAATGGCTGGGCTTCCTTCTCCCCTCTTCTCTGAATCACCAGGATGGTCCTTCTCAGACCCCTGTGGGCTCTGTGGGAATTACTTAATGGCCAAGCTCCAGAGGGTTCTTGAATGTCTGACTTCAGAGCATCTAGGGTGGGTAGTCTGGAAGAGTAGCCTTTCTGTAGACAATTCGAGGTCTTGGGTGTGTACACTTCCACACACACACATACACATGTGTACATATATACTTTTGCTTATGTGCAATAATGTTTTAAAATTGAAAGACACGTGCCTTCTGGCTTTGAGCATACTGTCTTTTTCAAGGACACACACCCATCTTTGTATCTCAACGTCCTCCCAGCAGCATCAGTGTGTTTGGCCCTGATGTTCTTAGACCAGCCAGTGGCCAAAGTCTGTGCACTTGCTCTGGGCCAGTCTGAGAATAGTTCCCTGCACCAGGGCAGCTGGGGCTGATGCTCAGCACGTCCTATTCCCAGGTGGGATAAAGGATGTAATGGGAGGATGCTATTACCTCTGTCTGCAGACACGGAAATGAACGGCCGTAGCAGTGTAAGTGGCGTTTATTCCTTTGCAGCAATCCCTGTGGCCTCGTTAAGAGATCCCTGAGCTTCGTTTGTTTCGAATGTAGTCCTCTGACCTTTAGACTGTCCTGGAGACCTGAAGATTCACAGTGGGACAGAAGGTGCTCAGCCTCTGTGTTCATTTGGGTTTACATTTCTGCCATTCATGAAGTTTTTCACTTCATTGGTTTGTGGTTCAGATTAAATAAGATAATTAATGTCAAGTATGCCTGGCACAAGACAGATTCCCAAACAGTAAATTCTTGTGATCATTATTGTATCATGATGAGAGCTGACTGTACAGATCTGTGTACATGTGTGTGTATGAGAGAGAGAGTTGTCCTTGCATCTGGGAGATGTGATGTGAGGATAAAGGATCAGGCTGATGTTCAGCTGGGATGCACCTGTGCAGCCAATTGGATTACAAATTGTATGAAAACACACCTGATAGGCTAATAAACAGCCACCACCCTGAGCTTGCCACCCACTCGCTCGCCTCTGTGCCCCACTACCCCAACATCCCAGCTCCCGGCTCCTCCTCCAAACCATGGCATTATGATACAGTGATGAGCTGGTTACACCTGGCTCATCTGATCGCCCCAGAACCTGCCCCAGTGATACAACTGGGTTTGGTTCTGAGTAGTTGCTGTGTATGTCAGTTGGTTGGTTGGTTGGTTTAGTCACTACGTCGTGTCTGACTCTTGAGACCCCATGGCCTGTATAGCCTGCCAGGCTCCTCTGTTCATGGGATTCTCCAGGCGAGAATACTGAAGTGGGTTGCCATTTCTTTCTCTATGTGTAGGTCAGACTGCTGGTTAAATAACTTGAATATTATTTCTGGAAAAATTATAAAAATAGTACAACTTAATGACCTAAATCAAATCCCTTATGATTATACAGTGGAAGTGAGAAATAGATTTAAGGGCCTAGATCTGATAGATAGAGTGCCTGATGAACTATGGAATGAGGTTCGTGACATTGTACAGGAGACAGGGATCAAGACCATCCCCATGGAAAAGAAATGCAAAAAAGCAAAATGGCTGTCTGGGGAGGCCTTACAAATAGCTGTGAAAAGAAGAGAAGCGAAAAGCAAAGGAGAAAAGGAAAGATATAAACATCTAAATGCAGAGTTCCAAAGAATAGCAAGAAGAGATAAGAAAGCCTTCTTCAGTGATCAATGCAAAGAAATAGAGGAAAACAACAGAATGGGAAAGACTAGGGATCTCTTCAAGAAAATCAGAGATACCAAGGGAACATTTCATGCAAAGATGGGCACGATAAAGGACAGAGATGGTGTGGACCTAACAGAAGCAGAAGATATTAAGAAGAGATGGCAAGAATACACAGAAGAACTGTACAAAAAAGAGCTTCAAGACCCAGATAATCATGATAATGTGATCACTGACCTAGAGCCAGACATCTTGGAATGTGAAGTCAAATGGGCCTTAGAAAGCATCACTACGAACAAAGCTAGTGGAGGTGATGGAATTCCAGTGGAGCTATTCCAAGTCCTGAATGATGATGCTGTGAAAGTGCTGCACTCAATATGCCAGCAAATTTGGAAAACTCAGCAGTGGCCACAAGATTGGAAAAGGTCAGTTTTCATCCCAATCCCAAAGAAAGGCAATGCCAAAGAATGCTCAAACTACCGCACAATTGCACTCATCTCACAGCTAGTAAAGTAATGCTCAAAATTCTCCAAGCCAGGCTTCAGCAATATGTGAACCGTGAACTTCCTGATGTTCAAGCTGGATTTAGAAAAGGCAGAGGAACCAGAGATCAAATTCCCAACATCCGCTGGATCATGGAAAAAGCAAGAGAGTTCCAGAAAAACATCTATTTCTGCTTTATTGACTATGCCAAAGCCTTTGACTGTGTGGATCACAATAAACTATGGAAAATTCTGAAAGAGATGGGAATACCAGACCACCTGATCTGCCTCTTAAGAAATCTGTATGCAGGTCAGGAAGCAACAGTTAGAACTGGTCATGGAACAACAGACTGGTTCCAAATAGGAAAAGGAGTACGTCAAGGCTGCATATTGTCACCATGTTTATTTAACTTATATGCAGAGTACATCATGAGAAATGCTGGACTGGAAGAAACACAAGTTGGAATCAAGATTGCTGGGAGAAATATCAATAACCTCAGATATGCAGATGACACCAC
Organism: Tragelaphus eurycerus; assembly: GCA_935064755.1. NCBI lineage: Eukaryota > Metazoa > Chordata > Mammalia > Artiodactyla > Bovidae > Tragelaphus > Tragelaphus eurycerus. The sequence continues at coordinate 21,201,528 of CAKXYN010000023.1, forward strand.
TCTTATGGCAGAAAGTGAAGAGGGGCTAAAAAGCCTCTTGATGAAAGTGAAAATGGAGAGTGAAAAGGTTGGCTTAAAGCTCAACATTCAGAAAACGAAGATCATGGCATCTGGTCCCATCACTTCATGGGAAATAGATGGGGAAACAGTGGAAACAGTGTCAGACTTTGTTTTTCTGGGCTCCAAAATCACTGCAGATGGTGACTGCAGCCATGAAATTAAAAGACGCTTACTCCTTGGAAGGAAAGTTATGACCAACCTAGATAGCATATTCAAAAGCAGAGACATTACTTTACCAACAAAGGTTCGCCTAGTCAAGGCTATGGTCTTTCCTGTGGTCCTGTATGGATGTGAGAGCTGGACTGTGAGGAAGGCTGAGCGCTGAAGAATTGATGCTTTTGAACTGTGGTGTTGGAGAAGACTCTTGAGAGTCCCTTGGACTGCAAGAAGATCCAACCAGTCCATTCTGAAGGAGATCAATCCTGGAATTTCTTTAGAAGGAATGATGCTAAAGCTGAAACTCCAGTATTTTGGCCACCTGATGGGAAGAGTTGACTCATTGGAGAAGACTCTGATGCTGGGAGGGATTGAGGGCAGGAGGAGAAGGGGATGACAGAGGATGCGATGGCTGGATGGCATCACTGACTTGATGGGTGTGAGTCTGGGTGACCTCCGGGAGCTGGTGATGGACAGGGAGGTCTGGCGTGCTGCGGTTCATGGGGTCGCGAAAAGTCGGACACGACTGAGCGACTGATCTGATCTGATCTGAAATATCACTTTTGTGAAGATTATTAAAATGTTAAACTAGTATGATCCCAGAGTCATAAAATTCAGCTGTTTTAAGAAATTACAGGACAATTAAAAAATCTTTAGCAGTATTCAGCATTTATTTCTGCTAAGAATTAAGAATGGAATATATCTTTAAAAATTGTGATGTACAAAATTAATCTGGGGAGGGGACAAAAAATGAGCTTACTCAAGATCCTGATGGGCCAGTTAAAAAAAATTACAAAAGCAAGATTGTGTTGCCCAGTTCTGTTTGAGATGGGTCCTCAAATCCTGCTAAGTAGCAATGCATTTTTCAGTGACCAGAACTAAACCCAAGTTAACAAAAATGCAATTATTTACTGAAATACCATTTTCTTGATGCTCATCTTTATGGAATCCTTTCTTGAGTGTGTGCAGCCCTGGGTGAGGTCTTGCCAAGGGTCTGTAAGTGGCAGCAACAGTCCTGCCTGCTCCTCGTCGAGGACCCAGAGGAGACCAAAGGTTCTGTGAGGTTCTGTGAGAACCCAGAGGTTCTGTGCTGGCCTTCTCATACACTGTTTTTAAGAATTTATTAAAAAAACACGTGTATTCTGGTGGCGGATCCATCTCGATGTATAGTAAAAGTAATACAATATTGTAAAGTTAAGAAAAATTAAAAAAATAATAATTAAAAAAAAATAAATTAAAAAAAAAAAAATAGACCTCACTAGTGAAACTGTCTTCTTAACAATTATTTTAAAGTCTATTCTGGGTTTAAAAAGAAAAAAAAAATTACCCCTCTCAAATGGAAAAACCACTCACCAAGTCATAAACTGAAATATCAGTATTGAACTGAAGCTCTAAATGACACATCAAGGCCACTGTCCGTCTTGGAGTTATGCTGAATGGCCATTTTCAGTTCATGTTAATGATTTTTACATTTATTTGTACAGCATAATTGTGAAAGGATACCCCACGTGGAACTCAAACCCCACTGAACTCCCATTCATCCATCAACCAATTACCTAAGACAGATGTTTAAATTAAATTCTCTCCAGTTTTTCTTAAAAGATACCAACACTGCTTTCTGAAGAAAACCATACGAATAAATATGAACTTGCTGGTAATGGCAGATGACTTTTAGGTGCTCATGCAAAGCCTGTATTGTTTTGAAAATTAAATTTATGCTTTTGAATTGTGGTGCTGGAGAAGACTCTTGAGAGTCCCTTGAACAGCAAGGAGATCAAACCAGTCAATCCTAAAGGAAATCAACTCTGAGTATTCACTGAAGGACTGAAAAGGCCTTGATGCTGGGAAAGATTGAGGGGAGGAAGTGAAGGGGGTGACATGAGATGCTTGGAAGACATCACTGACTCAGTGGACATGAATTTGAACAAACTCTGGGAAATGGTGAAGGACAGGGAAGCCTGGCGTGGTGGAGTCCATGGGGGTCACAAAGAGGTGGACATGACTGAGCAACTGAACAACAACAAAATTTTCTTCTCTCTGTCAATTTGATTCCTTTTCTTTTTTTTTTTTTTTTAACCTCTTGAACCTTGTTACTGGAGCTCCCAGCAGGACCATGACTGCCTGGTGGCCCCCAGGATCTGCATGGCTGGTAGGTTCCCTCTCGCACTAGAATGGGAACCCAGAGCTCAGGGGCACAGCTGCTCCTTCTGTTCCCTCCTCCCAAATGCTGTTCCCTTCATCTCTCCAAGTCTCACTCACACTCCTGGGTCTGTTCGGATCCCCCCAACCCCGAGAATTCTGCACCGGCTTTAGTTATTTGGAGTCTGTCTCCATTATCAATGTGAGGCGGGGCTTCTGCTGCTCTGCACACAGCCCGGCAGTGGATGCGGCTGCAATCTTTCCTGCATATTGGTTGTATGTCACTGAATAGCCTTGGAGCGCTATCGGGCAGAGTCAAGTCTAATGACCATAAATCCTGGACACAACTTGGAAAGGGCTCCCATCAGCTTGAGAGCTGCCAGAGGCACTTTTGACAATTCTTTCCAGGGCAGAGGTCTTTCCTGTTTCTCTTTATTGAGGCTGGTTTGACTCCAGACTCATTTAATTGATGCTTCTCCCCCTATCCTGTCTGGGAGCTGACAGTCCAGAGCTGAATGTGTGGTCTGTGATCCAAGCCTCTTATGGGTTAGTGGGGGAGATGGATACATCAACAGATAATCAGATCAGATCAGATCAGTCTCTCAGTCATGTCCGACTCTTTGCGACCCCATGAATCGCAGCACGCCAGGCCTCCCTGTCCATCACCAACTCCTGGAGGTCACTGAGACTCACATCCATTGAGTCAGTGATGCCATCCAGCCATCTCATCCTCTGTCGTCCCCTTCTCCTCTTGCCCTCAATCCCTCCCAGCATCAGAGTCTTCTCCAATGAGTCAACTCTTCACATGAAGTGGCCAAAGTACTGGAGTTTCAGCTTTAGCATCATTCCTTCCAAAGAAATTCTAGGGCTGATCTCCTTCAGAATGGACTGGTTGGATCTCCTTGCAGTCCAAGGTAATACATACTATATAATATAGTGGGAGGGCTTGGGAGATGGTATTGGGGAAACAAACAGAAATTGGCATCTGAGCCTCCAGGAATTTAGGGCAAGTATGTTCCAGATGTTCGAGCTGGTTTTAGAAAAAGCAGAGGAACCAGAGATCAAGTTGCCAACATCTGTTGGATCATCGAAAAAGCAAAAGAATTCCAGAAAAACATCTATTTCTGCTTTATTGACTATACCAAAGCCTTTGACTGTGTGGATCACAATAAACTGTGAAAAATTCTGAAAGAGATGGAAATACCAGACCACCTGACCTGCCTCTTGAGAAACCTATATGCAGGTCAGGAGGCAACAGTTAGAACTGGACATGTGGAACAACAGACTGGTTCCAAATAGGAAAAGGAGTCCGTCAAGGCTGTATATTGTCACCCTGCTTATTTAACTTCTATGCAGAGTACATCATGAGAAACGCTGGACTGGAAGAAACACAAGCTGGAATCAAGATTGCTGGGAGAAATATCAATAACCTCAGATATGCATATGACACTACCCTTATGGCAGAAAGTGAAGAGGAACTAAAAAGCCTCTTGATGAAAGTGAAAGTGGAGAGTGAAAAAGTTGGCTTAAAGCTCAACATTCAGAAAACGAAGATCATGGCATCTGGTCCCATCACTTCATGGGAGATAGATGGGGAAACAGTGGAAACAATGTCAGACTTAATTTTTGGGCTCCAAAATCATTGCAGATGATGACTGCAGCCATGAAATTAAAAGATGCTTGCTCCTTGGCAGAAAAGTTATGACCAACCTAGACAGCATATTCAAAAGCAGAGACATTACTTTGCCAACAAAGGTCCGTCTAGTCAAGGCTATGGTTTTTCCAGTGATCATGTATGGATGTGAGAGTTGGATTGTGAAGAAAGCTGAACACCGAAGAATTGATGCTTCTGAACTGTGGTGTTGGAGAAGACTCTTGAGAGTCCCTTGGACTGCAAGGAGATCCAACCAGCCCATCCTAAAGGAGATCAGTCCTGGGTGTTCATTGGAAGGACTGATGCTGAAGCTGAAACTCCAGTACTTCGGCCACCTCATGTGAAGAGTTGACTCACTGGAAAAGACTCTGATGCTGGGAGGGATTGGGGGCAGGAGGAGAAGGCGACGACAGAGGATGAGATGGCTGGATGACATCATCGACTTGATGGACATGAGTTTGGGTAAACTCAGGGAGTTGATGATGGACAGGGAGGCCTGGCATGCTGTGATTCATGGGGTTGCAAAGAGTCAGACATGACTGAGCGACTGAACTGAACTGAACTGATGTTCGAGATCGGATAGGGGACAGTCTGCAGGGCCCAGCGTGGTCTGTCTGCATCCCTGGCCAGTCCACTCAGACCCTAAATAGTTCCTCTGAAACAACAAATGCTAATCCTGCCTTATTTATCTCCTGTAAGATTTGTGAGGCTCCAAAATAACAAAAAAATATACATATTTAGTAGATAACTTACTACTTAAATGACACTCCTTCCAGAGTGTTATGTATTTTAATTGCAACTGAAAAGGACATGGATAGTTTGGTTGTCATCTCTGTTGTGCTGATGGGGCTCTGGTCAGAGAGAGCCTGAATTCTCACCACCCTTGTGTTAAGGAGCTGAAAACCTGGCATTGGTGTGGAGTGGCCCCCCCCCGCCGCCCCCGACCAAGAAACCCCTCTTAGACCTACTTCCAGGAAGGTGGAGTCTGTGTCTGCAGTGGGTGTGTTGCACATCCACCTGGAGGCAAAATTGCTGTCAGAGTCTCTCGGCTAAGTGAGTATGTCCACTTCCGGTGGTGAAACAGCTTATAATACCATCTGCTTTCTTTCTTGTTTACCTGCTTGACTTCTTTGATTTTCTTTTGGGTTAGATTTGTTTGGATTTGTTTGCTTGTTTTTCAGTTTTAAAGATAATAAGAACTAACCTGAGGTGTAAGATGGAAGAACCCAGTCGCAGGATAGAACTTGCTTCTAAAATGATGAATTCCAAGTGTTCTTAATGTTGCCTGCAAGCCCTCGGGCTTCAAGAAAGGATTCGATTAATGAAACCAGTTAATTGTCTAGAAAGAAAGGGCTCACTTTGTGAAACATCAGTTGTCACTTTGTCTGTCTCTTTTGCTAACTTTTATTTTGTGGTCGGCAGACACCTGCAATTTTAATGTTTTCAAAACACCATTCTGCAGTTATTGAGCAGTTCAGACACTGATGTCTGCCCTGATCTTGTACACAGCCCTAAGAGCTGTGAGAGTTTATTTTTCTAGAAAACTCCAGCAATTCATTAGGGCCAGGCACAGACAGTAAAAAAGCGAGTCTGCAAATGTGTGACTCAAAAATACCTAATTTTGCATTTCGACTTGAACGAATGATGGGACATTATTGTACTCCCAGTGCCAGCTCAGTTTCAGCCGAGCAGGAGTGTTCCTGCAGGAAACCTCAGGGGGCAGACATTTGAATCATCATATTCCCTGGAGCCTTAGTGTCTGTCGGTGATGCTGAAACACTGATGGGACCCATCAGGCAGAGAAGGGTCAAAGATGACAAATTCTATGGGATTACACAGAATATAACTAAAAGTCACATCTAATCTTTTAGCAAGTGGCCTCTTCCTGTGTTGTCTTTTCTTGCCAAGGGAAGAATTGTTTTCTGTTTTGTTTGGTTTTAAATCAGTCCCCAAATCCCAAACTTTGAAAACCAGGAAACTGAAGTTTCTAACTTGTTTCATAGAGAAGCATTTTTTTAAGAGAGAGTGCAATATTGGGTCAGATGGAGAATAGATTGACTCGGCCTCAAGTGAGTTCCTGCATCGATGGCACCAGCACTTCTCAGGCTCACATCAGGCTCATTGAGATGCCTGTTGCCTTCACAGATTCTCTGTCCAGTGATTGTAGCAAACAAGGAAGTAATTCCATTACAGATTGTGATTAGTGCTGTGGGGAAAGTCAACAAGATGCTGAGATGCAAAGTGTATCAGACAGCTTTTGCTGCATAACAAACGATCACATCTCAGTGACAATCAGGAATCAGCATTTCTTACCCACATGTGTGTCTCAGGCAGGAAAGTGAGGACATTTTGCCCAGCATGAGGCCTGGCCATATGACGAAATATGCTCTTAGCTTCTGGGGCTTAGATAGAGATTATAGAGTGTGGACATCTTTGGGGGCCATTATTATGTCAAATAACTTTTCAAATGGATAACAAACAGAAGATTTGATGGGAAAATTTTAGAATATGTGAATAACCTAATGTTTTAAAAGAATGTGTTGATAACCAATGTAAGGGAAAGACAGATATTATATTTGTTTATAAGCTAACAAGTAGGAAAAGATGGCTGTCTACTTTCTGGTTTAAAGATGTTTTCATGTGCATATGTGTGCATGTGTTAGTCGCTCTGTTGTGCCTCCCTCTTTGCAACCCCATAGACTGTAGCCCACCAGGCTCCTCTGTCCATAGTGTCATATAATGAAGAATATAAAAACATCAACCTAAAATACTACCTGGACTGTCATCCTGGACTGTCTCATGAAAATCAGAAATTTATATTTAAACTGCCCACACAAGTATTCATATCTGTTTAATTATTAAATAGAGGTCAAGCTTGATTGAAAGTTGTTAGACTCTAGAGATGTGTAATAGGCTTTTCACAATGTCTGGAGGTGAGAGATGGGACCTACCAGGGCTGAGCTCTGTGCTGAGGAAGCAGACGACCTCTGGACACTTGTTCATGAACCTGTTGTACCTGAGAAAACCTGATCAGTAGACACTGTGGGTGGACATTTTGAGCTGATACTTAGATGTCACCATGAAGCCCTTAAGGAATTTGAAGAAGATGCTGAAAGGATGTTCTGAAGTTCTAAGGAACAATTATTCAGATTTACACACTCTCGAAAATATTTTACCTTTAAGAATGGAGCGAAGCCCTCTAATGTCTCCCTTGCTGCTGCTAAGTTGCTTCAGTCGTGTCCGACTCTGTGCGACCCCACAGACGGCAGCCCATCAGGCTCCCGTGTCCCTGGGATTCTCCAGGCAAGAACACTGGAGTGGATTGCCATTTCCTTCTCCAATGCATGAAAGTGAAAAGTGAAAGGGAAGTCACTCAGTCGTGTCCGACTCCTAGCGACCCCATGGACTGCAGCCTACCAGGCTCCTCCATTCATGGGATTTTCCAGGCAAGAGTACTGGAGTGGGATGCCATTGCCTTCTCCAATGTCTCCCTTGGAACTTCTTTTTTTCCCTTTTCAAAAGAACAAGAATAATGAAACCATTGGTAATGAACCTGTTTCAGTTATATTCATATTTACATATATTTTTTGTGAACATAGATATATCAAAGATTGTGGATTTAACTTTTCTTGGGGATACAAGTCAAAGAGCACCTAACTGCAGTTTGGGGAGGGGGCTGCTCCCTTGAAGGCTTTGGGGTGGGATCCCCTTCCTTATGCAGTTATAACATCTGAACAGCAGAAAATAAATGATAGGAAAGAAATAGGAATGCCCAATGCAAAGTATTCAGTTCTACTTAAAGTAGAATCCTAATTCTAACATATGAGCATTAAAGCACAATTACTAGCATATTTAAAATAAACATTATCCAAATACATGCAGTAATAAGGAATTTGGTAGTGATGGAAAGGAGATATTTAAATGTATATGAATATAAATACACTGCAAAATGAATAGAATTAACATGCATTTATGCCTCCTTGCAGAGCCCTCCAATACACCTTTCTCTGCTCCAGACTTCAGCGTTGTGGTTTGGCCTCACTGTGTGTTGGGCACATGGACTTATGTCTGATAACAGTTTCATTTAATTGTATAATCACTTTATTCTCCCTGATCCCTATTTTATCCCTCCCTCTCCCCAATGGTAACCACTAGTTTGTTCTCTGTATCTGTGAGTCTGCTTCTTTTTTTGTCATATTCACTAGTTGTATTTTTTTTAGATCCCACATATAAGTAATACTATATAGCATTTGTCTTTCTCTGGTTTATCTGATAATCTTTAATTACTGGTGAAAAGCTGCACATTTGTTCGAGCCTTAAGCCTCTAGAACACCTTGTCACCCTCTCTGATACGTAACTCAATCATCTGTCCCCTCACCCCTTGGGAAACAGGAAAGCTTCCAGTGCAGGGACCTTGTGTTGTTTACCTTTGTCACCATGGCAACCAGTATATTGCTGGCATAAAGTGTGCAGCCATCAAGGGTTAGGATGGATGGTGAATGATTAAGAGCTATGTGAATGATGGAGCTCTGAGCCACAAAAGCAACGTGGAAACTCAAAAGTCAGAGCTAGCTAGTGGTCCAGAGGTTTCAGTTGCTGCTGCTGCTACTGCTGCTAAGTCACTTCAGTCATGTCCGACTCTGTGCGACGCCATAGATGGCAGCCCACCAGGCTCCCCCGTCCCTGGGATTCTCCAGGCAAGAACACTGGAGTGGGTTGCTATTTCCTTCTCCAATGCATGAAAGTGAAAAGTGAAAGTGAAGTCGCTCAGTCGTGTCTGACTCTTAGCGACCCCATGGACTGCAGCCTACCAGGCTCCTCCATTCATGGGATTTTCCAGGCAAGAGTACTGGAGTGGGGTGCCATTGCCTTTCAGTTACCAAAGGTCAAAAGCCAGTGGACCAGAGAGAGATGGGGGTAGGCAAAGACAGATGTGCATGGGCAGGCAGTTCCAGGACTGGGGTGGGCATCGTTAGACATGAAACATGCAGGCAGCCAGGAAGGGGCACCATCACAAGAATTAAGTAGTCACTGGTGGAATGACCTCCTCAAGAGGCAGGCCTGTGTTTGTTTTCTTTGTATTACTTTTTGGCCTTACTTTGAGGCATGTGGGATCTTAGTTCCCTGACCAGGGATTGAACCTGTGCCCCTGCAATGGAAGCTTGGGGTCTTGAACACTGGACCACCAGGGAAGTCCCAGGCCTGTGTTTGACAATTGCTGTGACATCTCTTGGTTGGATAGATGCTGGCGTCCTAGTGTGCTGCCTATCTCAGTGTGGGGACAGCGTCTCAGTGACCAGCACAGGTCATCCTGTGTCTGGAACACATCCCAGCCTCAGAAGGCAAAGCGAGTTTGGTAATTTTGTAGCTGACCTGAAGAAAGGAGTCCTTTTCTGAAGGGAACATTTCTAGATTCAGAAGGTGTGATGCATACTCAGTGGTGGCTGGGAAAGGTGTGGGGTAACAGGAGACCTGGGTTTACATGTTCTTCTGTATATGCAGGTATTGGCCACTTGTCAAATACACCCCATATCTGCCAGGTGAGGAGGAAGCTGTGCCTCTAAATGCAGTCAGGGGCTGGGGAACTCTGCTGGGGGTAGGGTGGGGAAGGTTATATCCATGCTCACATTTGCTATTTCTGCACAATTTGGGATCCTGTAGATCTGAGTTGCTTGTTGTGTGATTTTCCTTCCCTGAAGAACTTCTTTTTGCATTCCTTACACAGAAAATCTGTTGGTTGCAAATCCTCTCAGTTTTTGTCTTAAAATGGCTTTTTTGCTTGCCCAGTGAAGGACAGCTTCACTGGGTATAGAATTTTTGATTGAAGAACTTTTCTGTTTCAGCACCATGAATATGTCATTCCAACTTCTTCTGGCTTCCACAGTTTTTGGATGTCATATATCTTGTCATTATCCACTTTTACATAATGTGTTATTTATTTCCAGCTCTTTTAAGCTTTTTCTCTTTTCTTAGACTTTCAGTAGTCTGGCTGTGATGTATCCCAGGGTGAGTTTTCTTTGTTTTATTGCCCTTGGGGTTCTTTAAGATTCTTAGATTTCTGTAAAAGTGAGAACTGGCTGCAAAGGACATGAAGGACATTCTGGGTCTTGTTGTGGTGATTTCACTGATGCAAGCATTTGCCAAAACTCATTGCACTTTACTCTTAGTATCTATTCATCTCACTGTATGCAGCCTAGACAAGTGACTTAAAGCTTTAATGCAAAAAAGTGTAACGAAGCTAGATGTGTTGATTTTTCCTTAATAAATGAGTCTATTAGAACTAAGTCTGGGGATTCAATTTGCCATTTCATTTCTGAGGACATTTTAAAAATCTCTGCACATATTTTATCTTCTAAATGATATAAGTTGTGGTTAAAATGAAAAAAAATAGGTAATGTAATAAAAAAGAAAGATACTTTAAAATCATTTTCTAAACCATTAGGGGGAGGATCTTCATACTAAGAAGATGTGGTCAACAGAAAAGTAATCCATGAAACTGAAAGGGATACATCTTGAGATTGTGTGTGTGTGTGTGTGTGTGTGTGTGTGTGTGTGTGTGTGTGTGTGTGAAATAGAAAGGAAGTTAAGGAGGCAGGAGAAGATGAATGAACTTGAAGGTGATGGGAGGGAGGATTTGTGAATTTGGCTGCTCTATTTCACAGCAGATGTTGGGTTGTGGATGCCGGCCAGTAGGCTAACACTAGGTAAATTTTTGAGCTCAAGGAGTTGAGCTCTGCAGAGATAACTCACTGTCACGCACTAATGTTCTGCTCCCCTCAGTCCTTCACCCTGTGTCAACGACTGTAAATTAACATACGACTTCTTGAGTTCACCTGTGACATTTCTTCATCTGTTCATTCATTCAACCAATACTTGTGTGCTAACTGCCTGCTAAGCATTCTTTTATGTGTCCAGAATACAGTGATCACAAGCAGGGCAAATAGGACCCTTGCACTCATGTGTTTGCGTTTGTGTGAGAGAGAATCAGGTGATAAGAGAAATAAAGGTGATTGCAACCAATGCACGCAGCAGGGTCCTGTGACAAGGAGTCCCTGAGGTGAATGTGTCTGTTGCAGCTTAAATGACCAATGAAGGCCTAAACATCACATCTCGGACCTAAGCCAAAGGGACAGACAGGCATGTACCATCTACAGACAGAAATTGCATTGTTTTCTTGCCAGTTTCCTTGGTAGGTGAAAAAATACCATGGATGAAAAATTAACAAAAAGGCTGGTTTTTCAAAGTGCGCTGGGCTCTTTCTGGGGAGAGAAGTTGCGGACAGTCTGTGCCTCTCCCTGGAGCCCCCTGTGTGGATGACTCACTGTCCAAGACTCAAGAGTACAGAGAACAAAGAGAAGCAGGGCTGGCTGATGGCTGCCCCACAGCCCTGCAGCCAGAGAGGGAAGCACGGGGCTGGGGAGATAAACACACCAGGTCACAAGGCAGTTAGTCATGGTCACCTGTGTGTGTTCCCCAAGGGAACAAGATGGTAACAATACAAACAGTCTCTCCTGCTGGGTCAGCAAGACAGGAAGACTCCCAGCCAGCAAAGCTGGACATCTTACACCCGCCAAGAGCAGATGTGAACACAGCTCGATGAGGCATGTGGATGGTCATTAGTCTGCACCTGGACCACTCCCTGGAGTGTGGAGACACCCCAGACTGAGGCTCTGATTCTCCATCAATGTGAAGCTGGAGGCAGCGACTGTTCATGGCTGATGCTCAATCAGTGTGGAACCAAACTGGGCTTCCTGGCAAGAGAGGTGAAAGGGAAGAAGGGAAGGACAGGGCAGAGTCCCATGGGGTAGAAGGTAAGCCTTGTTTCCAAGTCACTGTTTTCCTAGAGGGACTGCAGGAGAGCTCCATGCAGGAAGCTAATGGCTGGAAGAATGAGTGTGGGAGAGCTTGGTGCAGGAGACCCAGGAGGCTAACAACCAAAAGAATGCTCCCCAAGATCAGCCGGCCTCCAGGGGAATGGACTCCATCACCTGGTGGTTCTTCACTCCTTACCATTTGCAGGTCCCTTGGCACAGAATTCCACAAACGGGCCTAGTGGTTCAACAAGCCCTACAAGGTCTTCTGGTCGGCTGTGCACACCCACAGGCACTGGGATTACTGCTCTGGGAGCAGCTGCTCTCCCACAGTTTTCACATCTTGTCACGTCCTTCTGGTGACATTGGATGGGATGTGCCAAGCACTGTGCCAATGTTGAGGAGTGTTCCAAGGCTGTGGTACTTCACTCCTGCCTTCTAGAGGCCTCTGGTCAGTGTAGGATGTCACACATCTGTCCCCTAGGGTGACGTGTTGCCAAGGGCTCTCATCTGACAAAGCCTCCTCGCTGGAAGGTGGTGAGAATTTGGGGAGCAACATGTAGAAGGGGCTTTCCTCCTCCAAATGATAAACTAAGACAACTGAAGTTCTCAGAAATGCGACCCATGAACCTCAAAATTGCTTTTAAAAAGTGCTCCCTCTGGATTTTGACAGCTTGTTTTGCAGAGCAGATTTTAGGTGTGTATTATTTATTTTACATTTTTTTTCCTTCCATATCCTCTCTGACCTGACTCTCCAAAGCTGCTGCTTGGTTGAAAGTAAACGTGTGGACAGCCAACCACACTTCTTATATTTTGAATCATCTTAAAAATGACTGAAGCATTTGTTCCCAAATGGCTGCCTTCTGCTACACCTGAGCTGCGGTACAGTCCCTGAGGATTGAAGTTGGGGCACTGAGTAGTCTTACAAACATATGACACCCCAGAACCAGGGGTGATGAGGGCTAGGATCTCCAGTCAGGAGCCACATCTGGTGGATATCTAAATTACTCCCTCTTTCTGCATGTTTTCCTCTGGACTTGGCAGGATTTCCACCTACGGGAAAGCTGTGAGCAGTACGGTCGGTCCTGGACTGCTGGCACCACTGATAGCCCCTCCCCATGTGCCACGTGGAGACCCGGAGCTCCAGGCCTGGGCAGGGCCTCTGTGCAGAGAGACGATGTGACAGTGGATGAACCATGCTCTACCTCACCTTCTCAGGCCTGGGAAGAGAAACACAGAGACCATCCATCCAAAAACCTTGGACCCTTAGGTTCCAAGGGGCAGAAGTTGTAACATGGTTAAAAGAAATAACCCACTTCTTAGTTGTAACCCACTTCTCTTAGTCCTATAGGTGGTTTACTGAATTGGCCCAAAGCCCTAGCTCAGAGGTTTCACTTGTACATGAAAAGTTTTCCCAGCGTGAGTAAATATCATACACGTTCCTAATGCCCCCAGCCTTATTCAGCCTCTGAGGGCTGTTCTGCCTCCAGGAGAAAGGTCAAAGCTCATGGCAGAGGAGAGTGGGGAGCTCTGCAGAGGGCAGGGCAGCTCCCCGACCCCTGCCTTTGAATCTGTTGGCTGAATCCTGCCCTTGACTTCATGCAAAGGCATTGTCCACTCAATGAGAGGCCTCAGAGCTTATGCCCTTGGAAACGCCTTCCTCTTTCTGAGTGGGGCTGGTTAATCAATTGATTCCATGAAGAGAATTCTTCATCTCCACGTTGGATGTTTGTGTTGGCCTGCTGTCTGCCAAACCCACCCACGCAGGGCCGTGAGAATGTGCTAGGAAAGCCTTTTTCTTTGGGTGCTTGAACTTGAGTTATTCAGTTTGGCCTCTTTTCCATAGTTCAGCCTTTCAGACTTTAGCAGGAAATTTTCAGTGTGCTTATACAATGTCCTGTGTGTTTTAATACATTTCTACCTGAAGGGTAGCTTTCTTTTTCCCCCTTCTAATAGAACATCGCAACAAGACAACTACCTCATGACATTATGAATCCAGTGTATATTTACAACTGGAGTTCTGAATGTTGGCTCGATTTCTTCTTGGAAATGGTGAAATTAGAGAAAGTGAAAGTGTGTGGTGGGTCCTCTCTGGGGAAGGCGGCCATGTGAAGGCCAACGGTGGGCGCCAGTGTTTACGACCTGGTCAGGCTGGATCAACACCTGCTTTGTTTGTTCCCTGTGAATGGGACTGACCCTCAGACATCATGGAACCAGGGGGATGCCTGCTAGGCAATTTCTCGAATATCAGAACTCAGTCTCTTGCTTTTCTAACTTGCGAACGTTTTGCTTCAGCTTCTGTGGGGCTGAACTACACAAACCACAGCTCCAGGGCCAAATCTACCTCTGTGTGAAAGTTGCTCAGTCGTGTCTGACTCTTTGCGACCCCATGGACTATCCAGTCCATGGAATTCTCCAGGCCAGAATACTGGAGTGGGTAGCCTGTCCCTTCTCCAGTGGATCTTCCCGACTCAGGAATTGAACCTGGGTCTCTGGCCTTGCAGGCAGATTCTTTTCCAACCAAGACTTCACTTTGACTTTTCACTTTCATACATTGGAGAAGGAAATGGCAACCCACTCCAGTGTTCCTGCCTGGAGAATCCCAGGGACAGGGGAGCCTGGTGAGCTTCCGTCTATGGGGTCGCACAGAGTCGGACACGACTGAAGCGACTTAGCAGCAGCAGCAGCAGCAATCTACCTCTGCCTGTCAGTTTTTAAGATGATCTGCATGAAAAAATCGAGATAAATCATGACAATTGCATGTTAACCTGACTTCAAGATTCAGTGCCCACAAATAAGGTTTTACTGGATCATGCATGGCCTTTATTTATTTGTTCACATATTGTCTGTGTGCTTTTGCATGGGGAGGGCAGAACTGTGCCCTCATCTAAGATCTTTACTGGTCTGGTCCTTGGAGCTGGAGGATTTATTGTTAGAATTTTTAATTCAGTTGAAATCTTTGGCTCCTCCAACCTATTTTCATGCCCCAGTGTGTTTTTACATATATTGTTTCCAACTAAACAAAGCTGTTACTTCCAATTTCTGTCCAATTTTTACCGTCTTTATGGTGCCCCTGGCACTTCCTCTGCTCTTTGGTAGCATGTCTGATCTCACTGTGTTCTTGTTCTGTGCTGGAGGGCTGAAGTCTCAGCAAGGTGACTCTCATATAGGAGTCATCAAACACTTGTTTGTTTATGAATAAATTAACAAATAAACAAACAGAAGACAATTCATTAAAATATTTCTTTCCCTGTTTATGCAGCTCTTCTGGAATTCCTAACCACACATAAGTAGAATTCTCTCAGCCTACCCTCTGTGTCTCCCAGCTACTGTTTAATTTCTCCCTTGTTGCTCTGTGTTGAGTTCTGAGTGAACTCTGTACTGCCATCCACTTCACTAAATTTATCTTTGCCTTGGTATCCAACCAAGCAATAGATACAGCTTAGTGTGTCTATCTATTGATGTAATTCACTAATTGTATGACTACATTGTAAATTCCTAAGACATACAGTTGCTTTTGTCAGTGTCATCTTCTTCATTTCTGTTTGTAAAAAATAATTTCTTGTTTACATTTCAAGATTTAATTAATTAACTTTTTTGAGGATGCCAAACAACTTAGTTTAAAGTCATTTTCAGTGTGTTTCACAATTTTTAGTTTTTGCTTTGGTGAATCCATGTCCCAATTATCTTTTCTGGCTTTATGTTTTTTCACATGTTTTTTAAATTTTTTAAATCTTTTCGTCATGCTGAGAGGCATAGAGGACCTTAGTTCCCCGACCAGGGATTGAATCTGCCTCCCCTGCATTGGAAGTGCAGAGTCTTAATCACTGGACCACCAGGGAAATCCCTCTTCATATGCTTTTGAATCATGTTTTGTTTTTTTTTGTATTGAAAGAAAAGTTCTTCTTTGTCTCATTCCTTCTCTCTCTCTCTCTCTGCTCTTCTTCAAGCCCTTCCTCCACACCTCTGTGCTCACCTCTCCTTCTGACTCTTCTGTGTTTTTCCCACCTGGACCCCTGGGGATGGAGAGTTAAGATGTGCCCTTGGATGATGTTGGGTATTCAGGCTTTCTCACTAGTCATACCTACAATCTCTCTCTTCCCTAAGCTCCTTATAAACCATAAATGCTTTTCCAGCATCATTTTGAAAACTGGGGAGCTGTAACCCAAACCCTTGTTTTAGTCAGTGATTCCTATAGTGGCCTCCTTGCTGACACTGAGCATGTAATGAAATGCTGCCCAGGAAGTCCACTTTGGTCTCCAGTGTCTGCCTCGAGGATGCCTGCACACAGCTTTTCATTTCTGTTCCATTTCTAACCTTAGAAATATTTATCTTGTGTGACTGACTGTTTATGTGTTTCTGGTGACCCTCTTCACATTTTACCTATGATCTCTACATGTTTAGAGCCAAGAAAGTAGTTCTTACCATGAATTACTCTGTCACCTGGAAGCCCCTGGCTCTTGGAATTTTCTGGAATTGGAAGACCCCCACAACCTCATGCCTTCCCACTTGCTTCTTGCCTCACAGATATTTGGCCATGAGTTTCCTGTGAAGCTTTCCCTGTGCTGGAAAAAGTCCTTGCTTCTAGGATGCTTATGGTCTGTCTGAGGCCAATCAGTGTCTAGAATCAGAAGGCCCAGTGGCCCAGCACGCTGTGATTGTGGTGCCAGTCTCCTGTGGATATTCCTGACTGTAGGCCTGCAGCTGGTTCTTCCCTAGGGACTGTCTTCACCTGTACAAAGCTGCAGGTAACACTCATCTGTAGGGACAGCCGACATCAAATTTCTGGTCAGCGATGGAGTGGGTGGGGTGCAAACACTTAGCCCTGTTGCCTCAGTCCTAGGTATCTGCGAAGGGTCATTCCCACTCCAGGCTTCCCAAAGACCAGCTGAGGGCCCCCCTGGAGCTGCTTTCCAGGCCAGCATCTCCCCTGTCTCAGTCCTGCCCCTTGCTCCCCTGTCATGTCCTTGCCTAGAGCTCTTCTCCCAGTAACTGTCTGCACAGCAGCCCCAACTCAGAGGCTGTCTCCTGGTAACTAGCCCGGGACAGCAGCTCACACTGTAAAATACCAAGTGTTAGATACAGACACTATGCAATGTAGGGGTCAGAGGGAGGTCCTTGTGGTCAAGGTGGTAAGGAAAGATGTAGAAGCAGTGAGACCTGGTCACAAGCGGTAAGTTTGGAAGCACAGGAGGAGTGGACACATGATACTGGAGGCTTCACATCCCCTTCCCTGGCCACTCAGCCACCTCCCCCCGACCCTGCATACCCCAAGCACTGTTTTCTCTCTGATCATATCAGCTTTGGTGTGGAGAAACTTTTAGAAGAGGTTACAACACTTTAAAACTTATTAAGTAATAGTACATAAAGCCAGAGTAATAAATGATAGATCCAAATGGGAAAGGGAGAGGGAAAATATTGTTTTGGCTTCAATAATCTGCCAACAACAAAATTGGAAATAGAGATCTGAGCTTTTGCAAAGGAGGATTAAGGGGCGGGGCACGGGGGAATTCCAAGTCCCACTTGGAGACATGCCGTGGAAGATTCTGGTTCAGGCGGGAAGAATTCTGGGCGAATAAGCTCGTCGTTTATTCTTCCATAGCTTCTGCAGTGTTCCCAGAAAGCCTCTCTGACTCATTCTTTTTAGCAGAAAAGGGTTCTGAGCAGTGCTAGAATGATGGCTTCGCTGAGATTTCAAACAGCATATGTGGTCAATGTGTATTTCTTCTCTCCATTCGTATTAGTTTTGTGCCAACGAAATGGCACAAAACTTCTTGTAAGTCAGATGTTGAGTGTTAGAACCTTCTTATACTTAGCCTTGAAGCCTGACTGTCCAGTTTGTTTTGAAGTTGCAGCACGCTCTTTTCAGCTAATGCATGCTAAGTCAATTCAGTTGTGTCCGACTCTTTGTGACCCTATGGACCATAGCCCGTCAGGCTCCTCTGTGCATGGGATTCTCCAGGAAAGAATATTGGAGATCCCCCTCCAGGGGATCTTCCTGATCCAGGGATTGAACCCACATCTTCTGTGGCTTCTGCATTGGAGGTGGATTCTTTTACCACTGAGCCACTGGGAAGCCCATCTAGTAGGTATTTATATTCAATCTCATTTTGAAGAGAAAAAGAAAAAAGTTTCATGTATCAACTTGCTTTTCATTTCTTCTGTCTGGAGCCTAAAATTATGGGTGATTCATAAAACAGAAATACTTGCTTTCCAAGTATTTTTTTTCTAAATGCCATGTATATAAGCCACATGGTGCTTCTACTACGTCTTTCTAAATAAATTGTAGTCAGATAATAAAAGTATTTTGGGGAAGGCTAAAGGAGACTTTAAGAAGTATTTTTTTAAAAAAAAAACCTCTTAAAACTCTGTATTTATACAGAATTTGCATTTAATTCATTAACTTGGGGGCTTCCCTGGCAGCTCAGTTCGTAAAGATTCTGCCTGTAGTGCAGGAAACCTGGGTTCAACTCCTGAGTTGGGATGATCCCCTGGAGAAAGAAATGGCAACCCACTCCAGTATTTTTTCCTGGAAAATCCTATGCACAGAGGAGCCTGGCGGACTACAGTCCATGGGGTCCAAAGGGTCAGACGTGACTTAGTGACTAAACCACTATCCATAAAACCATATCAGTGAATTTTTTTGCCGTTTCATTCTTACCGCAAAGAAGATTGCACAAGGCTCAGAGCTCTTCTGGAAGAATTGCTAAAATAGGGGGGATGCATTGCTTCTTAATAAAAAAATTTCCAGATTAGCTTACAACATGGGGAAGCATAGATCTTTCATATTAAAAGTCACCTTTAACATCACTTGAAACCATAGATCAGAAGTGGTGACTATAGCAATAACCTTTGAATTCTTTCAAGAGAGTAATAAATGAGGAGCTAGACATATTTAAATCCAAATTCTTGGATGGAATCTATGGAGTAACTGTTGTCTTTTTTAAAGCCCTATTTGAGGAAATACATTAAAAATAAACAAAATCAATCAATAAAACCTAAAGTTAAAGTTGATTGGAAAAACTCTACTTTTTCCTCCTTGTTATTTATTCCTTCCATTAATGTTGAATTTCTTCTGCTTAATAACCAGAGAAAACAGTGTATAATTATGCAGGTTGGTGCCACGTCATGCTGGCCATGAATTGCCTATTTTGTGAATCTGCTATCTAAGTTACTTTGAGAAATCATTCTGAAGTTAGTATATATATATTATTTCTTTTAAATATATACCCCATTTTCTTATGATTCTCATTATGAATGATTATTTATTAGGTGACATAGCTTTGGATAATTCATATTTCTTGTATAAATAAGAGTGACTACTCAAAACACATGGGCAACATAACACCCTCAATTATTCCTATGCACACAAAATACTTCAAAAACCAGAAAAACAGAGATCATTTCTAGAAATACCCTGAGTTAATTGGAGCATGGCTGTAATTGGGGTGTGTGTATGTGAGTATATGTATGTGTGTGTGTAAGAGAACAAATATCTTTTTACCCTTTCCTCTTGCTCTTACTCATGACTGGGGTTCCACATTTCCCTTTCACTGCCCTTCAGCCTGAAGAAACTACATTTGTGCTTCTTTTAGAGCAGACCTCCAGGTGACAAATACTCTCAGTTTTCCTTCATCTGAAAATATCTTCATTTGCCCTCATTCCTGGAGGATGTTTTCACAGGGTATAGAATTCTGGGTTCGTAATTCTTCTTTCATAACTTTAAAGGTGTCATTCCAGCTATCCTGGTCTTCATCATTTGTGATGAAAAGCACATAGTAATTCAAACTGCTGTCCCCCTGAGTATAATGTGACATTCTCTTCTCTCTGCTTTCAGAGTTTTTCTTTTCCTTGGGTTTCTAGCAGGTTGGTTATTCTGAGTCTGGCATGGTTTTTTCAAGTTCATCCTTTTAGGATTTGCTGAGCTTGTTGAATGTGTAGATTATGTCTTCAAAAAATTGGGGGAAGTATTGACTATCATCCAGTCTTTTTTCTGCACTAGCCTCTCTTTCCTCCCCTTCAGAAAACCTAATGACAGAAGTGACTCAAACATGGACCTTTGATCCTTTGATCCGGGGCCTGTGATTTCTTTTACTCTCTGATATTTACAGTGGATAATTTCTATTAATCTCTTCAAGTTACTGGCTTATTTCTTCATCATCTCTACTCTATTACCGAGTCCATCAAATGAATTTTAAATTTAAGATATTATATTTTTTTTCAATTCTAAATTTCTCCTTTTTTCTGTTTCTCTACTGAGAGCTTCCATCTTTCCATTCATTTCAAGATTGTTTACCTTGAGCTCATGGAGTGTAGTTGTAATGGACGTTTTAAAGTCATTTTCTAATAATTTAAACATCTGGATAATTTCAAGGTTGACTTTATTGTCTTTTCTCTTGGGACTTGGTCAGATTTTCCTGGTGTTTTCTATGCCAAGTAATATGGGTTTATATCCTGGTCACTTTGAATATTATGTTATGAATCATTGGGTCATCTTAAATCCTCTGGAGAAAGTTGTTTTTTTTTTTCCCCTTTGTTTCTCTGTTTCCAACAGGTAATCAGTCTGGTTGGTTTCAGCTCACAAGCTTTGTCTCACTTTCTGTGACAGGTGGTTCCAATGTCAGTTCTCAAAACTTTGCTTTTCTATTTGGGTCTTCCCTGCACATGCACTCCTCAGGGGTCAGTCTGGGACCCATGTGGTTCTTTATATTGTAGTTCGGTTCTCAAAGCTCCTTTGGGTCTGTTGCACACATGTGTAGTTTGGGGGTGAGACCAGAACTTGTACTGGTTTATAACAGAATTAGAGGATTCCCATTTAGTCTTCAGCTCTTGAGACCCCTTTCCCCAGTTCCCCTGGTCAGAGAGATGGAATGGGGTGGGGGAGACTTGATGTCTTCAGGGCAGGAGCCAGTTTGAAATCAGGAGTCTTTAGGGCAGGATCAGGAGGGGAAAAAAGCATTTTGAAAGAGTATATATTTGATGGTATTATACTCCAATTAATTAATTTAGTCTTATTGTTAGTTTGGAAGAAGTTATAGGGTTGAAACAAGATAGATACAACAAAGTCCTACTCTATAGCATACGTCCCATCACTACATGGGAAATAGATGGAGAAACAGTGTCAGACTTTATTTTTCTGGGCTCCAAAATCACTGCAGATGGTGACTGCAGCCATGAAATTAAAAGACGCTTACTCCTTGGAAGGAAAGTTATGACCAACCTAGATAGCGTATTCAAAAGCAGAGACATCACTTTGCCAACAAAGGTTCGCCTAGTCAAGGCTATGGTCTTTCCTGTGGTCATGTATGGATGTGAGAGCTGAACTGTGAAGAAGGCTGAGCGCCGAAGAATTGATGCTTTTGAACTGTGGTGTTGGAGAAGACTCTTGAGAGTCCCTTGGACTGCAAGGAGATCCAACCAGTCCATTCTGAAGGAGATCAGCCCTGGGATTTCTTTGGAAGGAATGATGCTAAAGCTGAAACTCCAGTATTTTGGCCACCTCATGCGAAGAGTTGACTCATTAGAGAAGACTCTAATGCTGGGAGGGATTGAGGGCAGGAGGAGAAGGGGACGACAGAGGATGAGATGGCTGGATGGCATCACTGACTCGATGGATGTGAGTCTGAGTGACCTCCGAGAGCTGGTGATGGACAGGGAGGCCTGGCGTGCTGCAGTTCGTGGGGTCGCAAAGAGTCGGACACGACTGAGCGACTGATCTGATCTGATAGATGTCCTATACAAATAATAACCAAAAAAGTACTGAGGTGGCTACATTAATATTAGACAAAATATACATTGAGTCAAAAATATTTACAAAAGGACATTGTATATTGATAAAAGGTCAATTCAAGAAGATGTAACAATTATAAACATTTACTCAACAAACAGCAGAGCCCAAAAATATATGTATCAAACAAATTGGCAGACCTAAAGGGAGAAATAATCATACAGTAATAACTGGCTATTTCAATAGCCCACTTTCAATACTGTAGAGAACACCTAAATAGAAGAATGATGAAGAAAAAGACTTGAACAATACTATAAACCAACTAGGCCTAACAGATAAATATGAAACCTTCCACTCGATACTAGGAGAATACATATTATTCGCAAGTTTATATGAAATATGCTCCAGGGTGGACCATATGTTAGATCATGAAAAATTCTCACAAAATTTAAAAAGACTGCTGGAATGTAAAGTCAAGTGGGCCTTAGAAAGCATCACTACAAACAAAGCTAGTGGAGGTGATGAAATTCCAGTTGAGCTATTTCAAATCCTGAAAGATGATGCTGTGAAAGTGCTGCACTCCATATCCCAGCAAATTTGGAAAACTCAGCAATGGCCACAGGACTGGAAAATGTCAGTTTTCATTCCAATCCCAAAGAAAGGCAATGCCAAAGAATGCTCAAACTACCACACAATTGCACTCATCTCAGAGAAGGCAATGGCACCCCACTCCAGTACTCTTGCCTGGAAAATCCCATGGACGGAGGAGCCTGGTAGGCTGCAGTCCATGGGATCGCTAAGAGTCAGACACGACTGAGTGACTTCACTTTCACTTTTCACTTTCATGCATTGGAGAAGGAAATGGCAACCCACTCCAGTGTTCTTGCCTGGAGAATCCCAGGGACGGGGGAGCCTGGTGGGCTGCCTTCTGTGGGGTTGCACAGAGTTGGACACGACTGAAGCAACTTAGCAGCAGCAGCAGCAGCATATGCTAATAAAGTAATGCTCAAAATTCTCCAAGCCAGGCTTCAGCAATATGTGAACCATGAAATTCCATATGTTCAAGCTGGTTTTAGAAAAGGCAGAGAATCCAGAGTTCAAATTGCCAACATCTGCTGGATCATTGAAAAAGAAAACATCAATTTCTGCTTTATTGACTATGCCAAAGCCTTTGACTGTGTGGATCACAATAAACTGTGGAAAATTCTGAAAGAGATGGGAATACCAGACCACCTGACCTGCCTCTTGAGAAACCTATATGCAGGTCAGGAAGCAATAGTTAGAACTGGACATGGAACAACAGACTGGTTCCAAATAGGAAAAGGAGTATGTCAAGGCTGTGTATTGTCACCCTGCTTATTTAACTTATATGCAGAGTACATCATGAGAAACGCTGGACTGGAAGAAACACAAGTTGGAATCAAGATTGCTGGGAGAAATATCAATAACCTCAGATATACAGATGATACCACCCTTATGGCAGAAAGTGAAGAGGAACTAAAAAGCCTCTTGATGAAAGTGAAAGAGGAGAGTGAGAAAGTTGGCTTAAAGCTCAACATTCAGAAAACGAAGATCATGGCATCTGGTCCCATCACTTCATGGGAAATAGAAGGGAAAACAGTGGAAACAGGGTCAGACTTTATTTTGAGGGGCTCCAAAATCACTGCAGTTGGTGACTGAAGCCATGAAATTAAAAGACGCTTACTCCTTGGAAGGAAAGTTATGACCAATCTAGATGGCATATTAAAAAGCAGAGACATTAAACAAAGCTCTGTCTAGTCAAGGCTGTGGTTTTTCCAATGGACATGTATGGATGACCATGTATGGAGAGTTGGACTATGAAGAAAGCTAAGCACCGAAGAATTGATGCTTTTGAACTGTGGTGTTGGAGAAGACTCTTGAGAGTCCCTTGGACTGCAAGGAGATCCAACCAGTCCATTCTGAAGGAGATCAGCCCTGGGATTTCTTTGGAAGGAATGATGCTAAAGCTGAAACTCCAGTACCATGGCCACCTCATGCGAAGAGTTGACTCATTGGAAAAGACTCTGATGCTGGGAGGGATTGGAGGCAGGAGAAGGGGACGACAGAGGATGAGATGGCTGGATGGCATCACCGACTCAATGGATGTGAGTTTGAGTGAACTCCAGGAGTTGGTGATGGACAGGGAAGCCTGACGTGCTGCAATTCACGGGGTCACAAAGAGTCGGACAAGACTGAGTGACTGAACTGAACTGGACTGAACTGAAAGCATACAAAGTATCTTCTCAAAGTACAATGGAATGAAACTAAGAAATTAATAACAGAAGGAAAATTCACAGGTCTATGGAAAAAACAATGCATTCTTAAACACCAGCAAGTCCAAGAGATAACTACAAGGGAAATTTAAGATTATTTAAAGGATTTCTCTGGTGGTGCAGTGGTTAAGACTCTGTCTGCCAATGAAGAGGACAGGTTTGATCCCTGGTCAGGGAAGATTCCACATACCATAGAACAATTAAGCCCATGTACCACAGCTACCGAGCTTGAGCTCTGGAGCCTGTGAACCGCAAGTACCAAGCCCGTATGGTGAAAACCATGCCTGTGCTCCGCAACAAGAGAAGCCACCACAATGAGAAACCCACGCACTGTGAAGAGTAGCCCCCAACTCACCGCAACTAGAGAAAACCAACACAGAGCAATGAAGCCTCAGCACAGCCTTAAATAAATTAATAAATAAATTTTAAATGGTATAAAGAGAGTAATCTATACATATATAAAAAAGAATACTTAAAGGCAAATGGAGACAAAACATAACATACTAAAACTTATTGGATGCACAAAAGCGATGTTCACGGGGGAATTCATAGCTGTAAACAACTGTATTAAAAAAAAAAAAGAATGATCTTAAATCAATAGTCTAGATTTACACCTTAAGGAGTGAAAAGGAGAAGGGCAAACCAAAACTCAAACCAGCAACAGGAAGGAAGAAATAAAGATGAGAGCAGAGCTAAATGAAACAGAGACTAGAAAAACCATAGTGAGAATCAGCAAAACCAAAAGTTGGTTCTTTGAAAAGTTCAACAGAATTGACAGACCCTTAACTAAATTTGAAAATCAAAAATGAGACAAACTGAAGCATTTTAGTTATATAGTTTAGACCTTTAAGCTTCAACTTTAAGGCCAATTATCTGTTCTTTTCAGGACTTAGAACTGATTGAATGGGCTCACTCAGATTATCAACGAAAAATATGTTAAAGTCAGTTCATTGCAGACTTCAGCAATATCTGTAAACTCACAGCGACATTTGATCAGTGTTAGATTATACTGACACCTTGACAGAGCCATTACAATATAGTTTTGTTTGCTAATTTATGCTGTATCTTGCTTTCTACTTGATTATTGCCAACACAGAGGAGCTATACTTAATTTTGCAAAATGATGTTGCATCTGAATCATTGCTGTGTATTTTTTCTAATAATTGGTCTGTGGATTAAGTTTGACATTCTATATTGATGATAAGGTCATCTGCAAATGACTCCATTTGATCACATTACTGGCAAATAATTCTAGTTATTACAACTCTTCTTTCTTTTTCTTATCTTAAAACACTGGCCAGTATACCTAGTGATATAAATGATGGGGGTTTCAGGTGTCCTTGGTGATTCTCTGATATTAATACAACTATGTCCACAATTCCACCAGAAACAAGACATTTGCTTTAGTTATGGTATACATTCTTTATTATCTTAAGGCCATTTCCTTCTATTCCCAGTCTTCAGAATATTATATTGTCATAAACAGATTTTGAGCTTAATGAAATTATTCTATGTATCCATTAATAAAATCATCAAATCAGCCTACCAGTGTATGACTTAACATTACAGATTTTGTTACTATTAAGCCACATTTGTTTTTCTGCAGCAAAGCTTATTTTGATGTATTTTTTTTAACTTCAGATTCCTTTTTACTGGCTATATATTTGCCTTGAACTTTACTTTAAAAAAATTTTTTACAGTAGATCCTTTTTGATTATCTCTGTACATGTTGATCCCAAACTCCTAACTATCTTGCCCTCCTACCCCGCTTCTCCTTGGTAACCATAAATTCATTCTCTAAGTCTGTGAGTCTGTTTCTGTTTTGTAAATTCTGTTTTGTAAATCATTTTTAAAATTTTAGGTTCCGTATATAAGTAATGTCATATGATATTTGTCTTTGTCTGACTTGGTTCACTTAGTGTTGTATTTTACTTTGCTATTTCAGCTGGTGAGCAAATATTGTTTTCAAATAATTTATGTCTATATTCATAAGTAAAATGGCCTTATAATTTCCTTCCCTTTTCTAGCCTTAATTAATTTTGAAATTAAACTTACTCTAAATTGTAAGATGTTTTAGGCAACTTTCCTTCTTTTTCTACTCTCTGGAACTACTTTTATAAGATAGGGATTATCTGTTCCTTCAAAGTTGGCAGAACTCCTTTATAATGCTTTCTGGACCAGAGGCTTTTTAGTGGTTCCATTTTGTGGTAACATATCTTATGATAAGGGCTTCCCAGGGGCGCAGTGATAAAGAATCCCCTTGCCAATGCCAGAGCTGCAGGAGATGAGGTTCAAATCCCTGGGTCGGGAAGATCCCCTGGAGTAGAAAATGGCAACCCACTTCAATATTCTTGCCAGGATAATCCCACAGACAGAGAAGCCTAACAGGCTTTGGTCTGTGGGGTCACAAAGAGTCAGACAAGACTGGGCACACAAACATGCAAGCAAGCATCCTGCGATAAACACAGTTTCAATCAGTGTTAATCATATAATTTTATAAAGGTAATAAGTTGCTTTTAGCTTTAAACTAATAATTAAGAGAGTCATTATTACATTTCATATACGTTTGAGTCATTCTATAGAAAAGATTGCTGTGCTGTGCTTAGTCACTGAGTTGTGTCTGACTCTGCTACCCCATGGCCTGCAGCCCATCAGGCTCCTCTGTCCATGGGGATTCTCCAGGAAAGAACACTGAAGTAGGTTGCCATGCCCTTCTCCAGGGGATCTTCCCAACACAGGGCTCAAACCCAGGTCTCCCACATTTCAGGCAGATTCTTTACCGTCTGAGCCACCAGGGAAGGCCATAGACTAGATGATGTAGACACATCTCCTATGTGAACTTGTGGGAAGGTCAGAATGAGTGTGGTCATCCTAGCTTCACTCACGTCTCTCTGCTCTCCTCCCCAGGACACACGGGACGACTGTTAAAGTCTCTGTGCTTCACCAGTCTCTCCTTCTTGTTGCTGCACATCATTTTCCACATCACATTGGCGAGTCTGGAGGCACAGCACCGCATCGCACCTGGTTACAACTGTGAGTATGATGGGGCCTTTTTACCATGCTGTGAACGTGCCTAACAAAGCTATGTGTTGTGACATTCATAGAAATCTAGGCAACGATTATATTAAGGAAAAAAAAAAACAACTGTGGGAGTTTTTGGCCATTTGTCAACCTCATGCATTATAAATATATACAAAGAAATTCATGTACCTTGACAATGAGGTAATGTGAACGCCTTAATTAATGCATCTTCAACACATATTAGCTACTAGACTCCAACTTGTATGCAACACACTATGGCTGGG
Organism: Tragelaphus eurycerus; assembly: GCA_935064755.1. Classification (NCBI taxonomy): domain Eukaryota; kingdom Metazoa; phylum Chordata; class Mammalia; order Artiodactyla; family Bovidae; genus Tragelaphus; species Tragelaphus eurycerus. The sequence continues at coordinate 21,228,674 of CAKXYN010000023.1, forward strand.
TGTAGTCTAAAAAAAAAATCGATATTTACATACAGACCCTAGAACTTTCATTACAGCTAGTGAGATGAGACAGGTACAGTATGTATCAGGATAAATAAGAGTATAAAAGTTGACTAACATTATACAACAGTGACCTCAATCCATTTTTAAAGCATAATGTAAGATTTCGCTCATCTTTATGGGGAAAAAGTAAACAACAGTTTCTTTTTCAAACCAGGATTACTTTTTGCTATTCATAATAAAATGATATATCTTACACACAAAACCTTATATTTTAAGGTTTTGATCTGAGAAAGTCAACACATATATGCTTTATCTAGGTAGTATCATCTTTCTAAAATTAATCTACTATCAGATAAATTCTACTCCTGTTTTTGTAGAATGTGTGTTTGTCATTTGAAAAAAAAAAAAAAAAAACAACCAGAAGGATTTCAAAGAGATGGAATACAATCCATATGTTTTAAGTTAAACCTGAAGAAATCTTGAGATATTTGGAAAAGACTAAATTAATAGTTTCACGTTGTCAATTTTTCACTGAGGAACTCGTTTGTGGGTTTGAAATTTCCTGATCTTTCATAAGTGCAACCACAAGTAAAAGAAGTAAACCAACCCTTCCCAGTAAAATAAAAAGAGATTAAAATTCTTCATGGATCAAAGAATGTTAGCTTAAATGTAGTGAGAGATTCTTTAATAAAACCCAGAGTTGTAGATTACTCAGTATCCCTCACTGCATAACTTTCAGAGAGGTAAACTTCACAGAGCTAAGTTGGTGTTCATTTTGGCCATTTTTTGAAGTGCCCAGGTCCTTGGATAATAATGCCCATCAAAGTGATTCTTGGTTTAAGATCTATGAATTAAGATATGTTTTAAAAAGGACTTAGATAGAACTTCTATACCATAAAATTCGCCCATTTAAGGAATGCAACTCAGTGGTTTTTAGGTTGTGCACCCATTACTACTCTCTAATTCCAGAAACCTCTCATCACCCCAAGAAGAAACCCTGCACCCGTGAACACTATACGTCCTTCTTTCCCTCTCTACGCATTCCTAGACAACCACTAATTTACCTTCTGACTCTGGTAGATTTACCTGCTCTGGGCATTTCGTCCAAATAGAATTACATGAGGTCTGTGTCTGACTTCTCTTACTCAGCGTAATGTTTTCAAGGTTCATCTATGTTGTAGCCTATGTTAGGACTTCATTCCTTTTCATGGATGAATAATATTCCATTGTCACAACGTGGTTTTAATGTCCGATGAAAGTGGCATCATTATTAAAAACTTGATAAAATACAATGTTTAAATAATGGTACTTAAGTTAAATACAACGTGGTTTTATTATTATTATTTAGTTATATTATTATATAACATAATAATATAACTAAAGTACCATTATTTAAACATTGTATTTTATCAAGTTTTTAATAGTGATGCGACTTTCATCGGACATTAAAACCACGTTGTGACAATGGAATATTATTCAGCCAGAAAAAGGAATGAAGTCCTAACATAGGCTACATAGGAAGCATTTATTACACGTGGCCAGATTCAGGTCTTTTTGAACTTAGTAGAAGTGTTAGCAGTATTATTTTTTACTGTTCCTAAATCAAAAATCCTTTGGGTAGGTCTTAATCAGGCATTCCCAGAGCCAGAAGGAGGGATTTTTTTTAACCATAAGTATTTTCTGAACAACTTGCTACCTTCCCCACAATAAAAGCTGAATTTGAAGCAAAAAAGGTAGGTGTGAGAGGAAGAACATGGAAAAATTATTTGATATATCGCATCCAGATGAGATTCCATAATCCAACTATATAATGTTATATATTCTGTATATATAATATTTTGACATCAAAATTTTATTTTTCTCTTGAGTAATAACTCATACCATAGCAATGTAGAAAATAAAATATCTCTTTGTTTAAAAAAGGGTATTTCATAAATAATAAGTTATCTTTGTCACTGAAAGTATTTAATCACAAGATATATTATAACTGATCAGATTTTTCAAACTTGAGTTTACAAATATGTAGCTTGCCTGCATCTGCAAATACTGTTTGGTGCTGAGCGATGGTGTAGACAGAACTGTGCTGGAGGGTGTCTAGATTAGGATGTGAACACATAATTTCCTCTGATCCAAAGTCTAGGTCTTTCTATTTTTATTCAAAATAGTATTTGCAACAGTTCTACAAAGGTCAAAACAAAAATGAAATGTTAAATGCTAAGACTGTATTCCATTTTTCACATTTACAAATGAATTTACTATATGTGGAGGAGCCTCTCCTATAAGGTATAGAGACAGAAAGACATGCAGGCTTAAAGCACACACACACATCATACATCACACACACACACACAGATCACACACATAGAGATCAGACATCACACACACCACACATACACAGATCACACGCATAGCACACATCATGCACACACAACATACACATAGAACACACACACATTACACATCCTACACACACATACCACACACACACGTACCACACACACATCACACATCTCACATGCATACCACACACACAACACACACACATACACATCACACACATGTCACACCCACACACCACATACATCACACACATGCCACACACAAAGCACACACACAGATCACACACACATCACACACATACACCACACATATACCACACACACACCACACATCACACACACCTCACATATGCACACACACAGAAGTTTGTACTTGTGTTTTCTTCGTCTTCCCAGGCCAGAGTCCACATTACTTAGACCCTTTGGATGGAACCTATGTTGGTGTCCTGGGCTGCCTTGCTCAGTGGTGAAAGTAGAGACCAGTCAGATCTGGCCTCTTGACATGTCTCTTACTGGCCATTCCCTGCAGCACAGTCTTGGAGAGTCGACCTGCCTTTCCTAACCTCACGGCTGAATATGTGGGCTTCCAGACACCGTATATTCCCAGGGATCATTCTATTCATGCGCAGTGCTTTCTGCTGTTACTCTTCACAGAGATGTGTCTTGGACATGTCCAAATCTATCATACTGTCCTTCTTTCCTTTTTGACGTCTCTTCTCTTCTGCCCAGGTCAATATAATAGAAATCTAATAGTAAACTTTATTCCGAACAAGTTAAATTCTACTTTGAAGCTTATTTCCACAAAAGTGGATGTTCCAATGTGAAGTTCCAGCATTTTTGAGGAAGTCACCACAGAGACAGGAGATGCAAAAGAATGAGTTAGAGAAGGGATGTGAACCCCACGAGCACCTTGAGAGTGAATCTACAAAGAGAAATCACCAGTGTCTCCTGAAAACCAGCGATGCTGCAAAGCATCGGTGCAGCAGGTCTACAGAGTTTTTTTGTTCAGCTTCATGTGCAGTGTTTAAAAATCATACATTCTTGAAAAGGGATAAAAGAGGAGAGCAAACAAACTTCAGAGCTTTGCAAACTAGTTTAGTCCAAGGTTGACACAGACCAGGTTTTCAGCCTGGAGCATTTTTTAATGATCAAGTTATATAAACTTGAAAAACTCAGTCCCCGTGGTAATGGAAACACTGACTTTTCATTTGGGGCTGACTTCACCTTATTCATGTTATTGTTTCTCTAGCATTTGCATTTTCGATTACACCATCCGAGCTGTAAACACAAACTCCGCTGTTTTGATATCCCACATTTGACGTTCCGCCTTCTTTTGGCATCCGTAGATGTAAAGTAGCAAAACTTCAAATGAAAAGGCACAGAGTGCCTGTGCCGTCTGAATGCCTCTTCTGTGTGCCAGACTTTGTCAAATTAAAATGAAGGAACCCAGACACGTCCGGCTTCCCCATCTCACTCAAGTGGTCTTCAGACTCCAAACCACCAAGTGCTCATTTATACGTGTTTAATTTGGTGTTCCTAACGACTCCTCTCCCTGTCTAACACTCTTATGCCCTCAACCTCGTTACGGCTAAAGCTCCCAGGATCCCTCAGGAATCTGAGCCGTGAGTCTGGTGACAACGGTAGCCTTTATAAATATCCAGCCATTGGAAGTTCTCTCCCCCAAGAGCCCTGTGAACAGCCACTGTCAGCAGTAAAGGTTGTTTCAGACCAGCCCAGTTAGTGCTTGGCGGCTGGCGCGTTTGTTAAAGATGCCATTGTGCAGAAGGGGGACCTGCTGCCCCGCCCCTCCCCCTTCACTTCCAGGTAAGTGAGGAAATCGTGGGGGGCGGGGCGGGCGGCACCTCTGTAAATTCTCCTCAGACACGTGTTGTGCAGCTTACTAAAATATTTTCATTCCATCAAAACTGGACTGTTTCAGTCATGTCCTGCCAGAGCCTGTAGAAGCAGTCTGTCTGCCTCAGTGAGGGACCTGCAGGGGTGGTGAAGCCGGGGTTGGGGGGAGATGCAGGTCCCATCTGGATGATGCAGGGGCTGTGCTGAAGCAGGCTGTTGATTGAAAGAAACGTTTCCTGTCTGGACTGTGAAGGGAAGCTTTGCGGTGATGACAGCTACTCTGTATAGAACCGCTTCTGTCATTGTATCCCTCTTCTAATTAATGCCTCCTTTCTCCTTGTTAAAAATGGGCTCTGGTATCCTTTGCATAGGGCACTCCATGCACACGGTCCCATTCAATTTAGAGCCAACCTCACCATGCAGGCTGGGTTTCAGGAGGTGAGTGGCTGCCCTCTTCCAGCCTGGATCCACCTGGAGATGGGGACCCAGCTTGTTCCTGCACAGAGGCCAGTCTGATGGCCAAGTCTTGCCTCTGCAGAGCAGGGCCACCCGTGATCTCGCTTCTCTGGGGACTTGTAGCACCCGGTCTGCACGTGCGGCTGAGGTGGGGTGAGGAGGGGTGGAGGAGATGGGGAGGAGGGTGGCTTTGAGGATGGAGATGGAGAGCCCAGCTGAATGGGTGGAGCCAGTGCTGTGTGAGCCAGGATCTTTTCTGATCTCTCTGCTCCTTCTTGTGGAGCCCCTTGTTTTTCACCAGTTTGGGATTATTTTCTCCACTGCACTTTCTGCATGCGTGCAAGCTTAGTCACTCAGTCATGTCCGACTCTGCAACCCCATGGACTGTAGCCCACCAGGACCTTCTGTCCATGGGGTTCTCCAGGCAAGAATACTGGAGTGGGTTGCCATTCCCTTCTCCAGGGGATCTTGCCAACCCAGGGATTGAACCCGGCTCTCCCACATTGGCAGGCGGATTCTTTACTGTCTGAGCCACCAGGGAAGCCCATTGCACTTCCTAAGACTCTGGATTAGTGCAATTTTAAAGAGTTTAAGTAAGAGCTTCTGGTATTCAGTCCATGGTTTTCTCTTCTTTGGAGATTTGCCCTCATAATGAATTGCGTATTTTCTTTGCTTCATTCAGTTGCTGGGTTCATTGTTAAATCTGTTTTACCCTGATGGTCAGACCCCTCAGATCAGCTGCTTTCTTCTCCTGTGGAGGGAGGGTTCCAACTTTTCTCATCCCACGATCTTGGAAGCCACTGACCAAGAGGTTATTCTAGGCCTCAGAGGTACTTTGTCCTGCTGCCCTTCGATCCTCAAAGCACAAGGGTCCTGATGCTGTGACCCAGCATCTGAAACCTTAGCAGGTAACGGAACATCCAGGGCCAGTCGTGGGTCTGGAAGTTGGGCATCCCATCCTGATGACATGGGGTGAGCATGAAGTGAGTGAGGAGCATCCCCTGAGTGTCCTGCTTCTTGGAGCCCACGCTGGCTTGTCTCTGGAACCTCCATCCCCAGTTGGTGCTTCATAAGTCATGCTGGTCAGAGATGAAGCCTGAGGTTTACTGAGTCACCTGGCAGGTCCATCCTCCTAAAATTAAGTCCATTTTTTTATGTTCCCCTTTATGTCTTCACTGGACACGGTACTATGGAAGCAAGAGCTGATGATCATGAAACAAGAGACAAAATACTCAAAAAGACACTGGCCTCCCTCCTCTGAGAGCTGTTTTCTGGCCCCTGTCTGCTGTCTGCATTCTTATGCGCCCTGACTGAGGGTCTCTGAAGGGTGGTGTCTGGTAGTGTCAGCTTCCTCTTGGCCCTGTCACACTCCTCTCCTCTGCCAGCTTCTGAAAGCAGGATCTGCCCAAGATACAACAATGAAAGCAAAAACCTGGACCAGGTTGTCAGCTTTCTCCTGGCCCTCTGTGCCAGGGTGAGGACCACTCTCTGATTTTCTCTTAAGGGAAGTAGTTTAAAAGCTTCTGGATTGTATACTCACCTTCTGCTCACATATATTAGAAATCAGCCTTAAGTGGTATTTCCCGCAGCCCCTGGTAATGGAGGCAGATTGCTTTTTCAACTCACTGCACATGGACGAACGTGCCCACTGAGAGGAGTCTGATGTCCAGCAGCAGGGCAAAGGCCCCTCAGTCTGGGCCTGACCTGTGATCAGGAGACCTTGGTGGAGAGCATGCTGAAAGAGAACTCTGGTGACCTGATACAGATGAGTCCATGCTCCTAGAATGATGCACACAATTAGTTTTTACTGGCCAGAGCCAGCCCCAGGCAGGGGTGGTGAATAGGGGTGGGGAACGCAGTGGGCAAGAGAGACTCCATCAGGATGAAAATCTCGCAGGCCAGGGCTGCTTGGTGTCCTGGTTCGCTTGCAGTGAAGGCTGTTGAGCACTGTCTGCTTTTATCATTTATCAGCATTTCTTCCAGGACAATATCTCATTTTACAGGAGAAACGTTTTTCATGAGAGTTTTTATACTATCTACCATATGAGTGAACTTAGGACCTCAGGGGACTGTGGGGAAGTTGTTCTTCTTTGTGCCTGAATTTCTTGGACTGTAAAGTGAAGGTAATGCGGTCACCACCTCGCCGGATGGCCGTAAGGTCCACAAACACAGGCCATGCACTGAATACAGCCCCTGCCCCATAGCAAGTGGTCAGTGACTATAAACGATTATTACCACTGTTGTTAAAGTTTCTGTCATTATTAGAGGGGCAGAAATAACCCAGAACCAAATTGTACACAAATTATACACAGTCATGTGGGTGAAGCTTGGCGGAAAGGTGACAGAGATGAAATCGGACGACTTCGTTGTTTGGGGACCACTTTTCCATGGGTGGGTCCTCACCTTCTGGGCCTGTGAGTGCAGCTCCAGGGCGGGGACGCCCTCTCCCTGCCCAGCCCGGCTCCCTGCCCCAGATACACTTACTCTGTAGTGGTTATCATCTCCCTTCTTTTCAGTTCATGAGGAAGTAGGAGAAAGACATGTCCACTTGAAGGCTTTTATTGCTCTCTAAAAACGATCCATCAGATAAAGTCATCTGGCACAAAAGGAAACTTAGATTTCCATTTGGATTTGGGAGTGTAAACATGAAAGACAGAGCTGGCCTTAGAAGCAGCGAGGAGCGGAGAGGATGCGGGGTGGGTGGGTAGGTAGGCCTGATTGATACCTGAGTGGGTTGGGAGAGAGGTCTGCAGTGAATGATGCCCCGGCCAATCTCCTCAGGCCCCTCTGCTCCCACCATCACCCTCCGAGCTGGCTGCAAGATCCAGGAAATTCAAGATGACTTGGGATCGATTGTGTTTGCTTAAATAACAATTTCCCTACCCTCAATTTCATGATGCAGCATTTCTAGTGTAAATTATTTACCATAAAAGCTCTAAGGCTAGTCTGTGTGGTGTGGGAGTAAACTCAACCTCAAAATTATAGATGGGCAACATAAAGCTGTAACTGTGTGTTTCCAAACGCCTGGTGTGATGGAAGGATAGTTCAAGGGCATCAAGGAGTATAGCTGGGCCAAGAACAGTCATGCCATTCTAGGAAGTGGTAATTGTAAGATAGTTTAGTTATTCTTTAGACTTATTGAACAGGTGTGTATTGTAGGACCTAGGCATGTGGACTCATAAATAAAAAACATTTTTCCTATAAACAGAATTTTGGAATCAGAAAATTCCTCTTGATTTCATGTATTGAAAATATATTTCAGGGACATAGAAGACTGGCGAAGAAGTTACTAGTATAATTTATCTCTTATGTTCATGTTTAGAGACATTTAAACATTTCCTAAGATCCCCATTGTAGGATATGAGTATATAGTGAATAAAATACTAAAGATATTACTATTATTGTTTGTTGTCGTTCAGTTGCTAAGTTATGTCCAACTCTTTGTGACTCCATGGACTGAAGCATGCCAGGTTTCCCTTCGCTGTCTCCCAGAGTTTGCTCAAACTCATGTCCATTGAGTCTTTGATGCCCTCCAGCCTTCTCATCCTCTGTCGTCCCCTTCTCCTCCTGCCCTCAATGTTTCCCAGCATCAGGGTCTTTTCCAATGAGTTGGCTTGTCACATCAGGTGGCCACAGTATTGGAGCTGATATTACTCTTAAATGTTATATTGTAGATGGATGTTATAAATATTGCATGTTGATAAGTATGGTTCCAAATGCTTTTCTTTCATTACCTTGCATTGTTATTTAGTTTATCATCTCTAATTTTTAAATGGGTGATCATTCTCGAAGATCCCAAAAAGCATTTTAAGAAGCAGTACAGTGGAAGATGGGTGGACACCTGGTTTCCCAGGGTTCGTATGTGGTGGTTTCTTCCTCTTCCCCATTAGCCAACAGGTGATAATCAAATCAAAGGACTTATGACATGTAAACCACTATGATCAGAAGTGAGTGCACATATTTCCTTCATTTTAGTTTTGCAGAATTTGGAGGATATTTTCCTTTTTTAAAATTTAAATTTATTTAATTGGAGGCTAATTACTTTACAATATTGTATTGGTTCTGCCACACATCAACATGAATCTGCCACGGACGTACACATGTTCCCCTCATGTTTATTTTTTATTTACTCCTCAAAAAATATTATTGTTGTTGTTTAGTTTCTAAGTCATGTCCACTTCTTTTTGACCTCATGGACTGTAGCCCTCCAGGCTCCTCTGTCCATGGAATTTTCCAGGCAAGAATAATGAAGTAGGTTGCTACTTCCTTTTCCAGTTTATCTTCCCAACCCAGGGATCAAACATGCATCTCCTGCATTGGCAAGTGGATTCTTTACTGTCTGAGCTGTATTTATTTTCTTAATTGAGAAATCCGAATGAATGTCATATTTAAATTGTAACAATGATATTATGATGTCTTGCATTGTTAACTTTGAAAATGGTTCTCCGTAAAGTAGACTCTACAACAACTGCAGAGAAAATTAACTTTAAATAATTCAGGTTATTTATAATCCCACAGTCTTGTCATATATTAATTTATGTGATAATTTTTTATTAAATACCTACTGTGTGCATTCATGGTAGCCTATGGACATCACTGTCCTGCCTTCACAGACCTTACAGTCCACTGGCGTGATGTGGGGGCCGACAGATGAATGACCACCACCAGCAGAGTCAGATATAGCGCTGATATTGAGGATATAGAAAGATCAGTGGAAATATACTTAATAGGTACCTAGTCTGGCCTGGGATGGGAGACTTCCTGGAGGAAGTGATGTGGAAGTAGACACCCGAAGGTGTAGCTATTTGTCGTGACAACCGTGAAAGTGCCCTTCTGTCATGAAATACATCCTCCTCTATCATCTCATGAACTCTGAAGATTAGAATTGGCTCTGGGGATACACACATACTCAAGAACGTTCCTCCTATCAAGTTTTTAAAAGGAGAAGGGAGTGGCAGAGGATGAGATGGTTGGATGGCATCACTGACTCAACACACAGGAATCTGAGCAAGCTCTGGGAGATGGTGAAGGACAGGGAAGCCTGGCGAGCTGCAGTCCATGGGGTCACAAAGAGTCTGACACGACTTAGTGACTCAACAACAACAACAACAAATCCCTGGAAAGAATTCGTTTACTGTGAGATTCCTAACAGCCCTTAAGACAGTAACTTTGACTCTGTGAAGTAAAAGCCGGATTTCTGTGTCTCTGCCGAGAGTCTATTGAAGACTTTCAACAAATATGAGTCAAATTTAATGCAAGATCTTGCCTTGGTGCATAACACCCAGAAAATGTTAAAGGTGGTTTTTCTCATGAACTGATTATACTAGAGAACAGTAAGGAAGACATTTAACTTCTTTCTGCATTTATCTTCTATTTCCTCAAAATAGATGGCAGTCCTTCACATTGTTACAATTTGTGGAAGAAGGATGGATAAAAACACCTATAAATTAAGTGTGATCTGGCTTCCAAAATGTATGGTATTTTAACTTCCTTTAGCAGAAGTTCTTTATCAATTTGTGGCTTGGTATTGAGACATACGCTTAGTTTATGTCTTACTCTGAAATGAAGGTGGTTGAACATGTCAATATATGGCAGTTCAGGCTGTTAGCATCTGCATTTTGAAGTCCTCCAAAACCTACATTTTCTACTTGTATTTTGGTTTTTCAGACTTCAGAGTCTTCTCCAAAAACCACCTTAATTTTCATGATGAAAAGAAACAAAAACACACACTCTTGATCTATAAAAACCTAATTAAGCAAAATCAGTCATAAAATTAGGTAGTTTTTTTGTTTGTTTGTTTTGTTTTGTCCAACCAGATGAGCTGGTTGGATATCTCATGGGGAATGGGGAAGAGGATTGGTAAGCGCAGGTGTTAACGAGAAGTTGACAAACTGAGAGTTTACAGAATCAATTTGAATACTTCATTCTTTAGATCTGGGTGGATGTGTCACATACATAGCACCTTAGCCATACCTGCCCTGGGTTATCTCCGTGTGATCTCCCGACATGTTGGTAATGAACTTGGGCATGTGACACTTCCCTCTATCCCAACAGTTGAGTCATCCAAAACATAAGTTATTATTTGAGAGCTGGCCTTTGGATAATTGAAAGCTTAGAATCCAGACAGGCTGTGAAGTCTCTGATGACATCTCTATAAGGTCATTTACCCTTTCCATCGACTTGGGTGCAGGTGAGCACACCATCTCACCATGAAGACTTTGAAAGCAAAACAAACCAAAACACATGTTGCATTTAAAACAGCCAAGCCACTAGTTTATACTTTAAATTTTGAAGCAATAAGCTTGTGAAATGAACGAACAGACATTTCACCCTTAAGGGTGAATAATCAATGTATCTTTTTTTGGTCAACAAAATATATTCAATGCTTTCTTTCTGTGCTTCAGTTATAGATAGACATTCTTGTCAACAGTAACTGGCATTTATTTTACTCTTGGAAATATTATTTATTCTTGGCTTTGAGTCAAAGCAGTAAACAGTCTCCTTAATGATGTAATTTTAAAATTTATGATGTTTTAGTAACTATACCAGTAAACTTTATACTCGATAATATACAATCCTCATAGAGTTGGTATTTTTATTTATATTTTAAAGTCAGAGGGACCAAATTTATTTCCCAGAATACGTCTACATGACTATAGCGTTTATTCATTTGTTAGAATTTTTTCTTATTGAAGTATAGTTGATTTACAGTGTTGCTTAAAACTTATTTTAAATTATAGGCTGCCCAAAGTCCCTGAATGTGCTTCTGGGAAAAGTAGGCTTTTTGTTTCTAGTAGAGTAAAACTAAGGGGTATTATTGTAAGGATGTTGGGATTGGTCTGGAATCATGGAACTGGATCATGATAAGACTTCTCCATTGAAAACTTACTACAGGCACCGAGTCTTGTAAGACCTCGTACATGAATTCCATGAAATCATTATGGACACTTTATTTCAATCAACAGAGAGAGGAGTAGCCCCTCCCCCACCTCCAAGGATGTCAAGAGTCTTAAAAGCACAGCTCAAGTCCATCCATCCATCCATCCAACAGTATCAGTTGTCTGTGTGTGCCAAGCACTGTTCCAGCTGCTGGGGATGCAGCAGCTTAAAAGCAAAAACAATTGAAATCATAACCCTTATGGAACTTGTATTCTGTAATGTGGGAGATGTATAAAATAAGTAAGCTTTATAATATTCCAGCTGTAATAATGCTCTGAAGAAAATTAACCCAGGAAAGTAGAAATGAAACATCAAGATCAGCATGGTGACGTTTCAGGCAGGGAGACCACGGAGAAGCAAAGTGGACACATGGGAAAATGCAGCCGCCACCTCCCCTGCTCAGCACCTCTGCTTCAGGACTCCTTTGCTTCTGTGCACACACTCTGGATAGTTGTTCATGAGCTGAAACATTGTAGACTGAAGAATTATTCCAACCAGTCTGTCACATCTTCCTGTGATATGCAGGGGGTACCCTACCTTTCTGAGTTACTGAGCATGTGTCCCACAGCCCTGCTCACTCTGCAACCCCTGTGACCCCTCAAAGCATGTGACATCCTCCTTCCCAGGGTCAGGAGTATTTGTGACCAAGAAACTCTGCCAGTCCAATCTGCTTAGTGTTGTGTGTTGTGCATTCAACCATCTCATTCTGTCGAGGCAAGGCATCCTGCTCTCATCAACAGGTGAATAGGAGGTGCTCAGAATACTGTAAACCACCATAGTCAAGCCGCTTTGCTGCTGGTGAGAAGACAGACGTACACATTAGTGAGAGAGCAAGAGGGTACAGAAATAGATCTGCACATACATGGTCAATTTTCAGCAGAGATGCAAAAACAGTTTTGTGGATAAAGCACAGTTGTTACTGGAAAGATGTGGGTTCCATATTTAAACCCAAATTTAAATCCATTCCACTTTAAAATTCATATGAAAAATAAGGGCTTTAACCTTTACCTTGTACCATATATAAAAATTAACTCAAAGTGGATCATTGAAGTTAAAATGTAAAACCATAAAACTCTTTTCAAAAAATAGGATCTTTGAGGCCTTGGGTTGGACAAAAGAAATGATTTCTTAAATATGACACCGAAAGAATGATTCAAAAGTGGGGAGGGGGATGGATAAACTGAACTTATATCAAAATTAAGAACTTATTCTCAAAAATCCAATAAGATGTTAAAAAGTGAAGCCACAAATTGAAAGACAATATTTGCAAATCACATATGTGGTAAAGGACTTCTATCCAGAATAGAAGAACTCTCAAAACTCAGTACCAAGAAAACATACATTTCAACTTTAACATGGACAGAAATTTTGAGCAGGCACTGCACGAAGAAAGATACTCGGATGACAAATAAATGCATGAAAATCACTTAACATCATTAGTCATTAGGAAAATGAACATTAAAAACATGAAGTTACTGCTCCATATCTCTTAGTATGGGAGAAAGGAAGGAAGGAAGGAAGGACCCCAACTTCTGATTCAAACGTATTGCTGCTAGGAATGCAGAGTCATGCAGCCACTTTGAAAACCAGTTGCCGGTTTATCTGATGGTCAGCCACATACTACTTGTTCAACCCAGAACTTCTACTTTTGGAAATTTACTGGAGTGGAATGAAAATTTATATTCACACAAAAATCTCTAAGCAAATGCTCTCAGTACCTTTATTTGTAATTGACCCAAGCTTCGGAAAAACCCAGATGTCTTTCAGCTGGTAAATGGATCAACAAACTGCAGACCCTGGATAGAGTATTAGTCAGCACTGAAAAGTACACAGTGCTGATCCACACAGTAACACAGCTGATTCTCCAATGAAAGATGCTGAGTGACAGAAGCCAGTGTTAGATTCTCCAGCCCATATGTGACATGAATGATGTTCAAGAAAAGGTCAAACTCCAAGGACAGAAAATAGATCAGCAGTCACCAGTGGCTGGGAGACTTTGGGGCTGATGGAGCTTCTCTATATCTTGACAGGTGTGGTAGTCACAGGGCTGAATGCATTTGTCAGAACTTGAAGAGTTATACAAAAATGAATGAGTTTTAAATTATGTAACTTATACCTTCGGAGAAGGCAATGGCACCCCACTCCAGTACTCTTGCCTGGAAAATCCCATGGATGGAGGAGCCTGGTGGGCTGCAGTCCATGTGGTCGCTAAGAGTCGGACACGACTGAGCGACTTCACTTTCACTTTTCACTTTCATGCATTGGAGAAGGAAATGGCAACCCACTCCAGTGTTCTTGCCTGGAGAATCCCATGGATGGGGGAGCCTGGTGAGCTGCCGTCTATGGGGTCGCACAGAGTCGGACACGACTGAAGCGATTTAGCAGCGGTAGCAGCAACTTATACCTTAATAAGATTTTTTTTTCCCCCTGGAGGAAGAAATGGCAACTCACTCCAGTATTCTTGCCTGGGCAATCCTATGGACAGAGGAGCCTGGCAGGCTACAGCCTGTGGGGTCACAAAAGAGTCGGACATGACTTAGCAACTAAACGACAACAGCAAAGAATGTGTTTAAAAAACCATTGACCATCGTGGGAACAAACTGGAGCTTCCCCTTGTTATTTGCTTCAGGGCTTCTGTAAAGAGTGGGGGCATCAGAGTAGTAGACTCTGGTCCCACTGCAGATCCTAAAGGTCGTGATTTCTTATCTCAAGTGCTGTTGTGAAGACCAGATCGGAGAGGATGGTTTTGAAAGCGCTTCCTAGCTTATTGATGTTTCATTCATTTATTCAACAAGTCTTGGTTGATCACACAGGGCTTCTGTGTTCTGGGTGTGTGTCAGCCCCAGGGAACCACAGATAAGACTGCTGTAGCACCTCCTGCTCTGAGGAGCTCCTCCTCTAAGGTGAGGGGTAGGCACACAAACACATTCCTGCAGTAACATGTGATCTGATGAATAAAGTCATCCAGAAACCCAGCAGCTGCCGGGCATGGAGAGTGACCCAGGCATTGTTAGGTCTTGGATATCACTTAGACGAGTTCTCAATTTAGCAGAAGCAGGAGCCTCTGAGGTTTTTTTTTTTTTTTAATGGCAGAAATAGGAATGAATGATGCTTTAAAGGCTTTTTTTGATGTGGACTATTTTTAAAGTCTCTATTGAATTTGTTGCAATATTGTTTCTGTTTTATGTTTAGTTTTTGGCCATCAGGCATGTGGGATCTTAGCTTCTCAACCAGGGATTGAACTCGTACCCCCTGCATTGGAAGGTGTCATGTTGACCACTGGACCTCCAGGGAGGTCCCTGAGTGATGCTTTAGAAAGATCATCTTGGCCACAGTGCACACCTTTGTGTGGGTGTGTGTATGTGAGTGATGGCCGGTGGGGCGATGGAAGAGGAAGGGCCGGTGACAAGAACCTGAACTAAGGAGACTGCAGAGGAATTTTAGAAGAGATGCTTCGGGAAGGACAATGCTATCTAATTCAGCCTGGTGGAAGGAGAAGGAGACTGACTGGGTGGGTGGAGGTACTGTTTCAACAGTGTAAGGACCACATGGGGAAGATTGACTTGGGGAGGGAGGGAGGGTGGGTATCAGTTTGATGTTTGAAATCCAGATCCATGCATCTGTGTAGCTGTTAAGAGGAAATGTCTAGTAGGTTATTGTGTAAATGGATCTATAGTTCGGGAAGGACATTCTCTTGGCAACACAGATGAGGGTGTTATCAGGGTACTGGTCATAGGTAAAGACACATTTCCAGTAACTCACACGACCTGCTCCTTAGTTGAAAAAAATAGTTGAAGACATAAAAGTGTTGGGTTGGCGAGTGGCTGTCCCACCTGCATGGTTCCCACCCTGTTCTGAGTCTGTGACAATGTTCTGTTTGAGTCCTGGGAAGAAAAGTGCCTTCTTACCTGCTGTGTTGCACAAGCTGGCCCTGTGGTTCGGAGGTGGCAGTTTTTCTGCCGCTCTGGCTGGTGTTGCGAGCACGCTCAGCCCTGTTCTGAGACTTCCCCTTTGGGTGGAGCAGAAAGGCAGAGGGCAGGTCACTGTGGGGCCCCCGGCAGGATGGCTCCCTGTCCTCCTGGAGCCGTCCTGCCCTGCAGTTGTGGACAAAGGGGTGGGAATGAGGTTCTGGAGAATTCTTGGCTGACCTTTAGCAAGAGTGCTGGAGGAAGGATACCTCTAGCTCCAGAAAGTTCTTGTCCAGCCTCTCTTTTTAAACATGATTTCCAGCATATTTATGTTGGTATTGATGGCATTTGCTTGGTTTTTCTTGTTCCTGGAGACTTGCTGATGTGAAGGGCAAAGCTACATGGTCACCCATATCCTGCATTAGTATCGATTCAGGCGGCTACAAAGTGGGAGGAAATGAGAAAAAAAGTTTCTTATTTCTCGGTCATTAGCCAGTGGGGGGTGGCGGGGGATTAAAACTTAGGTTGCTGCTTCCTGGGAAATTTTATCTCAAAATAGATCTAACTACCATTTCTGTCAACCAATAAATGATGATCTCTGGGTTAACACTCAGAGTTCTGTTACTCAGCCTTTAAGCTTCCTTAAAGGCGGCTTGGCCTTGCGTTGAGATGGAGATAGTCTGTTTCCTGGAGCAGATATAGGTGCTGAAATATAATCAACATGATTCTAAGAAGCTGATTTTATAAACAGTCTGTAACACCCTCAGATACCATCATGGAGGGAGCCAAACATCAGCATGTGTCTATCCAAGTCATACCACTTCGTGTATTGGCATGCTTTGTAGTTCTGTAACACACCTGTGAACACATGCTTATGCACACACATACACGTTATAAAAGAAGATGTAGAGTCAGATTCTCCATAAGTGAAAGTTGTCAGAGAGAATCACATCTTGTGAATTGTTACTGGGAAATGACGTGAGAGTTTGGATGAAGAATCAACCAGTCTCTTAGAGCTGATTCGGGTTATTTCCCTCTTTGGGAGACACACAGTCCGCACCCCATTTCTGGTCTGTACCATACTAACTCCTACCATTTCTCACCCTCTCCAATGAACACACTCTTGGAACCCATTCCAATCAAGAAGACAAAAAATGTTTCAATCTTAAAACATCATTGATACCATGCATTAGACAGGGTGCTCAGGGCTGGTGCACTGGGATGACCCTGAGGGATGAGATGCGGAGGGAGGTGGGAGGGGGTTCAGGATGGAAAACACATGTACACCCATGGCTGATTCATGTGAATGTATGACAAAAACCACCACAGTGTTGTAAAGTACTTAGCCTCTAATCAAAATTTAAAAAAATAGATACAAAACATTATCAGTACCACAACTGGAGGACCAGATCAGTTTTTACTAGGATTATCTGACATTTGCTGGTATTCAAAGATTGCATTAATCAAAAAACATGCATCACAGGTTTTCTTGAGGATACATTTCTCGGTGTTATAATTTAACAAAATTAATAATAACTCATCTCTGTGATAAATGAAGAGTTATCCATCAGAATATCAGAGTAGCTCATTTATGTGTGCATGACCATTATTACAGTGATTCTTAATACTGTAGAGATTCTGTAAACACTTCTATGTATATTTTAATTTTTAGTATATGTTGGAATCATGTTAAAAGGACAGAGATTAGCAATACAGCTAAAACACTGCCTGTATCTCAAAGATGTTAAGTGTACCCCTTGCAATCTTGCGATCATCTACGTTCAGTGTGGTGGTGAATAGGTTTGCATTGTAGCCCCCTCCGGGAGTGCTCCCTGTTGAAGAAGCTGGCCAACAACCCCTGGAGGCTATGTCTCTGAAGAAGACAACTGTGGCCTGGGGTCCAGCTGGGGGTCAGCTGACACACACACATCTCCCAGGCCTGTGCAGGAGCACCCTCAGCGTCCGACACAGAGTCCTGCCTACGGTCACCCTTCCTGTTAGATGGCTGTCGCTTCTGTGGTGTGTGATGTACGTTCTTCTTGGGTTGTCACTGTCCATCTCAGCTTTTCTAAGGACATAAGGCACAGACATCCATGGGAAATAAAGTTTTGCTGCAGCCTATAATATTTGCTAAATCTCTTACTTTTTATAGAGTCTTCTCTTGAAACTATGTTGACAAAGACAAATATATGATATCACTTGTATGTGGAATCTAAAAAAAGTGATAAAATGAATGTATTTATGAAGTAAAAATAGACTCACAGACACAGAAAACAAATTTATGGTTACTAGGGGGAAAAGGGAGAAGGCAATGGCACCCCACTCCAGTACTCTTGCCTGGAAAATCCCATGGACGGAGGAGCCTGGTAGGCTGCAGTCCATGGGGTTGCTAAGAGTTGGACACAACTGAGCGACTTCACTTTCACTTTTCTCTTTCCTGCATTGGAGAAGGAAATGGCAGCCCACTCCAGTGTTCTTGCCTGGAGAATCCCAGGGACAGGGAACCTGGTGGGCTTCTGTCTATGGGGTCGCAGAGAGTCGGACACGACTGAAGTGACTTAGCAGCAGCAGCAGCAGGGGGAAAAGGGGTGGGGGATAAATTAGAAAGTTGGGATTAACATATAGAGACTACTGTATATAAAATAGCTAATCAAGGACCTACTGTATAGCACAGGGAACTCTACTCAACATCTTGTGATAACATATAATGGAAAAGAATCTGAAAAAGAACATACACATATGTGTGTGTAACTTTGGTGTACACTTGAAACTAACACAACCTTGGAAGTTAATGATACTTCAATTAAAAAAGTTTTCTAAAATAATGTAAGCCTGCTTTTGAAATGTGAATAACCATTACCTAGCTGTCTCTTTTGATGGAAATTTTCTTCTAGAAAAGCACCTTAACTTATAAAATGAAAATTCACTTACTAATTCATTTTTAAAATGCACTGAGTATCCTCTTTTCTGGTTAAGAGGAATCTTTCAATAAGTTCATTATTGTCTATTAGAACAATGTATTTTATTCATGACACATGAAGTCTAAATAATTGATTTCTAGCACTCTTCTGGAGTTGTTCAGTGCTCATTTAACTGGAAGCTAAAAATGTTCAAGTCTTTGCTGACTTCCTAAGGATGCTTCTTAAGGGGACTGTTTGATTTATGGGCCTTTCCTTCCTCCGTCTGGCCCTGGATTTTTGGCACAAGTCAGAGTTTAAAATGGATGTCTGCCTGTGGTCAGACCTTGCTGCTATTAATATCTATTAGATGCCTAATATGTTAGCTTTTTGTAGTACTGGGCTCTTTGCAAAGCATGCTTCCCAGTATTATTTCAATTTAATGCTAAGAACCACATGAGGCAGGTATTATTAAACCCATTTTACAGATGAGAAAGCTGAGGCCAAGGGTCAAGTTCACAAGTTCATAGTCTATGAGTCTTCCAACCCCAGGTTTGTTCTTTCTGTTACTCCAGTGATGCCCTGCTTCCTGTCTTGGTCAGTTATAAAGTGGAATTGAATATGAAATGAATATAAAAATATAAAATGAGATCTTTAAGTGCTATTTTTCAGATTAAGTTGGTGGCTCATATGGCAAAGAATCTGCCTGCAACGCAGGAGATGCAGGTTTGATCCCTGGGTCGGGAAGATCCCCTGGAGAAGGAAATGACAACCCGCTCCAGTATTCTTGCCTGGAGAATCCCATGGGCAGAGGAGCCTGGCGGGCTACAGTCCATGAGGTAGCAAAGAGTCAGACACAACTGAGCAACTAAACACTTTAGCCAAAATCTGTCAGAATTCTTGGTCACCTGTCCCCTCCCAGCCTCGGCGTGGGGTGGCTCTGGCCCCTTTCTCCTGACAGAAAGCTCACAGGCTCAGAACAGGAAGGTGCTGTCATTGCACAGCTGGTGGGGGAGTGCACTTCTGAAAGGCCAGAATGCCTCCGTCAGAAGCCAAACTCAAAACCAGAGAAGAATCCGTTATGCCTTCTTGTGTGCGTTAGCGAAGAACCCCGAGACCCCTCAGGTACTCCACACATTGGGGCGTCCCTCTGTTTACCCACCTGAGAGCCCCTGGCATAGGTGGCTCCACTCAGCTACTTAAAGGAGATGTGTTTAATTCCGTGCCATCTCCTGGTTATTACGTGTCATTTTCTAGCAACTAGTTTGCTTTTCATAAACTAAACATCCACTTCTCTTGCTGACAGTAAGCTGGATAGTCTGCTTTAGGAGTTCTCATTGTAAAGAAAGCAGAGTAGGCTAAAATGGATCTTTAAACAAGCTTAAAAGCAGCCCAGATCTCCAGGATGTAGAGGAGAAGGCAGTCCCAGGGTTGGGGAAGGGGAGGTTTACGAGGCAGAGCTGGGGTAGGGTGCAATGCTGGAGAGGAAGCCTTGCTGGGCAGGGGGCTTCTGGGGCAGGTTCCCCACGGATGGGAGCTCTGTTGACTTGTGTGTACACAACCCTTTGAGCAGAGCCTGGTGGGACCCGGCTGCAGCGTTTGGCTTCTCTTATCTCCAGCACAGGTATGTTCTGTGGGTCAAGTTGCTGATCGCTGGCCTGAAGTGATGACATCGGACAGCTTCCTTCCTAAGTTCAGGGGCTGAAATTCGAGCCCCAGGTATTTTAGTCTTGGCAAAAGTCTTACAGTTTTGATGCCAGACCTTGAACTTCTCCCAGCCAGGAAAGTTAGCCAGCCCACACATCAGCAGAAAGGAGGAGACAACGAAGGCCAGGATTTTGACAACAGCAGCACTGCACTGAGAGCGTGTTTCAGTCTGAACATTCTGAACCTCCCTTCTAGGATCCTTTCTTTCTCTTTTGAGGAGTGTGCTAAAAAGCAGTTTCATGAGAACAAGCTCCAGGAGATATTCCAAAGCCAGCTCCATCTTTATAAATCCAATGAAGGTTTATGAGCTGTAAAGTTTGCATGGCTTTCTTAAAAAAAAAAAAAAAAAGAATAGAGGCATTGCAGTTGCGGAAGCCTGATCCTAAAACCGAAGGCAATGGCACCCCACTCCAGTACTCTTGCCTGGAAACTCCCATGGATGGAGGAGCCTGGAGGGCTGTAGTCCATGGGGTCGCTAAGAGTCGGACATGACTGAGCGACTTCACTTTCACTTTTCACTTTCATGCATTGGAGAAGGAAATGGCAACTCCAGTGTTCTTGCCTGGAGAATCCCAGGGACAGTGGATCCTGGTGGGTTGCTGTCTATGGGGTCACACAGAGTCGGACACGACTGAAGTGACTTAGCAGCAGCAGCAGCAGATCCCAAAACTGCGCGGACAGAAAGTGAGGTGAGGCCTTCCTGCTGCAGGAGAGCGAGCATCATTTTTCCCTCCTCCCGGAAGCTGCTGAAGGGCAGCACCGGCCCCCAGCACTGAGTCACGGCACGGAACCCTGCTTCTCCTGCTCAGAGAGTGACTGGGGCCTCTCCAAGGACCTGAGCCTGGGCTAATGTGAGGAAGAGGGGGTTTCTAAGATGCTGTGTTAAGTGAATCACTTCCCATTAGGACATACTACCAACTCTGTCCTCCAAAGTGTTAGGAAAATTGTGAGTCCTGTACCAACTCTGTCCTCCAAAGTGTTAGGAAAGTTGTGAGTCCTGGAACATGGCATCCCAGATTAGTGTGGGCTGAGAGCTTTGCGTGGACAGTCGACTGTGACTCCAGGTGACCTGCACCCCCCCCCCCCCCCCCCCGCTTAGTTCAAAGCATTCTTCTCCTTTCTTTTTACTTCTTAAAACTTTGCTGTCATTTTTAATTACATTGCTGTCCTGTTGCTTCTCTTCGGCCCTAGACTGTACACTGCAGGCGGGCACAGACCATGGACGCTCCGCTCCCAGGTTTTACTCAGGGCCTGAAATGTGCTCAGCTGCAGTAGCTGCTCCTTCCACACTTTCTGCATGCTCAGTAAAGTAATTAAGTGCAGCTACTAAGGTTCTTTAAAAAATGTGCTTCTGGTATGTTGAATCCTATGTGCTTAGTCTTCAGTCCTGTCTGACTTTGTGACCCCATGGACTGTAGCCCACCAGGTTCTTCTGTCCATGGGATTCTCCAGGCAAGAATAGTGGAATGGGTAGCCGTGCCCTTCTCCAGGGGATCTTCCTGACCCATGGATCAAACCCAGGTCTCCTGCATTACCGGCAGATTCTTCACCGTCTGAGTCACCAGGGACGCATCCTATGAAATGGCTTTTATAAGCAAAAGCAGTCAACTATATCAGTTTCATAAGTTTCAAGTTGTAAATTAATGGGATTTTGGAAGACATTTTTAGTTGTAAATATTAAAAGGTATAAACATGTCTATTATCTTGCTAGTCCTTTGTTTAAGGAGATATCGTAGGATTTGCCAAGGGGTAGCCACATGGACTGCAAGGAGATCAAAGCAGTCAATCCTAAAGGAAATCAACCCTGAACATGCATTGGAAGGACTGTTGCTGAGGCTGAAGCAACTTTGGCCACCTGACGTGAAGAGCCGACTCACTGGAAAAGACCCTGATGCTGGGAAGGATTGAAGAGGGCGGCAGAGGATGAGATGGTTAGATAGCATCACTGACTCAATGGACACGAGTTTGAGCAAACTTCCAGAGATAGTGGAGGACAGATAAGCCTGGCGTGCTGCAGTCCATGGGTTTGCAAAGAGTCAGACATGGACACAACTTAGCGACTGAACAAGGGCAACATAAGGGAAAAGAATCTGAGAAAGAATATGTATATATTTATTACTGAGTCACTCTGCTCTATACCTGAAGCTAACATGATGTTGTAAATCAAATATGCTTTAATAAAATAAAATAATCTGTGGGTGGGAACAGCAGCCTCTCCTCTGAGGGCTGGTTGCAAATGGGGCCAAGAGCAGGGTGAGAGCCCTTCCCTCTCCCAACCCACCTTGGACCCTCTTCTTCCCAGACCCTCAAAGGTGAGATGTGAGTGTGTGAGCCCAGTTTCCTGCTTGTGCCTCGTTTGAAATGGCTCCCAAATATGAAACTTCGGAAATGCAAAATTATGGTTCACAGAGAGCAGTCAGAAAGAGCTGTTTCTCTTTTGTTCAGACTCTGCAGCCTTCCTTGAAGGTCCAGGAAAGGGCATAGGAATCCTGTCAAGACCATCCAGGAGGCCTTTGCCCCTGGGCTGATTCTGCACCACTCTGGACTCCAGTAAACACAGGATAATGACGGGTCCCCATCACACAGACCAGGGCATCAGCATCACTTAGGAGCATCCCTGTCACCTGGTTTCTTCTACGGAGCCCACATCTCAGCAGGGCACTGAGACAAGACGCTCCAGCTTGTCACATAAACAGGGATTTTTTTTCTGTGGCTCTGCCGTGCGCTGCAGCTGTGGTCACTGCCGGGGGTGTTTACACAAAGACCTTTTCAGCAGCAGCTGGGAGGCTGCAGTCAGCCAAAGCCTCTGAAAGTTCTGTAAATCTTGAGCCAGCACAAAGACAAACCAGGACTCTTTTTTTTCCCTCTCTCTGTTAATGCATCTGAATTAAATCATTAAGCAGGGATGAAGGTGAAGTGCTGTAAGTTTCTCACAGATAGGAAGGGGCCAGACATGCCCAAATGTTTCATGTGCTTGCTGAGTTGCTCAGTCGTGTCCGATTCTTTGCGACCCCATGGATTGTAGCCCACCAGGCTTCTCTGTCCATGGCATTCTCCAGGCAAGAATACTGTAGGTTGCCATGCCCTCCTCCAGGGGATCTTCCTGACCCAGGGATCGAACCCACGTCTCTTATGTCTCCTGCATTGGTTTTTTACAGCTAGCACCACCTGCGAAACCCTCAAAGGCTTCACAGCTCTTTCCAAATGTTCCTGCACTTTGAACCACAACCGGAAAGAGAAGCTCTGGCCTGTGAAGTGAGGCAGCTCCTAGGACAGTGGCCCCAGATCTCTTCGGGTCGCTAAGAATCACCAGGATCTCTCGGCTCTTGTCAAGCCAGCTCTGTGGACCCGGATGTAACTGAGTTCAGATCGGGGGCTGTGCTGGCTGAACCACCTGCTCCATGTTCGTCACATTTTTTTCATTTGCAACACCCCCTTTTCATTGTTTGAAAGTGAAGTGGAACTGTTAGCTCTCAGTCGTGTCTGACTCTTTATGACCCCATGGACTGTAGCCCACCAGGCTCCTCTGTCCATGGGATTCTCCAGGCAAGAATACTGGAGTGGGTTGCCATTTCCTTCTCCAGGGGAATCTTCCTAACCCAGGGATCAAACCCGGGTCTCCTGCATTTCAGGCAGATTCTTTTCTGGCTGACCACCAGGGAAGCCCTTTCATTGCTTATGTATAGTGTTGTAAGGATGCGGGATTGAAAATCTAAAACTCTGGCTCATTCTCCTGTGAAGGGGAGTGAGGATCACATGTGAGGCATAGAACTGGGGACACAGGGACCCGGTGGGCATGTGTACCTCATTCCTGAGACCTCAGGACAGGAACAGTGCGTGCGCCCTGCCAGCAGCCCATCGCCTGCTTCTCTTCCCCTCAGGAGCAGTCTGTGGCCACGATCAGGACTTCCCTTTGTCAGCCTGCACCCCCAAGCAGAGCTCACCACCCTCCTCTGTTTCGTAGACTTTGCATTTCCCATCCTAGCCTTCCTCTGCCTGTCTGTCTAAGGAAACACTGGTGTTTGTTTCAAAGCCCAAGGCCTGGGTGGGTGGCGGGGGGTATCCTGTCTCCTTTCCTAACCGTCTGCCTGGGGCACCACTTCCTCCCCTGGGAGGTCACTTCCAAGGGACTGCATTAGGGACCCTGCCTCCACGGGAGGGGAGGGCATGGTAATCAAGGAGGGACTCCTGAAGGTCTGAATCCCCCAGACTATATACGTTACCCATGTCTAAGTTCTTTGGGTTGCCCGCCCTCATCATAAACGTTTTATTCCCCTAGAAATGTAGTTTTTATGTCTCACTTTGACCAAAAGCAGAGAGAGGACACAATAAAGTGAAGGAGCCCGCCTGCTAGAGTTATCAGCGCCCAGACAAGCTTCTGTCTGCCATGAACAGTGTCCATCTGGATTCCTGGAAAAGCCCAGAGAGGGGGCTTCTGTTGTGAGTCCAAGAATGCTTCAGCCTTTTCGTCAGGTGCCACCAGACGCTTCGTGTTTGAAAGCACAGTATGGAGAGACTTTTTAAAAGGCGGGTACTTGCTGCATCTTTAAAAGCTGACTGATGGCTTTTCAGCTGCTTCACATTTCAAGCTCAGGGACTGTGCTCTGTGCCAGGAGATTAGTCAGACATTCTTATATGTGCCTGTAATGTCAGCAATATTTATCAGTAAGGAGCATGATTTTGGAGAAGACGCTTGGCTATCCCAGGACTGTTACATCAGCCTCTCTGTGAGCCTGCGGGGAGAGAGAGGACTCCCCCACCCCCGCACCCTCAACCCATCTGACGCCTGAAACACCCATGAGTCTCCTCATCTGAACAAACTTAGGGTTCTGGGTGGAGAACAGGGCTCTCCATGGATGTCTTTGGGGGCCAAGAACTTGTACTTCAAAAGAGTCTGTCTAAAGAAGTGCATGCATGGCTAAGGGGTTTCAGTCGTTGCAACTCTGTGCAACCCTATGGACCGTAGCTCGCCAGGCTCCTCTGTCCATGGGATTCTCCAGTCAAGAATACTGGAATGGGTTACCATTTCCTTCTCCAGGGTATCTTCCCCACCCAGGGATCTATCCTGCGTCCCTGTCTACTGCATTGGCAGGTGAGTTCTTGACCACTAGGGAAGCCCAAAAGCAGAAAAGAAAAGAAGATCCTGACTTCTGAGAGTGTTAAAGGGTGGATCAGATAACAATACTGGGAAGCAGAAGTGAGGCCTGATGGGGGTGCCCAGATGAGACATCTGGAAGTGTGCAACCTGCCTCCCTCCCCTGCATGTGACCCTGGACTGCGCAGGCCTGAGACCCCATCCCTGAGGCTGCACAGCTAACTCAGCAAAAGAAAGTTCACAAAAGAAAATACTAACATTGTGTACAAACCTAAGAATGTTTGTTTAATTCATTCTTATTTCTGAAAATATAAATTCAAAGAAAATGTCTTATTAGAGATAAAAAGATCCATAAAACAATTCAGTCAAGTATATATATTTGAATAAAATTTGAGGGTAAAAACTTTTATAGCATTAACCAGAATTTTACATATGATACATCACAGTACAATAGGTCTACTTTGAGAAATTTATCTTAAATAACTGAATAGACGTTCAAAGATACATGTAAGAGGTGTTCAAAACATTGTTATATGTAATAGCAAAAATGTAGGTATAATTTATATAGCACCAGAAATTGATAAGGAATTTGCAGTTTATTAAATTATGTAACACTCTATGTACATTAAATTTATCACGGACCCATATTTATTGACATGGAAAGAGTTACATTATTATTACATGACTAAAGCAGTGTCATACAGATACTAAAGGTCAGAGCAGGGAGTAATGGACATTACAAAACAAAAGTATTAGGTAAAGGCAAAAATGATGCTTTAAAAACTATACCTGTGTAGGTCATTTAATATTTTTAAAAAGTGTTAATTAAGGAGTGGTAAAGAATTTTTTTCCTTATCCTTATCTTTAACAGTTACTTTTAATCCCCTAATGATAAATGTCTTCTGGAAATTAGGACTCAGAAAATTTTGCAGACCTCACCATTTCACCCAAAAAGCTGAAGTTGCTCCTTGTCTGGGAAAAGTGCATCACCTGTGTACACACCACCCACCACCCATCAGAGCATCCATGTCTGTGGTTTGATGGAGTTCAGGCACAATTCGACACAAGAACCTCTTCACACTTGTAGAGTAAAATGTCACTCCCAATCAACTGAGAAGATTATATTTTCCTCTTAGAATTTCACATCCTGTCCAACATTCAATGTGTGGTAGAATCTTGATTCTTTGATTGGATAGGGAAAACTTTTCCTTTAAAGAGTTAAAAATAATGTCAATGAAGAAAACTCATAAGTGATATAATTTCCTGGTATTTGAGTGTTTTGTCACCAGTTTCTGTGCCAGGTCCCATGTTCAGCTGTCTGGCAGTTCTTATGATATATGAAAATGCTCCCATTTTTATAGGAATATGCTGGCAAAAAATCTACCACTTCCATGAATTATTAGTCCTTTTCTGCTAATTATTTTGAAAAAAGCAGAGGTGCAGGTCCAAGTTCAAGCGGCTGTTAACGTCTGGGACATACTTGATGTAGGACTATTCAGTTAGGAGAAAATCGGTGCCTTGTTTGACCACCAGATTTCTAATTGCATTTTGAAACTTATAGGAAAAACCAAGTTACATTTTTTTGTGTTAGATATTGAGCAAGAAGTTGATTTTAAATTATTGGTAAAAGTAATCAGTGAGGAAGCATAACAAAGTGAGTAACTAATCTACAACATAAAGATAGAAATTTGTATACTTTTGAATAATGTTTATGAAAAAATGAAATGACAAACTGAATGGGAGCTGTGAAAAACCCCCTAGTGTTGTAAAGACCCCAGGGTAATTTGTTAAAAAAAAAAAAAAAAATACAGACCAGAGGCAGGGCTGGGAGAGCTCAGCTGTCTGGTTTCAAGTAGCAGACAAAGTCCTTCGGTTTTCAACCACTACTGCAGAAAAATCAGACAAAATGAAGAACAAGCAGCCCTACTCCACGTGTCTGGGGTACGAGTCTCTGTTTTTGTGTGGACTGAGCTCCTGCGGGGCGTCCTGCGTGTCTAACAAAATTCCCGCAGGAGTAGCTCACTGGTCCCGCTGATGGAGGAGGGCTGGATGCTGCAGAACGCCTACTGTAGACACTTCATGCTTCTCAAGTTAATAACCAGACACACAAAACTTTATGGAGCTAAAAATAAAACATTTGGAATCTCACATTATAGCCAGATTGTGGCAAGAGACAAATGATAGGAAGGACAAAAAAGAGAGGAAAAGGAAGGAGAGACGAGGACAGAACCCCATGCAGGACAGAGCAGTGAGGGAGGGAGTTAAATACAGTGCTGGATCTGGGGTCTGCCCCCCTCAGCTGATCACCTGAAAGCACGGAGTTAATAGTAGTACTGACCTCACGGATTAAATGAACTAATATATATGAAGTCGGCACCTAATGAGGTGTGAGTGTAACCTGTTGGGTTTTTAAAACTTGAGTTATAGTTGATTTACAATGTTGTGTTAGTTTCAAGTGCACAGGAAAGTGATTCAGTTATAGGTGTATATGCAGATACTCTTTCAGGTTCTTTTCTCTTACAGTTTATTACAGAATATTGAGCAGAGTTCCCTGTGCTATATAGCAGGTCCTTGCTGGTTATCTATTCTAAATACAGTAGTGTGTATATGTTCATCCCAAACTCCTAATGTATCCCTTCCCCCTCACCTTTCCCCTCTGGTAACCAGTTTTTACAAGTGAAGAACCGCAATGCATTATTTCTAACTACTTCATCTAAATTGGATAGGAACACCCCCTCTTGTGAACTGTATCTATATCTCTGCTGTGTTTTCCTTTCCTGTTGTTTTTGCTGTCCTTTGCTTTCACCTGAAGATGGTAACGTGTTCTAGACTGCTCCATATTATAAATCTCATTTTTAAAAGTGTTGAATCAAGGCAGTCTGCCAGCGACTTTGTTTTCCCTACTTTTCTCTCCATGTTGGACTTTTCTGGCATAGGAGAATAATATTACTTTACCATGTAAAACATGGGGAATGGCTTTAAAAGAATTCCCCAGCAACTGAATAATGGGCTGTCAAAAATATGCTTGGTGCCAAAGGATCTGGACACGTCTGTTCCATTTATTGTGTGTTTCTCATTCCCTCGTGACTAAGTGCTTGCAAAAGACACAAAAGCCCAAACCCCTGGAGTATGTGGTATTTGAGGGCAGAAACCATATTTTCATCTATTCAGTCCCATACCTAACATATTAAGGTGCTTAGTAGGGGATCACCAGCAGACTATGATGAGTGTCTACGGTATGTAGGATGCTCAAATTACTAATTAAGTTGATTTCTAGTGATGAAGAAAAGTGTGTTCCCCCATCTCCACCGTGCTTGGTTGAGTGGGTTAATAATGTTTATTTTAAGGAACACTAGAAGTCTTGCCCCCGAAACTTTTACCTTATCCTACCTTTTTAAATAAGTTTATTTCTCTCTGAAATATGAAACTTATTTCTTACTCACATTTCCATGTTTTAAAAGCCTGATAGTACAATAGAGCAAAGTCACTTATTTTTATTTTACTTTGATAATAAATTGAGTCTATTTTTAAAAAATCAATGTAAGAATGCACTGAGACTACCTAGGGAGGAAAAATGGAAATGTGGAAAAATTTTAAAGGTGGCTTGTTTCTCAATGAAAGCAAGGGAAGTCAGGGAGAATAGCATCTGAACACCTCCCTACCCCGGCTCCCACCGCGACCCTCCCCACTGCGTCCAGCACAGACTGTCTGCTTCTCACTTGGCACAAGGTTCTTCATCTCTCCCATCTGAGTCTTGGCCGGGCTGTTGCCAGCTGCCCTGAAATTCAGCGTGGTTTCTGATTCAGGTTATAATTTTTGACCAGCCTCTTAATGGCTAGCATCTCAAGGGCAGGATAACTGTCGTCCAAGAATTCCTGAGCCGGGAATCTCCACTGTCTAGCATGTGACTCACAGGACACATGACATTCTTATGGGGCCCACTCCCCCAGGCCATGAGAAATTCCTGGACCGCTTAACGAAAATTCCACAACTTTCCTCCTACTCAGCAAAGTCTGTTGGAATTCAGTTGGGCAAGAGTAACTTCATCTGGAGATAAATCTGAATCTGCTTTAAATTTGTGTGTGGATGCAGGTGTGAATAGTTCAGATCCCAAATTTACCCTGCATCATTTATAGCAGTTATTGAAAATGCTCTATCGTAACGAAGTAGTATGAACTCAAGTCCCTTAGCGAGATACCACATTCATGCCCGCTTAGACTAGCTTGGAAACCATCCTGTCTAATGCCCGGGAGGCACTGAGTGGCCACCTGACAATAAAGTGCTGGGGGCAGAGTTCTCTAGAAAGAAACCTAAGTGCCCTCTGGGTTTATTTAGACTTGAAGAAAAGAAGCAGCGTAACTTCTTAGCTGCCTCTGGAGACCCAGTGCTGAACATACCACTTCCTATTTGCAGGACCAAATTGTATGGAAAGGTGGTGATTAGCTTCTGTGATTATTAAAGCAACTAGTACATGACACAGCTCATGGATTTAGGTCTGGGAGGTGAGCAGAGGTGATAACTTGAACAGTTACTGAAGTCAAGTTATTGTTGCCCCTGACAATGCATTGGGAAAATGTGAAAGTGTGGCTGAGCAGAACCCTTGTTGTTCTTCAGCTGCTAATTTGTGTCTGATTCTTTGTGACCCCATGGACTGCAGCACGCCAGGCTTCCCTGTCCTCTACCACCTCCCAGAGTTTGCTCAAACTCATGTCCATTGAGTCAGTGATGCCATCCAACCATCTCACCCTCCATCATTCCCTTCTCCTTCTGCCCTCAATCTTTCCCAGCATCAAGATACTTTCCAATGAGTTGGCTCTTTGCGTCAGGTGGCCAAAGTGTTAGAGCTTCAGCTTCAGCATCAGTCCTTCCAAAGAATATTCAGGGTTGATTTCCTTTAGCAGAACCCTGAACTCATAAATGCAGACTTTTATTAACATGGTCTTTGATTAAAATGAGCATTTTTCTGTATATAAAGTACTCAGAAAATAGTCACACTTATAGTATAAGGAGAACCATGGAAAAATAACAGAAAACCATTTTTATACCCAGCTTTTCTTTTGGGGACTTGGATACCCTTCAGATCATGTCATTGGAAATAGCACTTTTGCATTCAGGAGACTTCTAATTAAAATGTTTAGCTTTAAAAATAAACATAATTGGGAACACGTGTATACCCGTGGCAGACTCATGTTGATGTATGGCAAAACCAATACAATATTGTAAAGTAATTAGCCTCTAATTAAAATAAATAAATTTAAATTAAAAAAAAATAAACATAAATCCCATGCTTCAATGTTGAGGAGGTAAAGACATGATGGCCAGTGAATAGGAACATCAGAGTGTCCTCCAGCTTTCCAAATGCCACATGAAGTTAGAAGTTGAATTTTGGAGAGTACAGCTTATAATGTGCTACTTTTTCATTATTTTTAACAGAAGAGTATTACTCATTTTTCTGCTCAGGACACATATAGACTTTGAGAGGATGATTAGTGGGCAGCTGTGTCAGCAGTGGAAGGGGTGGGTGTTGTCCATGGCAGGGGGTGCTCACCCAGACTGGTCTCTGAGAGGGAAGACAGTCACCCCACTTACATGTATCAGTACAAGCAAATCTCTATCAGGCTGTGTAAATCTGGACAGAACTGAGTCTTTGATGTGCATTAATTGTGTCCTTTCCTCCCACTGCAGGCTCAACCTGGGAGAAGACCTTCCGACAAATCGGCTTCGAAAGGTGAGCTGGGCTCGGTTACTCATGACCTGTTTTATTCCAGCAGTTCACTGATTATCCATTGGTGGTCTCACCGCCACTACTTCAGTGGCTGTGCCCTTGAGTAAGTTGTCATTTTTGAGCCTTGGTTTCCTTGTAAAGTAAACTTTTGATTTATACCATCCTTGCCTGCACACAGATTGAAATTGATGATTAAATGGGGCAATTTATGTGAAAATGCTTCTTCTAGTGTGAACCAGTGTGAAAGATAAGTTGTAGAATTAGGGCATTGCAGGGAAGAGAGTTGATTCTCTTACTGCTTCCTGATATCATATTTTATATTCAGTTCTATAGGTTTAGTACAGAGAAATTTATATTTATATTGATATCTTCCTGATTATTAAAATTATCTGATCTTATCTGCTCCAAGTGAAAGGCTGAGATCATGTCACTCTTA
The DNA here is from genome assembly GCA_935064755.1 of Tragelaphus eurycerus. Classification (NCBI taxonomy): domain Eukaryota; kingdom Metazoa; phylum Chordata; class Mammalia; order Artiodactyla; family Bovidae; genus Tragelaphus; species Tragelaphus eurycerus. The sequence continues at coordinate 21,260,033 of CAKXYN010000023.1, forward strand.
GCTAAAAGCATTTCTGCACCAGCATGTCCTGAAAAGAAAAAAAATTGACTCATGATAACATCAGAAAATGTGCAGGTAAGCTCAGTAGCCCTAATGACACCATATGGACAGTTTAACATCTCACAGTGAACTTGCAGCATCAGAACAGCTATTGAGACAGAAAAGTAATTAAAATTTTTTTACTCTAAAGGTGGATTTTGACTAATTCTTTTCAGCATAATAGCAGTTTTGCATTCAGAAGACTTCTGACTAAAATGTTTAGCTTAAAAAATAAATGTAAATCCTGTGCCTTGAAGAGGTAAAGCCATGGTGTCCAGTGATTGGAATGTCAATGGCCCTCTAGCTTTCCAAACACCACATGAAGTTAAGAGTTGAATTTTGGAGAGTACAGCTTACAGTGTGCTACTATTGCATTACATTTAGCAGGAGAGTATTACTCATTTTTCAAAATGTGTCTTTATGTGTATCAATCAAGCTGATGGAGTGCTTAGAGCATATGAAAAGAATAATAAAATACCTTAAAATGCATTATTTCTCCAGTAGTGAGTAAGAACAGATACCTCATCACCAGGCTGACTGTGATGGCATTTCTGGTACCATTTGTAATTGACTCAAAAGTCTGTTTATTTCTCTGGGTGCTCGTCCATGCCATCAGCACCGTCACTACAGATTTCTCAGTAAGTTCTCGTGGTTGGTCCTTGAGGTTATTGGATGATGGTTTGGGGCGGGCAGATCTGGTGGACCAGCTTTCAGGCTGAAAATCACATGTAACTTCGTGTGTGTGAGACCTCCAAAGCATCTTTCTCTTGATTCTTTTGTGTATCGACAAATGTCAAAAATAACCAAAGAAGCTGTTGTTGTTGTTTTAGTCTCTAAGTTGTGTCTGACTCTTTGCGACCCCATGGACTGTAGCCTGCCAGAATCCTTGGTCCATGGGATTTCCCAGGAAAGAATGTTGAAGTGGGTAGCCATTCCCTTCTCCAGGGTTTCTTCCTGTCCCAGGGATTGAACCCACATCTCTTGCATTGGCAGGCGGGTACCACTGGGCCACCAGGGAAGCCCACTTGTTTGTTCACTCTATCCCTAAACCAAGGTTTATTGTAAACTTACAGAAGTCTTTCAAGACCCAAAGTCTTGTCAAGGAGAGAAGACAGCAAATTGAACATTAGTTATTTTTCTCCTGGCTTCAGGAAAACATTGCTATACTTGCTTTGTCCATTTTTAGGGTTGGATGGGACTAAAATATTGTAAAGAGAACCTCAGATACTGTGTCATCATCCCTACCTAAGTCAGTGTATGTCTGTGAAAAAATGGATGTTCTCTTGCAGAATCATGATGCCACACTGGTACCGAATACACGTACCAGCCAGTTCTTAGCATCATCTAATACTAATCAGTGCATATACTTCCTGATCATCTCAAAAGTGTCATCTAACAGACACTGGTTGAATTAGCATGCTCCTAAAGCCCACACTTATTATTAATTTTTTTTCAACTTTAAAAAGTAAAAAAAAAAAAAAACTTTACTGAGTTATAATTAACATACAATATTATATTAGCTTTAGGTGTATAACATATTGATTTGATATTTTTATGTGTCATGAAATGGTCACCACTGTGTGACCAGTTTCCACTGTCACCACCGATTCTGTTCTGTTGCCACATCTCCACCTCTGTATTGAGATTGTGTCCCCTGAGTCTCTCCTACCTTCGTTGGGTTTCTCTTCCTGTCACTAGCTTCTGAGGAAACCAGCTCCTCTGTCTTGCAGCACCGCTATCTTGTCTGGAGTGTCTGTTTGTGGCTTTGTTTACCTTGTCAGTATACCCTCTGATTCACATAAATTCAAATCACTTCTCTTTGGCCATTGGGGACAGCTTCATGGTGACTTCTTGTCCTTTGTTGATGGCTGCCTGGTCTTTTCTCGTTTCTGTCCTTCTAGCACAGCAGGAGGTACCAAGACCATCCAGGATTTTGGACCTGGCATCCACCATCTGTCCTGAGGGTGGCCATCTGGGCATTTTCCAGCCTTTGGCTCTTGTAATGAACAACCTTGTGTACATCTGTATTTTTGCCAGGTATTCTAGGGATAGATTCCTGAGTATAATCAAAGAGTAAATTTTTGTGGAATTTTGATGAACATTGCCAAGTTTCCCTAAAATTTTGGCAGCAGTTTCGGCAATTATTTCCCCAGAGCCTCACCAACATAACATGCTGTCACACTCAAGGTTTTTTGCCAGCCTGATTGGTGAGAAATGGTAACTTGGCGTCCTTCTAATCTGCATTAATCCTGAATCATTTTTCCATGGAGTGGAGCTCAGGCTGAGGTTCTTTGCCATCTCCTGAGTGGAACTCTAAGAGCAAGAGCTTCTTCTAAGATGGTTAAGGATTCATTGATCTGCAGGATTTGGCAATTGAAACATTTTCTTTCTAGTTTGTGTGACCTTAACCTTTTGCCTACTTGAATAATGATGTAATGAAAACAATTGCCCTGTGTCACATCATTTTCAGTCTGTGCAGCAGCCCCACAGACCAAGGATTGGCAAACTTTTTTCTAAAGAGGGAGAGGCCACATATCAGGTTCCATAGGCCATACAGTTTCTGTGGTAGCAGAAGGCAATGAGCATGCTTTGTCCCAATAAAACTTTATTTAAAAAAAAAACAACAGGAAACTGGCAGGACTGGCTGCTGGCCAGACTTTGTGACCCCATCTCACAGGTAAAGAAACCTAAAGAAAACCAAGCAGCTACCCAGAGAGCTGTAGCCACACGCATTGACCTGAGTTCAAGAGAAGGTCTGCCTGGCTTTCTACATCCAGCCGCACTGAATGCTTGAATTCTATTTTTTTTTTTTTTTTGGTTTTGTATTATTTATATTTCCTATCCCTGTAGCTCTGGGAACATTGTCTTTAGTCTCAAGTCTTATCAACTGTTCTCATTTTATGAATATTTTGAAGAAAGGGAGTAAAATTTGCATATTTTAATGCCTCTCTAAATGGGTATGCTTCTGAAAAGATGTATACATTAAAATATTATTAAGGGATATATTGAGTGAAAGCTGTATTTTTGAACTGTAGGCCGTTTGGTGCACAGCCCCAGTTTTAAGATGTTATCTTAAAATATCACCCTTTGTTTCTCCGTGTTGTCACATGTTTTCTCCTGTAAGGGCAGGAGTTGTCTCTGCCTTGCATCAAGTGTCTTGAAATACAGAATAGATATTGATAGATGGGGTTATTGTGCACTGACAGTTGCAAAGACCGTGTCATGCAGTGCTGTTAAACACGGCCTTGCTTGATTTCTTCTCAAGTTTAACACTGCCTTTCTCTTCAAGGGAATTCCAATTATATCCTAAATGAAGCTGTCTGGCCCTTTAGAGCCATTGTGAGTCATATTGATCCTTTTAGTGCTGTGTCCTTTGAAGTTTTCCCGTCAGTTTGTTTGCTAACAAAGTATTTCAAAGTGGTCACATCTTAAAAAAAAAAAAGTGACTGAGTCAGCCAAATCTCTAAGCTTTCTCCAAGAGAAAGAAAGCCAAGTTGTCCTCTGCTGTACATTCTGTGATGGGGAGGAAGGAGGGGACCTAGGGAATGAGCCTGCCCTTGTAGTAATATTGCCATGAGATACATCCTGGTGAGCAAACTAAAAGATTGGATAGAGGGAGACACGTGAGGACCTGATTCCATGGCAGCAGTGTCCGGGAGCTTAGCAGGTGTCTGTAAACTGTGTTTCATTGGTTTCCTGCTTTCCTGCCTGTGGTTCCCTCAGGACATGCCAGCTGCTGGTACCCAACAACCCCACCTCCTCCCAAACCTCCCCAGCTCCACAGCCACCACCCTCAGGCTCCCTCCTCTGTCTTCCAACACCTTCTGTCACGAAGCCCCAAGTGTGTTCATGATCTCGCGTGGACTTAGTGTGCATCATTCTAGACCCTTGCTGCTGAGATGTGTGTCTTGTCGTTTTACACCTGCTAGTGTCAGCCCAAGGGTTGTCCAGTGATAGGCATTTGATAAATGTTTCAGAAACAAGCATTTTATGAGAGCACTAGTCCCATTCACTGGGTCTCCACACTCATGAGATGATCACTTCCCAAAGACCCTCATATTTTAATACTGCCTCATTGAGGGGTTAGAATTTCAGTAGGTGAATTTTGAGAGAACGAAAACATTCAGTCCATAACATGTGTCACTAACTCCCATACAATTGAAAGAAAAGTTAGATCTTATGTTTGAGACTTTTATATCCTGTGATATCATATAATCCATTTCATTGGACTTTACTCATGCAGCTGATCAATTTTGCTGTTTTCTTTGATTGGCTGAAATACCTTGCTTATACTCGAAATGGAAAGTAAACACTATGATTAATATATGCACACATATGTGTGTGTCTGTGTGTGCATGAGTATATATGTGTGTGTGTATTGTTTGTGTGTGTATAACAAAAGTAGGTGATATCCATTTCTTAGGCTGTTGAGAGCTTTACCTAAGACTTTGACTTCCAACTTGGAAAGGAACTTTTTTTTTATTCAAGCACAATGACATCATTTAGTATTTGGTGAACAGATCTATTTTTCTTCTAGGAAAAAAAAAAAAAGATGTAATCCTTCCTCCTTTTTCCTTCAAAATATGTCTGGAAGGAAAGATTTTCTGATTTGTAATCTCCAACTTCACTAAGTCAGGTCCCTAGGACTTAATATAAACAGTCTCTGAATGAATGAGTGATAAAGATCAGGTCCTGTGGAGAATGGTGCATTCATGAACTGAAATCCCAAATTCCCAGGTGGTAAGCTTGGCACCTTGTTCTGTACAAAATGTGAGGTACCAAGCCAGAACGTTTTATATTTCATTAATGACATGAGCAAATGAACTGTGTAATAGATCTCTGAAAGCTTTTTCGAACCTTGGTGCAGACAGCACCGTGAATAATAGGAAGTTCACGCTGTTTGATACGGAGGTAAAATCTGGATGTTGAGTCTGTAGAATGGAATGTTTTGGGGAATCATGCTAGCAGATACTCCCAAGCCTCAGTTCAGATTTCTCATTTGCTCTGCATCGTGAGATCCTGAAATTAGCTCTTTTATAGCTGTAACTGCAGTGAAATGTATTTCTCGCAGCCCAGCCAGTTAAACACCTCAGCTCGCGACCGAGCATCGTTGCTTTCATGAAGCGACAGTTTGTATGAGGCAGATTCAGAGGAGCTGTGTGGGTTTTCCATCAGAATGCTCAGAAACCCATCACCCACGATGAACAAAGTGGAAACAGTTCCTCCTGGCTCTTCTTTTTTTCCCGACTTATCTCTACATGCTCACAGCCACACAGACTTCTAAACATACACGAAATCTTGGAAGTAGCAAACGTGACGGTGTCGCACACCCTCCAGAGTCTAGTGGTTTCATTCACTCAGTGGTATGTAAATGAGGATACAGAGGACTAAGTGACTTCTTTACTCAGGACCAGGTGGCATTAAGTCTTTCGGCTTGTGAAGCCTGTGCCTCCTCTTCCCTAAGCCTTGCAGACCTCTGAAAGTCTTATCACACAACAGGAGCACTCATGTCACCTCAGTTGATCATGTTTCTCAGTGCCAGGGGGGCTCGGGAAGCTGTGGTCAGGCAGGACCCCACTTGTCCCAGGCTGGTGTATTAATCCCTTATCCTGCCCTTCCTGGACCATCCTGTACCCGCTGCCTCACCCATGACGGACTCCCTCCTGCCTCTGAGAGGCTCTGATGTCCAAGTCCCCCTTACACACCCTTCCTGTGGTCACTACTGAGGTTGACGCCCACCTCACTCTTCCTGGGGATGGAGAAGTGGCCTGGGGTCCTGTCATCCAGAGAACAAGTGAAAACACTGGTCAGTGAGCAAGCCAGCAGCCCAGGAATAGTAGTCACCAGGTGGGAACAGGTGGAGCAGCCTGGGGGACCCTCACGTGGCCGTCCTGACCCACCTGCCCCACACAGAGGGAAGGTTGTCTCACCTGGTCCTCGCGGGAAGTGGGTAGGTTTGAAATGTCCACTCTCTGCTCTGACCAGTGAGATATACTGACTGAGGAATCCAGGCAGGAACCCTTCTATCCCGGAGTGAGCGTGTTTCTGTGGACATGCTGGTGTCTCCCGTTGGGACGCTGATGGACATGCGCTGTGCTGTGGGGCAGCGGGGCCCAGTCCTCAGGCATCTGGGTGCAGCACTGGTTTTTCCCTGAGAGCAATAGACTCCAGCACATTCCAGAAAGAGGAGCATAAGGTCCGAAGGAAGATGGCAGAGATGCTATTCTTGTTGACTCTTCACTGACGGTGGGTCCCTGGGCTGAGGAGCTTAGTGGTCAGTGTCTGTCCCCTCACTGCCCCCTGAACCCCTGGAGGGCTGCGTGTCCTTATCCACACATTGCCTAAGTGGCTTTTAGGGAAAAAATAAAACCAAAGCAGACAAACAGAAACAAAGCCCGCTCCCTCTGTTGCCAGACACGGGGTCTGAGGAAGTGCTGCCCCCACCATGGGGTCCCAGGGGTGCTTCCTACTCTGACCGCCTGAGTCAGGCCCCACGTCCCCAGCCCCACTCAGGCCAGAGGCTGCCCACTGTGTAACCACAGTACCATCCAGCCTGGTTCCGTGGGGGCTCTGTAGTAGGATGGAGCTGCCCCACCAGGTCCAGGTGTTCTCTGCTGGACAAGCCGCAGGAGCCCCAGGTTTCTGGACACACATTCTCTCTGGACAAACAATAGCTGGCTGAGGCCCGGGTAGGGGAGAAGGAACCAGGTGGGCGCTTGGGCCAGACTCAGCTCTCCTTCAGGCAATTTCCTGTCGGTAAGGAGGGGGCCGGATTGTGGAACCCAAACACATGGGACATAACATGCCGTGTGCTGGAGGAAGCTCCCGGGCCGGGCAGGGCCCAGCGCATAGCAGGCACTTCGCTGAAGGGCTCATTCAGCTGCCCTGGGAGGATGAGAACTTCATTCCAGCCTAAACGTGAGCCCTTATGGAAAGATTCAGTGGTACTATAAAAATTTACTGTAAAAAAATGATGATTTCTTGTGTAAGTCAGGAAAGGAGCATTTATACATGCAGACCTGGGGGGGGGAGGCGAGCATGAAGAGAGTGGAAAAGATGGATAAGAAACGCCCTATCCTGAACTGCTGACCCACTCTCAGTGGACTCCCCAGTGCTCAAGGTTAACAGGGACAGCCTTGTGTTCATCAGCATCAGGGGCCAGAGCGTATGGACCCAGTGTGGCTAGCTGCCTTCGTGGTGGTGGATCCTGGGGGTCAGTGTTTGCACAGGGAGGGTCCTGAGAGGGGACCCGAGGACCTGAGGAAGCAGGAATTTCCTGAGCATCCTTGGGGCTCTTCATCCCTTCCACCTCCTGAGAACAGGACAGAAACGTGCACTGTTCAGATTTGCAGGCGTGCAAACCTCAGTGGCCACGGCTCACTCTAGAAGTGTTTATTTTATTTGCTTATTTATAAAAATAATGAATCTGTGTTTAGAAGAAAGTCTCCCAATAACCTAGCTCCAATCTCATAAATCAGCGATTTTGTAATAGGCCTTGAACTGTTAAAACATAATTTCCCAGAATTTCAAGCACAGGGATTTGCAGAAGAAACGGTCTCCTCCACACCCACATTGTTAATTTTATCCCTGCCATAAATTGTTTGCGTGGGGAAGTCCCCAGGGAAAAGTGGCCAAGGAGCAGCTCCATGGAAATACCGAGGAGAGATATTCAGGGACCTTGGGGACCACCTTCTTTCCTGGGACCCTCTCTGCCATTCAGTACATTTTCAACAGTTACATATTTATAGATGCAGATGGTTTATACAGGACATTTGTATCAAGTACTTATTAGGTTTCCCTGCCATTTTTTGTTTCTAATTGGAGGATAATTGCTTTACAATATTGTGATGGTTTCTGCCATATATCAACAAGAATCAGCCATAGATATACATATGTCCTCTCCCTCCCACCTCCCACCCCATCCCACCCATCCAGAGTGTCACAAAGCACTGGGTTGAGCTCTCTGTGCTATACAGCAAATTCCCATTGGCTATCTGTTTTACACATGGTGGTGTATATATGTTTCAGTGCTACTCTCTCAATTTCCCCCCACCCTCTCCATTCCCCAGTGTGCCCGTCAGTCTCTTCTCTATGTCTGTGTCTCCACTGCTTCCCTGCAGATAGGGTCATCAGTACCATCTTTCTAGATTCCATATATAAGTGCTGATACATGATATCTGTTTTTCTCTTTCTGACTTACTTCACTCTATAATAGGCTCTAAGTTCATCTACCTCAGTAGAACTGACTCAAATTCATTCCTTTTTATGCCTGAGTAATATTCCATTCTGTGCATGTACCAAAGCTTCTTTATCCATCGATTACATTGTCTCAGATTTGGGGTTTCCTCTCAAGTTACTCTTGCCACTCACTCCACGTTTCTCCAGTGCCTCCCTCATCAGGTTTATTGGGGTGTAATTTACAGCGTGGGAAATTCTCCCCTTTTTAGTTGTCTCATTCTATGACTTTGACAACCTAGGCAGCCATGTCATCACCTCCATTTCAAGATTTATAATATCTTCACCATTCCGGAAAGTCTCCTTCTGCCCCTTTGTCATCAATCCCTTACCTCCCCCAGCTCCAAGCAATCACTGATCAGAGTTCTCTTTCTCTGGTTTCACCTTTTCCAGGTTGTCATGTGAATGGACTCATAGTTTGTGGTTTTCATATCTGGCTTCTTTCACTTAACATAATGCTTCTTAGGTTCAACCATAGAAGTTGAAAGCATTCTCACTTTCATTGCAAATTGTATTCCATTGTATAGATCACCACAAATTATCCAGGGAACAGCTGGTAGGTGTGTTGGCATGTTTTCAGCTATTGGTGATTATGAATGAAGCTGCTCTAAACCTTTGCCTACAGATCTTTGTGTGGACAAATTTATGTGATATGTCCCTTGATTATGTCCTCTGCCTTCAGCCTCTTTAGTTAGTGAACCCTAAATTACTCAAAGTGCTTTCTGAAAAAACCTTGAAAACTCAATCACATTTTAGGTGCACGGAGAAGTGTATGTAGAAAGATGCCTTGGTAATTCTGTTCACAGTGTGGGCCAAGACACTATAATTTTTGCTTCACAAATTTTTATTTTCACTTCTTGGATTTACTGAGCATAGGGTACATCTTTGGACAGGTGAAAATTCAGAGTTTTTTTCATTTGTTTGATTAACATTTTATTCCTGAGCAATTTTGGTTTGTTTCAGAGCTTAGTGTTTCTAGTTGGTTATGATGTGCTAGAGTATCAATCTTCAACCTTCACCTGCAATCTCAAATTCTAGTATGCTCTCAACACTTGGTATTTTAGTCTGATTTCTCGGTGGCAAAAACCTGACCTGAACTGACCTGGGAGCCAGGGGGAGAGCATTGCACCGAGTGTGAAGGGATGAGGTGTGTGTGCTGGGGGAGGGGACACTGCCCTCGAGCCTCCTGCCATGGTTACATAGTCTGGTGAGGCACCTTCCTGACATCTGGAAAAGTATGAACTTTGTAATACATTCGGCTCCAAGAGATTTGGAGGAAGGATCTGTTTTTTCTCTATCTGTCTTCGGCACAACTGCCCCCTATTTGTTTGATGGAACTGAGTTGTGCTAGAGAGTCTGAAGCTTTTTTTTTTTTTTCATTGTGACTACACCTGTACACTTTATGCCACAACCCAATACAATGCAAATACATCCAGTTTCCAAAGCAACAGCTCCTCTTACTGCATGCAGTGTACTCCTCTCTTCCTTTGCTGTGTTCATGAAAAAGAAAATACTGGCTGGTGCCACTGCATTTATTTGATTACAAACTGGTTAGTCGTGGCTGCAGCTGAGAGAGCCATGAGCTGCAGGTGGTGCTCAGCCAAGAGGGAGACTGGAGGTCCATGCCCGCCTCGCTGTGCCTGGGCCCACAGGGATGACAGACGCTTATGTGTCGTGGCATTTGTGGGCTGTCACAGTGACACATGAGGCCTGCTTTACCACAGAAATGCACGTGCAGGTTCGACTCAAAATCTTTGCCGTTCAGGTCGAGGAAAAGGAACCCTGAGACTGTGTCCTCCAAACTCCTGGAGTGAATCACCCAGCTCCAGAGAGACTAGACTAGATTCTACTCATCTCCGGTGTTTCGATCGTTCACAGGGCCGTGCAAACCAATCAGAGGATCACCATGGGGTGGGCTGGTGGAGGGAGTGTGAGACAAAGATTGTATTTCAGGAGCTAGACTGTGCACAATCGTTGACACTGCTGGGGAAATGAGGGGTCCTGGAGGAAAGAGGAGGTGAACCAGTCTGCATTGGTGCTGAAGTGGGGCCCTGACGAGACTCAGGGAGGGTGCCTGGGGCATCCCTGTCCCTGTGCAGCTCCCCTGCTGTGGGATGGTGACCAAGCATCAGTGCCTGGGCTCCAGAGGCCACCAGAAGACCAGGTACAACCATCTCAGTAGTTCATATTCATCTAAATAATGCTAATTTGCATTTTAATTATTTTATTGGAATTCAATTGAAGTTGACCTTCCTACCAACTCTGAACCAAAGGCCTAGCTCCCAAAGGAGTGGCATGAATGGGGTTGTACTTTTCCAGCTTCTGAAGGTAATAGCGTTTGTGTTTGTTCCTAAGTCTGCTTTTCAGCCCTACGTGAAATTCCAACACTTCTCTCAGCCATACCTGGAATTCCAACACTCTTCCTCTTTCCTGGTCCCTTGTCAGTTTCCCTGTCTCTTTATTTTGAATTTTCTGAGTCAAAATGAAACCTGACAGTTGGGAAGACCCTGAGAAGTCATTTTGTTGTGAGAAACTGAGACTTAGAAAAGCAAAGTGGGTTGCTCGTGAACATCCACCCCAACCTCACTGCTTCCCCGAACTTAGATGGGAGGATGGTAATTGAGTTTGACCAAATACAATCATGGCTGAGACTGCAGCAGTTGGTCATTTTCTTTCCCAGGCAGGTAATCGACTTTGTGTTTTCATGATATGTTCTACATGAGGAATTCTGAGCAGTATGACACTTCTGATTTTAAAAAATAATGTGAAATATTAAAAATACACTTTTGTGCATGACAACCAGCTTTCAAAGTTAAGAACCTAGGTGCTGCAACACAGGTGACTGTGTCCCTCTCTCTGTCCAGAAACATGTTTGTTGCTTTCATGGAGTTGTTTACGGGTGCGTCTGTAAGTGATCAATATCCTGTATGCTTGCTACTTCTTTTTTTTTTTTTCCCTCTCAATATTGTGTTTGTGAGATGCATCCATGTTTATTGGGATAGATCCAGGTTGCACATACATTTGCACTGACATACTGATTCACAGTGTTTTATGGCTACATTTTCTCTCTTGATGGATAAAGAATTTTTTTTCCAGCTTCCTAGACTCCCTTTCAAGAGGAATAATCACCCTGCACAAATAGGATCGTGTGACTGTAACTGGTTTGGAGAGGAAGTGTCTGCCTGTTGAAGAGAAATGAGGCTTTAAGTTGTTTAGCTTGTGCTTTTCTATACAGAAAATGTAATTGAGCTGAGCCCAGAAAGTCATGCGATATAGGATAACATTTTATGGGGAAATGTATACATCAATCTCCTTAATTTATTAGAACAGGGCTTCTTCATATAACCTGGTCAGCCTGATTTCAAACACAGGATTTACTTGAAATAAAATTTAATTTACTGGACTTCCCTGATGGCTCAGTGGATATGAATCCCCCTGCAAATTCTGCCAATGGAGACATGGTTTCAACCCCTGATCTGGGAAGATCACACATGCTGCAAAGCAACTAAGCCTGTGCACCACAACTACTGAACCCGTGCTCTAGAGCCTGGGAGCCAAAACTACTGAAGCCCACTCACCCTAGAGCCTGTGCTCTGCAACAAGAGAAGCCATGGCAATGAGAAGCCGGCCACCACAGCGAGACTAGCCCCCGATCTCTGCAACTAGAGAAAACTCGTGCAGCAACAAAGACCCAGTGCAACCAAAAATAAATTAAGTAATTACACTATTAAAACATTTTAATTGTTATTAAATGCTCTGAAATGAACACTGACAACTCATTTACAGAGCCTTCCATAAATATTTATACTCTGTGCAGTCCCTGGACCATCTGACTTACTCCATGGACTTTAGCCAACCTACATGAGAAGAAATCTCACACTCTGCCCCTCCAGCCAATACCTCTCTCAGGCACAAACCCCACATGGGTCCAGGGTGACCTGTCATGTCCATACCTCATGTCCGTACCTCACCCTCACCATGGAAAGGCCACCTCCCAGCCCCACTTCCTGCGACCAGATTATGACTTCCTTCGTGGGCTCAGTTCCATGGTGATAGTGGAGAGTCCTTTGCTCCAAACCCGTCAGCCCTTCTGGTTTTGCAGATGCTTCACCAGAGTCTGAGTCCAGCAAGGAGGACCTGGCCGCAACAGCTCTTCCTGATTTGTCTCTGTGTTTTAGACACACTTTCATAACCAACACTCAGTGCTCAGGGAGAGGGCCTGGCACTCGATAGAGGCATAATAAATATTTTTGGAATAAATAAAAAATCTGACCAAATCAAGCCATTTCATGTTCATTGGATACAATTAATAGTTCTTGTTCTTGAAATGTTTTCTCTGGTGTATGCAAAAGTGCATATATATTTTTAATGGTTTATTGTTTCCAATTGTGACCATTAACTCACATCCAAAGAACTGAGATTGTTACCCTTCAACCTCTGGTCCTCAGGCACTCCACAGACGCTAGTGACTGTCCTGCCCTTTGTACTTTATCGTCCCTGAACTGAATTATGGAGATAGTTGTGGCAGACACCTGATCTAATTCTTCAGCAGGACTTTGCACAAACTATTGTCATAGGAAAGAAAGAGTAAATATTTGGAGATTGCATTAATTCTGCCAGCCTGCATTCAGAGCACACACTGTACCACATGTACACACGCACATATACACACATATAAATATAATATATACATATATATATAGTCCTCTTGGATATAGAGATTCACAAATAAGTAAGCAACATAAAGTGTTCGGGGTCTAAAGGAAACAGATGGTGGGTTTTGCAATGGAGATGAGGGAGGGGAGCTCATTGACTGATGAAGATGATGTGGAAGTGTGTGTGAGGAGGGCTTTGTGGTCCGAGGGAGAAGACCGTGCTCTGACTCAGAGGGACAAACATTTGCCTGTCCTCGGATGTGCAGCCAGCATGGCTGGAATTTGAGGTCCGAGGAAATCTTAGTAAGAGACAAGGCATACACGTCTGCAATACAGAGGCCTCGTAAGGTGAGCTTGGGAATATGGGCCTTTCTCATCACTGGTGCAGTGAGCAAGTCCAAACTGTGCTTCTAAAAGTTTAGCTTGGCCTGGTTGGCAGAGGGGACACCCCGAGGCAAAGTGACAGTCATTCAGAAGAGGAGGTGGTGAAGGGAGATGTGTGGAGATAGGTCAGGCACTGGGTAGAGACGTCTCATAGGAAGATGAGTGTCTGCATATGGTCTTGGGCACATGATGGGACTGAATGAGCGCTTTGTGAGTTGTCGTGTGCTTTCTGGTCTCTTCCAGTCTGTCCCAAGAGCAAGTGGACACTTGGGAGAGGGGGTGGACACTTGGGAGATAGGGTGGACAGCTGGGAGAGGGGATGAGGGGAAAAAATCAGGTGTTGCTGGCACTGTAGTTATTAGGGGCTTATTCAAAACCAAATACATGAGTATCAGTTACATCTAAGTACAGTTTCCAAAGTATCCATTCATTGTGATAAAAAATCTAGACCAACAAGGAGACTCCAGCTCAGCATTTTCTAAAACCTGTGCCATGAGCAGTAGGTCAGCAGAATGTAGTAGATTTTAGATAAAATGTTTAGAAATGGTTTGTGCTTAGATAAATTTGGGAAGCAGAGATTTGCACAGAAGCTCAGTTGCTTCAGTTGTGTCCGACTCTTTTGCGACCATATATATGGATTGTAGTCCACCAGGCTCCTCTGTCCATGGGATTCTCCAGGCAAGAATACTGGAGTGGGTTGCTGTACTTTTCTCCGGGGGACCTTCCTGACCCCAGGATCAAACCCATGATTCCTGTGTCTCCTGCATTGCGAGTGGGTTCTTTACCCACTGAGCCACCTGGGAAGCCCAGAGGTTTACACAAACTCCAATTTATTGTTTTTCTACAGAACGTCTCAAGTTCTTTACTATAATAATAACCGTTGTGATCTTCTAACACTTATTTGACCAGAGGAAGTTTTTTTTTTTTTTTTTTTTTTTTGGTCATGTTTTGCTTTAATTCCCAGTGTTTCTGAGGACTAGCTCTCTCATGAATGTGCTTCAGTTGACTTTGGTCTAGAGAGTGAACATGGAGACTGTAGTGATAATATGATCCCCATGGGAGGTATCAAGTAGACTCTGACCTGGTCATTGTCCGCGGCCCGCACCATCATCTTCTGGAGGTTCCTGGAGCCCGTGGGCTGGCAGTGCTCTGAATGTGCTGCTTTGTGAGCTCGGGTGACAGCACCAGCTAACAGGTTGGCACCTCCATGGCTGACGGATTCCACTCTGAGCTGGACCACAGCCCAGTCCTGTTTCTGGGAGCTGTGTTCTGTCATGGCTGGGGAGTAATTGCTTTGCAGTTGGGGTTCATTTACTCTCTTCATGTTTGTGGGTGATCGAGTGTCTCCTTGGGGACCTAGGAGGACAAAGCTGAGGTTGTTGACTCGAAGCCACTGTTTGCAAATTGAGAGCCATGTACAGAGTGCAGGTTGGGGTTGGGGGAGGAGAGGGGGCGGCCAGGCACAGCGGCTCCTGGGTCCACTGTGCCGGGTGGGACTCAGAGAACTCTTTCCCGCCAGTTAGCTTGGTTTGTGCTTCTCATAAAATGCCATGATCAATTCGTTTTCCGCAAAAGAGTTGCAGTAATTTATCCCCCAAATCCACTCAGAAAGGACTGCCAGCTCCCCTGACCTCAGCCCCACCCAGGAAATACCTGCCCCCCAGCCTGGCCTTCATCTTCTGGCCTCTCTCCTTGATCTCTGAATTCTCGTTCTGATGATGTGAATCCTCCTTTGCTCTGTCTGATCGCGTTAGGTGTACTTACAAAGTAGGCAAAATCTCTACGGTTTTCTTATGATGAAATCAATCATCAGATTTACTTATTATAGATTTGGATTATAAATTTTATAAGTAATTGTAAAATCTGGATGAAGTGTTCACAGTATTACATGTTTGGATGAAGTTTTCCTATTTGATTTCTCTTACTCTTAGCCCAAATGCAAGGAATTTGCTATTTTTTAAAACCTTTCACACAACCACATGTGTTTTATTTATGGAGGTAAAGGGATGTCTCATCGCATCCATGTTTCTCTGTTCAGAGAAGTTTCAGTTCAGTCAATTCAGTTCAGTTGCTCAATCGTGTCCGACTGTTTGTGACCCCGTGAATCACAGCATGCCAGGCCTCCCTGTCCATCACCAACTCCCGGAGTTCACTCAAACTCACGTCCATCAAGTCGGTGATGCCATCCAGCCATCTCATTCTCTGGCGTCCCCTTCTCCTCCTGCCCCCAATCCCTCCCAGCATCAGAGTCTTTTCCAATGAGTCAACTCTTCGCATGAGGTGGCCAAAGTACTGGAGTTTCGGCTTTAGCATCATTCCTTCCAAAGAACACCCAGGGCTGATCTCCTTCAGAATGGACTGGTTGAATCTCCTGGCAGTCCAAGGGACTCTCAAGAGTCTTCTCCAGCACCACGGTTCAAAAGCATCAATTCTTCAGCGCTCAGCTTTCTTCAAAGTCCAACTCTCACATCCATACATGACCACTGGGAAAACCACAGCCTTGACTAGACTGACCTTGGTTGGCAAAGTAATGTCTCTTCTTTTCAATATGCTATCTAGGTTGGTCATAACTTTCCTTCCAAGGAGTAAGCGTCTTTTAATTTCATGGCTGCAATCACCATATGCAGTGATTTTGGAGCCCCCCAAAATAAAGTCTGACACTGTTTCCACTGTTTCCCCATCTATTTCCCATGAAGTGATGGGACCAGATGCCATGATCTTCGTTTTCTGAATGTTGAGTTTTAAGCCAACTTTTTCACTCTCCTCTTTCACTTTCATCAAGAGGCTTTTTAATTCCTCTTCACTTTCTGCCATAAGAATGGTGTCATCTGCATATCTGAGGTTATTGCTATTTCTCCCAGCAATCTTGATTCCAGCTTGTGCTTCTAGCCCAGCATTTCTCATGATGTACTCTGCATAGAAGTTAAATAAGCAGGGTGACAATATGCATCCTTGATGTACTCCTTTTCCTATTTGGAACCAGTCTGTTGTTCCATGTCCAGTTCTAACTGTTGCTTCCTGACCTGCATACAAATTTCTCAAGAGGCAGATCAGGTGGTCTGGTATTCCCATCTCTTTCAGAATTTTCCACAGTTTATTGTGATCCACACAGTAAAAGGCTTTGGCATAGGCAATAAAGCAGAAATAGATGTTTTTCTGGAACTCTCTTGCTTTTTCGATGATCCAGCGGATGTTGGCAATTTGATCTCTGGTTCCTCTGCCTTTTCTAAAACCAGCTTGAATACCTGGAAGTTCACGGTTCACGTATTGCTGAAGCCTGGCTTGGAGAATTTTGAGCATTACTTTACTAGCGTGTGAGATGAGTGCAATTGTGTGGTAGTTTGAGCATTCTTTGGCTTTACCTTTCTTTGGGATTGGAATGAAAACTGACCTTTTCCAGTCCTGTGGCCACTGCTGAGTTTTCCAAATTTGCTGGCATATTGAATGCAGCACTTTCATAGCATCATCTTTCAGGACTTGGAATAGTTCCACTGGAATTCCATCACCTCCACTAGCTTTGTCCATAGTGTTGCTTTCTAAGGCGCACTTGACTTCACATTCCAGGATGTCTGGCTCTAGGTCAGTGATCACACCATCATGATTATCTGGGTAGTGAAGATCTTTTTTGTACAATTCTTCTGTGTATTCTTGCCACCTCTTCTTAATATCTTCTGTTCTGTTAGGTCCATACCATTTCTGTCCTTTATTGAGCCCATCTTTGCATGAAATATTCCCTTGGTATCTCTAATTTTCTTGAAGAGATCTCTAGTCTTTCCCATTCTGTTGTTTTCCTCTATTTCTTTGCATTGGTCACTGAAGAAGGCTTTCTTATTTCTTCTTGCTATTCTTTGGAACTCTGCATTCAGATATTTATATCTTTCCTTTTCTCCTTTGCTTTTCACTTCTCTTCTTTTCACAGCTATTTGTAGCTCCCCAGACAGCCTCCCCAGACAGCCATTTTGCTTTTTTGCATTTCTTTTCCATGGGGATGGTCTTGATCCCTGTCTCCTGTACAATATCACGAATCTCAGTCCATAGTTCATCAGGCACTCTATCTATCAGATCTAGTCCCTTAAATCTATTTCTCACTTAGAGTCGTGTATAAAACCCAGGCTTCTAATGGGGTCCTTTTCCAGACCATTTTTATAAAAAGCCGGTCAGACTGGTCTGAGGAATTTTTCCTAGAAGATCCTGGATTAGGAGACTCTTTACTTAAGACTTGACTTACATTCATATTATGGTACCAAATAAATGGTAATATTCTAAATATGCAACAGTAGTGGACTAGCTAAGTAACTACTACCTGACTGTGAGTGTGGTAAAGGTTTCAAAATCTTCAGTGAGTTGTGAAGATGTGATTGATGTATTAAATGGACAAATTATTTTCAAAAACAATAAAGTATGAGCCTAGTTTTGTTAACTCTAAGATTGCATGTATAGTAGTTTCTTATGGTTTCCAAACTATTGAGTAGAGCTCCCTGTGCTATACAGTAGGTCTTATTGTTATATACAGTGCTGTGTATATGTTCATCCCAAATTCCTAATTTATCCCTCCCCCCTCACCTTTCTCCTTTGGTAACCAGAAGTTTGTTTTCTTTGTCTGTGAGTCTGTTTCTGTTTTGTAAATTGTTCATGTCATTTTTTTAGATTCCACATAGAAGCAATATCATATGATTTTTTAATTCACTAAAATGTCAACATGATTATTTCTAGGTGATAGAGGTCTTGCTATTTATTATGTTTTTACCCAAATACATGATATATCCAATGTAAATGATGACTATATATTTCATCACATAAAGTGTATTTGAAAAATATGTATCTTCACATGAGATAACTTCCTATCTTTCTGCTGCTTTTCCCTAAACAAATTTTAGCTCTGATACACATTGGGTCACTCTCATTTGAGTCCTGTGTGATAAAGAAGAGTCTTAAACAGTGTTATCTCTTCGGGACAAGAGAGCACAGGATGAGGGGAACGTCCCAGTGAAACACAGCCACCAGGTCCTGCTGACACTGAGACCAAATCTTCTGAGCTCTCTGTTAACGACCTGCGTTTTCTTGGAACAGGATGGAAAACAAAATCGACTCAGCATTCAGAGTAATGAAGGGCTCCTGTTCAAGGATGGCTTGAATGTTTCTTCTGTTTTCCCTCTAAACTTGGATTTACTTCCAGGGCTGCTCATGTACATCTAGTCTTTAACAGCTCCTACCAGGTTGCAAACACCTGTCTCTGTCCTGGACACATGGCTTATTTAATAACAGTTTAGTTCATCAGTACGTTTTAGGAGTGAGAGTTGGTTTCGGGTTCTTCATGCTATTTCTGAAACTCCCTGAAAGCTTCCTGAGTCTTAGTAGATTATGTAAGGCTGGAGTCAGAGAAAAGCTTTCTGATACCTTCCAGGCAGAAATTGAGCATTCTTTAAGTCTTAAGAAGATTCAACCATACTCTGTGATGGTTTAACCATTGCAATATCAAAACAACTGAATTTCCTCCTCCTTGTTTTTCCCTCCATAGCTTAAAGGGAGCTGACGCTGGCAATGGGATCCGAGTGTTTGTGCCTGACGTGGGCATGTTCATTGCCAGCCTGACCATCTGGCTGGTTTGTAGGAACATTGTTCAGAAGCCAGTGGCCGAAGAGGCCGCGCAGTGTAACCCGGAATTTGAGAACGAAGAGTCGGTAAGTCTGAGTCTGGACCTCTTCCCGGTTTGATTTCTGGGGCCTTGTAGGTTGTGACATGAAAAGTGAGACATGCACAGAGCTTCGTGCCCTCCTATGCTGGGTGGCTGCTTTGTACACCTTGTGTGGTCCTCATGCATGTGCATTCTCACCCACACTCGGCCACGTGGAGACAAGTCTGGGGATGTGAGAGCTGCCCTGTGAGATGCATTAACCCTAAGGGCCTGGGCCTGACCTGGTGTCTCTTCATTACCATCCGCCCTGAACTCACACTGGAAACCTTTCAGGTTTGTGTCATGGCCCATGCCCTAAATGCTTAGCTGCTATAACATTCTTAAAGAAGAAACACCTGGCAGTTGTCAGAGGAAAAAAAAAAAAATAATTCTACCTTGAAAGAAGCTTCCAGTCTGTGCACCATGCCATCCTGAGTCAGTGGTTAAATCTGCATTTCTTAAAGTACTCCGGAGAAAAAAAAATACATGCATTTGGAAGAGTGTAAGAATGAGTTAAACGTTTGTGAATTTTTAGCTGGATCAGGGGACATGTCAGATTTCTCTCCGTGGCGAATGGAAGTGGGAGACAGCTGTCACTTTGTCACTGACCTGTTTGTTCTAATAACTGCACTTTGTCATATGAGTCTAGGTAACAGTGACTTAAAAAGTAATTGATCTGGTAATTGAAAGATAAAATTTACAGGGAAAAAAATTCCTTAAAAAACTGTATTTGGACATTTGACCCAAAACACCTGTAAGTATTGAATGTTTCATTCATAAGCTTTCGCAAGACATTAAATATAAAACTGAAGTTAGTTGAAATTACTTATTTTGAGAATGGTAACCATGATTACATCAAAGAAAGAAAGTTCTCAGTTATGGCAAATAATGTGTGTGCTTCACAAATGAACAGCATTTTCCCTTGATATTTATTAGAAGACAACAATGAAGAAAGAATGAATATGATTCCATAAACCTCTGCAGATAAGAAATGATGATATTGCCTAAAATCCTTATGAGTAAAAAATATACAATCCTGTGGCATATGCATATTCTGCTGTTTTTAAGGTAAATGTTAAAAAGGGTACATGGTGTTAAAAGCATTACAGCAAGGTCATAACTACCTATCTCTTGCATTCAAGTTCACAAATGTACAACATTTGTCAGTGTCCTAGAAATAGAACTATGAAGGTGCTTTTCCTTCTGGTTAAGACAGAATTTAAAATTTTTTTTAATTTATTTATTTTTTTATTTTGCTTAACTTTACAATATTGTAATGCTTTTACAATACATCAAGATGGATCTGCCGCCAGTATACACCTCTGCTTTTACATTTGAAATTTCTTTTATAGGATTTACAGTTTTGAAAAATCATCTGGCTTAAACAATCACCCTGTTTTTTCCAGATTCAGTGAAAATAAATCCATTAACTCAAGCTCTCCAAACTTAGGACTTCTCATTGTTATTTTTTATAAGGCAAGATTTGTTTTCAGTTCTCCTCATGTTGTAGATGGAGGGTAAGGGATAGTTACTGTGAACTGAGTGGACTCTGAAGTCAGACTTGGAAGCTGTGTGACGTTGGGAAAATTGTTTATCCTCTTTCTTCTTCCGCAAAGTGGAGATTGTCCTGAAGACTTAATAAAGGACTACGTGCTTGCCTCCCTTTGCTCTTCTCCAGTTTGAAAGGAAGTAGAACAATCGCAAAAATGTAAAATTTAAAGTCTCTTAGAATGAGAGAAAGATAAGTTGGAGGGTGTGTTTGAGGCCAACTCACTCAGTAAAGGACTTCCTTCCTTGCCATCCGTAACGGACAAACATGACTGAATTACAAAGCTTCCTACAGAAAGAACTTCTGTCTCCAGTTCAAACACTGTTTTGCCATAAAACTAGGAAAACCTACACTGACAACTGAAGATAAGGGATGTTAGGTCAAGGTCACCCATCTCGTGAAGAAGAGACACGATGTCACTGACCGATAGTAAAATCATGTTTCCTTCCTGATTCCCCTCTGTTTTCCAGGACAGGCTCATGATACCTCTCTCCCATTTGAAATTTGTTTAACTATCTGAACCCTATATATTATTGATTACATTCAGTTCAGTTCAGTCGCTCAGTCGTGTCCGACTCTTTGTGACCCCATGAATCGCAGCACGCCAGGCCTCCCTATCCATCACCAACTTCCAGAGTTCACCCAAACTCATATGCATCAAGTCAGTGATGCCATCCAGCCATCTCATCCTCTCTCGTCCCCTTTTCCTCCTGCCCTCAATCCCTCCCAGCATCAGGGTCTTTTCCAGTGAGTCAGCTCTTTGCATGAGGTAGCCAAAGTATTGGAGTTTCAGCTTCAGCATCAGTCCTTCCAGTGAACAACCAGGACTGATCTCCTTTAGAATGGACTGGTTGGATCTCCTTGCAGTCCAGGGGACTCTCAAGAGTCTTCTCCAACACCACAGTTCAAAAGCATCAATTCTTCGGCGCTCAGCTTTCTTCATAGTCCAGCTCTCACATCCATACATGACCACTGGGAAAACCCATAGCCTTGACTAGATGGACCTTCGTTGGCAAAGTAATCTCTGCTTTTTAATATGCTTTCTAGGTTGGTCATAACTTTCCTTCCAAGGAGTAAGCATCTTTTAATTTCATGGCTGCAATCACCATCTGCAGTTCTAACCCTAATTGATTACATTATTTAATGATTAAAAAGGAGTAGATTCTCTAAGCATTATTTTTGGGGAGCTTGGAAAATGAAAGTGTAAAAGCGTTAGTCACTCAGTCATATCCAACTCTTTGTGACTCCATGTACTGTAGCCTGCCAGGCTCCTCTGTCCATGGAATTCTCCAGGCATGAATACTGGAGTGGGTTGCCATGCCTTCCTCCAGGTGATCTTCCCAACCCAGATATTGAACCCAGGTCTCCTGCATTGCAGGCAGATTCTTCACTGTCTCACTCACCAGAAAAACCCTTAATATTGAAAATGCTAAGTATCATTACTATAAAGTTGAGTTCCCTCTAGGTTAAATTTGTTTGTGCCTAATTTAGATATTAGTTTCCATAGTCTCAGTACATTCCAGCCCCAGGTGGCCCAGGGGAGCAGGCTAGAGTGACTGTCCAGAGATGAATCCAGGAGGAAATTTTTCTTACTGGGGAACCATCTGGCTGGAGTCTGAAAAGAATATAAATACACAGCCAAAATAAGCAGGAGAATTTATTTTATGTTTGAAGTCCCTAGCATACTTCCTGCGACTCGTAAATCTTGGCGATTGTGTTCTAGATTGCTTGGTTTTTGAGGATCCTTTGAAAGGACAGTGTTTGCTGGCGTTGCTTCTTCTCTCATTTATCTCAGTGGAGAAACGGCAGATTAATCAACCCTCTGGTGCCTGGGAGAATTGCTTCTCAAATCCAGCTTTGTTTCAGAGTAGTAAGTAATCCCTGGAGAATGCTCAGGACTCTTCCCAAATCTCCATGGACTTGATAATGAGGCTTAAGTTCACTGTTTTAAAGGGCATCACAAATCCAAAGATTCTCCCGAAAAAAACCCGTGGGCATGGAGTCGGGGAGGAGGCTTTGTCCTGTTCTTGAATTTTACAGAAAGCAAACCTCAGTCAAGAACCAACTCCCCAAGTGCCATGAAAGATTCTTTGCCAACTGACATACTTGTGGTCTTGTTTATTTGCTCCTTTTAATTCAGAAGCAGATTGACAAATCATAACTGAAAGATTCAGATTCTTACATCTTTAAAAAAATATGAGTTGCGTTATGAGAGTTAAATTGTGTAGAAAGGTTATCTGTGCAATAAAACACCAATGACATCAGTAATTTCACCAAGTTGATAGTATCTGCATATTTATGTACTTCTAGCTCTTTCTAGCTATTTAATGAGATTTCAGGCTTTATTATTTTTGTGAAACAAAGAGTAGTTTAATATGAAACCAAATTTATGATAAATGTTTATTCAAATAAGAATTTTAGTCTTGACTTAGTCTGCTGCAAGTGGCTTCTTCTATATGGTCTAACAAATCCTATATGAATGATATAAAGAATATTTTGTTGTCAGTCTTGAGAAACCTATATGCAGGTCAGGAAGCAACAGTTAGAACTGGACATGGAACAACAGACTGGTTCCAAATAGGAAAAGGAGTATGTCAAGGCTGTATATTGTCACCCTGCTTATTTAACTTATATGCAGAGTACATCATGATAAACGCTGGGCTGGAAAAAGCACAAGCTGAAATCAAGATTGCCGGGGAAAATAGCAATAACCTCAGATATGCAGATGACACCATTCTTACGGCAGAAAGTGAAGAGGAATTAAAAAGCCTCTTGATGAAAGTGAAAGTGGAGAGTGAAAAAGTTGGCTTAAAGCTCAACATTCAGAAAACGAATTCATTCATGGCATCTGGTCCCATCACTTCATGGCAAATAGATGGGGAAACAGTGGAAACAGTGTCAGGCTTTATTTTGGGGGCTCCAAAATCACTGCAGATGGTGATTGCAGCCATGAAATTAAAAGACGCTTACTCCTTGGAAGGAAAGTTATGACCAACCTAGATAGCATATTCAAAAGTAGAGACATTACTTTGCCAACAAAGGTCTGTCTAGTCAAGGCTATGGTTTTTCCTGTGGTCATGTATGGATGCGAGAGTTGAACTGTGAAGAAAGCTGAGTGCCGAAGAATTGATGCTTTTGAACTGTGGTGTTGGAGAAGACTCTTGAGAGTCCCTTGGACTACAAGGAGATCCAACCAGTCCATTCTAAAGGAGATCAGTCCTGGGTGTTCACTGGAAAGACTGATGCTGAAGCTGAAACTCTAGTACTTTGGCCACCTCATGTGAAGAGTTGACCCACTGGAAAAGACTCTGATGCTGGGAGGGATTGGGGGCAGGAGGATAAGGGGACGACAGAGGATGAGATGGCTGGATGGCATCACCAACTCGATGGACATGAGTTTGAGTGAACTCTGGGAGCTGGTGATGGACAAGGAGGCCTGGCGTGCTGTGATTCATTGGGTCGCAAAGAGTTGGACACGACTGAGTGACTGAACTGAACTGAACTGATATACCTAATTTATCCTTGAAGCAGCCGTGTTGTTGAGGGCATGTTGGGACCTGTCAGTGCTTGATGGGGTAGAGATTCTCCTTCAGCACTCAGGTTGAAGCCAGGGCTTCAGACAGCAGCAGCTTCTAAAACATGGAGACACATACAGTCCCAGAGCTGTGATTATAATCCCGGCTGCTCTCCAGATGTAGGGTCTGGAGATGTCCTCTGGGCAACAATTGCAGAAATTGGGACTCTTAAGGGATACACAAGCTCCTTCTGGAATCTGGCTGAGCGGCAGCAAGGCCACGGGGGTTCGAGGATGATGTCTCATGGCTCACTTCGCTGGGAGCCCCTCCTTCACCTCCAGGTGTGAGGGAAACCTGAGGCTCTAGGTTCCACAGATGGATCTTTTTCACAGGAGGCTTGAGGTTGTGTTTGTCTGCTGGCCTGCAGTGCCTGGGGGTGGTGGCCTGATAAGAGCACTCTCTCTGGTTGTTAATGACCCATGGGGCTCAGGGTCTCCAATCCTACTGGCCACCAAGGCATGTCCCCATATGCACTGTGTATGCTCCTGCTGGGCTCAGCCAGAGGGTGTGGGGGCTGGACTTGCTCCCTTGCTTTGGGGAGACAGGGGGAGAATGACTTGACTTAGGTGGGAGCACAATGGTGCCTCAGTCTCTGGGCAGTGTCTTCCTTCCCCTACCCTCCAGTAGACCTCTTTGGATTTGCGAATGACTGTCCCTTACACACAGTCTCAGCAGGTATCACACTCTGGCCATTTCACCTCTCTCGGGGTAAGTTCAACCTTGTGCCTTCCTACCTGCCTAGGTGTGGCCCTTCCTGTCCTTTGCTGTGGACCAGATATTCAGCTAGTTCTCAGGTCCTTTCTGGGGAAAATCGACCTGTGTTTAACTGCATATTTGTAGTTATGTCCTCCCATGAACATATTTGTCATGTCCATGGGAGGAGGTGGGTTCAAGCTCTTCCTTCCTCACCAACTTGAACTGACCTTGACCTGAGAGTTTGTAAAGGTCCAGGTGCAGACTGCATCCCAGATATGTTCAGTCAGAATTCTGGGAGACAGGCAAATGTTTGGTGGTACCAGGATTGTTTTATTAAAGCTCCTCAAGCCTGCGGTCCTGGATAGCCTAGCAGGTTGCTGCCTGCTAACTTGGTCTGTTTTAACCTCCTTTATTGAACTTGTCTTGCTCTGTAGGAAGGTGGTTGAAAGCATGCATCTCTGTACTCCCGCTTCCAAATGGAACAGGGAACAATTTAACTGTGCTTATACATTTGGAAAAGTAATCTTCCTAAAACAAGCTTAGTAACAGAATAAAATCTTGGCTTCGTCTGCACAATGTTGTCACGATAGGCTTACGTGATGCACATGACCCCTGCCAGCATGGCTCCAGAGCGCTCTGGGCACTGTGTCCATGGGGATGCTGTGGAGGATGGTGGACGTGTGTCTTTGATGATGAGTCACAGCACTTGCCTCTTCCTTCCATGGACTCTTCTGTTGCGATGACTCCATTCCATGAAGATAAATTGTTAACTTTCAATAATAAACAATGAGTAAATAACTTGCAACATTTTAGGAAAGTGCTCCCTTTGCTTCTGGATCTGCTGGCTCATTATCTGTGCCTCTGATGCTCTCCCATCAAAGCATCTTTTCGAGCATGGTTTAAGACACAAGGAAGAGGATGGAGTCCACAGTCTGAGGAGCTCTGGGCTTACATCTAAAGTTTGTCTGAAATCAGAAAGAAATTCCATTAGATAAATCACCTCAGTGTTTTCCAGTCAAGGGAGTCTGCCTGGCATCCAACTCAAACACAAGGCTTCCCTGTAGGATGAGTTTGTCTATGGTCACAGGTATCAGGAAGAGTGTGGATTCTAATCTAGCTGCTTCCACATCAGTCTTTTAATCAGACAAGTCCCTAGGACTTGCTCCTGGAATTCCTGATTGAGGAACTGTGAGGTGGAGCCTGGTAATCTGGCCTCTTAAAGAGCCCCACGTGAGCCTTGGATTTAGTCCAAGACAGGTAGACTCATTTAGTGCTTGGGGATAAGGAAAAATGAATGTCTGGGTTCTACTAGAAGTAATTGGTGGTGTCTTCCTGGTCCAGAACTTAGTGGGAGTAACTGCTAATGCTGGACTGCTGGGAATGAGGCTGCAGGGCTGGACCCGGTGATGGGATGAGGCATGAAGGCTTGGGTCCAGGCTTAGGGAACCATGACCTCACACCCAGTTGACTCCATAGCACTTGGAGTGTCCTCACGTGACATGAGATGCTGCCTGAGTACATCTGGCACATTTTGAAGTCAGGGACTTTTAAAGAAGATGAGTCAAAGCACTTACATTTCTTTACATAAGCTATAGATTTCAACCTGGACAATGCTGATACGTAATATTTTATTAGGCTTTTTACACTATAAAGGTTTTCTGTATCTTTCATTTCTAAGATAGCTCAGGAACTAGAAAAATAAATCTTTATTTACAGCTAGTCCTTCTTATGAAGAAACTGAAAGACAAAGTTTAAGCATGCTTCTCCAGGCAAGAATACTGGAGTGGGTTGCCATTCCCTTCTCTAGGAGATCTTCCCCAACCCAGGAATGGAACCCAGGTCTCCTGCATTGTAGGCGGATTCTTTACCAGATGAACCACCAGGCAATCCCTTCCCAGGTGGTGCTAATGGTAAAGAACCTACCTACCAATGCAGGAGATGGTAGGAAACAGGAATTCAATCCCTGAGTCAGGAAGATCCCCTGGAGGACAGCGTGGCAACCCACTCCAGTATTCTTGCCTGGAAAATCCCATGGACAAAGGAGTCTGGCGGGCTACACCCCATGGGGTCGCAAAGAGTCAGACAGGACTAAAGCGACTTAGCATGCACTCCTTCTTAGCTCCAAGGCCAGGATCCAGTTGAGTTCCAATGGGGGGACAGATTTCAGCTCCAGCAGCCCAGCCTGCTTGCTGGTGAGTAAGCCGAGGGGCTTCCAGGGCGTTGGTGTTTATGCTGCTCCAGATGGATCATTTCGGGGAGAAAACCAGCCTGACGTGACTAATGGCACTTCTGGCCCCAGCCGGGATGGTGGGGCTTACTTTTGGCTCCCTCTCAGTTTGGCAGGTTTAGAAAGTGTTTTCAACTGAAAGCCCCAGGGATTCCAGTACAAAAATGCTGAAAAACCTCAAGTACACTGGTCTGTTTATAAAAATCACAGGGTCCCTGTCCCGCCCAGGAGAGGTTGGGGAAATGCATTCATCTAAACTCGAGAAGGTTCTTGACTGGAGATTTCTATCTGATTTAATCTACATCCGTAGCAATTCCGTAATTGAGCAATAAGTCATTAATTGTGAAAGTTAGGAGTGTGTTTCTGACTGTGACCCAGGCAACCCTAGCTGTGTTCCCTCTCTCTGTCTCCTTGGTCAAGTACAGAGACTGAAGGTTTGGGGCTAATTTTCTCTTCTAGAGGCATTTTTAGGATGTTGCCCACCTGCTGTACAAGTAGTATTAAGCAACAAATGCCCATGTGTGTGGTGATGTGGGTGTCATAGCAACAGCGTCCCTGGATCAGTCCCCACAGCAACTCAGCTTTGGGAGATGGAGAAGTTGAAAGAAAGCTGGCCTGGGAGCTGGGGCCTTGGACGCTGGGGAGGGGCTTTCCCAGTGTGCGGACAGCACATACCAAGGCAGAGAGCCTGTGGATTCCAGGTTCTCTGCATGGTTCCTTGTGTGTGATGTTTCTGGGCCAAGAGATGAGGGTAAAGTTGGAGAGAGAGACTGGTCCCAGGTGTGGCAACTCCAACAGGTAGGCAGCTTTGTGTTCTCTCCAGGTCACCTCATCAGAACCCACTTTGACAGTGAGCTTCAGGTAGACCTCTCCAATTCTCACCTCAGTCCACACTCCAGGTTCCTCACTAGCTGCCCCTGTGATACCTCCACCTTAGAACCGGCTTCCCAACTTACTCCATGACTGGTCATCCTGATCTCATCCACAAAGACAAGCACTCCCTCTGATTCTCCTTCATCCCTCCCTCTACCATGTGAAATTTACCAACTGGGGTCGGCTGACTGGACTTACGAGATGCTCGCCCAAGACGTGAACCCTCTTCAGCTCCATTCCCCACCCCCTCTTCCACCAGCAAGCCTCCTGGCTGCAGGACCCCCTTGCTCTTCCCCTACTGCAGCTGCTGGAGTTGCTCTGGGAAAGAGATCCCATTGTCCCCCTCACTGGGTGGAGTGGTTGGTGATCAGAGTGCTCTTAGCTTGGGTTCAAGAGAAGTGAAGCATTGGGCAAGTCCTGCTCTGAGTCCAGCCACCTCTCGGAGAATTTTGCTTTGAAACTCCCTCTGTGGGTGATACAGGGATATGGGGTGGGCTTTCCTCCTGGTACTCCAGCTCTGTAGCTCTCCCATCATCCAGGTGGGGGCCGAGCACCTGTGCACAGGTGGGGATGCTGGTGTTGGCACTGACTGGAGCTCAGCCCCCATGTCTCTACGATGTGGGATGCAGGGGCATCAGCTGACAGTGAGGAGGAAGAGTAGGTGGAAGAGGAAGTGGGTCTGGGGATGTGCTATGGAGGCTCGGCCAGCCCTTCCTGCTGTCTGGAAGGCTCTGGCTAGAATTTCCCCATGGCTGGTGGCTCTGTGACATTCAGAGCTCAGCTTAAATGTCACCTCCTCAGAGAGGCTCTCCCTGAACTCAGAATCTAAAATAGCTGCCCTGACTCCCTCAATCACATCACTCTGTTTTAATTCTTGGAATAGCAAGTGTCGCTGTGAGATGTTTAGTTGCTGACTTATTTGTGTCTCTTACTAGTATATGTGCTCTTCTGTCTCTTACTAGTGACACTGAGGAGACACTGGGCTCTGAGCAGATTGAAAAATCTTCATGCATAGGCCTGAGACATTCTTCTTCCTTCTGGAAAAAGTACAAATGTGCTATGATGAAATACAGTATAATGCAAAACTCAATTTGGGTATATGGACTTGAATAGCCTAGGATTACATTCTCGCGTGTGTGTGTGTGTGTGTGTGTGTGTGTGGTGTGCATGTGTGTCTTTGTGTGTGTGTGTGTTTATGTGTATGCATGCACAGGGGTGGGAGTGCATCCTGTAGCCTTGGCTTCATTAACAGCCAATGTAAATCCCAAGTGGCCTGTACCCACCTAGGCACACAGCAGGTCTGAGCCCTCAGGTCACTCAGCACTTACTGAGCTGTGCACCAGCCTCCTGTGCCCATCTTCCTCCAGTGAGATGGAAGCTCAGACACCAGCAGTGAATATTATGTAATTCTGAATTAAGCATATCAAGAAATATATATATGTGTATATATAAATATATATCTGAAAAAAAAAACACAAAGACCCTAATTGGAAAAGAAATAGGTACCCCAGTGTTCACAGCAGCACTATTTACGACAGCCAAGACACAGAAGCAACCTAAACGTTCATCTACAGAAGAATAGATAAAGAAGACGTGATTGATATATATACATATATATACACACACACACAATGGAATATTACTCAGCCACAAAATGAAATTGTACCATTTGCAGCAACATGGATGAACTTGAAGGGCATTATGCTCAGTGAAATAAGTCAGAGAAAGATAAGTACTGTTTGATACCACTTATATGTGAACTATAAAAAATACAACAAGCTAGTGAATGAAACAAAAAAGAAGCAGACATACACATGTAGAGAACAAACTAGTAGTTAGTAGTGGGGTAGAGAAGGCGATGGCACCCCACTCCAGTGTTCTTGCCTGGAGAATCCCAGGAACGGGAGAGCCTGATGGGCTGCCATCTGTGGGGTCGCACAGAGTCGGACACGACTGAAGTGACTTAGCAGCAGCAGGGGAAAAAAGACTTATTATGGAATTAGATGAAATCATATGTGTGAAATATTTGAAACTGTAGAGCACCATAGAGTTTAAAGGATCTTTCATTCAATAAAAATTTTTTAAAAGAAAGAAATTTTAAAATGGGAAAATGAAGCAAATGGGTACTGCTTGGACTCGATGTCTGATCTGGGCCTCAGAGTTGTCTGACTGCAGAAGCTGCTGTCTTTCCAAGATAAAGCCTGTCCTGCATCTGAGACAGGCACCTTTAGTCTTAAGGGAATGGTTTATATTTATAATTCCTTAAAAAAAAAAAAAAATCCTCACCCTTCCAGGGAAAGATTGTAATTATCCAAAAAAATTCTTATGTATTCTTTAAAAATGAACAAAAAGCCCATGGTATACACAGTATAAAATAATGCATCTAAGTGTGTATGTGCTGTGCATGTGTTTCCTTCTGAATCTCTAGTGATGGTCCTGAGGTCCCACGTGGTCTGGGATTGGACCCGTGCACAATTCTCTAAGAGGATGAGATAGGAAGTGGCTGTTTATTTAGCCAAGTAGCCGGGACCACTCGTCCTCCCACAGGCAGGAAATACTAAAATAGTGAACAAAGATAAACTCCAGAAAGAAAAGGGATTTCCTCAGCGCTGATCTGGCCCATCCTTTCCGTTTAAGCCCATTCATCAAACTTCCCATCACCTTAGTGCACACTAAGTAAATCTGGGGAACCAAACCCAGATTTCTGAAAGCTAAGTTATGAATAAGTGTTTCAGACAGTTCTGGCTTCTGTGTGTAAAATAAAATGAGCTCGTGTAGGTGAGATGACCTGCCGTTGGGGACCCTATGATTAGCGATACTTCCTGTTTATGCCTTGAAGGAAGATCAAAGTTCTTTGGGCTTCACACAGGGACCACCAGAGACCTGAAGGGGTTTACGTGGTTCAGTGGTAGTCTGCATTTTTTCCTCATTTCTCAAATTTACCTCACTGACCTACCGGTAAATTACAGACCATATAATATTCTGGGTGGATAGGCAGAGACTGCAGTGTTTTCTGTTTTTCATTTATTTAGGCTGGAGGAGAAAAAATAGACTCCGAAGAGGCCCTGATCTATGAAGAGGACTTAGATGAAGGAGACGGTGCTGAAGGCGATTTGGAGGAAAGCACGAAATTAAAACTCTTCCGCAGGCTGGCCTCCGTGGCCTCCAAGCTGAAGGAGTTTATTGGCAACATGATAACCACTGCGGGGAAGGTTGTTGTGACGATTTTACTGGGTTCATCAGGTGAGAACCACCAAGTCCTGGGGTGCACAGGGAGCGAGCTGGCGAATGATGGAAGAAGGAAACTCTTCTATTCCACGGCAACAGAATCATAACTGTAGCTTTTGTGAAACTGGCCACGTGTACAAGCCACACACACACACACACACACACACACAAGTAGCTTTTCCCATTCAGTTGTAGGTCTTATGTATTCGATGGTTTCTGTTAACCTCTGTAAAGCGGTCTTTTCCCTCAGCAGTTAGGTGGCGTTGTTTTCTACGTGACCGACAGGACCACTGTTCATCTCCCTCAGAGCCTGTGGGTGGTGATCTGTGACAAGGGACCCTTTTCTGTCCCCATCCAGTGCTACACATGGGCTTTCGGGAGCTTGTCTGTTTACATTGAGTCATTAGGTCTCTTAATTTAACTCTTCAGGATAGAGTGTTTTTCTTCCCCTGTTAGATGGTAATCTCACAGCACACACGCCCACTTCCTCTCCCTGTTGGCTGCAGGCTGCTCCTTCCATAAAAACCTTATCTCCATCTTCACCCCATCCCCATTGCCCCAGAGCTGCTGCAAACTTTATTCCATCCTGCTTCTGTGGTGAAGCAACTGTTTTTCCATAGGAGAGTTAAAAGAAAAGTGAAGAGTATTTCTCAAGAAATGTAACTCAGGACTTTAATGAGAAGTTGTTTTAAAATGCTCCCTGCAAAGTTTTTAAATGCCTATGAAGGAATGATTTCATTTGACATTTCCACTTTTAGTGAGAGAGCAAATCACATTTTGTCGGGCAGGACAAAGATTTAGTGAGGTTTTATCTGCCACTGAATGCAATATTATCATGAACCCTCATCAACAGACAAGCAAAAGTAAATCATTATTTTAAAAATTTATCGAGGACAGTTAGAACGGACATACAGTATTCCTGAAAAACAGGGAGAAATAGAGAGATGGAAACAGGCAAGAAAACATGCTAAATTCTACTGTTTGGAGAACTGAATGTTTGTTGTCGGGGCTCAAGTGCCACAGGTAGGATTTCTCCTCATCTGATATTTCCCCACGTTTACAAATTTCACTTTACATGTGACTTTTTTTCACAATACAAATAGCACTAATTCTGATATCATCAAGAGAGTGTGATGAATTTTACTACAAGCATAGGAGGTGTTCTTCATCATCCCCAGCAGTGACGGAGGCTGAGCACACGGGTTTTCCTCCTCTCCACGTTGCTCACACATGCACCCCCTGCCCCCGCAGGGATGATGCTGCCCTCTCTGACCTCGTCCGTGTACTTCTTCGTGTTCCTGGGCCTGTGCACCTGGTGGTCCTGGTGCCGGACCTTCGACCCCTTGCTGTTCAGCTGTCTCTGTGTCCTGCTGGCCATCTTCACTGCGGGACACCTGATCGGACTCTATCTGTACCAGTTCCAGTTTTTCCAGGAAGCCGTTCCCCCCAACGACTACTATGCCAGGTAAGAGGCATTGCTGGACAATTTGATGATTCCATAAGATAATCCTCGAGCCCTTGGGAGGACCCTACCGGGCCCTGAGCATCTGCTAAGTTTCTTCTGACGCCCACTGGTGGGTCAGCCAGGCTTTGGTGGGGATGGGGACACAGTCTCTGTCTTGACTGTATGGGCCACAGTCTGGAGGGAAGAGGTGTTGCTTCAGGTGGGGGTGCTGCTGGGGTGAAGCAGAGGGAAGCTGCTGTTTGCAGCAGAGAGCAGACACATGGTCTCGGTTGAGGAAGGAGACCAGGGAGAATGTTTTACAGCAAAGAATAAGAAGGACATGTCAGAGCATCTGTGGGAGGAAGCTCTTGAGGGCAAACAGAGGACAAATTGAGGGTCAAAAAGAACTGAGTGACCATAAAAATGTAAAAGTAAAAACGCATGAGTCCACGGGGGGTGTGTGTGTGTGTGTGTGTGTGTGTGTGTGTGTGTGCGTGTGCGTGTGTGGGAGAGCAAGAGAGAGAGAAAGGTGAGAGAGAGAGATTTTATGTGCTTCAGTTGAAGCTCACTATTATCCCAAAGTCTTATATGAAAATGAGAATTCAAGGTAAAGAACCCAGCATTTATTTTGACTTTTTAGAAGGAATTCTAGGCTGTTCTCAGTTAATGAGGGAAAACTCCTCCTGATAGGATGTCACTAGTTAATGAAGGGAAAGGAGTGCTAGAATTAGAAAACTACCATTTACCAATTCTTCACGAGATACTTAAATCTATTCACAAATTGAAACCATGACTTAAAGAGGTTCCTGGGATGAAGATTGTTTGCAAGGATGACAGAGTATAAGCTCGCTGATCGTTTGCTAATTGCAAATGGAAAAGCCCCTTCTGGGGTAGTCAGCACCTTGACCAGTTGATCCAAACAAACTTTACCAGAGTGGGGTCCCTTTCAGACTTCTAGGCTGGATGCAGTATGGGGAACGAGACATTGTATTGTTAAGGCTTTAGACCTAACCTCCAATTTCCAGGAAATATAAGGGGCAGGAATGTGGTTTAATTGACTCCACAGGGAAGCAGTCATTAAATCCAGACTGTAGAATGTAAGGGAAACAACCTGGTCTCTTCAAAAACCAGCATTCTGAAAAAGATGTGTGTGTGGAGGGGTTGGACAGAGACTGTTCTACTTCAAAGGAGAAGCAAGGAAGCCTGCAGACAGATGAGAAGCCCAACTCTGGATCACATCTCGGTTTAAGGACAAATCCTTTTGAGATTAAATGGGGAAATTTCAATATTCACTGGTTATTAGCTGATAGTACAGACTTCCTGTTAGTTCTTAGGTGCATGGTTGTATGTGGTTATCTGGGAAAATGTCATTGTTTTAGAAGATACGGGGTGAATTCTTTAGGATTCACGGACATAAAAAACAGAGGAGCCAAGACATGGAAACACCTAGGTGTTTGTTGATGGACAAATGACTAAAGAGAATAGTATACATGTATGAGGATGTTCTGGGGAAGGAAATGGCAACCCACTCCAGCATTTTTGCCTGGGAAATCATACGGACAGAGGGGCCTGGTGGGCTACAGTCCATGAGGTCGCAAAGAGTTGGACACGACTGAGCAACTAAGCGCAGCACACAGGGAGTGTTACTGGGCCGTGAAAAAGAAGAAAGTCCTGCTATTTGCAACAGCCTGGGTGAACCTGGAGGGCATTGTGCTGAGTGAAATAAGTCAGAGAAAGATGAATACTGTATGATCTCACCCCTTATGTGGAATCTAAACAGAAAGTCAAACCTAAAGAAACAGAGAGGGGAGTGACGGTTGCTAAAAGCTGGAGGGTGGGGAGTGTAGACAGAGGTGGAAAAAGGTACATATTTTCAGGTATGAGATTAGTAACTCTGAGGATCTATATACAGGGGCACTGTAGTAGTAGCAATGCATTGTAATAACATTGTACTGACATGTGCTGAGAATAGACACCTTAAACCTTCATACCACAAAAAAGAAAAGAAAAAGAGTAGCTATGTGAAGTGATTATTAACTTGATTGAGGTGCTACGCATCATTTTACAGTCTATGCTTATATCAAATCATCATGCTGTCCACTTTAACTATACTACAATTTCACACTTCAGTTGTACCTCAATAAAGCTGGGGGCCACTGAGAAGTCTCTTTAATGATGCGGATTTACATAATATTTATTTTAAGCAGAAGTGGATAGATACAAAATTTCAGTGCAGACATTAGTTCTAGGCTAAGTGAGTCTTTTAGTTTCTTCTAGGCATATGATTTTTGCTTTATTGAACACATAGAGAAAAATGATTTTACTGTTGCAAGATCGTTAGTTCCAGACTAAATGAATATTTCAGTTCTACTAGAAGTTTGATTTTTGATTTTATTGAACACATAGAGC
Source organism: Tragelaphus eurycerus (assembly GCA_935064755.1). Lineage (NCBI taxonomy): Eukaryota > Metazoa > Chordata > Mammalia > Artiodactyla > Bovidae > Tragelaphus > Tragelaphus eurycerus. The sequence goes on from CAKXYN010000023.1 coordinate 21,295,021, forward strand.
AAAAAGTTTTGCACTGTTGGACTTTTAAGGGATGATTTAATTGGAAATGTTAAGTTGTATACCTTCTATGGGGGTGTGGTCACTCCACATACCCCAATTTAAGGCTCTTTTCTGCCATCTAGAGACTGATAATAGGAAATACAAAGACTATTCTGAACCACCTTGAAAACACCTCTTCTGTAAAGGATCAGTTAGTAAATATTTTAGATTTTGCAGGCCTATGGTCTCTGTGACAATTCTTCCAAGAAGCCATTTTAGTGCAAAAGCAGCCCTGTATGAGATTTTAAGGTTTTGGCTAGGTTCTAGCAAAACTTTGTGGACACTGAACTTCAGATTTCCAAATATTTTCACATTTCATGAAATATTATTTTGATTTTTCCCAACCACTTAAAAATGTAAAAACCGTTATTAGCTCACTAGTTATAACAGATGGTAAACCGGACTTGCCAACCAAGTGTGTGGATAATAGCAGTCCTAATAGTGTAATAACTTAACATCTTTATCTTTCATTGGGATTGCCTCAAACTTAAAATTATGGTTGTAAGTTATTATAGACACTTTGAAGATTATACCTTTAAAAAGTTTAAAAGCTTCATCGTCACACTCTTATAGAGTCATTAGAAGTTGGATTGTTTATCAGAGTATAGATCAGATCAGATCAGTCGCTCAGTTGTGTCCGACTCTTGTGACCCCATGAATCGCAGCACACCAGGCCTCCCTGTCCATCACCAACTCCCAGAGTTCACTCAGACTCACATCCATCAAGTCAGTGATGCCATCCAGCCATCTCATCCTCTGTCGTCCCCTTCTCCTCTTGCCCCCAATCCCTCCCAGCATCAGAGTCTTTTCCAATGAGTCAACTCTTCGCATGAGGTGGCCAAAGTACTGGGGCAGCTTAGCATCACTCCTTCCAAAGAAATCCCAGGGCTGATCTCCTTTAGAAGGGACTGGTTGGATCTCCTTGCAGTCTAAGGGACTCTCAAGAGTCTTCTCCAACACCACAGTTCAAAAGCATCAATTCTTCGGTGCTCAGCCTTCTTCACAGTCCAACTCTCACATCCATACATGACCACAGGAAAAACCATAGCCTTGACTAGATGAACCTTTGTTGGCAAAGTAAAGTCTCTGCTTTTGAATATGCTATCTAGGTTGATCATAACTTTCCTTTCAAGGAGTAAGCGTCTTTTAATTTCATGGCTGCAGTCACCATCTGCAGTGATTTTGGAGCCCAGAAAAATAAAGTCTGACACTGTTTCCACTGTTTTCCCATCTATTTCCCATGAAGTGATGGGACCGGATGCCATGATCTTCGTTTTCTGAATGTTGAGCTTTAGGCCAACTTTTTCACTCTCCACTTTCACTTTCATCAAGAGGCTTTTTAGTTCCTCTTCACTTTCTGCCATAAGGGTGGTGTATAGATAGTTTGTGCTAAACAATGCAATATATATACATTTATATATGCACATATACATGTGTGTATACACATACGTTTGCATGTAAGCTGCCTTATTGTAGTTTCTTTCTCCATTAACTTGGTGAAAGTAGGACATTGCCTTTTAGCCTTTGAAAGCCTGGAAATTTACGTATTTTAAATGATAGCTTTTTCTTAAGACATAATTTCAATGCATTGCTATCCACCAACTGAGCTGGCAGAAAACAAACTGCAAACAAGCAGGAAGAAAAAATCATCCTGCGTGGGCATTTGTCACAAATTTCATAACCACAGAGACTCCAGTCCATGTATCTAGCTTCGGATGTGGCTGTCCTCAAAACAATCCAAGTCGTTTTTGTCTTCTCGTAAGCTTTCAAATAGCCTTTCTGGTGAAGGTTAGCTTTATTTTTAGAATATATTTAGAATACTTTTAGAAATATTGAATTGATTTGTTTATCATTAGGATGCTTGTTGGTGATTGTTTGGAAAAGTGTAAAAAAGAATCAGGAAAAACACTTAAAAAAATAATCCTAACTCCCAGAAATACTGTTCATTTTTGGTCTGTATTCTCCCAGTGCTTTTTCTGTGCATAAATGTGCTTTTTACAAGCAGACTTTGAATCATGATGCTTGACTGTTGCGCAGTATGGTGCTCAGGATGTTCTGTAACTTGCTCTGTGCAACTTCTGCACCTCTTCATGTCATGAAATGTTCCTCTAAAGTGTGATTTTTCATGGACTGCAAAGCTTTTGATTATGTTTGACTGTGTAGCTGTGCTATAATGTAGTCAGTCCTTGATTTCTGACCCAGGAGATTTAGATTCTTCATTTTTGCTCTCTTGAGCATCCATGTTACTCATGAACTTAGGAAAAACTCTTAATGAGCGGAAGCAGCCCCAGGGTCCCTCAGCTGTGTGGGAACCTCTGCCAGGCTGGCTAGTGCTCTGCTCTGTGGGAGGACATGGAGGTTTCCCTGGTCCTGGGACCACACGATGTTACTCCACAGGTCTTCACACAAGTGTTGTGACCTGAAATCCGGCTCCTGTGTGGAGCACACCTCTGCAGGCTTGTGTTTCTCTAGGGTGATGTCTTCTTTCAACCCAGGGGTCCCAAGAGATCATGTGATTCCTTCCAATTCCACTTGCAACTGGGTGGAGCTCCTCCCTGGCCTCTAGCCAGGGAGGCCTGTGGAGCAGGTGGGTAGGGACCAGTAGTGGACAGGGCAGGTGGGAGACTGGGAGGACATAGACAAGGGACAAGGAGGAGTGCTGCCTGGAAAAAGTTGATGATTCCCACCTGTTTGTACACAGAACTGTCCAAATTCTCCAAAACAAAGTTCAGGGCTCTTTTCTGATTGTTATGAGCTTACCTATGGGAAGGTTGGGCTTCCGTGGTGGCTCTGAAGGTAAAGAATCTGCCTGCAATGTGGGAGAGTAGGGTTCAATCCCTAGGTTGGGAAGATCCCTTGGAGAAGAAAATGGCTACCCATTCCAGTATTCTTGCCTGGAGAATCCCATGGACAGACGAGCCTGGAGGGCTACAGTCCATAGGGTCACAAACAGTAGGACGTGACTGGTGCAAATAACACATGGGAAGGTTAAGGCAGAGTGAGAGTAGGATATGAGACACTGGAGTATATGGTTCACATGGTTATAAACCATAAAAAATTCAGTGCCCCCTCTTGTGAAGTTGATCCAGCACAATAAAGCTTTAAAGCTCATCCACATAACTTACAAAAGACAGATAACATACCACTCAGCACAGTTTGTTTAATGGAATAAAGCCCAGTTCCAACGTACCCTGGCAGTTCTCCCTAAGGAAAATGGCAGACTAAACAAAATTTGGCTTAGCTAATCCCAAGTATGGGACTTTCCAAAGGTTTTGTGTTTCCTCGGGAATTTATGTAGACAGCAAACACCTTACACTTTGAAGGCCAGGATGCAAGGGTCAGGGTTCAGAGTCCTCACCTGGGTTCCTCTTTGTGATAAAGCCACCAGTCCCAGCCAGCTGGTGTCCTGTGGGTTTTCTGCACGGAAAGTGTGGGATGTGCACTGGGTGGAGGATGGGACTGAGGCAGGTGGGCCTGACTTGCTCTGTGGTGTCCTTGAATGTGAGCTGAAATGTGTTGGATGCTGTAAACAAACATCTGCTCGCTGGTGACTTTACAAAAAGCCAGTTTTAATAGTGTCAGCTCACTGTTGACTGTTTCCTTGCAAAGATGACACTGCAAGTAATTCTGAGGTGAACTCATGTAAAAACAGTCCTGGACAAAGTGGGGGTGGTGGGTGGCGGTCCTTGTTTTCTCACCAAAATTATCTGGACAATCGCAGCAAACATTCCAACGTGAGCCAGGTGGAGGGCTTGGCTGGGGAGTCAGCGTCTATGGTTTTTGCAGTCACGACTGAGCATGATGGAACATGTAGGTTTTCTTCTTCTGTATGTCATGAACACTTGTTCACAGTGAGCACTCATGTGGGGGTGACTGAACAGCCCTCAGAGTCGCCTCTCATCGTCTCTGACTGACTGTCATTCCAACCTCTGCATTTTCTCTGCGACAGTCAGTCACTTTCTCTGTACTCCAAGGGTTGGATTTCTTTACTCAAATTCATTTTGTTGTTTTGCTGCTTTGTTTTTCACCTTAGATCCTGCAATATGAAAATGAACAAGAATTATGGGAAAGAATGGGAGATCTCTCCACAGGCCATTCCCTGTGGAGGCAGCATTCTCTATTAAATAAATACACAACTTGTCCCATGTCGCCCTTTCCATGTCCTGTTTCAACAAATCACAATAAGAAAATGCACTTTGTTTAGTGAAGGAAAAGCATGTTTATTCCAGTGTTAAAAGAGTATAAGAAAGAAAAGCCAAAGCCTCAAACTTCAGCAATATTTAACCATTCTGTAACAAATAAGAATGAAAAAAACACAAAAAGTACAGTATTATTTATTGTATTTATCTATTCTTACACTAGTCATTAAAATGTCAGTAATGGCTGGAAGAAGCACAAGCTGGAATCAAGATTGCTGGGAGAAATAGCAATAACCTCAGATATGCAGATGACACCACCCTTATGGCAGAAAGTGAAGAGGAACTAAAAAGCCTCTTGATGAAAGTGAAAGGGGAGAGTGAAAAAGTTGGCTTAAAGCTCAACATTCAGAAAACGAAGATCATGGCATCTGGTCCCATCACTTCATGGCAAATAGATGGGGAAACAGTGTCAGACTTTATTTTGGGGGCTCCTAAATCACTGCAGAGGGTGACTGCAGCCATGAAATTAAAAGATGCTTACTCCTTGGAAGGAAAGTTATGACCAACCTAGAAAACATATTCAAAAGCAGAGACATTATTTTGCCAACAAAAGTCCGTCTACCGTCTAGTCAAGGGTATGGTTTTTCCTGTGGTCATGTATGGATGTGAGAGTTGGACTGTGAAGAAGGCTGAGCGCCGAAGAATTGATGCTTTTGAACTGTGGTGTTGGAGAAGACTCTTGAGAGTCCCTTGGACTGCAAGGAGATCCAACCAGTCCCTTCTAAAGGAGATCAGTCCTGGGTGTTCTTTGGAAGGACTGCTACTAAAGCTGAAACTCCAATACTTTGGCCACCTCACGCTAAGAGTTGACTCATTGGAAAAGACCCTGATGCTGGGAGGGATTGGGGGCAGGAGGAGAAGGGGACGCCAGAGGATTAGACGGCTGGATGGCATCACCAACTCGATGAACATGAGTTTGGGTGAACTCTGGGAGTTGGTGATGGACAAGGCAGCCTGGCGTGCTGTGATTAATGGGGTCGCAGAGTCAGACACGACTGAGTGACTGAACTGAACTGAATGTGTCAGGAGTCATAATGACCCTGATGCTTTATCTTTTTCTTCTAGTTTGGAGAAGCCAATGGGCTCCTAGAAAGTGACAGAATGCAGTTACTCTTGTGTTGTCTGGTGCCTTTGGCTTTGCAGATGCTCGTCTAATGTGGCTTGTTCTAGTGCATTCGCAGCCTTACCTGGGACAGCCATGGTGCTGCCTCCTCATCAGAGCCATCTTAGCCTAGCTAATGGAAACAGCACAGAAAGATGAAATCGTTCTTAACGGAGGCAGGTTGGTGAGAACTGCGTCTGAAAGCGGTCCAGTGTGGGGAAAATTAATGTCAAGCAGGTCATTTTCACGCTGAGGAATGTGAATGAACCTGTGGTTAACACTTCCCCTTTTTGTTAAGGGTGTCACCACCAGGGAGTCAATGCTTTAGTTTGCCCAGTTGGTAGGTGACATAACAGCAACCAAACTCTTGTTTCTTTTTGGATTAATTGACCGATCTCAGACCCACTTTATCTGTGCTTATCTAAAGGCAAAAACTGGGAACAAAGAGAAACAAATTGACTTTCCACAGGTAAATGGAAAATCAGTAGAATGTAAATACTTGACCCTCAAGTCCATTCGGGGAATCTCCACAACGTGATGGTCACCTGGGGCCATGAGTGGATGTGGTGTTGACCCAAGACCCCTGGGAAAGGGAGGTCCCTGGGTGGGGTGTCACCCTGCCACCCAAGTGACACCTGGCATCGTGTTTAAAGTAGCCACTGCTCCTGACCAGGCAGACGAGCCTTCACACTGGACATCTGTCCAATCTGAACCTGAAACCTCCCAGCCTGAGCTTCTGGAAGTGCACCCTCAACCAGCTGTGTCTTGCCTTTGCTCTTGAGCGTGCCTCTTAGGAAGGGTCTTCTTCCAGTGTCCAGGAAGGACCCACCCTGTCCTGTGACCTGGATTCCTTGCTGACCTGGAGGACAGTCAAGCTCTGGAGCTTGCACAGAGCAGTTCAGCTGCACGGGTCACCGCAAGTCAGGACCTTTCTGCCCAAGAGCTGTCCCTGCTCTCAAGGATAAAATGTGGTCCAGTGAAGCTTTCCAGGTGAAAAGATGACTTGTTCTACATTTAATCTTTCAAAATATGAAGAGGAATAGAGATTAGGCAGAGTTGGCAGTTATTTTTTTTCTACATTTGCTCCAAATGATTAGTATTAATGAACGTATTACAAACTAAGCCTGGATGGTACATTTAAGTGCTTTCAACTTTAAAAATTAATAGCAAATTAATGATGGTAAAAGTTCTTGTGGTGTGAAGATGGACTAATCCTTCAAGTTAAAATGACAGCTGATGAAAAATTAAAGCGATCTTTTAAGAAAGGGCATTTTGGAACGAAACAATTATTTTGCTATCAAACGTTTTGTTGGAAAGTGTGACCATCTTGTTTATTAGAGCTAAGATTCTCATTCATGGACTGGACTTTAATTCAATGCAGTAACACCTCGTTAATTTTTTTAGACTGTAGATAAGCCAATTTGGCTGACTTGCAAAGTATTTTGAGGACAAATATACAGAAGGATGTTGCCTCATAACTGCTTGGCTTTCTGAAGTTCAAAATGTTACTTATGCAGTAACTGTGGCTGTTGTTGTCTGCATTTTTTTCTTTTTCCAAACTTTTTATTTTGTATGAGTGTAGCTGATTAACAATGTGGTGGTTTCAGCTGAACAGGAATCAGCCATACGTATACATGTATCCTTTCTTCCCCAAACCCCCTCCAATCCAGGCCACATAACATTGAGCAGAGTTCATGTCTATACAGTAGGTCCTTGTTGGTTATCCATTTTAAATATAGCAGTGTGTTCATTTTAGTTCTAAACAAACTGACCCAGAAGTAAGAGGTTAGCTCTGGAAATGGGAACTGAGAGGCTTTGATTTTTCTCTTCAGAGTTTCTCTAAAGAAGCTTTTTTTTCCTGAGAAAACAATGGTTTTCATAAAGTTGCTAGTTAATCACTTTTGGTGGAAGTAGTAGAATTGTTTTTCTTAACAGCATTCTTGATGTATGCTGCTGCTGCTAAGTCGCTTCAGTCGTGTCCGACTCTGTGCGACCCCATAGACGGCAGCCCATCAGGCTCCCCGTCCCTGGGATTCTCTAGGCAAAAACACTGGAGTGGGTTGCCATTTCCTTCTCCAATGCGTGAAAGTGAAGTCACTCAGTCGTGTCCGACTCTTAACGACCCCATGGACTGGAGCCTACCAGGCTCCTCTGTCCATGGAATTTTCCAGGCAAGAGTACTGGAGTGGGGTGCCATTGCCTTCCCCGTTCTTGATGTATAATTGATATGAAATAACCTGGATAATTTAAAGCTTACAGTTTGATCAGTTTTGACATAATCATACCCATGAAACCATCACCATAATTAAGGGAATGAATATACCCATCTGTCCCAAGAGCTCCATCATCTTCTTTGTAATCTCTCTCCTATCTTCATCCTCCTTCATCCCATCCCCAGGTAAACTCTGATGGCTCTCCGTGACTTGATTAGAGTACATTTTCTAGGACTTTCTATAAACAAAATCATGTAGTATGTACTTTTAAACATTACTGTTGCTATTATTATTGTTATAATTAATACTATTATTATCCTGGGGGGCGGGCAGGAGGCAGGTCTCATTTTGCAGTGTGAGAGTTCATTTCTTTTCTCATTCTCTCTTAGTAGAGTCAATCTTTTTAAATTTGGGCATTCCAATTGTTGTGTAGAGGCAATTCATTGTAGTTTTAATTTAATGCATTTCCCTAGTGACTAATGGGGCTGAGGATCTTTTTCATGAGCTGATTTTACACTCATGTATTTTTCTGTTGAAGTGTCTGTTAAAATATTTTACCCATTCTTATTTGTTTTTTAAAATTTGTTTTTAATTGAGGGGAAATTGCTTTACAATGTTGTGTTGACTTCTGCCATACAACAATGAGAATCAGCCATAATTAAACATATATCACCTTCCTCTTGAGCCTCTCTCCCTTCCCCCTATTCCACCCCTCTAGGTCATCACTGAGTGCCAGGCTGGACTCCTTGTGTTTTATAAGAACTTCTCACTAGCTATCTATTTTACACACACGTGCATGTTAAATCACTTCAGTCGTGTCCAGCTCTTTGCAATGCTATGGACTATATGTTGATGCTACTTTATCTTCGTCACACTCTCTTCAGATCGTATAAATTTTTCATGTTTTACCCATTTTTAAAAATCATGTTAACTTTGTTTTCTTACAGTTGAGTTCTGACAGTTATTTAGGACATGAATCATTTATCAGGTATATGTTTCTGCAAATATTTCCCCAGTCTATGGGTTATCATCCTTTTACTAGTGTCTTTGCAAGAGCAGAGTTTCTAGTTTTGATGAAATATACTTCATAGTTGTTCTTTTGTGAATCATGCTTTTGGTGTGGTAGTTAAGAATTATTTGCCAAGCCCAAATTCACAAACATTTCCTCTATATCTTCTTTTTAGAGTTTGTTTTGCCTTTGGTGTTAAGTAGTCCAGAATCATTTATTGAAATGACTGTGTTTTCTTTTGCATCTGTTGCAAATCGTGACCATGATTATGTGGTTGGGTTTATATATAGACTATTCTATACAATTTGTCTCTTCATCTTTATGTCACAGTCTTGATTACTTGTAGCTTGATAATGTCTTGAATTTAAGCAGTGTCAGACTTTCTTTTTTTCTTTTAATTTGAAGTTTAAGCTATTCTAAGCCCTTTAAGTTTCCATATGAATTTTACATCAGTTTGTTGATGTCTATAGCAAAGCCTGCTGGGATTGAATTTGTATGACAGAAGAGTTGGTGTTGAATTTTTTATTATTATTTTTAAATTTTTCCTTAAGAAGAATTCACTTATGAAACTATGTGAGTCTGAAATTTTCTTTATGGGAAGATATTTAAGCACAGATTCAATTTCTCTAACAAATATAAGATTCTCAGGTTATTTCTTCTTGAATGAGTTTTAGTAATTTGTGTCTTTCAGGGAATTTTCCTTTGCATGTAAGATGTCAAATTTATTAGCATAAAGCTGCTAATAATGTTGAGTTTGTTTTCTTTTGAATATTTGTAGAATCAGTAATGATGTTATTTAATTTATTGCAGAGAATAATTACTTAATTTATTCAGAGAATTTGTACTGTCTTTTTTCCCTATTCAGTCCACATGTCCACATTTCCATCTATGATTATTTTTCTTTGGCATAAAATAATTTTTCACATTTTTTGTAGTGCACCTTCTGGTGATAGATAGTTTTGCTGGGTATAGAATTCTAGAGTAATAGCCTTTATTTTGCTACTTTAAAGATGTTCCCTCATTGTCTTCTCACTTGTGTTGTGTCTGACAATAAATCTGAAGTTCCTACTATTGTTACTTTATATATTAATATTGATTGAAAATTGCACTCACCTTCCTGATAACTGATTCCCTGAATTTAAAAAAAAAGAAAAGAAAAAAAAAAAAAACCCAGCTCTAACATCCATTCCATGATTCATTGGGTTTGAAACTGATTAATGTTACCATATTTCCATGATACATGTCCATTAAAATATATTCATGTTTTCCTAAAATAGAAAATTCCAAAGAATGGGAAAAGCTTATACTTTTTGTTACATCACATTACAAGGACACTTCATGGAAAGCCGTTTCCTATGATGTAAACCTGAGAAACTTAGGGCTTTATCCTAGAAAACATAGAAGGATTTTATGTGGACTTAAAAGGAGAAGATCTGGGCTTTAGCTAGATTTCTGCCAATTGTTTCCTTTTCTAGATGTTTGCTTCTTCCTGGACTAACTTACGCTACAACTTTTCTTACAGAAGATTTCTTGCTTTCCCCTGTTTGAGCATGACTCCATAGATGAATTATCCAATCTTTTTCCTTCTATATCTCTGACCTTTCTGACACTAAATGAAACTCCTTGGTCACTAGTTCGCAGGTTTCTCTTTCGTGCCCTTCAGATAAATTAAAATGTAAGAGCCAGCAATTGGCTACTCCACTGGGGAGTGAGATCCCTCCCATGGAGTCAGTGAGGTGCCCCTGTGCCCTTCAGAGGTGATGCCTGCTGCTCTGATGCTCAGAAAGGGGTGGCGCAAATCACAGCTCTGCACCCACCATCCAGGCAAAGCAGTTCCATAGAAGGAAAACTTGATAACCACCTTCCAAAGGATGAACAGCTCAGAGCACATTTCCTAAAATCATTCCACCATATTTAAGTAGTTTCCCACCATCATGAATTCTCTATGATGACAGGGATAGTATCTTATGTGTTTGCACATCCTCGGCAATAACTATAATGCTCAATAGACTCAGGACTCAGCACTTAAAAGGACAAATTTACTAAATGTGTCCTGTAGTGGAATCTTCCTATGACTAATGCCCTTTCCTGAGGGTTTCCTGATACCCTTGGGGTTTTCCTATTTCACCACTTACTGCACCTGAGAAATGGAGTGGTGTGATTTGAAGCCAGCAGACCTGGATAAATAAGCCCTACCACATACAAACCTTTGTATTCATTTGTGCCTCAATCTACATGTATAATGGAGCCAGTAGCAGATCCCCAGCAGAGCTGACCTCAGACATTCAACATAGTGCCTGATTTATCAGAGGAACTGTGGAGTTGCCTTGGGTCTCCTTTCTGCCTTTGTAACTTCATTGGTTATTAACTATGTAGGGCTTTAAGATGAGGTATTCAAATCCATGCTTACATTATAGCTGTTTGGGGAAAATTATGTTTGTGGGTAATAGAAATGCCCACAGTTGATATTTCTCGTCCTGTGCTCCTAACACAGAAGGCTGCATGTTTTAGGGGCCGAACTTGGTCTTGTCATAAGAAGCCGTATGGGATGACCAACTGGTCCTGGGAGTCCTGGTTCTGACTCATTTCTACACTGCTCTCAGAGGTGAAAATGTGTTTAGACACAGAAAATAGGCCATAAATCTACAACATTCATAGCATTTAAATATTCTTGAGATCTGGCATCATCTCAAGTAGGGTAGTGGTCCTTTAATGGTGAAATGGCAAAGAACTTCCACATGGCCTCAGTGTGTTCACTAGCTGTCCCCCTTCTGAAAACAACACACCTTCTACCTGTGCAAAATTGTCCCATGGACAGAATGCTTTTATTATAAGGCAGGGTTCCGCACGTGTAGGGTTAAGCCCAATTACAACAACCTGGCAGACCGTTAAGACACACGTGTGCCAAAAAGGACTTCAAAGACGTGATACAGAGCCCAGGGGACTCCATGCAAAGTTTTTCCAAGCTTAAGAAAACAATGTTGTGCGGAAACTGTCAAACTCCAGTTTCTCAAAAATGTCTATGTGTTTGGCATGGAAATGTGTTTAAAGCATAAGTAGGAAACTAATGAAAAAAGACGTTAAACATTGGCTGTGTTTTTCATATGATGCAATACAGAGGGTAGGGTGGTTGGAAGCCAGAGCAGCATGAACATGTGTGTAAAAGTGGTCTGTCCTCACGCAGATGGGCCGCTGTAAGGACAGGGGAGCATCTTGCTGGGAGGACCACTGAGAGCTAGATTCAGTCTCCTTCCAGCAAAGACCTTTGTTGAACTTTGAGGAAATCCCTTCAGAGGAGTGGGAGCACAAACTTCATTTTCTGTGGACATCTGGCCTGCCTTGCCTTCTTGACAGAGTATCCTTGCTTTTATTCATGTGTAAAACTAATTCTGTTTCCCACCTGCCAGCAGTTAGATTTTTGGCCTTTACTTGTGCTCACTGCACCATGGGGTTTTGGAGGAGGAGGTTCTGTCCCCATCTGCTGGTGGCCCCCCGTTCTGAAGGGCCATCCCCCCCACACCTGCCCCGCCCTGTGACCCCTGTGCTGGACACACCATGCCACAGTACAATTAAATTGTCAATAACAATGATAGAGAAAAATAGTAACAGCAGCACAATATAAAGTACATCTTGTGAAAGGGAATCACAGACTTCTCACCAGAAATTATACCAGTCTAAATGCAAGAGGACAACATCCTTCACATTCTCCTGGAAAAAAAAAAATCAAGGTGTGATTTTTATATCTAAAGGTATATATGGAAAAACATAAAGGTCAAATAAAGATGTTCTTAGGTGAAACTGAGGGTGTTTGGCACCAGCAGATCTTCATGACACACGAATATATATATATTTTAATATTAAAGAGTGTTTTGCAGACCAAAGAAAGTGATTTTGGTAAAAACTCGGAGTTACAAATAAAAAGCTCCTGAAATAAGATTCACCTCTTGACTATCTCTTTGTGAAGTTTTGTGACGATATTGTGTCAACTGGTTAGTGAAGGAGTATTTGATTGGAGAATATGCCTCCAGGTGTCAGTATGAAGGGCTCAGATCATAAAGATCTCTGAGCTCTTGAAAGAAAAGGCTAAATTACAAGCATGGTGTCTAAGGTCACACTTGCAAGGATGGCTCCATCAAAAAACTTGAAACATGGCAGTGATGTACATAAATTGGAGCCCTGTGCACTGTTGGTGGGAACATAAACTGATTGTAGCCACTGTGGAAAACAGTACAGTGGTTCCTCAAACAATTAAAGAGAGACCTACCATATGCTCCAACAATTCTACTTCTGGGTATGTAGCCAAAAATATCAAAAGTGGGATCTTAAAAAGGTATCTGTACACCTGTGTTCATGGCAACTTTATTGATAATAGCCAAAAGGTGTAAGTCTCCATCCTTGGAGAAATGGATAAAGAAAATGTGATCCATCCATACAATGGTATATTATTCAGCCTTCAAAAGGAAAGAAATTCTGACACCTGCTACACCAGTGAATGAACCTTGAGAACATTATGCTGAGTGAAATAAACAGTCACTAAAGAACAGATACTGAGTGATTCCACTTTGAGTCTACCAGGTGCGTGGCATAATCATCCTGATGGAGACAGAAGGTGGGATGGTGGTGACCAAGAGCTGAGGGGGAGGATGGGGTGGGGTTTTAGTGTTTAATGGGAACGGGGTTTTAGTTTTGCAAGATGACCAGTTTAGAGATTGGTTGTACGACTGTGAATGCAGTTAATACCCCTGTACTGTACACTTAAAAATGTAAGATGATAGATTCTGTGTAATGTGTGAGATCTATATATGAGATTGCAAGGAGAAAGTCACTCAGTTGTGTCCGACTCTTTGCAACCCATGGACTATACAATCCACGGAATTCTCCAGGCCAGAATACTAGAGTGGGTAGCTGTTCCCTTCTCCAGGGGACCTTCCCAACCCAGGGTATTTTATCTGTATTTTACCACAATTTAATGTTTTAAAGTGGGGTGTTATTTTCAGTATTATGTATTTCCTGCAAATGGCTGGGTTTCTGTATTACCAGAGACCAGCAGATGTGATCTGGAGTGAATCTGAAAACAGGTGGAAGTTTTATAAATCTGCCAGCATGTGTGAGGAGAAACAAACACCCAGCCAAGTCATAACCACCACGTGCTGTCAGAAGTTGGGAGTGCTTTGGAAGGGGAGAAAATCACAAAGCAAGTGCTCCATGGAGGGTGGAGAGACAGTTGTGCTCCCGGCCAAGGAGGGGGAGGAAGAGAAGCAGGAATCTGATAGGAGTAAGGGTGGGGATGGTCACTAATACCGCCCTGGCCTCATGGTAATAACTGCAATATCTCTGAGAGGTTTTACAAGTGGAGAATTCATAGTCTTGGAAAACCTTAGAGCAACAAAAAATGGGACATCAAAGTCAAAGGAAGTTCACATGTAAAAGCTACAAATGATTGTAAGATTCCATTCCAGGGAGACTCACTTGACATGTAAATGTTTCATTCACTTAGTACAGTCATTTCTGAGAAAAAAATTCATATAAAATGAACTTCTTAATGAATCACATTTGCACAATTTCCCATTATATAATCATATCTGATTATATAGTAGAAATGTACATTAAGAAAACACTTACTGACAATTGAGACATAAATTTCTAATAAGTATGTAAAGGTTTAGTATTAACTAGATTTTTGAACCAGAGGAAAGGCCATCTGGGTAATGTTGGTATGAATTTTATACACAGACATACATATGTATAATTTAAAGATGCATATATTATATATGGGGCATCCCTGGTGACCCAGACAGTAAAGAATCTGCCTGCAATGCTGGAGACCCGGGTTCAATCTCTGGATTGGGATGATCCCCTGGAGAAGGGAACGGCAACCCACTCCAGTATTCTTGCCTGGAAAATCCCATGGACAGAGGAGTCTGGTGGGTTACAGTCCATGGGATCACAAAGGGTCAGACACAACTGAGTGACTAAGCACAGCACAGCTCGTGAATGTGTCAGACAAGCTGGTTGTATTCTGTGGATCAGACCCAGATCTTTGTTGCATCTTTTTAATATTTCTCTTTGTTTTTAAACAGGTTGTTTGGTATCAAATCAGTCATTCAGACGGACTGTTCTAGCACATGGAAGATCATTGCCAACCCCAACCTGTCCTGGTACCACCATGCCAACCCCATCGTCCTGCTGGTGATGTACTACACGCTGGCCACTCTGATCCGAATCTGGCTGCAGGAGCCCGTTGTAAGGACCAGAAGTTTTCATGGTCTTGTCTGCAAAGTAGCAGGAGACTCCGGGGAAAGGGTTCGTTCCTATCAACTGCTGCTATAGTATATTCTGAAATAACTATCGTGTTCTTACCAGAGTGTGTTGTTTCCACACAGAGCCCTAAGCGAGTAAAGATTCTATCAGATCAAAGACCAGCCTCCCTGTGTTAGCATCCCCCAGGCTGCTCAGAGGGCTGGTGGTGAGGGCAGTGAGGCCTCGTTTTCATTGAGCGCTCACTAGTTGCCAGGCCAGGCGCTGGGCTGTTTACATACAGGTGCTATGCCCATCTTAGAGATGAGGAGACCAAGGGTAGAGAGGTAAATCACGCACTTGATGAACAATAAAAATCAGATTCACGCCCATGTTTGCTGACAATGCAAGGGTCTCTATGGAGAAGGCACTGGCACCCCACTCCAGTACTCTTGCCTGGAAAATCCCATGGATGGAGGAGCCTGGTGGGCTGCAGTCCATGGGGTCACGAAGAGTCAGATACGACTGAGCGACTTCACTTTCACCTTTCACTTTCATGCATTGGAGGAGGAAATGGCAACCCACTCCAGTGTTCTTGCCTGGAGAATCCCAGGGACGGGGGAGCCTGGTGGGCTGCTGTCTATGGGGTCGCACAGAGTCGGACACGACTGATGCGACTTAGCAGCAGCAGCAGCAGCAGCAAGGGTCTCTGACTACCCACACTGTTGTCATGGCTACTGGAGTTTCCTAAAGCTTAGACCTCTGACCTCTGATGATATGATGGAGATGTCCCCACTCTTGGTGGTGCTGTAACCCCCAGGGTCACACAGGGCAGGGCTGAGGACTGGGCTGTTCCTGTGAGGTTATTCTTAGAATGTGGTACGTTGGGGCACCATCAGGGAGGATGGCTTGTGGTCCCTCTCTTTTCCTTTTCAGTGACAGCAACTTCAGTTCCTTTCATTCTCCCAAAATGACTGTGAGAAGCTCAGCTGTGAGGGAGACAGGTGGCATAGACGGGGCAGCTATGCATCACCTCACGGCCGTGTGCCAAGCGGGGTAGGGGGATGCTGGGATGGGGAGCAAAGGTGAGATCCCAGGCTGGCACCTGCTCCCCTCCAGCTCCATCCACATGGTCAGCAGCCAGGCCACCAGTGTGTACTGAGAGCGAGCCAGTGTCTCAGACCCCAGCCTGGGGCCACAGGTAGAGCATCGGCCCAGAGGAGGTGAGGGGCTGAATGTTTTACAAGAAGAAGGCAGCCCGCAAATATGTGAGCAGACGACAGCACAGGCGTCCTTGTTTGCCGGGGGTCTGCCTGCCTCCCTCTGTGTAGGGACCCTCACCCTGGCCCACAGTACAGGCGTCCTGTTTGCAGGGGTCTCAGGTCTCACTTTCCCTGGACCCCGAGATTGCAGTGGTGACAGGATGATTCCAGGCTCACAGAGAACCCCAGTCACCTTGGTTACCTTTTCTTCCAAGTCTCTTCTAAGATATGAGGGCGCCAGTAAACCCCTTACAGTGTTGCTGTGTTTCCTTCCTGCACAAACACACAGGTATGGGTACATGTTGCTGCTGCTGCTAAGTTGCTTCAGTCATGTCCGACTCTGTGCGACCCCACAGATGGTAGGGCTCCCCTGTGGGGCTCACCGGGCTCCCCTGTCCCTGGGATTCTCCAGGCAAGAACCCTGGAGTGGGTTGCCATTTCCTTCTCCAATGCATGAAAGTGAGAAGTGAAAGTGAAGTCGCTCAGTCGTGTCCAACTCTTAGCGATGCACACATAAAACTGTGTGAAAGAAGTTAAAGTGAGAACTACTCTGAACAACGTCTTAGGCAATGATGGAAATGACCTTAATGCCTTCGGGTTTTTAAGAGTCCCAGGTGCCCCTGGCTTTCCCTTGGTGCCTCAGGCAGGAGCTGCTGGGCTGTTCCAGCCTCTCAGGCCCTGGAGACTCTCGACCTCCTTGGCCCCAGCTGTCCAGGAACCAGGGAAGGCAGAGAGTGGGAAGGACAGGCCACATTCCAGGCCGCACGGTCCACAGCAGGTCCTACCCTATAGTGTCTGCGGGTGTGTGCAGAGCAGGGTCTCATTCATACCAGATTTACCTGTGGGGGGTCAGTGTTTTAAATGGGGCTGGCACTCAGGACTTCCTCACCAAGGCAGTGATGGAGGGCAGGTGCCTGGCTGTATTAATATCATGGTTCCAGGTGGCCTGGTAGGTTTCATGAAAAACATGAGTTCTGCAGTAAAAGTCTATGATGTAAGTTTGAGAAAGAGAGGAGCAAGTGTCTGGAGCTGAATGTATGACTCGGGCTCCCTGGGGTCTGGTGTTCTGCATGGATGCCAGACCCCGGGAATTGGCAGCAACACTGAGCGCTCTCCCTCTGCCCGCAGATCAATGCGTATAAGCGCCCTTCCATGGGGCATCTTTGTTGGAAACCATCCTCAACCACCAAGTGTGTACTGATCCTTCCTGTCTCTATCCATCTCTCCTGGACTGACTGTCTGATTTAGGCCAAGCTTCAATTAGGCGAGTGGCAATGTTAGGCAGTAGCTGTGTTTTTGCTTAATGTTGCGTGTAAGCTCTAGATGGTTCTGCCTTTAGTGAATGTCTCTTTCATAAGAGTCCCCTGGTAGGTTCCATGGGCAGTTGTGGCCTCTGTGGACCTTGCACGGCCCTCCTGCAGGTCAGAACATACATGGAGGCTCCTAACAGAGCATGGAGGCTCCTAACATACATGGAGGCTCCTAACGGAGCTGTAGTTCACAAGCGAGTCTGCTGTCTCTGCATTTAGAGTGGGCTTTTGGCCATTTATGAAGTGTCTGGATGAAAGCCTGTGTAGGGTGTATGTTACTTTACGAGATCAGCACGCAGGGGCAGAGACGAGCAGTTCTGTCTGGGCCCCCAGGCTGCTGAGGGACCTGCTCCGGAAGCAGGGCTGTCCTGTGGGTTATTCTGTGTCTCAGGTGCAGGAAGAGAGGACCAAGGAGGAAGACAGAGCCCTGGCCTGCAGCCCTGCGCCCATCACGGCTGAGAGGAGGCGGAGCCTGTGGTACGCGACCCACTACCCCACGGACGAGAGAAAAGTAAGCCTCCAGGACAGGGGTTGTCTCTCATTTATTTTTTTACTTCTTATCATATTGCTGAATACAGGCCACGTGAGTCCACGTGCAAACCCAGGTTGCTCAGTTTACAGGGGCTGTTTGATGGTAAAGGTTAAGGTCAGACATGGGAGCCCAGTGCTTGGAAAGGAAATCCCAGGCTCTGTCAGACCCAACCTTTTACAGTTCAGTGCTTCCCCCTGAAGCCTCTCAATCCCAGCAAGAGAGAGTGGTCTTAATTTTTAAAGATAATTTTGTCTTTAAAGCAAAACAAAACAAAAAAACAAGTGGCCCTGGGCAGTGAAGACTAGGTGCTGGGATGCGCTGTGGAGAGTGATTCTGTGTGGGGTCGGCCACCGTGGTGACCACGACTGCTCACATAGCCACTCGTGGGACACTAGCCAGTCTGTGTGGACACGAAGAGGGAGCCCCTCCCTGTGTCAGGGTCACAGTATGGGTGCCGGGGCCGAGAGCACGGCTGGGTGATTCTTAAGCTTTTCACCATTTGTTCACTATTTTCAACGTGCCCCAGCCACTGACTTGTTACAGTGACCCATTTGCAATGTGGGGACCTCAGGTGCTCACACTCACTGGTGGGGTCATATTAGGAATCAAGCAGGAGATTCTCTGATTGACTCAGTGGCAGAGTTTCTCTAAGACACCTGGTCCCATTTGTGCACCTGCCTGTTGTGGGCTGAGAGATGGGGGAAACAGTGAATGAACTTCTCAGGGCATTGCAGCCTGGAGGAGCAGCCGTGGTGCCCAGAGACCTCTAGTGTCCTGGAGTCCTTTTGTCCCATCACACGCATGCCAGACCATCCTGCTCTGGTCACTAAGCCACGATATCCATGGAAACAGCATGGCAGTTTCCAAGGTGAGGGCCGTGGACCATGGCTGGGGATTCTTAAGACGCTTCCCGGGATCCACGGGCTCGAAACAATTTTTGTAACAACATTTAAGAGATCTGCCTTTTGGCTGTGCTGACACTTGCTCTGATGGTACAAAGAGCTCCAGCGGTGGCAGCAGCACGAACCTGATGGCCACGTGTACATAGGAAACAAAACAGAAAGGTCAGTTCCACTTAAGAATATTCTTGATAAACCAGAAATAGTCTTTGCTTTTCTTAAATCTCAACCTGGGGCACATGCTTTTTTAATATTCTGAGTGACATCAGTGGAAGACCCCCTGAAGTCCTGATCCCTCGAGGAGGAGAAGTGCTTGGCTGGCGAGTGGACCCAGCTGCCATCCATGTACCACAGGTCTACGTGCAGGAACAGCTGATGGACAGTTTGGGGGGTCAGGCATGAGCTTTTGGCAGACAATTACTGGAAAATAAATGGAGTGGTCTTTTGAGCCCAACATTAAAGATACGTAAAAGCATATTTTAATAAGACATACATTCAAAAAACAAAGATCATGGCATGTGGTCCCATCACTTCATGGCAAATAGATGGGGAAACAGTGGAAACAGTGTCAGACTATCTTTTGGGCTCCAAAATCACTGCAGGTGGTGACTGCAGCCATGAAATTAAAAGACGCTTACTCCTTGGAAGAAAAGTTATGACCAACCTAGATAGCATATTCAAAAGCAGAGACTTTACTTTGCCAACAAAGGTCCGTCTAGTCAAGGCTATGGTTTTTCCAGTGGTCATGTATGGATGCAAGGGTTGGACTGTGAAGAAGGCTGAGCGCCGAAGAATTGATTCTTTTGAACTGTGGTGTTGGAGAAGACTCTTGAGAGTCCCTTGGACTGCAAGGAGATCCAACCAGTCCATTTTAAAGGAGATCAGCCCTCGGTGTTCTTTGGAAGGAATGATGCTGAAGCTGAAACTCCAGTACTTTGGCCACCTCATGTGAAGAGTTGATTCATTGGAAAAGACTCTGATGCTGGGAGGGATTGGGGGCAGGAGGAGAAGAGGACGACAGAGGATGAGATGGCTGGATGGCATCACCGACTCAATGAACGTGAGTTTGAGTGAACTCCGGGAAATGGTGATGGACAGGGAGGCCTTGCTATTCATGGGGTTGCAAAGAGTCAGACACGACTGAGCGACTGAACTGATTCTTTTCACTATTTTTTAAAAAGATAACTATTTAGATAAAATTATTCATATGAACAAGCCAATTTTTAATGAATGAACAAATGAATATTTTCAATGTTGCAATTTTAATTTCTAGCACAATAGATATTGATGGGTAGGACTCTCATAAGTAAAAGTCTTCAGGATCTTCAGTGATTTTTAAGAAAGTGAGCAAGTTCTGACCCCAAAAGTTAAAGAACCACTAGTTCAGCAGATGCTTGTTATTGAAGAAACCGGACCCACCAGCTCTAACACAGCTGAAAGTCACAGCCATGTCATAATTCTTCTGTTGTGGACAAATCTTAATCCTAATCTGTACTACAAGTCAAATTTTCTTTATTATGAAACTTCAGTTTCTTGAAAAGTCAACACTTTTCAGAATCCTACAGATATCTCAAAGGGTCTTAGAAGTCTAAAACGAAGCAGCAATTCTGTGAGAACAAAACACTTGAAAAGCAACATCAGCTTTTTCAGTCATGTGGTTAGTGACTGCTTGTTTATTGTGATGAAAGACAGCATCAGAAACTGGAAATGGTTACAATCAACAGCAGCCTCCAGCTGCGTCATTGCCCCTTTATGTTTTGCACTGTGATGTTAACACACTTGCATGCTCCCAGCTGAAGGATCGAGTGCGTGTGTGCTGAGACTTTGTAGCTGTGTGTAAACCACATCACTTTCTGCTCACATGTTAACATGCTGTCCTGTATTCCTTTTGCAGCTTTTATCCATGACTCAGGATGACTACAAGCCGTCCGACGTTAGTATACCCTAGGATTCTCATTTCCGCGTGCATCAGTGATGGAAAGCGCACATAAATGGAATTAGCTCCTCTGAGTGTAGTTTAATGCTCTATAAAATTTTCATATGTTTTTGAATACTATTTCGTAGAAATTATATCTGATTTATTGCTGTTAAAACATTGACTCATATAACATGAGCTCAAGTATAAACATATAAAACGTATTTAAACTTTTAAAAAGCCACGTTGGAGGGCTTTTTCTCAAAAGGCATTCTGCTCTGCAGATATGCCTGCTCTATGATTTGAATAAGAAGTCTCACACATCTGTGGACACACATGTGTATGTGTGCGTGTCTATGTTTATATGTATCTGCATAAATAAAAAATCATAAAGCCAAAGAGACCAGACGGAAAAAGTAGGAGAATGTATTTAGTGTACGAGATGCTACAACACAGGAGTTGCAGGCTGCAGTGTGAGGGAGAGACCGTGGGGTTGTAGCTAACCTGAGACTTTGCTCGTCCTGAGGGCCATGCGGGGTGTGGGGCAGGTGGGATCAGGGCTGGGGTGGGGGAAGGGGGAGGGCAAGCAACAGCTCCAGGCCAGAACCCAGTCTGTCTGGAGATCCTGTAGCTGGAAGCAGACCAGAAGCTGAGGCTGGAGGGAGACCAGAGCAGGCCCTGAACCCTCTGCAGCCTTTCCAGGCTTCACGGTTCACACGGACAGCAGGGTGCACGGCATGGGCACAGCAGAAGTGAGCCGGCTCAGGTTTGCCTTGTCCTGTGTGACTCTGTGGGGCTGGGTTTGGAGGGCAAGCAGGGCTGTCTTGCTGGCAGGCATCACTGCCCACAGTGCTCAGCTTTCCCTTGGCTCTGCAGCGTCCAGTGTGCCCACCTAGCAGAGCAGAGGAGGGGGGTCTGTGTGGGAAGCCAGAGCTGCTGTCCCACTTGCTTTTGCCCCATGCTCCCGGCAGGGCCTGCTGGTGACCGTGAACGGCAACCCCGTGGACTACCACACCATCCACCCCAGCCTCCCACTGGAGAACGGCCCCGCTAAGGCTGACCTGTACTCCACGCCGCAGTACCGCTGGGAGCCCGCCGCTGCCTCCCCGGGTAAGGAGCCTGTGGGACCGTGGTCTGCAGAGCTCAGCATCTCTTGTCTTTGGTTTATCCTTCATCAGATGTGGTTCTCTTTCCTTTTCATCTCTGCTGCTGCTGCTGCTGCTAAGTAGCTTCAGTCGTGTCCGACTCTGTGCGACCCCAGAGACAGCAGCCCACTAGGCTTCCCCGTCCCTGGGATTCTCCAGGCAAGAACACTGGAGTGGGTTGCCATTTCCTTCTCCAATGCATGAAAGTGAAAAGTGAAAGTGAAGTCACTCAGTCGTGTCTGACTCTTAGTCATCCCATGGACCGCAGCCCACCATGCTCCTCCATCCATGGGATTTTCCAGGCTAGGAGAGGTTTTTTCCTTCCACAGTCAGTCTGATGAAGCCCATTTCCTTAGATTCTGCCTAGATTTTGTCCCTGTATCCTGCTCTGTGCATTTGTCCTTGGTACAAAATAAGTGACCTAATGGAGGTAAGGGCTTCCCAAGTGGCACTCGTGATAAAAAAAAAAAAAAAAAGGAAAGAAAGAAAGAAAAAAACCCGCCTGCCCATGCAGGAGACATGAGAGACACAAGTTCGATCCCTAGGTTGGGAAGATCTCCTGGAGAAGGGAGTGGCAGCCCACTTCAGTATTCTTGCCTGGAGAATCCCATGGATAGAGAAGCCTGGTGGGCTGTAGCCCATATGGTCACAAAGAGTCAGACATGACTGAAGTGACTGAGCACAATAGGAATAAACTTTGAAAAATAGAAGGTAAAATATTATTTTAAACAAGTCATCTTATTTGCAGCGTTAAACCTACATGCATATTTGTGTTTTAGTCTTTTTGTAATTTGATTCCACTATTGCAGTCCATAGTTTTGCTGGTTAGTGTATGAATGTTTTCTGGAAGAGTTCTTTTTGTCTAATAAGAAAACCAAGAGGCCCAAAACTTTGACTAGACCTTTCTCCCTTTTCCCTCAGTTTATCCTGTTGAAGCACTAGTGGTAAAGAATCCGCCTGCCAGTGCAGGAGATGAAAGAGATGTGGGTTTGATCCCAGGGTCAGGAAGATCCCCTGGAGGAGGAAATGGCACCCCACTCCAGTGTTCTTGCAGAGAGAATCCCATGGACAAAAGAACCTGGTGGGCTGCAGCCCATGGGTCACAAAGAGTCAGACACAATGGGACGACTTAGCACACAACAATCCTGTTGAAAGAGAGCTGCCTGTTACTAGAAAGGACAAATTTGTGCTTGGGATGCTTATATGAAATTCACCTACATGCATAAATTGTTATAAAAAATCATGTGTCCCTTTAGAAAAGAAGGAGGAAGACGATGATGAGAAAGAAGAGTTTGAGGAGGAGCGGAGCCGGGAGGAGAAGAGGAGTGTCAAAGTGCACGCCATGGTGTCTGTGTTCCAGTTCATCATGAAACAGAGCTACATCTGTGCCCTTATCGCCATGATGGTGCGTATGCGCCAGAGTCCTGACTTCTGCTCAGATTCCGCCCCGCACCTTGCTCTGTCCTTGGGACAACGTTAGCACTGGTGGAATGGACAGTGCTCAAGCCCCGCTGGCTCCAAGTCCCACCGCCTCCTCCCACCAGTGTGACTTCTTCATCTTCTTGATGTCTTGGCAGATAATGGCTGCTTTTGTTAATTTTTCATGGGATCTTTATACTATAGATTTCAAAACCATGTCCTCCTCTATGCCACTTAGCCTGATTTTAAATATTAATACCTGTCTCTCAAATTAACCTATCAAGTCAGACTGCCCCCTGTTTTTTGGATTTAAAAGGACATGTTGGTAGTTTTTCAAAGTGGCTTTGAAGGTGTTCACAGTTAACAAAGGCCACTTTTATTTTTCTCAGATGATGAGGGTTATAGTCACATCTTGGATTTGAGTGAGACTATTCCATTTGAACTGGAACAAATGCTTGCCAGCCTGAGCTCTAAGCACTGAGTCCCCAAGAGCGTTTTCCGGTTGTGACCATCTTCCCTGGAAGCTCCCCTTGGCAGCAGACTTTTAATCACAGCAGATCTCTTCTTTCTAGGGCAGTCCTAAGCAGCCGGGTCTGTTAGGATGATAGGTGTCTTTATTCAAAAACACACAGTGCGAATATTCCATACCTTCAGATGATCCTAGAACTGCGCACAAGAAAGAACGTGAAGCAGATTCTAGCCCCCAACAACTGAGGGTCGTATGTGACTAAGGCCTTAAAAATGAGAGAAGTTTAACAAAACGTTCCCAATTTGTTTTCCTCCCTTTTTCATCCAAACAGGAATAGTGTACAGGGAAAAAAATTTCTCCTGGAATTATAATATCTGTGCAGATTACTCTCCTGGGTCATCCACACAAAAGTGGCAAGGTCAGATCTGAATTTCGTTCTGGGATAAAGGCATTAACTATTACCGACCTTTGATAATGCCAGGCTTCCCTGGTGGCTCAGTGGTAAAGCATCTGCCTGCAATGCAGGGGACTTGGGTTTGATCCCTAGTTTGGGAAGATCCCCTTGCAGAAGGGAATGACTACCCGCCCTAGTATTCTTGCCTGGAAAATTCCTTGGACAGAGGAGCCTGGAGGGCTACAGTTCTTGGGGTCACAAAAAGTCAGACTCAACTGAGCAACTACCACTTTGATAGCACCATTTCCAAGGAATACTATTTTTCATGAAAATAATTCATGACTTAATAATAGCTGTCAGTTTCTCACTTAATTTTAATAAAAGCAGTTTTAATTTTAATTTCCAGTTTTTAATTTCCGTATGTTTTAAACAACAATTTTAAATAACTCTGTACTTTAAAAAACTAGCTTTGATTTAGGACACATTTGCAAGTTGCTGAGAGGAAGTATTTGTTCTGTGCTGACTTCATTCATTTATCTTATTTATCTCAATACTTACCTGCTTTCCAGAAGCAAACAGACATAAAACCTTTCAGACTTTGCAATAACCCTTGAAATTCGTGATAGTCAGGAATATGATTGAACTCAGCCTCAAGTAGAAAATATTTTTAAAAAATACGTTTATGTATTTTTAATTGGAGGATAATTGCTTTACAACATTGTGTTCATTTCTGCCATACATCAACATGAATCAGCCGTAGGTATGCATATGTTCCCTCCCTCTTGAACTTCCCTCCCACCTGCCACCCCATCCCACCCTTCTAGATTGTCACAGAGGCCTTTTCACAGAAATTTGGTATTGAAGATTATGGTAAAAGAAGATAGATTTCTTGAGGTTAATGATATTCATGAGCCTGACTTTCTAGAATGTTCTGGAAGCTGCCCTTTGAGATGTGTTCTAGGTCTGCTGGGATTTGGTGTGACTGGAGGATGTCCTGCCCCCTACAAGACAGAAGCTGAGGCTGGGCTTTCCGTTAGCCTGGCTTTACTACTGGGGTGCAGACACCTGACACCTCCTCCTCCCGATTCCCTGATTCCTATCACGTCTGTCTTCCCAATGGGTGGGCTAAGGGAACCCCTGAAGCCAGCTCATTTGCTGACCCTGTGGTCCCACAGCTTCTGTTTCTGAGCCCAACATGGCCACACTCACCCAGCACCCGGGAAAAATAGCCGACCCCAAGCTGATTTGGAAGAATGAAGGAGGAAGCACTTAGGGTTGCATTTCATCCAGCAAATCCAGTGAAAAGGAAGACATCTGGGCTGGAGGGCAAAGGTCACAGAGTGAAGCCGTCCCCACCCTCGCTTGACCCTCTTCCCTCCAGGAGGTTGAGGGCAGTGTCGGCTCACAGGGCGGCCTTTCTGCCTGCTTCGTCCCCATGCAGCTGGGACGTTTCCCTCACAGTTTCACCATGATCCTCCCCCCTAGTGTGAATGTCACTGAACTTTTCCTTGTAGACCACGTCTAACTCCAGCAGAGTGGGGACTGTACCATGTACTGACCACCCCACTTTCTCACCCTTCCCCCCTGGAGGCCTGGAGCATCACCTACCACAGCTGGCTGACCTTCGTGCTGCTCATCTGGTCCTGCACTCTGTGGATGATCCGCAACCGGAGGAAGTATGCCATGATCAGCTCCCCCTTCATGGTTGTCTATGGAAACCTGCTGCTCATACTGCAGTACATATGGAGCTTCGAGCTCCCCGAGATTAAAAAGGTCCCAGGTTTCTTAGAAAAGAAGGACCCGGGGGAGCTCGCCTCAAAGGTAAGTGGGCAGGGGAAAAAGGGGCAGGGCATTCAGACAAAACAACGGTAATCAAAACAGTCATATCCAAGCAGGAACGTGCAAAAGTAGGTTCCAAGTATTCAATGCTCCTTGAAATCATTATTTTTTTCCTTGCCCTCAAGAAAATGTTAATATAAACATGTGGGCACTTAGAAAAACTACACCTTTAGCTTCCAGAAAAGAATGGGAGGATTCAGGGACTCTGTTTGCTGGGATGAAATGTTCTTTTTCCCCCATTTCTGTGGATTTCTTCAAAATAAGGAGGAACACTGTAGAAGTAACGAAGCTCATAGAAGAAATACATCTTCCTCTTGTACTTGTGCTGAGGTCTCAGGGGGGAAGGAGACCCCTGGCCCACGTCGGTTTCCAGCCCAGGTGGTCCTGTGCCTCTTCCTGGAGTGTCCCAGGCATGAAGGCACCCCTGGCACTGGACCACACGTCAGTGTCCTCAGGAAGGGAGATTTAAAAGCTGGTGACTTTCGGGTGCAATGTAGTGGGTGCCTGACTGTCTTGAGTGGATGGGCTTATGCAGCACCCTCCCTCTGAAGGGCAGGGAAGCATAGTCGTGGTTGAACATGCTTACACTTCAGAGGCGTGATGCTCTGATCCCTATTGTCTCCTTCCAGATTCTGTTCACCATCACATTCTGGCTGCTGCTGAGACAGCACCTCACAGAGCAGAAAGCTCTCCAAGAAAAGGAAGCTCTTCTGTCTGAGGTCAAAATCGGAAGTCAGGAAAGTGAAGAAAAAGGTAATTAGTGTGTGCAGTGTGACTGGAAGAAGAGCCCCAGAGGACATTCCTGGAGGCTCTGCCCCAGACCAGAGGGAGGCCAGGCGTGGATGTGAGCGGATAGATGACCGCGTCCCAGGGCTGAATTCCTGCCCACATGGGCGTCCACTGGAGCTGCAGAGACCCTGGGTCGTTTGATACACACAAAAGTGATCCCCACTGCAGGGCATTCCCTGGGTCCTCCAAGGTCACAGCTTCTTGAGTGTTAGTACCAAGGGAATGATTCAGATCTCCCAAATTCAAATCCTCTCGCCTTTTCAAAAACGAATGTACCACAAAGTCAAAAAAAAAAGGAAGATGATGTTTTGATGATCACTTCTGTAGTTTTAGACCCCACTCCAAGGGTCAAATGAGAGTCACTTGCTCCCTACCTGCGTGGATGTGCCAATAAATACAATTAAATTTAATGCTCATAGAACAGCTAGGAGATCATTAGTGAGGCGTGTAGCATTGTCTGAAAAGGAAGCCATAAATGTTCTCAGAGGCAGGGCTGGTAACCTTCAGATTAACCGTCAGGAGGAGAAAACCAACTCATCTTTTTCTTATAGTTTCTCATTTAGACCTAAACATTGGTTGTTTTTCAGCAGCAAAAGTCTTTAATGTTTGAATCTTGACTATCTGAGTTTAGATGTTTGTTAACACAGTGATTAAATTCACCAGTTACTTTATGTAAAGAGCAGTTCATTCAAGAACAACAGTTACTCTGACCTCTCACCCCACGTGCATTCCCCTCACTCTGTGGATCTCCTGGTCATTTGAATAAGTTATTCAAATGATAGGTCACCTTAGGACCACAAAGATGAGTCCTATATGTTAACATATTTTAAAGCCCAAGTAAGCTTTTACTTCCAATGCATAAAACTATTTTAAATTTAGTTAAATTATAATTAGTCCTGAAACCTAATTTAAATTATATTTGGCTTCGACTCAATTTTTTCATTCTATAAAATCATAGTTTCTGGTTAACATTTTTACCAATAACCCAGATTCAGTAAAAGACTGCTAGAGGCACACTGTAGTCAGAATCCGAAATTGTCAGAGTTAGTTTGGTTTGTGTTATTGTTGTCTGTTTATTTCTCTTGATCCTACAGTAATTATAGCTATTGGACAATGCAAGTGAAATAGGTGTTATGAAAAGCTTGTATAAAGGTATTCCAAAATGTGTTTCTTTTATGTTTCAGGGAGGTTAGGAAAGTGGACTATGATTAGTTCTATAAATTCTGCCTTGTTTATTGTCTTGTCTAAAATTATCTTAAAGCGTATGGTAATGCCTAAAGTGTGTGGCACCCTCCTCACATGGGTAAGTGTGTGGTTCTCGTCCAGGGACCAGCTCCTTGTAACAGCAGTGTCTTGTGTCTTGAAGATGATGAGCAGGATGTACAGGTGGACAGCGAGGCTCAGGAGAAGGAGGAAGAAGAGGAGCCGAAGGAGGAGCAGCAGGAGCGGAGAGAGGAAGAGGAAGAGGCAGACAAGCAGGACGTGATGAAGGTGCTGGGGAATCTGGTGGTGGCCCTGTTCATCAAGTACTGGATCTACGTCTGCGGGGGGATGTTCTTCTTCGTCAGCTTCGAGGGTAAAATCGTGATGTACAAGATCATCTACATGGTGCTCTTCCTCTTCTGTGTGGCCCTGTATCAGGTGGGTGCTTGTGGCCGCTGGGTTGCCATCCTTGTGTCTGTCCAGGAGTATGCCTGAGCGTCCTTCAACGAGGCTTTGGGTTACTGTGACCTCACGAACACATCATGTAAAGGGGTCGATGAGATTCAAACACTACAGGCTAGGAATCCTAAAGTGAGGAGTGAGCCCCTTCCACCTGTTCACTAATATGAATTGTTAGGTTCTTAAATGGAGAAGGCAGTGGCACCCCACTCCAGTACTCTTGCCTGGAAAATCCCATGGATGGAGGAGCCTGGTAGGCTGAAGTCCATGGGGTCTCGAAGAGTCAGACACGACTGAGCAACTTCACTTTCACTTTTCACTTTCATGCATTAGAGAAGGAAATGGCAACCCACTCCAGTGTTCTTGCCTGGAGAATCCCAGGGACGGGGGAGGCTGGTGGGCTGCCATCTACGAGGTCACACAGAGTTGGACATGACTGAAGTGACTTAGCAGCAGCAGCATGTTCTTAAAAAGTCAGAAAATTGGTTAGGTGGCCTCCTTGTCTTGTATAGATGAAGGGATAAAGAAGATGTGGTATATTTATACAATGTAATATTCCTTAACCATAAAAAGAATGAAATAGTGCCATTTGCAGCAACATAGATGGACCTAGAGACTATCATACTAAGTGAAGTAAATCAGACAAAGACAAATACCATAGGAGATCCCTTACAGGTGGAATCTAAAATACAGCACAAATTAACTTATTTCCAAAACAGAAACAGACCTACAGACATAGAGAACAGACTTATAGTTAACCTAAAGGAAAAGTGGGAGTAGGGATAAAATTGGAATTTGAGATTAACATATACACACTACTGTCTATAAAAGAGATAAACAAAGACCTACAGAATAACATAGGGAACTACACCCAGATTTTGTAATATCCTATAAAAGAATCTATATATAATATATATAATACCTGTAGCTGAATCACTTTGCTGTACATCTGAAACTAACACAACGTGTGTGCGGGCCAAGTTGCTTCCGTTGAGTCTGACTGTGACCCTAATGACTGTAGCCGCCAGGCTCCTCTGTCCGTGGGATTCTCCAGGCAAGAATACTGGAGTGGGCTGCCATTTCCTCCTCCAGGGGATCTTCCTGATCCAGGGATCGAACCCACATCTCCTGTATTGGCAGACGGATTCTTTACCATCTGAGGCACAAGGGAAGCCCTCAGATTCCAATCTATGTTGTCCCAACTCTATGAGCAGCACAGCCTCAAAAACTGAAAATGAACTTGATTTTGCTTTCAGACGTGTGAATGGAATCACCTGTTTTTGTTGAATGGAACAGGTATTTTTGTGCGTTTTCCGCTAACATGCTTCTTCCTCATTTGCTGTTAACCCTCTGACTCACAGGTGCACTATGAATGGTGGAGGCGGATCCTGAAGTACTTCTGGATGTCGGTGGTTATCTACACGATGCTGGTGCTCATCTTTATATATACATATCAGTTTGAAAACTTCCCAGGCTTGTGGCAAAACATGACTGGACTGAAAAAAAGAAAAGTAAGTAACTGTGCTGGAGAGCAGGGTGGAAAGTGACCCACCGGGTGAAGCTGCGAGGGCATGTTGTTCCAAACACCTTGCCAGGAAGGAGATTTTAGTAAAACCTGACGTCATCACTGGCTGTGAGTTCCTCCAGAACAGAACTCATTGGTCTTGGCTTTTTGGGCTTCTCATGACCTAGGCCTGAGCTTTTGACACATAATAGGTACTCAGTAAGAATCGACTGGAAAGTAAATTCTCAGCCCCTTATTAATGAAATGGCTTTTTCTAGTGTTTCATGTGAAGCTCACCTGCCTGGCTCCTCATAGTCATGTGGTCTCCCTTCCTAACCAGAGGCTTATAACACAGAGAATCAGCCTCCCTCCCTGATGGAGCCAGTGCTGAGATTCTAAGGAGTTATTGTTCAGTTGCTCAGTTGTGTCTGACTTTTTGCGACCCTCCTGGACGGCAGCACACCAGGCTTCCCTGTCCTTCACCATCTCCCGGAGTTTGCTCAGACTCATGCACATTGAATCAGTGATGCCATCCAACCATCTCATCCGCTCTCATCCGCTCTCATCCGCTTCTCCTCCTGCCCTCAATCTTTCCCAGCCTCAAGGTCTTTTTCAGTGAGTTGGGGCTTCCCATCAGGTGGCCAAAGACCTGAAGCTTCAGCTTCAGCATCAGTCCTTTCCATGAATATTCAGGGATGATTTCCTTTAGGATTGACTGGTTTATCTCCTTGCTGTCCAAGGGACTTTACAGGAGTGGTTGGCCATGGAAACTAGCAGTGATGAGCTCTTTCTCATGCATGAAATAGACAGGACTCTATCCTTTTCTACTCTGCTCCTCTAAACTTCCTAAATTCCTTTGGAAATTGAACCAGGACTGGGCATAGAGCCAAGTG
Organism: Tragelaphus eurycerus; assembly: GCA_935064755.1. Taxonomy (NCBI): domain Eukaryota; kingdom Metazoa; phylum Chordata; class Mammalia; order Artiodactyla; family Bovidae; genus Tragelaphus; species Tragelaphus eurycerus. The sequence goes on from CAKXYN010000023.1 coordinate 21,325,852, forward strand.
TCCAGAGGAGGAAGCATAGAGCTGAGCACCTTGCCTGAGCCAGACAAGGTGCACCTGAATATCAACTGGAAGCCAGAGGGAGTCTGAGTCCAGTGGAGTTTACATTCTAGGACAGGAGGCAAACCAAAAAACCTACTTTATGTGAAATAAATTACAAACTGACACATCTGTGAAGGAAACGAAAACAAGCCGAGGTAGTGAACAATGGGGACATGATAGCTGGAGATGGAGTGGTTCAGGCAGGCTTCCCTGAGGAGGTGTCATTTTTAACTGTTTGGCTGCACTACTTGGCATGTGGAATCTTAGTTCCCTGACTGGCACGGATTTCCCATGCCCTCGGCAGTAAAAGTGCCAAGTCTTAACCACTGGACCACCAGGGAAGTCCCAGGAGATGTCATTTAAACTCTTGAAGAATAAGAAGGAGCTTTCTTGTCTTTAGAAAACTGGGTTGGGAGCTGAGAGGTGGAAGAACATTCCAGGAAAAGAGAACAGCAAATGCAAAGGGCCTGTGGCAGGACAGGGTTTGGTGAGTGCTGAACAGCAGGAAGGCTCCCCTGCAGGGAGGGTGGAGGTCATCCAGGCGCCTGGAGGTGCAGGGATCCTAGGTGATGATGGTTTGCATCTCATTCTTGGTGAAATGTCAAGTCTTTAAAGCACCCTTGACTGGCAGAGAAAGCAGTGATGTGTGGGGGCAAGAATAGACACAGCCAGGTGGCCAGCCAGCAGTGGTGGCGGCGGGGGAGGTCCTGTGATCGAGGATGACGGCCTCACCTAGACTAGGAGGCACCAGAGAGGAAACAAGAGCGCAGATTCAGGAGATGAGGGTGAAGGGATGTGGATGGTGGAGACAGGAAAGTGTGTTGGGGGAGGGGATATCCTGACTTGGGCGTTTTGTACAAGGTGGACGGTTGTGCCAGGGAAGACCAGGATGGGGAGTGGACGAGAACAGCTTAGCCGCTTCAGGAACATGGGGAAACAGAGACTTCTGTCTTGAAAATGTTCAGTATGAAATCACCAAGAAATAGCCAAATTCTGGTGGACATTTGGGTGCTAGAGCCCACTGGGGAAACCCGCCCTGTTTCACAGGCTGGAGGACCTTGGCCTGAAGCAGTTCACGGTGGCCGAGCTGTTCACGCGCATCTTCATCCCTACCTCCTTCCTCCTGGTCTGCATCCTGCACCTGCACTACTTCCACGACCGATTCCTGGAGCTCACCGACCTGAAGTCCATCCCCAGCAAGGAGGACAGCGCTGTCTATAGGTGAGCGCATGCAAGCTCAGCCAGACCCTCCCGTCCTCTCACTGAGAATCTCACCCTGTACTTGCCATGACAGTCAGCCTCTGAGTGGGAAAAAAATGAGAAAAAATGTGGAGTATTTGATTGCACTTTACAAAACAGTAGGTAGTGCTTTGGGTTTCCTAGGTGGTGCTCATGGTAAAGAACCTGCCTGCCAGTGCAGGAGACATAAGAGACACAAGTTTGATCCCTGGGTCAGGAAGAGTCCCTGGAGTAGGAAATGGGAACCCACTCCAGTACCCTTGCCTGGAGAATCCCATGGACAGAGGAGCCTGGTGGGCTGCAGTCCATGGGGTCGCAAAGAGTCAGACATGACTGATCAACTTAGCATGCACGGTAGTGATTTAAGACATTTCATGGGTGATCTTGACAGGCGTGTGAGTTGGTCCAGAGGAGCTGTGCAGACTGAGGTTCCTTTGCAGTGGCAATGTGTCTTTTGCATCCAGGGTGGTGGGGTGTTTTTAGAATGTTTACAAAATCTGGCTAAATTCAGAGGGTGAGTTTTCTGTTGCACTGACAGGTAGTAAGGAAGTCTCTATGAGTGAAAGCCGAGTACAGAATTCTCCCGTTTCAGGAAGGAAGGACCTCAGCTGAAAAGTTCTGCCATCTGGGAGTAGCCAGAGTAACATTTAGGGAAAGAGCGAAGGCAGTGTTTTCTGCCACCAGTTCACTGTTGCTGTCTTCCATCAATAAATACTAATATAAAGTGTTTCCAAGTAGCTGATGGGATCTGTCTCACCCTGGCCATGTGCGTAGAGCCACAGTCGGTCAGCACACATCCATAGGCCTGCTCCATCTTGGGAACATTACAGGCATTTGTCTAATGAGCCCTGATACAGATTTTCCTCTCTGCTTCACATAATAGCCTGTGATTCAGCTTCTGGAAAACCCTTGTTGTGTAGATGAGGGAGCAAAGTGCTGCCTTCAGAGGAACACAGACACCACAGGTGAAAATTCCCGAGCCCCTTCTCAAGGGAAACAGTGAGTCCATGGAAAGAAGATGAAGCAGTAATTCATTAGGCACAGTTCATGAAATGTCAGACTGTGAACATTCTACTGTGCTAGGGGGTGGTTGTTCTTCAGTCGCCCAGTCATGTCCGACTCTTTGTGATCCCATGGTCTGCAGCACGCCAGGCTTCCTTCCTTCACTTTCTCCCAGAGTTGGCTCAACTCATGCCATCCAATCATCTCATCCTCTGTCACCCTCTTCTCCTCCTACCCTCAGTCTTTCCCAGCATCAGGGTCTTTTCCAATGAGTCAGATCTTCACAACAGGTGGCCAAAGTCTTGGAGCTTCAGCAGTCCTTCCAATGAATATTCAAGGTTGATTTCCCTTAAGATTGACTGGTGGAATTATGGAAAACTGAGTGTGTTGAACAGGGTTTCCTTAAGTATGTAAACGTGATTTAATTATTTGGCTTCTGAAAAAGGATAGCAGCCTCCTATCAAGATGTGTCCTGTTTTCCTCTACTGTCCAGCCAGCCCGTAACCCCCTCACCTGGCTGGACAGGAAGGAGGCCCTGTGGTCTGGTCAGTCTGAGGCCATGGCTGGCCCTCCTCTGGCCAAGGCTCAGCCCCTAGCACCCCCTGAACTGTTACTTTTCCAAGAGAACGTAAAGGGCGAGGCAAGAATGAGTAATGTCAGCAGTATGCATGGTTTCGGGTCATGGGATTTCATTTTTCGTTCTGTGAAAAGAGGAGTTGAAAGGACTCATCCGAGTTTGGTATTTAGGGATTTCATGCAGGAGTTTCATATAAAAGTCCCCAAATTTGTACCTGGAGCATGGGGCTTGTATCCCATCTTTTTCACAACTCTTTTCCATTGTAGTGTTTTCCTTACTAGTCATTTTTAGTCCCTAGAACCCTAGTAAGTCAAAATGATGAAGAAAGAGGTCTTTTCAGAATTAGATTGACTGTCATGCTTTGTCTTCTCTGTTCCTTCCCCCTTAGTAAATGCTACATGAAAAAAAAAAAAAAATCCCAAATTGGGAATGATCAGTGCATTTTATCCCTTATATGGATTCTGGTCCTGTTGTTTCTATGAACAGCCAGCTATCCTTTGCCTGTTTTGTCTGTTGTTTGTGTGGCTTGTGTCTGCCCTGTAGGCAAGTGTCATTTGTGTCTGAAGCAGAATTCATCATGTTGAGCCTTCTAGAATTTATAGTTAGCATTATGAAAAATTTTATGAGAAATTATTATTTCTAGGTAGGCATTGTCAGGAATATCATTTCCCTTATATATTTATAAAATAGAAACTATAAAATAATTACAACATAATTATTATGTAATAAACACTTAATAGTAAGATACTGAATGTCCACTCCTTATTTAAATATCTGTGACTGCCACATGTCAATAATTTGTTTTATTTTTTAATATAAATTTATTTATTTTAATTGGATGCTAATTACTTTACAATATTGTATTGGTTTTGCCATACATCAACATGAATCCGCCACGGGTGTACATGTGTTCCCATCCTGAACCCCCCTCCCACTTCCCTCCCCATACCATCCCTCTGGGTCATCCCACTGCACCAGCCCTGAGCATCCTGTATCATGCATCAAACCTGGACTGGCGATCTGTTTCACATATGGTATTATACATGTTTCAATGCCATTCTCCCAAACCATCCCACCCTATCCCTCTCCCACAGAGTGCAAAAGACTGTTCTATACATCTGTGTCTCTTTTGCTGTCTCTCATACAGGGTTATTGTTACCATCTTTCTAAATTCCATATATATGCATTAGTATACCATATTGGTGTTTTTCTTTCTGGCTTACTTCACTCTGTATAATAGGCTCCAGTTTCATCCACCTCATTAGAACTGATTCAAATGTATTCTTTTTAGTGGCTGAGTAATACTCCATTGTGTATATGTACCACAGCTTTCTTATCCATTCATCTGCTGATGGACATCTAGGTTGCTTCCATGTCCTGGCTATTATAAACAGTGCTGCGATGAACACTGGGGTACACGTGTCTCTTTCAATTCTGGTTTCCTCGGTGTGTATGCCCAGCAGTGGGATTGCTGGGTCGTAATAATTTGTTTTAGAAGGTACTGTGATGCGTACAGAAATAGAATGACTTTTTTAAACTTTAACTTTAGAAAAACCTCAGAAAACAGAATCTTGAATACAGATACTCAAAGGATTTTATTTTTTTAATTCTGGAGAAGGACCAAGAATTAATGTTTTACATGGTATTTTATTTGATAAGTGCACTCTGGACATTTAAACCTTATAGGTATCTAACCAGATGTGTGATTCTTTGGGGGAGGGAGGGAGAAGAGGCTGTTACTGTCGAGTGTTTCAAACCTGACTCTGTCTGACTTCACGGTGCTGCCGATGCTCGCCGTCTGGACACTTTGCAGTGCATGAAAGGTGTTGCTGACACACCTGGTGATGCAGAGCTTACAGGACACCGTCAGCTCCTTCTCTCTGGCTAACACTCTCCTCTTTCTCTCTCTGACTGTCTCCCCGCTGCCACCTTGTGCTTCCTGCGTAGCCATGCCAAGGTCAATGGGCGTGTGTATCTGATAATAAATAGGTGGGTACTGCAACGTTTTCTCTCTTGGCTCCTTTTTCCAATGGTCTCTGGGGGTGTTAAGCACTTTATTAGCTTGTAAATGAAACTGACATCATCAGACAGTGGACATGGCCTCCAGGTATGCTATGGATGTCTTTTGCAAACCCAGCCATTCGGCGTTTGGACCAAATGGTGCTGCTGAGTGGACTGAGAGGCGGCCGAGGGTCTTCAGCTGGCACTCAGCATTGGTCACCCTTTGATAGAATTAGTCCTGGGCTTGCCTGCGAGCCCACATCCCTCCTGAACACGTAATCAAGAGCTCAGCTCAACAACCAGCTGCTTCACAAACCATGCATCTCTGCCGAGTCCCTGCTGAGCGTACCAGCCCTTCCTCTGAGTTCCTGGAGCACTTTCTCTTTGCTGCCGCCTCCCGACATTGGCCTTCAGCCCCATCTGCCTGCCTGTCTTATCTCCCCTGCCCACCACCTCTGCCCCTCAGGCCCTGGGTCCGTTGTACAACCCACTGCAGGGCCAACATCTCACCTACCGTGGGGGTTTAACTGCTAGTGGATATTCCTGAATGAAGTGATAATAGGCACAACAATCTATGGTTAAGAGAAAACTAAAACACCAATTTCTTCAAGTATACATCTACTTAAAAGAGCATCATATAGAAGGATGGTATTTTACATGACAGATTTCACAATATATTTGCCTTCTGCCAAAAAAAAAAAAAAAAAAAAAATGCCAAGTTGGGCAGCGTGCCTCAGATGCACATCACCCAGGTGGGGAGATAACACATGCTCATAACCACAGGTAACAAAGGGTGAGCTCTGACACCTGCTGTGTGTGGAGTTATCCTCAAGTGCCCAAAAGAGAAGAGTGTTCAGGTCTAATTCACCAAAGCTCTTCTTACTTTATTGAGAGAATTAAAATATCCACTCCCATAACTTCATGTCCTAAGTAGTCAAGTCAGTAATTTAGGTAGTAGAAGCATGTATTTTGCAATAAATCCACTTAACAAAATAACTCTTGGAAAGATTTGTAGGTTTTCTACTCCACTGTCTTTCCTCTTAAGAGGAATGCTGAGGCTGATAACCAAGTAGCAGACCCGAGGAGGCAGAATGTCTAGAAAGAGGTGTAAAAACTTAGTGCATCTCTGTGGAGATCTCTATGGAAGAGGAATGAGGCCGGGTGGGCTCCCTTTGGGGCTGGTTTTGGGGGAAACCTGAGAAAGAAATGTCAACTTCAAGTTTTTAGCTGCCAGCTAGAGAAGTAAGCTACAGACTTGAAGCATAAATCTTGAGCAGCCATATCAGTCTTATCCCTCTTAACATAAAGAACCACACTATATCTATCTCTCTCCTTCTGTGTTTCTGATAAAGTCTTGACCATGTGCTTTAAGAGGAGGTAGCTGGGGCGCCCAAGATGCAGGAGTGGTTTGATGGGCTCTGACAACTGATACACTCAGCCCTCCATATCTGTGGTTTCTGCATCCATGGATTCAACCAAAAACATTTTTTAAAAAATCCAGAAAGTTCCCCAAAGCAAACTTGAATTTGCTGTGTGCAAGTTACTGTTTCCATGGCATTCAAATAGTATTAGGTATTACAAGCCATCTAGAGATCATTTAAAATATACAGGAGGATGTGCATAGGTTACAAGCAAATACTATAGCATTTTATACAAGGGACTTGAGCGCCCGTAGGTACTGGTGCCTGTAGGGGTCCTAGAACCAATGTGCCAACGATGCTGATGGTACAGAGTTGGCTCCCTGCGTTCATCTTGAGGAAACTCATATGCCCATCAACCCTGAACTGACTCAGGAGTTCTCAGACCCAGATGCAGTCATCTAAAATAATTAAAAACTTGAAGCATTCCACCATTAGCTCAGCCTTCTTTCCAGTGAACTCTCATTTTTGTCTGAATGCCCACATTTTAAGAAAAGTCAGAGCTGTGCCCTAAGGAGCATTCGACCTAATAAACCCTCTCTGCCTACACAGTATGTGCTTCAGAAAGGCTGCACATGAAGTATGTCCAGTTTTGAAGGGACTTCTCTTGATTAGAATGATAGAGTGAACCTTTTATTGAGGAAATAAGCTTTCTTTCTCCCCAAATTTATTTTTGTATGCTCAATGCTGTTTAATAAGGAGAATACTGTGTTTGTAGATGGGAGTTCCGATGAAAGACTGGGCATACCTATATCCAACTTCTGGGTCAATCACAATTAAGACTTGACCTTATAAGATGTGAGGTAAGGCTGTGTTAAGGACAGTGACTGACTGATAAAATTCTGATGGTGTGAAAAATTGCAGGAAGTTCCAACTGAATTTGTAAACAGATTGATTTAGAATATTTTAACAGGAGCAATGGTTAGTTCTCCTACATGTACACAAACCAGGGCCATTACTCCTGATCTGTGTACATGTGTAACTGAATCACATTGTTATAATTAACACATAGTAGATCAAATATACCTCAATAAAATTTTTTAAAAATAAAAGACAGAGTAAAGGAGCTTTGCAACTTCCCCTTGTTAGTGAGATGTCTAGTTTAGGCTTGAATCCAAATCTTTTTGATTCCAAAGAGCATGCTTTTAACATTGTTCTGGATTGTCTCAGAAAAGTGCTATGAGAAAAAACGAAAGCACAATGAAAGGATTCATACAGTATCTTTTAAAGTGGAAACTCCAACCGTGCATTAAAAATACTTTCATCCAGAGGCATTTTATGTACACAGATTTTCTCAGGTGAATTATCTAGCTTAAGAAAATAAGCAAGTACATACAAGCAGAATATAATGTTGTGGAAATCTGGCTATAATGTGAATTATCAAAGCCAAACTGAAAGGTGAATTTTGGGGGGATCATATGATTTAATTAATTAATTCATATTTTGAAGTATAGTTGTGTTACAGTGTTGTGTTACTTTCTGCTGTGCAATGACGTGAGTCAGCTATATGTATGCATATATCCAATAACAGAAAAAAAAGAAAAAGAAAATAAGCAAGTACATGTCAGCACACTTTCTTCCACCGACCTCAGAACATTCTTTGTTCACTAAATTAGCAATTCGTCTCTGATATTCTGTGATCTACCTGCTTGACATCGCTAAAAGGAATTGCTTTTGAAGGATAACCTCTCTTAAAGTCCAAGGGCAATGCAGAATCTTGACCACAGTTCTCCAATATCACAGGCGTTTAAATGCAAAACCAACAAGTTGCATGTGAGCTTAGATTTTTATCTAGCTAAACTTCTTCATTTTGTTTAAAAAAAAGTAAAATTCCAGAGACATGAAATTGTCTCAGAGTCAATTACAGATATTACAGATACGATATTACAGATAAAACTCAGAGTATTACAGATATGATAACATTATTAAGTGTCTGTCCTGTGACAGTCAGGCTGAAATGAATAAATTATTGTAAATGAGAAGGACTACCTGCATTATCTGTAATAGGCCTTTTCCTAATGTCTACTTTATTGCCCACAAACGTTCCTTCAAACATTCATTTGAATACAAATAAAAAGATATACTCTTAAAAAACTGAGGAGCAAGATCATACTCATTACTCTTCGCTGTGAACTAAGCTGGACCCCCAAGAGTTGCTGAGCTCCCTAAGGCTGCAGCCCCCTCAGCCAGGCTCCCGCACTCTTCTCAGGAGATCTGGTCCCGCAGCTCACCTGGTACCCGAGGATGGGGTGTGATATAGGCTTCTTATCCCCGGAAGCATTTGCATCCACTGCATACGCTTCAGATGGCCACAGGATGAGACTGGTCCATGCAAAAGTTGACTGACATAACACATTATTTAAGAATTAAAAAAAAAAAATCTCCCCTTAAACTGTGAATGACTTGATTCCTAGGGGATGGTTTGCTGTGTTTCTAAGAAAGCATGACCTGACTTGCCTCAGCAGTCTCTGCGTCCTGCCCTTCACCACTGCAGCACCGTCCATTCTCAGATCAGCTGCCCGGCTCAGGGCTCCCAGTCAAAGCACGCTGTGGCCGCCATCCTGGAATGCACATGGCGTTAGGGCCCCTGCACCCAGCATACAGGAATGCGATGGTAGATGACTGTAGCATGATGTGTGATCTCTGACTCTCCTTATAACTCTTCTGTTCTCATCTCCTTTTTTTTTTTCCTTTCTATTTCCATTACTTTGAGCAGCATCAAGAAAAAATTACCAATCCACCACAATGAGTAAGTCCCCCTGTGAAGCCATGAAATGCTTGCTCTACACGATGCCATTTCATGCTTCTCCATCCTAAACTCTGACCATTTTCTCCTGTGGGGAAAAATGTCAAGTTTAGGTGTTGATAGCTCTCATGACTGACTCATCACTAGAACCTGAATTGGAAGAGCTCACCAAACCTGAGTCTACAGTTCATTTTTTAGAAAGAGCTTTTCAAAATAAAAAGCAACCGGATGCTAACAAGCCCACATGCCAGGCTGTGTAGTGACTTCCATTTTGTTCATCTTCCTCCACGTGCCCCTCACTCTCAGCTCCCAATGCCCTTCCCTCCCTGACTTGTCTGCTCTCTGCCGACAGGCTGGCCCACCCCGAGGGAAGCCTTCCAGACCTTGCCATGATGAAGCTGACCGCCAGCCTGGAGGTGGCGGAGGTCAAGCAGCTGGCTGGGCCTGGGGAGGAGATGCCGGGGGGATGCCCTGCAAAAGCCAAGAAGGGCGAGCCTGGCAGGGACAGCGAGGATGAGGATGAGGACGAGGACGAGGAGGACGAAGAGGAGGAGGAGACGTCAGGTAAGCCACCCGCCCAGGAGCTGCTCGGATGCTGGCTCACAGGTGGAGGAAACCAACTGCTGACTTGCTCCAAGCGAATCAAATATATACTCATTATATAAGTATATAATAAAATATATGCTCAAGTATATACTTGACCCTGGCAGTGAGCTAGAAACTGGGGGAACGAGCTGTACACACCAGGCTTCCACCTGCACACATGCCCTGCCTTGCAGATCTGAGGGACAAGGGACCCATTAATACAGGCCAGACCTCCACTCACAGTCGCATGCCCTGCCTTGCAGATCTGAGGAATAAGTGGCACTTGGTGATCGACCGCCTCACGGTGCTGCTCCTGCGGTTCCTGGAGGGCTTCCACCAGCTGCAGACGTTCCTGTGGTGGATCCTGGAGCTGCACATCGTCAAGATTGTGTCCTCCTACATCATCTGGGTGTCCGTGAAGGAGGCAAGTGATGCCGTTCTGTCTTCAGGCCAGACCCAGCCAGGCGTCTGCTCCAGCTGGAGCCTCGGGCTGCTTGGACTTAAGGTCCCCACGCTGAACACGGGTGGGGCAGAGACGGATGCTGACTCATGAATGTGGCTGTGCGCCACGTGCCCACCCAGCATGGGTATGTCTGAATTCTGCACAGCTTGAGAGCACCTCTCAGGTGTGTTCTCCTCCAGAAGAGGTTCCTGAAGCTCCAGGTTGGGCTGAGGACCCCCTGGGTGTTCTCCCAGAAGCCTGTTCACCTCTGTAGTTTCCCACTGCGACATTACTTAACATCACCTGGTTGTACACCTGTCTGCGTACTAGCTGTATATCTTAACACCCACAGCCATTTCTTGTACATGTGAGGAGCCCAGCCAGCCTTTGCTCAGCTCAGAGGAACTGAATCAGTCAAGTTGCCTAAAAACATCTCGGTTTTTAGATGTTGTGCCATGTGACATATTTTTGTCCCCAATTCCAATTTTGTGTTCTCAGGTGTCTCTGTTCAACTACGTGTTTCTGATTTCCTGGGCTTTTGCTCTGCCGTACGCCAAGCTCCGGCGTCTGGCTTCCAGTGTCTGCACCGTCTGGACATGTGTGATCATCGTCTGTAAGATGCTGTACCAGCTGCAGACCATCAAGCCTGAGAACTTCTCTGTGAACTGTTCGTTGGTGAGCCTCGGAGACGGAGGGTCCCCTTGCCTGGCCTTCAGGGAAGGGAGGCACACCTTGGGGGTCCCATGTCCCCCAGCCCTCGCCAACAGGCCTTCGCTGGCTCAGTGAGTCAGAGGTGTCCTGGCCCCATCTCTCCTGATCCTGATTCCCCCTGAAGTGGGTCCTCCCCACCACCCCTGTGTCCCTTTGCTCAAACCCGAGGGAGACTAGTCTGAACTCTCCTGACTACGGGGTCATCTCTTACTCCTTTCTCTTTTCTTTTCAGCCAAATGAAAACCAGACGAACATCCCCCTGCACCAGCTGAACAAGTCTCTGCTCTACAGCGCACCCATTGACCCCACAGAATGGGTGGGCCTCAGGAAGTCGTCTCCTCTACTTGTCTACCTGAGGGTAAGGCTTCCTCATCCTTAGCGTTGCCTCTGCCGAGTTCATGTCTGCAGCCCTTTCCCTGGAGACCGCTCACCTCACCTTTGAGAGCAGCCTCGTCCTCTTACATGGGGTTTGCAGTCACCTCCAAAACACACGACTGAGTATTAAAATCAGTATTGAATTGTGCTGAAAAGAAGTCAGCTGAGTAATTTGAGATTGATTGAATAGAGTATGACAAATATATTCACTGGAATGTTATGAAACCGCTCAAAGGCAGATTGATAATATTATCAGACAGTGCAAGATATCCAAAATATATTGTAATGTTGAAAAAAAAAGCAAACCTCAAAACAGGATACGTAGAATGATGTCTTGTAGGCACAAAGAAAAAATACTGAATAAATTACACCAAATGGTCAGAGTAATTATTTCTGAGAAGTAAGTGTAGCATGACAGAAAATGTTTCCTGCCTAAATTCTACAGATTTTAATCAACGGCATCTATTATGCTTAGAAGTAGCCACTTACAAAGAGCGTGTCTTTGAAAAATTAATTCTGATCGCAAATAGTTGTAACAAACATAAGGAAAGCAATATAGTTCAGATTATTCACATGTTACTGTGATGGATAGTTTGAACATTTTATTTTGATGGATTATGCTGATGATGTAATTAAAGCCTTTGTACTCAACTGGAATCTGAAAGTGTACTAAGCATCTCTTACTTGGTGTAGCTTCCTGATGTTTTCTCATATGACCAATATTGTTTGTAACATACAAATGATGTCTACCATTAAGAGCTGTTACAAGGATAAAACCAACTCATATTTGAGATGGGTGATTAGAATAGTGTCTGGCACATAAATGTTACCTATTTTATGTTATTATTTTGTAGTATGATTAGCATATTTTTTACTCTACTGCTCTCTCTAGCCAGCTTTCAGAGATATTGTGTTCAAAAACTTGCTAAGTTGAGCCCCAGTCTGCAGCTCAGTCTGTTTTCTGGGGTCTCTGTAAGATGCTGTATAAGAGTTTCTCACATTTAGTTGCAAAGAAGGCTGGACAACCCTTCCGAGTGGACCCAGCTGTCTGTTTCGGTGGTACTTTTTCTGGATCTGGTGTAACCATCGCCAGTCATTGGTGTAGAAGTTCTAAATCCTGTTATCATGAAAATTAGCCTGATTTGCAAACTGGAGATGACTCCACCCTTGTTACCACAAAACAGGGAAAATGAGCATTAAAGTCAAGACTGTTTCATGGATGTGGGAGCTGATCACACACTGTCCCTTTAGACACCCACAGTGAAGTGAGATGGCTTTCTGAGGAGACTGTAAATGACCACATGGCATCATGTGTATTTTCCTTGTTTTCTAGAACAACCTGCTGATGCTGGCCATCCTGGCCTTCGAAGTCACCATTTACCGCCATCAGGAGTACTACCGAGGTCGGAACAACCTCTCAACCCCCGTGTCTAAAACCATCTTCCACAACATCACAAGACTCCAGCTGGATGATGGACTTGTTAACTGTGCCAAGTATTTCATCAATTACTTCTTCTACAAGTTTGGTCTGGAGGTGAGTTTCCTTGCTGACCTGTTCTCTTTTCTCTGAAAATTCCAGCAGCTGCTTTGTGGCACGTCTCCATGCCCTGATTTCCGTCTCCTTGTGATCCAAGGGGGTGGGGGGAGCTTCCATGGCAGGATTCCCTGGCCTGGTGGAGAGTTTCCAGGACTCGGTGCCTGTCCCCTGCTCTGCAGCCGTGGACATGGCTTCTCAGGACGCCCAGTCTTACAGATGCCTGGGTGTCTGTTGAGTGCCTTCTGAATGTATGACCTCAGCCAGAGCACAGTGTTTTGACCTGAATAGTGTGGGAGGCCTGCCCTCAGTACTTGAAACAGTGATTCTTATTGACGGCCACCTAGTCAGTCTTCTGTCTTCATGATGAAAGCACACTGCAGAGGCAGAGCAGGTGAAGAACTCATCCAGGGTCTGGGCCCAGGAATGCGGGTCTCCACCGCCCCTGGGGGCTGTCCGCCGATGCCACTCCCCTTCCCTGTAAAGCCGACTTTCTGCCTCTTTCATCCTCACACAGACCTGTTTCCTCATGTCAGTTAACGTGATCGGCCAGCGCATGGACTTCTACGCCATGATTCACGCCTGCTGGCTGATTGCCGTCCTGTACCGGCGCAGGAGGAAGGCCATCGCCGAGATCTGGCCCAAGTACTGCTGCTTCCTGGCTTGCATCATCACCTTCCAGTACTTCATCTGCATCGGTATTCCCCCTGCCCCCTGCCGAGGTGAGTCCCCCCAGCACTGGCACTGGGAGGTGGGAGCTCAACAGCATGAGGGGCTCCCTGACCGGCTCCTCCCACCTCACACCCCACAGATTATCCTTGGAGGTTCAAGGGTGCCAGCTTCAATGACAACATCGTCAAGTGGCTGTACTTCCCTGACTTCATCGTTCGGCCCAACCCTGTGTTCCTCGTGTGTAAGTAGGGTGCTGGGGTTAGCTCATCTTTCCCCTGGTGGTGCACCCCTGCACCCCCCACCACCACCACCGCACCGCTGCACATACAGTCCGGACAGGCTGGCTTCCACGCATCACCATCACCAGCCACTAGCGCCTCCTACCAGCCCTGTTTTGTCTGCAGAGTTAATACCATGTTAGCATTCCAAACACTTTTTTCACTTTAGTAATTTTATCTTCTGCCACACACCCCCACTATCCAGCCCCACACACCTGTATGCACCCACCTTCTAGGAGAGAGGCTGCGGGGGGCAGGTCTGGTCCTGGGGAAAGCGGTTGCTCCTTGCTGCCACCGCAGACATAGACCTACAAACTGGAAAGGTTAACTGTAAGGACGAGGCCAGACCACAGATGCTTCTGTCCAACAGATGATTTCATGCTACTCCTGTGTGCCTCGCTGCAACGGCAGATCTTTGAGGACGAGAATAAGGCCGCCGTAAGGATCGTGGCAGGCGACAACGTGGAGATCTGCATGAACCTGGACGCAGCCTCATTCAGCCAGCACAATCCCGTGCCTGACTTCATCCACTGCAGGTAATGCGGCTGCCCACGGGCAGCTCCTGGGAAGGTGCAACCCCCAAGCCCATGCCTCCAGCTCCCCTGCCTTTCCTGGGCTCTGACCGGCTGATTACACCATGAAGCCAAGAATCCTGGGGCCAGATGGCTGGAGGCCAAACCTCCTTGTTATCCTCCGTCCTCCGTGGACATGCCCATGGCAGTTCTGAGGAACAGATGCCCCTGAACCCCAGGACAACCAGGGCCTCAAGCGCTCCCAGGGGCCCTGGAGGTCCTCCCTGGGGTATGTTGGCTGGTGTTGCCCTGTTGTTCCCACAGGCTTGGTTTTATGATTTCTGAACCCAAAGCAGGTCAGGCTGAAGAGTGGGCTGGGACTCCTGCAGGAGGATTCACAGCTGCAGGCAGGGAAGGGAAATGGATGGAAAGCACATGATGCACAAACACATGTGCACGAGCACACACACACTCACACTCAAACATGCCAGCAGCCTAGTTCCGCTGACTTCAAATCACACGCATTGGGAGGACTGTGGGCATTCAGATCCCACACCAGGACTGAATCACTGACGTTACCTGTGTGACCGTGGAATGCTGAGAAACACCCACATCTTATGCACTCTCCAGTGTGTGTGACATCAAGGATGAGTGAAACATAGTTTAGAGAAAAATCATGGAACTATTCAGAAGTGTTGAGTAGTTTAGTCTAAGAAGAGTATAGTCCAAAAGTCCACTCCTGTGACAGTGTTCTTCTCAGTTCAGTTCAGTTGCTCAGTCATGTCTGACTCTTTGCAACCCCATGGACTGCAGCACACCAGGGCTCCCTGTGCATCACCAACTCCATCACTCTGTCCATCACCAGCATTCTTCTAGGGACCACTTATTCCCTAACCACACTGAAAACAGCGTGCTGCTACTGCTAAGTCGATTCAGTCGTGTCCAACTCTGTGACCCCAGAGACTGCAGCCCAATAGGCTCCCCCGTCCCTGGGATTCTCCAGGCAAGAACACTGGAGTGGGTTGCCATTTCCTTCTCCAATGCTTGAAAGTGAAAAGTGAAAGTGAAGTCACTCAGTTGTGTCCGACTCTTCGCGACCCCATGGACTGCAGCCCACCAGGCTCCTCCGTCCATGGGATTTTCTAGGCAAGAGTATTGGAGTGGGGTGCTATTGCCTTCTCCGGAAAACAGTGTAGCATGTATTTATCGTGACTTAAGAGCTCCCACAAAATAACAACTCAGTTGTCAAGTATCTGATGCCCTGGGATTTCTTTGGAAGGAATGATGCTAAAGCTGAAACTCCAGTACTTTGGCCACCTCATGCGAAGAGTTGACTCATTGGAGAAGACTCTGATGCTGGGAGGGATTGAGGGCAGGAGGAGAAGGGGACGACAGAGGATGAGATGGCTGGATGGCATCACTGACTCGATGGACATGAGTCTGAGTGAACTCCGGGAGTTGGTGATGGACAGGGAGGCCTGGAGTGCTGCGATTCATGGGGTCACAGAGTCAGACACGACTGAGCGTCCGAACTGAACTGAACTGATGCACAATTGGTGCTTCTGTGCTTCTCCCCAAACTTGGGAAGAAAAACAACCAAAGCAAAGCCTCCATAGCCTAGAGACTCTGAGCAAATGAATCCAGATGGGTCGCGACTTGCAGCCGTCTGTCAGCCGATACCCAGCTGGGGAAGCTCCCAGAGCTCCACCACTGGGGGATGATGGGGCCCGAGCATCTGCCTATCTGCAGAACGAGGAGTGGTCCCACAGAAGGGACCTTGGCTCGGCCTCGAAGGTGCAGAAAGAATGCTGACAGAGCCTGTGAGCTCCATGTAGACGTGTAAAAAAGTGAACATCGCGCATCCGTGTCTGACTCTTCAGGTACTAGGCAGAGAACATTGCTGCTTGTGGGAACTTTGACCCCAGTTTGATGATAATAAAAGTGCGCATGGCGTTTTCACAAAGTACCGCTCTGTCCCTCACTAACTGGGTGAGGATTGCCCGTGGACCAGCCGGCGATCAGAGCACCCTGTCTGGCCTGTGCCTCCAGGCTGAGTCAGGAGGAGGATGTGTGAACACATTCCCTTCCTCTACTAGAACCTCCCTACGTGGTCTGCAGTCTGTGTTGTCTCTTGGTTTTGTTGTCCAGGTCGTACCTGGACATGTCCAAGGTGGTCATCTTCAGCTACCTCTTCTGGTTCGTGCTCACGATCATCTTCATCACCGGGACGACCCGCATCAGCATCTTTTGCATGGGCTACCTGGTGGCCTGCTTCTACTTCCTGCTCTTCGGGGGTGACTTGCTGCTGAAACCCATCAAGAGCATCCTGCGCTACTGGGACTGGCTGATCGCTTACAATGTCTTCGTGATCACAATGAAAAACATACTGTCGGTAAGTGGCTCGCGCCGTGTAACACATTTGTGGTTCCAGCCTCAGAGCAAACAACCCATTCAGTGGTTACTGAAAGCCCTCAGCCCCTCATGCTGCTCTCTTAAAAGCCCCGAATAGGATGCTGGCAAACTCAGAATTGGAATGACTGTTTATTACTCCTTGTTTTGCTGTTTTAAGCAGAATCCTTTTTGCTCACATCTACCCTCTCAAGGACAAGAGGATATGTATTTGTAGGGAAAAAAAAAACTCTAAAATGTATTTTTTCAATTAAAATCTATCCCTTCTGAGGAATGATTGGATATCACTCCAGGACAGGCTGCACGTGGCCCTTTATGAGTTGAAACAGTCGTGTGATGTCTTCACAAATTATATCCTGTTGGCTGAAACCAACTCTCTTACCGGGAAAACTCTGTGCAAGTATAAATATTGATAGAATAGTCAAGATCTTCCATGACACCATGTGGGGTACGGATGGGAGGGATAGGCCCCCAAAGGTGCAGGTGTTTTATGGTGCCCTGATGCACGGGTGGACATGGGAGCTTCATGGCTGCTCTAAGCACTGGCATCTTGACTTAAAAACAGCTAAGATAGTTCAGGGTTGAGACCAACACCTCCTGTCCACAGAACGAGGCTGATTCTCTGTTAAATTTCCACCTTGCAGGCCACAGTGTGGCTCTTGTCTGGTATATAAACTGCCCATGCATCATCCCAGAGTCATGTGAAATCTTTTAGGCCACAAAGATACCTTTCAAGCTATTTATTGTGTCAAGAAATTAAACAGTGACCTTTCAGGATCTGAAGGAGTTAATCCACCTCTAGCTCTGATTAAAACTCAATCCCAGGGCCTGCCCCTCATGGCTGTAACTGACAGAGTGTTAGAAGAACAGTGGTGGAATGGGGTGGGAGGTGAGAAGGAGTTTCAAGAAGTGGGGTACATACATATACCTATGGCTGATTCATGTTGATATGGCAGAAACCAACACAATATTGTAAAGCTATTATCCTTCAATTTAAAAAATAATTAAAATTAAAGAACAGTGATGTAGGCACTACAGCTGCCTACTTCTCCCCTTCCTAACACTTAAAGATGAACTTGCCAGGCAATTCTGCTGGAAAGCATTTGACTTTGGGTGAGGGGAGGCACATGCGTTGCTGTGTTTAGAGGTCTGGCGAAGCCAAGTCTATGTAACCTTGAGTGTATATTTGAAAAATTTATTTTTTCTCAAGTCCATGAGAATGGTAAGTTTCTAATTGGTAGTAGAAGTAATTTTTATTCCTCAGTTGGACTCCAGCAGTGCGTGTTTGCCTGTGGGGTGGTGTCGAGAGTTGTCGGGCAGGGGGTGAGGCAGGACAGGAGATCACTCTTTCTCCTGAAGTCAGTCCGATGGGCTGAGACTGGCGCCTGGGAGCTGATCCCTCCTGACAGCTGTTCCTGGAGAGTGTGTGACTGTGGAATCCACTCATTCATTCATGTATTTTGCAAACCTGGGTTCAGACCTGGTCTTCACTTTGCTGTTGTTTTGCTGTTTAGTTGCCCAGTCGTGTCCATCTCTTTGAGACCTCATGGACAGCAGCACATTAGGCTTCTCTGTCCTTCACCATCTCCCAGAGTTTGCTCAAACTCATGTCCATTGAGTCAGTGATGCCATCCAAACATCTCATCATCTGTTGTCCCCTTCTTCTCCTGCCTTCAATCTTTCCCGGCATCAGGGTCTTTTCCAATGAATCAGCTATTCACATCAGGTGGCCAAAGTATTGGAGCTTCAGCTTCAGCATCTGTACTTCCAATGAATATTCAGGGTTGATATCCTTTAGGATTGACTGGTTTGATCTCCTTGCTGTCCAAGAGAATCTCAAGAGTCTTTTCTGACACCACAGTTAAAAAGCATCAATACTTCAGTGCTCAGCCTTCTTTATGGTCCAGCTGTCACATCCATACATGACTACTGGAAAAACCATAACTTTGATTATATGGACCTTTGTCAGCAAAGTGATGCCTCTGTTTTTTAATATGCTGTCTAGGTTTGTCTCTGCCCAAATCTGAGTCCTGAATTAGTGCTCACCCATTGGCTATCGCCAGAGAAGGCAATGGCACCCCATTCCAGTACTTTTGCCTGGAAAATCCCATGGATGGAGGAGCCTGGTAGGCTGTAGTCCATGGGGTCACTAGAGTCGGACACGACTGAGTGACTTCACTTTCACTTTTCACTTTCATGCATTGGAGAAGGAAATGGCAACCCACTCCGGTGTTCTTGCTTGGAGAATCCCAGGGATGGGGAAGCCTGGTGGGCTGCCATCTATGGGGTCGCACAGAGTCGGACACGACTGATGCAACTTAGCAGCAGCAGCATTGGCTATCGCAGAGTCAGGCTTGTTCCTATGATGCTCTAAGTATCCTATTGGAAAAGAGAGGCACTTCCCAGTGCAGAGAGCACCATGTTGAGGCTTCTCCTCCTTGCTCCTTAGGTTTAACTTCCAGAAGTGAAGCATCAAGCCCTTTTTTGAGTGGGACTGGATTTTAGGGGCCATCAGAGCACTGAGCCGCAGGGAATTCCTGCACATGTTGGGATTGCAAGACATCAACCTTGCTTTGTTGGTGCAGAGTTTCAGGATACTCATTTCCCATTTGTTTTTCAGATAGGAGCGTGTGGCTATATTGAAAAATTGGTTCAAAATAGTTGCTGGTTGATCCAAGCATTCAGCCTGGCCTGTACAGTCAAGGGCTACAAAATGCGTGAGTATGAAAAGCAGATTTGGGAACGGAGGGGCAGAGAAGGGAGGGCAGAGGTAGAGTTCTAATTTAAATATCTGGGCCAAAGCCCCTGAAGGAAGGAGATAAAGGAACACCCAACTCAGTGTCTTCAAGGAGCTGTGGGCTGGTGCTGCCAGGCTATCTGTGGTCAGAACACCCCACCCTCAAGATAATCTTTGATCTTCGACAAATATCCCGTCCCCCTCCCCAAGCAGGTCTTAAGCAACTCCCTGAACTTCCTGTGTTTATGGTGGGAAGGGTCACAGATGCCCACACACACCTGTGGCTGCTGTAGTGGGCATCTTGATCATCAGAGGAGCTCTACCTGCAGATCCCCGACCCTGAAGCTTAGAGAAACCCCACGCAGTGGAGAGCTGGGAGGAGTAACAGGGTGTCTGCAGTTCCCCACCCTGTGCCTCTTGCATCAGAACCCTGGACAGCACCACTGTCCTCTGTTCTCCATGGGGCCTGGAACCTGGCGCTCCCCCACCCTCACCCCACCCCACCCTGCTTTCTGGTAGGAGGATGAAGAAGGCGCTAGAGCTTGTTCTGATACGGGGTCAGACATCCTGTTGGCACCTCTCCTTCCAGTAGACTGTGGCTGCTCTGCTGGCTGCCCTGGGAAGGGTCCATTCCCAGAACACGTCTTGTTTGTGCTGAGATTCCCTCTGGCTTTGGGATATACAGATGCAATTTCTCCCTGACCTTTCCTCCTGAGCCCTAGAGTATCCAGAGCTCACTTGTGGTCAGCCTTATGAACTGGTGCTGTTACAGGACTTGAAGTTTGTGCCCTTAACTGCAAATAAATCCATTCACAGGGACTCAGTGCCTTGGAAGTTTGCTCGTATGTCTGTGTGATCGTATCGTGGAGCTTATAAAATAACAATGAAAATGGGTATTCATTTTAATTTTTTTCTTTTTCTTTTCCCCTCCCCCAGCTGATGATGACTCCTCCTGTAAACTGCCCAGTGGGGAGGCGGGAATCATTTGGGACAGCATATGCTTTGCCTTCCTGCTGCTGCAGAGAAGAGTGTTCATGAGTTACTATTTCCTGCATGTGGTGGCAGATATAAAAGCCTCGCAGATCCTGGCATCTAGGTGGGTCAGGCTGTGGAATCAAGGGATTTCTCCTAAGAAACCTGCCAGGAAGTGACATTGTACCCAGCCTGCTGTCTGAGCTTGCTTGTAGAACCCACAAGAAATTAAGACACGTTCCTTCCAGGAGAAGTGATCCAAGGCTTTAAGATCTAGAACAGAAGAGTAAAGAGGAAGACTCTGGAGGGAGTTACACCTTACCAGGACTGGGATACCCTCAAAGTTCAAAGACAGACTGGACATTGAGCCCCTCAGTCCAGACCTCAGTCCTGGAATAGTTCCTTAGGGCCTCCCGAGTCAGAACAGAAGCAGAGACCATGTTGGTCCAGAGTCTAGTGCATCTTCCCCAATCTCTGCCGCCTCCATTTTAAGGAGAAACTCCTGAAGATAGAGAAAAACATACTCATCTGTTACCTTCCAGAGTGTAGCTGGAGGAGCCCCTTTCCCCAGGGGAGGCTGGAGGCTGTGTGAGTCTGTCCATGGAGATGGGGCTTCTAGATGGAACTTGGGACCCCCAAGCCCAGAGACTCCAGGCAGCAGCGTCCCCCGCCCCCTGCAAATGTTTTCTCTCCTTTAGTAACCGTTGTCAGGGAAAGTGGCCAATACCTATAAAAATGCTCATTCATTCTGTTTCTGGCTTTCCTTTAGAGGGGCTGAGCTTTTCCAGGCCACCATTGTGAAGGCTGTGAAGGCCAGAATCGAGGAGGAGAAAAAGTCCATGGACCAGCTGAAGAGGCAGTAAGGATGCTTCCCTTTCATTTGGGGCTCACCTGATCCTGTCCCACCAGCTCCTGGCTCCCAGAGAGCCCCAGGCCCTGAGGAAGCCATTTGTGGTGACCTTCACACCTGCCCAGGTGTTTGCTCCGTGTCGACTGACGTGGAAATTGTCCAAAGGAGGACGCAGGGGAGTGGGAGCAAGGGGAGGAGCTGCCATGGGCAAGACCAGTGTCAGTCCTAGTTTAGATGCTTCTTCTGGAGCCCCCAGCAGGTTTCTGAACTCTCTGAATTCCAGTTTCCTGTTTTAGATTAGGACTCAGTTTCACCTGATCCTGGTAAATATTAAACAGTCTAGTGAATGAGACAGGGTTGTTCCCAGTGACTCTAACTCGGAGAGAAGTCCGTCATGTCTGTGGGTGAAGCGAATGAACATGGGGTTCTTACTTCAGAAGGATCTTTAGAGATAATATAGTCCAGTCTGGGGAGAAGCTGCTGACGCACATAGTAGATGACTTAAAACCCACACTAGCTGGAGCTGGCACTAAAAATATACCCACATTTCCATGTCCAGCTCACGGCCTCCTGTCCCACCACGCCATCCTGGAGAACTCAAGTAATGGACTAACTCCACCCAAGAGATCTGAGAAGTCTTTTATGTTTTAAATTAGCCCACTGAAAATAATTATTTTCTTGGAGTGAAATCTCTAGCAGTAAGTGGAACTTTTGTGGAAGGCTAGTGCCTCACATGTTTGGGGCCAGGTTTAAGAGCTGATGGCCATAGAATTCAAAACCTAGCCACTTTCTCCAGGAAAATGGAGAGACTCTGTCAGCCCACCAGGAAAGTTCCCTGAGTTTCTAAGACTAGTTCATTCCATCCTGACCTCATCTCCCAGCTTCTTTCCCTGTGCAAAAAAAATATTTGTCAGTATGAATCACACTACCCCATGGCATGGTTATTTTCATAATCAAAGATATGAGTTATATAAAATATATATAGTGAAAGTACAATATGGTATAGCTACTGCTATTGTTGTTTCTGGCTATTTAAATCAGCTCTAGAGAAATAGCAAATTTGAACCCACATGTAGTATGTGTTCCTAATTTCCCATAAGTGAGACCTCTTAGTATAATTTACATCACTGGATTTTTCCATTTCCTTAAATGAGAATTCAGAATTAAAAAAAAAAAGAAGGCAATGATCATTGCTAAAGACAAACAAAGAAATAAAATATTATTTAAGATGCCCAAAGCAGAAATGTCACTTAAATTAGTTTTAAAACTTGGGCCATACATTTAGAATTTTAAGAAACCAAGAAATGAAATGTTTTAGGACTTCCTTGGTGGTCCAGCAGACTTCCACTGCAGGGGCAGGGCAGAGTTTTGATTCCTGATTTGGGAATTAAGATCCCACATGCTGCACAGCATGGCCAAAAATATTTTTTAATTAAAAAAATAAAAGAAATGATATCATTCCAGAGGACATATGGGGGAGATGAAGCTCAACACTGCAGTTTCTGAATAGACTTCCTGAATAAACAGACAAAGAGCTACAACACAACATTTTCCCAGATCCAGTGAGAGATTAGATGTGACACGCAGGAGAGTCGTGGGGTCTGGTAGAACACTCGAGAATGTTTGAGTGGCAGCTTGCTATTTACAAAACAGTTCTTACATTTATACGTCTTTTCACTTGATCTTCACAACTATATGAGGTAGGCAGTATTTTTTTCTCTTAAAGAGGAATGCAAAACCTGGGAGAATAAAAGAAACAAGGAGACACTTGTTGCTAACAAGCAACCATCCACAAGTTCCCAGCTGTTGCCACTCCAACCACGATTTTGGCTGTGTGCATAAGAGTGTAAAGGTAGCTGGGTGTAGGCTGTGTGTGTAGGTGACGGTGGGTGTGTTCTTGGCATTGCTGCTGCTGTTTTGTTGCTCAGGATGGACCGCATCAAGGCCAGGCAGCAGAAATACAAAAAGGGTAAGGAGAGGATGCTGAGCTTGACCCAGGAGTCGGGGGAAGCCCAAGATCTCCAAAAACTTCCTGAAGAGGATGACGAGAGTATGTTGAAATATTTCCTTCTTCACTCAAGTACCTTGATGTTGCGTAAAAACATGATATAGGGGAGGGCTGTGAAATAACACTACTGTTCATTCTAGTTTTACGTTCCGATTGTGGGTGGAATGTGTTTCAGAAAGTACATATTTAATAAATCCATGACTTTATGAATAGCACCATATTTAGCAAGATGACTTTAATATAAACAAGCTTCCATTTCATGGACATGTGCTTCTGAAAAAAATAGGATGAGTTGGCTTTATTTGTTCCTTTAGGGAAGATATGTAGTCTACTGTTGTCTTTGATTTCTATAGATTTTATACAAAAATTAAATACATAAGCCCTTGAATAACAGTAGTTAAAATATTCAATTAATATCTGTTCCAATGAAACTTGAGATGAAATACATATTTATTATATCTAATTATAGATTTGTTATATCCAGTTAAGTTTAAAAGTTCTTAAAGATGTTTGCATGCTTTTCTATTTGAAAGGAATGCAGAAATAATACATGGTATTCTTCCAGTGCATAGTATCTATTTATCAACAGTAAATTGATATTTTCCAAACATGCATTAAAATGATCACAAGAGATATTTCTGGTTATTGGAATGTACATATTTTAGCAAATTATTTGCCACTAAATTTTTCTATAATATGTGAGTGGTGCTTCTTTATGTTAATTCTATGGAAAATTCAATATGGGATGCATTTTTGACAGATAATCCTTTTCTTATACTTTTTATATGCCCTCAGCCACTAAAAAGAAAGTGAAAATGTGGCATTCTGTTAATCAAATACTGAATGTTTACCTTGTGGAATTGACTGCTGAACCACATAAATATTCAGTCAGTAGAATTTCTTTTCCTGACCTTGGGTGTACTTTTGCAATATGTCTAGATTTTGACAATTGAGTTGTTAAAACGTGGTTTTCAAAGTTTGTTTTCTCACTTCCTGAGAATTAATATTTGGACATATTTCATTTTAGGAGAAGCAGACAAACAGAAAACCAAGGGCAAAAAAAAGCAGTGGTGGCGGCCTTGGGTTGATCATGCTTCCAGTAGGTTTTTCTCGATCCTCTTACGATTTCATCGATTCTAACCCTTATATCCTTGACCAGAATTCAGGCGTCCCCATGACCTGTGTGTTCCATGCATGGTTTGGTGCTTGTGACTTGATAGGAGGGGCAAAGGGGAGAAACACTGATCTCTGTGCGTCTCTGAGCATGACAGATGGAATCTTCCAGAGCAGTCAGCCAACTCCCATGTGGCTCACATGTCCCTGAGCACCACCCATGGGCTCAGAGAGGGAAGAGGGGTTGATGGCTTTGTTATCGGATTCTGAGGTCCAGAGCTCTGCTGAGGTGTGTTTGTTCCATGGCTGAAAACCCTTATTGAAAATGCATTTCAGCTCCTCCTAGAACTCTGAAATTAAAGAAAATCACTGTATTTAGAATGTCCGTGACCCTTTTTGAAAAGCACTGGGTGTGAATGTGAATGACCTCCCACCCCCCGCCCCCTCCTCCCGCAACCTGCCTCCACCGCTCTGCCATTCCAAGAGCATTGATTCCATTTTTGTAAGGGTAGTTGGCAATTTATTAAGCACAAAGATGGAGATACCTTAAGACCGTTACTTTCTCACCCTGCCTCCTCAGTTTCAAAAAAGCTCTAAAACTACCTTCCAAATCCAACGCCTGATGTGTGGGTGGTCTCAGAGTCACCAGAGCTCAGACAGGACCCTTCAGAGCAAAGTCAGATGATGGTTTTGGAAAAGCAGAGCTCGATAGCCACACAGAGTTGGTGTGTTTCACCCTATCACAGAAAAAAATAAATGAATGAGTAATTGCGAAATGCAGTGGCTATGCCTGTTCCCCTTAGCAAAGGATGTAGCACTTACTCTTGGCAATGGCATTCTAATGGAATGGTCCATTTCAGTCTGGCCCACTTTGAATTTGTTAGAGTACTGAATAATTATTCATTATCTTGCAGATTACTCGTAATGTCTTCAGACTTTTATGTCTTGTATTGTGTCTTGATTACTGCAGTTTATGTAATCAGACAAGTAGTATCACAAGGTCCATAATGTCAACAGGATGGTGTTCAGAATCAGTAGGAAATCAGTCAGAATCCTTTCTCTCACCTAATTCTTACCATCATTTAGATCTGGTTTTGGCCTTTCACCCAAGAAATAATTTCCTAACATCAGCAAGCCAATTTCAGGAAGTGATATTCAAATTTTGCTCCATATACCTGGATGTAATAAAATGTAATCCCAAATACTGAATTTAGCATTATGGCATGAAAAAAATTCATGAATTCTAAAGAGTTTCATTTCATCTGCTGCTCAAGTCAAAAGACAAAGATTCAAGCTGGAATTCTGTGTGACCCACTGTCTGCTGGCATGTCAGTCATGCCAACGGTCTCCTGTGCGGACACTGTGTGCCAATTTCTATCAAGTCACAAGTAAACTGTGCCAATCTTTCTGTTTTTAAAGGGCCCTTTGCTAGTTTAGAGAGACCTATCCATTTCAAAATGGTGTCATACTGATGTTTTGTCCTTTAACTGGGGGTATATGCCCGCTGTGGTCATCATGAGACTTTCCTTTGCTCATGTAAACATGGCATTTTGGAAGGAATTGGATATGGTCTTCGATCACCACCTTATGAGTTGGTTATCCTTGAAAGAACTTCCTCTGAATGTTGTTGACTTGAGAGTTTCTGATTCATTTCACCCTCATTATATCAAATTCTTGAAGGCTGGGATTATAGTACCTGTGCCTCGTTATAAAACTTCCAGTGCAATGATGCCTGGGTATGTGTCATTCATAGTTTGGAATCAGATACTTCTTTTTACAAGCTGGGGAGGAAAGGAAAGGAATTGATGTGTGGCTTATTTTATAGACAATGACGAGTTCCAAAACCTATCTTTAGATTTGGAAGCACTTTATTGAAAGCCCGTTTTCCGATCTCTTGAGTCATTGGGCTTTTTAAATATTTCTTAGAGGTGCCGAGTATAAGAATAAGTGTCTTTGGAATACCCTTTGCAAACTTATTGATGATACAATAATGTTGCTGTGTTATTCACATTATCGGTGAGCATCTGCACTCTTAACATGTTCTGTAGGTGACATCCTCCCTGTTCCATGTCTATATGCACACAGACCATCGCATCATTGCTGTTCAATGATACCTTCCATGCTGGTGAGATGCACTTGTTTCCACATCAGTTCTGTACAGCAGAATCTGTGACAAGCCTCACTTTGTTGTCAAATATCTGAAATACAAGACCAAGTTCCTGGTGTTATATTTAAAAGCCAGCTGTCAGCATCAGTGTCCATGGTACATACACAGACCCAGGCTGGAGGCAGGACCCCTATCGGAACTCACAAACATAAATATAAGAGCTTCTCTACTTATTATCAGCAGATAGAACTTCAGGAAATATTATCTATTTCTAAGTTTCATTTCAATGACAATTTATAAAGGAATAGGAGATTTTTAAAACATTTTCTTCCATTTTTAATGTGTTAATGACACATGTCGCATACAAATTGGCAGCATCTTTCAAACAATAAAAATCAGTGTACGACTGTTCATGATGAAAACTGACTTCAGTGGCCCCGTGAACAAAAGTTCTTGAAGGTATGATTGAATACAGTTGAAGCTATTGTTGATTTTAGAGCCAATAATGAGGGTAAAATGTTCAGTCCTGGAAATCTCGGTGTTTACCAAATGACCACGTGACATCAAGTCCGTGTGACTTTCCAGCAAATCTCTGAGCTTATTTGAAGCATTACTTTCATGGTCTCCATCTCGGTCCAACGTAATGCTGTGACTTTGGTTCGTTCTTGCTTATTCTTACCTTATGTTGAATTGCATTTATTTCCTCAGGCCTGGGCCCAGTCCTCTGGGCTTGGTTCCTTCTTCAAAATAAACATAACAAATTAGAGTGCTTCTGTTCAAGGATATAAGGCCCAATTCATTCATTCTGCATCTTCATGGATGAAGGTTTCAGATATGTCTGAAAACATGGGCAAAATTACTCACTATCATGTTTAGGGATAGCAACTAATTTTCAACAAGCCAAGGTTTCCTGTGACCTTACAGTGGATAAGTCCAGAAGATACCTAAAGACATCACATGATGTCATCCAAAAGACACCTCAGCATTTGAAAATTCTAATGTAACTTGAAAATACACGTATGTTTTCCTGAAGTGACAGTACAGTTTTTGTAGCATCAGAAATGCACATGCTGGGTCTCTTTTCTCTGATAAAATAGTCATCAAACTGATAAAGATCCCATTCTCAATCTTCATGAGCTCTCTGAACATTTCAGCTCTCTAGACTGCCTCCGTGCTTAAGACACAATATGTCTTTGCAAGGAAAATGCCAGGCAAGGACCATCCATACAGTTTGTGCTTTGTGTCTTGTGGTCAGTACAGTTCTCCTTAAACTTCAGTAAGCAACTAGGGGGCTTCTTGTTGACCAGAAGCCTAACAGTGCTAAACCATATGGATCTTGTCCGCCTGGCTCCTTCTGTCCTAGCCTACGAGTAGAAAGAGCCAGAGTGTGGTGGTGGTGTTTTTGTGATTGTGCTTTCTTTTTTTCCTTTTCTTTTTTTTCTTTTATGTTATTTGCCCATTTCCTCTTCATGATAATGTGTGATATAAAGAAAAACTCTTTTTCAAAAGTCTTGTGGCCTGTGTTATGGCCTGTGTCTGCACAGTATAAAGTGAAGCAGAAGGTGGTGACACGTGACTCCGGGTCCCTAATCATCCCTATTAGCTTTGCCATAGCAATTTGCACCCATTCAGGCAATGCTGAAGCTTCCGCTTCACTTTGACCTTGTCTGAGGTCCCAAAGTGCTGAACTGTGACATGATGATAGTTTTCAGTCCTCTGGGCCATCTCAGTAACAGAACTGGTTGCTGCAGGCTTGATCTGGTGCATCCGTGTACAATTTCCTGTGAAGAAGGAAGAAAATGCCAGATGAACCCAGCAGCGGCCAGGTCCCCTCCATGGCCTGGACAAGGCCTGGTGCTCCGCAGACCATGTAGCTCAGCCCAGAGTGAGGTCTCCTCATCTCCTGTTTCCTCCTCCCCACCGATGCCTTTGAGGGACAATTCATGTGTCTTCGGGGGGCATTTCATAAATACACCCCAAACTGTCTCATATTTCTTCCAAGAAATAAGTACATATTTTGTTTTACTTAGTGGTCAGGAGTGGAGATTACTATTTGTTTGAAACGGATAGTGAAGAGGAAGAAGAGGAAGAATTAAAAAAGGAAGATGAAGAGCCCCCCCGGAGGTCCGCTTTCCAGGTAACTATGGGGATAAGGACATCACAGCCTTGTTTGGTTGAAGAGGTTTTCTTTCTGACAGACCTTGACCACAGGCCTCAGCTTCCTCTGCTGTGTTCATGCGTGGTGGCTCCCGGAGGTTCTAGTTCACATCTGAAGTCGCGTGGTTCTCACTGTCCTGTCCTGCCACTTGCTGTCAGCGTTGCAATTGTTACTGCCAGAATTCCTGCAAGGACACTGGTCCAGCCAGCTGTTCATTTGCATAAAAAAAAAATTACTGGTGCTCTAAACAAAATTAAGGCTGCCCTGGATGTACTTCGTTTCAAGCTTTGGATCACTTGAGTGGATTTCCAGTTCCATAGGTGAAATAGCTGACCATGAAAATCAAATCCTCGCTTTGTTTTGAAAACAGTCATTTTGAATTTTGAAAATCAGTTCCCTTGGTACTTCTAAAGATTTTAGACTGTACTAAAATCATAAAAACCTCCAGCCCAGTTTTGACGTTCTCAGCTTAACTGCCTCTCTTTTTCAGAACCTGCCGTATCGTTCTTGGTGACATGAGTCACCAGCCTAGTAGCGTGTGTCCAGCAATTGTATCATCAGTGTTTGTTAAAGATGTGGGCTTGTCAGTAGAGTTACATACAGGATGAAAACTTGGTAGATTTCCATCACAAGGGAGCAGACATAGGGCTGTTCTTTCCCCACTGTTAGACTACAGGGCACACAGATGGACATCCGGCCAGTCTCATGATGTGTCCACGAGGCCAGTGTCCGCTTGCCGGCCGGGTCTTTCCCTAGTGAAAGTGAAGAACTGCGCTGTTCGCGGGGACACTTGGCTCTGATGATGCTCTGTCACTTGCCCCATTGCTGTCTGCGTGTGTTTCTTGATGACACCGCGTGCATGTGTGCAGCTGGCTTGCTCAACACTAATGACTTGTTTATTTTTATTCCAACGAGTTTCCTTCTAATCCTCACTCATCAGGCAGCAGAGGAGAGAGCGGGTCGTCTTCACCATTTTTACAGATTACATGAATGATAAATCATTTTCTTTATTCCTAACCTACAAGCAGGGCACGTTTTATTACACATTCAGCGATGAGCACGTTTTAACCCAGTGGGTATAATTGTAGAGCCAAACTCATACTGATGTCTTATATTAAGTGATTGGGTTTGGGGTTTTTTTTTCCTACTAATTACTCTTGCTTTGTCCTTCTTTGTAGAGAGCTATTGGGAAGTTTGCATCAGCCATTTTAGCCTTGCCAAAGTCTATCATTAAACTTCCCAAAACTATTCTTCAGTATTTAATCAGAGCTGCAAAGGTATTTGACATTTTACTGATGTGTGGTGTGTGGTCCCCCGCTCCATAGACCTTTAGATGGGCAGACCCCCGCTGCCCCACATCTGCGTTTTCCCTGTTCTATACATCTTACAAGGAAGGAATGAGAAGAATTTAAAATATTGGGCAAATTTTTCCAAAAATTGTTCTGAGAAGCCAAATTCCTTATTATGGTGATTCTTGTTTTTCAGTCAGCATCAGAGCTGATTAAAACATAGAAAGAGAAAATGCAGATACAAATCTTCTTGTAGTTCTGCCTAAGTCACGTCTCATGTTAAAAGGGTCACGCCTGGTTGCATGCATCAGATATGATGTGTCAAAACATGACCATTTCTCAGAAAGCTGGTAAAATTACAAACAGGAAAAAGCGACTCGTTTTGCTCCATCTCCTTTCGGGCTCCCAGTTAAGCCTGCATCTTCCTAAATTGGACTCTTCTGGCATCTTCTGCCCAAGTTCAGTGTCTCTCCTCACTGGCCTGAGCTGCTGTGGACGGTCCACCCAGCCTCCACAGTCCATATCGTCAGAGACGCTGCTGAATGAACTGCTACAGTTATTTGTTAATTCACCCAACACACAACAGAAAGTATCTAGCTACCTCTCTGTGGTCATTTCATAATTGGAAATCATAAATAGTGACTCACTACTCTTGTGCTTTATAGAAAGCTGCTTCTCCTGCCTTAAACTGGAGCACACATTTACACTAGCAAAATGCTCCACAAGGGTGTGGCTAGCAAGGGAGACCAAGGCTTCTCACCTTTTACCTGGGGGGTCTTATTTAAATGCAGGTTATTTAAATTATATCAGGTCCAGAGGGACCTGAAATTCTAGATTTTTCTCAAGCTCTCAGTTGAACCTAAAAGCTGCTCTGCCTTGTATAGCACAGTCTAGACCCCTGGGTTTCTTCCCCTTTTAAAACACCAGGATTCTGAGTTCTAGTTTAATATTCTATGTTGCTACTTCCTTGGATTTCTTTTCTTTTCCCCTTTTATGACTCCCTATGTGTCTTTCCATTCACTTTTAAGAATTTATATGAAAGATTACAATGTGATTATCCCCCATCTTAGTTTAAAAAATCATCTTCTTACCAACAACATAAAGTTCTGGATCACAACTGGATTAAAAAACATTTTAGAAAACTTAACCAACTTTGGTTACAGATCTCCACTTCAATAAAGTCCTCTCCTATTTCAAAAAGTAAATACTTTTTGAGTAAGAATTTTCAGTAAAAAGAGTCTCATTTCCCTAACATTTAAGATGAAATCACTGAGGGTGAACTCTGAGATGAAGTTGGGTTCAGACTAGTGGCAGCAGCAGACGGAGAAGTCGATGTCATTTATATACATTTTCGTATGTTTTTCTACCCAAGATTAGTTCTTCATGTGTCTGTTCTCCAGAGATACCCATGACACTGGGTGGTAGTTACCACTGAGACTTCAGAATTGAGACATTTCAAAAAGAAGCTTAATTCAGTGTCTTAACTCAGTAAGAATTGGGATGCTTCCTCTTCCTCCTTCATCATCCAACTTTTCCCAGAAATAGTTGGTCTGATCCTTGGTCCAGTGTTCCTGGAGCTGTAAAATATTTGTACTTCCAAACATGGACATGAAGGTCATTTTCCTACAAGTGAGGACTTGTCCTAAGATCCTCCCCTTCCCTCCTTTCTTTAAACACTCGTCTCAGCGAGGAAACACCAGCAGGATCAATCACTGAAGGACCACATGTAGAACCAGGAACACCGTTTTAATGAGGCATCATCTGTGTGGCCAGAGCCCTTTCTACAAGATAAATTCCTTCAATCCTGTTCTAAACCCTGCCCTGCTCTCTCCTCCCCTCTCTCGTCTCCCAGGAGTTTCATTTTTCTTCAGAGCAAAAGAGTGTGCACCTAGTGCACTCACAAATCCTGAATCACTTTTTTATTTTCCACTTTGGCATTTTTGCATTATCCAAAAACAATATTGTAATAACACTATTTTAAGGAAATGTCACAGTATGTATTTCTTAAGCCTGAAAGTTTCTTTCATTTAGCAGTTCAGATTCTTTTAAAGAATCAATATTTTGCTAAAGCAAGTTTGCCTGTTAACAACCTAAACCTCAGAGATATTCTTAATAGAATCTCCAGTTAACATGCTCAGTGAACATCCACTGTAAATTCCTTTTTCTGGTGCTTCTTCAAATTGCAATTCGCTTTTCCTTTTCAAAATATGTTTCTGGCATAAACTAGGATAACTTTTGACTCCTAGGTTTATTATTCAGAAACTATACAGATCTTGTATGTGTGTGAATTGCCCATAAGATTCAGATTTCTACCTGTGAGGAAATGCTCTGACCTAGTAACCCACGACCTTTACATTTCCATGGATGGAAAAGTTGAACTCCTCTTTACTTCTACGATGCCAGTGGTTTATTTACACTGTGTTTTTCAAGGATTTCAGAAATCTGAAAGTAATATAGAATAAAATGAAAGTGTTGGGGTTTATAAGTGCCCCTCCTCCTTTATCTTCATGATAGAAACCCAGCTTCCCTGAGACCAGCTGTGTTCGTGGGTGCACGTTGAGCATGCTGCCCGGCTTCATGGTTGTGGATGGCTGACTTTGCGTTTCAGGGTTTTCTTTGTGTTCCTTCTGCATGACCTGGGACACTGTTGGTGGGTGGGACATTCAAAATTGCTCCGTTGTGGTTATTGGTTATTGGTTGTCATGTATTAATGCAACTATTTTCAGCTCTTGAACGAAAATGACAGAAGGCGACCTAAAGCTCCCTTGTTCTCCTTCCATCTCATTCTGGAATAACCTCTTAACCTTCACAGCACATTATCTTTCCTCTCCAAATACTGATCAATCTACAAAGCTCTTTCTCAAGTTGTTGGTAATAGTTGTTACTCACAAGAGAAAGTATCAAACATGCAAAAGTAATTTCCCAAAGTAAATGAACAAAAGATGTTTCGGTCTTGACTCAAACTTTGTATGTGTCGGGAGAAAATGAATGACACTTAGCCAGCCTTCTAGCTTATGCCTAGTATGTGTCACACAAGGGAAGCAGGAGCTAAGTGTCAGAGATACAGTAGGATGGGGGGGTGAGGGAGAAATGGGCATTCGTGGTTCTAGAGAATCTCATGATTGTCTGATACTGAGCAAAATACATGCCTATAACATCTATTTTCACATTTTATTTCATGGCCAGTGAGCACTGGTCAGCTCAGTATATTGAGAGGTGTAAGAAAGAGAGGTTTAATTCATGTTGAGAGAAAATATATATATATATTTCTGAAAGTCAGGAAGCTTGGTGTTGGTCCCTTTTTCTTTAATTCAATTTATTAAAAGTTCAGAAAATAATAAAACTTTCTCCCCTCAGTTTGTTTATCAAGCCTGGATTACTGACCCGAAAACAGCACTCCGACAGAGGCGCAAAGAGAAAAAAAGATCTGCAAGAGAAGAACAGAAAAGAAGGAGAAAAGAATCTGGGGAAGGTGAGTGATGGAGAGGGCTTGCAGCTGACAGGCATCGGACTGGGGACAAGCTTGGGAGGAATGAAATTTTTAATGTCTAAAGAACACAAAGACTTTTACTTGCCCTTAATTTCTCAGGTCTTGGAATAAATTAAAACATGAATTTATGTTGAGGTACATTTAATAAAATGGAAAGAAAGGTAGATGCAAAATAACCCCAAAGAAAGTAGAAGCAAAATAATAATTTTTAGATGGCTATTAAGTCGTCGAAAAGACGTAGAAGACGACCTGATCATTAAGTGAAAAGCTGTTCTTGGAAAATAAGAAAGATGAACCTTTAGAAATTTGATCAAGAAAAAAAACGGAAAGCACACTTAAAGAGCAGTCAAGGACCAAAAATGGAACATATCTACCAGTGCTGTATTCAACACTATCAATACATTCAAAAACATATGATAGAAACATGTTTCTAAGGGGAGGAAATGGCAACAAACACACCAAAACAAAGTTAAAAAGCAAGTGGGGAGCTCAGGGAAAATGTTTTTATTGTATATCAGACTAAAGATCCATGTTCTGGCTATATTAAGAACTTCTGAGAGTCAGCAAAAGAAAAATTCAGCCCAGTGAGTGAATGGGTATGAAAAGTAATTCAAGATCAGAAAAGAGAAACAGCCAAAAGGAGCTCAGTTTCACTAAGTAGCTCAATGTGAGAAATGCAAACTAAATAGTTTGACATTCTGCTTTTTTAATCGATTGGATTAGCAAGAATGTAAACATAGCTCTGGAGCTAGAGGAGGTGTCCGTGTCTGTGGTATTGTAAACAGCACCTCCACTTTGGAGAGCAGATGTCAATCTGAAAATTTAAGTGTGTGTCTCCTACTGAGGATCCCTCCCACCTCCAGGTGTGTGATTTCACATGAGTCAATATTTGCACATAAGCACAAGCACACGTGGGCTTCCCTGGCAGCTCAGCTGGTAAAGAATCCCTTAGCAATGCAGGAGACCTGGGTTTGATCCCTGGGTTGGGAAGATCCCCTGGAGAAGGGAATGGCTACCCACTCCAATATTCTTGCCCGGAGAATTCCATGGACAGAGGACCCTAGTGGGCTACAGTCCATGGGGTTGCAAAGAGTTGGACACAACTGAACGACTTTCACTTTTTTCACATTCACAAGCACATGTGTCTAAGAATATTCATCAAACATTATTATCACTAATGAAAATTTGGAAATATCCTAAATGTCCACATAAAGAAGAACCAAGTAAATTATGTGACCAGTATATTACGGCGTACTATTTAGTAGGTTAAAAAGCAAAATGAATTACTTTGAACTGACATGGAGAACAATTCCTGACATACTGTTTAGTGAAAAGCATGCTGGCATGCACATTATGAAACCACTTACCAAACGAAGAAAACCAAAGTGCCTCCAGACAAGGTTTTGCGTTTTTAATGGATGCACGTAATCGTGTATAGATGCACACGGAAAAGACTGGGAAGAAAACTTAGCCAGTTAATTGCTGTGATGACTTCTGGCAGAAGAGGTGGGGAGGCTGAGAGTAAGGGATAGGATTAAAGAAACCTTCGGGCTTGTTATATTTTAATTCTTTACAAAGGAAATGTGTATATTGATTCTTTGTGAAATTAAAAATGTATTCAAACAAGAAAAGAAAAGGAAAACATAACTTCTAATGGAGCTCTAATTGCAAAGCTCTTCTCTTTTTTGACCATTCAGCACCCTGCTACCTCCTGTAGCTTTCATTTTATTTTACTTGATTGGTTTAAAAAGGCAGAATTAAGATACTGAGGATGTAGCAAGTCAAACAGTAAGGAAGTGGATGCAGTATAGCCTGGAAAGCTACCCTAAGGCACCAAATCTTTGCAGGGGTTGTGTTCTCTTCAACCCATTTCCTGGGTGTACATACCTGTGGGCAGGTACTGTTTCCTTTGATTAAAAAATGAGTCCATGCTGCACAGATTCTCCTGTATGTTCATTAGCAATATATCATGAACACTTCTCCAATAAGTATTTATAAAACTATATCATCCTTTTTTAATAGCTGCAAAATATTCTGTAATATGGATATGCATAATTTATCCAACTCCTCCATCACTAATGGATATAAGATTTGCTTCCACATTTTTGCCACAATAAATAACACTATCAAGGATTTCCTCACACAAAAATTCATATGTAGTCATGTGTGTATGTGTTTAAATGCATGGCAAAAGCAGGAAGAACACACACTTTCCCCAAAAGAGATGATCAGAAGTGGAATTTCTGGGTTAAAGTGAGTGCTTTTATTTTTTTACTTTAGTAAATATTTTCCCAAGAGATTTTAGAAATTTAAACTCCTCTGTATGAAGTATAGGAATGTCTATTTCCCTGGAGCTTTGTCCTATGGGCTGTTACTACTCTTTTTATCATGTGTCTTTTCAAGGATGACAAACGGCTTTTATTTTCATTTGAATTTTCCTAACTAATAAGGTTGAATACTTTATATTTCATATTTTCTTGGTTTTGGTGGGGGGCAGGGGTGGCTTCCTTGGTGGCTCAGATGGTAAAGAATCTGCCTGCAATGCAGGAGACCTGAGTCCGATCCCTGAGTTGGGAAGATCCCCTGGAGAAGGAAATGGCAACCCACTCCAGTATTCTTGCCTGGAGAATTCCATGGACTAATGGAACTAATAAGGTTGAACATTTTATTTCAAATTTTCTTGGTAAATATTAAAATGAAAAAAATTTGAATACAAAAGTAAATAAATTTTACTTTCAAATCCAAGATTTAAACATTTTTATCACATTTCATAATATTCTATTGGAGATATTTATGTTAGAAATATTATCCTTTTTTATGTGTTACAAGTATCTTTTTTTCCAACCCAGTGCTTATCTTTTAGTTCATGGTGTATGTTTTCTAAGCAATGTTTAATTTTTTCTGATGTCAAGTAGGTCTCTCAAGTAGGTTTCTTTTTGGAATTTCTGTATTTTCATCTTGCTTAAGAAAGTCTTCCCCCCGATGTTATGCATATGTTTTCTTGTATTTCCTCTTAATTTATTTACCTTTTGTATTTTTATTATTCTTTAAAGTAGAGATCTATTATGCTAAGCCTGTTTGGTAAATGAATCTCTTCTTTTTCTATTAATTTAAATGCTCCTTTTGACAGTGTTAGTCTCCCATTTAGTCTTAGGTATGTTTCTGGGTTCTGTATTTTGATCCTCAAGGTGTTCAAAATTACAACTTCATAGTATATAACAGCAGTTAGCACACTTTTTATATAAAGGGCTCGATAGTAAATATGATAAGCTTTGCACTGTAAATTCCTGGTGCAACTCACCCTGCCTTCTTGGAGCATATTTGGATGGTATGTCCCCAAGTGGGCATGACTATGTTCCACCAAAATTTGAATTTTATATAATTTTAATATGCATAAAATATTCTTCTTCTTCAGACTTTTTTTCAACTATTGAAAATACAAAAACCACTCTCAACTCACAGGGCCATTAAACAACAGGAAGCAGGAAAGATTTGACCAAACAATTTGGTTTACCATCCCCAACTCCACAATACTCATTCTGAAGTCAAGTGAGGAGAATCTGAAAGCTCAGAATTCTGACAACTCTTCTCTGGGAGCTCTTCAAATAGGCGGAACGTCCCAGATTTCATTATAAAATTCCTCTCAGTCCAGAAGTGTAGCATCGGTGTTAATTTACCCTGAAAGGATGTAACTCATGTTTCTTGGACACTCTTGGCAGGTCCTGTGGAGTGGGAAGACCGGGAGGATGAGCCAGTCAAAAAGAAGTCTGATGGACCAGGTAACAAAGTAAAGATGCTCATCAGCAGGGGAGGTGGGGCTATGGGACCCACCCAGGGGAGTGACTCCCACCCAGGGGAGGGTGGGAGTGGGACTATGTTTCTTGCCCAGATGGTGCGTGAGGAAGGCTGCCTGGAAACAGTGAATTAAATCGTGTTTCTGGACTGTGACTCAATCATCAGCATCCCTTGAAATCGCATCTCTAGTGAAACTGCATCTCTAGTGAAATTGCAAAGGGACTCTGAAAATCAGACCTACCTTTGCATTGTGGGATGAGATGTCGGATTAGAGTCTGTGTATAAAGTCCTTTACCCAAATGCCTATGAAAGGGAGTTGGGAAAAAATTATAAATGTCCCAGGGAAACCATCAGCATGGAGGCCCCCCAAAATATTGGCATTTAGAAGGCATGGAAAAGGAGTGAAGTGAGAGGTAGTTTCGACCCCTGGGTGGGGAAGATCCCCTGGAGGAGGAAATGGCAACCCACTCCAGTATTCTTGCCTGGACAATCCCATGGACAGAGGCGCCTGCAGGCTACAGTCCACAGGGTTACACAGAGTCGTACACAACTGAAGCGATGAGCATGCATGAGAGGTAAGTACGCTAGGAAATGAGCAGCCTCCAGGGCTTGGGCTGACTCCTCCTTTTAGGGAAGAAACCTGAATCCTAGCGCATCTGCTCAGGACTCCACACTGTCAGGGATAGAGTTCACATCTGAGCCCCATCCCAGGCCCGGTGCCATGTGAGCTTCACAGAGCCTGACTGGGGGGATGATTTCTCTATCAGGAAAAAAAAAAAAGAGGAGAAACAAAAGCCTCTGAACGCAGTGAACCCACATGCCTCTCTGGCCCCACAGACACGTGGCTTCCTCTTCCTCAGAGCTGGGAGTCCTGGGTGCACCACTTACCCACAGGCAAGGTGTTCAGGCTCTTTTGTGCTGGACACAAATACATCCATGGATGCCATCTGTTGACACAAAACGAGACTTCCCAAAGGCTCTCCAAGCCCTCGGAGGCACAGTCCTTGAAGCAGGCCTCCACGTCCAGACGATCGGCTTGCTGTCTGTGGGGCAACACCCTATTATTCCTGCAAACCTTTTCCTGGTAACAGTGCCCCTGCTTCGAGTACCTTGTCTCCTTCACCATAAGCTTTACACACATTAGCTTGTTCAACTCCCTCAAAGCCCTCTTCCCCACTTAACAGAGAAGAAAACCAAGGCAGAGAAAAACTAGCCAAGTTTCCCAAATCTACACGACCACTCGGGGGTAGAGATGAGCGTTGGAGGTGAGCTGGTCACACGCAGCTCCCCAGGCGGGTCCCAGATACAGCCAAGAAGAGGGAGATGGCCCAGGGTCAGTGGGCATCTCAGGGCTCCTATGGTTTGGAGAAGACTGACCACACAGTCAGAATTTTATAGTAAGAATAGCTTGGTGTCATTAAATACATGTGAGGAAGATGATACAGGGGTTTGGATAGAGTCTTAGTGTGTAGACTGAATTCTGTACGAAATACCTTTGAAAGGTGTTCAACTACAGTTCAGCTGCAGTGGGAAATATCAGAGTCTTACTGAACCAACAGAACAAGAACAGCATTAAAGGAACCAATTGGATAGATTCAGACTGTTTCTGGCCAGTGGCAAATACCCTTGAGCGCAGGCTGTACTTCTAATCAGACCTGGTGTCTCTATATGGACCTGTTTCAACTGAAGCTTTGACCTGCCAGAGTCCAGCTCCAGCAGCCAGGGATTCAACTTGAAGGGGTGGGCGGTATCCGCGAGAAACTGAGGCAGCTTCTCATTTTTCTTGGACTGCCTGTTTATTTCAAGCTTATGATTCTCTTTTATACTTTTACAAAAGCAATAGGTCAGAGGTTTGATATTTTCAGTTCCCACTGACCCAGATTTGTTGTCTCCATAAATCATTGTTGCCCCTCAAAAGGAGTGCCTGCCTCAGCGATTCTCTTATCTACTTCTTATCATGTGTCCCTGTGAATACACTGTAACTCATGCTAATGTCTGGGCTGTATACCACATTCCTCAATTTATTTCTTATCTTTCTAAGTCCTTTTTGCCCCTAGTATCCTAAGATCACTATTTCTTAGAAAGGGCTTCTAGCTAATAATATCTCTAAAGTCCCTAATTTCTATAAGCTATAGTAGAATATGCTAACATTATAGCAATCCTTATATCTTTTAGCTTCTAACTATTTTAATTATTCCTAAGCCCTAAATTCAGCAAACTCCTTTGCCATAAACAGTTTTCTCACAAATGGGCTTCAGATAGCAATCCCTCCCATGGCCTCAAGCTGCAGTCTTGTGTGCTCACCCTGAAACACTTTTTTGTAAAAGTCCTTGA
This sequence comes from Tragelaphus eurycerus, assembly GCA_935064755.1. Taxonomy (NCBI): domain Eukaryota; kingdom Metazoa; phylum Chordata; class Mammalia; order Artiodactyla; family Bovidae; genus Tragelaphus; species Tragelaphus eurycerus. The sequence continues at coordinate 21,365,245 of CAKXYN010000023.1, forward strand.
ACAAATGTCAGTGATTAACTTTATGAATTATCCTTTGAGCACAGCTGCAGAAGGCTTTATGCCTTCTTATGCTCCTCTCAAAAACAATAAGCACCTTAATATTCTCTTCAGTTAACTCAGCGGAGGAAAAGAAAAAACAAGTCAGAATCACAAAAGCCTAACTCCTTCATTCCGGTCCGTGCCTACGGAACAAAGGGAGGGGGTTTAGGGCCATGCCTCCATTTTGTCAGTAATGCCTAATGCGGCTCCCAACATTGACCAAAGGTTAACAATTGTATCCGAGTTTGGTTTGGGTGCTGCCAGTGCAGGTGTGGAAAACCCTGCCCACCACTTCCATGCCTGTGCCCACCAGCCCCCCCCCCCCATCCCCCACCATGGCCCTGTCTCTCCATGTCAGGGTCAAGGACAAAACCAGGCAGGGTTGCCTTTGGTAAAACACCACTGCTCCACACACAGCACCACGACTGAGGGTGCAATGTCCCTTTAAATCAAGTTCTCTTCTTCCTCCTAGACAATATCATCAAGAGGATCTTTAATATTTTGAAGTTCACCTGGGTCCTGTTTCTGGCAACCGTGGACAGTTTCACAACATGGCTCAACTCCATCTCCAGGGAGCACATCGACATCTCCACTGTCCTGAGAATCGAGCGCTGCATGCTGACCAGAGAGATCAAGAAGGTAGCCCTGCTCGAGACCCTGCTTCGCTTCTGCCTGAGTCACAAAAGTTCTGAAAACCAGGATCCAGACTTCCACGGAGGCTCAGACAAAATCCTTCCTCTCTAGTCTTTGCATAACCCCTCTGCTTTTTTGGTATATTTCAGTCTTTTCCATGCTCAGAATGATATATACACTACACACACACACACACACACACACACACACACACTCACGGTCCTAGGATCTTGGCCAGTGTGTTCACTCTGTCACCTCTCATCACCACGGTTCCCAGCTGCACTGGTTCTGTTGTATCTCGTAAAGGATCATGCACTTTAGTCTGGGAAGTTTGGTCTGAAATTTCTCATAGGGAAAATTAGGAATATACGCATGTGGAGGCTCAGAAGGTAAAGAACCTGCCTGTAATGCAGGAGACCCAGGTTCAATCCCTGGGTCTGGAAGATACCCTGGAGAAGGGAATGGCACCCCACTCCAATACTCTTGCCTGGGAAATCCCATGGACTGAAGAGCCTGAAGGGCTACAGTCCATGGGCTGGTAAAGAGTCGGACATGACTAAGTGACTAAGACAAAACATAGCCATAGATGGTTTATAGGTTACATTTGAAAAAAAAAAGTTCACAGCTGGAAAGGTTACTCTCACTTAGCAAAATTATCAACATATGAAAAGGGATTTCTTTTTTTTAATTTTATTTTTTGAGATGTGGATGGCATATACCATTTGATTCATTTCAAGCTTACAGTATAATAACTTGGTATTTATGTATATTGTAAAATGATAACCACAGTAGATCTAGTTAACTTCCATCACTGCACCTGTTATAAATTTTATTGTGAAGAAGACTTTGAAGATCTATTCTCTTGATAACTTTTCAATACGCAATACAGTATCGTTAACTCTAGTCACCATTGCATCCCCATGATTTATTTATTTCATAACTGCAAGTTTGTACATTTGACCATCTTCAGCCTTAAACTAGGAGGGGTTTCCTGTTCAGCATGACCCAGTAGCATCCGACACCATTAATTCAGTGAGTTGACATCAATCCTCAGCTTGACTAACTTGGCTTTTCATCCTGCTCAAGGTGTGTGATGGCGAACATTCTCAGATGTCCATACTGAGAAGCACTGACGTCTGCACAGGGCTGTGACAGTGTCTCCCTCTCCGCAGGGCAACGTCCCAACCCGGGAGAGCATCCACATGTACTACCAGAACCACATCATGAACCTGTCCAGGGAATCGGGCCTGGACACCATCGACGACCGTGCTGGCACTGCTGCAGGTGCACAGACCGCCCACAGGATGGACAGCTTGGATTCCCACGACAGCATCTCCAGGTAGGCCACGTGCTCCACAGTGGTGCTGCTTTCTGCAGGGATGACAGAGGTGAGAGGTGATGGGGGAGACGCAGGCTAATCAGAACCTTGGGGGTGCCCAGCTGCTCTGGGCCGTCTCCGTGGGCGTGGCCCAGCAGAGTATTGCTGCCCCTGGTCTGAGCAGAGAGAAGCAGATATCAGTCATAAATTATTAGAAAGACCCATGTGACCCACGGGCCCAGGACTGGGATTTCCAAGCTGGAGTTAAGTCAGATGAGCCTCCTGACACAAAATGAGTAACTGTATCGAGAAGTGCATCTTCAAAGCCTTTAAAATGCTGTTCCACAAAGTATCTTCTGTTCTAGAGTCTGCTGCCACCTGTTGCTCTCCATCTTCTTTCAGAAATTTTACTTTATGATTCGGAATCGTAAAAATTTGAGAAGTGGTTCTGTGGGCCCCACCTTCCGAGTTGTGTGGTCACACCCCTGCGTCACACGGGCCCCTGCACTGACCCTTCCCTGGGGCTGCACTGTGTGGGGGTTTCCTCACTTCTTCCTTAACAGACCCCTTGAGATGTACTGTTATCATCCCCATTTGACAGGGACATGAACTTCTTATGACAGTGCGTGAGGCTGCAGACTAGTTCCCAAAGGGGAAAATCACACATAATTACACATTTTCCCCCATAGAACTTCAGGCGTTTCAAAGGCTTCCTGAATTTTATGCATGAGCCTGGCTTAAGAATAGAGGCTCCAGAACCAAACTCTGAACCCAGTGAATCAAACAGAAAATTAGAACGTGAACTGAAAATCAGTTGTTCATAAAATAAACATACATGATTCCTGTATTAGTAACTTTCAGCTGTGTAACAACTGATAATATGGTCAGTTAAGCAAGTGAGTAAATATTGTAAACCACAACTTTAGGAGGGAGAAGAAGAAAAACAAAACAAAGACTGGCTAAAATAAAATCAAGTAACTGCTTTTAAATCTGATCCAAGATGACAAATCTGCACCCATAGTCAAAACCTGTGAGGTGGGAGATACTAAAATTCATTGATTGACTTTTAACAAAGACTGTCAAAATATTCCAACATTTTTAAATGGTAAATCCATCAACAAATTTACTAATAGAAAACCAACACCTTTAAAATTATTTTTAATGTCCTTTTACTCATTATTTATAATGTGAAGAAAAGGGAGACAAAATATTGGTCATTTATGCCTTTAGTAAGGGAGTGAACATATTTGCCTTCTTCTTAAAGGCCAAGGAAAACTTCCATTCTTTTGTGTGTTTAGGAAACTTTCAAATCTCCAAACAATTGTGTGTCTGCAATAGAGTCCATTGGAAGCCACGCTGATTTCTGACGGAGCAGTCTTCGTCTTGGGGTCTTCCCTGGGAGGGACCCTAGGGTGGACATTTGCTGTCAGCACACCTATGCCCTGGGGCAGGTAGCATCACCCACAACGGGTGCAAGGACCCACATGCTCTATGTGGCCCAGCCCCTTAAGGACCCAGCCTGCAAGGAGGTGTCCCACCCGCCCCATCTCACCCACTTTGCCCTTCAGCAGACAGTAGAGGGGGTTGGGGTAGGAACCTAACAAATGTGCTTATGTTTCATCTGACTTATTGGAACAGTCACAATTTCTTTCAAATCCAGATGTATGAAATCAGATATCCTTTACCTTCCCAGAAAATAAATTAAAGTTCCTTCAGGAAACAATGGTGACATTCCAAGGAATATTCCTAGATACATGCAGAGTGTTTCTTATTTGAAGTGTGCCCCTGGGATGGCTCCAATGACCTGAGGACATCAAGTAGATTTGTCACCTGTTTTTGTAAAGCTCCTGCTCTTCCCTTTCAGTTTTAAAACCATCCTGGCTTGGACGACAAGCTAATCCACTGCAAATAACCCAGTAGTGTGGGGTCTGAGGGTGGGCTGCCTGGTGGCAGAAACCACCCAAGAATTAACAAAGAAAAGAGGACTTTGTGGTCAGAGCATTGATTCCGCACAGAAAATCGGACAGGTCAGGGTGCACATCTGCTGCAAACTCCCCAAAGGCTGGGGGATCCACCTCTGAAAATACAAAACGGTACGGAAGCTCAGAGATCCCGTTCCCTCATCTCATAAATGATAAGACTGAGACCCAGAAGAGGGGGAAGGGATTTATCTAAACCCCAGCAGGTAGTCAATGTCCACTATGTTTCTAGTTCATCTTACCATAATCTCCTCTTTTTATTCAGGATGAGTTGACATCAAAAGGAGTTAGGGCTATTCTTTAAAATCCTTATTAGCGACTGTTTGGTTGCTCACCTCGGCCCCTCCCTCTCCCATTGCTGGGTCCTGTCTTGGCCATGTGGCTGTGACATGCAGTCAGGGTGTTCTCCCGCAGAGCACTCGGGGGTGGGGGCTGCTATGGCTCTGAGAACCTGAAAGCGCTTTAACAGTTCCATGAGCACCTCAAATTCCCCACCCCCAGAGGGGACACCAGAGGTCACTCCCTCATCTTGAATGGTTTCCATTTCTGCCCCCACGGTCACTGACTAAGGACACCTACTGTGTGGCCGGCACACAATAGGTCCCCTGGTGCAATCACTAGAGGCTGATGTTCACCCAGTGTATCAGCTGTCCATAACACCAAGGGTCAGCTGGGTCACTCGCTCTCAGGCTGGAAGTCAGTGCCCCAGGAGCCTCCATGTCAACAGCTTCAGGGGGTGTTCCTCTCTGGGGTTAAAGTCCACATGTGAACTGCAATCATGCCTCCATCTGAGCTGTTGGCTGCTACTGGGTGATCCAGTTGACATGGAGGCTCCTGGGGCACTGACCCAGTAGCAGCTCAGCCCTGAATCTGCCTCAGTTTCCTCCCTGTCGAGTGACAGGTGCTGAGGATTCAGCCAGTGGGATCTCACCCTGCTGACATCCGCCGAGACCTAGAATGTGATCACAGAGAAAACTACTCATTAGGCTCAATAAACAGTTAACAGACCAAATGGCCCTGCCACTGCTGGACTTCCTATGCTGTTGCCTTTTCTTTTCTTTTCGATGTTGGTTTATATCTAGTTGCATATCAAACCAGCATCTCTTCTCCAAGCCATCCAGTTTGGCTCAACTGAATATCACTCAGAAAATGGGGTGGAAAATTCAGTTTGTTGCAGTCAATCCTGAGCTTCCTTCTTTTCTTTTGGAAACCATGTTTTTTAAATGGCATTTTTATATAAATTTTACTTGAGCAGGTATTTCTGCTTAAGAACTGAATTCAGGATTGGGGAAAGGGAGCTCTGAATAAAATATATTTCCTGTCTTTGGAAAAAAAAAAAAACAGCTGTACAATTGTAAAGATGAATTTTGCTCTGTGAGAGACAGGTCAGGACTTGTCATTGTTCTAGTTCCCTGATCCACCCAGAGAGCAACACTTCATCCTTTATCAGCAGTTCTGTTCTCAGCCCAGTGCTATCCTGTCTCATCTTCCCTTCTCCGTCCCGGAGCCCCGCTGCGGTGGCCGCTGTCCGTGGTGCTGGAGTGGCGTGTGGTCTGCTGCATGGCGGTATCTGGGTCTCTGACGTGTGTGTCTCCTGTTTCTGGCGCTGTTTTAACACTGTGTCTCTGTAACTGTTTGCGCTGCTAGCTGCTACACGGAAGCAACCATGCTGTTCTCAAGGCAGTCCACCCTTGATGATTTAGATGGACCAGAGACTGTGCCTAAAACGAGTGAGCGCGCTCGGCCCGGGCTCCGTAAAATGCTCAGCATGGATGTGTCCTCCTCGTCAGCCGAGAGCACCAGCTTAGGCTCCAGGTGCTCACCCGTGCATGCTTTGTCTGTGACCGCGTCAGCCCCTTCCGTGTCATTGCACAGATGAGTTATTGTGACCTGTGTGTTTTCGTTCACTTTTGTCTTAAGAAGGTGCATGACTAATGAAAGCATAACCAGCATCCTTCCTGGGACACAACTGGTCATTCCCAGGATAGCGTTCTATTCAACTAACCGCTCTTTGCTTTTTGTCTGTTAGGAGTTTCTTAAAAATCCTACTATAAACATTCTCCTCCACTTTGTAAGTATTTCACACTTTCTATTTCCAGAGGAGCAAGCATGTTTCCTCCTTGGTTGAGGGTGCCAGTAGGCAGTCCCCAGGGGTAAAAATGGGTCAGGAAGAGTAGGAAACTTCCTCATAATTTTGTCCAAAGATCTACACAGTAGGAGTTAATCCCAAATCCTGCATGTAGTCACATTTGGTCAATACAGAATGAATCTGTCCACATGCTACATGCCCAACTGACATGCAAGTTAGAATATATTCAACCATTGTTTTCAAAATAATATTATTATGCAGTAGAATGTATTACCTTGGGAGACCTTAACTTGTTTGGTTTGGGAAAGATTACTCTGGGTTTATGCTTTCTCATTAAATCCCAAGATAAAAACTGTAATCATGCATAGAAATGAAATCACTTGCTTAAAATCCAAAAGCTCTTCTTTGAAAAGCCAACAGGAGCACAGAAGCACAAGCTGTATTGTGCTTATCCTGACACCAAACAACCACCCAAATAACCCAATCCAAAACTAAAGGCAGTGTCGGCAAGTCAGCCAGTGTTAGGGCCTTGTCTCCAGCAGCCATGTACGTATGTGCATTCAGAGCTGCAGGAGGCTGGCACCCGGCATTTCAGGGAATGCCATGGCCGTTTAAGATGTCCTCTGGTGGGCACATGCTATGCCATTCCAATCTGCTGATTCCTGAATGTACCAGGATTTACTTGAATCCCTTTGGGGTCAGACCTCATCAAAAACCATAAAGAGCATTCCTGTGATAGGTTATGGTCCCTCTGGAAGTTAGAACCTGGTGTGGGGCTGGCTCCAGTGGTCCAGTGGTGAATGGGTGACCATTCAGTTTCACGGTCATGTCTAATCAAGGTAAGTCTTAGCCAAAAGCATTGTCTTGGCATTCTGAGAGCCTAATGTGCTGTAGGCACATGTAGGGCCAAGGTCCTGGGGCCCTGAACAACCCTGAATTAGGATCAAGAGCTCATGCAATTGTGGCTCTTCAGTCTCAAGGCTCAGCCAGAGGCATTCATTCATTCATGTATGTGCACCAGTGTCCATGGCAAAAGAAATGGGTACAGTCTGCACCTTTGAGTGTCTCAGCGATATGACCCCAGCTGCTCACACATGCAATTCAGGGAGCAGCACCTTCTCAGAGCCTAACAGCTGATCACTGCACACCCTGTATACTCGACATCTTCAGGTGACTTTTCCCCCCTCTCTTCAGGGCCGGGTATGTTGAGGTACACAGCACAGCAGGCAGGCCTTGATCTCACGGCTATGGCTGCTGTACTTTGGTTTCCAGTGTTTTTTGCGTGAACCTGTCAGGAAGAGTTAAGAACGGGAGGAGAGATGCAAAAGGGAAGACAGGACACAGAAGTAGAGTGAAGACCAGGGCAGAGGGGCTCCTGGAAAATGAAGCTGGAAGAGGAGCTGGCAGTGCAAAGCCAGTGGGAGGAGAAAGTGGGAGGGCAGTCAGAGGGGAGGGTGGATGCAGCCCCAGGAGAGACCCTGGGGCAGAAAGCGGTGGGCAGGGCTTCCACGTGCCAGGTGGTGGGGAGCCGGGAAAAGGACGATGGTGAGTGTCCAGTCAGGTGTCAGAGGCACCAGTGAGAATAGGCACAGGATGGAAGTGCAGGGAGGAGCCAGCATAAACAACGAGGCAGGCTTTATCTTGCCAATGGTCCACCGTTCCAGGCCTCCCCTTAAGGGTATGGGGTCTGTTGAGAGCAGAGTGCATCTCTGTGGACCTGTGGACCCAGCCAGTTGAGACATCTCCTTTCCCTGAGTACCTTTCTTTACAATCTGTGCTCTGGAAGGTGCACTGTGCTCACTGTGTCTTGACTGGAAATAAACAGTGGGCCTACTGCCTAGGACCATCGATGGGATTGAAAAGCTACGCACGAGAGGGTTTGGCCCCCTGGGACTTGCCACCCAGCACCCTTCCCCCATCTCTGCACCCAGACATGATTATCCAGAAGGAGCAAAGCAGGTGGAACGTGGGGAGTGAGGAGGCGTCCCCCCCCCCCCACGTGCCTGGGTGTGTGGCCGTGGGTGCCGCAGGAGGCTGTAGGGGTTGCTGAGGCCAGGCGGTGCCGTCCGTGTCTCCTGACAGCGAGCCCACACAGTGCACGATGCTGTACTCGCGCCAGGGGACCACGGAGACCATCGAGGAAGTGGAGGCTGAGCAGGACGAGGAGGTGCCCGAGGGGGCCCGGGAGGCCGAGTCCCCACAGGACCCCACGGAGGACGGCGATGTGGAGGCCCCGCCATCCTACAGCAAGGCCGTCAGCTTTGAGCGCCTGTCCTTCGACTCCCGGGATGACTCAGCCGGCCAGACCCACATGGAAGTCAGCCCGGACGACAGCCGCTCGGATCGGCTGGAGGCCAGCATCCTGCCACCCCTGACCCACGAGCTGACAGCCAGCGAGCTGCTGCTGAACAAGTAAGAGCTGTGGCCACAGCAGTGGAGCTAGGAGTGACCTTTGTGTCCACTGGGCTTCTGGGTGCAGAGACCACGTGGAAAAAGTCCCCCCAGACATTTAGAACCACATGTGTGCTCACCTCTGTCTCTGTAACATGATAGAAAGTTGATAGCACAGGATGCCGGGGGACCCAGGCAGCCGGGAGGGGTGGGCAGGGTCTCGCTGCGTGGAATCAGTGCCCGGGAGGAACTGAGGCCAGTGTTCTGGCAGGATGTTCCATGACGACGAGCTGGAGGAGTCAGAGAAGTTCTACGTGGGGCAGCCTCGCTTCCTGCTGCTCTTCTATGCGCTGTACAACACGCTGGTGGCCCGCTCCGAGATGGTGTGCTACTTCGTCATCATCCTCAACCACATGGTCTCCGCCTCCATGATCACCCTCGTGCTGCCCATCCTCATCTTCCTCTGGGCCATGCTGTCCGTCCCCCGGCCCAGCAGGCGCTTCTGGATGATGGCCATCGTCTACACGGAGGTAGGCGTCCCTCCAGTGGACCTGCCTGACCCCTGCTTCACATAGAGTCAGTTAGAGGATCGTCTTAGGTCAGCACGTGATTATAACCAGCAGTTGTTGGTGCTGAGAACTATAGTTGTCTTTTCACATCTCACACCTCATATAACGTAGGAGCTGATATCATTCCGTAAAAAAGGAATAAGAAACAGCCTTTATGAGATTAAATAATTGGCCCAAAGTGGGCTTCCCTGAAGTGGGCTCAGACGGTCAACAATCTGCCTGCAATGCACAAGACCCAGGTTTGATCCCTGGCTTGGGAAGATTGCCTGGAGAAGGAAATGGCTACCCACTCCAGTATTCTTGCCTGGAGAATCTCATGGACAGAGGAGACTGGAGGGCCACAGTCCCTGGGGTTGCAAAGAGTCAGACACAACTGAGTGACTAACACTTTCACTTTACTCAGCTTGTGAGTGGTGGGGGAGGCTTTTGAGGTCTGATGTCTGCCCTGTGATATTGACCAGCAAGACGGTAAGTACAAGGCAGACACAAGCAGGGTGCCAGGGCCAGTGCATGGTCAGTGAGTGGACACTGGATCAAACAATACAGTAAGCACTTGAAATACAGTTCGATGCAATTAACCCTGATGATGTAGACATCGGAGGAGTGTTTCAGTGTCAATCTCTACAGACATCTCCGCATTTATACCCTGGGCTGGCAAGGTTTTGTTTGATTTGCTTTTATTTCTTCTTGAGGAGAACTTCCAGTGAGCAATAAAATGCTGAGAGGAAAGAGAGCAGAATAAAGTGAAAATTGTCTATAGTGCCTGTGCAGTTTTCTCCTAAAGATTACAAACTAAAGCCATACTTGCAGAATAAAGATCCTGCTGTTCACATTTGTCCTAATAACCTCATTTAATAGCTGAATATTCATATAAGTATCTAACTGAATCAGCACAAACTAGCCTTTGCATGCGTGCTAAATCATTTCAGTCATGTCTAACTCTGTGCCATTATAGACTGTAACCCTCCAGGCTCCTCTGTCCATGGAATTCTCCAGGCAAGAATACTGAAATGGGTTGTCAATCCCTTCTCCAGGGGACCTTCCCGACCCAGGGATCAAACCCACGTCTCTTATTTCTTGTACATTGGCAAGTGGGTTCTTTATCACTGGTGCCACCTGGGAAGCCCAGAAACTAACCCACTCCCTGACAATAGCAGAAGTCATTTGAGCCAAGTCAGGAATAACCTCCATGGCCCCGATGTGTCTGTAGTCACAGGCCCTGGAGGTGTGGTTCTGGCCTTGTCCTAAAGTCAGTATCTATGGAAGGAGAATTCATTATTCCACATGCTGTGTGCATTCCCAGCACCAAAACTGAGACTTTTTCCCTTAAGTTTTGTATCACTGTTCCTCGTCTATAACTATTCTTAAAGGGTGTCACTTATTCTAATTTCTCACATCTGTGCAGGTGGCCATTGTGGTCAAGTACTTCTTCCAATTTGGGTTCTTCCCCTGGAACAAGAATGTGGAACTGAACAAAGACAAGCCTTACCACCCACCCAACATCATCGGGGTGGAGAAGAAGGACGCCTACGTGCTCTACGACCTCATCCAGCTGCTGGCACTCTTCTTCCACCGCTCCATCCTAAAGGTACTGCCCGCCCATCACCCCTGGGATGTCCCCAAGAACCCGGCGCTGGGATAGCGAGGGGCTGGGGGGCCACAGGCAAGGTCTGTCTGTGTGCTCTTGTTTTCTTTGTTAACAGTTTTGTTCATTTCATTTGTTTTCTCAACACTGTTGAGAAAACTGTTCTCAACTCCATTACTCAGTAATGGAATTTGTGATCATTCGGGGGAAAGTTCCCCCTATTTCTACTCTGGGATGCATGCATGCATGCTAAGTTGCTTTAGTCATGTCTGACTCTTTTGCGACCCTATAACCCACCAGGCTCCTCTGTCCATGGGATTCTCCAGGCAAGAATACTGTAGTGGGTTGCCAATTCCTCCTCCAGGGAATCTTCCTGACCCAAGGATCGAACCCACACCTCTTAGGTCTCCTGTATTGGCAGGCAGGTTCTTTACCAATAGTGCCACCTGTGAAGCCCACCCTGGAATGAAGGCACCCTGATTATCCCATGTTTGTGGGAATTGCCTAAAGGGCGTGTGGTTCTTACTGCTGGATCCATCAAGTCTTGCCTGATTTGAAGGCAGATCATTAGGGAGCAAGAATTTGGGGGTCTCCTCTCCAGCCTGACCTTGGCCCACCCCCTTTTAGGAGCATTGCTTTTCTCATGGTTTTTGCTCTGAAACCACTGGTTTAGTGAGAGATTGCCCAATCCATGGGCCTGGGGATCCTAGGCTGTGCTCCCAGAGAGGCCGCTTCTGAGAAAGCCATACCTGCATTGCTCTGGGAAGACGGGTCTGCAGGGTAACCTTCTTGGGATCTGCACCTCCTGTCATCCTGCTGAGCACCTGTGGGGTTCATTGTCTCAGACACTGCGAAATATAAGCTGAACTTGTGATACGCCACTCAAGTCTACAAGTTAGAGACTGTCATACAGCATGCCTTGGATGTACTGATGTGCCTATAGTCAGAATCTCACTTTCCTTCTCTTGTTTTAACTGTGTCTCCTTGTATTGATATAACATATCTTACATTCATTTTATCAAGTAGTATCTTCGTTAGTTCCTTTTCAGAACAAGCTTGGCCTAAGCTAAGGTACACACATGCCACGCCCAGCACAGCGGGTGAGAAAGACCTGAAACGGGTGAGCACATAATGGAAAGACAGACACATGTAATTTGGCAAGCGGGAGTCAGAGGGCCCTCTTGCTCTCCATGACAGAAAGACAAAATGGCTCCTTTCAGCCTGCACTTTTATTGGCAAAAGTCACATGAGATCATTAGGGAATTGCTATACTGGGAAGTTTGATTAGCGAAGGCTCTGCTGTTGATCAGGAACATCTTGTTTTGTTTTCATGGGGATGGATACAGGGGTATGCAGTGTGAAGGGGAGCAGGGAGCATGTCCGCCCCAAGGATGTCCATTCAGCATGCTTACCAGGACGATCACGAGGGCGCAGTTTGCCGCACCCTCGAGTCATAGGACAGGTTCTGATCTGTGCTCCGCCAGGCTGCAACACACACATACATGCACACACACATACATGCACACACACATACACACACACATACATGTAAATGTGTGTTCGATCTCTATCTTACTTGCTGGGCTGTTTCACACAGGCTTTTACCTATGTGGACTGTGACCAAGATCTTCCCTCTGCCTTCTGTCACCTTGCAAACTGCCAGTCCCTAACCCTCCATTTGGTGGGGGGGGTCTTTCCTGAGTCATTGGGGTGTGATGAGTTTGCAAAAGTACATATAGGTAGATAATAAGCTTTCTTAAGATCCCTGACCTTGCTTTGGTTTTCTAATCTTTTTTTTTTGTTTAATTTAAGCATTGTTGATGTATTGTTGTTCAGTTGCTAAGTGATGTCCAACTCTTTGTGACCCGGTGGACTACAGCACACCAGGCTCCCCTGTCCTTCACTATCTCCTGGAGTTTGCTCAGATTCATGTCCATTGAGTCAGTGATGCCATCGAACCATCTCATCTGTCACCTTCTTCTCTTCTTGCCCTCAATCTTTCCCAGCATCAGGTTCTTTTCTAATGACTCGGATCTTCCCATCAGGTGGCCAGAGTATTGGAGTTTCAGCTTTAGCATCAATCCTTCTGATGAGTATTCAGAGTTGATTTCCTTTAGGATTGACTGGTTTGATCTCCTTGTTGTCCAAGGAACCCTCAAGAGTCTTTTCCAGCAACGCAGTTTGAAAGTGTCAATTCTTTGACACTCAGCCTTCTTATGTCTGTACACGACTACTGGAAAACCCATAGCTTTAACTGAAGGATCCTTTGTTGATGTATAATTGGCCAGTGAAATTGTAAGGTATCAGAAGTGTATATGTGGTGATTTGATAAGCGTATATATGGTGAAAGGACCCCCGTCTGGTTAGTTAACACATCCACCACTTCCTCACCTGCCTGTTGGTCGGTGTTTGGTGGGAACACTTAGGTTGTGCTCTCCTAGCAGTCTCCACTGTCCAGCAGTGTCATTGGCTGCAGTCGCCCTGTTTGACATGTGGTTTCCTATCCTGAGGGACACGCTAGTGGCCTGGATGTCACGGGGCCGAGTCCCAGCCTCTCTCTGGACAGTGGGCTGAGCTGTCCCTTTCCTACCTCCTCAGTGTCACGGCCTCTGGGACGAAGATGACATTGTGGACAGCGGCTCAGACAAAGTGGACTCAGACGATGAGCTGTCCCTCAGCCATGGCAGGAGGGCCTCCTCCGACTCGCTCAAGTCCATCAACCTGGCCGCGTCCGTGGAGTCGGTGCACGTGACCTTCCCTGAGCAGCCGGCTGCCATCCGGAGAAAGCGCTCCAGCAGCGGCTCCCAGACATCACAGGGGTCCAGCTTTTCCTCGAATAGGTCCAAGAGAGGTATGGCTGTGCAGTGTTGCTGTAAGAACCCCTGAGTAGAGTTACTCCCTGGTGCCAGGGGTCAGGGACCAGGGAGCTGGGTGCTGTCAAGGCAGCAGATACTGTGATGTGAAATAAAATGTACTTGGTAACCAGACAAAGTTCAAATCCTGGCTGAGCTGTGTGGCCTGTGGCACTCATATCCCTGTCTAGGGTGTCTGTCTAAATTCTCCAATCCCCACCTAGGACAAAGATTTCAGGTGTTGGTGAAAAGTGACCAGCACGCTGCCTCGTACCTAGTGAGTGTCAGACACAGGGTAGTTGTCAATCATACCCAGAGATTCTGCCGGGTGTGCCCAGAGTGCTGTACATCACAATTAATTTTGAAAGTGCACTTAGATTTAATCAATAGAAACTTTAAGCCAAACCACCTAGTTATTTCCTATGTTAGTTACTAATTTCTTACTGAACAGCCAGTGACAGGAAAATACACATGCGTCACCCCTCTTGGGGTAACTGCGCTGTTGTGTTGACAGCGCTCGTGTCTGCAGCTCTCCAGATCCTCTGTATTCATCTTTTTTCTGGCCAACACTGGCAGGCCATCTCGTATTGGTTTTACAGTTAGAGAAATTTGGTCCTGAAAAAAGGCATGATCCTGGACCTAGGCTAGAAAACCCATGACCAAAACCTGGGACCCCATTGAGCAGGAGAAAAACTGCTCCCCAGTCTAATTCTTCCCAGGACAGAGCATGGACGCCTTTGGCTATGGAACTAGACTAGGGGCTGCAGATCCCAAGTTCTCCACTGCTGTTCTTACAGGCATCTGTGCATCTTGCCCTCTAACCAGCCTCCAACTGTCCCTCTGCCATGGAGGTAGTGGGCTTCTGCGACAGTTACGGCAACAGGCACACAGCTCAGGGCACATCTCGGTTCCTTCTTGTCTCCAGGCAGCACGAGCACTCGAAATAGCAGCCAGAAAGGAAGCAGCGTCGTGAGCGTCAAGCAGAAGAGCAGACGGGAACTTTACATGGAGAAGCTGCAGGAACACTTAATCAAAGCAAAAGCCTTTACCATAAAGAAGTGAGTGAGTGTGTGAGAATACCTGGGGGCTGGGGGCACTTCCTCAGCATCAGCCAAAGGCGACATGCTTGAGAAGTGACCTCTCCCATCAAAAATGTCATCGGCTTCGGGCAGAACAAAATGCCCCACCATGATATTGCTTTCAAGAATCACTTTCCAATAGGATGATTCATTTTTATATCCACTGCACTTCTAAACACACTGGCTCACGGTATATAATTCCAGGCACGTGAATGAGTCCAACCAAACAGGCAGTGAAGTCAAATCGGAAGGTTCTCAGAGATATGCTCACCCTCTAGAGGGAAGCTGAGGTGCACTCAAGAAGTGATTTGTCCTTCATGCAGCCCAAGGTCACCAGCCAAGGTCACAGGGCCCCCCTCCCAGGTATCAGGGAGGCAGACCAGCAGCAGACGGGAGTAAAAACAGGTCCAGTGCCTCAAGGCCGGCCCTGAGTCTGAGCTCTGAGACCAGGGGCTGTGCTCACCTGGACATGGTCTTGAATTGCGAACCATGAAGAGAAGGGGCAGAGGCTTGGCAGACAGCCAGAGTGGAAGCACAGTGATGAAGGAAGCTGAGCCCCAGAGCCCAGGATGATGCCTGGCCCCGGGGACGAGGGCGGAAAGGGGAGGAGCGGGGCTCCCGGCATCTACCGGGGCCCAGCAGGACCAGGGGGTCCTGCCACTCTCACCGCAGCCCAGCCCCTCGGGTCTCGTTACACCTTTTACAGAAGAGGAAAGCACACAGCGCTCAGTAGCAGGATCCGAGTCTCACAGGTGGAGAGCAACTGAATCAGGGCACAAACCAGCCCCTCGTTTCCCGGGCCACCACTCCGTTATGCTTCGGGAGAGAAGCCATGAACTTGCGCAGTCTGTGGCAGAGCAGGGGCCCCTGGCCCCAGCGAAGTGTCCTGAGGCCAGAGCAGGGGAGGGCAAGCTGTGCTGCGGGAGGGCAGCAGAGGGCGGAGTGACGGGGTCTCTGGCGGGTCCTGCATTTCCACCCAGCCCACACTGGGCGTCTGTCCCATAGGACCCTGCAGCTCTACGTGCCCATCAGGCAGTTCTTCTACGACCTCATCCACCCCGACTACAGCGCCGTCACCGACGTGTATGTGCTTATGTTCCTGGCGGACACTGTGGACTTCGTCATCATTGTCTTCGGCTTCTGGGCCTTCGGGGTAGGTGGGGGACCGAGGCCACCGCACCACGGGGATGAGCGATGCTGTCCTGCGGGTGCGTCCAGGACTGAGCCTGCGGTCTCCTCCCCAGAAACACTCGGCTGCGGCCGACATCACGTCCTCACTGTCCGAGGACCAGGTGCCGGGGCCCTTCCTGGTGATGGTGCTCATTCAGTTTGGGACCATGGTGGTGGACCGGGCGCTCTACCTCAGGAAGACTGTCCTGGGAAAGGTCATCTTCCAGGTGATCCTGGTGTTTGGGATTCACTTCTGGATGTTCTTCATCCTCCCTGGCGTGACTGAGAGGTGAGGCCTTGGGAACTGGAGCTGTGGGGCCACTTTCCTGCAACCCATAGGGGAAGGAAATGTTTTGTAAGGATAAGCCCGTAGGGAAGGAGACGATAGGAGTTAATGAGTACCACTGCAAAGTCAGAGTTTAACACAATGCAAGTGCATTGTCTTACAGCTCTGAAGGCCAGGAACAGACCCAGGCCTCACTGGACTGAAGTTACGATGTGGGCGGGGCGACGGTCCTTTCTGGAGAGTCCCCAGAGAACCCATCTTTTGACCTCTTCTAGCTTCCAGAGATGCCCGGGGTTTCCTCCTCCTTCTCCAAACCCTGCATCCCTTCCCTGCCGCATCTCCTGCCCAAAGCCAAGCAGGGCTGTCCGGCTAAGACCTGCTTGTGGGGACCCCTGGGCAGCTACGCTTCTTCCCGACCTCCAGGTCCCCAACCCTAGCATGTCTGTCAAGTCCTCTTGGCCGAGGAAGGTCACGTGTTCCCAGGTTCCGGGGATGAGGACATGCTCATCTTCGGGTGGGGTCTGGGGGCATTCTTCGGGTGACCACACTGCCCTCCCAGCTGTGGAAGATGTCATTAGCTTAGGAATGACTCCTGCCAACCAAATGCAGCTGAGACGTCTGTGATAAGGACCTGCCTTTAGAAGCCAGAGGGAAGATTAGGCTTTTCTCTCACTCTAAACTTGTGTCCTTTTGTACTGGAAGAGCATCCCACCCTGTACTTTGCTGTTTTCTCGCCCAGGAAGTTCAGCCAGAACCTGGTTGCGCAGCTGTGGTACTTTGTCAAGTGCGTGTACTTCGGGCTGTCCGCCTACCAGATCCGCTGCGGCTACCCAACTCGGGTCCTCGGCAACTTCCTCACCAAGAGCTACAACTACGTCAACCTCTTCCTGTTCCAGGGGTGAGGGTGCTCGGTGCCATCCTGGCCGTGTGCAGAGTGTGGGGGGCCGGGGGGCAGTAGGAGTACGGGGGGGCAGCAGAAGGCAGATTCTTTACCATCTGAGCCGCCAGGGATGGGAGTGATTCTGTGGCAGGAGAGGAGCCTTCCCAGGTGGCGCTAGTGGTAAAGAACTTGCCCCCCAGTGTGGGAGATGTAAGAGACATGGGTTCGATCCCTGGGTTGGGAAGATCCCCTGGAGGAGTGCAGGGCAACCCACTCCAGTATTCGTGCCTGGAGAATCCCATGGACAGAGGAACCTGGCGAACTTCAGTCCATAGGATTGCAAAGAGTCAGACCCGACTGAGCAGCTGAGCACACAGCACACTCCCATCCACAAGGGCATCAAAAATAATAAAATACTTCAAGATAAATTTAGCCAAAGAAGTTTAAGATTTGTATGAAGAAAACTATAAGACTTAATGAAAGGAATTGAAGACACTTTCAAATGTATTTATAAAAGGAATTCCAATTTTTTAAGACCATCAGCCAAAAAAAAAAAAAAAAAGGAAAGGCAAATACCATTCCTTAACGGACTGATAATGAAAAGCAGTTGTATTCCATGTTGAATTTTTACAGTAACAGTGACCTTGAGAATTTTTCTGAGTTGTCAGGGCTGACGGTCAGGACCTCCATGAGCCTGCAAGATTGTCCGGCGATGGGGCCAGCCCACAGCTGTCCTTCTAACAAGACTTGGTTTCTACAGGTTCCGCCTTGTCCCTTTCCTGACGGAGCTGAGGGCTGTGATGGACTGGGTGTGGACAGACACGACCCTGAGTCTGTCCAGCTGGATCTGCGTGGAGGACATCTATGCTCACATCTTCATCCTCAAGTGTTGGCGGGAGTCGGAAAAAGTAAGCCAATAGCAGTGCCTCAGCCGTATTTGTGTCTTTTAGATACAGGCCGGTTATAAGATTGATAGGAACTTCTGCAAGTTTTGTGGCCCAGTAAATGAGGCAGAACCCACCAGGACCTATGAACACCCCATTGACTTCACCCTGCTGGAGTTAGGAATCTGGACCTGCCGCTGCCATAGCAAGAAGAGCCTCCAGATGATTCTTCTTCTGGCAGATGCTTGTTGTGTTGTTGTGAGAAGAGGTGACACGGTGCTGGACCACACAGTCATTCTGAAATGGCTCATCTGGGAGCAGGAGGGGGTGAGATGTGCTGGAGTAAAGTGGTCCAGGTGTCTGAGACTCAGGTTCACCCTCTGAGTCACTCTTCAATGAGGGACAGAGGAGGCAACCTCTTTGTGCAAAGGAAATTAAAGTGAAAGTATCTGCTCATTCTGCTAGGTTGGATTTTAAGGTTTAGATGTAGATGGAATTATGATTCCATCAATCCTAAAGGAAATCAGCCCTGAATACTCACTGGAAGGACTGATGCTGAAGCTGAAGCTCCAGTACTTTGGCCACTTGATGGCGAACACCCGACTCACTGGAAAAAGACCCTGATGCTGGGAAAGACTGAAGGCAGAAAGTGAAGAGGGCAACAGAGGATGAGATGGTTGAATGGCATCATCAACTCAATGGACATGAACTTGGGCAAACTCTGGGAGATGATGAAGGACAGGGAAGCCTGGTGTGCTGCAGTGCATAGGGATCACAAAGAATCAGACATGACTTAGTGACTGAACAACAATATGATTATTCAAGGGATTTTTCAAAAGTTTACCATACGTGTGTAGTCCAGCCTCCAGAGTACCCCTGAAAGGAGACAGGTCCCATAGAAGCAGCATCTAAGTATGGAACAGGCACATAGACCCAAGCAGCCTCCACGACACATGGCAGAGCTGAGCCCTCCACTCGCCTGCAGGCTGAGCTCCGGGCTGGGGAGCCCTTGGTGCAGCAAATGGAGGTGATTCCAGCTTGGACAGTGTGGTCCTGACAACATGTGTCATGAACGAAGTTAAAATGTTTTCCACCCACCAAGGGGAGGAGGAGCCCCTTGAAAGGCACAGTTTCGAATATTCAGGAATTTAAAGTAAAATGTCTTTCTCCCACTTGATCCCTTAAAACCAGGGGTTTATTTAGCAGACGCGTTGGTCCCTTGGTCCACAGGTCTGCCCCCAGCAAACCCACAGAGTCCTTTTAAGGAAAAAACTACTCAGGCCCCAGTGAACCCTATAGGGGTCACACAGCAGGCTCCTCATAGCCCAGCATTGCTGCCTCCCTTGTTCCAGGGCTGGGACTGGGTGCATTCTGAACAGATTCAGGACTTAGTCCCAGGCAGACTTTGTGGTCATAGTGCCCGCCTCTCCTGGGGACACCACCTGAGCGTGCCACCCTCCCATTGCAGAGGTACCCGCAGCCCCGGGGGCAGAAGAAGAAGAAAGTGGTCAAGTACGGAATGGGGGGCATGATCATCGTGCTGCTCATCTGCATCGTCTGGTTCCCGCTGCTCTTCATGTCTCTGGTCAAATCCGTTGCTGGAGTTATCAACCAGCCCCTGGACGTCTCAGTCACAATCACCCTGGGCGGGTACCAGGTAACCATGCCTCCCTCCGGGTCTCCAATCCCCCGCCCCTCTGTGAGTCCTTGCCTAGCGCAGCGCTCTCCCTGACCACCACCCAGATGACTTACTGAGGTTCTGTGGACCCGTATCTCCTGTCTGAATATTGACAGTTCTGCAAATATGTGAGCTAAGGTGCAGGAGACAGGGAAGAGAGAGCCCTGCACTGGCTGTGGGTAATACACGGTCTAATAATGTTCTCAGAACCTAGGATGCACAGAAGGAATTTCATATATTAACCATCTCGTGTGTCTTTGTTTTCCAGCCTATTTTCACAATGAGTGCCCAGCAAAGCCAGCTGAAAGTTATGGACCAGCCAATGTTTAATAAATTCATTAAAGCTTTTTCTAAGGACACTGTAAGTAGATGCATGGAGTTGGTCTCTGTGAACAGCTGTCGCCTTGGCCAGCTGACTGTCGTCACCTTACAACTTGGCCACGACCTGAGCTGGAGGGCAGGACTTCCCGGGGATGATCAGTTGTTACACTGCAGGTTCCTGGCCACTGGCCACCTTGATCATCTAAGATGTAGTGTCTGTATTATTGGACATAAGTGATAATAAACATGATTCTAATTCAGAGAATCTTCATGTTAAACACAACAGGTGCTGATCCTTTTCAAATCTCTATAAAGTTTTTAAATCGTGGTAGATATTGATCCCTTTGACTGAGAGGTCTCCTGCAGGAGTCTATCCTAAGGAAGTCATTCAGTGTATGGGAGAAGCCCCAGGCAGGTGCCTGCTTGTGACAGCATCCTCCACATTCATAAGAACTAAGCAGCTTGGGGATTCAACAATGAATGAATCAATTATGGCAGATTTTCCAAGCAACTTCCTTTCTAATAAGATGATAATTATGAAGATGATTTCATGGCATGAAAATTTCTCAAAATGAAAGAGATTTAAAAGGATGCCATTATTTTAAAATTGATTTTAAAAAACAAGGCACACATCCTCAACTGTATAAAACGGGAATCAAGTTCTGGTGGTGGAAGTGTGGCTGATGTCATCCTTCTCTATGCATTCCATGTTTTTAATACTATGACAGCATGACTCTTCGTGGTTGAAATTGGCTTTACAAATGATACTTTTAATTTAAGTACAATGATTAGGCAAACAGATGCTTTTCCCCATTGTAAAATGATCAGCCTGTAATGCCCACTGTCAGCGCTAGTCTTGAGGAATACACAGCTGTTAGGAAGGGCCCAGATGTCCAAGGTGGATTAAACTTGTCTCTCTTATGAGAGGAATGTTCCCCAAAGGTTGATACATTTCTTTTTTTAGTGAGAAGGAAAAGATGACACTAAATCATCTGATTTTTCTGTACTGTTTGATTGGAGTGATTCCATGGCCTTGTGGGGAGGGAGCCTTCCCAGGTGGCGCTAGTGGTAAAGAACCCCACCCCACCCCTGCAACAATGCAGGACATGTGAGAGACATGGGTTCAATCACTGGATCAGGAAGATCCCCTGGAGGAGGGCATGGCAACCTACTCCTGGAGATCCCATGGACAGAGGGGGCTGACGGGCTACAGTCCATAGGGTCGCAAAGAGTTGGGCACAACTGAATCGACTCAGCACCCATGCCCATGGGAGTAGCAGCGCCACCACTGGGGTCTGGTGATGTGACTGGAGCTCTTAGCGCCAGAACACTCCAGACAGCCCGTTGGGATGAAAATCCCTCTGCACAGCCAGATAGAGGGCAGGGTAGTCACCTTCTTGCATGTCCTCGGGGGTGTGGTCTATTTATGCAGCTGTGTTTGTGTGCACACAGGGTGCTATGCAATTTCTGGAAAATTATGAAAAAGAAGACATAACAGTCGCAGAACTGGAAGGAAACTCAAATTCTTTATGGACCATCAGCCCTCCCAGTAAGCAGAAAATGATACACGAACTCAAGGACCCCAATAGTAGCTTCTCTGTTGTTTTTTCATGGAGTATTCAGAGGTAGTTACTGGATTTCCGTGCATAATATCCCCCTTTTCCCCAACCTGAACTTGGGGTGGGGGTGGGGGGCATGGGAGGTTAGAAGCCTCAGATTAACGTGGATCTGTGTTTATATTAGTTCTCGGGTAACATCCATTCAATGCCGCAGCTAATGTTTTTGTGTGTTATTAAACAGTGATTTGCCTGAGACTCATTGGCCCAACGAGAACATCTCAATTTTCCTTTTTCTACTAACTTTAGCTCTAAAGCCTCTGACAGTGAGGTCTGTGAGTAAAAGAGAGAGGTGGAGAGAAAATAAATAGTCATGACTCATAAAATGAAACCGAGTTGGGTGAAGCGTGAGATTTCCCTGAGCTTGGGGTTTAGTCTCATAACACAGGACCTGTAGCCCCTGGAACCCCGAGTCTCCCTTGCCGCCCCGAGTACTGGGCAGCCACTGTGGCTCTTTTCTCCAAGCCTGAGCTGGGGGAGCCCCTTGGGCAGGCCCAGAGGGGGAGAGCAGGGATATTCCTACCCTCCCCCACCAACATGAGCCTTTGGCTAGCCTGTGCCCACCACATCGCTTATCTCAGGAAAAGTTCTTACATCTGGGCTTTTGGGGCCCTGACCCAGCACCTTGGCTGATGAGCTTTGTTTCTCTCAGGATTCCAGGCAGGCGTGGGGTAGGCTTGTTGGGTGCACAGTACCAGCTTCTTGGCTGGAATTAAGAGAGAACCATGATAGCTAAACAAGAAAGCCTTCTTACATCTGAATTCACAGGGAAATAGTAAAGAAGGATTTTGGAGAGGGCTGCTGAGACTTTAAAGACCTCCTTCTTTAATCTTATTTTCTCCTTTTAAATGTTCCAAACTCCCCCACATGGAATTCAGTGTTGGCAAAAATGCACTTCTTAGCCCTTCCTTTGAAGAGCCACCCCCCAAAATTAAAAGCCAATTTCTGATTGAACATTCTGTTTTTAATTGAGATAATGGTCATGTGGCATTGTTCTAGTCGCAAGGGAGCAACATGATGATTTGATATTTATGTGCTTTTCAAAACGAGCACCACAGTGTCCAGTGAACACTCACCACAAGGTTACCAACCGTTTTCTCCTGTGATGAGAACTTTTAAGATCTACTCTTGGGCTTCCCTGGTGGCTCAAAGGTTAAAGCGTCTGCCTCCAATGCGGGAGACCCGGGTTCGATCACTCACCACACAGTTACCAACCATTTCCTCCTGTGATGAGAACTTTTAAGATCTACTCTTAGCAACTTTCAAATATGCAATGAAGTTTTATTAAAAATAGTCACCATGCTGTTCATTATGTAACCAGGACTTAATTATGTTATAACTGAAAATTCATTCCCCTTAACTTCCTTTCATTCCTGAAATGAAATAATCCATTTCATTTACCACCACCACCACCTCTGGGAACCACCAATTCATTCTCATCTATGAGTTCAGGTTTTGTGTTTTTATTTCTAGATTCCACACACAAATGAGATTATACAGTATTTGTCTTTATCTGACTTATTTCACTTAGCCTAATGCCATCAAGGTTCATCCATGTTGTCACAAAGAGTAAGAGTTCATTCTTTTTATTCCTGAATAATATTCCGTCTTGTGTATGTGTCATATCTTCTTTGTTCGTGTATCTGAATGCATGCATCACTTCTGTATCTTGGCTATTATAAATGTTGCCGTGAACATGGTGGGGCAGATATGTTTTCAAGTTAGTGTTTTCATTTTCTTTGGAAAAATACCCAGAAGTGGGACTGCTCCTATAGTAGTTCTGTTCTTAATTTTTTGAGGAATCACCAAACTGTTTTCCACAGTGGCTACACCAGTTTCCACTCCCACTGACAGTGCACAAGGGTTCCCTTCTCCCCACATCCTCACCCAAACTTGCTGTCTCTTGTCTCTTTAGTGATGGCCATCATGGCCATCCTGATAGATGTGAGGTGACATCTCATTGTGAATATTCTGTTTTAAATATGGATCCTGTGAGTCCTCATGGAGACCAATATCACTGGGCTAATAGAACGTGCCTCAGAGCCCTATTAGATGCTCAGGGTCCACATCTCTTTGGGTCCCCACACTCTTCCTCCTCACCTGTGATTGGTATTGAAGGTGCTTGCAGCCTCCTTGGATGTCTGAGAGGTTTGATGTCCAGGTGAGGTGGACAGAGAGGTTGGGGTTGACAATTGTGGACCCAATGAAACTTGGTGAGATGAGTATTTCAGGAGTTTTAATCTCACCTGCAGGTTTGTGAATAACCACTGACCTTGACCTCTTCTTTTTTCTTTCACAGAAACATGAGTCTGGGTGCAAAAGCAGAAATAGCAACAGATAAGCTTTCTTTCCCTCTCAAAAACGCGACACGAGAGAATATTGCTAAAATGATAGCCGGCGGCGACACGGAAAGTTCCAGGACGCCCGTGTGAGTTGGTCATCGTTGTTAACACAGTGACAGCAGGCATGTGTATCTGGTACAGAGTCTCCTCTACAAACATGGGTGGGCAAGAAACTCGACCTGCTCACTTGGGTGACTCGAGTGAGCCTGTGCTTAGAGCCCCAGATGGGCTGCATCAAAACCCCACTCCAGTACTCTTGCCTGGAAAATCCCATGGATGGAGGAGCCTGGTAGGCTGCAGTCCCATGGGGTTGCTAAGAGTTGGACACGACTGAGCGACTTCACTTTCACTTTTCACTTTCATGTATTAGAGAAGGGAATGGCAACCCACTCCAGTGTTCTTGCCTGGAGAATCCCAGGGACGAGGGAGCCTGATGGGCTGCCGTCTATGGGGTCGCACAGAGTCAGACATGACTGAAGCAACTTAGCAGCAGCAGCAGCAGCAGCTCTCCACCCACTCCCTCCTCCCAGCATGTCTGGGGAGGACTAAACTCCTCCAGGTGACAGACTTTATTCCCACCTGGCATAATCACTAAAAACCAAGGAGAGACCCTGGGAGACCCTTTTCTTCCATCACCCCTGCTTCTGGGGCACTGAATCCCTGGGTAATGGAGGGGGGTGAGAAGGCAAAGGGGCAGATGGAAATTTGAGGTAGAAAATCTGTATCTTTTATATTAAGATCTTATATATAAGCTGTATCTTATATATTCTCCTGCCACACGACACTGCATTCCAGACATCTAAGCTGAGATATTAGAGTTTCATGTGAGAACCAGCAGGAGCAAACAACTGCTGCTAATCCCAAACTGCCCAGTGCCCAGCTCTGTCCCCAGTCTGCCCCTGTCTGCCCCAACCCAGGTCAAAGCGCTGAGGGTGAGAAGCAGCACCACGCAAACCTCAGACATGGTTCTGAAAGTACCCCATGTCAGGCACTGAACATCAAGGGCCCCTGAGACCCGTCAGGCTCTCCCCATCGCTTTCTGGATGAGAAAGCAACCTAGAGAGATGGAGCAGCCATGGGCTGAGGGCTCAGATGCCAGTCCTCTCTTCCTTACACCCGCATCCTCATATCAGCTGGAGCAGCCCATTCCGCTAGAGAGCTTTGAAATCCTGAAAATTAAAATTGGAAGAGTGGGCGGATCTTAGCAAGAAAGATAGCCCCTTGCTTCAGAAAAGTCACAGGTGTGGAAAAATCTGTATACCTATCTTAAAGCCATTAATTAGCTTGGTACAGAGGTGGCCCGAACATCTGGTTAGAACCTGGTGAATTTATTCAGCTTTGGAGACTTCTGATTTTAATGGACACTACGTGTATTTGCTGCTGCTAAGTCGCTTCAGTCGTGTCTGACTCTACATAGCATATTTTAATACACTATGATGACTGCACATTGCATAATTATAGGAAGACTCTCACCATTATTTGTTTGAAATGAGGTCAAAAGTAGCAAAAAAAAAAAAAAAAATCATTTTTGCATAGTGATGCAGTGGTAAAGAATTGCCTGTCAATGCAGAAGACTCAGGAAACATAGGTTTGATTCCTGGGTCAGGAAGATTCCCTGGAGGAGGACATGGCAACCCAGTCCAGTATTCTTGCCTGGGAAATCCCATGGACAGAGAATCCTGGTGGATTATGGTCCATGGGGTCAAAAAGAGTCGAACACGACTAAGCAACTGAGCGTGCGAAACAACTAGAACTTAATTACCTCTTTTTTTTCCCTTAATTCCCAGGACCATAGAAAGGATCTACCCGTACTATGTGAAAGCACCCAGTGACTCTAACTCCAAACCCATAAAGCAGCTTCTATCTGGTAAGAATGAGTAGGAATCACTTCAGAACAGTTCTTAATCTTTCTTTCAATCAGCATTACCGTTTGCCCTTGCAGCCTCTATCAAGCTTCTTGCCAGGTTTCTTTCTCATATGATACAGTTCACAAGAAACCTAGGGCTCCAGGCTGTGTCCACCAGCAAGAGGGGATCACTTACTCACCCAGGGCAAGTTCGTCATCTTCCTTTCTTCATCAATATAGAACGTGATTGACTGAAATCCATATTGAGTGACAGGTTAACAGATTTATTAGAACCTATATACTTGATTCTATTAGCAACCACATCTTTGGCAGAAAATTGCCTCCTACAGTGTTAATGCCAAAGGCCCCATGATAAAAACAAACAAAAAAAGATGGCAAAAAAGGGATGTGATTCAGCCCGAGGGTGACTGAGTGCTGGTAGTCAGGCTCCCTCTATTAAAGTTCTCACCCAGCAAGACCCAGCTCAGAGGTCACCTCCTCTGGGAAGCCGACCAGAAGCAGTCTCCCCAGGCGCACAGACCTTGTTGGTACAGGTGCTGTGGTGGTTGCCATGTGCCCATAAACCGTGCTTGTAGAGGTGGCCTTTCCCACTGGACCAGGCTGCGTGTGACTGGGTGGCCCCTGAGCCCCTCCTGCAGCACCTTCTTCCTGGAAGATGCTCAGTAAACAGAGCTAACAGAAAGGAGCCTCTCAATTCCGTCACAAGTCAGTTATTGCGGTTTTTAAATGTCTAGTTAGTTGTTGGGACTTGTCAGTGAAGATCCTCCAGTGATGGGGTTCCCTTCTCCCTGTGATGTGGTTGCCATCTCATGCAGCAGCAGGACTGGCCCTCTTGGAGAAAAAGAGAGACCCCACCACCACCCAGGCCCACCACTCCTTTTCCTCACAGAGTCGACATGCCCCTGTGCCCTCCTCCTGGAACCCAGTGCCATAGGTACCAACCAGCTTGTGCCATCCCGGAACTGCTAAGTGCATTAAATCCTTAAACTCTCCTGCTAACCAGATCTCATGTTTCTCTTTCTCCAGAAAATAATTTCATGAACATCACCATCATTTTGTCCAGAGACAATGCGACTAACTCAAACAGTGAGTGGTGGGTTCTCAACTTGACTGGGAACAGAATCTATAACCAGGAAGCACAGGCCCTGGAGCTGGTGGTCTTCAACGACAAGGTCAGCCCCCCCAGCCTGGGGTTTCTGGCCGGCTACGGGTAAGGAGCTGTTTTGCAATCGACGGTCATGAGAGGCCCCCTCTGCACCACATCAAGCTGAGGACAGAAGTCTTTTATCTTCCTAGAATTCTCAGATTCTATAGCTGTGTTATTAGAATTCACAGATCCTTGGCTCTTCATATTATATTTTTAAAATTTTATTGAAGTATAGTTGATTTACCATGTTGTGTTAATAGCTACTGTACAGCAAGGTGACTGTTATGCAGGTATATGCATTTCTTTTTCATATTCTTTTCCATTATGGTTTGTCACAGGGAACTTAGTTTTAAAAGATGAGGAACCAGAGTCCCAGAGAAGTAAAAAAATGCCTTGGGTGGTCCTTCTACCAAACACAGGACCCGAAGCCATATTTGCTGTATTTCCAGCTTTTTAACTATTCCTTCCTGCTACCACACAGTTTGGTGCAGTTTGGGATTTAATCTAGAAATTGGGGTCCAGTTCTCTCTTTTCTGTTAATGTTGCCTTCTGACCTTAGCAGATGAGAGTCAGTCAGAAATCAATTTGGGATGTGCCTGATGCACTTCTCCGCCTTCTGATGCTTCAGTCCACTAACAGGCACCCCTGACAGGACACTGAGGTTTTCCACTTCCTAGAAAGAGCCTCTTAAGAAATCATTGTCTCTTCTGAATTTTATTATAAACACAAATCTCTGAGAAAGGCAGGGAAAAGTTCTCGATACAGAAAGTGTGTATGATACAATTGCATTTCTACCACATATATTATGTAGCTTCCCCAGCTGGCTCAGTGGTAAAAAATCTGCCTACCAAGAGACACTGGTTTAATCCCTTGGTGCGGAAGATGCCCTGGAGGAGGAAATGGCAACCCTCTCCAATATCTTGCCTGGAGAATCCCATGGACAGAGGAGCCTGGAGGGCTATAGTCCATGGGGTCTCAGCGAGTTGGATACAACTGGGCATGCATGCACACTATGTAGCTTATGCATATGACGTCTGCAGTAAAACCCCAGAAGTTCATATGTGAAACTATTAACACTGCTTGTCTTCAGAAGGCGAGATTTCAAAGGACTTTGATTTTTCAAGTCCTACAATTCTGTACTGTGTAATTTAAAAAAGAAAGAGCATGCATTACCTTTTTCATTAACCAAAAAGTCAGTGTTTTCACCAAAGTGGAATAATTTAAGCTTTGGTAGGTCTATCACAATGGCACCCCACCCCAGTACTTTTGCCTGGAAAATCCCATGGATGGAGGATCCTGGTAGGCTCCAGTCCATGGGGTCGCTAAAGTCGGACACGACTGAGCGACTTCACTTTGACTTTTCACTTTCATGCATTGGGGAAGGAGATGGCAACCCACTCCAGTGTTCTTGCCTGGAGAATCCCAGGGAAGGGGGAGCCTGGTGGGCTTCCTTTTATGGGGTCGCACAGAGTCGGACACGACTGAAGCGACTTAGCAGCAGCAGTAGCAGGTCTATCACATTCTCTGTGGCATTTGAGGGAAAGTGTTATTATGTTTTCTCATGTGTGTGTGTGTGTGTGTGTGTGTGTTTCTGTTAACCATATTTAACTGCCAGATACCTCTTTTTCTTCATCTTTTTTTCCCTAGTATCATGGGCCTCTACGCTTCCGTGGTGCTGGTGATTGGGAAGTTTGTCCGGGAATTCTTCAGCGGGATTTCTCACTCCATCATGTTTGAAGAACTTCCCAACGTGGATCGGATTCTGAAATTGTGCACAGACATTTTTTTAGTCCGGGAGACCGGGGAGCTGGAGCTCGAGGAGGATCTCTATGCCAAATTAATATTCCTGTACCGGTCGCCAGAAACCATGATCAAATGGACCAGGGAGAAAACAAACTAACACCCTGGCCACAGACCGCGATCCGAGTTAACATGGGGATTTTCCAAAGAAAAAAAGAAAAGCACAATCTTGTCCTGCGAGCTAAGCATTTCCAGTTCGGCAGAAACAGTCTCTGTGCTGACTGGAGCAGAAGGGCTGGGCTCCCTTTTGCCCCCAGAGCTACAAGCCAAGGCGCTGTTGAAACACCCTTCGTGTTAATTCCGTTCCTCTGAAGTCCGGGCTGCTCGCCTGTGTCAGTCCACGGTGTCTCGCGTCCTGATTGACTGTGTGGAGGAGTTGCTGACAGGTCTCATCCTCAGAGACCCAGAACAGCAGGAGGAGGAAGGAGAGACCTTCTCCTGGGTGGACGGTGCCCTCCTGGAGATACCAGGTCATCGCAACGCCACGCCCGGCGCTCGGCTGCCAAGGGGACGCTGCGTGGGGCGGGGCCAGGGGCCTGCACCCCGAATATGCAGCAGAGTGGGGGCTGAAGCCCCGACACATGTTTCTAGAGGGAAAGAGGGAGGGGCCGGTGACCCATGGTGACGCCAGTGGAAGGATAAGCCTCATTCTAAGCAAAAAGATAACCTTAGTGACACTGCCTTATCTTAACTGAAGAGTAATACGAAATCTTTCCATTCAACACCAGTGACTTCTCAGGAAAAAAAAAAAAAAAAAGGCAGCAAAACAAAGACATGGACGCAGTGTTGCCGAGGCCCAGCTGGTAGCTCTTCTGGTTCCAGAGAGTTCCTGCTCCCTGTGAAACCCCGACCCGGGAGACAGACAGAGATGCCGCCCGGCGGAGGTGGGGTCCTTGGACGCTGTCACCTTTGCTGACTGAGGTCTGAGCTCCCCTCTGCCCCCCTCACCCGCGCTTCCTCCCGTTTCCATGACTCACAGCAGTGGTTTTTCCAGTATGTGACATTTTTTTCCCTGTTTTTCAGGTCTCTCAACGAGTTTACATATTCCAATTCACATTTTTACATCTGAGACGGGTTTTTTTAAGTTCATAATTATGAAAGAAATATGTATATTGAGCTTGGGGAAATAAACAAACGGCCTTTTCTTAAATTATTATTATGGGTCATACAATGTCTTCATGAAATAACAATGTAGCATGAAAAATTGATGATTGACATGTAGTTTTCATTCCATATTAAAGGACAGTTTCTGAGAAGAATCATTGAATGGACTAGAATATGTCCCAAATAACTGACCCTCTGTAGTTTGGGTTCGGGACTGACTTAGAATAAAGCACATCCTGCAAAGTCACTTTAAGAATACTCTTCCTTCTGCCTGTTGCATGAAATAGGAGAAGCGACCTTTCTGCACAGTGTGCCCAGAGCTAAGAACCCACTGCTGGTGGGTTAGTTGTATTGTCGGTTTTCTCGTGTGTGTGCTCAAGGGGATTAATAAAAGCAGAAACGACTGGTACAAAATAACCTTCACAGGAGGAAAGCATTACAGTGAATACAGAGCTTTTAAAATGTATCAGAGTTCAAACGATGCCCAGTGTCTTCTGGAGAATCAGTGCAGACCTGCACCTCTGCTGTGAACGCCTGGAGCCTACCGCCCCCCGCCCCCCACTTAGGGTAAATGCTTGTCATCATAGCAATAAATTCCAAGCACTCAGGGACCTCTCAGCCT
This sequence comes from Tragelaphus eurycerus, assembly GCA_935064755.1. Classification (NCBI taxonomy): domain Eukaryota; kingdom Metazoa; phylum Chordata; class Mammalia; order Artiodactyla; family Bovidae; genus Tragelaphus; species Tragelaphus eurycerus. The sequence goes on from CAKXYN010000023.1 coordinate 21,395,496, forward strand.
TTCTGCACGTTCCTGGTTGTGAATTCTTTCTTTCAGCGGGGGATCTGGAGAGAGAGCATACAGCACATTTAGGGAGGAAGGAAGAAGGACTCCCTCTCCCAGGAACAGAGGTCAAGGACTCCAGGATGGAAGACAAGTCCCATTGTTCAAGAAAGAGCCTCGGGTCTGGAGGAGGAAGGACACAGAGATGTAGAAGGCCCCATCCTGCCTGTGTTGGAGGGGGACTCACCCAGAGAAGGAGGTGGCTGCCTGGGACTCCAGCCCAGCCCATCACCACCCCATTCAGCCAGATTCTCTGACAACAAGAAGGGGTCAGTAGGCTGTAACCAGCCACATCCTCAGCCACAAATAAGCACCAAGCCCTGCCCAGAGAATGATGGACGTGTGTCCCTTAGAATGTGTTCTCTGGAGGCATCTTTGAGAGGGGCGTCCCCAAAGACCTGGGCAGTGGCCCTCCTGGCCAGTGAAGAGGGAGAACCAGGCAGAGAGCCATGAGGCTGGCCCCGGCCCTGGGGTGCTAGTGAGCTGGTGCCTGGTGAAGGCCCAGCATCTGGATGCTTTATTCACAATTGCCAAAATCTCGGAAGTAGCCAAGGTGCCCTTTGGTAGATGATCAGATAAATATACTATGTTAGAACCTAGATGATGGAATATTGTTATTCAGCACTAAAAAGAAATGAGCTCTCGGGACGTGAAAAGACATGAAGGGAATGTACATGCATTTTACTCAGTGAAAGAAGACAGTCTGAAAAGGCTACACACTGTAGGCTTCCAACTATATGATGTCTTGAAAAAGGCAGAACTGTAGGGACAGTAAGACAATTGGCAGTTGTCAGGGGATGAGGGGGAGAGAGGGGTGAACAGGCAGAGCGTAGAGGATTTGTAGGGGAGTGAATATACTGTATGATACCAGGCGGATGGATACCTGTTGTTAGAAATGTGTCCAGACCCATAGAATGTCCCACGCTGAGAGCGAACTGTACTGTGAACTATGTGTGGCCTTTGGGTGACAATGACATGTCTATGTCAGGCCCTCACTTATAACAAGTGTCCCATCTGGTGGGGGATGTTGGTAACAGCATGTGTGGGGTCAAGGCTTATTGAGAATCTCTGTATCTTCCTCGTACTTCTGCTGTGAACCCCAAACTGCTCTACAGAATGGTTTCAATAAAAAAAGCCACCTGTAATGTTGATAACTCCAGTGAGGGGCGTGAATATGAAAGTGGGAAGAGACCTGGAATGTTTGGGTGATGCTGTTCCTCCCTGTGGAAAAACTCACCTAGGAAAGCGAGAAGAGCCTCCCAGTCCTTCTTTAAACCCCTTAGTTCAGTCATTAGCCCCTGATTAGCCCAGCATGCAGCTCAGTTGGTAAAGAATCTGCCTGCAATGCGGGAGACCCGGGTTCAATCCCTGGATTGGAAAGATCCCCTGGAGAAGGGAAAGACAGCCCACTCCAGTATTCTGGTCTGGAGAATTCCATGGACCGTATAGTCCACGGGGTCATGAAGAGTCAGGCACGATGGAACGACTTTCACTGTATTTCATACTGTGGCTGTTCCACTAGGTGGGGGGAAGCCAGCCTGGAGACCCCCAACTGCCCTGAGCCCATCCTCCAAAACCAGCATCCTCATGGGACTCCACTGGTCAGTCTAGATTTTGTCCCCAGCAGACTTCGAAGTGGCTCTGAAACTCCATCAGTTCAGTGGTTTCTATGCTACACCACACCTAAGTCCAAACTTCTAGCACTTATTCTGTTTCCATCACACACTGTGGTCCCGGCACTTTGTCCCATGTCATGTCTGTGAGTCTCTGCAGAGAAATAAGATGACAACATTGAGATATCAAAGTAAAACACTAACATGGAAATACCCCAGCTTTAAATGCCAGCCTCCTTTCACAATTTTTTCCAGGGAGAAACGAAAGTGAAAATAGTACATCAATTTAAAGTCCAGGTATGAAAGCATGGATTAAATCCTCTCACCTTCTAAGTAACAGAGAGAGCTGAGTTCTCACCTGTCCCCGACTCTTTGCCCAGGAGAAACCAAGGACACTTCAGGGATGTGGCTCGAGGCGTCTTCTCAGGGCCTTCTGCTTCTTCAGGTGTGAATTCCACTCCACACCAAGGTTCCAGTTGGGCCTCATTTTTTTAAATAGAGAGTCCAAAAATCAGTAAGACCCACAGGGGTGCCCATAATGATTGAATTTCAAAAGCATTTCACTCAAGTCCCGGCCAGTCTGGCTGTGCACAGCTAACACGTGTCTCAGAAGCATGAAGGGTGTCCCCAAAACCCAGAGCGGAAGCTCGAGTGAAGCTGGAGAAGCCACGCAGGACCAAGACTGGCTGGGAAGCCTGTCTATCCAGCCAGGTGCGCAAAGTCCCAGCCCCTGACCATAACCTTCACTCAGTGAAGAGCCATAGCCTGGTGGGAGAGGCACCCCAGCTCGTGTCATGGAGCTCTACTTGGGGACAGGGCATCCAAGCCACAGATCCCTGATGTGGAGTAATCTTCAGAAATGCCTCCAGTTCCCTTTAAAAAAGACAGACTTCTGGACCTCACACGATGCCACAACTCAGACTTGGGGGCCGTGGACGAAGATCTATCAAGTGTAAACCTTCCGGGTGATGCTGACGTCAGCCAGGCTAGAGGACTCAGCCTCCCCATCCTGGTCCTGAGGTGCTCTGGAGATGCCTGAAGAGCTGAGCTGTCCGGATTCCAGGCGGAAGACTCTGCGTAAATGTGAACCCTGCGGGCCCTCTGGCTGAGCCGGCATCTACCCTATCTGGATCCAACGTTTCATCCCCCCACCCCCACGACAGGATGCCTGTCCCCAGGCGTCAAAAGCAACTGAGAGACGAAAGCTCTGAGACGGAAGATCCATACCCACATCCCTCAGCTTCCCTTCCTGAGCACTTAACTTTCTCAGGTGTTGGTCAAATGCCTGTTGGGAAAACTATGTCAAGCTTATGGGGGAAAGTGAAGAATTTGTGCAGCCTTATAAAACTGATGGCTGACAAGGAACGTCTCTAGGCTGGGAACCAAGTGGAAACCTACCACTGGAAATGTCTGGGCAGCCTCACCAGTACATGATAGTAAGTGTGGCGTGGCTGGGGGCCCTAAGCCTGGGCTCTACCCTAGAGGGGCAGTGAGTCTTCACTTGGTCTGGGCTCAGTAACACCAAGGAGGTTCTCAGACCTCAGGCGAAATCACACCCCCGCTGCCCCACCCCCACTGGATTAGACTGGAAATTATTTTCCAAAAAAACCCCCTATATTTGCATTAGAGAGAAGCACAAAAGGAGCAGCCCTAAGGGAGGGGGTGTGTTGCCTTGAACTTCTGTGAAGGGTGAATGGTGTCTGGAGGCCAGATAAGTGCGAAAGGAGAAGGGAGGGCCTGGGGGGTGCGTGGGTCACCAGGGACAGACACCATCTGGTATGGAGCCTGGAACACTTGGACTGACCCAATACCTGGACTGCTGGGCCTGCCCCAATGTGCCCACAGAACCCAGGCCCTCACTCCTTCCCAGGACACAGACCTCCAGGTGTGCAAGTGTAGACACTTAAGATCCCACCAAATAAAACTCGTTTCCATCTCCTAGCTGTTTTCTCTGATGTGTTCATCTGTTTAGATTGTTGGTAGCACCTCCATCATGGCAAGCTTCTTTCAGGGAAAATTTTACATCCATCATGTTGTTCCATCTCCGCATAGGAAGACTTTATGAGAACAGAGGCGGGTTGAGCTGTGGAAAGTTCTGGGATAACTCTCTGGATTCCAGTGCCTTTGACTGGCTGGCTGACGGCTTGGCCAGGCTGCATGCCTGCCCCTCCCCACCCTGGAGGGGCTGCCCGGAGCCTGCCCTTGGAGGCCGCCAGCACATACACCAAGTGTGCCAGGGCCAGGCCTTCCTGAAACGCTAAGGATGCATCAGGGAGCCACACAGACCTCTACTCAGTCACGAGCCATGCTGCTGGGGCACCGGGCTGATGCAAAGCAGTGAAATATTAATGAGCCTTGCAGATGGTTCATTGCTCAGCACCACCCTGTGTCTGAAGCCACTGATGACAAGCAGCCTCTGCCCTGTATCGCCCTTGGGGCAAGAAACCCAGAAAGCATATCAACTACCCGCCACCCCCACAAAACAAAGAATCAGAAAATATAAAACTGCCAGAAAAATGAGGAGAGACCCTGTGGTGTCAGGAAGTGTACTGAAAACAAAATCTCCATGCAGAAGGGGCAGAGGGGCCCTGCAGACAGCAGTCATGTGGGAGTCTGGCTGGGCTGCTGCCCACACTGGGGTCCAGCCAGAGGGAGCGCCAGGCTCAGGTCGGCTCTTCAGAGACACTGAGGCTGGGGGTGGGGGTGGGCCACAAGGGCCACGGGGAAGGTGCATGGGCATGGCACTGCTCTGTGGGCTCCTGGTGAGAATGACCCAGGAAATGAACCACAGACAGGGACATCAGTCCAGCTTTTCCAGACATTGAAAGGTTACGTATTATTGAGAGGTGTACGTACATTGAGAGGTTATGTACGTACACTGAGAGGTTACGTATTATGAACAAATGTAGGTCATTTTACAACTTACACAAAATGGAAAAAATCCTTTTAAGATAAGGATTGCAAAAACTGACTTCAAATAAAATTTTCAACACCCCCCTCAGAAATGTTCTATGCCAATTAATAAATTGAATTCATAATTGAAAACTTTCCCAGAAAGAAAACTCCAGGCAAGATGAATTCACTTGTGAATTGTGGCAAAAATTTTAAAAGAAATACCAATCCCTACATACAGTCTCTTAGAAAGTAGAGAAGAGAAGAATCCTCAATTCAAGGCCCTTGTTACCCTGATTCCAACATCATCACAGATGCTTCAAGAAAAGAAAATTAGAGAAAGACAGCCCTCACAAGCTCAGACACAGAAATCTTTAACACAATTTAGCAAATCCAATTCACCAGTGCACTAAAAAAATTCATGATCAAGTGGGCTTAATATCAGAAAAAGTCATGGTAATTCATCATATTAGCAGAAGTTCAGGCCCATCCACTAGGTTCCCAGGGGAAGGGTCACCCTGAAGTATCAACCTTAGCCAAGTTGTACATAAAGTAAAAAGACACAAAGCAGATGCCACTATGTAGGCAATAATTCAAGAAATCCATGAGTCTTTCTTGGAAAAAGAGAAATTTAGTTAATAACAGATGAGTCAAAATCTTTTTTTTTTTTAAAAGGAAAAATGATGGTTTAAAGTTAGTGGTGGTAAGTTCTGAAGCATTTAAGTATAAATTTAAGAGTAAGATTTTCAGACTTAAAAAAAAAAAACCAGGATTGTAGTTAAAGAAGAAGATGTCAATGTTACAAACCTCAAAGATGGAAAATTAATAATAGAAAAATCAGAAAAATATTAAGAAAAAAGGGTCCGGGTGGTGCTAATTTTCCCATATTCCAGAGCAGGGAATTGATAGAAAATGTCAAAATTTGAAATAGGTACATGTGAATGTATAAACAATCCAATGTATTTTAAATGTTAGATCTTTTAGAAATACATATCTTATAAAGAAACACATCTGAATTTCAAAACTTTCTTTAGCTTTCCTCTCTCTCACTAAATTCCATGAAGATTAAGTGTCACACTTTCATTTACAAATAGTAACTAGGAGCCTGTCCTGTAGAGAATTCGTACCTGCTAGTTCCTTTCCCAGTTTGTCAGAGGCCTGGAGTGATGGTCATGGAGGAAATGCTTGTTTCTGAAGATGAGATTGAAGAGAATTATTTTATTCTTTGTACTTTTGGGGTTGCTCACTGTGCTTTTTTTTAGCATTGAAAATTACATAATTTTCATAGAACAGAAAGTTACATAATTTCCATAAAACAAAACCCCAAGGAGGGAAGCAGAGCTCCATCCAAGGTGGAAACGCCCTCACCCTCTGTAGCCAGGCCTGGGGGCCAGTGGGCAGCAGATGGGTGGGCGTTTCAGCCCCCGAGCACTGAGCCGGTCCAGAGGAAACACCAGGAGTGCACACAGTCACGCCTCCCATCCCACCTGCTGCTGGCTAGATGACACCAGCGTCTTCTCTGCTGTTTCCTGGAGGCACCACTGTTTTCTTTTGGAAGTGAGGGATCTGAGCTGTGGAATTAAAAGCTCAGCCTAGCCTCTCCATGAACCTCCTGGACTCTGCCGCCTGGTACCTGCCAAACTACCACTGGGCCTTGCCCACTGGTGTGGAAATGTCCTCCGGGTGTGATTCCTGCCTGAGTCTTCCCCATCCCATCCAACTCACCGACACCTGCCAGGCACCCAGACCAGCGCTGTCCAGGGGGCTTTCTGTGGCCAGGGACACACAGGGCTACCTAGCATCTCAGACATGACAGTGTGATCAAATAAATGAATTTTATTTCCTTTGTGTCCACTTTAACAGTTCCATGTGGCTACCGTGGGGCAGCAGGCTTGGAGGCGGGGCTGCTGCTACTCTGACATCACGTGGTGCTGGGGGATGGGGGCAGAGGGACGGTCTTGGTACCTGACAAGGGACAGCACCCGGTGCCCACGCTCATGGAGACATGGCTTATTCATCCCAGTGCTGGGGTGCTACCAGCACCTACAGGCAGCTGGCTGAACTGCAATGCCAGTAACACTCCTCAGTCCCCTCCAAATGCGGCAGGTGGTCCAGGTCAAAGCTGAGCGGAGACCCCGGAGGCCCAGCTGGTCCTTGTCTACCACTCAGCGTCAGGTGTGACGTGGGGCAGTAAGAGCAGGCAGACACAGCAAACAGGGTTGATAAAGCCTGTGTCTGTGAGCGCGTGCACTCATGTGTTCATCCAATCGGCTGTTCAGACAAGTGTCGCTCATCCTGGCGTCCGTTCTGTGTCCATCATCAGTGACCCTGCAGCTGGTCCCGGTGAGGCGGTCCTGAACCCGCTCCACAGCGCCACCTGGTGGCCGGGAAACTCGGGTGCTGGGCTGAGCCCTTGAACGGAGACCTTCCTTAACAAACCTACATTATTATTATTAAAATCAGCATCCTTATTTCACTTCTCTGAAGGCTTATTCACATTCTCATTTTAGAGTGCAAATAAGAATAGGGTAGAACATATTTGAAAAGCAGTCATTATCGTAAGGTCTATAAGTGACATAGAGTAAATTAGATGAATTCGATATACTTGTATTCTGACGTACACACAAATTCAGGTGAAAAGTGCAGGACTCATAGAAATAAAGTGATGACTTACTAGACTTTTAATCTTGCATGACCTGTGCAGCTCTACGACTGATTTTAAAAATGTTCATAAGACACTGACAAAAAAAATGCTAAAGGTCCTTGTAAGAAACTAGATATTTCAGGCAGATTCACGAACCTAAGTTATTATGCCAAAAAGAAAAGGGAGAGGGGACAGCCCACAAATAAAGGTTGTTCCCTGAAAAAAAAAAAAAAAAGAACAACCTGAAAGCTGAGAATTACATTTTATTTAGCTGAGTTTCTGCGGACTTCAAGTCCAGAGGCAGCTCCTCAGACAGCTTTGAGGGTCTGCTCTGAGGAGTGGGGGAGCCAGGTTATAGCTAGCTGGGGGTGGGGGAGGTGTTTGCCACAAAGACCAGGTAGTCAGAACAGCAAAGGATTGCAGTTAAGAAAACCAGGGGGTTTCCCAGGTGGCTCAGTGGTAAAAGACCCGCCTGCCATGCGGGAGCCGCAGCAGACCTGGGTTTGGTCCCTGGGTTCGATTCCTGGGTCAGGAAGATTCTCTGGAGAAGGAACTGGCAACCCACTCCAGTATTCTTGCCTGGAAAAATCCCCACGGACAGAGGAGCCTGGTGGGCTACAGTCCATGGGGTGGCAGAGTCCGACACAACAGAGTGACTAACACACCTAGAGGACCAAACCTCTGCTTCCCTGTGTGAGAAGATTCGAGAGCTGGGGCTCAGAAGCCATCCGTCCGATGTGAACCATCTGTGCTCCTGACCCCGAGTACCCTCAGGGCTCACTGTCTGGGCGGGTGGGTCACTGTGGGGGCCGATGGCCACTTGCTTACTGCCCCTCCCCCGCAGCAGCCTTCCTGCTGTAAACTGAGTCTGGTTTCTCTTAATTCTCTGCTCCCCTCCCACGCTGTGTCCACCCCCTGCCCCCAAGGGGACCACCCCCCCCCCCCCCGGGCCCCCCGCCCAGACTCCCCAGCTCAGTGAGAAGATAGATCAGCACCCGCAGGAGAAACGCGGTTTTCTCGGCAGTGGCAGGCCAGAGCCGAGAGGCCGGCTGGCACCCCGGCCTCGGAGCGGAAGGATCAACCCCGGCTCGCAGCCGTGATGAACCCAGAACTAGACCCCAGGCCCCAGGGGAGCTGTCCCAGGACGGAGGAGTGTCGGGGGGTAGGGGTCGGGGGGTAGAGGTGGGGAGTAAGTCGCATGTCCAAACAGGAGAACTGCTGCTGCGGGAGGCACGGTTGACACCTGGGCTCAGGTGGCGGGGTCTGGAGTCCGCGACCTTCGTGGCGGCACAGGGCCAGCGCCCAGAGGTGCCTATGCTCTGAAGGGCGTCCCTGGGGCACCCGGAATTCTTTAAGAGTTTCATCTTTGTGTTTTGTAATCTAAGTGGAAGTGTGATGGGGCCCTGGTGGAGGCCTTGGGCCTCAGAGTCTCAGCTGTGAGGGGCCCCACCTCCCCATCTCCCCTGGACTTTCCCCGCCCTGCCGGCTCACCTGTGGCTACCCCAGCCCTCAAGGTGTCCTGCAGGATCTCGCCCCAACTTCCGTCCTGAGGTCAAATCCTCCCACTGACCCCCACCCTCAGGAGGGCAGGGCCCGCATTACATAGAGGGCTTCCACAGTCCGCACTCAGGGAACGTCTGAGTGGTGTCATGTGAATCCACAGGTAACCAAGGTACATACCAGGTATTAAACGCCAACCTCCTCACTTTGGTTTTCTTACCTCCTCACTTAATGAAAGAATTACTCTCCTGGTATACTTAAGTGTGCTGAAGGCTCCCACCTCCCCGAGGCCAGAGAGCACCGTCTGACAGTCACTGGTGACGGGCACTCTGAAAAGCTCCCCAAGTTCACAGTATCCCCCAGATCGGGCCTCAGAACCCCCAAGAGCACGACTTACCAGAACAAACACTGCTGTCTAGCAGTGTGCTGTCTGGCACAGCTGGGCACCTGGCAGTAGCTGAGGATGTATCTTTGGAAAAAGGAAACAAGTCAAGCATAAAATATAATAAAAAGAACCACCACACTTACATGGTTTCAGATTTTATTTTTGTAATTATCTTCCCATAGAAGCAATAATTGGCATTTCCATAACATTTAATATTATTCATCAAAGCTGGAAAAAAACAGGAATAAAGCACAGTTTCATACACAAATACCACACTCTGCATATGTACAGTTAAGTTCCATATATTAGACTCTGCAGACTGGTTCACTCACACAGGACAGCATCGGGACTGCTGGGATATGCGTACGTGAGAACGCGCACGTGGACCCTGTCCAGGAAAGGGGCCACATGAGCTCAGAACAGCTTTCCCTGCTGTGACCACCACTCCCTGCTCCTGAGCACCCCAAGGGGAAGTGTCTGTGAGCAGGAAGAAACACTTCTCACCAGACCCCAGGCAGGAAGCCCCCCTGATGTCGGGGGAACAGCCACCTGCCTCGTACACACCATAACCCGTGGGGTGGGGTGGCGGTAGTCAGGGATGCCCGGGTTCCAGCCCCCTGCACTGGGAGGCCCACTCCCCAAGCCCCAACCCCCAAGCCCTGCAGGACCCCCGGCTCAGTACGCATTTTTGTTCTATTATTATGAAGGAAAAGAGTAGAAGTGAAGCCTTTCTTCCAAGGCTGCACTGGATAACAGTCTACACAATGCAGTTGAGAGCATCTTCCAGGTGTGGCCGAATCTGCTGGGATGGCTGTGAACGAGCTCAAATGCACATTACGGTGACTCCTGGAGGGGGGCTGGATGTGGAGGGCACAGCAGCAAGGACAAGTGTGCACTATTAACACGTCACTGAGCACAGATGCTACTGAGGCCAGTGTCCCCAAACAAGGGCTGGAAGGAGTCACTGCCCACAGACCACGTGGGTGCCAGGTTGGGGTAGGGAGCACTTGAGGATGTTCGTTAGTGTTCTGACCTGGACCTTCCAGAAAGAGTCCATCTACCGCCCACACGTCCCCGCAAGGAAACTCCCTGGACTCTCCCAGAGCTCAGGGTGACCTTGACCTCCCATGATACCACCTCCGTGTCCCCAGGAAGCCAGCAGACCCGAGCCCAGGAGGCCAGGTGGGCAGCATCAGCTGCACTGCAGGGTCTTCCCACCAGGAGAGAGGGCTGAGCACAGGCAGAGAACACCTTGAAGACAATCCATCCATCAGGAGAGGCTGGGAAGGAACCGCACACCAGCACCCCGCCTGTGAAGCCAGTCCTGCTCTCTCAGCCACACGCGGGAGGTTTATGGAGATCGCCTCCACGCTGAACCAAGGTCCTCAGGGAGAGGACAGGTCTGCAGGACTAAGGCCGGCCAACAGCCTGGTGGGTGAGGAGACCGTCGCTGAGCTTCAGGAGGGAATGCCCACGGTCCAGGGAGAACTACAGACGTGCACAGGGCCCCTGGGACACGCCACCGTCAACATGTTCAGGCACCCACATGACCTTCCAGGTGCGTCTTGTTCTGGGAGAAGTAACGTCGTAAGGCTCAGAACAGCCTCCTGGCCCACACTCCATCTGAAGGTTTAATAACTTAAATGTCTCTAATTATCACGGGGCATAAATCTCCTTATGAAAACAAATGTTTACAATATTACTTTGTTTAACCAGTAAACTTCACTTTTAGCAGCAATTATGAAATAAAATGCAAACAATTTCTCTAACAAATGACACGAGCCCAAGAGAAAAGACTGCCCATGCATGTGACCCCTTTTGCTCAGAACAAGTCTGTCGAGAATGGGTTTGCCAATTTTAAAACCAACTATCCTATGACGTGATGGGATGTTTCTCTGTTAATTCCTGCTGGTGTCTGAGAAGAGCTCTTGTCAGGGAAAGAAAGGAAATGCTTCCAGGCAGCGGGCAGGGCAGTGGTCCGGGAACCAGGAACGAGACTTGTCTTACAGCATCAGAGCCAGGACCCCGTGAGTCCGGCCGTCCTCCGCAGAGTCCGGGGGGGTGAGTCATGCGGGCAGAGCCGAGCCTAGCACAGCCCCCCTGCGTACTCATCCTCCTCCTCCTCAGCGGCAGGGGCAGCGGTGCCTTCGGGCTTGGCCTGTGGGGGAGCTGCTACCTTCTTCTTGACGCCACCTCCTGGGACCACCAGGCTCAGGCCCAGCTTTGCGTACTGTCAATGACAAAGTGCAGCTCAGACTGGACGTCCGGGCCTGACCTTCGATACCACGGCTCTCACCTGTGCGCCAGGTCCTGGTCTCTGCCCCCTGGAAACCTGGACACCACTCGGAGGGAAACACCGCCATAAAAACCAACACTGCTGGGCCGCAGGGTGGGGGCTCGACCAGTGTGGCCACTGCCTGAGGGGCCCCAAGACCCCGTGAGCCTAATAGAAACTCACTCAGTCAGTGACCTGGAGGGGGACCCGCAGGCGGAGCGGAGGGGTGTCCCCACAGTATACCCACCCAACGTGTACCCTGCGAGCCTCCTCTCTGCATCGGCCTCAGGGGAGGGGACAGGAGGGCAGGGCAGGGGGCGGGGAGGGCACTCACATCGTTGTCCATGTACTTGAACAGTGGCGAGTTGCACACCTCGGCCACCTGGTCCTGGTCTTGCTGGTCGTAGCCCTCTAGGAGCTGCTCCAGGGCAGCGCAGTCCTCGCTGCCATTGAAGCCGGGGATGCTGCGGGAACATGCACATGGGTGCTGGGCCCCGCACACCCACCCCCGAGCGCAGGTCTGACCACATACAAGCACAGATCACGCCCAGGATGGTTATCAGCAGAGGATCTGGGGCCCAGGTGTCGGGGGGCCTGGCTTCAGGCTGTTCACATCACCTGTGAGAAAATCCCTTATCCTGACCTTCCTGAAACATACACCTGAGGACTTTCTCTTTTTTTCTTATCTGGCAAATATCACAAAATTACTCAAGTCACTCACTTCCACAGAAGCACAATGAGAAAAACACAGCCAAGAACCCAACTTATAAAAACCCTGCTGCAAAAGCTGAGAGGCTCGCCATGTACTCGCCCTGTCCTGAACTTCTCAGAAAACAAAAGCCCCGCCTTTGAGGGCAGGGCCACCAGTTCCTGCAAGCAGGGCGCGCGGCCGGGCCTCACCTGTAGCTCTCGCGGACACAGCGCTCGGCCGCCACGTAGTCATTTCTGTGCAGGTGCACCAAGACCTGGGCGATTGTTTTCTAAAACAGAAGAGGGGGTTAGGCCAGTTTTACATCCACGCCGAAGTTGACTTCACGACACCTGGAATGTAACTTTGTTTGCATCTGACATTCATCTCCATTTTCAGATGAAGCCCATCCGCCACTGTGTTTCAGATCTTGCTGTCTCAGCTCTAAAACTCTCATTTCGTTCATTTATAGTTTCTATTAAAAAAAAACACCAGTCCCTCTATGGACAACTCCACCAGTGTTGCCCTTGGTCGCACGGAGCAGCTGTCACAGCCACTTCACGGTCTAGATCTGCTGACGCCAACACCCGGGTCTCTTCTCTGACAACCGTCACGTCTTCCTGACTCCCTCCGTCCAGTCACTGACCCCTGGCCCCTGCACCGACCCGCCCACCACCCCAGGCTCAGGCCACACATTCGGTCTGCTTCCTGGGCAGTGGCTCTGGTCTTAGTTCAGCCCCTCTGCTCCAGGCCTGGCGACCCCCCGAAACACACATACTCGGGAGCCCCCTCCTGCAGCCCTCCTCTCTGGGCCCCTTTCCCTAGCTCCTCCGGCTAGAGAAACAGGGTTTCTATGGGGGCCTCTTCCCCAGACCCTCTGGTTAGAAGATGGGGAGTGCCTCTCTCGAAGCTAAGAGGCAGAGGGGACATGAAGTCAGAAGCCTTCCCAACCGCTCAATGCTCAGAGTCCTCAGGGCACTGTCTCCTGTGCTCTGCCCAGCAGTGCTGGCTGCTGACCAGCAGGAGAGAGGCAACAGTAGGATCACTCCATCTCAGGCAAAAAGAGAGGTCCAGAGGTATTTTAAAAAATTAACAAATGTCATGGAACACGGTCTCAGGCACAGTTACACCAATATGATCCAAGAAAAAGCCAAAATTAAGCACTCTGAAAGCATACCTTATAACAAGTTGGATAATTCTCGATTTCCCTATAAATGTTTTTTTCTTTCTGAATGGAGAGTGCCGCCTCATCAAACCTGAAAACAAAACAAGAAATGCTGAACAAGGCAGGTCTAAGTGCCCCACAGCAGAGACCATGGCATGACTTGTCTGATGCCACAGGTTCTAGAGAAATGAAGGTGGCATCGGGCTCTGTTAGCCACTGCCCCGCGCCCTCTGAGAGCTCCATGCAGTCGGTGTGACTACTGCAGCTGACTTGCCCTCCCCGACCACCAGCAGACAGAGTGAGAAGACTTCAGGACAGGCTGCTTCATATGGCAGTCGGGTCTGGTAAGGACCATCCAATAATGAGCATCCATCGGATCCAGCTAGCTGCTCTGCGAGCGGCTGTGAGAAGCCCTGGAGAGACCAGGCCTGATTCCACCATCCCAGAGCCCTCTCCTTCCCTGGAAGTCCATGCAGACAACCCAGGGGCACTGGCTGCTGCAAGGACGACCCCCACCGTGTCTGCATCCTCAAGCACCCACCCCAGCCTCGTCAGGCCCTGACGGCTCCTGGGGCCCAAAACAGGCAGTGATTGGGGGCCGGGAGGCCACAGTGTAGGCAGACGGGGAGAGGTGAGCAAACGTCCTGCTCAACACCACGATCCTCAATAGTCACCTTCTCCTGTCCACTCGCACAAACTCTCCTCTGCACAACTTTATTAATAATGGAGATAGGTTACTAAGCTTAAACTGCAGTGAAGTAAAAAACAGGGGAATTCCACAGGATCCTAGTTATCCGGGATCCAGCTACTCATGCTGTGGGTCCTAAGTCTGAAAGATAAAATGGTAACCTGTGTGACGACACCATCTGGCTGTCAGGAACCCGTCCACGTTCCTGGGTGAGCACTACAGATACTTGTCCTCCAGAGACATCATGACCTCCCCTCCCCAGGTAAGAGACCAGACAGCCATCTCTAGAGCAGCCGAGCCAGGTCTTAACCAACAAGGCCCCAACGCATGTTGGGACGGCACTTAGAGCAGCAGTGGATCTTTCAATGTTTGACCCAATGTGCTGCTGTCTTATGGGCCTGGTGCGCCCCACGTTGCACCCAAACGATCAACAAGCCCTTGCCTAAACATGGCCTGGAGGTCACGGGAGCACAGCGGTGTGAGATGTACCTGCGCCCGCGCACCAGCAGCCGGGAGGCTTTCCCCAAGAGTTCGACAGCCTGCCGCAGGCGCTCTTCATTCTGTGGATCCAAGAGAAGAGAGTGTGGGCGGCTTTAAGACAGGAATTCTTCTCCTTCCCCAACAATCATCTGATTAAAAAGTAACCCCACTGGAGGGGGGGGGGTGGGGGCAGTGACACCAAAGCCACTAGAACCCATCTCACTGCTTCCAGAAGAAGAGTTCACTTGTGAGCAAAGGGGGGCTTTCAAAGTAGCCACTGTGTTTCTCACAAAACTAAACATTCTAAGTCTACTTAGAGAAAACAAATTCACTTACTTCAAACACATTGGCTGTCTGCTGATATAACTGCACAGCCTTTTCTGGATCTACATTCTCTATCAGCCTAAATGAAACAAGAATATCTGACTTATACATGAAACAGAAAACTTGTTTTCACTGGACTTAATCAAAACAAAAAGACTCCCAGGCGGAGCCCCTGTCCACACTCACTTCCCGGCCCGCTCTAGGGCCATGGCGGCCGTGTCCGGGGTGCCGTTCTCCAGGTACATCATGCTGGCCTTCTCAATCAGCTGCACAGCCTCCGGGAGTTTCTGCATCTCCTTTAGGCAAACAATAGGGCACAAAGCAGAAAATGCATGAATTAAGAAATACAGAGTTAACAATCTGAAACTGGAAAAGGCAAAAGACCCAAAACATGACACTACACACATACTGAAAATGAAACACCTTCGCAAGGTCACTCTCCCCATCAGGCTTCCTTCAGCCAAACCAGAAACACACCAAGTGATCCTGCAGAGCCCAGTCCTTCAAGGGTTTCAGAGAAACTACACAAACAGGAGAAGCCCACTTGCTCTGCAGTGTTTCCTGAGCAGCTACAGTTCCTGAATACTCATGAGCGCCTGCTATACACAAGGCCTGTGCAAACTGCACTTTAACCATCCACATCTCGTAATCAGACACGTAATCAGTCCACAGAAGGTCTGTTGGTGGCTTCATATATTAAAATATCAAAAGCATCAGCAGGCTCATGCCCCCACACGGCACTGGAAGAGGGACAGAGGGGCACTGGCCACAGGGGCAGAGTGGCAGCTGTGGGGACCTACTCACTCCTGGAAGCTGCATTTCTCCCCACCCCTGGCATGCCCAGGCCTGCCTCCTCCATTTCAGCCATCCCCCTGTGTGCACTTGCGCTTGCAACCCTCTTACTCTGAGTGCCGTAAACAAAGAACTCAATCTTACTAGTAAACAAAGTAACTCTACGTATCTTACTAGTAAACTGAGTCTCAGCATCACGTGAGCCATATATCTAGCATCCCCAATCCAAACCTTTTCTAAAAACTGGAAAAAATCATGAAAAAGCGAGGTGTAAAGTTTATAGGTTTTATCTACTCTAGGTCTACTCTAGGCTGACAGGCCGCGTCCCCATGCTGACCTTGCATGGCTTGTTTTCAAACCTGCCCATTCATCCTTCACTAAGCTGACAAATCCTTGAGGATATCACACTTGCTGGTCTCGTCCTTAAGACTATAAACTGTAACTCATTTTACCTACAGGGCAGATGTGCCCCAACGTCACTGACCTTCAGCATCATGCCGGCTTGCTCGTATGCTCTGCAGAGAGAATACAAGTTCTCAGATGAGATCCTGATGGGAGGAGAAACCTCCTACCAGATACGAGAAGTTGGATCAGTGTAAACTGGCTCAGGCAATACATACTTTAAGCCCTTGTTACGACACAATGAAATTTTTCTTCCATTTATCTATGTGGGCAACAATGCCTTAGAAACAGCAGGCATCTAAGGTAAAGAGACTTCTCTTTGCCAATGCAAAATTAAGTAAAGCTCAGAGAGGCTAAATGACTTTCTACCTGACAAACCTAAATCCAAGTTTTGAAACAAATATTTTTTTCTCCTCAGAAGCAAAAGAAAATTTTCTGCTTCTCTGAACAGGCACCGGTAGCTATATTAAGAAAGAGGGGAAAAACAGGGTTTCTAACTCACTTGTTTTTTCACAGGTTACTAAACAAAATGGTCCTAAAAATATGATGGTGATTTAAACACTGAATACCTTAGTGAGGAGTGCCTTCACTTTTAAGGTTCAGGTGAAGACTGAAACAAATGTAAAGCACTATTTTATTTACAGCAGTGCACATGAATTCACTATTTCTGGGCTTACAACTGGGAAATTTATTGACCTAAGGGAAAGTAGCAACACTTAAAACATAATAACCTACAAATACATGAACACATAGAAGAAATTTACTTACTTGGCAGCGTGAAAAAGGCTGAATAGATGTAATAAAGTCACAATTAAGGGAAAAAAAAAACAATTTCTAAAGATCCATTATTTTAAAAAGCAAGGCTAACTAAATCACTACCCCAATCTATTCAAAAAGGCAAACCCCACAAACCAGGTAAGTCAGTTTCAGTCAGTTCAGTCGCTCAGTCGTGTCCCACTTTTTGAGACCCCATGAATCGCAGCACGCCAGGCCTCCCTGTCCAACACCATCTCCCAGAGTCAACCGGGTAAAGAGATCATTTAATGCCTGAGGATGTCTACTAAAAACTACGCAAGTGACAAAAACACTAACAAAACACCACACAGATTTTTAAGCTACTTCTATTATGCATTAATCTGATGTTTTACTAAAAATGCAGGATAACTATAACCATAATCTGCACGTGAGGTAAAACAAACATTTTTTAGTCAATAAGATTATAAAATACCTCAGGAAAATTTGTTTTCAACTACTTAAAAAATTTAGTTCAAATACCTGAGGAAGACTATACTTTGAAAATAGTTTTACAGCGGCCACTCTGTCTACCCGCACCACCTCTTCGCTTTTCAGCACCTGTCTCTTCCATCTCCCTCATTTCATCCCAAGTAAAACCATCATCGAGCAAATCCAGAATCAATAAACTCTCAAAGGCAGCTCTGCAAAGCAGTGTGGATCACGATCAAGTCTTCATAAATCACCTTCAGAGTCTGGACATGCAGAGTTGTTATAAGAGGCTTCTAAGCTAACAGCACTGTACCCCACAGGCAGCCAACTCATAACCATTTCCAAAGGTTGCAAAGATACGCCCTGTTGTTTTCATGGGCCACAGCTTCCTTCAGGCAGGCGTCTTTTGCTTGCTCAAACTGTTTGGCATTCTTAAAAGCAACAGCTGAAATAGAGGAAAATAAAAACAGATTTTCTATTTCCATCATTTAAAAAAGAACCTCAAATGAATCACTACTGAAATCTGCATGATATGTAAGGTATTAGAAAATAAACTTAACACTTAATCAAATACTTAGGAAATTTCATAAAAATATAAATACTACTTTTTTCTAAGCCATTTTCTTATAACTTTTTTGATTATCAATAATCTACAAGTATTTTCAAAAGTTTCTTTTTTTAAGTCTTTCTAACACCAGCACGTACGTACACTATGAGGAACTTAGATCACATCAAGTAACAACACAAACAATAGGCGTCGTCACAAAGACAGCTCCTTTCCTCACCAGTTTCACAGTTAACAACAGAAACAGTACTGAGTTAAAGCTTATTCTATCATTTAAATTATTTTGAAACTGAAGTCCAATAAGCACACTCAATATTTTTATAATCTTCTTTAGCACAATTTTTAAATACTATCTTATAGACTTGGGAAAGCTCATGAAGTGTTGCTTACAAATAAATGAAAAGTATACTGCTTTAAGAAAACATTACTTGCTAAAAACACTCTTAAAAGTATCTTTAATAAAATGCTGAAAATAAACAAAAAACAAACCATTTCATCCCTGAATTTCTACATTTTGCTGTCATAAAACTTTACTGATGAAATGTATCTTGCATAAACCCTTAAAGAAAACAAACAAGGAATGTTTTAACAGGAAAATCTGACTTGAAGTACTTATTTCTGAAAGCAGAAATGGTCTCAAATGCATATATAACAGTTTCATGTTAAATTTCCCTCATGGAGGAGATCTGCAAAATGTCATGCCCTCCAGTTAGAAAAACATTCTTGTATGAAGTATCCATAAAACCCATGTAAAATGTGAACCTGTAATTATCTTAATAATTATTCTCTAAAAACTATATCCTACACTGTGCCGATTAGTTTCCATTTTCCTGACTTTCTTCCTGGTGATATACTAAAACTAAAGTCTGCCAAAAGCAGATTTCTTAGGTGATTTCTACCCAAGGCTAACACATGTGATCACAACCACTGCAGAAACACACAATAGAATGTGTTCAGCCTATTTCAAAATCGTACTATGCTTTATATCCAAAATCATCACAGATACACTGAAAGCTGTCATTCCATAACTGAAAATGCTGAATTCTTAATAAGTTCTCTTTCTGTTGGAAATTTCAGACTGCTTTTATCTTATATGCAAATATAGATATTAAAATATGCCTATAAACTTAACGTTGGATGAAAACCTATGAGCACATCTCCGAGCAAGGCTGTAAAGAACAAGAGTCTAACACGCGCTGTGCACAACTGCTGAGAATGAGGCTTACGCGCTTTACAAAGTGAACCAAAAAAGTCTTTATTCAGAAACAGCTGGGAAAAAAGTATGACAAAACTCCTGGAAGTATATAGTATGAACTGACTGCAGTTCAAGAACACACTGATGATGCTAAAAGCTCACAGCTGTGCCCGCCGCACAGTCTGCCCTCATGGGAGAAGGAGGCAGCTGGGTTGGCAACTTGGCACTCGAGACACCTGCAAACAGCACCTAGAAAAGCACAGGGTCTGGGCAGGTCTTTGGCTGTTTTTTCTAACAACTAAGATGCTACAGGAAGCACTAAAAGTGAGAATTATGCCAAGATCAACATAACACACTGCAGGGGGCAAGGCAACTGTCACAGATACCTGCTTTTCCATACTCAGAAGCGGCGCTGTCATAATCCGGCTTCCATTTCAAAAAACCAGTTTTCAGGCTAAATGAAAGGAAGATACAGTTAACAGAAGTTCCAACCACATTCTTAAGTCAAAACCCTGCTTGTAAGAACCTTGTAGGTCTGTAAATAGGGAGGGAGGGGAACCATCAACTGGAAAGTCCCCATTAGTCTACCTCCGTCCAAACTTCCTGGTAACTACATACTTCATCACTTTCCCTCCGACTGTCACAGACAGTCTCACCCTTCTGAAATGTCTACATAACATCCAAGGAGAGTTGAGGTAATCACTGCCTGGTCCCCAGACGAGCAGTGCCAGTATTTGCTGCTAGCTCTCTAGAAATGTATGAATTGTTACGCCTGCCCCGGCCCTGCTGAACTGGAAACAGGGTACCATCAGCAGCATCCAGGGAGTAACAAGCCCTGAGGTGCACTAAAGCCTGGGACGGTCGCGGCACCGCAGTGAGCAGCTGGATTCCTGAGACTGCAGCTCAGCAGAGGCACAGATGACCTGAGCCATCAACAGGCCACAGCAGCGCCCAGTAAGATCCTCCAAGGAGACTGCAGAGCGAGGCCAGGAAGACTGCTGAAGACAAACCCTCAGAGGGACAGAGGGCGGCAGCAGCAAGGCTGCAATGAGCTGCTGTGGACAGGAAGGGCAACCAGAGAGGGCAGGGCAACAGGAGGAGGAGAGCAGGACTGGAGAACGAGAGCACCTGCTCTCCAGGACCACAGGACAATCAATCCTGAGTCCACATCTCCGTGTCCTTTCCGTGATGCTTTCTGTAACTTCAGACTTACAGCTTAAACTAACCCCGTGACTGTCAAACTTGGGTGTGCATAAGAATTGCTAAATAAACACCATCTTAAATTCTGAATTCAGTTAGTGAAAGCCAAGGAATCGGGGGGGGGGGGGGGCACCTTAACTGAGAGAGGGGGAGGCCCCTATAGCCTGCAGACGTTCACCCTTTCTTGCGTTCCTTTTAATTTGGCCAATTAAAGTTTATGTTTGTGCAATTCTGCTGTAAGATTCAAATTTGTAAATTCTCAAGCTAAGAAAAACAAAATGGTTAAAATGCAGTCTGTCTACTCTAATCCACAAAATTGAGAAAGCATCGCAAGAAAGCAAAATTCTAATCCCCACCCCTACTCCGAAGTCCTCATTTTCCACCGTGTGTGTTTATGTGTGCGCGCGCACTCAATCGTGTCCGACTCTCTGTGACCCCCATGGACTGTAGCCGGCCAGGTTGCTCTGTCGATTGGATTCTCCAGGCAAGAATACCGGAGTGGATTGCCATTCCCTTCTCCAGAGGATCTTCCTGACCCAGGGATCGAAACCGCGTCTCCAGCTCTGTCAGATGGATTCTTTATCACTGAGTCACCTGGGAAGCCCCAGTGTCCACCATAACATAACTTTTAAAATCCCACCAAAGACAGGACACATCCATTAAGTCGTCTTGTTGCTACACTTGGGATAAAGCTAGAGATTTTAAAACATAGTTGGGCTAGGTAGCTGCCCAACGAGCCAGGAACCAGGAGCAACCGCTCAAAGATGCAGAGATGTGCTCTGACCCGTCGGCGCCCCTACTGCTCGAGGTACGACCACTTCCCAAGGCGGAGGGCAGCGCTTCCGGGGCGCGGCGACCCCACCCCGCCCGCCCGGCTCCGTCCCCGCGGCAGCGCCCCCCACCCGGTGCTGACTCAGACTGGCCTAGGAGGCGCCGACCCCGACGCTCGCCCAAGGCCGCGCTGGGCCCCCTCACTCACTATTTCTCTGCTTTGGCCAGGTGTTCCAGCCCCTCGTTTATCTTCTGAGCCGCCATCTCCGCGGCGCGGCCCTGACGTGGAGGCCGAGAGCCCGCCGAGTGGGCGTGGGAACGCCGAGGAGCAGGCCGGGACGGCGCCGCCGCCGTGCTACCGGGGCTCGCAGGGCTCAAACCTAGCACGGCGAAGCGGCCCGGCAGCCGCGCAGGCGCTATGCAGGCAGACGTTGCACAGGCTCAGAGCGCGCTGAATGGTTGCACGCGTGGCTCTCGCGCAGGCGCGGTGGGTAGAGAAGGAGGTTCGCGCATCCGTTGCCGGGGTTGAGCTCAGGTGTGTTGAGCACCTGTTATATATCAGGTGCGGTTCTAACCACGGCAGGTCGGCAGGGAGTGCGACAGGCCGGGCCCCACGCCTCCCTCTCCCGAGAACGCGCGTGGGCGCTGCGATCTGTTCCTTTCGTTCTTCGGCCCGAACAGTCTGGATCATTCGTCCTACATCTCCGCCAAACGTCTCTCAGTCAATCTGCAAACCTGACTGTCCATCCGGGTCACTGTCCGGTAACCACGGGCCTATATAGGCTCATCGGTGCGCGCTGGTTGAAGTTGGGGGCGAGGGTTTCGCAGAAATACTAGCAAACCAGCTGCCGACCCACGACTCACGGTGGTTCCAGCGTCCGCAGGTGACTCCCGCCAGGCCCTTGCTTCCTCTCCGTCTCCACCCACTGTCTAGATACTGGTCCCGGAGCCACACCCGGACCTCGCCAGTCACTGGTAACGAGTAGCTAGGCACCGTGCCTCTCGGGTCAGTTCAGGCAGCCCTTGCCCTTCCTTGCAGCTCCGACAATTCTTCACCTTCGCCGAACTCTCAGTTCCCTTCCCGCTGCTCTTGTTAGCGTCCCCCTTTACCCAGCGTGAATTCCGGGCTCAATCACTAGCTTCTCCCGGGTCCCAGCATCCCACCCCCGGCCCTCTGCGCCTCCTTTCTCCTTTTGTGGGGAACCCCCAGCGACCCCCACCGACTCCGAGAGGGCTCAGGGCGGGTTGAAGGGACTGGAGGAAAACAAAGCAGGTGCTGACACTACTGTCACCTAATTACTGCTCACAAACCTCCAGGAGGCCTCCAGAGCTGCGAAGCGATTCTGCATTTTCCCAGTCACGCCGCCTGCCCACTCACCTGGATGGCTGTTCACACCCCACCCCCGTCAGAACTCCCAACAGAATCTTCCTGTCTCCCTACCTTCCGACTCTTCTTGTTCAATAAAAATTAGCAAATAAACACTGTTGACTGGAGACCTTACCAGAAACATAAACAGTTAACAAACTTTGTATGTTATATGTATTATGTACTTGATTCTTAAAGTGAGCTAGAGAAAAGAAAATACTATTAAGAAAATCAAAAGGAAGTGAAAAATACACTTACAGTCCTATGCTGTATTTACTGACATAACTTTACCTGGTCTGTTTGCCAGATGAATCGTCTGTCAGGACCTACATCAAACGGGGCTTCCCTGGTGCCTCTGTGGTAAAGAATCCACCTGCCAGTGCAGGAGACGCATGTTTGATCCCTGGGCCAGGAAGATGCCCTGGAGAAGCAAAATGGCAACCCACTCCCATATTCTTGCCTGGGAAATCCCACTGGACAGAGGAGCCTGGTCCATGGGGTCACAAAAGAGTCAGACAGGAGTTAGCAACTAAATGATAAGACCACGCCAACCTACATCAAAATTGTCTCATGTGATACAAGTGCTGTAGATGTTACAAGTATTACTAACACTGGATGTCAAAGATTAAAAGCTAATGCAAAAAAGAAATTCATATTTATTTGAGGGTTTCCCTGGTGGCTCAGATGGAAAAGAACCTGCCTGTGATGTAGGAGACACAGGTTCAGTCCCTGGGTCGGGAAGATGCCCTGGAGAAGGGAATGGCAACCCACTCCAGTATTCTTGCCTGGAGAATTCCATGGATAGAGGAGCCTGGCAGTCTACAGTCCATGAGGTTGAAAGAGTTACAGGATAATAATTGATGTGTTGATAACGAAGAAGCAGAAATATGGATGTTTTATGGTCACCTAGCATCATCCATACAATTGCTGCTTGGTAACCCAGCCTACATACTCATGAATGAATCGTTTTAAAACTTTTATGGCATACAGTATTATATTAATAATACAGTAATAGGAGCATTGTTATACTTTTAAATTATACTCATCTGTTGATGATAGGCTTTTTCTTCAATTACAGGACAAGCATACTGTACAGGCATGTGCTTCTTTGAAAATAAAACTATAAGGCAGTAAGAAAATAACATCATTAATTTTATATTAAATATCACTCCCCTTATACCTATATAAGGGGAGAATAGTGTCTACAGATATCTTATACATTCATGATACACTTAATTTTTTTCAGTATTTCTAATCCATGCAGTTCATCTGTGAGCTTTTCAAATTGTTGAAAATCCCCCCTCCCAAATTTCACAATATATTTACTGAGCAACCTGCATATAAGTGGACCCATACAATTCATCCCATGTTGTTTAAGGGTCAACTGTACTGTATTAATAATAACTCAGATTACACCCATTTAGGTGCATGGACGGATTATAGATTTCCAAATGTTCTTAAAGAAAAAAATCACAGTGCACTTTACTACATATGGAGCTATTTTAAAATTTCACTAATAATTTGAAGGTTGGACTTGAGAGTTTACTAGGTTTGATTGAAGCGGACTGTCAAGTTGCTCTCTCCCACCTGTCTATCTCAGGCTCTGCTGTTAGAGGCCTGTGGGCTCTGTGTCCTGCAGTTCCGCCTAAGAACACCAGGTGGCACCACCTGCACATACTTTTACAACCTGGAAGTACCCAAACAAAAGAGATGATGACTTTGGATGATAGGGTCGAATTCGGTTTTGCTTTCTTACTGAACTTTCCACATAAAAGCGATGCCTTCACTATGTTGTAGGTAAGTTATGCAGTGCTACCCAAGAGCTCTGAGTGCAGTAGAGCTGGGAAGATCTACAGTATTGATGTCCAACAATAAGTCACTTTCACAGGTGCTTGAACCAGCACAGTCCTCTTCATGAGCATCACTCAAGCCAGAGAAAAAACTGCTGCACAGCATGGCATGCAGGATCTTAGTTTAATCAGAGATTGCACCTGTTCCCCCTGCATTGGAAGCTCAGTGTCTTAACCACTGATCACCAGGGAAGTCCCTTGTTCCCTTTGAATAAAAGGGAATAAAACCGCCTACTGACTTGGCTTGGTGGGTTCTACTCTATATTTTGTTGGACTGCTTGGAGATGACCTAGTTCCACCCTGTGAAAAGTCTCTTTTTAATACCACATCCCATAGGTGTATTTGTAAAAAGGACTTTAGCCTTAAATTATAATAGTTTAACTCTCTTGCAAGGAGAATATATTCATGTGGCTGTATTTTGTGCAGATGTCAATTAAGAAATTTGAAATAATACAATTTAAAATATTAACACTTGACTTTTTCTTATGAAGTTTTTTAAAAAATAACATGCATCTTCCAAATGAAAAATTCCTCCAGAAGCCCTCAACATGATGGTGTTGGGAAGAAGCAGATGCCACTTGGGTTTATCCTGTTTGCTCTTTAGGCATTCACTCAACAAATCTTTGTGGAGTGGATGCTCCAGGTTGTACCCCACTCCTGGGGAGGGGGCAAGTGTGATCCAGGAGTAGAGACACACTAAATAAACCAGTGTGGAGGGGATGCTACATGCAGTGGGGGTGGTGGTTGGGGCGGCCAAGGAGGAGGAACAGGACAGGCTGCTGCTAAGTCGCTTCAGTCGTGTCCGACTCTGTGCGACCCCACAGACGGAAGCTCACCAGGCTCCCCTGTCCCTGGGATTCTCCAGGCAAGAACACTGGAGTGGGTTGCCATTTCCTTCTCCAATGCATGAAAGTGAAAGTGAAGTCGCTCAGTCGTGTCCGACTCTCAGCGACCCCATGGACTGGAGCCTACCAGGCTCCTCCGTCCAGGGGTTTTTCCAGGCAAAAGTACTGGGGTGGGGTGCCATTGCCTTCCCCGAACAGAACAGGAGGGACCTGGAAAAGCGCACCTGCCCCGGTGGGCGTGGTTACCTTCTCAGGCAGGTGACCTGCCCAGTGAAGGCCTGAGCCAGGGTCAGTCTGGCCCAGGAGCACGGCTGGTAAAGCTAGGAAGCTGGCAGCCCGTGGAGAGGGAGGGGCTGCCTGGCCCTTCCAGGAACAGAGGGCACTAGTGAGCCCACACACCTTCCTGAGATCTGCCTAGAACTAGCCAAAGTTTGAATTATGTTTGAAAATCTTCAGGAACACATCTCTCTCTTAAATACTACTTCCAGCTACTTGTGTGATGAACAGTGAATACATGTTAAAAGAGAAGCTCAGAAAGTACTCATAAATATGTACCATAGGAGATTTGACTCAAACGTGGAAATGTGAAGCCCACAGTTGCACTGGGATTGCAAAAGCAGCTGAAAGACGTTTTCTCGAGATTTTCGATAGCTAAGGAGATAGAATAGCAGCACTATGGTAGGGCGCTCACTATAAAATGAGAAAAGGTTCACAGAGGGGCCGTGGCCACATCCACCCCTCCCCCCACCCCTCCTCGCCCCTGCCCCAGGTCCCCCAACGCCCCCGGCCTGCCCTTCCCTGTCTGACCACTGAGCGGCGCTGCTGCCCGCAGCTCCGCCGGAGAACCAGGCAAGCAGAAGGGCCGTGGATGCCAAAGGATTCAGCCCTGCTAGAATTTGAAGAGTCCTTTCAGATTCAGAAAAAGGAAGAAAAGCCCTCATCCTCCCCAGTCCCCAGAGAAATCAGAGATGAAAGAAGATGGATTTAGCGTGGCAAATAAGAAAATAAACAAGTGCTCTAAATGGATAAGTTTTTCCTTTTAAATTTGTTTTTGCAAAGGGTTTTTCTTCCCTGAAAAATAAAATACTAAAATAGCAAGTTACGTTTTCATTTACAAATCCTTCTCAAGAGGAAGTCTAATAATAACACGAGGTTCCCACTGGACCCGGCTCCTCTCATAAATGTAAATACATTTCTCTCCTCTGAGGATAGAAACCTGCCCTGGGCCAGGTAGCGCTCATCTAAATTGGTGATTTTGCTCCTCGGGATTTTTTTCCACCTCTTTTACCTTGAACAACCTTTCAAACAGAATGGAAATTGTAGATTCTGCAGCTGTTTACCAGACAGAAGGGGCCTCTTCAGGAAGTAATACACAGTATAAAGGACGGTGGCAAAATTATTTGCTCCGCTTTATTCCAAACCCGGTGGAGAGCTGTCAGCCCCTCACCAAGTCCTATCTTAAATCAGGTCTGCGGGATGAGGGAGCTGGGCTATATCCTGGGAAGAGCAGGCCTGGGGTTCATCATCCTTTCCAGCCTTGGCTGTGTTTCTTATAAGACAGAAATCATTTGGCTTCTTGAGCCTTGGTTTCCTCTTCTGTAAAATGGGAATAATACTGTGGTGGACTGAAAGTAGCAACCAAATCTTGGACACTTGTCCCAGTGAGAGGTGGGGTCTGTCCGTGGGCTGCCCCCAGGTGGTCCTGTGACTGTGTGGACAGTAGAGCTGGAGGAGGGGCGGTTCCAGCGCCCACCTCCTGTGGTCCTGGGAGCCCTGGGCAGTCTAAGCCTGAGCTCATGGTGAGGGGCCCATGGAGCTCTTCCCACCTGCTGACAGTCACTGCAGAGCAGATCCCAGATGTCATGAAGCAGAGAGAGGGGGCCCCCCATGTGCGCCACCCAGGATCCAGTCCACACCGTGGAGAAAGACTTCCATAACCTTTCGTTCTCAGCCCCTGAGCTTAGAGACCATTTGCTGAGCCGCAGTGGACAAGCCCACCAACAGCCTGGCCTGGGAGCCACCGTCAGTTTTACAGCTGATGGTCCAAAGCTTGTGACTCGGGGCTGACACGCTGCGCGCTCGCTCCATAGCAGCCTCTGTCATTCTTGTCATCCCATGCTTTTTCCACGCACAGCTTTTCAGAACCATCGGCTGAGACTCTCCGCCCAGAGCACATAGGACATGGAAATCCCTCACAGCTGAACCTCGTGGGTGTCCAAGAGCTTCAGGGCTGCAAATCCTCTGTAAGTACTGCAGTTACTAGGCTCCAGCACGTGCCCATGGGCAGAGGAGAATGTAGCAACTCCAGGGGCTGGGTACCCACTTCCCTCCCCCTCCGTCTGCTCTGCTAATGCTGTGCACCCAGAGAGGGGAACGTGGGGCAGTGGGGGGATGTGGGTAGGAGGAAGGGGATGAAGGCGAGGATGGCTCAGCCCAAGGGCAGCGGAAACAGAGGAGCCAGGCCTGGAGGGCAGGAAAAGGTCTTTGCTTGAGGACTTGAGCTTCTCACAATCTGCCTCTGGATCCTGACCTGGAGTCTCCAGAGCAGTTAAAGTCACCACAACTGGAACAAATAACTTTGAGTGACATGCTTTTCTTGTGGTTCTTTGCAGCTGCTTGGAAAAGGGGAGGAAAAACCAAAAGCAAAAAAGCAAAAAGGTGGAGGGGAAAGACCGCCAGCTAAGCCTCCAGGACCTTCTGCAGAGCCGGGACCTGGGCTTTAGTTCCTGTGCTGGTGCGCCACCTGCCAGCTATACCTGCACCCTTTTCTTGTTTTCCAGGATTCTGGTTTCCCTATTTCCAGCTCCCCTCATCCCTGGGGGCCACAGCCTGCCCATCGTGTCCCCACAGGCCCAGCCCTGCCCTCTGTGTTGACCTGCTTCTGGACCGGCTCCCCTTGGTCCTCCTCTACCGGCCTTGTTACCTCTGGAAGGATGCTCCAGGGCAGCCTCTTACGGACTTGGTGGGCTTTCTACCACTCACCAGGTGTTGCCCTGCTCAGAGCCAGCAGGTCAGCTGTGACCCTGGTGAGAACTGAGTGGGTCTGTGGATAATTCTAGGAAGAGTTTCACATTAGCAATGATCGACTCTGACTGCCCTGTTTACAAGGGTCTGTGCTGACCCTTGGTGAACCCAGCACAATTCCATGTCCAAGGCAGGGGTGTGTGAAGACCCCCCAGGGACCTGCCTGAACACAGAGGCCCCTTGGAGCAGCCCTAACGCTCCAGTTCTAGAGCCTGTCTTCAGAAGCTGCAGCATTTATTGCTGTAGAATTGAAATTCTGTGGTTTTGAATCTTAAGTCCAAGACAGGACCTATAATTTAGATAAGCATCAACCAGCCGGCAGTGTGTAGTTGAAACTACAGGCTTGTCTTTGATATTCCAAATAGACTCTCAAATCAGCTCTCTTACTGACGTACAATCTTCTATATCTTATTTATTTTAAAGAGATAACACTTAAGCTTTCCCTTTTTCAGTTTACCAAGACTCTTGGGTTGTAGACAGAAGCCCTTACCGGAAGCATAGTCCCCTTTCTGCCCTGTCCCTCTTTTCCTGCCCCCTGCTCCCCACAACCAAGGACTGGCTTGTGGTCAAGTGGGACTGAGTCCGTGCTCTTGGCCCTCAGGGCCCGGCGTTGGCCGCCCTGCTGTCCCGGCACTGACCAGAAAAGACACAGATCTTCACCGTGTTGCTAGGATGATCTGTACATAGTTCCAAGACAAGATCCCCCTTCTGCCTCCTGGGTGAGG
Source organism: Tragelaphus eurycerus (assembly GCA_935064755.1). Lineage (NCBI taxonomy): Eukaryota > Metazoa > Chordata > Mammalia > Artiodactyla > Bovidae > Tragelaphus > Tragelaphus eurycerus. Next base: position 21,424,151 of record CAKXYN010000023.1, read on the forward strand.
GGTCCCCTCCCTGTTTCTCAGGCAAGCACTGGGTTTCCCTGTGCCGAGGGGCACTTACAGTTACTGTCTTTGCTCCTGACAATAGTTTTAGACTGAGAATGAGGGTAACATTCATCTTAGAAATAATGTCTGGATGTTTTACACATAACCAAGCATTCTGAACTCAAACAAAAGACAGCTTTCTGAAGCCAGGGTTCTGCCGATTGCCAAGGCCATGATGAAATCTGTTTACATGATGTTCAAGTTCTGTAATATTCTGTAACTTTGAATTCCATCTGGGGAAGTTTTGAATCAAGCCAGGCTCTAAGGTGGGTGGGGAGAGCCAGACGGCACATTCACTGTTTACTCCCTAATCCAGCACGTTTGCAAAATACTGGGGATCCAGGTGTGGACAGTGTGGGCCGGTCAGCCCGGCCCTTCTGCCAAGGGCCTCCCTCGGTAGCAGAAGTGATAGCTATTAAATAACATTAGAAAAAATGACAAATATGGAAAGTGCTACTGAGCCTAGTGGCTCAGACGGTAAGAATCTGCCTGCAATGCCGGAGACCTGGGTTCGATCCCTGGGTCAGGAAGATCCCCTGGAAAAGGGAATGGCTACCCACTCCAGATTCTTGCCTGGAGAATCCCATGGACAGAGGAGCTGGCAGGTCGCAAAGGAGTCCATGGGGTCGCAAAGAGTGGGACACAGACACGACCGAGTGACTAACACTTTCACTGGGGAAACAGACCCTGCCAGGAGGTGGGTTGGGCATGGATGTAATCTCAAACAGCTCAGGAAAGCGTTAGGGAGATGAGATCCTAAGGACCAGGATAAATGATGGGTAAGGCAGCCGCCAAAACAGCCAGGGCACTGTGTACTCCACCTGTGCTCAGGTGTGGGCGTGGCCCAGGCACTCGGCAGGTGATGCTTTCAAGATGGTACAGACTCCTTCTGAATCTTCAAAGTTAGTGGGAAAGATGGAGGAATAATAATAATAATGCCATAATTAGAAGGGAAGAAGCATCTGGGTAACTTTGCTGTTTTTCCCATGTGAAGTTTGCTCTTCAGAATGACCTGTGTTTGCACAATGGGTGAGTGGTGTGTACACAGAGGGACTGACTCTTGCAAGTATGATGCAGCGAGGAAACACATTTATTGGGAGAAGGAAATGGAGAAAGGGGGATGACTGCAAATAGAGAAAAAGTCTACTTGGGGTTAGCTCTCAGATTGTAGCCAGTTCCGGGGAGGGCCGACTGCTTCTCAACCTTGCAGAAAAACAAGCAGACCCACCCTGCAGCCCTGGGCTGGCTGCGAGTGATGACCTCTATCCCAGCTCACGCGAGAGCAGAGTGCGAGGAGGCTATGTAGACACTCCTTCAAATTCACTTTGAACTCATTTAGGGGCCACTGCCTTCTCCTCCTGTCTGGAAATCAGCTGGAATCCAGCCAAGAAGGAACTTTACCTCCCAGTAAAGCCTGGGACAGTAGTGTGTAAGGCAAAGAGAATACTTTATGATGTGAAACACAGACGTGCACACACAAACACATGTATATGCACACACATCTCTTAGGAAGAACAGGATTTCCCAGAGAAGAAGTTGTTTGCATTGAAAGACTTAAAAAAAACTCTCTGCAAGAAAACAAGAAAGAGTTGCAGAAAGAAGTGGGAGCGAGAGGGGAATCCTCGGGTCAGAGCCAGGAGGCCCATCGGTGACAGGGTGGCTCAAGGGCGTGCCTGGTGCCCACATAAACTAAAAATCCTCTCTTTGGTGTTTCTGATCTGAGAGTCAGCTGACTCTTCAGAAAGAAACACCACCCAGTGAAAGTGTTAGTCTCTCAGTTGCGTCCGACTCTGCGACCCCATGGAATGTGGCCCAGCTGTAATGGAGCCTGGTGGGCTACATTCCATGGAATTCTCCAGGCACAAATACTGGAGTAGGTTGCCATTCCTTTCTCCAGGAGATCTTCCAGATCCAGGTCTCCTGCATTGGCAGGCAGATTCTTTACCGTCTGAGCCACCAGGGAAGCCCAGGGTTGATGTATTGACTTGGGAATGGGGGGACTGTCTGGGCAGGAAGCATCCTGAAGATAAAAAAAGGAAAAAAGATTCTCCACTGCCAACCACCTTGTGAGAGAGCTGGGGGAAGGATGTGGCCTAACTAGACTGGAGAGGGAGACCCTCGAGGTTGGCCACATCAAGAACCCCTTGTGGTGGGGACTGTGAGGACCCCCTGATCACCCCCTCTCACAGCAGTTTAAGCAAGAACATCCTTGGATATTTAAAAAAAAAAAAAAACACAGACCCTTTCTCACTGAGGTTGCGCACTAAATGGTTTTGCTCTCAAGATCTAGGATTTGAACTTGGATAATCACTGCAGATGGTGACTGCAGCCATGAAATTAAAAGACGCTTACTCCTTGGAAGGAAAGTTATGACCAACCTAGATAGCATATTCAAAAGCAGAAACATCACTTTGCCAACAAAGGTTCATCTAGTCAAGGCTATGGTTTTTCCTGTGGTCATGTATGGATGTGAGAGTTGGACTGTGAAGAAGACTGAGCGCCGAAGAATTGATGCTTTTGAACTGTGGTGTTGGAGAAGACTCTTGAGAGTCCCTTGGCTTGCAAGGAGATCCAACCAGTCCATTTTGAAGGAGATCAGTCCTGGGATTTCTTTGGAAGGAATGATATTAAAGCTGAAACTCCAGTACTTTGGCCACCTCATGCGAAGAGTGGACTCATTGGAAAGGACTCTGATGCTGGGAGAAATTGGGGGCGGGAGAAGGGGACGACAGAGGATGAGATGGCTGGATGGCATCACTGACTCGATGGACATGAGTCTGGGTGAACTCTGGGAGTTGGTGATGGACAGGGAGGCCTGGCGTGCTGTGATTCATGGGGTTGCAAAGAGTCGGACACGACTGAGCAACTGAACTGAACCGAACTGAAGCTTAGCAGAGAGGACTGCATGCTTGGGCATTTATTGACACATCTGGTGACGGGATCCCATGATTATGGGTCCCCTCTGGGGACAGAGCATTAAGAGTCCTTGAAGGGAATGCAGCCTTATGTGGCAAAACATGACTTTTTGTTACCAGGAGACAGTCTGCCTTTCATTAGCACATAATAACATCTCACTTTTATGCGAGGTTTCTTGACTCCTTCTTCCTTAGATTTAACTGAAGGATGAAAGTCCAGTTTTGCTACACAGAGCCCAGGAAAGGAAGACCCCTGTGTTTCACACAGTAATCAAACATGAAAGCCATAGACTTCAAAGGTACACAAATAAGAAAATGAGGTTTTCTAAAGATCCCTGGGCCCATGAGGGTAATTTCAGATGGACTCGGGGGTTAAATTTAAGAGTCTTCCACACTCGGACTAGATGTGGGGCAGACCTGGAGTATCTTCTAAACAGTGCACAAAGAGGCACCCAGCTCAGCAGGTAGCATGCAAAGATTATGGAGCTTCTGAAGCCCTGAGTCAGAAGAACGTGCTAGATAAACTGGGGGATGAATGCGTGGTTCTTCTTTATTGAACAAGTGTCCTGAGGAGAAACTCTCTCTCTTTCTCTGCTTCCAGAAAAGGTTGTTCTTTTTCCTGAGTAATTAATTTGTTCGAGTCACATGAAATTTTGTCACGTTACCTCTTTGGCTTCTAGAAAGCCTGACATTAACTCTAGCTCCCCTCTAGTGAGGGGCTAAGATTTGCGAGCACATCCTGAGAACAACCAGGTCACATCTGGATTGTTCTTACTTTCGTAGCCTTCGATTTTGTTTGCCCAGATGTCCTCAGCTATTTTTATATTCTATTCGGTCCCCTTGAATTGTAGGTATTTCCGTAAACTGCCTTGACTCATTTTTGGAATAAAGTGGGATAAAAATAAGTAAATAAAGAAACATTGATTGCAAGTTAAAGAACTCAAATGATTTAACCATGCTAAGCTAATGCAGTAAAATCTAAGCTAAGGCAGTAAGAGCAAAGCCAAGAATACAGATTTTCAAAAGCATAAACAACAAAGCACTAAGATAAGCAAAATCTAAGTTTATAACCATTCCTCTACGCTAAGTACTTGCTATCAGACCAAGGTGATATTCCCTCTTTTATCTTCCCCCGGAAAGACGTCAAATCCTTGAAGCTTTTGGTTCCACATGGAAAGGAAACCCAGTGGAGGTGACTCCAGTGATTCCCAAACAGGCCCTGCAATTAAGTATCTTCTGTGAGCTTGTGATAAGCAAGGAATCTGTCAATGGTAAAATATTTTAACAAGTATCTTCATGCAGCATCTGTTATTTTGTGGATTACATTTGATGACTGCCGTAGATGCCAGAACCAAGGGGGGCGGGGGGTAAAGCAGACATTGGAATAGCTTCTAGACACACACAACCAATACGTACACAAATTATTTCTTTTTAAAAAACCTGTGATTCCTCTCAAGGTTCTTATAGCAATGGTTTGTTGCTGCTGCTGCTGCTAAGTTGCTTCAGTCGTGTCCGACTCTGTGTGACCCCATAGATGGCAGCCCCACCAGGCTCCTCCGTCCCTGGGATTCTTCAGGCAAGAATACTGGAGTGGGTTGCCATTTCCTTCTCCAATGCATGAAAGTGAAAAGCAAAACTGAAGTCGCTCAGTCATGTCTGACTCTTCACGACCCCATGGACTATAGCCTACCAGGCTCCTCCGTCCATGGGATGTTCCAGGCAAGAGTACTGGAGTGGGTTGCCACTTCCTTCTCCAAATGGTCTGTTGAGTCCTAACATTTCTACACCATGCAGCATAAAAGAGACAGTTTCAACTTCTAAATATTTAAGGACCTCAGTGACAAAAATGAATGTCTTTAAAAAAAAAACAAAACTAACATATTGGTTCCACCAGAGTTGGTGTTCCTTGGTGGGTCAAATGGTAAAGAATTGCCTGCAATGCAGGAGACCCAAGTTTGATCCCTGGTCAGGAAGATCCCCTGGAGAAGGGAATGGCAACCCACTCCAGTTTTCTTGCCTGGAGAATTCCATGGACAAAAGAGCCTGGTGGGCTACAGTCCATGGGGTTGCAAAAGAGTCAGACATAACTGAGCAATTAACACTTTAAGCTGTTTTCAGAGTTGGTCTAGACTAGGGGAAGTAGTGGTGCTAAGGTTATTTTCATTGGTCCATCTGTATCTATGATATTTTATTCAGTATTTTTAGAGAATTGTTAATTATAGAAACTGAAATTTAACTAAATAAGAAAGAACAGAGCAGTGATTTTGCAGCACAGGGTCCAAATCATATTAGGAAAATGTGAATAAAACTCTACCAAAGAAGAGACCTGGGGAGAACAGTTGTTTGGAAGCCTGTCAAGTGGAGAAAGAGTAATTCCTTCTGAGAGACTTAGGATCATGGGTGGAACGAGGGTCTAATATTTACCCCAATATTAGAGAGAATCTTTAAAGAATTATAAGTGTTCAGAAATGGAATGACATGCCCTGACGTTTTCAGCAATGACTCTGGAAACTTTCAGGCTGACCCCGGATGTCCTCATGAGTTACCACACTGGCTGGGGGCAGGGGAGGGTCACTGCATTGAGTATATGATGGAACGAGACAAATTCAAAACTTTCTTTGAGTATAAAATCCTCTATTTATAGCAACATCACTGTTATTCCTAAATGGTGGCAGGGCATAGTCTAATGATCAGTTTACTTAATGTTGGTCACACAAAAATAAGTAAAGAATAATCAAAATAAGTGTCTGAAGCTTAGAGTAACTGATGTAAGTCACAGCCCTTCCAGCAGCCCCCGGGGCTGTGGCAGGACCCCCAGCGAGGAGCAGTTGGCTATGCAGTCAGCCTGAGGAGGGCGCTGGGACCTCATGGACCTAACAAGAACAGGTTGAATACCTGTTTCATTTCTTTATTTTATACTGGAGCATAGTTGATTAACAATGTTGTGTTACTTTCAGGTGGACAGCATGAATTAACTGATTTTAAACTTGTTTGTTCATAGTTGTTTGCCTGTGTGGCAGAATTTTGCACAGAGCTCCTATGAGTTTTTAGTTGTTTTAGTCAGCACCATTTTATTCAATATTCCAATGCTTTTGGAGTGAATTGCAACTTACGGCTCTCTGTGGTCTGGAAATGTGATGAGACGAGTGAACAAGTGTGCAAGATACCGTGGAATCGAAATCTGTATCACCCCGCCAGGGAGAAGGGCTACTCCAGAAATAGAGCACATGGTTTGCTATATTTGCAGGCAGGCCGCTCATCTGAATTCATATTCACGGCTTTATTATGCTGAAAATGACACACGACTTCTTTAGATCTCTGGCCCAATCATCACTTTGATGTCTGATTTATTGATGCACAAAGGACTTGCCTTTCAAGTTTGTTATCTCTCGTTTCAGTGGAATTTTTCAAAGTATTAAGAAACTAGCTCCACAGGGCCGTCTACCCAGCTGGAAGTTGGCACAAGATTCTGCAGTATTATTGGTGCCCCTGGCTATTTCCTGCTATTTAGTTTCAAGCTAATAAGGAAATGCAGAGGTTGGCTAGGTTGTTGTGAATGCTGCGGGCAGACATTCGTGCTGGAGCACACTCAAAGGGGGTTCTTTAGAGAACGCGCTTTATCGCACCAGGGACTCTGTTTTCTTGGCTACTGAAATGAATTTTGTTTGGAAATCAGAGCTATTTCTCATCTTTGACCAGCTCTTTTGTGAAGCCTGCACTGCCATGTTTATGCCATCCATTTCTGACATTATCCACTTGTTTCCATGGCAAAATTACCCAAAGAAGAGAAAATATAGAATAGAATATTTTTTGGAGAAATGTCTATTCAAATCCTTTGCCCATTTTTTTTTTTTTTAATGTGGACCATTTTTTAAAGTCTTTATTGAATATTGCTTCTGTTTTGTGTTTTGGGTGTTTTTTTGCCCCCAGAAATATGGGATCTTTCTCCCCAGTCAGGAATTGAACCTGCACCCATGCATTGGACGTGCAGAGTCTTGACCACTGGACTCCCAGGAGAGTCCCCCTTTGACCATTTTTATAAAGAGAGTTTCTTGCTTTTTTTTTCCCTGCTGCTGTTGAGTTGTAGGAGTTCCTTTTGGAGATTAACCCCTTATCAGATAAAAGGTTTGCCATATGTCCTTTCATTCCATGGGTTGCTTTTCCCCTCTATTGATTTTTTCCCTTTGTTGTGCAGACGCTTTTTGGTTTGATGTAGTCCATTTTTAAATTTTTGATTTTGTTGCCTGTGCTTTTGGAATTATATTCATGAAATCACTGCCAAAGCCAATGTCATGATACATTTCCCCCATATTTTCTTCTTAAGAGTTTTACTGTTTTAGGCCTTGTGTTCAAGCCTTGAATCCATTTTGACTTGTTTTTTTGTTTTGTCTCTCTCTGGTGTAAAGGTCCAATTTCAGTCTAGTGTATGTGGATATTCAGTCTTTCCAATGTCATTTGTTGAAGAGACTCTTCTTGCATCTTCCTGGCACCCTTGTATTAACAGAAGATCAGCTGACTGCAGAAGTGTGGGTTTATCTCTGGTCTCTGTTCTGTGTATCTGGCTTTGTGTCAGTGCCATATCGAACTGTGGCTTTGCAATGTACTCTGAAATCAGGAAATGTGATTCCTTTAGTTTTGCTCTTTCTCAAGATAACTTTGGCTACTCAGGGTCCTTTATGGTTTCCACATACATTTAAGGATTGGTTTTTCTATTTTCCAAAAGAAATACCAGGGATCTAGTATGTGTTACAGGGATGGGATGTGCCATTTACAACAGAACATCACAGGGCTTGTGTGGATGGCTATGAACATCATTGCTCTTTTCAGTAGGATGTTTAGAGTTGATGAACTTCAGACCCGCGCTTCTACTGTCAAAAAGATTTTCCTTCAGCCAGGAGTGACAAGGCCTGCACTCAGTCTGTTTCCACCTGGTGTGTGTGTGCAAGGTCCTGGGCTGCCCGCCCTTTGAACAGGGCTCCTCCGTGTTGGGAAGCGCGGGGTGACCCCGATGGGCGGCTAGGCATGGGAACCCTGTGATGGACCATTCAGGATGGATGATCCTGGCAGTGCTGGACGCTGGGCCTCTGGGATGGACAGTGGTGCTTGTCATGTCTGTACTGGGGACACTGGGACCCTAAACGCTCCTTCTTGAGTCCTGGGTCAACTTGGATTTTATACAGTCTGAAGCCCAGGTCACACTCAAATTGTACTGCTGACCAAGAAGCAGGTCTCTGAGCTGTCTGTGACCAGCCTGCTGCCCAGGACAAGACGTCCAGTTCCAGAGGCCAGCGACGCCAAGGAGAGCCAGCCAGTGTTCATGCCCTGCCTGCCCCAATCTCGGAGTTACAAATATGACCAGCTTTTAACTTCAGGGCAGACTGGCCAGCGCCTGAGTGCAGATTATGGAGTATTTTCAGCTTTTATGGAATATTCTAGAGTCAGACATTTCTTCCTCAGAAACAGCACCTTGGCCTTAAGTTAAAAGTTTCAATTCTTGACACAGAATGACTGTTGAAGGACAGGCCACCGTGTTTATTCAAGGTGATGGAGAGTCTCTTAAAATAAGACAATCTTCGTAGGCTACCCGGGCAGCTTTGTTTTAGGACGTGAAGTATGTGGGTGAGACAGTGAGTGACAGGCACAAATCCAACTCATGATAATTTGTGAATAAATTATATTGGTCACTCTGTCATGATTTGTAGTGGGTCAGAAAGTGACAAGACCACATGAATGTCATCTTGTCCCTAAAACACATACATATCACACACTATATACAATTTAAAGCCTGTGTATTGGGGTATATGTGCATATGGGTATGTATATATGTGTGTGTGTATACACACATGGAGTGTACTTTTAAACAGTGTGAACAGCTGAGTCCAGCTGAGTGACATAAAGCCAACATTTTTACAGTAAATCACAGAGGTATTCTGTAGTGAACATTGTTTGTTTTTACATAATTTTATTATATCCTTTAAAGACAGCATTAGTGTTAATTAAATAGATCCACAGGTAAAATGTATATTGTGGGAGTATCTCTGACATCTGTTTATTAAACTGGGCAGACATTAAGTTAGTACTTTCATTGGAATAACCCCCCTCAACCGCCCTCAATGTAAAATATCGTCTAAAGACACAGCACTGTGGTCCCCCATGCCCCCGTATAACTTATCACCACAGCGTCTCATAAAGGCAGCTCTTAAATACAGGTGGGACTCTTGACCTCAATCACGGTTTGCACTCTTGACCTCAATCATGGCTTGCATGCCAGCTTCTAGTTATGTCCAGGCTTTCTCTCGGTGACTCACGCTTCCCTCCATGGGTCTCTCCTGGCCACCACCTTCGGTGTTCAGAGGGCACGTTTCCTAATAAGCCACACCAACTCGTGCACCCTCACAGACTCTGTCGACAGTGCCCTGAGACTCTCTGCAGTGACAGAGCTGGGTCAGCCCGGCCTGAACCCTGAGCAGGGTGAATGGTCTCTGGGGACCCGGCTAGGATGCCCCCACTGCCTCCTCTGGACAGCCAGGGCTGTGGCGCCCACATGTGGTCTCTGAGTCTTAGTCTATGGAGCAGCAGAGATGACAGAGTAAAACTCCAGGCACCACGTGAGCCAGGACAGGGTCCACCAGAGAGGAGGCCACACCAAACAGGCACTGCATCACCCAGGTCATTCTCCCTGAACCGTGGCTCCTGTCCGTCTGCAGTGGGAAGGGTGCTGATCCGCACCGCCCCACCCCGTGCCTGGGTGGGTAAGAGTGATGAGCATCCGGTAGCCAACCAGGGACCAGCACAGACCAGCACCTCCTTTCCCAACAAGCTAAAATGACCATTGTTTAAATGACTCTGAAACTTTAATTACAGATACTTTTCAACATCTGAAAGTGTGGATTTGTTCTCTTTCTGCGGAAAGGCTGGCACGGTTGTTCCCTTACACCCATGTCTTTTCCTGCTCCCCTGTCTCTTCTTTATGTAAAAAAAAAAAAAAAATGTCTGGATCACAGTCCCAACCAACTCTGCTCTGCATCCCTGGCTGGGAACTCAGAGAGCAAAGCAGGTTCACAGGAGCAGGAAGCAGCCACAGAGAAGCAGCCGGAAAAGCTGAAGCTGGAGCTCCACCCCCAAAACGCACAGTGATGGAAAGGAAGAAGAGAAGATGGTGGAGCTCTTGCCCTGCTGCCTCTGCCAACATGCTCACCCAAAACCCTCTGCGGTCTTAAAGTGCAATTATATGGTGAGGATGCCCAGGCCCGGGACCCGACTGGATGCAGTTCAAAGCTGAATCTTCAAACAGCTCATGACTCAGGCTGGGCGGGTTGGTGGGGTGGGGGTGGTGGGCGGGTAGGAGCACCATTCTCAGCCGCTCAAGTGCATCTGAGGAAGAAGTGTCTCTTCTTTTCATAAAGAAAGTCTGTAAATTGTAAGGCATCCTGGTGTGAGAAAAAAAAAACCAAATCACACCCTCGGCACTTCTAGCCGAGGCCGAGCCAGAGTGACAGAGTCCAGGGGCCAGTGAGCCCGGCCAGCAGCAGGGAACCTGGGCTGCTCCTGGGGGCCCAGCTGCGGTGCCCGTGCCCCCCGGGGTCCTCAGAGAAGTCCTCAGGCCTGGGCGCCGACGAGGCGCACTGCACCAGGGGCATCTGGTAGGACGTGGCTCTCTTCTCAGGCCGGTCCGGGCTGGAGCCGTCGCTGGGTCTCTGGCCGTTGAACAGCAGGTAGCGGCCGCGGGTGTCCCGCTCCATCTTGAAGATCTCGTACTCTGTGTGAGGCAGCCTGATGCCCAGGGCCACGCAGCCGTTGGTGTGGGTCACGTCCTGCTGGACGCCCACCTGCCAGGAGCCCTCGGCCCCACACTCGTTCCCGCTGAAGACATTGAGGAGCGAGGCCGTGGCCGCGTCCATGGGGGTGACCTTCATGTGGTTCACTGCCAAGGAGACAAGACGGCTCCGTGACGTGCGGCTGCTGGAGGCACCACGCCTCACAGGCCCCTGCTTTCAGCCCACCCCACAGACCATGGCCCACAGGAGGGACCCTCAGATGGAAAGGGTACCACATGTGGATGTGACAAGTGGCCACCCCAGGCACCCTGCAGGCACCGCCAGGGGAAGTCCAGCCCATCTGCTGAGCCCACAGAGCAGCTGACCCAACCTGTCCTGTAAAGCCAGACTGTCCCTGGGGAGTGGTCTCCAGGGACACTGCTCATTGGGATGGACACCATCATCAACAAAAACTGGAATTTGTTTTTATGAATAGGTTTTGAGGTTTTTAAGTAGTTTTGGTGTCACACAGCTATATGAGCAAGCAGTCATACAAATTAATACTGGCCTGTGAATTGGGCGACTAAGGTTAATTAGGTGGTAAGCAAAAAAAATATGCTTAAATCCATTAAAGGGAAACCCCAACCAACTTCGAGCCCCTCTCAGGGGCCATATTCTGTGTACACACAAGAGCTGTGGGGGGTCTTAGACCCAGAGGGTTGTTCTCTGGGCTACCATCATGGAAGGCGCATTCTCCCTGGAGCCAAGCTTCCTCCCTAGAGGGCTCAGGTGCCCCGGGGGGCTTATCTGCATTGTCAGATACACTTACTAGTAAATGGACTGAACCCTGGGATGCGGTCATGGGAGGGGTCACACCACTGTCTTATTTGTCCATGACAGGGTGGACGCCTGCCTAAAAAGATGCACGAGCTCACACAAAGCCTAGAAATAGAGCTCATAGGACCCCCTGGCTGACAGCGGCCTGGCAGTGTCACCCTTCACCTGCCTGCAGGCCTCCGACCTCCCACCTGCGAGTGCGTGGCATCTTCTCCAGGGCCAGACGGGGAAACCTTGGGGCACCAGAGGAGCCACTGACCACAGCCCAGGGGCCACAGTGAATGATGCCCTGGAGGCGGTCTCCTCCCCAACATCCCTGCAGGGAAGATGCCCTGTGCCCTGGCTCCGCCTCCAGACACGTCCCCAAACCGCCCCCATGACATCAGCTCCGGGGCGGGGCAGGCAGGCCCTACCTTTGAACACGAACTCTGTGCCACCCAGGACCCTGGCGGAATGCACGCCGCGGCTGTAGCGACCCCTGGCGTAGAGAGTGAAGGTGGGGTGCTTGCACACGGGGTCCGAATAGTGATAGTAGTGCCCCTCCCAGCTATGGTTGTTGTCGTGGAAGATGAAGTGGCGCGTCAGGAAGAGGACCTCGGGCCGCACCTCGCAGCGCTGGCTCACCCACTCGCCGTGCAGCCCCACAGTTAGGTCCGCCTTGGGGGGCAGCAGGGGCGGCCGGTGCTCGTCTGAGCGGTGGATGATGCGGCAGGCGACGCAGGCATGGTCGTGGTTCTGCAGCCCAGACACAAGGTGGAAAGAGATGGTGTCTAAGAGGACAGCGCAAACGCACAGCCTTCGCCTTCCCCGGGGCACCGTGCCCTGTAACCAGGGGTACCCAAGGGTGCCTGGGGATGTGTGTGCCCACCTGTTCTCACCAGTGCAGCTTGTGTGAGCTGATGGTAGAGCCAGGCCTAAATATTTCATCTGTGATCTGAAGGCCCTTTGAAAATCCTGTTACATCTTATTCCATACCACCTGTCCTGGACACTTGATGTCAAAAAGAAAGGCTGGTACCACCTTGCCCAATTAGGATGGGTACTATCAAGACCCGGCTTCCCCAGTGACTCAGCAGTAAAGAACCCCACCTGCAACACACGAGACATGAGAGACCCAGGTTCGATTCCTAGGTGGGGAAGATACCCTGGAGGAAGGCATGGCAACCCAGTCCAGTATTCTTGCCTGGAGATCCCATGGATAGAGGAGGATGCTGGGCTACAGTCCATAGGATCAGGACTGAAGCGACTTAGCATGCACTATCAAGACTAGCGGAAAATGAGAGTCTTGGTGAGGACGTAGAGAAACCAGAACCCCAGTGCACTGCTGGTGGGAATGTAAAACGATGTAGTTGCTTCGGAAAAGAATTCACTTAGGACCTTAGGCACCCCACTTCTGGTTTATACCCTAAAGAACTGAAGTCAGGGCCTCAAAGAGGAATCTGTTCACCCATATTCACATCAGCACGATTCACAATAATCCAAAGGCGGAAGCAACATTGTGTATCAGTGGCTGAATAAAGAAAATGTGGTCCAGACATGCAAAGAAATAGGATTCAGCCTTGAAAAAGGAAGGGGATTCTGACACATGCAGGTTGTTACATAGATAAACCTGGAGAACATTATACCCAGTGAAATGAGCCGGTCACAGAGGACAAACCCCCATACGATCCCACATAGAGGGACCTCAAGTGGACAAATCCATGGAGACCAAAAGCAGAACAGAAGTAACTGGGGGCTGGGATGGATGGAGTGGAAGGTCATACAACAAACCGAATGTCCTTGACATCACCGAACTGGATGCCTAGACGTGGCTAAGATGGTATACTTTGTTACCTGTATTTTACCACAGTTAGATTTTTCCACTGAAAATAATTATGAGACACTAGAAGGAAAAAGGGCTTCCAAGGTGGTGCTAGTAGTAAAGAATCCACCTGCAAATGCAGGAGACATAAGAGACGCACGTTCGATCCCTAGGTGGGGAAGATCTGAAGAAGGGAATGGCAATCCACTCCAGTATTCCTGCCTGGAGAATTCCATGGACAGAAGAACCTGGCAGGCTATAATCCATGGCGTTGCAAAGAGTCTGACATGACTGAAGAGACTTAGCATGCACACACGCTCAAAAGGAAAAAAGCACTTCAGTTACCGTGGGTGACTCGGGGCGCTGTGTCGTGAGGGTAGGGGTTTCCAAGAAAGAGAGCATGAGGGCTTGGCCTCAAGGAGGCAAGAGCAGAGGCCAGGGAGGATGTGGGCACTCCTGCACACACCTGTATCCACTGGCCCGAGGTCTGGACTGTGTGCCAGCTCTTTGTGATTTCTGCTTTATGGCTTTAAGCCATGTAATTAGTGTGAGAGCAGCCACTTGTCTGTGGGGAGTGCCTCTTTGCCTGGGCCTGCCTTGGGGCATCAACATGGATTCTGCACAAGGGCTGTCTAGGGCTGCAGCTGAGAAAACCCTCTCTGAGTAGAGGCCCCAAGACTGTCAGCCACGTGGATACTGTCTGCCTGGAGCAAGGCTCGGGGTTCATAGAAAAAGCTGAGGTCTGGGAGTTGGCAGGGCAGCTCCATGACCAGACAGATGGCCACTGCCGGCTGCAGGACCCAAGGCATAGGAGGCCCGTGGCCAGGGCTGCCTCCCCAAATGGGCATTCTCTCTGCCCCTGTCCCCGCCACGCGGGTCTGTAAACCCACCAGGACTGCCAGGTGCCGGCCATGCTAGAAGCCCATGCCCATGTGACCACTCTGTGGCGGGAGGGTGACCCTGGCCCCGCCCCTGCATGGGGCCCACCAGGCACAGCTCCTAGCCTGCGGGCAGGACTGACAGGTGGTCACTCAGCAGGCAGGCACTTGTTCTCTGGGCAGAAATCCAACCTCCAGGCCTTTCTATCCCTCACACTGACTCTGAGAGGGGCTGCTCCTGAGAGCGGGCGGGCAAAGGAAGGGACCAGGGCATTCCAGTCGCCCCCTCCACGCTCTCCTTCTGGGACAGTGTCACGCCCACTGACAGTCCTTGTGCTCATCAGTGGAGCCAGGCACTGTTTTCGGGAGAGGAGGTTTGCTTGGGGCTTGAGGAGGAGATCCAATAGGCAGCACAGAGGCTCCTCTGTCCCAGGCTCCATGTGTTTGTGCACCTGTGGTTTCCTGCCCAGATCTCTGAGATACACAAGAAAGTGCCCTACAGCCCGTGGTCAGCAGGGGGCTGTCTGCAAGCCACCACGAGGACATGAACTGGAAGGACACATGCACACAGCACACGAGGGCTTCTCTGCACAAAAAATGATGATTCCAGACATGGCAGGAGATCCAAGGGCCAGCGACTGCAGCTGGGGACTGTAGGAAAGTTACGGATCTCTCCATGTCAACGTCCCCATGCATAAAATGAGCACTGTTATATCTGCATAAATGCTGTAGGAAATGAGCACCGATTAAGGCAGGTCCCACTCTGTACTCTGTGAATTGCTGCATAGAGAAGTTTCATCGAGTTGGGTCTGTGCGTGCATGGCACTTGGTAGGAAGACCAAACAAATAGCAATGTCTCCTGCTATATGTGCTATGATCTTTCAAATGCATGATAGGATGAAAAAGATAAATTTAACTGAAAGAAAGCATCACTGAATTCAGTAATTTTGCCATGATGTATTTTCTTATAAATTACTAGGAAGTGAAGGTTTCAAATTTTTTTTACCCCAAAAGGGGGTTTTGATACGCAAAGTCTTGGATGGAAAGCTAATATAATGCCTGTAACATCCATCGTAGGAGCTCCCGCATCCAGAAAGTTAGCCCCTTAATGGCTAGTAAGTGTTATTATGAGCAGCACCTTGATCAAACTATACCTGCTGTCCCTGCTCCCCGACCCCAGTCCACAATATCTGAGTGAAACCAGCCCAGTGCTCAGACTCAAGTCTCTGAGATTTCACAAACATTCTGATGCTGGTGCCTATTAGCAACCATGCCAAGTGGTGCAGGAGACACCTTGGAAAGAGAGAACCCTCTGAGAGCACGCACCAGGCTGCTTCCAAAACACACGCAAGGAGCGACAGTTTGGCTACTCCCCTGGGAGCTCGCCAGCTGGCAGCCTGCTGACTGCCTCCCCACTCCTGCCTACCAGCCAGATCCTACGCAGCCCACGTGCACTGCAGGTCCCAACAGGCTGACCCAGCCTCCACTTGCTTGCTCCTGCTTCCACCATTCAGGTTGCTATCTGGGAATTTAAAAACATCACTTGTGACCACTTCATTTCTGGCCATTCTAGGAAGACATGAGCCTCAATCCCTGAAAAGATCTGTTTGTTTCCTCAAACACCAATATCATTCAGGAAGTGCCCAGAATTCTTAGACTGGGCGGGTGGGGCAGGAACAAGGGGTCTTAGTTCTTATAAGAGCTGCTCCGATGACACCAGGGATCGACTGCTCTTCAGAAAAGGAATCAGCTCAGAAGAGGGGGCACTACTGTGGGGCCCAGGCTGGTCCATGCCCAGCACGGTGGTGTCTGGTGTTTTTCTTTAAGAACGACAGGGCAGGGGTCCTAAACTCTGAGATGAAGACCTGCTGAACTCTGGTCCCTTCATGTGAGTGAGGGTCCCAACTGAACTATTTCTGCTTGGCAGCAGAGAAAGGCAGGCTAGGTAGTTTTGGAGAAGCTTGTCTTCCATCAGCTGGGAGGGAGTGGGAGGAAGCTGGACCTTGGGTATTGACCTTGCCAAATTTGTAAACTAGTTACTTGACTTCATGCATCCTAAGTCGCTTCAGTCATGTCTGACTCTGTGCGACCCTATGGATTGTAACCCGCCAGGCTCCTCTGTCCATGGGATTCTCCAGGCAAGAATACTAGAGTGGGTTGCCATGCCCTCCTCCAGGGGATCTTCCAAACTCAGGGATTAAACCCATGCCTCTTATGTCTCCTTCATTGGCAGGCAGGTTCTTTACCACTAGTGCCACCTGGGAAGCCCCTGTAGTGGTAAAATATACATAACATAAAACTTGCCATCAGAGTGCATTCATATAGTGGTCCTATCATCACCACCAGCCATCTCCAGAACTTCTTTATCTTCCCAAACTGAAGCTCTGTCCCCCCTCATTCAAGCCCCTGACAACCAGCATCCTACTGTCTGTCTCTAAGACTTTGACAACGTGAGGTCCCTCATATGTGGGATCATACAGTCCTTCTCGTAACTGGCTTATTTAACACAATGTCCTCAAGGTTCATTCACATGTCAGCCTGTGTCAGAATCTCCTTCCTAAGGCTGAGTGGTACTCCACTGTGTGCGTGCACATTTGCTTTAGCCATCATCCGCCTGTGGACCCCAGCTCTGCTTTCACTTGTTTGCTACAGTTAACAAGTCTTCTGTGAACATGGCTGTCCAATACAGCTCAGACCTTGCTTTCAATTCTTTAGGGCCAATACATGGAATTGCTGGACTGTAATTCTGTCTTTGGGCTTCCCTGGTGGCTCAGTGGTAAAGAATCTGCCTGCCACTGCAGGAGGCACAGGTTTGATCCCTGGGTCAGGAAGACCCTCTGGAGGAGGACACTGCAACCCACCCCAGTATCCTTGCCCATAGAATCCCTTGGACAGAGGAGTCTGGTGGGCTACAGTCATGGGGTCGCAGAGTCGGACACGACTGAGCGACTGAGCAACAACAACAATTCTGTGTTTAACGTTCTGAGGACTTGCCGTACTGTTTTCCACAGCAGCTGCACACCGTACATTCTCACAAAGGTCCCCATTTCTCTATATCCTCACCAACCGCTACTTTCTTCTTTCTTGGTAACAGCCATCCTAATAGGTGTGAAGGTGGTAACCCACTGCAGTTCTGATCTCCATTTCCCTAAGGATTAGAAATGCTGGGCATCCTTCATGCGCTTATGGGCTAACTTGTACATCTTCTGTGGCTGTGCCACATGGCTTGCGGAATCTCAGCTCCCGAACCAGGGACTGAACTCGGGCCCTGGCAGTGGAAGCCTGAAATCCTAACCACTGGTCTACCAGGGAACGCCCCTTACTCATCTTTTAATTGGGTTTCTTTTATTGTTGTTGAGTTGACTAGTCGCTATTTTAAACAACTCTTTCAGTTGGTATTAAGAAACCAAATGTCACAAATGAGTGTGGGATTTCTGGCCTCTCGATGGACACTGTCAACAAGGGGAGAGTTTCAGTCATGGTTGGATAAAGGCAACAACTTTCTGTCTTGTGGACAGGATTTTTAAAAAAGTTCTGATTTGTGCTGTTAATTGTGCTGTTAATTACCACCATCCTTGGCTTGAATATTGGACTTCCCTGGTGGCTCAGATGGTAAAGAATCTGCCTGCAATGCAGGAGACCCAGGTTCAAAGTTCGATCTCTGGGTTGGGAAGATCTCCTGAAGAAGGGAGTGGCAACCCACTCCAGTATTCTTGCCTGGAGAATTTCATGGACAAGAGAAGCCTGGTGGGAAGTCCACGGGACTGCAAAGAGTTGGACATGACTGAGCGACTTTCACTTTAACTTTGGCTTGAATAAAACTCAAAAGACCTATAGGAACAACCGTGGGGAAGCAGAAATTAAGGCTGAGATACTGCCCCAGGTGTGAAATTTCTCTTTTCCAAGATGCTTTTCTTTTTTAAAAAAATATTTATTTATTTGGCTGGGTCGGGTCTTAGTCATGGCACTTGGGATCCTTCCTTGCAGCACAGGACTCTCTAGTTGCAGCAGGCAGGCTTAGCTGCTCTGTGGCGAGTACGATCTTAGTTCCCCAACCAGGGATCAAACATGTGTCCCCTGCATTGCAAGGTGGATTCTTAACCACTGGACTATCAGGGAAGTCCCCCAGATGCTTTTCTTAAATAGCAGAATGATGCTAAAGCTGAAACTCCAGTACTTTGGCCACCTCATGGGAAGAGTTGACTCACTGGAGAAAACTCTGATGCTGGGAGGGATTGGTGGCAGGAGGAGAAGGGGACGACAGAGGATGAGATGGCTGAATGGCATCACTGACTCGATGGACGTGAGTCTGAGTGAACTCCGGGAGTTGGTGATGGACAGGGAGGCCTGGCGTGCTGCGATTCATGGGGTCGCAAGAAGTCGGACACGACTGAGCGACTGAACTGAACTGATGAGGGAAGAGTGTCTCAACATGAGGAGTGACCTACAGTGAGAAATGGGTTGGGTGTCTGTAACTGAAGCCTTAGGACCCACTCCCCACCCCTGGAGGCCGGCAGTCTGTCTGGCCAGGCTGGAGCAGCGCTCAGATCCCGCTCAGCCTGGTTACTGTCGGCCAGGAGCTGACACGGGTGCTGAGGGAAGAGGACTCAGCCGCACAAAGATGCTGCCCGGCCACCCTGTAGCTGTGATGCAAGCACCACGGAGGGGCCCAGCTGAAAGGACAGTGGGAGAGGGCAAGAGAGGCTCGGCCGTTCCTTAGTCCTGTGTGTGGCTGCCGGACGCTTCTGGAGCAGAGTTGAGGGAACACTGCATCCTGGAGGTAGGATGGGGCATTGGGTGTGTCCCCTGGGGAACAACACTGCATTTCCTAGAAACAGTTTCCTAGGAGGTTTAGAGTCTGAGCCGTGAACTCCCAAAGACCTTTCCTGTAAATCACACAAGAGAGAATCCTGCCTCCAGCTTGCTGTTGCTGACACACTGCGCCCAGACCCAACAGCCAGATAGAAAGATCCTTGAGAAGACAGCTGGTTCTTCAATACAGACGACTGTAGGGGAGGTTTCAGAAGGAACTCTGAATTAACGTTCACTTGGTTGTGTCCTAGAGCATTTAAAGAGCTGAGGGCGACTCATCTTCACAGTTGAGTTTGCCATGAAGGCAGTGGACCCCATGCCTGACCTCTGCCCTGTCCTCTCCCCGCAGCTTAGCCAACACCCTGAACGCCAAGACTCGCCCTGGACTTCCCAACAGTTGACTTCCTGCACCCGGGAGCTCATGCCATCCTCCCAGCCTCTTGCCCTTTTAAGGGATGAAATGCTTACCGCATGCATGGTCCCTGACAACAACAACTTCCTGGTCTGCTGACTCCCTGAATAAAGCAATCTTGCACTCAGGAATCAAGAAAAAAAAAAAAAAAGAAAACACATTTCTATAGACACAGTGGAGGCCAGCAGCCATGTGGCATGGCTGTTGTGTAATAACACATTTCTTGGCCCCGGGGTGTCCACCTGAGCAAGCCCTCTGGAGTCCAGAGCCCATCAGCTGATCCCATCACTGCTGGGCAGCACCCAGCCCCAGGATTAGGGTTAGGTCACGGTTCTTTACAGCAGCATTCTGAAGGTAAGCCGGCTTCTGACACTGTCTCAGTCTTGACTCCTTGAATGCCCTGTCCTTGACCACCTCTTCCAACTCCCATCACCTCCGCAAACCCCTCTCCTTTCCCTGCACTGGCAGAAAAGAGCAGGGACTTGGATTCCTCTGTGAGCTTCTGGATCCTTCTACCAGTGCACCTGTGACACCCACTCATGCCCCACAGAGAGTCACACCAACCACAGGCCTAAGTAGAGACCCTTCCTGCCATAGACCCGCCTCCTGGAGCTGGGCAGAACACCTGCTGTCCATGGCCACATGGTCCAAGGTCCCTGGGATGTCACAGGTGTAAACCTGTATTTCTCACGTGTCCTGAAGAGCCTTGGAAAGACAAGCTCCCTCCAGACAAATGGCTGTTTAAGCCCAGAGGTCTGCATAGAATGCAGGACAGAAAGCACATGGGAACCCCTGCTTCCTCCCAGGGCTCAGGCAGCCCCAAAACACGCTGCAGGGCTTCTTCCTTGCCAGACAGCCCCAACATCACATTCCAGGCCAAATACCTCAGGCACGTGGCTGGGGAGAGTGGTCTGGTTTGCAGACACCTCTCTGATTTACGATGCTGTGGCCTCACCGGCCTAGGGTTTTGGAAAAAGCCCAATTCCGTTTGCTCGCAAGCTTGATCCTGAGGCCCTGGTGTTTCCAGCGACCCCGGCAATCTTTGCTCTAATCACTTTTGATTCTGCCGAGGAAAGAAGGCGCCTGGCTAACCCTCCACGGCACAGGAATCCAGGCAGAGGGGAACGTGCCCTGAAGCTGAACTCAACTCAGGCCGAGCCTCTTCTTTCAGGGTTACTTTAGGGGGTCCTGTTTTTCTTTCTAATGAAAAGTAGCCAACTTCATCCGGAAGAATCCTCCCAGGAGGCTCACCTGAGTCTCTTCAAACATCGCGTATTTGCCGAGGGCTCTGAACCTCACAGCAAAGTTGTATAAAGCTAAGAAAAACAAGCTGATTTAAATTTTCTATTTTTACACGGTGTCCCGTTTCTAGAGGGGCTGAAACGAGTGGTTTTAAACTCAATTTAGCATTTAAGCTAATTTTCAGCCAGGTCTCTAAGGACTGGCGATTAGAGGAGGTGAAGGGTTCAGATGGGGGGTGGCTGGGCCTGTGGTCTGTCCGGAAGCCCCCCAGCCCCTCCTTTCCCAGGCAGCGGGAGGGCGGGGCCTGCGGGAGCCGGTGGGCAGGCAGCACCTAGGGCCCTGGAGAGGCCCCGGAGGCTGGGCCCATTGACCTGCTCTCCCAGCCCGCCCGGGGAGGGATAGCAACACTTCCTGACCTCTCGCTAGCAGCGGGTCCAGACGCACACGCCAGGGACAACAGGAGAAGAACGGGCCTTTTCAGCTCCCCGAGCCACGGGGCCGGGCTGGCCTCTGCAGAAAGCACAGCCCACACCCAGCCCCGCCACCACTTCATCTGTGGCCACCGTGTTCCTCCGAGCCTCAGAGTCCTGACTTTTTAGAATTTGTTTTGAGTGTGGTAACAAATTTGGATAGTGTAAGATCTCGGCACGAAGGTACAGAAACGTTCCCAGTGACAAACATCTGTCCCTGGCCATACTGTCCCCTCCTCCTTGTTCCGACATTGCAGAAACACCAGGTCCCTGATCAGCCTACCTTCTTCTTCTATTGCTAGTTTTACACATGATATCACACTCTTCACACTGTTCAATACCTTCCTTTGAAACAAAACAAACAACAAAACTCGACAGTGTGTCCTGGGTAGTTTCTATGGTCCAAGGCTTTCTCCACCCTTAGCGTTTCTTTTACGAGGAGAGGGATCATGGCCTGGGGTTTAAAGAGTTTACTTCTTAAGCATCTGGGAAAACATTCCCCGCAGAGAAGGGAAGAGAAAACAGGAGGAGCCACCTCACAGCCTCATCATCGCTGGGCGGCCCTCCTTGGCCACCCTCCCTGCAGGAGCCACCTGCCCGGAGGGTTCCTTGCTTCAGGCCAGGTGGGCGGCCTCTCCCAATGCCTGACAGTGCTCTGCATGTCAACCCCATCAATTCTGCTTCTTTTACAGAAAAGATTTAGTTCCAGAGGTCAGAAAAACACTGTCAAGCCCGCAGCTGGTGACCCCAGGAGGCCTGGACCCTGGGACTGGCGCCATCTCCAAGGTTCAACTTGGTCAGAAAACAAAGCCTTGACTTTTTAATGAAAACCCTAAGAAGATCAGCCTCATAGCTGCCACCCTCCGTCCCCATGCTGACATGTCATGACTCACTTCCGAGATGTGTGTGCTCCAGGAGCTGGGGTGTGAGCCTGGCTCTCCCAACAGATGGCAGGGCTTGGTGAGGGAAGTCAGCCCAGTGGGCACAGGAGTGGGGGTGCCTCTCTGGAACCACCAGCTCAGGAGCAAGGATTTACCCTTTAACTTTGTTTTAAGAGCCACAGAACACTGAGAAGCGGCAGAGACAGAGGTGGGAAGAGAGAGCTGGGTGCAGGCATTCCCTGCTTTTCCAGGTGTAAGGAGAGTGCAGGAGATCAAAGAGCCCGTGTGGGCGTCCTCAGGTGAGGAAGCAGGGCCTGAACCCCATGATGTGCACACACAGCCCCAGGTCAGGTCCAGGCTATCTGCGGCCTCTCCCAGGAAAGGGGCCTCCGTCTGGCCTCCCTCTCCTTCCTGGCCCCTGACCATCCTGTTCACTAGCATCCTCGCTAGACCGTAAGCAGGAATAAAGGCTCTGCTCCCAGGCGATCCTCTAATAGGCTCAGCCAGGCCGGGTCGGGACTCTGGCTCCCGAGGAGTTTCCGGACGAGCTGCAGGCCATCCTCGACAGTGACACACTCACTCCCAGAGACAATGTGAATGTCAGCTCGACTGGGCTCAGAGAACGCCAAGTGCACGTCTGCAAACCCCTTTCCCACAGTGTCTCGACACCAGGAATGAGGAGAGGAGCCTCAGTGACCGGATGCGGCCGCCACTCAAAGAGGTCCTGCGACATCCTTTCACTTCCCAGGAGCCGGGCCTGGGGCCCCCTCCATCAGCTGCGGAGCAGGCAGAGCCCCTGCCTGCCCTCTTTCTGTGAGGGCGCCTGGGGTCCTGGAGGCAGGTGGGCCGCCCTCTCCCCCATGATCCTGTCCCATCTTTGCTCCAGATAGCCCAGGAACTTGCAGGGCACAGCACATGGATCTGACCTGGGTCTGCTTGGAGCCCGAGGAGGGGATGTCCCCGAGACACGCACCCAGAGGAAGCAGCATCTCCAGGCTGGCCTCCTCGCAGATGTCCCACAGTCATCACAAAGGTGACTTTCCCAACTTTCATGGTACAAGCTCGCAGTCACAGAAAGAAAACAACTGCGGTCTGGTGGGGGGCAATACCGTGCGGTACCCTCACCAGGCATAAGCGCCCTCAGAGGGTAGAGAACAAACCAGATGAGAAACCAACACAACATTGTAAAACAAGAAAATGAAAGTTACTCAGTCGTGTCCGACTCTGGGTGACTCCGTGGACTATACAGTCCATGGAATTCTCCAGGCCAGAATACTGGAGTGGGTAGCCATTCCCTTCTCCAGGGGATCTTCCCAATCCAGGGATCGAACCCAGGTCTCCCACATTGCAGGTGGATTCTTTACCAGCTGAGCCACCAAGGAAGCCCAATTCTCCCCCAGTTAAAAATAAATTAAAAAAGACAGAAAAATAAAAATCCAACAAATAAACCACCAAGCAAAAGTCAGACAACCCCTGGATTGGAGAGCTGCTGTTCTAAAGAGGATTCCAGAAAAGCTGGTCTGATGCGGGGGAGTGGGGGTGGGGGAAGGGGTTCTCTGCCCACCCCCAACATCCCAGGCCCCCTGCCTGCCTCCCCAGATTCTGTGGCAGGAACCATCCTGTTACTGCAGACACAGACTCCTAGCCTGTGGGAAGGAAGTGCCTGGTGAATCCAAGTGTAATTAGGGGGTCAGCATTCAAGATTTTCATTGTCCCCATCACATCCTCCCCAGCATCACAGTGATGCAGGTCTCACTCAGTCCAACTGGGAGAGGGTGGAGTCTTGGGAAAGATCTGGGTTCAAACTCTGACTCTGAAAGTCACTAACCAGTGACCCTGGGCAGGAGACCACTCCTCACACCTCAGCTGCTCACTCTTCTGCTAAGAGGATGGTCGTGGAGGCCTCACAGGGTTGTTGTGGAGACAGAGCAGGAGGCTCTATGGGTCCACAGCCCTCACCCCTACACCCACCTCCAGGGCCAGGGGATCCCCACGTGGCTGCCCCTCTGTCTTTCCAGGTGCTAAGATCATAACCCCTCTCCATTTCCTGCAAGCTTTCCTCTCAGACTCATAGAAGAAGCTCTCAGAGGGTCAGGACAGAAAGAAGACCTAGAAATTTTCAAGGATGGCCACCAAGGCCCTTCTGAGCCACCAACCTAGGACCATCACCCTCATCAGATGGGAAAACCAGGCCCCATCACAGAGCTGGAGATGAGCCCCCAGGTGCCCTGACCCAGGTTCATGTCCCCTGGCCTGCAGCCCTCCCATCCCATCATCCCCAGTGGTCCTTCTATGACAGAGCCATCCCCAACATCTGGGGCACAGTGGGGCATCAGGGTTCCTTGGTGTCCTTCTGGGGTGGCTGGTAGTTGGAACTCCCCAGGCTCCCATGATGCAGCCTCCCACTCCCGCCCCCGCCCCCATCCAGGGCCAGCAGGGTACCTTGGCCTTCTGCAGCAGCAGCTGATAACTGGACCCGCCCAGCCTGTCGGTGTTGCAGAGACCCCTACCTCCGCCCCCCAGCTCCGCCCCCCACATCCACCCCCAACGCCAGCTTACCTTGGCGTTCTGCAGCGGAGGCTGATAACTGGACGGCCGGTAGAACATCCTCTGGGCGGTGTCGGTGTGCACGTCCCCGAGGAAGAGCTCCTCCACCAGGCGGTCCAGGCTGTGCGGCAGGTGCTGCTTCTCCACTCGCACTAGCTGCAGCTCGTGCATGGCGAAGTTCACGGCCCGGGTGCACTCGCGCCCGCCCTCCTCCTGCCACAGGTCGTAGGGCACGTCCTGCACCCAGGCACCCCCGGCAGGCACGAAGCCGGGGCACGTGTGGTTGACCAGCTGCCCCAGCCTCTCGGCCACCGCTTCTGAGTGGCACACGACCTGTACCCGGTGCAGCTGGTAGTCGGCCTCGGTGCCACCGCGGATGATCCAGGAGGCCTGGCGCAGGCGGATCTTGCCGCGGACCACCAACGTGTAGGTGGGGCTGGTGCAGCGATTGCCGCCATAGTAGAACTGGTAGGCCTTGAACGTGTTGTTGTGGTAGAATCGGTAGGACCTGGTGATGAACTCGGGGCCTGACCGCACCTCACAGCTGTGGGAAAGCGGGGCAGAGACCCAGTAAGCCCGGAGCCGCAGGAGGGGGGCATCACAGGGGCCCAACCCCTCACTTCACAGCTATAGAAAAATGGAGGGGTCCTGTGAGCACATTAAGCGGGGGGAGGTCCTCACAGGGGTCTGGCCTCTCACCTCACAGCTGCGGTCAATGGGCTGGCCAGAGAATCCATCCATTCATCACCTTTAGCCAGATCCTAGTCTTGGTGACGGGGGAAGGCAATGGCACCCCACCCCAGTACTTTTGCCTGGAAAATCCCATGGACGGAGGATCCTGGTAGGCTCCAGTCCATGGGGTCGCTAAGAGTCGGACACGACTGAGCGACTTCTCTTTCACCTTTCACTTTCATGCACTGGGGAAGGAAATGGCAACCCACTCCAGTATTCTTGCCTGGAGAATCCCAGGGACGGGGGAGCCTGGTGAGCTTCCGTCTGTGGGGTCGCACAGAGTCGGACACGACTGAAGCGCCTTAGCAGCAGCAGCAGTAGTCTTGGTGACATTGGGACGTTCCCCTCACCAGTCTTGGCCTTAACCTGCTTGTGTCTATTATTTATTTATAAATGTAGTAGGTATGGTAAATCTGGTTTGAGCCATGTGTGGCTAAATCAAGCTGTGAAGCTGACATCCCAAAGGCCAGTGATTCTCAAAATTACTGTTTGCTTACAAACTGGCATTAGGGCTTCCCTGATGGCTCAGTGGGAAAGAATCCACCTGCAATGTAGGAGACGCAGGAGATGTGGGATTGATCCCTGGGTCAGGAAGAGGAGGAGGAAATGGCAACCCACTCCAGTATTCTTGCCTGGGAAATCCCATGGACCGGGGACTACAGTCCACAGGTCACAGAGTCAGACACAACTGAGCATTACTGGAAGTGGGTGCCATTCGCTGGGGAGAGACCTTCACCTGCCAGCAGATGCTGAGTGGACATACTGCACCCAGTGGTCCTCTGAGCATCTATCTCTTTGACAGAGGGAGAGGAAAGCCATATTCCCCCCATCCCCCAGGGAGAAAGGAGTCCTTCCGTGTAAGCAGGCATTCATGTCTGCTGCCATGGTTTAGACAAGAGCACCACTGATTTCTCACACCTCATCTCACTTGAGAATCTGCTGATCCATTTCTGAGTTCGCATCCACTTGCTTCTCCATCAGCCCCCCGACTCTGACTCCCCTCAGCCAGCCCTCAGCCATCTCCAGCTGGAACTAGTCTCCAGCTTTTTAATTGGTTGTCCCCAAGTTGAGACGGGCTGGGACCCAGGACCCTTGGCTGCAGTGCCTGCACCTGGACACACCTCTCCTCCAGCAATGGATACACTGAAACTACGAGACTAAAAATAACTGTGTGCATGTGCAGTTGGGCAAATTATGGACAACAAGATACAGAAAGACCAAAAATCCTACTGCCTTCTGAAGAGCCGGGAGCAAAAGCAGGGGACTATGTGTACCCCTCTTACCCACTGCACTCAACACCACTTAAGGGGCGGGCAAACCACCTAAGCCATCCTACCAGCTGACCCCTGGACACATCCCCTACCCTCATCCCATGTAAGGAACAAGCTTGCCCTTCCCTTGGGGGGTTGTTGTTATCCTTGTTTAGTTGCTAAGTCATGTCTGACTCTTGTGATTCCATGGGGTGTAGCCTGCCAGGCTCCTCTGTCCATGGGATGTCCCAGGCAAGAGTACTGGGATGGGTTGCCATTTCCTCCTCCAGGGGATCTTCCCAACCCAGGGATCGAACCCAAGTGTCCTGCATTGGCCGGTGGATCCTTTACCACTGAGCCACCTGGACGAGCAAGGCAACCTATTACTTCTTTTTGCTCCCCTCTGCTGCAGCAAGAGTCCCAGTAAAGCCTGGCCTGAATTTCTTGTCCAGCCTCTGATTAATTTCTATTGATTAAGGAGGCCGAGAACCCTACTATCCCCAGTCACTCTTTGCACCATCCCCTTGAGCCAGAGCATCCTTCAGTCACACTGCATCGGGCTGTTATCAGGGAGGGCCCTTACTGAAATCTCTTCAATGGCATCCCCAGTCCTCTTACATTAAAAGCCAAACTCACAGAGACTTGGCCTGCAGGGGCCCTGGGAGCTGGCTTAGCCTCCTCCTTGGCCTGCTGGGGGCTGTCCTGCCCCCGCCCCAGGCACATGGGCTACGTTGGTGCTTCTTCAGTCCAGCCTCTGCTTGCCCCACAGCAAGAGCTTTTCCCAGTCTTGCACGCCCAAGAACATCTCAGCTCAAGTGTTCTCATCGTGGTAGCCCTTCCCACCCCAGCCCATCCTAAAATAGGGGCCCTGAGATTCCCCTGGAGCACCTGTTGTTTTTTTTTCCCCTCCTCGTAACACTTCTTTGTGTGTTTATTTGTGAAATTCCTGAAGACGTGTCTGTTTGACTCTCTGCTACACACACAAAATCTAGAACTGTGCTCAGGCGCAGCAAACATTTATGCACTTCAGAAATATTTGTTGAACAAAATGATAAGTTATTGTCTGTGCCAATATTGATGAGGAGGTTATTCTGAGAAACCCCATTTTTAGGAAAACAAAAAACCTCTGGGTCTTCCTTGTCTTATTCGTTTTTTCCTCTCTTCTCCGGATGCCTGTGAACCCTCCCCGAGGCACCTGGGCAGGGTCTGCACAGAAGGCGTCAGATGCCACTATTCCTTAGCCTAGTTAGCCATGTGAATTTGCAACAATTTAATGGGCAGGGCCAAGACTACAGGTCTGCCTCTGGGCTATTTTTTAAAAGCTCTAATGGAAGATAAGCCAGAGCTCAAACTGGGATAAATCTCAGCTCCACAGCCTGGAAAAGAAGCCAAGAGCTGTGCCCTGGCTGGTCCAGGCAGTGTGGGTCCCTTTTAACGTACTCTCAGACTCTGAAGCTGGATATCAACTTACCAGAATACCGCTAGACTATTTAGACCATCAGAAGCTTGCACGTCATGTTTCAGGGTTGGTGAAACACAGACTCCTCGCTAATTTCACTTGCTAATGGTTTCTTTTCATACACGAGTGGTCCTCAGGTTCAGTAAACAAGGACGCTTTCACTCCCGGGTGGCTTCACAGTGGCACCGTATCCCCACTGCCCAGGCTAAGGTTTCTGCAGGACCGAGCCCTGTTTCTTCATCAACCCAGGCTTCCAAGAGTTGCTTGGCCTTGAGTGAGAACTCAGACAACCCCAGGATTACTGTGGGTTCTAGAAAGTCTCTGTGCACCTGAGAAACCCTAAGAAGTGCACTTGCTGGGCCCTCACGCCCGGCTGCTTACCCGGTGGACACCCAGTGGCCCTCGATGGCGGGTGGCATCTGCACAGTGATCCTGGCTCCATTGTGGAGGTGTTTAAGCATGTGATGACACTGGGATTCCTTGAAGGCCCGCCAGGCGCTTTTCTCCAAGGACCTGGGATGGGTCCTGCTGTCCAGATGAAGGAGAGCAGAGCCCTCTCCCAGCCCTGAAACAGAAACGTGAAAGCAGGTGTCAGTGGAACCCTAGAGATGTGAGGCAGAAGGAGGAACTTCCCGGAGGCAGGGACGTCCCCCAGCTGGGAAACGCCAGGTCTAGAGCTGTTCCTGCTCTCGTGGAATTCACACACCTCAGTGGGAAAGGGTCTCAGGAGATCCTTGCCCAGCTGAGAATATGGGTTCTGGGGAGACAATGAATGTGACTTCCATGATGTCACTTGGCAAGTCCCTAGCAAAGCCAGAGCCCAAAGCCAGTTTCCTGAACCAGCCAACAAGGCCACACCTCTGGGAGCAGCTGTGCAGGGCTTCAGGGGAGAAACGCCCATGCCTCAGGGCCACCAAGGCTGGAGACAGGGCTGGAAGGATGGCAGGAAGGGAGGTCAGGAAGGTGGACAGGCCAGTGACACACAGACAGCAGTGGCCTCAGCAAAAGGGTGAAAGGAGATGGCGGGAGAGGCCCGTGGAGCTCAGGAGACACCCCGCCATAGGGGCTCCCTTCTGCCTGCACTACCTCATGCATCTCGGGGTCATCGGTCTCCAAGTGGATACCCTCTAAAGGTGATGCCAGTCCTCCACTCGCCCTTCAAGGGGGCAGCGGTGATTTCCCCCAGTGATCTTCCAGAGCTGCCACTCAAAGTTGGTGACAAACAAACATATGTTACAGGGTTTAAAATATGAGTGACTGCAAGAAGACCGAACACTTGTAAATGTTTTCCAGGGTAGAGGGGACCTAGGACGAAACGTCTCTTTAGTACATGTGGACCAGATTGGCTAAAGTGTGCATACCACTGTGTGTTCAGGGAAAGGCAATGAAAATAGATGGAGCTGTCTTTCTGAAAGCCTGCTGTTTCTTCTGAGAGTTACTCCTGAAGTAACTCATGATCTGATGGGTCCTTACTGTGGACCCACTAGGTATTCAGCACTGTGTTAGCAAAAAACAAAACAAAACCAAAAAAACCACTATTAGACAAACACACAACAATAAAAGATGGGTGTTAACAAAACTGATTGTGGCAATCGTTTCATAATAAATGTTAAATGCTATGTCACCACCAACTCTGTTCGGCCAAACCATGTGAATCACACCCAACTTAGAGTGTGTGTATGTGTGTGTGCTCAGTTGTGTACAACTCTTTGCGACCCCATGGACTTTAGCCCACCAGGCTCCTCTGTCGATGGGATTCTCCAGGCAAAAATACTGGAGTGGGTGGCCATGCCCTCCTCCAGGGGATCTTCCCGACCCAGGGACCGAACCCATGTCTCTTATGTCTCCTGCATCAGCAGAGGGGTTCTTTACCAGTAGTGCCACCTGGTAATGTGGCGATGCTAAAACTCAGAAATCTGCATTAGGTGGTGTAGACACCAATGCTTAGGGCTGTTAAGTAAGGAGCCCTTTCCTGTGGCCTTGAACTCCATCCCAGTGAAGGCCCTTCTGCTGTAGCGATGGTCCTGGGTACTCCATTCCCGACCCTCCCCAGAGATGAGAAGGAATCAGGCAGGACACAAGCCTGCTAACCTGGCTATTTCTCTTTGCAAAGCCAGCCTGTTTTCAAAACACATGCACTTTGATTAGCCCCTCTGCCAGCCCCACAGTGAGGCCCCTTCAGTAGGTAGGCTGTGGCTCTGAGAAGGAGGAAAGTCTGGAAAAGTCAGGGGCGACCTGTTAGCAATCCTACATGGACATCCACCCGCACTGTGTCTTCTGGTGGGGTATCTATCCCAATTCCAGAGTTTCAGTTCCCATTTGTCTGGCACCTCTGTGGACCTCTCTCAGTTGGCTCTGAACTTCAGGCTGGAGGGGGGTGCCTCCACCAACCCCAAGAGCCATGATCATTCTGACAGTAGGAAGCACTTTCCTGAGTCCCCTGGTGGGAATGAAATGAAGAAATAATACAGTATAACTTGCCATCTGTTGAGTAGTCAATTGTGTGAGCAATTGTTACGTGGTTAAAAAAAAATAGACTTTAATTCAAGTCTTCAAGTCACGAGACACTGGGAACTGGGGAAGATTCTCTTTTAAATGTGACACTCAGCATTCAGTCAAGATGCCATGCTCTCAGATCAACCAAGCCAAGCTCTGTTCTAAAACTGATTTATATAAACCCCTTTACACTCTGCAAATGTGTCCCCGTAAAGCTAAGGAAAGCTGGAAGGGAGTGGATATGGGTGAAATGCCGGAGTTGGGCTGCTTGGGTTTGAAACTGGATCAGCCACTTAACAGATTTCATCAAACCCAAGACTTCAGTGATTGTTAAGATGCGTCATTATTTTATTACCAGTGACAAAAAGCACTTGCATTTAAACGATGACACAGGCCTTAGCAGCGGTGCCCAGACACCCTCAGAGCACAGCCTCTGACTGCTTCATCTCTGCAGAGAGATCCGGCCTTCAGCTGTAAAAGCTTCACTCGGGACAGTAACGGCTCTGCTCTACAAGGATCTCGACAACAAAGCTCAAACACAGCCTCGTCTTTTCGTGGGCATCTTCCCTTCCACATAACTGTTTCTCAGTGAGGAAACATGTAAGGGCAGTTACTTCCCACCCTCACTCTGAGATAAACACTCGACCCACTGATGTCACAGGACACCCCCGGCTCTCTTACTGGTCTGCCTGACTTCCACCCTGGTTTTGTTCTCAGCGCTGAGAGTGGAATTCCCTAATGGCTCAGATGGTAAAGCGTCTGCCTGCAATATGGGAGACCCGGGTTCAATCCCTGGGTTGGGAAGATCCCCTGGAGAAGGAAATGGCAACCCACTCCTGTACTCATGCTGGGAAAATTCCATGGATGGAGAAGCCTGGTGGGCTACAGTCCATGGGGTCGCAAAGAGTTGGATTTGTTCTCAGCGCTGAGAGTGGAATTTACAAGTGAATTCTAACACCTGGCTCAAACTTTCACTCTGTTTTCAGGACTAAGCTATTGGCAACTATGCCACAGATGGAGAGTAACAGGAGCTCACAGATAAGAAGTGAGGTGAGGACGGTATGGGCAGCTGGGTCCAGGCTCACGCAGGTGAAGACCCACGTCCCCAGCACGACTGCAACCCACAGGCTCACAGCAACTGGAAGATAGATGCACACCCACTGTATTTTATGAAAAGACATCAGTCCTACAACCGATGAAATACACAACGGCACCGTGACCACAAACCCATCACTCGGCCCCACAAGCTCCCGTGCGCTCACCTGTAAGGAGGAGGTGACAGCACCGCAGGGTCCTGGAGTCAGTCTCAGGACTCGCCAAGAGCGTTTCCTTTAGCACATGGTTCACAGTGCTTATTAGGTGTTAGTTGCTATTATTTTAGGGCTTCCCCAGTGACTCAGTGGTAAAGAATCCACCTGCAATTCAGGGGCCACAGGAAACGTGGGTTCGATCCCTGGGTCAGGAAGATCCCCTGAAGGAGGGCATGGTAACCCACTCCAGTATTCTTGCCTGGAGAATCCCAAGGATGCTGGTGGGCTACAGTCCATGGGGTTGCCAAGAGTCGGACAAGGCTGAAACGACTTAGTATTCACGCATGCTTTTATTTTAAATGATGATCAGGCTCTTGGAAGCCCTGAGAAAGCCCTTCCTAACTAACAGAACGGTTACCATAATGGAGAGAGTCCCCCTGAGCCTGGTGCGCTCTGAGCTCTGCATGGACAGAGTGCCCAGAAGTCTGGACAGAGTGCCCAGAAGTCTGGGCTCTCAGCAGCCGACTCACTGGTGACCCAGATGGAGAGGAGCATGGGGCCCCAAGGCCAGTGACAAGCGCTACTCAGCGTAACAAGTGCCCACGTGCTGCCACTCTGTGCAGTGTAGGGGCTGGAAGCACAAAGAAGAATGAAGCTGAGTTTTTCCAACATGGAGACTCTCAGGGTCTCCCCGGGCTGGATGTCCGAGGACCAGTGTGGATAGTGGCCAGGTCTGGGGAGGAGGTAGGTTTGGGGGTGGGGGAAGAGGGCATGGTGCTCAGGACTTGTGTGGTTGTGTGGGAAGCAGGGGCCACCCAGGGAGGGTGCCCATGGGCACCTTTATAACAAGGGAAGGAAGAAAGAAAATCCCCAAACTACCAATTGCACATCATTAGAGAACAGGCAAAGGGCTTCTAGAGACCAGTCCCCATCTTGCTGCTGCCCCTGTTGGACAACAGGAGCCACATCGGGGCCCAGGCGAGGTGTTTTGCCCAGGATGCCAGCAGGATGGAGGACTCAATAGACAACCCCTCCCTGGGATACAGGGCTACCCACCAGGTGCGGATGAATCTTTAGGGTGGGAAATGGGGCTGGAATTTATTCTCTTTTTATCTTTTTCCTTCAAAGTACCTATCACCTTGATGGTTCTTAGGAAGCAAAACTGAAGGGGTCAAGTGGGAGCAGACAGGAGAAGCTGTCTCTAAGGGTCAGCTCTGGATGGGGGTTGCCAACACTCACCCAGCTTGCCTGGTGTGAGTCATGGACACCTGTCCCCATGTGAAAGTGAAAAGTGTTAGTCGGTTGTGTCCAGCTCTGCGACCCCATGGACTGTATAGCCCATTGACCTCCTCTGTTGGGATTCTCCAGGCAAGAATACTGGAGTGTCGCAATGAAGAAACAGACATAGAGAACCGACTTAAGGGGAGAGGGGTGGATAAGGTGAGATGTATGAAGAGAGTAACATGGAAACTTACATTACCACTTGTAAAATAGATAGCCAACAAGAATTTGCTGAATGTCTCAGGAAACTCAAACAGGGGCTCTGTATCAACCTAGAGGGGCGGGATAGGGCGGGAGATGGGAGGGAGGTTCAAGAGGGAGGAAATATATGTATACCTATGGCTGATTGATGTTGCAGTTTGACAGAAAACAACAAAATTCTATAAAGCAATTATCCTTCAATTAAAAAAAAAAAAAAGAATACATAAGTGAGTAGCCATTTCCTCCTCCAGGGGATCTTCCCAATGCAGGAATCAAACCCAGGTCTCCTGCATTGCAGGTGGATTCTTTAGCATCTGAGCCAGGCTCCGTCTAATATCCAATCAACGGCTGGGAGTGAAAAGGCTGCATGAGGCACCCAGTTCAGCTGTAGGGGAGGCCGTGTGGATCCCCCCTCCTTATACCCCAGGACTCCCTTCCCAGGATCAGCCATGGGGTACCCTCCAAGACCAGTCTTAGACTTCTGGCCAACCCAGGGCCCCATTTTCTCACATTGCCAGGATTGTGTCAGCTCCAAATCTGGGACTGAAACTAGCAACTCACTCATTCACACCATCAGAAAGGCTCCGGAGGGCCAGGCATTCACTCTGTAGGCACATCCTACAGTTGGGGGAGAAACCAGACCCCAGGGCTTATGGAGGGGCTCGTAACGGGGAGTAGGCTCTGAGTTCAGCCTTGGGAGGGTTCCTGGAGGGGCCGCTCTGTCCTGAAGACAGTGGATGTGGTCCAGGCAGTTTGCAGCCCACGCCCAACACAAGGAGGAAGGATGGAGAGGCCTCATGGAGGAGAGACCCCGGTGTGGCCAAGGATAGAGCCCTGTGTATGTCAACTTGAGCATGGTGTGGGCTGGACCAGGGAAGAGGAACCTAAAGCTTTTAAGCAAACTAACACAGGATAAGGATTCCATTTGGGAAAGCCTGCTTTTTCCTTTTTGGAGGGATGAGCAGCAGGAGGATCAATTATGAAGCTTCTTCCATGGCTCAGTGTATCATTTTTGCCTGAATATGTGAGAAAGATGAGAGAAGGGAATTGCTTTCAACAAGCAGTAAATCTTCTCTGTGGTTCTAGAGAGGCATGGACCATATCTGGCATGTGGTAGGGAGAGGTCTCACCAAGAAGGTATTTAAAAAGGAAAGGAGGGAGGGAAAGACAGAGAGAGGAAACCAGGAGAATTACTAACCAGCACTAAGTCTGGAAATAAACTCTTGCAAAATACTTAAGGGTCCACTTTCACCCGTCTTCAACAGCTTAAATTGACATCCACCTCCAAGGTGGTGACGGTAGTAACAGTTCCTACCTGAGTGTACTTATTATCTATAATAGTGAATGTCTTATCATACATAATAACTTTAAAACCCTCCATTTGATTAGATTATCAGTATAATCAGAAGTGCGTTGGCTAATCACCACATCTGCTGTGTGTTGTCCTGTGCTAAGTCGCTTCAGCCGTGTCCAACTATTTGGGACCTTATGGACTATAGCTCGCCAGGCTCCTCTGTCATGGGACTTCCCAGACAAGAATGCTGGGAGGAGGTTGCCATTCCCTCCTCCATGGAATCTTCCCAACCCAATTCAAACCTGAGTCTCTTAAGTCTCCTGTATTGGTAGGTGGGTTCTTTACCACTAGCACCACCTGGGAAGCCCCGTCACCATATTTGGTTGTTGACAATTCTGCCATTGAACATTGAATGCAGTTGACATGACAGTCTTTCAGGTTCTTAAGGCGGTGCACGGTGAGGTTACTGTTAGGAACAGCAGTGCCTGTGGGTGGTGCTCTGGATGCAGCAGTCATGGGTGAGCAGGTAACAGTCCTATTTAGGCCATGAGAGGGTCCCCCTCTCTGTGTTTCTCATATGAGTGAGGAAACACACATGTATGATGCACACACAAATAACATCAAGGTTTTGGTGAACTAAGGAGTCTAGATGTATTGGTCAGTTGAGAAGACTAGATCTTCGGGTCTCATTCGTTAAGTTTAGTTGCAAATGACTACAAGGAAAAGACCATCTCAAAGGTTAAACAGCATCAGCACAGGTAGAAAGGGGCTATTTCTAGGCTTCAAGGTGATTCTGGCCAGTCATCGAACAGGCGCCTTTGTGCCCCAGTACAAATTAAAAATTAGAGGAATGGGAATGGTAACTACCATCTGCAAAATACTTGAAGATTCACTTGACTCACATGTTATGTCATTTCTCAAGTATCAGGCACATGAACAGAAAGGAGCAGAGGAAAACCAGTCTTCAAGGTCAAGGGTGTTAGGAAGAGCCAGGCCCTGATACAGCCACACCCAGCCGGCCCAGTCAGTGGTGCTCTGATGAAGCGGCTATCAATGTGACTTCACTACAGAATAGTCTCTGACATCTGAGGTCTCAGGCCTGGGCCCAGATCAAATGGTTATGGCAACAGGGCAGCTTATTTCAAGTACAGGACCCTGGAAGGAGACTATTCTCTTGCTGAAAACAAACTAATTCCTCAAGGCTCAGGGGACAACCTCATAGATGACCTCTTGCAGAGAATTACATGAGTTCCTGGGGCTCTGGAGTATGTGTTCACATGCCTGGATGTGTGTGTGCATGTGTGTTCCTGCATGTGTGTGTGCAAGAGCAACTCATTCCCACAGGCAAAATCACTCACAACAGAAGTGCTAAATGACTCCAGAATGACCTTTACTTCTACCATGATTGACAGTCTACTGTTCAGACAGTGAAAACTCCCAGAGATAGCAAATAAAAGACCAGATTTCCCCAAACAAGAGGAGACACAGGATTAACCATTTACCCAGGGATTTGTGCCCTAAGTTCAAGGCCCATGGGGCCAGGTGACTGTTTACAGCCTCCAGGTCTCCAGGCTCTGCTCACTGTAAGCACCCCTGAACACTGGCTTCAACAAGGACAATGCAGTATTTCTCTATCACCCACGCTGATCCCTGAACCCATGCTGTTCTTGAAAAGTGAGCCAGGCCACGGACAGGATCAGACAGAAGGTGAAGGGTGGGTGTGGAGGGGGGACAGAGCAGTGACTCAGAGCCAACCTTCACCCCTCAGCATGTGGGCTGCAGGCCTACTGGGTGCAAGGTTGTATTACACGAGGCCGGCCTCATCACTGACACATGAAGGGAAA
The DNA here is from genome assembly GCA_935064755.1 of Tragelaphus eurycerus. Taxonomy (NCBI): domain Eukaryota; kingdom Metazoa; phylum Chordata; class Mammalia; order Artiodactyla; family Bovidae; genus Tragelaphus; species Tragelaphus eurycerus. The sequence goes on from CAKXYN010000023.1 coordinate 21,460,551, forward strand.
CTTGGGGGAGAGATATGGTGTGTGGCCACATCCCCAAGTTCTCAGTAACATTTAAAAAATCTGAGTCCCCTCGATATACTCCGCAGCTTCTCGCCTGCCCATCTAGACTGAGGACCCAACACTCCAAACCACCGTCCACACAATAAAGTGAGAAATCAGTTGGGAAGGAAACACTTCCAGGCACACTTGGACACTTGGGACTGAACTCACCTCTGAGCTGGGTAGTCACTGCAAAGGTGCTTTAATGCTTAAAAAAATAATATTGAAACAGCCAAGTAAGTATAACATCAAGACACGCACAATGGTGGTTTCAGAGGGCTGCGGGTCTCTGAAAGACCCATCCCTGCTCACCATGCACCTTGTATCCTGGATGCAGCATGACCTGTATCCCTCTTGCACAAGAGCAAGGATGCCTCTCTGGGTGGAGCATTGTGATGGAGACAAATTCATGGAGAGACGACAGGACAATGGGCGACATGCAAGTGATCACTCCACCAAGACATCGCCCAGCCCATGAAAGGGGCCCTCGAGACGGTGAATGGGCCATGAGGTCGGAAGGCTGCTCCACCACCCACACAGCTGCCATGTTTTGGAACAAAAGCTGGAGTTCACTCCAGACGGGCACCTACACTCACCACGCTCTTGTTTTTATTTCCATGTCTCTGGAGATCAAAGCTGAGAGAGTTGCTTTTGCCAGTCTTTAAACTTTCTTATCTGAAAGCATTTTCCCTTTATGAGAAACACAATAAAGTCAAGATTTCAAATTCCTGCTTTCATTTAACTTCAGATGAAAACAAGGTAATTCTCTAAGTCGTTTTCTTCTAAGGCCTCAGTGTCCGGGCCAGACGGTGGGGTTGAACCACAGATGGCAGTTCTGCCCACTAGGCCTGGAGCTGATGGCTGCCACCACAGACTGTTCGCCACAGTCATGTGTGTGAGGTGTCTGTGACTTTGTATATGGTGCGTGTCTGTGTGTATGTTGTGTGCATGAGGTGTGTTGTGTGTGCATGTGTGGTGTGTGTGTGTATGGTGTGTGTGTGTGTGTGGTGTTTGGGCATTGTGTGTGCGTGTGGGGTCTTCACAGTATGTATGTACGTGGTGTGTACATGGTGTGTGTGTAGTACCTATGTGTGTGTGGTATGTATGTGTTTGTGTATAGTGTGTGTATATGTGCATGGTGTACATGTGGTGTTGGTATGGTATGTGTGTGAACGTGTCTGTGGTACGTGTGTATATGTTTATGGTGTATGTGTATGTGGTGTGTGTGTGTACATGGTGTATGTATGGTATGTGTGTGTGTGGTATATGATGTGTGTATACATGCTATGTATATGTGCATGGTGTGTTCATGGTATGTGTGTCTATATGCATGATGTGTGACTGTTTATGTGGTGTGTGTATATATGTTATAGTATGTGTATATGTGATGTGTGTGTACGTGTATGGCGTGTGTATATGTGGTGTATGTATGGTGTGTGTACGTATATGTGTATGGTGTGTATACGTAGTGTGTGTGTGTGTGTGTGTGTGTGTGAGTTATGGTGTGAGTGTATATGTTATGATGTGTGTGTGTGTATGGTGTGTCTACGTGCACGGTGTGTTGAGTGTGTGGAGTGTGGTACTCCCAGAAGGGAGAAACACTGTAGTCAGGGCAGTGCGCCAACCTCCCGGCTCTGGGCTCTCCATAAGCTCTCCCCTTCCCCAGGTGTTCTCAGGAATCTTCAGGAAGGGGCTGCCCCTCCTCCCAGCCTTGTCCCCAGCCGGCAGGGACACAGGCACCAGGAGGCCCTGGTAGACAGACCTGGTGACTGAATGGCTGAAGGAAGGAGGCTAGAAAACCCTTCGAGAACAGGAGACCCTCAGTCACTGCAGGGTGACTTCACATCCTTTCTCTGACCTAGGTTCCTCCGATTACATGACTTTCCAAAAAAATTTTGTTCCCAAAGTGAGAAGAACTAAACGGCCTGTGCACACAATGTCAGGACACAGCAGGCGCTCCTCCTGGGATGGGATGGTGACAGACTCTCCTGAGCTTTTCCCCAGGATCACTTCCACCCCACACAGGGGCTCCTAACGACACTCATGCCACGTAATCTTCCAGCAGATGCTCACAATCACCAACGTACCTTTTCACATTTCTAGTCCCAAATGTTTTGCGCTTCCCTTCAGTTGATTCTATCAGGCTGTCATCAGCCTGTCCCTTAACTATATGCATTTGCACAGCCCTGTCTCCCACTGATGTTGAGCTCTTTACTCACTTAGGGAGAAAAAGAAGGAACACAGCTACAAAGAGTCAGCTCAGCCACATGCTTGAGGCCGGTCGGTTTCTTCCACAAAAGAATATTTACCATCTGCCTACGACCCTTGCTCCCTGCTATGAGCAGCTGAGTCCTATTTCTTTTCAAGATTTTATTTTATGGCGAAGGGGGAAAAGGTACACAAGAACTGCCTTCAGTAAAAATAATATTTCAAAGATTCTATTTAACCCTATTGCAATGTTTCCTTGAATTCTGTTGGTTAAGCAATCTTTTGGTAATCCACACAGTTTTTTTTTTTTTTTTTAACTTTAAGAGACTACACTCAAGTGAAAGAGAATAGCTCAAAAGTGTCTTCCCATTTCAGAAAAGTCAACGAATGCTACAAAGTAAAAGGTGTTGAGGAGAAGACCGTCTCCCCAACATTGCTCCAAAACTTTATCCCAAACTTTTTGTTTCCATCAGCAGAGAGAATCAGCACTCAGGGCACATGACAGCACCACTTATTCTGAAACACCTCGTGTTAATCTGTGTTCTGGAGCCAGATGACTTTTGTGACTTTTCATCGAAGCAAAGAAAACAGCAACAAGGGACATCCCTCAGCTGCAGACCTTCACGACATTCAGCCAGTTTTATTTGGACTAAGAACTGCAATTGTTCTCAGGAGGTGAAGGAGGGGCAAGTAAAACTGACATGCATGCTTTCACATCATCACATTTTGAACTTGAGTCTCTCACCACATTTACAGTTTTTTTAAAAAAAGCTAAAATAAACAAAAAGGCTCCTGTCTTGCCAGACCCTAATTTACTCACCAATAGGATCTAGGGGTGATTTATGACTTGCCTGAGTTGAAATAAAAGTAACCCCCAAACTGAACAAAGATCAGATGCCAAACACAATAGTTTCTCCAGCATCTTCACCTGGAATCTTCCTGAAGGTCTTGTGCACTCTGTAATCTTATTAATGAGACTTCTTGGTGGAACAAATAATCTATAAATGATGTCAGGAACTAAATTAATTAAAGTTGGCCCCAAGTACATGCATCACCATAGAAAATATGTTTTAATCTACTAATTGCTACCATATTAATAAATAAACAAATGGCATCCTAAGATTGTTTTTGCTATTCAGTCACTCAGTCATGTCCGGCTCTTTGTGACCCCATGGACTGCAGCACACCAGGCTTCCCTGTCCTCCACTATCTCCCAGAGTTTGCTCAAACTCATATCCATTGAGTTAGTGATGCTATCTAACCATCTCATCCTCTGCAACCCCCTTCTTCTCTTGCCTTCAATATTTCCCAGCATCAGGATCTTTTCCAATACCAGGAGAAAAATCATTAAGTCATTCTAAGAGTACAGGCAATTTCCTTCAGACTGATGACTTCTCTTAAGATAAACGATCAAGCTCCATCTGTTACTACAGAATCTTTAAATACCTGCAAGACCCCTAAGTACAGAGTAGGACACACTCTGAAGCCACTCCCTTGGGTCAGATAGATTAATGCCTGTATTTTGTTAAAAGTACTTCAAGTAAGTAAAAATAGGTCAGAAAAGGGGGAAAGGGAGAATACTCAATTCTTTCTTGGTGCTCTACACTACCCTAAGGCATCATAACAAGCAAGCCTCTCTCAGATCACAGAGATTTATATCCAGAAGGACCACTCCCTCACTTTCTCCTCTGTGTTGGAGCCCCAACGAGCGCAGCTGGTCTGTGGGCAACATCAGTGTGCATAATTATGCCACAGGAGGTTCACTTTGAAATGGGATGACTTTTTGTAGGATTATCCTCGTCATCCCCTTAAACTTGGCAAACCTTGTTTTTTTATCTTACATTCTTTCATCATATGTATGCCTGCACACACAAGTGCACACACATGCACACATGTGCACATGTGCACAGGGGCTGGCCCCACTGGCTTACTCCCCTTTCCTGACTCCTTCCCGGCACACTGTGGGTCTGGGTAAACCCCGACCCCAAGGAGTTCAGGCTGACTTCAGCTGGAGTCCAGAGATATGGGGCTAGATTTGAGCCACACTGAGGCTGCACTTGGGCTCCCCTTACCCGTTGGCACTAGCGCAGCTTGCACTGTGGTGCAGGAGTGTGGTTACAACTTCCACCCCTCAAAACAAGGAGGAAAAATTCAGGACAGGTTGGCCTAGGCTGCATCTCTGAGGATGGCTTTTGCAGTCCAAAAGGCAACTGGCCTTGTGCAAAAAAAAAAAATTCTGTTCATGCCAATTTCAAATACTTTTTTCACTTTAAAGGCATTCACCCATATGCCCATTTTCTTTCAACTACAATGAGAGGTTTTTTAGGGGACACTCTCCCCTTCATCCTCTCTCTCTGCCTCTCGTTTCTGGTGTGGGTGGCAGCTGCCGTTTGATCTGCCCGTGGGCTCTGATTTGTTTCATGTTTCAGCCAAAGATGAAGACTGCTCTGTAATTCCAAGCAGATGGGCCGAGGAGCACAACCCTGTAATTACACCTTCTCTCTTTCTCTGGCCCTCGAACTGCGAGTCTTCCAACCTGACTTTGAAAGTCTGGGATCGCTGGGGTTCTGGGTACACCTTGGCCGTCCAGCAGGTCTGGCCCAGCCCAACTGGTTCACAGGGCCTTTGGAGCTGTGCTGCCCACTCCGCCCGCCTGAGCAGGACGACAGAGAAAACAGACGCTCAGGGCTCCCAGGGTGCTGCCCCTCCCTCTCCTAGATGGTCTGAAGGGTCACTGCCTGACCGCCTTATGAAGCTAGATCAGAAACCTAGAGGCCGCTGACCTGCTGATCTGACGTGCAGAGGTCATGGTGGGTGTGGAAACAGGAGAGCTCTGCTCCTGGTGGACACTCTACTAAAGGGCCAGGCCTTCACCTGTACGGAAAGCTGACCCAGGACATCTGGATCAGCACACGTGCTTGCCATCACCCAGCCCCACAAGTCTGCCTTCCCACCCCAGAGCAATGCGGTCTTACTTTCTTTAGTGCAATTTCTGGAGTACTTGTAAAGCCTGCTGCTCTCTAGCTGGGGGTTTACTGGGACCGCTGAGAACATGTGACACACGAAGCAGAAACAAAACCCACGAGAGCAGGAGAGAAGCAAGCTCAGGTCCCGGAGAACTGAGGGGACTAGTTTTAATTACCACCCCTCTGCTGCTGCGAGGACCCCACTCCCTGAAAGTGCCTCCAGAGAACCTACCGGTCCACCTGGGACAGATCCCTCCCCAGCCCCTTGAGACACTCGTTCTCCGAGGGGCGCGCGAGAACACCCGCGCTGCTTTCCCCCTGAAATGATCACAGTCCTCTGCACGGTTCCCCCCAAAGCCTGGAGCTCAGCGCGAGCCCCCTGCGCTCTGACACTCTGTGAAGGGCGCACAGCCTACGGGTCCTCGACGGCCTGTAGTCCGAAGCCCCGCGAAGTGGACACAAGTGTCGTGGGACTTGGACGGAAAGTCTGAGCGCGCGCCCTTCCAGAGAGAGCGCGGCCGACGCCCGGGAACGCGAGCCTCTTCAGGGCGCCCAGGATGGGGCTGTGCCTGGCCGCGAGGTCACCTCGGTTCTAGGGAGTCCCCGCGGGGACACCCTCGGCTGCCGTCCCCCCCCCCCCACCCCCACCCCCGGACTCACCGTGAAGCAGGAGGGCCGGGAACAGGGATGTGAGCAGGAGGCGGCGCACACAGGACATCTCCGGGCCTCCTCCGGGACCGCCCGCGCGCGCCGCACCGCCCGCCGTCCGGGGACCCAGCTCCCCGGGACCCGCCCGCAGTCCGGGCGGCGCGGCCCGGCGGCGCGGGGACAGGGCCAGGCACGATTCAGGCGGCCGCCGCGCGCCCCATGCCCGGCCTGGCCCCTCCGCTCCCGGCCTCCCGCCCCGCGCCCGGCCCTGCGCGCCCGGCCGCGCCGCTCCCGCACGGCCGCCGCCGCCGCTCCGAGCTGCACTGGCCACTGCTGCTGTGCCTCTTCATATTTCCAGGGCGCCGCCGCGGGAAGAGGCAAGGCGGGGCCTGGAGGGGGCGGGGCGGGGCCTGGGCGGGCCTGGAAAGGGCCAGGGGAGGGGCGGAGCGGGGGCGGGGCGATTGGACGGGGCTGGGTGGGCGGGGCATAGAGGGCGGGGCGAGAATGGGGCGGGGCCTGGACGGGGCGGGGTGATTGCCGGGGGGGCTGAGTGGGGCGGGGCGATGGGGTGGGGCGATAGGGTACGGCCTAGGAGGGCCGGGGAGCCTCCCCGACCCCTTGGGGGACTAGAAGGGCGCTGGGGTCCGCCGGCCCGGCTCCGCCCCATCGCCGCCCCTTCGCTCCCCTTCCTCTCCCCTGTCCCTCCGGCTCTCCCCTCATCGTCTCCCTCCTCTTCCCGCGGCCTTGCCGCCCCCCTCCTCTCAAACCTCATCCCCTCTCCTCCCCCAAGCCCGCCCCCCTTCCCTCCTCCTCGACTCCCACTCTAGGACAGGTTCTCCTGCGAGGGTTTCACAGCTCTAGGCCCAGGACCCCCTCCCGAAACGGGGAGCACATGTTCCTCCCCGTCCCTGCCCGCCCCACTCTGGGCAGCTCTGGACCGGTGTCTTCCCTCCTCTCACTGGGGAGGATTCCCCACTTGTGCAAGTGTAGGGACAAAGAGTGGGGCGCCTCGAGGCCGGGGTCTCCAGTGGGTTCGCGAGAGGTCCGCGTTCCAAGCTTGGGGTGTTCGTGCAACTGAGCAAGAGGAGAGGAGAGATGGCAGAAGGGAGAAAAGGCTCCTCCCACCCCTGTGAGGATGCTGAGAGCCTCCCCTGGGGGGTTCTCGAGCAGGCACAGGGAGGGATGTAGACCCCACTTCCAGTCTCCTCCCAGGAGACGAGGACTTGTGGGGACAGGGGGAAATTTTCAGGGGCACACCCCTTGTCGGTCTCCCCCTATCTCCCCTGCCTCCCGGCCCAAAGCTTGGTTCTGTTTAAGGTCTGTGGGTCTTGGGAGTTGTTCCGTTTTTCCTGGGCTTTGAAGATACAAAGGCAGGGACAGCCAGGAGCTGCCTTTTGGTCAAGGCAGCTGCCTTGCTTGCCGACTTGGGGGCTCACTCTGGTGGGCCCGGAGTTCTCTCTTCTGAGCTCCTCCAAGGCTCCCGGGCGCTCAGGAGGAGGTTTGTCAGTAAAGGAGGCTCAATGTCACCTCACACTGGCTGAGGAAAAGCAGGGACCACATGGAATTGGGAGGACATTCTGGACTCCGCTGGTGTTTTTCGTAAATAAAACACTTAGAAGGAGTGACTTCCATGAGTTTTCTGCCCCTTTGAACAAAGTAGCATCAATAATTCAACTCTTTGTGTTATAGACTCTCAGCACTAGTTGAACTTCAGCATCTTCGTAAAACTTGGTAAAACAGATGAGGGCATGTGTGACAATTTCCTTTTTTTTTTTTCTGAGAAAGCCACAGGTCTTTTGATGTGATGGTGCTGATACTGTTTGATGTGCTTTAATTTTTATCAACATCACTATCACTTTTCATCATTAGTTTGAGGAATCATAACATGCACCACCTGCCCACCTCACGAGGATGTGGTGAGGGTTGTGTGCCTATGTTTGCAAATCTGGAGGATAAAAGACTCTCATGTGTGAAAGAAGGGACAGTTGTGTCACAAAACCCTGGAGCAGGAACGTAGCTGAGTTGAGCTCGCATTGCAGCATCTCTCTCTGGACCCACTCTTCTCCATCCCTTGCTTGTGTCTGTTTCTAGGTTTGGGCAGTCAATTATGACCTGTGGGATTTGAATATTGCCCATGGGTCAATCAGGTTTAAAGCAGGAACTTGATTTCCTTGTGAATGTTGGCCAGTTGGGAATGATATAAACAGCATATTTGACTGCTTAAATAGGACTTAGCCTTGTCACCAACAACACACACTGGGAGGTGTCTAGCTTCTCTATGCCTTTTGTCATTGGATGCCTTTTAGTCTATCAGGAAATGTTTGAAGCAAGCAAATGAGAGAGTGTTAGGATGGTGTGTATAAGCAACCGGTCATTGAAATGTGAAGGTCATTCATCGCATGTTAGCAGAACAATTAGGTGATAATTTTCATAAATGATTATTTGATCCTGTCATTTAAAAGGAGAAGAAAACCAACAGGTCAGCCATGATTTGGTGTCATCATAAACATCAAATTGATACCATTTTTGTCTTTTCAACTGGCCTTACTGGTGTGGTAGAAACAGAGCCAGAATGATGTCACCAGTTTCAAATCTGTTTTGCCAGTTTATTTTCCACATGTGATGTCATTGCTTAAAATGCTTGACCCTCAACATCCAGCCAGAGTTGCTGCTCCTTGAAATTCCCTCACCGCCTTGCACTGGTCTAGAAAGACAGAGTGTTCTCAGTATAGGGCTCATTTTCTATATTATTTTTTGCGGTTGATATTAGTGTACTCCTCTTGCCTGGAAAATCCCATGGACGGAGGAGCCTGGTAGGCTGCAGTCCATGGGGTCGCTAAGAGTCAGACAAGACTGAGCAACTTCACTTTCACTTTTCACTTTCACGCACTGGAGAAGGAAATGGCAACCCACTCCAGTGTTCTTGCCTGGAGAGTCCCAGGGACTGGGGAGCCTGGTGGGCTGCCGTCTATGGAGTCCCACAGAGTCGGACACAACTGAAGTGACTTAGCATAGCATTAGTGTACTCACTTCTGGAAGAGAACAGTGATAAACAAACAAATGATTTAAGTTTTCTTAGAGTGATTAATGTGGATAGATGATTAGAGTCGCAGAATTGGAAGGGAGGCATTTCCAGGCAGGTAATAAGGTGACTATGGGCTGCACCTCAGAAGCTGGCCCCCTGAAACCAGCACAAGGAATTTCCCTGGGGCATTTGTAAGGACCAAGTCTTGAGCAGGTCCTGGGGTGTTGGGAGAGTTCCAGGCAGGTACAGCTGGACAAGATGCCCTTAGCAGCATCAGTAAGTAAGCATGTTAGACTATTTGGAGCTACTCATAAATAACTTTCGTCATGTTGATGGGGAAGAAGAAACACAAAGTGGCTGCTCCATTTCAGAGGCGCACTTGGAACCCATGACTATTCAGTCACCCACTCACAAGGCTGCTTACATGTTTACCAAGAGGTCTTTTCCCACGAGCATTGAAGATTCTCGGAACCTCTGTAGCTGCCTCAGTCTTTGAAAATCAGTCCTTTACTCTCCCCCAGTAACCCTGGATCATGAGCAGGTTTTCAGGGATGGACTGTGCTGGGCACAGAGCTTGGATGGTCACCTTGGCTGGATTTTCTCAGAAGATGTCTCATATCTTAGGGAGCACAGAGCAGCTCAGTGTTACTTGTGTTATCTTGGGAAACACAAGGACCAAAATCTTTTAAAGCTTTGGCCACAATTTGGTTTCCTAATGTCTGTGAAATTGATCTAAAGGCATGCGATCCTGCAAATCATTTGGAATTTCGGAGATCCCAGGCCTTTCAGTTCTTGAAGAAAATGACAGTTTTAAGAAGGATCATAGGGGGACTTCCCCAGTGTTCCATTGGAGTTAAGATCCTACAGGCCAGAGGGCAGCTAAGCCTGCGCATCACAACTAGACAGCCTGCACTACAGTGAAGATCCCATGTTTCCCAACTGAGATCTGATGCAGCCAAATAAATAATTTTTTTTAAAAAAAAAAAGAAGAGTCAGAGGAATTAAAGCATCAATTCCAGAACCTGTCTGACCGTGAATGTGGTCAAAAGCATCATCCCACATCCTCAGAGGACGGGCAAGGTCTCCAGGAATAGACTTCTCTCATAATTTGCTATTAGATGTCAATGCCAAGCCCATGACACCACGGTGATTCCTTGGTATATAAGAGCCCAGAGGACAGAAACGGAGCTAGGTTACCTCCCTACCCCTTTGATCACCTGAGCCAGTGTTTCCAGTATTTCACCCACAGCAGAGCTTCACTGGTAAAAACAATAAACTTGAAAAATCCTACCCATCTTCCTCAGAGGCAGAGCTAATAAAATTATTCCAAGGAGTCCTTAGAAAGAAATGGCCTTCTGGGTTATATCTTTAAAACATGTTAATTAGAGTAAACTCTATTTTGAAAATAATATGTCGTTTAGATGCATCTCTGAACAGCTGTCTTCTGAGCTTAAGAAATTAAAGTTTTCTTTCCATTTTACATTCATAGTTATCAGAGAAAACATTCAAATGTTTGTGAGCTCAGCAACCATTCCTTCATCCACCCACCCATCCATCCGCTAGCATGTGTTAATCAATTGCCAAGTGGTGATGCTAGCCGTAAAGAACCCGCCTACCAATGCAGGAGACATAAGAGGATGCAGGTTCAATCCCTGAGTCAGGAAGATCCCCTGGAGGAGGAAATGGCAACCAGCTCCAGCGTTCTTGCCTGGAGAATCCCACGGACAGAGGAGCCTGGTGGGCTAGAGTCCATAGAGCCACAAGGAGTCCAAACTGATTGAAGCGACTTGGCATACATGCATCTGAAAACAGGGGCAGACATGGATAAGGCTGTCAGTCTAACAGTCTCTTCACCCTGTGCCACAAATTTGTGTGGGGAGCTGCTAACAAACTGAAGCCCTACCCACTGAAAGAAAATAGAGATCTTCCAGGGGCAGGAGGCAATACAGGACTTGAGTAGCATTTCTGTCTGTACTTTCACATCCTCTTATAACATGTTTTCCTGTAGGGCTGGCTGGCTGCGAATTGCTTTATCTGCTCCACTTGATCATCTGGCTCTTTGAGGAAAGGAAGAAAATTGGGTATTATGTTACATCTCCTCCCCTGGCTCCTTCACAAGACTTTTCATAATGGGCATTTGTTGTGCTGGTTGATGAGGCTGGATAAGATCAGAGGATCAAGAAAGAGTCTTTATGAGGCCGACACGACCCTTGGCCACCGCAGGATACTGTGACAGAAGCAGGAAGAGAACACAGAAGCTCTGGCAGTCAACCTCAGCATGCCCTAGGTTGTTAGTGCGCTCGTAGCAACACTCAGACACGCTTGACAAATGAGAGGTGGGATGGCGCTCCGCTTAGGGGCCAGAGTCGCCAGGCTCAGATCCCTCGGCTCTGGGGCCTCGGGCAAGCTGTTTAACACAGCTGTGAGATGGGAGGAATAAGATTATGGGCCTGCCCATGGTCCAGCACTCTGTAAGCATGCCCTAAAAATAACCCGCTGACACTGAGCCCTGCCGCCGGACCACCTGGTGCAACTGCACCACAGCTCCCCATCCAGATTGCATTTGGTGGAGGAGGGTGTGAAAAAGACGCAGCTACTGCAATAATCTGTGGCCCACCAAAGGGTGAAATGTGTACCCACATTGCTGCTGCTGCTATGTCGCTTCAGTCGTGTCCGACTCTGTGCGACCCCATAGACGGCAGCCCACCAGGCTCCTCCATCCATGGGATTTTCCAGGCAAGAGTACTGGAGTGGGTTGTCATTGTCTTCTCCAGAGCAGTTCTCAGGGGACAACAATGAGGAAAAGTTTGAGAAACACTGTGTTAAAAGAATAAACTATAAGATGACTGCTATTATAATTAAGGATATACTAAACTTGTGCAATAACTTCGTTTCTGTATTTCACTGGGTACATTTTGATTATATGAAACCAAATTATGTTTCACTTCAACTGGACATCTGGATGGCCTTCTCCCATCTGGTTACATCATTGTAATATCACATTCAATATTGTTTATCTTTGATTTAAATACTTCAGCTATTACTAATCTCTTTTTACAGAGGGGAAAACGAAGGCCAGAGAGATTCAATAGTTTGCCTAGAAATCACACAACTTTTGGAGGATAGAAGCAGTAGGTTTTCTAACTCCCAGGAAGGTGCTGTTTTCAGCTCTAAAGTGTTAGTTGCTCAGTTATGTCCAACTCTTTGCGACCCATGGACTATAGCCCTCCAGGCTCCTCTGTCCATGGGAGTCTCCAGGCAAGGATACTGGCGTGGATAGCTATTCCCTTCTCCAGGGGATCTTCCCCACCCAGGAATGGAACCCAGGTCTCCTGTATTGCAGGCAGATTCTTTATCATCTGGGTCAACAGCACTCTAAGGATGTACTCTAAAAAAATAAATAAATGTCGTTTACCTCTCAGAAGTAGAAAATTGATTTCCATGTTGTTCTGAGATATTCAAACTCAAAGGGGCTGCTAGACAGGTTATCTGGACATTTATTGCAGTTGATATCTGGGTACTTGGGTCTGCAGTTCAATGTTTTATGTGTCAGTTCAGTCACTCAGTCATGTCCAATTCTTTGTGACCCCATGGACTTCAGCATGCCAGGGTTCCCTGTCCATCACCAACTTGCAGAGCCTACTCAAACTCATGTGCATCCCGTGGGTGATGCCATCCAACCAGCTCATCCTCTGTCATCCCCTTTTCTTGCTTCCTTCAGCCTTTCCCAGCACCAGGGTCTTTTCCAATGAGTTGGTTCTTCCCATCAGGTGGCCAAAGTGTTGGAGTTTCAGCTTCAGCATCAATCCTTCCAGTAAATATTCAAGACTGATTTCCTACAGGATTTACAGGTTGGATCTCCTTGCAGTCCAAGGGACTCTCAAGAGTCTTCTCCAACACCACAGTTCAAAAGCATCAGTTCTTCAGTGCTCAGCTTTCTTTATAGTCCAACTTTCACATCCATACATGACTACTGGGAAAACCATAGCCTTGACTAGATGGACCTTTGTTGGTAAAGTAATGTCTCCGCTTTTTAATATGCTGTCTAGGTTGGTCGTAGCCTTTCTTCCAAGGAGCAAGCGTCTTTTAATTTCATGGCTGTAGTCACCATCCGCAGTGATTTTTGAGCCCCCAAGAAAATAAAGTCTGTCACTGTTTCCATTGTTTCCCCATCTGTTTGCCGTGAAGTGATGGGACCAGACACCATGATCTTAGTTTTCTGAATGTTGAGCTTTAAGCCAACTTTTTCACTCTCTTCTTTCATTTTTATCAAGAGACTCTTTAGTTCTTCTTTGCTTTCTGCCATAAGGGTGGTGTCATCTGTGTATCTAAGGTTATTGATATTTCCCCCAGCAATCTTGATTCCAGCTCATACTTCATCCAGCCTGGCATTTCTCATGATGTACTCTGCATATAAGTTAAATAAGCAGGGTGACAATATACAGCCTTGACGTACTCCTTTTCCTATTTGGAACCAGTCTGTTGTTCCATGTCCAGGTCTAACTGTTGCTTCCGGACCTGCATACGATTTCTCAGGAGGCAGGTCAGGTGGTCTGGTATTCCCATCTCTTTAAGAATTATCCACAGTTTGTTGTGGTCCACACAGTCAAAGGCTTTGCCATAGTCAATAAAGCAAAAGCAGATGTTTTTCTGGAACTCTGTTGCTTTTTCAGTGATCCAGCGAATGTTGGCAATTTGATCTCTGGTTCCTCTGCCTTTTCTAAATCCAGCTTGAACATCTGGAAGTTCACACACAGTTCACGTACTTTTGAAGCCTGCTTTGGAGAATTTTGAGCATTACTCTGCTAGCGTGAGATGAGTGCAATTGTGCGGTAGCATGTGAATGAGCACATTCTTTGGCATTGCCTTTCTTTGGGATTGCAAGGAAAACTGAATTTTTCCAGTCCTGTGGCCACTGCTGAGTTTTCCAGATTGGCTGGCATATTGAATGCAGCACTTTCACAGCATCACCTTTTAGGATTTGAAACAGCTCAACTGGAATTCCATCACCTCCGCTAGCTGTGTTCATTTTATGTGTAAAATATCCAAACAGCCTAGTTTTTAGAACAGATCATTGCAATCAGTGAAACAGGTGGTTTGACCAGATAGCCACTGCAGTGTGGCCGTGTGGCTGTGAATTTCCAGCTGTAGAGTGCATGTCTGTTGTCATGGTTTCGGGTGTATGTGTCAGAGTGACGAGCCATGCAGGCTTGGCCGTACACACCACCTTCCAGCAACCTGAAGTTCAGGTCTCCAGGGCAGCCTGAGCCAAAACTAAACAGTGCTCTGGGCCACCAAGTTCAACAGTGCCAAGTCCACGGTCATGCTTAATCTCCACACTTGTGTAACATGCTATAATCCTCAAAAGGCTTTCAGATGCATGGTCCCTCTTGATCTCATGCGGTTTTATGTAGGCCGGAGGACAGCCAGGGCGGCCCTGACCTGGACACGTAAACCTGACATTGGAGAGGTTTATCGTGTCTGTGCTAATATCTCTGGCTGACACATGGCACTCTGAGGTGGTGCCTGTCTGCACATAGATGTTGTGTATTTCATTCATGTCAGATCACATCATGCCCCAACCTAGCATCTCTTTATTTTCGTATACAGATTTCGATGCCTTTGCTGCCTCTCTCCTTACAAAGACAGCAGGGGGGAACCTTTTCTAAACACACACAATCATTCAAAAAGCACAAGAATTAAGCTGAAAATAAGTTAACCATAGACACCTCAGAAAGCTATATGCATCTCTAGTTTGTTTTCTCAGATTTTGTCTAGATTTCTCATCAGCTTTAGCCCAGTGCCCAACTTAGTAACTCTCTATGGACCCCCAGTCGATGCATGGATACGAGATATTCTACTATACGGGAGCCCAGAGGTGAGTGAGAGATGCAGGATTTCTGGGCCAGGGTGGAAGCATAGCTCCCCCAGCACCGTCTGGACCAGCCACCCGAGCCTGGGCACCTGGGAACCTCTGTGTTTGTGTGGACAGGGCCCCAGCTCCCTGTGGGGGTAGGGGCGAGGGGGCAGCAGGACTTGGCTTTGCTGTGTTTATTTTGAACTCTGCAAAGCCAGATTTCTCTTTGATTTATATGATGGCTCTCGTGGTTTTATTTATGATGTTTAGCTGGGGGTGGAGAATTTGGTAACACCACTGGGGGCGTTGTATTCAGGTTCTGTTCTGACTCGTCAGTGTTATCTAGTTCTGTTCTGTTTTCCACCTTATGTAACATAAATTCAGCACCTGAATTATCCTAACTGTAAATCAGGTTGCAAAACCCTCCCCGTTCCCATGTGAAAACAAAGGAAGATCAGGGAAGTTGTGGCTCAGATCTCTAGGTCTGTGGGCTGATGGCTTCTCCTCTCCACATTTTGGGACCCCCCCACCCCCCGCCACCCGCCCACCCATGGCTTCCCCTGGTCTGTTCCCACCCCTGGGGAAGAGACTTGATAGACAGGGCAGTCACCAAAAGCTCTGTCTGCTTTTCATTCCACGCTTTGCCCCAGATCACCACCTCTTCCACTTTCTGGTGGCAATTTCTCCATCATCAGCAAGCCAGGGACCTGGGACTCCTGGTCCCTCTTCTCTGTTGGTCAGTGACTTCACCCAAAAGTCCTCCCATATAGGTGGGCAGGTGATGCATTTCAAGAACTGGACTATGATTCGGTTACTGAATACACAGACACAGCCTTTGTGTTGTCCATGGATGCTTCATGACATGGGAAAATGCTGATGTCACCCAGCAATGGTACTTTGTGTCACGATGGACCTGGCAAGTCAACTACACTGCATGAGGGTATGGCTGTCCCAAGACTCAAGAAAACTGTTCTAGTTCCGTACTACCTAAGGAAAACAGAGGAGTCTATTTTTACACCTGGGACTTGAACATCAATGTCAGCTATCACAGACTTGTTTAGAGCTCGTTATGAAAAGCAGTGTACCTGGCTCAAATAAACAAACCAGTAGGGCAGAGCCTAATTGATGCCTTAAGATCCCTTCTTTCATTGCTGAGAAGTTTACTGTTTTGGCTCAGATGGTAAAGAATTTATCTACCAATGAAGGAAACCTGGGTTCTGTCCTTGGGTTGGGAAGATCTAAAGAAGGAAATGGCAACCCACTCCAGTATTCTTGCCTGGAGGATCCCCATGGACAGAGAAGACTGGCGGGCTACAGTCCGTGGGGGTCGTAGAGTTGGACATGACTGAAGCAACTGAGCACAAAGAAAAACTTCTCATAATATTAAGATGCATGGTCTTCAACCTATTCAGTTAATTTCATTTCAAGTGGAGACAGAAGTTGTTACAAAGGAAAAATGAAATAGTTTAGCTTTAGCTCATTTGCTTTTTGAGGGGTGTAGTTTTACTTCCAGCTTATGAAATATACCAAATGGCTAGAAACCAGCCTAAAATTACACACACAAAGAAAAATAGCTGTATTAAATAACATTATTCTTACTACACAATGGAGCCATCTTTCAGGCAGCTGGTAAACAACCACGCTCTGTGTATGTGAGTCTGTGTGTGTGTGTGGGGTCTGTGTGTGTGTGTGTTTGCAGGGGTGTGGGGGGTGCCTGCTTCCCACATTCCCAGGATACCCATGGTAAAATGAATAAACTGGAGAAAAAACAAACCAGAACTGGGCCAAGTGAACACTGCCAGCCGGTTGACAATCTCCTGGGAGCATTTTGATGCATTCATACAAAGAAGGAAAATATTGAAACCATATCGGGGAGAAGCAGCTTGTCCTGTGAAATTCATGAAGGGTGGATGGTGTCAGTAGCTTGGACAACACGGTTTTGTGAAACCAAACCAAACCACGTGCTGAACAAGCCCAGGGCAGGGAGGCAGGGTTGGAGTTCGTGTCTGCACTGAGTAAGCTTCTGGTGTCCTGATCCTCTGTGTCCCAACTCCATGGTGGCATTGCCCAGCCTCAAGCAGGTGACAAAGGACGTACTTCATCAGGTGGCCCTGTTGTGGGCTGAACTGGCTGGGAGCTGTGGATCAGACACTCAGGAACAAACTGAGTGTCTCCTGGTGGGGCCCAGGGAGCAGGAGTGTTTGAGGATTGCAGGTGGCTGGGCTCTGAATATTCTGGCCAGTCTATCTGGGGTGGCCTCCACCTTGCTGAGGGTTAGATGAAGGAACATGCAATGGGAATAGACACCCACATAAGTCTGAACAGGGAAAACACCCCCAAGTGTAGGGGGGCAGAGGCCCCAGAAGAACTGGCTGGAAACCCTCAGCCCTGGGGGCTTCCTTCCAAGAGGGACTGGATGTTTGGTCACTGGGAGGTCAGCCCAGAGCGTGTGGTCCCAGCCTCATGGCTCCAGCATCCTGGGGGCTCCACCTTGGCTGATGTGGAGGGTTGAAGAAGCCCCTTGTGCCCCCGGTACTCCTGCTGAAGCCCAGGGTGGTCTAGCAAGGCCCAGGCACCCTCCTGTCCCCGGGCCCAAGACACAGAGAGGAAAGTCTGTCTCAGGTATAATTGGCACCTGTGGGTTTTACATCCCAACTCGTGGTGAGGCCTCTTCCCAAACCTGAGATCGGAGATAGGAAGATGGACACAAACATGGTAGGGAAAGCCATTCAGAGGGCACATGTCCACCCCATGTCTGCGGGGGATAGAAAGAAAACAGTGGCATTTTGCTTACTTTATTCTTATGTTAGATGTTCAGAGAAGCATAATCCAGCATAATGCAAAAAGATATCGTTTAATGCCATTAATAGTGTTCAAGAGTCTATTCAGTTTATCCTCTTTTTATCCTTTTAGAAATCTTAGTCTTTGTGTATTTTTTTAAGGATATAGTAGAGTGATTTTTTAAAAATTCAGGGGTATGTAATCAAAAATGTTGAGCCATCAGCTTTAGATTTTTCATAAAGTTGGAGGAAATTGGAACCCTTCCTTCAGGCAAGGAAAATTGAAGATGATCCTGTCTCCATTGGTCAGAGGCTGCTTTCTTCGCACCATATACAGCTAAATTTAAAACCTCAAGGGGATTTTTGAACTCTGCTCATTTGGTCTCAAAATAAAATGTTAAGGACAAAGGTTAGAGTATTAACCTGAGAAAGTGTGTATAATTTCACCTATTGAACTCTTCATAAACATATTGACTATTACATTTTTTAAAAATATTACCTGAAAAAGCAACAATCAAATACAGCTGCTGCTGCTAAGTCACTTCAGTCGCGTCCAACTCTGTGTGACCCCAGAGACGGCAGCTCCCCCGTCCCTGGGATTCTCCAGGCAAGAACACTGGAGTGGGCTGCCATTTCCTTCTCCAATGGTCAATTAAAAATTATAAAGCAAAAACTGTTGACCAATTAAATATAGTAAAAGGAATTCTAGCCTGTTTGATTTAATTTCTATATCTCTTAAATGACTCATTTTCAACTTCTAATTGGATACATTTTCAAAATGGTTTACTAAAGAATATTGGAGCTTTTATTTTTTAAGGAGTCTTATTGATATGTTCTAAAAGCAAAGGAGAAAAGGAAAGATATAAGCATCTGAATGCAGAGTTCCAAAGAATAGCAAGAAGAGATAAGAAAGCCTTTCTCAGCAACCAATGCAAAGAAATAGAGGAAAACAACAGAATGGGAAAGACTAGAGATCTCTTCAAGAAAATTAGAGATACCAAAGGAACATATCATGCAAAGATGGGCTCGATAAAGGACAGAAATGGCATGGACCTAACAGAAGCAGAAGATATTAAGAAGAGATGGCAAGAATACACAGAAGAACTGTATAAAAAAGATCTTCATGACCCAGATAATCACAATGGTGTGATCACTGACCTAGAGCCAGACATCCTGGAATGTGAAGTCTAGTGGGCCTTAGAAAGCATCACTATGAACAAAGCTAGTGGGGGTGATGGAATTCCAGTTGAGCTATTTCAAATCCTGGAAGATGATGCTGTGAAAATGCTGCACTCAATATGCCAGCAAATTTGGAAAACTCAGCAGTGGCCACAGGACTGGAAAAGGGCAGTTTTCATTCCAATCCCAAAGAAAGGCAATGCCAAAGAATGCTCAAACTACTGCACAATTGCACTCATCTCACACGCTAGTAAAGTAATGCTCAAAATTCTCCAAGCCAGGTTTCAGCAATACATGAACCGTGAACTTCCAGATGTTCAAGCTGGTTTTAGAAAAGTCAGAGGAACCAGAGATCAAATTGCCAACATCGGCTGGATCATCAAAAAAGCAAGAGAGTTCCAAAAAAACATCTATTTCTGCTTTATTGACTATGCCAAAGCCTTTGACTGTGTGGATCACAATAAACTGTGGAAAATTCTTCAAGAAATGGGACTACCAGACCACCTGACCTGCCTCTTGAGAAACCTATATGCAGATCAGGAAGCAGCAGTTAGAACTGGACATGGAACAACAGACTGGTTCCAAATAGGAAAAGGAGTACATCAAGGCTGTATATTGTCATCCTGCTTATTTAACTTATATGCAGAGTACATCATGAGAAACGCTGGGCTGCAAGAAGCACAAGCTGGAATCAAGATTGCCAGGAGAAATATCAATAACCTCAGATATGCAGATGACACCACCCTTATGGCAGAAAGTGAAGAGGAACTAAAAAGCCTCTTGATGAAAGTGAAAGAGGAGAGTGAAAAAGTTGGCTTAAAGCTCAACATTCAGAAAATGAAGATCATAGCATCCAGTCCCATCAATTCATGGGAAATAGGTGGGGTAACAGTGGAAACAGTGTCAGACTTTATTATTTTAGGCTCCAAAATCACTGCAGATGGTGATTGCAGCCATGAAATTAAAAGACACTTACTCCTTGGAAGAAAAGCTATGACCAACCTAGATAACATAGTCAAAAGCAGAGACATTACTTTGCCAACAAAGGTCCATCTAGTCAAGGCTATGGTTTTTCCAGTGGTCATGTATGGATGTGAGAGTTGGACTGTGAAGAAAGCTGAGCACCGAAGAATTGATGCTTCTGAACTGTGGTGTTGGAGAAGACTCTTGAGAGTCCCTTGGACTGCAAGGAGATCCAACCAGTCCCTTCTAAAGGAGATCAGCCCTGAGTGTTCTTTGGAAGGAATGATGCTGAAGCTGAAATTCCAGTACTTTGGCCATCTCACGTGAAGAGTTGACTGATTGGAAAAGACTGATGCTGGGAGGGATTGGGGGCAGGAGGATAAGGGGACGACAGAGGATGAGATGGCTGGATGGCATCACTGACTCAATGGACGTGAGTTTGAGTGAACTCTGGTGTGCTGCCATTCATGGGGTCGCAAAGAGTCGGGCATGACTGAGAGACTGAACTGAACTGAATTGAACTTAATTTTGACCCTAACTTTTCCAAGTCCTTCAGAAACCAAGGGCCCTGGTACGGGGTCTGCTTCCTACTGAGTGTTGGGGACGTCTCACCCCAATTGCTTCCAGACATCTCCCCTCACCCACACCAGCTACTTGCCAACATGTGCACTTCTTTTGGGCAGGGGCGTAATCTTTTTGTATCAGAATCTGTTTTTTCAATGTTCAGGATATGAAACTGGACTATGAATACACGGGCATTTGATGTGGTCCAAAGCCCATCTCTTCTTCTCGTGTATTTGATGAACCTTAATGATTTGTTTTAGGTTTCCTTCTAATGATTTACTTCAAGAAATCTTCCCAAATGCTTACTCTTTCAAGACAATGTCGTATAAAACAGACATCTGAAATGTCACATGTGGCTTGCTGAAAACAATTATGTTTCTTCATTGAAAGGTTTTTTTTTTCTTTTCTTTTTTCTTTTTTCCATAGTTTCACCGGCTTTTAAAATGTCAAGGAAAAATGCTAGGGAAAAAAATCAGTTAAATCACATTTACATGAACAATAACAAGTTGTCCTGGACGGCAGAATGATTTGACCACAGCATATACATACTGGTATCCATGTAAATGCACTCACACGCGTGTGCAGCTGTATGTGCTCAGATCTCTGTCTTCAGGCACCCAATGGCAATCATAGACTTTGAAGATTAAGTCTATTTCAAAAAACACAAAGGAAAAAAGCTATAAAAGAGAAGAAAGCTTTGAAACATGTCTGTAAACCATGTGAAATGCATTTAGGTTTTTCAAAGGGACCTGAAGGCTTTCAATTTCAACAGAAGTAAATTGCTGTCATTATTAGTAGCAGGCATGTGGCAGGGGTTTTAATTGAGACCAAAAGTGTACAAAGACAGTGCCGGCTCAGAGGCTGTAAAATATTCAAAATCAAATTTTGGTTCCCCAGAGGGTTTTTATTTTTTTAATGTCTAAAACTTCAGTGCATAGCCTTAGAGCTCAAGGGTAACATATTATGAAAAGTAGTGATGATCCTTTGATCAGGAAAAGAATGTCTATCATTATGACAAAATGAGGAGAACCAAGACCTGTGGCTTTTAGTGAGAATTAGGGCAAAACTCTCTCTTACAGATGCTTCCGGGCAACATATGGACACCTGCTCCTTTGTCATTTCCCCACATCCTTTCCCCTGAGATCTTCTCTGTAACGTGGTTTGACCTGGGGAACAAAATAGAACTTAATAAGTCTGTTCTGTTAATAAAAGAGTTAATAAAACTGCTAAGGTTTACAAAGATAGACTGATGTTACCTGCAGAACAGCAGAAAATGCCAGTGCTGTCTTCAGAGAACTTGCTGGACAGGTGGTGGATTGTCAGCCAATAACTGCACTCGAGTGTCAACAGGAAAAACACCACCAGGCTCATGGTGATATGGACATGGCTGGGGGCTGATGAGCCAGCTGGAGAGTGGTCCCTGCTCAAGAAAGGTTTCTGGGGAACTGATTCTCACCCTCCAGGTACAACAGCATCCCTGGAGGGTTTGCCAAAGCCCAGAGCACTCGGGGCCACCCCAGAGTTGCTGGGTCAGTGGGTCTAAAGTGAGGCCCATAGATGTGCATTTCTGACAAGGTCACAAAGGGCTCTGGAGCTTCTGGTTGGCGGCGACCCTTTGAGATGGTGCCCACCCACCATCCTGGAGGATGAGATGTAGGCTGGATTTTATAGAAGGAGATAAGAAGACCATTCTCAACCCACAGAATATGAGAAGTGATGGCGCAGAGGGAGCCTTGGGGGCGCAGAGGGCTGCAGAGAAGAGTGCGGGTAGTGAGACCCATCCCATTGTCCTGCTTTGCCAGGGACTGGAAGTTTCCCAGGATGCATGACTGAAACAGGACCGTCCTGCGGGAACCTGGAACGTTGTTCACCTGGGAAACACTGGAGATGTGACCAGGCAGGTGGGCATCGCTCACATCTGGTCAAGAGGCTGTGACTCTGACTAGGAAGCCACCAGCAGCCATCAAAGGGGCTTCAGCAGAGGAGAAGCACAGTAAGGTTGTGTGTTGGGACAATCACTCTGGAAGGTGTGTGGATGACAGATTAGAAGAAGGGGAAGCTGCCTGGGGAACTTGCTGAATTCATGGAGAAAGGCAAAGTGGTTGCTGTGTGACATGTGACAGGTGGATGGAAAAGATGCTCGTATGCTAAGAAGTGGAATTCACTAGGCTTGCTGGCCCTAAAATAATACGCAGGGTTGAGGGCTCAGGGTGATGCCTGGTGTGCAGGAGGGGTTAAATGAGTGGACCAACCTCTCACAGTGAAGAAGCCGAGACAGTGACAGCTTACATGACCGGCTGAGGCCTGAGGGTCAGCCAGCAGAGAGGCTGTGAGTCTACATTCCTACCCAACTCTTCTAACTCCTTACTCACCAATAACACGGTGTTCTAAACCTCTTCCTGGCTGGCAAGAAGCAGCATACGTGCTGTGGTCTCTGCAGGGCCGTGGGGACCAGCCTTGATGAGAAGCTGTTTGCAACAGCTGTGCTCCAAGCATTTCTTTGGTCCCCGGTTTCCTTCAGGGAGGCATCTTGCCTGAGTTAGAGGGCAAATGCCGTCCATTCTATTTCATTCATGGCTTTTCCCTGCCCTGGCCCTAGCATGCCTGTTTTCTCTGATCTTTGCTCTGGGCTCCACATCAGTGAGGCTGGGTACATTCCTGGCCTCTGCTGGTTTTCAGGTGTACCCTACAGGGACTAATTATAATTTTTAAATAATATCCGTTGCTTGAAATGAATCCCTTCTCATTTTTGGCCCACTGAGTATCAGCCCCTCCAAACATGGTCTCTGAGAACCATGCTGACCCAGGGGCATTTCCTGGTGGCCTGAGCATCTCCTCCTGGACGTTCCTGCTGACTGGACAGTGTGAATCAGTCAGCCAGACAGGAGTTCAGTGCCTCTTGTGAACGACTGCTTTGCAAACGGACCAATCAGGCTTTTGGCTTTTCTCTAGGGGGTGCTGTTGTTGTTCAAAGACTCAGTCACATCCAACTGTTTACAAACCCCCTGGACTGCAGCACACGAGGCTTCCCTGTCTTTCACACTACCTTCCAGAGTTTGCTCAAACTCATGTCCATTGAGTCGGTGATGCCAGCCAACCATCTCGTCCTCTGTCGTCCCCTTCTCCTCCTGTCCTCTGTCTTTCCCAGCATCGGAGTCTTTAGGGGTAACTGCTTTAAAATTCACGAACAGGTGAAGGTATTTGAAATAGTGGTGTGGGGTGACCAGCACAGAGATAGTCCCTTCCCTCATCCAGAGGAGACCAGCCGCTCGCTCCCTGGACAGATCCCGCCAGGGGTTCCTGCCTGGCTCGTCAGAAGAGGTGTGTCCTGCAGCTCCCCCGGGCAAGGCTGCTGGAGACCAGGGGCAAGACGAGGATGGGCAGGTGGGTTTTTAGGGCTTGGTTACCTACTTTGCCTCTCCACACACCCTCCCCCTTCAAGGATATGCTGTGCCCACTCCTAGTGGAGACAGAAACCTTCTTGGTCTCCCAGATTACAAGGCGACCCCACCCGAGTTATCATACCATGGACATGCGTCATATTCCAACTTTATCGCTACACTCCTCAGGGACCGAGGCCCGTGAGTTGAGCCTATTATGTGAGCCAGAGTTCTAGAACATTTCTATTTCACGTTGGAGCATAGCTCTCTTTTGGAACAATTTCTTTCTCCTTGTTCTTTCACTGAGGCTATTCTATGCCCTGTTTCTTTTGATTTATCGCTTGGTTGGCTAGATTTCATTCTCGCATGCTGAAAAGGGAGACTCCTGATTCTGCTTAGAGCCCTGTAAGCTGCTTCACTATCTTCTGGCACTGAACATTACACTTCAGTTGCTCCATTTATTCCTTGGTCACATCAGCAAGGAGTTCTTTAGGAAGGACTCCAGGGTGCTGTATTTCTCAAGTCCTTTCAAGCTGGGTATGTTTGTACTTGAACACATCTTGGTTGGGTGTAACATCCTTGGGTCATGTTCTCTTTCCCTTACAACATTGCTCCACTGTTTCTTGGCTTTGAATGTTGCTGTGGACAAGCCTGATTCTGGCCAGATACTCCCTAGAAGATTCTTAACTTAGTCAACTGAAGAATTCCTGATTTTTCTCCTGGAGAATTAAATAACAACCAGGATCATAATTTAGGTATCAATTTTCTGGAAAATGTGCCCTGTGAGCCGGAGTTTCCCTTCTCCCTTAATTTAAGGAAAATTCTTTTCATGATTAATATTTTTGAGCACTGTTAGTTTTTCTTTGGCTGACTTTTTTTCTTAAGGACATCCACTTTTACGTGTTACATTGTTGTAAGTGACTTGTCTTTTTTCTCTTGACTGCAATCATATGAAAGCACCCTTTTACATTGGTCATTGATTTCTGACCTAAACTATTGTGTTTCTTGCTGTTTCTAATCTACTGGTTGATCATGTGATGGTATTATTTCCATGCTCAATTTATTTTTGCAACTGTACATTCCATAATCCTCTATATGTATTTTTCTAAGCTTATTTTGCCTATTATTTTATGGGTTGTCTTCCAATGTTAGAGCAGTGATTTTATGTGCAGAAAAGATGATCTATGAGCTATTTGGCTTCAAATGAATATCCAACTGATTAAAATAGCAAATATTAACATTTTATTTTAAGACTTCAGGTGTAACCCACAAATATTATTTATACATGTAAATTAACACAAGTAATTAATCTAATAAATTTAATCTGATTAGTCTATCTCTATATTTATAAATAGTTTTAGAAGTCCATATACTGGTGCTTCCCATGTGTCTCTAGTGGTAAAGAACCCGCCTGCCAGTGCAGGAGACATAAAAGATGCACATTCGATCCCTGGGTCCAGAACATCCCTTGGAATAGGACCAGGTAACCCATTCTAGTAGTCTTGCCTGGAGAATCCTGTGGACAGAGCAGCCTGGTGGACTATAGTCCATCGGGTCACAAAGAGGTGGACACGACTGAAGTGACTCAGCACATATGCGTGTATTGTACATTTTAATATTGAACAGGAAGGAGTGGTTTTGCCTCCTTAGGTGGACTGGGGTCTCCTGGACAAAAACTCCTAGGGCATCAGTGCATTTTTGCATCAAAGGGGGATTGGCACCCAGGGCTCGGGAACTGGGTTAGCACTCCAGTGTGAGTCCTTCCGGGTGAAGAAGCAGGAATGGGGGTGCAGGTTGTGCCCTGCACCAGGCACTGGGGCGGGGAGGATGGTGACATCCAGCCTGCTCTCTGCCGAGCCGTGGCCCCGGGCAGGGTGGGGAGGGAAGGACATCGAATGGTGACTGCCCAGAGGTGGTGCCTTCTCTGACTGGTCCAGTCAGACGAGCGTCTTTTTAATTCTTCAGCGTATTCTAACTGGAGCTGGCGCCTTTTTCTAATGTGACCCAAGTGCTAGCAGTGGCCCCGAGCCCCGGACAAACATGCTCACCTTTCTGACAGTCAGGGTTAGGGCAGTGGAGAACCCACACCCACCCCCACTTCTGGAGGTGGTGGAAGGAGGGGGATTGGTTTCACAGACAGCCCCTCCTGAGTGCACTGCCCGGCTTCTAGGAGCGCTGTCCCCTAGGTGTTAATCCCTGACCGGGACACCGGCATTCTGCGGGTGCTCGTGTTACTGCCGGTTTACTCTGTGATGCGATATTGGTACATTCAGTTAACCTCCCTCCTGCTGTGGCGGATATGGCATTACTTTATGTTTCTCTTGGCTAGATCGCAGCCACATCCCATGATCATATATTAACTTGCATTTTCAAAATCCTATAGTGTGAAGCACTTGGGAAATTTCTTCTTTCCCTCAAGTTATATTTGAACTTCTTCCATTTCTTAAGTTATGTGTTCTTTCTAATTGGGCCCTTTGTCATTTAATGCCTCTTTTTTTATCTCTTTTTCCTTCCTTCTCTCTCTCCCCACTCTAACCCCCGCTCTTTGTTTTTAATTTTGTTGCAGCAGATCTGTGTACTGGCTAAGAGGAGGCTTTTGTTCTTATTTAAAACACTTTTTTTTAGTTGTTTAGGATTATAGAAAATTGAGGGGAAAGTGCAGAGAGCCCCAGTAAACCCTTGACCCTTCCCCCTGACGTCTCACCTGTGACTAACATCTTGTGTTGGTGTGGTCCGTTTGTTACACCTGATGAGCCATCTTCACACATTACTACTGAACTAAGCCACAGCTTACCGTAGGGTTCACTCTTTGTGTTGCACATCCGATGGGTTTTTGACAAACGTAGACTGACATCTGACCACCTCTACAATGTCACAGAGAAGAGCTTCTTGGCCCTCCCATTCGTCAGAGGAAGCCTAGTCGTCTGCACCAGGCCTGGGGCCCCGCTGATTCACCAGATGTTCTCGGAGGTCCTGTTTATACCACACACTGTGGACAAGACCTGACTCCTGAGGATTAACAAAACCTCCAGATGCCAACCTCTCTGTTTGATGCTGTCGATAAGAAGGGGTCAACAAGTGCAGATGGAGCAATTGTCCCCAGATGAAAACTGTGGATTCCTTTACCATTGTCCCCACGTAACTGCCAGCAGCTGGTAGTCCTAGTAGGACTAAGGTGACAAAAATACAGTTGGTCTACAATGGGTTTCCTGAGTGGAAATTGTAGTAAAGTATATGTTAAAATATTCAACTGAGAAGAAATAGTTCGTGCACAAGTATCACTCACCTGCCCTGTTTATTGACATGATGGGAAGTCTACTGAAATCTACTAGAAACGTTTGAAGTGCCTGAATGGGGAAGAAGTCCTCCTTTGAGGCTTTTCCCCCATGATTTCAACAACTTGATTCATAAAACCCAAGAACTGAAGGTAGGATTTTGACATCACTCCTGGTAACGTTACTGACAATATCCTACAAAAACAAGGGAGAAGTGCCACAGGTTGGAGATGGGAAGAAAATGACCTCAACTTTCAAAGAAGGGGAAACAGGCTGATGGCAAAATTCCACAGCAAATTGCTGCAGTTAGGTTGTGTGTGTGCTGTAGACAAGGGCCGTGGCTGCTTGGCAGTCCCTCAAATGTGTATGAGTGTTGCCGGTGGGGGGTTGGCGGGGGGCTCTGAAGTGGTTTTGAGGGTCCCATTTGGGGAGGTTTATTGCTATCTGAAGCATCTTTGAGAAGGAGTCACATCCTTACCCTCTAACCCCTGAAAGCCTCTTCTTGACCCCAAGAGGAGGGTGACCCCTTGTTACAGGACATGTGAGGCCACAGAGAAAGGACAGTCTATGTCACCACTTAGCTCTGATGTCAGACGGACCTGAGTTTGAATCCTGCCTGTGCCTGTTGCTGCTCATGTGATCAAGGGCCAGTTAACTAGCATCTACCCCTCAGTTTTCTTGTCTATAAAATGCAGCAATCAGCAGTTCCTCTTCAGTAAGTTTGTTCCAAAGGCTGACTGAGGATGCACACAGAGCTCTGAGTGTGGGCTATTACTCTGCCCTCAAAAAGTGGAGCTGCATAAGATGGGTTAAGGGCTGGTTACTGCAAACCCAGGCAGTTTTTACAAGCCCTCAGCCCATTTCCCTTAACCAAGACCCCCTCCAAATGGAGCCACACATTACATCATTGCCTGGTCCTCCAACATACATCACAGGACCATCCATACCCTAGCTCCATGGGACATTCTCCTGCACCATGCTGCCCTATTGATCCCATTCTATCATTTCTGCCCTGTTCTAGAACATCCTACCCTTCCATCCTGGCCTTGGATATGCCCTGATGGCTCAAGGGGTTCCTCCAAATCCACCTGATCTCCACTCAACTGGCTGACCCAGTCTGGGCTCCCCTCCGCTCCTCCCCCAGCCCCAGTGCAAGGCCTTCCCACTCTCGGTTCCCCTGAGGAGTGTTCTCCTGCCTGTTCAGAGTCAGAGCCCAGGGGCAAGGCCTGCTGATGCCACCACACCCGGTCTTGGCATGCGGCCTCTCTGCCCCCGCTCAGGTGCAGCGCTCCGGGGCCTGCCGCGTGGGAGGGAGGCTCCCACAGTGACTTGCTCACAGGCTGAAAGACGAGGGTGGAGGTGGTGAACGCATTCTAAGTCAGGCAAGCAGGCTCGGAGACCCTGAGCACCAAGGCTGCTTGTCGGGGACTCAGGGGACCCAGGGAGCCAAGGAGAAAGGTACAAAAACACCTCCATGTGACCCAGGCGGACTGGCCGCAACTGCCGTCCAAATGGGTTCCAGCCCTTCCTTGGTTTAAGGTTTTTATGCTGCCTGTCTGTCCTGCTCACTTTTCTCTGGGAAGACTTTGATTTCTAGCTGCTTGGACATTTTAATTTGTCCTTCATACACCGTGTGCAAGGTTCTCACATGTCTTAGGACACACTTCCTAAGTCAGGAGTGACACTGATCCCCCAGGGGCCTAGCGGCTCTTCCAAACCACCCATCGAGATTGTATGTGGAAAACCTGGCATTTCTTGTTCCTTCCCTTAAACCTAGAAAAAGTATCAGACATGACTGGCTCAGATTCCTCTCTGAATGTCTTAAACCAGCCTGCCTGGGTGACGCCCAGGTCACAGCAGCCGTTTGTACCAAAATAATTGCCTTGGTGCCATTTCCAAGATGCTTCTGAGTGCTGTTAAACTTCAAAGAACCTATATCCCCGTTGGAAAAGTGGGTAATTGATGTCTTCATCAAGCCACAACTCCATCAGGCACAGAATGTTCTAGAAATTTCCAGTTGAAAGGTCTCCAAGGACCAGAATTCACTGAAGGTGTGTGGTCTCAGGGCTCGGAGTTGAAAGCCAGCATCACAGAGATGCCCTTGCAGAGCTGTCTCTGGGGACAGAAGGGGTAGGGGGCTGATGTTTGTGGCCAGACGGGGGAGCCCTGCAGAATGACACTCGCAGGGAGGGCGTTCTGAACCAGGAGGATCATCAGCTTTCAGGAGCCGGGTGTGGGCAGTCTGGTCCTTTCAAGTCCTAAGAAGGAATCCCATCACCAGCCGACTCCAGAGGTTCTCCAGAGAGGAAAGCACAGGAAGCTTTCTCAGCCTTTCTTATAAGTGAGAAAGACAGACTCTTGGGGGTGGAACTTTCAGGAGCTGGGGTATGAGTGAGCACTTTCCATCCCCTGCTTGTGATGCTCTCTTTCCATCGGCACCTTTCACTATGTATTGGGGGACAGAGAGGCACCCCCAGAAAAGAGATGCTGGGTCATCCAAGGTTGTTGGGCAAGGGCACCCTGCCCATAAAGCAGCACCCCATGGGCACTCAGATGGCAAGGCACGTGAAGAATGTGCCATCACCAAGTCTGAACAGAGAGGCTGGGACCTTGGCTCAGACCTGCTGGGTCTTGATTCCACCCCGGGAGGAGCTGAAACAGTCTGGCAGGCTTCATGCCTCACCAAGGGGGCTGCGGGGCTGCAGGCAGTTTTTCACCCTCTGCCCACATAACACCATCTTTGCAACGGATGCACAAACAAAATTTGTGATTTTAAATCTGCTGTGTCGGTTGACAAGATAGGGAAAGGTTAGGGCAAAGGTGGGGACAGTGATGGGGGAACAGCCACAGGGTCTTCTGTTAACCTGTCCCTCTACATCCAAGGACCCAAGTGAGGAGACGGACATCATGTCTTTAGAAAAGAAACTAAGGTGGGCTCAGGGGAGAGACAGGGCAGCTGCTTCCTGTGAGGACTGGACATGTAGAGGGAAGGAGAACTATTTCAAACATTGACAATAGTTGAGGAGAATCGTTAGTCATTGGGATGAGAAATGGAGAGACTGCAAAGAAAAAAAAAAATTCCACTCAGCATCCATGCATGTTTTCTGATGATCAGGACAGTGAAAGGAATGCATATGGGTTCCAGGTAGGGACACCCAGAGTTCAAATTCCAGGGCCATGATGGGCCAGCTCCACTGCCTTGGGCAAGTTAGGATGACCGCTCTGTTTGATTTCTCTCTCAGTTGTATCCAACTCTTTGTGACCCCATGGACTGTAGCCTACCAGGCTCCTCTGTCCATGGGATTTTCCAAGCAAGAATAATGGACTGGGTTGCCATTTCCTTCTCCAGGGGATCTTCCAGACCCAGGGATCAAACCCGGGTCTCCTACATTGTAGGCAGACGCTTTACCATCTGAGCCACCAGGGAAGTCCTAAGAGAGGACGAAAGAGTAGAGAACCAAGTGACATGTCCACTGTGCCCCGTGGTGATAAGTTTAGAGAGATAGACAAGGCAGAGGACGGGCAGAAGGAGGAGGTGTGGGTTTGGATGTGGGGATGTTGGTGGTAAGAGTCTCTGCCTCCTAAGGTTTTAGGACTGGATGAGAAAATAGGCATCTGAAGCCCTCAACACTCAGTGAACAGGGAACACCTGCCCCTTCCTGCCCCCCTCCCCACTGAAGCACCAGGCCCCCACCTACTCTACAGCCCCAGTGGCTACTGCTCTGTCTCTGAAATGTCTCCTCAGGAGCGAACGAGCCTGGGTGGACGAGCTCAGAGTGCAGCCAGCCCCATGGCAAGCACTCACGGTACAGAAGGCCAGACTCTGACAGTGGGTGTTCACAGCAAAATGTTCATTTGCCAGCGCCAGGCAAGGAGAGCAGGCAGCTCATACTCCAGAGACCCACACTCCCCAATGGCTTTCAGGGTTTTTGAAGATGATGTGAGGGGAGAGGGCTGAAGGCTGCACGAGTGGCTGGTGGACCTTCTTCTGATGGGTTGTTGTGAGGTAATGGGGTGATGTTCCAACGAGTCTGGGTTTTGCATGCTGTGGTCAGCATGTGGTCACCACCCTCCACCTGGGTGGGGGTCTTAGTTTCTACACAACATCTTACAGGTATGCATCAGGGTCTAACAATCTATATTCCTTCAGGAGGAGCTTGGACAGTAAGATGACTTGCTTATCCTAATCATGAACTTCTGGAGCCTGTTCTCTGGAATTTGGGGAAGGCCTGGGAGACAAGGTCCATACCATTTCTGTCCTTTATCGAGCCCATCTTTGCATGAAATGTTCCTTTGGTATCTCTGATTTTCTTGAAGAGATCCCTAGTCTTTCCCATTCTGTTGTTTTCCTCTATTTCTTTGCATTGATCGCTGAAGAAGGCTTTCTTATTTCTTCTCGCTATTCTTTGGAACTCTGCATTTAGATGTTTATATCTTTCCTTTTCTCCTTTGCTTTTCGCTTCTCTTCTTTTCACAGCTATTTGTAAGGCCTCCCCAGATAGCCATTTTGCTTTTTTGCATTTCTTTTCCATGGGGATGGTCTTGATCCCTGTCTCCTGTACAATGTCACGAACCTCATTCCATAGTTCATCAGGCACTCTATCTATCAGATCTAGGCCCTTAAATCTATTTCTCACTTCCACTGTGTAGATCACAATAAACTATGGAAAATTCTGAAAGAGATGGGAATACCAGACCACCTGATCTGCCTCTTGAGAAATCTGTATGCAGGTCAGGAAGCAACAGTTAGAACTGGTCATGGAACAACAGACTGGTTCCAAATAGGAAAAGGAGTACGTCAAGGCTGCATATTGTCACCATGTTTATTTAACTTATATGCAGAGTACATCATGAGAAATGCTGGACTGGAAGAAACACAAGTTGGAATCAAGATTGCCGGGAGAAATATCAATAACCTCAGATATGCAGATGACACCACCCTTAGGGCAGAAAGTGAAGAGGGGCTAAAAAGCCTCTTGATGAAAGTGAAAGTGGAGAGTGAAAAGGTTGGCTTAAAGCTCAACATTCAGAAAACGAAGATCATGGCATCTGGTCCCATCACTACATGGGAAATAGATGGAGACACAGTGGAAACAGTGTCAGACTTTATTTTTCTGGGCTCCAAAATCACTGCAGATGGTGACTGCAGCCATGAAATTAAAAGACGCTTACTCCTTGGAAGGAAGGTTATGACCAACCTAGATAGCATATTCAAAAGCAGAGACATTACTTTACCAACAAAGGTTCGCCTAGTCAAGGCTATGGTCTTTCCTGTGGTCATGTATGGATGTGAGAGCTGGACTGTGAAGAAGGCTGAGCTCCGAAGAATTGATGCTTTTGAACTGTGGTGTTGGAGAAGACTCTTGAGAGTCCCTTGGACTGCAAGAAGATCCAACCAGTCCATTCTGAAGGAGATCAATCCTGGAATTTCTTTGGAAGGAATGATGCTAAAGCTGAAACTCCAGTATTTTGGCCACCTCATGCGAAGAGTTGACTCATTGGAGAAGACTCTGATGCTGGGAGGGATTGAGGGCAGGAGGAGAAGGGGACGACAGAGGATGAGATGGCTGGATGGCATCACTGACTCGATGGATGTGAGTCTGAGTGACCTCCGGGAGCTGGTGATGGACAGGGAGGCCTGGCATGCTGCGGTTCATGGGGTCGCAAAGAGTCGGACACGACTGAGCGACTGATCTGATCTGATCTGATCTGGGAGACAAAAGCCTTTTTTTCTACAAATGAGAATCAGGACACGGAGGGGCTTTTATACCTGGGAAGGCCCCCCAAATCCCCTCTTATCACCTTGAACCCCACACTCTCATGACTTTGAAAGATCTAAGACATCCTTTTTGTGCAAATTATTCTGAGGGTATTTGAGTTTATATCAGTTTCCCCCTATTTTGCACAAATCATTAAAGTTTTTTCTTAGGTTATTTCTGGGGGGTAGGATTTGGAATGGGAAAGGCTAAATCTGAACAGCAAGCTTACTCTTAATATGCACAGCATCAGAAATACTGAAATAATTCACCTCGCCACAGGAAATGGAACAGTCTCCTCGCAGGCCTACCTGGACCTTGCTTCGTCACTCAGAGACGGTTTTAGTCCAGTTTCTGATGCTGATCATGGTACCTTTGTGGGGCTGACACTTGTTGGTGATGCTGTGAGTGTGCACAGGTGGGGTGACGTGTTTACTTTCCAAGTTCATTTCTTCATGTACTTATTTAAGCAACGTTATGGAACTATATAGAGATCCATGGATAATTTATCCATCTTATGTCTAAGTCAGTTCTATGATATGGTCCATAGAACTGGATGTGGGCTTAGATTTCAGGAAAGCGAAAGCCCTGGGGATAACATGCGAGTGTGCTTTCTGTGAGTGCTCACGGCACTTGTTCATCAATCAACCTAACGAGAGTGCTTTCTTGCATCAGTTTGGGGGCATGACAACACCTGGTCATACCTGCCAAAAGCACCCACTGCCTCCTCTGGGGCTGGGGAGGCTGAAGAGTGGGCATGGGGGGACAGGTGAGAAGGTGGGGGCAGGTGGGAAGATGGGAGGGTGGGAAGGTGGGGGCAGGTGGGAAAGTGGAGGATGTGTGGGGGTAGGGGCCAGGTGAGCAGGTGGGGGAGCATGGAAAGGTGGGGGGCAGATGAGAAGGTGGAGGGGTAGGTGAGACAGTGGGGAGTAGGTGGGAAGGTAGGAGATGGGTGAAAAGGAGGGAGCCAGGTGAATAGGTAGGGGGAGGGAAAATGGGGGGCAGGTGAGAAGGTGAGGGGTAGGTGAGAAGGTAGGGGGCAGGTGAGAAAGTGGGGGCAGATGGGAAGGTGCCAGGATGTTTGAGAGCTGCCGGAGTTGCGTGCTGGGAAAGCCCCTCCTTTCCTCTGGATGTTGACCGTGGACTCTGCGTCTACTCTGCAAACAATGGACATGGGCTGGCAAGTATCCTGGCTGGATAAGGCGCCCAGCTGGGCTATTTCCACGCTGAGCCATTGATGTTGGGGTGAGGGGGCAACCCCACCTCGGGGAGGTTTCCTGCAGTGAGGAGGGGGTGCAGCCAGGTAGGGGCCAGCACATGTGCCAAGAAACAGGCTCAGGTTGAGGGGGAGCTCGGGTTCGAACAACGTGGAGGTGACATTGGGGTCACTCTAGCTGGGGCGGACATTTACACAGGTGCCAGGCTGCCGCTCCTCTGTGGAGCTCCCTCCAGGCCAGCGTTTCCGGCCACATCTCTGCTCTGATGCTGGTGGGAAGCAAGACCTGGATCCTGAGCCCAGCGTCCTCTCTCGCATGTGCACGTGATCGGAGTTTGCATTTTTTGGCAGGAAGCGTGGAAGTGCCTTCGTCTTCCCTCCTGACCGGCTGAGGAGGGGGCATGCTGGCTCCCTTCCCCAGTTCAGTGCCCACAAGTGAGCACATGAACACCTGTCTGCTACACTCAGGTAAAGGCCAGCATGTCTGATGGACTCAGCCTCTGTGTCTAGGAGTCACATCGGGGTGGGGGCCGTCCCTGCAGCACAGAAGCTGGGTCTCTGCCTGCAGTAGAAACACACACTTGGAGCACCAGTGTCTAAGGCTCAATTTCCGGAAATCCGGGGTGGGTCCCCCGAGGAGTCACTGTCCTGTGGAGCCTGTCCGGGGTTGGCAGGCAGCCCTCTGTGAATGGTGGGGTCATGGTGGCCCCTCTCTCAGCAATTTTTAGGGAGCTGGGTCCTGTGGGAAAGATTTTCCTTTAGATCCATGCTGTTTTGGGGCCTCTTTCTCAGAGAGGTGTTCTTGTGAACGTTTTCCCTTCATCGATAACAGTATGCCAAAAACCCAGCTTCATGGTCATGACCTTCTGAGTGCTGTTCAAGATACACACCGGCTTACATGTGGGCTGTGCATCTTCTCGAATGTGTGAGAGCTGAAGTTCCCATCTTCACCTGATTCAAAAAGTATCACCCAAACCAGTGAGTTTATGGGACGCACAGCAGGCCCAGCATCTGTTTCCTTGTCACCATCGCCGGCAACACCGTTTCATGTAGATCCCTTTCTTCGTTGTTAAGTATTAATAATTCCTCTACATTTTTATTTCAAATGTCTTCTGCCCTCTGTTGATCATTGATAATGGATTTGATAGAACATAATGGACCCACATAAAGGATGAGGTTATTCAATGTGCTCCAGATGCAGGCAGTTGTCAGGGGAACCGTGCAAGGCTGGGGGCCCTGCAACTCCACCCTCACCTCCCCGACGTGACCAGGGCCCTGGGTCCTGCTTTGATTTCCAGAATCCATTTTCACATCATGGGACGGGGTTGAGATGAGGCGGAGGGTCGGGAGCATTTGTGAGGTCCACAATGATGTTGTCACGTTTTATTCAAACCTCCTAGCTATAAATGACACTGTGCACTGTTTGTCATCAGGCCGAATGGTCCATTTGGGTCCAAATTATAGTCATAGAACTGAGACATAGGGTGAGTGATGACAGACAAGAAGAATGGGATCAAAGAGCATCCCTGATTACTCTCTGCCACTAGCATCACACAAATGCAGCCATCTTTAACTTCCAGATTCACTTTTCCTTAATAAATGATAAATCATCTTGTATTTAAAATTTGTTTCTGAGACAGGGATGATGTGGAAGGACCCCACATCTCAGGTACAAGCAATCTTTGTTTAACTGATTCTCATACTGCAGTATCACGAAGCTTAACTTTGTTTGGAGTCATAAAAACACCAGTTTGAAAATTGATGGGTCGCACAGAGTTAGACACGACTGAAGCGACTTAGCAGCAGTAGCAGAAAATCATATTTTAAGGCACTTTTGAATTCTGACGTGTTTTTAAGCCATTTTTTTCTAGATATCAGGTCTGTGAGTGCACAGAGAAACTGGCAGACTGGTGACCTTTCACCATTTAAAAATAGAGTCAACACTTAGCATCTTCATTGTTCCTGATTCGCCACTAGAATTGGAGATGAGAGAAAGGAACATGTACTCATGGCTTTCAGACTCTGTGATCCCCTGTGCCATTTCCCGCTCTTCGACTCCTGCAGTTTGCTCTTGGCTTCTCTCCTCACCCGGTGTTTAATCCTCTTAGGGCCCCATTCTCTTCGGCTGCCCTGAACCTCCAGGAACAGAGGAAGGCGTTGGCTCTGATCAGACCGATTGGCAGAAAGACCAACCCCAGCTCGTCCTGCTCGGACTCCACAATCAGAGAAAAGGCTGGAGGAGAGACACTGGGGGTCTTTCAGGCACAAGATAGGAGGGCAGAGACTTGGGGCTGGGCTCTCACACTCCCTGCAGAGCCAGAGCAGCCTGGGGGCTGAGCTCAGAAGCCCCTCTCAAGCTGGAATAAGGTGTTTTTGCAGGCCTTATCAGAAACTTGACGTTGAAGCAATGGGCTTTAAGGATAAAGATTTCTCGAGCACCCCTTTTATTCAATTTTATTGCAAATAAATCAGAGTGCTTTGGAGTTCCTTGGGTGGTTGGGCGGATAGGCAGGGCGATTATGACTCTGGTGGGTGGAGTACAACGGCCCCTTCAAAGCCACAGGAAAGGAAACCCAGGCAGTAAATTAGCCGCAGGCTCAAAGCCCCGCTCAGCCAGCCATTCACACCATCATCCCCCCACACACACATCACGTGCCCTCGCTGCTCCTTTCTCTGCCCGGCATGTAATCCTTGGAAAAAATAGAAGCCTTTTTGTGTGCCGGGGCTGGGGTGGGGGTGGGGACGGGCCGAGCAAATACCCCCCCACCCCCTCCCACCCCAACCCAGGCATGGATGTGAAGCATGGATGTGAGTTGCTAGGGAGCTTTTTCAGCCTCTGCGGAAATTCAGGAACTCCTGGAAGGGGGCTTGCCCTCCTGTGATGGGGAGTCTGAGTGGACAGTGGGGCTGGGTGGCCGAGGATTACCCAGCCAGTTACAAAAGGCATCAGGACCTTTGAGTCTGAAAATCAAATTTATGCATTCAGTGACCCTACCGCCAAGGAGGGCGTCATGCCACATGAAGGAACCTCTTTTTTTTTCACAATGGCAAATCTCTCTTAGTGTGGAAATATTGCTGTGAAGCTTCTGATGTTTAACCAGCCTTTTCAGAACCCTGGCTGAATAATTACACGTCTCAGGAGCCTGAGAGTGTGGATTGTATCATCAGGGGGTTGTGGATACTGCAGTCCATCCACCCCTGGCCTGGGATGCCAATGGAGGTGGGGCAGGGTCGTCTTAGAAGGAGGAAGGATGTGGGTGGGCCACAGGGGACCACCCATCCTCCCCAGACACACTGGCTTGCTCGAGAGGTGTGTGGACATTCAGTTCATTCATCCACCCTCTTCTGTCCTGTTTGTTTCTTTCATCTCAAGGTGCTTATCCCCAGGGAAGACAACCCATCAGAGTACAGCCTGAAGAACAGTAAACTATTTTAATATATCTACAAGATGTGCAAATTCTTGCTGGGTGCTTGGCTAGGATTTAGGCCTTCCTGCACCCTCTGTTCTTCCCAGGTGGCTCAGTGGTAAAGGATCCGCCTGCCAATGCAAGAGACACAAGAGATGTGGGTTCAATCCCTGGGTTAGGAGATGCCCTGGAGGAGGTAATGGCTACCCACTCCAGTGTTCTTGCCTGAGAAATCCCACGGATGGAGAAGCCTGGCGGGCTACAGTCCATGTGGTCTCAAAGAGTCGGATATAACTGAGCAACTGAGCCCACATGCACTTGCCCTTCTGTGTGCGTGGATGAACATGGTTTTGCATGTTAGGAAGACATTAAGTCTTACCAACATTCACCCAAGGGAGACAGCGACAGTGAGCCTTGTCCTAGAGCTGACCTTGATGCTGTGCCCTTAGGGGACCAGGATACAAGGCTGCACCCCCCTGTACCGGTGCGGATCAGACGGCTCCAGGACCATCACCGGGTGTGACTGAGTTTCAGCCACATGGAGAGAAACTTGTGGGTCTTTAGAAGTTAGGTTTTAAAGTCCGAGGAGTGGCTGCTTCTGCTTTGTGAACAGCAGGGTGAGGCGGACCCGGGTACCCCACTGATCCCTGAGATGCGCCCCCGGGGAACAGACTTTGTTCTCAGATGATGTCTCCAAGCTCCCACCCCAGGAACTGCTGTGGACATGTCCCCGGAGTCAGCATCCTTGCTCTGCTGTCCCTCGGTGCCCTGGAAGACCCACTGAAGGCTGGTGTGGTGACAAAGAGCAGGAGGCTCCAGCCGCATGCTCAGGTGGAACTATGTCTGCCCGAGCCCCTTCCTGCTGCACCTGAGGGTCTGAGGGGCCCCCAGGGGTGAGGAGGGCACAGGACAGGCAGCCACTCAAGACACCTGAGGCTGGGGAGGTGAGGCAGGATGCAGGTCCTTCCCCTCAGCTGTCTCCGGCTGCTCTACGCTGGAATCCAATGTAATCCTGGGAGGCTAACTCAAGTTTTCATCAAAGGACCGAGAGCTTGGTGGTCTGAGTGACTTCCCCCATGATGGAGGTCCCTGGGCTGGGAACCCAGAGTTCTCGCTTCAGTTCTCTGGGCCTAGTAGCTGAAACCATGAACTAGATGGATGGGTGGGCATTGGTTTCTCAAATCACAGATCCCTGTGATTAAACAATACCAAGAAATGGGCCCTAAGAAATGGGCCGGTTTTGTTCAAATAAAAGGAAAAACATATGATAATAAATTTATCTAACTCATTATGCCAAGAGCATTTTCAGCCTAAAAAGAACTTTTATCAGAAAAGCAAATTCTTGATCACCCCCTTCCCCCCTCCCCACCCTCCCTCAACCAGACCCCAATTCAGGATTCAAGTCTCCAGATTTTCATCTCCTACTCATCTTTACATAGACGATCTTGGTATCTCCTATCCTCACAGATGTGCAGAGCCTGCACAATAAGAATTGACACAGGTGTCCTTTGGTATATATAGGACTTTAAAGCTAAGTATAAATTGATTTTCAATCGGCTATTGCTCTAAGTGATTTCAGCCTTGTGTCCCCTTTTCAGCAGAAGTAGCCCAAGCCAAAAAGGGGCCCTAACACCTCCCATGGGCAGGGGATGGGGGAGGGGAGGTGGCCCCACTCTTGCCTGACGCCCACAGGTCCATCCACTGCACCTCCCATCTCCACTCGGCCGCCCCCTCTCAACACCAAGAGACAGATGGTGAGCAGCCCGTGTTTTTCCAGGAGAGCCTCTCAGAGCTCTCAAGGGCAAGGGCTCCCTGGGTGGAGGAGTCTGTGAGAAGCTGGCCCTCAATCTCCAAATAATGAATAGGCTCTAATGTGCTTCTAGAAAACCATTCAACCAGGAAAAGTTGGCGCAGATGCGTGAAGCGGTTTCCGTCTCATTTACATCCCATCTTCCAACTGCGTTTTCTTAGGAGCCCAGAGATGCCAGTGGCTCTCCCAGTAACTGATTAAAAACTAGTCAGATACTATGCCCCAAACAGACACTAGTCTTCCTGTGCTTTATACTTATCTTCAAGGCCATGATATCAAATTATCAGATGAAAACAAAACCAGGGATGTGGCTATTGCATCACCACGAACTTCTTACCTCTTAGTAAGTACACTGAAAATAGTGGCCTACCCCTATATTACTTAAAAGAATGCAGTAGATTCTACAAATACATCACTTGGTCCTCATATAACCCTACCAACCAGATGATAAAATAATCCCAAAGTCGTTACTGAGTCTTCAAAGTTTCCATAGCAACAAGCACCTCTTATCTGAATCACACAACCTTTGCTGCAGTGAGTGCTCTAAAGCTTCCCTGGTGGCTCCGTGGTAAAGAATCTGCCTGCAATGCAGGTGATGTGGGTTCGATCCCCAGGTCAGGAAGACTCCCTGGAGAAGGGAATGATAACCCACTCCAATGAGTACAAAATTTTAATCTAGACAGGACCCAGACTCAACATTTTTCTTGCACATACTTTATTCTTCGTAAGCACAGAGCTTTTTTGTATAGAGTACATGGTTTTATTAATATTTAGAGCAATCAAAGGACAGATTTATGACAATTTTTATGTAAATCTAAAAGGCCATCTTGGAGAAGGCAATGGCACCCCACTCCAGTACTCTTGCCTGGAAAATCCCATGGGTAGAGGAGCCTGGTAGGCTGCAGTCCATGGGGTTGCAAAGAGTTGGATATGACTGAGCAAATTCCCTTTCACTTTTCACTTTCATGCATTGGAGAAGGAAATGGCAACCCACTCCAGTGTTCTTGCCTGGAGAATCCCAGGGACAGGGAGCCTGGTGGGCTATCATCTATGGGGTTGTACAGAGTCGGACACGACTGAAGCAACTTAGCAACTTAGCAAAAGGTCATCTTCTCAGTTCTTAGCATCATTGATTAAACAATACCAGTTTGTCCTCCCAGTGGACCTGGCACCCTTCACCTGCAGGGCACAAGTTCTCACTGGCCTTTATCCTAAAGATACTCTTTTTTCTTTTTTTATTTAAAGCAGAAGCACGTACAAGCATCCAAATGCTCCCTACAAAAGACAAGAAAGTTAGTATTCAGTTTTTCTTTCTGAGTTTTATTAAAATTAAATATGTAGAAGATGACAAACTTGCTTCAAACCCTGACCCCCAAGTAAAACTCGCTCACCCCTCCCCAGAGAACCACCATTGCAGACTCAGTGACTGGCCCTCCAGTTTATATATTTTACATTTTCAGATGGCATGTGGTAAAGAATCTGCCTGCCAGTGTAGGAGATGCAAAAAGCTTGGGTTTGATCCCTGGGTTGGGAAGATCCCCTGGAGTAGGAATGACAATGCTCTCCAGTATTCTTGCCTGGGAAATCCCATAGACAAGAGGAATATGGTGGACCACAGTCCATGGGGCTGCAAAGAGTCAGATGCAACTGAGCACACACACGCATAACAAAATTGCCATTTGCCTCTTCCTTCTTTCTTTGTACTCCTTTTATGTCTTTGCTGAGACTGTATATTTTCCATTTGTTTCAAACATGTTCAAAATTGCCTGTTGAAGCATTTTAGTGATAGCTGCTGTGAAATCTTTGTTAGATCATTTCAACCTCTGTTGTCACCTCAGGGCTAGCCTGCATTAAATTGTCTTTTCTCATTCAAGTTGAGATTTCCCTCGTTCAGGGCATGATGAGCAGTTTTCAATTATGTCCTGGATATTTGGATATTATGTTGGAAGATTCTGGATCCATTTAAGTCTTTTATTATAGCAAGGTGTGTGTGTGTGTGTGTGTGTGTGTGTAAAATGCTATTGTTGTCATTCAGTTTATTTCTGTGTATGTCATAAGTCCCACATTGTTAATATTTTTCCTTTGAGTATTCAATGATCTTTCAAAGATATTAAAAGTAAGAAAAGTGCCTATTATATGGAACATAATTTTTATTATTTCCATCATCCTGCTTTTCTTTGTGTTCAACCACATTTCCATCTGCTAGCCTGTTCTTTCTTCCTGAAAAACTTTCTTCAATATTTCTTGGCAGTGAATTCTTTCAGCTTTTGTTAAAAAGTCTTTGTTCTGTCTTCATTTCTGTAAGATATTTTCACTGGACACAGAACGCTGGGTTTATTGATTTTTTTTTTCTTCCAGTTCTCTAAAGACATCTCTTGATTTTCCTCAGGCTTGATAAATTTCTGATGAGAAATTGGCTATAATTTTTCCCCCCTCTATTTAAGTTTTCTTCTGCTGCTGCCTTCAAGATTTTTCTTTTATCTTTGGTCTCCAGGGGTTTGATTATGATGTACCCACGTTTGTTTGTTTTTCTGATTTCCAGTTTCCTGAGCTGCTTGCATCTGTAGTTTGTTGATTCTCTAATTTAAAACAATTTTCTTCACATATCTGCTTTGCCCATCCTCCTTCCCTGTCCTCTCCAATCACATGGATCCAAACTGCCCTTCAGCTCACACACGTTTTGCTTTGTTGTTTTGGTCTCTTTGTTCTTTGAGTTTCAGTTAGTTTAATTTCTATTGACCTATCTGTATTCACTAATTTTTTTCTATTCTGATGTGGCCAGTTTGCTGATAAGTTCATTGAAAGAGTTCTTCTCTCATAGTATGTTCTTTTTTTTTTTTAATTACTGGCATTGCCATTTGATTCTTTTTATAGTTTCTATCTCCCTGCCAAAATTCTCCATCTGTTCATGCATGTTGTCCATCTGTTGCACTGGATTCTTTAACACATTTGATGTCTTTATTTAAATATTTTACATATTTAGCATCTTGTTGATAGTTCCAATATTGAGGTCATTTCTAGATCAAGATCTGTTAACTGTTGATTATCATTGCTACAGCTGAACCTGGTACTGTAGGTAGTAGTCATTATTAGAAAGAAAGAGAGAGAAAGAAAAGCAGTGTAATAGTTAAAAGGGGAGAGATAAATATATCATTATTTTCAGACACTGTGATCATAGAAAATTCAAAATATCCAACAGAAACAATGAGAGTTTACCAAAAATCAAATTTGAAAACTCAACAGCACTCTTTGAGCTAAAAAAAGAATTAATAAGCTGTCATTCACAATTGTAACAATATCTGTGCAGCATCAGAAACTAACAAATTTTGAATAAAATCTCCTTAGAAAATGTTACAATTTAATTAAATTTTGTAAAACAGACTTTAAGTAAATGGAGAATTAATCATGTTCTTGGATAGAATGACAAATTTTTGACAAATTAATTCTCCCAACGCTGTTCTATAATTTTAAAACAACCTCAATCAAATGTCAGAGATGTATGTTAATGTATTTGGTGAACTGGCTCTGAAATATACGTGGCATAATATTCTAATGTCTAATTGTGGATGAAAAGTTAAGTCAACTTTGAAAAAGAAGAGTTGAATTGTGTTCCATGAGCTATTAAGATATGCTACACAGGCACATTTTAAAAACTGGATGTCACTCATCAAAGAACATAAATAGGCCAACAGAATGGCATAGAGAGTTCAGACACAGATCCTTGTATTTGGGGGACTTAATATATGATTAAGTAGCAGAACAGGTCATGGGAGAAAAGGTGATTAAGTAGACCAATTAAGGGTCTACTGGTGACCATCTCTCTAAGAGAAGAAAGGCCTGCTTTATGGAATCTGCTGGTCTCCATGGTGTAAACACTCCATCACAGCCAACCTCAAACCCTCCCGCACTCCACAGACATGCCTGCTTGGGGCTGCCCCTGCCGAGGGCACAGTGTGCAGCCTTAGGATCCACTGTGACCACGGGCTCATGTTTCTCAAATTCAAATGCTGGAACTCTGACCCCATGGGATGGTTTTTTGGAGGTAATTAAAAGTAATTAAGAGGTAATTACCTTTGGGAGGTAGTTAGATCTTGGTGGGGGGAGTCTCATGATGGGACTGATGACCTTGAGAGAATAAACAAGGGAGCTTTCCCCTTCTATCTGTGATATGCAATCTGCTGGCACCTTGATCTTGGACTCCCAGCCTTCAAAACCCTGAGAAATAATTGGTTGCTGTTTAAGCTGCCCAGCCTGTGGTTTTTCTTACAGCAGCCAAAGCAGAATCCATCCCCCTTAGAAAAACATGGGTTTTCCCAGGAGGTGCTAGTGGTAAAGAACCTGCTTGCCAATGCAGGAGATATAAGAAACCCAGGTTTGATCCCTGGGTTGGGAAGATCCCCTGGAGAAGGGAATGTCAACCCACTCCAGTATTCTTGCCTGGAGAATTCCATGGACAGAGGAGCCTGGAAGGCTACAATCCATGGGGTCTCAAAGAGTTGGACGCAACTGAAGTGACTTAGCACGCACACACACAAGAGAAATGTGGCTGGGGGTGGGGGCAGATGCTACAGGGATCATCAAGATGCTAGAAGAGAGAGCAGACCCTCTGTGCGACAAGGAAGGCAGAGGAAGAACATGGACCACCACCCACATGTAGAGCAATGTGCAGGAACAGCCCCACAGCAAATGATGAATCCATATACCTTCCCAGCAGCTGGCAGCCCTCAGGTCTGGGAAGGAGAAGCAGAGGAAAA
Organism: Tragelaphus eurycerus; assembly: GCA_935064755.1. Taxonomy (NCBI): domain Eukaryota; kingdom Metazoa; phylum Chordata; class Mammalia; order Artiodactyla; family Bovidae; genus Tragelaphus; species Tragelaphus eurycerus. The sequence goes on from CAKXYN010000023.1 coordinate 21,504,378, forward strand.
TTGGTGATCCGTTGAGGCTCCACTTGAGTTTGGGGAACCTTCCGAAGGAGCAGGATACAAGATGATGAGTTTCAACTTGCTCAGGTCTTCCTCATTCCCCAACAAGGGCTTACTCTGGGTCTGCAATTTAGGAGCTGTGTGACCCGGAGTAATCACTTAAACTCTCTGAGACTCAAGTCTCCAGCTGGAAAATAAAGGGACCATACTCACCCTCAACAATGGTGTTTCTGAAGCCGACATCCAACCTCACTTGGAATCGTGCTGAGATGCCACTTAACGTGGAAAGGACGAGAAGTCGACCGTGGGAAAGAGATGAGATGATTAACGGTGGTCTGAGGGGAATGGCACACGGAGGCAAATGCTGCAACTTAAGTGTGGCCGAGAACAGGCACCCGGAAGGCAGACGCACGCGGCCTGTGTCAGACTCTAAGGGAGACACACCCAGAGATGTAACACATGCAGGGGAAGCAAGGTGAAGGGAAGAGGGTGAGGTTCCGCCCCCCTCCCCGGCCAGGGGGAACGCAGGCAAAGGTGAGCCCCGCACCACTCCCCCCACCCCCACCCCACCCCACCCCACCCCACCCCCGAACCCCCGCCTCCCCGGCCAGGAGCATCCCTCTGCCCAGAGAGAAGGTGCATGTCTGACTCTGAGGTGTGCAGAGAGCCACAGGTAGGGAAGCGTGGACAGGATTCCTTCCAGGGAGGAGCCATTGAGAGTATCTCACAGAGGAAACACTCACGTGGGATCTGAGAGGATGGACAAAGGGCCCTGCGAAGGCTTCTGCTAGTCCAGCTGCACTTCCATCGGCCAGACTTCCCATGAACATGAGAAGTGTTCAGACTCTAAAGCAGATTCTACCAAAGGCCCAAAATACTGGCAAGTCTTAATGGTATTGAGATCTGTGTATAAAATAAAATCATTCTGAGCTGGGTCTAGTAACAAAGGTAGGTGATCAGTCTGGATAATAGCATTTTGAGCCCAAAAAAAGGCGAGGAAAAAGTCCACAGTCATAAGACACTCTTATCTTTGGTGGTTAATATGCTAGCTGTGACGCTATTTCCCCAAAAACAGCCAGGGAAACTGTCAGACACCAGCCAGCTCCCTGAGTAACTGAAGTGAATGAATCTCTGGTGTTTCCTTAAAAATGGAAATACTGTTGCATTCAGTGAGTTATGGAGCTCTTCTAATGCTCACCTGCCCCACTGGATGTGGCGTTAATACTGCTCACGAGTGTGTCCTGAAGCTGAAATGACAGAACACGGGAAGTCACTCCGCACTGTGTCTGCAAAGCACAAAGTGCTTCATGAGGGTCGGCCAAGAGAGATGGTTGTTCCGAACTTCCCCTTCTCAAGTCCCTGCCCTGGGAGCAGGTAAACAGAACTTTATTCAAAGCCGAACCCTGCCCTAAAATTAGAGATTTTTGAACTGAGAAACCTGAGTCTTGGGGACTTTAATTAAAGCCTGAGTGAATAAGTGGCGAGCAGCAGGATTCCAACCCAGGTTACGTGGGTCCACACTCTCCCCACTACCCACAAAATCTCACCTGTGCTTCTGAGTTCACATCGGATAGGTCCACACTGGTCTGTAGGTGCGGGCAGCCAGGGGGTCCCCTTTGGTGAACAGATGGGGAGTTTAATTAGGTGCCCATTGCCCAGTGAATTGGGGAACCTGAGCTTGAATGCACATTCACTGACTTACAGGCAAGAGTTCTTTCTAAACCAGTGTATATAATACATGCCCTCTCCCACACCAAGTCCACAAGCAAGGCTGCTCTGTCGATTTCTATCTGAACATCATACTATGCCATTCTCACTTACCTCCTGAAACATGGCCCACCCCTGCATTGGTAGAGGATGCACGAAATGTGATTTACCGGGAAACCCTTGCGATGAGCAGTGATGATTTTGGCAAGACCACGTCATCAGGAACTGCTGTAAAATGTCTGAGGAAAATGACTAAACTTCTCTTTAGAAAAGATCTGCCAGGATCATCAGCCCGTTCTTACTACAACTTCCCATTTCAAATTTCTGCTTTTCTCTAGGACTCTGGAGTCTCATTCTGTAGGAATGAGATTCAGTTCGGTAGGAAGTGGTCGTTGGATGAAATCCTGAAATGCTCAAGCAACAAGCAGTCTCTGATGGAGTCACCATGGCCACTGTGTGTCCCTTACTGAGCAGTTTCTGTGGCTGCACTGAGATGGTCGCTTGTAGCCTGTGGATTATGCCATCACCATGGGCCACAAACCACGGCCCGTATCCTTCTGCTGCTGTTGGTGATGTGAAGTTTGAATTACTGCTCATTTTTAAATCCCTGTAGGATGGCCCTGAGATGTGGATACTTCTGGTGTATTGGTCTTCTACTCTGTTTTCTTTTGTAGATTGGAGTATCATTGAGTAAACCACTTGTGGCTCCACAATGACAAGAGTGTCCATTAGCTTAACAAGGACCCAGCCTTCTGCTTGTTCTTGTGCTTCTCAGAGGGATGGGTGACCAGCGGTCACATTCCTGCAGTGGAGTTGGACCCTGTGGGAGTTTCCCATGAAACACTGGGGCTCCATCTCAGCTATGTGCCCACATGTTTCCACTTCCATCCACCTCTACCTCCCTGCTTCCCTGGAAGCTTCTGGGACTTTCGATTTGTTACCAGTAATTTCTATAACTAAGAAGGAAGACAAATGTGGACTCTGTTTTTTTAATTGGTTAATGTATAAAACAACTGGGCTAAGCTATTTGGGTTGAAAAGAGAAGTCTGTTGACTCATCAGTGCTTGGGTGAGTGCATTAATTAGTAAGCACGTATTTACATTAGTTTCAGCAAAAACACATTTGTTTGTACAAACATGGAGCAGAGTAGGAGAATGTTTACAGTATCCCCACTTGCCAACTCAGAAACAGCTCATCCTGCAGAAGCAATGAAGCATCAAGCCCCCGTCCTCCCCTGGAGCACCAGCAGGGAGAGCGGCCAGGGCTCTGCATGGAGAACTCCCGTCTTACAAGGAACCCCCAGTCGCCTGGTCACCCCTCCCAAATCGGAGGCACCTCCACCAGCATCCCTGACAGGTGCTTTCACAGCCCTTCCTGAACAGGTTCAAAGACAGAGCCCCTCGCTCCCTGGAGAACGACCACTCTCTGTCTAAACAGCTCTGTTAGAATGTTCTTTGCTATTGATGCGAAGTCTGGATCCTTAAAACCTCTTCCTATCTGTTCTAATTCTATCCTCTGGAGCCAAACAAAACAAAGCTCCTTCCTCCTCCAGACAATGGTGCTTCAAACATGTGGAGGAAACCCTGTCATCTACGCTCTGTGTTTTGTCTCCAGTAAACATTTAGTGCTTGAAACATTCCTTTTAAGACATGGCTTCTAGTTCTTTTCCCATCCAGGGTCCCGCCCTGCCCTTGGGCTTGACCTGGAACAGAGGGGACAATGCCCCCTCCCCCCGGTATCTCATTCACACTGGCTCCCACCCTGGCTGTGGACTTCCTCTGATAGACTCTAAGAACTCGGCTGCTGATGAAAGTCAGAAAGCAACTGTTCTTGAACATCGTGCTTTTACTGTAAGGTCGTGGAAACGTATCTGACCTTCTGGGTCTGCTCCATCAGGGGTTGAGACAGAGACGTGGATTCTGGAGTTGGGCGCACTTTCCGTGCCCACACCTCTCTGCTCCTGCATGGCTAGTGTGGCTGCCCCAGTTTGCCTTTCTCTGGGGCAGAGGTTCTTGGGGAGCAGATGGTGAAGGCCAGGTGCCCCCATCTCTCCAAGGGGTGGAGGCAAAGCCTCCCAGGGACTTTGACAGGAAACTTGTGTCCCTTCCCAGATCTGAGAACCCTGCCTCAAGGACCAGGCTGCCCCTTGAAGAAAGACACCTGAGATTTCCCTCCTGTTTCCTCAGAGGATTTCCTACTCACCAGCCCAGGCGAACCTGCTTATATCCACCGCTCCACTTTCTCAGAATCTTCAGGAGAAAAAAGTTATCTATGAGCTTCCCTGGTAGCTCAGTGGGTAAAAAATCTGCCTGCAATGCAGGAAACTGGGGTTCAATCCCTGAATCAGGAAGATCCCCTGGAGAAGGAAATGGCAACCCACTCCAGTGTTCTTGCCTGGAGAATCCCATGGACAGAGGAGATTGGTGGGCTACAGTCCATGGGGTCACAAAGAGTCGGACACTATTGAGCAACTAAACCACCAAGGGCTTTGAAGCTGGTTCCGGACTGATGTCCACACACACGCCATTAGTTTGGAACATTGCATCCCCGGGGACACCCAGAGCTCAGATGCCATGTTCTCACTCAACAGGCCAAGTGCGTCCCCTCCCAGGAGCCCAGCCAGTCTCCCCCTTGAAGTTTTGGGGGAAGGGGGGCAAATGTTGTCCAGACCCAAAAAGCAGAAGGGATTACAGTCAGAGATCATTTTGAAGTTTAATGTCTTGGAACATTTTTTCTTTCAAATCTGTTATTTTAAGCACACATTGTGATTTAATGACTCTTTTGGGGAGTTCAGTCTGTGGTTGGGGCTCGGGGCCCTGAGGAATGCATGTTTAATTTTTTTTTTTCATTCTATAACCAGTATTTCATCTTAGACTAAATAGATGCACATTTTAGAAATCCCACAGAATCACTGAAAGAAACACTGCTGTTTATAGAAACGCATGCATGTTTGAGTGAATTTAGCTAAAAGAAACAGCCAGAGCTGGTTCCAGAGGCATTTGGGGGCTTCCTTCATCTCCTCCCAGTTCCTCCTGTTCTGTATCCTTACAGGACTTACGCGCATGCCCAACCCTGTAATTTGTCTGCATACCTGGTGCCACCGTTGATTCTGGTCTCTGTGACATAAAGACCAGGTCCCGTGCTTCTAGACTCAGCATCCAGCACAGGGACAGCTCCCTCGCTGCACTGGGTGGAACTCTGGCTGAATTTGGACATATGGGTGAAATTTCCATCCTCTCTGAAGACATGGTGAAGGGAACTGGCCGGCGAAGTGGAGAGAGTAAGAGAGAACTTTGCAGTGGGACCTCTGACAAACAGAAGTCCCTCTACTTACACCTTTCCTGCCCCCTAACTCCTCCAACAGCGGCACGGGAAGTTTCCTCAAAATTTCAGCTGCCACCTCTTCACCACATCCACAGTATCACTGACTCTGCCTAACCCACTGAAAACCAAAAGCACAAGGAGTCCTAAAATATAATGTGCAATCAACACATGAGATTTAAGAGGTCATGCATTTCTGCTCTTTGTCTTTCAAAAATGTTTGAGTAGTCATTAAACAGATATGAGGGCTTCCCTGGTGGCTCAGATGGTAAAGAATCTGTCTGCATTGAGGGAGACCTGGCTTCAATCCCCGGGTTGAGAAGATTCCCCTGGAGATGGGAATGGCAACCCACTCCAGTATTCTTGCCTGGGGAATTCCATGGACAGAGGAGCCTGGTGTCCATGGGGTCACAAAGAGTCAGACACTATATGACTCAGCTAATGAAGTAATAATGAAATGTATAGTTAGCCTTTCTTTGGGGCCTTTTTCTCTGAAGTTTCTGGCAGCCACACAGTTTATCCACACTACACACCATCTGTAATTCAGCACTACCGTTGCAAAAAGAGCACTATAGGTACCATAAAATAGCCTTAGTCTACTGAGTGGACCTGACGGGACATTCTTAGCATCCTAGGTGTCCAGGTGGGTCAGCTGGAATGGAACCAGGTCATGAAAGATTGTATCCTTGGAAACAATTTTAAGCCACAGAGGGTTACTGAAAGCTTCACACACTGGGTTAATGTGGACTTGTTTGCATCTCAGAAAATTGCTCAGGCAGTGGAGTATATGGTGGTTTGAGAAGAAAGAGAAAAGAAGATCAGTGAGAAAGCTGCTTCAACAACCCATCCCTCCAGCAAATCAATGGGTCTCCCGCTTCTAGATGTCCCAAGTCCTTGGATTTAGGGGCGGGAAGGCAGGAAAAGAGGAAGCAGTGATTTCATATGTTTCTCCAAGTTACAGAAACCGTGCCAGGCCCTTCCTGGGGGTCTTGAGTCTTGTGTCAAGAGGTGGGGCCCCAGCTTTGACAGGTGGGGCTCTTCCCATCCAGTTGTCCTTGGCAGTCAGTGTAATGTGTGGAATGAACAAATCCTGAAATGTGTGCACACAGAGGGGTCTTAATAGGTCAAAATGTAAAACTTCATTATGTTCCTTCTTTAAGGTGCAGCTCAGAATGGCCTCTGGAGGAGGAGAGGGAGTTATTAGCGAATGTGGTAAACTAAGCACACAGCCTGAGGATCAAAACTGTTAGCTGACATTCCCAGTGCTGGGGAGATTGGAACTTCGTGAGCTGGAATAAGTAATGTGTTACAAGGATATTTCTATTACGAATTCTTCACTGACTACTAGATTCTTTCCTGCTGCTTAAATTATTTCTCAAAGAAGTCCACTTTATATTGTTTCAAAGAGAAAGAAAAGTTCTGTGGTCAAAGATCTCTCCAAGTGCATTTGTTTACTTCAGAGGTCAGCTGGGGAGACTGGCTTGGGTTTTTACGACACACTCACACAGGCTGCAATTCCTTTAAATCCATCGATGCAATTGTAAGTCAAAAAGGTTTGAGGACAAATTTGTAACTAGAAGTAAAAAAATCTCATGACTCTCCTTAACTTTGAAGTTCTATAAAAGTTGGTTTCAAAAATCAATTGTGTAACTTAACTTTCACTCTTAGAATTTGAGAGCCCAGTTTCAGGGAGGGGGAGCGGGGTTGGGGGAACACAGTTGCCTGGAGCTTAATTTAGAGTCTAGAGCCCTCCTGCTCCTGCCTGGGGTTGCACCCGTTTTGGGCACAGGCCCTGCTGACTCACTCCCCCTAAACTTGAACTAGCAGACTCTGAAGTTAACTGATGGTCTGGTTTGTTTTACCCACAATTCATTTTCATTTGTTAGCAGAGGACTAATTCCTTTTATCTCTGTCTTCTCTTGACTAATTCAATTAAATCAGCCCTCAAATATACCATGGGATTAGTGAGGTCATATAGCTTTTATTCTTGAATGATGTAAATCCAACTTCCTAATTTCTAATAAAATGTCTTTTTTTTATGAAACTTGCCTTTGACTTCCTGATAATTGAAAGAAAAATTCAGATATCGTAAATCATAGTAATTCACACAGAGCTTAAAGGACTATAAAGTATTAGTCACTCAGTCGTGTCTGACTCTTTGTGACTCCATGGACTATAGCCCACCAGGCTCCTCTGTCCATGGAATTCTCCAGGCAAGAACACTGGAGCAGATTGTCACTTCCTTCTCCAGGGGATCTTCCCGACCCCGGGATCAAGCCCACATCTCTTGCATTGCAGGCAGATTCTTTACCACTGAGCCAACGGGGAGCCCCAGAGGACTGTAAGATCCAGTCCAAAAGGAAAATGTTTGCTGTAAATGAGTTGATGGTGGTACTGATTAAAACCTTGTCAGAATTGTCAGAATCAGGCTCAGAAAAGACCAACCCTGGGGATTTTAAAGTTTAAGAAAAATATGTCAATGGGTTTTGCCTTCTGTCTCTGAGCAAACACCCTTCTTTAGGCTGTTGTTTCATGCAGCGGGTGTGGAACTCCTGAGGGGGCAGGTGGCGGTGCTGGCGCATTCCTGATGCAGTGCCTGGGTGGCTGGGGGACGAGGCCTTGCCTTCCAAGGGCCTCTAGCCCAGCCTCCCAAGTCCCAGGAGAATGTGAGCACTGGGGTCCCTTTCTCCTCAGGGGCCCTGCGGGGCTGGGGTGCTAACAGGTGGGGAGCAGAATCTGTAGAATGAAGGTGCTTGGTCCCCAGAGTGCCCCCAAACACAGAGAGCATCTGGCCTGAGGCCAGGGGTACACCTACAACCTGCTCTCTGAGCCTGAAAAGACCAACTGAGGTCCTGCAGGTGGGCCTGTAGCACCAGCTTTGGGTCAAAAACCAGTTGGAACTACAGGAAACACAGAAGCATAATGTGTGGGGCTGGAGGGTGGGAGAAATGTAGGTCTGGGACACAAAGGCGAGAAGTGACAAAAGTCACATCACAAAGGGTCCCTCGAGGCCCCTGAGACAGCTGATGCCTCACTTCCCATCAAATTTGGATTAGCCGCCGCAAAGGAGGAAAGAGAACAAATAAAGGAAATCCACAGATAATCCTCAAACCTCTCTGCCCTCCCAGTTTAAATTCCTTCTATGCCAAGTCAGGCCTCCCTTCTGTTGACCAGGGGTGATAAAGAGGGACAAGATTAACCAGCCCTCCTATGAGCTCTGTCCTGTGCGAGCACATGGGAAATGGGGAGGGATGGGGGCCCCCGATTTGCACAAATCTGGAGCTGCAGCCTGGAGGGGCTGGAGAAGGGGGCCCCAGCTGCAGGGTGAGGAGTAGAAGAGAATGTGGGTTGTGCTGGGTGGACATGGAGGGACACACTGGTGGGAGGGGCTGAGGGTGGGTGACAGGGGACCCAGCCATGAAGCCACACAGTCAGGAGCCCTTGAGCCCAGCCAGAGAGAGAGACAAGACGAGGCAGGGTGCTGAGGAAGTGAGCCATAGGCAGCTGGATGGCATGAGGCTGGGGTCTCACTCTCCCTCCCGCGGACTCCCCCTCGATTAAACCCATAGCACTGAGGGGGATGACACCAGCACAGACTAAAGCCAACTGGCCTGTCACGGCATCTGCTGCGGGGCTGAGGCTGTGAGCCCCACACCCAGGCACATGGACTGTGCTTTCTTCAAGTCTTCAGACAGAGCCAGTCAGGGTTTCTCACCTAGTGACACAGCGTCCCCTGCTTCCTCAGGCCTCCTCGGGGTATCTCCTCTGTTGAGCAGCTGCAGGGCCCTCTCCGGCTGTGTCACCAAGAAATGTGGTCTCTTAGGCAAGCCCCCTTTCCTCTCTGTCACCTTCTCTGGCTGGCCTCAGCTCACGGGGCTGATACCTCCAGAGGGACTTGCTTCCCAAGTAATAACAGAAATAGCTCATCTCAGGGGCTTTTTCTCCTCCCTTCCCTCCTTCCTATACACTTTCCTTTTCCTCATTTTAGATGTACCTCTGAAAGAAAGTCCAGCATCCTCTGCTGATCTTCTGGTGTTTTTTAGCCCTTTTCCATTTAGTGTGTGTGTGCATGCTAAGTCAATGGCACCCCACCCCAGTACTTTTGCCTGGAAAATCCCATGGACGGAGGATCCTGATAGGCTCCAGTCCATGGGGTCGCTAAGAGTCGGACGCGACTGAGCGACTTCAATTTTTCTCTTTCATGCATTGGAGAAGGAAATGGCAACCCACTCCAGTGTTCTTGCCTGGAGGATCCCAGGGATGGGGGAGCCTGGTGAGCTTCCGTCTATGGGGTCGCACAGAGTCAGACACGACTGAAGCGACTTAGCAGCAGCATGCTAAGTCATTTCACTCGTGTCCAGCTTTGTGCAACCCCATGGACTATATAGCCCACAAGGCTCCTCTGTCCATGGAATTCTTCAGGCAAGAATACTGGAGTGGGCTGCCATTTCCTTCTCCAGGGAATCTTTGCAACCCAGGGGTCCAACCCGCATTTCATGTATCCTGCATCAGGAGGTGGGTTTACCACTAGCACCGCTCCATTTGGCAATAACTTCATAAATGTGTTCTGGAAAAATTTTTTTAATTTAATTATAGAAATCTGTGAAACAGAGGACAGAGAAGTCTTTTGGAGACTAAGAATATTCTACCAACAGAAGCTGTCACACTGTTATTGAAGAACTGGTCTTCTGAGGGTGCAGGACTCACTAAGGTCAGATTGGGCCTTAGAGTCCACCTCACTTCAACAGGGCGAATTCCATCCAGATTCCGTCTGGAAAGTGGAAGCCCTGGAAGTGTGCTGTGTGTTTATGACCACCTCAGGCGCTCCTCCTCCTGGGGTCTGAAGGGCTTCAGTATAGACGGGGACTCCAGGGGCCTTTTGCCAGCTGTCAGTAGTTCACACTTTCGGGGTAGCATCGCATGTCTTCCTTCTGAGAACAGAACAAACCGGCTTGGTTCACTGCTGAGCCCCTAAGCGTTCCTGGTTGAGAGGCAGTTCACCCGCCTCTGTCATCTTCAGTCTGAGTACAGAAAACGGACCCGGCCCTTCCTCATCCTTCCGCACACCCCCAGTCCAGCCCCCACTCACCAGGCCCGGAGCCCCGAGAGTGAGCAGCAGGGCTGGCTCCTCGTCCAAGAGCAAAGGGATCCCACGTCTTGGGCAGTGGGGTGTCCCGGCGCCCCCTCCACATCCCCACCAGCTTGGGGACCTCCTCCAGCACGGCCTGTCACCTTCTCAGCCCCGTCTCAGAGCCCCAGGCTCCAGGGCCCAGGGCACATGGCCTGAGGCCTGGACTCACCCGGCTGCTCCTAAGAGGGAAGCGACGCCCTGGGAGGACGCAGTGCTGGGGCTTCCCGAGGCCTTGCTGTCTCTGGGCCTCACAGGATGCCCCACATCACACGTGTCTGCACAGGGATGTTGGTGTTGGTAACAGCAACCCTGCCCGGGAGTGTAGGCAGCTGCTGGGATTTAGGTCCTGCGGTCTCCCCCCGCCCCACCCCACCCTATCCTCTCCCATCCTCTCTTCTCTTTTTTGTGCTAAGGCACTGAGTGCAGTGGATCCTCGGAAATAACAAGAAACTGTTGTTGTTTTTATTACTAAGCTGTTTTGGGGAAACGTGGTCACAGGCTCCATTCTGACCCTCTCTCGTGGGTCACTGTCCTCACGTGTCACTAGGAGTCTCAACAATCACCCAGACCAGTGCGGGGCAATGCCAACCCAGAGGCTCCCCGGTTCTGAACACATGTCTGCCGTCTTCAGGGTGCTCGCCTGGCCCCGGTGGCCCTGAAGGACTTCTCATGCAACACAAGTCGCCTTCCACAGAAGGCATGTGAAATCCAACCATTTTTTAAGTTGCAAAAGAGACTCCCTTCTGCAGACCATCTGTTATTCAGTAATGTGCAAATTACCAATAAATAATTCCAGATTCTTCTTTGCAAGCCCAGCTATAAACAAATGCTCCACAGGCCGAAATGGAAGTTGTTTTCCCTTTGAGGACTCATTACATTCTGCGTGATTGGAAGAGATCAGGGTGGGGAGAAGCCTCCCAGCAGAGGCCCAGAGCATTGTGTCCTTACACAAATAACTGCAGGAAGTCAAACCCGGCACGTCTCTGGACTGGGACCCTCTCCTCCCAGGGCACGTCTGCTCCAGGCCCTCGCCCCGCGGTGCATCTGTGTGCTCGTGAAACCCGTACGGCGGGTTTATGTGGACTGGTCTCATTTGTTCTTTTAGCCATTGAAAACATTGGCAAACTCAGGATTCCTCTCCTACAAAACAATAGAACATCACACATGAAAACTGCGTCTGACCTCTTTGTTCCCAAGATGTGGTTGGGAAACCATATTTCCTAAGTGCTTCAGTAACCAAAGCACAGCCATTTCATAGGACGCTCTGATCATGCTCCTGCTGAAATGGTCCTCGAGGGAGGGTTTATGAGAAGTAGGAGAAAAATAATAAGGAGGGAAGTCTTTGTTGGACAGATTGCAATGCTCACTGCAGTTAACTGTTCATTCTCCTGCAGCCAAATCAAACTCCAGGGTCAGAGTCCGGGCGGTAGTAGGATGCAGGTCAAGTTCTCAGCTGTCTCTCTGGTTCTTTCTGAGGGGCATCTATGGGACCTCCAATTCTCTTACAGCCTCAAGGTCAGTAGGCTTAAAAAAAGACATTAGTTTTACCTTCTTTACTTCCTGGGTAAATATGGCACATTAGAAGTTAGCTTTGTCTTTTAGTTAATGGCTGGAAATTTGGCTGGTTGAGCACTCCTAAAGATAACATTTACAAAACCTACACAAAATGCTGTACCCCCTACCCCCAAATCACAGCTAGACAGTATGTGCTCAGTCGCTTCAGTCGTATCTGACTCTTTGCAACCCCATGGACTGTAACCTGCCAGGCTTCTCTGTCCATGGGATTCTCCAGGTAAGACCATTGGAGTGAGTTGCCATTTCCTTCTCTAGGAGACCTTCCTGACCCAGGGATCAAACTTGGGTCTCCCACGTTGCAGGAAGATTCTTTACCATCTGAGCCACCAGGAAAGCCTGTACATGCCATAAGTATACTTTTTAATAAAGCTGATTAAGGAGTAAACAACAGTATTCAACAGTGGCAAGAAAACCCTAACAGAGAACACTGGTGTGGTATTCTGAGAAAGTTACATGCCCAGTATTTAACTGAGTGTCAGATTGCTTTTGAAGGCATTCACAACACAATATGTAAAGACCATAATAAGGCATTTTTAGGAACAAGTTAAGAATTTGATTCTAGAATGGTAAACATGAAAGACAGATAAAAACAATTAAACAAATGATGAATCTGTAGGAGGGAGAATTCAAAATAAGATTAATAGTTTGAGGAATGATAAAGTGAAAAAGATCAAGGAGGTCAAACCAGTCAATCCTAAAGGAAATCAACCCTGAATGGAAGGACTGATGCTGAAGCTGAAGCTCCAATACTTTGGCCACTTGATGTGAAGAGCTGACTCACTGGAAAAGACCCTGATGCTGGGAAAGATTGAAGGCAGGAGGAGAAAAGCGTGACAGAGAATGAGATGGTTGGATAGCATCACTGACTCAATGGACATGAGTTTGAGCAAACTCTGGGAGATAGTGAGGGACAGGGAGGACTGGCGTGCTGCTGTTCATGGGGTGCCAAAGAGTGGGACTCAAATTAGTGACTGAATAACAACAATAACAAAGTGAAAGAAAAAAAATGTATAACTGAGAAAATTGAGTATTACTTATTTCACCTAGGTCATACTTGATAAAAAGGCACATTGAACAACTAATATTTATTATACCTGTTGATCTGCCTTCAGAATGAAAACAAGGAATCTGGGATCTGTGAGCAGCTCACTGCTTTCACCCCTGCTACAGGAAGTACTGGTTTGACTTAGGAACTGAAAAAGTAACTTTTAACATTAAGCAGTAATTCGAAAGCCTTTCTCAGAGAGCCTGTGAGGATGAATAACCATAGGAGGGCAAAGAAAGAGATGTCAGCAGAATTCTGACCAGAAATCCCAAAGGATTCTTGTGTCAGTAAAGATGTATAGCATGAATATGAACCAAGAAGATGTGGTCTCAGCTGTGAGGGTATTAATGTATACTTTTGTATGTATAAGAAATGAAGAGATGGGTAGATATGGAATGAAGAAATTGATAGAACAATGTCAAAGGTAGAGAACCGGCAGTAGACACAAACGTCTACTGAAATTTCTTTTGACTTTACTGTCTTTAAAGTTATTCATGATAAAGTGTTGGGAAAAAGAGAAATTGTATGTGAAATCTGCAATGAGTGGCATTCCAATAAACTATAAGAGAGTTTTTTAAATGAAAATGTTCACATGACTGAAAAGATTCACATACAAAGAATGGCAAATCCAATTTCTATAGAGACAATATTCTGGCCATTAAAGATCAAGCTACAGTATAATCTTAATTAGAGACTTCAAGAAATTTAAAATTGAGCAGTAAAACTGCTATTTTCAACTTTCTTCATCGTAACCCAGAATTTTAAAATTTGGAAGAGGAAAAACTAACATACTGTGTGGATATCAGTGGTAAAAAGTCATAATATAAATGATAGCAATTTATGTAATAAAGTTAAAATATTTCATAAAATTTTCTGTGATAGAGACAATTTTTCTCAAATAACTCATTGTGTATATATTATGATGTCACATTTTCAGTTCATCTGAATTTAAGAATTTCTTTAACACTTTTGTTAACATTCCAGTTGCTGTTCACTTGGCAGAAGAATTTCTCCAAATTGAAATTAAAGTCAGTGTAATAACTGCAATGACTTGAGAAAGTCTGCTTCATTAGGCATTAATGACAATAAAACACAAATTACATAAAAATTTCAATTACGAAAACAAAACTAGGAACTCCATTGGAAGGAAGGAAGGCAAGAAAATAAATTTTGGGAAATAAATACACAATAAATGACATAAGTGAAAGTGAAGTCGCTCAGTCATGTCCAATTCTTTGCGACCCCATGGACTGTAGCCCACCAGGCTCCTCCGTCCATGGGATTCTCCAAGCAAGAATACTGTAGTGGGTTGCCATTTCCTTTGACTTATTAAATACATGAGTCATCACCAGCCTATCAGCGGATCACTCAGACATTTGTAGTAATAATTAAATTCAATTATCTTTGATATCTTTCCAACCTTCACTTTGCACTTATTTTTCAATTTAGATAATATGACTTGAAAAATATGAATTGCCAAACCAGATTCTAGAAGAAGTAGAAAACCAGATAGTACTATTTTTAGTAAAGAACTTGAATTTGTAATTAAACACATTCCCCAAAATCTCCAGACCCAGGAGGATTACTGGAAGATTCTTCTCATCAGTCTTACATAAACTTTTCCAGAAAATATAAAAAAGAACCTACTTCCTTGCTTATTTTATGAGCCCAGAAGAACTTATAACAAAATCCAGTGACAAGGACTCTAGAAAGAAAGAAAATTTAGGCCAGTCATCCTCATAAGCAAAGATCCAAAAGTCTTAAATAAAGTGTTAGTGGTTACTTTAAATCATATATGCTTATGGTATACAGATGAATATTAGCAGTGTATAAAAATGACCAGCCATCATAAACGTTGGGTTTGTTCTGGGAAGCAAGGTCAGTTTCACACCTGAAAATGAATCAATGTCATTCACTATGTCAGGAGAATAAAAGAAAAAATCAGGATCGTGTAGGTAGATGTATAAAATACATTTTTAAAAGTTCATTACCAGTTCATGGAAAAACAAACAATTCCTTGCAAAGAAGAAATGGAAAAGCAATGTGGCATTGTCAGTGCTTTACCCTCATCCCAGCTGTGACCCTCCCTCTAGGGTTTTTTCTACCCTGGGGGGACAGTAAGTCAGAAATGCTGGAGGGCTGATGTTTACAACACAGCCTTCACCCCTGCAGATGAGTAGGGGGGTGGGGTGGTGGTGGTAAATACTCCAGATTCCTTGCCCCTCTGAACAGGAAAATCCACGCCTCTCAGATTCCCCAGGGCCCTGAGCCCCAGCTGACTAGCTGACCTTGCACCAGGAGCTGGTCTCTGTCCATGCAGCTCTCTCCTCCCCAAGATCCTGCTCCATCAAGTCCAGCCAGCCTGTCTCATTCTGTCTGCTCTGTTCCAGAGACATCCGGCCTCCACCGTGGTCCCGCCTGGAGCTGCAGCTGGAAACCTGAGCAGGAAGTGAGCTGGGGTGGTCACGGGCTCACCTCACTACCCCCTTTAAGGAAGTCAGTGAAGACCACCAAAGGGACACGTGTGAGAGCCGCAGGCATGGTAAATGTAGGTGACACGGCAGCTCCTGCTCCACCAGCCCCACCGTGAACATCTCACCACTGTCTGGCCATCACCCAAACCCTTAGGGGCCGATCCAACCCTGAGCCATGGCAGGACTCCTGGGGCTACACTTGGACTCACCTGGGATTCGCCCAGGGCAGCTTCTCACCAGATGAGATGCCCCAAGCCTTGGTGAGCAGACCTCTGCCCAGGCTCAGACACCCCTTCTCCAAAGGGCAGGGTGTTTTAGGGGAAAGATCCTCGGAATTTGGGAAAAAGTCTATTCCCCTTGCACACGATCACATGTTGGAACAAATCTTTAGATTTCAAACATGTCTTTAGTTTTTTTGAAAGTGTTAGTTGCTCAGTTGTGTCCAACTTTTTGCAACCCTTTGGACTATAGCCCACCAGGCTCCTCCGTCCATGGAATTCTCCAGGCAAGAATACTGGAGTGGGTTGCCATTTCCTTCTCCAGGGGATCTTCCCAACCCAGGGATTGAATCCAGGTCTCCTGCATTGCAGGTGGATTCTTAACCATATGAGACTGATGATACATATATGTGTACACACTCCAAGGTATACACACAGAGATGAGTGTACAATTCATTGAATTTTCACTAATGGAACACACCTATACAGCCAACACCAAAGTCAAGAAACAATGCTGGAATTTCATTTTTGTCATATTTTGCTTGGCGGTCTGTGTTCTGAGCTGTCAGAAGCTCCCTGAGGACAGGACTGTGTCTTGTGCCTCACCTCTGAGTTTCTAGGGTCCCATCAGAGAGCCCACACTGCACAAGGGGCCTAGCTTGCTGAGTACGTTTGCTGACTGCAATGGAGGAAGTGGAGCTATGCTCTTATTGGAAAGAAATTGAGCCCCATCTGTAAAACATGAAATTCCTTTCCCCTCCACTGTTCTCCCATATATGTTAATACACAACAGAGCTCAGTAAAATTAGTTATTGAGAGGAAATTCAAATAACGCACAACTCAGCCTCTTTCTCTGCACCATACCTGTGAGCGGACCCTCCCTACCCTGGCAGTCGAAATGGTGTGAATAACTGTGTGTGTTGACAGAAAAGACATTGAAGTTGGCAAAACCCACGACTCTCTGGCATGCTGAGCGACAATGAGAATCTGATTCCGTTCCTCTTGGATGAGGCGGCATGGGGGCAGCTGGGGTGCGGGCTCCCCAGGCTGAGTGGCTATGATCATGGTGTGGCCTCATTAAGCCAGGGGCTCATGACGTTTTCTTTGAGAGACTTGAAAGTGTGACTTCTTTGCTGCCTGCAAATGTGGGGGAAATATGTTTGGTGATGACATTATCCCAAGCTCTGGATGCTCCCTGAGGTGAGCAGGGCCGGAAGCAGGAGAGTATCCTGTTAGTTGCAGAGAAGGGTGGGCCCTCTGCCCCCTGCAGAGGAGAAGGGACTTGAAGAAGTGACCAGCCTTCCCCCCATCACCTGGTCACTGGAGCAGCTGCCAACTCTTTTACTGTCTTTTCTTTTTTAAAGAAGTTTTATTGAAATATAGTTGATTCACAGTGTGGTGTTAATTTCTATCATACAACAAAGTGACTGAGTTATATATATATATATTCTTTCCATATTCCTTTACATTGTGGTTTATCATAAGATATTGAATATAGTCCACTGTGCTATACAGTATGACCTTGTTGTTTATTCATCCTATATGTAAGAGTTTGGGTCTGCTAACCCCAGACTCCCAATCATTTCCCATTCACTGGGGGTCCTTTGCTTTCATGAAGTCTGTCTTGATTCATGCCCTCCAGAGGAGGAACCCAGTAGAACCTGGTTTATCTTGTGAAGGCAATGCAGAAACCCTGGTACAGTTGGGGGAAAAGTGACACCCCTTTATTATCTAAGGAGATGGGAGAGGGCTTCCACTTGGCACCCCACTGGATCTGGGGGTGCTGGAAGTGGAGCCAGGGGTTGGGAGGAGACACACTGCCGGGCGGGCGGCTATGCGATGTGTGAACCGTTCCAAACCCTCCGAGCTTCCTGCCAGGGCCCTGGATCCTCAGGCTCGTTGTGGAATTTGGATCTGGGACAATTTGCTCTAAAGGGGGTTTGGCATCAACCAGTCATTATTATTAACAAACACTTGGCGAATGCCAACCACATGCCTAATGCTGGAGCAAAGATTTCCTTTGCTTCTTTTCCTCTTCGGTTAGGTTCCCAAGTTGAGGAGAAGATGCCCAACACCATTACCCAGAGGAGGCTCTTGCCCAGTCCTCCCAGCCCCACCCTGCCATCTCTGAAGCCCTGGGAACTTTTTCCAAGGGGCTTTTCTCTTTTAAGAGAACATTTCAGAACATCGTAAGTGGTGGCTTTAAACTCTTCACCGCCTTATTATAGAGAACAGATTTTGGAGAGAAATGCGCCTCCTGACCCAGCCGTAGTCTAACCTGCTCTTAGGGCTGACTCACCCCGGAGGAGGAGCAGCCGGGCTCTCCTGCTCTGTGGCCTCCATCAGGGCTGAGTCTAAATGATGGTTCTTGAATTTCATGGAGGAGTCTTTAAAAATGCAGAGCAGGATGAGCTGTGTTTATTTTTAGTGGGCTTTTCCCCGAGCTATCCGCCAGCCTGTTTCCCTGTCTGTGCATGTGGTCTCACATGGGACCCATGAAAAGTGTGGGTCCTCGAAGCAAAACATGCAAGAAAGCTTTGGACAGGGCTCCTTTTCTATTTCCCAGCTGTGGCTCGTGTTTAAGACAATTGGCATTGAGAACAAGATAGTTTGACCATTTTTATTTTTTAAGCAAGAAGTGGTTCTTCTAAATGACAGTGATTCCCATTGAAGAAGACAGCCTCGGGATTGGAAGAGCATCAGAGAAGATGTCCCAGAAGCAGGGGGCAAGCTAGAGGCTCCAGCACTTTCACGATGGGTTTTCAGCTCAGGATCTATGGGCCCTTGATAAACATATGTGCAACAAGGCTTAGCTGCCAGCGTAGCAAATTAAGGCCAGAGGAAAGTGGAGAGTTCCGGGGACTCTGTCACAAGAACCCTGTTTCTCTCATGGCCCTCGCAGGTCAGCGGGTGTCTAACCTCAGGCTGCATTGTACCCCTATTAATGTCATCCAAGACATTACCTTTAGGTGGCTTCCTGGCCAGCCCAACAAAGTGCTGGAAAGTTTACCACTAAAGAATCATTTCTTTATCCATCCTTTCATTGAACAAATCCTTCCTTGGTGCCTGGATCTTGTGTTAGAGCATAATGGCCGGGCTCCGTGTGAGTTGCTGGTACTTTTTACCACCCGAAATCTTGGCCAGCCTCACTGATGAATCACTCTGCTATTTCTTGGAGATCCATGGTTCCAACAGCCTCCCCAGACACCATCATCTTCAGGCCTGGAGTGACCCAGAGACCCCAGGCTGGATGTCCATCCCTCACAGACACTGGTGCTGGGGTCCTGCTCAGCCTCAGTCTGGGGTCTGGTTGGGAGGAAGACGGCAAGTGGTAATGCCTTCCAGATGTCAACAAGATGACGTTACCTCTGCAATTTAATTGCTTGTAATATTGACGGGGTTGAGAGAGGCAGGGAGTAATTAAAGATTTGGAGAAAGCAGAAGTTCAGGTTTAGCAAGTTAATGACATTGGCAGGACACTCCAAAGCCTCAGCCACCTACTCTTTTTGAAAAGAATGTGGTTATAGTGACTGTATTTTATATACCAAAAATACGGCCTGACGAAGGAATCAAAACCACGCTGTAGAAAAACACCGCTCTTGACTTTGGAATTTATTTTTTATAAGTCTTAACAAAGGAAAGAAATAAATCTATATACTTATACATTTTAAATGGCCTTTGGAAAAGAATAAAAGTACCTAAGTTTGGGACTCTCCCAGAAAATCTGCCTTATAAATATGCCTCCTGAGAGAAAAATGACTCTTGTTCACTGGGTCCTGTACACGAGTTTGTGCAATTTAGAAGTTTCCATTTTGGCTACATACTTACTCCCTCCATCAAATCACTGAACTCCTCTGGGTCAATTCTCATGTCCATAAAATGATAGAATTACAGAAATTGCTATGGACCTTTTGAAATTCTATGACTCTATACCTGCCTCAAGCATTTCCTTTCAAAGATACTTGTCATGTTTTATTAACAAATTGGTTTAGTGAATGGTAGAAGAATGACTGGAGGGACAGGTGTTCACAGCTTCACTTGCTGTGGTCACTGAGAGCATTGTCTGGTGAAGACAAGGCCACATGTCTTGTGTTCACTGCTGGGTTCTAGGTGACTAGACAGGGGATGGCTATTGAACGGATGGATGGATGAATGGATAGGTGGGTAGATGGGTGAATGATGGATGGATGGATAGGTGGATGGATGGATGGATAAATGATGGATAGGTGGTTAGATGTATAGATGGATGGATGGATGAATGGATGGAGGGATAGATGGATAAATGGATATGTGGGTGGATAGGTGGATGCATGGATGAGAGGATAGATGGATGGAAGGATGGAAGGAATGATGGATGGATGTATATGTGGATGGAAGGATGGATAGATGAGTGGATGGATAGTTGGATGGATGGGTGGATGCATGAATGGGAGGATAGATGGATGGGTGGATGGGAGAATAGATGGATGGATAGGTGTATGGATGGATGTGTCCATATCTATCATTATATATGTTCATTCAGGAATTAGCTTTTCTTTTCTGGAACAACATATCATTTTATTAAAATATTTTGTAAGATTTTCAAACTATATCAAAGTAATCACCCTTACAATCTCACAATTTATGCAACAAACTAACATATACTGATATTCATTTCAACATAAGGTGGTGAAAGAAAATTGCAAAGAAAATATAGAATTTATTTTGTGAAACTGAAACATTTAAAACAGCTTTACTGATATATAATTCACACACTGTAAAGTTCACCCAATTAAAGTGTACAATTCAATGATCTTCAATAGATTTATAGAGTGGCCCAACCATCACAATAATTTTAGAATATTTTTTTCACTCTAATAAACTTTTACTTATCAGTAGTCACCTGCCTTCCCTCCCCACTTCCCCTCCCAACTCCCCATCCTAGACAATGGCTAATCTACTTTCTTTCTCTATAAATTTGCCTATTCTGAACATTTCATATAAAGCAGAATTGAAAAAGCTTACAGTAGCATAATCTCAGTTATGATATATCCAATTTATTATGGATATTCACATATATCTCCACACTGAAGGAAGCTCACCTAAATATTAAAGTTGATGGTCTTCAATCATTTATACTAATCTTCATTTTCCTGATAATGTGTGTTCCTGATATTTTTCCTGATAATGTGTTAGTTCTCCATCAAAAAATTGTTTTTCCGAATTTTTAAAGTTTTTAGAACATTGAGGTCACATTAATGATGATATGAATGGTTGTAAAGGGTTCATAGGATCCTGTTTTTTTGAGGGAATGAAGTATGAGAATTAGATTGAGACGTTTCCACTTAACGATGAACACTTCTCTTTTCAAACTGAGCAGTGTTGACTGTTAGTCCGTATTTTTCCCAGTTTTTTATTATCAATTTTACTTCAACTTATATATGATGTGGTTTGTGAGAGGCTTTGAAATTCTCTCTGGAATGAAGCCCAAGATAAACATATGGGCTAAAAACACAAAGATTGATGAATTTAATGCCAATGCATTAGAGACAGGAGAGGAAAACCCTTAGGAACTGAAATCCATAGTGAGGTACAGTCACCTGCCTTTTCAGATTCGCCAACAGGAGAAATGCACGCCCGTTTGGAATCTATGTTCTTTTCTTGCTTCCTCAGGATGCTCCTTTATGTGTGAGGGAACATGTCAGATTTGGGAACTTGACAAACTACTTCAGAAATGTGCACAGTGTTTATTAAAAATACGAGGCTGACTAGGTTCAGAGCTCTAGGGGCCATGTCTGGGAATTTATCCATCACTGCTCCCTGAATACTCTGAGTGGACACAGAAGCTTGGAGCTCCAGAATGGAAGCTGAAGGGAGAGTGAGGGCCTCACAGTCTGATGGACACAGAGTTTGCCGTCCACTTCCCTCAGGAGGAGTCACAGGTGGACCTGGTCGCTACAACCTGGATGGTTCCTGGAGAGGCTGCCCTGTCTCTTAGCCAGGACCCTGCCTCTACAACTGCTCCCCGCCAACCCCACCATGAGCTCAAAGTCCAAAGACTCGGGGACCCAAGGGACAGTGTTTTCCCAAAGTAGATGATCAGCGTTTTTGTGTAAAAGCCCAGTAGTCTCACCAGGAGACGGCAAACCTGCTTTCTGAGTTCAAGGATGCTGAGATGTCGGAGGAAAGTGAATCGAGGATATGATTCATGCTCCTGCTCATGGCCCAGGTCCCTGGCAGGGCTACCCTGAGGCCAGAATCACTTTTTCTCTGAGGTTCACTTCCAAGGACCACCATCCTCTGCACCAGCTTGCATCTAACCAGGGTCACTCTTGGGTTTTTCGGCCCACAGATGAGTTCTCACCAAGAACCCCGCTTCAAGGGCTTCCCTCATCTCAGGCTTGGTCTTGGAGAGAAATATTTCTTTCCAAGGGGCAAACGCAGAATACAGGTAAACATAAGCTGTTTGGAAAAGTGTGAAGTATGAGGTTGTACATTCCTTATAATCTGCTTTATATTTAATGTAGGGAAGTGAAGATGTTTTGGTAAAATTATGGTTCAAGGGGAAAATAATTTGAACTGGACCAGATAGTTTGATAACTTCCACTCTGCTCTTAGGTTTCTGTAGAAAATAAAAGAGCTTCTTTATCAAGAGAAAGAAATCTGAGGGGAGTCTCAGATTGCAAATGCATGAGTGAGAGATGTGTGTGTGTGTGTGTGCATGTGTCTGTGTGCATGCCTCTGTGATTCCAAAGATTCTTTCCTGCTTTCATACTTTCCACAACCCATCAATGACTTAGATTATCAACAGGGTTTCCCTCTTTTTTTCATGGAAAATAAGTTTTCTGCCAGGCAGATATGATTTATCCTCCTCGGGATGTGGAAAACAAAGAGGCTTCAGAATGTCTTTGCTCTGCTGGCGTCCTCCCATCTCCACAAACACCCTTCTCCCCTCCCTGCAAGCAGACCATTTTGTTCCGGTTGCAGCATCGGTGGCAGGCTGTGAGTGTGTGAGTGAGCTGCGTGTCTGTGGATGTCATGTGTGTGTCTATGTGGAGTGTGTGTAAGTACATGGGTGAGAGTGTGTGTGAATATTCATGCATATATGAATGTATGTGTGTGTTCTGTCAGCATCCTAAAATTCATAAGGTATAGGAAACCAAGGTGTCCTGGGTCATTCAGGTGCTGGTGACTTATCCAATGCACCAAGATTTAGTCTTAGTAATCCACTCTTGGGTGCTGGCAGTCTAGGGAGCTGGAAGAAATGGATGAGGGTCTAGTCACAAGCCTAGTGCCTGGAAATTGGGTCCCCGGCCAGTCCCCCAACAGCTGGAGCTGATGGATCCCCAACTGGCAGGCCCCTTTGGAGCTGCAAGCCCTGCATCACCTCTGAAGTTCCAACCTCACTACTGTTTTTGGAGACCTGGCCTCGGGCCCGAGACTATGTAATGGGGTCACCTGGAACCCAGATTGTTCATTCCCAGGAGAAATTCTGTGTGTTCCCATGGATGGCACTGCTCCCACCATTGTGGATAAAACTTCATAGAGGATAAGTTCTCACATTCACAGAAGGGTTTATTGGAAGGATTAATCCTAAGTGTTTGATCCATTTTCAAAACTAGTTTGCCAGCCACTCTGATGACATGTACCACGAGAGGGACTCAGCCCAGCGAAAGTGACCCTTCTATCCTTGATTGACTTTCCTCCAACATCTCAGCATCCTTGAACTCAGGGTGCAAATTCCCAATGGTGTGGGTGCAGAGCCAGCCTTCGATCTCGTGAGCCAGTGCTCTGGGATGTGGGCTTGCTCAGGGTCTCCACCACAGACATCTGCACCGGGATCTCCAAAGGGCAGCTGAAGGCGGCCAGGCCAGGCTGCCCTCCACACTCAGACACTTCCGAGAGGGCGGTCCCCATCACACGTTGCTTCACCACTTCCTTCTCTTACTGGAAATGATCCCACCTCCCTCTCGGACTCTCTGCCACACGGGGCTGGCAGCCAAGTCCCTCACTGAGGGCCCTTGTCCGGCCAGGTGGGCCACAAGGCGAGACAGAGCGGGGAGCGGAGGCTGGGCTCCCAAGAGACCCCAGTGATGTGGGCACCCGGCCAGGGATGTGGCCACAGTGGTAATGAGGCTGAGAGGAGGGGCCTGCGGCTGCCCAGAGGACACCTCCCCACCCCTGGCCGGGAGTGACTGCCTCGTTGTCTCTTCCCCACCATCCACCTCATCCCAGCATTTTCCTTTTCCAAGAGACAGCTGAGCAGGTTCACTTTTGTAGTCAGTTCCCCTGACGTGCTGCACAGAGGGAAGGGGAGCCCAAACCACCAGTGCTCCTTGCCAGGAGCCTCTGCTCCATGGGGACTCCAGAACTGTCCACTGTCTGGTTGTCCCCCTTCATCTCCCATCAGCTCGCAGGTGGAGAATCACTGGGCACTTGTGTGTTGTCACAGAGCTGGCAGGGTGCTTTCCGTGTGGCGGGGCAGGAGTGGACAGTGGTCCTCAGTCTCAGAGAAGGTCACATGCCTAGGGCCCCCTGGTCTGCAGACAGCATCCCCAGATGGGTGGTGGTCACTGTTTTGGCCTCCATGAACCTACCCTACAGACCAGGTGGTCCCGGTAAACCTCCACCTGAGGACAGCATCTGAGTGACTTCTCAGCCACCTCTCCTGCCTCCTCCCCAGGGCAGCCGGGAGCCATGGCCGGCCCCTTCCCGGGTCCTCTGAACACCTGACACATCTGTGGTGGCCTGTGCAGCTGAGCAAAGGCCCCGGGGCTTCCTGGCTGACAGGCTGATTTTCTTGGCATTTTCTTTGTTGTTTCTTCCTCCTGTTCCCATGGGAAGGTGGGAGCTGGGCTGGGCTCCCTGGCACCCACATGGCTGCCGCCCCAGGACCTGAGCAGGAGACAGAGGCTCAGTCTAGGTTAGGAACGAAGGGCCCATCCCGGAGGCCGGTTGTAAGGGAGACCTTTTCCAGACCACACTTCTGCCCTCCTTATACCTGGTTCCCATCCCGGATAATGCAGGGCCGTTCTAAAGGCTAGTCCATCACTGGGCTGGCAGGTGCTGCCCCGGAACTGGGTCCCCAGACCCTCGGCCCGGTCACGTGTTCTCCCATGAGCGTGCATACTAAGTCACTTCAGTCGTGTCTGACTCTGTGACTCCATGGACTGTAGCCCACCAGGCTCCTCTGTCCATGGGATTCTCCAGACAAGAACCTTCCTCCAGGGGATCTTCCCGACCCAGGAGATTGCATTGCAGGCAGATTCTTTACTGACTGAGCCTTGTCATAGTGCAATTCAGATGTTTCAAAATTCTCTAAAACAAGTGGTTTTTCTAGATTTACACTGAAATTAAAGTAGACTTCTGAAAACTCACAGAATAGAACCATTCTCCTGGGCAATAGCTTGAGAACCCAGAGAATTTGGATAAATGTGTCATTTCCACCAGGGGCATCTCCCTTCTCTCTCTGGAAGCAAAGTTGCTTGCCGACACAGTTGAGCAGGATGGAGCCTTGATGCTGCAGGGCAGAGAGCATATGCCCTTCACAGAGAGCATCTTGCTTCCCGGGGAGTCAGCTGCCATGCCAATCTGCCTCCTCACCTCCCTCACATTCTCTACCCCACTGACTCATCTGGGAAGAAAGTCTCTCTCTTGATTGACCCCAATATGGGTTAATTAAACTAGAATCCAACCGCTCATCACATTAGCCTTGGAGATATGCCTTTCCTCCACATTTGTATTGGTACGATTATTTCCAGGGTCTTGGCAAGGCAAGGACACCCTCACCAATATCCTTAAAATTCACACAGTTTATAACCCTGTTCGTACACAAGGCATGTGCAAACACCACTGGTGTCCCTACTGTCTGTGTGGAGCTTGGGTCTCTTACACACGCATCTCTCATGAATCCTCCCCCAAGAGAACCTTGTAGGCGGTGGGAACTGACATTTGTTTTCCCCTCCTGTGTGTCACTCGCTTCAGCTGCTCCAGTTTTCATCCTCTCTAATCCTCACTCAGTCCTGCAAGGGCCAAATAATTTTCCTGGTTTACGTTACAAAAGTGCTGGGAGTCACCGAGGCTTAGCTAAAGCCAGACAGGTGCTGACAGACCAAGTTGAAGTTCAGTGAAACCTCAACACTTCCACCTCCTAATTCAGAAATTTCCAGCTACTCTCTCGAAAGCAGAACTAATAAATCCAGCAACGCAGGAACAGGCCATGAGGCAGAAGCTCAGAACCGGAAAGACGGCCTGTGCACCTGGGGGTCAAACCAAAACAAAGTTCAGCAAAAAGATCGTGATGATAAACATCATAAACGCAATGGGGCAGGTGTTTCAATGATTCTATATCATCCTTTTTCCAAATAAGCATCTAGTAGACACCGAAACAGAAATGTTCATTTTGGATCTATGTGGATTTTCTTGTTGGGTGTCTTTAAGCAGTGGCATTGTATTAATTACTATTCTATTTCCTTCAAACCCAAACTTCATTTGAGTTAGACAAAAATAAAATTCATTAGCATGAACTAGCCCTACTGTGTTTCTTTGAGCCCAACTTAATATTGTCATGGGCCGTGTCCTCATGTCTCCGAGGTTAGAAACACAGCCTTTTTCTCTCACAGAGCCTAGAGGTCAGTGGCTGGTTCTACCACCGGTGGGCATCACTCAGGGCCATGGGTGCCCAGGTGGGGTCTGTCCCCAGTCTGCTCCTTGGTCAGTGTGGCCTGGCCTGCCTGGAATCCATCGAGACTCGGGGACACTACGGGAACCCTTTCAACTCTACCCAGCATTTTCAAGGATGGCTGATGAAATGTGAGGGTGACCCTGGGGACAGTTAAAGAGATGAAAGGAAGCTGTTCAGATTAAATAAGATTTAGGAAATAAAAGGATTAGCAGGACACAAAAGCTAGACTTACCCATTTATTTAGCCAGCTCAGCGTGGCATGCGGGGAAGCAGGACATCCAGAAAGAGATAAAAGAGGCTCACTCAGGGGGTCGCAGGGCGTCAGGGATGAGCAAGGCCTCCTCCCGAGAGCCTGGCAAATCTTCTGATAATTGAAAACGAATCAGAAAGGGATCCTTCCCCATGGCTAATTCTGGCGCCTCCACCAAGTAATAAGAAGACATACAATGAGCAGCCATCTCCCAGACTGGGGGTCGGGCGCAAAGAAGCTTAGGATGCAGAAAGCCCATTTTATGGCAAAGTCTTATCCACAGATCATTTCTATCAAGAGCAACAAAGCAAAGGTTAAAATTAGGGGGGTGGGGGTCGAAATCATTTGTGGGAAGTAAAAATCTCCAGGATCCTGTCTTCTGACAGCTTAGGTGGCACTAGTGGTACATAACCTGCAGGAGATGTAAGAGACTCGGGTTCAATCCCTGGGTCAGAAAGATCCACTGGAGGAGAGCATGGCAACCCACTCCAGTATCCTTGCCTGGGAAACCCCATGGACAGAGGAGCCTGGTAGGCTACAGTCCATGGGGTCTCAGAGTCGGACACAACTGAGCGATTTAGCAGCACAACGCCACCACTGGTCCCTACTCTGCAAGGCGATAACCCCAAGACCAAACACTCCGTGTCACTTACATGACTACCACTCACACACCTGCAGCCAGCTGGGAGCATGTCCTTAAATATCCACTTCACTGGTTGAACTCACCTCTCTCTCAGTAATGCCAATGATTTGAATCCTGGTTCCCTTCTGGGGGCGGTCATGGGAGGAGGGTGTGGTTCTGAGCCTCCTTCATACCTGCTATGCCCAGAATCCCTGGTGGGGGGAGGGGTTCCTATCTCCCCGATCTGGTATTTTCTAATCCCTGGATCACTGTGCTTGTTAAAATAAACATCCCCTGAGGCTGTCCATGCAGAGTCTGCTCCAGTGCAAGGCTACAAAACCTGCCACCAGGAACTAGCCTCAAGAGGTATAGTTGGTGGACATAACCCATCTGCTAATCAGACATTTACGGGGCACCTGTTGGCTACCTGGTGTCCATCAGAGTTGGGAGTGGGTGATTGAGACACAGTCTTGGCCCTGGAGGAGCTCACGGTTCAGGACAAGGCATCCACACAAACAACTGGAATTAAAGCTGATAAAGAAGCAAGTTTGGGAGAGCAGATTTGGGAACTTCTGGATGTTCTCAAGGAAACAGCGAGGAAAGGACTTTTCTCAGGAGGAGGATTATGGTGTGTGGGGTCATGGAGGCAGGTGGGAATCTGGCACATTGAGAAAACCACAAAGTTGAAAGGCTTGTAACCCAGAGTGAAGCGAAGCGGGAGAGGGAGGGAGGAGGGGATCTTCCCAGCCCGGGACAGGGAAACCTGATGGAGGTGACATGTCTGCCTGAGACTAGGGGCTCCATACAAGTGGAGCAGGGGGCAGAGGCGAGAGACTGCCATATGTTACCTGCCGTCACAGTGATAAGGACCACCTTGAACTTCATATGTTACGACTCCTGTGAGTCCATTTATAGAACTCATTTCCCATAGATCGTATTTTTCACTGGAAATGGCATATTGTCATAAAGACTTCAAACAGGATAACACAAAGCTAGAACAATAAAGGCAACCCCAAATTTTATTTTTAGAAAGCCATATAGCCAAACTGATTTTTAAGAGAAAATAAAAGAAAGGACCTCAGCCTTGGGAACTGAGAGAGCTAAGTTATTTACCATTTTTCGACTGTTCAATTTCCGCTGATAGAAACAGGAAGGAAGCCGTAAAGGGCCTGTCCATTGAAAAGAGACCAAAGTAAGAATGCAAATAAATACTGCGGCCCAGTGGTTATGGTAAGTGACGAGCTCCAAGGGTTTCCACATCCTCTCCAGGGAAAAGAATGTTTTATGCTAATTTTTCGATGATGATTGATGGCACTTAACCTAATACGTAGATACCAATGAGAAAATAAAAATTTCTTCGCAGAAGATATTTTTCCACTCCATGCCAGTTCCAAGGCCTCAGAAGCTTAAAGAGGCAGAAGTGTTTTTGTTCCAGTCAAACTTGATTGCGTCTTAAATCATCATAATGAGATTTTCAGCGGTAACAGCGTGTTCTCTGCTTCTATTTTCCTTGTTTCTGAGGCTTCCATGCAAGTCTGGTTCTGGTTGTGGGGAGAATGAGGCCGTGTTATTTTCTCCAAGAGAGACAAGGAGATGCCCTGGGGTCTGGGGCTTGTTGAATGTGTCCTTTGTTAATCGGCATTGAGTGTCCACGGGACATCAGCAACGCCCCGTGGGAAGCCAGCAGCGGTGCGTGGACCGGTCTGTCACGCCAGGCTAGCGTGGCAGCTCCATCAAGACAGCTGTTCCTGTTTGGCTTCTCACTTCAAAGGCTCCCGCTTTCCTGAACATGCATCCCGAGTTTTATTTTCCAGGGCTGCAAACCACCCCGTCCCTAAGGGCACAAAAGGTCAAGCTTTCATCCCAGGCCGAGAGGAATATGCACTTCGATCCTTTCCTTTTTTGTTTTCCTTCAAGGAAGTCATAAAACCTGCTTTGATAATTAGTAAACAGCCAGCATGTTCCCAACACTCATAAAACATAAAGGCGACATGAAAACCCAGCTCTGCTTTCAAGTTTTGAGCAGGCTCCCATTTTGGGGGGTCCCATCCTTCCCTCAAACGCAAGCGCATCATCCAAGCCACACGGCTGGGTCCCGAGAGGAGTGGAACCAGGGTCAAGTTTCTGTCCCTGGTCTTCAAGGTCAGTTCCCTGAAGGTGGAGGAGAACCAGCCTGGCCTGCGACTGACCAGAGGCCACAGTCACAGCTGAGAAAGTTACTGAACTTTTCATTAGATAGTGGAGCTCCATTTTTTTTCTCTCTCTCTTTCTGGTAAATTCAGTAACATCACTTGGAGCACGTAGGAGAATTTTTAAGCTGTTTTGAATAACTTTAAATTTCTCAACCCAGCCTCTTCATTAACTCAAGGAAATGAAAATATTAGCAGCCAAATTTGAATCCCTACTATGTGGCTGCCTGCTGCCACATCATAGGATTAGCAAGCTGATCGCCTGTCTATCCACTCAGCCTAATGGCCCCAAAATAAGTACAAATCTCCTATGGCCTCATCTGCGTGACATTCAGTTGAGAAAGCCTTGGCGGTGGCAGTCAGGTCACTTATGGGCCACTCTATGAAGAATTTACACACAGATTAAAACAAACTGCAAGAAAATAAGGAAACTAGAGCAGAATGATGTGCAGGTATCATTTTCATTCTTAGAATTGCTGTTAATATGTTTATAATATTATTCCTACAAAAACATAAGGAGTCCTTGGTTGAATATGCCAAAATAGGGTCTTGACACAGCTCTATTGTGACATGAAATAATCCCCCTGTGCACTCAGCTCTAGAGTCGACTTGGGGTCCCCTCCATGTGGTACCCCACAACACCAATCACAGCAATGGTTCCCCTGGCATCCCCTGAATTGAGTTTACTCCAAAAACCCACTTTACTTGGGCCTCGCTTCTGTTCACCTCTCAACACTCTCCTGTTGTCTTTAACCCTGTAGGCAAGGAGCTCACAGTCTAAGGGAAGAGCTCTAGGAACAGAAAATTTGGGGCTTTGTTTTATTTTTATTTATTTCATTGAGAAACAATTGACCAATATTATATTAGTTGCAGTGGTATGACATAATGGCTTGATATTTGTATTCACTGCGAATTGGTCACCATAGTAAATTTAGTTAGTATCCAGCACCACACACAACTTACAGAAAGTGTTTTTCTTGTGATGAAAACTTGTAAGATTTACCCTTGGAGCGACCCGCTGTGCATTAAGTCCCCAGGACTCACTTATCCTCTAACTGGAAGCTGCACCCTTTGACTCCATCACCCGTTTCATCCTCTCCCTCCCCCCACCTCTGGCTGCCGCCCCCAATCTGTTCCCGTATGTAGTCCAGTTTTTGTTTTTTAAGAGTCACGTGTGAGCGATAGCGTGTGGTGTTTGTCTTTTTCTATCTGACTTACTCCACTTAGTGTGATCATCTCTAGATTCAGACATGTCACAAAGGCAGGATCTCGTTTTTCTGTGTCCAGTATCACTTCTCTGTGGTCTCTTGCCTCATCCATGTGGCTGGAAACGAAGGGACACGAGGTTGAGGGATGAGGGACATAGATCCCCAAGTCTCCTTGTGGAGGAGGGCTGCCGGAACCCCCCAGACCCAGGATCTAGGAGAGAACTGAGATCTGATGGTGCTAATACTGTCTTTGGGGTTATTCGTCACAACGGCCAACGTTTGTCACCCTTCTAAATCATGACAACTCTAGGAGATCTGTCTGGAGAGTCTCCCCACTTACAGTCTGATCTCAAGTCTATTTTCTTTTCTTTTCTTTTTGCCACTCTGTGTAGCATGTGGGCTCTTAGTTCCCCAATCACAATTGAACTCATGCTCCCTGCAGAAACATAGAGTCTTAACTACTGGACCACCAGTGAAGCCCCAACTCTGTTTTCATAAAGAAATAAACCCTATGTCCCTTTGGAAGACACTAATTCGCTTTCCCAATCTCAGTTCTTACATCTGCAGTGAAAAGGAAAATTGTAAGATTCTCCAAAATGTTGCAAACAGCACATGGCCTGACACACTTGTGTTGCCAACTTATGTTGTCTGTGAAAACCCAAAGAGCTCTAACTGGATTCCAAATGTCTTGGTTTGGAACTGTTTTCCCCTCATGTTGTTCCCTTTGCCCGAATGCCTTTTCCCTCTCTCTGCCTGGCACAACCCACACGCTCCAGGTCCCACTCAAGTGTCCAGCTTTCTCTGCTATGTCTCTGGGCCCCTCTCAAGATTCTTCCTCCTCCACTCTGTCGTAGTGAAGCTTGTCTGTGACTTCCCAACCAGCCAAGTCTTCTTTTCAGTCTTTTTTCTGTTTGCCTCTTTAGTGTTTGTTAGTATTGAAAACTCCCTCTTTATTCAAAAAAGAAAAGATCTCTCCTTTTCATTTGAGAGTCCCTTCTCCCTGTGGATACGCTGGGTACCTTTTCATCATCCTTCTCAGCCCCTTGCCTGGCTCCGCCCATGCCCCTCATAGATGTTAATGTTTTCAGGATCATCTCTTCTCACTTTACCAACTCACTGAAGACTCATCGTTCCTCTTGGTTTCTATAAAGAGCAGTAAGCCATGACTAGGCTGGGTCTCCAGCTGACCTCTTCCCTGGGCACTATTTCCAATTGTCCACTAGGAATCGCTACCTCAACCTCCTGGTGCTGCACACACAGCCCAGTCTCCTTCCTCCTCAGCCCCCTCAGCCTCCTGCCACTTTTGGTCCAGCAGCACCATCCCAATCTGATAGCTGCCCAAGCCAGGGTCCTCCAGGTTCCTGTTCTTCTCCTCCCCTTCTTCGTCTTCCATATATAAGTTACCACTGGCTCCCACTAGAATTTCCTTGGTGTCAAGAAAAGAACAGCCCACGTGTTGACTCACCCACTTCCTAGTTATAGTCTGTTAGTTGCTCAGTCGTGTCCAACTCTTTGCTGATCCCATGGACTATAGCCCACCAGGCTCCTCTGTCCATGGGATTTCCCAGTCGAGGATACTGGAGTGGGTTGTCATTCTTCCTTCAGGGGATCTTCTCGGCCCAGGGATCTAACAGGGGTCCCCTACATTACAGGCAGATTCTTCACTGTCTGAGCTACCACAGAAGCCTTGCATCAATTTACTTAATCTCTCTGAACCTCTTATCTATAAAACAGGGATAATAATTAATGTGAAATTCTCATGAGTGTTGCAAACAGTAAATAAGAAAACGTGTGGAAAATGTCTAGTGTGAGGCAGACCAGATACAAGTTTCAGTTTCGTGTTTTTCCTAAAAATCCACATTCCCGCTGCCTCGGCTCAGGACTTCGTCACCTCTCACCTGGGTTATTGCGGTGGCCCTGGCCCCGACATCCCACCTTCCCCTAACCACATCCTACCCATCCTGCTCGGAGTTTGAGAGGCGAAAAGTCCAGAGACTCAAGCCAGCTTTGAGAAGGGGCGTTTTGGCAGGGATGCCAACAGCTCTTGGGCCGGCAATGACCTTGGACTGTGTCCAGGCCTAAGCAGACTCCAACCCACTCCCCTCCTTCTGGCCCCCAAATCTGGAATGTGGGGAAATGTAATAAAATAGTGGGTTTGGTCTCTATACATGTTTAATACTAAAGGAAGAATCCCTATATGTTAGGAATGAGAGGCTCAGATTCAGAGCAGTCAGTAAGAGATGAACCAGGGGTGTCCACCCAGAAGTTTCCAGGGCTCTCCCTCCTGCAAGACAGGCATGGGGTTGGGAGAACCAGCCCATGAGGGAAGTGGAAACTGCCTGCATGAAGCTCCTGCCTCAGTTCTTAAAGGGCTGAGAAAAGGGAAACAGAGTCCTGCCCCTGGGCCTGGACAAGCCACCAGAGGCTGGTCATCCTCCCAGTGGACACAGAGCCCAGGATCTGTCTGGGGTGCTCAGAGCCCCAACTCTGACTCCAAGGGATGAATCCCCAGGCAGGGCTGGAGTGAGCACAGAGCTTCCCCCTGGGGTCACTCCTGACCCCTCGGGTCACCTGCGTGTCCCTCAAACATAGCACCTGCCAGAGCTGCATCCTCAGGGACAACACGAGGACCATGACTACCTGGGGGACGGGTGCCTCATCTCTGGGCCAGAGCTTCTCCAGGGCAGACGGCAGCTCACCCATCCTGTGTCCCCAGCGCCCAGCTCACCCCTACAACATGGGCAAGACTCAGTGCCGCCTGCCCTTGACCTGTGAGTGCAGCCTTCTGCCCGGTTTGTCACCACGAGTGAGTCCACAGGGGTTCTGGACACCAAGTCCCAGCCTCCCTGATGGACAGATGGGGAAACTGCTGCATGGCTGGGGAGGGAGCCTGAACGGGTCCCAGCCTGGAGGGGGATGGAAGCCTCCCCCAGCATCCAGCAGGTAGGAGAAGTCTGTCCACATCCGTGCTGCCTCCAAAGGGCAGAGCTGGAGGGGACCCCACCCCCATCCCAGGCACCTGTGCACCGGAGTTGGGGAGCAGACATCCCCGTATCCCATTAGCTCTGGAGGAATGAGCACCCCCAGACCCACCACTGCAGGCTCCCTGTGTTCTTTACTGCATCTCCATCAGTACAACCTGGGCCCCCAGGAAAGGTCTGGCCCCCAGGCTTTGGAGTGTGTGTCTGAGGCTCTCCTGACCCCGGTGGCATGGGCAGGGAAAGAACAGGGTCCCCTGGGCCCATTCAGATGCCCAGCCACAACCCTGACCTGCCCGAGGCCATCCACCATGCGCTGGGCCGGGCTCACAGGAAGCCCCTGGTATCTCTCAGGCAGGAGCCTACAAAATTCCTCCCAGGACTGATAAACTCCTGCTTGGTTTGGATTGGAGGAAAATGAGGTGCTCAGGATAATAGGGACAGACAGGGAGGCAGTGGGACTCCAAAATGGGAGCAAAGGAGGATTATTGCTGGGAACCTGCTGGGGGACAGCCCTGGGACCAGGAGCTCGGGGGTGGGGACATGGGCTCAGCCAGCCTCCCTCCCCCCAGGCCTGGGTTGGGGTCAGTGGTGTGCTGGGGCTGCAGGAGGATCATGAGAGCAAGTCAAGAAGTCAGACCCCCTTAGGGCTTCAAGGACCCCAGGGTGGCTGCTCCCAGGGACAGGTGCCCTTCTCCACGTGAGTGGCAACAAGAGAGTCCCCAGAGGGAAGAAGGAAGCAGGTGGTGGCTGTGCTGCAAAAGTTCCACCCTCCCTCACAATAGGGTGATGGGAGCATCTGTTTTGGGGATGGCAGGTATGCGGGAGACCTGGGTTCGATCCCCGGGTTAAGAAGATTCCCTGGAGGAGGACACAGCAACCCACTCCAGTATTCTTGCCTGGAAAATCCCATGGACAGAGGAGCCTGGCAGGCTACAGTCCACAGAGTCACAAAGAGTCAGACACGACTGAAGTGACGTAGCACGCACACACATGGCAGAGAGCCCTTTGTCCCCAGCGACGCATGTTGCACCGACTCAGGGGACTTTGTTTTGTTGAATGAGGGATGAAGTTGAGACAGAAAGCAGAGGATGTTGGGGAGTGGGGCAGGTTTCAGGGCCAGGCCAGGGCCCAGTAAGAGGAGAAACAGCTGGTGGGAAGAGAAGCTTTGGGATCAAAGAGATGTCTGTGGGGAGTTTCAGCTACTCTAAGCGGTGGACTGTGACTTTTTCCTTTGCCCCTCTCCAAGAAACTTTCCTGAAAGTTCAGGGAAATATGCATTTCTTCCTCAGGCTCTGCGGAATGATGGCTTTGGACCCTGGTTGGTGTGGAGTGAGAGCCGACTTTCCTGTGGCCTGCCCCAGCTGGGTTCTGCTCTTAAACAAATTGTTTCGATGGAACTTCCCATGCCAGGCCTTCGACAGAAGTGCCAACTTGGCCAGAATAAAGGAAAATGGTTTCTTCCCTTATCTCCACTCCCAGAACTCTGCCACTGTAGTTAAAATGCGATGATTTATTAACAATTTAAGGCTGTATGGTACTTCTTGAGAAATTTTGTACTTTGTTACTCATGGTGGCAGACCCATTAGGGAAGAATAGAACTAAAAACAAAAAATAAAAAATAGAAGTTGCTAGGCACGGCCTAGGAAAATAAAAACCAAAATAGGCTTTTTTAAACCCCCCAATTCTAGGCTCACTAAGGATACTTAATCCAGATTATCCCAGAGTGGAAGCAAGTGAAGTCTTGGAAGTCCAAGGCAGAAGGAGAGTAGCTCCATGCAGGGCAAGTCAGGGCAGAGGGTTCACACTGATTTCTGTGCCATCGGCTTGGACAGCCAGGCCCTGCAGGGTTGGGCCTTGGGCAGCAGGTTCCTGGGACAGCAGCCAGAAGGCCGGGCCAGGACCAGGCTTTGGACGCATTCCCACCTTGACCCGTGGAACGGACCTCTCCCAAGTCCAAGTGCCGTGCAGACTAGGAAACACCTGACAAACTCTTTGTTCTCTTGTGTGTGTGTGTGTGTGTGTAAGTCACTCAGTCATGTCCGACTCTTTGCGACCTCATGGACTGTAGCCTGCCAAGCTCCTCTGTCCACAGGATTTTTCAGGCAAGAATACTGGAGTGGATTGTCATTTCCTTCTCCAGGGGATCTTCCCAGCCCAGAGATTGAACCCAGGTCTCCTGTATTGCAGGCAGACACTTTACCATCCGAGTCTTATTGTTGATTTATTTTCTACCCCATCTTTTAAGACCCTGTTAAAACTCTGCCCCCTTCATAGAGCTCATGACATTTTCTCCTCTAAAAATTCTGAAAAAATTTTCAAATTATTTTGAATTTCATAAAATCACAGCCCAGTTTTCCAATTCTCCAACAATTATATCACTGTGTAGATATGTATTGTTTTGCTCACGACTTTTTTCTGGAGTATGTGTGTATATAGTCCCTCTAACTAGAGTAAGATCATGATAAGCAGGGGCCTTTCAGAGTAGATTTATAGTAGATCCTCCATGAGTCATTCTGCTGATTGGATGGACTTAGGTCATCCACCGGTGCTGTAGGAGGCCTGTTTTGGTCTGTGTATAATTGGGATAGGGCTTCCCAGGTGACTCAGTTGCAAAGAATCCACCCACAAAGCAGGAGATGCAGGTTTGATCTCTGGGTCAGGAAGATCTCCCGGAGAAGGGAATGGCAACCCACTCCACTATTTTTGCCTGGAAAATTCCATGGACAAAGGAGCCTGGCAGGCAACAGTCCATGGGGTTGCAGAGTCAGACACAACTTAACTAAACCACCACCACCACCACCACCATAATTGGGATGAATTTTCACTGATAACCCAGACATAACCCTGGGTCACAGGAAATTATTCTTCTGAAAGAGTGACTCTCAACAAAACCACAGCTTGTCTCTCGAATTCTGTGGATAATTCTGCCCACAAGTATCAAGGAGGACATTGAACAAAAAGTCCAAAGAGGGATGAGTGCTCAAAAGTTCCTGGTCTCAGAAAGAGAGCTGTGTCCACCAGGGGATGGATCCCTCTGCCTGGAAAGAAGCTTCGAGACCACAGGATGGAGGTTGCTAGGAAGGGCACAGCTTTGTTACAGAATCTCAAAACGCTAAGCTGGAGGACAGGCCCCTTAGAGTTTGAGGGAGGTCGTCCTGGTGACAAATAGAAGAAATATTGCTTACTACAATAGGTTATAAACATATGGGGCAAATTATACTGAGGATGTCAGGGGAACTTGTAAATAGATTCAAAATGGATTTAGACGAATTCGTGCATTATAGACCTTATTAGTAGATCTTGAGGGCAGATTCTGTTAGGCTCATTACTCCTTTCAGACCAATGAAAAAGAAAAGGAAAATGGCAAGATTAGAACTATAACATTCAAGCAACACACGTTGCCCCTCACCTGGGTCAGAGACAAGCTTGGGTGTGGGGGATCACTGACCTGACATTCCATGATAGATCCTTATCTTTTAATATCTAGGAGTCAAGAGCCTTGGGTTGTGTCTACACTGAATGGGATTAAGGTAATTTAGGAAGCGATGGAAGTATTGGTCAGAAAATGGTTGATGTTTCTGGGAGAAAAGTGGCTTTATCACTACTAAATAATTTGTGAATGCAGACAACCTCTCCAATTCAGACAATCCAGTTAAGTCAATCCTGGCATCTATTCAACTTTAAATTAGTACATATGGCCCCGACTTGTGCCTATCAGACATGTATTAGGACCAGCCGCTGTCAGCTGATCTTGCTCCAGAGACAGGAGGGGGACTGTGATTTAAACCCCCTCAAGTAGAAATGCTTCCCCAAGTGACTCAGTGGTAAAGAATCTGCCTGCCATGCAGGAGACACGGGAGGTGTGGGTTCAATCCCTGGGTCAGGGAGATGCCCTGGAGAAGGGCATGGCAACCCACTCCGGTATTCTTGCCTGGAGAATCCCATGGACAGAGGAGCCTGGCAGGCTACAGTCTGTGGGGCCACACAGAGTTGGACACAACTGAGTGGCTAAAGCACACAGCAAGTAGAAATGCAAGCGAGCAACACTGTCCTCAGCCACAGGGAGAAGCGTTCCCTCGACTGGAGACAGTGGAGCGTCCTTCCAATGGTCTGGAGTGGTTCAGACACCTAGTGGCTTGGACAAGAGGTCCCAGGAGGGATGATGATCCGGGAGGACACACAGCAAGGGGTGCGGAGGTGAAGGCCAGGCCCGGCCCCAGGACTCCCATCTGGTGCCTGGCACTAAACCGTGTTCACACTTTGCCGATTAGCTTGTTTCAACACAGGATGAAAGGTGGTAGACCTTGACGTCTGGGATGAAAGCTGTTTTATTCCAGGCTTTTATTGAAAATGCTAACATTAAAAAAAAGCATCTGCGTTTACAGTTTGAAGGATGTTTGGGCATCTGGCATTTGGACCACCGTGCTCAGGGACATGTGGGGAAGCAGATGACTGAGGACTGAGATGAAGAGTGGCAGTACCCACCTCGAGAAATCAAAAGACGTGCCCTCCCTTCCCCCACAGAGAAGGCTTCCCTGGGGGAGGGGACACCTGCCCCCATGCCCTGCTCTCAGTTGTTAGTAGCTTCTGTCTCCGTGGCCAGCAGACTTCTGACCATCCCAATCTTCCTCCTTGATTTTGCTCAAGGAGGTTGGAGAAACGTAGTACCGGGTCAGCATTCTATTTTTCTGATATTTTTAAAACCCGGTGCTCGTGACCTCTGTGCAATTACAGACGCCTCCAGCTGCCTCTGCTGGAGAATCTGTTGCCAACCCAATGAACTCTCAGTCTCGTTTGAGCCTGACCCACATCATGAACCACACTTTATGTCACCATCCAGGACACACATAGACACTCATACACGTAAGAAATGCAAGTTCCCTGAAATAAAACTCGGCTGGACCCCCTGAGCCCCGTGGATACTCTATTCTAGGGACTTATTTTGGTAAATGCTGGTCACCATGCTCTCAGAGCTTCCTGACCCACAAGTGGTTTGTGACCTACAGGGGAGAACCCGGGTAAGCGCGAGTCCCGGAGTAGGACTCACTGAGCCTTTGGGCCAAGTTCAAGGGCACCACCCCTCTGCTTGCTCCTGGGGGTGCTGGGGAGACGCAGGGTCTTGAAATGTGGCATCGGCATCGACCAGCCTCCAGCAGAGGTTTCTGGACCCTGGCTTCTCTGGCAGGACTGCTGAGGAAAGAGACTTCTTTCCGGGCAGAGGATGGACGGGCATGGCCCGCCAAGAGCCAGTGAAGGTTCTGCATTATCAACCCACCCAGGCGCTGTCCTCGTTCTGTAGGGGAGGGCTGTTGACGATCCGTTTTGGAATTCTGTTCCTCTAATTATTCCAGTTGACTGAGGCACCCACGTCTTTTCATTTTCCTCCTGAAACGACTGGTTCTGAAAGCTGAGGTTTCACATCGGAAAGATAATGAGAACCTTCGTGACTCTGGGATGAGATGCAGGGAAGGCACTGGTGGGACCACTCCCTGGAGACCAGGAGAGGCGAGCCCTGGAGGATGTAGGACTTTCTGAAACAGCCCAGGCCACCGCGAGGCACGTTTATTCGGATTCTATTTTTCTCATCTTTTCTGAGAAGTGCCATTTGCCTCTGAGTCTCAGAATCGTGGAGACAGGGAGAAAGGCTGTGAGGGGAGCAGTGACTCCTGGTGCCGCAAAGTCACTGCCCGGAATGAGAAGTTTGCCGTCAGTCAGATAAGTAGCACTGGGGGAAAGAGGCCAGGAAGAGCAAGCCGCGATTTTCCTACTACTAACTTCTACTAAGTCGCTTCAGTCGTGCCCGACTCTGTGCGACCCCATAGACGGCAGCCCATCAGGCTCCCCCGTCCCTGGGGTTCTCCAGGCAAGAACACTGGAGTGGGTTGCCATTTCCTTCTCCAATTCATGAAAGTGAAAAGTGAAAGTGAAGTCGCTCAGTCGTGTCCGACTCTTAGCGACCCCATGGACTGGAGCCTACCAGGCTCCTCTGTCCATGGAATTTTCCAGGCAAAAGTACTGGGGTGGGGTGCCATTGCCTTCCCCGATTTTCCTAGATGTCACCAAAAGAAAACCAGACAAGTGTTAGCTTTGGGCCTTGTGGGAACCCAGACAACCAAGTGAGACATTTAAAATCCCCGCTGTGTAACTATTTTGAATTTGTGATGCTGGACGGACAGCTTGTCTGATGTTTTCCCCTGAAACCTCACAGAGAACAAAGTCGTATCTCCACACTTGTGCAGACACGTTGGAAATTGTCTTCGATAGGATCTTTTGGGGGACTTTCATGGGGGAAAGTAAACTGTGCTCCATTACTTCAAAAATGCTGATTTTAAAACTCCTCTCTCTTTTTTTTTTCTTGGTATGATGCCCAGATACAACTTTCCATATTCCCTGTTTTTAAAGAAATTTCTGAATTCACAGTGCAGCCAATTGAAACCTGTGGTCTTCATTCATGGGTGTTTTGGGTCGAAAGGAAACTAGCTGGAGGAGAAGATCAGGGTCTCAGCCCTGGGCGGGAGGATGGCCACTGAGCAGCAGGAGTCCCGCTCACTTGCTAAGCCCCCAGTTTATGCGATTCCCTCGAGTTGCATCCTGAGGGAGGGAACCACTCTTTCTGGGTGAGAACAAGAAGAGCAGGAGTGATGTTTGTGACCTTGAAGACAGTCAGAGAGTCCTGCCCATTTTCAAACTCTTAATGCCACTTTTCCAAGCCATAGGGATGCTCAGAAACAAAACGCTGGCATTATTAATACATTAAAAAAAGAATAGAAGATGATCAGTTGTCTGCAAACTTAGTTCTCCTTCACTCTCTCCAAGTCCACTGATAAATGCACTGTTTCTCCTTGACTTGCCCATGCACCCGGGGAGGGTGTTTCCAGGCCAGCAGGTCAGGGCTGGCCCCGCCGTCAAAGGGCGCTCTGTCCAGTGGCTGCAGCTGGACCAAGTCAGGTCCGTGCGGTCAGGAAGCGGCCTCTGCAAACTCCATCCGCTCTCTCTCCAGGCACCTCTGCGGCTGACTGAGGGCATCCTCACAGGTCCCTGATGGTCACCTCTAACCTTGAGGGTAGCCACCTCCCATCCTGAAGGCACACCACCCCCAGCCCATCCCCACGACCCCTTGAGAACCTCCCACACTCAAGCCAGTCAATCCTCCAGCTTGAAAGAGAAAGAAGTGAGCCGCTCTGTCTCGCTGGGGTGTCGGCAGAGTGGCGGGAACACTGCACCATTGACAGCCCGCACGCCACGTGATCCCCTGCAGCCTGCATGGTTTTTGAAAGACAGATCAGAGGTGCAGCCAAGATTTCATCCTTCTGCCAAATTCCTCAGCTATAGTTGTTAGTGAGAGGAGACGATTTTTAAACTGGTGCAGAAGAGTTTCACCATTGTATTTCTACATTATATCAAAATATCTGTTTACATTTATTAATACGTACACACTCTCAGTATAGATTATTTGCAGTTGGAACATGCTTTAGTCTCTAAAAAGCCAGAGCAGTTCTACCCTAGCAAAGCTGGACACATTCTTAGAGGGCAAAAGCATGCTCATGAACTTGAGCCTGCCTTGACCTTGTTGTTGTAGGGCCGCAGAGCCTGCAGGCACTGGCCAGGGAGGCGGAGCTGCCCGCCTCCAAGGCCAGGGCTTCAATATGCTTTGTGGAGCTTGTCGTGACCTGTCGCATGACGGAGTCTGTTTGCAGCTTTGCTCCCGAGCAGGAAGCACTGCTCGCTGCAAACAAGGCCTAGAATGTCCCCATGTGGTTCAGGAAAAGCAGAAGACAGAAACTGGCCTCGGAAGCCACAGGGGGCACAACAGGAAAAAGACAGACATACGACCTAGAGAACTTCAGTGTTGGGCGACGAGCTGAAGCCATGTCCCGGGTTCTGTCTTCATGGTATGGGCGGACCCCGGCTCTGCACCTATTAAAATCTGCTAAGGTGATTCCTGTGTGCAGCCTGGTTGAGAACTGCTGGTTTAGAGAAAGTGGATGTTGCTCAATCATGTCCAACCTTTTTCGACCCCATGGACTGTAGCCCTCCAGGCTTCTCTGTCCATGGAATTCTCTAGGCAAGAATACTGGAGTGCGTTCCCATTCCATTCTCCAGGGGATCTTCCCCATCCAGGGATTGAACCCAGTCTCCTGCATTGCAGGCAGATTCTTTACCATCTGAACCACCAGGGGTTTAGAGAAAAGTGGTGAATAAAACAGACTTCCTGCCCTGGAGAGGCTCAGTCACTTAATAAACTCTTTTGCTGCCTTCAAAGGGCCCTGAGCTCCTCTTTGTTAATACAAGAAAAACAAAACCCAGACTGTCCCAAATTGTCATTTCTCACCAGTTTGGCAAATATCCTAAGATTTGGGAAAAAGTAGGATCCTCATATACTGGAGGTGAAAGTGTAAGGATGACACAACCCCACGCTGGGCAGTTTGGAAATACCTGGCAAAATTTCCAGTGCACACACTCTCTGACCCAGCAGTTTTGCCTCTGGGAATCTACACTTCAGAATAAGTTGCACACATACAAAATAGCATGTTTATAAAGCTAGTCATTGCAAGTCTCTTTGCAGTGATCCAAAGACACTGGAAACACCCCCAGTGTCCATCCACATGAGGCGAGGTCAATGAATTATGATGCTCTACACACTGAAATACTATGCAGCTGTGGAAAACGATGGGGACATGATCTGAAGAAAGGTGTGGAAAGAAGCCAGAGACTGAGAAGGAGAAGGTGTGGAAAGAAGCCAGAGACTGAGAAGGAGACGGAGAGGTGTGGGGGTGGGGAGGCAAGTGGGTGCAGGGGGTCAGAATTCCAGTTATAATGTAGTGAGTCCTGAGGCTGTAATGTACAGCATGGGGACTGTAGTTATAATACTGTGCTGCACACTTGAAAGTTACTAAGAGAGTAGATTTTAAAAGTTCACATTGTAAGAAAAACAATTATAACTGTGTGAGGTGATATTAACTAGACACTTTGGTGATCATTTCACAACAGATACAGATATCAAATTATGCTGCACACCTAAACTGATAATACTGATAATGTCAAGTCTATCTCACTACAGAAATTAAAATAAATTTTGAAAAAGCAAAGAAGCACATGACAAAATAAGAACTGGGGGGAGGGCAGGAATGTATTTATTAGTATTCACATAAAGAAATACTGGAATACTAGACAGGAAGCAAGTAGAAAAAAAAAGAGGTAATAGAGAATAGAGTGGGAGGAAAAAAGGTGGGAGGAG
Source organism: Tragelaphus eurycerus (assembly GCA_935064755.1). NCBI lineage: Eukaryota > Metazoa > Chordata > Mammalia > Artiodactyla > Bovidae > Tragelaphus > Tragelaphus eurycerus. The sequence continues at coordinate 21,546,997 of CAKXYN010000023.1, forward strand.
AGAAGTGTGGGAGTCAGACCCTCAGGCTGTGATTTTTTTTACACTTTATTATAGTTTTTATTGGAGAAGGAAATGGCCACCCACTCCAGTATTCTTGCTTGGAGAATCCCATGGACAGAGGAGCCTTGCAGGCTACAGTCTATGGGGTAGGAGTTGGACACGACTGAGCAACTAAGAGCATGCACACACGTAGTTTTTATACTTTTGAATCACGTATCTACAGTGATCCTTCCATAAGAATTTAATTGAAAGAAAGTCCTGAGTTATACACACACACACACACACGGTGATCAAGTTCAGGTATCCGAACTGGTGAATCTTACCTGACAAGTACAGCCCAGAAAATACAACTAGTGTCCCTTCACTTTTAACAAAGATTTATTTTTGGAGGGGGTTGGTGCACTCTAAGTCAAGATTTAAAAAAAAAAAAAAATTGAATTATTAGGAATCCTAAGAAGCTTAGGTGTTGAAGAAATTTAGAAATAAATGACCCTGTCTCTCAAGGCACTCAAGTTCAGAAGACTTGGTCCCAGAGTCAGGGTCCCACAGTCAGAGGCAGAGGCAGATCCAGGCCCTCGGCCAGCATTCTGTGTCCCTCAGGTCCCCTGGCAAGGTGGCTGTGTCCTCTGAGGCCACCAGGAAGCGCTATCGGCTCTGGCCTGGGGCCCCTGGAGGGGAAACAAGGCAAGGAACCAACATGGCTTCAGCCTGGAGAGCTAAAAGGTGAAATTTAACCTAAGTGAAACTTATGTCATGTCTAAGAAGCTGGAAAAGGAGCAGCTGGTCTCTGTCCGTAGTGAAGAGCAAACTAGAATCGAGGTCCCTGCACAAGGCAGGTGAAAGGAGGAAATTCCTCATCTGGATGCAGAGAAAGATTCTGTCATGGGAGGTGGTGATGCCTTGTGCGGGACTTTAGAGAGGTGTCTTTCTCTTCTGCAGCTCTTCCCAGTACGCGTCACTTGACGCAGCCACACAATTTAGGAGAAGTTCAGCTAAGGCACGGCTGTGCCCACGTCCCCCACATGCTGGCTGCCGAGGCCGGATCTTCCTTCAGTCCAGGGATGTGAGCCCGAAGCAGCTCCCAGTGGTCTCTGACAAGGCCGAGGTTGGAGGCTGGGGTACGGTGGGCTGCGTGCTGGTCCAGGACCCTGGTCTCACTCCCAGCCCTGCCCGTGAACCTGTTGCCTGTGAACTCAACAGGTGACCAGAGCCCTCTGCATGCGTGGACACCATGGAAACCTGCTGCCCTGGCATGTCGCCCAGCACCCTATAAACTTTTCAGAAATGCATTTGTACCAGTTTCCCTGTTGGCCCACAGCGAGGCTGTCCTAGAGTCTCCTGAGGCCTGGAGGTTGAACGAGCTGAGTTCTGACCAGCGGGAAGTGGGGTGGATGTGTGACAGTGGGCCTGGCCCTTTAAGACTTCCTGCCCCTCTTCTTCTAGATGGACGAGGTGCAGATGAGCCAGGCGGTGAGGATGACAGCACCGTACAAGGAAAAGAGCTAGTTTGAACCGCTGCTTGGAGAAGAGCTGGTCACTGGTCAGGATCACCTGTTTGCAACTTTTGCACAAGACATGAGCAGACTTCAATCCACTGGCCGTGGGCATCTCAGCAATGCAGGTCATGGTGGCTGGGGTCAGCATAACTGCTCAGAGGGTTATAAGGACAGGAACGTGCAGCCAGCGGCTTCTTCTGTTTGGCACAAACTGGTGTTTCTTCCCAGAGTGAACACTGAAACCACTGGCCGTTTTTCACATGGCATCAGCCTTGCTGAAGGAGCGTGAGTTACCCCGAGCAGCACAGAAAAAGTTCTATTGGAAGTAAATATTTGCTGAGTGAATGAATGACCTTCATGCCAACTCTGCAGACGTGAAAGGCCATGATTCATTATTTTATGAATAATCTACCTTGTTTGCTACCTGTTTAACTTGTATTAAACACTAAATTGAATAAGATAGTATTTCTTTCTCTGTGCACCATTTCTTATAAAAATCTTTTGGCACAGGATATTGTTTAATTAACATGAAACAATATACATCAGTGTTGACAAAGAAATTGGTGTATTAAGCCTGTTCACTAGCTGCCAAATTCCCCATCATTGGAGCATCCTCATCTCTCAGACAAGGACAGAAGATGGGAGAACAATCCCCCTTTGGTTCCATCTCCATAATCACGTGGCAGACCCCCAGGAAACCCATAGTGATCATCACATTGATGACCAAGTAGCTTTCACATCATGGGCCTTTTTCAGCTTCAAGCCAGCGTATATCCTAATGTTGTACATGTGAGTCATATGCTGAGCCCTCCTGCTGGGTTTGGGAGCCTTTGTCCTGATCCCTTGAAGTACAGCTCTTTCATGAATGTGTCATGCTATACTTCCTGTCAGTAAAGGGGTCACTTCTAACTTCCTGTAGAGCTCACTTTTCTACGACCAGAAAGTCAAAGACATTCTGCAAAACCCTCTCCTGATGAGTAAGTAAGTAATTGGATGGATGGATGGGTAGATGGGTAAATGGATGGATGGATGGAAAGATGGGTGGTAGATGGATGGATGGATAGATGGGAGGATAGGTGGATGCTGGTCTTCCATAGCCTCTACCTCTATATACCAGAACCCTAGAAACCTCAGAATCTTTGTGGGCCTCTAGAGGCTATGCCTCAAGAGTTTAGAATTAAGATCAGTTGTCTCTCCAAATGGTCAACTGTGCTCCCCAACCAACATGACAAGGAACCCCATTGAGAAATGTATGTTACGGGACACAAACTAAACCATACACACCACTTTCTCATAAATATGGAACTATCAGGGAAAAAATCAAATAATGAATGATCTCATACAACATTTATCTTTTTCATTTAGAAATTTTGAAAAGTCTAATTTGAAATTTATTTTGGTTAGATTTCATCTACATCTTCAGTCTGAGATAATATTTTCATGGAAGGTACAATTTTTTTCTTCATTTTTCCCTCCCCTCTGGTGTGATCTTGGACACTTTGCCTGACTTTTTCAGGTTATAGGCATCGTCTGCTTGTCACCACTTAGGTCTGGTCTGTGGTTGGTTGACAGCGTGCCTGCGTGGGCTTTCTCAAAAGCAGCAGCATTTGGAGTCCGAGTGACAGCTCTGCTCATTCAAGCAGGAAGCCCAGCCAACTGGCAATGACCCCCGACAATAAAATATTAATACGAAGAAACAGTCTTTTTATCATCTAAGGTATTTGTAGCAGATTCTCTGAGGCACTTTCTTCCCTGCCTCATTCATTCATAGTGTGTGGAATACACTGAATTCCATCTGCTTATAGCCCTGGAGGGAGAAGTCATGCTGGCTTTCATCCAGTGAGTCTTGGCAGCTCCCACTGTACGTCGCTATTTGATGAAGGATTTGGCATGTGCGCCGAGGTAAGCCTTTCTGTGGCGTTATCCAGAATGAGCTTGCTAGTAGAAGGCACTCCCCTCAAAGGTTCTTCCCAAAGACACTGCCACAGTGCTTACTGTGGGTAGAAGTTGCATGTGTAAACTGCTCACTTTATCTCGTGGACATGGCAGCATTCCACTAACCCCTCAGTGTCTCACCAGACGGGGTTGGACCTCCTGGATGAGGGGGTGGACATCCACAGAAATTCTGCAGGAGCCAGAGAGTGTCTTGGCAGCAGCGGCTGTCGGCAGCAGTAGACAGTGGGAGAACCTACAGGAAGAAGCAGAAATTCCGTATCTGCTGGGCACTCCCTACTTCCCCAGTCTGCCCAGACTTTAGATCGGCCATCATGATGGGAGGAGAGGAAAAGTCACTAGACAAGCTGCTGACCACTGCGAGGCTTTGAGGAAGGCTGGGGAGCCTTTGGGGAAGCAGAGGACTGTTGAGTGATATGCAAGGTCCCAGGATTCTGCCTAAGAGGCTGCAGTGAGCTTTCAGGACTGCTGGCTCCAGAGCCCTTCAGGCAGCCGCACAAGATCCGGCTCATGGCCATGGAGCCCTGAGTATTGGAGAGGACACCAGCTTCCCTGCACAAGACGCTTAGAGAGGCAGTGCCAGAAGACAGACCCCAAGTCTGGCCTGAAACACCAAGGAACTGGCTCCACTTCCTGCCCCCATCCACCTTTACTGCCAGCGCCCGAGTGCTTCTTCTCTTTCAATAAGATGAGTGCATCATCCGAGACTGTCTTTACCATCAGGGATGACCTTCCCTTCTGCAAACGAAGGCTCATGGGAGAGCATCTCAAGGGGATGCAAGTGGAAGAAGCACACTGCCCAGAAAATAAGTGGGGTTTGCCCAAATCTAATAACACTTTCCAGGCTTCCCTGCCAGCTCTGTGGTAAAGAATCTGCCTTCAATGCAGGAGACGATGCAAACTTTCAATGCCTGGGTGGGAAAGATCCCCTGGAGGAGGGCATGGCTATCCACTCCAGTATTCTTGCCTGGAGAATCCCATGGACAGAGGAGCCTGATGGGCTACAGTCTATAGGTTACAAAGAATCAGACATAATTGAAGCAACTTAGCATGCATGTACCCAATAACACTTTTCATTCCCTGGGCCGGTGAGATCAGAAACCTCCTCAACTACCAAGGGAAGGAGACCCCCAGCCCTGGCCCTGGCTCCGCCCCCCACCCCAAGCTATCCTGTGGTTACTCTAAAGCAGACCACTGGGCCCCATACGATCCTAGCTCCTGGCTGGAATGTCAGCCACTGGCCTTGCCTTTTGACACCACAGGAGCTGAAGAGAGAAAACAAACGCTGCATTTAAAATGCTCTGGTGGATTTTTATAAATTTTTTAATTCACTTTTTCCTCTCTTAGCACCATCTCCCTTCAGTTCAGTTCAGTCACTCGTTCATGTCTGATTCTTTGTGACCCCATAGACTGCAACATGCCAGGCTTCTCTGTCTACTCCCGGAGCCTATTCAAACTCATGTTCATCAAGTCAGTGATGCCATCCAACTATTTCATCCTCGATGATCCCCTTCTCCTCTTCAATCTTTCCCAACATCAGGGTCTTTGCCAATGAGTCAGTTCTTCGCATCAGGTGGCCAAAGTATTGGAGTTTCAGCTTCAGCATCAGTCCTTCCAATGAATATTCAGGACGGATTTCCTTTAGGATGGACTGGTTGGATCGCCTTGCAGTCCCAGGGACTGTCAAGAGTCTTCTCCAACACCACAGTTCAAAAGCATCAATTCTTTGGTGCTCAGCTTTCTTTATAGTCCAACTCTCACATCCATACACAACTACTGAAAAAATTATAGCTTTGACTAGATAGACCTATGTTAGCAGTAATGTCTCTGCTTTTTAATATGCTATCTAGGTTGAGCGAGCATCTTTTAATTACATGGCTGCAGTCACCATCTGCAGTGATCTTGGAGCCCCAAAATATAAAGCCTCTCACTGTTTCCACTGTTTCCTCATCTATTTGCCATGAAGATGGGACCAGATGCCATGATTTTAGTTTTCTGAATGTTGAGTTTTAAGCCAACTTTTTCACTGTCCTCTTCACTTTCATCAAGAGGCTCTTTAGTTCTTCTTCACTTTCTGCCATAAGGGTGGTGTCATCTGCATATCTGAGGTTATTAATATTTCTCCCAGCAATCTTGATTCCAGCTTGTGCTTCATCCAGCCCAGCATTTCATATGATATACTCTGCATATAAGTTAAATAAGCAGGGTGACAATATACAGCCTTGATGTACTCCTTTCCCAGTTTGGAACCAGTCTGTTGTTCCTTATCCAGTTCTAACTGTTAGTTCTTGACCTGCATACAGACATCTCAGGAGGCAGGTCAGGCGGTCTGGTATTCCCATCTCTTGAATTTTCCACACTTTGTTGTGATCCACACAGTCAAAGGCTTTGGCATAGTCAATAAAGCAGAAGTAGACATTTTTCTGGAACTCTCTTGCTTTTTCTCCTTTACCTTACATTCTGGTAAAGGAGACATGGGAGAGGAAAAAAAGTCCTGTTTTGAAATTGTGTTTATGATTCTCCATCCTTGAACAAGGATGTTTTCAAAGTCCGGACAGATGATTCAAGCTTCCAAAACCTCCACACTTACATCATCTCTATTTTTGGAGTCACATTGGAAGTAGCTGGCAGGAAGAAAAAATAGTTGAAATCAGGGAGATCCCAGGAAATCCAGGATGTATGGTCAACAAATCTCTGGTTTTTGCAGCAGTGAGCCCTAGCACCGGCCGGCAAGGGCATGGGGAGCGGGGACTGAGGACCACCTCCATCAACCATCTCTGGGTCTGTCTCCAGCTCCCTGCCTTTGTCTTTCCCCTCATTCTCTGTCCCATTAAAGTTTTTTCTAGTTAAATTGCTAAACTTTATTCTTTTTAAAACTGAGGCATAATGGACATGTGTTGTATTAGTTTCTAGTGTATGACATAATAATTCAGTATTTGTATATTTTGCAATATGATCACCATAACAGTTTAGTTAATATCCATCATCTCTCATAATTGTGAGAACTTTTTTTCCTTGTGATGAGAACTGTAAAAATCTGCTTTCATGGCAGTTCCCAAATTTGCAAAACGGTATTACTGACTAGAGTCACTACGCTAATGCTGTACGTCACAGCCCCGGGACTGACTGACTTTATAACTGCAAGTTTGTACCTTCTGATCTCCTTCATTTCACCCACCCTCTACTCCAGCCTCTGACCACCACCAATCTGTTCTCTACATGAATGAGTTTTTTTTTCTTTTTTAGATTCCACGAATAAGTGAGATTATATGGCATTTGTCTTTCTCAGACTAATTTCACTTAGCATAATGCATTCAAGGTGCATTATTGTGATCCGTGTCACAAATGGAAGGGTTTTATTCTTTTAGATAGCTAAATAATATTCTCCTGTATATGTATACTTCAATTTCTCTATCCATTCTACCCATTGATGTCTTTTCCATGTCTTCAGATCAGATCAGTCGCTCAGTCGTGTCCGACTCTTTGCGACCCCATGAATCACAGCACGCCAGGCCTCCCTGTCCATCACCAACTCCCGGAGGTCACTCAGACTCACATCCATCGAGTCAGTGATGCCATCCAGCCATCTCATCCTCTGTCGTCCCCTTCTCCTCCTGCCCCCAATCCCTCCCAGCATCAGAGTCTTCTCCAATGAGTCAACTCTTCATATGAGGTGGCCAAAATACTGGAGTTTCAGCTTTAGCATCATTCCTTCCAAAGAAATCCCAGGGCTGATCTCCTTCAGAATGGACTGGTTGGATCTCCCTGCAGTCCAAGGGACTCTCAAGAGTCTTCTCCAACACCACAGTTCAAAAGCATCAATTCTTCGGCGCTCAGCCTTCTTCACAGTCCAGCTCTCACATCCATACATGACCACAGGAAAGACCATAGCCTTGACTAGGTGAACCTTTGTTGGCAAAGTAATGACTCTGCTTTTGAATATGCTATCTAGGTTGGTCATAACTTTCCTTCCAAGGAGTAAGCGTCTTTTAATTTCATGGCTGCAGTCACCATCTGCAGTGATTTTGGAGCCCAGAAAAAGAAAGTCTGACACTGTTTCCACTGTTTCCCCATCTATTTCCCATGAAGTGATGGGACCGGATGCCATGATCTTCGTTTTCTGAATGTTGAGCTTTAAGCCAACCTTTTCACTCTCCACTTTCACTTTCATCAAGAGGCTTTTTAGCCCCTCTTCACTTTCTGCCATAAGGGTGGTGTCATCTGCATATCTGAGGTTATTGATATTTCTCCCGGCAATCTTGATTCCAACTTGAGTTTCTTCCAGCCCAGCGTTTCTCATGATGTACTCTACATATAACGCCTCGCTCGCGCACGCCTCGCCGGCCACGGCCGGCGCACTAAGAGCGCCTCGCCGGCCACAGCCGAGGAAGGGCGGTTGTGAGGACCGGCGCACTAAGCACAGCCGAGAGGAGCTACCCCATGACCGAGGTCAGGAAGGGCGGCGGTGAGGAGATACCCCTCCTCCAAGGTCAGGAAGGGCGGCGGTGAGGAGAGACCCCTCGTCCAAGGTAAGGTGCCATGGCTGTGCTTTGCTGGAGCAGCCGGGAAGAGATACCCCACGCCCAAGGTAAGAGAAACCCAAGTAAGATGGTAGGTCTTGCAAGAGGGCATCAGAGGGCAAATACACTGAAACCATTCTCACAGAAAACTAGTCAGTCTAATCACACCGGGACCACAGCCCTGTCTAACTCAATGAAATTAAGCCATGCCCGTGGGGTAACCCAGGATGGGCGGGTCATGGTGGAGAGATCTGACAGGGTGTGGTCCACTGGAGAAGGGAATGGCAAACCACTTCAGTATTCTTGCCTTGAGAACCCCATGAACAGTATGAAAAGGCAAAATGATAGGATACTGAAAGAGAAACTCCCCAGGTCAGTAGGGGCCCAATATAGGGATGGAGCCAAAGCAAAAAGAATACCCAGCTGTGGATGTGTCTGGTGATAGAAGCAAAGTCCGATGCTGTAAAGAGCAATATTGCATAGGAACCTGGAATGTCAGGTCCATGAATCAAGGCAAATTGGAAGTGGTCAAACATGAGATGGCAAGAGTGAATGTCAACATTCCATGTCTTAGCTATTATAAATAATGCTGCCATGAACATGAAGGTGCAGGTATCTTTTCAAGTCAGTGTTTTCATTTGCTTCTGATAAACACCCAGAAGTTGAATTGCTGGTCCTTTGGTAGTTCTGGGCTTCTCCCGTGGCTCAGGGATAAAGAATCTGCCCACAATGCAGGAGACACAAGACACACGAGTTCAATCCCTGGGTTGGATGATCCCCTGAAGGAGGGCAGAGCAACCCACTCTAGTATTCTTGTCTGGAGAATCCCATGGACAGAGAAGCCTGGCGGGCTATAGAGTAGTCCATAGAGTAGCAAAGAGTTGGGCATGACTGAAATGACTCAACACAAACATGGTAATTCTGCTTTTAATCTTTTGAGAAATCTCTGTACTCTTTTCTACAATGGTTGCACCAAATTACATTCCCATCAGCAGTGCACAAGGGCTCCCTTTTATCTCTTGTCTTTTTTATAATAGCCATTCTCACAGGTGTGAGGTGATACCTCCTTGCAGTTTTTGTTTGCATTTCTGTGTCAGTTAGTGATGCTGAGTATCTTTTCATGTATCTCTTGGATATCTGTATATCTTCTTTGGAAAAATATCTATTCAGATCATCTGTCTGTATTCTAATTGGGTTTTTTAGGTTTTGTTTTGCTATTAAGTTAGTGAGTTCTTCATATTTGTGGATATTAACCCTTATGAGATACGTGACCTGCAAATACTTTCTCCCACTCATTAGGCTGCCTTTTCATTCTGTCAATGGTTTCCTTTCCTCTGCAGAAGCTGTTTAGTGTGTTAGGGTCCCACTTATTGAATTCTGAACTCCTGGAAGTATGGGAATTCAGTACCACCAGTGGCGGTCAGTCCACCACTGACCAGCCGGAGACTTGGTGCATTTTACCTCAGTTCTGCAAAACTTTGCTTCCCTGGTACATAGTAAATCCTCAGTAAACCTCAACTGTTATCCATTTCAGTCTTTCTGCAGATTCTGAACCAAATGAAAAGTAGGCACTGGGCATCATGTAGAAACCCAAACAAGATCATTTGACAGAGATCAAAGCACATTTCCCAACTCTGTTTTCTTCAGCTGAGACTTTGGGAAACACCAAAAGGGAGAGTTGGGGCTGTAGAGTGGTGCCTGCCCACCACATAAGGATGCTGTGACCTGCCCTGCACCTGCTAGAGGACAGAGCTCCCAGGAGCCCGAGAGGGAGAGAGCTCATGGGTCAGGCAACCCCAGGTTCATCTACTGTCTGGAAACACATGTGACAGAGGAGGCTTGTAGCCAGAAGGTAGATTCAAGGTGAGGGGAGACAGAGAGAGCTAAGCCATGCATCCTCCTGGGGTGGAGGGGACCCTCCTCTGGCCATGGGATTCTCCAGACAATGTACTGATGGTGGGAATGTAAATTGGTGTGGCTGTTGTAGAAAAGAGTACAGAGATTTCTCAAAAAATTAAAAGTAGAACCACCATGTGCGTGCTGAGTCATTTCAGTCATGTCCACCTCTTTGCGACTCTACAGACTGTAGCCCACCAGGCTCCCCTGTTCATGGGATTTACCCTCCTCTGTGGGTGAGCAGGGGCCCAGGAAGGGAGGAGGCCTTCTGCTGGGGCCTGGGTTTATTGTTTATAGTCCTCCTGGCAGAGGACAAGTACACCACGGTCTCTCTTACAAAGAGAGCCCCCTCACATGAACATGAGCGCCCCGGACACATACGTGCTGGGATGCATGTGACCCCAGGTGCCCCAGTGTCGTCCAGCCATAGGTGGAGTCTCCGCGTTTCTCATCTGACATCTCTGAACCCCTACACTCCCCTCCAGAGAGCTTGCACTGTTTTCTTCAGCTGATTTTTCTCTTTCAAAACAAAAGTACCTTCAAAAGACTGCCCTCCCACTGGGAGAAATGCTCCCAAAGGCCCTGGGCTCTGAAAAACAGAAAATGCTCCAAACACCCCAGTGTTAGGCCTCTGAGAGCTTCTTCTCAGGGTGGGAGGGGGTTGGAGAGTGCCTTCAAAGGACGTCCCATCTGGAAAGGGCAGGGCATGGGGGTGTTTGGACAACCCTGGGCACAGGAAATGTGAGTTCTTCAAAAACAAACAAAAACAAAGCAAGCAACAAGAGGAAACTGCGTGATGATCCAGAGCGACCTGAGTGGAGCCACATGTGTCTTCCGGGGAACAGAGCCTGAGCCTGTTTCGTGCACAGCTGAGCCCTCCCGGCCCTGGACTCATGCAGGCAGCTCTGGACAGACCCCGCAGGCTCCCATCAGTGCCCCAGGGCCACAGTTCTTGGTCCTTCTGCAGGGGCCCCCTCCTTCCCTTGGCCCCTCACCATGTGACCTACAGGGGGAGTTTCCCTACCACCAGGCAAACAGTGCCAAGCCAGAGGAGGATATGGGCTGGAGAGGGAAGGGCAGAGGGAGGGCATAGGCCCCACCAGTGTGCAGTGAGCCTGAATCACCTCCTGTGAGGCCAGCTCCTCCCAGCGTGGATCCTCCTCCCCACCTGAGGACTGCTCTCTGCAGGGACCCCCAGTCCCAGCTGCCTCTGAACTGAGGGACAATCTGTATTTGACAAGGCGGAGAAGAGGGAAGCGTTAACTTTGAGTGTTGTTGCCCAGGCCTGAGGCTCCTGTCTATGACTGCTCTGTCCCAGGGGAACGAAAACTAGGCTTACAGACAGTTAGTTCACTGCCAGGGACCCAAACAGGCCAGCCCGGCCATGCTACAGACAAGCACCGAGGTCTGACCCTGGGGGGCTGTGGCCCTGTCATCCTGACTCTCCCAGGCCTCTCACGGCAGCTGTGGTCGGCCGTGCTATCCTCCATTCTGTCCATAACGTTCGGACCATCAAAATGGTGCATGTGGGTCCCTTCAGGTTGGGTGAGACCTCACCCAGGTCCCTTGCACACAGAGTATAACAAATAATAAACAGGTCTTAACTGGCAGACACTACAAACTACAGAAAGCTCACCAGACATCCCGACCAGACCAGACCTGCCCTTCTTGGAAAACCTTCTCTTGGAACCCTCAAAAGCGTTCTGCGATTCTCCCCAGATGGTTGTGCAAGGAGCCAAGAGAGCTGAGCCCGGGGGGGAGCAGCGGCCAGAAGGCGCCAGCCGAGCGAGCCCCAGGCCTCGGAACTATCTGTGCTCTGCAAGGCCTTCAGCCAAGGGAGACTTTTTGGAATGTGGACACAGGACACACGGAACACTGTTAATGGGAGGGCGAGTCAGTGCAGTTCATGGAAAAACATTTTAAGGAGAAGAGCATTTGGCAATTTCCCTGAGTGGGAAACAAGCCAAGAGAAATTAAACAGAGGACCCTAGGGGCAGGCGCCAGCACACAGGGGTCAGCTACATCCTCATGGGCTGAACCAGAGGGTGACGTGCAGTGATTGTAGCAAAGGGTTTCAGAAGGTGGTTTGCATGGAGTTTTACCTTGCTAAAGGTGACCTTTCAAAAACCTAACAACTGACAGCTCATCAGGAGCTTCAGCAGTCTGATAAAGGTGATAGATGCCACCTTAGAATAATGTTTTTACCTGCATGAAATTAGACTCATAAGATCATAAAAGAACCAGTTATGTTGATAATTGTTCTTCAATGTAATTAATTTCCCTTGTAATCTTTTCTGTTGTTTAGTCACTAAGTCGTACCTGACTTTTCTGTGACCCCACGGACTGTAGCCCACCAGGCTCCTCTGTCCATGGGATTCTCCAAGCAAGAATACTGGAGTGGGTGGCCGTTTCCTCCTCCAGGGGATATTTCCGACCCCGGGATCGAATCTGCATATCTTGTATTTCCTGCACTGCTGGCAGATTCTTTACCACTGACCCACAAGCACATTAAGTAACCAGTCTCCCAACAGACCTCACGTCAATTATAATTTTGAGGATAGGAGGAATGGAGGTATTTCAGGACATTTGCAAAAACGGAACTGCCATATGAAATTACCTTAATTCTATGGTGGTAAAAATCACAGATTCTGTTGACAACAGCTGTCTATCAACTACATCTGACAATGAAGGAGAGGCTAGATGTCAGACAGGGATTAGTAGAAGTCAGGAAGGAGTTCTGCCATCTGAGTGCATGAGCCCCAAAGGGAGGTGGACCCAAGTTCAGAGCCCCTACTTGTGTGTTATCCCCTCTGCACACATACTGATGACCACCCCATCCCCCAGCACTCAGAGGGGAATACAGAAGTGGGATCAGGTGGTTCCTTTTGGGGGGATGGCACATTGGACGTATCACTCCCAATGCCCTCCTAAGAGGCAGTCAAAGCCCACCTCGATGAGCCTCCATCCAGGCAGCCAAATGCCTAAAACAAGCTCAGTAAACACTTTCCTTAAGAGAGCAAAGTGGGGAATGGACCTTGGGGGCCAGTGGGAAGTTTCTGCCACATGCCTTCAGTCACGAGATTTCACACAATGAAAAGTTCACAATAGCTGAAGTCCTCTGCAGAGTCTGAAGGCGATTGCCTTTCTTTGTTTGGAAAATACTCGCTGCTAGTATTTCGCAAGGGTTTAGCTGATGGCCCAGTGGTAAAGAATCCGCCTGCCAATGCAGGAGACGTAGATTCAGTCCCTTGGTCAGAAAGATCCCCTGAAAAAGATAATGGCCACTCACTCCAGTATTCTTGCCTAGAGAATCCCATGGACAGAGGAGATTGACAGGCTACAGTCCATGGGGTCACAAAGAGTTGGACAAAACTTAGCGACTAAATAACACAATATTTCTCAGACTCACTAATTATCGAAATAGATCTCTGTGGCTCTAGATGCCACAAAATAAAGCACTGTTGTGGACACAGGAGAATCTAGCAGGGGTCTCAGTGGGTTTTCTGTCCGCCAACTGCCTCTCTGAGCTGAGAAAATGCTGCTCCCTGTGTCTGGTCCCCATAGCTCTGGTCCACACTTTACCAAATGATTTTTATGTTGTAGCTGGTGGCAAAGGTGTCAAACTATTTTTTTAAATACCTTCAGAGGAGAAATGCTCTTTTCACGGATTGAGGAAGCTCAGAGCACAAAGCGTGACAGTCTCAAGGAAGCCGCCCACTCCCCCAGCCCTCTCCATGCACCCTTCCATCACAGCTACATGTTGGGTCACCCCATGTGTGGGACAGCACCACACACTTTGGGCTCCAGAATCATCATGAAGGGTTGCTTCTCGGGGGCTCTAAGATGACCTGTCCTCTCCCTGATGGGTGGGAGGTCTTCCTGAAGCAGGGTGCAGTCCCCTCTGGAGCCAGGTATATGTTATATTTCAATCTCTTCCATCACCCCTCAACTTGACTTGCATCTTAGGAAATATCACACCTTGTTCTCCTCCACACACCTGGAAATAAGAGACCGTCTGTGTCCAGATAACTGAAGAAAGCAAGAGATGTTTGCATCTCTACAGCCATGATGTGACCAGACCAGTGAGGAGAGAGACAGCCAAGGTCAGGTTAAGGTTGGAGACAGTGACCTCTGACTGCCCTTCACAGACAACTTAGAGAATCTGGGAGAGGCTTTATTAAGATAATCCACAGATTTTCATGCAAAATAAGCCAATCATAACTTAAGCATATGCCCGAAACAAATGAGTTTTGGAGGATTATGTGCATGCTCAGTCACTAGGTCAAGTACAACTCTTTGCAACACCATGGACTGTAGCACACCAGGCTCAGACTCTGTCCATAGGATTTTCCAGGTAAGATTACATATCCATTTCTGCTGTCTCTTATCACTCTAGAGACAAATGAGCTCACTGTGGACAGCGTCCACCAGAAGCTCTAAACCCTACAAATAAAACTGGGTCACACTGTAGACACTCCAAGACCTTCCACTGAGCAGAGTTCTTCTAATTGAGTTGGTCTGCCAAACAGCCCTCCAGCTCAGTCTCTGGTTCTGCGTGGCCCGTCTCCTCACCCCATGCCCCTGCTGAGGGTTCCCGTAAAGGGAATTCTTCCCACACTTCACAAAGGATTCCGGCCAAAGATCCAGTTTTCCCCCTGTGAGGTCCGATGTCATCTTCAGAGCTTGGCCCCGGGTTGACTGGGAATGTCAGGTTCCAAGTGCGTGAGTGTAACATCCTCTGTGCCTTGTCAGGAAGTCAGTGCTAAGCAGTGTCTTTCCAATGCCACCTCCCTGGGGACTCTGCCAGTGAGCCCCCTGGAACCCATTTTCAGGCCCATTTTCAAGATGCTGGACATCAGAATCCAGATCTATGATTGAGGCTTAGAGAAGGCAAGATTTTCGATGTCTGATTGACTTCATTTTTATTTTTAAATACCATATTGGAAAAAGTTATTAATTCCTGGTTCAAACCATGTAATAATGATTCCTGGGGTTATAATAGTAATAATATGAACACTCTTTATAAAGCATTTACTCTTGTGCTAAACATCGCATGTGCTTTGTAATCAATGACCACTCATAGGTACTATTATGTCCATTTTATAGATGAGAAAACTAAGGCTAGCGTGTAAATGGTTTACCTGGGGTTTCACAGCTTACCAACAGCAGAGCCAGGATTCCTGTCTTAGGTGTGAGGCCCCTGCTCCATGCGTTTTGCTGTATATATCTCATCGGTATCTGCACCAACCCCCTCGGTAGGTTGACAGCTTGCGAAAGCAGAGGGTGGTCCAGGTCAGTCCTGGCTGAAGGCAGTGGTCCATCTCCCTCTGCCTGGTCGAGGGGAATGTCAGGAAGATGTCTTTGGAGGTTGAAGGCAAATAAAGCAAGTCGCTTTGCCTAAACCAGTGCCCAGATTAAGTCAGCACTCAACACTAGAGACTTGATCATTTTATTAGTCATTTTATCACTTCCTCCCCCAGGCAGCCTCCAATCCCAACCAGGGCCATGTGTAAAGAAGCCGGGCCCAACACATGCCTACCCACGCTCTCCTCGGAGCTTTGCAGTCTGCCTCTCACTGAGTTTATGGAGACAACACACCAGGGTTCCAGGGCAGGAGGTTGAATGCAAGTGGGTTGTAACCCAGAGTCACGGGAGGACAGAGACATGGACAAATTTGCCTGCTGCATCTCTGGTCCTGGCCTCCTGTGAGGATAACACCTGTCAGCCTCTAAGTGACACCTGTCAGACCCTGGCTCTCTGAGCTGGGTGGCTGTGGTCCACTGGGCTGGACTACCGTGGGGGGTGACGGCTTTTACAGGCCATTGAAAACTGTCCCTGGGGGGCCTACCGAGTCAAAGCTTAAGTCAAATTCCAAAACCACTTTTTATGGGAAATAGAAGCTGTAGGAAAGAGGAAATTCAGAGGATTTTTTTAAATTTATTTTTAATTGAAGGATAATTGCTTCATAGTATTGTGTTGCCCTATATGTAAAATAGATAGCCAGTGGGAATTTGCTGTAGGACTCGGGGAACACAACCCGGGGCTCTGTGACAACCTAGAGGGGTGGCAGGTGGGAGGAAGTTTCTGGAGGGAGAGGACATATGTACACCTATGGCTGATGAATGTTGATGTATGGTAAAGGCTGTCTTTTAAAAGGAGTAGTTATTTGCCGTGAAAACATGAGCAAAACCCGTGTCCAATAGGTACTCTCTCAACTTCCATTTCTCTCTGTCTTTCCTCTCTCTTTCCCTGTCTTTCCTCTCTCTTTCCTCCTGTCTATGGAAAGCAGAGCAGAGCTGGCCAGGTCTGTGAGATGCTGCGTATATGCGGCGGTGGTTACAGGACCCTGCCTGCCAGAGCTAGAAGTCCAAGAAGCAACCCTCATGCTATCGCCTTAACATGAACCAGTAACTGTGTTGTTTTTATGAGCAAATCTAAGTCAGGCCAGGGACTTCAGGGCCAGGTTGGGGGCCTCCAGATCTGGTTCTCTATGGAGCTTGATAAGTGACGATTGTAGTTGACAGAGCCGAGGACTTCCACACACTCGGGGCCGGCGAGGACTGCAGGGCGATCCCGCCGCGGCCCCCTTGGGTCTCTCTCTGGGAAGCAATGCCAGGCCAGGGACTGCATTGAGTGCCTACCCATCCCGCCCCTTGAGTGTCACCCAGAACATTCGCTTCTTTTGTTCCTCTTGGAAGAGGACTCAGGTCCATATGTCCATGCTTCCCCAGTGTCGAGTGGGTTGGGAGCTGTGGAAACTGGGCCAGGTTAGCCCTTGTTGTAGGAGGGACGACACACAGGACCCATGGGGGCACAGTCAGCTGTGACCTCAGACCCAATCAGGGCCACCACGAGCCTGCAGCATCTGAGCCCCAAAGCAGCAAATGGAGGCGAGTTAACACCAGGGCCCCAGGTGTACTGAGGATCTCAGATCACCCACTGGGGCAGAGGATGTGTCGGGGAAGGGTCTGGGCAGAATGGATGGAATCGCAGCTCCAGGAAAAGGTCGTGTTTCCCAGAGAGACTGAAGAAAATTCCACTTCCCAGTCTGACACGAGAGCAGAGGCATGGCTTTCAATTCAGGAGGGGAGGGAAGGGTTTGAAACAATGCAGATCATGTACTGGTGGGGAGGACAGGACCCTGTCACCTGGCTGCACCAGGAGGTCAAGTGCCCATAAAGGCTCCCTCTTGCCCAGGGCATCCATCTGGCCACCAGTCCAGGGACCCCTCACAGGTGCCTCCCCCCTACCTCAGGCCAACCCACATGCTGGGTGCAGAGATCTTGCTTATAAAACCATTCGAACATCGCCAGATGTGGGCGTGCAGCCAGTTTTTACATGATTCAGGCTGGGCTCTGCTCAAGATGGTACAACTTAAAGGAGCCTTAGAAGTTGTCCTTTCATCTCCCCTCCACAGCCTCCCCACCCCCCCACATCCTTTCCTGTATCCTTTCCTGCCTCCTTCCCCCCATCCCAGCAGCAAGCCCATGCTGGCACCTTATCATATGGGCTGGACATCCATGCACCAGGCACAGAGGACCAGACCCGGACTGGCGTTTCCCAGTGCCCACCCCCATTGTCCACCCCATCTCCAGCAGAGCTGTCACACATACACACCTCCCCGCCTCTCCCCCAAGCTGTCAGCTTTTGGATACCCATATGGGAAGTTCAGGAATGTGAGAGGGGAGGACGAGGAGTCTGCATGGTGGGAGCAGATCCGTTTTATTCCCATCATCAAAAGCAATCTTTCATAATTTAAAGTCACTCTTCTCATGCAGGAAGATCAAAGCCCTGCTCTGAGCCCTATTCAGGGCTGCGGGGGACTAACACATTCATCCTTCAAGTCGGGGCTGAGATGGGACTTTCCCGATGATTGAGAGGGGTCACGGATTCTGGGAATTTTAATTTCCGTGTGTTGTCGTTGGAGGGAGTGGGTCACACTGGTTTTCACGAGGGTTCAGATCCTGCGTGCTTTTGTCATCTGGGTCACATCTGAAAAGGCCAGAGGGTGGTGGGAACCGCAGCTTGGCTCAGCGACACAGACTGGAGAGCATGTGTTCTGGGAGCTTCGGGGAGGGAGAATCACTCTGCTCCCTCTCAGTCTCTCAGGGTCTGTCTCTGGCTCTCTGTGTTTCTCTTGCTCACACACACACACAGACACTACAGTCGGCTCAGCCTCCCCCAGTTATAATAGAACATCCAAAACCCAATAGATGTTTCAAATAAAATAACAACTAAATTTTAAAATGCACTAGGAAACCTTAAGAAGAATCAATAGACATTCTCACTTTGCCTCCTTGTTGAATTCCTCTAACTGGACACGGCCAGAGGCCCCACCACCCACACATGGGAATCAGGGCGGCCTTGGCTTCACGTTGGGCCGGGGAAGACAGGCTTCAAACAGGACCTCAGAGTTAGTGTTTGTGAGCAATCTCCCAGCACCTTCCGCTGGTTGTGAAGTTCTCTCCAAGTTATCTCACTTCTGATAAATAACTGGGCTGATAAGGAACCATGTTGGTTTCCCTCAGCTTTGCCAAGATTAAAGTCAGTTCTTTACTGTCTCAAAACCCACACACATTTTAAGGGACTGAAAAGTGTCCAGAAAGATTTTCTTTCGGTCTGTGTTTTGAAGCACATCTTTCTGAACATCTGGTCTTCTAAGGGGCCTAGAAGCAGGATGGATAGGGCTTTGCCCCCAACTCCAGAATTTCTGGACTGACCAGAAGCAGGAAGGCTGAGAACCACCACAGGACCTGGGTTTGGCCTCATTCTGAAGATCAGTTTCTGTGAGGAGTGAAAGTGAAAGTTGCTCAGTCGTGTCCGACTTATTGTGACCTCATGGACTATATGGTCCATGGAATTCTCCAGGCCAGAATACTGGAGTGAGTAGTCTTTCTCTTCTCCAGGGGATCTTCCCAACCCAAGGATCGAACCCAGCTCTCCCTCATTGCAGGCAGATTCTTTACCAGCTGAACCACAAGGGAAACCCAAGGATACTGGGTAGCCTATCCTTCTCCAGGGGATCTTCCTGACCCAGGAATCAAACTGGGATCTCTTGCACTGCAGGCGGATTCTTTACCAGCTGAGTTATGTGCAGTGAGATGTGCTTAAATCCAGTATAACCCCATCCCTGGTGCCAACCACATCCAGCAAACAGAAAGGAGAAAACCACAATCTTGTCCAGAAGTCTGCCCCCAGACCAGCCTTGATTAGAGCTCTGGGTGCCATGTCAAAAAAACAAGATGGCCATTCTGTGTTGAGAAAAACATCGCCTTAATCAAATTTAAACTGTTTACAGATTCAAGTTCACCTACGACAGGGCCTTGGCCATGAGCAGACTCTAGGATAAGGCACTTCACACGAGTCTCATGTGCCCCTTCAGGCAGCTGGTGGGGAAATGGGTGTGGTGGTCTCCCATATTCAACCCCCGCTCTGAAGCCCAGCTGCCTCCTTGGGCACATGTATGTGTGCCCCAGGACCTGGGGGACCCTGCTTTCTGACTCCACCTCTGGCTTCTCCAAAATCATTTCTCAAGAAAATATCAGGGAAATTCCAGTCTCCTCCAGATGCGATGAGTGTTTCTTCATCCCTTCTTGCCACATGGTTCAGCCTTGATTCCTGGCTCGGGTGGTGTCTGATTCAGTCCTGTGTTGACCTGTGGAGGGAGGTTGGACTACATTCTCCTTGAGAGAAAATGCGGACTCCTTTTTGAGAAAAGCAGACCCTTAAGTGTCTCTGATGGATGATATCCTGGGAGAAGCAGCCAGCAGGTGGGGGCTGGAGAGGCTAGGGGTCAGGACCACCACCTCCTAAGGGGGCCACCTCCACCCGAGTCCTCCTGAGGACAGAGGAAGTGACGATAACCCCTGGACGGGGTAGATTTGCACGTAAGGTACATGACATTCCTGGCTCACAGGAAGCAACCAACAAAAGGTGACTTTTATCATCCTCTGCCTTTAAATATCAGAGGCCACAGTATGTTATGCTTTTGGTATTTGTTATTAGCAGCAGCAGCAGCAGCATGCTTTAAATATCATATGCAGCGTATGTATGTATGGTTACTCAACTTTGGGGGTTAACTTTATTTTACCAGAATCTTCTAGCTATTTCCCTCGCCCATGTGGAAGACGTGTCTAAAACATGTGCAGGCACTTATTTTCCTCCCACAGAACTGAACATAGCTGCATTTTCTGCGATGATGAAGCATCTTGCCAAGCCCTGGGCAGCAATTAGCAGCAGAAGCCTCAGCCGTGCAGCCTCAGCGGTGGGCACTGCCATCAGCGTTTGTGTTCAGTCAGCCTCTGGTCTACAGCCCTTCACCAGGGTTCACCATCCACGTATCACAGCAGATTGGGAAGCCTGTCGGGGTTGGTGGTGCTCCTAGTGGAAGGTCGGCTTCTAGAGAATCTGAGTTTTGCTTGCTCTGTGTTTGGGATGCTCATTTGTCTTCCCCAGGCGAGGAAAGTCAGGTCAATGGCAGGCACCCAGCTGAACCCAAGGCCGGGCTGGCCCTTTGTCATCAGACCGATGTCAGAACTCCCTACATTTATCTGCCTCCCCAGACTCACTTACAATGCTGAGTGCTTTCTAAGGAAAGGGAAGCAGAGAGGAGATGCGAGGTGGGAGGCGAGCCCAGGTTTTTCTTATTAAGTCCTTAGGCAGGTTTAGGGAGATCACTCACAGATTCTAGGCATGGAAAGTTGCGTTTACTTTGGCCCCGTGAGGTTCCGCGGGAGGAGACGTGGTCTGAAGCGGGACGAGTACAGGCCGTGCACCCCATACCCTGCGAAGCTTGTCAACAGTTCTCTTGGGTGCTGCAAACACCACCGGACTTCACCGGTTGATGGCAGTCTGATGAGTTCAGCGTAAGTGAGTCAGAGACATACGGACTGCATTTCCTTGAGAAAATAGATCACTTTAAAAATGAAGGGGCAAAGTGCTTGGGAAAATGCACTATAGACTCTGTCAAGGCCAAGAAGGATGCAGACTGCTTCGGATCCTCTCTAAACACCAGATGTGAGCAGGCATCTCAGGGCAAGCGTTCTCCAGGGGCGCCCGGGCACCCAATCCCACTAATGTCCCAGCCTGGGAACTTGACCAAGAATACAGGCATCTGGGAGCCTTCAGAGGTCGGGAAAGTGGTTTATGCCCAAAAGGATACACACACAAGACAGTGAGGCCAACCTTTGTCCAGCGAGGAGGGGTGGAGGGGGTGGTGCGCAGGGGTGGAGGGGAGGGGCTGAAGCTGAAGTCAGAATCTTCTCCTAGAAACCCAGTCCTATCTGCTTTGTTCTTTCCACCTTCTGAGTTGAAAGCTATCAAATGCAAGAAATCACCTGAGTTCCTTCCATCAATGTATTTTGTCCTTTATCATGGATTTGTATTTACAGTTCATAGAAATAGATTGGCTTCTATTTTCAGCAAAGATGAGAGAGCATAGTTTGAAGAAGAGACTATTCCACACAAATATGAGTGAAATGCCTTAATCCCAGTGGTCCAAAATGCTTCATGTGTAGAACAAACACCGAGATGAAATGTGCACTTGATCATCTCAGAACTCAGAAGGGAAGGGTGTTCCAACACCTTAATAAATCTGAAATGAAAACGCACGTCAGAGAAGAATGGACAGGCTTTTTTGAATGATTGAAAAGAAGCAACCAAGCCATGCATAGCCTTGAACCCTTGAGCCCCTCAACGTGTAAGGAGAGAAATGGGGGAGAACAGGGTGGCACTCTGGGGGTATTGAGAAGGTCAGCTCTTCCTCAGGAAAACTGCACAGTTCAGAGACAAGTGGGAAATTTCAAGGAAAAAAAGCATCCCCTCCCCACTCTCTCTGTCAATGCAATAACCCTAAAAGTCCCGGCAGGACACAAACCACATGTTGCTGTGGATAAATGCTGAGAAGCATCTGAGGGCGAAGGTTTAATTACACTTGGCAGAGCTGCACCCCTCACTCTCCAGACAGGAAATCCCCAACGATTAAGTGCACTCGACCTCGACGGGCCCAACGTGGCCTTTCAGGACGGTGGGGCCAAGCACACTCCATTCATTTCAGGGTAACAGGAGCGCCTGAACCCAAGGCTTTATGATGTGGTTCCTGGACATCGGAGGCCAGGTGAACACCACTCCCACATCCTCAGGGGCACTAAATAAAAGAATTAAATCTGTTCCAGGCCAAGCCCCCTTGGGCCTCTGCCTGGGAGTGTTTGAGGCAACTCTTTAATGAGATGAACTGAGCCAAGTTTTCTCCCGATGATCTGAGATGGCCTCTGTTCTCTGAGCAGGGTGGAGGGGATGTGAGTCCAGTCCCAGGCAGAGTCAAAGAAACCGGAACATGGCTTCTTTTTAGCACCTGCTTCCTGTAGAGGACACAGCATCTCCTGCACGCCTTTGAAAGTGAAAGTAAAAGTGTTAGCTGCTCAGTTGTATCCAACTCGTTGGAGACCCCGTAGACTATAGCCTGCCAGGCTCCTCTGTCCATGAAATTCTCTAGACATGCATACTGAAGTAGGTTGCCATTTCCTTCTCCAGGGGGATCTTCCCGACCCAGGGATTGAGCCTGGCCTGGGTCTCCTGCATTGCAGGCAGATTATTTACCATCTAAGCCACTGGGGAAGCCCACTTAAAGGAGCACTTCTTTGCTGCTGCTGCTGCTGCTGCTAAGTCGCTTCAGTCGTGTCCGACTCTGTGCGACCCCATAGACGGAAGCTCACCAGGCTCCCCTGTCCCTGGGATTCTCCAGGCAAGAACACTGGAGTGGGTTGCCATTTCCTTCTCCAATGCATGAAAGTGAAAAGTCAAAGTGAAGTCGCTCAGTCGTGTCCGACTCTTAGCGACCCCACGGACTGGAGCCTACCAGGCTCCTCCGTCCATGGGATTTTCCAGGCAAAAGTACTGGGGTGGGGTGCCATTGCCTTCCCCGAACACTTCTTTAAGGCTTATTAAATATCAAAACACAATTTGTGACTAAAACCCGTATGAGTTGTTAGATGCCATCTGGCTGCCCCTCCTCAAGAATCGCTGAAGTATAATTTTAGCCCTTTTTTGTTAATTGTTTTCACTCCATCTGTTTTCAACATGTGTCCATCTATCCTAGACCCACTTATTCATCATCAGTATTTACTGAGACCGGCCCACAAAGCTATGTACTAAGTATTAGAGAGACAAAGTGGAATAAACTATGGTCCTTCCCCTGGAGAAGGATAATAGACGGCTGTAACTGCAGCAGTTCCGCGGAGAAGGCGTGTCTGAGGGAGAGTCAGGGGCCCACTTGTCCCACAGGCAGGGGGTGGGCTGTCAGGGAAGATGTCCCCTCTCTCCAACTCCCATCCAAACCCTCTTACCAACTCTTCATTCAGATGAAGATAAAAATCACAAAGGTTCTCTAAATTGTTGAATCTTAAACATCTTAACTCTTTAGTCCAGTTTCACGATGCAGAAAATTGAGGGCAGTGAAGACCACTTGTCCTGGGTCACGGTTGCTCATAAGAGGGACGAGAAAGCTGGGTGCAAACACCTACCAGCTTGAGTGCTTATCCGTCCACCTGTGGGAGGCAGGAGGGTAGGTGGGGGCACAGAGTGATCAGGACAAGAGAAAGACCCTCTGGACCCATAAAAGCACAGGGATCATGCCTCACTGTGGAGGAAATAACAGATTTACCTGCAGGGAAGGAGGTCCAGAAACAACTACAAAGTGAGGGGAATACACGACACATTTATGCAGCAAAGGTGTAAAAAGGACAATGGTTTCTCTCATCTTCCTGCTCCGTGCTCCATTTCCTGGGAGGGAGCCTGGCACTAATTCCTGAGTCTGTCTACACTCAGGTTGGAAACCAGGCTCGGTCCTGGAGAGACGCACATGTATTCCCAACAGGGCAAGGATGCAGATTCACTGTTTTCTCCCAGAAAATACTCTTAAGAGACGAAAAATGGTCTTGGGGGGCCTGCATACATGGAGAAGATGATTCTCCTTTATCCTTACAATAAACATTTGGGTCATTTCCTGTTGTGGCTACTTCAAACAAAGCTGCAGAAAACAGCCACGTCCTGGACACACGTTTGTCTTGAGTCACCTGACTCAGGAGTGGAAAGGCTGATCTGGACCAGAAAGAGGGTGTATGTGCCCAGCATGCACCCCTAGGCACCTCAGGTTCCATCTCCCATGGGATGGGGTCTCCAGTGGGTCATAAAGAAAGCTTACAACACATGGCCGTACCTGCTGGTGTACGTATACATCCATATTTATATCATACATATATATAACGTGTATACATACATGTGGAAAATCAAATCATCGTTTCCTCTGTTCACTAGAAAATGTTTTATTAGTGACGGCAAAAGGCATTTTCAATTCTGAGTTAAACGTGCGTATTTCCTAGAAAACTCTCAGAGGCTCTGACATGAGTCTGTTGCTGGTGATTCATTTGTTCCTGGTTGGCTTTTAGTTCCTGAGTTTGCTCATTCAACTATTGATGAACAACAAATGTCTTGGCTTTCTTAATTAAGTCTTCATTTATGAAAGCCCATCCAGGTGGTTTCAATATAGACACCGGGTAAGGAAGACCTTCTGTGACCCTGCAAACTGACATCCAGAGATTCACAGGCCTGATGGTGAATACAAAGGTGGTGGGTGGGGCCCCTTGATGAGGCCTCCTCCCTGGGTGCAAAGTGGTTTTCAGTATTTTAGGTTTTCTCTTTGTATTTTCTTTTATTTATGAAGTTAGTTAATTCCCTGACCAGGGGTCACATCCATGACCCCTGCAGTGGAAGCTTGGCGCCCTAACCACTGGATCACCAGGGAAGTCCTTCTCTCTTTTCTAAGGTGATGAGATGGGAAAGAGATGGGGAGGCTGAGGGCTGGCCCAGGTCTAGTCCCGCCTTCCTTCATCTGAATCTGGGAAGATCGGAAACTCAGTGACAAGTCCAGCTCCCTCTTCCCTCACAGCAGCGTTTAATTGTGTCTGAAGGTCTGAAAAAGAACTGGAATCCAGGGCAAATCTGCTGAAAAAGAAGCACAGAGCATCACAGATGATGGACCTGAGAATAAACCGCAGATCTGACGATATGTGGAAACTTTTTATTGGTTCCATACCCAGCATTGTCAGGGCTCCATCAGGTGAGTAATGAAAGAAGACAGACACATCACCCAGAGAGAACTGATGCACAAAATGGTCCAAGTGTCTCCCACCACCTTGCCCCCACACTGGTATTCTCTTCCGTAGGCCTTAGTTAATCAACTTAAAAGAGCATGTGTTTTGCAGAAAGAGACTCACAAACTTAGAAAATGAATTTATGGTTGCCTGGGGGAAGGGATGGTTAGGGGGGTTGGGAAAGGCATGTACACACTGCTATGTTTAAAATGGATCACCAACAGGGACCTGCTGTATAGTACAGGGAACTCTGATCAGTGTTATGTGGCAGCCTGGATGGGAGGGCAGTTGGGGGAGAATGGATCCATGTATACATATGACTAAGTCCCTTCACTGTTCACCTGAAACTATCAGCTATACTCCAATACAAAATGAAAAGTTTAAAGTTAAAAAAAAAAGTACGAGTTTTGTTTCTCTGCTGAACTAAGTGAAATGGTTGCTGACATGATTATAGTTCCCAAAAGGTTTCTCATAGCAGACCTTTCCATACCAATATACATGAAAGGAAATCTGGTCGGTTTGTTTTTAAAATGTGTGTATGCCCTCACTGAATGCTGCTTACTTATTACGATTTTTGTTTCCAAAGAAAGTGTAGGGCCCTAGATGAGAAGAGACAGCAGAGTAAGAGCAGAAAAGTGATTGTACGGCCTCCTGGGCTCACAACAGGCCCTTCGCTTCTCAGAGAAGCCAGTTCATAGTCCCGAGAATCGGTCAGTTGGGTCACAGTCTTCTTAACAGGCCCATCAGTGGTTTGTGACAGTTTGAAATAATAGGAATAATAATAATAACACCCTTGCAATTCTAATCCGCTGGTTGAGGTATCAGTCTCTACACTTTGTTGTCACTATTGGAATCTGCCTTCCCCTCCTTCCCCGTGGGTGACATCTCCCCCACAAAGATGCAGAACAACCGGCACCAAACACTTGGAGCCCTTCATTTAGAAGAGACTATGTGGGTGAGGACAGAAGGTAACAGGAATTCCTCCAGGGCACTCGTGCTTTCCAGAGCCGCTGCATCTGGTCACGCCAATAGCAAGCCTGTAGGAAGCACCACGGTGCATGGTGGACCCCGGCGCTGGGAGGCCAGCCCATGCCTTAAGCTGTAGTTGTGCAGACAGACACGAGGGGACCCAGCCACACGGAGGCTGGAGTAAGTGTAGGCCTTGTCCAGGGGAGGCTGAGCTAGTTCTGTAGGAGACTATTGGACCATGACAAACCAGGCAATAGGTTTCTGTTCTTAAGCCTCTGCATTTAAGACTGGTTGAGCAACCAGCTGGAAAACTCAGGGTAAGCCTTCTGGTCCCACCCAGGCAGAGTTAATCTCAGGGTCTCCCTTCCTGGAACTTTGTTCTTTTCATTATGCAAAGCCCTAAAGCCTCGTATTGGAGAAGGCAGTGGCACCCCACTCCAGTACTTTTGCCTGGAAAATCCCATGGACGGAGGAGCCTGGTGGGCTGCAGTCCATGGAGTCGCTAGAGTTGGACACGACTGAGCGACTTCACTTTGACTTTTCACTTTCATGCATTGGAGAAGGAAATGGCAACCCACTCCGGTGTTCTTGCCTGGAGAATCCCAGGGGCGGGAAAGCCTGGCGGGCTGCCATCTGTGGGGTCACCCAGAGTCGGACACAACTGAAGCGACTTAGCAGTAGCAGCAGCAGCAAAGCATCGTGTAACAGGAAGTGCACTGTCAGCTTGTCTGCCCCATTCCCATCTCACAGAACTGATCTCCTGCCTGGGCTGCAAAGCCTCTGGGTGTGAAATGAACAAGGCAATGAACAAGGGGCTGCCTGTTTCCTCAGTGTTTCTCTCTGAGCTGCATGTGTGGAAGAAGTGTCTTTAAACCGGAGCCTTCCCCTCCATCCCTGCCCCCACTCCCCACCTAGAAGCTCAGAGACTCATCTGATCCTTATACCTCTTGGTTTCCTAGTGATAATTTACTGCACTAGAGGAAGGCCCTGGGAGCTCTTTTATAAATTCTGGCGGCTTAATTGACAGGTGGAACATGTCAGGATGCTACTTCGACACCCAATGGGAAACAAACAGAATATATGCATCAAACAGAAGCTTGAAATAAATGTTTGAATATATTATGAACACAGACTGCTCTAAAACTGTTTACAGTATCCAAGATGAGGTCCAGGGAATCCTTTGAGGAATTAGCTTTTTGAGTTTTTTCCAAACATTTTGCTGTTCCCTTTTCCTTTCGTTGAGGCACTAGTTTCCCACCTTTGGTATAAGATTAAAAAGCCCTGGTGGTCCTGCTTCTTTCCGTGTATACAGAACAAACAGTGAGTCATTGTGGGGCTGGCGTGTCCAGGCAAAATCAGAAGACAGATCAGGTAGGGGTTTGAGAGTGTGCGTGCGTGCGTGTGTGTGTGTGTGTGTGTGTGTGTGTGTCTATGTCTGTGTCTGTGTCTGTGTGTATTTGTGGGCCAATTCAGACAATTAACATTCTTTATCCTGCTATAGAGAATGAATATTACTTACATCTTGAAACATTTTCTTCCCAGAAAAGAAAAAGAAAATAAACACTTTGTTAAAGACTGTTGGTGTGGTGTGTTGGGTGGTGCAAATTATCTTTCTTCACTTCATCCTTTTGGAGAATATAATTAATAAAATTAAGATTATTGCAGTAAAGAATGTATCCCTCTGATTTCTCCTACTATTTGAACTACATAAAATAATCCATCGTTCAGGGTTTTGTGGTTACTCTTGTTGCATTTGTTTCTTAATAAGAGTATTATTTTGCTAATATTTTTACATACTTGTTTCTGTAGACACTGGTTCATCTTTGGCACTGGTTTGTATGATCCATTTAAGTAATACTTTCTGGTGGCTCAGATGGTTAAGTGTCTGTCTACAATGTGGGAGACCCAGGTTTGATCTCTGGGTTGGGAAGTTCCCTGGAGAAGGAAATGGCAATCCACTCCAATACTATTGCCTGGAAAATCCCATGGACAGAGGAGCCTGGTAGGCTACAGTCCATGGGGTCGCAAAGAGTCAGACACGACTGAGCGATCTTCACCGTATGATGACAAGGACAATGTTGATAAATGTAAGAGCCAGGCAAAGTACCAAGGGCCTTTCACGTGGTGTCGCACCTGAAGATACCAAGTGTCTCACATGTGTTTTATTTTTCTCCATTTACAGGTGGGGAACAGCATTTCTGAGAAGATGAATGACTTTCTTGAAGTCACCTAAAGAGCAGAGTTCCAACCAGGAGCTACGATTTCCCTCACTTCCTCTAGTGCCTAAGAAAATTCATCCACATTCCATGGTTTCAACCTTATAGAAATATGCTGGTGACTTCAGCCCAGATAGCTCTGCAAACTTCAGACACACGTATCTACAGCAGCCAACAGGACGTCTCCTCCTGCTCACTGCAAAGATTTGGGTTCATCACCAATATTACTTGTTCTTCTGTGTTCTCTGTGTAGCTGACTTCTCCACCTTAAGCCCAGAGAGAAAGATTGTCAGATTTTAAAAATGTATACATGGACTATAGCCTGCCAGTTTCCTCTGTCCACGGGACTCTCCAGGCAAGAATACTGGAGTGGGGTGCCATACCCTTCTCCAGGGGATCTTCCCATCCCAGGGATCAAACCCACGTCTCATTCATGTCTCCTGCATTGGCAGGTGGGTTCTTTACCACTAGCACCTCCTGGGAAGCCCATACATTTATACATTTGTGTCAAATATTGCATGGGACATCCTGATACTAAAAGCATCCATTCCTTATTTACCAGAAATGCAGGTGTCACTGGGTGTCTGTCTGTCTGACCAATGGTCCCACCAAAAGGCCAGCCTCAAATCCCCTCAACCTCACAATCTGCGGCATCCATCACCTCCTGCTTCTCAAAAACATCTCCTCCCCGCTGTCTTCCCCTACAGCTGCTGCCCCAGCTCAAGCCTCACCAGCTCCAGTGTGGGCGAGTGTTTCCAGCTTGTTCTTTGTTTATCACACCATTGGTTCAAACGAAGGAACAGCGTGGCAGAGCCAAGACCTCAACCTAGTCTGTTACCCCCAAAGCTTGGGGCATCCTCATACCACACAGTGAAAGGCATTTTACCTTCTGAGTCAGAGTCCCTTTCTGTCACCTACATGGAGAGCACGCATGGCTTACTTCCAGAATGATGGTCCTGGAGCCGGCCCCCAAACTCATCAGGCCCCTGCTACCTCCACACCCATGGGTGCTCTGCTCTCAGCCTATGCCCTGCTCTCAGCTCTGCCTACGGACATCCCAGGCACCCTTCAACATTCAGCCAAAATACTGTCAGCGTGGGGAAGACTCTGAGGTGTCTGCACCCTCAAAAGCCCCCCACCCCCACTCTCTGGTCCAGAGTGTTCTGTATGATTTTGGGACCGAGACTGTTGAAGGTTAGTCTCCCTGCTGGACTAGAACCTGTCCGGGGGTCTTGAGCAGCTTGTTCACAACTCAGGTGCCTCATAGGTTTCTATTTTTAAATTATCACCTTCCATAGAATTTTGTTAAAGGAATTTTATACTTTCTGACCCTTTGAACAACTGGTCAGATCACTCCTTTCCCTGCACTGTTAAATGACTAAGAATCAACGCACTTTGATCTCTGCTTGTTTTTTTGTTTTGTTTTGTTTTGTTTTGTTTTACTTTAAGCAGTTTTCACTGGGAGGTCTTTACCTCCCAGTGAAAGTCATAAGAACATCCTAAAAAGAAGCCTCTGTCGCTCTTTCCACCATCGGTCACCTGCCCACCTGTCACCAGTTGACACTGAACTGGATGAAGCTGGGAGAACAGACTCTGTCCGCACCACGGGATCCCCAGTGCTCAGCCACGGTTGTCCACACCAGCACTCGAAAAGCACGAGGGAGGAGGGAGCCAGGAAGGAGGCTTGCACACACCCCTGCCCATCTTTGATGTGTGGTCTTGGCTCTGCTCCATCCCCACCCAGGCTGGCGGGAGCGCAGCTGGTCACCACGTGCAGCAGGCAGCGTTGGGCACCACGGAGTGGAAAATCCACCTCCTCGACTAACGGGGGGAGGGGAGGTGGCCCTGGCACCCCCCACCCCCACCCCCGTCACCCCCAGTAAACCAGAAATTCTGGATTTGAATCCTCCATTGGCCACACATTAGCAGCAGTGACCCAGGGGAGCTGCACCACCAGGTCAGTCCCGGGGGCTCGAGGGCTGCTGTGAGGACAGAGGACTGAACCACACAGAGAATCCTCGCAAGAAGATCCCACAGCGCCCACGAGGCTAGCAGCCCGCTGGCTCCCGGCTCTACCCACGGGAATGCAGAAAACAACACGCGATTCACTCACAAGGGCCTCGTCCAAGTCAGGGCACCTGCAAGCTGCTTCCTGCTCAGTGAATGACATCTGTCCCCTCCACATCTGAGAGCCCAGCGCCTGAGGACGGAGAGGCCCCAAGGATGGGGAGGCCCCTGAGGATGGCGAGGCCCTAAAGAGGCCTGGGGAGGGACCCTCGGGGAGCTTGGCTGCTGCCCCCCCACCCTGCTCATCTGTCCAGACCAACAGCAGGACTCTCACCTATGACCCCCAACATCAAACGGTCCCTCCAGCCTTGGCACTAAGTGACTTCAGGAGCCCAGCTGTTTCTAGAAGAGAACCTTGTTGCCCCTCTTTTCCAGGTTTTGACTCCCTGGTGGTTGTCTAGGAGACACACCAGGTGGGGGTTGTGGGCACAGGGATGCTCGGGGCGGGGGGCGGGGGAGAGCAGAGTGAGCAGACACAGGCCCCTCCTGCATCCCCCACCTCTCGCACCCGGGGTGCCTGTCTGACAGCTGCCGCCAGAATACTGGATACACTGGTCCTTCGCTAACCCTCGGGGTCTCAGGAGAGGGAGAAGAATGCAGGCCTCTCAGCACAGGACACTCTTGCTAATCTTCAGGCCTAATCCACTGAGAGCCTTGCTTTCAAGTCCCATTTACAGCAACACAGAGGCCAGGACCGAGGCAGATATGCCCCCTACTTGAGGGGCTCAGCTGCACTGTCCAGGACCGACCCCTCCAGGCACGTCTGTGGCACTGCTTGTCCTATTGGGATGTGTGCTCTATCCTTGGGGACACAGTGGGGGAGCTGTGATCCTGAGAGTTGGGGTCCTCCCACTTTCCCTCTAGCAGCAGAACAGGCGCTGCTGACCACCGCAGCTCCATCACAAACAGCTCAGAGGCCCTGCAACAGAAGAAAGTATTGATTCTTTTGGGGCGTCTGGTCCTTTTCCACCAATGAGGGCAGCCAAGAGTCTCTCAGGCCAATGGGGGTGAAAGGGCAGAAAACTCATAAGCTCCCCCCGACTCCCACCCGCTAAAAACAAACCAACGGCACTGGGCTGAGGGTTTCGGCCAGATGTTCATTCAGACACAGAAGGCAAACAATACCCTGCACACAGCCCTTCCGGACAGGCCCAGAGCCGGTCCCCCTGCAGCCAGACAGGGCTGCCAAAAAAATGGATTGATAAATAAATAAAAGGAAAATAAACCTGCAGAGTCATTATTTCCAAAGACATAATAGAACACGGACAACGGAGACATTAACTCACGGGAAAGAGAAATAGATATTTAAGTCATTTCCTCTTGGTCCCACCTGACTTTAAAATCCCTCTCCACTTTAAGAACTCAAGTAGTTTTAAGAAAATATAATTAATATTTCAGACATTTTAAGTGAACAGAGGGCTTGCCTTCTCTTCTAAGGGTGTGGGAGTTGGCATCAACACTTCTTTTCCCAATTTCCCTTGCAAAAATAAAATGTGCTCACACATGTGTGTGTCTCTGTATGTGTGTATATGTGTGTGCCTGTGTGTGCATGTGTGTCATGTGTGTGTGTGTGTGTGTGTGTGTGTGTGTGAGCAGCTGTGTATCTTTTCTCCTACCATGGAGTCTACAAGTTGCTTGGTCTCTTGAACTGAAGCGGAAACTCTGACGTGTCATCACGACGTACAGTGAAGGATGTACACATAG
Source organism: Tragelaphus eurycerus (assembly GCA_935064755.1). NCBI lineage: Eukaryota > Metazoa > Chordata > Mammalia > Artiodactyla > Bovidae > Tragelaphus > Tragelaphus eurycerus. The sequence goes on from CAKXYN010000023.1 coordinate 21,578,967, forward strand.
ATCTGTTCTGCTTTTAACACATCTGGACATTTCTACAGCTGCTGTGGGACACCGAGAAAGACTGTAGCCTCTCTGGGCCCCATTTCCTTATACACAAAACAAGACCACTGCAGGAGACGGTGGTGAAATCCACTCGCTTATTGAGTTCTGTGAGGCTGTAAAAGTCCTGATTCAATCAGCTACTTCTTTTCGGAAGATTTCACGGTCATGGCCACATCCCAACACACGTGTGGACTGATGATTCAGTCTCCCCAAAACCCCACTGACACTTCACATTTTTTGAAACATGTGGACGGCAGAACTTCCTGAGGACCATCTAGACTCCCCAGCAGAAGAAAGAGCCATTGAAACTGAACATGGAGGCTTGTTTATAAACAGGAGGCCCTGAGCCCCAGACCGTTCCTGCTGGCCTGTCTCCTCCGCTCGGCACCTGCCTTGAGAGGCATATGGGGCGGCATTTATGGCTGGTGAGGGGCCACCCCCAAGGCCCAGGTGAGGAACAGACACAAGCAAACATCCACTGGTCCAACTCTTGGCCGGCTGGTGTCCCTTCATGAGAGTTCATTGCTCTCTGGGGGGATTAAAGCATTTCATATAAATCCTGTTTATGTTTTCCCAGGAGTGTGTTTAAAGCGCTCAGACACAAGTCCATGTGCCTGGACTCCTAATCTCACCGCAGAGATAAAAGGAACGTTTTCTTTTGAAGTGAGCAGCAGCAGCTCTGGGAGCCTGCTGGGTCTCCTGGAAGGGCCAGCGGAGCACAGGGTGGGGACCCGGAGGAGGAACCAGGTCAGGAAGGCCTCCCCCTGCTTCAACCGCCCTGGGGTCTGACACCCTCTGCAGGGTTTCTGGGGGCTCTGAGTCAGGCCAGGACCCGTGGGGGACACCCAGGGCTGGACCCTCCCGAAACCTGCCCAGGCCAGCCAGGAACCTTGTGTCCTCCACAAGCACCCCATCCTGGGCACCCAAGGCTCAAATCCTGGTGCTGGGAACCTACTTGTTATATGTACATCAAGATATAAGTTATGGCTGAGGGCTGTTCTATGAATCATTTGGGGGGAGGGTTTGGCCATACGATGCAGCTTTCAGGATCCTCGTTCCCCAGCCAGGGATCACACCTGGGCCCTTGACAGTGAAAGTGCAGAGTCTTAACCACTTGGACCACCAGGGAAGTCCCTTATGTATCATTTTGATGCAAGGATTCAGTGACTCAAATGCCCCAGTAGAGGCCTGCCCTGTGGAGGGGCAGCCTGGACAAGACAGCTACAAAGGCTGTGCTCCCTGGAAGGTCCTCATGGGTTCCAGAACTTTCTAAGCCCAAAGTCTTGAATAATGAGTCTGCCCATTCAGTGTAGTGGTGGCTATGCCTGGGATACACTGATTAGAAAGATATGTGCTGACGGTTGGGATAGAAAGCTGCCACGAACTCAGTAATGTTCAGCTGGGTTTGTATGTATCAATCACAACAGTATAGACACGCATTTGAGATAAAGTCTGAGAAATACCATTTGTTCCGTCTCCAAGTGGAAGAAATGGATTTAAGAGTCACGTTCCAGCATTCAAGGGACGACCTGCTCTCACCGTTCATGTCCGTCACATCCGGGGTGTTAGCATCAGAGAACTGCCTCCATGAGACAGCCAGATTGCGACCCTCTGAGACAGAAACACTTTAGACGTGAGTTACATTTCAGACGCTATTCTGAGCGCTTTGTTCTTCCTGACATGAATTTTTGTCCTGCCAGAGATTAATATGAGAAAGTGCACATTTGTTTGCTTTTTCAAATACAAAAGATACTCCTAATGTGTTTCCATTAGGAACTGGACACCAGCCAGGTGAGATGACCGAGGTGTTACCATGACTCCTCCCATAAGAATGAACATTCATAAGTGGGGACAAGCACAGGCCATAGTGGGACCAGAACAGACCTGGCATGTCACACAGGAAATGGTGGCAGATTTAGCCGAACAGCCAAACACCACTAATGGTGTCCGGCTGGCTTACTCAGTGATGACTGAGCCGGGAACTGCTCGGTAACATGATCAGTGATCACAGCCAGGGGCCAGGTCCAAGGAGACCCTGCAGCCACGGCTACCCGTGCCCAGATCTAGAGGGATCTTGCCTGGCTGATTTGCATCACAACCAGGAAAACCTGAAAATCTCTTGCCACAGACAGAGGGAAATTCTCCTGTAGATGCCCCCTGTGGACTCAGGACAAGAACAGGCTTTCCTGTGTAAGGTGACCCGGTGGAACTGGGGGCCTAGGAGGAGCGACCGTTCTGCAAACATGGACGTGTGGAGGGTGGTTGGGGCCCTGGGAGGAACCCCAGACCCTCCAGTGGAGATCGGTTGCTTCCATTCTGCATCTAAGCGCCTGGAGCTGCTGGGCCCGAGGAGTCCTTGTCCCTGCCAGCCTCCTGCAGGGGAGGGGCCTCTCCTGATATAAGGTCAGCGCTTGGGTCTGCGGTGAGGGCTTACTCAGTGTCCCAGACCCACGCAGCCAGCCCCTGCAGGGTAGTGCTGATGTCCGAAAGCACGAAGCTTCAACATTGGGACAGCGCTTGGGGGGTGGGGAAGGGAGGTGCTGCGGGCTTGGTGGCCTAAGAGCAGAAGGTGACAGTGAAGGGGGAGACAAGAGGGACCAAGACCCCTGAAGTGGGAGGGAGGAGCGTTCTGGTCCTCACTCACCTCGGGGTTACCTTGACGACTGTGCAGACGCATCGTCCAGGGTGGCCCTGCAAGGACCCTGCAGGTGCTTACCTGGGAACCGCGGAGGAGCGGGCCTGGTGAGGCGATGCAGGGAGAGCAAAGGACGCTCCCAGTAGCCGTGAAGGACCAGGGGTGAGAGGTGCCAACCCCAGGGATCTGGGGCCAGCCCGGGATGACAGCCACTCCAGGAGAAGCAGGCCACGCCCCATGGAGAGGGGGCCAAGGATCCAAACTCTGAGAAAATCTACTTTAAATCTCCCACGACTTGTCAGGAGCCTGAGCTCTGTTTCCCAGCACCAGCGGTGGCCAACAGTCAGGCACGTGCCAAACACTTGACTTGTGTAACCCTGCCCTACAGGCTCTTTATTTCACAGATGAGGAAATGGAGGCCGGGAAAGTCATGTAACTTTCTCAAGGTCATGAGGCTCTGAGAGACGGACCACAGGTCCAGTAGGGGAGCTGCAAGTCCTATGTCCTTCCTCACTGGAAAATACCAATAGTTCCCTGATTCTCAGATTCATGTGTAATGCCAGGTCTGAACTTCAGCTCAGATCACCTCACATTCTGAACCTGGCTCTGAGCCTTCAGGAAGTGGAGAAGCACACAGCAAGTTGAAGGTGTTTTGAGGCTACACGATGGGGCTACACCAGACAGACACAAACCAGGAGCTGTACAATGTTGGGAACAGCCTGGGAGTCCGGTGGTTGGGACTTTGTACTTTCACTGCCAAGGGCCCGGGTTCTATCCCTGGTCAGGGAACTAAGATCCTGCAGGCTGAACGGTGCGGCTGGGGCGGGCCGGGGGGAATGTTGTCAACTGTCCTACTGGGAGGGTGTAACCACCAAGGCAGAATGAACAGAATCGTCATTGTGAAGGACACAGCACCACAAGAAAATTCATGAGAATAGGAGTCTTTCCTAATCTAGGAAGCCCTGTATGCTTGTGGATACTTTTCCAAAGGCAGGTTATGGAAAGCTCGTTAGCTGAGTCACACAGCATGGAACCAGACAAAAGTCCATGAGCACTAGGCGCCATCTCTCTCACTCTGGACCAAATGACCTAACTGTCCCTTCGCCTCCCATTGTGAGGAGTCTCCTCATTTTTCCACACAGAACTCCTCAGCCAGTTTATCATCCTTTCCTCCCTTTTGGGTTCATACAAAGTATGAGGCTGGAGCACTGTGACAGCCTAGAAAATCCAAACACTTGTTGGACTGAATTATCCTGAAGTCTTTCCATTTCTGGCAAGACAGGAAGAAGCAATTTTTTAAAAACCCAAAGCATGTGTGAAAACAATCTCATGAAAATATCCTTAATGGTACACAGCAAACTGGGGGCGGGGGGAGAAAAAGCAAATGCTCTACGCCAATTTCGAAAATAATGTGGTTGGAATAGAACTCAAGGCATCCAGATAAAGCTGCAGAAGCCAAAGCTCCATTATTTCAGAAATACTGTTTCTCTGCGGCTTCCCAGTCCCATGCAGCTGGTTATTCAGATTCTGGGGACAGATGGCTCTGAGAAGAAGTACCCTGCTTATGATATGAGGGGCTTGCTCACTGGCCATCAGCTACAGCACTGAAGCTGAGTTCCTGGGTGCATGCAGCCCTCACACGTGCTCCCCCTCCCTCCTGCTCCCCCTCTGCCATGGAGTCTCAGAGCACATGGGGCCATAGTTTGGTAGAGAAGGAAAATTCAGAATCCATCAAGGGAGCCAGCCTTGGGTATCTGCTGTCTGTCCGTCTTGGGGGAGTCACTGAACGGCAGCATCCTCTCTGGGAGATGGGCACGGTGCCAGCCCCACCACATGTGGCCTTCCCCAGTCTTGCCAGAGACGGCTTCCCCGTCCACCCAGTCCTCCCAGTGTCCACAGGAACATTCCAACCACTATGTGTGTGTTAAGTGTTAGTCGCTCAGTCATGTCCGACTCTTTGCAACCCCATGGATGGTAGCCTATCAAGTTTTCCTCCGTCCATGGAATTCTCCAGGCAAGAATACTAGAGTGGGTTGCCATTCCCTTCTCCAGGGGCTCTTCCCAACCCAGGGGTTGAACTCAAGTCTCCTGCATTGCAGGCGGACTCTTTACCATCTGAACCACCAGAGAAGCTCCCAACCACCATGGGAATTGGTCAGACATCAAGTGGCCAAGGGACACTTGGAGACGCTGGCTCTGTCTCTCACTGCAGGCATCTCCCACAGGGCCCAGCTGTGCCAGTGTTTGTGCTTCCCAGGTAACCTTGGTTACCAGCACAATGCGCCTTCTGGGGCGCCTTTCTGGTGCCTGCTTGATGGGTGGTGCCCAGCCCCTGCTCCTCAGGATGTCCTCTGACCCCACCCATCACCTGGGGCCTGCTGTCCCTCCAGCCCCAGCCAAGGTCCCTCCATCCCTCTGAGGCCACCCAGCTCAGGGTGATGACAGACATGCCCACGGTGCTTCAGCCTCCAGCCTGAAATTCACAAAGCACAGACACACAAAGGTTTCAAACCTCATTTGGCAGCAAAACATGCCCTGAATGGCCATGAAGCTATTTACAGTCTCTGTGTCTCCTACTTAGTATGGTACATGCCACGTGCACCTTATCTCCTTTCTGAAATATGAGGAGTTCCAAATTCTGAGATGCACCTGGCCCTGGGGCTTTCATCAGGGAGCCTAGACCCATGTGAAAGGCACTCATGTGGCTATAGCTGGTGCCGGGCAAGACAAAGAGCATAGTGACACAAAGCAAGTGGTTCAGCCATTTGATTCCTAGGGCTTTGGCTTTACTTGGTTAATTCGGGGAAGGTACTGAAGATTTCTGAGCCACAAAAGAGTAGAATCTTACGCCTGAGATTACTCTGCTCTGAAGTACCTCCTATGACTAGGAGGAGGCGCTGCTCAGCGGATGTTGACCATCCAGGGGCCCTGCCCTAGGCATGTTCCCAGGACAGGGCTCAGGGGCAGGAAGCAACAGAAACTGCACCTGCCGATCCTGGGGGTGGGGGTGTGGGAGGGGCGTGGAGGCAGAGTGGGCAAAAGGCTGAGCCCAGTGGCCAGAGCAGGGCCTGAGAGCAGGGCCGGCTCAGGAACAAGTGCCTTGACCCAGGGTGGCAGGCCATCATGGCCCTCTCTGGTCTCTGGGTTCACTGGGTGAAAGTGGGGCACCCTTGCCTGCCTCCCACACTCCTGGCTCCCTGTACTGTGTTCAAGCAGACAACATCCCAGAAGAAGAAACAACCCGAGAGCTGGGCTTCCGAGGCCTGTGCTTGGCTGAGACCCGAGGCTGCCTGGTATCCGGCTCAGGAGCAGCTTTAGGGCTCCCAGGGGCTGGCCCTGACCCCAGCTGGTACTCACCCTCAGCCTGCACGCAGCATGGCTGCAGGAACTAAAGGGCAGTAGGCAGGGCACACACGGGCCTGGCACCAGCTCTCAGCCTGCAAACAAGAAAACTTCAGGGTGAGCTCACTCCTGCAAGGACCCTGCAGGGGCAAAGACAGGGCCTGGGAGCTGGAGAGACTAGAGTAAGTGTTAGCTTCCAAGAGCAGCCAGGAAGCAGAGGGAAAGATGGGAGAGTACCATTCCATCTGTCAGTGCCCAGAAGTCAGAGCCAGGCTGCTGCTGCTGCTAAGTCACTTCAGTCGTGTCCGACTCTGTGTGACCCCATAGACGCCAGCCCACCAGGCTCCGCCATCCCTGGGATTCTCCAGGCAAGAATAGTGGAGTGGGTTGCCATTTCCTTCTCCAATGCATCAAAGTGAAAAGTGAAAGTAAAGTCGCTCAGTCGTGTCCGACTCTTAGCGACCCCATGGACTGCAGCCTACCAGGCTCCTCTATCCATGGGATTTTCCAGGCAAGAGTACTGGAGTGGGGTGCCATTGCCTTCTCCACAGAGCCAGGCTAGCAGCATGAAATCGCTGGTAGCCTGAAGAGCCAGACCTGAGAACCCAGAGTCCACGGCAATGATTCTCAAAATTGTCCCAGGGTCTGTGTGGACCCTTAAAACTGGGAAGGCGGGGGTTAGCAGAGGTCAGTTGGCCCCCATCTCAAGAGCAGGCAAGGGCAGAGCCCACACATGAAGCAGGACCCTGGGGTTCGCCCTCATTGTTGTGTCTCCTGGATTTACAATTGTCAAACACTTTAGAAGAAAGAATGCCCAGAAAGGTCAGTGATGCCAAGTTAGTGACTACCACCAATGCCCTCAGGACTGATGCTGAAGTTAAAGCTCCAATACTTTGGCCACCTGATGTGAAGAGCTGACTCACTGGAAAAGACTCTGATGCTGGGGAAGACTGCAGGCAAGAGGAGACGGGGATGACAGAGGATGAGGTATTTGGATGGCATCATGGACTCCATGGACGTGACTTTGAGCAAACTCCGGGAGATGGTGAAGGACAGAGGAGCCTGGCCTGCTGCAGTCCATGCGGTCACAAAGAGCTGGACACGACTTGGCAGCTGAATAACAACAATGGGTGCCCTTGACATGGATCCCAGACCGGTCCTCTTCAGGTTTCTTTTATGTCTTCAAAAGCCCAATCTTCCTGCTCATCTAGGACATTAAAAAAAATACACCCAAAGAACATTCCTTCAAGTGCACTGCCACTACAGTGAGATGATTATTACCCTGGCGATTAATTACTGTTATGGTTCCTGGTGGCACAAGCTCTGCCTTTTCCCAGGTGCCGTCCAACCCCACACCCACCAGCTGCAAGATGTCCACCTCTGATCTGAGCAGGAGACACTAGAGCAGCAGGTGTGAGCGGCGCTGAGCGTGTTGAGAACAGGTGAGGATAAAGGGCAGGAGGCAGGCTCCACCCTGGCTGGATTGGGGTGACTTCTGCCCGTAGACTCTGAATGTGCATGCCCATGTGTGCTAAGTCACTTCCCCTGGGGAAGCAGCCCTATATAAGGCGTCTTTGAGACCCCATAGACTGTAACCCACCAGATTCCTTCATCCATGGGATTCTCCAGACAAGAATACTGGAGTGGGCTGCCATTCCGTTCTCCAAGGGATCTTCCCAACCCGGGGATGAAACCCAGGTCTCCCGGGTTCTCAGGCAGATTCTTTACTGCCTGAGCCACCAGGGAAGCATAAGGCCCCCTACATATCCTTTAATAAAATCCACACCCACAGGGAACGAATGACAGAGACCCGCCTGGAGCCAGAAGCCAGCAGGAGCTACTGCTGCTGCGGCTGCTAAGTCACTTCAGTCATGTCCAACTCTCCGCGACCCATGAACTGTAGCCCACCAAGCTCCTCTGTCCATGGGATTTTCCAGACAGGAATACTAGAGTGGGTTGCCATTCCCTTCACCAGGGAACCTTCCCCACCCAGGGGTTGAGCCCTCATCTCTCGAAGTCTCCTGCATTGGCAGGTGGGTTCTTTATCACTAGTGCCACCTGGGAAGACCAGCCAGTAGGTGACCCCTCTCTAATTTCAATAAACAGACCTGTTCTCCGGGGTGGGGGGGGCCCGGCAGGCAGGTGGGCTCCCTGCTTCTCTGCGCCAGCACTGAGCCCGCCCCTTTGGCATCAGCCAACCAGCAAGGATCGTGGGGGCGGTGTGCGGGGAGGGGGCGCTAGGGCGGCAGGAGAGCCCCAGACATCGCTTCCCCAGCAGTAAATTCCATAATTACAGGTCACCGAGTGGGCGCCCCTTTGAAGTGGGGGACTTTCTTGATGTTTCTGCAGCGGATACAATTTGGCTGAGATATCAAATGTAGATAGCAAAAATTTAATTAACAAATCAAAGCCTTTATCTGGAGTTTTCAGAACTGTGGCCAACAGTTTTCTTGATCTCCAGAGCGCCTGTCAGGGCTAAGAAGAAAGCAGAGCCTTTGTAGTACAGAAACCGTCCAGCTTCTCCTGAAGATTACCCTCGCAGATAAGGCTCCTCTCAACTGCCTGCCCTTGGGAAGAGGTCCTGAGGCCCCTCTGCAGAGGGGCTGCATTTCTGCTTGCCCTCTGACTCCTGGCTCTGACTAACCCCCTGTCTCAGAGTCCAGGGTGTCCTCCCAACAAGCCAGGCTGGGGGTGGCTGGTCTCCCATGGACAAAACACCCTGGACTGAAAATAGAGTCATTCTTTGGGCTGTGGACTCAGCCTCAGGAGCCACAGAGACAAGGCACAGATGAAGTAAGATGGATGGACCACAGGTAATGATCTACTTCTTCATCAGCCTTTCAACATGTTCATGAGAGAAACAGCCAACGCTGCTGTCCACCAAGGGTACAGATGGAGACACTGAGACCCCAGGTAGGCAGAGAGTACCCAGACAGAGCTCCTGTAAATAAACCAAGATTCAAGGCAACGTGTAATTAAAACACAGAAGTCAACTGTGTGGGAGTATATACTATATATGTACCTACATACACATAGTAAAATTATCAAGGTGGAATCTCTCGAGTATGATCAAAGGTGTTTTTCCCCCTCCCTCCAGTTTTTGTGTTTTGCTCTAGCTTTCAGGTTTTCTAAAATAAACGTGTGCATTTATAATAACAAATTATTATAGCAGTTAATTGAGCTCCCAAAGGCAGAGAGAGGGCCTCGGAGGCTGGTGCCCAGCACAGATCAGCCTTGGTTTCCAGGTGATTGAACTGGATGGGGTTGAACCAGATGGAGTGAAGGAAGGATAGGCTCGTCCAGGACTGCACAAGAGGCTATGAGGAGGGTCTGAAAGGGGAAGTAGGGAGTCCTCTCTAGACACGCAAAGGCTGAGCAGAGGAAACTTAGGCATTTCCCCCTCTCTCACTCCCTTTTCCCATGTCCAAGGGAGGAGCATGACCTAGAGAGTCCTGGCTCTCGTCCTCTGTTCCATCAGCTATCCCGTCGCTCACACCGGCCCTATGTTTGGAGAAGAGGGAATGGGAAGGAAGCTGAGGAGGAGAGAGGGGGCCTGGGATCTGGAGCAGTGTCCACAGTGTTCATTTATCCAGTAGCTTCCATAGCGAGTGCAACTCACAGGCTGCGTATAGTTGAGCCACAGCTTGGATCAGATTGGATGGGAGACAGGAGACACGAGCAGGCTGTGGAGGAGGCGTGGGAGCCGAGGAAGTTAAAATGGCCTGTCAGGAAGCAGCACAGCTCGAGGACCTTTATTACCATGTGGCAGTAGATGCCTCTCCAGGTCTGGAGACGATTCAGCCAAGCTGCCATCCTGGACAGTGTGTCCTTGAAGTCAAGGGCCTGACTGTGCTGAGCCCACTGTCTGAAGCCACCAGGGGAGCCTTGCCTGGAAAAGTCAGAGGCTGCTGCCCAATGGAGTCCCCTCCAGCCTCTATGCTGAAACTCCATCCCACTCCTCCACCATCCATCCCCCAAGAAGGTTTCTGTTCCACTCACCAGAATGTTCTGTTTCTGCCCATAAATATCATTGAAGATGCATTTGACAATTAAAGCTGTTTATTATTGTCAAAGTTTCTCTTCTAGGCAATCATCGTGTTGGAAAAACAAATGAAAATGCCTTAACTCCGAAGATGGGTGCAAGTCATCAGAAAAAAACACAAGAAGACGCCATATTTCTAAAGGTGTCATCAGAAAAACCATAAGAAGATGCCATCCGCTAAAGCAATGGCAATCTGGAGAAGGCAATGGCACCCCACTCCAGTACTCTTGCCTGGAAAATCCCATGGACAGAGGAGCCTGGTGGGCTGCAGTCCATGGGGTCGCTAGAGTTGGACACGACTGAGCGACTTCACTTTCACTTTTCACTTTCATGCATTGGAGAAGGAAATGGCAACCCACTCCAGTGTTCTTGCCTGGAGAATCCCAGGGACAGGGGAGCCTGGTGGGCTGCCATTTATGGGGTCACACAGAATCGGACACGACTGAAGTGACTTAGCAGCAGCAAAGCATCACAGAGTTTTCAACCATGCTTGCTCATCCCATGGTTGAAAGAGAAAGAATTTTTAAGGGTTTCAAAAAGCGGTGACATCACAGCCTTTAATTTATTTTTACAATTCCCTGGGTCTACAGTGTGTTAAACATGTATTAAACATGAGAAGCTTCTCTTGGCCAGCCTGTTTTTCATGAGCCTGCCTCTCTGGACACTTGCTTAGGAACCAGCTGTGAGGGGAGCAGCGCGGGGCCAGGTCTGTAGGCTTCTTCTTGAGCTGCTCTCTGCTAAGCATGTACTCACTTTGGTGAGAATTTGACGAATATGACCTAGGAAGAAAGAAGCTGGCATTTAGGCTACATACCCTAAAGGGAGATAGCCAAAATCTCATGGGCCCCTGCTAATTTGTTCACATGATTAATGAACCAATTAATACTTATCAACTGTAGTTACTGTTTTGAGGACACCTACTCTGTGGCCAGCACTGTGCTGAAGTCCTGTTTCATCCTCAGAGCACCCCTGAGAAGTAGAAACCATCACCCCACCCCAATCCCCCAAGAAACGATAATGAACAGACCAGGAGTTGACTCCAGGTCTCTTTTATCACAGGCCTTCCCTCGTGACTCAGAGTAAAGAATCTGCCTGCAGTGCAAGAGACCCAGGTTTGACCCCTGGGTCAGAAAGAACCCCTGGAGAAGGGAATGGCTACCCTCTTCTGTATTCTTGCCTGGAGAATCCCAGAGACAGAGGAGCCTGGTAGGTTACAGTCCATGGAGTGGCAAAGAGTCAGATACAACTGAGTAGCTAACACTTTTTCTTTTAGCTTGCTCCTTGGAAGAGACGCTATGACAAATCTAGACAGCAGTATTAAAAAGCAGAGACAGCATTTTGCTGACAAAAGTCCATGTAAGTCAAAGTTATGACAGGTCACATATGGATGTGAGTTGGACCATAAAGAAGACTGAGAGCTAAAGAACTGATGCTTTCAACTGTGGTGCTCAAAAAGACTCTTGAGAGTCCCTTGGACTGCAAGGAGATCAAACCAGTCAATCCTAAAGGAAATCAAAACTTAATATTCATTGGAAGGACTGATGCTGAAGCTGAAGCTCCAGTGCTCTGGCCACCTGGTGGGAAGAGCCAACTCATTGGAAAAGACCCTGATTCTGGGGAAGATTGAAGGCAGGAGGACAAGGGGGAGACAGAGGATGAGATGGTTGGATGGCATCACTAACTCGATGGACATGAGTTTAAGCAAGCTCTGGGACTTGCTGACAGACAGAGAAGTCTGACATGCTGCATGCAGTCCATGGGGTCACAAAGAGTTGGACACGATTGAGCAACTTTGCTTACATTCATGATCTCCTCGGGTGGAGGCAGGCACTCTATTCCTGGGGGAACTGGTTTTATGTTTCTGGGGAATGTGGCCCTGAAACGAGCTCTGTTCCCCAGATCAATACTTTATGAGGCTGAAATCTGCAGATGAAAGGGGTTGGCGAGGCTGTGATGCTGCTTGCCAGGAAATCTGTGAAAACTATTTTCATCTTTGCTAAGAGGTAAAGTATTTGTGCCTTTAATAAGCATGGTGACTGAGACATGAGTACGCTTATAAATAGCTGCACCAGAAATGTGCACACACACCTCTTAAATAAGAGGAATGTGAGGCCTTCCAAGCACCTCTCGGATCCCCCAGCCCACGGTGGGTGGAGTCAGAGCTGCCACCATGAACCTCCGGACAGTCTGCCTCTTCCGTAGCCACGAGGCCTCACTAGGGGAGCCCCCGCCCTTCTTCTGTCATGACCACCCTCTCCCACCGCCCCCATGACAGCCGTGGCTATTTCAGACGGGCAGCAGCAGTGGCCCACGCACACAGAGCTGTGAGTTTCCCACCACAGGCCAGCTGCACCAGGGGTCTCGGGGCAGGGGGCAGGCAGCACATGGAGCTGACCTCATAGCAGCAGGAGCACCGCCTGTCCACGCAAGACTGCCCCAGGGTCTTCTGAGCATCTCTGTTTCAATCACAGCATAAACACACCTCCAAACGTGACTGTCCAGTAACCGGTTAGGATAAAGCCATCATCCGGCAGTCATCACCCAAGCACTCAGTCTGGGGAGCTCGGATTACAGGGCCTATGAAACCAAAGTAGGACCTGAAAGACCCAGGACACATTCCCCACCAACCTCTGCCCTTCACTGCAGAGTTAACAGCAATGGGAGACAAGACGTGTGTTGGCACCAGAAGCAGTTGTGTGACCAGATGCTCTGTGCTCCGCGCCGCAGACCAAGGCAGGGGTGACAAGGACAGCCCTAAAGACAGAGGGAGCTAAGGCCAGGAGAGGAGCTTGAACAGCAAATAAACACCATTCACCAAGGATACAGAGACGTCTCAACTTCTCTGGGGGACGGCAGAGTCCCAGGGCACTTCTGGATGCATTTTTGGCATTCGGCGTCTGCTGCGAGCACATGCTCACACTGTCCCTCGGGGAGAGACTGGGGTGAACATAATAAAGCAACCCCCCATTGGCCCTCGTCCACACCTAGAAATTAATCCTGTGATTCTTCATACGCAGTGGAGTACAGTGAGGAGGTGACATTAAGTCACCCCAAACCAATGCTTCCTATACACACAGCACCCCAGACTCTCCCATAAACAGATCCACACTTGACACATGTAGCGATGGGCTGTAGTTCAGATGTGGACCCAGAGAATCTTCTGTGCAAAATTTTGATTGAGGATGTTTAGTGAACATTTTCCATGTATAAAGCATTATTATAATATTCTTACAGGAGACATATGTCCTAAACCACAAGTGGATTATGAAGAGTTTAATTATCTCACGTTTTAAGTATTATAAGGTATGATTATGCATCATTCCTACAGGTTCCTACAGTTTGTTCTAGGATCTCCCCAGTTTCAGAGCATCCCCTAAGGTCACTGGGGAGGGACCCTGGCCTTGCCTGTGTGAACAGTGAGGCAGGCCTTGGGCCTCCAACAGCTAGGCTGAAGCGGGACAGGGCAGTCCTTTCCTCCACCCTCTCAGGTGGTTACAAAAACCTTACAGGTAAGGCTCAATTCTGCTGCTCTGGGACAGTGAAAAGCTGAGTCATCATCAGCCATGGTCACTACCGCCCCAGGCCACCCAACTGGGTCGGCTTTGTTTCACTCCTCGGACAAACACTTCACTTCTTTTAGTAGCAGGAAGTTTCCATCATGGTCAACAGTAGTCTCTTTCAGAATAAACTGATGATGAGGGAAGCACGGGCTTTTCTTGGTTGCAATGGTTTCTGTACAGAGCCCACACTTTCTCAAGCTCCATCTCTCCTCCAGATCAGCCTCCCCGTGACCAGGGCTAGATTTCTGAGAAAGGCTGGACACAAGTCATTTGTGAACCATAGTTGTCAGGAACAACAGTGCCTCAAAATACAGAAATAGCTCAGAACCCTGGACACAGGACTCAGGCAGGCATGGCAAGTCTCACTGCCTGAGTGTTTAGCTTGCCTTTACATAATAGAGACATAGAAAAGTAAATTGGAACGTTCCTGGCGGTCCAGTGGTTAAGACTCCACCCAGCAGTGCAGACAGTGCAAGTTCAAACCCTGGCCAGGGAACTAGATCCCACATGACTCAGGGCCAAAAACCAAAACTTAAAACAGAAGCAATATTCTAATAAAGTCAGTAAAGACTTTAAAAATGGTCCAAAAAAAAAAAAAAAAAACTTTAACAATAAATAAATATATGAGAGAATAGGACCATAAAGAAGGCTGAAGGCCAAAGAATAGATGCTTTCAAACTGTGGTGCTGGAGAAGACTCTCGAGAATCCCTTGAACTCCAAGGAGATCAAACCAGTCCATCCTAAAGGAAATCAACCCTGAATATTCATTGGAAGGACCCATGCTGAAGCTGAAGCTCCAATACTTGGGCCACTTGATGTGAATAGCCGACTCATTGGAAAAGACCCTGATGCTGGGAAAGATTGAAGGCAGGAGGAGGAGGGGACAACAGAGGATGAGATAGTTGGATTGCATCACTGACTCAATGGACATGAGTTTGAGCAAACTCTGAGAGGTGGTGGAGGACAGAGAAGCCTGGCCTGCTGCAGTCAATGGGGTCACAAAGAGCTGGACATGACTTAGCAACTGAACAACAACAGATAAATATATAAAGGCAAGTTAAATATATTAATATATTTAAATCTTCTAATTTATATTATTCTTGTCTCAATGTTTGAGTAGTCAACTACTCAGAGCAATGGATATTTGGCTTCTATTAGCTGAGATTATTAAATCTAAACTTTATCATTTGAATTTTAGTTAAAACTTACAGATTGTTCTTTCCTTAACAGAGGAACATCATTAGTTTTTTCTTGCACTTAACTACAAGTTTGAGTCAGAGAGAAATTTTCCTTCCATGGGGAACTGAGAATTGGAAGGGATCAAGGAAAAGGAGGATTTTTGTGTGCACATCAGAGAAAAGATTTCCTAACATAAAAAGCACTGATCTGTGAGAAATGAACGTTGGTGGCTTGATCTGTCTATTTCCAAAGGAAAGGAAAAAATGGTGGTGGGGACTTTGGTCCAGGAGTTCCTCACATCAACCACCAGCTGTTCCTCTGCCCAGGACTTAGGCAAAAAAAACCCAACAATGATATGGTGATAAATAGTGTTTACTGAGCACTTACCATCTGCCAGGCACTCCAGGGAGATCCCCTTTTATTTTAATTTCTGCTGGAAAAAATTACAGAAGATTCTGCATTGGGCAGAAGAGACTACTGGCCTTCATTCCCATGGAATGCCCCCAATGCCTCTCAGGATGCTTGTCTTTGACTGGACAGGGCATGCTAGGGAGCTGATGGTCAGCTTGTGGAAAGTGGGCTTCAGCCCAGAAGCATGTGGAGCTCCATAACATCCAAAAAATGACTTTTCTTTTTACCACATTAATTACAATAAAGCAGGGGTCCCCAACCTCTCAGATCTAATGCCTGATGATGTGACATGAAGCTGATGCAATAATAATAGAAATAAAGTACACAATAAATGTAATGCACTTGAATCATCCCCCCTCAACTCCCGTCCATGAAAAAATTGTCTTCCATGAAACTGGTCTCTGGTGCCAAAAAGGCTGGGGACCACTGAAATACAGGACATGCTGTAGAGACGGAGTTTGACATCCTCAGCACTCTTCAGTATAAACATATTTCTTATCATGTGAGGTCTCCATGACATGTAGAGGCCTCTTTGATATGGCGTAGCCATCACAATCACGGGGAAACAGGCACCAAAAGAGTAGGTGAGAGGCCAGAGGTCACCAGCAAAGTTAAGGATGAAATCAGGTTTAAAAGTGAAAGTTTCCACTCTGTTAGTCACAGTTCCCCCTGATACTCCAAAACATCCTGTAAGACCTTGTTGTGTCTACCTTCAAAGTGAGTTTCTATCATTAGCAAGTGCGGAAACCGTCTGAGTAACATCACAGGATTCAATTGTGCAGTTTTGATTGTTTGGGTCTAGAAACATAGGTATTGCTTCCAGTGTCAGGAAATACATTCAGTGTTCCCCTCCAGTTAACTCTGTGCTGTGCTGTGCTCAATCATGTCTGACTCTTTGCCACCCCATGGACTGTAGCCTGCCAGGCTCCTTTGTCCACAG
Source organism: Tragelaphus eurycerus (assembly GCA_935064755.1). Lineage (NCBI taxonomy): Eukaryota > Metazoa > Chordata > Mammalia > Artiodactyla > Bovidae > Tragelaphus > Tragelaphus eurycerus. The sequence continues at coordinate 21,595,119 of CAKXYN010000023.1, forward strand.
CGATTCTCCAGGCCAGAATACTGGAGTGGGTTGCCATGCCCTCCTCCAGGGGATCTTCCCAACCCAGGGATCGAACCCAGGTCTCCTGCATTGCAGGTGGATTCTTCACCTTCTGAGCCACCAGGGAAGCCCTGGTGGGGCCAGCCCTTAAGCCTCCAGTGAGCTCCTCATTCACCGCTGATGTCACTTCTGTGGGAGCCACAGGTAGGAAGTATTGATAGGACTCTGCACCCTAAGACTTCACTTCCTCTGAGTGATCAGCATTTATGGTCATAAGTGTCCCTGCCTCAGCTAATGTCCGGGACATCTCTTCATCCAGACAAGGGAGCCTGGGGTGGGCGGTAAGGATGTCATTTGAACAGAGAACCAAGCCTGCAGCATTTAACGCAATGCTTGAGCAATGAAGTTAGAGCATTTGTGTGGCTATTCCCACATGTATGGGCTTCCCTAATCATAAAGAATCAGCCTGTAATGCAGGAGACCTGGGTTCAATTGCTGGGTCAGGAAGATTCCCTGGAGAAGGGAATGACAATCCACCCTAGTATTCTTACCTGAAGAGTTTCACGGATGGAGGCGCCTGGTGGACTACAGTCCGTGGGGTCACAAAGAGTCAGACACGACTGAACAACTAACACTTTCACTTTCCCACGTGTCAGGACGGGAAGGCAGGTTGTGCACGTGGCTTCCATAGGGGAGACACATCCTCGCCCACGGACGGCGCACAATGCTGTCCTCAGGACAGGGCTGATCCAGCAGCTCACCAGAGCCAGGGACCAGGCCGTCCAGCCCTGAGCTGGCAACAGAACAAACAAACCATGCCGCCTTGGGAATCTTGCTACAGGAGCTCCAGGCACCAAACCAAGGAGCGAGCTCCTTGGACCATTGTGTTCAGGCCTCTCAGAGCAAAGATTGGTTTGAAGCAAAAGGAAGTTTTGAACTTAACAGGATTTTCCTGAACATACAAAACTGGAACAACCTGACAGGCTGGGAGCAACTAACCAGCCACATACAATCCTTCGGGGCAGCAAAGTAGGTGATCGGGGCCAGTTGGTCTGGGCCTGCAGTGGTGCCGACTTTAAACCTGCAGGTAGAACGCCAGCCCCCGACAGTGACCACGAGGCTGGAACGAGAGCAGGGGGTGGGGGATGGATTAAAGCCAGCGCACCAATACCCCGATGTGCGCCTTCCGAGCTCTGACACTTTGATGGGAAGAATCTGCTACAGGACTTGGAAGTTCCAAGGCTCACCCTGCAGGGCATGAGGAAAGAGCAAGGAGGTCAAAGTGAGTAATTACCTGTTATTGATGTATTACATTTAAAGACCCTGGCTAGGGATTAAAGACACTCTCAAGGCTGTTAACAGGCTGCAGTAAACAAGTCAAGTTTCAGACGGGAGGAGGAGGAAAGAATTTCTCAAGGATTTCCTCCGCCCTCCTGGAACCCTTGTAGGCAAGGCCAAGTGTGTGCGCGTGTACATTGCACAGAGGGGCATGTTTTCACCAGGGAAAGAAATCACCACAGACGGGGGAGCTCTGTTTTCGTCCCTGAGTCAAGTCCCATGAGAGTTTTACTCTCGTTCAAAGACTTTGTCTTGTTAATGGTTAGATGCCTGGCACCTCAGATGGGTGGGCAGTCAGTAGTTGCACAGTGAAGTCGGCTACTCGATTGGTGGGTTGGCTGGTTGAATTCAGTTTCTCTTTTCTTTATGCTTTCAGTAAAAAAAAAAAAAAAAAAAAAGGCTTTGTCACTGAAGTTACTGGTAGCCTATCAGACCCAGACCCACTTTCTGGGGACCAGCCTGGAGATGGGAGCGTTTCTCCCTGGCCACGTCCCCTGGGTGCCTCCTGGGGGGCGCACTTGACGATACTCTGTCTCTTTTTCTGTTTCCCCTTCTGTGGTAACGGGTCTTCTGATCTCTCAGCTGAGGACTATTATTCTAATGAAAAACACTTCCAGGAAATCAGTCCAAGACAGACTTAATTTGATGTGGAAAAGAATTTCCAACGCACGTTACGTCCATCGGAAATTAAGATCAGCCTTAGCTTTCAAGTACCCAGATCTGAAGATGCCACAGAGCTTTGAAGGAAACGGGGAGGAGTGCTTTTCTTTGTTTTTGTTTTTGTTTTTTTTTAGGGGAGAAAAATGAAGAAGAAAAAGGAGAGCCTGGGGTGGAAAAGAATCACAATCAACATAATTACAACCTGCGGATGCCAGCGCCTGCCTCGCACTGAAGTCAAATGGGCCACATGGGCCTCCTGGGAGCTGCCGGACAGTCTAGCCTACCCAAGAAGCATCCACCTGGCCCCGGGAGGTCAGCTTTTCCCATCCACACTGCTCAGGAGCCTTCAGCCTGTTGGGCTCCAGCACACACTCTGAACCAAGAGTCAAGGCCTCCCCACCGCCTCCACCCCATTTTCCACGTCCAGCTTCCACATGTGTCCTGGGTCCTCCACACCATGTCCCGCAGCCAGGCCCTCTAAAGCGTGTCACCGGGGAACACTCACCAGCCCACAGCCAGCCTCTCTGCCCCCTCCACAAAGAAGGGATGTTGCTGCTGCTGCTAAGTTGCTTCAGTCGTGTCCGACTCTGTGCGACGCCATAGACGGCAGCCCACCAGGCTCCCCAGTCCCTGGGATTCTCCAGGCAAGAACACTGGAGTGGGTTGCCATTTCCTTCTCCAAGGCATGGAAGTGAAAAGTGGAAGTGAAGTCGCTCAGTCGTGTCCAACCCTCAGCAACCCCGTGGACTGCAGCCTACCAGGCTCCTCTGTCCATGGGATTTTCCAGGCAAGAGTACTGGAGTAGGGTGCCATTGGCTTCTCCGAAAAGAAGGGATAAACTCCCACATTTGTAGAGTGAAAAGGGACTTACCAATTCGGCACCTGAGTCCCAGGGAAATAAAAAGGTCTCTCCATGTATTATTAATAAGATGCTTCTCACCCACCTCCAGATCCTCCTTGGGGCTGGACTTGGAGGCTGCGGTGCCACCAGGTCTGACTCTTGTCCCGGAACTGCCCCCTCACAGGTGTGCAGAAGCGCACTAGGAACCATAACGGTAAATGTCACCCCTCCATTTACATATTTTTTTATTCTGGTGAAATACATATATAATTAGCTGTTTCAACCATTAATTACATTCACAGTACTGTGCAACCATCAGCACAATATGTTTCCAAAATTCTCATCATCCCAGACAGAAACTCTGTCCCCCCTTCAGCAATAACTCCCCTCTCTTCTCTCCCCCTAGCCCCTGGAAACCTCTGTCTACTTTCTGTCTCTATGAATTTGCCTCTTCTGAATATTTCATGTAAGCAATGGAACCCCACTCCAGTACTCTTGCCTGGATAATCCCATGGATGGAGGAGCCTGGTAGGCTGCAGTCCATGGGGTCGCTAAGAGTCGGACACGACTGAGTGTCTTCACTTTCACTTTTCACTTCTATGCCTTGGAGAAGGAAACGGCAACCCACTCCAGTGTTCTTGCCTGGAGAATCCCAGGGATGGGGAGCCTGGTGGGCTGCTGTCTGTGGGGTCGCACAGAGTCAGACACGACTCCTATTTATTCTCTTGATTCTGGTTTATTTCACTGAGCATAACGTTGTTAAGGTTTATCTGTCTGTGTTTTCTTTCTATGTACTGTGGAATTATGTTCCATCGTATATGTGTGCATGCTCAGTCATGTCCGATTCTTTGTGACCCCGTGGACTGTAGCCCGTTAGGGCTACATGAGATTCTCCAGGAAAGAATACTGGAGTGGGTTGCCACTTCCTTCTCCAGGGGGTCTTCCCAACCCAGGGATCGAACCCTCATCTCCTGAATTGCAGGGGGGTTCTTTACCATTGAGCTACCTGGGAAGCCCCTCTATTGCATATGTATACCGTATTTTATTTATCCATCCATCCATCAGTGGGCACCTGGGCTGCTTGCGTCTCCTGGCTGCTGTGAACATGCCTGTTGGAGCCCCTGCTTCAGTTCCTTCGGGAAAAACCTAGGGTGGGGTGTTGCCAGGTCACCCCTTCACTTATACTTAATGAATGAATGAGTGAGGGTTTCCAGCAGCCTCATGGATTTGGGCACAGACCCCAGGATGTAGCACAGCCGGGGAACTCTGTGCGGCCAACGCCACGTGCAACCGGTGCCCTGGGGACCCTCCTTGAACCCCATCATCTCCATCTTCTCAATGCACTCACTCCCAGCCTGACAAGCTACCAGAAACAGGACAAGATACGACTGGTTCCCAAACTCTCCTGGTCCCTGCCACCCAGGATGGGTCACCCAGAGAGGCAAATGCCCTCCACGGCCTGCCAAGAAAGTGGCCCTAACGCCACCCTTTCTCAGTCACTCCAGAAAGATCTCAAGGTAAGAGATTTGTGCTTTTCAGGGAAAATCCACTCTAATACATTAGACCAACCTTGAGTGTTTGATCTTGAACACCTCTGACCCCCTCATGATCAACACAGACACAGTTCCTGGAGGAGGAATTTTCGGAGAACCTGGGAACACAGGGGGCTCACATCAACCTCAGACAGAGGCTGATAGACACCCCTGGGGTGGGGGTGGGGGCAGGGGGAAGGTCTCCAGGGCAATGTCAGCCTTGAGAGAAAGATGCAGGAGTCATTGGCATACAGGATGAGGTGGCCCAGCCTGGGCAACAGCCTGAGAGGAAAAGACCAAGAGCTGAATTCTGAGAAATTCTGACATTTAAGAGATGAATCAGCAGAGTTAGAAGGACAGCAAAATATCACAGAGGTCAAGGGAAGCAGTCCAAGTTGTTGATAACCAGCACCCAGTCCCCCCAAGTCCTGGGCACATGAAGGGTCCCCCCTGGATCTGACAGCTCCTGGGACCATGACGCCTCACACATCTCAGGGAGCAATGATCATGTGTGAACTGGATGGGGCATGCTTGGCACATTTGGAACAGAGGCCATATACACAGGAGACACTTGGATGCCTACTGTGTAAGTAAATGCAGAAATAAACACTTGGAGAAAAGCAATTAGAACCATCCATCACTGCTGAGTACATGACCTGCTGTGCTGAGATTGGAAGATGAGCATGTTCACAACTGCTAAGCAGTTACAGGAGAGCTTTGAGTTGTTTAAACTGGAGAAACACTATTTACTGATATAACTCTGAAGCAGTCTGTGATTGTAATAAATGCAATAAATCCATCATTAAATGCACTACTACAAGGTGATTAGAAGATACCAGACTTTGAAAATCTGATGATCTGAAACACTAGAACTTGCTCTCACTCAAGCAGAGATTAATCTTTCTCACCTAAAGCTAAAGGCAATACCAAGAGTCTAAACACTTTTGTTGTTATTGTTCAACAGTTGTGTCCGACTTTTTGCAAACCCATAGACTGCAGCACACTTGGCGTTCCAGTCCTTCTCTGTCTCCCAGAGTTTGCTCAGATTCACGTCCATTGAGTTAGTGAACGCTACCCAACCGTCTCATCCTCTGCCTCCTGCTTCTCCTTTTGCCCTCGATCTTTCCCAGCATCAGGGTCTTTTCCAGTGGGGTAATCTTATGTTAGTAAACAAAAAAGATGATGGCGATGCAGAGGGCTCTGGGAGAACCTCACAAGCCAGGGGCCAGTTCACCACAGGCCAGTAAACCCAGAGCCCATTGTTGTGGACAACCAGGAGCTACCATGGACCCTACTCTTGCACTGGAGGCAGGGAGAAATGAAACAAAGTGAAACAAAATAGTCTGCATCAGTTCAGTTCAGTTCAGTTGCTATCAGTTCAGTTCAGTTCAGTCGCTCAGTCTTGTCCGACTCTTTGCGACCCCATGAATCGCAGCACGCCAGGCCTCCCTGTCCATCACCAACTCCCGGAGTTCACTCAAACTCATGTCCATTGAGTCAGTGATGCCATCCAGCCACCTCATCCTCTGTCGTCCCCTTCTCCTCCTGCCCCCAATCCCTCCCAGCATCAGAGTCTTTTCCAATGAGTCAGCTCTTCGCATGAGGTGGCCAAAGTATTGGAGTTTCAGCTTTAGCATCAGTCCTTCCAAAGAAATCCCAGGGCTGATCTCCTTCAGAATGGACTGGTTGGATCTCCCTGCAGTCCAAGGGACTCTCAAGAGTCTTCTTCAACACCACAGTTCAAAAGCATCAACTCTTTGGCGCTCAGCCTTCTTCACAGTCCAACTCTCACATCCATACATGACCACAGGGAAAACCATAGCCTTGACCAGATGGACCTTTGTTGGCAAAGTAATGTCTCTGCTTTTGAATATGCTATCTAGAGTGGTCATAACAGGACACAAATCCTCAAGTGTGGTGCCCTGCTTTAATTCAGAGTGGCTCTCGCTGATAACCAGGGCCTCACTGGGAACCCTGAAACTTGGGCAGACAGACCCACTGTGGGGTTCAACACCCCTGTCATTTCAAAAAAGGTGTGGGCACAGGTAACGCAAACTGTTTGCCCTCCAAACTGCGCTGGGCATACTCTGCCCACCTGACCCGTACAACCTCCCACAGCTGGGTGTTAGCTTAGTGTCACACAGCAAAAGAAAATACTCCCAACAGTGAAATGGCTTGGTCATCAGCAAGGGTCTCTGTGCAGGAGATTTCCATTTCCTCCATGTGGCGGGACCACCATCCTTGTTCAAACTCCACCCACAGCATCCTCCCCCGTGCTGCTAAGACCAGACCTGCTCAGAGAGTCACTTGGCAAAGATAAGGACTTGGACACTTGCCAGTAATGAAGTGTTTCCACCCAGGATTCTGGAGGGGATGCAAGGTTGTGACCCCTGGCCCCCTCTATGCCCAGGACTGTTCTCTGAGTCAAGCATGTGGCTTGGCGGCACCTGGTACCCACAGGCAACCCTGACTGATGGAACTGATGGAACAGAATTGTCTCTTGCCGGATTTCTTTCTTCCCTGTGACCCGAAGATACCTTCATCAGACTCTTCATGGTCATGGATCTTAATCTCCCTTGTTTCAGAAATTGCACCCAAGGCTGCAAGAAGCTAAGTGCACAGCGTCCTGCTTTATGTGGCATTTTCCACTGATGTCTATAAAATTCAAATCCAAAATTTAGCTTCCATCGTCAGGATCATTAAGCATTTTCATCTGAGTTTTTTGTGTGTTTTTTTACTTGGTGCTTTTAAGAAAGAAAAAAATTTAAATGTGCTTGTGTACAGGGCAAGGGATTTGAATGATGTTTCTGGTGATTATCCCACTTAATCAGCAACCCCAAACCCCCCAGCACCTCATGCATTGCTGAGCCATGTGTTTGCAATTGGCAGCTGCTCTATGAGCCCGGCCAGCACACATGTTTGGCTTTTGAATTCAATTTCAGCAACCTTGAGAAGGCGCAGCAGAGCCCAGCAGGAATGTGAAGGGTGTTTGCTTAATTCAGGTTCCATGGAAGCCAGACAGTGTCCACCACATCCACTCTGGGATACCCACTCGCACATGTGCAGCTGTCACACTTGATTCTGGGCCTCCAAGGCACGTGTGTGTAAGGGGCAGGGGACGAGAAGGTCCACAGCCTGTTTGACTGAAGGCCCATTGGGCAGTGTGAAACACCTGGACATCTGCGCTGAACACCAGAGAGCTCTGCTGGGCTGCGGATTCTAATCGGCCAGAGTCTGATCAAGGGCTCACTGTTGGGCTATCTCTCACATCCTCCGACATCTGGAGGGAAAGGCGGAGGGAGTATGTTCCACTGGTCCCAAGCGCCAGATATGTGCCATCACCCTGCAGTAGTGTCCAGATGCCGGCCATCCCCTACGTTCCTCCAAGCGAGTCTTTCCCCAAAGCCTTCTTGCAAGTCAGATGAAGAAATCTAATCAGGGCTTCCTCACCCAGGCACTTTCGGCCACCACAACCCTTTAGAAGAGGCCGGGTACAAATAAGGAAGTGTTTTATTGTGAGACTCAGGAATTTTCTAATTATAACTCTGTTTTTAAATAGACTTTATTACACAGATGTGAATGTGGGAGTGTTTACCTGAGGAGTGTGTGTTTGCATGTGTGCATGTGTGTGTACATGTATGTGTTGGCAAGAGCCTAGATTTCAAAACAAGGCTCCCAGTCATCATGAATCTGAAAAACTTCCCAGAAATATAGATCCCTGTTCCCAAACTGGATCCATGGAACCAAAATCTCCAGTTCTAGAACCAGGAATCAGTATTTTTAAAATGCAGGCAGTGGGTTCTGCCATCAGAGCACAGAATGGCTCTTGGGAACAGGAAGCAGGGACTAAATGATGGCAATGCTGTCGCTGACTCTAACACCGACGGTTAACGTTCCCTGAACTCTGGCCAGGTGCCAGGCACAGTTCTCAGAACCTGATAGACACCCGTTTAACTGGTATGAGCTCCACATCACGGAGGTATTACACTACAGCATTTCCACTTTAAAACTGAGGGAATGGGAACTCAAACACAAAACTGGCACGTGGCAAAGTTGAGCCTCAGAGATCGTGGTCTGAAGAGCTGGTTCTCGTTAAACTACGAGCTCTAGGCAGACATCTGTCCCCGCGCCCCCCTGGTCTCCAGTTGATTGGGACTGAGTCGGGAGATTAATCTCTCCTCTGATCTGAACTCGCCTATTTGTTTTGCAGATGAGGAAGTTTTGAACTAGAGAGAGTGAGTAAGCGACTCTTCTGGGAACACCCAGATGAGAACTTAGATTTCCTAGTTTGATCAGAGCTCTTATGAAAGCACCGAGCTTCTGGACTCATGACTGTAATCCTTCCATGATATAAACACTAACAAGTCCCCCGCCCTACAAAGATAGACACAGTAAATGGTGCTCCGTGAATTTTCTGTAAGCTCTAGCCTTAAGGATTTCTGGAACTAAGACTCCTGTACCCCTTACAGCGTTCTGGGGTTGGCTGGCTGGTCAGTTTGTTTGTTTAGGGATACAGATAAGAAATATCTCCAAATTCATCTTAGAAGCCTGTTTGCTCAATCCCAGTTCCATGAACATGTGCTTAGTGGGTAAAACAGGAAAAGGGTTGCCTTGTGGCCTTTGGAGACAGCAGACACATGGTCCCATCTCCCTTGCTTGTTGCTAAATTTCCATTTAAATGGCCATCAGCTGCAGAACCTTCTTTTGCCAAGAAACCCACCAAAACCAGCTGCCTTGAGGGTCACTCAGCAAATGGGTCAGAGTGACGTGGCCAAAGGAATTATTTGCTGCCTTCAAGCTCCAAGAAAGCCCACTGGAATTTGTGTTTTCTTCTTAGCGGAGGCAGTATGAGATGCAAAACTTACCTTCTGACAAGTTTTGGAGCATCAGGCCCCTAAAGATGTCCACAGAGTTTCTGTGAGATCAACGTCCACCCTCTGCCACACACAGATCTTATCGGAGTCTGGGTTGTTTCTCTCCAGCTCAGTCCCTGGAGTCTGGTCAGCGTGAGGTCATGTTACCATGATGTCCTAGGCCGGTGCACTACCCTGCTTGGTGCAGAGACCAGCACCAGCCCTGTGGATCACAAGCCCCATGGATCATACAGTGGCGGAGGGACAGATGGTCAGTTCAGCGGAGGTGTGTCACCAGCCCTGCTGGGAAACAAACTGCTTCTTGTGGTCCTTAGCAACAGGTACAGAGGGAAAAGCGCCCACAAGCCTAATGACTGCATACCACCAGACACTGGAGGAAGTGGAGAACATGCACCCAGAGTAGCCACTGCGCTGAGCCACCATCTGACTGGGTCCACAGTGATCCACGGCTGGTTCCTCAAACCCACTCATCCTCTGCACGAGCGGAACAGGCAAGGTAAGCGGAAATACGGCAGGCTGCACGGCTCTGACCTTCACATCCCTGGTAGTGGCCCCAAGCTCTGCAGTCCCAGGGACGCCCAGAGGCTGTTCTGGAGTCTTCCACTCGGCCTTTCCCACCCAAAAACCTGTGGGTCGCTCCACGTGTCAGAGGAGCAACGTGGGAATTCTGCCAAGTGTGTCCGTCCAGACAATGGAGTGGAGAACTAGACATATGTGTGGGACAGACTCAGAGACACACCTGGCCGGCTGCAGGGGGACCTGATCCCAACACTCCCTCCCCTGGCTGATGGATTGTGGTGGCACGTGAGTCCCAGCCAGACTTGCATACCACCCCCACCCCGCCGAAGTCTCATCTCCCCCTCCCCCAGGGCACGGTCTCCCTGGGAAACAGCCAAGAGGGAGACTGGGGGAGGTGGGGTGCAGTCACGGCCTTGCTTCACAGTCACCTCACTGCAGACCTGCTCTCAGCGACTGAGTGGTGGTCACACCCCCACACCCTGGCTCCTCTCCAGACACCCCACCGTCAGGGAGCACCCCCTCACACCAGGACACATGCAATCCCCAAGGTGCCGCTATTTGGTAAATTTTGGTCCTTGGCCTCCAGAGAGGAATAGGCTGCCCGGACTCCTCTCGCCTTGTGTGAGTGTCTGGATATAAATCTGTTGACACCTTAGAAAGAGGCCGCAGGAGTTGGGTGTTATAAACCTCTCGGTCTCATTTCCTGGGGCCGCTGGAATAAACGACCACAAACCAGGGGCTTGAAACAACTGAGATGTACTCTCTCCCAGCCTTGGAGGCCCCAAGTTAGAAATCAGAGTGTGGCTAGGGCGGTGCCCACTCTGAAGGCTCCAGGGAGGACCCTTCCTGCCCCTTCCAGGTGGTCCTCGGCGCGTGTGGGGCCTCCGTCAGCCAGACAGCCTCCTCCACACGCATCTCTGCGTCCTCTCCTGCTCTGACGAGGACATGGCGTCTGGACTCCAGGCTCACCCTGCTCCCATGTGAGCTCAACTCACAATGTCTGCACTGACCCTGATTACGAACAAGGTCACACCTGCCAGTTTGCGAGCAGGTGAATGGGGGCAGGAGGGTGGGGAACACAGCCTCCTGCAGTGTGTCTCGGGCCCCTGACTCACCCAGCGGCTCCCTGGAGACCCCTGCCGTCTGGGCCCCCTCCCCTCCTGAGATTCAGCAGATTTCAGTTCTGCTGGGAGGGCAACTGGGTGGGCCAATTTCCTGGCTGTAGCCCCGTGGTTCCCATGGTGTGGGCACCTTCACCCACCTCGATCCTGAGAGGACCCTGGTCTCTGACCCTCCTCAAACCCCCAGTGATTGCAATACTCCCTGGTCTGGTCCACGAGGATTCTATAAGATCTTCAGTCAGCACCCTACTTTTCCCCCTACAGAATACGGGTTGCTGCGTCCACATTTGTGGAGTCTGGCCCTACACACATAAGCACTGCTGGGCCCAGCTCCCCTCATCCTGGCCCCAGACTTACATAGGGCATCTCTTCTGGGTCATCCCTACAATGCTCCAGGCAGTGCATTTCTGGGGAGGGGCCACACGTCACATGGCCCAGCCTTCGTCACCTGGGCTCCTAGCCACCCAAGTTGCAGCAACCCCAGAAGACACAGCCCCCTTACTTCTCCTGCTCCCTCGGTGGAGTATTTCTCAGGGTAGGGTGACCCCTGGGGGGGTGGGACCCAAACCTTCCCAACCCGCAGTCCCAGACCTTCCTCCTCTCTCCAGCTGGTCCCACAAACCTGCGTGTCCCCAACACAGCCAGGGCCCCACCTTCCTGCCTCATCCAGCTTCCTGTTTGTAGCGGCTCAAACTCAAACACACACACAAATACACGAGGTGTCCACTCTGTGTGTGTGACAGGTGTCCCTGAAAACAAGCTCTCTTGCTACTTTCAAGTTTTCACCCAGGATAAAAGCGAAGCCGCTTACCCAGACCTGAGGCTTGATAGTTTTCCTGACAAGTTCAGTTAAGAAAAGACAGTCTTCCTTTGCTCCATGTTAGTTTTCCAGTTGTGCAATAAAGGTCGTGTTTTTCATTCACGCCTCCTAGAGGAAATAAGTCCACATTTTTTTTTTAACCCTGGATGCTCACAGAACCAGGGATTTTCCACTGTGGAGCTGCCCCCAGATGGTCTTCCTAAAACAGTGCCCTACCCTCCAGGGATGGCTCGGCGTCTGCACGGGCCTAGCTGAGGCTCCGTCTTGGGTCCTCTCAATGCCGTGATGGAGAGTTAGCAACCTGCAGGGGCGGGGTGGGAGGGAGGAGCTTGTCTGTGAGTGGTACTGTGCTGTGCTAAGTCATTTCAGTCATGTCCAAGTCTTTGCGATCCCCATGGACTGTAGCCCACCAGGCTCCTCTGTCCATGGGATTCTCCAGGCAAGAACACCGGAGTGGGTTGCCATGCACTCCTCCGGGGGATCTTCCCAATCCAGGGATCGAACCTGAGGCTCTTATGTCTCCTGCATTGGCAGGTGGGTGCCTTACCACTTGCGCGCCACCTGGGAGAGGAAACTACTGCTAAGTAGTCCCCACATGCTGACCCCAATATGCTGAGTATCAAATGTTGCTGTTTAGTCTCTAAATCATGTCCGACTCTTTGTGACCCCATGACCCCACAGCATGCCAGGATTCCCTGTCCTTCACCGTCTCCTGGTGTTTGCTCAAATTCCTATCCACTGAGTATCAGACAATAATATATAAAGTTATGACATTATATGAAATACAATCATCAGAAGCAACTTTTCCTGTCACCTTGTGGGCTATAGAGAATCCTGGGATTCTAAGCTGCTTATAAAATAGATCATTCGCGACCCACAGCAGGTGCCCTGGCGTGCCTGTGTCCCTTCTCTCCATGGCCATGAGTCCCTTTCTTCCTCCCCCTCCCCATCTCCCGACGGTCCCACCCTGGTGGCCGTTTTCCTTCATGTGCTTTGCTTGGGGTATTAATATCCCTGTGTTGAGAAGCTCATCAGCCTGTTCCTGGAAAACTATATATAAAGTCGAGGAAGCTAATCAAATGCCCTGGAAAGGGCACAAAGCACCAGCCCATGTGCACTTCCCCACGGCTGCTGAAAGCTCTCCTGCTGCTTCCAGCAGGGGAGGGGGTGGGGGGGTGTGGTGTGGGCCACAGAGAAGGGGACAAGCAGAGGCTCTTGCCTCCCCACCTCCTCCCTGGAAGCAGGGCACGACCCACCCTTGCTTCTTCCAGCTCAGCTTCCAGCAAAGGCCCCCCACCCCGACTCCCGATGCCAGGCATCGCTTATCACTCTGGCAGGAGGCCGCCTGCGTGGGCAGGACCACAGCCTTGAGGAAACCAGGCGTGGGGGCAGGGAGTCAGGGGAGGCCGTATCCGAGGACGTGTTCCCCTCCCTGCTCCTGGGTCATCCCACATCTAACAGTGAAGGGTTAGGTCTAGTGATCTCCATACATGCACTTCCAAATCCAACGATCTGACCCGCTGGGGCAACACCAGCTGCTGACTCACACTAGCAGGCCCAGCCTCTGGTCTGACCTTTTAACTCAAACTGCTGAAATACATCGGAGAAGGCAATGGCACCCCACTCCAGTACTCTTGCCTGGAAACTCCCATGGATGGAGGAGCCTGGTGGGCTGCAGTCCATGGGGTCGCTAAGAGTCAGACATGACTGAGCAACTTCACTTTCACCTTTCACTTTCATGCACTAGAGAAGGAAATGGCAACCCACTCCAGTGTTCCTGCATGGAGAATCCCAGGGACGGGGGAGCCTGGTGGGCTGCCGTCTATGGGGTCGCACAGAGTCGGACACGACTGAAGCGATTTAGCAGCAGCAGCAGCAGCTGAAATACATATAGTTAAAATTTCAGTGATGTAGTATGGCAGAAACCAACACAATATTGTAATTATCCTTCAATTAAAAATAGATTAAGAAAAAAAATAATTCTCAGAATCCAAAAAAGAAAAAGGTCTCGGTGATTTGCACACAGATCTGTAACATTTGCTCACATAGGGAGCCTGGGCTCACAGCCGTCCCACCCTAGCCCTCCTCCACCCTGCCCTCCCCCAGCACCTTGGAGGAGCCTTCGCCCCCTCTGCCCAGCTTTCATCCACCTGGGAGCCAGCTCCTGGGCTCCTGGCAGCAATCACCTGACTAGAAACAAGGTCACCTCCGGGAGCTGATGTTGACCTGCAGCGGAGACCAGGGGTCCAGGAAACGAGGCTCCCCGCTCTACTCCCTGCCCCCCACCGCCCCGCCCAGCCCCGGGGAGAAGGAAGATGCTTTCTCAGCCTCCCAGAATGTGGGTTCTCAACTCTTGTCCGAACTCTCCAGAGGAGCCTGTGAGCAGGTGGGGTCCCCGGGCTCCTCCTGCCTGCACAGCTGAGAGGCTCTTTAAACTGAACTTGTGGGCTTTTTAAATTAAAAAGATCAGGGGACCTGGTAACCACGAGACTGAAAAAGATCAGGGGACCTGGTAACCACGAGCGTTTCTGGTACAAGGAGTCAATTCCTATCCACTGGGACGGCCGGGGTGAGTTAGGACCCACCACGTAGGAATAAACAGCTCAGATGGATAAATGCCCATGAAGACCCTACTGTGCGCAAAGTGTGGGGGTCTCTGGAGTGTCTCCTTGGACTGGCCTGGCATTGACGACCCTGCAGAGCTCCTCAGCAGGATAACTGGAGACAGAAAGGGAGACTGGTGCCTCCTCAGGACCCACAACTCCCCAGGGCATCAGTCCCCTTGCCTGAACCCCCAGCACCTGCCTCACTCCTCACCCCCTGCCTGACCCCCCTGCTCCCTGCCTCATCCCCCACCCTTGTCTGACCCCCTAGCACCTTCCTGAATGACTCCCCACCCCCTGCATCACCTCTACCCCTTGCCTGACCCCCAGCACCTGTCTGATGTCCCAGCCCACCGCAGGCCACACGGGTCAGAACCCCTCCCGGGGGGAGGGACCACAGCAGCCTCTGCCCCCCAGGTGGCCCCACAGACTGTGGTTCTGAGGCGTGAGTGCCAGATTGCAGGGGGCCACATGTCTGAAACAGCAGCCTCCCTGTCTCATGACCGCCTGCTCCAGGGAGACTCTCATGGGGCCCTGCTCTCCCCCAGACTTCTGGAGTCATTGCTTCCACCCCTGCCACCTGTCCTCGCATCCTCTCCCCACCCTTCTGGTGCAGACCAGCCTGTCCTGCGATCACGATGCCAGCTGGGACACCATCGGGCCTGCCCTCAGAGGTAAAAGTGCTCCCACTCCACACAGGTGGGCCTTCAAGAACAAGACAGATTTTCACTGGACCTCGTCTGCAAATGCAGTCACCAAAGTCCACAGCGCTGCCCTGTGTCCTCAGATCACAGTGCTCTGATAAGTGTCAGACTCTGCTCAGAACAGCTCTGAATGAGAGGAGGTCGGCACCGCACAGTAAAGTTTTATGAATTCAGCTGATTTGAAATGATCGTGAGGAGGAATCTTTGAGAAACGCATCCTGGTAGAAACTTCCATACAGGATCCTGCTTGTGTTTGGTCTTTATATCTTTTAAAATAACAAATCCCATCCTTTCTTTTTGGGAGTGGGGCAGGCCTTGAGGACCTGGCTTCCCCGGCTTTGAGCTGGGGAGTTTCTCTCCCTTCTACATGAGGATCGGTGTGTATTGGCTCCTGCCTGTTTCTCTCTGAAGGTTCCCACTGGTCCAGCCTGGGCCTGAGGCAGAGACAAGCCTGCGACATCCACCCCAGTGTCTTCAATGGCTGGTCACCAGGGAATGGTGGTGATTTTCACCTGCTGTTTTAAGTGTGGTTTGACTTTCAATGCATCCATGTCTTTCCTTCCACAACATTGTTAGGGACAGATAAGTGTAAACCCATTGTTCTACTATTTTAAGAATACTAGAATGGATTGCCATTCCCTTCTCCATGGGGATCTTCCCCACCCAAGGACTGGACCCAGGTCTCCTGCATTGCAGGCGGATTCTTTACCATCTGAGCCACCAGGGAAGCCCTTTTAAAGAACATCAACAAAGAGAACATTTGTGTTACACTTTGCGGGCTGTGTGGCATTGAAACAAAAATCATGTGGCTTAAATATCCAAATAACCAGTAACATCAGAATTGCTCTTTCCCTCATATTTTGATTGAGGTGAGTAAGTAGGTTGTCAGAGGTCAAGGGTTGTCAGCAGCAGGTGGGTTTGGGGCTTGAACCAGGGTCATCTGCCGTGACCATCACTGTTCTGAGATCTGGTCTCCTGTCAGGGGCTGCCAAGTGTCAACACCATACGTATGGTAAAGAGACAGCCTACCTGATTCCAAGATTTTCCAAGCCAGACGCCCCCTGGTCTTCAGTTACAGCAACCAAGGTCAGGCACCCACCCCAGCAGCATGTCCCTGGACCGGCCTCCAGTGCACACTCTCGCCTCCTGACATTATCTCTGGGGCAGAGAAGATCCCACCACCTTTCTCCCCAGAGCACTCTTCTCTGAAACATCAAAGGTGTGTTCCCACCACAGACCACTTGAGCTGTTTTGGAAATTGGGGTTAATTGCAAGATGGGGCCCAGAGCCCAGTGAGCCTCTGGGGCTGGTGCTCAGCCAGAGGTCAGCAGGGCTGGGCCCCAGGGAGAGAAGAGGGCCCTGCCGGGGAGACAGACAGGGACAGCATCACTGTCTGTCCAGCTGGGATCACGTGGGTGACCCGCAGGAGACACTGATGACGAGGAGATGCCTGGGACCCAGAGCTGCCCTGGCCTGTCAGCTGCCCCCTGACAAGGAAGCCAGCAGGTGAAGGCTTCTGGCTTGACCTAGGCCATCTGATGAGCAAGGAACCAGCCACCACCTCGCACCTCCTTCCCAGTCCCACAGGGGTCGTTCCTTCAGTGCAACACACCTACAGTGGGTCACCCATCACCCCTGGGACCTGTTTGTCCACAGTTATACCCTCAGACACAGCCTGAAAGAATTCCCTGGTTGAAGGAGAGTTGATGCCTCCCCGAGTTAAGGTCCAGGTCTGGGCACCATGGCCTGTTTTGAACGACTTCTTTAACACTCTCTACCTTGTCCTCTTTCATTCCAACTTCAAGGAATTTTTCAGAGACGTGTACATGAGTAAAATAATGCTTGTTTCTTGCCCAGTCAGCGAGTCTTGCCCCAAAGCACACTTACAATACTGACAAACTGAAATTCACGTCCTGTCGTTGGTCCAGCAAACCGTGGACAGGCTTTCAATGCGAAGGTCTTTCCCTCTTCCTACATGTGGCTTTAGGTTATTGAACTAACTGGGCACCCCGGCCTCAGCAATTTCACCTGTGACATCCGAACGTTGCTCCATCTGACTCCGCGCTAACGAGGGCTCCATCTGACTCCCCACTAATCTCGTGCCCAGATCAAAGGCGGTGCGCACCAGGTTTTCCCCTAAAAGAAACAAAACATCTCATGTGCTCCTTGAAGACTCTGCTTAATGAAACCTGGCAAGTCTTTTTTCTGTGCACACGTGTGACACACACACTGATGAATAAAACCTGTCCAGATGGGTGGAAACCGTCTGATCTGTTACAAATAACAAATGGACCAGAAATCAACAGATCCCCTGAGAGCGTGGTGCTGATTATTTCCTTAGTTGATTGGAGTGTCCAGGCCATCCTGATGGATGGAGCAGAAGCTCCATTGTGAGGGGAGGAGAATCCAGGAGTCTCGTTATCCCAGGAAATGCCAGCAAAATTCCACATCTGGTTGACAGGACTTTCGTACAAGTTCGACATTCACCAGAACAATTTTACTGTCATGGTTTTAAATTTCAATAGAATTTATTAATTGTATGTATATAATTAATACAAGGGGCTTCCTAGTGGTAAAGAACCCACCTGCCAATGCAGGAAACATAAGAGTTTCAGGTTCAGCCCCTGGTGGTGAGGAAGATCCCCTGGAGAAGGGCATGGCAACCCACTCCAGTATTCCTGCCTGGAGAATCCCATGGACAGAGGAGATTGGTGGGCTAGTCCCTGGGGTCGCAAAGAGTTGGACACAACTTTGCAACTAAACAACAAGAGACTAGATCTTAAAAGTTCTCAAAATAAAATGCCAACCACAAAGGTTCTACTTAGTAGCCACATTAAAAAGAAAATCAAACAGGTGAAATAAATGTTAATAATAGATTTTGTTTAATCCCACGCAGCCAAAATATTATGATCTCAAAATGTAATCCATATAAACTGTACTGGGAGATTTTACGATCTTCTTTTCGAAACAGATCACAGAAACCTGGTGTGTGTTTTACCCTTCAGCACATCTCCCTTCAGATGCTGAATTTTCATCAGAAATTCTTGCTTTGTGTTTAGATTTCATAGCCTCTGCAATTGAAAACACTAGATACACACACCCAAGTGGTGCAGTCATACTGAACAGTTTTTTGATAGCTGCTTTAAATTTAAGTGCTACATAATTAAACGAACAATGCATTTGCCTGGTTCAATAACTGTCCAGGGGCCACCCTTCTGGACATCACAGTGGTCAGGGCAGACAGAGCCACGGGGCCACATGACCCAGAGCAGTAAAGGGGCCAAGGTGCTTCCCAAGGGCATGGCTGTGGGAAGAAGCCACGGTTCGGTGGCTGTTAGTGGCAGAGACTGCAGTGGAGGGTTGGTGGTTAAAGGAAAGTTAGGAAAAGTCAGCCAAGCCAACTTCTTGGGTATTGACTTTGTAGAGAAGGAGAGACATGATATGGGGGCCTCAGTGGGTGCAGACGGGAGAGTGTTAGGAATATTAACTCAAAGAAAGGAAAAGTCCCGGACAAGACTGCATAGAGGAGAATCACTGATGCCATCTCAGAGGCTGTTTTTCTCTGAAATCATGGTTTTCTGAGACTTTTTGGCCATGGCTTGTAGGATCTCACTTTCCTGACCACAGACTGAAGCAGTGAGAGTCCGGATCCTAACCAATAGGCCACCAGGGAACTCCTTTGAAATCCCTGTTTAAAGCCACGTGTGATCATGAGAGTCACGGCAGTAAAGTTTACCAAGGGCCTCCTGCATGTTGATTGTACTTGGTCTGTGAGTTGTCACATTAATTGATATGTAATTACAGAATCATAGGTTCTGCTCTGAGCAGGAAAGGCGAGGCCAAAAGTTCAGTAGGACCAACCCATCACCGCGATGGGAACGGAATCCCGAGGTGGATGCTCTGTCTGGGACCTAGGCTGAACGTGGCGATCCAGCCCCTGTGCTCATTCCTCTGTGCTGTGGGACTCGCTTCCTCGACATGGAACTGATGCAGAGCAGCTTCTGACACGGCAGCCACTTTGGCGCAGACATGACAGAGAGCAATGCTGAGCCTGCGGGCCAGCGCAGCGGGTCCTGGGTCACAGAGCCCGCAGCGGCCTGAAGGCCAGCCCTCCCAGGGGCTGAGGAGCTGCGTGTGAAGCCCTCTTATTTGTCCACCATGATCAAATCGTTTGCACAGTCCTGCAGGACATGGATCCTTCACCAATGGCTGGAAATCGTAGGGAAACCGGTTTATCTGCACCAGGCCTGCAGAGACCACAGCCGCTCACACGTGCAGAAAACATGTCTGGCCCACTTCAAAGGCGCCGTGCCTGTCTTCACCACCAAAGGAAGGAATTCCGAAAAGAAAGCCATAAATAAGCCTACGGGTGCAGGGTGGAGAAAGGGGAATTTCAGCTTTTTGGATCACTCTGTTGAAAGGCAAATTTTTCCCCCTTTTTTCTTTGGCTGATCTTGAGCCACTAAAGCAATTGGCATAATTTTTAGATATTGAGCACTAAATAAGATGTATTTTTTTTTAAGTTTATCCCTCTGTAACAGAAATCCTGGTTCATGAGAAAGAAGGCGGTGACCTCACCTGCTCACAGAATCCCACTGCCCACCAGCTCCTGAGAGACCCGAGAAGGGCTGAGTCAGGTGGAAGGTACCAGACATAGAACCTCAGGTGAGAAAGCGGGTCCCGGGGTTCACCCCTCACCCGGTCCTGCCAGCTCGTTTGATGGAGAGGACTGTTGGGAAGTCAGCATCACCCAGTCAGTGTGAAGGCCCTGTTACGTACGACCCTACAGGAACAGCCCACACGTACACAATACACTTGCCTTGTTCCAGGCAAAACTCTGAACATGTTACATATGTGTGCATGCATGCTCAGTTGTGTCCGACTCTTTGCCACCCATGGGCTGTAGCCCACCAGGCTCCTCTGTCTGCCACTCCATGGGCTATAGCCTGCCAGGTCTCTGTCCATGGGATTCTCCAGCCAAGAATACTGGAGTGGGTTGCCATTTCCTTCTCCAACAATACATATGGATATATTTAAATCCCTTCCGTCTTCATAACAACACTTGAGAACAAGGACACTGAAGCACAGAGAGGTTAAGTCACTTGCTCAAAGCCACATAACTGAGCAGGGCAGAGCCAGAACTGGACGGCAGCGTGAGCTCTGAGCCTGCTGGAGATGCGCTATTCCTGTCTCACCCCAACTCAGCTGTTCTCTGGACAGTTTCTACATTTAAATCCCGGGGAGAAGGAACTGACATTGGAGGAAATCCCCTCCCTCCAGACTCCAGCTAAAATTCCAACCTCCTCATCTGTGTAGCTGATGGATATACAGCTGCCATTTTAAGGGATTTTTTTTTTTTTTTTGCTTTGATATTAAGATTTTTCTTTTAACATGCCATGAGATATCTTAACTGTATATTTCCCAAAGTACTTTTCCAGCTGCATCTCCCAAGACTTTACTGAATGTGGTCTGGTAGCCCTATATCTTGTGTGTGTGTGTTCAGTCGGGTCTGACTCTCTGCGACCCCATGGACTGTAGCCCACCAGGCTCCTCTGTCCATGGGATTCTCCAGGCAAGAATACTGGAGTGGTTGCCATGTCCTCCTCCAGGGGATCTTCCTGACGCAGGGATTGAACACAGGTCTCCTGCATTGCAGGCGGATTCTTTACCATCTGAGCCACCAGGGAAGCCCCATGGCCAGGGCCCAGGTAAAGACTGGCCTAAATTTCTTGTCTGGTCTCTGATGGAATCCCATTGATTAAGGAGGCCAAGAATCTTGGTGAGTAACCGTCTGCGAACATGACACATGGTGTGGTCACGGGTCCCAGGAAGGAGGGTGTGAGTGTCACTGGGGCCATGCCATCTGCAGTTCTGACCAAGGCCAGGGGAGACGGTCACAACCCAGGATGAGTGTGGAACCACCTAGATTCAACACAGAGTATGTGTGTCAGGAGTCTCGGGGCTCTAAGCTGCTGGGCTTAAGGTGAAGGGCTTGGGCCCCCAGTCTCCACTGCCGGGTGAACAGCAGGGAGCCATGTAAGCTCTGGTGTGTATGGTCTCCGGGCCGTGCGTGCTTTCACCATTTTATGAGGGCGGCTGTGGATCCTCAGACCATTCAACAAACAGATGTGCAAATAGAAATACCAAAACCCATTGCAGAATACTCATTTGTATGTTAATTTATTCAGTCATTCACTAAACATCTATGGAGCACTCCCCGTAAGCAGGCGATGTGGGAAAGCTGTGTGGATCTGTAGCAGCTCTGAATTATTCATAAGACCTCTCCCTTGCTGAACACAGATGACCGCGTGGGCCTCATTTTTGCCTGTCCATGCTCATGAGCCTTCTCTCAGCCTGTGGACAGTGAGAAGCCCCAGGGCGTTGGCTGGTCTGTGGGGTAGGTGTATGGAGGTAGGAGCTGAAGGTGGGGGACCCTGCCTGCAGGGCAAGGGCCCATGTTTATGGTCACTGTCCTTTCAGGCCTCAGCATCTCATCCTTCTGCCCCGGGGGCCCGGCATGGATGAGGGTGTGCTGGGCTCCTGGGCAAGGCCACAGGCCATTCTGCTTGGGACACACGTCACGGGCCTCCGTGTAGATGCTGCCAGCGCCCTCTGCTTCTGTGGTCCAAGGGTGTACAGCCTCAGAGAACCAGCTCACCTCCAAACAGACTGACGTGGGAAATCTGAAATTATCAGAGCAACCTCTTCTGTGAGTAACGACCCTTCTCCAGAAAGACCCGGTGTTCATCAGGTAACACCTTTAAGCCACAAGCTTTCTCTAAGTGTGGCTCAATTTAGGAACAGATTCCAATTTCTGAAGCTGGAAGAGGCCTTAGAATCCAAATTTTTTATTTTAAAACAAGAAAAATGGGGCCCAAAAAGGCAGTGACTGGCCCGGGAGCCCAGCTGGTGGGCAGGCAGGGGTGGGACTCAGAATCCCTGAGCCTCTGTACCCGCTCTGCATCGCACACCTTATTGCTTACAGCAGTGTTTACAAACTGTGCACAGGATATATTCAATTCTGAATTATCCTCACTGTGCACATCACTTGATCCAGAAGCACAGAGAAGTGGGAGAGACTGGCTGAAAGCCAAAAGAGCTGGGGTCCAGTCTCAGTTCTATAGGTAACACACTGTGTGACCGCAGGCAAGTGGTCCAACCTCTCTGGACTTCATTTCCTTTGTGTGTAAACTGACCACAGTTGAAAGTCCTTCCCATCTCCACTATCCGAGACTGAATGCAAAAAGCCTTGCAAGGTTAGACACAGGTCATGAGCAAAAGAGAACTAGGGGAGGGTTTGGGCTGAAACTTGCTGACTTAATTTGCTCTGTGTTGATAGCTTGAGTAAGGGAACACATGGTCCACCAGGAGATCCCCACGTCCACCAAGGTGCAACATGCAGGGTGAAGAGCCACTGTGGTGGGGGATGAAGGAATAGATGGATCACAGGGCCGCCCACCGCAGAGTCCACACCCCTCTGGCCACTGCGTCATGACTGGCTGTCATCATCCCCATCCTAGTCAAGGTTGGGGGGATTGGCAGCCAGTCCTGGTCCCTGAACTTTTTACCTGAGCCTTCCTTCTGAGACACCAGGCAAGGTGCACAGAGGGACCCCTGAGCCCTGGGGACCCAGCTCTGCTTCCTGGCAAACCCCACCCTCTCTGATAGAGAGGACCTGCCTCTGATGTGCAGGACGGCCCCCACTGGACCCTCACACTAACCCCAGGAGACTGATGTTACCCTTATTTTATAAATGAGACAACGAGGGCTCTACAAAGTGACCTGGAGGTCCTGCTAGTGATCCACAGCCCCCAACCCTGCCCTGGGGGGCAGGATCAGAGTTTATATACTGTGCATGATGGGAGAGGCCAAAAATCCAAAGGAGCTGACAATCCAGCGAGGAAAGCTCAAAACTCATCCAAGATGCTCGAAACTAACAGAGGAGGGTGACCATGTCCTACCTGCCCGGGCTGCACTGACTGAGGCTCCGGGAGGTCCAAGTGGGGGGTGGTGGGGAGGCGAGCGATGACCCCACAGCCTTACCTGTCACCTCGCTCACAACCATGACACTGTTTGCTGGGCAAAAATCAGCACACCGAATCCCAAGACAGTAATAAATGCTGTCGGAAGACAAAGCCCAGATGTTTTATCACTAGGGGCAATATTGTGGTTTCCGCTGCAACTTTTGCTCTCCGCGCACGGAGTCAGGGCAAGGAAATGGGGAGGCGGGACATTTTACTAATTTTCCCCAGTAATGATGGTGGCTTTTTGTGATCAGAGGTGGACTTGACATTCCCCCACCATAGGTGGTAACTCTGATCTTTCCCAGAAGAGTTAAGCTCATAAAAAGCAGAAAAATCCTCAAAAGTTAAGCACCAAAATATTGAGAGAGGCAACCGCTTAAACAAATGGGAATTCCCCACTCAAAGAAGAAAGGTCTCAGCCCAGGTGAGTCAGAATGTAAGGATTAGCAGGGACTGCAGACTGAGCGTTGATGAATGAAGCTGCTCCAAAGAGGCATGAGGATTACAGCTCCACGGGGTCTCAGGACCACCTGGCCCCTCATGTCATGGTTGCACACTAACTGCATCCAGGATCCAGGCTTCTGTGTATGTGTAAGTCCGGGCCCACCCTCCCTCCCTCCTTGAGTAGGAAACCAAGGAAGGAGGCTCTTCAGGTTGGCCCCGGGTCAGGATAGGGTACACAGAGGGGCAGAACCGGCAGAAACCTCAAGGGTTAAAGGTTCTGTTCCATTCGTTGACAGAGAAGGAGCCTGAGTCCTGCGGAGGGAAAACAATTCCCTGAGATCCCCAGGGTACTCGCTGATGGGGCTGAGGTCCCTGCTCTCCAGGACCACGGAGGCCGGGCACCTCATGCCACAATTGAGAAGCCTAGAGGGGCAGACACTCTGCCCAGTCCTGCTCCAGTCTCTGCAGACTTTGCTCCTCATCCCAGTCATGTACCCTGTGGTGCTCTGGCCCACACTCTCCTCCCATCTCCACCCCTCCCCACCTCATGCAAGTGGCCTGGGGTTGTCTGCCTGGGTCACTACATGGCCCCTGCATGTCCTGAGCAGAGCTTCATCCCACTGGAAAGGCCTGAGAGAGTGAGGGGATGGGAGGGGAGGGATGGGGAGGGCAAGAGGAGGGGGATGGCAAGAGGCGGGATGGGAGGGGGATGGGGAATGGGGGAGCAGGAGGAGGGGGATGGCAGGAGGAGGGATGGGAGGAGGGAAGGGAGTGGGGGGCAGGAGGAGGGGGATGGCAGGAGAGGGTAGGGGAAGGCGGGTGGGGAGTAGGGGGCAGGAGAAGGGGGATGACAGGATGGGAGAGGGAGGGGAGCGAGGTGGGGTCAGGAGGAGGGGTTGCAGGGGTGGTGTTAGGGAGGCAGAGCCGCGCCCGGGAACACTCCAGGCTGGCTGTGTGTGGACTCACAGAAGGACAGTGAGTGATAATGGGGGTCAGAAGTTTAGGGTCTTATCCCCTTAAACTCTCTCCTCAGACCAGAAAGGTCTGAGTCCTCCCAGGCCATCAAGGCCTTACTGTGCTCTCCAGGGGGCAGTTGTTTCAAGGTCTCACTAGAAGGAGGGAAGATTTGGCTGGGGGTGGGGGGTGGGGGTGTGGCAGGGCTGCCTTCCCCTCATTGTGAGGAAGATGGATTTTCTGACGGGGCAGCCCAAACAGGCGGGGCTTTTTCCCTTAATGCCCACTAGACTCGGAGAGCCATGGGCAGTGAGGGTTTATCACGTGTAGCTGGAATGTCCAAGCATCAGTTTTAAAAGCCTTACATCTATTTATGAGGTGAGGTTCAACCTCAGTGGAGTTTGTGGAGTGTACGGATTTGTATTTCTTAATCCTCAGAAACTGCACGTGTCTGTGTGGCTTTAGACCAAAGGAACCAATGCTGCTCCATCTTTCTGATCATTTAGACCAACCTGAGTATTTCCAGGTGTTGTTTGTTTTAATTCATTCTCCCTGCCCTCCAACACTTTAAGAGATGTTAATATAAAACCACCCTTAATTATTTCAAAATGAAATTAACTTCCAGTGTAATTTTGAGAGTAACCATCAGTGACAGAACTTTTATATTAGTAGCAACGAATAAAAATCCAACATTGTGATATAATATGTATTTTCATGTCTAACTGCATCTGCTCATCTTTGAGTCTACTTGGCTGAATCAGCGATCATGTCTTTTATTTATGAACTATGGACTGCCCGAGGTAAGAATAAGCCATTGCCACACGGAGGGAGGTTTGTCAAGAATCTGCGTTTAAGACCCGGTTTTCCAAAGGTTTTCATCTGAAAAGTACTTGGGACAATAGGAGTCTTTTCTTAGCAGCCTGGCTCTGGAGACTGGGTTCCATTATTGTTCAATAGCTAAGTCATGTCTGACTCTGCAACCCCATAGACTGCAGCACACCAGGCTTCCCTGTCCTTTGCTATCTCCCAGAGTTTGCTTAAACTCATGTCTATTGAGTCGGTGATGCCATCCAACCATCTCATTCTCTGGTCCTCCCTCTCCTTTTGCCTTCAATCTTTCCCAGCACCAAGGTCTTTTCCAATGAATTAGCTCTTCATAACCAGATGACCAATGTATTGGAGCTTTAGCTTCAGTATCAGTCCTTCCAATGAATATTCAGGGTTGATTTCCTTTAGGACTGACTGGTTTGATCTCCTTGCTGTCCAAGGGACTCTCAAGAATCTTCTCCAGCATCATAATTCAAAGCATCAATTCTTAGGCACTCAGCCTTCTTTATGGTCCAACTCTCACATCCATACATGACTACTGGAAAAATCATAGCTTTGACAATAGGGACCTTTTCAGCAAAGTGATGTCTCTGCTTTTTAATATGCTGTCTGGGTTTGTCCTAGCTTTTCTTCCAAGGAGCAAGCATCTTTTAATTTTGTGGCTGCAGTCACCATCTGCAGTGATTTTGGAGCCCAAGAAAATAAAAACCTGTCACTATTTCTGCTTTTCCCCATCTATTTGCCATGAAGTGATGGAGCCAGATGCCATGATCTTAGTTTTTTTGAATGTTGAGTTTAAGCCAGCTTTTTCACTTAACACGACATTATAAAGTAACAATACCTCAATTTAAAAACAAAAGGTGTTTGGACTGCAAGGAGATCCAACCGGTCCATTCTAAAGGAGATCAGCCCTGGGATTTCTTCGGAAGGAATGATGCTAAAGCTGAAACTCCAGTATTTTGGCCACCTCATGCGAAGAGTTGACTCATTGGAGAAGACTCTGATGCTGGGAGGGATTGAGGGCAGGAGGAGAAGGGGACGACAGAGCATGAGATGGCTGGATGGCATCACTGACTCGATGAATGTGAGTCTGAGTGACCTCCGAGAGCTGGTGATGGATAGGGAGGCCTGGCGTGCTGCGGTTCATGGGGTCGCAAAGAGTCGGACACGACTGAGCGACTGATCTGATCTGATGTATATGTATGTATAACTGAGTCACTTTGCTGTGTATCAGTAATTAACATATTATAAATCAATGATACTTCAGTTAAAAATTTAAAAATAAGTAAATAAATAAATAATAAATGTCATAATTGTCTCCGTTTTTCACAGCGTGCCTCTCTGCAGTGAATAGATCCTGACAAGGACAAGGACCGAGTGACCTAAAGCACTGCCTCCACCCCACTGGAGTGAGTCCTAACCCCATCGGTGGATGTGGGTCCCACCCTCACATGTTTATTCGGAGCGGAGTCCTTTGGGGGCCCTGAGGGGAAGGGACCCTCACAGGACGGGGAGGACAGGCAGGACCAGGGAGGGGCTGGCTGGGCTGACCTCGCCTGGGCCAAAGCAAACAGGCCCTTTGTGGCCATTATTTTAATTAGATAATCCAATCAGTCTTGACAGGCTTTCTAAACACAGACAGGAGCACGCCCAAACTGCCACAGGGTCAGTGATCCTGAAAAGCTGATTTTTCCACTCCCTCCTGGATATAAAAATAATGAAAGCTGGGAAGAGTTTTATTAACTTTTTTTTTCCCCTTCACACAGTACCACTGAATTTTTCCCAAAGGTCTAGAGCAGAAAAGAAGCCATAGAACCAATTTTTTAAAGGAAATTATTTGTTTCTCCTAATCTTCGTAAAGCAGTGTTAGTCGCTCTGTTGTGTCCTACTCTTTTCGAACCCGTGGACTATTGTCCAGCAGGTTCCTCTGTCCATGGAATTCTCCAGGGGCAGATACTGGAGTAGGTAGCCATTCCCCACTCCAGGAGACCTTCCCGACCCAGGGACTGAGCCTGTGTCTCCTGCATCGCAGGCAGATGCTTTACCATCTAAGCCACACACACACACAAAAGGTGATGGCAAAAGACCCATTGAGAAAACTGGTATCCACAGGCTCTACCCTCCCCCTGCTCTGCCCCCCACCAAGCAGACCCCTGGTTGCAGCAGCTGGGCCTTCTGGGGGGCATGGGGAGGAAGCGGGCAAGAGTGGGGGAATCTGAGGCCAGGTTAGGATGCTTTACCTTTTAGAAAAGCATAATTAATAGGAAAAAACAATACACATTTAAGCAAATTTCTTCTTCCTTTTCAGAAGCAACCTAATACTCTTTCAGGCAAAGGGAGCAAAGAAATACAAAGACCCAAGTCCAAATGATGTTTCAAGAAGACTTTCCGTTTCTGCTCATCTAGGATGGTCCCTTTCCCTGGAGGGCGGTCTCCTGACTTGTTGTCCCTTAAAGACTGTTTCAGGACCCCCTCAGGGCCTGGCTACCACCCCCACCCCCTCACCCCTCCCTCTTGCCTCCCAGGCCGGCCAGGCTGCTGTTCAGAAGCCTCATCATCCAAGCACTCTGCAGGCCCTGGACTTGCCCTGGCTTTCCTACTACTGTAAGCTCTGCCGCCCGCAACCAGTCATCAATCCCCCGCCACCTGACCTCCCCGCTCCCGTCCCAGAGCAGCTCCCGCCCGACACAGGCTGTCCCGTGGAACACACTGTCCTCCTAGGAAGGTCAGACCCAGTGGTTTCCACACATGCTGGATGCTCGTCCTTAGCTGCTTCAGTGTGTCACAGTCATTGTCTTCTGTACAGTTACAAGACTGTAACTTGATTTTCATTTTTTTAGTGTCTTTTGATTATTCAAATTTCTCATTTTATTGGGATCAAATGTATTGTGAAGGTCGCTTCGTTGTGTCTGACTCTGCAATCCCATGGACTATGCGGTCCGTGGAATTCTCCAGGTCAGAATACTGGAGTGGGTAGTCTTTCCCTTCTCTGGGAAATCTGGGAGATTTGGTTGGATCTTCCCAACCCAGGTTGGATCTTGGTTAGATTTGGTTGGATCTTCCCAACCCAGATCTCTGGGAGATCTGGTTGGATCTTCCCAACCCAGGGATCAAACTCAGGTCTCCCATATTGCAGGTGGATTCTTTACCAGCTGAGCCACAAGGAAAGCCCAAGAATACTGGAGCAGGTAGCCTTTGGTTTCTCCAGGTGATCTTCCCTACCTAGGAATCAAACTGGGGTCTCCTGTATTGCAGGCGGATTCTTTACCAACTGAGCTATCAGGGAACCCCTGAAAGTCGCTCAGTTGTGTTCAACTCTTTGCAACCCCATGGTCTATACAGTCCATGGAATTTTCCAGGCCAGAATACTAGAGTGGGGAGCCTTTCCCTTCTCCAGGGGATCTTCCCAACACAGAGATCGAACTCAGGTCTCCCGGATTGCCGGCAGACTGTTTACCAGCTGAGCCACTTTTTAATGTATTGCTTGTGTTTTTCTGTGTCTTGATTTAAAAAAAAAAAAATTTCTCTCCAAAGGACATAATGATGTGCTGTTATCTTTTCCAATGTTTTTTTTTTTTTTAATTCACATTTAAGTGTTAACACAACTGAAATTTGTTTGTGTTACAGTATGAGACAGGCCACGATTTTTATTTGTTTTCATATGGATAACCATCTGTCCCAGCTGCTTTTGTTAAATAGTCCATCCTTATGTGCAATGAATTCTATGTCACCTACCAAGTTTCTACCCGCAAGTGTCTAACTTTGTGCCTGTATGCCAAAGATGTGACTTTGTTCTCAGATCTCAGAAGCCAACCCAGCACTGCAGGGCCTGCTCCAGCCAACCCCTCAGCTTATTCACATCTTTTCCAACTGTGAGAAACATGGTTCTTGTTACCTACAACATATTTGCTCTTTTGCTCAGTCCTAGAATAAATACAAAGTAGGTTCAATAGTTAAAGAAGAAAAGAAAAGATCAGACCCAAGCAAAAGAGAGGACATGATGAATGTCCCAAAGATGCAGGTCTGGGAGAGAAAGACCCAGTCTGCCCTGTCCCCAGCTCCCGGCTCTGAGCACAGCAGCCTTATCGGATGGCCAGCACCCACCAGGAGCGGAGTACCAGCGTATAGTATCCACCCAGGAGCAGAGCAGATGCAGGGACCAGAGTGCAGACAGGACAGCCCAGTGCTGGGTGGGCGGCAGGGTGGCAGGAAGTCCCTCCTGATGAGCTTGGTCCCACACACGTCCATCCTTCTCAACCAAGAAAAGCATACAGCATCCTCCTCTAGGCTTATCTTCCTGCCCAAGGGAAGCCATAGAGAATTACAACAAAGGGGATCTTGTTTCTCTGTTTAATGCTTTATAAAGACTGGTTTGGAGACACAGATTCAATACATTCACCTCCTCACCAATTTTATCTATTCTTCAGAGTCACTTTGTGGGCTTGGAGGTGCCGTCAACCCACTCAGAAGCGAGGAAACGGGGACAACAGCTTCTGTCCTTGAGGGCAGCATAGCAAAGAGCCAGGGGCTTCCAGATGAACATTTGGGAGCTTTGTTCTCCACTGAAGCCTGAAATATCTGGTGGGAACCATCTGGGGGGCATCTGGGGGAGGTGACGACAGTGCGGGAGGCCCAGCCCCAGACTTCAAAGCTAGCTTCCCACCCCGCAGTGAAGGAAGTTCCCCTAGCCCCACATGTCTGCCTGGCTGAATATAAATCCATCTGGGTTTATACTGTGCGGCCTCTAATTGAATCACATTCTTCATTTGTTTGATTCAGAAGCAAGAAGCCATCCTGAGTCCTCCCTGGGAAGCCTGCGAGGCTGCGGGGGGTGGGGGTTTCTTGGCTTCTGGAGAGAGGAGGGGTCCTGCCTCCAGCATCCACCACAGAGTGATTTGGGGGCTGAAAGGTAAAGGTGCAAAGATGGACCAGTTCTAGGAAACCCATTAACATAATCCCGACATCAAGAAGCCCAGAGAAACTGTCAGCCCAGGAGATGCCAAAGAGGTGTTTCAGGGTGTTATCCCTCCTTTTTGATGTAACCAAAACTTCTAAGTAGAATCAGAACAGGTGGCATGTCCTTGACACGATGGAATGTGTACGTGGAGGAAGGAGCCAGGCAAGCGGGTCCCTGCCACCCTGGTGTCCAGAATTACACCGGACATGTAAACAGATGAAGAAGAAGGGGATACAGCAGAATGGTCCCTGCATGTAGATGATATGATTACATACCAGAAAATCCAGGAGAATTCATTAAAAATTTAAATTTAGAAAAACCTCCTCACAAGTCAGTACCTAGAAACTCTTAAGTCTATGAAATCAGTTTCTGGTTCAGCAAAGCTGCTTTCTTTCACTCATTTGGCAACTACTGAGCACCTTCTGGTTGCCTGTGGTGGTCTGGATGCTGGCAATTTACAGAGCAGCGCAGACCCGCGTCTCCTCTGTGCAGATACCTCCTGAAGCTGGACGGCAAACAAGGGTGTCAGCAGGTGCACCAAGTCCAGGGGGTGACACTCCAGTGGTGAAAAATAGGGTGAAGGAGGCAGCCAGTGACCAGATGAGGGATCCAGTGACTGGGTGAGGGATCCACTGACCAAGTGAGTGGATCCAGTGACAGGGTGAGGGATCTAGTGACTGGGTGAGGCATCAAGTGTCCGGGTGAGAGGCTGCTGTCTCAGCAGGAAAAATAGACAAGTTGTCTCTGCAGAGCTGACTTGGAGAGGCAGAGGTCTCAGCAACTGAAACTGACATCTAGGCTCCTTTGACTTCCCTCAACCCTGCAAAGCAGAATAGTTGGGTCCAGGGGAGGCTGGAGAAGAAGGGAGTCTCACAGGGAGGACATCAGGTCCCAGGGTGGGTCTGAGAAAGTGTGGGGCCATCAGGAAATGAGGCCAGAGGACCCCCTCAGAGCCCAGGGGGCTGTGAGGAAGACTGCAGCTGGTGCTGTTTAGAGGGCTGTGACCAGAGAAGCAGTGTGATCTTTCTGTCAAAAGAGAGTAGGACATGCCAAAATACCATCTCACACCCATGAGGATGGCTACTGTCCTAGAGATAAACAAGAACAGACAAGAACAGGTTTTAGACACGATATCGAGGAATTAGAATACTTGTTTATTGTTGGTAGGAGTGTAAAGTGGTCACCACTATGGAGTACAGTATGACAGCGTCTCAAAATATGAAAAATAGAATTACTATATAATCCAACTATTTCACTTCTGAGTATTTATCCTCAAAACCACTGAAAGCAGGGACTCAACCAGATATTTGCTCACCCATGTTCATAGCAGCTCTATCCACAGTAGCCACAGAGTAGGAACCACCTAGGTGTCCACCAACAGGTGAATGGGTAAATAGAATGTGGTCTGTGCATATGCGTAAAATTATTCAGCCCAAACAAGAAAGACGTTCTGACACCCGCTACAGCAGGGATGAACCCCAAGGACATTATGGTAAATGAGGTAAGCCAGTCCCAAAAGACAAAGACTTTATGGCTCTAGTCACATGAGGGACCTAGAGTGGTCAAGTCCACAGAGGTGGAAGGTCAGGTGGGGGGTACTTACCAATGGCTGGGGGAGGGGTGGGAGAGGTTGTACAACCTCAGACTTCAGTTTTGTAAGATGACAAGAGTCTGGAGGTGGATGGTGGTGGTAACTGCACAAAAGTGTGAGTGTCATTAATACCACTCAACCGTGCACTGAAAAATGGTTAGAAATAGACCATGTATGTTCTGTATATTTTACCACAATTGAGAGAGAGAGGAGGAGGAAGAAAAAAGAGGACAAGGAGGAAGAAGAGGTAGGGAAGGTGTGGAGGGGGAGGAGAAGAAGGAGGCAGCCTGGGTTAAACACTTTTTATTAAAATCTCGTTGTACACATCACACGACCTGAGGGGCCTCCGCTGACAGTCAGGTGTTACTGCCCAAGCGTCCACAGGGCACAGCAGGCAGGTGGCCCTGCAGATGGGGAATGAGGGCCACCTTGTGAGGCCCCCCGCACAGCACACAACATACCTGCTTGCCCTTGCCTTCAGGGACGAGGCAGGCTGACAACCAGAAATATTTGAACAGCAACCGAAACCCTTACGGCCATTTCTGGGAAAATGGCAAAGGGCGGTCTCATTCATGACTCACAGCAAAGTGTTTTACGATCCTCTGGCCCACCTCCTTCTCAGCATTCCCCCCACTCCGTGTCCCCTCTTTCCTGCCAGCACCCCCCATCTGGATCCCATGCAGGCAGAGCCCCACCCACCTGGCTGTCTCAACTTGCTTCAACCAGACACAGCGGGCCAGAACCAGCAGAGAGAGACCTTCTGCCCACGCTGGATCCAGGGGCTATGAATGCTCATATCCTCCCCCATGCAGAACGCTTTGGGGGGCTCATTTGATTTTCCTCCAAGTGATCAGAGTGTGGAGGTGGAGGTGCAAGCAAAATTCTCTGAGACCCCAAAGGCTGAGAGACGAGCAAGGTGACTGGTGGCCTCCTTGGGAAGGGGGATGGGGAAGATAAGAAACAGCCCTGGGACCACATCCTTTAAGTGAGGACAGTGTCAACCTGCTAAGTCACCCCCCAAACCTCTTCCTGACC
Source organism: Tragelaphus eurycerus (assembly GCA_935064755.1). Classification (NCBI taxonomy): domain Eukaryota; kingdom Metazoa; phylum Chordata; class Mammalia; order Artiodactyla; family Bovidae; genus Tragelaphus; species Tragelaphus eurycerus. Next base: position 21,627,964 of record CAKXYN010000023.1, read on the forward strand.
ATGGCACTGGACAGAGCCCTCAACTTCAGCTGCCTCCAGGCCCCCATCTTGATATCTGAGGCTGCCCCCCCCCCCTACCTCCCCAGAAAGAACTCCTTTTGGTAGGGCAAGTGCTCGGCCAACTGGATTTCACCATCAGACTGTAAGATGGCCTGTCCCTACAGAATCCTCCTGATAAAGGAGAAACACAATCACATCTCACACAGCTCCCCTAAACCCCATCAGCACCAGGGAAGGACACCAAGCCCAGGTGCCGAGACTCACGCCAGCCCACTCTGGGATGGGCGCACCTCCCAGAAGGGTACTTGTGAGAGCCGTCTGAGTCTGGGGCACTCCTAGACTTAGGAGCTGCGCTGATGCTTTTCTATCAGGGTATCATCTCTCTGGCTGACTCAGGTGAGACTAGCCCCCCGGGCACCTCCCGGCAGGTCACTGCTGGTTCACACCATTGCGACATCTTCCGACTCAAGGCCAAGCCCAGAGTTTCTGTGGTTCTGGGTTTTCCATTTGATGTGGTTTTTGAAAATACAACTAATCCTTAAAGAGCATCTCTTATTTCAAACCACAGCTTGAGGCCATTTTCCAGAAGGAGGGTAAACGCTGCTCCAAACGTCCTCCTCCCACTTTCATCTTAGGGACCAGTTTGCTGAGCCCTGGAGGCAGAGCTGAGGAGGTAGAGATGCCCACTTTCCCCCGCTGAAGCCCGATAGACTGCATCATGGGCAGTGGTCCCTGAGCTGTGAGCGTCTCTGGCAGGTGGCCCCAGAGCCGGACTCGCCCGCTCTCACTCTGGGCGTCTACTGCCCACTACAGGGGAGCAGCCACATCCGATAAAGGAGGAAATGAGTAGAGTTGGCTGATGGCCAAGCGACAGCCCCAAGTTATCAGTTTGATTTATCTGTCTTTGGATGTTTATTCTGAAAAGATGCATTTTCCCTGTGAAGTGGTTCCATGCCATTTGTCACAGCAAACGTGATGAAGCAGACACCGAAGCTCAAGTTCAAGTGTGCATTTTCACGTGTCACACGTGTGCTGCATAACTGACAAATGCCAAGCACCAGCTCAAGGTCTTCCTGGCCGAGTAGAAGCGGCGGCTGGTCCCACCGCTGTGAACCGCGAGCTCCACACCCCTCCTTCAGGCTGCAGCGATGCTGGGGTGGCCTGGAGGGTGGCGGTGGTGCCAGCAGAGGACACGCCCTGCCGTATCCGAGGTGAGGGCCATGTGAGCATCTACCTGCCGTGCATCAAACTGGCACCTGTGCTGTGTTAGGCCTGTGACAAGAGCTCATTGCACCTTCACAATGATTCCATGATAGAGACCCTTCTGTTTTCATATGACCTCTGAATCCTGCTCACAAGATGCTGTTTAAGACACTTGGTGGCAGGCATCCCCACCCTCCCCCTGGATGCCTGAGTTGTGTTGCTCCTGGGATCCATGTTTCTCTGGTCCCTAGTGAGGACGAGCTAATGGACAGGGTGCTTCTGGGCCTAAGGAGCAGTGAAAACTCCTTCCAAGGAAAGAAGGTACTTGGTGACCACGGAGGCTCACAAGGAACAGGGAAGACCCCAGAAAAACGAGGTGGACTGTCCTGCCAGGTGCCCACCACACAAGCTGTCCCCAGCTTGAGCCCAGGACATACACCGGCGCCTGGGGTTCTCTTCTAAGACATCCTGGGCCACAAAGTCAGGAGCAGGAGTGTCCTGAGGGCCTCACACGGGGGTGACCCACACCTGATTGGCCATGAGGACCCAGCAGCACGTCCGAGGCCCTTAGCATCATCACCACGAGACACGGACAGTGCACCCAGACGTGGCGCCAGCCTGGGAAGCTCTCCACATAAAATTGAAGGGGACGCTCGGGCCAGAGGAGGTGGCTGTCCACGGCAGTAGCATGGATGCTTTCTGAATGCTCCCCTGTGCTTTCCAGCACCCAGGGAGGTGAGTTGGAATACCCCAGACACAGATCTCCAGGGGCCGTCTGCCCACAGTGGCCTCGGGGCTCAATGGCTCTCCGTTCACTCAAGCCAGCACTTTTGCCTCTCTTTGGGACATATTCCACAAGAAATACCTACTTTCTATATTTTGTACTTCCACTCCCAACCAAACCTGACAAGTCCTTGTTCTTCAGGGTCCTGCACCCCTGGCCACCTCATGCCCAACTTCCCCGGGACCCCCGTTTCTCAACGTGCCTCCATTGTGACCCAGGTCACTCACACAGCTCTCAGGATCATGCCATCCACAGTCCCCTCCAAAGTGCAGCTTTGTTTTTTATCCAGTTATAGAGATAATACTTACATTCAAACAAGACAGAAAGGAAGGAAAAACAAAGCAGAGATCAACTGAAATCTCCTTTGCTTATGGGTAAATTAGCACATCTCTGCTTTCTGCCATGCCCACGGCCAATGGCAATGGAAGCAGGTTCGGTTTGGCCCGGGTTCTCTTAGCCTATCTCCAAGAGGCAGAAATACCTGGGCGGTCCCAGGATGCAGACAGGCAGCTCCACCACCCCACCCCACCATGCCACCAGTGCCCCTGCCTTCACAGAACCCAGGCCTGTGCTGCCGGAAGTCTTTGGCTGCGTTCATCAGATCAACCGGGTGAAAGCATCGGGTGTTGCTGTATCCCCTCCATGGACCAGCTCCTGGTGCTGGCTGCATCATCAGTGTGCCATATGCTCCTCTTCCCTAGCTGCCTGCCCCCGGGCACGATTTACCTTTGGACACAAATAACTCAGCTGTTTGTCCAACTTTCACCAAGAATCTTCTCAGTCTCTCCTAAACCAAGAGGATTTTGCGAAAACAACATAGTGTAAGCTTTAAGCGGAGTTAATCCCAGCAAGGGAGTTTCAGTGGCCTGAAATGGCCCAGCAGGTGGATCTCAGAAAACCACCTGCCACCAAGGTGACTGGACCTCCAATGGAGAAACAGAGTCAGCCCAGCGATGGCCACAGAACCAGCTGTCCCAAAAGCAATTGAATTCAGCCAGGCTTTTTGCATGACCTGTGAGTTATGCACCGCCTACTTACAAGCGTGCTTTCACAAGGGAGGCTGCTTTCCAAATCCCCACACAGCTGCTGTCAGGAAGAGCGGAGGGCAGGGATGATTGGGCCAGTAATGGGGGGAGGGCACCTTGAAGCTTGGGAAGAGGTAGAGTTGTACCCATGGGTGAAAGGGGAGAGCTCCAGACCAGTCCCCCATGTGCTGGGACCCCCAGAATGAATGGGAAGAGAGTGCAGCTCTTTGATTCCTGGAGAAGGACCACACAGGCTCTTGGCCACGCTGGTTTGGAATGGATCCCTTCTTGGGGGAGCTGCTGAGCAGGAGTAGCCGAGCCTGGTGGTTTTGCAGCTGGCCAGGAAAGGACTGTTTGGGGCCTGGAGCTGCTGGGCTTGGGAGGAGGGGGTGCAGCCAGCTCAGCTGGGAGGAGCAGGGAACCCTCGGCCCCTCCTCGTCCCCTCCTCGTCCCTTCTCTTCTACTCAGTCACCACCTCTGCCAGCTCCAGAATTTGGATCCATCACCGTCCCCTCTTCTTAGGTGTAGTTACTGTCACGGGGTCAAAGCCGTGGCCTCCCAGGTCTGCAGGGCTCCAGTCTTGCTCTGTGCTGAAGCTGAAGCTCCAATTCTTTGATCACTTGATGCAAAAAGCTAACTCACTGGAAAAGACCCTGATGCTGGGAAAGATTGAGGGCAGGAGGAGAAGTGGGGGACAGAGGATGAGATGGTTGGATGGCATCGCCAATTCAATGGACATGAGTTTGCTCAAACTCCAGAAGATAGTGAAGGACAGAGAAGCGTGGCGTGCTGCAGTTCATGAGGTTGCAGAGAGTCAGCCACAACTTAGTGACTGAACAAGAGCAACAGCTCAGGCTCTGGCTGCAGGTGCCACAGTGTGTCTGCCCAGGAAGCCTCTCTTCACTGTGGTTTGGACAAATAACTGTTGCTGTCAGTGTTCGTGATGAAGACCCTGTGAAATTCTGGTGTGTTCCTCAACTGTGCCCATGGCTCGGCCTCTGCTGACAGCTGGGGATACTGGAGCCGTTGTTTTCCGAGCACGGCTCACAACGTTGGCCAGAATCACTCAGGGACAGTTAATCAGAAGGCAGAGGCGATAACAGCATCTTTACGATACACAGCGATGTGATAAGACGCAGACGTAATGAGAACTCTTTTCTTCTGGAAAAGATTAAAGACATGAAATCCTGGCTTAAGAATAAAAGACTGTTTGTCCCACTGAAATGAAGTGACCGGATGTCTTGATTCAGGGGAACAAGGCCTGACGCATCAAGACTAGACCCCCATGTATTTGGGGTTGTTTGCCTGGGCTTATGAGGCACCACTGAAAAGAATCCGGGCTCTGCTGGGGCTGGTCCTCCTGTAGGAAGCAGTGCCCGCCTCAAAGGCAGGAACAGGGCTGGTGGTCCAGAGCACAGGGAGGCAGGGACATGAGCCCTGAGTTGCTCTCCTGGCACCCAGGTCTGGGGGCCGTGGCATGAGCAACAGCCCCCTGCTGGTCCCCCTCCAGGGATGCTGTTCCAGTTTTCCTCCCAAGGGATCCATCGAATGGACACCATCACCCAGGCCAGAAGGATAGGACATAAAGCAGAGCTTTGGAACCACTATCCACGAAGAGGGTGTGTGTTCTTCCTGCTGATGTAGAGAGAAAGAGGGGTGTTGGTTGTCTGCTGTCCTCTGAGTTGGTGACCACATGGGTAATGGATTGAAGTCGAGAGTTGTAGGGCCAAGGATGGGCCATCAGTGACCAGCCACCTGGCCCTCGATTTCCCATAGCTGAGCCAATTTTCTACCTGTGAGCTTAGAGCAATGGATGAAGGGCTGACATTGCACCCCTTAAAAAGGCCACTATCCATCACAGCTGACACTGGCCCTCCAGCACCTCACATGGTGCCTGCTGTGTGGCAGGACCTAGATAAAAATTGTTGAATGAACTAAGGAATGCCTGCCCAAATAAAACAACCTCTAAAAGTCCCCTGTGTCCTGAACTCTGATTCTTGCCAGGTTGCTTTTCTTTCAAATCACTCAGCCTGAAAAACTTTGCTCTGAGCATGACCCTCAGTAACTTTGTTCACTGCCCAGTGAGTCCACAAAATCTGCCTCAGTCCTGAGACCTCTGTGGGGGTCTCCTGAGAAAACCAAGCAAAATTAAGCCAAAGGGAGAAATGGATCATGCTTAACAACCTCTGGTGTCCAGGCCCCATGAGACTGTGGCACGCTCCAGGTGTGGAGACAGAAAATACAGTCTGAAACTCACTTTTGCCAAAAGTGGGGGGTTTTGCCTTTGGATAAGTTGCTTGATCCCTCTGAGACTCAGTTTACCTATCTGTGAAGTCAGATAACGATGTCATCACCAAACAGACACACACACACACACACAGACATACATACATATGCTCACACAGGGTTGTTTTGATGATTAAATGAGAAGATATTTGTGATCATACCGGAGAGCAAAAAAATGCAATCACATGTCATTCTTTACTATTATACAGACGGGTTGTCTTCGGGGTCTGTCTAAGTGGACAGGGCCTGGACAGCAGTGACTCACATGGCCTTGAACTCCAGCTGTCAGACACCCTCCCAGTCCTGCCACTTTAGGATTTCTGAACATCAAATCATTTCCTGGAATAACATTTTGATGTTTTTAGTACCCACAGATGAGGAACAAGTGGATTCAACATCATTGCCTCTAGGTCTGCAAAAATGTCCTGGTGGGGCAGAATGTGATGCTGGGGAGAACCCTAAAGTTTAAAAAAAAAAATACAATAATTCAGAAGAAAGGAAAACTAGTGTTAATGAGTGCATGGCCTGACTAGACATCTATACTCATCACCCCCGGAGCCTCAACACCCCCACAGAACATGGACTGCTTGCCCTGTTTATAGAGAAGGCAATGGCGCTCAGAGAGGGTGAGTTACTTGCAGGAAGTCACAGAGTACACCCAAGCTAGGACTCAGATGAACCCCAGTCTGACTGATGCCTCTGGCTTCTCCTTCACCCCATCTCTCTCTGCCACAACTCTCAGCTCAGAAAGCGGTCACCACAGCCTCTTGGCACACAAAACGTCACCTTTCTCAGAAAACGCAGACTGTCCTCCACAGGCTCTGGTGGACCTTTAAAAATCTGTAGGCTGATAAACTTCCTCAGGCCCTGCTGGGAATAATCCAGAAAATGGCCTCCCTCTGAGAGTTAACGCCCACAGCTGCTGCACTGGTGCTACGTCAGAAACACGTCCCCAAACGTATTTGCTTATTTGGTAAATATTTACATGCTCAGGCACTCGGCCACATTCCAGCCTGGCTCGTGAAAATACCATATTTGGGAGCTTTACATTGAAGCAGAGAATGTTTGATAAACGGTGTGGAAATGACCATGAAATCAACTAGGACTTCTTGGCTTTCCTGGAGGAATCTGGCAAATTCTCCCAGTCTGTTTCCAGGAGGGCTGGGCTTGGACGTCTTCCTGTGGGAGCCAGAGACACTGGTCCCTGGTCCAGTCAAACAGGGCAACACACCCGGCAAGGTCAGAGAGGCACACGGTGAAGGCTGCCCGTGGCCTGTCCCCCCAGCCACTGGACTCGTCAGCTCCACAGCCAGAGCAGATGCCCAACCTCTTAGAGTCCCCAGCAGACTTTCAGAGTCCCCAGCAGACTGAGTTGGGGAAGTCAGGCTGGGTATCATTGCTAACACTCGTAGGGATGTTCTCTTTTATCTCTTTCCCACTTATAACATCTCTTACCTTCTGGGCTTCCAGGAAACCAAACAAAACGTCTTCAGTGCCTTGAGCATCCTGGGTTCATGAACTATGTTTACATGCTACCTACATATAAATGTCCTGCTCTTAATAAACACTTGTTGAATTCCACCAAGGAGGACTACACCCAGCACAGAGAATGTGCTTTTTCAGGGACCCTAACAACTAAACCATTTGAAATTAAAATATTTTGAATTTTAAATGTTTTGATGCTTTTATTTTTTTCTAGTTCAATTAATTTAAAACACACAAGTTTGGTTTCAAACTGATCCATCGGGATTTAGGGTTAGAAATTTTGTTCTCCTCCTTGGTAGGATTTTTTTTTTTTTTAATGACATTGGTTCCATTCATGGTTGGGGAAACAATGAATATTTGATTTCAATAAAGTGTTCAATAAATGAGAACAGCCCACTCCCATTCTCATTGCCCAACCCTTTACATGCCTGGATCCTGAGAAAAATCTTGATTCCCAGGCCAGGAACTGGATACCTTGGAGTGTCACAGCCCTTTTAGGGAAAACCACCAGCCAAGATGGAGCTCATACTCCTGGCAAACTTCATTTCTATGTCATCTTTTCCCATCATGTAATAACATATTTAATGGATGTTCACTGAGCACCAACCATGTACTAGGCACTATGCTAAGCACCATCGGGGTACGAAGGTGAAATAAAACGCGGATCATCCTGAAGCTCCTGCAGGACAACTACGCATAAAAGGGAACAGTTACAGTCACAGGGTTGACATGGGGAGTATATATATATATATTTAATATTAACAAGGATGAAGACAGAACCTTGAGAAAGACCTGTGTGTGGAGTGAGGAGGAGGAGGAAGAGGAAGAGGTAATGGGGAGACCCCTCTCCACTCCCGGGTGCAGACTCCTTCCAACCCACATAGGACGGGCCTCTCACTCAAGGCTCAGGAATACCCACAGATGAAGCAGGGCCGGGGCAAGGACCAGTGCCCAGCTTAGCACCCGATGGTCAGTGTGGGAAAGAGGAGCCAGGTCAACAGGGAAGCCGCTGCCCAGGACTGGCCCCGAGGGGACAAACCGAGGTCAGAAACCTGCCTGGCGTCAGGTGGCTGGAGCCGGCTGGCTTGGAGCCGGCAGTCCCGGTTAGTCACTCGGTCAAGCAGTTGACCCTATGATAGCTGAAGGACAGGCCATGTTCAATACGTGTCCGATTTGTAACCCTGGACTCTAAGGTATGGATCACAGCTGACAAAATCCTCAGCAGCCCCGAACGTGCTTTCCAAGCAGCTTCTCTCTGACTCTCAAGCTTCAGTGGAGAGAAAGGTCAGCCCCTCCTTCCCAATGACAAGCACGGGTCAAGACTGACCAAGCACACAGGGCAGATGGCGCAGGAGGTACGGCTGGTCCGTGGCCCGGCCCAGCACACAGCCACTCCCACCCTTTCTAGGATGGCTTTCTGCCCAGGTGTTGCCATTCAATGAGAAGTAAAAGAGTGAATGAGACCAGTGAGATGTGACAACAGAGGCTGGAACTGCGGTGGCATCGTCAGGAGAGAAGTCAGAACCTACCATCCTGAAACATCGCCAAATGGCCATGAACCTCCCTACCAGCGATCATGAGCCTTCATGCCAAGCGTTTGCTCATTTCTAAACCACGGGCAGGAATTTTAACAAGGACTGTCCACCCTGTTTAACTGCCTTCCAGGGAAGCGGCTGGAGGCTTCCTGGTGGCTCACTCCTGGGTTTCACATGTTTAAAACACATCATGTGTTTAAAGCACATCACGTGTGTTCATACATTATGTGTGCTCGTTCATCACATGTGTTCATCTCAGATGGGGATTCTCAGCAGGTGTTAATCTCAGGTGGGAATTCTCAGCAGGACTTTCTTCACTTTACATCGTGTCAAAATGTAAGCATTTATAGGGAAAGGAAAACTCACTGAAGACCAACAAACGCTGGTGACACTGCAGGTCAGGAGGCGACTGGCAGGGAGAGGCTCAAAGTTCCCGTGGGTGACCTGAGAGTCAAATCATGTCCCCTGGGCACTGAGTGGGCCCCGGGGTCCCCAGGCGCTGGGAGGCTCCAGCCAAGAGCCCCGTGAGTCACCGCAGGCCTTTGGGATTCCTAAAGGCGGGCAAACAGAGGGCTATTCTTCCGCCTGTTTTTGTTGGACGCCCAAGTGTCTCTGAAAACGGACACGTATCTCGGAGCAGATTAATGCAAAGAAAAAGTCAGGATTGGGGAGAAAAAACAGAGAGGCTGTGTAGCTGATGCTCTGCAGCCGCTCCAGGGCTCAGCCTGACAAGCTCCCGGGCATCGGGGACACCAAGGCCAGGGTTGCCAGGCTCTGGAGGGAGCGGAGGGGGGCCCAAGGAGACCCCAGGGCAGCCAGTACAGCTGCCAAAGCCGCATGGAGGCCCGGGACCCAGTGCTGACTGCCCAGCCCTGCCCCTCCCAGCACCGCTCCGCCGTCCAGCCTGTTCCAGTTTCTTCTCTGAAGGAGGCTCTTTGATGGAGCCTCATTCCGTGCTCAGTGACATGAAAGAGATGCTGGAGCTGATTATCAAAGGCTCCACACGCCAGCGGTGGGGCCTGGGGCGTGTAACCTTATCTCTTCCTCCATGTCTGCATCCTCCCGCCAGGCCAGCCAACGCACAGCTTTTCCCTCCTGAGTCCCCATCAGATGTTCCTCTGAGTGGGGATGTGAATTCATACCTTAAGCTTGTAGGGCACAGTCAGGTGAACAAGCCCCACAAAGCTAAAGGCACAGACGCTGAGCAGAAGCTGACCATGGCCCCAGGTCTGGCTGTAGGATCCTCTCTCCCTATGGTGGCCACATGGCGTCCAGACCTCCTTCTCTGCCGCCCTCCCCCGCCGCCCCCAGAAAAACCCCTACCTGGTCTCCAGGAAACCCGGTCCACCCAGACACCGGAGAAGGCAGGATATAGCAGCAGGAGTGACACAAATCAGCACAGTGACCGTGCAACTGGGTACAACCATAAAAGTCATCTTAGGATGTCTACTTCCATGGAAAACGCTCATCCTGTAATACTGAGGAATAACCGGGGATCTTAACAGCACGGGCGGAGTGACTAAAGTTTTGTAAAAATAAAACAAGTCGAGTCCACAGAGGAAGTCTGAGACTAGTGATTCCAGCCACAACTGTGGTCATGACGGAGAAAAGGGCCTGGATGGACTTTCCTTCTGTCTTCCTTTGCCTATGCATATCCCCTAACTTGTCCATAAAATGCATCATTTCCTAAAGTTACCAAAGTTCAGGATTTAACCCTACAAACCTGCCAAGTCCAGGGCTGCCCTCTCTCCTCTCCCTCTTCTCCTTCCCCTGCATGGGGCCACCCCTGCCCCCCTCACACACACCATCCAGGTTCCCCAGAGGCCCGCCTGGGCCCATAGCATCCACTGGACACTGGGTAACACTGTCTGCCTCCTCTGCGCCAAGGGGGTCAGGTCAAAGCAGAGATGCCCCCATCGTGGGCCCAGGGCTCTGCATTCGTCCACTAGACCCCCCAGCTCTCTGAGTCCTTCAGAGGCTCACAGGCCTGCTCTGCTGCCTGGAACCATCCAGGCACCCACGGGGTCAGGGTGAGGACACCCCACCCCTCACTCAGAGGCCTGGGGGCACCCCACCTCTCACTCAGAGGCCTGGCGTCCGCTGCCCTCTGCTGCCCTCAGGTGGCCGACAGCAGAGCCCTGGAGTGCAGGCCCCCACCTGCCCCTGAGCTGTCCGCATCCCTTTAGATGGTCAGCCATGCCTGGATGGACCACAGGCCGAGCTCACAACCGCACACCATGCAGCCAAGGCTTGGTCCTTTGATTGCTTCTCCCCAGGAAGCTCCCAGTGAAGGAGAGCAGGAGGCCGGGACTGGTGCTGCCCTCCCACAGTGGGCAGGCCCCGACGGGAACTGAGCTCCGTGAGGAAGACAGAGATGCGCACGGTCCTACCTGCCAGGGTGTGGCGAGAGATGTGCCTGGCAGTGTGGGGCTCTTTCACAGACTGAGTCTTCCCTGCTCCCCACCAAACAGGGCCACCAGATGGGATGCAGACACCCACAGGAGTGGAGCTCAGGTTCACAACCCACAATGCTTTGGTATAAGCACATCTCAAATGTTTCATGGGATATACTTATCCTAAAAACTTTTCATCATTCATCTGAAATCAATGTATTTGGGCATTAGGTCTGGGGGAATTTTGTTTGTCTTTATTGGTTTGGGGAGTTTGTTTCTTTGTTTCTAAATGTGGTAGCCCTCTCCCCACGTCAGCATCCCCACCTTAACAGGACTCACTCCCTGAAACGCCCACCCCCGCGTCTGTCCCCCAGCAGCACAATCATGCAGTGACACGTGATGGGCCTGTCCTGACAAGGGAAGCCAAGCGAGTTCAGAACCTCTGGCTGGAGGTGGCTGCTCCTGGGGCTCCTTCTGCTCAAGCGGTCACCTTAGGACAAGGGTACTAGCTGCTTTGGGAGTGGCCACTTCTCTCATCCCAGCTGATAATTTTTTCAAAGTCAGAGATGAAAAGCACTTTTAAGGCCCCAGCATCTCCCAAATGTCTGTTACTCATTCTCTTTGACCTTGATTTGTCTCAATTTTGTAGAAGGGCTCAGGCATGCCTGTGACTATCTGATTTGTATTCTAAGCTGATTACACTGTGGAGCTGGCATTTCCCTCTAGATAACAGCGAGAACACCCACATCTGTTTCCAGAGGCCTCTGCCATGCATCCCGTCATGTTATCTTTCTGCATTGGAAGACAAACAGAGCAGCAGCCCCCACCCCCCAGGGAGACCTGTTGGAATTGCCTGGAGGTGCCGGGGTGGATAGGGTTTCCCAGGTGGTGCTGGTGGTAAAAGAACCTGGCTGCCAATGCAGGAGACGTAAGAGACATAGGTTCAATTCCTGGGTTGGGAAGATCCCCTGGAGGAGGGCATGGCAACCCACTTCAGTATTCTAGCCTGGAGAATCCCATGGACAGAGCCTGGTGGGCTACAGTCCGTAGGGTCGCAAAAAGTCAGACACGACTGAAATAAGTGAGTACAGCACTGCACAGCAATCTCATTGTGTTCTTCCTTTAATTCAACTAAGCACCTCTGGGGTACCATATACATGGTTAGGAAGACAGTGAGTAGGTGAATAAGAAGGTAGATAGGTAAGTAAGTAGGTTGGCAGGTAGTTAAGTAGGAAGGCAAGTGGGTAGGTAATTAAGAAGGTAAGCAGGTAAGCAGGTGGGTAGGTAAGTAGGAAAAAGAACACATGCACACATAGCCATGAACATTTGAGACAACTTAGAAAATGAACCACAATATGTTGTTTGTTGTTTAGTCATTAAGACATGTTGTTGAGTCATGTCTGACTCTTTGCGACCCCATGGACTATAGCCCACCAGGCTCCTCTGTCCATGGAATTCTCCAGGCAAGAATACTGGAGAGGGTTGCCATTTCCTTCTCCAGGGGATCTTCCTGGATGTATACACAATATACAACAGAAAAACGAATAGTAAAATTAGAGTCAAAGTCTGATTGACGAGCAAACAGACATACAGCACCAGGCACTGGGGCACGGGGATGCAGCCACTGGGGACCCAGTCCCGAGTCCCCTGTGACAATGCAGGATCCACTTGTCACTGTTAGGTGAACAGAAGATTCATCTCGGGAGCAAAGCTTTCTCTGCTCTGCAAGTTCTTAAGTAAACCTTTGTGTACTTTGGGTAATGCGATCAAGTCCTCCTCTTTGCTTCTCTGAAAGACCCCGGTTTGTTCTTCAAACGTGCATTTCTGTGTCAGCTTCCCTCTGTGAAACTGAAGATGTGACACTAAATCTTAATCCAGCGACTGCTTTTCTGTGGGGAGCTAAGGTAACAAGGTCCAGGCACACGGCTCTTGAATGCTTAGTCATGTGCACAGGTCTTGTGCTCTGCTTTCTGTCTTTGAGTATCTAACCCCAGAGACAGGAAGAGCTCTCAGTGCCTGGGCATCGGACACCCCATAAACATCCCAGCTAGGAGCTGCAGATGCACTGGACTCTGATACCCAGGAGTTGGGACACCAGGCAGAGAGAAAAGGTGACAATTAAGGGAGAAAATAATAGGCTATAACTGGAAGATTCTTGATAAGATCGTGTGTTTACAGTCCCCGTGGCCAAACACAGACACAGTCCAAGTGCCAATGTCAGCTCCTTGCAGGCTTGCACCCTCACATCTACTCAGCAGTTTCTGCATTAACCACACCTCTCATCTCTGAGTGTTACGTTCAGCTGGTTTACCTTATAGAGCTTCTCGGGTCCTTGTCTGTTTTCCCTTATTCTCTGCCACCTGCCTGCTCATTCTGACACGTCTTCATTCCATGGAAACACAAATCCTTTCTTATTCTAGCTGCAAACCAGACCTGCAGGTGTGGTCTCTGAAAGAATAAATGAAGAGAGAAGGTGAAAATTGAGTCATGCTTGAATAAATGTATATCCAGTCCAGAAAATGTCTATTGAGCTCTGTGTCTGCCAGGAACCGTGCTGGGATTGAGCTTTCAGAGCTGAGAAAGGCAAATCCTGCCCACTAGGGAGCTCACTAGAGAACAGAGGAGCGTGTGCTGTGGGTCCATGATCTGAGACAGGAAATCAAGCCGGTCAGCAAACCCATCTGCCTCTCTGCACTGAGGTTCTGCGACAGAGGAATGACTGGAAAGGCTCGCTGGCTGCAGAGGAGGAGTAGTGATGCAAAAGAACAGGACTGCCTACCCCAGCATCCCACACCTCAGTTCCTGGCTAAGTTAGTCTTCTGTGTATTTATAGTAATTCACGTTCTACGAAAGGTTACTTCACTCAGTAACACTGAAACATCTGATCAGCCCTGAACTTCCCTTCTGATCTCTAGCTTGAGCATTAGGCCGATTGAAGCATCTTATGATTGCATCAACTGTATAATATCACCCTTTCCCATCTTTTCATTCCACACTGCAAAAGTCTTAATGGCTTTATTTGCTCATCTTGGGCCCTTTGCCCATCCAAAAGTCTAAAATACATCATAAACACTGTGAGACATCTTAAATATTTTAAGTCATAGTTGATATTTTCAAGATGACTCGGCCTTTAGATACTTTTATTTCACGGACTTGTTTCATTGTTGGCCACATCCTCTTGAGATGCAAGCGTGTAACTAACTATAGCTCATTATCATAAGAGGGGCAAGCTTCAAAGAAACATCTAATCATTCACATCAAGTTCTCAGTTTTTCCTTGACAGACTTATCTATCGATGCCAGACTTAACTAAGCCCTAGTGTCTCCCAGGCTCAAGGAGATCTTGCCTGGAGGAATCTCCCAGAACACAGCCACTTTCAAGTATTTCTGGGATGTTTTAGAGGTGAAGACAGTCTCGCATTAAATCAGCAGCAGGCAAACTTTTTATCACAGCCAGGCAAAATCTTCTGACTTCACAGCCAGGCGAATGCTTCTGACTGCTGTTTCATAGCATAATCTCTGTTTTCTGTAGCTCTTCCCAGAGATCAGAAACCAAAAACTGTACCATGCTTTTGTTACTGCCACCTCTGCAGGAGTTCTTTGCGTCTTTCTCCTGCAGAGGCCCTGACCTACCAGGTGAGAAGTTCCAGGGTCTCTCTTCATTGCTGGGCCGAGCGCTCACATCTTCGCATGCAGTGATCCAACTGTCTTCCCGGCAATCAGGAAAGAGTCCACCTCGGCTACCCCAGCCTTCTCCTCAGGGAACATTTATAGAGGAATTCCCACAGACAAAGCTGCACTGATCCTGGTGTACATGTTGGTCAAAGTGAGCCCTAGAACAAGACACACAGAGGGTAGCAGTAGCCCATGGGCTCAATGACCACCAGGGGCCAGGGGCCAGGACACCGAGGAGGCGGCGACCACTCTATCCTGAGGACTTGGCAGGAGCCTCGGAGATGGTGACCTTTGAACAGGACTTAAAAGGTCAATAGTCATTCCCCAGACAGAAGAGAAAGGGCCTGAGGCGTTCCAGATGGGAAATGTCATGTGCTCATGTGCCAGCTAGAAAAATACAGATGGAGAAACATGATCCTTTCTGTTGTGGACGTAATAAGGATGAGCGTGTGCAGGGCCTGGAGGTGGGAGCATCCAGCGAGAAGTCTGAAACTGGAGGCCAGAGCTCAGGAAAGGTGCTGAAGCCACGGCGAGGCTGCTCTCAGCCAGGACGGGGGAAGTAGACAGAGAAAAGGAAGTGGCTCAAGGCAATAAGCATAGAGCCGGGGGTATTTCTCTTTTCTGAAAAAACTACAGAGAGCTGGACAAGAGCCTCGCCAGCAGAGTCCAGAACACAATCCCACCCTCCCGTTGCCTATGCCTGCCGAGGGTTGCTGCCTCGGACTCTCCCATCAAGGGGACAGATGTGGACCCTTTCCTGGCTTCAGCAGCCCGAACTCCATCCTCTATTTTCCATTCACTCTAACGCTCTTGATTGCTTTTTCTTCTGCATTGTCCCATGTTTATAAATGGATGCAAAATAATTTGTGGAGTAAGAAAGTTTATAAATAAAACCCCTCTATAGCCTCCCAATAAATTTATTTTTTTTGACTGAAGTTAGCCAAAACTGGTTTGTGTTGCTTGCTACCAAAGAACACTTAATCACCCTGCATTTGATTACACTGTCCTGGCCACCCCACAGACTGTCCTGAGGACAAGTAGACCACCGGGTGTGAGAGCATCTTGCTGGCCATAAAGCTCTGGAGGGGGTTTGGCATCTTCACCATGTGGATTCAAAGTCACAGAGAGAACAGGCCAAGAACACAAGTCCTAGAGGCTCGGAAATTCCCACTGCATTGGACTCATGGAGCTTAGAGTCCATCATGACAAGGCAGCCCAGTGCCCAGAGAGAACGATGTGCATGGTGCGCTGCAGACGTGTTCTCCATGGGCCCCAAGCACCTGGCCAGCAGCACCAGCACTGCCCACTGCAAGCAGGCATCACAGGCTGGGTTTGTGGTTCACAGATTCAGTGGGATAAATCCTCCGTGCCTCAGAAACCAGCTAAACAAACAAGGGAGCGCATGACGTCAGTGCCTGCTTTGTCTTCTGAAGACCAGGAATGGGTAGAATGATGCTGGGGTTATAATTAGCTCCATTGAGATGCTTTGTAAAATGCCCAGCAGTTTTGATGTGAACCATCCAGCCTGCCGTTTCCTTGGTTTCCTATTGTGGCTCTTTCCAGCCATAATACATGAGCCCAGAACACTGTTTGTTCTCTTAAAAGAAAGGGCTTGCCTTGAGAGTAGGGCTTCCCTCGTAGCTCCAGTCGGTAAAAAATCTGCGTGCAGTGTAGGAAACCAGGATTCGATTCCTGAGTCAGAAAGATCCCCTGGATCTTGGAAATGGCAAGATCCATCCATCAAGGAAATGGCAACCCACTCCAGTATTCTTGCCTGGAGAATCCCATGGACAGAGGAGCCCGGCAGGCTACAGTCCATGGTGTCTCAAAGAGTCGGACATGACTTAGTGACTAAACCACCACCACGGTGAGAGCTCAGGGTGGGCTCTGTCTGCTCAGCCAGCTGATGACTTCTAAATACCTAGTCAAGAGGTAAGTGCTTATCCCACTGGTCTCTGTTGTACACCGTCAAGAAGAATTTTAAATCCTAAAGTGAACAGAAATGAAATGCACAAGCCAGCCTTGCCCCTCAGTTTTTAGTGCAGAAGCACAGCTTTCCTTGACTTGGTGCCCAGCGTGTGCAAGATACTATGCATGGACCTCCCTGGTGCCTCAGTGGTTAAGAATCCACCTGCCAATGCAGGAGATGCAGGTTTGATCCCTGGTTCGGGAAGATCCACATACTGTGGAGTCACTAAGCCCTCAAGCTGCAACTACTGAGCCTGTGCTCTGGAACCTGGGAGCCGTAACCACTGCGCCCACATGTTGCAACTACTAAAGGGCTGTCCATGGAAACCAAGGCCTCCCTGCAGAGTTTGGGAGGAAGAGCTATGGCGACCATGGAGTGCCAGGCACTGGAAGCTACAGCCTGGCCCTGGAGATGGTCCTTGTGAAGCCTCCGCCCGGGGAACCTCGGGAAGGGCACTGCACACGGGGTCATGTGGCAGTAGGGGTTTGCCGGCCCCCCAAGCGGCAGTCATCATCTGCCCAGGAAGGGTCTGCTCTGCACCTGCCATCCTGCTGCTGGTGGGGGGGAGGTGAGAACCCTGGGTGCACCCCGCCATCCGAGAGCAGTGCCCAGGAGGCAGGCGGATGTGGTCTGAGCTGCAGAGCAGCACAAAGGGCACCCCGGGCCCTCAGACCTTCGGGGTTAGCAGACCCACTCGTATGGTGCTGGTGAAACTCATTTTAATCTCCGCAGTGTGATCACTGCAGTGCCTTAGATGCAATGACACATCTCAGAACCTCACTCAGAAGAGTTTCAGAGCCTCTCCCCCCATTTGCCTGCTACACCTTAACAGACGGTCGATTAGGTATCCACCCAGGTCGACTTTACTCTAACCTGGGCAGGACGTGCGAGAGGCTCTGAGCTGCACCCTCCATGGGCCGAGACATCACAGAACCTCCCCAAAGAAAGCTCCAGATGACACAGAGTAGCCATAGAGCAGCTAAGGGGCAGAAGGAAAGACACCACTCAAGAAAGCACCTTTCTTGTTGACTCGGGACCAGAGCAATTTGTTTGTTCGAGGATTTCATTTTTCACGAGTTAAATCAGTCACGATTTCCGAGCACACAATTTGGTCAGAACCACGGATGTGCTTGCAGATGAGACCAGAGAGAGCACTAGGTGGGCTTTGGACCACTGGGCTTTCCCCAGTTTTGAGGAACAGCGGTCATACTGATGCTTCAACCCAGGGAACATCCTCAGGCCCCAATTCCTTTTAATTCCCTTTTCAGTCCAGTGTTCAAGGCCCTGTGGTCACCAGTGCTCTTGGAAGTTCTGCCTTGGAGGCTCTGGGAGCGAGAGCCAAAGCCCATCCAGCCCCCACTCCCCCAAGCTGGCAGGATCACCCACTGTGGTCTCAAACCACATTTGCACAAACCATCATTTTCTTGGATTTCTAGGTTCTGTTCTCATGCACAGGCCAGGCTTGGGAAGTTGTGCAAAGCTCAGGAAGTGAATTCCTCATAAGAAAATGATTTATAACATGACCGCCCTAGGGCTACGCGCGGTCAGAATAAGTCCAGCTCAACTTCTCCCCAAGTTCATCAATTATTTCTCCCTCAGCCCCTCCCTGCCTGCCCCACCACACACATGCGCACATTCATGCACACACACTGCCCTCAGCTCACTTGGGTCATGCCCCTGTTTTCACATCTGTGTCTCCCTCACTGGCCAGCCATGCCCCAGGACTGTGACCCAGCTGGGAACCCTGGTCTCAAATGTCGGCCTGGAGAGTAACCCCCGCTGAGGGTCTTCAGACACCAGTTGCCCCTTGGTTGGCAGCTCATCCACACCAGCCAGAGTCTCAGAGCCTTTCTAGAAGGTCCTGCCCACTCCAAGTGGATAGTGAACAATAAGAAAGGCAAGTACCAAGCAGGCTCCTATGTCGTCTTCACCCTCAGATCAGGACAGCGTCCTTTGGGTGTCCCAGTGCCCACCGAGAGCCCAGTGGGACCCAGTGAGGCAGCTGACATCCAGCCTCAGGAGTGTGGGCGCCATGATCCTCAGAGCAGCGGTGGGGTGGTGTGAGGAGGCCCCTGGGTGTCTGATACTCTTTCCCTCCAAGTGGCCCGGAGACCTGTTTTAAGCAGGTGGGGGAAGGTAGGGTAGGGGGGATGATCTGTAGTTTCCCTGTCACCCCTTCTTCTCTGGGGGCCTTCAGAAACATGGCCTTAACACACGGCCTTCAGAGACATTTCTAATCGGTTGCCCTGTGCCCCACCAGGGTGACTGGCACTGACCCTCTGTTTCTCTTGCAAGAAGCAAAAGCAGGAGGACTTGCCTTCACGGTTTGAATAGCCTGCGTTCTGGCCCCAGATCAGAAACTTGGAATGACTGGGCTGCCAGTTTGCTCCTGTGTGTTGGGTTCCTTGGAGGAAGCTTGGACCTGTGTCCTTGCTGTTGGCCCAGAAAGAGGGCTGGCTCAGCCTCTCTCAGAACACGCATGGGTTTGCACGGCAGCATCAGAGGAGGGAAACGAATCCTGTGCTCTGTGGTCCCTATCAACTTCCTGATGATCAGCAAATGTCATGGACAATTAACCATCTGCTTCCAGGGACATGCTGGACGTGGACAGGGGCATAGACAGTGTCGCCGAGGCAGGCATGCCTCCAGGGTATCAAACCACAGGGAGAATCTAGGGTCACACGGGGTGTGGGCTCTGGGCACAGATGGAGCCAAGTCCCAGTCCAGTTGTTCCCAGTGGCTCTTACGGATCACCCAGGAGCTTGACTCCTCCTGACACACTTACTGAATTTCACTCAAACTCATGAAGAATACAGATTTGTCCATTTGAAAATCATAAAAATCTCCCAGCTGGAGAAGACTTTAAAGTCACTTATTTCAACCTTTTTTGTGACCCTCGCACCACAGGTAGGTACGAAATCTCCCCATCACGGGCTCGACTGGAGGGTCCCATCATGCTGAGCCCCCTCCCCCACAGCGTGTCCTGGCCCAGCCTCACAGGAGCAGCGCCTACACCGTCCAGGGGCCCGTCAGCTCTCTTAGCCGAGGTGTGTGTCGCCTCCCCCATTTCTCATACAGCATGGGTGTGGGCCCCGAGGCCCCAGCTCTCCTCTTGGCAAAGTGTCCCATCAGATGTGCCCCTGATGTGGAGAGAGGCGCCCCTTGCAGGACCAGTTGCACTGCTCGGTGGTCCAGCAAAGTGTGAGTGGGATGAGCCCTCATGCCTTCAAAACCGCGTTTCTTTTAACGCAGTGGCAGCTCAGATTCCCGCCAGGCACGACCCTCCAGGACTGAGGATTAACTTCATCCTCAACCAGTTTGCAGCCCGTCCCAGCCCATCTCAGCCCATCTCAGCCTGTGCCCACTGGCTCCCATCACCCCTCCCCAAGCTTCCTGGACCCAAGAGCCAGGCCTTTTGTTTGCCGGGCATTTTAATTTAGAAGTAGACAGCTAAATCACAAATCAAAATCAGGGCACACCCACCCACATCCTTCGAAAGTTGCCTGAGAACATCCAACAAACAAGATCCAAGAGGAGAGCAAGAATGGTCGAGCTGACCTGAAGCCCAGCCCTCATCTCCTCTGGACACCTGTGCCCTATCCATTTTAGTCGGTGATTCATTCAAGCCCTGCAGGGTCCAGCGGCCTCAAGGGATGAAGCCATCTATTAAAGCAAATGTTCTGATGTCTAGAGCCACGGGGCCTTTCTCTCTCTTCAGCCCATGGAACACAGCCGGGGGCTGGGGCCAGCAGAAGGGCCCAGCGAAGATGAGGCCTCCTGGTCCCAGAGGGGCTGCCAGAGCGCCAGGCAAACCAGTGCTCTCCCACCTGGCCCACCATGCCGGCTACCTGGCACCCAGGGCTGGGTGCCCCCACTAGACTCCGGCAACAACAAGCACCAGTGCCACCTCTGGGGTCCCCACCACAGTAGTGGGATGTGCCAAGCTTCCCTCTTGTTTTCCTTGAGTCTCAGTCTCTGAACAGTGCTGGTAGAAGGAAAGGAAGAGAAGGGAGGATGAAGAAGGCAAAGATGGAGAGACACAAGATGAGACCTGGGCCTCTTTGAAAACCTGGACAGAACTCTGCACTCCGATGTTTTGCAGGAAAGCAGACTCTGAGAGGGACAGTGTGCACTGACCTCTCTGCTTGGAGAGAGAAGAAATTTGTCCTTCCAGCATGCATGGAGAAAGGGGGCTTCCCCAGTGCACCCAAGCCACCAGCCAGGGTCACAGCCTGGACACCGAGTCCAGCAGGAGGGCCGGCCTCGAATTCCCTAACAGCAGTGACCCTGGGCGAAGGCCCTTCCCGCTGGGGATGTGGGGTCTTGTCCACTGAGGGGTAACCCTGAGTGCTCGCCCGCTACCCCAGGGCCTAGAGACTGAGCACAGAGGATCACCCTCCCCACGGGTGATCTTTGCTCCTCCTGGCTCATAAATCACATTTCGTTACCAGCCCACGAGTTCTCCTTGGGACTGACTTCTTTGACTCCGCTTTTGGTTGAAAGGAAAATGGAGTGCAGCAAGCAGCACGACTCAAGCTTTTCCCCAAACTTTTCCACGGTGCTGCTGGTGTGGCTCCTCTGATGTGGGGGGTGTGCTGGCCAGAGGCACCCACTCTGCTCATACGCAGCTGGGGAGCAGAAACACTACCGGAGCATCACCATTATTCGGCGGGCCTTTCTGTGGCGTCTCCGTTTTTAACTGCAGTTTCCTTTGGAAATGCTCAGAGCAAAGACATCTGTTTCCCTTCATTGGGATTTTTATGTTCTTCCAGCCAAAAAAGGAGAGGACAGAGTCCATTAATTCAGCCTAGTAATAATTACAATGTCCACATAAATTCTGTTGGGTTTGGTGCTTTCAAATATTGAAGCCTCCACCCCCTCCTCCCCTCCTGCTTTCTCAGTTGAGAGGTGAAGATGACAAGAAAACCGGGACGACCCTGGAGGTCTTGCCAGCCATAAGGAACTTGCCACCAGCTCTCCAGGAGCACAGTGACGTCCCCAAGACCCCCAGACAGTTTGAGGACATGGTCACTCAACATGCCATGGGCCCAATTCCGTGGACACAGGGAGATTCAGACCGCCCCACATTTTATTTGCTGAAAAAGTAAAAATCTGCCCCAGAGAAGAGGGGGCAGAAGGAGGCGGGGCCAGGACGTGAAAGCCCACATAAGTTAAGAAACTTGGACTTCTTCCTTAAAGCATGGGCTCTCAACTCCTCGGAGGTCAGGACTGTGTCACACATAGCTCCTGTCGTCCAGGTTCTAAGCCTGGTGTGGAGCCCACAGTCCAAGCTCTGCATATCCCAATGAGTTGAGGTGATTGATGGATTTCAATTCAGCACCAGTGCCCCTCAGGAAAAAAAGAAAACTGATGGTGTTCGATAATGACACCAGGAAGCCTGATTCTCTGGGACCTCAGAAGCTTCACAAACTCTCAACATGTGCAGCTTTTGTACCAAACAACCTAATTAGTTTTTTCACAAAATCATCTGGGTATGCACTCTGCACGCTTCTCAGGAGAGCACCTGCAGACTCTATAGGAAGCAGGTTCATCGACCATCATGGTTAGGCAATGCCAGCAGCAGTCTGGCCCTCGAGGTCAGCAGGCAGGCGTTGGCCGCAGCCTCTCTGCCCGCCCTCCTCCAGCAGCCACAGCGGAGCCAGGACAAGCTTCCTTATTTTGTTCCTGTTGCATGTCCAAGCTCCTACGTTCACGCACTGTGCCCCCGCCTAACGGGATGCACACAGGGGGCAGTCTGCACGCCCAACTGCCCAGCTCCCCTGTTAACCGACCGACTGTGAGAGCCCCTGTGCTCACCTAGAACATGCAAAAATGATCACGTGGGGTCAAACTAGCACAGCAAAGAAAGCCATCAACAAAATGAAAAGGCAACCTATGGAATAAGAGAAAATGTCTGCACATCATATATATGATAAGGGGTTAATATCCAAAAAATATTAAAAAACTCAAACAACTGCAAAGTGAACAAACAGGGAGCTCCCTGGCGGCCCAGTGGCCAGGATTCAGAGCCTTCACCGCTGCAGTCCGGGCTCACCCTGGGTCAGGGAACCGAAATCCCACAGGCCATGAGGCGTGGCCAAATATATATGCATGTACATATGTATCTCTATATATTCATATATATTTTCATATTGTTGTTCAGTCACTCAGCCGTATCTGACTCTTTATAACTCCATGGACTGCAGCATGCCAGCTTCCCTATCCTTCACCAGCTCCCAGAGTTCGCTCAAACTTTTGTCCATTGAGTCAACAAAAAGAGCAAACAATTCAGTTTTCAAATGAGCAGAGGAATAGACGTTTCCCCAAAGAAGACATACAAAAATGGTCAACAGGCTTGTGAAATTAAAATCAAAACCACAATGAGATATCACCTCATACCTGTCAGGAGACTACCACCAAAGAAACAGTAATAAATGCTGGTGAGGGTGTGGCGAAAAGGGAACCCTGATACAGCAGTGGTGGGAATGTAAATTGATGCAGCCACTGTGGAAAACAGTGTGGAGGTTCCTCAAAACATTAAAAACAGAACTACCATATGACCTTACAATTCCACTCCTGCGTTTGTATTCAAAGAAAATGAAAACACTAACTAGAAAAGGTGCCCGCACTCCAACGCTCGCAGCAGCATTACTGACAACAGCCAATACGTGGCAATAAACTCAGTGTCCATCAACTGATAACTGGGTGTGTGAATACACACACACGCACTGGACTACAACTCAGCCACAGAAAAGAGAGAAACTTTGCCATTTGCAGCAACACGGATGGACCAGGAGGGTCTTCTGTGAATAAAGTCAGACCCAGAAAGAAAGGCTGTATGTTTTATGTTTCAACCGCTGCCTTCTTTCATAAATTAAGTTTTACTGGAACAGGGCATGCTCCCTCAACTACATATTATCTATGGTGGTGCTTTGCTACAACGGATGTGTTGAGTAGTTGTGACAGAGACCACGTGTCCTGTAATATCTGAAATATTTGCTATCTGGGCCCTTTGCAGGCAAACTTTTCCCAAAACCTCTGGTCAAAAGAGGTTATCTTCTCTGTGGTAACGAACAGTTCCAAAATCTCAGTGGATTCACACACTGGGTCTGGATAAACCCCAGGCACGTTGTTCCCCATGGAAAAACACAACGTCTCGAGCCCATGACTCTGCCACCACAACACAGAGCTTCCTGGATCACCGAGTAAGGAAGAACACACAGGGTCCTCACCTCCCCACCCGCACCATGACTCCACCCGCAGAGCTTCAAGGCGCCTGATCAGGATGGCTGGAAGCAGACAGAAACCAGGTATTGGTAGGAAATATAATATCTACCAAACAGATTTTATTACATCTCAGTAATTTCTTTCCATTCGTATTAAAAAGTTTTTATTTGGTTGTTAAATCTTCAACATGTATTGAAAGATTCTTATGGGTTTTCTCCATAGGAAATGCAAAGTAATAAATTATGCTCATAACTTTTCTGTGGGGGACTCATTCATGTGTTGCTGCAATAAAGTCTATTTAGTGAAATTTTTATGGCAGTTGACTTTTATATATTAATATTTTATTTTGCAGCTATATCCATGTGTGAGATTAGGCTGTTGTTTTCCCTTTTAGTATTACCTTTATCATATTTTATGCTGGGAAAATCTCAATCTCCATATTCATTAAAATCACAAGGAGCTTTTGCAAAACACCAATGTTCATATGTTTTGGACAGTTAGGCACAATGAGGAGACAAGGGAATATGTCCCAAACAAAAGAACAAGACAAAACTTCAGGAAAAGAACTAAACAAAACAGAGATAAGCAATCTTCCAGGTAAAGGGTCAAGAGTAGGGACTTCCCTGGTGGTTCAGAGGCTGGGACTCCATGCTCCCAATGTGGGGGGCCAGGCTTCAGTCCCTGGTCAGGTAACTAAATCCCACAAGCTGTGATTAAGATCCAGTGCAGTCAAATAAATAAAAATAAATATTGAAAAGTAACCATAATAAAACTACTCACTGAACTCAGAAGAATGGAGGAACACATTGAGAATGTCAACAAAGAGATAAAATATTAAAAAGAACTGAGTCAGAGCTGAAGAATACAATAATCTAAAATTTTAAAAATATACTAGAGGAAACCAGGAGCAAATTAGATGATACAGAAGAATAGACTGGGGATCTGGAAGACAGTGTAGTAGAAATCACTCCCATCAGAACCAGCAAAAAAAAAAAAAAAAAAGAAGAAGATAGTTTAAGAGACAACATCAGGCTTACAAACATTGCCATATAAGGGTCCCAGAGGGAGAAGAGAAAGATAAAGGAAAATAAAACCTAGTGGGGGAAATAATAGCTGAAAACATTCCTAACCTACTGAAGAAAAGAGACATGCAGGTCCAGGAAGCACAGAGAGACCCAAACAACTTGAACCAAAAGGCAAATTCCTTTAAAGGAGTGATAAATAGACTGATGGCTGACTTCTTACAGGACCAGTGGGAGCCAAGGACAATGGAAGCATGTTTTTAAAGGACTGAAAGAAAATAACTGCAAACCTAGATGGTACACCCAGCAAAAATATCGTTGCAGGATATAGATGAAATGATGACATTTTCAGATAAATCATTTAAAAGACAGGCTGTAGCAAGGGCAGGATAGGACACATCAGTGCTCAGGAACACCATTCAAACACAGCAGAATCTACTGGGAAGCAGCAGACCCTGCCAGTGGCAGTCAGGTTTCCCAGTTCCTCTCTGCCTGGTTTTGGAAGTAGAATGGACACCTTTGGTCAGTTGTGAGGGGTGGAAAGGCTGGCAGGATAAAAGGTCTACGATCCTCAGTCTTTACTTCATGGTCCCAAGACGACCGCTTTGGTCCCAAAGCCAACCAGATTCACATTTCAATCTGGAAAACAGTATCAAGGAAAAAAATGACATAAGGAAAAATAAGAAATGAAATGTCCCAGTAGCTTCCAGCAGTCTCCCACTTACTTCTGACTGCTCATATCATGTGATCATCCCCCCAACAAGCAGTGTCGATGTTTTTACCTAGCAAATGCCACCCCAAACAATGGCAGGGTCTGTGGATGCAGAAGGAAGGGAGTGATGTGGGCAGGTGGGCCTTCACAGCTAAGTCAGTTTCACAGGAAATACACCATCCAAACTATGTCAAAACTCAATGGAATGCCTGCTTTGCAGTCAACATTTTCTTTAAGGTTACATTCTAGTCTCTGAAAGTCTGTGTGGCATCTTTTGGTTGGTTTGTTTCCTTTTTACAGATGCTTCCAGGCTGAATTTGTGGAACATGGTTTGGACACCACAAAGACTGTTTTATTCTTTATGGTCAATCAAAAATGTCTTCTTAGAAGTCAAAGAACATCATTAGAAATGGTATGCAAAGGAATAAATCTAAAACTGTTCCCCAAAAGTTAAATTCAGATTTTTTTTAATTGATAAGTGTCCTGAGGCATCATTCCTTTCCATTGAGGTAGGTCGAGGAAGTGTATTTATTCATCCTTAGGATAAACCATATACTGGCGATAATGAACTCCACCCATGCCTCACTCTCTGCACAGCCTAACGAGAAGCAGACGGTCCCAGTGGCCCCCACCCTCTCCTTTTCCTTCAAGGCTGGCAGCTTCAGAAGGAGCTGCTCGTGGAGCAGGCCAATCATTCCCTTCGTCCTGGTGCACTGTGCCAGGCAGAGGGGAAGATGCCCCCTCGCAGGGGAGACACTGCCATTCACTTACAGACTGGCCATGGGACCAGAGCTCCTCACCCAGAGGCATCATCCCCTCTGCCCACTTGCCCAGGTGGAGGGTTTGCACAGATGAGGTCAGGATCCGGGCTCCAAGACCAGCTCCCCCACCGGGACAGTAAGTTCCTGACCATCAGCTTGTGACTGTGGAGGCACCCTCTTCAAAGACAACAGCTACACAACTCAGCAAGGAGCTGGCCACTCAGGAAGGTCCCCTTTCAGAAGGTCCTGGGTGACCCAGATAACTGACCTGTCGAGTGACCCACTGCTGTCTGCCTGCACCCCAGTTCTTACCCTTATGCTTTCAATTGCCAATAAAGAGTGAACCTACAAAACACAGAGCACCCCACCCGGGACCCTAATAAAGGCCGAGCCCCCGGTCCTCACTCCTTCCCTCCCTCAACCTTGACCTCAGTGTGTGGTCAGGGTGTGCCGCACGTCCTCCAAGACTGCTAAGTCATAAATCGTCTTTTTTCCAAAGTTTCCTGGTGCTTGTTGCTGAGGTGCATTCTGCAGTCATAAGACCCACAAGGCCTGATCCAGCCACATCCTTGGACCCCGGTCAGGGAGATGTCTGTAGGGGCTGCTGCAGGTGGGATGATTGACGTGAGCACCTCAGGCATCTCTAGCCAGAAGCATCACTGTCATAGACTGAGACTGTCAGGAAACACTCTGCTGTGAAGATGTGTGTGCAAGCTAAGTCACTTCAGTTGTGTCTGACTCCTTGCTAACCCGTGGACTGCAGCACAGGCTTCCCTGTCCTTCACCATCTCAGAGCTCATTCAAACTCATGTCTATTGAGTCAGTGATGCCATCCAACAATCTCCTCTGTCACCCCCTTCTCCTCCTACCCTCAGTCTTTCCTAGAATCAGAGTCTTTTCCAATGAGTCGGTTCTTTCCTTCAGGTGACAAGGCATTAGAGCTTCAGCTTTAGCATCAGTCCTTCCAATGAATATTCAGGGTTGATTTCCTTTAGGATTGACTGCTTTGATATTCTTGTAGTCCAAGGGACTCTCGGGTCTCTCCAGTACCACAGTTCAAAAGCATCAATTCTTAAGCACTCAGGCTCCTTCCTTTATGGTCCAGCTGTCACATTCTACATGACTTCTGGAAAAACCATAGCTTTGACTATATAGACCTTTTCAGCAAAGTGATGTCTCTGCTTAGGAGATTTACTTTTTAAATTTCTGTTGCTTTCAAGCCCGTGTTGAAGCTTTCCTCTTTCCCTCGCCAAGGTTCAACCTGAAAGTCAGTACACAGGCCTCTTACACATTAGCCAGATGGGCAGGGTGTGCACATGGAACCCAGAATTCAACCACTTCAACTGTTAACTTAAAAAGCTGCTCATCAAGAATCAGATAGAAAAGCACACAACGCCTTACGCAATTATCAGATATTGTAAAAAATTAAAGCTTACAATGAAAGCCAGTAATGAAATTAAAGGTATTATTCTATAGCATCTTTTCATTAAAGACATCACTAGCGTTTACCCACATTATTGCTATAATTATCCCAATTTTATAATGGAAAAACAAACTTTACATCAGCTGTTATCTTTTGAAGGAGAGAGAAGTTTCATATCTATCCTTAGAATCAAGACAAACGCTTCCTTCATTTGGTAATGACACTTTGCATAATAAACATAAAAGTCTGATTTGTTTGAGATGATAAACCAGCTCGCTGGGGTTGCCCGTCCCCCTCAAGACTTGAGACTGCACTGCCACCTGGCGGCAGAATTAAGTTCGACAACAATTCATTTGTGAGCTTGCCAGCCTTTGGGAAAGACCAACAGGCAATGGCATCCCACTCCAGTACTTTTGCCTGGAAAATTCCATGGACGGAGGAGCCTGGTAGGCTGCAGTCCATGGGGTCGCTAGAGTCGGACACGACTGAGCGACTTCACTTTCACTCTTCACTTTCATGCATTGGAGAAGGAAATGGCAACCCACTCCAGTGTTCTTGCCTGGAGAATCCCAGGGACGGGGGAGCCTGGTGGGCTTCCGTCTATGGGGTCGCACAGAGTCGGACACGACTGAAGCGACTTAGCAGCAGCAGCAGCAGCAACATGCTGGTAAAGATTGAAGGCAAAAGGAGAAGAGGGCGCCAGAGGATGAGATGGTTGGATGGCATCACTGACTCAATGGATATCAATCTGAGCAAACTCTGGAAGATGATGAACGACAGGGAAGCCTGGTGTGCTGCAGTCCATGGGGTCTCAGAGTTGGACATGGACACAATTTAGTGACTGAACACACACACCCACACACACACACAAAACACACACACACAGCCTTTGGTTTACTATTTTTAAAAATGAAAAGGTGGTTATCATTTAACTTAAAAAAAAAATGGAAGGATTTTTTTTCCTGGCACCACAGGATTGAAGGTGCCAAATTAAAACAAAATGTCCAAATCTTCTTAGAAAGCCATTAGCCCCATCTAGCCCCTGGAACAAAGCCCAACCCCACTGACACCTGGAACCCAGTGAGTATCCCCCCAGGTACCCCATGGAGGTCACACTACACTTCCAATATCCCTGTTTGCTTTAAAACCCAGTCGTGCCTCTCGGCCAAAGCCAAACAGCAAGGCTCTGGAGGTTAGGAAACCTACCAATTAGTGACCTAGTTTTAGAAAACCTGAAAGCTGCTGCGAGCACAGGTGTTACTTGAAACCAGTGAATTCTGGTGATTCTCATTTCAAACATGTCACAGCGGCTACAATATTGAGGCTGAGATTTTAAGGAGCATTTCCTAAGACCAAGTGGTTTAGCACAATAGCTAACGAGCTGTGGACAGGAAGAGGAGGCGTTGCTGCCTCTCAGGGAAAGGGCTTTGGGGGTGCCCTCAGCAGGACCCCAAACTCTCCCCAGGATGACCCCACTGCAGCCCAGTACAACCACACAGAATTAGACTCGGATGTGGTGGTGTTCAGTCGCTCAATTGTGTCTGACTCTGCAACCCCATGGGCTCAATGGACATCACGCTTCCCTGTCCTTCACTATCTCCTAGAGTTTCCTCAGACCCACGTCCACTGAGTCGGTGATGCCATACAACCATCCCATCCTCTGTCCTCCCCTTCTCCTGCCTTCAACCCTTCCAGGCATCAGGGTCTTTTCCAATGAGTTGGTTCTTCACATCAGGTGGCCAAAGTATTGGACTTCAGTAATTAATGTATATTTACATCAAATATTATACTAACTCTACGTACTTGATACTTAGCTCAGCATTCAAGAAGTTGGTGATAAGCCATCTCTGGGGAGAAGTATCAGAATTCTTTTCTACTATACGCATCTCTATAATTTCTAAGCTTCTAAAGTCAGCGTCACCTTCATATTCAGGAAAAAAAAAAAGGAAATAAAAAACCAAGTTGCATCATGTGTAACAGTAAGAACAACCCTAAATGTTAAGGTATTTTTACATTTTCTAACTCAAGGTCCTCATTTCCATTATACAGCTGTTAGGAACTTCTAAATACTTACTGTATCTTTCTGATACATGATCAAAGGACAGAGTACAAATGCCAATTTTAATATGCTTATTATGTACCCCAAACTATGCTGGGTTCTTTAAAGTGCCCTGCAATCCTCACCACACCGCCCCCCTGGATTGCACGGGAAGTGTGACCAGCAGGCGTGTGGCTGCCAAGGGGGCCTTGTGGAGGTTTCACCATGTGCAAGGGTGGAGCTGAAACCCGAACCCAGGCTCATCTCCTTTCCAAAGCCAGGGTCAGTTAAAGGTGTTTGCATTCAACCAGGCACTGCATTCAGCAGATCTGGTTCACGACTTCAAAATGTCAAGCCGGTCCCCTCTCTGAATATTGTACTTTAATTCTTGACCCAAATAATCAGACAATGGCCCGCTTTCTGCCTCCCTTGTAGGTGGACAACATCTGCTTCCATCTGCTGAGTGTCCGCTTGGCACCAGGCTCTGCTTTCCCACCCCCTTCGTGCTCAGTGAAGCAGGCATGGGTAGGATGCCCTCTTACGAGCAGAAAAACTGGGGCACAGAGAAAAAACACCCCAGGTCATAACCAGGGATGTGACCAAACTCAGAACATAACCCACGCCACATCAGCCCAGGCCCCAGGCTAGTAAACCCTTTGACATGCTCCCTTCCCAACCAGCTCATGCTTCATACTTGAAACTGTAACACTAAACACCATATATATAGCTAGTCATCTGAGTTAACTGGTTGAAAGGCCAGCTGTAAAGAGCCTAGGTTGCAAAATGTTTAAACTCTGAAACCATATCGTGGCCACAAGCTTCTAGCCACTAATGCAGTGTGTAATAAGTGTGGAATATTGTCTTGACACCAAGATTTTCAAAAGCAGAAAATTACTTAATACATCCAGTACTGAGAGACTAAGACCAAAGCGTGCTCTCATTTGTATTGAATTGAACATCATTAAGCAAGAAGAGATAAGAAAGCCTTCCTCAGCGATCAATGCAAAGAATTAGAGGAAAACAACAGAATGGGAAAGACTAGAGATCTCTTCAAGAAAATTAGAGATACCAAGGGAATATTTCATGCAAAGATGGGCTCGATAAAGGACAGAAATGGTATGGACCTAACAGAAGCAGAAGATATCAAGAAGAGGTGGCAAGAGTACACAGAACTGTACAAAAAAGAGCTTCACGACCCAGATAATCACGATGGTGTGATCACTGACCTAGAGCCAGACATCCTGGAATGTGAAGTCAAGGGGGCCTTAGAAAGCATCACTACAAACAAAGCTAGTGGAGGTGATGGAATTCCAGTGGAGCTATTCCAAATCCTGAAAGACGATGCTGTGAAAGTGCTGCACTCAATATGCCAGCAAATTTGGGAAACTCAGCAGTGGCCACAGGACTGGAAAAGGTCAGTTTTCATCCCAATCCCAAAGAAAGGCAATGCCAAAGAATGCTCAAACTACCGCACAATTGCACTCATCTCACACATTAGTAAAGTAATGCTCAAAATTCTCCAAGCCAGGCTTAAGCAATATGTGAACCGTGAACTTCCTGATGTGCAAGCTGGTTTTCGAAAAGGCAGAGGAACAAGAGATCAAATTGCCAACATCCGCTGGATCAGGGAAAAAGCAAGAGAGTTCCAGAAAAACATCTATTTCTGCTTTATTTACTATGCCAAAGCCTTTGACTGTGTGGATCACAATAAACTGTGGAAAATTCTCAAAGAGATGGGAATACCAGACCACCTGACCTACCTCTTGAGAAATCTGTGTGCAGGTCAGGAAGCAACAGTTAGAACTGGACATGGAACAACAGACTGG
The DNA here is from genome assembly GCA_935064755.1 of Tragelaphus eurycerus. Classification (NCBI taxonomy): domain Eukaryota; kingdom Metazoa; phylum Chordata; class Mammalia; order Artiodactyla; family Bovidae; genus Tragelaphus; species Tragelaphus eurycerus. The sequence continues at coordinate 21,659,327 of CAKXYN010000023.1, forward strand.
TTCCAAATAGGAAAAGGAGCTCATCAAGGCTGTATATTGTCACCCTGCTTATTTAACTTCTATGCAGAGTACATCATGAGAAACGCTGGACTGGAAGAAACACAAGCTGGAATCAAGACTGCCGGGAGAAATATCAATAACCTCAGATATGCAGATGATACCACCCTTATGGCAGAAAGTGAAGAGGAACTAAAAAGCCTCTTGATGAAAGTGAAAGTGGAGAGTGGAAAAGTTGGCTTAAAGCTCAACATTCAGAAAACGAAGATCATGGAATCCAGTCCCATCACTTCATGGCAAATAGATGGGGAAACAGTGGAAACAGTGTCAGACTTTATTTTGGAGGGCTCCAAAATCACTGCAGATGGTGATTGCAGCCATGAAATTAAAAGACACTTACTCCTTGGAAGGAAAGTTATGTCCAACCTAGATAGCATATTCAAAAGCAGAGACATTACTTTGCCAACAAAGGTCCGTCTAGTCAAGGCTATGGTTTTTCCTGTGGTCATGTATGGATGTGAGAGTTGGACTGTGAAGAAGGCTGAGTGCCGAAGAATTGATGCTTTTGAAGTGTGGTGTTGGAGAAGACTCTTGAGAGTCCCTTGGACTGCAAGGAGATCCAACCAGTCCATTCTGAAGGAGATCAGCCCTGGGATTTCTTTGGAAGGAATGATGCTCAAGCTGAAACTCCAGTACTTTGGCCACCTCATGCGAAGAGTTGACTCATTGGAAAAGACTCTGATGCTGGGAGGGATTGGGGGCAGGAGGAAAAGGAGACAACAGAGGATGAGATGGCTGGATGGCATCACTGACTCGATGGACATGAGACTGAGTGAACTCCGGGAGTTGGTGATGGACAGGGAGGCCTGGCGTGCTGCAGTTCATGGGGTCGCAAACAGTCGGACACGACTAAGTGACTGAACTGAACTGAAGCCAATATGGGGGACTCCCTGGTGACTCAGCGGTAAAGAACCCACCTGCCCATGCAGGAGACCTGGGTTTGATCCCTAGGTCAGGAAGATTTTCTGGAGGCGGAAACAGCAACCCACTGCAGTCTTCTTGCCTGAGAAATCCCATGGACAAAGCAGCCTGGCAGGCTACACTCCTTGGGGTCACAAAGAGTTGGACACAACTTAGTGACTAAACAACAACAAAAGCCCATTTTGCAGCTTCATCCTTCTTCTTCTCAAAGACGTGGGGGGGGCGGGGGGGGCCCGTGGAGACCCACGCCTTGGACCAGGACTCAGCTCATCACAGTAGCCTGGAAAGGCCAGTCCTCCCAGTTCTCCTCTGTTAAAAGGTACTCCAGAGAGAAGTTATGTAAGCTCTGACCTACAACGGTTCCTCCTAGAAGTGGCTTTTGTTGCTCCTCAGACTTTAAGGGTGTTTCGGCTGACGATGCTTTGGACCGTCTGGGCCCAACCACCTGTTGACCAAGGCTAAGTGTCTTCAGGGATCTCTTGTCCCCTGAGAATAAGATTCCCCTGGATCCCATTGCCCAGAACTCAATCCCAACCTGGTGTCATCGTACCTCAGCCCATGCCCACCAGTGCCCAGCTCAGGGGAGGAGTCACCGCCAGTCCCACGAAATGAGGCCAGGACTTGTCCCACCAACCCAGAAGGAAGACAGAGCCTTCAAACAGGAAGTGAATCACATGTAGGAACCAAGTCCATGCCTCACATTTCCCCAGTGAGAAGCCCCAGTGTTTACAATCCTCCATTTTCAAAAACACACAAGAAAAACCACCTCCGTCCAACACACATACGAACACAGTCCGCAGCACGTGCGTTAAGCAGACAGCAAAGCAGTGTGGCCACACAAGGGTCCCACACGCGGACCTGCGTTCTCGCCTCCCTCCCCATAGACTCACTATCCTTACAGCTCAAGTTCTGTGTGGCTGTGTAAACACATCACACAGGCGGCTTCTAGGGCAGCGTTTGCCCACCTTCCTATCTCCCTCCTACAACGAAACCGTGAAGAGACGCGGCTTTAGCAGAAGGGCCAGGACCTTCGGGGTCTTGCTGTCACAATTTCAGTGCCAGCCTTGGCAGCAAAACATCCCTGTGACAAGTGCAAGCTGGCGGGGAAGAGGAGAACATGGTGTGTCAGGTCCTGGAACTCGTACGAGACATGCCGAGGGAGATTCCTGGACGTGTTCACGCCTCCAAGAACTTCTAGGGGGAGGGAGAACTCAACATAGCACGCTGAGTAAAGGATGGCATTTATGTCACAGATTGTAACAGGCAAATACACTACGTGCTGATGGTGATGCTGATGCTGACGGTACTAGAGGGGTGACATCTTGATGCAAGGACGAGGAGAATCCCCGGACTCCGCAGGCCAGCGGTCTGCCTGAGGGAAGCGTCCTCAGGAGAGGGCATAGAGGGGGCATCAGTCCTTCTCTCTGATGAGCTCCTTTTCTCTCTTCCTTTCTGTTGGAGTACAGTTGCTTTACCATTAACCTTGTACTAGTTTCTGCTGTAGATGATTTGCTTTTTAAAAGAAATCAAGCAATCAAAGGCAAACGTGGAAAAATGAAACGCCAGAGCTGAGGAAAAGTTCATAGTGAAAACAAAGAAGCCCCAGGGGAAAGGCGACCCCATCCTGCAGGCACGCCCATCTCAGCCCTGCAACCCTGGGGTGGGGACACAGGCAAATGGAAACCTTGTCTCCTACTGGCCTCTGTTATTGCTCAGTCACTCAGGCGTGCCTGACTGTGACCCCGCAGACTGCAGCATGCCAGGCTTCCCTGCCCTTGGCTATCTCCCAGTTTGCTCCAATTCATGTCCATTGAGTCAGCGGTGCAATCTAACTAGGCCTCTCTCTGCAAGGTACTTTTTTAGAGCTAAGGGATCTAAGTATTGGATGGAAAGAAATGTTTATTTACACAGCTTGAAACCTACTTCTTGGAAACATTTGTAGGGTTAGCACCTCAACCAGATACAGCGATGTTACGTTGTTAAAAACTTGGAACAGCATGTGCCCTTGTATGGCCTCTCCGTGCAAACACTACAAGGACAAACACACAAATTTTGAGCACTTTATAAAGTTCACTGTCAAGAACCTAAGCACATATTCCGAAGTACTTACCTCCCTAAAATTCCACCCACCACTTGTCTGACGAAGGAACACTTTACCCAATTAAAAATTAAGATTCTTAAGCCATTTCCTCATTGTAGAATGTAAGATCTTGGTAAGAAACTAATTTCTTAAAACGTGTAAGGAAATTCCCCAGTTAACAAATTCCATGGGGGTGGCGGGGGGTGCTCACCGCCTAAGAGCATTTTCCCCTTAAGAAGATGAGAATTCAATTTGATAAATTAAACATGATCATTAAACTTTTACAAGAAATTCTGATTTTTATTTCAGTTATTTCACAAAACTTAATTGATGGCAAAGTACAGAAGGGCATTCGAAGAAATACTTTGCAACAAAGGTTCCCTTTGCTTCTCAAAAGTTAAAGTTGGATTTTTCAAATCAAGTATTTCCCTAAATTTAAATCAAAGTAGCTTGCTACACACCCTTGTATATTTATCTACATACTGCACATTTAAGGATACACACAGGATTAAAACAGCACACGATGAAAAAGCAAGTTTGCCCCCAAAACTACATTAAATTCTTTATGTCCCGACAAACCTTTACTTCTTAAAACAAGGAATTCACTAAAATGAGAATTCTTACTGCTAGAAATGTCAAATGGACAAGTATCTGCAATTCTTCATAACTTTTTTTGTAACTCTGTTGTCAGTTCTTTGCCCTCCAAAATCTACATTTTTCCTCAAACTCCTTAAACATGTTCAACACTTGATCTCTTTTGTTCTTTGTAGGATTATAAAGTTAAAGTAAAAGTGAAGTCGCTCAGTCATGTCCAACTCTTTGCGACTCCATGGTCTGTAGCCTATCAGGCTCCTCTGTCCATGGATTCTCTAGGCAAGAATACTGGAATGGGTTGCCATTTCCTTCTCCAGGATTATAAACAGTATCACAGTTTTAGACTGATCAAAATCCATACACTTGATTTAATCATTAAATATTTAAGGATCCTGTAGATTAAAGGCTGAGGTCACAGTTCCTCCAGCTCTGAAGATCAAACATAAACCAGTTCCTGAGTTCCACTGTCTCCTGCTTACGTGACATTGATAAACATGTTTGGCTATGCTCATCCTGGATTTATTTAAGAGCTGAGATTGCTAGTGGCCAGTTATTTCTTTTCAATTCTACGGGAAATAAAGGCAAGAAAAAAGGTCTTAAAAATTCAGGACCACAAGGTTCCAGTCTGCCCTCTGCATGTGTGGGCTGCACATCATGGATACAAGACAGCTGACGGGACTCAGTCATTTCATACAACTGACTGTCCGACACCCCTGGGTCATGGTTTCCTGGGGGAATCTTGGAGCCCATCCATCCTCGGGCACAGAGGGAGGGCTGCATCGTTTGTGCAGTTGGCCACAGGCATCACAGGACCACACCAGTGATGGCGCTGAATAGGACAGGACACAAGGCACCCCCTCCACGAGGTGGACCAGTGGGCCAGAGCCGGGCCAGAGCCTGTGGTCCTATAGGACCACATCATCAGGACCCAATGCCTGACCTGTTACCTAGAGCCCCTAAGCCTGAGCATCTTTCTCTTCCCTAAGCCTGTCTGGCCCTCCCCAACAAAGGTGCTAAGAACAGCACCTGTATTCCAGGACAGAGGTGAGGACTACGAGTTGACCTAAAAGTAACAGCTGGCACACTGTGATAAAGATTTTGAAAACCATTCCGTGCTTTGAGAAACATGACGGGTGAACCACGTTCCTCAGGTAGGTAATTCACTTTGGGTGTCTGCTAGCAAAGCTGAACTTCAAAACATTTGTCAAATCATTCAGTTTTGGACAGACGATTAGATCCTTTTGCAAGCTAAAAAACTTGACTGGTGTTCTAACCAACCTGACTTCACAAAGACAGCTCATGGAGTAGTAATCCCTAAAGGTGATTGATGCCTGCAACTAATAAAGGTTAACATACTAAGAATTCTGAAAATGCAGGTTACCTATTTTGTTAAGACTTCAGTCTTACTTTGTACCTTGCTTTGGCATTTTAAAGCCTCTAAAGCAGTTTTCTGGTTGCAGATTAAAATGACTGTAACTTAAAAATAAAAGACCATGCCAGGCCTCCACTCCCCACCAATTAAGGGGTATCTCAACCTCAGATATGCAGATGACACCACCCTTATGGCAGAAAGTGAAGAGGAACTAAAAAGCCTCTTGATGAAGGTGGAAGTGGAGAGTGAAAAAGATGGCTTAAAGCTCAACATTCAGAAAACGAAGATCATGGCATCCGGTCCCATCCCTTCATGGGAAATAGATGGGGAAACAGTGTTCGACTTTATTTTTCTGGGCTCAAAAATCACTGCAGATGGTGACTGCAGCCATGAAATTAAATGACGCTTACTCATTGGAAGGAAAGTTATGTCCAACCTAGACAGCATATTCAAAAGCAGAGACATTACTTTGCCAACAAAGGTTCGTCTAGTCAAGGCTATGGTTTTTCCTGTGGTCATGTATGGATGTGAGAGTTGGACTGTGAAGAAGGCTGAGTGCCGAAGAATTGATGCTTTTGAAATGTGGTGTTGGAGAAGACTCTGCAAGGAGATCAGCCCTGGGATTTCTTTGGAGGGAATGATGCTAAAGCTTAAACTCCAATACTTTGGCCACCTCATGCGAAGAGTTGACTCACTGGCAAAGACTCTGATGCTCGGAGGGACTGGGGGCAGGAGAAGGGGACGACAGAGGATGAGATGGCTGGATGGCTTCACTGACTCGATAAATGGAGTCTGAGTGAACTCTGGGAGTTGGTGATGGACAGGGAGGCCTGGAGTGCTGCGATTCATGGGGTCGCAAACAGTTGGACACGACTGAGCGACTGAACTGAATTGCAGGTACCAGTCAAGGGTCAGGACACTTTCTGAATTGCATCACACCTGCTAATGCATGGGTCTGGTCACCCACCACTGAAATCTAACATAATGAATAGCTATCTTCGTAGTTTTCCTACACCTTTTCCAAGGTGGGTGTTATTAATACACACCGGAACTGGAAAATAAGAAAACCAGTTTTAAAACAAGAGCAATGTGGTTAATAGGAAACGTGTGAATAATTAGAAAGGGAATTTACCTGGCCAGTCGCGCTTTACACTGTAATTATAATGCTCAAAACCTTATAGTCAAGAATGTGATCATAAAGATTCTTTAGGATCACAAAAACCATTTTTGGAGTCACTTGGTTTTCAATAAACCTGAGAAAGTATGTTAAGTTAAAAAAAGATGCAAAGTTGTATGCAACTTATGGTTATACTTGATCAGTACTATTATAGGGAAATATTCGCAGAAACTGATGCTGGATGGCAGAACTTGGCATTAGTTTTTAATATATTTTCCAAATTGCCTAAAATGCACACCTCATGATTTCTACAATCAGAAATGCAGGAAAACCAAACTCTCTCTCCCTTCGAAGGTGATGTTCTCACTTCTCTGCGCCCACCCCACAGGCTGGGAGTTCCCAGGCCACGGCTGCCCAGGGCTCTCCAGAAGCTTGGCTCTCGGAATGGGACTGGAGTGCAGCTGTCCCCATCTCCTACCCAAGAGCCCTTGACCTCGAGGTCAAGGTCACTAAGAGAAGACCACCTGCCAGCAGACTCGAGTCCCAGTCATTTCCTGATGCAACATGAGCACACGCATGGTCGTACTCCATGGACGTCAAATCCCCTGTTGCTGCTTTTTAGAAAGGAAAATGACACTTCACCACATTTTTGAACAGTTTATTTATTCACACAATAGTTTATCTTCCTTTGAAAGCTAGCATATGAAGATCACTTATTTACCTTGTTTTGTTGTTTTTCCACATGGTAAAACCTTGATCGTCCCCTAATTCTCATAAAGGTCAATGTTTTAAAATTTACGCACATACCAGAATCACCGAAAGCAATGTGCAAAGCTCTGGGAAAGCTAGTGCTTCAATGTTTTTAAAGTGGCAGAAGATCACAATTCAGGGATAAACCCTGTAAGGAACTGTATTTTTCACCTTATGGGTAAAACTTGTTTTCAAAGTGGTATATTTCGGATGATTACAATCCAGAACTAAATCCCATGGCAGACAACATCCGTTTTAGGGGAACTTCTGAGCTAAGATAATAGAAAGAGAAATTAAGAATATTATTTTTCCCTGACAACAATTTCCGACTTTGATACATACTTTTTTCCAAATGTCATTTAAGGTGACATACGACACACTCAGAATATAACTCTTAAATCTGTCTCTTGTAAATACAAGAATGGGCAAAATTACGTACATTAGTTACAGAAAGAACGTAGGAAGGCGGTGCACTTAGCATCACATAAGAACGTTAAGGCCTTAGATACGTGGCTGTGGCTTCGGTGATGTCAACAGTGCGTTCCCCTCATGCTTACATTCCAAGTAAGCAGGCAGGCAAAGCAAAGATTTCTAAACATGTAAGGGTTTAGAGATAGTTTAACCTCTATATTACCAGTCAATTAATACAATTGGGACTCTTCTCAAGTAACTGTCATAAAGCAGCCAAATCACACTTCATACGGAAATGAGGCGCCTCCCGTACAGTCAGAGCGCTTCCTGGAATGTAAAGCAGAGGAGGAGCCCACGTGGACTTTTATGTTGTAGACGGTTCCCAGCTAAGACCAACCACTGCATCACGCAGTCTGTGAAATGCCTACCGGAAAATGCATTTACTTCTTACCAGTTGGGAGTGGGTAATCCTAGCCTAAATATTAAAGCCAGACATGTAGGTGAGACTATTCCATGGCAGCCTGTGGTTTCATCTTAGGACAGGAAGTTTCACACTGTTATTCAACAGCATATTAATGTCCACTATTCTTGTCATGTCAAAGTTATCAGAAACAGACAGGAAGCTGGAGTCCGGAGAGCAGGCTTCCTGGTCCGGCCCTGCCTCCACCTCCCATGAGACACGAGGGAAGTTCTCAGCCCCATAAAAGGCCTCAGAGCCCTCAACCAGAAAACACAGGGGCTGAACAAAAATGAACCCTAACCACACAGGATTCCCATCAAGTGGGATTCTGCTAAATGCAGCTTGAAAACTGACAGCTCTGAAACTGCCGGCCTGATGCCCATCACCAGAAACACTGATCACAGGGAGAGATTTAGGCCAGGGAGTGCCTGCTTCTGCACTGATGGGGCGGGATGGCAAGACTGCTGCCGGCATGTGTTCCCAGGGTCTAAGTAGAAGGACCGTCCACCCTGGGCCCCGGGCAGGCCGGTGGCTCCAGAGACATGCGTATGTTCTCGTAACTTGTGCACACAGGCCAGTGGTTTTCTAGAAGACACCATACAGCACATGGATCTGACAAGCCCAAAACACATCTGAAATGAAAATGCAACCAAATACTTCAGACTGTTTCTCTCCTTCATAAAATGCACACACAGATGTGGGGCCAACATCCTTCACTGCACACCAGGTCCCCGAGTCCAACTTCCCTTTCAGATATCAGTGCTTCTTTTACAAAACCAACACCTATTTTCAAAAATCAAAATTTGCTTGGATTAGATTGTACTTAGTAGAAAAAGTGAATCTATTTTTTCTAGTTTCAAGATTTTCTATGCCAACACAGAAGTAACTAAGTGAGACATAAGACTTAAGTGCAGGGAAGTACACCAGACCCTACCACGCAATTACACCGAAAACCCACTTCACGTGGTTGACACAGAGACTTGCAATGAAGGTCATTTTTCACAAAGGAATTCCCCAGGCTTACTCGGTAATACCAAAATTCTGTAATGGAAGTTACCTCACACGTCAAATTGGACCGGGGTAGGGGCGAACTGCGGGGGTACGTTTTTAAATTATTATTCTGAGATGCTACAAAATCACTAGGCTGGTCAAAAAGCAGTGATTAGAACCAAGGAAAATTAGTCTTTCTTGAGAAGATAAACACTCAAAGAACCTAAGAACAGGATAAATTAAACAGAATCGCGCCACAGGGCAGACACGTAAACTGACTGACATTACAGCACTTTTTTTTTTAAATTCTCACGATATTTGCTTATTTTGTATTATCTTGAAGACAAACGGATTATGACCTTCCAAAATACCAAAAGTGTCCTGAAATCTTATCAATTCCTTTCCTTAAAGGAATGAGGCCTTTGAACCACAAACACCATGACACCTGCAAGGGTTTCCGTGAGATAAGTCATGCGTTTCATAACCCAGATTGCCACACAGTGCGCTCCCTGACACCCGCCTCAGGACACGACAGACACAACAAGCTATCGAGCAAGAATCTGTTAACAGTTTTATTATTTTTGTGTTAAATACCATGGGACAGGATTGGAAGGATGAAAAACTCAGTCAACAACTGCCTCACAAGGGATAAGAAAAATTCTGCCATGATATTAGCAAAGGTGAAGGAGAAAATTTACACTGTATGAGGCACCATTTCCCCACAGAATACCTCTTGGCATTTCCTGAATGAGTGGGATTAGCAATCTAAATAAATCATATTTCAAGAGGTAACAGCAACAGATAAAATTTAAAGGGATTATTAAAATAACATTTACAAGACTCTGAACAATTCTTGAACTCTTATTAAAACCACAAAGAAAGAACAATTCTTTATTTACGAATTTCATAAAGGACTGAATGTGCAATGACGCCTGCTAGGGACGGTCTGGTGGCGGCGGCGCTGTCCGGAGCCCAGCACTCTGCTCTTACACGTTTCTTTCTAACCGTGAGACCGTTACGGGCGAGGCCTACATGACGCTGTACACACAAAGCATGGTCACCGTGGCCACATGGTCACCGTGGGCCACACTACCAGTGAGATGGCAGGTAAACGAATCTTTTCTGGTCAAGAGGAAAAAAAGAAATAGCACTCTGCATGCTTCACTCTACAAGATGAATTTCCCTAGAAAGAATCCAATGAAAATGGCTGCAATGACAACGAGAAGTGAAGGAAGAGGGCTGGTGACGTTCTCTCTGAAGGACACAGCAGAGGTGGGTCCAGGTTTATCCGGATGTGCTACCTTCCTGAGCCGTAAGCCTTCATCCTAGGAAAAACACAGGCACAAAAAGAGATTTGAAAAACAAATGTGCATCAGACCACAAGCTACAAATCCACAGACAGACAACAGAGCCATACACAGGTGACCCGGGGGGCCCACAGTGTCCTCACAAACGGCCCTTCAGCCACAGATGACCAGAAACAGGTCAGTGCTAGTCAGAGTCCGGCTTACACACATGGCAAGCCAGCCCCACACAGAGAGCCGGGACCTCGCAGGACTTGGGGAGAGGGAGGGTGTGAGTAAAGGGCTGGCACCCGGCCTGGACCATGGAGGAGACACAGGACCCTGTTTTGTGAGAAAGGAGGGACACAACAGAGGGGGAGAGCTGCTCGCAGGACCCGGGCCCAAGGCTCTACGCCTGGACTGGAGACCACTTTTCTGCAAGGTGATCTCCACTTCCAGACCAGAGCGGCTGCTCCATCCTGACTGATGGTGTCTCACACAGCAGTTTCTGACAGTCAGCCTGGGACTTCAGGGGACAAGGTTCTCAGTAACACAACAGCAGTCACTCAAAGTAGGAGGGTGTTACACTTCACCAGCTGCAGAATGACGCTGGAAAACACCCTCATCTCTGCGCCAAGGCAGCCGGCTTCACCTGGCCTACCACTGTGATCAGAGAGGGGGCAATGCTTCACCTCCTCAGCACAAGCTGGTCTCGCTTCTCACACTCCCTCCACCCCCACCGCCATGCGTTCACCAGTAACACCACATGCCCTTGGCGCCATGCTGTCTGCCTGTATGCCCGGCTGCTCGGAGGGGCTGTGGGTTTGAGTCCTGTTCCAGTGAGTCCTATGTGGACACCACCATGACTCTCGGTCCCAGAGAGAACTTTAAAAGGCACTCCAGATGACTCTGCCTCCCTAGGTCTGGGGTGTGGCCCAGACATGAGGTAAGAGCTCACAGGAGACTCCGATGAACAGGCTGGATGAGGAAGAGAGGGTGGGGAGGTGAAGGGCAGTGGGAGATCCTGCCCAGGAAGGCTGCCGCAATGCCAGCCTCGATGTGAGCTGTTAAAGGGCCAGAGGTCAACTCAGTGCACCAGCGGCCTTCAAGGTTTTTTTTGTCTTTTAAAAAGCAGGCTGCTTCTTCAAATAGCATCTCCTAGAGAACATCAGGCAATTCCATCACCTGTCTCCCAGCCTGGTCAGCCTGGCAGTCCCTGGCATTCAGGCCTCAGCTCTCTGAACACCTGGGCTCAGCACACCGGGGAGCATATAGTCCACCAAACATAGAACTGAGGTCATGGCAGGTAACGGAAAAGTGCAAACAGCAGCCCCCTTACAACTACATGGGGCTGTGTGTGGTTGTGAAACAGAGACCATCTCTCCACCCTCCAGGGAGGTGCTCGGGGCAGGGGCCTTGGAGAGGGGCTTGGGAGAGGGAGAGACAGCCAGAAAAACCATCTCAGCACAGGTCAAGCCACCTCATAGGCGCCTTCAATGGGAGTCATGCACGAAATTTAAAATTTTCTAAGCCCATTAAAAAGGTACCAAAATTGATAAAATTAGCTTTAATAATGTATCTTTTACTGAATCCAATAGAATTCAATATTATTTCAACATAACAATACAAAACAGGGATTTTTCTTGCACTATGTGACTCACAGCACACCTTAATTCTGACGAAGCACACCTTGGTGGCCCACCCTGGACGATGGGGGCCCCTCACGGGGACGGCACTGCTGCCGCAACCGACAAGGCCAGGCTCAGGCACGGAGGCTGTGCCAGCGAGCGAGGAAGCGGCAAGGCCACGCCGGCCCCCAGCACCCAGGCCGCCGCCGAGTGGGGCCAGGCTGGCACTCACCCTCAGGAGCCGGTTCTCTTCCGACAGCTTCATCATCTCCCCCTGCAGCCGCTTGCACTCCTCCATGAGCTTCCTCGTCTCGGTGTCACTGAGGGAAACGCTGTGCGGCTTTGGCACGGGCCCGTCCTGCTTCGCAGCGTTCAGGGGAACAGCTTTGCTGGGTTCCATGTCGTTCTGCATCACAAAGATAGCAGGCGGGGAGTTTGTCAACTGACAACTCTCCTTACTGGTTTTAAACAAAACTTAAACTCCACATCCTTGTCCAAGAAATTATTTACACAGCAAGTTCTGACAGGTTTCAATTTCATTATTAAAGGTTTTAAAATGTCCAACATCTGGTCCCCTGTGACCAGCTCTACAGGACAACAGTGAGCACGAGTGGTCACCAAGGTCCGAACACGTGGTTCCCTGCTCTGCGTCCACCTCCACCCCAGAGCAGCGAGCATGCAACTCACATCGTCCTCCAAGATTCTTCCCTACCACACCTCAAAGTCTGGGAGAGCAAGAGTCAGTCGTCTGTGCATTCACCCCTAAACCCAGCACCCCAGCCAGTGGTCACTCAACAAGGACACTGAGGGACGCCTGCCCGGATCCACACACAGTCAGTGCTGATTCTGCAGCCCGAGCGAGGTGCCGGAGGGCAGGGGGATGCGGTCGCAACCACTCAAATGAAATCAGACCACCTGAGAGAAATGCCTGAGAGAAAACGCAAGTTCTGTTCACAGAAAAAGTCACTGGAGGATCTGGAGCCTGAAGGGGAGATAATGAGCACAAACACGTGTCGTGGGGAAAAAGCAGGCAGGGAGAGTCCACCTGACAACTGCGATCAAACATGAGTGACCCCCCGCGCTTATGAAGTAACACTCCCTGCTGTAAGTCATCAGATTCAGTACAGAGCCAAAGCGGTGCTCTGGCACTCTAAATTACAACCCCCATGTCTTAAGTCCGGCCAGCACTGACCCATGTGACCCGGCAGGCCCCCAGGTGCCCTGAGCCTCAACTGGACACCTGTCCACCCGAACCTCCTCTCCACCTTCAAGCTCCCCAACAGGACTAGCACAGCAAGTCTTGTCTTCAATTAAAATTTTACTCACTAAAAACTTAACTTTTCAGATAGCAAGGTATAAACTGCTTTATTCAGATATAAAATTCTACCAAAAACATTTTCAAAACCAACTTTACGGCAGGTTCCACAGTACTCATCAGAGGATTTAATTACAGTCAACACCTGCCACAGCATCCCAGTTCTGGAATTCACACTGAGTACAAGTGGGGACAAGACATACTTCCTATGAAGGGGTTGTGCTCTGATTGCTATGTCTAGATCCATGTAAAAATGAACACCACTGATTATACTGAGGTCCCAGTCAACACTCAGATCCCCCTCTCTCTCCGAAGCATCCCCGCCGGGCCGGGTACAAGAAGCTTGCTTCACGATCCTCTCTGCTTCCGTGCGAGACTCCTTCTCCCTCTCCCCGTTCCCAGCCAAGCCCCTCGAGTCTGCTAAAAATCCCGTTTCAGATGCTGGTACCCTCCACCAATAGCTTCTCTCTTCCTTTCCTTCACAGTCACTAGAGTTCACTTCAAAATGGCTTCCCAAGTGACTTCTCACTTTCCACCTAGAAGCAGCCCAGCGACTGGGAACCAGGATGGCACACGGCCTTCCTTCCTCCATAAAGACCAACAGTCCACAAGACCACAACTCAGGGAAAGAGTATCACCCTCATGCCAGAAAACTGACTAAGAAATTAACAGGACATAAAAAAGGTCAACCAAGCAAAGAAAAATTAGAACGAGGACTCATCAAATTCTTCCCATAAATGGCTTTTTATTTTTGAACAAATTTTTGAAATTCTAGAAAATTGAGAATATAAGAGAGGAAATTACCTCCCATTCTCTCATCAATTCAACATAACTATTATTCCTATATTATCTTCCAATATTCTTTCATATGCATGTTTTATAAACTCAGCATACATGTAACTTTTAAATTTTCTTTATTCATTTATACATACATCTTTTAAGTGTCATTCTAAATGACATGATGTCACTAAATACTATTCTGTGCGTTACCAAAGTTACTTAAACATTTCACTCTTATTAATATCTGATGGGAAGCTCCCACTCTGGGATTTTAAATACCTCGTCAACTGACAGCATCTCACAGTGACAGAATGAGATCTTTTAATCGAAAATTTTCCTTAATGTAGTTATATTGCCTTTATAAGGAAAAGGAAAAGAAATGTCATGACCAATCTGTGGTGCATACACGTTAAGACTAGAATGCATGGGATAATAGTGAAGCCTAAACACTTGTCAGAAGTGAGCCCAACAGGTCATGAGATAGTCACACTGAGTACATGCACACACACCCTGTGATCACAAGCATTCAGGTCCCTACAAACCAGTTAGCACACACAGCAGGGGCAAGGAAATCCAATTTGCTGATTAACTACTTTACAGTGGAAGCATATAGAACCTAACTCAGCGGGGTGGCTAAAGAAGGGTTGAGTGGGGGGCGTCACTAGTGTGGGACAAGCTGGAGACATCAAGGCTGCTGGGACCTAACTACAGGCTCCACTGCATAGTCCCTCCTCCAGAGTTGCTTCAGACACTCCCCAAAGAGGAGATGGGTTCTTCTGAACCCATCTGGACACCAACTGGAAGCATTCAACAAGCTGTGACGCCGAGCAGTCAAGGAGCAGTGACGCTGCGCACATCTAACACTGCAACTTGGAAGAGACTCGCCAGTCAAGGCCATGGTACGACTAAGAGCATGCTACCCTGCTTCACATGACTCAGCCTATCAGCAGCAAGCCCTTCCACCTAGGAGATGAATTTACTGCTGTACTTTTTAGAAAGCCTCCTTTAGAATTTCAGTTTCAATAATACTCTGAATTATTCCCTTTAGGGATAATTAGAAAAAGTCAGGGCTTAGGGGCTGCCAGAAAAGATAAGGTGGGATAAAAGGCAAATTTGGTTTCTGCACTGAAGCCCTGGGATGGACAGAGGAGGGAAAGAACACACACCGGGGCAACACTCGTGGCTCCTGGGGGAGTGAGGGGTCCAGGGCATGTGCAGGGGGTAAAGGGCAAAGCCCAGAGCTGCAGCAAGAAACCGCAGGAGGCTCAAATAAGACCTCAGCTGAGAGGAGGCGGTGTTTGAATATAAAGTTACTGAAATATCAATACATCTGCAGTCTAAACTAAAATCACAAAACTGTTAGAAGTATTAGGCCTTTAGAGAAAGGAGTAGGTTTTGAAGCCTTAGTGTCCGTGTTCTCTGAAAGCCAGAGCTCCCCAGAAGCAGGAAATGTGAGAGAGGCAGCCTACGGCACCCGACACCTCCAGGAGGTCAAGGTCGAGAGGTGTGCCAGCGTCGTACTCAAGTGGATATTAGGTGCACACAAGCATACACAAAGGCACACACACAGAGACCATAATAAATTCAAATGTGACCTCAGATCTGTAGGGCTCCTGCCACCATTCTCCCCCGGGGGCACCAAAAGTTAAAGACAGTGACCGTCAGCTGCATGGGACAGATGTGAGGCAGAAATCTCACTGATCTTTCTTACGTATAAACATAAAACACCTGCCTGGAGACTGACATCCACCAGCTCCTCCCCCTTGACTGACACTTGCTGCCCCTATCAGATTTTTCCCAGAAGATGCTCCCCAAACCTCAGCGACAGTGAAAAAGCATGCCCATTTCATAATAATGCTCCCATTTACACTGTTCTGCTCACACCTGGGATGTTATCAAGTGTTGTGTTTGCTGATTAAACAGAAGAATTTGTATGCATAGTTTTTCAGTGACTGTGGTTCTGCTGTCATTTTAAACATAGCTGAAATTTTCAGTTCTAGTTACTGCACATAAAACACTCACAATAAATACCTCGCACATGCTCAGTGACTACGTCACCATGATCAGTGACACTGGCAGACTCGTCTATCTGTCAGCTCCCTGAAACAAACCTTCTGCTTCTCCTGTTTGAACACACTGAAGGCCCTGGGCTCATTCTTCGCACTATAAGTGGTAGGTGCTGTGCCTGTGCTGTTGATGCTGCTCAGCGGAGCGACGGCCACGGCGGGCCCTGGAGGAGCGAGACCCTGAGGTGTGGGGGAAACACAATCTCAGATTCATACCGAGCTCTGACCGCTCCTGCGAGGGACTGGGGATGACTAACACAGAGATCACTAGACTCTCAACATTCAACTTACTCTATAAAGACGCGTCACACATAAGAAACAGTAATAAATAATAGTTATGTTAAAGCAAAAAGTTCCTTTTTGAAGTTTTTCTATGAATTAGCTACAATCAACTTGCATTATGTTCACTAAACTAAATGTATAAACCTTATTAACCTCAGGCCAGCCTCATGTTGTCCTAGAATGAGGACCTTCTACCTGCGTGGCTTCTAATTTTTGTTACTAATGAATACTTGTCAATACCTGAAGAACAAGCACTTCCATTTTCTTACCTTTGAAAACACTCAACTTGAATAATGTTTAAATTAAATGAATTTTTCCAAGGGTTCAAAAATTACAATAATTTATACACTTCTGTATTCAGCACAGACACCCCTCCCACAAACACAAACATGCACACACACACACCCCTACCTACCTTCCAGGATCAAGACACAAAGACACACAGAGCATTCTAGTGTATCATTGTATCTCCACAGTTCTCTATCTTCTCAAATTCCTTTAACATACTTAAAGATAATACCATACAAAAATTGCAGCAGACTCAAGTAATACTTACTGATATCCAGGTCACTATACAGAACTATGATAAGACCTCTCCATCTTACTTGATAAAGCACTGTCACCAATCTGTTCTTTATCTCAAGAGAAAATAACGCACACTCAATCATAAAACATCTTTATACACAGGACCCCTGAGGTTCCCTTTCTTGACTGCCCTTCACTCTTCATTATGATAAGTATTTTTTCCTTGAAAATAACATTATATCATAAAGCAAATGTCATTAACAGATGTTAAATGGAGGGCTTATAAATGAAATGTAATACTGTTTTAAAATTTGGAAAATGTCAAGTAAAGTTGGTGGCCTAAAAAAAAAAAATTTTATTTCAACAGAATTAAGTGATCAAACATCATTACTAACAAGTTAATTTGAAATCACCCTCATTCTAAAAAAACCATGAACACTAACTGGACATCAGATTTCATAATACAGAGATAATCATAACTAACAAGAGTTAATAACTCAGACAACTGCGCTTGCCATGAACTTACTAAAACACACCACCAATGTGCTCAGGGCCCTGAGGACTGGGGGCCGCAAGTCTCAGTGCCTAAAAGCAGAACTGCCTAGGAAGTGTTAGTAACAGGACCTCTTTTCATTCCAAAATGAAAGGTTTATTGGACTTCTAGACCATTCTAGGTACGATCCAAATCAGAGACCTATTTCCCAAAAAGAAGCCCATATTTTAATGATGGTTCAAATACATTATGACTGTTTCATCACAAAAATGACTTCCTTAAACGATAAACAAAAAAATACATGGACTCAACCACTATACTAGCACCTTTCCTACAAGATAATCAAAACCTTCATTTTCTTAGTTATATATTTGGCTTCAAGGTTCTAAAAACCCTAAGGATATCAACAACATAATAACATACTCTTTTCCAACTGTCTTTAGGAACAGCAAACGCCAAGAACAGCACACCTAAACAGACACGGATCCTCACACAGGTGCCTTACCTAATATGCTTACCTGACTGTCTCCTTCTTTAGGGTGGCTCAGGGAGGTGGGTGAGGGGCTGCGGGCAGGGGTGAGGAGGGGATGGGGTACCAAACGTTAAGACACACTGAGTCAACATCACAACGCTGAGACTTGCTGCCTACACCAACTCTGAGAACTAAGTATAACAACTATGATAGCTACTGCACCATCTATCAGCTTTGGATATTAACTAAAGCTTTCTAAATTGATTACTAAAGGTCCTAAATTCAGATGGGCAACTCCTCAGAGTGAATGTGGAAGGGGCCGCTAATTGGCATGGGCTTCTCTTCAGGTCCACACACTAAGCACTGAACACAAGGCGAGTGCCATCTGGACGGAGCTGTGTATTAAACCACAGGCTGTCACCAGCAACTTGGTCAAGACTAAATTAAATTTTGCTGAAATTAACACACTATTAAAGACATATAAACGAACAAACTAAACAAGAGGTGAAACCATGTCGCCATAAGAATTTACTACACAATAATCGTACTACATACTAAAAAATGTTTCGTACTTTACTTCTAAAAATACATGCTACTAACTGTTTACAAGTGTGTTTTCCTTGAATAAGGGAGTGTCCTCTTTAATCAATTTGTGTAGACAGCATTCAGCTTCATATGGCACCTAACCAATTTATCTCTAGTAAACTGACAAACTTTATCTATGCAAAACACGACTCAATGATGCCCTAATTCCCTAATAAACAAAGTTCTTACTAAAGTGAAGACACATATACAGAAATGGGGTATGAAGTAATTTCATAACTGTATCTATGGATGTTAGAAAGAAAGTAGCATGTCAAAGACACTATGATCTTAGAGCAGTTTCATTAACGTCGTCTGTAGTTAACACTGAACTGGAAGTGGCAAGATTCCATTAGGGTCTTACCAACAGGGTCTCACAAGGAGATGAATAAAGCATTAGAAAAGAGGTGTTTCAAATGTATTTTTACATGCACATGTGTGTATCCATACATATATATAAGCTTTCATCCTTAATCATTATAACAAATACACAAAAACTTTGTATTTTTTATATTATAAACATTCCAGGTTTGGTTACTTTGATGCTTCACATTTTCTATAAAGATTTTGACACAAGGGAAAGCTGACACCTCAACAATTCAGATGGCAGGTCTGGGGCAGGCTGCGTCCACTCCAGTGAGCCCTGTGTCACAGGGGTTTCTTGTAGAACCTGCAGGTTAGCAGCACCACAAGAATGAGTTTAAGCAGGAACAGTTTCCAAACAAGTATTTTACAGAACACCTGGTACCAACATGGGACCTCTAAGGGGCTGAAACACAAATGAGTTTAAGACCGAGAGTCCACAGAACACAGCAAAGAGGAGAAAAGGAAGGAGGTAACAAAGCTAATGGAACATATCGTCAGAAGGACACAGTGAGTGGAGTTGTCTAACCTAAGAGAAAGACTGAGAACTCCGCCCCTGACTGTACCAGCAAGTATCAAATGAGCGCCACGTACTTCTAACACAATGAGGCAGGAGTGACAGAACCACCACTACCCAACCTTCAGTGAATTAATGGACCTAAATCATGCCTTCTCACTTTCAACTTTACTAACATTTAGGGCTAGACAATCTTTGCTCTGGGAATGGTCCTGTGAGCAGTGTTCCTGGCCTCTACCCACTAGCTGTCTGTAGACACCCCCACCCCCACCCCAATGGCTGTGACAACCAAAAATGCCTCCAGACATGGACAAATGTCCCCTGGCTGGGAACCACTGTCTACACACCAACAGCTGCTAGCTTCAAAACAAAAAAGACACTATGTGCCTCCCTGAAAGAACAGATAATCATCTATACAGCAGTCCTGCCCTCTCCCTCACCAGCAAAAAATAACCTCAATTTAATCCAGTCTCTAGATTCAATTATGGGAAATACCAAAAACAGCAGAAAAGTTAGATGACATCTGAAGGATGCAACCAACAAAACCCAGGCTACAGGAAACTCTACAGGACAAACCTGATTCAATAAACAATGTTCAAGAGGAAAACAAGGGAAGCTACAAATCTACAGTTTAAGAGTCTTAAGAAACATATCATCCAAGAGCAGTATGTTTGATTTCAAATCAAACAAACTACAAATGTCCAGATGACACTTGTGACTCTGCCTGGCTGCTGCTGCTGCTAAGTCACTCCAGTCGTGTCCGACTCTGTGCAACCCCATAGACGGCAGCCCACCAGGCTCCCCTGTCCCTGGGATTCTCCAGGCAAAAACACTGGAGTGGGTTGCCATTTCCTTCTCCAATGTATGAAAGTGAAAAGTGAAGTCGCTCAGTCATGTCCGACTCTTCACGACACCATGGATTGCAGCCTATCAGGCTCCTCCGTCCAAGGGATTTTCCAGGCAAGAGTACTGGAGTGGGTTGCCATTGCCTTCTCCAGCGTGATGTTAATGATGCATTAAACTTTCAAAGACTAATGACAGTGTTGGCTTCACTCTTCTACTTTTCTTAACATCCTTAGCTTTGAACAATATATACGGAAACAATAACGGATTGAAATTAATTAATTATGTCTGAGATGTGACTTCAAACAGTATGTGAGATGGGAAGTGATGGAGTTGAGATAAAATCAAGCTGGTTCACAGGGGTTAACTTACTGTTCATTTTTCTAGGTATTTTAAGTTTTTCATAATCAACTGCTTTTAAAAACTCATTACCTTTAGCAAGTATTCCCTATAATTTAATTGGTCAGTAAAAACTATACTACAAGTCCAAGTAGTTCAATAAGTGCACATCCTTCTGCAGCCAGTATATCAAGCTCAGGATCAGCTACTCTCTGGCGAACTTTGAAACTGCTGAACACACTCCAGGTTACTAACAACCCGCTCTGGAAAACTTTTAGGACCAAACTACTTGGGCTTTAGCTCCATGGTGCAGGGTCCTGAGCTCACCACACAGTATCTGTTCAACCCTTTAGTGGACCCAAAGCCACTCTAGCTGGATAATCTGGGCTACACCTCTGTCTGGTGCCCCTGCTACTTCCTTCCCTGTTTAAGGTGGAAGATGGCCAGGCCCATCTATCAGAGTCATGTCATTTCCCTCAATCTCTGGTTTGGTTTCCAATACTACTTGGGTCCCGGCCCTTTTCAGATTATAATCCCAAATGCTCTCTAATCCAGAGCATAAGAGAAGCCCAGTTGAAAGACAGCTCTGTGCTTATTAAACAACTGTAAAAATCATAAAGCTCATAAAAGTGAGAAAATACCCAAATGTGTTTTTAAAATAAGTCAGCCCTATTCCAATGAATGCTGCCTCCTGGAACACATCTGAAGGGAAGGACAGCCTGCGTGGAAGAGATACCTGCAGCTCCATGTTCACACAGCAGCATCATCTACGACAGACAAGACACGGGGCAACCTAAGTGCCCATCAAGAGAAAAGATGAAGCAGCTGTGGTGTATATGCACGGACTGGAATGCGTGTATACAATGGAATATTATCCAGCCATTAAAAAGGAAACCCTGCCATTTGTGACAACATGGATGAACCTTAGGGGCATTACATTAAGTGAAGCAAGAGAAAGACTAATATTGTATGATGAGCTCACTTATACATGGAATTTTAAAACAACAACAAAGTCCCAAACAGAAACAGATCAGGTCTGTGGCTATAAGAGTCGGGTATGGGGAGGAGCAACTGGATAAAGGTGGTCAGAAGATACACACTCCCAGATAAACAAGAACCGGGGATGTAACACATAGCATGGCTGACTACAGTTAACACTGCTGTGTGGTACACTCAACATCTGTTAAGAGAGCAGATCCTAAGAGTTCTGATCACAGGGGAAAACAGTTGTTTTTTTGGTAGCTGTATGAGACAATGGATGTTAACTAAACTTACTGCAGTAATCATTTCACAATGTATGGAAGACTAGTCTTTATGCTGACACCTTAAACTTATACAGCATATCAACTACAGCTCAACAAAACTAGAAATAAAACAAGTCAACCCAGACAATGCGCTACTGTGCTTTCTTGGTTCCGGTAAGAACTACACAAGCTATTAACCTCCTGGCAGCCTCAGCTAAAAAAGAAAGTGAACTCCATGTGGGAAGTGTCAAAACTTCAGTGCTGCTGCACCAGCAGAACCTTGCTATCCAGTAAGAACATGTGTTCACATTCTCTGTCTTTGGCAAGATCCCCTTAAAAAGGCATTAAAAACACAAGAAATTATTTGGTCAACACCTAATTACCACTCAGGCACTTTTTCATTTCAGCTTATCCTCAAAGAAAAACACAGTAATGGAGCTCATGTATTTAACTTGCAAGTTTACTTTTTCTACAAGGCAAATGGCCTCCAGAGCAAAGACAGCAGTCATGTAAGACTGTAACCCAATTGTGCCAAACAATGCTATGTGTTCATACTACTTTGTATGTTAAATCGCATGCACACAAATCTACCGACCCCTCAAGTCCCTCCTAAAAACCACAGAAAAAATTCAAATTTGCATTTCACAAAAGGAACAGAGAAAGCGACCACAACCCATTCTCTAAGGCTACTTTTTAAACTGTCTCTCAAATTTTATTTGCCTCACACTAATCAAAACACAACATAAAAATCATTTACTAAGGGATAAAATCGGAATTATTTTGACCAATAACAGTAGTGAACAAAATACCTGGGAATAGCCAAATCTGGAATAAATGTTTGTCCATGTAAATTAAATCTTACCCCTAGAGCAGGTATAGCTGCCAAAAAGCAGTTTATGTCTATAACTTAATTATATTTATGTATACACACACCTTATTCTAACAAAGAACTTGAAGTGGTTTAAGTGGTAAGATTTTGGTAGGAAGAGATGGTTCATCTCCATCATGCAGCTTTTTAAATTATTTTTTAATCATACCTTTAATCAAAAGTATCTGAAAATACTTTTCCTCTTGAACAAACAAAATGTTGCAACATTAAAAAAGCATGTCCACACCATGTTTTTAAAAAAAGCCTAGGCAAGGAATCTAGCATAGCTATATCATGCATCACACACCCACCAAGGCCAAAACCAGCAGCAGAAGTTAAATCTCAGTGTAAGAGCTGAGCAGCTTCCAATTTTCTTAAATTTTTCTACTTACCAATTTATCATTTTCATTGGGCATTTCAAATACACATCTCAATTTAGAATCCATTAATTCATCGGGTTTTGCTTCTTTCCACTAAAAACAAAGGAAACCAAACAATGAGACAGAGGAAATACAATTGAGACAAGTAGGTTTCCTCTCTCAAGGGATAACCAAAGGGTTAGTGTAGCTGCCTGGAGACAGGGGTTGGGGGGTTTCCAGGTGCCACAGAACTGTCCACAGAACCTTACAAGAGCTACTGTCACCACCATTAAAACCACACTAACATCCCTAGAGACGACCAGGCTTCACTGTTAGCAATGCACTTTTAAACCGTCTCTAACAAGTACGACTTCAAAATTCCTTCATTCTTGACATGAGTTAGGATTATCCATAGTGAAGAGAGGCACAGATTTTTTTTTTAATTTTAAAAAGTAGGTTTCTCAATGAAGAACTAAACAAAACCCAAGTTTAAACAACTTCCCCCAAAAGATTTCTGTTCAATTTCTCTACTCACCACAGCTTCCATGTCTGAAATGTTTGGTGGAGCAAAGATGGTCTGTACCATAAACTTGTGTTTACTCTTCTCATTGGGGTCATAGTCAAAAGGCTGCAGCATTACTGAAGAAGAAAGGACACATCACTGACTTTTGACCGTTCCCAGCACTCACTCACTAATTTGAAAATTTAAAGAAAACCAGGAAAGGTGCAAGAAACACTGGATTATTAAAGTTGACTCAGAATCAATTTTATGATTTTCAATTATTTTTACCTTGTCTACGTTTTTAATTTGCTACATCTTTACCAACCCACAAAATAAACAAATGGCTATTTTAAAAAATAAGTATCTATTATTGCCCTCTCTAAACTTAAGTTTGGAAAATTTTCAAAACTTTGCTAACTCTTACAATGCCTATAAACTCAAAATCTAGTAAATTTGTATTTACAACCACTTATAAATTTAGTTTTCACATTAGTATTTAGTGATAATAGCTCTTAAAATCAGACAACTAGAATATTTATAGGAGAAATTCTAGGTAACTTAAAACTCACTACCATTTATTAGTGCTTTAATATAACTAGCTTTTTCTAAAATAGATTTTAAATAAACACCTATTTAAGAGTTTATCAGTGTGTTTAAATGAGTTTAAGACAACAAAGTGTAGAAGGAAACCATTACAGCCTCATCATTTCTGAACTTTTCCCACTGTCCTACTAATTATATTTATAAAATTTTTTTCCCAAGCATTTATGGTTTTCAATGGCCTACAAGAGGTTTTTTAGAGGCTCTGTATGGTTTAAATTATGTAATATAAATCTAATAAGAGATTATAAAGAATGAATCAGCAATTCCACAAAATATGTACACAATACTGTGGAATTAACTTTCTTGCTAATATTTAGATTATTTCTAAGACAGATGTCAACATTTTCAAAAACTGAGATGAAATTAAGCAAATACAAGAAATAGCAATTATTTAAGAACTTCTTCTTTATAAGGTACGTCTGAGAGATCCTTAACTCCCATCATGGTAAAAAAAAAAAATTTTAATGGCCAAATATACAGCAGTAGAAAATGCATAAGATAGGGGGAGAGTCCCTGGTGGCTCAGTGGTAAAGAATCTGCCTGCCAATGCAGGAGACACGGGTTCAATCCCTGATCTGGGAAGATCCCACAGGCCATAGGGCAACTAATAAGCCCTCGCTACACAACTACTGAGCCTGTGCTCTGGAGCCCAGGAACCACAACTACTGAGGCCAAGTACCTAAAGCCTGTGCTCTGCACAAGAGAAGCCACTGCAATGAGAAGTTTGTGCACCACAACTAGAGAATACCCATGCAGCAACAAAGAACCAGCAGCCATAAATAAGCAAAATTGTGAAAAAAGAAAACACACAGGATAAATGTGCGTTTATCCAGATAATGCACAATCTATCTCCAGGAACACCTTTCACTGAACAACCACCCCAGGATATTCACTAGAAATTGATTAAAAAGAAAACTTCAAAGATGTGATGGTGACTTGCTGATAGACCTCATAACAAGAGAAAGACAATCTTAATCCATAAAAGTGCGTGCTAAAGTGAATATGCAGACAGTCAATCAAGGAGGGCTGCTGGAGGAAGTGTGACTGGAGAACCCCTCACCCACTGAGGTGCTGCACTAAGCTGGAGTGCCAAGCTCCAAGTGGAGGAAAGGCATCAAGGATGCGTGTGGACACAGGAACCAGTGCGTCTGGAGGTCTTAGTAACTCAGATGCTCAATACAAGGGGGGCTTATTGTGGGAGAAAGTGCTTTGAGAAATATATACACATTCTTAAAAAACACTAATACTGGAAAAGCTCCGTGAATTAGAACCCGCCAAGAAAGTCATTCTGAATAGTTCCATGGAATCCTAGGGGTACGGCTGCTTGCACCAAAATCCATTTTTAACCATGTGGATAGAAATTATTTTATCTTCTTCCAACTGAGCTGCAGGCTTGTGGCCTTAGAGAGCAAATGCCAGAACACATGTGCCCACTGCACACTCTTCTCACTGCCCGCCACCTTTCCCATGACAGCTCGGACAAACACGACAGCAAGCCTGCCCGGCCGCCACACCATAAAACTCCTTTTCCGGGGCCTCCAGGCTCTGCGTCCGGGGCTAGGGACTGAGGAAGGATTCGGTGCCCCATAAACCCTGCCTGCGGTCTGGCCTCAACTGCCGCGCATCTGGTTTCACTGCACAACGTCTCAAGAAGCCAGCACCCAGCCGGCTCTGTGGGCCTACAACCTGGAACACTGATAGAGAACTGTTTGCTATCTTAGTCATACCTGTCAGGATTACAGGCATACTCTGTGTGCTTTAACACACACACGTCTGGGCTGTATCCACAGAGACTCTAATCTGAAAAAGCCCGTGCTGCTATGACAGGCCTTCACAAAGGTGAGAACCACGGCCAGAAAACGGGAGTAACTGGTCTTGGTGTGGGGCCTGAGAGGCGCTGCCATTAAGTAACCTGTACCCTCGACTACCTTCCTGCCTCCACCGTGAGACAGTGTCATGAGGGAAGGAGCAGTCTGGGGGCACTGACTGTGCTCCACAGCAGGAGCAAGCAATCGTGTGAGGAAGGAGCCACCATGCGCCCTGGACTTCAAGTAAACACAGAAGGGCCACAAAACTGACAGGACATTCACAGTAAAGACAGAAGCCTCATCAACTATTGTAAGTTACTGGCCAAAGATATACACTGTACATTCTTAAGCAAAAGACTGAGAATAATCCCTCAATAGCTGCATGTAAAGCGTAACAGTTAGTGATCTATGGGAGAGAATGTGAAAAGCCAAAACTGATACAAAATTTCAAAGACCAAAT
Source organism: Tragelaphus eurycerus (assembly GCA_935064755.1). Classification (NCBI taxonomy): domain Eukaryota; kingdom Metazoa; phylum Chordata; class Mammalia; order Artiodactyla; family Bovidae; genus Tragelaphus; species Tragelaphus eurycerus. Next base: position 21,685,411 of record CAKXYN010000023.1, read on the forward strand.
AATAAGGGCAAAAGATGTGGTGGTAGTAAGCTGCAGAAATAAAGAACGACGTAACATTTTAGACTGACAGTAACTGCTTTCAGCCCACCCCACCCCCAAACACACCCCTACTCCACCCCAAGAGAAGGGGGAAACTGTTTCTGCAGCAGTCTGCACACAGGGAGAGGACAGCATGAACATTTGCTACCTGAAACGGTCACAGTCAACCCAGGGTCAATGATCCCACTGTTGGGCCGCACACAGTACCGACGAGGCGCTGTCGTCTTCACTTTGAAACACACTTTTCGATCTGAAGGATTTCGCAACTTAAGGTTTGTAGTGACTACATCTGTGAAGGGGCCTGTAAGATTTAAAAAACAAAAACAGGGGGGGAAATGTAATTCGATTCACACCCACACAAAAACAGAATTCAAAACCGGACAAACAAAACCTCGACTTTATGTAGAGTGTGTACTCAAGTCCACATACAGGTGGGGCCTCACAAAGGGGCTGTGCTCTCTCCTTCGCTGCTAACCAACCCATAAAACCCCTACTCGGACTTTGTTTCCATCAAGTAAAATGTGTTCTGAAAGTTTCACAACTTACGAAATAAGCCCCAAACTGTAGTCTCCCAGTGCATGCTTACCACACTACTGAAAAGACCAGTTCTCCAGTGCCCTGCGAACCAGAGCCCGTCTTCAGGCTTACCTGACCGAGCCGAGGGCAGTCTTTCCACCTAAAGCCAGCAGGCCCAGAGACAGGTGGTCCCGCCCCACCTCCATCAGCTTTGATCCCCTCACTCATGCCTTCTTTCACTCATCTTCATCACATGCTTACTAAGATAACTGTGTCAAATGCTCTACATACAAAGGTTTTTTAAACTTTGGTTCAACACCCAAACATAAAACTGCAAAACAAAGAAACCAAATGGTGATGCAGTCCTGCCTGAATTAAGTAAATCTAAGACCATTTTTTGTTTTTAAAAAAGGGGAAGAGTGGGGTGCAGAAAAACAGTACAGTTCTCAGTTCAAGAAAAGCCTAAAGACATTTTATGCAGATTTAGACAATAAACTGAATACTGGTAAATTTGGAGACAGAAGATAGAACTTAAAAAATATGTCCCCATGAGAAGCAACAAGGATACACTTCTCACTAACCCAAAAGCAATTTTAAATGGTTTCTAAATGAAAAAAAAAAAAAACCTTTAGAAGGCTGAAATCAAATTTCAAGGCTGAAATTAAATAAACCAGAATAAACATGTCTTTTAAAACTATAAAATGTTTCTAGTATGCTTTAAAATGTTTCTAGTAAGGATCCCAGACTGAGAAAATTCCCCAACTCTGCCAAACAAAAGTTTGCCACTTTGCTGAGCAGTGGTAAATTATCTAAGACAGAGGCTTGAAGGGAACAACACACAAAAATGAAGGACAGCGTGAGGATGGCAGGGTGGAAAGCAGACCAAACTGATAAGAGGAGAGGAAAAGAGAGACTTCAAATTAAAGGCCAGGAAAAAGCACTTACTTCAAGTCCAAGGAAATAAATGAATTCTAATCTGTGCTTAAAAGTTTTTGAGTTATAAGATATTTTCTAACAAAGATTTAGAACTGGGATGAGAGGGAGGAGCTAGAAATAAGAGAACATTAGAAGAAAACACAAAGGCAGAGAACCAGTTATAGAAAAAATTTTAACATGAAACAGGTATTTAAATCAACAAGTAGGCTTTATATATATATATATATATATATATATATATATATACAATCTACATGAGAACTACAATCTCTTGGACAGCTCGCTTTCATTTCATGGTCGAGTCACTCACTGTATCTGCATATTATCTCACATCCTTGCTGCTCCTCCCAGCACTACTACTGCTTGCACGTTTTGACAAGCAGCTGACACTCCATCCCCACACACCCACCCAGGGAGTAAGGGGAAGCCCCCAGCTGTGCATTCTGCCACATGAATCCACTGGTAAAACTATGAATCTTAGAGAGACAGATCCCATTTCCTAACATTCTCAAAATCCACAAGTTACTATAGGTAACTGAGAACATGTCAATGTTTGTTATTATTTCAACTAGGATTTTAACATTAGTGCTAAGTATAATTTTTAAAAGTTTGTTTTCAGAAGTTTCTTAGTAAAACAGCTAACAGTTTACGAATCTTAATACGAATCTTAATTTAGAAAAATCCTGTATTTTCATAACATAATTATGTAACCTTGTCATTTTAAATTCAATTTCTAAAATCTCCCCAATTTTAGAGGAAAGTGCGAACTATTCAAAATAAGGTAAAATAACTGTTTAAACTGATTTTTTAAATGACCATGTGTCAAATTTCATCAACATATGAATTCTGAAACACTACTCACATTTTAGATTGCACATCAGGGAATATAAATCTTAAATTAACAGATTGTGATCTTTCTAGACATGAAAATGCAAACTATCTGAAGATGAAAATAATATGTCAAAAGAAAAAAATTTCACTAAAACCAAATTCTTAACTGAATAGGTTAACCTTCTCAGTAAAATGTAAAATTACCTGTAATAAACCCACGTAACAAATGAATTTGAGGTTTTCTGCACCACTTTGTCCCTCTAACCAAGTCTCTCAATAAAGGCTGCTTCCAGCACACAGTTCAGAGTCCAAAGCCATTTTCCAGGTTAAAATGCAAAATCACCAAGTACTAATGACCACAAGCGTAAGAATCAGATTTATAGCTAAAAGCAGGTTCAGGTAGAGATATCCGTTACACTTCATGGGTCACAGAAACTCTGAGAATCTCACAAAATTAAATGTAGGTATCTGTCTGATGTGAGGAATGGAGGAGCTGCTGCTGGGGGAAGGAACAGGACAGCAGTGTTCTGTGATGCCCAGGCAGACCCGTGCAGTCAAGGGCCACCAAACCTGCACACACCCCTCCAGACAGCCACACTGCTGGGAGAAAAAAAAAAAAAAAAAAAACTCTTTCCCAGAAACACATCTATTGCAAAAACTCTGTTCTCTTTCTCCTTCTCCAAAAATCTAAAATGTGAGTTCACCAATACAGAAAATTATTCTACCAACAGCAATGCCACTCAGGACATGTGAATCCTACAACACGTCTGGGACAGTCAGCACACGTGTGTGGGTGACCGTCATGTGAGTGCACCCACATGCATAAAGATTCTCTTGCCCTGATTTCAAGACGTTAGAGAAAACCAGTCAGCCTCCACCAGACAACTCTTGCCTCACTTCCCTTAAACCGAAGCTCACTGTTAAGGGAGATCACAAGCATCTGGCTACTTCATTAGTCTTCCAGTACAGTCTATATAGATGTACTATCTATCTATACACAGATACACTACATCTAGTACAGTCTACATAGGACAGATCTTCTACTAGTCTTCCAGTACAGTCATGCCCAACACTTACACATCGAAATGCCTATTTTATTACAAATCCAGTTTCTTCTCCTGTATGTTATGCTATGCTAAGTCACTTCAGTCGTGTCCAACTCTGTGTGACCCCATAGACGGAAGCCCACCAGGCTTCCCCGTCCCTGGGCTTCTCCAGGCAAGAACACTGGAGTGGGTTGCCATTTCCTTCTCCAATGCATGACAGTGAAAAGTAAAAGTGAAGTCGCTCAGTCATGTCCCACTCTTAGCGACCCCATGGACTGCAGCCTACCAGGCTGCTCCGTCCGTGGGACTCTCCAGGCAAGAGTACTGGAGTGGGGTGCCATTGCCTTCTCCGCCTGTATGTTATAGTTAGGGCATATATTAAGATTTTCAACTATGTACACTGGTAGTTGTAATTCATACATGAATTTCATCTCAGAATACAAAACTGGGCACTACAAAATATAAAATGGGATACTGTGTCAAATAAGGTTAAAAACTACTGCATTCTATCAATACTCTCCAGCTTTACTAATATCCTGTGTTTTAAACACCTAATGCTTAGGTGTTTAAACTGTTTAGAAAAACATGCAGATGGTCACCGTAAAAAAAGAGTAGTTAGCTATGCAGGGAGAGGAGGAGGCTCTGCTGAAGCCAAGTTCCATTTCTGAGCCTGGGCTGTGACTGCACGGCTACTGACTTGATAATTCTATCAACTGCACATGGTTTTTCTTTTATGAAAAACAGTACATTTTTTTTCTTTAAGAAAAGATGACTCTTGGTATAACCTTAAAAAAAAACTGAAAAAAACCTGTGAAAAGCACTTCTGATGAAAAAGTGAAACATTTGAAGCAAACTACATAGGAAATAAACACTCATGTTTTGAGGATTTCCAAAACAATCCCTGTAATTGACAGAAATCCAGCCATGTGTCCAACATAAATGCTTAGTTTAACATTTAGAAACACAATTACTACAACAGTCCATTTAAGAGTACTTGGTAGTAAACTAATCACCAACCACAGATACCATCTGGTATTCCCTACTTGAGAGATGAAATTTCACTGTTTACACGTAAAAATATTCCACATAAAACAAAATTCCACACAATACAGATTACATTTAAACTCTCTTACCAAAAAGAAACAAAACAAAAATTAATTTTATTAAAAGTCTACCTTTTCACCACAGAGGCTGCCCTCCTCCTCTCCTCTCAAGCAGCCAGGCCACTTGGGGTCCCCAGGTACTCCACCCTAACTCTACCAGTTACCATTCCCCGTAAACCAGCACCCTAGCCTCAGCCCCAAACTGACAGAAATGTAACATACTTCAATGTGGGCTCGGTGTTAACAAGCCTGGAAAAACCTGTACCCTCAGACTTCAGAAACGTAGGAAAAGCTTAGGGCCGCTCACCTGGAAGGCTGTCCTTAGGGAGACTGGCCTGACTCTTTACCTAAAAATGGATTCCAGGCATGAAACACTGGCTATCTAAAATTTAGAGCAATGATTTCCTTTTAAATAGTTCTCCAAACCATCCAATCTTAAAAGGAACGCAATTAAGCTAAAAACAACTAAAAGTAGAACCACTCTGACTAAACAACCTTTAAAATGGTTATCATCTGTCCATATTTTGATGTAAATTGCTGTTAAAAGTTTTCTTTAAATGCCAGGCTTTGTTTAGTTACAAAGAAAACTGACTGGGGAGGTGGGGGGTGGGGGGAAGCGGGAGAATAGTTGCCTTTTCTCCCAGGGTTTTGAAGAATTTCAGAGAAATCAAAATAACTCAACTGCAAATAGTCCTATATGCATCATCTAGACTCTACAACTGACACCTGCTGTTACTGTAAGACCTAGCAACCTACCTAGCCATCTGTGTCCATCCATCTTATCTTCCTACGTTCCAAGGTTCTGAAAACTCCTGAACACCTCATCATGTATACCAACTTGAGTTCAATAGTATCTGCTTACTGAGAAGAGAATCAAATGTTATTTCAGGATACATGGTCCTGAATACAGCATGAAGCATTTCAGAAACAGAAAAGGTCTCTGGGATGCAGCTCCAGAATAAATGGCTGTGTGCAACAATGGTACCCTGTGAAGGCTGTGGCATCCTTTAGACCAGGAACTCGGAGGCCTGCTGGCAGACCAGTCTCCATGGGTCCTGGTATTTCTGCAGCTTGGCCAGTGCAGGCCCTGGGGGCTTTCACAGTCAGTCTTTCCAAGGATGTACAGCAGAGTCAACAACCCTGGAAGACAGTACCTCCTCCTGGAGAGAGCAGGCTTCTCTACTATCCAGCGTGATAAAGCTCAGGTCTTCCTCTGGAAAAAGGTCAGGCAGGTTTCTGTGCAGCCCATCATGAAAGATTCAGGGCCCTAGGCTCAAAGTTTCCCAGCTAGGACACAAAGTCACCACGTAGGCAGTACCCGCCTACACTGAAGCCCTGTGTGTCACCCAGTGGAATGAAGGGCAAAGGAAACCAACACAGCACTGCCTGTAGTGCCCTGACCATCACACACCCTGGTCTCTAAACCCAGGGGTCTGATGCCTTCCACAGCACCCACAACACCGAAGCAGACTCAATGTCCTGAAGTGATCACAGCAGTTTTCACAATCTAGCCTTTACTGGACATGCACCAAGTATCAAGAACTCTGCATGAATTATGTCATCTAACCCTAATAACAAGGCATGAGGCTGATACTTTTATTACTTATTATTCTCATTTTACAGATGAGTCAACTGTGACTCAGATATAAGAACACTTGTCCAAGGTCAGACAAGCACAAAACCGTACAAGTAGGAAGTCAAAGCAGGTTTGTCTCCAGGGCCTGAATTCTCATAAATTCTCTATATATTCTATTGTGAACTACCTGGCTGTATTTATTTCCTAATTCATAAGCCATTCTAGGTTGACTTCTGCAGCATTAAGGCATGAAACTGCAGTCACATCAGTAATACAGGAAAAAGACTTTTAACGGTTACTGTATTTCCCTTGGTTCCACAGGAAAAACATTTCCAGAAATAAGTTTCCACCAAGAAAACAGTTTATCTCTTTTACACCAAAGAATGCCCTAAAACATAAAGCTACCTAACTTTATTTACCTTTACTCCATTTTCCCCAAAACATACTGAAATCTCAGACCTGAGAGAATGTGAGCTCTGTAAAGACTGGTCTCATGTGCAGCTTGCCCCCAGCTGCTAGGACAATCCCTGGCACAGCAGGTACTGAATAAATGTCATCATAGAAGCATTAGTGTAAAAACAAACAGAGGACCACTTCAGGAAACAAAATGAATCAATTCAAGATGATTTATAGTTATTAAAATACTAAACATATCTTTTTATAAGGTTTCATTACTACAAAAGTATGGACACGAGATTATATACAAAAGCCAAACTTCACTACTTTATTTAAACACACTACCCTTATGGCAGAAAGTGAAGAACTAAAGAGCCTCTTGATGAAAGTGAAAGAGGAGAGTGAAAAAGTTGGCTTAAAACTCAACATTTAGAAAACTAAGATCATGGCATCCAGTCCCATCACTTCATGGCAAATAGATGAGGAAACAATGGAAACAGTGAGAGACTTTATTTTCTTGGGCTCCAAAAATCACTGCAGATGGTGACTGCAGCCATGAAATTAAAAGACCCTTGCTCCTTAGAAGAAAAGCTATGACCAACCTAAACAGCATATTAAAAAGCAGAGACATTACTTTGCCAACAAAGGTCCGTCTAGGCAAAGCTACGGTTTTTCCACCAGTCGTGTATGCATATGAGTTGGACTATAAAGAAAGCTGAGGGTCGAAGAATTGATGCTTTTGAACTGTGGTGCTGGAGAAGACTCTTGAGAGTCCCCTGGATTGCAAGGAGATCCAACCAGTCAATCCCAAAGGAAATCAGTCCTGAATATTCACTGGAAGGACAGATACTGAAGTTAAAACTCCAATACTTTGGGCCACCTGATGGGAAGAACTGACTGACTGGAAAAGACCCTCCACAGTTCACCACAGTTCAAAACCTCCGGGAGTTGGTGATGGACAGGGAGGCCTGGCGTGCTGTGATTCATGGGGTCACAAAGAGTCGGACAAAACTGAGCGACTGAACTATTTAAGAAAGTCTTTGATTTCTTAAACTGTTGCACTGCCCTCATTTATCCATATTACACAATCAGCAAAAAAAACTTCAGAATTCATCATGAAAAATCTCCAAAATCCACTTAAGGTAATAGGGGCTTGGAGTCAGGGTTACAAGTGACCAGCAGGCAGGAACCATGTCCTTTCGTTACCTGGCAGCGCTTTCAGTTAACTTAGCAGTGTTCTGAGCACACAGTCAAGTACTCACCCATCACCTGCCAGTGAAGAAGCATAGGCACCAAGAAGTCAAAGCACTGACTCTCACCCTCCCTGTGGGAGGCAGGGCAGCGGGGGGAGGGGTGCCCTTGAGCAAATCGTGTCACTTCTCCAGCACAGCCTAACCCCCACTCCAGCTCAGCAGACAAGAGATCAGATCAGATCAGTCACTCAGTCGTGTCCGACTCTTTGCGACCCCATGAATCACAGCACGCCAGGCCTCCCTGTCCATCACCAACTCCCGGAGTTCACTCAGACTCACGTCCATCGAGTCAGTGATGCCATCCAGCCATCTCATCCTCTGTCGTCCACTTCTCCTCTTGCCCTCAATCCTTCCCAGCATCAGAGTCTTCTCCAATGAGTCAACTCTTCACATGAGATGGCCAAAGTACTGGACTTTCAGCTTTAGCATCATTCCTTCCAAAGAAATCCCAGGGCTGATCTCCTTCAGAATGGACTGGTTAGATCTCCTTGCAGTCCAAGGGACTCTCAAGAGTCTTCTTCAACACCGCAGTTCAAAAGCATCAATTCTTCGGCGCTCAGCCTTCTTCACAGTCCAACTCTCACATCCATACATGACCACAGGAAAGACCATAGCCTTGACTAGACGAACCTTTGTTGGCAAAGTAATGTCTCTGCTTTTGAATATGCCATCTAGGTTGGACATAACTTTCCTTCCAAGGAGTAAGCATCTTTTAATTTCATGGCTGCAATCACCATCTGCAGTGATTTTGGAGCCCAGAAAAATAAAGTCTGGCACTGTTTCCCCATCTATTTGCCATGAAATGATGGGACTAGATGCCATGATCTTCGTTTTCTGAATGTTGAGCTTTAAGCCAACTTTTTCACTCTCCACTTTCACCTTCATCGAGAGGCTTTTTAGTTCCTCTTCACTTTCTGCCATAAGGGTGGTGTCATCTGCATATCTAAGGTTATTGATATTTCTCCCAGCAATCTTGATTCCAACTTGTGTTTCTTCCAGTCCAGCATTTCTCATGATGTACTCTGCATATAAGTTAAATAAACATGGTGACAATATACAGCCTTGACGTACTCCTTTTCCTATTTGGAACCAGTCTGTTGTTCCATGTCCAGTTCTAACTGTTGCTTCCTGACCTGCACACAGATTTCTCAAGAGGCAGGTCAGGTGGTCTGGGATTCCAATCTCTTTCAGAATTTTCCACAGTTCATTGTGATCCACACAGTCAAAGGCTTTGGCATAGTCAATAAACCAGAAATAGATGTTTTTCTGGAACTCTCTTGCTTTTTCCTTGATCCAGCGGATGTTGGCAATTTGATCTCTGGTTCTTCTGCCTTTTCTAAAACCAGCTTGAACATCTGGAATTTCATGGTTCACATATTGCTGAAGCCTGGCTTGGAGAATTTTGAGCATTACTTTACTAGCGTGTGAGATGGGTGCAATTGTGCGGTAGTTTGAGCATTCTTTGGCATTGCCTTTCTTTGGGATTGGAATGAAAACTGACCTTTTCCAATCCTGTGGCCACTGCTGAGTTTTCCAAATTTGCTGGCATATTGAGTGCAGCACTTTCACAGCATCATCTTTCAGGATTTGGAATAGCTCAACTGGAATTCCATCACCTCCACTAGCTTTGTTCGTAGTGATGCTTTCTAAGGCCCCCTTGACTTCACATTCCAGGATGTCTGGCTCTAGGTCAGCGATCACACCATCGTGATTACCTGGGTCGTGAAGATCTTTTTTGTACAGTTCTTCTGTGTATTCTTGCCACCTCTTCTTAATATCTTGTGCTTCTGTTAGGTCCATACCATTTCTGTCCTTTATCGAGTTCATCTTTGCATGAAATGTTCCTTAAAACCAGCTCCAATTCCTAAACTCCTCTTAGTCCTAAAACTACATGACGTTTGGGAACAACTTTACTGCCTTAATTAGAAAACACCTACTACTCCAGGGAAGCAGGGCAGATAATCCAGTCTCAGATGATCACGGCCTTACTGACATTCAGCATAAAGCTACTAAACATTTTAGGAGTACTCTTTCTGACCTTCTGACACACAGACTGCTCACTCTAACCTAAACAATCTTTGTGACAGAGAATACACAACTGTACTGTATTCACCAAGAAATGAAACAATATGATTTGTAACATTTTTATATAAATTTTATGTTCTTCCACTGTGCAACATTATAAAGAAAAATCACATGTACACACACATAAAATTTAATGCTTGCAATTAAAATTAAACATTAAATGTGGAGGCTGCTTAAGTGAACACCTTCATTAAAACAAATAAGTGCTTCATATCTGAAGAGTTTAGACTACTTTTTAAAACCTAGGTTGGCAGGATGGGAAAGAATAAAAGTGAAATGGATACTTTGGGGAGAACTTGAAATAAATGTTTGAGCACCACTTATAAATCTAAAGCTCTTGTTAGACTAGAAGCAAAATAGTTATGAAAAAATTACCAACAATACTATAAATTTTACGGAGAAGGCAATGGCACCCCACTCCAGTACTCTTGCCTGGAAAATCACACGAACAGAGGAGCCTGGTAGGCTGCAGTCCATGGGGTCGCGAAGAGTCAGACGTGACTCAGCAACTTCACTTTCACGCACTGGAGAAGGAAATGGCAACCCACTCCAGTGTTCTTGCCTGGAGAATCCCAGGGACGGGGGAGCCTGATGGGCTGCCGTCTATGGGGTCACACAGAGTCGGACACAACTGAAGTGACTTAGCAGCAGCAGCAACAGGTATAGTTATAGGTGGTAGGATTGACAATTTGCTTTATACTGTTCTATACTTTCTCAACTTTCGACATTAAGCACTGATTTTACAATGAGAAGGGGTTTTTAAACATGGATTCATATTAGCTTCATTTATTCATCAAAGCTTTTATTTTTAAAGTCAGGGTGGGGGTACTGAGAAGATACAAAAAAGCTATCTTTGGAAGATGTGGTTATTGAGATGTTTGGCAATGGGAACTGTACTCAGAAAACAAAACCAAGGAATTCATCTTCCCCTATAAGCTATAAAAGTAAAATTTGTTCATAGAGAAAATAAACAGAAAACACACACTGTGATGCAAAGGTACTCTATCCCTTCAAAGGTATACCAGTCACTCCAATTTATGTCAAATTATCCAAGCACCAAAATATACGTGTATAAATATATATATATATATGGAAATATATAACTACAAAATAAAAGGCTGTCAAAATGTAGCCCATAAGAAACCTGTCAAATTATACTGCAAACTAGTACTTTAAAATCCTCTCATATTAACACTGCCTGGAAACTCCCATGGATGGAGGAGCCTGGTGGGCTGCAGTCCATAGGGTCACTAAGAGTCGGACACGACAGAGCAACTTCACTTTCACTTTTCACTTTCATGCACTGGAGGAGGAAATGGCAACCCACTCCAGTGTTCTTGCCTGGAGAATCCCAGGGACGACGGAGCCTGGTGGGCTGCCGTCTATGGGGTAGCACAAAGTCGGACATAACTGATGTGACTTAGCAGCATATTAATTCTTTAACATATCTATTTTTTAAAATGGCAACTGAATTCAATCATATCCTTTAAAAGTTGAAATACAAATAACTAAACATCTCATTAATTTAAACATGAATTTTGAAAACAGTACCAAATGTTGGCAGTAACTCTACCACAGTGAACATCCCAAGTGCCAGAGAAAAGCAGCTAAGCAAACTATAGCATATTAATAACACAGCATCAAAGATGGCAGCTATAAAAATTTAAGACGTTGGTGGAGGTTATTTTTGTAAAGTGAAACATGTCACAGTCATCAAGTTGAACATATTCTGGTAAGTTTTGTAGTCTAATTTTATTTAAGCAAAGAGTTTTACTAGGAAGAATACAATCACATTAAGAGTTGATTCTAAAGATCCACTCAATCTATGGCATAGGAAATGAAGTACAGCTGGCCTCACAAAAGGCTACTTTCAAGACAAACTGCTACCTGGATCCACAAGCTCTCTGTCATCTGCTCTCCCCTTCAATCTATGGCATAGGAAATGAAGAACAGCTGGCCTCACAAAAGGCTACTTTCAAGACAAACTGCTACCTGGATCCACAAGCTCTCTGCCATCTGCTCTCCCCTTCCTCTCCGCTAGCTGCTTCTGCTTGCACAGGGCCCACTGCAGCCACTGTCTCCAACCCTCTGTGACCTCAAAAGTCTTTAGTTTAAAGAGGAGACATCAAAATATTGACTTTCAGCCATCCATACATACACGGTCCAGCCTGGGGGAGATGCCCACCACAAGACCAATGAGTCCAGTAGTATGGACACAGAGGGAGAGCTCCTGTGAGCGTCCACAATGCTCTTAAATACAGTCTGTGGGCAGGGCCGATTCTCTGAAACAAACACGCTCAACAATCTACCATGCTTCTCAACAGGGACCACCAACTGATGCTGACAGTAGGAGTTCAATTTGTCAGCTGTCACAAGACAATTATAATTTATAAATGAGATTCACTTTCAAACAAACATAGTTTTCTACTGGTCTTCATATGCCTTAATTTTAACTGCTACTCGATGGTTACAGATTTGTTTTCTACTGACCTTACATAGTCACCTCATTGTAGGACAATTGAAACTTTTGATATAATCTCCCAAAGTATCAAGTCTAATAACAAAATAATTTTTTCTCTTACTATGAAGAGCATTGAATGTTCATGCAGAAATCTTGAAAAACACAGAAAAGTAAAAACAAAAGCATTCTAAAGTAGACCTAAGGACTGCTAACGTCGTTTTCTTTCTGATATTTTTCCTCACACATATTACCATAAATGCACTCATATTTATGCAACTTCTCACGGGCGGGATAAGGCTGTCATCACCAATCAACTTAACATCACTAGAAGGGGGACAAGCAGCCATTATCACTTCATGTGACACGATTCTATGAAGTATCTGTACCAAAAAAATACTGAAACCTGAATCTTTAAGCCCTTAAATCCAACTCCAAACTTACAGGAAATACATACCAGAAATATCACAAGTCTGGGACACTCCACTGGACAACGACAGGGTCTTTTCAACAAGTGAATGGTGTGGACGAGGCATTGCCAAAGATTAGGACAACCTGACACCCAGCAACCAAAAATCAGCACTATGGGAAGATTTCAACAGACCAGACATCAGATAACTGAAAAATTACTTTTGGTTTTATGACGTGACAATGGTGTCATGATTATGTAAAGAAAAAGCCTCTTTTTTATTAGAAATGTAAGCTCAAATATTCAGGCTTGGATGTTATGATAGCCAGAATTTGTTTAAAAGACTGCAGTAATCCTACTCTCCCCAAAACAGTAAAATACTAATAATCATTAAACTTATGATTATATGAAGCTATTAAAGAGTACAGAGGTTCATTAAGTTATAGAAAGTTTTTTATGAATGTTTTTAAAGTTTTCATAAGGAATTTTAGAGTAATCTGAGTCATATTTTAAGCATAATAAACCCAGTAAACAAGCATTTGCAAAAATAACTAACCCTCCCTTTACATTTAATTTTTCTCAATCAAGAAATTTTCTTTAGTGGTCACACAATATTACATTTTGTGGTCTGTAAAGCTGAAATGCTGGACTGGAAGAAACACAAGTTGGAATCAAGATTGCTGGGAGAAATATCAATAACCTCAGATATGCAGATGACACCACTCTTATGGCAGAAAGTGAAGAGGGGCTAAAAAGCCTCTTGATGAAAGTGAAAGTGGAGAGTGAAAAGGTTGGCTTAAAGCTCAACATTCAGAAAACGAAGATCATGGCATCTGGTCCCATCACTGCATGGGAAATAGATGGGGAAACAGTGGAAACAGTGTCAGACTTTGTTTTTCTGGGCTCCAAAATCACTGCAGATGGTGACTGCAGCCATGAAATTAAAAGACACTTACTCCTTGGAAGGAAAGTTATGACCAACCTAGATAGCATATTCAAAAGCAGAGACATTACTTTACCAACAAAGGTTCGCCTAGTCAAGGCTATGGTCTTTCCTGTGGTCATGTATGGATGTGAGAGCTGGACTGTGAGGAAGGCTGAACGCCGAAGAATTGATGCTTTTGAACTGTGGTGTTGGAGAAGACTCTTGAGAGTCCCTTGGACTGCAAGGAGATCCAACCAGTCCATTCTGAAGGAGATCAATCATGGAATTTCTTTGGAAGGAATGATGCTAAAGCTGAAACTCCAGTATTTTGGCCACCTCATGCGAAGAGTTGACTCACTGGAGAAGACTCTGATGCTGGGAGGGATTGAGGGCAGGAGGAGAAGGGGACGACAGAGGATGAGATGGCTGGATGGCATCACTGACTCGATGGATGCGAGTCTGAGTGACCTCCGGGAGCTGGTGATGGACAGGGAGGTCTGGAGTGCTGCGGTTCATGGGGTCGCAAAGAGTCAGACACGACTGAGCGACTGATCTGATCTGATCTGATCTGAAAGTTTAATAAACTGGCAAATATAATTTTCTTTTAAACCAATTTTTTATTAAGGAAAGCAAGATCCATGCTATATTAACTACTGCTGCTGCTAAGTCACTTCAGTCGTGTCCGACTCTGTGTGACCCCATAGACGGCAACCCACCAGGCTCCCCCATCCCTGGGATTCTCCAGGCAAGAACACTGGAGTGGGTTGCCATTTCCTCCTCCAATGCGTGAAAGTGAAGCCGCTCAGTCATGTCCGACTCTTAGCGACCCCATGGACTGCAGCCTACCAGGCTCCTCCATCCATGGGATTTTCCAGCAAGAGTACTGGAGTGGGGTGCCACTGCCTTCTCCAATATTAACTACTATATCCTCTGAAAGACAGGAGTTCACTGCAGGGTCAGTAAAGATAACAGAAGCAACAAGAAAAAGAGTTAGCAAGCGCCTCTGAAAGCAATGATAAAGGGGTCCTTGCTACAAGACTCGCCTCAGAGACAGTCTCCACGTGGTTAAGGAACATTTTATTGAAAGGAAAAGTAACATGTAACTATTACAATATAGAAAACAACAACAAAATTACCAATACCAACAATCACAAAATACCGAACTCAGAAGAACCTCATCAAGGTCTCCCAATTCTTATGTTCCTCCATTTCATGGAAGAATCGTGTTTCCGTTTTGCACTCAACCATCCTATGCATTCACAAACCTTTACAGCCAGACCACCACCGAGAAACCATCCACCCCTGCTTCTCACTTCACAAATGAAAAAGGTGAAGCACAGTGGTCAGCTCTTAACAAAATACCCTTTTCTGGAACTACAAAGCTCTGAAAACACCACCTGCAGAGGCAGACGAAGCATCTACTGAAAGACGCAAGGCTAAAACCATGACAATTGAGAGAGAGATGGTCTGAATCTTAAGATCAACATTGACTGGGCAATCACCCCAGGCCAGATCTTGTTATCACGGATATAAAAATAAATGGGCATATCCTCAAGCGCTTCACAAACAGCTTGTGAGAGAAAAGTCTGTAAATATCAGTACTGTGCCATGTGGTGAGAGTGGTAATGGCCAGTGAGCAGCACCAAGGACAGGGTCAAGAAAACGGCAAGTGGCCCAGGGCCTGGAGAGCCAGAGACAGCATCGGATGTAGGGCTCCTGCAGGGGAGACAGCCCTCTGGACAGAAGGGGACGACATTCGGAAAAGAGCATGCAGAGGCCTGCAGCACTGACAGCGTCTGGAGAAACCGCTGCAAGCAAGCAAAGCTACAGCAGAGGTGAACTGAAGAGGCAGGCGTGGATCTGGGCTCTAGTAAGTGCATAACAGGAAAATGCTGCAGGTTCTTCAACCAGGGAAGCAATGGGATCCGGTGTGCACTTTTCACAGGGTAGTTCTTTCAGCATCCGTGAGGACGACAAGTTGGAGGAAGTCGGACACAAGGAGAAAGGAGACCAGCCTGCTGACCGGTAGAGGAAAGAGAATCACCTAAAGCAAAGAAACGAGCCAAGTCCAGATCCCTCCCGAGTCAGGCACATGGACCCCAAATGCCCATGGGTTCCCTCCTTAAGTCCAGCTGGAGGACCTAAATGCAGCTACCCTATCTGAGGTCAGGACCTTCCTGCAGGTGCTCTCCCACACCCCTGAATTCTGCCAGCATCTGCCAGCTCCCCTCTCCAGCTGTGCAGCCAGAGACCGCAGCGCTGTCTGGACACTCTCCCGCCGTGCACACACCCAACAGACCCCCTCAAACTTCTCACCATCCTCACCACTGCCCCTCCAGCAGTCAGCACCTGCATGGACGGCAGCCACAGCCTGGGTCATCTCTTGCTCCCTCCAACACAAGTCCACACTATGACCAGATTACAACACTCCTGTCAACACAAACGTGGTGTCAGCCCACTACCTCCACGCCTCTGCCTTCTCCCCACTACATCAACAGTGGGTCAGGATAAAAACAGAACTACTAAGCCAACACCCATGCATCCTGGCTGACCCAGCAACTGGGGTACTGACCCCGCAGCCTTGTAAACACAGGAGAGGTTATTTAACACGTCGAACACCACACCCTCCTGCCTTGCACCTTGCACCTGCTGCTCCAGGAGTTTGCTCCTTTCCTCTTCACCCAGATAACTTCCACTCATTCTTAGAATCTTAGTCAACCTGTAGCCGCCTTCCTTGACCACATCAAAGACCCCTATTCCACGTTCTCAAAACACCACAGACTCTTCAAAGCTAATTTGTCTTCTGATGATCTGATTAGCTTCTACCGCTCCCATGACCATCACCTCATAAAAATATTCTTTTACTCAAAACTGTAGTTCCAACACTTATTCAAAGTGCATCACATATAGTAGAAACTAAACTCTTTCTTATATAGATGAATGAATTAAAACAAATGAATTGAGAAACTGAGCTGCATTTAACAGGAGAGATTCAAAAGTTATCTCTGGGATGCAAAAATACAGACTTTAATTATTAGATGTGCACAGCATTTCTGGAATGAGTAATCAAGATGCCACAAAAAAGAAATTAATAACATAGGAAAAGGAGTAGGCGTGCACATAAAAAGCACATTTCAGGATATGCAGAGTTTGAGATGTCTGTGCATGTGTGCTGAGTCGAGTCCTACTCATTGTGACCCCATGGACTGCAGCCCACCAGGCTCCTCTGTCCATGGATTTCCCAGGCAAGAATACTGGAGTGGTTGCCATATCCTGTTCCAGGGAGCCTGAGACCCAGGGATCGAACCCAGGTCTCCCTCGTTGCAGGCGAATTTTTTACCACTGAGCCACCACCTGTGCTGTGCTTAGTCACTCAGTCGTGTCTGACTCTTTGTGACCTAATGGGCTGTAGCCCACCAAGTTCCTCTATCCATGGGGATTCTCCAGGCAAGAACACTGGAGTGGGTACCCTATCCCTTCTCCAGGGGACCATCCCAAACCAGGAATCGAACCAGAGCCTCCTGCACTACAGGCAGTTTCTTTACCAGGTGAACTACCAAGGAGCCACATGCTGCTGCTGCTGCTGCTGCTGCTGCTGCTGCTAAGTCACTTCAGTCGTGTCCAACTCGGTGTGACCCCATAGACAACAGCCCACCAGGCTCCCCCGTCCCTGGGATTCTCCAGGCAAGAACACTGGAGTAGGTTGCCATTTCCTTCCCCAATGCATGAAAGTGAAAACTGAAAGTGAAGTCACTCAGTCGTGTCCGACTCTTCACAACCCCATGGACAACCCCATGGACCCCCCCATGGACTACAGCCTATCAGGCTCCTCCATCCATGGGATTTGCCATGCAAGAGGACTGGAGTGGGGTGCCACTGCCTTCTCTGAGGGAGCCACCTGCTGCTGCTGCTGCTGCTAAGTCACTTCAGTCATGTCCGACTCTGCACGACCCCATAGACGGCAGCCCATCAGGGTCCCCCGTCCCTGGGATTCTCCAGGCAAGAACACTGGAGTGGGTTGCCATTTCCTTCTCCAATGCATGAAAGTGAAAGTGAGGTCGCTCAGTCATGTCTGACTCTTAGTGACTCCATGGACTACAGCCTACCAGGCTCCTCCATCCATGGGATTTTCCAGGCAAGAGGACTGGAGTGGGGTGCCACTGCCTTCTCTCGCGAGCCACCTGAGCAACATTCAAATCCAGGATAGCCAAGAAGTAATCAGTATGTGGTAAAGAACCCACCTGCCAATGCAGGAGACAGAAATGAGGCACAGGCTCAACCCCTGGGTTGGGGAGATCTCCTGGAGGGGAACATGGCGACCCACTCCAGCATTCTTGCCTGGAGAATTCCATGGACAGAGGAGTGTGGTGAGCTACAATCCATACGGTCGCAAAGAGTTAGACATGACTGAAGCAACTTAGCATGCATGCACCCCATCAGTATGTACTCCAAAGCGAATCCCCGCCTCCACTGGCAACATGAGGAACTTCCCAACCTAGGATCAAACCCATGCCCCCTGCAGTCAAAGCACAGTCTAAACCACTGTACCACTGAGGAATCCCCCAAAGCTGATTTTAACTCTGAACTCAACACAGATTTGGGTGTGTAGCAATGTGTGAAAAGAGCATGGAGGAGACAGAGAAGCCCTCAAAACAAGGAAGACTGAACAAGGGAAGTTCAGAGTGAGATAAAATTGAAACCAAATCAGAATCTCAAAAACACGAGCATTTAAGAAAAAGGAGGTCACAAATGAGACAGCAAAGACAAAGGCTGGAGGACACCTGTGTCACAGGAGTCAGAAGAATCAAGTTATTAAAAAGCAAGCTGTCAACACTGGGAACTGCCAAAGACACGTCCAGGGAGAGAAAGCACCGTGGTCACCACAGTGGCCATCAGAGGAGATCCGGAACTCCAACTGCTTTTCCAAGAAGCCTGACCGCAAAGAAAACAAAGCCCAGGAGACAGGAGAGCCTCGGGGAGCTGGGAGTCAAGAAGTACAATATCTTGCTGGTTTGTTTGTTTTTAAAAGGGAAGACTTAGGTGTTATGTGTTCTTATGTTTAAAGGAAGAAGCCAGTGGTTGAAAACGTTGACAGAGAAAATACCTGCTGGAACAGGGTCTGAGTCATGAGCGAGCTCTACCTTAACCAGCAGAACCGACAAGCTTGGACATGAGAAGGGCTCTGCCTTCTCAGCAAAGTGTGGACGTGTGCCGACAAACAGGTGCTACAAGAGGGGACAGCACATCCCAGAGGGCGTGTATGCCACACCAAGAGTTACACTCTCACCCAGACGGCAGTTGAGAGCTCCCTGAAAACGGTTAAGGAAGATATGACACCCATGTCCAGGGTGTGGGGAATCAGGCCAGGGGTCTGACGTAGCCACTGTGAAACGCGAGTGAGCTGAGACGCCTGCAACGGTGCCACATACCCTCCAGGAGGAGGCGTATTCCCCATCCTCCCTTGGTTCTTCTTCCCGACGTGCTGCTATCCAAAGATGCTCTGTCTGAACATCACTGGTCCCTGGTTGCTCAGAGCGCTTAGTTTTCTTTACTGATGCTGTTACTATGGGCCACCTTCAACACAATGATTTTGGTCTATTTTCCTTTCTCCCATCATGGCCAGGAAGAATGTATTCACAACTTATTTCAGCACTTTCTAAACTTTCTTCTCCAAACTTTCCTCCAAAATGAAAAGGCTGGAAAAATAAAATGTTGTATAATACAAAGGAAAAAAATTTACAGAAATAAATACTTTAAAGACCCCTCTCAAAAAAAGTCTCACATGTAATGCCAAATTTCACACCTGAATTCTATGTCAAATTACTGACAAAGCTTAAAAGAATTTTAAAATATCTACATCTTTTTCTTTACTAATGCAACAAAAAAACTACTTCAGAGTTCATGACATTATAAAAGTACTTTCATATAAACAATTGTATAAAACAAACTAGAATAAAATATTAATGTAGGAAATATATTAAACTGTTATTTGCTTCTCCAAAATTGTGCAAAGTGCCAATAATTCATAGCAAGATGACTTTATTATGCATGTAACAGAAAAATGCACCATACAATCTCAGAATGATTAAATGACTCATTCGTGGAGAAACTATCTTAATCAAATGTAAAGTTAAAATAATTCAAATAAATCTACCAGAAGATGACATTTTGCAAAAATATCCTTTAACAGACTTCTACTTCAACTAAAAACTGCAGATGATTTAAAGTAGAGTTGAAAGATTTTTTTCACACCATCATCAAAATTAGCATGAAGAGAATTGCTGATTCCAAATGAGTCTCTTCACTTAATGCTGAACTGGTGTTTGGAATACAGAGGTTTCCATCAACAACTTATTTACCTTTGACTAAAAGAATAACTTTTAAGAAGGAAGGAATCAAATGACACCAAATGTAGCCTCCCAATTCATCCTACCCCCTCTGCTTTCCCAATCCTCCCCATTCCCTACTCTTAAACAGAAGCACACAGCACACCCTGGTTACCTAAGCACAAGCCAACCTTTTCTCACATCAGGAAAGGAGCAAACCATTCCCATGACCTGCCCTCCCGCTTCCCCAATTGAAAGCAAGCCAATAAAGGTGTCAGAGAAGACTCTTCAGAGTCCCTTGGACTTTAAGCAGATCAAACCAGTCAATCCTAAAGAAAATCAACCCTAAATATCCATTGGAAGGACCAATGTTGATGCTGAAGCTCCAATACTTTGGCCACCTGATGCGAAGAGCCAACTCATTGGAAAAGATCCTGATGCTGGGAAAAACTGAAGGCAAAAAGAAGAGGGTGGCAGAGGATGAGATGGTTAAATAGCATCACCCAACAATGGACATGAATCTGAGCAAATTCCGGGAGACAGTGCAGGACACTGGAGCCTGTTGTGCTACAGTACAGTCCATGGGGATCACAGTCATACAGGACTTTGCGACTGAACAACTCCTAAAACAAGTGGGGAGGAAGGAAGAAGGGGCTTCTTTCCTCATAATTGTTTTGCCTCTGTTACAGCATCTGCATGCCTCTTCCATCTGGGAGTTCAAGCACTAAGAAAAAACATGTTTACTCCTTAAACTACAAACTAACTGTGGCTCTTTTCTCCACCTTGCTTAGCACTGAATCCCCAAATATAAGCTGATGTTTGCTGAGTAAATTACTCATTGTTGAATACTCTTCATCAAATATAGAGATGGTACAAAGCTTTCAACAGTGTTTGCTAAGTAAATGGCCCAGTTGAATATGTGTCCCTATAAACTTTTCCATGAAATCTTTTTAAAAAAAACCAACTAATGTCCAAACTTTAATAGGCCTTGTGAATTACTTTCATCCATAACTCAAGAATCTGTTCTATAATCATACCTAGTAATTCTTCAATATCTAAAATAAGCATCTGGCAAGTCTTTGGGTCGGGGTTTTGGTTGTTCCTTTAACTTGCCTCTTTGCTATTATTAGCCTCTTACTACTGAAACGGTAAAGAATCCAACGAAGATTTCGCCAGTAAAAAATTCACCTGCAATTCAAGAGACTTAAGAAACGGAGATTTGATTCCTGGATGGAGAAGATCCCCTGGAGAAGGAAATGACAACCCACGCCAGTATTCCTGCCTGGAGAATCCCATGGACAGACGAGCCTGGCGGGCAACAGTCCAAGGAGTCAGCAAAGAGACGGGGACGACTGAGCCAGTACGCAAGTCATTGAAACACTGACTTCTCTAAGAAGAAACTGTCCAACTCTGTGAACACTTCTTGACCTAAAACTAGTTTTAACGGCGTCCAGGTCCCTAATGGCAATACACACAGATTAACAAGGAGAAAACCTCCTCTGTAAAATCAGCCTCCCCTAAAATAAGTGCAAAACACCTAGTCTCAAGAACTACCTACCATAAAGGTTTACATTAAATTCTTCCATTCTCAGATAACAGCTACAGAGTTAGGTATTACCTGAACTTTGGTATTCATGATTCCCCTACGTGTTTTATTTCCCCCCTTTCAGCGAAAACTATGTAAACTCACGTTACGCCCATAAGCTTGCTACAATAAAATGCACTTAAGAAGCCTTTCTAAATGTTTCGTGGAGTCGTCTTAAAACCGAATTCTCACCTAACACGCGGTTCACTGACATTCCTATTTAAAGAAACTCGCAAATGCACTGAAGACTTTGCAAAATACAGGTTTTATACACCACTCCTCTCATAGCGGCAGAATACAACATCTTAAAGCTCCTAAAACTATTTAAAACGTGCCCTACGGAAACCAAGGTGTTTTCTTTCGCACTCCCTTTCGGTTTGATTCTCTAAAGCACTGGAGCGGCCTCACAGTCCCAAGCCCGTGTGCTCGTGGGGCCCCGGGAATGAAGAACGAGTCACGGGCTCCGCAAGCTCCCCGCGCCCGCAGCATCCCCAGCAAGAACCGCCCGACTCGCTCCCGCGGCCCCCGGGTCCCCGCGCAGGTGACGCCCCACGCAGGTGTCGCCCGGCGCGGAGGACGTCCAGCCGCCTCCAGCCCGCTGACGCAAAGCCCGGCCCGCGCCAGACCGACGACCGCCCTGCCTGCCCCGCGTCCCCGGCCAGCCGCCCACGCCCGGACCCCGCCCCGGCCCGCGGGCCAAGGACGAGGCCGCGGCCGCGGCCGCAGCGAGGCGCCCGCGGGCCGCAAGATGGCGGCGGGAGGCGGGAGGGGCGCGCGCGCCCGTGCGGGCGGGGCCGGACCGGGCGCGGGCGGCGGGGGAGGGGGCCCACCGGGCGCGGCCACCACCCCCCGCCCGCCGCTCCTGCAGGCCGCCCCTGCCCACCTTTGAATTTGAGGTCTGTGGGCGGGTCGAGGACTAAGATCTGCTCGTGCTTCGCCATGGTCCCGGAGGCGGACGCCATCGGAGACAGCGCAGAGCGGGGGCGCGCCCGCGGCGGGTCGCTGGCTGCGGGCGGGGGGCGGCGGCGGCGCGGGTCGGCCCGGCTCGACGCAGGACCAGCGCTCGGCTCCCGAACCCGACACCCGCCGCTCTGTCGGCGACTCGCTGGGCCGCTTGCCGGTCCGCAGCTCCGAGTCTCACAACTGACTCAACCCCACACCAGCCGCCGCGGCCACGCGCACTGCGATCCTCGGCGCCCCACGTGACGCCTGTGCGTGCCTACGTGCGCGCCCCGGCGGCCGCGAGGCCTCGCGCCCGGCCCGCCCTCCACGCCGCCAGGCGCGACCGGCTGCTGCGCCTGCGCGTGCCTGGCCCGCCGCGCTCTGAGCCTAACCCAGCTGTCAAGGGAGCGGGCGTGGACGGGGCGGAGCTCAGCTCCCTGGCACTGACGCGGCGCGCACCGCAGAGCGGGAGGACGCAGTCCTCGATCACGTTTAGCTGCAGTTACGAGACTGGACTGGAAAACCCGCTATGGTAGCCCATCGCCATCTCCCAAGCGGGAATGCCAAATAGCAGAAGTAGGAGCGAACAGGCTCGTGGACTACAACTCCCAGCATGCTCCGCGCGGGGCGGTGCCTCCAGCCGGACCGGTCCTCCTGCGGCGCTGCGTGGTGCTTGCTGGGAGTTGTAGTAGCGGCTGAGCGCGGGCGGGAAGAAGGGTCGGTTGGCGGCTGGGGTGAGGCTTGCCAACATTCATTTTGGTTCCCAAAGGATGTCTCATATGCCCTGAAAAAAGAAAAACAACTTATGGAGACTGCCCCGAGGTTCCCCGGTTAGAAGTATAGAAGTTTCCCAGAGGAAAACATGCCAGGATCTGTTAGTATGCTCCCTCCCTAATTCTATTCATCCCCCGGTCGGTGCAGCTGTGGTTCTCCAGTCCAAGCTCTCCGGCTTCCCGAATTCTCTTCTGGGATGCAAAAGCCCTTGAGGAAACACACCTCCTCTGTCGAGGACGCGTCGTTGGGGACCTGATGAGGCAAGCGTTATCAAACTGGAAATAAAAGTCAGATTCTACAGCGTTTGTTCCTCTGTCTCTTCCTCAGTTTTGATTGGTAACGATGAGCCCAAACCACAACAGTTGTCACGTTCACATGTTGGCAGCGAATTCCATCTGCAGCATTAAGATAGCCTGTAGTAAACTGAGCTGAAGGAGAAAAAATGCCAACAGCAGAGTTGCTGACCAGTCTTTAACGGATCGCCAGGGCAGTCGGGGACAGGAACATGAAACAAACGAGTGTGCTGTAAATCAGCCGTCATGGTGCTGCTGGAATTCAAATCCCTGGGAAGCACCGCGAAACAACGCTCAAATTGATGCTGCCGCGGTGGAGGAGGAGCCCGGTTGGTCTAGAAAACAAACCAGACAAATGGGACAGTGGCCTAGCAGTGGACATAGAGTCCACGTCCTCACTGCAGTACAGGCATCGGAACCCACTTGGGAACAGCTCTCCGTAGTAGCTAACCTAGCATGCACACCAGGCTGTAGGCTGTGCCCAAGGAGAGCAGTGTACCTTCAGCAGGATGCCAGAGCTTAATTTGTTGGAAATGCGTGCGTCCTCAGTCCTGTCGACTCCCAGCGACCCCATGGACTGTAGCCTGCCAAGCCGCTCTGTCCAGGGGATTCTCCAGGCAAGAATACTGAAGTGGGTTGTCATTTTCTTCTCCAGGGGAGTCTTCTGGACCCAGGGATGGAAACCATGTCACCTGCCTTGGTGGGCAGATTCTTTACCCCGGAGCCAGTTGTTTGCAAAGCATCTTCTAAATCTACCTATCCTTTGATTTTCTTCTATTCACAAAATTATTTTGAAATTTCAATTCTCTTTAAAGGAAAATACAGAAAATCTGTTCAAGAGGCTTTAAGATTTAAAAACAAAATAGTTGAAGTTGACAATCTCCCCATGGTATGTGGTACCATATATGTTTAGTCGTGAACTGACGAGCCTTAAGCTATCACAAAGTCAAGTTCCATTTCAGCTTGCTGCAGAACTCTAATCCATTGGTAAGTTAGCCTGGCCAACTGGCCCCTCCATGACTAGGTGAACACTTATCTCCCAGCAAGCTGACTGGGAACCCCCGGTAGCAGACCCAGCAAGCTGAGGGCTTTGCCAGTTTCCCTGCTGTGGGGCAGGTTGACATATTCACCGCGAGTTCAGGACGAAGCCGGAAATGGATATATTGCAGTTTCTACATCTGTATCATTCAGAAACCTCTGCCTATTTCAGTTATCGCCTCTGCAATCAACTAATTTTCTCTTTGCAGTATAGCTTCAAAAATGGAATAGAATCAAAACCCACAAGAATCTACATATCTGGTGGTCTAAGAATACATGAAACTTCTTTGGAAGAATTCTTCTATTACTATTTTAGAGCACTGCACTGTGAATGACTCAGAGTCCCCCTGAATCACCTACCCCCCATTCAACAGTGCACTGTTTAAGTGCTTTGTGCTTTGTTTTCATTTTTTAGTTTCTTTATGCCACACGTGTGGGATCTTAGTTCCCTGACCAGAGATTGAACCACACCGCCTGCATTGGAAGTACACAGTCTTAACCACTGGACCACCAGAGAAGTCTTGTTTGTGCTTTGGTGTTTTTAAATACCTTTCTTCTTACACTTCGAAGAACTTTACAAACATCACATGCTACTCAGAACAACCTCATAACAGTTGGCAAGTGTTACTTTTGTTGTTAAATATGGAAATGAAAACATAGGTGAGAGCATCTCATGTCGTTTAATAGACCTAAACTGGAGAGGAGGAATTGCCCAATTTTCTCTTCTGGGCATTTTCACTCTTCCCAAAGCCACAATAAAATGACATTTGAAAGTGATTAAAGCAACAATAGTTTTAAGTGTAACTGACTTCTATTGTTTCTACATTGACACACAGCTTCCCAAAGATCCCTTAAGATAATAACCAAAGATATACTCAAGCATATTCTTTAACTCCCAAGTTTTCAGGTGTCCAAGAGGTACAAAGTCCTCGAATATTACTTCAACCCACTTGAATCATGAGTAATACTCACCTTTGTACAGATTATCTCTTAGGAGTTTGGCAAGAATTAAAAAAAAAACACCAATTTCCAGTACAAATGATAACAAAGTACAATTGTCTTCTCCATCTTTATATATGCTAACCTTTACTATAGAGATGCTGTATCATTATGAATTTATGAACAATTCTCTGCATAATTTATTTCCGTAAACATTTAAATGAGCTTATCTTCAACAGATACTGAGGCAGTAAAGTGTATAGAGTACAGGCTGGGTTCAAGTACCATTGTCTGCTGTGTGGTTGAAGCAACTGCCTTCACCTCTCCGTGCCTGTTCTACATTTGTAAGTTGGAAAGAATAACAAAAGCTCTATCCGAGGTTTGTCGTGAGAATCATATGAGTTAATACTTTATCGATGTTAAATTATTGCCTTGCCCAGCACGTGGTGGGTATTCAGGGGTGAGCCAGTTGACATGCCTCTGCCCTTCCATCTAAAGAGGAGAGACAAGCATGAAATAGCTCCTTTGCAGCTAGGATTCTGTTCTTGGTATCAGTTCAACCAGTCAGTTAGGCTCCTGGGATATTTGAAAGTGAGACGGAGACCAGCTGTCTGCCCCTGTTTTCTGGGGAGGCAGTGGGGAGCCTTGACGCTTTCTGCAGCAGTTATCCAGTGCCCAGACTCAGGCTTTGTGGCCTCCAGAGGCAGTAAGTAGTGCAGGATCAGCAGAGGCAGCGGCTCCTGCTTGAGTGCAAAGTCCAGCTCCCTGGGTCAGAGGTCCAGCCTGCAGCCTCACAGGCAGCAGCTGCTCAAGAGAGCCTGCCCCTCCCCCATGTTGTGTAAGCACCTAATTGCGCTGCTTCCTGCCTGTGATAATAGTAGAGGCTGCGGAGAGGGAGGTGTCGGGGAAGCCAGGAGTGGACCAAGAAAGGTGAGAGGTGTAGAAATCTGCTGAGTGGGAAAAAAAAAAAAAGAAATCTGCTGAGCAGTCTTATAAGGCAAACCACCTAAGGGTGTAAAAGGGGGAGCTGGGGTAAAAGGGGAATAGAACACAATCACTGCGCACGAGGGACTCTTTCTAAACACTCAGATACAGTGAAGAGTGAGAACCACCTGAAACAAGCATGAGGTCAGGAAGCACCCCAGGGAAGCAATGATTAAGGTGTGAGTATGTTGGGGGTACTCCTTATAGCATATTTTTCAGACTTCTGTGAGAAATAGGGATTCCAAGAGAAGGCAGGTGGAAGCTTCACCAGATACAAATCAATGCGGGAAGAAGAGTTAGAAAAAAAAAAAAATGTATCCCAGGATACATTTCAGTCACTCAGCCATGTCCAACTCTTTGGGACCCCATGGATATAGCCCGCCAGGCTCTTCTGTCCATGGGATTCTCCAGCAAGAACACTGGAGTGGGTTGCGATTTCTTCCTCCAGGGGTCTTCCTCACCCAGGGATCAAACCTGCATCTCCTGCATTGGCAGGCAGATTCTTTACCGCTGTGCCACCAGGGAAGCCCCTTGTATGACTATGGAAAACAGTTAAAACTATAAGGAATAATCTTTGTTTATAAGAAGCAATTTTAAGAATGTTTTCTCAATCTTCTATTCTGTAAAAGCAGTATGTGATTATTGTAACAAGTGACACAACCCAAAAAGCATATGATTAAGAAACGTCCTCTTGAATCTGGCGATTGTCACTCCACTTCAGGTGACCAGTGTAGCTGTCTGGATTGTGTGCCGCTCCCCAAGTTTATCCAGACTTAGAAAAATATGGCTAGTTTGGGGTTTTTTAAAATAAGAATTCTTATAAAATATATAAAAACATATCCAGTTCCTTTATTCACCTGACAGTTTAGTATGGATATCTAATCAGGTTACTTGGCAAAGACCTAACTAACTCAGTCTTTTAATAGCTGAATCCACAGAATAGATGACCCTACTATGGTACCACTTGTTCCCTTATTGATGAACATGTAAATTGACCTAGGCTTTTATCCCAACAAACAGCCCAGCAATTATCATGTGTCCTTACCACAAGATGCTTTCATTTCCACAGGAATGCTTTTATTTCCACAGGGAGAAGCCCAGTGTTGGGATCTTCACTGGATCAAGCTTATTTCCTATTTCAATACATATGGCACACATTTCATCCAAAGGGTTGTAGCAGTTCACATTTCCAATCAGGGACTTAGGAGAGCGTCCATCTCCCCCACACCCCCAATGCCCCTGCTGCTGCTACTGCTGCTAAGTCGCTTCAGTCATGTCCGACTCTGTGCGACCCCATAGACAGCAGCCCCCCAGGCCCCCCAGTCCTTGGGATTCTCCAGGCAAGAACACTGGAGTGGGTTGCCATTTCCTTGTCCAATGCGTGAAAGTGAAGTCACTCAGTCACGTCCGACCCGCAGCGACCCCGTGGACTGCAGCCTTCCAGGCTCCTCGTCCATGGGATTTTCCAGGCAAAAATACTGGAGTGGGGTGCCACTGCCTTCTCTGCCCAATGCCCCTAGCCTCACCAAATGCTAGATCCCTCTCCACATCAGGGACTAAAGAAAAGGCATATATGTCTCCTTGGATTGCTTGGGTCAGTAGTTTTGGCCCCCAAAATTGTATACTTTCCTCAATCCATCCTTTCCCATTGAATCTGTCTTCTCCTCCTGTTCATTCCATTTTCTTTCTCTAGGCTACAAAGACCAGAGCCCCTGTAAGCCCAGATTCTCTGCAGTTAATAATGTGTTTTCTCCTACAAATACATTTATTCCTTTTAAAAATAGTTTTTGCCGGAGCCACACAGCATGTGGAATCTTAGTTATCTGACCAGCAGTCAATCCCATGCCACCTGTATTGGAAGCACAGAGTCTTAACCATTGGACCACCAGCGAAGTCCCCAAATACATTTATTCATAAAGGAAAGCAAGCAAGAAGAAATCCAAAGATGCCTATGAACAATAAATCCCCATTTGATGTTATCTGACTCCTTGTAATCTCTGAACACAGGCTTCTTTGCAGGGCAGACAGCACATATTTGCTACTCAACATACTGGAATCCTTTTCATACTGTTCTTAGGGTTCTCAGGGAGGAGAAGGGTACAACAGAGGATGAAATGGTTGGATGGCATCACCAACTCTATGGACACAAGTTTGACCAAGCTCCGGGAGATGGTGATGGATAGGGAAGCCTGGCGTGCTACAGTCCATGGGGTCGCAAAGAGTCAGACATGACTGAGCGGTGGAACTGAACTGAACTGATACTAGAATCCAGGCTCCATCACTTTTTGCCCTGTTTGTGCAATTATACTCATAACCTTATCTATAATATGGCAACATTCCAACTTCTGTTTACTTTTGCTGATGAGTACAAAGTGCTCAGTGTGATAGTTGGCAAACACTGAGCTTTTAATAAATGATTGTTATACGATAGATCCCATAGTTTGATAGCTCCTTTGAAATATCAGTTATACACATATTTGTTAGACATTTAAATCCACAACTAAATGTCATCTTCTTAATGAGATACTTCATAAACAGAAGATAATTTTGTAGGATTTTCTGAAAATAAAACCTTGTTTTTTTGTTTTTTTTTTTAATTCATTGATTTCAACTGTTGCTTGAGGTCTTGTTTGGGACAAACTGCCACTGAACTGCACACTGGAAAAATGGTTAAAATGGTAAATTTCGTGTCAGAGATATTTTATCACAATAAAATAAAAGAATGAAAGCATTTCTTTTGTTCAGCGCACACAGTTAATCAGGTCCTTCTGTAACAGAGCCCTGGCCATCTCCTTCCTTCTCAATGGCTTTTTTTTACATCACTTTTCCTGGCCTTTTAAAAGCAATACTGGGGATCTGAGCTTAGGCTCACTCCAATCTGGGTTCAATTCCTGGCCTTTTAGTTTCTAAAGGGATAATACAACTATTTACTGTTGTAAAAATTAAAGGAAAGGAGCCTTATAAACATTTGAATACAATGTCTGGCACTGGTAAGATAGCAAATATCACCATTGCTGTTATTTACTTCATAAATGCTCATTCTCAGGTGGGGTAAACATTCATTTTTGGCTCCTTTTTAGAGGTTATATAGTTGTATTATCTCCTTAGAATCATAAATGTATCTGAAAAAAATAATTTAAAAAATGAAGCTGATCCCACTGGAGACTCCACAGCATACTCTGACAAATAGTTACTTCCAAAGAAATTCTGTCCAGTTGTCCTGTTGATCCCTGTGTGTTGCCCAAGTCTGGATTTATCTTGTCAGCATATTAAGTAAGTTTCTAACCATGACATTAAAAAACAAGAATAAGAATGCATTTGCGGGTCACTTTTCAGTACAGAAGTAAGTAAAGACCTGTACTCATGTGGGTTAAGCCTGTGACCTGAATGAAGGCTGGGTGACCCCAGGGTTATGTAGAAACCCAGCCTTATGGGTCCTGAGCAGTTACAACCAGGAACCTGGAAAGTTCAGTCTAAACGTGGATGGGATGAGTTCACACACCACCATCAGAACACCTATGAGGTGGGCAGGAACCCTGGAGTCAACCACCTTTTGAGTGGATCTGGAGGTGTGGCCAGACCCTACTGACCCCCATGAACTCATCTGGCAGGTTTGTATGATGAAAGAAGTACATTGAGTTGATAGAGGAAGCATTAACACTGTAATATCCTCAGTACTTTACTTGGTACAATGGCTTTAGCCCTTGTCTACTTGTTATATGTTTAATAGAAATCAAAGCCAAGTACGTAGATTTACTTTTATTCCAATGCAATCACACAGCTGTATCACAGAAACTCACTAAGTTGCTTCCTCAGATGGAGGACCTTCCTTGGAACTAAAGGGCTTTTAGACAGATGCAAACTATTATATATAGAATGGATAAATAAGGTCCTACTGAATAGCACAGGGAACTATATTCAACGGCGTTAATGCTCAGTCCTGTCTGACTCTTTGCAACCCCATGGACTGTAGCCCACCAGTCTCCTCTGTCCATGGGATTCTCCAGGTAAGAATACTGGAGTGGATTGCCATTTGTTTCTCTAGGGGATCTTCCTGACCCAGGGATCAAACCCATGTCTCCTGCATTGGCAGGTGGATTCTTTACTACTGCGCCACTTGGGAAGTACAGGGAACTATATTCAATAGTCTATGATAAACTACCGTGGAAAAGAATATTTTTTTAAAAAGAATATATTTTATATACATATAAATGAATCACTTTGCTGTATAGTACAATTTAAAACAACATTGTAAATCAGCTATACTTCAATTTTTTTAAAAAGACTGAGATATTTAATTTATCCTAGTCTCAGTGATTTCAAGGTTTTACTTCCTTACAAAGGTGATTTAAAAAAAAAAAAAGCCTGGAATCCTTGAAAACACACACACATGCCTTTTTCATACACCATTTACCACCTCCCAGCTCTCTTTAAATGACTGAGCCCAGGGCTGGAGCCTGCTGGCCAAGACAAGTGACACACATCCAGGTTCCAGGGCAGCATCGATTCCTCCTCCGGCCAGTTTCACCTTCCAGGGTAGCCTGGGTCACCCGCACTGCGCCCTGACCAGAGTCAGCAGCAGGATGAGCTGCCAGACTGCTTCTTGCCCTTTGTCCTTGCCCAGGAGGGTGAGTTAACAAGCTCAGAGAGATAAAACAAGCATGTGGCAACCAAGATATAATTATTCCTATTTTTAATCTGGTCAAAGATCAATAGAAACATGAATTTTGAAGAACTGTCAGGCTAAAGAGTGGGAATGAAATCACAATTCAGATGCTAGCAGTGGATTTTAAAGTGAATGACTTGTCCTTTAAGAGTCTGTAGCTCCATGTAAAGTCCAGCCCAGAGAGCGTGGAGTTTATCACTGATCCAGCTTATAGTGCAGTTCAGTTTCAGAAGAAATATGTTAAGCTGAAATTAGAGTGTGCCTGCCCAGACAACCTCGTAATGGTGCAATTTTGGAAATGATTATATAAGTTCCAGAATTTATATTTACACATAAATTACTGCATGTTGGCAGTGCAGTAAAGGGTGCTTGGTCCCTGACCGTACATTCTCTTTTAGGAAATCATTGAGATGCGCATTTTACACTCAGGGCCCAAGAAAATGACTATCAGGTGGGTGGTGTGGTGGTAAGGGGGCCACTGGTAAGGCACCCTATAGCAGGGGGCAGGCTAAGGGTTACACGTCTGGTGGCATTTCTGATCTGCAGTATACATGTTAGCTAAGACTGTGCCCCAAACACTGGAAAATCTGGGTGTTTCCTTCTCCCTGGTATGTAATGGCCTGAGTCAGTGGCCAGGGGTCCCTCTGGGGGTAGCCCTAAGGGAATCACTGCAGTGCTCCTTCCTTCCTCCTGGAGACTCAGCATCTCTTCCATCAGTGGATCCTGGACGGAGCACCGGCAGCTCCATTGGCTAACTGGTCCTCTGTTCTGGGGCATAACCTTTCACCCATCCAGGGGGAAGGCCTAGAAATGCCTCCTATTCCAACACCACTGTTTTCCTATAGCTTTGTGTGCCTTGCAATGAATGTGTTAATATTCACAGGTCATCTTTCTGAATGGATAAAGAAGACATGGTACATATATATAATGGAACACTACTCAGCCATGGAAAAGAATAAGATAATGCCATTTGCAGCAACATGGATGGACCTAGTGGTTATCATATTAAGTAAGTCAGAAAGAGAAAGGCAAACACCATATGATATCACTTCTGTGTGAAATCTAAAATATGATACAAATGAACTTATCTATGAAATAAAAAAAAATCATGGACATAGAGAACAGACTGGTGTTTGCCATGGAGGAGGGGGTTAGAGGAGGGGTGGGTTAGGAGTTTGGAATTAGTAGATGCAAATTATTATATATGTGATGGATAAATAGTTCCTAAACTGTGCTAAACAGTTCCTACTGTACAGCACAGAGAGCTATATTGAATATTCCGTGGTAAACTACCATGGAAAAGAATATACATACATATATAGAGAAATCAACAAAATTTCAGTAAAATTAATTTTTTTAAACAATTAAAATCTTTTTGTCAAAAAAAATATTCACAGGTCATCTTTCATGTGGGGCCCGTGATATTGACCATTCTCTTGGTTCAGAAAACTAGCAGAAGAGCTAAATAAAAAGAGAAATATAATAAAACATACAATTGTATTTTGCATGCAATGGTTTGTGTTATGAAAAAATAGCTGACATGTCCATTCTACCTGACCCTATGATGAACGAAAATAATTAAAAGATGTGTATGAATAATATTCTTATAACTGGACAGAATACAATCTTCTTAGACCATTAAAGAAAGCGTCATGCTAGAAATGCTTATTTCAGGCGCAGTAACACATTGATCCTCAGTGTATCCTAACACCAACCTCTCATTGCTGTTTTATGTTTATGCACCTATAGCAAAACAGTAAAATTATTTTATTCATTAGTATATTAGTTTCCTGGATAAGGAAATGGCAACCCACTCCAGTACTCTTGCCTAGAGAATTCCATGGACAGAGAAGCCTGGTGGGCTGCTGTCCATGGGGTTGCATAGAGTCGAACATGATTGAAGCAACTTAGCATGCATGCATGGATTGGAGAAGGAAATGGCAACCCACTCCAGTATTCTTGCCTGGAGAACCCCAGGGACAGAGGAGCCTAGTGGGCTGCCGTCTATGGCGTCACACAGAGTGGACACAACTGAAGCGACTTAGCAGCAGCAGCCTATTAGTTTCTTGTGGCCTCTGTAACAAATTACCACTACGTGTTGCTTAAAACAACAGATACTTATTCTCCCAGAGCTCTGGAGGCCAGAAGTCCAAAGTCAAGGTGTGAACAGGGCTGCAACCCCTCTGGAGATGCTAGAGAAGAATCAGAGGTGAACCCTTTCACCTTCTGGTGGTTGCTGGCAGTCCTTAGCTGGTCCCCACGTTCACAAGGCCTTCTCTGTGCATGTGTGTGTGTCTATGTGTGAGTGTGTGTTGAGTCACCTTCTACCTCTCTTGGGTAACTCCACTCTGAAGACCACTAAGATTCACCCAGATAATTATGGATTATCTTCTCATTTTGAGACCCTTAATTTAATCACAATCTGCAAAGACCCTTTTTCCAAATAAGGTAACATTTACAGGTTCCTGGGGTTAGGATCTAATATCTTTGGAGCCACCGTTTAGTCCACTACTGTGCGTACTAACAAATTTCACATCAACTTCAGAATTTGGTTAAAATCACCTCTGACAAATAACCCAACGTAGAGAAATGTAATAACAGGAAAAGGTATAATTACTACTCATTGAAAATATAAAAGACATTCAATCAACCGATTGTTTTATATGATGTGAAAACTAGTTCCCTGTTTCTAATTCTCTTATAAAAATAACTGAGGCATTGTGAAAAGTAATATTTACCTAAGTGTAAATTTGCCAGTGATTACTAAACATATCTAGGTCTCTCTCTTTTTTAAATAATATGGTTGAAAATTATCAGACGTTGAAGTACACAGAATACCCAAGGCTGCCTCAGCCCCAGCTCATTCCTTCCCCCACACATTAGCAAACTTTTTATCGTCTTTCATCAGGCACGGCAAACCTCATTACAGGATTAAACATACTATATTTCAGATGGAGTTTTTGGCCACCCAGGCTATTACCTAGTTTAGAGTAAGATTGGTAAATACACTCTAGTTACAGCCATCCAGTTTCTCACATTTTCATAAGCAATACGATTTTAGATTTCTGGTGTGGCCCAATGATTTATTTAAGAAATCATGAGTGTGTTTCAGGGCTTCCTCAGTGACTTAGCTGTAAAGAATCCGCTGGCAATGCAGGAGATGCAGGTTCGATCTCTGGGTGGAGAAGATCCCCTGGAGGAGGAAATGGCAGCCTTGCCTGGGAAATCCCATGGACAGAGGAGCCTGGTGGGCTATAGTCTATGGAGTAGCAAAGAGTCAGACATGACTGAGCAACTAAACAACAAATGCATTAAAAGAGCAGCATCTGATTTTGTCCGTCCTGACTATGGCCTTGAAGCCAGAATGACCCAGCTCTGCACTGTACCTCTGCCCCACTCATCTCTGCTTGACCACCTCCTCCGCTTCTCATCCTTTCCCTCGTCATCTCCCCTGAGCTTATCTTATTCCCATGTCCAGTAACCAGGTTCCATATTGTACCCACAGATCACCCCTGTGGCTTTGGCAACTTCTGCAGACCCCTCATCTTCACTGCTTCATTTTCTGCTTGTTGACATCCTCTGCTGCCAGAAATGAGAGAGATCTTACTCACCCTTGACCTGCAGGAAGTCCCCATGCCCCTGCAGATCAGCTCAACTCTTCCCTCCCACAGAGGGGACATTTGGATGTATTTTCACTTGAAGTGTTGCAAAGACATGGAATCTCTATCCGGGAGATAAACAAGGGTTATCAAGATCTCACCTTTAAGCAAGTCAGTGAGGTGTAGAAAAGTCCTAAGAATTACAAATCAATTTATTAATTTTAATTGAAAACAGAGGAGTTTTCAGTGTCCTATGAATCTCTTATCAGTTTTCCCAGAGGATAACCTATGATTTCCAAGTATTCATTGTATTCAAAACAGTTTCTCAACTGGCTCTGAATAGAGCTCATTTCTGACATATGTACCCATCTTTTTGCCTTCAACCCAAATATCAACAATAAACATGTGTAGTGTCTGAACCATATATAATAAATCATGGCCCTTTTTTTTTAAAGCCTGTAAGGAAAGAATCAGTGCCATGGGTGGGGCTTGAAGAGGAGAAATGATGGCAGCTGTTATCCAATGTGCAAAACTCCCAATTTTATTTTAACATCTTTACATCTAAATGCATATATGAAAATAGCAATCCAAAATGAAGTGAGGTTATTGTTCAGATTTGTAAATGCTTTTTTTAAAAAAAAAAATCTCAGATACAAAAACAAAGTTTATTTGAAAGCAATCACCTTTATCATAGTGATTTCAAGCCAAGAGGGAGAGATGAAATTATTTAAGGAGATAAACATAGAAAGGAGAGCCCCAAAAGCCAATGATGTAGAATTGGTTCACTAAGAGGCTTCTCTGATTCCAGTTACTTGGCTGTCCGTGAGAGCGTAACAACACACCACAGCCTGGCCCTCCTTAACTGGCATGATTTAAAGGAAATCTCCTTAAAACCTTCTCTGGGAGGCGACTGGCTTCATCTGCCATTTCTGAGAATCGTTAACTGGCTGGTGACTTCCTCCAAGCCATCTTAATGTCCGTGAAAGATATTGATCTATGAGTCATCAGAGCTGCATTTAGCTTTGCCTTTCAAGCTGCCCTCCTGTCTACCCTCCTCAAACCCCACCAGTAAGTAGTCTCTGGAGGCCAGAGGCCCCCGGATGTTTAGTGAAAGCAATCAAGACCATGGACACGCTCAAGCCAGAGTGACCCTGCTCCTCTCCCATCTTCCCAGACCACATCTCACTCTTGCTTGAAATCACCATCTTAACCTAAAAGAAGCCGACTTGACATTTGAGCATAAAAGCACCAAAATTCCTACCGATAGGCAACAGAAAAATCACATTTTCTCCCAGTTTTAACAATTCACCTTCTTTCGTTTCAATCACTGCCTCTCCTTACCAACCTTAACCTCATGTTCATCGCTTTCTATGCTTTCATATATTCGAATCAATCATTTTTTTCTGCTCTAGAATCTGAAAATCTTGATCTTCCCGAACCATGAAGATTTACCTGGCTCCTTTCTACACTGATTGTTATAGTCATCATTGCCGTGGCTGACTCTTTTTCACCATAGGTGTAAAAGGAGCTCCTGATTAAAGTGCCACTATTATTTTAGAATTTGCAGCCACCTTCTCCTTGTACTTTTTGATTTATTTTGTTTTTTAGTCAACTTCTATCTCCATGGAATGTACCATTTCATAACTCCTTTGCAAGATCTTAAAAACCTGCCCCAAATCACAGTGGGATTCTCTAAGCAACAGTCTACCAACATCTTTTTACGTACTTACTGAGTATAATTTATTTGAAACATTTGAACATTTCTGCCTCAAAGAGACAGACATGTTAAGCATCTGAGGAACAGGATGAATCCCCTATGAATTCAATCTCTGTGTGGATCCCCACCATGAAATTAAATTGTTCACACTTAGAGAAAAATGCATTTCTAAAGCATCACTTTGAAAAGCAGACCCCCAAACTCTCTCACCCTGTTCATATCCTTTGGCTCTTTCTGAGTGCCTAGCTCATAAGCGTTTCCTACTCTCTTTGGATTTGTGTTCCATGTGCTGTCTTTCGTGAAACCCGAGTGTTATAATTTGTCTTTTGAATAAAACATAGAGTTTATTTATTTTTAAGGCCTATAGTTACAGCGGAAATCAGATTGGATGTACAACTGAATCTGATTTCTCAAGAACAGATGCCTGGACATCTGGGTGTTTAGCAGCTCTGCATGTGGTTTTATTACTGGTGGTTTGAGAAATGCTGGTTTAACCTGGTCCTGACCACCCTGAGTTCACTCCCCTCCCTCCTGCAGGGGGAGCAGAAGGGGATCTGACGCTGCCTCCCCCTGGCCAGCCTGCTTGAGGGTAAGAAGTTAGCACAGGCCTTCTGCCCTGCAGTGACGGGCCCTCCCAGCCCCCGAGGCGTCTCTCAAGGTGGGGAAATCGTCTGGATCAAGGCCTGCATTCCAGGGGGACCACAGACCACTTGGCACCATGTCCTCCCAGGCCTTTGGAAAAGCCCCCGCTGGCACTGTTGGGCTGACTCCACGGGGCCCTGAGGCAGAGTTTCTTAGGACACCCCCTTCCTTGATTGGCAGTGTCCAGATGTGAGCTCCTACATCTCCCTGGAAATGACCTTTTTTTTTTGAGACACAGCCCAGAGGCCAGACCCTGAGCCTCAGCTGGAGCTGCTAATGGTTAGATTATGTCCTCCCCCAAATCCACACATTGAATTCCCAGACCCCGTACCTCACAAAATGACTGTGTTTGGAGATAAG
This sequence comes from Tragelaphus eurycerus, assembly GCA_935064755.1. Classification (NCBI taxonomy): domain Eukaryota; kingdom Metazoa; phylum Chordata; class Mammalia; order Artiodactyla; family Bovidae; genus Tragelaphus; species Tragelaphus eurycerus. The sequence continues at coordinate 21,722,849 of CAKXYN010000023.1, forward strand.
CTCTTCAAAGACTTGATTAATCTAAAATGAAGCTGTTAGGGTGGGCCCTAGTCCAATCTGACTGGTGTCATAAGAGGAGGCGGTTTGGGCACATAGATGCCAGGCCTGCGCGTGAAGGCAAAACAGCGACAAGGAACCATCTCAAACCTGGGGGAGGCCTCGGCATAGACCAACCTTGACGACGCCCTGACCTGGGACTTCCAGCCCCCAAGGCTATGAGAGAGATGTGTCTGTTTAATCCCACAGTGTGTGGGATTGTGTCCCGGCAGCCATGGCAGTTGGAGCAGATGGGTGCACAGGCTCAGTCAGGTTCACAAAGGGTCTGCACCTTTGTTATCCTGCTGTGTCTCAAGGCTTGGCAGCATCTTAACTCTTGGCAGCTGGTGAGTGGCCATTTTCCTGCATTCCAGTGAACCCTGCTCTCAAAGTCTTGGTGACTTTCGCTTGTATTTTCCTATCAGTAACAAATGTCCATGTTTATTACCCATTTGTTCTTACTCTAATATAAACTGTGTCTTTGGCTTACTTTTCTGTTGGGATGCACCATTTTTCTTACTGATTTGCTAGAGTACCTTTTAGAGTAAAAACATTGAACTTTATGTCATATATTTGGCAAATATTTTTTCGGTTTTTGTTTCTTATTGTGTTTCTAATTTGGCATGGGAATGTTTAAATGTTTTACATGTTCAGAAGTCTTTAATTGCACTTGTATTTGAAAAAATTCTTTCCCCGTACATGAATCAGATGGGTGGAAGATTTAACTAAATCTTCTTCAATTTTTAAATGATTTCATGTTTTATTTTTTAATCTTTAATCCAATTTTTATTTATTTGGTATCTGGCATGGGAATAAGGATGTCAACTGATTTTTTTCCCAAAGATCTAAATTTTTCTATACAATAAAAAATATAATAATCTAGTCATAGTCCTTTGAACTGAAATATTTTCTTTTTCCTATATTACTATTTACACACCAAATTCTGATTTTTGGTTATTATTATGATTCATTGCTCTCTTTTCTTCCTTCCTCAATACTACTATTGGTATCACCACACTTGTACACAATGACTATACTAATTATATGTATATCCAGTTCAGTTTGGTTCAGTTCATTTCAGTCGCTCAGTTGTGTCCTACTCTTTGTGACCCCATGAACTGCAGCACGCCAGGCCTCCCTGTCCATCACCAACTCCCGGAGTTCATTCAAACTCACGTACATCGAGTCAGTGATGCCATCCAGCCATCTCATCCTCTGTCGTCCCCTCTCCTCCTGCCCCCAATCCCTGCCAGCATCAGAGTCTTCTCCAATGAGTCAGCTCTTCGCATGAGGTGGCCAAAGTACTGGAGTTTCAGCTTTAGCATCAGTCCTTCCAAAGAACACCCAGGACATATTAGTATAATTATCAGAGAAGGCAATGGCAACCCACTCCAGTACTCTTTCGTGGAAAATCCCATGGTCAGAGGAGCCTGGTAGGCTTCACTCCATGGGATTGCAAAGAGTCAGACACAACTAAGTGACTTCACTTTCACTTTTCACTTTCATGCATTGGAGAAGGCAATGGCATCCTACTCCAGCACTCTTGCCTGGAGAATCCCAGGGACGGGAGAGCTGGTGGGCTGCCGTCTATGGGGTCGCACAGAGTCGGACACGACTGAAACGACTTAGCAGCAGCAGCAGTATAATTATACTATATACTAGTTATGGAGCAAATTTCTCTTAATTATTTCTCTTTTTAGACTTTTTCCTGTCTGTTCCTATCTATGATTTTTAAGTATTTTTTCATGTTCTCCCAATGACTCATTGAAATGTTGCTTGGGAATTATAGTCTACGAATTAAGTGGACTTATCTCACTTCATTTAGACATACTTGTTGACTATGTCTTCAAACTTCTAGATTTAGTCTTAATCATCCTTACCATTCTAGTTAGGACTGTTGCCAGGTATTTTATTTTTTCATCACTATTCTCCCATGAAGATTCCCAATCACTTATCACTGAATCAAAAGGACACTGTTGACTTCTGGATATTCTCTGAATACCACCATTTTGTCAAGTTCTCTTATCAATGCAAACAGGTTTTCCATTGATTCTTACAAAGACTCTAGTTAGATTTATCATCATTCACAGCTAAGACGATTATCTGGAATTATGCTCCTAACTAGAAGTGTGTCTTATTTCTCCTTCATGCTAAAGATTAGAGGTGACAACAGCTGCTTGGTTCATTTTTTATAGTACATGATTCTTAATTAGCAAGATGGAGTATCCATATTTGAGTCTTCTGAGTACAGAGAACATGACTCTGTCCTGACCACTGTCTGATCATTATCCAGTCAAGAGGATGGTGCTGAGGTAGGCAGTTTGAGGAGCGTGGACCAATTCTCTTATAGTGTAGATTTCCTCCATGGATCAAACTAGACCCTCAAGATCCACCCATTTGCTCCCGGTGTCTCAGGCCCCCAGAATTGCCTTCCCGGAGTTGTGTATCCCTCCCTTAACTACATATATACACATGAAATATATGTATACGTGTGTGTACGTATGTATGTATGTGCTCAGCTGTATCTGACTCTTTGTGACCCCATGGACTGTAGCCTATCAGGTTCCTCTGTCCATGAGATTTCCCAGGCAAGAATATTAGAGTGGGTTGCCATTTCCTCTTCTAGAGGATCCCCCTGACTCAGGAACAGTACCTGCGTCTCCTGTGTCTCCTGCATTGGCTGGTGGATTCTTTACCACTGAGCCACCTGGGAAGCCCATATGAGTACATACATATGCATATACGTACATACACACATACTCTGAGACACCTGAGAGCAGGTGTCGGAAACCCAGTTGCCAGAACAACAAAGCAGGAACTTGCTACTAGGGTGCTGATGTCATAATGGCAGCAAGGGTCACACTAACTGAAATTTGAATCATAAAGGTTTTGGTAGCAGCAAGTCACAAGTTTTGCGTTGTCTCAGATTGTGTGAGCATGGGTCAGTAGAAAGAGATCTGAACTTAAAACCTGGAACCATGGCCTCCATCTCAGCTCTGACACCGATGAACCCTCTAGAGGTTTACAGAGGCTGTGAAATTCCCTGATGTCTCCGTAGCACTTCCTGTACACAAAGGAGGTTAGATACGTGACTCTTTCAAATTCTTTACTTCCAAAAATATCTTATCAGAAATCCCAAAGGTTCATGAACGTCAGAAAAGAAATTCCAACTCATCATTAAATCATGCCCCTCTACAGAAGAGTATTTTTGGTGTCAGTTCTAGGAAGTTTTGTAGGTCTTCATAGAATCATTTAACTTCATCTTCTTCAGCATTAGAGGTTGGGGCATAGACTTGTTACTTTGAGATTGCAATCAAGAACTGCATTTTGGACTCTCTTGTTGACTATAAAGGCTGCTCGATTCTTTCTCAGGGATTCTTGCCCACGGTAGTATCATTCTTGCCCATGATACAGTGGTCATCTGAATTAAATTATCCTATTCCTGTCCATTTTAGTTCACTGATTCCTAAAATGTTGATGTTCACTCTTGCCATCTCCCGTTTGACCTTTGATTTGAAAAGACCCTGATGCTGGGAAAGATCGAGGGTAGGAGAAGAAGGGGGTGACAGAGGACGAGATGGTTGGATGGCTTCACTAACTCAATGGATGTGAGTTTGAGCAAACTCTGGAAGATAGTGAAGGAAAGGAAGGCTGGCATGCTGCAGTTCATAGGGTGGCAAAGAGTTGGACACAACTTAGCTATTGAACAACAAAAGAATGATCTAAATTTCCAATGTTGCCACTAGGACTACATGAGTGAGTGAAAAAATTTTTTCAAGAGTGAGTGAAAAAAATATCAAGATTAAAAAAATAGGGGACAGGGACTTCCTTGATGGTCCAGCAGTTAAGACTTTGGGTTTCCAGTCCAAGAGGTACAGGTTCAATCCTTAGTTGGGGAACTAAGATTCCACATTGCCATGCAGTGCGGCCAAAAAAACCCAAAAAAGGTGGGGGGAAGTAGGACAGCTGGACTTCCCATCTACATCAGAGGAAATGATATTATAATTTCACACCTGTTCCATCAACAAGGACATGGGCACAACAGGTATTAGGGCTTTTCAGAGAGGGTAGAGTTAATGTTTCTGATTTACAAGCAGGTGCCCCTCGAACACACACCTTCGTCACCCCTCATCTTTTTTCATAAATAAGAAAATCAGAAGCTATGAATAGCTGACTATTTCTAATGCTTTTGGAACACATGATCACTTTAATTCTGTAATGAGTGTCTCAAGTTTTTCATGCAGGGCACCAGAAAACTGGCCCACCTTTTCTTCTTTTCTATAAAACTGAAAGGTTGGAATGCAATCGACCTTGCACTCTCTCACCAGTTCCTTGCACTCGTCGGCATCCACTTTCAGGAACACCACATCCTCATGCTTCAGGGACAGGGCCTGGAAGAGGGACCTGATGGTCTTGCAGGGCCGGCACCACGTGGCCGAGAAGTCCACGGCCACCAGCTGCTCCCCAGCTTCCTTTAGCGCCATCTCGAAGTCGTCTTTGCTCAGGATCACCTTCACCAGGTCGTCATCCAGGAGCTCTGTGTCTTCCTCTGACTGCAGGCTATTGTCTTCTGCGGGCCAGACTGTATCCTCTAAGGACCTGGTGGTCTCACCCTCCTTGAGTAGAACGGTTTCGGCTGAGGACTTGGGGGTCTCACCCTCCTTGGGCAGAATGGTTTCGGCTGAGGACTTGGGGGTCTCACCCTCCTTGGGCAGAATGGTTTCGGCTGAGGACTTGGGGGTCTCACCCTCCTTGGGCAGAATGGTTTCGGCTGAGGACTTGGGGGTCTCACCTTCCTTGAGTAGAATAGTTTTGGTTGAGGACTTGGGAGTCTGACCTTCCTTGGACAGAATGGTTTCAGCTGAGGACTTGAGGGTCTCACCCTCCTTGGGCTGAATGGTTTCTGCTGAGGACTTGGGGATCTCATCCGCCTTGGGCAGAACGGTTTCTGTTGAGGACTTAGGGGTCTCACTCTCCTTGGGCAGGATGGTTTTGGCTGAGGACTTTGGGGTGTCACCCTGCTTGGACAGAATGGCTTTGGCTGTGAACTTGTGGGTTTTACTCTTATTGGGCAAACTGAATTTTGCTGGAAAATTGGGGGTATTGCCCTGCTTGGGTGAGATGTTTTTTTCTGAAGGAGTGGGGATGTCCACCTGCTTGTGCAGGGCAGTTTTGAGTGGGAACTTGGGGGAGTCAGCCTGCCATGATGAAATGATTTTGCCTGGGAAACTGGGGGAGTCGGTCTGCTTGGGTGGGAGGATTTGGTTTGGGGAGTTAGGGGAGTCAGTCTGTTTGGGTGAGATGATCTTGGCTGGGAACTTAGGGGAGTCAGCCTGTTTGGGTGAGATGATCTTGGCTGGGAACTTGGGGGAGTCAGCCTGCCGTGATGGATTGATCTTGGCTGGGAAATTGGGGGAGTCAGCCGGCCATGATGGAATGACTTTGGCTGGGGAGTTGAAAATGTCACCCTCTTTTGTCGAGATGGTTTTTTCTGAGAATTTGGAGGCATAAGACTGATTGGGCAGAATGGTTTGGATTGGGGAGATAGGGGCATCAGCCTCCTTGGGCAAAATGGTTTTGGCTGAGGGCTTGGGGGTGTCGCCCTGCTTGGGCAAGGTGGTTTTTTCCAAGGAATTGGGGGTGTTGGCCTGCTTGTGCAGGGTGGTTTTACTGGAGGGATTGAGAATGTCACCCTCTTTTGGCAGGATGGTTTTTTCTGGGAAATTGGGAATGTCACCCTGCTTTGGTGAAATGGTTTGGATTGAGGAATTGGGGGTGGTAGCCTGCTTGGGCAAGATGTTCTTCTGGGGGGAATCGAGAATTTCCCTCTCTTTTGATAGGATGGTCTTCTCTGGGAAACTGGGAGTGTCAGCCCGCTCGGACGGGATGGCTTTTGCTGAGGAATTGAGAAAGTCCCCCTGCTTAGGCAGGACAACCTGGGCTGGAGAGCTGGGGGTGTCACTGCTCTGCTCAGGTGGGAGTGTGTGCACGGCCTGCAGGGCTTCGGATGCCCCCACATGTGTCTGTTGAACATTGCTGACCTCGTGGACAAAGGCCTCCGGCGGGTGTGCTGGGACCTGGAGAGTCACATGGCTGGACATAACCTGTGATAATGGGCTTTCTGAAGAAAAGGATAAAAAAAAATAAAAATATCAGAGAAGAAACAAAAGCATTCTGATTTTCTACTCCAAGGAAGATGGGCAGGCGTCCTTCTTAGAGCGCGTGAAGGTAGTCTTCTAACTGATACATTCATTTGCGTACTCATATTTCACACAAGACCAAGCAGCATGTGATTACACGTAATCTTCACCTAGGTTTTTTCCCCTTTAACTACTTCTCTGCTTAGCTTGATGCTGCAGCTGACCCCCTAAGCACACAGGTCCCCAAAGCAGCCCCCTTCCCTCCTCCTGACCTTTATCCTCACCTTCATTTGTTTCTCCTTGGTTGTCTGACCTCATTTCCGGTTCCTCCAGGACCTCAGCTTCATCACTTTCCATTTCCAGTTCCTGGTCTCTACCCACCCCTACTTCACAGGTGCCTCATGGCACCAGCAAGGCCATCCCCTTCGACCTTCTCCAACCAAATATCATATGTCGAGTAACAACCTGTACTGGGGTGGAGCCTACAGCCAGCCTGCCCTCTCTGTTTTCACAAGTGTTCCATTTGAGAGTTTCATGACATTCTAGGTTTTGGGGCTGCTCTGTGTGTGGGGCCATGCCATCCCTGAAATGAATTCACAGGCATTATTTCCTACAACAAACCACTGAGGTAAGTCCCATTGTGATCTTCACCTTACAAGTGAGAAAACTCAGCCTTAGAGAAGTTATGGGACCAACTCAAGGTCCCAGAGCTCATCTGTGGGGCAGGTTCCAAGCCCACACTCCTGATACTGGGCTGGGCTGCCTGCCGAGTGCCCCATCCAGGGGGGTGACTTGAAACCATCTTTCCTACCCTCTTCCTCCAGGTCCTCCCCAGCCACAGTCTTCTCTTTATGACTCCACTACCATAAGCATCTACTAAGGTCTCCTCTGTGATCTCCTTGAACTGTGGTGCTGGAGAAGACTCTTTAGAGTCCCTGGGACAGCAAGGAGATAAAAATAGTCAATCTAAAAGGAAAACAGCCCTGAATAGTCATTGGAAGGACAGATGCTGAAGCTGAAGCTCCAATACTTTGGCCACCTGATGCAAAGAGCCAACTCATTGGAAAAGACCCTGATGCTTGGAAAGATTGAAGGCAGAAGTAGAAGGGGGCAACAGAGGATAAGATGGTTGGATGGCATCACTCATTCAATGGACATGACTTTGAGTAAACTCCAGGAGATAGTGAAGGACAGGGAAGCCTGGTGTGCTGCAGTTGGGATCGAAAAGAGTCAGACACAACTGAATGACTAAGTAACAACAACTAGGTCTCCTCTCAACTACGTCACCCTCTCCTGCAAAGTCCTACCTGCTAATCAGATGTCCAGTTTGGATGTTGGGAAGGGAGATTACGACATGGAGGAGTCCTCTAACTGAGAAGAAGCAGTAGTGATGGTTCCCCATCCATGTGACAGAGAATCCTGGCCTCCCCTCTCCAGGCAGAAGCCTCAGCAAGGACCCAGGTTGGATGTGTTCAGAAGAGAGCTGGAAGCGAAGGAGCATCTGCCTCCAGCACCACCTGGAAGGCTAGGAAATGCCACAGCCATGTGGGCTCCATGTGCCCATGGCAGCAGGGGTGATGGGCAGATTGCTGGGCCAGGGAGGTCCTCACATCCCAAGTGGGGCTGTGATGTTCTAAGACTGGAGCTTGTCTTCTAACCAGGAGAAGCTCAAGAAGAACAAAGAAGCCACAGTGCAGGGGGATTTGCAGCGAGAGACAAGGACCAGGGGCACAGGCTTGACCAGAGGGCCCCAATCCCAGATAGCCTCCTCCATCCTAAACAGTTCCCAGTTCCAGGACCAGGCCAGACCAACCGCCTCACCTGGGAACCAGAAGGGAGGCAGGGGGCTCAAGGAAGAGCAAGTCCATACAGCCCTGTGTACCCACAACCAGCCAGAGTTCACACAGCCCTGTATACCCACATATTATGGAAAAACAGCAGGAATCAGAAGACAGAGCTGTCACCAGAATAAAACCATGTTCCTTAGGCTGAAATCCCCCAGGAGCATGGTGTCTACAATTAATCAATATATTAATATGTAATTAATCATTAGTAATACCACACTGCATATTTGGACATTGCTAAGAAAGTAGATCTTAAAAGCTCTCATCACAAAAAAAATAAATTTTAACTATGTGTGGTGACGCATGTTAATTAGACTCACATGGTGATCATTTCACAAGATACACAAATATAGAATCATTATGTTGTACATTTGAAACTAATATGTGTTAATTATATCTCCATTTTAAACGTTTTTTAAAAATCTTAATTGCAAAAGGAAAAAATAACAGAAGCTGACATTTGGCTCCTCCTTTCTTCCTAGTCTGGGCTTCCCTGGTGGCTCAGTGGTAAAGAATCCGCCCGCCAATGCAGGAGATGTGGGTTTGATCCCTGGTCGAGGAAGATCCCCAGGAGAGGAAATGACAGCCCACTCCAGTATTCTTGCCCTAGAAAGTCCCATGGACAGAGGAGCCTGGTGGGCTACATCCAAGGAGTCACAAAAGAGTCAGACACAATTTAGTGACTAAACAACAACAGCTCTTCCTAGTCTATGGTTTTACGTGACTTACTAACTTCCTGAGCCTCAGTTTCCTCATTTGTAGCATGGATGCAATCATGGTATCTGCCTGATACAGGGATTGTGAAAACAGAAGGTCATGTGATATAAAACGCCTGGTGCAGCAGCCGGGGCAAAGCAGGTCACTATACTCGAGTGTCTTGTTTATGAGCATCGGCTCTGCGCCAGGACTGAAAGAGGTGTTCTCTGTTGAGTGAAACCCGTGCAGCCCACTCAGGAGACCCCTAGGGTATCGGAGTCTGTGTACACATAGCCCCACTGGTTGCCCAGAGCCCCCACGGACAGTTCCTCAGGAATATGGTGGATGTCATACCTTGTGTGACACCTTGGGGGCAGGGGTTTTGGGAACTCGAATCTTGCTTGGGTTTTCTGACAGCAACCTGGTGCATCTATCACAGAGCCTACAGCAGAGCCAAGGATGAACCGATGAGCAAACGGCAGGATTTCCACAACGGGACGTGCAGACGTTGCCCCTCTCCTTGGTGGGATGAGTAACTACAAAGAACATCACATCTGGTTTTACAGCCAGAGGAGTCTGTATCAAACTTCAGAAAAAGTCCCTTCTGAGGCTTTTGAGATTCCAGAATTGTGGGTAAGGGTGCACTTGAATTACACTCTGCATCTTATATATGAGGAAACTGAAGCCTAGAGACATTGGTCTTCCAACCTCTCCTGCCATTGCCAGCAACTGACTTAAAAAATTACATATTCAACCCAACGTTATAGTAAGAAAAAGACAAACTTGATAAAACTTAAAATATTTATTAGTATGAATCAGTGTGCGTTAAACCAAAAATAACAGATACAATTGGACAACGTGGAAGGCAGTGCTTTACTACAGAATACAAGGTGGACAGGCAGGTCCTAAGGTCTGCAGTGGCGTCTTCTATACGTGAGAACTGGGTCCAGCCCAGACAGAGGCCCCTTATGAAAACAAGAGGGAGGGGGCAGTGTACACAGTCAAGTGCTGACACTGGATCTCTGGGTCTGGTTTTAGTAACGAAGGTTAAACCAGAACCTAACGGGGCTGAATGTGGCTCAGAGCCCTTTCTTTCACTCGTTATTCAAGTTGCGATCAGCGTCACAGAGTAGAGACGCAGGGCCCGGAGGGGAGCCTATTGGGCTATCACAGGTCACGTTCCTCAACCTCAGGGGACACACCTAGGTCACCTGAGCCCCCCAGGTCCTCCATGGGGCCCAGCCCTTTGCTTGGCTAAAGGCTGACTTCGGCTGTCCAGATTTCTCTGGTCTTCAAGAAAGTCCCCTGACACACCGCTCCCCACTATAAAGACGGCAGCTCAATTACAAGCATGCGATGTTGGCACAATTCCACTGCCATCTGGGGGAATTCCCATGGGGAGACAATCCCCCTGAGAGCCCATGTCTGATTTCCACGATTGAGTCATGAACCACACTCAGCCAGGGGAATGGATCACATGTCGCTGTAAGAAATCTGAAGTTGTATTTACATATGTGCGCATGCGTACCACATGGGAGAGGAAGGAAAACAGAAGAGCACATTTGGGGGAACTGGGTGAAGGACGCTGCTGGACAACTTGGAACAACAGTAATGTCCAGGCCTTTACATCACATCACACGGTTATGGTTCAGAGATTAGAACAGTCAGAAAGTAATGCCAAGGCAAAATAAAGGAAGATAAGCAAGGCTCCTTGTGGACGAGGCTCGAGCCTCCGTCTTCAGAAAAGACCCCAGGTTCCTGCGAATGTCTATGTGCCCGAGGGCCGTCTTCTCTTTCCACAGCTGCTCCAAGGAGTGACTACAGGTACGCGGCTGGCCAATGCCTTGAAAAGTTAAGGCTGCACAGAAAGGCAAACGAGTGGCTCCCAACCACGTGGGCTTCTGAAACTAAGTATAGGCTCACGAGTGGGTAGCCTGCTCTGTGTGGTTAAGACCAGCTCTTTTATGCAAGATGGGAGCACTGAACATCCAGCCCAAAGCTGCAAACTCCTCCGGGCCATGCACCTCCTTAGGGAACTTTGTCTAGAGACAAGCTCTGGTCCTTAGGGACTGCCAGATGATGAAAAATTCCAAAATAAGCCTGCATGCCACCTGGAACGAGGTCACTTGAATGTGCAACCCACATTTTTTAAAACGTTGTTAAGAGGCAAGATAATGGCTCAGCCTTCAAGCAGAATCACGGAGCCCATAATGCTGACAAGGTGCACAAAATCCTTAAAACCCTGCAAAGTGTACCAAGGTGTTCAAGTTCCAATTTGCCAACAGTTTTAGGGGAACCCGTCTGGAGTTAAAGCTCTTGAACCAAAAATAAGTGTTTTCAGCTTCCATGTCCTAAGATTGTCAAATGATTCTGGCAAGCTGAGTAAAGTGGTAAGAGAATCAAATTGACAATATATTCTCATGTTGAAAAAAATCTAAGTCTGAGATTTCAAACTGTTTTCTTCACTGCAGCCCATGTGAAGAAGTGTGAATGGGGCCCTGATCTCTCAAGGACTCTCACTTTTTTTGACAGCAGACTCAGTATCCCCAACCATCAAGGGCTAGTGGGACCAGCACAGCAGGGCTCAAGAATGGCTCAAACCAAATTACAGAAAGTTTGAGGTCTTTCATCAGCCCATGATCTCTTTCTTGATTTTTACACTGTAGGTCTTCAATGAACATTTGTTGAGCCTTGAAGGTACCAACTGGCCCTGTTACCACACTACCTGGTCAGCCACATCTCACCCCACAAAAGGCACCAATCTGAATCTCCTCCAAGGTTCACTTCCCATCCTGAGCCTTTCTAGGAAAACAACCACTTCTCAACCCCAGGTTTTTATGAAAATTAGAAAGGAAACAGGATGTGAACTTTCAATAGGGACAGTTTTCTTCCCTTCCCTTCCACTGGATTCAGACATCTTTAATTCACTGGGATTCCCAGATGGCTCAGTGGTAAAGGATCCGCCTGCCAATGCAGGAGACATAAGAGATGCTGGTTCGATCCCTGGGTCAGGAAGATCCCCTGGAGGATGAAATGGCAACCCACTCCAGTATTCTTGCCTGAAGAATCCCAAGGACAGAGAAGCCTGGTGGGCTACCGTCCATGGGATCACAAAGAGTCAGATACGACTGACAAAATAATTCATTGAGCTGACAGAGAGTCTGAGCTCGTTCCCAGCTAACAAGCATTACAGGGGTAGACTTGTGTTCAACCTTAATACCCACCCCACCAAAGCTTGGCCCTTTGCTAAAGACCCTCTGATATCGTAGTTTTGGGCAGGGCAGGGAGGAGGGGCAAGCAGGGGGGCAGGCGTCTAGAATCTTACTGTGCCAGTACTTCTGGCTGGCTTTCCTGTAATCAATTATTCATTGATATTGTTTAATATGAGAAGTTTGCCTTACAATTTACATTCAAACATCATCCAGGTAATTTGTTCCTGGGATATGGCACTATGTCACACTCTCTTAGTAAAATAACACTCTGTGAGAAACTTCCCTAAGAGAGTGGGGATTTATTACCCTGCAGGTCATGCAAACCAGGTGGTCTCTGGAATAACATTTATATCCTGCATTTGTCACTGCTCACACGGTAATGACTCTAAATGATTTCCAACACCAGGCCTCCAACTCCCAGCACAATGTGAAATACTGTAGTTGGGTTCGGTTGGTTTATATGACCAAGGCTTAGAAAAATGTTCATGGAATAAAAGTCTGAGACGTAGACAACAGTTCCTAATACATCTTTCTCCACTTTCATAACAAGCTCAAGTTCTACCGTAGATGGTCCAATTACACCTCACTGAAAGGAAAATTAAGGGAACCTTTCGGCAAAGGTTGGTGGAGTAACTAAGGCAATAGCACTGAAGAAGTTCCTGACATTTGATTAGAAACACAGGAAATCAAAGTGGAACACCACTTTAGAACCTCACACACATAAGCCAGTAAGACTTTTGTACAAATTTAAGAATATTTTAAGGCTTTTAACAAAAAAACTCAACTATACTTAATACCTAAAATCCGTTCCCTCTGAGTGAATTTCACACACCAAAGGCCATTCTGTGGCGGGGTGGCGGGTTTTCCCAGAGTTTCCCAGAATCCTTTTCCAGGGACACTTGCTGCCCTGTTCTCTGCGGGGCTCTCCTCCCTCTGAGCCAGGGGCCAGACTACCGAGGAGGGAGGCCCCGAGGAAGTGCCCAGGGAGGGAACTCCAGCCTCTTCAAGTACAGGGGACCCTGCCCCGGGTCAGCAGCACCGCCGGCCGGCCTGCGAGGTTTGCTTCACCAGTTTGATGGATCCACTGTTTCCGTTTTCATGGGGGTCCAGGGGGTGGAATCTGGCGACCTGCAAGGAAGGGAGGCCAAGGGTGAGTTCTTGTTCCCAGCTGACCGCCTGTGCAGATGGGGGCCTGCTCCTGCTCCCCGACGGCATGTGTACAACCTGCAGGCTGCAACCAGGTGGAGGGGCTACCTCTCCCAGTGTCCCCCCACCATGCCACCCCCCAGCCTGGGCTGTGTGACGTCAAACACAGAAAGTAAAGGAAAGGTAAAACCAGCTTTCTGCATCCGCCTTCTCCACACAGGCATCAGCACACTGCTCGCTCCCAGCCTTCCCCCATCCGCCCACTGGAACGACTGCCTCTCAGTTTCAACAGCAACAGTGAGGCCTCAGCTTCTTAAAATAGACCTGGCTGGGGAACTGTGATGGTCCCAGCAACACCGCATTTTAACACTGGGTTTCCATCCTTCATCCTGCCAATGTACTCAGAGTGTTAACGGGAAAGCCTCTAGAGACAGTTTTCACAGAAAACAGTATCTTAATGTCATAAATAAGCAGAGCAAAATGTTAGTCACTCAGTCATGTCTGACTGCTTGTGACCCCATGGACTGCAGCCCACCAGGCTCCTCTGTCCACGGGATTCTCCAGGCAAGAATACTGGAGTGGGTTGCCATTTCCTTCTCCAGGGTATCTTCCTGACCTAGGGATCGAACTTGAGTCTCCTGCGTTGGTAGGCGGATTCTTTACTGCTGAGCCACCAGGGAAGTACTGGAATACTCTTATGATTTCTTAAGTCTTAAAAATGTGGTGCTGGAGAAGATTCTTGAAAGTCCCTTGGACAGCAAAGAGACCAAACCAGTCAACTCTAAAGGAAATCAACCCTGAACATTCATTGGAAGGACTGATGCTGAAGCTTCAATACTTCGGTCACTTGAGCTGACTCATTGTAAAAGACCCTAATGCTGGAAAAGATTGAAGGCAGGAGGAGAAGGGGGTGGCAGTGGATGAGATGGTTGGATGGCATTACCAATTCAATGGACATGAGTCTGAGGAAACTCCAGAAGATAGTGAAGGAAGGGAAGCCTGGTGTGCTGCAGTCTATGGGGTTGGAAAGAGTCAGACTTGACTTAGCGACTGAACAACAACAATGAGGCAAGCCCCTTAAAAAGAGCAGGAAGCCACCAGCACTGTGGAAACACATTGAGAACTCAGATCCTGTGTTCTGAGTAACTTCAGTAACTCAGGAACTTACTGAAAGCTTAAACATATTTACACAAAAGAAGAGTTCCAGAAAATGCCATAGCATTCGGTACCAAGGTGATTACCTTGGAACACTGTTGAATCAGTATTAATTACATGGGTACAGAATAGGGCAAACACACACACATCTGAAAAGGCTCTGGGCATCCGAGCATGTCTGTGCTGTTACAAAATGTCCTCTGAGAGCACAGGCACAGTCTCCAAACAGGTCCTCTGGAGGATAAATCCCACAGCAGGGTGTTTATTTTATTAAGATTTGGACTGTGCAAGATTTTGCTCAGGAAAAGTTAAAAGACTTTTTTTTTTTTTTTTTTTGAGTTCTGTCTTCCTGAAAGTTGACAGCTCAGAGAAAAAGCAGGTTTTATAAATGATTCCTCAAGAACAAAGTTATGGGAGAAAACTGATTCCAAGCCTGTAAACTGTATATTGTGGTGGCTATGGACTGGGGCTGTGACGCTTTTATACACAACAAAAATAAAACAGCACACTCAGCGGCAGCTGTCCTGGGGATGGCCGCTTCCTGCACAGGCCTGGCATCGTCTTCCTGCCAAGCTGCTATCTGGGTACTTCCCTCTCTCACCCTGGCCCCAGGATCTACCAGGCTCCACTTTGGTTGGATGGGTGGTAGAGGGGCTGGGACCTGCCTGTCACTTCCATTTCTCAATTCTGATTTTCTGAATTATCCAGAGGAGTAGACTGACTATGCTTCCCTGCTTCCCTGGTGGCTCAGATGGTAAAGAATCTGCCTGCAAGAAAGAATCAGCAGACCCAGGTTCAATCCCTGAGTCAGGAAGATCCCCTGAAGAAGGGAATGGCAACCCACTCCAGTATATTCTTGCTTGGAGAATCCCATGGACAGAGGAGCCTGGTGGGCTACAGTCCATGGAGTCACAAAGAGTCGGACACGATTGAGTGACTAACACACTAACAGACTGTGTCTACTAGGACTTGGCAGCATTTGCGCTTAATCACAATCTCCCAGTCTCTCTATTTGGGGTTGAGTGACTAACACACTAACAGACTGTGTCTACTAGGACTCGGCAGCATTTGCGCTTAATCACAATGTCCCAGTCTCTCTATTTGGGGCGGAGGGGTCCTCTCTGACCCACTGCGGAGCTCACGATCAGGTGGCCCCCCTCCCCCAGGAATACAGAATGGGGCTGGCGCCACACAGGTGACACCTGAGGTCACCCTCTGAACTGTCCTTTTGCTGCCGTCAAGAAGACAACATTGGGACTGCGAGATAACCTGGAACATTAGCGTCTAGACCTAGGAAGGCGTTAACACTCTGTGCAGGATGAGCATAGTGTAGGATTCAAGAAGTGGATTCAGCCAGGATGCTGGCAGGAAATCCTGGTCGGGGATAATGAGAGTGCCATGGAAAGAAGTAGAAAATAGGGAGGGAAGGAGGACTGCAGGAAGATACCTGGCAGACGTGACAACTGATCGGAGGTGGGAGGATGAGAGAGGGAGGAAGGAAACTGAAGTTCAAGTCCAGGAGCCATGGGAACGGTGGTGCCCCAGCAAAGAAGGAAGTAAGGGGCGAGATCACCATTGACCTCGAATCCAAAGCACCAAACAGTAGAGGGGCTTAAGTTCCTTTAAAATCATTAGGCTTCCTTGCTATTCAAAGGCACCATTTCCCTTTTTTAAAAAATTAGTAGACTATATTTGGGGGGAGGGGCAGTTTTAGGTTTACAGAAAAAATCAGGCATGAAGTTCAAAGAGTTTTCATATATTCCTCCTCCTCATCCCCAATGTCCTCTAAAACCTGTCATGCGTGGGGACCATTTATTACAACTGATGAGCCACTGCTGATCATTAAGTGAAGAAATAGGAAAACAACTCAAGGGACTTCCCTTGTGGTCCAGTGGTTAAAAATCCGCCAGCAAACACAAGGGGACACAGGTTCGAGCCCTGGTCCAGGAAGAGCCCACATGCTGCAGACCAACTAATCCCACAAGCCGAGACTGCTGAGGCCCACATGCTGCAACTGCGGAAGCCAGTGCTCCACAGCAAGAGAAACCACCGCAAGGAGAAGCCAGAGCACTGAAACAAAAAGCAGCCCCGGAATGCTGGAGCTAGAGAAAAGCCCACATTAAGCAACAAGACCCAGCACAGTCAAAATAGATAAATACTTTAAAAAAACAGCAAATCAATACAAATGGGCAAAAGTTGAACAGACACTTCACGAGAGGAGACACAAGGATTGTGAATAAGCACATGAACAGGCACTCAACACTGTCGGTCATCAGAAGATGGATGTCAAAACCACAAGGAGAGACCATCACAGTCCCATCTGAATGGTTGAAATTTAACAACTGATCATCCCACCTGCTGGCAAGAAGCTGGAGCTACTGGAGCTCTGTGGGATTAGGGGTGGGAATGATAAATGCTAACACTGCTTTGGGACACAGGCTGGGGGACCTTTAGAATATGGACTATTGCCTATGAGAGGAGCCAGTCACACTCTTTCGAGGTGTTTATCCACACAGAAACTTGTGCGTGAAATCTCATCAGAGCCTTGGCTATAGTCACTAAAACCTGAAAACCACCCAAATGTGTAGGTGAATGGATTAACAAGTTTTTACTCATGCTGTGGGACGCCATTGGAGACTGTTAAGTGTCCCTTGGACAGCAAGGAGATCAAACCAGTCCATCCTAAAGGAAATCAGTCCTGAATATTCATTGGAAGGACTGATGCTGAAGCTGAAGCTCCGATACTTGGGCCACCTGATGTGAAGAGTTGACTCATTGGAAAGACCCTGATGGTGGGAAAGACTGAGGGCAGGAAAAGGGGGCAACAGAGGATGAAGTAGTTGGATGGCATCACCAACTCAATGGACATGAGTCTGAGCAAACTCCTGGAGATAGTGGAGGGCAGGGGAGTCTGGTGTGCTGCAATTCACGGGGTCACAAGGAGTCAGACACAACTTAGCAACTGAACAACAAACTTGGATCAGGACAAATGACCTAATTGCTTGAATAAAGAAACTGCATGGAGGGAACCTACTGTGAAGGAGAGGCTTGAAAGGCACACCAGCTAATTGTATCACTATACATGAAGCTTATTTGCATCCTGACCCAAACATACTGTTAAATGCAAGCAAATCATTGCTGATAATTATAAGCTACTAAAAATTCAAACATCACATGTTCAATGCCATTAATATGATAATAGCATTATGACGATGAATGCCACCATGTAATTGTTTTGTCAAAAAAAAAAAAGTTACATACTGAAAATATTTACAGATGAAATGATGTCCTGGATTGCCTTCAAAATAATACAGGTGTTGGGGGAAGGGTGGGGTAGGGATGAAGGCAGCTTGGTTATGAGTATGGTCTGCCCTATATATCTTCAGGTTCTGTATCCTCGGATCCAACTTACCTCAGACTGAAAATATTCAAGAAAAAAATTCCAGAAAGTTCCAAAAAGTAAAACTTGAGTTTGCCACACTGGCAACTATTTGAATAGCATTTACACTGTATTTACAACTGCATAGCACTGTTATAGTTTTAGGCATTATTTGCAATCTAGAGATGATTTAAAGTATATGAGAGGATGTGCATAGCTTATACACAAGTACAATGCCCTTTTATACAAGGGATTGAGCATCGTCGGATTTGGTGTCAGTGGTCCCAGAAGCAATCCTCCAAGGGGCACCAAGTGATGATCATACCTGATGTTCATTACATTCTTCAGTTTACTGGTATATATGTTTACTTTTTCCATAACAAAGTCGTTTTTTTAAGTCCCCTGCAATCTCACCACCATGAAACAACCACTGTTAACATTTTAACATGTGTGTTCCCTTTGACTCTTTGCCCAAAAGAATATATTTACAATTACATAGTCCACGTGCTTAGTCTCTCAGTGATGTCTGACTCTTTTCAGCCCCAAGGACTACAGCCCTCCAGGGTCCTCTGTCCATGAGGATTCTCCAGGCAAGAATACTAGAGTGGGTTGCCATGCCATCCTCCTCCAGGGGATCTTCCCAACTCAGGGATTGAACCCAAGTCTCCTTCACTGAAGGCAGATTATTTACCGTCTGAGCCACCAGGGAATGTAGTCTATGGTTCACACTTTATAAAATCAGGATATTATACAAAGTGTTCTGTAATTTCTGTTTCACACACAGCAATTTATCTTTTTATGTCAGTAAAGACAGATTTACATCCTTGTTTTTAATCACTAGTTTATACTCGTGTTCCAGGATTATTAAAAAATCATTTCCCAAGTTTGGGGCAGTTAAGTCATTTCCTGTTTTTCACCAGAAGCTGCCATCTGCAATAAGAAGTGGGCAGACTGGAGGCTCAGAGCATGGGTTCTGGAGTCCTGCTCCCAGGACTGACGCCCTGTGACCGGAAGTAAGTTGCAAAGCTCTCCACACCTGAATGTCCTCGTGTAAAGAAGGGACGATAACAGAGACGACTTCATAAGATAAACGGGGCATTAATGAGCTAGTAAACATTGAAGCAATTATTTATTCCAGACGTAATTACCCAGTATAAGAAAAATGCCTGAAAAATCCCATGGACAGAAGAGCCTGGCGGGCTACAGTCCAAAGGGTCACAAAGAGTCAGACATGACTGAGCGACTAAGCACTACATAAGCAACACAGTTGTTTTTCCTAAATGAAGTAAACCACCAGGCTCTCAGGAATTCCTCATACAAAGTCCCCATCACTTTGAGCCATAAAGACCTCATATAAAAAAAGAAAAAGAAAAAACAAAGAAAGGGACTTTCCTAGCAGCCCAGTGGTTAAGACTCTGTGGGGGGACTGTGGGGAGGTTGGGGGGGCAGTTTCAATTCCTAGTTGAGAAGCTAAAATCCCACATGACATATGGAGGGGAAAATAAAAAAGACCTCATATGCATGAAGAGATTTATACTGGCTGAGCCGTGCAAAGGAATTTCTTTCAAATTAAAAGATTAATGCTTGGATCTAGGCTTGTCTTCTTCTGTGAAGTCTTTACGTCATTTTTTTATTGAAAACATGACTTTTCATAAACATTGGGAGGTCTCCTAGCTCTTGCAGAAATCCCAGGGTGAATTTCAGATACACAGAGCTGCACTGATGCTGGGAGAGAGCTCTGGAAAATACGGGGAGCTGCACGGGGACAGGGTGACAAATACACATGACTGTATATAACGTAGATAAACAACAAGGACCTACTGTATAGCCCAGGGAACTCTACTCAATATCTTGTAATAGCCTATAAGGGAAAAAAATCTGAAAAAGAATACATACATATATATAATACATATATAGACACACACGTGTATAACTGAATGACTCTGCCGTACATCTGAAACTAACATGACATTGTAAATCAACTATCAGATCAGATCAGATCAGTCGCTCAGTTGTGTCCGACTCTTTGCGACCCCATGAATCGCAGCACGCCAGGCCTCCCTGTCCATCACCAACTCCCAGAGTTCACTCAGACTCATGTCCATCAAGTCAGTGATGCCATCCAGTCATCTCATCCTCTGACATCCCCTTCTCCTCTTGCCCCCAGTCCCTCCCAGCATCAGAGTCTTCTCCAATGAGTCAACTCTTCACATGAGGTGGCCAAAGTACTGGAGTTTCAGCTTGAGCATCATTCCTTCCAAAGAAATCCCAGGGCTGATCTCCTTCAGAATGGACTGGTTGGATCTCCTTGCAGTCCACGGGACTCTCAAGAGTCTTCTCCAACACCACAGTTCAAAAGCATCAATTCTTCGGCACTCGGCCTTCTTCACAGTCCAATTCTCACATCCATACATGACCACAGGGAAAACCATAGCCTTGACTAGACGAACCTTTGTTGGCAAAGTAATGTCTCTGCTTTGGAATATGCTATCTAGGTTGGACATAACTTTCCTTCCAAGGAGTAAGCATCTTTTAATTTCATGGCTGCAGTCACCATCTGCAGTGATTTTGGAGCCCAGAAAAATAAATTCTGACACTGTTTCCACTGTTTCCCCATCCATTTCCCATGAAGTGATGGGACCGGATGCCATGATCTTCGTTTTCTGAATGTTGAGCTTTAAGCCAACTTTTCACTCTCCACTTTCACCTTTATCAAGAGGCTTTTTAGTTCCTCTTCACTTTCTGCCATAAGGGTGGTGTCATCTGCATATCTGAGGTTATTGATATTTCTCCCGGCAATCTGGATTCCAGCTTGTGCTTCTTCCAGTCCAGCATTTCTCATGATGTACTCTGCATAGAAGTTAAATAAGCAGGGTGACAATATACAGCCTTGATGTACTCCTTTTCCTATTTGGAACCAGTCTGTTGTTCCATGTCCAGTTCTAACTGTTGCTTCCTGACCTGCACACAGATTTCTCAAGAGGCAGGTCAGGTAGTCTGGTATTCCAATCTCTTTCAGAATTTTCCACAGTTTATTGTGATCCACACAGTCAAAGGCTTTGGCATAGTCAATAAAGCAGAAATAGATGTTTTTCTGGAACTCTCTTGCTTTTTCCATGATCCAGCGGATGTTGGCAATTTGATCTCTGGTTCCTCTGCCTTTTCTAAAACCAGCTTGAACATCAGGAAGTTCACGGTTCACATATTGCTGAAGCCTGGCTTGGAGAATTTTGAGCATTACTTTACTAGCATGTGAGATGAGTGCAATTGTGCGGTAGTTTGAGCTCTCTTTGGCATTGCCTTTCTTTGGGATTGGAATGAAAACTGACCTTTTCCAGTCCTGTGGCCACTGCTGAGTTTTCCAAATTTGCTGGCATATTGAGTGCAGCACTTTCACAGCATCATCTTTCAGGATTTGGAATAGCTCAACTGGAATTCTATCACCTCCACTAGCTTTGTCCATAGTGATGCTTTCTAAGGCCCACTTGACTTCACATTCCAGGATGTCTGGCTCTAGGTTAGTGATCACACCATCATGATTATCTGGGTCGTGAAGATCTTTTTTGTACAGTTCTTCTGTGTATTCTTGCCATCTATTCTTAATATCTTCTGCTTCTGTTAGGTCCATACCATTTCTGTCCTTTATCGAGCCCATCTTTGCATGAAATGTTCCTTTGGTATCTCTGATTTTCCTGAAGAGATCTCTAGTCTTTCCCATTCTGTTGTTTTCCTCTATTTCTTTGCATTCATTGCTGAAGAAGGCTTTCTTATATCTTCTTGCTATTCTTTGGAACTCTGCATTCAGATATTTATATCTTTCCTTTTCTCCTTTGCTTTTCACTTCTCTTCTTTTCACAGCTATTTGTAAGGCCTCCCCAGACAGCCATTTTGCTTTTTTGCATTTTTTTTCCATGGGGATGGTCTTGATCCCTGTCTCCTGTACAATGTCACAAACCTCATTCCATAGCTCATCAGGCACTCTATCAGATCTAGGCCCTTAAATATACTTCTCACTTCCACTGTATAATCATAAGGGATTTGATCTAGGTCATACCTGAATGGCCTAGTGGTTTTCCCTACTTTCTTCAATTTCAGTCTGAATTTGGCAACAAGGAGTTCATTTTTGCTGGCTGTATAGAGCTTCTCCACCTTTGGCTGCAAAGAATATAATCAATCTGATGATGTCCATGTATAGAGTCTTCTCTTGTATTATTGGAAGAGGGTGTTTGTTATGACCAGTGCATTTAAAAGATCAGAAATGAGGAAAACCTTTCCACATCGACTCTTTACCCACAGGTCTCGTAAGAGGGAGACACTGTTTCTTGTTGATGATCACCAGACACAAAAAATGACTACAAGCTTCTCTTGTCTCCTTTGCCCAGAGTCATTCAGCTTCATGGGTGACTTTGGTTTTCCATATCTTTCTCACTCTTTTTTTTTTTCCTCCCCTCAACATATGAACATAAAATGCTATAGAATATGTAATTCTATAAGTAAAATAAATTTTATTTTGCGAAGAGTTACTTCATTCTGAGTCGTGAAACACAGACTGGACAGGTGAAAGTACAGACCCTTGGAGACAGAGAATAGCGAGGGGTCATGTGGGTCTGCAGGAACCTGGGCAAGACCGCAGGGTTTAGCGTCTGTGGCACTAGATAAATTAACTCGGAGGAAAGGCTCTGCTCCAGAGCCCCGTGGCTTTTATCCTCTGAGCCCCAGAAGCATAAAGATGCAAACTATGCTGAAAACACAAACCAGATACTCACTGATTCCTTGAAAGAGCTCTTCGATATTAATTGCGTTCTTTGCACTTGTCTCAACCACGACAGCACCGATGGACTCCGCATACTCCTTGGCATCCTTCAAAGGCACTTCCCTGGAAAAGAGGGCAGACCAGCAGAGGTGAATGCCCATCTGTACAGAATAAATAAGCCTGCAGAGCAAAGAAACAGCTCACGTGCAAATAGCTCCCTCGTGGGCCTGCAGAATAACAACTCGGTCACCCAGTAAGTATTAGAAACGTGGGTGAAGCTTTTTCAAGCTTGAAACCCGGTCTGTGGCATCCATGGAGACAGGACACGCGTGTATAAGCTACTGTCCGTGGTCCCACCAAAGGAGAGAATTCCAGAACAGTAGGAAAGGCACTACAAGTGAGGCCAGCTTTCTGAGTTAGTTAGGACTGGTTCCAAATTTTTTTCCCATAATAATGACTCAATGTTTTTTAAAAATTGCACATGTGCACACACTTGCATATGTGCTTTTCTAACACTTTCTGTATATTGCCTTTTACAAATCAGAGAAAATACATGACGTGATCTGGAAGACTAGCAATGAACACATTTACAGTTCCAATGGCGTATTTGAACTTTCTCCTTTAAAAGGCTGTTACTCCAAAGGTTTAGGTCATGAACTTAATCCAGATGAATAATCTAAAAAAACATTTATTGATGTACTTTCTCACGTGAAGATACTGCAGCGGACTGAAAGATTAAAAAAGACACAGTTCCTATTCCCCAGAAGTTTATTCATTGATTCAACCAATATTTAGAGAGAAGAATTGTATGCCAGCCCTTTCTTGTAGGCAGTCCCTGCCTTATGGAACATACACCTGAGAGCAAAGAAACACATATCTACGGACACACTAAGCCACACTATTATAATGTCTGCAACATGGAGATAACAAAGTGCTCAGGAGTAGAGGGTAGAGAGCCGAGTGTTTGATCCACAGAACCCGGGCAGGTGCCATAGAGGCGGCCACTCAAGTGTGGCCACCAGGGGCAGCGAGAACATGGACCAGAGCCTGACAAAGGCCCCCCAGGTGAGGTGCACCCTCACCCCTCATGTGGTGTGGGACCCACTGCCATGTGGACACTTGAGTTGGCTGGACTCTAAACTTGCTTTATCATTCTTACCAAGGACACCCCAGGCAAAATGACCCTTTTGAATCTACCCTCTTCCTTGTTTCTAACAGACAAGCCCCCAGGCCTCTCAGTTATTAAAAAAAAAAAGTCTTCAGTCTTTTTGGTGGCAATGAATTTTACAGAGGAAATATCCCAGAAGAGGGCTTTTCTAGGTTCAGTTTGGCAAGTTACTCTACTTTTTTTTTTTCTTTTTCTTCCTGGCCGTCTTTATCAAACCAAAGCTCAAAGGATGGGGCTCCTCCCTGCCCTAAGGTGGAGCAGAGGAGACTGTGTGTGTTCACAGGTGTAGCGGGGGTGGGGTGGGGTGGGGGGGCCCTCTGGCCACCGTGGAAGCTGTGGAGAACCCTCCCCTCCAGGGAGGGAAGGTCAGTTCAGGCCTCAGTGTGTCCTTCTCGGGGGACCAAGAGGAACAGAATACCGTCTGCTACTGCTGCTGCTAAGTCGCTTCAGTCGTGTCCGACTCTGTGCGACCCCATAGATGGAAGCTCACCAGGCTCCCCCATCCCTGGGATTCTCCAGGCAAGAATACTGGAGTGGGTTGCCATTTCCTTCTCCAATGCATGAAAGTGAAAAGTGAAAGTGAAGTCGCTCAGTCGTGTCCGACTCTTAGCGACCCCATGGACTGGAGCCTACCAGGATCCTCTGTCCATGGGATTTTCCAGGCAAAAGTACTGGGGTGGGGTGCCATAGACCAGGCTTACGGTGAGAACAAAGTCACTCATGACAAAATCCAAATCACCCACCCTGAGGGAGATGGGCAGCCTTCGAGAAAGGCAGATGCTGTCACAGCTGACAACGCTGGACCCTGGCAAGTGGAGAGAGGATAAGCATGTCCACCAATTTCCCCTGTTTAGAAACAGGTCTCATTAAACAGATGACCTGCCAAGGCAACGTGGTACTTGGGGCGGAGGCAAGGCCAGCCCAGCAGGTTCTGCTCACACTGCTCTGATCCAACCACCAAATAGGAACCCACACTCCTGAGGCTGTTCCTTCGGTCTTTACAAACAAAGAAATGTCCCCAGAGTGCAGCATGGTGCAGGCAGGGCTGGGGGAAGGGGCCAAGTGTAGCTGGTCCTGAAGAACAGGTTCCTGCACTAGGAGCCTGGGGGGCCAGAGGCGTCCCTCTCCCTCGTCAGTGAACTGAGATTAGCATCAGAAATGAGCTGGACTGCGGGACACCCAATGGGTGTCAGAGAACTGTTGTTGTGACAAACAGTACAGCTACAATCTGAAAGGAGACCCTGGGAAGGTGAGCGTGTGCTGCCCCGGGCCTCCAGCAGATGTGTGACCAGCAGGTGGCCTTGGGAAGCCCTTTGGCTGAGTCAGAGGTCACGCACAGCCTGGAGAGGGGGCTGGAGGGCACCTCGGAGACCTGTCTTCTGTGATCACCCTCACAGAAGACCATAGCATCCATAACTTTCCTTCAGTTGTTTCAACAAATATTTACCGAGTGTCTGCCATAGGCTGGGTGCTTTGTTAGGCTTTCAATAGGTAAACTGAAGCGAGTCCACCCAAGCCAAGGCATAAGCACACAGCAGATCGATTTTGATGGGAAAGAGTATTTTTAGACTTTCAAGATGAAGTTACATCCAGGAAGGGAGGACTTCCAGAAATGCTATGCCTCAACCAGGTTCCCGTGGGTGCCTCTGACTGGTCCTCCAGCTCTTGCAGTCATCACCTCCAGGCCCGCCGAGGGGATCAACACACAAATCCACCAAGTGTTCCTGTGAACAAAATTCCTCCATGTCTTCTAACCTGTAAAACCCAGCACCTCAGCAGGAGTTAGAGGCTTCCTGCCTTAGACCTCCCTGTTTATGCCCAGGCGACAGCCATTCTGGGTGCTTTTGGAGCTCACGTCTGTCTCTGGGCCCCTGCTCTCATCCACCTCTCTGCATCCCCCTGACGACTGTCCACACGAGGCCTCCTAGACAGTGCAGCGCAGCAATCCCTCCTTGAGAGCCCAGAGCCCTGGTGAGACTTGTCACTTGAATGGGCTATGGATTCTTACGATCAGGACCATGGTTTGTTTTGGGGAGGCTTCCCTGGTGGCTCAGATGATAAGAAATCGCCCTGCAATGCAGAAGACCCAGGTTCGATCCCAGGGTCAGGAAGATCCCCTGGAGAAGGGAATGGCAACACACTCCAGAATTCTTGCCTGGAGAATCCCATGGCTAGAGGAGCCTGGCGGACTACAGTCCATGGAGTCGCAAAGAATTGGACATGACTGAGTGACTGAGCACAGGAATCCTAACAGGGCCAGGCACCTACGAGGCAGTCAGCACTTGCTGAATGGCAGGGTGACCGTCACCGCAAGTGGCCTTCAGCAGAGAGGAGAACTCAGGTAGAAGGTCCAAGCAGACTTCAGGGGAAGTATGGGGAGTGTGGACAGGGAGGGGGCGAAGATTCACCCAGCCAGGAGGGAGACTTAGGGCTGAAAAACACACGAGAGGGGCATCTCCCCCAGCCCCAAGCTCCAACAGTCCTCAGAGGTCACACTGCAGGGAGGTCCACACACCGCCATCCAGGCAGAGGCCACAGGTTCTGGGAGGCTCCCCACGGGGGAGGAGGGCGGGAACCCACATTCCTGTGGCTGCCCAATGAGGGTCCTTGTTTTGTTGTCGGCGGGTGTAACCTGGCAACGCAGCAGCTGACTCATTCCAGTCTCGGACTATTTAATTCCCCCCGAGCCTCCTCCATGAATGGCAGGGGGAGAAGGGGGAAGGGACCCCAAGAAGGCCCTCCAGGGGCCCCGCCCGTGAGGAGGGGAGTCCAGTCCGCAGGCCCGGGCAGACCAGCACTCTGCCCTCGGGCGCCGTTCCTGACAGCAGGGAGCGGTGACCTCTACGGGCCTCCTGTGCAGAAGTGCAATGCTCTGGCCTTGAACTCTCTTTCACAATGTGTGAACAGCACTTAAGTCAGAAAGGCAGCCCAGCCTGCTGCTCACAGGAGTGAGATTTTCTCCTTCAGTGGCCAGCCTCTGCAGGTCTCCCTCACTCTGGTCTTAGCCCCCTTTGCTGCCAGATGGCATGAATGCTTTTCCGTTTTAAATATAAGTTGATATCATAAAGTGCTCACAACAGTACCTGGCACATAGATAAGATAGACCAAAGTTTCCAGAATAAATCTTTACAAAGACGGTACCACTTTCTTAGCAAACGTCCCAAAGTTTGAGGAAATGAATCAAGTGGAGGAAATAGGCAAACAGCAGGCTCAAAGTACGTCCGAGCCGGAGGAGGTTTATCTGACTCATGCCCCTTGTTTAATCACCCAGAAAGACTCCCAGGCAAGGCGTCACTACTCCACAGAAGAACAGGAAACACAGGCTACAGCATTAAATACACTTGTTGGTGGTGTTCAGTCGCTCAGTCGTGTTCAACTCTTTTTGAACCCATGGACTGCAGCATGCCAGGCCTCGCTGTCCATCACTAACCCCTGGAGCCTGCTCAAACTCATGTCCATTGAATCTGTGAAGCCATCCAACCATCTTATCCTCTTTGGTCCCCTTCTCCTGCTGCCCTCAATCTTTCCCAGCATCAGGGTCTTATCCAGTGAGTCAGTTTTTCACATCAGGTGGCCAAAATATTGGATACACGAACTTTCATAAATCACTCCAAGAGTAAAATTACATCATAAAGTTCTTTCCCCATGAGGAAAATCTGACATTAATTTAGAGTAACTTTTATTCAGAGATAGAACACTTTTTATAAGCCACAGATACCTCTTGTTCTATGAAATTCTCATGCTTGTTCTCTGCAAACTTTGGTTTGGATTGTTTGGATTTTTCTTATTTGTAAGTGCTCTTTGCATATTAAGGAACTTAGCCTTTTGTAATATATTTTCTGCATTTCTTTCAACTTACCATTTGTATTTAGATGTTATCTGTAGCATTTTTGCCATACAGAAGTTTTTATATAATCAGACTTACTGATCATTTTCTTCTATGTCTTCTGAGTTTTGTATCATTATTAAATAGTTCATTCCAAGGTTATTTTTAAATATTCAACTGCTTTCTCTAACTTTTATGGTTTTGTTACTTTGCACTTAAATCCTTGATCCATTTTGAATTTATTTTCTCTCATTTTTCCTAATTATCACCAAACCATGTACTTAATTATCCCCTTTTTTGCACTTATTTAAATATCACCTTTATCGTATACTAAATATCCCTACATATTTCACCTTATGTCTTAGATTCTGTGGTCTACTCATTGATTTTCTGTCCATTTCTGTGACATGCTATATTGTTTTATTACTGAATCATTAAAATATATTTTAATATACGCTGAGATCAGTCCTTTCAATACTATTTTTGCCTGTTTATCTTTCTAGGTGAATTTTAGGATCATTTTGTAAAACCCTTTCTAAAATGTTACTTTAACTTATTTGAGGTAATTTTACCTGGAATCTCAGTGAATTCATGATTTAATTTAGAACAAACTGACATTTCTACAATACTACTCAGTTTTCCTATCCAAAGGAAAAGCACCTTTTTTATCCTACTTAGAACTGTAACATTTATCTATATAGGTCTAGCTCAATTCTTGCTAAATTTATTCCTAGGAATTAACAATATTTCAATTGATTATTTATTGTATATAAGTAAAGGATAGTTCTTCAGTAGATAATCTTAGTTTTCCTAATCCTGCTTGCAATGGAATAAATGTACATGAAAATGAGGATAACATTATTCACACATCAGACTGGTCAAGATGAAATGATTACTATCTGCAGTATTAGTGTGTCTCGGAGAGAGAGGAAGGCTCAAACTCCGCAGGCAGGGTCACCATGTGATTCCAAAGAATACGTGGGTAAATGCAGAACAACCCAACCACATCTTCTAAGACGTTTTCAGGTGTCTTAGAGAAAGTGCACAAAAGTCTCCATTCTCCCAGAAGAGTAAATATATATGTTAAAAAACAAAACACTTTGATGCTAAAAACAAAGAAGCGAAATGACAAACATCTGAGGTTCCTGCTCTTCCCTGTCTCATGACAATAGTCACGAAGCTTCTCTAGATGTCTTCAGAGGATGCCGCCAGGCATCTTGAAGGGCATCAGGGTCAGGTGTGTTCTACAGACCTCCGATCCCATGATAATTCGAGGCTTATTAGAAATGAAGACCCCTGTGTCCAGACCTACTGAACCAGAATATTTAGTGGGCTCATCTCAGAAACGGGCATTGTAGCAACTTCTGAATATCTTCTTACACTTTTGATAGCTTGAGAACAACTCTCGTAGAAGGTAGACTGTAAGATACTGAGTTTGATATTTTTGTAGTCTATGCGATTCATAATCCCACACTATAAAGTCCAGAGCTTGGATATCTCTATTAAGATGAGGACTATATACCCAGGACATAATAAAGTATACATTTATCAGACACCATTTTACAAGTGATAAAAGAACAATGGCCTCTTGAGCTATTGCCAAAGAGCTAGTGGTTCTGGTGTGTGCTAGTGTGGACACTGTATTTCTAAAATACCATACCAGCATTGAGCAAGTATTTGATATTCTGCCAACCACCTGGGATAAGACAGCTACTATTTCACTGAAAAATATCTGCCCTGTAAGCTTACTCTCTCCTCCAACCATAGCCCCCTTCCAAGGTCAAGCTTATACCACCGACTCAGCAGGCCATGAGGACACAACACGGCACCATGAGTGGGAGAGGCTGGTGACTGTCTGCTGGCATTACTTTTTGCCAAAACCTTCCACGTGTTTAAGGCATTCTAGCCAAAAGCAATGGAAATCAAGCAACATCCCATCAAGATCCAGCAGAGGCAGGTTGCAAGCTGCTTGCAAAAGCTGTCATGTGCCCTGAAGTGGTCTCCGTCTCCCCAGCTGCCTCAAGCAGCCACTGAAATGAATAATCAAGGCTTACTATGCTCCTGCCAGCTCGTACTTTATCTAAATATCCAAGATATTTGTGTCACACCCAGAGAGGCAACCATTTTAGCAATAAGTGAAGCCGCAAAATCTCTGTTCAACATGCCAGTACTTTTAGATCCTCAGATTGGCTAATCTGTAAGGTGGAACTAAAACTTAACTGAACTTTAAAAAAAAAAAAAAGAATTACTACCTTTGCGATAAATATCTGATTGGACAATAACTCTTTTTAATGATTCTAGGCACTTACAGTTAAAGCACTTGGCATGTGTACCCTGGGAAGGATTTCTGCTCCCAGGGGGCCAAGCCTGCTTGTTACTATGTGTCTGTAAATGCTATCCACCGGGCCACATTCCTGGTGTCAAGTTCAAACAAGCAGTGTCAGGTTCCTGCCACAGATTTAGATGGCCTGTTTTCTCATGGAAATGCCATAATTTCAATTGAATGAGGACTGAGCAGAAAACACGGGGTCTTAAGGGGGAGGCCTGGCCGTTTCCTCAGCCTCCTAGCCTCCTAACACGCCTTCTCCAGACAGAAACATAGGCTAGTCCCAAGGGGCCGGAGAAACCACTGGAAAAGGTTGTTAGCTTGAAATTCTCTATCAAATCAGTTACCGTTTACTTTCTCTCAGTAATTCAGAAATCACTGTTTCTCCTGGATCCTATTCTTACTTCTTAAGAGATGAACAAACATGAACATCGGCTCTGGGACAGATGCTGCTGTTGTTCAGTCGCTAAGTCATGTCCAGCTCTTCGCGACCCCATGGACTGTAGCACGCCAGGCTTCCCTGTCCTTTACTATCTCCCGGAGTTTGCTCAAACTCATGTCCATTACGCTGATGATGCCATCCAACCACCTCATCCTGTCGCCCCCTTCTCCTCCTGCCCTCAATCTTCCAGCATCAGGGTCTTTTTCAATGAGTTCGTTCTTCCCATCAGGTAGCCAGAGTATTGGAGCTTCAGCATCAGTCCTTCTAATCAATATTGAGGGTGGATTTCCTTTAGGATTAACTGGTTTGATCTCCTTGCGATCCAAGGGACTCTAAAGTCTTCTCCAGCATCACAGTTCAAAAGCATCAGTTCTTCGGTGCTCAGGTTTCTTCATGGTACAACTCTCACATCTGTACACAACTGCTGAAAAAACCATAGCTTTGACTAGACAGACCTTAGTTGGCAAAGTGATGTCTGGGACAGATACCAGGGTTTGAAGCTGGGCCCCACACCTCCTCAGCCACAGGACCCAGGTAAGTTCCTCAATGTGTGTCTCTGTTTCCTTATTGGTAAATTGGGAGAATGATGGTAACTCTCACAGGCAGGGCTGTGAAGATTAAGATAAACTACTCATAACAGCCTCTGGCACACAGTAAGCATTCAGTTTAGGCTGACAGTGATGACTCAGTCCACTATCTAAGTGAACAGTACTTAAGTAAATATTGTGCCATTTGAAAGTAACCACTGATACGGCTATAATTCTTCACAGAAGTTACATTTTGAACTCTGAAAGGTCTGGGCAATATGCAAAGTGAAAGATGAAAGACTAGTACATTCTAAGAAAATCTCCAGGAACAAAAGCTTGTCTCTCTGCTTAATTGTGTGTTAGTTGCTGACTTTTAAAAAATCTCTCCCTCACCCCCTAAAGGTTAGAAAGAATACTGTGGTTTTGGATTAGAGTCAGAGGCATCAGTATAAACTTACGTTTATCTTAATATAGATACAAATGAATGATTATAGAAATAATTATAGATACATGACTGATGTGACTTAGCAGCAGCAGCATACTCCAGTTAGCATCCATACACATATTTCCTAGCTCTGTTTACCTAGACTCAACAACATTCCAGTAGCAATGAGCACAGTCATCCCAGATCTTGGTTTCTAAATACCCTTTTCCAGTAGAAGCAACAAGAGCTGCTTGGAGAAATGGCTGGTCTATAGCTGTAGCCTAAAACAAACAAGATGAGCCTGGAACATCTCCTTGTGCCAAAAAGTAAGGAAGTGCTAAAGAACCAAAATGACAGGAATTTGTTAAAGGAACACAGAAGCAACAGAAAGGGCTCCCAGTGGCCAAAGTTGGAGCAATTTGAGCAACAAGTTAAGTAACACAATATTGCACCATAACTTAAACTATATATAAATATCTGTGAGTCCACACTGATACAGATAAATGACTAAATAAAAAAATCAGGGAGGGGAGGCGAATTTCACCTGCAGAAGAATTACAAATAACTTACATCAGGACTCCTCCCTCAAGGAGGTGGGGCACAATCCCCACCCTCAAGTGTGGGCTGTGCCCAGGGACCGCCTTCCAAAGATCGGGGGAGGGTAACTTTACAGCCACCACCTCGGACAGGAGGCTAAGGTCCACCTCACCAGGGACGTTATCATGTTGATAACACAAACCCTTGCTTAACTGGTAATAAAGTCACTAAAAGAGCACTTTACTTGTGTGGTCTTCTTCCCCTAAACACACGCCCGCCCCCAGTCCAGTCACAAGAAACACAGCAGACAGACCCCAAAGGACAGACAGTCTCCAAACTACCTGACCAGTACTCAAAACTGTCAAGGTCAGCAAAAACAAAGGAAGTGCGAGAACCTGTCCCAGCCCAAAGATCCTAAAGAGACCTGGCAACTGGATGTGATACAGTGCTCTGGATGGGATCCCAGAATAAAAAAGGGGTATGCAAGGAGATCCAACCAGTCCATTCTGAAGGAGATCAGCCCTGGGATTTCTTTGGAAGGAATGATGCTAAAGCTGAAACTCCAGTATTTTGGCCACCTCATGTGAAGAGTTGACTCACTGGAGAAGACTCTGATGCTGGGAGGGATGGGGGCAGGAGGAGAAGGGGATGACAGAGGATGAGATGGCTGGATGGCATCACTAACTCGATGGATGTGAGTCTGAATGACCTCCGGGAGTTGGTGATGGACAGGGAGGCCTGGTGTGCTGCGATTCATGGGGTCGCAAAGAGTTGGACATGACTGAGCGACTGATCTGATCTGATCTGATGAGGGGTAGGAGTGAAATCTCAGTAATGTATGGACTTTAGTTAATAATACATTATCAATACAATCAATAAAGTTAATAAAAGTATCAGAAATGAAGAACCAATAAGGGATATAGGTGTGAAAAGAAGAGAAGCAAAAAGTAAAGGAGAAAAGGAAAGATACACCCATTTGAATGCAGAGTTCCAAAGAATAGCAAGGAGAGATAAGAAAGCCTGCTTGAGTGATCGGTGCAAAGAAATAGAGGAAAACAATAGATGGAGAACAACAGAATGGGAAAGACTAGAGATTGCTTCAAAAAAAGTACAGATACCAAGGGAATATTTGATGCAAAGATGGGCTCAATAAAGGACAGAAACGGTATGGACCTAACAGAAACAGAAGATATTAAGAAGAGGTGGCAAGAATACAAGGAAGAACTGTACAAAAAAGATCTTCACGACCCAGATAATCAGGATGGCGTGATCACTCATCTAGAGCCAGACATTCTGGAATGTGAAGTCAAGTGTGCCTTAGAAAGCATCATTACGAACAAAGCTAGTGGAGGTGATGGAATTCCAGTGGAGCTATTTCAAATCCTGAAAGATGATGCTGGGCAAGTGCTGCACTCAATATGCCAGCAAATTTGGAAAACTCATCTGTGGCCACAGGACTGGAAAAGGTCAGTTTTCATTCCAATCCCAAAGAAAGGCAATGCCAAAGAATGCTCAAACTACTGCACAATTGCACTCATCTCACACGCTAGTAAAGTAATGCTCAAAATTCTCCAAGCCAGGCTCCAGCAACATGTGAACTGTGAACTTCCTGATGTTCAAGCTGGTTTTAGAAAAGGCAGAGGAACCAGAGATCAAATGGCCAACATCCGCTGGATCAGGGATAAAGCAAGAGAGTTCCAGAAAAACATCTATTTCTGGTTTATTGACTATACCAAAGCCTTTGATTGTGTGGATCACAATAAACTGTGGAAAATTCTGAAAGAGATGGGAATACCAGACCACCTGACCTGCCTCTTGAGAAACCTATATGCAGGTCAGGAAGCAACAGTTAGAACTGGACATGGAACAACAGACTGGTTCCAAATCAGGAAAGAAGTACGTCAAGGCTGTATATTGTCACCCTGCTTATTTAACGTATATGCAGAGTACATCATAAGAAACGCTGGACTGGAAGAAGCACAAGCTGGAATCAAGATTGCCAGGAGAAATATCAATAACCTCAGATATGCAGAAGACACCACCCTTATGGCACAAAGTGAAGAAGTACTAAAGAGCCTCTTGATGAAAGTGAAAGAAGAGAGTGAAAAAGTTGGCTTAAAGCCCAACATTCAGAAAACGAAGATCATGGCATCCGGTCCCATCACTTCATGGGAAATAAATGGGGAAACAGTGGAAACAGTGTCAGACTTTATTTTTCTGGGCTCCAAAATCACTGCAGATGATGACTGCAGCCATGAAATTAAAAGACGTTTACTCCTTGGAAGGAAAGTTATGTCCAACCTAGATAGCATATTCAAAGGCAGAGACATTACTTTGCCAACAAAGGTTCGTCTAGTCAAGGCTATGGTTTTCCCTGTGGTCATGTATGGATGTGAGAGTTGGACTGTGAAGAAGGCTGAGCACTGAAGAATTGATGCTTTTGAACTGTGGTGTTGGAGAAGACTCTTCAGAGTCCCTTGGACTGCAAGGAGATCCAACCAGTCCATTCTAAAGGAGATCAGCCCTGGGATTTCTTTGGAAGGAATGATGCTGAAGCTGAAACTCCAGTATTTTGGCCACCTCATGCGAAGAGTTGACTCACTGGAAAAGACTCTGATGCTGGGAGGGATTGGGGGCAAGAGGAGAAGGGGACGACAGAGGATGAGATGGCTGGATGGCATCACTGACTCGATGAATGTGAGTCTGAGTGACCTCCGGGAGTTGGTGATGGACAGGGAGGCCTGGCGTGCTGCGATTCATGGGGTCGCAAAGAGTCGGACACAACTGAGGGACTGAACTGAACTGAACTGAGCTGCTGACTCAGATGGTAAAGAATCTGCCTGCAACAGGCAGACCAGGGTTTGATCCTTGGATCAGGAAGATCCCCTGAAGACAAGTAATCGCAATCTACTCCAGTATTCTTGCCTGGAGAATTCCATGGATTGGGGAGCCTGGCGGGATACAGTCCAGGGGGTGGCAAAAAGTCAGACACAAGTGAACACACACACACTACTAAGTTTAAAACTAGCTATAAAATTAAAGACTCCCCTATACACACATGGAGATTTGGGCCCCAACTCTCTCTTAATCTCCAGTAGACCAGAACACACAAATCCACAGTCACACCATACACTCTCATGAAACCTTCTCTGCAGCCAACAGGTATCAGTTACAGAGATTCCAGGCCATATCAGAGGTCCAAGACCATTTATCAAGACTCACGATAAGGCTGTGATAATTAAATCAGAGGAGCATAGGTGGTGACGGTGACTAAGCAGGCTGGTGAAACAGAACCGAGAGTCCTAGAAACAGACCTATGCACCAGGGCATGTGACACAGGACTGAGATGGAGAGACTGCAGAGGGGAGGGAACGGACTTTACAACCACCAGTGCTGAGACACACGGCCGTCTACGTAGGAGAACCGAGGCAGGGTATACAAAATCGAGGCCGAGTGACCTAAGGACAGACGGGAAAACAAAACTTTTCAAAGATAATCTACACAGGGAATATCTTCTTGATCTTAGGGGTGTGGAAAGATTTCTTAAATGACTCATCCTCCCTCCACCCTCCATGCCAAAAAAGGTATAAAGGAAAAAAATTGATTAATTCTCTTAAGCAGGGATTATAGACGTCTGATGATGTCAAAATATAAAGACAGTAAAAACATAAGACATAAATTTGAAGAAGATATTTCAGCATATACTATAAAGATAGATAACTGATAGATAGACAAATGATGTCCAGCCACTCACTCGTGTCCGACACTTTGCGACCCCATGGACTGTAGCCCCCCAGGCTCCTCTGTCCGTGGGATTCTCCAGACAAGAAAACTGAAGTGGGTTGCCAGTCCCTTCTCCAGGAGATCTTCCCAACCCAGGAATGGAACCCATGTCTTCTGATTGGTGGGTGGATTCTTTACCACTGAGCTACCACATGCTATGAATAAGTAAGATTAAGGTAAACATTCCAACAGAAAAGAATGGCAAAGACTTGAGCAGGCTCTTCACACAAGGAGAAATCTCAGTGGCCAATAAATAAAAACGTGCCAACTTGGCTGGTAACTGGGGAAAAGCAAACTGAAATTCTTATCAGCTCTCTCTCCTCACCCTGACGTCTTACAGTACTAAGGGCAGAAAGCACTGGGTGTCTCCTGCACAGCCTGTGTCCCCTTTGGAGAACCCTGGTGTCACCTCGGTAAAATTGAGCTCATGACTCAGCAATTAGGCTCTCACACACTCGAGACTAGAGGAATGCTTACACTTGGCACTAAGAGATGTGCAAGAATATTCAAGAAGCGCTGTTCATAGTAACAACAAGCCAGAAATCACGCAAACACCCACCACTGCAGGATGGGGAGATAAGCTGCATTACACGAAGTTCAAACAGAACTGTGTGCTGGAAACAGGCAAAGTACAGTTAACTTTCGTCAGGAATCTCCCAGGGTGAGAGACAAGACATCATCTAAAACACATAGGTTATTTCATTTGTGCAAAGTTCAAAAGCAGGCAAGCCTGAGCCTATTGTTTAAAAAGGCAAACATGGGTGGCAAAGTACAAAGGAAAAAAGCACGGCTATCGCAGAAGTCAGCAGCAGAGACTTGTGCGGGGAGAGAAGGGGATGTGATTGGAGAGGGAGGCGCACTGATAGGTTCAGAGCTGTTCATTTTGTTCTTTAAAATTCATATGATTCTTTAAGATACACACAAATGTTTTATAGACTCTTCATTAAGTTGTTGCTGTTGTTCAGCCTCTAAGTCGTGCTGGACTCTGCAACCCCAGACTGCAGCACACCAGGCATCCGTGTTCTTCACTATCTCCTGGAGTTTGTTCACACTCATGTCCATTGAGTCGGCGATGCCATCCAACCGTCTCCTCCTCTGCCGCCCCCTCCTCCTGTCTCTTCATTAAGAGTACGTTATAACTGAAATGGAAAGCAATCCCAGATCATTGTCTGGGGAAGACAATCATCAGTTCCTTCCTCCTGCTTGGATGAGAGATGCAGGCTCGGCCCCCACACATCACAGAAAATCATGCATCTCAGGGCTCAGAGCAAACACTGTAACAGGGCAGACTCTACACCTCCTTATCTCACATGAGGAAAATGCTGGGTGTGTTGATTTCATTCACTCATTTCAGTTCAGTTCAATTCAGTCGCTCAGTCGTGTCCGACTCCTTGCGACCCCGTGAATCGCAGCACGCCAGGCCTCCCTGTCCATCACCAACTCCTGGAGTTCACCCAAACCCATGTGCATCAAGTTGGTGATGCCATCCAGCCATCTCACCCTCTTTTATCCTCTTCTCCTCCTGCCTTCAATCTTTCCCAGCAGCAGGGTCTTTTCCAATGAGTCAGCTCTTCGCATCAGGTGGCCAAAGTATTGGAGTTTCAGCTTCAACATCAGTCCTTCCAATGAACACTCAGGACTGATCTCCTTTAGGATGGACTGGTTGAATCTCTTTGCAGTCCAGGGGACTCTCAAGAGTCTTCTCCAACACCACAGTTCAAAAGCATCAATTCTTCAGCGCTCAGCTTTCTTTATAGTCCAACTCTCACATCCATACATGACCACTGGAAAAAACCATAGCCTTGACTAGATAGACCTTTACTTGTTTGTTTATATTGCACCTTGAGGCTTGTGGGATCTTAGTTCCTTGACCAGGGATTGAACCCGGGGCAGTGAAAATTCAGAGTCTTAACTAATGGACTGCCAGGGAATTCCCTGGGTGGGTTTTAAAACTTCCAGCATATTTCCACATCTTGTACAGTAGTGGTTTTTGACATTCACTGGCCTTTGGGCTTTTCGGTATTTGGAATAAATTGGATTTTTATCACCCAACATCTAAAGTTCTATTATTTGGTCTGTATAATTTTAAAGAAACACTTAGACCATTTTTGGCCCACTGGAAGACTGGAATAAGCTTTAAAGTCACATATAAGAAGTGAAAGCAATTTGTGTATTCTTAGTCAAAAATATGTATCTCCAAATATATTTTTCATCTGTTAAAGCCCTTGACTTTCTCCCCAAACTTGAAACCACTGGTGCCTGGTGACTTCTGATGAGGCTGGTGTGTGTTTCGGGCAGCTGCACAGGGGAGCCGAACCTGCACCATCCAGGCGTCAGCCCAGGCCCTCGGTCTGGCTGTTACACAGGAAACTGCAGGAACCTTAGTGGCCCCCATGCCTGCCCTGAAGCTAGCAGGCAAGCTCCCTGGCTTTAGTTATTGGTGACTCCATGAAGCTCTACGTTGAGAAGAAGCTGAGGCCACAGAGGCTCAGGAGAAGACAGAGTCATGATTGATGGACAATGGAGCCCCAGGTATGAGAGATACAAGCAGGCGGCAGGACCCCAGGGGATTGCCACCCCGGCCACGCACATCAACCCAAACACTCCACACACTTGTAAGCTGTTTACAGACTGTCCACGTGCCACCCAACATCTCCCCATTCCCAAGTGCAGCCCTGTCAAAGGCCCTCCCTCATGCACGCCTCAGTCCACTGTCTTCCCTTCCCGGAATCGCCTCCTAGCCGGCTCCTCCTGAACAGCCCAGTGTGTGACACGTGGTATCCACAAGCCTTCCCCATCACCTCCGTGACTGTGGGCTTTCCTGTTCCCGAATCCCTTTGTCCTCCCTGCACCTGAACGCGGAACTTTATTAACACAGTTTTTATCGCTCACTAGGCACCTTCTCGCTCTCCCACCCTGTGGCCCCCTTGGCTCCCCAAACAAAGGAAAGAGCTCTAAGGAGACACTTTCTTCTCTTTCCTTGTACTTCCCATAATGCCTCCAGTGGGCTGAGTTAAGTCAGGGAGTTAATCCCATTTCAAATCCAGGGCACTTTCAAACTATGCCAGGCATAGCTCGGCACAAGGATTAAGAGGCTTACACAACCAACCAAAGTCTGTTAGGTGAGCCTGGTTCCCCCCGCCACACACATACACCCCAATCTATACATGCTCTTTCTCCAACCCCCAGTGAAAACCAAACTGTAGTCTCTGGCAATTACAGAAGAAGCCAAGTACTTTAGATTAAAGTAAAAGAAGGTCAAGCTCTAAATAAGGTCTTGAGTGTAGATACTTGGCTAATGCCCCAGAAAAGTCGCACCAGCAGGCGGAATCCAGAGCAGCTGGACTGGCTGGCCAAGAACTCGACTCTATGGCCATGGACAGGAATCAACAGCAGGTGCCCGCTAGGTTCACAGGCCTATCACTTACCAGACTATTTATGTCTAGAGGGAGAAAGTTTATCCTTCGGGCAAGGACCAGTCCACCAGGCCTCCCCCTCCAGGTTTTCCTAAATGGGAGTTTTTATATAGTTCCCCTGTTGTTCTTTTGTACAGTGTGTGTGTGTGTGTGTGTGTGTGGTGGGGGAGGCACAGGGAGTGGTTAAATTCATTCTTTGGCTCAGTGTGTTTACAAAGCTTTAGTTCATCATATATAACATACATAATATGCATGCATGTATGTGCACATATATATATCCACACACACACCACTGCCTAAGATTCACTTAATTTTTAAAAATCTAAATCCAGTTTTTGTGAACTGAAATTTTTACTGGAGTAGCTGTGGATTCACACAGAGTTACAAGAAATAATACCAAGAGTCCTTGTACACGTTGCCCTGTTTTCCCAAATGGCACCATTTTTCAAAACTATAAGATCACCCAGAATCCTGACCCCCACACTCCATCTCATTCAGATTCCCCTGGTTTTACTGGTGCTCCTCTGTGTGAATTAAGTTCTACACAGTTTTATCACCTGTGTGGGTTTTTGTGTTCCCCCCTCCAACAGAGAGGTAACAGTTCTAGCATCACAAGGATGTCCCTGCTGCCCTTCCTGCCCCGGCCCCCTACGCATCATCCTGACCATAACCACTAATCCCTCTCTGTTTCAAAAATGGCTTCACTCCCCAAATGTTATACAAGTAGAATCATGCACCACAGAACCCTTGGTACTGGCTTTACCCACTCAGCTGTATTTCCCTGCAGGTTCGTCCAGGTGGCTTGCATCTGTTCTGTTTCTTTACCTTGCTGAGTAGTATTCCACAGTGTGACACGCCTGCTGTGTCCACTGAAGGACAGCCGGACTGATTCTGCCACTGACAAGGCTTCTATGAACACTCATGTGCCGGTTTTCTGTGAACCCACATTTTCATTTCTCTGGGATAAATGCCCCAAGAGCGTGATTGCTAAACACACAATAATTTCATGCTTGGTTTTAAGAAATTGCCCAACTGTCTTCCAGAGTTTTATATTCATGTAAATCACATACCAATCACATCCTCTTCCTTGGCCACAAATGCTGTGTCATGATGTGGGGCAATCCTTCTATGGCAATTTAGAAACAGATAGAGCGTCAGGCCAGGATCTTTCTAGAGACCAAAAGTGGAACAAACCAAATACCAGAGCTAAAGGCATCTCTGTTTTTTCACCATGTGGATACCAGTGAAAACTGAAAGTGTTAGTCACTTAGTTACGTCCAACTGTCTGTGACCCCATGGACTATAACCCACCAGGCTCCTCTCTTCATGGAATTCTCCAGACAAGAATACTGGATCAGATTGCCCTGTCCTCCTCCAGGGGATCTTCCCAACCCAGGAATCGAATCTGAGTTTCCTGCATTGCGGATGGATTCTTTACTGTCTGAGCCATGAGTATTTTGCAACAAATTCCACTCTTTCTTGAAATTAATTTCAATTGGGTTTCAATTCCCTGGAATCAAGAGTCCTAATTCCATTCACGTTTAAATCATTTTCTGCTTAAACTGTCACCCATCAGTGTTCCCACGATCTTCAAGGCTTAGTTCACGGAAAGTCACACCTTTACCACAATCCGTGGTGTCGGCTGACAGCAGAGGCTTTCCCTCAGCAGAGCCCACCTCCATCTGCCCACCCCACCTCCTTCCAACAACAGAAGTGAAAGCCATTCGGCTGGGAATTCTAGATGATCGGGCTGTCTCAGGATTACAGTAAAGAAGGCAGAGACCTAAACCAAGTCTAGAGAGTTAAAGATTTGTACCCTGAAAAACAAACAGTTGAGTGGTGGTTATGGGTGTGATTACAAACCAACCTGATGCAATGTGATATAAAGCTTTTGATATCCCAAACAAACAGAGCAACCTGGCAGAGACTACCTTCAGGGTTTCCACAAGGTCTGTTTTCATCATTCATCACGCTTTGGTTTCATCATGTTCGGATGAGCAAAACCTGAAGCGTGGGTCGTGGTCTTTACGAAAATCAAGTACTCGCATTGCTGAGAATTAAATTAACCAGGGGAGGGAGACAATGCAAATTCACCATTTCCTTTTTTATTTCAGTTTTATTTAGTAAAAATAGTTTGCTTATCAGACTAGATACAGCCACCATCACAGCTCTCGTCTACGTAGTCTGGGTTCCTACAAACCTTCTTCTAGCAGAAGAAATTCAAGATCCAAATAATGTTAATTTTAAACTACAGCCTTGACTTAACATGAGTAAGACAAAGCTACAGGACTGAAACAATGTTGTTCATGATTTTTCAGAAAAGAAAAAACACGTGTATATACACACATACACACACACCCATGCTTTAGGGTCCTATTTTCTTATCTGCTCTTGACTCACAATGACTGCCTAGAAACAGCCAAGGCAGACACTCCACTCTCTCTGGGGGAAGCCCAAGTGTTCACACATGAGGCACCAAACTCAGACCTTGGAACAAAACAGTGAGCTCATACTGACCTGGCCACATCCTTTAAAGTCTAGAAAGAAAATGAACAGGACGTTATGGAAAGTGTGAAGAATTCTAACACTCCTTCCCATATGAAAATGTTACTAAAATGGTAATGGTAGTAACAATGATAAAAACAACAGGAAAGGTAACAATAAACAGTAATAAGGGAATTCCCTGGTGGTCCACAGCTTAGGACCCCGAGCTTCCACTGCTCGGTCCAGGTTCCATCCCTGGTTGGGGAACTAAGATCCTGCAAGCCTCCTGGTGAGGCCAAGCAAAATAAATAAATTAATTGATTTAAAGAATAATGAAACCATTTAGCCCAAAGACATGTAGAGTCAGAAGTGTAACTGTGCTCTGTACAGGAGACTTGATGGTAATATTCATGAGTGAGTGCTCCCTCATATTTGCATTTCCCAATTATTTCCCCTCAACTCTACTCTGCTTGAATAAATAACACCTTGACGACCACAAGTGGATGACGTGGGTTAAATGATGACAAAACAGACTTAACCACGTGGGTATGACAGCGTTTCAAGCACAGACATTCAAGGTGGAGGACATGAGCCCCACACACATCTTTTCAATTCTTCTCACCTGATGTCCGAGAGATCGCACTTGTTCCCGGCGATGGCCATCACGATGTTTTCTGGACCGTGTTCCTTCAGCTCTTTCACCCATTTCTTCAAGGTATGAAATGAATCCTAAACCAAAAGTGTAGTCAACCTTGGGAAAGACCCCTCAACATAATATCTCAACCACACAGAAATACAAACCCAATATAATCCACTGAAGAAAAATATTTTCAGGGGGCACACACACACAGATGAACATACTACCCCAATCTTGGCACAAAATTTAGTATTTACTAAGTTTTACTCACATAGGCTGTAAAAGGTTCCTTTTCAAAAACATAAACTTGATGAAGTTAAGATAATAATGTTAGTAATTTCCTTCTACAAATAACATTAATTTTAAATTACAGCCTTGCCTTAACATGAATAAGATGAAGCTACAGGGCTGAAACAATGTTGTTCATGATTTATCAGAAAAGAAAAAACAGATAACTTTTTTTTTTTTTTTGCAAAAGAGTTGGACATGACTTAGTGACTAAACAACAATAACAAAAGGTGCAAAACTGAAAAATACTTTTCCTTTTCTTAAAAAAATTGAACATTCTGGAGAACAGTATCAGCAGGCATGACCTTACCCCTACGAACAGACAATCAATTTTTAAAATGAATGATG
Organism: Tragelaphus eurycerus; assembly: GCA_935064755.1. NCBI lineage: Eukaryota > Metazoa > Chordata > Mammalia > Artiodactyla > Bovidae > Tragelaphus > Tragelaphus eurycerus. The sequence continues at coordinate 21,765,416 of CAKXYN010000023.1, forward strand.
ACTGTTGTTTAATTTAGCAAATAGATTTGAAAGGCTTTGCTACATGTTGTTTAGTCGCTCAGTTGTGTCTGACTCTTTGTGACCCTATGGACTGTGGCCCACCAGGCTCTTCTGTCCATGGGATTCTCCAGGTAAGAATACCGGTGTGGGTTCCCAATTCTTTCTCCACTTGCTATGTATAGAGAAGATAAACTCAGCATTTAGTGTTCATTCCCAGCAACCACTGTTGCACCGTACTATGCAACCTCATCCCAGGCTCCAGGCAGGACTCAGGCAGTGAAGTCCCTGCTTCGGTCTTTCTAGAACAGAGAGAGGCCATAAATGGCACCAAAGTTCTAAAGGGGGCGTTCCTACCTGCTTGGTAATGTCGTACACTATGACAGCTGCCGCAGATCCACGATAGTACATGGGGGCCAGTGAATGAAACTGATGAGGAACAAGGGACAGTTTTAGGCCAAAGTAAGCATATTTTATACAATCCCACATCACCATAAAATTACCATTCTACATCAGCCCCATAGGATCCCTGGATTCCCCCCTTAGGACTTCCCCAGGACTCAGATAATACATTTTCCTCCACCACAGCTCATACCCTTGTGATTTACAGACCATGACACTCACTCTTGGGCCTGGCCAAAAGTAAACGTTATTATCAGTGTGGCTATCCTAGGAATTTTCTTTTCTTTACTGCTCTTTGTTTATCTTATATGATGGACCAGGACAATCTCATTAGGATGATACAACAATAAGATGTCTACTAAAGACACAGATCACACAATCTGGGGCCAGCCTCTAGGGAGGAACACCTCAGCTGGAGCACCTAGGCCTCTGCCCTAGGGGCTGGGCAATTCCTGCAAATTCTCAACAAATGGTGAGAGAGATAAGCTTCGCTCCAAACGTGAACAGAGCACTCATCGCTGGTCAGAACCACTGACCCCCAAGAACCACTTATCCCCAGGTAGGATGGATACTTATCGTGGGGACACACACAGATTTTATGTCTATTTTAAAGAATATACTTTTAAACATATTTGAATATATCTGAAGAATACATCACAGAGGGGTTTTGAAAGACAATGAGAAAAAGATAACAGCTCAACAGAAAAATGAACAGAGGATATAGATAGATAGATGAATCACAGAGGAAGAGTTATAAATTGCCAATAAATATTTTTAAACATGTCCAATGATAATAAAAGAAACGAAAACAAAAGCAATGATGGACTATTTATTAATTTATTAAGTATTAAAAAGTCATCATAACTGGAGTTGGTGTGGCTTTGGGGACGGAGGCACTCACTCATCCACAGGAATGTATTTAAAGATGTGACTACCGAGGGACCTCCCTGGCGGTCCAGTGGCTAAGACTTCACCGTCCCAATTCAGGGGGCCCGGATTCGCGCCCTCGTCAGGGAACTACATCCCGCATGCTGCAACCAGGGACCCGGCACACCACAATGAAAATCCTGTAACCTACAACTAAGACCCAGTGCAGCCAAGTAAATGAATAAATAAATATTAGGGGAGAAAAAAATAAAAAGAACTGCTTACGGGAAGTCAGACAGAGAAAGACGAGTATCTTATATCACTTATATGTGGAATCTAAAAAAATAACACAAATGAACTTCTTTACAAAACATAAACTGACTCACTGACATAGAAAACAAACTTATGGTTACCTAAGAGGAAAGCTAGGAGGAATAAATTAGGAGTTTGGGATTAACATATACACATCGTGCACGCAGGCTAAGTTGCTTCAGTCATGTCTGACTCTTTGTGACCCTATGGACTGTAGCTTGCCAGGGTCCTCCTGTCTATGTGATTCTCCAGGCAAGAATACTGGACTGGGTCACCATTTCCTCCTCCAGGGGTTTTTCCCAACCCAGAGATCAAACTCGTACCTCTTGTGTCTCCTGTATTGGCAGATGGATTCTTTACCACTAGTGCCACCTGGGAAGCCCCATATACACACTACTACATATAAAACAGTAGATTCAGAGGGATATGTGCTTGCTAAGTCGCTTCAGTCACGTCCGACTCTTTGCAACCCTATGGGTCATAGTCTGCCAGGCTCCTCTGTCCATGGGATTTTCCAGCAAGAATACTGGAGTGGGCTGCCATCTCCTACTCCAGGGGATCTTCCCAACCCAGGGATCAAACCCATGTTTCTATATGGATTTATATATATGTATAAAAATCACTTTGCTGTACACCTGAAAGTAACATAACACTGTAAATCTCCAATATGAAATAAAAATCAAATTTAAAATAATAAAAATAAAAGCTGCCGTATTTACTAGAGAGTTGGGGTCGGGGGGAGCAGGGAGGGGAGGAAGGACGGACATTTTCCCAGCAAACAATAAAACCATCATGCATTTACTTCCTGTGCAATGCTTTTCACTGAACCAACACTGGCCAAGTTGAAATGATCCTATTTGGAAACTGGACGCATGTCCACCCCCGAGGTCCCCCTCTACTGAAGGATGCTAGTACGGCCTCACCAGGCCCCCGTCCCAGCCTCTGGCCCTCGGGCGAGCCTCCACTCCATGAGAAGCTGCCCTGCACCCATGTGGTTTTTAGAAGGGGGCACGTGTTACACGGAGCTCAGGATGGACACAGGAGTTTCCAGCAGGAGGGCCCTGGCCACTGATCATGACTCACTGAGGACAGGGCTTTCCATAAGCACTGACTACCCAGCTCTGGACTGTCCTTGTCAGCCCTCAAACATCTATTTTTAGTCCATTTTTTGGCAACCCACTCCAGATGCAGAAACCAAAATCAGAATCTCTGCCATAAAGGAGGAAAAGGCCGTGTGTTTGCTAGACATTCCTGCTTTGCTAATGGAAAGGAATAAAGTGTCCTTACAGCCCAATTACACAAAATGCCCATTTTTCCAAAACAGCCTCCATCTAAGAAAAGTCCGCTTAAACACTTGAAGTAGAGAGGCAGTACCAAACGTACATCTCGAAAATTGAGACACTCACTCAGACATAAACTGTGGATCTTCTAAAATAGTTCTCAGCAGTAACACCATGAAGTGAATCTGGAACAGTCACTGGTTTACAGGTCTCATGAATTATTGATTAGAGCTTTCTATATAATGCATTACTTGCTGTTTCCTTCCTCCAAATGGAAGTATTTTGAAATAAATCCGGGAGTAAAGCCACTTCAACTTTATTGCCAGGGACTTGGGGATTTTAATGAGCTAAAGTTCGAGTCTCAGTTCTAAAACCCAGTAACGCATTGACCAAAGGATGTTTGTGGAGGACAGAAAGATAAATCACATCTCGCCTACAATGTGTATACTTCCTCCACAAACATAAAACAAAGGCACCACAAACAGCCTCAGTATTCAACATGACATCATTCCATTTCCATGAGGTTGGAATTAAGACTGATGAAACACTTGAGTAAAAGATTCTTCTAGAAACAAAGTACACAATCACAGGAGGTTGACAAAACTTATCAAAACAACTCACCTTGAAAGGTTATTTGAAAATCAGCACAATAGAGGTCAATTCAAAATCCCTTCCTCCCTAACTATATCTAGAATGCCACATTAAAGAGTTCAGATAACTTTCAGGTCACATTTAATCATTTAGAAGAAGCACAGGGCGCCGAGAACAGACAAATGTGTTCACTCAAAAGAAATGACTGTTTATGTCCGTGTGTGTGTGTGACTGTGTTGTAATCGCCAGATGTCTACAGGGTGAGGGCAAGGGACTGCCCTCCTCTGAGCGTCTTAGACCCTCAGCTTTCACAGGTGCAAAGTGCCACCCACTTCCAGCAACCACCAGAGGGATACATGGGCATGGCCTTTTTGGAAAGCATCTGGACAATATATTTACAAAGGCTTACCTACAAGTCCACTGGCAGAGGAATGGATCAAGAAGATGTGGTGTATATATGGGCTTCCCAAGTGGCACTAGTGGTAAAGAATCCACCACCCAATGCAGGAGACTAAGGGATGAAGGTTTGATCCCTGGGGTACACAGTGGAATATTACTCAGCTATTAAAAAAAGAACAAAATAATACCATTTGCAGCAACATGGATGGACCCAGATAAGTGACCCACTCACTTATTATACTGAGTGGAGTAAGTCAGACACAGAAAGACAAATACCATATGATATCACTTATATGTGGAATCTAATCTTTTTTAAAGATACAAATGAACTTACTTAAAAAACATACTTATAGATAACAAACTTACAGTTACCAAAGAGCAAATGTGAGGGAAAGGGATAAATCAGAAGCTTGGGATAAACACACGCACACTACTATATATAAAACAGATAACCAACAAGGACCTACTGTATAGCACAGGGAACAATATTCAATATTCTGTGATAAGTAAGCTACATGAGAAAAGAATCTAAAAACGAATGAATACGTGTATAACTGAATCATGTCACGATACACCTAAAACTAACACTACATTGTAAATCAACAACTCCAGTAAAATTTAAATTAAAAAAAAAGTCTTGAAACATTCGTACACTTTGACTCAACAGTTTCACTTCTGAAGGGGATGATCAGAGGTGGCCTCAAAGAAACCATAATTGGTTGGTTTAATAGCTGGAATACTGGGCAGCAATTAAACTCAAGTTTCTGAAAAATATTAAACGGCATAGAAGGCAAGATGGCTCAGTGTTTCCCAGGGAAGGTGTCCTGCAGAACACTGTGCCCTCAAAGTGCTTTTTGGAGAGAAAGGTTTCTTGGCCAAGTAAGTTTCAGGAACTGCTACAAACTAAAACTTTCAAACCATGTGTTGGAGAAAGTTCTTGAGAGTCCCTTAGACAGCAAGGAGATCAAACCAGTCAATCCTAAAGGAAACCAACCATGAATATTCATTGGAAGGACTGATGGTAAAGCTGAAGCTTCAATTCTTTGGCCACCTGATGTGAAGAGCTGATTCACTGGAAAAGACCCTGATCCTGGGAAAGACTAAGGCAGGAGGAGAAGGGACAACAGAGGATGAGATGGTTGGATGGCATCACTGACTCAATGGACATGAGTTTGAGCAAACTCCGGGAGACAGTGAAGGACAGGGAAGCGTGGCGTGCTGCAGTCCACAGGGTTGCATAGAGTAGGACACAACTTAGCAATTGAACGACAACATATTATAATGCTTCCCTGGAGTTCACAAAGTATTATTGGTACATGAAAGGCTCTGAACTTTTCTATAATAAAGAAACTTATTTATTTTGCTTTCACTCAGAATTCTTTATTTTCTACCTTTTTCAAGTAATATTTCTTAACATCTAGGGACCTAGTGAGTGTCCTAAGAAACCCACCTTAGGGGCACAGGGTGAAGCGATCTCGACTCAAGAGAGGGTGCTGACCTGCATCTGACTCAGTACCACCAGGGTTGGGGTGGGCAGTGGTGGGTGGTGACGGCTAAGGTTTCCCAGCTCTGTGGGGACACTCATGGTCAAGGTCAGACAGACTCTGGATGGAACTCTCGCCCTGCTCTTGCCTCATCTGCAACACAAAGCTCCCTTCATCCCATTCCACAGCATTCTGTGTGTGCACACACACACACACACAGTCAGCACACAGTGGAAAGTACCATTCCAGGAAACCCAGTCCTTCAGACCACCCAGTCAACTTCAGGCAAAATTCCTTACATGCAGGTTTGTGGCATCATAAATTCCATAGCAGCAATGTTCTGCATGTCAAGAAGGAGCAGTGATGGAAAATACATGAAGTTTCCTAAAAAGGACCAACCGCAGCTGGGCTCTGCCTCCCGGGTGAGAGTCGCCCCAGCCGAGGGCACTGGCATCGGGCCCATGAGCTGCAGGGCTCGGTTGTCTGAGGATCTCAGAGAGCGCTGGTCCCTGTGTGATGCTTTCATAGTCCAGGGGCCAGTGCCGCTCTGTCCTGGGGGTGGGGGCAGCACACAAGCAGAAATCCTCAGCCTCCCCTAGAATGTCAGGGCAGTGGGCAGTCTAGGGCAGAAGCCAGAACATGTCCTGAGGTCCCTCAGGATTCAAACAAAGGGGGAAGAGGGGGAAGGGCATTCCTGACATTCCCGACATTCCCAGCTGGCAGAGGCTGAATGGAAAAACCATCACTGAATGTACCTTCTGTGCCATTCAGAAGAAGGTTTCTGAGTTTTACACAGACCCTCTCTCTCCACAGAAAGCAGAAAAGCCTATTTAATATGCCTACTCAGATGTCCTAAAAACCCAATAATAAATACATAAAGTTGAATAGAAAAACCTATCAAAATGGCTGTTTCTGAATAATGCCATTACAGGCAAACCCATCACTTGTTTTCACGTTTTCTGAAAGAACTCTTTTAAAATGTTAACTGAATACATTATGTTTGCAATGAAAGGGGATTTTTTTTCCCCTTTAATTTCTTTTTTTCTTTTAAAGTGCCAATGCTGAAGGATTTCCTCAGCATTCAGGAATCACATCCACAGAGCTCGCCCCTCCTCCATTCACACCTTTTCTCAGCTACCGACTCTACCCAGAAACTTCTGTAACCCCCTGTTTGGGCAGCAGCAGGAACTCAATAAACTTTCAGCAATGAAAGAGCCAATAACCCTGTGTGGATGGGCAGGCTAGATAGTGCGGGGGGGTGGCCCATTGTACAGATGAGGAAACCAAGGCTCAGGATGATTAAGCAAACTGTCCACAGACACACAGCTCTTAAAAGTCCTTAAATGTAGGTCTTCTGACCACAAATTCCACTCTTTTTCCACGATTCAGTTTCTTCTCTGAAAGGAGCATTGCTTTCAGAGGTGTAATGAAGACACGGGCTGGCACCAACTTTACTCATTCATTCAACACCCATCTACTGGACATCTGGTTCATGACAGGGCCGTTCTAAGTGATGGAGACGGTCAGTAGGTAGGACAATAGTCCTCCAAGATGTCCACAGCTTCATCCTTGGACCTGTGACCTCTTACAGCACAGGGCGGCCGGAAGTGGGCAGCTGGTCCTGGGAAGGGAGGTTACGCCGGGCTACCAGGTGGGGGCAATGGCATCATGCAGGGTCTTCCACATGCATCCTCTCAGATGGAAGAGGGAGGCGGGAAGTCAGAGAAGCTTGAAGATGCTCTGCTTTGAAGATGGATGAATGGGCCACAAGGCAAAGACTGTGGGCCGACTCTTCTCAGAGCCTCCAAACATGAACCTGCCGGCCGACGCTCCAGACCTGGGAGGCTGTGAACCCAGGTTGTTAGAAGGCACTACATGTGCATTACAGCAGCCATGGGAAACAGAGACGGTGAAGACGCCGACAAATCCCTGTCCTTCAGAAGCGCTCACTCTCCTCAGAGTGGACGGAGGAGGTGGCTCCTTCAGAGGGGCCGCTCTGAAGATAAAGTTCCCGCTCAGAGGACACGCCTTTGTCCCCATAACAGGACCTGCAGGGGCTCACAGGCACGCTTTTACATGCTACGAAATCTGTGTGTAGACTAACTTCCTTGTCAGGAACGACATTTATTGCTTGTATTTTAACCAGGCGTATGAAATAAGCTGCGTAAAAGGAAAAGAAAAAGAGGGAAAGCAGGGGAGGAGAGAGGCCGACCAGGTAAAGGGCATCTCAGGTTCTTAACAAGTACAACCCCAGCCGGGCCCCAAAGTCCTGCCTCCGGCCCCACCACCTGGGCTCTCTGCCCCAGGTCCCCTGAGAGTCACAGGAGGAGACTGGCCTTTAGCCAAGAGGTGCAGACCCTGCCTCACAATGAGAAGTCACTTATGGCATCATGTGGATGCATGCTAAGTCGCTTCAGTCGTGTCCGACCCCATGGACTGTAGCCCACCAGGCTCCTCTGTGCCTGGGATTCTCCAGGCAAGAATAGTAGAGTGGGTTGCCATGCCCTCCTCCAGGGGATCTTCATGACCCACAGATTGAACTCGCATCTCTTAAGTCTTCTGCATTGGCAGGTGGGTTCTTTACCACTAGCGCCACCTGGGAAGACTTTATGGCATCACATCCCAGACTAAAGACAAACAGAAAAAGCCCCAGGAGCCAAGAGTCTTCATCCAGAGGAGCCGCATCAGTCCCCAGGAGGGGGAGATGCTCTCTGGGGAGCCGAGGGTCTGTCCTGGTGGGGAGGATGCCGGAGGAAGGGGCTGGGGGGTCCCTTCAGGCCAGCTCAGGGTTGAGACCCGCCACCCCACCATTGCTCCTGAGTCCCCATTCCCCGTCCCCTCCCCCTTCCCAGCATTTCCAATCCCACCCACCGAGGGCAGAGACTTTCAGTGTTTCCTGAAGGACTTACTGGATTTATTTTTTCAGTACATAGACGTGTCTTTCCTCTTTCTCTCCTGTCGGCAACATTCTGACACCCAGCAGGACAATTCTGCACGTAAAATCTTATTTTCCTAAATGACACTAACACCCCCACACAGAACAAACCCTGGGAGCCAGGTCAGTGAGCAGCTGGTTCTGCCCCAGCCCAAACACCACTGTCACACTCTTTTCCTCAGTTTCTGTTGCCGGGTCTCTGCCCCTCTGGGTGACTTTTCACTAAAAAGTGACTCTTGAGGCTCCTGGGCCCCACTGACAGCCGCTGCTCTCATTTAACAGCACATCTGCAGGCCATTGAGCCATCAGCTTCACACACAACCTTCACTCACTTTTCCTTTCTGAGAGCCTTCTTGGGGGTGGGGGGATGGAGGGAGGGCATAGTTCCCTAATTGAGACCTCAGTCCACACTGGAAGCACTATTCTCTAAGAAGGGCCCTTGCATGGACTCTACCTCCTCCCACTGAAGGCAGACCCCTCTCCATGGAAGTCTGTGAGGAGGTGCTGAGGGTGAAGCCCCCAGCCCTCCAGCAGCACTGAGAGTGTAGGCTCGGTGCTGGGAGCTGGGAGCTGGCCTCTCTCTCCAGGGGCTGTAGGGCAAGTTGGGGAGAAAACAGATCAGCTCTTTCAGAGCCTGTAAGAGGCCTCTTTCTTCAAGGACGCCTGAAAGTCAAACTTTCCTCTGTCTTTAGCCACAGCCTATGAATAGTGAACCATTTTCCTGACCACGAACTCCAGGGCCCAAAAAAGAATGAAAGGGAGCAGAAGCCTCTTTTGATGTTTGTAAAGAGCCTGAACTTGACCTTGAACTTGCTCTCTTCGATTCTCTTTTCCTTCCCAAGGACTCATTCTGACCCAATATTGAGGCCATGGCTTTCTCAGCTGCACCCTAGCATCTATGATCCCATTATCTAAGCTTCCAAGTTATGGGAGATGGGAGGAGCTGAGCCTAAGAAGGGAAATAAGCGGGCTTGCCAGGTGGCTCAGCAGTAAAGAACCTGCATCTCAGCCATGCAGGAGACTCAGGTTCTGTCCCCAGGAGGGGAAGATCCCTGAGAGAAGAGGATGGCTACCACTCCAGTATTCTTGCCTGGAGAATCCCATGGACAGGGGAGCCTGGCGGGCTATAGTCCATGGGGTCACAAAGAGTAGGACACGACTTAGCAACTAAACAACAAGCCAAGTAGGAAAGACGGACAACTACAATGATGACTCTAACCAAATGAAACGAAACAATAAGATGATGTTCATTTTTTTCCCAGGTTAGATTCTTAAAATAATGCTGCTCTGATGGATCACACCAGGAAAAGGAAGTCTGACATTTTTCCTGGATGCTGACATTTTTAATGGAGTTATTCTATGGATTGTGATTGTGTTTTAAAGCAGGCACAGAAAGATTTGGAAGTATACATCTAGAAAGGTAAAGCTTCGTCTCACATTGTGATATTCAGTAGCAATGAGGATACACTGGTCCCCAGTTGAAATGAAAGAACAAAGGAGGAAATCAGAGGAAACTCAGAAGGAAGGAATGAGTTGACACCCTGGCACAGAAGTCTCATTTCCCCTCACAAATCCTAACAATGGGAGCTGGGACGTCAGAGCTCGGCAGATAAATTTCCTTCTCTCCCCAGGGCTCTCTCTGAGCTCCAGATCCTGAGAGCATCTTTCTAGAAGCTCTGCTGACCTACCGCTGCCCTTCCTCACCGGTCATCACAAAGCAGAAACCAACAGGACAACCCCTGCGAACAGGACAGGATGGACACCCCAAAAGCCGCCTCTGAGCTCCAACAGGCACTCCTCTTAAAACAACCCCCCTGGGGAGCAGCACAGTCAATGCACAAATCTCAAAGACGGTAAGCTTTTAACAAACTGGATTCAGCAATCAACTGGAAATTTTTTTTTTTTTTAACAGAGGCACTTGATGGATTACCATTTGCCACTGAAAGAATTGGAGGATGCCCATCATACAGGGCTGAACTAAAAGCAAAAGACAACATGTAAAGAATGAATGCACTCTTAGACAAAACACTAGTTGGAAAAGATACATGCACCCCTATGTTCATAGCATCACTATTCACAACAGCCAAGACATGGTAACAACCTAAGTGTCCATCAACAGAGGAACAGATAAAGAAAATGCATACATACTGTGGGATATTACTCAGTCATAAAAAAGAATGAAGCAATGCCACTTGCAGCTATGTGGATGAACCTAGCGATTATTACTAAGTGAAGTAAGTCAGACAGACAATGACAAATCAGACAGACAATGACAAATTGTCAGACAGACAATGACAAATGCCACTTGCAGCTATGTGGATGAACCTAGCGATTATTACTAAGTGAAGTAAGTCAGACAGACAATGACAAATATCATATGATATCACTTATATGTGAAATCTAAAACATGACACCAATAAGCTTATCTATGAAACAGGCCCACAGACACAAAGCACAGACTTGTAGTTACCCAGAGGGACAGGGGGCTGAAGACAGAGGATGGACTGGGAGTCTGGGATTAGCAGATGCAAGCTCTTTCACACAGGATGGATAAACAAGGTCCTACTGTACAGCACAGGGAACTATATTCAATATCCTATGATAAACCATAATGGAAAAGAATATGGAAAGAATACATATGTGTGTGTGTATAACTGAGCCACTTTGCTATACAGCAGAAATTAACACAACATTGTAAATCAACTACACTTCAATAAATTTACAACAAACAAACAAAAAAAAATGAATGCACTCTTCTACAAGAACAGGAGACCCCAGGATCCTTCTACATTTTCAGTGCTCAGAGGGAAAAGCCATCCTTGGAGAGTATGAATCTGTGCCACATCTAATGTAGACTCAGCACCACAGTAAGTAGGACATTGACAGGAGTGCTATGTGTGCCAGGCAGACTCAGACACGGTCCAGTTTTGAGGAGTCGTCACATGCAAAGCACTGAGCTGAGCAGTTAAATCTGTCTTGATACGGTCAACTCATAAATCCAAAGAGATTGGGTTTAGCATTGTGAAAACTAAGGAGAACAGCAGTAGGTTTCTACAACGATAAGGAGGGAAAATAAAATGCACTGGACTCCAGCGATTAATGAGAGAACCAACCGCAATCCGCACCAGCAACAGCAGGGAATTTATTTTTAGCTCAAACATGAGGCAACGTCATTACAAGCACGATTAAGTCCAGCATGAAGCTGCCAAAACGACTGAAAAACTGCCATCACTGGAGCGAGAGCAGGCTGCATGGAGGGACGAGACAAGGTCAGCCCGGGGGTAACATGCCGAGCTGTCAAGGGCCCAAGGGATCCATGACCACAAGGTCAGGCGGACTCTGTTCATCACGCTCAACAAACCTGGATTCACCTGAAATGACCACCCAAACCCAAGCCCCCTTCCTTGGAGTACAAGAAGAAGCCCTAATATGAGGCTTATGCTTTTCAAATTATAGACACAGTGATATAGTCACAGGTATCTACAACCTGAGAGATACATTTTAGAAAAGCAATTAGGATAATTAAAAATACAGGCCTATGAAAGAAATGTTACGGTGCTTTTGCTTTGAGATGCTAAGTGGGCCAGACTCCAAACTCTGATAGTCACATTAGAGCCAAACTTCACCCAAAGTAATTATCTCATGACTATTAGACTAGGTAAGTCAACATCAAGAACCCTGCTTCAATCACACAGAAATCTCCCTCTAGGGACACTTCAACACAAGTGAAAATGGCAGGTTATAAAGAATCAGGGTCCCATTGATAAGAAATTATCACACATACACACAGTGAGCTATCTGGAGAATGGCCACCTAATGTCAACAGTAGAAATAATGCCTGGGCCGTGCGATTCTGGATCATTTTAATTGTGTGGTTTTGTGTCTTTTTTTCCATCAATACAGAACTATCAATCACAGGACCCAGACTGCTCGATTCAGATTTCTGCTTTATACCTTCTTGGCTGTGTGGTCTTGACCAGGTTACTCAACCTCTCTGAGCCCGGGTGACCTCCCCTGTGGATGGCAATAAAGACAGTCCCGATGAGTGCCGTGAGTGGGCAACACGCATTAGAGTAGTAAGCACTGAGCGCAAGACCGGGGCACAGCCTAGAGGACATGCAGCGGCAGGAGGAGCCGCAACGCTGCCTCTCCGTGTAAAACTGACTTACGACACTCTGGAAGAGCCGCTGCAGGGGTTTCCCTGGTGGCTCAGTGGTAAAGAATCTGCCTGCCAATGCAGGAGACACAGCTGCGATCCCTGGTCCGGGAAGATCCCACATGCCGCAGAGCAACTAGGCCTGTGGGCCATACCTGCTGAGCCTGTGCTCCAGAGCCTAGGAGCTGCAGCAAGAGAAGCCACTGCAATAAGATGCCAGTGCACCACAACTAGTGAGCCTCTGCTCACTGCAACTAGAGAAAAGCCCATGAGCGCAGCAAGGAACACCCAGCACAGCCAAAAATAAATAAATAAAGTTATTTTTTAAAAAGCAGCTGCATAAGCAACTATTTCATGAGCAAAAGTAAAATGGGGAAGAAGAAAACCTCTTTGCTTAAGGAACAACCCCCCAACTCCAAAAACAGAAATCTAGCTGATCGCTACAGAGAACACACAGCGACATAGAGAAGAGACCCCTACACTCTCACTTCCCTTGGACTCCAGCCCCCTAATTTTGGGAGTGGGTATGGCCCACGGTCAGAGAGAAAGAGGGGCCCCAGGTAGCAGCTTCCCGTGTGCCAATCTGAGTTCTCGATTTCACAGCGAAGTAGCAGATGTTCTAACAAGGGTAGCATTTGAGGCCAGAAGATTCGTCCTCATTAAAGGAAAGGAAACCTCTGAGACAGCTTCATTTACAAACACTGGAATGTTCATTTTAAGAGGGGATTATAGAAAATGAAATTTGTATAAATACACACTTGCTGTGTGAGTAGCTGATAATGAAAACGATGGATTATCCTGAGGCCTGGATTCTCCTGTGAGAGGGAGACGGTTGACAGAATCCATGAGCGAACTGAGGGGCATATTAGAGGGTGGTGAAGGCTGTGGGCTTCCCTGGTAGCGCAGTGGTTAAAGAACTCGCTTCCCAATGCAGGAGGCATGGGTTTAGTCCTTGGGTTGGGAAGATCCTCTAGAGAAGGAAATGGCAACCCACTTTAGGATGCTTGTCTGGGAAATCCCATGGACAGAGGAGACCGACAGAGGAGTCTATGGGGTCGCAAAGTTGTGTCCACGGGGACACACCTGAGCACCTGAACACGCATAGAAAGGGCTGTGGAGCAAAAGAGAGCAAGCTAGGGTGGGGAGTGAGGAAGTGCTAACACTCTAAGTGGGGCAGAGATAGCGACATCTGAGCTGGGAACAGATCAGAGCAAGTTCAACCTGTCTTACTCTGCGATAACCAGTTCTGGGGCCAGTTTTGATTGGTTAAGAGAAGGTACTGGTGAGCCCTGTGTTCACCCATCCAGGCCACTCCTCTCAACTCTGATAACACATGCCCTAGTTATTACATTCCCTGCTCCCCTGCTCGAGACAGTCTGTGGGTATCTACTGTTTCACCTTTTAAAATCTAGCGATGGAGCTTCTGGAGTTATCTTCTCTATAAACATTTTCAGGAAATAAAAAGAATTAGGAATAAGAGATGGGAGGAGATAGTGAAGGACAGGGAAGCCTGGAATGCTGCAGTGCAGGGGGGATCACAAAGAGCTGGACACAACTTAGCCTCTGAACAACAACAGGAATAAGAGAGCTGTCATCCATTGTTCCTGGTAACCCAGGACCCATTCCCCGATTTCCCAGGATGGGAACTCAGACTTAAGGGAACAAAGCCTGTCCAGCTCCAAGGCCATGGAGCGCAGCCACCTCCTGGGGCAAGTGCACTCCCTGGCCTCGCCAGCAGGGGCGCCACATCCCCTGAGCACACAGCTCAGACCAAGTAGAGGAGGAGAACCCTGCCTGGGAAGAGCTGCTCTATTTTGAGGGTTGCTGATGTCAGGGAGTTGGCCTAAAAAGAAGTCAGTTTCAAGGTCAGCAAGCAAAGAAAATGGAATAGAGTCGTGCAGCTTTGACGGCACATTGGCAGGCATGGGATTCAGCCCCTTCCCGTTCCTCATGCCTAAAGAGCATGTTTCCTTTTGTGCTTAACTCATTTGAAGCTGGGTTTCTAGCACTAGTTACCAAGTCTTGCCAGATACAAAGAAACCAGTGCTGTTTGGCATCGTTTCCCCAGGAAGCCAGCAGCAGCGTGTCCTTACCCGTTCCTGACCAGCAGTGTCCCAGATGAGGAACTTGTGAAGTTCATTTCCACAAGGCACAGTTTTGGTCATAAAAGACGCCCTGAAAAAGAGAAGCAACATTGGCACATTACCGATCACCCCTGCGACCTTCACAAAGACTCCTGTTTCCAACAGGTGATGGCGGGGCCTTGGCAGGACCCCATAGGCTCTAGGGGCCATGGAGAGGAAAGGGGACCTGTCACCCCAAAGAAGAAATCCGACCTCTTCTGTTAGTCCAACAGAGGACTTTGGCCGCTGGGGGAGGCAAAAAGTGTATTCACAACACTGTGTTTCAAAACCCTTATCTTCAACAGTCCTAAGACATTAGATGCCTGAAATCAGGAAAAAAAAAAACAACTTAGATTTTAAAAATGTATCATCACCACAATTAAGAGTGAAAACAGCAGCTGTATCTGGGCACATGAGAGTGTGGGCCTTGCAGGGGTGTAAACAGTGGTGCATACTCCCTGCTCTTTGACCACAGCACTGGCAGTAACCATTAGAATACTGTGTCTCACCCTCATTCTGCTTGTGCAAGTGCAGGGATAAAGATGGGTAGATGAAAAAGTACTTGTTTTCTCCGTGAAAAAGGGAGGATTTGAAACTCTCAGTAGATAATGAAACACTTGATACTTTTTTTTTTGCATAGTTCCTCTTAAGCTTTTTCTCAGTGCTCAGAAAAGATGTAAAAGTCTAACACAAGGAATGTTGAGCAGCCTTGGTTTTTTTTTTTTCCTGTGTGATAAAGTTTCCCATTCATTAAACAACAGCAAGCCTCTGATTGTGGGAGAAGCAGGCGCAAGGAGCCTCCTGACGTGGTGTGGTCAGTACATGCATCACCTGTGCACCTATGCAGAGTTCCTGCCAAAAAATGTTTAGTGTGAATTTAATCATGAGGATGCAATCCAGTAAATCTGGAACAGGCAACATTCTAACAGATGACGGGCCCAAATGCTTGGAGTAAGTCAATGTCCTGAAAAGGGAACAAAACCAAAGACGGGGGTTTGTTTTAGAATCTAGATTAAGAGAGAGGAAAGAGACAAACCCACCAAATGCACTGTATGGGACTTGACTGGACCCTGGATTAGTGGGAAAAGCACTGCAAAGACGTTTTGAGGACAACTGGCAAAATGAAAATTTAGACTGTATGTCAGATATGATCACTGAACCAAATTCACTTTCTAGGGACAATAAAGGTGTCCTCCTCTTGTTCTTCTCAGGATGCACACTGGAGTTTGCAGGGGTAAGCATTGGGTGTCTTCCCTCACTTTCATGGACCCCAAGGGCCCTCACGGTCCAGACAGAGTCCAGCCCTGCCACCACTCAGTGCTCAGCCTGGTAAGATTTCCTCAATTTCTACTCTTCCCTGAGACTAAGGGGAGACCACAGAAGTTCCAGGGAGGAAGATATTCGTCCCTGCAGGTCCCTTGACTGTCCCCACAATGTACTCAACACCAAGGCGAATAGTCAGAGAGCTCTAATTATTAACACACAATTGCACTAGATGGAAATTCTAAGCATTTTTCTAAGTGATATAACCTAACGTGATCAAAATCGCATCTGCCACATGACATTTCATTTCTTTAAGAGTTCTTAAACTGTACGTCCCAGCTTACTCGTCAGAGCAAATATACTCCAAAAATCAAAATCTCTTGATGACTTTTCTCATTATAAAAGCAATATTAGTACTTCAACCAAAAAAAATTTTTTAATGAATATAAAGGAGGAATATAAAATCAGTTGTAATTTCACTACCCAGCCAAAATCACTGCTAATAAGTTGATATTGTCTTCCAAATGGCGTTGACACAACTTTTATCCCCCGAGTCGATGGTACATAGATTTCGTATCTCCTGCACTTGATATATCGTGGACATCTTTCTATTTCTGTGACTACAGATCAGCATCATTACCTGGTGACTGCATATTACACACCATGTCATGGTCACCTATTTTTCACTATTATGACAATGGTTAAATGAATATCCTTGAACCTGAATCTTTGTGTCCTTTTATAACTATTCTTTGGTCTTCTTAGAAGCACATATTCTCCACATTGCTATGCTCACTAAATGGTAACTTGTACCTACCTCTACACCCGCTGAAATGTATGAGATGACTTTTTCCCAAAACAAGAGGCTTTCGAATCTGCTCCAAGATGACACACAGGAAATGGCATTTCATTTCTGGTTTTTGTCATGGTTGTCGTAAGTCTGACGTCATTTTAGTGTTTTCTCTTCAGCTGTTTTCCTTTTGTGAATCTTTAGTTCATGACCTTTGCCTACTTTTTAGCCGGGATGGGCATCCCACTTCTTGTGTCCTTTTTGACTATTTTATATCAACTTTTTGTAACAGCGTATTTAAAAAAAATTTTTTTCCAGTTTAACCTTTGCCCTTTAACTTGGCTTATGGAACATTTTCCAAAAATGCTTTTTAAAATTGTATGTAGACAGCGATATCAACATTTTGTCTTGATGCTTATTTTTGTTTTTACATTGATTTTCTCAGGTGGCTCGGTGGTAAAGTAGAAAAGAATCTGCCTTCCAATGCAGGAGATGCAAGTTCAATCCTGGTTCAGGAAGATTTCCTGGAGAAAGAATTGGTAACCCACCCCAGTATTCTCGCCTGGGAAATCCCAAGGACAGAGGAGCCTGGCAGGCTACAGTCCATGGGGTCACAGAAAATCATACACGACCTAGTGACTAAACAAGTCACTTACCAACTAAACAAGTCACTTAGCAACTAAACAACAAATCAGATTTTCATTCATTCTTCAATATACTCTAGGCAATGGGATAAATAACACAGCAACTCTGCTCACAACAAGTTCTCAGGTTTAGAAAACTAAGTTCATGCCTTTAAAATCTTAGACTTTTATAAGCTAGGGGGAAAAAATATACTCAGACTAAGCATTTCACTTTACAGATAAGACAGAGGTAAGCCTGAGACCTGAGACAGCCTTGACCCTGATCAAGAAAGAATCTGATGGCACAGTCAGGAGAGAAGACAGAGCCCCATGGCCACCCTGGGGGATGCGGGTCACAGTCCCTCAATTTGCTCATCTGTGAAATAGGCCCCAAATCCACCCTGTGTGATCTATGGGCTGCTTCAGGGTCAAATGAGGAAGTGACAGCTGTTAAGTCCTCATCGGTATACAGTGAGCCTGCGAGGAACAGCTCTAGTCAAAGTAGCAGTGCATATCATCCCATATATATGCATGTGTTCACCTATATGTGGGGCTTCCCTGGTGGCTCAACTGGTAAAGCATCCGCCTGATAATGCAGGAGATGCTAGAGATGTCGGTTTGATCCCTGAGGCGGGAAGATCCCCTGGAGGAGGGCATGGCAACACACTCCAGTGTTCTTGCCTGGAGAATCCCATAGACAGAGGAGCCTGGTGGGCTACAGTCCATGAGGTCGCAAAGAGTTGCACATGGCTGAGCATGTACACACACACACACGACTATATGTGCAGACACCTCTCTCTGTTCCTGATTTCCTGCCACTAGGAGAAAGACGATTACTGTTTGAAATGAAGACTGACAACTGTTGCTCTTTTGGTTGTGTTTTTGTTTTTTTTTCCAGTCTTATTGCTAGCTTTCAACTTCAGACTCTCAGGTGTCTTTGCTTCCCGAGCGATGGTGGTGAGCATTGCTGAACTGGCTTCATTACCTGCGGAAAGCAGAATCTGGCAGAGAAGAAACATGATGTCCTTGTAAAGGTCAAACTAGAAAGAGAGGTGCACACGTCTGTTCATCATGCCGACAATCTGCTTGAATAGCAGTCAGGGTTTCTCATGAGTCATCAGGTGACAAGGATGAACTTTCAGTGCAGAAACAACGCCCTTTCACGGCCCGAAGTCTTTCCCAAGGCAGTGATCACCATGGGAGGCAGTGGACTCCCAGTGGACTCAATGGCTGTGAGTCAGAAACTTGCCGTGTGCCCTGCCGTGACTCTTCTCCACTCAAGGTTGATGGAGGCCGTTGCCCTGTCCTCATCCATCCTACCCCGTTCCCCAAAATGATACACCTGTTGTTTCCCTGCTGAGGAAAACCAAACCTTGCTTTCTGCAGAGAGCATGCTCTCTTCATGGAGAAAAACACATTGGGCCAAGTACTAAGATGGTGAAAAATTAACCACCTGCGAAAGAGCACAGCAGAAGCACATCTGGCGAAGGCATCCGTAGCAAGGAGAAAGCGAACAGGAAGTGCTCTCACGTTCCAAGGCTGGGGTCTGGGCAGGGCAGTGGGGAGGAGGGCACTCCCCCTCCCAAGCATCAGAACAGAGATGCCGACACTGGATTAAGCCAGGAAAGGAAAATCGATCTGCCCACGAGCTGTGCAGACAGCTCTGCTGTGAGTGGACGCGTTCCCAGGTTTCCTGGCAGACAGGTTCAAGCAGAACCTTCAGGGATTCGTCCCAGATCTCGACTTCCATCTGGAAATAAAGTCGGCATGATCTGCAGAATAACGCACTCGGAGATCAAGGAAACAACCTGAGGCGGCAGTGAGGGCGGCTGGTGCAAGACTGCAGGGACAGGAAGACTAGACACACCGCCCAAGTCCCTGCTTTGTGTCCAAGTCTTCACAGTCGGGACTGAGTCTCCCTGGCGGGGATGAACACCCCCAAAGGCTCAGACCCTGTGATCTCTCTGGGTACTTAGAAAGGAAGAAAGGTGGATCGGAAGAACAGATGAGAACTTACCCAATGGTCGGGCTGATGTTGTGGTCAAAGTGATCCTGGACAAATCGACACACAATGCTGGACTTCCCCACGCCAGTGTCCTGGAAGAGGACGAGAATACAGCCATGAAGACCATGGGGGCGGGTTCTCACACAGTATAAACAGAACCCAGCACAAGGGAGCTTACTTCCAGCTTGGGGGAAGTGGGATATTTTCTTCTATTTCATACCAGAAATTTTGACATGAAGTTGTATTGCCTTCATAAAAGAAGTATGCTGAAAGTAAGTTTCAGAAACATGTGCTATCTATACATAATAATTAACCTAGAATTGGGTTCCAATACATTTACTTCCAGAAATTTGGAAATTTGGGGAGGGATCTAAGAAGTATGGCAACACATCACTTTGTTTTGGTAGAAACTGATTTTATTCAAACCTTTAGCACTCTAAGAAGGCGTAACCTATTTTTTTCCAGGTATCATTCTGTAAGAACGATAAATTCTAATTATTGCATGTTTATCATTTTCTCTCTAGAATCTGATGGCTGCATAAGAACCTCCAGTTTTGCTCAATTGTACAGCTCTTTCTCTGTTAAATAATTCTATAAAGCTGTTAGGAAAGCAGTCCACTCACTCACTAGAAACAGACACATGCATTTTTCTCTGTGTGTGCATGCTAAGTTGCTCAGTGTCTGACTCTTTGTGACCTGACTGTAGCCGGCCAGACTCATCGGTCCATGGGATTCTCCAGGCAAGAATACCAGAGTGGTTGCTATTTCCTCCTCCAGGGGATCGTCCAGACTCAGGAATCGAACCCGCGTCTCTTAGTCTCCTGCACTGGCAGGCAGGTTCTTTACCACTAGTGCCATCTGGGAAGTCCCAAGTGCATTTTTCTTCAGTCCTTTCTAAATCCCTTGTCAAATGGTTTAAGGAATTAAATAAAAAAAAAAAAAAAAACACATTCACAAGGTGAAAGAGATGGGAGAAGAGACAACCATCAGACAAGTGAGGACAGAGGAACAGCTGGGAGAGGGAGGGTGGGGTCACTGTGAAAGAAGGAGCTGGAGCCTAACGGCCTGCAGCGGGGAGAGCAAGTCAGTCCCGCCCACATTCCCTGCAGGTACCAAGAGCTGAAGGCAGTGCTGGAATCAGAATATCGGAACCAGAGGCAAGACTGCAGAGAATCACACCTAGGCACCCCTGCCACGGGCTCAGAGGACAGATGTTCCCGGAGGATGCTGGAGGATGCTGGAGGCTGACTCCAGAAAACCTGTGTCAGACACAGGCTGGCTCACAATCCTGCACCCAGCTTGGGTTGGGGCAGGGGGAGCTACTCACCCCACCCTGCCCCACCCTGTGCGAGCCCAGATGGAAGAGGCAAGAGTGTCTCCCCACTTGCAGACCCAGCTATGAACTCATGGAGTTCCCCAACTAGAGGTCATGTGTGCCCCCACCCACCAGCCCCTGTGCAAACAAAGCTTTGGGGAGGCGTTTTATTTTTTTAAACATTCTCCTTTTATTTTTTTCTTTTGGCCAAGCCACGCAGCATGCCGGGGTTTTAGTTCCCTGACCAGGGATCAAACCCGTGCCCCCTGCATTGGCAGCATGGATCCCTAGCCACTGGACCACCAGGGAAGTCCCTGGGGATGTATTTTAATCTTTTAAAAAGAAATACTCATCTAAGAAATACCAGAGATTTACACCCACAGAAAAGTAGAGGGTGCATTTTTTAGAAGATCATTCAGAAAGTAAGACGGACCCTCAGAAACTAAAAACATGATGACAAAAATGGAAATTTCAAAGGGAGAGTTGGCAAGGTGAAGTCCAGAGATTGCCCAGAAAGCAGGACAAAGGAGAACAAAGCTCCTGCCCCCGCTGCCCTTTGAGAGTGGCCGCAAGGCGAGGAGATCCAGGGCGCAAATCTGCTCTGGGAGGACTGAGGAGCCTTGAGACAGAGAAGTGAGAAGGGAAAGAGACACACCTAGCCCAAGAAGGAAATGACAGTGATGAGCTTCTCTGCAAAGCTTCATGTTAAAAGCCGGCAGATCAAGAAGAAAATGCTGAAACTCAGAGAAAGTGCTTTTCTCCAGACACTGAAACATGAAATGAGATTTGAAACACCATCGGCATCTGAACTATGGGCGTGCCCTCTTGCTCCTGCATTCAGGGGACAATCCTAGCAAACCCGGGGTGGGGGAGGGCCTCGGGCTTGGGATCCTCATCAGAAGGTCACTGTCCCGAAGGTGTCACCTCCCAGAGCACGTGGCCTACACTGGCTCTGAGCCCCGGGAAAAAGCCGCACCAGACGCTGCATCTTTGCAGCCCTGGGTCGATGTGCAGAGTTCAAAGAGGTGGCGACAGAAAGGAAACACCAGGTCCTCGGACTCCAGATCGATGTGACTGCTATTTCCAGCTGCATCCCAGGAGGGACTCCAGCTAACGCTTCTCAGTGTCCCCAAACCACAGCCCCATCCTTCCCATCTCAGCTGAGCTTAACGTCCCTGTGAAAGAGCAGCCCCCTACCACGTGCAGTCCTCGCAGCCCCAGCGACTCTGGACGGGAAGAACTGCGCTGCACCCAGGCCTCCCCTGTACCCAGCTGTGGCGAGGGCCCCTTGAAAGCCTTCCCCCAGCAGCAGAGCTCTTGTCCTCTAAGGGAGAGGCTGGCATCCAGGGCTCTGGCCCGAGGGGGCATTCTCATGGACAGGACTCTGCTCCAGGGGACACGTTTCGGAGCCCATTTACTTGCTCTGCCCAAGGGTTGCAGCTGCCAAGAGCTGACTCATTAGAAAAGACCCTGATGCTGGGAAAGACTGAGGGCAGGAGGAGAAGGGGACAACAGAGGGCAAGATGGTTGGATGGCATCACCAACTCAACGGGCATGAGTTCGAGCAAACTCCGGGAGATAGTGAAGGACAGGGAAGCCTGGGGTGCTGCAGTCCATGGGATCCCAAAGAGTTGAACACAACTGAGTGACTGAAAGACGACAAAATCATCTTGTGGGGTCAGAGGCTTTGTGACAATTTAGGGATGGTCTGCTCCCGGGCCTGCCATTCCCCCGCCGGCCACCAGGGGAAGGCCCTGCCCGCGGATGGCAGACGATGGCAGAACAGGATGCAGGGCAGCTGTCATGAATCACTGAGCCGGGTGACTTCCTTTTCCTGCAGGACCTCTTTCAGACAGTCACACACACACACAGAGGCAGGAGGAAAATGCCCCGGATCATGCCTGTCCCACAGGAAATTGCAAAGCTCTGAAGCAGCAACTCCTGGGTGGATAAAGACATCAGAGGAACAAGAGGAGGGCTGGGAGGCACAGGCTGCTCACCCCTTCTCCTCGGCCCCGTGACTTTCAGGGGACTCGACGCCCTTGGAAGGAAGCTGGCTCCGCTTCCTGAAATGACAGGACGTTGTTACAGCCCATCCAGCCCCGAGTCTGCAGGAAAGGAGGCTGCATGGCTTCCCTGAGGGTCACACAGCAGGCTGGAGGGTCAGAGCACAGTTTTCCGAGTCCCGTGAAAACCCTATAGGCTCTCACCAGGTAAATCAACTCCCCGACAGATGTAAATGTCTTCTTAAAAGAAGTCCACTTCTTGGACCCATGAGAAGGGCCTTTACTACTGCTTTCCAGGTTCACCACCCATAAGAGAGTCATTTGTCCTAAAGACACATCTTCTAGGTCTTACCCAAGACCTAGAGGGAGGGGGACATACTGTCAGCTACCAAGGAGGCATCAGCATAAAACCAATTTTTTTTTCTTTTTTTAATTGAACATAGTTGATTTAAAATGTCGTTCATCATTAGTCTCAGGTGTACCGCACAGTGACTCAGTCATACACACACACGTACATCTGTATCTATATCTATTCTTGGTCAGTCTTTTCCCTAATAGGTTGCACTCATTGTGTGCTAACCTGCTTCAGTTATGTCTGACTCTGTGAGACCCCATGGACTGTAACTAGCCGGGTTCCTCTGTCCATGGGATTTTCCAGGCCCTCCTCCGAGGGATTTTCCCAACCTGGGGATCGAATCAGGGTCTCTTACTTCTCCTGCGTTGGCAGGCAGGTTCTTTATAACTACCACCACCTGGGAAGCCCCTAGGTCACCTACACATCAGACCTAAACTTTCAAAGGAATCAGAGAGGGTGTCAGAGCCAGGGTGACCAAGACTGCACAGGCCACCCCAAGACGTCAACAGGACGGCTGATGGCTGGGTTCCAAACTTTTAAAACTCAGGCATGCATCTTTCTGTTGACATAATGCTCTAAATAAATCATGATTCTTTCCCAAGCTTGGGCCTGCACTATAGCTCTCTACAATGAAGACCCCAACATCCATTTATAATATTATTTCCATGGGAAACTTTATTCTACTTTCAAACTTGGGATTTCAGCCAGTACCAACCAGACTCTCAGGCCTGCAGTCCAAGCAGAACACTCGAGGAGTGAAGAGATCTCTGGGGAACATTTGATGTTCTGTTGCTAAGTCATGTCCGACTCTTTGCGATCCCATGGACTGCAGCACGCCAGGCTTCCCTGTCCTTCACCATCTCCCAGAGTTTGCTCAAATTCATATCCACTGAGTTGGTGATGTTATTCAACCATCTCATCCTCTGTTGCCCGCCTTGGGGGACTCCTGCATTTGGACTCCAGGCATATTGCTAATAATCCCAACCCTTCTTCGGAGCAGAAGTAGACTAAACATTCACAGTGATGATGACAAAAGCTGAGCCCATAAAAGCTCCCAGCACCCAGCCGGGCATTTTCTATGGAGAAATGTCCACCATCATCTCCTGAAGCTTTGTTTCTGCTGTCGTCTCTCTTCTCTCCTTCTGTGACTCCAGCTGTGCTTGCACTATACTTTTTCACCGTACCATGTACGTCTTTATCTTCTTTTCTTTATTTTCCGTATTTTATTTGTCTGAGTTTCAGTTTGGAATTATTCTGACCTATCTTCCAGTTCTTTTTAAAGATGTATTGAACATGATGATAAACCCATTTATTGATTTTCTGATATCAGTTATTGCACTTTTTCCACCATAAAATTTTCACAGTACAGTTTTCGATGGCATGCCAAAGTCTATCATGACTTTTATTTCCTTGAATATAATAAACATGCATATATTATTATTTTATTTTTTTAATATTTACTTTATTTATGTATTTGGCTGTGCTGGGACTCAGTTGCAGCACACTGGATTTTCATGGCATCATCCAGAATCTTCTAGTTTAAAGTACATTGTCTAGATTCTAGTTTGGTTTCTATTGTTTGTGGAAAAGTTTTCAGTCGAATTGTCCTGTCTCCCACTATCACTGGTCAAGTTTAAGTCCTGGAAGCATCACCCAAGGACAGGGAATCAGAGCAGCCTGTCCAGGGATATAGGTCTCCAAGCACAAGATGCCCCCCAGGTCTTCTCTGACTCTGGGATGGTGTTTAAAAAGAACAGGTGGCCTCGATTCTGGGATGTCATCCACCCCAAAAAAACTGTTCCTAGTAAGAAAATATTTATGCCATTTTTAAATGCCATCCCATCCTACTGCCGTTACCTTTGTCTGCCTCTTGTTGTTCCAGCACTGGCGGATCTAGTGGATTAAAGACTCCCGCATTCCATCAATCATCGAGGGCTCTGGCCCCAGAGCGGGTGGTGGCCTCTCCATCCTGCAGGTGGCAAAGGCATGTCCTAGGAGTTCTAGGGAAACTGAAGTCGAGTATTTGGCGTGGGAAAAGGTAAGCACCAGGGGCTCCATCTCTCTACCAGCCTGGCTTCCCTCTGCCTCACTCCTCCGACAAGTTAAAGAAGGAAAAGAACAAGGAAGATGCTTCTTAAAAGGGGAAGAACGGCGAGTCCCATCACCCTCCACTTCCGACATAGCAGCCCCGCTGCTTCTCAGCTTTTTCAGAGAGCCCTTTGTCCTGATGCACAGACTCTGTGCAGCCAAGCAGACATTGCCGTGTGTCTGAGTCTTACAAAGTGTGACCTTAACTGTTTAAAAATTTGTCTAATCTTGTGTTTTACTTAATCTCACTTAGTTCCAGAGGAACCACCAGCTCTTCTGTCACCTTTCTTTCCGCTCAAGCAGCGCACGTGTGGGGTGGTGACTGGGCAAGCCAGGTTCTCCGGACAAATGGCAGAGACAAATGGCCCCCTGTTCCCAGCGGGGAACCCACCAGCCTGCACAGGCTCCCTGTACCAACGTGGGATTTTATTGTTCTATAATGTTCTTACAAAACACCCAATATTCACTCTTTCCAAGTTGCAGGTCTAGCAAATAAGGACACAGAATGATCATAATTGTAGCTTCTAATGTGGTTTCCAGTGACTCCTGACGCCTGGTATTTGGTCCCCTGTGTGTAGGCCTGGGGGTTTCCCAGGTAGCACAGTAGTAAAGACCCTGCCTGCCATTGCAGGAGTCGTAAGAGACACTGGTTCGATCCCTAGGTCAGGAATATCCCCCGGAGGAGGGCATGGCAACCCACTTCAGTATTCTTGCCTGGAGAATCCCATGGACAGAGGAGCCTGGTGGGTTACAGTCCATGAGTTGCAAAGAGTCTGATACAACTGAACCGACTTAGCACAGACATGTGGCCTAGATCTAACAACTTGCTCTTAAAAAGTAGAAAAATGGTGAAAGTGGCAGATGTCAGCCCCCGTGTTGGGTTTTAGAACACTGAGACTTGGTCCCCCTTTCTCACCAGGTTGCCCGCCCCCAGCCTGAGGCTCCTGGAAACAGAAACATCGGAGCCACAGCTCTCGGTGACCATCCAGGGCTCTCTGCTATCCTTAAGATCAGCTGGTACCGCCACACCATGAATTTGTCCTTCAAGTGGGAAGTGCAGCCGTGGTCCCCAAGGGCTCTCGGACTTGGGTAAGGAGGCGTGGCCCTCCTTCCCTCCAGCCCCTGGAGCCTGTCCCAAGGGCAGTGGAACCAAGAAGATCCAGCATGGGGGGAACTTTAAGAGGACTGGAAGGAAACCAAACCAGGAAACACAGGTGTTTAGGAGACTGCACACATCTGCTGCATTTTTACTGCGCATCTACTATATGCCAGGTGTTTTCACAGATGACGGTGGCCAGTCTATTGTGTTAGAGCTAAGACTCTACACAGAAACTCAGCAGGTGCTCATGCTCAGTGCTTCAGGGCAGGCAGATGGAATCCTTCCTATAACCTGACCCTGACAAGCCTGACAGCTGCTGTCCTCAGACCACTCGCGGGCCTGAGTTAACACTCAACACTTTGCTGACCCCAAGCTGAGCTCCTACATGATGCAGAAAGTTAGCTGCTGTGATCCTTTGTCACGACACTAGATTGCAGCACTTACACATGCTCCCTCATCGGCCAGAAGCAAACAGTCAACATACCTGCGAGGTACTGATAAGCCGAGACGCCGGCCTCTGATCACAACTCGCCTACCTTCCTGACTGTCACTCTTCTCCATAAACAGTGATAGTTTTTGACCCATGACAGGTGAGGAATCATCCTATACGTCTGAGGGTCAACTGGATTCCGCCCAGACTTGATGCCCATGCTAGATTCAGGAGGGGAGGTCACAGAAGGGAGGAGATGTATTTGTGGGGGGCTGGGCATCAGAAGGCGGGGGCTGAGCCTGCAGAGTCCACGGGGAGCCATTCTCATAACCATCATGCTGGCTTGACTTTTTCACGGCTCTGTCCCTCGGTCATCCAGCACTTCTATGAGCGTTTCACAGACTTTACAAAACACACAGATAAGGCAGCAGTGAATTTCCAACTGGGAGGGAGATTATTTAATACTCCCCTCCTCGATTTCCATCTATGTTCTTTGGGAATAAATGCTAAACTAGCACACTCAGTTTAAGAAATTTGACCAGGAAACACAAGGCTGCCCGCATCACGGCTACCAGGAGAACCTCCACCTCTTCACGCTGATGGGAGGGGATCAACGTGTTTGAACTTCATGTACCAACAACGTGAAGTTGTCCTTGTGGATAAATCAAGATTTGTAGACGTACAACTCTTTAAGAAGTTTATTTTAGGGCCAAGAAAGAAAATATGTAGTTTATACTTCGCAAGATAGGAACTGTCTCTTGTATGAATCACTGAATATTTCCAGAAGAGAATATTCCCAGAGACGCTGGGGGTCAACACCTTCCGTGCACTGTGAACATCCCATAAAGGATGAGTCTCAGGCCACTCTGACTGATTCCTGATTGCAGAAAATGAGATGTGGATCCTCTGATAGGTGTGTATCTATTTACAAACTGCACACATGCAAAACTGTACTAAGATATTAGACAGCCTGCAGGACATAACCAAGAGTAGAAATTTTTAAAAGAATGACCTACTAGGATCTTCTCAATACTATGCCACCAAATACAGAAATTCCTGGATGCCAAGGCTGGCATTAGCTGCAACTGCCCCAGCTCCCAGATTTCACGTCTTTGTTCAACCAAATAGCCTCATCGGTGTCACAGACAGATTTACAATCAATACAGTACAGCACTGGGGGGAAGGACTCGATCTACGTGTGCCCTCCACCTCCTTGACACACAGAGACCGGGAAACAGGGACGAAGCCCCCAGAGGCTAGAACCACACCGTGTGGATGGGAGGCTGGAGGCAGCCACCTTTCAACTCCCTGGGCTGGGAAGCAGAAGCCGCTGTGCGGAGAGAAGCTAAGCCAAGTGGCCCAAAGACGGATCTGGTACCTTCCTGAGGCCCAGCTACATTCCTGCTCTGGGTTCTGCGGGACACTCTGTATCTTTCTTAACTGGGTCTCAGGGCACATGGAAGGCCCCCGACGGTCACAGGAAGCTACAGGTGGCACTAGTGGCAAAGATCCTCCCTGACGATGCAAGAGACCCAAGAGACTCAGGTTCAATCCCTGGCTTAGCAAGATCACCTGGAGAAGGGAATGGCAATCCACTACAGTATTCTTGCCTGGGAGATCCCATGGACAGAGGAGCCTGGCGGCCTATAGTCCATGGGGTCACAAAGAGTCGGATGTGACTGAAGTGACTTAGCACAGGGCACATTGGAACCTGCCCCGCCGACCATGGGAAGCACAGCAGAAGGCTGCCCTTCCGAAGCTGGAGCCCCAGGAGGAAGCATCTGTAAGGCTTTTACTGCTGACCCCGGTCACTTCCCCCCACCTCCAGGCCCACTCCTCCCGTCCCTGGACTAGGCCATCACATCATCACACGCACTGTTTTTTGCAGGCAGTTACAACCAAACCATAACGTCGTGTGCTGCTCTCCCATCAAATAGGAGGCTGGAAAATGTCACCTGACGTCTGGGCCTGGCCAGCAGTAAAGTCTGGCTGCCTCCAACCGGGGCACCCCCTCAGCCACTCACGAACCTTGGGCGTATTTCATCTGCCTCTCAGGTCATGGTCATGGCTTAAAGGCATTGCTACACATGCACTCAGAATCCAAGTGACAGGACGAGAATGTCCATTTCTACATTCTAGCTTTACAAAAACACAACTGATTGACTTTATTAAAAAAACAAAACAAGGAAGAAAAAGCAATGATCTGGGAAAGATGATGACTTGTTCCAGGGGTGAGCTCACTATTCGGGTTTCAACTTGGACCCTTCTGTCCACTCAGGCTCTGACTCTGGGGACCCATCCACGCTGCCCCCGCCTCCCCCACCGGACTCTCTCTCTTCAAGCAGGCAGGAAGATTGCAGTTTGATTGAGGCAACCAGGCCAGAAGTTGCTAGATAATAATTTGGTCAGACAAACCAAAGGAAGTGTGTTTCTTCACTCGGTGGTTTGGACAGCTTGAGTGGTCAGGGATGGGACTAAAGACCTCCTCTGATCTGAGAGCACAAACTTCTGTTCCACCGTGACCTGACCACATGACCCAAGCAGCTCAGATCAAACTTTGCTTTCCTACCCATGAATCTGGTGCCTTACCCAATCCAGCACAAAAGAGACTTGCCCAAGGTCTGACGTGTATAGACACACACAGGTAAATCTGACACGATCCTGTTTGTGTGCCTGCCTCTATCCCAGAAAAGGATTAGAATATTTAACTGAGCTTCCCAAGTGTATCTGGCGACCAGGAACACAGAGTCAGCCAGGACAAGTAGACAGCGGCAACATTCTGCCGTTCTGCTGACTGAAGGAAAACATTTTGGAACTTGAGTTTTCTATGACGTTTGATCTGGACTCTAGATCCAAACCAGCTCGATGTTCATGCGTCCTCAAAACAGTAGCCACAAGGCTGGCCAGCATCACTGCACCGTCCGTTTGCCTGCATGCTCAGTCATGGCCAACTCTTTGTGACGCCAAGGACTGTAGCTCGCCAGGCTCCTCTGTCCATGGGATTCTCCAGGCAAGAATACTGGAGTGAGTTTCCATGCCCTCCTCCATGGGATGTTCCTGACCCAGGGATCAAACCACATGTCCTGAGTCTTCTGCATTGGCAGGCAGATTCATGACCACTGAGCCACCTGGGAAGTCCCAGGTGTCTATTAGCTTCCCTAAAAAAGGTGAAACATCAGTACACATCTATTCTCTGTAACATCCGCACCTGATAATGCCATGAAGTCACCAAGTACCAGCGTCCTACCCTCTGATCCATGGGCTGGGTTACCAGCTACTGTTCAATCTAGAGCTCAGCATGGGAGACAACGACCCAGTGCCAAGAAAAGGAAGAAATGAACAGCAAGGGCCCTGGCACCGGGGGTGGGGGCTTCCTCAGCCCCACTGTGTACCCTGGAGTCCACTCACCACGTGGCAGGGCAGACAGGGGCACCAAGAAAATCTCAGAGTGGTTCTCAAGCAGACGGCATCCCAGGGGGACACCCAGGACCTGCCTCCCCTATAGGAGAGGAGTCTCCGAGATTTCTTCCTGTGTGCAAAAGAAATTATGCATGCTCTCTTTTCTGAGCTAAAAGATCCAAATCTGATAGCTATTCGGGAATAACTTTGTAAACCTTAATCATAATTGTTTTGTTCTTCTGAGTTGTTCCTTGTCTCTTTTAACTGGAGGAAAACATGAAGAGAACTCCAAGGAAATAGACCCCAAGAGATCACAACCCAGAGTGTGAGACACATGGGGTGTACATCCTAGGAGATGCTGTGAAAATAACAGTCAGGAGGTGGCCTGTAGGGAAACTGGAACTCATGATAGCCCCCCAGCCCACCCACAAACTAAGTGTGCAGGGGAGCAGAATTTGGGGGTGGTCAGAGTGTATGTTTGGGATCTGACACACGAGATTTAATTTTCTTACTAGTTCTCTGTGCTTCTGTTCCTTCCTCTGAAACAGGAGCAGTAGCAGGGCCCGCCAAGTAGCACTGTGGTAAAGATTAAACAAGATAATACATCCACAGCACTGAGAACTGTGCTGGCTGTCATCATGGGGATTATGCAGCCATTCAAAAGAATGAAGTCTACTTGCAGGAGCTGCTATATATGGAAAGCATTCCAAGATCTATAGATTGAAAAAATCAGTTTTCAGGTCTGTAGTGACTTCTTTATTTTAAAAAAATATCTGGTGTGTGAGCACAAGCCTGAAACACATCTTAAAAAAAAAAATCACACAGATACATTAACAGTAGCCATCCAAGATTGGAAGCAAATTCCAAGAGATAGAGGACAGGGAAGCCTGGTGTGCTGTAGTCCATGGGGTCGCAGAGAATCAGACAAGACTGAGCGACTGAACAACAACAAAGATTGGGAACGCTGTACCTTTTTGTAGCCTTTGAACTCTATAATTCTACACAAAGGATTCCTTGGGTCTATTTTTAAGTAGGAACAGATGTGATCCTACGTAGAGGAATCAGCATGCACATTCTGTTTCCTTCTTTAAGCTCTGTATAAACCTAACTTTTTCCACTAACATGTTTTCCCCACACTCCTTTGTATTATCCAAAATTTAAAGGGCCATCACCCAAGTCACAGATTCTGGCCTCTATGGGATGCGCCTCATTGTGATTTTGCTGATCAGAGTGAGCAAAACAAAGGTGGATTTACAGGAACCCTGCTAGAAGCCAGCCCCATCACTGACGCCCTATGTGTCATATGTCTCTGATGGCAAAATGTTAATATTGGGACCTAAACCCTCTGCCTCCTAACTATTCACGTTTAAACCATATCACATGTGGAAGTAGTCTACACTTGTAGTTTTTGTTGAGGTGCAATTTTCATAACACAAAATTAATCATTTTAAAGTGAACAATTCAGGGGCTTCCCTGGTGGCTCAGTGGTAAAGAATCCACCTGCCAACATGGGAGACATGGGTTCCATTCTTGACCTGGGAAGATCCCACAAATTGTGGAGCAACTAAGCCCGTGCACCACAACTCTGAGCCTGTGGTCTAGAGCCCAGGAGCTGCAACTACTGAAGCCCACGCCTAAAGTCCGTGCTCTGCAACACCCCCTCGCACAGCCCAGGGAAGCCAGCAAAGCACTAGGGGAGCTGCTTTGGGAGCCCACACTTGGGAAAGAACGTGGCTTCCCAAACAGCGGGTCCTCCCACTAAAGCCTCATCAATTCCAACCTCAGGACTTCAGTCCCTGTGATACATCACTTAGTGATGTCCCCCCAAATCTGGAGCTGCCATGTCCCAGGGTGCCACTGGCCATCTCACATTTCCAACACAAGATTCTCCAGCAGGAATCATACCTGCCCAAAAGCAGCACCTGCCAGGGGCCTGCCCAGGACCAGCCGCTCGCCTGACAGGAATGGGCTCGAGAACCAGGGACCCGGGCTACTGGCCAAGTGGAGAAGACCCACTCTGCCTCGGGGACTGTAGCTCAAGGGGCATGCCTTATGCCCCAGACACCTACTCTATTGTCCCTTCTTTCTAGCACTGGTGCAATGGGGCCAGAAGATGTGTCTGGATGGTATGAGTTGCCTCTGGGTGAACGTTAGCCCATCACAGAATTTTAAAATTTGCATTTGGAGAAGTAAAAACACTTTTACAGTAACATGGTGTAATCCTGGTGCAATAAGGCAAACTAAGGTAACTTTTGAGCAAATCGACTTGTTTTTCCAGAAGCATCGGGGAAGTAGATGACCTTTACCAGTCCTCCTGGAGAGGAAGAACTTCCTTCTATTGAGAAGTTATCACATGACAGGCAGGGGCCCCCATGGTCTCATGTTACCTGTGCTGCGTAACTGTTACTTGCTGGGACAGACACTGTTACCAACATTATACCAGTGAGGGATCTGAGTCTAGGAAGCTCCACAAACCAGCTTAAAGCTTATTTCTCTCTCCTTAGAATCCAGAGTCTGAGAAATGGCTCATGTCAAAGATTCAGTCAAGTAATAAACCTGCTGTCTTCAAATTTCATATGCCGGCAGTGACCTTGTTAGGACATGAAAGGGGCATATGGGAGAGGATCATTGCTGCCGTTCATCCTTTAGAAAAAGAGCCCTGAGATTTAGCAGGTCACCCCTGCTGTCGAGGTGGTCAGGAGACTAGGTTCCAACAAATGGGATAGAAGCAGAGGCAATAAATTGACCCCCAAATCCATCAGAGCAGTCCTGAATCAGCTACCAGAGCTGACCAAGAAAAAAACGATAATTTCTCTCCTGCCTAAGTCCCTGGACTTTGGGATCTCAGCCTGTATCCTCATCAACACAGTGCATTATAGAATTTAAAAACCCACACATCCCTCTAAACAAACTAAGAATTATCCTTAGATAATTATCCTTGTTGGACCTCATCATCTGCTTATTCCTCATTCATTTATAAGGAAGATTCATTCTGGCCCTGTGTCTGAAATCTCACAATTTCCAAATCTAAATTGATAAGCTTTACTTATACATCTATATACAAATATGACAGTACACCATTTATTTAAACCCATATTCTTTCTAGACTACGCCCTTCTTTGGAAAATGCCACTTACCCACATTTAGCTATTGGGCAGATGCTCTGTCTGCGCAGACCCAGTTTCCCACCACCCGGGGCTTGCAGGACATCATCTGACCCGGGTTGCGCTCTCTGCCCCACAGGGCAGCTCTGGCCCTTCTTCAGCAGTTGCATCCACTTCCACGCATAAGGCCCAGCAGGGGTGCCACGGCAGCCAGCATCCTTTACACACTGGCTGCCTGCCAAGACCAAATTGTTGATAATCCTGTCTTGTTGGTTACCATTAGGGCAGACAAAACTCTTTTTAAGACCATTCAGTAACAGGGGCCCTTGAAAGAAGTAGAAGGGGGTGGGGTATCTGCTGGAACCCCCTGACCCTGACTTAGATGCCTTAAGCTATATAGTTCAGCTGCAGCACACATAATCAACTGTCGTTCCCTGAGATTATATGACAGGTACGGGTCAATTTGTCCTAGCCTGCCATTTTCTGCCTTCTCAACGACCTATTACCAATCTAAGATTGATCTGCTGTGACACCTGCTGTTTCTCATGACCAGAATAATAAACACAAGCTATTCGCATTGGCTACTCCATTTTTGATCAAGAGCCGCAGTCGGGGACGACAGACATCTGCCCATTAGGAACGGCACGTAATTAACAGCAGTATTTACCCGCTCCCCCCGGGGATACCACGCAGGAGAGAGAAAACAGACTATCACCGAGACAGACCAACACCGCCCTTGCCCTCCTGAATTATGGCAGCTACACTCCATCTCCCACTCAGCCTCAACTGCAACTGAAATAAATACGCTTTCAGATTTAAATGACCTATACTGTAAATCCATATTATCCATGTATTTTCACTATATTATGTGTATCAGGAAGCTGTGTGTGTGATCACCTGCTTCAGAGACAGGACTGGGGCTGACCTTCAGCTGGGGGACAGATGGAATTGCCAGCCCTGCCACAATAAGACTCCTGCAGAATCAGACTGGCATACAGAACTGTGCTTTTTATGGCACTTGATTGGAATTTTTATGTGCTTGACCTTGTCACGGGAGCAAAATCCATCATCTATGGAAATCACAAAACTGACCGTGTCACCTTGGCACACCATTCAAAACCAATTAGCTGATCTTCTGCTAGACACATAAATCCATTGATCCATTTTTACAACTGGCATATAAAACATTCATAAATGCAAACAGGTGATACATTTTAATCGACACTTGAAAGAGTAAAGTGAAGACCACACAGATTTAAAAATAAAAATAATGACCTCTGGTTCTTCTCATCCAATATTTCAAAGCACTACCTTTTAGTCTTAGTTGGAAATTCACATAAAACAGCACTTTGCTTTTAATATATATTTGTGTATTCTAACACAGATTATACAATATTTCAAGCAAATTTATCACCACTGGAGTCTGAAGGCTTTTTAGAAACTGAAAGCGTGACCCACTGGAGACTTCTTTTGCCTTCAGTAAGTCTAATTAATTATTAACATTTGCTGAATTGCCTTTGGGCACCCAGTATCATGCTAACACAATCAGTAAATATTTACCAAGAACTCCCAGGTTGAATGCCACTATTTTCTTATTCTGAGTTGTCAAGAAATTTATAAATGAACAAATTTCAGCTCTGACTATGAATGAACAAGCAGGAACTCCCTCTCTGTCACAGGGAAGGCTCCGCGGCCTCCAGCATCACAGGGCACTGCCTACAGGGAGGCCCCGGGCCAGCTCGGTCCCCCTGCGGACCCGACAGGAGACAGATCGGTGACAGCAATGGGCAGCCAGCTTCCACAGCCTCAGCTCTGGGTTCAAGATCCAAAGTCCAAACGCAACATTAAACGTCTTAATGGCAAAGAAGATGCTGTTTACTCTCTACATGGAGATGGCAAAGAGTGAGGAAAAGTGCCCCTTTTCAAAAGAAGAAATAGATTTTGTGAGAAAAAGATCACATGCAAGACGCCCAGCACATGCTGCTGATGTGAGACCGCTGTTCCATCACCTGGCACCGTGAGGCGTGAGCTCTGTTAAGACCTCAGGACCAGAAGAGCACCACTGCGGGACGCGGTGAGCCGCACAGGTTACTCATCAGATTCTCAGGAAACTGGAGAGCCGTGGTAACAGCCGAAATCACGCCTCAACCCCAGGCCAACCATAAGTCTGCGGGCACAGCTCCCCACTGTCGCCTGGCTCCCAGGCCAGGTCTGGGACACAGACTTCAGGTTGTTCAAACTAGGCCACCTGCCCATAGCTGTGCTGCCCGAGAGGTACTCAGCCTCCTTGAGTCTATTCAGAGGCAGGATCTGCTTCCCTCCAAAATTAAGACTCTAAGGAATTTCCTAAAATAACACACAAACACCAACCACATTTGTTCCGGGTAATTCTGTGGCTTCTACAACTCAGACTGGGAGCCACACCCAACTCCAGATGAAACTCAGTTTAGTTCTCAGACAGAAGCAGCTCTTTCCTCAGGTACTTTGCAGGGGCTCGGAGAATCCTGCCCACCCTATATGTGACCTGGAAACTAACCCAAGGAAGTCTTCTATCCCATGATATGTGAGGATTACAGGTAACAAGAAGTGTTAACATTCCATTCAAAGGGAGCTCTGTCTGTCAGAGGGCAATGAGCCCATCTCACACCCATGAGATTTCACCAGTCATGTGCGTGGATTCACGTATGAGGGCTCATGGGAGGGATCAGATCAGATCAGTCGCTCAGTCGTGTCCGACTCTTTGCGACCCCATGAACCGCAGCACGCCAGGCCTCCCTGTCCATCACCAGCTCCTGGAGGTCACTCAGACTCGCATCCAGCGAGTCAGTGATGCCATCCAGCCATCTCATCCTCTGTCGTCCCCTTCTCCTCCTGCCCTCAATCCCTCCCAGCATCAGAGTCTTCTCCAATGAGTCAACTCTTCGCATGAGGTGGCCAAAATACTGGAGTTTCAGCTTTAGCATCATTCCTTCTAAAGAAATTCCAGGATTGATCTCCTTCAGAATGGACTGGTTGGATCTTCTTGCAGTCCAAGGGACTCTCAAGAGTCTTCTCCAACACCACAGTTCAAAAGCATCAATTCTTCGGCGCTCAGCCTTCTTCACAGTCCAGCTCTCACATCCATACATGACCACAGGAAAGACCATAGCCTTGACTAGGCGAACCTTTGTTGGTAAAGTAATGTCTCTGCTTTTGAATATGCTATCTAGGTTGGTCATAACTTTCCTTCCAAGGAGTAAGCGTCTTTTAATTTCATGGCTGCAGTCACCATCTGCAGTGATTTTGGAGCCCAGAAAAACAAAGTCTGACACTGTTTCCACTGTTTCCCCATCTATTTCCCATGCAGTGATGGGACCAGATGCCATGATCTTCGTTTTCTGAATGTTGAGCTTTAAGCCAACCTTTTCACTCTCCACTTTCACTTTCATCAAGAGGCTTTTTAGCCCCTCTTCACTTTCTGCCATAAGGGTGGTATCATCTGCATATCTGAGGTTATTGATATTTCTCCCGGCAATCTTGATTCCAACTTGTGTTTCTTCCAGTCCAGCATTTCTCATGATGTACTCTGCATATAAGTTAAATAAACATGGTGACAATATGCAGCCTTGACGTACTCCTTTTCCTATTTGGAACCAGTCTGTTGTTCCATGACCAGTTCTAACTGTTGCTTCCTGACCTGCATACAGATTTCTTAAGAGGCAGATCAGGTGGTCTGGTATTCCCATCTCTTTCAGAATTTTCCATAGTTTATTGAGGGAAGATGAGTCTAAAGACAGAGGAGGGGCCGGCAGCAGAGTGGCTGGGACACAGCACCCAGGACATGTGGATCCGCCCCCAGAGCAGGAGCAGAGGTTGCCAGCTGGGAAGCAGGTGGCAGTCCATGGTCCCAGGAACTGTGTCCATACCTCTCTTGGGTGACTCCTGGAAGTGATGGGAGCCCAGGAGAATGGGATGACACTTCGGGTTCAGGTTGGGACTCCTGACAGAGAGGAGGAATCAGACTTTTAGAAAGAATAAGGACCTGTGCCTCTGGATTCACACTTGATACTGAAGAGTGTCCTTCTGAAAGTAGCCTCTGCCCCTCCTGAGTGGCGACAAGCAGTGCTGGACCCGCTGTGATTCGGGGTCATTGTTTCACTGACCAGAGAGTATACCCTACAGTCCATCACCACAGGTATCAGAAAGCTTCAGCCTGTCACAACAAGGACTCCAGCCCTGCTCTATTTGTGGGAGATGAAGGATCCAGGATCCAGGATCATTTTAAATGGACTGTGTTACAGGTTAAGCTCAATGTATCACTAACTTTCCCATTGACATAGCACTTTCTGGACTAACTCCAGTAGAAGTAATCCCACTCATACTGAAGAGGGAAAAATAAAGAAACACAGCATGGAAAATACCCCAGTGCTGTAGATGGTGGAAACTGTTAACTCATCATTTCGCCTACGTATTTTTCTAAAACTGGTCGAAACACAGAAGCCATCGCACTTCAGAGATGGGTACCACCAGTTGAGGCTCAGCTCACTACATCACTCTTTCCCTTTAGCGCCTCTCAAATTTTTCACTCATTAAAGCATCTTCCACTAACCACTGAATGAATTCCATATATGCAATGTTCCAGATTATCATTCTCGGTAAGATGAACATTGGCACAGATGAACAAAACTCGCAATACACTCAGCACCTAGGAAAGCTTGTGCTCATTAATATTAATATTTGTTCCATGAGCAAACCAATCAACTAGATCATACTTACAGCCCTGGATGTCCAAGACCTGTGCACCATTCAGTACCCAAAAGCAGGTTCCTTCACACGATTTCTAAATTTTCCTGAATCTGATAGATTCAGAAATCAGTACATTTTTTAGTAGAACAATACAGAGTCCATAAACAGACACAAATACATATGGGGACTTCATTTATGATAAAAAAAATAACATATCAGACAAGTGAATAATGATGAATTAATCAATAAACGGCATTAAAACAACTACCTAGATATTTGGAGTAAAGAAAAAAATATCTGAATCCCAACCTGACTCTGTACCAAAATAAATTTCACATGATAAAAAAATATTTTTTAATTAAAAATTTTAAGACACTGTGAATGAACAAAAGAAAAATTAAAATATAGGTTAAATTTTTACAATATTAAAATATGGAAGCACTTTCTAAGCAAGACATAAACACCAAAACTATAAAGGAAAATACTGATATATTTGACTAAATAAAGAGTTTAAAATATTAATATGATTTTTAATTCAGCAAAAAAAAAAGCAAACTAGAGAGCAACAAATTGAAGAAAGGCTTGTGCAATACAAATGACAAAGGGTTTGGTTTCTTAATATACAAAGTGTTCTCACAAGTCAATAAGAAAAATAACCCAATAAAAATCAGGTAAATGATGTGAATGTGTAGGTAACAAGAAATATAGCTAGTCAATAAACATATAACAATGCTCAGAGTCATAAAGAAATCATATCAGAACAGATTATCATCTTTTATCTATAATATCAGCAAAGGTAAAAAGTTTTGATGATATTCAATGTTGGTAAAGGTGCAGAATATCATTCATAAACACGTACTGGGAATATCCTGGTTTTTAATTTTTTTTTTTTTGGCTATGCCTCATAGCTTGTGAGACCTTAGTTCCCTGATCATGGATTGAACCTGAGTCCCTGGCAATGGAAGCATAGAATCCTAGCCATTAGGCCTCCAGGGAATTCCCAGGAATATTCTACTCTTAGATCTGGACATTTACATAGGTCAGTTTAATTTGTCAAAATCCACTGTGCACTATAAGATCTATGAGCTTTTTTGCAAGAACCTTAAACTTCAGTACAAAAATGTAAAGAATATGTTACATCACCATGAGATATCACCTTAAACCTGTTAGAATGGCCATCACCAAAAAGACAAGAGACAACAGGTTGTAGTGAAAATGTAGTGAAAAGGGAACCCTTGTGCTCTGTGGTGGGAATGTAAATTGGTCTAACACTATGGGAAATAATATTGATGTTCCTCAAAAAATTAAAAATAGATTTAACATATGATCTAGTAATTCCATTTCTGGGCTTATACCCGAAGGAAACGAACACAGGATTTCAACGAAATATCTGTACCCCATGTTAACCACAATATTATTCACAAGAGCCCAGATATGGAAACAATCCAAATGCTCATCAATGAATGAATGGATAAAAAGGAAGTAGTACAAATAGACAAGAGAGTATTATTCAGCCTTGAGGAAGGAAGACATCCTCTCATCTGTGACCACATGGATGGACCTTGAGCACATGATGCTATGTGAAATAAGTCAGAGAAAGACAAGTACTGGGTGCTACCATTTATATGTTAAATCTGAAAAAGTTAAACCTATAAGAAACGGACAGTAAAATGGTGGTAACCAGGGGATGTGGCTTCAGCGGGGGGAGGGGGGTAAGACTGCTATTGTTAAGGGCACAAAGTTGTAACAAGTAGTGAATAAGCCATTGAGATTTAAGGCACACTATGATGAATCCTGAAAGATGATGCTGTGAAAGTGCTGCACTCAATATGCCAGCAAATTTGGAAAACTCAGCAGTGGCCACAGGACTGGAAAAGGTCAGTTTTCATTCCAATCCCAAAGAAGGGCAATGCCAAAGAATGCAATTGCACTCATCTCACAGGCTAGTAAAGTAATGCTCAAAATTCTCCAAGCCAGGCTTCAGCAATATGTGAACCATGAACTTCCTGATGTTCAAGCTGGTTTTAGAAAAGGCAGAGGAACAAGAGATCAAATTGCCAACATCCACTGGATGATGGAAAAAGCAAGAGAGTTCCAGAAAAACATCTATTTCTGCTTTATTGACTATGCCAAAGCCTTTGACTGTGTGGATCACAATAAACTGTGGAAAATTCTGAAAGAGATTGGAATACCAGACCACCTGACCTGCCTCTTGAGAAATCTGTATGCAGGTCAGGAAGCAACAGCTAGAACTGGACATGGAACAACAGACTGGTTCCAAATAGGAAAAGGAGTTCATCAAGGCTGTATATTGTCACCCTGTTTATTTAACTTCTATGCAGAGGACATCATGAGAAACGCTGGACTGGAAGAAACACAAGCTGGAATCAAGATTGCTGGGAGAAATATCAATAACCTCAGATATGCAGATGACACTACCCTTAAGGCAGAAAGTGAAGAGGAACTCAAAAGCCTCTTGATGAAAGTGAAAGTGGAGAGGAAAAAGCTGGCTTAAAGCTCAACATTCAGAAAACAAAGATCATGGCATCCGGTCCCATCACTTCCTGGGAAATAGATGGGGAAACAGTGGAAACAGAGTCAGACTTTCTTTTTCTGGGCTCCAAAATCACTGCAGATGGTGACTGCAGCCATGAAATTAAAAGACGCTTACTCCTTGGAAGGAAAGTTATAACCAACCTAGATAGCATATTCAAAAGCAGAGACATTACTTTGCCAACAAAGGTTCGTCTCGTCAAGGCTATGGTTTTTCCTGTGGTCATGTATGGATGTGAGAGTTGGACTGTGAAGGAGGCTGAGTGCCGAAGAATTGATGCTTTTGAACTGTGGTGTTGGAGAAGACTCTTGAGAGTCCCTTGGACTGCAAGGAGATCCAACCAGTCCATTCTAAAGGAGATCAGCCCTGGGATTTCTTTGGAAGGAATGGTGCTCAAGCTGAAACTCCAGTGCTTTGGCCATCTCATGTGAAGAGTTGACTCTTGGAAAAGACTCTGATGCTGAGAGGGATTGGGGGCAGGAGGAGAAGGGGATGACAGAGGAAGAGATGGCTGGATGGCATCACTGGCTCAATGGACGTGAGTCTGAGTGAACTCCGGGAGTCGGTGATGGACAGGGAGGCCTGGCATGCTGCGATTCATGGGGTCGCAAAGAGTCAGACACGACTGAGCGACTGAGCGGAGCTGATGATGAATACAGACAAAAACTGTACAATTATGCAATGTGACAAATGTGACTACATCAGCAATCATATTACAACACATAAGTGTATACACACCTAACCTTAAACTCAGTGGTAAAGAATTTGCCTGCTAAGGCAGGAGATGCAGAAGACTTGGGTTTAATCCCTGGGTCAGGAAGATCCCCTGGAAGAGGAAATGGCAACCCACTCCAGTATTCTTGCCTGGAAAATCCCATGGACAGAGGAGCCTGGTGGGCTACAGTCCATGGGATCGCAAAGGGTTGGACTTGACTGAGCGACTGAGCTCACACCTTAAACTTATTCAGTGTTAATGTCAAATTAATTTTTTTTTAATTAAAGAGTATGTTACAAATGGGGTCAAATTCATGAAAAGAATGAAGTTCTACAATATCACACAGTAAATCAAAAGCTATTACTTATCACCTATGCCTTGCCAGATCCCATGGCTAAGCAGATTAAATAAAACTTAATTGGAGATCCTCTTGTGCAAAGAATCTACTTAGACTCTCTTAAGCCTCAAGATTATCAGGGTGTAAAATGGTTTTTGGAAGAAGAGGTAAGAGAATTTTTCAACATGACATGCCAGGCCGGGTCAGAGGGGTTGTCCATGCAAACTGCCGGCATTTTACAAAGCGGGAATCTGGACCCCAGTAGCTATGTGATCTCCCAGGGGAATCGAGCTAGGACGTGACAAAGCGAGAGCAAGCCACCTCTGCCGACCTGAGGGTGACCCAGCGTCCACTGTGCTCAGCTGGCAGGAGGCCCATTTGGCTGTGAAGACAGTTGGACTGCAGCCCTAGAAACTCTTAATGCCTACAGCTCCACCATCCAGCAGGTTGATCACAGTTTGTGAACCAACACTTTCTAAAACAATTTTAGCATTTAACACATATCCCCTGAAGGAGTGAAGGAAAAAAAGGCCTGGAATCCAGGGCTTCCTAAAAACAAGCTGGAAAAAGGGCAACGGATAAAGCTGAGCCCAAGGTCCCTTTGCACACACAGCCCTGTGACGTCCGGGATGCCTGGGACCTACCAAAGCTCATCTCATACCACAAAACACAAGCAGGGGCTGCCACACAGGGCTGACCAAAGACTGAATCCAACAACTCTGTATTCAGCCGTTTGCCCCTGCGCGGCACTAAGTGAACCCCGGGTGGGCCGGCGTCACTGTCCCAAGTACGGTGTCACTGTCCCAAGTACGGTGTGTCCTGCATGTGTCCCGGCCTCCCTGCAGACACCACTTCCCGTCTTGACGGCTAATTCAGGCCAGTCATCTCACCTCCCCAACCCTGGCCAGAACCCTGACCTGAGGCTATTTGCCTTTTCTTTCAGGGAGGATACTCACTCCATGTGGTCGCCCAGAGTCGGACCCAACTGAATAACTAACACTTTCACTTTCTTATCCAGACAAGTACTTCAAACGTGGTTCAATCTGATGAATTATTTTATTTCTTTATTTTTATGACCCCATTCTACTGTGCCATATGCCAATCTGAACTAGTAATTTGTGACTGAGAAAGTCTGCAGCCCAGCAAAGAGGCTGCGTGCGCTGGTTCCAGGGTCATGTGGAGCTGGTTGTAATCCTTGAAAGCTCACTTATTATTATTATTATCATCATCATCATCATCATCTGGGAGTCTTTGTGCTGTTACCTGGCCCTGAGCTTCAGTTTCCTTTAATGTATGATGCGGGTGAAACACTCATGCCGTCCAACAGACTGAAAGAGATGGAGTCTAATCCTCCCTTTGCTTCTGGGCTGGCCGTCTGACTCGATCAGTGAAATGTGACAGAAATGACATTCTGTGATCTATGAGCAAGGAGCCTGTTAGCATCCACCCAAAGCTCATGGAACAGAAACTGAGCAGGACCCTGTGGGGCCCTCGTGGGCACAAAAGCCTTTCTTTGTCCCCCGTTTCTTGTTTGTAGGAAAAAGGCTTAGGCCTCCTAGACCTTCCCCGAGTTCCAAAGGGCAGACTCAAGCAGTTTCTAATTGTGGAAGGGAGGAGATGCGGAAACAAAGGGAAAGCACCCAGGAAATAGTAGAGCAGCTTGGGCAGGGTCCTGGTTCCTCCTCAAGGGATGCACAGAAAATACCTCTGCGTTCTTCTGCAGGACTAAGGCCCCCACTCAGGTTGTTGTTGTTGTTCAGCTGCTCAGTTGTGTCCGACTCTTTGCGACCCCATGGACCACACCACGCCAGGCTTCAATGTCCTTCACCGTCTCCCGGAGCTTGCTCAAACTCACGTCCACTGAGTCGGTGATGTTATCCAACCATCTCATCCTCCATCGCCCCTTCTCCTCTTGCCTTCTATCTTTCCCAGCATCAGGGTCTTTTCCAGTGAGTTGACTCTTCACATCAGGTGGCCAAAGCATTGCCAGAGAATGTTCAAACTACTGCTCATTTCACATGCTAGCAAGGTCAGGCTCAAAATCCTCTCACCCAGGTGGAGGACGCTAACTTCAGGCTGAGCACAAGATTCCTGGAACACAACCTGCTTCCTGCCCTTTCCCCAAATTTTCCTATAAAACTCTTCCCCCCAAACCATTGAGGAGTTCAGACTTTTTTGAGCATGAGCTGTTTGTTCTCCTTGCTGAGTTCTGCAATATCCCTTTCTCTGCTGCAAACTCTGACATTTCAGTTTGTTTGGACTCACTGTGTGTCATGTATGAAAACTTGAGTTCACAACACAACTCCTGCTCTGGAGATGGCCAGCCACCGTGGAGGCAATCTGACTGCCCCGAGACTCCACACTGTGAGGAAGCCCACGTGACGGCGTGGAGAAGCCACGTGAAGACAGATATCTGGTCACCCAGCGGGCGCAGCCAGCCCAGCCCAAGCAACTACAGCTTTGGCTCCAGCCCCGGCCACCATCTGAGCAAGGACTGCCCATCTGAGCCCAGTCAGCCCCCAGAGCAGTCGGTGAGGAGGAACAATAAATTGTTGCTTTAAGCACTTAAGTTTGGGGCGGTCTGTCACAAAGCAACGGAGAGCCAAAACACTCAGCACGGTGTCTGGCATGTGAGTTACCCTCAGTACATGGCAGCTGTCCTGATTACAGAAATACTCATAAACTAGAGTAATTTCAAGACATCCCTCTTCATCCAAGGCATTCTGAAGTGCTTTCCTTTTTTTTCTATTTTTTTTTTAAATTTTTAAATTTATTTTGAATTTGAGGACAATTGCTTTACAATGTTGTGTTCGTTTCTGCCATACAACAACATGAGTCAGCCACAGGTTTACATGCGTCCCCTCCCTCTTGAACCTCCCTCCTACCTCCCACCCTATCCCACCCCTCTAGGGTGTCACAGAGCACCAGGCTGAGC
This sequence comes from Tragelaphus eurycerus, assembly GCA_935064755.1. Taxonomy (NCBI): domain Eukaryota; kingdom Metazoa; phylum Chordata; class Mammalia; order Artiodactyla; family Bovidae; genus Tragelaphus; species Tragelaphus eurycerus. The sequence goes on from CAKXYN010000023.1 coordinate 21,809,705, forward strand.
TCCCTGTGTGATACAGCAACTTCCCATTAGCTAGCTATTTTATACAGGGTAATGTGTTTATTTCAATGCTACTCTCTCAAAGCACTTTCTTGCCTGAGAAAGAACAGAATAAGTTTTGGCTTCAATTCCAGGCCTGTGTTCAATCTTCCTCAAATGTTACTGATGTCGCTGTTGTTATGATCACGGCTGAGGGCAACTGCAAATTATTATGGTGCTTGTAAGTATATAATTACTGTTTTTCTTCTATCCATGGATAATTTTAATAAGGAAGAAGTCAAGGACATACAGAGAAGACACCAGCAGAGCATCTGTAACTACACTGCTCACAAGCAAGACCAAGGGTGTGCACGTGGTTAATTGTGACACAATAATTATCATTAACAAATTGGAAGCACAGAGCTGACAGGAGTAAAATGCACAATCATGCAATTCACATCACTAGCAGCAACATGTTCAAATCATAAATTATAACTTTAGCAAGAGTTTCAAAAATATTTCCATTCTTATTGAAAAAAGATTCTACTAGTTATCTTACTAAGATTAACCTAACCTGAGATGGAGATCTAGAAATAATACACTCCATCTTTTTAAAGCGATGTCTTTCTTTTAAAAAATATTCTCTGGGCTGTGCTTCTGGGGCCCTTTTCAGATCAGATCAGATCAGTCGCTCAGTCGTGTCTGACTCTTTGCGACCCCATGAATCGCAGCATGCCAGGCCTCCCTGTCCATCACCAACTCCCAGAGTTCACTCAGACTCACGTCCATTGAATCAGTGATGCCATCCAGCCATCTCATCCTCTGTCATCCCCTTCTCCTCCTGCCCCCAATCCCTCCCAGCATCAGAGTCTTTTCCAAGAGTCAACTCTTCACATGAGGTGGCCAAAGCACTGGAGTTTCAGCTTGAGCACCATTCCTTCCAGAGAAATCCCAGGGCTGATCTCCTTTAGAATGGACTGGTTGGATCTCCTTGCAGTCCAAGGGACTCTCAAGAGTCTTCTCCAACACCACAGTTCAAAAGCATCAATTCTTCGGCACTCAGCCTCCTTCACAGTCCAGCTCTCACATCCATACATGACCACAGGAAAAACCATAGCTTTGACTAGATGAACCTTTGTTGGCAAAGTAATGTCTCTGCTTTTGAATATGCTATCTAGGTTGGTCATAACTTTCCTTCCAAGGAGTAAGCGTCTTTTCATTTCATGGCTGCAGTCACCATCTGAGGTGATTTTGGAGCCCAGAAAAATAAAGTATGACACTGTTTCCACTGTTTTCCCATCCATTTCCCATGAAGTGATGGGACTGGATGCCACGATCTTCATTTTCTGAATGTTGAGCTTTAAGCCAGCTTTTTCACTCTCCACTTTCACTTTCATCAAGAGGCTTTTCAGTTCCTCTTCACTTTCTGCCATAAGGGTGGTATCATCTGCATATCTGAGGTTATTGATATTTCTCCCAGCAATCTTGATTCCAGCTTGTGTTTCTTCCAGTCCAGCGTTTCTCATGATGTACTCTGCATAGAAGTTAAATAAACAGGGTGACAATATACAGCCTTGATGAGCTCCTTTTCCTATTTGGAACCAGTCTGTTGTTCCATGTCCAGTTCTAACTGTTGTTTCCTGACCTGCATACAGATTTCTCAAGAGGCAGGTCAGGTGGTCTGGTATTCCCATCTCTTTCAGAATTTTCCACAGTTTATTATGATCCACACAGTCAAAGGCTTTGGCATAGTCAATAAAGCAGAAATAGATGTTTTTCTGGAACTCTCTTGCTTTTTCCATGATCCAGTGGATGTTGGCAATTTGATCTCTGGTTCCTCTGCCTTTTCTAAAACCAGCTTGAACATCAGGAAGTTCACGGTTCACATGTTGCTGGAGCCTGGCTTGGAAAATTTTGAGCATTACTTTACTAGCGTGTGAGATGAGTGCAATTGTGCGGTAGTTTGAGCATTCTCTGGCATTGCCTTAAGGCCCTACAAGCTCCACTCCCTTACCTGGCAATTGAGTGTCATGTGACATGACATCATGTGACATCCCAGGGGTCACCTGGTGCTGTTACTTCACCTCCCCCTTCCAGTTCTCTCAGCCCAAGGACCCTATTGGGCTGGAAACCCAGGGACAGAGCTTCCCTCAGGACCCCAACTCTGTTGCAAGTCCTCATACCTGCTTACATCCACACACCTGAAGGGTCTCTGTTCATCCCCACAGAACTCTTCCCATTAGTGAAATCCCCATTTACTTTATACAGATCCTTTTTTAAAAACTAAAACAAGAAGCCTCATGAAATGCCTGCGTTACTCCCCCCAGGGTGAGCTGGCTGGGTTTATGGTCTATACTGGCAGCGGAAGGAAAGGTCACTCACTGGGACTCAGCACATCCCCGTGCTCAGAGGGTTGGAAAGCAGAGTCAGAAACATTTTCCTCTAAGAGCCCAGCCCTGGTGTCTCTTTAAAGGACAGACTGAGATTCACCCATGAGAAGTGGAGAGAATAAGGAAACACAACAGAAGACTGTGGGGCTGAAAAGCACAGAGAAAACCAGGGGGCAGGACAGAGGGCTGGATGTTGATCATCAAATGAAGGCGTCGTCTGAACATAAAAGACAGGGAGAGAAGAACCATCAGGAGGCGGCCGTGAGATGGAGGGCAGGTGGGATGCTGTCTTCACAGCCATGGGATTTCCATCGCACCCGAGGCAACAAGACCCGGGTGAGGCAGTACAGTTCCATGTCCTAATAAAGAGAGGAGGTTGAAGGCGTCATCCTGGTGAGCACCCCGTCTCTGCCATCTCACCCCTAATCCCTCCCCAACCTCATCATTAGATTCAAAATTCAATGAAGACGAACTCAGGCAATGAAAAAAAAGTAGCTTTTCAGAAGTTTGTTATGAAAAAGTTTAGAAAGTATCTTAGCTCCTAAGGGAGCTAAGGGGTCTGTGAAGTATTTAGCTTTGATGCTATGAGATGTTCTTCAAAAACACACAAAGAAAGACTTTCTTAATTAAGCTCGCTATAAATGTAAATGCCCTGGCCAATTGTTTGATAAGAAAGGGAGGGAGGAGAACAAGAAAGGCTTTGCTCTCTTCTCTTGCCAACAGAGGGCAAATGTTATGTGACACGTGTGTGTGTGTGTGTGTGTGTGTGTGTGTGTGTATGCATGTGCGCACGCGCATGCAAGCCTAGATCTGCATCCTCTTACTGCCTCACTCATACTTCTTTCCTCTTATCTTCTCCTTCCTATCCTCTCCCCCACCCTCCTTTCTCCTCCCCTTTCAGGGCTGGCTGGTGAAGAGGCACTTTTCAGGACCAGGCATCTCATTTGCATGTCCTCATTAGACTAGCGACTCCATGAGAGCAGAAAGGAAGTTATTCTGGAAAAACTCAGGTGTCTGTTTCTTCTAGAAAAACACAGACTGTTGATACAAAGGGATCCAGCTCCCCAGATCTTGCTCAAAGGAAAGAAAGTAGGAGGGACGTGACCTCCCCTGGACTCTACCAGCCTGAGTCATCCAGATGCCTCCTCCATGGAGACTGAAAGTGGCCCAGGCTGCATTCTGGGTTAGATCTGGAGTAAGCAGAAGGCACAGTGGTGACCTCCAGAGAACTGGGAAAAGGCTGGGAGGAGCAAGGAAACTGATCAGAAAAGACTCCTGGAGGTTCTGCGGGGAGAAGCTCTCCAGGGGCCCCTGATGTTAAATCCAACTTTTCTGTATTTCTGCCAACAAACTCCTCAGGACACCTGCAACTCTCAGCAGCCTTAGCACTCAAGTGGGGAAAATAAATCATCTGGTCTGTTAGGAGGTAGTCAGTCCTCATGGAAAAAGACCAGGCCCAGAGCCCGGAGAGGAGAACGGGGCAGGTGGGCAGGTGAGCTCGGCTTCTCACTCACCCCCAGTAGAGTTCAGTCTATACCTTCAGTCCCTGCTAGAGCGCCAGACCCACAAGGGCAAGGCCCTTTGTTCTGTTCAGACACACCACTGCACAGTCAGAGAAGCCAGGAGTGTTCACTGAGTGAGAGCCATAGAGCTAAACGAGAAAGATGTTCCCCACATTATACAGAAAAAAATAAGACCGTTCAACACCACCTACACGGTCTTCCCACCTGAACCCAGAAGAAGCAACGCGGAAACAAAACAGAAACATTGAGATCCCAGGGCTTTGTACACAACCATTGGCCTGGATGCTTCAGAGGTGCCAATGTCATGGTGGGAAAAAAGACAGGGACTGTCTCAGATGAAAGAGATGAGAAGCAAATGTAACACGCAATCCCTGACTATACAGTCCATGGGGTCTCAAAGGGTCGGACACGACTGAGCAACTTTCGTGACTGTCCTGTCCACCTGCTGCTACCCTCAGCTCCCAGCATGAGATAAGCTGTCAATAATCAGTGGATAACTGAGGGAAGGAAAATGAGTAAAAGTCGCTCAGTCGTGTCTGACTCTCTGAGACCCCATGAACTATATAGTCCATGGAATTCTCCAGGCCAAAATACTGGAGTGGGTAGCTGTTCCTTTCTCCAGGGGATCTTCCCAACCCAGGGATCGAACCCAGGTCTCCAGCACTATATACAGATTCTTAACCAGCTGAGCCACCAGGGAAGCCCGAGGGAAGGAAAGCCTATTCCAATTTCTAATACATGTGACAAATTATACAAACTCAGACAAAAGGAAGTGGAGTAAGTTAGACATTAGTCTAACCTGTCGGACACAAGTGAACTTGAAGACCTTTTCTAATGCCTGAGCTCAGATCTCCTCACTTCCTGGTACCTTAACATGTAGTTTTCCCTGGTGGCTCAGATGGTAAAGAATCTGCCTGTAATGCAGGAGACCCGGGTTTGATCCCTGGTCTGGAAGATCCCCTGAAGAAAGGAATGGCAACCCACTCCAGTATTCTTGCCTGGAGAATTCCATGGACAGAGGAACCTGGCAGGCTACAGTCCATGGGGGTCGCAGAGTCAGACATGACTGAACAGCTTAGCACCAGCACCATCAACAGAACTTCAGACTTAGACAACGCTGACGGTTGCCTGGGTGGCTCCTCCCCATGCTATGCATGTGTTCCTTCCGAGAGGACCCCACACGTTCACATCACCTTACAGAATACTGTCAGTAAGGGGTGCTCACCCTCATCCAGAGCAGCCAGGCCAGAGTCCACAGGTCAGGCTGATCTGCTTCCTGTGAGCGGCCTCATGGGTCCTGGTACCCCCGGGAACCCCTCAGCCCTCTCTGGTGAAGTCCTCACTGCCCAGATGTCACAGCGAATCCCAGGGACTTGCCTGCTCTTTGAACAGAGGCCAGAGGAGAGGCCTCACTAGGCCCCTGACGCCTGCGGAGGAAGTGGCAGAAATCTCTAAACTGTCGCCAAGACAACCGAAGTCCAGATATAAATCTCTTAGGGATTCCATTCGGAAGCAGTTTTTAAGTGCGCACACCCAGAGGAAATAATAAAAGAAAAGAAAGCGCCTCTCCCCCTCCCCTGGCCCTTCCCCTCCTTCCCCTTCTCTTTTTCTCTCTCTCTCTCCACCCCCCACTCCTGCTTTTTGCCACGTGGTGATGTGTGTTAAAAACGCAAACTGGGACGCTTTCCACTTTTGGGGTTGGAACAGCTGCTGTCTCAATATTGTTTTTGTTACTTTTTTTTTTTAAACATACTTTGCTGTTTTTAATGGAGTTGTTTTTTAGCTACGTGTTTCATAATACTAACTGAGATTCACAAAGCGGGAAGATTGGCACTTTAATTGGCAAGAGTGAGATTCATGGGTCCTAAGAGTCCAACTCGGACAGTCTGCTGCCCAGCTCGATCCCAAGACAGCCGGGGTAATCCCAGGGAAGGGCACTCACGAAGGCATGGGAGAAATACGACCAAGCCCTCCCATGGAAACAACAAGAGCCAAGAATTTCTAACAGGTAGCCTAAATAAACCCCATACTCTCGGTCCTTCATTTTTCAAAGAGCTCAAAGCATTTGGGGAATGCTCCACAGATGGCTGTGGTTCCATGTGGGAGCACGCACTAAGAGAAGTGAGATTAGGGTTCTGAACCCCAGGGCCTAACAGCAGGGTTCTGAAAGGCACAGGTGCATGCCACCGGGCACACCCCGCTGCCACCTGCTGCAAGTGACCCTCGGGTCAGGAATCTTCACCCATGTGGGGACCTTTAGCTCAGAGTGGGGTACGCCTGCACCACCCGAGCTGAGCACAACCACAGCCTTAAATGGGAAACAGGTCTCCCAGTGATCACCGAGTGCCAGGGACAATCACCAGGCACTAAAGGACCAGCCCCTCAGCCTCTCGGGTGAGCCAGCAAGGCGGCAGTAAATGGTCCTGCTCCCATCACCTCCTCAATTGGGCTGACAGACAGTGATGCTGGCAGCGGGCGTGGCTGCAAGGGCCTGAGATTTCAGGAAGGCGTGGCAGTGGCTGAAATAGGAAGCTGAGTGTTGACTACATGCAAGACTTCATCCACAAAAGACAGGCCTCCCATACAAAGAACAGAGGAACCAGGGCTCGTGTTAAAATTCTGAGAGGACTGTGAGCTTGGCCCTGAATCTCTTTTCCAGGGGCGGATCCACAGGATTCTCTCTCCTGTGAATCTGCCAAGAGAGCAAACCAGCAGTTAGACTGGCTTTGGCCACACCCAGTGCGATCTCAGGGCTTCCCTAGTGGCTGAGTGATAAAAGAATCTGCCTACAAGTCAGGAGACTTGGGTTCAATCCCTGGGTAGGGAAGATCCCCTGGAGGAGGAAATGGCAACCCACTCCAGTATTCTTGCCTCCAAAATCCCATGGACAGAGAAGCCTGGCGGGCTACAGTTCATGGGGTCACAAAAGAGCCGGACATGACTTAGCGACTAAACCACCATCACCAACAGTGCTATCTCACCCAGAGCATTGCCTTGCTTCAGGAGCAGCTGAGAACCTAGCTGTCACACACACTGGATGGGACCAGCCAAACCGGGGGACTTAAGACACATTACTCAATGTGATAATAAGAGCAATGGCCCTTTCTGAGATTTCAAATAAATGGCTTCTGATCTGAACAAGAATAAAACCTAAAGCCCCTCAAAAAAAGAAGACCACAAATACAGGGTGATGGGATTGAAACTTCAAAGTCTTCATCTGCTCAGATTTATCCTCCTGAACTGCTGTGGGGCTGTTCTTTTCTTTCAAGCCCAGCCTCCTACCTCTGGGCCTCTGCAAAGGACCAGCACACAAGGAGACGCATTGTCTCCAGGAAGTCACTGAACAAGTGCATTCCATCCTTAGAGATAAGGCAAAAAGAAGTACAGGGGCTTCCCCCAGCTTTCTCATCTCCCAGGCTTGCTAATTATCATCCTGGAGTCACAGGGTAGCAAGAAATGGCGCTGTGTATCTTAGGAGATTGTCTGCTCTAGTCCTCTGCCTTAAACGGGAAGATGTTATTAAGTCCATTTCACAGACACCATGATCAAGATACTTTTCCAGAACTGCACAGCCAGTGAGCAGGACAGCATAAGAACCCAGGCTTGCTGCTTCGGATCAGGGCTCTTCTACCTGATTGTAGAAGGAAACAGACTTATCCATAAGCAGAAAAATTGAACATAATTCATGTGCTGGGACAAGCATATCATTTCTGACTTTATTTATTCACAAGGCCAATCCTGACACACACAACACATGTCAAAGTTGCCTCTTGGTTCCCGGGGACCTGACCTTCTGAGTCTTTGAAGCGCTTCCTGGAGGCTGAAATGACTACTCAGGAGGAAAACACACGATTGCTGGAACTTGTATCTGGCTTATGTTAGAGAGCCTGGCAGTGACACCTAGCCCTGCAACTGTGACAAAGGTCAACAGAGTGGGGCTGGGACAGCATCCACCAGATCCGGGCCATGGCCCAACACGGGGGCAGGCACAGAGGAGGGAGGGCTTCTGCCTGACGCCCCTGGATGAAGCAGGAGACCAAGGCCAACCGGACAATCTAGTGTAAACGGGGCTTTAGCAAAGGACAGTGAGGCCAGACCTCCCCAGGTTCCAGGAGGGCCTCCAGGGAGTCCAGACAGCCCCTTGTTGCTCTTTAGTCACTCAGTCATGTCCCACTCTTTGTGACCCCACGGACTGCAGTACGCCAGGCTTCCGTGTCCTTCACCATCTGGAATTTGCTCAAACTCATATCCATTGAGTCAGCGATGCCATCAAACCATCTCATCCTCTGTTGCCCCTTTCTCCTCCTGCCCTCAATCTTTCCCAGCCTCAGGGTCTGGGGCAATCCGGCCCTAGCCTAGAACCATTCCTTCTTTATCTGCTTCTGCACACCCCTCTTGACAGACCAGTTAGCACTGCTTTGATATAAACAGAACCGGTCCAACCTTTGCTGCTTTTTTCGGAAACTGTTTTCTTGGGAGACCAGAACTGCCAAGGGCTGAACGCTAGGCGTCTGTGCCAAAAGCTGCTAAAACCAGGGCTGAAAACCAGCTCTTCCCAAAGAAGCAATTCCGGAATGTGGTGTGGGTACCCCAGAGTGAGCGATCCAAAACGCCAGCTGAATTCCCTGAGCGCTCCCCGGGGGCAGGTCCGCACCACTGGGGAGTTTGTGTTTGTCTTTGTTTCCGGCTTCTTCCACGATTCTTTGGGCTCAGAAGGACCCGCTTCGGGAGGGGAAGTGGGGACGGGGAGGACTGTGTCGTCCTGCCCTGATCCGCAGCACGAAAAGTTTTCTACGGTGCGTTCTCCCTCTACGTTCCCGCCAGGTCGTCCCCTCGCGCATTTTTTCACCCTGAGTTGAGCTCTGCTTTCTTTTTTTAAAAAGTAAATAAACTAATTGCCCCCAGGAGGCAAAAGGATCCCGCGCCTTAGCTGAGTAACTTAAAGTTTCCGCCGGAAGGAAATTATTAAAGGCGAAGGAGAAAGCCCACGGAGGCGGGGTCCTGGCCTGGTGTCACCGGGCAGGGGTCCCCGGCCCGGCGAGCCCGAGAGGACGAGGGCTCCGGGAACGCGGGCGCGGCGAGGGGGCGAGCCAGGAAGCACCCGAGAGAGGCTCGGACCGGACCGGCGGGGCCGGGACAGGGAGCGGGCCGGCCAGGAGGGTGGGCGCAGGGGACACGGGGGCGCACAGACGTCGGGGGCCGGGGGCTGGTTAGGGGGCGGGGCGGGGTAAGCTGAAGAAAAGGGGGCGCGGGGAAGCGGGCACGAGGAGGGCGCAGGGAGGAGGGTGACTAAGAGGGCGCCGGGGGTGGGGGGGGCGCGCGGCCCCAGGGGCGCAGAACTCACCCCGAGAAGACACACTTTGAGCTCTCGGATGGCCATCATGAGCTCGGGGCCGGGCCGGGCAGGGGCTCCGCATCCTCCGGGGCCGCCACGCTCCGCGCCCCGCCAGCCGGCTCCTGCGGTCCCCGCCTCCCCTCGCGCAGCCCGCGGGCGGATCCACGGCAGCTGCTATTTCTGGGCCTCTGGCCGCGCCGAGGGTCACGTGGCCGCCGCCGGCTCCTCCCGGGGGTGCGGGGAACCTCGCCGGCCGGCTCCCAGGACCGCCCCTGACGGCGTCAGCCCCAGGGCCCCCGCCCCCGTGCCCCTGGCGTCCTGGCACCGGGCCTCCTCCTTCCGGCCAGCCGGGCCTCGGACCCGGCTCAGCAGAGTTCACCCCACCCCCGGCCCCCGGCTCCCAGGCCACGGGGTGGAGGGAGGACAGGTCTGGCCCGCGGAGGCGGGGGCCCACGACTGGACACTGCATCCCCCTAGGTAAAGGGGATGTTGTCCACCCGGGATCTGCGGGGAGCACTTTGAAGCCTAAGCGCACTGAACAGAGGCAGTCGGAAGGAAGGAGGGTCTGATCATGCAGCCCGCCTCTCCCGCCGTTCCTCGTGTGGTGGGGACAGTACTTCAGTGCACCCCCAGGTCGCTTTTCCATATGTCATTGGAAGTGATTCTAGAAGCAAAGGCCTATTCCTCCCCCCAAAGCAGGCTGGTCCGCGTCTGAAAGGGGAAGCGCATTGTAGGCAGGAAGCTGCTGTGCAGGGTACAGAAAATGCTGCAGCCTGGGGTCAGACCCCTGGCCTCAGAACCCCGGCTAGAAACAGGCGGCTTGGTGGACCTTTTGCATCCTTCCCTGGCGGGCTTGGGGGTCTGCGGGCTTGTCTCCACAGTGGAGCGCACACCTCATCCACTACAGAAATGTCAGCTTTTTGGACATAGGTATTTGAGTTAGGTGTGGCATTTCAGATTGGAAACAACTTTCTTTAAACTTTATCCTCTAACCAAACTCTCAGGCCTCTGTCCTGACCTTGCAGTTCTCCAGTGAACCACCGCCCCACATTGATTATCTGGGTTTTGCTCCTAGTGATGCCACGTTGAAGCTACCCACCACCCAGGTGACCCCACTCTGTGGGAACGTCCAATCACGACCTCCAGAGAGAAATTCTAAAAGGCCAGAGTCAAAATAGTGCCCTTCTCTCAAAGAAAAGCCCTGACCGTTGGCAGTAAATCCCCCAGGGCAGTAGCTTCCCCTGGCTTGGGCAGGTTTGGAGGATCACCCACTCACATAAATCAGGACTAAATTGTTCAAAAAGTAGCCATGGATGAAATATAGGTCTTATTCAGCATGGAGATTATTGTATCGATACCTGTCCTTTTTATCTAAAGTATCTAAAGCAAGGACAGGATGAAAAGAGGCCTGCCCAGAGTTTCCCAGCACTGGGCACTGGGCCTCCTGTCTAAAGATTCGCTGAGCAGAAGACAAGCGCCACACAGCCGCAGAGCGGCCATGGTCAAGCAGCTCTGGCAAGGCCACCTCACATCCCTGGCAGAACAACTTGAATCTCCATGTCCTACTGCTTTGCTTCCCTTTGGCCTTGCTTCTCACTTCCCCAAAGTCAACCAAACCAGTTCTCACTTCCTGAAAATTAGCCAAACCACGGTGGGAGCCTTTTCCATTAACACTGCAATAGGTCCCTAAGGGCAGGACCACCCCAGACAAGTGGGCTGGCAGAATTTCTCATCTGATGCCCTGTTCTTCTTTCATTCCTTCCATTCCTCTCACTTCTTCACTGGCCTAGGTGTCTGCCATGCTTGTGTGGTTTCTGAGTTCCCAGAGAACTGGGCTTTCCCCCCTGAGAATCACCCACCTGTTTTATTCTCCCCACACTCACCCCATTAAAATCTCCTCACTCATGTCTCATTCTGACTAGGCGAGCACTTCACAAAGTGCCAACACTTTGTGGACCACCATCATGGATTTATACCCTCTCCTGGGCCAAGTCATCCTTGAGGGCTTAAGAACTGGCCTCGAGGAAACTCTGGTCCCAGGGACCACCCCAAAGTGATGTAACAGGCTCTCCCGTGCAGGAGAGACAGTGGCTGCTCCCAGACACATTTGAGGAGTGTCTGTCCAGGGTAGGTCTCCACTTGTTGAAGGCATAATGTTCCCTAGGAATGTGTTTATCATGCTCTAGGATGACTGTCAGAAGGACCCAGCCTGACTCCTCTGGAATTCTCTGCAAATGCGAAGAGGTTCTGATATAACTTAAGCAGAGATAAAAATCCAATGGTATGTAACTGAGGGCTTATCAAATTTTTAAAAGATGGAATAGGCAAAAGTTTCCTGTGAAATTTTTGTAAACCAAAAGGTCATTGGGCTAATTTGAATTTATGCTTTTCTGCTGCTGTGAAGTCCTCGGTGGCACTTACAAGATGCAATTTAACTCTTAAGTACATCTTGTGATAACGCTGTGCCAAAACCAGCCTCTTCTCTGCCTGCTGGCAGAACCCATCAACCTCCAGAGATGTCCTCAGCTGCTACCTCCCAGGGAGGTCTCTGCCTGGGCTTACACGTGCTCTACTCAGGGCTCTCTAGCATTGACTCAGCAGCTCACTTGCCCTCCTGTCCCCCGTGAGGGTCCTTCCCAGTGTCCTTGGAGCCAGTAGAACTGAAGCCAGGTTCAGTTCAGAAGCAAAGGAAAGCTTGACTCTTTGATCAAAACATGGAGAGATGGGAGGTCATGCTCCAGAACACCCGCTCTGCCAACAACAGGGCTGGGCTGCTTTGGGGGGAGGGGTGGGGTTCTCTGGGGCATCCAGGCACAGCTGCTGCCCTCGCTCCAGATGGCAGTGCTGGGTGCAGCATCTTTACACACGGCCCGCCATGGCAACTCAGAGTTGGGGGTGGAGCTTCTGCACAGGTCCCTGAGCTGAGGCGTTGTCACCACCATTTTGTGCCAGGAACCCCAGTCTGAAGTGTCGAGCTCCAGGCTTCTGCACACAGTGCCCTGGGAGCCAGGGGATTAGACTCAGCACAGAAACAAGGTTAGGCTTTATTTCATCACTCAGATTCTATTTTTATTTCCCGGTTATTGTTAATGGACTTTGCTGGTGACAAATATAATTAGCTACTAAATCCCTTTTACAACTGGTCAGGGTCTAAACTTATAATGGAATTATCTATCTGTATGAGAGGTACCTATAGATGAAGCTGGGGTCACCTCTGTGTCACCAGGGCTTGAAAATGACTAGATTGGGGGTGGGGGGAATGGGGCTATGCCACAGAAAAGAAAGGTGATTAGAAATTAATCTTTTCACCTCAGTCTATGTAGGACTTTTCCTTGCAGAGCCTCTGGCTTTTCATGTAATTCAAATGAGACTCCTGTTTGGTGGGTCTGGAGATCTGGGAGACCCCAGGACTGGTGTGCCCATATAACAGGAAGGCTGCCCTGAATACTCACCCTGGACCTCACTTCAGAAGGTTCTGGGTGGGGATTTCTTCTAAAAGAAATGAGTAATTCACCAACAAATATTATTTAGTAAAAGTTTACCAGGAAAACTTTTACAGGAAAAATTGCCCCATTCTTTTTTTTAAATCTAATTAATAACAGTCGTAAAACTGACCATGTTGCTTGATCCAGCAAATCCTCTTTCAGACAATAACGTAGAAAAACACACAGAAAAGTGAGCAAATAGAAGCCTGGCTGTGCACAAACAGACATGCACACAAAAAACCAGATACATCTGAAAAACAAAAAGACATCTCTGCTGAGATGGAAGAGGACAGCTGCATACATCATGATATTAAGGGGGTGAAACAACTGAAATCTCTTCACATTTGGGAATGATTAAGCAAATGGATATCTTTACTCAGTTATCTTTAACAGTGTGCAGTGGTATATATCACTTAGGTAATACATAAAATGTATATGTGAGGTGGATTTAGAAAGAGATTTGCAGTAAATAAGTTTCCATGAGTATAAGATGATGCCAGAATCAGCTCTGCATGTTAAACAGTTAAGTCACACCAGCTTGTTGCAACTCACACTAAGGAACGTGACTGGTGGATTGTGCGGTACTGCTACAGCATGGAGAAGGCAATGGCACCCCACTCCAGTACTTTTGCCTGGAAAATCCCATGGACGGAGGAGCCTGGTGGGCTGCAGTCCATGGGGTCGCTAGAGTCAGACACGACTGAGCGACTTCACTTTCACTTTTCACTTCCATGCACTGGAGAAGGAAATGGCAACCCACTCCGGTGTTCTTGTCTGGAGAATCCCAGGGACGGCAAAACCTAGTGGGCTGCTGTCTATGGGGTTGCACAGAGTCAGATAAGACTGAAGCGACTTAGCAGCAGCAGCAGCTACTGCATACCTGTCAACATAGCCAAAATCCCGGACAGTGACAATACCGAATGCTGACAAGGATGTGGAGCAACTGGAATGTCATAGCATTGCTGAATGCAAAATGGTGCAGCCACTTTGGAAGGCAGTTTGACAGCTTCTTATAAAGTTAAACATACTCTTAGCATTCAATCCATTATCATGCTCGTTGGTATTTACTCAAAGGAGCTGAAAACATATTCACACAAAAAATATGTACACAGCTATTTACAGCAGCTTTGTTCATAATTGCCAAAACTTGTAAGCAACCACGATGTTCTTCAGAAGGCAAATGGATAAACTGTGGTCCATCCAGGCAACGGAATAGTATTCAAAACTAAAATGGGATGAGCTATCAAACCATGCAAGACATGGAGCTAATTTCGGTGCATATTACTAAGTGAAAGAAGCCAATCTGAAAAGGCTATGTATTTGGGTGATTATGACATTCTAGAAAAGGTAAAGCTATGGAGACAGTAAAAGATCACTGGGGGTCGGGGGGGAAGGGATGAACAGGCAGCACACAGAGGAGTTTTAGGACAGTGAAAATACTCCGCATGAAACTATAATGATGGATACATGTCATACATTTATCCAAACACATAGAATGAACTGCACAAAGAGTAAAATATAAATGACAGACTTTGAATGATTATCATGTGTCAATGTAAGCTATCAGTTGTAACAAGTGTACCCTCTGCTGAGGGGTGTCTATAAGGGGGAAGCTCTGCATGTGTCAGTGTAGAGGGCATATGGGAAATCTCTGTATTTTCCTCTCAACTTTGCTATGAACCAAAAACTGCTCTTAGAAAAAAAGTCTTTAAAAAAAAATGAACAGGCATGATCAGGCAATTCACAAGTTGGAAATGAATATATGAAGAAAGTATTCAACTTTAGAAGTGAGGAAAAATACAGATTAAAGCATCAAGAAATCATTTTCCATTTATCAAACTAGCAAATCATAAAACCTAAAACTCCATGCTGTGGTGAGTGGGGCAGAAGGAGCACTGCCCATTCACACTGGCTGGACTCCACTGTTTGACCTTTGGAGTCACACATTCTTTCTTTATGTGTGTGTGCATGTCTTTACATGGTTTTTCTTTATATATGTTTATATACCTTCACCAGGCTTCCCTGGTGGCTCAGCGGTAAAGAACCCACCTGCCATGAAGAAGGTGCAGAGATGTGGGTTCAATCCCTGGATGGGGAAGATCCCCTGGAGGAGGGCATGGTAACCCACTCCAGTATTCTTGCCTGGAGAATCCCGTGGACAGAGGAGCCTGGCAGGCTATAGTCCACAGGGTCACAAAGAGTCAGACATGACTGAGTGACTTGGCACATACACATGTATGTATCCTCACACTCATTCTGTCACAGGGGTGTCACACATTGTTTCTCTGAAGCAATATTTGCTTATTTCTCTGTTACTCTCCATAAGCAAATTTATACTCTCATCAAGCTTATTTTTGGATTCTGGTGGGGAGAAGGATAAAATCTGAACACTCTCTGCTAAAAATATGACATTTTTATATAGAGCGATAGGAGGGGTGGAAACGGGACCTGAAAGATTAGGTCAGGGTCACTAGTGAGATTCTCCCCTTTGAACGTGGAAGTCTGGAAGGGAGAATGACCCTTAACAATGAGCACGAACACTTACTGAGTGTCGACTGACAGCTAGGTACCAGGTGCAACCCTGCCCAGCATCTCACTTCCTCCTGCCTAGAAGAAGGTGCTATTGTCCTTGCAACGGAGGCAGATGGTCTCTGTGAAGCTGTGCCCATGCAGCCAGCCTGGGATTCCATCCCAGACAGGCTATTCAGTGAGCACTTTAGCTACTGCAGGCTTCCCTGGTGGCTCAGATGGTAAAGCATTTCCCTGTGATACAGGAGACTCAGGTTCAGTCTTTGGCTGGGGAAGATCCCTGGGGAAGGAAATGGCAACCCACTCCAGTTTTCTTGCCTGGAGAATTCCATGGAGAGAGGAGTCTGGTGGGCTACAGCCCATGGGGTTGCAAAGAGTCAGACGCGACTTAGTGACGTAACTACCACATCTTGCATTCAGGTGTGCCTGGTTTTTAGTTTGAGGCATTGGCAGGGATGTGTGGGTAAACATGACAAACAGAGCAGGAAGGAAAATACCCGGACTGACATAGAGAATCAAGAATTAGCTGCAGGGACTTCCCTGGCTGTCTGTTGGTTAAGACTCCACCTTAGGTGGGCACTGCAGGTGGGCGCAGTTCGATCCCTGGTCAGGGAACTAGGATCCCGCACACTGTGAAGTGCTGCCAAAATAAATAAATAAAAAGAATTAGCTGCAAAGATGAGAAAGGAGGTGCTGTCAGCATGCTTACATACTCACTGCCATTGAGCGTTGACTGGAAGCGCCGAGGGGACTAGGACCGCACATGGAATGTCTTAGAATTCTCTGCAAGGCTGGGAAGTCCCTCCCAAGGAGAACAAATGAGATCATGTCTATGAAACACAACATTTTCCACTTCACATGTTATTCTTACCGCCCTAGCACTCTTACCTAAAGATCAAACAGTAAACCCAACAATAATATTTGAGATGGTTAATTATATGTGTCAACTTGGCAAGGCCATGGTACCCAGGTGTTTGGTAAAACATCATTCTAGCAATGAGCATGCTACACTTGTACACAGAAGTAGAAAATATAATGTTGTACACATTAAACTTATATAATGCTATAAATCAATGTTACCTTAAAAAATTTAAATAATATTAAATAATACAATTTAAATAATATTTAAATAAAAATAAATTTAAAAATTATTCTCAATGTTTCTGTGAAGGTATTTTTAGATGAGATGAACATTTTAATTGTTGGCTGTGTGAGAAGTATATAACTCTCCATTATGTGAACAGAACTCACCCAGTCAGCTGAAGAGCTTAATAGAGAAAGGCTGATCTTCTCGAGGAAGGGGAAATTCTGCCAGCAGACAGTCTTCAGACTCGAACTGTAACTCCACTCCAAGTCTCGAGCCTGCTGTCCAACCCTACAGATTCCTTACAGTAAATCTTTCTATATTTATACATCTTATTGATTCCATTTCTCCTCGGACAGCAAGGAGATCAAACCAGTCAATCCTAAAGAAAATCAACCCTGAACATTCATTGGAAGGACTGATGCTGAAGCTCCAATACTTGGCCACCTAATGCAAAGAGCCGACTCATTGGAAAGGACCCTGATGCTGGGAAAGGAGAAGGCGGGAACAAAGGATGAGATGGTTGGATGGCATCATCAATTCAATGGACGTGAGTCTGAGGAAACTCTGGAAGACAGTGAAGGATAGGGAGGCCTGGTGTGCTGCAGTCCATGGGGTCGGACACAACTGAGCGACTGAACAACAACAATTAATACAACATTTCATTGATTTTTTTCTTTGCCCTGAGTTTGCCACCCAGTGTACATACATACTGGTCTTGACTCTGTTTCCCCAGGTGTAAACCAGGCGCCCACAGTGTGCCAGACATGAGGTCAGGAGCTAGAGATGCAGAAGGTCACCAAGGAGGCCCCAGCATCAGGAGGCCACAGTCCAAACTTAACTCTGGCTTTGATCCTTTGAAAAAATAGACTGTTTCCTGAACCTCTAAGGCCATACCAGAGTGTGAGAACGCATGAATATGCATGTCCATTTGGGCCACGTCACTGTTGTGAGGAGAGGGCAATAATGACAGAAAAATTAAATGGGAGATAACAGATCCAGGCCCAGAGCAGAAAAGACGTGGCCTATGAGGTTGAAGCCAGAGGCCAGGAAGTGTCATAACTGGAGAGAAAGGGCGGGAGCAGAAGCAGTGGTGGATCAGAGCTGAAGAGTCACTCAGAGTAAACCAGCCAGGGTCCTGCATGGGGTGTGGACCTAGGAGGAGGAGTCATCACTTGGGGGAAGGTCATAGACGACACCACTTCATAGATGACCACCACTCTGGAACCTGTCCTGCTTGCAGTGTCCAGCCTGACTCGGGGCATCATCCAGAGAAGTGAAAACAAAAAAAGGCAAAAATACTTCTTCCCCACCCAAGGGAACTGAGAGAGGGGGCTGCAGCACAGACCAGGAGGAGAGAAAAATCTGTTTTTAGAAAATGAAAGAGAGAAACCCTGAAAAACTCAGGTGTGCTGACCCAGCCCTGCTGGTTGGATTCACACGGCCGCATGCTTGCACCTTGATTCCATGGATGAAGCACTGGGGCACACAGTAGGTGCTCAGTAAATACTGGCTGAGTAATGAATGGATGAATGAATGAAATACTAGGACATGCTGACACCTCAGTGAGGAAAACACCCAAAGAGAAGTATCAGAGGGAGGCTGGATATCCTGGAGGAGGTCTCTGGGGAAACCATGGTATGTACTCTTGGGGGTTGGTGGTGGATGATCATACTTCTGCTCAAGATGGCTCGTTTCCTCATTCCTGTGCCCTCCAGAGTCTCACATCTGAGACCCAGACCTAACCCCAAAGCTCAGGCTCAACCCCTTCCCCCCGCCTCTGAGTTATTCTTGGTGGGATTACACTGGAGTTGGTACTCTCCTGTTTCTCCTTCTTTAAGTTTCAATTATATAAGAATATTCTCCCCAAGAAGAAGAATGGTTGTCTGAGGAGGCCTTCCAAATAGCTGAGAAAAGAAGAGAAGCCAAAGGCAAAGGAGAAAAGGAAAGATGTATACATCTGGATGCAGAGTTTCAAAGAATAGCAAGGAGAGATAAGAAAGCCTTCCTAAGTGATCAGTGCAAAGAATTAGAAGAAAACAATTGAATGGGGAAGACCAGAGATCTCTTTAAGAAAATTAGAGATACCAAGGGAACATTTCATGCAAAAATGGGCACAATAAAGAACAGAACTGATATGGACCTGAATGTAGCAGACGATATTAACAAGAGGTGGCAAGAATACACAGAAGAACTACACAAAAAGTTCTTCATGATCCAGATAACCATGATGGTGTGATCACTCATCTAGAGCCAGACATCCTTTAGTGTGAAGTCAAGTGGGCCTTAGAAAGCATCACTATAAACAAAACTAGAGGAGGTGATGGAATTCCAGCTAAGCTACTTCAAATCTTAAAAGATCAGCACTGTGAATGTGCTGCACTCAATATGCTAGCAAATTTGGAAAACTCAGCAGTGGCCACAGGACTGGAAAAGGTCAGTTATCATTCCAATCCCAAAGTAAAGCAATGCCAAAGAATATTCAAACTAATGAACAATTGCACTCATCTCACACACTAGCAAAGTAATGCTCATAATTCTCCAAGCTAGGTTTAAAGACTACATGAATGGAGAACTTTCAGATGTTCAAGGTGGATTTAGAAAAGGCAGTGGAACCAGAGATCAAGTTGCCAACATCCTTTGGATCATAGGAAAAGCAAGAGAATTCCAGAAGAACATCGACTTCTGCTTCATTGACTATGCTAAAGCTTTTGAGTGTGTGGATCACAATAAACTGTGGAAAATTTATCAGGAGATAGGAATACCAGACCATCTTACCTGCCTCCTGAGAAATCTGTATGCAGGTCAAGAAGCAACAGTTAGGACCAGACATGGAACAATGGACTGGTTTCAAATTGGGAAAGGAGTACATCAAAGCTGTATACTGTCACCTTGCTTATTTAACTCATATGCAGAGTACATCATGCAATATGCCAGATTGGATGAAGCACAAGCTGAAATCAAGATTGCCGTGAGAAATATCAATAACCTTCAATACACAAATGATATCACCCTTATGGCAGAAAGTGAAGAGGAACTAAAGAGCCTCTTGATGAAAGTGAAAGAGTAGAGTGAAAAAGTTGGCTTAAAGCTCAACATTCAGAAAATGAAGATCATGGCATCTGGTCCCATCACTTCATGGCAAATAGATGGGGCAACAACGGACAGTGACACACTTAATTTTCTTGGGCTCCAAAATCACTGCAGATGATGAACGTAGCCATGAAATTAAAAGATGCTTGCTCCTTGGAAGAAAAGCTATAACCAACCTAGACAGCATATTAAAAAGCAAAGACATTACTTTGCCAGCAAAGGTCCATCTAGTCAAAGCTATGGTTTTTCCAATGGTCATGTATGGATGTGAAAGTTGGACTATAAATAAAGCTGAGTGCTGAAGAATTGATGTTTTTGAACTGTGATGTTGGAGAAGACTCTTGAGAGCCCCTTCAACAGTAAAGAGATCAAACCAGTCAATCCTAAAGGAAATCAGTCCTGAATATTCATTGGAAGAACAGATGCTGAAGCTGAAGCTCCAATACTTTGGCCACCAGATACAAAAAACTGACTCATTAGCAAAAGATCCTGATGCTGGGAAAGACCAAAGGCAGGAGGAGAAGGGGACAACAGAGGATGAGATGGTTGGATGGCATCACTTACTCAATGGACATGAGTTAGAGCAAGCTCCGAGGGTTGGTGAAGGACAGGGAAGCCTGGCGTGCTGCAGTCCATGGGGTTGCAAAGAGTCAGACATGACTGAATGACTGAACTAAACTGATCTGCATATTAGGGTTTCCAGGTGACTCAGTGGTAAAGAATCTGCCTGTCAATGCAGGAGACAAAAGAGACTCGAGTTTGATCGCTGGGTCAGGAAGATCTGCTGGAGGAGGAAATGGTAACCCAATCCAGTATTCTTGCCTGGAGAATCCCATGGACAGAGGACCCTGGTGGGCTACAGTCCATGGGGTAGCAAAGAATCAGACAGGACTGAGTATGTACACACACATGCATCTGCATATTTATTGAAAAAAATTTTAAACTTTAACACAAGGGAAATCACATTACATTCATCATCCAAAATACACACACATGCTCACATAGTTATTTCTGATCTTTTTTCTATATATAAAGTTGTAATCCTGAGATGCTTATCAGTTCAGTTCAGTTCAGTCACTCAGTCATGTCTGACTCTTTGTGACCCCATGGACTGCAGCATGCCAGGCTTCCCTCTCCATCACCAACTCCCGGAGCTTGCTCAAACTCCTGTCCATCGAGTCAGTGATGCCATCCAACCATCTCATCCTCTGTTATCCCCTGTTCTTCCTGCTTTCGATCTTTCCCAGCATCAGGGTCTTTTCCAATGAGTCAGTTCTTCGCATCAGGTGGCCAAAGTATTGGAGTTTCAGCTTCAGGATCAGTTCTTTCAATGAATATTCAGGACTGATTTCCTTGAGGATTAACTGACTGGATCTTGCAGTCCAAGAGACTCTCAAGAGTCTTCTCCAGCATCACAGTTCAAAAGCATCAATTCTTCAGTGTTCAGCTTTCTTTATGGTTCAACTCTCACATCCATACATGAGTACTGGAAAAACCATAGTTTTGACTAGACAGACCTTTGTTGGCAAAGTAATGTCTCTGTTTTTTAATATGCTATCTAGGTTGGTCATAGCTTTTCTTCCAAGGAGCAAGGGTCTTTTAATTTCATGACTGTAGTCACTATCTGCAGTAATTTTGGAGCCCCCCAAAATAAAGTCTCTCATTGTTTGCATTGTTTCCCCATCTATTTGCCATGAAGTGATGGAACCGGATACCATGATCTTAGTTTTTTGAATGTTGAGTTTTAAGCCAACTTTTTCACCCCCTCCTTCACTTTCATCAAGAGGCTCTTTAGTTTTCCTTTTGAAGGAGGTCACCATTATCTTCATTACCTCCACCACAGTTTGGTCTCAGGTCAAACAACATGGAAGGAACACAGCCCCACACCTCAACAGAAAATTAGATTAAAGATTTACTGAGCATGATCCTGCCCATCAGAACAAGGCCCAGTTTCCCCCCACCCCCCACCCCAGTCAGTCTCTCCCATCAGGAAGCTTCCATAAGCTTCTTATCCTTATCAGTCAGAGGGCAGACAGAATGAAAACCACAGTCACAGAAAACTAATCAAACTGATAACATGGACCACAGCCTTGTCTAACTCAATGAAACTATGAGCCATGCCGTGTAGGACCACCCAAGATGGACAGGTCATGGTGGAGAGTTCTACACAAAACCTGGTCCACTGGAGAAGGGAATGGCAAACCACTTCTGTATTCTTGCCTCGAGAACCCCATGAGCAGTATGAAAAGACAAAAAGATATGACACTGAAAGATGAACTCCCAGTAGGTACCCAATATGCTATTGGAGAAGATGGCACCCCACTCTAGTACTCTTGCCTGGAAAATCCCATGGACGGAGGAGCCTGGTAGACTGCAGTCCATGGGGTTGCTAGGAGTTGGACACGATTGAGTGACTTCACTTTGACTTTTCACTTTCATGCATTGAAGAAGGAAATGGCAACCCACTCCAGTGTTCTCGCCTGGAGAATCCCAGGGACAGAGGAGCCTGATGGGCTGCCGTCTATGGGGTCGCACAGAGTCGGACACGACTGAAGCGACTTAGCAGCAAGAGTGGAGAAATAACTCCAGAGTGAATGACGAGATGGAGCCAAAGCGAAAACACTCCCAGTTGTAGATGTGACTGGTGATGGAAGTAAAGCCTGATGCTGTAAAGAACAACATTTCATAGGAACCTGGAATATTAGACCCATGAATGAAGGTAAATTAGAAGTGGTCAAACAGGAGATGGCAAGAGTGAACACTGACATTTTAGGAATCAGTGAATTAAAATGGACTAGAATGGGTAAATTTAATTCAGATGACCATTATATCTACTACTGTGGGCAAGAACGGAGAAGGCAATGGCAACCCACTCCAGTACTTTTGCCTGGAAAATCCCATGGATGGAGGAGCCTGGTAGGCTGCAGTCCATGGGGTCGCTAGGAGTCAGACACCACTGAGTGACTTCACTTTCACTTTTCACTTTCATACATTGGAGAAGGAAATGGCAACCCACTCCGGTGTTCTTGCCTGGAGAATCCCAGGGACAGAGGAGCCTGGTGGGCTGCCGTCTATGGGGTCGCACAGAGTCGGACACGACTGAAGGGACTTAGTAGTAGTAGTGGGCAAGAATCCCCTAGAAGAAATAGAGTAGCCCTCATAGTCAACAAGAGTCCAAAATGCAGCCTCAAAAATGACAGAATGATCTCTGTTCATTTCCATGGCAAACCATTCAATATCATGATAATCCAAGTCTATGCCCCAACCAATAATGCTGAAGAAGCTGAAGTTAAATGGTTCTATGAAGACCTACAAGACCTTCTAGAACTAACACCCAAAAAAAGGATGTCCTTTTCATTATAGGGGACTGGAATGCAAAAGAAGGAAGTCAAGAGATACCTGGAGTAACAGGCAAGTTTGGCCTTCGAGTACAAAATGAAGCAGGGCAAAAGCTAACAGAGTTTCACCAAGAGAACGCACTGGTCATAGCAAACACCCTCTTCCAACAACACAAGAGAAGACTCTACACATGGACATCACCAGATGGTCAATACCAAAATCAGATTGATTATATTCTTTGCAGCCAAAGATGGAGAAACTCTATACAGTCAGCAAAAACAAGACTGGGAGCTGACTGTGGCTCAGATCATGAAGTCCTTATTGCCAAATTCAGACTTATATTGAAGAAAGTAGGGAAAACCACTAGACCATTCAGGTATGACCTAAGTCAAATCCTTTACAATTATACAATGGAAGTAACAAATAGATTCAAGGCAAATAAATTCTAAAGGGATTAGATCTGATAGAGTGTCTAAAGATCTAAGGACAGAGGTTTGTGACATTGTACAGGAGGCAGTGATCAAGACCATCCCCAAGAAAAAGAAATGCAAAAAGGGAAAATGGTTGTCTGAGGATGCCTTACAAATAGCTGAGAAAAGAAATGCTTATAACTATTCTATATATACAAATATACATATTTTAACTGTTAGAATTATATCCAGAGTATTTCATTGTGATATAATCTAATTTCGTAAGAAATATGACACTGGGTGTTTTTTTTTTTCATCATTATAAATGTGCACATAACATAAAACTTACCGTTGGTGACATTTAGCACATTCAGAGTGTTATGACTGTCACCAGGATCTAATGCCAGAGCATTTTCATCACCTCAAAAGGGAAACCTCATTCCCATTAAGCAGTCATTCCTCACCCCCTCCACTCCCCAGCCCCTAGTACCCACTAATCTGCTTTCTGTCTCCATGGACTTGCTGACTCTGGATATTTCACATAAATGCAATCATAGGATATGTGGTCTTTGGTGACTGGCTTCTCTCACTGAGCATAATGTTTTCAAAGTCTGTCCCTGTTGTAGCCTGTGTCAGCACTTCATTCCTGTTCATGCGTTTCTGTTTTAAATTCTACTCTTTGGCTCAGAAATCTTGCATGGCTCCGCATTGCCTATCCAGGAGAAGTCCAAGCTCTTTCACATGGCTTTGCTCTTCTGCAGAATCCCGCTGCCCATCTTACCTGCACCAACCCACTCTGCTTTCTTAGTGCTGCGCCTCTGCCTAAGCCCCAATCTCTGCATCTCTAATGTTCTGCTCTCAGACCAGCAGCAGAATCACCGGGAAAATCGTCCTAAATGCAAGTTCTCAAGCCCCTCCCCAAATCACTGGATCAGAGCCCAGATTCTGTGTTTCAACAAGCCCTGTGAGTGATGCTGATGTACACTGAAATTTGAGAAACTTTGGTCTCAACTGCATTACTTCTTAAAGTCTCTTTCTTCGGCTGCACCCTGAGCCTTTCTACTTTCTCTGTCCTCTGATCTCCCGTTGGACATCATCCTTCCTTTTTGAGAGGATTTCTCACTTTTTACACTGTGTCATAGCTGTGCCTCCGTTACTAGACGTCACCTGAGTAATGTATTTAGTCTAAACCCCAAGAAGTACGTTGTCCAGGGAGACACTGAAGGTTGCCTCTGGCTGAGGTTCTGGACATGAGCTCCCAAATGCAGGTGTCGCACTTTCTTGTAGCCTCAGTCAATGTCACAGCTGAAAGCATGGCTCCCAAGTTATCCCAAGATGACTTTTGTACTCTGTGGATATTAAAATACCCTTTCTTTTATGAATGAGAGTAGTACTACTGGCGATGTTGGATTTTTTCGTTTTTATTTGCCTTGTTGTTTACAAGTCTATTATCACATATAAGATATCCTCGTTTAACTGCTCTGTCTGAGGACCTTTGGCCTGTAAAGATACTGGGGTCAGGAGAAGCTCCATCAGAGGGGTGTCTGGTCGCATCACGCTGGGACAGCCAGGAGAACCTGACTTCTGCAGAGTTCAGGAGCCAGAGATTAGAGAGCTCAGCTAGGAAAGAGAAAGCTGGAAAATATGGAAACCTCACTGCTGAGCAGATGAGGGTCTCCAACACACACGATGTGAAGCATTTTCAAGGAAAGCAAACCTGCATTTCAGCCTCATGATTTTAACATACATGTGTGCTTCACAGGTGTCACTAGTGGTAAAGAGCCCCCCTGCCAATGCAGGAGACGTAAGAGACGCGGGTTCAATCTCTGGTTTGGGAAGACCCCCTGGAGGAGGGCATGACAACCCACTCCAGTATTCTTGTCTGGAGAATCCCATGGACAGAGGAGCCTGGTGGGCTACAGTCCAGGGGGTCATAAAGAGTCGGACACAACTGAAGTGACTTAGCACAAACGTGCACAACCACACAAACAAGCACTAACTAGAGCTGTAGAAACAGTTCGAGTGATCTCAAAGTCTAGACTTGGAGAAATTACAGATGGAGTGAATACCTTCTCAGTGCTATATAAAGAAAACTTAAAAGTGAAAAAAATCAAGTAATCAAAAAATCAACCCACAGCTTAAGAAGGATGTTTGAAAAATGGGCGTGTTAGATCTAGAGATGACTGAGGAAAACAAGACAGCCTTCAGATGTCACAAACATATTCATAAAAGTGGGGGAAAGGTAGGTTCCCAGCTTATTTCTTTTTGGATTCATATCTTACCTCATCCAAGGGGAAAAACTGGACTGGCTAAATTCTGATGTGCTCTATTCAGAAGCGCAGGAGCAAAGTGGGAGCCCTGAGCACCGCTTTCAGCTCCTCTACACAAGACTCATACTCTGCGAGTTGTCCAGTGGGGTAGGTTCCAGAGGAAGGGTGTCACTCCTCTCTCTCCTGGAGCCTGGAAGCAGAGCTGCCCAGCCAGAATGTTGCTGATGCGATTCCTCACCAGGAGGCCCCCATCACCTGTCCAGGGGCCACACCAGCCGCCACCATTTTCATTTGTCCACAGTGCACGAGAGCAATGTGTATGTTCACACGAACGAAGGCAGCCAGCTTAAAATTTTTCACCCTGCCATAATAGACTGCCTTTTCCTTTGAGGTCACTATTTCATTAAAATGACATTTTAAATAACATAACAGATGATGTAATAGATGAGTTTTTAAAATTGTTTACATCAGCTTTGTATCAGTTCCCCCATTTTTGGGTTTATTTTGTTTTATATGTGTGTGTATATTGTTATCTTTAAATTTATTTTGGCCCATGAAATCCAGGAGTCTGGAAGTACTGAAATATATATATATATAAAAGTTTAAATAAAGTAAATTAACCATCATTTAAGTCCTTTAGCCTGTATCTCCCAAGAAGAAAACATTCTTATATAAAATTACAATAATATTATTGTTCCAGAGATAGTTTACATGTTGTTACTGTTCAGTCGCTAAGTCATGTCCTTCTCTTTGCAACCCCATGGATTGCAGCATGCCAGGCTTCCCTGTCCTTCCCTATCTCCCAGAGTTTGCTCAAATTTGTGTCTTTTGAGTCAGTGATGCCATCCAACCATCTCATTCTCTGTCACCCCCTTCTCCCCCTTCCCTCAACCTTTCCCAGCATCCGAGTCCTTTTCCAATGAGTTGGCTCTTCACATCAGGTGGCAACAATTATGATAACTAACTTTTTATTCAGTTTAGTTCAGTCACTCAGTCGTGTCTGACTCTTTATGACCCATGAATTTCAGCACGCCAGGCCTCCCTGTCCCTCACCAACTCCCGGAGTTCACTCAAACTCACGTCCATCAAGTCAGTAATGCCATCCAGTCATCTCATCCTCTGTCATCCCCTTCTCCTCCTGCCCCCAATCCCTCCCAGCATCAGAGTATTTTCCAATGAGTCAACTCTTCACATGAGGTGGCCAAAGTACTGGAGTTTCAGCTTTAGCATTATTCCTTCCAAAGAACACCCAGGACTGATAATCCAGTTTCTTGGATTTCTATCTTTCAGATTTTAGATACTTTTGAAGAGCTAGTTGTCCTATATATCTTCCACAATCTGGCTATGAATCCTTCTTTCCTCCTAATTAGATTCAGGTCAAATGGTTTGGCAGGAAAACTGCAAAGGTAATGCTCTGTCCTTCCCACTGTGTCCTGGCATGGGACACAGATGTCAGTTTATCCCATTACCATGGGGTTGCTGAGGGTCGGACATGGCTGAGCGACTTCACTTTCACGCATTGGAGAAGGACATGGCAACCCACTCCAATGTTCTTGCCTGGAGAATCCCAGTGATGGCAGAGCCTGGTGGGCTGCCATCTATGGGGTCACACAGAGTCGGACATGACTGAAGTGACTTAGCAGTAGCAGTGATGCTAACTCAGTGCAGATGGTGTCCACCAGACTTCTCCATTTAAGATATCTTTTCCCTTTATATTTAATAAGTTATCTGACCCAATAAAGGTTTCAGATTCACTTTTATAATACTTCCTGCCCCAGACCTGCAGTCAACTATTTCTCTAAGTGGCCCTGATTCCTTTAATATGGAATAGTATTTAGACACCAGGGGTTCCAGGTGGCTCAGTGGTAAAGAATCCACCTGCCAATACAGGAGACATAGGAGGTGCTGGTTCAACCCCTAGGCAGAGAAGATCCCCTGGAGAAGGAAATGGCACCCCACTCCAGTATTCTTGCCTAGATAAACCTGTGGACAGCTAATAGAACCACAGCTCTTCTTTCTCATGTCTTAATTATATTCCCCTTTCCCATGATTCCCAAGAACCCATAACACATGTATCCTTCAATACACACAAAATAGTTCCAACATCACTAAATCAATACCTTTTCAATGACAAAAATACTAAGGAAATCCACAATTTCTCTGCAGTTCTTTTTTTTTTTTTTCTCCTTCTATCTACTAAGGGTACACAAGTAGAGTGCTTGGTTCAAAAGCTAATTGAATTATTTTTTTTCTGTGTGGCTATGTAATTATCTAATGTACAGTTAGTTTTTGTTTCTAGTTTATTCAATTTTAGATTAATTTTATTAATTTTGTATTAATACTATGGACTAAATTGTGTCCCCTTCACAAATTCATATGTTGAAGCCCCATCCCCAGTGTAACTGTATTTGGAAATGCAGCTTTTCTGGAGGTGAAAAGTGAAAGTGTTAGTCCCTCAGTCATGTCCGACCCTTTGTGACCCCATGGACTGTAGCCTGCCAGTCTCCTCTGTCCATGGGATTCTCCAGGCAAGAATACTGAAGTAGGTTGCCATTCTCTTCTCTAGGGGATCTTCCCAACCCAGGGATCAAACCCTGGTCTCCTGCATTGGAGGCAGATTCTTTACCATCACTGCGCCAGCAGGGAAGTGTAATTTTTTTTCCCCCTGGAGGTAATTAAGATCAAATGAAGTCATAGGATGGGGCCCTGATCTGATAGGATTAGTGTCCTTATAAGAAGAGACATCAGATTGCTTTCTGCTCATTCCCTCTGTGCACACATGGAGGAAAGGCAGCAAGAAGGTGAAATCTACAAGCCAGGAAGGGAACCCTCACCAAAATCGGAATTGGCTGATCCCTGACCCGAATAACTTCAAAACTAGGAGAAAATTAATTTCTGTTGTTTAAGTCCCCCACCTATTGTACTTTGCTGTGATTATCTGAATTGAGTGATACATTTTGCTTTATTCTTTTATATATATTGTTAGTTTTTTATAGGAATTTGAGGCATCCATTTCTTTGGAAGACTACAGTCCTGGCCTGAATGAACATACAAATAAATAATAAAAATAATAGGCAAGCATATATGCATCAGATGTCTCAGCATAAATTATGGTTATTAATGCCACATATGAGATAATTTCATAAAGAAACCAAGCCTGAAACAGAGGTTAACCTAACATATTCAAGACCAGCAGTCAGTGATTAAACCATGATTGAAAGTCACATTTTTTCCTAGATCAAAGCATGTGCTTTTAAATACTGTGCTATACTTCAAGGCGGAGAAGGCAATGGCACCCCACTCCAGTACCCTTGCCTGGAAAATCCCATGGATGGAGGAGCCTGGTAGGCTGCAGTCCACGGGGTTGCTAAGAGTCGGACACGACTGAGCGACTTCACTTTCACTTTTCACTTTCACGCATTGGAGAAGGAAATGGCAACCCACTCCAGTGTTCTTGCCTAGAGAATCCCAGGGACAGGGGAGCCTGGTGGGCTTCCGTCTATGGAGTCGCACAGAGTCAGACACGACTGAAGCGACTCAGCAGCAGCAGCATACTTCAAGGAATAGTAACAGTTAATAAGGATTTCAATAAGCCTGTAGAAAAACTATTCACTATACATTTATAAACAGTATAAAATATAAATATGTAAAATACAAATATATGATACTATTTCTCATATGCATAAAGAAAAATGAACAGTTTGATTTGCATTTATATGCATAAGGAGGAGAGCATGACTAATGCATTGGGGTTAAAGTCAATCTCTAACACTAAGACCCCCCTAAAGGCACCCCTTATTTTAGTCTGCCAGCAGTGTGTCTGCTGGAAAAGAACTCACCCTTAAGAGAAAGAATTGACACGTCCAAGTCAGTCCAAGAAAGCTCAAGATTGCTTCAATTCCCCCGGTTTCAGAGAGGTGGGGAAGAGCTGTGATGACCCCACCAACATCCACAGGGAAGAAAGGGAAATGGCCGAGGGTCACAGACTTTACCTTGAGGGAGCATGGGCAGGTGACTAGCAAACTCTCAAAAGAGAGTTTATTATTTTTTATTATTTTTTAATTTTAACCTTTATTATTTTTAATATTTAATTAAAATTTAATATTTAATAATATTTAATTATTCAATTAGTCATTTGGCTGCACCAGGTCTTAACTGTGGCCTGAGAACTCTTAGGTGCAATACATGGGCTCTAGCTCTCTGACCAGGGAAGGAACCTGGACCCTCTGCCCTGGGAGCGTGGAGTCTCAGCCACTGGACCACCAGGGATGTCCCAGCATTGATAATGTTGGCTTTAAGCCTGGAGAGCCTAGCTTGGGCCTCTTTAATGGTGTCTGTTGCAAAAAAATAGAACTGCCAACATGGGTCCACAGTAGCAGTTACAGCAAGACCAGGTCACCTCTGCTTTGGCCTGAATTTGGCAGCAAGAGACAGTACACCCCTTGTTGTGGTTGAGGTGAGGTGAGGGGGCTTCACTTGCAAACAAAGACCCCTGACTAGTCTGCACATCACTCTTCACCCTCACAATAGCCTGTAGGGAAACTAGTAACACTTTTCTGTTTTATAAGGAAAAAAACTTAATTACAGATACTGTAAGTAACTTGTGCACTCAGATGCTCAGTTGTGTCTGACTCTTTTGCAAAGGACTGCAACCCAACAGGCTCCACTGTCCACAGAATTCACCAGGCAAGAATACTGGAGTAGGTTGCTGTTCCATTCTCCAAGGGATCTTCCCAACCCAGGGATCAAAATCCCAGGGATTGAACCTGTGTCTCCTGCATCTCTTGCATTGGCAAGTGGGTTCTTTACCACTAGTGCCACCTGGGAAGCCCTGGAAGTATCTTATTTAAGATCATATATTTAACAAATAGCAAGAAGGACATGAACCAAGGTCCTCTGAGGATGAAGCACTTTTCAGGAGATTACGTCATTGGACAAGTTATATATTCAACAACTCTACTAACAAAAAGTGTATGTTTACTGAAAAATATATAGATTACAACACATGTGGTTTTTTTTATGAAGTATAGTTGACTTACAATGTTGTGCCAATCTCTGCTGTAGAGCAAAGTGACTCAGTTATACACATATCAGTTCAGTTCAATCGCTCAGTTGTGTCTGACTCTTTGAGACACTGTGGACTGCAGCACACCAGGCCTCCCTCTCCATCACTAACTCCTCAAGTTTACTCAAACTCATGTCCATTGAGTCGGTGATGCCATCCAACCATCTCATCCTCTGTTGTCCCCTTCTCCTGCCTTCAGTCTTTCCCAGTATCAGGGTCTCTTCAAATAAGTCAGTTCTTTGCATTAAGTGGCCAAAGTATTGGAGTTTCAGCTTCAACATCAGACCTTCCAATGAACATTCAGGACTGATTTCCTTTAGGATGGACTGGTTGGATCTCCTTGCAGTCCAAGGGACTCCCAAGAGTTTCCTGCAACACCACAGTTCAAAAGCATCAGTTCTTTGGGACTCAGCTTTCCTTATAGTCCAACTCTCACATCCATACATGACCACCAGAAAAAGCATAGCTTTGACTAGATGGATCTTTGTTGGCAAAGTAATGTCTCTGCTTTTGAATATGCTGTTTAGGTTGGTCATAACTTTTCTTCCAAGGAGTAAGCGTCTTTTTATTTCATGGCAGCAGTCACCATCTGCAGTGGTTTTGGAACCCAAAAAAATAAAGTCTCTCATTGTTTCCACTGTTTTCCCATCTATTTGCCATGAAGTGGTGGGACCAGATGCCATGATCTTTGTTTTCTGAATGTTGAGTTTTAAGCCAACTTTTTCACTTGCCTCTTTTACTTTCATCAAGAGGTTCTTTAGTTCTTTTTCACTTTCTGCCATAAGGGTGGTGTCATCTGCATATCTGAGGTTATTGATATTTCACCAAGCAATCTTGATTCCAGCTTGTGCTTCATCCAGTCCAGCATTTCTCATGATGTACTCTGCATATAAGTTAAATAAATACGGTGACAATATACAACCTTGATGTACTCCTTTTCCTATTTGGAGCCAGTCTGTTGTTCCATGTCCAGTTCTAACTGTTGCTTCCTGACCTGCATACAGGTTTCTCAGGAAGCAGGTCAGCTGCTCTGATATTCCCATCTCTTTAAAAATTTTCCACAATTTGTTGTGATCCACACAATCAAAGGCTTTGGCATAAAGCAGAAGTAGATGTTTTTCTGGAACTCTCTTGCTTTTTCCATGATCCAGCAGTTGGTAGCAAATTTGATCTCTGGTTCCTCTGCTTTTTCTAAATTCAGCTTGAACATCTGGAAGTTCATTGTTCATGTACTGTTGAAGCCTGGCTTGGAGAATTTTGAGCATTACTTTGCTAGCATGTAAGATGAGTGCAATTTTGTGGTAGTTTGAAGATTTTTGGCATTGCCTTTCTTTGGGGTTGGAATGAAAATTGACCTTTTCCAATCATGTGGCCACTTCTGAGTTTTCCAAATTTGCTGGCATATTGAATGCAGCACTTTCACAGCATCATCTTTCAGGATTTGAAATAGCTCAACTGGAATTCCATCACCTCCACTAGTTTTGTTCGTAGTGATGCTTCCTAAGGCCCACTTGACTTCACACTCCAGGATGTCTGGCTCTAGGTGAGTGATCACACCATCATGATTATCTGGGTCACTAAGATCTTCTTCGTACAGTTCTTCTGTGTATTCTTACCACCTCATCTTAATATCTTCTGCTTCTGTTAGGTCCATATCATTTTTGCCTTTTATTATGCCCATCTTTGCATGAAATGTTCCCTTGGTATCTCTACTTTTTTGAAGATATCTCTGGTCTTTCCCATTCTATTGTTTTCCTCTATTTCTTTGTGTTGATCACTGAGGAAGACTTTCTTATCTCTCCTTGCTATTCTTTGGAACTCTGAATTCAAATGGGTATATCTTTCCTTTTCTCCAATGTTTTTCACTTCTCTTTTCACAGCTATACACATTTAGATATTCTTTTTAAAATATTCTTTCCCTTACGGTTTAACCACAGGATATTGACTATATTTCCCCATGCTATACAGTAGAACCTTGTTATTTATTCATTCTATATATACTAGTTTGCATCTGCTATCCCAAACTCTCCATCCTTCACTCCCCCATCCCCTCCCCCTTGGCAACCAAAAGTCTCTTCTCTATGTCTGTATAACACGTGTTTTTTCCCCTCATTTCTCAGTTATGAAAGGAACAAGGAGGATTGAGCACCACATGCTAAATACTTTCACATCTGTGAGGCCATCATCCCACCCTGGGAGCTGGTGAATCACCCCCAGGTTATAGATGAGGACCCCAGGGTGCAGAGAGGACCCACAGTCACATAGCCAGTGTCAGGATGAGGGCACAAACCATTTCTTCTGGTCAGAATTCTGGCATACTTTTGTTCTGCTAGAATTTGATTGCTTCACCCCAGTCACCTCAATTCAAGGCACTAACAATCACCTCTCTCCAGGAAGCGGGAGAGCTGAGAATCCACCCAGCCCTGTGGACGACCTTCCATGCTCAACCCTGTTTCAGAGGTGGAAACTATCATGGCATTTCTCAGCAATTTCCTAAAGCTCAGCTGAGAGCTCCTCGTGACTCTGCTATTCATCAACAGTGGATTTACAAACACCAGAGCAAGCATCCCGGCAATAAATCGTTTCATTTATCTGTTACAACTGTCTTGGCTAAAGAAGTTTATGTTGATAAGAACTGATAGCAGAACACAGTTTGGAGGCCCACATGTTTTCTCTCCTGACCCATTAAATATAGAAGTGATAGTCATTGGGTCATGTCTGACTCTTTGTGACCCCAGGGATTGTATGTAGACCGCAGGCTCCTCTGTCCACGGAATTCTCCAGGCAAGAATACTGGAGTGGGGTGTCATTTCCTTCTCTAAAATATCCTAGACAACTTCCCAAATATTTTTATCATTGCATGATCATCAAGTAAGTCTCTTCTTGACAATAGTATTAGGTTCTAAGTTGAAGCATCAGCACTAAAAACAGTTGACAAGTTTTTACAAATTCCTTTGCTCTTATAATGGCTCATAGATTCACAGTTTTTCAGGCACTGAGGGGATGGAAAAAAGCATTATGACTTCCTTTTGGAGGATTCCAAACAGACTTATCTTTTTCTTTTTAAATACATTTTTAATTAATGTATAAACACAAGCTCACAAACCATAAAATGAATAGCTTAATGAATCATCCTGAACTGAACACACTCACATAACCAACTCCCAGATCAGGAAATGCCTGGAGCTTAGACTCATCTTCACCTTGACCCTCCCCCTGCAAGTTAGTACCTTTCTCTAGAAATAATGACTATCCTGGCTTTTAATGCAACAGATTCATTTTGTCTGGTTTTGAATGTTTTATAAATAGAATCATGAAGTTCTATATATCAGTCAGTTGGCTATATAACTAATCATGGGATTACTAGGTGATAAATTGTAAATATATTCAGCTTTTTTTCCTACCCAGTATTAAATATTTGTTATTTTTAATCATATATTTTAAATACTTAAATACAATTTAGTTTTAATTGGAGTATAATTGCTTTACAATGTTGTGTTAGTCTTCAATGTACAACAACATGAATCAGTTGTAAGTATACATATATTCCCTCCCTCGTGAGCCTCCCTCCCACCCCCCTACATTCAGCGTTAATTGATGCCACTGGCTTTCCAAGTTGTTTATATGAATTTACAGTTCCCTCAGAGTATGAGCATTCCAGATGCTCAGAGTTGGTAATTCCATCCTTTCCAAGAATTGCAACCATTCTGGTGGGTGTGTCGTACTATTTCATTGCGGTTATAATCTGCATTTCTAATGGTTAATGAGGTCGAGTTGCTTTATGTTCCAAACATCCATTTGGAGAGTTTCTTCTATCCAGCATTTAAATGAGAGAAATCCTCAAAGTCTTGGTCCTAATATTCTCTTCTCAACTCACTCTTACACTTTTTATTTCAATAACTAATCTTTAGCCACAGCTTGAATTATCTACCATTTTGCTTTCACTTCTTCAATCACTCAGTAGGCATTAGTACACGATGGTGAACAAAAATAAATGTGGAATGTACAAAGAATTCTCAACAGTAAAAAAAAAAAGAACAACCAATTTAAAAATGAGTAAAAGACATGAACAGACGCCTCACCAAATAAGATACACAGATGACAAACAGACACATGAAAAGATTCTCAATGTCGTATATTACTGGGAAATTGCAAATTAAAACAAGATGCCACTGCACACCCATCAGAACAGCTACATTCAAAACAATATCAAAACAAGTGCTGGTGAGGATGTAGAGCAACAGGAGCCCTCCTTCACTGCTGGTGGGAATGCAAAATGGTGCACTCTGGAAGGGGCTTCCCAGGTGGCGCTGGTGATAAAGAACCTGGCTGTCAGTGCGGGAGACAGAAGAGACGTGGGTTTGATTTCTGGGTCAGGAAGATCCCCTGGAGGAGGACATGGCAACCCACTCCAGTATTCTTGTCTGGAGAATTCCATGCACGGAGAAGCCTGGGAGGTTACAGCCCATGGCATCGCAAACTGTCAGACACTACTAAATCTATTTAGGGAGCGTGCACGCTTTGGAAGAGAGTGTGGTGGTTTCTTACAAAGGAGCCAGGGGCCAGCAGAAGGCATCCTGGAAATCTAGGGCAGATGTTCCAGAACCCAGAAGCACAACCAGAACAGAGGCGGGAAGAGAAGGCATATGTCTGACTGGCCATCACTCTCTCTGAATAGGAGCAGACCAGGAATGAGGAGCTGAAGAGGTGAAATAGTTAATGTGGCTCCCAAGTCTGACTTTTCCAGGAACTGACATCAATTCTGTTTGTCTGCCTACATGGAGTTGTGGTTAGGAACACATTTCTGAGGGATTGGTTTGGTTTCAATGTTTTCCGTGCCTGGTAAAAAACAGAACTAGGAAAGTAGAGTTTTCAAAGGTGTTTGTTTGGGTTTTGAAATAGGAACATTTTGAAATACTGATTGTTATTTTTTCATATTATTATTTTATGTAAAGAGTTTCTTTTGAGGTAAAACCAAATTTTAAGCTACTAACATAAACAATTCAATGAGTCTTCCTTTTTACTCTAAAGCCAGTTTCAGATACTGCAATTTTAGACAGAGGAAAAGAAGAAGCAGAGAGAGAGATCACATCACAAATGAAGAGGAAATTTGGGGCAGTTTTGCGTGTTTTTCTTGAATGTTCTAAGTGATCACTATATCCTTTTTCTGTTGTTGGCTTTGGAGATATTTCCACAAAGAACAGCCTACTACCAGAGGTTAGAATTTATCCTATTCTATTTGGATAGGATAGAAGCTATTTGCATGTGATTTTTTTTTATAGGAATTTAAAAATAACTTTATTTCTTTGGCTGTGCCAGGTCTTAGTTGCAACATGTGGGATCTTTACTTGCAGTATATGAGATCTAGTTCCCTTATCAGGGATGGAACGCAGGGCTCTTGCATTAGGAGCATCGAGTTTTAGCCACTGGACCATCAGTGAAGTCACTGCATTTAATTTTTAATGTCTTTAAAAAATGTGTATCTCCGGATGCTTTTTTTTATTTATACATAAAAGAACCTTACTCTGTATGCTTTTTTATTTTCTTAGTGGCATGTAGATCTAACAGGGTTTCACTTACTGGATTCAGAAAGGAATATAGAAATTAACAAGGGAGTTGTAGATTTCTGCTCCTGGCCAAGATAAAGTAACAGGGACCAGATTTATGCACCTGCCTGAAACATCACCTCCCCAGAAAATGAAACTGAATTTTAAAAAATATTTTAAGACCCTGGATATAGGCAACAAAGGACAGTGAACCCCTAAGAAATGAGAAAGAAGTGAGGTGAGCGCTATGATTGCCCCATCCGGTGGAAACCAAGAGCTTCCAGGCTGTGGTGCAGAGCAGGGAACACGGGCAAAGCCTGGTGGGCTCCCTGGGTTATGGAGAACAGGGTGGGGGCTCATAGGACTGAGCACCAGGCAAGGGAGGGCTTCCTAAGGAGAGAACCAAACCTGAGAAGGGGAGGTGGAACCTCTGATTTGTAGCTGGTTGAAAGCACAGGCGACCTCCTGGACTTGAGATTGTCATCAGACATGGAGGCAGCCTTGAGAACCCTTCGCCTCCGGAATCTAGTGCTCTCTACTGGTGGATAAGCATCAGAGTTGAGTAAACTGTGGGACATCAGTTTGTTGCTGTTGTTGTTCAGTCGCTCAGTCGTGTCCAACTCTTTGAGACTCGATAGACTGCAGCACGCCATGCTTCCCTGTCCTTCACCATCTCCTAGAGTCTGCTCAGACTCGTGTCCATTGAGTCGGCGATGCCATCCAACCATCTCATCCTCTGGTGTCCCCTTCTCCTCCTGCCTTCAGTCTTTCCCAGTATTAGGGTCTTTTCCAATAATTCAGTTCTTCATATCAGGGGCCCAAAGTATTGGAGTTTCAGGGGTGCCAGGGAATTGCTTGGTATGGGAAGAACACCCCGCACATTTGGTGACCAGCGTGTCCGAATCGAAGCAGCGTGGACAGCACAGAAGTATTCTGTGCGTAGAATTGCTGGGAGACACAGCAGACGATTTCCTATTTGGGGGTGTATCTGCCAAGTCTACTGCCCACTCCACCCCCTCCCACCCAGATATGAACTACTGAGTTGAGTTATTCATCCAGTGCAAACATGGAGGCACAGGCCATGTCCCATCAGGCTATGCATCCACTGAAATCTCTTTGGGAGTTTCATTTAAGTGGAAAAAGAGGCTTTTCAAGCAGCAGCACGCTGAGCCATGCTGGGTAGGCAGTTCAAAGAGAAGTTGGGAGCTGAAAGTGACTTCCAGTGCCCCCAGGCCACTCTCCCACTTCCCATCGCGTCAGGAGAGGACCTGCCTCCTTTGCTGGCACTCAACAGTCCTGTTTTCAGATGGAATCCATTTTCCCCAAGTGTTTTCATTACACCTTGGCCTTATCTGTTACCATTAAAGAAGAAATGCGGCTGATCCTTGGTCCAACTGGGGGCTTTCAGGCGCTCTCTGCCAGATGGATACTGAAAGGCCACAGTAGGTCCCTCAGGTAAAAAACCCATCACTTTGACACTGAAATTCTCTCATTGACCAAATGTTGTGAGAAGAAAAAATAATGCACCAGGGAGTAATTTACTTAAAGCTTTGGTTCAGAATAAGTTTGCTGCTTCGAATTGTTTTAAGAGAAAAAACAAGGGATTCCCCTGGCAGTCCAGTGGTTAGAACTCGGCACTCTTACTGTTACCGAAGGGTATGTGTGGGCGAGTCTGGCTGCGTGCCACTCAAAGGCCAGTAAACAGGTCAGGTTGGTAGAAAGGAAAGTTTGCTTTATTTCAGATTCGGGCAACTGGCAGGGAAGGATGGCGGCCATCTGTCCCAAGGCCGACTCCCCACTGACAAACAGGGGGTGAGAGCTTTTATAGACAAAATAGGGGTGGTTACATGCAGAAACAGTAGTCATCTCTAACAGTCATCTTCAAACTGGTCATCAGTGGTCTGACTAGCATTATCTTGGTTGTCTTAGGCACAGTTAATCTTCAGTTCCGGAGTGCACTTGTTCCCATTTCTTTGTGGCCAATTCTCAGAACTGTGGCAGCTCAAGTCCTGGGTACAGTCTGGTCATCATGTATTTATCTTCTCCACCTGGTGCTTTGGTATCTATAAGACAGCTCACAGGATATGGCTCAGAATATTATCTTTAGCCCTTGAGAAAGGACTAAAGGTCCTTGACTATGCTTAATGCTATGCTATGCTAGGATATGCTAAGTCACTTCAGTCGTGTCCGACTCTGTGTGACCCCAATAGACGGCAGCCCACCTGGCTTCCCGGTCCCTGGGATTCTCCAGGCAAGAACACTGGAGTGGGTTGCCATTTCCTTCTTCAATGCATGAAAGTGAAAAGTGAAAGTGAAGTCGCTCAGTCGTGTCTGACTCTTAACAACCCCATGGACTGCAGCCTACCAGGTTTCTCCTTCCACAGGATTTTCCAGGCAAGAGTACTGGAGTGGGGTGCCACTGCCTTCTCCGATGCTTAATGACCACATTATTATTAGCCTCCTTAGGCTGTTTTCCTTTGTTTCAGCGTTTCTCACTTCTCTGATTAAACTTATTCTTTGACTAAAGTTTTCCGCAGGCGAAAGGCAGGCAGAGGACATGAGGGTAGGCGGCGTGGGGCAAGGACCATATGGTCCTGCTCTGTCTCATTACTGCTGAGGGCATGAGTTCAATCCCTGGTCCGGGAACTAAGGTCAGTGGAGAAAACAGACAGGAGCTGTGGTGGGCTCACAGTGCCCTGCCATCTACACAGCATCTCCCCAGTGGTGAATCCACAGCATGATATTTTTTGCATGGAAAAATTGAACCTTTTCTCAATATTATATAGAAATATAATTATTATAAAATACTGTAAAAATTAAACCTATGCCATTTTCATGATACTAAGAGATATGATAGCTAAGTAACAACTGTGGGTTAAGTACGAGATACTCTTTGATTTCAGCCAACTGCTACCTATAAACATTGCTTAGGTGGAAATGCTGCAGCCACCCACTGGTTTCAGAAGTTTCAAACATATAAAGTACCATATGTAAAACTAGATAATGGAAATTTACTGTATGACACAGAGTTCAAATTGGGTGTTCTGTGACTACTTAGAGAGATGAGATGGGGTGGGAGGTGGGAGGGAGGTTCAAGAAGGAAGGGACATACGCATACCTATGGCTGATTCATATTGATGTATGGCAGAAATCAACACAATATTGTAAAGCAATTATCCTCCAATTAAAAATACATTTAAAAAACGGAAAAGAACAAATGATATATCTCTTGTTCTTTGAAATAAAAAGTACCTAAAATTCTGTAATCCAAGACTGCTCTATTTTCTTTCCCATCTAATCCTAGGAACCTGGGGACACCGTGAGTTAAAGTGCTAAAGATTCCAGGTATGCAGGTGTCTGTTATATTTTCAAAATTTGATCCTACACTTACTAACTGTGCTACACCAGTTACTGTACTAAGCGTTTTGTATGTGTCAACCCTTAATACTCACATAGCAGTGTCTACAGGCACTCTGATAACCCTGGTCTTTCAGAGGAGGAAATGAGAGACCATAGGAAGAGCAGAGGCCGAGGGACCTGGTACTGGACCACCCTCTTCCCCGAGCTTGCCGTGTCCTCAGATGGTCCACTGACTCTGCGTTTGCAAAGGGCTTGGACCAACCTGTGGGCGGTTTCTAACCTCTAACATTTGTTGGTGATGACTCTAAACGAACAGGCCCTTGTATGCCCACTGTACTTACGTGGAGCCGTGAAAAGGCACCTCCTGTGCTATGGAAACAGAGACGAAAGGAACATCTTTTACTGCCTTAAGAACTTCTCGGGTAGGGAGTTTTATTTCTGGTTGACATCCATTTGCTATACATAAGAGAAATGGTTGAATTGTTTGAGGAATTATATGCCAAAGTAGTAGGTACATAGAGGCAAGAGTGTGCCATTTGGCTGAGATGTTCTTATTATTAGTGTCCACTTGCCTTATCTTGGTTGCTAGAAAACTAATGGCCTTTTGACTGTAAGGCCTCTTAGTGCATAAGGGCATGGCTTCAGAGGTGGTGCAGGTCTGAAGAAGCCACTGAGAGAGCAAGAGCAATGACCCAGGCCTTTCAGGCCAAAGTATGTAAATTAGTAACTTCAATTCTAAGTACTCTTATTGCATTAAAGATAGAGAAGACCTTCCTGGGGAAGCCATCCAGGTGATGATAAACGGAGCCAGAGAAGAGGCAGGGCCTGCCGGTTCAGGTTTAGAATTTCCAGAAAAGCTTTCCTGTGAATCTGATAGTATTTATATGCTGAAGCGATTTCTATTCCCTAGAAAAAAGGGTACTTTTGTTTTCTTCTTGTCTAGTATCTAACTTGGAACATAGCAAGCATTAAATGTTATTCAGTGAAGGAATGGAAGAAACACTTCCCCTTTAGGCTGAAAACAGATATTTCTCATACACAATCACTTTTCCTTCTAATTTCTTTTTCTCCAAGGAAGGCAAAGGGAAAAAATTGTAAAGTCAAAAGTAAAAAGGAACAAATTAAAATGTAAGATAATACATTTGATAGACAAATCCAAAACTTTGAAAGAAAGAATTTGTGGACAGATGTATACAAAAAAAGAAGCAGTGATTCAGCATCATTTCATTAGGAAAGAATAAGGGACTCTAACCATAGTTAACATGGGAGATTTGCGTGAAAAACAATTTTAATGTGTGTGGAATAATTTTCTAAGAAAACAAAAATAATCAAAACAGATATAACCAATAACAATATTAGCAGGATTATTTAAAAGTTAACTGTTTCTAAATTCCATAGGAAAGATAAATAATAATGAATAGGAGAAATGTGATATATAAAAAAATAATACAAGAGGAGGGGACATGTCAGATATTAAAAAGTATTGGAAATCTACAGCAGGGACTTCCGTGGTGGTCCACTGGTTAAGATTCTGCGATTCCACTGCACAGGGCCTGGGTTCAATCTCTGGTCAGCTAACTAATATTCCACATGCCCAAAGCATGGCCAAAAAAAAAAAAAAATTTAATAAATATAATAATAAAGAAACAATATATATATATATATATATATAAAGAAAGAAACCTACAGCAAT
Source organism: Tragelaphus eurycerus (assembly GCA_935064755.1). Classification (NCBI taxonomy): domain Eukaryota; kingdom Metazoa; phylum Chordata; class Mammalia; order Artiodactyla; family Bovidae; genus Tragelaphus; species Tragelaphus eurycerus. Next base: position 21,850,803 of record CAKXYN010000023.1, read on the forward strand.
TAGAACTGTGTAAAACTGACACTTGAATAGAGACCTCAGTGGGCTAGAATATCATGAAGTCCAGACCAGACTCAAAGAAATGTGAAAATTTAGTGTAAGAAACAAGTGGTATTTCAAGTCATGGAGCAGAGATGTTTTATCCAATACATAATGTTCACTACAGAAACAATCACAAAGAAAGATTAAACTATACTGTTATCTATATGCATAAATACACATATGCATGTACATATGTATATATAGGAATGATGCTGAAGCTGAAACTCCAGTACTTTGGCCACCTCATGCGAAGAGTTGACTCTTTGGAGAAGACTCTGATGCTGGGAGGGATTGGGGGTAAGAGGAGAAGGGGACAATAGAGGATTAGATGTCTGGATGGCATCACTGACTCGATGGATGTGAATCTCAGTGAACTCCGGGAGTTTGTGATGGACAGGGAGGCCTGGCATGCTGCGATTCATGGGGTCGCAAAGAGTCAGACACGACTGAGCGACTGATCTGATCTGATCTGATACATACATACATGACTATATGGAGAAGGAAATGGCAACCCACTCCAGTATTCTTGCCGGGAGAATCCCATGGACGGAGGAGCTTTGTAGGCTACAGTCCACGGGTTGCAAAGAGTCGGACACGACTGAGTGACATCACTTCTTTCACTTTATACATACATACCTGTGCGTAATATATGTACCAGTCAGAAATCAATGGAAGAAGCAGAACCCCTAGAAATGACATAGAGTGAGGGACTCTATACAAAGCTCTGAACTTGCACAGCTGGGAACCTGGCCAACCAGTCTTATCTGGCTCCTGATTCTGTACTTTCATTAAGCCTGAAGTCATAGGATCATAGACAGAAGGAAAGATGCATTTGAGATGGGAGGCATAAGGGACGTCCCCCTACTGTCTTCTCACACCTGGTCCAGAATTTGGAGAAGCCGGAAAACAAGATCCTCCAGGAAAGGAGGACACTGCACCGAGATGATACCCACTCCAACAGGTGAGTGGCAGATCCACAAGATGCCCTGGAGCTCCGGAAGAAGCAGAACCCCTAGAAATGACATAGAGTGAGGGACTCTATACAAAGCTCTGAACTTGCACAGCTGGGAACCTGGCCAACCAGTCTTATCTGGCTCCTGATTCTGTACTTTCATTAAGCCTGAAGTCATAGGATCATAGACAGAAGGAAAGATGCATTTGAGATGGGAGGCATAAGGGACGTCCCCCTACTGTCTTCTCACACCTGGTCCAGAATTTGGAGAAGCCGGAAAACAAGATCCTCCAGGAAAGGAGGACACTGCACCGAGATGATACCCACTCCAACAGGTGAGTGGCAGATCCACAAGATGCCCTGGAGCTCCGACAACCTACACTGGCTTTCAGGGTGAGCACAGCTGCTTCAGAACCTCTCACAAAGTTCGCTCATGCTGACCCCAAACAGAAATCTCTTAGGAAGGGAATTCTGGAAAACATAGTTCTGTTTAGCCAAGTTGACATATTATTAAGCAACCACTGTACACACACATATAATATGTATATGTGTATCTACATAAAGTAATTGTGTTAATTTTATTAGGATCCAAACTATTCAACATAAGAAGAAAAAGATACAAATATAAAATCAAGAAGTTAAGTCCATGAGATATTTAATTTAAATTGAAAAGTATGAACTCATGATGTATTTTTCTTTAAAAAAATTAATATTCTTTTCCTAGCTCTAAGCTAAGCAGGCCTGAAGCAATGACAGCACAGTAACATAAGTGCACCTGGCATCCACGGTGTGGTCTCTAAAACCCATTCCCACTAAAAGGAACCAGGGTTTCACGGGAAAATGGCTGTTTACAGGTCCATGGCAGTAAAAGTACAAGATGGGCCTCAAAGATCTTATTTCAGGAAGCAAGGATGCCATCAAAGACTTCAAGGTTAATGTCTCAGGACACAAGAACCAATTGGAAGAAAAGATTGAAACATGAATATGTAAAAACTCATTAGTTAACCTTGATGCTAGAAGAGAAAGAGGGGAAAAAACACTCAACGGATCACTGGATACTGCTGGGGAAAAATAAACAAACTTTTGGAGAACTATCTATAAAATAATAACTTTAATCCCAAGCTTTGGAAAAGATGGAAAATGCCACAATTTGTTGTAGGCAGGTATCCTGATGAATATGAAAACCTGACAAAACAGAACAGAAAAGGAAACCATCAGATGCATTTGTAACAGGGCCAAAGCATTAATAAAACGTGAACAAAAGGAACACAGTCACCGGAAAACTCCAACAGAAAGGTGATCATTCTTAGAAAACCCTGCCACATTTTGAGACCTTGAAAACAATCCTTCCATGATTGCTTTTTTGGTTCAGTTTTTATAACTCAGGTTTATTTATCTGAGTATAGGATGTGAGGTATGTTACTCAGTTTTCCCAATGTCATTTTTTTCATGAAAATATTCAAACATCCACCAAAGTTGATTTACATCCAGAATAAAATGACTTCCTGTCACCCGGCTTTAATAATTATAAATAATTGCACAATTTTTTGGCCACACCACAAGACTTGTGGATCCTAATTTGTGGATCCCAATCAGGGATCAAACCTGTGCCCCCTGTCCCTGAACAGTCTTATTTAATCTATATGCCTCCCATGCATCTTCCCCAACTCAACACAACATTTCTTCAGAAATAATTTGGACGTACTTTTAAAAGATAAAAATTCTTCTTCATCTTCTTCTTGCTTCTCAACATAACCATAATATCATTTCAGTTCAATTCAGTCACTCAGTTGTGTTCGACTCTTTACAACTCCATGGACGGCAGAACACCAGGCTTCCCTGTCCAAAACCAACTCCCGGAGCTTGCTCAAGCTCAAGTCCATTGAGTCAGTGATGCCATCCAGCCATCTCATCCTCTGTCGTCCCCTTCTCTTCCTGCCATCGATTTTTACCAGCATAAGGGTCTTTTCCAGTGAGTCAGTTCTTCCAATCAGGTGGCCAAAGTGTTGGAGTTTCAGCTTTAGGATCAGTTCTTCCAGTGAAAATTCAGGACAGATTTCCTTTAGGATAGACTGCTTTGATCTCCTGGCAGTTCAAAGGACACTCAAGAGTCTTCTTCAACACCACAGTTCAAAAGCATCAATTCTTCAGCGCTCAGCTTTCTTTATACTCCAACTCTCATATCCATACATGACTACTGGAAAAACCATAGCTTTGATGAGATGGACCTTTGCTGGCAAAGCAATGTCTCTGCTTTTTAATATGCTGTCTAGGTTGGTCATAGCTTTTCTTCCGAGGAACAAGCATCTTTTAATTTCATGGCTGCAGTCACTATCTGCAGTGATTTTGGAACCCAAGAAAATAAAGTCTCGCACTGTTCCCATTGTTTTCCCATCTATTTGCCATGAAGTGATGGAACCAGATGCCATGATATTAGTTTTCTGAATGTTGAGTTTTAAGCCAACTTTTTCACTTTCTTCTTTTACTTTCATCAAGAGGCTTTTTAGTTCTTCTTCCCTTTCTGCCATTAGGGTAGTGTCATCTGCATATCTGAAGTTATTGATATTTCTCCCAGCAATCTTGATTCCAGCTTGTGCTTCATCCAGCCCAGCATTTCGTATAATGTACTCTGCATATAAGTTAAATAAGCAGGGTGACAATATACAGCCTTGACGTACTCCTTCCCCTGTTTGGAACCAGTCTGTTGTTCCATGTCTAGTTCTAACTGTTGCTTCTTGACCTGCATACAGATTTCTCAGGAGGCAGGTAAGGTGGTCTGGTATTCCCATCTCTTGAAGAAATTTCCACAGTTTGTTGTGATCTACACAGTCAAAGGCTTTGGCATAGTTAATAAAGCAGAAGTAGATGTTTTTCTGGCACTCTCTTGCTTTTTCTATGATCCAATGGATGTTGGCAATTTAATCTCTGGTTCCTCTGCCTTTTCTAAATCCACCTTGAACATATGGAAGTTCATGGCCACATATTGCTGAAGCCTGGCTTGGAGAATTTTGAGCATTACTTTACTAGCACGTGAGATGAGTGCAATTGTGTGATAGTTTGAACGTTCTTTGGCACTGCCTTTTCTTTGGGATTGGAATGAAAACTGACCTTTTCCAGGCCTGTGGCCACTTCTGAGTTTTCCAAATTTGCTGGCAAATTGAATCCAGCACTTTCACAACATCATCTTTTAGGATTTGAAATAGCTCAACTGGAATTCCATCCACTAGCTTTGTTCGTAGTGATGTTTCCTAAAGCCCACTTGACTTCGCATTCCAGGATGTCTAGCTCAATGTGAGTGATCACACCATCGTGGTTATCTGGGTCATGAAGATCTTTTTTGTATAGTTCTTCTGTGTATTCTTGCCAACTCTTTTAAATATCTTCTGTTTCTGTTAGTTCCATACCATTTCTGTCCTTTATCGTGCCCATCTTCTCACGAAATATTTCTTTGGTATCACTAATTTTCTTGAAGAGATCTCTGGTCTTTCCCATTTTATTGTTTTCTTCTTATTGGTCACTGAGGAAGGCTTTCTTATCTCTTCTTGCTATTCTCTGAAACACTGCATTCAAATGGTTGTATCTTTCCTTTTCTCCTTTGCCTTTATCTTCTCTTCTTTTCTCAGCTATTTGTAAGGCCTCCTCAGACAACCGTTTTCCCTTTTTGCTTTTCTTTTTCTTGGGGATGGTGTTGATCACTGCCTCCTGTACAATGTCATGAATCTCCATCCATAGTTTGTCAGGCACTCTGTCCATCAGATCTAATCCCTTGAATCCATTTGTCACTTCCACTGTATAATCATAAGCGATTTGATTTAGGTCATGCCTGAATGGTAGTGGTTTTATCGGCCCTGCCTTTGCGTCTGTCGAGCCTCCTTCCTCATGACCTTTGCCATGGGCGGAGGTCCTCTCGCCGGCTCCCGGCAGTTTTCCCCCACTTTCTTCAATTTAAGTCTGAATTTGTCAATAACGAGTTCATGATCTGAGCCACAGTCAGCTCCCAGTCTTGTTTTTTCTGACCGTATAGAGCTTCTCCATCTTTGGCTGCAAAGAATATAATCAGATTTTTGTACTGACCATCTGATGATGTCCATGTACTCATGAGTCTTCTCTTGAGTTGTTGAAAAAGGGTGTTTGCTATCACCAGTGTGTTCTCTTGGTCAAACTCTATTAGCCTTTGCCCTGATTCATTCTGTACACCAAGGCCAAATTTGCCTATTACTCCAGGTATCTCTTGAGTTCCTACTTTTGCTTTCCAGTCCCCTATAATGAAAAGGACATCTTTTTTGGGTGTCAGTTCTAGAAGGTCTTGTAGGTCTTCATAGAACCACTCAACTTCAGCCTCTTCAGCATTATTGGTTGGGGCATAGACTTGGATTACTGTGATATTGAATGTTTTGCCTTGGAAATGAACAGAGATCATTCTGTCATTTTTGAGGCTGTACCCAAGTACTGCATTTCAGACTCTTTTGTTGACTATGATGGCTACTCCATTTCTTCTAAGGGATTCTTGCCCACAGTAGTAGATATAATGGTCATCTGAATTAAATTTGCTTATCCCAGTCCATTTTAATTCACTGATTTCTAAAATGTTGATGTTTACTCTTGCCATCTCCTGTTTGACTGCTTCCAATTTACCTTGATTCATGGACCTAACATTCTAGGTTCATTGATCTAACAGCATGGACCAGATTCATGGACCTAACAACAGGATGGAATACAGCCCTACACCTCAACAGAAAATTGGATTAAAGATTTACTGAACATTACCACAAGGCAAAATGATAGGATACTGAAAGAGAAACTCCCCAGGTCAATAGATGCCCAATATGCTGCTGCTGCTACTGCTAAGTCGCTTCAGTTGTGTCCGACTCTGTGCGACCCCATAGACGGCAGCCCACCAGGCTCCCCCGTCCCTGGGATTCTCCAGGCAAGAACACTGGAGTGGGTTGCCATTTCCTTCTCCAGTGCGTGAAAGTGGAAAGTGAAAGTGAAGTCACTCAGTCGTGTCCGACTCCTAGCGACCCCATGGACTACAGTCTACCAGGCTCCTCCATCCATGGGATTTTCCAGGCAAGAGTACTGGAGTGGGGTGCCATTGCCTTCTCCGGCCCAATATGTTACTGGAGATCAATGAAGAAATAACTCAAGAAAGAATGAAGGGATGGAGCCAAAGCAAAAAGAATACCCAGCTGTGGATGTGACTGGTGATAGAAGCAAGGTCCAATGCTGTAAAGAGCAGTATTGCATAGGAACCTGGAATGTGAGGTCCATGAATCAAGGCAAATTGGAAGTGGTCAAACAGGAGATGGCAAGAGTGAATGTCGACATTCTAGGAATTAGCGAACTGAAATGGACTGGAATGGGTGAATTTAACTCAGATGACCATTATATCTACTACTGTGGTCAGGAATCCCTCAGAAGAAATGGAGTAGCCATCATGGTCAACAAAAGAGTCCAAAATGCAGTACTTGGATGCAATCTCAGAAACAACAGAATGATCTCTGTTCCTTTCCAAGGCAAACCATTCAATATCACAGTAATCCAAGTCTATGCCCCAACCAGTAATGCTGAAGAAGCTGAAGTTGAACAGTTCTACGAAGACCTACAAGACCTTTTAGAACTAACACCCAAAAAAGATGTCCTTTTCATTATAGGGGACTGGAATGCAAAAGTATGAAGTCAAGAAACACCTGGAGTAACAGGCAAATTTGGCCTTGGAATACGGAATGATGCAGGGCAAAGACTAATAGAGTTTTGCCAAGAAAATGCACTGGTCATAACAAACACCCTCTTGCAACAACACAAAAGAAGACTCTATACATGGACATCACCAGATGGTCAACACCGAAATCAGATCGATTATATTCTTTGCAGCCAAAGATGGAGAAGCTCTATACAGTCAGCAAAAACAAGACCAGGAGCTGACTGCGGCTCAGACCATGAATTCCTTATTGTCAAATTCAGACTGAAATTGAAGAAAGTAGGGAAAACCAGTAGACCATTCAGGTATGACCTAAATCAAATCCCTTATGTTTATACAGTGGAAGTGAGAAATAGATTTAAGGGCCTAGATCTGATAGATAGAGTGCCTGATGAACTATGGAATGAGGTTCATGACATTGTACAGGAGACAGGGATCAAGACCATCCCCAAGAAAAAGAAATGCAAAAAAGCAGATAGCTGTCTGAGGAGGGCTTACAAATAGCTGTGAAAAGAAGAGAAGCAAAAAGCAAAGGAGAAAAAGAAAGATATAAACATTTGAATGCAGAGTTCCAAAAAATAGCAAGAAGAGATAAGAAAGCCTTCTTTAGCAATCAATGCAAAGAAATAGAGGAAAACAACAGAATGGGAAAGACTAGAGACCTTTTCAAGAAAATCAGAGATACCAAAGGAACATTTCATGCAAAGATAGGCTCGAAAAAGGACAGAAATGGTATGGACCTAACAGAAGCAGAAGATATTAAGAAGAGATGGCAAGAATACACAGAAGAACTGTACAAAAAAGATCTTCACGACCCAGGTAATCATGATGGTGTGATCACTGACCTAGAGCCAGACATCCTGGAATGTGAAGTCAAGTGGGCCTTAGAAAGCATCACTATGAACAAAGCTAGTGGAGGTGATGGAATTCTAGTTGAGCTATTCCAAATCCTGAAAGATGATGCTGTGAAAGTGCTGCACTCAATATGCCAGCAAATTTGGAAACTCAGCAGTAGCCAGAAACAGGACTGGAAAAGGTCAGTTTTCATTCCAATCCCAAAGAAAGGCAATGCCAAAGAATGCTCAAACTACCGCACAATTGTACTCATCTCACACGCTAGTAAAGTAATGCTCAAAATTCTCCAAGACAGACTTCAGCAATACGTGAACCGTGAACTTCCTGATGTTCAAGCTGGTTTTAGAAAAGGCAGAGGAACCAGAGATCAAATTGCCAACATCCGCTGGATCATGGAAAAAGCAAGAGAGTTCCAGAAAAACATCTATTTCTGCTTTATTGACTATGCCAAAGCCTTTCACTGTGTGAATCACAATAAACTGTGGAAAATTCTGAAAGAGATGGAAATACCAGACCACCTGATCTGCCTCTTGAGAAATCTGTATGCAGGTCAGGAAGCAACAGTTAGAACTGGACATGGAACAACAGACTGGCTCCAAATAGGAAAAGGAGTTCATCAAGGCTGTATATTGTCACCCTGTTTATTTAACTTCCATGCAGAGTACATCATGAGAAATGCTGGGCTGGAAGAAACACAAGCTGGAATCAAGATTGCCGGGAGAAATATCAATAACCTCAGATATGCAGATGACACCACTCTTATGGCAGAAAGTGAAGAGGAACTAAAAAACCTCTTGATGAAGATGAAAGTGTAGAGTGAAAAAGTTGGCTTAAAGCTCAACATTCAGAAAACAAACATCATGGCATCTGGTCCCATCACTTCATGGGAAATAGATGGGGAAACAGTGTCAGACTTTCTTTTTCTGGGCTCCAAAATCACTGCAGATGGTGACTGCAGCCATGAAATTAAAAGACGCTTACTCCTTGGAAGGAAAGTTATGACCAACCTAGATAGCATATCCAAAGCAGAGACATTACTTTGCCAACAAAGGTTCGTCTAGTCAAGGCTATGGTTTTTCCTGTGATCATGTATGGATGTGAGAGTTGGACTGTGAAGAAGGCTGAGCACCGAAGAATTGATACTTTTGAACTGTGGTGTTGGAGAAGACTCTTGAGAGTCCCTTGGACTGCAAGGAGATCCAACCAGTCCATTCTGAAGGAGATCAGCCCTGGGATTTCTTTGGAAGGAATGATATTCAAACTGAAACTCCAGTATTTTGGCCACCTCATGCGAAGAGTTAACTCATTGGAAAAGACTCTGATGCTGGGAGGGATTGAGGGCAGGAGGAGAAGGGGACGACAGAGGATGAGATGGCTGGATGGCATCACTGACGCGATGGACGTGAGTCTGAGTGACCTCCGGGAGTTGGTGATAGACAGGGAGGCCTGGTGTGCTGCGATTCATGGGGTCGCAAAGAGTCGGACATGACTGAGCGACTGATCTGATCTGACCACACCCATCAGAACAAGACCCAGTTTCCCCCACAGTCAGTCTCTGCCATCAGGAAGCTTCCATAAGCCTCTTATCCTTATCAGTCAGAGAACAGACAGAATGAAAACCACAGTCACAGAAAACTAATCAAACTGATTATACGGACCACAGCCTTGTCTAATTCAATCAAACTATGAGCCATACCATGAAGAGCCACCCAAGACGGACGGGTCATGGTGGAGAGTTCTGACAAAACTTGATCCACTGGTGAAGGGAATGGCGAACCACTTCAGTATTCTTGCCTTGAGAACCCCATGAACAGTATGAAAAGGCAAAAAGACATGACACTGAAAGATGAACTCCCCAGGTCGATAGGTGCCCAATTTGCTACTGGAGAGGAGTGGAGAAATAACACCAGAAAGAACGAAGAGACAGAGCCAAAGCAAAAACAACACCCAGTTATGGATGTGACTGGTGATGGAAGTCAAGTCCAATGCTGTAAAGAACAATATTGCATAGGAACCATAATATATTATCTATTCATTTTTTAAAGATGCTTTAATAGTATCAAATACAGAGTCAGCATTTAAATTTCCCCACTTGTCTTACAAATGTCTTTTCACAGTTTGTTCAAATCAGGATTAAGACTAGGTCCAGACAGTGCATTTGATTGATAAGTCTCCTTTAGTCTTTAACAATTTCCTTTATTCTCTTTTTTGTTTGTGCCATTTATTTGTTGAAGATATTGGGACAGTTTTCTTGTAGAATTTCTCACAATCTAATTTTGGCTAATTGAATCCTTTTTGTTCATTTACTACACCCCATATTTTCTTTAAATGGATGCTTAGATCCAGAAGTTCACTGGTACTCAGGTTCAGTTTGGTTGGGAGCAAAAATACATGAAAGGTGGGGCTGCACATTTCCTACTGTGTCTCAAGAAGAAGAGCACTTCAGGTCTCCTTGTCTCACTTTTGGTCACATCAAGATTGATCAGTGGTTCAGATGTGGCCAGCTGGACCATCCAGCTGAATGCTACTCATCAGCTGTTCACCTGCTGTGTCGCACAGAGTCGGACACGACTGAAGCAACCTAGCAGCAGCAGCAGCATTATTTCTTTACTAGAGGAGATGCATAGTAACTTTCTAATTCTGTCTTTCCCCCACAATCATTAACTCTGATCCTTCTCCATCAAATTATTTATTTTGAGACACAACCTATCATAGAGGCAGGAAAAAATGTCCTTTCCTTTTATGTCCCAACTTAATTTTTTTTGTAATATCTATTTATTCGGCTGCACCAGGTTTTAGTTGCCGCACGCAGAATCTTCGATCTTTGTTGGCGCATGCAGGTGAACTCTTAGGTGTGGCACGTGGGATCTAAGTTCCCTGACCAGAGATCGAACCTTGGCCCCCTGCATTGCTAGCTTGGAGTCTTAGCCAGTGGACCACCAGGGAAGTCTCAAGCCTCTGATTTACACACACACACACACACACACACACACATACATGTATGTGCTCAGATGCATAGTCGTGTCCAACTCTTTGTGACTCTTTGGACTGCAGCCCACCAGGCTCCTCTGTCCATGGAATTTTCCATGCAAGAGTACTGGAATGGGTTGCCATTTCCTACTTCAGGGGATCTTCCCAACCCAGGGATCAAAATTGCGTCTCTTGCATTTCCTACATTGACAAGCAGATTCTTTTCCACTAGCGCCACCTGGGAAGTCCTAAGCATATGTATATTATACACACACACATATATACCCACACACACATATATATATATATTTGAGCAGAGAAAGGTTTATTGTAAGGCTGAGCAAGGAGAACAGGCAGCTCCTGGTCAAAACCCCACACTCCCCTCTGTTATATTTTAAATGGAGGCTATGTCTCACCATATTCTGCAGCTGTAAGGAGCCTGCTGATGAAAAACCCCTTGAGAAGGATTTCCGATGCTATCAACAATTTCCTCCCTGTGCCTGGGTTTTCAAGCCTAGTCCATGAAGAGTTTTGGCAAACTTCCCCCTTCTGCCCCTGCTCAGCACAGCCCAGAGCATGACCACATTTAAGAAAAAGATTGGTCCTCAACCCTGAGCTTCACCCACAAGAAACTTCACCCACACTTTAATGAACTAGTCACTCTGCCCCCAAACACAAAATGAAATTTTATTTTTTTTTAACACCAAAAGCATTTTGTATTGGGGTATGGCTGATTAACAATGATGTGATAGTTTCAGGTGAAGGAACTCAGCCATACATATACTCGTATCCATTCTCCCCTAAACGCTCCTCCCGTCTAGGCTGGCACATAACGTTGAGCAGAGTTCCAACAAACGGAACTTTATATTCAATACAGATGTCCGTGTTTATTGTCAAATTGCCAAGAAAATATTCCCCATTACCCTTCTTCATTAAACCAGATATTATAAATGAGGAAAGAAGAGTGTTAAGATCAGAACTGTATTGTCCAGGAAGCACACTTGGTTTGTCTGCTGCCAAGTGTGGATAATATGCCTATTTGGTACACACTCAGCATTCATGTTCTGCCAAGCAGGCGTGAGCTTTAGTTCAAAAGATCCCAGTGTATTTTGTGCCAGCTAAGAACTTTTTATTCAGGTCTGTCTGCTCAGCCTTAGCCTGTGGGTATGTTTTTACTTGTGTGTTTTTTCTTCATAAGAGTTCATGAGAATGCTATTTATAACTTTCCCCAAAATAGAATTTCTGGACAGGTCTAGATGGAATTCACAGGTTCAAAGCTTAGGTGCCATCTAAACACCCCTGTAACCCATTGAGGAGCCGTAATAGTCAGAAAGTACGGCTCTCCACAAAGCCCCCTTATGAAGCGTACACGCCTGTGTGGCCCACAGACCACGTAGCCGGTGTTCCCAGGCTGGGGCAGCGGGTGGATAGACGTCCAGTGCCTTCACACACATCACACACGACTCCACCGCTCAAGGTCACCCACACGCAAACCCCACAGTGAGGCGTTTGGAGGCCTGAACTCATTAACGGGTCCCTTTGTGTCCTGCTGGAAACCTAGGCTCTCCGTCCAGACTCCTCTGATAGATGTTCATCAGGTAAACACACTCTCTTCCCCAAGCACCACTTTTTCCTCCCTCAATGCCATTCATCTTTTAAATTCCTTTCCTTCTCTCAAAATTCCTGTCTCCTCCATTTCTTAGCAGCACCGTCTACCCCACACCAGATGTTAGCAGATCCCAAACCTTCTCTGGCATCTTATAAATTTTCCCAGCCCCCTCCTCAAGTTGTAAATGAAAGCTATTCTCATCTCTACCTGGGTCTGCTGCCAGATAAACAGGGGGAAGATATTCCTTGTTGGCTCATATGGTAAATAATCTGCCTGCAATTCAGGAGATCCAGGTTCAACCTCTGGGTTGGGAAGATCCCCTGGAGAAGGGAATGGCAACCCAATACTCCAGTACTCTTATCTGGAGTATTCCATGGACAGAGAAGCCTGGCGGGCTACAGTCCATGGGGACACAAAGTGTCAGACATGACTGAGTGACTAACACACACACACAGGAGCCCAAGATGAGATAGGGAAGGGGTGAAAGGGATTTGGCGTGGCTCTCCGCATCCCAGATAGTTTGACTTTTTGCTTTTCTTTGCTTGTTTCCTGGTACACACACTGTACATACACAACACACACACACATATCACTGCAAGATTTCATCCTGTCATTGTCCTCTTTGGTTTCCATATGGACCCAAATCTCCAGGTTGACCAGCGCTGACGTGTGTGTATTCACTCTAGAAAGACGATTGTTTCTGTTCTGACCTCGGGTTACATGGCAGAGGCTCATCCACCACTTTGGCACTGGGAGGAGTCAGGCTGGAGTATCCTTCCCTAACTCCTGAGTCATCCAGCCACCTCATTTGGATGCCGCCTGTGCACATCCTCAATGGACACGTTGGCACTTGCTCCCGCCCCATTCTGTTCTCCTCTGTAGCTGCTGTCCTGTGTAGAATGAAGAAACAGGGCAGCCGACCCCAAGGCCCACAGATGGCCTTCAGTGGCTGCTGTAATCAGTTGGATAGTGGGCACAAGCCACACTCAGGGATGACCCAAGAGACCTTGGTTGAAATACTATGACAACTTCCTGGAAAAGTTTAAGCCTATTTTTGGCAATCCTGTTGAAGAGTGAAGTGCCAGGTACGTCCTATACTTAAGGAAGGCGTGACTCAGGCCACCATCACACCAACACCCTCAGAGTTCTCTCCAAAGAAAGTTGCTTCACTCCCCCTTGGGTCATGCTTTTACTCACTGATACATCTGAAATAACATGTCTTATACATCCACTGCTGGAGGGCCTCATGGACCTCATCCCCCTACCTGTTTGCCTGGGAGCAAGCTCAGCATGAGGGCCTGAAACCAGTGCCCTAAACCCCAATATGTCCCTGAAAAGTAGGATAGGGCAGCTAGGTGACTCCGCAGGTCCCCACCCCAGGGTGCAGGTCCATTTATGCTGGAAGTCCACTCCACAGAAAAATCACCAGGACTGTCAATCCTGGGGGAGACTGCCAATAATTAATCATCTCTTCTTCCACATTTGGCTCAGTGGTAAAGAATCTGCCTGCCAGTGCAGGAGACTCAGGTTCAATCCCTGGATCAGGAAGATCCCCTGGAGTAGGAAATGGCAACCCACTCCAGTATTCTTGCCTGGAGAATTCCTCGGACAGAGAAGCCTGGTGGGCTACAGTCCAGGAGGTCTTAGAGATGGACACGACTGAGCACACGTTGTTACCTTTGCCACACACCCATCTTCCATATTAGTAGAGCTTAGCCCCAGCATGGAGCTGCTCCACCAGAGACTATGTTTCCCAGACACTGCTGAGGCTGGGAGTGACCAAGTGACTAAGAGACAAAGTCATGAGCAACTTCCTCCTCATTTTCGAAAGGAAGTTGCTTATCCTGAACTTCTGCTTCTTGCCCTTCCCTCCAGTGAGAAAATCAAATCGCCTTGCTTTCACCAGGCATTTGAAACCCTTTGCACCATGAAACTGTCTGAGAGTCTGGTCATACCTGTGGATCGCTTCTCAGAAAGACAGGTGTAAGTGCATGAAATAAAATACACCATTAAACATTGACTGAATGGGCTTCCCTGGTGGCTCAGACAGTAAAGAATCTGTCTGCAGTTCAGGAGACCTGGGTTTGATCCTTGGGTTAGGAAGAGCCCCTGGAGAAGGGAATGGCAACCTACTCCAGTATTCTTACCTGGAGAATCCCATGGACAGAAGAGCCTGGTGGGCAATAGTCCATGGGGTTGTAAAGAGTAGGACACAAGTGACGTGACTTATCAGGCAGACAGAGTGACTGAAGTTTGAAACACTGATAACCCCTAATATCTGTGAGAATGTGGAGCAACTAGATCACTTAAACATTGCTTCCTAATGAGAGCATAATCTCATTCAACCAGTTTGAAAATAGTTCAGCAGAATCTACAACAACCACACATGTGATTACCTTGGGACTCAGCAATCCCACCCAAGAGAAATGAGTGCATATGTTTGCAAAAATATATATAAGAATGCTTTTGACTATTAGACATAGCTTTGTGTCCAATAGTCTAAAACACATTCAGATATAGCTTTACGTCTAACAGTCAAAAACAAGAAAGAACTCATATGTCCACCAACAGGAGAACAGAGAAATTGTTTCTATTCATAAAATGAAATACTACACAGCAAGAAAGGGAGTGGATTGCTGACACAGACAAAAGCATGGATGAATCCCACAGACATTATGTTGTCTGAAAGAAGCCAACACGAAAGTGTCCAGATGTTAATTATATGTATTGTGGTGATTATTTCACAACACACATAAATATCAAATCATTACCTTGTACACCTGAAGCTAATATGATATGTTAGTTATATCTTAAAAAAAAATATTCAGATGGCAGAGGGAGAGAGAAAAAGGCAGAGCACAGAGGATTCTTAGGGCAGTCAATACTATAAAGGTAGACATATCCTTATCAGTTCAGTTCAGTCGCTCAGTCGTGTCCAACTCTTTGTGACCCCGTGAATCACAGCACGCCAGGCCTTCCTATCCATCACCAACTCCTGGAGTTCACTGAGACTCATGTCCATCGAGTCAGTGATGCCATCCAGCCATCTCATCCTCTGTCGTCCCTTTTTCCTCCTGCCCCCAATCCCTCCCAGCATCAGTCTTTTCCAATAAGTCAACTCTTCGCATCAGGTGGCCAAAGTACTGGAGTTTCAGCTTCAGCATCATTCCTTCCAAAGAAATCCCAGGGCTGATCTCCTTCAGAATGGACTGGTTGGATCTCCTTGCAGTCCAAGGAACTCAAGAGTCTTCTCCAACACCACAGTTCAAAAGCATCAATTCTTCGGTGCTCAGCCTTCTTCACAGTCCAGCTCTCACATCCATACATGACCACAGGAAAGACCATAGCCCTGACTAGGCGAACTTTGTTGGCAAAGTAATGTCTCTGCTTTTGAATATGCTATCTAGGTTGGTCATAACTTTCCTTCCAAGGAGTAAGCGTCTTTTAATTTCATGGCTGTAGTCACCATCTGTAATGATTTTGGAGCCCAGAAAAATAAAGTCTGACACTGTTTCCACTGTTTCCCCATCTATTTCCCATGAAGTGATGGGACCAGATGCCATGATCTTCGATTTCTGAATGTTGAGCTTTAAGCCAACTTTTTCACTCTCCTCTTTCACTTTCATCAAGAGGCTCTTTAGTTCCTCTTCACTTTCTGCCATAAGGGTGGTGTCATCTGCATATCTGAGGTTATTGATATTTCTCCCAGCAATCTTGATTCCAGCTTGTGTTTCTTCCAGCCTAGCATTTCTCATGATGTACTCTGCATAGAAGTTAAATAAACAGGGTGACAATATACAGCCTTGATGAACTCCTTTTCCTATTTGGAGCCAGTCTGTTGTTCCATGTCCAGTTCTAACTGTTGCTTCCTGACCTGCATACAGATTTCTCAAGAGGCAGATCAGGTGGTCTGGGATTCCCATCTCTTTCAGAATTTTCCACAGTTTATTGTGATCCACACAGTCAAAGGCTTTGGCATAGTCAATAAAGCAGAAATAGATGTTTTTCTGGAACTCTCTTGCTTTTTCCATGATCCAGCGGATGTTGGCAATTTGATCTCTGGTTCCTCTGCCTTTTCTAAAACCAGCTTGAACATCAGGAAGTTCACGGTTCACATATTGCTGAAGCCTGGCTTGGAGAATTTTGAGCATGACTTTACTAACAAAGTTAAATATAAAATAGAGATGTAATTTTTTTCCCAAGCCAAGTTTATGGAGCCTCTGAACTCTATCCATGGACTCTGGGGATCTGAGAACCTCAGGTTAGGAAGCTCTGGTGGACAATGAAGCAACAGCATGTAGGTACCTGGGTCATAGAGCCATCATGAGGAGCACAGCTTCCCCATCATTCTGGTGCATTTTCCACAGGGCTGTTCCGTGAACCAGCTAATGCATGGCTCTTTGTTATAGCAGCCTAGTCTTTGTACTAACTAGTACAGATTACTACTAGGTGGACACATAGACTATGAGCCTCTTCCACCAAATCCAGGTGGAGACCTACTTCTCAGACCCCAGTTATTTGGAAATTATCTGCCATTCTCCCTACAGGGAAACCCTTTGGATTATCTGCTCCTAGAAGATCCACTGACCAGGTGAGACCTCTAGTGTCCAGTTCCCTTCCTCCCCTTTTCACACTTTCCCCATCTTCAGTCCCCAGCCAGGATTCAGCAGGAAGAGCACGTTACAAACCATGTCACAACCTCCCACCCTACCCTCTGATGCCCAGGCCAGCAGCTGAGACATGCAGCCGCACTAGTAGGTGGTGACCCACACTGTGTCACTGTCTTCAGCAGTGGTGACTGTCACACCTGCCATCTGAGAGCTCCAGATGAAAACCCTGAACCCCAGCACTCACGTAGTGATGAAAACTCACGTTTAGCACAACCTTTCCAGCAACATCCCTTCCAGAACCTCTCCTTCATAAACAAGGAGGAAATGTTCTCCCTGAGAAGATTTAGAAAGTGAAAGTGTTATTGGCTCAGTCGTGTCCAACTCTTTGGACCCTATGGACTGTAGCCCACCAGGCTTCTCTGTCCATGGAATTCTCCAGGCAAGAATACTGAAGTGGGTTGCCCTGCCCTTCATTAAGTCTAAAAATGTTTAAGAATATCAAACCCAGAGAGTCTAATAAATGTATTTTTGTGTTACAGAATCTGAGGCTTTGCATTTAATACATTTTCAAAGTGTTTAATAATTGGATTATTAGAGTCAGAGAAGTTAGCATAGTGATTCATATTTCAAATATATAACTTTTCTTTGTGATAATTTGGCTGAAATCTCACTGTGCTTTTACACTATTAGAATACTGAAGAGATTATCTGTTTAGTTTAAATTTTTAATTAGCTATTTAAGAATTTGAGACAGTTTTGTTGCATTAAAGTTTTAGGTATATTTTTAAAAATCAAGTTTACTATAATCATAATGAAGGGAATTTAAATTGTAAAAGCTCCTCTGAAAATAATGGTTAAAATCTGTCAAATTAGTAAATACAGTAACGTATATGAATTGGATGTCAATACTTAAGAAAGAACTAGGTTTTTACAAATTTTAATTAGCTGCAATTAACTTTTAACATCAAAGTAAACCCCTGAAAGATCAGCAAAAACTCTTTATTTAACCACAGCCAACCCGTACCTGATGACTAACTGCCCAGAAACTCTGGCTTGTGAGATTCTCATGCTGGGCTGGTTCTCAAAGTCTCTGGAGAAGCTTGTTTAAGACATGATTGCTCAGCCTTCTCTCCAAACTGAGTCAGGAATTTGGGTGAAGTCGGGATGCCAAGATTTCCTCTTCCTATCCCAAGGGTGAGCGTACTTCTAGGGTACTGAAGTCTGTTTCATATTCATTTCATTTGTCACTAGGCTTGCAGTGAGGAACTGAAAATGCTTTACATGCGATTTCCGATTCACACTCGCATCTGACTGTGGGCGATCATAACTCGGGCACTGCGGACTCACACACATCTCCGTGGTAACCGTTCACTCTCTGGTCTCCATGGTGAGGTTTTTAAGGACCCTCAAATGTACTTTATTTAAAATTCTAAATGATTTTGCTGTTGATCTGGCAAGCACAAAGAGCTATTTTTAAAAATAACTCTTCAGCCCTATTTCAGGAGTATTATTAAAAAAAAAAAAAAGGAAAGAAAATAGAAAGAAAAGTAATGGTGATCAATCAGTCCCTCTCATGAAAGCTCATTCTATGTGGCAATGAATTAGAATAGCAAAGTTAAATGATGTAAAACTGAATTAAATCACCTACATCTTTTTTGAATCTGACACATATTTGTCAGAATTCATTTTGCATTATTTAACACACGAAATGATTCACTGTTTGACTAAACATCACTTCTACACACTTAAAGAAATCATCTCAATATCCTCTATGCAGGAGACATTTCTCTTTACAGACTTACTCAGATGTCTGATTACGAGGAACCGACAAAAGACTGTTGAATTAAACTGCCAGCCCCCTGATGAGAATGCCTCACAGCTAAACACGCGACGTAGAGAAAAGAGTTGTAATATCAACTGTCCCTTCGATAGCAACACAGAGAAAGTATATCATTGTTTACCTTTTGTTAAGATCTGGGTTTATTTACAAATGGAATTGTTAAATAAGGAATCACCCTCCACTGGGGGTTTCCCAGGTGGCGCTAGTGGTAAAGAATCTGCTTGCTAATGCAGGAGATGTAAGAGACACAAGTTCAATCCTTGGGTTGGGAAGGTCCCCTAGGGGAGGGCAAGGCCACCCACTCCAGTATCCTTGCCTGGAGAATCCCATGGACAGAGGAACCTGGTGGACTACAGTCCACAGGGTCGCACAGAGTCAGGCACAACTGAAGCAACTTAGCACACACACGCACCCTCCACATTCCTCCCAGGCATCAATATATATGTATTGATTGCTCACCTGAGAAGTAAGAGATACTTGCTAGAAAGACAGACATGAACTGACTGCACGTGGTCCATTGAGCAATGACAATCGTTTTCAAGGTAAAGGAGCTGGTCTCAGCAGCACTGATGGATGCTCACTTTGCTCTGAAGCCCTGACCACGGTGCCTACCTCTGACCGGGCTATACCCCTGGCCTCTCTCGGGCTCCTGGCCAAGTGCTGCCCTGTTTCTGTACTTTTCCCATGGAAGGACCTTCTGAGTGCTTAGACACCTTCAACTGCGGTATTTCCAAGGCTGTGTTACCTCTGTGGGGTGTGGCAGAGCTCAGGGGTATGAGAGTTTAATTCTGTAAACTACATACCTGGAGGTTGGGCTCTGGGAAATTCTTCACCTTTTCTTTCTCTCCAATCCCTGCTGCACTGGCTCTCAGAGCAGGTACCCCTACGGAGAACCAGTGAATGAGTGAATGAGTCAGGGAGCATAGACAGTACGAACAAAGGCGTGGGCAGGACTCGAACAGCCTGTGAGTCCCTGCTCCCTTGGGCCAGCAGGCTGGACTACCAGCGCTGGGTGCAGCCGGCCTCATGCATCCACCACCTTGGGGGGACGGCTACACCCATTTTGGGCCCACTCTCACATCTGGGACAACTCCTAAGAGGAGGTGCCACCTCCCTAGGTTTGGCCTGAGCGTGTAAAAGGAGCGTATTCTGAATTCAGGCTTAATCGTTGTCTTCACTGTTACTTTTCCTCAGTGTTTCCACATCTTATCTCTTTTTGGAACAAAGGACTTTCATTCTTCTACGATCATGGGGCTCTAGTCTCATAACTTGTAAGTGACATTGACCTTCTTGTTAAAAACAAGTATTCTCTTTTTTTAAATTGAAGTACAGTTGATTTGCCGTGTTGTGTTAATTTTTCCTATATGTATATTCAGTGATTCAGTTATATGTGTATATATGAATATATATGTATATATACATTTTTTTAAAAATATTCTTTTCCACTGTGGCTTATCACATTGAATACAGTTCCCTGTGCTACACAGTAGGACCTTGGTGTTTATCCATCCTATATATTATAGTTTGTATCTGCTAATCCCAACCTCCCAATCCATCCCTCCCCACCTCCCACCTACCCCTTGGCAACTACAAATCTGTTCTGTATGTCTGCCAATCTAAAGCAAGTATTCCTCTAAAATACTTTAGAGGAATTATAGATGTGATGGGTGGTGATTTGGGAAGAAACTGAGGTAGGCTCTGTTTACCCCTCAAGATCTACTTCTGGTTCTGAACCCCAACACCACTTTCTATATGTCTTTCCAAAGTCACCTAACATCCTGAGGCCTTGTTTTCCTCATCTATAAAAATAGAAGCTGGTTCCGCTCCAGCTTCAGGCTTCTCTTCTCTGCCAGAGGGTCTCCTGCACCCAGCACACCACAGGACTGCTGGCCCCTGAGGTTGTGCCCCAGTGCCGCTTCGCTGGGATCCTGGGGCTGTGAGGAGAGCAGGGTGGTGCTGAGACGGCAGTAGATGATGGGTGTAGGTCAGGTACTGTCACCCAAGAGGCCGTTTTGTAAGATCAGGAATTCACACAAAATCACCGGGTGCCCTTTCTGGGAACCTGGAAAGGCTGAGGTGGAGATGGATGGTGTGGGACGTGAGACGTTCAACCACCATCCATATATATATATAAAGTATATATTTATGTACTTATTTTTGGCTATTTTGGGTCTTCATCGCTATATGTGAGTTTTCTCCAGTTCTGGTGAGCAGGGGCTACTCTTTATTGCAAGTTTTTGGGTCTTTGTCGCTGTATGTGAGTTTTCTCTAGTTCTGGTGAGCAGGGGCTACCCTTTCCTGCAGGCAGCTCCTCTTGCTGCAGAGCATGGGGCTCTGGGGCGTGTGGACTCAGTAGTTGTGGCACATTAGCTTAGTTGCCTCGAGGTATCTAGGATGTTCCTGGACCAGGGACTGAACCCATGTCCCCTACATTGGAAGGCAGATTCTTAATCACTGGACCACCAGGAAAGTCCAATCACTGGTTTGTTTGGACAAATTTAACTGAAGGGTACTTTGGTCATCTGTACAGTTTTTATTTGGGCTTCCAGCCTGCGGCACAGGAGATGAGTTTGATTCCTGGATCAGCAAGATCCCCTGGAGAAGGAAATAGCAACACGCTCCAGTATTCTTACCTGGGAAATCCCACGGACAGAGAAGCCTGGTGGGCTACGGTCCATGGGATTTCAAAGAGTCGGGACACGACGTAGCAACTAAATAACAACACTGGTGTGTGGTAGGCAGAATAAAGCACACTTCACCCCAAAGACTTCCATACAGTAAGTCTGGGAAGCTGTGTCTATGTCGTTTTGAGGCAAGGGGAGGATGAATGTTACAGGTGGAGCTAAGGTGGCTAATCGGCTGGCCTTAAAGAGGGTACTCTGGATTTTGCATCTGGGCTCAATGTAAGCCCAGGAGTCATTTGGAGGGGAAGAGGAAGGTGGAAGGGTCAGAGTCAGAGAAATTCTTGAAGGTGCTGCCCTGCCAGCTTTGACCACGGAGGAAGGGGCCAGCAGCCAGCAAGTGCAGGAGGCCCTAAGAGCTGGGCAGGTCAGGAAACAGATTCCCCCAGAGCCTCTGGACCAGCACGCCCCTGCTGCCACCTCAATTCTGACTCAAGAAGACCCACCTCAGGCTTCTGGCCTCCAGAACTGTGAGAGAAGAAATGCATGTTTTTCAAGTCATTCATGTGGCAGCTTGTACCAGCAGTAGTAGGCAACGAGTAGATGGCATGTATTCTAATGCTTCAGAGGTTTGCTATAGTGATTTCATTAGGGTGGCTGAAATTGATCCATTTAAAGCAACATAAATAGTAAATTTTAAATTCCTTAATAAAAATGCTGGGAAATGAAATGTATAGTCTATGTGTTGAATAAAGGCAATTATTCCATCTTTTGTTGTCACTCTGAGTTGAGAGCACCAGTTGATCACAGAGACAGGGTGAGGGGCCCAAACGGAGAAAAAAAATGGGGAAAGAAGCCCCAGGAATGAAACTGGGTTGAGCTCAAGCACCAGGTTCCAAATACAAGAGAGAAGTCAGGATGGTTGACATGTGTGGCTCCTAGAGACCTCACGAAGGCAGCTGGCCAAGGTGTTGGGCCCAGGAAGCAGAGCACACAGGTGTCCTGAACTTGAGGCTGAGCCCGGCAAGGAGGAACATGAAGACCGCAGACTTGCAGCGCCCAGTAGGGACCACCCACCTCCATCACAAAGCCTCTTGCACACACCCACACCCCACCCCCACCGCGGGGAAGAGCCTGTCCCATTCCAGGGACACAGAGGCCGGGCTGGGCAGGACATGTGGGAGGATACTAATCAGGTGAACCTCGCTGGCAGGCTGCGGGGAGAGGGGAGGACGCATGCGGACGTTTGCCCAGTTACAGCATAAGTGATTTTATTTATCTGGTCATTTCTAATCTTTTTACTATGACACATGTCAGACCTATACAAAAGAAGAGACAGGCCCATTTTATCTGCACCCTCAACTATTTCTGCCCTCGGGGAAGCAAGTCGCAGAGGACCTATCACTTCATCTCTAAATGTTTCAGTGTTGTCTGTAAAAGGTGAGGGCTCTACCTGGCCAGTTTAAAATAAAAATACCCCAGCGCCCGTGTTTCAGCCCCCTCACCCAGCCTGCTTCTCCAGTCCCTCCCAACTGTCTGGCTTTCCTTCGCTTTGGAAGCGCTGTAATCGGCCAGTGCCTGGGACATCTGTCGGGCATCTCTGACAGTCAGGCTCCGATCAACACAGATTGCCAGGTGTCCTGGTCTTACCATTCACAAAGGACTTCTGAGTGTGTCCCTCGTCTCCAGAAGGTTCTGGAGTCCGGCCAGGTCTGGCCACATCTCTTGCAGTCCTTTCTTCACTCCAGGGTAGAAGCAAGTGAACTCGAGCTACTGGCAGGAAGGTGGGTTTTTGCAAAGTTATTTGAAATAGATAGCATCATAATTTCCAGACCACTCATCTCTTCGTGTGGTTAAACACTTGTGGCATTGATTAGGTATTTTATTTAGTTATTTATTTTTAATACTTTTGTTTTTTTGGCTGTGCCATTTGGCTTGTGGTATCTTAGTTTCCCGACCAAAAATTGAACTCTCACTATCAGCGTGAAAGTTCCAAGTCCTAACTGCTGGACCACGTGGGCTAGGTCCTTTAAACATTTCATTGAAACCTTCCTCTGAAGTTGGCACCATTACACAGGACAATGACGATTCCCCCCGTTTTACAAATGAGCAACCTCAGGATCAAAGAAGTAGAGCCGCCTGCCGGGGTCGACTCTGGAACACCCCGGAACACCAGCCCTGGTCAGTCTGGCTCCCACACTTCACCACAATTCAGCTGATGCATATAGAGTAAACAGAGTCCTCACTGCTAAGCTTTTCAAATCTCAGGGCTCAATTTTCCAGGAAGTTAATGAAGCTTCGAATTCATGGTCTCTCATTGCCAGGACTCTCCAGGTCCCAGGAGGGGCCCTTTTGAAATGTCCACACAGACTTATGTTTTCATAAAATTGGTAAAAGTCAGTGATTTCTAAGTTAGTTTTCTTAACTAGAACCCTTGGGAGTTATGTAAGCTCTAGGCCCCACGACCAGGAACCTTCCTTGCAAACCTCCCCATTCCCAGACACATTTGTGGTCCTCCTTTGTCGGCTGGAGGCCCGAGGGGTCTGGGGGCCATGCTGAAAGGGGACCCCACAATGGGGCAGCAGGAAGTGTGCGCCTGGCTTCAGATATTTGCATAGCTGGAATTTTCCCATAGGAATCCTGACATAGTATCTATGTGTAGTTGAAAGAATATGTTGACAATATTCCTCACGCACACTGTGAATTAAATGAGCTTTGAGGACAGGCCGGGAAAACCAAGACCAGATAGAATATCGTTCCCATACAAAATATGTTCCAAATACCCATGGCCAATGTAAGATGATGCCGTCTGGGCACCACTGCCGGAAGTGATTGTAGCCCCCTGCACATGTGCAGATCCTACCCTGCTGCAGGGCTCAGTCTGAGTATCTGCTTTATGAGCCTCCCTGGACTGGCTCCAAGCTCCCATCCCTTTGCGATCTGAAATTCCAACACGTTTATCTCTACGTCTCTTGCGGCACTTACTATAATACCTTCTCATTTGAATTATAGTTATTTGTGAACATGACTCAGCTTGTCTACTTTACTGCAAGTCCAGTGGGAAGGGCCTTTTCTTATTCATCTTGAAATTCCCTCAGCGCCTAAACACAAGTCCATAAATCCTCGTTGGCAGAGTGACTGAATGAATTTCTGATCTAGTGAATGAAATTTGTCAGGGGTCCATCTCTCTTCTGAATTTCTAATCACTTTTCTCTCCAGGAGTTAATTATATGATATATGTCCTATGAAGGGGCTTCCCTGATGGCTCAGCTGGTAAAGAATCCTCTTGCAATGCAGGAGACTCCAATTCAATTCCTGGGTCAGGAAGATCCCCTGGAGGAGACATAGGATACCCACTCCAGTATTTTTGGGCTTCCCTGGTGGCTCAGTTGGTAAAGAATCCACCTGCAATGTGGGAGACCTGGGTTTGATCCCTGGGTTGGAAAGATTCCCTGGAGGAGAACATGGCAACTGACTCCAGCATTCTTGCCTGGAGAATCCCCATGGACAGAGGAGCCTGGTGGGCTCAGTCCATGGGGGTCGAAAAGAGTTGGACAGGACTGAGCAGCTAAGCACACACATGCCTTATGAAGGCTTTTGTTTTCTTTAGTTCCTCTCCCCAAAAGAAGTTAAGCTTATTTTTTTTAAATAGTAATTAATTAATTTGGCCACACTGCGTCTTAGTTGCTTCATGTGGGATATAATGCTCTGACCAGGGATCGAACCTGGGCCCCCTGCATTGGGAGCACAGTCTTAGCCACTCAATAACCAGGAAAATCCCTAAGCTTCTTTAGGAAGGAATCATGACCCTGGTTTTTTGCATCCTCCACAGTGTTGAACACTGGGGCCTGCGCAGAGCTGAGTGAATATTGGTTGTCTGAATGATTACGCTTCAGGCAGAGGTACCTTAGAGTCTGTGGAGTCGCACCTACTCTAAGGTGCCTTGATGGAGTGGTCATCCAGTCTCTGGCAGAAAAAATGAGCTGCCAGAGATTTGAGACTGACCAGCAGGACCGAGAGTATCCCCATTCTATTAAACATCTTCACTATCAGGAGCAAGGTTGACCTGAGACACCTTGAACTGCTGAAAATAAAAAAGTAATTTTTTTCTTTTTTTCTGTGCGTGGTTCTAGTAAATTTTTTAAAATTGAAATACAAGTGATTTACAATGTTGTCTTAATTTCTGCTGTATAGCAAAGTGATTCAATTTTACAAATATATATTCTTTTTCATATTTTTTTTCCATTATGATTTATCTTAGATATTGAATACAGTTCCCTGTGCTACACAAGAGGACCTTGTTGTTCATCCATCCTGTATGTAATAGTTTGCATGTGCTAATCCCAAACTCCCAGTCCATCCCTGCCCCACCCTCCCTCCCACATTGGCCACACCAGTCTGTTCTCTATGTCTGTGGGTCTCTTTCTGTTTCATGGATAAGTTCATTTGTTGACACAAATTTTAGATTCCATATATAATTGACATCATGTGGTATTTGTTTTTCAGCTTCTAACTTACTTCACTTAGTTTGATCATCTCTAATTGCATCCATGTTGCTGCAAATGGCATTATTTCGTTCTTTTTTTATGGCTGAGTGCAGTCCATGGGGTTGCTAGAGTCGGACACGACTGAGCGACTTCCCTTTCACTTTTCACTTTCATGCACTGGAGAAGGAAATGGCAACCCACTCCAGTGTTCTTGCCTGGAGAATCCCAGGGATGGGGAAGCCTGGTGGGCTGCCATCTATGGGGTCACACAGAGTCGGACACGACTGAAGTGACTTAGCAGCAGCAGCAGCAGCAGTATTAAAAGAGTAACTTCTTTAACTTTCAAAACAAAATCAAGAGTGAAAAAATTAAATAAAATCAAATATCAGGAAACTAGAAAGCAAAAGAGCACTCATGCTGCTGCATGTCCTGGACTTAGATCAGAAACTGTTCTTATAGGGAAGCAGTACTTTTGTACCCATTGTACTTCTTGCGGGGGGTGGATCCCTGGAATTTTTATCCCCACAGGCCTGGTGGAGAGTTGGCGGAATTAATTTCCTTTCCCTGCCTTGTTAACAACCATAGACATCACAGGGCGTTCTGGCCTGAGGCCCCTCCTAGTACAGTTTGCACAGGACAGGTGTGTTCAGGAAGTCACAAAGCCGAGACACAGCCCCACAGGCCTCGCCGTCACAGGGCTGCACACTGTCCAGAAGCCGTTGCCAGCACGTTCGCTCGCTTTAAAGCGGTCTGAAATGAAATGGCACTTGTTGAAGAAGAGAGACATTCCATATTTTGTTAAGAACAACAGCTAGAAAAATGACTACCCAGTTCAGACTGTATTGAATAGTATCGCCAGAACCACAATTGGTGACCCACAGGAGGGTCTCTGTAAAGTCAAATCAGGACAGGAAACCCTGAGTCCGTGTGCAGAGAGAACTAAGTGCACAGCGGGTCCAGAGCAAAGCAGGGCTGGGTGTGGGCGCGGCCCCGGGAGGCCTACGCTTGGGTCAGTGCCATTGTCCCGTCACCTGTTCATAGAGAAGGAGAGTGAGGCCCAGGCAGCGTGGCGGGCAGCTGGAGGTCTTGATTCAACACTGTACCTGCTGGAGACGGAGGAAAGAGAATGACGGGTGAGGGAACTGGAGCTCCACCTAGACTCTGTGCATTTGAGGTCTTCTGCCTTTTCCGTTACCCCAGCCATGCTCCTCAAGATTAAAGCTGGTAAAGGCTTCATAATCAGACAGATCTGGGTGGGACCCTTCCTGCTGACTCTTATCAATGCTACAAAATTGGGCAGGCTACTTACTCTCTCTAAGGTTCAACTTTCTCATCACCTTTCTGTCCTTGGAGCTGGCATTTCCACATAGTATTATTGTAAACACCGCACGTTGAGCACTGGGTCTGGGTCACAGAAGATGCTCAGTAAATAATTTTCTCCTCGTTCTTCCCCACAGTCCACAGTGGGATTGCACATCCTATGACACACAGCCTTGGGTATTTCTTTATTGAGTGTAACCTGGAAGGATCCTGGCTGGCTCCAGGGTACCAAAAGTGATGGACAATCCCAAGTATATTTCTTTCCTTTGCATTCATGCAAGTCACCATTTGTGGGAGCTACGAGGGCGCTGAGGGGCTGCGGGGATGTCCCCCTCATTTCCAGCATCCCCCTCAGCTTCTCCAGCCCACTTTCTGCTGCTGCTGCTGCTAAGGCGCTTCAGTTGTATCCGACTCTGTGTGACCCCATAGACAGCAGCCCACCAGGCTCCGCTGTCCCTGGGATTCTCCAGGCAAGAATACCGGAGTGGGTTGCCATTTCCTTCTCCAATGCATGAAAGTGAAAAGTGAAAGTGAAGTTGCTTAGTCGTGTCCGACTCTTAGTGACCCCGTGGACTGCAGCCTACCAGGCTCCTCCACCCATGGGATTTTCCTGGCAAGAGTACTGGAGTGGGATGCCAGTGCCTTCTCTGGCCCACTTTCTGCTCACTGCCAATTCTGAGTCAATTTACGTTTGACTTTCTGATGAGAGACAGGAGAGCAACCATGTCACTCATCCCCGTTATTTGCCCTACACTATGAGATTTCACTTTACTAGCATGTGAGATGAGTGCAATTGTGCGGTAGTTTGAGCATTCTTTGGCATTGCTTTTCTTTGGGATTGGGATGAAAATTGACCTTTTCCAATCTTGTGGCCACTGCTGAGTTTTCCAAATTTGCTAGCATATTGAGTGCAGCACTTTCACAGCATCATCTTTCAGGATTTGGAATAGCTCCACTGGAATTCCATCACCTCCACTAGCTTTGTTCGTAGTGATGCTTCCTAAGGCCCACTTGACTTCACATTCCAGGATGTCTGGCTCTAGGTCAGTGATCACACCATCATGATTAACTAGGTCGTGAAGATCTTTTTTGTACAGTTCTTCTGTGTATTCTTGCCACCTCTTCTTAATATCTTCTGCTTCTGTTAGGTCCATACCATTTCTGTCCTTTATCGAGCCCATCTTTGCATGAAATGTTCCTTTGTTATCTCTGATTTTCTTGAAGAGATCCCTAGTCTTTCCCATTCTGCTGTTTTCCTCTATTTCTTTGCATTGATCGCTGAAGAAGGCTTTCTTATCTCTTCTTGCTATTCTTTGGAACTCTGCATTCAGATGTTTATATCTTTCCTTTTCTCCTTTGCTTTTCACTTCTCTTCTCTTCTTTTCACAGCTATTTGTAAGGCCTCCCCAAACAGCCATTTTGCTTTTTTGCATTTCTTTTCCATGGGGATGGTCTTGATCCCTGTCTCCTGTACAGTGTCATGAACCTCATTCCATAGTTCATCAGGTACTCTATGAGATCTAGGCCCTTAAATCTATTTCTCACTTCCACTGTATAATCATAAGGGGTTTGATTTAGGTCATACCTGAATGGTCTAGTGGTTTTCCCTACTTTCTTCAATTTAAGTCTGAATTTGGCAATAAGGAATTCATGGTCTGAGCCACAGTCAGCTCCTGGTCTTGTTTTTGCTGATTGTATAGAGCTTCTCCATCTTTGGCTGCAAAGAATATAATCAATCTGATTTCAGTGTTGACCATCTGGTGATGTCCATGTATAGAGTTTTCTCTTGTGTTTTTGGAAGAGGGTATTTGCTATGACCAGTGCATTTTCTTGGCAAAACTCTGTTAGTCTTTGCCCTGCTTCATTCCGCATTCCAAGGCCAAATTTGCCTGTTACTCCAGGTGTTTCTTGACTTCCGACTTTTGCATTCCAGTCCCCTATAATGAAAAGGACATCTTTTTTGGGTGTTAGTTCTAAAAGGTCTTGTAGGTCTTCATAAAACCGTTCAACTATTGCACTCACCTCGCACGCTAGTAAAGTAATGCTCAAAATTCTCCAAGCCAGGCTTCGGCAATATGTGGACCGTGAACTTCCTGATGTTCAAGCTGGTTTTAGAAAAGGCAGAGGAACCAGAGATCAAATTGTCAACATCCGCTGGATCATCGAAAAAGCAAGAGAGTTCCGGAAAAACATCTATTTCTGCTTTATTGACTATGCCAAAGCCTTTGACTGGTGGATCACAATAAACTGTGGAAAATTCTGAAAGAGATGGGAATCCCAGACCACCTGATCTGCCTCTTGAGAAATCTGTATGCAGGTCAGGAAGCAACAGTTAGAACTGGACATGGAACAACAGATTGGCTCCAAATAGGAAAAGGAGTTCATCAAGGCTGTATATTGTCACCCTGTTTATTTAACTTCTATGCAGAGTACATCATGAGAAATACTGGACTGGAAGAAACACAAGTTGGAATCAAGATTGCTGGGAGAAATATCAATAACCTCAGATATGCAGATGACACCACCCTTATGGCAGAAAGTGAAGAGGAACTAAAAAGCCTCTTGATGAAAGTGAAAGTGGAGAGTGAAAAAGTTGGCTTAAAGCTCAACATTCAGAAAACGAAGATCATGGCATCTGGTCCCATCACTACATGGGAAATAGATGGGGAAACAGTGGAAACAGTGTCAGACTTTATTTTTCTGGGCTCCAAAATCACTGCAGATGGTGACTGCAGCCATGAAATTAAAAGACGCTTACTCCTTGGAAGGAAAGTTATGACCAACCTAGATAGCATATTCAAAAGCAGAGACATTACTTTGCCAACAAAGGTTCGCCTAGTCAAGGCTATGGTTTTTCCTGTGGTCATGTATGGATGTGAGAGCTGGACTGTGAAGAAGGCTGAGTGCCAAAGAATTGATGCTTTTGAACTGTGGTGTTGGAGAAGACTCTTGAGAGTCCCTTGGACTGCAAGGAGATCCAACCAGTCCATTCTGAAGGAGATCAGCCCTGGGATTTCTTTGGAAGGAATGATGCTCAAGCTGAAACTCCAGTATTTTGGCCACCTCATGTGAAGAGTTGACTCATTGGAGAAGACTCTGATGCTGGGAGGGATTGGGGGCAGGAGGAGAAGGGGACAACAGAGGATGAGATGGCTGGATGGCATCAATGACTCAATGGATGTGAGTCTGAGTGAACTCCGGGAGTTGGTGATGGACCAGGAGGCCTGGCATGCTGCGATTCATGGGGTCGCAAAGAGTCGGACACGACTGAGTGACTGATCTGATCTGATCTGATGAGATTTCACTGGACAGCTACACATGGCCACCTCATGACCTTCTTCACTGCCTGGACTTTCCTGGAGCACACTTGCTACCAAGCATTTAGGTTCTCCTGGCCGGAGGGAATAAATGAGAGATACTCAGCAACTCATTTGTCCTTGGTGCCCATGCCCAGTGGACTTTTGCAAAGTCTTCAGCAAACACGGATACAGTTGTGCAGAGAACCATTATCAAGCAGGCTTTAAACAAGATGAAGAGGCATAAAGTCAAAGGAAAAATATAGCAGAGGACAAACCAGGAAAGACAACTGTGAATGCCACATAGCAGCACCTGTTCTAAAGAGGCCACAGTCAGTATTCTCTCCTTTTGACATGAATGACTTGGTTTTGGTGCCAGTCTATCATCTTTGATAGTGTCTGGGTTTTATTTTACAGAAGTTGAGATGGTGGTATCTTGCCTAATTTTTTTTTAATCTGTTATTTAAGAGAATCTCATATTGGGACCTTCCATTTTGGGGGGCATTCTAAAAGATGGACATTTTGAAGTTACCCAGGTGACTACCAACAAGTATAGTTCTGACACTGCTGGGTCTGAATTCTGGAAGCAGGGGTAAGGGGTTGGTCAGTAGGGGACAACGGTTATTTGTGGAGAAAGGGAGCAGATAACTCAGAATCTTTGTAACGAGAGGCAACACCACATCGTCCAATAAGGTTTCAAATCTTTATTCCGTGAAATGAACTGTTAGAAAGCACAGAATACATTTTTAAGAGATTATACATCCATCAGATGAGCTTCCTAGGAGGATCAATGATAAATAATCTGCCTGCCAATGCAGGAGATGCAAGAGACTAGGGTTCAATCCCTGGGTCAGGAAAATCCCCTGGAGTAGGAAATGGCAAACTGCTCCAGTATTCTTGCCTGGAAAATTCCATGGAAAGAGGAGCCTCATGGGCTACAGTCCATGGGGTCGCAAAGAGTTGGACATGACTGACTGAGCATGCACACACATACATCCATCAGAATAGAGCCACAGCAAACATTTAGTATAAAAGGAAGTGTGAGAAGGAGGCTGCAGAAGGTGAGAGATTTGCCTTCAATTCATGTGGCTTTGTGTATCAGTAGTAACAGGGAAGTCTGTCCTTCTACTCGAAGATAGTTTTAAATTTTTAAAGAGAAGTGTGCTGACTTGTCAACTTACGGATACATAATTCTGCGAGTGATTTATTAGATGTCTAAAAGGCATCACTTCCCCCACACAACTATCAGCGTAGGGGACAAGATGGTTGTGTTTCCGCCTACAAATACCGTTTGTCACACCGATTACAGGCACATTTGCTTTACAGATGCACCTTTGAACTTGTAGCATGTGATGTGTTCTTTACCTTGACGAAAGGGCAGCAATACACACATATGTGACATTAATGTGACAATATTGCATGGATACTTTCTTGGAAGAGGTTGGCCTTATTAGAAGAAGAAGGGAAAGGATTTCAGTCTCTTCATAGAAAATGTTTTGATAGATTTAATATAAAACACAAACACACGAAAAGTATATGACCTGTAGTAACAGAATTTTGCCTGCTTCGTAGAGATCCCTGTCTATATAAGCATTTTCAGGTCTTCCATATAGAATTTCAGATCCCTTAGGATAAGTAAGAGAAACAGAGATGTGCAGTGTGAAATATGCCAGACCTTTGGCTGAGAACTTGGACACTTTGTTCCACTTAATTTTCATCACAATTCTAGGAGCTGTGCGATCAGGAGCTGTCCCAGAAAATGTGACGTTGTGCTGCTGCTGGTTGCAGCAGAGATAAAGTGCTCTTTCTATCAACTCCTAGTGTCTCTGTTACCAAAAAATAGAAATAGGGCATGAAATTCTCTTCTCAGAGAATATGACTGGTAAACCATTTATATCTTGAGTGATTTTGAAAAGTAGTGTAATATGGTAAAATTTTGTCCAAGAAAGGGAACCAAAGAGGAGTTTTTCTAGTCAAAATGCAACTTGTATGTCAGCTTGAGGTTGTAACTTAAATGATGGATATTATGAGACAGAGACATTCATAATAGACCTTCACATCCAATTGGGAAACATTAAATTTTTCCTACAGGTTTGGGGCTTATTTATTTTTAAAATGACACTTATATTTGAAATGATACTTCCTAGTGTCATATCCAGAGAAGGCGATGGCACCCCACTCCAGTACTCTTGCCTGGAAAATCCCATGGACGGAGGAGCCTGGTGGGCTGCAGTCCATGGAGTTGCTAAAAGTCGGACATGACCGAGCAACTTCACTTTCACTTTTCATTTTCATGCATTGGAGAAGGAAATGGCAACCCACTCCAGTGTTCTTGCCTGGAGAATCCCAGGGACAGAGGAGCCTGGTGGGCTGCCGTCTATGGGGTTGCACAGAGTCGGACACGACTGAAGTGACTTAGCAGCAGCAGCAGTGTCATATCTGCTCACACGATAACATTCTATGAGAGGCCAACAGTACGACTGTGAATTTATAGAAACGTTTCTTGGTCTTGTTTTCTGTACAATGTATGGTTTTTGACTCTGGAAGAATTGATGAAAGAGAAATCTAATAGGTTTATGGAAATGATTCAAAATCCTGAAGTGCTGCTGCTCATTCTTCATCCCTTAGGTCATTTTTATATAAGTGTATAAACATATGGGCGACACCCTGGCAACCACCACAGACACGTCAGCGGAAAGTCATCCGACGGCATTCCACAGGCCAGACCCCTCCCTGAGCGGGAGCCCGGAACACTGCCCTTCCTCTTCATGAAGGTGGAAAAAATTAGACTATTTCTAATGTGCATCTAACCAATTGTGTAAGGGAAAAGAGAGACACTAAACACAAACTCTGTGGCTTCCATGGAATTCGATTCCTCTACAGTTACAAGAGGCTTCCCTGGTGGCTCAGAGGATAAGGAATCAACTTGCCAAGACAGAAGACACTAGAGGCATGGGTTTGATCCCTGGCTCGGGAAGATCCCCTGGAGAAGGGAATGGCGACCTATTCCAGTATTCTTGCCTGGCAAATCCCATGGACAGAGGAACCTGGTGGGCTAAAGTCTATGGGGTCGCAAAGAGTCGGACACAACAGAGAGAGGAACAACACGACTCAACAGCTACAAGGGCAGAATTGATTATGGATATTTCTGAATTGCCAAAACTGAGAAAAGTCATTACTAAGGAAACAAATGTGAGACATCTACTAATTGCTGAGTCAATTAATAGACTGACTGGATGCCTGCTGAAGGACTAACTTGACAGTTTTCACATATTATCCTAGTGAAGCATTTGCATCTTGATTGAGCATGCTAAAAAGTTAAATTCTCTCAAAATTTAAGGAATATGCCCCAAATAGTGGCCCTTCAGGAATTCTATGCCCTGAGATGACAGGGAGATATTTTGGGAAAGTCAGCTCCACACCCTCTACAGTTGCCCACTAGAAAGTCCAAGGGCTAGCTCTGAGAATTCTCACTGAAGACAGATTATATCAATGATTGGCATGTCATTCCATCCATGTGAAAGATTCCATGCAGAACATACTTGAACGGGATCTTCATATTTTACTTAACAATTGCTACCTCAATAACCCCTGGTCTCCAATGTCTGGGCAAGCAGTAAAATATTTCAGATTAAACTGAAATGGAATTTTTTCTATGCATGTGGACTGCAGCCAAATTTGATCCTAGAAGCTATCCATGCAATATCCTGATCACACTTCACTAATTGCTCTTCTGATACCTGCTTAGTCCTCTTATCATCAGATCAGATCAGATCAGTCGCTCAGTCGTGTCTGACTCTTTGCGACCCCATGAACCGCAGCACGCCAGGCCTCCCTGTCCATCACCAACTCCTGGAGGTCACTCAGACTCACATCCATCGAGTCAGTGATGCCATCCAGCCATCTCATCCTCTGTCGTCCTCTTCTCCTCCTGCCCCCAATCCCTCCCAGCATCAGAGTCTTCTCCAATGAGTCAACTCTTCGCATGAGGTGGCCAAAATACTGGAGCTTCAGCTTCAGCATCATTCGTTCCAAAGAAATTCCAGGGCTGATCTCCTTCAGAATGGACTGGTTGGATCTCCTTGCAGTCCAAGGGACTCTCAACAGTCTTCTCCAGCACCACAGTTCAAAAGCATCAATTCTTTGGCGCTCAGCCTTCTTCACAGTCCAGCTCTCACATCCATACATGACCACAGGAAAGACCATAGCCTTGACTAGGCGAACCTTTGTTGGCAAAGTAATGTCTCTGCTTTTGAATATGCTATCTAGGTGCCAAAGCCTTTGACTGTGTAGATCACAATAAACTGTGGAAAATTCTGAAAGAGATGGGAATCCCAGACCACCTGATCTGCCTCTTGAGAAATCTGTATGCAGGTCAGGAAGCAACAGTTAGAACTGGTCATGGAACAACAGACTGGTTCCAAATAGGAAAGGGAGTACGTCAAGGCTGTATATTGTCACCATGTTTATTTAACTTATATGCAGAGTACATCATGAGAAACACTGGACTGGAAGAAACACAAGTTGGAATCAAGATTGCTGGGAGAAATATCAATAACCTCTCATCATAGATTCCTTCATTATAGTCTGTGGAGAGCACTTCCTCTGTCAGGCACTGCCCTTGTTACCAAGGCTACAGTTACCATGGTTACAACAGTGTGGGGACAGAAGGACCCTTGTTCTCATGGGTCTGACATTCTCACCTTGGAAAACAAGAAATTTACTATATTCTGTTTAAGGATAAATTTTAGATAAGAAGTTACAGGAAGTGAAAGTGAAAGTTGCTCAGTCGTGTCCAACTCTTTGCGACCCCATGGACTATAGAGTCCATGGAATTCTCCAGGCCAGAATACTGGAGTGGGTAGCCTTTCCCTTCTCTAGGGGATCTTTCCAACCCAGGGATTGAACCTAGGTCTCCTACATTGCAGGCAGATTCTTTACCAGCTGAGCCACAAGGGAATTTACAGGAAAGGTGACAATTAAATTTAGGTGTATTTTTTTAACCCCTAAATATTTCTTGCGGGTTGGAAAGTTACGACATTGAATGACTCAGAATGGCACAACAGTAGGCCAATTTTAAGCAACTGCACAGAATTGTACAGAGCAAAACACTAGCTATCTCTTTAATCAATTGTTTTTGAAACATGGCAATGGTTAATTTTATGTGTCAACCTAGTTAGGCCCCGGTACCCAGATATTTAGTCAAACATTGTTATAGATGTTGCTGTGGAGGTATTTTTTAGGCAAGGTTGATGTTTAAATCAGTAGGTGGAGTAGAGTAAATGACTCTCCAAAATGTGGTTGGGGCTCATCCAACTAGTCGAAGGCCTTTTCAGAACAAAAATTGAGGTCTTGCAGAGACGAGGGGATCCTGCTAGTCATGGCCTTCCACCGGCAGGACCATCTCCTCCTACAGCGCAGCCTGCAAGCCCTGCAGATGTGGGCTTGCTGGCCTCCATAGCAGCCAATTCCGTAAAATCTCTCTCTTCCTCTGTCTCTCTATTTGTTTTTCTTTTGATTTCTCTTGGTCTCCATAGATAGATAGAAGGATAGATAGATAGATGGATGGATGGATGGGTAAATAAATAGAGGAGGACTAGACAGGTAGATTGACTGACCAATCAATGAATGATAGATATATAAATATATCCTATTGGTTCTCTTTCTCTAGAGAACCTGATTAATGTAAGCACCTGCTTCACTTTGAGAGATGCTGAGTCCTTTGCAATCCGGAGTTTATTTCAAGACGTTAAAAAGCCAAGTGCATAAAAAAGGAGCAAAATTTGTGAGTTTTGCCCATTTACGGAGCATTTTTACATACGTTCAATTAAATCTTCATGCAACTTTGAATTTCTCTTTATCACCAATTTTCTAATGATGGACCAGAGCCTCAGAGAATTTAAATAACTTGTGTAGGCTCATATGGCTAATGTATCAGAAAGCTAGGAAACTAAACAAAATATGAAATCTAGTATGTTTTTAACCTTTTGAGAAAATTTCAAACATCAGAAAAGTGCAGAGAAGCATATAATGCAATCTACACATTACCTAGATTTAAGAATTAATATTCAATATGTTTTGGTCACCTGATGTGAACAGCTGACTCATTGGAAAAGTCCCTGATGCTGGGAAAGATTAAGGACAGAAGGAGAAGAGGGTGTCAGAGGATGAGATGGCTGGATGGGATCACCAATGCAATGGATGTGAACTTGGACTAACTTTGGAAGATGGTGAGGGACAGGGAAGCCAGTCTATGGGGTCCATGCTGTAGTCCATGGGGTCGCAAAGAGTCGGACACGACTGGGCAACTAAAAATAACAACTCAATACGCTTGCTGCATCTTTTTCTTTTTTGTTGTTGGAAAGTTTTCTTTTTTTATAGACGTGTCATTTCACCTTCAGATACCTAGAATGTACTTCTGAAAAATAAGGACTTTTGGGGACTTCCCCAGCAGTCCAGTGGTTAAGACTCCATACTTTCAATGCAGGGGGCATGGGTTCAATCCCTAGTTGGGGAACTAAGATCCCATATGCCATGCAGTTCAGCCAAAGATTTTTTTTTTAAGAAGTTTTTCTTGCTTGACTGTAGCAGCATTATTACACCAAACCTAATTAGCAATAATTCTCCTCTGACCCACTAATACTCAGCCTATAATCAAATTTCTACAATTGCACCAAATTGTCTTTGACAGCTGAGTTATTCAAACCAAACTCAAACTGAGGTCATACCTACACTGCAGATGGTGACTGCAGCCATGAAATTAAAAGATGCTTACTCCTTGGAAGGAAAGTTACGACCAACCTAGATAGCATATTGAAAAGCAGAGACATTACTTTGCCAACAAAGGTTCATCTAGTCAAGGCTATGGTGTTTTCTAGTGGTCATGTATGGATGTGAGAGTTGGACTATAAAGAAAGCTGAGTGCTGAATAACTGATGCTTTTGAACTGTGGTGTTGGAGAAGACTCTTGAGAGTCCCTTGGACTGCAAGAAGATCCAACCAGTCCATTCTAAAGGAGATCAGCCCTGGGTATTCTTTGGAAGGAATGATGCTAAAGCTGAAACTCCAGTACTTTGGCCACTTCATATGAAGAGTTCACTCATTGGAAATGACTCATGCTGGGAGGGATTGGGGGGCAAGAGGAAAAGGGGACGACAAAGGATGAGACGGCTGGATGGCATCACGAACTCGATGGATGTGAGTTTGAGTGAACTCCAGGAATTGGTGATGGACAGGGAGGCCTGGCATGCTGCGATTCATGGGGTCGCAAAGAGTCAGACACAACTGAGCGACTGAACTGAACCTTACATTTGGTTGCTCAAAAAAATTTTTAAATTCCCTTTAATCTAGAACAGTATTCATCTCCCTGCTCTTAACCGTGACATTCATCCGTTGGTATGAACTGCTGCCCCATTTAAATCTTCTGCTTTCTAGAATTCAGCTTTCTCCAGAGGCTGGGTAATCTGCTCCTTCATTCCCTGTATTTCCAGTAATCTGGAAGTTAGATGTTAATATTTGATTATATTTAGGTTAAAGACCTTCTTGTTCTATTATATCACCCTGATTTTTCTACAGAAAGGTGTTACCCACACTAATGAGACATTTAGCTTTGTCAGTGACTTTTAGGGAAGTGGAGAAACCAGGAAATACATTCTTAGTGAAGGCGTTGGGTGACTCTGGCATGTCCAGGGCTCACGCAGGTTCACATCAGAAGGGTTTCTACCTCCTGCTAGGTCACCTATTGACTGAAGACCACTCAGATCCTAATCACTTTGTATAATACATGAATGAGGCTCCACTTATGAGAATACAAACTAAGTGCTACTAGTCTGCCAGCCAGACTTTCTCAGACATTCCCAGAGGAAACAGTGACAGACAGCTAGCTGCCTGGGATGAAGGAGCCCTTGTGGTTGCAGATTCGAATCCACAGACCCCAGGTAGGGATATACTTGTGATCTGGCTCTACTATAAGGTGAATTGACCAATCAGCTGAATTGACTGCTATTTGCAAAAGAATTTACTAAAAAGATAGCATTTCTGGAGTTTAAGGACTTTA
Source organism: Tragelaphus eurycerus (assembly GCA_935064755.1). Taxonomy (NCBI): domain Eukaryota; kingdom Metazoa; phylum Chordata; class Mammalia; order Artiodactyla; family Bovidae; genus Tragelaphus; species Tragelaphus eurycerus. The sequence goes on from CAKXYN010000023.1 coordinate 21,889,158, forward strand.
CCTTTCACCTCTTTCTCCTTAATTGTATGTGTGTGTTAAGTCGCTTCAGTTGTGTCCAACTCTGTGCAACCCTAAGGACTGTAGCCACGAGGCTCCTCTGTCCATGGGATTCTCTAGGCAAGAATATTAGAGTGGGTTGCCATGCCCTCCTCCAGGGGATCTTCCCAACTCAGGGATCAAACCTGTGTCTCTTATGTCTCCAGCATTGGTAGGCAGGTTCTTTACCACTAGCACTACCTGGGAAGCACCTCCTTAATTGTACCTCTATCAATATTTTCTTTTCTATGGAAATAAATTGTAATTTTACTTCTAAAGACAGAGTCAGCATGAGATGGAAAATGTTCATTCCATGCTTAACTCAAGAGACATTTTTGCTTGTTTCAAATATTGGGGGAGACTAGACCACAGGAGAGAAAACTAATATGTACCTTCTTTAAAAACAGTTGCAAATTCCTTTGGACAATAGGTGCCTGAAAGTGTTAGATCTGAGGGCACTGAGTTTGAGTCAGTAAACAGTAGAGTGCCCCCAAAGTGTGAGGTAGTTCATCAGGGGCTTTGTGGGGACTGCAGGAAGGCCTTCCCTTTGTAATCATGCCTGCGACCAACCACAGAGGACAGGATGCCCTGCCCAACACTGCTGGGGTGTGTTTCATGCAGGAAGTTCTTTTAAGTGGCTTTGTGAGTTGATGTCTGGTACCCAGGGAAGCCATTCCCAGATGCTTTCACAGCTTTGTATCTCACTGGGCTCCCCAAACACCTAAAGTTCAGAGGGCCACACTGCAGGAGGTCACAGTTATGGGGTGGCTGTTCATCAGGGGGCATAGGGAGAAGAGCACATGGATCCAGAGACCCCGGAGTTTTCCAGAACTTGGTCCCCGACAGCAGGGGCATCATGATCCTTATTTCACAAAGAAAGCTTGTTAAGTATCTTTTGTAAACAATGTTCCTGGCAGATACAAGTCCTTAATGCTGCTGCTGCTGCTGCTAAGTCGCTTCAGTCGTATCCAACTCTGTGCGACCCCATAGACAGCAGCCCACCAGGCTCCCCCGTCCCTGGGATTCTCCAGGCAAGAACACTGGAGTGGGTTGCCATTTCCTTTTCCAATGCATGAAAGTGAAAAGTGAAAGTGAAGTCACTCAGTCGCGTCCGACTTTTAGTTACCTCATGGACTGCAGCCCACCAGGCTCCTCCGTCCATGGGATTTTCCTAGCAAGAGTACTGGAGTGGGTTGCCATTATAAGTCCTTAATAATGACATGTTTTCTCAGTTAACCAACAGGTGAATTAAGGTCACACAGCTGACAAGTCCCTGACGCTGGGAAAGATTGATGGCAGAAGGAGAAGAGGGGGTCAGAGGATGAGATGGCTGGATGGCATCACTGATTCAGTGGACATAAACTTGGGCCAACTTTGGAAAATGGTGTGGGACAGAGAGGCCTGGCATGCTGCAGTTCATGGGGTCGCAGAGTCAGACACGACTGGGCGACTGAACAACAACAAAGCTGACAGGTGGCAGATAGGGTGAGGGCCCCACTGTTCTTTCAAGCCCAAGTTTCGTGTGTTGATTACATATGGTCACAGCAGGTTGCTTGTGGTATTTAAACAGCAAGTAGCTCAGCCCCGTTCCTTGATGTGTAGGACTCAAAGGAAGGCTTTTAATCCAGGGTGAGACAAGCAACATTGGGGATCTTCCAGGGAATTTTCTTCTCCTTTGCCTTGAGATTATGCCCCATGATTGATGGATTCGATTCAGACACTATGTCTCATATATGAATCTTACCAGAAACAGCAATAGCATTGTTCTTTAATTTGCAAAAGCAAATTTATCTGCTTCTCCCCTGCCTTGCAGGGGAGGTGAGAAAGGCCAGATCCTAGATATCACCTCAGCATCCCCACAGGTACAGATGCTTTTTATTTTTTAAAGATGCTTTTTGAGAAGGGTTAATTCAGCATCTTTCATTTGCTGTATTTTTCATCTGCATTCTTTTTTAAAAAATTTATTGAAGTATGGTTGGCTTACAATGTTGTGTTAGTTTGTACTGTACAGCAAAGTGATTCAGTTGTAAATATATATATGTTCTGTTTCATATTCTTTTCCATTATGGTGTATCATAGGACATTGAGTATAGCAATATACTGTGCAATACAGTAGGTCCTTGTTGTTTATACTTTTCTGTTCTTAACATAAGGATATAAACCCTGCTGTGAGATAGGGAAGAAGGACTTGGACCCTTGGTTCTGATCTAGACCTGCAACCTCTCCCAGCCTTTCTCATCCCAGGGCTGCAGAGCTGGGTCTGAAAGGATTCAGTTCACGAGCCTTTCGGTTTGTTGGTCCCTTTTCTTGAACTCAAAGGTGTCTCCTATGGAAACAAGCATACATTCTTATGACATGAAGTTGTGAAAATCTCAAGGTGTCCCTCCTATGTTTAAACTTTTTCACTGCACAGTAGTATGTGCTCAGCAGAGGAAGTTTGAAAATCTGTAGAGAAGCCATGGCTTTTAATGCAAACTTGTGAGATGAGTCCACACTTTCACCACAAGCTTTCTGTGTGTCATAGGTTCTCTAAGTGTGGCCTCTAGACCAGCAGTGTCAGGAGGTGTCAGAAATGCACATCCTCAGGCCCCACCACAGACCTACTGACTCAGAAACTCTGGGGTGGGGCAGAGCGCTCTGAGCTTTGACCTGCCCTCCAGGGGATTCTTAGAAGTTACAGGGCAAGACCACTGACTAAAGAACCACAAAAGGCACTCAGCAGGCAGCAGGGCTCCCTAACCTGAGCGAGAATTCCTGTAAACCCAAGCATGTCAGTTGTGTACTCTACTCAATATGATACCTGTCAAAATAGCTAATGTCCTTAAATAATCATCTCTTTAGTCAACAAAGAGGGACAAAATGCTGCTGAAGGACTGATGCTGAAGCTGTACCTCCGATACTTTGGCCACCTGATTCAAAGAACTGACTCATTGCAAAAGACCCCTGATGCTGGGAAAGGCTGAAGGCAGGGGAAGGGGATGACAGAGGATGAGATGGTTGGATGGCATCACTGACTCCATGCACATGAGTTTGAGCAAGCTTCTGGAGTTGGTGATGGTCAGGGAAGCCCGGCCTGCTGCAGTCCATGGGGCCACAAAGAGTTGGACATGACTGAGCAACTGAACTAAACTTAGTCAACAAAACAATTTAAATAACTACGATACCGAAATCGCTCACACCTCCTGGTGCTGGTCCTCTGGTCCAAGACAGATGCAGCAGCATGGCTGGCAGATGAGAAGACAGGACACGGAAACACAGCCAGGAACCCTTTCACTGCGTGGCTAGACCTGCAGACAAATGTCAGCTGTGCCATTTGAATACGTTTGTCACAACAGGTTTTTACTTGGGTCAGTGATCACAGATTAACCAAAATATGCGGATAAGGAATCTCTTCATCCTGCCAAACTAGCTTTCCCTGGAGGCAAACCTATAAACAGACAGAGAACTAGGTCCTCGGTGAATTTCACTCTCCTTAAATCAGCTCCCATAGAGATGTTTATGTAAAATAAAAGGGAAAAGAATCACACCAAAAATGTGTACCAGTCAGTCCAAAGACATTAAGCACAGATTGAAAGTAAACCAGAAATGATGACCACTATTTAAAATTCAAAATTAAGAAGTTCATTCTTGCTTGTATGTCATCTATACACCTACTTTTGAATGTCTGCACCTACTTTAAAACTTTTGACTGAGTTGGAAGGGTTGGGTTTGTGAAGCCCAGAAGGACTTGGCTTTTTATGAATGATGCAGCTATGAATGTGAGTGTGCTAATATCTGTCTGAGTCCATGCTTCCAGTTCTTTGGGGGTATATACCCAGAAGCAGAATTGCTGGATTAACTGGGGATTCTTTGTTCAGTTTTTTTCGAGACACGGCCACATCGTTTCCCACAGCAGCTGCATCATTGTACATTTTTGCCAGCAATGCATCAGGGTCCCATCAGTTTCATCATGCTTTTGTCAGTGCTCACAATTCTCTTCCTCCTTCCCTTCCTTCGTAATAATAGTCATCTTAGTAGGTGTGAAGTGGTATCTCATTGTTGTTTTGATTTGCATTCCCCTAGTAATTAGTGATATTGAGCATCTTTTCATGTGCCTATTGGTCATTCATGTATCTTTTATATCTGTTGCTCACTAAACATGTAAAACAAGTTTTATTTATTGTAATTCAAAGGAAGAGTTATGACAAAGCACTCTAATATTCTTGCCGTGAGAACCACATGAACAGTATGAGAAGGCAAATAGATATGACACTGGAAGATGAGCCCCTTCAGGTTAGATAGTATCATCAATTCAATGGACGTGAGTTTGAACAAACCCTGGAAGATAGTGAAGGACAGGGAAGCCTGGTGTGCTGCAGTCCACTGGGTCACAAAGAGTGGGGCACAACCTAGCATATGAACAACAACAAGAGAACTCATTTCTTATAGTTCTTTAATACATAGACCATATATTTTCATCTTATCAGAGGCTACTGCCTCTTATCAACCCACATTGATTTGGGAAATGTTGAAAAATATTAAGAAACTGTAGACAGTCAAATGGCACACGTCAACAGGCACACACACACCACGTTTATTCATAACGTACATTTGAACAATCTCCTGAATATGGTCAAATACCTAATGACCAAATCTTAAAAACAACATTTAACCAAAGGTAGGGGAACTCCAACTTCACTCAAATGTTAATTGTTCAGTCATGTCCGACTATTTGTAATCCCATGGACTATAGCCCACCAGGCTCCTCTGTCCATGGAATTCTCCAGGCAAGAATAATACTGGAGTGGGTAGCCATTCCCTTCTCCAGAGACTCTTCCCGACCCAGGGACTGAACCCAGGTCTCCTGCATTGCAGGCAGATTCTTTTATGTCTGAGCCAACAGAGAAGCCCTAATGCCAGAAGATGAATATCACCATCACAGATTGAGTTTCTGAAATACAAAAAGAAATGGCATGTTATAAAAAATTTAATTAGGATTATAGTTTTATCCTTAAATATTTTAGTAACCTGTATTTTAAAGTTTGACATTTCAGTGTAGAAACAAAACTTGTCGGTGTCGTCATCTGCAAAGTCACTTTCATAGTCACTCTGCAGCACATTTATGAGACGGCACTGCTCTTTGTGCATGCGTGCCTGTGCTCAGTTGCTCAGCCGTGGGATTCTCCAGGCAAGAATACTAGAGTGGGTTGCCATTTCCCACTCCAAGGAATCTTCCCAATCCAGGGACTGAACCTGCGTCTTCTGCACTGGCAGACAGATTCTTTACCACTGAGCCACGTAGGAAATCCAATCTTTGTGCATAACAGAATTATTTCAGGAAAATGGTTTTCAGTGACATATTTGCTTGAAGGTATTGACTACCTAGGAAAATCTTAAAACTACCTTATATCTTCAATTACAAAAAAATGGCTTCAATTACAAAAAAAAGGTGAATATTTTGATAGGCTTTTTGTTTTAATGTGTAGTTTCTATAGGCTTAAATCTATAAAGAATTGTTGGAATACTTCCAAGAATTCTTGGAAGTATTCTTGTAGCATCTATTTTTAAGTTTATTAGAAGAAAAATTTCATGCAGCCATGAAATGAAAAGATGCTTGCTCCTTCAAAGAAAAGCTATTACAAACCTAGACAGCATATTAAAAAGCAGAGACATTACTTTGCCAACAAAGGTCCGTCTAATCAAAGCTGTTTCCAGTAGTCATGTATGGATGTGAGAGTTGATCTATAAAGAAAGCTGAGCACTGAAGAATTGATGCTTTTCAACTGTGGTGTTGGAGAAGACTCTTGAGAGTCCCTTGGACTGCAAGGAGATCCAACCAGCCAATCCTAAAGGAAATCAGTCCTGAATATTCACTGGAAGGACTGATGCTGAAGCTGAAACTCCAATACTTTAGCCACCTGATGCGAAGAACTGACTCATTGGAAAAGACCTGATGCTGGGGAAAATTGAAGGCAGGAAAAGGAGATGACAGAGGATAAGACGGTTGGATGGCCTCACTGACTCCATAGACATGAGTTTGAGCAAGCTTCTAGAGTTGGTGATGGTCCGGGAAGCCTGGCCTGCTGCAGTCCATGGGGTCACAAAGAGTCGGACACCAACGAAACTCTGAAAAGTTTGGAATCGCTGTATCATCACTACTACCCTGTATTAGTAATCAAATGTTTATAAAAATTTGTTGGCTTCAAAAGTATATGATGTTCTTTCTCAAATTAACTATCTAAAACAGTCTTTATTAAATAACAGCTTTCACAATATTTATTAACATTGCAGCACTGACTGTGGCAGTTATAAACGTATGCATTAAGAGCTCTTTGACAGAATTTCAACAGGAGAAGCATATAAGGAGATTTTCCTGCATGTTTAGACTGCTTAATTATATTTGAAACGGCATCTTCTGATAATAATAACAAAACCAAGTCAACGTTATTCCCATTTTTGACAACGTCACACCCGATTGGAGGCGCACACATGGTCACTGAGCAGCGCAGTCTCGGGGATGCCGGAAATGACGTAGGAGCAGCGAGGGTTGCCCACCCCCCCACCCCAAGCTGCAAGCAAGCTGAAGTTAAACAGCACCAAGGCTGGAGTCAAACGCCGTGACGTCCCCAAGACACGCTTCATTTATGTCTAAACCGGCAGAAAGATGGAAGTGAGAGCTGTGCTGTCCCGAGCTGCGTTAAACTGGGGGGCTAGGCGTCCTTTCCGATTGCGTATGCGCAGTGACATCTGCAGAAAGGAAGCCCTGGCGCTCCCCTGGGTACCCTCGGTGCCCCCGACGGCGGCGACGGGGACGCGCAGGTGCGCGCAGAAGACAGGGACCCGGGGGCTCTCTGTGCGTCTCACCACGTGCAGACGAGGTCTCCGCACTTTACAGGGATTCACTGCTGAGACCCTCACAATAGCCCGCGGGAAAGGCACTTGCAGGTTACCACTTGCACTTCGCAAACCTGGAAGCCACATCGGAAAGGAGTGAAGCGACCGATCCACCTCCACCGACCCAGGACGCGGAGCCCCGGCCTCAGGGTAGAGGCGCGCGCCTCTTTCTCCAGTTCAAGGCTCGCGGACTCTCACCCGAAGGGCTTGTGGGGGAGGAGCGGGAGGGGTGGGTGGCTGAGCATCCTAACGGGCGGCTGAGGGTCCGGAGGGAGGGGAGAAACTAGGGGCGCACGCGGTGCCTCTCACCTGCCTGGGAAACGCGGCTTCAAAATCAAAAGTAGCACGAAAAATCAAATTACATCAGGTAAAATCTTCCTCTTTCACTTTCCCCGCCCTCGCCCCCCTTCTTCCTGGTTTTCCTCCTCCCCGCCCCTTCCCCACCTCCTCCCCGTTTCCTTCCTTTCTCTCCTTCCCCTCCACTACTTTATTTCTGCCTAAAGATGATACAGAGAAGAACTGGTAATATTTAAAATTCTTAGGTGCTGGGTTAGATTTTGTGACCCAAATTTTTCAGGAAGAGGCAAATTCTTTAATAACATTTTAAAAAATTATAACGTTAAATTTACCATCTTAACCATTTTTAAGTTTACGGTTCTGAAGAGTTCAGTGTGCTTAGTAAGCTTTTAAAAGTAAAACATGCATCCAGAAAAAAATGGCCCAAATCATAAGACATAGCATGAAAAATGATCACAAAGCATTCATTCACGGGCAACTTCCATGCAGTCTAAGAAATGGAATATTACCAATACCTGGAAACACTGCTCCCAGCTCTGCTGTTCTGCTTTTGTCTTTCTCTTATTACCTTAGATCACCACTGTTATCAGACATCCACACACCCGTGGACCCACTGCACAGGGCACAGGTTCCATCCCTGGCGGGAAAACTAAGATCCTTCAAACTGAAGGGCAGGGCCAAAAAAAAGTGAAAAGATGGTGAGTGAAAGTCGTTCAATTGTGTCCAACTCCTTGCCACCCAGAATTCTCCAGGCCAGAATACTAGAGAGGGTAGCTAGTCCCTTCTCCAGGCAATCTTCCCAACCCAGGGATCAAACCCAGGTCTCCTGCATTGCAGGTGGATTCTTTACCAGCTGAACCACCAGAGAAGCACAGTCTCTAATGAAACATGGGACACCTGGTGGAGGGTCACTACTAAGGCACAGAACTGATACAAGCAAAATATTACATAAGAAAGATAATTTTTTGCATCCTTGGCCAGAAGAAATCATAAAAGGCTAGTTAGGAAGTTGCTAGTATGGTTTTCAAGCAGCTTATCCCTTGGTTAGGGTGTTGCTGCTGCTGCTGCTAAGTCACTTCAGTCGTGTCCGACTCCGCGTGACCCCATAGATGTCAGCCCACCAGGTTCTCCTGCCCCTGGGATTCTCCAGGCAAGAAAACTGGAGTGGGTTGCCATTTCCTTCTCCAATGCATGAAAGCGAAAAAGTGAAAGTGAAGTCGCTCAGTTGTGTCCGACTCTTAGGGACCCCATGGACTGCAGCCCACCAGGCTCCTCCATCCATGGGATTTTCCAGCCAAGAGTACTGGAGTGGGGTGCCATTGCCTTCTCTGGGTTAGGGTGTTAGGTGAGAACAAAGGGAAAGAGTGACTCCTAAAATGTTTCAGTGGTCAAAACCCGCAGGGGACAGAGAGACGACCCAACTGGAGTTAAGATGATCCCAAGACTGTACATGTGAAACGACAAAGGCTTTCCTGAGGCTTTCCTTTTCCTTCTCTTTCTTGGCCAGAGAAGCTGGCTGAGAGACAAATTTGACGGAAAAGTCATGAACATGATGACATACAGATCCTATTAGCGTCATTTAGAATTAAGATTCCAACATTTGAATTCCAACTCCGCTATTTTCTGACTTTCATAAAATTTTAACCTCTTTGAGCTTTGCTTTTTTAAATGTAAAATAGGTAAATATCAATACCTACATCATAGAGTTGTTTTGGGGGTTAAATCTGAAAAGCACTTAGCATAATACCTAGTACATACATCTCAAGAATGTTTTAAGATGTACTTATTACCATTGGGGGAAGCTGGGTAAAGGGTACACAGGACCATCCTGTACATTTTTTGCAACTTCCTATGAATCTGTAATTATTTCAAAATAAAAAGTTAAAAAGTAGAGTAGCTAACTTTTGTATGACTTGCATTGTGTTATGGCGCCAGTGGACTTCCCTCCTGGCTCAGCCAGTAAGGAGTCTGCCTGCAGCACAGGAGACCTGGGTTCAGTCCCTGAACCTCTGGAACCTTCAGTCCCTGAAGATCCTCTGGAGAAGGAAATGGTAATTCACTCCAGTATTCTTGCCTCGTAAATCCCGTTGACAGAGGAACCTTACAGGCTACAATTCATGGGGTCGCAGAGTTGGACATGACTGAGTAACTTCACTTCTCTGTCAGTTCAGTTCAGTTGCTAAGTCGTGTCTGACTCTTTGTGACCCCATGAACCGCAGCACACCAGGCCGCCCTGTCCATCACCAACTCCTGGAGTCTACCCAAACCCATGTCCATCAAGTCGGCAATGCCATCCAACCATCTCATCCTCTGTCATCCCTTTCTCCTCCTGCCCTCAACCTTTCCCAGCATCATGGTCTTTTCAAATGAGTCAGCTCTTCCCATCAGGTGGCCAAAGTATTGGAGTTTCAGCTTCAACATCAGTCCTTCCAGTGAACACCCAAGACTGATCTCCTTTAGGATAGACTGGTTGGATCTCCTTGCAGTCCAAGGGACTCTTAAGAGTCTTCTCCAACACCACAGTTCAAAAGCATCAATTCTTCGGCTCTCAGCTTTCTTCACAGTCCAACTCTCACATCCATACATGACCACTGGAAAAACCATCAGATCAGATCAGATCAGTTGCTCAGTCGTGTCCGACTCTTTGCGACCCCATGAATCACAGCATGCCAGGCCTCCCTGTCCATCACCAACTCCATAGCCTTGACTAGATGGACCTTTGTTGGCAAAGTAATGTCTCTGCTTTTTAATATGCTGTCTAGGCTGGTCATAACTTTCCTTCCAAGGAGTAAGCATCTTTTAATATCATGGCTGCAGTCACCATCTGCAGCAATCTTGGAGCCCAGAAAAATAAAGTCAGCCACTGTTTCCACTGTTTCCCCATCTATTTCCCATGAAGTGATGGGACCAGATGCCATGATCTTAGTTTTATGAATGCTGAGCTTTAAGCCAACTTTTTCACTCTCCTCTTTCACTTTCATCAAGAGGCTCTAGTTCTTCTTCACTTTCTACCATAAGGGTGGTGTCATCTGCATATCTGAAGTTATTGATATTTCTCCCAGCAATCTTGATTCCAGCTTGTGCTTCCTCCAGCCCAGGGTTTCTCATGATGTACTCTGCATAGAAGTTAAATAAGCAGGGTGAAAATATACAGCCTTGATGTACTCTTTTTCCTATTTGGAACCAGTCTGTTGTTCCATGGCCAGTTCTAACTGTTGCTTCCTGACCTGCATACAGGTTTCTCAAGAGGCAGGTCAGGTGATCTGGGATTCCCATCTCTTTCAGAATTTTCCACAGTTTATCGTGATCCACACAGTCAAAAGCTTTGGCATAGTCAATAAAGCAGAAATAGATGTTTTTCTGGAACTCTCTTGCTTTTTCCATGATCCAGCAGATGTTGGCAATTTGATCTCTGGTTCCTCTGCTTTTTCTAAAACCAGCTTGAACATCTGGAAGTTCACAATTCACATGTTGCTGAAGCCTGGCTTGGAGAATTTTGAGCATTACTTTACTAGCATGTGAGATGAGTACAGTTGTGCAATACTTTGCGCATTCTTTGGCATTGCCTTTCTTTGGAACTGGAATGAAAATTGACCTTTTCCAGGCCTGTGGCCACAGATGAGTTTTCCAAATTTGCTGGCATATTGAATGCAGCCCTTTCACAGCATCATCTTTCAGGATTTGAAATAGTTCAACTGGAATTCCATCACCTCCACTAGCTTTGTTCATATTGATGCTTCCTAAGGCCCACTTGACTTCACATTCCAGGATGTCTGGCTCTAGGTGAGTGATCACACCATCATGATTATCTGGGTTGTGAAGATCTTTTTTGTACAGTTCTTCTGTGTATTCTTGCCACCTCTTCTTAATATCTTCTGCTTCTGTTAGGTCCCTGCCATATCTGTTCTTTACTGAGCCCATCTTTGCATGAAATGTTCCCTTGGTATCTCTAATTTTCTTGAAGAGATCTCTAGTCTTTCCCATTCTGTTGTTTTCCTCTATTTCTTTGCATTGATTGCTAAAGAAGGCTTTCTTATCTCTCCTTGATATTCTTTGGAACTCTGCATTCAATGGATATATCTTTCCTTTTTGCCTTTGCCTTTCGCTTCCCTTCTTCTCTCAGCTATTTGTAAGGCCTCCTCAGACAGCCATTTTACCTTTTTGGATTTCTTTTTCTTGGGAATGGTCTTGATCCCTGTCTCCTGTACAGTGTCACATACCTCTATCCATAGTTCATCAGGCACTCTGTCTATCAGATCTAGTCCCTTAAATCTATTTCTCACTTCCACTGAATAGTCATAAGGGATTTGATTTAGGTCATACCTGAGTGGTCTAGTTGTTTTCTCCACTTTCTTCAATTTCAGTCTGAATTTGGCAATAAGTAGTTCATGATCCGAGGCACAGTCAGCTCCCGGTCTTGTTTTTGCTGACTGTATAGAGCTTCTTCATCTTTGGCTGCAAAGAATATAATCAGTCTGATTTCAGTGTCAACCATCTGGTGATGTCCATGTGTAGAGTCTTCTCTTGTGTATGGTGCCTATATATATATTTATTTATTTATTTATTTATTTATTTATTTATTTATTTATCAATCAAATAAAGGAACCAGTGACCAGGAACAAAGGAATTTTGTTAGAGAGTTACACAGAAGTGAAATTGGAATGGGAACTCTTTCCTCTGAATCACAGAACCAGGGGGCAGCCATAGTATGAGAAAGACTTTAGAATTAAGACATAGTTTAATCACTGAGCTTATCTGGGTTTGAGTATGTGGTTTGCTTATGATTTTTTCCTGCTTCAACATGACTCATGCATCCAGATTCAGAATAATAAACATTTCCTCAAGCACGTACTCCACCAGACACCGAGGACAGGCTCTTCCACGTTGCTTTGAGCTTGATTGCCACTGGTGCTTTGCGCGTTTTGAGAGAAAGGCATAAAGAAAACCAATACTGCCATTAATGTTCACTATTTCACATCTTAGCTTTCCTAATGAAATTAAAATGTGTGGAACAAACTGGACGGGTGCCATTCCTTGGCTGGAATAACTACAGAATTCCTTGATGCAGAATCCTTTTGGTTCTGTTCATCTGGAGCGTGGTGAAAGAAACGGAGTTCTTAACATGGTGGATGAGAAACAGGGTTTACTTTCCTTTCTACTTGGTTACAGTGGTGGTTCCAGGTTGCACTGTTCTGCTCAGAACAACCCTAGGCTGGGGAACCTGCAGCCTGGTGACCGTGGACAGAGCTGAAGTTCTGTGCATCTCAGGGCAGCCTCGGACTCCTATAGACAGAGAAAGGACAGCCCGAGTAGAGGGGACTCTGGCTCAGTTTTGTAGCTGTTTCCTCCCTCTCTTCTTTATTCTTTCTTTTCCTAAGGTGGTGTGAGAAAATGTGAGTAAAAAGAGACCAGTGTCTTTGAAAAACAAAACCAAACTATGAAAGCTCTAGGAAAAACTAAGAACTCACAATTTGGAATTTCATCTTGACACAGAGCTTAAATGGGACTTAAAAGAAGCATAGAAAAGAAAGATAACAGAAACTTCACATAAACACTTATCTTTATACAATTTGCCAAAATATCTACAGGAGGCTTTGGGTAAGAGATTAGAAATTAATCAAAAAAAAAAAAAAAGGAAAATATTTGTTCTTCAAATAGTTTTTGAAGAATCAGTTCAGTCGCTCAGTCATGTCCGACTCTTTGCGACCCCATGAATTGCAGCACGCCAGGCCTCCCTGTCCATCACCAACTCCCGGAGGTCACTCAGACTCACATCCATCGAGTCAGTGATGCCATCCAGCCATCTCATCCTCTGTCGTCCCCTTCTCCTCCTGCCCCCAATCCCTCCCAGCATCAGAGTCTTTTCCAATGAGTCAACTCCTTGCATGAGGTGGCCAAAGTACTGGAGCTTCAGCTTTAGCAGCATTCCTTCCAAAGAATACCCAGGGCTGATCTCCTTCAGAATGGACTGGTTGGATCTCTTTGCAGTCCAAGGGACTCTCAAGAGTCTTCTCTAACACCACAGTTCAAAAGCATCAATTCTTCCGCGTTCAGCCTTCACAGTCCAACTCTCATATCCATACATGACCACTGGAAAAACCATAGCCTTGACTAGACGAACCTTTGTTGGCAAAATCATGTCTCTGCTTTTCAATATGCTACCTAGGTTGGTCATAACTTTCCTTCCAAGGAGTAAGCGTCTTTTAATTTCATGGCTGCAGTCACCATCTGCAGTGATTTTGGAGCCCCCAAAATAAAGTCTGACACTGTTTCCACTGTTTCCCCATCTATTTCCCATGAAGTGATGGGATCAGATGTCATGATCTTCGTTTTCTGAATGTTGAGCTTTAAGCCAACTTTTTCACTCTACTCTTTCACTATGATCAAGAGGCTTTTTAGTTCCTCTTCACTTTCTGCCATAAGGGTGGTGTCATCTGCATATCTGAGGTTATTGATATTTCTCCCGGCAATCTTGATTCCAGCTTGTGCTTCTTCCAGTCCAGCGTTTCTCATGATGTACTATGCATAGAAGTTAAATAAACAGGATGACAATATACAGCCTTGACGTACTCCTTTTCCTATTTGGAACCAGTCTGTTGTTCCATGGCCAGTTCTAACTGTTGCTCCCTGACCTGCATACAGGTTTCTCAAGAGGCAGGTCAGGTGGTCTGGGATTCCCATCTCTTTCAGAATTTTCCACAGTTTATTGTGATCCACACAGTCAAAGGCTTTGGCATGGTCAATAAAGCAGAAATAGATGTTTTTCTGGAACTTTCTTGCTTTTTCCATGATCCAAAGGATGTTGGCAATTTGATCTCTGGTTCCTCTGCCTTTTCTAAAACCAGCTTGAACATCAGGAAGTTCGTGGTTCACACATTGCTGAAGCCTGGCTTGGAGAATTTTGAGCATTACATAAACCTGGCTTAAAAAAAAAAAAAAAAAAACAGAGATGAATGAAAATAAAGGTTAAAAGTTTTATTTACAAACCATTTTTATTGTAAAAGCATGTCTCCATTATCAGATTGATTCATTTATTATTATTCAAAACAAAAACTAAAAGATCTGCCTTTTACATACTTTCCACTTTAGGAAGGACCATCCTGAAGAAAAAGTAAACCGTTCAATTACCAATTCAAAAATTAATAAATGACATAGCAAGCAATGTCAGGTAGGTTTTTTATTAGCAATATTTTCCCATGATACTTATGTCTGCAATAATAAACATACTCATTAAGTTGTTTCAAGAGCCAAGTTTATCAATTTCCAAGGCTCCTTGGCTACTCATAAAAGTCTTCACCATCATTTGGAGGAGGAGTTCTTCTGAAAAATCCAGGCCTTAGTAGCCATGATTGGATAATACTTTTGAAAGCAGTGACATGTGAATTCCCCGTTTTGCAGATTTTAGGGGCAGAGCAGGTGAAGGACGAAGACTCTGGGTTGTGCTCTGACCTCCAGGCACACCGCTCGGCATCCACCAACTACCCTGTAAGTGCAGTTTGGGTAAGGCCATAGCACAACGATGACTATTCTTTAAATGTCATTTACTGTGAGGAGGAAGCACAGCACCCTTTACAAATTCTGGTGTAAAAACCATTTACTGTATCTTTGAGCAAGGACTAGAGAGTGAGAGAAAAATCACATGTAAAAAACGTGCTTGTGCTGACCCATGAATAAGAACGTCCTCAATGAAATGTCTAAGCACTGGGCTGCCTCCAGGGACCTGCCATAAAGTGGGATGCAGGTAAGACGAAGATCAAATGCACAGCTCCTGAACAATACAGATACAATTACACAGCCCCTCCTCCTTGGCTGCCTTCCTAGAGAGAGTGAGATAAAACTCACTGTGCAGCCTTGCTTACCCAAGGCAGAGTTTTAGTCGACCTATATATCCCAGGCTAGCATTTGGTTGTTGTTCACTTGCTCAGTCGAGTCCGACTCTTTGTTGACATGGACTGCAGCGCGCCAGGCTCCTCTGTCCTTCACTCTCTGAGTTTGCTCAAATTCATGTCCACTGAGTCAGTGATGCCATCCAACTATCTCATCCTGTCACCCCCTTCTCCTGCTGCCCTCAATCTTTCCCAGCATCAGAGTGTCTTCCAATGAGTCCGCTCTTCACATCAGGTGGCAAAAGTGTTTGTAACATAACACCTGTTTTATCACCATCACTGAGTCTTACTCTACTGGGTGTATCGCCTAGATGGTCCCCTTCAACCCCATGTGTGTCTGGGGGCCAAAGCCGAACTGGCATTAGATTCTGTGCTGCTGCAGGGAGACCCCAAGCTAGTGGAAAGACCCCAGTGCCCTGCCCTCCCCTTTCCACTCAGGATTACTGAAGTGGTGGCATTAGCAGGGCAAAGCTCTCATGGACTGAGTCAAGTGACAGTTGTGAATTTCTAATTCTTTGTCATTTTGAGAGTATCAGCTGAATTCCCAAAAGAGTGTTCTGCAAGGAAGGAGAGAACTAGATGGTGGCCATTTGGCTTTTAATTTTAATTATTTTGTTAAACTAGACACATACTAGAAAACTAGACACTAAAGTTAAAGATGCTATTCCAGTTTTTCTCACTCTCAGAAAATTTTAATAATACATACTATGGAATGCATGCTTCCCCAGTGGCTCAGATGGTAAAGAATCCACCTGCAATGCCGAAGACCTGGGTTTGATCCCTGGTTTGGGAAGATCCCCTGGAGAAGGGAAAGAGCAACCCACTCCAGTATTCTGGCCTGGAGATTTCCATGGACAGAGGACCCTGGCAGGCTACAGTCCATGGGGTTGCAGAGTCCGGTCAGGACTGAGCGACTTTGATTTCAATTCATGAAATCCATATTGCAACCTGTAACATGTGAGAGAGAAGTATTTTGAATAGCTACGTGGGACCCATTTTATTATCCGGAATTACATATTTCAGAGGCTGATTCTTTCACGGTATTAAATGTAATACAATGTCCTTGGTTAAGATCATCGTGCAGACCATTTGGAATTCCGTCTCCTCCCCCGAGGCCAGACCCCCAACGTGGCATCGCTTAAACACGTCCCTGTGTAATGGTCATTCAGGACATGACCATCCTGGAGGCCTTGGGGGACCGGGAGGTGGGCTTGAGTCCTGGACAGAAGCCAGTGGGCCAGGGAACTGGGGCTGGGCCCCAACTCCATACTGGGCGGTTGCGTGCATCCCTGAGCACTTGTGGAAAGACGGAAGTAACAGAACGCGTGCTGCAAATTTCAGCCGAGCGCCTCGAGTGCTACCACAATTATTCAAATTATTTACAGACAAAAGCTAAGGCGAGGCGCCGTTCCCCAGCACCTGCGGGACGCCCAGCACTCAGTGCTCGGTTCCTGTAGTTCTTCCTTAGTCCCAACGATCCCGGGGGCGAGGTTCGTTGGTCCTCCTGCAACCGGGCCGCACGCCCACCTCCGGGCCGGGGCCAGCGCCGGAGCCGGGCCGTCCCCGAGGCTTTGTTCGCCGCACCCGGCGGCCGGCGCGGAGGCGGCGCTTCACGCCCGGAGGTGGCGCCGGCGCGCAGCCGAGCAGACAGGCGGGCAGGTGCCGGGACCGGAGCCCGCGGGCCGACGGGCGGCGCCAGTGACCCAACAAAGCGCGCGGGAGGCCCCGCCCGGCGAGCCCGGCACACGGCGCGGAGCCCCGGCGGCGGCGGCAGCAGCAGCCGCGCCTCGGACTCGGCGCACCGAGGGGCCGGCCGAGCCGAGAGCGCGCCGGCGGGCGGAGCGAGCGAGGCGGGAGGCGGAGCGGCGCGCAGGCGGGCGGGGCGGGCCGGGTCTGCCCGGCGTCCGGAGCCGCCCCCGGCCCGCCGCCCTCGGCCCGCCCCGCGCGTCCCCGCGGCGCCGCCCCCCGCGCGCGTCCACCGGCCGCCGCGCGCGCCGCCCCTGGAGCCCCGGGTCCCCGGGCGACGGCGGAGGAGGGGGCGCCGCAAGATGGCGGGTACGGGCCCCGCGGCGGGCGGCGGGCGGGGACGCGAGGGCGCGGGGCGGCGGGCGGCGGGCTCACGGCCTTTCTTGTCTCCCTCGGCGCAGACCTGTCGCTGCTGCAGGAGGACCTGCCGGAGGACGCGGACGGATGTGAGTGCCGGCCGGGCGGGCGGCAGGCAGGGCGCGGGCGGCGGGGAGCTCAGGCCTCGGCGGCTCGGGGCGGCCGTTCGGGCGGAGCCGCGGCGGCGGAAGCGGGAGCGCGGCGGCTGGTCGGCGGGGCCGGGGCCGCGGCAGGCAGGGGTCGGGGCGCCGCCCGGAGCCCCGCCGAGGCCGCTGGCCCGGGTCCGGAGCCCGGGCTACGGGGTTCGGGGGGCCCGGGTCCGCGGAGGCGGAAGGGGCGGCCCAGGCGGGACGGGCCCGCAAGCATCGACCGCCTTTCTTCGGCGCAAAGGCTGGCGGCTCGGCCGGGCCTTCCCGCGCCTCCACGCCTGGCTTCCTGGGGACCGTGAAGTTTCCGAGCGGAGGAGTCTTGTGCTTCAGGAAAAACAAAAAGTTTGACATTGTTCCCGGAGGAGCGTCGGAAAGGAGGCGTCCCGCTCGCGTGCTCTGCTCCGGGGTCGGAAGGGAGCTGGGAGGCGGCTCCGGCGGGGGCGGCCTACGGGGACGTGGGGGCTCCGGGAACCGTGAGGTGGTCCGGACCGCCTCGGGGGTCCCCCGGGGGCTGTACCTGGGCGACGCTCCTGTAGGTGCCGGGAGCTCATCCCTAGCGTTGTCTAACGTGGTTTCCTTGCCCAAATTAAGCTCACTTTTTAAATTACTGGGTGTTCTGAATGACGTGAGGGAAATTGACTCTTTATAAGGAGCTTTTAGAAAAAAAAATATTTCTAAAGTGAATGAGCCATACGTAAACTCGTGTTTGGTGCAATCTGGGTTTACGGTTTGTTTTTTTTTTTCTTCAGTAAAAAGGCTCTGTGAAGGCAGCGGTGCTCATGTAGTGAAGGCCGGCTCTCCCATCTCCTTTAGGACGCGCGCACCTGCTGATAAGTTTCAGGTGTCGGTTACCGCAGCTCTGGGGCTCCTGCAGGGTTAGCGTTGGAGAGGTTTGGAGAGTTGACTAAGGACTGTCCCCATGCGGGGCCTTCTCAGGCGTGTGTTTAGGTCCAAGGTTTTTTCTCGGTGGAAGACGCCCCTCTGCAGCAGGTGTCGAGGACTGTCTCATTCATTTACTGTCACTTGGCTGCCCTGGGCAATCAAAGCCTAAGAGATAAGCTGCAGTTTTCTCCTTCACCCTTAAGGAGCACAGTCTGGAAGGGGCAGCCCACCAGTGTGGAACTCTGATTTCTGAAGAAATCAGGGCTGCCTGATTTCTTCAGGACTCTCCAGACTGCTGAGGGTAGAGCAGCCGGGGGTGGTCACCCTCCGTGCCCCTCTAGCGGTTCCCAAGCAGCTTTGATGATGTAAGTGTGACGGTGAGGTGTCCTGGCATCCCAGTACAGTCGTGGACACACCGGACTTAGGAGCAGGACTGCTTAGTTCCAGCCTTGGCGTCCTCAGTTTGAGCAGACTGCAACTTACTTGAACTTCTCAGTGCCAAGTGTGGTCTTTTGTAAATAGGCCTAAATAACGTTAGCTACCTTAGAGAGCTGTTAGAGCCTTTCATAAATTAATTCACACAAAACACTTAGAATAATACCCGGTAAATAGTGACTACGATGTGGTGGTGGTGGTATAAGGGAAGCTGGAAAGAAAGTGCAGGGAGGGGATACTGATGTTGAACATTACGCCACAAAATTTACATATTTACAGGTGCTGCTGGTGCTCTTAACTTTTTTGAGATCCTGTTCCCTCTGTGTGTGTTTTATTGAAGTACAGTTGATTTACAGTGCTGTAGAGTGTGTTTCAATTTAGGATAAAATGTTCGACCTTAGAAGGTACAGGTAGCTTATTTGCATATTTATAGTTTGGTGGAAGTCTTTGCTGGAATAATTGCTTATTTTTCTTAGTGGCTGCAGTTTCTACAGGTGATGCCTTTACCCCGAATATTCAGGAACAAGCCATCTTGGAACCTTCCTACGGCCAGTTAAAGGACCTCTCAGGGTCTGTTGTGAAGGGAGTGGGGCTGTGAGAGGGGAAGCTAGCCATGGGGCCTTGGCCCAGGGTGAGATGGCTGGGGAGGAAATGGAGAGGCTGGGCATGTCCTGGACAAGGGAGTGGACCAGAGCTGTTGGGGTGGAGGAGGTGGGGGTTGGGCTGCCTGCAGGGCTGGACTACGTCTCTGAGCCAGGTCTTCTGCCCTGGGCAGTGCTGGCGGAGGCTGTCTCGGGGCTTCCCCCTTCAGCTACACCAAGGGCTGAGTCAGCGGCTTGAGCTCCAGGTTCTTGGTGGCCTTTCCGAAATGCAGGTCCTAGACTAAGACAGAAGAGACTCAGTGCTGTTGTACAAGTAATGAGCCACTGGGGAGCCTGGGGGAGTCCCCAGGTGAGATCCAGATCTTGAAAAAGGGGCCATCACCGGATCCCGAGATGAGAGTCTCAGGTCATTCATTGATTTGTTTCATTTTAAGCCTCTAGTCTCTATGTTGGGGAAGGCAATGGCACCCCACCCCAGTACTTTTGCCTGGAAAATCCCATGGACAGAGGATCCTGGTAGGCTCCAGTCCATGGGGTCGCTAAGAGTCGGACACGACTAAGCAACTTCACTTTCACTTTTCACTGTCATGCATTGGAGAAGGAAATGGCAACCCACTCCAGTATTCTTGCCTGGAGAATCCCAGGGACGGGGGAGCCTGGTGAGCTTCTGTCTATGGGGTCACACAGAGTCGGACACGACTGAAGCGACTTAGCAGTCTCTATGTAGAATCAGTAGAAACGTGAGTAGAACAGGAAAGGGTTGGTCAGAGATGGGCTTGACTGATACTCTCGGAGGAAAGAAAACCCTAATGTGTAGAAAATGGTGCCTTGTATGTACACCTCAAAGGGT
The DNA here is from genome assembly GCA_935064755.1 of Tragelaphus eurycerus. Lineage (NCBI taxonomy): Eukaryota > Metazoa > Chordata > Mammalia > Artiodactyla > Bovidae > Tragelaphus > Tragelaphus eurycerus. The sequence goes on from CAKXYN010000023.1 coordinate 21,909,271, forward strand.
CATAGAGAAGAGAGAGAAGTGGAGTCTGTTAGCTGTGTGTGACCCTTTGCAGCCCCATGAACTCTGGCCGGCCAAGGCTCCTCTGTCCGTGGTATTTTCCAGGCAAGAATACTGGAGTGGGTTGCCAGTTCTTTCTCCAGGGGATCTTCCCAATCTAGGGATGGAACCCGGATCTCCTGCATTGCAGGCAGACTCCTTATCAGCGGTAAATAACATCTTTGTCCGGTACTATTAAGTTTAGGAGAATAGCCCATTGAAAAACTCAGTTAGCTTAAAAGTGATACTTCCAGTACTTAACTGTCTGCTGAGATGCACTTTGAATTTCAAAGAGAAAGCAGAGTGACTTCCAAGCTGGGTGAACCCTTCGTGTTCCTGGGATGGTGGGTACCAGTGTGGAGTTACAGATAGACTCTGAGAGGAGATTTTAAGTTTCTGTCATCAGTTCTTCACAGATGCAGTTCTGGTGTACGGTTAAGTTGCTGGATTTCTAGGGTAGGTGAGATGGGGTTTCAGATACAGTAGGATTTGATGAGTTAGTGTTTGTAAAAATAATTTCACTGAAGGAGTTTGATTAAAATTTAAATTTTGGTTCAAGTAATATGTTGAAGAATATTATTCTAAAAGAAAGATGACATCAGGTTAGTGGTTTCCAGTTGCTCTCGTACGTGAGTTCTTCCTAAATCCATGGGACTTGTAGACTCTGGTGTTCTGATACTAATAAATAAGTTAACTGGTATGCATAGAGATTTAATGATTCTCTCAGGGGACAAAACTCCTCTAAGTACCAGCCAGAATTTAAGCCAAATCTCCTGATTCTAATATTTAGGATATTTTTATATTAAAGACCATTTTTCCTTTAGATTCCTGAGTTTGCACCATCGAGCGGCCCCAGCTAGTGTAGGCAGTTTGTTTGAACCTGTACTTAGAATAATACCCTTGAAGGTGCATGTAGCATGCTGCCTAAGGTTTAATTTAACCTGGTAGGGAGGGGCGATTCGAATGAGGCTCATGCGTAATACAGCTAATCTAGTCTTCGTGTTAATTTCTCTCAGCTGTGACTAGCGCACCTTGGACGGGCCTTGGAGCTGTGTTCTGGAATATGCCATAGCATGACTTCTTCCTGTTGAAGTTTTGGAATCCTGTTCCCCAATGCTGTTTTTCCGGTTTGAAGCAGTTAGTGATCGAACCAGGGCTGATGGGGTGTAACTACCCCGCCTCACTCCTTTCGGAGCCTCTGTGCCCACGGCTACTTAGGGAGACTGGGATTGATAAGCTGCTTGGGAGTCACACCGCCTGGGGAAGTTCAGAGCATGTGTTCCCAGGTGGCCGGTCAGTGGGTCGCAAACCCCAAGGAAGGTGTCCTTGAAAACCATAATGTTTAGAAGAGTTGTTAAATGGGGATTCGGGAGAGTGAGTCATGAGACTTGTAGTGTTTTTCGACTGCTACCAACAAGACTGGACAGGAGAAGTCTCTGTTTGGAGATAATATAGTTGGTGTCCTAGAAAAGGGGCTTAAACATGGGCTTAGTGGCACCCATGTGCATATGGAATCAGTTAATGATGCCTTGCATCATGATCCCGCTTGTGGAATTTCTCAAAGAAAGGGTCCTCTTGGGAGAGTCATCTTTGTCCTCTGTAACTACGCGTGTCGTGTCGGCCTCTTGGGCTGGTGGCTGCAGGATTGGGGGACCCAGACAGCTAAACGCAGGGATTTCTGTTGTTCTTCTGCGCACTGCACGTGCCTTGTTTCTTTCTTCCTCTCATCCAAACAAAGGTGTTGTATTTGTTTATTGAACTGTCGTTACTTCACAACATGTGCCTTATATTTTGGAATTTCGGATTTCTCCTGATGACGGGGAATGTTTGCTGTCAGCTACAGGATACAGTGGGCAGTTCCTACCCTTGAATTGGGGGGTTGTTGGGCTTTAAAGTTGGATCTGAAAATACAGCTGTTTTAATGTTTTGAGAGAAGAGCAGGTGACACATCCCTGCACCTTGGGGAAGGCGGTGGAGAGGCCCGTGCTCCCTGGAGCCTGTAAGAGGGTCCAGTCCTCCCTCTTACACAGTCCTCCCCTCCTGAGTTGGTCTTTTTAGCCCCCTTCTCCCCAGACCTAGGGGCAGACTCGTTTTCCTGCCTGATTGGTACCAGTGTGGGTAGTCTTTGAGCATTTATCATGCTGCGCTTAGAGTTGAATGTAGGGTAAGAAGCACTGGGCATCGTAAAGCTCAGAGCCAACTCCAGCTGCAGCCGGGGACCTTCACCCGCTGTATCACTGTCCATACCATCTGGAGCGGGCACCTGCTTTCCTCAGCTGTGTTCTGTCTTCACAATGTTTCTGGGCTTTGGGCTGGCTCCGCCACGCTGCTCTGAGCACTCAGGAGCCAGTCTCTCGGTGGACATACCTGTTCCTTCTCTCGGGTATGTACCTGGGGATGGTTTGGCTGCTGAACTTTATAAGAAGCTGCCAGCCCATTTTCCAGAGTGGCTGTGCAGTTTCCCCCTACCACTACCCCCAACCCCAGTGTGTGGGAGAACCCAGGTGCCCTGCACCCTTGCTGGCACTTCTTTGCAGTTTGAATTTGCATCTCCGTCGAGTCTGATAATGCTCATTTTTTTCATGGCACTTTCAGCATCTGTCTTTTTTGGTGAAGTGTCTGTTCAGATCTTTTGCTCATTTATTTATTGGGTTATTTGTTTTCTAAGTTTTGAGAGTTCTTTGTATATTCCAGACACAGATCCTTTCTCAGATACGTGATTTGCAAATGCCATTTCCCATTCTTTGATTTTCCTTTCATTGTCCTAACAGTGTGTTTTGAAGAGAGGAAGTTTTGAATCTTGATGTTCAATGTATTATTTTTACACAAATGCCCTTTATCAGGTTGAGAAAGTCCCCTGAGTCTCCTGAGACCTTTTTGGAAATTAGAATTGAATGTTGGATTTTTTCAGATGCTTGTTCTGCATTTATGATTTTTTCTCTAGTCTTTTAATATGATGAATTGCATTATTGTTTTTTTTTAAAGTAAGTACTGTTTATATATTTAACGGGATATTTAAAAAATACACAAAAGCAAATAAACCACCATAAACCCACCACTCAGTCTTTCACTTATCCACCCTCTAACACCTGAACTTTTGTGGGGGAGGCAGTAGAGTGCTTTAAGGCCATCCCAGGTGTCATTTATTTTAACTGTAAATCTTTCACAAGTCTGATGTTCTAATCTGCGGACAGAATGACATCTAAGGGTGCAGTGAGGTGTGATAATTTATGAACGTTTAAGTGGTTAAATTCTTAAGACATTTTCTTTGCATGTTCTACTGTAATAAAGCTCATCTGTATAACTACTAAATTCACTTTCATCTAAATACTGACTGCCAGATTAAAGGAAGCAACATCTTGCTTGTTTGCTTGTGTTCATCTTGCCAATAAGCACATTTCGCCGTTTGGGGTCAGCTTCAGTGGTAACAAGAATATTGTAAAACTTGATGTTTTAGATTGGATTGCAGTATCCTTCAGAGGTGACCACATGGATGTGAGTTGTGCTCTGAGTCTCCTGAGCCAGTGGTCCCAGGATTATAGAAACCAGGAGCTAGAGGGCAGGTTATGTGTTCATTCTTTTCATGTCAAGCATGAAAAAGTGTAGACCCATGCTCTTGCAGATAGAGATGACGCGGAGGCAGACTTTGTTGTCTTTCAATCGGTAAGTCGTGTCCCACTCTTTGCGACCCCATGGACTGCTGCGCGCCAGGCTCTCCTGTCCTCCACTGTCTCCCGGAGTTTGCTCAGATTCACGTCCATTGAGTCCATGATGCCATCCAACCATCTCATCTTCTGTTGCCCCGTTCTCCTCCTACCCGCAATCTTTCCCAGCATCAGGGTCTTTTCCAGTGAGTCAGCTCTTCACATCAGGTGGCCAGAGTATTGGAGCTTCAGTTACATTTCAGACCTTGTAGGTTTTAAAAGTTCTTTTCCTAAATATCATCTAACATAGCTCTTTAGTTGTTTTTGTTTTTGTTTTTGTTTTACGTAGAGCTGATGAGCAATGTTGTGATAGTCTCTGGTGCATAGCAAAGGGGCTCAGCCATACACATGTCCATTCTCCCCCAAACTCCCCTCCCATCCAGGCTGCCTCCTAACACTGACATAGCTCTTTAACTTGCTGCAGAAGGGAAGTGGGAGAAATTTCTGGATTTTGTTCATTTTTAAAATCACCACGTATTGTTATATTGTGTGTTGGGCATTGTGGTGTAACCTGCTGACACTCCACCTGTGAGGTGTGTAGCCCCGCAAATGATTAACCATGGAAGTGGCACCTGATGAGGCTCATCTGAATAGTTAAGTGATTTGCTCAGTCACCTGCCTTGACAATGTTAGGTCCCATCTAGAGCTGGCTGACAGTCTTTTTTTTTTTTTCTTTGTCACAGGGCAGTTGTATCTTGCTTTCAATCACCAAATGCCTTTTTTTTTTTCTTTCTTTATTTTCAATGGAAGGATAATTAAAATATTGTGTTGGTCTCTGCTATACATCAACATGGATCAGGCATGGGTATACATGTCCCCTCCCTCTTGAACCTCCTTCCCACCTCCTGCCCCATCCCACCCCTCTAAGTTGTCACAGAGCACCAGTTTGAGTTCCCTGAGTCATATAGCAAATTCCCACTGGCTATCTGTTTTACATGTGTTCGTGTATATATTTCCATGCTACTCTCCATTCACCCCCCACCCCATCTTCCTAAACCTCGACAGTCTTTATTATTGTGTTACTCCTTATTACTGTGCCTTTCCTGCCTGCCAGCTGTGACTTCCCTTCATTTATCACTAATTTAGGTCATCTGCCCTCCTAAACGGAGAAGGCAATGGCACCCCACTCCAGTACTCTTGCCTGGAAAATCCCACGGATGGAGGAGCCTGGTAGGCTGCAGTCCATGGGGTCGCTAAGAGTCGGACATGACTGAGCGACTTCACTTTCTCTTTTCACTTTCATGCATTGGAGAAGGAAATGGCAACCAACTCCAGTGTTCTTGCCTGGAGAATCCCAGGGACGGGGAAGCCTGGTGGGCTGCCGTCTATGGGGTCACACAGAGTCGGACACGACTGAAGTGACTTAGCATAGCATAGCATAGCCAATGGCACCCCACCCCAGTACTTTTGCCTGGAGAATCCCATGGACGGAGGATCCTGGTAGGCTCCAGTCCATGGGGTCGCTAAGAGTCGGACACGACTGAGCGACTTCACTTTCATTTTTCTCTTTCATGCATTGGAGAAAGAAATGGCAACCCACTCCAGTGTTCTTGCCTGGAGAATCCCAGGGACGGGGGAGCCTGGTGAGCTTCCGTCTATGGGGTTGCACAGAGTCGGACACGACTGAAGCGACTTAGTAGCAGCAGCAGCAGCAGCATAGCCCTCCTAAAGGTTCTGGAGGATGTGAAGGTCGTAGCACGTTCCAAGTATTTGGTGGGTAAAATCATTTTTGTCCGAGTAGCACCTGTCTGTCATGGGAATGTTGGAGGCACAGTATACCGTTTTTCTTTGTATTTTAACCCACTCGTGTGTAAGGGAGCCAGTCTTTGGAGCAGAGGTGGGAAGAGTGCTGTGTGATCCGATGTGTCTGCTTATCAAAGCAGTCAGTCCAAACTCTTGTGGCTGGATTTGTATTGAAATTTATACACAGCTTGGAAGTTGTGTTCAGAGTCAGATTTGATATAAATTATTTTTACATTTACATCTATCAAGTTAGTTTTTGGTGGAAATAAAACTTCAAGACTCAGGTAGATTCAGCACTTCATTGCTGGGGATTGGTGGCAGTCTGGCCCTGGATTAGCTCCACTTGCATTTGGATTACATGCAGAACAAGAGTATCACTAATCGAGTAATTGGGTTAGCATGACTGCAGGTGACACGTTTGCTCGTGGAGGAACAAACCCCCATCTATAACGTATGTGAGTCCACACCTGCGAGCGCTCCGAGTGCCACATCTCTGACCCGCCGATGCTGCACAGACCACGAGGTCTTGGTACCTAATCGGAGAGTAGGTAGACACGCCCCTGCCTCTTTTATGTGCATACTTTAGGGAAATGTTTTTTGAAATATTCATAGATTGAACTTTAGCTCAGTGTTGTTGTTGAGTCATGTCCGACTCTTTGCGACCGCATGGACTGCAGCACCCCAGGTTTCCCTGTCCATTACCATCTCCCAGAGCTTGCTCAAACTCATGTCCATTGAGTCGGTGATACCATCCAACCATCTCATCCTCTGTTGTCCCCTTCTCCTCCTGCCTTCAGTCTTTCCCAGCATAGGGTCTTTTCCAGAGTCGGCTCTTCACATCACGTGGCCAAAGTATTGGAGCTTCAGCATCATTCCTTCCAGTCACTATTCAGGGTTGATTTTAGCGCATTATTCCATCTTAAATTCAGTTGTTAAATTAAATATGCTCTAGTACAGATTTATTCTTAGGACAGATTTATTCTTAGGAGTAAAGATCATTTCTAAGAACTTTAATATTCGAAGAAAAATTTCTGATAAGCATTATATTGTCAGAAATTGAAACGATATAGCAGGTGCTCTAGGAGCTACATCTGGAGCCTTTAATTCTTCACCCATCGCAGAGCGCCCACCACACTGTAGGACTTCAGTATATACTTGCTGAGATAAATCGTGATTTTTCCGGTCAAGCTGAATAAGGCCGTAAAGCTAACTTGCAGTAAAGTAATGAAATGGTTTATTTTTAAATCAGTTACTTGTTACTTTGAGAACTTTCAGATTTACACAAAAGTTGCACAGATGTCACAGTTAATTCCTCAAACTCTTCACCTCCATTCAGCATTGTTAAAAGAGCAATTTGCTCTTCTTTTTCTCTCTACAGTTGTAATTAGATACACAACTTTAATATATACTTAATCTTGTTTGTTGCGCCTTTTAAGATGAAGTTGTCTCAGTTCAGTCGCTCAGTCGTGTCCAACTCTTTGCAACCCCATGAATCGCAGCATGCCAGGCCTCCCTGTCCATCACCAACTCCCAGAGTTCACCCATGTCTAGACCTAATCATTAGGTTGTATCTCCTGAGAGCAAGGCCAGGCTCCTCTGACAGCAAGTTCAGGAAGAGTAACTTTGACACTGATCAGTTCTGTAACATGTAGTTTGTTGTCAGATCTCACCAGTCGTCCAATAATATCCGTTATAGCAACTGTCTTGCCTTCCAGGCCCCTGCGCTGCGTTTAGTTGTCTTGTCTCTTTAATTTGGAAAAAGTTCTCAGCCTTTATCATTCATTATAGAGAGTTCTGAGGAGTCCACTTGGTTTTGTTTGCTCGTGATTTAATTCAGGTTTTGCTTGCTTCTTGCTCCCTCCCTCACTCTCCAGGGATGCTATGTAAGTAATTCCCTGCTTTTCCCAGTGCTTGTCTCAGAAGGCACCCGATGTCAGTTCTCTGCTCTCGGTTAAAGTGTGATGCCTGCCAGCTTTCTCTACTTTAAGATTCTTTCCTTTTCCTTGTGTTGCTGGTAAGGGCAGTGATTTGACTCCAGGGATTTTCCATTCCCAGGCAAGCTTTACGCACCTCTTGGCATTAGTGTGTGTTGATGACTCTCACCTGAATCAGTTACGTTTCCTCGCTGGCTTTCTGCTTTTCAGAAGACTTTGCCCTTCCTCTCTGTCTGTCGGTTTATTTGTCAAAATGTGTAAAACCCCAAATGTTAAGGTAGCTCTTATAAAATGATTAAATCTGTATGGTTTGTCTTGTTATCTTCCATTTTCTGATATAAAGGACTTGGGAAACAACAAAATTGGGCAAGTTTTTTGTGGCCTTAGCATTATTAAGGGGAAGATGGAAGGGGAACAGACCATTGGCTTTTTCCTGTTTTAGCAGCTCTTCCTAGAGGCTGTGTGGGGATAGAAAGATGTGTTTGATCAAGCTTGGAGAAAGTTAGGGTGTATACATGTATCAGCTCTCTCAGGTGCCACGCTTCTCAGAGGTGCTGCTGCTGCTAAGTCGCTTCAGTCGTGTCCAACTCTGTGCGACCCCATAGACAGCAGCCCACTAAGCTCCCCTGTCCCTGGGATTCTCCAGGCAAGAATACTGGAATGGGTTGCCATTTCCTTCTCCAATGCATGAAAGTGAAAAGTGAAAGTGAAGTCGCTCAGTTGTGTCCGACCCTTAGCGACCCCATGGACTGCAGCCCACCAGGCTCCTCCATCCATGGGATTTTCCAGGCAAGAGTACTGGAGTGGGGTGCCATTGCCTTCTCCGGAGGTGCTGTTAGGCTAATGATATTGGGAATGTGTGGGGGCGGGGGTCGGGGTGAACTCTTAAAGGACCCTCGTCCCCTCACGGGTGTCTGGACCACCTCCTCATGAACAGTTACGAGTGAACAGGCATTCTTCAGGAGCATGAGACTCCATTATCTGAGTTTGTTTGTTAATAAAAAGATTAGCAAACAGGCTTTGTCTCCTGGGACTTTATCTGTGTTTGGTTTGGAGGGCAAAAGGAAAAAAGAAGGAGAAAATAAAACGCTGTGACTGCTGGTGGAGAAAAGCACCGGCGCCCCCAAGACTGGGGCAGTTCATGGGAGGAAGAGATATTTATCAGAAGGAGTAGGAAGTACTTCCTGGATGGTATTTGTGAGTAGATGAGTTTCAACTGCGATGAGGAAAAAAGAGGGCAGATGAGGAGCAGCTCGGGACGGTAGAGCTTGCGGCACCTGCAGAAAAGAGCCCCCAGCGTAGGCTGTAGGGGTTGGGGTGCATCCAGGTGGGTGGGGGAGGGGAGGCCGGGTAGCCTGGTTAGAATGAGGAGACGAGTAGACAGTTGACCATTGTGATGGTGGAGGGCAGTGGTCTTCACACTTAACTACTGGATATCTTCTAAAATAATTTAGAAAACTCACATTTTTTAAGTTTAAAGGTATTTTCAAAATGAAACTGTCATATCACTGATAAAGATGGAATTTAAATAATATAGCACTTACATACACTATTTGGAGAAGGCAGTGGCACCCCACTCCAGTACTCTTGCCTGGAAAATCCCATGGACGGAGGAGCCTGGTAGGCTGCAGTCCATGGGGTTGCTAAGAGTTGGACACAACTGAGTGACTTCACTTTCACTTTCACTTTTCACTTGCATGCATTGGAGAAGGAAATGGCAACCCACTCTGGTGTTCTTGCCTGGAGAATCCCAGGGACGGGGGGAGCCTGGTAGGCTGCTGTCTATGGGGTCACACAGAGTCGGACATGACTGAAGTGACTTAGCAGCAGCAGCAGCATATACACTATTAGCCATTTTCAAAAATCCAAGAATAAATTCTTCAAATGGCGGATTTTCCATTGTTCTTTGATCTATTTCCTTAACAAAAGTTTACCTTAATATATGTTTATGCTTTAAAGTTTTATTGATTACCCTGTCACCTTTTTTTGGCACCAAAGATATAAGGAAAAATTGAAATTTTTAATTTCCTGTGGGCATAAAAATCTTTAAAACTTTGTTTTTGTTATTAATACTCAGTTGATCCACCAGAATGTATTACAAATTATAATAAACACTTGGTAAACAAAATTTTATTGAATAAGCGTCTCAATAAAGTGGAGCTTTTAAAAAATAAATTATGTATTCATGGGTGAATATAATTTATTGCTTGAATGAAACTAGCGTAAGTTTCACTTTTGGTTTTCAGAGCTGCGAGCGCAGACGTTCTGTTGGTCGGGTGAGTGGGTGGGAAGAGCTCTGCGAGTAGTGCCACTAGTTTTCTTGAATTTCTTCCAGCTTACATGTCAAAAATCTGAAAATTATTTTTAATGAGTTATCAATCATTCGGTTATTTTTAAAGTAAAGGATTGTGGAACAAATACCTGACTTGTGAAAGTAGGTATTGCAGCCTTCAGAGAGGTGGCATCTTTAACGCTTTCATCTGTGTGTCAGAGGGTCGCTGTGCTGTGCAGTGGAGGGTTTTTGCTTGGGGGCCATGCAGTCTTGCGCTCAGGGAGGTGGGTGATTGTGGACGGGAACACCTTGGGTCCACACCCTCGGTGCATGTCTGTGATGGAGCATTCCTGGAAATAGGTCTGGAATAGCCCTTAAAGTTACCTGCTTGCCTTACTCCTCGGGAGAACTTCATGTCCCTCATGTGTATGTGTGCTCAGTCGCTTCAGTCGTGTCCGACTCTTGGTGACCACACGGACTGTAGCCTGCCAGGCTTCTCTGTCTGTGGGATTCTCCAGGCAAGAATACTGGAGTGGGTTGCCATTTCCTTCTCCAGGGAATCTTCCCGACTCAGGGATGGAACCCGTGTCTCTTAAGTCTGCTGCGTTGGCAGGCAGCTTCTTTACCACTAGTGCCACCTACTAGGCAGACGGTATCAGAACCTCTGGGTGACTTTTTAGAAGTCGAATTCACAGTTCTTATCGACCGATTAGATAACAGGGGCAAGAAAAGGGCTTTGGAAAGCACCTGCAGGCCTCATGCCTGAGAACTCAGGTTCCTGGGGAAGTTCATTAGCGAGTCTGCAGGAGAAGCTGGTTTTGTATAAGACTGATTTGGACAGTTGGGTTTTCAGAAAACACATGACATGGAGGCAGAGACCCTGAAGGACCTGCAGCCCTGGACGCGGGGATCAGAGCAGGAGAACGTTGGGGTCCTCTGCATTGCGAGTGTGGTTGAAGCTGCGGGTTATCCAGGGAAGGAGAGGCGTGTGTGTGAACAGCATCCATTTGAGGACAGAGTCGGGGGAGAGAAACCACTTACACAAAAGGTTGTGAAAGAAGCAAAGATGGTCTAGGAAGGTGGGAAAAACTCAAGATGGAGTACATACTCCCAGAGAGTCCAAGAGCTAGAGAGGAGGCCGTTGGGATGAGGGATGTTGAGTCCTGCCCCCAGGCCGCAGATGGGAGGCCTCGCACCAAGGCCACAGAATCGGAGCCCAGAAGCAAGGTCACCTTCAAGCTGGCTGAGCCTCTTTGTAACTGTTGCCAAAAGCCCCTGATGATCACCAACAAGCTTCCTGACTCCCAGCTAGGCAAAGATGCCCACTCCAGTGAACAGCCTATAGTGCCCCCAGCCAGTCATCTAACTCCAACCTTCCAGCAGGGATTTTCTTTGTCTTCAGGCTCTGGTGCTCTCGGAATACCCTGCCCTTGGGAGAGACATGACGAGCTCTGCTTCTTTCCAAATGAAAAAGATGGTTTTAATTAACAATTGACCATTTTAAATCACATTTAAATCACTTATTCATATAGTTGAATATGTCCACAGCTCAGAGGAGGTAATGGCTGAATTTAACTATGTTGTTGCTTAGAAAATCTCAAAGGCAGGTTTTCCAGCCAGGTAGGAAGATTTTGCAAAGTCTTTGAAATGCAGAAGGCCAGGTTGATCCAGGCCCCTCCACTTCTTCCCACCTCACTTCTGTGTGAACCCTGTGCCCTGAAGGTCTTCTCATCTGTCTTGATGTGACTTGGTTTTCCTTGACACCCTGTCCCCAGGCTTCTTGGCTTAGGACACTCTTCCACCCTCTGTCCTGCGGGGCAGCCCTGTGTCTTCCCAGGACTGTGGGCTCTGAGGCCTTTTCTTGCTCTCCAGGCACACCTAGCAGTGTAAAGTGAAGAGGACGTTGTGTGTGTGCTCTTTGTAGCATGTTTTTGTCTGTGTCTATGCATGCCTGTATATACACGTGTGCTCATAGACACTTCTGTGTGTACTCACTCCATCTAGGTTTTGTATCTGTTCTCTGTTGAGTGCCTGACACAGTAAACAGGCGACCGCGTCCTGCTTACTGGTTGAATGAGATGGGTGAACACATTTAAAACTCAGGGAAACCATGCTGAGGTTGTCTCAGAAACACGTGAATTGTAGCTTTGAGGGAATATTGATGTCCTAGCTTGACACTGTGTTAGGTGCGTGATAGATGTTATCTTTGTCTGAAAGTCTTGGCAACAAACACGTGTTTGTGTGAGGAAATGCAGCCAAGTTATGAATGACCTGCACAGGTTCACAGGCAGAGTTCACAAGGAGCAGGACCTGAGATTTGGACTCAGATTTGTCTTAACTTTAATGAGCCTCTGTCCTTGTCACGTCACTCTCGCTGTAACCATGTAGAGACTAATCATCTTTAACATTTCAAATGGATCCAGCTTTTAAATTTTTACATTTTAAGATGTTGTTTTCCTTGAATTTAAAATGGCTGGAAGTTGGGGTCTTGGTTCCTGTGGTTCTGGGTTTCTGCTGGTGCCCGAGTGGAGCCGGAGTGGACGGAGCCTTCCTGACCTGCAGGGGTGTCAATGGCCACCTCTGCTGTGTGGCCTCTTAGTTTCACACACGGGGAGGGATTCACTTTTATAAGTAACAAGATGACGCCCTTGTCTTAGTGCTTCTTTCTCTTGTCCCCCTTTCCTGGATCTTCTCTTTATTTACACTGTAACACATTTGATTCTGGTCTGACTTGAACTAGAAGGACATGCTGACTCTGACTTGAGGCAAGATGCGCTAACCCTTAAGGATAGGGCTTCAGTTCATAGCCCAGGTTTCTTTTCCTGTAAGGAATTCTGTTAGAATTCACGAAGAGAAACACGTTTTTGTTGACACTTGTATCATTTAGCTTTTTCATAGAAGCTTTTACTTCATAATTAAATATTAAATTTTGAGAATTGAAGGTTACCTGCACAAGTATAGGAATTCTGTCTCATGTTGACCATTCAGGTCATCATTTTTCCTTTCCATGCCGGTCCCCTTTCAGCTACCCAGGATGGGTTTACAGGGGAAGAGGAGCCTTGGGATTTGGGGAGTATAGATGCAATTTGAAAAAAACATTTCAGAATGATCATTGTTTTCATTGCTTTTCAGTCATTTTGAAATTTCAAATGACATTAAAAGCTAACATGATTTTTTCACTTCATCAGTGGAGGAAGTTGGATGTTTAAAGCAGTGAGCACTGTAATGGGCTATTACTGTGTAATGTCCGAGAATCCAGAATCAAGTAAGTGATCCAGAAAGGAGGGGTGGAGCACAGGTCAGGTGATGAAAGGTCCTCCTCCTCTCCTGAGATGCTCCTTGTCTGTTTTGTGTGACGATTAAAATGGCCACTCTGGCTTTCTTGTGCTGTATCATGTTCTATGTCTTTTTTTCTTAATCCTTTTCTTTTCAACCCATGGGTTGAAATTTGGACTTTAAAAATACATTTCTGATAGACAGACTATAGTTGAATAACATCTGTAGTTTTTACCTTGTTACTAGTTTGTGATTCTCTACCTTTTGACTTACAATGTTTAGTCTATTTATAAGTAATGTAATTATTGATCTGATTGCGTATTTCTCTTCATGTCTTTTTTTTCTCTGTTGCTCCTTTTGTGTTTCTTTGGGGATATTAACTCAGTATTTTTTAGCATTCTATTTTAATTCCCAGTTGGCTTTCTAGCCATCCTTTCTTGCACGTTTCACATTGGAATTGGAAGTATTAGTCGCACAGTTGTGTCTGACTCTTTGCAACCCCGTGGACTGTAGCCCACTAAGCTCCTGTGTCCCTGGAATTCTTCAGGCAAGAATACTGGAGTCGATAGCCATTCCCTTCTCCAGGGGATCTTCCTGACCCAGGAATTGAACCCAGGTTTCCTGCATTGGAGGCAGACTCTTTATTGTCTGAGCCAGGGCTCCTAAGGATTGTAATTGGCATCTTTAATCTACCATAATCTATTTAAAATTAATGTACTGCTTTGCATAAGCTATTCACAGTCCTGTAGCAGTATAGCTACGTTCACGCTCTGTGTTCTGTCTTTTTTTATCTAGGATGCTATTGACTGTACCATCATTTATGCTGTAGGATTTCTCTTTAGTGGTGAAAGCTTTATTGATTATTTGTGTGCTTCTCCTACTTGTCACCTGCGGCAGGCATTTGCAGGATGGCTAGGTAAAGACTGAAGTATGCAGTCTGTAGCTACAGTAATTAGGTCATTGCTGCCTCCATAAAGAGGAAATTCAGAGCCACTTAGTCCAGTCAGGAGTTGATGAGGAAGTCCTGACCCTGGAGAGGATGTTCAGGCAGGGGGCGTCCACCAGTGCTGGCAGGAGGCTGCAGTGCTGGGGAGCGTGTGTCTACCCCAGCACCCTGCTGGGGCACAGCACTCCCTTCCATGTAGAGACAATCCTCAACCACAATGTGAAGATAGACAGAAATGCAAGTGGAGGAAGAATATGGTTTGTTACCCTCTTGGCATTTCTCAAATATAGTTGTTCAACAATCTGTGTTTAAGCCTGTTGGGGGTATTTATTAAAAACGATCGCTTCTGAGTCTCACTCCACACCTGCACAGTCAGGGTCTGAGTATGAGATGTGGGGGGTCTGCCTTTTAGGGTGAGCTCTCCAGGCTTGTCCTAAACACAGCCATGCGTGACTGTCACAGTTCTGGCACTCTTCCCAACAGCCTCTGCCTTTTTAGGGACTAGAACCTGCAATGTTCATGTTTATCTTTAAGTTTGACAGGTGTGCAACTGATGAAACAGTTTGGTCATAGTCACAGAATTCTAGAGCCTGCATAAAGGCACCTTCCAGGTCATGCCAGCCAACAATCCTAGAGGAGGAAACAGGCCAAATGATAGTGTCTGGGTGGTTTTACAACTGATTCATAACGCATGAGGTACTTTGCTGTAACTCGTAGATCAAAATAACCTGGTAAATCTTTCTGTATGTAAGAAGTTATTTTCATGTTAGGTGTTATTTTTAGTCCAGCTTAACAGTGTCTACCTTTTAATTGGGAGTATTTAGGGTGTTTGCACTTATTGTGATTACTGATATGGTTTGATTTTCCTCTCATATTGCTATTTCCGGTTTGTCCCATGTATTTTTTTCTTCCTTTCATCCTCTTTTTCGTCTGAGTATTTTCTGTGATTCCATTTAATGGCCTTTATTGGCTTACTTGCTGTATGTTTCAGGTGGGGTTTTTTGGTGTTTAATAGCTGCTGCAAAGTGTATAATTAGTGTGATCCTCTGACTCATTACTGTCGGTCTTCATGTATGTGTATACAATATACCTCACTCTTTTTCTGCCTTTGTGCTGTTGTAATCTTATGTTTTGGGCTTCCCAGGTGGCTTAGTGGTAAAGAATCTGCCTGCCAGTGCTGCGGATGCAGGAGACCTGGGTTCAGCCCCTGGGTCAGGATGATCCCATGGAGGAGGAAATGGCAACCCACTCCAATATTCTTGCCTGGAAAATTCTATGGACAGAAGAACCTGGTGGGCTACAGTCCATGCAGTCACAAAAGAGTCAGACACAACTTAGCAACTGAGCACACACAGTCATATATTTTACTTCTACATATATTATAAACTTCACAGTAAATTTTTTCTCCTTAATTTACAGTGCATAGTTTTTCCCTAAGCAATTATCTTTAAAGAGTGTGTTGTTTTTTTTTCCAAGAAGAAGAGGCGTTTGTGTTTGCCTACGTATTCACCGTTTCAGATAGTCTTCATTCCTTTGTGTAGGTTCAAATTTCCATCTGGTGTAATTTTCTTTTTGCTTCAAGGACTTCCAGTATTTCTTGTAAGTTTGCTGATACTGATGCCTGTCAGCTTTTGTATGTCAGAAAAAGTCTTTATTTCACCTTTATGTTCAGTTCAGTTCAGTCACTCAGTCATGTCCAACTCTTTGCGACCCCATGAACCACAGCACCCCAGGCCTCCCTGTCCATCACCAACTCCCAGAGTCCTCCCAAACCCATGGGCATTGAGTCGGTGATGCCATCCAACCATCTCATCTTCTGTTGTCCCCGTCTCCTCCTGCCCTTAATCTTTCCCAGCATCAGGGTCTTTTCAAATGAGTTAGCTCTTCGCATCAGGTGGCCAAAGTATTGGAGTCTCAGCTTCAACATCACACCTACCAATGAACACCCAGGGCTGATCTCCTTTAGGATGGACTGGTTGGATCTCTTTGCAGTCCAAGGGACTCTCAAGAGTCTTCGCCAACACCACAGTTCATAAGCATCGATTCTTCGGCACTCAGCTTTCTTCTCAGTCCAACTCTGACATCCATACATGACCACTGGAAAAACCATAGCCTTGACTAGATGGACCTTTGTTGGCAAAGTAATGTCTCTCCTTTTTAATATGCTGTCTAGGTTGGTCATAACTTTCCTTCCAAAGAGTAAGAGTCTTTTAATTTCATGGCTGCAGTCACCATCTGCAGTGATTTTGGAGCCCAGAAAAATAGTTAGCCACTGTTTCCCCATCTATTTGCCATGAAGTGATGGGACCGGATGCCATGATCTTAGTTTTTTGAATGTTGAGCTTTAAGCCAACTTTTTCACTTTCCTCTTTCACTTTCATCAAGAGGCTCTTTACATTCAAGAGACATGAATTTCAAAGATATCTGAACAATTTCTGTTTACTAGATCTAGAGGTGTAGGTTGGCTTTTTCGCTTTCAATCCCTTGCAGACCTGCTTTGCTGTCTCTGGCTTATGTTCTTCCTGATGAGAAGGATGCTGTAATTCTCATCTTTGTTCTTTATATAGTGTGAGTTCTCTGACTGCCTGGCAGAATTAGCTCTGTCGGTGTCTGACACTTCATTTATTTACAAGGTGTCAGTGATCTGGTTGAATGTGTGGGTTCTCAGGTCTGTGGGATCACTCCTTTCTGGTCACTCCTGTTCGTTGGTCACATGACTGAGCATCTGCGGGCTCTGACCCCTGTGCTTCTCGGGGCGGTTAGAATGCACCCATCAAAGGAGGAGAGGAAGCCCCTTGTCATCCGTGGCCTCCGACCCAGCTTCTCCTGTGGCTGTTTGTCCTCCAGACGCAGCGAGGGGCGGGCTGACCTGTGCTGCCTGGGAGGCCCGGGCGCCTCTCCATGCGCAGTGTATGAGGAGTGTTCTCATGTCTCTGATAGTTGGTGTGGATGACTGCAGCTCAGAGTCTGATGTGATTGTTGTACCTTCAGCCCTGGACTTTGTCTCACAAGATGACATGCTGACGCCGCTGGGGAGACTGGACAAGTATGCTGCGAGTGAGAACGTATTTAACAGGTATGTGCACGTGCTCTCCACTGGGGGAGGCGGGAGGGTGGCTTTTATTGCACAAATTTCAGTTCACAGAAGTACCCAGTTTAAAGCAGGTGTCACTGCCATGGGCAGTGAGAGTCACCCAGCTTCACTGCTGGTCACAGCTGTGGCCGCCTGTATACTCGTTACTCCTCCGTCCTGTAAGAAAACGTACTCTTTCTTGGCTTTTTGGCAAAAAGCAACCAAAAAACCCCACTACTTTTTTGCTGTTAAGCATCATTTTGCTGCTCATGTGAAGTGGCTACTGAGGAATCTGTCATTCCTCCAGCAGGGGGCGTCGTGTCCCTGCCATGGACCCGATAGCTGGCTGTTGGGGCGGGGGGCATGGCAGGGACCCGTGCTCACTCTCCCCAGTTGCACTGTTTCTCCACCTGCAGCCCCCAGACCACTGGGGAAATTCCCAGTTTCTCTGGGAAATTGGAAAGTCGTTGTAGCATCTTCTGAGTGTAGATGTATGAAACTCTTTTAATCAAATATGTAAAGATAACATTTTATATATGAGAAATAATTATACTTTTCACCTATGATAATTGAAGGTATTAACAGTTACTTGAAACAAATTTTCAGTGACCTTAGGAATTTGTCAGATAAAGGTGAAACATTCTGGTAAATGTTCAGTCTCATCTTAATTAAAATAAAATCCATACCAGCATTTGTCACTTAGAAAATTGTCACTTATAAGATGTGTTAAGAAAAACTTCTTAAATCTGTATGGATTCTGGTTTTCAAATTCTGAATACTAACTGTTGGATGCCACTGACCGTGGTACAATCTTCTTCTGTGCAGACAGATGGTGGCCCGGAGCCTGCTGGACACGCTGAGGGAAGTGTGTGATGATGAACGAGAGTGCACTGCCGTTCTGGAGAGAATCAGCAGATTAGCTGATGACTCAGGTGTGTGTTTACGCAGAGGAAGGTTTCTTTTATCAAATTTAAGTTTCTAAAAGCTAATGAAAAACTTAAGTGTAACATGAGGTTTCTTGAAAGTATTTCCTAAGTAAATTATCTAACCCATGAGTAACAAGAAAATAAAAAACCTATTACTAAGATCCAGACATTTTATATACCAGGCCCATTTAGTTTGACTTTGGAAGTTTTTCAGAAGAATCTTAAGAACATTGTTTTGCATCATGTACATTCAGAATAACTCATTACTATAATAAAAATTTTTAACTTTTTTGAATAAGTAAAAAGGGATGGAGTGGGGTGTAAAACTTTTTTGTCAAAAAATGCATTCTTACTTAAAAAATGTTAATCATTCATTGTAAAACTAAAGCTGTTTGTCTCTAAAGTGCAGGTAGGAGGAGAGTCTGCTTAAGAAGTAAACTTGTTTTGAGACTTCGAATACAGTTCATTACGTTTTTAAAAAATACTTTTCACTGAGGAAAAACATACATAAAATTTACCATTTTAACCTAATATTGCTTTGAGCATATTCCTATATTTGATTTTAGAAACAATTCAGAAATAAAATTTTTTCTTAAATCCATGATCTCTTTATTGAAATGGGTTATTTTTCCATTTCTATCAAACTTTCTGGCATGTCAGCATTCTCATCCTTTAATTATTAGATGAGCTCATTTTTTGGTGAGCGTCTCTTTTTATGGGACTATGTTTACTGTTCACATCAGCCTTAGATAGTTTCATTTTCCTGTAGAAAAAAAGGTAAGCCCTCTAATATTCTATAACTATCTCATATGATGTTCTGTGTAATTGCTCATGTATATGCCTGTTCCAAAGTGGTTTTAGGGGAGTGTCATCAATTATTATTTTTACTTAAGTTTATTTTTGATTTGGCAGAGATAAACAATTTAACAAAATTTTGGTACTGTTGCATTCCATTGTATTTATTCCTTTCTTAGTAGAGACCTAGATATTTTTTGAGGCAGAATTTGTATTTCTTCTGCCTGTTTACCAACTGCACTGCTATTTTTTAATATGTGAAAGTGAAAGTGTTCGTTGCTCAGTTGTATCCGACCCTTTGCAACCCCATGGACTGGAGCCCGCTAGACTCCTCTGTTCATGGAATTTCACAGGCAAAAATACTGGAGTGGCTAGCCATTCCCTTCTCCTGTATATGTTCTAAAATGTATCTCAGGTTGTTGAGTTCCTGCTGAATATCTCTGTTGACATTTATACTTTGGATACATGTAAACAGTACATACGCTATGCCAGGTTCTAGATTGAATGTTAGAGCCATTACCAAGATGAATAAGAATTCCTGTCGTCAAATTAACATTTGAGTGAGTGCAGCTGACATACTGAGAGTAAGCCGTAACGGAGGATTGGGGCTGGCTTCCAACAGCTGGTGCCATCTGAGCTGGGTCTGACGGTACAGAGGGGAGAGGAAAGGAGAGGTGTTAGGGGTCTGGGGAGCTTAGGACACTGGCCCATTTGGTCAACAGTGAGTTTACTCGTCCTGCGGTTTAGAAAAACTAGGCTTAAGCGAGGGGGCTGAGGGCTAGATTGTAAAGATTTATACTGTTCTGGGCCTGAGAGTTCACACTGCTTGTGATTTGAAACAGTAACGCAGAGAGTATTGACTTGAGGAGAAGCTGGGTTGGCAGGAAGGCCTGCTGGGCAGCTCCTCTGACTGTTAGGAGTCATCTGGGAGCTGTGTCAGGGTCGGAGGGTTGTCAGAGCCACGCTATCGCAGCCTCCTTGAGTTTGAGGGTTCTAGTCTCTCTCTCAGATGTCAGGAAGTTTTGGTCTTAATATTTTTAATGTTACGTTTCCTCTACCTCAGACTCCTGTTTTTTTTTTAAGTTTTCTTTTGTCTAAGTAGATGTTTTATTATCGATGTTCAGTTGCTCAGTCGTGTCTGGCTCTTTGTGACCCCATGGACTGTAGCACACCAGGCTTCCCTGTCCTTCACAATCTCCCAGAGCTTGCTCAAACTCATGTCTGTTGAGTCAGTGATGCCATCCAACCATCTCATCCTCTGTCATCCCCTTCTCCTCCTGCCCTCAATCTTTCCCAGCATCAGGGTCTTTTCAAATTAGTTCTTTGCCTCAGGTGTCCAGAGTATTGGAGTTTCAGCTTCAGTCCTTCCAATGAATATTCAGGACTGATCTCCTTTAGGATGGACTGGTTGGATCTCCTTGCAGTCCAAGGGACTCTCAAGAGTCTTCTCCAACACCACAGTTCAAAAGCATCAATTTTTCAGCGCTCAGCTTTCTTTATAGTCCAACTCTCACATCCGTACATGACTACTGAAAAAACCATAGCTTTGACTATATGGACCTTTGTCAGCAAAATGTTTTATACACTTTATACATGGTTCAAAATACAGAATTCCTGTTAGATACATCTTTTGTCCATAATGAAGTCTTTGTAAAGTGAAATTAGCTGGTCTTCATTTGGGGGTTTTATTTGCCTTGAAGGGCTTCCCACCTCAAGATTCAACTTTTTTTTTTTTTTTGACCTTGCCCTACAGCTTACAAGATCTTATTTCCCCAATCAGGGATTGAACCTGTGCCCCTCTGCAGTGGAAGTGTGTACTCCTAACCTCTGGACCACCAGGAAAATCCCTTAAAATTTTGTCTTTTCGTGCTTTTGATTTTTTTTTTTTTTTTAAATTTGGATCTCTGATTCACCCAGAATTTATATAGAGAGAGCAGTGTAGGAATCTCACCTTTTTTCCTCATATAACCAGCTTGCTTTCTTACCATTACTCGGGGGATAGTTGGTCTTTTTGAAATGCTGTCACATTTAAATTCGCCATATGCGCTTGGGTCTTTTCAGATGTTTTTTCTTGTTATTTTCAATCTGCTGGTCTCCTTTAGCGTTTGCTGACCCTCTGTCGTCACAGTTAAGTCTGACTACAAACCCTGCACTCACTGGCTGCGTTCAGGTTAGGAGCCAGTCCTTTCAGCCTGTCCTGGGGGCTCTGAGAGAGCAGAGTTTGTGGGTGGTGCCGTGTACAGTTGACCTGAACTCAGGTGGGCGTCCTCACAGGGAGTGACCACAGGCTCCAGGCAGGCTCTGAAGACAGAATCTGGGAGGGGGTGACCTTGCCATGACTGTGAAGAGCATCACAGAGTGGAGCACGTTCCCTGAGCGCTCATGATGCCGGGAGGAGAGTCTGGGGCTCTCCTGACTGCCCGCCTGGCGAGAACCCCGTGCGGGGAGGACACACCCACTCACCTTCCTGTCGTTCCCGCAGAGCCAACCGTGAGGGCAGAGCTGATGGAGCAGGTGCCTCACATTGCCTTGTTCTGCCAAGAAAACCGGCCAGCAATCCCGTACGCCTTTTCAAAGTACTTGCTGCCCATTGTGGTTCGCTATCTTGCAGATCAGAATAACCAGGTAGGAGGGCCCTGTCCACGTTCCCACAGAAATGTGTGCCATCAGGTGGTCTGCTTAGAGTATTCCTTCCACTTAGACCTGGTCATTTGGTTTCTCAGAATGACAAAATGACATCTCAGAGAAGATGGGGAGAGCCTAGGAGATCGCCTTAGTGCCGCAGCGGACAGCGCCAGTGGCTGCTGCTCACCTGCCACCCTTCCAGGCGGCCCCCAGAAGTTTGTCACAGGGAGACCTCTTTTCCAGGAGTGGCTTTTCTGTTCCCCTTGATCTGTTACGACACAGTCTGCCAAGTTCTGTCTTTGCAGAGCAACCACAAGTTTTTATCTGCAAAGTTGTGCCAGTTGTGAACCTTTGGTTGGATGAGGAGTCTGCAGATTTGTGCACTTAGGGTTTCATCATACTGTGCATGTGCCTTGTTGATGTGTTTGTTTTTTCCCAGGTAAGAAAAACGAGCCAGGCAGCTTTGCTGGCCCTGCTGGAGCAGGAGCTGATCGAGCGCGTCGATGTGGAGACCAAAGTGTGCCCCGTCCTCGTGGAGCTGACAGCCCCCGACAGCAACGACGACGTGAAGACGGAGGCCGTGGCCGTAAGCAGAGCTCAGTTTTTCAGTTCAGGGAGATGAGCTAGTGTGTGACCATAGGAGGTGACGTTAACCACGACGCCATATTACATGTGGTAGGGTGGGTACGTGTTGGGTATCAGAGTAGCCACGCGTCATGAAATTTGAAACATAGATGCTGGGCTCGGAGTGGATAGAGGCTTCCGAGGGCAGAGGTATCTTTCCTGGAGGGCTTGTGCCGCGTGGAGCTCCTGGGATGATGATCCTTGCTAGGCTCAGAGAGGCCAGGATGCATGGCAAGAAAATAGTGAATCAGCTGTGAATTCATCTCATCAAAAGGAAAAAGTAAGATGGCAAAGATAGCCAGGATCCTTTTAAAAACCCTGTATTGAATGAAAACGCATTTGAGCTCCTAGAGTTGCTGTTGAGCACTTTTCTAGGCGCTGTGAGTGCGCAGTAAGAAAAGAGAGTGATGCTGCCTGTTGCTCCTGTCCTTGATGGCACGCTCTTTGCCGGGAGGAATATATAAGTTAGGATTACTAGAAAAACACACAGATTAAGTCGTCATGCACATAATAAAGTCAAATATGGTGAGTTTTCTGGTTTTTGGACACAGCAAATAGTTTGATTACCTGAGAGCCATCTCAAGTTGGGCTTGAGTTACATGGGTAGTATGTTGTCATTCACATCTGTGATTCCTGTTTAGAAAGTAAGAATTCTTAAAATAGAAAAGTGATCAATCCATCTGAAAACTAATTTAAATTATTTAGGTAGTGAGAATTTGCTGTTTAAACCTAATACAATGGCGTTTTTGTTGATATGAAAGAAAATTACACTAGAAATAATTTAATAGTGCTTCTGGGTCTTTTGTAAGATGAATTATCTTTTCTCTCTAGTGCCTTTCATTCCATTATTTTATTTTTAGATACTTAGGTACCAGTTAATAATGGATTTAGATAGTTTCCAGTAATTGCATTTTTATTGGAGTGAAATTCAGATAACATAAAAGCAATCATGTTAAAGTTCACAGTTGAGAAGCATTTAGTACATTCATGGTATTGTATCACCTCTGTCAAGTTCCAAATCATAGATTTTTTTTTTTTTTTTAATTTCACAAACTTCTCAAGAAAAAGGAAATCGATTTTGGTGTAACTGTTGGTTTATATTGAGCAGAGTTTAACTTGCTGTGTTATAATTTTTGATGTGATTTAGGAATAGTAAAGCACTGTAATTATGACAAGGCTACACCCAGCGCTAGCGAGAAGCGTGTGCTCCTCTCACAAGCGGCTTACGTTTATTCCGTTACGTTTTGCGTTCCTTGTCTTCCCAGTTGTTTGGTTTTGGGAATAATTCATCCTAAGAATTCAATTATGCCAGATTGGTGATGCTGTGTATCTTTGGATCATTAGCTTGGGCTTGGAGATGCCTGGAAACAGTCTAGAGTCAAGAAACCACGCTGCTTTAGGGGATGGGGGGTGTCAGTGTGCCCCCCAGCTCCGCTCCACTCTGAGGGTCGTGGGTCTGATAGGGATGGGCCAACCTGACTGACTGTGGGCACAGAGATCTCACCATTTGTTTAGGTCTTTCCCTCATCTCCTCAGTGTTTGGTAGTTTTCAATAGATCATGTACGTACTGTGTTAAATTTGTTTGTTTTTCATTATTGTGAATATTTGTATACATTTTCGGTTGTTCGTTGATAATTCATAGAAATACATTTTTTTTTTCATTCTGTCCTATGTCCTGCAAACCTCCTTAAGCTCACTTGTTTGTTGCAGTGGCTTCTTGGAAGGTTCCTCGCTATGTGGTCTGTAGATGGTCATGCACATATGGGTAGAGTCCCCTTTCTATCCAGTCAGTTGCCTGTCCTAGTATTTGCCTGGGCCAGGAGTGGACGTAATCTATAATGACGACAGACCGTCAGATTTCCTTATATTCTAACTCTGGGGGGAAGGTATTCAAATGCGTTGAGCTGGTTTTCAAAGTCCTCACTTTGCCTGGAGTGGTGTTATCCAAATCCTGTGCATCTCAGACCTCTGTCCATGCCTTCCTGGAGCCCTGGCTTTGTAGAGTAAGTGCATGGTCTTCCTGTTTGTGAGTTTCAGAGACAGTGGGTGCTTTGCACAATGAGGGCTGGCTGTGTGCAGGCTTGCCTTAGCAGTGCAGGTGCCCTGCATCCAGACCCTTCTTGTGGGTGAAGTCTTTCCTTCGAGCAATCACCATTTATTCTCTTACCAGGGAAATGTAGGAGTTCTTTTGTTTTTTTACTTTTATTGGGCAAAATGATTAATAAGGTTGAAACTATAGGTAAAAATGCAATTTTTAGAATTTTCTCTGGGTTTATTACACTTTTAATAATCATTGGGCTGATTCTGTTGGTAGTAGTTAATACCTGTTTTTCTGTCTTCACCTTGGACAAATAAGATGAGTTTTTGTGTGCTGTATAAGGACATCATGTCATATTTCATACTTCCTTAAGTTACACGCTTTTAATAACTCGGCAAAAGTCTTGGTTTGAAGGTACATTCAGTATGTCTGCACTCTCATTTGTTTTAGATAATGTGCAAAATGGCCCCCATGGTTGGCAAGGACATCACGGAGCGTTTGATCCTCCCTCGGTTTTGTGAGATGTGCTGTGACTGCAGAATGTTTCATGTTCGAAAGGTATCGTGCTGGTGGTATTTAAGATACATGATTCTTCTCGTGGTTACTGTATTGATCCGTGGAATTTAAAAGATTTTTTTTTAAAGAACACTGTAATATTTTGAAATGTCAATGATGCTTTCATTGTCAGGTCTGTGCTGCCAATTTTGGAGATATTTGCAGTGTCGTCGGCCAGCAAGCTACTGAGGAGATGTTGGTAAGGCCTGCAGACAGAAACCAAGGAGAAAGCAGTGCTTCACAGAGCAGCACCTGAAGTTTGAAATACATACAGTGGCCCCCAAATTGTATTAACATAGTTCCAGAAAGATAGTATGACTTTGAGAGTTTAAATTTCTGTAACCTGGGTGTTTGTATTGTGTTGTGTTTAAGGACAGTTTGTTAAAAGTGCAGATGTGTTAAGAACCATCAATCCATTTTTAACTCCCATTTCTATAAAATCAGTTCTTATTTATTCAAATGAATCTTTCATTTTATTGCAATCCTAGAGTACTTTAGTGACCAATTAGATTTACAGCAGGTGATTTTTAAATGGTTAGTTCATGGGGATGTGAGGGCTTAAAGTATAAGTTAATGTGCTCGAAGAGTTTTGGAAACTACCTATTAATGCAGAGAGTCATTAAGTACAAATTCAAGCTGTATTTATCAGGAGTGTCTTTGCTTTTCCATAGTCAGTAGTGGAATAAATTGGGTGTGGTTTATTTAAAGCTACTAATAGCTAATATTAAATGAGTCTTCTAAATTTTGTTAAGCTAATGTTTTAAATGCTGGAAAAGTGAGAAATGAAGTAAAAGTAACAGCTGAAACCCGCATGTGTCTACCTAACGATCGGGGCCCCTCTCACCCAGCTGCCCAGGTTTTTCCAGCTCTGCTCGGACAACGTGTGGGGCGTCCGCAAGGCCTGCGCGGAGTGCTTCATGGCCGTTTCATGTGCCACGTGTCAAGAGATTCGACGGACTAAACTGTCAGCACTCTTTATTAATTTGATCAGTGATCCTTCACGTTGGGTAGGGCTTTGTTTAATTATCGTTTTTGTAAAACAGTGCATTTTACAGAAAATACGATTTTAATCCCATAATTTAAGAAATAATTTATCATTTAAGTTATGTTACTGCCGATACTTCCGGGAGTAGACAGTGGACTACTGTAGTAACTTCTGGTTTTACTTAAACAGGACAAAATTTCTATTCCATGCAAATACTTTGTAGGGTCTCATATTCATATCCTCACGGTTTGGATATTCAAGCCAAGATTTAAAAGCTTAAAAATAAAAAGGAGAAAATGATTGAAGGGGAATTGTAACTCCTAGCTGAGGATGGTGGAGAAGGCAGTGGCACCCCCACTCCAGTACTCTTGCCTGGAAAATCCCATGGATGGAGGAGCCTGGTGGGCTGCAGTCCATGGGGTCGCTAAGAGTCGGGCAGGACTGAGCGACTTCACTTTCACTTTTCACTTTCATGCATTGGAGAAGGAAATGGCAACCCACTCCAGTGTTCTTGCCTGGAGAATCCCAGGGACGGAGGAGCCCAGTGGGCTGCCATCTATGGGGTCACACAGAGTCGGACACGACTGAAGCAACGCAGCAGCAGCAGCAGCTGAGGACGGACTCAGGGTCTACTCCTGTCCTTTCTTCCCTCCGTAGGTTCGGCAAGCAGCTTTCCAGTCTCTGGGACCTTTCATATCTACGTTCGCTAATCCATCTAGCTCTGGCCAGTATTTTAAAGAAGAAAACAAAAGCTCAGAAGATACATCAGTAGAAGACAAAAATAGGTAAGATCTTCAAAAACTCTGCTTTCAAGTTTTACTGCTTGTGAGTAATTTTTTCATTTTCACTACTTTTATTATGTTCTTCTTGGAGAGTTTATTATTTCTCTTGATTATAAAAGTTTGTAAATATTTTTTATAGAATCTTATTTTAAACACATTTGTTAAACATCTCTTTGGTTAATTGTGTATTGAAATGAGAAGATGAAGATGCATGTAACACAACTAGCTTGGTGCTGGGCACATAGAAAGCCGTCGTGATAGAGTCAATAATTTTTGAGTAAGTTTATTTAATAATTAATTTACCTAGTAAAGCATCTGTTAACACTTAACAAAGAATATAAAGTAATAGTTATACAATTTAAAGAGTTTGGTTTTTCAAGGAGTAAAACCTAATTTAGGAGTATGTGTTACTCTAAAGTCAGTTTCTTACCATTATTTTCCTCTTTAGTCAATTTCCTTTTGGATCTTCAGTTCTCTGTCTGCAGAATAATGATTATGTCAGTAATCATAATAATTATTTGTCAATTGAGGGGGAAATATTTTAATGATTAGCTCTAAGTTGGTGTATTTACTGGGGCTTCCCTTATAGCTCAGTCAGTAAAGAATCTGCCTGCAGTGCAGGAGACCTGGGTTCGATTCCTGGGTTGGGAAGATTCTCTGGAGAAGGAAATGGCAACCTACTCCAGTATTCTGTCCTGGAGAATCCCATAGACAAGCAGTCTGGTAGGCTACAGTCCATGGGATCACAAGAGTCAGACATGACTTAGCCACTAAACCACACACCACCAGTGTGCTTATTAACTGAAATACCAACTTTTAAGAGCATTTAATAAGACAGAAAACCAAGATCATGGCATCTGGTCTCATCACTTCATGGCAAATAAAAGGGAAAAAGTGGAAACAGTGGCAGATTTTATTTTCTTGGGCTCTAAAATCACTGCCAACGGTGACTGCAGCCATGAAATTAAAGGACGCTTGCTCCTTGGAAGAAAAGTTATGATAAATCTAGACACCATATTAAAAAGCAGAGACCACCACTTTACTGACAAAGGTCCATATAGTCAGAGCTATGGTTTTTCCAGTAGTCATATATGGATTTGAGAGTTGGACCCTAAAGAAGGCCGAGCACCGAACTGATGCTTTCAAGTGGTCGTGCTGGAGAAGACTCTTGAGAGTCCCTTGGACAGCAAGGAGATCAAACCAGTCAATCTTAAAGGAAATCAACCCTGAATATTCATTGAAACAACTGATGCTGAAGCTGAAACTCCAGTACTTTGGCCACCTGATGCAAACAGCTGACTGATCGGAAAAGACCCTGATACTGGGAAAGATGGAAGGCAGGAGGAGAAAGGGACGACACAGGATGAGATGGTTGGATGGCATCACCAACTCAATGGACATGAGTTTGAACAAACTCCGGGAGTTGGTGAAGCACGGGGAAGAGCCTGGCATGCTGCAGTCCATGGGGTGGAAAAGAGTCAGACATGACTTAGAGATTGAATGACAACAATAAGGCAACCAAATTTTAAAGCTTAGAGGACACCTTGGATTTTTACTTAAAAATGGGTTTTTTTTGCATTTAATTTTAAATTGAGTTTTAGTTTTTACGATTTAGTATATCCTTGGGGGAAAACAGCCCAGACCTAACTTAACTTAGTGCATGGGAAACACACACAGACTCTGACAGGTGCGCCCTTGGGCCGAGTTCCCTGGGCACCCGTCCCCCTTGTCATGATGCTAATGGACATTTTCTTCTGTAGGTCTTGGTTCTGTGGCATTTCCTCTCTTGATGTTGTGACTTGGCACTCCTTCCTTTCTTCTCTGCTGCCTTGTTCTACCTTTTTGCCCGTTCTCCTGTCCTGCTAAATAGTCAAACAAACCCAAGGTACTGTTCTCTGTAAAGGAAGAAAAATCACCCTAAAGCTGTCTTCCTAGCAAGGAAAGTCACTTCTTTTGAAAACCATTGCTGCAGGACGTTTTTCAGTGATGGTGGGTGGTGGGGGTTTTCTACTCTTCAGTGTTAACATCAGCAACCTTTTCGCTAGTGGCACTAATTGTATAAAGACTGTTGCATAGCTTTTATTTTATTTATGAATCTGGAAAGAGTCTAGGAAATGATAATGTAAATTTACAGAGAATCATATAGGACAGGGATGAGTAGACTTCCCATAAAAGACCTGCAGTAAATACTTTTAAGTCTCTGTCAGAACTACTCATCTTGTCTTTGCAGACAGTCCGTGGTGTGTGGGCTCAACTGTGTTCCAGTAAAACTTTATTGACAAAAACATTGGTGTGGCCAAACATGGCTGGTGATTTTGCTGGACTGCCTCTATAGGATCTTGTTGGAAGAGCTGTTTAAAGACTGCTAGTTATCTTTGGCTACAAACCTTAACTCCCCTTCCATTGTAATGAGGTCTGTCTTAATGTCAGGTCAGTGCTATTGTAGCATTGAACTTTCACTATATTTTTAGGCTTTGTTGACTCGTATTAATAACGTTGGTGGAGGGAGGAGGCAGTTCCTGGCTGCGAAAAGAGTTCTGTTAGATATTGTAAAAGCCGTCATGTAGTTCCATGTATTATTCATCTCAGAGCCATTAGCTGGATGGCCCACTTTTAAATACGTGTTGAGCTGCCTTAAATCTAGTTTTGCTTTTTAAGATTGGTTGGTTGGTTGATTTTGCAAAACTTAATTGAACACCTACTATGAACCAGTGACTGTAGCCAGATATACAGGACTTGGTTCTTGTTCTCAGGGTCCTCTGAGTTTCCTAGAATTCAGATTTCTCAAACAGATGTCTTACAAAACAAGTTTTTGGCAATATATTTCCACTGCTGTTTATTTCGTTTGTATTGTTTTATCTGATCCTGGAGATACTTAATATCACTTACTACTCTTTGAAGCATCTATTGATTATAAACCTCTGACTTTATAAAATACCAGGTTTCTCTCTCACTCTCCTTGGATTGGGCTTCTTTGAAGGTGTTGAGAAAGGTGCTTCCAGAGTGGTTAGGTGTTGACATTTGCACTGTTATCTGAAATGAGCACCCCGTCTTCCATTTAGCTAAACCAGCTATTAATATCACATTACTCTGTGCACATGCTGCCTTCTTTTGGGTCTCCCTCTTCCTGTCTGGGATGCCATACTGTTCTGCCCACACCTCATTTAACAGAGAGCTATCTGGACGGACGGCCTCAGTGTCTTGGAGGAAACCCGGAGAGGTTGCATCCTGTCTGTCTTGAGTGCTGGAAAACAAGCGCCAATGTGGGCCTGTCTCCTCATCCTGTGCTCGCACATGACATCCACAGACTGCAGGTCCCTTGCTTGGTAGCCTAGGTTTATCTTGTGTTCTCACACCATCACCAGCCCTGGCATGCGCTCAGCACATGATAAATCTCAAATGAGTTAATGTAAGAAAGTAATGGATTTTATCCCAAAAGCCTTAAGTAACTGAATCGTTTTTGGTAGTCTTTGTCCCTTTAGTGTAAAGCTAACTTTGTATAAGTAAAATTGATTGTTATTGGTTTAAATCTGGAAGTATTTCATTGATGTTGAGACTCCATTACGTGAGCACGTGGAGTCCGTGTCTGCTGTTGCCCCGCACACCCATGCACTTCTGGGACCAGCGGTTCCCCGGTCACTTTCCTAGGCCAGGGTCTTGGCTCACCTGGACCCTAAGGATGTTAACTGTCAGCCAGTGTAGATGCTGAGGGGACGTGGGTGCTGGTGGAGACGCGTTCCTGACTGACTCTCTGGCACTGAGGAGCTGGGTGCTCTGCTCACTGTGCCAACCCCTCTCCTCCTCTGTCCGAACGGCATTTGCATGTATGGCAGTGTTTGCAAGACTGTTAGGAAGGTCAGAATCCTGACCATCTTCAGCAGCTTGATGGTGCACTGGTTATTACTCAGCTTCAGGAAAAAGCATATTTAGAGAATTTATATTTTTGACAGTTTGAAGCAACTGGTATTCATACAGAATTTAATAATTTGCAGAATTTCATGTGAGGGAAGATGTTTTTCTTTCTTGAAAACTGTAGCAGGAGTTTGAAGTCAGGACAGATTAGTAATTTTTCATTAGCAGATAGAGTGACTTGGCTGGTGACTCTGCTTTTCCTGCTGAGAATGTTAAAATTTAACTTTAATGCCAAGATGAGGCAGTGATAAAGGAGCTTCAGGCCCTTGGAATAGTTTTCCAAACTAATTGGCTTTGAATTGGGTTCTATTTGTGAATTTTAAATGGAAATTTATTAAGTTCTTCAGATAACAGATGACGTCTGAAGTTTCAGTCATTTGCTCCTCACCCACCAAGCAACATTCTGTTGCTTTGATTTTTAAAATTTAGTTTGCATAATATCAAAAAAGCTGTAAAATAGCACAGAGAATCACATAAACCCTTCTAGATTTCTTCAAATGTTAAGATTTTACCATGCTGCTGCTAAGTCTCTTGAGTTGTGTCCGACTCTGTGCGACCCCATAGATGGCAGCCCACCAGGCTCCCCCATCCCTGGGATTCTCTAGGCAAGAACACAGGAGTGGGTTGCCATTTCCTTCTCCAATGCATGAAAGTGAAAAGTGAAAGTGAAGTCATGCCCGACTCTTAGCGACCCCATGGATTGCAGCCTACCAGGCTCCTCCATCCATGGGATTTTCCAGCCAAGAGTACTGGAGTGGGGTGCCATTGCCTTCTCCAATAGTTGCTTTATTATTTTTCTGAGTTCTTTGAGATAAGTTTTGGACATGATATACTTTCTTAAATATTTCACTGTGTATTTCCTCAAAACACATAGACATGAACACATAACCACAGTCTCATTACCACTATTGAAAAGTTAAAATAGATACAATACTGTCATCTAGAGATTTCATTCAAATATTACCAATTATCCCAATCATTTTTTTAAAACAAAAGAAAAAAATATCTTTAATAGAGAAGATGCTTGGAAAAACGTCATGCAATTCATACGCACATGGAGGACATTTGTTACACTCGGGAGCACTGGCTTGGAGGACTGATGGGGAGCTCCGGGGTGCTGCAGGCCTCGCAGCCAGCCCCTCGCTTTATGAACGGGGTGTGAACGTGGAGCCCGCAGCGTGCATGCAGGGTGAGACTCGAGCTCTCGCACAGCTTGCATGTGCACGTGGGCTGGTTTATGGTTTATCAGAACGGAGGAGAAACACCAGAATTTTAAATGCTATCACTGTGTGGTCTGTTTTCAGATGACTTTTTAAAATGTTTGTATCTGTATCTAAAACAGCTTTGTAAAATAATCATGCTGTGTTTTCATAAAATCGTTTCTGAAAACAGTGTAAACATTCCTACAAGACAAAACCTAATCCGGGAAGTGGTTACCTCCCGAGACCACGCATGGTGGCCAGGGTATCACGTAGGTGGTGCCGTCACCTGCCACGGCGCAGGCTGGGGAGCCTCCTGTGTAATGTCTTTTATTCTGTATATTCAAGGGTCTGTGTTTCAGGGGAGCACCTTTAATCCCCCCCCCAACTCACCTGACATGTGTCCATCCTCACCTCCCTGTCATGGCTCTTAGAGAGAGGTGTCTCGTCACCTGTCTTATCTGCCCGCCTGTGTTCTCAGCCCCTGTTTGTCCTCCCGAGAAAGACATGGCTTTGCCAGCT
This sequence comes from Tragelaphus eurycerus, assembly GCA_935064755.1. Lineage (NCBI taxonomy): Eukaryota > Metazoa > Chordata > Mammalia > Artiodactyla > Bovidae > Tragelaphus > Tragelaphus eurycerus. Next base: position 21,941,219 of record CAKXYN010000023.1, read on the forward strand.
ATTCCATCAGCCTCCTGCATCTCCAGTTCTTCATCTCTTCAGACCTTTCTCCCTGCGCCTCACGCACCCTTTTGTACGGAAGGAATGCCACACTCTTGGTTACTCTGCACGCCTGGCGTGTGGACACGCAGGCCCAGCCCACACTCATCCTCCTGAGTCCCCTCTGGTCTGGCTCAGGGTCTGACCACTCTCGCAGGGCGTCACCACCCGGAACTGCATGTAGATCCCAACTCTGCCCATGCAGCCGGCAGCGTCTCCTCTCTGAGCCATCACACTCGCATTTCTGTTTTCTGAAAGCGCTGCTCCTCTCCTTTTGCTCCTGCCTTCGCACGTCTGTCTGAGCTCGCTTCCCCTCAAGCCTCGCAGACGCTGACTGGTTCTTCAGACAAGATTCCTGTTGTTCCGACTGAAGCCTTCCTCCCATCCCCGCCTCCCGTGATCATGGGTGTGCTTCTGTATCCACTGCTTTGCCAGTGGTCACCTGCTCTGTTGCTGTTTACCTCTAATTACAACCTCAGGAGCAGGACCTGAGTCTCATTCACACACAGATCCTCAGTACAGTGTCACCTCCTGGCTCCTAGTAGGTGCTCAGTACATGTTTGTTAAATGTAATTGAGTCAAATAAACTTAGGGGATAAACTTAGCTCTGGTGATGAATGTAGTGACTAGTGAGCTTTACGTTTAGTGGCTTGTACCATCTCTCTACCAATTAGGTCATGACTGCATTTGGGGGAAACATCTGGGAATAGAGCTGAAATTGCAAAAGAAGTAGAATTAACTGTATTTACACTTAAGTGGACTTGAATGTATTTTGTAAGATAGTAAATAAGGATCTTTTCTAATGCTGCGTGGAGGGGTTTGTTTCTTTTCAATGTGGGCAAGGCGGTTTTAATTCTCAGCTTGTCAGTATGTCACTGGAACAGGGTGACAATACCATAATCCTAAAAATCAGATAGTTTAAAAGATGTATTTAGTTTAAAATGCCCTGTGGGAATTTATCTTCCTACTGTTCCTTTTTAGTTTATTATTGAAATTAGCATGGTATTGTATCATCACAGAGTTCTTAATTATCTCCTCCAACTAATACCTGGTAGTTTAGACTTAACTGATGTTTGCTTCTCTGAACACAGAACACCTGATGGAAAAAGAAGCATCATCAGTGATATACACAAACTGCTGAATTTGTATGGATGATTTGTAATATTTAATATTTAATGTTTCAAGTTAATATTTTTAAAACTAATAATTTTAAATATTAAATTAATATTTAATTTTAACTCTAAAAGCTTTAAGTAGTATCTTTTATTGGTTTTCTTCAGGAATTATCTTGATACTTTGACTCTCTTTTTCCCAAATGAAGCAGTGAAAGGATCAGGGGTGCAGATGCTCCAGAGGACATAGAGGCCGGGCCCACTGGGGGCGATTCCAGCGTCCACCTGGAAGAGGCGCTGGCGGACAGTGCCGAGACCCCGAGGCAGCTGCCGGGCGAACTGAGCGCTCCTGCAGAGAGCTCCTCACCTCGCAGGTCGTCCCCGGAACCTCCCCTAGACGCGGCTGGCAGCGAGGAGGAACGAGAGCCCTGCGCCTGCAGGTTAGCGTCCCAGCCGGAGGCGGGCACCGGTGCACAGGACTCAGCTCCCTTGGACCAGGAGCTGTACAACTCCTTCCATTTCTGGAGGACTCCTCTCCCCGAGATAGATCTGGACGTGGAGCTGGAGCAGGGCTCCGGGAGCGAGCCCCGCCCACAGGGGCCGGATGTGGAGCCCGAAGTGCCCGCCCCCGGCTCCGCCAGCATCACCATGGCCACCAGGAAGGAGCTGGAGGAGATGATAGAAAACCTGGAGCCACACATCGACGACCCCGATGTGAAAGGTATGGGAGGGAGTCGGTTCTTTGTTCTGATGAAATATTACTTTCTGATTTTTTTCTGCCAGAAAGATTACCTTTTAAAAATTGCTATCAACCATTGTCATCATGCATTCTTATCTTGAGGATGATTGGTCTGCATTTTAGGGAGTAAATTTTAGAGGAGCTTGTCATTGTCCGAGTGTAGCGGGTTCCAGTGTCCTGGTTCACAGATCGCTCTGATGTGTTCACATGCACTCACTGGTCTCCAGGTTAAACCTTGAGTCCTGCCTCTGCTCGTCTGCCCTGGGTCTCAATAGACCGTGCTTTGTTTTACAGAAGGAGGACTGTGTAGGAAGGCCCGTGACCTGTTAGCGGGGATGAGATGCCCGTCTTCCTGTGGAGCAGGATGCGGTGCTCATTGGCGAGGGTCCCCCCGGTGTCTTCGTGCCCCAGTTCGGCCCTTGTTCCCAGTGGGTTACACATGTGTCACCTGGATTCTGCCATTGTGAAAGGCAGCCTTGAAGGTCGCTGTGTGTGACTGTGTAAAAATAGCAAGCTGCTCTCACATGGTGGAATAGGGGTGTGGGGAGAGGGCCCAGGCCGCCCTGCTCCGGGGGTGGGTGCCGGGGGTGGTTTACGGTCTGAGTGTGGGCATCTGACGCCGGTGACATCAGAGCATCATCAGGGTTCCTGACCACGCTAACCATCAGGGCAATCTGGAATGTCACCGTAAACAGAAAGCGGTTTTGAAAAACCCCCAAACTGCAAGTCTCCAGATCTTCTGTGGACTTCTTTTTCCTTTGTAAACTGTCAATTTGCTCAGTGTCAGCAAATCCTTGGAGCAGACAGAGCCATACCTTCAGTGTCCTAAACACACAAAATCTAGTTACATTTAAACTTGGGAAATTTCACCAGTGGAGGTGAGGTCAGCTGTTGTCTTCGTTGGGCTTTGGCGTCTGTTGTCACTATATGGTCACTGTCTGGAAGTCACACCTGGCACATGCAAGGTGCTCGGTAAGGGACGCTGGATAATTTAGTCGGTAAATGACTATGTTATCAAACATCAGCATTGCGGACAGAAAGAATGGCATGACACATTTAAATTGTAGCAGGTTTAAGAGTTGAATTAGAGAAATAATTAAATCGTAATATAGTATTGCTACCAAAATCTCAATTACAGGCTGTAAATTTTAAGTCAAACAGTGTTAGTCACTGTTTGACGATGGGAAACACACAGTTATATCCTGAAACTCATATGTCCGTGTAGCTCTTTTCAAAAAGCAAACTACACAGATTACTTCTAGCTTATTTGTTTAAAAAGCATTTAAAGTAGCATATTCGATATTCCCATTAATGTTTATTAGGTGTTAGAGAATTGGCTGACTAGCGGGCGTGTACAGAGTGCCCCGCGGAGGAAGCTGCCTGTATGAGGCATGCTCTGTGAAAGGTTTCCCGGGACAGGGTCATCGGGGGTCAGGGACACAGACCCCCACCTGCCGTGTCTACCAGGGACAGAGCACTTGCCCAGTCCAGAGCATGGACCAGATAGTCGGCCTCCTCTATTTCTGCAGTGGTTTCCTTGTGGGAACTCAGGATTCTGAAAGGGGAGCAGAAGTGACTAAAGGATGAGTACAGATAGCCTCTGAGATTCCCGGAAGAGTGGGGATACAGTCCACTAGTAAGCTTTCGCGATTGGACACTTCGGTGTAATGTGTTCAGTCAGCTTGTCATCCTGTACATTTCCTGTGTCTCTGCTGCCAATTACTCATAGGAAACTTTATAGTAAATTTTATAAGTGCTGTGGCATGGTAATAGGCTATCTTAAAAAATGCTGACTGCTTTTTAATCATCTTTAAGTAGAGCAGGAGCCCGCTTTCTCATCTTTGTACTAAGTAAATTTGCAGTTAAACTTTATAAATTCCTATGTTTTGAGCATCCAAGTGGATTGTTACTTGAATTAATGCTAAACAAATTTTTTTTTTTTTTTTTTTGCTAAATTCCTCATTTGTTAGGGGCAGAGGAGGAAGAATGCTTATCTTCGCTTTCAACAACTTTTATACAGAAGATGTAACTCAAAAGTTGTAGACAATGCTATGTGTCAGACTTGAACACTGCTGCTTGGCGGTCTGTTGTTTTGCTTTCCTGAGAGCAAGACAGTGCTTGTTTGGGATCCCTGTGTTTGGGGCAAGTCACTGATTTCACTTAAAAAAATTAGAGGAAAATATAAATAAACCAGAGTAAGATGTGAGATGTTTAAATGTGACTGCCACAGACGTCTTTGTAATTCCCGTGTTTTATGTTGGCAGGGTCTGTGTGACTGCTCTCCTGCTAAGGTGGCTTAGTAAGTAAGCCAGTCCTGCTCATGGTCCCCGAAACATAGTTCACTGACCTTGAAATTGACTAGATAGCACCTCTTCTCATACTAACGCAGAATAATGCACAGTAGTGGGTAAAACTTTAATCTCATGAAAGCGTATTAGTTTTATACTTCTTCCCTGGGAAAACTAATGATTGACCACAGTAGTGGTCTCTCCAGCTTCTCGAGGGTAGTGTCCCCAGAACACTGCGCCTCGTTGAGCCCATAACAGCATCCGCGCAGGGGGAGTCCCGCGCAGGGGGAGTCCCGCACAGCGGCCCCGCTCACAGCCTGTCCTTCCGCCCACAGCGCAGGTGGACGTCTTGGCTGCTGCCCTGCGCGCCTCCAGCTTGGACGCTGGTGACGAGGCTAGCGAGGCCGCCCGGAGGGCCCCCAGGATGAGCTCCCCAGCTGCCGGCTCGACCATGACACCGCAGGGCCTCTGATCAGTGAGGAGGTGAGGGTGCCGCGGGGTGGGCACATGTTCTCTGGTGGCCATGGCGCTCATCCCAGCCACTTAGTGCCCCCCTTCTTCACAAAGTCACTGCGTGCCATCTCTGTGACACGCAAGGGTCACAGCTGGTGCTTGGAGTTAGCAGTTGATCCATCCTCCCCACCTGCCCACTGCAGCCCAGGTGAGGGCACCGCAGGGGGCAGAGCCCTCTGTTGGGGTGACAGACTCCTCCCGTGTCTTTCTGGAGAGGCGCTGGGTCTCTGACCGGCCTCTCCCTGCAGCGAGCATGGTGTTGAGGCCAGGAGTGGGTGTGGGCTGTGCTGGCCCCCAGCCTGCGTCCTGCACTGGCTTTCCCCATGCTACCGTGTCATCTGTGACAAGAAAAAAAGGTGTATTTGTGAAATTAGAAATAGCCAGGAATAGAAACAGAAGAAAAACTGCATATGACATAGCGTAGAAGAGTCGACTGTAATACCTCTAAGTACTGTTTTTATTGATTGCTAATTTTAGATATTTGGGCCTTTTCAAAATTACTTCTGAATTTGCTTTTCAATTACATTTCTTCTGGAATTTATTTTTAAACCTTAAGTACCTATTCTGCACGTTTAACTTGAGGCAGAAGAACTCTTAGGATGTCGTACATCTGTTTATAAATGTTGAAAAGCATGAAGACTTTACATGCATTCCTGTCTTTTGGAGATCGTGAAAGGTGAACAGCTTAGATGGTGTAAGAGCAGGGCGCTGCCTGACAGGGATGGCTGTTTAAGTGACTTTTCTCCCAGCAGACCATGGACTCGGCTCTCCACTACATTCACAATGACTCGGACTCGGGCACCAGCAGTGGTTTCAGCCCTGATGAGGAAAGGAGAGCTAAAGTCCAGGTCAGTGACCCCAAACACGTTATTTTCACTCCACTTTTCAACCCACTTCTCCCCGAGTTTGGCCCTTCTGATAATGTTTTGGAAAGGAGTGCTTGTGTGTCATATTTTTGATGAAAAGATTCAAGCAGTGGAATGGAGGACAAGCAGAGACCTTTCCTTTCTCACACCATGACCCCTTCCCTCCAGGGTGACCACAACCACCGTCTTGTGCCTCCTCAGAGCGTGTCTGTGGGCACGTGAGCACATGTGTGCGCACCTTTGTCTTTCAGAGACAGACAGGCTTTCATGCCTGGTCTTCATGCCTGGGTTGTGTGGCTTATAAGATGGAGCTGGGTTTCAGAGAGGAGAACGTGGACACAGGGCCAGAGCCGCCATGAGGTGCTGTTGGCCACAGGGTGACCTGCGGCAGAGGCTTCAAGTGTGGGACCGCTGGGGTGTGGTGGTGCCTTTCTTTCTTTTTGTTTTAAAAACATCGTGTCTTAGAGCTCTTTGCACTGTAACACAGATCCACCTCCGCCCCAACCCCAGCACAACAGTCCCGCCCGTCCCCTCAGTGTGGGCAGGGCTGTGGCGGGTGTGCAGGTGTGCAGTGACATTACAGGTGAAGCCCATGCATCACGATGGTGTCCGGGCCAGAGGGGGCAAATCCTTGATTTTTGTTTGTTCTGTTGATTAAAAATGGAGTCCACATTCACAGTGTTTTAAAGCACGCTTTCCAAGCCAGTACATACAGACTGTCTCATTGGTTCCATGAATTTCCACTTTATTTTTTAAAAATAGAGAATAGGTTTACGAAGTTCAGAACTGAGCTTCCTTCACAATTATCTCCAGCACCCACTTGGTTTTTCACCCAAGGCAGCAATTGTGCCTTTATCTTATAGCTCCTTGCAAAGTTGTATCACCCAAGATCGATCGTACAAGTTGTTAGAGGTGTGCACACTTCAAGTTTCCAGTTGCTTCCACACTTCAAGCAATTCCATGATTGCTTAAACTCCCCTCTGGAGGTGGTGGTGGTGGTTTTAAGATGCTGGCTGGTGACGGCACAGGAGCAGGCCCATTTCCCCTGGGTCTCTGGGTTACTCCAGACTCTGTAATCTCTGCCAGCACTGAACCACCTGCTCTTGTTTCTGGCGTCTTGTAAATTTAGTGAACAGTTCTCATCGTCGTCTAAGCTGTTTTCTGTTGTAAAGTCTTGTTTGTCGTCTTTGTCCTAGAGGTACTTTTATTCGCTGATACATGTATTTCCCTTCGCATGTTTTCTTATCTCTTTCAGTTATTAGAGACGTGGAGACAGGTTTTTTCCTGCTGTATGAGATGCTGCGTTAAATCCAGATATTTAACATAAGCGTACCTAATCTACAAAGTCTCACTCTGTCTCGTTTAGGACGTGGTGCCCCAGGCCCTGCTCGACCAGTACCTGTCCATGACCGACCCCTCGCGGGCGCAGACCGTGGACACCGAGATCGCCAAGCACTGTGCCTACAGCCTGCCGGGCGTGGCGCTGACACTCGGCCGCCAGAACTGGCACTGCCTGCGCGAGACCTACGAGACGCTGGCCTCAGACATGCAGGTGCGGGGCCGCCGGCCGAACCTGGGGGCCAGGGCGCGGGGCAACGCGCAGAGGGTCTCCCTGCAGGTCCAGGCTCCTCCCTCCACTCGCACATCGCGCCTTCTTTTGGACTAAGCCCCTAAAATCTGACTCCCATTTGAACTGCCAACGTCCCCAACTCACAGAGGTGCTGGTGCTGTGGTCTGAAATGTATGTGCAGATTAACTCTTAAGAAAGTGAGGCCCTTCCCCCAGAAACAGTAGCAGAGGCTGGCGGCCCTGTCTGAGCGGTTCTCCGCCGTTGTTCCCCGGCCTCCCTGGCTGTGGTGACAGTGACGGAACGGCTCTGAGCGGGGAGGGGGGCTCCTCCGAGCACCCCATCCTCCTCCATGGGGGCACATCGCTGTGGGCACAGCCTTCTATCTCAGGAAGAGGTCCTGGTGTTTGGGAATGGGGATAAACCCCTTAACCAGCTTCTCAGCAAGGAAAGTTTTAAGCAAAATAACAAAGTAAATTTTTAAATTAAGGTCACATGAAGAGAAATAAGTTTCTGACATAAAGTTGCCTATAAAAGCAGGGCATTCCTGTTCAGTGGTTCTTTTCCAGGGCTGCCTTCAAGAGATTTCCCCAATCTTGTATTTCTTTAATGGCCAGTTCCTTAAGAATATGTTGGGGTTGTTTTTAATCCAGGGTAGACCGTGTGGAGTCAGGAGGGGGACCCCAGGAAGTCGGGCCCCCAGTGCTCCGAAGGCACACAGGCGGCTCCACTGCGCTCACCAAGCATTGTTTTCCTTCCTCAGTGGAAGGGGGAATGTTGTGCACTCTGAGGGACTTGATGTTATTCTGCCAGTTTTTGATAGAAAGTGAGCATTTTAAACTGGGTATCTATTATTACTATTTTATTTTGATTTCACTTGAGGTTAATAACACTGTTCAGATATAAATTAGCCTCCGTGTATTGTCCGGATGTTAAAGCACCAGGACTTTGTGTTCTGCTCACTAATGCCGTTGTCTTCACTCGTGCAGTGGAAGGTTCGAAGAACGTTAGCCTTCTCCATCCACGAGCTCGCCGTCATCCTGGGAGACCAGCTCACAGCTGCAGACCTGGTCCCAATTTTTAATGGGTTTTTAAAAGACCTCGATGAAGTCAGGATAGGTGTCCTGAAGCACTTGCACGACTTTCTGAAGGTAACTTTTAAGTCCTTTTACATTAAAACACTAGACTTCCACTGTAGATTTAGAGTTCTGACTCCACGCTGCCATCAAGATAGGTTCCTGTGTGTTCTGTGAGAAATGTCGCCATGAGCTTGATGGCGGAAGGTGACTGAGAAAATAGTCCCACTCGGATCAGTTTTGCTGGCGTCACTTTAGTGTTTAATTTAAAAATCACGCTGAGTTTCCTTTGGAAATGATATTAGAGCATGGTTACAAACGTTACATTTTTTTCTCAAACATTACTGAACTGAACACACAGAAAATCCCGTGGACGTTCAGCCTCCTGTGGTGTGTGGGAACTCTGAGAGGTCCCCTGTCCTCACCCTCTGATGTGGACCGTGGTCTCCAGTAGGAGAGCACTGACCACAAATGGTTTAGCCCTGGGCAGCTACCATGGTCCTCAGTCTCAGATGCAGGAGAATTATAATCACATTTTCTCAGACTGTCCCGAATTGTCCTCTTGACTCAGACCACAATGGGGAATCGCACATTGAATTGAAGTGTCTCTTCAGTCCCTTAGGTCTAGGTCAGCCTCCCTGACGCCCACCTTCAGTGGCCTGGGCCTGTTTAAAGAGGCTGGGCCGGTGATCTTGCCCAACGTCCCCAATTTGAAATGCCTGAGCGCTGTCAACTAGTCAGATTCAGTTTCCCAGGTGGTGCGTGCAGGGGCACGGCCCCTCTCAGGGGTAACACAGTGTGGGCTCCTGGGGCCCCGGTGGTGCTGAGTCCAGGCTCCTGGTCGTGGGTTGGCGCCTCCTCAGTGGGCAGTGCGTTCAGGTTCTGAGCATCTCTCCCCGCTGCTTTTGCACTCGTGCGTCTGTACCCAGCTCCCCCCTGAATCACTTATGACTGTGTGGATTGTAAAATACCAGTGTTCTATTTTTGTAATTCTTTCTATATTTACTAGTATCTCCTGTAAAGATAACCTTCTTCTTCTCTTCCTCTGCTTTTTGGAAGTTGTTTTTTTTTTTAATAGTATCAATGTGGGCTCCGGAATTACCTTTTTATTCTGTATAACATAATCCACTTCTGTTGTTTGTTTGAAGCATAAATTTGGCAACTGAGAACCCTTGAAGCCACCTCCTGTGTCCTTTCTGCCCCTCATTTCCAGGCACGTCTCACTTTCAGGCCCGGCTTCTCCTGTCTCCCCAGCAGCCCTGGTCCTTTCTGGGGAGCCTGGGCATACGGAGCTGAGCTCCAGGCCCTCGTTCTCAGGGGACAAGAACTTGGGGAGGGGGTTTGAAAAGGCATTTAGTTTATATGGTGTCTTCACTTCCAATCCAATACCATTTCCTATCCTTTCTTCACACTTTTTCTTGTGGTAAAAGCTCTTTTAGCATCATTACCATATTTAGTCATTTCTAATTTAGTTGAGCAAATGAAAAAGTTTCAGAATTGCTCCTATAATAAGTCAACATGAAACCAGCCACGTCGTGGTCAGGACTTCCTTCAGCACATTGCCGTTAGAATGTACTCCATGAAGCTAGAGAGTCAGAATACTGAGTTAAAGCTTAGACTGTTTCTTTGTGGCTCAGATGGTAAAGAATCTGCCTGCAATGGAGGAGACCCGGGTTTGATTCCTGGGTCAGGAAGATCCCTTGAAGGAGGGCATGACAACCCACTCCAATATTCTTGCCTGGAGAATCCCATGGACAGAGGAGCCTGGTGGGCTACAGTCCATGGGGTCTCAAAGAGTCGAGCACAACTGAACGACTAATAGACACATCAGCTTTTAGAGTTTGCCCCTCATTGACTATGAAGCTACTTTCAAATATTTACAGAATAGTTACTGGGATAAATTAATTTTTTTCACTCAAGTATTTATGAGCACCTACTGTGTGCCATCGGGGAAGGCAATGGCACCCCACCCCAGTACTTTTGCCTGGAAAATCCCATGGACGGAGGAGCCTGGTAGGCTCCAGTCCATAGGGTCGCTAGGAGTCGGACACGACTGAGCGACTTCACTTTCACTTTTCACTTTCAGGCACTGGAGAAGGAAATGGCAACCCACTCCGGTATTCTTGCCTGGAGAATCCCAGGGACGGGGGAGCCTGGTGAGCTTCCGTCTAGGGGGTCGCACAGAGTCGGACACGACTGAAGCGACTTAGCAGCAGCACTGTGCCATTACAGTGCCGTGCACTGGGCACAGATGTGTGAGCAGGAGCACGTGCCTCTCCTGGGTCTTGCCTGGGGTGGGGGCGGGGTGAGGGGAGGGGGCGCGGCGGAGGCCCAGGGAGGCCATGCGGAGGCCCAGGGAGGCCATGCGCTGGCCCAGGCAGCAAAGACTGCCTCCTGACTGCGGGTGGCGCTATCAGGGGAGGCGGGCTTCAGCCAGCGCTTGAGACGGCGTCTGTCCTCCTCCAGGACTGGCGTGTGGTTTACAGTTGCTCAGCAGCGGGTGAGGGAAGCTGTCTCTGCCTCGTCTTTGTGAACACGCCTATTTTGTTTCTTCAGCTTCTTCACATCGACAAAAGAAGAGAGTATCTGTATCAGCTTCAGGAGTTCTTGGTGACTGACAACAGCAGAAACTGGCGCTTCCGAGCCGAGCTGGCCGAGTGAGTCCTCACGACTGTGCGGCCCTTGGGGTGTTTGGGGGGTGAGGGTGTTGCTCCCCCTCTGCCTGCCCTGGGTTTACTTCCTCGTCACCGCGTGGATCCTCATTTCTGTCTGGCGTTCAGCTCTTTCCGTGCGGCTTGTGATGTGGGGTCTGACTGGCAGTGGGTTCTCACAGATTTTTTTTTAAGACTTTGTCACCTTCGTTTTTTAAAATTGTGGTAAAATATACTCAAGCACCTTTGCCGCTGGCGCAGTGTCCCCCCCGTCCTGTTTAGAGCGTTTCTTCATCCAAGAAGGACGCCCGGCCTCCCTCCATCCGCCCGCAGCCCAGTCAGTCCGCCGTGTCCGTACATTCATGAGCGTCTCCTCCAGGGGCCCCTTCACACAGCCGTGCTATCATGCTCATCGCGGGGCAGCTGTTGGAATGACCTTCCTTGTGACGCGTGTGCACCGCTCTGGTGAACACACCACTGTTCAGCCCGTTCCCCTGAGTGGGTTCTGCGTTTCAGCTGGTGTGGGCGCTGCTGCTGTGAACACCTATGGATAGGAGGTGGTTTCAGTTTTTTGAGGTGGACGTGCTGGGCCATCCAGTGATTGTGTGTTCATTTGATTGAGGAACCGCGTGGCTACTTCCACAATGGGTACCAGCTCTCATCCCCACCAGTGACGGGTGTGCCCGGGTTAGGGGGGCGTTTCTCTACGCTCCCTTTTTCCAGTTGCAGCCAGTTTCGTAGCAGGTGTAGAGCAGCCCCGTAGGGCTTGGTATGCGTTTCCTCAGTCATTAGTGATGCTCACCTTCTCACACGCTGTGGGCCACTTGTCCCTGTTCTCTGGAGAGATGTCTCTTCAAGTCCATTGCTTGTTTTTCAACTGGACATTGTCAGAGGTCTTTATTAAATACTCTGGATTCTGGGCATCACCTGCATTTTCAGAAGACACCTTTGCCTGAGTGTGGGGTTGGGGTATTTATTTCAGCGCATTCCAGGGTCACTGACCCAGGCTTTGTCCCGCCAGCCTCCTCCTCTGCAGCTGGTGTGGACGCGGGGCGTCTGTCCAGGCAGCGGGCGCCACATCGGGTGGTGTGTCCATGTTACCTTTGTGCCCAGGGCACTTTACACAGCATGGGCTGCGTTGCATTTTGCTGAGGGTGGGGACTGGGGGCCGCCTCTACCCAGAGCCCTCCCAGCCCTGGGCTGGGGTTGCCACCTACGTGGTGGAGGCTGCCCAGTGCAGGGCAAAGGGAGGCCCTCTGCCCCCTTGGTTGGGCCTCAGTCCTGGGGACGCCTCACCCTCTCTGGGGCCGTGTCACTGCCTGGATCCGTGCTCCATCTGGGCAGTGCTCCCCACCCCGCTCCAGCAGGACGAGACTCTTGCTTGGCATCAGCAAGGGGTCTCGGCTCAGGAAGCTCCGCCTGGCCTTCCAGGCCAGTTTCCAGGTGGGGCGCTGACAGGCTTTGCTGCCTTTCCATGGAGTTGGGGGCTTGAGGCTTCTGCTCACGAGGGCATGGCCTCCTCCACTTTCCCAGGCTGGGACAGGGTCTGCAGGGCACCTCTCCTGGGGTCTGCGTGCCCTTGGATGGGGCATCTCGTCCCTTTGTTGTTTACCTGACTACACACTTGACCCGCCGTGCGTTCTGCTCTCAGACTCGACCACGATGGCGTGTGCTGCAGGCGAGTGGCCGTCTTTCGTGCGGGCTGAGGGGTTGTGACTGCGTTTTTGTCTCTCTCGTCGCTCTGCAGACAGCTCATCCTGCTCCTAGAGCTGTACAGCCCCCGGGACGTGTACGACTACCTGCGCCCCATCGCCCTGAGCCTCTGTGCGGACAAGGTGTCCTCCGTGCGCTGGATCTCCTACAAGCTGGTAGGTGGTCGCGTTATTACAGCCCTGGAGCAGCGGCCTCAGTGAGGTTGGGCAGCGGCGTGGCTCACCCACGTGTCCCCCCCAGGTCAGCGAGATGGTGCGCAAGCTGCACCAGGCAGCGCCGCCCACCTTCGGGGCGGACCTCATCCAGGAGCTGGTGGAGAGCTTCGGCCGCTGTCGACGGTGGTCCGGGCGGCAGGCCTTTGTCTTCGTCTGCCAGGTGAGGGCCCCCTTCATTCCTGCCCTGTCCCTGAAGGCAGAGCTTTGCTATCTGGGCACCCCGTCCCCCGAGCTCCCAGTAGCGGCCAGTGGTGCCTGGAGTTCCCGGGTCTGTGAAGGTGAACATGTCGCCAGGCCTCCGCTGTGCATCTCTCAGGGACTTACTGTGTCACGTCGAGTTCCTGAGTGCCTGGGATATTAGTTTAAAGGTAGTCACTGGACTCTGAGGCACTTCAGCAGTTTCTGAAGGGCTTCTCTAGCTGGCATTCCGGCCTGGTCGATGGATCCAGCCGCTGACGCAGGTCTCTGTCCCTAGACCGTCATCGAGGACGACTGCCTGCCCATGGACCAGTTCGCCGTGCAGCTGATGCCACATCTGCTCACCTTGGCAAACGACAGGGTTCCCAACGTGCGCGTGCTGCTCGCGAAGACACTGAGACAGACTCTGCTGGAGAAAGGTGGGCCGGCGGTCTGAGCGGGAGGGCTGGGGCTCTGGGAAAGTCTGACACCGAGTCAGGGGCAAGGAGAGGGACGCTGAACTTTCACCCGCCTATTCCACATGACTTTGTCTTCATACTGTGAACTCAGTAGTGTGGCCGGTTGGGTATCCAGCGAGGACCATGCCTTCGGCACCCACCTGACCTCCATCTCACCATCGGGGCAGGAGGTGCGTGTGCGTCAGGCGGAGGACGTGCCCTTAGTGTCTGCTCTGCTGCAGATTATAAGCTCCTCCCTCGAGACTCAAGCTGTTGGACTGCCCCCACCCAAAGGCCTGATAAATGTCCCCTGAACATTTGGATTCGTGATCAGGGACAGGTAGAGTTTTGTGTAGACAAACTTTGAAATAGAACACGGGGGCCTGTACCTTGCTCCCTGTTTCTCCTTGGGAATTCATCACTGAATGCTTGGAGAAGACTCTGGTTCTCTTTGTGTAGGTAGTTTGTATTTGGAAAAGCGTTTCCTCTACCCAAGTCAAGTAATGGTGCAACAAGCACCGGTTTTAACGTTAATTAGCATTGCTGCCATTGGATCTCACAAGATTTAGTCTGTTACAAAAACAAGGTAAATTTTTGATTCTCTTATATTCGGGTTTTTCCGTAGAACATGAGTCAGTCTGGATCACTGTTGGTCATCCAACAAAGCTAACTCTGATTGTCTGCACTTCCTGTTTCCAGAGCACTTCCTGACGTCTGCCAGCTGTCACCAGGAAGCCGTGGAGCAGACCATCATGGCCCTGCAGATGGACCGTGACAGTGACGTCAAGTACTTCGCCAGCACCCACCCGGCCAGCACCAGGATCTCTGAAGACGCCCTGAGCACGGCCTCCTCCACCTACTAGTTGGTGTGGTCCCAGGGGCCTCCCCGCTCCCGGGGAGCCGAGGTCCCGCTGGCGCCCACGCGTGGCCGGGACAGCCTCGGGGCCCGTCCTCCCACGACACGTGGCTGCAGGTGCAAGTTGCCTACACCGATTCCAGGGATTCTCAGAGTCAAGAGAAAGTACAGTCAACGCCGTTGTCTCGTCTTGACTTGAAGGGAAAACACTTTTCTCAGAGGATTATAATCGTCACCGAAGCCTTAAATCCTTCCGTCTTCCTGACTGAATGAAACTTGAATCGCCCAGCGTTCTCCTCGGAAGGGATGCGACGCCGAGGCCTCTTTGCTTCCCGCTGGTTGATCTCGCCTCCGCGAGACGGAAGCGCAGCCAGAAGGTGGAGACTGCCAGCCAGGCTGGGCCGAGACCGCCAGCACCAGGCCTCGCCGTGTCCACGCGGGCAGGGCCCTGCGGGGGCTGTGGCCACCGCCCTGTCCAGCCCAAAGTGTGACTAGTTTAGCCGTGCATAAACGGGGAGGAGATATTTTTTGGATTTCTCCTGAGGGCTCAATGCCAACACTACGTGGAGCTGATTATGACTCTCAAATGCAGCATATTGCTGTGCACACTCACAGAGTGCCGAGCGTCTGTGTCCTGGTTTCTTCATGCTGGTCATGACCCGGAGGAAATTTATTAGCACGTATTCTGTATGTCAGGTGTTTTTAACTTGATCATGATTGGCTCTGAGGTGCAACTTGTCTCACATACTGTATACCCCGTGCCCCCAGGGAGGGCCGCAGTCTGTAATCATGCTCTTGGACTGTTGTGCACAAGTTCTCTTGTCCAAATAAAACGTATTACTAAGATCTATATCGAAATGGACACACTTCTAACTGCTTTCTAGAATAAATGCAATTTGTGACCTGTATTAATGATTTTAGTATAAAATGGGAAAACTGGATTAAAATATTTGTCTTTTAACTAGTTTGGTAACTTCTTTGAAACTTGTGCACATCCTGGGCCGGTAGCGGGGCCTCCCCCCAAGGGCAAGTATACACCCCGGTTCCCACCCTCCCACCGCCTGGGGGGGTCTTCACCCCAGGAAAGGCCTCTGAGCCCAGGTCTGTGCACGCGAGGGGATGGTGAAGCCTGCCCGCCCTGCGTCTGGCAAGTGAGGTGCTGCCTGGACAAGCTTCGTCAAGGCTGTGAGAGATGCTCACTCAAGTGGCTGCGGCACTCCCGTGGTTTCAGTTCTGTCTACTCAGCTGGTGGGGACTCCCCAGGCGTGTCGTGAGCCCACTGTGACCTCAGACCTCGGGGATCCACAGGCTGCTTCCTGCGCTTGTCATTACAGATGAGCCTCTGGTTCCTCCTCCTCCATTATAACCAGATGTTCGTGCTCTGGGAACGTGTGTGGACAGATTCACGGAGATGAACAAAAAGTAAACACACAGGTAACACATGTGACGCAGGTAATAAGGGCAGAGCCGCAGAGTAAAAAGTGATGGGGGTGGCGGGCAGGCGTTAGGGGAATGCGTCTGTGAGTCAGTGTAAGAGCAGAGACGGAAGGAGGTAAGGCCTCTTGATGTCAGCCTAGTTTCTGAGATGCGTGTTCTCTGCTATTAGGCTATAAAGATATACTTTGTCCCTTCCCCCCCATTTCAGTTCCGTAAATTAATTAGAATTCTACACTAGATCAAACCAGTCAGTCCTAAAGGAAATTGACTCTGAGTATTCATTGGAAGGACTGATGCTGAAATTGCAGCTCCAATACGTCGGCCACCTGATGCAAAGAACTGACTCATTAGAAAAGACTCTGATGCTGGAAAAGATTGAAGGCAGGAGGAGAAGGGGACGACAGAGGATGAGGTAGTTGGGTAGCATCACGGACTCAATGGACATGAGTTTGAGCAAGCTCTGGGAGATGGTGAAGGACAGGGAAGCCTGACGTGCTGCTGTCCATATGATGGCAAAGAATCAGACATGACTGAGCGACTGAACAACAGCTATACTAGTAGCTGCATTTTTTTTAAAGCAAGAGTAACAGTCCACTTTGGGGTAAAGAACCTGGATTTAAGGTCAGCTAGAGCATCAGCCAGCTCCTCCCATGGCACTGGGCCATGTCCTCACCGTCAGGTCCTAAGCTGGATTCCAGGTGCCTCCACACAGCGGGCGGGGGAGGACACCGCTGAGTGATGGTCACGGCCTCCCGGCGTGGGCCACCTCGGACAGTGCTCAAGAGAAGGCGAGGTTGGCCCATCAGCTCCTGATCGCGGCTTTCTCTAGTCACCCTTAGGGGTGAATGGAGCGGCAAGTGGAGGCTCTAAGGACGGGAGGACACTGGCCCCCAGGGGCAGTGAAACCCAGCGGACTCAGACACTGATGCCTCCGCGCTTTTTCTAGGTCCCCCAGAGGCTAAAAGAGACCACAATCTGGTAAGTACCCAAACTATTAATTTCACAACAAGAAATGAACAGGATCTGTGCTGGTGGCATTTAGTGTTGGGCGGCTCCTCACCGGAGTAATTTCCGTGCTACTGCGGGACTCTGCATGACCCAAGTGAACCGGAAACACTTTTTCCAAATTGGAGCCTCCTGCTTGGCCAGTGTCCTTGATTGTCGCCCCTCCTGCAGCCCGTGTCGCCTGCCTCCTGGCTGGGCCTGCTCCCAGGTCCCCCGTGTCCCCAGTGGGGAGTCGCCCTTGAGCCTCTCCCAAGTGCCTGAGTGTCCCTCCCTAACGAAACCCACCACTCAAGGCCACCAGCCCTCCTCTGTGACTCCTGGAGGCTTGGGGGTTGCCTTTGTGCCTGTGAGCTTCCCCTTGAAGCCCCCGAGGCTCTTGTGATGCCAGACCCCTGCAGTCTTTCTGGAACTCTCTGGAACCCTGAATTGGCGAGGGCTGAGTCACAGAGCCGGCCTGGTGACGCAGCCCACAGGGTCCCTCCCACCCCTGTGTGGCACTGGGTGGGCCTGCTCCTGGCAGCCTGTCCCCAGGGGGTGGGCACCAGGACCCTGGGGGGTGGCGAGGGGCGGTGTCTTGGAGATAGGGAGCAGCCAATGTGAAACTGATCCCAACAGGAAAAGCTCTGTGTCTCAGGCACCAGCTGCCAGCACTGCCCTCTCTGAGGTTCCAGGAGATGGAAGCAGTGGGCAGCGGGAGGAAAAAGCAGAGGCGCCCAGGAGCCCAGAGCCGAGCCCCTGCCTCCAGAATGGTGGGGGTCCTCTAGCCCAGAGCAGGTGAGCCTGGGAGCAGACATGGGGGAGCAGGCCTTTGAGGCTCCCCGCCTTCGCCTTTGTGAACGCGTCGAGCCCCGTGGGGCGATGACCTGTTAGGGTCGGAGCTGGACATGGGGTAGGTGACTGTGCGGAGGGAGGTCCAGCTCTCACCCTCTACCAGCAACTCCAAACTGGGGGTTTTGTGACCGCTTAAAAGTGAGGGTTTTGACCTGATGGAGATTTGACCTTGAGGACATTTTGACTATTTATAAACACAGAGTTCCTGCTCTGACCCATTTTTGTTGAAGGCCTCTTCTGTGAACCCTACTAAGTCATTATTCTGCAGTGTTTACATAAGAGACTAACCGATTAGTTTCAGTCCGATCTTACCAGTTATTTTCTTTTAAATTTTTTTCCTAGAAAACCCCTAAGTGATCAGATTTTAGTCCCTGGACTGTTTTACAGCATTATTATAGCTTGATTTCTGCTGAATCTTTTTGAGGGCACATTTTATTGGTTGAAATTTGACAAAATCAGACACAGTTTTAGCCTAACCACGTGACTCTTTCACCCTCATCAGCTGTGTTTCATGTTCAGGAGTCAGCAGTGGTGTTTGATGGCTGCGTACGTCTCCTGGGGGGACTGGTGTCTTCAGATGCTCCATGGCGGAGGCCTTCAGCTGCTCCCGCACTGGGCGACTGCTCATCCTGGGGTGTCCCAATGAGAACGGGTGGGCAAAGGGTGATATGGGGACTGGTCCCCAGGCAGACACCCAGGGGAGGACGGCCTCACAGCAGGCAGTGCCAAGCCCAGAGGACATTTCCTGTGGCTCAGACAGAACAGAAAAAGAGACAGTGGAGGGTGCATGCCTGTGCAGTGGGGCTGTGTGTGTATAAGTGTGTGGGTGTGTACATGCTCATGGTGAGGCTGCCACCTGACATGTCTTTGATGGTCCTTCATTTAGAGATTTTTCTGGACTCTTAGTGTGTTTTGGCTTTCAAGTATCTTGAGTAGTGATTTAGGACAGTGCTGCTCACACATCACTGTGCATTCAGTCACCCTGGAGCCCATGAAAATACAGCCAGTGACCCAGCAGGTCCAGGTGGCGCCTGAGGCCAGCGCTCCTACCAGAGCAGGGGGACCCCATGGCTGTGGGGTCTTGCCTTACCCACATTAACCCTCTTTCCATAACTTTATCTTAACCCCCAACAGCACAGAATCAAAGTGAATGTTCCGCACTCAGCATTTGCATTTTATTTCCTCAGTTGCAAGTCAGTGCTTTGAGATGCTCTGAGTGTCACGCCCACAGGCGACAGGTGGTCACAGCCACAGCAGCTGCAATGGCAACGCAGAGGTGAGCTGCAGGTAGGCGAGCCCAGAGCCCCGGGTTCCCAGGGCTGCCCTCCTGCAGGCCCAGTGGGCACAGGGGGTGAGAGCGGAGGGGAAGGATGTCTCCTATTAAAGCGGCTTCTCTGGTGCCTGAATACAGCCCCCAGGCGGAAGCGTCAGCCCTGGTGCGCCTGCTCAGTGGGTGTCCCCACACTTTTACATACAAGGCCAAGAGCCAAACCTAATCAGTTGTAATCCGTTCTGCTCCCCCAGGCCCACCTGCTTGAGCTGTCAGGGGGCCGTGCGTGCTCTCCTGCACTCACTACACTGGGTCCCCCCACCTCCCCCAAGTATCGCCAGCTGTGACCTGCACACCGCTAGGGACCTATTTACCCTTTTGTATCAGGGTCATCAGCCCAGTTGCTACTTGAGATGCTAAGGCAGCACTGAGCTAAGTCACTTTAGTCTTGTCCGACTCTTTGCGACCATATCCTGCCAGGCTCCCTTGTGCATGGAATTCTCTGGGCAAGAATACTGGGATGGGTTGCCATTCCCTTCTCCAGGGCATCTTCCCAACCCAGGGATCGAACCTGTTTCTTAATGTCTCCTGCATTGTCAGGCGGGTTCTTCACCATCAATGCCACCTGCGCCCTTAAGGCAGGGCATGCCAGACTGAAAATAAACATACAGAAAAGGAGAGGAAAGCCAGTAAAGACAGCTTTTGAGGTCACGGCTTGAGGTCACGGCTTTAGGCAAAAAGGCTCAGGAAAAAAGAAAAAAAAAAAAAACAGGACACCCAATGAAGTGTGGAACAACCTTACATTCAAATACTAGTCACGGTTGACCTGAAATTCCACTGTAACAGGGTTTCTGTGTACATGGCTGCCTCCTGGTAAGGCCAGCCCATGTCAACTGTTGTCTAACTGGGAGCCACACCTCTGCTCGGGGCCTCTGTCCCCAGGGGGGTGGACCGTGTGTGCTGTGGGCGCCCCACCACCAGCCGAGCTAAGGTTCCATCCAGAGAACACTCAGGCCCTTCCGCACTGCTGCCCCTGGTCTGAAGCCTTACAGCAGTAAAGGATACACTTTTTTACCCCCACGTGAGAAGCAATGGAGTTTGGGGTGGGCCCTCCTTCAGAAGGCTGCCAATTCCCCCTCCACCCTGCAACCCCCACAGTGCAGCCCTTGCTTTCTCCAGTTGCAGCCGGGATGTGTAGCGCTGCCTGCAGCTGTGAGACCTGGGACACTTGGCTCAGATGAGCACCATGCTTGTCCCTTCCCCCACGCCCAGCTGTTCTGATCTCATCGGAGGTTGGGGCCCAGTTTGTCGGCTGGTGCCAGCCCCTCCCCTCTCGGACTCAAGGTATGTGCGGTGCCGGCAGCTACACCCAGGGGCTCTGAGCCTCCGTCTCAACTCGGGCCCCAGATGGAGAGAGGTTTATGTACAGCCCTGGCCTGAATTAACCACAGCTTCAGCTCTCCCAGAAATGAATCTTAAGCCAGTCAATCAGGAAGCACCTGACAACCCCCGACATCTCCTAAAGGCAAGTACACACCTCATTTCATTGTGCTCAGCAAATTTGTTTTTTTTCTTTAACAAACTGAAGGTTTGTGGCAAACTTGAGTAAAGCAAGTCTATCCAATAGCAACTTTTAAAAATTAAGGCATATAAGTTGTTTTAAGCAAAACGCTATTGCAAACTTAACAGAACTTTTATAAGTACTGGGAAACCAAAGCCCTCCTGTGACATGTTTCATCACAACATTCTCCTTACTGGGGTGACCTGGAACCAAACCCACCACATCTCCAGGTCTGCTGTGATGACCTCACAATAACCCACACACCTTTAGCCCAAGGTCACTTCCTGTTCCTGCTCCTTGGAACTCCTTTTAGCTGCTAGAGGGTGTGCCGTCTGCTTCAAGTCACTTTTATTCAAATCAACTTAAAATGTTTTTCTAGGCCCCAATTCTTAACAGTTGTGGCATCAGAAGTGGGGCCCAGAGGAGCCCCCGATGGTCCCGCGAGCAGCACACTGCCAGGCACAGGTACTCACTGGGCCCCAGAGCTTTGGCATCCTGAGCTATCAGACTATCTGAACATTTCTTCTGGTCTGGGTCCTGGAAATCAGCTGGTGTCAGACTAGGTCAACCTGAAAACAGGACTGGGTTCAGGTTCGACTGGGTCTGACTTGTGAGCCAGCCACATCCGTGGTTAAACCGGGTCTGACTTTGGCTCAGCTGGGTCCTTGAGGCCTCAGGTGAGTAAAGGTCTGAGGATGAATAAGCAGGTTAATGCCAAATCGGTGTCTATAGAGGAGAGCTTGTAATGTAGAGGAGTTCCCGTCTCCTCCTCCACAGCGTCCGTTGACCAGGAAGACACCTCCGGACACAACTCATCCCAGGGCCTGCAGAGGGAACCCTGGGGAACCTGGAGAAGCCAGCAGAGTAAGAATCCTGCCAAAGCCAGCTCCACCTCGGCGCCTGGTGTTGGGGGGTAGTGCTCTGTTGTCACCTGCATTCCAGATCCAGACCAGCAGGCAGACAGTACTTGTGATTCTTGAGTGGTTAACTGTGATATGTGACTGTGCTTTCAGGCACCCACTGGTTGGTGACCTTTTCTCTCCCAGGGACAGATGTTACCTTCTTACTGGTCTCATTTTGTGTCCTGAGAACTTGGCTTAGTTGCCATCAGGTTGGAGATCAGGCAGAAGTGAGGGCCGCACCCCAGTTGCTGCTTGGGTCCTACTGACTCACCAGCTCTCAGGGGAATCATCTAAAGAGCTCCTCCTTTGGGCCCTTTAGGGGTGGCTCTGGATTTTGGGGGCATCTGTTGCACCCTCTTTGGGGACACCCCTTGCATTCATGGGGTTGTTAGAATACTTACTGAACCTGAACAAGATATGTGAAAGCTTTTTTTTTCTCTAGGTAGCTCTATGGTCAGAAGTTGGCCAAATTAGAAGCTCATATTCAGAGCCTAATATGAACTTTTTGCAAGCCTTCTCTCCAAAGCTGGAATGAAATGTACACCCACAGGAAAAGAAAAACATTCTGAAGCCTTTAGAATGTTTTAGTAAGTCCTTCTACAAAGATACACAGCTATAAACCTAGGACATGGGAGCTTTTGATTTTCATCTTGACTGACCTTCTCGCTGATATGAAGAAGCCAACGGAAGATGATGCAATTGGGAGCGTGAGCAGCACCTTAGTACAATTACCCATCTCTTGGAAGAATTTAACTGCACTTGTCTTACAAACCGAGTCTTCCCAAGAACAGTAATGTGGCTCTAGAAACAAACCAAACCTCCACCTGTGCTTTTTCTCCAGCCCTCAAACCTCCCTGCTAGCCCCAGAAGGCGTGCAGACATCAAGACAGGGACTTAGGGGAGTGGAAGTTCTTCCCCGGTGGGATTTGCATTCTTTCTCTGTGCTTCTGGGCTGTAAGAGCTCTCCCTGCTTTCTCTAAGCAGCTCTCTCATCAGAGGAGAGGCTTCTGAAGACTAGGGCTGTGTTACACTCTATAGCAGTGATTCCGTTATATATTCATCTTTTAAATATTCTTTTCCACTGTGGTTTATCACATTGAATACAGGTCCCTGTGTTGTACACAGGACCTTGTTTATCCATCCTGTATGTAATATTTGCACCTGCTAATCCCAGCCTCCCAACTGCTCCCTCCCCTTGGAAACCGCATGTCTGTTCTCTGTTTCATAGATAAATTCATTTGTGTCATATTTTAGATTATATGTATAAGTGGTAACATATTTGTCTGTCTTACTATAATAATCTCTAATTGCATCCATGTTGCTGCAAATGGCATTATTTTGTGTTTTAATGGGCTTCCCTCATAGCTCGGTAAAGAACCTGCCTGCAATGCAGGAGACCCCGGTTCGAGAAGACCTGCTGGAGGAGGGACAGGTCTATCCACTCCAGTACTCTTGGGCTTCCCGTGTGGCTCAGATGGTAAAGACGGCACCTGCAATGAGGGAGACCTGGGTTTGATCCCTGGGTTGGGAAGATCCTCTGGAGAAGGGAAAGGTTACCCACTCCAGTACTCTGGCCTAGAGAATTCCATGGACTCTGTAGTCCATGGGGTTGCAAAGAGTCGGACACGACTGACTTTCACTTTTCATGGCAGAATAATCTTCTATTGTAATATGTGTACCACATCTTTATCCATTCTTCTTGGACATTTAGCTTATCATGTCTTGGCTATTGTAAATAGTGCTGCTATGAACATAGAGGTGTATGTATCTTTTTGAATCATAGTTTTGTCTGGATATATGCCCAAGAGTAGACTGCTAGATCATATGGTAATTACATTTTTAGTTTTTTAAGGAGCCACCATACTGTTTTCCACAGTGCCTGGACAGTTTATATCCCCACCAACAGTGTAGGAGGGTTCCCTTCTCTCCACACCTTCTCCAGCATTTTTAGACTTGTTAACAATGGCCATTCTGACTGCTGTGAGGAGGTACCTCATTGTAGTTTTGATTTCTGTTTCTCTAATAGTTAGCAATGATGAGCTGTCTCCTCGTGTGCCTAGTGGCCATCTGTTTCCTCTTTGGAGAAATGTTTTAGATCTTCTGCCCATTGTTGGATAGGATTATTTGTGTTTTTTTGTTGAGTTGTATGAGCTGATTATACACTTTTGGAAGTTAAGCCCTTGTTGACCACATCATTTGCAAATATTTTCTCCCATTTTGTAGGTTGTCTTTTCATTTTGTTTAATGATTTCCTTTGCTGTGCAGAAGCTTGTAAATTTGACTAAGTCCCATTTGTCTATTTTTGTTTTTATTTCTATTCCCTTGGAAGACTGACCTAAGAAAACATTGGCATGATTTATGTCAGAGAATGTTTTCTCTCTTCTAGAAATTTTACAATGTCTTTAAAATCATGGCTAAAATTTTAAAACAGACACTACAAGGTATCTCCTTATGTCTGTTTATATGTATGTCTACCTCCAAATGGTACTGCCAGAGTTAATTTGTAAAGAGCTCTATTTAGGTTATATAGACAGGTGTGACATAAGTCATATTCTCAGAAATATGGAAATTAACCTAAATGTTTTTCAGGTTCATATGATCTAGGATAATATTCAGTAAATAAAAGCTAGTTTAAGTCTGTTGGTTTAAGTAAAACAGGCATGTCGTTAAAGTTATTGGTATAAAATGTAGTATTTTTATTCTACCTAGGTTTACTAAAAAATAAGCTGTTATCTCTGTTACAGAATTTGTCAGCAAGAAAGATAACTTAAAATGATTAGCTGTTTAACATCCTGTGAAATTTTCATGACTGAACCTAATTGGTGAGAACAAGTGAATTAAATAGAGGTAAGATAAACATTTATAAATCAACTTTCCAACAATAGTTTTATACTTTACCGGTATGTCTACTTAAAAATAATTTCCAAAATCTTTTTGGTAACTTGAAACCTTAAAGTTATACTGAGGGAAGCTAAGTGATGGACATTCATTAGATATCACTGAATATCTAGATCATTTCCAAATAAGATAAAAATTCTGACACATTAATTAATGAACAAATTTTTATCCACTTTTGGTTTTAAAGATATTTGGGTCTCTCTGTAAACAAGTTTTGTGCCACATTGGGAAATTTAATGAGGATAAATGTGCTTCTAGAAATTATAAAATTATTATTAACTTGCCAGTCCATAGAATGCTAGTGCTAAGGTAGTGTTCACTAAGAATTAAGGATACTAAGGGTTACAAACTCTAATCACTAAGTCAGTGATGGTAACTGCTCAGTGTGAAAGTAGATAAGGGAACTAAAATGGCAGTCCCAGGATGAGAAAGAGGAGAAAATCTGGGACAGAGCCTGGATGGACAGCACAGGCTGCAGAATGTCTGTGGAAAAGGAAGTGTGTCTGTGGCCAAGCAGGCTAAGATTGAAATGGACTAAAGTTTTTCTAAAAAAATTAGTTTTATCAGTAAAATTCACTGGTGCAAAATTAAGAATTTGATTTTTCCCTCTGTTAAAAGGATAAAAAGTTCTCTTCGATTACTGTTCTGCTCTTTATAAGATATTGTAAAGAAAGACTTTGTGTGTTTTACCTTTTAAGTAATCTGTGTGGACAGCAAAATTTTTCTGTTACCAGAATAAATGACTCTGTTTCATGTTGTTTTTATCAGGTCTTCACTTAACAAAACCCAGTCTTCTAAACATTAAGAGCATTAACTTTTAAGGTAAACTTCTGTATTTCCCTTTAATATCTGCTACTGTCACCTTGCTTAAATAGACAATTAAGTATCATTGTATCAATGATCTGTGATCCTACTGAATTAAACGTTCAATCCTTTTGACATTTTCTCATCAAATTACTAAAAAGAGGGACTTCTCTGGCGATCCAGTGGTTAAGACTCCACGCTTAACCAAGGGGCGCAGGTTCCATCCCTGGTTGGGGAACTAAGATCCCGCATGCTACAGCCAAGAAATTTAAAAACAAAGAAAAAAAATTACCAAGAGTCTTTTTACCTCAAAGTAAACTCAGGTTTTCCAGGAGCCCTCTGGGAAATCAAAAGATGCCTCTCATCTTGTAAATGAGATGTTAAATACTTGGGTTTAGTTGATATAATACGTGAGAAGAATTGTCAAATAAGAAATAATAATGATAAACCTTAGGTTATATTTGTATGGACATATATTCCTAATATATAGTCCAGAAATTGTCTGAAGTTTCTAGAAATGTATCAATACTTTAGGATAATCATTGGACAGTGAGAGTATTGTATGCCACAGAAATAACTACATTTCCTTATCAAATGAAACCTCATCAGCTCTTTAATCATGGGCATTTTTAAGTCTTTTGTCCTTTATAGACAGTTACTGTTTTACATGTATGCTTTTGGAAAGAGTAGATTTATGGAAAGCACCCTACAAAAGACTCCTGACCACTAACACCACTGCCAAGTTACAAGATGTGGAACCTCAGCTGTGTATTTCACAGCTGAAGAGGGCCCCACCAGACATCTGGTCCTATGCAAATGCTGGAGACCACGAATCAAACCAACCAGGAAGAGAAGTGGCTGACATCATGGTAGGACGCTCCCTCCCAAGAGGACTGAGAACATTTCTCTCCACTCCTTTTCCCAACTGCTACCCTAGGAAGGCCTCTCTGGGTCTTCCTACTCACGTTCTGTGAACCTTCCTCCAGCCTGGAAAGAGAATGCTATTGTTATCACACAACAGGGTCTGACACGCATCTGAAGATCCTGTAGTTCTGTCCATCACAAACTCTGCCCTGATGCCCAGAGCGACAGTTTCTCTGGAGCAAACTCAACCTTCTCCCTATCATATCAAGACCCTGGGTCTATTTCTCCACCTCTGGTTGGCAACCCCCAAGCCAAGGGAATACTGCATCTAGGTGCTGGATGGAGAAAGGGACACCAGCACAAACCCCCCCGTGCAGATCCTGCCATTTCCCCTCCTGAGCCTCAGACTAAGCCACAGTTAGCAGAAGGCATTCATGATTCAAAAATCCCTTCCCTTGACAGCTCTCCACTGCCCTGGCTAGGAGAAGGTGCAAGACGCTGTGATCAGGAACCACTCCTAAACGCAAGACACTGCAGATGCTTCTGCTAAAGCAAGAGCTGCCCAACAAAACCCCAACTGGCTGGAGTTGTTCTTGACTCCAGAAAACTGCACGGTTACCTTTAGCTGAGCACTGAGGTGTCCGCTCTGGCCAACATTGCTTGCTGCGTCTGGATTAACAGCCCTGGGAAAGTGGAAACTCGGCTCCCTGAAGTCACTGAACAGCCGCTGGGCTGCAAAAAGTACTGTCTTCAGCAGGCTCTTTCCTGACTTACATGACTTTGGTGTAGGTCTCAGGGCCCCAGACACTCACTGGTGCTGATCCTGCTGGGAAAGCCTTAATGTGTGTTTGTAGCACTCACCAGCAAGCAGACCAAGATCTCCCTAAGACTGGAGCAACAACAGAAAAGGAGTAGAACCACCAACTTAGACTGTGAACCAAGGTCAGCACCTGTGAATGCCACAAATGCAGCAAAACCTGCACGAGTTCCGATGCGGCAGCTGACAGGAGCTCCAGTGCCTTAAATCTCAATCAGGATTCTCAGGCTGAGTCTGATTAAAAGGTAAGTTAGCAGGCCCAAAACAGAGTCGCCTAAAGGAAGCCCCACCCTCACCAAACTTGAGACCATCAGTGTCGGCTCCCCCAGAACCCAAGGCTGAAACCATCAGTCTGGAATCACGTGACCTGCACCAAAGAGGTGACCCACTGGACATACAGACCCCTGCCATCACCTACAAGACAGTAACCTACCCACCTTCCTGCCCAGTGGGGCTGGCTGACCAGGCATCACTCACAGAAGCCACTGCAGATCCAGTCCAGACAGCCGCTCAGCACCAGCCAGGGTGGGAAAAGGACACAAAGTGAGTTAGCACAAAATGTCCTGCTCACAAGCAGACCTTGAAGGACAGTGAAGCATGTCAGACCAGCTTCAGTGCACTCAGGTATTTCAAAGAAAGAACGGGTACAGAAAACAAGAAGCTTTTTTTTCTCCCTCAAATGGCTGTTGAATTTATTTGCTTGATCAATAATGGTCCTGGCAAAAATTAGTTTACCAACGCTGAGACAACTGTAATGAAATACTGATTTTAAAAATTCATGACACCATGATAGAAATTAGAGTTTACACAAACAAAAAAGAAACCTTCAGTATTGCCAGCAAATATAAAATAAATGTAACATGACCGACAGGACAGTAAGAAGGCTTTTATACATTTATATTTGACACCTGACCATATTTTCAGTCACCATAATATCTTCTCTCCAGGTTTAAAAAAATAGTATGCTGATTTCTATAACAAAGCTTTTTTTTCCGTACAAAAATCAAATAATGGCCAACAAGTCACAACAGTGCAATAGGTAGAGAATAAAAAACCGCATTAACCAGGTGCTGAAATAAATACTAACCAGGAGAAGAGGATGTGCCCTCATGGGGTGTTTCCATCACCGGGACGTGTGGGTTTGTCTTCACAGCCCAGAGCCTCTTGGAGCCACTTACTTGGACCCCAGCTGCGCTGGACCCCGGTGCCTGTGAGCCGCAGGCCTTGGGTAACCAAGGTCGTGGGGGGAGGGGGTCAGGACCACGGCTGATTCCCCGAGGAAGTCCGAATACTAGTACTCAGCCTGGCCCACCCGGCGTCCAGCAGCAGTTCACCAAGCCTATGTGGACACTGACTCCAATTCTGTGTGAGCGCGCGGCTACCCATGATATGGCTTATGCAGGCAAAGACACGCTTACATTCGGGCCTGAGCAAGCCACCCACGGCGCTCTGTCCTAATGGAAGGTTGAAAAAACATGCTGTGTGGACGCCCAGGTCCTCCCATGACCCAGGCCACCGAGGTGACTCGGGCGGGGCTAAGAGGGGAGGGTGGGGGGGGGGCCGGCCGGTCAGGAAGGAGGCCCCCAGGACCCGCACCGCAGAGGTGTGAAGGCACGGGCGAGTGGCGGCAGCGAGATCCTGGGGACGTGGCGGGCGGGGCGGCCCTGTGTGGCTCCCCGATGAACAAGAGAAAAATCCTGATTCTGCCGTAATAAAAAAGCAAAGAAAGACGATTTTTGGTTTAAAAAGAAGCCACTCAAGGGTTAAAATAGTTATTTAAGTTAACAAAGGAAATGACTCTTCCAAGAAGCCGACAGTCTGGGACACGTCTGGGACACCGGTGTGCAGACCAGCCGTCTCTGGAGGCTCGCGCGCCCCGGCCGGCTCTCAGATGGGTGTCTCTTTCCGCTCCCTGCCTGGCGACGGCCGCGCCTGCTCCTTGGCGGGCGGGGGTGGCTCCCGGGCACCGGGCTCCGGCTCGGCCAGGGGTTCGGGGCGCGCGCGCTGCAGCTGGAGCAGGCGAAGCTGCACCCGCAGCTCGATGATGGCCTCGCGCTCCTCGTGAATGGCCTGGTTCAGGTGGTTGTTCTTGATCTGCAGGGACAGATGCAGCGGCCGGTCATTGAGGGGTTGCGACCCCGAAAACAGGCTGAGCCACTGCCCACGGTCAGCAGGCCTGCCTCCCTCTGGGCAGGGCCCCCTCCCCCTCTGCGGACCTGGGGGACTCCCTCCTTCCCAGGGGTGTTTTCCTGCTCAGCACTAACACGATCTGTAAACTGTGGGGCAGAGCGAGCTGCTGCTGGGGCCCTGTCTCCCGGCCCCCCCAAATGGCTCTGGGGCCAGCAACCCCGAGTGGGGGGTCCCGGGTGGGATTCTCTGTTGTGTCTGAGCCCCTGCCGGAAGGAGAGACAACAGCCCAGGCCACAGGCCCCACGTGAGGAGAGGAGTGAGTCCGATAAGCACGAGGCGGACCCCAGCGCTCCCAAGGGCAGCAGCCCCGTGCATGCGCACCTCCAGCTCCTCGTTCTGCCGCTGTAGGTCCTGCAGGATGAGCTGCAGCTCGTCCTCGTCCTCGCTCTCGCTCTCACTGTCTGACGAGTACTCCTCGGTCTCGCTGCGGCCGTGCTGCTGGCGGCTGTGCAGGGACAGGACAGGGCGGGGAGCACGTGACCCACCCGGACAGACAGGCTGGTGGTCTGCTTCCGGACTGTCAGGCTTTCTAGCGGGTGCACTCGGGACAAGGCCCACCTCAGAGGTAATACAGAAAGTATGGAAGGGGGCGCTCTGCCTGGCCCCGTCACAGGAAGGGCTGAGGCTGGACCGCCCTGCTCTCTCCAGAGTCCAAGTGGAGCCCCGACCCCTGCCCTCACCTCTGGATCTCAGCGATCTCCGCCCGGAGGCGCTCGATCTCTTCCTTCTCCGAGGCAATCTGTCGGCGCAGGAACTGCTCCATGGCTAGGAGCTCCTCCTGCTCAGTCAGGATCTCATTCTCCTAAAGCAGTGACACTGGTGAGCACCTCTGAAAGTCTAGGAAAGGTCACTCTTCTGGGATCTCCTCTGTCACCCTGAACTGTTTACGCCCATACACACAACACTGGGGCTTCTCTGGTAGTAAAGAATCTGCCTGCAATGCAGGAGACCCGGGTTCCATCCCGGGGTAGGAAGATCCCCTGGAGAAGGAAATGGCAACCCACTCCAGTATTCTTGCCTGGGAAATCCCACGGACAGAGGAGCCTGGCAGGCTACAGTCTGTGGAGTCACAAAGAGTTGGGAGTTGGACAGGACTAAGCTACTAACACTTCACACATACACGTTAACACACACGTTATAGGAAAGCTTGTAATGCACACCCCTAAAATACACGGTTTCCCTAATTTCAAGAAAAGCTTTGAGCAAAGGTAGACTAACTTGTTTGGGAGGAATGACTAGATTTTCCTCAAGACATAAAACGCTACTTAGGAATCCTTGTTATGTAAAGGATGCACAGGAGGCCAGCCAGCAGGCACACAGCAGAGTACTAGGGACTGTTTCTACCCCCAGCCTTTCTGAACACCTTCTCACAGAGAGTCTGAGGGCCACAGGGGCCTTCAACAGTGTCACCAGGGAAGAAAGGCCCCAGTGACGTGCAGCTTTGTCAGTATCACCTGAAAGCAGAGCTGGTGATGAAAAAGTGTTCACAGAAGAAATCTTTCCTTCTCAACACAAGCAGAATATGCGTTTCTAAAACTGACATCTATCCAGGATCTAGCTAGCCCCTCCAACCCAGAGAAAAGAACCACAGCAGACAAAACTTAGGAGAGAACAGATGGGAAGCTATAGAAATGAGCTGGAAGCAGCCAAGGCCTACATTTCTTTCCAAACTAATAGGTAGTGGGAGGATAAGAACCTGTGACCAAACATGAAAGGCGCCGCAGTCAAGTTCACTTTAAAGTCAATGGCCCGAAGTCTCCAGTGTGCCTAAGAAACCCACAGAAGTCTCCAGTGCGTATAAGAAACCTCTCTCAGAGCTGTGCTCCTCACAGTCCCCTGCGTTTCTAAACACAGATGCTCATCCTTTTTATGAAAGCTAATGTTCCAAGAAATACCAGGATGAAAACTCTGAAATAAAGATGCATCTGGGACCTCACTCTCTCTTCAGGGGAGGAGAGTTACACGTCCCTGGTAGGTGTGACAGAAAAGGACTGACTTGTAGGACTTTAGTCATCTCCAGGATACAAGGATGGTTCAACACAAATCAGTGACTGTGATACAGCACACTAACAAAATGAAGGATAAAAATCATATCTCAAAAGATTCAAAGAACCACTTGAAAAAATTCAACATCCTTTCACAATAAAAACTCAACAAAGTGAGTATAGAAGGAATACATTGCCATGATATAG
Source organism: Tragelaphus eurycerus (assembly GCA_935064755.1). Taxonomy (NCBI): domain Eukaryota; kingdom Metazoa; phylum Chordata; class Mammalia; order Artiodactyla; family Bovidae; genus Tragelaphus; species Tragelaphus eurycerus. Next base: position 21,972,260 of record CAKXYN010000023.1, read on the forward strand.
CTGACATGACAGGCCTATTGCAGATAACATGGTACCCCAGTGAATGGCTCAAAGTATTTCTAAGATCAGAGGACAAGAGGCCCAGTCTCACCACTTCTGGTTATGCAGTACTGAAGTACCAGCCAGAGTAACTGAGCACGAACAAAGGTGTCCAAATTGTAAAGAAGTAAAATTGTCTGTTTACAGACAACATGATCTTACACACAGAAAACCACAGAATCCATCAAATAACTGTTAGAAGTAATAAATTTTGGAAAGTTGTAGGATACAAAATCAACATACAAAAATCAATTGCATTTCTACACACTAACTACTATCCAAAAAAGAAATTAAAAAAACAAATCCATTAAACAAAGAGGTGAAATATCTATATACTGAAAACAATAAAATACTGATGAAAGAAATTGAAGACACTAAAGATAAAATGAAAGGTACCTCATATTCATAGATTAGAAGAAATAATATTGTTAAAATTTCCATACTACCAAAGTGATCTACACATTTACTGGAATCTCTATTAAAATTCCAATGGGGTTTTGAGGTTTCCCCCAGAAACAGAAAAAATAATCCTAAAATTCATTCAGAACCACAAAAGACTGTAAGAACCAAAGCAAACTTTTTTTTTTTTTTAAGCCAAAGCAATCTTAAACAAAAGAACAAAGTTAGAGGCATCACCCCACGACCAAAACAGTCCAGTACTGGCATAAAAACATATAGACCAATAGAGCAGAACAGAGTCCAGAAATAAATCCACACATTCACGGTCAACTGATCTTTGACAAGGATGCTAATAAACAATGGAGAAAGAACAGTCTCTAATAAACGGTGTTGAGAAACTGGTTTTCCACAGGCAAAAAAGTGAAACTGAACCCTTACCTTCTCTCACTACACACACATCAATCACCTCAAAATGGACTAGAGACTTAAATATAAGACCGGAAATCATAAAATTATTAGAAGAAAACACAGGGAGTTTCTTAACATTGGTCTGAGCAAGAATTGTTTTAGATATGACCTGAAAAGCACAAACATACAACAGACAAATGGGATTGCATCAAACTGAAAAGCTTCCACACAGCAAAGAAAATGGAATGAAGAGACAGCCTATGGAATGAGAGAAAATACTGCAAACCTTACATCAGATGAGGGGTTGGTATATATAGGAAAAAGTTGAACAACTGTACAGCAAGAAAACCACCCAATTAAAAAATGGGCAAAGGACTTAAATTGACATTTCGCAAAAGAAGACATTGAAATGGCCAACAGATCACTGTCCTTCATCATCAGGGAAACGCAAATGAAAACCACAATGAGCTATCACCTCATACCTGTCAGAATGGCTTTTATCAAAAACACAAGAGGTAACAAGTGTTGGTGAGGACGTGGAGGAAAGGAACCCTTGTGCACTGTTAGTGGGAATGTAAATTGGTACAGCGACTGTGGAAGACAACATGGACGTTCCTCAAAAACACAAAGCAGAGCTATCACAGTTCTAGCAACGCAGCTTCTGAATGAATAAATGTAAACAGAACACTAAAGAGATGTTCCCTGCAGCATTATTCACATCAGTCAATATATGAAAACAGCCCAATGGCTGATGGATGAATGGATAACAATGTGACAAGCACATATTCATAAAACATAAGTATACACATGCCCACATAAATACACAACATAGACAACATAAACATACATATATATGTAACAAATATATTCTGACGTAAGAAGGAAATCCTGGCATTTAATAGCACAGATGAACCTGGAGGACATGATGATAAGTGAAACAAGCCAGATAGAAAAAGACAAATACCATATGATTTCATTGATTATTTGTGGAATCAAAGAAAAAGTTGAATTCATAGAAGCAGAGAGTACAACAGTGGTTACCAGGCCTGGGAGGGTGAGTAAAATAGGGAGGTACTGGGAAAAAAAAACACAGCTGCACTTGTGTTGAAGGCCTGTCTAGAGAGGTAATGCTGATGACGACACTGTGCTCAGTGGTGGATTATGCCACGAGAGTGTCTTTCAGGTGCTCGCATCACAGAAGGTAACTGTGAGACGGTAACTGACCGTGGCAATCATTTCACTGGGTGGAGGTGCATCAGATCATGTTTATACCTTAAATATATATTTTTCTTTTTTTTTTTTAAAGATCTTGCAAAATAGAGGAGGTACACTTACCTGGGCAAGAAGAATATTTATGACTTCCTCGTTTTCATTCATTTCTTCTTTGGAAACATCCTCTTTTGAAAGACTGGCTATTTCTTGTGCAATCTTGGTTTCACATTCCTGTCCAACAAGAGAAATGAAAGCACTGGTCAGCCCACTGTAACACAGTCAACAAACTTACACTGTCCCCATTCCTGAAATTTCCTCCTCAGCTTCTAGAACTGAAAAACTAAGAGTGACACAGCCAGCAGAACCTCCAGACGGGGGCATCTGCTAACTGGGGTTTGACAGTAACGTGTGGATCTCACGCTGTGGATGCACTGGAGGAAAATGTTCGGTTCTAGCTAACGTGCTCAGCCTTTCTGGAACCTTCCCATATAAACTGTTTTCCATGATCCTTCCTTTTTGGAGGGGGTCTACTTTAAGCCTACAGTTAGCTGGTTTTGCCGATGGTACCAACGGCAAGTAGCCACTGTCAAGTCAACTAGCCACTGTCTATCACAACACCGAACGTCTCCAACACCACAATGTACCCGTGGGCTCCTCCGCCACCTGTTGCCGCTGGAAACCACTAACCTGCTTTCCATTGCTCTGGTCTCACCTTCTTTTATGTTTCATATAAACTGAATTAATCAGTAAGCAGTCTTTTTCCTGGCACGTTAAATTTCACAACTCATCTATGTTATACCAGTAGTTTGCTGAGTAATATGCAAGGATATGAATGAACTCCAGTTTGTTTATCTGTTCACCAGCTGGTGGGCATTTCAGTCCTTTCTACTTTTGAGCTACTAATCAGACCTGTAAAAACCACTAAGTATCTGCTGTGTGAGGGAACATGCCTTCTTCTGCTAGATAAACACTTAGGAGTGGGATTGCTGTGCCAGATGATAACCTGATGCTTAACTCTGAAAGAAACTGCCAAACTGTTTTCCAAAATGACTGAAAACAGTCAAGATCAGTAAAGCAGAGCTCCAGCTGCTCTAAGTTCCTGTCAACACTTGGCATTGTTAATACTAGTCATTCTGGCTGGTGTGCAGCGGCTTCTCACTGTGACTGGGATCTGTACTTCCTCAGTGATGAACGATCTTCAATGTGCTTCTTTATCATCCACATATATTCTTTGGTAAAAACTTCAGTAAAGTGCTATTCAAACTTTTGCCTTTTTAAAACTGAATTTTTATTGTAATAATTGTACACTCTGGTGGGGGATATTAATAATGACGGAGGCTAAGCATATGGGGTAAAAGAGTATGAATTCTCTGTACCTTTCCCTCAGTTTGGCTGTCAACCTAAAACTGCACTAAAAAAAATACAACTTAAAAAATTGGTTTGTCTTATTAAGTCTGCTGCTGCTGCTGCTAAGTCACTTCAGTCGTGTCCGACTCTGTGCAACCCCATAGACGGCAGCCCACTAGGCTCCTCTGTCCCTGGGATTCTCTAGGCAAGAATACTGGAGTGGGTTGCCATTTCCTTCTCCAATTGCATGAAAGGGAAAAGAAAATGAAGTTGCTCAGTTGTGTTTGACTTGTAGCGACCCCATGGACTGCAGCCTACCAGGCTCCTCCATCCATGGGATTTTCCAGGCAAGAGTACTGGAGTGGGGTGCCACTGCCTTCTCCGTTATTAAGTCTAAAGAGTTTTTAATATATTCTAGTTCAAGAACTTTATCAAGTGTCTGTTTCTTGCAAATATGTCACAGCCTCTGGTCTGCATGTTCATCTAACAGTGTCTTTTGAAGAGTGTGTTTTGATAAAATATCAGATCAGATCAGTCGCTCAGTCGTGTCCGACTCTTTGCGACCCCATGAACTGCAGCACGCCAGGCCTCCCTATCCATCACCAGCTCTCGGAGGTCACTCAGACTCACATTCATCGAGTCAGTGATGCCATCCAGCCATCTCATCCTCTGTCGTCCCCTTCTCCTCCTGCCCTCAATCCCTCCCAGCATCAGAGTCTTCTCCAATGAGTCAACTCTTCGCATGAGGTGGCCAAAATACTGGAGTTTCAGCTTTAGCATCATTCCTTCCAAAGAAATCCCAGGGCTGATCTCCTTCAGAATGGACCGGTTGGATCTCCTTGCAGTCCAAGGGACTCTCAAGAGTCTTCTCCAACACCACAGTTCAAAAGCATCAATTCTTCGGCGCTCAGCCTTCTTCACAGTCCAGCTCTCACATCCATACATGACCACAGGAAAGACCATAGCCTTGACTAGGCGAACCTTTGTTGGCAAAGTGATGTCTCTGCTTTTGAATATGCTATCTAGATTGGTCATAACTTTCCTTCCAAGGAGTAAGCGTCTTTTAATTTCATGGCTGCAGTCACCATCTGCAGTGATTTTGGAGCCCAGAAAAATAAAGTCTGACACTGTTTCCACTGTTTCTCCACCTATTTCCCATGAAGTGATGGGACCAGATGCCATGATCTTCGTTTTCTGAATGTTGAGCTTTAAGCCAACCTTTTCACTCTCCACTTTCACTTTCATCAAGAGGCTTTTGAGTTCTTCTTCACTTTCTGCCATAAGGGTGGTATCATCTGCATATCTGAGGTTATTGATATTTCTCCCGGCAATCTTGATTCCAGCTTGTGCTTCCTCCAGTCCAGCATTTCTCATGATGTACTCTGCATATAAGTTAAATAAACATGGTGACAATATACAGCCTTGACGTACTCCTTTTCCTATTTGGAACCAGTCTGTTGTTCCATGACCAGTTCTAACTGTTGCTTCTTGACCTGCATACAGATTTCTCAAGAGGCAGATCAGGTGGTCTGGTATTCCCATCTCTTTCAGAATTTTCCACAGTTTATTGTGATCTACACAGTCGAAGGCTTTGGCATAGTCAATAAAGCAGAAATAGATGTTTTTCTGGAACTCTCTTGCTTTTTCCATGATCCAGCAGATGTTGGCAATTTGATCTCTGGTTCCTCTGCCTTTTCTAAATCCAGCTTGAACATCAGGAAGTTCACGGTTCACATATTGCTGAAGCCAGGCTTGGAGAATTTTGAGCAATATAGTTTACCAAATTTTTCTTTTACAGTTCATGAATTTTTGTATCCTATTTAAGAAATCACTCAAACAGCTCATACAACTCAATAACAAAAATTCAAAAAAAAACAAATCAAAAAATGGGCAAAAGACCCAAATAGACATTTCTCCAAAGAAGACATACAGATGGTCAACAAGCAAATGAAAAGATCAAATCATCATTGCTAATTATTAGAGAAATCCAAGTCAAAACTACAGTGAGGTATCACCTCACACTGGTTAGCATGGCCATCATTAAAAAGTCTACAAATAATAATCAAAAAAAATAAATAAATAAAAATAAAAAGTCTACAAATAATAAATGCTGGAGAAGTTGTGGAGAAAAGGGAAACTTCTTATACTGTTGGTGGGAATTTAAGTTGGTACAGCCACTATGGAAAACAGTATGGAGGTTCCTCAAAATACCAAAAGATAGAGTTGTCATACAATCCAGTAAGCCCATTCCTGGGCCTATATCCAGATAAAACTATAATTCAAAAAGATACGTGCACCCTTAATGTTCACAGCAACACTATTCACAATAGCCAAGACATGCAAACAACCTAAATATCCATCAACAGATGAATAAAGAAAATATATACACATATATCTATAAACACATACAATGGAACACTATTCAGCCATTTAAAAGCAATAACGCCCTTTGCACCAACATAGATGCAACTAGAAATGATCATACTAAGTAAAGTCAGTCCCCTTATATGTGGAATCTAAAATGACTCGAACTTATTTATGAAACAGCAAAAGACTCAGACACAGAGAACAGACCTGTGGTTGCCAAGGGAATGGGACCATGGGGGAGGAATAGACTGGGAGGCTGGGGTTAGCAGATGCCAACTATTATACACAGGATGGATGAACAACAAGGTCCTATTGTACAGCACAGGGAACTCTGTTTATCCTGTGAAAAAACCGTAACATAGAAGAATATGAAAAAGAATGTGTATCTGTGTGCATGGCTGATTCACTTTGCTGTAATTAAAACAGCACTGTAAATCAACTATACTTCAATTAAAAAAAAATTATGGCCTAAGCCAAAGTCAGTAAGATCTTCTCTGTTTTATTAAGTCTTAGTCTATGATTCATTAGGCACTTATTTCTATATATGTATGTTGTGTGGAAAGAGGGGAAAAAAGCTCTCTTTTTTGGTATATGGATATACAATTGTTACAGAACCATTTGTTGAAAAGAAAAAATGTCCCTAGTCAATTGTCTTAGCATCTTTGTTGAAAACTACCTGCCCATACATGTGTTGGTCTGTTTCTGGACTTTCTATTCTGTATGCCCATTCTTACTGAATACTGACTGTACTGATCACTGTAGCTTTACAGAAAATCTTCATTGGGTGATGAGAGTCTTCCAATGTAGTCCTTTTTCAAATTGGTTTAGACTATTCTAGGTCATTTATATTTCCACATAGATTTTTTTTTTCACAGAGATTTTAGAAAAGCTTACTAATTTCTACCAAAATCGCCTGTTTAAATTTTGATTGGAATTGAATCCACAGATGAACTTGGGAAAACCTAACATCTTAACAATATTGTGATAAAAACATATTTCTAATTTATTTATGTCTTTTTTAGGTGCACTATCCAATAGTTCATTGCAAACATACAGAATACAACAAACGTGTATATCTGATCTTGTATGTTACAGCATTGCTAAACTCATATATTCAATTTTGTATAGATTTCTTAAGATGTTATACAGAGACGATTACATGATTTGTGTATAAAGACTAATTTCTCTCCAATCCGTATGCCTTTTTTTTTCTTGTTTTGCTGCACTGGCTAAAACACCTCCAGTACAATGTTGAACAGAAGCAGTAAAAGCAGAAATCCTTGTTTGTATACCCAATCAATCCCAGAAGAAAACATTCAGACTTTTACCATGAAGTACAATGTAAATCACAGACTTTTTTTTCTGTAAATGCTGCTTATCAGGCTGAAAAGATAAGAGTTTTTATCAAGAAATAAATGTCAAATTCTGCTACACACTTTTCTGCATCTACTGATATGATCTTATCATTTTTCTTATTTTTAGTCTGTTAATATAATGAATCTTTAAAAGTCATTTATTCCTCAAAGTTGAAATCAACTTGATGGAACCTTTGGAGCATTCTGTGAATTAATAAGCAGACATGAAGACAGCTTCAAGAAACTAGCAAAGCAGAGGTAAGTAAGCCATCCCATTCTGTCTTGGCTCTGGTTTGTTATGTCACAGTTCCTTTATCCAAGAGGGATGCAGAAGCAAGAAAGGAAGCCGCACCCACAGGGGTCAAGACCCTGCGTTAAAGGTTGATGGGTGATAGCACACGGTGGACAATGACCACATGAGGCCTGGCTGGCCTGTCACTAAAACTTGATTCCAGGCCAAATCATGAAGGGAGTAATTAAAAACAGGCATTGTAAGCAGAGGAAAAAGGAAAAGGCACACAGGGCATCTGCAGGTCCTAGAGAGCACGGCAGACATCTCGTCGCTGCCTCCTCTCTGACAAAGCCACCGCCACGTCCATGCAAACCACCAGCCCTCAAGCCAGAGTACTGCAATGTCTGGTCTCTCAGCAGAACCACAACTGTGACCACCACGGACCACGTGGTCCCAGTCAGACAAATGCCAACTTGGTCCCTTGGAAGTGCTCTTGGACCCTGGTATTGAATCTGCACGTAGGTGTAAGAGGAGCCAGAGATGTGGACCTCAACCTCAGGCTGGCCGGGACACTCACAGAGTCCCAGCGCCAAGCAACACACTGAGCCAGAGGGAGACCGACAATCGGGCTTGCAAACCCTAAGCTCATCTGGCAGAACGTGTCACCTGCCTGTTTCCAGGAAAAGAAAACCCCTCCTGACCTTCGGTACCTCCATGTGTAAGGCCTCCAATTCCCCGGCAGCCTTTGAAATGTATCACCACTGCACTGCTTCTCACCCTGGAAACCTATTTACAAGTCCAACCAAGCCAGAAACAACAAAACTGACATCTTTTAGTCAAACAGTGTAATTCAAAAACTCAACTTCCTAAATTAAAGGCAGCACTTCCCTGATACCAAGCTGAAGGATCAATAATCAAGAACTGGAAACATGTGAACAAATCTCCATCAGGGAACTTCCCTTCAAAAGGGATTTGTTGTCATACTTAAAAAAAATAACTTAGAATGGTATATAAAAGATTTTAGTGCATTCTTTTTACATTTCATCATAAACATGATATACCAAAATAATAAATTTACTCACTTGTCTTTTAGCTTCTCTCAGTTTTCTCTTGAGGGCTGTCAGAATTCTTTGTACTTCCCATAACCTCTCCTCTTTCGATAAATCCTTTATCCCGCCCTGTAGATCTCGATGTAAACAATTCAAAAGAAACTCCTAGAAAGTAATACACCACACACTGAATAAGATTTCACGTCTTATCATCTTAAAAGACACATGCCATTTCTAAAGATGCAAAATCGACTACTTTTCAGTTATCGTTAAAGAAATGACATAAGGGCACAGATTGTGTTTTCAAGGCTATGACTGAAAAATCCTCCTTAGTTTTTCTGCCTGAGCACACTAGGTTCTAATCCATCAGCACACGTTGGTTCCCAGCAGTCGATTCACATCCCTTCCCCTAAGAATACCAACTACTAAGAAACAGGAACTTGGAAATGACAGGGAAGAAAAGCAAGCAGGGATCTGATGTGTTACATGCAAACAAAAGATGCAATAATAATCAAATGTAAGTAACTGTCTTAGTCTTGAGTTTCTTACTGGGCTTGCCAAGCACACACAACTGACTAGCACTATTTCAGAAGGACAGTGGGAAAGCACAGGATCTGGGGTTAAATCCTGGTTGTAAAAGTTGGTAATAAACCAGGTGACACAGACTAAGTTATTTATCTCTGCCAACTTTCATTATTCTCATCTGTAAAATAAGGCCGATAAAAGCAGCCTTGTTCAGATAAGGCAACATTTTTGGACTGCTTACAACATACCTGGCACCTTGCTGAACATTTTTTAACACATTATTTCATTTAAGGTCATCTTCAGATCAAATCTAGAAGAGGACTCACTTTTAAAGGCAATCCCCAAGTCTTAAGGAGGTTAAGCAACATGCCTAATTCAGTCAGTCAGGAGCAGAGCAAGAATTTCAAGCCAGGTCTTTTGATTTCCAAACTTGTGCTCTGTGTACCATGAAATCCTGACTTAATAAGCATGAATCAGTACCACATGGGAAGTTCTGGCCTTGGTGTGCCATGAAGAGAGTGCCCGAAAGCTACATACACACAGGAAGTGCTCAAGGACCAGGGACTCATGGGCCATCAGCACCCCAGTCTCCTGCATGGTCAGCGCGAGGGCGGCTCGGGGGCCGGAGGGCGGGCGCACACACACCTGTCTCCGGATCTCCTCCTTGATGCTCTCCTGGGTCTCGGGCAGTGTGGGCATCGTGGCCATGTTAGACCATCGCAGGGGCTTCGTCACTTGCTTCAGTGTCACATTTCCAAAGAGCTCTTGCACATGTGTGAAAAATACATAGAGAACACGATTGCTAATCTAAAAAAAAAAAAGGATTTGCAAGAAAAATATTAAAATCATCATTTCATTTGTGTCTATTGCCTAAGTACCTCCTTTAATCTTCAGGAGTCACAAGACATGCTTTGCTACTTAATGGCCAATTTAAAAAAGAGAATGAGAAAGTACGGGTTAAGTGGTAGACTCAGCACTATGAGGGACTGGGGGAAAAGCCAAGAAAGGGACGCAGAGGCTGATTATCATTGATTTATTCTGTTTTAGCACTAGAGCATTAACTGATTTTTTATATCCTATGTTCTTTATTTTCCAGTTACTATGAGGCATTCTAACACAAGCGACTGGATCAACCAAGAAACAGGGGAGCCTGTGGCTACAGAGCTGGGCTGAGCATGGGAACCCTCACTCCAGGGACAAACACCTTCTAGGAAACTCCAAAGCTCAGGATGGAGGAGCTAAGACACCAGGATGTTAGGTGGCTAAACAGCTAGTAAAAGAAACTGTTTCCTACCTAAAACTTACTCTGACAACACACCTGCATTTTCTGTGACACCATCATCCCTATTATAGAAATACTAAGTAACAATGTAATATTTCCCAAATTCTGAAAACTTAACTACCAGGAAATTTAAGGAACATCTTGTTTCCAAGCTATAAGCAATGAGCAATGAAGGAATCTTCAGTGAAAGAAAATACACTGTTATACGTAGCAGTGTGTGCTGTAACAGTGACCAACAAGTGCCCTGGTGTATTCACCAAGAGGGCTTAAATCAAAAACTGTAACCCCTCTCATTGTTCTGCCCTCTGTTTCTGGCCAGAGTGAAATATCAGTAACTCCAATAAAGGAACTCACACACTCTATGCCAGCTCCAAGTGAGCAGCAGGAAACAAAGACCAGGAATTTATGTTATAAAGAATCACAAATCACCACCCACCTCCTTGAAATGCCTCCCCAGGTTAAGATTTTATAAAATACTTTATATAATCTTCATGACTGAAATCTTCAGGTTAAGTCCCTGACCAAATGAATAATCTTAGGCCCCCCTGGGCGTGAGTTTGTATGTCTATATGACATGATTGAGCAGTAATGCTATTTGATGGAGTAACTGAAATCTTTAAAATTCTGCAGATGAACTGGGACTGTAGGTATCCTGGCTCCTCCTCCACTAAAGACAGGTCACTGTCATCAGGAGCTGCTTACAGACCTACACCCAAACCTGGACAATACCCAGATTTCACAGGCACAGCTAAAAGGCCAACATGCTCACTACCTTTCACATCAACACCATCCACACTGTGAAAGAAAACAGCAACACTCAGGCCAAGCCCTTGCCCACTGTCCCTGGCCTACTGCTTGGTATGACTCGGCAACAGGAAGTGCCCTCGCCCCAACCCCAAGGGCCCACACATGTGCCAGGAAGGCCATGTACCTGCACAGTGGGGCTGAGCACTATGGAAATGTTCTGGATGTTCATTTTTGTTTCCAGTTCCTTGGCAATAACATGGTCCATGTGCACGATGAGCCAGGAGATGAGAAGGCGGCTGCACTCGGGCAGCTCTTCCAGCAGGCGCTGGAACTCCTGCACCTTCTCGGCCTCCGAGCTCCGGCCACATGCCTCCTCGAAGCGAGGCAGGAGCTCCTTGGTCAGCAGGTTCTCAGGCAGGTCCCGCAGGTACTGCTTCAGCAAACTGGCCACCGTGTTCGGTTCATACTCTTCCAAGTTTGGAGATTCCTCTCTGTCGTAGGCTGCTTTCAGCTCATCCACCTTGGATTTAATTCCTGAGAACATTCAAATTCAGAACAAAAAGAAGTGTCAAGAAAAAAATCAAACACAAAGCTTTCTTCCCCAGCATGCCCATCATCACCCCTGGGGGAGATGGGAAAAGAGCCAACCTGGCATGTTAATTGTTTATCTGCATATCGTTCACATAATTCCTCCGTAAATAAGAGAGAAAGCTACACTCTGAGGACAAATTTAGCCAAACACTAAATGATAATGGAAAAACAATATTCAGAATAAATATCACAGCAAACACAGAAACATTAAACAAATATGCCAATCGATTCAGGGAAAATATGTTTTTAAAGATTACATAGGCAAAAGTTAAACTACAATTCGAGAATAAGCCTTCCTCTACACAAGTGGCCAACTGCTTTTTCTAACCAGTCACAAGACTGACAACATAAAATACAACTCAGTACACACAAGCACACTGCAAAAAGGTGTGTGGGTGAGTACTTTTTTATAAATATTGTATCAAATGAAAAGGTGAGCTCACCATCTAAATAAACTGTCTGAAAATTATTCCCCAATAAATACCTAATTTCTAATAATATCTAATTTCTACATTTAAATTCTTTACATGTTTTCTTAATCTGAAACAGGGTTAGAACCAAAAAAAAGTGAAACCTGGGTTACTAAAATCAAATTGTTTTGCTTTTCTTACTGGTCAGAAATAAACACACATAAATGTTTTTAAGACACTAAATATGTAAGTCTTGACTCCAATCTGCATTTAAGACAAAATTCAGTGACACTGACTGCTCACTCATGAGAGCACAAAGTAGCTTCCACTGTCTTCAATACTAGAAACTTCAGGCCAAGGTGTGACACCACACACACACAGAATACCACTCGGCTGTAAACAAGAATGAAATCCTGCCGCTGGCAACACCATGGCTCAACCTGAGGGTGTTAAGCTACATGAAATAAGTCAGAGAAAGACAAGGACTTCCTTTATGGAATCTGAACAAATGAAGCAGTGAATGTGACAAAAAAGAAACAGACTCAGACACAGAGAACAAGTTAGTGGTCACCAGAGGGGAGAGGAAGTGTGAGGGCTTAGAGGTAGGGAACTAAGAGGCACAAACTAAATGTGCAAAATAAACACACTCCACAGTGCAGCACAACGAATACGGCCAGTATTTCACAACAAGTATAAATGGAGTATAATCTTTAAAAATACTGAGTCACTGTGCTGTACCTCTGAAACTTCAAGAATACTGTACATCAACTATACTTTAATTAGAAAAAAACTTTAGGCCAGTTATTAAAAACAAGCCACAAACTGAGGCTGACATTGTAATGGTAAACATTACAAAACCTTTTAATGGCATCACAATAAATCAATAACTTAATCCAGCACTGACAAAATAAAACCAGCAATTCCAAATAGGAAAATAATAATATAGATTTTATTTTGCTATAATCTTCATTTTGAGGTGGAAAAGTTAGAAAATAATTCCTATTTTTCTTACTTTTCTGAATAAAATATGGTGAGAACTTTAACTGAAATTCCTGATGCCCTCCTCTCTCGCTCATGAACACCTTGTAGACTCATAATTTTGCCCCAGCTGTGCCTGCCTAGAAAACGGCACAAGTGAACAATTAGAATACGTGTTTAGTCTGTTACTCAGAAATTGTTACCAACATGCTTTCCTTTTAAAAACTGAACACTTCAAAGTCCCAGGTACAGAAAGAGCAGATGACAATAGATTAGTTTTAAAACTAGAACTTGGACATGAATAAGTATGAATCAAAGTTCTCCATGAAAAAGCGCTACTACTAGCACTCGAAAAGAGAAGTCACAGGCATAGTTTTGCAGTCCAGAATGCCGAATGCAGTGTTCTGCCCGAGCCTCACAAATAAATACAGAACTGATCAAAGCGGGTGCTCGTTCCCCAAGGAGCCAAGGACCAGGGGAGCAGCTCAGTGTCGAATAGAGAAGACATTCCACACCTCCAGCTCCAAAAGAATACAAACATAAAACATCAGGACAAAGTCCAAAGAATCCTCTGAACAACGCTGTAGGAACCTTCAGAGAAGCGTTCACCTAAAATGAAATTTCCTCATGCCTATCAAAATCATGAGCGAGGAGCAGCTATGTTAGTATTGTGTAGATCTTTAAAAATCCATCTAATTTTTCTTAAAAGGCAAGTTTTACATTTAGTTAAATGTGTTTATTTTATGTAACTAAGGAGTTATAAATTAAAATTCAGTGCCTAATTCATTTTCTTATTTTCTATAAAATAGCAGCATATTAGCCAAAACACTCTTAAATGACATGTTATCTGTGGGCTACGTAAAGGTCTCCCCAGTTATCAAACATGCCTGTCCTTTAACAAAGAAAGGGCATACCAAATCTACCTTCATATCAAATCTACCTTCAAGAAATGTGCATGAACCAATTAAATAGAAAAACTAAATCTAGTCTCTTTATTCTAAATGTGTATGATCTAATTCATCATGAACATGCATGAGCAACGACACATGTTACAGCCTCAGTCATAGGAAGGTGATGAGCGACAGCACGGATGTCACACAGGTAGGACTTGCATCCTGCACCAACACCAAAGCCACACCGCTTTGTAAGAACAGAGTCTCAATTTACCACACGGGTCTTATTTGACTTTAGACACCCAATAGGAATCACACTCCTGCCAAGTACGAGATGTTAGTTTTCACACACATGAAATGTAGGAAAATGGAACCTAGACTTCACTAGCATTATGTCAGAGCCACACCTGACCTAGAGGAATCCACCCCTGGGGTCTAAACACTTAGCAAGAACAGCCCATCCCTCAGCTGGACTGAGGAAAAACTCACATGACAGAGTCAGCACTGTGTCTCATGGCCAAGACACATCCTGGACGCAGATGCCAGATGCCTTCCTCCCTGCTGACCTCCTCCCGGCACCCAGCCTCTCGGGGGCGCCCAGATGAGGGGTGCTGCCCACACGCGCCAGGCACTGCACAATGAACCCACTGTGAGCCCTCCTAATGGAGGTGTGGGGATCGAGTAAAAAAGGCAGCGTGCACGTGCGCACACATACACACAGTGTGGGGGCCTTCGTTCACCAGGAAGGACCAAGGACATGAATGAGGCTTAGGACTCGTGTCACAAGCCTGCTCACAAGCATTCTGCTCCTTCCTTTAAAACACAGAGGCAAGCCGACCCGTAGCGAGCAGCGCAGCCCTCACCTGACACCCTGTAGATGCCCTCGCACTTCATGCCATGCTTCTCCACGTAGTCCACGCACTCCCGGAAGACCGCGGGCAGCCGCACGCCATCGTACATCATGGTCCTCTCCACCGCCTCGGCCAGCGGGATCCCGAAGATGGGCCTGAGGCTCGGGACGTCCAGCTGAGGCACCTCTGGCTCCTGAATCGGCTTCTTCTTCTTCTTCTTCTCCTTCCACTGTTTAACCACTTCAGCTGCTGTCAAGTCTTTTGACTTCTTCTCTTTATGCTTCTCCTCTTTGTGCTTTTCTTCTTTATGTTTTTCCTCTTTGGGTTTCTCTTTTATTTTAAAATCCTTCTCTTTCTTTTTAGAAAAGCTGGGCTTCTTGAAGACATGGATCCCCTTGGACCTCTTCATTTTGGAAGGACTTTCGGCTTCATCCCCCGAACTATCTTCTTGAAAGGCAGCATAGCCTTCAGCTACCAAAGAAACGCAGGAAGCATGAGTCACAGTCTGCTGAATGTCCCATTGTCCATTTTCTATGTTTAAAACAGGTCCAAAGAAGAGTTACCTGGCCTTGGCGACCTAACTTTTCACCATAGCCCAGCCCTCCTGTTCTTCCAGCCACTCATATCAGCTGAAAGGTGTTGCTGTGACATCTCTCAACCACAAGAGGGCAACATGCCCAGAGCTAGTTACCCTTGCAAGTGGTTTTATTTTATACATGTGTGCAAGAGGAACTTTTACAAACCAAATTACTGAAAATAATCATTTATTACTTCAACTTATTTGGAAAGAATCCCACCATCACACACAACATTCCTTCACAGTCGGAAGAACATCCTCTAACCTACACTTCTCTTAGCTTAGGTTTTCCTATTTAGTTCCTAGAATCTGAAGCCATCTCCAGTCACAACTGGAGATGCAGGACTGTGTAGGTGCGCTTTTCCTCTCCACTGCACCTGCCTCCCGGGTCTCTGGCTGGTGAGTTCCCTCTGGGGCCAGCAGCAGGGACGGAGCCTCCTCTGGGGAGGACCGACCAGGAAACCCCTAACCTCAAGCGTCGGCCATGCCCCTGAGTCAGAAAGCCTGGGTTTCACATTAACAGCTACTCAATATCAGAGCTGTCCTAGTTTGGCTTTCTTGTTTTTCGGGTCTTTTTAAACATCTAAAACTCTCCTGTTCTTTTCTTTAGCCAAATATCTTACAAGCTAAAATAGAAATTAATAAGAGATTTTAAAATAGATTAAAGGTATTGCATAAATTTCCCTCTGGTTAAAATACCACGAACTCCACATCAACTAGAATGGCAAAAAGTTCATTTGAGTTTTTCTGTAACATCTTACAGGAAAAGCCGAACTTTTCGGCCAACCCAATAATAAAAAGCTATTATCCTTCCTACAGAACAGGAATACCATATGGGTGTGTCATGGTATCTGCTTAAGAAAACAAATACACTATCTTTTACCATGTACCCCAACTGGCCTACACAAGCTCATCAAGACAGTAAGACTCCATAAGCACAAAATTTCAACATTTATTTTTCATACATTATTTAAAAAAACCAACTTAAGAAACCTCCACCAGAAAACTTTACCACTTCTGGAAATTCAGTATTTTTACTTGTGATAGTAAGACCCTAAAATACAAAAACTGAGATCCTAAAAAGAAAATGTAAAACAGGAGTCCCTGGATATAGGATGGCAGGTACACGTGACTAGAATAAAGCCACAGCACAGAGGAAACAGCACTTACTTCTTTTTTCCTTTTTCTTGAACTTTCCTTTCTTCTTCCCATGGTCCTTCTCATCGTCAGACACTACGTCGGGAGGTTCGTGGAGGCTGTCGTGGGGAGGTGAGGGCTCGCCCGTGCGGTACAGCCCGGGAAACTTGGTGGGGCTGATCTCCTCAGAGCTGGGGGTGCGGGTGAGCCCGCTGCCATGCTCCACCCTGCGGTGCTCACTGGGGCTGCTGGTGGGGGGCAGGAAGCACTCAGTCATGCTGCCTCCCTGATGACAGCGAGGAGGGCTTCTCGGTCACCTACCCATCACACCTGCGGGAGACACAGCATCACGGTCACCTGGTGGCCACCAACGCCCAGGGGCAGCAGACAGACACACAGCTCGGCAAACTCCCCCCTCAAGAGCCGTCGCTGGTTTTGTCATCTTGAGTTGCATTCATGCCTCACACAATGCCTCACACATGCACGTCAGTTCTC
Organism: Tragelaphus eurycerus; assembly: GCA_935064755.1. Taxonomy (NCBI): domain Eukaryota; kingdom Metazoa; phylum Chordata; class Mammalia; order Artiodactyla; family Bovidae; genus Tragelaphus; species Tragelaphus eurycerus. Next base: position 21,989,154 of record CAKXYN010000023.1, read on the forward strand.
AAAAAGCTGAAAGCACTGGATCTTCAAGTGTGAGGAAAATTAACCAAACACAAGGACACAGGACATCAAGGAAGGACACAGGGTTTCTCCTAAATAGAGCCTGCCGCTGTAAGGGGTTTCATTTTGATTGTTATCCAACAGAAAACCTTAATTTTTCTTAAATTATGACCAAACAACCATGAATAACAAGAAGACTCTTTATACAACTACACACACAAGAATATTCAGTATCATTAGTGAAATTTACAGAACAGGGACAGATGCAGTGATTCACACAGGTACAGGTCATTAGCTGCAGTTACATACCACATTAAACAATCCATGTGTTGATATAGCTAACAAGGTAGAACCTCATTTGCTCATTCCTAAACCATACACAAAACAGTTTTGCTAGAATGGACGCTACAAAGGACAAATGTGGATAAATAACAAGGTCCTACTGTGCAGCACAGGGAACTGTACTCAATATCATGTGAGAAACCAGAATGGAAAATAGGAAAAAGACTATATATGTGTGTACATATGTGTATAACTGAGTCATGGTGCTGGACAGCAATAATTAACACAATTTTGTAATCCAGCTATATTTCAATAATAAAATTTTTTAAAGAAATAATAAAAAAGTACAAATGTAAGAAAAGTTCAAGATCTGTTCACATTTTTCTTCTTCATTAGACAACAGTACACAGTTTAAGTACCATGTTCAAAAGTGAATTGTGTTAGTTCTTACTCTTCTTTAATGCTTCTATAATATTCACCTGAAAAACTACCAGAATTACTTGTTTCTTTTTGCACTGACTTAAGGTGATTCTGAAATTTTAAAAACACACAAACACAAGTGATAACTGGTAAATCTGACCATAAGCAAAGTCAAAAGACAACCAAATGTGGAAAAAAAATGTGTAAATTATGATAGCGAACTTTTCTAAAAAGTAGAGTTCTCACAAATCAATGAAAATTTCAACATAGCAAGAATGTGAAGCAGTTCACAGGAAAATGACTAATACCCACATGAAAATATCGTTCAAGTACAACTGCAATTTTAAGACCATAAGACGGTAAGTTAGAATTTTTATAACATCAGACTGGCAAAGAACAAAAAAGGTCTATAATATACCAGCATACCAAGTGCTGGTAAGGGTGTGAATATTCACTAAGGGGGAACATCCACCAACAGCTGAAGTATAAACGAGCAGTCTTTTCTGAAAAGCAACTTGGAAAAATCTATCAAAATTTTAAATGTGCTCTCTTTGATCTAAGAATTCCTCTTTTTAGGAACTTATCCTTCAGACATCCTTTTACAAGCATTCAAAGATGTGCACATGAAAATAATCATTTTAGCACTGTGAAAGCAAAGACAGCAAAATCTAAATGGCTATCAGACATTTAACGTGTCTTTTAGACACGTTAAATTAGGCTTCATCCAAATAATGGAATGTAAAGTCACACACAAGCCATCTCCGACATAGTAAACCATTGTTAAGTCTCCGAAGTTGTAAAAGAGGAGGGAGAGATTTTTTTTTTTTATTTTGAGCTTTACCATGCCTATCTATCACTTGTACTGCTATTATAACGTTTTTCAAATGAACAAGCCATGTTTTTATAGTCTTATAAAAATTGTTTTTGATAATATTTAATAGTTTGAGGAAAGCAATTTACAGCACAGTATCAACTTTTAAATACCTAAGCACACAAAAAATGTAAGAACAAGGGAACTTTAGTAACAATTATCTCTGAATTACAAGGTTATAAGTGATCTTTTCACTTTTTACATTTCATCAGTTTCCTACCAGTGCAGTATACATTATCACTTGCCTAAGCAGGAAAAACATTAAGTGAGAAATTTCATCAAAGGAACTGTAAGCATCGCTGTCACTCTGATTCTCTGGTTTTACTTCATGGGTCTTGACGGCTGGTGTTTTTTTTAAATACATTCTTTTCTTAACTGAAGGGATGAGAGTTTAAAGGGAGCTAAGATGCCACCAGCCTATCAGTTATACATCACAGGTGGGGAAACTGAGGTTTGAAGAGCGGAGAACGAAAACACAGGTGCGGGAAGGAGCACAGCTCGCCCCGGGCTGGGCCGCACACCTCCCTGCTCTCTGTCTCCTCTGCGCTGGCACCCACCTTCCTCCCAGGAGTCCTGCTCAGCCAGCTCATACTCGTCTTTCCACACCAGGCCCGCAGATGGACACAAGGAATCTTTCTGGAATGACGGGACAGTCTAGATTTGGATTATGGTGATGGTTACAAACTGTAAATTGACATTTTAAGTGGGTAAAATCTTATGGTATGCAAATTACACCTAAATAAAGCTGTTAAAAAAAAGGATCAAGTACCAGCACCCCTTTCTCCAGGAATCCCTGCTCATGCCTCACACGGCCCAGGGTAAGCCGTGCCCGCCTCCAGAGCTACAGAATCACGGAGCACACCTGGACGCCGCACTGGGCCTTAAGGACCTGTGCATGGGGCCATCTTGCCCAGTAATTCACAAGCCCAACATTTAACACAGCACAGGCTGCACAGGAAGTAGTCAGACGTTTCCTTAACCAACTAAACCAACTAACAAGTCTCTCCATGTTCTCAACACGCTGTGTCCCGCTGATGACACAAAGATGACAATGACCTGGCCCTCAGCCTCAACTTTTAATTACAGGAACAAAGAAAGGAAACCCATATTTCATTTGAGTTCTGTGGCTTCAGGAACTTTCACATCAACCTGACACGTCCTGTGAGAAAAGTGTTTTTCCAGGTTTACAAACTGTACAACTAAGGCTCAGAGAAGTGAAGTAACATATCCTACGCCACAAGGCAAGAGGTAAAACTGGGATGTGCTTGAATGTGTGGGAAACATACATTCTTTCTGCTAAAGTGCCCTCTGTGTACACGTGTACACACACACACACACACACACGAGAGCACACTTATGCCAGGAGCAGCAGCATATTAATGACACAAGCAGAAACGTGGGGCTTGTTATGAGAACAGCAAGAAGACAGGTCTGATGGGAGCAGATTCATGAAGAAGCAACAGAAGACATGGAAAGACAAGATGGTTCTGAACTGAGAGCCAGCTGGTACCGAGCTGAGGTGGCCATCACCAAGTTCAAGTCCAGAAGTGACAATGCTGGGGCTGCGAGGCACGAGGGCAGGACCACGAAGCACAGAATGCAGGTGGGTCTGGACTGCCCCCACTCTGTAGTCTGCACGCTGGACTGACAAGGAAGAGTCCTGTTCCTGACACACTGAAGAGATGATCTTGTGAAAGCCACTCCAGAGGAACAGCTGCTGCCCTGACTCAGCCTCGCACGGCTGGGAAGAGCGCCGCCAGCGCACAGGATGGAGCGAGGCCGGAACGGAGGTGCAGGGACGGTCCTGAGCTCAGGGAGCCACAGCACACCTCTGTGCCCTGAGTAAGCGGGCAGAGAGACAGGCCTCGAAGGGTCCACAGTGACTTTCATCATAAACAGCCAAAGGTGAGGGGAAAAAAAAAGAAATTCCTACTTCTGAGGCAAGAGGAGAAGTGATGTAAACTTGTCAACATTTAAGAAAGATGTCAGCACAGCTAAGAAAAAGACCGCACACTGACAGGCAAAGAAAGCAGACAGGTCCTCGAGATACGAGGACCAACACTGATCCCGGAGGGTGCTTCCTGCCTCTACATGGCAGACTTGCAGCAAAACATGCCAGAAACACCAGGGATGACAAAAGCCAGCCCTCTCAGAGGAAGGACCAGAAAGGGGTGGTCCTTCCAGACAGAAAACCTCAGAAAACGCAGTCTACTCCATTCAGCAGACAGACAACCCAGTCTACTCTGTGGTCTGCTGCTGCTGCTGCTGCTGCTAAGTCACTTAAGTCGTGTCCAACTCTGTGCGACCCCATAGATGGCAGCCCACCAGGCTCCCCCGTCCCTGGGATTCTCCAGGCAAGAATACTGGAGTGGTTGCCATTTCCTTCTCCAATGCATGAAAGTGAAAAGTGAAAGTGAAGTCGCTCAGTCGTGTCTGACTCTTAGTGATTCCATGGACTAGAGCCTACTAGGCTCTTCCATCCATGGGATTTTACTGGCAAGAGTACTGGAGTGGGGTGCCATTGCCTTCTCCGACTCTGTGGTCTACTCCACCACAGAGACACAACCATGACAGTATGGTACTGCAACAAGGGTGGACAGGTTAGTGAACAAAACAGAAAATTTGCAGAGGCTCGCATATATGCAGTCAACTGCCTGTCAACAAAGGTTCCAAAGGAATTCATGGGGCAAGGAAAGTCTTTAGCAAGTGGTGCAGAGTAACCATGTGGGGAAGAGAGAAGGTCAGCCCTCCATTGCATCACAACAAAGTGTGTATGACAAACTACAGACACAAAACTTCACTGCTAACAACTTAAAACTTCTACATAAAACACATTTGTGAGCCCTTGGAGGAAGAATTTCCCAGACAGGAACAGAAAGCAATTAACTACTGAATTAAAAGTCCACAAACTAGACTTTTAATCCAAAGCAAAACTTTCACTCATCAAAAGATAGTAAGAAGAAAATTAAGAGTCAAGGCCAAGACATGGAGAACACACTTACAGTGTGTGTGTGTGTATGTGTGTCTCACAAAAGACTTAAACCCAGGATATATACAGAACTACAGTTCAACAACAGACAATCCAAAACAAAAATGGGCAAAGTCAAGCAAACAATTTACAAAAGAAAATCTATGACTGGCAATAAGCCCATGAAAAAACCTCCACATCACTAAACATCAAAGAAATGGGAATTAAAACCACAATGAGCTATCAACAGACACCATCCAGAATGGCTGACGCACAAACAAAACTATAATTCCTAAGGCTGGTGAGGATGTGTGGCACTAGAATTTAATACACTGCTGGTGGGAATGTTTAACATTTAACCACTTTGGAAAAGTATTATTCTTTGGCAGTATCTAGTTAAACTCTTACCATATGACCCAGCAATTCCACTCCTGAGTATTTACCCCAGAGAAATGGAAACATATTCACACATATTCACATGATCAGAGTAGAGTAACTGTATTCATAACAGATAAAAAACAGAAACACATTGCCATTAACAAACCTGGATAAACGAACGGTAATATATTCACACAATGGAATACTAGCATTTTTTGAAATGAACAAACTAGTCATCCATACAACAAAACAGATGAACTTCAAGACAGCACTGCAGACACCCGAGATTACATAGTGTATGACTATTTATATGAAGTTCTGGAAGAGGCAAGCTCATCTCCATCACAAGAATCTAGAACTGTGGTCCTGGGGTTTGGGGAAGAGGCAGGGACAGAGTACAGAGCAGCTAGAGAGAACTCTCCAGGTTGATGGCTGTGTTCTATGTCCTGACAGGCACGTGGGCTATACACACATACGCACTTGCTTAAACACATCTTAATGAAATACCGCAGACACACACCACTGTGTTAGTTTCAGGTGTACTGGAGCTTTGACATTCACATCCATTTTGAACTGACGACCAGTGGTGAGCCTAGTAACCACCTGTCCCTACACAAAGTTATTTCAACATTATTCCACATTCCTTACGCTGCACGTCACCTTCTGAGGCTTTTCTTTTAATAACCGGGGGTTTGCACCACCTGATCCCCTTCATCTATTCAACCCTCCACCTCCTTCCCTTCTGGCAACCACACATTTGTTCTCTGTAGCTATGAGTCTATTTTCATTTTGTCTTATTTTTCAGATTCTACACATAAGTGAGATCATATGGTATCTGTTTTTCTCTGTCTGACTTATCTCACTTAGCAAAATGCCCTCTAGATTTACCCATGGGGTCGCACACACACAAAAAAATTAAACTGTGCCTATCACTGAATTATCGATCTGATTTCGGTGTTGACCATCTGGTGATGTCCATGTATAGAGTCTTCTCTTGTGTTGTTGGAAGAGGGTATTTGCTATGACCAGTGCATTTTCTTGGCAAAACTCTATTAGTCTTTGCCCTGCTTCATTCCATATTCCAAGGCCAAATTTGCCTGTTACTCCAGGTGTTTCTTGACTTCCTACTTTTGCATTCCAGTCCCCTATAATGAAAAGGACATCTTTTTGGGGTGTTAGTTCTAAAAGGTCTTGTAGGTCTTCATAGAACCTTTCAACTTCAGCTTCTTCGGCGTTACTGGTTGGGGCATAGACTTGGATTACTGTGACATTGAATGGTTTGCCTTGGAAACGAACAGAGATCATTCTATCGTTTTTGAGATTGCATCCAAGTACTGCATTTCGGACTCTTTTGTTGACCATGATGGCCACTCCATTTCTTCTGAGGGATTCCTGCCCACAGTAGTAGATATAATGGTCATCCGAGTTAAATTCACCCATTCCAGTCCATTTTAGTTCGCTAATTCCTAGAATGTCAACATTCACTCTTGCCATCTCTTGTTTGACCACTTCCAATTTGCCTTGATTCATGGACCTGACATTCCAGGTTCCTATGCAATATTGCTCTTTACAGCATCGGACTTTGCTTCTATCACCAGACACATCTACAGCTGGGTATTCTTTTTGTTTTGGCTTCATCCTTTCATTCTTTCTGGAGTTATTTCTCCACTGATCTCCAGTAGCATATTGGGCCCCTACTGACCTGGGGAGTTTCTCTTTCAGTATCCTATCATTTTGTCTTTTCATACTGTTCATGGGGTTCTCAAGGCAAGACTATGCCAAAGCCTTTGACTGTGTGGATCACAATAAACTATGGAAAATTCTGAAAGAGATGGGAATACCAGACCACCTGATCTGCCTCTTAAGAAATCTGTATGCAGGTCAGGAAGCAACAGTTAGAACTGGTCATGGAACAACAGACTGGTTCCAAATAGGAAAAGAAGTACGTCAAGGCTGCATATTGTCACCATGTTTATTTAACTTATATGCAGAGTACATCATGAGAAATGCTGGACTGGAAGAAACAGAAGTTGGAATCAAGATTGCTGGGAGAAATATCAATAACCTCAGATATGCAGATGACACCACCCTTATGGCAGAAAGTGAAGAGGGGCTAAAAAGCCTCTTGATGAAAGTGAAAGTGGAGAGTGAAAAGGTTGGCTTAAAGCTCAACATTCAGAAAACGAAGATCATGGCATCTGGTCCCATCACTGCATGGGAAATAGATGGGGAAACAGTGGAAACAGTGTCAGACTTTGTTTTTCTGGGCTCCAAAATCACTGCAGATGGTGACTGCAGCCATGAAATTAAAAGACGCTTACTCCTTGGAAGGAAAGTTATGACCAACCTAGATAGCATATTCAAAAGCAGAGACATTACTTTACCAACAAAGGTTCGCCTAGTCAAGGCTATGGTCTTTCCTGTGGTCATGTATGGATGTGAGAGTTGGACTGTGAAGAAGGCTGAGCGCCGAAGAATTGATGCTTTTGAACTGTGGTGTTGGAGAAGACTCTTGAGAGTCCCTTGGACTGCAAGAAGATCCAACCAGTCCATTCTGAAGGAGATCAATCCTGGAATTTCTTTAGAAGGAATGATGCTAAAGCTGAAACTCCAGTATTTTGGCCACCTCATGCGAAGAGTTGACTCATTGGAGAAGACTCTGATGCTGGGAGGGATTGAGGGCAGGAGGAGAAGGGGACGACAGAGGATGAGATGGCTGGATGGCATCACTGACTCGATGGATGCGAGTCTGAGTGACCTCCGGGAGCTGGTGATGGACAGGGAGGCCTGGCGTGCTGCGGTTCATGGGGTCGCAAAGAGTCGGACACGACTGAGCGACTAATCTGATCTGATCACTGAATTATAAATTACACCTCAATAAAATCTCACAGATTAGGAAAAAAACCACAGATGCTATGCACGGATGATCACGAGCCATTAAAAATATGAACTCTCCTCAAATGTTGCTACTCTCACCCTAATGGGTGACATCCCCTCCCAGCCCCTACACCCAAAATCACTGCAATAGGAATGTTTATTTCCAGTCTTTCCCAAATGAAAGCCTATGGCTATCTGGGAAAAATCTCTCTCCAGAGAGAATTTAAGGAAAAAAATGTGACGGTAATAACTAACAAAAACTATTAAAAGTACTTCCATACATCTAGAATTTTACTTTAGAATCCCCCCAAAATTATACCTTTAAAATTAAATATTTCATGTAAAAAGAATAGTTATGACAGTTTTAACTGGGGTAAAGCCAAAAATAAGTTTCACAAAATCAGACTCAAACTTAAGACTTAAAAAACTTCACTCCTCCAAAGAACCAGGATATACACTGTTCCCAATAGTCTCTTCTGCTCATGTACCGGTGTTAATCAGCACATGTAAGAGGAGCCACTCAACCATGCCAAAGGACAAAGCAGTATCAGCAGGAAAGACCAACTGCTAAACTGAAGTCTCCTGAAATGAGGTTTTGAAAATAACTCCAATGATTCATTAAACTTGATAATATCTACACAAAGGCCTCTTCCAAAAAACCAACAGCTTGCTTAACTAGTTCACAAGTTAAACAAATCCAGTATTTATAAACGGATTTTTATTAAATACAGCCTAAAAGTCAGTGGAAGCAGCTTTTCCTTGTTTTTATGGTTTTAAAAAATAATCTGTAAATTAAAGTCTCTAACCTAAATCTCGACAAGGGAATCCAGATACTGGCTCGTTAGAACATACTGAGCACTGACCTCCCCCCGCCCCATAACCTACTGTCCGGGGATGGTCAACTTCATAAGCACATGTGCATGCAAAATACATTCTTGTTCTTCAAATTTTCTCAGAATTAAAGAGCATCCAGATCGCAAGGGGCCACTAAGCACCCAACACTATACATGCAGAGACCCATCAGAGCACACCATGAGCTCTCAGGGTGCAAGGGACAGAGAGATGATCCTGAAGGACTCCTAGCGGGCAGGAACACAACAAGCAAATTACAAAAGATCACGATCGATTTGCCAACAGGACACTGGAGATTTACAGACAATAAACAAACATATTCAAAATTCTGATATGAAAACCAGTTTCAACAACCACCTGAGTGTACAGGTAGAATAAAGATACTTCAGACACACAGCGGCAAGGACTGTATTCCCTGTACACTTGCCCAAGAGACTTGACGACCTGAGATGCGACCTGATGGGCAACAAGGAACCAAGAAAAGTAGGCCTGTGGCCAGCTGGTGACACAGTCCCTGTGACCCCAGGGAAGAAGGGTTCCAAGACATCTGCCTGTGCGGAAAAGAAGAACAAGACTGGAGCTCTGGGAACAAATCCATCATAAGAACAGAGTAAAAAACAAGTAACAGTAAGAGAGAGGACCATTAACTTTAAGAAAAAAGGTAGACAGGAAAATGAAACCGTAGTCCTCTGCCTGGCTCAGGATTACACAGTGCTTCTGTAATAACCACAATGAAAACGATGGATGCTGACTGATGGAACCAAGCACTGTGCAGGCCGTGACTATGCTGGAGGGCTGGGGACAGCGAATCCGGGGAGGGTCTCAGAGACCCAAATCCTCATCCACCTAACGCCCAGGTTTGGAGAAGGCAATGGCACCCCTCTGTAGTACTCTTGCCTGGAAAATTCCATGGATGGAGGAGCCTGGTAGGCTGCAGTCCATGGGGTCGCTAAGAGTTGGACACGACTGAGCGACTTCACTTTCACTTTCCACTTTCATGCATTGGAGAAGGAAATGGCAACCCACTCCAGTGTTCTTGCCTGGAGAGTCCCAGGGACGGGGAGCCTGGTGGGCTGCTGTCCATGGGGTCGCAGAGAGTCGGACACGACTGAAGCGACTTAGCAGCAGCAGCAGCAGCAACGCCCAGTTAACAGAGGACATTTAAAACTGCCATCTTCAAAAACAGCAGTTTAAGGGTATTACTTAGGTAAAGGAAATAACCACCAAAAGAAATAGCTGAAAGGAAAGCTTCAGCTATAAAACTCGGGGGTGGGGGGCGGGGGCAAGGTGGGGACCAGCATTTTGCCTATGAGCCTTGACACTGGGCTGGGGTCCCCAGGGCCACCCGGGGGTCGGCAATTCGCTAGGAGGACTCACATCAGTAAGCACACAGTTACGCTCAGGCTGAGACTTATTACAGAGAAAGGATACAGAGCAAAAAAAAGCCAAGGACAAGGGGCTGAGTCCAGAGGAACCAGGCGTATGCTCCCAAGGGCCCGCTGGCAGGGGAGACACAGGGACACATATGAAGCGCCAGGGGTTTCTGCCTGCTCCTCCGTCAGCCCACAGTCCCTGAGGAGCCCGGTCACAGCGGCGTTCTCTGCGGAGCGGGTACTTAAGTCCCAGACTCCCAGAAAGAAGGCAGGCACTCTGCATCAATCAGGCTATTCTACAAACCACTGAGGCCCAGTAACCACACTTCTCACACAAAAGTTTATAGGCCATAAGGAACTCTACTCATCAAAGGATTTCTCTTCAGACATGAATATTACTATTCAGGAAAAAAAAACAAAACCAAGTTTACGAGCTGAGATGAGGCAAATAATCCTTCAGACGAAGCAGATAAGGCTTAGGGAGTTTCCTATTGTCCACAGCGAAGTCCCTGCCACGCTAACACGTGCGAGGTTCACAGCCTGTGCCCGTGACGCACAGCAGTATCCACAGGTACAGAACCATACACACCCCACAGACCAACTGTCAGCCCTCTGGGTTGTTACGTAATTGGTCCTTTCAAAACTCCCAACTTTTCTTCAGGTCTGTGAGGACAGATGAGCCTGGTGGGGTTGCAAACAATCGGGCATGACTGAGTGACTAAACAACAAGTACTTTAATAGACGTTTTACTCGAGTTACTGTTTCTTTTCTGTAGTCGTCTTATATATCATCAAACTTAATTTTTATTTTCATTTCTCCCCCCACCCCCAGGGGCTTAGCCAAAAAACTTGTAATTAGTGCCCCATATGCCACAGAGAAATTCACTGAATGACGCAGTGATTTATGTTTTCCACTCAGCTTCTCAACATTCTCAGTGTCGTTGATTAAAATATGCCTAAGAGGGCTTCCCTGGTAGTCAGTGTCCAACACGGGGGACACGGGTTCGATCCCTGCCCCAGAAGACTCAACATGCTGCAGAGCAACTAAGCCTGTGTGCCGTAACTCCTGAGCCTGTGCTCTAGAGCCCGGGAGCCGCGATCTGTGCTCCACAACAGGAGAAGCCACCACCACGAGAAGCCCAGGCACCACTGGCAGGTAGCCCCCATTTGCTGCAACTACAGAAAGTCCATGAACAGCAATGAAGACCAGCACAGCCAAAAGTAAATAAATAAATAATAAAACATCTCTAAGATATATGTTATCAAAATCAGTTTAAAAGATGTGAAATTCCAAAGTTCATGATAGTGAACACGAACATATAAATGTCTTTTTAAGGCTGACAATAACTATTACATGACTATTAACAAGAAAACAGAAAAATTAACATTTTAGGAAACTGATATAATGCAATATAAAATCAACCTCTGGATGAAACAGAAATCTGCAAAGCACAGACCATGTCCATTATTTAGGTGAACATAAAAACTCTGAGGTTCAGAACTCCAGGCGTCAGGAAATGAGCAGCCAGAACATACAGTATCTAGCAGCCAGAAATAATTCCACCTCTGCCTGGGCTGAAAGGCTGGGGAGGACACAGTTCAGTTCTGCACACAGCTGTCCAAATCAAAGGGCATATATGTATAGTAAGTACGGAGAGAAAAGTCCACTGCCTTTACACAAAATCCAAAGTGCTATATCATAAGCAGTCACAAACACTGAGGAGCAAAAAAAAAGTTTTCTTATAAAAAAAATCTTGTGACCTAAGTGGAAAGGAAATCCAAAAAAGAGGGGGTATGTGTATATATATAGCCAATTCACTTTGCTATACAGCAGAAATACAACACTGTAAAGGAACTATACTCCAATAAAAATTAAATTTAAAAAAATTTAATAAATATCATTTGGAATGATATTTCAAATAAAACAGCACATAAAACAGCACATTTTTAAAGTAATAGGTGGGAGACAGGTGGTATCTTTCCTGCCACATCTCATATAATCACATGATCTAGTCTCAAGCAAATCTTAAATCAGAACTTAGCTTGGAACAGGGGAGCCCAATAAACCTCATTTAATAATTTTTAAAATGCACACCATCAGTTACAATAGAAAGTGGGTAAAAGCATCTAGCCCATTGTTCCCCGACAGTGCGCAGAGGGACCCAGGGCACTGCAAGCAAACTCCACGGGTCTGGGGTAGCTCAAACTGAGGGAAGCACAGTGCTACTCGACACCGGTCAGACACTGCACAGCTAACAGAAAAGAAGGTGGCTTCCAACACTCGACTGTGCACATCCCCTTCAACAGCATACCTTCATAGAGCAGGGGTTTTTAAAAAATCAACATGGAACAAGAAATAAGGGTGGTGATGTTCAATCTGAATGCAAAGTATCATAAGTTGCACAGTGTTTAATGGACACACAGAAACCACTAATTTTAGTTAAGATTAAGATAAAAATGAGGTTCTCTTTCAGCTTATGTGTATTACTTTTTTCAAATGGCTACTAAGTTGCCTGTCAAGTGGGCCTTAGTAAGCATCACTAGGAACAAAGCTAGTGGAGGTGATGCAATACCACTTGAGCTATTTCAAATCCTAAAAGGCAATGCTGTTAAAGTGCTGCATTCAATATGCCAGCAAATTTGGAAAAGTCAGCAGTGGCCACAGGACTGGAAAAGGTCAGTTTTCATTCCAATCCCAAAGAAAGGCAATGCCAAAGAAATGTTCAAATTACCACACAACTGCATTCATCTCACACACTACCAAAGTAATGCTCAAAATTCTCCAAGCCAGGCTTCAACAAGTACATGGACCATGATGTTCCAGATGTTCAACCTGAATTTAGAAAAGGCAAAAGTCTGTCTAGTCAAAGCTATGGTTTTCCAGTAGTTATATATGGATGTGAGAGTTGAATTACAAAGAAAGCTGAGTGTCGAAGAATTGATGTTTTTTTTAAACTGTGGTATTGGAGAAGACTTTTGAGAATCCCTTGAACTGCAAGGAGATCAAACCAGTCAATCCTAAAGGAAATCAACCCCGAATATTTACTGAAAGGACTGCTGCTGAAGTTGAAGCTCCAATACTTTGGCCACTTGATGTGAAGAACTAATTCACTGGAAAAGATGCTGATGCTGGGAAAGTTGGAAGGCAGGAGGAGAAGGGGATGACAGAGGATGAGATGGTTGGATGGCATCACTGACTTGATGAACATGAGTTTGAGCAAGCTCCGGGAGTCGGTAATGGACAGGGAAGCCTGGTGTGCTGCAGTCCACGAGGTCTCCAAGACCTCGCAACTGAGCGACTGAACTGAACTGAAAGTTGCTAAGACATAAATATGTATTTAGTTGTGTGAGCCTAACAATAAAATTTAACATACTATTAAACATTTCCATTAGGCTGACACCAGGTCAAATACATAAGATATGTATGAGGCTGAAATATCAAGTCATAAAAGAAATGAAAGATGCTTGGAATCAAGACAAAAGGACTCAGAAGTCATCTAGAAGATGCTTCCACTGGCCAAAGATGCCAAAGAGAACCAATAAAATTAATAACTGCCATGAACTGAAGTATCAAGTATATTTAAATCCACAAGTTCATAAAGATATTTAAAAATAAAAATTCACTGATCACCTTGGAGGATATGAGAACTAGAGAACCAAGTAGTTGTTTGGAATAACTGGCAAATAAAGGGGGAGGAGCATTTATTCTGAACCTCCTATACAAAGTATAGTTCAGCCAAGTTTCCTTTTATCAACATCTTCCATGCAATAAAGAAATAAAAGACTATCACCACTTAATAAGCAATTTAAAAATAGATACTGGCAACAATGGTTGTTAATATCACAGACAAAAAAGAGACACCGGCCTAGAAAAATTAAACTGATAAAACCTTATTCTGATTAAGTCTCAAAATATAGGGACATACAATTTAGTTTATTTAGCTAATACTAAAGAAAAAGAGGGGAAGGAAGAAGAGTGGGAGAATGAACATAAAAATTAAGAGACTGAAGACCGAGAGGAGAAGGGGACGACAGAGGATGAGATGGCTGGATGGCATCACCTACTCAATGGACATGAGTTTGGGTGGACTCCAGGAGTTGGTGATGGACAGGGAGGCCTGGCATGCTGCGGTTCAAGGGGTCGCAAAGAGTCAGGCACGACTGAGTGACTGAACTGAAGACCCAGTATGAGAAGACAAGCCACAGACTAGGAGAAAACATTTGTAGAAGACATACCTGATATAGGACCACTATCCAAAATACACAAAGAACTCTTAAAACTCAACAATACGAAAATAAAACAATTTAAAAATGGGCAAAAGACCAGAACAGAAACATCACCAAAAAAGACACAAATGACAAATAAGCATATGAAAAGATGTTCCATATCATATATCATTAGGGAATTACAAATTAAAACAGCAATAAACGTGACAAAAGTAAATCTAGATTAAAAAATTTTTTTTCATAACTGTGTGTGGTGATGAATGCTAACTAGATTTACTGTGGTGATCATTTCATAATACATACAAATATCAAATCTGGCTCTCAATTTGCAGTGCTTCTGATTTAATTTAGCTTCCAAATGATTATGATCATGCTTCATTTTATCAAGGTATCACTCTGAAAGCAACTCCAAACAAGTTCTGCTAGCATTTTTGTAGTTCAGCTAGTATTTTTGTTTTTAATTACTTTTAAGGCAAAAGCTTTACATTTAAATATCTATACAATCTTTCCAGGTGATCAGTTTGATGCACTTCATTCAAACTGATCAACTGCAAAGAAAGAGACCTAGCGCCTGGTGTACAGTAAGCACTCAATAAATAAAAGCCTCATTCCACGATTTACACTATGATTGTTTAGAACAGAAGATATACATGTTTACATGTTCTTTGCTCGTATGTGTATAAAACACCTCTGGAGGAATATACCAGAAAAGATTAAGTTGTGATCTTTTCAGTGTTATCCTTAATGGCTCACCCAGACCCCCAGTCCTCAGTAAAGAAATTGGGAGAGAGCCTGATGGTGAGAGTGTGGCACAGCTGCAGGTCTAAGTACCATCACCCTTCATAGATGGGGTTTCCTTATCTGTCAATATTGACACAGACCTGCCACAGCACTGCCAAGATTCAACAAAATAGTATTCATGGTCTACAGCAGGTACTCAGTAAGCAGCAACAATAATAACTACACAAAAGCAACAATATAAAATTCCTGGACAAAACTTGAGATTTTATAAACTATATCCTCCACCCATAAAAGTGTGAAAAAGGAAGAGTTTTACTGCTTTTTCTTTCCTTGACTCCCATTTTAAATAACGTTCGGAAAATCGTAAGTGCACTGTTAAAAAAAAAAAATCATAAACAAATGTAAGAAGCCAAGAAGAAACCTGGAGAAAAAGTACTGGCACTAGACATGACAATTACTTTGCAAACTAATAAAAACAAAAAGCGATTGAGGATTTGAATCTGAAGCAAATACTTCTAAAATGAAAAAATAGGGAATTTAAAAGATTCTGTTTTTCAGCCACCAATTTTCTAAAGAGGAACAAGTCTGATGCCCAACACTGGAGGGTGTGATGAGCCAGTCACGTGCTACTGGTAGAAGTGCAAACTGATTCATTCAGAAGACAATTCAGCAGCATCTACCAAAAATTAACACTCTGACCTAGCAAATTCACTGTTAAACCTTGTCCCCCAAATAGACAAAAGTAAGCAAAAGCACTGTTTTTGATGGCCAAAAAACTTTTATTATGCTGCATCTCTACAAGCACCTCAAATTCTTTAGGAAAAAGGCAAAGAACAGAGAAAAATACTAACCCAACTATATGCTGTCTACAAAAGACTCACCTAAACTATAGTAACAGAGGCAGCCTAATAATGAATGGAGTGCTAAATAAACAGATGGAGTGAGCCTGAGTGCTCAGTTGCTATATTGTGTCCAACTCTTTGCAACTCCATGGACTGTAGCTCTCCAGGCTCCTCTGTCCATGGGATTTCCCACGCAAGAATACTGAAGAGGGTTGCCATCTCCTTCTCCAAAAATGATAGCTTAAGGAACTCCAAAAGTTCACCCTGAGAAGAGCCAACTAAAACCAGTCAGAATCCACTTTAACCCTGGAAACTAACCAGAAGCTTGTAGCAATTCAGGGAGCATTTATTCAAGAAAAACAGTTGAATCTTAGTGAGAACGCAGGATTCTATGATATTTAACTCACTCTGATCCTATCCTGGGCTTCCCAGATCAGTGGCAGCCTTAAAAATAACAGCCCACATTCCCAGCACTGGCACAGGAGAACAAACCTCATTCGCAACCAAACTGAACTATTCCAGTCTCTCTGGAAGACCAACCTGCAGAAGCAGCCTGCCTTATCTCACCTAAATGTAGTTACCTCAGAACTTTCCCCATGCCTAGGGCTACGCCCGTTAGGGGGCAGCCAGAGGGGTGTTAGCCGTGCTGCCTCCTGAAGCAACAGGAGTGAACACTCCTCCAAACCATGAGAACAAAGGCTGAGCAGGGAGATGTTCTGGGGAACAAAGACCTTGAACTGCTGCAACAAATTCCTGGAAATCAGGAGAAATGTGGATGCCCAGCACCACGCACATGCTCAGGACACAGAATTCCCTGGTTCATCATTTTTCCTTGCAGTACTGTGACTGTGTCAACCCACTGCCGTCTGGCTCCTGTGGTTTCTGATGAGAAGTCAGCTGATGATGACACTGAGGATCCCTTGTATGTGACAAGCCACTTCTCTCACTACTTTCAAGATTCTCTCCTTGTCTTTAAACCAGTCGATTAAGAAATGTCTTAGGTGGATCTCACTGAGCTCATCCCACCCAAGAAAGCCCTCCCCACTCACCTCTGGATGATCTTGACATCTGCACAGACAGAAACAAAGGCTAAGACTAAAGCTGTCAAGTGGCTGAGTGCTGAAGCTACACCCAAGAAATACACAGCTGTTCTGGCAGCTTACTGGTCTGCTAATGACTGGACATTAGCAACCAAAAGAATAAAACAGGAATAAATGTAACCAAGAAGGTGAAAGACTTATACACGGATAACTACAAAACACTGCTGAGAGAAGTTAGAGTAGACCTAAATAAACTCCTTTTTAATGACAAAGTATTGCTGTAATTCAAAATGATCTATAGACTCAAGGCAAAATTTCAACAAGCCTTTATTGCAGAAATGGAAATCTGATCCTCAGTATGGAATCGCAATGGGCCTCGAATACCCACACAAAAATAATGAAGAAACAAAGGGGGAAGACTCAACACTTGGTACTTTCAAAAGCAATTACAGAACTAGAGTAACCAAAACAATGTGGCACTGGAATCAGGGTAAGCATCCAGACCTACAGAATCGATGTGAAGAGTGCAGAATAAACCCAAACATCTATGGTCAACTGATTTTCAACAAATGTGTCCATTTTTACTCCATGGGGGAGAAACGGTCTCTTCAACAGATAGGAACGGGATAATTAGATTTCCATGCACAAAAAACAGGCCCTATCTCAGACCATATACAAAAATTCACTCACAATGAACCAACGCCTACATATAAGAACTAAAACTATAAAACTCCCAGAAGAAAACACAGTGTAAATCTTCACACCTGTGGATTTGGCAATAGATTCACAGATATGACGCCAAAATCACAAGTAATAAAAGAAAAAAACTGATAAATTCTACTTCATCAAAATTTAAAACTTCTGTAGATGAGAGGGCATTATCAAGAAAGTAAAAAAGACTACCCAGAGAATGGAAGAAAGGATTTTCAGATCACATACACTGATAAGGGGCTTCCCAGATGGCTCAGCTCCTGGAATGCAGGAACCACAGGAGATGCGGGTTCGATCACTGGGTTAGGAAGATCCCCTATAAGAGGAAATGGCAACCCACTCCAGTATTCTTGCCTGGAAAATTCCACGGACAAGAGTTTGGTGGGCTACAGTCCACAGGGTCGCAAAACAGTAGTAAACAACTGAGCATATACTGATAAGGGTCTACCATCCAGAATATACAAAGGAACTCTCACAACTCAACAACAAAAAGAACTCAATGTGAAGCTAGAAAAAGAACCTGAATAAATATTTCTCCAAAGAAGATATACAAATGGCCAATAAGCACATGAAAAGAAGTTCAACATCATCAGCCACCAGGGAAATAAATGCAAATCAAACCCACAATAAGTTACCAACTCACATCTACCAGGGAGCCTGGTGGGCTGTCGTGTATGGGGTCACACAGAGTCGGACACGACTGAAGTGACTTAGCAGCAGCAGCAGCAGCAGCACTAGCAAGATAGCTTAAATTTTCAAAAACCAGAAAATAACAAGTGTTGGTGAGGATATACAGAAATGAGAATCTTTATATTGGAGAGTGAGGTGGTGCAGCTGCTTTGAGAAAGTTTAGAAGTTCCTCAAACTGTTCCAACATAAAAGTCAGGACATGATCTGGCCAATTCTACTCTTAGGTATGTACCCAGGAACAATGAAAACACGTATCTACAAAAAACGCTACACGTGATTATTCATACCAGCACTATTCAAAATAGCTGTAACAAAGAAACAACTTAAATGTTGAACAACTTATGAATGAACAAAATTTGGAATATTCCAGCCAGTAGAATATTCTCAGCAATGAAGAGGAATGGAGTCCTGACACCTGCTACAAAATGGACAGGTCCTGAAAACATGATGCTGAGTAAAAGTTGGTCACAGATGATCACATAGATGATTCCATGTACATGAAATGCCCGAAAGAGGCAAACCCAGAGTAGAAGTAGATTAGTGCTTGCTAGAGAGTGGAAGCAGGGAGGATGGTGAGTGGCTGATAACAAAGAAGAGCAGAAATGAAAGACTCTAAAATTGATTGTAGAGGTGACTGCACCCCTACACATACTAAAAACACTTTGAATTGTACACTTTAAAAGGATCAATTTTATGTTATATGAATATCTCAAAAAAGGTAGCATAAGGGAAAAGCCAGCAATTTCACGTTCCTTTCACCCTCATCAAGAGGCTCTTTCTTTAGTTCCTCTTTGCTTTCTGCCATTAAAATGGAATCATCTGCATATCTGAGGTTGTTGATATTTCTCCCAGCAATCTTGATTCCAGCTTGTGATTCATCCAGCCTGACATTTCACATAATGTACTCTACATGTAAGTTAAATAAGCAGATGACAATATACGGTCTTGTGTACTCCTTTCCCAATTTTAAACCAGTCAGTTGTTCCACGTAAGGTTCTAATTATTGCTTCTTGACCTGCATACAGGTTTCTTAGGAGACAGGTAAGGTGGTCTGACATTTCCATCTCTCTTTAAGAATTTTCCAGTTTCTTGTGATCTACACAACCAAAGGCTTTCATGTAGTCGAGGAAGCAGATGTTTTTCTGGAATTCCCTTGCTTTCTCTATGATCCAACAAATGCTGGCAATGTGATCCTCTGCCTTTTCTAAACCTAGGTTGTATATCTGCAAGTTCTCCATTCATGTATTGCTGAAGTCTACCTAGTTTGAAGGATTTTGAGCACAACCTTACTAGCATGAGAAATGAGCACACTTTTATAGTAGTTTATAGTGCCAAAAAGTATAGCACACTCTTTGGCACTGCCCTTCTTTGGGACTGGAATGAAAAGTTAAGATCATGGCATCTGGTCCCATCATTTCATAGCAAATAGAAAGGGAAAAAGTGGAAGCAGTGACAGATTGTATTTTCCTGGGCTCCCAAACCACTGCAGATGGTGACTGCAGCCATGAAATTAAAAGACGTTTGCTCCTTGGAAGAACAGCTATGGCAAACCTAGACAGAGTATTAAAAGCACATACTCACTTTGCCAACAAATGTCCATAAAGACAAAGCCACAGTTTTTCCATTAGTCATGTACGAATGTGAGTGTTAAACCACAAAGAAGGCTGAGTGCTGAAGAAGTGATGCTTTCAAACTATGATGCTTGGAGAAGACTCTTGAGAGTCCGTTGGACAGCAAGGAGATCAAACTAGTCAATCCTAAAGGAAATCAAACCTGAACATTCGTTGGAAGAACTGATGCTGAAGCTCTAATACTTTAGCCACCTGAAGAGAAGAGCCAATTCATTCAAAAAGACCCTGATGCTCAGAAAGATTGAAGGCAAAAGAAGAGGGCAGCAGAGGAACAGATAGTTAGCATCACTGACTCAACAGATATGAATCTGAGCAAATTCTGAGAAATAGTGAAGGACAGGGAAGCGTGGCATGTTGCAGTCCATGAGGTCACAGAGAGTCAGACATGACTTAGTGACTGAACAACAAGGAAAAAGCAGGCTCAGGTCTTTGACACAGTAAAAGTTCCTTCCTATTCCTTTATTAACCTCTGGTAACACTTCTTCCTATTCTTCTCTTCACAGCTTAAGATTTGTTTATTCTTGAAATAACCTACATTGGCTTTCTCCACTTTGACTTTTCATTTACACCTCAATTCAATCAATTCAATCGAATTCAAACTCCTAACAACCCAGTTTTCCTCAAGTTCTCAAAGGAAGTATATAGCTTTCTTTATTATTATTTTTTTCTGGAGAGGCAGTTGTGAAGTACAGCTTCCTTCTGAAATGATCCCATTTGGGCTTCTACACCATTTTCTCACAATTTCTCGACATTTCTAAACACATGGGAATTTCCGGTTTCAGTTCTTCTTCAATTTGGCTTCAAATGCGACTATTCTCCATCCGGAAACTCTTCCTATGCTGTGTTACCTAATGAAAAGCTTCAGGTACCACCTATGATAGATCCTGATGACTCGCCCATCAAGACCTCTCCGGTGTGCTCCAAACCCACACTCCTGACCCTGCAGCATTTCCATCTGCATGTTCTATAGCTAACTCCTACTCGATGTATCCAAAAGCCAAAATACTGTTCCTCCCCAGATCTGCTGATCTCCCTGAATTCCCTGTCTCAGTGTACTTTCCTGTTGTCTATTCAATCACCCAAATTAAAATCCAGTTATCTTGTCCTACTATTTCTCTCTCACTTTCCAAATCCAATTCTCACTGAATCCTGTTAATTCTACCTTGTTAATATTTGTGCTATTAACTTACTCCTCTGCAGCTCCACCGGAGAAGGCAATGGCACCCCACTCCAGTACTCTTGCCTGGAAAATCCCATGGACGGAGGAGCCTGGTAGGCTGCAGTCCATGGGGTCGCTAGGAGTCAGACACTGAGCGACTTCCCTTTCACTTTTCACTTTCATGCATTGCAGAAGGAAATGGCAACCCACTCCAGTATTCTTGCCTAGAGAATCCCAAGGACGGGGGAGCCTGGTGGGCTGCCGTCTATGGGGTCACAGAGACTTGGACACGTCTGAAGCGACTTAGCAGCAGCTGCATCTCCACTGACCCTACCTTATTTTAGGCCCTTACCTGTCACCTCAAATATTACAAAAACTGCTCACCGTCCTCCTACATCCTGCCTTGTCTTCCCTCCATCTCTTCTGACACCTATGAGACCAGAGTGATTTTCCTAAGATGAAAACCTTATCATGACTCTTGCCTGGTTAAAATCCATACGCTCTATTATTACCAAGAGAAAAAGCCCTCAAGAACCCTTAGAATGGCATGGGGACCGATCTGTGCAGCCTCACCTTCTGCTGCTGTTGCTGCTAAGTCGCTTCAGTCGTATCCAACTCTGTGCGACCCCACAGACAGAAGCCCACCAGGCTCCCCTGTCCCTGGGATTCTCCAGGCAAGAATACTGGAGTGGGTTGCCATTTCCTTCTCCAATGTATGAAAGTGAAAAGCGAAAGTGAAGTCGCTCAGTTGTGTCCGACTCTTAGCGACCCCATGGACTGGAGCCTACCAGGCTCCTCTGTCCATGGGATTTTCCAGGCAAAAGTACTGGGGTGGGGTGCCATTGCCTTCCCCGCACCTTCTGCTACTGACCCCATAAGCCCAATGCTACAGCTGCAGAGAACATCCTCACAGTCCTCTGGTTCAATTTTCCCTCGGCCTTAACCTCTTCTCCTGCAATTTCTGCCCCCTCATGCCAAAACCTTCAAGTTTAAGGACATCAAGTCTAAAACACCTAATACAATGCCTGACACATAGGGAAGAGTTACAATGCAATTCTGTAACTCTATTCCCTATGAGAGAGGCTTAGGCCTTTGCATCCTGTCTCAGTGACTCCCTTCTGCTTCAAGCTAAAGCTGAAATTACTTCACCTGTCTACAAGACTCTTCCTAATTTGGCCTCTGCCTACCTCCTGCGTTTCACAGCTTCCCACCACCCTCCACCCTTGTGGGCCATACCCGCAGATCCCACACTCACTCTGTAAGTTTGGACTCCTGGCTTTTCTCAAACAGATCCTCCTACCGAAAAGCCCATCCTGTCTGAACCTGTTTCCTCACTGTTCTCAGCCCTTCCCATACACTTTTCCCTACCACTGCCCCCTTTCACACTCTCCTCCGTGCCCCATTAAAACTGATCACTACCTCCCTTGTATACCCACTGTGCCCCTGGCCTTCCTCCAGTCAAAGTAATCTAAAAAACACACTGTCTTCATGAAAGTTCAAGTAAGAGATAAAGTCTTAGCATCCTGAAGGTAGGGGCGCTACCTTATCCATCTTTAAGTCTTCACAGTACCTGCTACACAGAAATTAAACTAAATGACCTGCACTTTTACTTATTTCCTTTACATATACTAACAAAAGCTTCTATTGGAGATTTTCTTCCAAAAAAGAAAGAACATACTTTTGGGTTACATTTTGGGCCCAGTCTCTCTTTGTAAAGGAAACACCGTAATTAAAGTTATTATGCACTTTCTGATACCACTTCTATTTTTCTAAATCAACGGAGAAATGGTCCCTAGAAGACCTAAAAGGAGCAATACTATTTTAAAGAGATAATAAATTATCTCTCGCAGCTTCGAGATACTCTGTTTAAAAATTACTTCCCAGCGGTCCCTGTTTAGCTAGCCCACCTCGCTTCCTTTTATGGGTCACTCTGAAAAGTGGAAGCCCCTCTGCTAACTAACTTCCTTCCTGCGGGCACCATCTGCCGAAACAGCTGACAGCAATTAACTCGTTCCCAGAAAGACACTCAGAAAGGAGTTACCAAGTGGCCAAGCTAATTCGGAAGGCGGAAAATGGATTACCTTTCTCATTTCCAGACAAGACTCCGTGACCAGCGAACCGCCCGTGGCCGGCGCCTTCTGGAGAACGTGAGCGCCTCTCCGCCGAGCACCTGCACCACCACCCGGGCCGCAGGGCGGAGACCCGCCCGCTCCCGCCGCACACCCGCGGTAACCGGCTCCAGACCCGGCGCGTCCACGTGAACGCGGCGTCCAAACCACAGCACTTTCATCCGCACCGTCAAAACCTCTCGAGTTAACACTTGATCACCTTCGAGCACTCAACCAGGCCTTAGGAGAAGAGGCGCTGCTTGCTCAGGGGGTAGGCTCTGGGGTCACGACTCCCAAACCCGAGAGGCGTGAGGGCTTGAGGGAGGCTCGGGTGTGGGGTATGTGGGGAAACCTGTTTCACTCTCACAACGTTTAAAACAAGAAACAAAAAAAACTGAAAGCCACTCCACAATTGACCTCCACAAGAGCCTGTGGCACAAGCCCACCTGACGAGGAGTTCTGAGAAGAATTCCCAACTCGGACTTGCCGGCGCCCCTGGAGCACCCCCGCGTCCACCAGCCTCCCCTCCGCGCCGGGCGCGCACCGGAGACCCTCCAGCATCCCGGCCGCGGTTACGTAAAAGTCCGAGTCCCTCTCCGCCATCCGAGGCCCGCGCCCCGGGGAAGGGCCCGGCTTCCACCCTCCTAGCCCGGACTCAAAAGCCCCGGCCGGCGAGCGGAGGAACGGGCTGCGCGGGCCGGAGCCGCCGACCAGCGCCCGGCCCAGCCGCCCCGGCAGCCACGCCCCCGCCTCGCCGCCCGGCCGCGACAGCCCGGCCCGCTGCCTGACAGACGCCACGGGGAGGCGCGCGGACGGCTGCAGGCACCGGGCCCCGCCACCCGCCACTGACCTGCGCCGCTGCCGCCGCGCGACCGCCAGCCGCCGCAGCCGCCGCCTCCTTGCTCTCACGCCGCTGCCGCCGCGGCCGCCTCCTGCGCTGCGCCCCCGGCCGGCCTCGGGCGCCCCATTCCCACCCCGCCCCAACCTCCGCCTGTTTACAATGATTGGGACAGAACCGGGCGAGCCGGCCCACCGCGCACGCGCACTCCCTCCGCTCGCCGCAGCCAGCTTCCCGGCTCCTCCTCCCCTCGCTGACTGCCGGGGCCGTGAGGGCAAGCGCCCCGTGACCCCGCGCGGGGCACGCTGGGAATAGTAGTCTTTGGAAACCTAGTGCCCAGTCCTCAGGCGGCCCTCCGCGGGAGGCGCACTACAACATCCAGGAAGCATCACGCCTGCCCGGCCCAGGGGCCCGCGGGGGAGACCCGGGAGCGCGCGAGAGAACGCGTCGCGCCAGAGCGGCGCCGGCGCCTGCGCAGTTCCCGGTGGTGGGGGACCGGATGGTCGTGTACCTATACAGCGCGGGCTCCGAGAGGACTGATGCGGGCAGTCGGCCGAACTCCGGAGAAGGGCAGGAATTGTCCTGTCCAAGCTCCGCACAGCCTGTTCCCTAGCTCCCGAGGCGCGGACCGTCTTCACCGCGGTTTCAGTCCCAACCAGTTAAACCGGCCCGGAGGCCGGCCCAGCGGCCGGCCCAGCAGTCGCGGGGTGGGGCTCATCCCGGGCTGGGTGGGAAGTCTGGCTTGGGGTGGGGACTTTTGCTGGGGATTTGGACAAAGGAAGCGCCCCGGGCTTCTAAAGAGGAACCTGCTAGAATTTCGTGTCGGCCTTGGCCTCAGCGTTCCTTAAACGGGGGTCGACGAGAGCCTCCCTCGATCCTTGCACCTTGTACCGAGGAGCTCTTGAGTCAGAGCTGCCCTTCGCACGGAACTAGATCTGAAGGAAGACGGAAATAACTGCATTTTCTCCAGAAAGGCTTCAGGAATTGTCCTGCAAATGTTCTTCTCTTATAAAGTTTGGCAGTTGACTTGGGGGATGTCCATCGAATTCCCCAGGGAAGAATGCTGGAGTGGGTTGTAATTCCTTTCTCCAGGGGATCTTCCCGACCCGGGGATGCAACCCCGGTCTCCCGCATTGCAGGCAGATTCTTTACCATCTGAGCCACCGGGGAAGCCCCAAGATTGGGGATAGATAGCCCTTCCCTATCACCTCGATTCCTGCCTGTGCGCCTCTTCCTACAACTTCATTACATGTTTAGACTGACCTCTGTGATCCACCCTACTCTGTTCCAAATCAGCCCGCCTCAAGTCTGACGATAGATCCCTCCCTTGTACCCTGCATTTCCCACTCAAATGTTCCGCCCCCTTGCCTTGACGCCCAGGAAGGGCCCACAACTGGCCTACAACAGACCAAGATGGTCTGCGGTAGCCATTGTATTCTGACTTTTTGAAAAGCTTTCTTACTGCCCTTCTGGCAACAGAACGGTGTCCTCTGTCCACTGGGATGGGCATGTTATCGTTCCAATTACAGTACCCTGCCTCTGGCAACATTGATTGGGCTAAGGGATGGGCACTGACCATGTTGGCTATTGAACCCTTGTTGGAAGTTGCTATATGGACACACAAAAGGGAGGAAAGATAGCATCTTATTGATGGTCATGTTATTCACAAAGAGGCCTTTCTCAACTTCACTGATAGTCCAGTGGTTAAGAATCTGCCTGGTAATGCAGGGGACACAGTTTCAATCCCTGGTTGGGAAAGATTCCACATGCCTCGGGGCAACCCCATGCACCAGAACTACACCCGTATGCCTAGAGCCTGTGCTTCGCAGCAACAAGAGAAGCCAATGCAATGAGAAGCCTGTGGACCTCAGGGAAGACTAGTCTCCACTTGCTGCAACTACAGGAAACACACACATAGCAACGAAGACCCAGCACAGCCATAAGTAAATACTTTTTTTTTTTTTTTGAAAAAAGAGGCATTTTTGCAGCAGCAATGAAAGAGGCTAAAAACAGTGGGGGGTTGGGGAACAGGGGGAGAGGAACCAGGAGCTGGCACTAGGCAGACTGGCTTCAGCTTCAAAAGCCATGGTTTGTATAGCTCTTTTGAAGTGCTTTGAGTATGTGAACCTAGCTGGGTGAGCCAATGCAATTACTCTGTGGTTATGGAACATATTTGTTGCCTCTTGAGAGTCATTCCTCCCGTTTAAGCCATGCAGCATAATCATTCCCTTTGGTGGCTGAGCCTTTCAGAGGTGGTAACCCAATCAGAACCTGATGAGACCCAGTGGGATGTGGGCTGGGGCTTCTAGTAAACCAGCATCCTTGCTCTTCTGGCAGGGTGTACATTTGTGAAGTCTGGACAGGTGGCAGCTATTTAGCTCCTACAAAAAGAAAGTCTGGAGGGAAAAGGTTTAGGTGAAAGGATAACAATTGGGCCTGAAAATGAGGTCAGTACTCTTAAATGTGCCCTGTTGCATCATTAGAGCTGCACTGTCAAACCTCCCCTCTTTGACCTGTCTTACAGACAGTCCTATAGACTGTTTAGAATTTCCTGTGTTAATTCAACACGTTTACATTGGGGAGTTTTCTGTAACTCAAAATTCTAAAAGTCCTAACTGATTCTGTTGGATTTCTTTTACATGATGTTAAAAGGCCCTGACTAATACAGGTTCCTACTTGAAGAGAAACTGTGGAATAGACTTTCAGCTATGGTTATATGTTACGGTCAACAATTCCTCTGCACACAAAGCAAGTATAACTTGGACAAAATTGTCAAACAACCATTTCAGAGCATTGGAAATCAAACACAGACAATTTGAGAATCAGCTATTCTTGAAAAACTGCTAAAGATTCTAGTAGGAAGAGTAGATACCTGTAACCTTGCCCAAGGCTGCCCTGTTGCCCCTTGTGTAGGTGGGGCTAGCCAAGAAAACTAACAGCTTTGCTCCCAGAGGGGATGGACTTGATTTGCTGTGGGAGGTCAAAACCCATGGCTTTGATGGCTGAAGGGAATATATAATAGTGCATCTGCTATGGAAGACAGCATGGTGATTCCTCAAAATACTAAACACAGAATTACCACCTGATCCAGCAATTCCACTTCTGAGTATATACCCCAAAGAGATGAAACCAGAGAAAGAGAGATCTGTAAATCCATATTTGAGGTATTATTTGCAATAGCCGAAAGGTCGAGGGCTCCCCTGGTGGCTCAGAGGGTAAAGCGTCTGCCTGCAATGCAGGAGACCCGGGTTCAATCCCTGGGTCAGGAAGATCCCTTGGAGAAGGAAATGGCAACCCACTCCAGTACTCTTGGAAAGTACTGTAGTACTCTTCCAGTACTCCTGGAAAATCCCATGGACAGAGGAGCCTGGTAGGCAATGGTCCATGGGATTGCAAAGGGTCGGACATGACTGAGTGACTTCACTCAAAGGTGCAGGCAACTCAGGTGTCCATTAATGGATGAATGGGTAAACAAAATGTGCTACATACATAATGTGAAACACTATATAGCCTTTAAAAGGAAGGAAATGCTTAACAAATGTAAAACAAAAATCATGAGAGCTGAAAGGAGAAATTGACCATTCATTTGCAGTTGAAGGTTTAATCTTAGCCATTGATTGGACAAGATAAAATCAACAAGGGTATAGAAAATATGACTTACAACATCAAACATCAACCAACTTGTAATACTTGACAACTATAGAAAACCATCCAATAGCGTCAGAATACACATTCTTTTCAAGTGCAAATGACACTCCAGAATAGACCATATGGTGGTCACAAAACACGTGTCAATAAATTGAAAAGGATTAAGAACATACAGAATATGTTCTCCTTCTACAAGGAGAAATTAAATTAGAAAGCCACAGAAAAGTAATCTGAGAAATCTCCTAATAGTTAGAAATTAATATATTTCTAAATAAGATATGGAGAAGGCAATGGCACCCCACTCCAGTACTCTTGCCTGGAAAATCCCATGGATGGACGAGTCTGGTGGGCTGCAGTCCATGGGGTCGCTGAGAGTCGGACGCAACTGAGCGACTTTACTTTCACTTTTCACTTTCTTTCATTGGAGAAGGAAATGGCAACCCACTCCAGTGTTCTTGCCTGGAGAATCCCAGGGACGGGGAAGCCTGGTGGGCTGCTGTCCATGGGGTCGCACAGAGTCGTATATGACTGAAGCGACTTAGCAGCAAATAAGATATGGGCCAAAGAAGAAATCACAGGGAAAATTAGAAAATATCTAATTTTAATTTAGTTAGAAAATATCTAATTAATTGAATTAAAAGAAAAACATCAAATCTAAGGGAATCAGATTTAATTGCCTCTCTAAGTGTGTTTCGGAGAAGGCAACGGCACCCCACTCCAGTACTCTTGCCTGGAAAATCCCATGGACAGAGGAGCCTGGTAGGCTGCAGTCCATGCGGTCGCTAAGAGTCCAACGCATCTGAGCGACTTCCCTTTGACTTTTCACTTTCACTCATTGGAGAAGTGAAGTGAAGTGAAGTGAAGTCGCTCAGTCGTGTCCGACTCTTTGCGACCCCATGGACTGTAGCCTATCAGGCTTAAGAGTCCAACGCATCTGAGCGACTTCCCTTTGACTTTTCACTTTCACTCATTGGAGAAGGAAATGGCAACCCACTCCAGTGTTCTTGCCTGGAGAATCCCAGGGACGGGGGAGCCTGGCGGGTTTCCGTCAATGGGGTTGCACAGAGTCGGACACGACTGAAGTGACTTAGCACATAAGTGTGTTTGGGCTTCCCTGGTGGCTTAGCAGTAAAGACTCCGCCTGCAATGCAGGAGTCACAGGAGACATGGGGTTCAGTCCCTGGGTCGAGAAGATCCTCTGGAGGAGGGCATGGCAATCCCACT
Organism: Tragelaphus eurycerus; assembly: GCA_935064755.1. NCBI lineage: Eukaryota > Metazoa > Chordata > Mammalia > Artiodactyla > Bovidae > Tragelaphus > Tragelaphus eurycerus. The sequence goes on from CAKXYN010000023.1 coordinate 22,018,030, forward strand.
CCAGTATTCTTTTTGGAGAATCCCATGGACAGAGTTTGGAGGGCTACAGTCCCTAGGGTCACAAAGAGTTGGATACGACTGAAGTGATATGGCACGCTAAAGTGTGCTTAGAAGGAAATTAATAGTCTTTTAAAAACTTAAATTACCAGTTTATATTCCCACTAAGCTCCCCCTCAAGAAAATAGCAAAAAAGAAATGAATCAAGCCTAAATTATACAGAAGCAAGGAAATAGTGAAGATCAGAATAGAAATCAATTAATTAAAAAATAAGAAAATAGAGAAAAGGACCCAAAAGCTGATTCTTTGAAAGATCAAACTGATAAACCATTAGCTACAGTGATGGAAAAAAAGATAATACAAATACAAATTATAGAAATGAAAAATAAGGATTATAAAGAAGTATTATGAGCATCATAATTCCAATAATTTTTAAAGTAGATGAAAATGAAGGCATTCCTACAGAGAACTAATTACCAAACTTAAAAAAAAAAAATTGAAAATCTGAACAACTATATATTGAGGTAAAAAAATTGAATCACTAAATACAAATATTGCCAAAAAAAAAAAAAAAAAAAAGCAAAAGTGTTAGTCAGTCAGCCATGTCTGCCTCTTTGTGACCCCATGGACTGTAGCCTTCCAGGCTCCTCTGTCCGTGGGATTTCCCAGACAAGAACAATGGAGTGGGTTGCCACGGCCTTCTCCTGGGGATCTTCCCAACCCAGGGCTGTTCTAACCCATGTCTCCTACATCCCAGGTGGGTTCTTTACTGCTGAGCCACCAGGGAAGCCTACCACAAAGAAAAGCCCAGGTCCAAATGTCTTCACAGATGAATTCTATCAGTATTTTAACGGGGGAGGAACCCTCAACCTAATAATCAGTTCAGTTCAGTTCAGTTCAGTCGCTCAGCTGTGTCCAACTCTTTGCGACCCCATGCCAGGCCTCCCTGTCCCAACACCAACTCCCGGAGCCTACCCAAGCTCACATCCATTGAGTCAGTGATGCCATCCAACCATCTCATCCTAATGATAACTTTCTAGTAAACAGAGAAATAAGGAACATTTCCCAGTTTATTTTAGGAGGCCAAATCACCCTGGTACCAAAACCAAGAACATCATAAGAAAATATAGAAGTACAGATGGAAATCCTTCATAAATTATATATCTTAAAGGGATTGATTTTATGGTATGTGAACTGCATCTTAGTAATGCCATTATATTTTTTTAAGATATGAGTGTTCAATGAAATATCCTAAAGAAAAACCCTGCCTTTCAATGCACAGAGTGGAAGAATACAGCGCCTGTTGTCTGTGTCCTCAAGAGTGGCACTAGGGTTTTGATTCCTAAACAGTTCACTGGGTCATAGCACTGTTACATGATTGAAATGTTCCACTTGTATATATTTAAAATGTGTGGCAAAGCAGATACATTACTTTGCCAACAAAGATGTGTCTAGTCAAAACTATGGTTTTTCCAGTAGTCATGTATGGATGTGAGAGGTGGACTATAAAGAAAGCTGAGCGCTGAAGAATTGATGCTTTTGAACTGTGGTGTTGGAGAAGACTCTTGAGAGTCCCTTGGACTGCAAGGAGATCCAACCAGTACATCCTAAAGGAGATCAGTCCTGGGTGTTCATTGGAAGGACGGATGTTGAAGCTGAAACTCCAATACTTTGGCCACCTGATGCGAAGAACTTACTGATTGGAAAAGACCCTGATGCTGGGAAAGATTAAAGGTGGGAAGAGAAGGGCACGACAGAGGATGAGATGGCTGGATGGCATCACCAACTCAATGGACATGAGTCTGAGTAAACTCCGGGAGTTGGTGATGGACAGGGAAGCCTGGCGTGCTGCAGTCCATGGGGTCGCAAAGAGTTGGACACAACTGAGCAACTGAACTGACCTGAATAAGTGTCAGAACTGTATGAGTTCATTTTTGCTCTTTGCAGCAATCTGCCCCACAACTTTAATGGCTTTAAAGTTTTCTGCTCTTCTTGTGACTGTAGTCAGCGTTAAGTGGAGGTGGGCTCGCTTGGAGCAGCTGCAATGGTGAGCCTCTCTTACGGGCTCTTGGCTTCCCACTGAGGCTGCATTCTCAGTGCACGAGCACTTTTCAAATGTTTGCATGTCGTCTACTAATGGGATACTGGCCAAACCAAGTCACATACCAAGTCCCAGACTCAAGGGATGGAGAATAGACTCCACCTCCAGATGGGAGGCAATGGAAAGAATTTGTGCCATTTATTTTGCAAACTATGACAAGACTCTTGAACCTCCTTGGCTCCTAAGGAATGATTTTATATCCTCCAAGAATCTGTGATAAGTCACTGTGATTGATACCTTTGCTAAATCAGCTGTCTCTCAAGTTTGGCTAACACTGTGGAAGTAAGTACAGGAGCAAAAATTAAGCATGTTCACCATTCTACTTCTGATGACTGGTAGAGTGCCTGGCATATAATAGATGCTTAATAAATTTTTCTGCAATGAGGCTGTTAAACTCTTTTTGGTAGCAAGTGATAGAAATCCAATTCAGATTTGCTTAAACAAAAAAGGAGAATTTATTCACACACATAAGCAAGAAGTCCAAGATACTGACTCTCTGCACAGCTGGCTTTAGGGCTTTAACTGCATCTTGAGGACTGTCCCTTAACCATCTTTTGGTTCTCCTTTATGTTGGATTCATTTTCTGACAGCCTCTCTCCATGTGATGGCAGACACACCACTAAGTTTATATTCTTGGATAGTATCTACCCTATAACTGTATATATCTTCTGTGTATGGATAATTTATAAAAGTGAAAATGAAATTTTAGAAAATGTCATAGAAGGTATTAACATACTTTTAGATGCTGAGATTTCTCTAAGAGTTAATGCAATCATTTGGGTCTGATCCAGTATTTATATGACTGAGTCTGCTGCTGCTGCTGCTGCTGCTAAGTCGCTTCACTCATGTCCGACTCTGTGCGATCCCATAGACGGCAGGCCACCAGGCTCCTCTGTCCCTGGGATTCTCCAGGCAAGAATACTGGAGTGGGTTGCCATTTCCTTCTCCAATGCATCAAAGCGAAAAGTGAAAGTGAAGTTGCTCAGTCATATCCGACTCTTAGTGACCCCATGGACTGCAGCCTACCAGGCTCCTCCATCCATGGGATTGTCCAGGCAAGAGTACTGGAGTCGGGTGCCATTGCCTTCTCCGATGACTGAGTCTAGCCCAGGGCTAATCACAGGTGTGCCATGTAATGAGCCAGGACTGCCTTGCCTTTACTGTACCTTCTATTTTCTGGGAAATTGGTGATTGCTTTTTGACTTTTGATTATTTAGTTTTCAATATACTTACAAGTAATTTCCTCCAAGTTGTGTGTTCTGTGTATGTAAACACCCAGACGTCTGTTACTTCTTGAGATGTCTCTCCAGGAACTTGTGAGCTGCTCGTCTCTGTGACTTGCTCTCTGTAGGCCTCTGCCGTCCTCTGCAGGCATTCCTTCCCCAGCATCCCGGGGTTCCCTTTGTCTTGCTATGTTGGATCCTTCACTATTTCTAGGGCTGCTATGACAAAGCACCACAGACTGGGTGGTGTGAACAGCAGTCGTGAAGGCTAGAAGTCGGAGATCAGGGTGTGGGCAGGGTGGTTCTCCTGAGGCGTGTAGACAGCCGTCTCCTCCCTCTTGTGATTGTCCCTCTATACGTGTCTGTCCCCTCTTCTAATCAGGACACCAATCATGCTGGATTAGGTCCCACCCAAGTGACCTCATTTTCCTTTGATTGCCTCCTTAAAGGCCCTACTTCCAGATACAAACATATTCTGAGCTTCTGGGGGTTAGGAGGTCAACATGTGAATCCAGCCCATAACAAACCCTTCTTTCCCGGTCTTATTCTTTCTTAGTTTACTCTTTCCTTTCCACAGAGCACATCTTCCAGTAGCCTTTAGAGAATGGATGTGTGGAGATTCACTTTTTGGAGACCTTGCATATCTTAAAGTATCTTTTTTTCTGTGCTAACAATTAATTGACTCTGTTGGACCAGGTCTACCTCAGATATTGACAAGTTAGCTGCTGTCTTCCCACCGTCTAGTGCTGCTATGAAAAAAGCCAATGCTTTTTTGATTTCTGATCCTTGTTAAAAAAAAAAAAAATACTTCAACTTCCCCCTTCTTTAAGAAAAAATATTTTAAAACTCTCTATTTTGTCCCTATTTTTATAAACTGAACTAGGATTAGCTTTATTCTTTGTGTGGGTGAGGTGCCTAACGGACCCTTTCAACCTGAGGACTTGTGCACTTCAGTTGTGTGGCATTTTCTGTATTTATTTCATGATTTTCCTCCCACACTGTTCTATTCTTTATTTTTGTAACTCCTGTCATTTATATCGAGTCTTCATATTTCTCTGCTTTTAGGGTCTTACTTCCTATTTGTTATCTCTTTCTCTTTATACTTAAAGCCTGGGAAACCTCTCCAAGTATGTTTTCAACCTATTTATTGAACTTTTCATTTCTGGTTTCATACTTTTAATTTCCAAGGGCTCTTTTTTTTGTTTTGCCTTTTTTGTTATGGTTTTTCTCTTAATTATTTATATGGTATCCTATTCTATTCTTATGTAATAACCTGTCTGATCTTCCAGAGACTAGTGAAAGTATGTATATTCCTTGCATAATCTATGGCTCTTCTTCAGGTTGCGATTTTTCAGTTTTGTGGCTGTTGTTTGTGTTTGTTTCAGTCTCTGACTTTCATATGAGAGATTTTTCTCAAATGTTTGGTGATTCTTGGCTGTCCAAGTACATTTCAAAGTGTAGAAGTAAGTTACAATGAGATATCACCTCACACCAGTCAGAATGGCCATCATCAAAAAATCTACAAACATAGCTGGAGGTGGTGTGTAGAAGAGAACCCTCTTATACTGTTGGTGGGAATTAAATTGATACAACTACTATGGAGAACAGCATGGAGGTTCCTCACAAAACTAAAAATAGAGTTTCCAGAGTCCCATAAATCCCACTCCTGGATATATATCTGGACAAAACTATAATTAAAAAAGATACATGCTCCCTTATGTTCACAGAAGCATTATTCACAATAGCCCAGGCATGAAAACAATCTAAACGCCCATCGACAGAGGAATGGATAAAGAAGATGTGGCGCACATACAATGGGATACGATTCAGCCATAAAAAGCAGAAAGTAATGCCACTTGCAGCAATGTGAATGCAATTAGATTATCATAATAATCACAAAGTAAATCACAAAGAAAAAGTCAAACACAATATGATATTACATGTGGAATCTAAACTATGACACCAATCAACTTACCTACAAAACAAAAACGAGACTCACAGACAACAGATTTGTGGTTGCCAAGGAGGAAGAGGGTAAGGGAGGGAAGGTTTGGGAATTTGGGATTCCAGATGCACACTAGTATATACAGGATAGATAAACAACACGGTCGTGCTGTGTGGCACAGGGAACTGCATTCAATATCCTGTGACAAACCACAATGGAAAAGAAGATGCAAAAGACTATAATATATAAAACTGAATCACTTTTCAGTGTAGAAGAAATTAATACAACATTATAAATCAACTATACTTTGATAAAATTAAAATATATATATATATATATATATTTTTTTTTTTTTTTTAAAGAACTCCCGTCAAGTTTTCTACAGTCACCTAAGCAACCTCCTCTAGTTCCAAGACCATGGCATATGTATGACCTCCATGTGACTGACCGGGATGACCTTTCCCCACAGACTCTGAATTAGTGACTAATTGTACTGTTGTCCATGACTCTAACTCGTCCGTAAGGATACTCGAAATACTATCTCAAACTGCAGAATTCTGTTACACAAGGAGCAGGCATAATGAGGTGATTTAATGGGGCACAGGTTCTTTTTAATTTAATAAAACTGAGTTTGAATGTTGTCAGGTCTCCGGGGTGGGGAGTGCAGGGCAGCGGTGCCACGTGTCTCTCTCCGAGCTACCCGACCCTGCTGCCATTCTGTCACGCAGAGAGTGTGGCTGTTTCTCTTCCGCCCAAAACCTTTATTTAGAAAAACAAATGAAGGACTAGATTTGGCCCCTGGGCCATGCTTTGCTGACCTCTGCTCTGTGAACTAGTTTATCACAGATTATTTGCATAAACGATGCTAACTACTTTACAAGGTCGTTTTGGCTCTTGCATAAAATAGTAGGCACCACGCAGCGCAGTGGGCCCAAAGTCAGAGAGATTCTGGCCCGAGCAGGGATCTGTCACCACCTACTTACAGGTGACCTTTGGCAAGTTGCTGAACCTCTCCTTGCTCTGTGCTCTGGCTGACTGGACAGAGCCTGGAATAGCTGGAAATGCACAACGTAGTTTCATGGTGTATTAGACTTTCTGGTTCACTGATCCATCTGGGGTTCTGGCTCTTGTTCCAGCCACACAGACATGCCATTTGTGACTCAACCGAACACCTTCACTTTAGCTCCTAGTTCTTTGGAAGCTTAGTAGCTTACTTTTTAGGTTGCGGTACCCCCTTTCTCCTCTTCCTCACACACCTCTTTCTATTCTTCCCCCTCCTCCTTCCTTCAGTGGCCAGCAGTCCTTCCCAAACAGGAGGAGAGGGCTCAGGCTTAGTCATAAATGCAGCATCTCAATCCTGTTGGATTCAGGGATGCTGATGGAAGCGTGCCTTTAAGGACAGAAAATCGAGTTTTCGAGTAAAGGAGTTCCATTTTTTCACTGAGGTTGCAACAGAAAAGAGCCTTAACCAAAACAAAGCTTTGAAGTTTGCCATCAAAAAGACTGTCTTCTTATGGCTGTTGAAAAGCTTTTAGAGCTACATAGGCTTTTAAAAGTAAGGTGGGTTACCATTTCCCGGAAGTTAATGTGTGGGTCTAATTATGACAAAGAAGCATCAGTTGAAACAATCTCTATAGAGTCTGAATGAAATGGTGGGGAGTCTTTCTGCTAAATAAAGAATGAGAAATGTCCCTCTAGTGAATATTTAAGAGTTCCTTTGTTAAATATTTTACTTTGCAGGTTTCTAGAAGCTGAAGCAGTAGCTAAAAAAACTCTCATTCTCTTGGTGGAACTGTAAATGGACCAATCTTCTGAGAGAGAAATCGAGAACATCTAACAAAATGTAAAGTGTATATAAACTGTGATCCAGAAACTTATTCCAAGGTTGTAAGATGACAAGTGTGACATGCATACATATTACTGTTTTTAATAATGAAACACTGGAAAAACCAAAGACCCATCAACAATGGATTGATTAATTCAATTATGACATATTCATTTCAGTAGAATATTATGTATTTTTTTAAAGTCTGTGTATCTTTATGTTTTGGCATGAAAGATGTCCATGACATTCAACAAACAGCAAACTTAGTTATCTGGACGAAATATGTATGACAACAACCTGTCAATGTGATGTCTGTTAGGTATGATTCTCTAGAATAGGATATTCTGATTAGTCTGATTAGACTGATTAAAGTGGCCTGATCAGTCAAGCTCTAGAAAGAGTATGAATGAAAAAAATTAAGGAACAAGTAGTCATTACATTATTGACACTTACCTAATTATAACACATATTTGACTCTCCAACCTAAAGCAGCATTTCCAAAGACTTTGTTCATTGGTAAACAAAAATAAAGTAACATTATGAAAAACTTTTGAAAATATTAGATGTTAAAAACATGTACTTTTGAAAGCCTAGCAGGGAAATACCTGGAAATCATGGTTTAGTAAGCTAATATTTAAAATCTCTAATATCAAGCATACTAACAGTTAAGGTGGCTCTCAAGAAGCAGATCTAGATACAAAAAAGTCAGGATATACAATGTCAATATAAATTTTTAAAATTCATTTTATGCTGTTTTATTTTTTTAATTTAATTTTATTTAACTTTACAATATTGTATTGGTTTTGCCATATATCAAAATGAATCTGCCACAGGTATACATGTGTTCCCCATCCTGAACCCTCCTCCCTTCTCCCTCCCCATACCATCCCTCTGGGTCATCCCAGTGCACCAGCCCCAAGCATCCAGTATTGTGCATCGAACCTGGACTGGCGACTCATTTCATATATGATGTTATACATATTTCAATGCCATTCTCCCAAATCATCCCACCCTCTCCCTCTCCCAGAGTCCAAAAAACTATTCTATACATCAGTGTCTCTTTTGCTGTCTCGTATACAGGGTTATTGTTACCATCTTTCTAAATTCCATATATATGCGTTATTATACTGTATTGGTGTTTTTCTTTCTGGCTTACTTCACTCTATATAATAGGCTCCAGTTCTATCCACCTCATTAGAACTGACTCAAATGTATTCTTTTTAATGGCTGAGTAATACTCCATTGTGTATATGTACCACAGCTTTCTTATCCATTCATCTGCTGATGGACATCTAGGTTGCTTCCATGTCCTGGCTATTATAAACAGTGCTGCGATGAACATTGGGGTACATGTGTCTCTTTCAATTCTGGTTTCCTCAGTGTGTATGCCCAGCAGTGGGATTGCTGGATCATAAGGCAGTTCTATTCCCATTTTTTAAAGGAATCTCCACACTGTTCTCCATAGAGGCTGTACTAGTTTGCATTCCCACCAACAGTGTAAGAGGGTTCCCTTTTCTCCACACCCTCTCCAGCATTTATTGCTTGTAGACTTTTGTATTGCAGCCATTCTGACTGGCGTGAAATGGTACCTCATAGTGGTTTTGATTTGCATTTCTCTGATAATGAGTGATGTTGAGCATCTTTTCATGTGTTTGTTAGCCATCTGTATGTCTTCTTTGGAGAAATGTCTATTTAGTTCTTTGGCCCATTTTTTGATTGGGTCATTTATTTTTCTGGAATTGAGCTGTAGGAGTTGCTTGTGTATTTTTGAGATTAGTTGTTTGTCAGTTGCTTCATTTGCTATTATTTTCTCCCATTCTGAAGGCTGTCTTTTCACCTTGCTTATAGTTTCCTTTGTTGTGCAGAAGCTTTTAAGTTTAATTAGGTCCCATTTGTTTATTTTTTATTTTATTTCCAATATTCTGGGAGGTGGGTCATAGAGGATCCTACTGTGATGTATGTCAGAGAGTGTGTTGCCTATGTTCTCCTCTAGGAGTTTTATAGTTTCTGGTCTTAGGTTTAGATCTTTAATCCATTTTGAGTTTACTTTTGTGTATGGTGTTAGAAAGTGCTCTAGTTTCATTCTTTTACAACTGGTTTATGCTGGTTTAATATTTATTATTTTCCTAAAGATGCTTAACATATATTTTCCTCCTTGTCCCTTGGGGGGAAAAATGTATCATGAAAACAATATTTCACTTGTCTAAAAATGTTTTGAAATAGCAGAATTCTCAGTTACTATACAGAGAAGGCAATGGCACCCCACTCCAGTACTCTTGCCTGGAAAATCCCATGGATGGAGGAGCCTGGTGGGCTACAGTCCATGGGGTCACTAAGAGTTGGACACAACTGAGCGACTTCACTTTCACTTTTCACTTTCATGCATTGGAGAAGGAAATGGCAACCCACTCCAGTGTTCTTGCCTGGAGAATCCCAGGGACAGGGGAGCCTGGTGGTCTGCCGTCTATGGGGTCGCACAGAGTCGGACACGACTGAGGCGACTCAGCAGCAGCAGGAGCAGCAGTTACTATATTTATCTTATTATTCAATAAAACGTTGTGACCTACAGAGGTAAGAAGCTGTGGCCTGTTGACTGCAGAGCTTCCAGTACATTGGGTTTAGAGTGATCTATTCTGTCAGAGAAACTTATCAATGGAAAATTGACTACCAGAAAGTTTCTGCTGCCATCCTGTAATAAATGACAACTCTTCACAAGGTGTAGTTTCATGGATAATAGTTATTCAGAGAGTAAATATGAACAATTAAGGATCCCCAGAAATGTCAAAAAATAAACAGCAAAAAATAAAGTGCCAAAATAAACAGAAAAATGTATATTGGACCAATGATTTTCAATTAAAAATGCCATATACAAACTACCAATTGAATAAGAAAACAAAATAAAGATACTTGCACATATAGAAAAATTTTTTTAAATGTACCTTCCACATATTACTTTTTAGGAGGTTCTGGAGGATACACTTCAGAGAGATGAGTGGAAGCCAAGAAAAAAGTTGTGAGAATCGGCTATGCCCCAATACAAGATAAAAAGCTTAAAGTTTGAGGAAAAAAACAAAAGAATAAAAAATTAAACATATACTCCCCTCCCGGCAAAAAGTTAGAAGATGTAAGATACAGGAAACAGAAGCTAGCTCAGAAGTCTATTAAGAAGATGGTTTCTTTTTTTTTTTTTTTTTTGGTATGTTTTTTTTTTTTTACAAGAGAATAGAAAAACACTTAGATAAACAAATAGGACCTAATCAAACTTACAAGCTTTTGTACAGCAAAGGAAACAAAATGAAAAGACAATGTATGGACTGGGAAAAATATTTGCAAATGATGCACCTGAAAAGGGCTTAATTTCCAAAATATACAAATTCAACAACAAAAAAAACAAACAACCCAATTGAAAAATGGGCAGAAGACCTACATAGACTTTGTCCAAAGACATAAAAATAACCAACAGGTACATGAAAAGATGATCATCATTGCTAATTATTAGAGAAATGCAAATCAAAACTACAATGAGGTACCACCTCACACCAGAAGCCTTCAAAAGTCTACAAATGACAAACACTGGAGAGAGTGTAGAGAAAAGGGAACCCTCTTACACTGTTAGTGGGAATGTAAATCAGTGCAGCCACTGTGAAGAACAGCATGGAGGTTCCTCAAAAGACTAAAAATAGAACTACCATATGATCCAGCAATCCCACTCCTAGGCATATACCTGGAAAAAGCCATAATTCAATGGTACACGCACCTCTATGTTGATATGTTGATAGCAGCGCTATTCACAATAGCCGAGACATGGACACAACCTAAGTGTCACTCGACAGATGAGTGGAGAAAGCTGTGCTCTCTCTATGTAGAGACACACATATACACAATGGACTATTACTCAGCCATAGAAAAGAGAGAAATAATGCCATTTGCAGCAACATGGATGGACCTAGAGATGATCATACTAAGTGAAGTAAATCAGAATGTCAAATACCATATGATATCATTATACATGCATTCTAAAATATGACACAAATCAACATACCTACAAAACAAAAACACAGAGAATAAACTTGTTGCCAAGGGGGAAGAGGGGAGGGGAGGGAAGTTTTGGGAATTTGGCATTAGCAGATACAAACTATTATATATAGGATGGATAAACAATAAGGGCCTATTGTACTGCACAGGGAACTATATTCAATATCCTGTGATAAACCATAAAGGAAGGAAATATTAAAAACAATGTATATGTATATACAACTGAATCACTTTGCTGTATACCTGAAACTAACAACATTGTAAATCAACTGTTAATTGTTGTTCAGTCACTAAGTCATGTCCGACTCTTTGTGACCCCATGAACTGTAGCAGACCAGACTTCCCTGCCCTTCACCATCTCCTGGAGCTTGCGCAAACTCATGTTCATTGAGTGGGTGATGCCATCCAACCATCTCACCCTCTGTCATCCCCTTCTCCTTTTGCCCTCAATCTTTCCCAGCATCAGGGTCTTTTCCAATGAGTCAGCTCCTCTCATCAGGTGGCCAAAGTATTGGAGCTTCAGCTTCAGCATCAGTCCTTCCAATGAATGTTCAGGGTGGATTTCCTTTAGGATGGACTGGTTTGATCTCTGTGCTGTCCAAAGGACACTCAAGAGTCTTCTCCAGCACCACAGTTCAAAAGCATCAATTCTTTGGACTTTTTTGTGGTCCAGCTCTCACATCCATCCATGACTACTAGGAAAACCATACCTTTGCCTGTATAGACCTTTGCTGGCATTTAGCCATCAGATCAGATCAGATCAGATCAGTCGCTCAGTTGTGTCCGACTCTTTGCGACCCCATGAACCGCAGCACGCCAGGCCTCCCTGTCCATCACCAACTCCCAGAGGTCACTCAGACTCACATCCATCGAGTCAGTGATGCCATCCAGCCATCTCATCCTCTGTCGTCCCCTTCTCCTCCTGCCCCCAATCCCTCCCAGCATCAGAGTCTTCTCCAATGACTTGCTGCTACTGCTGCTAAGTTGCTTCAGTCGTGTCCGACTCTGTGCGATCCCATAGACGGCAGCCCACCAGGCTCCTCTGTCCCCGGGATTCTCCAGGCAACAACACTGGAGTGGGTTGCCATTTCCTTCTAGGGAGCATTAAATTGTACTAGATGGAGAGGACTTTGAGATAGGGCCTGCTATAACGTAACAGCATCTTCGTTGCTTGTCTCCCATGGCCTCAAAGTATTGGAGCTTCAGCTTCAGCATCAGTCCTTCCAATGAATATTCAGGACCGATTTCCTTTTGGATTGACTGCTTTGATCTCCTTGCAGTGCAAGGGACTCTCGAGTCTTCTCCAACACCACAGTTCAAATCAAGACTAACTATACTTCCATAAGATAAAATTTTAAAAAATAAGCCAAAGCAGCTGTCTTAAATTTTTTCAGTTTTTGGTTAGAAAACATCAGTTGGTTTATTTTTATGATTTTTCTGTTTAGTTTCAAATTATTTGTTATTATTCTTTCAGAAATCATATATTGTAAATAGAAGACTTTTTTCCTCCATAAATGAAAAGTCAAGTAGGATTTTTTAAAACTGTGTTTACTCTTTTAACACTGAGTTTTGTTGGCAAAGCAATGTCTCTGCTTTTGAATATGTGATCTAGGTTGGTCATAACTTTCCTACCAAGGAGTAAGCGTCTTTTAATTTCATGGCTGCAGGAACCATCTATAGTGATTTTGGAGCCCAGAAAAATAAAATCTGACACTGTTTCCACTGTTTCCCCATCTATTTCCCATGAAGTGATGGGACCGGATGCCATGATCTTCATTTTCTGAATGTTGAGTTTTAAGCCAACTTTTTCACTCTCCACTTTCACTTTCATCAAGAGGCTTTTTAGTTCCTCTTCACTTTCTGCCATACGGATGGTGTCATCTGCATATCTGAGGTTATTGATATTTCTCCCGGCAATCTTGATTCCAGCTTGTGTTTCTTCCAGTCCAGCGTTTCTCATGATGTACTCTGCATATAAGTTAAATAAGCAGGGTGACAATATACAGCCTTGACGAACTCCTTTTCCTATTTGGAACCAGTCTGTTGTTCCATGTCCAGTTCTAACTGTTGCTTCCTAACCTGCATACAGGTTTATCAAGAGGCAGGTCAGGTGGTCTGGTATTCCCGTCTCTTTGAGAATTTTCCACAGTTTATTGTGATCCACACAGTCAAAAGCTTTGGCATTGTCAATAAAGCAGAAATAGATGCTTTTCATTCTAATCCCAAAGAAAGGCAATGCCAAAGAATGCTCAAACTATCGCACAATTGCACTCATCTCACACACTAGTAAAGTAATGCTCAAAGTTCTCCAAGCCAGGCTTCAGCAGTATGTGAACCGTGAACTTCCTGATGTTCAAGCTGGTTTTAGAAAAGGCAGAGCAACCAGAGATCAAATTGCCAACATCCGCTGGATCATGGAAAAAGCAAGAGTTCCAGAAAAGCATGTATTTCTGCTTTATTGACAATGCCAAAGCCTTTGACTGTGTGGATCACAATAAACTGTGGAAAATTCTGAAAGAGATGGGAATACCAGACCACCTGATCTGCCTCTTGAGAAACCTGTATGCAGGTCAGGAAGCAACAGTTAGAACTGGACATGGAACAACAGACTGGTTCCAAATAGGAAAAGGAGTTCGTCAAGGCTGTATATTGTCACCCTGTTTATTTAACTTATATGCAGAGTACATCATGAGAAACGCTGGACTGGAAGAAACACAAGCTGGAATCAAGATTGCCAGGAGAAATATCAATAACCTCATATATGCAGATGACACCACCCTTATGGCAGAAAGTGAAGAGGAACTAAAAAGCCTCTTGATGAAAGTGAAAGTGGAGAGTGAAAAAGCTGGCTTAAAGCTCAACATTCAGAAAACGAAGATATGGCATCCGGTCCCATCACCTCATGGGAAATAGATGGGGAAACAGTGGAAACAGTGTCAGACTTTATTTTTCTGGGCTCCAAAATCACTGCAGATGGTGACTGCAGCCATGAAATTAAAAGACGCTTACTCCTTGGAAGGAAAGTTATGACCAACCTAGATAGCATATTCAAAAGCAGAGACATTACTTTGCCAACAAAGGTTCGTCTAGTCAAGGCTATGGTTTTTCCTGTGGTCATGTATGGATGTGAGAGTTGGACTGTGAAGAAGACTGAGCGCCGAAGAATTGATGCTTTTGAACTGTGGTGTTGGAGAAGACTCTTGAGAGTCCCTTGGACTGCAAGGAGATCCAACCAGTCCATTCTAAAGGAGATCAGCCCTGGGATTTCTTTGGAAGGGATGATACTAAAACTGAAACTCCAGTACTTCGGCCACCTCATGCGAAGAGTTGACTCATTGGAAAAGACTCTGATGCTGGGAGGGATTGGGGGCAAGAGGAGAGGGGGATGACAGAGGATAAGATGGCTGGATGGCATCACTGACTCGATGGATGTGAGTCTCAGTGACCTCTGGGAGTTGGTGATGGACAGGGAGGCATGGCGTTCTGTGATTCATGGGGTCGCAAAGAGTCGGACACGACTGAGTGACTGATCTGATCTGATCTGATATTTGAAGAATTAGAGATAGTTTGATTTGTTGCATAAGAATTGTGGTCAGATAAATACGTCATAGATCTAGGGGAAAATGTTGATATATTTTCTTTGGAGAAATGTACATTTAAGGCCTTTGCCTGTTTTTAACCAGGCTTTTCATTTTTGTTATTAAGTTTTAGGAGTTCTCTATAGGTTCTGGGGGGCTTCCGTTCAGTGGGTTTCCTGTTTTGTTGTTATTCAGTCGCCAAGTAGTGTCTGAGTCTTCGTGACCCCATGACTGCAGCACACCAGGCTTTCCTGTCCATCACCATCCGCAGTTCACCTAAGTTCATGTCCATTGCATTAGTGATGCCAGCCAACCATCTCATCCTCTGCCGCCCTGTATAAAACAGCAAATGCCCTGAATGGGAGAGAATATTTGCAAATCACACATTTGATAAGGGACTCATATCCAGAAGGTAAATGACACAGAAGGATGAAAGCCTGAGAAGGACTTAGCAGTCCTCTCAAAGAGCCCTCTTAGAAGCTGGTACAGAGCCAGCTCAGCCAGTCTGTGCACCGCCTAAGCATTTGGTGGCTCTCAAACTTGTTTTAAGGCTGAAATTTTTAAAAAGCAGATACTGCACTGTTTTTTAAAATTGAAATAGAAACAGTGGCCATTCTATCTTCTAACAGAGTAAATCTTTTGAACTCTCAGTTGGGAAGCACTGCCTACTACAACGAATCTGATTTTTGATGTCCGCTTTGACATCATCCAGGACTCACTGGGTGACCTCCTCAGAGTGGGAGATGCTCTAGAATTTTCAGGCTTCCCTTGTTCCCCCATCAGTTCCTCCCTCTCAGACTCTGTGAGCTGAGCCATTCACAGGAGTCCTCTGTCACCTCCACATGGGTGAGAACTTGGAAAAACAATTTTAGAATTTAAAGATGACATCAGGGTTTCTCTGGTGGCTCAGAGGTAAAGAACCCAACTCCCAATGTGGGAGACATGGGTTCGATCCCTGGTCCAGGAAGATCCCAAATGCCACAGACCAACTAAGCCCATGTGTCACAATTATTGAGCCTGTGCTCCACCACAAGAGAAGCAACTGAAATGAGAAACCGGTGCACCTCTATTAGAGAAAAGCCTGTGCAACCCCAAGGACCGAACACAGTCAAAAATAAATAAATAAAATTATTTTTAAAATGATATCAGCATATTTGCCAAAAGAATTACACTCTGTGAAATCCCCTTTCTAACCTGAGGAAGATTCAGACCTTGAGTCTCGGACTCTGGCTCAAGGGCCTCCCTGACAGCTCAGCAGTTGTTAGAGCAAGTGGAATCTGAGGCTGGAGAGCAGCACGGCCCTGGAGAAGTTCCAGGAAGGAGCCAGGACCTCAGATGAACATTGGCCCTGCCTTGAGCCCCACACTCAACCACTGTGTGTCTGGTTAATAGCCATACACAAGCTAACTAGGAAGGAGATTCTGTGCTGTTCTTACGAAAAACAAAGCACCAGGTAGCATTATACTTGTGGCTGTTTGAAAGTTCTGTGAGAGAAAAGCCCAGCTGTGATCTTGGGACAATTAATTATAAGACATGATTTCAAAGGCTGTAATTCTATTTCAAGAATTCTGCTGATCGCCAGCATTTGAAAAACACTCTCCACCATGCCCGTTTCACAAAGATCACTTTGACATGTTTTGCTTTGGGAATTTCTTTCTCGCCAACACTTATAAAAGCATTGAACTGGGTGAAACTGCCACTCTAAACACTTGAAGTTCGTCTTTGATTCAGAAAAGAGAAATGAAAGGGAAAGGAGGGCCATTTAACATGATTAAAAACGTCTTTGAAGGTGTGATAGGCTAGTGCCATGAAAACCTAGAATGAAGTGGAGGACCACAACTTTCCTCACCCTCCTCTTCAGAGATGTAGAAGCCAAATCTATATTAGGGGACCCATACACCCCTAAGACACAGCCTGGTTATAGGAATGCTCCTGCTGGACAGGTCAGCACACATCCAGTCCAGGTAGGAGGCCCCGCCAGTCTCTCTCCTGGTTACATCACCTGCCTCCTAATTCTAAATTGTCAATAGAGCTTCCCTGGTGGCTCAGTGGTTCAGAATCCGCCTGCCAGTGCAGGAGACATGGCTTCTATCTCTGATCTGGGAGAATCACACATGCTGCAGAACAACAAAGCCTGTGTGCCTCCGCAACTCCTGACCCTATGCTCTGGAGCCTGGGAGCTGTAACTGCTGAGCCCACCGGCCGCCACTGCTGAAGCCTGCGCTTGTGCTCCATAACAAGAGAAGCCACCACAATGAGAAGCTTGCAAGCCACAACGAGAGAGTAGCCCAGGCTCACCAAAACTAGAGAAAAGCCCACACAGCAACGAAGACCCAGTGCAACCATAAATAAACTAATACATTTTTAAAAAGCATTTTAAAAAGGTCAACAGCAGCAAAAACAACAGCAGAAAGAACACAACAGCCACCTCCTAATTTTGAAAGTATGGTTGTTAAAAAGAGTGAGATGGCTCCATATGTGCTGACACGGAATACTCTCAGTGCAAAAAGCAAGTCACAGGAGAAGAAAATGGCAACCCTCTCCAGTATTCTTGCCTGGAAAAGTCCGTGGACAGGGGAGCCTGGCTGGCTGCAGTCCATGGGGTTACATGACTGAGCATGTATGCATGAGGGTGGAGGGTGACAGGTTGGTAGCAATAAACTGGTAGAACTAAAAAAAAAAAAAAGCAAGTCACAGACGAAGTCAATGTGGGCTTTGACTCAGAAGTTCATTTTTAAAAGAAGGAGGGGTGACTTTGGCTTGTCTCCAGGGATATTGGCCCGCCTTGGGCAGAGGACCCCTGGACTGACCTGCACACCCTGGTGGGTTCATGGAGGGGAGAATTGCCCCTGACGGTCTGGTAAGGAAGTATGGGGCTGGGGCAGGACTTGGGACCCTGGGGCTCTAGGGGCAGGGTAACCCCTTCACATGGCGGAGATGGGGGATCTCGGGAGGCCTGAAGGAGGAGCAGATGTCGTAAGTCAAGGTCATTGGGCCCTGGCTCAGGCAGGAAGGGTCCTTTCTGAGGGTCTTCCCCCCACACTTGCTGCTGAAAAATGTACAAAACCACCTGGAAAAACCAGCCAAGGTCAAGCCTTGTGAGCCCAGAACTTGTTCCTGTGACACTTGGTCCCAGAAGGTCGGCCAACAGTAGGGCAGCCCTGCATTCTCCAGCCGGAGTCCATCCTCTGAAGGCCGACCGGGGTTCCCCCACTGTGGTGCTCAGACGGTTCACTTCTTGGCAGCAAAAAGCACAGAATGGCCCAGAACAACTGTCTACAGTGAACACCTGTCCTTCTGCCTGCCTCTGTGAATTGGGCCGAAGTCAGCCAGCATCTCATCAGAAGCTCAAGGCCTGCTTGGAGCCGCAGTGTTGGCTACACCTAGTGGCACCCCACCCCAGTTCTCTTGCCTGGAAAATCCCATGGACAGAGGAGTCTGGTAGGCTCCAGTCCATGGGGTCACTGAGAGTCGGACACGACTGAGCGACTTCACTTTCACTTTTCACTTTCATGCATTGGAGAGGGAAATGGCAACCCACTCCAGTATTCTTGCCTGGAGAATCCCAGGGACAGGGCAGCCTAGTGGGCTGCCATCTATGGGATCGCACAGAGTCGCACACGACTGAAACGACTTAGCAGCAGCAGCAGGAAGCATTCAGGGTGGCCGTGGAGAGAAGCGCCAGGTGCGCTCATCCGAGGCTCAGGGGGTGCCTTGGAGCACTGGGGCTCAGTGGGTCTGCCCCTCTAGCACAACCCCCGCCTTGAGCACTGTTTCTGAGGGCTGAGCTGCCCCTCTGATCACGGCCGACTAGAGAGACAGCGCGCAAGCAAGCAGCCCTCAAGTCAAGGCTGAGTCAGTAGCCCAGGTTCCAAACACTCTGTGGACTGCAGATCTCTGGAAAATGGCCTTCTCTCACTCCCCACAAGAAGCAGAGGCAAAACAAGAACCTTAGGGTTTAGCAACCAATTCCGTCTGCTAGTGTGGTTTCTGCAAAGAAGCAAGCAGACGCGGGGGTGACTGTCCACAGCTTGGCTGTGAGGAGAACAGAGGATCTGGACAAGGAGCAGCGTGGCTGTGGGCTTGAGGAGGGGACCCTGGAGACCTTCCCCACAGGAGACTGTCAACAGCTGTGGCTTGAAGGTCATGCATGCGACCTGGCTGCCAGTCTATCCTGGCAGCTCCAAGACTGCAGCCAGTGGGTCACCTCTCCTGACAGTCCCTGTGTGCTGAGGGTGGGGCAGCCTGTCACAGTCAGAGTCCAGGCTCGGTCTCACTCAGCACCTCAGATGGTGAGGAGAGTGGAAGAGGGGACTGTGTGACCTGAGAGAAAGTCAGATGAGGGGCTGCCGTAGACTCGGAGCCTAATCCAAGAGAGGAATTCAGGAGGACACGGGGTGAGATACTCAACCCTCCCCTACTTTCTGAGGTTGTATGGGTATACTCTTCCTAGGAGATGACAAAACACTTCACTTCCTCAGCAGAGTCACAGACAAGGTGGCCTAGACATCGGGGCAATTTCCAGGTAGAGTACACTCAGCCCAAGGTCTCCATAGAGCCTGTGGCTGTTGGCACCACGACCAATGTTTCCTCCTCCTAGCAAGCTTTCTTTTTTAACGGTGTGTATATATGTGTGTGTGTGTGTGTGTGTGTGTGTGTGTGTGTGTGGCTTCCCAGGTGGCACTAGTGGTAAAGAACCTGCTTGCCAATGCAGGAGCCTTAAAAGACGCTGGTTTGATTCCTGGGTTGGGAAGATCCCTTGGAGGAAGGCATGGCAGCCCATTCCAGTCTTCTTGCCTAGAGAATCCCATGGACAGAGGAGCCTGGTGGGCTACAGTCCATAGTGCTACACAGAGTCATGACCAAAGCAACTTAGCTTGTATCCATCCATACAGACAGGTACACATATACACAGGTGGTGGTGGTTTAGTTGCTAAGTTGTGTCTGACTCTTACAACCCCACAGACAGTAGCCTGCCAGGCTCCTCTGTCTATGAGATCCTCCAGGCAAGAATACTGGAGTGGGTTGCCATTTCCTTCTCCAGAGGATCTTCTTGACCCAGGGATCAAACCCGGGTTTCCTGTGTTTCAGGCAGATTCTTTACTGACTATGACGGAAGTCCATACACACAGGTGTGTGTGTGTATATATATATATATATAAGCACACAAGCAGTTCAATGTTAACTACCTGCTAGTGTGGCTCATACAAAAAGGGTTAAAATTGTCAGTGAAGATAAGCAACAAAGTCCTCCTGTATAGCACAAGGAACTATACTTAATATCCTGTGATAAACCATCATGGCAAAGAATATAAAATGTATCTATATCTATAGTATGTGTGTGTATATCTGAGTTATTTTGCTATACAGCAGAAATTAATACAACATTGTAAGTCAACTATACTTCAATACAATTTTTTAAAAATTGTCAGTGAGGAAAACCCGAAACATGTCCCATCGTATGAAGGCTCTTCCCTGACAGGAAATGGGGATAAAGCTCTTTTTATCGGATTTCTCCTCTCTTTTGCAAACACAAGTGTAATTGTAAAACAGTATTATAATTCAAAGACCCATTCTTGGGCCATTTTTCCCCCCTGACTCCAGCTGACATTGGGACCAGGCAATACTACAAAAGAAAATCATTCTCTTTTCCATAACTCCGGTATGCCATTTACAGTAGGAGGTCATAGAGAACAAGAATGTAGTGTTAAAACTTATAGAAGAAAAGCACACAGTGAAAAAAACCACACTGTGATCAGAAAAGACACCAACGGAGCAGAAAAGGTCCAAACAGAGCAAAGTGCACACTTGGTGACGGGGTTCCACAGCCACAGGATTCTTAGATCTGACCTACATCGGGCACATCACCTCCATCTTCAAAATACTCAGAGCTTCTCAGGTCCCTCCCTAGACATATTTAACATTGAGAAGCTATTTTCAACAACCCCACTAAAATTTTTCTTAACAAGTTGTGTTTGTGTTTGGAAGATTTTTTTGTTTCACCCGTGGCTAAATGTAGGCCAAGTTTGACAACTGTATTTTTTATTTCAACTGAAAGTAATTATATAAAATCCCTGTTTGTTCTGTTAGTGCCTTAACAATCTCAATCTTCCTTAAATACCTATTCATTTAATAACATGGCCCCGCCTGTTTCATTTCTCTTTAATCTCTGCCTTTCATTAAGTCACTAAAGACACGCAGCTGTACTTTTTAATCCATAGTGACCACCCATTCGGAAATAGATGATTTCTCCTAGCTCTCTTTGCTCCTCTACCCTCTCATTCCAAGAAGACTGTCAGGTCTGGTTCCACTAAGAACACACACCTGTACTGGGAATCCCCTGACAGTCCAGTGGTTAGGACCCCACGCTTTCACTGTCAGAGCCTGGGTTCAATCCCTGGTGGGGGAACTAAGATCCTGCAAGCTGCACAGCCAACTAAATAAATAATATACAATAAAAATTTAAAGTAAGCTATTAAAAAAAAGAATACTCACCTGTATCAATCCCGCCAGGTGATTGTGTTGGGTTAGGTGAAAGCCCAACACCTTTGTAAAGCGCAGTTTCTATTCAGCTGATCCTCATTAATATCAGGTTTGCTAAAGTTTTGCTAAAGTCATTCAAGCAGCAATGCCTATTGGCCAGTCATAACAAATACAAGTCAGACATAGGCAAACACAGACCAGTGCACAAACCTAAAGGCTGGGACCGTGACCTGGGATGCGGGACCCTAACCAGACCCTCTGAGAACCTCAGCGCCTGGAACCTATCATGTCTCTCCAGGGTGGGACTCTAACCTGAAAGCCGGTTGAGGTTATTAGACCATTTAGGCAGAGGTACATTTTAACACGGATACTCACCCCCAAAGACACCTGAGGTTGATCCAGGAGCTGTTCTTTTCGAAAGCAAAGTAGCTCTGAGAAACCTGGAGCACCACGATGGGGAAGCAGGAACCCAACCACCCACCATCCAGGCAAATTCGGTCTGAGTTGGCTGGCCAGGATCAGTGGTGAGGGCCCACGCCCACTGGCGGCTACAGTGCCTCGGGCAGGTGGTCACAAGACTTTACTCCCTTTGTGGTTGCCAAAACTGTTCCTGGGAAACAGCTTGCTGCCTGGGACACACTGAAGCCAACGTTATGGCACCAGCCTTTGAGAAAAGAAAGAACTTTATTGTGGGGTCAGCCAGCAAAGAGACAGATTCGAGAACCTTCTGTCTCCATGCCGGTCCACCTGGCAGTAAACCTTTCTCTTCTCAAGGCTGGTGTCACAGTATTAACTCCTGTGCAGCCGGGCAGTGAGTCCTTGCTCTGTAACAACACGGCAATGTTTGAATAAAAAAATAAAAAATATTACATAAGAAGTATGAACTTAGACTAGGAAGGCAATGGCACCCCACCCCAGTACTTTTGCCTGGAAAATCCCATGGACAGAGGAGCCTGGTAGGCTCCAGTTCATGGGGTCGATAAGAGTCGGACATGACTTCACTTTCACTTTCACTTTTCACTTTCATGCATTGGAGAAGGAAATGGCAACCCACTCCAGTGTTCTTGCCTGGAGAATCCCAGGGACGGGGGAGCCTTGTGGGCTGCCGTCTATGGGGTCGCACAGAGTCGGACATGACTGAAGCGACTTAGCAGCAGCAGCAGCAGCATGAACTTAGAAAGTAAATACTGAGCTTGCACTTTATAACTTTGTGAAATAAATGCAGACTACACAATACCTCCTTGTGAGTAAAACAGGACGTTTCAAACATATTCCATGGACTTTGCTGGTGGTCCAATGGCTGGGACTCCATACTCCCAACGCAGGGGGCCTGGGTTTGATCCCTGGTCAGGGAACTAGATCTCACACGCCACAACGAAGACTGAAGACCCCACACAGCCAAATACATAAAATAAACAAATATTGAAAATATTTTTAAAAACCATTGGCTCAGACAGTAAAGAATCTGCCTGCAATGCAAGAGACTCAAGTTCGATCCTTGGGTCAGGAAGATCCCCTGGAGAAGGAAATGGTAACCCACTCCAGTATTCTTGCCAGGGAAATCCTAAGACAGAGGAGCCTGGTGGGCTCCATGGGGTCATAAAGGGTCGGACAAGACTGAGTGACCAACACTCTCACCTTCAATGTGACTATCACCCAGCCAAGAATTCTTCATACATGGCCAATCCCATTTCACTTTCATCTCCCACCTGGCAAGTCTCAGATATAGGACCGGTTCATCAGTAACTGCTCATGTGATTGTTTTAAGGAACAGCTTATATAACAGAAAGCACTTGATTCAGAAGGTAGAAAGCAAAGCAAGGAAGATTTGACACAATGCTTGCCTCCCTGCAGTCAAGCCCCACCCCCAGAGACAACGACTATAACTCGTTTCTAACTAATCTTAAATTCTTTTAAATGGAGGACCTCTCCATTCTGTGAAAACGAGATTTCACCTAAGAAACCAACATATGAATCAGTAGACTGAACTTGGTATATTTCATTGACTGCGCCCATGGTGAGAATGTCAGGTTGGACTATACTTATAGCTCAGTCAATATTTGTGACTCCACTGATCCTGGAATCACCTGAAGACAGACGCTAATCAAAACTGAGTTTTAAAGCACACGCTGTGCACCTCTGCCTCAGCAGCATGATAACTGTAAGACAAGAAGGGCCTCAGCACTAGTTTCCTGGAGCCCCAGCAAGTGAGGAAACTGAGGTACAGCTGGTGGCAAAGGAGGGCTCAGAATCCAGTTCTCCCACGTCCAGAGCTCTGTCCACCGAGTGTCCTACATTCTTCCCACAGGCTTGTCTATGCTGGAGCACACTCGGTCCATGTGACAGGCATCGCCATGACCTGTAATTGAGGGCAGATGCTGCAGGCTCTGAATTTTGCCATTGAGAGGAATCCTAAGTACATGCCATTGAACGTTTGCTGGAACGGCCAATGGTGTGTTTCATGTGCCGGAATCGACCACAGACAACTCTTCCCAGGACTCAAGACTTTCTCCGACAGAACCCATCTGAGGAAACATCACCAAGGCCTCCCCACCCGGCCTGCACCCCGTGGGTTCTGCTTCTGTTCCTGGGCTCACAGTAGGTAGGTCACCTTAAGCTCATAACACTTTTGGGTAGCACTGAAAAGATTGTAGGTTTCTCTACATCCAACAGTTCACAGATTCCTCCTCTTTTCGAGCGGGTACTTGTAACCCTGGTTTTACATTAAAGAGAATGAGATTCAGACTCACTTTGTGACCTGCCCAGGACATCCAGGCAATGCTGGGGCTTAAACCACGGCCTGAGGCCCCACCCAGTGCACCATCTTCATGTCTTGTCTGGCTCACAGATGAAGCTGGGCACGTGTCCCGTTTAAGGTGAAAATATAAAACTTGTCCATGGTTTTGGAAGCCCGTGAGTACAGTATCTGTTTATCCTGGCACCATTCTAATTTGCTGATTCAGGAAAGGGCATTTCCAGCAGGAGGCAAGCAGGACATTTGCAGGATTACAAGTAGTTGAGCTTCTGGAGCACAAGATGGGAGCCAAGCAGGGGTGACAGCAGAGACTAGGGAGGTGGGCAGGAGTCACTCTCGGAGGTGGACTATACACCATTAGCAGCTTGGCTCTTAATCCTCTAGGGAGTAGGCAAAAAGTAACTGTGGATTTAAAGCCACAAGTTTGGAGATTTTGCACTTTACAAAGGTCATGTGGTGACTATGAGGAGGATGGGTTGAAGGTGCCAGGACCAGAGGCAGAAAGAGCAGCCTGTGGCTGCACCTGGGCCAAGTGAGAGCTGTGCGGGGGCGGGGGGCTGAGGGGAGTAGGATGGGACATGAGATCCCATGGCCAACTAGGGGAGCCCATGGGAAATGCTGAGTTATTTGCATACTAATAATATTGTGCTTCGCAGGTGGCACTAGTGGTAAAAACATGCCTGCCAATGCAGGAGACTAAGAGACGTGGGTTTTATTCCTGGGTTGGGAAGATCCCCTGGAGGAGGAAATGGCAACTCACTCCAGTATTCTTGGATACTGGAGTATCTATGGATACTGGAGTATCCATACAATAATATGTGCCACTATTCCCTGGTTTCACTTTTTTATTGGAAAAAGTTTAAGATATAATGAACACACAGCCAAACGACAGGTATTCAGTGTTCAGCCAGGTCAGTTCTGACAGCTGTGAGAGCCATGTGGGCAGAAGGATGGTGGCTGGCTAGTGACTTCAGGTGCAAACACGTGGGGGAGTGAGCACCCTTTTCCTTCCCTTTCTCCTGCCATGTCCTGAAGACATGCGGGAGAGGACAAAGTCAGCACCACAGCCTTGCAGTTTTTTTCCTCCAATCTGGATGACCCTAGAGAGATTGCAGAGGGTTGGAAGGCAGGAACAAACGTGGAAGTGCACCGGAGCTGGAGGTGACAGGAGCTTGGTGTTCAGTGATGCTGGCAGTCCCACAAACGCAGGGGTCAGGACGGCACTCGGCCCAGGTCACCAGTCACCGCCAGGCCCATCCTCACCACAGACAGCACTTGATACCAAAAGACGTGGCTTCTGTTGCAGCTTGTCTTGATGACAGATTTGTTCTTTTAAAAATGTCACAAAACAAGTAGAACTGGAAGTTAGGCTTATGCCTCTCTGTGGCTCATTTCATATTCTTTTAATAGTTCCAATATGTTTCTGCTCTTGAAAAACTGGTTTTGGCCCGAGACAGTGAGAACTGTAGCTAGATGTCTTGGGAGGGCCAGGGGAGGGGGAGGGTGGTGGCCAGGACTTGGGCTGGACAGACTCTGAAGAGGACAACTTCACACAACTGGGAGGTGGGTTTCTGTGGCAGATGGTTTCCAGTAGGTGGGCAGTAAACTGGACTGGGCTATGATGATGGCTGTTCAGAAGCCTGTCAAGGAAATTCTATAAAGCCTTAGCCATTTTTATGAGAATTCTCACAATATATTGTCAAGTTTAAAAAAAAAAGACTGCATTTCACTGGCCTAGTTCTGTAAGAAAAAGTACACAGTTACATGTGGGTAGGGAAAAACACTAGAACATTGGGTTACTTGGGATTTGGGGCTTTGAAGAACAGATTCACTGAAATTTCTCAAGAAAAATGGCTTGTTGCAAGAAAACACCCACACAAGGATACAGGAAAAGCAGAAAACATGAGATTGAGATCATTCTGGGTTCAGGCAGGCCTGAGCCCGTGCCATGGGGGCTTCGCTCTGTCTTGTGACTGGCCAGCCTGTGACACCCCTTTCTGTTCCTCCTTGATTTCGGCGTGCACAGGACCTGCCGGGCTGCACTGGTCCTCCTGGCATCACTCTTTCAGCTAGGCCCCACTGAAAGCAGCTCTTGGACCTCACACGGGGAGAGAACAGCTGGGATCCACATCATGGGGTCCGCCTCACTGTCAGACTGCTGCTGGGAGGCAGGCTGCTTTAGGTGGGACACCTCTGCTCCCTGGTCCAGCCGGCATGGGACCCGGGTCCCAGGGTCACCTGACCAGCGGGGCAATCCCAGGTGTGCTCAGATCATTCACACACACACACACACACACACACACACACACACACGTTGACCTAACCATGGATGATGGGAGAGGATGCAGTTCCACATGGTGTCGTGGCGCCCCCTAGAGGGCGGTCTTCACCCGCAGACTCCAGACCAGCAGGTGGACGCCCCTCACGCACCCCTTGTCCTGCAGAGTGTGGAGCGAGGCTAGCTTCCTGCTGCTGTGTTGCTCTGTGCTCAGTGTGGATTGGAAGCATCCGGAAGAGCCCCATCTGTCCCCATTTCTCAGGAGAAACATCTGAATTCGAGAAATAATTTAATCATCCCCCCCACACCCCAAATCCATTCTGTGAATCCATTACTATCAGGAAAATCAAGCAGTAAATAGTTTTCTCCTTTGCCCAATGTTCAGTGGATGTTTGCTTTTCTTTTTATCTAGAAATCAAAGAAAGAAAAAGAATGGGAGAGTCTTGTTCACAAAGACATGGCTGTTAGGAGACCAAGTGCCGGAGGACAGGCCGCAAAAGCCCACACCTCTGGGTGGTGGGAAGGCCGGGGCCTTGCTGTTTGAATACTGTCTCCAGAGTCACTGAACACCTGCACCTCCTGAACATCACTCAAGATTCCTGATCAGTGTTCTTTAAAGGGGTCGGGTCCACTTCCGGAGCTTGGAGAGGAGCCTGCCTGGCGCCCTGCCACAGCCCAGGGATTCCTAGAGTCTGTGCTCTGGGCCCTTGTGTAAGGAGTTCTTTGTGTCTGTCCTCATGTCAGAAGGTCCCTGGGAGGAAACCTGGTAGCTCAACTCAGAGGATTCATAAAAGCAGGGTTTTAAACACTCTGGGAGACAAGGTTTGTTTTAATAAACTAGCAATCACCTTGTAACAATGACACAGCTCTGCTTCCTCCTCCCCCCAGGGCACTGCTGCTGCTGCTGCTGCTGCTAAGTCACTTCAGTTGTGTCCGACTCTGTGCGACCCCATAGATGGCCTCCTACCAGGCTCCCCCATCCCTGGGATTCTCCAGGCAAGAACACTGGAGTGGGTTGCCATTTCCTTCTCCAATGCATGAAAGTGAAAAGTCAAAGTGAAGTCACTCAGTCATGTCTGACTCCTAGCGACCCCATGGACTGCAGCCTACCAGGTTCCTCCATCCATGGGATTTTCCAGGCAAGAGTACTGGAGCTGCCAAAGTTGCTGGGCGCTTTAGAAAACAGGCATGGACAAGGACACTGGCTCAAGAATATCATGGAGGCCCCGCTGCTGGGCGGGAGGGAAGGGGATGTAGTACAGCCATGGAGGTGGCAGTTCCACAGCCCGTCGGTCGACGTAGCCGCAGAGGCGAGCCCTAGGTCAGAGTGCTTTACTTGATCAAAGTACATTCTTCTTAAAGATCATTCTCATGGGATTTTAAAAATCAAGGTTTGGAGTTTCTTGCTGAAGTTTTTGTTTATTCTGATTCGTTTAAGGAAGTTGAGATGTGACTGTTTAAATGAATACTGTGGCCTGACTTTATATTCTTAAAGTCCTTTATAAGGATAATGAAGTAAATCCTAGGTAAGAGAAAACACAGACCATAGGACTATCTGTCCTAAAATCTTATTGCTCAAATCTTAGATCCCGTTTGGAAACTATTTATTAGAATTTGAGAAATGAATATATGTCACTGGGCTGTCAAAAAGGTGACTAGATCAACAGTTTGGGGGGTTTTCAGTTACTATCAAGACTCCCGCTGACAAAGAACTTTGTCCTTGTCATATGTTGTTAGCATGTTTATTATGGATCAGGAGAAGGCAATGGCACCCCACTCTTGCCTGGAAAATCCCATGGACGGAGGAGCCTGGTGGACTGTAGTCCATGGGGTCGCTAAGAGTCGGACACGACTGAGTGACTTGACTTTCACTTTTCACTTTCATGCATTGGAGAAGGAAACGGCAACCCACTCCAGTGTCCTTGCCTGGAGAATCCCAGGGATGGGGGAGCCTGGTAGGAGGCCATCTATGGGGTAGCACAGAGTCGGACACGACTGAAGCAATTTAGCAGCAGCAGCAGCAACAACAGTTAGTCATTGAGAGGGACTCGGTTTTTGCTGGGCGACAGAATAGATTTTTTAAGGAAAAACATTTTATAGAAAAATTCTGCTAGTGTCTTTTTGAAAATTTTAGTTTTAGGTATGTATTTCTGAAGAGGCAACACGTGCTCATGGCTCAGAGTTCAGGGAATAAAAGGGTCGGTCCCTCCCCATCCTGCCCTTCAGCCTCACATTCGCCCGCTCAGAGACAGCCAAGGTTTTCATCCTGTGACTCCTTCCAGGTATTTCATGTGTACAAGCAAATGTGAACATTGTAGAATACCATACGTTTTAGAGTTCCTCAGTTGGCAGCCTCCTGGAGCAGCTACAGAAGCAAACGGAAAATATTCCCAGCAACCCAGGTCTCCTGGGAATGGACCTGAGCTTATTTATCCAAAAGGATAATGTCAGTGGAAATGGGACTAGATGTAACCACTGGAATCAAATGCATTGGAATGCTCCTTTAGGCAAAACCTACTACAAACACCTGTGGTATGCCTGCCGCCTCACTGGCTGGCCGCCCCCCTTGTCTGTCCAACTCATACACATGCTGAGGTGCCCTAACAGTAAAGACACTCAGAAATGCCACCACTTCCTGTCAGCGAGATCTGTACCCAGACCCAGTACAGACATCAATTCCACCAGCACTTGCTTTATTCCCCAAATGCCCATAGGCATAAGTTTCAAAAGTTAATTATCAATACTCCAATTTATTTTCTTAAAAAAAAACCCCAAACCTGAGGAACCTACTAGCAGTACCTGGAAGAAAACTCAGCAACAATCCAGGGGGAAAAGCCACTTAAACAAGCACAAAGCCAAAAGCGTTACAAAAACTATAGAACATGACCCCAAACTCTGTCCAAAGGCAGGGAATACAGGATCTGACTTGGCAGATGGAAGGAATACTCAACACAGGTGTTCGTACTCAACATGGAGAGTGTAGAAATATTAGTAAGTATTTCCTGAGTTCCCTGTGGCCCAAGTATAGGCTCTAAGTAAGTTCCTGAATGTTTTGGCTGCCAAGAGTTAGCCACCTGGTTGTGGTGGGTGTTTAGTTGCTAAGTCATGTCCAACTCTTTGTGACTTCATGGACTATAGCTCTCCAGGCTCCTCTGTCCATGAGATTTCTCAGGCAGGAATACTAGACTGGGTTGCCATTTCCTTCTCCAGGGGATCTTCCTGACTCAGGGATTGAACCCAGGTCTCCTGCATTGCACGCAGGTTTTTTTTACCATCTAAGCCACCAGGAAAGCCCCAGAGTTAGCACCTACTAAATTATAAAATTAAAGATTATAACAAATTATTACTGCATTATCCTCTTGTGAATTATGAATAAAGTTAAAATAACAGATGTAGCAGTGGAGTAAGTTCTTGTCGATTAATGTTTAGAATGTCCTTTATTGAAACTCAAAGCACATTTTTTTTTATCCTCAGAAAAATGTATCGTGCTTGAGAGTCAAACTGGCTTTCAGACAAGTTCTTTTTGTACTTTGGCTAAAGTACTACTTCTTGACTGATTTACTAAATTATATTAGTAAGAATTTTTACTATATTAGGCAAATAAAGGAGAAGAAAATGGCAACCCATTCCAGTATTCTTGCCTGGAGAGTCCCATGGACAGAGGAGCCTGGTTGGCTGCTGTCTGTATGGTTGCACAGACACGACTCAAGCGACTTAGCCTGCATGCATGCATTGGAGAAGGAAATGGCAACCCACTCCAGTATTCTTGCCTGGAGAATCCCGGGGATGGGGGAGCCTGGTGGGCTGCTGTCTATGGGGTCACACAGAGTCGGACATGACTGAAGTGACTTAGTAGGCAAATAAAAATATTAATTGCCAGACCTCAAATGAAAAACTGCAGGTGTGAAAACATTTTAATGCAGATTTTCTGTTGTTTGATAGTGAGATGAAGAGGCATGAGGCAAGCCTGGCGGGGTGAGTGGGATCAGACTGGGGGCCTGAGAGGCCTGCTGAGGAGCTGGGTCTTTATCTGAGTCTGTTGCGGAGCCACTGTTTTAAGCGGACATCTGATAGGAGCTCCTGAGTTCATTCATCCATAACCCAGTCAGGGCCAACCTCCAAGGCGCAGAGTACTGTGTTTAAGGCAACCACAGAACAGAAAAACAAGGCCCCTTCTTCGTGGGCTCTGAATGCTGGGTGAGAAGAGAAGAGTAACAAGACTGATTGGTAGATACTTTTGGTGGGGGGCGGCGCTGTCACTGCCCATTGAAACAATGGAACTGGAGGGGGGTCACGGGGAGGGGTTGCTGCTTTAGAAACAGAGGTGGAGAGGCCTGACCTGAGGTCTGAGTCAGAACAAGGAACCAAAATATGCACAAACAGCAGAAGTGGCTGAGGAAACAACTCCTGCAAAACCCAAGGGTGGAGTGGAGCTCCTGTGCTGGGGGCAGAGCCAGCAGGGGTGGACAGAGGAGAGAGGTGGTTTTAGCAACGAGGTTGCTGAGGCTGCAGGCTCGGGGGCTAGGGAGTTACGGCCATAGACCCAGGGGCGCCTCATGTCTCCTTTCCTTTCTTCCTTAAATCAAGTCTGACCCTGAGCTCCATGGCAACCAACGGAGAGGCTGTCACCGGCCCTGTGTCTCACAGAGCCCTGGGGCCAGTGTGGAGGCCCCTGAACAATGAGGGCTGAAATCTCCAGAAAGAGATTTCATCTCTTTCATCTGCAGGCTCAGGAGCCCGGCCCTCTGCATGAGCTGGCAGCCCTCTCAGAGCTCCAGCCTTGTCCAGGGCCTGCAGAGGCCCCAAGGTTGGCGAGGCCCAGACTCCTTCTGCAGCCTGCTCTGCATACTCTCCCCTGCCCCCAGCAGCATCCCCAGGGGCAGGTGAGGCTTCTGGGAAACAAAGGGAGGAAGTCTGCCGGCCTGATTCCTCCTGGGCACCCTCAACCCTCTGGGGCACAGGAGCACTGAGGCCTGGCTCTCCGCCTGGAACTGGAGCTAGGATTAGGTGCTGATGACCACACAGACAGTCTCAGAGGTTTGCCCTGGCTTCAGTGTGAAGCAGTGAGCTCCAGGGGCAGGAACCATCAAGACACTGCAGGGGTGACCATGTCTGAATGGGGTGGGGTGGGGGAGGGAGGCTACCTTCAGGCAGAGAGTCTCTGCACTCTCCAGCTTCCTCTATCAGTTCCAACAGCACCAGGAGGACTGGGGGCCCTTCTCTCATCTCTGCTCTTTGAGCTCTCATTTCAGAAGCCAGATGGCAGAGCTGTAGCTGCCTCTATCCTGCCAGCATGACTTCAAAATAAAAAGACGTGAATTTATTTTTTGGAGATTAGGAAAAACCTCGAAGAACTCAAGAGCCGCAACTCCTAACCAGCAGCTGTAGGCTTGTCTGTGGGCACTGTGGCCTGGAGCTGATGGGTCTTCGACAGAAGCCTGCTGCCTGGGGTCCGCCCACTAACTTCTCAAATTCAGAGGTCCCCCTCCTGACTCCAACACCCCCTACATCAGCTCCTCACAACCGTTAGCCCTGGACACCATTAGCAAAATAACAGCTTTCTGGATCAAATGAATAACCTTTCCTGAAATTGATTCTACCCCTCAGGTCCGTCACCCCTGACGTCAAGCAGGCGGGCAAGGACAGCCCGTCCCCTGGACCTTTCCTCTCCACCGGGCTGTCACAGCGCAGAGTCTGGGAACAGCCCTGACCTCACTGCACGAAGAGCCTAGGGCGCTCAGCTCCAGCAGCCCTGCCTGTTGAGTCAGGGTGGGGCCGATAGGTAGGCCTCTACCTACAGCGTTCTCAGCGCGCCTGCTGACCAACCGACCAACCCTTGGAAGTTCACATGAGGCTGTGTGGCTTCACAAGGCCCGCAGGGCAAGGAGAACGTATGTATTTCATTTCCAGGGTTTCCCCATGTTGGAGTAAAGCCCATGAAAAAGCAGAGAGCAAACTTGTGAAAGAGCCTTTGTTTCAACAGATCTGTAGGGACATCCAGAGAGAGGGCAACTTGTCTCAGCTGACCCCTTAAACAATAACCGCACCAGCCAGAAATGGCAAACTTATTCTGGTTTGCCACATCGACATTAACAAAGAACACTGCATACTCATTTCAATTTTTTATTAAAATACTTTTTTGTTCATAGGGACAACCAAAGGAAAAAATACATAATTTTATATGTCATAGATCATGTAAAATACAATAAACATAAACTCTTGCGAAAGAATAGATTTTAAAAATCTTCAATGAAGATTTCATTAAAAACAAACTTTAAATATGTGGCTTTTTACATTTACCTCATTTTCCAGAAGTCTTGGTTTCTTTTCTCTATTGTGATGTGATTCTATTAATAAAGTTATTCAAATATCCTAACAGTTTATCAATTTTGCTTTCTGAAATGTTAGAAATCATATTTATAAATGAATGACTCTCTTTTATAGCATCTATGTATCTTACTGCACTTGGATTACCATTTGATTTGGTTCTACTGTTGTGAGCACAGTCTTAGTAATAATTAGATGTTATGGGGGGGCAGAAAAGCACAGACATGTCTTACTAAAGGACAGAAACTTTTATATATGACTTTTAGAATACCTACTGGTTTAAGATTTAATTTTTTTGGATCAAGTTATAAAAAACGTAACAAAATGACTTTTGATTTTTTTGTAAACAAGAGCTTCAATATAGAAGTGAATTGTGCTTAGAATGATAATAGATGGTACAAGTTATAGAAGAGCTGTCAGTTTCCCAAATGCTATACTTTTAATTTGGAAAACTATTGTTCAAAGCCTGAAATACATTACAGAACTGGAAACGGAATTGTTTAGGTGAATGCTTTCTTTTAACTCCTTCATAAGTCAAAAAGTTAAGTAAATTTGAATGTAAAACCATTATATTTAGGGATAGTTTCTATTGGGAGAAATAGTGATAAGAAAAATCAGTTAAAACACAACATAGTTCAAGAAATTATTCTTCCAATAAGTGATATTATACTTTAGAGTTTAATAATGAACACCAAAACAGGAAGATAAATGCAGTTTAAAAAAAAGCTTGCTGACATATTATGGAAAATTAAGCATGTTGTCAATAAACACAAAAGTATTCCTCTGTTCCTAAGTATAAATGACTGAAAAACAGTAAAGTGGAAATGAAGCAGCTGGCTGCAGATTTCTTTAAAATTTTCTCTCTTAAGTTCAAGAAAACCTTCGGTTTTATAGTTATTAGTGAAGAAAGGGAGCTAATGTTTGTTTTCAAGGCACTTGTAAACAGAGGCATTCTAGGTAAAAGAAGACATCCCAATGTTTTCTCATCCGAAAAATACATCCATGAGCTAAATTTCAACTTTTTAAAAGGCGAAAGTACCTTGAGTGTTCATTAGAGTTATCTGAAAGAAAAGGTATCAAGTCTTTATATTTTATGAAAGTTAATCATAACATCACACATGATCTTGTAACTACTGTTCAGATAATGAATATAAAAAGCATTATCTATTTTATATACTAAAATATTTAGATATACAAAGAGGTATTCCTAGAAAGCTATTTATAATTCAAATATATACTATTGGAGAAATTAATAATTTTGTGAAGCTAAGAGTCTCTGAACATAAACATGTACGTTTCAGTTTCACTCTTGAAGATCAAGATTTTATTACCAAGAAGGGCACATACTATTTAAGCTTATCTTCATTGACACAATGTTCTGTAGTGTATTTATAGAGTTAATGTCATCTTGAACAGAATTATCTGGGGGTTGCGGCAGGGGGGAGGTGGTGGTGGGCAGGCAACAGTTCATAATCTTAACCTCCTAGTGTGTGATTTCCTATGTTTAAGAACACCTGATTCAGATACAAACCTAAAGGAAAGGTTACAAAATAATGAATGTAAATAGTTTTAAGTTTGTTTCTATTAGAATCCGGGCATTTTCAACCCTCCCCATTCATACCTGGATTCTCTGCTCTGCCCCCTCCAACCACCCGTCCACTGGAGGACGTGGCACTAAGCCTGAGCGGGCTCACTGCCCGGTCCAGCAAGCACAGTGCTGCCATCTCCATACAAGGGGCGCTGTGTCCCTGGAGTCCA
Organism: Tragelaphus eurycerus; assembly: GCA_935064755.1. NCBI lineage: Eukaryota > Metazoa > Chordata > Mammalia > Artiodactyla > Bovidae > Tragelaphus > Tragelaphus eurycerus. The sequence goes on from CAKXYN010000023.1 coordinate 22,052,334, forward strand.
GATGGCAGTGGTTTCCCATTCCTGGAGCTCTTTACGCTGGTACCTTAAGTCAGAGAAAGCTCTCCCTTCCTGTTTACCTTCCTCTGTTTACCGTCCTCTTCACAAAGCCTCAGGTGTGACAGGCAATTCTTGTAAAGATGCTTCATGTGACCCACACCAGCACTCCGGGCCTGGGTTGGAGGAGGAGAGACTCTCCCTACAGCTTTGTCATATGTGGAGTGCAGGACTGAGCCAGAACCAGAGAGTTCTACATTGTAAAATACAATTTTATGGTGATCTTTTGGTGAGATCTCAGAATGATCTATATGAATATTTATCCTACGCACAGAACAGGTAATTAATACCAGGCACAGTGGAAAATGGCAAACAACTCTAAAAACTCAGTGTCCTAGGAGTGGTACAATGAAGAAATCATAACTCATTAACATGCTCTAAACCTCTGACACTAGAGGCTTCTGGAATGTGGCAGAAAACGACAAGAGGCTTTGTGTTAGAAGCCTCTCCTCTCTGCAGGCATTCTCTATGCACTTGCTCCTTATATGACCAAGGCTGTAGGTGTTTAGAAGAAAGGGCTCCCGCCAGCAGCAGGCAGGAAGAGCAGTTAGAATTGGAAGTCAGCACAATCCTCGATTTGTCAGACTTTAAAAGTAAATCGGTCCAAACTCTTTACATTTTCTCAACCTGCTGCATTTGGATGCAACCAGTAGACATCACTGAATAGCTTTCCATATCATACCTCTGACGAAACTGCTTCTGTCTGTACATCTTCTCCTTCCTTAAAACATGCAGTTCATACATTTGACAGTTTTGCTACCATAGTCGATACACTCTGGACCAATGCACTCGCAGCAGGCATTGTGGAACCAGCGATACTTGGAAGCACCCATGGACTCGCAGGATATTTTACACTGATGTATGGACATGCAGTCATCAAAGTAAACCACAGTACACATGTGTTCTGAAAAACCAAAGATTAAGTAAGGTTTCAGAGCAATGAGTAGGAAAAGCAGGAAATGCTTTAACACCTAGCTGAACACTACTAACAAGTTATTTATCTAAGCTCTCTTGCTGTGAGCCTGCCCAGGACGGTGGGTGAGGTGTGGGGAAAAGAACACATCTGTTAATCACATCGAGAAGGGAGTCTCCTGCTCCAGTTCAGACACAGAGGGCTTCCTTTACCGCTTCCTCAAATTTCACTTTGACCTGGAAGGAGATCATTGGGCACCTCCAATAAGGAGAGGATCCTCCAGCTAAAACAAGTTTGGGAAATACTGTTCTAAATTTATACTGAAAATTTACAATAAAATAAATTTAAGAAATTCAAAGGATGCAGTGTGGTTAGCAATGTGGCACAACTCAGCATTGGTTATTAGAAATTACCCTGGTTGGTGTCTCTAGTAATTAGCTTCATGCTTATTATTAGTTCATGAATTTGAATAATCTTTGAGAAAAACTTATGAATTATTTAACATCTAGCATGTTGATTATCTGTATTTCAATAATGGGAAAGTGGTAGTAAGACATATTCGTACATTTCTGAAGTTTCCCAAGACCCAGAATTTGTCTTATAAAGCATTTTAACCTGAGGGGAATTATGGATTCTTACTCTTTATTAACAAAACCTGATCTGCTTTTACTGTTGCGGGCTGAAGTTCAAACTACTTCAGATAGGTAGGCTTGGAATGGAGGGCACAAGAAAGGCAAACAAAAAAAGCACAAATTATGCTGCTTGTGCATAACGCACCTCAGATTTTAAGAAACAACTGTAATACTCAAACCTGTCTTATCTTTCCACAGTGGGCCTGTGTGGAGTTGTATTTGGAAACATCACAGACTTTATGAAAGTTACATCCCTCTTACATTCCAAAGTTCAGGTGTGACTCTGCTCACTAAGACATGTTCCTAAACATGCTTCTCCGAGTCTTACACGTCACTCTCTCACCAACAACACTCACTCGCAGAGCAGAGGCTGGGCTCAGCCTACACCTGGGAACCAGGTGTCTGTGACACCAGCTGGCTCATTACGAAACTGAGCTGATGGCCTGGCATCATTCACATCAATGTTATTACAGAAACCTGGGCTCCTAGGACGCTCCGGATGTTACCTGATGATGAACAGCTCTGCATAAGGTAAGCAACCCTGTTGCTGTCTCATGACAATCACAACGCAAGCCGAATGCAAATAAAATTAGAATCAGGTTATCTACTTTTCAGTGTAGCCTTTATCATTGAGAGTCTGAAGGAGTTGTAAGTACAACTCCTTGTTTACTCAGGGATGGGGTTATTAAAGTCCATAACTTACTTAAGACTATACATACTCAAAACCAAAAAGCTGCTCTAAAAGGTTAAAACAGGCTTCACAGACCACACAGAAAGCAAGGGGGGCAAGACAGAAAAAGTCGACTTTGGCAGTTACCTTTGTCACTAGAATACGGAGCGTGGACGTTGTTACTGGGAACAGACACGTTCTGGTGGTGGGGTTGGTTCACGGTTTCTAAAAATGAAACTAGGTTCTCGTGATGTGAGAGCTCTTCTGCAACAGGGAAGGAGACGATGTTCCAGTTCAGCTGGGTGTCTCCTTCTGTGAGCGCTCGGAAGAGGGAAGGGATGGGCTCGTGAAGCTCCTCCACTGTGCTCTTTGAAGTTGGTGGCGTGTCACTATAGTTTCGAGGATTACACATACCTGGCGGTGGGGGTGGGGAGATGGGAAGGAAGGCAAAGAGAATGAAATCTCTTTTTCTCACTGATCGAAATGTCGTGAGATATTATTAGGTAGTCGGAGAAGGCAATGGCACCCCACTCCAGTACTCTTGCCTGGAAAATCCCATGGACAGAGGAGCCTGGTAGGCTACAGTCCATGGGGTCGCTAAGAGTCAGACGTGACTGAGCGACTTCACTTTCTCTTTTCACTTTTATGCATTGGAGAAGGAAATGGCAACCCACTCCAGTGTTCTTGCCTGGAGAATCCCAGGGACGGAGGAGCCTGGTGGGCTGCCATCTATGGGGTCGCACAGAGTCGGACACGACTGAAGTGACTTAGCATAGCACAGCATTATTAGGTAGTAGCTTGAAACCCAAGCTGCAAAATAGTAAAGTCAGGTGCCTTCTACCATTGTACACAGATACTTTTCTAGCTTTTTGGCTAAGAGTGCCTAGAGGCAATGACACCCTAGTAACAATGAGTACACCAAGGGCCCAGATCTTGTTTTCTAAATACCTATACTTGGCTAAGAGGAACAAAGCTCCTTGGGGAAAAGAGTGACTCCAGGGGTGGGTTAGGGAATGTCCAAAATGACCCTGGGACACCTTTCTGTGCCAGAAAGTAAGGAAGTGATTAATGAATGAGGGACATGCCAAAAGACTCGGGAGGCAACCTGAAAAGGCTCCTATTGGCCAAACTGACAATTTTAACATTAAAATAAATACTGACAATAATGGATTACCACTCTATGAATAAAATAGGGATTTATGAGTCCTTATATATTATAAATAAATGAATTTTAAAATGGAGGAGAAGGGAAAGTTCTTCCTTTTAGTCTTCCAGTCTATAGGAAACATAGAGGACAGAGCAACAAGTTAAATAACCACAAGAAGCTCTCAGTCAGACCCAGAAGGTGGCATATTTTCCACCAGAACTCTCTAGTGCCTTCATCAAGTCAATGGAATTTTAAAAGGTGATGAGGGGAGGTGGAACTTTTTAGAAAAAAAGAAACTAAAGAAACCTAACAATCGAATATACTAAGTGGACTCTGATGGATCTTGCTTTGACTAAAACAACAATAAACAACCCTAGGCAACTAGGGCAACCTGAGCAGGGCTGGGTGTCAGACATGGAGAAGTGCTAGTAAACATGTTAGCTGTGGCACTGATACTATGTTATGTCAGGAAACTCACTCTTTCTTCAGATGAATAACTAAAGCAGTTTGGAGGTACAGTAAAACTATGTATTTACTCTCTAACAGTCCAAACAAACAAGGTGGGGACAGACACGCAGACAGATGACGGGGAGCAGGTGTGGCTGATGGCACTGGGGACCATTCAACAGCAGTTCACTGTGCTCTCTACTTCTGTGTATGTTTGGGAAAGTAAAAACAACACACACACACACACACACCCCCAAAACAAAGTCTGTGGGTAGAGATCCAGGATCTAAACACCACAGCATCTGAGAGTATGTTGAACAGCAAAGATGAAATAAGCTATGGCAGTTCCTCTTCAGAGAAAATCAGAAAAGAGGAACAGATCCTCTTACACAAGGGAGCTGGAGGAGAAAGCTTGCCGGACAAAGTGCATGGCTCAAGTCCACAGTAGAAGACGGGACAGGAAGCCTGCCTGCCCTCTAATCTGGGCCCCTCAGAAGTCTGGACCCCACCCACATAAAGTAAGGGACGTGTTTCCACTTAGAAGGGAGGTGCAGCCATAGGTCTGCAAAGGACACCAAGGGAGCCCAACTTGGAGGAGAGCTGCCTACAAGGAGGAGAGCACTGCTGCACAAAAAGGACTGGAATATCTAAACTTTATGCCAGAAACGGCAGCTGAAGTTAAAATGAGAGATGAAGTTATGCAATGAATTAACTCAAAGTTGAAAACTGGTCATTAAATCCTTAAAGGTAAATAGTATTTTGGAGGGGGCAACTAGCTAAGAAGCACACCAGTTACTTCTAAAACTGTAGAGATATGAAGATGTATAATTAATCTCTCTCAGTGGAAGAACTCTTCCTAGAAAAAGCAAATGGCACTATTGTGTGATGGTTAAAAGACACACACACTCTCTCTCAAACACACACATACTCTCTCTCTCTCACACACACACAACCTCTTTCTCTCACACACACACTCTCACATAAACACACTCTCTCTGTCACTTACACAGTATTTTAGGTAATGATAAAAGTACATTTGTGTATTTGGCCTCCACCTTTACAATAAATGCTTTTACGTGTTTATCAGGGGTTAATACCATTGTCTCTTTTTGCTTTCATTATACATACTAAATTAACTTATATTTAATGCTCTAAAACAATTCAAACTTCTTTTATTTCAGTCAACATTACACACACACAACTACACCCATCAAGGGCAGAGAATAAACTGTCCATTTTGGGAGGACAATGCAGTAAGAACTCATTTATTTGACAGTCACAAAACACTGGCATGCCTTCTGTGTGCCAGACACTATGCCAGGTACTATCTCAGATTCGGAGATATAGGGGCAGGAGAAGGCACATTGGCTGCGGCTGTCTCAGAACTCAGTACAGCACAAAAGAGAACAAGACACTGAAACATTAAGTCCTCTTTGGGAGTCCAAGAGCTGAATGTCACCGCTACAGTCTCCCTCAGGCCCATGTCACCATGGAACTCTGGGAAGATTCAGGAGCAGAAGACCTATTTTATGTACAAAAAAGAAATGCATGCCCCTTTACAAGGACAATCAGAAGAGGGCTCTTGGAAATTAAAAATGAGGAATTCCCTGGCGGTTCAGTGGTTAGGACTTTCCACTTCCACCGCAGGGGCCACAGGTTTGATCCCTGATCAGGGAAGTAAGATCCTGCATGCCGCACAGGGCAGCCAAAAGAAAAACCAACAAACAACTCTGCTCTCTGCCAAGACTGATCCACCCCCACCCCTGGCCCCCAGGCACCTATTCCTGACCTCTCTCATTTAAAATAATAAATAAATTTTAAAAGTAAAATAAAATTTGCATGACTTTAAAAATATAAATATATATGTATAAACAGTACAAAAATTAAAAATAAAGGGTAAAAAAAAATCTTCCGCTTGTTCCTCCACTCTTATATCACAAGAATTTTCCCACATGTTTTCTATAAAAATACAAACATATATATATGTAAATACTATTCGATACAAGCAAATGCAATGATGTTCTATACACCTACAATATCTTATACACACCCTAGTCTATGAACATAAAATACATTTATCCTATTTAAAGTCTCTTAAAGGCAAGGATTCTGTGATAGGAAATATTAAGAAACTTAACATCAACTTACCAACACAGTCACAGCACTCATCCCAGAGGGTCCCAAGACACAGCATGCACTCCTTACAGCAGGAGCAGTTTCCTTCTCCAGGGCGGCACTGGCAGAGCTCCTAGAAATGAAGCAGACGCCCAGACTTAAAATTCCAAATAACTACATTTAAAACCGCTACTTTGTTGCAGCAAAAAAGCACTCCATAATAACTGCATTTATAGTAGTTTACTCTGGGCACATTATTTTTTTTATTTAACATCATTAACTATTTGTAGGAACATAAACATCTACAAAGTAGATATTTAGACTCGGAATTAGATTCAAGTACTACTTCGATCTCAGGAGATTTAGATTTTCTTTTGGACACATTAATGAATGCATTTTGGATCCTTTTATCTTATTTTGAAACAAAATAAAGAGATTTTACTTCATAACCTATAACTTCATCTCCCATATGAACGCAACACACTCGGTACAAGAACAGAACCCACTTCCCAGCTATCAGATTCACTGTCAAATGCATGGCCAGTTGACTTGTAATGGGAGCTGTGGCTCCTCAATATGTAAAGTGTAAATAACAGCATCTTTTAACAGCTATTTTCATTGATCTAAGCGTGCCTGGCATGGCTGACTGTTTACGAAATGGGCAGCAAACCTTCCCTTCCCCATGTCACCCTCTTTGCAGCTCCTCTGATCAAGAGACAAGGGTCTATTTCCAGACCTCTTGAGTGGAAGTCATCTCGAAACTTGCTCTGATCAACAGAATTTGGTGGAAGTGATTTAGTGTCAGTTCTGAGTGTGGGCCTGAAGAGACCTGGTGTGTTTCCACTCATTCTCTTAGAATTTTGCCCAGCTGCCGTGTGAGGCCCCAGAGAGGGCCACATAGACAAGTCAGTTCATCTGAAGCCACCCCGGCTCAGCCATCCTCCAATCAACCAGCAGCTGACAAGAGCCACAAGAATAAGCCCAAAAAACCCACTTGGCTGATAAAGGCCCAAGCTGCTGATCCACAGAAAGAAAAGCAAAATAAATGGTTACTGTTTCAAGTCACAAAGCTTTGGGATGGTTTGCTACCGCACAAAACTAATTAACGTGGCTTGCCTTGTACATGAAGCTTCAAGGTAATTCCTCTAGCCTCTCCTCTACCCCTTCTCTGGCCACCGAGCCACTGCTAAACAAACCCAACCTAAGGGAAAGTCTGTGAACACATGGCTTACTTGGCTTTCTCCAGTTTATATATATATATATAAACATAGCACAATATTCATCCCTATTAATCTTACTATGTTTCCAGACCATTAAAGTCAATCCATCATTCTTATATGACATAATTTTTTGCAAGATAATATTCCCAGTTTTGGTGAGAGGTAACTGACATACATCACTCACTGTAATTAACACTGACATACATTAAACTTTCACATTTAAGGTGTACAGCATGATGGTTTGATTTACATTTATTGTGAAATGATCCCTGCAGTAGGTTTAGCTAACATCCATCATCTCATATAGATAAAATGAAAAAAAAAAAAAAAAATTTCTCCTTATGATGAAAACTCTCAGGATCTAGTCTCTTAAAAGCTTTCCTGTATGTCATATGGCAGCAGTAACTACAGTCACCATGTGGGACATTACAGCCCTAAGACTTACTTACAACTGCAAGTTGGTACCTTTTGATCTTCCTCCAATTTCCCCTTCCAGTGACCCCACTTCTGGTAACCACAAATATGACCTCCTTTTCTGTGAGTTTGTTGGGGTTTTTTTGCACTTATTTCACTTAGCACAATGCCTTTAAGGTTCATTCATGTTGTTGCAGATGGTAAGATTTCCTCATTTTTTATGGTTGAATAATATTCCACATGTGTGTGTGTGTGTGTGTGTGTGTGTGTGTGTGTGCATATATATGTATACAAATATATGCAAATACACACACACCACAACTTCTTTATCCATTTATTCATCAGTGGAAACTGAGGTTGTTTCCCTAGCTTGGCAGTTGTATATAACACTGCTATGAACATGGGGGTACAGATACCTCTTGGAGTTGGGTTTTTGCTTCCTTCAAATATATCCCCAGATGTAGAACTGGTAGATCATGTGATGTGCGATGGTTCTACTTTTAATTTTTTGAGGAACCTTCAAAATGTTCTCAACAGTGGCTACACCAATTTACATTCCCATCAACAGTGCACAAAGTTCCCTTTTCTTCTGAAATTCTTCACCCTTTTCACAGCCTGTCCATGTTCCAGTACCAGCTTCAGAAAGATCATTATCTTCTCCATCACTTTTATTTCAAAGTCACCATCTTAACTAGAGAGCCAGTTGTGCTGAGATGTGGGATTTCTGTGTGGACTGGCTGTTTACTAGTTCACTAAACTCCCCGTGACCAACCCTGAGCACCACTCTGTAGGCTGAATGTAGGATCCCAACCAAACTGGATGTCCACAGAGCCGGAAAGAAAGCCTGACCTATTGCCTCCGCTTTTGTCCCACCACTGCCTCCCCCAGAATTCCTAAGTGGGTTTTATGTAACATAAACAGGCACTGTGCTAAGAGTTTTATAAGCATTATGTTAAAGCTCATAAAGCCCTTATCAAGTTATTATTTATCTCTATTTTTATATAATGTTATGAATTTGTACATCATTCAATTTAGTAAGTGGCTGAGATCTGACCCCGGTTCTAGATCGCTAGTCCTGTTTTTAAAACATAAAGCTTATTAATATAAATAATAAATAAAGCTTCTCATTAATTTAGCATTTCAGTAATTATAGTAATTACTTGCTTAGAACAAGCCCATAATTAAACTTAGCTAACCCTTCAGGTTGCTGAATCAAAGGCACTATTATATCTTTCACTCTCAGTACTTGAACACAATGACAAGTGCTACTGCCCAGGTTTAATCATTGTTTGTAAAGGTAAAATAAGTATCAATGGCATGAGCTGCAAAACCAGTGAGTTGGGATTTAATACCTAATTCTGTTTTTGCTTCAGCCAGTTAATGATCACATCACTGCCTCCCTGGTTTGCAAGTCTCAGGGAAAGTGTGGGTGCTGCTCCTGGTGCAGATGAAAGGCTGGAGGGGGTGGGTCAGCAACCCAACCCAAGGCTCCGGTGTCCTTCTTCTGCCTCAGGGCTGCTCCAGCACCAAGGCCTCTGCGAGCCAGAGCCAGGGGACATGCATCTCCACCTCTGTGCAAAGTACCACGCTAGGTCTTCTTAAAGCATGGTGATCACACCGTTCAATACATTTACAGTGGAAAAAACTGAAACCTTATACTTAATAGAAAACAGATATTTATACGTTTGAGCAAGCCTACATTGACCAGCACGAGTATTTAGAGGTAATTTGGCAATCTGCTTCAAAAGCCTCTATGAAATGAAAACATGGCAGGATGAAAAGTTGTGGGAAGAGTCTAATCATTTAAAATGTATTTTTACTATGTTAGTATCAGTGAAAATCTTGAATATTACCAAGAATTTCAATTTTTTCATGCCAAAAGACAGATTTCATATGATTATTCAATCTTTAGTGGAAAATCTTATTCTCTATATGACTAAGATGCTGGTGAGATCTTAATCCTCTATGCAAAATAAACTGGGGGGCATTATTCATCTAAGACTAAGTCAAGACTTACAGTTTCATTTTATAAACTCTTTATGAAAGAGTTTCATTTTATAAACTCTTCATGAAAAAGTTCATTTTATAAACTTCCATTCTTCCAGGTCAGAGATGGAAACTGGTCACTTGAGGGAAATTTTTATTTATATTCTGATGTAAATTGCTGGTAGATATCTCCACTCTTTAACTGTTGCCAAAATCTGAGAGATTTGTTAGCACCATTGTTAAAACAGGGAAATATCATCACTGGAAACAGCATCAGAGTCTAGTGGACAGCAAACGACTTGGGTTTACAGGGTCTGGATGCAAGTCCTAGCCCGCACAAGGCAGCGTGTCACACCAAGTCTCAGCTTCTCAGATGCTTGGTGATCCAGCAGTCCCACTCCTCGGTATTTACACAAGAGAAATGAAAGCATACATCCACACAAAGACCTATACATGAAAGTAAATAACTTCATTCATCATCACCCCAAACTAGAAACAATCCATGTCAATCAGCGAGTGAACGGACAAAGAAATTCACACAACAGAACATCCCTCAGCAAGACCAAGAAGGGACTCCCTTACACACACACAGCCGCACAGTCAATCTCAGAAGCACTGTGCTAATCAAAAGAAGCCAGTAGGCACAAAAGGGAATGAACACACTGTACGATCCTGTTAGCAGACATTCTGGAAAAGGTGAAATTACAGGAACAAAAATCATCCTGTGGTGGGAAGGTACCAAGGATGGAGAGGAGGTTAGTCTTGACTCCCTGGGCATGAAGGGACTTTTAAGGGTGATGAAAATATTCCCTATCTGAACTGCTGTAGTGGTTACACGAGCACATGTGACCAGTCTTACCCCCAAAAGCTTTGGGAGACTAAGGAATACCTCATCTCATCTTTGAAGGACCAGTATAGTACACTGAGGCCCATAAATTTATTATTTTAACAAATCTGACCTGAAAAGTATAAAGCATTATATAAACATAAACTGGTATTTAAAAAAGTAATGCAGAAGATAGTTCTGAAAATACATTTCTCTATTTTAATTTCAAACTAAATTTCTCTAACATATATTTTTTAAAAAAGAAACATAAAACAATGCTGGTGAAAAATGCAGAATGTTAAAGTTGTATTGATATACAACAACCTTTATTCTATATTTAAGGGTTAAAAATCACCTAAACATAGAATAAAAAGGACTGTATCAAATATTAAGAGTAGTCAGTATTTAGATTCTAAACAGGACTATAAATTGCTTCCTTTCCTTTTTCTTCTTCTATGTGTTTTGTGGCGTCCCTTTGAGAACACATTTTTATTAAGGCAAATAAATTTAAATTTAGGTAGTAGGACTTCTTAAGATACAGTTTAATTGTGTACAGTACAAAAAAAAAGACACTCAAAAACATAAGCTGAGGTCCTTAAATATTAAACTAAACAAACCGTAACTATTTATAATATCATGACCTAAAACCCCCAGGATGGAGAAGGCAATGGCACCCCACTCCAGTACTCTTGCCTGGAAAAATCCCATGGATGGAGGAGCCTGGTGGGCTGCAGTCCATGGGGTCACTAAGAGTAGGACACGACTGAGCTACTTCCCTTTCACTTTTCACTTTCATGCATTGGAGAAGGAAATGGCAACCCACTCCAGTGTTCTTGCCTGGAGAATCCCAGGGACGGGGGAGCCTGGTGGGCTGCCATCTATGGGGTCGCACAGAGTCGGACACGACTGAAGCAACTTAGCAGCAGCAGCAGCAAAACCCCCAGGAGTGTAAGAACAAAGGTAATTATGAAAATGAATCAGTAACCAACAAGGCATCAGCCTGTACCTGTCGTAACACAATTTTCACAACCCTTACTTAGGTCAAATGAGTGTTTAAAAACCAAATATAAACAACACATCTTCAAATAATTAACCTTTATTCGAAAGAATAAACATAATTATAATTATGTTAGTTACAACAAATCTGTTTTGACATACGAATACTCTTTAAGGAGGACATCAGACAGACTTTCAAACTTGGGACAGAAATATCTAACCCAAATCTTATCAACATGTTTAAATTCTAATTGGCAAACTTTTGCCTTGAAAATAATATAAACTTAAGTGAAATACTACTAACATTACAAAAACAGAATTTATCCTTTTGGTTAAATAGATCAACATACAAGTTCATGTATATACATGAACTACCAAAATATATTAAATTACACTCATTTCTTATATAAACCTCATAACAAAACTTTAATCCTACTTCAAAAGTACCCCAAAGCATTTCTTTAAAATCATCCAGATGAGGTGAAGTGGTAGGAGGTGGAGCAGTGCTGACCACTGCTGAAGCTGAGTGATGGGTGAATGGGGAGTTATTTTACTATTCTCCCTATGAATATTACATTTAAAAACTTCCAAGTGTCCCAATAAAATCCTCATCTTTGGGGTGTTTTTTTTTTTTGGCCCCACCATGCAGCTTGTAGGAAAGCACGAAGTCTTAACCACTGGACTGCCAGGGAAGTCCCTGCAGCTTTGCTTTGAAGGGAAACACTGACTTATTCTTCCCTTAAATTACATTAGGTCTGACTTATTACTTCCGGATACTAATTTCAAAGATTTTCAGGAGGTGTTCCCTGAAGCAAAACAGGACAAAAATAAGTCAGAGTCACAACCTTTAAAGACAGAGAAGTAGGAAAAAAAGAGGGAAAACATAGTAATGTTCATAGAAGGAAAGAAGAAACATTGCATATTATACACCAAATATTACTAGTCTAGTAATAAAGCAAGATAACTGTGGCAAAAACTAACACAGAATTTAATTAGCACTGGTTAAGGCACAAGGGAGAGGAAGTTAATTTTTTAGTTTACTGTGATTAAGAAAACCCTGAAGTTACCCGAACTATTTGCAATTTAAACTTGAAATACATTTTAAAAAGCTAGAATTATTAGTGAGAAACTACTTTGAAATTTCAACTTATTTCAGATAATCTAAGATTTATTGAATAGTTAAATAACTTTTTAGAATTAAAAAAAAACAGACTGTTGATTTAGTTCATAAAAGTGCAAAATAAATATTCAGACAACTGGCAAAGTGCTCAAAGAATGCATCAGTGATCTCTGAACCCAAGTTTGAATAGCTTCATGAAATATAATGTTTATATCATCCTAAATAAGACCATAAATATTAGCTAAAAATACAAGTCAATAAGGGGTTTTTCAGTTCTTAACACAAAAAGGGTGTGGAGATTTCAGGGGCAGAAGTATAATATTGACCTAAATTTTAAGTATTCTTTTCAAAGAGGCAGAAGAAAAAAACAGGAAAGATTTTATTAAAAGCAAAATCTTGTATTACCATTTTCCCCTAAAAGAGCACAGCTCAACCACTTGTTATATGAGCAAAGGAATACACCAAGATGACAATATTGCTTTCCTGATGTTAAAATTAGATTTCTTTCCTGTCAGCACAAAATAAATACTTACACAGGGACCACCCTTCTACGCAGCAACTTGTAGGAGGGGTAGGAATGACTGTGTTGGTAAAACACATTTACACAACTCTGAGCTTCCAGGGAAAATGTTTTATATTTAGTTATTTCATGAGTTGCTGAGGGCTCAAACATAAACAAATGTTCTAACTTATCCTCACAGTACATCATTTCAACACTACAGATGTTGTTCAAACCAAACCAAAAGAACAAAAAGCAAAGCTAAATGCCCTCTTAGGAGGGAAGTTTCTTCTACAGCATGGCCTTCCTTAAAGTTCTTATCTCCCATCTCTGTTTCTGTGCATGTTTTTCTGCAAGTTTAAGGAGAAAAGCTATCATTGCCATCTAAAAAGTCAATGTGTCTTGATCTATGTTGAGTGGAAATGTGGAATTTTAATAACTCAGTATGTGTGATGACAAACAAAGCCACAGCAATTCCTCACCTTCTCAGGGCCATCAACCACTCTAAGAACCTCCTGAATGCTAGGGACTCTTTTCTTAGAAAACTGTACATATGCAAATTTGAATATAATTCTGGGGATCCCCTTTAAGAGAAGCATTTATGAGGCCCAAAGACCCCAGGTGACAACTCTTAACACGTGAAAGGTCAATAGCCAATCTGTTCCTCAAGTGAAGAGAACAGGAATAGAAGAGGGCATTAAAGTTCAAGTTTCTACCTGACCAGTCAGACTACCCTCCACACAAGGGCAAAAAAGACAAGAACCAGGTATCTAACAATCAACTACCACCCCAAACACAGCACAAACATCAGCCATTCAAAACAAACAAACCAAAAACTTCACTTCAGGAAAATGATCAGCCTCAGAGCAGATCCAGCATCGAGGACTTCTCTGACCCTCAAGCGATACCCTCCAGTCTATGTATGCCAGCCCTGCCACGAACAGTCTGGCCAATCAGGCTTTTACGCTTCATTCTTAACTATAAAAGACGTCAAAGGAATATTGTACATTTGAGGAAAGCCTTCTGTATGAAATAAATATACATTGAAAGAAAAAAATTATCTTGGAAGAAAAAGAAACCTAGGTAACAGAATGGGATGGGGGAAGGGGAGAGAAATATTTCCATCTCCATCAATAAAACTAGTAATTCTCAGACATATCTGAGAAACTGGCATATTCGATACAAGTAAAAGTGTTAATATGAAAAATTACCAAGCAGAAAACAAGTTATTGCTAAAATTTTACAATTCAATAGAAAGGGTTTTAAGAAAATCCTCAATACTCAAGGCCTCTATCATTTTAACCTTACACACTCTGCCACTGCGCACCACCAAGGGCGGGCTCCACTGTTCCAGAAAAGGAGTAGATGATTCCTGGCTCTGAAGGAACAGGAATCAGAAATGCTCACATGAGTGAAACCGTGGTGGTTTTTTTTTTTTTTTTAAAAGAGTCCTACGTTCTTCCAATGAGTTTACCAGAATCACCATTTAATAGGAGAAGCTGCACCTGATTTTCCAGTTTTTATTATTTTTTTTAACCTACGTTTGGAAGCATTTTGTATTACATATTTTTTAAATTAAATCACAAAACAAAAACTTTTAAGAGTGTTTATTGTCAGTAACCAAAAGCTTTTTCTTTAAATACTGCCTTACCAAGCAAGGTCTTTAAATAAAATCCAATTTTTAATTAGCTGAATAAGGGAAATCATAGTCTTGGAGAGTCAAAAATAATTTGAGATTTAAGTAGATTTCCACCTAAACATGAATATAGCAATTATTATGAGACTATTTCTAATAGTGAATAATGAAGCTACATTGAAACAATAGGGGAAGTGGCACAGATCCCCCTATGACCACAGCATAAAGCTGGACTTCACAAGAGGACTACAAAATTTTCAGCCACCATTAAGCCAGTGTGTCAAATCAAAACTTCCAGGTATAAAACTACATGATATTAAAGAATTATTGTTAATTTTTAAATTGCTGATAGCTGAGTTCTTATCTTTCAGAGATAGACATTAGAATTTGATAAAATAATGTCAGGGGCCTGCTTGACACTAATAGAGACGGGGACCCTAACAGTTCAGGGGAACAGAGATGAGGCAAGGGAAGCCCTGGGTTAATGACTGTTGTAACTGCTGATGGTTACTGTTGTCCATTATACTCTTCTCTCTTCCATTTAAAAATATCCAGAGTTAAAAAAAAAAATTAACAACCAACCAACCAGCCTCTCTAGTTAAAAGTTTTGGTTTAAAATGCAAAGTGAGGGTACACGGAGTATGAGATTGTGGTAATCACACTCAGAGAAAGGCCAGGCTTCCCAGAATGTTAACTATTAATGGGCACCAAAACGTCACAAATCAGCACAGAATACCTCTCATCTACAAAACTCATGATCACTTCTAGTACATATGCACAAGCGCTCTCATATCAGGAGTACAGGCAAGAGTTGGCTGAGTCATACTTCATACAGAATTCAAATATACATAGTTTCTGCAGTGCACTGAATTTCTTAGCCAACAGCTAGAACAGAGGCTAATTAATACAGACACAAGACTGCTGATGGTCTAACAGGATGGGAAAAGGGAGAACAGCTACATAAGACGTGAAGTTCACCACTAATTAACCCAACTTAAGGCAATGGGACCCCACCCCAGTACTTTTGCCTGGAAAATCCCATGGATGGAGGAGCCTGGTAGGCTGCAGTCCATGAGGTCGCTAAGAGTCAGACATGACTGAGCGACTTAATTTCACTTTTCACTTTCATGCACTGGAGAAGGAAATGGCAACCCACTCCAGTGTTCTTGCCTGGAGAATCCCAGGGATGGGGGGAGCCTGGTGGGCTGCTGTCTATGGGGTCGCACAGAGTCGGACACGACTGAAGCGACTTAGCAGCAGCAGCATGGACAGTAATAATCAGTATGCATATGGCAAGGCCATAGCCTTCGTGTTCAGACAAAGGCCATGTTCCACAGTCACTTATTAGCTCTATGAACTAAGCCAATCGCTTAACCCCACTTTTTCTTCAGAAAGGCTTGCCTTGATGGCCGAGAGAGATCACTGTCAAGTATCTTGAAAGCAGATTCTCCCCACACTTGCGACCTTGAGAAACCCTGACCCCAAACCACTCAGCTCAGCTGCTCCTAGGTTCCCAACCCTCAGGAACTGTGTAAATAATAAAGGTTTACTGCATTAAGCTACTCTGTTTGGGGTAACTTGTTACACAGAACAGCCAATTAGTACATTATATTTAGAGAACAGTCTGTCTATGATTTGACTAGCTAATTTTTTTTTCTAAATATAGTAAGTGAGCCTCTTTGCTATGTAAACTAGATTGTACAACAGAACCCTTTAATTCACCTGAATAGATAGCTCATCACCTTGTAACGGCCTGTTTACAAAGCTGGATATTATTTCCTGTACTGAACTCCTTGAGTCTGAGTTTGCTTGTGAAGTATGGGGGCAAAACCCCAGACTAGTGTTACGGCTCTTACACTGCATTACATAGACACTCTCTGTGTATCTGCAGTCTGTATCTGCTATACAATAAATTTTAATAGTAGTAGAAAGAGTATTCTCAGTCCTACCTGAATGAGGCATTTGCTCACATCACTGGCACAGAGTGCTTTGTTACAACTCAGTGACACAGGGACCCAGGTCAGGAACACCAGCGCGGTGAGAGTAAGCAGAACAGCAGAGAGTGACTTCATGATTCTTCAAAGACGATCAGTAACTCCCAGGAAGCTAAACAAACAAAAAAACAAACAAAAAACTTTAATTCAAAGGCAAGTACTAAGGTAAAAACAAATACAAAAATGCAAACAAGTAAGTACACCAAGACTCGTGTCTTAGGACTTCTGAGTGATCATTTATAAAGATTATTCTCAACAAAAGATTACTTATACACTCAAAAAAAAGTTAAAATTTTATATAGTAACATCTTATTAGCCATCTTCAAACGTATAGAATTCTGAAATTCCTCAGACTACCCAGAAATGGTGACTGTGAAAGTTAAAGCAAATAAGTAGTTTCAATACTACACCATTACTATTCAGCTTTAGTTTCAGGCCTACTATTCAACTTTAAGCCAGTCAAAAAAACCAAAAAACTATTAATATTGCATTATATATTTTTAAAAACATTTAATGATATTTTAATTCCCACAATTAAAATTTAAAAATGCAAACTATTCTAGTGGTTACTTATTACTACCTCATTGTGTCTCTTAACATAATTAGTTAGAATGAAGCAGCTCAACGGAAGGAGTGGGCAGTTGTTCCTGACATACTTTAGCGATTAACAAAGGGAGGAGTAAATTATTGACTGCATTAAGAAAGAACTCTGATTTATCAAAATGTGACGATATTCTTTAACTTACCTTAGCTATCAGAGATTCTTCAAAGCTACTGAAAAAGATGTTACAGTCCAAAACGAGAAAGACCAGCACAAATTCTGACGGTGCTAAAAACAACCAACACGGTCATTAAATTTTCAAAAAGGCGAAAATAAAACTTTCTAAGGTTTAAAACACACACTCAAAATGGAATCAATGAAATAAATAGGTGAGGTGAGATGGATAAAAGGTACATTTATGGGCCTTTCAGATCGCTGTAAACCTTTATCCTAAGTGTGAGGAAGAACAATAAAGCAAAACCACAGAAGGCAGAAAGAGAACCGGGGCTCTGTGCCCGGGCAGCTCGGTTTTGGACAAGAAAGCCTGGGGACGGGGCCAAGGCGGGGCCCCTCCAGGACCGTCGGACCCACCGCCCGCTGCACTGAACCCGGAGCTGCCGGCCCGTACTCGTGGCGGCCCAAGAAGGCGTAGGAAAATGGAAGCTTCCTGAACTAGTTATCAGCCCCAACCACTGAACAGGGGGTATTTCCCCACCTCACGGCTGTCCCCGCGCCCCTCCCCGAGCCGCCTCTAGCGGGCGTCCAGGTGAACGAGGCGTCGAGAGGCAGGTAGCCGGCTCTTTAGCCGGGAGCGGCTGCCTCCGGGGCCCCGGGAACAAAGCGCCGCGGCCGGGCTGGCGGCGCTGACAGCGGCCCCGGAGGCCCGCGATTGGAGCGATGCCCCGCGCCCGGCCCGTCTTGTCCCCCGCAGGCCGCCCAGGCCGCGCGGGCCCCGTCTCCCGCCGCGCCGGCCCAGCCGCGGCCTCCAGACCCCCGAGCAGCGACCCGCCCGCCCCCCGCCGCTCACCGTGCGCAGCGAGCTCGCCGGGCCCCAGTTCCCCGCGGGTCGGCCGAGCGGGCGCGCCGCGGGCTGTGGAGGGAGGCAGGCCGCACCTCCACGCCGTCCTCCGCGCGGCGCCCGCAAACCTCCGCACCGAAAGAGGCAGAGACCGGCCAGTCGCCGCCTCACTCCCGCACCCCGCTTCCCTCCGCCCCCTCGTCTACCGCCTGGGCCGCCGCCAGCTCCCGCCAGGAGGCGTCTCTCACTCCCCGCTGCGCTCCTGTCAGTGCGCGGCCCGGCTCCGCCCCTCGACTAGGCCCCGCCCCCGCCCGCGGGCCCAGCGCGCCTGGGGTCCCGCCCCGCTAGGGCTCCGCCCACCAGAGGCCACACCCCCGACCGGGTACACCCGCCCTGCCCACGCGCTCTGTCTTTTCTCCCTCTTCCCTATCAGCATCTCCGGCCCCTGCCCGGCAGCTTCTTGTTCCCACAGACCGTGCTGTCCGGCTCTTCTTGCTCCAGGTTCGACTTGCCCTGGTCCCAGAGCTGGGATGTGATGTGCACGAGCTCCTCGAGTCCTCACGGCCATCCTGGGAGGGAGCTGGTCTCCGCCTGGTTATGGGGATGCCCAACTGATCGAAGCAACTCGCCGGTACCCAGTGCAGCTGACACCTGAGCCCAAGGATGACGTCAGAGGGAGGATTTATAAAAAAGGCAGGTTTCTGGGGTCTGCCCTCAGACCCCAGAATAATGGTCTTCAAGAGTAGAGCCTTCAGTGCACTGGATGGTGCACCCTTGGAGGGCCCCTGGCCCTGCGCTCAGCCCTGGAAGAGGGCAGGGGGCCCCGTGGTGCTGGTCCAGAGGGTGCTAGGTCAGAGAAGAGTGAAACCGTTTGGTGTCGTTCCGGGGCTCCAAAGGGATCCGGTACACAATCCTTTACCTCTCTTCACAGAAGGCATTCAGTGAAGAGGCAAAGTGACAAATAAGTGTTTTATTAGATTAGGATGCTTGTAAGGCTTACAAAAGAGTGGGCAAAGGGGTGTCACATCCCTAGGCCATAGTTTTATAATCAAAGGAAAAGTGGGGAGAGGGAGAACTTCTTTGTCTTTCTTGAGTAGACATCATGCTTCCATCATCAGTTCCTCCTTCAGGTTGGGCAGGGGAGTTTTGTCATGGTAGGCCCACAAATTACTTTTTTATGTGTGCAGAGAGCATGTCCGAGGGGTCATTAACTTACTGAGCTCATTGGGGAGGATGTGGTGCTCATTCCACCAATGTTTTACTGCTTGGGGGTCACGTCCCATGCTTTTGTTGCATGGTTTTGTTGCTAAGCAGGCCTGCTTGGTTTTGTGGTTAAGCAAACCTGCTTTCTTGAGTAACCATTAAATTACAGGGGTCTCCCATATTTTTCTATTTACAATCCCCTAGTGGGATAGACTGGAGACGGCAATGGCAACCCACTCCAGTGCTCTTGCCTGGCAAATACCATGGACGGAGGAGCCTGGTAGGCTGCAGTCCATGGGGTCGCTAGGAGTCAGACATGACTGACTGACTTCACTTTCACTTTTCACTTTCATGCACTGGAGAAGGAAATGGCAACCCACTCCAGTGTTCTTGCCTGGAGAATCCCAGGGACGGGGGAGCCTGGTGGGCTGCCGTCTATGGGGTAGAACAGAGTCGGACATGACTGAAGCGACTTAGCAGCAGCAGCAGCAGCAGCAGTGGGATAGACTACACCAAAGCTTTTGACTGTGTGGATCACAACAAATTGTGGAAAATTCTTCAACAGGTGGGAAAACCAGACCACCTTACTTGCCTCCTGAGAAATCTGTATGTGGGTCAAGAAGCAACAGTTAAAACTGGACATAGAACAACAGTCTGGTTCCAAATTGGGAAAGGAGTACATCAAGGTTGTATGTTGTCATCCTGCTTATTTAACTTATATGCAGAGTACATCATGCGAAAAGCAGGGCTGGATGAAACACAAGCTGGAATCAAGATTGCTGGGAGAAATATTAATAACCTCAGATATACAGATAACACCACCCTTATTGGCAGAAAGTGAAGAACAACTAAAGAGCCTCTTGATGAAAGTGTAAGAGGAGAGTGAAAATGTTGGCTTAAAACAAAACATTCAGAAAACCAAGACCATGACATCTGGTCCCATCATTTCACAGCTAATAGATGGAAACAGTGACAGACTTTATTTTCTTGGGCTCCAAAATCACTGCAGATGGTGACTGTAACCATGAAATTAAAAGACACTTTCTCCTGGGAAGAAAAGTTATGACCCACTTAGCATATTCAAAAGCAGAGACATTATTTTGCCAACAAAGGTCCGTCTAGTCAAAGCTATGGTTTTTGCAGTAGTCATGTATGGATATGAGAGTTGGACTATAAAGAAAGCTAAGTGCTGAAGAATTGATGCTTTTGAACTATGGTGTTGGAGAACTCTTGAGAGTCCCTTGGACTGCAAGGAGATCCAACCAGTCCATCCTAAAGGAAATCAGTCCTGAATATTCATTGGAAGGACTGATGCTGAAGCTGAAACTCCAATACTCTGGCCACCTGACTTGAAGAACTAACTGGAAAAGACCCTGATGCTGGGAAAGATTGAAGGTGGGAGGAGAAGGGGATGACAGAAGATGAGATGGTTGGATGGCATCACCTACTCACTGAACGTGAGTTTGAATACGCTCCAGGAGTTGGTGATGGATAAGGAAGCCTGGCGTGCTGCAGTCCATGGTCGCAAAGAGTCAGACACGACTGAGCAAATGAACTGAGTGGGATTAACTGGGCTTCCCGGTGCTCAGATGGTAAAGAATGTGCCTGCAATGAGGGAGATCTGGGTTCAATCCATGGGTTGGGAAGATCCCCTGGAGGAGGGCGTGGCAACCAACTCCAGTATTCTGGCCTGGAGAATCCCCATGAACAGAGGAGCCTGGTGGTGTATAGTCCATGGGGTCACAAAAAATCAGACACCACGGAGCAACTAAGCTCAGTAGGATTAACTATTTAATCACCTACTCTGTCCCTATCAGACTGGCTAACGGGGTGGATTACATTATTGACATTAGTCCATTTTTATGCAGTAAGTAAAAAAGTATACATTTCAAAAACCATTCCTGAAAACTATTTGAAAGCAATAATTAAGTGTACACAAATTTAAGGATCTTATTCTTGGCATTACTTACTGGTTAAATGATTATGATACTCCAGTGCAAAGGGCTAAACCAGCTATGAAAAATAGTATTATAGATCAGAGGTTTACAAACTCTGTATTCTCAGGACCCTTTTACACTCTTGAAAATTATTGAGTGCTCCAAAGTTATTTTGCTTATATGTGCTACATCTTTCAAAACTTTCATAATTAAAACCAAGAAACTTGGTATTCATTATTTCACATATTAGGTACTCTAAAAAAATATATAATGTGAGAGGAGAATGTAAAGGCAAATAAAGTATTAGAATTAAACTAAGGATAGTTTTGACCTCAGGAACTACCTGTCTTGGGACACTCAAGTCTTGGAATTCCCAGGATCTGCAGTTCACACTTGGAGAACTAGCACTGCAGATGAATACCATTGGCCCAGAAAGATATTCATGACATGTTAACATTTTACAAAAGTGAATGTATTTAAAATGACTAATATTTAAAACTGCATACAATTCTTTTAAAAGGCCTGGAAAGAGAACTGTGGTGTAAGGAGTGGTTGTCTCTTGGTGAGATTATGAGCAATTTGTGTGTTTTTGTTTTTTTTTTCTTTATGCTTGTCTGCATTTTCTTATATCTTTGCATTACTTGGGTAATAAGAAAAAGATAGTTATTTTTAATTTGAAGATCCTCTTTGATATATATGCTCTAGAAGATCAAATGTCGGTTGAGCTTCCAGGTGGCTATCAGGTGGTTCTGGACCTGTTTCGGAATTGAGAGCTGCAAGGGTTATTATAGTGGCTATTTTATTTCACCAATGACCAATGCAATAGCCTCTTAGTAGGGTTTGATAGGCTTCCCAGGTTGTGCTAGTGGTAAAGAACCCACCTGTCAATGTAGGAGACATTAAGAGACTCAGGTTTGATCCCTGTGTTGGGAAGATGCCCTGGAGGAGGGTGTGGCAACCCATTCCAGTATTCTTGCTTGGAAAATCCCATGGACAGAGGAGCCTGGCAGGTTACAGTCCTTGTGGTCGCAAAGAGCCGGACACAACTGAAGTGACTTGGTACAGCGCAGGGTTTAATGATAGGGTCAAATGTCACCACTTCACCTAAGGTGATTCAATCATCTGATGTAGATACATCAGTTGACTGTCAAACAACCACAGAGAAGAGGTTTCCTATTGCTGTTAACAAATCACTGGCTTAAAGCAACACCCATCTATTTTCTTACAGTGCTGAAGTCCTAAATTCAGGCTGGATCAAAAGAGCTGTACTCCTTCGGGAGGCTCTCGGGGAGACTCCGTGACCTAGCTTCTAGAAGCTACCTGCATTCCCTGTCTTGTGTTCCTTTCTCCATCTGCAAGGCCAGCAGCACAGCATCTTCAGGTGAATAAACCCACTTCTCTTCCACGCTCGCTCTCCCTCAATCCCCTGCTCCTCTCTTCCTATTTCTCAGCTCCTCTATACATCTCCTTCTCAAGACACTCTCCCATCGCAAGATCTGTAACTTTATCATGTTCCCAAAGTTCCTCTTCCCATGTAAATTTACATGCACAGCTCTTAGGGATTAGGATGTGGACATCTTCGTGGGCTGGGGGAGGGGTGGGGTGGGTGGAGGCAGTGAAGCTAGGGGAGGAGGGAAGTTGTCCTGCCCAGTATAGAGGGATAACAAGGACAATTATAGCTTCTTTCCTCTGGGTCTCTCCTCACTCCAACCAATCCACCCAGGAGACAGAGAGCAAAAGCGTCACCAAAGCACAGTGCTGGGTGCCCCCGGTAAGCACTCCAGCTGATCTGGAGTCCTTACTTTGGAGCTTCCTTACAGGAGTGTGGGCAGATTGCCCAGTCCAGCCCATGGGAGGAGGAAGCTGGGCTTGCCTGGAGGAGGCATCCAGCCTGTGCACCACACAACCCAGTGGAGACAGGAAAACCAGTGTCCTGGAATCGGCCAACTGCCCCAGGCTGGGTACTCTGGTCTGGAATCCACCACTCCCTTCTTCATGCTTGGCACCCAAGAGACTCAGCTGAATTCGAGGATTTGATTTATGGATCTAAACTAAAGGGAGCCAGTCTACCAGCCTCTCAGTTGCCCTGTGGGGGTAAGATCTAGGGTGGGAAGGCCCTTTGGGGAGAAGCCTCCTTCCCCCATCCTCACCCTGCTCTTCCCTCCCTGCTTTGTGATGGGAATTACCAGGAAGCTCCTTGGAAGGAAAGTTATGACCAACCTAGACAGCATATTCAAAAGCAGACATTACTTTGCCAAAAAAGGTCCGTCTAGTCAAGGCTATGGTTTTTCCTGTGGTCATGTATGGATGTGAGAGTTGGACTGTGAAGAAGGCTGAGTGCCGAAGAATTGATGCTTTTGAACTGTGGTGTTGGAGAAGACTCTTGAGAGTCCCTTGGACTGCAAGGAGATCCAACCAGTCCATTCTGAAGGAGATCAGCCCTGGGATTTCTTTGGAAGGAATGATGCTAAAGCTGAAACTCCAGTACTATGGCCACCTCATGTGAAGAGTTGACTCATTGGAGAAGACTCTGATGCTGGGAGGGATTGAGGGCAGGAGAAGAAGGGGACGCCAGAGGATGAGATGGCTGGATGGCATCACTGACTTGATGGACGTGAGTCTGAGTGAACTCCGGGAGTTGGTGATGGACAGGGAGGCCTGGTGTGCTGCGGTTCATGGGGTCGCAAAGAGTCGGACACGACTCAGCGACTGAGCGACTGATCTGATCTGATCTCAAAAGAAAACACTGAGTTCCAAAGGCGTCTCAACTCTTCCTGTTTTAAACATAAAGAAATGTAGAAAATCTTGAGGCTATTTCTGTTTTGTTTCAAGTTCTTAAGATCCTCCTAATTCCCTCTGTGATGAACGGCTGTGAATCCACCAGACAGGACACCCAAGGGAGCTCTTCAAAGGCTCAAGGCCCAGCAAACCTCTGGGGAAGCTGCCGGCCCACCTGCTGGGAGAAAATGCTGTTTTGGCAGATGTTTGCACAGCACTATCAAGGGCTATTGAGAGATTTACAAATCATTCTGGAAAGCCCCTATGGCCTCTCAAATCATGAGTAAACACTACTCATGGCTCAGTCTTGCCTACCAGATTATCAGGTCCAAACTCGGTAGCTTCTTTAAAATACTTTTTTCAACTTTTTTTTCTGATTACAGAAAATTTAAAAATTATGGAACCTCATGCTCACCCCTGGCCATTTTAGCCTCTGGAGATTGCATCTCATTTTATGTGTATTCCTTCTTTTTTAAGTCACATGCTTGTGAAAAATGAAATGATGCTAAGAATACTTCACTGCAACACTTTTTCCCACCTGGCATATCTAGAACATCTTTTCATGCTACTAAATGTAGATCTTTTTTAGAGGTTATACAAATACTCTCCATAAAGCCAAGGTGTTCTATTTGCATGCTTCATTCTTTTCCAGTCCTATATTTTGCACATTTTTCCTTTGGCTTCGGACAGGATTCTTTTTCCCTTGTTGCATAAACCCTATCCACTTTTTTTTTCTAAGTTTATTTTATTGGCGTATAGTTGATTTACAATGTTGTGTAAGTTTCAGGTGTACAACAGTGATTCAGTTATACATATTATTAATATCCATATTTTTCAGACTTTTCTATTATAGGCTATTACAGGATATTGACTCTAGTTCCCTGTGTTCTACAGTAGGTCTCTGTTGTTTATTCGTTCTACATATAATAGTTTGCATCTGCTAATCCCAAACTTTTAGTCCACCCCTCCCCAAACCCTCCCTGCCTTGGCAACCACAAGTGTGTTTGTTCTCTAGCCTGCGAGTCTGTTTTGTAGGTAAGTTCACTTGTGTTGTATGTTAGATTCCACATATAAATGATATGGTATTTGTCTTTCTCTTTCTGACTGACTTAGTATGAGCAATCTTCATTGTCTGGAAACCTTGCTTCCACTCTGAAACTCATGGGTATGAACTGAGAGGTGAATGGTTCCAGGCAGGTAAGAGGGGACATAAGACGGTATGACAGCTGTGCTGATGTTTTATCCCATGGGGAGAGAGAGCAATTCTGAGACAAGAGTTCTTTTGAGACTTGAGCTGGGGAGGGCTAAACACAACGAAATAATTAAAACAACAATAAAACCAACCCACGCCAAAAAACCCACAGGAAGGCAGTTGGTTTCCTATTTTTACCTGCTTGCCAGCATCTGCTTGTTCACGCCCTTGGAATTAGTGATGTTTTTGGACTTTTGTCTACTTCTATGTCTGAAATGGAGCAGGACCCTACGGTCCTTGTCCCCCATGTCCTCTGCCTGCCTTCTGTCTCTGGAAAAACTAGCCAAAAAATAAGTTAATCAGAGAAATGAGAATATGCAGAAACAAGGAAAACAGTTAAGAGACACCAAATAATAATAGTTTAGTCATTAAGCATAGTCAAGGACCTTTAGTTCCTCCCCCAGGGCTACAGATAATATTCTGAGCTATATCCTGTGAGCTGTCTTATAGGTACTGAGACCCCCACCAGGTAGAAGTTAAACTGTATGACAACCCGACTGTAACCATGACATCAGATAAGATCAGATCAGTCGCTCAGTCATGTCCGACTCTTTGCGACCCCATGAACCACAGCACGCCAGGCCTCCCTGTCCATCACCAGCTCCCGGAGGTCACTCAGACTCACGTCCATCAAGTCAGTGATGCCATCCAGCCATCTCATCCTCTGGCGTCCCCTTCTCCTCCTGCCCTCAATCCCTCCCAGCATCAGAGTCTTCTCCAATGAGTCAACTCTTCGCATGAGGTGGCCAAAATACTGGAGTTTCAGCTTTAGCATCATTCCTTCCAAAGAAATTCCAGGATTGATCTCCTTCAGAATGGACTGGTTGGATCTTCTTGCAGTCCAAGGGACTCTCAAGAGTCTTCTCCAACATCTGCTTGGAGTTCAAAAGCATCAATTCTTCAGCGCTCAGCCTTCTTCACAGTCCAGCTCTCACATCCATACGTGACCACAGTAAAGACCATAGCCTTGACTAGGCGAACCTTTGTTGGTAAAGTAATGTCTCTGATTTTGAATATGCTATCTAGGTTGGTCCTAACTTTCCTTCCAAGGAGTAAGCGTCTTTTAATTTCATGGCTGCAGTCACCATCTGCAGTGATTTTGGAGCCCAGAAAAATAAATTCTGACACTGTTTCCACTGTTTCTCCATCTATTTCCCATGTAGTGATGGGACCAGATGCCATGATCTTCATTTTCTGAATGTTGAGCTTTAAGCCAACCTTTTCACTCTCCACTTTCACCTTTATCAAGAGGCTTTTTAGCCCCTCTTCACTTTCTGCCATAAGAGTGGTATCATCTGCATATCTGAGGTTATTGATATTTCTCCCAGCAATCTTGATTCCAACTTGTGTTTCTTCCAGTCCAGCATTTCTCATGATGTACTCTGCATATAAGTTAAATAAACATGGTGACAATATACAGCCTTAACGTACTAATTCCTAGAACTGGCCTCAAGGAAATGGGAACTGACCGTGGAATTGAAAACTAGCTGTCACACTGATGACCAATTTCAAGGTGACTATCAGAGCTGTGCTGTTTCTGCACATAGCCCCCACCCTCAGCCTATACAAGCTCTAGCCCACTAATGGTCAGGAAAGAGTGGGCCTTTGGACAGAAGTCTATCCTCCCCTCAAGTTGTCAGCATCCAAAATAAAGCAAGCTTTTGCCTCTTTATTGCCTTCTGAGCAGGGAGCAGCCAGGCCCCACTTCTGGTTACAGGTTGGGAGTACACTTTTAATTAAAATGTTTCTTCATGAAACTTCCACCATAGCGCTAACTTACTTCTAAGAGCCAGAGCTTCTTGATGCTTTCTAGAGGACAAACTGCTCCTCCCACCATATCCAGCCTATAGTGTCACTAGTTCAGGGAACCAGATGGCTTTAACAAGGCTTCCATCTGAAGTATCTCTGATTAGACTGTACATTCAAGGTTTTCTGCTCTTTGCCCTTCAACAATGACTTCAGCTTTTTGCCTTCAAGCCCGTCAGACTTACAAGTTCTGAGGTTTTTCTTTCTTTCCTTCAAGCTCTTTAAAATACAGATGTCATATTATTCTCTTTCGTTTTAAAATATCATTCCCTTCTCACAAAGCATGTTGCTGTGATTCTCTTTCCCTTTTAGGAAAACAGAATTTTTGTATTCTCCAAATATTCCAGTTGGGATGGCTACACAGTAGTTTAATTAAAGCATTTTGAGATAGTTAAAAATATACTACTATAATTTATTTTAGCACAACTGCTTACATAAGAATCTTCACAATGATACAATATTTTGCCTTAAATCCCTATCACTAAAACCTAAAAGCAAAAAAAAAAAAAAAAAACCACCCTAAAAGCATGGATATTCACACATTCCTTAAATTCTTATGGACATTAATAAAGACCTGACAAAGGATTTGTGTGCAGAATAAAGACCTCCTACAAATCAGTCAGTAATAAAAAGACAACACAATGAACACTTGAGGACTTTTCACACAATAAAATGTACAAATGGTTACTAAACATATTAGTAATGTTCAAACTCCCTAGTCATCAGAGAAATGCAAATTAAAAGCACAGGAAGATACCACTACATATCCGTCAAAACTGCTAAAATTGAAGACTGACAAGTCAGTCTTTCCAAATGTACTTTTTCACTGTTTAAATGCTAATGCTTAAACCTTTTTAGCCATCTGATTAATTGGGAATTATTTAAATTTTAAGGTTTGAAAAGGATTTTTTAAGAAGTTGTGAAAATGTTTGTTTTTTTTTTTCAAAAATACAAGAAGACAAGACTACCTCATGAATTTTAAAAAGTCAATTTCCCCTACACAAAATTTTGGGCTTTTATGTGTCAGAGATAGAATAAAAAATATTGTTAACTTTTTGAGACCTCATTACTGAGTAGACAAGGCTAATTTTTGTCTTAGAAAAAGGTTGTTTCCCCCCAAATGAGTATTTTACCATTTTTGCCACTTGCTCAAGTAAACACTGGTATTGGAGTCATGCGGGAGTGGAAAATAAAAAATTAAATCATTTATCACACATTTCACTCTTATTTTTCTATAAAAATATAACTCTTTATTAAATAACATGCACAAATATCAACTAGTCATTTATTAAACAGATATGATTTAGAACAAGATTTAAAGAAATACAAATCCTTAGGTACAATTTAGTATCTTGTTCATGATATTTGAATAGTTAAAAAAAATCACTGATTAAACTAACCATCCTTTTATTTCTTTCAGAATCCTATATCATTTTAGGCATAGACTTCATTCCAAGTTTTTTTCTAGCATTTCAGAGCTTCAGAATATCTTTAATATCAAGAGCCCTTAACTACTTACTTAAGTATAAATTCCTCCGGACAAGGCATTCACTTTTTTTTTTTTCCTAAGCTATTCCAATTAGCTTTGAGTCACTTTACAGAGGAAATCTGCAGAGGCAGAATCATGGCAGACAGGCTCCAGCAACTTGAGGTACCGTTGAAGAGGGAGAGAACTGTGGTTAGTTACTAAGATGCTGGGGTGACTAAAAAATGCCAGATTTCTGCTTGCTTGGTTTTTCTCTTCTGCAGCTTGTTCTGTTTGGCCAAACAGTGATTTTATTTTTTTCCCCATCCCGCATCTCTGGTTGAACCATCAGAACAAAATGCTGTATGAACTTCCCCTTCTTGTATTTTCTGTGACTTCAATGCTCAGTAATCTGGTTTTTTTACTTTTAGACAAAAGTATAAACAAAATTTGCATTAATTTTTTCATATTAAAAAGTATTGCTTTTATAAATTAGCTTTTAATGTTCCCAGCCTTAATAAACTTAACTTCAACAAAACCAGTGCTTTAAAATCTACCCTGCCTTTCTTGGCCTCATTTATCCAATAAAAAAGGCCAAAATCTTTCATCTAAATTTCTAAAGACTACTACATCCAATCTTTATAATAAAGTCCTTGCACTGTGTATTTTTCACATGTGCTGCTTTATTGCGCATGCCAAGTACAGTATGAATTAAAATATAAACTGAAGTAAAAATTCAAAACCCCTAAGCTTAATATATACCTTTGCACTCAAAAACTTCAATTTTACATTCTTTCCCATTAGCTGGGACTTCCAACTTGCTAGCTGAATTTAAATCACTTTATTCCTTATATATTCTCTTTACTTCTACTGGAATAAAAACCATCCAGTATTATTTTATAATTCAAGAAGGTATTATGGAAAGTTCTGTAAATTTTATTTCATATACTTATGATCAATTTTACATATAACCTAATTTTCTTTTCAAAAATGTTTAATAAGTTTAGCAGCAGGTTTCAAATCTGAAATATTCCTGAACATTTAATTGACATCATGTTATAGGAGAAACTGGACATTTTCTACGTATATTGCTTATTATTTTACTAAAAAACAGCATACCAAATCTTACTTTAATTATAAAATTCTGAAAAGTATATGTTTTGTATCTTGATACAAGGAAAAAATACAACATATTAATTTTTCATAAACACTGCAGAGGTCAATAGGAATATGCCCATTGTTTTTACTTATTGTGACTACCAAGTATTTCTTTCTTGAGTACTCAGTTTTTATTTAAAAGTGCAAAGGTTATTAAGCTTAAAACATTATATTTGAGCAATGTAAAAAAGTTTTACAATGATTTAACATGACCAATAAAATTTATTAAACATATTTACATATATTCACAGATTCTTTCATACTTGAGTATTAAAATAGACATTTACAATTTCAGAATTTTCATTCAAAGGCATTTTTTGTGGGGAGGGAAAATAGGCTCTATCGTGAGATGAAGAAAGAGCTGTTTCTTTGCATGACTAATTCTAAATAAAATGTCCAACATAGTAAGCCAAAGGCCCTACCCTGGGAGACTGGTGTGAAACACCTTACACCACCGCCAGGCATCATTGTGGAGAGGGTTAAGTTACAGGGAGCATGCAGCTAAGTCACAGTCTCTACAATTCTGTGATGGCAACAAGCTAACGCAGACACGCATGCCTTATTTAAAGGTCCTGCTACCTCAACACACTATCACTACACTCCATACCATACAAACTACAACTTTGGTCCAATAAAACATTAGACAAAACAGTTTTACAATTATCTCTTTGTATATGTTTTGACTACCAATCCCTTTGTATACATTTTGACCATTAATTACAAGATTTACATCTGCACAATATGTATAAAATAAGTTATTAAAAAGGAAGACAATATTAAAACTTTCGAAAAGAAAGCTATACAATTAACTTACAGATAAAATAAACTGAAGAAATTTTGTGCCAAGTTTTCCTTCCACATTAGAAACTATTTGGTAGGAACTGCGCCTTTTAGTTTGTTGATCTATTTTAGCAGACTGTGACAGAACCTGAACACCCGCAGTCACCTCGTACACAAAGCGCTAACAGCTTCCAGCGCCATTAGCAGCTCCTCTGCTCCCTACTCAACTATGACATCTGCCAACGGGCTCCAATGTGAGTCACCTTCCACCAATATAAATAGTAGTTTTCAGTTAGAAACTGCTTGGATCTAAGATCCAAAATAATTCATTTCATTTTTAATAAAATGACAGTGTTTACTACATCACCAACTTTAGTTGAACTTTACTAACAATTGTGAAGGCATAATATCGTATTTTTGTCAAAAGGCAGCATTCCACAGCATAACACTCTTGAGCCTCATTTGTTAAGACACCATCAAGAAGTAACGGCTGCTATATAGGAGTCAATTCAAAGTCATCGTTAACATCAACCAGCGGAACGTAAAACTCCTGAATTTCATAGATGCTGATAGATTTATAGGTGGCAGGATCAAGTTCCTGGAGTTTGAGCTGCCATTCTAACCTCTGGACGGCATTTAAAGCTGCAGCTTCATGCTGTTGCCTCATTAAAAGACAGGTCTATTTAAGAGAAGAGAAGAATTGATTATTTATTAAAAACTGCTTTGTTTAAAAATTAATCTCATGCATTGTTTCTTTAGGGAGCAAGATGGATATACTAGGGCATGTGAAGTTTCTGAGTTACGTCCATTTCTGGTTTACCCTGTCTTATATCTGTATCCATATACCAAATCCTTCTGGGCCTGTGACTTAATACTCATCTAACAGACTTCAATTTGAAACTGTTCTTTCAAGCAATAAAATTTCAAATTATCAGAAGAATTATGAAAATCTAAGGAAGAGTGATTTTTAAAAGTAATTCAAGCCAAACAATTTTCTTTACAGACTACTGGCAAAATAACATTTCTTCTCTCTCTGTTCTCCCCCTCCTAACAAGCACGAAGACCCCCTTTAGAAAAGGCTTTTTCTGTGGCAGCTGCACCTCTGATACTAAATTGGACTCAAAAAATAGGGGGTGGGGGTCTTTTTCTTCATTTATCTTCCAAAGTGCGACCAGCATGAGGATTCACAGCTTACCATCTTTCATTTCCTAACCACTCCTCTATCACACAGCAACAGTTTCTATTAATGAAGGGGAAGCATCCAGTTAAAGTGAACTTCTAAACATACATACCTTTAATTTGTCGAATTTATCATCCACATCTTGTAACCATGACATGAACTGTCTTGCATTAAAGCGATCCCTCACAGAAGTTTTACTGTCATCAGACTGAAAGAGTATAAAATAGTTGGATATTACAAAATAGAATAACCTACTTAAAAAAATCTATATGCCATTGTATCTTTTTATAGTATATTTTACTTTTAAAGGAATGATGAAAGTGTATTTCAAAGAAAGATAACATCTAATCTGAGTATTTAAACAGACTGATAAAATATTTCCATACTGAGCTGGTTATTAGAATTATTAGGATATTGGGTTTAGTAAGTAATTAAAGAGAACCCTACTGCTCTGTGAGTCAAAAATGTCTCAAAAAGGCATGTCATATGATGTATTAAATGCCTGTGACCTTATTAACATATAACTGATCATGAAACTCATTTTAACGTGACAGTTGGCTCAGACCTGGTAAAGAATCTGCCTGCAACTCAGGAGACTCGGGTTTGATCCCTGGAGAAGGTAATGTCAACCCACTCCAGTATTCTTGCTTGGGAAGAATGGCCACAGGAGTCCAGAGTGCTGCAGTCTGTGGGGTCGCAAAGAGTTGGACGCAACTGAGCTACTAACAACTCTCGCTTACCACATGTTGGGAGGAAACAACACGGTGGCAGACAGGGCTCTGGGGCTGGTGTTTTTCCCAGGACTGATTCCTTTTTTTAGGACCTATTCTTTGAAGAGTTTATAAGGAAATATTACACCGACTCTTAGTAATACCAGTTTTGGTATTTCTTTAAGATAGGCAATATTCACATGTCAGCTTTGTATCCTATTGTGTAATTTCAAATTGATTACATACTCCTTCAATTTTCTATTCTGTAAATGGGGTTAAGAGCATCTCTTTACATCTTGTTTGAGAATTGACTTGTGAAGGCCTCATTCTAATGCCCGGGCAACAGACAGCACCGGGCCCACCAGTCAGCTGCCTCTATGACTGCCCCACCCAACCTGACCATCAGCCCCGCCAGAGGGGTATCCAGGCCTCAGGCAGCCCCACTACCACACTGCCTGCATTCTGAGCTGTGACCACTTTTGCCCTGGTCTTCAGGAAAGATGTGTTGACTATTTTAAATTTTATCATTCAATCCTTTTTAATATTACAAGTTTATCTGGAAAATGAAGAGGTCTGATAAGAGAATAGCCTATCTAAGCAAGTGGACTTGTTCCTTAGACCCTCTGCAGCTCTGTTCACCTGGACAAGCCTGCTCCTCAGTTGAGAGGGACTGTCTATCAACTGTAAGGCCAGCTGTACAAGGACAGGCAACAGGCCCACAGTCGTTCTCAAGATGATGACTACGTTCTTCTGTTGACTGTTGCATGATCCTTTTTAGTCTCTGATCATTCTGGGTTTACTAGGAAAATTCACTTCTTTTCAGAAATTCTCTTTATGACTCGTCTGGGACTCCTTTTTTTCTTTTTAAACAGATGAGAAAAATAAAGCCCAGAAAGAACTAAGTATTTTTCTCTGTAATATACCGTGTATACTTTGTGTTTCTATGGTTGGCCTGATTTAAAATAGCATTTCCTGGGACTTCCCTGGTGGTACAGTGAATAAGAATCTGCCTGCCAGTTCAAGGTACATGGGTTTGATCCCTGGTCCAGGAAGATCCGACAGGCTGCAGAGCAACTTGGCCCTTGAGCCGCAAGTATTGAAGCCTATTTGCCTAGGGCCCATGCTCTTCAACATGAGAAGCTCCTGCCTGTGAGAAGCCTGTGCACTGCAACTAGAGAGTAGCCCCCACTCTCCACACTAGACAAAGCCTGTACATAGCAATGAAGACCCAGCTCAGCCAAATATATAACTTTTTTAAAAAAACCCAGCATTTCCTAATCTTTTTTGGTGATAATCCTTCATTGTCTTATTTATACTATTATATTCTCTTATGATGGGTGAATTTCATTCTGGCTTATGAACCACAAAAAAGTTCTGATGACTGATGTCTGGTTCTGGATTCCTGAAATTTATATGTGGCAGTACATGTTTTCAAACTACAGCTACAGTTTCCCATAGTTCTTTTAATTTATCCCAACAACATCCAAGATCCAAATAAAGCCTAGCCCTCTCTCAGCACTGACTCAACCCGGGTTCCACCTGCCAATTTTTTTTAGCCTCCAGCTTTAAGCTTCCCAGTTGCCTGAAGGTCAGAATCGGGGTATAAAATCCATAAGAGAAACAACTTACAAGTTATCTATAAAATGAGGCTATCATAAACACACACGTATCTGTTCTATAATCGTCTTGATTTAATGATATAAACCTGACGTTCAGAGGGCCAGGTGATCTGGAAGTGCTTCACTCATTTTCGCCTTTGTGCTTTACTGACTCGGAGAAGGCAATGGCACCCCACTCCAGTACTCTTGCCTGGAGGGTCTCAAGGACGGAGGAGCCTGGAGGGCTGCAGTCCATGGGGTCGCTAGGAGTCGCAGACGACTGAGCGACTTCACTTTCAGTTTTCACTTTCATGCACTGGAGAAGGAAATGGCAACCCACTCCAGTGTTCTTGCCTGGAGAATCCCAGGACAGGGGAGCCTGGTGGGCTGCCTTCTCTGGGGTCACACAGAGTCAGACACGACTGAAGTGACTTAGCAGCAGCAGCAGCTTTACTGACTGCTGAACTCAAGTTTGTCCTGAGGATACCAACTACCAGAGGCACTGCTGTCCTGGGGGCACTGAGGCAGCAGGGAGACCTTACCTGGGCATCCAGGGGCACGCTGTACACTTCCGCGTCCAGGAGAACCGTGCATGCGCTGAATGGCAGTGTCTGATTTGCCAGTGTCCTTGCAGCTCTGTAATGAACCCGAAGAACCTCCTGTTCATTGGATACAATGAGTTTTTCCTAGTTGAACAAAGAATTTAAAAAAAAAAAAACAAAAACTCTTCAACCACTTGTTTTTTTTTTTTTAAAATATCACTTAAAATGTTAAAAGAACTTGAATCTCAGAGCAGTTTTTCCTTCATAGTAAGGCTGAGAAATTTGAGAACTTTGAGAATTCTAAAAGTAAATTTTCTTTCCAAAATTGGCAGTCTCTTTTAAAAAATGATCTTCTGAAAGTGTACAATGATGGCTTTCATTAATAACATACAGTCATCTGCTGGTATCTGTGGGGGATGGGTTCCAGGAACTTTGTGGATACCAAAATTCATGGATGTGCAAGTCCCTTATATAAAATGGCACCATATTTGCATATAACCTACACACATACTCCCATATACTTTAAATCATCTTTAGATTACTTACAAGACCTAAGACAATGTAAACGCTAGGTAAATTTGCCAGTATGTGGCAAAATCAAGTTTTGCTTATTAGAACTTTCTGGAATTTTTTTGAGTATTTTGATCCACAGTTGATTGACTCCATGAATATGGAACCTGTGGATATGGCGGGCTCACTGTATTTACCAAGATATTCAATTGTCACCACTTAACTCCAGGACATTTTTGTCACCCCAGGAAGAAATACCCTGGACCCACGAGCAGTCACTCTGCATTCCCCTTCTGCCCCTGACAACCTCAACTCTACTTCTGGTTTCTATGAATTTACTTGTTATGAACATTTCATACAGGTGGAATCCAACAGTGTGTGGTCTTTGTGACTGGCTTCTTTCATGTCACATGTTTTCAAGGTTCATCTGTGTTGTAGCACACATCACTTCCATTCATTTTTACATTTTATTTATCTGTTCATTAGTTGATGGCTCCTTTGGGACACAGTAAATAAGGCTGCTATGAACATTCATGCTCAGTTCTTTGTGTGAATGTGTATTTTTATTTCTCTTGGGTAAATAACTTGAGTGGGATTGCTGGGTCATATGGTAGGTTTATGTTTAATTTGTTGACAAATTGCCAAAATGTATTCAACAGCAAACTCCGGGAGCTGGTGATGGACAGGGAGGCCTGGTGTGCTACAGTCCATGGGGTCACAAAGAGTTGGACACGACTGAGTGACTGAACTGAATTGATTCAACAGCAGTTGTGTCATTTTATGTTCTTGCCAGCAAAGTAGAAGATTCCAGTTTTTCAAACCCTTGCCAACATTTGTTATTATCTCTTTATTATATGCATTCTAAATGTTCTGAAGTGGTACTCCATCGTGGTGGCTGCTTCTCTTCTGTAACAGCAAGGCATTTGTAACATGGCTACATGCACAGATGAAATATACCACAAGTGGCTGAAATGGCTACTGATGTGGGTTATACGACCTAACTTCTTTCTGCTAACAAACTTCACTGATGTGGGTCATGCAGTGTTGTAAGTTGTTTGAGTAAGTCTTTATTTGCTTTTCTCTTTGTAATACTATAAATTTATTTCATTCATTTACAAGCATTATTCTGAGCAAAGGTTTTATATAGGAATCCATGGCACAAAAAAAGGTTAAGAACCTCTACCCCAGGGAATCAATCATGAATGAAGAAATTACATACAAGGTTTTACTTGTATAAGAATCTATGTGTCTGTAAGGAAGGGTCATAACTTATATCACATTTTCAGAAAGTCCCTGATGGTCCCATAAGAGATATAGAAGGTAATTTATTATTTTTATCAATCCAAGTTACTTTGATGATTTCTATAAATAGATAGGTTTGTTCTCTTGTCATTTCATGCCAAAACTAACCATCAGAAACTGGAATACTAAAGCAGACCAAAAGGACCAAGGAGTGCAGCCTCAGTATGATTCAGCACCATGGCAGGTGGTACCAAGCAACAATCTCAGAACCTGGAAACCCGTCTATCTATACAGGAATTCACTGCTACCAGCCTGCAGATCCGGCAAATGACACTGAGAAATTTTAAGAGGTTTCTGTATATCAAATAAATACTGAACATAAATTGTAACACAGGAATGGCTATCCAAAAACAGGCTTAAAAATTCTCCATCTTACTGCAGAAGAACAAAGATAAAATCAAGCCATTTCCCAAAATGGTTCTAAATAAGATTCACTAATAATAAACTGTAGGCCATCATAATCTACTGTTAAAAGTTATTTTTCGCATAAGTGAATTTAAACATTTCTTACCCTTTCAATACTGTGCTGCAAACGTAGTTTCATCCTGACAACTTCCTGTTGTCGAAAAAGCTCTTTAAGTGGATCTGACAGTGAAGGTGGGGGTGTAATCTAATTAAAAAAAAAAGTTGAAAATATTAGATTTCATTTACAATAATCAGCTATTTCTATAAAATTAAAACTTTTTAGTGCAGAACGTAATGAAAACATAAATTCTTACGTTCTTTGAATTAAATAATACAGTAAGTAACAATTTCACAACTGGTTGTTACTTTTCAATTTCAACTCTTTGAAAGAAAGCAAAACATTACACATTTCAAATGCTCTGAAAGAAAGCAAAATGTACACATTTTACTTCTGAGGCCACAGCAAATCCCAAAGAGCAAATCAGGATGGAGGGAGTTGTTTGCCGCAGAGACACGTTTTAGAGCGTCAGTATGTGACAGTGCACAGACAGGGAGAAAGGAATAACACACACACAAAAACACCACACAATAGTCCTAAAGATGATGGCAGTCTGAGTATACAGTAAGTAAAGTCTCTCGGTAGACATGATAAAATCCAAACACAAAACTGCAGTCTTATATTTAGTGAATTAACTTTTATAAAAATAGATGAAACTGTCTTCTAACAGAGCTGTGGTTTTCAAACTTCATCACAAATGTGATACCTCACTTAGTCTATCCATTCTCCAAAGAGCTTATGGTAGTTCACCTCTGATTGATCATTATCATGAACTGTGCTTTTTGACAGATGCTGGAGCTGAAGAAAGCTGACTCAGTCTCGAGCACACTCTTGAGCATTAATACAGAGACGTTCAAGTATGGCAGCAACTGTCTGTGACCCCTGCATATTCTCCCTCTGCCCCCAGCTTTTAATAACTGTCAACATACTCGAGTGAAGAAACAAAGGTTTCTCAGAACATCCTGGCACAAAGCAATAATTTTGGGGGACTCTTCTGGCAGGGGCACAAGGAGATACTGACGTGTGGCTGCAGGGACATTGTAGTACTATACCTGAAACACTTGCCAAAGATGCAAAACTGGACCTAATCAAGACTCTAAAAACAGTAAACAGTTTAACACCACTAGGATTCAATCAGTTGAGTCAATGCAGACTATTCTATAAAACAGCTTATTGGGGCTGATCATTTTTCAGGTCTCTAATTATACATTTGATTTGTGTCTTAAAACTTTAAATTTAGTAAGAGGCAAGAGTACAGTTTGGTGCTATTATTTCAGTTTTGAAAAGTCACACAGGTGATCCTTCAAGCGGCACAGGGAAAACACCTCCTCCTTTGAGACTGGAGTGTTAGAGAAGGCTTCTCTGAGAGGGTCAAGCCCGAGCTTCACCTTAAAGGAAGAGCCGGAGTAAAGAGTTCAGAGTAGTTAGTTGTGGGGGAAAAGAGAAAGGGAGGGAGCTAATTCACATAGGAGAGAACAGTACGATCACCTGCCTGAGACAAGCAGTCTGGTGTCAGGACGCACCTACATGCAGGCCTGAGTTCCTGGAGCATCAAGTGTGAGAGCAGAGAGGGCAGTATGGAGAGAGCAGCAGGGCCCAGTACTACAGGTTGTAGTCTACCCTGCACATAGAGCTTCTCCAGGCATGACTCACAGAACACCGGGTCCACAAACATGGTTTACAGGAAATGGTCTGAGAACAAGTGAGGTTGGGAAACACTGTGTATGGATACACACACACACATACTTATTTACATATCTCATAATTAACAAACTTTAATAGTTTTAGGAATCCTACAGTGAAGAAATCTATTTTTTGATTAATGATGTTTCCAAAACTTATTTGGTCATGAAAAATATCCCTCTTCCCCACTGAAGGTATTTAATTAACACGCTGTGGATCACATTATGTGTAACACATTGGGGTAAACTTTATATGTAATAGGGAACCAGGGAAAGGTCTTAATAGCTCACAGCTGTACTGGAGAACAGCTATTGGGGGATGCGACTATAAGCAAGGAATGAAGGAAGCAGGTCACTGCTGCACTGGTGTGAGAGGGGGAGGCAGAGAAAGGGATGGGGTCTAAAACTGTGGGTGACTGAGGATAAAAAAGAGGGAGCAGCTGAGGACTCACAGGTCCTTTAGCACTAGGACTGGATGGCTGCTAACACAGACCACAAGAGGGGACCCAAGGAGAGAGAAGCAGCTTAGGGGCAAGTTCAGTGCTGAAATGTTGAGTAGACCAGCTAGTATAAAAGAAGCCAAGGAGAGAGGTTTGTGCAGAATATACAAATCTGGGAATTCTCAAAATACATCCATCTGTAGAGGAGTATGTGGAGGCTTTTTGAGGACACTTTCCCTCTGCTTTCTCATCTTGTCCTATGTTGTGGGACATTCAGAAGACATCCAGAAGCACGTAGAACACAGTTACGGAAGTCAGTAGGGTATTCAGGGTTGAAGACAGAGGCAGGCATCATTCTCCAAGAGACCTGCAGTGTCCCAGCCCTTCATAAGATTACAGCTCAAAGGGAGAGGCAGGCCTGTAAACAGTTAACTGTAACACACTGGGTAGGTTTAAGGAAAATACAAGCAATTCTGTTCCGACATGATCCTGCCCAGAGTGACATCACAGCTCACACGACGACGGAAAAGGAGAGAAAAATGGCCCTGGAGAAGCATTCCACGTAGAGTGAAGAGCACAGCCAAAGGACCCAGGCAGTGAGCAGAGACTCCACAGAAGAGGAAGCTCAGGGTGGCTAAAAGGCTGAGTGACTCAGACAAGTGGTGAGATGATGAAGCATGAGTGGGGAGACGGGTCAGGCTGCTGTGCTCAGATGTGGGTTTTTATGTGTGGCCAATGGGGAGCCAGCTAATCACAGCTGAAATACTTCAACAAGGAAACAGCTTTTTATTGTTTTTAAAGAGACATAAATTTAATAACAAAAGGAAAGTGCCAAAAGAAAAAAACTAAGAAAGAAGCAGTGGAAAAGTTGCTGCAATGATGAAGTGAGAGATACTGACAAGGGCCCTGGGACAGGCAGCAGAGAATGTCGATTCTGGAATGAGTCCTCAGATCTAAGGGATAGAACCAGGTTAACTGATGGGTTTCTACTGTGGTGTCATCACCAATAAATAACGTGTTTCTCAGGGAGTGGGTGGGGGGTCCTGTTCTGAGGTCTGAGGTCAGAGTGGGTGCTGTTAGACCTGCCTTCTGGAAACAGAGAGTTGGTGGCCAAAGCTCTGCAGCAGCTCAAGATAACCATCCCCACCCCACCCCCGCAGGGCAGGCTCCCCACCTGAGGCTCCCACAGGTGCAGGCAGTCACTGCACTCACCTCAGGGCACCTGCCTGCTCTCCTCAATTCCACTTCCCTCACACACGCAGGCACAGCTCCTGACCACTCCCACCTACGACCCTTCTGGAAAACCCTCAGGGTCAGCATACTGGGAAACCAAGCCTGGGACATGTGCCTGAGGTCATGTAACTGACTGCCCAGGAGGCGCCTGCCATCTGATTCTAGAGATGACATGGCTCAACAGGACATTTTGGGACTAACTGCGCATTGAAGGCTGCTGAAACCACAGAAAGAGACAGGACCTCGCTGACTGAAGAATTAACTCCTGGAGAACCTTGATGTTTAAGGGGTTGGTACAAGAGCCATAAGAAGACAGAAAAAAATTAGTGACGTAAAAGAACCAGAAGAGCACACCATCATGAAAAACTAGGGAGGGGAGGAGTTTATGAAGAACCAGATGGTCATGAAGTCGAACGTGACAGAGAGCAAGCAGAAAGAAAACGGGAGAGGTCAAACAATGAGTCAATTCAGAGCTCATGGGGGATCTCTGCCAGTGCACACACAGTGAGAGTATGAACAGGAAGTGACCCAGAGGGGACATCGGGCACAGATCACTCTCTAAGGTGCAGTGTGAGATCACTCACTAGGCATGACCAAGTGTCACAAGCAAGGGATAACTTTTTTCTCCCTAGGATGAAGGAGATCCAAATATGTTCAGTCGATGGGTAATGGCCAGTGAAAAGAGAAACTGTAAAAATATAGTAGCAAGAAGTGTTCTCATAGAGGAAGGTTCCAAAGAAGGCTGGAGGGAATGGAATCAAAAGGACAAGGAAAGGAGTTACCCTTCAGAGAAATAAAAGCATTAACTCCTTATGGTTGAAAGCAGCAGCGGGTAAGGAACAAAGTACCGAGGACCAGTGCTGTTCAATAAGGCAGCACAGACCACACATGATTCCTGAGCACTGACTGATGCATGGCTGGTCTGAACTGAGATGTACTGCAAGCCAGCCTGGTTTCAAATACTCAGCACCAAAAAAAATACTTATGTAGACTATCTCAAAAGCTCTTCTATACTGATTATATTTTCATAGAGAATTGTGGATATCCATCTCCTTTTACTCTCTAAAATGTCAAAAGTCAAATCACTCAGTCATCTCCGACTCTTTGCAACCCCATGGACTATACAGTCCATGGAATTCTCCAGGCCAGAATACTGGAGTGGATAGCCTTTCCCTTCTCCAGGGGATCTTCCCAACCCAGGGAATGAGCCCCGGTCTCCCGCATTGCGGGCAGATTCTTTACCAGCTGATTGACAAAGGAAGCCCAAGAATACTGGAGTGGGTAACCTATCCCTTTTCCAGTAGACCTTCCTGACCCAGGAATCAAACTGAGGTCTCCTGCATTGCAGGTGGATTATTTACCAACTATCAGGGAAGTACCCATTAAAATGTTGTTACTAGAAAACTGAAGACTACACATGTGACCTCCATCACATTCCTACCAATGGGGCTCTCAGTATGTCAAGTGAGGCTACTTACTGTGGGTATGCAGATCTTGCTTAAGGGGTTTCCGTCCAGGAGATACGACCCATTAAACGTCACGTATTCATCATAATACTGAGGTGCCTGAGGGATCACACTACATAACAATTTGCGCTTTTCTTCAATCTTTTTTCTTATGTGCAAGTATTCAAAATAGGGATTTGCACGCTCTGAGCTGTATGGCTGAATCTCATCGAGCTTCAGTGAGTCTACAATGGCGGCCAGGGACTGCTGGGTTTTCTCTTTTGCTTGCAGCAGAGACGGACTCACTTGCACGGGCTGAGGCACCCGGGACACTTTCCTTTTCCGCGGGTGGTGAATCTGAGGGTCGTCCTCCTCAGTTAATCTTATTCTTCCTCGAGGGGATGCAGACTCACTGTCTTTGTCTGGCAACAGTGCACAGCTGGCCAGAAGCTGCTTGCTTTGACTGGCTCCTGTGTTTCCTTTGTTTCTGGTCATCCTTTGAGGGATCTGGTTTTCAGGTTTATCATCTTCAGCACTTTCCTCTAGCTCTACTTTAACTAAGTGTCCGTATTTATGCATTTCTGGTGGAGCCGATGGCTGTGGATGGTTCTCCAGACTCGATAAAGTACTCTGTTGTGACTCCTCATCCTCGATGGAAAGCAAACACTTCTCACTTTCAGGACAATGTTTTGGATTATCTGGTTCACTCAGGTTTCCTTTTGGCACCCCTGTATTCATTTCACATAAATCAGAATCACACTTATCACTTAAATGAGTCAAAACCAAACTCTCCAGTTTGTTTTCTTTTTCATGTGAAGTATCCTGAGTATCAGAAGTGCTTTTTTCAGCCTCATGGCCACTGGAAGACTTAAACATTAGCTTGCTAAATGCATAATGAGGATTTGGCTGGGAAGACCCGTCACTTCCATTAAAGTCCTTTTCTGATGGCAATACTGGCAAAGTACTAGCTTTCTCAAAATTTGGTGCTGCTTCATCAACAGTGCCTTCAGAGTACACTGGGACAAAGGCATCTGTCTTCTGAACGTCAGTTAGGACAAAAGTATTTTCCATATCTTTTGTAGGTTCAGTATCAGTATCCAAAACAGAACTGATCATTTGAATTGCATTTTTCTGCTGTAGAATACCTGGTTCTTGAGTGGTGACATAGGACAAAGAAGTATGTCTGGGAATAGATTCAGCATCTGAAAGTGATTGGCTATGAGAAGAGCAAGATTGCTGGGAAGGAAGAAAGGACACTGGATCCTGAGCACAAGTGTTTGGTGGCAATTCAGTCTGGTGCATGGACACAAAATCAGTATTCTGTCCTCTCAATACTTTGTTTTCAGGATTACAAAAACCCTGAACAGAAGAATCTTGATCAGGTACAGCAGAATTTGGGCAGCTAAAGTCTCCGGTGTTTAATGACTCCATCTCCCATGACTTACTCTGGATCACACCAACCTGATTAGAGGGCTCTAAGTGCACAGGACTGCCCATCAGCATGCCCAAAGGAGCAGTGCCCTTGATGACATTTGTATCAGTAGAATTATATTTGCTGTTTATAGATCTAGTTGGAGACGCTGCAAAACTGGAATGTATGTTAGACACGCTCAAAAGTTCTCTTTCAGGCGCATTGGAGGATACCTCAGATTTGGGAGAAGGACAAATCTCTCTTGGCACAGCTGAGCCATCTTGACTGCTCTCTTCTGATATTGTTTGGAATTGCTTTGTATGCTCACAAATGACAGAGGGCATGCTACATCTTCGGGCTTCTGCAGCTGATCTCCCTTCATTTGTAACTAGTTTAGCATCTTCGACAGAAGATGCCCGGAGATGGGAGGTCAGAAGCCTGCTAGCATACGATGCTTTAATCCGCTCTGATAGGTCAGTCAGGCTATCCAGCTCCCTGTCATGAAGGGCAGGAGATTTGGCAACTGGCAAAAACGGTGACTGGGAAAAGGACATTTGGGAATCCGAACCCTCTAACATAAAGTCTGAGTCATACTCAACTGGAGGCCTTGGGGTTGTCATTGTAGTAAGGCAGGAATCTTCTGAGCTAGCCACTGAAATCAAGGAGACAGATCTGGAGCTGAGACCTGGCTTTTCACTTTCTGATCTAGGAGACCTGTTCAAGCTATTATCTGAAACAAAGGATGACTTGCCTAAACTCATTGTATTTTTGGTGTCCACAGATTGGGATCTATTACTTATAGCATCTTTACAGTGTTTTTCCTTAGTGTAAGTATCAGTCAACTCAGAACTCTTTGATCTAGTAAGTTCTTTATTTTTGGACTCAGCTAGTGCATGCTTTGTTTTTTCTTTATCTTTTACTTTAAGTTCTAAACAATTGCGATTTCTCAACCGTTCCTTTTCTTTTTGCTTAATCTTTTCCTTGTGTTTTCTGTGCCACTGCTCTATTTCCAGGTCTTTAAGGCTCAGCATCCGTTCAAAGCTGGTCTGCATTAAGTCGTCATTCACAAGCCTCTTTTCTTTGG
The DNA here is from genome assembly GCA_935064755.1 of Tragelaphus eurycerus. Lineage (NCBI taxonomy): Eukaryota > Metazoa > Chordata > Mammalia > Artiodactyla > Bovidae > Tragelaphus > Tragelaphus eurycerus. The sequence continues at coordinate 22,096,541 of CAKXYN010000023.1, forward strand.
GCCGAGTATCTTTTGATACTGGTGATGACTTAGGTTTAGGCTTATCTGCTTCAGATTTTAGTTTGAGTGAACTATTCAGTTGAATTTTATCCTTGTGTTTGTCTCGTTCTTTATATCTATCTATATCTTTATCTTTTTTATCTTTTTCTTTTCCATCAGGAGTTCTCAAAGGTTCATCTTTTGTTTTTTCTTTGAGAGAGAAAGTTTTTTCATGTTGTGCTTTATTACTGTCTGTGATACTTGACTTTCTTTCTTCCTGGAAGTGTTTGGAATTACTTATATTTACACTGTCTCTAGATTTGTCCTTTTTATCTACCTCCCTATCTTTTTCTTTATTTTTGCTTTTTTCTGATTTAGTATAGTCACTATTATCTGATAGCTTGTTTTTTTTTTCCATCAAGTGCTTCTCTTTGCTCTCTGCTGGATGTCTCTCCTTCTCAGGTTTTTCTTTGTCATGTTTCCTATCCATCTTTTCTCTACTTTTATCTCTGTCATCGTTTTTTTTAATGGTAGTAATGTTTTTTAGCTTCTCACCTTCCCTATGGCATTTTTCTGTGTGATGTGAATATAGCTTGTCCTTTTCTTTTATTCTGTCCACACATTCACTAGGATCTAATCTGTCTTTCTCTGACTTATGCTCATGTTTTATCTTCTTCTCTTTTTCAGAATTTCTTCTGTCAGCCCTCTCAATGTCCTTATCTTTAGTTTGAAATCGTTTCTCAGATTTTTCCTTACTTTCTTTCATATGCTTTTCAATTTCTATTTCCTTTTCCACTGAATGTAACCCTATAGTCTCTTCAGTGGCGCTTACACCTAAAGAGCTGAATTCTGTGTCTTTATCTGTAAGTACATTCTCTCTCTCATCTTTTAAATCTTTTATTTTTTCCTCCCTAAAAGATTTCTCACTTTCCTTTTTAATCTTTTCCCGTTCTTCTTTAAAGTTTCTCTCTTTAGACATATGCTTTTCCTTGGTTGATTTATCATCTTTTATGTTTTTCTCCAACTTTGACTTTTTTTCTAATGTTAGGGACTCATGTTCCATACTTAAAAAGAGATCTTCGGTTTCATCACTTTTAAAAAAATTCTCTTTCCAAAACTCTCTATCAAATTCCACACTCCGTTGCAGCTCTTTAGTACCATCTCTACTTTTGTATTTTTCCTTTTCACCTTCAATTTCTTTTTTATGCTTTTCTTTTTCCCTTTCTTTATGTTTTAACTTATGTTTTTTTAATGTTTTACCCTCTTTATCCATTTTTTTCAGTGTGCAATCTGAATTTTCAAATGTTGGACTGTGATCATCATCTTTTATTTTGGCATTTGACTTTTCACCAAATTCTAAGTGGAAATCTTTATGATGTTTGTTTTTTTCCTTATGCTTACAAGATTTTACACTTGAACTTTCTGGCAAGAATTCAGATTCTATATTATCATATCGAACAAGATCAGGCTGTAATGACATTTCAGAACTTCCTGGTGATAAACAGGTTTTAGAATGTTCTTGTTTTAGTGGTGTTGACTGCTTTTCACTGAGTCCACAAGAATGTTTGGGAGATTTACCACTGGAAATATGAAATAAATGTAATGAAGTATCATCTTTCGGGCTAAAAGATTTCCTAAAATTCCCTTCATCTCTGGTCTTATCTGAACAATCTAGTGCAGTATTAACTGTCAAGTTTGTTACTCTGGTATTTTCTTTCCCCTCTTTTTCTTGCTTCAGCTCTTGGTTCTCTTTATTTTTGTTCTGGTTCTTTAATTTTCTTTTAACTTTGCCTTTCTGTTTGTGTTCATTTGAAACTCCATATTCCTTTTTGGTTTGAATATCAGAATTTGATGTTTCAGGGACAGAACATGGAGCAGAACACTTTTTGTTCTGAAGAATTTCTTCATCTGAACTTTCAGAACTTGAATACAAAACCCTAGATGGCTTTTGTTTTTTACTTTTAAATGATTTAGGATAGAAAGTTTTTTCCTGTTTTGCAAATAAACTACTCTTTTCTACTTCAGATTCATTCTCTTTCCGCAGTTCTTTCCTAAGAATATGCCTGTCATCAATCATTTTATTTATTTCCTCTTCATCATCATCTTTGAACTCATACTCATCAAGGGCAGATGGAAGAGGTGCTTTACTGGGAACTATCTGTTTACTTTCACAGATGAGAGAGTCTTTCTCTGTCTCAGAGTCAATATTTTCATCAACGCTGGAAGGATTTACAGACTGAGCCTCTTCAGAATCTAGAATATGAAAAAGAAAATCTCCTGTTAGTCAAAAGATAACTGTCAGGAAAATAATACTGAGAGAAAAACAGCATATACAGCAAATACTTCAATTCTGAAAATTTTCATATTTATATGTAAATAAAACAATGAAAAAATATCTAAGAACTTTGCTACAGTTTTGTGGAAAAGCTTCAGAGACTCTGCTTCAGTATGATACCTCATGACACCTGTAAAAGCACACAATACACTGGATATACTATATATATATAAACTAATATTAAAATGTATGAACAATATAATTAAAACTCCAAAAGGACTGGATTCAGGGAAACACTGGCTACTAATGTAAAAAATAAAAAAAAATCATTTTGTGGCCATGCTATGTGGCATGTGAGATTTTAGTTCCCCAACCAGGGATCAAATTGGTGCCCTGAGATGGAAGGATAGAGACTTAATCACTGAACCACCAGGGAAGTCCCCAGTAAAATTTTATATATATTTTCATTTTTCCTGGAGAGAGAATATTTAAGTAAAATTCTTTGATGCAGAAAAGATTAACAATCACTAACTTAAAAAGTTTAATAAAAATTAGTTTATTTTATATGCTTCAGAATTTTTTTTACTACTAAAAGCATAAATGATCAAATGATTCCCGTAAGGACAGAACTTGAATAAAGGTGAACAGTTGTAACTATACAAGAAACATGATTGTGAGCTTTACCACCTGTAAAAAAAAAAAAAAAAAAGAAATATATCTCCTAATTACAAAATCAAGACTGTAACTGATAGACTGATATATAATTTGAAAAAAGCTACTTTATTCTTTAGTTCTTTTATAGATTTTTTTCCCTTCCTAGTTGGGCATCTTTTCTTAGCTGAAATGTATGTTTTATGCATGGAGCCTATAACTGAAAAGAAAACCCAGGCCTGTAAAATTAAAAGAAAACTGAAGACTCTAACCAAAAGAGGATAACATCAAACTTCATTTTTTTGGCTAAATATATAACAATATAAAGGTAATCAATTTATTTGAATACATCAAGTTTCCCCTAAAAGTGATCTAGCTCTCAAATATTCTTTACATGGAAATTCAAATTGCAGACGCATTTTAGAATGTCTGCAATGGCAATCCACTCCAGTACTCTTGCCTGGAAAATCCCATGGATGGAGGAGCCTAGTAGGCTGCAGTCCATGGGGTCGCTAAGAGTCAGACACGACTGAGCGACTTCACTTTCACTTTTCACTTTCATGCATTGGAGAAGGAAATGGCAACCCACTCCAGTGTTCTTGCCTGGAGAATCCCAGGGACTGGGGAGCCTGGTGGGCTGCCATCTATGGGGTCGCACAGAGTCGGACACGACCGAAGTGACTTAGCAGTAAGGTTCTGAGCACCGGACAAGAGCTCTGGAGAGATGTGGAGAAGCTGTGGTAATATTCTAATACTACTAAGAGCCATCTGAGTGACAGTTATATTGACACGTGGAATTTAAAAAAAAGAACATTTTTAGAATGACAATTGCTTGTAAGCCTAACTCCATTCCCAGTTCTTAATACTGCAATACAAAGCATCAAACTGTAGAACTTTATGATACAAAAAAGGGAACAGCTGCTTTGGAAGTAGTATTTGTTCTGCTCCTCAATTAAATAAATACAAGAATATGTACTTATATGATAGGCGTTATTTTCCTCATTGGCACCTTATTTACAATTTGTTCTTGAGGACTTTTCTCCCCTTGTAGTTTTTAAGGCATTGATGTTTTATGGTTTGTATACAACTATTCTATTTATATTCTTTCCCATTAGGACTGGGAATGATTTTTTTCCCTTGTATATTCCTTAACACCTCAAGTCAACACTAGAATCAATCTTAAATAAACATTTAGTGTGCTTCTCTAGGCACAAAGTGCTCAGCGGGAGGTGTGCTATGATGAAAAGAACACAGCTCTGCAGAGTAACAGTGACTCAGCCTGATGATGGCTCAGATGGCTGTTGGCACCCAGTTTAAAGGGTGCAGGTACCCTTCTCCAGTCAGTACCTGGGAAAGGGGAGCAGGCTTCTCACAGCAACAGCACCGAATGGGGTGGGAAGGATATTAGGAACTTCAGGCAGACTTCAGGGTGTGAAAACAACTAATGTAACTAACAAAAGGCAGCTCAAACACAGCATGCCCCATTTCATATACAGCTTTTTTTCATTCAATAGTTGCAGATATTTTCTTTTAAAGTTGCACTTTCTTTATTACTGTTTTTAAGGGCTGCATGTTACACGGAGTTAATATGTAATCACAATATACCATGATGACAGTGTGGAATTACCCCGGGAGGAGGATGGCAGCCTGGCTCTGGCCACTGAGTTGCACCCGCCCACCAGGCTCGCTCCTCTGCATGCAGGCTCTCAGTATTGCCAATCAGAACCCTGCATGGCTCTCCTAAAGCTGGCCAGTCTGGGACCTCAGTGATGACTCTACTTCTCTGTGATGCCATTCTGCTGGCAGACAGGTTCAAATCCCTTTTCTTCCCTAAGGAGTCCTAAACCTTTTTGATTTACTTTACCCAGGACTATGGATAAAGCTGGTCTTGAAATTCTGGTGCAGTAGTAAAAACAAACATGTTTGCTCCACCTCTCTTAGGATAGTGAGAAATTCACTTAAGAATCCAAATCCTCAAGCCCCTGTACTGAAAATGGCCATGGTCATTGTGATACGACACCGTTTTCAATTTGTTTCCAACTTTTTCGTCTTTACTATCTATTTAGTTACTAGATTTGAATTTGTATTTAAAACAGTTTACTGAATTATTTCTGATAAAAAAGCTCCTTTAAAAAATATTATGTTTATCATCTCAACAATTTTCTTTGGGAAATTAGGGAGACAAGTGAGAAATAAGCAATCATTACAGCATTAAATTTTTCATTAAAGCATTTTGTTATCTGTGACAAAGTGCTAAATAACAAAACTTAATTGATTAAAAATGCAATACATTTGAAAGTTGCTCTTGTACATCTCAAGGCCTTATTTGGAAAATAGTTTTCCTGAAATTGAAATCATGGAGATGCAATAAGCAAAATCCAGATTTTGAGAAAAATTACCAGGCAAATGATTTTTTCAACAACAAAAAATTACAAGAACAAAGGAACGGAAGGGGATATTTACATGACACAGTGAATTCTCAAAATCTAATTCACACACTATGTGTACTATTCACACACTATGTGTACTATAATCTCCTTTCTTGATAAATTCTTCACAAATATCTCTGACACCTTGTTCTAAAATATGACAATTGCTCGTTGCTGTCACTTGGGAATTTTTCATCAAAATCTGAATGTTTGTATTTTGCTCTTAGACTTTTTTAACCTTGCACTTTAGTTGCGAATGAAATTCTAGGTTCAAAACAGTTTTCATACAACGTTGAGCCTGAAGCTGCACCCATCTTCTCACAACAGCTTTTAAGAACAAGAAATTAGTCACTCTGACTCTGATTCTGTGCCTCTGATTCTGGAAGTTTGTAAAATTTTAAACAATCTTTATCCTTGAAGTCGTGATGTAACTTGATGTGGGGTTTTCCCTTTCCATGCTTGTTTCTGCATTGTACATTCCCTTTTGATCTATAAATATCTTTCTTCAGTTAAGAAACATCTTCTTCAATTAAAAAAATTATTTTCTTCCCAATAATTATTACTCTTTGTAAAAATAATATTGGATATGCTGGGTATGGTTTTTTTTAAACCATTTTTCTCATATTCCCAATGCATTTTTCAATGTTTTATGTGTTGCCCTTCTCTTAGATCTCAAATTAGATCTTCAGTGATGTCCAGTTTATTCTTTAACTCTATATGGAATGCTTACTTTCAGTAATGAAAAACATTTTGAATTTCAAGGACTTTCCTGGCCAACTTTTTCAAGGTGGCCTTCTGTTAGGGTTATTGGATCGACAGCCCCCACCATCATCCCAGCGTCTCCAAGCGCACTGAGAACTTACCCTTCTGCTTCCTATGTAATTTTCATTCTCCAGATCAACTGTTGTGCTTGTTCATTTTGGCCCTTCTTGTTTGTCTTTCAGTTGATTTTCCTCAACTCTCTGGATTTCTTTTCATACTGATAAAGGGAAAAACTGGTTTCTTCAGCAGTTTAATGGAGGACCTCTACAGCAGGTGTCCCCTGCATGTGTGCTCCTTGGTCTCTCTAACCGCAGTCTGTTGCTGAGAATGCGCCTGCAACAAGCTGGCTTTGAACTTCAGAGCCCTCGGGGCTCCACTGGGAGGGATATTTGAGTTGTTGCTTTGCTCTGCAATACTCTCCTAACCACAACCAGTATACTGAACCTGATTACATAAATATAACTTACATTCTAGTCAAGGAAGTAACATTAGAAAAAAAAACACCTGCATTTTAGGAAACATATCTTTATAGCTTCCATATCCCTAAATTGATTGTAAAATGCAGTCTAGAGATAGGAAAATAAAATATTGGGTAATTTTATACAGCTTATTCTAAATCTCCATTTCTAAAACTCGATTTAAAATAAAACTCAATTTTCCTAAGTAAAGGTTAGTTATTTTAATTTTATTGTATAGGAAAAAAAGTAGTCATGTTTAGTACATTTATTTGGAAGTAAGTATGCCACATGGGAATATATTTTCACTGTATTTCTACAGTAACAGGTACAGGTAAAGGAGTTACAGCAAAGAATTTAGGGGTGAGCTGGGGAGAGAAGAGAGTATAATCAATAGGTGAAAACACTATGTCTAAAAGCGAAATTGACATAAAAAGTAAAACCAAGTACCACACCACTCTGTACACTCCCTTAGTTATACATGGCCTTTCTACCAACATATCAGTCACATAAAAATGAAGTCTATAAAGTATAATTTAATCAAGATTGTCCCCCTCTGAAAATATGACTGGTATCACTACAAAAAATTTGATGTCACTAAAGGAAACTGACAAAAATCACCCAGTCTCGGCTATTCATTCCATCAATACGTGTGTGTATATATATATCTGTATATATATTTATATATATATTACATGGAGGTCCTTTAAACCATGAGTAGGTAAAACAGGATGATATAGCTAAGGCTAAACTCATTTATTTGTATACATATAATATTTTAAGTCAAAGGTCTTTTTTAAGAGTTCTGCCCAAATGTACCCTTCAGAGAGTTTTAGTCTTAAATATTCAGCAATATCTCAAGGACTAAAATAATGTGACAGACTCACTTTAAGTTGCTAGGCACTGGTAGAAATGCAGTTTATAAGACAAACCATCAAGCTAACATATTTTTAACAAAAAATTGATTCATTCTGAATTTGCAATAAGCCATTTTATATATGTTGGGCAAATACACTTAAAATTTCTTGATTATATTTAGATAAACTTCAAAGAGAGATATTATTATTTTATGTAACATAAAAATTTAAAGACATATTCATTTGCAGACATCCAAACAACATACCAGCTGCAGTCACAATTTCCCATTTTTTTTATATATGAGTAAGTAAAAAATATAGAACTATGCAATTTTTATAGACACTACTAAAGAGCAAATGATTATAATAAATGGTAATTTAGGTATAATAATTTCTTTCCTTTTTCTCCACTTAACAAAATTTGACAAATAAAATTTTAAAAAGACAATCTTGAATTTAAAACTCTTAAGCTTTAGAGTTAGGTTGATATAATGAATCTATATAAAACACATGATAAAACCTGTATTGATTTTAAAGTACTGGCTTTCAAATAAGAGAACTATAGAGGTTTTGATTGTTTAAGATTTAGGTAGAAGTAATTGGTGATATTTAGAGAAACGTGTGAAGAATTAAAACCAGAACTCTGTGTATAAAGTGTACCATATATATCACAAAACAGAGGAGAAAAAGCAGAGTATGCAAAACATGGTGACAGAATTTCTTTTAACTGATCATTAAAGAGTATCTATTGCCTATTATGCTGTATGCTCAGCCCTCTGCACATCACATGCCTTTTCATTTCTTGTAAGCACGTATACCACAGTGATGGGTGAAGAATAAAAGTTGGTGAACACCAAGTACAGTGCTTACTCCATGTGACCTCTACCTGTAGTCTTTATGCTTCCAAGGTTAAAAGAAGTTTGTTTTAAAACTTCCTCAGGTGTGTCTTCTTCCTACTTAAATTGTTAACATCACATAATCCATTTAATAAAAATTTCTGGTCTATTTTGACTTAAGTAATTGTTTTTTGTATCTCTTGATTTAGTAACTGTTATAATTCCATATCTGCATGAATGAATAGTCATATTTTCATAGTTCCTGAAATATAAAACTGAGGATATGAGTTTAACAAATATGACAATATATTTAGAATAGTTACAATCTTTTAACATTAAGAAAATAAAGCTTTGAATTACTGGTCATTTTGTGTATTTTATAACACAGAAATGCATTCAGCAAACACCAGAGGGAAACAACGTATCACTGTCTTTTTGGAAGTTTCTTAATCTGTCTCATGGTAGACTCTAAACACAGACTGCCTACTTATGATGGAGTATTTCCTTGCTTAATCTGAAGCATGCAAGTGAGCAAAGCTTATAGCAGTGGCTTAACAAACATGGCCAGATTACTGGCAGTCAAAGCAATGTAAGGAAAGGGTGAACAATTATTTTTAACAATGCCTGGCATTTTCAACTTTACCCGCTGGGCACTTTGTTTACGTAATAAAACAGGGTCTGTAAACCTGCAGCAGAATCTTTGGCAATTAATGAGTGTCGGAAAGCATGGGGAGGGGCGCAGTGAGACACAGAATCACCCACTTCTCCGTTACTGTAATTCTGGTTCAGGAGCGTGGTCTGGTTCTCTGAATATGACTCAGCTTTCAGCAGGTTAGCAAGAAGCAAATATCTGTAGCAAATCCTATTATCAGATAGAATTCTGTCAGGAAGGTAATATGGAATAGACTGTGGAAAAAGGGCAGAGGTTAGGGAAAAAAACCACAGAATTATGCAGATTTAAGTGTTGTATACTTGTATGCAAATCAGTTGTACTGACCAGGACATGAATTCCTCCAACAATATCATAAATATCTGATGTGCATGACATAAAATGACTACTCAAGGAGGTTCACGAACTTGGGCCACCCTGCACATTGTTTATTACTAATCTGTGATGAAATGATGAAGTAACAGGCTTGTATCAGAGGAAATCAGCGACATCACAAGCACACTCTGAGCTCATTGGACAGACACCTCTTGTCAGAGCATCCTCCTCTCTGATGAAAGAAGCCGTGTACTGGCCTATGTTCTGGCACAAGCTCTGTGCCCTGAGGACCTGACACTCTGCATAACAGTGCCTCTGAGCAGCACTGTCACAAAGCACAAAACCTAATGGGATAAGCCTAACTCTAAAATGCTTCCTACAGAATGCCTTTTTATCTACTCCAAATTTAAGTTCTGAAATCCACAGCCAGTTATACTCTCTAACTTTGCAACACTTAAAGTGTATCTGTCACATGGATGACGTAACATACAAAATGGGTAACAATGCTGTCAGGCTTTACATGTACAAATGTCTATGGGCAGTCAAATTAATACTCGATTAAATATTAATACATTCTGAATTTAGATTAGATGATGTTTAGTCTGACAAGGACCTCATGTAAATTAAACAATAAATTTGGGTATTTTCATCAGTCTTTTTCAGCAACTTCAAAATCTTTGTATGATACTTACGGATGATTTTTACTGATGATTTTTAAATCATTCCTTGAGGGATTTTGATCAAGCAATAATTCAGGCACATTCACCATGTGGAAAATAAGTATGCTGAAAAATCAATACATAGCTGATGAACACATGAAACAGTATCAGTGAAAATCAAAAACGGTTCTAAAAGACGTGCTTTACTCTAATGAAACATGTAAGTTCAATGAGAAAAATTTATTGCAGCACTTCTTACAGAAAGATTTTTAACCAAAGCTGCTTTTCACTGCTATTGTTTTCTGAAGAGACCAGGATTACAAAGTCCATAGGCATAATAAATGGGAGAATTAACATATCATATAAAATGTTTCTCTTCTTCAAATCTTTTTTTACTTTCCTATGGAAACTATGTAATTTAGTTATTATAATCCCTATTTCATACAGCACAAAGATGTTCAACTGACTTTCAGTTTGCACCTGGCAGATGGATTTATAAATACTTTGAAATTAAAGAAGTAACAGGGGTTAGGAGATAATCATGTTAGGATCTCCATTTTCTTCACCAGCTATGTCCTCCGAGCTCACAGATGGCCCCTCCGTGCTGAAGCACCAGAGACCACCTTGCTGTTGCCGGACCAGGTGTTCCCAGACTCACCCAGTCTCCTTAATGGACAAACTCAGTCTACAGGCTCAGCAACTCTGGATTTGTGGGTAATGGAAACTTCTGGCATAATCCCTAAGGCCCAATTACCCCTTCCTCCAATTAAACAAATATTTGTTAATGTTAATGTCTGTACCAAACACTTCAGTCTACATTTATTGGAGGGTGTAGGAAAGAAAATATACACAAAAAGGAATGTTGCCACCTTTATAATTCCTCCTATAGTTTTAGCTCCCATCATTACAATTCCTACTACAAACACTGCTGTCAACCCTTTAAAAAACATGTTTGTCTCTCTCTATTCCTCCCTCCCCCATGTCTCTTCTCCTTATAATTAGCCCCACTTTTGGATGGGTGATAATCAAGCAGAAGCCTTGATAGTTTCCTTAGTGGAATACGAGAACAATCACTATTGCCGGCCCCTTTCAGAACTACTGAAAACATACCAGGCATTTCCCCTAACATAACAATTCTTAAGAATTTCTTAGTATTAAAAAGACCCAATATCCTGAACCTTTTATGTGCTATTCACCTTAACTGAGTTTTATACAAAATTCCCCTGGAGAAGTACCTATTAAGTACACACTTAAAATTTTAGTCTTGTCCATTTTTTAAAGTCTGATATGGTGTTTTAAGTCATTTTTATTTTTTTTCTACAGGTCTTCCCTCTTTTTGTACAATCTAGCTGGGAGAAGACGCTGGGTGCAGCTCAGCACACTCCTCTGTCTGGGCCCGTCCTGCCAACGGCAGCAGGATCCGACCCAGAGGACTGAGGAGGGGAGCAGAGTGTCCCTCCAGCAGGAGGGCAGGCAAGGGTTTCATCCTCTTTCTAATTTAACGTTGGCAACTACTGATCCTCAGTGCTCCCAGACATCAACTAACAGGGGGCTGCAAAGTGGTCAGTCTCTCTTGTCAATTCTTTTAGCTAAATTAATCTTATAAGAAAACATTTCTTCTCATCATAATGAGGTTACCCAGTGTAGGAGTTCATACAGGAATATGGAAGCAAAATAAATGATTGACTTTTCCCCCATTTTTGCCTATTTTTTAAGATAACAATCTGGTTCTTTGGTGACCATGAATTAACTTAAAAATTCACCATGAAAAATTCATGAATTTAAACATGCTTGACGGGTTTCAAATCTTTGCAGTTAACACCCTTATTGAAGCTCAAACTTTCCAATTTTTGGCTAGTGGGGAACAGTTCCAAGCTGTCCAAGGCCTTCTGACAAAACCTGAAATCTGAAATAAGGAGATGTTCTATATTTCCTGCCCTAGACTTAGTTTAGCATTATCCATTGTTTTCTAACAAAGTTTGGCCTTCTTTTAGGAGAAAATATTTCCCAATTGTAATCTGAGTACCAGGAATGACTGCCGCTACTGTCTTTGTCAGCTTTAGAGCTTTTCAACAGATCTAAATTTGTATTTTAGTTTTAATTTGGAAATAATTTCAACTCACAAAAAGTTAGAAAATAAAAAATAATAAACACTATAAATCCTTTACCTAGGTTTTCCTATTGTTAACACTTTACTCTTCTTGCATTATACTTTCTTTCTATATATATGTGTATAAATACATTTTCTTCCTTAACTATATGAGGGTAAATTACATATATAATGGCTCTTTACCCTATATACTTCAGAGGGTATTTTGCAAGACATAAAGATATTATTTGTTACAACATAGTTGCCAACTTCATGAATTTATACTGAAACAACACTAATCTACTGTCCATATTCCTTGCTAAATGATCTAATAATATCTTTTATAACTATTTCCCCCCTCCACGACAGAAACCAGTCCTGGAGCAGGTATATTTTGTACTTATCAGTTTTTAAAAAAACTCTTGAGTATGCTAAGTTTCCTGAAATGCTCTTCTTGGATCTTCCCTTTTTAAAAACTGTGATTGTAAAATTGTGCCGCAATTTTACAACAATGACCAGAATTCAACCACCTAAACACAAAATAAAAATGCAAAGATGACTCATCAATGCCAGGAAGGGTCTGGTGATAATTGATAAAAGGATTAAAAGAATTCAGATGTGGTACAGCTAGCAGTGGCAGTGTGTAGCAGTGCTGGTAACTATTAATGGGGAGAGAGTCTGCAACAGGCTTAAATCTGACATCAGCCATTTGTGGGGAAAAGAGATCACAGAAATAGGGCAAGACCATCAGGACTCCATTTACACGGAGGACGTGGAGACAGGACCTCAACTGAGGTTACCGAACTCACCGTTCTAAACAGCTAGAGTGCTAGGTGTTACAAAGCAGAAGTACGACATTCTACTAAAATAGCATGTAAACAGGTGAACAGAGACCATGTGGAACAAACCTGTGTAACTCTCATCATCATCAGACAAAGGCACCTCTCTTTTCAGCAACAACTCCAGCTCCTCTGTTTCTGCCACATCTACTGGACGCTCCCCATGTTTATTAGCTTGAAAAGGGTTTCCACCATGACGAAGCAGCAGTTTCACAATCTGCAACATTGAACAGTAGGAAGACTCAGTCCTTTTGTTGACTGCATTATTTCAACCATTCTCCCGATTATACACATAGTCTCCTCCTGCTCCGTCTACTCTGCCTCCTTCCCCAGTATATGTTCTAAATCATAATTACTCTCAAGTTCCATTTTCACTGCCATCCCCCTTCTGACTGCATCTATTACCAAGACAGTTGCTCCTTAAAATTCAGGTTAGGCTATCTTAGCACTGAATCTCATGATTTTTCTTCCTGTTTCATCAAACATTTGACAAATATTTACTGAGTACCTTTAACAAGGACTGCATCAAGTTCTCCAGATAAATCAATGAACAAGAGTAACAAGCTCCCTGGCCTCTTGCAATGTACAGGCTACAGGAAATCTCAAAAGAAGTACTTCCCCTGTTTAAGGCAACCAGCCCTACACCAAGGCTCTTTAATAATCTTCTTTTCTCCATCTCCCTGGGATGTAAACTATCACTAACTGATATGAGATTATTTAAAATTAATGAAGCTTAAAATGCAACGTCTCTGACTTTCATGATCCCCTTACATGGCCCTGTATCTTTTTATTTATTTCTTAAAGAACCTCGTCCCCACAAATTACATAAGCTTTGGGCTCCACAAACCAAGATGTGCCTGGCTAGTCATTTCATTTTTTTGGTTTCTTTCTTTCTTCCTATTCCACTTCTTTTCTATATTAAAACCTCTTTTTTGATTGACTCATTTCTAGAAACCAATCTTTCCAGTTCATTTCTCTTTTGCCTTAAAACAATAATGGGAATAAAGAAACAGACTTTAAAAAAAAAGAAACTGTTTAAGCCTATATTCTTCTCCTCCACCTAAACCTCTCTCCTTTCCTTAACAGTCAAGCTCCTGGACAGTGTTTACCCTTGCAGCCTTAGACTACTTCTTTCTTACTGGCCCTTCACCATTCCACCTACAATTATGTTGCCATTAGTCCAGTGAAATGAGTCTTCTAATATCTGTGAATATCTAAGCCACAGGTGATTTCCCCAGGGCTCTGTCCTTGATTCACGCTCTGTTCTACATCATCTCCCTGGATGGCTCACCACCCACTATGAATGAGATGACATTATGCAATCCATCCATCCATTTTCATTCTCGTCCTCATTCTTTCTTAGCCCTCTTCTTCAGCTTCAGAACCAAATATCCAAGTGTTCTTTCAATATATTATATTTTAATACAAACGTTGAAACCAATTGGTCCCAGAGTTCATTAAACTTTCACCCTTATCCTTTATCTTTTCTATTCTTAGTGACTAGCACCAATATATACCCAGTCACTGAAGCCAGAATGATGGGAGCCATCACTGATTCTTGTTTTTCATTCATTGTTGCTGTTTAGTCACTAATTTGTGTCCTTCACTTTTGTGATCCCATAGACTGTAGCCCACCAGGTTCCTCTGTCCATAGGATTATTCAGGCAAGAATACTGGAGTGGGTTGCTAGTCCCTTCTCCAGGGGATCTTTCTGACCAAGGGATCAAACCTGCATCTCCTGCATTGGCAGGAGGATTCTTTACCACTAGCACCACCAGCGAAGTCCTTATCACTCAGTATTCCTCATCAGACAGGTGGGAAGTATTATTAATTCTGCTTCTGCGACATTTCTTTTGCTTTGAGATTTTATTTCCAGTGACATCAGTGTTACTTAAACACTCATCTGTAAATCTGTACTATAATTTATTAACCCATTTCTGCCCTTATCCTAGACCATAAACTTCATGTGAAATCTTTGTTCGTTTTTGCATTCTCAATACACAACTATGATGTTTTCTGGTATAGCAACATCTTTTTCAAAAATCAACATTAAAAAAGATGCTACAAATCAGAAATTTCTAACAAATGAAAGTATTTAAGAGTAACAATGATTCACAGTGAAATAAAAATGAAAAATTGTTTCTAGGCTATGGAAGAATAAACCATCATAACAGAACATTTGAAATGTAAGAACACAAAAAGAAAACATGATCAATTGCTGCTGCTGCTGCTAAGTCGCTTCAGTCATGTTCAAGTCTGTGCGACCCCAGAGACGGCAGCCCATCAGGCTCCCCCGTCCCTGGGATTCTCCAGGCAAGAACACTGGAGTGGGTTGCCACTTCCTTCTCCATGATCAACTGTTAATGTTCAATTTTCCTATTTATTTTCATCAAATTGCATTTTTTAATAAGATCAAATAGCTTTTCAAGGGTGCTAGTGAAAAACAATTGTCCCTGATATTTATCTTTGAATGCTTAAATATCACACCTAGCATGCTGCTTCCATATTTTTCAGTTTTAGGTGTTGTCTACTGTCTTACAATGGAAGAGGGAGACTCAGCTCTCATTTACCAACTGCACCCCTGTACTCCTATACATAACCATTCCCCCTCCTAACTTTCCAAAACAGTCATATTATTTTGTGTGTGTGTATTATGACTAATATATTGAACCAAGCAGCATACCATGACTAAATTTTCATTCTTACACAAGTCATTTTATCCCAGAGTTAACTATCTTCATTTTTCATTTGCTCAGTGTTCTACATACTTATCTTTAACTCATCCCCCATTCTGCTACAAGCACAGATCCCTTCAGTTCCACACACAACCACTGTTTCTATTAAAGTCCTTCTCCAAGCCTTCTCACTTACTTTAAAATGGACTGGCTGCTGTCTAGATTTGCTTCTCATCTGTCATCTTCCTTCATCCTATCATCCTAGAAACACCCTTTGCTCAGTTTTGTGTCGAATTTTTTAGATCGTATCTTCTTTGTTGGTTTATGCCCTCATTTTGTTGAAACACTACCTCCAGGAGATTCTTGAGAAATGGTTAAATAATCTGAGAGTTTTTTGGTACATGTCAGAAAATACCTTTACTCTATCCTCACTTGAGTAATACTTACTTTGGACATAAAATAGTTTTCCCTCCAATTTCAAAGGCATGAGCATTATCTTTTAGCTTCTAGTGCTGTTACTGAAAAGTCTGATGCCATTCTGATTTTTTACCTTTACAAGGAACTTGCTTTTTCTCTCTGTAAGCTGGAAGACGTCCTTTGCCCCTATGGTTCTGAAATCCCAGGATAATGAATTTTGATCTCAGTCTTTTTAACATTCATGCTGAGCATTCAATTACCCTTTCAATCTGAAGACACCTGTTCTTTCAGTTCTGAGAAAATTCCTGCTTTTATATCTGATAAAGTCCTGTGTTTTCACTGTTCTGTCTTCAAACAACTCTTTAAGACACTGGATCTCCTGAATTAATCTTTTTTTCTCATTTCCCCTCCTCCATCTTTGTCTGTTTCCTGGTTCTGGGAGGTTTTCTCAACTTTAACCTTCAATACTGTATTTTTCATCCTGTTATTTTATTAACTTCTAAGAGCTTTTTTTTTTTTTTTGTAATTTGCTAATTTCCCTTATTTAGCAAGCCTTCAGTTTTTGTTTCATGTCTACAAGAAACTCTCATCTCTTTGGAGGAAGGTAATGAGATTTTTTTTTTCTAAAGTTTCTCTTGGTCTGTGTCCTCCAAGTTCCTACTTTTCTGTTTGCCTGTTCTGGTCTTTACCGTCCATATCAGAGACCTTTCTGGTCAAGTGATCAATGGCTAAGGAACTAAAAGGCTTACTGTAAGTTTTCTAGGCCTAGGTAGGACTTGCTGATAGATGGACTTTGTGCTAATGTGATATGACTGGGCCACTTCATCAGAGCCCCTCTTGGCTAGCTCATTTTTCTATGGAGACATCTCTCAATTCATGCCTTACTGTCACCATTCTGCTTGACTGAGATCTTAACGTTAATAAGCTGATATTTAACCCTTACTTCCAACTATTCTTGTGGTATGTTAATCCAGACAGTAGTTTATACTTGTTAGAAAATAAACCTTCAATCGAATCTGCCAGGAGATGTGTAGTCATCTGGCTGTGAACGGTTAAGAACACCTATGAGGGTCAACAACAGTTTGATTCAATCCTCTTGTTTTCTTATTCAACAGGCATTTCTAGGTGAACCCAGCCATCAATTGCTGAGCTTCAGTTTTTCTGGGATTTTATGCTGAAATGGCTTTGGCTTCAATTTTTTTGGATTTTTTTAAATCAGGAGGAGCTGGTAAATTTTGTCTGTAGGCCAAATCTGGCCTGCTGACTAAGAATAATTATATTCTTATAAAATACTTTAAAAAATTGATAAAGGAGAAATATAGAAGACGACACAGGAAAAAGAGCAAGAGGAAGAAGGGAGGAGGTATTTACTATCTGGCTCTCTACAGAAAGATTGCCAAACCCTGTTTTATGTAGTCACCACTCAGTTCTCAAATTTCTATCTCCTTAAATACTGGTTTCCTGTTTCGTCCGTTCTTTGTCCTTGTGGGTCCATATTCTTTAAAATCTCACCTTACTATCATTTGAGAGGTTTGAGACGGTAACTGAAGGCAAAAACCTTTAGTTATTACAAATATTGGTATAGTGAACACCTTCACAAATTGAAATATTTCCCCACCACATTTCTAGCCTTATTTCCTTAGGCTAGAGTCCTAGTTTGAGAAAACAGAAGATCTTAATATTGCTTAATGCTTTCTATATCTATTAGGAAATAATTTTTAAAATATTTATTCCTATGATGGGAAAATTAGTTCATCAAGCACGCTACAAAAACCCTAAACAATCAATACAGATCATCCTCACATGCAAAAAATTACTTATTCTAAAAAGAATTTAAAGTAACAAAGTTGCTTAAAATAGCAGGCAGCGTATTAGAATTAGGTAAAAATGTTGAGACAATAAGAAAATAATGGTAGGTAGTATCTAAAAACAGAACCAGGAATAAGGTTATTATAAGAACATATATTATGAAGTACTATACACTTGAAAAAGGCAGGCCAAAGATTAGGTTCTTACCCATTACTTCATGGGAAATAGATGGGGAAACAGTGGAAACAGTGTCAGACTTTATTTTGGGGGCTCCAAAATCACTGCAGATGGTGACTGCAGCCATGAAATTAAAAGAGGCTTACTCCTTGGAAGGAAAAGTTATGACCAACCTAGATAGCATATTCAAAAGCAGAGACATTACTTTGCCAACAAAGTTTCGCCTAGTCAAGGCTATGGTCTTTCCTGTGGTCATGTATGGATGTGAGAGTTGGACTGTGAAGAAGGCTGAGCACCGAAGAATTGATGCCTTTGAACTGTGGTGTTGGAGAAGACTCTTGAGAGTCCCTTGGACTGCAAGAAGATCCAACCAGTCCATTCTGAAGAAGATCAGCCCTGGGATTTCTTTGGAAGGAATGATGCTAAAGCTGAGACTCCAGTTCTTTGGCCACCTCATGTGAAGAGTTGACTCATTGGAGAAGACACTGATGCTGGGAGGGACTGGGGGCAAGAGGAGAAGGGGACGACAGAGGATGAGATGGCTGGATGGCATCACTGACTTGATGGACGTGAGTCTGAGTGACCTCCGGGAGTTGGTGATGGACAGGGAGGCCTGGTGTGCTGCGATTCATGGGGTCGCAAAGACTAAGACATGAGTGAGTGACTGAACTGAACTGAAGCTATGTTAAGAAAAGTAATCTTCTCTTAATCTAAATAATTTAGGACAGAATTGCTATCTTTCTGTTTTTCTCACCTTAGAAATGTCTTATGGATGGTTGTAGTCATGAATATCACTGGAAGAAATCTAATTCTTTGCTGGAGAATCATATGGTACAGATAAACACAAATGAGCTTTTGGTGGCTCTCATTTCCCTCCTCCTCTTTGGGGACAAGTAAAGAATAAGGAGAAAATAGCCCTCAAGAGCTCTGAATTATGACTCCTACTATCCTAGGCATGTTGGTAGGAGGAAAAGCAAAGGTCTCTTGAAAACAGCATGCCAGTCTCCCTCTGGAAAGAGACTGGAAATAGTGTTTGAATCCTTGTAAGTACATCAGCTCAAAGGTCAGCTTCTGGAAATATTTTGCAGCAATGTGCATATTTAGAAACTTGTATTCATAGAAACATGTCTTACTCATAAGGCATAATTCTTTAACATTACATTTAGCAATCAAGAAATCTTTTTATGCAGCATTTGAAGAACAACTATTCATGTTTGAAGAACTATCAATAATCCTTTTTTTTAAAAAGGGAAGTGAATAGTGTTTTAACACAGCACACCCAGAATATAAATTATATATGTATGAGACTCAATACTCAATGCAGAAAACAGACAAGCACACAAGTAAAAAATAATATAGTTAAGTGCTATCCCATAGGTATGTATGACACTGGAACAATGGTAAGGATCAGTTTAGGAAAAATAACATTATTATTTTTCTTCAAAATTTGAACTTGAGAATTATGAAAAAGTCTTTTAGAAAGATTTAAATGAGAAAATGGCACTTTTAATTTCTGAATTTTAGTTTCTAAAATATTTGATATTTGAAAAATAGCAATAGTAGCCTTTGAATCTCTGACCTCTGAAATTTCTGTAACATTTTAGATTTCAAGGTAGGTTTATGTGCTCAGTGTCTTTGTTTTCCTTCAAAATATCCCCTTTAAATAGGTATTATTTATTATGGATGAGAAAAAGGAAGTTGAGAGGAAAAAAGTAACTTGAGACCACACATTTGGCAAACTGGCCAGACCAGAACTGAATTTGTATCTATCTTCACAAATTTCATTTTTTTCTCAACTAAAGCAGCTTTTAAAAGGCAGGCAGCATGACCCTGATATTTTATTGTGTCAAAAAAGAAAATAAGTGACTGAGAATGCTTGCTGCTAATGAAAAAACTAAGTGGGATTTTTCTAGCAGAAAAGGTATGAGATGACACCAAACTTCGAGCTAGGGTGTTAGAAAGCATGTCCTGTGTTATTCACCAGAGAGCAGAGACAGTGTATTCAACAGCTCTTCCAGCTTAATATATCATTACCTCACTTTCTCTCGCCGGCTGCGACCAGCGCACCAAGAGCGCCTCGCCGGCTACGACCGGCGCACCAAGAGCGTGGCATAGAGGAGCTACCCCACGACCAAGGTCAGGAAGGGCGGCGGAAAGGAAATACCCCTCCTCCAAGGTCAGGAAGGGCTACGGTGAGGACCTGTGCACTAAGCACGGCCGAGAGGAGCTACCCTACGACCTAAGTCAGGAAGGGCGGCGGTGAGGAGATATACCAGTCCTCCAAGGTCAGGAGGGGCAGCGGTGAGGAGAGACCCCTCGTCCAAGGTAAGGCGCGATGGCTGTGCTTTGCTGGAGCAGCCGGGAAGGGATACTCCATGCCCAAGGTAAGAGAAACCCAAGTGGGATGGTGGGTGTGGCAGGAGGGCATCAGAGGGCAGACACACTGAAACCATACTCACAGAAAACTAGTCATTCTAATCACACTAAGACCACAGCCATGTCTAACTCAATGAAACTAAGCCATGCCCGTGGGGCAACCCAGGATGGGTGGGTAATGGTGGAGAGATGGGACAGGGTGTGGTCCGCTGGAGAAGGGAATGGCAAACCACTTCAGTATTCTTGCCGTGAGAACCCCATGAGCCGTACGAAAAGACAAAATGATAGGATACTGAAAGAGAAATTCCCCAAGTCAGTAGGGGCACAATATGCTACTGGAGATCAGTGGAGAAATAACTCCAGAAAGAATGAAGGGATGGAGCCAAAGCAAAAAGAATACCCAACTGTGGATGTGTCTGGTGATAGAAGCAAAGTCCGATGCTGTAAAGAGCAATATTGCATAGGAACCTGGAATGTCAGGTCCATGAATCAAGGCAAATTGGAAGTGGTCAAACAAGAGATGGCAAGAGTGAATGTTGACATTCTAGGAATCAGCGAACTAAAATGGACTGGAATGGGTGAATTTAACTCAGAGGACCATTATACCTACTACTGCGGGCAGGAATCCCTCAGAAGAAATGGAGTGGCCATCATGGTCAACAAAAGAGTCCGAAATGCAGTACTTGGATGCAATCTCAAAAACGACAGAATGATCTCTGCTCGTTTCCAAGGCAAACCATTCAATGTCACAGTAATCCAAGTCTATGCCCCAACCAGTAACGCTGAAGAAGCTGAAGTTGAACGGTTCTATGAAGACCTACAAGACCTTTTAGAACAAACACCCAAAAAAGATGTCTTTTTCATTATAGGGGACTGGAATGCAAAAGTCGGAAGTCAAGATACACCTGGAGTAACAGGCAAATTTGGCCTTGGAATATGGAATGAAGCAGGGCAAAGACTATTAATAGAGTTTTGCCAAGAAAATGCACTGGTCATAGCAAATACCCTCTTCCAACAACACAAGAGAAGACTCTATACATGGACATCATCAGATGGTCAACACCGAAATCAGATCGATTATATTCTTTGCAGCCAAAGACGGAGAAGCTCTATATATTGAGCAAAAACAAGACCAGGAGCTGACCATGGCTCAGACCATGAACTCCTTATTGCCAAAATCAGACTGAAATTGAAGAAAGTAGGGAAAACCACTAGACCATTCAGGTATGACCTAAATCAAATCCCTTATGATTATACAGTGGAAGTGAGAAGTATATTTAAGGGCCTAGATCTGATAGATAGAGTGCCTGATGAACTATGGAATGAGGTTTGTGACACTGTACAGGAGACAGGGATCAAGACCATCCCCATGGAAAAGAAATGCAAAAAAGCAAAATGGCTGTCTGGGGAGGCCTTACAAATAGCTGTGAAAAGAAGAGAAGCGAAAAGCAAAGGAGAAAAGGAAAGATATAAACATCTGAATGCAGAGTTCCAAAGAATAGCAAGAAGAGATAAGAAAGCCTTCTTCAGCGATCAATGCAAAGAAATAGAGGAAAACAACAGAATGGGAAAGACTAGGGATTTCTTCAAGAAAATCACAGATACCAAAAGAACATTTCATGCAAAGATGGGCTCGATAAAGGACAGAAATGGTATGGACCTAACAGAAGCAGAAAATATTAAGAAGAGGTGGCAAGAATACACAGAACTGTCCAAAAAAGAGCTTCATGACCCAGATAATCATGGTGGCGTGATCACTGACTTAGAGCCAGACATCCTGGAATGTGAAGTCAAGTGGGCCTTAGGAAGCATCACTACGAACAAAGCTAGTGGAGGTGATGGAATTCCAGTGGAGCTATTCCAAATCCTGAAAGATGATGCTGTAAAAGTGCTGCACTCAACATGCCAGCAAATTTGGAAAACTCAGCAGTGGCCACAAGATTGGAAAAGGTCAGTTTTCATTCCAATCCCAAAGAAAGGCAATGCCAAAGAATGCTCAAACTACTGCACAATTGCACTCATCTCACACGCTAGTAAACTAATGCTCAAAATTCTCCAAGCCAGGCTTCAGCAATATGTGAACCGTGAACTTCCAGATGTTCAAGGTGGTTTTAGAAAAGGCAGAGGAACCAGAGATCAAATTGCCAACATCTGCTGGATCATGGAAAAAGCAAGAGAGTTCCAGAAAAACATCTATTTCTGCTTTATTGACTATGCCAAAGCCTTTGACTGTGTGGATCATAATAAACTGTGGAAAATTGTGAAAGAGATGGGAATACCAGACCACCTGATCTGCCTCTTGGGAAATCTGTATGCAGGTCAGGAAGCAAGAGTTAGAACTGGACATGGAACAACAGACTGGTTCCAAATAGGAAAAGGAGTACGTCAAGGCTGTATATTGTCACCCTGTTTATTTAACTTATATGCAGAGTACATCATGAGAAACGCTGGACTGGAAGAAACACAAGTTGGAATCAAGATTGCTGGGAGAAATATCAATAACCTCAGATATGCGGATGACACTACCCTTATGGCAGAAAGTGAAGAGGAACTAAAAAGCGTCTTGATGAAAGTGAAAGTGGAGAGTGAAAAGGTTGGCTTAAAGCTCAACATTCAGAAAACGAAGATCATGGCATCTGGTCCCATCACTACATGGGAAATAGATGGGCAAACTGTGGAAACAGTGTCAGACTTTCTTTTTCTGGGCTCCAAAATCACTGCAGATGGTGACTGCAGCCATGAAACTAAAAGACACTTACTCCTTGGAAGGAAAGTTATGACCAATGTAGATAGCATATTCAAAAGCAGAGACATTACTTTGCCAACAAAGGTTCGTCTAGTCAAGGCTATGGTCTTTCCTGTGGTCATGTATGGATGTGAGAGCTGGACTGTGAAGAAGGCTGAGTGCCGAAGAATTGATGCTTTTGAACTGTGGTGTAGGAGAAGACTCTTGAGAGTCCCTTGGACTGCTAGGAGATCCAACCAGTCCATTCTGAAGAAGATCAGCCCTGGGATTTCTTTGGAAGGAATGATGCTAAAGCTGAAACTCCAGTACTTTGGCCACATCATGCGAAGAGTTGACTCAATGGAAAAGACTCTGATGCTGGGAGGGATTGGGGGCAGGAGGAGAAGGGGACAACAGAGGATGAGATGGCTGGATGGCATCACTCATGCGATGGACGTGAGTCTGAGTGACCTCCAGGAGTTGGTGATGGACAGGGAGGCCTGGCGTGCTGCGATTCATGGGGTCACAAAGAGTCAGACATGACTGAGAGACTTATCTGATCTGATCACTTTCTCTTAAGAAGACATTGGTATTTATCTTATTTAGTCCCTTAACTTGGACTCTTATCAGTTTAATAAACTTAGGAGTGTCTCAGACCAATGTGACCTCGTGTGTCTTTGTTTCGCCAAACTCCAGGAGAAGCTAAGTGTACTGGAATGTAGTGGGTCATACAGTTTCCACAACAGACACCAAAGGATGTTCATTTACTGTGATGATTAAAGTGATTAATACATATGAATCATTTACAACATTTATCTTCAAGTGAAAACACACAAATATTGCTGTGAGAAGTTAATGCAATGTAGTTCACAAATTCACAACCACTCCAGCCAAAGACTGGAAATCTCACAGAGACTGAGAATCCCACATGAAATTCACGGCAAAGAGAAATCCTTGGACAGCATCTGTGCCACAGATCTAGGGCAGCTAGTCTCACCTGAAGCAGGATACAAGACATTTTGTATACAAAGATACTCTCAAAAACAATGAACTGATGGATGTGTCTGACCTTATTCAGGGCATTTCAGAGTTATGAAAGAGAGAGTAAGGAAATACAAAATATATATTTACACAGAGAACTAAATAAGAAAAATTAGAACAAGGCTGAGTAGTAACCAAGGTAATAAATAAAAATCCAAGGCAAAATAAAATTAGAGTACACTCTGTGAGTCTCAGAGCAGCAATATATATTAAAATCCTTTGCAGGAGTCAGTAGCTAGAGACTAAAATTTAATAAGACAATATAGCTTACACCTTGTTAGAAATGAAGAGAAGAAACACAACAGCTGCTTTTGGCTAATGGTACTGGGAAAGGTGGAGGGACACAAGGGATAATTTACTTATTTTTCTGAGGTAAGCAATACTTTTCAACTTTGTAAACTATGCACAAGTATGTCAATAAAAGTCAAAATTAAGTGAAAAACAGAAACTACTTCTTTGATGAACAGAATCCTTTGCTTTAGACACTGCTAACAATGGCCCAGGTTGATCTGCTTTGGCTATAAGCAGGTTACAGTAATGGAACTAAGCATTGCTGCTGCTGCTGCTGCTAAGTCGCTTCAGTCGTGTCCGACTCTGTGCGACCCCACAAAAGGCAGCCCACCAGGCTCCGCCGTCCCTGGGATTCTCCAGGCAAGAACACTGGAGTGGGCTGCCATTTCCTTCTCCAATGCATGAAAGTGAAAAGTGAAAGTGAAATCGCTCAGTCATGTCCGACTCTTCGTGACCCCATGGACTGCAGCCTACCAGACTCCTCCATCCATGGGATTTTCCAGGCAAGAGTACTGGAGTGGGGTGCCACTGCCTTCTCCGGGAACTAAGTATTAAACATGCTTAAAACAGAAGCTTCAGTACAACAAAGACGGGGTAGGCTTTGATGTCAATATGCTGGAGACTGAAAATGCAAATGGAATTTAAAACCCAGCATGGGTCATAATATTTCATCAAAACAAATCAAACATGGTGTTTAAAGATGCCATTAAATTTTCAAGCATATATAATCGTGTTTGATTAAATTCTTACTATATACATAAGCATCTGAGTATCTTTAAATAAATGTCAGCTAAAATTCAAGAACAGTTGTTATATACAAAGGAATCATTAAATATTAATGTCTTAAAAAAGGTATGACAGTGTAAAATTTTTATAAGTAAAATATGCTTTAATCTCTATATCTAATTATCCGACAGTAGAATGGCCCTTCAAATAAAAATTTTGCCAAGCTGCTTAATTATCAAATTAAATAGATTTTATGAAAAGATAATGCTAAACTCATAATAGGAATTAGCAATTAGAAGGTAGAAAAAGGGAAAATAAAACACAAATGTGCTGGTCAGGCAATGAATGAAATATGACACCAGATTGTACAACTAAGGAGTTAAATTACTCTGGGTTAAATGTATCTTTTGAAGATGTGTATTACTGCTCCTCCTGTCATACTCACATCTCTGTGCCCACTACTAGCAGAATCATGGAGTGGAGTGTCATCATCTAATCCTTGTGTGTTAACATCTGCTCCAGCTGCTATCAGTATCTTAGCAACATCATAATATCCCACGTTGCAAGCTTCATGCAGTGGTGTCCAACCTAAAGTTACAATATTAATTGAACATATAGCTCACTTCTACTAATTCAACACATATGCTTTTAATATAATCATGTGTGATACAGTAATTCTAAATGTACACAATAAAAGGAAAAAGGAATGATGAACAAGCTACTGAAAATAAGTACCTAAGAAAACCACTAATTTTACAGAAGGTTCATCCACAATAATATTATTTCCCATGAAAGTGAAGTCATTCAGTCATGTCCAACTCTTTGCGACCTCGTGGACTGTAGCCTATCAGGCTCCTCCTCCTGTGGGGTTCTCCACGCAAGAATACTGGAGTGGGTTGCCATTTCCTTCTCCAGGGGAGCTTCCCGATGCAGGGATCAAACCTGGGTCTCCCACATTGCAGGCAGATGCTTTACTCTCTGAGCCACCAGGGAAGCCCCATTATTTCCCATGGACCTAAATTATTTGACAAAAGTATTAAACTAACATTTAAGCTTACCCAATGAATATAAACTTGCTATAATTTATAATAATCAACTGAATTATAAATAAGAAGAGTATAAAAGGGCAAAATAAGCTTGTTGAGGTCTTGCAATAATAACAGATAGTAAACAGAGTTCCCTGTATACAGCAGATTCTTGCTTATCTATTAATATTTTATATACAGTAGTGTGTATATGTTAATCCCAAAAGTGAAAGTGAAGTCGCTCAGTCGTGTCGGACTCTTTGCGACCCCATCGACTGTGGCCCACCAGGCTCCTCCATCAGTGGGCTTCCCCAGGCAAGAGTACTAGTAATCCCAAATTCCTACTAATTATTCTCTTTCCCCTACCCAGGGCTCTCTCATATACTTTTTTTTCTTTCTTCCATATACTCTTTATGGGAGTGTTTTAAATGGATCAAAGATCTTTCTTTTGGAGGGTTATTTGCCTGATTTTCAAAAAAACGGATAAAAATTTTATCCTAAATTAGATAAAAAATATATGGTAATATGCCAGATAAATATTTAAGAATTTGAGTGATTACTGACATGGAATTGTGGTAGAGATCAGGGTTTCATGTACAAACTCCAAAATAGTTTTACATTAAAGTATACTTTTGGAACACTTTTATTTCAGAAAGAGGAACAAAGAATGTCGATTAAATTGTAATCAGAGTCTGTTTAGGTGATAATCTCAAAATTTTAGCTCCTGAGTATGTCTTTAATTACAAGTCTTACCTGCAAAATCTTTCACATTCACATTTGCCCCTAAACTTATTAGTTCTTTGACTTGTTTTACATCTCCCCGAATAGCTGCCATGTGTAAAGGAGTTTCACCACGTTCATTTCTTTTATTAACTTTATCTTTTTGTCGAGATGAGGAACTGGGAGTTTTCTTTTGGGCTGGTGTTGTTTGCGATGGATGATTTGGTGTGGAATCTGTAAGAAAGAGAAAAATTTAAAAGTTCTAGACTAAATATTTTGTAATATTCATCTAAAGGTTTTTACAGGTGTGCTAATTTCTTGGATTGAGGGAGTACCATCTCACCCAAACAATCTGACACTTGACTTGGATAATCTGATAATGACTCAAGAGTAGATCTTCCTTTACGGTTATCAAATACTGCATGTGCCAACTAAGAAAAAAATGTTTGACTCTGTCAATTATGCCCTGAAAGTACTTGCTCAATGAATAATTTGATAAACTCCAAAAAAACCCACATTTTTTATGGCATGTTATGATTTTATCTCAAGACCTAGATGAAATGACACTGAAGGCTAGAGTTTACACCTCTTACTCAAAGTACTGGACTCAAAGTATGTATTCCAACATTCAGATCAGATCAGATCAGTCGCTCAGTCATGTCCGACTCTTTGCGACCCCATGAATCGCAGCACGCCAGGCTTCCCTGTCCATCACCAACTCCCGGAGTTCACTGAGACTCACATCCATAGAGTCAGTGATGCCATCCAGCCATCTCATCCTCTGGCGTCCCCTTCTCCTCTTGCCCCCAATCCCTCCCAGCATCAGAGTCTTCTCCAATGAGTCAACTCTTCGCATGTGGCGGCCAAAGAACTGGAGTCTCAGCTTTAGCATCATTCCTTCCAAAGAAAACCCAGGGCTGATCTTCTTCAGAATGGACTGGTTGGATCTCCTTTCAGTCCAAGGGACTCTCAAGAGTCTTCTCCAACACCACAGTTCAAAAGCATCAATTCTTCAGCGCTCAGCCTTCCTCACAGTCCAGCTCTCACATCCATACATGACCACAGGAAGAACCATAGCCTTGACTAGACGAACCTTTGTCGGCAAAGTAATGTCTTTGCTTTGGAATATGCTATCTACATTGGTCATAACTTTCCTTCCAAGGAGTAAGCATCTTTTAATTTCATGGCTGCAGTCACCATCTGCAGTGATTTTGGAGCCCAGAAAAAGAAAGTCTGACACTGTTTCCACTGTTTCCCCATCTATTTCCCATGAAGTGATGGGACCAGATGCCATGATCTTCATTTTCTGAATGTTGAGCTTTAAGCCAACTTTTTCACTCTCCTCCTTCACTTTCATCAAGAGGCTTTTTAGTTCCTCTTCACTTTTTTGCCATAAGGGTGGTGTCATCTGCATATCTGAGGTTATTGATATTTCTCCCAGCAATCTTGTTTCCAACTTGTGTTTCTTCCAGTCCAGGGTTTCTCATGATGTACTCTGCATATAAGTTAAATAAACATGGTGACAATATACAGCCTTGACGTACTCCTTTTCCTATTTGGAACCAGTCTGTTGTTCCATGTCCAGTTCTAACTCTTGCTTCCTGACCTGCATACAGATTTCTCAAGAGGCAGATCAGGTGATCTGGTATTCCCATCTCTTTCAGAATTTTCCACAGTTTATTGTGATCCACACAGTCAAAGGCTTTGGCATAGTCAACAAAGCAGAAGTAGATGTTTTTCTGGAACTCTCTTGCTTTTTCCATGATCCAGCAGATGTTGGCAATTTGATCTCTGGTTCCTCTGCCTTTTCTAAAACCACCTTGAACATCTGGAAGTTCACGGTTCACATATTGCTGAAGCCTGGCTTGGAGAACTTTGAGCATTACTTTACTAGTGTGTGAGATGAGTGCAACTGTGCGGTAGTTTGAGCATTCTTTGGCATTGCCTTTCTTTAGGACTGGAATGAAAACTGACCTTTTCCAGTCCTGTGGCCACTGCTGAGTTTTCCAAATTTGCTGGCATATTGAGTGCAGCACTTTCACAGCATCATCTTTCAGGATTTGGAATAGCTCCACTGGAATTCCATCACCTCCACTAGCTTTGTTCGTAGTGATGCTTCCTAAGGCCCACTTGACTTCACATTCCAGGATGTCTGGCTCTAGGTCAGTGATCACACCATCGTGATTATCTGGGTCGTGAAGATCTGTTTTGTACAGTTCTTCTGTGTATTCTTGCCATCTCTTCTTAATATCTTCTGCTTCTGTTAGGTCCATACCATTTCTGTCCTTTATCAAGCCCATCTTTGCATAAACTGTTCCTTTGGTATCTCTGATTTTCTTGAAGAGATCCCTAGTCTTTCCCATTCTGTCGTTTTCCTCTATTACTTTGCATTGATCGCTGAAGAAGGCTTTCTTATCTCTTCTTGCTATTCTTTGGAACTCTGCATTCAGATGTTTATATCTTTCCTTTTCTCCTTTGCTTTTCGCCTCTTTTCTTTTCACAGCTATTTGTAAGGCCTCCCCAGACAGCCATTTTGCTTTTTTGCATGTCTTTTCCATGGGATGATCTTGATCCCTGTCTCCTGTACAATGTCACGAACCTCATTCCATAGTTCATCAGATCAGATCAGATCAGATCAGTCGCTCAGTCGTGTCCAACTCTTTGCGACCCCATGAACCGCAGCACGCCAGGCCTCCCTGTCCATCACCAGCTCCCGGAGGTCACCTAGACTCACACCCATCAAGTCAGTGATGCCATCCAGCCATCTCATCCTCTGGCGTCCCCTTTTCCTCCTGCCCCCAATCCCTCCCAGCATCAGAGTCTTCTCCAATGAGTCAACTCTTCGCATGAGGTGGCCAAAATACTGGAGTTTCAGCTTTAGCATCATTCCTTCCAAAGAAATTCCAGGATTGATCTCCTTCAGAATGGACTGGTTGGATCTTCTTGCAGTCCAAGGGACTCTCAAGAGTCTTCTCCAACACCACAGTTCAAAAGCATCAATTCTTCGGCGCTCAGCCTTCTTCACAGTCCAGCTCTCACATCCATACATGACCACAGGAAAGACCATAGCCTTGACTAGGCGAACCTTTGTTGGCAAAGTGATGTCTCTGCTTTTTAATATGCTATCTAGGTTGGTCATAACTTTCCTTCCAAGGAGTAAGCGTCTTTTAATTTCATGGCTGCAGTCACCATCTGCAGTGATTTTGGAGCCCAGAAAAACAAAGTCTGACACTGTTTCCACTGTTTCCCCATCTATTTCCCATGTGGTGATGGGACCAGATGCCATGATCTTCATTTTCTGAATGTTGAGCTTTAAGTCAACCTTTTCACTCTCCACTTTCACTTTCATCAAGACGCTTTTAGCCCCTCTTCACTTTCTGCCATAAGAGTCGTGTCATCTGCATATCTGAGGTTATTGACATTTCTCCCAGCAATCTTGATTCCGACTTGTGTTTCTTCCAGTCCAGCATTTCTCATGGCACTCTATCTATCAGATCTAGGCCCTTAAATCTATTTCTCACTTCCACTGTATAATTTTTCACAGCTATTTGTAAGGCCTCCTCAGACAGCCATTTTGCTTTTTTTGCATTTCTTTTCCATGGGGATGGTCTTGATCCCTGTCTCCTGTACAATGTCACGAACCTCATTCCATAGTTCATCAGGCACTCTATCTATCAGATCTAGGCCCTTAAATCTGTTTCTCACTTCCACTGTATAATCATAAGGGATTTGATTTAGGTCATACCTGAATGGTCTAGTGGTTTTCCCTACTTTCTTCAATTTCAGTCTGAATTTGGCAATAAGGAGTTCATAGTCTGAGTCTCAGCCATACCAAAATTATATAACACAGACAGAATAACAGTAGTACTACCCATAATGGCAATCAGAATAAACATGGGAAGTAAGTTATATAATTGATAAGACTATGAACCTTAACAACCATATCTATCAGCTGGCAAACAGGTTGATACTTCAAAAGCTTTCCCCTCTATACGTGTATTAATAAGGAGAACCGATATACCCTTAAATGAAAAGAACAAAGTACAGAACAGTATTACAGTATTAATCTTATTTATATTTAAAAACAAACAGCAACAAAGGATACATTTACATGTTTATATCTAAAAACCTGAGAAGACATTATGACGAGGGCTTGCAGCTCAAAGGGAGAGGTTATTGGAAATGAGGAAAGATTTTTAGCTTCTTGCCTAATTGCATTAATTCTTTAATTTACTCTAAGGATAGAGGTTCATAGTATTAAATAACACTTTTAAAAAACAAAAGTTTTCTCATCTAGCTATTAAAACTAAGTCAAAGTTAACACTTTTCAAATGTTCAGAAACATTTGAAGTTTAACACTGTAAACTTTGATTTGGCCAGTCTCCCAAGTTGTGGGTGGAAAGGTGGAAGAATAACCAAAACAATATGCCCCACTTTAAACAGAAAGTTCTAACACACTCTTGTTAGTGAAAGATATAGATGCACTTACGTTTTAATGAAACTACTCTAAGAATTTTACCAAGTTGTCCCATTTTTTAATAACAAAGAGCCAACTCTGGAAAAGTTCACTAGAAAAATTGTGTTCTTGTCAATGCATTTCAACAGGGTCTGTCATGTTATCCAAAGTGTTATACAAAGGTGCCCTGAAGAAAAGAATTTTTCTTCCAAATTTTTGGAACTTTTTTTCCAAAAGAAAAAGATTTCTCCAAAGAGATTTACTTTCTTCTTGCATTGCTCAATGAGAACTTTATACAACTTAAAACTCTTGTTTTTAGCTACCAGAATGTATAACTAAGTTCACTGCTCAATGTAGTAACTATCCCAGCCCAGCGGTCTGGACCTTATCTACATTTTTTTTATTTTTATTTTTTTTAAAGGTCTCTTGTTTCTTTTTATTTTTTAAAATTTTATTTTATTTAACTTTTTAAAATTTAATTTAATTTTATTTAACTTTACAATATTGTATTGGTTTTGCCATATATCAAAATGAATCTGCCATCAGATCAGATCAGTCGCTTAGTCGTGTCCGACTCTTTGCGACCACATGAACCGCAGCACGCCAGGCCTCCCTGTCCATCACCAGCTCCCGGAGGTCACTCATACTCACACCCATCAAGTCAGTGATGCCATCCAGCCATCTCATCCTCTGTCGTCCCCTTCTCCTCCTGCCCTCAATCCCTCCCAGCATCAGAGTCTTCTCCAATGAGTCAACTCTTCGCATGAGGTGGCCAAAATACTGGAGTTTCAGCTTTAGCATCATTCCCTCCAAAGAAACTCCAGGATTGATCTCCTTCAGAATGGACTGGTTGGATCTTCTTGCAGTCCATAGGTATACCTTTATCTACCTTTTAAACTCGTTTAATAAATGAGCAAGTTGGTTGTTTGTTCCTTCTTTGTCTTTATTCTGCCAGTAAGCCATCTTTAATCATTTCTGGAGGGCAAACATTCCGGAGAAGGCAATGGCAAGCCACTCCAGTACTCTTGCCTAGAAAATCCCATGGATGGAGGAGCCTGGTGGGCTGCAGTCCATGGGGTCGCTATGAGTCGGACGTGACTGAGCGACTTCACTTTCACTTTTCACTTTCACACAATGGAGAAGGCAATGGCAACCCACTCCAGTGTTCTTGCCTGGAGAATCCCAGAGACGGCAGAGTCTGGTGGGCTGCCGTCTATGGGGTCGCACAGAGTCAGACACGACTGAAGCGACTTAGCAGTAGCAGGAGGGCAAACTATTGATACTTGAATAAACACACACACACACAAGAAGCACAATATCTTAAATGGAAACAATGAAACATGAAATAAATTTACATAATACACTGCAGATATTTTTTTCTTTTGAAAATAAATTTTGTTGTTGCTGTTGTTCAGTCATCAAGTCGTGTCCAACTCTTTGCAACCCTGTGAAGTGCAGCATGCCAGGCTCCTCTACCCATGGGATTTCCCAGGTAAGAAAAATGGAGTGGGTAGCCATCCCGTTCTTCAGGGGATATTCGCAGACCAGGGATCGAACCTGTGTCTCCTGCATTGCAGGCAGATTCTTTACTGTTGAGCCAACACGGAAGCCCAAAATAAATTTTAGCAGATCTTAAACAATAAAACATGAATTATACTCTTGCTTCGAAAAGCATGTGATAAGATTACCAGCTTACAATAGAGTGCTAACTATAAAAGTAAAGTATAACTATAAAAGTCAACTATAAACCTAGAAGCAGCTTTACAGAAACTGAAGTAAAAATTTTTGCAGTAAGGTAAAAGTACACACAGTTCTGCAGCAGATTTCTCATGTGGACTGCTCTAGTTCTAAACTACAGGTGACTCTTGAACAACTCAGGGATCAGGGGTACCCACCCTCCTCACATTTGAAAATCTATGTGCAACTTACAGTTGGCCCTTCAAATCCAGAATTCTGTATCTTCAAATTCAATCAACCATGGATTATGCAGCAGTATAGTATTTACTACTGAAAAAAATCCACGTGTACGTGGACCCACTCAGTTCAAACCTGTGTTGTTCAAAGGTCAACTGTACTCATTTTAGTTGACATTTACTGAATGTCTGCCAAGAGCCAAGATTCCTGCTCCTGTATAGCTTTTCCTCTAGCAGATGAGACAGACAATAAATGACTGTCACACAAACACGTTAAGATTATAAATTTATAAGAAACTGATTAAATCCAAGAAAGGACAAACATTTAAAGTAGTTAAAAATAACTGTCAAGACAAAGCTACAATGTGAAGAAAACCACAAACACACAGGTACTCAATGATGGTGAGTGTCACCTGGACTGTTGTCCCGTGCTGTCATCTGCATAAGAAGTGCCATCTGCTTTCGCTCTGAGAGTGGGTAACCAAAGAGAATGCTAACTGGAGTGGACTTCTTATTTCCAGCTTCCTTTTTTGTTTTCTTCTTTTCTGGACCTTCTTTCTCTGGAATTATTAATAAATACTTAAGAATCTGAAACAAATTTAAGCACTCAAAAGTAAACCATAAGGAGACTTTTTAAAAATAGATGATACATGTTTATGAGAAACAAGAGTAACAGAGACACTTGGCAATAGGCAAGACAAAAGAGCACTAGGGTTTTATTATATAAGCAATTTTCTCCCTGAATGCTTTGAAAAAACATCTTAATTGTATAATTTTCAGAAAATTAACATTTGGAAATTTAGTCCTAGTAAGATCTGTATTTTAATGGTCGATTCTATTAAATAACACTTCAAACATTCCTTAGTTTTACATCTCTGAAACTCCTTCATTCACTCTAATCTTTTTCAATTATTCCTAAGCCTGTAGAGCAATATTCTTCACATTACCTCCCTAATTCCACTAATAATTTGTACATCTTCTAAGGAGCTATTTAAGACAAAGCACATCACACAGAGTAATTACTGAAAAATAACACCAAATCACTCTATTGCAGTTACAGGATAGTTTAACATGGAAGACTATTAATCAAAGCTGAAACTGAGCAAAATTAAAGATTCTATATGTGTGTGGGAAGGGGCCGGGGGAATTAATAGAGATCCTGCAAAGATTCAAAAATGTCTAAAAATTTTTCAAAGAGATTTGATCCACCATAAAGCCAGTTCTCAGATTTAGCTATTTGGCAAATCTCTGGCAATGGAGCCAATATTCCCCGTTATGAGCCAGAAAATTCAGATGGAACTGGATTCCATAGGTCAAAGAAACATAGATGCCTGTTACTCCTTCCTTAAGGACATTTCTGGGAATTAATTCAAGTGGCCCTGTGAGATGAGCTGCCTGTTAAATGTCTAGGCATCTATTTCCTGAAAAATCCTGTATCAATATCTGGGATTTACTGTTCCAGGTTTGCAGTGTAGAGAAAACTACAAAACTATAAATAAATTAATAAAAATTGTAAACAAATGTAAAATAGCAAAATGAGTGCAAGAAGGCAAGGCTTAGTAGTCAGTACTGTCGTTTTTCTCAGGTAGATGTGGCCAGCAGTTAGACTACTCCAAGAGATAAGCATTTATTGATCTAGTAACTTTGAAGAAACGAATAAAAGTTTGATACTATTTATATATTACTGTATTATTACTTGAGGCATACAATCCTGTAGTGTGCCACTTTAAGTTAATCAGGACAAACTGGAATCCTAAAGGCCTGGAAAAATCAAAGGGCCTGCATTACTCTCTGCTGCCCACAAATCACTCAAAACTCAATAGCTCCAAAAATGTCCATTTTGTTTATTTGCAGAATTTTACATAACAGAAATAAAAAATTCCAAGATTTTTAAAGGCAGCCTTTATTAATAGTTCTAATATATTATTTTCTTACTTTTCATTTCATTAATGATCTGCTTAGTATAAAGCCCATTTTAGCAGTGTTACATCTAACTTACTAAATTTATTATAAACCCCTAAATAGGTCTTCTGGAGAAACCTATTTTTTCCTGAAACACATTCTTTTTCCTAATAATGTTCTGTATGCTTTGGTTCTCAGAATTAATGAGGAAGCACAACTGTTGGTTTAATAGTTGTTGATCTGCATACCAAATTTTTAAATATAATGATGTACTTCTCACTTAAATTAAAATACTTATTACAGTTTAAAGAAAGAAGTTGTTTTAAGGAAAAAAGAGCAGTTTAGTAATTAGAAGAAGCAAAATAAAAAATACATATCTATCCTTAAAACACTTTTAAAATTTTGGAAAAAAATTTTTCTTTTATTTTCTCATTTGCAAACTCTAGATTTCTGGTT
The DNA here is from genome assembly GCA_935064755.1 of Tragelaphus eurycerus. Taxonomy (NCBI): domain Eukaryota; kingdom Metazoa; phylum Chordata; class Mammalia; order Artiodactyla; family Bovidae; genus Tragelaphus; species Tragelaphus eurycerus. The sequence continues at coordinate 22,132,066 of CAKXYN010000023.1, forward strand.
TTAACTGCATTTTAGTAACACAATGTTTTAAGAAGAATATGCTTGAGGACTTCCCTGGCAGTCCAGTAGTTAAGACTCTGCACTTCCAGTGCAGGGGATGGAGGCTAGATCCCTGTTAGGGGACTAGGATCCCATGTGCCATGAAGGAGTGGCCAAAAAATTTTTAAAAAGTAAATTCAATAAGATTAAGATCAAAAACAAAATATCAATTATGTTCCTCTATACTTGCAATGACCTCCTAAAAAAAGAACATACTCTAAAGTGATATTCAGTTTATAGAAGAAAAACTTCAAATAATGAATTCATTATTAAAATTCCATGCTGCCAAATGAACAAAGATATTATATTTTGGAAAAGAATAAACAAATTGGATATATTCCAAATGTTCAATCAAAAACTCATTACTAACATTCATATGAACACTATTTTTTCTCTGAGTTACCTTAGCCATCTGTCTTGAGTTCATGCTTTACATGAGATAGGAAACTAAGGTAGGTGAACAGTAGCTGGTGTAAGATAAGATTAGAGATAACTTTATACCATTTTTAAAAATCATAAATCTTAGATTAGTATATCCCTAAGTGTGCTTTTTCATGTTGAAACCATTCAATAAAACTCTGTGAAAGCATGGATTCTTAACAACTGGACCACCAGGGAAGACCACCTTAAGAGATTGTTAAAGAATCCAGGTGGTTCACTTAAGACTAAAGAAAAACAGATACAGCCTTTTCAACAATCCAGTATTATTTACTTCAAGGTTCAGAGGACCTTTAGAATTACAGAGATATCTCAGTCTTATAATCCTGAAAATTAGTGCTTTCTTCCCATGTCTTATCAGAATAAACAGAAAGCTCAACATTGTCACATCTCAATTAAGTATACTGAGAAGAGACAAACATGTTTTTCTTGGGGAACTAGTTCATAAGCCTACCAGTGTCTCAGAAATGACATTTTCCCACAAAGCAGTCACACTATAAGGAATGAAACTGTGGGAGCTACAATTCAAATACAGATGGTTCTGCAATATCTAGTTTCTGACAGGTGAGCGCTTATATCTTCTGATTTCCAGCCATGACCCTCAGACCACAGGCAATTTCATCACATACCGCTCTTTTAGGTGTGCCTTGGTACTCAGGGGCCCCATTTTAGGAAAGTACCACTAACTCCACAATAAGTGTAGATCTGTTCAATTTAATGCTAACTGTAGACAAGCCATTGCCAAATTTTGATAACTAAGTGTTACTGATTTATCAGGTCAACTAACAGTTTTCAGGATAATTTTAAGAATAATTACTTTGCTGTATACCAACTCCACAAATTTATAAAATAAATAGAAAGTATACTGGAAACAGAAATTTTTAGTTTTTACAGTTAAAGGCCATATGCTAAAAACTGGACACTGAGGGACTAAACAATATTTTACATTTAAAAATAAGAGATAAGAATATAAGCTAATTAAAAAGTAAAAAAAAAGAAAAGAATCAAAACACCTAGCTAATTTAGTTTTCACATACTGGGGATACATTTACTCTTTGATGGCATTTCTCCAGCAAACTTGATGTTTTAATCCATTTTTAAATTCAACAGGGGCAGCAGAAAAGTCAACAGACTAAAGAGGTCAACTGAAAAAATTTTTAATATGTTTTAAAAAACACTGCATGCTTGAAGAGTAAGATGACACTGTCTATGAAAATCACTGTGTGGTATAACGTGTGAAGGGCATCCAGCTAAGAGATGGAGGACCAGGGCACCTTCCTACAGGGGTCACTGCTCAGCATAGCTCCAAGGTGTACACCTCTCATACTGTTCTATGTGAATGGACCCCCAGCTGTGCTGCATGCCTGAGTGGCTGTGCAGGATCCTGCTGGCAGCATCCACACAGAACATGTCTTGGACATGGTACATGGGAGCTCTCAAATGAGGCTGGAAAATTTTATGTCACTCATATAGTCACTTATTCAACCACAGACATCTATATGCTGGTTTGAAAATAAGTTATTTATAGTACAAGAATTAATTATAAATGTGACAGAAACCACTGGCTAACAGGAACCCCTGATAATCTAGTTACCTGAGCATGTCCTGTAAGAAGATATAAGTCTCTCCCCCCAATTCTCACTTGTATGTCCTGGGTCTGAATCTACAGAATGAGAAGAGACAGGAGAAGAGAAAAAAGCATACGAAGGGAAATGCAGAATTCAACAAACCAACATTTTTCAAAAGACCACAATGATGTACCACTGTTTTTCCAAAAGATTATTTTTAAGGTAAAGCCAAAAGTACATTTAAAACAGAGGTTTGGCTAATACCTAAGATTTCAGTTTCTTTGGTCTTAAAGCTAAGAAAGTCAACTAAGTAGGTTGCAATAACAATTATTACCGAGGCTGCTTATTCAAACATATAATCTTTCTTGAGAATATTTTTTCAATATCTGAATACTGATAAAAGAGACCGTACTCTGTAACTGCTTTTCTGTTTAGAATTTGCCTTTACAGAACTTGAATAAAGACTTGAATCATCCTTTTTGTTCTATGAATGCCAAAACTACTCAGAAGACAATAGAACATTTTGGACTACAGTATCATTCCAGACCAAATATTTCTATAAACTGTAAATATTTCAAATACTATGAATTATTACACTGACCACCTCTTAGAAAGAAAGCAGGCTAAAGCAAAACAAAATTTATCAGCTAAGAAATGGAATGCTGCCTAACAACTCAATAAATTAGACAATTAAGAATATGGAGAACTGATTTTTGACAGTATGGCCAGAGCAAATATTTTTACTTACAAACAAATGCTACTATAACTTAAAATATTATTATTCTAATCTTTACAATATCAATTTATTGGCTCATAGTTTTCTTTCCAGAATGATTATTATAGACATTATTCATGAGTTCAGTTAGGTATAATTAAAAAACACAAGTATTGGGGGAAAAGAATTTAGAAAACAAATAACTCCTAAACATAATATTTGCAAAAAAAGTTAGGCCTATAAGTTTAGTGATGAGAAAGCTCACTCAACTGAAAGGGAAATCATTAACAAAATAACATTTAGACCAATTCTAGAGCCAATGGGTAAGCAGATTGAATCACAAGCCTTTCAATAAACAATTACATTTGCTTTTTGTAATTGTTAACAAAACCATTAAGTTAACAACTAGAAGAATTCTATGAAGAATATTTGACATTTCATTTCAAGATAAACAAAAATTTAAAAAGGCCTCCACAGGTTGCAAAGCAAAGTGGCAACTAATACGTTGCACCAATAAACTAAATTAAATGGATAAGTGAAAGCAGATCATATTATTGCGATCAATTAAAGAACAGTGGATAAAATAAACTTGCTTTCAATTATATTCATTAATATAAGGAAGCAGTTTAATAGTTTATCCAAACCTTCCTTTGGAAGTAATTAATTTATCCTGACCCCACATACCCTTCGGCTTTTACTCAAATAGGTATGCTTATATTTGGGGCATTTGTATATGTATTCTATAAAGATTTAATTAAGGAGCTAGAAAATTATCAGGGGGAAGAACAAAAATAATTCTATAATAGACAATCTCCATGAAAATCACCAGAAGATGAGTATCCTTATTAAGCAAAACACTAATTTTATCTGTTACTTTTAAAACAGTTATCAGAAAAATAACATTTGTTTTCTTTTTAAAAAAGTCCTCTCCAAAGTTGCGTTGAGTCATTAAATAGGGTAGATCCTTCAGTGGGATCAAAGCCTCAGGAAAGCAGGCCTTAATAGATGGCTAGCAGAGACTGAGTTTGGAGCAGGTGAACACATTCTACAACTGCGACCATGGCCTTGGGGAATGGGGCATACTGTGCCTCTCTGCATCTTCTCCTTCCACATTTATTCACACATTACTTACATACTCCACTAGAAAAAACGCAATAAGCAAACAGATAATGCTTATTAAGAAGAAATAAACATTTTTTTTAAAAGAATTTTTTTTTTTTTTACTTACACATGCAAACTAAAATGAAATACTACTGGTTTATCACTATAGATAATTAGATCTATCAAACCTAAAAAAAAAAAAGCAAGTCCCCTGATATTGTTTGAGATTAAAGAACAAAAATGTACTGCTGGAAGACTCTGTAACTACATATAATTATTTTAGAGAAATGTTATAGAAACGTCGTATCCTTTTAACCCTATAACCCTACTCTTGGAATGAATAAGAAAGAAAACATTCAGGGTATAACAAAAACACAGTCTGGAAAGACTCTTACGGCATTACTCATAACAAAATAATTCAAATGTAGGCTGGAGGTCAAGAAGAGACACTCGTGTAGCCTCAAGCAGTCAAATTCAGTACTTCTACGTTAAAGAACTGTTATGCATCCAATGAACGCCATTAGGCTAGGAAAGAAAATTAGTATGATTTTATGGTGGTTAGAGTAGGAATAAAGTTCACTCACTAGAAACATTAGCAACTATTAAAGATAACAGCAGTTATCAGTTATTAATATTTTGTTGTTGTTTAGTTGCTAAGTCGTGTTCAACTCTTTTGTGGCCCCACTGACTGTAGCCTGGCAGGATCCTCTGTCCATGGGATTTCTCGGGCAAGAATACTGGAGTGGGTTGCTATTTCTTCCTCCAAGGGGTCTTCCCAACCCAAGAATCAAACTCACGTCTCTTGCATTGGCAGGCAGATTCTCTAACAGTGAGCCACCAGGGAAGCCTATTAGTATTGTAAGGTGCCTACTTTAAATATTCATTATCCTCTTCTTATTAATAGGAATACTCCAACTTTGATCAGAGTGACAATATATCCAGCTCAAAAATATTCAACTTTTCAGACTTTCCTAACTAGCAGAGCCTAACCAGTTGAGGTGCAGGTAAAAGTCTCTAGGGAGGTTGTTTCACGAGTAAAAAGCATCACTGGTCTTTCCTGCCCAGTAAGGATGTGTAAGGCAAAATGCTGAAGGACAAAACCTATATACAAGCAAAGGGTGGCAGAACAGAAATACAAAAGGAACCTAGTCCTTGTCGGTATTACTGAACTGCTGCACTGCCTATGCCTGCTCTTACTGCAGTAGATGAAAAATCTCTAAGTCAGTTTTCTATTTTAATATACTGCAAACTGATTTTATATGTTATGTCACTCAGAGATCACAATTTCTGAAGTTGGTATTATATATGTACTTTTACAGATGAGACAACTGGGACTTACAAGGAACTCAGCTAATCTGTCCAGAGCAAGAACTCAACATTGGTCTGTCAGACTCAACAGCCCCTGATAAGAAACACTAAGCTCTGACTTCTCTCTGTTATAACTATAATAACTTATCTTGTCTGGATTCTGAATGTCTGGGAAAGACTGAAAGTAAAAGCTAAAAAATGGTGATAAAGCAAGCTGATGATATAGCTGTAAAGAAACAATTTGTTTTCTAGATCAGAAGTAGTTACTTCCATAGGCTCAGTGAGTTACTGTATAGATAAACCTCTTAACATTTCATGGGACAAAATTTATAGAAATTCTCTAATAGGATAGGACGATGTGGGATGGATACTGGAATGATTAGTTACGCTGGAGATTTGTTGAAATGAAGTCAATTATGATATAGCTATAAAAACTCATGGGTAACACTTCAAATTATGCTGTAATTTCCCCCAAATTTTATCTGTCTAGTTAAGCAACTACTTTTCTAGAAAGTGCTATCTTTTAAAAAATTAATAAACATGAAATAATTGAGGATTTAAAGAGTTTAAGACACACTCAGTTCAGTTAAGTTCAGTTCAGTCGCTCAGTTGTGTCCGACTCTGCAACCCCATGAATCGCAGCACGCCAGGCCTCCCTGTCCATCACCAACTCCTGGAGTTCACTCAGACTCACATCCATCGACTCAGTGATGCCATCCAGCCATCTCATCCTCTGGTGTCCCCTTCTCCTCCTGCCCCCAATCCCTCCCAGCATCAGAGTCTTTTCCAATGAGTCAACTCTTCACATGAGGTGGCCAAAATACTGGAGTCTCAGCTTTAGCATCATTCCTTCCAAAGAAATCCCAGGGCTGATCTCCTTCAGAATGGACTGGTTGGATCTCCTTGCAGTCCAAGGGACTCTCAAGAGTCTTCTCCAACACCACAGTTCAAAAGCATCAATTCTTCGGCGCTCAGCCTTCTGCACAGTCCAGCTCTCACATCCATACATGACCAAAGGAAAGACCATAGCCTTGACTAGACGAATCTTTGTTGGCAAAGTAATGTCTCTGCTTTTGAATATGCTATCTAGGTTGGTCATAACTTTCCTTCCAAGGAGTAAGCGTCTTTTAATTTCATGGCTGCAGTCACCATCTGCAGTGATTTTGGAGCCCAGAAAAATTAAGTCTGACAGTGTTTCCACTGTTTCCCCATCTATTCCCATGAAGTGATGGGACCGGATGCCATGATCTTCGTTTTCTGAATGTTGAGCTTTAAGCCAACTTTTTCACTCTCTACTTTCACTTTCGTCAAGAGGCTTTTTAGTTCCTTTTCAATTTCTGCCATAAGGGTGGTGTCATCTGCATATCTGAGGTTATTGATATTTCTCCTGGCAATACTAGGCTATCTCAAAATGAAGACTAGGAATGACTCATCTGGTTGATGGCATTATTGCAGATTATGAGAACCACGAAATCTTTCTTGGACAGTATGAATGTCTTAAAATAATAATGGTTGTTTTATAAAAATAATGTATGTCTGTCATGTTAAACACTCAAGGCATATAAAAGAATACAAAGAAGAAAGTTATCCCCAATCCTGGAAACAACATGTTAACATCTCCTGAGTATCATGCAAAGTACCTTTCTAAATGTACATAAAGACAGAAGGGTCAGGGGGAGAGAGAGAGAAATCAATTTATGTAAGAGGAAGAAAATACCATACACATGTGTGATCTTTAAATAAAAATCTGTAAGATTAACTTTAGTTTAATCCAACATAAAAAGAAAAGGAACTAAAGGAATCAGTTCTTCTCTACAAGAGATTCATATGCTAAAATATAAACACAGGCATATTTATAAACATACATATAAAATTTTAAACAAGGAAAGATTAAAAGTTTTAAGCAATAATTTTGAAAAAAAACTTCAGTTTTAGACAATTTCAGTTAATCCTTTGTCATGAGAGATGATGAGCTGAGTAGCACTCAGCTTTTTCTCCTTTTTCCCCATTCCCTGTTCTTTTACTTTTCACTAACAGGGTTCATAATATTTACATTTTTAATCAGGACCCTTAATAACTCACTAGGTTTAGGTTTAGTTCTACAATGAAACAGTCTTTATATTTAAACAATTTTCTTTTTCTGTATGTGTGTTAATATCTGTTCTATGTGCATAGGCATATAGACAAATATAAAGAATATGACATAATGCAATCAAACAGTACATATTATTTCATAACCTGTAACAGTAAAAGGTATTTCCTCAGTGTTTACCACAATTAAACCCTTTATTACCTGACAGTCCTTTCCTGTTTTTTTCTATTAAAGTTGAGAGAAATATACTTGAAGATAGTTTTCATTCTCATCAATAATTATTTATATTGAATAAATGACGAAAGAATAATTCAAACGTTTACAAATTTAGTTTTTTAACATATGTTGTTATATCAAGGTAGTTCTATAACTTAGACAAACTAAAGCAAGTTCCTATTCTAAATCAGTGACCAGTTCATATGATTTAATCAAAGTGTAAGTCACTCAGTCATGTGTGACTCTTTGCAACCCCGTGGACTACACAGTCCATGGAATTCTCCAGGCCAGAATACTGGAGTGGGTAGCCTTTCCCTTCTCCAGGGGATCTTCTCAATCTAGGGATCAAACCCAGGTCTCCCGAATTGCAGGTGGATTCTTTACCAGCTGAGCCACCAACGAAGCCCTTGTATGATTTAACCAGTGATAATTTTCTCAGTCATTATAAACTCTATTTCCTTAACTACTATTATTTCATACATTTCTTTGTCAACTGTAATTCTGGTGTTCTGAATTACCTGCTTGTATCTTTTGTCCATTCTCCGATTTCTATGTTTTTTCCTTCACATGTTAGAGAACTTTAATTAGATTAAGTACTGTCACATATGTTGTATTTTTCCCTTCTATACTTTATTCTGTATGGTTTAGAATATTAAAAAGATCAATGTCAGATATGAGTTTTGGTGCTATATATTATCATTCACATTTAAAACAGCCAATAATGGTACTCTGGACTCTTTTTTAAAATTAGGAAAATAAGACAGCTTAACTGTAAATAAGACATTTTCCCTTGGGCCTAGGGAAATTCTTCTCAAGGCTTTGGATGTGTGTTTATGTGTGTTCATGCAAAACTAAGGAGTTCATCTGTTACTTACTAAAATTTATAAATTCAGACTACCAAAACTATAGATATACATTTAAATACATCAAAATCTTATTTAACGTTAGCATGTGACCTTTAAAAAAAAAATATTCATACTATGCAAGCCTGAGAGAGAGCTACAATGCCCCCTATTAAATTCAAATAGTGGAAAGACTGTAGCAGAGAAAATTAATCCCATCAATACAATAAAATTAGACCATGTTCATTCAGTGCCTAAAGTTCATGTCTTCCTAAATCTTTCTCCTTTATTTCACACCAAATGAAAGACAAATAACCCAGCTGATCTAATAACAAGGGTTCTCCTGGGAAGTGTGTTATTTTGAAATCTTAACATATTTTGAAAAACATGTTTACAACCTTTGAATTTTTCTAAGTTCCTTCTTCAAACTACTAGTAGGAGAACACTGTCACTGGAAAACAATCTAGTTAATCTAAGTACGTTAAAAATGACTAGCAGAAGGACTTCCAAGGAGAAAGTCTGAGAGATACTAAAGCCTGTATATCTGAATGCACCTTCTTCTCAGCTAAATGACCTCATAACCTTGAAAACAATGCTGAAAAATAAGGAGGGCCAGGCTTCAAAAAAAAAAATCCGAACCTTTAGAAAACAGTGTAACTTAAAATGAACAAAGCACAAAATTTCTTAATTACTCACAACAAAAGCAATTTTTAAGGTTTAAAAATACCCTAAGTGTTTAAGAAAAACTTCTAATTCAAGCTAAGAGAAATAGCCAAATACACAAAAGGAAACCTAGCTGCTACCAAAAGTGTACACTAAAATTAGGTTATTTTCTAAAGCTATATTAGCATAACACATTTCAAAAGTCCTTAGGGTATTTTCAAAGATTCTGGAGTCAAGATTATTTCTATATTGATGACTAAGGTAGCTAGAAAGATAAAAGTAGGATACAATCTCTGTACATATGTTTAGAATGTAATACTGATTTTTTTCTGTGAGTGAAACTAAAAACTAAAACATTTTTAAGAACAGTTCATTAATAATACTTCATTCAGGGGATAAAACAATCATGCTAAACATACAACAAACATTCAAGTTCATATGAGTTTTAGGAAATGACTATCTCAGGGCTAAAATACAACCTAGTATTTATAGATAGTGGTCATAAGGTTCTAATCTATTATGAATAACTGGGATTGACTGACGTCAAGTATCATTCCTGATATAGTGAGAGTTTTGAGGAAAAAAGTACTATGAATTGGACTGAGGCAGCCTCAATATTTTTCTTCTTTCTTTAGAAGGGACATATTTCTGATTCGTTTCTGAATCTAAAATGTCTAAGCTTTTTTTCCTTTGGTGGGTTCAATACTTTGTCCACAAAAACTGAAAAACTCTTTCTTAAATTTACCACATCAAAGATCCATGTAACTGAGTAAATTTTCAATAATGAAATGCTCCCCAAGAAATCAAGTTCTTAAAATGATAAGAGGTCTGTAATGAACACTGAGACTAAGGGAAAAAAACTGCTTTTATATATGACAGAAATTATATTTGGGCAAGGAATATATGAATTTCTGCCCCAATGATAAACCTGAAATTCCAAAATACAAATATTTCTCTATAAAATGTAGTGCAAGAGGAATGATAAAATCACAGTAAAAGAAGGATAATGATTTTACTAGAAAACAACAAATTTTCCCACCTGTGTCTGAATCTCGTTCTTCATTTCTTGATGGGCTGATGGTAAAAGGAAGTTTACGTTTCATGGATGATTTCTCTTTCATCTCCTTGCTCACATCATTTCGATCAATTTTGGAGTTTTGCTATAGGATGCAATCTTGTCTTTACTCTATTAAAAAATAAAACATGAATAAAGTTATAATGATACTAGCTAAGCAGTACAGTATTAAAGAATAGTTTATGAAGGAAATTTTCATACACAAAAGTTGAAAGGGTATTACAAACTACCATCATATTCAACGTCCTCAAGGCTCACTTTCAACAACATGTTTTCTGAATTGTTTCATATTCCCTATCATTTAGTAATATAATTTTAAATAACTGTAAAACAAAATATCTTGAATATAATAGAACTCTATGTCTAAGACAGACATTATCCAATAAACAAATATATAAATCAGAAAAAGAATTCTAGATTGAACTGAGTACTGAAGATTACTGAAAAATAAAACCATCAAATTATTTCCCAGGTGTAAAGGAAAATTCTCTTGTCTTTTCATTTCTGCTAATGAAACGGAGCTTCACAGGCATGCCTTTTGCTTACAATGCCGTTTAAATGGTTGCTTTTATTATTATTCTGGCATAGTGAGGCCAACAGGTCAGGAGACCACTGCCAGTGGAAAGACAGTTTGTCACTGACAGCTCCCATGAAAAGAGGGCATGTCACATGTGCAATGCAGTTTCTCCTGGGGAAGCACCTAGCCAGTTCAGGGAGGCAGAGGGAGAGAAAGGCAGGCAAGCAGAAGCTTTAGTGTGGCTTCCACAGGAAAAGGCTAGGAGAGCAAGCAGGTTTAGGGTTGGCTAGTCTGCATAACTTGTGCAGGGTCTGGGGTATACATGTCACTTCTCTAGTTGTCTGGTACCTGACGGTTTTTCTGGGCTGACCATCAGGGCAGGGGGACAGTGGTCCAGAGTATGAGAGTTGCTAGAGCTGGTGGTTAGGGATGAACCCTGGATTGCTGGTTTGCAAATGAAAGGTGCGGTCACAAATGAGCTATTTATTTTCTCTGGGAACTGAGTGGCCCTGGGAAGGACAGTCTGCCCAAGGTCAGTGAGGTCCCAGATGTCCAAGTATCAGAAGTAAAAAGGCATGATTAATAAAAAGGTTATCCAATAAAGTTTAAGAGATCTGCCTTAGAAAATACAAATATTTTGTTATTAACAAAAGAATCTAAGAAAAACATTAAGAAGTCCCTTCTACCTTGCAAATACGTTATGATACTGTTCTGTGACATAAACAAGTTAAAACAAACCAACATGTTAATATGTTACATGAAAAGTGTTTGCAAGACTATATCAATCATGTTCTCCTATGCGATAATTTGGTGACTAGTGTGAATATTCATACAGGGATTCTAAGATACCCTAGCTGGTAAAGAATTCACCTGCGATGCAGGTGGCCCCAGTTCAATTCCTAGGTCAGGAAGATCCCTCGCTAGGTCAGGAGAAGGGACAGGTTACCTATTCCAGTATTCTTGGGCTTCCCTGGTGGCTCAGACAGTAAAGAATCCGCCCACAATGCAGGAGTCCTAGTTTCAATCCCTGGGTTGGGAAGATCCCCTGGAGAAGGGAGCGGATACCCATTCCAGTATTGTTGCCTGGAGAGCCTGGCAGGCTATAGTCCATGGTATCCCAAACAGCTGGACACAACTGAGCGACTTTCACTTTAAGTGTGAATATTCTTACCTGCTACAAACTTACTCTGTTCTCAAGTAAAACTGTCCTTAAAACTGTTAGCCAAACAAAGTGTATTTGTGAGAATCTTAACACTAAAAATTATTTTCAGATCTGGGGAAAGTAACTTTCAAAAGAAATAGTTACTTCTGATTGTCCTGAAATTTCTGTATTATCAAATAGTATTTATATATTAATATAAATACTCTTGTCTATTCAGGAGAGGGTCATTGGCACATTCTTCTTTCATACGATGACATAATAAACTTAACAGATTTTTTCATTTTAAAATGTTAAGTGCTTTTCATTTACACTAATGTTTTTCTTAAAATAACCTACAACAGCCATCACACACAGCATGAAAGTATTAACAGTTAGCCAAGAATGACCTTCTATCACTGCTGATTCTAAACAAGGTGTTGGTAGTCTTTACCAACTCAAGAAGATAGAAAAAAGAAGTATAAAAAATACCTGGAGATAATTTAAAATATATATACATATATAAACCCTTGAAGGATACAAATCAAAATGTTAATGGCTATCTGTGGGTAATGGCGTTACAGGTGTGCTGGGAGACAATCCACCATGGCTTTCTTGCATTTCTATACATCGAGCAAACAGAAGCACTAAATAAATCCCTTTATTTTACCTTTTCAAAGTTATCTGTATACAGAACAGCCTTGGAAGACAGAGACAGTGTCTTCCTCTGCAGCAAAGGGTAGATTAGATCTGTTCACTGTTCAATATATAACTTCTCTCATTAGGGCTAAGGTCAGGTAGATTTACCTCCCATTAAAAAGATTTGGGGTTCCTCTCCCGTTACACAATCTACTATATATGTAGTTGTCACTTGCCTTCACTACATCCCTTTGTGAGAAATAGGGCTCTGACAACAGACACAAACACTGATATATGGCTATTGCTATGGCTATATGATAGCATATGGCTATAGATAGCATATTCAAAAGCAGAGACATCACTTTGCCAACAAAGGTTCGCCTAGTCAAGGCTATGGTCTTTCCTGTGGTCATGTATGGATGTGAGAGCTGGACTATGAAGAAGGCTGAGCGCCGAAGAATTGATGCTTTTGAACTGTGGTGTTGGAAAAGACTCTTGAGAGTCCCTTGGACTGCAAGGAGATCCAACCAGTCCATTCTGAAGGAGATCAGCCCTGGGATTTCTTTGGAAGGAATGATGCTAAAGCTGAAACTCCAGTACTTTGGCCACCTCATGCAAAGAGTTGACTCACTGGAGAAGACTCTGATGCTGGGAGGGATTGGGGGCAGGAGGAGAAGGGGACGCCAGAGGATGAGATGGCTGGATGGCATCACTGACTTGATGGATGTGAGTCTGAGTGACCTCCGGGAGTTGGTGATGGACAGGGAGGCCTGGCGTGCTGCAGTTCATGGGGTCACAAAGAGTCAGACACGACTGAGCGACTGATCTGATCTGATGGCTATGTGAAAAAAAAAACTTTCCTTTCTATCTGACCCAGGAGTCTCATGTCTTCTGCTACAGCCCATGAAACTAATTAGCCTGCAAATAGGGTAGAGTAAAACCTCAAGATCCTTCATCTCAAACAAAGCAATTTCTATTTTCATTATGCTTATATTATGCTTATATATTTAATTTTTCTACAGTGAACATGTGTTACATTATTTGAATAAAAAAAGTTCTCAATTATCATGTGGAGAGGACAGGAGATAATGAAGACTGAACCTTCACTGATGATGAAAAGGTAGATGATTAACATACATTCTTTCACACTTCATGAATATAACTCAAGATTTAGACTATCAGAAAATATTCGATAAAAGATACTGCTTTGCAAATTATGAACACCAACTTATAGCTAGAAATGTTTCACTGGAAAAATTTCTAAACTAAAACCAATGGGGGGAAAAATCCCATAGACTGTCAGTAAAAGGATAAAATATTTGAAGAATTTTGAGTAGGTATGAACCCCCAACTATTGTGATACTTAGTAAGGTAATAAAATCATTTTATATAAAAAGTATATTGCTACGGAATTATTATTTAAAATATCATCTATTTGAATGCATTTAAGAAATTAAGTTTTGGTTCAGGTTATTTTTAAATTTAGAAATCTCTTAACAGCAATGTCTTGTGTTATATTATGCTATAAATATGGCCTCTATTTATATAAGAGAACAACTACAGATTCTTTTCTAAAAATTTTATGGAAGGAAAAACTCGGCAGAAGCTAGAAACTGGCTTCAAGGCCAATAACTCACTAAGAAAAGACAATCCTAAGAATATGCTTTGCAAATAAATAAGTGAAAAAAGGTAATCATGTCACCTTCTCTCCTCCCCTCTAATTCTGTTATAAGAAACAGTAGTAACATATAGTATAAGCAAAAACCTGGGAATGGACATTACGGCGCTTCTTCTCTCAAGCTGTCAAATATTTACTTAAAATGAAAGAAAATTACTTCTAACAGCCTCTTTACATGTCAAGCTGCTCGGAGATCCGGAGCATGTCAGTATTAAGCACCATGCATACTGCTTCAGAAGGGCTTCTGACCCTTACACAAACACATGTGTGCTCTTGAAAAACACTGAATGATTAAACTGAGGCCAAGAATGGTTAAATCTATCCCTTTGGGTAAGCCAACTGTTAATAACTAAAGAATTATAAGAATAGTTTGAGTTTATTCTTCCTATTTATTTTATAAACATAATGATTAGTAAGCATTCTTAACTTACCTAAGGAATATTTTTAAGAGAAATATATTAGTAAAAGTTTTTGCTTTTTTGCTTGCCTCTACAGTTTTAAGAAATCACACTTTTATGAAGGCAATGCTCAGGACTACTATGTATTTAGTGGCAATCATCAAAAAATAAAACAAGTACCTAGAAGACCAAAGGCTTCAACAATTTTGGCCTTATAAATTCAAATCCAAAAACTGACATCAAGTGGCCTCACATATAATTTAACAAATGCAACCTTCACTATACTTAAGCATTTAGAAGTGAAAGTTCTAATTCTCTCCTCAAACCTAACATTGCATCCTGTCCCCACAACTCTGAGATTTCCTCTACCCAGGTCACGGTAAGGTATATCCACTGACAAAATCCAACAACTTCATCTTTCCCATTCACTGCTGTGGCATCTGGCCACTCTCAGCTGTGCAACCTCCTGCTTCTCTCTTGTCCTCTTCTGCTGCTGCTGCTAAGTCACTCAGTCATGTCTGACTCTGTGTGACCCCATAGATGGCAGCCCACCAGGCTCCCCCGTCCCTGGGATTCTCCAAGCAAGAAGACTGGAGTGGGTTGCCATGTCCTTCTCCAATGCATGAAATGAAAAGTGAAAGTGAAGTTGCTCAGTCGTATCCGACTCTTAGTGACCCCATGGACTGCAGCCTACCAGGCTCCTCCATCCATGGGATTTTCCAGGCAAGAGTACTGGAGTGGGGTGCCACTGCCTTTTCCATGTCCTCTCCCGATCCCTCCTAAAATGTGTGAATTCCTCAGGGTATACTATCCCTCACTCCTGCCCCACTCTCTTTGGGTGACATCATCATACCTATAGGTCACTTTTCCACAAATTCTCATACTTTTAACTTTTCTTTTAGCCGTTCTCAGCTCTAGTCTCATTTTGTCTACTCATACTTCTATTGGATGTTCCGACTTCATTCAACAAGTACAAACCAAATATGCTTCCTGAAACAACCTCTTACTTTTCCTGAGTGCCCTCTCAGGGAATAGTCCAATCAACCTCAGCGTGGACCCAGACCCCTTTTCTACATACACAGGTAAATCTCAGTAATTCAGTGTCTTTCAGACCCGCCAATTTTCTCTATCCTCACAGTCAATGCCCATACTGCCTCCTCCTTGGATTTTTAAATACTACTACTGATTTCTGCTATGGCCCTTCCCTTTGGCTCACTGGCTACAGGATAAATGTCAAGGTCTTTAGCAAGGAACACAAGGCCATAATGAACTGGTCCCTGTCTAAAACTAATTTCCTATCCTCCATCCTTCATAGGCTACATCCTAACTTTGTGTGCACTACTTTAACAGACTCTTGTCTTTTTTACATCTCCTGCTTAAGACTACTATTTACTCTCATTTTCCTGCTGGTCACATATGTACTTATCCATGAGAATCCAGATTACATATTTTTTCCACTGTGAGACCCCTTGAACGCCCATAAATGAACTGCTTTTCTGCTTTGTCCCATCACTGTACACTTGAACACTTTCATTAGTGTGCTTCCTACAATGGTACACAAGTTCACAAAGTGTGGTCCCTTAGATTATTTCAGGGGACCTGCAAGGTCAGAAATAAGCTCACAATAACATACTAGATGTCAGTGTATCTTTGTCTCCCATTCTCTAAAAAGTGTGTATTTGACTCTTGAGACTATGTGACAAGAGACAGCTAAACTCATGGACTGCAGAAGCAAATAATTTCAATATCTTTCTGTTAAGCCACACATTAAAGATATTTTGCAAAACTAATGACACCACTCCTTGATACTGTCTTGGAATATAGTTTCATAAAAATATATTATTAATATGTAACAGTTTTTAGATCAATTATTATACCATACATTTCTTCTCACTTTTCATTTCTGATTATATAAATGTCAATCAGATCAGATCAGTCGCTCAGCCGTGTCCGACTCTTTGCGACCCCATGAACTGCAGCACGCCAGGCCTCCCTGTCCATCACCAACTCCCGGAGGTCACTCAGACTACATCCATCGAGTCAGTGATGCCATCCAGCCATCTCATCCTCTGGCGTCCCCTTCTCCTCTTGCCCCCAATCCCTCCCAGCATCAGAGTCTTCTCCAATGAGTCAACTCTTTGCATGAGGTGGCCAAAATACTGGAGTTTCAGCTTTAGCATCATTCCTTCCAAAGAAATCCCAGGGCTGATCTCCTTCAGAATGGACTGGTTGGATCTCCTTGCAGTCCAAGGGACTCTCAAGAGCCTTCTCCAACACCACAGTTCAAAAGCATCAATTCTTTGGCGCTCAGCCTTCTTCACAGTCCAGCTCTCACATCCATACATGACCACAGGAAAGACCATAGCCTTGACTAGGCGAACCTTTGTTGGCAAAGTAATATCTCTGCTTTTTAATATGCTATCTAGGTTGGTCATAACTTTCCTTCCAAGGAGTAAGCGTCTTTTAATTTCATAGCTGCAGTCACCATCTGCAGTGATTTTGGAGCCCAGAAAAACAAAGTCTGACACTGTTTCCACTGTTTCCCCATCTATTTCCCATGTAGTGATGGGACCCAGATGCCATGATCTTCGTTTTCTGAATGTTGAGCTTTAAGCCAACCTTTTCACTCTCCACTTTCACTTTCATCAAGAGGCTTTTTAGTTCCTCTTCACTTTCTGCCATAAGGGTGGTGTCATCTGCATATCTGAGGTTATTGATATTTCTCCCAGCAATCTTGATTCCAACTTGTGTTTCTTCCAGTCCAGCGTTTCTCATGATGTACTCTGCATATAAGTTAAATAAACATGGTGACAATATACAGCCTTGATGTACTCCTTTTCCTATTTGGAACCAGTCTGTTGTTCCATGACCAGTTCTAACTGTTGCTTCCTGACCTGCATACAGATTTCTCAAGAGGCAGATCAGGTGGTCTGGTATTCCCATCTCTTTCAGAATTTTCCATAGTTTATTGTGATCTACACAGTCAAAGGCTTTGGCATAGTCAATAAAGCAGAAATAGATGTTTTTCTGGAACTCTCTTGCTTTTTCCATGATCCAGCAGATGTTGGCAATTTGATCTCTGGTTCCTCTGCCTTTTCTAAAACCACCTTGAACATCTGGAAGTTCACGGTTCACATATTGCTGAAGCCTGGCTTGGAGAATTTTGAGCATTATTTTACTAGCGTGTGAGATGAGTGCAACTGTGCGGTAGTTTGAGCACTCTTTGGCATTGCCTTTCTTTGGGATTGGGATGAAAACTGACCTTTTCCAATCTTGTGGCCACTGCTGAGTTTTCCAGATTTGCTGGCATATTGAGTGCAGCACTTTCACAGCATCATCTTTCAGGATTTGGAATAGCTCCACTGGAATTCCATCACCTCCACTAGCTTTGTTCGTAGTGATGCTTTCTAAGGCCCACTTGACTTCACATGCCAGGATGTCTGGCTCTAGGTCAGTGATCACACCATCATGATTATCTGGGTCGTGAAGCTCTTTTTTGTACAGTTCTTCTGTGTAGTCTTGCCACCTCTTCTTAATATCTTCTGCTTCTGTTAGGTCCATACCATTTCTGTCCTTTATCGAGACCATCTTTGCATGAAATGTTCCTTTGGTATCTCTGATTTTCTTGAAGAGAGATACTCATTTATAAAAAAGCCCTTCAGCCTCCTCAGTTATGCTGAAAAATATTAAGGGGTCCTGAGAGCAAAACATTTCAGAAACAGAGACAAGGCAGTTACTTAAGAGTCTTCATAAAGATTTAGACCAAACATTAACCACTTGTTTTGTTTCAAAGGTTCACAGGAGAGGCACACAACGCAAACAAGCATTCCACATGAGGTTTGTTGGATAAAATAAGTAAATCAGTGAACTCATTCTCCTTGAGATTTGGCACATTAAAATATATTTGAGAAAACTTCTGTCTATAGTAGAATGAAGATACTGGCAACTTATCTCTGTAAGAAACAACTACAAGCCTAGACAAAATTGTAAAAAAAAAAAAAAAATTTCAAGGCTCCAGAAACTGAACAAAAACAAACAAATTGAGAAGCATTTTCAGTAAGAACTGCTGAACTATGGATAAGAAGATCGCCTGGGGCTCTTCTCAATCCCTGGAAACTAAGCTAATGTTTAGTTTGCATGACAAAGTTCCAGGGTGGAGCTGGCAGTGAAAACCAGCATCTCTGCTGCCAGAGAGTCGCCAAAACCTCACCCCTCAGTTACGTCGTTGTTAAAAAAGCCAACAGGGTAGGAAACAAATGGAAGCAGGGAACAAAAAACACAATTCTATTAGCTAAGGCTGTGTGGTCCCACTTTTGGGGAGCAGCAGCTGATAGACAAGCCAGAAATTTAACAGGGAGACTGAAGAAATCAAAGAGCCAGGGGAGCACTAGATAAGACAGCCATTCACCCCTGGCTGACAGGGTAGCTGGGAAAGCAGTGGGAAAGATCAGAGAATGACTAACCTCTGCACATACCCCCAATGACACCAAGACTATGTTCGCAAGTGGTGGAGATGTGTGAGGGTCCAAGCTCTCCACAACACCCTGAGTAGACAAGGAGCCTGCACACATGAAGGAAGACCTGGCTGAGCCCCATGGAAAGTAAATGCTAAGGTAGATCTGAAAATGCCTGAACACTGAACACACTCCCCAACACACATGCAAATCTACCAGTGGAAGGAGCCTTACTGGCTCATGGTGTTTCAGCAAAGTGTCTGAATCAATGGCTGCTGACTAACCCATGTAAGTATGGGGCAACCCCAAAAAGCAAAACCAAACACCCCCCCAAACTAGACCCCAGTGGTTGTTGACAAAATAACAAATATCCAAACACCTGACATCTTAATAAAAGCAAACAAAAAACTAGCAACAGTTGTAACTTTCAGGTGGAAAATAAAGAGGAACCAGAGTTGTAATATATGACCCAAACTGTTTAGTTTTCAACAAAAATGAAGACAGATGGGAAAGCGAGGAAAAAGTATTCAACAGAAATTTCTCTGAGTGGGTCAAGATACTAGCTTTGGCAAAGAGTGTAAAGTAACTATCCGAATGAAAGAAAACATTGTTTAAAGAACCAAAGTACCACAACTTATCAAATAGATTTGGAACAAAGGAAAATTACAAAGAAAGCCAAATGGAAATAATGGATTTGAAAAGTAGAGTGACTGAAAATATACTGCTGCTGCTAAGTCGTTTCAGTCGTGTCCAACTCTGTGCGACCCCATAGACAGCAGCCCACCAGGCTTCCCCGTCCCTGGGATTCTCCAGGCAAGAACACTGGAGTGGGTTGCCACTTCCTTCTCCAATGCATGAAAGTGAAAAGTGAAAGTGAAGTCGCTGAGTCGTGTCCAACTCTAGTGATCCCATAGATGGCAGCCCACCAGGCTCCTCCATCCATGGGATTTTCCAGGCAAGAGTACTGGAGTGGGGTGCCATTGCCTTCTCCGGAAAACATACTAGGTATCTTCAATAACAGATGTGAGATAGCAAAAAAAAAAAAAATCAGTAAGTTTAACACACCAATTCATGAAATATTAATCTACAGATCCCACAAACTCAACAAACTCCAGGTAGAATAATCACAAAGGGATCCTAAACACATTACAGTCAAATTACTGAAAGAAAAAAAAAAAGAACAGCAATGAAAAAAATTCATCACAATTAACAACTGACTTCTCATTAGAAACACTTGAAGCAAGAAAGACGGATGACAATCTATTAATACTAAAAGGGAAAAAAGTCAAGTAAGAATTCTATATCCAATAAAATAAAGGCAAACAGTCATGAATGACCACAAACTGTGTAACTCTACTTAGGTGAAATATCCAGACTAGGAAAGTATTCTATAGACACTGAATGGAGGCTTATTCACACTATCTAGGGCTGTGAGATTTGGGGACAGAATGGGGAGTTACTGCTAATAGGTACACAGGGGTTTTTTTTTTTCAGGTGAAAAGATACTAAAATTGATAAAGGTAATGATTGCACAACTGAATTCTACAATTTAAATGAGTAGATTGTATGGTATGTGAATTATATCTCAAAATACTCATTTTTTAAGAATGGCAGAATCAAGATATTCCTAGGTCAACAAAGACAGAGAAATCACAGTTGAGAACCTGTCTTACAGTAAATCCTAAGGAAAATTCTTATAGATGGTAAGGAAATGACACCAGTCCCCTGAATTCATAAGAAGAAATTAAGAGTGCCAGAACTGGTAAATTTCTGGTAAAAACAACTGTATAAATATATACAGTTCTCTTTAATTCTCTTCTTTAAAAACAAAACTGTATAAAATAATAATTATAACATTCTGTTGTTGGGCTAATAACAAATGTAGATATAATCTATATTACACAGATAATACAAACGAAGGGAAGGTAATACAGCTATACTGGAGCAAAGCTGCTTTATTTTACTGCATTTAACTCAATAACATGTAGTAATTGGCATGCACATTATAATCCCTAGATCAACATTTAAAAATATAATTTAAGAAACATGGTCACAAACATAGAAATTTAAATAGTGCACTGAAAAATGTGTATGCCTTTAAATAGGCATCGAGGGGAGAAGAAAAAGATCTGAAACATAAGAACAGAGAACAAAGTGTCAACTATAAATCCAACCTTATCAATAATTAATTAAATGTGAGTGGGTTAAACACTACAATCAAAAGCAGAGAATGCCAGTGCAATCAAGCAAGAAAGGAAATAAAAGCATTCATACTGGAAAAGAAATTAAATTATTTCTGTAAGCAGATGACATAATCCCAAATGCAGAAAATCCTAAGGAATTCACAAACTTTTAGAATCAATTCAATATCTGAGTTCAGTAAGGTCAAAGGATACAAGACCAGCATACAAAAATATTCTGCATTTCTATATACTAAACAATAAAAAAAATCCAAAATGAAATTATCTACAGTGGCATCTGAAAGAATGAAATACTAATAATTTAATAATACAATTACAAGATCTGTACATTGAAAACTACAAAGCATTAGAGAAACTGGAAATATAAATTAATGGAGAGAGATTCTATGGCGATGGATTGGAAGACATATTGTTAAGATGATAGTACTACTGCAGTCTATAATCTACAGTTTCAACAAAATACCTATACAAATTTCAGGTTTTTTTTTTGTGGAAGCTGATAAATTAACCCCAAAATTCACATGGAACTGCAAAGGACCTAAATAGCCAAAAGAATTTTTTAGAAGAATAAAGTTAAAAATTTACATGTTTGATTTTGAAGGCAGATTTGAGGTTGCTTGGGATTTGGGGTAGGAAATGGGCATAAGGATATTCTGCAAATGGGCATAAGGATATTCTAACAATGATGGAAATGATCTAAACTGCATTATGATGATAGTTGCACAATTTTATAAACTTACTAAAAATCGTTGAATTGCACATGATATGGGTAAATTTTATGGCATTTAATTATACCTCAAAAAACCTGTTTAAAAAAAGACTTACACACATATGTTCAGATAATCTTTATTCATTTTAGCCAAAAACTGGAAATATTTCAGATGTTCTTCAAAAATAAAATGGCTGAGGGGAAGAAAAGAACTTAAAAAAAAAAAAAAAACTTCAAAGGTAATGTATAAAAATAGATGAAGGAGAGACTAGGGACAGTGAGACCAATTACTAGACAACTGCAGAAGTGAGTTTAAAGGTTTCAGTTAAGTTCAGTTGCTCAGTCGTGTCAAACTCTTTGCGACCCCATGAATCGCAGCACGCCAGGCCTCCCTGTCCATCACCAACTCTATGCTATGCTATGCTAAGTCACTTCAGTCATGTCCGACTCTGTGTGACCCCATAGACGGCAGCCCACCAGGCTCCCCCGTCCCTGGGATTCTCCAGGCAAGAACACTGGAGTGGGTTGCCATTTCCTTCTCCAATGCATGAAAGTGAAAAGTGAGAGTGAAGTCGCTCAGTAGTGTCCGACTCTTAGCGACCCATGGATTGCAGCCTAACAGGCTCCTCCGTCCATGGGATTTTCCAAGCAAGAGTACTGGAGTGAGGTGCCATTGCCTTCTCCGATCACCAACTCTGAGTTCACTCAAACTCAGGTCCATTGAGTCGGTGATACTATCCAGCCATCTCATCCTCTGGCGTCCCCTTCTCCTCCTGCCCCCAATCCCTCCCAGCATCAGAGTCTTTTCCAATGAGTCAACCCTTCACATGAGGTGGCCAAAGTACTGGAATTTCAGCTTTAGCATCATTCTTTCCAAAGAACACCCAGGACTGATCTCCTTTAGAATGGACTGATTGGATCTCCTTGCAGTCCAAGGGACTCTCAAGAGTCTTCTCCAACACCACAGTTCAAAAGCATCAATTCTTCAGCGCTCAGCTTTCTTCACAGTCCAACTCTCACATCCATACTTGACCACAGGAAGAACCATAGCCTTGACTAGACGGAACTTTGTTGGTAAAGTAATGTCTCTGCTTTTGAATATGTTATGTAGGTTGGTCATAACTTTCCTTCCAAGGAGTAAGTGTCTTTTAATTTAATGGTTGCAATTACCATTTGTAGTGATTCTGGAGCCCAAAACAATAAAGTCTGACACTGTTTCCACTGTTTTCCCATCTATTTCCCATGAAGTGATGGAACTGGATTCCATGATCTTCCTTTTCTGAATGTTGAGCTTTAATCCAACTTTTTCACTCTCCTCCTTCACTTTCATCAAGAGGCTTTTTAGTTCCTCTTCACTTTCTGCCATAAGGGTGGTGTCATCTGCATATCTGAGGTTATTGATAGTTCTCCCAGCAATCTTGATTCCAGCTTGTGCTTCTTCCAGCCCAGCATTTCTCATGATGTACTCTGCATAGAAGTTAAATAAACAGCGTGACAATATACAGCCTTGATGTACTCCTTTTCCTATTTGGAACCAGTCTGTTGTTCCATGGCCAGTTCTAACTCTTGCTTCCTGACCTGCATATAGGTTTCTCAAGAGGCAGGTCAGGTGGTCTGGTATTCCCATCTCTTTCAGAATTTTCCAGTTTATTGTGATCCACACAGTCAAAGGCTTTGGCATAGTCAATAAAGCAGAAATAGATGTTTTTCTGGAACTCTCTTGCTTTTTCCATGACCCAGCAGATGTTGGCAATTTGATCTCTGGTTCCTCTGCCTTTTCTAAAACCACCTTGAACATCTGGAAGTTCACGGTTCATGTATTGCTGAAGCCTGGCTTGGAGAATTTTGAGCTTTACTTTACTAGCATGTGAGATGAGTGCAATTGTGCGGTAGTTTGAGCCTTCTTTGGCATTGCCTTTCTTTGGGATTGGAATGAAAACTGACCTTTTCCAGTCCTGTGGCCACTGCTGAGTTTTCCAAATTTGCTGGCATGTTGGGTGCAGCACTTTTACAGCATCATCTTTCAGGATTTGGAATAGCTCCACTGGAATTCTATCATCTCCACTAGCTTTGTTCGTAGTGATGCTTTCTAAGGCCCACTGGACTTCACATTCCAGGATGTCTGGCTCTAGGTTGGTGATCACACCATCGTGATTATCTGGATCATGAAGATTTTTTTTTGTACAGTTCTTCTGTGTATTCTTGCCACCTCTTCTTGATATTTTCTGCTTCTGTTAGGTCCATACCATTTCTGTCCTTTATCGAGCCCATCTTTGCATGAAATGTTCCCTTGATCTCTAATTTTCCTGAAGAGATCTCTAGGCTTTCCCATTCTGTTGTTTTCCTCTATTTCTTTGCATTGATCGCTGAGGAAAGCTTTCTTATCTCTTCTTGCTATTCTTTGGAACTCTGCATTCAGATGCTTATATCTTTCCTTTTCTCTCTTGCTTTTCACTTCTCTTCTTTTCACAGCTATTTGTAAGGCCTCCCCAGACAGCCATTTTGCTTTTTTGCATTTTTTTTCCATGGGGATGGTCTTGATCCCTGTCTCCTGTATAATGTCACAAACCTCCATCCATAGTTCATCAGGTACTCTATCTATCAGATCTAGGCCCTTAAATCTATTTCTCAGTTCCACTGTATAATCATAAAGGTTTAGAGGTTTAGAGGGCCTAAATTAAATAGGAACGGTGAAGGATAGTTGTAAAAGGGCAGAATCACTGGCAAGGACTAATAACGAAGAACAAAAACAGTTAACATTTATTGAGTACTTGTTACTGTGTAACAAGCACTGTATTAGATACAACACTTTAGTCATTTCACTGTCACAACAATTCTAGAAAGTACCACTGTCCTCTATTACACTGAAGTTGGAAAAATTACATAAGATTTATCCAAAGTTACAGACATGGAAAATTGAATAGCTACTGTATTTCTGTGTTCTGCTACCAGGAAGAACATTTGTTATTTCGGGGAAGAAATAACAAATGACTGTGAAGTCTTGGATCCCCCACCCCATGATTATTTCTCAAGTTAACTGTGCAATCTTAGTAATTTTGCTACCTTAGGGAATGAAAAACAATCTCACCCCCAGGATTTGCCTTCCATATCACTTTTTTATTTGATGGATAATTAATAATATTAAAAATACTAAATCATGGGAATTCCCTGGCACCCTAATTCAGTGGTCAGGACATCTAACTACTTCACTGCGGAGGGCCAGGTTCAACCCCTGGAAGGGGAACTAAGATCCGGCAAGCTTGTAGGTATGCCCAAAATTAAATAAATAAAACCTACAATTAGAGAAGTTTTTAAAAGGATTTTCACAACTTACAAAGAGTCTACAAAATCTTTAGCATAATCATATACCTTTCTTCCATATGGTTTTTCTACCATATTGCTGTCACTGTCAGAATTTTCACTCTGAACTGGTTTTGTGAACCCAGATTTGGGCATCTTATAGCTGTTCAGCTAGCTTCTTCTTCTGTCAGTCTTCTCATCCTGGATCTGTAAAGAATGGATATATGAGAGTTATTTGTAAAGGTATGCAATAAAACCTACTTAAAGTTTATGCACCACAATTAGTGCAATTTGGTTTCCTGTATGTCTCTATAAGGTCATTTCTTAGGTAGGTTATCTTAGCCTAAAGTAAGCTTTCATTTAACGATCTAAGCTTTTAATTACAGATCTCCTATTTATGTCCATTCAGCCTGCCATTGAAAAGAAGAAAACTACTATTATATCGCTTTCCATCTTCTCTAGACTAGTATCTAACCTTAGCTTTTGGGGTAACCAGCCATGTCAAAGTGGAAGTTAAGTGTCTGTCACCCCGCCCAGCATGGCTCCAGCAGTTGTAGCTCATAACAGATTCTCTGGTAGTTCTGCATTGGTCTGGAAATTATTTCTAATTATTTCTAGGTATGATGAGTAACTTTACAACATCTAATGCTATTTTCAATAAAGTCCTCACTACTTAAAATTCCCAGTGGTTTCTTTTCATTCACTGAACTCCCAGACACCCCCAGGTATTTAGTCACTCTATAGCCTATACATTGATTTAATCCTTATCATACTGTAATTGTCACTTTATGTATTTTTTTCTTTCCAACTGGTTCAGTCTTCTGTCTCCTGCTCTATAAACTGATTTAATAGATCAAAGAGCCTCTTGGAAACTTTTAAAGCTTGAGAGATCCAGAAAAAATTCCAAAATGTGGGTTTTACAATACAAAAGAGGTAGCCATGAGGCTAGACCTGTGTTGCTGTCTGTTAGCCACACAGGGTTGTTGAAAGTTAAATTAATTAAAAATTGCTCCCACACTACACAGTACATCTGTATTGTTGGCACCGTTATCTATTCTATGACCACAGAAAGCTCTCCTGCACAGCCTCCGGCTACACTGAGGCTGTCAGCCAACAGGAGCAGAACTTGGGCCACAGCAACAAGCATAACCACTGACAACCCTAATTTTAACTACTTCATGCTGTAAATTTCCTATAAGGGGGTTTGGATCTAAGTATGATACATTCTAGGATCTATACAAATTATTAAAATCCAGACATTCAGAAGAGAAAATCAGTAAAAATCTATATTCTTCAAATTGGTGCTTTAAAATTTGTGGTTTCAATAGAAACATAACCAAAATATCCTTAATTGAACTAATTGGTAAATTATCAAAACTAGTTTAAATTAACCTGAATGTAGCCAAATTAAGAGTTTACTGAAATTAACCTGCATGTAGCCAAATTAGAGTATACTGCAACACATTAAACTTCCAGAGTTTAAATAGTTCAAACCTTTCATTTTATAGAGCAGGAAGCAAACTTGAAGAAATAAAGGGAAAATATTGACACTACACCAAAGAGGCAAAGTTTCCCCTGGGGTCATTTAACTGTTTCTACTGTTACTATAAAAACAGAGTCATTTAAACATAGCACTGTCCTCAAAGCCAGCTCTATGCAAAGCTTACAGAGTTAAGAGTTACAAGTCATATCTAAACAGAAAAATTCTGACTCAAAGCAAAACTGAGCTGCATAGTATCAATATGCACTAACCCAGGTGAGACTATGAAGATAAAGCAGTATCTCTTTTGTAGATCAAGTGAAACAAGTCACTGGTGAATGAAGAAATGTCATGAATATTTTTTAAATTAAAATTAAACATGTCAAAAATATTATATTAATAGACTGTTATAAAAAGCTATTATTATTCAATAACTGCATTTGGAAAATAGCAGCAAGAAAACTGACAAATGGATTTTTAAAATATTACTTTAGTCCGTCAAGTATTTGATATATAATTAGGTTCTGGGCCTAAGACATATAATGTAATCATTAGAATGATCGACGCACAAAGAGGTGATCAAAATCACATTAGGTAAGTAAAACTTGAATCTTTAAAGATGTACAAATAACCCAACAGAAGGCAGAAACAGAAATACTGAGGAATGAGAAACAGAAGGAACACAGAAAACAGTAATAAAATGACAGACCTAACTGAAACATAGCAATAATTATATAAAATGCAAATACTAAAAACACCAATTAAAAGACACAGATTGTCAGAGAAGAGGGAAACAATGATCAAACTATGTACTACTAATAAATTCACTTCAAATATAATGCTATGAGTAGACTAAAAGTAAAAGAATGGAAAAAGATATACCATGCAAGCATACTCAAAGGAAAGCTGGAGTAACTATATTAATATCAGACAAAACAGATCTCAAAGCAAAGAGGGACATTACATATTACATACCGATAAAAGGGCCAGTTCATGGAACATATATCTAAATAGCAACAGAGCTTCCAAGTGCAGGAAATAAAAACCAACAAAACTGACAGAAGAAATAACCAAATTGATAGTTAAAAGTTAGAGGCTCACTACTAAGTAAGACAGAATATCAACAAAGAAAAGGACTGAAAAAATGTCATCAATGTGGACTGGATTTAATTGACATTTATAGAAAATTCTTAAAGAAAATTTTATAGAAAAATTTCTACAAGAAAATTAGATACCAAGGGAACATTTCATGCAAAGACGGGCACAATAAAGGACAGAAATGGTATGGACCTAACAGAAGCAGAAGATATTAAGAGGTGGCAAGAACACACAGAAGAACTGTACAAAAAAGAGCTTCACGACCCCGATAATCACGATGGTGTGATCACCAACCTAGAGACAGACATCCTGGAATGCAAAGTCAAGTGGGCCTTAGGAAGCATCACTTGGAACAAAACTAGTGGAGGTGATGGAATTTCCATTGAGCTACTTCAAACCCTGAAAGATGACACTATTAAAGTGCTGCACTCAATATGCCAGCAAATTTGGAAAACTCAGCAGTGGCCACAGGACTGGAAAAGGTCAGTTTTCATTCCAATCCCAAAGAAAGGCAATGCCAAAGAATGTTCAAACTACTGAACAACTGCACTCATTTCATACGCTAGCAAAGTAAAGCTCAAAATTCTCCAAGCCAGGCTTCAACAATACATTAACTGTGAACTTCTGGATGTTCAAGCTGGATTTAGAAAAGGCAGAGGAACTAGAGATCAAATTGCCAAAATCCGCTGGATCATCGAAAAGCAAGAAAGTTCCAGAAAAACATCTATTTCTGCTTTATTGACTACACCAAAGCCTTTGACTGTGTGGATCACAACAAACTGGAAAATTCTGAGAGATGGGAATACCAGACCACCTGACCTGCCTCCTGAGAAATCTGTATGCACGCCAAGAAGCCACATTTAGAACTGGACAAGGAACAACAGACTGGTTCCAAATTGGGAAAGGAGTATGTCAAGGCTGTATATTGTCACTCCATTTAACTTATAGGCAGAGTACATCATGAGAAATGCTGGAATGGATGAAGCACAAGCTGCAATCAAGACTGCTGGGAGAAATATCCATAACCTCAGATATGCAGATGACACCATTTTTATGGCAGCAAGTGAAGAACTAAAGAGCCTCTTGATGAAAGTGAAAGAGAGTGAAAAAGCTGGCTTAAAATCCAACATTCAGAAAACGAAGATCATGGCATCTGGTCCCATCACTTCATGGCAAATAGATGGGGAAACAATGGAATCAGTGACAAATGATCTTTTTGTGCTCCAAAATCACTGCAGATGGTGACTGCAGTCATGAAAGTAAAAGATGCTTGCTCTTTGGAAGAAAAATTATGACCAACCTAGATAGCATATTAAAAAGCAGAGACATTACTTTGCTAACAAAAGTCCATCTAGTCAAAGCTATGGTTTTTCCAGTAGTCTTGTACGGATGTGACAGTTGGACTATAAAGAAAGCTGAGCGCCGAAGAATCGATGCTTTTGAACTGTGGTATTTGAGAAGACTCTTGGGAGTCCCTTGGACAACAAAGAGATCCAATCAGTCCGTCCTAAAGGAAATCAGTCCTGAACATTCATTGGAAGGAATGATGCTGAAGCTGAAACTCCAATACTGGCCACCTGATGCGAAGAACTGACTCACTGCAAAAGATCCTGATGCTAGGAAAGATTGAAGGCAGGAGGAGAAGGGGACAATAGAGGATGAGATGGTTGGATGGCATCACCAACTCGATGGACATGAGTTTGAGTAAGCTCGGGGAGCTGGTGATGGACAGGGAAGCCTGGCGTGCTGCAGTCCATTGGGTCACAAAGAGTTGGATACAACTGAGCAAATGAACTGATTTGAAATAAAAAGAGAGAAAACCTATATAATCAAAATAATCAATGAAAGGGGGAGCATTACTACAGATACTAAAAATACCAATAGGTAAAGGACAATAGGGGAACATCACAAACTTTATACTAATAAATTCAAATTAAATGAAATAGACAAATTCCTTGAAAGGCACACACTACCAAAGCTCAATGAATAAGACAATCTCAATAGGCCAATACTTTTTAAACAACTCAATTTCATATTTAGGAAAAAAAACTCCTAGCATCAATGGTAAACTCTACAAAATTCTACAAAACTCTCCTGGAATGGAAAGAGAATATATCTTATGAGTCCATCAATATTCTGATAGCAAAATCAGTCTTTTACAAGAAAATTCCAGAGAAATATACTTTATAATCATATAACAAAACTGTCAACCAAATTTTAATAAACTTGTAAAAATCAGTAAATTAGTAAAAAAAAAAAAATCCAATTATATAAAAAAAGATAACACATCATAACTTCGTGGGATTTACATGAGGAATTTGAGGTCAGCTTAATGTTTGGCAATCGATCTAGGTAATTCACTGTATTAACAGACTAAGAAAAATAACCATTTCAACAGATGCAGAAAAAGCATCCATCCATTTGTAACATCTAGCAGAAAACACAGGAGAATATTTTAGTGACCTTGGGTTAGCCAGTATTTCTTAAATAGGCTATGAAAAGCAGAAATTTATTACAAAAGAAAATATATGGATTAAGTGGGACTTCACAGAGGATACTCTTGCGCTTTAAATGACACTGTTGAGCAAATGAAGAGCGAGACATGCAGGGAGAAAATACTTGCAAACCATGTCGTTATAAGATACTGATATCCAGAATATATAAATAAATAACTAACAAATCAATTAGGATAATCCAACCTTAAAAGAACAGAAGATTTAAACAGTTCAAAGAATATACAGAAAAAGATGTTCAACTTCATTGGTCATCAGGAACATAATAATGAGATACCATTATACATCCATGAGAACGGCTAATATTAAACAGTAAGGAAGACCAAGTATTGGTGAAGATGTAGGGGAACCAGAACTCTCATATATACAGCCAAGAGTCAGATGGAAAGGCAAACTAGTACAGCGCTTTACAAGTGAAAATAGTTGGTGGTATCTTCCCAAGGCTAAGAAGAGTTATTCTTTACTTCGATCCTTCGTATGATAGTTTTGGTGACTATTACAACACTGCTTGTTGTGCAACCTCCTTGCAGAGAGACAGCAATACCTGTTAAGGACCAGCTGTCTGCAAGCTCTATGACAGACTTCCTTTGCTCTCTAACAGCTAAAAGAAACAGTCAAAAAGTTTTGATTCTACCTTTTCAAAGGTGCTTCTTCCTTTACAATAAATACATTCTTGACTCTTATAGACCAAGGAGACCACGTATTCATCTGACAGCAACTCAATTCTGGGGCTGACAATTCATAAATGTATGCTATTATATTCAAGAGTTTTTCTTCTCAGTCACAGTAGTAAAACATATCTTTTTCTAAAAGTGATTCAGCATTCTAAGTTTTTTTTTTAATGATGTTCCTGTTTGTGATCATTCAAGGGATACTAAAAAAAATTATCTTTAATAGTACTGCTATCTGATTAACTTTGTTTCTAATAAACTATTCCAGTTGCTATTCAGAAGTACCAAGATAGTAAATATAGATACATCAAAAACTTGAGTATAAACTAAACATCCTTTGGATGAAGAAACTGCATATATGCCATTTATTCTTTTACTGTAAGCACTTTAAGAACAAAGGTTGATTTTTTTTTAAGCTGAGTCAAAATTATACCAAAAACTTATTAAATTTCTTACACAGTGGTAAGTAATGGATGGGTGAATATTTCTGGTTGGTTAATATCATTATCTTGAACTATCTATATATTCAATGTCACCTTCCACTGTTTCCCCTTCCTACATGCATGCTACTCTCAAAAACACACTTAGAAATTTCACAGCCCTCTAAATAGTCAAAGACTCTGTACTTAGTACATTACATCATTTGATTACAAGTCAAAAAAACTGAATTCATTAACAGCTTAAATTTATCAAACAAATAAACAATAGTGGCCCCAGAAGTCCTCGATGATAAGTGCTACATTTAGTATGTCTGAAATAGACTCAGGAATTTGTCCTTTCAATAAATATCCCAGTGGTTATCATCATCAGGGAAGTTTGAAAAATTAAATGATGGATCATTTTTAATCATATAAAAGATCTCAGAAAAGAATTCACTTAGAAAAATTAAAAATAGGGATTTCCCTACCATACAAAACACAGTGTGTATGTATGTGGGTGTGTGGGTTATTATCTAATTTAAAAATAACCACATTAGGCAGCCTGATAGTCTCTTTAAAAACAAAACAAAACATTTTACTATCATTTCCTTTTTTCACAGGATGATAACTCTTTGGAAGAGTATTTTAACTTACAATGAAATGGATTCTGAAGAGCATTCAGGCACTGGTATCATATTTAGTTTGTTCCTCTACAGGCTGTTAGTTGTGTCATAAATACTCCACAGCTTTCTTGTCCTACGTTTATCTGTTTCTACTTTTTACAGGAAGATTTTAGAGCAACCAGTAGTTTCTTGTCACTGCTTATTAATTATAACATTTAATACTGGCTTCCCTGGAAGTCGATTTTTTCCTCTAGACAGAAAAATTGTTTTAGTTATTGCTTTTTTGTATTTTTAAGTTTGAAATAGTCTCAACAGAAGCCTATAAACCACAGTTAACATTTCTTTCTTTTAGATTACAAGTAGAAAATGACTTAAGTTCTATCCAATTCTTTCAGCTTAGTTCAGTGACTCAGTCATGTCCAACTCTTTGGGACCCCATGGACTGCAGCACACCAGGCCTCCCTGTCCATCACCATCTCCCAGAGCTTGCTCAAATTCATGTCCATCGAGCTGATGATGCCATCCAACCATCTCATCCTCTGTAGTCCCCTTCTCCTCTTGACTTCAGTCTTCCCAGCATCTGGGTCTTTTCCAATGAGTCAGTTCTTTGCATCAGGTGGCCAAAGTAGTGAAGCTTCAGCATCAGTCCTTCCAATGAATATTCAGGACTGATTTCCTTTAAGATGGACTGGTTGGATCTCCTTGCAGTCCAGGAGATTCTCTAGAGTCTTCTCCAACAATACAGTTCAAAAGCATTAATTCTTCGGTGCTCAACTTTCTTTATGGTCCAACTCTTAACATCCATACATGACTACTGGAAAAACCATAGCTTTGACTAGACGGACCTTTGTTAGCAAAGTAACGTCTCTGCTTTTTACTATGCTGTCTAGGCTGGTCATAACTTTTCTTCCAAGGAGCAAGCATCTTTTAATTTCATGGCTGTAGTCACCATCTGCAGTGATTTTAGAGCCCCAAAAGATAAAGTCTGTCACTGATTCCATTGTTTCCCCATCTATTTGCCATGAAGTGATGGGACCAGATGCCATGATCTTAGTTTTTTGAATGTTGAGTTTTAAGCCAGCTCTTTCACTCTCCTCTTTCATCAAGAGGCTCTTCAGTTTCTCTTCACTTTCTGCCATAAGGGTGGGGTCATTTGCATAGCTGAAGATACTGATATTTCTCCCAGCAATCTTGATTCCAGCTTGTGCTTTACATTTAAATGTAACTTTAAGCAGTATTTTCTAAATTGATTTTTCAAAGCCTCCTTCATTGAGATCTCTAGAAACTGCTTTTGAGAGGGCAGGCATAAAATCACAACTGAAGTTACATATCTCAAATCTCTTGACCTGTGTAAGGTGGTGAAAATCATCGTCCATCTACCTTATCAAATTCTTTTTAGCAGGAAAAATCATTCCACAAATTCTCTTGGATTATACACATATTTGCTTTAGCAAATGGAGTCTTACCAATTCATTTCTGAGACACAATGCACACTTGATGCTTGGGGGACACAATGCATGCATGCCCCCCAGAAGTCCAGTTTATTGGAAATCTGCCAAATATTATTGTTGATATACATGTATATCATTACTCACAAAGTTTAACCAACAAGAACAGCAGAAGCAAATACAACTAACTCAAGAACAATGGTACACACAGATAAGCATCCTTTTTGAAACAAGGTAACTGCAACGATGCTAAGTCTTGCTTGCAGGTCAGACAGAATAACTACCCTGGCTCTTCAATAAACATTTCTACGTTTCTCTTTTTTACTTATGAACTGCCTGTTATACTAAAGCTTACAGCTAACTATTTGGGGAGAAGTTTATCTTTTTAGCAGAGAGTATAAAATTGCCAACAGGAAGAGTCCAAACTTTGTTGAGAAGATACTCTGAAAGGCTATTCCAAATAAACTTTGGCACCATGTCTCGGGGGGAAAAACTATCCAACATGTCAAAAGGAGGGCAAGTTAAAAGACAAAGCAGAGAGAGAAGACGCTGGTGGGCTATAGGCAAGGTAAGAATGAGAGAAAAAACACCTTTGGTTGGCAGTACACATGGAGAATTTTGGAGAACAAAAATAGATAACAGAACCTGTGAAGCTGTACACTATGGTAAAAATCGACAGAAGTGTCCCTTTAAGAATTAAAGAAAAGTCTCTTTGAGACACTTCCTAGTCTTTCAGCTTTAGTGAGTACTGGACCCTCAGAACCAGTGCTTTAAACACCATTTTATTCTGTTGTCTTTAGTCACTCTTTCAACTGTAAGTCTGAGTTAAAAATTCTTCATTGGGAAATCACAAACCACTAGGCTTTTGTCTTTAGCTTCCATCTAAAAAATTAGAAGAGATCTAACTCAAAGTGTGCCAGCTAGTCTTCCCAACTAAGTTATCAGATATACTTGGCTTTAGCATAGCTCCAGAGTTACTTGGCAATGAGTACTTTTTTAAGAATGCATTTTTACCAAGGTAGTGGGGACAGGAAGAGAGAAGTGGGGACAGGAAGAGAGAATTTCCCTACGATTGGACTAAGGTAAGTAGAAGTTTAAAAAAGGTCAAAAACAAAGCAAAACAATACCCCCAAGAGAAAATAAGCAGAACAAAGTTACTGACACAAAGACACAGTAATGGAAAAATACAGACTACACAGATTCAAACAACTGAAACATAAACACAGATGCAACAAAGTGACAGTTTAAAATAATGCTTTCCCTCATTCCAACCCTAGGCTGATATTAATTTAAAGACGATCAAACTGTGCTGGCAGTATTCTTAGGTTTGATGAGGTGCTCCTTCATTGACATTACTACTTTCATGACATTTCAATTTACTCAAAATATGCTGTTCTTTTAGGCTCATGCCACCTGGTAATTCAAACTTGCTTGCTTATCAGAAGCAAAGCAGAATACTTTTTTAAAGATATAGACTCTAACTTCATCTTTAGATCCACTGAAATGATACCTGGGGAGGCAAGAAAAACACCGCTTTTTGAAAAGCTCCTTTGTCACTGCCAGGGGAAGAGGGAAAACAGGGACTGGGTGCTCAATGGGTACAGGGTTTCTTTCTGGATGATGAAAATGTTCTGGAATTAGTGGTGACTGTTGTATATGAATACACTTATATTTATATACTTAAATTTATAATATAAATATATATAATTTATATATTATACATATTATAAATATATTTATATATTTAAAGTATATAAATATAAGTATGTTACATATTATGTTATATATTATAAATATATTATTATATAAATATAATAATATAATTATATTATATACTATATACTTTAAGTATATAAATAAGTATATAAATATATATACTTATAATTATATAAGTATATATAATATATAATAATATTGGAAAGGGGAGGAAGGATAAATTGAAAAACCCTACAAATTCTAACTCAGCAAGGTGATCAAAGTTAGCATCAGTAGTGATAAATCATGTTGACAGTATGCATTTTACCTCTGTAATCTTCCTTCTCAAAATGCATAACCCCACGCTTTTCATAGGAAAAATAAAAGGTGAATTTCAACAGTGGGACATCTTACAAAAACACTTGACCAGTACTCTATAAAACTCTCAACGTCATCAAAAACAACGACAATCTGAGAAACTATCACAGCCACGAGCACTTAAGGAGACATGATGACTAAATGTAATTGGGTATCATGAACAGGATCCTGGAACAAAGAAATGAAATTAGGTAAAAACTATAGAGACCGGAATATAGGATGGATTGTCGTTAATAAGAATGTATCAATTATATAAATGTATACAGAGGACACTGATCACAGAGGACACTGGGGTGAGGTACACAGAAAATTACACAGGAACTCTGTTCTATCTCTGCAATTCTTCTGTGTATCTAAAACTATTCTAAAGCAAACAGGTTTTTTTACAAAGAAGTTCCCCAGGTAGTTTTAATGGTTTGGGAACTGTTAAGGCAATGGCACCCCACCCCAGTACTTTTGCCTGGAAAATCCTATGGATGGAGGAGCCTGGTAGGCTCCAGTCCATGGGGTCGCTAAGAGTCGGACACGACTGAGTGACTTCACTTTCACTTTTCACTTTCATGCATTGGAGTAGGCAATGGCAACCCACTCCAGTGTTCTTGCCTGGAAAATCCCAGGGACAGGGGATCCTGGTGAGCTTCCGTCTATGGGGTCGCACAGAGTCGGACACGACTGAAGCGACTTAGCAGCAGCAGCAGCAAAGCAACATTTGACTTGATCCTTTTCACAGAAAGCATCTGCATACCTACCCCCACCCCCCCCACCCCCCACCCCCCGTCACTCCACTCCATACTGACTTTTTCTTCATTGATAGCCTTTATCTCTGCCTCAAAATCCTGCCCATTTTGGTTTTCTTGTCTCTCTCCCATCTCTATCCCATGCTCCAATCCCTTAGGTTATCTGACTTCTTAGTATTAAAACCTTTTCACTCCACTTTCAGTTCAGTTCAGTCGCTCAGTTGTGTCCGACTCTTTGCAACCCAATGAATCACAGCACGCCAGGCCTTCCTGTCCATCACCAACTCTCAGAGTTCACTCAGACTCACATCCATCGAGTCGGTGATGCTATCCAGCCATCTCATCCTCTGGCGTCCCCTTCTCCTCCTGCCCCCAATCCCTCCCAGCATCAGAGTCTTTTCCAATGAGCCAACTCTTCGCATGAGATGGCCAAAGTACTGGAATTTCAGCTTTAGCATCATTCCTTCCAAAGAACACCCAGGGCTGATCTCCTTCAGGATGGACTGGTTGGATCTCCTTGCAGTCCAAGGGACTCTCAAGAGTCTTCTCCAACACCACTGTTCAAAAGCACCAATTCTTCGGCGCTGAGATTTCTTCATAGTCCAACTCTCACATCCATACATGACAACTGGAAAAACCATAACCTTGACTAGATGGACCTTTGTTGGCAAAGTAATGTGTCTGCTTTTCAATATGTTATCTAGGTTGGTCATAACTTTCCTTCCAAGGAGTAAGCGTCACTCCACTTTAGCCACTTATTTTTCCTCTTTTGAATTTTGTTAGGGTTCCTTTGGGCTTCCCTGGTGGCTCAGACAGTAAAGCATCTGCCTACAATGCGGGAGATCTGGGTTCGAGTTCCTTTGCTATTTCTACTTCAGCAATCATCATTTTCCTATGATTTCTAAATGAAAAACCATGCTGCTTTTTTGAATACACAAATGAACTGTGGTTAAATATACTTAATATAGAATTTACCATTTTTAACCATTCTTTAATGTATAATTGACATGAAACATATTAGTTTCAGGTGTACAACACAATAATAATTTTATTTGTATATATTGCAAAGCAATCACAGTAAGTTAGTAACACTCATCACCATGCATAGTTGAAAAATTTTTATGAGATTTAGTCTCTTAGCATGGAGAAGGCAATGGCACCCCACTCCAGTACTCTTGCCTGGAGAATCCCATGGACAGAGGAGCCTGGTGGGCTTCAGTCCACGAGGTCGCTAAGAGTCAGACACAACTGAAGTGACTTAGCAGCAGCAGCAGCAGTCTCTTAGCAACTTGGAAATATGTAATACAGTGTTGATAACTACTTAACACAATGTTATAGTGTTAGTCACCATACATTCCCTTTTTCCTGTAACTTTTTTTTTTTAAATCTTTTGACCTCTTTCATTCCTTTCTGTCCTCGCCTCCTTCCAGCAACCACCAATCTGTTCTCTGTATCTATGAACTTTTTTTTTTAAAGGTCCTCTATCTAAGAGAGATCCTAGGTATTTGTCTTCCTGTTTGACTTATTTCACTTAGCATAATACCCTCAAAGTCACCATGTTATCAAATGGCAAGACTTCATTCTTTTCTATGGCTGAATAATTTACCATTGTATATTTAATCACATTTTTTTAATCCACTCATCCATAGATGGGCACTGCAGTTGTTTTCACATTTTGGCTATTAGTGTTTTCATTTTCTTCAGATAAATACCCAGAAGTGGAATTGCTAAATCATAAGGAATTATATTTTTAATATTTTGAGGAACCTCCATACAGTTTCCTACAGTGGTTATATCAATTTACACTCCTACCAGTAGTGCTAAAGGGTTCTCTTTTCTCCATATCCTTGCCAACACTAATTTTTTTTCAATGTGTAGGTCTGTGGCATTCAATTCATCCACACTATTGTGCAACCACTGCTGCTGCTGCTGCTAAGTCGCTTCAGTCGTGTCCGACTCTGTGCGACCCCATAGACGGAAGCTCACCATGTACCAGCATCCAACTTCAGAACCTTTTCATCTACCCCAACTGAAACTCTACCCATTAAACAATAATTCCCCACTCCTCCTGGTCCCTGGCAGCCACCATGTCATTTTCTGTCTCTATGAAGTTGACTACTCTAATTACTTCATAAAAATGGAATGATGTAACATTTATTCTTTCTTGACTGGCTAATTTCATTTGGCCATGTCTTCAAGGTTCATCCACGTTGTAACATGTGTCCCTCCTTTTACAGGTGGAAAAACATTCCATTTATTGTATGTAAAAACCACATTTTGTTTATCCACTGACAGAGACTATGTTAAGTATATGAGTGTACAATAGACTATATAATCAAACATACATTTTATGCCTCTATTTTCTTTATGGATCCTTTCTTCTGTTTTAGGCTCAAACTATCTCTATTCCAAGATCTGAAAATATATTTTCTTTTATTCCCTGTTATTTCTTTTCACATTTAACTCTTCCCATCTATCTGTTACGCCAGTCTTTAATAACAATCTTATTCCTTTACATGGGGCTTCATAGGTGGCTCAGTGGTAAAGAATCCACCTGCAACACAGGAGACACGGGTTCAATCCCTGGATCAGGAAGATCCCCTGGAAAAGTAAATGGCCACCCACTTCAGTATTTTTGCCTGGGAAATCCCATGGACAGAAGAGCCTGGCAGGCTACAGTCCATGGGATTGCAAAGAACTGAGCATGCATGCAAATAATGTTAAACTAGAAATGCAAATATCATTAATAGGAATCAGATGACAAGTGAAAACATTTGCAACACATATGAAGAAGAACTAGTAATCAAAGAGCTGTAACAAATAAATTAAAAAAACAAACAAACAGAAGACGACTTGAGGCAGTCCAAAGAACAAGAAATACAAACACGGAGTAAACACAGAGAAATATTCAGATTCATTCATAATTGTAAAACTAGAAAGTAAAGGATAACTTTTTATTTAAGACTGACAGAATTAAGGCTGTGTTGGCAAGGATTAAGTAAAATCATACATATGAATATTCATACACTACTGATAATGAAGAAATTGGGATTACTTCTTTGGAGAGGAATTTGGCAAAACTATTAAAATACAGATGCACAGCCTTTTGTCTTAATAATCCAATTTTAGTATTTACCCTACAGGTATACTATACAAATACACAAAGATAATATACAAAGGCACTTGCTAAAATGTTACTTGTATCCAAAACACTGGAGAAATAGTCTATTAATTTTATAAAATCTAGCTAAACGAAGTACAGTATATTTTTATGCTAAAAGTTACGCAAAATTCCTATTTCCCTGACCGCTCCTCTTCTGCAGAAACTCGAAGTGTCAGGAGTAACTCGGGACCTGATTCTGGATCCCCTTTTAATCCCTACTGCTGCTAAGTCACTTCAGTCGTGTCCGACTCTGGGCAACCCCATAGACGGCAGCCCACCAGGCTCCCCTGTTCCTGAGATTCTCCAGGCAAGAACACTGGAATGGGTTGCCATTTCCTTCTCGAATGCATAAAAGTGAAAGTGAAGACACTCAGTCGTGTCTGACTCTTAGTAACCCCATGGACTGAAGCCTACCAGGCTCCTCCATCCATGGGATTTTCCAGGCAAGAGTACTGGAGTGGGTTGCCATTGCCTTCTCCTGTGTCTTCTGAGTCTCCTGCACACACACACACAGACATGCGTGCTCACACACAGACATGCGTGCTCACACACACCACGCAGCCCAGATGCTTCTCCTTGAAAATTGCTTCAGGGATTGTAGGCCTAACACACTCCCTAAACAACCTGATCCCTTCCAAGTCTGTATCTCTAGTCCTCCTCTAAAATTCCGAATCTGTCTACCCAACTGCCTACCTGTCATCTTCACATGGGATGGGTGTTTAACAGGCATTATCAAACCAAAAAATTACTACAGAAAATTCTCAATTTTCTCTGTCAAACTTTCTCCACATTCCCCATTCTTCTTCTCCATTTCAATAAATGGCACCACCATCCATCCATCCATCATTTAAGCCAAAAACTCAGAAATATTGACTCCATCTCTAAGGCATATTTTAAATTAAATCCATGTTTTTCGTATCAATTGCTAACCAACCCAAGCCACTATCACCACTTGCTGCTGCTACTGCTGTTAAGTCGCTTCAGTCGTGTCCGACTCTGTGCGACCCCAAAGATGGCAGCCCATCAGGCTCCACCGTCCCTGGACAAGAACACTGGAGCGGGTTGCCATTTCCTTCTCCAGTGCATGAAAGTGAAAAGTGAAAGTGAAGTTGCTCAGTCGTGTCCGAATCTTAGCGACCCCATGGACGGCAGCCTACCAGACTCTTCCGTCCATGGGATTTTCCAGGCAAGAGTACTGGAGTGGGGTGCCATTGCCTTCTCCACTTAGGCTAGGGCAAAACTTGGCAAATTATCTCCCTGTTTCTATTCTTTCCCTACCCTCCCTTCTCTCTCACACACACACATATTCCTTCTACAAGCAGCCATCAGTGGTCAGACCTCTTAAAACTAAAAATCAGATGCTACCACTGAGTTGCTTTTTTGTATTGGTTTCCCATCGGAAAAAAATCGCAACTCAAACTAAACCATATGGAACAGAATTAATGGAACAGACATGTGAAGAAATTTTTAACGCATTTAAAATTCTCAAAGAAATAAGAGAAAATTCCAATATGCAGCAGGACTAAACAGAACCAAGAAGAAATGCAGAGTATTAAAGTACAATGACTGAAATAAAGAACTCCGCAGATCAGGTAAATGGATAAGCAAAAGAATGAGCTAGCGAGCTAGAAGATCAGGTAGAGGACAGTTGCAGAAGATATCAAGAGAGAATTTTTTTCAGAAAAACATTAAAGTTACGAGATGGAGAAGAGACAAGAAGCAACAGAATCCATATTAACAGAATTCCCAGAAAGAAAAAAATTGAAGACAAACTACTTGAGAAAATGACAATCATTTCCCAGAACTGAGGAAAGATCAAAGATCTTGGATGAAAATGTCTGGAATACAACCTGGCATAGAGTAGACTCCCAATAAGTGGTTAACTGTTGAATGAGAGAAGGACGGAATGAATACGAATCCAAGTCCAAACAAGACAGAAAAGAAACTATACCCAGACACACTATAGACTGAAAAAGATAAACAAAAATTTCAAAATCTAGAGAGGAACTGCAGGTCACACACACAGGAAAAGAAATCAAGCTGACATCAGAACCTGCAAAAAGCAACAGCAGAGATGAGATAATAATGTAGAAATATTTCAAAATGTACAGGAAAAAGAATTTCAAACCAAAAATCTTTAATCAAACTAAGCGATCATTTAAAAGTGAGGGTTAACAAATCATATTTTCAGGCATAAAAAGGTCTTAGAATGTATATATACAAAACCCTGTTTGAAAATTGTTTTAAGTAGGCTCTTAACTGAAATAAATCTATGAGAACACTATGTGATATATGGTAATTGCATGCATGTTCAGTCACTAAGGGCTTCCCTGGTGGCTCAGAGGTTAAAGCGTCTGCCTGCAATGTGGGAGACCCGGGTTCTCGATCCCTGGGTTGGCAAGATCCCCTGGAAAAGAAAATGGCAACCCACTCCAGTATTCTTGTTTGGAGAATCCCATGGACAGAGGAGTTTGGTGGGCTACAGTCCACGGGGTCGCAAAGAGTCGGACACGACTGAGCGACTTCACTTTCACTTTTCAGTCACTAAGTCATGTCTGACTCTTTGTGATCCCAGGGACTGTAGTTCACCAGGCTCCTTCGTCCATGGAGTTTTCCAGTTAAGGATACTGAAATGGGTAGTCATTTTCTACTCCAAGGAATTTTCCCAACCCAGGGATCGAACCCATGTCTTCTGCATCAGCAGGCACATTCTGTACCAGTGAGCCACCTGGGAAGCCCTTATATGGGAATTAATTATTTGTTAGGGACTTAGGTTATTTGTTAGGAATAACCTAACAGATCTAGTATATCACACAAAAAGAAAAATGACGGATGGATGCCTGAAGAATACCTCTACAGAACTAAAATTCTACAAAACATCAACATGGCTGATGGGACCTTGTGGGGGTAGGAGGTGTAGTGGCAGAGATGAAAGGAAACTGAGAAAAGTGGGTAAAGTACTTCTCTTGTTTGGAGGAAAGAAAATATACATATTTGAAAATATACATATTTAAATATATTTTAAAATATAAGATTAAGAAACTGTGGGAAAGGAACAAACATATAGTAAATAGAATGTAAATAATTTCCAATAGATATTATGAAAATTACAATAAATGAAAATGGATTAAACTCATTAATTAAAAGAGT
Organism: Tragelaphus eurycerus; assembly: GCA_935064755.1. Classification (NCBI taxonomy): domain Eukaryota; kingdom Metazoa; phylum Chordata; class Mammalia; order Artiodactyla; family Bovidae; genus Tragelaphus; species Tragelaphus eurycerus. Next base: position 22,174,532 of record CAKXYN010000023.1, read on the forward strand.
CTCTGCTTCTGCTACTGCTGCTAAGTCACTTCAGTCGTGTCCGACTCTGTGCGATCCCATAGATGGCTGTCCCTGGGATTCTCCAGGCAAGAATACTGGAGTGGGTTGCCATTTCCTTCTCCAATGCATGAAAGTGAAAAGTGAAAGTGAAGTCGCTCAGTCGTGTCCGACTCTTAGCGACCCCATGGACTGGAGCTTACCATGCTCCTCCGTCCATGGGATTTTCCAGGCAAGAGTACTGGGGGGGGGGTGCCATTGCCTTCCCCGAAAAGAGTCTCTGAGGTTGGGTAAAAATAAGATTTAGCAATATACTTTGTAAAAGAGACCCAAAAAGGATACAAAAACAGGTAACAATAAAAGGACAGGAAGAAGACCCACCAGGAGATGCAACCCCAGGTTGGCGACTCTTCTTTCAGTGCCATTCATCAACCATTCAGAGCCGCCGTACTGATCTGTGGACAGCTCCCTGTTATTCCTGGGCCTGCGGGTTCCAGTTTTCCTTTTAGGACAGGGCTTCAATTCCTGCTTCCCAATATGCCTTTGAGTTTTTTTTTCCATTTCAAGCACCTGCTGATTCTGCTTTTTTGCTTTCAAGCTCAGATGTGTTTTTTAAATATTTTATTTTTAATCTAGCTTTCCATATACATTACTGAAAAAGAAGGGAGTGTCCCCAGTCTTACTGTCCAGAAATCCCCAAAGCATACACTTAATGTTTTCATCTACATCATAGAATCAGATCAGATCAGATCAGTCGCTCAAGTCGTGTCCGACTCTTTGCGACGGTAACACTCAAATAATAAGGCTATGAAAAAATGTTATCTTCATATACACAGTCTTTTGTGCATATAAAATATTCAAATACTGCCCTCTAAATTTACCAGCAATTGTACATTCTAACTGAAGAAAGTAAAGATGGAACCATATGAATGGAATGGAAATTCCTAACTTTTTCCTGATCCAGCTTCCACTGGGCTACAGCTATGCTGAAAGTAAAAATGCTTCCTCCAAAATTGTTTTGAGAAAAAAAATGTAACTAGTAAAAGATGAAATCAACAGAATTCAAATGACTCTTAAGAGTAGGGACTACCCCTGTGGTCCAGTGGTTAACACTCCATGCTTCCACTGCAGGTGGCAGTGCTTCCATCTCTGGTTGAGGAACTAAGATGCCGTGAGGCACTGCCAAAATAAAATGGTTACTTTAAAAAATAATAATAAATAAAAGTTATGGAGCTCATCCTTTAAAAGAGAGAGAGTCATTCAGTTAGGAAAGTGACTATTATTTTCTCTGTGATTTGATCTGGGAGACTTCAGTCCAAGATTCTATTCTGAGATCTACCACTGCTTTTTGGTTGACCTTCATTACTTCTCAGTATTTCTGTTTCTTCTTGAAAGTAAAGTTAGGTTAGATTACACTGAAGAACTCCTATTCTTCCAAAATCCTGATTTCGGAGGTTTAGAACAATTTCACTCCATTCTACGTTTCTATGAATACAAAAATGACAGCTTAAACTACTAAACAATTTTGACATCCTTATTACTGTGCTCCCCCATGCAAAAAGGCTTCTCTGGTAGCTGAGTCAATAAAGAATCTGCCTGCAATACAGGAGACCATCTGCAGCACAGGAGACCTGGGTTCAATCCCTGGGCTAGGAAGATCCCCTGGAAAAAAGAAATGGCAATCCATTCCAGTATTCCTGCCTGGAAAAATCCCATGGACAGAAGAGCCTGGCAGGCTACAGTCTATGGGATCGCAAGGGTCGGACACGACTTAGTGACTAAACCACCATTACCCATGCAAAAAAAGTAAACCATCAAACATAAATCTTAAACACTTCCTATTTGCTCAAAGACCAAAAGCTTAACTCCCAATCTAACAGAAAAGCTTTAAGATAAATCTTAAATATGGCTGTATTTCTGGAATAAGAACTAGACCTCTCTACCATCTCAACTACTTAAACAGTTAAGAGTTCAGTCTCTGAAATGGGTTCATGCCTGCTTTATCATACCTTCCCAAAGTAAGCTGTGGGTGATTTTCACCACAATGTTTCTGGCAGCTATTTCATAACATTTCCCCCACAAGAATATGATGGTTGTATTTCAGACCAAGAAATTAGGATCATAAAAATCACAAATTTAACCAATAGCATGAAAAAGACGAAAACAACCACATCCTTTAAAATAAACTGTCTTCAGCACTGTCCTTAAGACTATATTTTCTACAGTTCTTAAGAGATGTCTATAGTCTATCTATATTAATTTTTATAATAAACATGTATTACTTGCATAACATACAAATGAAAAACTTTTAAATAAGTCAATTTCCACTTGGTTTGCTCTGGAGAACTACAGTGTTCTGGTTAGAACCCAAGGGGAAAGACTGATGAGATGGCAGGTGAGAGAAGTACCTCAGACAGAGCTAGAGGAAGAAGTAAGAGGTACTTTCTGCGTTTTATGTTTTCTAATCCAGCCATTAAAATATGAAAGCAAATAAAAGATTAGGGACAGAAGCTCAATCCAGTAAAATAGGTTGCACTTTGTGTTGGTGCTGCTGTATATTATCTCCTTCAAAAATCTAAAAGTGAAAGTAAAAGTTGCTCAGTCGTGTCCGACTCTTAGTGACTCCATGGACTGTGCGTGTAATTCTCTAGGCCAGAATACTGCAGTGGGTAGCCTTTCCCTTCTCCAGGGGATCTTCCCAATCCAGGGATTAAACCCAGGTCTCTTAAATTGCAGGTGGATTCTTTACCAGCTGAGCCACAAGGGAAGCCCAAGAACACTGGAGTGGGTAGCATGTCCCTTCTCCAGGGGATCTTCCCAACCCAGGGATCAAACCCAGGTCCTCCTGCATTGCAGGCAGATTCTTTACCAACTGAGCTATCAGGGAAGCCCTAAAGCACAGCATTAATTTAGAAGACTGTATCAAGTAAATGCATTGTAAATAGTCAATTTAGTTTAGCTCTGTGTATTACCTTCAAAATTCCACAAAGGTAAACCAGCGGTATAAAAGAGAGAAGCACTTAGGCAAATTGCTTGAAATATAAACAACCAAGCAAGGGTTCATGCTTGCTTTATCATATCTTCCCAAAGTAAGTCACGGTTGATTTTTAGCACAATGTTTTCTGGCAGCTATTCCATAACATTTTCCCACAAGAAAATGATGATTGTATTCCAGACCAAGAAATTATACCCGCCCACAGAGAGCAGGCCACAGGGAAGGACAGCAAGAACTGAAGCACAGCAGGGGAGACAAAGAGGCTAAACAGAGGAGGAAGGGATCGACATGAAGCACCTCGTCACTGTGTCGTTTGATCTTTATGATGACAAAAGCAACTTAAGGCTTTAAAAAAGTCAGTGACACAATTTGAGTAGCATGTTTAAAAGGGCCATTGAGGGGAAAAAAGGGGCGGCTGGTGAAACTCTGGAAGAAAGACTAAAGAGGAATAACAGAAAGACATGGAGACCACTTCAAGTATGACAACCAGATTGTGAGATGGTAATAACAGTCCACAAGAGCAAGGAGGCTAGAATGACACCAGCAACAAGAAGCAGAAATGCTTTGAAAATACTTTAAAAAAAAACCACTTATCCATTTTATTTGTCTCCCAATAGAAATGACCGAACAATATCTCAATTTTTTTAAAACATAAAGTTCACATTATTTCATTAGATAATATTTACAAAAGAAAATGTAAAAATATTTTTTGGCATTGTCAACAGTGGACCATAAAGGATCACATTCTAACAATACAGTTAGAATTTTTAAAGAAAAGTAATACAGGCAGTTGGATTTAGAATGATCTACTTGCCCTCAATATCCAAGCATATTTACATATAAATTTATTTCCATAACTGTAAAGGTCAATATACAAAATACTCATCTGCAATGTCTGTCATCTTACAAGACATAAATGACTTGTAAGATTCTAAAAGTGAGTTGCTGGAGTTACTGACCTCTTTCTGGCCAGAGAGGGCTCTAAATGTGTGACTTCCATAGGCCAGCAGAGGGCTGCAACAGCCCAGAGAAAACGGTCAGGCAGCTTTGCTTGCATCTCTGGCACTGAGTGGTGGAAAATTTACAATACTGAAAGTAGAGATCTAATAACCATGACGTACTCAATCCACTATCAACAGACTCTAAAAGGGGGCAAAGACCAATCCCCCAGATCCTGAAAACTAGCAACACTCACCATTAAGCATTCTGCCACCAGCTCCTTTCACTTATTGCAAAATAGTAAAGTATTTGGAAGCAGAACAAAATCTCACTAATGTAGGGTAATTAGAAGGGAAAAAAGCCAGTCAAAATGAGTTAGCAATTCACACTTCCTTCCAGACCACTGCTCCACACTACTGCTACAAGACTAACCTTCCTAAAATGATTTTATGAGATTACTCTCACATCTACTTTGCCAATCTGTTCTGCATATAGTACAATGTTGAAATCTTTACTCTGCCTACATTTAAAGGTAGATTTCTACCTCGTGTATATAGATAATCATTTTCAGCTCCACTAGTCAGCCCATCCCCGTACTGTTATATACAATACACAAAAGAGCTGAAATGGAAAATGTCACCGTGGTGAACCCTGGAAAAAGAAAGAAATTTACACAGGTCTAGGCAAAGGGTCGGAGAAGGCAATGGCACCCAACTCCAGTACTCTTGCCTGGAAAATCCCATGGACAGAGGAGCCTGGTAGGCTGCAGTCCATGGGGTTGCTAGGAGTCACAGACGACTGAGCGATTTCACTTTCACTTTTCACTTTCATGCACTGGAGAAGGAAATGGCAACCCACTCCAGTGTTTTTGCCTGGAGAATCCCAGGGATGGGGGAGCCTGGTGGGCTGCCATCTCTGGGGTTGCACAGAATCGGACACGACTGAAGCGACTTAGCAGCAGCAGGGAAAGGGTAGAGCCACTGCTGGAAAAAGTTTGCACAAAGAGGGAGATAGGACTTCGCTGGGGGAAGAAAGGATATGGCTCAGGCAAAGATATACAGGGGCCTTCAACTAAACTTGTAAATGTTTAATTCCTAAGGCTGCAGGCAGGTGCCATATGCACACTATGCTATTTTCTGTACCTTTTAAATTATCTGAAATATGTGAAAATAAAAAACATTTTTGGTATTTTAACTTCACCCCTCAAAAGACAAGTAACTCTTGATCTGCTCAAGAGATCAGGCCTCTGGTCCATTCTCAGTACTACTCATCCTTTAATTCTGAATACACTCTAAGTCATTTTTACAGCTTTCTTTAAAAATGATAGGTACATATTTTAGCCTTAAATGAAAGGAAAGGACTTTTAACTGTTTAGATAATTGCATATAGTTTGAATAGTGGCACATAAAAAAATAAAGAGATATGAAATAAAAAGCATGGCATAAAAACCCAGAATAGTTTTTATGATAATCACAGCTTCTGCAATATAAGCCTGAAATCCTGAAAATCATCTTTATCTACGCCCAAACTCTCTATGTGTTAGAGGTAGGTGAAGTCAGTACCCCTCTCAAGAGAGCAACACTTATGAAAGTATTAAGTTATTTCTCATCTACATATCACACCATTCCCACCCTGACCCAACAATAACATGGGTGATTAACACTACTTCAATTATAGCCAAAGTTGTAGCTTCCACACAACTTCACACCAGGGCTGAATTGTCTGGGCCTTCTTTTAGTCCTGATCTACCACCTCTGTGTCCTGCACACTCTCTGACATAAATCCACTTACAATACTACCCACAAGAATTCAGGACAACTGCCAACTTTAAAGGAAGTATAACCTACAAATGGCTGTATTATACACCTGAAACTCATATGACTGATACTATATATCAACTAGACAGCAATTAAAAAAAACAATTCAGGATAACTGCATATGAGTCATTTAAAAGGTGCTCTAAGTTGACTTAGGATAATAGTATGCATGATTGGTAGCTCTTTTTAGTCAGGTCAATTTAGGACATACACTGCTTTCCTGTCAAAGGATGCTGAGGAAGAGTAACGTGGAATGTGGTACAGAGGGAACAAAGCATAGTGAATTCCCTGCAGTCTAACAGCATTAAGTATGTTACATGAAAAGGGTGGTATGGTGGGAACTCCAACCCCAATGGCAAAGAGTATGTGTCTATTTGGTTTCATTTTAAAAATAAAACATTTCCTGAAATATAACAATGTAAATATTATGAACTGGGGGTAAAAAAGCAAATCTCACTGATGATGCCAATATTAAATAGCTTTATCTATAAGAAGAAATATCCTGTAAGTCTAAAAACATAAATTTAGGACTATTTAAGAATGTAACAGTTCTACATCAAAAACTGCAACTTAAATTTACAACTCAGTGATTCTTCATCTTTTTTGGACAGATCCATCTCAAAGCCTGAAAGCCATAGGACCTTCCACTAAAAAAATCTGCAATGTAACTTCCAGATGTTTACAGAGCCTCTCTGTAATTATGGATCCTTGTTTTAAGTAATTATCTCTTCCAGCTAGATTTTAAGCTCCATACAAGCAGAAACTGTCTTCTTCAGATATGTGCTTAGCAACGGTACCTAAAACCTTAATATCTAAGCACTTTTTCAATGATCTTGTCTGCTATATGAATTCTATACAATCTCTTGAATTATTTTCCAAGAAAACCTGTGTTATGTTATTCCCCATATTGGAAATTTGTTTTTATCAAGCCCCTCTTCCTCGCAATCACAACCTTTTACATCTGCTACCCATTTTCTTCCCCTTAGTCCCAATTCATCCTCTCACGCCAGTCAGACCATTCACCTGACATTAGCACTGGGGTGATCCCTTAGAATGTGATGGAATCTGGGGTACAACAGTGAACAAGACAGACACAATCTATGTCCTTGAGGGCTCACTGTGTTCCATTCTACACCAACTAGAAAGCATTTGCATGATTAAAGAACACTGTCCCCTATTTCACATATTCAGTGTAAATTCTAAAACAAAACAAAACAAAACACTACAGCGAAGATCATATTAAAATATTCAGTGTAAATTCTTAAAAAAAAAAAACACTACAGAAAAATATCAGCGAAGATCATATTAAATTCCTGCCTCAACAACGCTAAATGCAATACTGTTCATAAGGACATTTATTTAAAATTTGTTGGGTCTTCTTTGGTAGTCCAGTGCTTAAGAATCTGCCTTCCAAGGCAGGGGATGCAGGTTCCATCCCCGGTTGGGAAACTAAGATCCCACACGAGGCAGGGCGACTAAGCCCATGTGCCACAACTAAGACCCGACACAGCCAAAACAAACAAATATAAAAATATATAAGGTGTTAATTAAGCATGCACTGTTTAAAACCTTGATTATATCCATAATACTTGCTCATTGTGGCAAAGCTTGAAAATACAGAAAAATAAATTCTGGTTACAATCATATTCAATATCCAGAGATAGTCTGTCACACTGTCAGACTGAATCATTCAAGAACTTTCCTTGTAAAAATTCATAATACAAAATAATTATTTTCCCCACAAAGGCTCAAATTTTATATATCATCTTTTTTTTCTCTTAATAATATCAACTTCTTTGAAGGTATAATTTTTTTAAAGGAGTGAGACAGTCACTGATTTGAACTCATCTGTACAATGAAAACAAACTTCAAAAGGGCATGGTAAAGAGTGAATAGAAGGGAAAAAAGTAGAAGCAATAACAGGTATTATTTTCTTGGGCTCCAAAATCACTGCAGACAGTGAGTGCAGCCATGAAATTAAAAGACGCTTCCTCTTTGGAAGGAGCAAGACAGTGTATTAAGAAGTAAATACATCACTTTTGCCAACAAAGGTCTAAATTCAAAGCTATGTTTTTTCCAGTAGTCATGAATGGATGTGAGGGTCAGACCATAAAGAGGGATGAGCATGGAAGAATTGATGCTTTTTAATTGTGGTGCTGGAGAAGACTCTTTAGAGTTCATTGGACTCCGAGAAGATCAAACCAGTCAATTTTAAAGGAAATCAACACTACATATCCATTGGAAGGACTGATGCTGAAGCATCTTTGGCCACCTGATGCAAAGAACTGACACACAGGGAAAGACCCTGATGCTGGGAAAGACTGAGGGCAGAAGGAGAAGGCAGAGACAGAGAATGAGATGGTCAGATGGTTAGACAGACTCAGTGGACATGACTCTGACCAAATTCTAGTAAACAGTGAAGGACAGAGGAACCTGGAGTACAGCATTCCATGGGGTCACAAAGAATTAGACACAACCTACCAACTTTCAATAACAACAAGAGAGTGAATGAGAATTTATGAGGACAGCTCATTATCAGTCACAGGATGTTTGTAACTATACCTCTGACCAAAGGATATTAAGTATCAATTCACAGAAGAGAAAGGGCAAATGATTATTTCTCCACATTATTAGCTAATAATCAAATTCCTGTAGCTAAAACCAAATCCATTCACACCACAATTAAAGATGAAAGTTTTGGATAACAAGAAAGTGGTTATATAATTTAAATGGAAGGACACAAATATTAATGTTAACCAACAACAGATAGGGACAGATTTATTTTCATTGGATATTGCAAAGCTACTGAACAATAATAGCACCTGAAGGGGGAGGAGGAGCTAAGGAGGGGGAAAGTGTACTGGAAAGGAACAGTGAGTGAGCCCCTTTGCTGTTACACATTCCTGTTTACTTTCAATAGTGTGAGGACTAATAGAAGGTAAAGAAGTATTTTTTGGTCCTGTTTGATTGCAGTCTAAAGAGAACACTCGCCCTTTTGGCTCTCTGAGTGGCACCATGAAGGTCGGCAAGAACAAGCGCCTTACAAAAGGAGGCAAAAGGGAGCCAAGAAGAAAGTGGTTGACCCATTTTCTAAAAAAGATTGGTATGAAGTGAAAGCACCAGCTATGTTCAATATAAGGAATATTGGGAAAACACTGGTCATGAGAACTCAAGGAACCAAAATCACATCTGATGGCCTCAAAAGTCGTGTTTTCGAAGTGAGTCTTGCTGATCTGCAGAATGATGAAGTAGCATTTAGAAAATTCAAGCTAATTACTGAGGATTTTCAGGGCAAAAACTGCCTACTTTTACATGGTATGGATTTTAACCATGACAAAATGTGCTCCATGGTCAAAAAATGGCAGACCATGATTGAAGCTCATGTTGATGTCAAGACTACCGATGGTTACTTGCTTCGTCTGTTCTGTGTGGGCTTTACTAAAAAGCGCAACAATCAGATTCGGAAGACCTCTTACGCTCAGCAGCAGCAGGTGCACCAGATCCGCAAGAAGATGATGGAAATCATGACCTGAGAGGTGTAGACAAATGACCTGAAAGAGGTGTCAATAAATTGATTGCAGATAGCATTGGAAAAGACATAGAAAAGGCCTGCCAATCTATTTATCCTCTCCATGATGTCTTCGTTAGAAAAGTAAAAATGCTGAAGAAGCCCAAACTTGAATTAGGAAAACTTATGGAGCTACATGGTGAAAGTAGTAGTTCTGGAAAAGCTACTGGGGATGAGACAGGTGCTAAAGTTGAACGAGCTGATGGATATGAGCCACCAGTCCAAGAATCAGTTTAAAATGCAGACTCTTAATGGTGACAAATAAAACATCTTATTTGTGGTAAAAATTAAATAAATAAATAAAAATAAATAAATAAAGAGAACACTCATCTTCATTCTTGAGATGTTTTTATGAACCCTGGAAGACAGGGGATAATTTCTCAAGGGTGAATAACCACCGCTGGGTGATCACCTCAACTAAAAATCTGCAAACAGATGACATGATCCTCTACACAGAAAACCCTAAAGACTCCACCAGAAAATTAGTAGAGCTAATCAATGAATATAGTAAAGTTGCAGGATATAAAATCAACACATAGAAATTTCTTGCATTCCTATACACTAATAATGAGAAAACATAAAAATTAAGGAAACAATTCCATTCACCATTGCAACGAAAAGAATAAAATACTTAGGACTATATCTACCTAAAGAAACTAAAGACCTATATATAGAAAACTATAAAACACTGGTGAAAGAAATCAAAGAGGACACTAATAGATGGAGAAATATATCGTGTTATGGATTAGAAGAATCAATATAGTGAAAATGAATATACTACCCAAAGCAATCTATAGATTCAATGCAATCCCTATCAAGCCACCAACAGTATTCTTCACAGAGCTAGAACAAATAATTTCACAATTTATATGGAAATACAAAAAACCTCAAATAGCCAAAGCAATCTTGAGAAAGAAGAATGGAATTGGAGGAACCAACCTGCCTGACTTCAGGCTCTACTACAAAGCCACAGTCATCAAGACAGTATGGTACTGGCACAAAGACAGAAATATAGATCAATGGAACAAAATAGAAAGCCCAGGGATAAATCCACGCACCTATGGACACCTTATCTTTGACAAAGGAGGCAAGACTATACAATGGAGAAAAGACAATCTCTTTAACAAGTGGTGCTGGGAAAACTGGTCAAACACTTGTAAAAGAATGAAACTAGAACACTTTCTAACACCATACACAAAAATAAACTCAAAATGGATTGAAGATCTAAACATATGACCAGAAACTATAAAACTCCTAGAGGAGAACGTAGGCAAAACACTCTCCGACATAAATCACAGCAGAATCCTCTATGACCCACCTCCCAGAATATTGGAAATAAAACCAAAAATAAACAAATGGGACCTAATTAAAATTAAAAGCTTCTGCACAACAAAGGAAACTATAAGCAAGGTGAAAAGACAGCCTTCACAATGGGAGAAAATAACAGTAAATGAAGCAAGTGACAAAGAATTAATTTCAAAAATATACAAGCAACTCCTGCAGCTCAATTCCAGAAAAATAAACGACCCAATCAAAAACTGGGCCAAAGAACTAAACAGACATTTCTCCAAAGAAAATATACAGATGGCTAACAAACACATGAAAAGATGCTCAACATCACTCATTATCAGAGAAATGCAAATCGAAACCACAAGGAGGTACCACTTCACACCAGTCAGAATGGCTGCAATCCAAAAGTCTACAAGCAATAAATGCTGGAGAGGATGTGGAGAAAAGAGAACCCTATTACACCGTTGGTAGGAATGCAAAATAGTATAGCCACTATGGAGAAGAGTGTGGAGATTCCTTAAAAAACTGGAAATAGAACTGCCATATGACCCAGCAATCCCACTGCTGGGCATACACACTGAGGAAACCAGAATAGAGACACGTGTACCTCAATGTCCATCGCAGCACTGTTTATAATAGCCAGGACATGGAAGCAACCTAGATGTTCATCAGCAAATGAATGGATGAGAAAGCTGTGGTACATATACACAATGGAATATTACTCAGCCATTAAAAAAGAATACATTTGAATCAGTTCTAATGAGGTGGATGAAACTGGAGCCTATTATACAGAGTGGAGTAAGCCAGGAAGAAAAACACCAATACAGTATACTAATGCATATATATGGAATTTAGAAAGATGGTAACAATAACCCTGTATGCAAGACAGCAAAAGAGACACAGATGTATAGAACAGTCTTTCAGACTCTGTGGGAGAGGGCGAGGGTGGGATGATTTGGGAGAATGGCATTGAAACGTGTATAATATACGTGAAACGAATCACCAGTTCAGGTTCGATGCATGATACAGGATGCTCAGGGCTGGTGCACTGGGATGACCCAGAGGGATGGTATGAGGAGGGAGGTGGAAGGGGGGTTCAGGATGGGGAACATGTGTATACCCATGGTGGATTCATGTTGATGTATGGCAAAACCAATATTGTAAAGTAATTAGCCTCCAATTAAAATAAATAAATTTATATTTAAAAAAATAATAAAATTAAAAAAAAATAAAAACCTTCAAACAAATTGGATTGATCTTAAGAAAAAAATTGGGCTTCCCTAGTGGCTCAGACAGTAAAGATCAGATCAGATCAGATCAGCACTCAGTCGTGTCAGACTCTTTGCAACCCCATGAATCACAGCAGGCCAGGCCTCCCTGTCCATCACAAACTCCTGGAGTTCACTCAGACTCACGTCCATCAAGTCAGTGATGCCATCCAGCCATCTCATCCTCTGTCGTCCCCTTCTCCTCTTGCCCTCAATCCCTCCCACCATCAGAGTCTTTTCCAGTGAGTCAACTCTTTGCATGAGGTGGCCAAAGTACTGGAGTTTCAGCTTTAGCACCATTCCTTCCAAAGAAATCCCAGGGCTGATCTCCTTTAGAATGGACTGATTGGATCTCCTTGCAGTCCAAGGGACTCTCAAGAGTCTTCTTCAATACCACAGTTCAAAAGCATCAATTCTTCGGCACTCAGCCTTCTTCATAGTCCAACTCTCACATCCATACATGACCACAGGAAAAACCATAGCCTTGACTAGACAGACCTTTGTTGGCAAAGTAATGTCTCTGCTTTTGAATATGCTATCTAGGTTGGTCATAACTTTCCTTCCAAGGAATAAGCGTCTTTTAATTTCATGGCTGCAGTCAGCATCTGTAGTGATTTTAGAGCCCAGAAAAATAAAGTCTGACACTGTTTCCACTGTTTCCCCATCTATTTCCCATGAAGTGATGGGACCAGATGCCATGATCTTCGTTTTCTGAATGTTGAGCTTTAAGCCAACTTTTTCACTCTCCACTTTCACTTTCATCAAGAGGCTTTTTAGTTCCTCTTCACTTTCTGCTATAAGGGTAGTGTCACCTGCATATCTGAGGTTATTGATATTTCTCCCAGCAATCTTGATTCCAACTTGTGTTTCTTCCAGTCCAGAGTTTCTCATGATGTACTCCACATATAAGTTAAATAAACAGGGTGACAATATACAGCCTTGACGAACTCCTTTTCCTATTTGGAATCAGTCTGTTGTTCCATGACCAGTTCTAACTGTTGCTTCCTGACCTGCATACAGATTTCTCAAGAGGCAGATCAGGTGGTCTGGTATTCCCATCTCTCTCAGAATTTTCCACAGTTTATTGTGATCCACACAGTCAAAGGCTTTGGCATAGTCAATAAACCAGAAATAGAAGCTTTTCTGGAACTCTCTTGCTTTTCTCATGATCCTGCGGATATTGGCAATTTGATCTCTAGTTCCTCTGCCTTTTCTAAAACCAGCTTGAACATCAGGAAGTTCACGGTTCACGTATTGCTGAAGCCTGGCTTGGAGAACTTTGAGCATTACTTTACTAGTGTGTGAGATGAGTGCAATTGTGCGGTAGTTTGAGCATTCTTTGGCACTGCCTTTCTTTGGGATTGGAATGAAAACTGACCTTTTCCAGACAGTAAAGAATCTGCCTGCAATGTGGGAGACCCGGGTTCGATGCCTGGGTTGAGAAGATCCCCTGGAGAAGGAAATGGCAACTCACCGCAGTATTCTTACTGGAGAATCCCAAGGACAGGGGAGCCTGGCAGACTACAGTTCATGGGATTGCCGAGTTGGACACAACTGAGTAACTAACACTTTTACAAACTTTAAGAAAAAATAATTCTTATTATTATTTAGTTCATCTAAATAATAGATGAACATTTATATAACATAAATTTCAAGTTAGTTCTTGAGTAATAGTGTGTGGAGTTGGAGACATTCCAGTGACAACTTACTAAAGTCTTTTTCATAACTGCTGCTGCTAAGTTGCTTCAGTCGTGCCCAACTCTGTGCGACCCCATAGACGGAAGCTCACCAGGCTCCCCTGTCCCTGGGATTCTCCAGGCAAGAACACTGGAGTGGGTTGCCATTGCCTTCTCCAATGCATAAAAGTGAAAAGTGAAAGTGAAGTCGCTCAGTCGTGTCCGACTCTTAGCGACCCCATGGACTGGAGCCTACCAGGCTCCTCCGTCCATGGGATTTTCCAGGCAAAAGTACTGGGGTGGGGTGCCATTGCCTTCCCTTTTTCATAACTAGATATATAAAATTACTCTCATATATTAAAATAACACATGTGAAAGTATCTAACAGTACAAAAGCTCAATAAAAGTTCTTTTCTTTGATCACCAAATAACTTCCAAATAGTCAAAATTAAACTCTGGTAAAAAGGACTTAACTCAGAGGTTGCAAGAGTTTAGTACACAATATGAGAATATACACCAAGGCTTTATTCCTCGTTACAATATTTTTGGGCAAATTATGGTAGGAAATATTTTATAAATTAAACATATTCTCAACTACCTGACATCATTAACCACCATCACTGATTAGTAAATTGCTATAAAGAATGTTTTTAGTATTTACTTCTACCCTGTTTGTTAAAGCTTCAGAAGTGGTAGAACAGAAAGGAAAGAAAGTTGTGTACAATGTGGCTTTGGTGGAAGAGAAAATAAAAGTAGGTGCCTCTTTCCTCTTCCTTTAGATTTGCTAACACCTCTCTTTCATAAAGCAGTCTAGCATTACTCCAGACAATTTTAACCTGGATCCTATCCATGGTTCAATATCATCAGATTAGCGGACGTTTTGCTGATCTCAAGAATAGTTGTGAAATTCAAGAGATCTAATGTAAAAATACTTCATGAACTACTGAGGATATAATTTTTTACATACTATTATCTTTTAACTGTGAATTTATATATCTATTTCTAGGAAGAAAGATCCACGTATGCATGGTTTTAGTTTTCTAAGTCAGAATGCCAACAAAACTCCTATTTAAGAAGAACAACAGTCTGAAATATAAGAAGCTACAGGACTCTCACAACACTTTTAAGCAATAAGGGAGTTTAAGAATACGGTATTTAATCACTAATATTTGTGGTATTTTCCCCAACTGTGGCCCAAATGCAAACTGATATGCAGAAGTGTAAGCAACTACATATTTCGAAACAATTTTAGTGCAATAAACAAATATTAAGCGATCAGCCAAAGAGACACAATTTTTAAATGCCAAAGAAATGATTTTGTAACTTAGCTTCATAATTTATCTTTTTTTTAACCTCAAATTGGAAGTATTTCTGTGGAGGGTTCCACTTCTAACCTAGACAAACTCCTATTTACTCTTTCTGACTCTATTCCTTTATAAAAGTCCTAAATGAGTCTGGTTAGTTATCTTTTTCCTTCACTCTTTTGTTTTAAGTATGTTTCTTTATGATCTGAAAGGATACATGCACTTCAACATTCATTTGCAACACTGTTTACAAAGTCAAGACATAGAAGCAACCTAAATGCCCATTGACAGAGGAATGGATGAAGAAGCCATGATACATATATTCAATGAAATATTACTCATTAATAATGAGTAAAAAGAATGAAATAATGCCATTTGCAGGAACATGGATGGACCTAGAGAGTGTCATATTGAAGCAAGTCAAAGGAGGAGGAGTACCATATGACAGCCCTTATACGTGGAATCTAAAAAGAAATGATGCAAACGAACTTACGAAACAGAGAGACAGAGCATGAACTTATGGCTGCTGGGCGGAAGGGACAGTTAAGGAGTTTGGGATGGACATGTGTATATTACTGTATTTAAAATGGATAACCAACAAGAACCTACTGCTGCTCAGTGCTATGTGACAGCCTGGATGGGAGGGGAGTTTGAGGGAGAATGGGTACATGTATATGAATGGCTGAGTCCCGGTTCACCTGAAACTATCACAACATTGTTAATCAGCTATACCCCCAATACAAAATAAAAAGCTTAAAAAAAATAAAGTATATTCCCTTTTAACAATGAACATTAATATCAAGGTGGAGTCTGTTAGAACAGTTCTTAAAAAGCTGTTAACAACTGTAGTCCTTTGGTAGCCGGTGAGACTAATTTGCTTCTGACAACTAATGTTAAAAAAAAAAAAAAAAAAAAAAAACCCCCGACAACTATATCAACATCTCATGAAAAGGCTTGCTGGCCTACCTTCCACAATTCTTTTTTTTTTAACCAACACAGTAGAAGGTAGAATGCTGGCTCCACAAATTTTTCACTAAGTCAGAAACTTAAGAAACACTGCCTTAAAACTTCTCAAAATCAGCTAAACACTCTTAATCAGAGGTAGAAAAGAGAAATGGTTAAGAATGAGGACAGCAGAGTCTGTCACTTTTTTGGGTCTGTGAATACCTGCACACCACATAACAGTCCAAAGCCTCAGTTTTCTCAGCCGTAGTATCTAAGGGTTTGTTATGAAAATTATCTGAAATAGTTCACTTAAAAACTGAAGATTCTAAGTGCTCAACAATGTTTATCATAACCTTTAGATTCAAAGTTACAAATAATCCATGTAACACCACTACACTACAGTACTCATGTACCGACTCCCAGTATTATCAATGTAAAGCACTAAAAGGAAAGGTCTCTAAACCTAACAGCAAAAGTCAAAACACTTAGTCCTAACATTCCTACAGGGTATATTTTATTTTAGATCTACAAGATAACCTTAACATGAACTACTCAAAAGCTGACTTTACAAAGGAAATTACATCTCCTGTTGTTGTATATCTCAAAACTAGCAACAAATTAACATTGTTACTAAGATACTTAAACTGTTACTTTTTAAAAGTCACTGTCTGCTAAAGAAACAGACTGTGCATGCATGAGTGTATATGAGAATGTTTTCAAATGCTGTATGAAGAAACTTCATATTCTCCAGAGGAAGTCAGACTCTAACAACCACAATATTTAAAATGTCCATAAGAGGCTTTACTAAGATTAGAACTAAGCAGGGATCAGAAAATGTATCTACAGGGAGTTATAATCTGTAAAACAGCAGGTGCTCAAAACAATGAAGGTAAGACTAAGCAAAAACCTAGGGATCTAGACACCTTAGATAATACAGTAGAAAACTGTTATTCTAAAAATATCACCACTTTTTATATGCATAAAAGCTTATAGAATACAATGTGCTTTCCATATATAATCATATTGGGCCATCAAAAATGCTGTAAATTATGTAACAAAAGGTTTTGTTTTGTTGCAGATTACAAATGCAAGGCTCTGAAAATTAATATGATTTGTCAAAAACCACAGTTAGGAAGTGACAAATCAAGAATTTAAACCCTAGTCCTCTCACTTGTATTTCCCGTTTTTTTCTTCTATTCCATAAAGCTACTTCTTAAAAGAAAGAAGCAAATTAGCACCTTCACAAAAAGAAATCTCTAGGCCAAACCACAGACATTTAATTAGCTGTGCTGAGTTGGGGAAGTCATTTCCCCTTATCAGGCCTTTATTTTTTCATTTGTAAAGTGAGGTAAGCGGATTAGAAAATTTGAAGTCCCTTCCAGTTCTAAGGATAAATCTCTAGACCGTACCTTTTAAAAGTACCAGCATTTTACAAATACATGTTGATGTCAGCTTTAGCAATGAGTTTCAAATCAGAAAGTGGTGTCATTAGCTATTAAGCAACATATGGCAATTATTGGATAAATTCTTCACACCCATCTGATAGATGCTGCTTCAGTAGCATCAAGTTTATATACAGAAAGCTGTCTAAACCTTTTCCAGACTACAATGGAAATTAAATATCACTAATCATTCTCTCTTTAGACCGAAACCATGCTCTTAAAATATAAGAATGGTTTAAAGAAAATTTAACCACTAGTCAACTAGTACCAAGAAATTGAAAATTTTTAATATTATTTTTATTCCCTAGAATAAAAACCTCTTTTCCAATGAAGAGTTTTCCGAATATCCCTACTGTTTGATACCTCAAAGAGTATCAGGTACATGTTTCAGCAACATCTATACGGGAAAAAAAAAAGTAACATACAAGCATTTTGATAGAAACATCTTCTACTTAAATTCATTCCACCAGTTAGGTACTTATCGCCAAACAAAATTCAAGCTTTTCTCCCCTTCACAGTATCAGAGAACTAAAGTCAAAGACTGCACAACATACTTCCACCTATTAAGTTCTTTCCTCATCTAAGTATTTTTTTCTTACTCTTCCTCAGTCTTCATGGAATACACACCCATGGGATTTCCACTTTCCCAGCTCTGCCTGTTCATAAAACCATCTTAACAACAATTATGGAAACCAGAGCGCTTAAGACCATTACAGGCCTCTTTCTCTTTTCCTTTCATGAATACTACTTAGGTTTTACTTCATTTTAACACCTTGTCTGTCCTTAAAAAAGAATATATATGTTAAATAGTTAATCTTGACCTTACTTACTCAACCGTTCGCAGACCTTTAGAAATTGTTAGTGCTTGTGTCAACTATAAAAAATTTTTTAGTAAACCTTCCCCCTCTTGCCTAGGAAACATTTCGAATGTTTACAGGTTTTTGCGTTTAGCCCAAATTAAAGACTTTCCCCAACAAGCTTAGTTAATATAACGACGTGATCTTACACAGTCGACACTATCTCATTTTATTTTTTAAGCCTCTTGGCACCAATATAGCGTATGTTCTGCCAGTTCTGAGCTAATCTCCAGGAAAGCCTTTGTATAAAGATTGAAGAAACTGAAACAGATCAGTGCCTAAGATATTTAAGAGCCTACACGAGCATATGTTTTTAATCAGCAGTCAATTTATTTTAAAATAGCTATTGCAGCAGTTTGCCTTCTTCCATAATTCACATAAACCGTTTTAAAATAAAAAAGGACACACGACTGGGAACACAGGTTCAGGTCAACTTCAGGATCAGAGGCTTTTCCGAAGCGCTGGGGATGCCGGGGTCTGAATCCCCGGCATCGGGTTGGCCGCGGGCGTCCAGTGGACACCACACTCTCGACCACTACGCCGCTTGAAGCATTCCCTACGGCTTCAACGGGTTTAAAAGTGTCAACTTCCCGTCCCAAACTGTTTCTTACTGTTATTATTAAAACAGCTGTCAGCTGGGCTCCGGTGACCTCTTTGTACAACCGTTTATTCAACGCTTTGGGATCCTCGAGGATGCGTCACGGCGGGTTACCCTCGAACGAGCGCCGAGAGCCCGGCGGGCCGCCGGTCCGCAAGCGCCGGCCCCGCTCACCCGCGCCACCCTCCCGGCCTGACTCGGTCCCCGCGGCTCAGGCTAGGCGCGCCCCCGCTCCGCCCCGCCCCGCTCCGCTCCGGCGGCGCCCCGGGCCGCGCACACCCGCTCCCCGCCCGCTCGCTCGCTCGCACACGCGCCGCGGCCCCGCCATGTTCCGGGAGCGGCGCGGCCGCCCTCCCGGCCCCCCGCCCCCCGGTCCCCGCCCGGCCGCTCCCGCCGCGCCCCGGCCCCGGCGCTCCCGGCGGTCGTCCCGTCCTGTCAGCGCGGCGGGGCGGGGCGCGTCCTTACCTCGCTCTGGGGAGGGGACGGGAGCGGGCGCGACTGAGGGGCTCCTCCCGGGCGCCGGGGCCGGGGCTCGAAACCGCGCCCCCTCCTTCCTCCTCGCCTGTCGCCACGCCCCCCTCGCCCTCACGGACCCCAGGCACGGCCGGCGCGGGAGGGTCTACCCCCGGGACGAAGGCCTCGGCGCCGCCGTCGCTGTCGTGCCCTCCGCCACCTCCGCCGCAACCGCCGCGAACGCCGCCGAGGCCGGGCTCGAAAACATCTCCGGTCTCCGCCGTCCCTCACCACAGCCTGCTCGCTCCCAGGACGGCGCCGCCCGGCGATTGGCCGCGGCGCGGGCACGTGACGCGCGGGCACGGGACGGGCAGCGTGAGCGCCCCGCCCCCGGCCCGCCGCCCCCTTCCGTCCGCCCGCCCCGCCCGTGGCCCGCCGCTCTAGAGGCGCCGGGAGAAGCTTCCCGAGCCGGGGGCGGGGGTCGGGGCGTACCAAGTGGACGCGGGGCAGTGGGGTCGGTGGGGGACCGGGCGGAGCCCCGCGTCGCCGTCTCTTCTCCGCCGGCTCCGACCCCAGAAGGCAAGGGCTGAAAGAGCGAGGGAGTAGCGCAGGCGCCGCCTCGCCTTGTGCAGTGGCCACCACCGTGGCTTGACTGGAAACTTCTGGAAATGGCGGCGGCGACGAGGAAGAAGAGGCTCTGTCTACGTAGGGTATTCACACGTTATTTTTTGCGGGGGCGGGCGGACGAGTTTGCCAGCTGGAACCCGGGAGACCGACGCTGCGCCCCCGGCTGGAGGCGGAGGTGGGTGTCCGCCCGGCCCGCGGCGCGCGATGGGCCCGGGGCGTCCGGAGAGGCGGGCACCCGCTTCCGCGCACTGCGCCTGCGCGCCGTCCGGCCGCACCTGCGGGAGCCCGGGGGCCCGGGGACCCACGGGGCTGCGACGCGCCCTCACCTGCGCCAGGTGGGCCCGGGCCCGTCCCGAAAGCACATCCACGTGCACCTGCCCCCAGGCCTGCATGCACTGTGCAGTACGCCCTCCCCCAGTCACACGTTCGGATAACCTTTTTAGACAAATTTCGGTGCATTTTCCCCCAATCGCTCGGGGCACTGCCAGCTGGAGGACTGCGCAAAGGAAAAGTCACCGCCTCGGCAGCCCCGCTGCTGGCAGTCTGACTTCCTCTGGAGGTTAATCCGCGACAGTCTGTACTTGCCCTTATTTAACCACCGAAGGGATTACATAATCGGAGGGAAACCATTTTATTCTGAGTTGCTTCTGGTGGCTTTTTATTTACAGGGAGGTTAATCCGCGACAGTTTGTGCATGCCTTTATCTAACCATCAGAGGGCCCTCATCGTTGTGGCCTCTACAGCACGGGTTTGTGACTTAGTGAAGTTACGAGTTTGTCATTAATCAGCAGATGAGATATTTCAGACTTGACAGAGAAAGCTACATCCCAGCATTTAACTATATAAAGCATAAACTTGCATTAAAGATCACTATTTTTTCCTTTCCTACGTTTCTCCCATCTTTAAATACATCAGGTTCAATACGAGTAGTAAGAGTGCACCTTGTGGCTAGAAGTGGAACACTGTTACATTTAATTTGCATTTTTATGGCATGAAGTAACAAATCCACTAAAAATTTATAACC
This sequence comes from Tragelaphus eurycerus, assembly GCA_935064755.1. Taxonomy (NCBI): domain Eukaryota; kingdom Metazoa; phylum Chordata; class Mammalia; order Artiodactyla; family Bovidae; genus Tragelaphus; species Tragelaphus eurycerus. The sequence goes on from CAKXYN010000023.1 coordinate 22,195,332, forward strand.
AACTCGTCTGACTTCTCAAGTGGTTAAGTTGGTTCTCATTTAACTCGCTGTAATGACAAAAGCAATAACTATTTCTACAGCAGTACAAGCGTCAGTTAAAAACTGAAAGCAAATCTTGAATTTGCTGAAATCAGTTAACCATAATTTATGGCAATAACTACATGCACAGCCTTGTTACTTAAAAATCAGATTACGTGGGTGATTGTGATCCAAGGCATTGGACTAAGGACACTATCTATACAAAGTTCATTGTAGAAGTTTGTAAAATTTCTACAACTTGCAAAAAATTTTTAATTTAAACTATTAAGATTATATGTGACATAAATCAGCCACAATTTGTTATTGGAAAGGTTCAAATGAAACTTATGAAGGGAAGAGGAGCTAATTTTCCTTTTTAATGTGAAACTAGAAGTACAAATCAAGAAGGTAATTCTTATTATGGATATAATACGATAGAGGCCTGAAAAGAAGCTGGAGCTAGTTGACTATGTTGCTAAGGCTCTTCATTGTAGAGCCCTTTCATTAGCTCAAATCTCTTCAGCAAGTGGGCAAAATGTTTTTTTAATAGCACCAGGAGGTCAAGGATCCCAAGCAATAAACATCACTTTTAGCCAAGGTTAAGTTTTATCACACTTATTTAGGATTATTACTACCAGACACTTAAAATGTGCATATGTGGTATGTGAAATAGAAACCATCTGCAAAATTTACTTTTTCCAACTTACTTCTTACCGTTAGAATCAACTGCTGTTATGTTTTCTACATGAAGTCCAGTTAGATCATTCAAAAAATCCTGCCATATTTCAGGAAGGTGAATTAATAAAAATACAGTCTCAGTTATGGCTTACCATATTTATTGACAGTCTATACAGATGTAATGCTTGGGCAGTGAATACCCATATGATTGTCACTTGCTGTAGGATTTACTAGGACAGTCTCTCTGTCCAGTTACAGCAAGTATTTCTGAGAAACTGGTAGCCTTCCCTAGCAACATTCAGTAGCCACTGCAAAACCACCAAAAAAGCCAGGTATGAGAATTTTTGCCCAATAGGAAGAATGACAAGTTGAATTATTTGTTGCTTTATTTTTGTAATATGAACATTTCCTCCCTAAATCTCTCTTTTTTAAAAAAAAAAAACAGCATAGAGCTAGGAACTGAGAAGAGGAAATGAGGGAGCAAGTGGTGTTAGACACATCAACAACGCCAGCTTCTCTCTATCGGTTTGAGAAGCAGGCTAGGCTATAGCTGTCATCTCTAGCAACCGAAAACTGGCAAGGAGTTTTGAATCAGTGTGTTCATATATCTTTGGAACCATCGTGGATTACTGTAATGAAATTCTACCTGCCAGATGTTTTTAAATCTATCTGTAATTATTAAAAACCAGTGCTCTTGTGTAAAAAATTGGTACAATTTTCAAGAAGAATGGGCAAAAAAAATTTAAGCAAGATTCAACTCAAAATCCTAATACGTACTACTGTAGTGCAATGTAAGTGATGATCTAAAAGTATGTTTTGATAATGGTATAACAGTATGCCTATAAAGACCTAAAACAAATTTTCTGCTTCTAAAATAGAACATAATAACCAATATCCTTAATACATAACTTGTTTTCTCAACCAGTATCTGAAACCTTCCCCTACTTGGGAAAAAAAAAGTCAAGAATGTTAGACAATTTTTACAATAGTTAAAGGAATTTATTTAAATTTTTCATAATTTTTAATTTTTTCATATGTATTTTTTCATAATTTCAAGTAAAAACCTAACAGCTAACAAAGAGAAGATAGACTGTTTTTTTAAAAAAAGATAAAAATAATAATAAAAGCATTCCATTGCCTATGGGAAGAAGGTCTGAAGGCCCTGGGGCAGAAGGGAGCATTTTCACTGTGTTATTTTTTTGTGCCTCTTGAAAAATTACTTTTGCTGTTACCTTCTTAGGTGAAAAATGAAAATCCATAAAGGCAGTCTCAAAAAGTAAAATGTTTGTTCATGTTTTTAAGCATCATATACTCATCTGTCATATGACTAAGGCCAACCAGTGACGTGGAGAAATCCTGAAACAGTTGGATTATTTAGATCTACCCCTGAATTAAAGCTGGCTATTAATTTTTTATTCCAGCTTGCAAAACTCATAGCTAGTTTCCTGAACTGGATGTTATACATAAAGGGTTTTATTCTAAGTTGTAGTATGCATTCGGTTTCTAAGCTTTTAATATGCATTCAACTGAGGAGGATATTTCCCATTCCCACTGAACTTTAAAACTTAAGTTATACTTCCAGTTCCTTCCCCTAGTTAGTTTTTGTGTACCTGCAGTGTCAGAAGAGTGAAGAATACTGTCAAAGTGTTTTGTACCTTCCTTCTTTAAAAATAATAAACAGTACATCTAAAGACAATTACCTCATCATTGCTACACCTACAGTCTGCTTGACATATCACTTACCAGTTGAAATTACAGTAACTTTGTGCCACAAATATAAAAATGTTTAAAGAAAATACTAACAAATAAGGTTTATAGAGAGATCATATTAAGATTTGGCTATGGCTAAAGATGGGAGAGCAAAATATACTTGAAATTTGACAGAATTTTTATTTCACAGTACCCTAATATTGATAAAAGTGAAGAGGCAGTTGAAAATGGTGCTCTGAAGTTCTGACATGATACTTAATAGCTGTAAGTTGCTAGGTTACAAGCAAGGTGTACACAGATGTAAATGAACAATAAAAAGTTTAGGTAGATAGGAGATTCATATTTTATTTCTCCACTGACATATTTACAGCGAATATAAATTAAAGGCCTGCTTGCACACCAAACCCAGGTCCTTTTGGTGGTTCAGTCAAAGAGGTAAGACCTCCAGCTGGCTCACAGGAGAAGCGTCCACTCCTGAAAGAAAAGTAACATTAAGCTGACTGCTAATGATTACCATTTATAACTGTTACCTCACAACAGCCCAGATAAGAAACTATTTCTCTCCTAAGAACAAGCATGGACTATTTAATCCAAACATCACTACTACTGCAAGATTTTCACTTCCTAAATATGAAAACTGATGTATAAAAATATGAAATATGAAAAATATAAAAATAATCCTAATACTAGTTCTCACTCAGCAATGAACATGTATCAGTGGCTCATTAAATCTTTACAACAATGCCAAGAGACTAGGGACACTGGCCAGACTGTTTTATAGACACAGAAACCAAGGCTGGGTTGAGTCAGCGTCTGTCCAGAGATGAGAGCTAAGAACTCAACCCCAGAGGACATTTTCAAAAATCATGTTTTTATAAACTAGAGCACTACATTTATTCTTTTTATATTTGAATTTTATTTTGACTTGAGATTCATTGTCACAGGGAACACATACTTAATATACTATATTTGGAAACAGAAACAATTATTTGAGAGATTTGAGGGTTTGGGAGGATGTCCCTTAGAAGCAATGAAGATGAAATTAATTTGTATTGATGTTTTTAAAGGCTAGATTATTAGTATTCTTCAACAGTAGGCTCCAGATCAGGGTGGCTACCACAGCCACAAAGAAAACATGAACAGGTCCTCCTACAGTTCTATGAAGAGAGGCAGCAAGAGGTAGATGAACCTGTCCTCTTTTCACCCCCACACATACTTTCCCAGGTCCTCTTTCAGGCTCAACCTCTGTCCTGTCTGACCTCTGCTGCTAGAGCCTCGCTCAGCACCTATTCCTGTTTCACCCTCGTATTCCCTGGCTTTGTTCATTTACCTTGTTCCTGCCACAGATTTCAGCTGAAGAACTTACTCAATTAAATCTTTTTATTCCCTCTGGCTTTGCCCTTCACGTTCTGTCATCAATCTTACAAGTCTATTTTTAGAGCCCTAGAAAATCATTTGTTGAGGGGACAGGAAAATGACCCCACATAATCATTTATAAGGTCTTTCAAGATATTATATTACATAATGCAAGTAACTAGTGTAGTACAATAAAGAATACCTACAAAGTCAGAAATCAGTTAATATATCTGCATTATAGGTTTACTATGAAAGCCAAATACAAAAGCAGTCACTACACTATCTGTTAGAGCCTAAAATTAAAGTTGTAGGGTAAGTGGCAAAATGCTATAAAAACAGTATTTTGCTTTGTAATTTTTTTTAATGTTAACTGGTAGCAACCCCCTCTAGTATTCTTTCCTGGAGAATTCCATGGACAGAAGAGGAATCTGGTCGGCTACAGTCTATGGGGTCGCAAAGAGTCAGCCACAACTGAGCAGGCACACTTGCTCCTCTTGACTACCAGTAAAACAATAAATTAATTCACTTTGAGGGACCTCTCTTTCTTCCCCTATGTTCCTTCTTGTGGAAGATTTTTTCTGTACCCCAAAGAATGCTGTAAAATTTTAAATATCTTTTTAAAACTAAATATGAAGAATTCAAGTTGGATTTAAAATTAGTTTCAGATAATACATACTAAAAAACAACCTCTATTCATAAATAATTTGAAAGCAGGGTTAGATGTTATGTTCAATACTTTAAAAACAACCCCTAGCACACAAATATTTATAAATGTCAAAAGAAGGAATATTGTATTACCATCAGTTTAGCATTTTCTTTCTAGCCATCATTTACCAAAATAAAAGCAGTTCTGAACCACAGAGACAGTCATCTTTACCAGTTCTGGCCAGAGTATACGTGATAGCAGGGCTCAAAAGTCAGTTACCATGGAACCAGTTTCACAACTAGCACCTCTGTCAAATATTAAAGGCAGAGCACTTTATTATAAAAATACTAATAAGAAATAGCCAGATTTGGATAATTTAAAGAATAACTATAGCTGTATTTTGATTACTGCCATTTTATTCACTTAAAAAATTTTGGCTGCACCACGTGGCATGTGTGATCTTAGTTCCCACTCACTATGTCCCTGCAGTGGAAGTGCAGAGTCCTAACCATTGGACAGCCAGGGAACTCTCTATCTGAACTTTTTAAATAAGAGGTAATAAGAAGGAAATAAAAATAGACTGAGAAACCAGTAATTCTTAAGTCTTTGGCTCAAATATGGAACAATGTCAAAAACTCCCACTGAAGAACTATTTAAAATTACTGATAAGCAACATCCCTATTATTAGATGTCGAAAATGCTTAACAGTGCTACTTAGTTCCTGTTTATTAATGTTCAATGTTACAGTACCTCCTGGATTAAAAACAAACTCTAATTTTACCCCTGGTAATCTCATCCAGGGGCTTCCCTGGTGGCTCAGACTATAAAGAATCTGCCTACAGTCCAGGAGACCCAGGTTCAATCCTGGACAGAGGAGTCTGGTAGGCTACAGTCCCTGGGGTTGCAGAGTTGGACACAACTGAGCTACTAACACACACAATCTCATCCAGACTTATAACTTTAAATGCCATCTATTAATACAAAAACTAACAAATCCCCAATGTGTATTTCCAGCCCTAATGTATTCCCTAAATTCCAAGCTTGTATCTACCTTTTAGCCACTCTACCATGAATGTCTAAGTAGGCATCTCAAACACGCTAAGTAGCACATCCAAAACAAAGTGACTTTTCTTCCCTAAATTTGCCCTACCTCAAATCTTTAGTTAAAGGAATCAGAGGTACTTATACTAAAAAGTCAGGAAGCATTCATAATTCCTCTGTCCCACAACATCCATTAAATTTTAAACTATTTTTTACACAGCAACTAGGACAATACTTTTAACAAGATCACACCTATCATTCCCTGCTGAAAACACTCAACAGTTTTTTATACTGAGGATTCAACCCAAATTGCTTACCTGGGTCTCTACCTCTGATCTGTTCCACCCTTTTCCTCCCTCATCACCTCACTTCAACCATAATGTCGTCTTACCTTTCCTCCAGGACCTTAACACATCTTTCCCCTCTAAAACATTGTTCTTCCAGATTTTTACATGATTCCTTTGGGCTTATTTAGGTCATTAACTTACCACCTCAGAAAGGCCTCCCCTGACTAAATTTACCTCCAATCATTCTCCCAGCATTTATTATTCAGATATTACATCAATTAAAGGACTTCCCTAGTGGCTGAGACGGTAAGGCATCTGCCTACAATGTGGGACTCCCGGATTCAATCCCTGGGTTGGGAAGATCCCCTGGAGAAGGGAATGGCAGCCCACTCCAGTATTCTTGCCTGGAGAATCCCATGGACAGAGGAGCCTGGTGGGCTACAGTCCATGGGGTCGCAAAGAGTTGGACATGACTGAGCAACTAAATTTTCACTTTACACCAGTTGTCTTCATCACTAGAATATAAAATATATGACGACTTTACCTTGTTCATAATTTGTACACACAACCTAAGACAGTGACTGGCACATAGCATGTATCCAGAAATATTTGTGAAACGAATGCTGAGGGAATGCAATAAAGTAGGCAAAGCAAGAGAAATACTGTATGTTAAATGACAAGAGGTTTCACTTCAGCAGCTTCCATAATGGAGACTGATTCTTCAAAGTGGAAATGTTTTATTCCTCAAAATATTTTCAGTGTAGCCCAAGAAAGTGAGGAACCAGGAAGAGAATGCCAAGCCTCTTTTAAGTAAATTCATTTCAAGTGTTGAAAGAAGAGTATGTTTTTTAGGGGCCAGCTTGCCTTTGCTAAACTTAAGTTATCCTGAACTGACTTCTTTTTCTCATTGTATGTTCGTTGTTTAGTCATGTCCAACTCTATGCAACCCCATGAACTATAGCCCACCAGGATCCTCTGTCATGTTCTAGTCAGCCAGAACACTGAGGGAGTACTTCCAGCAGACCACAAAACCATGCATAGCCTCTTGACCTAGTAATTCAACCTCAGAGAATTGTTGTTTACAACAAAAAGTAGGAAAATATATTTTAATACAGTGTCATAAAGGTCACATCATAGTTGTCTCTATATCAGAATACTATATGGCCTTTAAAACCTACAAATATGTTGAGACAAGGAAAATTTTATGACATAAGCAGAAAGAAAAAATATACAAAGGGAATATGACTATTAAAATATGCAAACATTGCTAGTATTAAGAGAGAATTTTAAGTAATGTGAAAACTTAGATAAGGAATAGGAGTTTGTTTGGAAGCAAAAGTTCAGGGTGAAAACAGAAAGGAATAATTAGAATAACACAACCTGGATAAACAATGTTTAAGTTGAAAAAGATCTAGATATTCTAACTGATTGTAAGCACAATGTAATGGTATAATGATGTGAGGTAAGAATTGTAATTAGGCTGCATTATTATAAGCATGGTATCTGGATTAAAGATGACAGTCCCACAGTGCTCTACATGCTGAGTACGTATCTCAAATACTGTGATTAGGCCAAGTAGCACATTAAGAAAGTCATCAGCCAACTAGAAGACATACAAAAGAGGGAGACCAAAACTATGCCATGTAAGGAAAAACAACGAAACAACTGTGGATATTAAGATATGCGAAAAGATATGAGGAAGATGATATAGCTGTTTTGAGTAACTAAAGAGCTGTCATTTGGAAGAGGTCTAAAAATTATTTTGTGTTTGTTCAAAGGAGAGAATCTTGGGACCTCTATATGGAAAAGAGGAAGACAGGCATTGAGTCAAATTCTGGCAGCATGAACTTTTAAACAATGAAATAGGTCTCTACTTGTAGTAAATTTGCCTTCTTTATAAATATCCAGGTATATACCAGATGATTATCTGACAGAGTTTTAGAGAGGGTAAAAAAAATCATTTCTTTAAATGACAAGTTGGTTTAGACAGCATTCAAGGCTCCTGAAAACTCCCAAAGACTTACGGTATAAAATTTTTTAAGTTTACATGAAAGACTAACTTAGGTTAAGCCATTAAAATTTATTAAAAAGAAATTAAAAAAAAATACCTCGGCCCAGGTTTTGGGATTTTGCCAGCCTTCAGTTCATCAATAATTTCTTCAATATCTTTAGGTGTCAGATCCTCCTAGGAAAAAAACATAGAACAGTCATATTAAAATTACATCCTACTACTAAAATCAGTGTGAATCCCTAGTATCAGTTTATTATTGTTTATCCCAGCTCACGAGTTACTTACCAAGGCAGCACACCTGAGTAATTCCTAGACACAGCCTGTCCTGCCAGATGCAATCGCAGTAGGAGCTGTAGCTGAAGGGGCAGCACAGAGCGGTGCTCTGAGGGGGCCAGTTCTGCATTTGAGCTCAAGTTCCAGCACTTACTAGCCAATCTTAGAGAAATTACTCAGCTTCCCCAAATTTGTTTCTTCATTTCTCAACTGACTTCAGAATGTTTTGAGGTTTAAAAGCGAAAATACATAAAACAGAACACAGGCACGCACACGCTCAACAAATGCTATATCCCTGAAGAATCGGCGAGATGCACTGGCATTCATAAACAGTACATGCCCAGTATCTATCGCTAAGCTAAAGACCTAATACTCTAGTGATATCTTCTTGATTTCACAGGTGAAATTCAACCTGTTTCAAACTCCACTTAATTTTCCAAGGGAAAAGTAATTTTGGACACATTTATTTAAAAAATTCTGACTGTCCAATCCCCATTTCAACCAGAGCAGCTTTGTATTTTGTACTGTGTACACCTGTGTAAAATTCTGACCTTTAGAAAGGATTCTGTTATTTAAAATAATAAATACAATTAAAACACACAGACACACTCCTAACCCTGGCTGCACGATAGTTTAGTCAAAACAGAACAGGGCAAGATTAAAATAAGAGGAAAATGCCGAAACTACGTTATATCCCCTCTACCCCTCTATTAAGTCCTTAAGATGTTTTGAGGCCTCTGGTACTAGAATAGAGTATAATGCTTCCACACAGTGTCTTCAGTGCCTTGCCATACAGAAGCCCTTTAACAGATGATAAACATTTATAGAAATAAAAACTGCTTAGAGTTTGAAAGTGGAGAAGGCAATGGCACCCCACTCCAGTACGCTTGCCTGGAAAACCCCATGGACAAAGGCGCCTGGTAGGCTGCAGTCCATGGGGTCACTAAGAGTCGGACACGACTGAGAGACTTCACTTTCACTTTTCACTTTCATGCATTGGATGGAGAAGGAAATGGCAATCCACTCCAGTGTTTTTGCCTGGAGAGTCCTAGGGACGGGGGAGCCTGGTGGGCTGCCATCTATGGGGTCACACAGAGTCGGACACGACTGAAGTGACTTAGCAGCAGAGTTCGAAAGATGCTCAGAACCTCAAAACTGTAAGGAATCTTTAAACTCATCTAGTGATTTTTACCCCCACAACTCTTTATTATGAAAATTTGAAAAGTATACATGAATAATCATGAATGAAAGTCGCCCATTTGTGTCGAACTCTTTGAGACCCCATGGACTGTACAGTCCATGGAATTCTCCAGGCCAGAATACTGGGGTGGGTAGCGTTTCCCTTCTCCAGGGGATCGTCCCAACCCAGGGATCGAACCCAGGTCCCCTGCATTGCAGGCAGATTCTTTACCAGCTGAGTCATGAGGGAGGCCCACATGAATAATCATATTTCTTGTCATATCTGAATTATGTATAATATGCCTCTGGTTTTGTGTTTGTACTATACCATTTAAAAACAAGCTACAGAACGACACTTCACCTTAATAACCACAGCAGGCATCTCCTAAGAACTTTTTTTTTGGGCCATGCCACGTGACTTATGGGATCTTGGTTCCCTGACTAGGGATTGTACTTGGGCCACAACAGTGAAAATGTGGAGCTTTAACCACTGGACCACCATGGAACTCCCAGAATATTTTTAAATGTTCTTAAATAAAACAATGCAATTATCACACCCAATTAACAATAATTCCTTAATAAAATCAAATGTTAAGACCATATTCAAATCTACCCAACTATCCTCAAAATGTATTTTATATTTTTTCCCTAATTGGTAGCCATTCAAAGTTTATGTGACTATTTCATTTTATCCACCAGTCAACTGAGATCCATAAAAGTTAACTGCCTTACCAAAGACCATACCACGACTAACTGAAAGAAGCTCTTGCATAAACCCATAGTATACTATATTTAAACTTACAGTGCTTCATACAAAGCCTTGACTGTCTAATTCCTGCTTAAATTAAGATCCTCCTGATTATGAGTAAATGGCAGAAATGTAGGCAAGGGAAAGTTACTGTCATATTTTTAAAAGGTATTTTTTTTTACATATGAGAAAGAGGGGGTAAGAAATTTGAATCACCATCATTAAAATGAAGAAAATCCCTATAGGTAATAAAAGTATCCTAGAAAGGTAAAATGCCGAAGAAGTCCAATTTCATCTTCATTTAAAATAAAATCATAGATTTCCATTTCAGGCATGGCAGGCTAGCTATCCTGACTGCATGTCCTGCTGTTAACAACTATAAATGCTGAATAAAATAAAAAACAAAAACTTTAAAATTTTATTAAGACATTGACAAGGAAAAAGTACTCAGAGGTCCAAAACTCAATGAAAACTTAGGGAGACAAGTGAACACCAAACAAACTTGGCTTCAGGGTGTCCCAGCCTACATGGGCAAGGGACAAAGTCACAGACACAGGAGGGCATCCAAACCACACAAAGTGGAGACACCCAAAGGGTACATTCTCAATATAAAGGAAACCAGAAATTAAAACTGCCCCTCAAAACACCCTGCTAGTCTGGAACCTTACACTTCAGGGGAAGAAGAGGGAGGATATAAGGAGAGGAGATATCTTTTGGGCCAGTAGTATTTCCAGGAGCAAGACAGAAGCAACATCAACTTCTGGAAGAATCTACCTTCAACACGGGCCTAAAAGAATTTCCATAAAGAAACTTCTAAGAGTTATGAGCTAATAAGATATTATGAATGAAAACCATGATATAATTAGGGTAGCAAGGAATTAAAAAAGATAACTAGAAAACGCCACACACCTGGATATTAATACTTCTAAAACAAAATAGGTCAAAGAAATAAAATTGCAAAATTTTAAAATATTGAGAACTAAATGATAAAAATATTACTTATCAACACTTGTGAGATCCAGCTAAAGCAATTTTTAGAGAAAGGTATGGTACCATCTCTCTAAAATTTTTAAAACACACAACACAGTATGATTACCATGCCTGGATACATAGATTTTGAAAGTTTAAAAAACACATACAGGAAGAATACACACTAAATTTATGATAGTGGTTATCTCTGGGAATGAAAGGAAAGGAATAGGATTTTGAATGGGGGTAGGGGAAATTTACCCTCAGGTATAGCTTATTTCTATGTAATGGCAACCCACTCCAGTATTCTTGCCTGGAGAATCCCATGGACAGAGGAGCCTGGAGGGCTATAGTCCATGGGGTCAAGCACAGTACATGTATAATAACAATGATAAAAATTATAATACCTGAAGCACATGTGGCAAAATGTTATCTGTTAAGCTGTGGTGTTTATTTTTTGTATTTAAGTTTTTGTAAGTTTTTAAAATGTATCTTGGAGTTAAATGTAAAAATGTTTAATGATGATAACTTTTTTTGGATGACAACTTTTGAAAAATGTTCTGGTGGATAAAAATGAGGAAGCTAAAACTGACATATTTTTATTAATAATTATTTGATTTTTAATAAACTTTGAAACCACAAAAAAACCCTTCAATATTTATACCAACAGGAAATCAAGTATTTTAAATATAATGTCATACAAGTTTAATTTACATTAAATAAATACTCACATAGTAGTTGTCATTTATTTGAACCATTGGTGCATTTACACAGGCCCCTAAACATTCGACTTCTATAAGAGTGAAAAGTTTGTCAGGTGTAGTCTCTCCAACCTTTATTCCTAAAAGTGTAAATAAGCACTGTAAGGATCAGATAATATTTTAATTGCAACATAGTTTAAGGAAAAAAACAAAACCAACCCATTACAGAGGCATGTAAAAAGTATTTAAGAGCACTGGATTTCTTAAATTAAACAAACTCTGTATAATTATTATAGAACATTCAAGGATTTCTTAAGTGGACCTGTTCCTTTTTCAAACAGTCAAATTTCAAGGGCCTCATCTCCAGTGTTTGTTGTTACATAACAGTGTATCAGACCATATAAATTTTGATCATTGATAATTAACCTACTATTGTACTGTAGCTATACAATCAGACTGGGGAAGACTCAGAAAACAGTTAATGTCAAAGATCATTAAGAATGTGAGGACAGTAAATACTCTCAAATCTTTAGGGAAGGCATTTTGATAAAATCTGACCCGGCCAGTCTACATTTTGGAAACCACCTTCATGCACTTGGACAAGTATGCAAAGAGATACATATGTGAAAGTAACTGTGGCATAATTTAACTTATATAGAAAAATGAGGCAGAAATACATATTATAATAGTCAAAATCAAGTGCAAAAAAGCAAACAGACATATTACAGGTATGTATTCAACAATGAAAATAATTAAACAACATTAACTCTAAAACTGATATACCCCACTGTCATCACAAATTTACCTCACAAAACTGTACCTCAGAGGTCGAGGGATGGAATTTTAAGCAGACTTCAACCTCTGTTTTATATACTTTAATACTGTCCAACTATTTTTACAGCATGCAAGTACTTTATATTCAGTAACAACAAGATTAAGAAACACCTCCTTTTACTTCATTTGATATATACAGTGATAAATGTGACAATGGCAGTTTGCCCCTGTAGTAACATCTTCTTCCACACTTCCCTTCCTGAAGCATTCTTCCTGTTCCAAATCTTATTTGTTCCAAGTCTTGTTTGGAAGAATGAGGATAATACAGTCACTTCATGTGCCACATGCTATCACACAATGAGTGAAACTTACTTTTCTAAGCAACAAACACTTTAAAATTTTAAGAAGCTTTTCAAACATACTCAATGATTAGGAAAGAAAACATGAAAACTCAGCTTTGAGAATGAGAACTAAAGAATACAGAATAGGAAGAAATAATGGTGGGCAAAAACAGTAAGACAAAAATTTACTCATCAAGTACAGATCCAGTATGATAGTAAAAGTTAGAAAATTTAGGTAGAAAGAGGTCACATTTCAAAAGACAAATCTATTTTTTATAAACATTATAAATATACTGTGCCCCATACCAAGTTTTTTCTGAATGGCTTCCAGTATGCTGTCGGAGTTTCGGAGCATGCAAGGTGTGGTAGTGCAGACTTGAATGTGATACTTTCCAACAGGCTTTCGATTATACATTGTATAAAAAGTTGCTACTTCATACACTCTCATTGGAGGTACTTGTAAAATTTCTGCAACCTAAAAAATTTTAATAATATGGTTACAATGTTTATTAATTGAGTTTTAGATATGTCATAAAAAACATTAATTTCAATACTGCTTCAATTTGGTAAAAACCAAAAAAGTTCTTTAGAAGCAGAAACTACATCTGTATTTGATATCTGCGAGGCTTAAGTCCTTCAATTTTGACACTTAAAAATCACACATATATCCAGGTCTTGACATGAAAAAAGAACTCGTTAAATGGCATTTCAAATAATGACAAATATATTAAACTTTTTCTTATCAGGGATTCTAAAGGAAATGTATTCTCAAAAGACATCTAACCCTGGGCTCACTCCTGCGGTACTAAAGTAGCTATGCTGAATCTAATTCTGTGGTACTAAATCAGGCTTACACCTCTGAACCTGGGGAACTCTCTCAAAATATACAAGCTGGCATCCACTCAATGGGATAATTGTAAGGCCCTGGTGTCTAACTAAAATAGTTCTCCTGAGCTGCTGTTGTGCACTTCCCTATACCTTGGTGATGGTTAAGTAACAATAAATGGGCCTCTGCATACTGTTTTTGTTGTAAGGTTGGGCTTTTCTTGGAGGGGAAAGGGCAGTAACATTAAAAGTCTCAAAGTGGAAAGAATTTTGATTCTATTCTCTGTATGCTATTTCTTCCTCTCGTGTACATACACATCCAGTTCTACATAGAATAGGACAATATTTTTAAAATGTTTTCACATTGGTTTCTCATTTATTTTGCTCTGCTAAGCTTGACACTCAGCAAGACTTTCAACAAGCTTACCATTATCAAAAACATAAATTTTTCAAAAAAACGTTATTTATGATTAGAAACACACCTAAATCATCACTAAGGAAGTTGGCTGTTATAAAAATAATGAGGAATTTAGAAATGCCCCCAAACATTTATTGAAATAAAAAAGCACTTATGTTTACTAAGTATATTACTAACCAAACTTGCTTTATAACATTTTTCATAATCAAAACAAATCAACAAGGGTCCACAACACTGTTAAGAGTACCGTGCCAAGTAAATAAGAGATCAATGAACTCTTAAATTTGCATCCAGGATTCCATTAGATAAACTGAGGACGTTCCTAGACTCTAAAAAAGACTCTTAAGACATTCCCCTTGTCACAATGAGAAAGTGACAAGGGGAATGAAGCACAGCAGAATCTCTGCAGAAGTCAGTCAAGTACAAACTGCACAGAATTAGAGATGAGTCAGCCTCAACTCTACCACTTAGAAATAATATAATAATTGGAAGAGCTCTATCTAGTCCAGAATCATCACCACAGATGAGCAAGTCCAGAGAAAAATCAGATCTCTGAGCTCAAAGTAAAATATATTTTCCATTATATCAATGGAATAATAATCACACTGGCTTATTAGCCATGTGATTCTCGCAAGAATCAAATAATATATATGGCTTTGTATTACACTCATAAATGATACACTATAACATAATACCATACAAATGTAGTTACATTAAAAGGATATGAATAAACTTGAAATCTGGATTACTGCTGAAAACACTATTAGGAAAAAATGAATCCTAAAATATGCGTGAATATACTAACTGTATTTAAATGGGTCACTCAAAAGATTTCCCTAGGTTGTTGATTCCAAGCTGCCATAATCAAATGTCACAAATACCATGTATTATAAGGATTTTAATTAAAGCCGAAGGCCAAAAATGTAAAGTGTTAAAAAGATTCACATTAGCTGCGAGCAGATCTTTTTCTCTGCAATTTTAGTATTTAAACAGTACATTCCTTTTCAGAATATCTTGACAGCAAATTATACATATTTGGGATCTTTTTTTATTCTCAAAGACAAGAAAATAAAAAGCCACTTTCACTCTGATGCCCTTACTATTTCTTGCAAGGATAAAAAGCTCCACCCTTTCAGTTTTCTGCATTATTAAAGGAACCAACAGAAACATAAATATAATTTAGGGTATGAAATATATAAATGATTTGTTGTTGTTCAGTTGCTAAGTCGTATCCAACTCTTTGCAACCCCATGAACTATAGCACACCAGGCCTCTTTGACCCTTATTATCTCCCCGAGTTTGCCCAATCCCGGAGAACTTCAAATTCCTGGATTATGACATTAATGATCGTCAGAGAAATTTCCACATAAAGAAGTTACTATACACAACCTCTCCTCTTTTTGAACTAACACAAAAATGAAGTACCTTGTTCATAGCAGAGATGGGCAGCCATCCATTCTGTCTCTGGGCTAAATCCAGAACTGGAAGCACAGCTGCTGCCTTATGCCCTTCTGGGTAGTTTTTCACAATGGCCTCTATCCTCTGTATCAGAGAAAAAGCACTTGTTTTTAATATCTCGAAGATACTAAATATCCTGTAAGTTAATTATAACATTAATTAAGTCATACCTTATAGTTTTCTGGTGTGAAATCAAATGGAGTTTCTGGGTTATTCTCAGGAGTATCTCTGTGCTACATAAAAAGAAAAAAACATTTCTCAAAATTATCAAAATTCCCTGAAAAGTGTGAACAACTTTGTACCTTACTACTACTGATTATTTAATTTCTTCACTTTGATTCAAACATGATATATGTCAATCTATCCTTGCTTCAAAAGCAATGGCTAATTATTAACTACATATCTGATAAGTATGACTACCAAAATAATATTAGCAGAATTAAAAAATTTAGACATTTTCAAAATCACCCTTTGTAAGTTATAAGAAGTAGCTTTAGGATCAAAAACCAAAAAAAGTGTAATGCAACTTGACGAGAGAATATGATCTTCTAACGTAGTGTAATTACAAAAAATTACCGATTATTGGAAAGCCTTATGAAATTAAGACACAAAATTTTGAGTGTGACAATATGTACATTTTTCCAAAAGAATGTACCAGATTATCAAAGGGACCCACTACCTACTACAAAAGCACCATCTCTTCCCAACCAACAGAAACTAGCCCACAGATAGTTTTCCATAACAGAAACTAGCCAACAGCAAGCTTTATTTCCTCTCCAATAAGAGCAGGCCCTTTTCAAACACTGACAAGAAATGGCATGTCAACAGGAAATCAAATGAGTCACACTGAGATTAAAACTTACATCAATTAATGTTTTGTATATATGGTGAAACAGAACTGAATCCCCTAATTTGTCAACTCTCAAAGTTCTGCTTTTTCAAGGACATGGAAAAGGAAACAAAGTTTCTTTGGACAATTATCTCAGATATTTTCAGACGAAGACAACAAAATGGAGAGCAGGACTCTACTTATTATTAACAGTATGGCTAACTCATTTATTAAGATTCAGCCTAAAATAATTCATTTTCCAAAACTATACCATCAACTGAATTATCACACAACTCCACTAAACTGCCCTTAAACAGATTGATTTCTGAAAAATGTGCCTTTACTTAGTCTTTCTGAATTGTGCAACCAATCAATCTCTACCTGTAGTGAAACCCTGGAAACCAAAAACATGAAGGACAACTGCCAATGTATTGGCTGTATTACTGAAATCCATGAGTTTTAAGCTGGTGCCATTTTGAGATTCCCCAATTTGCAGCCTCAGAATCTTCAGTCAGCCAACATAAATGATCTTGAAAAATCCACAGTATGACAAGAAATCAGGTTAGGGCTCACAGTTATTTCACCAAGGAATAATCTAAATTCTTAATCCCAGGGTGGCCCTGGTACCAATTTAACTTGAAATGCAGTGAATTCAATTAACTATATTTAAACTCCCACAAACTCCCACTCCAGCAAACACCAAAGATGTTGCTCTTTAAGATAGTTGCATTTAACCACACTTCCAAGTCCGTTCATTCTGAAGAAATCTTAGTAATTACTTACCACAAATAAGGCTCCTCCTGCTCCATTCTGAACAGCTGTCTTATGCAGATTTCTTATATGTTTTCCCTAAAATTTTAAGAAAGTTCAGTAAATCAAATGCCTTATGAAATTTTAAGATCAGTAATTTAAAAAAGAATCAACTTATAAAGTAAGTTGAACTTCCCTCATGGCTGAGCGGTAAAGGAAATGCAGATTCAAAGGTAAGGTTTCTACCTTGCTTGCCTACAGTAACACACAATAGTCAATCGAAGAGCCAGAACCACAAGCTAAATCTTCTACGTTATTTTGCAGGCAATTGCAGACCTAATGTACCATTAACTTACTGTTTTTCACTTATGTCTGAATCAAATTGGATGCCAATTTTTATTCGCTATGGATCTTCATAAACATGTTTCATTCTGTAAAAATCTACTGAACGTTACCCCCTTTTCAATTCTTCATTACTTTAGAAAATCCAGCCATAAAAGTATTAGTTCAGAAAGCTGCTCATAATTGACCATACTCAATTACTTTGGAAGGAATCCATTTGATTACTCTTTTTTTTTTCCCTTTCAGCATGAAGGCAAGTCCCAGTCTATCACATGATGGGCAGCTAAAACTCCAAGAGAAAAACTACAGCCTTAATGTCTTAGGCTTCAAAATCACTGTGGACAGTGACTGCAGCCATGAAGTTAAAAGACGCTTGATGCTTGCAAGAAAAGGTACAACAAACCTAGACAACATAATAAAAAGCAGAGACATCACTGCTAACAAAGGTCTATATAGTCAAAGCTATGGTTTTTCCAGTAGTCATGTACAGATATGAGAGTTGGACCACAGTGTAGGCTGAGCACCAAAGAATTGATGTTTTTAAACTGCAGTGTTGAAGAAGACGCTTGAGAGTCCCTTGGATAGCAAGGAGATCAAACCAGTCAATCCTGAAGAAAATCAACCCTGAATATTCACTGGAAGGACTGATCCTGAAGCTGAAGTTCCAATACTTCAGCCACCTAGGCAGAGCTGACTCAGTGGAAAAGTCCCTGATGCTAGGAAAGATTGAGGGCAGGAGAAGGAGGCGACAGAATGAGATGGTTGAATGGCATCACCGACTCAAGAGACATGAGTTAGAGCAAGCTCCAGGAGATGGTGATGCGCAGGGAAGCCGGGCATGCTGTAGTCCATGGGGTCACTAAGTTGGACACAACTTAGGGAATGAACAACCACCACCACCACAGGAGGGGGGATAGGCAAGTGGGAAATCCGGAAAAAGAAAAAGCCAGAAAGAAGCCCCCAGTTCTGTGACTGACTCCAAACAGTCTAGCTACAAGAGCTGAACCGATATGTGAGCTGCTGCCCACAAGGGAGCCAGACTGCAGTCTGAGTCAAGTTAATAGCCTACCTGCAACAATAACTACAGCAAAATACTCTTTGGAGGAATTTTAAAAATTCATAACCTCTATGACCATCATTCACAATATCCAGGACACAGTCAAAAATTATTCAACACACAACAAAAAAGGAAACAACTCATTTTCAAGAAAAAAAGACAACCAGTGGAGATTACCAAACAATTTCAAAATGACTACAACAGTGCTTAAGGACATAAAAATATCTTCAATGAATGAAAAGACAGAAATAGAAACCATAAAAAAAGAACCAAATGAAAATTCTAAAACTGAAAACATAATCCATGAAAATGCCACAACCCTTTCACCTCTATGAAAGTAATTAGTGGCTTGGCAGTGAGGCAGCATCAGTTGTAAAGTGATGTCAACAATACAGAAAACGCTGGGCAATTTACTTAAGGAAAGATGGAAATAAGTCTATTCTGAGTAGCTTTTGGCTCCATATTTCATAATTTTTAGGCAATTCTTGACAATCATTCAGTAAGTTATTACTGCACAGAAACGAAAAATAAAGTTCAAGGACATTAAAAATTATGGCTCAAAGTCACACAGGTGTCCTCCACTAGACACAGTACTAAATTCTGGATATTTTTAAATCAATGACAAGCTGAAAAAGGCCTGTGGCTGAAGAAATTGGCAGCTAGCTAATAAAGCTGCAATTATAACAAAATAAGCAATTTCTTTGAAAATGTAAATGATTCCCTTAAAAGTTTCTCTTTTAGGAAAGGAACTTCATTAGTGAACCTTTTTACTCATATATTTCTGGACTTTTGCTAGGTCATATGATATCCCAATATTTGTAAAAGATTAGAAGGGCCTGATGATATAAATTATAGAACATCTTCACAATGGCATATCATGCAGCATTAAAAATGACAGAAATGTTACTGACCAGGAAAGTTGCTCAAAATGTATAATGAGAAAAAACAGCCTACAAAAACAGTATGAATATGATCTAATTTTTAAAAATTCCATAAGGTCTTTTCACTGCAGACGTCAAAATGTTGGTAATCTCCCGTTTGATAAAACTACAGGTGATTTTTTTTAACTTAAATCTATTTGCTGTTCCTAATATTATGCTTTTATTATTTTGTTCTTCCCACCTAGAATACCCTCTCCCCAGTCCATCTGATCCCACCCCTAATCTATTCCTATTGCTTCTAGGAAAAATTATACCACTTTCAAACCAAACTGGATGCTCTATTCACTAGTATCTCTTAACACTGCACGGTTGATCCCTGAAGGATACTGGGGGTTAGGGGAGTATGCTAACTGGTTTTGTGAGGTTTTTTTTGGTGGAGCTGGGGGCAGGGGTGGGAATGGGGCGGTCAGTGCTTGCTGGGGTCTCAGTTCCCTGACCAAGGATTGAACCTGGGCCACAGGCAGTGAAAGCCTGGAATCCTAATCACTAGACCACCAGGGAACTTTCTGTGGAACTTCTAAGTAGTAGAATATACGAACATAACAGTCAGATTCCAAATGAGGTTCCTCCATATACCCTGGTGGCTCAGTCCAGTCGGTAAACAATCTGCCTGCAGAGCGGGAGACCTGGGTTCGATCCCTGGGATTGAGATCCCCTGGAGAAGGAAATGGCAACCGACTCCAGTATTCTTGCCTCGAGAATCCCATGGACAGGAGCCTGGCTGGCTACAGTCCCTGGGGTTGCAATGAGTTGGACACGACTGAGAGACTAAACCACCATATACTCTGGATCCTGCAGTAGTCCAGTATCTACTGTTGAGAAAAAAAATACGTTTATAAAGTGGACCCGCTTAGTACAAATCTGTTGGAGGATCAACTGAACCTTTACGTGTATGGTATTTACTACCTCAAGTTCCTACTGCGTAAGACTATCAACTCCACAAGAATAGGGGATGTCTAAATCCATAGCTTAACTGTAATATGTGGGAAATAACAGTATCAACCTCATAAATGAGATTTCGAGTGTAAAGAATTAACAGTGCTTGGCACATGGAAAGCAGTAGCGGAATGTTGTTCCCTGTCACCATTATTATCCCATTTTGTCACCTGGAGCCCAGCAGGTAAGAGTGCATCCTCAAGCGTTTATTGAGAGACCAAGTCTGCACACTGGAATATCCGAGGACACCAGGGACAAACGCAGAGGCCGAAAGTCCGGAGAAGGTGCGGTGCGGCCACCAGGCGAAACCGGAACTCACTTGCGAGCTGCTGGGCTCGCCCCACGCCCAGAGCCCCGCCGGCCCCTTCCCCGGGAACCGGCCCCACCGTCCCAAGGCCCAGCCGGTGACGCCCCGCCGTCCCCCTCATTTCTGGGCGCGGACTGCTCAGTGAGCACGAACGAGCGTTTCGCCCGGTCAGTGTCCTTCTCCGAGTGAGACGTGCGCGGAGGTCACGGGCGTCCGGCCCGACGGACTTGGGCGCGGAGACACGCCACTCGGCCAACCTCCCCACAGCCACCGGGGGACCACGGGACGTCCCTCCGCGGAGCGGGACGCCAGCGGCCGGCCACGCAAGAGTATCCTGGCGCCGCCCCCCAGCCTCCCGTCCTGGGGAGGCCTCGCTCCGCCGCCCCCCGGCCTCCCCGAAGACGGTGAAGGCCGCGGTGTCCTTGCCGCCGCCCGGCACCAGTCCCCCGCGTGCCCGCCGCTACAGGAGGCGCGGAGAGAGGCGGGGAGGGCGGCGTCCGCGTTCATTCGAGCCTCCTTACCCAGTGGGCGGCGAGGCCGGCCGCTCGGGCCCGTAGCACCGCGGAGAGAAACATGGCCGACCAAACTGCGGGCCTCCGGGCCTCGCCGGGCACGGTCCCGAGCGGTCGGCACGCACGGCGTGCGCGCCCCCGAGTCCAGCCCGCGCGCCCCTGGCAGCGGGGGCGCGCGGGGGGCCGCTGGGGCCAGTGGGCGGAGACTTCCGGGCCGGGGCGGGGCGGGGCCCGCTGGCGCCCGGAAAGCGGTCCGGCGGGCGGTGCTTGGGCTCCACGCATTGAAAGTAGTCTCCAAGAACCTGGCGCTTCGCCGATCCGGGCTTTTGGGGCGAGTTTCTGTCCTGGAGCCTTAAGAGGATTTAGCTGTCTGTCTTTTGATTGTACTTCTCTAGAAAAAGCTCCGTGGTAACCCCTATCAGTCGTGTGTTACACATTGCAGAATTGAAGGCAACCGGGCTGCCTGCTCTCGGCTCCCGTTCTTCTGCTTTGAGGTGCGAGCCTTCGTGTTTAGGGGGAAATAATACGATAATAATATAGTCTAGACTGGGCTCCGGAGTCGCGGGGAGTGGGAGGTGGAAGGCAAGCTGGACGGCCCTAAGTGACGACTGCCGGGCTGCGTGGTAGTGCTCCCTGCTATTCTCGGTTCTTTGTACGTGTTAGAAATTTTCCATAATAAAACTTTCCATAAAGAAAAAAAGCCACTTCCTCCTTGCTGTTTGTCTGGTCATCTCTGGAAATTCCAGCAAATATGTGCTTGGTAACAGCTGTTCTGTGCCGAGCTCGTTTCCTGCAGTGGAGGGTTTACCCCGCCGCCTGCTTTGCTCCTGTGTCTCGCACCCACTCCCTTCCTTCTGCCCATTTTCTTCGCTATAATAAACTTGTGAATGATTTCTGAACTTTCACATCAGAACAGGGACTTTTTAAAAACTATCCTTCATTAATTTTAAAACTCCAAAATATCCCTTTGCAACTCTGTGAGTCATGTTTCACAAATGAGGGAATTCGAGTCACAGAGGGCTGCCAGCCAGTAGCTAGGAATAGACACCAAATGCCTTGGTTCCCATTCCTTTGCCTTATCTTTTATATTGGTTTGCGTCTTCTAAATTGGCTTCAGTATTTCCCTTTAAAAGGGAAAAATATTCTGGGCCTCAGTGTTGATTCAAGCTGTTTTATTATAGTGTTAGTCTCTCAGTCATGTCCAGCTCTTTGCGACCAAGTGGACTGTAGCCCACCAGGCTCCTCTGTCCATGGGATTCTCCAGGCAAGAATACTGGACTGGATAGCCATTCCCTTCTCCAGGGGATCTTCCTCACCAGGGATTGAACTCAGGTCTCCCAAATTGCCGGCAGGTTCCTTATCATCTGAGCCACATTATAATAATAACATTACCTAAATATTAATACACCTAACACTATTATACACATATCTCTTTTATAGTTCTTACATAACTAAGACCAAAACATATCACAAATACATAGAAACTTATACATGGATGATATTGATTGATAAGGCATGGGTTCTTTACACCTGGAATGCATGCTGTTTTACTGGATTATACGAGGGCCTTCTCTTGACCTTCTGGTCTGAATTGCTTTCCCTAAAGGAGTATGTCAAGGCTGTATATTGTCACCCTGTTTATTTAACTTATATGCAGAGTACATCATGAGAAACGCTGGACTGGAAGAAACACAAGCTGGAATCAAGATTGCTGGGAGAAATACCAATAACCTCAGATATGCAGATGACACCACCCTTAGGGCAGAAAGTGAAGTGGAACTAAAAAGCCTCTTGATGAAAGTAAAAGTGGAGAGTGAAAAAGTTGGCTTAAAGCTCAACATTCAGAAAACGAAGATCATGGCATCCGGTCCCATCACTTCATGGGAAACAGATGGGGAAACAGTGGAAACATTGTCAGAATTTATTTTTCTGGGCTCCAAAATCACTACAGATGGTGACTGCAGCCATAAAATTAAAAGACGCTTACTCCTTGGAAGGAAAGTTATGACCAACCTAGATAGCATATTCAAAAGCAGAGACATTACTTTGCCAACAAAGGTCCGTCTAGTCAAGGCTATGGTTTTTCCTGTGGTCATGTATGGATGTGAGAGCTGGACTGTGAAGAAGGCTGAGCTCCAAAGAATTGATGCTTTTGAACTGTGGTGTTGGGAGAAGACTCGAGAGTCCCTTGGAGTGCAAGGAGATCCAACCAGTCCATTCTGAAGGAGATCAGCCCTGGGATTTCTTTGGAAGGAATGATGCTAAAGCTGAAACTCCAGTACTTTGGCCACCTCATGCGAAGAGTTGACTCATTGGAAAAGACTCTGATGCTGGTAGGGATTGGGGGCAAGAGGAGAAGGGGATGACAGAGGATGAGATGGCTGGATGGTATCACTGACTTGATGGACATGAGTCATGGGTGAACTCTGGGAGTTGGTGATGGACAGGGAGGCCTGGCGTGCTGCGATTCATGGGGTCGCAAAGAGTCGGACATGACTGAGTGACTGATCTGATCTGAAATACACCTACCTCCAATTTCATCTCCACATTTACCAGCAGGTTATAACCAACATAGGTGGAGACTCCTGCCCTTCTCAACTCATTCGGTTCAACAGCCTACACTGTACCTGTCATGAGAGGAATTCAGTGTTTGTTGACAATGAAAATCTCATACATGGTGCAGATATTTGGCCTCTCTAAAGGGGCTGTATGTCTGGTTGGATCCAGGCTTACACGCATGGGTACTGGTGAGAGCGCTTTTCTAATACAAGGAACTGGAAACCTAAGTAAAGTTGATTGAACAGTATTGGGTTCATGATCTCACATGAAAAGAATTCCAGAGGTAGAGCAGTTCCAAGATTAGATAATTCAGTTACTCAAGGAGTCCTTGGAAACTTGAGTGCCTTCTGTCTTTTCCTCTTCCATTTTCAGCTAAGTCTCCTATGATGGTCACAAGATGGCTGCAGCAGTTCCAAGGACCGGATAGAAATGATAACATTCCGAGGGAGAAAAAGAACTCTTACCTTTTAAGGAAGAGCCCCAGAAGTTCCTCCAGCAGATGTCTTTGTCTCATGAGCATTCCTGCTACGGTAGTTAATGGACAGGCTCTGGCATCAGAGCTGGTTGAGGGCTTTGTAGCAGTGTGACTCTGGGCAAATTATCTCTGTGAGCTTCCATTTAAATAGTACTCTCCTCAAAGCTTTACCCTGGAAATAAGATGGTTTACTAACCGCCTATAAAAATGAAACACCTGTGAAATGCTTTTAAAAGTACTTAATTTAGAGTAAGCATCAGCAGGGGGTCTTCCATGGTAGAGCAGCATCTTTGGAGGTGATCATCCGTAGATGCTGTGTATATTTCATTGGCATCCAGCAGTGAGCAAAGACTTAGCAAAATAGGTGTCCCTAATTTCTGTTACTTAGGAGCGAAACCAAAGAGTGAAAAGAGTAATGCTTAAAATATGAAAGTTCAGTGTTAAGAGAATGTCTAGCCTGTTAACACTTTTCCAACAATGATACCCAAAGTAAAATGCTTTTAGTTCAACATTGAACTGCTGGTAAGTGCGACACCCCTCTGTTCAGCAGTCCAAAAGATTTGTTAATGGCCAGGGTGATTTTGGCTTATCCTTAACCCAAATAATTCTCAAGTGCAAATGTCAGGATTGATATCTCTCACATCCAGTAACGTGAGTTCATTTCTAAAGCTACCCCACTGCACAATCAACTAGTCCTTAGGTTAGAATTGTGGGGGCTGTTTGAAAAATCCCTATCTTTCCTTCTACTTTCAAAGTCATGGTTTCTGAACACAGATCCAAATGGACATCAGTGATTTCAAATGTTAGTGACCTAACCATGTAGGCATGATTAAAGTTGGCTTGATTACATACATGTGGATTTCATTCCAATCCCAAAGAAAGGCATTATCAAAGAATATTCAAACTACCATACAACTGTGCTCATTTCAAATGCTAGCAAGGTAATGCTCAAAATCCTTCAAGCTAGGATTCAGCAGTAGGTGAACCAAGAACTTCCAAATGTACAAGTTGGATTTAGAAAAGGCAGGGGAACCAGAGATCAAATTGCCAACATTCAGTTGGATCATAGAAAAAGCAAGAGAGTTCCAGAAAAACATCTACTTCTGCTTCATCAACTATGCTAAAGCCTTTGACTATGTAGATGACAACAAACTGCAAAATTCTGAAAGAGATGGGAGTACCAGACCACCTTACCTGTCTCCTAAGAAACCTATACGCAGGTCAAGAAGCAGCAGTTAGAACTAGACATGGAACCATGGATTGGTTCAAAATTGGGAAAGGAGTACATCAAGTCTGTATATTGTCACCCTGCTCATCTAATTTATATGCAGAATACATCATGCAAAACACTAGACTAGATGAATCACAAGCTGGAATCAAGAATCAGCAACCTCAGATATGCAGATGATACCACCCTTATGGCAGAAAATGAAGAGGAACCAAAGAGCCTCTTGATGAAAGTGAAAGAGGAAAGTGAAAAAGCTAGCTTAAAACTCAACATTCAAAAAACTATGATCATGGCAACTGGTCCTATCATTTCATGGCAAATACATGGGGAAAAAGTGGAAACAGTGACATATTTTATTTTCTTAGGCTCCAAAATCACTGTGAACGGTGACTGCAGCCATGAAATTAAAAGACACTTGCTCCTTGGAAGAAAAGCTATGACAAACCTGCTGCTGCTAAGTCGCTTCAGTCATGTCCGACTCTGTGCGATCCCATAGATGGCTGTCCCTGGGATTCTCCAGGCAAGAATACTGGAGTGGGTTGCCATTTCCTTCTCCAATGCATGAAAGTGAAAAGTGAAAGTGAAGTCGCTCAGTCGTGTCCGACTCTTACCGACCCCATGGACTGGAGCTTACCACGCTCCTCTGTCCATGGGATTTTCCAGGCAAGAGTACTGGGGTGGGGTGCCATTGCCTTCCCCGATGACAAACCTAGATAGCATATTAAAAAGCAGAGACATTACTTTACCAGCAAAGGTCCATATAGTCAAAGCTATGGTTTTTGCTGTAGTCATGTATGGATGCGAGAGTAGGACCATAAAGAAAGCTGAGCACCAAATTGTTTATGCTGTTGAACTGTGGTGTTGGGAGACAACTCTTGAGAGTCTGAGCAACTGAACAACAACATACATGTAATGGACATTATGGCTGCCTGGATAGCATACATTCCACTATTTTAAGTTAGTGCTATTGCCATAAGCCAAGAGAAGTTGGCCCTAACAATAGTGGTCAACCCTTTAAGAATACATGTGTTTTGGGGTGGGAGAATAGGCACTGGGAGTCAGGAGAGCTAGAATAAAGTTGAGAGGAAATGACCAACTGTGAGAACTTTGGCTCTGCCAGTCCTATGCTTTCTTCTCCAATTGAAGCATCACAAACAGGAAACATTAAGGATGTGGAATAATGGAAATCATGAGCTTTGTCATCAAAGGGACCTGGATTTGCATTCTGACCTCATCACATACCAGCTTCTGTGAAGCTATGGTCCTCAATTTCTGAAAGTATAATAGGAACATTAAACTGTTCAGTTTATTGAAAATGATGAAGGTGACTCCTGGCACAGAGTTCCTTTCAGTACCTAAGAGGGGGTCTGCTCCATCTGTGGGACTCTTTAATTGGGAGTTCTAAATTATGACGATCTCCTAGGTCACGGCCTACTTATTAAGGCAGCCTTGGGCAGATCACTGTGTACCCTGCCTCAAACGTTGCCGACTGGCCTGCCTTGCCTGGCTTTCTAATGTGTAATGTGAAATGCAGGCCCAGTCCTGCTTTAAGGGAAGAAATGTGGCTGAGAGCCAGTTGTTATAAAATCAAAATTCAAAGGAAGGAAAAAAAGGGATAATGTTACTGCTAGTAAGTAAGAGAGAGTTGTAGGAGGTAGGCGGGGGTGGGGGAGTTCTTCAAGCAGGAGATTCGAGAGTGCAAAGAAGAGTCACCAGTCACAGTGGTCCACTGAAGCGCTCAGCTCTTTCGTGCTGTTTCACTCCTGGGTGAGTGGGGATAAGGACAGTGAATTGTCTCTTCACGGTCCTTCCAGATTCTCCTCAAATTAACCAGAGATGTGTGGGACCAAACGGGAATGAAAATCAGAACAGCCAGTAACTTAGCTACATGGACTCTCAGAGTAGACTGTTAAAAAAAATAATAATAAGCAAAACGTCACCTAAGTCATTAACATATTCAGGTGACTTCCCTAATGTGAGACTGAATCTAGTGGCTTCCATGGCTCAAGTGAAATTTTCTACTCAGAATTTGATCAATTTGATCAAGTAATCAAAATACTTAAACAACAATGAATATAATGTCTGCCTAACAGATTGGAGAAATTTTAAGACTGCTCATCACTGGTATCAGAATGTGGAGCAGCAACCTGTCACCCACCACTGCAGCAGTGTAAATGAGGTCGGCGATGTGCACTCAGTTTCTTAATATGCAGATCCTTTACCCCGCAGGTTTACACCTGTAAATTTATTCTAAGGAAATGACTAGAAAAGTCTACAAAGTTGTACGTACCCCACAGTGTTATTGGGCTTCCCGAGGTGGCACTAGTGGTAAAGAACCTGCCTGCCAATGCAGGAGACATAAGAGATGCAGGTTCGATCCCTGGGTCAGGAAGATCCCCTGGAGGAGGGCATGGCAACCCACTCCAGTATTCTTGCCTGGAGAATCCTATGGACAAGGGAGTCCAGTGGGCTATGGTCCATAGGGTCACAAGAGTTGGATAGGACTGAGGTGACTTAGCACAGACCCACAGTATTATTCATAATATTGAAATCCTGATTGCCGTGTAAACGATCATGATCAATAGAGAACTGATTAAACAAATTACAGTACAGCCATACAACAGCTACAGATTAAAAATTAATAATAAAGATCAGTATTTATCATAAAAGAAAAACACCCACAATAGAGTTTAATTTTTAAAAATTTACAGAATATTATGTATAACATGAGCACATTTTCTGTATGTGTATAGGAGAAAATGCAGAAAGGTGCACATCAAAATGTTAAAAAGAGTTCTCTCTGGTTTAGAGAATTTTACACTCTTTGTACTGAATTTATTTCAATTGATATGTATTATTTTCATCACATGAAAAAGAAAACTATGTTCATTTTGAGAAACAGTATAAGAAAAAAATAAAAGTTAAAAATGAGTACTTTAGGGAGACTTCCTGATGTTCCAGAGGTTACGCCTCTGTGCCTCCACTGTAGGAGGCATGGGTTCCATCTTTGGTCAGGGTACTAAGATCCTGCATGACCCAAAATAAAAGAGCAATAAGAAAAAAGTGTTTTAATGAATAACTTTGTTAATAATTTTCTTTTATACTCACTTGTTTTTACTGGATGAAAACCTTCAGAGTTGCTTCCTTTACTACTGATTTTTGTTCAGGTCTTCGTTTAGGGCTGGGAAGAGGGAAATGGGCTGTTTCTTAGGCTCTTTGGGGAGTTATGAGTCTAGCCAAAAGAATAAGCTCTGGAATCCCTCCCACTGCTTCTTCTAGTCAAAGCTATGGTTTTTCCAATAAAGGATGTGAGAGATGGACTATAAAGAAGGCTGAGCACCAAAGAACTGATTGTTTTGAACTGTAATGCTGGAGAAGATTCTTGAGAGTCCCTTGGACAGCAAAGAGATCCAACTAGTCCATCCTAAAGGAAATCAGTCTTGAATATTCATTGGAAGGACTGATGCTGAAGCTGAAACTCCAGTACTTTGGCCACCTGACTCATTTGAAAAGACCCTGATGCTGGGAAAGACTAAAGGTGGGGAGAAGGGAATGACAGAGGATGAGATGGCTGGATGGCATCACTGACTCAATGGATATGAGTTCGAGTAAACTCCAGGAGTTGGTGACGGACAGGGAAGCCTGGTGTGTTGCAGTCCACGGGGTTGCAAAGAGTCAGACACGACTGAGCAACTGAACTGACTGAGCAACTGAACTGACAAGGCAAGGACGCTGGATCCTGGTGCTAGGCCTTCATGGTCCATCATGGAAGAGGGGTGCTTTCGGCAGGATTTGCAAACTGTGTGCCAACTGTGTGCATTAACGTCAAGAGAAGGAGCTGTGGTTTCAGGAGGTGGAAGGACAGGAGTGGCTGTGTGAACTTGGAGACAGCCTGATCTTATATGTCTTGGTATCAGCATTTCAGAGAAGAAGAGACTAGACAAGATCTGGTCCAATCTCTTCACTTAAAATAAATATATATTTTTTAAGTGAAGTGGCCAAGCTGTTAACAACTGCCCTCTCCTTTAAGAATAAATTATTAAATGTCACATTCTGTGAAATGGTGCTCTAGCACACTCTGTAAAGCTTAATGAAAAGACCCATTCTGTTCATCTGGGGAGTAGCATGGTAATGCTCGGTTTCCTAGCTGCAGCCCCATGTACTTCTTGTGTTTATATAGTCAAAGGTCAAAAGCTGACTAACAACAGATGAGCCCTTTCCTTTTGCATCACTTTTCAACTTTTCAAAGAACTTAAAATAAACTACCATTTTCCATTATTTACTTAAGGGATTTGTTTGGCAGAATTTGTAGCTCTTGGGAACCCCCGTGTCATTCTCATGAAGTATACAATCTGATTCTTACTGACCTACCAGCATCTAAGGAATGTGAGGATCACTCTGCATGATGTGTGCCACCAACAACAGAATAAGACAGCTGAGCTGTCCTGTAAGGTTTGTGACTTTCCAAAAATATCTGATATGTATAGAATCAGGAAACCACTCTTTCCTGAGACAGAGGAAAAGATAGAGATGGAGATAAGAGAGAAGGAGGTGGGGAGAAAGAAAGAGAAATAGGAGAGAGTCTATCACACCAAGGATTAATTTCCCCTGAATAAAAGAACTTTCTTTTCTAACCAGCGTTTCATCTGAGGCAAACAAAGGCACATTCTGAAAACCTACAGCAATCCTGGACTTCCAAGGGCTTACCAAAATGCCCAGATGGCATTGTGTAGAAAAGGGCTTACAATAATTTTCACATGGTCTGTGAGATGCCAGACCTCACAGCACATACAGGACCTCAGTCCTTGCTAGTGAACCTTGCTAGATTTTAGAACCTGAGTTCTAAATTGTACTTGCCCAATGACTGTGCTACAAAGATCAACCTGATGATAATAACAAGTGCAGATTTCACCAGATACCATCTCTGTTAGTCCACATTGTTTAGTCGCTAAGTCTGACTCTTTTGTGACCCCATGGACTGTAGCCTATCAGGCTCCTCTGTCCATGGGATTTCCCAGGCAAGAATACTGGAGTGGATTGCCATTTCCTTCTCTAGTACACACTGTAGGTTTTCTCAGAATAGCATTTTGAAAGGTATTGAAAAATGAAGTCACCAGAGCTAACGTGGGGATTGCCCGGTTGACATTCTTTCAACCAAGTATTTGTTCAGATTGCAACAATAGTAAACTTCCTCTTTTCATGACTACTTTCAAAATTGGCGTAATATTTTATTAAATGTGTAACTCAGGTGAAAAAAGTTCTAAGAGGAACAGAATTTTTTATTCACTGAACCAGTCCTTGATCCATTCAGTGTTTGCCAAGTTCCTTTCATGAATCAGGGAAGGGACCACAGGTGCTGATGATATCAGACTAAGGACACAGTCCTGCCTTCAGGGAGCTCACATTCCAGCTACTAGCACATGCCTGGGTTCTTAAGTGGATATGTCCACGGAAGGGAATGGAATGTACAATCTCAGACTCTCCTATTATTAATACATGGTCAATTCTCTTTGAAATCTAGTGTTCTTTTGCTGTAATGTAATTTTGCAACTTATCCTGCTGTTTTGGGAATAATACATATGCAAAATAACAAACATTATTGAGCACCTGTTATAACCAGACGGTAAGGGTCCACCATGATGGACATCAAGACTTATAGGAGACTCAAGTATCCACCTTCCTTGTATTCATGGCCTTAAGTAATCTCCTCCTCTAAATGTAGACTTGCCCTAACCAATAGACTATGACAACAGTGATGGATGTCACATCTATAGCTAGGTTAGGAAAGACTATGACTTCTTCCCCTGTTGTATTCTTGGCTTCCATGCTTTGGTGATACAAACTGCCATACTGTAGAGGCCCACCTGGCAAGACCCTGAGGGTGGCTTCCAGCCAACTGCCATCTTGGAACTGAGGCCCTCCGTTTCCGAGTCCCTGAGGAACTTGATGCTGTCAATAACCCTGTGAACCTGGAGCCAGATCCTTCCCCATTCAGGCCCTCAGGTGAGGTTCCAACTTGGCCAGAATCTTGACTTCAGCTTGTAAGAGACTGAGAAAGAGGGCCCTGGCCGACTGTGCCCAGATTCCCGACTCACAGAAACTGTGACATAATATATGTAACTTGTTATAAGCAGGTAAGTTTTAGTAATGTGTAATGTGGAAACTACCCCTGTTCTCAAGAGGTTGCAAGGACAGAGTCAGACAGAACACGGACTACAGCACAATGTGAAAGGAAATGCCACCTTCAGTGACTTGGTAGGGGTTTAAATGAAGGACTCGATTCCCTGGTTCTGGTATTGTAATTCTTGTCTCAAGCTCATTTAATTTCTGTCATAGATTTTCCAGCTGGCAAAGCTTTTGAGCAACCCCATCACTTTAGTGCTTGCCCTGTACCCAATCTGAAATGAAGAATAATAGTACATATTGGAATTGCTCTGCTTCATGATGTGTTACTTGAGGGTAGGGGGAGTATTTTATACTTAGTGCTCTTTTAAGCACCTAGTTCCTGCCATTTTGTATGAGGAGAGGGCTCGCAAAATGTGAATGATGAACTATAGCCTCACAGTAAAAGAGTGAAAAGGACACGGAAAACCTCTTGAGTTTTTTGAAAGACCTGGGGCAAAATGGAGATGGAGGGACAAGGGGCTGCCAATGCAGGCTCATACAGGGCTATCATGACAACTCGTAAAACAAAGCCACCTTGGAAGTCTTCCACAGGTCGTACTGAGTGTGACACTGCACGCTTCCAGTCTTCCACAGGTCATACTGAGTGTGACATTGCACGCTTCCTCCAGAGGCTTTCCAGAATCACTGGCAGTAGCGGACGTTGCCTGTGTTCCGCTCACATCCCCAGGGTACTCACCATCACGGTATATTTTAGAACAACCTTACTGCAAGCACCCACAGCACTCCCTGCGAGGACTTCAGCCAGAAATGCAGGGCCGCCCTCCGCCCTGGGCCACCTGACCAGAAGGAAGGACCCTGAAGCTCTGCACCGTCCCTCGGTGAGGACTCCGAGCTGTGTTCTGTGGTCTCATCCACAGCTCCTCAGCAGGACTGAGCTCCAGGCACACCATGGGTAATCCACCCAATCACACTCCTTGGGTCACTCCCCTTCAAATCAACTACTTGGACTCAAATTTTCATCTCGAAGTTGACTTCTGTGGAAACCCAACTGAAGACCTTAGTGAATAAACAAAGACCGGAGACTAAAGTCAGAGTCTGGGTGCATTGGTCCCACTGAAGCTGTCTTGCTCAAGCACCTTAGTAAAGTGAAGTCGCTCAGTCGTGTCTGACTCTTTGCGACCCCGTGAACTGTAGCCCACCAGGCTCCTCCATCCATGGGATTCTCCAGGCAAGAATACTGGAGTGGGTTGCCATTTCCTTCTCCATAACCTGGTGAAGAGGGATCTGGTGAAGAATGCTGGGGCGGCTGGTGGGTGCAGGACTTCTAAGCTGACTTGCTCCCTGGGGTGGGATGAATGTGGGGGTTCAGATCCAGCTGCTGGAATGGAGAGAAAATTGGGCTCCAGGGCTGTCGCCAAAGGCAGTGGCCACAAGAGAGCAGGTATGTAAGCAGCAGGCTACAGAGACCCGCCTGCAGAAGGGCAGCACCTCAGTGGGAAAGCTCTATGATGTGAGTCTGGGTGGTCTCTGGACGTTCAGGCAGCCGCTGTGGTAGGGACATGGTCGGGGGACTGGACTCGGGCACTGAGTCAGGGTGAGGGCTGGGGGCTTCACTCTGAGGAGGAGCTGCTGGAACAAAGGAACCCGGTCCTAGGGGGCCTCTGGAGCTGACTAGGATCTGACACTGAATTCAGGTTACAGAACAAGCAGAAGCTGATCTATGCCCGGGTCCCTGGGGCCCTGGGGCCACAGCTCTCTGGTTTGGATCCAGGTCCCACCTTCCCTGCTGCTGCTAAGTCGCTTCAGTCGTGTCCGACACCGTGCGACCCCATAGACGGAAGCCCACCAGGCTCCCCCGTACCTGGGATTCTCCAGGCAAGAACACTGGAGTGGGTTGCCATTGCCTTCTCCAATGCATGAAAGTGAAAAGTGAAAGGGAATTCGCTCAGTCGTGTCCGACTCCTAGCGACCCCATGGACTGAATCCTACCAGGCTCCACCATCCATGGGATTTTCCAGGCAAAGGTACTGGGGTAGGGTGCCATTGCCTTCCCCGCCCACCTTCCCAGAAGGTGGCTTGTTTGGCCGTTCTGAGCTCAGTTCCCTCATTGGCAGCATGAAGGCTGTGGAAAGGTTTTAGCAACAAAATGTAAAGTGGGGGCAGGAGGTGAGTATGCCCTTCTCTGCTTGAGTAACTGGGGGCAGCCGGGAGTGGCCAGGCTGTCCTTGGAGACAGAACTCGCTCTGAACGGAGAAGGAAGGTAAAGAAACACCCATGGTCAAGGAAGTCATCCTGTCCTTTCTTGGTCACGCTGCTTCCTGTACCAGCCGACTGTCTCTGCTGAAGTGATGCCTCCCAGGCAGAGCAGGGAGGACACAGCGGGGCTGAAGTCACAACTCTTCCCAGGTGTGCCCGTGTACGCATGCGCCAGGCAGGCCAACGCGGAGCGGCCGTGGGGAAGGAGACGTGCAGAGTGTCAGGGCACTGGCTTGTGGGTCCCTAATGCAGGCCCCGCGCGAAGGCAGGGTGATGAGAGCGAGGTCGCCTGAGGAAAAAAATAAAGTGGGTTCTCCTTCCATCACTGGCATCTCTGATTGACCCCGGAGACTGGCTGAGGTCAAGGGTGGTGACAAAGACAGGGTTGATCCAGCAATGGGGAGAGGAAGAGCTCAACCAGATTTCAGCGCTGAGACAGTACATCTGCCAAGACCCGTGATGGGGGGGCCACAGACACAGTGCTGAACTCTGGATGAGGCCCAGGTACCAACTGATCAAGGTGGACTGCAGTGGTGCCCAGAGTGGATGTTGGTACCTGCTAGTTATCAGCCCTGTGTCTATCTGTCAAAGGGCTCCAGTGAGCACATGTTTGTGCCCCAGGTAACCATTAATATATAGGACTGGTGAAATGTTCCATTTTTAAGACATACTTATCAAGCTAAATTTGTATTAAGCCTCTTAGACAGGAGAGGAGATTTCAAAAACTAGAGGAATCTTCTGAGAAATGTAGCTGCTTAATCACAATACTTACGACGCTTGTTTCAAATACCCTTAAACTGACCTAGAAATCTAGAGAGGAA
The DNA here is from genome assembly GCA_935064755.1 of Tragelaphus eurycerus. Lineage (NCBI taxonomy): Eukaryota > Metazoa > Chordata > Mammalia > Artiodactyla > Bovidae > Tragelaphus > Tragelaphus eurycerus. The sequence goes on from CAKXYN010000023.1 coordinate 22,229,904, forward strand.
AAGTTCAATCTACAGTACATCTTTGCCTTATCTTAGAGTTGACAGATGATTTTCCAAAATGATTTGGATGTCCCAATACATTTTTAGAATATTGACAAATAAGTTGCTAACACCTATAAGTCAACACAGAGCCTGGTTTCCTTCAGCAAAGCTGGGAGATTTCAGTCACCCGGAGAAGCCCCACTTCTGCCTCAAGCAAGGTTCCAGGAGAGGTGGTTATGTTCTCGCTCTGACCTTTTGATCTCCCGAATCCTCCCAGGTCTTGAAGAGCAAAAGCTGAAAACAAGGGTCCCTTCCACTGCTGCAACTGGCTCCAGCTATAATCACCCAAACCAGGACTGAAAGGTCCCCAGTGACACAGTGGGAGTACAGATATTTATTTTTAAATAAATTACTTTTTGCTGGTTTAATCAAAAAGCTTTTCTAAAGTTTAGACCACATGCAATACATTAATCTCTAGAGGATTTGGCAAAGATTTATGTTTTCAATTTCTAGTTTTTTTAAAAATGTAGGCGCAGATTTGCTTATATTAACACTGATTCTCAGAGCCCCCAAGTTCAGCACAAAGGACAAGGTTAGATACACCAGGTGACACTGATGAAGGCTCCCAGGTGGCACAATGGTAAAGAAACTGCCTGTCAATGCAGGAGATGCAGGTTCCATCTCTCACTCGTCAGGAAGATGCCCTGGAGGGGGAAATGACAAGCCATGCCAGCATTCTTGCCTGAAAAATCCAATGGACAGGGGATGGTGGGTTACAGTCCTTCCTTAGGGACACAAAGAGTCAGACACAACTGAGCGACTGAGCATGCCATGCTCACATACACTGGTGAGGAGCCTGAGACAGACTGAGCAAATATCTCTGATAGAAAGCTGACATGTCCCTGTCGCCTAACCACTGGAAGTTTAAGCCATTCTGCTGTGAAAGCAAACACATTTGGCGTCTAAACTCCACTGTGAGTTTGGTTTGAACCTTGGTTTTCTAGTTCCACCTTCACAAAGAATAGAGAGTTCAGTGCCGCCTTCGGTAGACAATCTCCCCTGTTTACCACAGCCAGAGGCCAAGTCTTCACCCAAAGGTGCTGGTGGCCAGGCGCTTCCCAACATGACCCCCAAGCCATTGGCAGCAGAGATGGGAGGAAACCCCTTGGAAATTCTGCTGAGAAAATGCTCCCTTTCATCCTAACACACATGTTCTTCCTGCCGGGAGAGGCTGTGTGCTTTGGATTATGTTTAAAAAATGTTTAAAGGCAGTCTTTTGCGGGGGCAGGGAGACATTTTCAAACCAACCTGACCAATCCCATGTGCAATCTGAGTTTTTCTTCAAAAAGCTTTCGATTTCTTCTCTCAATATAATTTTCTTTGGGCTGAAGGCTGTTTTTCCTCCAATGCTGTGGTGTCTAGTCCAGAAACTACTAATATCTTCTGGATCATCACAGTGGACACTCTGGGGGTGACATAATCTGGGTTCATGCTGGGCCTGCAGTAGCGTTTGATTCACATCATGACTACAAGTAGAAATTTAGCCTGCCTGGGTGCATATCTAGAAAAGAAAAAAACTCTAATTCAAAAAGCTATATGCACCTCAGTGTTCACAGCAGCACTATTTACAATAGCCAAGACATGCAAGCACCCTAAATGTCCATCAACAAAGGAATAGATAAAAAAGATGTGGTACATATAGATAGTGCAATATTACTCAGCTTTAGAAAAAGAATGAAATAATGCCATTTGCAGCAATATGGAGGGACCAAGAGATTATCATAACAAATGAAGAAAGTCAGACAGAGAAAAACAAATATATATGAAATCTAAAAAAATGATACAAATGAACTTACCTGCAAAACAGAAACAGACTCAAAGACCTAGAGAACAAATTTATGGTCACCAAGTGGGGAGGCCGGGAGAGGGGCAAATCAAAGGGGTTAACAGATACACAGTACTATATATAAAACAGATAAACAATGAGGACCTACTGTAGAGCACAGGGAACTATAATAACCTATAATAGAAAAGAATACGAAAAAAGAATATATACATGTATGTATAACTGAATCACTTTGCTGTATACCTGAAACACTGTAAATCAGCTATACTTCAATACAAAAAATTTTTAATTAATATTAAAAAAAAAAGAAATTGAGGATGCAGCTGTGCTCCATTCCCATTGCTGAGGTACACTCCCCTCGCCCCCCGACCCGAGGGCCCCACAGATCCTGTTTATGAAACCTCTGGTCAGGTGGTCAGCTCTGTAACAAGCAGGAATGAGAGTCTGAGCTCATTACTTTCATCTTTTGCAATATACTTTATAAGCATTTTTAATAAAAGCAACATAATATTCAAATAAAATTCAAGTCCACTTTGTTCCCCTCCTCCTTTGCCTTCTTCCACTTTTCTCCACAGAGACAACCCCCAGGAATACCCTCCAGAACAGAGCTCTGTTTATTGTGCGTATACGTACACATCATCATATAGTGTTTTTTAAAATTTTTATTTTTAAAAAAATTTTATTTAATTTTACAATATTGTATTGGTTTTGCCATATATCAAAATAAATCTGCCACAGGTATACATGTGTTCCCCATCCTGAACCCTCCTCCCTCCTCTTTTAAAATTTTTAAATCATTTGTATCGTACTGTTTAAAATCTCTGCAACCTGTTTTTTTTTCCTTCTGAGTGCTATGTTTTAGTGACCTATGTTAATAAGATTAACATATAGAGACCTAATTTGTTTTTAAACTGCTATTTTAACGTTCTTGGACCTACAAACTTTGTCTTACACAGATTTGCAAGTTTCTCTAGAGGAGATCTAGATCACAAGGAATGTAAATTTTCAGCTTTACTGGATACTTGTAATTTGATACCAAAACAATTGTATTCATTTTCACTCCCATTAGTAGAAATCCAAGTTCCTATTTCGATGTCGTTTCCAACATCTCATCTTGTCCAGTTCAACATCTTGTAAACAACCAGAGGAATATCATGTGACATCTAATTCAATTCATGTTTCTCTAAGTACAGTGAAGAGGAGAACATTTTGTGAATTTTGGTGATTTTGTTTGCCTTTTCTCTTTCCTGTTCATAATTTTTTTGTCCATTAAAAAAAATGGGGGTTTCATTTTGTTGCTTTTTATTTCCTTGTGGTTCTTAAATACTTTGCAATACATGTTAGCAAATATCTTCTTTGAGTTCATGGTTTGTTTTTTCTTTTTAACGAAATTTTCAAGCTAAACTTTAATTTTGGCATCATTTACAAATTACAAGCAAACTTCTAAGTTTTTTCCTTTATGATTCGTGCTCTTTGGAGCCTAAGAAATTCTGCTTAACTCGAAGTCATGAAGATAATCTGCACATTTCCTTCTAATAGTATTTAAGTTGTGCTTCACATATCGTGTTCAGTAAGGTTCTAATTGAATATATTAATATTTACAAATAACTTACTTTAAAAAAAATTTTTATTTACTTGTTTGGCTCTGCCAGGTCTTAGTTGCGCATGAGGATCTAGTTCCCTGACCAAGGATGGAATGTAGGCCTCCTGTACTGGGAACTTGAAGTTGTTAGCCACTGGACCACCAGGGAAGTCTATACAAATAACTTCCTTGAAATCCTACTGCCCCAAGAGTCACCACTGATATTCTCAACATCGCTTGTCCGCAGTCCCTTCTGCCCCACCCCCATTTTGATCCTGCAGCTATCACACAAGGAGGGGACTATACTAGCATTCAGGCAAGCTTAAATAATTAATACTTGAACATCATTCCTCATCAGGAAAATGTACATGAAAGCCATAAGGAGGTGTCGCCTCACATCTGTCAGAATGGCCATCAAAAAGACCACAAATAACAAATGTTGGTAAGAATGTGGAGAAAAGATAATCCTTTCACACTGTTGATGGAAATGTAAACCAGAATAGCTACTGTGGAAAAGAGTGTGGAGGTTTCTCAAAAAACTAAAAATAGAAGTACCATATGACCCAGCAATTCCACATCTGGGTATAAAGCTGAAAAAACCAAACACTAATTCAAAAAGATACATAGACCCCGATGTTCATAACAGCATTATTTACAGTTGCTATGATATGGAAGGAGATCAGCCCTGGGATTTCTTTGGAAGGAATGATGCTAAAACTGAAACTCTAGTACTTTGGCCACCTCATGCGAAGAGTTGACTCATTGGAAAAGACTCTGATGCTGGGAGGGATTGGGGGCAAGAGGAGAAGGGGACAACAGAGGATGAGATGGCTGGATGGCATCACTGACTCGATGGACATGAGTCTGGGTGAACTCCGGAAGTTGGTGATAGACAGGGAGGCCTGGCGTGCTGCGATTCATGGGGTCGCAAAGAGTCGGACACGACTGAGAGACTGATCTGATGATATGGAAAAAACCCATGTGTCCATCAACAGAGGAATGGATAAAGCAGATGCCTCGTGCATGCTAAGCACGTGCTCTACCACTGAGCTACAACCGCTCAAAGACATATGCTGTATAATATCACTTATATGTAGAATCTGAAAAATATAATAAACTAGCGAATATAACAAAACAGAAGCAGGCCTACAGATACAGAGAGCAAACTAGTGGTTACCAGTGGGTATGAGGGGGAGGGGGAATATTGCACTGGGGGAATGGGAGACAAAAACTATCAGATCTAACATGAGCTCCGAATTTCGTAATTACTGTAAGTGGAAGATTTCCCTTTAAAACTATTTTTAAAAGAATTAATACTAGATCTGGACACAATTTATAGAATTTGAAGTATCAAGCTACAGGATCTTCAAGTTGGAGAACATCACGTGATTGTCTCATTTCCTTAAGCAGTATAAATAAGAAGAATGAGAAAGGAGAAGAAGCCTGTGAGGAGCTAGGCCTCCGCAGGAACAGACAGTCCTCCACGGCTTGGGAAGAACTGCCAGCTTTCGAAACCCAGGCACACATTTTCCCAGTGTCACCTCTAGCACACTAGGTTCATCTTGCTGAACGCTTTCAAATTAAGACTGTTGATATTGGCTCTAACAAATAATTTATCTTAATTTTGCAACAGAAGTACATAAAGAGAAACAGAGTCAAGCCCTAGAAAAGCTTTAACTAATTTGACAGAATGTGAGTACCTGCAATCACTCTATTTTGGAGATTCTATGGAAAGAAGTCATTTATCAAATTTCCTCACCACCAAGAAACAGGCCATCATATCTGTCCTCTACATACACGAATATCACCCTTCAGTGTGTTCATACTTGCTGTTCTTTATGAAACTCATATGTAAATTCCTCCGTGGGTACATTAAAATTACATTTGATTTTTGAATTTAAAAATTATCAAAACCGTACACAGATCATGTTTATTAGTATGTGGAAGGAGAGCAAGCATTCATGCAGACTTTTTACAATACACAAAGCATGGATTTCTGCAAACGTATCTGGTCATTACTAATTTCTGTGCTACAATGGTTTGAAAACATTTTACATGATTAGAATATTCAGGGTAGAGTTCAGATAAAAATCACAGAACTGTATGAGATTTGGAAGAGCTGCCTAAGGATTAAGTCCTTCAATGAATACAGCCATGGAGCAGAATTCAGAATGAAACCAGGCTACATGACTGCATCACTGGTCCACTCCCTCAGATCTGGAAAGCTCTTTCCCTGAGGACACTGCTAAGGAGAGAAAAGAAGAAATCGCCTCTGTGTGTTTCTGAGATGACTTCAAGGGGGTTTTTTTTAGCAGGCAAAAAATTTCCAGCCTGCTTTCTTTCTTTTCTTTTTTACATCTCATCTGAAAGACAGTGTGGTTTTCCACCAGCTTGGCGCTGTCACTACAGTCATTTTACCTGACCTCTTTTTTTCAGCAGGCGTAAGGCAAGGCTGAGCTCATACTTTCATGAAAGCCACTCTGCCATCTAAGCAGAACGCATGCTGTTAGAAGAGCACGCAAATTGTAATTAAACAAAAATCCAGCAGCCAGCAGTTTCTTTTGACCACAGCGGTTTTTTCCTCCTGCGCGTTCTGCTGAAACAGCAGCACTGCTGTGCATGGCCAGGCATGGGCTTTCTGCTCGGCTCTGCTGTTCCTCTGATGAGAACTGTGCGTGTGAGGATGTTTCATTTCGTGCGTGCTAAGAATTGCATGCAGCTGGATTTCAAGTATCTAAAGACGTGGGCCCCACCCTCCTCGTCTCTTCTCACTATAGGGTCCAACCCAGGGCTGTCATGGGTGCTCAATTATCGTCTTCTAAGTGAACATGTGTTTGCATAAATAAGTGACTACATAGGTCCCTGCTTTCTACGTAAAACAGTGTAAAGTAGGTGGGATCCAGGTCAATTATACAGCAGGATCTGTGTGGTACAGAAATGAAAAGATGAGCACAGGACTCCAACAAGAGGAAGCAGGAGCTGGTGTCCACCAGTTCCTTAGTGATGGTGGTTTAGATCTATGTAGACATAGAACATAGGGTATACATGTGTGTGTATGCACAGACAGTATGTGTTATCTGTGCAAATATACACACAGCCATGTATTATTTCTACATTTCTAAGTGCTGTATATTATGTATACATATAGAACATATGGATAAGTGTATATGTATTATGGGTATATGTTTATATGTGTATAGATGTATATGAATATATATATATACATATTTATGGCTTCCCTGGTAGCTCAGCTGGTAAAGAATCCACCTGCAATTCAAGAGACCCCAGTTTGACTCCTGGGTTGGGAAGATCCCCTGGAGAAGGGATAGGTTACCCTCTCCAGTATTCTTGAGCTTCCCTGGTGCCTCAGACAATAAAGAATCCACCTGCAATGCAGGAGATCTGGGTTTGATCCCTGGGTGGGGAAAACCCCAGAGGAGGGCATGGCAACCCACTCCAGTATTCTTGCCTGGAGAATCCCGTGGACAGAGGAGCCTGGCAAGTTACAATCTATGGGGTTACAAAGAGTAGGACACAACTGAGCTGCTAAGCGTGCATGCGCGCACACACACACACACACACACACACACACACACACACACACACACAAACATATATTACAGAAAATTTGCACAAGAGTTTCTCTTTTTTTAATTTTTTGGCTACACCAGGCAGGATCTTAGTCCCCCGACCAGGGACAGACCCTGGGCTGCCTGCACTGGAAACACAGAGACCCAACCATTGGACTGGACTGCCAGGGAAGTCCTCTGAGTCCCTCTTGACAACCATCTTTGTTTAGAAAAATACCTTGATTATACACTTGTGGGCTGGAAGGAAGTGAAGTCATACCTAAACCAACGTGAATCTAAACATCCAGAGGAATTTGGGAGTCAAGAGAGCAGATGGGAAGCAGATTAAAGAGAGGTGGATTCCACCAGGGCTTTCTTGGAACGCTTGTCTTGGGGGAACGCAAAGAAAAGTGGCTAATTTCATGTCTGGGTTGGTCCAAGCAGAGAAAAGATGCAGATAGTGGAACTGGCCCCCAAAAGAGATGTGAGCACAGCCAGAGCAGGCTTTTGTAACTGAAGGTGAACATGAACACCAGTCTATGAAATCTCAAGAATTACTAAGTGAATCCGGGCAATCATGAGAACTTTCACTGACTTGGGAAGAAGGTCAAGCAAATTTTCATTAAATCTTAGAAGTTGCTGGCACGTCAACTTAAGTCTCTGGGTTCTTGAGACTTGGGAAACCCTAGCTTCATTCCAACAAGTCAGCTTGTGCGGGACCTTCCTGAGGCCCAGAATGACAAAAGAAGACAAAAGCATGAAGACAGACAAACACACTAAGCCCACAGCCTCTCCAGGGGTTGTTAACAATAGATTTTGAATTGGTAAGACCTACTTAATGGCTCCAGCCCTGAGCTGGTGCCAAATCTGAGCAGGTACAGACCTCCACACAGAATGTCCCTGACACACACCTGTACCCACAGACTTCACCTGAGCAGCGAGGTGGGGATGGGGCTTAAGGGGCAACCTGGGGAAGTATGGCAGCTTAGTTAAAATGGTCACGGCCCGGTGGTGGAGTCTTGTTACCTCCCCTCAGGGCTCTGTTGGTGCATACAGTAAACCTGCAAGGTAATTCTATACTTGCAGACAGAGATGGGCACTGCTCCTCTGTGACAAACCAGAGCACCGAGGCTTCAGCTTGCTCAGCGCCAGCAGAACAGGATTCTGGGGAAGGAATTACGGTTTCCCGTGTTGTGCTTGGTTCACTGGATACCATTGTCCTTCTCCACAAAGGGTGTATTGTGAAATGTTCACAACAGCACTTTTAGGAAGAGTTCAGTGTCTATCTCTATTTTGGTGAGAATGTGGGTGAATCTCCACAATGGACGGCAGAGCCCCCCGGCAGAGGGAGAGGGGAGTTTACACTCTGTGTTTCTAGCACAGCCCAAGACCAGGCTCTTCCCTGAAGTCACCTGTGCTTTCTGAGAGAGACGGCAGCAGTGACCAGCTTTCTACAATGTGACAAGACGGGCACCCAGGGTAGGGCTTTATCCAAAGGCATCCTCTGGTCCACAGCTCTTCATTCTTTCAGAAGTTTACCTCAAAAGAAATAGAACATAAACAAATACCGAACTCTGGTCAGTGATACAGACGTTGGAGTATTTAATTGTAGAATGTTCTTATGCCCAAAGCTTGTTTTTTTTTCTCATTAAAAAAAATTGATGCATAGTTGCTGTACATTATATGTTACAGGTGTATGATAGAGTGATTCACAATTTTAAAAGTTATACTCCATCCATAGTTATTATAGAATATTGGCTATATTAACTGTGTTGTACAATAAATTCTTGTAACTTATTTTATACATAATCGTTTGTACCTCTTAAGTCTCTACCCCTATACTGCCTCTCCCCCTTTCATCTTCTCACTGGTAACCACTCGTTTGTTCTCTACATCCATGAGTCTATCTTCTTTTTTGTTATATTCACTAGTTTTTTGTATTTTTTAGATTCCACGTGTAAGTGATATCATACAGTATTTATCTTTTTCTGACTTATTTCACTTACTGTAATACCACTCATGTCCAGATGACTCTTAAACACTCCAGTGGACTGTCTTCCTGAGTCCCATCCCTGTAAGTGCCAGTCTGAACTCTGGGCACACCACCTCACAGGCTGAGAGAAACCGCTGCCCAGGTTTCTCTCTCCTACACCTCCTGCTGCCACCTGCCCATGACCATCCACTGTCATGGAAGAACAGGCACCTCCCAGGGAGTCTCCCACGGAGATTCACTTCACTCTAATAGAATCAAAGCTTTAAATGCCAACTCATCTTTAAAAAACATGCATCTGATTATATCTCTTCTGTGCTTAAAACTCATCAATGGCTTATCTCGGTGAAAGTGAAGTTCAGTTGTGTCCAACTCTGCGACCCCACGGAGTGTATGTAGCCTGCCAGGCTCCTCCATCCATGGGATTTTCCAGGCAACACTACTGGATCGGGTTGCCATTTCCTTCTCCAGGAGATCTTCCTGACCCAAGGATTGAACCCTAGTCTCCTACATTGCAGGCAGATTCTTTACCGTCTGAACCACCAAGGAATCCCATTTCTGTGGTTGGGACTAAATACAACATTCTTAGTGTGGGCCACATGGACCTCCCTTTACGGCCTCTGCTGGGGCCACATGAGCCTCTGTTTCGTCAACAAGAGAAGCATTTTCTTATCCCAGGGCCTGTGTATCTTGGAACATTCCCAACCATCCTTCCTGCTAAACCCCTACTCATTGTTTGCTGCTGCTACTGCTGCTAAGTCGCTTCAGTTGTGTCCAACTCTGTGCGTCCCCATAGACGGCAGCCCACCAGGCTTCCCCGTCCCTGGGATTCTTCAGGCAAGAACACTGGAGTGGGTTGCCATTTCCTTCTCCAATGGATGACAGTGAAAAGTGAAAGTGAAGTTGCTCCGTCGTGTCTGACTCTTTAGCGACCCCATGGACTGCAGTCCACCAGGCTGCTCCGTCCATGGGATTTTCTAGGCAAGAATATTGGAGTGGGGTGCCATTGCCTTCTCCGACTCATTGTTTAGGTCTGAGCTTAAATAAGGCATTTTGAGAGGAACTTCCTGGCATACTCCTCTGTCATCTAAGCTATGTCTGTTACTTTCTCCCACAGTAGAATTAGTGACAGAGAAGGCAATGGCACCCCACTCCAGTACTCTTGCCTGGAAAATCCCAAGGACGGAGGAGGCTGGTGGGCTGCTGTCTATGGGGTCGCAGAGAGTCAGACATGACTGAGTGACTTCACTTTCACTTTTCACTCTCATGCATTGGAGAAGGAAACGGCAACCCACCCCAGTGTTCTTGCCTGGAGAATCCCAGGGACGGCAGAGCCTGGTGGGCTGCTGTCCATGGGGTTGCACAGAGTTGGACACGACTGAAGTGACTTAGCAGCAGCAGAATTAGTGATATAGTTTGTCTGTTTCTCCTGCTAGAATTCAAACTCCCTGTGGGCAGGGAGCCTGTGTGCTGTGCTCAACCCTGTGTCTGGGGACACAGCCCTGACACAAGTCCCCAGCACCCAGGAGGGGTCAATTGACACACTTATCTGTTGAGTCAGTGTTCAACTATGCCTCAGGGAGAAGCAGTTTGAAAGGTGATGAACAGAGTCCAAATCAACATGGCATGGTGAAGACCTGTGTAGCTACCCCACCTTGAATGTGAGCATGACAGGCATTTGCAGAATCATTCCTGTCCCTCCCCTCACCCATCAAGCCTGCACACTCCCCACTTACAGGAAAAGGGAAAGGGAGAAAGAGCATCCAAAACTTTAAATGCCTGCTAAAAAGACTTCCTCTTCCTCATGGACTCACAGGGCGCTTTGGGCAATCTGAAAGCCCGCAGGAATGAAAAGAAAAGGTCCTGAACTCAGAATCACACAGTCATTCCCCCCCCGCTCTGTAGCCCACTAGATTAGGACCTCACATGGACGGTTTTGTGTCTTAGAACCTTCATGAGCCCTGAATATGCTGCACACCTATTAGGAGATAAAATGAGCTAAAGTAAGTGAAAATGCTTATGCCATAAACCTACGATCACCACATAGAGGTGGGATACCTGCAGACTGAAGAATAGTAAGATTTTAGATATACTGACTTTGCTGTTTAACAACAAACGATGTAAATACCAGTTTTCTTAATATTATATTACTGTGAGAATAATGAACAACTTGATATTATTTCCACTTTAAGGAAGATATTAAATATAGATAGAAACATGGTAGAAATGACTTAAATTTAGAAATATTACTTCCTACGTCAGCAATTTATGATCACTGTTACCCTACACAGCATTTAAATTGTGTAAGCATTCAACTGACCTGTAAGGAATAACTTTCCAGGTTATGTCACACTAAAATCTATATTTTTTTCTCATACTACTTTTATGACAAACCAGCTTTATTTTCCTGTTTGTAAAAATAATATGCATTCATAAAAATTCAAACGATATACAAATATAGTAAGCAAGAGAAAATTATTCAATATCTTTTCTTTACCTACATCAAAAAATATTGTAAAAATAGGCAAGATTTGCAAATAATTATAAATATGTCTCATAACAGGCATTACTTGATGAGAATTTTAAAATCTCTTACACATAGGATTATTTCAAAAGACTTTCCACATTGCGAAAGCATACATTTTTGTTTAAGAGACATTTAACTTATCAGCTATTAGTTCTTTTTGCTGATGTGTATTTGAGAAGATCATTCTTTTTGGCTGAAAAATTAGAACTAAAATGTCCATTAGATATTTTAGTAACTTTATAATATATAGCACAATTGAGATATAGATAACTATATAGATATAGTTAGCAAAGGGAAATAGCACAAGGATCCACAGTATTTCTTAAATGCTACATTGAAGGGCAGAAATAAAACTTCACAGCACATGCTAACTTTGCAAACTGTTAACAAATACAGACATTATGCCGCATCTGTATTGCCACAAGAAAACAACTAAGATATTACTAATTTTAAACGCCAGGCTGTCAGCAAGAATGAAGCTTAAATCCAGGGATGTTCCAAGAAAAGGCAGAAACATGCCTGGAGCACTGAGTAAACTTTCAGGCCGAATTCATGTGAATCACTGGACATCCCCGGATTTCTAAATTCTTTAGCAGCCTACGTGTCAGGAAGAATAAGAAAGGGCTACTCCTGTTCTGTACCGCCACCTAGTGGACAACGACACCCACGCTCCAGCGCATTGCTCGCCCGTTAGGTAAGGAACTGATGAACGCTGTTGGGAAAAAGAAGACGAATTGCCCTTTGAGTTTTCGTTTCGGTTTGGACTTCAAATTTCAAAATGTCTGGTTAGTGAAGCAAATGTGGTATTTCATCATCTTTGATCAGCCAGTAGGAAAGAATAAGCAGCATTTATAAGCTGCATCTTTTCCTCTTTTCAAGCATTAAAAATGCATAAAGGTGTTGATATCTCCACTGAGTTGCCATTAATAACTAACTTTTTAAAATCTCTTTTTGTCCTCCTTCTCCAGCTCTTGCTACCTATTTCCTAAGTCTTTGATACCAGCTGCAACAACTCAACCGTTTGTTTTAAAGCAAAAACAATTCAGGTCCCCTCGCAAAGTATTTCAAACTGTGGGAGCAACACATGAGTGGATCCTGACATCAATAAAGGGGGGTCTTGTCCAGCATTAAAAAATAAAATATCCATTTTTTGAGGAGTCTCCACACTGTTTTCCACAGCATGACCGCACTTCTATAAGAAATAATCCAAGACAGTCGGACTCCAAGAAGCAGGAGGGGTGAGGTGGAGGTCAAGTTTCAGTTACAGGAGATGAAGAAGTTCCAGACACCTGCTGACCAACATTGTGTTTGTAGTTAACCACACCATATTGTGCACTGAGCATTTTAAGAGGGTAGATGTCAAGTGTTATCACAATAAAAAAGGGATCATTCAGGAAGACTATGAACAACAAAAAGAAAAGAAAGAAAAACAGACTAGCTTGGAATCTAAAATGTCAACCAGCCTCCCACATGTATGGTGAATGTAATTCTCTGAAACCTGTTACACGCATATGTGTTATACGTCTTCCGGAGTGAGGTAAAGGGCTTTTCATCCTGTGGGACAAGTTCAAGAAAGTTCAAAAGGCTCTGCTCTATTGTTCTTAAAAAAACACCCAAATTACAGATAAAAATCTGTTATATTGCAAATTGCTTAGGGTTCCTTGTATGTAAACAGCTTTACTGTTTCTGAAATAGGCAGTTTAAGATGCCCTGAGGCAGGTAACCACGAGCATCCCAAGCACTGAAGTGGAAGGCACATCTTTGATGTGAGGACGTGCCAGATGGTCTGGAAGCCTTGGTGATGGGGCCAAGCCTCTGGAGCCGGACAACCATGGTTTTGAATTCCGAAGCAGGTGATTCTCACTGTATGTTGGCCTCTGAGGTCTCAGTGTCCTAACCTGAACGTGAAACTGTTCATGCTTACTGCGTGGAGCTGTTGTGAGAAGCACGTGGCTGATGCAGACCAGTGTGCCCAGCATGTGCAACTGAAGGTGAAAATCACTCAGTCGTGTCTGACTCTCTTCAACCCAATGGACTACACAGTCCGTGGAATTCTCTAGGCCAGAATACTGAAGTGCATAGTCTTTCCCTTGTCCAGGGGATCTTCACAATCCAGGGATCAAATTCAGGTCTCCCCATTGCAGGCGGATTCTTTACCAGCTGAGCCACAAGAGAAGCCCAAGAATACTGGAGTGGGTAGCCTATCCCTACTCCAGAGGATTTTGGTAGAAACAGCCAGTGTTGTCGCGCTGACATCTTTTCAAACAGTTCTTATCTTATGGCTCCAGATTTCTACAGCTTAGAAGTGCAAATATCCCTATAAGAATGAAAAACCCGACTCCCAGTCAGGATCGCTTCTCCAGAGCAGCCCAGTGAGAGCCTGACCTCTGCGTTCTCTGTTTATGATTGTGTTTAAGTCTCAGTGGAAGTGTTTTCCTTGTTTCTGCAGGGCCTTCTTTATTTTACAAGAGAACGTGGGTCTCTCATGGTTTTTCTTCTCAAAGTGGGATACCATCCTGGGGGGAGTGACCACCCAAATGGAACCACGGCGTCTCCTGAGAGCAGAGCAGGCCTGGGGAGAAGATGAGGACCCATCTTCTTTATTTGCTTTAAACTGAGGGGGAACTGACACTGAACATTACATCAGTGTCCAGTCTGCACCACGGTGACTCACAGTTGTAAATATGTGAGACCGTCACCACAGTGAGTCTAGTTAACATCCACCACACGAAACCTCACATCTTTCTTCTTGTGATGAGAACTCTGAAAGATCCATTCTATTAGTAACTTCCAAACACATAGCACACTATTGTTAGCTGTAATCACACGCCGTGTTTCCATCCTCAGGACTCATCTATAACTAGAAGTCTGACCTTCGACCCTCTCTCCCCCTCACCCACCCGGTCAGCCTCTTGGCAGCACCAGGCCGCTCTCTGAATCTGTGAGTCCAGCGGCATTCACACCCCTTCCCTCAGTCTCTCCTCAACCCTCTGCTCCCTCCTCTTTGCTCCTCCAACCCCAGGAGAACCTGAATGGACAGAGTGTTGCTAAAAATAGCATCTGTCTTGCCTCTAGGTTGTGGGGGAGCTGAGAGTGTCCTGATGAGAAAATGAGCAAAGAAGCTGTGAGGACAGTAGGGTTGCACCAGTGCGTGTTTTCATGTCATGAATCCAACTTGGGAACGTTAGCAACACAGGCAGGCGGTGAGGGCGCCGGGGCCTGCCGCTCACCAGTGGTGCAACCTTGGCAAGTTAGCAGACCTTGTGGAGCCTCAGTTTCCTCGGCTCTAAATCGCAGAAAGCAGTACCTCCCATTCACTGTAGATTTGAGAATTAAACAAGTAATGAGGGTAGATGTGCTGAAATAGATCCCAGCCACCGTAAGTGCTGACTACCGGCTGCATGTTTCTATCCCCCCACAATCACAAATGGGAGCCTACTCCCTGGAGTCATGATATTTGGAGGTGGGGTCTTTGATTTTGTCATGATGGTGGAATCCCCAAGAATGGGACTGGTGCTCTTATTAGAAAAGACAAAGACCTCCCCCCACCACGTTGGGGGCACCACGAGAAGATTGCCATCTGCAAACCAGGAAGAGGACCCTCAGCAGATACAGATCTTCCAGCAACCTGCTTGTGGACTCTAGCCTCCAGAACCGTGAGAATAAATGCTTGTTGTTTAAGCCCCTAGTCTAAACAAAGGTCTGTATAGTCAATGCTATGGTTTTCCCAGTAGTCACGTACGGATGTGAGAGTTGGATCATAAAGAAGGCTGGACACCAAAGAATTGATGCTTTCAAATTATGGTGCTGGAGAAGACTCTTGAGAGACCCTTGGACTGCAAGGAGATCAAACTACTCAACTCTAAAGGAAATCAACCCTGAATATGCATTGGAAGGACTGATGTTGAAGCTGAAGCTCCAATACTTTGGCCACCTGATGCAAAGGGCTGACTCATTGGAAGACCTTGATGCTAGGAAAGATTGAAGGCAGAAGGGAAAGGGGACGACAGAGGATGAGATGGTTAGATGGTATCACTGACTCAATGAACATGAGTCTGAGCAAACTCTGGGAGATTGTGAAGGACAGGGAAGCCTGGTGTGCTGTAGTCCATGGGGTCGCAAAGAGTTGGACACAACTGAGCAACTGAACAACAGTATATTGACACAGATGGACTCCAGTTCTCATAATTAGGTGCTTAGTTAGTGTGTATTTGAAAAGATATAACTAGCACCTCAGATCATTAATCATGGAAATGACAGTGTTTGGGACAACAGAGAAGGAAATTAAAAGTGAAAAGCTGAGCTGATTCAAAGAAAAAACACAGTGATATAGGGCGTACTCAACATTGACAAAAATGTGAGCACAGGATGTAAAAGACTTGGGTGTGCAACTCTGTTGGTTCTGGTAGAGTCTCTTCTGTGGGACAGTCCTTCTGTGGGGCCCACAGATGAATTCTCACAGAGAGCCGGAGCAGGAGAACCCACCACTGGGCTGGGAGGGGTCCGGGCGCCCCTGTTCTAGTCATCTTTGTTGTGCAGACGAGCTCACAGCTAGAAAAGTCCCCCGGCTGGATTCTCTGACTTGGTGGAGGGTCTCCTCGGAGCTGAGCTTTCACACAGGAAGTAGCAGCTGCTGCTGGTGCTCACGTGCAAGGCAGGCGGGTTCCCCAATGGCAGCACCTGCCACTGTGGTCTCCAGGCTCTCATGGCCCCAGATGCCAGCAGACAATGTGGCAAAGAGGAGCCCAGATTCAGAGGCCTGGGATGAATGTTCTGGGCAAACTGGAAGGGTAGAGGGAGAAGACAGGGCAGCCTATGCTTCCCAAGAGCCAGAGGTGCAGCCACATCTGGGAAGGGTTGGTTAAGGGAGGAGGATGTGTCCCAGTCAGTTCAGGCTCCGGCCGGCTTGATTCCTAGGAGAGGAGCCTTGGGGCCTTGCTCTGGTGGAAAGCTCAGGCACCAGGGCAGGAGCCGGTACACCTGCTGTCCTCAGCGGCCTGCTGGGATGCTAGAAAGCTTGGTCCTGGGGGAGGCTGAATAGAGGGTAGAGGGAGGCAGGTCCTACATGGCCTGTGAGTCTCGCTACTAGGCTCATGGGTGAGCCCACCTGACCTTCCTGGGACCATGTCTGGGGAGCTTTCCCAGCATTCAACCTGAACCAGACGCGGTGGGGTCCCCTGAGAGCAAAACCCGGGGACCTTCCTTCGAGAACAAGGACGAAACACGGCCAGGCTCAACACAGGATTTTTTAGGCAGCTGTCATCAGCTTCCCTGACCAGAGTCACAGAGTGGTTGGACCAGGGTTTAGTAACACCAGGCCCCCAGGTATGTCCACCATCAGCAGGAGACCTAAAGAATGTTAGGATGGTTCTAAAAACTAAAACAAGGCACAGAGCAGACCATGAGCTTAGTGATGCCAAAGAAACATCCAAACAGTAAAGTGGAAGAATGACTGTCCACGTTGCTGACTTTACAGCATTTGTGATTATTCCTTATGAACAGTCAACTACAGAAGGAACGCGTCAGCAGTTTTCTCACAAGTTGAGATCCTGGGATGCCTGGAAGACGTTATGGACTTCTTTGGTTTCAAAACTGCTAGGTGGTACTTTCCCCTTGATTTTGACTGTTTTGGTAATACATGTTGAAAGATGAAATATTATTATCACAACCCCATGGGGAGAACCCCAACCAAAGAAACCTGAAACATAAAAATGCTTTTCCCCCCTTTCTTAGATTTTGAATGTTAGTGCCAAACATTCAAATGCTGTGATTTAAAAAGAAAAATGTTGCCTTTTAAATTTATTCCTGGGGTGAGGGGAGGGTGATGTTTCTGCTTTCATATGGGACTCTCTTTAAAATGTCCATATGAAGTTCTTCAAAAGCAAAATTTTTACTCTTGAAAGGAAGAAAAAAATTTGTTCCTCCACCCAGTACTCAGGTCCCTCAGACAAGGTGCTCAGTCCGCCCAGCAGAGGTGGCCTTGGGACCAAGCCCATTGTATGTGGCGGAGACAAGATGCGTGTGTGCAGAAAGCTTGCCACATGGTCAGGACTCAATGTGCAGTAGCTATTAGCTCTTGTTTTTTGTAGACCTGAAGCAGGTTTTCCTTTTAAGAGTCCTGCCTCCCATGATCTGTGGGGAGAGGAGGGAGAAGGAAGGTCGAGAGTGATGGTGACCGTGGAATAGGCATGTGGGCGGAGTTCTGTGACCTTTGGGACAAGAAATCATAAGCTGCCCACGTCACCTACGTTCCCTGTCCTGCCAACTCAAAACCAACAGAAACACGCAACCTCTGGGAAAAAAAGACAAGAGGAGGAGAGGGAGCCTTGAAAGATATGGAGGGAAAATGATGAGAAAAACTGACTCTGACCCCAGGTCTGCAGGGAAAGCCTCCATTTGATGGCTTATTTGAACCTCTGCTGTTTGAAGGAAGACAAATCACCAGAAAAAGCAGAGAAACAGGGTGAACAAAGGAGGGTGATAAAGTCATATATAGACTGGGCACCAGAGAGGTAAGCGCAGATGAAACGATAGTCCATGAAAAGGTAGCAATTTTTAAAAGGTGTGTAGGTACATACAATTCTGTGAAATATATTCCCAATGGTAATAATTAGAGGAGAGTTTGGCATAATGAGAAGATATTCAGTAAAGTTTAAAAGATGCTTAACTTCAATTAAGTGCACAAAGCAGTGCTGAACTACTGAATCTAACAATATTCACTGCGAGCCACTGTGTGGCTATAGTGTCCTTGGCTCCTGGGACAGAGGAAGGAGGGAAGTAAATGTCTGTTGCGTGTCTAATGGTGACAAGTGCCACAAATGAACATGCAGGAGGGGGCTGGGATCAGGGTGGCCTGAAAGGAAGCAGAGGGGAACCCTTTGGCATCTGGGGTCAGGCAGTACCAGGCAGAGCAGCAATAGGTCGAGGGCCCTGGGTGGTGGGTCCAGGGGCAGATGGGCAGGAAGCCAGAGTGATGGAAGTGGGAGTGGAGGCAGTGAGGAGGGAGTCAGGGTCAGATCAGAGAGGCAGGCTGTGTGGAACCAGGCTGGTCCTTTTAGTCTGGCTGCGTTCAGAGTCAGTGGAGGTTTTGAGCAGAAAAGCTATATGATCTGACTTTTCATCCTTTTTCAGCAAGGACCCCTCCAGCTGCTGGATTGAGAATCAGTGTGAGAAGGTAAAGGCTGTAGCCAGAGAACATGGAGTGGGCCACTTAATCACCCAGCAAGAAGCAGCAGGGCTCCAGGGGAAGGCATGTGGGCGGGCTTCCACCTGTCCCTTGGGGAGGTAAGGCCAGGAGGGAAGAACGGGTAGGATGGAGAGCAACCCTGGCTGTGAACACAACGAGAAGTCTGGTTTCAGGTATACTGGGGTCGAGTTTTATATTATACATATCCTCCTTTTCTCATGCTGAATTTTCCATCCACATTGGAGAGGAGGTGCTGTTTCTGTTTTAGTATTACCATTGAACAGGAACTGAGGGTTTATGTAACAGTCTGGTGGGAACTGAAACCAGGGCAGCGATGGGGGGGTGGGGTTTTGAGTGCTTCTGTTTAAACACAGGGAGACAGATGGACATCCCACCGTCCCATCTTCCTTCAGCAAGAACTCAACATGCCGTGGGCCTTCATGAGCCAGCCCGGGCTTCCAGCACTTGGTGCTGCAGGCTTTAGCATGACGTCATTCTGGAGGGAAGCCGGCATGACGACATGTCCTCAGGCCTTGCTGGGACAGGCAGCCCGTCGTGGGCCGTGGACACCCGGGAAGCTTGTGCTGAGGGCGCCTGACAGACAGATCTGTCCCCTGAATGAAGCAGGTCACCGCGAGGGGGCAGAACTGCTTGCTGCCTGGTCATGTGCAGGGCACTCGACTCTGGTCCCTCTCCTGCACGTGCTGGTGTCATCTCTGTGCTACGCGGGGGCAAACAGAACTCATGCAAAGCAGGGATGTTGTGTGCTGGGCTGTCAGCACCAAAGTCCATGGTCTCTGACCCCAGATTCTTGTCTTTTGCCAGCCTCTAGGAAACAGGAGCAGGGCAGCTAGTCAGAGTCTGAGTTGGGTAAAGTCTCAGTCTTTCACACCTGTGGGCAGACTGTCCCTCTCAGAGGGGCTATGGGAGCCCCACTCAGGTGGAGGGGTAGCACGGGGTGAAGCAGGAAAGCTGTCAGGGTAGGTGGACCGGCCGACAGGGAGGGAGCGGTCTCCTTGTGGAGACCTGCTCCTGAATGGAGCACTTGATGGGGCAAGTGAACAAAACTGATCCCAAGGAGTGGAAGGGCTTGGGCGAGTGTTCAGTTCGTCTACATGGTGTTCCTTTCCTCCCTCATGTTGTAAACAGGACCCCACTCTACAGTCCTCAGGACTGAGTAAACGAAAGGACAGGTGGAAAGATCATTTTCAGAATAAAGGTGGCAAATAATGGCTGCTGAAAACCATGGGAATCCTTGTTCCCTTTTGTCTAGGGAGGGACGAGTCACCAGGCCACGAAAAATGCGAGACCTTTACTTTTACAAACAAAACCCATTTGCACTTATTTTTAAGAAACTGAAGACTGGCGAGGCAGCTGGAGTGCTGAGCCTCCCCACTTGCATCATTACTGGAGAGCCCCTCCCTCTGTGGATCTGGCTCAGAGGCCCCGGCCAGAAGATACCCATAGCAGGCGCCAGGGAGCACAGGGCCCTGGAAAGCCGCTGAGCAGCTGAGGGAACACAGGTCAGTCTCTCAAAGATGCAGAGCATTAATTTAGAAACACACCAAATTCCTGTGGAACTGCAATTCTAACCTTTATACTCTGTGCAGTGCAATCTCTCGTCCCCTACTGGAGTGCATCCTTTTAAGTTGATTTCAACATTGAAAAGGGAGGGCAAGCATGCCAGTGCTTCTAGAACCACCAACACAAAGAGCTCATGGATGAATCAACATCATAACAACTTGTGGGAGTGAGGGAGGGGAAAAGTCCTTTCCCCCAGGGATTTCCTCAGGTGTCTGTCCTGGGTCTCCTGCTGGTCAAAATCTGTCCTTAGAGGAATGAAGGGGCGGGTCGGAATGGCGCCATGACAAATGATACGGAAGTAGGCCGATGGCGATCCGGGTTGTCTGGTCTCATGTTATTTCCCCCAAGAAAGAAGGAAATATTAAATCCAATGCTTATCTTTATCCCTCTGAACACGCTGCCATCCCGAAGAGATAAGAAAATGGACACATGACGAAATGTGGAGATCTCAGCAGCCACTTTGACATGAAGTAGGGAGCTCTGACTTCTACAATGTGGGTGCTTTCGTTTCTTATTTGGCATCAGCCGAGTTAGAAAAACGTCTCCTCCAACACACGGCTTTCAACATTTCTTACTTACCCCTCTTATGCACTCTTCCAGGTGTTCATACTGAAGGACAGGAATGACGTTCCAATCTGAAATCTGGAACTCTGGCATCCAAATTAAGTTCTAATTATTTCCATCTTCTCTTGCTATCATGTCATACAACAAAAAAACAATAATTGCAAACAGCCTTTGAATCAGATCTCCTGCAAAAGAGCTGGTTATACCATGGAAGCTGCCAAATACCTTTTTATTTCAAATATCCCTAAAATTCTCATCTGGGTTTTACATTCTGTTTCCTGCTTCCCATATGAACTTTTCCTCTCTGGATCCACAAACAATCTAAAGGGACACTTCCTTTCTAAACATCTTTCTTCTTCAAATCCAAGTCTCTTCTTAAAGATACATACTTTCTACTCATCTCCTTGGAAAAGACACTGAAGCTGGAAAAGACTGAAGGTGGGAGCAGAAGGGAATGACAGATGATGAGATGGTTGGATGGTATCACCGACTCAATGGACATGAGTATGAGCAAATTCTGGGAGTTGGTGATGGTCAGAGAAGCCTGGTATGTTGCAGTCCATGGGGTTGCAGAGTCAGACATGACTGAGCAACTGAACTGAACTGACTGACTGACTCATCTCACACCAGTCAGAATAGCCATCATTAAAAAGTTTACCAAAAAAGTCTAAAACTAACAAATGCTACAGAGGGTATGGAGAAGAGGGAACGCTCCTACGCTCTTGGTGGGAACGTTAATTGGTGCAGCCACTATGGAGAACGTATGGGATTTCCTTAAAAAATTTAAAATAGAGATGTCACATGATCCAGCAATCCCACTCTTGGACACATATCTGGAAAAGATGAAAACTCTAATGTGGAAAGATCTATGCACCCCAATGTTCACAGCAGCATTATTTACAATTGCCAAGACATGGAAACAACCTAAATGCCCACTAACATATGAATGGATGATAAGATGTGGCGTATTCATACAAAGGAATGTTACTCAGTCATAGAAAGAATGGAATAATGTCATCCATTTGCAGCAACATGGATGGACCTAGAGATTACCATACTAACTGCAGTAAGTCAGACAGAGACAAATATCATATGACACCACTTATATATGGAATCTAAAAAATGATACAAATGAACTTATTTATAAAACAGAAACAAGACACACAGACATAGAAAACAAACATGATTACAAAGGGGAAGGTGGGAGGGATAAACCAGGAGTTTGGAAATAACAGATATATACTACTAAATATAAAATAGCAAAGGGAACTAGTCTCAATATCTAGTAATAAACCATACTGGAAAAGAATCTGAAAAAGAATATATACATAAACCTGAATATATACATAACCTGAATTTATGTATATATATATAGGACTTCCCAGGTGGCTCTGGAGAAGGAAATGGCAACCCACTCCAGTGTTCTTGCTTGGAGAATCCCAGGGATGGGGGAGCCTGGTGGCTGCCGTCTATGGGTCGCATAGAGTCGGACACGACTGAAGTGACTTAGGAGCAGCAGCAATAGCAGGTGGCTCAGTGGCAAAGAATCTGTCTGCCAAGCAAGAGACCCAGGTTCAATCCCTGGGTCAGGAAGATCCCCTGGAGAAGGAAATGGCAACCCATTCTAGTATTCTTACCTGAGAAATCCCATGGACAGAGAAGCCTAGCAGGTTACAGTCCATAGGGTTGCAGAGTCAGACAACAGTCAGACAAGACTTAGTAACTAAACAGCAGCATATATATAACTGAATCACTTTGCTGTACACCTTACAATGTTTACATCATGTCAATCAACTATACTTCAGTTAAAAAAAAAAAAAAAAAATATATATATATATATATATATACGCTCCACCTACTCACTGAGTCTTTTCTTCAGGACCATTGTTAATGCAACACACATCATACCCCACTGGTGACCATGGTGTTCCTGCAGCTAATGCAGAGAGGTCGGCCCCAGACTGGACTTCCTGGTAAACTTTTCAAGGCTTCCTTCTAATGTAGCAGAGTTCCCCTAGAACGCAGGATACTCCCAGAATGTGCCAATTCTAAGCTGAGACCTCCTATTCTTCCTCCCTTGCTTGATGTAGATGAAGCCATGCAGGGGGACATGGGCCCCATCCCCTCTCCCCTCCTCTAGCCACAGCATTCTTCATCTAAGGAAGCCCAGCCTCTCTCTCAAGTTCTTGGCCCTGGGGCAATTGTGAAATTGGCTCTAATGATTAAACAAAAAATTCTCTGAGTCTCTTTCATTTTCATCCACTCTGAATGCTTTAAATTGATTAAATATGATCAGCGCTGTCAGCTGTCTGCAAAAGAACCTAAACAACCCACCAGCACTGTATCTCTATGATTAAAAGACAAATCTGAGTTTGGAACCCTTGTGATTACCTTGCAGGAGAAAGATATAATGAAGAAGAAGTCTAGAACTTGACTCAGGCCAGGTAAGTTGTCTCTGCTTATTTGGTGATGACAACACATTCTGCCAGATGTTAACTGTTAACAGTGTAAGATTACTGTATTGTGTAACCAAAAGAAGGCAGTGCTCATGCTTCCTGTTTTCTCTTTCAGGACAAAATGGAAAGATCATCTTGTTCTTATCCCATTTTTCCCTTACCACAAAGTGAAAATAGCATGTAAAAGTTACAGAAGCTAATAAATGAAACATATCCTGAATCCCTTAGTATAACAGATAGTTCTACAGCAAAAGAAGACTTCTTTCTTTGATTTACTTTTCTAACTGTGGATGGTTGCTTTTATTACTGAACATTTAAAACAGTGTCTCCATAAAACCTCCATTATATGTCCCAAATGGCAGAGAATAGGTTCAGTTCAGTTCAGTTCAGTCCCTCAGTAGTGTCCGACTCTTTGCGACCCCATGGACTGCAACACACCAGGTGTCCCTGTCCATCACCAACTCATGGAATTTAATCAAACATGTCTATTAGAGTTGGTAATGCCACCCAACCATCTCATCCTCTGTCGTCCCCTTCTCCTCTCACCTTCAGTCTTTCCCAGCATCACGATCTTTTCCAGTGAGTCAGTTCTTCACATCAGGTGGCCAAAGTATTGGAGTTTCAGCTTCAGCATCAGTCCTTCAGGACTGATTTCCTTTAGGATGGACTGGTTGGATCTCCTTGCTGTCCAAAGGACTCTCAAGAGTCTTCTTCAACACCACAGTTCAAAAGCATCAATTTTTTGGGACTCAGCTCTCTTTATGGCCCAACTCTCACATCCATACATGACTACTGGAAAAGCCATAGCTTCGATTAGACGGACCTCTGTTGGCAAAGTAATCTCTCTGCTTTTTAATAAGCTGTCTAGATTGGTCATAACTTTTTCTCCAAGGAGCAAGTGTCTTTTAATTTCATGATGCAGTTACCATCTGCAGTGATTTGGAGCCCCCCAAAATAAAGTCTGTCACTGTTTCCACATCTATTTGTCATGAAGTGATGGGACCAGATGCCATGATCTTAGTTTTCTGAATGTTGAGTTTTAAGTCAACTTTTTCACTCTCCTTTTTCTCTTTCATCAAGAGGCTCTTTAGTTCTTCACTTTCTGCCATAAGAGTGGTGTCATCTGCATATCTGAGGTTATTGGTATTTCTCCCAGCAATCTTGATTCCAGCTTGTGCTTCCTCCAGCCTAGTGTTTCTCATGATGTACTCTGCATATAAGTTAAATAAGCAGGGTGATGATATACAGCCTTGATGTAGTCCTTTCCCGATGTGGAACCAGTCTGTTCGTCCAGGTCCAGTTCTAACTGTTGTTTCTTGACCTGCATACAGATTTCTCAGGATGCAGGTCAGGTGGTCTGGTATTCCCATCTCTTGAAGAACTTTCCACAGTGTGTTGTGAACCACACAAAGGCTTTGGTGTAGTCAATAAAGCAGAAGTAGATGTTTTTTTGTAACTTTCTTGCTTTTTCGATGATCCAGCGGATATTGGCAATTTGATCTCTGGTTCCTCTGCCTTTTCTAAATCCAGCTTGAACATCTGCAAGTCCACAGTTCATGTATTGCTAAAGCCTGACTTGGAGAATTTTGAGCATTACTTTGCTAGCATGTGAGATGAGTGCAATTGTGTGATAGTTAGAGCATTCTTTGGCATTGCCTTTGGGATTGGAATGAAAACTGACTTTTTCCAGTTCTGTGGCCACTGCTGAGTTTTTCAAATTTGCTGGCAGATTTGAGTGCAGCACTTTCACAGAATCATCTTTTAGGGTTTGAACTAGCTCAACTGGGATTCCATCACCTCCACTAGCTTTGTTCATAGTGACGCTTCCTAAGGCCCACTTGACTTCACATTCCAGGATGTCTGGCTCCAGGTAAGTGATCACACTATTGTGATCATCTGGGTCTTGAAGATCTTTTTTGTATAGTTTTTCTGTGTATTCTTGCCACCTCTTCTTAATATCTTCTGCTTCTGTCAGGTCCATACCATTTCTGTCCTTTATCAAGCCCATCTTTGCATGAAATATTCCCTTGGTATCTCTAATTTTCTTGCACAAATCTCTAGTCTTTCTCATTCTATTGTTTTCCTCTATTTCTTTGCATTGATCACTGAAGAAGGCTTTCTTATCTCTCCTTGCTATTCTTTGGAACTCTGCATTCAAATAGGTATATCTTTCCTTTTCTCCTTTGCCTTTCAGTTCTCTTTTCATAGCTGTTTTTTTTTTAATATAAATTTATTTAATAGGAGGCTAATTACTTTACAACATTGTATTGGTTTTGCCATACATCAACATGAATCTGCCATGGGTGTACATGTGTTCCCCATCCTGAACTGCTCTCCCACCTCCCTCCCCGTACCATCCCTCTGGGTCATCCCAGTTCATAGCTGTTTGTAAGGCCTCATCAGACAACCATTTTGTCTTTTTACATTTTTTTCTTGGGGATGGTCTTGATCCCTGCCTCCAGTACGATGTCATGAACCTCCATTCATAGTTCTTCAGGAACTCTACCTATCAGATCTAATCCCTTGAATTTGTCTCTTCCATTGTATAATTGTAAGGGATTTGATTTAGGTTATACCTGAATGGTTTAGTGGTTTTCCCTACTTTTTTCAATTCAAGTCAAAATTTGGCAATAAGACGTTCATGATCTGAGTCACAGTCAGCTCCTGGTCTTGTTTTTGCTGATTGTATAGAACTTCTCTATCTTTGGCTGCAAAGAATATAATCAATCTGATTTTGGTACTGACCATTTAGTGATGTCCATATGTAGTCTTCTTTTGTGTTGTTGGAACAGGGTGTTTGCTATGACCAGTGCATTCTCTTGGGAAAACTCTGTTAGCCTTTGCCCTGCTTCATTCTGTACTTCAAGGCCAAATTTGCCGGTTACTTCAGGTTTTTATTGACTTCCTACTTCTGCATTCCAGTCCCCTATAATGAAAAGGACATCTTTTTTTGGTGTTAGTTCTAGAAGACCTTGTAGGTCTTCATAGAACTGGTCAACTTCAGCTTCTTGAGCATTATTGGTTGGGGCATAGACTTGGATTACTGTGACACTGAATGGTTTACCTTGGAAACGAACAGAGAGCATTTTGTCATTTTTGAGATTGCACCGAAGTACTGTATTTCGAACTCTTTTGTTGACCATGATGGCTACTCCATTTCTTCTAAGGGATTCCTGCCCACAATAGTAGATATAATGGTCATCTGAGTTAAATTCACCCATTCCAGTCCATCTTAGTTCGCTGATTCCTAGAATGTCGATGTTCACTCTTGCCATCTCCTGTTTGAC
The DNA here is from genome assembly GCA_935064755.1 of Tragelaphus eurycerus. NCBI lineage: Eukaryota > Metazoa > Chordata > Mammalia > Artiodactyla > Bovidae > Tragelaphus > Tragelaphus eurycerus. Next base: position 22,256,477 of record CAKXYN010000023.1, read on the forward strand.
CACTTCCAATTTGCCTTGATTCATGGACCTAACATTCCAGGTTCCTATGCAGTTTGGTCTTTACAGATTGGATTTTACTTCCACCACCAGTCATATCCATAACTGGGTGTTGTTTTTGCTTTGACTCCATCTCTTCATTTTTTCTGGAGTTCACTCTCCACTGATCTCCAGTATCATATTGGGCACCTACCGACCTGAGGAGTTTATCTTTCAGTGACCTATCTTTTTGAGCATAGGTGGGTTTCACTAAATGGTAGTTTATTCAATATTTGAATAAAGTTCAGCACTAGCGATAGTGCTTTTTTTGGTCATTATGTGTCCCCAAATTACAAACTTAATTGCCCTATTCCATCTTTTCTGAGGCATCTATATTAATTTATCCTTCAAGTCCAAACACATTTATTTTTTTCTAATTTACTTTCTTGTAGGACAGGTCAGTTAATGATCAAAGCAAAGATTTGGCCACCTGGAGTATTACACCTAGACAAACACCCACAAAGTCTGGGACAGTTGATGAGTAACTCCTTCAACTGGCACTGCACCCCTTCCTAGCACTGCACCCCTTGAACTACATATAATGATCTGTTCTCTCCCGTGGCTCCAGGAAATGAGGTGGCTGCCTCCAGAGCAGCTGTGGACACTGCATCAATACACTGTGTGCTGCCATCAGACAGACCTGACTTCATATCCAGACCTGCTGGGCGCTGTGATTTGGAACAAACTACTCCACCTTGGGCCAAATTTCATTCTTAGGAAAAATGGAGGCAAAATGCCACCTTGTTGCGAGAACAGGATAAACAACCTATGTAAAACTGTTGACACTGTGCCGAGCAGACAGCAGGCATCAATCAATCCAAGCCCATTCCTTCTTGTCAAGAAGAACATGGACATCCACCATTACTGCCATTTGGTCAGTAGATGAAAATAAATGAGAGAAAAGTCTTGTACAAATGTTCTGTTCCTTTAGGAACAAAGATTAATTAGTTTACATGTTCTGTATGGGTCACTGTTATAACAATTTATTCAGCATCTCAAGCAGTAATAATTTATTGAGTGACAGGGTCAAAGTGTTTTTACATGGGTTGCATCTTTAATCTTCACAGCAGCCCTATAAGATACTATTATCCCCATTTTATAGCTGGGCAAATGGAGTCGGAGCTGTGGGTTACTTAACCAAGTTAAGTAACCAAGGTCACACAGCTAGACAAGATGAAAAAACCTAGGATCCAAATCCAGGAGGTATGTCTCTAGAGCCCACCTTCATAACCATCATGCCTCTATTTCCCTGATTAAAAAATGAAGAGGATAGAGACCTTGGGAAGGGTTGCCTTTTTTTTTTTTTTTGTCTCCTCCTCTTCCTTCTTTTCTTTGGGTTCTTTACAGTTTTTATTTTATTGTGGTAGAAACACAACATGAGACCTACACTTAGTAGTTTTTAAGTGTACGATACAGTGTTTTCACCTGTAAGTACAATGTTGTACAGTAACATGCTAACTTGTTGGCTTGTTAGCAGGGTAAAATCTCAGACCCTCCACAGATCTTGACAGTTTTGGAGAGAAGACAGGATTCTCATGTCTTTCTGGAAGAGGAACAAAGTTCCGAGGGTTGGGATATGAAGACTTTCTGGGATTGGGATGTGAATGCTCTTGCAAGGTAGTGATTGGTGGGGCGTAAGCACCTCTCACTGTCATAGCTCTTTAATGAATGTTTAGAGGCTGAGAGGCAAGAACTGAAGAAGCCTTCCAACTGGTGCACTGGCCACTGCCCACTCTCCTCCAGGCAGGAAGAGGAAGGGAGGATATCATGCCCCAAAAACCCAGCCAGAAGGCAATGGGGCTTGGCTGCCGAGTCAAAGGGTTCCCAGAGCAAACATAAATGGTGCCAGCAACGAGGACATAGAATTTGGGGTGAGCTGAAATCAAAGGAAGCTTGCTTGAGTCTGAACAGGAGCCACTTGAAACTGAAAATAAATGTGGTTGCTTACCGGCCCACAGCAGCTCTCTCCTCTGATCCCCCCAGCCCTCAGCTGCTTTAAGGAAAGCAATGATTAGAGGTGGGATGGGTGTCATCAAGTACACCCATCTAACGTGCTGGGGAACTTCAGTGGCAGGGTGGGGAGTGCCTCAGACGGTCCTGGCTGTGTTGCATACAGGCACCCACGTGACCATCATACCTGGCCCTGGAGGGAGAAGGGCACTTGAATTGAACTGACAGCGTTTGGGCAGGGACCTCACAGGGAAGGGGAAGCTAACACAAACTCGGCTGCATGGTGTCCGGGCCAAGTCACTGTACTGCTGCTGCATCTGCACTTGAGTATCTGGGAGGAACCTATGTGTTATGTGCTTGTACTTCCCCATCCCACAAGGTCATAGGAACTCCTTGATCAGGAAGAGCACTGGGGAGGAAGTGCTGCCGAGGCAGATTTCTCTTCCATTTGGCACCAACAACCGGTCAAGGTTTGGTACAAGTGCCTCTACCCACTGGTGTTCAAAGTGTTCACTCAGCAGATGATGTCCTTCAGGTTGACAGGTGGGGGTGGGGGTCTTCATTTCAAAGGCCCTGACTGCCATATCCTCACATTTGTCTGCAGGAGGATCTGATAACCCCTCACAAATGCAGGGTCTGCTCACTAAGCAAAGTTTCTTGGACCTATGTAGATAGATTCATGATGATCAGTCCCTCCAGGAATCAAGGAAAAATTGCTTTTATTTGGTCCCCAAGCACCAAAAAGGAATCCAATGGGTGGGAGACAGCACATACCACTCTAGAATTCTGCTCAGTCCTTTACATGGGCCTGAAGGGCAGAGTCCCAAGATGGCCCCAGGACCTTCCATTCTTGGTTTTACTGCCATGACTACCTTACGTTTCATGGTAGATGCAATCTTGTGGATGTAATTAAGGTTGATAACTGTACTTAATGGAGGGAGATTATCTGGGTTCAGTTCAGTCGCTCAGTTGTGTCCAACTCTTTGTGACCCCATGGACTGCAGCATGCCAGGCTTCCCTGTCCATCACCAACTCCCAGAGCTTGCTCAAACTCATGTCCAACGAGTTGGTGATGCCATCCAACCATCCCATCCTCTACCCCTTGTCCTTCCATCTTCAATCTTTCCCAGCATCAGTGTCTTTTCCAATGAGTCAGTTCTTTGCATCAGGTGACCAAAATACTGGGAGTTTCAGCTTCAGCATCAGCCCTTCCAATGAATATTCAGGGTTGATTTCCTTTAGGATTGACTGGTTTGATCTCCTTGCAAGTCCAAGGGACTCTGAAGAGTCTTCTCCAGCACCACAATTTGAAAGCATCAATTCTTTGGTGTCCAGCCTTCTTTATGGCCCAACTCTCACATCCTTACTAATGGGAAAACCATGGCTTTGACTAGATGGACCTTTGTTGGCAAAGTAATGTCTCTGCTTTTTAATATGCTGTCTAGGTTGGTCATAGCTTTTCTTCCAAGGAGCAAATGTCTTTTAATTTCATGGCTGCAGTCATCACCTGCAGTGATTTTAGAGACGAAGAAAATAAAGCCTGTCACTCTTTCCATTGTTTCCCATCTATTTGGCATGAAGTGATGGGACTGGATGCCATGATCTTAGTTTTCTGACTGTTGAGTTTTAAGCCAATTTTTTGACTCTCCTCTTTCACTTTCATGAAGCAGCTCTTCAGTTCTTTGCTTTCTGCTATAAGGGTGGTGTTATCTGCATATTTGAGGTTATTAATATTTTTCCTGGCAATCTTGATTCCAGCTTGTGCTTCATCCAGCCCGGCATTTCACATTATCTGGGTAGACTTAACCTAACAAGAGCCCTCAGTGAGTTTTCAACAGCTGATAGCAGAAGAGGACGTTAGAAAGAGAAGCAGGAGAAGATTCAACACCATTTGCTGGCCTTGAAGATGAAGAGGACAATGTACAAGGATTAGACTGGCCTCTGGGACTGAGTAGCCCCTGGCCACCAGTCAGCAAGGAACCTCAGTCCTACAACTGAACAAGCCAGATAAGAGTTCAGAAGTGAATCCAAGAAGAGGACCTGATCCTGAGTTTGTGAGAATTTGTTTGGCTGCAATGGAAAACTACCAACTTGATGCATCAAAAGCTACCCAGCAACCTTTGTTTTTTGTATAAAAATTTTAATTATATAAAATTACTTTTTTAAACAAAAACATGAAACATTGGCATCTACTTTTAAATCAACTAAGTTATGAAACCATTTTCTTTTGTACAATGCATAGTGGCAGTGAAACAGTGTGAAGTGTAGTGAATACCTACAGAATTTAGTTCTCATTGTTGTATTTCTCCAAACTTTATGTCTGTATATGTGAAATACAATTAAAAAATTGAATTTATAGTGATTTTTTTGAAGTGCACCAGTCTTCACTGTTATGGTCTTTATAAAGGACTTGTCTTGAACTTTCAAAAACAAGAAAATTAAAACTATGGTATTAGCATAACTTTGCTATATATTTTTAAGAGTGTTTTTAAGTAGAACAATTTGAGACAGCCCTCAAGTAACTTGCCTTGTTTTTGTATACATGAATTTAGGGAAAATTGCACTCATTTTTGAAAAAAAAAAAAAAATCCCCAGTATAATAAACTCAACAGTAAGCTCAAAGCAATGTTAAAAAGACCAATGTGAATGGCACATAAAAATCACAGCTTTATCCATTAATAACTGGAATTCCCAATCAGGAAGTAGGTACAGAAACACCCAGGCCCTAGGACTTTCCTCTCTGGAAGAATACCTTTTGAGTAATTCTTTACAACTTCAGCATCAAGCTCCAAAGTGCTAGACAGAAGTCTGGAGTTGCTTCTGGAGCAACCTGCAAGAACAGGAGTCCTCATTGTACTGCACACCTAGCCCTGTCTGAGTGCGTCGTTCTCTGTTTGCCTGCACACTCACAGCCCAGCACCGTCTGCTCCACCAGGTGGTTTGTTCTCTAGGTGCCAGCAAAACTGTGGGACCTCTGAGTTCCTACAATCCTAATGACCTTGAGCTGTAGGTCTCAGTGACGCACTGATTCTGCCCACTTAAATTCCTGACAAAGGGTGGCTGACCCTGAAGGGCCATAGCAGCTCCACAGCACCTGGCAGGCTCAGCTGAGCCCCTAATGCAAGTGAACTGCAGCTGAACTGCTCCTTCTGCCCCAACCTGCTTCCCTGTCCTGCACAGGTGGTGATCCCTGATAAATTCCTGTATAGAAATCTCTGCCTCAGAGTTTTTTTCCCATGGCGGGGTCGGGGGTGAGAGGAGGTAGGACAGGGAGCACCTTTGGAAACAGGTGTATGTAACTACAGTGCAAGGCCCCAACCACTATTCCTTCCTACTTCCATTGTCCAAGTACCAGTCTTAATTAAAATAATTGGGAGCAGTGCCTCAAAATGAAAACTCTGAACAGGTCTCTGCCCAGCATTCCATTTTAAGATACAAGAGGGCCATCTCTTGCATCAAATTTGGAAAACTCAGCAGTGGCCACAGGACTGGAAAAGGTCAGTTTTCATTCCAATTCCAAAGAAAGGCAATGCCAAAGAATGCTCAAACTACCGCACAATTGCACTGATCTCACACACTAGTAAAGTAACGCTCAAAATTCTCCAAGCCAGGCTTCAGCAATACGTGAACTGTAAACATGCAGATGTTCAAGCTGGATTTAAAAAAGACAGAGGAACCAGAGATCAAATTGCCAGCATCCACTGGATCATCAAAAAAGCAAGAGAGTTCCAGAAAAACATCTATTTCTACTTTCTTGACTATGCCAAAGCCTTTGACTGTGTGGATCACAATAAACTGGAAAATTCTGAAAGAGATGAGAATACCAGACCACCTGACCTGCCCCTTGAGAAACCTATATGCAGGTCAGGAAGCAACAGTTAGAACTGGACATGGAACAACAAACTGATTCCAAATAGGAAAAGGAGTACATCAAGGCTGTATATTGTCACCCTGTATTTAACTTATATGCAGAGTACATCATGAGAAATGCTGAACTGGAGAAAGCACAAGCTGGAATCAAGACTGCCGGGAGAAATATCAATAACCTCATATATGCAGATGACACCACCCTTATGGCAGAAAGTGAAGAGGAACTAAAAAGCCTCTTGATGAAAGTGAAAGAGGAGAGTGAAAATGTTGGCTTAAAGCTCAACATTCAGAAAACGAAGATCATGGCATCTGGTCCCATCACTTCATGGGAAATAGATGGGGAAACAGTGGAAACAGTGTCAGACTTTCTTTTTCTGGGCTCCAAAATCACTGCAGATGGTGACTGCAGCCATGAAATTAAAAGACGCTTACTCCTTGGAAGGAAAGTTATGACCAACCTAGATAGCATATTCAAAAGCAGAGACATTACTTTGCCAACAAAGGTCTGTCTAGTCAAGGCTATGGTTTTTCCTGTGGTCATGTATAGATGTGAGAGCTGGACTGTGAAGAAGGCTGAGTGCCGAAGAATTGATGCTTTTGAACTGTGGTGTTGGAGAAGACTCTTGAGAGTCCCCTGGACTGCAAGAAGATCCAACCGGTCCATTCTGAAGGAGATCAGCTCTGGGATTTCTCTGGAAGGAATGATGCTAAAGCTGAAACTCCAGTACTTTGGCCACCTCATGCAAAGAGTTGACTCATTGGAAAAGACCCTGATGCTGGGAGGGATTGGGGGCAGGAGGAGAAGGGGACGACAGAGGATGAGATGGCTGGATGGCATCACCAACTCAACGGACATGAGTCTGAGTGAACTCTGGGAATTGGTGATGGACAGGGAGGCCTGGCATGCTGCGATTCATGGGGTCGCAAAGAATCAGACATGACTGAGCGACTGAACTGAACTGAATTTAACTGATGTGTCAATGCAATCAATTGTGACACATGTACCATTTGGCGGGGGGTGTTGGAAGTGGGAGTGGTGTGAATTGGTGGTGGGGCTTGAAAGTATATTGGAAAACCTGTGTACCTCAATTTTGCTGTAAACCTAAAATTTCTCTTAAAAAAGCTGCAACCGTGTTCTTGTAGAGAAGATCAAGAATTATACTGGTAAGTTTTCTTGTAGTGGCTGTATTGGTCTGTACCACGGAATACCACAAACTGGGGGACCTGAGCCATGGAAATTCATTTTCTTACAGATTTAGAGGCATAATGTCCAAGATCAGGTGTTCTCAGGGTTGATTTCTGGCAAGGGTCTCTCCTCTGCTTACAGAAGGCCCCTTCTCTGTGTCCTCATGCAGCCTTCCCATTGAGAACACAAATAAAGAAAGATGCTACAGCTGCCAAATTTGCATCTGCAAAACGTGGACTTAACATCCATCTCACAAAGTTAAGAGAATTAAATGAAATTATGAAAGGGATTGGCAAAGTACCTTGAACAGAGTTAGTCCTTGATAAATGGGCATTACAAATATTATCTCCTACAAGGAAACTCTTCAAAACATCTTTGTTTATGAATCTGAGATCTTAACAAGAACTAGGTATAAAATTGTATTGATTTATAGTCACTTCAATTTTTTTCTGCTTTCTGATTGGAAATGATTTATTTAAACACAGTAGTTAACACAGTTCATTTATTTTAAATTTGCTAATGGAGAAATAAGACATGTAACACTTCAATAAACAAATTAATTTCTTTTGATTGAAGTAAAAAATGAATCTAATTCTGTATTATCTCGACAGCTAAGGAGCTGTTCAATACATGTCACTTAGTCTTGCTCACCTAATTGCGTGGTCACAGCTGCATAAAACCTTTTTAAAATTCTATGCAAATCACAAGTTTAAAAGCATTGGTTATATGTATGCAGAAAGGCTACAAGAGAAAAAGGACTTTGCTTTACTGTACCCCAAAGAAGGCTACCAGCTCTGAATATTTTACTTCAAAAGCTTCTTTCAAAATACTAAAGAAAAAAGAATGAAAGTCAGAGGAGTGTTTTTTACTTGGAGTCTGCAGTCAAGGGCTACTCCTGCTGCCATAGCAACCGGACTGCTAGGTGGCTTTGCAAAGGAAGCATCTCACCAGACCAGCTGCCTGTGGCAGCTGCCCTCATTTGCATCTTTCTCAGTCAAGTTGCTTCCAAAATGTTTCTAGAACATCGATCTCAATTTCATAAAACCTGTTATAAACCCCTCTCTGTTCCTCTCTAGCACACAACCAGTTCCGCTCAACAAAATTCAAACCTTGCTCAGCTCTCCCCCTTCCTTCCTGCCTTGGTAGAAGATACTGATTTATCATGTGATGAACCAAAGATTGCCAACTCCGGGAGTTGGTGATGGACAGGGAGGCCTGGCGTGCTGCGATTCATGGGGTTGCAAAGAGCTGGACATGACTGAGTGACCGATCTGATCTGATCTTGGCAATAAGGAGTTCATGATCTGAGCCACAGTCAGCTCCTAGTCTTGTTTTTGCTAACTGTATAGAGCTTCTCCATCTTTGGCTGCAAAGAATATAATCAATCTGATTTTGGTATTGACCATGTAGTGATGGTTTCAGTGTGTTTGCCCTCTGATCCCCTCTTGCAACACCTACCGTCTTACTTGGGTTTCTCTTACCTTGGGCGTGGGCTATCTCTTCACAGCTGCTCCAGCAAAGCACAGCCATTGCTCCTTACCTTGGACAAGGGGTATCTCCTCACTGTTGCCCTTCCTGACCTTCAATGTGGGATAGCTCCTCTAGGCCCTCCTGTGCCCGCTCAGCCACAGCTTCTTGGACGTGGGGTTGGTCCTCCCAGCCACCGCCTCTGGCTTCGGGCTTAGGAGCGTGGGGTAGTTCTTTCCGCCCGCCGCCCCTGGCCTCGGGCTTGGGGCATGGGGTATTTCCTCTGGGCCGCCACCCCTGACCTCGGACGCAGGGTAACTCCTCTCGTTGCCGCCCCTGACCACGGACGCTGGGTATCTCCTCTCGGCCGCCTCCCCGACCTCGGGCGGGTAACCCTTCTGCCGTTCCTGCGCCTTCGCAGTCTGGTACTCGCAGCCGCTGCCCCTGACCTCGGACATGGGGTAACTCCTCTTGGCCGCCGCCCTTCTGGCATGGGGTCCTCCCAGCTTCTGCCCCTGACCTCAGATGTGGGGTGGCTCCTCTCAGCGCGCTTAGGGCGCCGGTGGCAGCCGCCTGCGCTTTAGCGCGCCTGTTGCAGCCGCCTGCAATAAAGGACAGAAATGGTATGGACCTAACAGAAGCAGAAGATATTAAGAAGAGATGGCAAGAATACACAGAAGAACTGTACAAAAAAGATGTTCATGACCCAGATAATCACGATGGTGTGATCACTGACCTAGAGCCAGACATCCTGGAATGTGAAGTCAAGTGGGCCTTAGAAAGCATCACTACGAACAGCGCTAGTGGAGCTGATGGAATTCCAGTTGAGCTATTCCAGATCCTGAAAGATGATGCTGTGAAAGTGCCACACACAATATGCTAGCAAATTTGGAAAACTCAGCAGTGGCCACAGGACTGGAAAAGGTCAGTTTTCATTCCAATCCCAAAGAGAGGCAATGCCAAAGAATGCTCAAACTATCACACAATTGTACTCATCTCACACGCTAGTAAAGTAATGCTCACAATTCTCCAAGCCAGGCTTCAGCAATATGTGAACCGTGAACTTCCTGATGTTCAAGCTGGTTTTAGAAAAGGCAGAGGAACCAGAGATCAAATTGCCAACATCCACTGGATCATGGAAAAAGCAAGAGAGTTCCAGAAAAGCATCTATTTCTGCTTTATTGACTGTGCCAAAGCCTTTGACTGTGTGAATCACAATAAACTGTGGAAAATTCTGAAAGAGATGGGAATACCAGACCACCTGATCTGCCTCTTAAGAAATTTGTATGCAGGTCAGGGAGCAACAGTTAGAACTGGACATGGACCAACAGACTGGTTCCAAATAGGAAAATGAGTTCGTCAAGGTTGTATATTGTCACCCTGTTTATTGAACTTATATGCATAGTACATCATGAGAAACGCTGGACTGGAAGAAACACAAGCTGGAATCAAGATTGCCGGAAGGAATATCAATAACCTCAGATATGCAGATGACACCACCCTTAGGGCAGAAAGTGAAGAGGAACTCAAAAGCCTCTTGATTAAAGTGAAAGTGGAGAGTGAAAAAGTTGGCTTAAAGTTCAACATTCAGAAAACGAAGATCATGGCATCCGGTCCCATCACTTCATGGGAAATAGATGGGGAAACAGTGGAAACAGTGTCAGACTTTATTTTTCTGGGCTCCAAAATCACTACAGCCATGAAATTAAAAGATGCTTACTCCTTGGAAGGGAAGTTATGACCAACCTAGATAGCATATTCAAAAGCAGAGAAATTACTTTGCCAACAAAGGTCCGTCTAGTCAAGGCTATGGTTTTTTTCTGTGGTCATGTATGGATGTGAGAGTTGGACTGTGAAGAAGGCTGGGCACCAAAGAACTGATGCTTTTGAACTGTGGTGTTGGAGAAGACTCTTGAGAGTCCCTTGGACTGCAAGGAGATCCAACCAGTCCATTCTGAAGGAGATCAGCCCTGGGATTTCTTTGGAAGGAATGATGCAAAGCTGAAACTCCAGCACTTTGGCCACCTCATGTGAAGAGTTGACTCATTGGAGAAGACTCTAATGCGGGGAGGGATTGGGGGCAAGAGGAGAAGGGGACGACAGAGGATGAGATGGCTGGATGGCATCACTGACTCGATGGACGTGAGTCTGAGTGAAGTCTGGGAGTTTGTGATGGACAGGGAGGTCTGGCGTGCTGCAGTTCATGGGGTCACAAAGAGTTGGACACGACTGAGTGACTGATCTGATCTGATGTAGTAATGTCCATGTGTAGAGTCTTCTTGTGTTGTTGGAAGAGGGTGTTTGCTATGACCAGTGCATTCTCTTGGCAAAACTCTATTAGACTTTGCCCTGCTTCATTCTGTACTCCAAGGCAAATTTGCCTGTTACTCCCGGTGTTTCTTGACTTTCTACTTTTGCATTCCAGCCTCCTATAATGAAAAGGACATTTTTTTTTTTTTAAACCACGTTCAAGGTCAGAAGGGCGCCCTGAAGAGATACCCCTTGTCCAAGGTAAAGAGCAGCAGCTGTGCTTTGCTGGAGCAGCCGTGAAGAGATACCCCACAACCAAGGTAAGAGAAACCCAAGTAAGACAGTAGGTGTTTTGAGAGGGCATCAGAGGCCAGACACACTGAAACCATAATCACAGAAAACTAGCCAATCTGGTCACACGGACCACAGCCTTGTCTAACTCACTGAAACTAAGCTATGCTGTGTGGGGCCATCCAAGACGGACGGGTCATGGTGGAGAGGTCTGACAAAATGTGGTCCACTGGAAAACGGAATGGCAAACCACTTCAGTATTCTTGCCTTGAGAACTCCATGAAAAGGCAAAATGGTATACTGAAAGAGGAACTCCCCAGGTCAGTAGGTGCCCAATATGCTACTGAAGATCAGTGGAGAAATAACTCCAAAAAGAATGAAGGGATGGAGCCAAAGCAAAAACAATACCCAATTGTGGATGTGACTGCTGATAGAAGCAAGGTCTGATGCTGTAAAAGAGCTATATTACATAGGAACCTGAAATGTTAGGTCCATGCTACTGCTAAGTCACTTCAGTTGGGTCTGACTCTGTGTGACCCCATAGACGGCAGCCCACGAGGCTCCCCCGTCCCTGGGATTCTTCAGGCAAGAACACTGGAGTGGGTTGCCATTTCCTTCTCCAATGTGTGAATGTGAAAACTGTAAGTGAAATCGCTCAGTCATGTCTCTTAGCGACCCCATGGACTGCAGCCCACCAGGCTCCTCCGTCCATGGGATTTTCCAGGCAAGAGTACTGGAGTGGGGTGCCATTGCCTTTTCCGGTTAGGTCCATGAATCAAGGCAAATTGGAAGTGGTCAAACAGGAGATGGCAAGAGTGAACATCGACATTCTAGAATCAGCGAACTAAGATGGACTGGAATGGGTGAATTTAACTCAAATGACCATTATATCTACTCCTGCAGGCAGGAATCTCTTAGAAGAAATGGAGTAGTCATCATGGTCAACAAAAGATCCGAAATGCAGTACTTGGATGCAATCCCAAAAATGACAGAATGATCTCTGTTTGTTTCCAAAGCAAACTATTCAATATCACAGTAATCCAAGCCTATGCCCCAACCAGTAACACTGAAGAAGCTGAACGGTTCTATGAAGACCTACAAGACCTTTTAGAACTAACACACAAAACAGATGTCCTTTACATTGACATATCATAATTATCCAAAGTTCGCTGTTTACGTTAGGATGTACTCCTGGTATTGTATATTCTATGGATTTGAACAAACATGACCTGTACCCATTATAACATCATACAGAGCACTTTCACTGACCTAAAAATCCTCTGTGCTCCTTCCACTCATCTCCTCTCTAGTGTCTCCATAGTTTTGCCTTTTCTTGATCATCATATAACTGGAAGCATATAGTATGTAACCTTTTCAGACTGTCATCTTTCAGTTAGTAATATACCGTTAAGATTTCTCCACATCTCTTTGTGGTTTCATAGCTCTTTTCTTTTTGGTGCTGAATCATATTCCAGTGTCTGGATGGACCACAGTGCATAAATCCATCCAATCACTGATGGACATCTTATTACTCCCTAGATTTGGCAGTTATGAGTTCAGTTCAGTTGTTCAGTCATGTCTGACTCTTTGTGACCCTATGGATTGAACCATGTCAGGCCTCCCTGTCCATCACCAACTCCCAGAGTTTACCCAAACTCATGTTCACTGAGTCAGTGATGTCATCCAACCATCTCATCCTCTGTTGTCCGCTTCTCCTCCCACCTTCAATCTTTCCCAGCATCAGGGTCTTTTCAAATGAGTCAGTTCTTTGCAACAGGTGGCCAAAGTATTGGAGTTAGGGTTAGAATAAAGGTACTATAAACATCCATATGCAGGTTTCTATGTGGACATGTTTTCAACTCCTTTGGGTAAATACCAAGGAGCATAGCACTGGATCATATGGTTAAGAATATATTCAGTTTTGTAAGAGATTACCGGATTGTTTTCCAATGACACTTGAGTTGCTTTCTGTTTCGGGCTGTGATGGGTGAAATTGCTGTGAATTTTACCATATAGGTCTTTGAACACAGGTTATTTTTCCCTTGGAGAAAATACTGCAAGTAGAATAACTGGGTCACATGGTAAGGGTATATCTGACTTTGTAAGAAATTGCCAAGCTGTTTTCATACATGGTAATACTATTTTACATATTCACCAACAATCAATGAGAGTTTTGGTTGCCTCATAACCACCCCAACTCTTGATATTTTTAAGCTTTTAATTAGACATCCCCACTGGTATGCAGAGGCATCTCTTGTGCTTTCAGAGGACTGTTGACATGGAGCAGCACTTCCCAGGCTCACTTGGCATTTGTGTATGTTCTTTGGTGAATTTTTTTTTTTAATTTTGTATGAATTTTTATTTAACTTTACAATATTGTATTGGTTTTGCCATATATCAAAATCAATCTGCCACAGGTATACCTGTGTTCCTCATCCTGAACCCTCCTCCCTCCTCCTTCCCCATCTCTCTGGGTCATCCCAGTGCACCAGCCCCAAGCATCCAGTATTGTGCATCAAACCTGGACTGGCGACTCGTTTCATATATGATATTATACATGTTTCAATGCCATTCACCCAAATCATCCCACCCTCGCCCTCTCACAGAGTCCAAAGGACTGTTCTATACATCAGTGTCTCTTTTGCTGTCTAGTATACAGGGTTATTGATACCATCTTTCTAAATTGCATATATATGCGTTAGTATACTGTATTGTGCCTGGCGTGCTGCAGTTCACGGGGTCGCAAAGAGTTGGACACGACTGAGCGCCTGATCTGATCTGATACTGTATTTGTGTTTTTTGTTTTTTTTTTTAATTTTTTTTTTTATCAAGAATCTCTTTTATTGATTATCAGAAACATTACAAACATCTAATATGAACAAATTGTAACATGACATTGTTTAGTTTGAACGATTAATACATTTCAGATATAATATTATACATATTTCAATGTTATTCTCCCCAATCATCCCACCCTCTCCCGGTCCCAGAGTCCAAAAGTCCGGTCTATACATCAGTGTCTCTTTTGCTGTCTCGTAAATAGGGTTATTTTTACCATCTTTCTAAATTCCATATATATGCGTTAGTATACTGTATTTGTGTTTTTCTTTCTGGCTTACTTCACTCTGTATAATAAGCTCCAGTTTCATCCACCTCATTAGAACTGATTCAAATGTATTCTAATGGCTGAGTAATACTCCATTGTGTATATGTACCACAGCTTTCTTATCCATTCATCTGCTGATGGAAATCTAGGTTGCTTCCATGTCCTGGCTATTATAAACAGTGCTGCGACAAACATTGGGGTACACGTGTCTTTCAATTCTGGTTTCCTCAGTGTGTATGCCCAGCAGAGGGATTGCTGGATCATAAGGCAGTTCTATTTTCAGTTTTTTAAGGAATTTCCACACTCTTCTCCATAGTGGCTGTACTACTTTGCATTCCCACCAACACAGTAAGAGGGTTCCCTTTTCTCCACCCTCTCCAGCATTTATTGCTTGTAGACTTGGATTGCAGCCATTCTGACTGGCATGAAATGGTACCTCATAGTGGTTTTGATTTGCATTTCTCTGATAATGAGTGATGTTGAGCATCTTTTCATGTGTTTGTTAGCCATTTGTATGTCTTCTCTGGAGAAATGTCTATTTGGTGAAGTTTTCATTTAAATATCTTACCCATGTTAAACTGGACTATGTGTCTTATTACTGAGTTGTTAAGAATTCTTTTCTGTAAAAATTTCCTTCTGCTCAAACTACCGCACAATTGCACTCATCTCACATGCTAGTAAAGTAATGCTCAAAATTCTCCAAGCCAGGCTTCAGCAATATGTGAACCGTGAACTTCCTGATGTTCAAGCTGGTTTTAGAAAAGGCAGAGGAACCAGAGATCAAATTGCCAACATCCGCTGGATCATGGAAAAAGCAAGAGAGTTCCAGAAAAACATCTATTTCTGCTTTATTGACTATGCCAAAGCCTTTGACGGTGTGGCTCACAATAAACTGTGGAAAATTCTGAAAGAGATGGGAATACCAGACCACCTGATCTGCCTCTTGAGAAATTTGTATGCAGGTCAGGAAGCAACAGTTAGAACTGGTCATGGAACAACAGACTGGTTCCCAATAGGAAAAGGAGTACGTCAAGGCTGTATATTGTCACCCTGTTTATTGAACTTATATGCAGAGTACATCATGAGAAATGCTGGACTGGAAGAAACACAAGTTGGAATCAAGATTGCCGGAAGGAATATCAATAACCTCAGATATGCAGATGACACCACCCTTAGGGCAGAAAGTGAAGAGGAACGCAAAAGCCTCTTGATGAAAGTGAAAGTAGAGAGTGAAAAGGTTGGCTTAAAGCTCAACATTCAGGAAACGAAGATCACGCCATCTGGTCCCATCACTACATGGGAAATAGGTGGAGAAACAGTGGAAACAGTGTCAGACTTTATTTTTCTGGGCTCCAAAATCACTGCAGATGGTGACTGCAGCCATGAAATTAAAAGATGCTTACTCCTTGGAAGGAAAGTTATGACCAACCTAGATAGCATATTCAAAAGCAGGGACATTACTTTGCCAACAAAGGTTCGCCTAGTCAAGGCTATGGTCTTTCCTGTGGTCATGTATGGATGTGAGAGTTGGACTGTGAAGAAGGCTGAGCGCCAAAGAATTGATGCTTTTGAACTGTGGTGTTGGAGAAGACTCTTGAGAGTCCCTTGGAGTGCAAGGAGATCCAACCAGTCCATTCTGAAGGAGATCAGCCCTGGGATTTCTTTGGAAGGAATGATGCTAAAGCTGAAACTCCAGTATTTTGGCCACCTCATGTGAAGAGTTGACTCACTGGAGAAGACTCTGATGCTGGGAGGGATTGGGGGCAGGAGGAGAAGGGGACGCCAGAGGATGAGATGGCTGGATGGCATCACTGACTGGATGGACGTGAGTCTGAGTGACCTCCGGGAGTTAGTGATGGACAGGGAGGCCTGGCATGCTGCAGTTCATGGGGTCGCAAAGAGTCGGACACGACTGAGCAACTGATATGATCTGATCTGAACATATCTTTCCATTTTCTATTTTGAAGAGCAGAGGATTTTAATTTTGTTGAAGTCTAATTTGTCACTTTCTTCTTTAATGACCAATTTTTGGTGTTTTAAAAATCTCTGCCTACTGCAAGGTTGCAAATATTTTCTTACATTTTTTCTAGAAATCTCACAGTGTTAACTTTTAGATCTATCACTCATTTTAAGTTTAATATATAGTATGAGGTAAGAGTGACGGTTAATTTTTATCCAAGTGGATATTCAACAATTGTTGAAAACTTTATTCTTTCCCCACTGAACTACCTTAGTATCTTAAGAAAATCGACTTGCCATACAAATGTGCATCTGTTTCTGGACCATGTATTATTCTCCACAGATCTCCAGGTCTGTCGATTCCTATTTCTACCCTATGACAATAGTACCACACTGTCTTCATTATTATTAGAGTTACAGTCTTGAAATCAAGTAAGGTAAGTCTCATGCGAGTCTTGCATGTCAGAGCTGGACCATAAGGAAGGCTGAGTGCCAAAGAACTGATTGTTTTGAACTGTAATGCTGGAGAAGACACTTGAGAGTTCCCTGAACAGCAAGGAGATCAAACTACTCAACCCTAAAGGAAATCAACCCTGAATATTCATTGGAAGGACTGATGCTGAAGCTGAAGCTCCAATATTCTGGCCACCTGATGCAAAGAGCCAACTCATTGGAAAAGACCCTGATGCTGGGAAAGATTGAAGGCAGGAGAAGAGGGCAACAGAGAATGAGATGGTTGGATGGCATCACGAGTTCAATGGGCATGAACTTGGGCAAACTCTGGGAGATGGCAAGGGACAGGAAGGCCTGGTGTGCTGCAGTCCATGGAGTCACAAAGAGTCAGACACAACCTGATGACTGAACAACATATAGGCCTACCTTAGAGACATACATGTTTGGCTCCAGACCAAAGCAACAACCTACTTAAGGAAGCAAAACTAGCTTAAGCAGGTCAATGTTTTATGTGCTGTTTCATAGTCAGTAACTATTGAAATCTGCTGATGTAGCAGGAAAGGTTATTGACAATCCATAACCAAATGAACATGATTATGTTTTAATAAAATTGAAATCTTAATTTTTTGTAATTTATTTATGTCAAAAATTATTTGTTTTGTTGCTTTCACCAGTATTAAGACACGTAAAAAATTTTTTGGGGGGTAGGCTGTATGAAAACAGGCAGCAGACTGCAGTTTGCCTCAGATAAGATCAGATCCATTGCTCGGTCGTGTCTGACTCTGCGATCCCATGAATCGCAGCATGCCAGGCCTCCCTGTCCATCACCAACTCCCAGAGTTCACTCAGACTCACGTCCATCGAGTCAGTGATGCCATCCAGCCATCTCATCCTCTGTTGTCCCCTTCTCCTCTTGCCCCCAATCCCTCCCCATATTAGAGTCTTCTCCAATGAGTCAACTCTTCACATGAGGTGGCCAAAATACTGGAGTTTCAGCTTTAGCATCATTCCTTCCAAAGAAATCCCAGGGCTGATCTCCTTCAGAATGGACTGGTTGGATCTTCTTGCACTCCAAGGGACTCTCAAGAGTCTTCTCCAACACCACAGTTCAAAAGCATCAATTCTTTGGCGCTCAGCCTTCTTCACAGTCCAATTCTCACATCCATACATGACCACAGAAAAAACCATAGCCTTGACTAGACAGACCTTTGTTGGCAAAGTAATGTCTCTGCTTTTGAATATGCTATCTAGGTTGGTCATAACTTTCCTTCCAAGGAGTAAGCGTCTTTTAATTTCATGGCTGCAGTCACCATCTGTAGTGATTTTGGAGCCCAGGAAAAGAAAGTCTGACACTGTTTCCACTGTTTCCCCATCTATTTCCCATGTAGTGATGGGACCAGATGCCATAATCTTCGTTTTCTGAATGTTGAGCTTTAAGCCAACTTTTTCACTTTCCACTTTCACTTTCATCAAGAGGCTTTTGCGTTCCTCTTCACTTTCTGCCCTAAGGGTGGTGTCATCTGCATATCTGAGGTTATTGATATTTCTCCCAGCAATCTTGATTCCAGCTTGTGTTTCTTCCAGTCCAGCGTTTCTCATGATGTACTATGCATGTAAGTTCAATAAACAGGGTGACAATATACAACCTTGAAAAACTCCTTTTCCTATTGGAACCAGTTTCCTATGGAACCTGGTTCCTATGGAACCAGTCTGTTGGTCCATGACCAGTTCTAACTGTTGCTTCCTGACCTGCATACAAATTTCTCAAGAGGCAGATCAGGTGGTCTGGTATTCCCATCTCTTTCAGAATTTTCCACAGTTTATTGTGAGCCACACAGTCAAAGGCTTTGGCATAGTCAATAAAGCAGAAATAGATGTTTTTCTGGAACTCTCTTGCTTTTTCCATGATCCAGCGGATGTTGGCAATTTGATCTCTGGTTCCTCTGCCTTTTCTAAAACCAGCTTGAACATCAGGAAGTTCACGGTTCACATATTGCTGAAGCCTGGCTTGGAGAATTTTGAGCATTACTTTACTAGCATGTGAGATGAGTGCAATTGTGTGGTAGTTTGAGCATTCTTTGGCATTGCTTTTCTTTGGGATTGGGATGAAAACTGACCTTTTCCAGTCCTGTGGCCATTGATGAGTTTTCCAAATTTGCTGGCATATTGAGTACAGCACTTTCATAGTATCATCTTTCAGGATCTGGAATAGCTCAACTGGAATTCCATCACCTACACTAGTTTTGTTCATAGTGATGCTTTCTAAGGCCCACTTCACTGAAGAAATCCTCTTTGCTGTTCATGTTTTTAATTTTTTGACACAAATAGAGAGAGCCAACTTCAGGGCTTACCATTTGGTACAAAATGTAATATGTTCTAGCAGTGCTGGGATATTTTAAAAGATATAAAAATAGTGAATAATTTTGAAACAAAACCAAACACTCAGAATTATTATTTATGATTATTAGATATCAAAGTCAGCATACCCCCAAATTAGTTTTCCAGGTTTCATCACACTTAAAAAAATTAAGGCGAGATTCACATAGAATAAGTCATCACTTAGCCATTAGTGTACAAATTAGTGGATTTTAGTACACTTATAATGTTGTGTCACCATCAACACTAAGTAGCTCCAGAACATTCTTCTCACCTCACTGAAAGAAACCCCATATCCATTAAGCAGTCATTCTCTACTCCCCCTTCCTCCAGCCTCTGGCAACCACTAACCTGCTATCTCTACAGATTGCCCTCTTCTGTATATTTCACATGAATAGAATCATACAATGTGTGATCTTTTGTGTCTGGTTTCTTTTACTTAGCACTGTTTTCCAGGTTCAGAGCTATACCATGTACAGGGCTTCATTTCTTTGTATAGCTTCATTTCATTGTCTCAATGTACCAAACTGCTTATTGAACGATGTTTGGGCTGTTTCCATTTATTGGCTATAATGAAGAGTGCTGCTATGAACATTTTGTGTTCAAGTGTTTATGTCCACTTCTCTTTCAATTCTTTGGGGAATATACCTAGGACTGGAATTGCTGCATCATATGGTAATGCTACATTTAATTTCTTGAGGAACTGCCAAATTGTTTTCCATAGTGACTGTTCCATTTCACATTCTCACCAGCAATGTCCAAGGGTTTAAATTTTTCCATATCTTCACCAACACTTGATATTGTTTGATTTTAGCCATCCTATAGTGTGTGAAATGGCATCTTGTGATTTTGATTTCCTGGATGACATTTTTTCATGTACTTATTCATCATTTTATGTCTTCTTTGATAAAACATCTATTCACCCCTTGTTTTTTGTTGTTTCTAGATTGCTTGTCTTTTTATCCTCAAGTTATAGCAGTTCTTTACTTCGACACTAGGTCCTTATCATGTATATGAACAGCAAATTTTTCTCCCATTTTGTGGGTCACACTTTCACTTTATTGATACTGTCTTTTGATGCACACAAGTTATTAATCTTGATGAACTTAAATGTATTTTTTCTTTTGTTGTTTGTGTTCACATCTAACAATCTATTGCCAAATTCAAGAATATGAAAGTTTACTGCTGTGTTTTCTTCTAAGAGTTTTATAGTCTTAGCTTCTGTATTCATGTCTTTGACCCATTTTGAATTAATTTTTGTAGATGGTGTGAGAAGTGTCAAACTTCATTCTTTTGTATACAGTTTATCCAGTTGTTCTAGGACTATTTGCTGATAAACTATTATTTCCATATTGAATGATCTTGACACTCTTGTTGAAAACAGATTGGTCACAGAGATACAGGTTGATTTCTGGACTCTTGATTATAGTTTATTGGTCCTTATGTCTATCCTTGTTGGCACCATATGGTCTTGATTGCAGTAGATTTGTAGTAAGTTCTGAATTGAGATGTGTGAGTCCTTCAACTTTTCAAGATGTTTTGCCTATTCTGTGTCTCTTGCAATTATGTATGAATTTAGAACCAGCTTTTCCATTTCTGCAAAGAAAGGTAGGAGGAATTTTGACACGAATTGCATGGAATCTGTAGACTGCTTTATGGAGTATCAGTTCAATTCAGTTGCTCAGTCATGTCTGACTCTTTGCGACCCCATGAACAGCAGCACACCAGGCCTCCCTGTCCATCACCAACTCCCAGAGTTTACCCAAACTTGGTGATGCCATCCAGCCATCTCATTCTCTGTTGTCCCCTTCTCCTCCTGCCCCCAATCTCTCCCAGCATCAGGGTCTTTTCCAATGAGTCAACTCTGCATAAGTTGGCCAAAGTATTTGAGTTTCAGCTTTAGCATCAGTCCTTCCAGTGAACACCCAAGACTGATCTCCTTTCAGATGGACTGGTTGGATCTCCTTGCAGTCCAAACATGGGATGTCCTTATATTGCTTAAGTCTTCTTTAATTTCTTCTAGATAAAATTTCCAATGTATTATTGAATAGAAGTAGCAAAACCAATTGGAGAAGCAACCCACTCCAGTGTTCTTGCCTGGGGAATCCCAGGGACAGGGGAGCCTGGTGGGCTGTTGTCTATGGGGTCGCACAGAGTCAAACACGACTGAAGTGACTTGGCAGCGGCATCAGCAGCAAAACCAAGTATTCTTAACTTGTTCCTAATCTTTGGGGAAAAGCTTTCAGTTTTTATCATTATTCCTCCCATTTTTAAGGCATAACAGCTTATCCCTCAAAGCAGAATCATAGCTGCTTTATCTGGAGAAGGCAATGGCACCCCACTCCAGTACTCTTGCCTGGAAAATCCCATGGATGGAGGAGCCTGGTGGGCTGCAGTCCATGGGGTCGCTAAGAGTTGGACACAACCGAGCAACTTCACTTTCACTTTTCACTTTCATGCATTGGAGAAGGAAATGGCAATCCACTCCAGTGTTCTTGCCTTGAGAATCCCAGGGAACGGGAGCCTGGTGGGCTGCCGTCTATGGGGTCACACAGAGTCGGACACGACTGAAGTGACTTAGCAGCAGCAGGAGTAACAGCAGCTGCTTTATCAAAGACCATTTTCCTAATAAATTTCTATAAATTTGTTTAGTAAAATAAAGCCTGTATCTCAACCTAAGGATTCTTTCTTGAGACTGAGAAGAGGAAGTCAGAGAAACAAAGGCAGAATTCCAGAGTTTATATCTCTGTTAGGTTACAAAGATGGGAAAAATAGAACTCTCTCAAATACATAGTCCTACTCCTAATAATTGTGGAATGGTATTTCCCAGACCTTTCCCCAGCAAAAAGTAGATGAATTAGATTGTTAAGAAGAGTTATAAGATATATTAGGGAGATTTCTGTGTGTGTGTGTGTGTGTGTGTGTGTGGTTCCAGGTAAGTTTTATTCTTCCAAAACTTAAATGTATCTATAATAATCCCACTTAATTCCAGAAAGAATTTGAGTTAGCTTATTTTTATCACATTTAAATATTACAGTGGTAACCATAAATTTGAATATATTTAGTGTATGATTTAGTATGCATTTCCAAAGCTGCATATTGTAAATCATACTCCAAGACTTGGTGTAAATCAATATCCTGTTTTTCTTAAAAATGATTCAATTATTAAAGGTTATACTCCATTTATAGCTATCATAATATATTGGCTATTCTCTGTGCAGTACAATATATCCTTGTAGCTTCCCTAACTTGCCCCTCACTGCTTTCCTCTCCCCTCTGGTAACCTCTAATTTATTCTCTGTGAGTCTATTTTTGTTTTGTTATATTCATTTGCTGTATATTTTACATTCCACATATGTGATAACATACTTTGTCTTTATCTGGTTTATTTCATTTAACATAACCCTTAAAAGTGTGTTTTAATTTCTTGGAATTTGGAGACATCAAAGCTCCAGTGGATGGATTACTGGCCAAGGGCAGTGTCTAGGGTGCTGTGCATTATATTCCAGTTCAAGTATATTGTAGGAAATCACTGAAAAATCCATGTCTTCATACATTAAAGGTCAATATTTTGTCTCTGAGTTTCTTTGTCTGTATTATGATTACAGAATAATCATGCAATCTTTTTGCATGATTACAAATCTTTCTCTATCATGCCTTCTTTTTGACAAGGGTTTGTCTCCCTGAATGCATGATGTAACTGTTCTTATACTCTTTCTACAGTCCATGGGGTCGCTAAGAGTCGGACACGACTGAGCGACTTCACTTTCACTTTTCACTTTCATGCATTGGAGAAGGAAATGGCAACCCACTCCAGTGTTCTTGCCTGGAGAATCCCAGGGACGAGGGAGCCTGGTGAGCTTCCATCTATGGGGTCACACAGAGTCGGACATGACTGAAGCGACTTAGCAGCAGCAGCAGCAGCAATGAACTAGGGTCCTTCACTGTCTCTGAAGCATTCATGCATGAGATGAACAATCTGCTGTTTTGGATGTTACTGAGAAGATGCCTATAAGAAAGAGAGGTTTAGAGACCATAACCACCAAGGTAAATTAAAACTTACACTCTAAGATTTAGGGAAATTCTAGTTTTTCTGCACTGAAGCATAAATCCCACGTCATAATCACTCAGCACAATGTATGCCAATGCTTGCACGAACAGTCCACAGAGCAAGATGACAGAATGTCTGTACATGAATTTCCTGGCTAATCTAGCATGTGAAATCTAGTTACCATGAGCAGTCAGATGGAGAAAAATGATTATGATGAAGAGAAGGCCCAAGGGAAAGGATTTTTCTGCTTGAATAACTAAATGTCAAAATTAAATCACTTCCATTGGGAAAAGTATATCAAATTCAAAACATAAAGAACCACAATAATAGGAAATGGAGACTTGCCTCTAGCATTATGTTTTCTCAATTTTTAAAAAACCACAATCAGAAATGTGTTACACACATGCACATACACACACACACACACACTCCAAATTGTTGACTTTTCACACAGTGAATCCATCCAAGTAACCTGTATCTTATTCTATTTCACTGATTTTTTATTGAGGTAAAATATACAAGGCATAAAGTTCACCATTTTTAAGCATACAGTTCTGTGATATTAAGTACATTCACATTATTGTGGAATCATCACCACCATCTGGAACATTTTCATCATCTCAAACTGAAACCCTGTCCCAATTAAACAGTAATCCTCTTCCCCTCAACCCCAGCTCCTGGCAACCACCATTCTACTCTCTGTGTCTATGAATTTGAGTACTCTATAAATTTCTCATACAAGTGGATTTTGCTTTTTTGTGTGTGAAAGGCTTATTTCACAAACGTCCTCAAGGTTCATCCATGTTATAGCCCATGACAGAATTTCCATCCTTTTCAAAGCTGAATAATATTCCATTGTGTGTATCAGATCAGATCAGATCAGATCAGTCGCTCAGTCGTGTCCGACTCTTTGCAACCCCATGAACTGCAGCACGCCAGGCCTCCCTATCCATCACCAGCTCTCGGAGGTCACCCAGACTCACATTCATCGAGTCAGTGATGCCATCCAGCCATCTCATCCTCTGTCGTCCCCTTCTCCTCCTGCCCTCAATCCCTCCCAGCATCAGAGTCTTCTCCAATGAGTCAACTCTTCGCATGAGGTGGCCAAAATACTGGAGTTTCAGCTTTAGTATCATTCCTTCCAAAGAAATCCCAGGGCTGATCTCCTTCAGAATGGACCGGTTGGATCTCCTTGCAGTCCAAGGGACTCTCAAGAGTCTTCTCCAACACCACAGTTCAAAAGCATCAATTCTTCGGCGCTCAGCCTTCTTCACAGTCCAGCTCTCACATCCATACATGACCACAGGAAAGACCATAGCCTTGACTAGGCGAACCTTTGTTGGCAAAGTGATGTCTCTGCTTTTGAATATGCTATCTAGGTTGGCCATAACCTTCCTTCCAAGGAGTAAGCATCTTTTAATTTCATTGTGTGTATAAACACATTTTGTTTATCCATTCATCTGTCAATGTACACTTGGGTTGCTTCCATCTCTGGGCTGTTGTGAATAACACTGTAGTAAACATGAGTGTACAAATACCTTTTTAAAAATGCCAATTGCAACACATTAAGTTGATTTTCTTGACCTTGAAAAACCTGGTGTTCTGGTTCATTGAGATCAAATGTATCCTTTCCTTTGAGCCATGTGAAGCTAACCAGGGCAGTCTCAGACTCATTTTCCTTCCTTGAACTGGGAAAAATGTTCAGTTCAGTTCAGTTGCTCAGTTGTGTCTGAGCCTTTGCGACCCCATGGACTGCAGTATACCAGGCTTCCCTGTCCATCACCAACTCCTGGAGCTTACTCAAACTCATGTCCATTGAGTCAGTGATGCCACGCAACCATCTCATCCTCTGTTGTCCCCTTCTCTTCCTGCCTTCAATCGTTCCCAGCATCAGGGTCTTTTCAAATGAGTCAGCTCTTCGCATCAGGTGGCCAAAGTACTGGAGTTTCAGCTTCAACATCAGTCCTTTCAATGATCACCCAGGACTCATCTCCTTTAGGATGGACTGGTTGGATCTCCTTGCAGTCCAAGGGACTCTCAAGAGTCTTCTCCAACACCACAGTTCAAAAACATTAATTCTTCAGTGCTCAGCTTTCTTCCCAGTCCAACTCTCACATCCATACACGACCACTGGAAAAACCATAGCCTTGACTAGATGGACCTTTGTTGACAAAGTCATGTCTCTGCTTTTCAATATGCTGTCTAGGTTGGTCATAACTTTCCTTCCAAGGAGTAAGCGTCTTAATTCATGGCTGCAATCACCATCTGCAGTGATTTTGGAGCCTAGAAAAATAAAGTCAGCCGCTGTTTTCACTGTTTCCCCATCTATTTGCCATGAAGTGATGGGACTGGATGCCATGATCTTAGTTTTCTGAATGTTGAGCTTTAAGCCAACTTTTTCACTCTCCTCTTTCAGCTTCAGCATCAGTCCTTTTAATGAATATTCAAGACTGATTTCCTTTAGGATGGACTAGTTGAATCTCCTTGCTGTCCAAGGGACTCTCAAGAGTCTTCTCTGACACCACAGTTCAAAAGCATCAATTCTTTGGTGCTCAGCTTTCTTTATAGCATGCTCCAGAAAGGATGACTGAAGAGTAGATTTTTTCCTTTTAACAATGGAAACCATCCATGAGTGACATGTGATGCCTTGTGCAGAGAATCTCTCAAAAGGCCACCACTCAGACAGACACTAAGCAGCCTGTTGTCTTTCTAGAAGTGGGACTGGTTATGGCCAGCCAGGCTTGTAGTGTGGTCAGGGTTAAGGTCTATCTGAACAGCTAAAATACCCAACACCTACTGCTAAATCCAACACAAGCCCAACTGCACTTGCTCAGGAAACTGAGTCCATAGACTGCGTTAAAGATATTATGGGGTTGCAGGATGAACATACTGTTCATTGTTTCAAAGTCTTTCTGAGAGAAACTACTTCCTGAGGCATCAGTGGTCTACTGTTACATGATGCTGCTACTGCTGCTGCTAAGTCACTTCAGTCGTGTCCGACTCTGTGCGACCCCATAGACGGCAGCCCACCAGGCTCCCCTGTCGCTGGGATTCTCCAGGCAAGAACACTGGAGTGGGTTGCCATTTCCTTCTCCAATGCATGAAAGTGAAAAGTGACAGTGAAGTCTCTCAGTCGTGTCTGACTCTTAGTGACCTCATGGACTGCAGCCTACCAGGCTCCTCCATCCATGGGGTTTTCCAGGCAAGAGTACTGGAGTGGAGTGACTGTTACATGATAAATCTTCTCAAAAATGAGTACCTTCACACAGCAGTTGGTCCTTGGGCTGGTGATTGGGATGACTTAGCTTGACATTCCTGCTCTCACTTCGAGTCATACACATGGCTGTAATCATCTGCCAGTTCCACCTGGCCTTCCTCATGTGTACTGGCTGTTGGCTGGTCTCAACTGACACAGACGTTGTTAGCTCAGGCTTCTTTACCTGGAGGACTATGGGCTCTGAAAGTGGAGTGGGGGGAGGGAGATAAAGAGGAAAGGGAGGGAGACAGACATAACGCTCATGTGCAGAAGGGAGTCTTCATTTCAGGGATTTTAGAAACTTGAGACTTAAGAGATTTGGAAGTCCTTTTTCCATGTTCTTTTTTTTTTTTTAATTTATTTATTTGTGCTATCAGGTCTTAGTTGCCACACGTGGGGTCTTAACTATGAACTCAATGGTTGCAGCCTGCAGGCTTAGCTGCCCTATAGCATGTGGAATCCTAGTTCCCTGACCAGGGATTGAACCCGTGTCTGCTGCATTAGAAAGCGGATTCTTAACCACCAGACCACCACAGAAGTCCCTTTTCCATATTATATTGCCCAAAATGAGTCACAAACCAGCCCAGTTCCAAGAGTGGGGAGATGAATTTCTTGCCAGACAGGAGTGGCCAAGCTCCATGGCAAAAGGATGTGCATACAGAGATAAGAGTGAACTCTGGGAGTTGGTGATGGACAGGCAGGCCTGGCATGCTGCGATTCATGGGGTTCAAAGAGTCGGACACGACTGAGCAACTGAACTGAACTGAACTGTAATTATCTTTGTCAACAACTTGTCACTCTACTCTTATGGCTAAAAATGAAGGTATTGTCACTGGCAAAGTCCATTAACAATTCTTGAGGAATAAAAATAGAATATGGGCAATAAAATAAAGTCTAACCTTCTTTCCCTTTTCCTTTGTGCTTAATCTAATTTCACTTGCTCACAGGGAATCATGGGCCTCACATCCAGTACTTCAGACCGAAGTTTATAGTACAAAATGGCTGCACCAACACCTCAACTTGGTAGAGTGTGTGCAGAAGTGCTGTACCTGGCACTTCAATTCAAGATGGCAACAACGGGCCATGTGCAGAGATGCTGTGCATGACACTTGGATCTGGAGCATGAGCAACACAGCTGCGCCCAATCCGCAAAACTCCACTCTTCTTTTCACTTAAAAGAATCCTAAAAAGCAGCCTTGCCTATAGCCTTTTGGGGAACATATACTCTAAAGCAGGGGTCCCTATCCCCTAGGGTCATGGACAGGTACTGGTCCATGGCCTGCTAGGAACTGAGCTACACAGCAGGAGGTACATGGCAGGTGAGCAAGCGAAGCTTCATCTGTTATTAACAGTTGCTCCCCATCGCTTGCATTACTGCCTGAGCTCTGCCTCTTGCTCAACAAACTCAATAAATGTAATGTGCTCAAATCATCCCACAACCATCTCTCCTACCCAATATAGTCCATGGAAAAATTGTCTTCCATGAAACCAGTCCCTGGTGCCAAAAAGGTTGGGGACTGCTGCTCTAGAGCAAGAGCTCCCACCTCTCCATTCTTCGATCAAAGAATAAAGCTTTCCTTTGCTTCTGAACCAAGCTTGTCTCATTTTATTGGCTCAAACAACACAGAAGAGGAAGACTCTTACTGAGGACTGACACAAAGCAGTTAATAACAAACTCTGGTGACACAGATAGGACAGGTCATGGCCGTTTTGCCTGCGTGTCGCCTAGGCTACAGGCTTGGCCCAGGTGGCTTTGGGAGGCTCCTGCAAGGATGACTGATTCTAATCTGAGTACACTCTCACAGGTAGAATGGTGGTGTCCTCTGGCTGAATTCAGAGCAACTCTGCCCAGCAACCTCATACCCACGTGTGGTGTGCACCCAGCATAACCCCCACCAGTCATCTGGACTGTGCCTCTCTGAGGGGGTCACACTGTGGCATCATTGGGGATCGGAGACTGAAACTCAGGTATGTCTGTCTGCTGCCTCTGGTTGGCCTTCACGGTGCTGGACGCCTGGGGACAGTGGGGGCTTGTGGACGAGACGGAACCCCAGCAGTCCTGCCTGTGGTCTCGCCAGTAGTGCTCTTGACCTCTATACATGGTGTAGTGGCTGCACCAGCTTTCTGTTGTCCTTGCTAACCTCTGGGGTCAACAGTAGCATTTTTCATCATTACTTCCAGTTTAGTGAAAGAGCAAGGGCAGCCCTGTGAGTCAAGAAGTGAAACCAGGAAAAAGCCCAGGTAATGAGTATGCATGACAGAAGAGAACGAGGACACTCAATCCAAGTTCAGGAAAAAGCATCAAGGACACCCGAGTGTGAAAGGGTTCCAAGGTAGGCATGCGACCAGTGACCTGACCTTGTCTGGTCAGCATGAGTTTCTCTGAAGTAGGCTGGGAAGACCTGTGGGTGGCTCTCAAGAGGCAAACAATAAAAAGGCCTATAGGAAAGACCACCTACTGGCTATTTTCCTCCAGTGTCAACCGGTGAGCATGGGAATCTGGACTAACTGTCCGGAGACTTTTTAACTCTGGTGAGTAACCTCAGCCGCCAATAAGGGATAGAAAGCCAAGGAAACCAGAACCTAATCAGTGTGCTATAAGTACACATAAGTAAACAGGAAAGAGAGAATGTCCTCATGACCTCCCCAAAGGGGTAGAAATGGCAGATCTCAACTACTACCCTTGAGAGCAAATGATCCAAAGAGATGAAGAATGACAGAGCCAGGAGGCTCCTAAGCTGGCACTCCAAATGACCCCTTAAGGAGCCCCTGGCTGACATTTGATATGGAGCAAAAACACTGTTAAATCCTTAGTTGACACCAATGTCATTTTTTTGGCTCTGAACACCAGATCAGGCGAACAGTCATAAGAACTGTAAAATTATGGGGTTTTCAGGGAAGTCCTAAGAAGGGGAATTATAGAGCCATTACGTACATCATGAGAAATGCTGGCTGGAAGAAGCACAAGCTGGAATCAAGATTGCCGGGAGAAATATCAATAACCTCAGATATGCAGATGACACCACCCTTAGGGCAGAAAATGTAGAGGAACTAATAAGTCTCTTGATGAAAGTGAAAGAGGAGAGTGAAAAAGTTGGCTTAAAGCTCAACATTCAGAAAACAAAGATCATGGCATCCGGTCCCATCACTTCATGGGAAATAGATGGGGAAACAATGGACACAGTGTCAGACTTTATTTTTGGGGGCTCCAAAATCACTGCAGATGATGACTGCAGCCATGAAATTAAAAGATGCTTGCTCCTTGGAAGGAAAGTTATGACAAACCTAGAGAGCATATTCAAAAGCAGAGACATTACTCTGCCAACAAAGGTCCGTCTAGTCAAGGCTATGGTTTTTCCAGTGGTCATGTATGGATGTGAGAGTTGGACTGTGAAGAAAGCTGAGCGTCGAAGAATTGATGCTTTTGAACTGTGGTGTTGGAGAAGACTCTTGAGAGTTCCTTGGACTGAAAGGAGAGCCAACCAGTCCATTCTAAAGGAGATCAGTCCTGGGTGTTCTCTGGAAGGACTGATGCTAAAGCTGAAACTCCAATACTTTGGCCACCTCATGTGAAGAGTTGACTCATTGGAAAAGGCTCTGATGCTGGGAGGGATTGGGGGCAGGAGGAGAAGGGGACGACAAAGGATGAGATGGCTGGATGGCATCACTGACTCAATGGACTTGAGTTTGAGTGAACTCTGGGAGTTGGTGATGGACAGGGAGGCCTGGCATGCTGCAATTCATGGGGTCGCAAAGAGTCAGACACGACTGAGCGACTGAACTGAACTGACCACTAGGATGGGAACTCGATGAGCACATGTGTAGCCATTCTTTTCTGTTCATCCTTGAATGCCCTCTGCCCCTACTAGGAAGAGACACCTTACATAAATTGGGGGGTTACCCTCCACCTAATGGGAAACAAACTGGAGACTGTTGTCTCTTTAGATAAGGGGCTGGAGATGAATGACTGAGGACAAACTTCCCCAAACAGAGCAAGTCCATCTCCCTGGAGTAAATCTTGAGATCTGGGCCCTGGCACAGGTAGGACCAGTTAAAGGAGCCGGTCTTGCAATAGTTCATCTAAAACCAGGACATAACACAGCCCAACAGAAAACAGTACTCTCTGCCAGGAGGCCCTGTTGAGCATTTCCCCTGTGATACAGACCCTAAATGACCAGAGCCTTATTTATTAGACCAAGCCAATCAGCTTGTAACACCCCATTCTTCCCATAAGGAAACCCAATGGGGAATACTGGATAGTTCAGGACATCAGGGCAGTCAGTGAAGCCACAGAGTATACACCTGCTGCTAAGTCGCTTCAGTCGTGTCCAACTCTGTGAGACCCCATAGACAGAAGCTCACCAGGCTCCCCCGTCCCTGGGATTCTCCAGGCAAGAATACTGGAGTGGGTTGCCATTTCCTTCTCCAATGAATGAAAGTGAAAAGTGAAAGTGAAGTCGCTCAGTCGTGTCCGACTCTTAGCGACCCCATGGACTGGAGCCTACCAGGATCCTCCATCCATGGGATCCTCCAGGCAAAAGTACTGGGGTGGGGTGCCATTGCCTTCCCCGGAGTATACACCTACGTGATCCCTAATCCCTATACATTGCTGGACACTCTGTCACCCAGCAGGACCTAATATTCTGCCCCAAACTCCAGAGACACGACCTGGGGTAACAGACCCCTGGACCACTCTTATGACCGTCTGACCCGAAGCTTCTCTTCTGAGAAACCACCCGAGTGTGGCCAGGGAGACAGGCCCCACAGCAAGCATTGGATCAGGGTCAAAGGTCTAGAGACCTGCATTTTCAGGAAAAAATGTGACATGTGAGCATTATTCTCTTGTCCATATAGGGGCCAGGGACTTTAAACTGTCTGGGTTCCTTTGTCCCCGAAATGTTACACAAATGGGGGTCGTCCAGGGATGAGTATGCTCAAGGCCGAGGCTTGTGGGCAACCAAACAGACCTGAAGAGAAGTTCCCCTCTTCCACCCAATGTTACCGGACACTCTTTCTCGGCAGGAAGCACTCACCGAAAAGACTCAGGCCCTCAGCGCCCTCTCCCATCCACACAGTGAGGAAGAGACACAGGGCAGAGAAGGGGTTTGTGACCAGCAAAGCCCATTTATAATTCCCAGGGAATAAAAATAGAACCTAGTGATAAAAAAGGATAGTCTGACCTTGTTTTCTCTGCACTGAGTCTAGTTCACTGGTTCCCAGGGCACCCGGTGCAAAGGCCTCCCTCCAGCTCTTCCCAACAGTATGCCTGGTGCAAAATGGTGGCGACTATGGCAAAAGCTCCGCCCCCAACACTCTGTTCAAGATGGCGGGGGCGAGCCGTGTGCAGAGACGCTGCACCCAGCGCCTTGATCTGGTGCAGGAGCAGCAATTGCGCCTGCGCTGCCCCTGGGATCCCGCGAGAACTCAGCCCCCTCTCATGGGATCCTTATAAGCAGCCCCGCCCCAGACCTTACTTGTGGAAACTCCTATTGGCGTGAGCTGCTGGATGTAGGAGGACCCTTGCTGGGAAAGGACTCATGAAGGCAGGTAGCAGTTGGACACCACATCCCCGCTCCGACAGTGTGCCCTGAAGATCTGCCTGCATCCATTCTGCAGCAGCTCTTGTGATAGAAACAACCGGAGCGTCTGCTAATAGGAAGCTGCTACACCCACGTTAGGACCCTGAGCATCCGTAGGAGGAATTGGGAACTTCTTGCTTTTTGTTGCAAGATCTCTAGGCTGTAGTGCTGACTGACAGAAGTCAGAGTCTTAAGAACATAGACGGTGTCAGCAAAATCTTAGTGCCACTGCCTGATTTTCCCCGCTAAAGAGTGCGAGTCTGCAGTTACGGACTCGGAGGGACTTCACTCCCGGGAGTCTGTGTAATAGATTTCCTTGTTCCTTTTGCAAGCCTCCTCTGACTCAAAACTGAGGACAAAAATACTATCAGTATGACGAAGGAATTTCACTGGTGTGCTTTTGAAGGCACATTTTTTTTATCTGCAAAAACAAAACCCAAGGTCAAGGTTGTTTTGAACTCAGTCGGTTGAGCACTGGCTCTCTGACCAGGAGAGAGCGTCTGATGAATTCTTGGAGGATTCTTGAACATACTTGTTTCTGGGTCCAGAGAAAATAAGATGCAAAGTTGTCAGAATAGAAGAGACTCTGAGTGGATACACGAGTGCAGGTGGCCGAGATGACTCAGTTTTCTGGGCTGGAAGCTTGTCTTGCACAGGGAGGAAGATGTCCTTGACTCTGAAAACCTGGGACGTGAAACTACCTCTATTTATACGTTTAAAATTTTTACTTCTGTTTCTATCTTGTTCCAAAAATGATTTAAGGTGGCTTAAATTAAAAGACGCTTACTCCTTGGAAGGAAAGTTATGACCAACTTCGATAGCATATTCAAAAGCAGAGACATTACTTTGCCAACAAAGGTTCGCCTAGTCAAGGCTATGGTCTTTCCTGTGGTCATGTATGGATGTGAGAGTTGGACTGTGAAGAAGGCTGAGTGCCAAAGAATTGATGCTTTTGAACTGTGGTGTTGGAGAAGACTCTTGAGAGTCCCTTGGACTGCAAGGAGATCCAACCAGTCCATTCTAAAGGAGATCAGCCCTGGGATTTCTTTGGAAGGAATGATGCTAAAGCTGAAACTCCAGTACTTTGGCCACCTCATGTGAAGAGTTGACTCACTGGAAAAGACTGATGCTGGGAGGGATTGGGGGCAGGAGAAGGGGACAACACAGGATGAGATGGCTAGATGGCATCACTGACTTGATGGACGTGAGTTTGGGTGAACTCCGGGAGTTGGTGATGGACAGGGAGGCCTGGCGTGCTGTGATTCAAGGGGTTGCAAAGAGTCAGACAAGACTGAGCGACTGAACTGAACTGAACTGATGGAGACACAAGGGCTTCCCAGGTGGTGCTAGTGATAAAGAGCCTGCCTGCCAATGCAGGAGACATAAGAGAAAGGCTTTGATCCCTGGGTGGGGAATATCCCCTGGAGGAGGACATGGCAACCCACTCCAGTATTCTTGCCTGGAAAATCCCATGGACAGAGTAGCCTAGCGGGCCCAGTCCACAGAGTCAGCAAAGAATCTGACATGACTGAAGCGACTGAGCATGTATGCATGCATAAACTCACCTGCACAAAGGTAAACAAAGACACCCTCTGGACTGGAGTCCATTTTACACACCAAGTCAGTGCTTTGTCCACCGCCCTACTGTGCCCTAGACATCCTGTCTGTGGATACTCAAGGCACAGGAGATTTGGCTCCAGGAGATGGGGCAGTGAGAGAACAGAAGTGACCAAGCTCAGAAGATTCTCCTGTGAACCCACCTATGAAACAGAAACAGACTCAGACATGGTGAACGGACTGGTGGTTGCCAAGGGGGTGAAGGAGGGATGGAGTGGGAAGTTAGGGTTAGCAGATGTAAGCTTTTATATATAGGATGGATAACAAGGCCCTACTTTGTAGCACAGAAGACTATTCAGTATCCTATAGTAAACTCTAATGGAAAAGAATATTTTAAAAAGAATTCTCATACAGCAGAAATTAACAATATTGTAAGTCAACTATGCATGCATGCTAGGTTGCTTCAGTTGTGTCCCGCTCTTTGGACCCCATGGACTGTAGTCCAGCAGGTTCCTCTGTCCATGGGATTCTCCAGGCAAGAATACTGGAGTGGGTTGTCATTTCCTCCTCCAGGGGATCTTCCCGACCCAGGGATCGAAACCACATCTCTTACATCTGGATTGCCAGGTGGGTTCTTTACCACTAGTACCACCTGGGAAGTCAAGTCAACTATATACTTCAATTAAAAAAAAAACTGATAAAAGGATTTAAAAAATCCTCCTGTATTAGAAGAGACTGAAGAATGAGCCCAGGAGTGGAGGAGCTGAACAACATTGCAGAACCCCAAGTGGGGGCAGAACCTCAGGGGAACAGCCTGCCCAGTCCTCTAGAGGCGTTCTGCATGGGTCTGAGTGTCGCAGCCTCAGCAAGCTTGTCGTGGGCTGGCTTCTCATAGAAGTGTTGACCTCATCAATGCTTTAAGGACCATAAGAGCTTAAATGAGAGAACAGAAGGTCCTCCCTGAAACCTCAGCTGTAGGTTGAGGCCCACTAGTAGGTCAGGAAATCAACTTAGTGAGTCTTATTGGAAGTCATATGAAACTCACAATAAGGCTGCCTACCCAGCCCCTACAACCCCTCCCCCCAAAAAAAAGCAGGTCTAAGAATGTTTTGTAATATTGGCTAATTCACATGAAAAGTCAAGTAACAAGAGCATATGGGTAAAACATTTCTATAAACTATTTGGCAAAATAAAAACGTAAGGTGGTCAAACAAAGACTGTTGCGGGGTTTTTCTCTCAGATGTCTCAGATCCAAAAAGTCACCCCACTGCCACAACGGGCCAATTAAGACTGGTCTAATCAGCTGCTGGTAGTCTCTTTCTGGAAATTTCCATGGACGCAGGAGTCACGATTTGTCTTCTCCTGCTGCCCTCTGCCCTGGTCCTCCTCCGCTACCCCGTTCCCTTCTCATAGAAGCCCATATCAGAGCTCCTTCCGTTTTTTCTCAGCATCTGTCTGAACATAGCCTTATCAATTTGTCAGGTTTCTCTCTTCTAGGAGAAAAAAGCTAAGGGTCAAATTCATGGCACATCAGCATGCATTTGTGTATTCATCTCAGGCCTCATCTCATATCCTTATCCGTTTTTATTTTTTAATCTCCTGCTTCAATGTTATGCCTTCCTGCTACAGCCTTTCTGTCTCCTCTCATTGTGTGTGTGTGTGTGTGTGTGTGTGTGTGTGCGCTAAGTTCCTTCAGCCGTGTTCAACTCTTTGCAACCCCATGGACCATAGCCCACCAGGCTCCTCTGTCCATGGCATTCTCCAGGCAAGAATACTGGCGTGGGCTGCCACACCCTCCTCCAGGGGATCTTCTCGACCCAGGGATCAAACCTGTGTCTTCTGCATTGCAGGCAGATTCTTTATAGCTGAGCCACTGGGGAAGCCCAGGAGAGTTTATAAAGTGAGTGTTTTCTACTCTAATTCTTTCTTTTCTTTGTAGGAACTTTGTGACCTCAATCATTCATGACGCCATCTCAATATACCTGTAAAATTCTATTGATATTTTGTTGTTATGTTCTTTTGATACCCTGTGTTCATCTCTGTTGACATAATTATCATTTGTGTTAAAAGGGTCTATTTTCCTATATCTTCCTGACTAGATTTGGATCTTCCTTAGGAATTATGTCTTTTTCATCTTTGCATCAACTCTGTATTTAACAAAGGGCCCTGCACACAGTGCATGAATAATAATAAGTGTTTTTTGATTGATTAAATGTAAATATTTAACTCAGGGTCAGTTAACCTATAACATCGGCCAAATACTGACATGTCCAACTTTGTGACCATAGCAGACACCATTAATTGATCACTGATCACAGTGTTATTTCCCACTAAGCTGACATGTAATCCCTAAATCCTTCTCAACACAACTCTCTAGCCAGCAACTATGAATAGATCATTGCTGTTATACCACGGTAAATCTGTCAACCTGGTTTTAACCTAATGTTACCTTTGCTGTAAGCTGCATTAGCTGGTGCAAGACAAGTTCTGGGTCAGAGTCAGTGTTCATCGAGTGCCCCAGAATGACCCACAGATGGTTTATAGAATCCCATGGGCAGAGTAGCCTACACTCCATGAGGTTGCACAGAGTCAGACATGATCGAGTGACAAACATACACACACACACACAGTAGAGGTTGTTATGGATGAACAGTCAAGTCCTTCACGCTGTGATTTTACATTCTGTCTACTTCTCCTTGAGAAGATAGATCCGGTTCTTTCCCCTACTCACCTTCCTTGGGGGAAATGGGCCTTTTTCCCTCCCCATGCTCCCCTTTGGAGTCTTGCTGTGGTGTCCAGGGAGCTCTGTGCCGACAGCATGATGAGCTGCTCGTGAAAGAAAAGCTATTCCCAACAGGATTGCATAATAGACACTTCACAATAGAGAAAGTGATAACAATGCTTACAAAAATGGGAAAAAAAGCCAAGAACTAAAGATTTCTCAGCTCTATTTTCAGCAATACAGGTAGAATTATATCTTAAGAAGTTTGACTCTATGTAATTTAAAACTACTGATTTAGATATTCGGGGTCTTCTGTATTTGTTCTGTCTGCTCATTTCCTTCTAAAGGAAAAAAGAGCAATTCCTTCTGAGGAAAAAATGGAAAAGGTGACAATCCATGCCCCTTGCCCCTGCAAATTACTTAAACTGGAAAAGGTTCATTTAGAAATTAAGAAAGATCCTATAGCTCAAAGATTTCGTATGACTAATATTCATCCTTTTTCTTTTCACATAGAAAGCTTTTGGACAATTACAGCCTTGAGATGTGACAAAGATGCTGCAGCTGAACTTAAAAATATGAACCTGGACAGGGCTTGTTGGCCTTTCTGTGAACTTCAGTTTTATTCTTAGGTCAGCTCCTTCCACGGAGGAATTGGAGCATGGTTGTTTGCCACAGCACTAAATCTTTAAGTCCGTGGTGCTTTCTGCCATCCTGTCAGGGAACGACAAGGTGAGTGCCAGGTTTTGATATCTAGGATTCACGACCAAAGTCCCAGGTCTGTCTCAGGCCTCCTGTGTCACCTTTACTTACTCTCTTCAGGTTTATTCTCCTGTCTTAAATAGTCTGACCAAAAAAAAAAAAAATACGAGGCAACCACATTCCAAGCCAGGGAGCTAATGTTGGGGAAAGTCCAACCCCAAACAAGACGTGTTTGTGTGTGCGTGTGTGTGTGCATGCACGCTAGTCACTCAGTCATGTCCAATTCTTTGCGATTCCATGACTGTAGCCCGCCAGGCTCCTCTGCTTGGGATTCTCCAGGCAAGAATACTGGAGTGGGTTGCCATTTTTGAAACAGTATTCACTGAATTCTGAAAGTAGCCAGCATCAATAGGAGCATAAAAGGCATCCCAGAGGATTATGGGCTATGAGGTTCAGGGGTTGTTGTGGTTATTCCAATTTACCTTGATTCATGGACCTAACATTGCAGGCTCTTATGCAGTATTATTCTTTACAGCATCGGACTTTACTTTTACCATCCACTGCCCAGTGTTGGGAGAAGGCAATGGCACCCCACTCCAGTACTCCTGCCTGGAAAATCCCACGGACGTAGGAGCCTGGTGGGCTGCAGTCCATGGGGTCGCTAAGAGTTGGACAGGACTGAGTGACTTCACTTTCACTTTTCACTTTCATGCATTGGAGAAGGAAATGGCAACCCACTCCAGTGTTCTTGCCTGGAGAATCCCAGGGATGGGGGAGCCTGGTGAGCTGCCATCTGTGGAGTCCCACAGAGTCAGACACGACTGAAGCAACTTAGCAGCAGCAGCAGCAGCAGCAGCAGCAGCTGAGTGTTGAGAAAGAAGTTCCCGCTTTGGCCCAGCTGCTTCATTTTCACTGGAGCTAATTGTAATCACTCTCCCCTCTTCCCCAGTAGCATACTCGACACCTTCTGACCTGAGGGGCTCATCTTCCGGCATCATATCTTCTTGCTTTTTCATAATGTCCATGGGGTGCTCCAGGCAAGAATACTGGAGTGGTTTGCCATTTCCCTCCTCCAGTGGACCACATTTTGTCAGAACTCTTCACTGTGACCCATTCATCTTGGGTGGCTCTGCAAACATGGCTCATAGATTCATTGAGTTGTGCAAGTGCCTTCACCATGACAAGGCTGTGATCCATGAAGGGGGAGGTTTAGGGAACTGGGTGCTAATCTGGGATTCGAGAAACTTGTGCTGTGACTGAAAGATAATACACGTCTCACCCTCTACTAGTTAAAATGCTTTTAAGCAGTACAGATAGAGAGCGATCTGCAGAATGAGGGCATGCAGCCATCTGTCACCGCTCCTGATCCCCTGAACACACCTTCCTGTAAGCTTCCCTGAGGCTCTGCAGTCCTGTGGCCTGCAAAGGCATGAGGCTGGGAGAAGATGGAGAACAGAGGAAAGTGGTTTATAGAGAGGTCTGGATACTCCTGTGTACATATAGTGAATATTTCACATTAGACCAGTTAATATCGTGCTCCATTTTTCTGAAGAGGGAAGTCAAATATGTTATTGGTCTGAATATGTTTTATTCTGTCTTTGGCCCTCAGTCACTTATTCATTTATTTGTCTATCTATTTATCTAGTCAGCCAGTATTTATTGAATACCTATTTTGTATCATGCTCTGTTCTAGGTGCTGGGGAGGCAGATAGAGATATAAAAGATATTCAAATAAAATGTTGTGAAGAAATATAAAGCAGTTATGAGGGATAGTGAATAACAAGGCTTATGAAAAAAAGCTGAAAGTGTTAGTCACTTGTGTCTGACTCTTTGTCACCCCATGGACTGTAGCCTGCCAGGCTTCTCTGTCCATGGAATTTCCCAGGCAAGGATACTGGAGCAGGTTGCCATTCCCTTCTCCAGGGGATCTTCCTGACCCAGGGTTCAAACCTGGGTCTCTTGCATTGCAGGCAGATTTTTTACCATCTGAGCCACCAGAGAAGCCCAACAAAGTGTATATTGCCAAGTAAAGAGGTGGCTTATATTTGAAGGAACACAATGGAGATAATGAATTTGCATAATAGCTGTTAAAAACAGTGTTTTTGAGACTCAGCTGTCTTTAATTTTTTGGTATTCAACTTATGAAGCTTTCATTCCGACAGTCACTATGTGAAAGAATCAGTTTCCCCTATGATAAAACTAAACCATGCTATTTTAAACAATAATGTATTATGTAAGAGTATATATTATGTCAATTATTACTTAAGTAATTAATTTCCAAGGTGTCACAGGTTGGGTTTTCCAGAAACAGATGCTGAGATAGAGTTTGATGTGTAGGGTTTTTATTAGAGACCATCATCTGTGGAAAGGAGATGAAGGAAGTGGAATTTCTTGGAGGAAAGGGTCAAACTACAATGCAGACTAATAACAACAGCCCTACAGAGAACTCTGGAGCAGAAACGACCGTCAGAGTGGTACCAGGTTGGGCTGAAATGGCTGGGCCTCTGTCTCTGACCACAATTGGTCAATGGATGTGGGTCCCCCAGGAAGAACATGCACTTGGCCAAGTCAGCCCGCGGCTGATGAGACAAGCCGGATATGGTGACACTCGCGCCTCTCCCCAGCATCTGAGAACAAGAACTTTGCCTCTCCTTCTGCATGTCAGTTTCTTGAATGAGAGTGGGAAGACAGCAGTGATCAAAATGCAGCTATAGTTATGCTTTAAGCTTAACTTGCTACCAAGTCTTTTAACAAGAGCTGGTTAATTCTTTAAAAAAATGTTTTATAGTATTTTTAGATGAGTTCTAGGTTCATAGCCCCCACATACACAGATTCTCCCCACCGTCCAAATCCCACACCAGATGGTACATGTATTATTATCAGTGCACCTGTGTTGACATCATTGTCATCCAAAGCCCCTAGTTTATGTTCGGGTTCACCCTTGGTATTGTACCTTCTGAGTTCAGGTAAATGTGTGATGACATATACCCACTGAAATAGTTATATTTCAGTGTCTATATGGACCACAGTTAATTTATTCATTAGTTCATTGAAGAACATCTTACTGGCTTCCAAGATTTGGCGATTATGAGTAAAGCTGCTGTAAACATCTGTGTGCAGGTTTTTGTGTGGACATACAGTTTCAGTTCGTTTGGGTAAATACCACGGAGCACAGCTGTTGGGTCGTATGGTAAGAGCACGTTTAGTTTTATAATAAAAGGACAAACTGGCGACTGCGCCCTTTTGTAGTCCCACCAGCACCGAATGAGACTTTTTGTTGTTCCACAGCCTCGTCAGCACTTGCTGGTGCCAGTGTGTTGGATTTTGGTCATTGTGATATGTGTGTAGTGCATTAATTCTCCTTTAATTAAAAATTTTTGATGTTATCACATATTTCAAAGAGTTTCTAATTTTAACTCTTTGAGTAATAAAACCTGAGAAAATTAAGCTGCTTCAATAGCGACTAGTTTTTGAGTACTACAACCAGGTCTACCTGGGTGAAAAAACTGTTTTTTTAAAATTCTTTTTGGTAAATAATTGGAGAAGGAAATGGCAACCCACTCCAGTATTCTTGCCTGGAGAATTCCATGGACAGAGGAGCCTGGCAAGCTACAGTCCATGGGGTTGCAAGAGTCAGACATGGCTTAGCAACTAAAGCCCCACCACCTGAAGTGGGCTTCCCTGATGACTCAGACTGCAAAGAATCTGCCTGCTAATGCGAGAGACCCAGGTTTGATCCTTGAGTTGGAAAGATCCCGTATATTGAAAAGATCCTCCAATATTCTTGCCTGGAGAATTCCATGGACAGAGGATTCTGGCAGGCTACAGTCCATGGGGTCACAAAGAGTCAGACACCCGGGCGACAAACACTTTGGTAAATCATAGATAAAAATAAAATATTAAACCAAGCGATGAGAAAACACTATTTCTTAATGTTGACATAAATATTTATGGGCTGGGATTACTTTCAATTCAAATACTAAAATAATTCTAAAGCTGTGTATCAAATGACCAATTAATAGATTAAGTTGCTTTGGGTACAGGTTAAGTAAAACAAATTTAAAGCCTGATTAGAATTCTTCATATTGATTTTTTCAAAAGA
This sequence comes from Tragelaphus eurycerus, assembly GCA_935064755.1. Classification (NCBI taxonomy): domain Eukaryota; kingdom Metazoa; phylum Chordata; class Mammalia; order Artiodactyla; family Bovidae; genus Tragelaphus; species Tragelaphus eurycerus. Next base: position 22,297,387 of record CAKXYN010000023.1, read on the forward strand.
TACTTAAACTTGGCAGAGTTCTTTGGGAGTGCAGGTAGTATCTGAAATATTGAGAAAAACAGCAAGATCCAGGGCCCGTGTGGTTATTGAATTTGGGAACTGTGGGTCCGCCTGGAGCAGGAATGGGACGCAGAGATGCTGACACTGACCCGAGTCAGTGTCACTGACCTGACAACCCTTGCTTGTCTCTCTGTGCCGGCACTGATGTTGGGGAGGAAATCCAGGACTTTGAATCCAGGTTCCTTACTGACCTCTCCACTGATCAGGAAAAGGTTGCTTGTAGAACTTTAACAGCATCTCTGGCATTGCTCTTTAAAAAAAAAAAAAAAAAATCCAAACTATTTTCTAGATTTTTTTTCCCCAAAATAGGGCAGATCTGCAAAGATGGAAAGAAGAGGAAATACTAAAAATAACTTTCCCCAATTAGTGATAGCCAAACACATATGGTAAGATGGAAATAGTTTCCAATCGCCCAAAGCAGAACTGTGAATTCCCCAAGCGCAGTGGGTAATTAGAAACAGCCCTGACATTCTCAGGGTGCAGTTGGGACAACGTGGTCTGACCTGGTGGGGACTCCGAGCATCACCTCCATGTAGACGTGGGCTGACGTCAACTGACTCTGAAACCATTTATATGTGTTATTTTATTTCACAAAGGCCTGGGTGCTGGCTTTCTTCTTGGAAAGTCAGAAATCCTGCATCTCAAAATAGAGATTCTAGGGCTGGAATGTGATCAGGATTGCACATTTCCTGAAGCCCAGAGGCAGGGGCACGGCCATCCCTTCTCAGCTGGCAGGGTTTTGTTTTCCATTGTGGTGGGGAGGGGCGTGGAGGAGAGCCACCTGTGTGGGCGATGGCACCAGGGGAGGGCGCCGAGGCTGCCAGGACAGCCTGGAGGTGCGTCACTCTGGGCTTTGGCCCAGATGACCAGCTGGTTACCCGGCCTTGGCGATTGGGCTGCCACCCAGCCAGCTGGCCGGGGCCGCCTGCCAGGCCTGCCTCCCTAGGCGGGGAGGGTCGGCAGCTATGACCACTGGGGCTGCCACACCACCAGACGGGGAGGCGGGCAGCCTGCCCCCACCCCGACCGCAGGGCTGCCAACCACCCTTTGTCCTTTGATGGTCCCCAACACTCACTTTTCTCTCCCCACTCTCCTATTCCCACTGCAGATTTCAACCAGCACACACCTGCGAGAGTGGTGGTTGGTGAAATACCACATTGCTCTGTACGGGTCAATGGCCAGTGACCGTGCCCGAGGGTCCCTTACCGCTGGACATGTCTCCAGGGCTTCCGGGGCCTCCCCAGAGTCCCATCGGTCAAATGGGTCTGCGTCCAACCCACTTGGTTGTTCAGTGTTGTGAACCTGACGTCTACCCACAACCGTAATTGCTTTCTTTTCTTTTCTTCCACTGACTCTTAATTTCCTATCTTGTTGTTCAGTCACTTAGTCGTGTCCAGCTCTTCGTGACCCCATGGACTGCAACTGGCCAGGCTTCTGCATCCTTCACTATCTCCTTCAGTTTGTTCAAACTCCTATCCATTGAGTTGGTGATGCCATCCAACCAACTCATCCTCTGCCGCCCCCTTCTCCTTTTGCCCTCATTCATTCCCAGCGTCAGGGTCTTTTCCAGTGAGTTGGCTCTTCACATCAGGCTGCCAAAATACTGAAGCTTCAGCGTCAGCATCAGTCCTTCCAATGAACACTCAGGGTTGATTTCCTCTAGGATTGAGAGTCTTCAACACCACAGTTTGAAAGCATCAGTTCTTTGGTGCTCAGCCTTCTTTATGGTCCAGCTCTCATTGTTTTGCCCTCCCCCCTCATCCCAGATTCCCGTGAATGACCTGCAGCCTAGGATCTTTTCTCTCAGAACTCTGGACTTGCTCCTCTCCTCCTCTTGAAGGACAGGATACCACCTTCCTCTGCCTCATCCTGCGACCCACCCCCTCTCCGCCCTGCCCATGGGGTTCTGATCAGTCTCATCAGGGACAGCTAGGTCGACCTGCCTGGGGGGAGGAGCCCTGCAGACGTCACACGGCCAGAGCCCCCAGGTTCTGAGACTTGTTTTCCCTGGTGCCTCTGCTCAGCCTGCTCAAGACTGAAGCGCCTGGACTGACCTCTTTACTCCCGCCTGTTCGTTGTTTCACCAAAAACTTGTAAACCAAGGCTGACTGATCCAGGTTGGGCAGGCATCCACACTGCCTGCAGCTCCCCCTTTGGACGTAACAACCTCCTGGTCCCTGAAGCCACTGTGGTTTCGCAGTGGATGGGTGAACACACCTGTGCGGAGGACCCACTGCGCGTGGGATTCCGTGTGTATAAGGCGATGGAGGCCATGCCCCCACGGACCTCGAGTTTCTGGTCCAGAGAAAGAGGAGCATGATCTGAAAGCAGGGTTCAGGGTAAAAAAATGGGATGAGGGAGAGAAACAGGCATCCTGGGAGGAGGGAGCTGAAACCTTGGCTGGGGGGTGATGAGGGGAGGGTCCTGGGCCTGGGGAGGGGCCCAGGGGAGTCAGAGTCCTGGCTTTGTGACTTCACACTGCCTCGATTCCTCCAGCTCTAATATGGAGAGAATCATGCCTGCCTCACAGAATTGTCGTAGGCTTGATCAAGAGCTCCTCCAGTCCCTGACACATGATAAACAAGGAGTGGACAGGAGTGCTCGCCTGGTTTCACGGAGGAGACAGCCTCTGACCAGGTGGATGCAGACCTGGGTGCGTGGGGTGTTCGTGCAGGCTGGGGACTCGGATCAACCAGGCACTGTTCCCACCAGTAGAGCTCCTAAAAAACCGACAATTTAAGTGATGCCCCAGTCTTCCATGATACTATTTTTTTCTATTTCCCTTTAAATGCACAGGCCTCGAAAACAATGACCAAAGAAGGTTCCTAACGGGAAAAAAAAAAAAAAAAAGACAAGGCACACAAGGGAGGACTGTGGCTTCCCAGGTCTAAAAGTACCACCTGCGGGTGGGAGATAGAGTTATTGCGAAGAACAGGGTTCGCCCAGGGAGGAGCGTTTCTCCAAGAGACCACTAGGTGGCGACAGACGCACATGGAAGCAGCGGACCTGTCCGCCTCCAGTGCTGCCGGTGCCCGACAGGCGGGTTCGGGTCTGGGAGCCACGCTGCTCCCTGCAGCCTCCCGAACCCCACCCTAAGCTTGCTCCTCCCTCCCTTCCTGCTCATCTCTCTTCAAATATTTCCTAAAAGGCTAATAATGTGTCTCAGGCACGCACAGGCACTAAGGAGCAGAAACGTATGGGAAATTCTATGGAAAAGTCCGATCTTTTACATAGGTCTGTTATTGTGTAGTCGCTTCAGTCAGCTCCAACTTTTGTCACCCCATGGACCGTAGTGCTCCAGGCTCCTCTGTCCATGGAATTCTCCAGGCAAGAACACTGGAGCGGGTAGCCATTCCCCTTCTCCAAGAATCTTTTCAATTCAGGGATCGAACCCAGGTCTCCTGCATCGCAGGCAGATTCTTGACCATTTGAGCCCCTGAGAAGCTGAGAGGACAGTTCCTGGCTCCCTGCTCCCTGTGGCTTTATTAGGAGTCTGTGTCAGCTGGGTTCTGGGCAATTGGGTTTGATGGCTCAGCCTGGAGTTGATTGACATTCCAGAGGGATGCTGAGCCTGACTTAATCACAGTGTATTTTATATGGAGTATGTTATGAACTGCGGTGCCCCCGTGACCTTGGGCAAGGGCATGTTTGAGGGGGCATGAAGTCTGCTGTTAGAACGGGGCTGTGATGTGTAAGAAGGGCTAAGACTTAGGACGCTGGCACGTAAGTGCCACTCCAGCTTCTTTGCTCCCCGTGGACTTGAGACAGCACCTGGAGACAGGGCTTGTGGTGGAGTTCTACGATGGCCCCAAAGCTTCCCGCCCCTGGTGCACGTGCTGTGAGTGGTCCCCACCCCTGTGTAGGGTGGTGCCTGCAGATGTGGGGGGGATATGAAGCCCATATTATCTCAAGGTGGACGGCAGAGGTGAGGGGTCTGCAGAGGTCATCAAGGTACTGAATCAGCATCCGGGTGGGCCTGGTCTAATCAGGCAAGAAGGTGCAGAGGTCAGAGACAGAAGTCAGGAAGAGATAGACGTCAGAACAAACTTCACTGTTGTGGAGAAGACCGCAAGCTAGAGAAGGGCCCCAGCTGACCAGCAGGACAGCTAGGACCTCCCTGCTATGACCACAGGGGCTCTGGCCGTCACTCCAGGGTTATCCTTGGTGGGAGTGTGTAGGGGTGGGCTGGAAGATGCCTGAGTGCAGCCCATGAGACCCTGAGCAGGGCCGGGCTGGATCCCTGACCATGGAAACATGCCGACTTAAGTTGCTTAGCTTGTAATTGTTTGGCAGCAGCAGCAGAAAATGAACTCAGGACTTGCCCAGCTCCTTGGCACGATCGTCATGAGGACTAGGAAAAGCTATGCAAAGCACCTGGCAGGAAGGAGGCTGCTCATGAATGGTAGCTTTTAGTCACATAATCTGTAATTGTCCCATTCTTTTTTTCCCAGCGAACATGAATCTCTGTTTTGAATGATCTTGTGAAATATTCAGAACTGCTGAAGGGCTTGGATGAAAGGATGCATCACTCGCTCCAGGTTGGGGTCTGGGACACAGTGAACCAGGAGTGACAAAGTCAGTGGTTGTGACTTTGCAACCATGAAGACGTTTACCCTGCTGAAAACTAGGCGTATTTCTTAATAGGACCCAGATCTATTTTCCCCCTTAAAACCATGTTTGATTTGTTTCACAAGTAGCTTTTCTTACAGAAGAACCAGAAACCGTGATTGAATCACACACCGGGTAGAAATGAACCTTAGATATAACCTGTTCCAACATCTTCAGGTTACAAATGAAAGGCAAAAACAAAAACAAAAACCCCTGAATCTGAAGCAGCTTTGTTTAAGGCCACAAAGCAAACCAGTGGTAGGATGAGGAAGGGGATTCAGGTATCTTGATGCCAAGGCCATTTCCACAGACCCACATATTTAGTTCTCTTCTGAAATTTTCCCTCTATTTAAGATTCAGGGCTATGTTAGTTCACCAAGTGTCAGCATTCTCGTCCCCTCTCCCGAGTTTAAAAGTTGCTGCTGCTGCTGCTAAGTCGCTTCAGTCATGTCTGACTCTGTGCGACCCCATAGATGGAAGCCCACTAGGCCCCCCATCCCTGGGATTCTCTAGGCAAGAACACTGGAGTGGGTTGCCATTTCCTTCTCCAATGCGTGAAAGTGAAGTCGCTTAGTCATGCCCGACTCTTAGCGTCCCCAAGGACTGCAGCCTACCAGGCTCCTCGGTCCATGGGATTTTCCAGGCAAGAGTATTGGAGTGGGGTGCCATTGCCTTCTCCAGTCTAAAAGTTACCTGGGCAATTAAAATGCGTTTGTAACATTTGTTATACAAATAGAAATAGATTCTATGCAAATTCTCAGTGGATGAATTTCCTAGGAGACTCGTGAGAAGTTAACAGCCAGTAAACAGGAACACACGCTAGCGTGGAGCCCATGTAGCTTCTGGAACTAAACCAAAGCCAGCCTGCAGCAGACACGTATTCTAAGAGGTACAGTGGATGGGACAGTTGAGGCCACTGAGAAGTCGTTTCTGTTTTGAACCAAGCACAAAGGATCAGGTCTCTATTACGTCTGACGCTCCCAGGCTGTAGGCTGCCCCCGCACCTCGCCCCGCCCCGCCTCCCGGCTAGTCCAAAGGTCAAGCAGAACTTTGACCTTCACTGAGGCTCCTCAGCACTGCCCTGGGCCTTGATGTCTAAGCCGTTGGGATCCACTTGGCTTGAGCATCTCCTGGCACACCAGCTGAACAGCAAGTTGGGAAGCCAGTGACCCCTCTGGCCTTCCTTCCCTTCTCTCCACCTTCTTGGCACCCCCTCCCGCTCCTGCCGTTGGGATACCCGCCCCCCCCAACCTCTCCCACCTGCCCTCACCTCCTCCCCCACCACCACACCTGCCACTAGTCTCTGGGTTTTCTATCTTGAGGGCATTTGCTTTAAACCGTTTTCTGTTACCGAGGATCAGAATACCCTTTGCTCCCCAACTCAAAGTGGTTCCAAGCTCAGGGTGGTAGTGGGAGAGAACACTGGTTCTTCAGTGACCTGGTTCCTAACTTTGTGTGTCCAGGGTACAAAATTCAGGGGACCAAACCTGCATTTTTTAAAAATTCATCTTTATTGGAGTATGGCTGCTTTACAATGTTGTGTTCATTTCCGTTGTACAGCAAAGTGAGTCAGTCATACGTATACATGTATCTCCTCCTTTTTGAATTTCCTTCCCATTCAGGTCACTGTAAAGCTTCAAACCCAGAAATTTCCATTTATAGAAAGCCTATCAGGTAAGACGCACACTATCTAACATTTGAAAACTTGCCACACTACTAGAAATGAGGTAGGTTTAAATAATTATGGAATTAGTTACTTTTCAATAAAAGCATATAAATCCGTGTAAAAAAATTCAAGGGGCTAACATCAAAGGTGATGACTTTGTGGGCATTATTCGTACAAACCACATGAAGAGCTCACCTCTGTCCAGGTGGCCGTGACCCTAAGAAGCAGGTCTGAGATCTGGTTTTTGGAAAAGCAAGTGAGGCCTCCGAGGTCTGGTAACCATTCTGGACAAACCAGGCCTGGAGCCTGCATCCCAACCCCACCCCCAGCACTTCTGACCCATTCCAATTGTCTTTCTTTCTGCAACATTGATTCTCTGTGGTCCTCGTATTTACCGGGTTTGCTGCAGGGTGTCTGTCCCCTTGCCTCTCCCCACCCCAGCGAGAACCCTCCTGTCCCACAACAGCCAGGGTTTGTCAGTCCCACTGGCTGGGGGGCTCCCAGCAGCAGAGAAGAGGGCCTGCCCCTGTGATAGGCACTGGGTTAGATTTAGTTCAGTCGCTCAGTCTTGTCTGACTCTGCGACCCCATGGACTGCAGCACGCCCGGACTCCCTGTCCATCACCAGCTCCCAGAGTTTACTCAAGCTCATGTCCATTGAGTCAGTGATGCCATCCAACCATCTCATCCTCTGTTGTCCCTTTCTCCTCCCACCTTCAATTTTTCCCAGCATCAGGGTTTTTTCCAATGAGTCAGTTCTTTGCATCAGATGGCCAAAGTATTGGAGTTCCACTCTTTGCATCAGTCCTTCCAATGAGTATTCAGGATTGATTTCCTTTAGGATGGACTGGTTGGATCTCCTTGCAGTCCAAGGGACTCTCAAGAGTCTTCTCCAACACCACAGTTCAAAGGCATCAATTCTTCGGCGCTGGGTAGACATTTGTTAAATGAATGAACAAGAGCAGCCAAGGCAAGATTTCAGGTGAAGTGTTTTTCTCCAACTTCAGCACCAACTTAGGATTCACTCAAAGTTAGTTTTTTTTTTTTTCTTTTTTAACTTTACAATATTGTATTGGTTTTGCCATATATCAAAATGAATCCGCCACAGGTATACATGTGTTCCCCATCCTGAACCCTCTTCCCTCCCCATACCATCCCTCTGGGTTTTTTTTTTTTTTTTCAAATAAAGACAATGCTATATTTAAAATGGATCACCAACAAGGACCCACTGTATTGCACAGGGAACTCTGCTCAATGTCATGTGGCAGCCTGGATGGGAAGGGAGTTTGACGGAGAAGGATATATATATTTGTATGGCCGAGTCCCTTTGTTGTTCACCTGAAATTGTCACAACATTGTTAATTGGCTATACTCCAACACAAAATAAAAAGGTTAACTACTAAATAAAATAAAGACCCTCAGTTCAGGTCTCTTGTGTCCTGCAAGGAAACAGTATTTGGGGATTTCATGCCATGAAGCGGGCCATGTAGCCTTCACCTGCTCCCTATCCTGGGCGGCTTTGTGTTTCTTTCCACCCACGTGAAGAGCAGGAGACTCAGTTGTCAGCAGCTGCAGAACCATGTTCATCACCAGCTGGGCTCCCTGGGGAACCGCTAGGGTATGAGTGCTGTCCGGAGGTCACGTCTTCGAGTCACACTTGTAGGGGACTTCCCTGCTGTTCCAGGAGCTATGATTTCTCCTTCTAGTGTGGGGGGTATGGGTTCTATCCCTGGTTGGGGAGATAAGATCCCACATACCCAGCAACCAAGAAACTAAAACATTAAAAAAAACCCAACCCCCTAAGCAATATTGTGACAAATTCAATAAAGACTTTAAAAAATGGTTCATACCTGTTTTAGAGCACATGGAACTCTGCTCAGTGTTATCTGGAAGCCTGGATGGGAGGGGAGTTTGCATAGAATAGATATATGTATATGTATGGCTGAATCCCTTTGCTGTTCACCTGAAATTACCACAACATTGTTGATTGGTAATCCCAATACAGAATAAAAACATAAAAAAAAATAGTTCACAATAACAAAATCTTTCAAAAAAAAAAAAAAAAAAAGGCACGCTCAAGGGCACTGCTCCTTCTGCCCTTGGATGTTCCACACGGCCACCAGCCTCCTACTCTTGTTTCTGCTCCCAGATGGTCGCATCTGTAAAGGATGGATCCTTCCCTTCCTCCCCAGCCTCCCTGTCACCCACCGTCCACACAAGAGCCTGACTGGGATCTGAAGCTGTGGTGTGTGCCTGCTATCCTGTGCCACTTGTCTCGAGGCTCTGTATATGGATTGTTCTGGTTTTCCTAGATCTCTGTATGTGGGATTCTACGTCTGCTTCGATGCCTTCTTACATAATTATCCACTCTATTCACACAGTTTTGTTGGGTTTAAAAGACTCCACATCCATCCTCTTGGGCGACCTCCCAGCAGCATGTGAGGTCAACAAGACAGGCACAGTTACTGGAGATGTTTTGTGTATAGTGCCACGTACGGTTAGGTGCTTCGTAAGTGCCTTTTAAGGCTGATGTTCTCCGCAGCTTCTGAAGTCATAGTCCCTGTGAACCTTGTCAAAATAATTGAGCTAAGGGAACGAAAATACAATCCAAGGTGGTCAGGGAGTTTTGAGGGCACCATGTGAAATGCAAGGAATAAATACATCAGGTGGATAGAAGACAGATTCTGAGGACGAAAGGCCAGGGTCAGACTGAGTGGAAAAGAAAAAAAAAGACGATTTAGCTGGTGTGGTGTTTTTCACCTTCAAATAAGTGATCTTTATTCTGCAACCAAACTTGGGAGGTAGGTGTCTTTGGAATCTTCACCCATTGATGGAGGTATTGCAGATCAGAGTTTTAGTGCTATTTTTTTCCTCCAATACCACACAACTAGCTTCTGTCATCCCTCAGTATCCACGGGGGATTGGTTCTAGAACGCCCCTCAGATACCAAAATCCAACTCAAGTTCCTTGTATAAAATGGTGTGGTATTTGCACATAACCTATGCACATCCTCTTGGATACTTAAAATCATCTCTAGATTACTTATAATACTTAATAAAGTATAAATGCTATGTAAATAATTGCAAATACAATGTCAATGCTTTGTAAGTAGTTGCCAGTGCATGGCAAATTCAAATTTTGCTTTTTAGCATTTTCTGGTATTTTTTTTTTCCCAAATATTTTCCTTCTGAGGTCAGTTGAATCTGTAGATTCAGAACCCACCTGTGGATAAGGAGGGCGGACTGTAAGTGATGGAGCTAGGATTTAAAGGAGCTGTCTGATTTTAAAGACTGAGCTCTTTCAAGGGCAAAACCTGGACAGTTTTTCTGTGCACATGTGCAGGAAGTCTGGGTCCTTGAGTTCTATCTGACTTTTTCTTCTGGAGTGAAAATGGCCACCCTCTTTGTTTCTCCCTTTTCACAGTCAGTTCTAGAGGGAGTTAGTAGCACACATGACAAATTCGACTTCAGTCCCCTGCTCAGCCACTCAAAGCTATATGGATTTTTTAAAATTGAAGTTTAGTTGATTGACAGTATTGTATTTGTTTCAGGTGAGCAGGTGACTCAGCATTTTTACAGATTCTACTTCATTACAGGTTATTACAAGAAAATGGCTATCATTTCCTGTGCAGCGCTATCTACTCTGGTTGCTCACACGACATGATGTAATATCTTATCCAGTGATGAGTGATGTGAATCTAAGCCAGGAACTTGCCCTCTCTGGGCCTCAGTTTTATCACCTGTGGAATGGGATGACAGGGTGTCTAGCACAGAAGGTTGTTTTGAGGATCATACGAGAAGTGAAGAAAGCATGCACAGGAGGCTGGCAGCTAGAAACCTTCATTAAATGTCAGTTGTTGTCATGGTGCTGTGATGAAGAATTCGTCTGGTCTTGCCCCAGATTCTTGGCACTGAGCTTCTGAACTCTTGGAATTTCCTGGTGCTGGGAGCATCTTTGTTGTTCCTGGTGGTCCTTGAACCACACTTGAGTCTATGCCAGTGAGATGACTCAGGATGGGCGAGTTGTGATATCAGTCCTGCCTCTCATCTCTCAGGGTGGCAGGGCAGAGGACCGGGGGTTGAGTAAATCCCCAGTGCTGTGAAGCCCCAGTAAAAACTCTGGACACCTGATGCTGCCCTGACGTGGGTGCTAGCCCATGCGTGGGAGAACGACATATCCTGATTCTACGACAAGAGGTGTGGAAGTCCAGCGTCCACGACCCCCAGCCTCACCCTGTGGGTATCTTCACATGGCTGTTCCCAACCAGGATCTTTGTAATAAGGTTGTAAGTGGAGCCCTTCCTCAGTTCTGTGAACCATTCTAGTGAATTACTGCATCTGAGGGGGGTTGGTGGTGGTTTAGTCGCTAAGTCACATCAGACTCTTACAACCCCATGGACCGTAGCCTGCCAGGCTCCTCTGTCCATGGGATTCTCCAGGCAAGAACACTGGAGTGCGTTGCGATTTTCTTCTCCAGGGGATCTTCCCAACCTAGGGATCGAACCTGGGTATCCTATGTTGCAGGCAGATTCTTTACCAACTAAGCTACGAGGGAAGTCTGAGGAGGGTTGAGGGACTCCCAGACTTGCAGCTGGTGTCTGAAGTGAGGACCTGCCTTGGTGGAGACCGTGACCCCCACCTGCAGGGTCCGAGCTGACTCCAGGTGTTTCGGCAGAATTGACTGTCATCAGATGAGGTGCTGCCTGGCTGCCAGCCACCAGAAGACAAACACCTCCCCGAGGGCCAGATTCTAGGTCATGGGGGAAGGAAAAACAAGCCAGGTTCAGTGAGAGACCCAAGTCCTTGGTCTTTTTTGGTCTCTGAAGGAGGGAGGTGGGTGGAGGAGGGGCAGACAGGAGTAAGAGGCAGTAGACTGAGCGTGTCTTCGTTTCTGCTTGTGTGTAACATTACATATTCTGAGGACTTGTCCATTTTTTTCCCCCTGGAATTAAAATACTGATAATAGCAGGCATTGCAGCTAATGCCCAGAGTGGCTGACTGAGAAGTGATGCTCTTTGGTCTTTCCTGAATGCTAGGGACACCTATAAGCTCTTTTACCTCTAAAGCACCTTCTTCTGCCGATGGCGGTCTCCACCTCATGGCTGCCTTCCAAAAGCTCCTGGTCGTGCATGTTTTCTGGGTCTGGCTATCTTAGAGTCCTGGCTCCTGCCCTTCTGGTCCACATGACGCTGCTGGATCAGCCCCAGGTGACCCTGGACGCTGGCCTCTCTGCCTGCAATCTGGGTCCTCCTCTCTCACCCATTCTTTCCATGGGCTTCACCTCTGCTCCCTGCGGCTCTCTGCCTCCGAGTGAACGCCTTCTACTGCTTCTTGCCAAGTCCTCCGCCTTTGCTCTGAATTCCGCCTCCAGACATAGATCTTCCTTGACGACTTTTATGGAGATTTTTGCACCAGGGTGCTCCTATGATTTGTAACAACTGAGCTGTTGTGTCTTCTAGATTTATCTTGGAGGACAAGGAGCAGCATATAAGCTGATGTAGCCGGAGAAGAAACCCTGCCAAATGGTGGCATTTACTTCTGCGGTTCTTATGGAAATGGTTTCCCTTATGACACAATTCTGTTAAAAACTGACAAAATGTGCATTTAAAGCCAGTCTGCGGTGGTTGCCAAGGGGATGGGGGTGAGAGAGTGTATCTCTGTGCAGTTGCAAAGCTGCTAAACGAGAGATGTGAACTTAGGTAGCCTTCCGGGACCTCAGTCATCTGAAATGAGGGTGATAATAGTACTATTTGAAGAGAATTATTTGGGGATTAAATGAGATAATCCACATCAGCCCTTGATACAGTATCTGGCACCTAGTAAGCATTTTGTACCTGTTGGAGGGAGTTGGAATGGCCACTGATGGACAAAAGTCCCTGGAGAGGCTGCGTGGCTTCCGCGCCCTTCGACCTGGTGTGTAAGTACCCACTGCTGGGCGGGCACCCCCAGCCTGTGGTGCTCGGCACACCTGCCCAGAGTGGGACCCTCCACCACTACCACCTCCCAGGTACATAGACAAGTCAGTGAGACCAGGTCTTAACCTGAGGTCACCAGCTAGTCAGTGACAGGAAGCCTCCTAACTAGTGTTCGCATTGGCTTCCCTCTCAGACTCTGCACTGGAGACTAGAAACTGGGGGTTGAGGAACAAAAGCAGGGGTGAGCCAGAGCAGGCTTGGGGTTGTTCCCCAGACAGGTCTCACCCTTGGCTGGTTCCTGGGTAATCACTTAGCCCAGGGAGTCTCCTGCCGGATGAGAGTGTTGGTTCACTGGGCGCTGGGCCCCACCAGGTCCTGTGCTCACAGCTGGGTTGATGGTGGGTCTTGGACGCGCAGCACCTGTTGGGAGATGCTGGAATCTGAGGGGCAAAGGTCAGGGACAAGGGCATCCTATGCCTAGGGGACTGACTCCAATAAAATCCCCTGCATCACGGCTCACGAGTGTCCCCGGTGGGCAATGCTTTTTACCGACGATCACACCGTGTTCCTGGGGAGTGAAGTGCTATCCATGCGTCTCCATGGTTGGGGGGAACATCAGGACACTCACGGCTGGGACTCTCCCCGGCCCTGTCCTCTCCCCCTATTTCCTTTGCTGATTGTCTTCTGTATTCTTTCACTGTGATGAGCCATGGCCATGAGTACAGGGGCATTTCTGGGAGTCCTTCTGATGAATTGCTGAGCCTGAGGCTCTCAACTGGGACCCCGGATGCAATGGAGATGGGGGACCTGCCTCACAGTGGGGAGAAGACACCTGGTACCTGGGATGCTGTGTCTGGGTTTGAACCGCTGCCTCCTATGCCTTCGGCCTCCTCCGTCTCTCCCTCCTGGCCGGGCCCAGGCTGCTGCCATGATCCCCGTTAGTTTGGCTTTCCTACAAAGGGCCACCTTTCTAAAAGTTGCTGCCCTGGGCTGGAAAGATAGGAAGCCTGTCTCTCTTCCAGGGTATTTGTTTTCCCTTGGGAAATGGACTAATCGACCCTGGAGGACACACTGTGGTTGATTGTTGAGTTAAACCTGACCCAGGGTTGCAGACGTGTGGTGTCCATTCCTGCTTTGCTAGGGCTGGGGTGCTGGATCTGACCTGTGGGCATGGGGAGTAGTCAGAGGCTCTTCCATGCCTGCTACCTTGGCGATGCAGACCAACATGGTGTGGAAGCTAACCTGTGGCCCTGGGCTGCAGGATGTTTATCCTGTGACTGATTCCACTGCTGGATGAGGTCTAGGAACACAAGCTAATCCCACCCCGTGGTTTCCTTGGCAATGAGGAGGCAGGCAGTGATTGGGAAGGGTGTGGAAGTAAGAAAGATGGATGGAGGGAAGGGGGTGGGGCCGTGAACCACTAACTCTGCCAGCTCATTGGTGTCAATTCACTGTTTTAGGTACTGAATGAATGTGCTGTGTTCTTGGCTTTGAACAAGCTCATTCTCTGGGAACACACCTCTGCCCCTTTTATTTCCATTTCCTTTTAATAATACAAAACTTGCAGCAGCTGTTTTTTAACGTGATTCCGATGCTGGTAGGAAGATTCTCCTGTCTCTCCATCTGATTGACTTCTGCTCGCCCTCTGGGCCTCAGCTCAGATGTCACCCTTCGAGCTGCATCCCCGCTAGGTCACCATCTGTGGTGGCTTTGAAATCTGTCAGCTTGGCCCGGCAGCTGCATCTCTCAGAACTCCCTTCCCTGTGTGTCTCCCGTGCTGATGACCCAGGGAAGAGGTTCTTAACAACGGAGGTGAGGAGGGTGGAGGTGGGCCACAGGCCCTCTGGAGGTGATTCATGGCCCGCTGCTCCCCTTGTGCACAGGAGGCCGGGCTGGGCTCCCACCGCTCTGCCTCCCAGGATCCTCCTCCAGCCCCTCATGCTCCAAGGCCAGATGTACGATTGGGTCCATTTTTGTCATGGCCTGGCTAGTGCTGGACACCCACACAGGGACACCCAGACCACTGATACGCCCCACGTCAAGAACAGAGGCAACAAGAGGGCCTCCTCCCTCTTCCACTTTTCATCATCTTTCCTTCCCTGACTGCTTGCCCTGCGGACTCAGCTCCAGCCACAGATGTGAAGACAGGGCTTCCAGAAGCTGCTCAGCTGGCTCCCAGAAGTGCCCAAGGCCAGTCCTGCCCACAGAACCATCATCCATCCATGTATCTGTCACCTACTTATCTATCATCTATCTATATCTATCATCTATTCATCTATTCAGTTCAGTCGCTTAGTCATGTCTGACTCTTGACGACCCTGTGGACTGCAGCACACCAGGCCTCCCTGTCCATTGCCAACTCCCAGAGATTGCTCAGACTCATGTCCATCGAATCAGTGATGCCATCCAATCGCCTCATCCTCTGTCATCTCCTTCTCCTCCTGCCTTCAATCTTTCTCAGCATCAGGGTCTTTCACAATGAGTCAGTTCTTTGCATCAAGTGGCCAAAGTATTGGAACTTCAGCTTCAGCATCAGTCCTTCCAGTGAATATTCAGGACTGATTTCCTTTAGGATTGACTGGTTTGATCTCCTTTAATTGATTAATTAGATTAATTAATTCATCATTATTTCTCTCTCTCTCCAGCTATGTGTTTATTCGTGTATTTATCTTAGCTCAGGTTATTCTAACAAAACACCACACACCGGGTGACCATAAACAGCAGCAATTTCTTTCTTGAGGTTCTGGAGGTGGGAAGGCCAAGGTTCTGGCAGGTTCGGTCACTGGTGAGGCCCCTCCCCTTGCTGCTGGCCACCCTTGCGCTGTGTCCTCAAGTCCTAGAAGTGAATCTGCTGGACCGTTTGGCCACACTGTGTTTAATTTTGGGAGACACTGCCACACTGTTTTCCTAACTCCTGATGGTTTCAAGTCTACCGTCTCAGAGTCTGGACCGGCGAGCTTTGTTTCTGGGGTTGTTAGGTTACTGTTAGAGTTGGCTTTCATCTGCAAACTAGGAGGAGGGTCCTCACTGGACACTGAGTCTGCAGGCACTGCAATCTTGGACTTCTCAGCTCTGGAAGTATAAGAACTCAATGTCTATTTTTTTTTAAGGCTTTGAAACCCAGGCCAATTTAGAGAGTGGGACAGCAAGCACTTTAGAAGGACACTTGGGTTCATCACTTCTTAACCGCAGATCCTGCGGAAATCACTTAACTCATGGGCTGAGTTCTCACCTGCAAAGGGAGCACAATGCTTTACTTTCCAGGGTCACAGAAGGAAGCAAGGCAGATGAAATGCACAGGAGGCATTCTGTGCAGCGACCGGCACTGAAAGAAGCCTCAGCGGAGGTCCACGCCTTAGTGCTCTGTGTTGTGTGCCACACCCTCTCCACCCCGGGGTCCCTTCCCCTGGCTCTGCTGCATTTTTCTAGGGAACTCCCATCCCTGCTCTTTCCAGGCCTCCCTCTGTGCAGGGGCCACTTGGAAAGGCGCCCCTAACACATCTCATTGAGGAGTGCGTGGTGTATTGTTTAATGCCTGGAGTTCCCTTGAGCATTTGGTTTCCGACAGGGTGCTGGCTGTCACTCTGAGGATGGATCCTTGGTGACGGTGCTTCAGACATTGGGACTGACCCCAGACAGCAGCGACGGAGCAGCTGGTCTCCACCATGCACTTCAGGAGCTTCCCTGGTGGCTCAGCAGTGAAGAAATTGCCTGCAATGCCGGAGACCTGGGTTCGATCCCTGGGTCAGAGAGATTCCCCTGGAGAAGGAAATGGCAAACCAGTTCAGTGTTCTTGCCTGGAGAATTCCACGGACAGAGGAGCATGGCGGGCTACAGTTCATAGGGTGAAAAAGCTGTCTGATAGATGTTGTTTGTATGCTATAATATTGGAATTTCTGGGCCATTTTAATGGGTTACAGAGACAAGTAAAATGTTAGAAACTGGGATGGTTTCAGAAACACTAGAGCATATGGTACCCATCCTAGTAAAATTCACTGCCAATGCAGGAACCAAAAACAAGTGGAATTTTTGGAGGAGGTAAATTTGGAGGCGCTGCCAAACAATAGACTCTTCCTGCCCCTGCCTGACTGCCTGGCGTATCTGGCCAAATGCTGTCTGTGGAGGAGAAACGGGGTGTCCTGGGAGGCGTGCTGTGGGCGCCACCCCGAGGCACACTGCAGACGTGATAAGCCACAGATGGTGCTCCTTCTTGCAAATGTCAACCCGTCATTTCAAAACCTAAAAATGAAATAGGGTGCGTTTTAAACATTTAAACACAGATCAGTCGAGGACAGGGCTCCGAGAATGTGATGGTGACGCTGTTTCACCGTGTGTCCTGCATATTCTCCTGATGCCTTCCACATTCCAACTTGCAGTGCAGCGGGCACTGACTCACCGCTGCAGCTCTCACACAAGTGAACCTGCAGGCGGGCAGCCTCCCTAAGGGGCTCTTGACCTTTAGATCCTGCCTGACTAATGTGATGAGGCCACAGGACAGTCACACAGTGGAGCATTTGTGTGTCTTATAACGTATGCAAGCCTTTGTCGTCCCCTTGTAAGTGGTCATTGGCTGCATTCGTCAGAATAGGCCAAGTTAGGCTGCAGAACAAAAATCCTTCAACAAATACGGGTTTCTTGTTTGTGGTGAAGATGCAGCCCAGGTCAGTGGGTGTGTAGGACTCGTCTTTTGCCCAGGGTCACTCAGGCTCCCAGAGGCTCTGCCCGCCGTGAGGTGGCCGGTGGCTTATGTGAGAGGCGAGTTTGCTCGAAGTGCTCACATCTGTGGTGCAGACCAGACGCGACACACCATGTCAGGACCAGTCACACCGCCCCTGCGAATGGCAGGGAGGCTGACATGAGGTCTTCCACGTACCTGGAGGAGTGGAGACTTGGAGGTGAGCAATGATAATATCAATCAGATTTTATAACTTCATCCATTCATTCACTCATTCATTCATCTACAGAGCCCGCACAAACTCAATTCTAGGCCCGTGAAGGACCGTGGTTGTTGTTTTCTTGTTTAGTTGCTAAGTCATGTCTGACTCTTTACAACCCCATGGACTGCAGCTGCCAGGCTTTCCTGTCCTTCACCGTGTCCCAGAAGGATAAAAGGACATATTAAATACACTCACCCTTAGAATCAGTAGACACTATATCTCAGGTATATAGAAAGGTAGGTTTGAGAACTTGACGGCCTGGTCTCAAACAATGACATCATTTGGATTAGCTCTTTCCTAAAAGATGGAGAGTGCGTGCCCAGAGGAAGAGAAGGTCAGACAGAGCTAACTTGCAGATGCAGGAATCACAAGTGACCCCTCCCATCAAGGGCTTAGCAACCATCACCTCACTGTATATGCCAGGGCCCCCCTCCTGGGCCTGGCAACTGAAATTGGGTGAGAAGAGGCAGTGTTCAGAGAAATTTTAGCTGTGAAAACAAGCATTTCCTGGTTGGTGATTTAGAGTTGGCTCTGAGGCAGGGCTGGGTTTGCCATCATAATGGCTTCTCCTAACATTGTCTCAAGAATTTCTTTGGATTTTGTTGTCATGCTTGCAATTCAACAGATTTGAGATTCACTTTGGCTTGGGGGCTGCTTTTTCCAAAAATATACATACAGCTCAGAGGATTCTGAAGCTGCCAGTCATCGAGTGTGGACCCATTTGATCAGATATTATTCTCCTAACACCCTGGTAAGCTTGGGGAGAGGGGTTTGATGGAAGGCAGGGGATAGCAGGACCAGTGGGGTAAAGGTCTTGGGGTACCACTAGCAACCTGAGGGTCTGGGGGACAAAAGACAGTGATCCAGAGAGGTGGCTGTTCAGACTTTCGTCTGCTCCTCAGATGGTGAGGAGTACAGGAAGAAGAGTAAGGGCTTCCTTGGTGGCTCAGTGGTAAAGAACCTGCCTGCCAGTGCAGGAGATGTGGGTTCGATCCTTGGGTCAGGAAGATCCTCTGACCAAGGAAATGGCAACCCACTCCAGTATTCTTGCCAGGGAAATTCCATGAACAGAGGAGCCTGGCGGGCTGCAATTTGAGCTTCCCTTGTGGCTCAGACAGTAAAGAGTCTGCCTGCAATGCAGGAGATCCGGACTATAGTCCATGGGGTCACAAAGAGTTGGATATGACTTAGTGACTGAAACAACAATCTACAACCAAATGAGGTTCAAAGATGATAAGGAATTTGTTCAGATGTCTGGCAAGGGTCAGAGAAGGAATTAAAGGCTTCATGCTCTTTCCCTGACACCACCTTCCTTGTGGTCACTGACCACTGCTTGAAACCGAGCAACACCCTGCAGGACCCTCCCAGAAACAAGCCCCTCCATGTTCCCACTTCTTGACTGTAGAAAAGGCTTTCATCTCCTAGGCCTTCCCAAGTTCCAAAGAGCA
Source organism: Tragelaphus eurycerus (assembly GCA_935064755.1). Classification (NCBI taxonomy): domain Eukaryota; kingdom Metazoa; phylum Chordata; class Mammalia; order Artiodactyla; family Bovidae; genus Tragelaphus; species Tragelaphus eurycerus. The sequence goes on from CAKXYN010000023.1 coordinate 22,316,019, forward strand.
GACTTAAACAGTTACTCGTTAAAGGAGTAGAAGATGCAAAAATGTGGGAAAGCAAAAAAAGTAATAATAATGATAGGTTGAACAACAGGGTCAAGGACTGCTAGTTCCTCCTAAAGGGAGAGGTGCATAGCAATCGGAAGCATATCTCTGAGTTTTTCTGCAGATACTGAGACCCCACGAGGTGGAGGATGGTGATTACATGCCGGCCACAGCATGCAGATCCCAGTCTAGTTGGAACCCAAATGCTAGTGATGAAGATTTGAGCATCACCCCGTTATCTCACCACCACCAACCAATCAGAAGAATGTCCACAAGCTGAGGACACGCCCACAACTCTCACCCTTAATGTTGATGTAAAAACCATCCCCTGAAAGCCATGAGGGAGTTCAGTGCTTCCCTTACCCACAAGCGGGTGTCTGCAGATTCTCTTTGCTGTGTATCGGACGAATGGACATGATTTTGGTTTGGTGATGATACTGTCCCACGTTCCTGCAGTGGTGGTATCTTGGTATCCCAGAGATGACTCAGGCCTTAAAGGACCATAGTTCTCTGGCCCTGTAGTCCAGTAGGCCTTGATGGATCAGCTCAGAAGTCTCCCTTCTATGGTGGGTATTTTCCTGTGGCAAAAGTCACGCTGACCTGCAGGTTTGCTGGCTAACAAGAGCATCTGGGAGAAAATTCCAGCTGATCATAGAAACCTGCTCATATAATTAACCTCCTTAAAGATAGCCAGGTTGTCTTAAGATGTTATTTTAATAGACAGCTCTGTAACATGACTGTCAGATGTGTGATTCTATTCTCAACTAACTTCTTGGGATAAAAAATTTAGAGTCTACCTTAATGAGCATCCAAACCTCACTTCTGAGTATGAAAAACATTACGTACTTTTCTATAATAAGTTCAGCTGGTTCAAATCTTTTCCCTGTTATCTGTTGAAATTGGCTGGGAGTGGATCATGATTTCTGAAATGAAATGTCTTCACCCTAGGTTCTGAAATAATGGAATGTAATAATGAATAAGGGCTTCCCCAGTGGCTCAGTGGTAAACAATCTGTCTGCAACGCAGGAGACACAGGAGATGTGGGTTCGATCCTTAGGTTGGAAAGATCCCCTGGAAGAGGGCACAGCAACCCACTCCAGTATTTTTGCCTGGAGAATTCCATGGACAGAGGAGCTTGGCGGGTTACAGTCCATAGGGTCACAGAGTCAGACATGACTGAAGTGATTGAGCACGCATGCAATAATGAATAAGGATCACTTTCTCTTGCTAAGTTTGCAGGTAGAACACCTGGGTTCACCTGGGTTCCTTCTAGAACCAGATCTGCCACTGTGTACTTAGTTGCTGAGTCGTGTCTGACTCTTTATCACCCCAGTTTAGCCCACCAGTTTCCTCTGTCCATGGGATTTTCCAGTCAAGAATACTGAGTGGGTTACCTTTTCCTACTCCAGGCTAGTGATTAACCCGCGGGAATATTATTTCACCTGTCTGGGTCTCAAACAGTCTGAACCTCACCCTGCAAAGTGAGTGTGCTGAAGTGCAGGATTTCTAAGTTTGCTCAGCACACTGAGATTCCAAGATCTGAGAACAATGGGATTGCTGAGAAGACTGGCTCAGGATTCATGTGAGGTTCTGGGCCTTTTAAATTAGGAGACACCTCATTCTGGCCAGCCTCCTGCTGCCTGTGTGGACATCTGGTGTCCTATTTTCCATTCGGCACCTGTTCCAGTGTGTGATCAAATATTCTAGACAGAATAATTTCTCAGAGCAGCAGAAACCACTCTTGGTTCTCCAGGGACCTGGAAGGTAGCAGAAGCAGGTGCAGGAAGAAATAAACCACCAGTGTCGTCACGGCCTGTTCGTCAGGAGGACTTGATCGTCATTATGAGTCTACGAGGCAGTCTTTTGAGGTCAAATGAGCTATGGGAAGGTGACCTGCTAGTGTTTGCCTGTTCAGAGAAGAGCCTCAGCCAAAGACTCTTCTCATGAAGGTCTGAGAATGTCAGGTTTAAAATGAGGATGAGAGTTTGTTGCTGCTGACTTTTATGGACCTATGCCTCAGTGTTTTTGCTTTCTGGCACTTCTGGAAACCTTCCTGCTCAAAGCTAAAACCTCATATGCTACACGAAATTCACTCGTTTTTCAACGACTCTTTTTGGTCACTTCAGGCTGTTTTGAGATACCCAAACTATCTTTTGCTTAAGTCAATTCAGTGATTAAAAAGTGAAATAAATTATTTGGTACTCTAAAGACAAGATCATGTATTACATGAATTACAGACAACCTCTACTATTAATAGAGTTTAGGTGAGATGGATCCAAAGTGGATACTTGCTTTTGTAGGAGAGAAAAGTAATTTTCCCTCTAGTCTTCTAGGTTCTTGGCCGAGATGCCCTTGTAACAATAACAAAAAAAGACACTAACAGGAGAAAGACAAGAGAAGCCTAATAACATGCATACCAGCTGAGTACATGGGAGGTAGCCAGGGAAACTGAGTAACTCCCTGAAATGACCCAAGCCACCACCTTAAATATCCTCTTCAGCAAAAGACAAAAGATGCTGGGGGTGGGGAGCCAGTTGTGGGAGACTTTCAGGCAAAGCACAGTGAAGGAGGGTAAGATTTAAGTCCTGCCTTATCCATTGATCGGAGAAGGCAATGGCAACCCACTCCAGTACTCTTGCCTGGAAAATCCCATGGATGGAGGAGCCTGGTAGGCTGCAGTCCATGAGGTCACTAAAAGTCGGGCATGACTGAGCGACTTCATTTTCACTTTTCATTTTCATGCACTGGAGAAGGAAGTGGCAACGCACTCCAGTTTTTCTGGAGACTTTGTCATCCTCTTTCTGGTGTAGAAGGAAACATCCTTAGAAACAGAGGTTTCTCTTATGAACATAAATGTCTCTTACAAAGGGGTGACTTCTAATCAGTTCTCAGAGTTTTTCCCGTGTCTGCAGTTTCTTAAAAATAGCCAGCTCAAAATAATCCTTATGCCAAAGAGGCATATTTTGGGGTGGTGAATTCTGCTTCTCTTCTCCAGATTCATGTAAAAATTAAGACAGGGAGTGAACAAAAAAATCCAGAGAGGAAGGATAATCAAGTTGATGATCTATACACGGGGCTCCACTTCTCAGAGCTGGACACTTACAGAGTTACGAACAGAGGTTCTCATCACCCTTCAGTGAAGTTCTGAGACTGCAGAACTATTTTCTTCTTCTCTCTGAATGATTCAACACAATGTTGCAAACCCTTTGCTGGAAAAATGGGGACAGACACCTCCAGCGTGTTTGTGGGTGTGAGGACTGTGCCACCATATTACTGGGTACAAAGAAAGTCCGTGGAATTCAGTGGATGGAGGGGAGGAGCTGGGGTTGAGGGGGGGCAGCTACCAAAGGGCAGAGAGAGCAGGTGGGATACAGTCGACTAGGTTATCCCTGGGGTGGGAAGCAAGGGGAGCAATCATTCTCCCTAAGCACATTTAAAACTTTTTACAGATATGTTTATATTATTGTTGTTTAGTCGCTAAGTCATATTTGACTCTTTTGCAACCTTGTGGGCTGTATCCCGCCAGGCTCCTCTGTCCATGGGACTCTCCAGGCAAGAATACTGGAGTGTGTTGCCGTGTCGTCCTCCAGGGGATTTTCCTGAGCCAGGGATCGAACCCAGTCTCTTATGTCTCCTACGTTGACATACACTAGCGCCACTTTCCCGCGACCGGCGCACTAAGAGCGCCTCGCCTCCCCGCGACCGGCGCACTAAGAGCGCCTCGCCTCCCCGCGACCGGCGCACTAAGAGCGCCTCGCCTCCCCGCGACCGGCGCACTAAGAGCGCCTCGCCTCCCCGCGACTGGCGCACTAAGAGCGCCCCGCCGGCTGCGCCGCGCACTAAGAGCGCGGCCGAGAGGAGCTACCCCACGACCGAGGAAGGACGGTGGTGAGGGCCAGCGCACTAAGCACGGCCGAAAAGAGCTACCCCACGACCGAGGTCAGGAAGGGCGGCGGTGAGGAGAGACCCCTCGTCCAAGGTAAGGTGCGATGGCTGTGCTTCGCTGGCCGGGAGCAGCCGGGAGCAGCCGGGATGAGATACCCCACGCCCAAGGTAAGAGAAACCCAAGTAAGACAGTAGGTCTTGAAAGAGGGCATCAGAGGGCAAATACACTAAAACCATTCTCACAGATAACTAGTCAATCTAATCACACCAGGACCACACCCTTGTCTAACTCAATGAAATTAAACCATGCCCGAGGGGCAAACCGGGATGGGCGGGTCATGGTGGAGAGATATGACAGGGTGTGGTCCGCTGGAGAAGGGAATGGCAAACCACTTCAGTATTCTTGCCTTGAGAACCCCATGAACAGTATGAAAAGACAAAATGATAGGATACTGAAAGAGAAACTCCAGGTCAGTAGGGGCCCAATATGCTACTGGAGATCAGTGGAGAAATAACTCCAGAAAGAATGAAGGGATGGAGCCAAAGCAAAAAGAATACCCAGCTGTGGATGTGTCTGGTGATAGAAGCAAAGTCCGATGCTGTAAAGAGCAATATTGCATAGGAACCTGGAATGTCAGGTCCATGAATCAAGGCAAATTGGAAGTGGTCAAACAAGAGATGGCAAGAGTGAATGTCGACATTCTAGGAATTAGCGAACTAAAATGGACTGGAATGGGTGAATTTAACTCAGATGACCATTATATCTACTACTGTGGGCAGGAATCCCTCAGAAGAAATGGAGTGGCCATCATGGTCAACAAAAGAGTCCGAAAAGCAGTACTTGGATGCAGTCTCAAAAATGACAGAATGATCTCTGTTCGTTGCCAAGGCAAACCATTCAATGTCACAGTAATCCAAATCTATGCCCCAACCAGTAACGCCGAAGAAGCTGAAGTTGAACGGTTCTATGAAGACCTACAAGACCTTTTAGAACTAACACCCAAAAAAGATGTCCTTTTCATTATAGGAGACTGGAATGCAAAAGTAGGAAGTCAAGAAACACCTGGAGTAACAGGCAAATTTGGCCTTGGAAAACGGAATGAAGCAGGGCAAAGACTAACAGAGTTTTGCCAAGAAAATGCACTGGTCATAGCAAATACCCTCTTCCAACAACACAAGAGAAGACTCTATACATGGACATCACCAGATGGTCAACACCGAAATCAGATCGATTACATTCTTTGCAGCCAAAGATGGAGAAGCTCTATACAATGAGCAAAAACAAGACCAGGAGCTGACTGTGGCTCAGACCATGAACTCCTTATTGCCAAATTCAGACTGAAATTGAAGAAAGTAGGGAAAAACACTAGACCAATCAGGTATGACCTAAATCAAATCCCTTATGATTATACAGTGGAAGTGAGAAATAGATTTAAGGGCCTAGATCTGATAGATAGAGTGCCTGATGAACTATGGAATGAGGTTCGTGACATTGTACAGGAGACAGGGATCAAGACCATCCCCATGGAAAAGAAATGCAAAAAAGCAAAATGGCTGTCTGGGGAGGCCTTACAAATAGCTGTGAAAAGAAGAGAAGCGAAAAGCAAAGGAGAAAAGGAAAGATATAAACATCTGAATGCAGAGTTCCAAAGAATAGCAAGAAGAGATAAGAAAGCCTTCTTCAGTGATCAATGCAAAGAAATAGAGGAAAACAACAGAATGGGAAAGGCTAGGGATCTCTTCAAGAAAATCACAGATACCAAAGGAACATTTCATGCAAAGATGGGCACGATAAAGGACAGAAATGGTATGGACTTAACAGAAGCAGAAGATATTAAGAAGAGGTGGCAAGAATACACAGAAGAACTGTACAAAAAAGAGCTTCACGACCCGGATAATCATGATGATGTGATCACTGACCTAGAGCCAGACATCTTGGAATGTGAAGTCAAGTGGGCCTTAGAAAGCATCAACATGAACAAAGCTAGTGGAGGTGATGGAATTCCAGTGGAGCTATTCCAAATCCTGAAAGATGATGCTGTAAAAGTGCTGCACTCAATATGCCAGCAAATTTGGAAAACTCAGCAGTGGCCACAGGACTGGAAAAGGTCAGTTTTCATCCCAATCCCAAAGAAAGGCAATGCCAAAGAGTGCTCCAACTACCGCACAATTGCACTCATCTCACACTCTAGTAAAGTAATGCTCAAAATTCTCCAAGCCAGGCTTCAGCAATATGTGAACCGTGAACTTCCTGATGTTCAAGCTGGTTTTAGAAAAGGCAGAGGAACCAGAGATCAAATTGCCAACATCCGCTGGATCATGGAAAAAGCAAGAGAGTTCCAGAAAAACATCTATTTCTGCTTTATTGACTATGCCAAAGCCTTTGACTGTGTAGATCACAATAAACTATGGAAAATTCTGAGAGAGATGGGAATACCAGACCACCTGATCTGCCTTTTGAGAAATCTGTATGCAGGTCAGGAAGCAACAGTTAGAACTGGTCATGGAACAACAGACTGGTTCCAAATAGGAAAAGGAGTACGTCAAGGCTGCATATTGTCACCATGTTTATTTAACTTATATGCAGAGTACATCATGAGAAATGCTGGACTTGAAGAAACAGAAGTTGGAGTCAAGATTGCTGGGAGAAATATCAATAACCTCAGATATGCAGATGACACCACTCTTATGGCAGAAAGTGAAGAGGGGCTAAAAAGCCTCTTGATGAAAGTGAAAGTGGAGAGTGAAAAGGTTGGCTTAAAGCTCAACATTCAGAAAACGAAGATCATGGCATCTGGTCCCATCACTACATGGCAAATAGATGGAGAAACAGTGGAAACAGTGTCAGACTTTGTTTTTCTGGGCTCCAAAATCACTGCAGATGGTGACTGTAGCCATGAAATTAAAAGACGCTTACTCCTTGGAAGGAAAGTTATGACCAACCTAGATAGCATATTCAAAAGCAGAGACATTACTTTACCAACAAAGGTTCGCCTAGTCAAGGCTATGGTCTTTCCTGTGGTCATGTATGGATGTGAGAGCTGGACTGTGAAGAAGGCTGAGCGCCGAAGAATTGATGCTTTTGAAGTGTGGTGTTGGAGAAGACTCTTGAGAGTCCCTTGGACTGCAAGAAGATCCAACCAGTCCATTCTGAAGGAGATCAATCCTGGACTTTCTTTGGAAGGAATGATGCTAAAGCTGAAACTCCAGTATTTTGGCCACCTCATGCGAAGAGTTGACTCATTGAAGACTCTGATGCTGGGAGGGATTGAGGGCAGGAGGAGAAGGGGACGACAGAGGATGAGATGGCTGGATGGCATCACTGACTTGATGGGCTGGGTGACCTCCGGGAGCTGGTGATGGACAGGGAGGCCTGGCGTGCTGCGGTTCATGGGGTCGCAAAGAGTCGGATACGACTGGGCGACTGATCTGATCTGAGCGCCACCTGGGAAGCCCTGGGGTTGTTGCTGCTGCTGCTAAGTCGCTTCAGTCGTGTCCGACTCTGTGCGACCCCACAGACGGAAGCTCACCAGGCTCCCCCGTCCCTGGGATTCTCCAGGCAAGAACACTGGAGTGGGTTGCCATTTCCTTCTCCAATGCATGAAAGTGAAAAGTGAAAGGGAAGTCGCTCAGTCGTGTCCAACTCTTAGCGACCCCATGGACTGGAGCCTACCAGGATCCTCCGTCCATGGGATTTTCCAGGCAAAAGTACTGGGGTGGGGTGCCATTGCCTTCCCCGGCCCTGGGGTTGGCTCCTCCTAAACATTACACCTGGCTGAGCCTCTTGGGGTTAGGGGAAGATGGTCCGTAAGAGACATCAGCAAAGGCCTGGGGGGAAGAAGAAGCCAGCATATGGAGGGCATGTGGATGGGTTCTGTTTGGTTGGGAGTCTCTGAATTGCTGGAGGGAATAGCAGGAGGTAAACCCAGAAAAGTAAAAAGGGCCCTGACTTTGGAAAACCTAGAATTTTATTCTAAGGACTTTGGACTTTTTTCAGGAAGCAGAGGAGAATTGTGATCAGGGGAGTAATATGATCAGAATAGGGCTTTAAGAATAGAAACACTCTGAGAATATTCAAGAGTTTATTTACAGATTAGCTGCTTGGCATGGATGAGGCAGACATTCAGAACTAGAGGCTTAGCAACCACTGCTAGTGAAACCAGGCAGGACACTGCAGAGCCCCCTGGGTACAAAAGCCTTTCTGTGTCCCCCGTTTCTTGTTTCTGGAAAAAGATCTTAGTCTCCTGGGCCTTCTCTGAGTTCCAAAGGGCAGGTGCAGGCAGTTATTAATCAAGGAAGTGAGGGAATGCAGAAACCAAGGAAAAGCAGTCAGGAAACACGAGTTCAGCCATAAATTAGTCCTAACTCCTCAAAGGATACGCACGACAATCTGAGGCGCATCTTTGAGTTGTTCTCCCGGAACTAAGACCCCCCCCGCCCACTGCACTCATGGGGAGGATGGTGCCTACCTGCTGACCACAAGCATGCAGGCCCCAGACTGGTTGGAACCAGAAGGCTGATGATTAAGATTCCAGAAGCATTGCCCTGTTACCTCACCACCAGCCAGTCAGAAGAAGATTGTGCACCCTGCAGCCCTCCCCTCAAATGTTGCCTTTACACACACTTCCCTCAGGGAGTTCAGGTCTCTTGAGCACGAACTGCTCGTTCTTGCATGGCCCTGCAATAAACCTTTCTCTGCACCAAACTCTGGCATTTCTGTCTGTTTGGACTCACTATGCATTGGGCACACGATCTCAGGACGAACAACATTAGGACCCTTACTGGCTGACTGCACCTGTGGCACTGATCACCTGCTCTTTGGGTCTATAATTACCATCTCATGTGTACTGAGACCTATGACCAGGTAACTGGGTTACAGACTTCCTGGAATAGTCAGTGAATAATGCATGGTAGGGCTTCTCTGGTGGCTGAGTGGTAAAGAATCCATCTGCCAATGTGGGAGACAAGGGTTTCATCCTTGGTCTGGGATGATCCCACATGCCATGGGGCTAATAACCCAACTACTGGGCCTGTGCTCTGGAGGCTGGAGCTGCAGCTACTGAAGCCCATACACCCTAGAGCCCATGTGCCACAACGAGAGAAGCTACCACAATGAGAAGTCTGCGAGCCACAACGAGAGTAGCCCTTGCTTGCTGCAACTAGAGAAAAGCCCACGCAGCAGTGAAGACCCAACACAGCCAAAAATAAATAAATTAAAAAATAATGCATGTTAAACACTCAGGACATATTTCTTATAAGAAATGATGATGAGACATGAAATAAATGGAAACCAATGGAAAAGCACTAGATTTGTGGGCCCTTGATTTGTACTCAGTTGTCTACTTTGTGCTGAATTTGTGTTTGAGACATAAGCAGTATGTGTGAAAAGTATGCCTGTTTCTCATTATGGGTATATTTTTAAACCCATAAAAATTCATTTAAAAACCTGAGCATGAATAACAACAACAAATAGATAAATTTTCCAATAGATTTAGCTCTTTTCTTTGTGGTGTAACAACAATGATGCCCAGAGAACAAACATGGACAATGAGGGCTTGTGCCAACAAGGCTGAAGTCTGCATCCATGAAAAGGGACAGACCTACGAAAATTTGGTTTTTCCTCCAGGTGCCCTAACAGCCCCAGTGTGCTGATATCATTTTTCACATCTCCAATACACATATCGCATATTTGGCAACTATTCTGGAACCTGGAAAGGTTGGCCTAAAGTTAGCCTTTAACTATCCAAGATAAATCTTATTCAACCAGATAAATGTAGATGAAGGATATTGGATTCCAGGTGAAGGAAAGAGGGCAGAGTCATCCAAGGAAAGCTCACAGGAGAAAATTTACTAGCGACAGTCATTCTTTCCTCCCTGGGGTGAGGCAGCCACTGTTTTCTTGAGCCTCAAATGTGGAGTGCGTTTATTGGTGCATTTCCTGATTTGTTTCTTTTATGTTTCTGCTGCTGCTGCTGCTAAGTCGCTTCAGTCGTGTCCAACTCTGTGCGACCCCATAGACGGAAGCTCACCAGGCTCCCCTGTCCCTGGGATTCTCCAGGCAAGAACACTGGAGTGGGTTGCCATTTCCTTCTCCAATGCATGAAAGCGAAAAGTGAAAGTGAAGCCACTCAGTCGTGTCCGACTCTTAGCGACCCCATGGACTGGAGCCTACCAGGCTCCTCCGTCCATGGGATTTTCCAGGCAAAAGTACTGGGGTGGGGTGCCATTGCCTTATGTTTCTACATTGTCTCTATTAAGAAAAGGGATTGGTTGAAACTGACTCAGGTCAGTTTCACATCACAGGTGAATAAAGTAAAAACCAAACCCAAAGCAGCAAGCACCATACTGAGAAATGACTAATGTGTTAATTATCCAGGTCTTTCCTGTGTTGATGGTGGTCTTCCTATGGAGACTACCGAAAACACTTATTAATCAAGCAAAGCTAAGTGTATCAGACCTAATGCAGGATCGAGAACACCTCAGTGTCTGTGTCAGCAGTGTCCCTAACAGAGGAATCAGGGCAAACAGATGGCATTTCAGCCTGGAGTGAGGGGCCTTATGGGCTGTCTTGGAAGGCCAGAAATGGGATGAGGTTGGGCAAAGGTTGCGACTTTGAGTTGAGAAGCACATGACAAGGGTCTTGAAGTGACTTTTGAGGAATAAGCTCTTCATTTTGATAAGAGGCTAATTTCAATGTATCACAGCTTTATCTTCTAGGAGCAAGTTCAAGGGTGTTTTTGATTCCTCCCCAGATTGTTTAAAAAAGCAGCAGTTCTCACTGACATTTTTGTTTTCTTCACATTAATACATACCCTGGGAGCCAGGAGAAGAAGCGAGGCTGCTCCCTGGGGTGAGGGTGAGGGCACCTATTGTCCCCGGTTGGGGGGGGTTTGTCTCTGCAGCATCCCCTCACTAGGGAGAGACCTGGGGCACCGTGGGATCCGCACACAAAAGGCATCCACCCAGCTGGCCCCATGTCAAGGTCCCAGGTTTTCTTGGCCAGACCCTGCCTTGGCTGAGCACTGACACCTCTCCAGAGCGCCAGGACTCCAACAATGAGGTCTTTAGCCCTCATCCCGCCTGGGTCTGTCCTTTCTCTGCCAGAGATAAAGGCCCTTTTGTTCAGTGTCACAGAGACCCCAAGTTGACAGGCCTCAGTCGCTCATTCCTCTGCTGGGCATCAGAACAGCTCAGCGGCATCCAGCCCAGGCTGCCGTTTTCATAGGCATTTTCCAACTTGTACTTTCTAAACACCTGCACCAAGGCACCTGCCACAGCATCCAACACCTGAACATTTCCCAGGTCCCCACTGGCGACATCTTGAGCCAACAAGTCACAGCCTAATGCCAGGTGCTCTCAGCAGCCCTCCTGCCTACCTGGACAGAGCTGCTCACCTGCTGGGAGGGGATGGAGCAGTCCACGTCCCCATCTGACTGCCATTTACTCGGACCAGTCCTGTCTCCACTTGTGTTCTGATTGTAATCAGTCAGAGAAAAATGTCCACTTCCTTCTTTTTCTTCTTTTTTTTGCAATTTTTAAATTGAGATAAAATTCACACAACATGAAACTCACCATTTTAAAGTATACAATTCTGTGGGTTTTAGTACATTCATGTGCTCAGGCATGCTGAATTGTGTCTGATTCTTTGCCACCCCCTGGACTGTAGCCCACCAGGCTCCTCTGCCCATGGGATTTTCCAGACAGGAATACCGGAGTGGGTTGCCATTTCCTTCTCCAGCGGATGGATCTTCCCAACTCGGGGATTGAACCTGTGTCTCTTGTGTCAGCTTCATTGCCAGGCATATTCTTTACTATTGAGCCACCTAGGAAGCCCCCTGTGTGAATACCACCACTTTTACTTCTAGAATATTCCCATCATCCCCAGAGGGTAACAGGTACCTGTTCACGGTCACTCCCCACCCCTCCAGCTCCCTGTTCCCTGGAAACCCCCAATCTGCTGTCTGTCTCCACGGATTTGCCTGTTTCGGACATTTCCTGTAACTGGAATCATATGTGATCTTCATGCCTGGCTTCTTTCATTCGGCATGTTTCTAAGGTTCACCGCATTGTAACATGTACCAGCACTCTATTCCTCTTTGTGACCAAGTAACATGCCTGTACCCCAGGTTTTACCATTCCCCAGTTGATGGATATTTCAGTTGTTTCTATCTTCAGCTATTGTGAGTAATGCTTCTGTGAACATTTATGGACAATTTTTTGTAAAAACAAGTTTTCACTTCTCTGGGGTATGTGCCTAGGAATGGAATTGCTGGGTCATAACTCTGTTAAACTTTTTGAGAAATTGCCAAACCATTTTACATAGTGGTTGTGCCGTTCTACCTCCCTATTAGGGGTTTTAATTTATCTACATCCATGCCAATACTTGTCATTTTCCTTTTTTATTCTTGTTACAGTCATCCTAGTAGAAATCGCCCCCTTTCTCACTTTTGACATCTTATTTATCAAGTCCCCTGATTTTTACTCCCTGAAGTTCACATATCTATTTTCTCCATTTCAACCAGTCTGATTCACATCTTACTACTATTCTGACTTTTAATAAGTCACAGATGTTATTACAGATGTAACATATCTCTAAAGACTTCAGAAGTGTGAGTGATGTGTGGTTAGCTTCCAGTAAGTGTTGGCTGCTGTATCGCTGTTTCGGGTGGAGACAAAATACCTGTGTGTCCTGTGTGATTTGGTTCCTGGCCCTCTAACTGCATCCGGCAGCACCCCCTTGCTCTTGGCTCCATCCAGGACCACCTTGCCCTGGGCCCTCATATGCTCTGGGCTTCCTTCCACCCCGTCACCTTGGTTGGCACCTTGCTTCTCTTTCCTCTTCTTCACCGGGTAAACTCCCATCCTCTTCAAATCTCAGTGTAAGTGTAATATCTCAGTGTAAATCTCAGAGAAATCTTCCCCACCGTCCTTAATGAGATCATCTACCTTAGACTCTTGCTAACAGTGCAGTTTTACATTTGTTTGGATAATTATTCAATTTATGACATTGTCCCTAGCTAGACCAGACACTCACCAAATAACTCTAGCATCCAGCACAGTGCTTGGAATGAACTAGCTGCACAGTAAATATTTGCTGAATAAATATTTAAGTTCCTGTAGAATTCCAAAGCCGTCTATGGGGACGCACAGAGTCGGACACGACTGACGTGACTTAATGGCAGCAGCAGCAGAATTCCAAAACACTGGGGCCAGACTGGTCACCTAACCTACCCCTTTCTCGTGTGGAAATAAAGGAAGCCCACACAAACAAGAATGGGTGAAAGCTGTTTAGTCCAGCTTGCAAAGGCGTCAGCTGTTGTCACTAGTGTTTTGTCAGAGACTCAAAGGCAGGCAGAGGAGTGAAAAAGCTTCTTAGTGGAAAAACGGGAAGGTTTCGGGGATGTCCTGACTGGAGGCTGCAGGCATGGGTGTAGGCAGGCTAACCAGACATCCCGTGTGGCCAGGAGTGCAGACCTGGCTTCCTCCAGTTGGTCCTAGGTTGGAAAATTAGGCACAAAATAAGGCATGAAAATCAGGGGAGCTGTCCATTGTTAATTGAGTTCTGGCTTTTTGGGGCCAATTATTACAGAAGTTGGGCTTCCTAGGTGGCTCAGTGGTAAAGAATCTGCCTGCCAAAGCAGGAGACAAAGGTTCAATCCCTGGGTTGGGAAGATTCCCTGGAGTAGGAAATGGAAACCTATTCCAGTATTCTTGCCTGGAGAATCCCAAGGACAGAGGAGTCTGGTGGGTACAGTCCATGGGGACACGAAGAGTCAGGCATAAGTGAGCCACTGACACTGTTTGTCACGTGGTAATGCACACCTCCGCCTCCCCCTACCCACATGGAAGAAAGGCAGTCTGTGCCTCTGACACAAGTGATAAATGCTGTCCTCTGATTTACAAACCAAGGGCTGAGGGTCTTTCATGATATTCTTAAGAGATTGAGAAGAGATGATAAAACAGCTTTGAGCTGAGGGTGACTCTATGGCATACAGTACTATGGTTTTGAAATCTCTGTGTCTCCCCTTGACCTGGGAGTTCGCTTCCTTCTTCCCTGTGCAGGAGGGTTGCATTCACATACGCGTGCCCATTTTCCTTCAAGGATTCAGACTGGAGCCGGCGGATGCAGAAGGCAGCATGGGGCAAGTAAGCCTCTTAGGAAGGTGATCGTATCAGACATGTGAACGGAGACCTGTAATTTGTGGACCAAGAAAAGGTCATTTTTAGCATCAGGGACTTTCTCAAGGAAGCTCTTGTCTGGAAGTAGGCTGACTGAAAGATGAGTGGATTGAAAATCTCAGTACCTGCGGTTGTCATCAGACCCAGTGGGGCGGGTCCCTGTGGGAAGTGCTTCACTGAAGGGTCTGCGCTGGTGAACTCATTGGGGAGGGTGAAGGTGGGGTGGGGGAAGACATCAAGAACCTACCGAGTCCTCTTCAAGGGCACCCCTGGGACATGGTCTTGCCGCTGCTGACTTCAGCCTGGTCTGGCTTGTACCAGGCCTAGTGGAGAGAAAATGCCTCCAAAATAAAGAATGTTCTCTCATTTTAAAATAAATACCATTTAAAGTTCTATTTAAAAGTTTATTTTATTTATTTACTATATTATTTATTAAATAAAATACATAATTATAAAACTATAATAGAATAATAGTAAATATTTCAAATAAAAATATTGTCAGATAATCTATTAACATATTTAGATGAATTGTGCTATTTAAAAGAAGCTTTCAAAAAGTCTACAAGTAATAAATACTGGAAAGGATGTGGTGAAAAGGGAGCCCTCCTACACTGTTGGAATGTAAGTTGGTGCAGCCACTGTGGAAAACAGCCATTATGGAGGTTCCTCAAAAAACTAAAAATAGAGTTGCCATATATTCCTGCAATCCCATTCCTGGGCATATATCCAGATAAAACTCTAAGTCGAAAAGATACATGTACCACTGTGTTCACAGCAGCACTATTTATGATAGCCGAGACATGGAAGAAGACTCTTGAGAGTGCTTTTAATTACAAGGAGATCAAACCAGTCAATCCTAAAGGAAATCAACCCTGAATATTCATTAGAAGGACAACTGCTGAAGTTGAAGCTCTACTATTAATAATTTGGCCACCTGATATGAAGCGCTAACTCATCCGAAAAGACCCTGCTGCCTGGGAAAGATAGAAGGCAAAGGGAGAAGGGGGCAGCAGACAACGAGATGGTTAGATAGTATCACCAACTCAATGAACGTTAATTTGAGCAAACTCCAGGAAATAGTAAAGGAAGAGCCTGGCCTGCTTCAGTCCATGGGGTCGCAGAATTGGATTCACAGCTCTGGCTTCAGGTGTCCCAAGTAGAATCCAATCCATGTTTGGAGGCAGTCTGCCCATCACATCCTCGGTGCTGGTGGGAGGAGGCATGCTGCTGCAGAGAGGAAGGTGGAAGCTGAGTCATCCTCCATTTCTCCAGCTGAGAACTTGTCGGTAGGTGGAATCTTCTGGATGCCCACAGGCACCAAGCGATGCTTCTGGATGACTCAGAGTGAGGGTGTGAACTGCCCTGCCCACCTTCTGAGTATGCTGCTCCCAAAGGAGGTCCACACAGCTGGTCTGGAGGAGATCAGAGAAGTAGGTGGCTGTCTGCTCCCTGGCTGACTCTGGAGGAGGCTGGCTTATCAGACCAGCTCTTTGCCTCCCTTTGCTTATCCTGCTCTTTAGGTATTTCCTATACTAGCAACTCCCCCCAGGGAAGGCAATGGCACCCCACCCCAGTACTTTTGCCTGGAAAATCCCATGGACGGAGGAGCCTGGTAGGCTGCAGTCCATGGGGTCGCTAAGAGTCGGACACGACTGAGCAACTTCACTTTCACTTTTCACTTTCATGCATTGGAGAAGGAAATGGCAACCCACTCCAGTGTTCTTGCCTGGAGAATCCCAGGGACAGGGGAGCCTGGTGAGCTTCCGTCTATGGGGTCGCACAGAGTCGGACACGACTGAAGCGACTTAGCAGCAGCAGCAGCAACTCCCCCACCCCCACCCCCACAGTATGCTTGTCTTTCACACCAGAGGGAGTCCTAGAACCTGGTCTGGTTCTGGGTCTTGAAAATTCTGTTGCTTCGGGTGTTTGTTGTTGTTCAGTAGTTCAATGTGTCTGACTGTGTGATCCCATGGACAGCAGCACGCCAGGTTTCCCTGCCCTTCACCATCTCCAGAAGTTTGCTCATACTCATGTCCATTAAATTGGTGATGCCATCCAACTATCTCACCCTCTGTCATCCCCTTCTCCTCCTCCTCTCAATTTTCCCCAGCTCGAGTCTTTTCCAATGAGTCAGCTCTTCGCATCAGGTGGCCAAAGTATTGGAACTTCAGCTTTGGGTGTTTGCAGGATTTCAAAGGCTTATTTCTCGGCTCAGGATGCTGGTGAGATCTGTCATCACACCTATGCTGGGAGTTCAATGTCTAGAGTTTTCTCACCTCCTCTCACCTCCCTCTAACCATTGCTCTTCAAAGGGTGTCACTAAACAAGCAGTCTAATCTCATTAGAAACCCCTGATGTCAAACTCCAGCCCAGATCTCCCAATTGGAGCTGACATTTTCAGAGTACCCCAGGTGATCGGTATGCATGTTCAAGTTCAAGAAGCTCCACTCACTCCACTCAGGTGAGGCTCCGTTTCTGACAATGAGATAGAACTCCTAAGCCTGCAGCCTGTGAAGGAACTGTCCACCCCACGTCGTCGGCTGAATGCCATTGAGACCTCAGTGAGCCTGTGAACTTTGGGCTTTAACGAATCTGGGCCTGCCTTGGGGCTTGGGTTTGTTGCACAGCACAGGAAGAGACTTCCGCGTTCTCATGTTAAAACTTTTCTTTCAGTTAGCCTGTAATCCCCAACTGGCTCTAAACCTGACCTTGACCTAGCAAACATTTCCTCCTGAGAAGCACTTGTGTTTCGGCTTCACACTGTCTATTGCACAACCTTCCTTGTAATCCTGGTCTTATAAGAGCTGTTTCACAGTTTTTCACTATGTTAGGGGCTGATGGATACACATGCTGTCCTGTCTGACATGGGTTCAGCCTGCTCCCTTCCCCATCACCCCAGCAGAAACCTAGTTTTGCCTCGATTTAAATATTAACTTCAACACACCTGACCTATAAATTGTTCTTCAGGGTTTTTTTTTTAATTGGCTATAATATTTGCTTCCCTCAGGAGTTAAATAAAATCTTTATCATGGGAATTCCTTTTTTTTGAAAAATCTGTATGAGAGTCATGATTCTATCTTTTTCTGGACATTTTCTCTAACAGTGATACCTTTCTTCTCTTGATTTAGTCTCTGGTGGGGTTGATTTCTCAGCCTTTGCACTGTTGACATTGTGAGCTGGTGTTTGCCGGAGGTGCTGCCCCCAGCATGGGATGTTTATCTAGTGTCTCTGGCCTCGGGCTTCCCAGGTGGTGCTATTAGCAAAGAACCTGCCTGCCGATGCAGTTTGATCCCTGCGACTGGAAGATCCCCTGGAGAAGGAAATGTTAACCCACCCCAGTATTCTTGCCCGAGAAATCCCATGGACAGAAGAGCCTAGTGGGCTACAGTTAATGGGGGTCACAAAGAGTTGGACATAGCAACTAAATAACAGCCTCTCTGGCCTCCACCCACTAGGCGCTCATAGCATACCCCTAGCCTATACCGTGCGGGGAAGGCAATGGCACCCCACCCCAGTACTTTTGCCTGGAAAATCCCATGGATGGAGGAGCCTGGTAGGCTGCAGTCCATGGGGTCGCACAGAGTCGGACACGACTGAAGTGACTTAGCAGCCTATACCGTGACAACTAAAAATGTTTCCTGACATTGTTAAATGTCCCCCCTGGGGCGGGGGGAATTGCCCCCATCCAACCCCCAGTTGTGAACCAATGGCTTATGGTTAATAAACGAGAACCTGCGTTTTATCACCATTAAACGGACTGAAAGTGCAGTTGCTGCAGAAGTGACCTTATTCTCTCATGTTCCTCATCAAAGCAGGGACGAGCTAATCTGCAGGGAATATCAGGTTCCAGATGCCAGCAAAGGTCAGGAGGGCTTTGGGAAAAACAAACATCGCTGAAATCCAAAACGGAAGCCAAGAGATTTCTCTCTTTTCTTTTGGAGCAGGTCTTTGGTTTAAGGACAGCTGGGGGGATTTCAGTACCCTGAGGCTCCGAGGATCGGGCTGGGGTGGTTTGCATTGGACTTACTCAGAATTAGAGAGACTGAGTGCCTTGAGAGACAACAGAGACGAGGTCATTGGGGCCACGAGTGTAGCTTGTATTCGTTGAGGCTGTGAGCTCGCTGTGGACCGTGTTACATGGTGAGAACCTCATGAGAACTCTGGCAGGCAGGAATGAGTTGTGACAGTGTCTTTATTGAGCGTCGCTTGATGTAAAGGCATACGTCTGGGTTCTCCGTTCTGTTCGGTTGGTCTCTGCGTGTGTCTTCATGCCAGCATCACACTGTTTGATAACTGCAGTTTTGTAGTAAGTTTTGAAATAAGGAGTGCAAATTCTCTATTGTTTCGTTTGCTTTTCAAGCCTATCTTGGCTATTTGAGGTCCTCTGAGATTCCGAATAAATTCTAGAATTAGTGATACTGTTTGACTTAATGACAGCCCCCAAAGCATAATCTGGGATTCAAAAATGTGGCTTCTTTTTGATGCTTTGCATTTCCTCTATTAAACCAACTGACCAACAGTTCACCTTGTTGCTTTTGATTCTTCATCCTTTTGATGAACAGAAATTTCACATACCCTGAAGGTAAGATTACACCCCCTACAGAGTTGGGAATTACTGACTTCTGTGTGTCTCTAGAGCCTGGAAGCTTGTTGTTGACATTTCTCTTGTTTCTGGCTTGAAAATATTGTTTTCCCTGACTTTAACCATAACACTGTATTATAGCAATATGCTTTTTTTAAAAAAATTATTTGGTTGTGCTAGGTCTTATTTGCAGCACACAGGATCTTTAGTGGTGGCATGTGGGGTCTAGTTCCTTGACTAGGAATTGAACCCGAGTCCCCTGCATTGGGAACAGAGTTTTACCATTGGACCACCAGGGAAGTCCCATAAATATACTTTTAAAATGACACCTCCTTGGATCCCAGTGAGGGATACAGGGATTCTCGGGCCCTCCCCCATTAGAACGGCTCACCTGCAGGACTAGCTGGACCCCACTGCGGACAGTGATTCCCGACAGCAGTCTCTCAGTCCTCTGAGGGCCGTGACTGGAGTCAACGTGTTTTGCTTCCTCAGATAAAAGCTGGCTCTGAGGTACTTGCTAAGAAATGTGTGGGCTGCCCAGAGATCCTTCCTCCTCTATCATCCTGCTCCTTGGCTATAAATTTCCCTTTTCCTTGTATCTGGAGCTGAGCCCAACCTCTCCTCTCCCCCCATTACAAACCCCACTGCTGTGGCCCCTCACCCCTCACCACACTTCCCTCAATGAAGTCTGTCTGACTGTTCTTTAAAGGGTGCTAGCAACCGTTTTTCTTTAACAACCTTTCCATTGGGGAGAAACGAAGTCACTCCCTCAGGTCCCTGTGGCTCTTGTGGCGATCTGGTTTGTTTCAGCTTCTGGAACAAATAAATGTCTCACAATATGGCATTTCCCCCTCCATCAAGTGTGCAGAACCAAATGGTGCACATTTTCTCATCCTAGTTTCATTATTTTCCTACCTTTTGTTTTTCTGACAACGACTCTCTCAGGTATTTGTCTCTAAATATATGTATTTTTTGGTAAGACTTCCTCAAACCTTAATACAACAGCCTTAATATAGATTTGAAGAAATAGATTGAATTGTTATTCTCAGTGAAACTTGGTCTTACATTTGCTCCCAGAGCCACAGCAAACCCACCCAATCCTGCACTCCTTTGAAGGATGGCTACATGTCGAGCCTAAGCTTTTCTGGGCTGAATCTTAGTAAAAGATTTAATGTATAAACAGGGGGAAATTGACTTCCAAAAAGAATCTCCTATGGCTCTAGCTGTCAGTGAAAAGGAGCAGGACTCTATGGTCCTTGCCCCTACCATGTCCCCTGCCTGCCTTCTGTCTATGGAAAACTTCAGTCAAAGAATAAGTTTAATCAGAGAAGTGAGAAATGCGGCAACGAAGGAAAACAGTCCAAGGAGACTAAATAATAATAATGTAGTCATTAAGCATAGTCAAGGACCTTCAGTTCTTTCTCAAGGGCTATAGATAATATTCTGAGCCATATCCTATGAGCTGTCTTATAGATACCAAAACACCAGGTGGAGAAGTTAGCCACACAATGACCGGACTGTACCCAGGACACACTGCTGCTGCTGCTGCTAAGTCGCTTCAGTCGTGTCTGACTCTGTGCGACCCCAGAGACGGCAGCCCACCAGGCTCCCCCGTCCCTGGGATTCTCCAGGCAAGAACACTGGAGTTGGTTGCCATTTCCTTCTCCATTCAGGACATGAGTTGCCACAATTCTGACAATTGGCTGCAAAGAAATGGGAACAAACGGACCCTGGAACTGAAGATGAACTGCATCTAAAACAATCATGGTGTTGCCGGTCAGACCGTTGACGACTGATTTGAAGATGACTGTTAGAGGCGACTATGCTATTTCTGCATGTAGGTCCCCCCACCCCGACTCTGTCTATAAAAGCTCTCACCCATTGCTTGTTCGGGGGTGGGAGGAGTCAGCCTTTGGACAGATGTCCACCACCCTCCCGCCCCCCAGTTGTCAGCACCTGAAATAAAGCAAACTTTCCTTTCTACCACCCTGCCTTGTTTATTGGCTTTTGAGCGGCCAGCAGCCTGATTCCACACACTCGTTAACATCAGGGGTGGGAGAGACACCTGCTAAGTCTCTCTCTCCCCTTGAGGGAGCACACAGTGGTCTCCCCACCCTGGCCTGAACGTGTTTAAACACGAAGTTAGTTAATGCTACTGGGCCTGCCTTTTAATTCCACAGAACAATGTTTGTTTGGAGAGAATCTCAAGGCATCTGAGCTCTTACAATACAGTGTGAAAACAAAGCATCCTTAAACCTGTCAGTGTTTTTAAAAAGAAAAACAACCGAACACAACTGTGGTCTTTGGCTAACTTTCTTAGAGAAGAAAACCAGCGTCTGCCGGTAACAGGCTGCTCTGGGTACGGCTGATCACAGGGCCGGATGGAACATTCGTAGTAATTAGTGGCAGCACCAGAATAGAAACCTCAGCAGTGCTCTTCCTGTTGTCATGGTGACAGCCCCCCAAACACCTGCCCCTCCCCTTCCAGGCACTCGGCACTATCCAGGCCGGCCTCCCATCTGGTGTGCGATCTTGTTGAGAGCAGAGAATTAAACTGACTGCTCATTTGTCTCCTGGAGTTGTGTGAGTGAGTGTGTGTGTATGTGTGCTGGGGTATGGGGAGGAGGACATGTACTGGAAAGAAGGGGATGGCTGAGAGCTGAGGGCTGGCTGTCCCCTGTGCTCAGCATGAGGGACAGGAGAGCAGCTGGCACGTCCTCCCAGATCACAGACAGGGGCTGTCGAGGGACCCTAAACTCATGACGCCCCTAGCACATGGTGATGAGCTGGGGCCCTGGGATACACAGGCTCTCAACCTGATGCAAGGAAAAGCGGAACCCACACCCTTGATTTTCTAAGATGTCCTCCACACTCACCCTCTATTTCTGGTTGTTGAGCAATTTCCATGGGTTCTTTAGAGCTTGGGAAGAGTCAAAAATTCTTGTTGCTCTGCTAAAAAACTAAGAATTTGGCCAGATCTTTTTTAAATGTTTTAAAATTCTTTTTAATTGGAGGATAATTACTTTACAATATTGTGTTGGTTTTTGCCATACATCAGTATGAATCAGGAGAAGGCAATGGCAACCCACTCCAGTACTCTTGCCTGGAAAATCCCATGGACAGAGGAGCCTAGTAGGCTGCAGTCCATGGGGTCACTAAGAGTCAGACACGACTGAGTGACTTCACTTTCACTTTTCACTTTCATGCATTGGAGAAGGAAATGGCAACCCACTCCAGTGTTCTTGCCTGGAGAACCCCAAGGACGGGAGAGCCTTGGTGGGCTGCTGTCTATGGGATCGCGCAGAGTCAGACACGACTGAAGTGCCTTAGCAGCAGCAGCAGCAGCGATATGAATCAACCATAGGTATATGTATATCTCCTCTCTCTGGAACCTCTCTCCCACCTCCACCCCATCCCACCCCTCTAAGGTTGTCACAGAGCACCGGATGTGAGCTCCCTGCATTGCACAACAAATTTCCACTGGCTAACTAATTTTACATATGGTAGCAGATATGTTTCAATGCTACTCTTTCGATTTGTCTCACCCTCTCCTTCCCTCCCTGTGTCCGCAAGTCTGTTCTCTATGTCTCCATTGCTGTAAGAATTTGGCTAGATTTGCTAAAGACTTGAGAAGATTGTAAAGTAGAAATCGGCTGCTGATTCTTCTCGGGGTCTTGTTGGTTTCGGAACCGGGTGTGAAGGGCGTTGATGTGATTCCCTCTATTGTGTGCTGCTTGTCAAGGCCCCGGGGCTGCACATTGAGGCCAGGTAGGGTGCCCATCTCCACCACCCACCAGGAAATACGGGGCTGGTACATGGATGTGCGTTGGAAGAAATGTATGCGGTGCTTGGAAAGGGCACGGTTTGCCTGGGGCGTAAGATCAGCAGGTTTGGGTGTTTTGTTCCCTTAATAAATCTTCCCTGCACCGTGCTGCCCTTTGGGGAGTCTGCATGCTGCGGAGTGTTGAGACCATTTGTTTGGGCTGCTGAATGAAGAGATTTCCTGAGATTTCTGGGTGGAGGGAACACACCTGCCCTGGCGGGTGTGAGTCACAGCTGCAGGTCTGCCAGATAGACGGCTGCTGTCTTGCCCAACGGGTGTTTGTGATACTTGTGGCCATTTGTGAAGTCCTTGCATTCGGTGCACTGTGTTCATTTTAATGTTTCCATATTTGGAAGTCAGATCTGCTGTTCATCACACACGCTTATTTCTAAGAACACATCTCTGTTGTGTCATTTTTAAACAGAGCCAAGTTGGGCTTTCCAGGTGGCTCAGTGGTAAAGAACACGTCTGCCAATGCAGGAGACTGGGGTTCGATCCCTGGGTCGGGAAGATACCTTGGAGAAGGGAATGGCAACCCACTCCAGTATTCTTGCCTGGAGAATCCCATGGACAGAGGAGCCTGGTGGGCTGCAGTCCATGGGTCGCAAAGAGTTGGACACGACTGAGCGACTAAAACAAGTTGGGGTTAATAACTTCCACATGGGCTACAACAGTCCTGTGAGAGGGAGTCATTCGGGCAGCAGTTCCTGAATCGTGGGCTGTCAGGGCTGCAAGCTCTCTGGGGTCAACCAGACGCATTTGGCAGAAAAGCAACTAAGGCCTGAGGACTGCTGCTGGCAACAGAGTGGGGCTGGGGTCTGGGCAGCCTCTCCCATCCCTCTGCTACCTGCCTTCACTAGAGATGTTTGCACAGGGGCAGTGGAGGAGGGGTTGCCGGCAAGAGACTTCCCTGCTGGTCCAGTGGCTAAGACCCCCTGCTCCTAATGCAGGGGACCCAGGTTCAATCCCTGGTCAGGGAACTAGATTCCACATGCCACAACTAAGACATAGCACAGCCAAATAAATAAAAATTTTTTAAAAAGAGAGAGAAGATATGTCAGTTCCTGGTGTAGTCAGAACAATGGGCACAGGATTACATCCCAGCTGGCGTGTGGGGGGTGTGGGGGGGGCCTTCAAGGCTTTGGGAAGCCTGAGTAAGGTCGAGTGCTGGCCCCATGTCTGTGAACACATCAGCCTGCCCTGTGGGCTGGGGCGGCCTGGGCCCGATTCTCGTGTCACCTCTTGCAGGTTCTGTGTCCCTGAGCTCTGTGACTTACGTTTCCTCAACTGTAAACCGGGACTGGGTCCCATCTCTGGAGGGTGGCTGCAAAGACAGGGGCATCCTGCAGGCTAGGAGTGCACACACAGTCCCCTGGTTATCCTCCCCATTGCTCCTTCCTCCCAGCTCTTCACCTGCTCCTTTCGCAGACTTTCACCCTCCCCTCAAGTAAGTAGATGGCATGCCTCTGCCTGTCAGGCTGCTGCTCAGATCCCAGGGGCTGATGGCCAGCAGCCCTGTGCCATTAACTCCCGACAGTCTCTGTGAACCATGGTAGCTAAGGCTCATCCTAACCGAAATGACCCACTGATTCAGCACCACCATTCCCAATTCCCGTTGGCACTCCCTGGCACCATGGGGCCCCTCCAGCCTCACGTGCTGGGGAGGAGACTGGTCCACAGAGGCAGAATGCTCGGTACACAGTGGTTGGAGAGATCCAGGTCAGTCACACCCAGGAGGGTGGTTCTTGCCCGTGAAGCCTCAGAAGGGACGATGGGAAGTTGGGGCTCAGCCAGCAAGTGGGGAAGCCATTTCCCCACCCCTCTCTTTGTACAAGTGTGGAGGTGGCCAGACCTCCCACACTCCACGCAAAGCCCCTACAAGAGCATGAGCCGAGCTGAGAGGTAGGTGCCTGTGGCCTCCGGGGGCTGGAATTGGCCAGTCACTCCTCTTGTGTTCTCCTGGTTGATGGTGTCACAGGCTGGTCCAGATCCAGTGTGACAGGGGACCCTCCCAGCAGGAATGCTGGGAATGTGGGTCTCTGGGGATCACCTTTGGAGGCAGCAATTCTGGCCGTTACTGAGGAAATGTGCAGAAAATGAGGAATGGGTTTTAACAACATATACAGTTTCCAGGGAATTCTCATGGGTGTTATCCCATTTTGAACTCACAATAACTATGTAAGGAAGGCAGGAAGGCTTTCAGGACATGGAAACTCAAGGTCACTGAAATGAAGTGAACAATAAATAGTAAGTATCAAATGTGGAACTTACCTGGTGGTCCAGTGGATAAGAATCCACCTGTCAACGCAGGGAACACAGGTTCCATCCCTGATCCAGGAAGATTCCACATGCCACAGGGCAACTCAGCCTGTGCTCCATGACTACTGAGCCCACGCTCTAGAGCCCTCGAGTCACAACTACTGAGCCTGCACACACCTAGAGTCTGTGCTTACACAACGAGAGCAGCCTCCACCATGAGAAGCCCAAGCACCACAGCTGGAGAGTACCCCCTGCTCACCACAACTACGGGAAGCTGGTGTGTAGCATCAGAGACTCAGCACAGTCAGAAATAAATATAACTTCTTTTTTTTTTTAAGAAAGGTTAAGTCTCAAATGTGTCAAAATATTCTTGGTCCATTTCATTGCCGTTTCTTCTCTTCCAATTTTATTGAGATAGAACAGCACCGCTTTTGGAGGGGTGACGTCATGTGACCATTTTACTGATGAGGAGACTGAGGCCCAGGGAGGTGATGTAACTTGCTCAAGATGACACAGGTAGTATGTGGCAGAGTCAAGATTCACCCTAAGCCTCTGTGACTCTGCAGACAGGGCTTTCTCGATTATCCTGTTGTCTTATCATGTGGTGATTTGCACAAGCTGTCAACATAGACTATTTGAGTAAATAAATACTATTAAGTTCTTCAGATACTTCTGTCAACAAGTAAGTTTGTCATTTGTTATTTATTTCCAAAATAAGTTACCACAATGCTATATTTCTCTTTGACAGGCAGAATGAAACATAATGAGCATACACACAATGTTTTAAAAATTTCAGTTTGGGCATTTGCCACTGGCCCAGTGATTAAGGATCCACCTTCCAATGTAGGGGACATGGGTTTGACTCTCATGCGCCGCAGCGTAACTAAGCCTGCAGCTCTGGAGCCCGGGCACCACACTAGAGAGAAGCCCTTGCCCTGCAATGAAGATCCCATGTACTACAACCAAGACCCAACTCTGCCAAAGATAAGTAAGCAAATATTTAAAAAAACCCTAAAACTCCATTTTCCTGGCAATCTGCAAAGTGACCTGATGTCTAGGTCATGACTTTCTAGTACAAAAAAAAAAAAACAACAAGAGAATCCAGGTAAGTGTGCCAAGGTCCATTTTGTCGACTCTGTGAAATTTGGAGATGACCCAGAATGTCTTAGGGAACAAAAGTTAGAAACCACTAATTCAGAACTTGGGTCTAGGCTAAGCATGGAAGCAGAATGGTTTTAGTTAGTTTATTTTATTTCCCGAACCTTCTTCCTATCACTGACAAGTCTGTAGGTAATTCAGGTGAACCCTGCAGTTACAGTTGCAATCAGATCTTTGGTAGCCAAAGCTAAGGAGTCCATTATGTTTTGCTGAGTGAATGGTGGGCTGATACCCCGTCAGGTGCTCAGGACCTTGGAGAGAGGTTTCGACTGCCTTCTAGCGCTACAGAGCCGATTGCTCTATATTTAATTCTTGGGGAAATGAACCTTTTCATGTTCAGTTACTCCTCTGTCATGGGGGTCTATCATGTCCCTAGGTTTTACACTTTGTAGGGTTTTAGGTGCATTTGTGGATATATATTGAAGCATTCCATGGCATAGACAGATTATAAAAGACTTTACATTAGTCTTTATTAAAGATTTTATACTATTAATATAATGCTTTTTTGAAGGTTTGTGTTAAGAACTGGCCTACATATTTCCCATGGTAGGGATTAAATGACACAAGCTGTGTGAAAATGTTTTGCATACTGCAATTATCACTCAGTAAATGAGTGCTCATGTACTGTTGGAGATTTTCCCTTCTCTTGTGTGCTTTTTAACTTCATGCTTTGGTTCCTGAATTGCATATTCTTGCTATTTGGGCAGACCCATTGGCTAAATTGAAGTTGGACCAGTTTATGCAAATTGGCAACATTTCTAGATACAAATACCAAACAAACAGCCTCTGAAGGCTGCTGCAAGGCTGAAACAGTGCAAGAAGACTCAAAATCGTTGCTGGCCATTTTCCTGCTACACTGACTCACATTTTTCGTCTGTAAAATATGAGCCAAAACTTAGGCTTCAAAGCGTATTTATGAGGAATAAATGAGCTGGGACTTCCCTGGTGGTCCAGTGGCTAAGACTCCAAGCTCACAATGCAGGGGGCCCGGGTACCATCCCTGGCCAGGGAACTGGAGCCCACATGCTACAACCAAGAGTTTGCATGCCGAAACTAAGACCTGGTACAGCCAGATAAATAAACATTAAAACAAACAAACCAACCTCTGAGGCCTCTGTGGTGGTCCAGTGGGAAAGAATCCACCTTCAAATGTAGGGGACACTGGTTCGATCCCTGGTCCAGGAAGATCCCATGTGCCAGGAGGCAACTAAGCCCATGAAACACAACTATGGAACGCACATGCCTAGAACCCGTGCTCTGCCAACTAAGAGAAACCACTGCAATGAGAAGCCACTCTTCACCACAGTGAAGAGTAGACCCTGTTCACCGCAATTAGAGAAAGCAGTGAAGATCCAGCACAGTCAAAAGTAAAGAAATAAATAAAAATTAAAAAAAAACTTTGTGTGAAAGCACCTTGAAAACATCTAGCCCTGAAGGATTACACCCTTTACTCATTGCTACTTTTATCCCTCATAGTATGCTGGTGAATTTATCAGTCTTACTGTCTATATGATACATCTTTTCAACTTCTTAAGAGAAAGAAATTGGGAAATTTATTCTTATTACTGAGATTTATTAAAGCTCTGCTTTATTTCTCTATCTTGCAGCAATACAGGCTGTATTATTTAGCTTTAGCTAAATACATACATTTTAGTCTGAGTAAACATACATCATTATGCACCATACTTTACTATTTGTTCAACAGTTGTCAGCTACAAACACGTTATCCTCTGTGTTAAAGTTAGGGACAGGAAAATGCTGTTGTCACTGAAAATTGGACTCTGAGAATAGATAAATGTCCACATGCTTATTTTGAAAATAGGAAGCATTCATTTTATGACAACATTGGCTTCCAGTAGCCACCACATAAATGCCAGGCAGGCAATTATTGTCTTTGAAGGATGTAAGGACTACTTTCATCAACAGAGAAACATCTTCCCATTGAATGCTGGATGTGGTCCGAAGTCCCACATGCCAACTCAACTCCTTGATTTGAAATTCAAAAAACTCGTATAGCTTTAGATCCATAATTTAAGTAATGATACAAAACCCAGAATGTTCTGATTGTTAAGGAATGAGACCTCTCCCTTCCCGCCCCGTCCTCCAGCCACTCATGTCCCCTCCTTGGAGACAAATAGTGTTAACGGTTTCTTGTGTATGTTCCATAGGTATTTGATTCACACACAAACATGTATCTGTGTCTACAGTTTCCCTGCTTTTTTAAAAACCCTGTTAGGGGCTGAATTGCACCCCTCCATTCATATGTTGAAATCCTAATCTCCAGCACCTCAGCGTGGGGCTTCTGTTGGAGGCAGGGCCTATAAAGAGGCGATTAAGGTGAAATGGGATCATATGGGTGGGTCAGTGGTAAAGAACCTGCTTGCCAATGCAGGAGATGCAGGTTTGATCCCAGAGTCACCAAGATTCCCTGGAGAAGGGAATGGCCACCACTCCAGTATTCTTGCCTGGGAAATCCCACGGACAGAGGAGCCTGGCATGTTACAGTCCGTGGGGTCCCAAAGGAGCTGGACATGACTTAGTGACTAAACAACAGCAAGGTAAAAATGAGGTCTTACAGGGAGGCCCTAATTCAAAATGACTGATGTCTTTATAGGAAGAGGAGATTAGGACACACACACACACAGAGGGAGGACCACGTGAAGATGGAGGGGTGTCCATAGCCAAGGAGAGAGGCTCAGGAGATATCAGCCCTACCAACACTGTGACATCCATGTTTGAGCCTCCAGACAGTGAGAAATAAATGTCTGATATTTAAGCCCCAGCCTGTAGCATTTTGTTAAGAAGCTGGAGCAGACAGGCATCCTGCCCGCTCCAGGCACACTTCTTTCACAAACTACCCACTTCATGTGCCCTCTTTTTCACTTGCTGTGTTTTAAAGAAGCACACAGAGGCTTTCTACTTCATCTTATTATTTGGATACACATTTTATCATCTGGATGTTGCTTAGTTCATCCAGCCTCTCTCACTGATGAACATATAGATTATTTCCAGTATTATGCTGTTTGAAAGAGCACTGTCATAAATAAATAAAGAAGCTTGTACATAAATAATTTTACATGTGGATAGGTCTAGCTGCAGGATCAATTTCCAAAAGTAGTACCACTGGGCTGAAGGTCAGATGCAAGTCACTGGCAAACTGCTCTCCCTGGGGGCTTCACAGATGGACCTTCCACCAGGAAAGGTGAGTAAACAGCTCCAGCTTCTCCCACAAGCTGTCTGTGATCCAAACTTCTGATCTTTCCCAACCTGGGGTCGGTAAAAAAAATCATGTCTTAAGAATTATCATTTTGGGACTTCCCTGGTGGTGCAGTGGTTAAGACTCCACCCTTCCACTGCAGGAGGCGTCAATTTAATCCCTGGTTGAGGAACTAAGATCCCACATGTGGTGCAGTCAAAAAACAAAACAAAACAAAGAATTTCTTAAATAAAAGTATCATTTTGCATTCTTATTATTATAAGTGGTATTAAGTATCTTTTTATAAGTTTAAAAACTTTTTGTATCTCATATTTTGTTAAGCTTCTTTTTGTAATTTTTTTTGTATTGAACATAATCCTTATTTGTTAGAAAATATAGCCATTCTCCCGGAGAAGGCAATGGTACCCCACTCCAGTACTCTTGCCTGGAAAATCCCATGGACGGAGGAGCCTGGTAGACTGCAGTCCATTGGGTCGCTAAGAGTCCGACACAACTGAGCGACTTCACTTTCACATTTCACTTTCACGCATTGGAGAAGGCAATGGCACCCCACTCCAGTGTTCTTGCCTGGAGAATCCCAGGGATGGTGGGGCCTGATGGGCTGCTGTCTATGGGGTCGCACAGAGTTGGACACGACTGAAGTGACTTAGCAGCAGCAGCAGCAGCATAGTCATTCTCCATTGTAGGAGTGCAAACGTTTTTCCCTGTTTGTATTTTCACACTCTTCTTGTATTTTCTACATTGTTCACATGTAGAAAATTTCTGAGTTTAACGTAAGCAGTTATTAGTCTCTTTGTTAATGGTGTCATGACTTCTGACTCCAACTACAGAGTCAGGCCGAACCTTGAAGGTGAGGGTCTTGTCTCTTTCCAGGCTTCAGATGTACCGCGGCTGCCACACTTCTGGCCAATGGGCTACAGTTTGGGGTCCCCATGCCCCACTCACATTCAATAATTTGCCAGAATGTCTCACAGCACTCATGAAAGTGCTATATAGTTTTTTTCTTTAAACTTCAGTTTTATTATAGCAAAAAGGATACAAATCAAAACCAGCCTAAAGAAGAGACATGGAGGGCAAGATCTGGGAGGGGGCCCGACGTGCTGTCCCTGTGAAGTCGGGACACATCACCCTCCTGGCGCAGTGACGTGTGACAACATGTTGAGGATTGGTAGTGAGGGGGCCTCCCCTGGGCAATGGTGTCCTAAGTTTCCATGGTTTCATCACGTAGGTGTGAGTGACTGGATCACTGGCCACTCAATTGAACTCAACCTCTAGCTCCCTGTCCCATCCGTCCCCAGAGGCTGGCTGACACACGTGACTCAAAGAGCCAGCCCTCTAATCACCTGCTGGTCTTCCTGTTCTGGAAGCCCTCAGTTGAGTCATCTCCTTAGTATAAACTTTTGGGGTCCACTAAGAATGACACAGACATTCTTATCACCAGAGAAATTTCAAGTATTGAAAGGTTACCTCCCAGGAACTGGAGACAGGCCAGCCCAATTCTTTATCACCCAGGATACAGATTCTAGGATTTGTATTCTATATAGAAGGTTTTTTCCTTTCCTAAGGGAAATTATTACAAAAACAAATTGCTCATGATTCCTGTACCATGCCCTGGTAGCTGAATGATTTCATTTTTTCCCTCCAAATGTATTTTTTTCAGCTTTGTTGCTCAGTCATATCCAACTGTTTACAATCCTTTGGACTGTAACCTGCCAAGCTCCTCTGTCCATGGGATTTCCCAGGCAAGAATATGGAAGTGGGTTGCCATCTCCTTCTCCAGGGGATCTTCCCAATCTAGGGATTGAACTTGGGTCTCCTGTGTATCCTGCATTGCAGGCAGATTCTTTACACACTGAACCACCAGGGAAGCTTTATTGAAATGTAATTGTCATTCCTCTGGAACTTATTCTAGTGCACAGGATACAGATTCAACTTATTTTTTTTCTAGATAAGTTGTCTGCAAACCAGTTACTGAATAAACTATTTTTCTTCCTTGAATTGAAATGCCAGATTTATTGTATACTGAATTCCCATATGTACACAGATCTACTTCTAAACTTAGAGTGTTGATCTGTTTTTCATGTGTTCATAGCACACGGTCTTAATTATTGCAGTTTTATAAGTTATTACTTCTAATTGACATCACTAGTAAATTTCTTAAACTTATACAAAATGCTCTTTTGGAGCTGGACTTGAAACTAAATGCTAGGGACTTCCCTGGTGGTCCAATAGTTAAGACTTTTGCCTTCCAATCCAAGGGGGTTCAGGTTCGATCCTGGGTCGGGGAGCTAGGATCACACATGCCTCATGGCCAAAAAAACCAAAACACAGAACAGAAGCAGTATTGTAACAAATTCAATAAAGGCTTTTAAAATGGCCCACATCAAAAAAAAAAAAAAAAATCTTAAAAACAAGCAAACAAAAAATGCTCAGTTGTGTCTGACTCTTTTCGATCTCATTGACTATACAGTCCATGGAATTTTCCAAGCCAGAATACTGGAGTGGGTAGCTTTCCCTTCTCCAGGGGATCTTCCTAACTCAGGGATCAAATCCAGGTCTCACGCATTGCAGGCAGATTCTTTACCAGCTGGGCCACAAGAGAAGCCCTAACAAATTCAATAAAGACTTTAAAAATGGCCCACATCAAAAAAAAAAAAAAAAAAAAAAAAGTCTTAAACAAACAGAAACAAATGCCAACTGGAGGTAAGACACCAATAGAGCTGTGAGTTGAGTAGACAGCAGCCCATTGACCTGGCTTGTGAGTCAGTGAACAGCTTAGAGCAAGAATTGCTTCCAAGGAATTGTTTAGTTCCTGGAGTGGGTTGCCATTTCCTCCTCCAGGGGATCTTCCTGACCCAGGGATGGAACCCAGGTCTCCTGCATCACAGAATAGTTCTTTACTGTCTGAGCCACTGGAAAATAGCAGAGCTGACAATCAAAGAATCAGATTCTGCTGACCCTGGAGCAGGGAGACAAGCTGACTTGGACCCGTCCTAATCAAGAGTCCATGGATCCCGCTGGGAGGAAATGAATGACTGTTCTGGCAATTCTGCCAGGACAGAAGGGAACACACACGGTTGTGCCCCATACGTTCCTCTTGTCTAAGGAGCTGTTCAGACTCACGTGGACAACTTTCCCTGTATTGGAAAGAGTCCAGCCATCTGCAGCCCCTGCTCTCTGATGCAATGAGAGCCTTTAGACCTCTCAATGGTTAGCTATGGCATGAGCTGGCCACACGCCTCTCTCAGAGCATCTCACCTGCCGGCCATCTTGCCCTGGGCTGAATCACCCACTTCCTCCCAGCAGGATCTATGGACTCTTGATCAGGATGGGGCCATGGCAGCTTGTCTCCCTGCTCCAGGATTGGCAGAATTTTATTCTTTGATTGTCAGCTCTGCTATTTTCCAGTGGCTCAGACGGTAAGGAACTTGTTTGTGATGCAGGAGACCTGGGTTCCATCCCGGGTCAGGAAGATCCCCTGGAGGAGAAAATGGCAACCCACTCCAGTATTCTTGCCTGGAGAATTCCATGGACAGAGGAGCCTGGTGGGCTACAGTCCATGGGGTTGCAAAGAATCAGACATGGCTAAGCGACTAATATGCTAACACTCTATTTTCTTCTTCTTTCCCTTCGTGCTGGGAAAAAAAAATTGTGGAATCTTGCAGAACCAAACCACTGTTTTACTAGGATGACAGTCTCTTTGGAGAAGGATAAAGTGACATTCTCCCAATTAGCCTCATATTGGCTTAATTTCAGATAAATTATTGAGCAAAATTTTTAGGTTATTTAATCATTAAAAACTGTTCATTTTTATTTTTGCTATAAATGTACAATTGTCACAAAAATTTTAGGTCACTTTGTTTTAGGCTGTATATTACTTAGTTCTGCTTACTACTTTATGAAGAAACATCAATAAAATTTTCTATTAAAAAACAAAGTGTATGGGTGAAATCATATAATGTCTGGAATTTGCTTCCAAAGAATCTGGGGTTGGGGTGGGGGATTAGTTGGTTTACAGAAGAAACAAGTTTGGCCATGAGTGGATGATTGTTGAATTGCTGAAACTGGGGTGTAGGGGCCCATAGGATTTCTTTGTATATGTTCATTATGACAAATATTTAATTCGTTTTTATTTTGTGTGCTTATAATTTCTAAAAAACATTTATTTACTTAATTAACTTATTTGGCTGCATCAGGTCTGAGTTGTGGCACTTGGGATCTTCGGTCTCCATTGTGGCCCGTGGGATTTTTAGCTGCAGCACGTGGGGTCTAGTTCCCTGACCAGGGATTGAACCTGGGCCCCCGGCATTGGGACCTCGGAGTCTTAGCCATTGGACCACCAGGGAAATTCCTGTTTGTAATTTCCTGTTAACGAGAAGAGAAAACCCCTCGGTTCCACTCTGGTTGGGGTGACTGCAGTGCAGCCTGGCTGTGCCCGGGGAGCACTTGAGCCCCTCTGAGTGTTGTCTCCTCCCCAGGCAGGCACTGTCCCCGGTACAAGAGGCCTTTCCCAGCTCCCTTCATTCCTGCCAAGGCTTCTGGGCAGAATTCCTGCTACTCTTTCTTCACATCATCTTTCTTTTCTATTTTTGAACTCCATTTCATGCTTCTTCTAATTATTCCCAGCAAGGAAGAAACTCAAAATTCACAAATGCTGTGACTGAAATCTTTTTGCTGAAAGCCTGTGCAGAAATAGCCCAAGGAGTAGAATTCTTCCCAAGAAGAGCATCTGGGGAAGGCTTTCTGCTTTAGTTTCCCTTAAAATAAGGTTATTTAACAGAGATCTGAAGACAGCATCGTGAGCAACTTTTCATTTTCCTGTTAATTATACTCGAGCTGAGAAGCGGAAGTATAAAAGCATTTTTAAAAATCCAAGAAGTGCATTTAAACAAGAAGCTCTACTTGAAGGGAAAAACTATCTAGGAGTCACTTCTTCTGAAGTAATTTGTCCTGACAGTGACAAAGCTCTCTACTTATAACAACTATATACAAATATATATATATATATATAGTTCTTGATTTTATAATGAGGATGAAAAACATTAAACTTCTCCAATCAAAGAATGTATGCAGTGACTTTTGTTGTGGTTGTTTTGTGAAACAGAAAACAAAGAACTTACTGCCTGTTGCTGTTGTTTGGTCACTCAGTCGTGTCCGACTCTTTGCAGCCCCATGGACTGCAGCATTCCAGGCTTCCCTGTCTTCATGCCAGGCTTCCCTGTCCTTCACCATCTCCCAGAGCTTTCTTAAACTCATGTCCATTGAGTCAGTGATGCCATCCTACCATCTCATCATTTGCTGTCCCCTTCTCCTCCTGCTTTCAATCTTTCCTAGTGTCAGAAGAGCTGAATGAGCATATCAGTTATGGAGAAAGGGGCAATCTTCACAGAAGCAGTAGTTCCCCCACCTCATTCCTTTTGATGTTGATCAAAATATACCATTGACCAATTAATTAAAAAAAAAATACGCTTGTGCACATACTCCCATTACTTCATATACAACAAAGGAAAGAGGGAGGGGAAATGAAAGACCAGAGAAAATGAGATCGCAGCAGTCAGTATGCTATGGAACCAAATCGTGGTTTTCTAATGGAGAGTGACTTCTTGGTTCTGCAGTAAAGCAGGTCCTCTCTTTAGTAGACACTTTCTGTCTGCTGCCAGACACACTATAAGTATCTTCATCATCCATTTACAGCTGTGCAGGTGTGTCTGTTTCATTGATCGACTGCCCATCAAATCAGAATCAGATCTGCTTCATGGTCAAACCCTGACATTCACACTAGGCTTTTATTAAAGTGGTAATGCCTCTGAGCCTTAAACCATGACACCAAACTATCCTCCCCTGCTGCTTTCACATTAATATGATTGTCTCCTCTGTCTTGACTTCCTCTTGGGGCTTTTCACTGGTCATGGTAAGCCCCAGAGTCTTCTCTGTGGCTACTTCACAGAAAAGGTATCAAGACTGGTACCAAACAAGCACAGAGACAGGCTGCTACTTTCTTAGGGTGTGACTCTAGAAACTGGCACCATTACTTCATTTGCATTTTTTGGTCAAGCAAAGAATCTAGATTCAAGAGTAGGTAACACAGACTTCATCTTTTGATGGAGGAGTGTTTAAATTTGGATGACATGTTTATAACTGCCACACCCCACAGTAATTTCCAGAACTGGGATATGAAACCAGGTATGTCTGAGTCATGGAGTTCACAGTCTTCAAAATTCTGCTTTGCTTTGCAGATAGGATGGGTAAAAGACCCTGGGCTGGAATAGTGAGAAAATTGTTCAAAATATTTTTAGTTGGCATTGGGGAGGGTGGTGGTTTTTGCTGTATTACCTTGCTCGTAGTCAAGACCATTTCGGAAAAAAATAATTGCAGTATTTATGGCAAATTTCAATGAGGTCATTTTAATGCTTAGTTTATAGAGGTGGGAAGGTCACTGCTATTAAAATAACAAGAGAAAGGATTATTTCCCTTTTAGCATTGATCTGAAGACAGAATTAACCATGAGCAGAAAGAACTCTGTCTGGGCTTTGGTTTCTACCGAGAATAACAGTCTCTTTATTGCGGGCATGCCTTAACAGAAGCTACATTACTCAGCTCAGCTTTAATCCTGGAGCTGCAATCCAACAATTCAAAACCCCATTATTATACCTGAGAGGTGGGGCAGGGCCAGCATGATGCCAACCTGGCAGCAGATGGAAGTGGGGAGTCAGGGCTCAAAGCTGTTGGCTTTGAGACATAGGTGGAATCCAGCCCTTTCTCGTTCAATTCTGTTCAGTTCAGTCAATTCTGTTAAGGTTCCCAAAAGCTGCTGCCCAAAGGGGAGGGAAATTCCAGGCTTTGCCCACATTTGCTTTGGTTGTTGTTGTTCAGTCACTCAGATGTGTCCGACTCTTTGCAACCCCATAGACTGCAGCACGCCAGGCTTCCCTGTCTTACACTATCCCCTGGAGTCTGCTCAATGCACATCCATTGAGTCGATGATGTCATCCAACCATCTCATCCTCTGTTGCCCCCTTCTCCATTTGCTTTGGGGATCTTGGATTTTGACAGCACTAGAGACAAAGATCTGCATACCTCACAGCTGCTAAAAGATGGGTATAAGTGAATACAACATGGTCCATAGGATTTTGCTGCCTGGAGACTATGAGGTACTCTGGAGTGAAGCATGATGTGGTACTGGGTGCACTGGGAAGTCTGGAGGTACAGAAAGATGACTGTTTAGACAGTTTCGTTCAAGGAGCAGATGAGAAAGTCTCCTCATGGGGCAGCTCTCTGTGAAGTGTCATCTCCTTAAGACCAGGGAGGAGGAGGAGGCTGGCTCAGGACAGAGCAGTCAGAAGGCTCAGAGAGAAGCCTTCTCCTTCCACTGTGGCCCAACGTGAGCGCTCAGGGGACTGCGAGGAGCATTCCCAGTATCTCTGCTTAGTGGGGCTGATAAGTAATTTGCTGCTGCTGTGCCCGGTCTGGAATCCTTCTGCCCCTAATGGACCGGAAGCCATTAGCGCCATTGACCGCTGGCCAGGATGCAGTCCCAGCCCCTCCCGGGTGATGGATAACGTGAGTGCTGAGGAACACCTACTGACAGCCTTCCCAAGCGGTGGTCTGGCTGTGTTAGAATTCTTCAGCACAAGCCTAAGTCAGGAGCAGAGACCCCAGAAGAGGACAGAGGAAGAAGAGTTGGGCACAATATTGGACTGACAGTCTGACATTAATTTGACATCATATCTGAGGCAGCAGACATGGAAAAGCAGCTGAGGGAGAACCAGACTGGTGGTGGGGTTGGAGGGGGGCACTGGATGAGCAGATTTCTCTCTGGGGAAGTCAGGGTGAGGAGTAAAGTCTCAAAGCTGCAAAGGGCTCATTTCAAAAGCCTCTCTGTGGCCTCAGCCTTCCTAAATTCTTCTGGATGAGACTGTGCCCCTCACCTCCGGATTCAACCCTGTGGGGTTTCCGCTCCAAGCCTGAGGCCAGGGCAGAGAACACTGCAGGCTTAGGGGATTTAGAGATCAGAGAATTCCTGGGGGAGTGTGGGGAGGCCTATTGATTACAGAGTACAATTCCTTTTTTTATTATTGTGGTAAAATATACATATACATATGCAAAATATACTATCTTAATCACTTTTAAGTAGATAGTTCAATGGCATTAAGTACATTCACGTTACTACACAAACATCCTCCCACATCCACCTCTAGAATTTCCTCATCTTCTCAGACACGAAAATTCTATTAAATACTAACTTTCTATTCCCTCCCACCCCCACCCCTTCGCTTCCATGGTGGCTCAGTGTAAAGAATCCACTTGCCAATGCAGGAGGATGCAGGTTCAATCCCTGGGTCAGGAAGATCCCCTGGAGGAGGAATGGCAACCCACTCCAGTATTCTTGCCTGGGCAATTGCATGGACAGAGGAGCCTGGCAGGCAGGCTATGGTCCATGGGGTCGCAAAAAGAGTTAGGCACGACTTAGCAATTAAACAACAACAATCGCCTCCCCACCCCTTGGTAGCCTCCTTTCTCCTGTCGGTATCCATGCATGAGTTTGACTACTCTGGGTACCTCAGTTAAGTAGATTCATATATTTGTCCTTCTGTGTCTGGCTTTTTTCACTGAGAGTATTGTCCTCAATGATGAACCTCAAGGTTCGTCCACGCTGTAGCCTGTGTCAGAATGTTATGCCTGTACACTATGCCATGGCATGTTTACACCACATTTTCTTTATCCACTCATCTCTCCATGGACACTTAGGTTGTTTCTAACTTTCGGCTATTGGGAATACTGAAATGCCGCCGTGATCACGAGTGTCCAAATATCTTTTTGAGTCCCTCTTTTCAATTCTTTTGAATATAAACCAGAAGTGGAATTGCTGGAATGTGTGGTAATCATGGGCTTCCCGGGTGGCTCAGATGGTAAAGAATCTGCCTGCAGTGCAAGAGACCAGGGTTTGATCCTTGTGTCGGGAAGATCCCATGGGAGAAGGGAATGGCAATCCACTCCAGTAATTATGTGTTTAGTATCTTTAGGACCTGTTGTGGTGTTTTCCACAGGGGCTGCATGTTACATTCTTGCCAGCAAAGCACCAGGGTTCCAATTTCCCCACATCTTTGCCTGCATTTTCTTTTCTCTGTTCTACACACACCTCTTTTAAAAATTGGTAGCGGTCCTTGGGAGTGTGAAGTGGCATCTCACTGTGGTTTTGACTTGCACTTCCCTGATGGCTCACCACGCTGAGCATTTTTTATGTGCTTACTGGCCATTTGTATATCTTTGGAGAAACGGCCTTCAAGTCCATTGCTCAATTTTTTTTTCATCAGGTTTGTTTGTTTGGGTCTTTTAGTTGTAGAAGTCTTTACATATTCTAGATATTAATCCTTTGACAGATAGATGATTTGCAGATACTTTCTCCCATTCTGTCAGCTGCCTTTCATTCTGTTGATAGTGTTGTTTGATGCACAAAGTTTTTAATTTTCATGAAGTTCAATTTATCTATTTTTGTTGTTGCTGTTGCCATATCCAAGAAATCACTGCCAAATCCAATGTAATGAAGCTTCTCCCTATGTTTTCTTCTAAAAGTTTAATACTTTTAGTTTTTAAGTTTCAGTCTTTGACCCAGTTGGGGTTATTTTTTGTATAGGGTATAATGTAAGGGTCTAACTTCACTATTTTGCAGGTGAATACCCAATTTTCCCAACACTGTTTGTTGAAAAGACTGTCCTGTCTTTGGGGGGTAGTAACCATTCTTCTTTGAGTTTGATAGACTTTGTTCCCCTAAACCCTACAGATTCCATGTAGCTCTCGGTAGATTTACGTCCCTGTTGCAGGAGTGAATGTGTTTTTTAACCTTTGGGATCTTCTCCTACTCCCTGCAATCACAGGAACCAAGTATAAAGTAAATTTTAGGTTGTCTGGTCAGTACCTGGGGTAAAATTTATAGTTAAAATTAGTTTAATTAATTTAAAATCCTTATATCACCCCCAGGATTACATTGCGTAACCCCTCTCAGTAACACAGAGCTGGTTCCACCTCCTGTGTCATAACTGACTGCTGGGGGGGGGGTGGGGGTGGGTGGGATAGGAAGGGAGGACCTGTGTTAATGAGCATCAGGTGCAGAGCCATTTTTATTTCTAAAAATATGAATCTATACCAATAAAACCACTTCCAGGATGGCAAGATGCTCATAAGGTGTGCTCCCTGGATACAGAGGTCATCTGTGGGAGCAGCAGAGCTCTTGCTCGCCCGCCTGCCGGGTAGCAGGTGTGCTGTTGGCACCAGAAGGATGTTTTATCCCACTCTGCAGGTGCAGGAGGTTTAAGCACGCCAGTTAAGAAGCATCTAGTGTGATGCCACTAGAAGCCACAGGTGTGGATCCCTGGCTTGTGGAGTTCAGAATCACTCCTGGTCTACCCTTGTCCTGCTTTTCTTTGGGGAGACCTTGGCCTTCCGATCTCAGTGTGGCTTTGGCCTCAGATCCTCTCCCTGTGGTTTGGCTTCTGGACAGCCGGAGCTCTTTCATTCTTGGGTTGTTATCTGTTGAGACTTGGTTTGCTTTCAGGTTAACTTCTCGGTTTGGCCTGATGAACTGTTGGGCTGCCCGGCTGCCCGGCTCCCACCCGTGTGTGCCAGGCTGCTGCGGGGCAAGGTCTTACCTCCCCCTTGGCTAAAAAGCCCATTCTGGAGGGTTCTCAGACTATAGGACTTTGCCCCATTGACCCTGGATGCAGCTTGGTTTCTTCTCAGGGCTGAGCTCCTCTGGAGACATCCTAGTCTCTCCTGTAGAAGAAAACTTCCCAAATCCCTTCTGACATCCCACCTGGGTCTCATTGCCCACCCTGTTCAGTCTGGCCCTAACAAGGTTCCTCCTGCTAATAGAAGGGTCTACAGCACGTGCTCTCTGGTCAGGCCGTGGGTGGGGCTGCTCTGTAGGGATCCAATTGCAGGCAAGCGGCCGGGGGCGGGGCGGTGGGGGTAGGGTGGGGTGGGGGGGTGAGTGCGCACCTACTGCGCAGGCGCAGCTGCCGCTCCCACGCCAGATCATGGCACAGGGGGCGGAGCATCTCTGCTCACATGGCCCGCCCCTCCATCGTCAACTGCGTGTTGGAGGCGGAGCTTCTGCACGCAGCCCTGAGCCGAGGTGTAGGGCCGCCATTTTGCAATAGGCTTCTTGGTCGGAGGTGTGTGGCACGAAGTTTCTGCACGCGGTGTCTGGGTAGCCAGCCGACTAGACTCAGCACAGGGGAAACAAGGTCAGATTCTTATTTCATCACCCAGGTTCTGTTTTATTTCCCGGGAGTTGTGAAGGGGCTTTGCTGGTGACGACCTGAGTGGACCCTCCGTGGCCCCTGACGGCACCTCTTGTGTTCGGGGTTCTGTTTCCCATTGTCGTGGTATAGCTCGTGTGTCCATTTGTGAAAGGTCCAGTCGGCCTCAGGGGGACTCTGCACTGGGGAGTTGGCCTTCCCAGGGCCGCCCATGTCTGGAGGTTCTGGGCTGACCATCTCATGCCTCTTGGAACTCCGAGGGCGTCTCGTCAGCAGGTTCGCAGTCAAAAGCCAAACTCAGCAAACCAGTCATAGCAGTCGTTTCCACGAGGGCCTTCCATCCACATGTGTCCGCCCCTGGGGTTTGGGAGGGGGCGGAGGGAGGCGGGCACCCGTGGTTCCTGCCCGTCCCCAGCGCCCAGACTTCCCAGGCGGGTGGCGCGGCTCACGAGGGTCTGTTCCCGTGCACGGTGGACAGACACTGGCTCCTGTTCACGACCCTTGGAGGGAACCGTTGAAATCCTCGACTCGTGGTCAGTGTGAGGAGATCGAGAAAGCTCAAGTGGTTTCCCTGAGGACATAGGGATCCCCAGCCAGTGGCTGGCCGTCCCTGCCCTGCCTGGTCCCAAGCTCGTCTTCTCACGCCCCACCACACAGGTGTCTGGCAAAATGCTGAAGTAGGAAAATCTCTTCTCTGCTGCTTTCAGCACTCCCCAACCTCCCCCTCACTCCATCCATGAAGCTGCAGCTCACTCCAGGGCCTCCTTTGGCCCTGGGCTCTTGGGTGTAATCCTAAATTACAGTTCATCCTCCTAATTTTTCTCTTCTTTCTGAAATAATTGGTCCCAGGGCCATCCCGGCAGTCTAGGGCTGGACTGGGTCATTCATAGAGCAAAAGGGCTGCGGTGTCAATAGGAAATAATGACTCCAGACAGCTTCCCTTTTATTAAAGTGTTTGCACTTTAACAAAACCCTAGCTCTGAGGACTGTTGGGAGGAATTCAAGGTACGTAACAGCCCTGGAATGGAAAATATTTTTGCCTGGGGCTCGTTGATGTCCTACAGATCTGTGGTCACATAGCAGAGACCAGTGCCAGTGGGCGGGGACCACAGTGCTGATGGCCTGCGGTGGGGAGAGGGAAGCCATCCTCTCTTTTTTGACTCCCTTTCCCTAAGTACTGTGATGAGATGGAAGGACTCTGTGGTCAGCACTCTAAGCACTTTGATAAGATCAGAGACATTGACATCACCTTCAAGGAGCCAGACAGGAAGGCAGGGTGACAGAGCAGCAGGAGATCATCCTGGAGCAAGCAGATAGGGTTTAAATCTGAGATCTGCCTATGCTCTAGACGAGTGGTCCACAACCCTTTTTGGCACCGGGGGCTGATTTTGTGAAAGATAGTTTTTCCACAGACCAGGGATGGGGTGGGGTGGTTTCAGGGTGTTTCAAGTGTATTGCATTTATTGTGCTCTTTATTTGTAATCTGATGCCACCACTGATCTGACAGGAGGTGCTGTCGTTGGTCTGGAGGTTGGGGACCCCTGCCCTGGACAGCCACCGCCCTCTCTGGGCCTTAGTTCCATGAGGCAGGGAAACTACTACTTACTTCACAGGTCTGCAAGATTAAGGGAGTCTTGGCTCAGAGGTTAAAGCGTCTGCCCGTATCTGCCCGCAATGCGGAAGACCTGGGTTCGATTCCTGGGTCTGGAAGATCCCCTGGAGAAGGAAATGGCAACCCATTCCAATATTCTTGCCTGGAGAGTCCCATGGACAGAGGAGCCTCGTGGGCTGCAGTCCACGGGATTGCAAAGAGTCAGACACGACTGAGCGACTTCATTTTCACTTTTGTTTGCGTGGTTAGTTACAGGTATCCTGGAAGAATGCCCAGCACATGGCGTCTCAGAAAGTGCCAAATGCCAGTGCACTGTCCACCTTTTGTGTTAATGTATGTTACAGACTATTTGAGGCCCCCAGATTCACATGTTGAAACCCTAATCCCTAATGAGATAATGAGGTGGTATTTGGAGTGGGGCCTTGAGGGGGTAATTAAGTTGAGAGCAAGGACCTCCTGATTGAATTCATGCTCCTATAAAAACAGGCAGGAAAGAACTAGCTGCTTGTCTCTGCTCTTCACTAGGTGAGGGCTCAGTGGGAAGATGAAGACAAGAGCTCGTGGAACACTGGATCTGCCGGACCTTGATCTTGGATGTCCAGCCCCCAGAGCTGTGAAAAGTAAGTGTCTGGTCTCAGCCTCGCCATCTGTGGTATATCTCTTACAGCGCCTGCACTGGGGATGGCGTTTTGGCACAGTTTCAAAAGTCCTCGCAACATAGTTGACCTTCTGGAGTTCTTTCCTTGTTTTTCCCAGTTAAAATAATTCCTTGAGTGCCGCCGCCTCCTTCAGTCACATCTTAGCCAGATGTCACAGTTTTGGGGATGTAGGCCAGGTCTTTTCGGGAGTGGTGATATAGGACTTGTCCTGCCTGGGCCTCATTCTCACCCTGAAGTGGTGGTTCTGACCTAGATGATGGCAGAGTTGTTACAGGTGTGAGAACAAGACCTCTGTGGGCCTTGTGATGGGAGGAGGCAGCACCTGGGCTTGTCCACCCAGACATACATTGAGAACCAGATGGAGCGACTGTATCAGCCAGGAAGGGTGGCCACCATCCCTGTGTCGTGTACATGGGCAGGTGGGAGTCAGTCCATTGTCATCAGGTGAGATAACACCTGTGAGACATCAGGTGTTGTCATCAGGTGAGATCTCAGGTGAGATCACCTGAGAATCCTTAAGATGCAGCTGGCAGAGAGCGCCAGAGAGCCAGCAGCCTCCCTCTTGGGCAGTTCTAGTCACACATGCCTCCTGGCAGTGAGTGGACATGAGCCATAGTAGGACATGGGGCCAGAGTCCCTGGACAGGTGTTTCTAGCTAGGCCTCAAGAAAAACAGTAAAGGAAGAGTGGAGATGACGTCTCCTCCTGACAGATGCGGGCCCTCCCTGGGAGCCCAGAACCTTGGAGCTGGGCAGCAGGGTTTTGGGGAGATGGTGGGAAAAGCAGTCAGGAGCTGTCTCCTTGCTGCAGCTGGCTGGAAGGCACAAGGCAGCGTGCAGGAGGCAGAAGTGCCAGCAGGAAGGAGTGAGAGGGCTTTAAGGGAGTTCTGTAGTTTGTAAGCAGCCTGACAGCAGGTAAGCCTAGAACGTCCAAGTGCCACTGACTTGGGGAAGCCTGGGCTGGTGTGACGACCAGGGAAGCAGGGGTTCCATTCCCACCATTAGTGAGTTCTTTACAAGGCTGTTCCTAACATGTGGCAGCATGGACAAATCTCAGAAACAGTTGAATGAAAGAAGGAAGATAGAACAGTACGTGTGGTGTGATTCCATTTATGATGAAGGTCAAGAAGAGAAATCTAGGCTAGCAGAAGTGTGTGCAACTGACTGGTCTGATGGGAGTGTTCCCTATCTCTATGAGATGGGCATTACCTGGGTGTAAAACTCAATAGACAGTACACCTAAAATCAGTGTGTTTTACTGATTTAAATTATGCCCCAGGAAATCAGTAAATACACAGATACGTCCAGTTGTACAGAGCATTGTGCTGGGTGTCTGTAAGCTACAAGAATAAATCAGATAAGAATCTACCCTAAGGAAGTAGGAAACAGATAATTGTGGAGACAAGATAAAAGACCCGGTCCCCACAAGTCGTTGTACAGGATATCCAGGACTTCCCTGGCGGTCTAGTGGTTAAGACTGCGGGCTTCCACTGCAGGGGGCACAAGTTTGATCCCTGGTTGGGGAACTAAGATCCCACAAGCCGCTGGGCATGGACAAAAGAAAAAAATGCATGGGGCACTTGCCTGGGCCCATGCTACTTGTGGTGAGCCCCGTATACATTTCCCCAACTGGAGCCAGTGTTGAGG
Organism: Tragelaphus eurycerus; assembly: GCA_935064755.1. Taxonomy (NCBI): domain Eukaryota; kingdom Metazoa; phylum Chordata; class Mammalia; order Artiodactyla; family Bovidae; genus Tragelaphus; species Tragelaphus eurycerus. The sequence goes on from CAKXYN010000023.1 coordinate 22,360,334, forward strand.
CTGGACTGGCCCTTATGGTTCTTTTTTTTTTTTTTTTTTTTAATTAAAAAAAAGCTGGTAATACTATCCCTAAGAGAGGTAAGTGCAAAGTGGTGTCAGAAGAGGAGGATGACTTCCGTCATGGGGCGCTTCGTAGAGGAGGCAGCATTCGAGCTGGACTTGGAAGGAGTTGGGCAAGAACATTCTGGGTGGAAGCAGCAGCAGAATAAAGGCAGAGTGAGAGATTGTCTAGGAAACTGTAGATTGTTCCCTTTGGTTGAGACATAGGTCATAAGATGGGAACAGTGGAAAAGAAAGATTAGGAAGTGGAGAAGCAGGTAGGATCCATTTGTATAGTGTCTTGAACATCAGGCAAGAGTATAGATTTTATTAGTAAGCAACTAAGAGGTTTTTATTTTTGGATTGCAGTTTTGTTTTTATACAATTTTAAAGGTTATTTTCAATTTATCCTCTTTACAAAATGTTGGCTGTATTGCAGCGTTGTACAATACATCTATGAGCCTGTCTTAGACTTGATAGTTTGTACTTCCTGCTCCCCTACCCCTATATTGCCTGCCCCTGCCAGTAACCGCTAGTTTGTTCTCTATATTTGTGAGCCTGCTTCTTGTTTTATTCGCTAGTTTGTTGTATTTTTTAGATTCCTCATATAAGTGATATCATACAGCGCTTGTTTTTCTTTGACTTATTTCACTTAGCACAGTGCCCTCCAAGTCCATCCATGCTAATGGCAAAATTTTTGTTGTTTTTAATGGCTGAGTAGTATGCCCTTGTGAATATATATTTTATGTATATATGTATAATATATTATTATTCATTTGTTGATGGACATTTAGATATTTCCATGTCTTGGCAATTGTAAATAATGCTGCTATGAACATTGGGGTGCATGTATCTTTGCAAATTAGTGTTTTTGGTATTTTTAGGATAGATACACAGAAGTAGAACTGCTGGGTCGTACGGTAGTTCTACTTTTAACTTTTTGAGAAACGTTCATGCTGTTTTTCACAGTAGCTGCACTAATTTACATTCCTGTCAACAGTGTACAAGGGTTCTTTTTTTTTTTTTTCTACATTCTTGGCAGCATTTGTTATTGTGGACTTTTTGATGATACCTATTCTGACAGATGGGAGATGATATCTCATTGCGGTATGGATTTGCATTTCCCTAATGATTAGCAAAGCTGAGCATCTTTTCATGAACCTGTTGGCCGTCTACATTTCCAGCTGAAGGGTTTTCAGCAGAGATGTGACACTGGTGCAGTGTGCAGGTTAGACCTTGGGGAGGGGTCACTGTGGCTGGTTTTTGTGGCCATTTAGTGTCTTGCTACCCAAAGAATGATCCATGACCAGCAGCACTGGCATCGCCTGGGAGCTTGTTAGAAAGGCCTACTATCCAGTCAGTCACCAAGTGAATCAGACTCTGCATTTTAATAAGATCCCTGGGTAATCATCAAAGTTTTAAAAAGCACGGTCTACATGTTAGATAATCAAATCATGGTCTTGGGTGGGAACAGAGTGGGAAGGTCTGAATCAGTCCTTTGTTACCTGAAATCCTGAGCACAGTAGGGGAGTGTGTGTATAGATATTGGATCTTTACATTGTTTTCTGAAGTGACTGGAAGAACAGTTTATTTTTGGAGGCTAGGGAAAAGCAAACAAAATTCAGGGTAAAAAATCCAAAGCAGAAATACTGTGCTGCTCTGTTTCACTGGCATCTTACAGTGAAAGCCTCTGTGGCTTAGTAATGGGAAAATCAATATGCTTGTACCATGGAGAGTGGAAGCCAGATTATTTCATTTGAATAATTTATCATCTGCTTGCATTAAAAATTGAAAACTTGCCAACTTTTGAGGCTTTTAAAAGGTTATGGTCCCTTTCTAGCCCTTCCTGGCTGCCATTTTAGTCTGACTCTCCGTATGCTTTGCCAAACTTTATCAAACAAAAAGCATAGAGAAGGAAATGGCCACCCACTGAAGTATTCTTACCTGGAAAAGTCCATGGACAGAGGAGCCTGGCGGGCTACAGTCCATGGGGTTACATGACTGAGCATGCGTGCATGAGGTGGAGGGAGATGGGTTGGTAGCAATAAACTGGTAGAACTAAAAAAACAAAAAGCAGCTTTCTCTGAATTCTCCTGCTTTGGATCCCTCCCTGGCCAGCACCAGAGTCTTGACTTGTTAGTGAAGAAGCGAGAGGCGAGGGAAAGGTAGGCCTGCTCCCCTCAAAGACCAGCTCCCTTCTTCCTTCACCGGCGTGGTGGGAGTCAGCCTCACTGGGAGTCTCACATTACCTCCCTTTGAGTGATGGAGAAAAGATGGAAGGGGAAAAGAAAATTGGGCCACTCTGAACACACTAAGAACTCAGTGGAGGTGTGAGGATCTACATTTTCCACCCTACCCAGACACACAGGGAATATATGGGAGACAGGTCTTGTTCTCCTCGACCTCAAATCTAACATCAGGTTCCAGGGAATGCTCCCAAGGAAGTCGTGAAATAAACAGGAGCAACCAGCAGTGCTGCGTAAGGACTCCCAGGCCATCCTCCAGTGAGTGTTGACAGGTGTGCTTTAGTGACTGGGTTGGGTGGAACAGAAACCCAGTTCAGCAGAGAGAAGAGCTCACTGAAGGCAGGACCCCTTGTCTAGTCAGCCCACAGTGTCGTACTCTTCTGCAGACAGGTTGCATGAGTTTGATGAATTATTTCATTGATTTAAGCCTCAGTTTCTCATTTGCACAGTATGGATTAAAAAACACCACAATGTAGGGATATGGACAGAACTACTGAGATGGGGTTCTACCACAGTTAGCACCCGAAGCCACTGGCAGACTCCTGGCCCATAAGAGCATCTGCAGAGCCCACGAGACCCTCAGATAAACACCAAGAGGAGCCCATTCCTCTTGTACCAAGAAGCAAATAGGCCTCCATCTTATTCCAGGAGTGGGTTGAGAGTTTTGGGTGAAGAACATGGAAATGGACTAAATTTATTGAGTGTCTTTTAAATTTTTACAAAATTGTATGTTGGAGTATAGTTGACTTACAATGTTGTGTTAGTTTTAAGTGTACAGCAGAGTGATTTAGTTATATATCTATTCTTTTTCAGATTCTGTTCCCATCTAGGTTATTACAGAATACTGAGAGTTCCCTGTGCTATATATCAGGTCCTGTTGGTTATCTGTTTTGTACCTAGTAGCATGTGTATGTTCAGCCCAACCTCCTGATTTATCCTTCCTCCTCTTTCCCCTTTGGTAACCATACGTATGTTTTCTGTGTCTGTGATTCTTGTTCTGTTTTGTAAATAAGTTCGTTTCTATCATATTTGAGACTCTTCATGTATGTGATAGCATATGATACATTGTATTTCTCTTCTCTGGCTTACTTCATTTAGCATGATAATCTCTAGGTCCCTCCATGTTGCTGCAGATGGCATTATTTCATTTTTTTTTATGGCTGAGTGATACTCCAGTATATGTATGTACCACATCTTTATTCATTTGTCTGTCAGTGGACATTTAGGTTGCTTCCATGTCCTGGCTATTGTACATAGTGCTGCAGTGAACACTGGGGTGCATGGATCTTTTGGAATTTTGTTTTTTTCCAGATAAATGCCAGGAGGAGGGTTGTAGGATCATATGTTTTTAGTTTTTTAAGGAACCTTCATACTGTTTTCCATAGTGGCTTCAGTTTACATTTCCACAATGGTGTGGAAGGGTTTTTTTTCTCCACACCCTCTCCAGCGTCTACTGTTTTATTTTGAATGTATCTTTAGGGGAGGTGTTCTTTTCTGTATCCCAGTCAATCAAACACCACGGTCCCCAGAACACTAAGAAAGTCAAGCATAGATCTGGTGCAGGCAGAGCAGGCTTCACCGGAAGCCCAGGGCCTGGACCCTGACCTCCCAGCCCCTCAGCCCCTGCTGAGGCTCGTGGATTATGGATAAAGCAAAAAGAAGGTTCTGTTGTCCTCATTCATGTTACTCGGGTTAGAACCTCCCCAGGAAAAAGAGAAGAATGATTCCAAGACTCCTACCTCCTATGTTTGATAAGTTGCTAATCAAAAACATCTCTAAAAATTTTTCAAAAGTTGAAATTCCAGAACTGTCTCAGAACTATTACAGATTTCCTGGTCTGTGTTAGAATGTGCAGAAACTACCTCCAGTGTCAGCAAAAGAAGAATCTTTCCAAGAATTGTTGTTCAGTCACTAACTTGTGTCCAACTCTTTGTGACCCCATGAACTGCAGGACACCAGGCTTCCCTGTCCTTCACTATCTTCCAGAGTTTGCTTAAACGCATATCCATTGAGCCAGTGATGCCATCCAACCATCTCATCCTCTGTTGCCCTCTTCTCCTCCTGCCCTCAATCTTTTCCAGTATCATGGTCTTTTCCAATGTGTTGGCTCTTTGTATCAGGTGGCCAAAGTATTGGAGCTTCAGCATCAGTCCTTCCAATGAATATTCAGGGTTGATTTCTTTTAGGATTGACTGGTTTGATTTCCTTGCTGTCCAAGGGACTCTCGAGTCTTCCCCAGCACCAAAATTTGAAAGCATCAATTATTCGGCATTCAGCTTTCCTTATGGTACAACTCTCACATCTGTACATGACTCTTGGAAAACCCATAGCTTTGACTGTATGGACCTTTGTCGCCAAAATGATATCTCTGCTTTTTAATACACTGTATAGGTTTGTCATTGCTTTTCTTCCAAGAAGCAAGGGTTTTTTGATTTTATGGCTGCCGTCACCATCCACAATAATTTTGGAGCCCAAGAAAATAAAATCTGTCACCGTTTTCACTTTTCCCCCATGCATTTGCCATGAAGTGATGGGACCCAATGCCGTGGTCTTAGTTTTTTGAATGTTGACTTTTAAGCGAACTTTTTCACTCTCCTCTTTCCCCTTCATCAAGAGTCTCTTTAGTTCCTCTTAGCTTTCTCTCATTAGAGTGGTATCTACATATCTGAGGTTGTTTGTATTTCTCCTGGCAATCTTGATTCCAGCTTGTGATTCATCCAGCTTGGTATTTCCCATGATGTACTCTGCATATAAGTTAAATAAGCAGGATGACAGTATGCAGCCTTGTTATACTCCTTCCCCAATTTGGAACCCGTCCATTGCTCCATGTCTGCTTCTAACTATTGCTTCTTGACACACATATAGGTTTCTCAGGAGGCAGGTAAGGTGGTCTGGTGCTCCCATCTCTAAGAATTTTCCACAGTTTGCTGTGATCCACACAGTCAAAGGCTTTAGCGTAGTCAGTGAAGCAGAAGTAGATGTTTTTCTGGAATGCACTTGCTTTTTCTATTATCTAGTGAATGTTGGCAATTTGATCTCTAGTTCCACTGCCTTTTCTAAATCCAGCTTGTACATCTGGAAGTTTTGGTTCAGGTACTGCTGAAGCCTAGCTTGAAGGATTTTGAGCATTACCTTTGTAGCAAGTGAAATGAGCACATTGTATGATACCTTGAACTTTTTTTAAACTTTCTGAATATATCCGTTAAAAGAAGTGTATATTCTTTTGGGGGAATCTGAAAGATACAGTTTTGATGAGAAATAAGCTTGACCTAGAAAGTTGGTTTTTCCTCTTCATATGGTCACATTTTTGCTTGTGAATTTATGATGTTTGCCTGCTTTTCTGTTTCTGTGTGTGTTCATCCACTCAGTAAACGTTTTGCACGCGCAGTGCCTGTGGAGGTGGGAGCACGAACTATGGATACGGCCCCTCCCTCAGGATGCTTGTGCAGGAATTCAGGCCGTCCCCCTGGTCCTGACTGCCTGAGTCCACCGTTTGCTGTTCAGGAGAAATTTAAAGCACTCTAATATCTCAGTGGGCTTCCCTGGTGGCTCAGCGGTGAAGAATTCACCTGCCAAAGTAGGAGACTCGAGTTTGATCCCTGGGTGGATAAGATCCCGTAGAGAAGGAAATGGCAACCCACTGCCTTATTCTTGCCTGGGGAAATCTCTGGGAAAGAGTCGAACACGACTTAGTAACTGAACAGCAGCAGTACCCGGATGACTCCTCATGTCATCTTCACTGTCAGTCCCGCTCTGATCTTGAGCGCTGATTTCAGTAAACAGGCACTCCCCTTCACTTGCAGATGGCAGGTGGACCTCGTGGTGTGAGCCCTGGGACATGACTGGCAGAACTCCAGCCATGGCTCAGCTCTTTAACCAGTTGTGGGGTGAGACTTTGGATGGGTTACAGAAGTCCTCTAAGCTTTAGTGTCTTGGCTGTGAAATGGATTTGTTGGGAGGCCTTCATGAACTGACTTCTGAGAAGTGCTGGATTCACGGCCTCGAACAATGAGTGTCTGATAAATGATGGCCGTTGTTGCTGTTATCCCGTCATTATTTAACTGGTCCAGTCCTTTAACCTGGGTGCTTGAGTCTCTGCCCTAGTATCTTGGCCTATCTGAAACTAGAATCTTGCCTGACTCATTCAACAAAAATTTCCCCATCAGTTTACATTGTGAAATGTTCATGCATAAAGAAAAGCTGAAGGATTTTAGTGACTACGTATCTACCATCCGCCTAGACTTTGCTATTAATACTTTACCATTCTTGTTTTTTTCATCATCCCTCTTCCCATCTATCAATTCATTTACATTTTTGGATGCATTTATGCTTTTTTTCTTTTGAGATAAGACTCAACAATTAATGCAACATTCAGATCTTTGTGGTTGTCATTTGTTGAGTTTTGCTAACTGCCTACATAGTGAAAGTGAAAGTTGCTCAGTCGTGTCTGACTCTCTGTGACCCCATGCAATTCTCCAGGCCAGAATACTGGAATGGGTAGCCTTTCCCTTCTTCAGTGGATCTTCCCAACCCAGGGATCAAACCCAGGTCTCCCGCATTGCAGGCGGATTCTTTACCAACTGAACCACAAGGGAAGCCCAAGAATACTGGAGTGGGTAGCCTGTCCCTTCTCCAGGGGATCTTCCCGACCCAGCAATCAAACTGGGGTCTCCTGCATTGCAGGCAGGTTCTTTACCAACTGAGCTGTGAGGGAAGTGTAACCCTAAACTCCAACTTGTCAAGGTCAGGGCATTCACATACCGCAGAAAGTCCCCTCATGCTATTTCCTGTGGTTCTTAGCTGCTCCCTCCCCAAATGTAACACTGATCCGATACTTTTTTATATTATAGAGTTTTCTTTTTTGATGGATCCTTCTCTTTTCATTCAGTAGGTTTTTTTTTTTTTGCCTACTCTGGGATTTCAAATAAATGGGATCATTCAGTATGCACAGCAGCAGGACATGTTCTTTTTGGTCTGACTTTCACTCAGCTTGGTGTTTTTGAGAGTCATTCATGTGTTTTGTATATCTCGAATTTGTTTCTTTTTCTTGCTGAGAACTGTCACATTGTGTGAACATACTGTATACCTTTGTGTATCCATCTCCCTGCTGATGGATAGTTTCCAGTTTTGGAAACATATAAGTTTCCGTTTTGGATATTACCAGTATGCGCAGTCTTTCATAGGTCTTTTGTAGATGTGTTTAATTTCATTGGATAAATGCCTGGAATGGAATTGCTGGGCCATAGGGCAGGTGTCTGTTTAGTCTTAACAAGAAACTACTAGCTACCACTCTACACCCTCCAACAATACATGAGGTCTAGTTGCTTCACTTCCTCCCCAGCGTTTGGTGTTAGTGAGTTTAATTTTACTAATTTTGGTGCCTGTGTAGTGCTATCTCTTTTGGTATTAATTATTTGCATCTCCTTGACAACTAGTGGTATTGAATAATAAATGTTTCCTTATTCTCAAGTCATAAGAATGTGTATTTTACCCTGAAGGCCTATTGCATTGTCTGTATATTGGGAGGTAGTTGAGGTTTATCTTTCTTGTATGAGTATCCAGTTGTTTCTATACCATTTGTTGAAAAGACTTTTCTCTCTCCTTTGCATTGCTTTGGCACCTTTGTCAAAAGTAAAACGAATATTGGCCTCTGTTCAAGATGGTGTGATTGGCACCAGATTTACCAGAGCTGTAAAACTCTAGGCACCTGGACAAGATCTGGGAAACGATGGTTCCCATGTTGAACAAGAGGCAGCACAGGAAAGGCAGCCCTGTATGAGGGGAGACGAGGGAGGTGAGCCCACGACAGCTTCCACTGACCACCTGGAGGGTCTCCAAGCTGCAGCACAGGGAGGGCCCAGACAGGGCCTGGTGGTCTCTCCCTTAATTGAGGAGTCAGAGGAGAGGGAAGGTGAAGGCAGCTACAGTTTCCAAGACAGAATGCCGAAGAGGGGAGGGGGCTCTGGGAGATGCAGAGGGACCAGAGATGGGGCTGCACTGGCCAGGCATGGGGCAGCCTGCATCATCAGTGCAGGTCGGCTTTGGGTTTGTGGTTCCCCGGAGGCTGCACTGCTCTGCCCTCCAGCACTGGTCTGCTGGAGCTTGTGCCTCCTGTGAGGTCTGTGGTGTCGGGGTTTCCTTGGTGTCCTTCCTCCACTTGCTCCATCAAGCCCCAGAGGTCTGCCTTGGGGTGGGGCGCCCTCTCTCCAAGACTGCTGCGGCTCCATACCCCATGTTAGGCTTGTAGGGGGAGGTGGGGGCTCTCTGTTCCTCTGGTCCTTTGCGTTGGGCAGGTCTTCTGCTCAGCCACCATCTTGTGCCCAGGCATCTGGTTACTCTAAACTGTGCTGAGGCCAAACTTAGGAGTTTATTTAATTGTAAACCAACTATCTTCCAATTTAAAAGTAGTAATAAAAAAGGATTCAGTCAACGTTTTAGCTGCTTTCTAAGAACGCCCTGCTTTCCATGGCAGATGTCTTCCCTCCACCAAAGGTGATCAGCAGCGTGTACTGTCCTTCCTCGGGGATCTTGTCACTCTAGGATTATGTTCCCCTCTTTGATGGGCTCCAGAGAAGCTGTTGTCAGAGAAGGCAATGGCACCCCACTCCAGTACTCTTGCCTGGAAAATCCCATGGACGGAGGAGCCTGGTAGGCTGCAGTCCATGGGGTCGCTAGGAGTTGGACACGACTGAGCGACTTCACTTTCACTTTTCACTTTCATGCATTGGAGAAGGAAATGGCAACCCACTCCAGTGTTCTTGCCTGGAGAATCCCAGAGACGGGGGAGCCTGGTGGGCTGCCGTCTATGGGGTCGCACAGAGTCGGACACGACTGAAGCGACTTAGCAGCAGCAGCAGCAGCAGAGAAGCTGTTGTATGTTAGTGTGTCTGGCTTTTTCCTGTTGTTGGGGCAGAAGCTGAGCTCTCTCTCAATGAGTAGGGTGGAGTCCTCCTTACTCATTTTAACAAACTCTTACTAAGAGCCTTGCTTGCCAGGCTGTGCTCATGCAGAGGGGAGAAAGGCATGGTCTCTGACGTCTGCTCATGGAGGATCTAGTATACTGGGTGAGTGTTGGTTCCAGCAGAATGTGTTCCCTGCTGGCGTGATGACAATGTTGGGAACAGTAGAGGAGCCAGCACCGGGGCCTGTGGGGCTGTCAGTGCCAGCGTTTCACCTCACGGCGGAGCAGCGGCTTCCAGGAGGGCAGAGGGGGCGAGCACGCCCTGGACAGGGAAGCACCCGGCCTGAAGGCACCAAGGGATGTAAGGGCGTGGCTGTCCTTGGGGGCCCTGGCCCCGAGTCCCAGGTTTACTTGCTGCAGAAGTTCCCTGACGGTCACGGCCTCAGAGACCAGGCCTCTCTTGGGTGCCACCCAGCTGTCTTGATTTTCTACCAGACAGCACCTCACACACGCACACAGGCAAGTGGGCCTCCCTGGGCTCCCGCTGTCCTCGTCACAGCCTGGTCCACACACCTGTGCTATGCCAGCCCCGTGTCCTTCTCATCACCCCACCAGACTGCATGCTTCTCAGGGGCAGTGAGGGTTTTCCCATCCCTCCATCCACAGTGCCCAGCCAGTGCCTGCCTTGGCACAAGCCCAGAAAGTGCCGGGTAAACTGGAATCAAATACCTTTCCTATACACCCTGTCAGGATGATTGGACCCCTTTCTGGCTCTTTGGGTCTGAATGGTGCTCCTGCCAAAAAAGTGCAAATCTAGGGGGTTGGCATACAGATTATGGGGTCGTTTATTTTCAGTTGAAGAGAGGAGATCATCTAATCCAACTTCCTTCTGGGACCCAGGCTTTGTCTTTTCTAATTGTTACCTTTTAGTGCACTAAACTGTTCATCCATTCCCTCGCCCAGTGATGCTCTGATTGTGGCACTCACTGTGTAAATCTGGAATGATCTCAGCTTCTACCTAGGAGGGTAAGGAATTGCTTGCTCTGCAGCACGGGTTCCGTTTATGATTCTGCAGAGAGCAGGTATGCTATGCTATGCTATGCTATGCTATGGTATGCTATGCTAAGTCACTTCAGTCGTGTCCGACTCTGTGCGACCCCATAGACGGCAGCCCACCAGGCTTCCCCGTCCCTGGGATTCTCCAGGCAAGAACACTGGAGTGGGTTGCCATTTCCTTCTCCAATGCATGAAAGTGAAAAGAGAAAGTGAAGTCGCTCAGTCATGTCCAACTCTTAGCGATCCCATGGACTGCAGCCTACCAGGCTCCTCCGTCCGTGGGATTTTCCAGGCAAGAGTACTGGAGTGGGGTGCCATTGCCTTCTCCGAGAGAGCAGGTAACTTAGGCTTAAACTGAGGAAACAATGGAGACAGATGTGACAAATGTTTTCAAATGTGACATTCTTTCCCATGGGAAATACTCTCAAATGTGTTTGTTTCTGCCTTTTGCTTTCCTCTGCTCCTTGCCTCTTGCCAGCAGAAAAATGTCATATTTTTACAGAATGTAGCTCACTCTTGGGTACATGGGAGAGAAGGATAACTTGAGATCGAAAACATTACAATTTTCAAACTAGAAGTTAATTGTGGAGAAGTTTAGGTTATCAGGTGAAATGTAAAGGATAGTTTCTCTGTGTATGCACAGTTCAGTAATTCCTAAGATGTTTATGATAAGTAAAGCAGCAGTTATTTATAGTGAGACTTTATTGATAATTGTGGTTGCAGAGCTGAAGGAGAAAAGAGATCTGGGCTGGGAAGGCACAGAAATGGCTCCAGAGAAGTGACAGCGAGGCGAGTTCTTGGGGCCGGCCTTCCGGAGAACGAGCAGCGGGTGCTGGGGCACTGGGCTCACTGGTGCATCAAGTCTAATCTCCCAGCTATAGCTAAATGCCCGTTTTCTTTCTGTCTCCCACTCTATGTCCTCTATATTTTCCCTTTATTTTTAAATGAAACCACCCCACCACCTAAAACACGAACTGTCCCCAGATTACAGGTTCATGTTATCATCTCCTTCCCTATATAAAGGACTTCCCTGCTGGCTCAGGTTGTAAAGAATCTGCCTGCAGTGTAGGAGACCCAGGTTCAATCCCTGGCTCAGGAAGATCCCCTGGGGAAGGAAATGGCAACCCACTCCAGTACTCTTGCCTGGAAAATCCCATGGACAGAGGAGCCTGGCGGGCTATAGTCCATGGGGTCACAGAAAGTTGGACATGCCTGAGCACAAGTATGTGTGCAGTGCTCAGGGACTTCAGACAGCTTCCATTAAGTAGGTCCATTAAGTACTTCACAAGTAGTCATCAGAGCAGATCCAGCCTTGGAAGGGTCTGAGGGTTATACAATTGGATGGCTCTTCAACAGAAAATATTTTAATCCTATAATTTTATATAGATAACAAATGTCCATACGAACACATTGCTAGAATCCCTCCCTTCTGTCTCAACAGAAGTCTATGAAAATGCAAGGCCTGGAGCTTAAATTTCATTGGCTTCACAGTAAATCTGCCTCTGGAGATGACATTTGAATTGGGTTTTGAAGGTTGTCTAAGAGTTTGCAGACAAAGAAGGAATAACCCACCTGGAAAAGCTATTAGTATTCCCAAGTGCCAAAGATGTGACAGTGATGTGTGCATCACTGCATTGATGACATGGAGTTGAGTGATGGAACGATTGATGTCAGTGGAATTGATCTGGGGACAGATTGGCCATAGCTTTGGTGTACTGAGAAGCTTTGGTTATAGTCTATGTCATGTGCTTAGGTGGGTTTTATTCAAAGGAATAATATGACCAGATCCATTTTGTTTAATGTTAGCAGAGGAGTCTGGAGACCTCTCCTCTCATGGGCCGTGGTTCCTGGTAAGGATGCAAAGAAGAATCCAAGATCTTAGCCATTGCAAGAAAGTTTATTGATGATAAGGAAACAAAGAACAGAGAGGGCATCTCAAGAGAGAAGTGGGCCACACCAAGGGAGGTAGTGGCCCATGAAGACTGGGGTACAGTTTTTAAGGCAACTTCATTTGCATAATCCTGGGGGGTCGTTGATTGGCAGCCTTGATTGACAGCTGCAGGTTATATAACAAGATTCTCTACTGTGCATGTCTTTCCCATAATTCAGTCTGTTATAATTAGATGTATGTATTCATGGAATATTTATGGGCTGATAATGACCACCAGAGGTTACTTTAGTACAGGAGAGTGTAAGATGTGTGCATGTGCAGAGTAGGGAAAGTTCTGCCAGTTGGCTGGTGGGGGATTTTCTTCCATCTGACTATTTTGGAGTATTGATGGGGGCATATTTGGGGCAGGGCTGGTAAACTGCTTGGTGGGATTAGGAGGCCACTGAGCTAAGGGGACGCCTCTTCTTGCTCTCAGTTAAATTCCTGGCTGAAATTTCCCCATCAAGTGCATGGAGCCCAATTCATAGGGGAGATGGGCGTTGTTCATCCAGACTACTTCCTGCCATCCAGGGACAAAGAGGGGCCTTTGGTGTCTGTCACTTGGTAATTATGAATGAGAGGAGCTGGAAACAGGGATGTCCATGTCTGTCCGAGGGGTAATGATAGGAGGAGGTTGTCAAAGAGCCTAAAGGCTGGTATCCTTATTGTGTCAGGAGTTAGGCTTGTATCTTATTAACCTGGGAGGAAACAGACCGGGATAGTAAGTTGAGGAGGCAAGGGAGCAAGCAATAGAATTAAGAAAATACATGTAAGTGGGATAAATAGGGGCCAGAGCCACACAAAAAGGTTTCTCTGACTGATTGGAACCAGGACATAACTGTGGTTACACATTTAAGATTTAATTTGTTTCGAATAGGTTTGTGTGATTTTTCCCCATAAGAAGGAACATGTGCCCCCTTGGGCTTTGGTTAAAAGGTCAAGTGCCTGCGAGCTTTGGAGTACTACACCTCCCAATGAGCTTATTTGTGTGTGAGGTTCACCCAAGGTGGTAGACCTTTTGGACACGTGTGCATGCTAAGTCACTTACTTCAGTTGTGTCCCACTCTTTGAACTGCAGGCCACCGGGCTCATCTGTCTGTGGGAATTTCCAGGCAGGAATTCTGGAGTGGGTTGCTGTTTCTTCCTCCAGGAATTTTGGACATGGTCATGGTTACTTGAGTGAGGTACCCTGTTGCTGTGCTGGCAATGCCTGTTAGGACAGAGATGAAGGGACAGGCCCACTGCTGCCCTCCATTTTCTGTTCAGAGGTGGACTCCCATGGGGCACTGGGAGGATCCACTGACCCAGCTAATGTGTGGTATGATGTGACCCAGGGGGCATTTTCCTTTCCACCCTAGGGGCAGGCGCACATATGCTGAGGTCCCAAAGAGGCCTTGAGATAGGGGTAAGTTTCTTCCTTAGGAGTAGAGTGTAGTTGAGGACTGGTGTTACTGGCCACTGGGACTCCCAGCCGACCTCTAGGGGGAACAGAGGGTCCAAATTTGCCTGTGTGGATGCCGAAAGCAGCATAGAATTTTTAAAAGTGAGTTTGTTGTTCCCAGACCAGCAATTGTGCAAGAAGTGAGGGGTGACCAGAGGTGTTTAGTGAGTCCCATCCTGTAGAGATGGAAGCACTGCTGGTGTCTCTGGGAGGGGTTTGTTTGGCACCTGTATTTTAGAGACTAAAAAGTCATGAAATTTGGGAGGGCTAGTAGTTTTTTTGTATAGTTTAACTGCTGCTTGGATAGTTTGGTTGTGTTCCAGTGTTGTTCACTTTTGGGGGAAGGGTCAGGGTGAAGGTATGGTTGTATCATGTGGTGATGTTACCGATAAGACCCCATGGGTGATTGCCCTGAAAGCACAGAGGGGATATGAGAGCCTCGGTGAGGTTTGTTAGAACACGTCGAGGTTGTGGGGTTGATAGAGTGGCAGGAATGAGATTTAGACATTCTCGTAGAACTTGAAAAAAGATAGGCTCTACATGATCTGACCTAAAGCTTCTGGTCCTAGGATCAAGTTGGGCATCTGAGTAAGCTGAGACCCTGGACTAAGTTTCTATTGGCAAGGGTAAAATTGTCTGAAGGCTGCTGCTGGAGTTGCATGGCCAGTGGGGCGATAGGTTGTGGGCAGAAGCTCAGGTCTATGAAGAGTCCTTTGGGTCTAAGGGATGTTGAGAGAGTTTAGATTGTGTGGTGCACCAGAGGAAGGGTGAGATGAGAGTGAGTTTGGGTGGCATTTGGTTAACAATGATGTCTGGTGGAGGCCTCAGAGAGACAGGATAACTAAGATTGGGTACTGCAGGTGTGAGATAGGATTATCCACAGGAGGGCACAGCTCAGAAGAAGGAAAATTCAGTTGAGATATCAAGACTATCACATGGGTAACTGGCCATGTATTTAAAGAATTAGATTGTTACTTATCTTTGGTCCTTTTGAAGAGGAACTTAAGGGCTTCAAATGGCTCACAGGTGTAGGATGTCAGAGTGCTTCTATCTTCAGGGATGGTTTCCAAGGCTTCCCCCTGGAATGGTGAATCCTGCTGGAGGTTCCTGGAACCCTGATAGTTGCAAGTGAGGAAAGGAGGACTGGAAGAGGTCCCTCCCAAATAAGGTCCAGTTGGGACTTGGGAGACCTGTCCTTCCAGTTTCTGATAAGAACAGATGACTGAGGGCTAGGAGAGTTGATTTTTAGGCCAGTTTTCCTAAGGACCTGTTGAGACATTGAGAGTTTAGTTACATAAGATTGTAACCCTAGGGTTTCCCTGTCCATAAGGAGGTCTGATGTTGGGAAAGGATGTCTGCATAAAGCTTCGTATGGACTCAGTCTGAGGGGATCCTTTCGGGTTATTCTACTGTGAATAGGTAAAAGGGTTATTTTAGAGAAGCTTCCTGAGTTAGTTTTCAGAGGCTGTTCCTGAGGAATTGATTGGCTGTTTCTGCCTTTCCTGAGGTTTGGGGCCTCCAGGAGCATGTAAAGCAAACCTTTTGTCGAGGGCTTTGGCAATGGACTGGGTTATAGTGGAAATAAGTGAGGACCCCTTATCAGTTTGAAGGGAGTGGGGAAGGCCAAATTGGGGAACAACTTCTTGTAGAAGTTTATTGCTAACTTCTGGGCCTTTATCTGTCCTTGTAGGGCAGGCCATCCTGTGAAGGTGTCTACAGAGACTAGTAAGTACTTGTAGCTCCGGGAGGGAGGTATCTGGGTGGAATCCATCTCCCGGTCTTTCCAGGAGAAGTCCCATGTCATTGGATGGGTTGAACCAAGGCAGGATATTTATTTCCCTGGGGGATATTACAGGAACAGATCAGCCAAGGGCTGGACACCTACTGGATTACTTGATTAAGTCCTTTGCCTTTTAGGACTCTACATAGCAAGACAGAGAGGGCACCTCTCCCCAGATGTGTGAATTCATGGAGAGTCTTAATGACTTTCCATTGGAGGCTTCAGGGACAAGGAGAGTCCCATCAGAGACGTACCATCCGGATGAGTCTAGGTGGAACCCCTTCCAGGCTGCATGTCTTCTCTTCCTCCATATAGGTAGGTGGAGGAGGTGACAGTGGAACAGGAACAAGAGCTCCTGTTAAGGGGCTTCTTTAGAGACAGTCTGCTTAGCAGCTTGGTCCACAAATTGATTTCACTTTGGAAACCAGTTGGTAATGTCAGATGAGTCTTGCTGATGGCTTTTGCCGTGAACCACGGCTACCTTTTTAGGCAGGTGGATGGCCTGGTGTAACTGATTAATCTGAGGGCGGTATTTAATGGGCTGCTTTTGGAGGCTAGGTATCATCTTTCTTTCCAGAGGGCTGCATGGGCATGTTGGGTCAAGAAAGCATATTTAGAATCATTGTAAATTGTGACCCATTTTCCTTCTGCTAGTTCTAACGCTTGGGTGAGTGCAGTGACTTTGACAAGTTGTGCAGATGAGCCCTGAGGCAGAGCCTGGGCCCCAGTGATCTCACTGAGGGACATGATGGCATATCCAGCCTCGCATTTCCCTCTACTGTATAACTGCTTCCATCAGTGAACCACACCTTGTCGGTATTGGCCAGAGGCTAATCTGAGAGGTCCAGAAGGATATTTAAAGAGGCTGTCAAGACTTTGGAACAAACATGGTTATCGTCTACAAGGTTGCTGGATTGAGAGTCCTACAAACACCCACGCGTATCTGCAGGTTTTCTGAAAAAAGAATTTGATATGTGAGGATCCTGTTGTCTGAAAGCCAAGCTGAGGCCTGGTTATTAAGCGAATCTGGTACCTGATGGGCACTGAGAACCCGACTGGGTGCACCTGGGTGAACTCACGGGCCTCCTCTGTCAGGAGGGATGGTGCCCCTAGTACCCTAAGATGGGGCCAGCCCTTCACAGTGGGATCCAGCTGGTTGGAAAGGTAGGCTAATGGCTCTGGAGTTCTCCTAGCCTTTGGGTGAGGACCTGCAAGACAGCAACCCCTTTTTCGTGCATGTAAAGTTGGAACAGCTTGGAAGGGTTGGGTAATCCTAAAGCTGGAACTCTGTAAAGGAGACATTTTAAGATTTCTATGGCCTCCTGTTGGGATGGCCTCCTTGCAAGGCATATTTGATTATCTTTAGGGCTTCATATAGGGACTGCTCAATAAGACTGTAGTTGGTTATCTAAATCCTACAGTACCGGTTAAGCCCAGGAATGCTTGCAGCTGCTTGTGGGTGGTAGGAGTCTGTAGGTCGAATATAGCCTCTATAGGGTCTACTGAAAGGCTGCGCCTGCCAGGGGTCATTATTGTTCTGAGGTAGGAAGGTTGTTATTGTACTTGAACACTGTAATCCCACTGGGCCAGGAAATTAAGGACCTGAATGGCATGAAGATTGGCTTGGATTTTGGAGGGGTAACAAATCAAGATATTGTCTACACACAATATGACGGTTCCCCCTCCGGTGTTAAAGCTTGTAAATCTTGGGCAAGTGCCTATCCAAAGAGGTGGGGGCTATCCCTAAAGCCTTGGGGCAGAATAGTCCAGGTCAGTTGTTGAAGGGCTTGTGATGGAGTTTCCATTTGAATGTAAACAAGTATTGTGGTTCTGGGGCCAAAGGGGTACAGAAGAAAGCATATTTTAAATCTAGGACTGAGAGCCAGCCAGTATCTGGGGATACCTTCCCCCAAAGCATTGGGGACTGTTGGGTATAGGGGAGTTATTGCCTCATTCAGTTCAGTCGCTTAGTTGTATCCGACTCTGAAACCCCATGGACTGCAGCACGCCAGGCCTCCCTATCCATCACCAACTCCCGGAGTTTACTCAAACTCATGTCCATTGATTCGGTGATGCCATCCAAACCATCTCATCCTCTGTCATCCCCTTCTCCTCCTGCCTTCAATCTTTCCCAGCATCAGGGTCTTTTCCAATGAGTCAGTTCTTCACATCAGGTGGCCAAAGTATTGGAGTTTCAGCTTCAACATCAGTCCTTCCAGTGAATATTCAGGACTGATTTCCTCTCGGATGGACTGGTTGGATCTCCTTGCAATCCAAGGGACTCTCAAGAGTCTTCTCCAACACCACAGTTCAAAAGCATCAATTCTTTGGCGCTCAGCTTTCTTTATAGTCTAACTCTCACATCCATATATGACTACTGGAAAAACCATAGCCTTGACTAGATAGACCTTTGTTGGCAAAGTAATGTCTCTGCTTTTTAGTATGCTGTCTAGGTCGGTCATAACTTTGCTTCCAAGGAGCAAGCATCTTTTGATTTCATGGCTGCAGTCACCCATATGCAGTGATTTTGGCGCCCCCCCCAAAATAAAGTCTGCCACTGTTTCCTCACTGTTGGCCTCATTCATGATATGCAAATCCTGGACCAGGCAGTAAGTGCTGTCCTTTTTCTTGACTGCTAATATTGGGGTACTGCATGGTGAATTTGTGGCGATAAGGAGTCTATGGGACAGGAATTTGGACATGATGGGTTGAAGTCCCATGAGGGCTTCGGGCCTAAGGGGATATTGTGTCTTTGGGGGGAAATTTATGTGGGTTCTTTAAAGCTGTTGTGACTGATGTGGCATTTGCAGCTTTTCCTGGAATTTCCCTGGTCTCAGGCCAGTGGGTTGACTTGTTGAAGCCAGCCTGGCCTGGAGGAATTTTTATCTTCATTAGTGGCACATGAAATTTCCCAGAGGTTGCCCCCTGGATGGTGTCCATGTGACCCTCCTTGAGGGAGAGAGAGAGGCATTCCATTTTTGTAGTGGGTCCCTCCCTCGGAGTGGGCTGAGACAGTCAGGCATATGTCAAAAACTGTGGGAGAATCCAAATCCTTCCCAGGCATGGAAGAGGCGCGTGGTAAAAGACCTGCTGATCGGCTCACTGGTGACTCCCCTGGTGGTACAGGTCTGGGAGGAGAAGGGTCCAGAGGAGGAAGTCAAGACAGAACAGGCGGCCCCGATATTGAGTAAGAAAATGTTGACTTAGGTGCCACAGCCACTTGTACCCTCAGTTCCAGTCCATGTCGTGGATCTGTTGTTTTGGGACCGACTGGAGGGGCCTCCTCAGTCTTGGGCAGTCATCTGAGTAGCAGTCTCTGGGCCTCGGTCCCTTTGGATTGAGGGGCATAGGGCTGCCCAGTGTCCCAGCTGATGGCATTTATAGTAGGCAGTCTTAGATGATTTATCTTGATTGGGACATTTCTGTGCCCAGTGTCCCATCTGGCAACAAATGTGATATTAATCTCTTTTGGTGGAGAAGGAAATGGCAACCCACTCCAGTATTCTTGCCTGGAGAGTTCCACAGGACAGAGGAATCCTCTTGACTGCTAATATCCAAACCCCATGGATGGCAGTTTGCAGTCCATGGGGTCACAAAGAGTCAGACATGACTGAGTGACTTAACACAACACACAGTGTCTTTTGGGCTGTAAAGTCAGGGTACTCTTGGGGGAAGCCCTACCCTGTAGGGTAGCCATCATTTGGGCATGCCTGGATTCCTTCCTTCTTTCTTTTCCCTAGCCTTGGCCTTAGCCTCTTGGTCTCAGTTATAGAAGACCGTGAAAGCAGTATTCACCAATTCCTCTAAGGTGACACTAGGGTCTTAAATTAGTTTTTGTGATATGCATCTAATATCAGGTGCTGAGTTACAAACTTTATCTTTTATAATCACTTGTCCCTCTTAAGAGTCCAGGTCTAGATTGTTATGTTTAATGAATGCTTCCCTCAGCTTATTAGGAAGGCTGTTGGATTTTTCCTGGGCTCCTGGCTGATTGCGGTTACTTGGGAGTAGCTTATGACTTTATGTTGGGCTACCTTAAGCCCTACTTTGATACAGATGATAATATGGTTTCCCATCTGATTATAGTCCCATTTGGGATCACTGGTGGGGACTGCTATTTCCCCAGGTGCATATTTAGTATCAGAAAGGTGGAGTCCATCATCAAAATTTTTTTTTTGCCCCTCTTTTAACTCTTTCTATGTCAGTATCAGAGAGGATCTGGTTTAGAATTATGGTGATATCTTTCCAGGTCGTTTCAGAAGCCAGAGTAATATGTTGGAATCCCTCCATATATTGAGTAAATTGTCTGAAAAGCTACCCAGTTCTGCCTTGATTTGTTTTGGTTCTATCAGTGAGAAGGGCTTAGGGACTAGTTGTGGCTCAATTTTGCCTCCTGGTGCTTCCACCAAGGGACAGGTTTTAGCTGATGGAGGTAATGGAGTCCCTACTAAGGTGGTGAGGCAGCACTAGGAGGTGATGTGGGATTTTTCCGTAGGTAAGTTTACAAGTTGTAAGGAAATGCTGGGTATCCCATAGAACAAAGAAAAGTTGTACATATGGTATCTCAGAGTATTTCCCCTGCCTTTTATAAAATAGGTCTAAGTGGAGGCTAGTGTTGTTAATATTACAATGGTTCCATTCAGAGGTCAGGATTCCCCATCCAAAAGGTGATTGGTCCAGACCATGTTAGAAAAGAAAATGAGTCTCCTCTTTTCTTAGCGTGGTGGGGTCAAATCTCTACCAGCTTTGGAGGATGCATCTCAGGGGTGTCTCCTTGGGGCAGATGATTGGTTTCTTGTCTGGAAAATAGTGGGATAATTAGAGAGCCTGGCATCTCTGCCATAATTGGCAGTCTGGCTTACGGTCCAGCACTACATGGGACTTGGGGAGGCTGTCTCCTGCTTGTACCCAAGTAAGAATGCCCCAGGTGCCTGGTGGCCAGTCAGGGCCTGGGGCCATCCTTATTCCAGTCGGAAAATGGGTGCTTACCTGAATCTCCAGTGTTAGTCCAAAGAGGCAGGCTCAGATTGAGTGATGGTCAGACAGGGAGGAGATCAGGAGCAAGAGTCCGCTCAACTGATAAGAGGATTGAGAGAGAAAGTAGGAGCAGAGAAATGATTAGGTCCTTTATGCCCACACAATGGAAAGGAGTGGTAGAGATCTGTGGAGACAGTCTCTCTTACTTACAGAAAACCCAAGTCATGGCACCAAAATTTTAG
Source organism: Tragelaphus eurycerus (assembly GCA_935064755.1). Taxonomy (NCBI): domain Eukaryota; kingdom Metazoa; phylum Chordata; class Mammalia; order Artiodactyla; family Bovidae; genus Tragelaphus; species Tragelaphus eurycerus. The sequence continues at coordinate 22,380,946 of CAKXYN010000023.1, forward strand.
CAGAGGAGAGTCTGAAGACCCAACTTCCCATGGGCCTCTGTTCTTGGTAAGGATGTAAAGAAGAATCGGAGGTCTTAACCACTGCAAGAAAGCTTACTGAGGATATGGAAAGAAAAACCAGAGAGAGAGAGGTGGGCCACGGCAAGGGAGGCAGTGGCCCAGGAGGGCAGGGGTATAGAGTTTTTAAGACAAGGTTATTTGCATAATCCCTGAGGTTGTTGATTAACAGCTGCAAGTTATATACCAGGGTACTCTACTGCGCATGTCTGTCCCATAATTCAGTCTGCTATGATTAGATGTTTGTAGTGAAGTCGCTCAGTCGCATCCGACTCTTAGCGACCCCACGGACTGGAGCCTACCAGGATCCTCCGTCCATGGGATTTTCCAGGCAATGGCACCCCACCCCAGTACTTTTGCCTGGAAAATCCCATGGACGGAGGATCCTGGTAGGCTCCAGTCCGTGGGGTCGCTAAGAGTCGGATGCGACTGAGCGACTTCACTTTCACTTTTCACTTTCATGCATTGGAGAAGGAAATGGCAACCCACTCCAGTATTCTTGCCTGGAGAATCCCAGGGACAGGGGAGCCTGGTGAGCTTCCGTCTATGGGGTCGCACAGAGTCGGACACGACTGAAGCGACTTAGCAGCAGCAGCAGTCATGGAATATTTAATGAGCCCAGTGGCTGGCAAAGGTTACTTTAGTACAGGAGAGAGTGAGGTGTGTGCATGTGCCAGAGTAGGGAAAGTCTGGCCAGTCACTGGTGGGGCATTTTTCTGGCCCCTTGACTATTTTGCAGTATTGATGGGGGCTGGTAAATTGCTTGGCGGGATTAGGTGGTCACTGGATGTTTAGCTGAAGGGCCTGCCTCTTGTTGCTCTCAGTTTACTTCCTGCCTAACATTTAAGACAACTCTTATAGAGAAAGATGAAATAACAGCTTTTCATTGTAAGTGCCTGAAACCTTTGATGATTGATATCCTCCAATCCTGAGTCTGGAATTACTATACTAAACTTTCAGTGAATGAATTAGATCCATGTTTCCATGTAGGTAGATCTTAAAAACATAAGTGGGTAAAGCAAGTTGCAGAGCATAGGAAGAATGTGATATCATTTGTAGAAAAAAAGTATTAACCTACACAACTATACCACATTCAGTTTATGGGTATACACCCCAGAGGCTCCCAGGAATGATTTTTTTTTCCCTAGAAAAACTGTATTCCTCCCTAAGAGCAGTGGTTCAGTATTTTGTAATTAAGGGTTTTTGGTAAGCTTGTAGAACATAATGTAGTAAAGGAAAATGAGCTGTAATGTGTGTATAATATGTAAATATTAACAAAGTTACTCATTTTGAATATGGTTACATGAATATTGTTATGTTATTCTTGGTTATTGTCTCTATTTTGCTGTTCCAAAAAAGGGAGGAACTATTCCACAGTGGCTGAGACTCTGTGCTCTCAGTGCAGGGGGCCCAGGTTCGATCCCTGGTCAGGGAACCAGATCCTACATGCTGCAACTAAACCCAGTGCAGCCAGACAAATTAATTAATGAAAGAAAAAGTCTTCTTTGGCGTGTAAGCACATGATAATTTAAGAACTTTTTTCTTTCCTGTTTCTAATATCAGCTTGTCAAATAGAATTCTCACTCCAACAAAAGGAGAATGCTTAGTCAGTGTGGGAAAGAGAACATATTAGGTTATCTTCTGGGCCCCAGCGAAGTGTTTGGGATTCGTTGGCTCAACTGTGTGTATCGTGTGCCATGCGTCTAGAACTGCAGGAAGTCACAGGGGATGCAGCAGAGACAGTGCCTAATTCCTTAAGAGGATTTTGTGTCAATTAGATGAAGTATTTATAGGATAAACATAAACTAGTGGTCACATGGTTGCAGCCAGGATTGGATTTCATCAGTGTTCTCAGGGTCCTTCTCTCCCTGACTCCTTCAGCCAAACCATGTGGCTGCATCTTATGCACTGTTAAGGATCTACCCTGTAAATCCACCTCACTGTCCCCAACTTCAGTATATCCATGACCTTCACTTTGCCTTTCAACTGCCTACTCCTGGGGTCATATTGTCATTGTCTTAGTACCTGAAAGTGCTTCACCTCTGAGATCCTAAACTTCACTGTTTAAGGCCTTTGCCGAGACTGCTTGAAAGCCCTTAGTTACCACATAAGGGCATGAGCCGTTTGGAAGAAAGCCTGTGTTTTCTAGTCTCCTTTCCAACTCAGTGTACCACAGTGACTAAATACTGCTTCGATGGGATGTAGGCAGAAGCAGTCAGTGCAGCTTTTGAGAACCATCCTCCTAGGAAGGGAGTGTGCCATCCTTTACTCCTTCCTCTTGCTTGCTGGGTGGAATACGACTGTGATGACAGGGGCTTGAGCACCCATTTTGGAACATGAGTTAGAAGCTAACATGTTGCGGATGATAGGACTAGACTATGAAAGGAACCTGGGTTCCTAGTGATTGTGGTGCCCCACATCAGCCCTGCTTTGCCTATGTTCCCTTGAGAGAGAAATAAGCCTCAGTCTTGTTTAAAGCACTCTTCTTTTGGGTTTTCTGTCCCTTGAAACCAGTTTCAATCCTAATATTTATAGCTCTTTTCTCCTCTGTGTTTATATATCAACCTTATCAAGACCTCAGTCGTCATCTTCCAGTTTCTCTTGGTATTATTTCTTTCTTCGGCCTTACTCTTTCCAGTCTCAGTGCAGCACACATCAGGAAGCTGCCCAGTGTTGTATAGTGACTTGTAAGTCTGTACACAGATGTGCACTCTGTGCACAGATGTTGTTTCCACTTGCCTTGTGTCTGTGCAGCAGGGGATCAGTCTGCAGAGCAGATTCCAAAGGGGAGCACTCCTTCTCTCATGGCTGCAGCTACAGCCCAGAGGATGGGAGGACCCCTGATCCTGCAGAGGCAGCAGAGGGGTACCAGGCAGCACTGGGGGTGGGGTGGGGTGTGCAGCTGTATTGACAGTGCGTAGTAGAGCCACTGATTCAAGGAGACCAGTGGATAAAGACAGTTCTGTAGTGACATCAGCAGGGAGAGTTGTAGAGAATACGATGGGACTTGACCCTGCCCCTGCCAGTCTGGGCAGGAGGGTCACTGCCTCCGTGATGAGCTAAAAGGCAGCCACGACCCACAGCCGGTGTTTACAAGTCACGTGTGCCTTCTAACATGGATGCTGTGTTGTAACACTTCGTAATTTAGGTGTGAATTCGTAATTTAGATGTCAGTCTTATAAGTGTTTCTATTCATAAAGTTCTGGAGTTGAACATAGCTAGACACTTTTAATGGAGAAGGCAGTGGCAACCCACTCCAGTACTCTTGCCTGGAAAATCCCATGGATGGAGGGGCCTGGTGGGCTGCAGTCCATGGGGTCACTAGGAGTCAGACACGACTGAGCGACTTCACTTTACTTTTTCACTTTCATGCATTGGAGAAGGAAATGGCAGCCCACTCCAGTGGTCTTGCCTGGAGAATCCCAGGGACGGGGGAGCCTGGTGGGCTGTCGTCTGTAAGGTCGCACAGAGTCGGACACGACTGAAGCAACTTAGCAGCAGCAGCAGCAGAAGACACTTTTAATAACTTCCAGAAAGAGTGAGTTAGAAGGGAATGTCAAAGAGTCTCATCCTCAAAGAGGTCTAAACTGAGACAGTGAGTGATGTCTTGGTGGGTTTCAGATTTCTTCGAATTTGTTGCTCCTGAGGTAGAACTGGGCCCAACTTCCTCTGTGCTCACGATACCCTGTGGTGTAGTGGAGTGAGTACAGCTGTGCCTTTCTGTTCCCCTGGACTATGACGGGCTCGAGTCAGGGTCCCCAATGACTCATCTCCACATCCCTGGAATCCAGACTGGGATGTATTAGATGGTTAATGTATTAGATGATTGAGTGGAAGAAGCTTGCCAACAGTATGTACCTGTAATAGACTTTACACTAAAAACATAAGCACGTAATAATCCAGCTGACTAGATTTACTGAAAAGGATCTGTACACAGGCTCTGTCAGACAGGTGCACAGAGCAGTTCCTGGACTAAGTTAGTAAAAGCATGTGACCAGAAGTTGGGAGGATTATCACTGGACCTGTGGTCCATGTTGGACTGTGTTATGATGCACAGTGGTGCCAGGGGCCTGCATGAGCTGTATTAATGACTCTTGTACTTCATGCATGTGAGAAAGAGTACATGGTACAAACAGGCAGCTCCTGACCCCAGGAGCCCACGAACAGAAGACACCTGGAGGAAGGGGAAGAGCTTGCCCCAGCTGCCCAGGACAGGGCAATTGCCTGGCCCAGAGCCGTGCCCCCCTAGAGATGGGCTGGCCCACTCAGGAGGGAGGTGAGACTTGGTCTCTGGGGGGGCATGTTAGGGACATGACTCCTGATGCCCAGGTGGAGGTGACCATATGACTCTTGCTTGTGGTAACCATTGATCTGTTTTTAGGGCTCTCCAGAAAACACCTGACAAGCTTCATCAGCGTGCTCTTCTGTTACTCACATGTGTTTCCTCACTATAACCTTCCTCATCTCTTACTCTGAGCTGGGAACGTGTACTGGGGAATCTCTTACTAACTGGAGCCCTGGCATGAACAGAGCTTGAAATGAATGGAGGATGGATGGGTGGACAGAGATGATTGGACAAACAGGAGGAAATGAGTGATGATGATAGTGGTTAAACCAGGAATTGAGGCAGAGACGTCAGACATATCTTATCGTTTGGCTTGGTTGGCAGGCTGGGCACCTCAAGTTATCAAAGCCCACAGTAACTTAAAACATTTGGAATTTGAAACACCCTAGTTCAAACCCTGTTCATTTGCTACCCAGGAATTGTAAAAATCTTTGGGGTGGCTTAACCCGCACAATTGTTTTCCCTTCCGAAGTTACATTTATTATTCCACATTACCTTCAGAAGTAAAGAAAAGGTGGCGAGGGGGATTGCATTTATACAAAATATATAACAAAGCCGTAAAATTACTGTATTTCTTCTCAAGGAGTATAGAAGTGAAGCCAGGCAGTATATACTCTTAATTATTTTTATTTTAAAAAATTTTTATTGAAGTATAGTTGATTTATGGTGTTAGTTTCAGCTGTATAGTGAAGAGAATCAGTTATACATATATCCATTCTTTTTTAGATTCTTTTTCCATTGTAGCTCATTGCAGAGTATTGAGTAGCGTATAAGTAGGTCCTTATTAGCTACCTATTTTATATATACAGTAACGTGTGTGTTAATCCCAATATCCTAGTTTATCCCTTGCCCCACTTCCCCTCCTGGTAACCATGTTTGTTTTCTACATCTGTGACTATGTTTTGTAAATAAATTCATGTATATCATGTTTTTAGATTCCATATATAAACAATATCATATGATATTTGTCTTTCTCTGACTTCGTTCAGTATGACAGTCTCTAGGCCCATCCATGTTGCTGCAAATGGTGTTTTTTGTTCTTTTTCTATGGCTAACATTCCATTGTATATAATAAAATTTTTTTTATTGGAATGTAGTTGCTTTACAATGTTACATTTCTGCTGTACAGCAAAGTGAGTCAGCTATATGTATGCATATATCCCCCCTTTTAAAATTTCCTTCCCATTTAGGTCAGCACAGAGCATTGAGTTCCCTGTTCTGATTAGTTATCTGTACATAGTACATTTTATACATAGTAGTGTGATAGGTCAGTCCCAATCTCCCAGTTCCTCCATCCCCCTCTTTCCCTCCTTGGTATCCATATGTTTGTTCTGTCTCTCTATTTCTGCTTCTCAAATAGATTATCTGCACCATTTTTCTAGGTTCCACCTACGTGTGTTTGTTTTTCTCTTTCTGATTTACTTCACTCTGTATGACAGTCTCTAGATCCATCCATGTCTCTGCAAATGGCACAGTTTTGTTACTTTTTATGGCTAACATTCCATTGTTTTTATGTACCACATCATTAAATTTTTTTTCACTTCTTGGTTATTTTTAAAAACTATTTAAATAACATTATTGAAATAATTTATGACTGCACTGGGTCCTCACTGCTGCGCATACGCTTTCTGTAGTTGCCTTGAGTGCATGTTTCTTTTGGGGCACATGTATGTTTTGAAATAATGGTTTTCTCTGGGTGTATGACCAGGAGTGAGATTGATGGGTCATATGGTAATCCGCCTGCAATGCAGGAGACCCTAGTTCGATTCCTGGGTTAGGAAGATCCCCTGGAGGAGGGCATGGTGACCCATTCCAGTATTCTTACCTGGAGAATTCCCATGGACAGAGGAGCCTGGTGGGCTACAGTCTATGGGGTCACAAAGAGTTGGAAACGATTGAGCAACTAAGCACAGCACAGCATGGTAGTTCTGTTTTTTAATTTTTAAATTAAAAAGTTTAAATTTTAAATGTACCCCAAAAGGAACATGCACTTAAGGCAACTACAGAAAGCCCATGCACAACAATGAGGACCCAGTGCAGTCATAAATACGTGTTTTAAAAAATAGCCAAGAAGGGAAAAAAATTGTTTTAATTATGTGGTACATGTAAACGATGAAATGTTTTTATGTTCCAGTGGAATAGTGAGCTAAACCCTACTTCTGCCTCCTCAGTAAGCCTCCAGGACCTCTAGGTGGGTCTCTGGACCCGCTGTGTCAGCCCCATCTCTGTGTGTGTTCCTCTCACCAGCGTTGTGGAGCGGGCCCAGAGCACACGTGCCGGGCAGGCCAGCAGGGACCAGGCCTCCACAGGCGTGTCTGCCTGGGCCGGTGCAGCCAGAGGCGGCCTCGGGGGTTAACCCTTGGCCCACCTTGACTTGTGTGGCCAGAGGAGGGCTGGGGACAGGGGGAGGCTCAGGCCCGAGACCCCAGCAGGCTTGCTGGGGCCCGACTGGGCAGGAAACACACTGACCACCTTCCCCTCTGACACCCCACCCCCCTGCCCCTGAGGGCCCCTCCAAGCTTGGAATCTCTCCCCTTCCCCAGCCCCACTTTAGGGCGCTGGTCCTGTTCTCCTGTTCTGCTTCCCTTTTCTTCCCCGCTCCTTCCATCCCACATCCTACTTGGTTTGCACAGGGATTCTCCTCATCTCCTGAGGTGTCTCAGGACCCTCACTAGCACTAGTAGGTGCCCTGACTGTGAGGAGACTCGAGCTCCGAGTCCTCCTGCTCTGCCATCTTGACTCCATTCCCTTTAGCTGTGTTTCTGTTCCACAGGGCGAGGTTGGCAGGCTTGGATCATTCCCATGGGGTGTGCAGTCACTGAGTCTTCCTCCTCTGGACTGCCCACCGCTGGCCGTGCTCTGTTGTGTCACTTTCGCCCCTTGTACGAGCTCCAGGCTGCATGGTGGTTGGTGCTGCCTTTGGCCCCACCTTAGCTGTGGGTGTGTGGGCAGTCGGTCCTACTGTCTCTCAGGTTGTGTTCAGCAGACCACCACAGAGATCACTGAAGTCTGGTCCCAGCATGGCAGTGATCATGCATCTGGACCTGCTGTGGAGGCAGCTCAGACTCTGGCCTGGCCAACCCTTGTGTGTCCATGTCCACGAAGTCTGCAGCTGCTAAAGCTAGACTCGTCTCAGCTGTGGGGGCACTTGTTTGTTCCAATGTCCTGAAGGCCCTGAAGTTACAAAGCCAGTCACTGGGGTGTAAATCCAAAGTTCATGCAACCCTGAGGAGAGATTTCAGCTCCTCTTCCTTAGTTGCGTGGCCCCTGGGGCTCAGCTGTTGTTTCAGCCCCATCTGTGCGTGTGGGCCACCCATAGGCGTCTGCTCCTGACCTGCTCTGAAGCTCGTCAGCCTGCCCTGGCTGGGTGGGGGAGGCGGGGTGCGGGGGCAATGGTGGCCACACCCCTTGCGTGTCACTCAGCAATGGCACTTGGCTTCCGTAGTGGTCCAGGCTTCCTCCTCAAGCATTCCCAGTTGTGGAACTTTTTACTCGCACTCCATAAGACTTTGTTTGAAGCCCACAGCAGTCCTCTCCCAGAGACTGTTCTCCAAATTCCACACTCTAGCATCCAGCCCCTTTGCACACCGACAGGCACCCTACCCAGGCTGGGACGTGCAGGGCTGTGGCACAGACCAGTTTCTGGGCTCTCCTCTTATAGCTGCGAAGCTCTTCTTTTGTCACAGTTGATCTCCCTGCTGGTGAGCAGTGAGTGGGCTTCTCTGGATGCGGGAACCTCTCCTTTAGCTTCTCCCCTGGGGTGCAGGTCCATCCCATTTCCTTCTCACTTTTTCTTTCTTTCATCCTACCCAGTTACACAGAGATCTGTCTTGTTCTTTTAGGTGTCTAAGGGCTTCTGCTAGTGTTCAGCTGGTGCCCTGTGAGATTAATCCTTGTATAGATGTGTTCTTCATGCATTTGTGAGGAGAGGTGAACTCATGTCTTACTGTTCCTCCACTCTCTGGACTCTTCAACCCGCACAGTTAACACATATTTACCAGCAGAATTAACACGTTATTTACTGGAGACATCTCAATCAGCACATCAGTTGTTAACCCCAGTGTTATTGACCATATATGTATCAATATATTTTTAGAGAGTGACGCAATTCACATCACTGTGCAAAGTCATTAGAGCTTAAAATTCATCATAGGTCCCTTACACAATTTAGGATTGTTGTTATCATTCACATTTTGCTCCATTAGGTTTTTGCTCCAACCTTGTGTGTGTTATAAATGCAAGGTTATGGCCATAAAATTTTCAAAAATGATGCATCACAAAATTTTGAGTGAAGAATTTTTGCTTTGATTGAGCAACATACATACTATTGTCTCAGAAGATGATAGTTCTTCAGAACATAATTCTGACTCATACAGTGTGAATATTAAGACAGTATGAACAACAAAAAGACAAAAAAACCACCTTAGTGATTGATTCTGAAAAGAAAAGTGAAAATGAAACTCACAGTGCCGGAGAAGACATTACAGGTATGTCAGGCTTAACTACTGAGTGTGATAATCTGCACAATGTTAGTGAAATAACGGAATAAATTTTTGGCTTGCTGAAATAAAAATTCCTGGCCACAGGCGTTAGTTTCTGTAAAAATCCCGTGGTCAGTAGTGAGTTAATAGAAGAGTAGACCTTGGAGGGTAGTGATCAAGACAGGAATATATTTCTGTATATGTATACAAATATGTACATATTTGTATGTATTATATTTCCTGCAAGATTTTGAGAAACGGGCTTATTTAAGTGGATCACCTATTTTTGACCAAATGCCATCCCACAGACACACACTGCCTGACACATGTCAGCACATCACCACTCTTGGCCCCAGGCTGCCACAGACACTGGTGTCTCTGTCCTCAGTCACCCTTGGCGGCTGGTGCAGTGGCTCCAGTTTAGAGCAGCTTGTTTGCAAGCTCCTGTGAGCCAGCACTCATGGACTTCCTGCACTAAATCTCCATGTGTGTTGATGCTGCAGAAAATGCCAGCTGGGCAGATTCTCTGTGTGAAGAGTCTGGTAACAAAGCTGTCTTCCCTGTGAAGGCAGGAGTGGCTTTGTCCTGCTTCTGTGACAGGCCTAGCCCCTAGCAGAGTGCCCTGTACTTGGGGGAGGTCATCTGTCTGCTGACTGGCTGAATGAAAAGGACCAAGGCGATGGCCTTGTGTGTTCAGGACCAAGGGAACTGCCTGGTGGAAGGTCTCTGGGTCTGCGCTCCTTGTGTACCCTCTGTGGGGCTCCGTCAGTCTTCTTTGATGTCAGAGGCTTGATCTTCTGCACTTTGTGATGTCACTGCTGAGCCACCTGGCCACAGCCATGCCTTCCCAGGCCCTGTGGCACTCAGCCTGTTCCTGTCCTGTCTAGATGCTGTTCTGAACAGATTTGCTGTGTCTGTGTCTCCTCCTCCCAAGGGCAGCCCGGTATCTGACGTGACTCTTATCCTGAGTCCAGCAGAGTGGTCAGTATGGTGGGTCCTCACCTTGTGTTTGCTGAGTGAATGCACAGCTGCAGAGTCTCACCAGGGGCCCCAGATGGTGCATGAATAGGAAACAGATGACCAGAGATGTGTTTCTGGAGATACTCAGAGATGCTGCTGAGAGGGTGAGGGGAGTGGGTTCTGCACTGAACTGGGGCAGGGGATAAACAGTGCAGGAGCTGAGGGCTGGGTCAGATGATCCAGGAGCTGGTTCCCCTCTTATGGCTTGTGAATGACCTAACCTCTCTGCTGCATCCGAGAGATGCCTCAGATTGTTGTATTAAATGAGACGATACCGGGGACATGGTTAATTACTGTTATTATGTTTATTATTAAGTAAAATTCCTAGCTGTGTTAGGCCCAACCAATAATTGTGGGGCCAAGGTGGAGGAAGATTACAGATTGGAGGCAGAGGGGAGACATGAGGTTTCTGACATCTCTCTCTCCTGGTTACCCCATCCTTCCCCTGAAATAGCTCAAGGTCTGCTTTTGTATCACCTGGAGGCAGGGTGGACCCTGGGCCTCTGAGAGGCTCCGGAGAGAGCAGTTGATGGTGTGGGATGCAGTTGTAGAAAGGGCCGGAAAAGAGTGCAAAGGGAAACAGGCACTAAGGAGGCACCCAGATCCTAACTGTATTAAAGGAAAGATGTGAGTAACAGCACTTTGTGAAACCTTGAATTTGTATACTGCCTAACTAGCATTACAACGTGCTTATCCTTCTGTTATGAGTGTTTATGCTGGGCAGTGGGTCTTTTAGGTTAGCTATATTTCTTAAATTTTAATGTACTACTTCTAATCCTAATTCTAATTCTTCTAATTCCCACAAGCATTTCTTCAGGGTGAACCATGCTGTGCTTGGTGGTTCAGATGGTAAGGAATCTGCCTGCAATGCAAGAGACCAAAGTTCCATCCCTGGGTCAGGAAGATCCCCTGAAGAAGGGAATGGCAACCCACTCCAGTATTCTTGCCAGAGGAATTCCATGGACAGAGGCATAGTCAGACACTACCGGGCAATTAACACTTTTTTTCCACTTTTACGTTGTGAGTGCACTGTGAGCTTATAGAGAAGAGGGCCCTGCCTTTGTGAGGCTCACCACCCACTGTGCCTGTGAAGCTACAGAGTGTTAACTCAGGTTCCTCAAGGCCGGGAAGAAGTCCCCTGAACGTTGCTTCATGGCCGGTGGCAGACTGGAGGAGGCTGGGAATATAAACTGGCCTTCCTGGGCAAGCATGCAGTGACCTACCAGGCCTGCCCGTGCCCAGGCCGTGTGGAATGCGCTCCTGCCTGGGGAAGGGAGCTCAGGCCATTTTAAATGCAGAGGAAGAGAGAGGGTTCCAGCCTCTAAGGCATATGCCTCATCTGTTGGATCTCCTACCTGGAGCAGTGACTCAGAACCTACTGCATGCTTTGTTGAAATGCCAGAGGGACGTCCTCACCAGCTAAGGTGCTGCTGCTCCTGAGTGTCCTCTGTGAGGTGTTGCTAGGCAACGAATCGAACACCTTCATCATGGTCCAGCCCACAGCTCCCTTTCAGGTGGCACTGTCCACAGGTGCCGATCAGGTGTGGCCATCACTGCCACAGAAGCAGTTTGCTGCCCCTCTGGTCTCCCAGGTGGTGACTTAGTGTTGCATTGAACTTCCAAATTGGTTACTAGCCACTTTATGAGCCCCTGTGCCTTTAGTTCAGTGTCCCAAGTGTCATTTTAAAAAGGCCTGCTTTGTTCTGGCTCCTCCCCTAAGTGGGTCAGGGTAAATTTAGACAAGATCTTTAATGGCTCTGAGAATTCAGTTCAGTTTGGACTTGACTTTTGAGGACACAGTTCTCAGGGGGAAGATGTTCCAGTCTTATTCTGAACCTCTGCTTTAACTAGTCTGCTCTGATTATGACCTCCTTCAGGACTGAGGTCAAGCCAACAAGGAGGAAGTGACAGGAGAGGTCCCCTGTGGCCTGGAGAGCAGAGGCTTTTTACACCAAAAATCCCTCTGCCTTCCTGGGACGTGCAGCCCATAGCCCATGGGGGATCCTGCCTCAGCCAGGCTCCAGAATTCCTAAAGGGAAGCAACTTCAGAGACTAAGGAATGTCCTTGAGCCTGTTCACGTCACTTTGCTAGCAGTAAGAAGTCAGCTGTTCATATCTGAATAAAGTGTGAAGAGATGAGGGACATGAGAGGAGGTGGGCTCCACGCCCTGTCCTCCCTGCTGCCAGCCCACCCCAGCCAAGCCTGGTGCTGCCTCTGCCAGAGTAATGGTGTCAGCTCTTGCTCATGGAATTGTGGGGTGGGACAGTGCCCGGATGACCCCTTCTTAGTGACAAACATGTTTTAAGTAAATCACTCCTGTGGTCACATCTGTGGCTGCTCCGTGGCCCCTCCAATCCATGATTCTGTGTTTCTTCACTTGGGCCAAGGTGTTACACTTCAAGTGTAGCAGTGCTTTAGGCAATTTCCCTGCCTTCTCCACCATCCATGCAGTGTCACCATGCCTGAGTTCCTCCTCCTTGTCAGTTAATGTCAGAAAGGACACCACATGAACAGCAGAAGCAGTGGTAGGTGACCACTGCATTTGGAGAACACCCTGAGAAAAGAATTCTGGTCCGGTCAATCAGGAAGATCCCCTGGAGAGGGAAATGGCTACCCTCTCCAATATTCTTGCCTGGAGTATCCCAGGGACAAAGGAGCCTGTAATTACATGGGGTTGCAAAGAGTCGGATACAATCACTCACTCAGGTCGCTTGAGGCTACTCTACAACCTTGAAAAGAAATGAATTTGGTGACATTCAAGACATGATTTAGTCTCTTTAAGGTCCAAGACAGAAGCAGCTGGACTGAGACGGGCCAGGTCCGCCTAACAGCCTAAGCATGTCTGTAGCAGGACCAGCTCAGCCCCACTCGCTCTGTGGGCAGGCTGTGCAGGTGGGCCCCCTGCAGCCCCTCTGCTCAGGGATGCCCGGGCTGATCTGGCTTCCCAGTGCCTTTAACTATGACATTAGGACAGTCACCTCGATTTCCAAGATTGTCAGTCTGTATGAGACAATGCTGTTTCTAGAACAAGTGTCCTCTGGCAGACCGTGTGCTGACTCAGTGTCGCCGCTCATCCTCACAGCCACTTTGTGAGGTAGATGCTGTGATTCCTACTGCACAGAATTAGAAAACCGAGCCCCTGGCAGGGTGAGGACTGTGTCCACGACTGCACCATGCTGTACCCACGTCTCTCTGACTCAGCCCCTGAGCTCTTACATGTGGTTAAGATGGGCTCTTGAACAATGCTACAGAATAGAATTACTACCAAAGGGGATACATTAAAAAATTCCAGTGCCCAGGTCTTGCCCCAGACCCAATTACATCGTGAGGTCTGGGGCAGGAGGTGGGGATGGGGTTTCTGAAGGCCCCCAGGTGGCCCCAGTGTGCAGTAAGGTTTGGGGACGTCTAGGTTAAGCACTTCTGCTCTACTAGCATTCTTAGTTCCCAATCTTGGCTGCCCAGACCCGCAGGGGACCCATCTAAGTATACTGAAGGATACGTCCACGAGAGTCTGATTTATTTGATTTGGGAAGGGCCTTAACTTACTCTGGGTGACTGCTGTGAGGCAGAGACCATTATGCTAAGTTTCAGGGGAAGCACCCTCTGAAAATGATTGCCATGGTTAAAATTATATATTAAATGAGGGCTTGGTGAGGACACTTTTACAGTCTTTTTCAACGTGCACTTGTAATTCTCTAGGAAGCCACTCTTCACCTTTGTCTCAGTTTGCTGGCTCAGGGGAGGAATTCTGTCTGGACTTTTCTAGCAAATGTAGCTGGAAAGAAAAGGGACGGGGGCAGGAAGCAGCGTCACTGGAATATTCGAGCTGTTCGCTTGTGCTTTATCCCTGTAGTCAGTTAAGTTCAGTAATAATGTCTATCCTCTGAGGTAAAGGAACTGAAAGTTCTGTTCAGTAAGAAAATAATAACTTTGCATAGCTTTAAAATCTGTTAACATGAAGTAGCAGCTTTATATGCTGTGAAAATTTAATCTCTTTTCTTAAAATGTGTGCTTATTTTTTATTGAAGTATAGTTGATTTATAGTGTGTTTCTGGTGGATGGTAAGGTCATTCAGTTATATATATGTGTGTGTGTGTATGTAATTATTTGGATTCGTTTCCATTACAGGTTATTACAAGATACTGAGTGTAGTTCACTGTAGTATACAGTAGGTCCTGTTGTTTATCTATTTTATATCTAATAGTGTGTATATATTAATCCCAAACTCCTACTAATTCATCTCTCCCTGTTTCCTCTTTGGAAACCATAAGTTTGTTTTTCATGTCTGAGCCTCTGTTTTGTAAATAAGCTCATTTGTATCATCTAGATTCTACATATTACTGGTATCATGTGATGCTTGTCTTTCTCTGAGTATGATTCTCTCTAGGTCCAGCCATGTTGCTGCAAATGGCATTATTTCATTCTTTTTTAAGACTGAGTAATATTACACTGTGTATATATACCACATCTTTTTAATCCATTCATCTGTCAGTGGACATTTAGATTGCTTCCATGTCTTGGCCATTGTAAATAGTGCTGCTGTGAACAGGGTGTGTGTTTCTTTTCTAATTATGATTTGGCTCAGACCATAAAGAATCTGCCTGTAATGCAGGAGACCGAGTTTGATCCCTGAGTGGGGAAGTTCCCCTGGAGAAGAAAATGGCCTACTCCAGTATTCTTGCCTGGAGAATTTCATGGACAGAGGAGCCTGTTGGGCAACAGTCCATTGGGTCACAAAGAGTTGGACTGAGTGACTAACACTTTCACTTTTCCATATATATGCCTGGGGATATATATATGGGATATATGTATATGATTGCAGGATCATGTGGTAGCTCTATTTCGAGTTTTTTAAGGAACCTCCATACTGTTTACCGTAGTGGCTGTATCAATTTACATTCCCAGCAAGAGTATAGGAGGGTTCTATCCCACACCCTCTCCAGCATTTATTATTTGTAGATGTTTTTTTAAAGATTTAATTTTTTAAAAAAGATTTTATTGAAGTATAGTCGATTTACAGTGTTGTGTTAATTTTTTATGTGCAGGAAAGTGACTCAATTATACAGATACATACATGTATATATGCACACATGCATACACACATTCTTTCTCATATTCTTTTCCATTATGGTTTGTCACAGGGTATTGAATATAGTT
Organism: Tragelaphus eurycerus; assembly: GCA_935064755.1. Lineage (NCBI taxonomy): Eukaryota > Metazoa > Chordata > Mammalia > Artiodactyla > Bovidae > Tragelaphus > Tragelaphus eurycerus. Next base: position 22,396,007 of record CAKXYN010000023.1, read on the forward strand.
CTCTGTGCTATACAATAGGACCTTATTGTTTATCCATCATATATATAATAGTTTGCATCTGCTTATCCCAAACTCTCAGTCATCCTCCACTCCCTGTCCTGTATGAGTCTGGTTTTGTTTTGTTGATTTGTGTCATATTTTAGATTTCACATGTAAGTGATACATGGTATTTGTCTTTCTCATATTTACTTCCCTTAAGGATGATAATCTTTTGGTCCATCCTTGTTGCTGCAAATGGCATTATTTGATTCTTTTTGATGGCTGGGTAATATTCAGTTGTATAAATGTGCCACATCTTCTCTGTCCATTTGTCTATGTTGAAGGACATTTAGGTGGTATCTAAACGTATCTTGCTGCTGCTGCTGCTGCTAAGTCACTTCAGTCGTGTCTGACTCTGTGTGACTCCATAGACGGAAGCTCACCAGGCTCCCCCGCCCTTGGGATTCTCCAGGCAAGAACACTGGAGTGGGTTGCCATTTCCTTCTCCAATGCATGAAAGTGAAAAGTGAAAGTGAAGTTGCTCAGTCGTGTCTGACTCTTAGCTACCCCATGGACTGGAGCCTACCAGGCTCCTTCGTCCATGGGATTTTCTAGGCAAAAGTACTGGGGTGGGGTGCCATTGCCTTCCCCGTTTCTTGCTATGCTATGCTATGCTGCTAAGTCGCTTCAGTCGTGTCCAACTCTGTGCGACCCCATGGATGGCAGCCCACCAGGCTCCCCCGTCCCTGGGATTCTCCAGGCAAGAACACTGGAGTGGGTTGCCATTTCCTTCTCCAATGCACGAAAGTGAAAAGTGAAAGTGAAGTCGCTCAGTCGCGTCCGACTGCTAGCGACCCCATGGACTGCAGCCTACCAGGCTCCTCCATCCATGTGATTTTCTAGGCAAGAGTACTGGAGTGGTTTGCCATCCCCGTGTCTTAGCTGTTGTAAACAGTGCCGCAGTGAACATAGAGGGTACGTGTATCTTTCCTGAATTACAGTTTTATCTAGGTATATGCCTAGGAGTGGAATTGCTGGATCATATGGCAACTCTAGTTTTCTGAGGAACATCCATAGTGGCTGCATAAATTTACATTTCCATCAGCAGTGTAAGAAGGTTCCCTTTTCTCCACATCCTCTCCAGCATTTGTTATTTGTAAACTTTTTAATGATGGTCATTCTTGACTAATGTGAGGTGGTACCTTGTAGTTTTGATTTGCATTTCTTTAATAATTAGTGATGTTGAGCATCTTTTCATGTGCTGATTGGTCATCTGTGTGTACTCTTTGAAGAAATGTCTATTTAGGTCTTCTATTTTTTTCATTGGGCTATTTGTCGTTGAGTTGTATGATTTGTTTGTATATTTTGGAAGTTAAGCCCTTGTTGGTTGCATCATTTGTAAATATTTTCTCCCAGTTTGTAAATTGTCTTTTTGTTTTGTGTATGATTTTCTTTGCTGTGCAGAAGCTTATAAGTTTGATTAGGTCCCACTTGATTTTTGCTTTTATTTCTGTAGCCTTGGGAGACTGAACTAGGAAAATATTGCTGTGATTTGTTTGAGAATATTTTATTTACATTCTGTGATATCTTGTCATATATTTAGGTCTTTAAGCCATTTTGAGTTTATTTTTGTATAAAGTGTGAGGGTGTGTTCTAACTTTATTGATTTACATATGACTGTCCAGCTTTCACAACACCACTTGCTGAAGAGACTGTCTTTTCCCCGTTGTGTATTTTCATCTCCTTAGTTGAAGATTGTAGATATGTGGGTTTATTTCTAGGCTTTCTGTTCTAGTCTGTTCATCCATGTCTGTCTTTGTGCCAGTACCAGGCAGTTTTAATTACTATAGCTTTGTAGTATTATAAGTCTGGAAGGGTTATACCTCTGGCTTTATTCTCTTTCCTCAGGATTGCTTTGGGAACTATGGGTCCTTCATGGTTCCATGTAAATTTTAGTATTATTTGTTCTACTCTGTGAAAATTTTCATGGGTAATTTGATAGGGATCACATTAAACCTGTAGATTTTTTTTTAAATAGTATGGCCATTTTAACTATATTCATCTGGTCCAAAAGCATGGAATATCTTTCCATTTCTTTGAATCATCTTAAGTTTCCTTTAGCAATGTTCTGTAGCTCTTAGTATGTAAGTCGTTCACCTTCTTGGTTAGTTTTATTCCTAGATATTTTTTGATGTGATTTTAAATTGGATTTTTAAAACTTTCTCATCCTGATATTTCGTTACTGTAAAGAGAGGCAACAGGTTTTTGTATGTTGATCTTGTGTCCTGCTACCTTGCTGACTTTGTTGATCAGTTTTAGTGGTTTTTGTGTGGAATCTTCAGGGATTTCTGTATAGACGCCATGTCTTCTGTACATAATGGCAGCTTTACCCCTTCCCTTCTGACTTGGATACCTTCTATTTCTTTTTCTTGCCTGATTGTTGTGTCTAGGACCTCCAGTACTATGTTGAAGAGGAGTGGTGAGAGTCGGCATCCTTGTTGTGTTCCAGAATTCAGTGGGGCAGACTTCAGCTTTTCATTGTTGAGTATTATGTTGGCTGTGGGTTTATTATGTTATGTTCCCTCTGTACACAGTTTGGTGAGAGTTTTTATAAAAAAAATGGATGTTGAATTTTATCAAATGCTCTTTCTGTGCCCATTGAGATTATCATGTAGTTTTTGCTTTGAGATCAGTGGAGAAATAACTCCAGAAAAAATGAAGGGATGAAGCCAAAGCAAAAAGAATACCCAGCTGTGGGTGTGACTGGTGATAGAAGCAAGGTCCGATGCTATAAAGAGCAATATTGCATAGGGACCTGGAATGTCAGGTCCATGAATCAAGGCAAATTGGAAGTGGTCAAACAAGAGATGGCAAGAGTGAATGTCGACATTCTAGGAATCCGCGAACTGAAATGGACTGGAATGGGTGAATTTAACTCAGATGACCATTATATCTACTACTGCGGGCAGGAATCCCTCAGAAGAAATGGAGTGGCCATCATGGTCAACAAAAGAGTCGGAAATGCAGTACTTGGATGCAATATAAAAAATGACAGAATGATCTCTGTTCGTTGCCAAGGCAAACCATTCAGTATCACAGTAATCCAAGTCTGTGCCCCAACCAGTAACGCTGAAGAAGCTGAAGTTGAACGGTTCTATGAAGACCTACAAGACCTTTTAGAACTAACACCCAAAAAAGATGTCCTTTTCATTCCAGGGGACTGGAATGCAAAAGTAGGAAGTCAAGAAACACCTGGAGTAACAGGCAAATTTGGCCTTGGAAAACGGAATGAAGCAGGGCAAAGACTAATAGAGTTTTGCCAAGAAAATGCACTCATCATAGCAAACACTCTCTTCCAACAACACAAGAGAAGACTCTATACATGGACATCACCAGATGGTCAACACCGAAATCAGATTGATTACATTCTTTGCAGCCAAAGATGAAGAAGCTCTATACAGTCAGCAAAAACAAGACCAGGAGCTGACTGTGGCTCAGACCATGAACTCCTTATTGCCAAATTCAGACTGAAATTGAAGAAAGTAGGGAAAACCACTAGACCATTCAGGTATGACCTAAATCAAATCCCTTATGATTATACAGTGGAAGTGAGAAATAGATTTAAGGGCCTAGATCTCATAGAGTGCCTGATGAACTATGGAATGAAGTTCGTGACATTGTACAGGAGACAGGGCTCAAGACCATCCCCATGGAAAAGAAATGGAAAAAAGCAAAATGGCCTTACAAATAGCTGTGAAAAGAAGAGAAGCGAAAAGCAAAGGAGAAAAGGAAAGGTATAAGCATCTGAATGCAGAGTTCCAAAGAATAGCAAGAAGAGATAAGAAAGCCTTCTTCAGCGATCAGTGCAAAGAAATAGAGGAAAACAACAGAATGGGAAAGACTAGGGATCTCTTCAAGAAAATCAGAGCTACCAAAGGAACATTTCATGCAAAGATGGTCTCAATAAAGGACAGAAATGGTATGGACCTAACAGAAGCAGAAGATATTAAGAAGAGATGGCAAGAATACACAGAAGAACTGTACAAAAAAGATCTTCACGACCCATTTAATCACGATGGTGTGATCACTGACCTAGAGCCAGACATCCTGGAATGTGAAGTCAAGTGGGCCTTAGGAAGCATCACTACAAACAAAGCTAGTGGAGGTGATGGAATTCCAGTGGAGCTATTCCAATCCTGAAAGATGATGCTGTGAAAGTGCTGCACTCAATATGCCAGCAAATTTGGAAAACTCAGCAGTGGCCACAGGACTGGAAAAGGTCAGTTTTCATTCCAATCCCAAAGAAAGGCAATGCCAAAGAATGCTCAAACTACCACACAATTACACTCATCTCACACGCTAGTAAAATAACACTCAAAATTCTCCAAGCCAGGCTTCAGCAATATGTGAACTGTGAACTTCACTCCTGATGTTCAAGCTGGTTTTAGAAAAGGCAGAGGAACCGGAGATCAAATTGCTAACATCCGCTGGATCAGGGAAAAAGCGAGAGAGTTCCAGAAAAACATCTATTTCTGCTTTATTGACTATGCCAAAGCCTTTGACTGTGTGGATCACAATAAACTGTGGAAAGTTCTGAAAGAGATGGGAATACCAGACCACCTGATCTGCCTCTTGAGAAATTTGTATGCAGGTCAGGAAGCAACAGTTAGAACTGGACATGGAACAACAGACTGGTTCTAACTAGGAAAAGGAGTTCGTCAAGGCTGTATATTGTCACCCTGTTTATTTAACTTATATGCAGAGTACATCATGAGAAACGCTGGATTGGAAGAAACACAAGCTGGAATCAAGATTGCCAGGAGAAATATTAATAACGTCAGATACGCAGATGACACCACCCTTATGGCAGAAAGTGAAGAGGAACTCAAAAGCCTCTTGATGAAAGTGAAAGTGGAGAGTGAAAAAGTTGGCTTAAAGCTCAACATTCAGAAAATGAAGATCATGGCATCCGGTCCCATCACCTCATGTGAAATAGATGGGGAAACAGTGGAAACAGTGTCAGACTTTATTTTTCTGGGCTCCAAAATCACTACAGATGGTTACTGCAGCCACAAAATTAACAGACGTTTACTCCTTGGAAGGAAGGTTATGACCAACCTAGATAGCATATTCAAAAGCAGAGACATTACTTTGCCAACAAAGGTCCATCTAGTCAAGGCTGTGGTTTTTCCAGTGGTCATATGTGGATGTGAGAGTTGGACTGTGAGGAAGGCTGAGCGCTAAAGAATTGATGCTTTTGAACTGTGGTGTTGGAGAAGACTCTTGAGAGTCCCTTGGACTGCAAGGAGATCCAACCAGTCCATTCTGAAGGAGATCAGCCCTGGGATTTCTTTGGAAGGAATGATGCTAAAGCTGAAACTCCAGTATTTTGGCCACCTCATGCGAAGAGTTGACTCATTGGAAAAGACTCTGATGCTGGGAGGGATTGGGGGCAGGAGGAGAAGGGGACGACAGAGGATGAGATGGCTGGATGGCATCACTGACTTGATGGATGTGAGTCTCAGTGACCTCCGGGAGTTGGTGATGGACAGGGAGGCCTGGCATGCTGCGATTCATGGTGTCGCAAAGAGTCAGACATGACTGAGTGACTGATCTGATCTGATCTATGCAGTCCCATTTTTTGTCAGTTATTCCAGTCAGGATGGGCTAAGTTGTGCTGCCTCAATTAACAGTTCCCAAGTCTCAGTGATGTTACTGCACAAGGACTTATTTGTTCCTCATGCTGCAGTAGGTCTGTGTATGGCACCACTCAGAGGCCCAGATGAAGGGTCAGTGGTCTCACAACTGCTGAGACAGAAAAGCAACATAGTAAGTGGTATATTAGCTCTTAAAACAGCCAGCAGAAAGTGATATATGTGACTCTGGTTCCTCATTCATTGGCAAAAAGCCACGCCTAACTTCAAGGGAAAATGGGGGTACTTTTTATAATGTGCTCAGAAGTAGGTGGACTAATCATGAACAGTTCTAGTGACTACACAGCAAAATTCATATGTATCTCATTTTTACTAGCACTGCTTTGTGAATGTTGGCACCTGTCTGGATTCTCGCTCATAGATAGGCATGAACCACAAGAAGACAGTGCCAGTGTGGCTCCTGGGGTCATTGTTAACACTTCAGCAGTGAGAGTCTTTTAGTGGATCAGAGTGACTCTTCCTATGAAATGCCATAGTGGATAGGTGCCTCAGGAGGGGTAACTTGCTTTTAGGCTAGGGCAGCCCTTACTATGGGATTACTGTGTTGAGGTAGATGGCAAGGGTCCTGGGGGTCAGGATGGATGAGCTACTTTTTCACCCTTTGCTTTTCTCTCCAATAAAGCTTAGCATGGTGTCACATTCAGTGAAAATACCAGTTCAGGATACAAAAGTAATTGAAAATAAATTGGAACCTCTCTTTAGAAACTTGAAAGGAGTATTACATGTACAATCTAGGTAGTCCTTCTGAAAGTTCTCTTTCCTCATTGTTTCCTTCAAGACTTTTCCCAAACAGGTCAGCATGAGGTCTTCCTAGACCTTGCTCTCCACACCCCTCCCGCCCCCACTGCACCCTCAGCCCCAGCCCTGGGCAGAATCAGTCCCGTGTCTGTGCTCACTCTACACTTAAATATACTAAAACAGCACATATTATATTGTTTTATGATGTGACATTTATATAATCATTTTACTTCACAAATCTAGTCTAAGTGCTTGACAAGTATTAGCTGTCCAGACCTCATACCGTACCTATAAGATGATCATTGTTTACATTGCAGAGCAGAAAACTCAGACTTGGGGGGCACAGGTAATTTTCCCAAGGGTGTTTGGGTAGACAGTGGTGAAGCAGGGTTTGAGCCGAGGTAGTTGGACACTGTTGACCGGGGGATAAGCCTTGTGGGAGCAGGCACATGACATTTATGTTTGAGTCCCTACAGGTCCATCCAGCCTCTGGTCACTAGAAATGTTTTCTAGGTGAAGGAGCCCAGTGTTCAAACCTGTGGATGGTCCATAAACTCGTTTGGCCTGTTTCCAAATTTTTGTGCATAATTTGTGCTGTTGTGAATCTATTGTACAAATTACACTGATGTCACTGGAATAATTTGGGGTAAATTCCCCTAAGTGAAGTGACTCAATAAGTATAAACAGTTTTATATATAATTGCTTATTGCTTAGTCATTCTCCAGAAATTTGGAACTCAGAATTTATAATTCCACCATCTATTTTCAGATGCATCCACTTCATCATGCTATCTTCAGCACTTTGTATTTTAATCAGTTAAAATCACCTGTATGGGGAAGACTGGAGTTGATGAACGAGTGGTGAATTTGTCCCAGGATTACTGTGGGGATCCTGAAGTTTGGATTCCTGGTGCCCTGTTGAAGTTTATTAGCTCACTAGGAAGTTACAGAAGCTTCTGTCTTTGAAATAGACTGGGTGTAATGGACAGAACTGAGCCTAGAATAAACAAAGTTGGCTATCTTTTTGTTCCTATCCAACTTTTATGTTGTGCAGTGCTTATAACTGGGTGCCTCCCCAACCCTCCCACACTATGCAAATACCCAGAGTCCTCTGTGGGCCCCTTATAAAGACAGCTTTAAAGGCGAGGAACCCATTCTTACTAAATGGCAGATAACTGACTATAGCTTAGAAGCGCCAGCTTCTTTTTGGAGAAGCAGCAGACCTTTGAAACAGAACGGGAATGGGAATCTTGAGTGATTTTTGTGCCCGAAAGGTGGGGGGTTAAGAGAGAAGCCTGTTCTTCTTGATCCAAGGCCACTCACAGGGCTGCTGGCCCAGCCTGAGAGGCAGCCGCAGAGCCAGTGAGGGCCTGGCTTGGTTTTTATCTGAACAGCTGCGGTAGATCCTGGAGTGTGGCGGTAGGCCCTGTGGGAGCCTCAGCAGCAGGTCCTACAGCCCAGCTCTCAATGGCCTGTGGCCAGCCTGGTGGCGCAATGCTAATAATAACAGCAGCAGCAGAAACTCTGGAGCTACCAGCAAGGCTGCTCTGGGTCAGCGCAGCAGCCATTTGTCGGGAAGCGGTCTTTCTGGCTTGACCTTATCCTCACATCACAGTAGTGTTCTAGAAACTTCTTTTCTTCCTTGCTTAATATCGTTCCATGAATTGCCCCCTGACCTAGTGTAAAATTCCCTCTTCCCTGTGTACTGTGGGGCCTCCCCTGCCCACCTCAGGTCACAGTACCCATCCTTCACTTCCAGGGACACACAGGCTCAACTCTTCATCACCACTTTTCACCAGCTACGTCCTCTGCATGCCTGACAGCTGCTTCTTGCCCAGACCTCAGTTCATGGGGTCTCTCCCAGGGAAGCCTTTTAGCTCACTGTTCTCCATCATACTCACACCTGTTTACTCTGGTCTCTCATCACATGACATAAGCTCTGAGAGAGCAGGGAGCCTCTTTTTATTTGGTTTGGTCCTGGTTGAAAGTTGCTGTTGGCAGATCTTAGTACAGGATCTTACACATAGTAGGTACACAATAAACCTTAATCCTTAAATGCCTTGGGAATTACATATTATTGTCACTCAAATGAGTTTTTAAAGAGATGGCCCTTTAAGATTTGCAGTCCTTTGTGTTCAAACCAGGATTCAAATCCAGCTTTCTTTAGTCTGAATGGAGTAGCCCAGAGTTTACTAAAGACTGATGTCATCGGATTCACTTAGATGGGCAACTTGCTTATGACTCAGCCTGAGTTCCTGCTATACTGGTTTCCAGTGCTGCCTCAAAGAATGGTGCTGAGAGGACTGAAGGCAGACAAAGCAGAACACGTACTGGTGGCCCCAGGAAATGACTGTGTTTGTGTTAAAGACATCACAGTGCCTCAAATTTGCGAATTGACTGAGTGGATAGGGAAGCCTGGCGTGCTGCAGTCCATGAGGCCGAAAAGAGTTGGACACAACTGAGCAACTGAACCGAGTGTCCTGATTATTCATTGTGACTTGCTTCCTTTTGGGGAACCACCAAGGCTATTTAAGGTAAACAAAGCATTTTCTTTTGTTCTAAAAATGAACAGATAAAATGTAGTAATCTATATAGTGGAATATTATTCAGTTCTGAAAGTACTGACAGGCTGCAGTGTGGGTGAACCATGACAACAGGCTAGGTGAAGGAGGCCAGATATGTTCACACTGTGATTTCATTTACATGAAATGTCTTGAATTGGCAAACCCACAGAGACAGAAAACAGATCTTCGGGTGCCAGGCCCTGTGGGGAGGGACTGCTTAATGTGTATGTCCTTGTAGGGTGATGAAAATGTGGGATTACACAGTGATGACTGTGCAACATTGTGAATGTTCCAAATCCCACGGGATCGTATATGTTAAAATGGTTTTTGAAACACAGTTAAAATCCACAACTTAAAAAAAAAAATCAATAAATTAGAAAATAAAAAATGATAGTTACACTTCTCAGCTGTTTCTGGACGGAATAAATGTGCGTAACTGACAAGCTCAGTAAAGTGAGTGAGATACAGATGTACTAAAGGGAATTAGAATAATGATTCTCACAGATACATATTTTTAAAAGACACATAATCCTGAAAACCTTAATGTAGCAAGGACTGGGCAGGGCATGCCCGGTGGGTGTGAGGACTCTGAGCTGGCTTGGAGGAATCTGCTTCTGCCTCTTTGTTTAGGACATAAGAGCAAATTGCACATGAGGTATGGTGGGTGGGGACGAGAACAGACAAGCAGCTGTGTTTTACGCACTTCATGCCTCACTCCTTTTGGACGGGGGTGTAGAAACTAATTTCATCCTCTTGTCCTGCCCGTGCAAAAGTTGGAGTGGTTCCACAGTAGATGGATTCAAGAATACATGTGCCCGACCCTTAGAGAACTAGATGGTCAGAGGGGCTCCAAACCACTTTCGAGGCACTGGTACCGCTGACATGGCTACGTTCCTGCAGGCTCTCCTCCAGCAGTGACCACACCACTGCCCGGGTGCCAGGTCTTCATCTGCCCCTCCCCATACCTCTAATCATTCCTCTTCCCCACCCCTGACAGTCTCTCCTGCCTTCCCAGTTAATCCTGCTCTTCCTCTCAAGTCCAGCTCAAGCCCCGCTTAATTTAGGATTTACACTGTACTATCTCTATATTTTGTTTCTGTGTCTAGGACTCATCTCCAGGCAGAGAGCAGTTCTGTGGTGACCAGAACCTCTCCTTGTGATTCCAGGTGCCCCCCCACCATCACATCCAGGCTTCCCTGCCTTCCAGTCACCCTTTCTCTATTCTCACCACCCTTTTGGTTTTCCTTTGCTGGACTAGTCTGGTGGTGACAGTCTCAGGGTGCGACGTGTAAATGAGAGCAGACCCATGAGAGTCTTCAGTCCTGGGGCTTCTGTTGGTGCAGCTGCTAAGAGATATTCTTTCTCTAGGAGTTGCTGAACTAGTGAGAGCCTCTGGGGGCCAGGGCTGCCAGCTCTTAGGATCCTGTCTGAGAACAAAGCCGCACAGGGCAGCTTTGATGTGTGTGTGTCCCGGATTGTAATTGCGCTGGATGCTGGCGCTTTCCCAGTTATAAGCACCAGCAGCTTGCCTGCTTGCTTCCAAGTGGAAGTGTTAATGCGCCTCCCATCACTCACGGTGGGCAGAGGCTGAGCGGGAAAGTAATTTGTCAACTTGCAGTGTCTCTGGGGTTAAGTATTTACCTTTTGCATTAAAAATTGTCACTGTTGTAAAATACATGCAACACTCACCATTTAGTGGTGTTAGTGTGGAGCTCAGTGGCATTAAGTACATTCATATCGTTGAGCAGCCATTAGCTCCATCCATTACCAGAACTTTTCATCTTCCCAAACTGAAACTCTGCACCCGTTAAACACTGAACTATCCTCATTCTTTCTCCAACTCCTGCTCACCATGACTTGGTGTATCTAAGAATTCGACTACTGTGGGTACTTCCTGTAAATGGAATCATTCAGCACTTGTTGTTTTTGTGACTGGTTTATGGCCCTCAGCATGCTGTCCTCACGGTTCATCCACACTGCAGCAGGTGCCAGAATCTCCTTGCTTCCTAAGGCTGAATAGTGTGTGGATGAACCATTGATGGACACTTAGGTGGTTTCCACTCTCTGGCTACCATGAATAAAGCTGCTGTGAACGTGGGTGAACAAATACCTGCCCAGTCCAAGGCCCAGCTTTCTCCTGGGGCCTGCACCCAGTGGAGGGATTTCTGGGTCACATGGTAACTGGTAACTCCCCAAGGAACTGTCAGGCTGTTCTCCACAGCTACTACAGCAGGCTCCAATGTACAACTTTTTTTTTTTTTTTAATGGAACTGTGGTAATGCTGGGAAAAGAGCTTAAGCCATTAACCCATTTGCTGCTGAAACATTTTAGCTAGCAGCTTCGGCCTGAAGCAATTCTGTCTTCACCAGCACCACTTCATAAACTCCTGGTCTGTCGGTCTCACAGCTCAGCCGCACCTCAGTCCAGAATGGAAATGGCCTCTCCCACCTTCCAGGGAGGGGAGTGGGCAGGCATGTCCTGACTGTGGGTAACCTGTTTCCTCACACCCCCTCATCCATCCATTTTGGTGTTTTTAGCAAAAATGCAGTCACCTTCTAATCCTAACATACTGTTGCAGAGAGGCCGCAGAGGCTGTCGTGTGCTCACAGTGCATCCCAGGCAGACACGTGAGTGGCTGTTTGACTCGCCTTCCCCCTGCATCCTCTCTCCAGCCATTAGGAACTAAGGTGGAGGGTGCTTGAGACAAGAGGTTGGGACAGGTGCTGTTTTATAAACACTTTATTTCTTCATCATCACCTCATACAGATGCTGAGGTACCACCCTCTCTTTCCATTTAGTATGCTCGTGACTTTTTATGATATTTTTCCTTAAACAAAATTTGGAGTAAACACTGTGTATTGCCAGTCTTCTAACAGTAATTTTTAAATGCTGTTGTATCGTCAATGCAAGAAGACAACACCAACAGTACAGTACGAGGGGGTCACACAACGTCATGGCGGGAGAGGACTCACGGAGGTGGGTGAGACCACAGCAGGGGTATGGACATGCACCCAGAGACGTGCAGGTCAGGAGGAGCAGGTGGACTTGCAGCCCATCTGTGGCCTCTGTGCTTTCCAGGACACTGCCATCTCTCCCCTCTAGGACAGAGGAGATGCCTTGTCTACTGGCTTCATGGTTTTTTCATTATGAAAAGTTCACTGAATTCGACAGGCTGAAGCATTTCAAAAATTCTTAAGAAACAAGAACACTGACAAAATAAAATTAACTTAAAACACACTAATTCAACGTGGAAATAAACCAAAGCAAAATGTTAACAGTGCAGATTTTAACAGATAGGCAGTCAGTATTGCGCGTGAGGGTGTTCAGAATGTCTTATAATGTACATCTTTAAAACTTTCATTTTTATTTATATCATATTTACTGTTTAATATACTTTGTGTAAAAAAGATGGAGACAAAAATAGTTTTCTGAGCTATGAAAAAAATTAAGTTCTTACAGGCACATTTACTGTTTCATTCTAGAAACATCTCAGGTTCACAGGTTGAACATTCAGCAGCTGTGTTTTTGTTTTTTTAAAAAAACATTCTTTGACCCTGGGAAAATCAGATCTCTCCTTTTGGGGCAGAGTTCAGTTGATGACGAAGGTGTGATTATGCAAATTACAGTGAATTATTCTGGATAATCCATGCCAACCTGCATCACACGTGCGGCTTCTCCCCAGGTGGCTCCTCATCACCAAGCTCCTCCAAGGAGGTGGGTTCTCCGGGTGATGGAGCTGGTGAGGCAGTGGCGGGGTGTGGGGCCCAGCGGGACGGAGGGCGACGGTTTGCTGGTCTCTCGGGCCTGGAGAAGCAAGGCTCTAGGGATGGAGCAAGTGCAGAACAAGGTAGTTCCTTCAGAGCGGAGGAAGAGAAAGACAGGATTACAAGGACAGGTCCTCCAGGAGGGCACGCCACCCCCCCCCACAGACTTCTCTAAGACAGTGCAACAGCCCAGCAGGTCTGAATGCTAATACACACATTGCTCACGGAGAATGTGTTAAAAAAGACTACGAATTCAACATGAATGACTATTGCCAACAGTCACGGGAAGATAGCAAATTGTGATGAAAACGTGGCATGAGATGGGTGTAAGTGGCTTTAGAATTGGGCTGCAGCAAATGGAAAGGGGAGTCAGAGGGGCGAGTGGTCTGGATGGCCCCGTGGGCCTGTTCTTGCCTGGCCGTGCACATTGTTTCAGCCTTCTGAAGCGTCTAGTCAGTTGCCGTGGCCAGTCCTGGGAGGCCAGCCTCCCTGCGTCTTGGTCTGTGGGCACCCGCAGAGGGCCCCAGGATGCCATCTGGCTGCATTAGCAGCAGGGCTCACCTTCAGATCAGCTCTGCTGCTGCTTGTTCCAGGTGGACTAGCACTGGGTGAGGTCCCCACAGCAAGGATATAACACTGCAGGCAGAAACTTTGATGGAGGCAGTTTTATCTAATGACTCCTACTGGCAGCAGCATCAAAACAGGGGAGCCCAAGTGCAGTGGTGCTTCTGTGCTCCGGGCTCCTGCACCTTCCAAGAACCCTGGGGCTGGTCACCTATAGTGTGTCCTCTCAAGGCCACTGCTCCTTTTTTGGTTTTACAGACTGTTGAGCCACTCATCCTTACTCTGCAGCCAGGACAAAGGACACCCAGACTCAGGATCTGTGGGCACAAAGTTGGGGCAACTTTGGCAGGAGGAAACGAGTTCTGTCTACAGACACCCACACAACAGGAGGCTGAGGAGGGAGACCACTGTTGTGAAGAGCATGGAACAAGGACCCTCAGAGCCACTCCAGAAGTAAGTGGAGGAATGTGAAGAGATGTGATGAGCACAGCAGAGACCAGACGAGGAGCATGTAGCCAGCAGAGTGAGGAAGAGACAGGGAGAAGGTGTCGGGCAGAGCACAGGAGGGTGGGGAGTGGCTGCTGCCCGGGGCCAGCAGAAAAGAAGCACTGACACACGATGCTAACATTGCTAGTTCTGGTGGCTTTTTACATGACTGCAACTTTTTACGAGCCCCAGCAGCAGAGCTCTTATACTAATGGAAACCATGGCAACCAGAGATACCTTGCTTGTGAAAGCACCAAAACAGCAGAAATAAAAGGGTATGGGGGACAGCGGTTGAGAAGTCTGCTACTTCTCAGGGTCTTTTGGTGTCTCGAGGTGTGTGTGGTGGGGGTAGATTGCTGGAGTAGGTTTTTGGACAGCACTGTGGCCCATTTCTACCTAGCTGATGCTGAGTGACAGGAGTCTGTTTGTGCTACCTCTTCACTCGCATTTGTGCATTGCTGCAGAAAGAAAGGCTGTGTGATCATGAGTTGAGGGGACAAAGTTCTCCTTCATGTCACACCAGCACTTGTGAGCAAAGGATGCTCTCTTTTCCTGAGAAGCCCCTGTAGTGGAATAAGTTAAAAAGGTAAAAATTCAACATACCTGGCCAGTGCCAACAATAATGGGAAGACAGGCAGTAGTGGGGCTCTCATCCTCAGAGCACCTCTTCTAGTGAGGGCCGCTGTAGCCATTCTGTCATGTTTCGTGGGCCACATGCTTGGTCTTTGAGAACCAGGTGTGTTTAAGGCCAGCGGATAAGGGGAGGTAACCATGCTCAATCGGAAACAAGGGTGGTGTTTTCTCGTGCTCCTCAACCGGGGCTCTGAAGGTGGTTCTGCAGTTTTGGGGCAGGAATGACTGTTGTGTGTTGACAAAGTTATGGAGCACTTGGTCAGCTGTGGTGACCCCTGGAAGGTCAAGATACATTGTATTTCTTCCCTCTAGTGTGGTTGTTGAAAACAGAGGACAGCTTCCTGCACAGCATGTGGCAGTGCACACGCGCCACCACAGTGTTAGTTGTCGGTGAGCAGGCACAGACCGTGCCCTCTCAGGCCAGTGTGCCTTTACCGCACAGCAAAGGGGTCTCTGCACAGAGCATTCAGCACCCAGCGGTGTGTGTGGGGGCATGTGGGCCTGTCCAGGCTGGCCATCTGTCCCTTCAGATGGACTCTGGGCCAGCCCTGAGCTACACAACAAGCTCTGCAGACAGTGGAAAGAAGGAAGAAAGCACTTACGGAGTGAGGCGGGCTAGAGTCCCCAGGGGGCAGTTAGTAAGACAGTTTGGTTCTGGACAGAAGAGACAGACAAAAGAAAAGAAAAGCAAGTAGGTTGGAAAGTACTTTACAAGAAGAACAACAGTAAAGGTTTAAAGTCAACAGGCCCAGGTGGCAGCTCCAGGGATAGCCATCCAGGGAAGTGAGGCTCAGCAGAAGTGGGCGCGTAGGCCGGTCTGTGCCCAGCCACGCAGGAGGGCCTCATGACAGCAGCCTCTCTCTTGCGCTGCCTGTCGTCCTGTTCTTCCTGAGCTGCCCCGTGGCTCAGAGCGTTTCCAGTGCTCTACAACTGCTGGTTTTGAAACAGAGCCCATTAAACAGCGGGACTGTCTTAGTCACAATGACCAAATGACTAAGGCCCAGACTAAAACTTTCCCTTCAGATTTTCAACTGAGACATGTCCAGATTCTCCTCTCTGTCTACCCTAGCCCTCCTGTTCATAGCCTCTCTCTGCATTGTGCTACGACTCCAAGAGAAACAAAGGAGCAAGTAGCTTGTGGGGTGAGCGTGAGAGAGGGGGACTTTCCTGTGGTGCCCGTGCCTGGCCAGGGGTCCTCCAACACTGTGTCTTTGGGTTGCCATGAGCACTCGGGGAAGATGCCCCATGGGCTCAGAGGAGGGCAGGGTGGAATAGAACTTGTTCTGCGGAGTTTGGAATGAAAACCCAAAACTGCCACACCATCTAGAGAGAGACTCATTTAGTAAGACAGCTCAGGTGAGGAATCATCCCCTGAAATCTAGAACAAGCTATATTCCACAGTGAAAGGAAGAAGACCATGATATCTCAATACTGCCCAGGGAGCTCCATGTCAGTCTGAACCCCTGACAGTGGCCCTGGGCCCCCTTTAAATCAGCTGTCACCTTTTCTGGTAGCAGAGACTTTGTGGAGGACTAAAGAGTGGGGCATGGCTTTGTGCAGGTAAAGCCATCTTTGTGTCTGAGTAGTGTAATCCCATTATTGAGCCATTTCCTTTATAGTCTCACATTCATTTGTGACTCAGCATTTTTAGCCTCCAAAATGAAACCTATTTTGTCTCTAATACAAATGAACACCACAGCCAAGCTGAGTAATGCTCTGGGACCAAGATCTCAGTCCCAGGAGATGGGGCACTCTCCCTGCTAGATCCCCTGCAGCAGCAAACCACTTACCTGAGGGGTGGGTGGGGTGACAGAAGGCACCATCTGTCACCTGAGAACAGGCAGCCTCCTCGTCAGAGCATACAAACAGCTTTCCCACAAAGACACGTACCTTTGACAGGCGTAGGCCACAGACGATCAATATTAGGGTGAACCACAAAGCATTGCCATTTCTGAAGGTCAATGGCAATTTCTCATGGTTTTATCTACTTCAGATTTAACTCTGTATTTTGAATTACACTGAGAAGCCACACATTACTTATCCCTCTGTGGGATGTGTGGATGGCAGGGGCCTCAGGTGACACAGAGAAATATACCTCTTCCCCTCCTGAGCTTTTGTCTCCTCACCTGTGCAGCTGGTGCTGCAGGGCCTCGGGAGGGAGCAGCCAGGGAGCCAGAGGGTGTCTCTGTGGCTCACCTTTGCCAGCGGCTGACTGCCTGGCCTGGAGAGTGCCCCCGGGTGTCTGGACTCCACTGCTGGGGAGGTTTTGCATCTGGCTTCCTAGTGGCTCAAGCCTCCCCTAGGTCTACACACAAGGGTGTCTGATCAAGAGCTGGAAAGGCCCTCCAGCCCCACTATTTTCATGCCTGGCATTATCAACTGACTTTGTTTATTTTGCTCATTCCTGCCGCAGAAACAGGAATTGATTTTTAAGTGGTGTGGTCCAATTATACCACATGTGGAATTGTGAATAACTTTAAGGGGCATATAATAATGTAATAGTAATGTGTGATAATATTTAATGTGTGGTCATAGGTGGCATGATAACAATAGGTGAGGTGTAAGGGGGACGATGACAGTAATCTAGTTGTGTGAAGGCATGCCGTTGACTTTATCCATTTGTCTCACCTGGTTTTACTGCTCAGAGAACTCTTGCACACAGAGAGGGTAAGGGGATCTGTGAGACATAAGCGTGCTCTGGCCTGTACTTAAGTCAGCACTGAATAGACAACCATGTCAGAACAGAGGACCTGAGTCAGTCCCAGAGCTACTTAAAGACCACCATCTCCTTGTCTTCAGAGGATCACTGAAGGTGGTAAGATGAGTTTCTCTTCTAAGCAGCAGCTCGGGGCTTGTGTTCCTGCTTATTCTGTCCTCCCAACACCCTCCTGAACTCGGGTGACCCGGTACACAGCCCCAGGGTCCCCCTTGCCCACATTGAGAAAGACCAGTGGTGGGGGCATGGTCGGGGGAAGACTCAACCTCCATTACCTCGATGGACCCTGGTTCGGCCTTGACCGCCGTTTCTCCCATGTGGTTGTCGCTGCTGCTATTTGTGGGGCTGTGGGCAGCCTGCCTCCGCTCCTCCTTTAAGGCATGTTCCAACAGTTTCCTGTGGAGGATCCGGGCCACGTTCTCGGTGAGTGTGTAGCCAGGGGGAGCAGATAAGTCCTGCCTCAGGGGCGTGCCCTCTCCCCCTCCTCCCTGCATGTCTCTGAGCTGCCCCCAATGGGGCTGGGTGAGCGGCCCCGGGAGCTGGGGCTGGTGTCCTGGCCTGGACCCAGCTCCGGTCGGGGCTCGGCTGAGCGAGACCGACTCGCAGTTCGCACCCCCTTCTGGAAGGGGTCCTGCACCACGGGGCTGTGGTCGATGATGCTGAAGAGGCTGGAGAGGCCATCGTTCATGGCGGTGTGCACGGGGCTCTCGCGCGTGGTGGTGGAGCGGGCCCAGGCCGACTCACCACACCCCTTCTGGGCCACCCCTGGGGAGGCCCTGCTACTTGACTGGTCCACTCTGGGAAGGGGCTTCCGCTGCAGCTTGGGAGACCCGTACTTGGGGGAGCAGCATGTGCGTTCAAACTTAGCCTGCACCTTCTCGATGGCAGGGGCCACCTGCCTGTTCCTGAGGCCACGGGAGGGAGAGGACGCGGGTGTGGCGCCACCTCCCGCCTTGGGCGTGAGACACTTGTGTGGGCTGCCCCGCAGGGCTTCCGTCTGTAGGCCAACACTGATGGTCTGGACGGTCTGTGTTCCTGTTGTCCGGGACCCATTGGTCTGGCAGGCCATGTCCTTGACCAGTGGCTCGCCGGGGCTGGAGCAGATGGCACTCCTGACTGAGAAGGCTACCTCCTTCATATCGTCACTCAGATTTCTGGGCATTTCCAGGCTGTGCAATGGGGAGGAGAAGCTGAGGGTGCTGTCAAGGGGCCGGAGCCCCGCCTCCGTGTAGTCTCGGGGGTGCCTGGAGGGGGCACAGGGCCACCTGCTGAGCACATGTTCAGAAGGGCTCCCCTTGGCATCCACGGGGCCCCCTCGGACCCTGCTCTCGCCAACCCCTGCCTCGATGCCGTCCAGCCTCCGGATGGCGGGTGGGCTGTGCAGCCCCCTCCCCCCAGCCTGCTCAGCACAGACGAGGTTCCGTGGGGGCTGCTTCTGGCAGTGCTCGGGGTTGGTCACGGTGTCCGTGGTCAGGGTGATGCTTGTGGTGAGGTACCAGGCGGCGTCAGAGAAAGATTCGGTGCTGGCCTCAGGCCGCGTCCGCCCCACCTCAGTCCTGTCTGCCCAGGGGTCTGGAGGCCTGTCGTCCCAGCTCTTGCTGTTGAACTCCTCGATGTACTTGAGGTCATCAGGGGACAGGGGTGGGGTGACGTCCTCCTTGCTGCATGTGGGGGGCAGGCCCTTCTCCGGCAGGAAGGGAGAGCCATCCATCAAGCGCTGGAACTCAGACATGGATGACACAGACACGGCCCTGGGCAAGGGGAGAGGAGCGGTGTGAGCCGTCACCAGCTAGGGAGTCATGGCCCCGAGACCCCCAACCCAGCACAGCCCACGGCCTGCCCCTGTGCACTGTGCCTACGGTCTCCACTCGGGCTGACCCTTTGGGTTTTTATGGCTGTGGAATTGATGCAGGAGCCTTGCACTGGTCAAAATTTACTACGGCTGACTTTCAAAACTGGGGCTGGGTGTGGTGCTCCAGGGTAGTTGGAGTTAAGCTCCAAGCCCTCTCTGCACTGTTTTCAGCCTACAGCGGCTCCACAGGCAGATGGGAACCTGGCTGTGGCCTGGCCTCTCCGTCTACTGACAGGCACCCTTGATGCC
Organism: Tragelaphus eurycerus; assembly: GCA_935064755.1. Lineage (NCBI taxonomy): Eukaryota > Metazoa > Chordata > Mammalia > Artiodactyla > Bovidae > Tragelaphus > Tragelaphus eurycerus. The sequence continues at coordinate 22,415,265 of CAKXYN010000023.1, forward strand.
AAACCTGCGGGAGTTTCCTGAGTTCTTGCCTTAGAGCAGACGTGACTGTACCACAGTCCAACCCAGATACAGGCGTGGCGGGGAGGAGGAGAGGCCACCACAAAGTAACGGTCATCTGACGTCTCCTCTACCCGCTCGCCTCATCTCTCTCAGCTCAAGCGCTACCAGTCTCCCAAGGGCAGTGGATGGTGTGAGCAGGCTGGTGCATATCAACACTATTTCAAACAGAAGTCCCCTCTGGGCTCACTCCTCCCCTTGCCTTCTGCTCCATTTAAACAAATTTGCTTATATGGGCCTTTGCAGACATGCCCCACCATTACATGTGTGGGTTACTAGAAAATGATTACAAACACCAGCTACTTTATATTTACTTCAAGGATTACTCTTGGTAATACTGTAATAAGTCCTCCTAGGAGAGCTTTTAAACGGTTAGTCTAAAATGTCTCATAGCATATCAAGAGGGAGTTTTTTCCAGCCTTTAAATCAGGAGAGGGGTTTCCATGAACTTTTCAAAAACCCGTTTAATACAGTTATCCCCTTACATACACAGCTCTTGCCACGACACTAACACATATGAATACAGCACTGGCCTTTTTGTTGTTAACGATCTAAATACCGTATACTAAAGCAACTACTTCTCCAAAAGTTTTACTCTGTCATTTTTGAAGAGTCACAGTGCACTGCTGACTATAGAGACTTTTAAGACCAGGAGGTCTTTCCTGCAGTAGTCTGCTGTAATTTCATCAACTTTACTTACCTTTGAAGATTTCCCTTGTGATTTTCTTCTTCCTATAAAGAAAATAAGTTCACCAGAAACAGTCAGTACTGGCAGATTTGGGGCTGCTAAGGGTCTGTTTTGCTCTTAGGAAAACATTTAAAACGTACATGGAAGCCAAGTTTGGGCCAGGAGTGCCTCTGCCCCTCAGCAGGTCAGTAATGACACCAGCATCCAGGGGTGATGAGGAAGGGGCTACGTGAGTGAGAAAAACTGGCTGTAAGCTTTGTCCCAAGGCAGCTCTTCTGTGTTCTCAGAAGGCAGTGCTGTGTGTGAGAGCCTCAAAGCTGCCTCAATGACAATGTGTGAGAGAGAGCGCATGCAAGTGAGAGAGGAGGAGTAAGGGCTGGGAGGAGGGTAAGTCGGGGTAGATGTCCCCTGGCCTCAACCTGGCTAGAGAAGTCAGCGTGAAAGGCACAGACACAACATAGAAAATAAACAAGCTACAGGATATGCTGTATGGCACAGGGAATGCTGCCAGTGTTTTATAGTAACTGTAAATGGAGTATATAACCTGGAAGAACTGAACCACTATATCGTACACCTACAACTTAACATTCTGCACCAACTGTACTGCAATAAAAAATGAAAGAAGTCAGTGTGACGTCCTTAGCGCGCTCTTGGTGTTTAAACGTCGCCCTTGGGCACTGGGAAAGCTACGGTGACCTCCGCTAAAGAAGAGAACTGCATACATGGTTCTCCTGAGCAGAGGACACCCTTGTGTGGACCCAGTCCAGATGGAGTGAGGCCCCAGCCAGCAAACCCCTCAAGGATTCCCCAGAGAGCCCTGGCTACTGCAGTGGTCAGCATGGGGTCTGGACACTGCCGCTAGAGACCCCTGGGGTGGCATGCTGGCGATGTCACCTCTGCTGAGGTGCCGAGGAGGAGGTCCCCACTTCCAGCAGCACTGCCTGACGGGCACCCCCATCTGCTGAGCATGTGGGAAAGGTCAGATGACAGGTGCAGCCACTGCGAGACAGCTCACAGGGAGTGATTATTAAAATTAGTCTTTAACCAGGAAAATCCACTGCTATCCTGTAGGGATTTCTGCACAGAGCTAAGCTTTCCTCTTTACTGATCTAAGTCCCATAGCTTTCTAGTGTTGGATTTTTTTTTCCCCTTTATACATCAAGAAGGCATTTATTGTATGTCATTGGTTACTGACATTTGCTACTTCCAATGTGAAGTACTTTCTTTAAAGACTTTTCTGTTATTAATATGTTTTCTGAAATCAGAGACTGTGCTGTAATTTTAAGGAAATTGGCAGTTCTGCACTTCTGGGATGATCTTTCTCCTCCTGGATTTCACTGGACAACTTCTGCTCCTGAGACTCCTATTCACATGGGACACAGGCTCTGAATTTACTTGAGATAAGTGGCCAAGTGCAGCAGGGAGCCTGGGGTCAGAACCACCCCAAAGCTCTCATGTCATGGAAGGTTCATTTTTACTAACTTCAGGGCCACAATATGCAGAGCCCCGCAGCCTGCCAGCCACTCAGCCAGCTTCCCAACCCCTCACCCTCCTTCGCAGGTGACTAGACCCAAACCCAGGCTGACCTCACGGAAGCAGTTCCTGAACTCCCTCTGGGGCCCGCGGGCCGGGGGCTCCTCTGGCTCATCGTCCAGGGACAAGGTGTCCAGGTAGAGATTCTCCCGTGCTGAGCACCTGTCCGATTCCTTCAGCTTTGACAGCGGCCGGTCCTCAAACGCACTGGAGTCTGTGTCCATACAGGGCCACATCCCCACAGGGCAGGGCGCCAGAGGGCTCCCTGGGTGGGTACAGGGGCGGGCATCCCCCTCTTCTTGATCACAAAGGAAACTGCCACCTCTCCGGGGACTGTTTTCTTTCTGCAACTTAAGGGTTTTAAAAGTGAAAACAATTAGCCTGAAGACAGTGAGACATCTTATGTTCTTAAAGTTCTGGCGTCAATTTAAAAAATACCACAAATGCTTTAAAAAAAAAAAATCACAATTTTATCTGGACTAGAAACATCTGCATTAACCACAGGCAAGTCAACTCCTTCTGTAGAGAATGTTATTGTATGTGTAACTGAGTGCTGTGCTCATGGGAAATCACACGTTTGTTTTTAAAATCTAACAATGCTAAATGACACATTGAGAAATCCCTTTCTGTAATTACCTTCCGAATGTAAGACACATTCAGTGGAAAGCCATCAGTGACAGCAGACTTCTGGGCTGAATTTGGTTTTCTTAAATAGCAAGGTTTCCTAACAACAACAAAGCATGGTGTCCAAGTCATTTGGAATGGGTCCTACATAAACCTTTTGCGATCGCCTGGGTTACAACCACTGGGTGTCGAAAACAGCTCACACTTTGCTTGAGAACATGAAAATTTAGCTATAGAGGTAACCTAAAGATGGAGCGCGGCTGAGAGGAGCTACCCCACGACCGAGGTCAGGAAGGGTGGCGGTGAGGAGATACCCCTCCTCCAAGGTCAGGAAGGGCGGCGGTGAGGAGAGACCCCTCGTCCAAGTCGTCCAAGGTAAGGTGCCATGGCTGTGCTTTGCTGGAGCAGCCGGGAAGAGATACCCCACGCCCAAGGTAAGAGAAACCCAAGTAAGACGGTAGGTCTTACAAGAGGGCATCAGAGGGCAAATACACTGAAACCATACTCACAGAAAACTAGTCAATCTAATCACACCAGGACCGCACTCTTGTCTAACTCAATGAAATTAAGCCATGCCCGAGGGGCAACCCAGGATGGGCGGGTCATGGTGGAGATACCTGACAGGGTGTGGTCTGCTGGAGAAGGAAATGGCCAACCACTTCAGTATTCTTGCCTTGAGAACCCCAGATCACTCGCTCAGTCATGTCCGACTCTTTGCGACCCCATGAACTGCAGCACACCAGGCCTCCCTGTCCATTACCAACTCCCGGAGGTCACTCAGACTCATATTCATCGAGTCAGTGATGCCATCCAGCCATCTCATCCTCTGTCGTCCCCTTCTCCTCCTGCCCCCAATCCCTCCCAGCATCAGAGTCTTCTCCAATGAGTCAACTCTTTCGCATGAGGTGGCCAAAATACTGGAGTTTTAGCTTTAGCATCATTCCTTCCAAAGAAATCCCAGGGTTGATCTCCTTCAGAATGGACTGGTTGGATCTCCTTGCAGTCCAAGGGACTCTCAAGAGTCTTCTCCAACAACACAGTTCAAAAGCATCAATTCTTTGGCGCTCAGCCTTCTTCACAGTCCAGCTCTCACATCCATACATGACCACAGGAAAGACCATAGCCTTGACTAGACGAGTCTTTGTTGGCAAAGTAATGTCTCTGCTTTTGAATATGCTATCTAGGTTGGTCATAACTTTCCTACCAAGGAGTAAGCGTCTTTTAATTTCATGGCTGCAGTCACCATCTGCAGTGATTTTGGAGCCCAGAAAAATAAAGTCTGACACTGTTTCTCCATCTATTTCCCATGTACTGATGGGACCAGATGCCATGATCTTCGTTGTCTGAATGTTGAGCTTTAAGCCAACCTTTTCACTCTCCACTTTCACTTTCTTCAAGAGGCTTTTTAGTTCCTCTTTACTTTCTGCCATAAGGGTGGTGTCATCCGCATATCTGAGGTTATTGATATTTCTCCCAGCAGTCTTGATTCCAACTTGTGTTTCTTCCAGTCCAGCATTTCTCATGATGTACTCTGCATATAAGTTAAATAAACATGGTGACAATATGCAGACTTGACGTACTCCTTTTCCTATTTGGAACCAGTCTGTTGGTCCATGACCAGTTCTAACTGTTGCTTCCTGACCTGCATACAGATTTCTCAAGAGGCAGATCAGGTGGTCTGGTATTCCCATCTCTTTCAGAACTTTCCACAGTTTATTGTGATCCACACAGTCAAAGGCTTTGGCATAGTCAATAAAGCAGAAATAGATGTTTTTCTGGAACTCTCTTGCTTTTTCCATGATCCAGCGGATGTTGGCAATTTGATCTCTGGTTCCTCTGCCTTTTCTAAAACCAGCTTGAACCCCATGAACAGTATGAAAAGGCAAAATGATAGGATACTGAAAGAGAAACTCCCCAGGTCAGTAGGGGCCCAATATGCTACAGGAGATCAGTGGAGAAATAACTCCAGAAAAAATGAAGGGATGGAGCCAAAGCAAAAAGAATACCCAACTGTGGATGTGTCTGGTGATAGAAGCAAAGTCCGATGCTGTAAAGAGCATAGGAACCTGGAATGTCAGGTCCATGAATCAAGGCAAATTGGAAGTGGTCAAACAAGAGATGGCAAGAGTGAATGTCGACATTCTAGGAATTAGCGAACTAAAATGGACTGGAATGGGTGAATTTAACTCAGATGACCATTATATCTACTACTGCGGGCAGGAATCCCTCAGAAGAAATGGAGTGGCCATCATGGTCGTCAAAAGAGTCCGAAATGCAGTACTTGGATGCAATCTCAAAAATGACAGAATGATCTCTGTTCGTTTCCAAGGCAAACCATTCAGTGTCACAGTAATCCAAGTCTATGCCCCAACCGGTAATACTGAAGAAGCTGAAGTTGAACGGTTCTATGAAGACCTACAAGACCTTTTAGAACTAACACCCAAAAAAGATGTCTTTTCATTATAGGGGACTGGAATGCAAAAGTAGGAAGTCAAGAAACACCTGGAGTAACAGGCAAATTTGGCCTTGGAATACGGAATGAAGCAGGGCAAAGACTATTAATAGAGTTTTGCCAAGAAAATGCACTGGTCATAGCAAATACCCTCTTCCAACAACACAAGAGAAGACTCTATACATGGACATCACCAGATGGTCAACACCGAAATCAGATCGATTATATTCTTTGCAGCCAAAGATGGAGAAGCTCTATACAATCAGCAAAAACAAGACCAGGAGCTGACTGTGGATCAGACCATGAACTCCTTATTGCCAAATTCAGACTGAAATTGAAGAAAGTAGGGAAAACCACTAGACCATTCAGGTATGACCTAAATCAAATCCCTTATGATTATACAGTAGAAGTGAGAAATAGATTTAAGGGCCTAGATCTGATAGATAGAGTGCCTGATGAACTATGGAATGAGGTTCGTGACATTGTACAGGAGACAGGGATCAAGACCATCCCCATGGAAAAAAAATGCAAAAAAGCAAAATGGCTGTCTGGGGAGGCTTTACAAATAGCTATGAAAAGAAGAGAAGCGAAAAGCAAAGGAGAAAAAGAAAGATATAAACATCTGAATGCAGAGTTCCAAAGAATAGCAAGAAGAGATAAGAAAGCCTTCTTCAGCGATCAATGCAAAGAAATAGAGGAAAACAACAGAATGGGAAAGACTAGGGATCTCTTCAAGAAAATCAGAGATACCAAAGGAACATTTCATGCAAAGATGGGCTCGATAAAGGACAGAAATGGTATGGACCTAACAGAAGCAGAAGATATCAAGAAGAGATGGCAAGAATACACAGAAGAACTGTACAAAAAAGATGTTCACGACCCAGATAACCATGATGGTATGATCACTGACCTAGAGCCAGACATCCTGGAATGTGAAGTCAAGTGGGCCTTAGAAAGCATCACTACAAACAAAGCTAGTGGAGGTGATGGAATTCCAGTGGAGCTATTCCAAATCCTGAAAGATGATGCTGTGAAAGTGCTGCACTCAATATGCCAGCAAATCTGGAAAACTCAGCAGTGGCCACAAGATTGGAAAAGGTCAGTTTTCATCCCAATCCCAAAGAAAGGCAATGCCAAAGAATGCTCAAACTACCGCACAATTGCACTCATCTCACACGCTAGTAAAGTAATGCTCAAAATTCTTCAAGCCAGGCTTCAGCAATATGTGAACTGTGAACTTCCTGATGTTCAAGCTGGTTTTTGAAAAGGCAGAGGAACTAGAGATCAAATTGCCAACATCCGCTGGATCATGGAAAAAGCAAGAGAGTTCCAGAAAAACATCTATTTCTGCTTTATAGACTATGCCAAAGCCTTTGACTGTGTGGATCACAATAAACTGTGGAAAGTTCTGAAAGAGATGGGAATACCAGACTACCTGATCTGCCTCTTGAGAAATCTGTATGCAGGACAGGAAGCAACAGTTAGAACTGATCATGAAACAACAGACTGGTTCCAAATAGGAAAAGGAGTATGTCAAGGCTGTATATTGTCACCATGTTTATTTAACTTATATGCAGAGTACATCATGAGAAATGCTGGACTGGAAGAAACAGAAGTTGGAATCAAGACTGCTGGGAGAAATATCAATAACCTCAGATATGCAGATGATACCACTCTTATGGCAGAAAGTGAAGAGGGGCTAAAAAGCCTCTTGAAGAAAGTGAAAGTGGAGAGTGAAAAGGTTGGCTTAAAGCTCAACATTCAGACAACGAAGATCATGGCATCTGGTCCCATCAGTACATGGGAAATAGATGGAGAAACAGTGTCAGACTTTATTTTTCTGGGCTCCAAAATCACTGCAGATGGTGACTGCAGCCATGAAATTAAAAGACGCTTACTCCTTGGTAGGAAAGTTATGACCAACCTAGATAGCATATTCAAAAGCAGAGACATTACTTTGCCAACAAAGACTCGTCTAGTCAAGGCTATGGTCTTTCCTGTGGTCATGTATGGATGTGAGAGCTGGACTGTGAAGAAGGCTGAGCGCCAAAGAATTGATGCTTTTGAACTGTGTTGTTGGAGAAGACTCTTGAGAGTCCCTTGGACTGCAAGGAGATCCAACCAGTCCATTCTGAAGGAGATCAACCCTGGGATTTCTTTGGAAGGAATGATGCTAAAGCTAAAACTCCAGTATTTTGGCCACCTCATGCGAAAGAGTTGACTCATTGGAGAAGACTCTGATGCTGGGAGGGATTGGGGGCAGGAGGAGAAGGGGACGACAGAGGATGAGATGGCTGGATGGCATCACTGACTCGATGGATGTGAGTCTGAGTGACCTCCGGGAGTTGGTGATGGACAGGGAGGCCTGGTGTGCTGCAGTTCATGGGGTCGCAAAGAGTCGGACACGACTGAGCGACTGATCTGATCTGAAAGATCTGGTATGACTAGAAGAAGCAAGCATGTGAGCCACATAGGCTGGAGTCGTACTTTTCCCTGACCTGATAAATGGAAGCAGCAGGTGGAAACCACAGGAGACCGGAGCTGCTGTATGTGGCTAGTCCTCTTGCTCAGTGTCCCCACCTGTAAGATGGGTGCCTCCCCTCTGGGACTGCTGGAGGACTGCAGGGCCAGGCCCACCCTAAAGGGCATCATCAGGGGACTACCACTAACTCCCCTCGGGCCTATGGGAGTCCTTGGGCCTGGGACACTGATAAATGCCTCATCTCTTCACAGTGCGAGGGGCCTTCAGGAGGGGCCCATGGAACCACGGGGACGGGCAGGGACATGTGTGCAGGCAGCACTGTCTCCTCCTGTGCTCCCCTCCCGGCTTCCCCTGAAGCAGTAGGGAAATTCACAGAATCCGCTCCCGAGCTCCACCATGCCTGCCTCTGGACTCGGCTCTAAGGACAGCAGAGTGCTGAGATGGTAACAGAAGCACTGACCCTCCCTCGGAAGCGCATTCATTTACAAAGCCTTTGTTTTAACAAAGCCTCTGTCACAAACTACATCTTGTGTCCTAACTCAAGCCTTCAGCCACAAGGGTGTCACTGGGAACAAAGTCATATGGAGCGATGGGGACAAAGGACTTCTCTTCATTTTTGGTAATTTCTGAGGTGGGTATCACCTTTATTTTAGGAGAAAGCAGCCAGACCTTAAATGCTGGAGTTCAGGGTTCCAGTTGAATCAGGGAACAAGCAAAGTCACCCCGGGTATCAGCTCAGCTGAAAACCCACTGCTCTGTCCCCCAGCCCCGCTGACATAGTTCTTTGTCATTTTCAAAGACCATAAATCCTTTTTTTTTTTTAAAGGAAAGCTTTTTATTATTCATCTATGTATGTCAGTGTGATTTAGTTTCAACATATCATCTCCGAGCTATTTCAGGCACAGAATTAAGATTAAAATCACATTTGAAACTAAATGTGCATGGAGGGTGAGTGTGAAGAGGGGGAAAACGACTACAGTGGGGAGCCACGAACCAGCACATTCTCACTTGGCAAAGCGGGGTGTCACAAATAAACCTGGGCAGCCAGGAGCAGCATGCACTAGAGCTGCTAAGTGTTAGGTTCCCTGAAAATGAACTGGAGTGGTTTCAGCTGGAGGTATCTGCTGCCAAGATGCCTCTGCAGTGCTGTCACAGAGTAAAAGGCCCTTAAAAGGATAGGGTTTCTTAGGAGAGTCATTTCAGACCAGCCACCAGCACCTACTGTACTTAGAATCCTGCAGGAGAACAACTTCTAGAGCAAACACCAAATTTAAATGATGTGCCTTGGGGTTTCCCTGGTGGCTCAGACGGTAAAGCCTGCAATGCAGAAGACCTGGGTTCGATCCTTGGGGCAGGAAGATCCCCTGGAGAAGGAAATGGCAACCCACTGCAGTACCTTTGCCTGGAAAATCCCGTGGATGGAGGAATCTGGTAGGCTACAGTCCATGGGGTTTGCAAAGAGACACAACTGAGCGACTTCACTTCTTCAAATAATACAGGCAGCAAAACGCCCTTCAGACTGTCCCCTTACCTGAACTGTTTCCAAGAAAAAACGTTACTTTGTACATAGGTTTTAAAAGAACAGCCTTTTTTGCTGTAGAGGGAACTGGTTTAAGGAAGTCACTGGAAGAGTAACAGAATGACGCTGGAGCTTTCCTGCAGGTTTTTAACAGAACCAAGTCCTAGAGCCTCTGCAGGCTAACTGGGACCTGATGATTCACAGGAGAAATGTGATGTGATTCCAGAGAAGTTAACCCTCATTGTTAGGCCTGGGCAGAGACGAGCTGCCAATGCAATAGATATTGTGTGTTACATGACCTCTACCACATTCCCAGAGTCATTCATCACATAAAACTCCTCACAAGGCACAGAAATCATGTAGGAATTCAGTGCCACTGCACAAGTATGAAGCATGTGTTCTCAGAGTGGAAAATGGATTTACTGTTACTCCTCTCACCATCTGTCTAGGCCATCATAGACAAGGTCACACGGCCCACCACGAAGTCAGATATCGAGGGGCACGCATTATGAAGAGCGCTCGCCTGCATGTCCAGTTCATCTGTGGGACGTGCAGCTAAAAGTTAAATGAACGAACAATAACTAACAGACCTACATAGGCTAAACACATCAAGTCAGTTTCCTTTTATAAAAAATGACTTTAACCGCTTTTCCTAATTTTCAGGATTGGGTACTGTGATTTAAAACATGTCAAATACTGGGCTGGAGTTATTTTTTAAAGCCACAACTGTATATGTAAAGCATCAACAAATCCTCTTCTAAAAACAGCAGTGAACTCATGGTACAAATATGTGGGGTCCAGATTTCAGAAACAGATGAAGGAACACCCAGAACCCACGTCTCATTCAAATCCGTTTGCTCAAACGTGTTAACCTGGAAGACTAAAGTTCTGAGGCTGTCATCGTGGTAGGACAGTGGCAGTAGTGACAAGCTGCAAATGGGCTTCAGCCCCTGCTCACTCACCTTCCCAAAGACAGTCTTAAAATGCTGCTCATCCCCAGGACATTAACTCTTTAAAGGTGAACATCACCAGAAGTCTTACTAATTGTTCCTTTATTAGAAATTACCCTCATTCCCCAAAGTAAAATGAAGCCCTTAAAGACTCGCTTCATTTACATTCAAGGTTATATCCACAATGAAGCCAAGACAAGAGCAAGGAGCTTAGAGCTGACAGGCAAAGAGATGATGACCATGGTCTTGCTGGGGTGCAGGAGGGACCCTCCAGGGAGGGGCCTGGAGCAGCCGTGACACTAGTTAATTAACACTGGGTGAATCTATGAGCACTTTGTCAGAGTACATGCTGCCTCTACCCTGTGACTCCCACCCAACAGCTGATCTTCTGCATGGAGCACAGGCACACCAAGGGTTTAAGGTAGGACAGTCTTCTCAAGTGTCACATTCTAGGCCAAACAGGAAGTGGCCAACCTGCCTTTGATAGACTCTGGGGAATTCTGAAATGAGCCAGATCACCTATCAGTCTGGGTGACTCAGCTGTGTGAGTAACCAAACCCAGGAAGGACGTCAGGCCTCTCTATCTGCAAATGCACTTGCTTCTGCTCAGGGGTTCTTAAACCAAAAGCTCCTGGTTCTTTTCAGTTCTCACTTCCACCCTCCCTCCCCACCAGTAAGCAGAAATGGACCTTAGCCATTGCACCTGCAGAACAGAGGTCTGTGTCTCAGGAATGAGACAGCACATTTTCCAAAAGGCAGCATGGGCATTTGTAAAAGAATAATGAGGTTATTTTTCCTGCTTTCAGTTTCTGATTAATACATTTCCTTGAGGCCCCCTGAATTTATAAGTGTGACAGGCTGAAATTGTATATGATGTCAAAACCCAGCCTGGAAAGAATCCCAATCTTTCATCGTTTTCATGTGGAAATTAATTTGTGCACCACTCAAGCAGGATCACAGCTATGCAAACTGTCCTACAACTGACGCAAGGCAGGGAATGATTATCTGCAGAAAACTTGCCTCTCCCACTGAACTCAACTGTGTTTTTGAATCGTTTGTTGAGTTGAAGATAATGAACTACCAGTCACCTCCCCTGACCACGTCCTGTCTAATTACAGCTCTGCAAGATCCACAGCAGGTGCAAACAGTCTGACTTCCTACCGAATTCAGCTGTTTCTTCACTAATGGACAACAATTCCATTCAAGTTGGAGCAGTCACTGTGACCACATCTTTAGTGGCAGACTTAAAAGCTAGTTTGCTTTTTGGCAGAAATCACTTTCTAAGATATGAAATAACCTCGCCCTTCAAGTTTAGTCTTTTAACACCTTAAAAAAGTTATCCCACCCCCAACCAGACACATTGAGTAAAGTTACCCACTGACTTTGCATGAAAAGACCTGTGTCGTAGGAGGGTTGACCCTAGGTCTCCAACCTGGAGCCCCTAGGATTTCTTCCTCTTCCTCTGGAAGCCCCTAGATCAGCCTGATATGGCAGAAACTCCCGAGCTATTTCAGTTTCCCCTCTGAGTTCTCTGGTTTCCAGGCCAGGCATCCCCATTCCTCCTAGGGACACCCTCACCTGTTCAATTCTCCACAGCAGCTCCTTCTCCTGTCGCCCCCACTCCTGGCGCTCCCGGTCCAGGCGGTCGAGAAGCTCCACCTTCTCCCGGTTCCAGTTCTTCTCGCTATGGTGGATCTGCCAGCGCAGGTCCATGACCAGCCTGTGACTGTCCGCCAGCAGCTTCTGCTGCACCTCCCTCTCCTTCCTGAATGCCCCTTTGCTGTCGGTGCAGGAGCCTGGGTCTCCCAAGCTCTTCTCATTCTTTGCTTCCAGCTGTCAAGGATAAGACATGGGAACTTAGTCCCTGACAGTCTCACATTAGGTGAAGAAAACCTCAGCACATTCATTTATTATCCCTGGAATCGTGTTTAAATCAAGATCTGACCAAGCTTACAGAGGAAATAATTTTCGTCTTTAAAGTCCTAATTACAAACATCTGACAGAGTCACACAGAGGTGAATAAGAGAATCCACACAGCTTCCCACAGTCCACTCCTCAATCCCCTTGCAGATTCCGAGTCACCATGTCTCCTGCCTGTTCTCCTGTACAGCTCCTTGAAGGCAGGCACACGTCTATCCCTACATCCTTCGCCCCTCTGTGGAACCTGGTAATAGGGCAGTGATGTAACCTAGCAGTCTATAATAAACACACATCAAGCACCCAGGAGGTTGAAGACCACAAAAAAGCACGCAAAAGAACTCCCATCTAGACACCACATGCACACTGCTGAAAACCAAAGAGGAAATCTTGGAGGCAGACAGAGAAAAAACCACCCATGGAGGCACAAAGATGGGGATGACAGCAGACTTCTCCTTGGAAACTATGCAAGTCAGGGGACAATGGAGTAACACTGAAAGGGCTGGAGGGGGGAAATGTTGACCTCACCCGCATTCTGTGCTCAGCAACATCTTTCAAAAATACAGGGGGATAAAGGTTTTTCAACAAATGGAAACTTTAAAAAAAATTATTGTCTGCAGACCTGCATTTCAAGAAATGACAGAGGAAGTTTTCGGGCAGATAGAATGATATACCAGCAAACACTTTGATCTACACAAAAAATGAACACTGGAAATGACTGGAAATCCTGAATAAATGCAAATATAACTCATTTTCTAAGTGCTTTAAAATACTACTGTCTAAGGTAAAAATGGTTGCAGCATATTATGTGTTTATAGAATGTGTAGAAGTAAACTGACAACATTGCAAAGGACAGGAGGAGGGAATTGGGGGAACACTGTTGTTGGTGAATGTGATAAATTTTAGTGCAAGATTCATGAACACAAAGATATACCCTTTTTCCTATTCTAGATAAGCAGATCCCTGAAGTCCATCCATGGCCCCATGTTAATCTATTCAATTCTAATGGTTTCTAATCTATTCTCTACCTCTATACCAGAATAACAAAATGCTTTACTCCCATGACGAAATCAGAATCAGTGTTTTGATTCTTTTGAACATTCTTCTTTCCACTCATCCATGGTGAGGTGCAGCTGCTTGGGTGTGCCATCCTCCTGTCTTCATGATGTCCCTTTCTCTCCTTTTCCATGTAGCCACTCCTGTTCATCTTCAAAGATTCATTCTAAGCAGGACTTTCACAAACAACCCTGCCCTGAGCCTGCAGACTGAGGTGTGTGCCCTGCACACTCCCATTCCTGGGAGCCTGTGTACAGGTCTGGCAGGGCACTTAATCACTCTGTTACTAACTTTGGCCCTTGTCTGCTCTCCCACTGTACTGAGAACCCCCTAAGGATATGTCTTTTCTGTTGGGGGATCCCTGGCAAAGCAAGCTCTGACTTCGGAGTCAGTTGAAGGAATTAGATTTGGGGATTGACACAACATGGCCTCCACTGAGGGAAAATATTTCCCTCTGGATAGAATTCAGCTGTTTTGCATTTAAGTAGAAATGGGCAAAGATGGCACTATTATAAATGTACTAGCATCAGCCCACATTCATTGTTCCCTAGGCCACAAATGTTTGAGAAACTTTAAACAGTTTGGGGGCAGAAGATGAAATCTTTACGTATTACCCACTTGGCTTCTAGGTTTGAAGTTCTAGTTTTACTTCTTGGTGTTCAGTGATTATCCCTGAGGCTTTATTTGTAGCAAATGTGTGGGTGGATACCAGGTTCCTCTAAAACAAAGATGAAATGTTTTGAAGCTGGCTCACTTCAAAGATTATGCCTCCTCTTTTTGGCTATGCTTACATTTCTGAAAATATTTAGCTGTTTCCCCCATAAACATATTTTTAAAGTAAGCTTAAAGGCAGCTCATCAAAATGTCCTTACTCATTTCTCTTCCACTGCCGGCTCTTCAGGCTGTGAACTAAGATAAACAGAATATCTAGTAAGAAGCTCCTACCAGGCAGTCGGCAGGATTCATAACTGGGTCAGTGGCTGCATCCTTGTCCAGCCTGGCCAGGAGCTCTGGTCTGGCTGTGCTTTGCGCTCGCTGCCCCTGCAGAGGCAGCTGGACCTTGGCCCCTCCAGAGCCTGGTACTTCTGTCCCTGTGGGCCAGGTGGTGATGCAGGTGAACCTGTGGGCACTGCGGAAGCTGTCTTCTGACATGACAAGCCCTCTCAGCTTTTATCAAGACTATTTAGAAGATGTCTTCTTTCCAGGCAAGTTTTTTTTTCTCTCATGATGGGGCCAACTGATAGAAAAATCTTGATTACAGTCTGCCCAGAAAAGAGATCATCTGAGATGGTGCACCATGATGGGGGGGGTGGGGAGACACCCAGAGAAGCAGTCTGAGCAAGCAGATAACCAGGCAGGAAGTGACCACTTTCAAAGGTTTCCAGGGAGAAAGCACACAGAAAAGAGCATTTCTGGTGCAGCCTCATCTTAGTGACCAGGGGTGTGGTCTTAAGTCTCTGAGACCCTGTGCTCCGCTGTGCTCTCGTCTCCACTCTCAGTGAAGCCTCTGCAATCTGAGACAACATGCTTCCTCTGGCCTTCACTTCTCCCGTGTGAATAAGGACAGCTCAACTCATCAGACTTGTAGGGCACATGTAGTGGAGGTCTACAAGGTCTTCCCAGCACTGGGAGAAATCTAACGGAAAGCATTCATTTGCCTTTTTTTTTTTTTTTAGAGATAACAAAACCACAATCTGCTTTTTCTTTGCTTCTGTCTGAATGATGGCCGCATACTAATCACCATTTCATGCTGGTCAGGCTTTGGTGGCACTAAGGACATCCTTGCTCCTTTCTCCCCACTAACACTCGCTATTTCTAGTCTTTGTGATAAGGGCCACTCCAACAGCTGTAAGGTGACAGCTCATTGTGGTCTTGATTTGCATTTCCCTGAGGATCAATAACAGAGCATTTTTTCATGTACCTGTTACCTGAAGGAAAAGAAAACACTCATGCGAGAAGACACCTGCACCCCCATGTTCCCAGCAGCACCATTTACAGAAGCAACGTAAATGTTCATGGATGAATGAATGGATAAAGAAGATGTGGTACATATATACAATGGGATACTACTCAGTGGTGAAAAAGAACAAAATCATGCCATTTGCAGCAACAGTGGGTGGAGCTCAAGGGCTTTATGCTAATTGAAATCAGAGAGACAGATAAATACTGTGTGATCAGAAGTACATGTGGAATCTATAAGTAAACAGATGAAACCAAGCTCATAGATACACTGAACAGATTAGGAGCTGCCAGGGGGAAGTGAGTAGGGAATGGGTGAACTCCTCTGCTTTTAGTTTAAATAAACTGGATAATAATAAAGAGACAACCTTGTTCTACACAGAATGGGGAAACAGACGCTGTTTTTGAAACACTGCTGGGTGGGGGTTGTTTTACACCTTGGGAGAGGGAAGAAGAGGGAAGGATGGCACTGCAGGAAGGCGGGGGACCTCCCAGGTGCCCGAGGCCATTGCTGCGGGTTTCTCTTTGCCCTCCTTTCCCAGCCAGACCCTGGGATCCAGCCCCTCCCCGTGGTCGGAGAGGAGGCCAGGCCGTACCTGCTCCAGGCGGCATGTGAGCGCGGCCCACTCCACATCCCAGGCGGCCTTGTCACCTGCGTATTGCTGCTGCAGCCGCTGGCGTGCGCGCGCATCCTCCCGCAGCTCTGTGCGCAGCTCCTCTAGCAGTGCCTTGAGTGCGCAGAACAGCGGCTGGGTCTCTGCCACCTGTGGGGACACGAGGGCAGCTCTGCATCTCACGAGGGTGAGGACAGGGGCCTGGCCAGCAAGGGAGGGGGGCTGGTATGGGGCTATGGTGAGAATCTGCACAGGGGAAGAGTGGGTCCCCTGGCTGCTTGAGGGCCACTGGGCCGATGCTGCTAAGGGCTCCTTGGATGAGGAGGCTGGTACCACAGACACCTGAAGCAGAGATGGGAAGAAGCTGAGGGAGGCGAGGGGAACCGAGCCAGGGCTGCCAGGATGCTCTGCATGACTTTAGACCTCACAGCTCTGGTTGACAACAGGAGTAACGAGATAAACGCACCTTTGTGTGCTGTCACTTGAGTGCCAGCTATTGAACCAGAGGGAATTAATAAAGGGCTCGTGTGTCTCATCAATGTGGCAGTTAGTCTCTGATTTGTAGTTACTAAGAGGTCATATATGCGAAAAAGCAGTCATGGGGTGGGGGTGACTTTTAGGTCTAACAGTTAAAACCAAAAGTAAAGGCTTAACATGTCAGTGAAGGCTTCATTGTCCTTGAAATACAGTCACTGCCCAGAATCTCTTTTCTGCTCACTAATGGCAGGAATAACTACTGTAACTACTTGTTTATCCTGTGCCTCCCCTGTCACCCAACCTCCAAGTTGTCAAAGGCTGACCACCTCCCACATTTCTGGTGCTCAGCTCATGGAAACAGGTCTGATGACGAAGAATGGACTCTTATTACTAACCTGCTCTACCTAACTTAAAAGATTTTGTATTTTCCAATAATACCTATTTAGTTCTGTGAACACACATTTCAAAACCATGATTTCTATCTTAGTACGCTTCAGCATGGGCACTATATCAGAAGGTTTGTCCAAATGAATTAATGCACCCTGAATCAATGATGGTACCTGGATAATAAAAGCCACATTAGTCCATCTCTAGAAACCAAACGGAGAACACGTAAAGCCCGGTGCTAGCTCCCTGAATGGTCTCAAGGCAGTCCTCTTTGGTATATTTATGAGACAGGAGGACTTAAAAGCTGTCTCAGTCCTGCCAGAGGCATACTGTTTGTACCACGGGAAGACAGAGCCCCTCATGCTCAGAAGAACCCCCCCTCCTTGATAAACCTCTCGTTCCAGGGCAGCGAGCCTGGGATCTGCATGCCCAGCAGCCTTCTCTCTTCCATCAGCTTGAGAGTCAATCATGCTTTTAAAACCATCTAGTCAGTCGATGAAACACACATGTACATATGCAAAAATGGTTAGCCATGCCTGGGAAGAATTTATGATACCCTGGATATACGTTTTGATGTTAGAAAACAGAAATTCCTTAACATGAACCTTATCACTGAAAACACCATAGTTTTCTCCATAATTTATATGAAAAGTTTTAGTATTCGATACAGTAGACTTTTGGTCAGGTGAAAAGGTCTGTTAACATTTATTGCTCTTTGATTTTTCTCACCACGAAAACCAATTTTCACTTTTAATTGAGTACAATTCAGGAACTTGGCAAATAAAAAACCTTCTAAAAATCCTGTACATTCTTTTCAACTATCAGAATATAAGTGAATTACCACTGTTCTCAACAAGATATTCATAAAATGTGTGAAACTGTAATCAATGCAGAAGTTTCTTTAAACTCTACACCAAAAGTATTTAAAGGTATGTATGAGTGAGTGAGGTGTTAGAACAGTCTTTTCACAAATATACATCTTCCTAAGTATAGAATTTGTTTGCTAAAAAATTAGGTTTATTTTATGGTAGATTTGATTTTTCATCATTGGATTTTAGATTTTTAAAAAATTACTACTTTTCAAGTCAAACTATTTTAAACATAAAGTCACGGTAATAATTTTTATCCAAACTTTGGAGCAGTTGTCTCTGTTTCATTGAAGAAAAAGCAGAAAACCACATAATAAATCACATGTGATCAGTACTTTCCTATGAACTGCAAGTCATGTACGTGGTCAGCTTTGGGGTTCTTCTCTAACAGTGCTGACAACATCAGGACCAGAATTTCGTGCTCCTTGAAAGCAGGGTTCACATGAGTGTCCTTTTGCAGATTAAAATTTTGCTTCTGCTGGAAGTAAGTACTTTTTGGCATTAATGGGTATCAGATTAAATAAAATCAAGCCTTAATGTTTTCATGCACATTTGGGCCATAGCAATCAACATAATGTCCTGTTATACCAATATTATATTTAATCATCATGGGATAAGCTCACACTTACTTTGGGGTGAAGGTGGTCAAACGGGACAAGAGCCCAGAGAATCAATGCTATTGGTCCCTGTTACCATAGTCACCTGGGCACAGCGTGTGGCCTGGCATGCAGCCAACCTAGTTCTGCCACTGGAGAATGGCAAGAACTATGTCCAAGAGAAAACTTCTGAAGACCCCGAATGAGCCATAGACAGGCACTGATCCTTCCAATTGACTGTTATACACACAGAAACCCAGTGACAGTGACTAACACTAGTAGTTTCCAGTGGGCCAGGGGTGTGATGATCCTTCACCTACAAGACAGTGTTTGCATCTCACATCGAGCCTGAGTGCACACTGGCACATGCCCTTGTCGTGGGGAGGACCCACAGCAACGGGGAACCTGTCTGGCCGCGAGGAAGCATGGAGCCTGACTGCAATCCAGGTCTGCCTGTGCTACCCAAGACTGGACAAGCCTGCCAGCATATGTGAATTCTGGCAGCATAACCCTGCCCAAGCCTTAATTTTAAAGATAGCTAATCTAGGGCTTCCCTAGGGGTCTAGTAGTTAAGAATCTGCCCACCAATACAGGAGACATGGGTTTGATGCCTCGTTCCGGGAAGGTGTCACAGGCCGCAGAGCATTTAAGTCTCTGTGCCATGACTACTGAGCCTGTGCTCTAGAGCCTGGGAACTGCAACTACTGAGCCTGAGTGCCACCACTGCTGAAGCCCGCCTGCCTAGAGCCTGTGCTTCACACGAGCAGCCACTGCAGTGAGAAGCCCAAGCAATCACAGCTAGAGAGTAGCCCCTCCTTGCTGCAATGAAGATCCAGCACAGCCAAAAGTAAACGAACAAAGATGGCTAATCTCTGTGAAGCAAATTCCATTCCCCACATCAAGGGGAATAACAGTAGCCCTCCTGAAAGAACACCTAGAAGTGAACTCTTCTCACTTCTCCCAGTGGTGGCCGTTTGCTGGGCTATATTTTTGTAGAAAGACCCAAATCAAGTCAAGGATGGAATTAAGACTAGGTCTTCAGGTGAAAGTCCTCTTAGATACAGAGCTTTCAGAACCTTCTGTGCCAGGTGCTGAGCTCTACAACCTTTTAGTTTATATATCTGGTAAGTATACAAAAAGTGAAATTGCTTAGTCGTGTACGACTGTTTGTGATCCCATTGACTGTAGCCTACCAGGCTCCTCCCTCCATGGCATTTTCCAGGCAAGAGTACTGGAGTGGGTTGCCATTTCCTTCTCCAGGGGATCAAACCCAGGTCCTCTGCATTGCAGGCAGACGCCTTACCCGCTGAGCCGCCAGGGAAGCCCTTCTGGTAAGTATGGGCAATTGTAATTAAAAAGGCCAACTTCCCAATTTCTTTCAGTTCAGTCGCTCAGTCATATCCGACTCTTTGCGACCCCATGAATCACAGCACACCAGGCCTCCCTGTCCATCACCAACTCCCAGAGTTCATTCAAACTCATGTCCTTTGAGTCGGTGATGCCATCCAGCCATCTCATCCTCTGTCGTCCCCTTCTCCTCCTGTCCCCAATCTCTCCCAGCATCAGAGTCTTTTCCAATGAGTCAACTCTTCGCATGAGGTGCCCAAAGTACTGGAGTTTCAGCTTCAGCATCATTCCTTCCAAAGAAATCCCAGGGCTGATCTCCTTCAGAATGGACTAGTTGGATCTCCTTGCAGTCCAAGGGACTCTCAAGAGTCTTCTCCAACACCACACTTCAAAAGCATCAATTCTTCAGTGCTCAGCTTCCTTCATAGTCCAACTCTCATATCCATACATGACCACAGGAAAGACCATAGCCTTGACTAGACGGACCTTTGTTAGCAAAATAATGTCTCTGCTTTTTAATGTTATGTAGGCTGGTCATAACTTTCCTTCCAAGGAGTAAGCGTCTTTTAATTTCATGATTGCAATCACCATCTGCAGTGATTTTGGAGCCCCCCAAAGTAAAGTCTGACACTGTTTCCACTGTTTCCCCATCTATTTGCCATGAAGTGATGGGACCAGATGCCATGATCTTCGTTTTCTGAAATGTTGAGCTTTAAGCCAACTTTTTCACTCGCCTCTTTCACTTTCATCAAGAGGCTTGGTCTTCTTACAAAGCAGCAGGATAAAATGCTTCCACAATTTCTTTCTCAATTGTAAGGACATTTTAGCCCTTTCAAGCTCGAATAACCCTCCAGTTGGCATCAGGAGTTTGTGCTATAAAGTGTTAAAATAACAGGTTCAAGTTTGGGCTTTGGCCAGTAGGACTGTTATACAATTGTAAGTAAGTGAAAGTCACTCAGTTGTGTCTGACTCTTTGCAACCCCATGGACTATAGAGTCCATGGAATTCTCTAGGTCAGAATACTGGAATGGGTAGCCTTTTCCTCCTTCAGGGACTCTTCCCAACCCAGGGATCGAACCCAGGTGTCCTACATTGCAGGCGGATTCTTTACCAGCTGAGCCACAAGGGAAGCCCAAGAATGCTGGAGTGGGTAGCCTGTCCCTTCTCCAACAGATCTTCCTGACCCAGGAATCAAACCAAGGTCTCCTGTATTGAAGGCGGATTCTTTACCAACTATCAGGGAAGCCCTATCCAATTATAGGACACATGTTAATAGAAATTGAAAAGAAATTTATAGATAGGTAGCAGATCCGTTGGAGAAGGCAATGGCACCCCATTCCGGTACTCTTGCCTGGAAAATCCCATGGATGGAGGAGCCTGGTAGGCTGCAGTCCATGGGGCCGCTAAGAGTTGGACACGACTGAGTGACTTCACTTTCACTTTTCACTTTCATGCATTGGAGAAGGAAATGGCAACCCACTCCAGTGTTTTTGCCTGGAGAACCCCAGGGACCGGGGAGCCTGGTGGGCTGCTGTCTATGGGGTTGCACAGAGTCAGACACGACTGAAGCAACTTAGCAGCAGCAGCAGCATATCAGTTGGTGAGGCAACACCAACTATTTTATAGACTCACTTTTGCTTAAGATTTATAAGACATGCACGGAAGTAATTTTGTGAAAGCTATACTTAACATCAACCACTCTGCTCCATCAGAGCCACTGACTTTAGAGATCGGTGTAATCTAAAGTTGGAACAGAGGTACTGACCTGCTGCTGTGGGCTGACCCACAAAAAGTCAATCACACAATAGAAGTGCTGGCCTCTGCCTTATCCTCACTTAGAGTCTTGCAATGCTTGTGGTTGGCTACCCTGACCACACCCCGCCCACTTCCACATACATACCCATGCATAGTTCCTATTTGACACACATCAGGAGGGGTTCCTCTTGCAGATTCAATAAAAGTAACTCCTTCACCAGCTGGGGCACCAAGTCATCCTTTACTGAGATTATCTACATATCTGTGTGTGCTTGGTCTCTCAGTCACGTCCATCTGCAACCCTCCAGAGACTGTAGCCCACCAGGCTCCTCTGTCCATGGGATTCTCCAGGCAAGAAGACTGGCGTGGATAGCCATTTCCTGCTTCAGGGGATCTTCCTGACCCAGGGTCGAACCTGCATCTCTTCTGTCTCCTGCATTGGCAGGCAGAGTCTTTACCACTGCGCCACCTAGGAACCCCCTACAACATTTTAATCCAGCAACATTTTAAAAAATAAGCCATTTGTCATTCTTACCTTATTACATACAGATTAAAGATTCTTTTCTAAAACCATTATCCCCACAGATAAAGGAGAATGAGTCATTAAAGACTGGCTGTGAAAATATAATCTCTGATGGAAGCTTGCAGAGATGACGGACTCATCTGTGGCCAGAACTCACGTGTCCCCTGGCTGCAAATACACTGGGTGACCTGGACCAGGCGGACTCTATGCCTGCAGGTCTCCCATCATTTTCAGTAAAGGTGGGTGTGTGAGAGGACAAATGGACACGGATTGAACAAGGTATAGACCCAGAACCGTTGCCAAGGCTTCAAAGAAACCAGGGCAAGTGTGATGGAAGTCAAGTGGCCGGATGGGAAGAATGAACTGATTACTGGCAAGCTCATTAGTGTATCAGAGCTTGTGCCACAACACTCGGAAGGGTGTGTCACAAACTACCTGCCACCCACAGGTAGGTCGGGGAGGTAGGGCTGGGGCTGGGAGTATTTCCTCAGGAACCTTTTGTTACTTGTGACTTTTCACGCCCTGAACACGTGCTACTTTCACAGTAACAGGAAAAAAATAAACAGCAAAAATAAAGTGCTTCCTAATCATAAACTGTGGTCAGGTTACTTCCAGAGTTGCATGTCTCTTAGGTGAGGCTATAAAGTTGCAGAATGAATCTGGTGCAACATATGAAAGTGAAACAAAAGATATCAAGGCTCAAGAGGATTGCCTTCTTATTTAAAGAAGGCACTTCTTATGCATGGAAGTGCTGTTTCTGGAAGTTTCTGTATCTTGGGCAGAGTAGAAAGAACGGGCTGCCAGCAAGTAGGCTACTGGGGACCAGGTGAGTGCAGGCCCAGGAGGCCCTGGAGCCAAAGGCACTCTCTACAGGGAAAGGCTGGCTTTGATCTGGGGGACCTCTGAGTTCCAGGTCAGTGACAAAGGCCCAGAGAGCAGACTGCCCCTAGTCCTCAGGCTGGATCCTGAGGTGGGCCCTCAGGGACCAGTGGCAGTTGAAGACTTGAAGATTTGAACACAAAACATAGTAAATGGTAAAGGATCTACCTGCAATGCCAAGAGACCTGGGTTCAATCCTTGGGTCAGGAAGATCCCTTGGAGAAGGACATGGCAACCCACTCCAGTATTCTTGCCTGGAGAATTCCATGGACTGAGGAGCCGGCAGGCTATAGTCCATGGAGTTGCAAAGAGTTGGATACAACTGGGCGACTAAACACTTTCATTTTTTCATAATTGGATTAGATTGCCCTCTCCACACTTACACTTAGATGCTTTAAAAGAGAGTATTATGTCACATCCCTGAATGAAAAAGTAACTTTTAATGACTTAATCCAATTGTGGGAAGACTGGCTGTTGGAACCCCAGGGTCATACTTCTGGCACCATTAACCACCCTATGTTTAAAAACCTGATTTCAGGAATTACTACTATCGAAGGCAAACTTGGCTGTAGTAGTGCTGGCCTCAGAAGCTCAACGCAGTCACAGGTATCCTGGTGCTTCTCCCCAGCCTGGGACCCTGCGGAAGGCTGGGCAAACTCAAAGTGCTCACTGCCTCCAGGACAGGTGGGTCCCTGCTGCCTCGTCAGTCTGTGGGGAATGTTCACAGAGCCAAACATTTTCCAATCTGATGGTTTTTAATGAAGTATTTCCAATGCTGTCTTGATACATCCAGTTTTTTTAAAACCTCCTTTGACATGATAAATGTTGCCATCTACCCTGTTCAGCTGTGAGACTGTTCACTGTGACACAAGGCAAGGCCTGGGAAATTCTGTCCCCTGCTAATTTATTCTTGGGAAAGAACTCAGGCTACATTTCCCACTCTGCTTATTGCCTTGGGGGGCCCTCGGAGTTTCTGAGGCGGGTGCAGCTTGAGGGCCTGCTCCCTGCGACACGTGCCCAGCTCCTGCGTCCAGGCTGCCTGGCTGGTACAGGATGGACAGACCTCCCTCCCAAGAAGTGCACTGCCGTGCACCAGCTGTCGCTTACAGTAGAGCTCATTAATCTTGTGTCCTCAGATGGACGGCCTCGTGCACTGGACTGCCATGGGCAGACAGGCCCATTAAAGGCAGATCTGATTCTGCCCACGTGGACGCCACCCGCATTAGCCCATCTGCATGCCTCTGTACAAAGCGGGGACACAATGCTCCACCTCCACTTTCAAGCGGAAATGCTGAGGCATGAATGATGGAAGGAGGCAGCAGCAAAGATGACGTTAAGACGCACAGAACAGGAGGTTCCAGCTGAGTGACTTTCCATAGGTCTCCACCTCACAGGAAAAATCTTCCATGACTATTGTTTGGGAAACCAGCTGTGTTAGATTTTCCCCCTTTGCCATAGCATTTGGATGCGCACGTGGGAAACACCCGACACGCGCTCTCGGAGGCAGTGGGTCTGGGGCTAAGCAGCCAATGAGGAATTCTGTGTAAGTCACAGATAATACCGTGGGACTGCCTGACAGCACTGTTTTTAAAAACTAATAAGACTGGTCGATTTGGGGGGATGTTCTGCAAAGGAGCATTTTATTTTCTAACTAGATCTTTGCTGAAAAATCTCTCCCATGGCCTCATGACAGACTTCCTAATAATGGTAATTAAAAGTTCCTTTGAAAATATAACCTCTTTATTGAGTCCTCTTATTCTGGGAGAATGAAGGGTGAAGGCATGCGTAGAAATCAGGACTTCAACTGAAAATTTGAGTTGTACACAGAGAGAAGGTGGGGAAAGGGGGAATGCTCCCCCAGGCGTGCGCTAGGGAGGCGTCACTTTCCTCATCTGACCTGAGCTCACGCTCTGCTGCCATCCTAACCATCCTAACCCCCTCCCCCCCGACACACACACACACATGCTCTGGGCAGAGGGAGAGGCTGCAGCTGTGGAGTGTGGTGTGCAGGGAGGGCCCAGACTGGCTGTGATGGGGCACCTGCAGCTGCGCCTGGGGTCACCCCTCCCTGCGCCTCCCCCCAGATCCAGGCTCTCCCTGCCACACCCTCAAAGAAGCAACATGAAGTCAGGAGAGTCTCAAGCCAGGAAGCCCAGGAGCAAAAAAGTTTTAGCCTTGCAGGCAGGATCCCGGCACTCCAAACCCATCATAGCTTCCGTTTTGCAGAAAAGCACAACCAGCCTGGGGCACCCAGAGCATCTCTCGGCTTATCCAGCAAGGACCTGTTTGCTTATAAAGATAAATGGGGCTTTTGGGAACACTGATAGTTACTTAAGGTTCTACACGGAAACCTCACTTCTCTACACACGCTTTCATTTTTGCTTCAAGTGTCATCCAATATTTGTATTGGGGACATTATGTTTCATGTAGCTTAAAAACATGAAATACTTCATACACATTTGGAGATAAAAAGACAAACAAACAAACTTGCTTTTCCTCCTGTGTTACGTTGCCCACCAGCAAACAACAACAAAGCCTTACATGGCCGTGATGAGGGCACCATCTCCTTGGAAGAGTGGTCACCCTCTATATAAGACACGGGCCACCTTATCCAGTACTGTTTTCTCCTCTTCCTGAGGTATATTCAATGGCTTTGAGGGGACTCAATCGACGTGCCCTTACTATGTCCTCATTTATGTGAACGAGCCAAGCAAACCAGAGTTCTCTGCCCCTGGGAACACCAGTGCGTGAACAGATGACAGGGGCAGGCTAGGGGGTCTTTTCTCCCAGTGCAGGGAGAATGAGGAGCTGAGACCAGCACCCACCTGCCTGTAGAGCTGCCCCCCATCGGTGGGCTGCAGCCGCGACCCGTGGTCACCCATCTGCAGAGAGCGCTCTCCCAGGGAAAAGCCACAGCTTGGCCCATCGTCGTCTCGGTCTGGACTGTCCGCCTTTGTGTCCCCCTGGACGCCAAGCTCCCCGAGCCTGGGGAAGGTCTCTGGAAGCTCGCTCTGAAATGGCAGGAGGGGACAATCAGCCGAATTCTTCTGCCCTCAGCCTAAGTTTTAATGCCTGAGGTTCATCACCCACTTCAGGGGTTATCACAACTTCACTTCTCAGCCCTCTCTCCCTAGGAGGCTCATAGTGACCACTTCACTCATTGGCCACTTTCTCCATCTAAATCTGACATAGAGGGTGCCCAGTTTATTAGAGGAGATTAGAAATATTACTATTTATAAATCATTCCTGCTCTCAGTTACAGTGAAAGGAGGAGGGCCTCCAAAGTACTGATCAATAGAAAACTTGACTACTACTTCCAGGTTTTGCTTAATGATGGTTTTCTAGGTCATGGCTATCTTGAAGCAGGTTGAATTCGTTTTTGAAGAAGTTCTCCACCCCAAGGGAAGAGCATCGTTGTATCTCCCTATTCCCCGGATGTCTTAAAACTGCACACACTGCTGAGGAGAGTGGGAGCAGAGGGTCTTTGGGGGCTAAGAGGAACCAACCACCACAGGGCCCTAGAACAGCTGAGGAGGCAGCCAGAACAGCAGACACCAGCAGCTCTAGCCCTGTGCTCGCCAGAGAGCATGGCCAGAGAGGAGCCTGCAGAGCTGGAGGCCACTCTGCCTTAATCAATAACCATCAGTCAGAGGGCAAATAGCTCTGCCATGAACCTGGGGATTGAGGCCTAAGTAGGTATATGCTTCCTATACTAATTTCAGAGGCTGTGAGAAAGCGCCTCCTGGAGCTCAGAGAGACCAGGTTAGAGCCAGGTTTGCAAACCATCACTGTGGAATGAACCACTGGAGGACTTCGGGGGTGATAACAAATTCATCCATCAGCAAAAAGACATGGCAGCAAAAAGCATGGCTGCAGCAGGGGGTTACAGACCAGTGTGCTCTTCAAACGAGCTCCCTGGGCAGCACTGGACAACCTCACTGCCTTTGCTCTGCCTGGACTGGGCTTGAAAAATAACCTGAGATAATCAGAACATGACTGTGTGCGGAGCGGAGTGGGTAGGTGGACAGCAAGAACTCGGTCTCAAGAACAAACCCCATACAAAGGAACTCCCGGGGCCGAGCTACCTCCACGAAGTCCTCCGCATCGTCCTCCGCCTGCCTCCCTTGGCGCCAGTGCTTGAGCAGCCACCTGAGCTTGACGTAGAAGAGGAAGATGTTCTGCTTCAAGGAGCGCAGCTCCTGCTGCATCAGGTGCCTCTCGTCGCCCCAGGTTCGCTCGTGCAGGGAGCTCTGCAGGGCCAGGCCGTTTGCCTCCCTGTCTCGTTGCTGAAAGGCGCAGGGGCGTTCCTCCTCCACCTTGGACAAAGGAGAGAGGCGCCGTGATGGGCGGCTGTCCCCACCTGCCACCCAACTGAGCCTCTGCCAGCGGCCGTTCTGCCTGGTATGGGAAACTCAGAAACTTCCCCCGCCCCCAACTCCCTGAGTTTAGTAAACTCCTCTAGAGGCTCACTCTTCACAAAACCCCAAGCGCTTCCTGACTCCCCCTTCAAGGGGAGGGGTCGGCATCATTTCTCATCGTGGAGTTTCTCCTGCGGTTTTTTGACGTTCCTTAGACCCCTTCAGGGGAAGGCAATGGCACCCCACCCCAGTACTTTTGCCTGGAGAATCCCATGGACGGAGGAGCCTGGTGGGCTCCAGTCCATGGGGTCGCTGAGAGTTGGACACGACTGAGCGACTTCACTTTCACTTTTCACTTTCATACATTGGAGAAGGAAATGGCAACCCACTCCAGTGTTCTTGCCTGGAGAATCCCTGGGACAGGGGAGCCTGGTGAGCTTCCGTCTATGGGGTCGCACAGAGTCGGACACGACTGAAGCGACTTAGCAGCAGCAGACCCCTTCAGGAGGCTGTCTCTTGGAGGCAGGGCTCACAGCTGACCCAGGGGCAGACCCTGTTTGCACTCCAGGGCTGGTACCTTGTGCCTTGCCACACTGCAGGTGTCCAGGCAGAGTAAGTGGGAGTCGTTCCCCCTTGACTCGCTGAGCCCTAGGGTTCCCAGACCCAGACAGAAAGATGACAAGCTAGTACTGAACTGCACATGGGGTGCAGATAAGGGCACAGGAATAGCATTCATGGTGGCTAAAGTGATATATAGGCTGAAAGTCTTTGCTCCATTGACCAGAAAGGGTTAGAATGCCAGTCTTGCTATTACCCTAACACCTCCTCTTGTGTCAAAAACCAACAGGTGGGTTTGGTTTTGCTTCCCTGAAGTACTAGAGAAAGTACTAAGTTGGGTGCTGACACCAGACCTCATTGGCACCTGAAGCCGGGAATTTCACTCGCACACTCAGCAGCCCTGAGTCCCCGCACTGGCTTTGTCCCCTGTGGACATGGAGCTGGACAGGGAGAGGAGGGGGCAGCCCGACTGCTGGAAGCCCAGCGTCTGCGATTTATTTGTGTGTTATCTCAGGTCATCGCCTGATTCTTGTGAGGTTTCAGCTGCAAGTACAGCTGACCCCCGCTGTGCGTGCCCTAGGACTGGCTCCGGGAGGCACAGCCCTGGGAGGGTCTATTCTTTTAGTTTATTTTTTGATCTATAACCTCTTGGAAATGTCCCTTCCTGACTGGCTTGCTCTGCTCCCTCTTCCTCCAAGGCTCTTCTCCTGTTCCAGGATCCCCTTTCCCTTTGAACGAACCCAGATGATGCTCAGAGCCTCCCGCCGAGGCTGGGAGAGTCTTCACCCCACAGCCCTTTATCCTGAATCCAGTACTAGAAACACCAGGAACCTGCGGTTCTGCTGACAGCATCTCCAGGGATAAACTCATTTTCAAACATGATTTTTGGAGCAATGTAAAAAACAAACAAACAAACAAACAAAAAACAGCTAAATTCTCTAGGGATTAGCCTTCAGGTGATATGAAATTACTTTTCTTTGGTGATAATATGTGAAACTTGACCTGTAAATATAACTTAAAAAAAGGGATACGTCTAGTGGTACCTGGCTTGGCTCTCCCGGAGCTTCATGGCAGAAGGCCACTCCCTTGATCAGTTTTTAACCCATTTAGATGAGCAGAACCACAGACAACATGAGGCTTAGGTGGCATGCACATTCCTTGCCAGAGTAAGTACATACAGATAGATGCCTTACATGGTGCCATCTCAAGATCAACTGGTTTTTGTTTTCAAAGATAACAGATGTCTTCCAGGAACAAACACAAAAGGGTCTGAGAAGCAGTCATGGCCATTCGAGCCTGGGTTTGCGTCTGGGGTGTGTCGGGTGGCAGGTACCTTGGAGGCCTGGGGACAGTGATCCCAGGTCCTGGGAACTCGGGAGGTGCTTAGTGGATGAGGATTTTGAGCCAGGACCAGGTTACTCTAAATTGGCTAAAAGAGCTAATAAGGCCACAGCCCAATTAGTGGCAGCTTTTTTTTTAATACAATGGGTGAACTGTTGATCTAGCAGAAAATTGACCTGATACTGATGAAATGTACCAATCTGCAGACACTGGACATCATGGACACATTTTCATGTCCAGCGGCCTGGAAGGCCCTTTACTGGTTCTGGCTGTAGGCAAGCTTGTCTGTTGTGTTACTCCTTCAGTCGTGACCGACTCTCTGCAATTCAATGGACTGCAGCCCTCCAGGCTCCTCTGTCCATGGGGATTCTCCAGGCAAGAATACTGGAGTGGGTTGCCATTCCCTTCTCCGGGGGATCTTCCCGAACTAGGGATCAAACCCGCATCTCCTGAGACCACATACTGACCAAAGTCAGGATGGAAAAGCGTGCTTTCCAGCAGGAAGGTAGACAGTGATCTTTGTGAGACACCCCGAGGTGGGCAGCTTGACTGGGTGCCCTTATCCATGTGCCCTCCAGCCCCAAGTCCAGGCTGCCCAGTTGGTGCATGAGACCAAGTCCCTATAAAGCACCACCCATCCTCTCTCGGGACCTGCGAACAGAGAAGGTGCTGCTGGATCCAGGTCATATTTACCTTCCAGACAGTGTCTGTCAATCTCTCTGCCTCTTTCTGATGTAGTCTGACTACCTGCGCAAGCTGATCATGAAGCTCCTTTATTGATACACTCTGGGGGAGCCCCAGAGCTGATTGGTGGGACAAAGGAAGGGGTTTAGTGGATAAACTCTGTTTGGGGGAGCCCCAGAGCTGATTGGTGGGACAAAGGAAGGGGTTTAATGGCAGTGAGAACTTGGCCCACGCTGAAGACACAGGACAGACCCGTGCACGAGGCAGGGGCACAGAGTGACAAGACACCCGCGGGTGCAGAGTGTGACTCCCGGCAGCCCCCCCCCAGAGCCCCGCCCGCATCTCTAACCTGGCAGCCGGGTCGGTGAGCAGTGCCATCACCTGGGCTTCAGCCACTACAGCGCCACAAACCAGGCCAAGAGGAGGCAGCCCCACCCAGGCGGCTTCTAGATGACTGTCTAGAAGCTGCGGGCATCAGAGCTGGCGATGCTGACAGTCATGCATGACTGCCTCATACACGGCTTTCTGGACTCACTGCCCAAGTCTATGAGTGTCTCCCTCAGTTGCATAATTAATGAGTTCATACTTTCTTGTTAAGAGTTTTTCCTGCCCTGTTGGGAGGCCTCTCTTTTTTTCCCCAGAGTCCCCGCCTCAGGATGCTTAGGGCGAGTGGCCTGGGGCTCTTTCACTGAACAGACGCCAGTGCCTCGGAAGAGCTGCACAAGATCTGCCTACTACATTTTACATTAAAATACCTACAGGAATCTTCAATAAAACGGTTACTGGTAAAATCCATCTTTTACACCTTTATGTCCAAATGGCAATGACAGAGGAGGCTGAGCTCCTTTATGACATGTTTTTTTATAGATGGAAACACTGTCCTATTAAAAATCTTAGGCATCATTAACATTGAAGCATGATGTGCTGCCCACTGATCCAGTGGTTAAGAATCCACCTCTGCAATGCAGGGGGCATGAGTTCGATCCCTGGTCCAAGAAAATCCCACATGCCACAGGGCATCTAGGCCTGTGTGCCACAACTACTGAGGCCCGTGCACCCTAGAACCTGTGCTCTGCAATAGGAGAAGCCACGGCAAAGAGAAGCCCGAGCACCCCAAAAAGAGAGTAGCCGGTGCTCACAACTAAAGAAAGGCCTGCGCGCAGCAATGAAGACCCAGCACAGCCAAAAATAAAAATAAGCAAATGTTAAAAGAAATAAAGCTCTGTGGACAAGTAACTGCTCCTAGGTAGGATGCTGCCACTCTAGTGTTGGAAAAACCAAAATACAAACAGGCGATGGCAGAAACTGCCATCCAGAATCACTCTACCACCGCCACACAACTGCACATGCTCATACACATCACATACGTGTGAGAAAGGTTTCACACAACACAGAGATTCCCTCCAAACATACATTCCCTTCATCACCGAGTTGCCAAAACCATCCCACTCACCTAAGATTTTGATTAGTCACCAAACACATTCACCTCGTCCTATGCAGTCGGTTTACGTTCAGCCGACGCCTTCCCCGGTGGTCCCCATGCCATGCACACGTGTTCCTCTCGACACCACGACCACCTCCCTGTGTTATCACTGGGGAATCCACACTCCAGCCTTCCCTACATGGCCTGTGCCACAACGACTACACTGCTCATTTCCTGGACATCTTCAGAGAAAGTGGCGTATAAATTACTTTCCACACTAAAGACAACTTCGCTATCTCAATACACAAACAAAAACCAAATCAAACCAAAAAATCTTTTCACGTGGTTACTTACTAGATAACAACAATGCTACTCATTCACCGGGACTCCATTCTGCCTCTCTCCCTGTGACCTCATCTCCCATGACTTCCATTTTGTTCGGGGCAGTTCTGCTACTGCTTCTTTCCAAAGCAGTTCATCGGGTCAGCACCTGTGCCTGCGGACTTGGCATATACACCCCATGTCCTTTCATTGAGGCTGGTATGTCACAGCTGAGGCCAAAGAGCGCTCTCGTTGATGAAAGGACAGGAGGAGGGGCTCGAGAGAAGGACTCCGGGATTTCTGACCCAGAAACTCGATCCCCTGGGCAGAGGCTCGGTCTCATATTTACGTGTAATCTGACCGGTGCCTGTGCTCCTCCTTCAGCACTATTTTTAAGGCGCCCGGCACATTCCAAACCACATATTCCGTATCCTGCTTTCTTAACAGATGGAAGCTCTCAGCAGACTTGCTGGGAGCCTCAGGGAGCAAAGCCCGGGAAGATGCCCGTGCCACGTGGGAATCTTGCTGGCAGCCACCGAGAGGAACAGGCAACCAGAGTATTGGCCTTTCTGAAGTCTGCTCACTTTGTTCTCCTCTGAGTGGTTCACTTTTCTGTAGCTGCATGAGCAGGCTCATGGGTGCTGGCAGGTTGGGACTTTGGCTCTCTCTGGCTGTGGCAGCTCTGAGGGGCTGGGTGAGGATATGGACACACCGTGCCCCCCAGAGCTCAGCATGTGCAGCCCAAAGTGCAGGCCTCCCACCACACAGACCTGTGATCTGCTAACACGCTACTGAGTAAGAAGCAGTTATTTTCTTTTTCACCTTGTTGTGACTGCTGCTGCTGCTAAGTTGCTTCAGTTGTGTCCGATTCTGTGCGACCCCATGGACTGCAGCCTACGAGGCTCCTCCGTCCATGGGCTTTTCCAAGCAAGAGTACTGGAGTGGGGCGCCATTGCCTTCTCCTTAGTAGTAAACATACTACTAAGACTCGGTGTCTACCAAAATCTTCCCAAATAAGCACTTAGCTTCTGTCCCCTTTCCCCAAACATGAAATCTATGACGTAAAAAATACAGAAGGCACTTCACAAATGGGACTTGAGGAATCTTCTACACTTCAGCTTCAATTCAGAAAGTTGTTTCTTCTTTGAAGCCACCAATCTAAGGTGGCTTCTGTCAACCCCTCCACTAGCACCTCCAGGGAGCCAAGGGCTGAAGGAAATTCATGTGTGTTTAAGAGTAGTTAGTGTTTGCAGTACTCTTGCCTGGAAAATCCCAGGGACGGGGGAGCCTGGTGCGCTGCTGTCTATGGGGTCGCACAGAGTCGGGCACGACTGAAGCGACTTAGCAGCAGTGTTTGCAGACAGACCAAGGTCATGTCAAGGGCAACGGAAGAGGAAGTCCAGACACCATTAGCAAAGGGGAGGAAGAGGATGGGATTAGCAGATGCCAACTAGAATACACAGGATGGATGGACAAGAAGGTCATACTGTATAGTTCAATATCCTGTCATAAAGCTTCACAGAAAAGAATATGAAAAAGAATGTATATATGTATATATGTGTGTAACTGAGTCACTCTGCCATACAGCAGAAATTAACACAACATTGTAAGTCACCTATGCGTCAATTTAAAAACAAAAAACCCGCTAGCAGTACACCTTGCCTCAGTCTCAGCCCCATTCTAGATGAAAATGTCTGTTCCGTCTGCCTTTCCCCCAGTTACACGGCACTCCATGGCATCTGTGCCCTGTGCCGAGTCTTTAACCCAGAGTCACTTCTCTGGCCGGCTGCCCTTCTACTGTGTGTGGTTTCCAGTAGAGCCTCATGGGAAAGCAAGTGTTGGCAATGAATTCAGCGAAGTCTTCACTAAAGGGTTATGAGGGTTCTGCCCTCCAGAACTGTCCACTGTACGATCCTTTAACCCAATATCACATTCAAAGGCCAAGCTGAGCCCCAGGGTGACATCCATGCCAGGGACACACACGGAGAACCAGACCCTACGTGGGATCAACATGGGGCTCCTCTCATCATGAAAGGAAAAACTATGGAGCTATCAGAGGGGCCAGAAACCAGAGGGGTGTCATCTTTTAGAAAGTATTTCAAAATTGTGTCTGCATACATGAGTTTTCTCTCCTGTGTGAAATGCCTTGGTGAATAAAAAGTCAGAATGAAGTGTGTCTAACTCCTGAGTAAATCGGTTTCCCCTTCTAGGAAATGATGCTCCTGGACCTTGCCTTTTACAGAGTTGTTTTTTATTCTTTTACTGTCTCATTAGAAGGTATAAAATTAAAGGAAACCAGACAGACGCTTGAAAGATGAAACATTCCATGGCAAGATAGTGGGTGTAAGGATTAGTCACCTGAGTGATCTGGGTTTGGAAATGCCCCCCAGGGATATGGAGTGCCTGTTGGAATGTCCAGGCCTGGGGGGAGTTGTCAGTGGGGGCCAGTCCCTGCTGAATAGGGAGCACTCCTCATGGGAGGGGCCGGGGTGAGGAGAGGACGGGCCAGGCCCAAGGAGGCAGTTCTGGCTCTAGCTCCACCACCAATTAGCTGGGGTGGGGGCAGAATTTGCTGACACTGCCTCGTGCTTTCTTCCCACTTGTAGAATGAGGGGGTCTGTCTAAAGATCCCTTCTGAGCCCTATTGTTTGGTGACCCAAAGTCACCGCACAGCACTAGCTAACTTTGCTACATGCCCTTTTACAAAGATTTATTTTCCCACAACACTGTTTCAGCTAAGCGTCTTCCTCTCTCCAGATTCTCTGTGGCTTCTGAAGCTGTGCAGAGCACACATGCCCAGGAGAGTGGGGGGCAGACTTGTTGCTCCTGGGGAACCAGCAGGGCCTGGGGATGCAGGGGAGCGAGTCCTCTGACCTCACCACAGTGAACGGGACATGCTTAGTAGACAGGACACTCCGGATGGTGTATAGAGGGAGGAGGGCACTGGACCACCCAGAGAAAGGGCCTCTGGGGGCAGAGAAGACTGGCAACGTGGCCCAGCCTCTGGCCATGGGTTTTCGTGCCAAAGTAACCTGTGTGCAGGACAGGATGCAGATGGGCTGGTTTTGGCCTTACACGTGCTGTCATTCGATGTAGTCTGATTGGCTAGTTTTTGCACATTTTTACTGTACATTGACAGTTATAAAATCACACCAGAACAAACAGAACATTGGTACCAGCTACTGGAGCCGTGACATCCCTTCCTGCCAGGCAGTCTTCAACAACAAGACATGGTCCTTCTGGTTCTTGATCACTATTCATACTTCATTACACAGCACCTAGCACTCTTGGGGGACTTTCTCACCTGACTGAGAAGTGAGCTTCTGTTTGCTTCCGGAAGCAAACACCCCGACCTTTCCTAATGCAGAACACGTGGCTCTAACCCTGCAGCAACTTCCTCAACAGGCGGTACCAGAGCCAGACACCCGCCTCATCAGGGCCACCTACCTTCTGTCCTGGTGGAATTACCTAAAGGGAAGAGCCTTTGCTGATGGGACAACTGTGACCTACAACAGGATCCCACTCCTCCCCTCGCTCCTGCCCCGGCTGCCACTCCTTTGATCTCTCAGTTTGGACTGTGAGATGCATGTGAGGGATTTGGTTTTTGCTTTTGTTCTTGTCTTACAATTTTAAACAAAATACAAAGGACAAGAGGGTAGGGTGGGGTGGGGTGGGGAAGGTAGACAGGCAGCTGGAAAACTATAGGATGAGGAAAAGCAGTACTATCCACAGTGACTGTGAGATTTGTGGACATGGGTTGCTATGGCAATAGACTGTGGAAGAGCCCCCGGGTCAGAAGAGCATCCCCAGTTCTGCCCTACGTCTGGAGCACCATCCAGAAAAGGAGCAGGTTGGGGCGGGGCAAGACACACAGGCAGACACTCTTGGTTTTCAGTGCTACTTTCCTCACTGCCTGAGACAAGCAGCCACACAGCCTCATGAATCAGTCTCAGTCACTTCCCTTCGTTTCCAGGCCCCCTGCCCTCACCCTGTGTGAACCCCCCAGTTCAGCTGTATGCTGTGGATTCTGATTCAGCTAAGTACCCCCCTGATCCCACATGCCCCATATCCCCATCATGTTCCCTAGGGGCCTTGGATCTAGGTGGGAACTGTCACATAAACACAGCAAAAGAGGAGTGGGAAGGTGAGGGGGACCCCTGCTCACCTCGAGGCTGAAGCAGCTCTGGGCTCCAGGCCGGCAGCTCCCAGCATCTCCGTCGGCTCGGCGGTGCAGCTCCCGTGCGATGCGGAGATGGAGGTGACCCCGCTCCTCCCCTCGCTCCTGCCCCGGCTGCCACTCCATCTGATCTCTCAGTTTGGACTGTGAGGTGCATGGGAGGGATTTGGTTTTTTTGTTTTCGTTCTTGTCTTACAATTTTAAACAAAATACAAAGGACAAGAGGGTGAGGTGGGGGGGGGGGGTAGACAGACAGCTGGAAATCTATGGGATGAGGAAAAGCATGACCAGAGAAACCAACGTAAACACAGCGGTGTCAGAGAGAGAGGAGAACAGAGCCAGGAGGAGGAGCAGCAAAACGGCAGGTTGAGAGATCTGAAAGGCAAACAGAGAAACGGGAGAATGCAACACGCTGGTCACGAGGCGCATGCGATGGGGACGCGGGAGACTTGCCCGCCGTCAGGCATCGGGCATCGAATGCCACAGTCCAGGGTGGTGCACGGAGAGCTGGCCGGGCCACACCACTCGCCGCCCCTCGGCTCCGGGGTGCTGTCAAAGCCATCCTTCTCTCCACCATGCTCCTTGCCTGCCCCAGCTGTGTCGCAGAGGGAGCCGGTGGGCTGGACTGTCCCTGGGGTGGTGAACCCAGGCACGGATGCACCTGCTCCCGGGAGTCTGCTAATTATCCTGACTTCGAAGAGCGCTTACACTGCGCTTCAAACTCCTCTTTGCTTCTTCATCAAGATGGCTGGTCATTGAGGACGCCAAAAAAAAGGAGAAGGGACAGAATGCGTCCATCCTTGGTGCTGCCAGTGGGTTAGCCTTGTGTCAAGAGGGAGGACCTCTTAGCCAAGAGCAGTGGCGTGGTTAAAAATAAAAGAGAAAGGGGGAAAGAAACAAGGAAACAAAAGAGGGCTAAACCAAACCAAACCAAAAAAAAAAAAAAAAATAGAGAAACCCAACCAACAGAAAGGCTTTGGTTGAAACTTGAGGCTTTAGTACAATGCAAGTTTGCGATCATAACCAAGCAGCCGTGAGCAAGGTGAGTTGGAGCGCAGCAAGGCCAGCGAGAAGGAGGAGGAGCAGGACGGAGCAGGGAGGCAGAGCCAGGAGCCCCCTTACCTGCAGGTCCGGGCCCAGCTCCTTGCCCAGGTTCCCCACCGGGGAGTCCCGGGATACGGAGGTCACAGAGGACAGGAAGCTGGATGACTCGGTGAGCTGGGGCAGCGGGGACAGGCCCTCCCCCAGTCGCTCCACCTGCTCCAGGAAGGCCTGGAGCTCTTTCCTGAAGGCCTTCATCCTGGCGTTGAGGGTCCCCAGCAGCTGGGGCTCCTCCCTGGTGCCCTGGCCACAGGCCCCGGGCGAGGCCTCTCCGCCCGGGAGAGCGGCCTCGGTGTCCGTGATGATGCGCTCCACCGTGCGCTCCAGCCGCTCCGCCTCGTGCCTGATGCTCGCCAGGCGCTCCGAGTCCTCCCGCGCGCGCAGCAGCTCCGCTGGGCACTCGCCGGCCTCCGACGGCCTCCCGCTGCCGAAGCCAGACGTCTTCTCGAAGGTCTCCTCCGAGTCACTCTCGCCGCCAATGGGGCCCTCCCGGCGGGGCTGCACGCGGCCATCCTCACCGTCGTCGCTCCTCCGGCCCGTGTCGCTGTCAGCATCGCTGTCCCGAGGGCTCGGGGCGCGCGGGCCCGGCTGCAGCGTCAGCACCTCCCCGCTCAGCTCGCTTATCGGCAGCCGCACCGCCTGAAGCTCGTCCTGCAGGGGCGCCCCGCCCCCTGCCAGCCAGACGGGCTCGGGCCGCGGCTCGAACTTGAACTTGCTCAGCTCGTGGGTCAGCTGCCGGTTGTGGTCCTCGATCTCTGAGATGGACCTCCGCAGCAGCTCCGCCTCCTCCTCCACGAACTGCAGGTGCCGGCGCAGCTCCGCCGAGGACTCCAAGGAGTCCCCCCGAAGGGCGAGGTCGGCCCACCGGGCAGGGGTTCTCGGCCGCGCAGGTCTTCCATCTCAGCCTTGAGGCCCCGATTCTCCACCTCCAGCTCCACGATCTTCCGGCCCAAGATGCTGGCCTCCTCCTCCACCAGCCTCAGCCGCAGCTTCAGCTCGGCCTCGCGGGTGCTGGGCGGCCCGCCCGCCTCGCCCGTGGGCAGGGGGCTGTCGGCGTCCCCGTATAAGGCCCTGTACCTCTGCAGCTCCTGCTCCAGCCGGTCCTTCTCGCGCCCCAGCTTGGCCATCTTCCTGAGCATCAGCGAGCCCTCCTCTTTGGCAAACTGGAGCTGGCACCTCAGATCCGCGCTGTCATCCTGCCCGGAGAGAGAGCCCAGACCAGGGTTATTTGAAAATATCACACCTTCCTGTTTTTGACGATTTTCCTCGCACCTCACCACACCCACACCCCCCACCCCCCCCCCCCCCCCCCCACACACACACGAAACACCACTCTTCCCGTCAGTGCATGCGGTCCACCGAGAGGCGCCACGACAGACGGGGCAGGCCTGGTCCTTCATGGGGGCACCAAGGCCTGCTTGGTCACAGGAACAAAGGACACCAAACAAGTAGTTTGGGCAAAGGTGCACATGAAAACCATCACCCAGGAGATGAATGGAGAGGAGTGAGGAAATGAAGCACAGCACCGTCAGCAATGTGGCGACCCACCCCGCCTCTCTGGGTCCATCCTGACCTGTGAGACATCCCAGACCCCAGGCTTAGCCTGGGGCAGGTGGACAGGCCTCTGTGCCAACTTCTACCTGTTGCCACTTACCTCCTCCCTCAACAGAGGGTCCGCCAGCACCTCATAGGTACTAATGGGATGGGGAGGCCAGGTGACCCCAAATCAGCCTGGCTTTCCACAAATCTGCTGAGAACCTAAGACAAGGCAACCCCTCTCCCCATCCTCAACTCATCCCAGGGATGATGTGAGGATGACTCAAGATGATGGGCATGAGGGCCTCTGGCTACTAAGCTACAGAGTAAGCACCCAGTTCTGACGGTTAGTATGAGATGGATACTGTAAACTGAAGGCCCTGGTGACTCACACCCTCTCTCCATGCAAACTCGACTTCAGCACCTTTTAGTGGCTATGACAGCAGGAAATTAATTCCAGAAACCCAAGGCAAGGTGTTAAGTGGCTTAAAATCTAAAAAGTAGGGATCCTCAGGTACCCAGAGGACTCTGGAGGGTCACAGGAGCAGGCTGTCTGCTAAAGCCCTACACTGCTCGACCAAGGTACAGAAGGCCCTTTCAGGACCAACCAGAGAGTAACCCTTGCCTTCCCTATGTGGTCTCCACACTTGGAACTGCATCAATTCCGGATCTGGGCTCAGGCTATGGCTTCATAAATGACACTTGGGTGGCTGGCGACAGTGACCAGTGTCATGACTCGTTCCTCTGTGATTGGCTATCAAGTTCCAAAAGATTCCTGGGAACCAAGACTTAGACAGTCTCCCTCCTTATTTGGTGGTCACATCCCATCACCAGGGAAGGAAGAGTCATCAAACCAGCAAATCAACCCTGGGGGCTGGGGGGAGCTCTTCCAGCTGGTCACTTGTGCAGACGGGTCAGCAAGAGAACATGGTTCATTCTCCACCGGTTCCTGGTGTACACTCACCACTAGGCAGAAAGACCTCCCTGGGAGCCCCTACCTTGCCTCCTCTCACCACTAGACCTGAAGCCAACTTTCTGCTTTGTCTGAAACTCAATGAATTTGGGGGAAAGGAGCAAGTGACTTTTTTTCTTCCTCTTTGCATATCAGGAGAGTGATATATAAATGTCACTGGGAGGAGGGCACAGTCTTCATGATCTAGAACTTCTCACATTAAGGGTCTAGTTTGGTTTTGGTTAGGCTGAACACCAAAGAATTGATGCTTTCAAAGTGTGGTGCTGGAGAAGACTCTTGAGAGTCTCTTGGACTGCAGGGAGATCAAACCAATCAATCCTAAAGGAAAATTGGAAGGACTGATGCTGAAGCTGAAGCTCCGATATTTTGGCCACCTGATGCGAAGGGCTGACTCATTGGAAAAGACTCTGATGCTGGGAAAGATTGAAGACAGAAGGAAAAGGGGCCACAGAGGATGAGATGGTTGGATGGCATCACTGACTCAATGGATATAAGTTTGAGCAAATTCCAGGAGATGGTAAAGGACAGGGAAGTCTGGTGTGCTGCAATCCATAGGGTCACAAAGAGTCAGACACAATTTAGCAAATGAACAACAACGACAAAGGTGCACATAACGAGGGGTTCTGCGACAACTGGAAATAAAGCTGACTGGCCGTGCAATGGAGCAATGTAGGTTACCATCACTGCTGGGGTAGTGATGTACATCTTACAGGGCCTACACAGAATACATGGGCCATAAAACACATACGGTATTTAATCCTAACTTAACACTAAGGGGAAAAGCCTACTTATTTGTTATTCATTCATTCCTTCAGGAAATACTGAATACCTACTGTGTACCAGAAATTGGCACATTAAACAACCCAGGTTCTTAGAACTTTCGAAAGCAGATCAAAAGGCATCTTTTTAAATTTTTTGATATAGATTTATAAGAAATCTATGTGTCCAAATATAGAGATATAGAGAGTCCAAATATAGAGAGGTCTTTGTTGTCACAAGAAGGGGTTCAAATAAACTAAAACAGGTGTAAGTGGAGCTAGAGTGTCAGTACTTTGTAAATGAATCACTTCAGGGGTGACAAGCCCAGGAGAGAAAGATGTTTAGCCCCATCGTGAACCTGGTAGCTAGTGCTTGTCTTGAGTCTAGAATCATCTACACCATCCTGTCTCCAACTCAAGCACAGAAGTTCACTTCAGTGCTGGGGACAGCCGTGGAGACAGTGGAGGGGAATGTCACCTGTCCCAGGGGAATTCCACCTTCAGCCCGGCACTCAAGCCTGGGCAGAGCCCCAGCGGGACGAATGTCCTGACCCACCCTTCCTGGAGACTCACGACTGATGAGCCCTTGAGATGGTGGCGGCCGAGCGGCAGAGCCCCCTGAACATTTCAGGATGCTTCTATCTCAAAACTAGGGTCAGGGCATCTCAGGCCGTCTCTCCTGAGGGTTGTTCCCCCAGAAGTTGAGCTGAGCTGTTGGAGGATGCACATGAAGTCTGATGTTCCCCAGGGCTCTGTGCTCAGATAGAAGCACTTATCTGCATCCCCCTACATGGTACAAAACCCCAGCAAACCCTCAAATCACCTTGACTTCTGGAAACCTTACACCGTCCCCCCATCCTCTGCCATTCCCCGTAAGTCTGATTCTAAATCAGAACCATCCTCCTCTTCTCTCTCCTTGAACTTAAACCCAGGCTGGGTAAAAAAGCAGGATTCCACAACATACCCTAGTGAGTGTCAGATTCATAGATTACCTGAGGATTGATCAAATATCCAAAAAGGCTCCAGCTCCTTAAGGAAAGAAACTACCCCCACAACAGGAATTCTAACATATGATGAAAGCATGCTTTGTTTCTATGCAATACCCATGCACAGCCAGCCCTGCCATCAGGACTAATGGAGGTTTTGATTTAAAAGAAAAAAAGGGCCGTCTTTGAAACCGAGGGAGTGTGGTCTACTACATTGCTCAGTGGCGGCAGCCAGAGCCCGCGTGCAGGGTAAGGGGAGGCTGAGGGGAGCCGGGCTCGGCCTGTTCTGGGGCAGGAGGCCAACCTCTTCTGATACGATGAGAGAATCACAGCCTCAGCTGTACCAGCATGGGCTGGACACCCATCTTATCTGGTAACTGAAGACTTTCTAGAACTCTGCCAAGGCTCCCTGGGAGGGGCAAGGCCGACCTCGAGCTCTGGTTTCAGGAGACGGTCCGACAGCTCCAGGAAGGAGCATGAAGCAGATCCAGAAGCCGGCCCACGTGACTCTTCGTGGTGCGGCAGAGAAGCCTGGCACGGCCCGGGGTAGGGGAGGACGCACACAGGACCACCACCGCCGCCACCAGCGGAAAGGCCTTGACAAGCAACAGAAATATAATGCTGTGGGTGTATATTGTCTGGCTTGCAAGTCTGCCTCTGGCCAGCACCCCAGCGCCGCCGACCGCTGCTCGCGCTCCTACCTTGCGCCGGAGCGGCAGTTTCCTCTGAGCTTTGGCTGTAGACCTGCAGTTCCCAAGCTGCTCGGCTCCTCCGTTCTGCCAGACAGAAACTCCCCGCTCAATGATCCCGCTCTCAGGTCTCCCCCTCCTGCTCCCAGCCTCACTGACCCCCGGTGAGTGCACTGCACTTGTCACCCCACGATATGCAAAGATGATGCTTTTAAAGAACAGCTCTTCCCCGGTCAGAAGCCAGGAAGTTGAAACAGTCTTAAGGCCAGGGGCCGAAGCACCCAGCATCTGGGGACAACAGGCTTTAATGTCCCCATCATTAGCAGTTGCAAAATGAGATTTGGGCAGCAGAGACGTGGAAGGAAACAGCTAAGCCTTGCTGCTCCTCCGGCTCACCAGGCCTGGCCCTCCATGAAAGCTGCTGTGGGGATGGGGGCTTCAGGGAGAGGAGAGAAGCAAGGGAATGGGGAAGGGGGATTCACAGAGGGGTGGGCACTGGGCCTCGTAGTTTCCTGGACTCTCTGCGGTGTCTCTCTCATCACTCTGCGCTCTGGGGGCTCCAGGGAGCAGACACGCCAAAGAGGCCTTGTTCTTTCCAACATCTAATACTAGTAGAAATTTAGAAAACAAAGAAAGAAATGCAGCGTGTTCAGAAAAGCTAAGAAGTTCTGAAGGACACAAGGCATTGTGCACAGAGAGGGCCCCACTCTGACCACCTTGCAGAGAACACCTTGCTTTCGATTAGGACAATTTAAGATACTGTCAGCTTGTGCATTTAAAAAAAAAACTCCAACCCTCAAAACGATGCTTTCTGGACAACCCGACGTGACGGCAGCTGTGCTATTTCACTCTTTCACTGTGTGACTGGCTTTGACTGCCAGAATGCCTGTCACCATCTGAGAACACAGCAGAGCCCTGAACGGCACCTGATTACGCTGCCCAGGAGGTCGGTCTGTTCCCCCTCCTTCTTGAGGAAGCCACCAGCCGACCAGTGAAGGAAACAAAAGGGATGAGCTCTTGGCTTGGGAAGACAACTTTCACCCTGTGGAAGCTCTGGGTGAGTTCAGATGTTTGCACAGGTGGTGATTCTTCGGCAATCTTCAAGGTGATGCTCACACTTTTCAAGAAAACTCAAAATGAGATGTCGCATGAGAGTGAGATGCTGCTTACCTGGGTGAAGGCTTTCTTCTCTTTGTATGCTTCCCGGCTGCCTCTTCTCTTC
Organism: Tragelaphus eurycerus; assembly: GCA_935064755.1. NCBI lineage: Eukaryota > Metazoa > Chordata > Mammalia > Artiodactyla > Bovidae > Tragelaphus > Tragelaphus eurycerus. Next base: position 22,458,076 of record CAKXYN010000023.1, read on the forward strand.
AAGGAACTCTGAAACAGAGCAGGGTGACATTCTGTTACTAAGGGGGGGTCACAAGTAGGAACCGGCTCAAGGCAACATATCCCCTCGCCCCCGGGAGGGGACACACACACAGTGGAAGGGGGCTCTTTTGTCACTGGAATCACAAAACAAACTAGAGCTTGGGAGGTGTTTGCCTCCTGAGAGTCTTCAAGTCCTGATTATTCAACTTGGAGTTTTCCCCAATCATTCAGTTTCATAAAGAGGGAGGCTAGGGTCATTGTGACCGAGGAGGGGGATGGGAAGAGGAAGAGGGTAGGAAGCATTGGAAAACACGTACGTAATGTTCTGAGGATGACTTCTCCTCTGAATTATGTTTTGTTTGGGCTAATATCAAAACTAATTGCTGGCCTCACCTGGTGATCCAGTGGTTAAGAATCACCTGCCAATGAAGGGGACAAGGTTTCAATTCCTGGTCCAAGGAGACTGCACATGCCGTGGGGCAACTAAGCCTGTACCACAACTACTGAGCCCGCGCTCCAGAGCCTGTGCTCTGAAACCAGACAAGCCACAGCAACGAGAAGACTGTGCACCGCAACTAGAGAGGAGCCCCCACTTACCGCAACTAGAGAAGTCCTCATGCAGCAATGAAGACCCAGCAGTGCCAAAAATAAATTCAATTAAAAAAATTAACTGCTGTTTCCTGGGTCCCTGTGGGTAAGCGGTGAGACAGAAAGTGGTCGGAAGGGAGAGACGGTGGTCCTGGTTTATGGAGAATCCAGGTCACAATATTCCCCACGAAGCCACTGCAATTCCTGATTAAACCTCCCTCTTAGAGGTCTTAGCAAGCTCATCATGTATTCATATGGGAAGTAGTTAGTGTTACACCCATCACAGAGCACCTATGCCTGCTGTGGACAAGAAGTATGTTTGAAAGACAAGCATATGTATCAATCAAAGGGCCAAGGGGTGTCTCAGGTGGAGGGGCAGGAAGCCAAGGCAGTTCCCCCTTGGGCAAAGGGAGGAGACAGAACAGCTGGAAGGAGAGCCAGGAGCTCCGAGGGGATGACAAAGGAGCTGAGAGGATGGACATCGTCACAGCACATTTCAGGAGAAAGCAGTCTGGAGAGTTCAGACCGGCATCATTCGGACCTTAGGGAGCCTGTGGTGGAAAGGACTCCCCCACAGCTGCCGCCTTCCCTCTGCACCTCCCCCTGAAAGAAGGGACAAATCCCCTCCTCCAGGGGAGCTCCCGGGGTAGGGGGAGAGCGTGGCAGTGCCTCTGGGCTTCGAGCCTCTGCCGCACCCCCTCACTCTACCCGGCCTGGGGAGGGGGCTCTTCTGCAGGCCGCCTTCATCAGGTCAGATCTGAAGTTAATTCACTCAGTTCTGTGTACATTTTGGTATCTTGGTGTCACGTTAGATCATGCCATGTATTGGATGAATCTCGGGGTTAAGAAAAAACTAAAACTCTAGCTGCCCTGAGCCTCCTGGAGGCTGGTGGCCTGGTGAAAAGGTAACTGAGAGAAGAGATGAGAAGTTAGAGTTGGTGTGGGTGAGGAGTGGGGAACGGAGTAGAAGCTGGTCCCGGAACCCCAGCTGCAGTAGCTCCACTGACCTGCCTGGTTAGGGGTGGGGAGTCTTTTCCCTTGTCCTGCCCTGAACACAACCGCCCAGTCCTGTGATCACTCCAGTGAACCAGGGAACAGGCAGGGGGTTGTGGGAACCCTGACACAGATCCTAGTCACAATGGCAACTACAATGAGAAACACTGCAAGGACTGAAATTAATCAGCAACAAAGAAACTATCAAACTTTGGTTGGTGATGGACACAGATGAATGCTGGGTGTTGCTTGATGGGAAAACCCTATGTTATAAATATGTCACATTTTCCCCAAGTAGTTTTATAAGACACTTTAACCAAATTCCTCTTATATGGAGAGAGAGAGAGAGAGAGAGGAATTTGGTTATATATATATAGTGTACCATCATCATTGCACTCACTTGTGTCTGACTCTTTGGGGCCCCACAGACTGTAGCTCACCAGGCTCCTCTGTCCATGGGATAGTGTAACATATACATAAGACAATATACATACATACATATATATATACACACACAAACACAAGTACTTTTTTTTTTTGTATTTGTAAGGGAGACGAGGATGAAGGACTTAAAAAGATTCAAAAATTCAGCTGAAACAGAGATAGGCAAACTAAGGCCATCAGGACCAATCAACCCACAGCCTATTTTGTGACTAAGTTTTATTGGAACACAGCCTCATCTATGGATTAGGAAGGAAAAAAAAAAAACAAAACAGATCCACACTATGTATTTTTAAAAATTCCAGATGAATTAAAAATCTAGGTGTAGAAGACACACACACAAAATCCCAGAGAGAGAGAGAGAGATGAATTTCTATTTGTTTTGGGGGCATGGACTTTATAAATACACGAAATGAAAGCTGAAACATCCAAGGAAAGATGAGTGGATTTGTAAGATTAAAAAATTTTATATTATCAACATAAAACACTTAATAGTATTAAAAAGCAAATGATAAAATGGGGGGAAAAAGGATTTTTTGAATACAAGACAGACAAAAGAACAATATTTGGCAAGCAATAGGGAAAGGAAAACCATCTTAATAAGAAAATAAACAAAAGGCCAATAAACATGATATTTCACTTTTCACTTTCATGCATTGGAGAAGGAAATGGCAACCCACTCCAGTGTTCTTGCCTGGAGAATCCCAGGGACAGGGGAGCCTGGTGGGCTGCCGTCTATGGGGTCGCACAGAGTTGGACACGACTGAAGCGACCTAGCAGTAGCAGTAGCAATTAAAGCCACAAGGTATAGTTTCTCACTTAAGAGATTGATGAACCAAAAGAAGTATGACCCCCAGTGTTAGCAAGTGTCCCTAGACCAGCCCCCCCACACCGATCAGCATGAGTGGACTTCCAGTGGGCAGTGCAGCCTGACCAGTGCATATATCATGACCCAGGAATCCCACCTCTGGCAATGTCCCCTAAAGAAAAACACCAATCCTTGTGTGAAGATTTATAAATGAACCGAGAACGCTCATCACAGTACCTCTCATAATAGTAAATGAACACTGTGCAGGTTATTAAAATGATGTTTCTGAAGAACACTTAAAGATTCAGGAAATATACTAAGAGGAAAATGCAGACTACAAATAGCATGTATTTTGTGACTTCAACTTATATCTAATAAATTATAAGTATGCATATGTATTTCATGCATATGTGATTAAAAATCAACTAGAAAAAAGTTTATCAAAATGTGAACAGTGATCCCCTTTGGATGATAGAATTACAAGTGATTCTAATTTTTTGTGTGGCTTTTCAAAGTCTCCAAATTTATCGGCAGTGAATACTGTTTCCTTTGCAATTAAAAAAACAGGAAATGAAATTCTGTCCACTAAACAGGTCAGAGTAAAGAGGCCATCACTGAATCACAGGTGTCTGTGTGGGATGACAGTGGCTTCACCAGAAGTTATCAGCCAGGTTTGGGGTCTCTTTCCACAAGGTGATGCTGCTTTTATTAGTTTGGTCCCTGAGGTATAACTGGTACACATATGGTTGGTGAAAGAAACCAGGAAGCCCTCTGAGAGTTAGGGGGACTGGCCAGGCACCCCACAGCACTGCAGACATGTGCTAAGCTGTCATGAGTCCCAGACTAGGGTACAGGTCCCTCTGCACTCACCTCTCGAGTCTTGCCCAGGCAGGGCTCCATGCTCTGGGTGCACCGGTGGGGACCCAGGGTGCAGGAGGAGGGGTATGAGCATCATGGCCAGCTCACCCCTCCAGATGACTCAGATCCAGTGGAGAGTCTTTCAACAAACAATAAGGAAAGGGGTGAATGCTGACTGTCGAATGAACAGAACCCAGAAGGGTGACTCCCCTGTGATTCAGTCTACTCTTCCTTTTTAGTCTGGCCAACTGCCATCAGATCAACTCTAAAATTCCTATTGAGAAGAAAAAAAAAATGAGTTTGGCTCCAAATTGAATCCATCTATGGCTGATGCATTTGCTGAGTATTCAGTCAGTTCAGATCAGTCGTTCAGCCGTGTCCGACTCTTTGTGACCCCATTGATGGCATCACACCAGGCTTCTCTGTCGATCACCAATTCCTGGAGCTTGCTCAAACTCATGTTTAGTGAGTTGGTGATGCCATTCTACCATCTTATCCTCTGTCGTCCCCTTCTCCTCCTGCCTTCAATCTTTCCCAGCAACAGGGTCTTTTCCAATTAGTCAGCTCTTCGCATCAGGTGCGGAAGTATTGGAGCTTCAGCATCAGTCTTTCCAGTGAATATTCAGCATTGATTTCCTTTACGATTGACTGGTTTGATTTCCTTGCTGTCCAAGGGACTCTCAAGAGTCTTTTCCAACACAACAGTCCAAAGGCATTGCTTTTTCGGCCTTCAGCTTTCCTTATGGTCCAACTCTCACATCCATACATGACTACTGGAAAAATCATAGCTTTGACTAGACAGACCTTTGTTGGCAAAGTAATATCTCTGCTTTTTAATATGCTGTCTAGGTTTGCCATAGCTTTTCTTCCAAGGAGCAAGCATCTTTAATTTCATGGCTGTAGTCACCAACTGCAATGATTTTGGAGCCCAAGAAAATAAAGTTTGTCTCTGTTTCCATTGTCTCCCCATCTATTTGCCATGAAGTGATGGGACTGGATGCCATGATCTTTGTTTTCTGAATGTTGAGTTTTAAGCCATTTTTTTTTACTTGCTGAGTATTGGATATGATTAAATAAAACATGAAGTCAGGCGATTTGGACTTGCGTGTCAATTCTTAACATTTTAAATAAGCCAGTTTCTTTCCAGTGATTTCAGAAAACCTATCAAGCTCTCAATTGCAACAACATTTCAGATACAGACTTTGGGCTTAAATTTTATATTGCGAATAAAAGGCAGCAAATGAAATTTAGGATGCTGTAGATTATGAGTCAGCATGGGAGAGAATACGGATGGAGGCAGAGGAGTCTCAGAATTCTTACAGATTCTTGCTGTGTGCGTAGTCGCTCAGTTGTGTCCAACTCTTTGCAACCCCATGGACTGTCACGTAACAGACTCCTCTGTCCATGGGGATTCTCCAGGCAAGAATACTAGAGTATTCCTGGAAGCTGCCATGCCCTCCTCCAAAGGATCTTCCCAACCCAGGGATCTAACCCAGGTCTGCCACACTGCAGGAGGATTCTTCACCAGCTGAGCCACCAGGGAAGCCAAAGATTACTGGAGTGGATAGCCTATCCCTTCTTCAGGGGATCTTCCCAACCCAGGAATTGAACTGGGGTCTCCTGCATTGCAGGTGGATTCTTTTATCAGCTGAGCTACCAGAGAAGCCCATACAAATTCTTATTATTTTGCAAGTTTGGATTCTGAGTGCTGATTTGTAGCACACAGCTGTACCATGAGAACAAGAAAATGAAGGTGCCTGGGCCTTCTTCCTTTTAGGAGGACGTTATTAACACCCTTTTACCTGTATTACCATTCTCACTATGTTATGAGACATGAAGGATGGGAGTTACCAGCTTCTCCTTCAGGCAGAAGCACCAGGTCCCAGCTGGGAGACACCTCCTTCCCTTTCCTTCACTCCTCTAACCCCTAAACATCTCCCAGGGAGACTGGTCCTTCACTCTTAAGTCAGCAGGACCACAGATATGCTGCCAGGTCCATCACAAGAAAACCCCACCCTGGGATCTGGTGGGAAACCCGGCAAGGCCACCTTTATTCTCACCTACTTGGGAGGACAGTGCCGAGATTAACAACTGCCATTTACTGGATGTTTACTCGTGCCAGGCAGGATGTTAAACTTTCTTGTCACATGTAACCTACTGTATTTCTCTCGGGAGCCCTGAGAAACACAACGTACATATATGACACACTCTTATCATTGGTTAACAGACTAGAAAACACCAAGGTCAGGTCATGTTTCAAGGTCCCCTAAACTTGGAGGTGGGGGACCTTGACCCTCACTTTAAGCCCTCAGACCCCAATCTCCCCATTTGGGCTGGTTTTCTTTTTGTTTTAAGTTTCTGACCTCAAATTGCTGGGGTCATTATCTGAAGAACTCGCTCCTTCCTTTAGCCAAAGAGCACAAAAGACTATTACAGGAATGGTGGCAAGCTGCTCAGCTCAAGAGGCACCTCAAGGCAGGGAAATATTTCTTGGCACTCTGATGCCTTCTGAAGGATCTGAGACTGCAGAAGGCAAAAGTCCTTATTTGGAAAAGACAGAAAACCATTATCAGAGGACAAAATACCACAAAGGAAATGACGAGAAGAGCAGGAAAGTTATATTGGGACACTTTGGCGGAAGAAAGGTACAGCTATGGAAGTCAGAGCCGCCTGGGAATCCAGACAGCCAGGCACAGAGTGGGAAGCCAGGGGGCAGCTGTCCAGCCCTGCACCGCACTGTCCAGGGCCCTGAGGCCCGGCCCGGATGGACAGGGACTGCCAGCACACCCAGCCTAGTAGATGCCACTTTCTCCTGCGAGAAGAAAGAACACGATGACGAAAATGACAGGTCACTGCAGAGGCAAGTCTGGGGACTTGGACATATCCGTGCTCTGTAACAGGGCTGGTGGATTCATTTTAAACCTTAAGGCACATGTCTGTAGGCCTCCTAGTAATCAGAAAATTGCTGGTTAAAACATGTCCCAATACTGAGCTCTCAGTCGGACATCACAAAATGAACTAAGGAGGTTAAACTGCAGGTTATTAATAAACAGAAAGAAACACGGAAAATCATGATCACTGCAAGCCCAAAACGATGACTGCAGCAAAAAGTGTCTGTTTCCCAACTGTAGAAATCCTACCTCTCAAAGTGCGCATACACACACAGGCACTCAGTCACACCACCAAGCATCATATGAAATACTGCACAGGAATCCACATTTCAGAAGCTTCTATTGACTCACTTAGCAGGTAATCAATAGGGCCCTTGGGCATTCATGAAAGCTGAAAATCTGTAGAAATGCATGCCATTTGCCGGTCAGAACTGAAGATAAAGTTTGTGTCTTTTAAAAAATACTCTGTTCCTGGCTCCCACTGGTCTACTAGGAAGAAATATATCCATCCATCCTTTTAAGAGAGGCAAATTATTTCCTATTCTGATGAAATAATACAAAAGAGTTGGCTTCCCAGGTGCTGCAGTGGTAAAGAATCTGCCTGCCAACGCAGGAGATGCAAGAGACGTGGGTTGGACCCCTGGGTTGGAAAGATCCCCTGGAGTAGGAAATGGCAACCCACTTCAGCATTCTTGCCATGGAAAATCCCATGGACTCAACTGAATGACTGAACACACCCACACACAATACAAAAGAGTTAGAAGCACTTTGAAAAACAAACTGAAAAAATAAATGATATATTTAAATGTTGCCCCCTTTTCAGACAACATTCACTCTTTTTTTCAGGTGCATGTAACGTGAGAAAATACTTGGCACCCAAACAAAAAGAGCCTCAGGAAATGTTCTGATTAACCTGAGATACCATTTCATAATAATCTGCCATCACACCCTTTGGACCTTCTAATGTGACTTGAGTATTGTACGAAAAAATAGACCGCACTTTATACTATTCAAATGTATGCACATTATTTGTCAAAACTAGGGAATATAAACTTAAGATGGGTGCAGTCAGTATATACAGATTAACAACAAAAAAACTGTCAGTAAAAATTAAGCTCTAGTTAACATGTATTGATGGAAAAGTGAATTGGTATCAACAACTGATTTGCAAATACATCAAAAGAAAAAAAGCTGGGTTAGTAAGTGGGTGAAGAGGCTTGATATTATATAGTAAAATGTTAATGGAGAACATAGGTGGTGACTATATAGGTGCTCAGTAGAAAATTCTTTAAGCTTTGCTATATGATTGAAAACTGTCTTCATATTTAGAAGAAAAACATGTAAGTTTCCAATTTCATTGAGAATAGTTAATACTGTATCACCATTATAAGTGATTACTAAACAATTTTAATCACATGAGAAACTTTCCATAAAATGCCAACCCTTGAAATGCAGGATGAAAAATGTAAATTTAATATCAGATCAGATCAGTCGCTCAGTCGTGTCCGACTCTTTGCGACCCCATGAACTGCAGCATGCCAGGCCTCCCTGTCCATCACCAGCTCTCGGAGGTCACTCAGACTCACATCCATCCAGTCAGTGATGCCATCCAGCCATCTCATCCTCTGTCGTCCCCTTCTCCTCCTGCCCTCAATCCCTCCCAGCATCAGAGTCTTCTCCAATGAGTCAACTCTTCGCATGAGGTGGCCAAAATACCGGAGTTTCAGCTTTAGCATCATTCCTTCCAAAGAAATTCCAGGCCTGATCTCCTTCAGAATGGACCGGTTGGATCTCCTTGCAGTCCAAGGGACTCTCAAGAGTCTTCTCCAACACCACAGTTCAAAAGCATCAATTCTTCGGCGCTCAGCCTTCTTCACAGTCCAGCTCTCACATCCATACATGACCACAGGAAAGACCATAGCCTTGACTAGGCGAACCTTTGTTGGCAAAGTGATGTCTCTGCTTTTGAATATGCTATCTAGGTTGGTCATAACTTTCCTTCCAAGGAGTAAGCGTCTTTTAATTTCATGGCTGCAGTCACCATCTGCAGTGATTTTGGAGCCCAGAAAAATAAAGTCTGACACTGTTTCCACTGTTTCTCCATCTATTTCCCATGTAGTGATGGGGCCAGATGCCATGATCTTCGTTTTCTGAATGTTGAGCTTTAAGCCAACCTTTTCACTCTCCACTTTCACTTTCATCAAGAGGCTTTTGAGTTCCTCTTCACTTTCTGCCATAAGGGTGGTATCATCTGCATATCTGAGGTTATTGATATTTCTCCCGGCAATCTTGATTCCAGCTTGTGTTTCCTCTAGTCCAGCATTTCTCATGATGTACTCTGCATATAATTTAAATAAACATGGTGACAATATACAGCCTTGACGTACTCCTTTTCCTATTTGGAACCAGTCATCTCATCAAAATTCGGGGAAGGCAATGGCACCCCACCCCAGTACTTTTGCCTGGAAAATCCCATGGACGGAAGATCCTGGTAGGCTCCAGTCCATGGGGTCGCTAAGAGTCGAGACTTCACTTTCACTTTTCACTTTTATGCACTGGAGAAGGAAATGGCAACCCACTCCAGTGTTCTTGCCTGGAGAATCCCAGGGACGGGGGAAGCCTGGTGGGCTGCCCTCTACGGGGTCGAACAGAGTTGGACACGACTGAGGCGACTTAGCAGCAGCAGCAGCAGCAAAATTAACTATTTTTGTCTTTGAAACGTTTGGAAGCAAATGTTAATCTGAGATGCTACCAGTTCTTATCGGTGGGTGGTAGAATTATGGGTGACTTCATACTTTCCTTTATAGATTTAAAAAATTTCTCTGAAAGAGTCAAAATGAATATGCTGCTGTTTCGAGTCAGAAAAGATGCTATATTTGGAAAAAAAAGAGAACTGACTTGCGAAGCAAACACCCCCCGATACACTTAATGCTGTAGTGGACAGAGCTGTCGAACTGGGAGCCCTGAAGCCAGAGAGAAATGAACAGGAAGTGGAACAGGAGGATTAGACCCAGGCAGGATTAGTGCTGTGCTGCGAGGGCTTATCAAGCACAGCCTCACACAGAGGACAAGGAAGGGCCTGACAGACATCTGGGGACAGCAAATGGCTCTGATCGTAATCGCCCTGCCAGGCTGATGGCTTCTGTCCTAGAGGTTCCCCGCAGCCTGAGGCCGACCTGCTGAGCCGTGTCTGCCTGGAGCTACCGCTCAGCTCCAAGAATCACCCACCAAAAGGCTCTGAATCTCCAACATCTCTCTCCTTGCGCTCTGCAAACAAAGCCACTTCTGCCCCCGGGCACGTCTTCAGTCATTCTCATCGACCGTCATCTCCAAGCGGTGCCTACCCGGATTCCCATCTCTGACACCAAGGCACACTCTGAGTGACGTAAGGGAGGGAGGGGTCACCTGCACCCCGATCTCATGAACCTTGCGGTTTGGTCAAAGGCTCTCTGTATTCTCTCTCTGAGCCTCCGGCACCTTTGGGGAAACTTGGATGAGTCAGTTAGCCAAGACCTGTCACTGCACCAAGGGAAGAGGGCAGGATGCTGCTTGCTCTCGCTGCATGTGAACAGCCCTGGAAGCTGTGAGGCCTGTGGACGGGGCCGCCCTGCCTGCTGAGCTGGGCCAGCAGTGAGTGCTGCGGAAGCAAGGCGCTTCCAGCTGAATGAACCCAGGACTCAGGATGGGCGGAGCAGAAGGACCACGGCCCTGCTCCCCCGGCCCATCCTGGCCCGTGGAAAGTCCTGGGCAGGGCTGGAGCTAGGAGCAGGCCTCCAGTGGAAGACTGAGAACAGCCCTGGTTCAGGTGATTAAAAACAGCCAGTTTTACTGTCTGTTCAGTGCTGTAAGAAGCTGCCCCCCCCCCGCCCGCTCCCAAACCATGCATTTCTGCCAGCACATGACAGCATAGAACTTCCCAGTCTCTACAAGCCTGATCGGCTGCCAGACCAGGTTTTTCTACTGCAGCCCCTCCACAGCCAAGGTCAGAGCTTCCACCGCCTGCAAGTCCCCACTCGGCCCTCCAGGCCTCAGGCTCTGACTCAGTGACAACGTCGCCAAGCCCCAGGGGCGGCTCTGAGGTGCTCCCTGAGGACAGCTCTCCTCTCCCCAGAGGACAGCTGGTGTCCTGCTGAGGGCGGAGCACCAAGGGTGAGACCCACAGGATGGAGCTACACTGAGAACAATGGAGGTGGCCCCTGAAGCATCACTCCAAGACGTGGCCCTGGGAACATGTGCCCCTGCAGTGCTCGCTACCTGCATCCCTCTTGTGTGCAGGGTCTGCTCTGCGCAGTTAGAGCCTCTGCAGTCTAGCTGCCTGTCTCCTAAATGACCATCCTCTCCCATGAAATGTCTGGAGGAGAAAATCCGATGTTAGATGTCTACACACAAGCCATCCGAACTGAGACGATCTCATCTGGGTGTGTGTGCGCCTGTGCTCAGTCATGTATGACTCTTTGTGACCCCGTGGACTGTAAGCCTGCCAGGCTCCTCTGTCCATGGGATTCTCCAGGCAAGAATACTGGAGTGGGCTACCATTCCCCTCTAGGTGTAAAGGGCAAGAAGTTCTTGACTCAGACTCTGGGAACCTCTTATGAAGATGGCTCCTCTGCGGACTGCACGTGAGCCCATTTGTGCAGTCAAGCCTGGTTCTAACAGCTTCCGAGTTGACAGAGCAGAGGCTCGATCAGGAAGCACCATCTGCCTGAAAGCTTCATCCTTCATCCTCCACAGATGCAGCTCCCCTGGCCGTTTCCGCTGGGACAGGCGATCGATTATCCCTGACAAGCACGCGCGCCTGCCCTGCCCAAGGATGACAGCAGGTGTGCCAGGTCCTTCTGCCCTCTAGATTCCCTGCTTCTGCCGCTCAGCAAAAGCACTCCCACCTGAAGCAGACAGGAGTGGAGGAGAGTGATGTGGGCCCAGATCCACAGGGGTGTCAGCACCACACCAGGACGGACAGCAGGACAAGGAGGGAAGCAGGGCTTGGAAGGTTGCCCGATGCTGCCAGGACGCTGGAGGACAGGGGGAAATAGGGCCCCCCAGTTCCACCTGGGGTGTTGGGCTTGCCTGGACCACCACAGCTGCCCGGAGGCAAGGACGGAGCCAACGGGAGCTCGGGCTTGAGGGTCTCTGCTCTGCCCATTATACACAATTTACATAAAAAGGAAACTCTGATACACGGATGAACCTTGAAAACATCACCCAGGTGAAATAAGCCACACAAAAAACAGGCAAGTACCGTATGAGTCAACCTATAGGAGATGCCCTGACGAGGCGCATTCATAGAGATGGAAAGTGGAACACGGGCTCCCAGGAACTGGGTGGGAGGATGAAGGCACAGCGGGGGGCAGCGGGGGAGATATTGTTTAATGGATACAGAGTTTCCACTGGGATGATGAACAAGTTCTGGAAACAGTACTCTGGGAATGTATTTAATGTCACTGAATTATACACTTAAAAAGGACTAAAATTGTAAATCTGGTGTTATGTCTATTCAACCACAATAAAAAAAAATATTCAAACAGGCTTCTCTGGTGGCTCAGACAGTAAAGAATATCCAAAACAGTCTATTTTAGGAGCCGTGATAAAGTACCTCAAATCAAATCTGTGGGTTGCTATAGCTTATATTTTGGGTGTCCCTCTGAGGTCCCTTGATTAATTTCATGTTCCGTGTGTACATTACTATATATTCTTTTTCTCCTTTTATGGCCAAGAAGCTAAGATTAGCCAGTAGTGTTTTTTTAACCTGTAAAATACACATTCAGATGGACTAAAATTGTTTATAAGTGTTTTGAAGGCAGCTTCTAAACTGTGACCAAAATCCTAGCAAGTTTTTCTCTCCAAGGGCCTTACATTAAAAAAAAGGGGGGGGGGGCACACATTAAAAAATTAATTATGTCTCAAAAGGTAGTTTCTCCTCTACTTGTCTCAAGTCACTATATTTTAATCAACATCACTACTACATGCATGGTTTCTTCATAAGAAGTCAATACCTTTTCTTGGTGATAATTTATTTGTAGAAAAAAATATCTAAAATTTACTAGAAAATACTAGTGGGAGAAATTTTTATTTTTTCATAGGACTTCAAAATCTTAAAACTCAGTAAAGGCAAAGCAGGAGTACCTTTTACGATATTTTATATTTGCTTCTTGTATACACACACACACACATACACACATTTTGCTCCTCATGGAAATACAGGAAGAAAAAAGAATGAATGTAGTGAAAAAAATTGGCAAGAATGAAGGGAAGTGAGTCCAGGCCTTATGCTGTAGCCCCACACAGAGCTCCAGCTGACATCATGGACCTTATCCTCGGGGGTCAGAGAGGTCAAGATGGGGACCCTAGTTTCTGATCAGGAAGTTGGGCAAGCCTGATGAGGTGCCAGTACACCCACGGGTGGGTCATCATGCAGGTACCTGGATCTGATGATGAGTTCCATCAGAGCCAGCATGATCAGCGTCTCCCCACAGCACCCCCACAAGGGAGGGCGGGGTCACGGTTCTCATCTCAGATGCGAGGGGACCTTAGAGAATCGGTGTTGCAGGACCTGCGCCATCTCAGCCCCTGCTTCTTTCTGTGGAGGGCCGCCTGGGGGGCCCATCGCTCTCTGGCTCCAGGTGGCCTGGGAGGCCAGGCCTTGCTCCAGAAGAGGACATGACAAGGACCGGTGCTCTGCTCTTGACAACTTGGGGCTCAGAGGGACCAGGGGCAATCTGAGTCAGACCAGAGTCACTTTACCCTCACCTCTCATACAAACGGGAAAAGACTGCATTATGCAACGTGCCCAGTGAGCAGACCAGACCCCCTGCGAGGAGCCCCTGGGTCCCACCACACGCACCGGCTTCTGCTGGGACTCCCACAGCACCCCACTCCCAGCTTAGGGACCCTGCAGACCTGGGTCTACCATTTTCTGGGTTACTTGTGGGCACAGAGAGCCTATTATAAGAACAGCCGATCATTTATGGACACAAGGCCCTAGAAATTTATGCCAATCACCACAAATCCTGAACTCGAGAGGACCACCGCCTTCAAATCAGGGTCTCATGAGGCTGACGTTCTGCTGTGTAAACATCCTTTTTTCCCAGGAGACTGTTTCCACATGGAGATAAACAGAAGCCTCTCTTCCTGCCCCTCAGTGGGGCCTCGGGGGTGCTGGGGGGCAGACAGTCTCACAACAGGCTGACAAGAACAGAGGACAGATGGGAGAAGGCCCGGCGGCTCAGTCAGAACTCCTCTTGCACTCAGTGGAGGAGACCAGGGAGGCCCAAGGACAGACGGAAGTGCTGAGCTCAGGAAGAGCCCTGAGGACTCGTCGTGATTTCCTCCTGCCTGGAGAAGCAGCAGCTGCATCCACTTCCAGACCGAGAGCCTCGTGGATGAAGGCGCTTCTCAGAAGGGTCTGCTCGGTGGCCTGGCAGGCACTATGCTGAGTTAGAGGGCGGTCAGTGGGAACGGTGTAGAGATGCCTCGAAAAAACTAAGGAGAGAGTTGCCGTATGACCCAGCAACCCTACTCCTGGGCATTTACCAGACAGAACTATTATCCAAAGAGATACGTGCAACCCGTATGTTCAGAGCATCACTGTTCACAAGAGCCAAGACATGGAAGGCACCTCAATTGTCCACACACTGTGCAATACTACTCAGTCACAAAAGAGAATGAAATAATGTCATCTGCAACATGTGTGGACCTAGAGATTATATACTAAGTGGTGTTGGAAAGGGAAGAAAATTCATATGATATCCCTTATATGTGGATCTAAACCTGGGTTCAATCCCTGGCTTGGGAAGATCCCCTGGGGAAGGGAACAGCTACCCACTCCAATAATTCTGGCCTGGAGAATTCCATGGACTGCATAGTCCGTGGGGTTGCAAAGAGTCGGACACAACTGAGCAACTTTCGCTTAAACTATGACACATATGAAGCTGTCTATGAAACAAACAGACTCACAGACATAGAGAACAGGTTTGTGGTGGCCAAAGTGGGGATGGGCTGGGGGAGGGGTGGGATGGGAGTCTGGGATTAGCAGATGCCAACTATTACAAGCAGGGCAGATAAACAACAAGGGCCTACTGTAAAGCACAGAGAACTATACTCAATATCATGTGATAAGCCATAGAGGAAACAAATATGAAAAAGAGTATATGTATGTATAACAGAATCATTTCACAGTAGAAATTAACACAACACTGTAAATCAACTACACTTCAACTGAAAACATCTTTTTCAATTAAAAAAAAAAAAGCACTTCTCATTTGCGTGAGTCATCTGTTACTTAAGTCTCTCCACATCGGCACTCTTCCTTCCAAAGCGATCCCAAAGGCAGAAGAAAATAACCACTCCAGCCCTCAACACTCTCCCCACCCCTCAGGGCCCTCTCCTCCCACACCTTTCCCCTTACTATCCTGGACTGAGGCTCTGGAGCAAGTATTTCCCCATATTTCAGTGTCTGCAGTCAAAGGGGGAATCTTTGAGAGAAATCTACCATGTGGGTATACTTGGCTGCCCCTCATCTCGATTCTGAGAGCCCTGAATTGGCTTCCCCAGGTATCAGCACAATTTTCAATAATAGGTTTTTGCTTCCTTTTGCCACTTATGAACGTCTTTCTATTGTCTGATCACAAACAGCTGATAACAAGAATGCACAATTCATTGAACTGCCAGGTTCTTGAGAGATAAAGTGCCTAATTATGTAATTAGCATAAACGGTTTTCAGGAAAATGTCAACAGCACAAAGTCACCCAGTCGTAGCTCGAGCAAGAGCAAGATGAGACTTAACCATCTATCAAGTCCTACGAGCCTAACAGCTTCTCTGGTGGCTCAGATGGTAAAGAATCTGCCTGCAACACAGAGACTCAGGTTCAATCCCTGGGCTGGAAAGATCCCCTGGAGGAAGGCATGGCAACCCACTCCAGTATTCTTGCCTGGGAAATCCCATGGACAGAGGAGCCTGGTGGGCTACAGTCCATGGGGTCACAAAGAGTCAGACACAACTGAATGGACACAACTAACACTTTCACTTTCTTTTCAGGAGCCTAACTAGCACCGGAAGGCAGAAATGCCACACTCATCACAGGTGAGACTAATCAGCCTGAAAACCACCTTTGATCCCAAATTCTGAGGATTAAAGAAAACCTAGGTGGTAGCTCCACAGTGAGCTACAGAAGAAGTTATTTTCACCACCGTTAGAAAACTAGGAAAGCCTTTTGGTGTTGTTGGGCATAATTCCAGAAGGAAGGAAGGACTACCAGAGAGGTGCTACCATCTAGTTTATAAGTCACTTCTGAAAATATATTCCTTGGATAAAAAGCTGATGAACCAGTCTTTAAAATATTGTTTAGCCAAATCCGTAGTTGAAAACCAGTTATAGGAAGAATGTCTATATCAAAAGAGCATGCACATTTTATTAAAACCAACAACAATAAAGGAAGACTATGATAGTATCTAATATAGTACAAACATTTTGCTTAAAAAAAGAACGATGACACTATCGGAGGCCCTTCATTGGAGGACAATATTCCCTTGGGGGTACTATGACATTTAATAAGGAATATATATTTTGGTCTTCACTGATATTTGCTAATTCTGGCACAAAGTTCCTAAAACTCTTGGAATTTACTAAGTGATGAGAGCAGTAAGTGTCTTGATATTCATAATAAACACCTGTCAACCACACCTGAGTTTGTGTTAATAAGGTGACTTTTGGACCCCACCTAAGGTTGGGGGCTGGTTATCATGTGATTAGAGGGTTGGAGCTTCCTGTTTCAATTTTCTGACCTCTGGGGAGGGGACAGAGGCTAGAGATCGAATCAACTGCCAGTGTCCATGATTTAATCATTCATGCCCACGAAATGAAGCCTTCACAACCCCCAAAAGGATGGGGTTTAGAGAGTTCCAGGTTGGTGAGCCATGGAGATTCAGAGAGGGGGGCCCTAGATGGAGCAGAAAGCCACGACTAAGTCCCCTGCACCCAGCCCTGGACATCTCTTCCCTGGCCGCTCCTGAGTTTCATCCTTTCTTCTATAATCCAGAGGGCTCTGTGAGCCACTGCAGCAAATTGATCAAACTGGAGGAGGGGGTCAAAGTTTTTCATCTACAGCTGGTCCATCAGAAGCACAGGTGACCCCCTGGACTTCTGCAGGGCGTCTGAAATGGGGGGAGGGAGGAGCAGCATTGTAGCTGCTGCTGCTGCTAAGTCACTTCAGTCGTGTCTGACTCACTAAGCCCTTACCCAGTGAGATCTGATGCCATCTCTGGGTAGACAGAACTGAGCTAAGTGCTTGGTGGGGAGTGGTAGGGAGAGGGAAAGGGTGATCAACTTGTAATTGGTGCTGGAATGAGATACTCACAAACCATTTCAAACACACTAACACCCTCCTTTTTCTGTAGGTGCATCTCCAACATACCTCTGTGTTCATCACAGATGAGTTTCTGCCCCAGGACATGGGTTAGAACATAGAGCTGTGACCCTTCCTGGCCTGGAGCCACTGTGACCTCCCAGACCCTCCTCATTGCTTCTGATTAACCCCAATGGCGCCAGTACTTGAACTTCACCTGGACACAGATCTCCTGGCCCCATGCCTCCTTAAAAGGGGTTTACAGGCTATGGGTCAGCTGTCTTCCTGTCTGGGGCCCCATTACCAGCTTTGAAGGCTCTGCCACTGGCTCTCTGGCTGACTGTGCCCAGGGCTAGTGCTGTGCCCTCACTGGTCATTAGGACATCAGAGGAGCCTTTGCCCAGCTCCAGTTGACCGGCTGGTGTCAGCTGATTAGGGGCTGGGGGCCAGCATCAGGGAGAAGGGCTCTGGGAGGTGCGCTTGCTCACTGATGCATCCTGTGGCATTCGCAACTTAGGGACTTCGGAGCATTTTTTAAAGCACGATGGGGTTCCTTACCACATTCTAGGTGCACCCAGATTTGACACTTGAATTCCAGACAAAGATGCCCCCTCCTCTTTCACCCTTGACCTCCTCCTTCCTCCCTGGTAAAGTCTCCACATTTTTCTTTTATCCGAAAACTTTCCATCTCTCCTCAATAGTCCTGAAACTCAGAGGGACAGTCTAAAACTTTGAATCCCTTGCCTTTGCTGTTCTCAGTTCTTCTTGACTGGCGAGGGCTGAAACCCCACACTGTGTGGAATGGAAACATGACAAACGCCTGACTCAGCAAGTCACCTCATGCCCTCTGGGAAGGCTCGGGTCCTTATAGAAGGGACCATGGCCCTCGTGAGCTGAAGCCCAGGCACCCGCTCCCAGGACAGACCCTCCCTCTCCGCCTGCTGGGTCTGACTCTGAATACAGCCCAGTGACAACGGAGGACGGTGATCACGCTTGTGTGATGAGTGACATCCTGCCGCCTGGGCCCCATCCGGTCTGCTCCCCATGCTGCTTGCTGTGACTTCACAGGACCATGTTTTCTCAGAGGGGACAACGTGCCCTTCAGACGGGGCTTGGACACTAAAAATAGTCCTGACCACTCATAAAATAGGGCAGGTCGTCCTGGGGGCCCCAGAGAAGTGTCCTGGAATCCTAGGAGGCCGCACGGGCTTTGGGAGATTTTCTGGGACAGAGCTGGGCCCAGGAAAGCCAAGGGGATAGCTGTGCAACGCCCTTGGAGTGTCCCCGCCAGAAGAGAAGCCCTGCGGGGTCATCACACCCTGGTAAAGAATGACAACCTTGAGTACTATGCCTGTCCCCGATGCCCCAACCCTCTGACTGAACTTGAACTTGACGAGGGAGAGCACTGAGGACCAAATGGCTAAACACTAGACCACCAGGGAATTTCCATCATCTGATACTTTACAGAGGGATTTGAACTGTTGCTGAAAACCGCCCGGCCACCCTGGGCTCCTCCACGTGCAGCTCCGAGTGCTTCCCCCCAGGGTCTCCTGTCTGTGATGCCACTGGCCCCGGCCAAGGTACCCCGGAGTTTGGCCTCACTGCCACTACTGTCATCCCCGTCTGAGGACTCCCTGGCTCTGCCGCACCAGCCAGTTTTTTGGCCTAGGGACCAGTAGTAAAAGTTCAAGTGTAGCCAGCTCTGCCTTGGCTCCGTTCCACCCTGCTCCCTGCAGAAATAGGTCAGAACAGGCACAGCAGGTGTGGCAGTGGTGCGCAAGTTCACCCTCCACGATCCCTGAGGCTTCTCATGGTCTGGTGCTTCCGCCTCCCCCATGGCATACTGTATCTTGTGCAAAGCCTCCCGTCTCACCCCTCTTGCAGGGCAGGGGCCAAGAGCGGGGGCCTGGAATAGCCTTTACCCCCAGCGAGGAGGCGCCTGCACCCTGAAGCAGCCCAACCATACTTGAGGAGTGCCTCAACCAATGATCATTTCGAAGACTTCCCTGGTGGTCTAAGTGGTTAAGATTCCACTTGTCAAGGGGACATGGGTTCGATCCCTGCTCTGGGAAGATTCCACATGCGGTGGAGCAACTAAGTCTGTGTATGGCAACGACTGTGCCTGTAGGAGCCCTCGATCTAGAGACCGCAAGCTGCAACAAGAGAAGCCACTGTAATGAGAAGCCTGAGCACCGCAACTGGGGAGGAGTCCCTGCTCACCGCAACTGGGGAAAGCCCACGGGCAGTGATGAAGACCCAGAACAGCCCCAAATAAATAAAATTATATGAAAAAAAAAAAACTTTAAAAATTCTCATTTCTAGAACTCATCTGTGACAGTTCTTTTCAGTAACATTCTGTTGGGTTTAAAAATGGGAAAGCAGCCAGCAAGATTTTTAAACAGTTACGACCAGAAACTCAGAAGCACAGTGCACCTAAAACTGGCCGTATTTTCACTCTCTGTTTAATCTGCTCTTCTGTGTGGTTCTCCCTAAGACAAAGAGCCAGGCTCAGGCCTTTCTTAAACTTTCCTCCAAATAAGCCTGGAAGAACAAGTCACAGTTGCTACAGACAACTATAAAAACTTCTTGAAGGTTTTTTTCTACTGAGGTTATCAACTGTCAGCTCTTTCTGTTATGCAGCTAGTCTGTGGAAGCTTAAATATTTTTTAAAAAGTTTAATAAAGTCTGTGAAACTATTATTCAGTACTTCTTTTGGCAGTTTCTTTACCATCTGAGCTACCAGGGAAGCCTCAGAATACTGGAGTGGGTAGCCTATATCCCTTCTCCAACTTTCAACATATAAATGATGATTATACAGAGTTATGAAATTTACCTCTTCCTTAAAACAACATTATTTAGCTGTTCTCACTTAAAGCAGTACACGATGTTAGATTTTCTCATTCTACAAGCAACTCTGAATCTCTTCTCACGAAATCAGCCCTCTCTGTTTCTGTCACCAAGACATCCCAGACTCAAAAGCACTGGTGTTCTTACAGCCTCTCCCCTTCCTTTTGGTTTTATCCATTCATCATCAGAACTCCTTTCAAGATACCCTCATACAAATCACCCCTCATTCCCAGCATCACTACCCTACAAGAGACCTTCAACCCGTAGTTGCTGTCATGTTTGACTCTCTGCAACCTCACGGACTGTAGCCCACCAGGCTCCTCTGTCCATGGGGCTTCCCAGGCAAGAATACTGGAGTGGGTTGCCATTCCCTTCTCCAGGGTATCTTCCCCATCCAGGGATTGAACTTGTATCTCCCGCATCTACTGCTTGGCAGGTGGGTTCCTAACCTCTGAGCCACCAGGGAAGTCCATCTTCAACACCTTACACCCAGGTTAATGAGACAGCCTTCCAGAGATGATATCATCTACTTCACCTGTCCCAACATCAAGGGTCTCCAATTTCACCTAGTCTTCAACATGACAACCAAAAAAAGGGTTGTTCTTTATTGTGATGTCCCCTCTCAGAAAGCAGTGGCCCCTTTTCGAGCAGCAGCCAACTCACCTGCTGCACCTCCTGTGAACCTCATCCCTAGACTCACACTTCCTGCACTGGGTCTGTGGAATTCGGACAATGAGGAAGTCTGCCACCTGTCTCTGACTGTTGAAGGGCAGCAACAAAATCCACTGAGAACAAAAGCACTTGTTGTTAGCGTTGACATATGGGAAATGAGTGTCTAAAACAGCTTCCCGGTGAGAAATCCCAGCACAGAATTTAAATGATCTTGTTCTGAAACACCATTAACCTATTCTTGAAGGTCTGGCCAACTTTTGAGCCCAACCCAGAACAGTAGTAGCACAGATAAAATATCATGTTACACTCCTGGGTGGTCACTGATGGAGATGTGTTTAATGTCTCCACACACAAAACTTAAAACATTTGCGAATCTACCGCCTGGTCGAATACGCTCCTGGAGCGTGCTTCTGACAGAACACACACAAGCTATGTCCAAACACGTTCAAAATTCCTTATAAACATTCAAGTCAAAGCACAAAGTCAGCGGCAGCGTGAGCCTTACAAATCTCTTTTGCACAAATATTATCTTCTCAACAGAATCCAGACACACACAATTCCAGTGCTGAAGGGGTGTGCGTGGAACATGAACAGGCACAGTCACGTGTCCACATACACTCGCTCTGCTTTGGATTCAGTGCGCAGAAGCCTGCGCATCCTTCCCGACGTGGAGGTAGTGGAGGTACTCTGGCAGTGCGCATGCGCAGTGAGCGCTGTGCTGCGGCACCCTTGCCCTCCCTAGTAACTCTCTCCAGATGCCTGTTCAATAAACACATCAACATACAAACAGAAGGCGGCTCCACAGGCCTCGACCCCAGCAAAGCCAAACATGCTCATCTTGTGACTTCCCGAAATAAATTAAGTTCTACTGGCAAGTAGCTCACTGTAATGAAGAAAAAGCACTCTAATAAACCAAGAACTGCCTCCAGCCAGATGGATAATCTGATTATAATTGCAATGCATTCAAAAAGCAGTAATCTGGCTACAGCTCCTCCCACTCTGAGAAAAAGTTTTCTCAGACCTATAGCAGAGCAGTGACCCTCTGGATCCATGCATTCCAGGTCCAGGTTTGCAACCCCAAGGAAGAGCTGGTCCATTCTGCAGTCCCTCCCTGCTCTCCACTCGATTGACAGGAAGATAAAAACTTCCTTCCTGGCACAGCCAGCCTGGCGGCAGCACACACACACCAAGCTCTGGGTGCCCAGCCCTCTGAGAGCAGCAGGTGGGGCCCCGCCCTTGGGGCTGGGCTCCTTCCAGGCTGGACTGGCCTTGGCAGTCACACACAGCCAACCAGCTGACAACTTTAATATTCTGCAGATTAATAGCATCAAATTCAAAATATAATTTTATGTTAGCCCAGACCTTCCCTTGGAGCAAAGCTTTAGCTCATTTAACTGTCAGGACAAATTTAGGTACAAGTTTATTTTACAACTGTACCTGCTTAAGTCCTAATAGTTAAGAAACCTGCCCGAGACGCAGGGTTAGGAAGTGACAAGGGAAGGATGGCTGACTCCAGCTCCCTGGCACTGAGGGCCAAGGCCCAGTGCCACCACCAGCGGGAGGTACTGTTCCCGTGGGTTTTAGCAGGTGGCACATCCTTTTCGAGCTCAGACCTGTCACCATGACACCTGCCTTGGTCCAGGCTGTTGTTTCCGGTTTAGACTGTTGAAGCAGCCTCCAAACTGATCTGTCTCTTCTGGCTTCACTCGCCTGCCAGTCATCTCCCAAAGATGAAATGCTGATCATGTCATTCCCCTTTTAAATCCCTCCTGGGGCGTGTCACTGCCTTCCGAACAACATCCAACATGCTGAACCCAGACACAGGACTCATGTGGTCTGCCCTTGGCCAGCTCGATCCAACCACGCCACGCCCTGTGCTTGGGGTGGTCATACCGTGTGGCCTGAGGTCCCACCAGGCAGTCTGACCCCTTCGTTCACTCAGTG
Organism: Tragelaphus eurycerus; assembly: GCA_935064755.1. Classification (NCBI taxonomy): domain Eukaryota; kingdom Metazoa; phylum Chordata; class Mammalia; order Artiodactyla; family Bovidae; genus Tragelaphus; species Tragelaphus eurycerus. The sequence continues at coordinate 22,480,457 of CAKXYN010000023.1, forward strand.
CGTCCTGCTCTGAAACAGTTCCATTACTGCCCAGGCCTGAAGCCAGGCAGCTGCGGCCCTGAGCAGCTGTGGTTCTCTAATTGCTTTTCGATGCCTTTATGACATGACTTTGGGGACATTGCACAGGGAAGGAAGCCTCAGAAATAAAAAGTGCTGCAGGGTAGTCAAAAACCCCACCTTTTACTGCCGCCAAAGAAGGTAAGTGGCCAACTGTCTCCTGGGGTCACCCGAGGCGAGCCCAGGGCCTCCATTTATAACAGGACTAAAAGTAGAGATGAGGCCTGATACGGTGAGGGTGGCGTCACGCACTGGTTGTGCCAACAGAGGACAGTGCCTTTGTCCTTGTGCAGAAGAAAGAGCTTTGGAAGGACGGAACCTCTTACGTCCCTGATGGCCCCTGAAAAGCAGCCTGACCACCTATGACCTCGGGCTGTAAGAGGAAAGGAATGGTGTCTCCAGATTACAGACGACATGGTTCCCTCACCAACGGATAGCCCAGTGATTCCACCCAGAAGAGAGAAGTGGCTGACCCTGATCTAATGTAAAAGGAACTTCTGAAGAATCTGAATGTATCAATTTCCACAGTTCTAACAGAAATTCATGTTATACATATTATAGATATACGTATATATCTTATATGTATGGTATATATCTCATACCCTAGCATCTGAAAATATGAATCAGTGCTATTTTTCTGTAGCTCTGCATTTACATTCATTCTCAGTTATAAGCTGCCATCAACTTATACCTTGTTTTAGTTTAGTAAAATAAGAAAACTTCTTTTAGTTTTCTTCCTCTTGGTCATAGATATCTGGTTTTGTTAAGGTTGTTGAAATTTTTGCCTAGTATTTTCTCCAAATGGGAGTTTACCTTGCTCAGGTACCAAAGTCAAAACATTTCACTCACTGTCAATAAAAAGCAGAAACATGGGGAGTTTTAAGGGCCTTGAGTAGAAATGTTTATAGTTTAAAAAAATTATTTTTATCAACTTTGTATGTGGGAGCCAACAGCTAGTCTAGTGGTGATGTAGGAAGGTCTAGCATTCTCAGTCGGGGAGGGAGAGGAGCCCTGACCTGCCTGACTGGGGATGTGGGTGCCAGGGGCCCTCACCTTCAGTGTGAGTGGTCTGGGCTTTAGTTTGCACAGATATTTGTTCATTTATTCAGTCATTTGAGTTCTACTATATATTAAATAAATTCCACTGTGATGGAGATAAAAATACGTAAGACAATGCCTGCCTTCAAGGAGCTTAGGGTCCAGCAGAGATGTTGAGACCCGCACCCAAATGAAACAGAGAGGGGGCAGAGAGCGAGTGATGTGTGCTGGAGCTCCAGGGTGGGGCACTCACTTCCAGCCAGCCCTTCTGGGATCTGGGAGCCTCTGCTCTAGGGCCTGGAAGGGGACAGGGTTCTGCAGGGGAACGGACAAGGGAGCTCCAGCGCAGGAGCAGGAGGGTGTGTGGCATGTAGCCTGTCCCCAGGGCTCCTGAGCCTCAGGTGGAAGGGGCTTGGGCTGAGGTGGGCCTGATGCTGGGCTATGGGGTTTCCTTCATCCATGGGAAAATCAGTCCTCAGTGACTACTGGGCCTAAGAGGATGTGCAGAGCTACTTGGAGGGCGGGGCCACAGTGGAGTGGGGCGGGGCCAAGACAGGGGTGGGGCAGGCCTCTGCAACAGCTGTGCCTTGAGAGGCTTGCAGGCTAGAGCTGAAATGGTAGGACCCAAGGATTCTATGGTGGAGGAATAGAGGGTGGTTCTGAGGGTTTGGCTTTGGGAACTGAAGATCAGTGGACCCACCACGACAGAAGTGAGGAAGGGGAGCTGGGTGATGTCCAGTCTGCTCTCCTGACCCCCATAGGAGGCTTCTCTTGGGGGACCCCAGCATAGGGGACCCAGGAGAGGCGTTGAGGAGAGACCTAGGGCCCAGGCAGCGCTGCTCACCTTACCCCTCCAGTTTAAGAAAAGTGCCATAAAATGAACTACCAAGAAAAGAAACAGACACACAAGCCCACTGACCCTGAGTGTGGATGTCACGTTTCTGCAAGGGTTTCGCAGGGCTTTCCTCCTATCTTTGCAGGCGCCCAGTGCTGTGGGGTGAACAGTGTCCCAGCGAAGATATGTTCAATCCTAGTCCCCAGGACCTGTGCGCTGCCTTACTTGGAAATGAGGTCTTCGTAGATGTCATCAAGGTAAGATGTGGTTACCTGGAGGAGGGTGGGCCCTAATCCGTGGTGGGTGGGTGACAGTATGTGAGGGATGTGTGCACACACAAAGGAAGATGTCTCTGTGAAGACGGAGGCAGAGACCGCAGTGAGGCAGCTACAGCTGGGGGGCCTAGGAATAGCAGAAGGGCACAGAGGCCTGGACAGACTGCCCCCACAGAGCCTGCAGAGATGGCTCGGCCCTGAAACACCTTGATCCTAGACTCCCGACCTGCAAGAGAAGCAACTTCTGGCTTTTAAGCCAGCACTCAGTTTGTGCCACTTTGTGATGGTAGCACCTCGGGACCCGCCAGGGAAGGCCTCGGGTTGTGGACCTGGTCACTCCAGAGAGCTGACCACCTTCTCTGATTTCGCTGGGAGGAGCCAGCCCCTCGCAGGACACGTGGGAAGAAGGACCCCTGTGACTATCACCGGGCCCCAGGCAACAAGGCCCAGTGGACAGAAGAGAACCTGCAGGTCCAGATTCCCAAGCTAAACCTTCAACTGGCTCCCAGTCCATTCAGCTGCTGTGGCTTCCTCTGAGAACAGAAAACCCCCTTTCTTGCATTTACAGTCAATGGAACCTGGCATTTTAAGTCTCTTAAGTACAGTGTTTTCCCATGGGAAACCCAGAGCAGTCAGCCCAGTTAAAAGAAAAAACCCCATTGTAGGCACACCTGATCCTCAGGTATTTATTCATTATGGCCAGACATAATGAGAGAATTACCTGTTTAATCATTCGGCATCGACAACCCACACCCATCACTTCTGGGGCTTGGGGCTCCGCCACAGTGAGGACTCAGCTCTCTGGGGGTTAGCAGTGGTAGCGGCAGAGGGGTGGACAGCAGGGTCTGTAGTCCCTAACAGACCTCAGGAGAGAGGCCTCCTCCTAAGAAGGAAAACCACCGACTTACCCCCAATCTTATTTTACTCCAAAGAGCACAAGGAACCATATAGGGGGACACCCACTTTAGCATCTCCAGGGTTTCGTGGGTTAGAACGGCATGGGACGCTCCCCCCACCGCCACCCCACCTAAAATCACTTTCCTCACCCCACCCCACCCCAGTAGAACAACACTGATCACGGCAGTGATAGCACTGGCTGTATCCTAGGCAACTAGATATGCCTCCCAAATCCTCACAACCACTTGCCCAGGTAGAGGGGTAGGCACGACCCTGGTTAAAAAGAAAATGCTGGATCCCAGGAAGTATCGTCTCTAGGAAGGACATGGGGGGAGCAGGTCGAGAAGACCCTGCCGGGTGGGAACAGCAGCACCGTCCGCCCTCTATCCACATGCAGTGTGCTGCCCCCTTACATCCACCTCATGTCATCTGTGATAAACCTGTCCATCAACCCTCTTCACTTCTTCAGAACATGGACATGTAAGAGTATATCACACAAGATCAGGTTCTAGGTCCCACCCCGAGAGGGTGGACAGGCAGCTGTGAGCAGAGCTGAAGACATGTGACTAACAGAAGGCTGTGCTAATGTGCTGCAGCAGCCCATCAACAGCGGAGACAGTCTCCTGGTAGCGGCAGGGGTCAGAGTCCACTGGGTGTTTCTTCACACATACACACACACAAATTCAGGAGTGACCTGTCAGAATGGAGGAAGGAGGGTACCATTTGCAGAAGCTCCCTGATCATCACTGACACATCCAGGGCCTGCTCTAAGAATTGACTCCTCAGGTCATCCCTCTGGGGAAATGAGCAAAGCTCCACTCACAGCCTACCTCACAGATAGCCCTATCTGGATCAAGAACCTAACCCTGAAAGTTGGTAAACCTACAAAAAATTATAGGAAAATGTGTTCATGACCTGGGGGCCATAAAATAAAAGACTGATAAATTTAACCATGTTAAAATGTAAACTTTTGGTCATCAAAAGCTATTACCCCCAAAATGAGAAAGATATATCACAAACCAGAAGATGACACTTTACAGCATCTGCATGTTAAAACCATAAGGACCCGTCATTTTGTTTGGCAGACTGGCAAAAATTCAAAGTCTGACCATTCAACAGTTGGCACAAACAACTAGCATCAATGAAGTTTTCAAAAATTGCGGGTTACCTATAAGCTGTTACAACTACTTTGATAAACCATTTGGCATTTCTTAGTAAAATGGAACATATGCAAATGACTTAAATAGACACGTGTCCAAAGGAGATACAAAGATGACCATTAGACATATGAAAATATGCTCATCACTAGTCATTAAGGAAATGCAGGTCAAAACCACCCTGAGGGAGGTAGGAGGGAAGCTCAAGAGGGAGGGGACATATGTATACCTATGGCTGATTCATGTTGATGTATGGTAGAAACCAGCACAATATTCTAAAGCAATTATCCTCCAATTGAAAATTTTAAAAACAAACCACAAGCTACCTTTTTGCACCCATTTGAATGAATGCCATGAAAAACCTAGAAAGTAATGTGTTGGTGAGGATGTGGATAAACAAACCCCTTGTGCATAGTTGATGGGATGTGAAAGAGTGCAGCCACTGTGCAAAAGAACAGAGGTTCCTCCAAACATTAAAACACAGAGTTGCCATCTCATCCAGCAATTCCGCCTCTGGGTATACACCCTAAAAGAGCTGAAAGTGGGACCTGAAGAGATATTTGTACACCTGTGTTCACAGCAGTTTTATCAACAAGAGCTAAGAAGTAAAAGCAAACCAAGAGTCTGACAGATTAATGGGTGAACCAAATGTGGTTAATACACTGACTATCATTCAGCTTTAAAACAGAAATTTCAACCCGTGCTATAACATGCATGAACCTCGAGGACATAATGCTAAGAGAAATGAGCCAGCCGGGAAAGGGCAGATACTGTATGATTATATGAGGTGCCCAGAGTAGCCAAATTCAAAAACACAGAAAGCAGAATGGTGGCTGCCAGGGGCTGGAAGGAGGAAGAAGAGGAGATTATGGTTTAATGGGTATTGAATTTCAGTTTCGTGAGATGAAAACATGCTCTGGAGATGGATGGTGGTGATGAACAATGTGAAGGAAATTGACGCCACTAAACCAGACACCAAACAATGGTCAAGTGGGAGATTTTATGTTATGCATATTTTATCACAATTTAAAAATTTAAACAAACTAAACATATGCACACCCTATAGCCTAGCACACCTTTTAGGAATACGTGCTGAAGAAGTTATGGCACGTGGGAACCAGGCATACTTTATAACTTGGTTACATAATAACCAGAAACATGGTTTTATAATAATAAGAAGCAACCAAACAACCCAGAAAACAAGAGAGGAGATCCAGACAGTGCCCATAATGAAGAACAGTGACCACGAATAAACCATGGCGACCTGCATCAGCACAGTTCAGTTCAGTTGCTCGTTGTGTCCGACTCTTTGTGACCCCATGGACTGCAGCATGCCAGGCTTCCCTGTCCATCACCACCTCCTGGAGCTTGCTCAAACTCATGTCCATCAAGTCAGTGATGCCTTCCAACCATCTCATCCTCTGTGGTCCCCTTCTCCTCCTGCCTTCAATCTTTCCCAGCATCAGGGTTTTGATGACCCTGGATTTGACCATGAATAAACTGCAGTGACCAGCATCAGAATGGACAAATGTAAAAAATGCACCCTCGAGCAACATGATATGTCACAGAAGAACATCTAGAGTATGACTCCATCTCACTGCCTATTCAAAAGTAAGCAAAACTAAACAGTATACTTCTTTGGGACACACACACAATTAGAAAACTATAAAGGAAGGCAAGAAAAAAAATGAATAGAAATCACAATAATGCTGGCTTGAGGGTGAGAGACTGTCATACATGGATTTTCGAACCAACTGCTAACATTCTACTGCCTAAGATGGGTATTTTTTTTTTTACTTTTCTTCTTTAAGTTATACATATATATACACACACACACATATGTATACATATTTTAAAAACATTATTTTTGTATATAATATAGTTTGTATCTTTTTTTAAAATAGCTTTTGGGTTTCCCTGGTGGCTCAGTGGTAAAGCGTCTGTCAGGCAATTCAGGAGATATGGGTTTGATCCCTGATCAAAGATCCCACCTGCCGAGAAGGAGCTAAGCCCATGTGCCATGAGCCGGTGCCCTAGAGCCCGTGTTCCACAACTAGAGAAGCCACTGTAGTGAGATGCCCACACGCCACAACCAGAGAAAAAGCCTGAAGCCTTATGAAGAACAAAAAGAACAGAAAACAAGATGTGAGGGCCCAAGTCTTGACAAACGGCTACTGCAACCTTTCCCAGAACCCGACAGATATCACACTAGGGTTCAAATGGGACAACACATCGGAGTTCACACACTTTTTTTTTTTTTAATAAGTATCCAAGCCTGGGTTGGGAAGATCCCCTGGAGAAGGGCATGGCAACCCACTCCAGTATTCTTGCCTAGAGAATCCCATGGACAGAGGCACCTGGCAGGACATAGTCCACGGGGTTGCAAAGACTAGGACACGACTGAGTGACTAACACACACAAGCTTGTTAAAGGGAAAACCAGAACAGACAAGGAGTGTGCCAAGGACAAAAAGAAAGTGATAGGAGAGTCAGTCCTAAGCAGCAGGGGGCAGGGAGAGGAATGGGCACAAGCTGAAGTTTCTGTCTTAGAATTTCCACATAAATCTTCCGATGTGTTTGGACTGATTAAAAAAAAAAATCATGCTCCTAAGGGATGAGAAAAACATGGTGCCCCTTGGAGAAGACAAGGAGTTATAAAAGTTTAAAAGGCTCGAAACTACCGATGACGCTGCAACCTTCCTTCAAAAAGGAACTTCTGGAAAATGCATTACTGCTCCGGTCACTGGAGGAAGATGTGAGCGGGCAGAAGGAAGGAGGCACAGGAAGCCGGAGGTCTGCAGGGAGCCACACCCAGGCAGGAGGGAGGGCAGGGAGGGGCCCTTGACAGCTGTGGGGTGAGAGGCCAGCTCTGGCACTTACGGGTGCCTGACACAGGACAGGCTCCCAATAAACGCTATAGCCCAAGTCTCGACTTCCCAACCATGCAGTTCCAAGAAGGAGGAAATGAGCTCCGGTCTCACTAGCTCTAAAATTGCTTCCCGGCTGTGGAAGGCAGAACAATTCCCTCCTCCCCCAAACACCCACTGCCTTGAGCCATGGAAACCATGAGTGCATGATGTCACACGCGTGTGTGCTCAGTTGCCGTTGTGTCCGACTCTTTGCGACCCCATGGACTGTAGCCCACCAGGCTCTGCCCATGGGATTCTCCAGGCAAGAATACTGGAGTGGGTTGCCATGTCCTCCTCCACGGGATCTTCCTGACCCAAGGACTGAACCCATATCTCCTGTGTCTCTTCCATTGGTAGGTAGATACTTTACCACTGAGCCACCTGGGAAGCCCCCTTCAGGGCAGACTGAGTTTTTAAATCTAGGGAGAATGCCTTACACACCCATGGACACCCATGCTTTTATTGAATGACTGATTAAAAAAATATTGTTTTTCCCTTTGAGTGTAGTAGTGAAAAAAGAGAAATAAAAGCAGCATAATGCCATATACCAAAGGGTAGTTACAGCTGCTAATCAGCTGACCTTGAACTAGGGGGACTCTCCTGAGTTTTCCTGGTGGTCTCCATGTAATTGGGGACCTTGGGGATGGAAGTGGGAGGCAGGAGAGAGAATCCTGCCACTGATGGATTTGAAGATGGAGGGAGAGGACTTGAACCCAGAATTGAGGATGTGTTTGGTGGGGCGGGGGGGGGGGGGGGGGGTGCCTGGAAAGTGCAAGGAAGTGGATTCTTCCCTCAGAGCTCCCCAAAAGGAACAGAGTCCTGTAAAAGCTTCATCATAGCCAGTGAGGCCCAGCTCAGCCTTCTGAACCACTCACTGTGCTATGAGATAATAAATCTACCTTGTTTTAACCCACTAAGTCTGATTATTTGTTATAGCAGTACAGGAACCGAATACAACTCTGTGTGGTGCTAAGACCTGCTATGCTTGGAACTGAACCCAAACTGCACTGGGGAGGGAGAGCCAGGAAAAAGAGGGAGAGAGAAATTATTCTAAAACACTAACAAACCAGTAATGTAACATGTGATTACCACTTCATTTACAAAAGCCATCTATTCGCACACAGCTTCCCTGATGGCTTAATGTAGGAGATGTGGGTTCGATCCCCGGGTTGGAAGATCTCCTGGAGAAGGAAATGGCAACCTGCTCCAGTATTCTTGCCTGGAGAATCCCATGGACAAAGGAGCCTGGCCACAAAGAGTCAAACATGACTAAGCAACTAAAGAACAAGAACAACAAGCTTTACTAACCTGCAAGAACATTCTATACTGAAGAACAGTAAAAGATTTATGGTCAAGGTTGAAACAGATTCCCTGGCCTGTCCACACCCTGGGCCTGTCCACCTCTGGCTCCAAAGGACGTTTTTCCCAAATACTTAAAGTGACTCATGCAGGGAATTCCAGTAGTTACAACTAAGCTTTCACTGCAGACGTCAAGGGTTTGATCCCTGGTTGGGGAATTAAAATCCCCAAGAGCTGTGTGGCCAAAAAAAAAAAAAAGTAACTCATGCAAATCTCCCAAATGGTTTTAAATCAAGAAGGCGATGTAGCTTTAATTATGATAAACTGAAAAATAAGACAAACAACTTCTCTCACCAGCCCCAAGGCCAAGTCTGAGGCATACAGGTGAGTGAATAGTATCCACATCTGGAAAACCTGTGGCATCACGATGGCATACCTATTTCCTGTAAAGTCCAGGTCCATGGGCTTTGTTAAGGGAAATTGCGTGAATTATGGACACCTTCAGTTTGTGATTACGTTTTCCGTTTGCCTTAAAATACTCAACATAGAGGAAGGAAGAGCAGGAATACCACAGAGGGGAAGATTAAAGAGAGTGGCAAAATGCGGATAAAGGCCGAGGATGTGAAGGTTCACTATCTCATCCCCACAAATGCTCAAAACTTTCCATAATTTAAAAAATGCTGTCATTGGGTGTGCTCCCCACCTCCCCGCCCCCCACCAGTATACTGCCACCAAACTGGGCTTGCAAGTCCTCCCGGGAGGCGGTTTTCTACTCCTGGAGGCTCTGGGCTTGGTCCAGCAGCAGGGTCTTCTGTCCTGGAGAAAACAGAAGCTGCAGGCCCTGCCTCCACCCCAGGGGGAAGCCGCACAGGGCGATGCAAACAGCTTGAAGCAGGAACAAGGGGGCCTTATCAGCTCCCCCGGCCCTGAGCTTCCCCAGAGAACTCGACCCAGCCCAGGACACAAGCCCGGCTCCCAGCAACTCCAGTCAGCTTGTTTCAAGAGCCATTTAACTCCCCATTAACCTGATGGGATGCGCACAGGGAAATGAACTCCCAGCAGCAAGTGTGGGCAATTTACCGCATTCATTAACTGATGCATGGTTCCCACTGAGGGGCCGGGAGTAAATCATGTTTGCTTACTCCGCCCGCGCCCTTCCTGGATCCTGTGTGCACTGGGCCGTCCCTCAGTTCTCTTTGTAGCTGTTACTCCCCTGGCGTTTCCCATCCTGCAGTCTTGCCTCAGTTGTGCGGTGTGCTGTCACTACCCATCTGATTTTTGCAGCCCTGACCAAGGTTTCACAGCAGAAACACCACAACCCTGCAAACTTCCACTCACCCCACTTTGAAATGTTCACTGAATAAAGTTACAGGCCTTCATCTCCTTGGGCTTGGGGGCACCTGGCCTATGCAAGTGATGAGACAGTTCACCTCACAGGGACTAAAAGCTGCAAATTAACCCAAAGCATGAAGCATACCTCAAAATGGCCATGACTGTGTTTCTCAAGGATTTCTCATACTTGGGTAGGTTTCTGCTTCCCTGAATGCAGTAAAAGCTCTGAAGATAGGACTTTGTTAACAGAAGAACAAGCCAGATGAAGGTACGTGAAAGCAACATACAACCATTTCTTTGCTAACCAATTACTATGACATATTGGTCTCCAAACCTGCTCAGCACAACAGGCTGTGGGAGATACTGAGATGTTTTCCGAGGAGAGGGCTGTTTTTATAACCCAGAGACAAGCAGTGTTACCTTCTCTTCTTTACAATCACAGATGTCAGGGGGATCTGTCCAGCACATCCACACACGCACAGCCCTCTCCGACCAGAGACCTGTGATCAGACCTCATAAAGCTGATGCTCTGCTTCACCTTGTGAATTACTCTGACCTCTGACAAATGCTGGGATTCCCTGGTGGCTCAGATGGTCAAGAGGCTGCCTGCAATTTGGGAGACCCAGGTTCGATCCCTGTGTCAGGAAGAGCCCCTGGAGAAGGAAATGGCCATCCACTCCAGTATTCTTGCCTGGAAAATCCCATGGACAGAGGAGCCGGCAGGCTATAGTCCATAGGGTTGTAAAGAGTCGGACATGACTGAAGTGACTTCACTTCACTGACAAATGCTGAGCTTTCCAAGTGGTGCTAGTGGTAAAGAACCTGCCTCCCAATGCAGGAGATGTAAGAGATGCAGGTTCAATTCCTGGATCAGGAAGATCCTCTGAAGGAGGGCATGGCAACCCACTCTAGTATTCTGGCCTGGAGAATCCCATGGACAGGGCAGCCTGGTGGGCTATAGTCCATGGGGTCTCAAAGAGTCAGATACAACTAAAGTGACTAAGCGCGCATGCCCTGACAGATGCTAGCGTGCATCTCTGGAACGCTCATCCTTTATATCAAGGGGAAAAACATCTCGGATATCGTGGGATCTCTTACAAACCACAGGTGCACACAAGAGTTTCTACAGGAAGGCTCATTCATGTTCCTGGCAGACAGCTCTTGGTTACTGCCTCTCCCCAACTGTGCACACCCTCCAGTCCTGCCAGAGGACCTGCTTCCTGGGGGAGCAGCCCCCAGTCCACTCCTTTTCTGTTGCTCCATCGCTTAGCTCCCACATTTCAGGGATTTGGGAGGATGAGCATGATATGTGCTGGAACCCACCAGTTCCAGGCTTCTGTGCTGTCTTCCATGAGTTAGCTGGATGCTCCCTCCAACATACCACCTGCTGCTGAGATCTTCGTCTGATTTCTCACTCAATTGAGCCTGCTTTGTGGATGTGCTGTAGCCATGACCGAGCCATGCAGGGTGGAAATTGGCCAAGAAGGGCTCGGTGAGCCTGGCTCCTGGCTCTCAAAGAATCACATTCTACATGCGCATGGGCTGCATCAGTCCAACCTGACTTGAAAAGGCAGAATTGTGTCCTGTGTGTTGGGGCGGGGGAGGGGAGGGGAGAGTGGGCAGGCTCACAAAAGACAGCTCTAGTTCCCATTTTGAAAACAAACAATATCCCGTGCCTTCAGTTTCAATTTAGTTGCTCAGTCCTGTCCGACTCTTTGCGACCCCATGGACTGCAGCATGCCAGGCCTCGCTGCCCATCACCAACTCCCAGAGTCTACCCAAACTCATGTCCATTGAGTCCGTGATGCCATCCAACCATCTCATCCTCTGTCGTCCCTTTCTCTTCCTGCCTTCAATCGTTCCCAGCATCAGGGTCTTTTCAAATGAGTCAGCTCTTCGCATCAGGTGGCCAAAGTGTTGGAGTTTCAGCTTCAACATCAGTCCTTCCAATGAACACCCAGGAGTGATCTCCTTTAGAATGGACTGGTTGGATCTCCTTGCAGTCCAAGGGACTCTCAAGAGTCTTCAACACCACAGTTCAAAAGCACCTGTGCCTTCATTCTCTGCCACAGGTCAGTGAGACTTCCAGAATCTCCCCCAAGGTAGTTTTCTAGTTATTTGTGCTTATTGGCCTCAAGTGTCAAAATATTAAAGACTAGCTACCTCAGAAATCATGGTACCAACCCAGAGGGCTTCACATTACAAGTGTCTGTAGTGCTGGGAAAACTGGACAGTTACACATAAAAGAATGAAATTAGAACACTCCCTAAACACCGCATACACAAATAAACTCAGGATAGATTAAAGACCTAAACATAAGACTGGACACTATAAAACTTCTAGAGGAAAACATAGGCAGAACACACTGACGTAAATCTCAGCAATAGCTTTTTGGATCTGCCTCCCAGAGGAAAGGAAATAAAAGCAAAAATAAACAAATGAGACCTAAACTTAAAGCTTTTGCACAGCAAAGGAAACCATGAAGATAATAAAAAGATAACCCTCAGAAAATGATGCAATCAACAAGGGATTAATCCCCCAAATATGCAAATAGTTTATACATATCTATATCAAAAAACAAAGAATACAATAAAAAATGGAGAAAACCTAAATAGACATTTCTCCAAAGAAGACATACAGATGGTCAGCAGGCACAGAAAAAGATGCTCAACACTGCTAATTATTAAAGAAATGCAAGTCCAAACAATGAGGTGCCACCTCACACTGGTCAGAATGGCCGTGTACATAAAAATGCTGGAAAGTGTGGAGAGAAGAGAACCCTCCTATACAGTGGTGGGAATGTAAACTGGTTCAGCCATTCTGGAGAACAGCATGGAGGTTCCTAAAAAAGTGAAAGTAGAGCTACCATGTGATCCAGCAATCCCACGCCTGGGCATATATCTGGAGAAAACCATACTTTAAAAAGACACACACGCCCCTATGTTCACTGCAGCACTATTTACAATAGTCAAGACGTGGAAGCAATCTAAATGTCCACTGACAGATAAATGGGTTAAAAAGATGTGGTATACCATGGCTGATTCATGTGAATTTATGGCAAAAACCACCACAATACTTCTATAAAGCAATTAGCCTTCAATTAAAAAATAAATAAAATAAAAAATCTGCAGGTTAAAAAAAAAGATGTGGCATATACATACAATATAATGGATTATAACTCAGTCATAAAAAAGAATGAAATAATGCCATCTGTAGCAACATGGATGACCTTAGAGATTATCATACTGGGTGAAGTGTTAGACAAATATCATGTGACATCACTTATATGTGGAATCTTTAAAAAATGGTACAAATGAACTTACATACAAAATAGAAACAGATACACTGACATAGAAAGTGGAAGTCACTCAGTCATGTCCAACTCTTTGTGACCCCATGGGCTACACAGTCCATGGAATTCTCCAGGCCAGAATAGCTGTTCCCTTCTCCAAGGATCAAACCCAAGTCTCCCACATTACAGATGGATTCTTTACCATCTGAGCCACCAAGGAAGACTACACAGACATAGAGAACAAACTTATTGTTAGCAAAGGGAAAAGGGGGACAGGGAGGGATAAATTAGGAGGTTGGGATTAGCAGATAGCACACTACTATATATAAACTAGATAACCAACAAGGACCTACTGTATAGCACAGGAAACTACATTCAATATTTTGTAATAACATATTACAAGGGAAAGGAATCTGAAACATATATATATATAAAACTGAATCACTGTTCTGTACACCTGAAATTAACACACTGTAAATCAACTATGCTGCTGCTGCTAAGTTGCTTCAGTCGTGTCCGACTCTGTGCGATCCCATAGATGGCAGCCCACCAGGCTTCCCTGTCCCTGGGATTCTCCAGGCAAGAACACTGGAGTAGGTTACCATTTCCTTCTCCAATGCATGAAAGTGAAAGTGAAGTCGCTCAGTTGTCTCTGACTCTTAGCGACCCCATGGACTGCAGCCCACCAGGCTTCTCTGTCCATAAATCAACTATACTTCAATTAAAAAACCAAGCACCTATAAAAAATAATTTTGCAAGAGAAAAACAAAATCGCCTATTGACCCATTCTTTGAGTTTCCTACTTTAAACTGGGGGCAAAGTTTACATCTGTAAAGATGTGGTACATATATCCAAGGGAATATTACTCAGCCACTAAGAAGAATGAAATAATGCTATTTGCAGCAACATGGATGGACCTAGAGTAAAGTAAGTCAGACAGCAAAGGACGAATATTTATGACATCCCTTACATGTGGAATCAAAAGAGAAATTATACAAATGAACTTACTTACAAAACAGAAAGAAACTCAAAGACTTAGAGAATGAACTTACGGTAGCCAGGCTAGGGGAAGGACGGGGGAAAGGGACAGTTAGGGAACCTGGGATGGACACGCACACACTGCTGTATTTAAAATGGATAACCAATAAGGTCCTACCACATAGCACGTGGAACTCTGCTCAATGTTATATGGCAGTCTAGAGGGAGGAGAGTTTGGGGGAGAACTGGATACATGTATGTGTATGGCTGAGTCCTTTTACTGTTCACTTGAAACTATCACATTGTTAATTCACTATTCCCCAATACAAAACAAAATTGTTTTTTAAAAAAAAGAAAAAGAAAGTAAAAAATACATCTGTAAAACCCACAAAGGTAAAGACTTATTATTGGTGTACCAGGTAACTTAACAAGAATAACAATATTTCCCTATAGCAAATGGTTAATGTATAAAATTCTCTTTTTAAAACTGCACTAGTAAGCTCAAAGTGAGAGTTCCCAACCTTTTCAGTCAGATGGCTGTAGCATCACTGAACAGTTACAGAGAGAAAGGAAAGTCGTCCGGCACAAGAACGGGAGACCTGGCCAAATGTTTCTGGAGGGAAATGCTGTTGACCATGAAATCATTGACTGAACTGGCTGTTTCTTAAATCACTGATTGTTTCTTAAAGACTCTTAATGATGAAATTAAAAAGTGAAAAATACATTTATTCTTTTAGACCAGTGCATTGCAGTAAGATTTACGTGGTGGCCACCTTGGAAAGCCTGTACTATGTGGACACAGATCTCAACTTGTAGAAGCTCTGACTGAAATCTTCTACCAGTCTCTGCATCACCAGCTATGCCTGCCAGACACTGCCAGGCAGTGGGCCCCAAACATCAGCAAACATCCTTGAGCTAAACAGGCTGGGGCCACCACAGTCAATCAGAAGTGAGGAAAACACACTGCAGGTCCCAAAGGGGATAAAGAAGAATAAAGCCACATCTTATACACGGAAGTTGTTATGAGTAAATTCTAAGAGTTCTCATTACAAGAGAAAATATTCTTTTAAAATTTCTTTAATTTTCCAACTGTATGAGGCGATGAGTGTTTACGGAACTTACCGTGCTAATCATTTAATGATATAGGTCAAATCATTATTCTGCACAAAAACTTATACTGATTTTACTACATCAGCTTTTTTGAAGCATTTTTTGCTGGTTTAATTATTCTGCTTGTTTTCAACTTCTCTGTGTCATGTTTTAAGCAGTTTAAGGCTGAGTGTGTGAGGGAGGCAATCCATGTTAATCTTAGTGAGTTTGTTCCTCTTAAGAGTTACTGCCAGGCAGTGCTGCATGTCAATTACATCTCATTGAAACTGAAAAAAAAGTTGCCAAAAAAAAAAAAAAAAAAAAATCCACATCAAGACAAATCACAGTGAAACTGCAATGGTAACAAGAAAACCTTAAAGAGAGCCATGGGGAAAGTGAGATTATCAGCAAAGATAGACAATTAGGCAGATGGTTGCTGCAATGACAACAGATACCAAAAGGTAATGACATTGTTATCTTTAGAAGTGTGGAGGAAGACAGCTGTTTCTCAAAGTTCTCTACCAATTAAATTACCATTTGGAATAAGTCATTTTTTAAATACACAAAGGCTCTGTGTAGAGATTACTTCCGCCTTATACCTACTGAAATAACATGAAATGTATCCCATCCAGAAGAAACAGAAGCCAGAAGGAAAGTGGTAACAAAGTTTGTGAACCTAAATTTAAATGGCAAATCAGCGTAAGTGCTTACAATTAAAAGAAAATAAAATGGACACTTCAAACGGGGTCCTGGTGATTCAACACTAAATGACTGTCAGCAAGTCAGGGTGTCAGAAGAAGCTTGTGTCCTTTAGGAGAATGGTAAATATGATCCTAAGTGTGTTAAAATTTGTGATCCAAATTTGTTAAAATTTGCAAAGGCAATCCATGAAAGAACAGAGATATAAACTTTAAACCCATGGAGAGAATTAAAAACAAGCTGAGTATTTCTGGTGGAATGCAGGTAGGTTAAAAAAAAAGAAGAAAAAAAAACCATGGTAGCAGGGAAAATAACAGAACAGGTCCAGCTCTGAGTGCAATCACAGTAACTCTTAAGAGGAACAAACTCACTAAGATTAACATGGATTGCCTCCCTCACACACTCAGCCTTAAACTGCTTAAAACATGACACAGAGAAGTTGAAAACAAGCAGAAAAATTAAACCAGCAAAAAATGCTTCAAAAAAGCTGATGTAGTAAAATCAGTACAATATGACCCTGACAGCAGCATCATACTCAAGGCAAAAGCATTAACAGGGATAATGGATTTAATAATACAACAACCAGGCCTCCCCTGGTGGTCCAGGGGTTAAGAATCCACCTTCCAATGCAGGGGATGTAGTTCAATCCCTGGTCAGGGAACTAAGATCCCACGTGCCCTGGGACACCTGAGCTTTCGTGCTCTAGGGTCCATGGGCCACATGGAGGAGCCCACATAGCCAACCTATGATGACCATGAATCTTTATGCACCCAATACTAAAGTAGCAAACACTTTTCCCAAACCAAATTCACTTCATTCTGCTGAAATAGCCCCCAAAAGCCAGAGACAAGAAAAGTCAGCCCACTGGTCAGAACAGTCCACAGATGGGACATACCATGGCCTTGAGTGAGTTTAATTATTATTATTATTTTTTAAATCATTATTTTCATTACAGAAATGAGATGATTTGGGGGAGTTAAAAGTGAACAGAAGGTGGTCTGGCAGTTAAGAATCCATCTGCCAATGCAGGGGACATGGGTTCAATCCCTGGTCCAGGAAGATTCCACACACCATGGAGCAACTAAGCCCATGCAACACAACTAGTGAAGTCCATGCACCTGAAACAAGAGTCCGTGCCCTGAAACAAGAGAAGCCACTGCAATGAGGGGCCCGTGCACTACAACTAGAGAGCAGCCCCTGCCCAATGCAACCAGAGAACGCCTGCATGCACAATGCAGCATGCAGCAACGGAGACTTAGTGCAGCCAAAAATGAACTTTTAAAAATACATACTCATAAATAAAAGTGAACAGGAAGGTCATGGGCTATTCAAGAGTGACAAAAAAAATCATAGATCTAGACTTCGTTCAAAAAACAGGGAAGGACTAGACCCACAGAATAAATTGGAATTAGCCAACTATGGGAAAAATCAGGTATTTTATAGTTTTACCTGATTGATTCCCATTTGTTTAATGTAAAAATCATAGTTTTATATCTATTCACAAGTGCCCTTTTACCCTCCCCCTCCTTTCTTTTGGCTGTGCCACACAGCATGTGGGATCCTAGTTCCCTGACCAGGGATTGAACTCACGCCCCCAGTACTGGCCCACCAGGAAAGTCTTAAGAGTGCCTTTTACTGACAGTATGTTCAGTTGATTAAAACAAAGAGGCTCAGAGGCCCCCAGGAGGACAGCAGAGACTGACCACATGGCCACCCTGCCTTCTAATGTGGGTTCCTGCCCCGCTGGTCACCTGGGATAGCAGAGTCACGTACAAACAACACAATCCACAACAGCTAGAGGTGTGCACACTGCAGATGAGCAAAGGGGGCAAGAACAGGCATGGGCAAAGGAAATTAAAGGTGCAGAGAGGGGCGGAGTGAATTTGATGAGTGGAAGGATCCAGTGAACCTGAGACAGATGAAGGCCCCTGTCATGGGAAGGCTAGAATCTGGCCTCTGATGTGTTTTAGGAAAACTATCATTAGTGGCCAGGAAGCCACACAGTCATGGCCCTTGATGGCTGCTGTGGTCATAAATCCACACCTGAGGCAAGGCACCAACTCACCCCCGAGGGCAGTTACCTGGCTGCTTACTTGTCTGGGGCCTCCGCTTTGATGGGAAGAGGTCAGGCCAAGGCCCTGTCTTCCCCAGATGCCTGTCCTACAAACTCTGACTTCACCCCTGTTAATCTGAGCCACCCTCAGCATCAGTCCTGGGTGGGAACTACCTAGCCACGTGTATGGAGCTTCTCCAGACACCATGCTCTCACGTCAGGGACTGTGGCTGATCTGAAAGCACCAGGAAGTTTTACAAAACACAGATGCCAGAGAAACAGAGCAAAACAAAACCCTCAGACGCCTGGGTCCCACCTGCACAGGTTCCAGTGTAACAGGCCAGGGGGTGCCCTGGGCATCGGGATTCATAAGCACCCTCTGGAGATTCTACCAGGCGGCTGGGAACAGCATTGCTGGGCTCGAGGGCTCAGTCCTCCACATGCATTTATATGATCCCTTTCACCATCTGATAAAAGCCGGGGAGCAGGGCGCACCTTATCCCCTGCTCTGGGCACTGCTGGTCTCTAACCCTCCTGCAAAGAAAGACGCAAACATCTACCCCCTATTTCACAGGGCACCTTGGAGATGTTCTGCAAGAGGCTGAGAGCAGAGGCAAATGTGCAGCGCCTGCTGTCTGCCCGCCTTGTCGCCAGCCCATCCCTGGGGAAAGCTAATGATGAGCCAAGCTCAGACACTGCTGGGGAGACAGAGGAATGAGACGTGAGACAGGAGACAGAAGCTTTCTGAACGTATCAGAATCACCTGTGCAGCCCGTCATGATCACATCACACACACACACTGGGGAGACAGAGGAATGAGATGTGAGACAGGAGACAGAAGCTTTCTGAACGTATCAGAATCATCTGTGCAGCCCCTCATGATCACATCACACACACACACTCCCTTGAGAGGAAGAACTGGACTCTTGTCCAGTCAGGGTCTTGTGAATAGCATGACACACCCTCGGATCAGCTCGTGTGCTTCCCTCCGAAGCTCCAGGGTCTGGGGTGGTGGAAGGACAGGGAGGCGTCCAGACAGCCTGTGCATCTGGTGTCTCTTCAAGCCAGCGGAGCTCAACTACGGGTGACCCACCCCCCACCCCAAGGACACTTGGCTTTGCCCAAAGACACAGGCACAAATGGGGGGCTGTCACTGCATCCAGTGGGCAGAGGCCAGAGATGCTGTTACATGTCCGACAGGACACAGGACGCCCCCCAAACACTGCAGAGCTGCGGCTGATGACCCTCCCTGAGCAGACCGCACTGTTATAGACGATGAGGGGTTATGCAGCACCTGGGCCCCTCACTCAGTGATGCTGTGAGTAACCCGGTTTAAAAGAAATCCAAACAAATCCCAAAACCCTACACCAGAGAACCCCTGGAAACAAAAGACTCTCCCAGCGACACTTTGAAGTTGAAAAGGAAGCGAGCGGCCCGACCGTGGACTCAGCTGGCCAGAAGGAAGGCGTCTCTGTTTCAGAAGGGTTCCAGGAGAACTGTGTAAAGCCCTCCATCATTAAAGTGTTTGAAACACATGCATTAGAACAAAACAGACAGGCACGTCTTGTATAAAATCATATCTTTAAGCTATCTTGTTTACTAGGATTCACAGGAAGTAATAAATGGAGGATTTTTTTGGAAGTGACTTTGTTTCACTCATAGAAGAGAACTGTTGCTAATCCCTGCGAATAAGCACAGAGGATGGAACATTCACAAGCCTCCTCACAGCCCTGCTCCCAGTGCCTCGTGCATCAGTCCTGTGGGGGTGCCTGGTGCCCCAATGTCCCATAATTTCCCCCTCCAGTTCCCAGTCCTGCTCAAATTCCAAGAGACATCCAGCCCAAGAGAAGAGGCTGTATGTAATGGGAGGACCACCAAATGGGGCTCCTTGAGGTCCTCAGGGTGAGATCAATCACACAAGTGCCGGTCTGATGAGCAAACACGGCCTTGCCTGGGTGCCTGGCTCCCGTCTGCATCCACAGACAGCATCTGTGCTCACGTGCCAGCCATCTGATGAGTGCTCGCATGTTTTGGACATTCCCTCATCCCGGCCATTCTGCTGTGGGTCACAGAAGAGAGTATCTGTGATGCCGGGGGAAAACTCAGAGCCAAGCCTCCCACACGAGCCTTTTCTCTGCACAAAAACTGGCCAACCCAAGGGGAAGCACCCTGGGGGCTCAGGCCTCCCACTCCTTTCTCAGAGGCTCATCCTAAGTCAGAGATTCAAACACTGGTGATCAACTGCTCAACAGGAAGACACTCTGCACAGATGCATAAATACACAGATAACTTGGCGCCTTCTCAATGCTGAATAATTTCTGACAACTAAAGGGAAAAAAATGAAAGTGGCTTCTTTGGCTCATAATCATACCATTCAACACTTGATGGTTCTCACTTGAGTTAGAGAAATGCCAAGAAAGGATACTTGAGAAACAGCCACACCAACCAGTCAGCATCCTCTAAGCATTTCTGTTTCTCTGACTCCTGATTCCACATTTGAGGATAAAAGTTACCTAAGTCATACTATGTCACTAACAACACACACAGCATGTAAATTTGATGGACCTCCACATCAAAAGTAAATTTTAAAAAGAGAAGTATTTGTTATCTACTTCTGTAGCACCTTGTGGCTCAGAGGGTAAAGAATCTGCCTGCAATGCAGAAGACCTGGGCTGGGAAGATCCCCTGGAGAAGGAAAGGGCAACCTACTCCAGTATTCATTCTTGCCTGGGAAATCTCATGGACACCTGGCAGACTACAGTCCATGGGGCCACAGAGAGTCAGACACAACTGAGCAATGAAAACTTTTACACTTTTTCAGTCCCGTGGCACAAACTGGATGCACTTAACTGCCAAGGGGCATTAAAATTATCCAGAAGTATGTGCTCTCACTGCATTTGCATTATTTAAGAAAAATGTGAACGGTGTCCATTTCACTGAAATTCACAAACTTCCTTCATCAACAGCAAGTGACAAGCAGACAGCCACCCTCCAAGTTCTGAAAGACTCCCACGTGTCAGGAAATCTGTGCTAACGGCAGAGGAGGGGCGGGGGTCTCACCTCTCTGGGGGAGTGAGTGTGGCCTGATGCTGACGGCTGCTCACACAGCATCACTGCTTCTCACACACCGCAGTCTGAAAGGCCACCTGAATGCCCACAGGGACACAGGAAACAGGCTGAGAGGAGGCCCCTGCTCACAGGGACAACTGGTGTGGCACAACCATGGGGAGGGGTAGACCCCCGAGCCTCGCTGAAGGTCCTGCATCACTGACCCAACAGGTGATCAGATGGTCCAGGGTCATTGTCCAAGTACTTGACCTCAAGTGAAACCACAGGTCTATACACCCTGCCCTGAGGTACTTACTCATTTACAGTCAGAAATTCCTTGCCAAGGGATTTGAAGACTGTTATAGCTTTTTCTGAAAGAGATGGGAATACCAGACCACCTGATCTGCCTCTTGAGAAATCTGTATGCAGGTCAGGAAGCAACAGTTAGAACTGGACATGGAACAACAGACTGGTTCTAATAGGAAAAGGAGTAGGTCAAGGCTGTATACTGTCACTCTGTTTATTTAATTTATATGCAGAGTACATCATGAGAAACGCTGGACTGGAAGAAACACAAGCTGGAATCAATACTGCCGGGAGACATATCAATAACCTCAGATATGCAGATGACACCACCCTTATGGCAGAAAGTGAAGAGGAACTCAAAAGCCTCTTGATGAAAGTGAAAGTGGAGAGTGAAAAGGTTGGCTTAAAGCTCAACATTCAGAAAACGAAGATCATGGCATCCGGTCCCATCACTTCATGGGAAATAGATTGGGAAACAGTGGAAACAGTGTCAGACTTTATTTTTCTGGGCTCCAAAATCACTACAGATGGTGACTGCAGCCATGAAATTAAAAGACGCTTACTCCTTGGAAGGAAAGTTATGACCAACCTAGATAGCATATTCAAAAGCAGAGACATTACTTTGCAAACAAAGGTCCGTCTAGTCAAGGCTATGGTTTTTCCTGTGGTCATGTATGGATGTGAGAGCTGGACTGTGAAGAAGGCTGAGTGCCGAAGAATTGATGCTTTTGAACTGTGGTGTTGGAGAAGACTCTTGAGAGTCCCTTGGACTGCAGGGAGATCCAACCAGTCCATTCTAAAGGAGATCAGCCCTGGGTGTTCTTTGGAAGGAACGATGCTGAAGCTGAAACTCCAGTACTTTGGCCACCTCATGCGAAGAGCTGACTCACTGGAAAAGACTCTGATGCTGGGAGGGATTGGGGGCAAGAGGAGAAGGGGACGAGAGAGGATGAGATGGCTGGATGGCATCACTGACTCAATGGACATGAGTCTGAGTGAACTCCGGGAGTTGGTGATGGACAGGGAGGCCTGGTGTGCTGCGATTCATGGGGTTGCAAAGAGTCAGACACGACTGAGTGCCTGATCTGATCTGATAGCTTTTTCTCAAAGAAAAGATAAAGGTGATAAAACATTCACTCACTCAACAAATATTTAGTGAGTGCTTGACAAAGGCAAGGACATGCAGACACGCGTGCATATTCAATAAATCAGAAATGCCATGGAGGGATCCTGCAAGACTCTCAAACTGCTGGTTGGAGGAGTGGACACCCACCAAGAAAGCACTTTCAAGATCTATACGCTCAGTGGTCAAGACTGTGTGGGCAGAGATCAAGGGAATAGCACTACATCCAGAAAGAGACCTACACACATACATCCCCTGATTTCTGGCAAAGGTACAAAGTAATTCAACGGAGCAAAGACAGCCTTTCCAAGACATGGTGCCAGAAAAAATGGAGGCTTATAGACAAAAAAAATACAAAACAACCTTGACCTGAGTCTCACACCTTATACAAAAATGAACTCAAAACGGACACCATGGATTAAAATGTAACACTTTCCGAAAAGAAAAACACACACACACACACACACACAAGGAGAAAATATTCAGAATCTAGGGCTAGGCAAAGAGCTCTGGAATTGATACCATAAAAGGAAATATTTATAAATTGAACTTCATTAAAATTAAAAACACTTGCCCTGGGGAAGACCCTGCTGAAAGGAAGAAAGACAAATGGCAGAGTGGGAGAAAATATTTGTTAACCATATAGCCAACCAAGGGCTAGTATCTAGAACTCTCAAAACTCAACAGTTTAAAACAACAACAAAAAAATCACATACACAGTAAAATAACCAAGCAAATCTAATTAGAAAATGGGCAAAAACCATGATGACACCAAAAAGGACATGAAGATGGTGAATACGACATGAAAAGTTACCAATGTCATTAGCCACTAGGGAAATGCACATTAAAACCACAATGATATATTACCTATGAGAATGGACAAAATAGTGACAATGCCAAATGCTGATGAGGATGCAGCACTCCTGCACCCCTGGTGAGAACTTTAAGTGGTGCAACCACTTTGGAAAATAGAAAAACAGCTGGGCATGTTCTTAAAAAAAAAAAAAAAAAAAAACAACAACCCAAAATATTCAACTCCTATATGGCCCAGGAACCAAGCAACTGTATTCATACATCCCCGAACTGGAAACAACCCAGATGTCCTTCAACTAGTGACTGGTTAAAGCCCCTGTGATGCACGGTCACCACGGACCACCCTGCAGCTATACAAAGGCACAGACCATGGATATGTACACAATCTGGGTGACCTCAAGAGACTGATGCTGAGTGAAAAAGCTAATCCTCAGAGGTTACGTGCTGTGTGTCTCCATTTGAAATGACAAAACTATGGAAACGGGGACCCAACCATGGGTGCCAGGGGTGCATGATGGGGGCAGGGACAGGAGGGGAAGTGGGCGTGGTCATAGAGGAAAGTGGGTGTGGCCTTTAAAGGTCCAAATGAGGGACCCCAATGGTCAGGAAACCTGAAACCACTCTGTAGGTTGACTGAATCAACCTGACACCCTAGTTTTGAGATCATACCAGAGTCTGAACTGGATAAAGGATACCTGGGACCTTGCTGAATTATTTCTTACAAACTGCAGGAGAATCTTCAAGGGCCTCAGGAAAGAGTTCAGAGAAAGGGTGCTAGGAAGGGTTCAAGGAGGAGGTGGCACTTCTGGGAGGATCTTCAAGGCGGAGCCCCATGTCACCAGTAAAGGGGAGACTTAGGTACAGGCTGGAGGGGTGCAGGGGGAGGGGGTGTGCCCTCTCTCGTCAAAGGTGAACTCTGCCCTCTTTCTTCCTATAATTTTCTCAGCAGAGAAGCAGTACAATCGGAGAAGGCAATGGAACCCCACTCCAGTACCCTTGCCTGGAAAATCCCATGGATGGAGGAGCCTGGTAGGCTCCAGTCCATGGGGTCACTAAGAGTCAGGCACGACTGAGCGACTTCACTTTCACTTTTCACTTTCATGCATTGGAGAAGGAAATGGCAACCCATTCCAGTATTCTTGCCTGGAGAATCCCAGGGACAGAAGAGCCTAGTGGGCTGCCCTCTATGGGGTCGCACAGAGTTGGACACGACTGAGGCGACTTAGCAGCAGTAGCAGCAGCAGTACAATGGATACTTCCAGAAGCAGAAATTCACTTTATAGAGAAGCATTATGAGTCAGAAAAAGACATGGATTCCCTTCCTCATGGACTCCCTGTTCCTCCAGCGGCTACCCCATTGGTGCCCTCGCCTAGGAGCTGCACAGAGCTTCCTTCCAGTATATACCTGGCCACCAGCCTCTTCCTTGCACGTACACAGCATAGGAGGCAGCCAGGTTCCAGCTAAGGTCCAGAGGACAGAGGAGAGCTGCTGGGTCAGGGGCCTGGGTCAGTCCAGCCTGGCCAGGACTGCGGTGAGGGGGTCACTGACCTTCACTTGCCTCATAGAAAACAGGTAATTTAATTCCCATCCTGGTTTCCACAAAAAATTGCTCCACGGCTAGGCCCAGGGACCAGCACAGCCCCCAACAGGCCCTCACCCAGCCCTTCCAGCAACAGTGAATCAGCCATTAGCACTATTTATGGTTGTTTAACTGTACACACACCCTCTTTCTTCCCAGACACCAACGGTGCCATTTACAGCTGAAGCCCTCAAAGCAGCTCCTGCCAAAGCTCCTTGTGCCTGCTGCTGCTGCTCACCCTCCAGCCCCTGAACTCTGTGTCCCCCGCCTGGGGCCCGTGCCCTTGTTGATGGGGCTCTAGTCCAGTCCCACCCCTGCTCTCGGGTGTGGGCAGGACACAGGAAGACCGTTTCCCAGATCCCTGTGCAGACACTATGTACATGCACACACACACACATATGCCCCAACCCTAACACACACACACACACCCCAGGCTCTTCTCAGGTCTCACATTTGGGAAGAAGACTTAACCAGACAACCTGATTCACTCTGCTCCTCCCTCTCATCCCATGTCACCGTGTTACTAAGGCAGCAGGCACATAACCGGGGTCACTCAGAACACTAGACTGCTCTTCCTGTCCTGCTCTTCAGCTTGGTATCCTCTCCCTGAACTCAGCAAAGGACAGCAGGTGCTGCGTGTTCCCTGAGGCATCCACACAGCCTGCTCCTCCTCCCACCCACTGCTGATCGGCCAGGGCTGAGGCCTGAGCGAAGCCACAGAGGCCGATGACAACCTGGCCAGGGTCTGGGTGGCACCCTGGCATGAGGACTCTGCCCAGAGATGCTTCACACAGCCTTACCCACGCACATCTTTCCCTTACAAGGGGGACCATGAACTCTGAAACTACAGACAATGCTATTTCATTAAAGCGTAGCATGAGACCAATAAAACCATTTATTATGTTCGTACACCTTTGTTTCCAGACTTTATGGCTGCCTGGGTTTATTATGACACACAGAGAAAAGTCCTCACCCACTGGGTGAGAGAAATGAGAAAGACCATCATAGTCCATTTGGGCTGCTCTGACAAACACCAAAAACGGGGGGATCTTCGAGAACAGATGTTATTTCTTACAGTCCTGGAGGCTGAGAAATCTAAGATCCAGGTGCTGGCAGATTCGGTTCTGATGGGGACCCACTTTCTGATAAGACAGCCGGGTCCCCCTGTGTCCTCACATGATGGACAGGAGAGGGCCCCTGGACAAAGTCCCTCTGATGAGGACTCTGATTCTTGGAAAGTGGGTGGGGCTCCGCTATCATGACCCAGTCACCTCATGAAGGCTCCACCTCCTCATAGCGTCAGATTGGGGATTAGGATTTACCCTGAGTCTGGGGGTGCCACATTCAGCCTACAGTAGACACCCAAGAGAAGACAGTGAGGCGGAGGCAAGACGTGGAGAAGCTATGCCTAAGGAAAGGTTCTGAGGTCAGCGGGGGTTGGGGAGCCACAGAAAGAGGCAGAGATACAAGTGATGGGTCAGGAGACGGAGGACACATGGGGTCATTCTAGGGCCCCAGGGCTGCAACCCGGGCGCTTCCGCTGAACCCTGAAGGGTCACATCCTGTTTTGGCAACACGGCACAGGGAGCGATCGTTAGCCCTGCTCCCCAGTAAACAGCTCAGAATGCTGGAGAAAAGAACGAGCAAACATTTTTGCACAGCTGAACTCACACACACAAAGAAGATTCCCCAGTGCCCACAACGCCCAAGGGATAACCAGAGCATGAGCACAAGGGTGTGTATTAAGGGGGAGGAGGGGAGGCCAAGAGTTACCAGAAATAGGCCAGGGGCATGAGAAGAGGCTTTGATCAATGCGCTCAAGCAATCCACTGCAGAGACGCACCCTTCCTGAAAGGAAACTAAAAATCACCCGGGGATGGGGACAGTAAGCTTCTGCTCAA
This sequence comes from Tragelaphus eurycerus, assembly GCA_935064755.1. NCBI lineage: Eukaryota > Metazoa > Chordata > Mammalia > Artiodactyla > Bovidae > Tragelaphus > Tragelaphus eurycerus. Next base: position 22,507,137 of record CAKXYN010000023.1, read on the forward strand.
GACACTGGATGGTGGGGGGAAGGTCTATGCCACATGCAAGTTCAATGTTCAACTGACACACCCATTTGGTACACAGATCCATGAGGCCAAAATTAAGAGTTGTATTTGGACCAGTGATACCACCAAGGCCTCCAAAAAAGATCAATGTTAAAACTCACCAGGAGGACATTTCAACAAACTTCATGGAATTCCCACTCAGAAGGGCTCATAATCCACGTAAGAGTCACCAGATCTAAACTGAACATTTAGTAACATCAAGAACTCAAGATAAACAGAACTGAAAAAGACTATGACTTTAAAATGTTTGAAGATTTAACGCAAGAACAATGTATATGTGTGAGCTTGGTCATGTCTGAATCTCTGCGATCCCATGGACTAGCCTGGTAGGCTCCTCTGTCCTTGAAATTTTCCAGGCAAGAATACTGGAGTGGGTTGCTATTTCCTTCTCCAGGGGGATTTTTCCCAACCCAGGGATTGAACTCTCATCTCCCACATCTCCTGTATTGCAGGCAAATTCTTTTCCACTGACCCACTCGGAAAGTCCAAGAACTATGAGATGATGAGAAAAAGATAATATATGAAAAAGATTAAGCTTTTTTAAACTTCTGGAATATAAACTCACTGAAATGAAAAGTTAGTGGATGAATAAAACTAATTATTATGTAAAGAAGAGAATTAATAATCTGGATAAGAAATGAAGAAATTATCCAGAATGTACCATACAGAGGTAAAAATGCCTTAAAAAAGATATAGGTGGGTAAGATGGAGGATGGAGTAAGAATGGCCATCATAAGAAAGTCCCACAAAGACTAATAGGAAGGAATTCTAGAAGAAACGCAGAGAATGGGAAAGAAACATGATTCAAAGAGACAGTTTCATTATAGAACACCATTCAAAGAGTGAGAATTTTTCAGATTTTATGAAAGCCACACACTCAGACTGACAAAGAATGTTGAGCCAAATAAAAATAAATGGAGATACATCTGATTCAAACTGCAGAATACCAAACACAGAGAATAGTATAAAAGTAACCAGGAAGCAAAGACAGGTTATCTACCAAAATGAGAGTATCTGACAGCAGATCTCTTGATAGCAAAATAGAGTCAAAAGATAATAAAAATATTATCTTCAAAGTGTTAGAATTCTATACCCAATTAAATAGCTTTCAAGACTGAGTATGAAATAAAAGCATATTAGACAATATCGTTTACTGAAAAAGGAATGACTAAAAGATATATTAATAGATCAGTGAGAAGGAAACTGAATTTAGAAGGAGCAACACTCAAGAAGCAACGATAGCAGGTTGGAAAATGTGCAAATGAATCTAAATAACAGCATGAGTTATTAGTCAACTCGGGGGGAGCTGATTTTAAAAAGATGAAACCAGAATGGTACTAGATAACAATAGTATGAAAGATAGGAGCTGACTGGAGTTGAAGCTTTCTAAGATGCTTGTATTATTCAGGAAAAGAATATGGATAGTTATTAGTTTGGGATATTAAGACGAACATGCATGTTAAAAATATAAGTATCAGCAAAAGGGTAATGTATGGTTTCCTAATCAAGAGAGAGAACATGAGAATTGCAAATTTAATGACGAGAAATCAATATTAAAAATAGAAAAAAAGATGGTGAGCAGCCTTTCCCTGCACCGCCACCACTCAGGCCCCTCCCTAGTCTGTCCCTGCCCTCCAAGCTGGGATGGGGTCCCCTGGGTCTTCCCTACCCCTCCCCTTTCTTTCTGCTCACTGTTGTTGCAGCTGGATGTAATGCTTTTTAATAAAAATGTTTTTAAAAAGAGAAAAAAAATAGAAAAAAGAAAAGGCATGGAAGATAGAGGGCAGAAAATACAATGACAGAAATAAGTTCCAACACATTAATAGCCACAAAAAATGTAACTGGATTAAATTCACAAGTTTTGAAAAAAGAGATTCCCAGATTCTAGTTTTTATAAGGTACCTACAGCCCATTCACAAAAAATACACCTAAAACATAGTGGTGCAGAAACAATAGATGAGAATCACCAAAAAGTCTATATGAGGTAAATACTAACTAAAAGAAATTTGGCATGGATGATAAAAGCAGACAAAGTAGGCTTAACGGGAAAAAGCAAGACATTAGAATAAAGAGGTCATTATGAAATGATAAAGGGAACAATTCATTACCAAATAAAGGTTCTAAATCTTTATGAATTCATATTCAAAATCTATAAATCCAAGTTTGACAGACTATAAGAAGAAAATTTAAGTGTAAAATTATAATGGTTGATTTTAATACATCTTTATCCTAAAAAGGTAACAGACAAAAACTATAAAGGATATAGAAAATTTGAACAACACAATTAACAAGTGATCTGATACACATTTTTTTCCCCAAATTTTGGCAATCTAGTAATGGATTTGAACTTACAAATACCATTAAAAAAAAATAGAACAGACCTGAAAATACCAGATATATCCCATATGGCAAAAAATAAGCATTACTTTGTAAACACTTTTGATCTGTATATTGAGTGATGATATAAAATGTCCTTTCTGCTGTAAGTACAGTTCAAGTTGGAAAGTCTTCAATCTAATGGATTCTAAGTCTTCATCCCAAAATTGGAGCATACATATTTCTCTCAAGCACTCATAAAACAGTTACAAGGACTTCCCTGGTGGTACAGTGGATAGGAGTCTGCCTACCAAGGCAGGGACATGGGTTCAATCCCTGATCCGGGAAGATTCAACAGGCTGCAGAGCAACTAAGCCCGTGTGCCACAGCTACTGAGCCCACCAGCCCTAGAGCCGCTGCTCCACAACAAGAGAAGCCACTGCAATGCGAAGTCCGTGCACCGAAGAGTAGCCCCCACTCACTGCAACTAGAGAAAGCCCACACATAGCAACGAAGACCCAGTGCAACTAAAACAGATTAATTTAAAAACAGAAACAGTTATAAAATCTGATCATTTATTTGGCACAAAGGAGTCTCAGCCAAACCCAGAGAATCAATATCATATCCTGAATAGTGAGAAAGGATGTCCCACAAGAGCTATCTGACAGCTAGTTGGTTCCCTGTGGCTCCATCCACCAACTCTAGTTCCCTGTTATGATCCAAAACTTGTCTCTCTTGAAAGTGCAGATTAACTGGCCAGTTATTATTTGTGTCTAGCGTGCATTTAAGCAACTTTCTGGTAGAAAGAAATACAGTGAAAGCACTTGGGCGATCTTTATGAAGCTGAAAGTCAACCAAGGTTAACCGTTTCAACCTTTTTGAGATATTCCACCATAGAGAGACTACTAGAAGAAATGTACCCAAGGGGGGTCAAAAAATTAGAGTTTTGCACAAATAAAGGGGTATATGGGAATCTGGGTGCATGGACATGATGTGAACAACACAGGAAGTCAGTGAGCTGGCTGACCAGAAGGGACAAGTCCAGAGGGTTAGTCCTGCCAGGCCTCTTTAAGCATCTCTTCTATCCATGGAGAAAGTGACACACCTCTAGGAGTTCGAGGCCCAGAGGGCATGTCTCTTCTCATCCTTCTCAACTGCCTTTCAGTTCATTGCAGGGTTTAGTGCCTTGGGGTGGGAAACTGAGATGGACCAGGCAGGAAAGGACCTGTGTCATGCTAAAGGGCTAGACAGCGGGCCAAGGCAAGTTTGTCTGTTTAAGTCACGTGCAAACTGTCGGATTGGGGGGATACAGAAGGTAAAACAGAAGAGGGGGCAGTTAGAAGTGCTGCATCCCTGAGGTGACTGGTGTGTCAGCCCTCAAAATATTCATTGGAGAGATGGGTGAAAGGACAGATAGAAGAAAGTCACAAAGTTTAATTGAGGTTAAAATGTACTGTCTTAAAGTGTACAGTCCAGTGGCCTTTGGTACACTCACAATGTTGGGCAAACCACCTCCACCCAGTTCCAAAACATTGTCATCACCCAAGAGGAAACCCCAGTCAGTCTCCCTCCTCCCCATCCCCTAATCTGTTGTCTATGGATTTACCTATCTGACCATTTCTGATAAATGTACTTGTACAACACCTGACTTCTTTCACTTGGTATAATTTTAAGGTTCAACCCCATAGCACGTACCAATGAAAGAGAATTTCTAAGACCGTGAACTCAGAGCAGCAGGGGGAGCAGGAAGGGTAAGGATAACTGCCAGCCATTAAGCCTGGGTGACTTAAAGGACAGTGGCACCCGTTAACACAGCTGGAAAGACAAGAGTGTGGTGCAGGAGGAGGCGAAGGGGACAAGTCTGTTCCCGCACAGAGTGAGTTTGCAGAGCGAGGAGACACACACCCTGGAGGAGTCCCCCAGGCGCTGAAAGCGGGGTCTGCAGAGAGAAGCCGCAACCGGCAGAGATCTACGGTCTCACCATCCTCCGAAGCCGGGTCGCAGACACATCCGCACGGCCTGTGGTGGAGACGCACAAACTGCCTTGGACCATCTCAGAATGTGGCTCGTCGTCCATTTACCAGCCCTCAGGGGTGAACGATCATCAGCACGGCTCAAGACGGAGAAAACACTATCCTCTCTCTAGAGCAAAACCTACGGCTAAGTCTGTGCTGGCTTTGGTACAAAGGAGCCATTCACGGAGACCTCCGCTCAGATGTTCCGATAAGCATCTCCTGCGCAACCTCTGAACCGGTGCACCCTGCTGCACCCAGAACGGCCCACCAGCCCCCGACCCTCCTCAGACTCTGTCTCGGGACTCCTTGAGCATTTCGGTGTCAGAATGCGGCCCCAACCAGTCTGACTGCCACTCTGGAGGTAAGAGCACAGTGATTGTGTTCCAGATGAGCGACCCCTCTGAGTAATTTTAAGCCATAAAGAAAAGGAGGGGCTGACCCCCCACTCCCTCCTCATGACCAGCCTGAGCCTCCACCATTAGTGGTCATTTCTCTCCCCAGAGAGCTATTTGTGACTTGATGTCAGGTCCTTCACAAATCCATTCAGCTGGGGAAAAAGAATCCCTGCCTGCTTTAAATACACATATTTACTTATGTAATTTATATATTTATACACAAACGTTGTTGTTGTTTAGTCACTAAGTCATGTCCGATTCTTTTGCAACCCCTGGACTGTAGCCCATCAGGCTCCTCTGTCCACGGGATTCTCCAGGCAAGAATACTGGAGTGGTTTTCCTCTACTCCAGGAAGCCACTGGAGTGGCTTCCTCCAGTGGATTTTCCCGACCCAGGGGTTGAACCTGCATCTTCTATATTGGCATGCAGATTCTTTATCACTGAGCTACTAGGGAAGTCCATACATAAAACACACATGTATAAAACTTAAAAATATACTTCAAAGTTGTCTTTTGTACCCTCAAGGTCAGGCTCAAACTGGAAATCTCGGGAAAAGAAATCATTATCGCCTGCCTCCTAGCAAATTCGGACCAAAAGGAAAAGAGGGAAGAAAAGTTATTAGGATGCATAAGTGTAGAAGGGAGTGGTCACAGCCAGAGGAGGGTCATCAAGCAGAACAGAACCTTGCAGGCTCCCCATCTCCTCCTCTGTGAAGCTCTCACTTGCATTCCCCACTCACCCGGAAAGTCCCCGACAACCCTTGGGACCCAGGCCCTTGTGGGCACCCCCCACAGTGACCCAGACAGACAGAACCTGGTCCATAGAGCCCAAGTCCCACGGGGCCATTAGCAAAGGGGGACAGTGACAAGACAAATAAACAGAACATGCAGTGTTTTCATGGAAGTGGCAACATACACAGAATTTACACAAATCCATAACATGTTGGCACAGTAAACACTGTGAATGCAGGGCACCTGCCTCCCCAGGGCCCAGTCCAGGGTCTGAGTGAAGTGTGGGTGGAGCAGTAGATGGATTAGCAGCTAAATCATGAAGTGAATCCAAAGGAACCATGAGGTGCTAAGTGTTGGCACGTAACATGCTGGCTTTTTAGCCATCATCTCAAACCCTCACCACCATTTGTACCTTCATCAATATGCAGGATATTTTCCAAGAGGACATTCAGCTTTAATCTTATACTGGATGTCAACAACAAAACGGGATTTGCATTACCGTTGCAAATGAAAAAGAAAAAAAAAAACACATTTGCATTGTCTAGACCGCTTTGCTAGAACACAGTCACTCTCTGAAATGTAAGAGAAATCTATATTTAAATCATATTGGCTGCATAACAGACACAGGCAGCACACACCCACATCTGTTAACACAGATAATGGACAAGCATAACATATTTTCCAGCTCATTGGAAGAGAAGGCTCTCGAGAAAAAAAGAGACTGCCTAATTTTGTATTCTAGTAATAATACACCCCACATGGACCCATAAAGGGAACTAACAGCCAGCTCATTGGAATGGAAATTATAAAAAAAAAAAAAGCTTGCGACCAGGGTTCAACAAGCCTTTTCCGTAAAGGGTCAGAGAACAGATATTTCAGGCTTTACAAGCAACACAGCCTCTGTCACATCATCTTTGCCTTTTCAGGTTTTGTTTTGTACTTTTTTCCCAACTCTATAAAAAATATAAAATGTAAAAACCATTCTTAGTTTCCAGGCCCTACAAACAGTAGCTGGCCATCCCCTGCCTTAAACCACAGTAAGACCAGGACACTTGGAAGTCACAGGGCAACTGAGTTCACGTGCCACAACTACTGAGCCGGAGCTCTCGAGCCTGCATGCTGAAACTACTGAAATTCGCTGGCCTGGAGCCTGTGCTTGGCAATGAGAGAAGCCACTGCAATGACAAGCCCGCATACTTCAACGAGAGAATAGTCCCTGCTCGCCACAACTAGAAGAAGCCCACGTGCAGCAATGAAGACCCAGTGCAACCAAAATAAAAATACATTAATTAAATTTAAAAAAATAAAAAAGAATAGGACACTTGGGAGTCCCATGTTCGCAAGGGGCAAGCCCCCATCCACCTGACTCACCTCCTTCAGTCTCTCCAGCTCGTTCTGCAGGGCCTGCTTTGATATCTCCACTTCGATCATCTGCTGTCGGAGAGTTTCATTCTCGTCTTCCGCTTTAGCTCTCTTTTCCTCCACGGTTTCAAGTTCATGGTGCAATCGGACCGATACGTCTTTGGCCACCTGCATCAACCCACAGACACAGTGACCTGATGGGAAGCCTTCTGTGTGCTAAGGGCACCTCCAAACCACTTCAGAAGCAGAATCACTAAGGAATATTGTGTTACACCAAAGAGCAAAGATCCTGGAGATATTAACAAGCCTACAGTTAAAGGAAGGGGTATTAGTTTAAAACATGAAACCCACATTAAGGGGAAGTATGACTTTCATCTGGATTAAAAGGCCACTTTGCCACAGCCCTGTTCCTTCTGGAATATTGCTTAGAATGCCAAGTCTTCCCAGGAGCACATGCTTTAAATGATCAATTAAAAATGATCACTGGACTTACCTGGTGGTCCACTGGTTAAGAATTTGCCTGCCAAGGCAGGGGACGTAGGTTCAACCCCTGGTCCGGGAAGATTCCATATGCCTCAGGGCAGCTAAACCCATGTGCCACAACTACTGAGCCTGTGCTAGAGAGCCTGAGAGCGGCAACTACCAAGCCCACATGCTACAATTACTGAAGTCTGTGCGCCTAGAAACTGTACTCTGCAACAAGACAAGCCCACACTGCATGCTGGATCCAAGAGTAGCCTCTGCTCTCCACGAAAGAAACCCACGTGCAGCAGAGAAGTCCCAGTGCAGCCAAAAATAAATAAAATGAAAAACAAATAATTTTTAAAAAGATCATCAAATAAACATTTCTGTTTCTCAAAATAATTTTTAAAGAACCCTACTTGCTTAAAAAAATAATTCTGTATTCAGTAGATACTTCATATAGTCAGGTTTTAAATTGCCTACTCTCATAAAACATTCGAATGCTATAAAGGCAGTTCAACATTTTCACTTTCTAAAAGGAACTAAGGAGATTTTGTAACAGAAATATAAATCACCTTTGCATCACACTGAATGACATCTTGTTATTGGTTTATAAATCTGAGTTACAAAGATTCTTTTCCTGTTATCGTAATGAAAGGCTAAATGAGATTTCACAGGGACTCCAATAATAAGAAGGACATTATACATAATTCATCTCTAGATAAATGATTTGATAACTGGGGCAGGAGAGAGGCCTCAGTGGAAAGGACAAATGGAAGAAAGTCGGGTATTTCCACCTTATTCCCACTTCCGCCAGTGATTCTCAAAGACACTTTAAACAATTAGTTATGACCCTATTTCTCTTTCAGTTAAGTCACTACTACAAGTCTTACTTGGGTTACGGTAATTTCAGTATTTTTGCACCCTAGAAACTTAAAATAACAAAAAATGTTAAGTGACTAGGGTCAACTTTTAAAAGTGGTCTTTGACTAAAACTGAACTGATAATGAATCGATTTTCTAAAACATTCCAGATCTTTAGGAGTTTCTGCACAATTTCTAAAGAATGATCAGACTAGTGGGGGGCAGGTATTAATTTTTTTTTAATTGAAGATCTATGATTTATTTATTTATTCTTTTGGCAGGGGTGCCTGGTCTGTAAACTAAGACCCCACATGCCCTGGGGCAGTAACTAAAAATTTCATGTGAGTGAATGAAAGTCACTTAGTCGTGTCTGACTCTTTGCCACCCCATGGACTATAGAGTCAGTGGAATTCTCCAGGCCAGAATACTGGAGTGGGTAGCCTTTCCCTTGTCTAGGGGATCCTCCCCACTCAGGGATCGAACCCAGGTCTCCTGCACTGCAGGCGGATTCTTTACCAGCTGAGCCACAAGTGAAGCCCAAGAGAGTATGAAGATTATCTCACGTGAGAGTATGAAGATCTCATGTGTCACAACTAAGGCTTATCACAGCCAAATAAATTAACTAATTAAAAAAAAAAAAAAGACCACGTGTAAGTGGGTCCTAAAGGCTGCACTTCAGGTCTTACAGCCTTCTCAGCATTTACCCCGCTCCCAATCTTTCCTTACAGAATCATCATCATAAATGATGCCATCTCTGCAGGTAATCAAACTTTAGATTCAAACCAAACGCTGACCTAAACTGGATCTTTAAGATACCTTTGAGGCTAACCTGTGAAATTGTATGGAAACTCCCCCGGCTTCTCTGAGGAAGGCACGTCTGCCCACTGTCCGCCTTGCGCTCACCTTCAGGTCCTGCTCCAGACTCCGGATAAGCTCCCCATCCACCTGCCCGGTCTCGGCCACCTTCAGCCTCTTCTGCTCGGCCTTCCGGAGGCGGTACTGCAGGATTCGGCAGTTCTTGTTGGCGCGGTCCAGCTCCCGCCGCAGCTCCTGCAGCTGGTAAACCTCCTCCTCCAAGTAACTGTCTCTCATCTCTTCCATTTCCGCTCGGAGTTCATCCAACTCATCCTACACAAGCCAGACAGAGGGCACTGAGAAGCCAGGTCTATGGGACAGGGCGGAGTTGCCCGTCCACCCCTGCCCTGCAGTACTGGGAACTTTCTGCAGTCACCTGTAGACTTCCGGAAACACGTGTGCAATACAGCCCGGGGACTCCGGAAATTCTCACACAAGACAGCATCACCAGATGTCTGTTCAGGTCTCATGGATCCGGAAACCAAAAACGAGCATGGCTTAGTCATCGTAGCCTCTCAGCATTTACCCCGCTCCCAATCTTTCCTTACAGAATCCTCATCATAAATGATGCCATCTCTGCAGGTAATAAAACCCCAGATACAAACCAAATGCTGACCTGGACTTGTGTCCCTAAGACACAAACTAGGCAGTAAGATGAGTCAGACATTGCCTGCAAAGAACACGCTTCAGGGGGCTCATCCCTATGAATCGCCTGGGAATTATAACACACCCGCAAATGTCCTTAAAGTGCTGTCCCGCCACACCAATCTTGGAACTACGTGACTCATGATTCTAAAGATAAAACCTTATGTGCTATTTCAAATACACATTGGTTTGGTTTTTTCCATTCCCTTGCCCTTCATCTCCCATCTTCACTCTACTCTGGGATCAACATGAAGACACTGGGATACAGAAGAAACCCAGGAGTTATTCCTGGCTCCCTCCTTCCCTCCCAGCCAGCCAACCCAGTGCTGTCAGTTCAACGTCCAACCTTCGGGGCCATCTCCCCAGCTCCACACACCACGCTCATCCCGCCTCCATCCCTCTCCAGGGAACCACAGCTGCCCTCTCCCAGGGCCCAGGTGCAGGGAGCAGATCACCTGTGACGGTTTCTCCTTAAACAGCTCCTCCCCAGCTCGTGGCCAAGCTCACAGCAGGTAGATCAGTCAGAAGGCACACAATGCCCCCTATCCCCACTGTCTCTAGCCCCAGGCCCTGCCCCTCCAATCTGCACTGTGCTAAGTCGCTTCAGTCATGTCCAACCCTGCAACCCCATGGAGTGTAGCCTGCCACGCTCCTCTATCCACGGGATTTCTCCCAGGCAAGAATACTGGGGTGGGTTCCCTTTTCCTTCTCCAGGGGATCTTCTGACCCAGGGACCAAACCCGCCTCTCTTATCTCGTGCATGGCAGGTGAGTTCTTTACCATGAGCGCCACTTTACAGCCCCTCCGACCTCCTACCATCATCAAATATTATCTGTTTCTTCCTACTCTTCATCCGTCACCCACACGGTAAGGTTAGCACCAGGAAAGCAGACAGTGTCCAGAGCAGCGTGAGCCACACAGCAGGCCCTCAATACATATTTGTGGAATGAATACGCTTGAACCTCAGTCAACACCTAGAAAGACCAGCTCCTAAACACAATGCAGACTGGACATCACCTCACATTGTTTTGTTCCAGTCTTGTAGCCTGATCATGGACAACTCTTCCAAAAGCCACAGAAAAGGCAGTAGCATGCAGGGTATATTTTCTATAATAAAGGATTTAGCGAGGAGCAATTTAGAAGGTTGGAGATTAAGAAAAGCATTCTAGGAATTGTCTTGATAAGTTTCATACTTCATGGCGTAAATGCCTCCAGACTAGGATACTCTTAGTCATCTTTTTTTTTTTTTTTTGGCTGTGCCATGTGGCTTGTTTGATTTTAGTCCCCAACCAGGGATAGAACCCAGGCCCTCGGCAGTGAAAGTGGAGTTTTAGCCACTGGATCACCAGGGAAGTCCTCATTCTCATTTATTTTGTTCAGTTAACACTGAGGCTCAAAGGGGAAAAAACGCTCCCAAACATGGACACCCTGTCAGCTCTCATTCTATTCAGTTTGTTCCTGGAATCTGGCCACCCTGGCTAATCCTGCATTTATTCTCAAAAACCAGAGATTTACTTATAATAAAGAAAAGAGTTTCCCGACATCAGAGCCTCAGGTAGACAAGAAATTGACTAGCAGTAAACCTCCTGCAGATTATTTTATCCTGGATAAGATCACATAGGAGATGTGTACCAAACGAACCGGGAACCCTTGTGGAAAAACAACAAATTGGCACGAACAGCGTGAAAACCACTGTCCAGCCAACCCTACCTGTGTGCAGCCATCACCTGAAGGGGAAAGGGCACATGTGAGGCATCTGATTCTCCCAAAGGCCGCCTACAGGTTCTTCCACTCTGTCCACGCCACCTGACCAAGAACATGACCCACTCAGCTGACCATGGCTCCAACTGGGCCCATTTCAATGGCCCATGAAGGGAAGTGGATGTTAAAAATGAAAGCTTTAACAACTTCCTAGTCAAACGAATAAAATGTTTTTGTCTGCTAAAGATTCTTACAGAATTTCTGTACCAGTGGCGATAATGTCATTAAAAATAAAAGATGTCTGGAAATTCCCTGATGGTCCAGTGGTTAGGACTCTCTACTTCCAATGCAGAGGGCACGGTTGGATTCTTGGTTAGAAAACTAAGATCCCACATGCCATATAGTGGGGCCAAAAAAAAAAAAAAAATTATATATAAAAAAAAATAAGGTGTTCTTATGTGTCTTAAGCGGAGAAGGCAATGGCGTCCCTGGAAAGTCCCGTGGACGTAGGAGCCTGGTGGGCTGCAGTCCACAGGGTCACGAAGAATCGGACACGACTGAGCGACTTCACTTTCACTTTCATGCATTGGAGGAGGAAATGGCAACCCACTCCAGAATTCTTGCCCGGAGAATCCCAGGGACGGGGGAGCCTGGTGGGCTGCCATCTATGGGGTCACACAGAGTCGGACACAACTGAAGCAACTTAGCAGCAGCAGCATGTGTCTCTAAGAAAGGTTAACTCTTAGAGAATTGCCTCCAGTAGTTAAGACTTTGCCTTCCAATGCAGGTGGTGCGGGTTTGACCCCTGGTCGGGGACAGCTAAGATCCCATGTGCTTCGAGGCCAAATAATCAAAATGTAAAGCAGATGCAATATTATAACAAATTCAATAGAGATTTTAAAAATAACCACATTAAAAAATCTTTTATAAAAAGGTAAATCTTAATGTTGAAAATGTTATGACATATAAGCAAGTTTCTTTTTTTTTTTTTTCTTCCTCTTCTTCATGGAGGACCCTTCCTATAAATCTTGTTCCAATAGGAAAGTTTGCTGGAATTGGGGTTTACTGGGTGGAACAGAGGCCAGACAGTGGACAGAATGGACAGGCTGGGCTCTTCAAGGGCCTGGAGAACACAGTGACTTCAGGAAGGGCCTTTCAACCTGCAGCAAAGAGACTGTTTCTGACGCCAAATCCCCGCACTGACCCATGAGAGCCTTGCCCTTGAACCAACCCACGCCAGAAGAGACCAGCCACCACAGCCTACAAGCTTTCAAACAGGCCTGTGCATGCCATCCTCCCATAAAGAGAGTTAGTCCTGAATCTTCAAAATCAAGGTCAAGCTTCTTAGGTCCCTTCTGCAAATCTGATTTGACTTTGAGAAAAAGCTTAATCTAGGTGTCTGAATACAGTTAGTTAATCATTACACTGGGTAACTAATAAAAATAGTTCAACATAAGCAATAATCACTGTATATATCCAGGAGCACCCACAAATATCCAGTGGCGTTGGGCATTCCGTTTATGAAGGCACTGTGCAAAGGCTTTTCCTTCTACTTAAAGTGTTAGTCTCTCAGTTGTGTCTGACTCTGTGCGACCCCATGGATGGTAGCCCACCAGGTTTCTCTGTCCATGGTATTCTCTGGGCAAGAATACTGGAGTGGGTAGCCATTCCCTTCTCCAAGGGATCTTCCCGGCCCAAGGATCGAACCTGGGTCTCCTGCATTACGGGCAGATTCTTTACCATTTGAGCCACCAGGGCAGCCCTTTCTAGAAAGCTTGTCAAGTCATTAATGCTGAAAATTACCTATTACTCAAACATGAATTTTAAAATGTGACGTAGTCATAAAAAAACATTTATGTTAGGACTTTCAGATCAAAAAATGTTCTCTGGTTTTTCAGACTTTCATCAACCCTACCATTAAACGCTAGTTGTGCTCTACAGATGCCTGCACCCGCACTGTGGACTGAAAAAGCCTGTTCCAGGGCTCGATGTACCCACACCTCCAGATCACTCAGCAGGCCAGATGTAAACAGCTAATAGCTCTTGGCATAAATAACCACTAACATTAGTCGCTTTGAAAAGAAAATTAAGAAGAGATTGTAATTGCATGTATTTGAATCACTGCTTTTATAACTCATATTTTATCTAAATTTGTGGACCAGCAGACACCCTTTCTTAAGCATTTCGCCTTCATTACTAAGCCTACAATAAGCCTGCAGGGACACACAGCCCCCACAAGATGGACAAAGAGGCCAAACCCACACTGGTGAACACACCCAAAGCCTCTCGGATGATAACTAGAAGCCCAGCTACAAACCCAGGCTTTCTGGCTCCACGCACATACTCTTTCCAGTAAATGGGAGAAATTATCAGCAACAATCAGGACACGTGAAACAAGAAGCTTTAAATCACACTTGCAAAAAGCCTGTTGGCGCAAAGTAACAGCAAGCTAACGTTTAGAACTTGACATTGTCAACGTGTGGGTATATTCGTTTTCACAACTGGTCCTCACCAAAGCACCACAATGTGCAGAAAAGGTATTAATATCCTCCATTTTTAAAATGAGCATACTAAATGGAGGATATTAATACCTTTTCTGCACATTGTGGTGCATGGGGTCGCTAAGAGTCGGACACGACTGGGCGACTTCGCTTTCACTTTTCACTTTCATGCATTGGAGAAGGAAATGGCAACCCACTCCAGTATTCTTGCCTGGAGAATCCCAGGGACAGAGGAGCCTGGTGGGCTGCCGTCTATGGGATCGCACAGAGTTGGACACGACTGAAGCGACTCAGCAGCAAACATTTAAATGGCTTCCAGACAGACAGGATGAGGCCAGGGTTTCAGCTCTTTTCAAAAAGCCTTGAAAAAAACAATTTTCAGGTTCAGTGAAAAGAAGTTATAAGAAAAGCAAATCACAAACCATGTAGGCAGGAAGCAGACATTTGAAAAGCAAAAACTGTGATTATTCAGATTAGGGTCATGATGGGAGAGCGATTTTTCAAACGAACATTGCATTAATTTTCTGACAGCATGCTCTAATCTAGAGAACACTGTATCAAAGAACCTTAAAGATGTCTGCCATTTAAATGCTTAACAAACCCAATCAAGCAGAACATATTATGTTTCTGCTAGACTAAATTTACACACAGTAAGAGGAGAAAACTGTTGGGTTTTAATACAGATAATGAGAAAATCTCCCTTAATCAAGTTTTATATTGAATTAACAACAGGTCTGTCAGATACTCAAATGTTAGATCATTATCTCATTAAAAGGCTAATGTAGCTTAACTAAATATACTTTTCGAATTTTGTATAGCATGAAACCTTGAAGTACTAGAGAGCTCCCCAACTATTCCTCTTCACCTGCAGATAACAAATCAAGCTTTATTTTATACTCGTGAGTGTGTATATGTGTGGTCCGGAGTATCCAACTCTCTGTAGCCCCATGGACTGGAGCCCACCAGGCTCCTCTACCCGTGGAATTTTCCAGGCAAAAGTACTGGGAACCATTTGCTTCTCCAGGGGAGTTTCCCGACCCAGGGATTAAACCCGTCTCTTGCATCTCCTTGCACTGGCAGATTCTTTTACTACTAGTGCCGTCTGGGAAGCCCTGTGTGTGTGTGTGTGTATATATACACACACACACATATATACATACATCAGATTTAAGAAAAAATGAGGTACCATGTGTGCACTAGAATAAACCAAGATTAAAATGTCAAAGAAAATCTCTTTGAGGATAGTTTATCCACAAATATAAAAACCAAATCCTTGGTTTCATAGTAAAAGTGATGAAAACCCTTGATCATACTGATGATCTTATCAGACCTTAATTCCCTTTAAACAACTTAAAATCAATAACTAGTCCTACTTTAATCACTCCCTCTTTAAACAGACTCAATTTAGACAGTGAGCAGTCAGCTGGCTACTGTTGCAATAATTCCCTCCTCTGGGAGTTGCAGACCCTTAACTATTGTCTACGGTAATATACAAATAATCCACCTCCTTTCCCTCCCATCAATGGAAATATGCTTCGCAGAGTCCCAGCTGAGGCTCAGAAGGCACAGGGGGGCGCAGCCATTGTTTACAAGTGCCGGTTCATCCAGCAGCCACGGCCCCCCTGTGCCCTGGTCCACATTATCTCGCCACCTAAGATGATTACAGCCGCTTGTTTGCAGGCTGAATAAAGAATGGGTGTGGAAAGCAGAAGGTCAGGAAAGAATAGGGACACTGTCTGCTTCAACCTTCCAGAAGGGAGGGGGGTAGGCAGGGGAGGAGCTGAAGCACTTTATGCTCAGAACTGTTTATTCTTGCCTCAATGTCCACCCCACCCCCACCCCTTCCTGGCCATTCAGAGTGCCTGGAATCTTCACGGCTGGATTTAACCAAATCATTGCAGATCTTGAAACTCCCAAGACCCTGAGAGAGAGGCACGAGGCCGAGGCCGGGCCAGTGCTGAGGCAGTGCAACCGCTCCACCCGAATGGCCTCCCCTGCAGCCCCCTTGAGGACTCACTGCTCTTCCACATTCCCATGGTGTCTGCTCTGAGCTAGCAGGCACTTTGCTTGTTTTCACCAAAAATAATTCTTGGGAGGTAACCGAAAGGGCAGAGCAAACTCAGCAGCCCTCCCCAGGCTGACCTTGGAGCCCCCCAGGACTGGGGCCCTTTGGAGTACACTACTTGGGGGTGGGGGGAGGGGTGTCATGCTAGCATCCCCCACCAACGTGAGAAGCATTTTCGAAATAGGCCAATAAATGCAAAGCAATTAAACTCTCCTGAAAAGCCTGTGGAAACAGAACATAATTAATATGTTCACAATGAGCTCTAGGGCTTGTCTGATTGTCTTTGAGCGCTGGAGCAAAACACAGTGATGGTGGGCAGGCAGAGACCACGATGGCCAGCCTTTCTCAGACACCCTGGTCACTAAGATGGACCTGAGTCTGGTCTGAGAAAGCAGCAAAGCCCTTTGGACAACTGACCTCAATCTCCTATCTTCACTCCTGAAGCCTTCCAAATTACATACAAGTTCCTCTGCAGTCAAGGGTCAACAGGGCTTTTCTGACTGCTTTCATGCAAAAGCCAATTACCCGGACTGAGTACTTACTCATCACCTAGTCACCCTGCTTCCCTGGTGGCTCAGTGGTAAAAAATCTGCCTGCCAATGCAGGGGATGCTGGTTCGATCCCTGGGTTGGGAAGATACCTTGGATGAAGGAAATGGCGACCCACTCCAGTATTCTTGCCTGGAAAACTCCATGGACAGAGGAGCCTGGCGGGCTATAGTCCATGGGGCTGCAAAGAGTCAGAGCCGACTTAGCGACTAAACAACATCATGTAGTCACCATGGTGCCTTGTGATGGCAGAATGGCTCAAGGGTGGCCCCATTCAGTGCCATGCAACAGAGGCGGGCGCTTCTCTGTTGACAGTTGATTTTTGGGAAAACACAGATTTTTGGAAAAAAACAAAATTCCACTCGAATTTCCCAATCCATAACACATCATCCTTAGTTTTCTGCTTGATGACTCTCGGTTCATTCTTCTCACTTGAGTTTCATACAATAGTGGTGACAGAACAGACTCAGGAAAGCCTGTAATACTTGTGGTCACCATCCTCCAGAATATACCAAAGTAAAATTTCTGGGTGGAGTCTCCTAATCTCCAGAGTCCTATGCAACATTCCCTAAGGAAGGAGTAGGTCAGGGACTAATGTATCTGCCATCTAAAAAAAAAAAAAACACCACCACTGGCGCAGGCTCTAAAACCCATGTGCAAAAGCAGGCTTACAGCAAAGGTCATTGCTTTGTGAGGTCAGGGATGCTCCCAGTCCGATTCCACACATGTGGGCAGGCTCACTGACCTTTAGAAAAGTCTAGCCGGACTGTTGTCTTTCATCCCCAAATTGACTGACTGTCACTTAAGCTACTGAAGAGCCAACCATGTAACTCACACATGTGTTTGTGATCAGCCTGATGTCCCAGCCTCCCCAGACTGCCTCTGCCTCTTCTCTCCTGCTGTCAGAGGAACCGCTGGGAGATGGACTCGGGTCAGAAACATTCGGTCATGACCTCCACAGGAAATGGCAACTGACATTTCCCACAGATTAAACACTGCCGGGGGAGGGGGGTCTGTAGGCCCCCAAACAGTCCAGTGGAGAGGTGCTCACTGTGGCCTTTTGGCCTAAAAAGAGAGGTTCCCCAGAAAAGCTAAATGCTGGGTATGGCCCAAGTTAATAAGACAACTCTAAGGCAGGCGTGGCTCTTCTCAGCCTTGATGGAAACAAGGATGCAGCCTGGAGCCAGGAGAGAACAGAGGTCTGGAGGCCGGGGAAATACCAGCTGCATCACTTACTAACTGGTTGACCTTGGACACGTAGGTACGTCCTCTTGGATCTCAGCAACCTTGTCAGTGAAATTAGGGTTGTGATAAATACAACAAAGATACCCTGTGTTGTGAGATTCGCTGAAATATCAAACACATCTAAGCAGACTCCAGGGTCAGACACCTACTTCCTTCACTGAGAATCCAATGATGTGAAAAAAAAAAATAATAATAAAGCAAATAACCAGCAGCCTGAGTGAGCCCTGAAATGATGCTCAACTGCCTGCCTTGAGATCAGATGTCATGAGAAACATCTATTTGCTCTGAAGCTACAAAACTCAAAGATGGTCTTTCTCACCCTCAGGAAGCTTACCTCCAGGGCAGATTTACCAAAGCCCTGGTTTCACAACAGAGTAACGCTAATACTGCCGTAGCCCTTTCTCTTCCATACTCTCAAATTTCACTCTGTTGTCTATTACATAAGAGTCGGTGACCAGAGAAAATGTACTACTGGAAACATTTCATTCGGAGTCCCCATCTGCTCTCTTTTCCCACCGCGATCCTCCTCTGCCTCTTTGAACAGGATAAAACCACCAAGGGGGCTCAATGGGTTAGAGCAGCCTCTGCCGCTTGGGTATAGGAACACTCCTCAGTCCACTGCTCTGACCCCAGCTTAACTACACAGATCACCTCCACGCACCTTAAAAGCCCACATCCGTGTCCCACCAGCCACGCGCGGACCTCCATCAGGGAGAGTCAGCCTTTGCTGAGAAAATGGGGAGAATCACAAAACGTACTGATGGAGGAGGGCCGCTGCATTTGGGAGGAGATATATATTTAACCATCTTAACAGAAGTAGGAGATTTACACGGTGGAGCTGTTGACTCACCTGAGCATCACAATAAATTAAGACAGATGCATCCAGTACCACCCTCCTTGCTTTGGAGTCACCCGGCGTGCCCTGACCTCCCCATCCCACACGGTCTAAATCCTCTTTTGTGCAGAGCCTGCTCTCCTCCTCCTCCTGGAAAATATGGAGTCTGACTTGTGCCCCAAAGCTACCAAGACCCAGAAACCACTCAGAGCAGGCCGCGCCGCAAAACGCTCAATGGACGCAGAGGCTGCGAGTCCCTCGAAAGAGAGGGCGCGAGTGGCCTCTCCTGACACGGAAAAACCGGCTGGTGGACACGTACAAAGGACTGGCCAGCAAGACAGCGTGGTCTCTCCACCCAGGCCGCGCTCAAGGGACTCCTGAGCTGTAGGTTTATCACTGAAAGCGGTGTGACCCGGCTGTCTGCGCCCGGGGGAGACTCGGAGAGCACCCGGCCTTCTTAACTGCGGGAAAAGAGGAAGGCGAGTCTGCACCCTCCGAGACCCGCACTCGGCCCACGGGGTCCCGCTCAGAGATTCTCGGCTGGGGACAATCCGCGCCCACAGGTGAGGGGGCAGGGGGTCGACTGCGTCTCCAAAAGGCGGTCACAACCGCCTCTCTAGTTAACGCAGCGTCAACTGGGGCAGAGGCATCCGCTGGAAGACGCGAGACTTTCTAGAAACAAGCTAAGTGGGTGGAGAAGCGGCTGGACCCACAGGTCTCGCTGCTCCTTCCACAACTTTGGCTCAAGTTCCCAGCGCCCGGCGTGTCGGGAGCAGGAAAGTGACTGACACTTGGAGCAAGCGCTTTCGGGGCCGGGACGCCGGGGCTCGCGGGTCCCAGCCCGCACCCAGACCTGGGGCCGCCGCCGGGACACCTGCGGCGGGGCAGCCTGCGCACCTTGAGATAGTCGTTCTCCGAGCGCAGCTCCTCCATCTCCCGCAGCAGCTCTTCCTCCTCCGCCGCCGGGACCAACCGGTGCTGCTCGCCTGGCCCGTGCTCCCTGGGTGTCGCGGGACCTGTTCGCTCCGGAGGTGCGCGCCCCGCGACATCCTCCACCACGCCTGGCCCCGGGGACGCCGAGGGGACCCCGCTGGGGCTGTTCCGACCCCCAAGGCAGGCGGCGTGGGTCGCGGTGAGGAGTCCCGGGGGCTCAGGGCTGTCTGGCGGCGCCCCCCGAGCTGGGGGGCTGGTCGTGGGGGCTCCTCGCAGAGGTTCCCGGTCGCTGGAGCCCGTGCCCGACTCGGCGTCGCTACTGGCGGCGGGGAGCAGACGCTGTTCGTCGGAAAGAGGGTCGGAGGGGCAGTCGGAGAGATCGGAGCTGCTGTCTGTGTGGCTGATGCGCGAGCCGGGGGCCGGGGAGCCGGCCGCGGAAGTCACGGCGAGGATCACGGCGGGGACCGAGACGGCGGAGACCCGGGGCCCGGCGGCGCGGGCGGGGACCGCTCCGGAGGCGCGTTTGGCTCTGCGGCCCTTGGCAGCGGCGGGCGGCGGCTCGGCCCCGGGCGGTGGCTTCCCTACCCGGGGCAGCGGCTCGGCGGGCGCCGCGCGTGCCACCCTCCTGGGGCCCGGAGCGGCCTTAGCGCCGCCCGCTGCCCTGGCCCCAGCGCCCGGCGGCGGCTTGTCCTTCGCGCCGGGGGCGCCGCCGCTCCGCCGGGAGAGGCGGCCGGGCGCGGCCGGAGGCCCCGGCGAGGGCGGCGCCTTGCCCGCGAGGCTGGGAGAGCGCGGGGCGGCGGGCGCCGGGGCTCGGCCCGAGGAGGGGGCGGCCTGGCCGGGGGCCGCAGGCCGGCCATGCAGGTCCTTGAGAAACGGTCTGGCTGGCGAGGGCGCGCGGTGCAGCCGTCTCCGTTCCGCCAGCGGGTGGTGGTGGTGGCGGTGGTGCTGGCCGGGCGGCTGCGGCTTCGGGTCCTGGGCGCCGCCGCCCGCGGGGCCGTTCAGCGTCTCCATGGCCGGGGCCCGGGCCGCGAGCAGCAGCTCGGGCGGCTGATGCTCCGGGCGGCGGCGACGGCGGCGTGCAGCCTCCCCGCGCGCCCGCTCATCACTGTCCGCCAGCCCCGCCCGGTCTGCGCCCCGCGCTCCCGCGCCGCCGCCGGCCCCGCACCCCGGCCCCGAGGATCCCTGCAGGGTTCGCCGCCGTCCCCGGCTCTCCCCAGGCCGAGGTCACCAGTGCTCGCGTTCTCCCGGCGCGGCGGCTCCCAGCCTCTCGCATCCCCGGCAAGCTGCACGCCAGGCTCGCACACCCGTCTGAGTCCGGCGGCGGCGCTGGCTGTGCGCTCCCCGCTCCAGCGCCCTGCTCCCCGCCCACGGCCCGCCCTGCGCCCCGCCCGCCCCGGCCTGCGCACCCCACCCCCCCGGCCCTCCGCCGCCCGGTGCGCATGTCTCGCCTCCTGCCAGCCGGCGCGGCGGTGGGGGCGGGGTTGCGCTCCCCGGCGGCGCTCGATCTCCGGGCCCCCAACCCTCTCCGCTTGGGACCCTCGTACTTGTGGAGGCTCAGGGGACAGTGCGGGAGCTGGGGGAGGGAGGATGGGGGCAGGCGCAGAGGCGAGGTGGTGGTGGGAGCAGGCTGGAGGAGGCGGGCGGTGTGGCCCGTGAGGGGGGTGCGCCTCGGGGTGCCGGCGTGGAACAATGCCCCCTCCACAGGCCCCCGCATCCAGCTCGGCCTCCCAGGGCCTCCGAGTTCCGCCCCGCCGGAGCTGGGCCGAAGTCCACTCTCCAGCTGGGCCGGGGTCCACACTACTTTGAGGACTGGTGTGACCACCGCCCCCCCCGCCCCCAGCCGCGCACCGCCCTGTCGCGTCCGAAGGCTCACGGGGCTCCACAGTTGGCACCCAGTAGCCTCTGGAGCCCCAGGGAAGAGCCGCTGTCCGACGCAGCTCGCCGAGCTCCGGGTCAGTAAGGGAACTCACATGCAGTGTCGGCTGCGAGCCAGGCCCTAGTAGACGCCCCACAGGCATTGTTTCATTTCACCCTCGGAACAAGCCTGACTCTGAACTCCTGTCTTCTTGAAGGACAAGGCGTGGGCGCGGGAGGTGAAGTCAGTGCAGTGGCCCATGCACGCTGGCCCGGACTCACACCCGGGTTGTGCAATCCTCAGTCCCGTAAGCCCACCCCCGGAGAATGAGGCCGGTAGACCACTGGAGAGTCTTAACGTTGGCCACTGACCTTTTCAAACCTCTGTTCCCGCCCCCGTCCAATTAGAAAGTACCTCCACCTGAGTGTGGGGTCTGATCAAGGACGAGAAAACACTGTGTCCAACTGTAAAGTGCTTTTCAGTATCAGTGAGTGCAGGTTTTGTCCCAGGTGTTGGATTGTGATAGAGAAAAACCTTCCTGTTCTATTACAAGTTAATCACTAAAGGCATGTTGTATGAACTTAAGTTATAACGGCTTGCCCATCTCTGGGAGCCCCACCTGCCAGGGAATGAGCTTCAGGCTCCAACACCTTTGTTAAGCTCCCAGAAGATTCCCTGGCCAGGCCCCACCTGTGAATGGCTGCTGGAAGGAAGAAATGAACACCGCCCCCTCCCCCTCCAGAGTTGGGCCAGAAACTCATCTCTATTCCCTCCCCTTTTTAGTATAAAAGAAGTCTGAGTCCTAACTTGGGGGAGATGGCTCTTTGGGACAATAGGCCATTGACTTCTGGGGCTGCTAGCTTTTCACTGTTCCTTGTGCCAACAGCTCATCTCTGGACTTAATGGCCTGTTAGGTGGTGAGTGGAGAGAGCTGGGACTCAGTAACAGGATGATGGGTTAATATCCAGGGAATAAGGGTCAGTCTGCCAGTCTAGCTGGAGGCAAGGCAGGCAGTGCTTACAAGTTGCTGGGGTGGGCAGGGACCCTGAGTCCGGGTGAGCGCCCAGAATGTGTAAGTGAGTGTGGACGTCTGCAGGGCAGAGGTTGTAGCTAAGAGGACCCTTAGGGTGGATGGGACCAACTGTCCCAAGGGGAATTTGGACATTATTCTCAAGGCAGGGAGCTGCTGGAAGATGCTGAAAGTGAAGGAAAGTGAAAGGGTTGATCCCTCAGTCGTGTCTGACTCTGTGACCCCATGGACCTAGCCTTCCAGGCTCCCCTGTCCATGGAATTCTCCAGGCAAGAATACTGGAGTGGGCAGCCATTGCCTTCTCCAGGGGATCTTCCTAACCCAGGGACCAAACCTAGGTCTCCTGCATTGTAGGCAGCTTCTTTACCATCTGAGCCACTGGGGGAATCTCTGCTTAGAAGGATCCCAGCAGCCAGGAGAGGGAGGCAGGTGACAGGGAGTAGTTAGTGGCTGGGGCCCAAAGTACAGATGAGGGCGGTGGTAGTAGGAATAGAGAAAAAAGAGGACAGACCTGTGAAGAGAAAGGAAAAACAACCTGTAAGGGAAAAGAATCTGAAAAAGAATCTATCTGTATAACTGAATCTCCGTGATGTATACCTGAAACTAACATGACACTGTAAATCAACTATACTCCAATAATATTAAAAACAAAATACAAAAAAAAAAAACAAAAAACTAGGCTCCAAAGTCTGTGATCTTAACCTTAAATCACCTCACTTAGCCACCTCCTTCAAAAAATGCAGGATAAAGTCATCATTGATGCAATAGCTATGAAGACCACAGTCATCTACCATCAGGTATTTGCAGAAAAAGGACACAACACTGAGAAAGGCTGACGGCGCCCTGCCCCCACGCTGGTCCCGCCAGCGGTCCCCAGAGGGCGCTCTAACGCTCCCGGCTGCAGGAGGTTTGATCATCACAATGTGGCCGCTGTCAGTCCTCCTGGAGCTCAGCCGCCTTGAACTCCTGGACCTTCTCCTCCACCTTCTTGCAAACACCCAGGCACCTCCAACACCCTCCTTTTTCTCGAGAATTATATCCAGGTCTCAGCGCAAGCTTGCCAGCTCCTCACACCACATCTAATCTTGCTAAGGGCCAGCTCAAAATGTTGCTAGTTTCCCAAAAATATCAGCCAGCTTTGTCGCCTGCTTCCTTTCCCTCAGGTAATAAGTCAAATAAACTTCGTCCTCTGAACGATGACCCTGGTGACTGTTTCCACTGGACACTGGTGAGGAGGAACGCTGTCTCTGTTTCCAGCAGGCAGTGCGTTACAGGTGCACACGGACACCTGCTTGCATCATGAATAGTTTTAAAGTCACAGGTGATTTT
Source organism: Tragelaphus eurycerus (assembly GCA_935064755.1). Lineage (NCBI taxonomy): Eukaryota > Metazoa > Chordata > Mammalia > Artiodactyla > Bovidae > Tragelaphus > Tragelaphus eurycerus. The sequence goes on from CAKXYN010000023.1 coordinate 22,530,880, forward strand.
GAAATAATGTTTTCTTCTTGTTAATCAAGTTAGTCTAAAGGCATTAGGGGTTTGCTATTTAAAGGAGCCTTTAAAGCACTTTGTTCTGGAATGAATGCTCAGTCACTCAGTCGTGTCTGACTCTTTGAGACCTCACAGACTGTAGCCCGCCAGGCTCCTCTACCTGTGGGATTCTCCAGGCAAGAACACTGGAGTGGGGTGCCATTTCCTCCTCCAGAGGCTCTTTCTGACCTAGGGAAGGAACCTGTATCTCCTGCATTGGCTGGGAGATTTACCATCTGAGCCACCAATACCAGTGAAATAGTCTCCAATACCTTAAAATGCAAGCAAAGCGAATTTGGAGTAAGAGAATTCTAGTCTGTTTGCAGAGTTATATAAAGTGGAATAAATTTTTTTTGACTCATAGAGGGGAAAACATATGACTGCCTGTAGCCAACAGTCACCCGAAGAACATCTGTAGCCTCAAAACCTTGACCACAGCACTTACCTCTTTTCCAGTTTTTTCCTCTTATTTTAATACAAAGGCACATTCAGAATATGAATTCGTCTTATCCAAGTCAGAAGTTGCCTCTTTAAAAAGAGTGAAAAGAAGAGACTTAACAGAGGGGGCTTTTTTTTTTTTTTGGCGTTTCAGGAATGGTGAGGTTGAAAAGGGACAATGGGAAGTCAAGGGGCCCATGTGGGGGTCCCGGGGCGTCCCAGCTGCCTCTGCAGGGTTACAGCCAAATGCCACATGGGGCTTGATGCAGGCCAGCCCTACAGGGGCCCCCAGACGCCTTCACATGACCAGACTGGCCCCTGTGTGTGGCATGGTGGCTCCGGATGACATCCAAGGCCCATAAACCCTGAGGACATCAGAGTCTCCTGGGGAGTTTGTTTTAAATGCAGGTTCTTTGGCCACAGGCCCTGGAGCTCTGATTGAGAAGGTGTGGCATGGAGCCTGGGATCCAAACTTTTAACAAATTCCTTTGATGCAGATGACCACACCCGAGGAGCCCCGAGTTAGTTTCTAACACAGTTTCAAGCATCACTCGCTTGTCAATTGCACTTCCTCCTGGTTCTGGGTGAAAGTCCTTCTGAAGCTGGTGGGAGATTCTGGCTGATAAGAGATGCAAAGACCATGATGAAGGCTTAGCCAGTTAAGCCCCAACTGTAGACAATATGCAGTGTCCAGGCCTGTCCTAGACCCAGTCTTGAGGTGGTAGGCATCCCTCTGATCTGAGAATCCAGAGCGAGGAGCTACATGCAGGGGGAAGGAGGCCCTTTGCTCCTGAGCAGTGATTCTTCATGAGGAGGGAGTTCCCTGGTGGGGTATCTGGGAAGATTTGTGGTATTTTTTGTTGTTGCAAAAATTGGATCGGGAGCACAAGTTGAATTTCTGAGGGGAGTCAGGATGCTGTATGTTTTGCAGTATTCCCAGAGAACTGCCTCCCTCCCCCAACCATCACTGCACAACTTCCCAAAGTCCTCCTGAAACATTCACAAAGGTTAAAAAAAAAAAAAAACTCTGCTACCATCATCTGAGCCTAGGACCTAACTACTTGTCTTAGTCCAGGAGGGCTGCTGAACAGACATTTACCTCTCACCTTTTGCAGGTTGCAAGTCTGAGCTCAAGATGCCAGCAAAGTCAAGTTCTGGGGAGAGCCCATCATCTTTTCAAGTCCTCACCTGGAGAAGGGGCAAGGAATCTCTCTGGGGCCTCATCTATAACCCTACAGCCTCCACCATCTTGAGCTAATCACCTCCCAAAGGCCCCACCTCCTAACACCATCCACCTTGGGCACTAGAATTTGACATGAGGTTTAGTGGGACCTGGGCTTTCCCAATAGCTCAGTTGGTAAAGAATCCGCCTGCAATGCAGGAGACCCCGGTTCAATCCCTGGGTTGGGAAGATCCTCTGGAGAAGGGATAAGTTACCCACTCCAGTATTCTTGAGCTTCCCTTGTGGTTCAGCTGGTAAAGAATCCACCTGCAATGTGGGAGACCTGGGTTCGATCCCTGGGTTGGGAAGATCCCTGGGAGAAGGGAAAGGCTACCCACTCCAGTATTCTGCCCTGGAGAATCCCATGGACAGAGGAGCCTGGTGGGCTATAATCCATGGACTCCCAAAGAATTGGAAATGACTTCATAACAGAACAACATGACAACAACATAACAGAAACAACATTTCAATATGTTGAAATACATATTTTAAATAACTTTCTTCTTATTTCTCTTTTATATTACTATAGTGAATTATATTGATTTTTAAAAATACATGTTTCCAGAAGAGATTCCACACTGATTCTTTCACAAAAGTAAAGGGCATTTATAAGAGCAAGCTAGGCAATGTGCTGAGACTTCTGAAGAGAAAGAACTGAGCTATTGTGGAGGGTGCCCCTTCGTGGTGATTTCTGGGATGGCACCTCTTCCCCCAGGAAGAAAATTGCAGAATCTACGTGTCCCCTCCCAGAGAAGGCTATGGCACCCCACTCCAGTACTCTTGCCTGGAAAATCCTGTGGACTGAGGAGCCTGGTAGGCTGCAGTCCATGGGGTCGCTGAGAGTCGGACACGACTGAGCGACTTACCTTTCACTTTTCACTTTCATCCATTGGAGAAGGAAATGGCAACCCACTCCAGTGTTCTTGCCTGGAGAATCCCAGGGACGGGGGAGCCTGGTGGGCTGCCGTCTATGGGGTCACACAGAGTCGGACACGACTGAAGTGACTTAGCAGCAGCAGCAGCAGGTGTCCCCTCCAAGCAGAGAGGAAGAGGAGGTTGGTGATTCTAAGACATGTCCTTTAAATAAAGGAAGCAGTGTTCCCTTATGCATGCTTGCTAAACTTGAAAAAAAAAAATTCTGACTCCTTTCTTCTTACAACATAACTGCTAAAATTTGTAAAATTATTTTTTTAATGATTGTGAGATTCTCAGCTTGATGTACATTGAAAATATATTGCTGAAAAAAAAGGAAAGCTCAGAACTTCCCTGACAACCCAGTGGGTAAGACTCTGCACTTCCAATATAGGGACATGGGTTCAGTCTTTGGCCAGGGAACTAAGTTCCCGCATGCCACACGGTGCCACCAAAATAATAAAGATAATGAATAAGTAAATGAAAACTGATCAAACTATCTTTCCTGATTGGGGAAATTAATGACTTACATTGTCACCCCTTTAGTTTAGAATGTCACTCATTTCCTCATGCAGATTTTGAAATGTAAGGCATATCTTGTTTTATTGTAATTACCCGTTGTTTATTTACCTACTTAGTTACAACCTTTCAGACCAGAAATGGAGATATGATGCCAATAACGACTTTCCTCTTGCTGACTCGGGCATTTCAGCCCAACTTCAATGCTCATCATTTCATACGAAATAAGAGTAGTTTCACATGGAAAGCAGAAGTGGAACAGGCATTTGTAGGTTTCATAGCAGAGAGTACTTATGGGATAACTTTCCTGACTAATCCAGGAGACAGAACAACGTGTGAGATCACACGTGCAAGGGACTTCCCTGGCTGTCCAGTGGTCAGGACTCAGCTTTCACTGCCAGTGGCCCAGGTTCAGACCCTGGTTGTGGAACTAACAGCCCACATGGAAAAAAAAATCACATACAAGGTATATTTTTTATTTTTTGGCCACGCTACGCAGCCTGTGGGATCTTATTTCCCCACCCGGGGATCCCTGCGTTGGAACTGCGGAGTCTTAACCACCGGACCCCCAGGGAAGTCCCCAGAATACATTTTAATGATTAATTCTATATAAAATTACTGTCAAGCACATTTTAGGAATGAGGATATAGAACATTGTGGGTTTGCCTGGTCACAGTGGTTTGTTCAGTTACTTTGGACAAAAGAATTCAGTCTTCCTGGGCCTTTGAGACATAATCTATAAAATTAGAGAGTTGACCTGAAGCTTTACATATATGCATCTAAGGACTGGAGTAAACTTTTTGGTGCCATTTTAATTATCAACATGGGATTATCTATAGGAAACTGTAAATCACCTCTGTTCATTCTCAGACAAAATATACAAACTAATTTTCACAGAAGAATAACACATGTTCCTGATTACTGCAGCAGTTTTTAAGTGATTCATAGTGTTATTCCTTAGGATAAGTCCATTTCATATTTCCCTCTAAAAATTTAAATATCAGGATTTAGGAATTTGAGGGCTTCCCTGGTGGTTCAGTGGCAATGCAGGAGATGCGGGTTTGATCCCTGGGCCAGGAAGATCTCCTGGAGAAAGGAATGACAACCCACTCCAGTATTCTTGCCTGGGAGATAAGATGAACAGAGGAGCCTAATAGGCTACGGTCCATGGGGGTCACAAAGAGTTGGGCAAGACTTAACAAACAAGGAATTTGAGCTCAGAGAGGGGTCTTAGGAAGCATTGCAATCCTGTCGTTCATTAGCCACTATCTAGAAATCCCCGTGCCTGGTATCCACTGGCTGCAGTTCCAAAGCAGGCCTCCTTCCATAGTTAAGAGGTTCATAACTATATTTATGGTGATTATATAACTTATCATCCAGAGCATAAAATATTTGGCAATGAATGGGGACATTTATTAATTACATGAGGCAACAGGCATGAACCGGACCCAGGCAGGTGACTCAGGCTATAGAGTTGCCTGTGGTTAACATCAAGGTAAGAGTGTCTCCATATCAGATCAGACTGACTCATGTTTACATCCACCAATGCTAAGAAAACAGGAACTCTTTTCACACTGTTTACCTCTTTTTAAAAAGATAATCAGGAGAGAAGCCCATTCAAGAATCTGTATAGCCTGCCCATCCACTCACTCATGTATATACTCAATCATTCAGAGATTACTAAGATTGGCCCAACACTGTAAATCAACTATACTTCGATTTAAAAAAGCAAAGATTATCATTGAGCACCTTCTAAAATGCTAGTCTAAAATGCTAGGCTGGGAATCGTAGGGATGAAAAAAAGTGGCATCTGCCTTTATGGGGCTCAGCATCTCATATAGAGAATGTTATGAGGAGGAGGAAAGCTGTCCGGGTACCAGAGCCAGCCTCTAGATCACCTCGGCCTCCAGGTTCTTAGGATCTGGCCTGGCTCTCAAAGCCGAGCCTGTTATCTCCTGTTAAACAGAGTGTCACAGAACCTCAGCATCAGAGAAGACCACTCTGGGACCGAGATGGATCAAGATAAGATCACTCTGTAGTCTGTCTGAACATAGATGAAAGCATGAACATTTCCTAAACCATGGAAATGACCAAATACTTTTTCTCCCAGCTATATGACCTGCTGCTTCTTACCAGTTAGAGCCTCTGGCCTGCTCAAGTGGTCCCTCCTTCCAGGTAAGATTTATTAAGATACACAATTACAGAATTGCCCCCACTTCCTGACAGCATCCAATCCACAGCAAAGCCCCACCTTGTTGGACCCTCCCCAAGTCATCCAACAAGGATCAGAATCCATATCCTACTGAGGACTCCCCATGGTGCCCACTGCCATGAGTGATGAACCCAACAATAAAGGAGCCACGGTGTGTGGGCTCCTGTGAGTTGATAATTATGACTGTCTGCACAAGGCAAGGAATCCAGATGAAAGTGAACATACCACCCCTTCTCTGTTTTTGCAAATACGTCAATGTGTGAAACAGTTTTTGTGATTTAAGGGGCCGTGCCTCTCCTTGAAGAAGCCTGCATACATATAGAAAAAAACCATTATTGATATATATAAAGGCTGTATATCTTCTGAGCAGCTAAATCTGCTTACTCACTGCCCAGACTGAAGCCTATTTTGGGGATGAAGAGAAAGTCTTTTAGCTCCACATGTCTTTTGAGAATGTCCTTTGTTCCACAGGGAGGCAAGGATGTCATCTTTGGCATCAACATGATGCCATTTTATAATCTAGGCCTGTGATTTCATGAACTCCCAAGTCCTTTCTGCTGTGCACTGAAGTTGTATTTATTAATTTCTCTTTTTTCTGCAGGAGGCTTCTCAAGTAGAATTTGAAGGCTGTAATTGCCTTTGTCCCTACAAAGATAAGTGAAAGGCCTTCCCTGGTGGTACAGTGGATAAGAATCCACCTGCCGATGCAGGGGACACAGGTTCCATCCCTGGTCTGGGAGGATTCCACGTGCTGCAGAGCAGGTGAGCCTGTGCTCTGCAACAAGAGAAGCAGCCACTACAATGGGGAGTAGCTCCCGCTCACTGCAGCTAGAGAAAGCCCACACGCAGCAGCACAGACCCAGCAGAGCCAAAACTCAGTCAACCAATCATCAGATCAGATCAGATCAGTCTCTCAGTCGTGTCCGACTCTTTGCGACCCCATGAACTGCACCACGCCAGGCCTGCCTGTCCATCACCAACTCCCGGAGGTCACTCAGACTCACATCCATCGAGTCAGTGATGGCATCCAGCCATCCCATCCTCTGTCGTCCCCTTCTCCTCCTGCCCCCAATCCCTCCCAGCATCAGAGTCTTCTCCAATGAGTCAACTCTTCACATGAGGTGGCCAAAATACTGGAGTTTCAGCTTTAGCATCATTCCTTCCAAAGAACACCCAGGGCTGATCTCCTTTAGAATGGACTGGTTGGATCTCCTTGCAGTCCAAGGGACTCTAAAGAGTCTTCTCCAACACCACAGTTCAAAAGCATCAATTCTTCGGTGTTCAGTCTTCTTCACAGTCCAGCTCTCACATCCATACATGACCACAGGAAAGACCATAGCCTTGACTAGGCGAACCTTTGTTGGCAAAGTAATGTCTCTGCTTTTGAATATGCTATCTAGGTTGGTCATAACTTTCCTTCCAAGGAGTAAGCGTCTTTTAATTTCATGGCTGCAGTCACCATCTGCAGTGATTTTGGAGCCCAGAAAAATAAAGTCTGACACTGTTTCCACTGTTTCTCCATCTATTTCCCATGTAGTGATGGGACCGGATGCCATGATCTTCATTTTCTGAATGTTGAGCTTTAAGCCAACCTTTTCAGTCTCCACTTTCACTTTCATCAGGAGGCTTTTTAGCCCCTCTTCACATTCTGCCATAAGGGTGGTGTCATCTGCATATCTGAGGTTATTGATATTTCTCCCAGCAATCTTGATTCCAACTTGTGTTTCTTCCAGTCCAGCATTTCTCATGATGTACTCTGCATATAAGTTAAATAAACATGGTGACAATATACAGCCTTGACGTACTCCTTTTCCTATTGGGAACCAGTCTGTTGTTCCATGACCAGTTCTAACTGTTGCTTCCTGTCCTGCATACAGATTTCTCATATATATGTGTAAAAAGGTAAGTGAAATAGGGCTGTCTCCAGAAGTACAGACAGTCTAGGCAGGGGTCACCTTTCGAAGATGTTGTAGAGGAAATTCTCATCGGGGCAGAGGGTTTGCTTTCAGTGCTATAGATTTATTCACACTTCTCCCATAGACTGTAACCTTCTGTAGTGCAGAGCCACGGGACAGTACAGAAATCTGCACACAACAGGTGCTTGGTTAGTGGGTCTTTGCCTATTATAATAACTGATGTAACTCCCCAGGGGAAAAAGTACCAGGTTGGCCAAAATGTTCCTCTGAGTTTTTGTTTTTTTTTTAAATGGAGAAACACAAACGAACTTTTTGGGTAATCCAATGTTTACAATCATAAAAGTTGCCTTTCTTTTCTTTTGAAGGAGGAAACAGAACAGGCTCTATCTTGAAAATAGGACTCCATCTCGGGCTGGATTGTGGACTTTGAGCTATATGTCCAGTATCTATGGAAATGACATACCAACTGGAAAACCAGGCCCCCGGAAGGAAGAGCCTCAGGGCTCTCAGTCTCCTAAAAGAACACCCTATTTAATATCCTGATTATCTGTGTAACTGAATAGAATCATACATTCTACTGTGCTTATTGGGGTATGACCACAAGCCTATTGATAATTGTCTACATAGGCTTAAGGCATATGAATCATGGGTTAACTTTGATTGTACCTTTCTTTTTCCTTTGTTCAGACTAGTTTCAGGGAATTTTGGGGAGGTGGGTTTGGACACATACGCTTAGGGTATATATGCTATGCTATGCTACAGGGAAGGCAATGGCACCCCACCCCAGTACTTTTGCCTGGAAAATCCCATGGACGGAGGATCCTAGTAGGCTCCAGTCCATGGGGTCGCTAGGAGTCGGACACGACTGAGCGACTTCACTTTCACTTTTCACTTTCATGCGTTGGAGAAGGAAATGGCAACCCACTCCAGTGTTCTTACCTGGAGAATCCCAGGGACAAGGGAGCCTGGTGAGCTTCCGTCTATGGGGTCGCACAGAGTCGGACACGACTGAAGCGACTTAGCAGCAGCAGCAGCATGCTATGCTAAGTCACAGCAGCAGCATGCTATGCTAAGTCACTTCAGTCGTGTCCGACTCTGTGTGACCCCATAGACCGCAGCCCACCAGGCTCCTCCGTCCCTGGGATTCTCCAGGCAAGAACACTGGAGTGGGTTGCCATTTCCTTCTCCAATGAATGAAAGTGAAAGAGAAAGTGAAGTCGTTCAGTCCTGTCCGACTCTCAGCGACCCCATGGACTGCAGCCCACCAGGCTCCTCCGTCTGTGGAATTTTCCAGGCAAGAGTACTGGAGTGGGGTGCCATTGCCTTCTCCGTAGGGTATATAAGGTTTCCACAAAAACTGGTCGGGGTCTTTGGCTAAGAGGAGACTCTACCTCAGGCCTGGCGGTGTAATAAGCTGCACTCCATTATCTGCATTGTCCTTCTGAGTGAGTTTGTTTTCCGGAACATGTGGCTACAACACTTTCCTTGCTCCTACACTTAAAAGTTTGCTGCTTCTTTTTTTCAGAAATGAATCCTTTTATTTTTTCCTTGCTCCTACCCTTAAAAGTTTCTACAAAGATATCAAGTTCAAGGAACTTATTACTTAAAGCAACTTAGAATTGTCCTCTGCTTAAGTCTCTCCTTAACTAGTCACCCTGTAAGATTCTAGAATCTTAGACTATATTCTATCCCGTAGAACATTCTGGATTTCATTTGTGCTTTAATCAGTAAAAATGATGGCAACCAAAGCTTTCGTCTACATCACTTCTGTACATCCTTCCAGGGAGAGATGATGGACCACAAGCTCAGTTATCTTATGCTGCTGCTGCTGCTGCTAAGTCGCTTCAGTCGTGTCCGACTCTGTGCGACCCCATAGACGGAAGCTCACCAGGCTCCCCTGTCCCTGGGATTCTCCAGGCAAGAACACTGGAGTGGGTTGCCATTTCCTTCTCCAATGTATGAAAGTGAAAAGTCAAAGTGAAGTCGCCCAGTCGTGTCCGACTCTTAGCGACCCCACGGACTGGAGCCTACCAGGCTCCTCCGTCCATGGGATTTTCCAGGCAAAAGTACTGGGGTGGGGTGCCATTGCCTTCCCCGCAGTTATCTTATAGTTGTTTTCATATAGAAATTCATTTTAATCTCAACTGATAAAGTGTAGAGAAATGAAAATCAAATGCATCAGCAGTTCCCACCTCCTCTAGGCGTGGAACTTTCCAACATGATCCACAAAGCAGATTCATACCCTTTAAGGAATTTGTAAATTCAGAAATGCTGGGAGCAGGCAATTTTAGAGAGGTTTGAAATGTACAGAGAGTCCCTGTGTGTAATTTTTGTGTGGATTTTGGGCATCGTACCTCCTGAAATGGACATAGAGTGGACTGAAAGATGCCACTGAGAGACAGCTTTCTGCACTAAACCACAGCTGATGTTTTCACAGCCCTTGGCCCTTCCTGCAAAGCTTCAAAAATGCCAGAACCCTTTCACCCAACTGGAATCCACCAACCCCAGCTTTCTTCTTGGGAAAACACCATATAAGAAACAGACAAAAATAAAAATTCAGCCAAGTTAAGATAGCCAAACCATTTAAAATTGACAGAAGCTGTCTGACATGGAAAATACAAATACTGAACTCCCTGGTGTATGACTGTGACTGACAGCCAACCAGCTTAGAGTATGGAGGCTCAGTGACAGACTCTTGGCAGGAAAACAACGCAGAGATGCTCTGTGACCCGTTCTGTAAATATTTGTTTCCTTCATTCATTTCTACACACTTTTCATTTATTCTTTCAAAAGATATTGCAACAGGCATTGCATTTACCTAAAAGGTGAAAAGAACTGGGCCCTGCTCTTGAGAAGGTCATGAAGAGAAAGACATTTTAAATATTAAAATAGTGGAAGAATGGTGCTATGCCAGCAGAACTCAGGGTCAGCTGTGTAATTTAAACAGAAACCCTTGTTCAAAAAGCAGGGGAAAGTGCCATGAAAGTTCTAAAAAAAAGCAGCTTTTCCTTTCATCCACTATTTCTTCCTCTCTCAACATGTTATGGTGTTTTTATTTGCTATTATATATCAAACTGCCTGCAAGCAATGGATATGCTCAATAGTACCTTCCTCACTGGAAAATAATAAATAGCTATTCTGGTTTTCAAATTTGATAAACAAGAATAGAAACATATAGAGGAAGTAATTAGGTCTGGCGAGGCTTTCTAATGGAGGAAGCAAATGAACCTTATCAAGAGGAATAATGGGTCCTAGACATGCTTGTTCTCAGCTTTACAGATGAAGAAACAAAAGCACAGAGAAAAGAGGTAATTCAGGGACTTCCCTGGTGGTCCAGGGGCTGAGATTCCATGCTCCCAATGCAGGGGGCCCTGGTTCAATCCCTGGTCAGGGAACTAGACCCCACTTGCCATGACTATGAGTCTGCATACCGCAACTAAGACTCAGCATGTGTGAGCGATAGGTCACTTCAGCTGTGTCCAACTCTTTGCAACACTATGGACTGTAGCCCACTGCAGCCAAATAAATATTCGCCTTCTGCTTCCCTCAAAACTTCAATGAGCATTTTCTGTATACCAGGCACAGACATTATCTATCCTTCTGTGTCCCCAGCCCAGCCTCTTGGCTCCACTCTGTACCCTTTGAATGAAAAATACTGCTGCCATGTCAGTACACAAAGAATGCTGCAGCCAGCAAGCCATTGCATTATAGCCACCCGACATCGAGCCCTGAGGGAACTTGGGATGGAAACAGGATGCCCCCTCTTAGGCCCTCAGCCACAGGCACAGCAAGTAAGGAGGCAATTTAGATAAGAAAGGAATGGGTCTTGGAGCTCTTGAGAAGGCAGTGGCACCCCACTCCAGTACTCTTGCCTGGAAAATCCCACAGACGAAGGAGCCTGGTAGGCTGCAGTCCATGGGGTCGCTAAGAGTCGGATGTGACTGAGCGACTTCACTTTCTCTTTTCACTTTCTCTTTTCACTTTCATGCATTGGAGAAGGAAATGGCAACCCACTCCAGTGTTCTTGCCTGGAGAATCCCAGGGACCGGGAAGCCTGGTGGGCTGCCGTCTATGGGGTCACACAGAGTCAGACACGACTGAAGTGACTTAGCATATCATGAGCTAAGGAGGCAATGGCACTCCACTCCAGTACTCTTGCCTGGAAGATCACATGGACAGAGGAGCCTGGTGGGCTGCAGTCCATGGGGTCACAAAGAGTCGGACACTTACTGAGCGACTTCACTTTCACTTTTCACTTTCATGCATTGGGGAAGGAAATGGCAACCCACTCCAGTGTTCTTGCCTGGAGAATCCCGGGGACGGGGGAGCCTGGTGGGCTGCGGTCTATGGGGTCACACAGAGTCGGACACAACTGAGGCGACTTAGCAGTAGCAGCAGCAGTTCTTGAGACACTGGAGGTCTGGCCAACCCCCCCCCCCCCGGGATCTAACGCAATCCTGTGACTCACAAGGTGAAATAAACAACATTGAAACAAGGTTAAAGTAAAACCAGAGCTGCGTTTTTGCACACGGTAACTGATGATGATATTAGTCTGAATGTGGGTTGGCCCAATTTGGTGATGTATTTGCTGTTAACTTTTCCCTAATGTTACTATTTCTCTTATTTTAATGATTGTATGTTGAAATTAAGCCAAATAGTTCAGTTCAGTTCAGTTGCTCAGTCGTGTCTGACTCTTTGCAACCCCATGAATCACAGCACACCAGGGCTCCCTGTCCATCACCAACTCCCAGAGTTCACTCAAACTCATGTCCATCGAGTCAGTGATGCCATCCAGCCATCTCATCCTCTGTCGTCCCCTTCTCCTCCTGCCCCCAATCCCTCCCAGCATCAGAGTCTTTTCCAATGAGTCAACTCTTCGCATGAGGTGGCCAAGGTACTGGACTTTCAGCTTTAGCATCAGTCTTTCCAAAGAAATCCCAGGGCTGATCTCTAGAATGGACTAGTTGGATCTCCTTGCAGTCCAAGGGACTCTCAAGAGTCTTCTCCAACACCACAGTTCAAAAGCATCAATTCTTTGGCTCTCAGCCTTCTTCACAGTCCAACTCTCACATCCATACATGACCACTGGAAAAACCATAGCGTTGACTAGACGGACCTTTTTGGCAAAGTAATGTCTCTGCTTTTGAATATGCTATCTAGGTTGGTCATAACTTTCCTTCCAAGGAGTAAGCGTCTTTTAATTTCATGGCTGCAATCACCATCTGCAGTGATTTTGGAGCTCCAAAAACTAAAGTCTGACACTGTTTCCCTATCTATTTCCCATGAAGTGATGGGACCAGATGCCATGATCTTCGTTTTCTGAATGTTGAGCTTTAAGCCAACTTTTTCACTCTCCTCTTTCACTTTCATCAAGCCAAATTATCCTCTAGTAAATATTGAAATTGTTTATTGTGTGTGACAAGTGGTTTCTTTTGTTAACGAATCCTTCAAAACTAAAACAAAAGTAAATCTTTCTGCAAAACATTTTCTCAACTTTTAGGTCGAGTAGTTTCTTTTTCAGTTGACAACCCCATCCAGCTCTTTTCAGGCCTCTGGGCAATGACTGCCTCCTGCTTCCATTCGTTAGCTGGTTGGCTCAGGGGGTGGAATGCCGGCCCAGGACTTGTGGCATGTAAATGGTTTTCCTTTATTCCTGTATTTATTCTGCATGAAAAACCAGGACTGGGACCAGGACCAGGGTGGGAACAAATTTCAGGGTAAGTCCAAGAGATGCCCACCTAGTCGCTGAAAAATGTCTTGATTGAAGGAGAAATGTGTTTATTTATCCATGCATTTATGTGTTTATTACCTTTGCTATACAAAAGTATAAGGACTCCTCTCTAAATATGTAGATGTGAATGTTTACCTTTTGAATTTTCAAAAGGACAGAGAACGTGTCACATCAGTCCCGACTGAATATACTGCAAATCTCAAATGAAGGGGGAAATTGAAAAAAACATACACAGCTTTTGCTCCTGATTTGTAATATTAATAAGACCTTTGTTGCCAATTAGCTTTTGAATGGGATGAAATAGAAATATCTTGTGGGTAGTAAATTTATTCAGGAACTAACTGGAAGGCTAACTTGAATTTATAGAAAATGTAGATTCTTTCTCTTCTGGCTTAAGAAACCAGCTTTAGTGTATATGAATAATGGAAACTAGGCACCATATATTCTCTGCTTGTTCGAGCACTGGGACACCCAGGCTTAGCTCTGTCCTGTAAGCAAAGATGGACCTCAGCTGAAATCTCAGAGGACCATACTGGATCTCACTCACTATCCATGGCTTTCGTCCATTAACAGCATGATGCTAAGAGTGCTGAAATACCATCCAAAAGTCATTACCGGATTAAATGAGATGTTGTATATAAGACCTTTCATGCATTTGAAACACACAGAAAATTTCCAATTAATTAAGCCTGTCTGTGACCTTCGGGCAAGTCATCCTCACTGGGTTTCAGTCCTTTCCAATTCTAAATTCTCTTTGCAAACAGCCTACAGAGATTAGAGAGAGTTGTAATTAGCGTATCAAGCCCCAGCCTAATTCTGCCAGCTCTGACTCTCACTGCAATTACACTGTTTATATGTAAACGGCACTGCCAGTCCCTGGGTGGTAACTTGGAACTCAACTGAGAATGCAATATCCCATTTACTGACCCTCCTCTCTTCCTTAGCAAATTCACTTGGCTGGGAACACAACAGTCTATGTCTGACCAACCAGCTCCTAAGGAACTGACCAGATTAACATGATGCAGCTTGAATTCTCAAGATTTTTCTTTGCTTCAGTGATGGGGACAGCAATGACTCCACATATGAGTAGTAGCCACTTATGGTCTGGAGGGAAGGCAGAGGAAGCTAATTATATGTTGCAATTACCTATGACAGTGTTTTGAAGCTTTTGGAGGCTAAAGGAATTTTAACTGACCTGAAACCACCATCAAGATGTGTGTGTGAGTGTGTCAGCAGGTGGAAATGTAAATTGCTGCAGCCATTATGGAGTATAGAGGTTTCTTATAAAACTAAAAACAGAACTACCATATGATCCAGCAATCCCACTTCTGGGCATACACCCAGGCAAAACTATAATTTGAAAAGATACATGCACTCCTATTCATAGGAGTTCATAGCAGCTCTGTGTACAATAGCCAAGACATGGAAGCAACCCAAACATCCATCAACAGAGGGATGGATAAAGAAGATACGGTATATATATGGAATATATGGAATATTGGAATATATGGAATAATGGAATATTACTCAGCCATTAAAAGCACAAAATAATGCCATTTGCAGCTACATGGGTGAGCCTAGAGATTATCGTACTAAGTTAGAGAAAGACAAATATCATATGATATTGCTTATATGTGGAATCTAAAAAATGATACAAATGAACTTATTTACAGAAACGGACTCACAGACATGGAAAACAAACCTATGGTTACCAAAGGGGAAAACGGGGGGAATAGATTAGAAGTTTGGGATTAACATATACACACTACTATATTAAATAGATAACCTACTGCATAGCACAGGGAACTATATTCAGTATCTTGTAATAACCTATAATGGAAAAGACTGAAAAATAATATACGTATATATAAGTGATGGAGAAGGCAATGGCACCCCACTCCAGTACTCTTGCCTGGAAAATCCCACGGACGGAGGAGCCCGGTAGGGTGCAGTCCATGGGGTCGCTAAGAGTCGGACATGACTGAGCGACTTCACTTTCTCTTTTCACTTTCATGCATTGGAGAAGGAAATGGCAACCCACTCCAGTGTTCTTGCCTGGAGAATCCCAGGGACAGGGGAGCCTGGTGGGCTGCCGTCTATGGGGTCACACAGAGTCAGACACGACTGAAGTGACTTAGCATAGCATAGCATAGCATATATAAGTGAATCACTTTGCTGTGCACTTGAAACTAATACATTGTAAATCAACTAGACTTCAATTTTAAAAGAAGTGCTTGTATGTGTGTGCTTGTATGTGCTTGTGCATGTGTGTGCACATACGTGAGCATGCTGATTCCAAGAGGAACCTTTATATTTGGAAAGCTTTGCTAACACAAGTCTCAGACCTGCTGGCTGGCTCCATTTTCCATCCAAACAGCTGAATCAGCCCTAGCTAAGCCTCATTCACTCAGCAAATACATTTTGCCAAGCACAGAGAACACAAAGATGACTAATCATTGCTTTGGCCTCACAGACTCTTGCTAAGGAGCCTGCGTGTCAGCCAGGAGGGTGTGTGCCCCTGTGTCAGGGAGGGGGCGCTGTGGGGCAGAGGAAAGGGCCAATGGCTTGCCCTGGTAAAGGGGAGGGGCTGGGGAAGGATGGTCTAGAGAGGAGGTGGCCCCTTCTGTCTCTTCCAAATTTGTATTCCCTCCATTAAGTCCCTTTCCTGCTCCTCATTCTAAAGAAAAATGTTAGCTTTTGCCACCGGCCAAGTTGGAGTTTCCTGACAGTGGGCTCAGTCACGTGTGACTCTTTGTGACCCTATGGACTGTAGACCACCAGGCTCCTCTGTCTTGGGATTTCCCGGGCAGGAATCCTGGAGTGAGTTGCCAGTTCCTCCTCCAGGGAGTCTTCCTGACCCAGGGACTGAACCCACATTGGTAGGCGGCTTCTTTACCACTTCACCACCTGGGAAAACCTGGGGATGTGACATTATCCTCAGGCTAAAGGTGTTGGAGCAGTTGGGGCTGCGGGGGGTGTTGCAAGGCTGAGAACTGCCAGCAGATTGGAGCCTCGCTGACTTGCTGGGGCCTGTTCCCCATTAGGAAGTCTCGGCAGGCTGCTTGTTAACCTCTTCCTCCAAGTAGGGAACCGGGCAGCTGACAGCTTGGGGTTACCACCGGGCGGCTGCTCCCCAAACACATCTGCCAGCTAAGTCTGAACTGCAGGCCAGCTTTTCACTAGGTCCCTGTCCAGGCCTCTTTCAGTGGGAGAATTTATCCAGGAGACCGAGGCCTCCCTGGGTCAAGAAGAATATGGAATCGTGGTTTATGGATGGGTGTCTCCACTTTTACACAACCTGCCCAGTGATGCGCCTGGAAGGTGCCATGTTTATAAGCTCGAGTCCTTGGGGCGGCATCACCGGAGGGCCATTCCTGGGCCCAATCGTAGGCCTGCAGTTGTTGCTGTTGTTCAGTTGCTCAGTCGTGTCCAACTCTTTGCAATCTCTTGAACTGCAGCACATCAGGCTTCTCTGTCCTTCACCATCTCCCAGGGAAGTCCTGCGATGGGCCTGGAGAATCTGTTTCCCAGGTGAGACGGAGGTTGACCATGGCTGCCTCAGGGCAAGATGGATCCCTGTGCCTAAACAAGCTCTGCAGATGGTCATGATCAGGGTGTGAGATTTAGTGCAATTTCACTCTTGCCGGGGATGTTTCATAGGAAAAGGAAAAGTTTATTGAATGATCGTTGTTCAACCAGATGATAAAAGGCTGTTTAATTAAACACTTTTGTGTTAAAGATCACTTTTGTTTCACTTGACTGGGTGGGTGGGTTTAGGGAACTGGGAACAGCCTTCTGGTTGAGACTGTGGGGAGGATGGCGGGGGTAGATGGTCTTCAGAGCCCCGATCCGCCCCCTTAAAGCCACACCACCAGTGTCACCGCAGGACTTGGGCGTGTCCGCAGACCCAGCTCCTCTGGGAGCAGGTTTGTCAGCTCAGGACACCAGGAAAGAGCCACACATCTCTCCTCCTCATAATTTTTTTTTTTTTTTTTTGTAGAAAAGGTGACAGAAAACTTATGACCGTAAAATTATACCTTACTCTCAAGGGTCTAAACCATATCATTAACTGTGATCCAAATGCTGACTGAAGGTGTGGAATTCATAGCATGAGTGTCATTTTGGGCCAATTTAAGGGGAAAAAAACTTTTGTAAGCCCAACAAACAGAGACAATGGCTTATAAAAATCAGCATAAGGCGTTGGGATGTGTTCTCCTGGGGAGGACTCCCTTCCTTTTTCCCTACTGGCGCCCTCCCCCACCCCCACCCAAGCATCCTGAGTCCTTTTGGGACTTTGCATAGGGGTTGGGGGTGGGTTTGGAAGGGGAGGGCTCCAGAGAGGAGGAGAAGGGGCCTCAAACCTGATGTCTTAAAAAAGAGGGAAAATACTGTGTATGTAAATTCCTCTTTCAGTCATTTACAAACACTCTCACTAAATTATGGGGAAAAAATAAAGATTTTGTGCGTCATAATCAGAAATGTGGTGTTGGTGAAGACTCTTGAGAGTCCCTTGGACTGCTAGGAGATCCAACCAGTCCATTCTGAAGATCAGCCCTGGGATTTCTTTGGAAGGAATGATGCTAAAGCTGAAACTCCAGTATTTTGGCCACCTCATGCGAAGAGTTGACTCATTGGAGAAGACTCTGATGCTGGGAGGGATTGGGGGCAGGAGGAGAAGGGGATGACAGAGGATGAGATGGCTGGATGGCATCACTGACTCGATGGACGTGAGTCTGAGTGAACTCCAGGAGTTGGTGATGGACAGGGAGGCCTGGCGTGCTGTGATTCATGGGGTCGCAAAGAGTTGGACACGACTGAGCGACTGAACTGAACTGAATCAGAAATGAAAGTACACAAAGCATGTGAGGGCTTTAACTATGCATCAGCCTCCTGTATCTCCTTATCTCCATACAATTTCCTCTCCACCAGACCTTGCCAGCCCCCATTTATTTGTAAATGCAAGTTCACCGCTCACATTGAAAAGTCTCTCTAGGGACTTCCTTGGTGGTACAGTGGTTAAGACCGTGCTTCCACTGCAGGGGGCTTGGGCTCAAGACCCAGTAAGGGACCTAAGATCCTGCATGCTGTATGGTGCAGCAAATAAAATAAAATAAAATAAAATAAATAAGCACTGAGAAATTCTAGAAGGAAAAAAGCAACACCTATTGCATCCCACCTATGTTGCTACTTTGGCCGTAACTCTAGGTGAGAATTTCAAGGGATGATGAAATGCATAGGTTTGACATCCAGGATTGAAACACCTTTGTAAGTTTCCCCATCTCTTTTATAAAGGGAAGATGGCAATTTTGTAAAGGAAGGTCTAACGAATTCATAAGTTAAAACCTTTCCTTAACCTAAGGAAGTTTAGTCAACCACTGATTTAGGGAACGGTTTCCCTGGTGGCTCAGTGGTAACGAATCCGCCTGCAATGCAGGGGTCACAGGAGACTCAGGTTTGATCCCTGGGTCGGGAAGATCCCCTGGAGAAGGAAATGGTAACCCACTCCAGTATTCTTGCCTGGAAAATCCTGTGGACAGAGGAACCTGGTGGACTACAGTCCATGGTGTTCCAGAGTCAGACATGACTGAATCAACTCAGCATACATAATTTAGGGAAACATGTCACATTTTATGGGCTTCCCTGGTAGCTCTGTGGTAAAGAATCTGCCTGCAGTGCAGTAGATATAATGAGACAAATGGGGGCTCACAGGAGACTCAGGTTCCATCCCTGGGTGGGGAAGATACCCTGGAAGAGGAAATGGCAACCCACTCCAGTATTCTTGCTTGGAGAATCCCATGGACAGAGGAGCCTGGCGGGCTACAGTCCACGGGGTCGCAGAGACTCAGACATGACTTAGCACACATGCGCTGGGAAGGTGAGGCCCCCGGGCAGGAATCCCAGCTGCCCTCTTCTTAGAGCATCACCTGGCTCAGAGCTGCTCCTCAAACACCTGTTAAACTCACTGGTCCCATCATTGTTCTCCTTGTATAAGACACACATACAGCTCTATTTTATTTTTTATAATTTATTGTTTGGCTATGTCCGGTCTTAGTTGCGGGATCTTCCTTGAGGCACATGGGGTCCTGAGCACGTGGGCTTCAGCTCACATTGTGGCTTGAGGGTTTAGTTGCCCTGTGACCCGTAGCATCTTAGTTGCCTTACCAGGAATCGATCCTGCGTCCCTGGTGCTGCAAGGTGGATTCTTAACCACCAGACCACCAGGACGTCTTCAGTCTCTCTTTAGACAAGGATGAGGTGACTTCTCCTGGGATCCAGACGGTCCTACAGGAAGCACTGGCCTTGTGTGCTCAGGACTGGGAGTGCCAAGCAGGGCAGGGTGGCAATTCTGGGTCCAGAACTGGCTGGTCACCCTCGATGGCAGGAGACAGATGGGTTGACAGCGAGTGATGATGGAGGAGCCACCTGGAGGGAGCTGGACGCTTCCCACTGGGCCCATCTCCGACGCGGGGAGCCAGGCAGACTGGGAGCCTGTGGTCCCAAGTCTGAAATCAGAGCACAAACACGGCCCACCCTTGGCTGTCCTAAGAGTGAAGACTTTTCTCCAGCTGGAGGGCTTAGAACAGCAGCAGTAGCCACAGGTGCTGGCTGCCGTTGTTACAGAAAGGCGGAGAGAACGAAAGGGCGGTGGTGACACAGCGACAATGAGCTGGCCCCTCCTGGAGCCCCACGCTGCACTTTGCATACAGCTGGAGCTCGGCCTTGTCCCCAGCCAAGCCGCCAAAGCCGCAGAATAAAGACTCAGCCGCAGACACCACGGCCTGGCCCCACCGTCAGGGGCTCGCCCCGTCTTTCCTCTCAATTAACATGACTAAAGTGGGACCCAAGGCCTTTGTCCTCAGCTCACCCAGTCTCAAGTTCATGGCTAACCTGGGACCGGTGATCAGGAAGGCAGTCCAGGGGGTTCTTGCAGGTCACGACCCGGAGCATCAGGCTGCTTTCTCCTTTCTGTTCAGAACAAAACCACTCTGCGGCCTGCTTCTTAAGAGGAGAGACTGGCGTGTTCGCAGCTTAAACAGGCAGATCCTGCCGACAGCCCGGCCCTCTGGAGGCCAGGTGGGTAGGGCTGGGCATCAAGAGAATTGTTTTCTGTCTGGTCACTGGAGCCCAGCTGCAAATGCGAATTTGTAATGAGACCTGGTAGGGGGTTACCCATCTCCACCTGCCAGCGTGACAGCCAGTTTCCTGGGTGACAGGCAGGGCTATTTCCCTGGGTAAAGTCACAGGGAGGAGAAGGAAGTAAAAGCTGAAAATAAAAATGAGCGGGTGTGCTGGGCTGACCTCTCAGTGGGTAAACGTTGACCTCCAGCCATCACTGAGGATCGTGGGCCTTAATTCTTCTCCCAACCAAAACTATCAACGGCAAGTGTTCTTTTCTTAAGTAAGTGACATGCAGGTTTATTTATTTCGATGTATTTATTTTAAAAATTCATTTGGCTGCACCAGGTCTCAGTTGCCATTTTAGTTAATGGCCAGTTTGATTATTCACCATTTATTAGGCACTTTGCATTCATAGGTCGAAAGAGCACAATAGTGCAACTTGTGTTTCCACGAGTGAGTTACATTTGCTTTCTGTGTAGCAGTTAATGCTAAATTCTCAAGTTACAATATGACGTGAAGCTTGTGTGAGTGTAAAGACTTCTGTCTCCGCAGGAAACAGAGAGAACATTTCTTCAAGGACTTCGCAGGGCTGTGGTTTATGAGTGCCTGGGTATCCATCCACATGCCTACCGAACTGCTCCAGCTCTGCACAGGCCCTGCTCGCTCTTCTTCCCTTTTCTCCCTCGCTCCCTGCTCCTGCCCCTACTTTCATTTTTTTCTGGCCAGACACGATTATTGTCAGGGTCACTGAATGTCTGCTCCAGGTCAGAGATGTTTACAGAAACTGAAACTGCCCTTGCTCTCAAGTGCTCTGCAATTTTTTTTTTCTTTTTTAGATTTTTATTTTTTATTTTTTTTTATTATTATTTTTTTAATTTTTCTTAACTTTACAATATTGTATTACTTTTACTATACATCGAGATGGATCCGCCACCAGAATACACGTGTTCCCCATCCTGAACCCTCCTCCCTCCCCCCTTCCCACACCATCCCTTTAAATTTTTAATGTGGACCATTTTTTAAAGTCTTTATTGAACGTTACAATATTGCTTCTGTCTTATGTTCTGGATTTTTGGCCATGAAGCATGTGGGATTTTAGCTCTCCAGCCAGAGATCAAATCTGCACCCTCTGCATTGGAAGGTGAAGTCTTAACCACTGGACCACCTTGGATTTTCACATATGGATTTGCTTTGAGTCCACAGGTCTGATAACATCCAAGAGACCCACCCAGGAAGCCACATCGAATCTGAGGCACCCAGAAGCCAGCTCAGGGCCACATGAGTCGCCACAGTCCCCACCGGGCTGTGTTCCACTCTCACCAGGCAGTCTGTCGAAAGGTTTTTTTTTCTAAGGCTTCTCCTTCCGGAAGCTGGTCCTGTCTGAACCTGCAGGCAGTCAGGCTCCAGGAGCGAGGAGCTCACCAGCCTCCAACTCCAGAGCGGATGGTAAGGTGTGATGCGTTTTGTCAAGTCCACCAAGAGTGCACCTGGCTAGTCAGTGGTGCGATGTTCAGAAACCTCATAGCCGGTCTGCGGTGGCAGGGGTCAGAGCGGGATGAGCCGTCCAAAAACGAGTGTGAGAAATGCCTTTACAGGAGAGCTGAGCACGGAGATCAACCCAGGGCTGAGAAATACCACCCAGGATGAGGTAACTCGGGAGCCAGGGTGGAGGAAATTCACTTGAGCTGCCGTGCAAGGAGTAAGCAAGCTTCCTGCCACCAGAGCACGGGGGAGCCTGGGCCTCTGTCACCACTCAGACCCCAGACCATCCTGAGAGTCCTCCTCTGTGCCATGGGCTAGGATGTCTGCCTGTGCTATCTAGGGCTCATGTAGGGTTCTCCTGACTGCGGGTGGCAAGGAGTGTCACAGAGGGACCAGGGCACACTGAGTACGGTCACAGCGGGGCCTCAGAGGACCTGGGGCAGAGTGCAGGCGAGGGCAGCCGGGTGGCCAGATCCGGGCCTGGCAAAGGCACTCACCCAATTCCCAGGGACTCACCCTCTTTTCGGCCGCAGATGTGGGGGGATACGTACCCTCCCAGACAGTGTTTGTCTCTGGCAGGCCCCTGCGTATATGATCTTGAAGTGAAAATGAAAGTTGTTTCAGTCGTGTCTGACTTCGCGATCCCATGGACTGTAGCCCGCCTGGCTCCTCTGTCCATGGGATTCTCCAGGCATGAATATTGGAGCGGGTTGCATTTCTTCCTCCAGGGGATCTTCCTGACACAGGGATCAAGCCCATGTCTCTTGTGTCCCTTACACTGGCAAGTGGCTTCTTTACCACCAGTGCCACTTGGCATCCTTATAATCTCATTTAATAGAGAGTAAATTGACACGGGAATTGGGTGAATTTTCCAAATTCATGGTTCCTGAGTGGCTGAGAGCTACCACCAAGCTCTGTTGAGTCCAGGGCCTTTTCCTAATTAGTCGGTGGACGTGCTGGGCTGGACTGGTTTTGCCGTCCCCGAGTTGCGCCAGCCCCAGCCACCCTGTCTCCAGCCGCCCCTGCTTCCCTCTGCAGCCTGGGTGGAAATTGAGTTTCAGTCTGAGGCTGGCTATTAATCTCAGCATTGTTAGCAGCAAAGTCACATGAGGTGAAGTGTAAGGCCTTTTGCTTCCTGATCTGTAAGTGCCCAGACAGCCGTCGATCAATAATGATTTTATCTTCATGTCAGAGTGTCAGCGTGCCTCTGGGGCAGCACAGGACAGCTGTCCTGGCAAAGGCGACCTCCCTCCTTGACTGCTCCCACAGCAGCCTCTGGAGTGTCCCCAGTGACCAGTGCCGGTGAGCTTACGAAGTAACCAAGTGGCTTACATGTGATCCATCCATGTTGTGTTCAAGGTGGTTGATAAGAAGCATTCAAGAGAGACACGGCACTGGGCCCCGGTAGGAACCCCTCCCTCGGAGGAACTATTATGTTGGCGAA
This sequence comes from Tragelaphus eurycerus, assembly GCA_935064755.1. Taxonomy (NCBI): domain Eukaryota; kingdom Metazoa; phylum Chordata; class Mammalia; order Artiodactyla; family Bovidae; genus Tragelaphus; species Tragelaphus eurycerus. The sequence goes on from CAKXYN010000023.1 coordinate 22,553,917, forward strand.
ACTGAGGTTGGAGACAGACGGGCCCCAGGCCAGGCAGCTAGGGTGGCCTCCTGTGGACAGAAACTCCCAAAGAGCAGGAGCAGCGAGGAGCCTTGTCCTGCCCAGATGAGAGACAGAGACCATGTGCTCCTCACTGTCAAAGTCAATGAGAGCTCCCCGACTCCACACACGCATCGAGTCTCCTTGGAGGTTGAAAGAGGGGGGCGCCACCCCATAGGAGGTGATGTCAACTACCCATAGCCCTCTATACTGGCATCCACTTTGGCTGAGAGATGCACACACACAGGGGAGGACCCTGAGCTAAACCAAATACAGACTCAGAGCCAGGTGGAGCAAGATGACTGGCCAAAGGATACCTGGAAGAAATGCCCCATAACAGTGATTTAAACCATCACAAGGGTGCAATGCTTTCTGAGCCCGCCTGGGGGTGTCTATACACAGGTACCCTTCCTCCTAATAAATATTTTACTTGTTTCACTACATTCTGTCTCCTTGTGGGAATTCATTTCTGCAAAGCTGAAGGGCCAGGGCATTGTCACTGACCATTGGTCTAAAGGGCTAGGATTCGGAGCTCTCATTGCCGCTGCTGGATCTGGCTGGGAACTGAATCTCTGGTTGGGAACTGAAGCTCTACTTCAAGCTGCTGCAGGCCGAGGCCACCTGAGATCAAAACTACTATGGTTTAAGATGGCAAAATGTCAAAACATAATAAAAACTGCCCCTGCAAATGAGGCACAAAATCAGTCCAGTTTTTCCCCCTCTACCTTCTTAGAGTCCTTCTCTCCTATCCAACCCCTCCAACACCCACCCCACCTCCAACATCAGGACCAAGTGGTGACCATCATGGCTGCTTAAGGCTTTCCTTCTTTCGGATAAACTTACTCTGAGGACAGAATGCTGACCGATTCCCTGCAGAGAAAAGACTCATCACTTTCTGTGGACCCTCACCCAGCCACGGGCTTCGCCCTGAGAAGGAGCTGCCAAGACCAGTGCAAACAGAGCTGGCAGATCCAGCCAGGACTTGGGGGGCACTGAACGGGGATGATTCCGGTAATGCCAAGGAGGGTCCCCAGGCTGGGCCAGAGTCCTGGGCCTGAGCAAGCGCACTCTGAGCTAGCTGACTGGCAGGTTGCTGGTTGTCATGGCAGTGCAACCCCTGCCAAGGGGGGAGGTCCCAGGATGAGGAAAAAGCCTGGCAGCTGCTAAGCAAAGGGGCAGGGGTAGGGGAGAGATGACGGGCATGGTGGGCTTATCAGTCCCAAATGAGCTTCAAGTATCTGTAAGACTTCCAGCATTTTTTTTTTCCTTAAGAACGAAGAATTCATAAAATAGTGATGATGAAAAATATTGCATGAATGGTGAAGAAAAGGAGCGGTAAGAGAAAAACTTGAAAGGGACCAGGTGCTGGGCACTAAAAATGAAGGCGTGGGACAGTGAGAGAACCTCAGGGCACAACTTAAATCCCCACCCAAGGAGCAAAGGCAAAGGAAAAAAGGAACTTGGGTCTTTGGAGCCAAAGGCAAAAGGAAATGAGAGAGTCTGAGGCAGCTTGCTCAGCCTGCAGCCTCGGGCAGCATGTGACCGAGAGGGGCCAGGACTGACCTTGGCGATGACAAAGCCAGGCTTGTGACAGAGATGAAAGGGCCGTGGCCCCCTGCACCCAGGGACCCACCGGCTGCTTTGTATCAGTGCGGGTGATGCCTGGGGATTTTGCACTGCCTTCAACTTAAAGTATTTCTTCTTATGAACTCAGACCTTTCTTGCAATGTGAAAATGGCTTCAGTTTAAATGATAGCTTCAAACAGTCATCACAAATTGTGCCAGGGTCAAAATGCATAAAAAGTGTCAGGCTGGTCTTGAGCAGTTTTGCTTTATTGTTAGATGAGGCCAAACCTGCAGGTGTTCCCGCCTTTTATCAAGTCTTTTCTCCAAGCGACTGCTCGTATCCTCCAGGAGCCGGTCAGGTGGCTGGGTGATTGTCACTGTGGAAGGAACAGGGCCCCCGGGCAGCCTGCTGGACACTGCAGACACCGGCTCTATAACCCGAGCCTGAGGGCACCCCTGAGAGTCTCCAGCCCTCCTGACGCCCAGCAGCCTAACCTGAAAGGCCTAACTCTGGAGTGACCCTGGCCAGTGTGTATATATTCATGAGTGAACCTCTGTCACTGCTTCCAAACAGTGAAGCAAGGCCTGGATTCTGCTTAGTGTCAGGTGGGGCTCCTTCTAAAGCAAGTCATCAGCCAGACATGAAACTTGCTTGCTTTGCCCACAAATCACACGGACTTCCCAGGTGGCACTAGTGGTAAAGAACCTGCCTGCCAACCCAGGAGACACGAGAGACATGGGTTTGATCCCTTAGTCAGGAAGATCCGCTGGAGGAAGAAATGGCAACCTGCTCCAGTGTTCTTGCCTAGACAATTCCACGGACAGAGGTGCCTGGCGGGCTGTGGCCCATGGGGTCTCGAAGAGTCAGACACGACTGAGTGACTAAGGACGCACGCACAAACAATGTGGACCACACCCTGAAGGCTGCCTCCTTCCACAACTTGCTCTCAAACACACTTTGTTTGGAAGATGCAACAAAACAAAGCTGTCCAGTAAGTAACAGACTCGCATGTCCCTTGCTGTGAGTTCAACTTATGCCCATGTTTCCTGGAGGTGACCCTACAGTGGCATTGGCACCTGCAACCTTTGCTCCAGTTCTGGGAAGCCCAGCTGCTGCCAAGGCAGAGCTCACCATCTAGAACTTTCTCCCTGAGGCTCTGTCTGCTCAAAGACACTGGTTTCTCCGTATTGTGAATTCGCATTTATATTACTGTAAGAATACTTCGGGGGACTCTGTGATCAGTTGCTCAGTTGCATTTGACTCTCTGCGACTCCATGGACTGGAGCCCACCAGGTTCCTCTGTCCATGGGGTTCTCCAGGCAAGAATATTGAAGTGGCTGGCCATTTCTTCCTCCAGGGGATCTTCCCAACCCAGGGATCGAACCCGCATCTACTGCGTCGGCAGGATTCTTTACCACTGAGCCACCACCCCCTCAGCGGAGTATGCAGGATTTGTAAAGTGTGTCTACAAATCAGTAAGCAAAAGGTAGTCAACTCAATTAAAAAAAAAAAGGGGGGCAAAAGAAGAGAGAGAAAAAAAAAAAAAAAACCATGAAAACCACAATGTACCCATCAGAAAAAATGAAAAAACACAGGCAATTTCAAGTTGTTGGACGGCACCCCACAAGCCTGAAAGGCCTACACTTGCTCAGCTTCAAGACCAAAGAAAGAGCATGGAGTTGGAAACAGAGACATCGACGGTTTAACTGATGGGGAGCCAACACGTCTGAAGCAGGGTCCTGGAGCCATACCCCATCGTGTGCGGCGGACAGCAGGCAGGACCCGGCGGCATGGGGGCAGGGCGAGGTTTGACACCAGGTGTGCTCATTGGTTACCAGGGAAACCAGCAGAGGCTCATGCCCCTGCTGCGCCTTTGATAAGAATGGGCACCAGCTGAGGCCTGGGCCAAGTATATAGGAAGGTCAGTCTATGCACAGGATGTAGGTGAAGCAGGGACTGCTCGGACAGGGGATGCGCAGAGAGCAAGAGGGCAGCCATCTTGAGTGGCCTGACCGTACACCAGTTGTTAAGAGATTATACTAATATAATTATCATTAATGATTATTTAATCATTTGAATATTTATCTGATTATTTGAATAATTATAGCATTTTGTTATAAAGTAGTAATTATTATTATAGTAATATGAACATGCCAGTAGCTTGATTATAGAGCTGCCGGTATTGAAGCAAGGCAGGACCCTATGGTCCTTTCCCTGCATGTCCTCCAGCTGCCTTTTGTCTGTAGGAAAACTTCAGTCAGAGAATAAGTTTAATCAGAGAAGTGAGAAAACGTGGAAACACAGGAAAGCAGTCCAACAGAACAAATAATCGCTGAGTCACTAAGCACAGCCAAGGGCCTTTGGTTCCTCCTCCAGGGCTATAGATAATACTCTGAGCCATCTCCTGTGAGCTGTCTTTCAGACCCTGAAAAACCCCACCAGATGGAAGAAGTTAGCCACACGATGACCAGACTGTAGCCATGAGAGAAGCTGCCACAATTCCAAGAAGTGGCCTCAAGCAAATTGGAGCCCTGGAACTGAAGACTAACAGTACTTAAAACAAGTACCGTTAAATGATACTTAAATCAAGATAATGACGGTCAGACCACCGGTGACCAATTTCAAGATGACTATCAGAGCTGTTGTAACCTGCTTCCTCCTTCTACACATCCTTGAACCTCCCCTCTAAAAGCTCTTGTCCATTGAAGTCAGGGGGCAGTTGGCTTTTAGGCAGGATTCCACCCTCCCCTCTGGTTGTTGGCCTCCAAAATAAAGCAAACTTTCCTTTCCACCAACCTGGGCTCTTTATTGACTTTTGGGCGGCGAGCAGCCAGACCCCACTTCCGGTTACAGAACACACAGACACTAAATCGGTCCCAGCCCTGTGGGAAACGTCTTGGTTGGTACCTGTGAGTATAAAGCACACCCTAGGACCCAGCAGCCACCTCCAGGCGTACCCACCAGGGGTGCACACCTGTGTTCACCAGAAGAAAGAGCAAGAATGATGTCTGCATCAACCCTGCACTGAGCAACCCCAGGCCATCCACGTGTCCTTCTGCAGAGTGGATGGATCGTGGTCGGTTCACACAATGAATCCCTGTATACGACGAGCATGAACGTGCCTGACCGACTGCAATGACACGGAGAAACTCACACTGCCACGGAGCGGGAGAGGTCCGCACAGCAGAGCGCCTTACACAGGACTCGTTTCTGTAAAGTTCAACAGAAGGCAGTCTGGGGTCTGGTATTAGCAGTTAGGATGGTGTGTAGGGGGTGGGGGGTGGGGCGTGGGTCGGGGTTCTGAGGCTACTCTTGCTTGTCCACTTTATCCGCTGTACAACTTATGATTTGGGTCCTTTATTAGCTATGTGGCATGCAGGATCTTAGTTCCCTGACCAAGGATCAAACACACGCCCCCTCAGAGCTCAGAGTCTTAACCACTGGACTGCCAGGGAAGTCCCTTGTGTCCTTTTCTGTATGTGATTCTGCCATAGAAACAACTGAATATAAAACAGAACCGTTTAAAGAACAGACTTTTAGACTTTGTGGGAGAAGGCGAGGGTGGGATGATGTTAGAGAATAGCACTGAAACATGTATATTACCATATGTGCATCAAATCGCCAGTCCAGGTTCAATGCATGAGACAGAGTGCTCGGGGCCGGTGCACTGGGATGACCCTGAGGGATGGGATGGGGAGGGAGGTGGGAGTGGGGTTCAGGATGGGGACACATGTACACCCATGGCTGATTCATGTCAACATATGGCAAAACTACTACAATATTGTAAAGTAATTAGCCTCCAATTAAAATAAATAATTTACAACAACAAAAAAAGACCAACCCCCCACCCCCGCAAAAAAAAGAAACAGAACCAAACGAGAAAGTCTTCAGGAGAGCCTGCTGGCTAAGAAGCCAGTTCTGCCCAGTCCACAGGACCCCCGTCCCCCTGAAGCTTCCCCATCCCCGGCCACTTGGTGATGACGCCCTGCCTTCTAAGACAGCAGGAGACGACGACCTTTCCTCAGCACCTGCCATTTCTTTCCTCTTTCTCCTGTTTACCTCGCCAAGTACTCTCTACCTAAACCCAACTGCCGAGATCAGAAACCAGAACAAAGTTCTCCTCCTCTTCCTACCCTCGAAACTGACTCATCACGAAACGCAAGTCTAGCCAGAGGGGTTCTGTTCCACCTCCCATGGGTATAAGTTAGAGCACAACCCTCCAACCTTGCCAAGGCCACGTACTTAGAAAATTCACGCTGGCTTCCAGGCGAGTTTGACCTCTCTTCTTCCTCCGAGGAGAAGGCTTTGTGCTTCCGGCCTCTTTGCTCCCAACACTGGACCTGACACTAACGTGTCCTCTTTAAACTTACCCCGAGCTCAGAGGGACTCTGACACTTTGCTGAAACTGGCCCCTCGCTGCCCTCCCTTTCAGGCGTCTGTGAAGTCCAGACCCATCACCTTCCCTCTGTGTTCACCTCCCCACCTTTCCTCAAGGCCCTTCGATAAATGCCCACAGCTGAGAGTCCTAATCTCTGAGCCTGGTCCATGGGTACAATTTAAAAAGCAAACACAGGTAGATTTAGTAACTAAAACAGTTTTGTCTTCCTTCAGTGACAGATAAAAAGCCGGCAATGTATTTTACCAAAAGAATTATCTTCAAAACTCTTACTGTATTATTGCCTCTAACACTTTTTTAGGCCTAAAAAAACTTCAGTCTTTGATTTAGAAGAATTCCAGAGTTCAAACCAAGTTCATTAGGTGCGTTCAAAGAACTGCTAAAAAGTAAGGCATCAAGTTTTAAGATTTGCATTCCTCTCCTAAATGATACCATATATTCAAATGATACTTTTAAATACGTATGCCTTATATATATAGTGGCAAATGTGAAAATAGTAAACACTAATTTAGAAACAGTTGTGTAATTTGTAAGGGATATTTTTAACATGAAGTATTTTTTCCATTCATACTCTGGCTCCCTCTACTGGATAGTTGCATCATTGCAGAGGCCCTTCTGAGAGTATCCTGGGACCAGTGATGCTTCATTGTATAATAAAGTCCAAGTAGCTTTCCCTGGGGCGGGGCAGGGTGGGGGAGAAATTCAGCTAAGAGTACACTGAACCACATCCCTTCACTGGAGGTGATGATGGATTCCCCAGGTTTCCTGGGGTTGCCCAGGACATCAGAGCACAGTGAAGACAATTCCCCAAAGTCAAGACCACTGGTTCTTTATCCAGCTCTCCTTCAGGTCTTGACTTGGGGAATCACATGAAGGAAGGGAACTGGGCCTATGATTTGTCCCCTATGCGCCACGTAATCTTTGATAAGTTGAGTGGCAGCTATTTGAATTTTAACAGCCTGGAGTGTGGTTAACAGCATAGCTGATGAAGAGCAGTCCATATGTTTAAAAGCACCAGCAGATGGGAAAGGTACCTTCAATTCTGATGGAAAATAAAAAGCCTAATAATGGGTGGCCCCATTCGTCACCATTCTTGGCTTTCAGTTTAGGCACAATCATAGAATCTTCGTCGGCTTTTCTAAAACAGGCTGCAGTAAGTTAGTTACCTTCGGGTCAGTCCCAGGGGAGATGAAGGGACCTGACAAGGCATGGAGGGGAGGGACGGTCACCTTCACCCGTCATCTCATATTAGTTCTGATGGTTTGGTTGTAAATCCTTTGTGAATTTCTACATAGACAATCATGCCATCTGAGAATAGAGATTGTTCTATTTCCTTTTCTTTTTGGTGCCCCACTGCAGGCTAGGACCTCTAATATGATGATGAACAAATACCCCTGCCTTGTTCCTGATTTTAGAGGAAAAGCGATCAGTCTTTCACCACCAAGTACAGGTTAGTTGTTGGGTTTTATAGGTTACCCTCGGCAGGTTGAGAAAGTGCCCTGTTTTTTTTCATTCGGAAAGGTTTGTATTTTTAAGACATCTGTGCACTTTATCCAGGTTATTACATGCACGGGCACAGAACAGTTTGTGATGCTTCACTGTCATTCTTGATGTATGAAGTGTTTGCGACGATGTCTCCTTTTTCAGTCCAGACAGAGTAACTTGTTCTTCTCTATATTCCTGGTGAGCTTGGCTAAAGGTTTGCCAATTTTGCTTAACTTTTAAAAGATACCCTTTCCCCCCACACTTAAGTTTTTTATTGTAGTAAAATATACATGACATAAAACTTACCAGTTCAACCATTTGTAAGTGTACAGCTCAGCAGAATCAAATACATTCACAATATTATGCAACTACCACCCCATCCATTTCCAGAACTTTCACCTTCGCAAACTGAAACTCTGCACCTCTTCAATGCTAACTCCCCACCCCCGTCCCCTGGTCTCTGCTCACCACCTTCGTACTTTCTGTTGCTGTGACTCTGACCACTCTAGGCCCCTCCCTCATCTAAGTGGAATCATACAGTATCTGTCAGTCAGCTTTTGTGACTTATTTCACTTACCAGTGTCCTCAAGATTCATCCATTCTGTAGCATGTCAGCAATTTCCTTACTTTTTAAGTCTGAGTAATATATTTCATTGTTATTTCTATATCACAATACATTGTTTATTCATCCATCAACAGGCATGTGGGTTCCTCCCAATTTCTAGTTATTCTGAAATATGCTTCTACGAACTTGTACAAGTATCTATTGAGTCTCTACTTTCACTTCTTTGGGGCATATACCCTGAAGAATTGCTGGACCACATGGCATTTCTATGTTTAATATTTTGGAGAACTGCATACCATTTTCCACAGCGGCTGCACCGTTTTACACTTCCACGGGCAGCACATACAGGTGGCAGTTTTTCCACATCCCTGCCAACACTTGTTTTGTTCTTTGAGTAACAGCCATCCTCAAGGGTGCGAAGACATCTCAGTGTGGCATTTCTCTAATGATCACTTTCTACCCATTTAAAAATAAAAGGTTTTGTTGTTGTTGTTGTGTGGATACAATTTTTGGTCTATTACCTTTATGAAGTCTTCTGTTTCAAATTATGGAGTGAAGAGCTGTTTTCAGGGCTGAAAAGCATTTCAACAAGTTGGGGCAGATCCTTAATGGGCTGAGGGCCCCCGAGCTAACCATGGGCTTCAGTGGCTGACCCGACAAGTAGAGTTGATGACTCGTGGGCTTGCTGAGTCTGAGACACACCCTGAGCCTCTCCTAGAGGCTTCAGCATCTGGGGATGGGAGGATAGCACTCCCAACTTGCCTTTGGAAAACCAATTTTTTCATATAATAAAATCCCCTCATTATAACCACAAGCATTTGTGGAGCTGTATTTAGAAAGGTCTGCAGGTTTTCAAAGAAAGAAATCTGCAGAATTTAGGGGTCCTAGTGCTGGCCTTTGGAGAAGGCAATGGCAACCTACTCCAGTACTCTTGCCTGGAAAATCCCATGGACGGAGGAGCCTGGTGGGCTGCAGTCCATGAGGTCGCTAAGAGTCGGACAGGACTGAGTGACTTCACTTTCAGTTTTCACTTTCATGCTTTGGAGAAGGAAATGGCAACCCACTCCAGTGTTCTTGCCTGGAGAATCCCAGGGACGGGGGAGCCTGGTGGGCTGCTGTCTATGGGGTCGCACAGAGTCGGACATGACTGAAGCGACTAAGCAGGAGCAGCAGCAGCGCTGGCCTTGCCCCTCGAGCCGTAATCCCCAGTTCCTCTTTGCTACCCTGGGGCCCTGCTGTCTCTCTTGGAGGAACCTCCCCCTGCTGGGCTGTGCGGTGGGTTGTTGTCAACAGTGGGTGGACTGGGGCTGTTTTATCTTGTTCTCAGCCTGTCATAAAGGGTTATCACTTAAGCCTACGGAACGGAGTGGATCTGCTGGCAAATGGACTAAACGCATCAGCTCCCAGAGGCAGGTTTCAGAACGCTTCTCAGTAGTACTGTCCCATTACGGGGATGAGACCCGTTTCAGGTTTTGCGTGCAGACGGTTCACTACATTTCCGGGGCACTGCCTGGTCTCTAGCACGAGAACATCACCCATTTCCAAGGAGGGGCCAGGTATTCAGAAACCATAAGCCATGAGGACGGCAGCGCATGCTCTAATTACAAGGTCTACTTTTTCCAGAGGTTCCAGATCGACAGCCTGTGGACATGCTGTCCTTCCAGTCTGTGTTGCCACTGGCCGGGAGGCGGCTCCTTCCTGAAGGCAAGGAAGAGCCCCCACCTCTGCCTCGGTTCCCCAGCTCTGCACCCGCCCTTCCATGTTGGAAGTTCTGCCCTGAACTCCCGTGAGGGGTCTGTCTGGGGCACCTGATGGTTATCACGTCCCCACAGCTCCAAGCACCGGACCAGCCTTACAGCAACCACCTGTGAATGTCACCTTTGTTCACCAAAGCATCACAGCGTCAATACCAGCCTGCATGTCATGTCCTGACCTGCCCTCAGCTTCAGTCTATGGTCTACTTACAAGTTCTAGGCAATAATCTGTAAGCCAAGCACTTTCTCTCTCCCTGCTAATGCAGGTCACTTGTAGAGGGAAAAACAACTAACTTTAGGTGGTTTTACAGCTTAAGGCAAGCAAGATGAACCTCTTGTTTTGTTTCATGCTCAATTAATATGCACGCCTCTGGTTTTTTTTTGTTTGTTTTGTTTTAAATCTTTTGGCTGAGCTGCTTGGCATGTGGGATCTGAGTTCCTGACCAGGGATTGAACCCTGTGATGAAGTGGGGAGTCTTAACCACTGGACCATCAGGAAGTGCCACCTGTCAGTTTCATATTCAAAACTTTAAACCGTTAGTTAAACAAAACCGCCTACTGATTTGACCCAGCACTTCACGGATCCAGGAAGGAGAAAGAGAAGACTTGCAGGGAGCGGTGTAACCACTGGTGCCTGCGGTGAGGCTGAGCTGAGGGTCCTCGAGGAGCTGGAGTGGCCAGTCCGAGGTCACTGGAGGGGCCCAAGAGGAGTAGGAATGCAGGTCCCATGCCCTCTCCTCCCAGCCCCTCTTGGTAGCAGATCTAAAGAGAAGGGCGGGTGTCCTCCAGAGGAGGGCGAGAGCACTGGAAGGTGACGTGGAGTGAGACAGAGGTGAGTAATCAACATGCTCCATGCCTAGCTGTGTGATGGTAAAGGGCACAGACATTACAAAGAACATTTTCATGATGACGCTGTCTGCAAACACACACATATTTCACCATGTAAAGTGTGCAGCCCAGTGACACTAAGTACGTGCATGTGGGTGTACAACCGTCATGACCATCCTTCGTGATATTTTCATCTTCCAAAGGCAAACTCTGTCCAGGTAAATACCCACGCCCCCTGCCCCCGGCACCCACCAGGCTGTGTCTCTGGCCTTGACTGTTCTAGGCCCCTCGGTGAGTGACACTGTACAGTGCCCTTCTGTGCTTGGCTTATCTCACTCAGCATGGTGTCCTCAAGGTTCATCCATGTTGTCCATTCCCCTGCCAATGGACACTTGGGATGCTTCATTTTGGCTACTGTGAATAAAGCTGTGAACACTAGTGTACAGCATCTGTTTGTGCCCCAACTTTGGAGGTGTACACTCAGGACTGGAATTGCTGGGTCTATGCCTAAATCTTTTGAGAAAGTATTAAAATGTTTTCCATGGTGAAGGAGGCTACATTTTCCTTATGAAAAATACTCAAAAGATTAAGATGTGGAGTTCTGGAAGAATATAATCAGATATGTAATTTACGGTTGCACAAGTAAGTGTAGCAACTCAACTGTCATTCATAAATACAAAATTTTATTTGCACTTCATTAGTGTAGAAGGACCACAATGCTTCTCATATCACAACACTCAAGACACGCCAAGTTATTCAAATACATAATGACTTATTTACCTTGACTAAACAAACAGTGCAGTTTAATAAAAGATATACCAAAGATAAGAGTTCACAAATTCATTATCAGATCAGGGGAAAAAAAAAAGAACACAGTCTAGGCTTAATAGGAATAAGATTCACCGTCAAGGGGAGAGGTTTTATCATTACAAAGGTATATAGAATGTTTAGGCAAATACGTGTAGGTTCTTTGATATAGTAAAATGCATCTCTTTAAAACTCCTTTAAACAGGATTTGTGTAGGACAGCAGCGTTCTTTTAAAATCTTCTATAGTTTCAAAAACATTTCTTTTATTGAATCTTTGTAGTTCTTAAAAGCACAGAGTGTGTTCATCAGGAAACCACAGAGATTCCCAGGCCTCAGGGCCAATTCAAGTCCCACATTCTAACTAGTCATGTTCTACCATTAATGTGAATAAATAACCTTCAAGACCTTTAAGCAAGCATGGAGCTCGCTTTGTGGGAAACACTCCAATACTTCAAAGATGCTACAGCTGGGAGAAATGTAAATAAAGAAAAAGCATTCAAGGTCGCTTTTCTCCCCCCAAAGTCTTTAGTTTTACAAATTTTCTTTAAAACAGTAAGCAAAGCACCACGTTCTTTCTTATCAGAGTATCTCCATCCTCATAATATAGTTAACAAGGACAACTATATTATGTATTTCCAGAAACATTATAGCTCTCATTTCTCCTGTTCTTCGTATCAGAAGTACGACATTCCCCAGTGTACACACACTAGGCATTGGGATGATGAATGAAATATAATAATTTGGAGGGAAATATGTCATTTATAACCCAAACTTACCCAGGATTGCATATCTGCATATTTACAAGTTAGTGTATAGCTCTGACGTGGATTACAAAGTGCGAGAGGAAATTGTCAAAATGATTGTAGTGCAGAATGCGACCTTCCCCTTGTCCAGGAATCGCGCCCACTTCGCCTCCAAAGCGGCGAGTCAACAGCATCGCACGTGTGGTCTGGGCGGGGGCAGCTCTGGGGGGATCTCGGGCTCGGGTTGTAACGAGAGGATGCTGTTGGACAGCTCGTTCCTGAGCATGTCCAGGGGCATCTTGGGGATAAAGGAAAAGACAAATGCATTGTAACTCAACAATGTAAAGACTCTGCAGACTATACAGTTATAGAAGACCGAAGTGTTTTTTTACAGGAAACTCTAATCATCAGAGTTCAGTTAGCCATTCAGCCAAAACCTTAGAACCAGGTTCAGGGAGCTTCAACCAACACACAAAGGCTGTGCAGCCCATCTGACACCCTTCGGCGAAGAGAGCAGATGGACCTCATCAACATTTCCTTTCACAGCCCAGTGTGATGGAAACTTAAAGTATCAAAAAAATGAAAAAACGGTTCTGTATTCTCAGGGAGCATACCATTACTAAAGGAAAAAGTACCTTCTCTTGGCAGCTATACAGACAGCCACTGTACTAAACGCTTCTGAATTACATTGCATCGAGGCGATTATGTGTAATAATAATATAAAAGCACTTAAAGATCTAAGGAATCTCTGGATATAAGCCCAAAGATGCTTGAACAATGTGCTGCTGTCCAATGAGGTCATCTTCCTGGTCTGGCGCCACAAAAGGCCCCACCAGACAGGAAGAGCCTCGATGGGAGGCAAGACCCTCACTGTTTGCACCTAATAGGGTCCTTGTGGGAAAACTCGAACAGGAGAGGAGCGAATGTCAAATAAACACAGCCCACAGTCTCCCTTGGGCTTCCCTGGTGGCTCAGTAGTACAGAATCTGCCTGCTAATGCAGGAGACACAGGTTTGATCCTTGGGTTGGAAGATCCTCTGGAGAAGGAAATGGCAACCCACTCCAGTATTCTTGCCTGGGAAATCCCATGGACAGAGGAGCCTGGTGAGCTATAGTCCATGGGGTCACAAAGAGTTGGACATGACTGAGCAACTAAAAACAACCACAAATGGTCACACCCACTCCACCCGTGTGCGAGGCTGAGCGAGGACGTGCAACGTGGCCCTGAGATGTGGTGAGAGGCTGCTGCTGCGGGGGGTCGAGTCCTTGGCCCGGGTCTGCACCCCCAGGTCTCCAGCCTGACAACCCCTGGGGTTTGCTTTCTACATGAGAGGTTCCCAACCACAAACAGCAAAGGAAATGATGAAGCGGTTCCAGGGAACGTGCTGTCAGGACACGGATTTTTTTTTTTACCTTTTTCAGGATGTCATCAACAAGCTTCAGGAAGATCTCGTCTACGTTGAAGTTATCCTTGGCACTTGCTTCACAGAACCGCATCCCGGCTATCTGCTGTGCAAACTGAGAGCAAGCACACGTTGTTGTTGTGTGTGTGTGTGCGTGCGCGCGGGAGTGCATGTTGGGGGAGGAGGGGATAACACGTGTCTAGTATAAGCACAGGGTCCATAACCGGGCAGGGGAACAGCTCTTGGGCTTTGGGATTCAGACAAAGGCTGGGACGAAAGGTCTGGAAAGTCCTGTTTATCCTCAAATGTAAAGCTCATTTATATTTGAACTTTAATGTAGGAAAGTGCAGCCATTTCCTACATGATGAGAAATCAGCAAAACACAATCTGTGAGGTGACACCAAGACCCTCAAGTCAAATTACGTGCACAAGTGTCTAAACTGTAGTGTACCTGACATTTAAAATGTGTCCAAAAAAATAAATGTGAGTGTCATCAATTTCCTGAGAAAGATTAGAGTTACAATAGGAGAACACCATGAATGCACTGATATGGGCTAAGAGAACATCTCTCTGTATAAGACGTCAGGTGGGACAGTAAACAATGCCATGTATTCTCATGTGTCTTTTCCCCCTCCATCTGAAAAATGAATTTAAAGGGGCAGGAAGTGCACCAAAGCAAACAAAGACAAAGGATGTGACTGACTGCATTTTCAGAATTCTGAACTGTACTTTATTAGCAGGGAAAGCACACAGGGTGCTCGCTGCACGGACATGGGTGCCGCTCCCCCACTGCCCACTCTCCTCACCTTTTCACCCTGCTGTCTGCTGATCTCTCTGTCAGTTTCACAGTCCAACTTATTTCCAACTAAGAGAAGCTCGGCGTCTTCCGAAGCGTACTGTGGGATCGCAACAAGAGCAGCACGTCACACCCAAGAGAGACACAACCCCAGGCCACACCTCTCGCCCCTCTATCTGCTTGCCCCTCTGTCCACTCGCCCCTCCTTCTCCGAGCATATGCTCTGACCTAGAGGGCTCCTGCTGCGTGCATGGCAATGTGGTCTCATGACTCCTAGGAATCTACCCTAAGGAATGACTCAAAATACAGGCAAAGCTTTATACTCGGTTGAAAAAAATCTAAAGATCCCACAAAGTGGGTGAAGAATGAAATAAGGTACATAAAAGAGTGAAGCCATAAAAAACCAGAATATATGCTCTGGAAGAACATGAAGGAGACACAGGAAGCCACCCGTGATAGAATACTTAGTGAAGTAACCATGACATGAAACGACACGGAGTCCAGATGCAATCTGGGTTTTCTGGGTGACAGCTAGACTGTTTCAATTCACTTTTGTGCTTTCACCTGCTTCTCTCAAGTTTCTATACCGACAGGGTACTGTTAATTTTATGATCAGGAAAAGTTAAGCTGCATTTCTAAGTTTTAAAAAAAGCATGCAGGCACAGTAGAATCTCTCTTTAAAAAGGGCAAAGGTGTCGCAAGTAACTCCCTGAACAGGGTCGTTCTCACACATGATGGGAGACGGACTTCCACACAGGGTACCCAAGTGGGTGACCTTGGCCAGGTTAACCAGGGAGCTCGGTCTCCTTGCCAGTAACGGGGTGAGAGTCAACAGTGCCCGAACGGGGCTGGTAAGGGGAAGAAACGGGAGCACGGCCACACAGAGGGAGGGGCGAGAGCTGGGTATCAGATGGAGCAGGGCAGTCCCCACTGAGGTGCCCTTCATACCGAGGCCACCGCCTCCCTGGTAGCCCCGTCACTGGGTTCTGAGCCGGCAGCGAGGACGCCCCTGTCTGGGGTCCTCGGGAGCACGCTCTGTGGCCCCAGCATCCCAGAGTCCAGACCCAACCCTGGTTCTGACCATCTCTGTAACCCCGGCAACCGGGGTCTCCAACACACTTTAAAGAGACACACATTGAAAATGCGCTCGGTAAGACCTGCAGAGGAACGTTCTCCACCATCATCTAACAGATGGGTTTAATACCATCTGTAAACGATATCAAATTTATAATATACTAAGTGTGCTTGTTATGCAAAGGAGCTAAACCTCAAATTACTAAATGAGGGGGAAACAACTCTCAAATGTGGCCACTGTTTACACACATCTCACCCTCAACGGCTGTGTCTACAGGCATTTTGGCTACTCATTTCTTAGCAGGGGACCCACAGGTTATATAAACTCAGTTTAATTCTACATAGTCAACTGTGATCCAAAGGATAAAATCTTCAGTTCAAAAGGCCATCTCTAGTTTAGTGGGTGGAGGTCCAGTGGGTGACCAAGGCCCCATTGTGTCCCCCGGGAGGCTGTCACTCTGTGGACACACACAAAGCGAGCGCTCACATGAGCTTTCTGCAGAAATAATAAACCTGGGCCTGTACCTGATTCCACGGAAGCAGCCTGCCCATGTGGGACGGCCGGGTGAGGGCTCTGATGTCAGACAGCGCAGGGACCAGAAGCCCAAGGCAGGCTTTCTCATGTACAAGCTGATCCTGAAGACAGTTTAGTTCTTCTCTGCCTCACCTGTGATGCAGGACTATGCACCTACTTTGAAAGCTGTCATCTGGATTAAATGACATTCGGGATGGAAAAGCACGCTCTGTGGATGTTTCCCTTCTTCCTGTTGTCACTATTAACACCCACAGCAGAGAGTTCACCTCTGAGAGAGAAACACCAGCACCTACCTTATCGATCATCTTCATCCATTTTGGCAAATCATCGAATGTCTCCTTCTTAGTGATGTCGTAGACTAATATGATCCCCTTGGCACTTCTGTAATAAGCTGAGGTAATGCTGTTGAATCTCTCCTGACCTGCCGTGTCCCTGAGAAACAGCAGCAAAAGTCAGTCCCCGAACAGGGCCGACAGGGAAGACTTGGCCCAACCGTGGCAACTCCCCACAGGTCTGTGCACGTTCAATATTACTGGGGGCAGCTTCTCTGAGCTACGTGCGTCCAAACAAAGTCGTAAGGAAACCCTAATTTCTCCCACAAGAAGATTCTGAAAAGAAGTAAATGCCGTATATAAATGCCGTATATAACAGTGCAACACCCCATAACTTGGTGGTTATCAATGACAAAATGTACGGGTGATATTTAAACAATTTAAGCCTGGCAATCTCTATTAACCAACCTCAATGGTGAGTATCTTATCTGATTTTGCTTATAAGACGACCAACAGTCCCCACTAACAAAACAGGCTGTAGTCTTGTCATTTTCTTAGTCCTTCGAACAGGTAAAGGAGGAAGAGGACCCCACAACTTGGCAAACATGGTCAAGTTGACTACTCTCTGACTGTGACCTTGAAATCGAGAGCTCTCTCTCTTCTCCAGGAAAAGCTGATGCTTCCGCAGGGAGACACACATGTACTGACAGTGCACACAGGCTGGCCGAGACCCACTCTGTCCACCGAAGAAGCTGAGAAGCTGCGTGAGAGCTGTCACAAATTTACAAATGAGGCTCAACAGAGCAGGCCTTCTGACCAGTAAAATGATTTAAGCCAATCTGTAATTTAGCTTTTACCGAAGAACCCTAACTCTCAGCACACTCTGGGAGCCCCACGGCACAGGTGGCTTGTGGTGGAGAAAGCGAGGGGCAGCAGGGCGGACAGAAAACAAGGGTCTTCCTTGCAAGATGCTCACAGACTCTCACAGGACAGCGCCCAAGCTTCCAGAAGGGGGAGACACTGAAACCTGTTACAAGCGCATTGGATGGGGTGAACTTTGCGGGCCGTGTCCCTAACACACATTTGGCAAAGGTGCGATAGTTTACGCTTTTGTTCCAGACTAGACTCACCACCAAATTAGCTCCCCTGAGGGATGTGTCACCATGCCAAACAATGAAGCCTGTTGGCAAATTCATTTTCACATACAGCAACGCTGCCACTTTGCCCCAGGGGATGTAAGACTCCCCTGTGCTGTTTCTTGGCTGGAAGGCCCGGGGCTTAGGCTGGTCTGTTTTGTCCACCGAGGCCCAGGGGCCTGGCCTACCGCAGGCCCTCCATCTATATGTGCTAAACAAAAGGCTACGTGGGCAAAATGCAGAAAGTGGATGCCAACTCAAGGCAAAATAAACTTTATTTTTTGACTCAAAACTGCCCCCAAATTGGATTCCTAAAGAATTCAGAATCAAATAAAACCAACTTGCAGACACTAAAAGGCACCTTCCAATCAGGTGAGAAAGAACTGACTCAGATACCGTTTCATTCACACGAGGAATCAGTGAACAAAATTATTCCCGGGACCCTAGGCATTTAGGGGCATAATTAATACTTTCAAAAAACAAGTATCTTCTTCCTGACTGTGGTTTCTCTTCCCATCACAGTGCTGGCTTGTTCAACTTAGGATTTGATAAAACAGCTCTCACTTACTTGTTTAAAAAGCAAAAATAACACGTTTTTCTACTCTGAAGTCTGTGGTTAGCACATTATAGCTGCACCACAAATTTTAACAGCAACTGGGTTAAGGTCTTCACTGAGCATTTTGGGAATTATGTGCTCTCGTGAGGCTTTATGATAAGTAGTTCTATGGTGGCTTTTAACGTAAAACAATTTCATATTCATTTCTCTAAACATTCACTCAGGATTCAGAAATCAGGGGCTGAAGAACAGAGACATCAGACATAATAGAAGCTTTTAGAAAATCATTTTGAGGCTTCTGTGGTAAGAACACTTAATATGAGGTCTGACCTCGGAAGCAGGAACAACACAGCACCACTGCCTACAAGCATGACGCACGGCAGACCCGGGAGAGGCTTTAATAAAACCCAACAATCAGAATCAGGCTAGTAATAGGCATTTCTGATATTAAGATTCCGTGGAAAAGGAAACGGCAGCCCACTCCAGTATTCTTACCTGGGAAGTCCCATGGACAGAGAAGCCTGGTGGGCTATAGTCCAGGGGGTTGCAAAGAGTCGGACATGACTGAGCGACTCAATAACAACAAACGGTTAGCGTTCAAGACACCAGCGAGGAAACATCAAGGCCAGTCCCTAAACTCCATCTCTCTGTGACCAGTTCTTGACTGTGTGAGGCAGAAAAGCATCTCCACTGAAAAGAATAATCCATATTTCCAAAACATCTGGGTTGCCAAGGCTATTCCTCTCCAAGGCTCCTTTGATCATTTCCCCATTGAATTATCTGCTCTCACAGACGGTCAGAGAACAAGGTAAATAGAATCCGATTCAGTTCAACAAGTATTTATTAGATTCCTACTCTGAGCCAGGACTGCAAAAATTTCACCCCAGTCTCCACGTCTCACACAGCTGGACAGTAATACAATACCAATGCCCTGATCAGGCTTTTATCTATCCAATGAGATGTAGAATCCTCATATTCCCACCTTTATCTCAATGAATCTTAATTTCCACTGTAATGACCGAGAGCTGACTTTCAGAGATTTGCAGTACATCAGCCAAATCATCATTTATTGTGAGTGGAATATGGTATTATTATTATTGTGTCTCTCTCTGCTTTGGGGGCAAATTGAAAACTTCCTGCCATCCTTTCCCCCCAGTCTGGTACTACAACCATGCTTTGAGAAACCATCATTTTTCTGTATTTAATATATCTGGTGAAATGACACAATTCTTAATTTGCAGAAATCAACATCAGTGTATGAAAGTTCCACCTCTTCAAGCAGAGAATGAAAGTAAACAAGCTTGATGTCGACACAGGGACTCTAGTGGAAACCAAATTCACCAACAGTGAGCACTGGACTGAACAAGAGACCTTCATGTGGAGCATCTTTTTTTTTTGGGTGAGTCAGGGGGGGGGGGCACACCATGCAGCATGCACAATCTTAGCTCCCCAACCAGGGATCAAACCCACACCCCCTGCATGGGATGCTCTGTATGGGAGACTTCCACTGGACTGCCAAGGAAGTCCCTCATATGGAGCATCTTAATTATGTGTTTGCCTTAAGGCAGGAAACCAGTTTCTCAGCTTTAAGTCCATCTCAACACAACAGCTGGAAGCCTCTGTGCGTGATTTCCAGGATATGTGCTGCTGCTGCTGCTGCTGTTAGGTCACTCAACTGTGTCTGACTCTTTGTGACCCCATGGACTATAGCCTGGCAGGCTCCTTGTCCATGGGATTTCCCAGGCAAGGATACTGGAGTAGGTTGCCATTTCCTTCTTTCCTTCTGCAGGGGATCTTTCTGACCTAGGGATCGAACCCACAACCCAGGGGTCGAACCCACGTCTCCCGCACTGGCAGGCGGGTTCTTTACCACTGAGCCGCCATGTGGATGTAAATGCATGAATCTACATTCTGGTTGACATCTTAGTTTAGCTACACTTACACCAAGTTCTATATACATACACGCAGACACACTTCAAGCAGAGATGGGAAAATGGTTCTTTTCCTGACCACAGATGATCAAGGAACTTCCCAAAGACATGAAATACAAAAACACAAAACAAAAAAGCAGCCCCCCGTCACCCCCGATCCTTCGAGCGGGTGACACAGTCAGCGATTACCCACGGGGACGTTACCTGACACGGCCGGCGGGCGCCCCGCACGGCGCGGGTGGGATGAGACATGGCACTAACACGAAGCGTTAGGTGGCGATGGAGCCGCGGGTGCGGCAGCAATGAACGCGATGGAAGCGACACACACACGGCGGACAGACAGGGCTGAGGTCGACCTGCGAGAGGAGTTAGTGGCTGAGATGCTGCGGCGTGACTGTGTTAGCAACAAGGGCGACGCGGACATGCGGCGGGGGCTCCCACAGTTCCTCCTCCAGAGGGGCTCCTCCCGGGTCCCCAAGGAAGGTGGCTGAACATGGCTGGGTTAGTCTCTCACACGCTCCTGGGGTGTGGGGAGGGGGCTCTGGGCTCCCCACATGGGGCACAGAGGAGGCTCAGGGCACGAGCATCCCATCGAGGACACGCCCGAGGGGGCCTTGCCCAAGATGCGCAGCTCCGGGGAGGGTGCACGCTGGCCTTTCTCTGGGTGCTCGCAGAGTAAGTAACTCTGAAAACGTGCAGACGAGCACTGGAGTGACTGTCTCAGTGATGACGGTTTGTCAGATGACGTCAAACTAGGAACTAAAGGCTCCAAGCCAGTCACCATGGAAGTATAAGAACAGTCTCTCCACAACCTCCGTGGCAAGCGGGGCTGAGCTACGTGGGCTCTTTCCTGAACGCTCTCTAGAAGGAATCTCCGTTCATTTCACCTGAACAAGAGTGGAGGAGAGGAGACGCAGGAGAGACAGACCCGCTCCGACGGTTAATTGTATTAGATGAGCGTGTGGACTGCTGAACACACACAGTGATAACTGGGTGCAGGGCCCCACTTACCAGATCTGTAGCCTAATTTTCTTTCCTCTTAGCTCTACAGTTTTGATCTTAAAGTCAACACCTGTAAATAAAATGGACGAAGATGAAGCAAAAACAAGGCAATCTGTCAGAAGAGCAGTACTATTTGTATGCCATTGTCAGAAAAACCAAAAAAACTGACCACACTGAATCCCAAAAGGAGAGAGAAGAAATCCGCCGGTCCCCGAGACAACCACTACTCTGTGCTTCTCTGCACAACGAGTCAGCGTATGTTAGGTTCTACCCTGAACTGGAGATGAAGCACTTGCTATTCACAACAGAGTTTACTACTACTAGAGGTGCAGCTTAAAATCCACTTAAAAATCACAATGAATCATTACACAAACAATGGCTTTATACACATGCTATCATGGGGGGAAATTCTTACGTGGAGCACTGGGAACTCAATCTTGATTTCAAATAGCCATAGTCTGAATTAAGAAATTATCATAATAAATTCTTTAGCATTCACAAAAGTGGCTTTATTATATTGCCAATAGTGTGGAAGAGGAATTCTTTTTGAAAAATTTTACTCATACAAATTAATTTCATTTTTAAAATTACTTTAATAGTAGCAAGCAAACCATGACAAATCCCTATCCCTCTCCAGTTCAGCCCTCAAGGCTTCAGATAATTTTTTAAAGCAAAGTTTCACCTGTTGATATTTCCTTATCTATTTGTCAGTTACAGACAACTTCAATACTTTTTTAATACAAATGTCACAATATTTGTGAAATAATATAAAATAGTATTTTTTACACAACTCTCACAACTAAGAAAAAAAAATAACCAGCTAAAAAAAAATAACGCCAGCTAGATGTGGGAAGTGGAAACCTAATCTCTATGGGAACAGTTAATATTTTCTGGCTGCTTTATGGATCCAGGGTCCCAATGTTGCGAGGTGGAGGATGGAAGGGGCACAGCATAGCTCTTCAAAGTCAGATGATGTTCCTGAGGTGACGGGCAAGGCGTGTGACTGACGTTTATAATTAGCAACATGCTGCAGACATCAATGCTACCAGAAGATGTGTTTACAAGCCTGGGTGGGATGGAGGTCTGTACAACAGAGAAACGTGGCAGGAATATACAAGTCATGGCTGGAGAAGACGCCATGGCACCTGCTTCTTACTCTCTCCCCCAGCCCTGATCTCAAAGCTTATGCACAAGTTGGGGAAGCCAATTTCACTTTCAGTTCTGGAACAGCTTTGCTTTTCCGAGTCAGATGACTCTCAGACAGCCTTGGAACAGGAAGCGTGTCTGTACACGACCAACATCCTCAAGCAGAGACCAAGCGGAATCCTTTGTGATTCAATCACAGGGAAGGGCAGAGTCTAACACGATACTCTTCGAGGCACAGAAACCAGCCTTCACCTATGTGCTACGCTCTGATTTTGAAAAGGCACAACTCAGACAAAACCCCTTCTTCCTGATATCAGCGTAAAGCTAGGGCCTCACCACGTGATTTACGAATCTAACTCACACTGCATCATGGCCACTCTTCTGGTTTACTTTTGTTTCTAGTCTGTTTTTTTTTAGTTTCACTTAAGGGAGCTGCCACTTTAGTTAGGACTTGTTCCAGCGGCTGCCACATCTTACTGAAAAGAACTAGCAGATATTTCTCTTGTGAGCTCTGCTTCAAGTTAACTACAAGAATCTCTAGAAACAGCACAAATAACTTTTGTTTTGATTAGGCTGTTTTCTCTGCTAAGAACCGCTCTCAGTCTGATCATGTCAAGTCTTTTTTCTTCAACCAACTTAAACAACTTCCTGACTTTAGCATTCTTGCACTACAGCTATTTTGTAATCACTAAGTTTAATGAATAAAAACAAAGGAAAGGGTATTAATGTCAAAAGTATGAGTAAGTGGTAATGTTAGCGTATGATTATAAATACACTGTTAAAGATGAACGAACAGCAAACAGGATGAAGAACATGTTTAGTTTTACTGGATAGGTTAAAGACATCAATGACAAGAGAAAAATATCCAGTGGCCAAATCTAAAATTCCACAAAAGGAAACAGCTCATTAAAATAGTGCTTGCTCTTAAACGAAATCTCTTTTACCACATAGTAAGAGACACTAGGTTAGCTGGTGACGGCTGGAAACTTACTCCAACCTATGGCTTAGAAACAAATCCTCACATCAAAGTATACAAGTACACATTTTTAAAAAGCTTTTTTACATTAGGTAAAAAGTATCTCTTAGTGTCCATTGTTAACATTTGCAGGTCACAGAAATTATAATGATCCTGAATAAAAGGTAGCAAGTCACCAACCGCCTCAAGGAGGGGATTAGTTTTGGGAAAAGTCAGCACAGAGTCTCCTGACTGAGCCGGGGGGCCCAGGATCAATGTTTATAAACAGATAAGGGACAAAAAAGTGGCAGCTTTTATTGAAAACCCATTTCCTACAGTGTCCTGACCATCCTGGGAAGCAAGCAGCTAGTACTCTGTCGGGTGGTGGAGACAGTCCCGCCCTGAAGACCTGGAGTCATCCAGACCTAAACCGACAGGTACCTGGTGAAACGTCCTCTCTGCTCCCCTCTCCTGGAGAACCTCCCCGTCTGCCTAAAAGCCTTTTCAGGTCCAGGGGTTCCCTTCTGCGCCTCCTGACGGCTCACCTTCCCCCTCCCTCCAGCCCTGCCTGTCCAGCCCTGACCCTGCGGCTCCGCTGGTCTCCCCCAGGTGACAGGGACAGGCGCCTTCTCAGGACAGTCACCTCTGGCCTCCGGAGCCGAGAACACTGCCTGGCACAGGACAGCGGGCCAGTAAATCTGATGGAGACCGGCCCCTCTTCTCCATCAAACGCTGGGTGTGTACGGAGAAAGGGCGACTAAAGAGGAGGAAATAGGAGGTAACTCAGGACTGATGAGGAAACGAGCACGCACATATTTAAATCGTAGGAAGGAAGCACGGGTGCTCTGTCGTGAGCTCGTCTGGCTGGCAGAGCAGCAGGATTCAGGGTGCCTGGCACACACGCATCACCCTGGAACCCGAGCATTTAATTTCTCCTACAATCCCAGCTTGCGGTTGTTGAGTCCCTAAGTTGTGTCTGACTCTTTTGCAATCCCATGGATCGTAGCCCACCAGGCTCTTCTGTCCACAGGATTTCCCAGGCGAGAATACCGGAATGGGTTGCCAGTTCCTCCTCAAGGGGATCTTCCTGACCCAGGGACTGAACCCACGTCTCCTGAATCAGCAGGTGGATTCTCTACCACTGAGCCACCAGGGGAGCTCTTACAACCCGTTACTGCTGGAACATCCTCAGAGGAGGGGCAGTCTTCACATGCCCAGGTCATCTCCATTGCACCCGCCCCCCAGGGGATTATTACAGTAACCGTTTACTCAGTCACTGAGACTGGAAGTGATCCACTAAGGGAGCGTCCTGCTGGGTGACAGGGGTCTAAGTCTTCCTAAAAATATTTCCATCAGGAAGGACACAGGTCACAGGCTGCAATTCCTCTGCTGTATAGATACAACTATTCAAGTCTTTCTTGATCTTAATTCCCTTTAATAATGATAACAGTGTCTATCAGATGCCCTGAGCCCGACATGCAACATGAGGGCTCCTTCAGGAGCACAGCAAGCCGGGTGCTACCCTCACAGAACAGAGGACAGACCAAGGTCAGATCACTTCTGCTAGCTGAGCGGCAGAACCTAGGTTCAAATTTATGAACACTGTTCACCACCAAAGGTTGTTATAAACGTCAAGTATGTGGGAACAGGGAAAAGTGTGAAATCTTCTGCAAGTGGCCTAAGGTCACTACAACCGAGCTCTTCAAGAACAGAGTTTCACCTGGTCCTGTCACTGCTGTACTCATGTTTCATAAATCTCAGCAAGAGCATAAAGAATTGTCGTCCTCAGTGCTGGTAAGATTTCGAGGCTCCCCGGCAGGCAAAACATAGCCAAAAGAACATTACCATGTTACTGTTTGCTGAGGCATAAAAAGTCAGAGGATGAGATGGCTGGATAGCATCACTGACTCGATGGACATGAGTTCGAGGGAACTCCGGGAGATGGTGATGGACAGGGAGGCCTGGCGTGCTGCGATTCATGGGGTCGCAAAGAGTTGGACACGACTGAGTGACTGAAACGAACTAGTCATAAAAATGAAAATAGCAAAAATAAACACAAGTTTCTTTCTTCACATCCCCTTACAGCACAAAGTTTAATAAAAGCAGAACTGACCGGTGGCCCATGCCTGGGATATAGCTGAGTGTTCGTCCCCCCTCACCACCCTGCCCCCCCACAACAACAAGGACTTCGAGCTGGTGTGAGAGTATGATTTTAGTTGACTTCAGTTCAGATACTGCGGTCCATGGGGTTCCAAAAGAGTCGACACCACTCAGCAAATAACCAACAACAAAACAGGTTCTGGAGGCTGAAGGATTTCACACTTTGAAGTCGAGTCTCAGTTCAAGCAGTGGTGACAAATTGTTATTAACTGTTACTGCCAATTTATAAGAACTATCTTGAGATCACAGGCTGGCCTTTCTCCCAAGGACATATATCTTTCACAGTGTCACCCCATCCTGGATGTAATCTTTCCCCTGATGGAGGCTTCCCTGCATCTGCACTGAGTTGACAGTGAGAAAGTAAACTAAGAAATGTGCCAAGGTCACCCAGATGGAGGAACATTTACTATCAGAAAGCGGTCTCTTGACCATGAGGCCAGCCTTCCACCTGACCACTGTCTTTTGGGGGAGAGCACAGATGCATTCCCCCAGGAGCACACCCTACAAAGGGCAGGCAAGGCAGACCATCCTCCCGCACTGGAGGGGCCCTGAACCACAGTTTAATACCATGGGGCTTCTCCTACTTAAGCTGAGCTATGAGAACTCAATGGACCGAAGTAATGTAACTGTAAAATACTTGGATCGCCTCAGAAGCAGGTGCTACTAGAACAGTTTAAATGATTGCATGTCATTAAACAATGCTTGCAAGCCTGAGGATATCCAGTGTCTGCCCTGAGTCTAACAAGACCCGCCTCCCCAGTCCAGACTGGGCGGTCTGTATCCCAGCAAACTAAGACCATCTGCGTCCCTCACCTGCACACACACAGGAGATGGCCCTGCACCCGGCTGGAAGAGACACGCCGCACATGAACTTCACAGGCGAGGTGGGGGGGTGGAGGGGGGAAGTCGAGGTCACGGAGCACGTGGGCCCTGATTTTCATCAGGGCGTCTCCACCACTTGCCTGCCCTTCTGCAGGGACCAGCCAGCCAGGCAGGTGGGCTTCCAGCCCCATGAATGGCCAGTGGGATGGAGTCTCACACAAACACACACCGCCCCTCAGAAAACACTTGCTGAATGGTGTACAAAGCTATGTTTTCTTTGCAGATTCAAACAAATGCTTAATTAGAACGCTGCTCCTGGCACGCGAGGCTGGAGAAAGCTCTGGCCCTACCAGCAGTCTAAGGAACTCAGGCTGCCTTCTGAAGGCTGTCCCTGCACCCCACAGCTGCAGGGGAGGCAGACTTGAAGGTTCTGGGTCCCTCTCATCCTACAGAGGCAGACCTTTCTTCTCCAGGAGGAGCTCCATGGTGAACGAAAGGCCAAATGCACGTATGCCAGGTCTTTAAATAGATCTTTATCAGCCCCAACAACCCGATCGCCAACTTCCCACACTTTCTGGGAAAGACAGCTACTTTATTCCACAAATGCGTTCTGCACAAGCCTATCGGCGGGCTCTGAGTTCATTAAATAAGCCAAACCGCATAACGCACAGCACAGGCTGGCATAAAAACTGACGCTCCTCGCCCACTCCCGTCTCCCTGAGTCATCCTGTTACATCAGCCCGGCAGGGGAGGGGCCGACGCTGGAAGGTCTGGGCTTTGGAGTGGGAATTCGGGACAATTCTCCCTAATTCCCTTGTAAGTGAAATAGTCGAGCAGCTCAGCCATGGCTTCAAAGACTGCCCAGGATCACAGAAGAGCAACACAAAACGCACAGCTCAGAATTTTAATCCAGTATGAAATGTTCATTCTGGGTTTCTGAACAAAAATCTCTGACCTAAATTTCCAGAATAAAGTACAAGCGATTTCCCTTGCCAGTGGTTCCACTCACTGTGTATAGGCAAAGCAGAGTAGACCCTAGTAGTGGGATCTCCTGCCTCCTGCCCGCTTATGTTCAAGGTCAACCCACAGACAGCCACTCCCGCACAGGATTTACGGGCACCCGCACCTTGGACCCGTTGGTTCTGTTTCTGGCTCTACTATGGGGCCAGATGAATCACAGTCACCTGCACCACCAGGCTTCCCTGCCTTGGGAACAGTGAACACAGGGCCTGAAGGGATGGGCTAGAGAACTGAGACCCCGGCACACGACTGAGTACAGACAGGGCTCCACTGAGCACTCTCATAGGGGCCAGGCTGTGAAGTTATTGCTGCAAAACGAGAAAAACGTTGACAGAGTCGTGAGGATCTCAAACTGAGTTCAAAGAACTTTTAAATTCTGATATTCTGATTTTAAATTATTTCCTATTTTGGGGGTCTACCTCATGTTATCTTTTTTTGTTGTTTTTTGAAAAGTTGGTGACAGTGGATTGTTAAAAAAATGTCCTTATGTGGCAAAATAATAAAAGAATTGGCAATCCTATGTTGGCCTCTGGCACTCTGGAAGAAACTTCACTGTTCAGGAAACTGATACTCTGGTCCAAACGGTCTTACCCCTCCTTTTCCTGTATTTAAATGTATTTTAGTAAATATTTAAAAAGTTTCAGATAGTTGAATGATTAAATATTTAGAAATGAACCTTTTAAACCTTTTCCTCCCAGAGGAAAGTGACAAATAATGGGGGCACGGTTACAGAGAATCAATTTCAGTGCTACCATTGATGGCATCACTCTCCAGCCTCACAGGGCTATTGCAGGGCCAAATTAGACAAGCAGGAAAGAGTTTCATCCATATTTCAGAGTAAAGTGAACTTAAATCCCAAAGTAAGCTAAGGAACAGACAGACAAAAGGAACTCACTTGCAGCCCTGGCCCTGACCACTCACTCACCGCTGGGCCACTGTGAGCGATCTGTCTACCCTCTGGGACTCTCCTTCCTCATCTGTAAAATGGGGAAACTTTCAGGATTGTTGTGAGTTTAGAAAGAGTGTACTTTTGCTAGTACACAGTATGTGCTCAAGAAACTGTAGCTGCCGCTAACAGAATGTAACCGTTTACACACAAAGACAAAATAAATTACTTATCCAGTCACAGACTAGTTCATGGAAAAGCTTAAATCAAGAGCCTAGGTTTTTTAGAATGCTTTTCTAGAAATGTAAGTTGCTGGGGTTGGGTAAGGGGTGCTGCCTGGTAAAAAAATTTTGATCCAAACAAAATTAACAGCGAGCTTCCAATAGTTATATAAGAAACACAGGTCGACATGGTATTTAGAGAGTTGTGAATTTCTACAGCCAACCAGTTTTTTTTTTCTCCTGTTTCTCAACTTTGAAGAGCTGTATCTGTCAAACCACGCTAGCCACATCAGACTAACTCAATTCCATGAATACGAAATCCCATTTGAAAGTAATATTTTACCTGGACAATTTTCACTAAATAGGTCAATTATTAAAAGTATTTTCAGTTTCATACTCTGGTCAGTTACGTGTGTCTTTTAAACCAAAACAACTTCTGGTTTGATCAGTAATACGACAACAACAAAACCAACATTTTGTTCAGTTGTAATTTGATAAAATAGGCTTATTATCTCAAATCCCTCAGGGTTTCTGCTATGCTTCTTTACAGAAAGTCCAATGAGCCTGCCTGGCTTTACCAAATGCTCACTGGAGGGGCTGCTTCCAGTCTGAGGTCGGCTGGGGGCATCATCTGAGTGACCCTCCTGGGTCAGCAGCACCTGCACAAGGTGGGTGGTCTTTTCCAGACTCTGCAGCTGGACAGGGTGAGGCCGGCGGAACAGGATCTGTGCGGAGTCTGTGGAGACGAAACTCAACAATGCGCCTCAGAAGGACCCTGCGAGCCGCCTGCTCAGGTGGGGGCATTCAGGTGAGGCAACCCCAGCTACACCTCACCCAGTGCCGCACGTACACTTGCTTCTCTAAGGAACTCAAGGAATGAACTTATCTCTACAGCATTCCAGCGTGGAGGAAGGCCTTGACCAGCCCCCACTCCACCCAGATGAGGGGGCTTTCCCGGCACTCCCCTATGGTCTGCACACATCTCCACGTTGCCCTAGTCGCCCTTGGGCATCCCCAGAACCCACCTTCCCCACCCCTCAATCTGGACAGAGACTGTCCTCCTCACCACTGAGGCCCCCATGAGTAGCACAGCGCCCGCACACAGTAGGTGCTCAATAAGTGATCTGATCCGTGGAAGGGAAAAGCGACTCAGAGGCAGAGATAGAAGCGGGGTTTAGTTAACTTCCTCAAAGTGTCCTCACAGTCTGGGTCAGACCAGAAGTTATCATCCTTTTCTGAACTTCCCATAAACAAACACTTATCAAGCCAAGGACTACAGGCTATGTATGGACGAAACAAAAACAAGCGAGATAGAGTCAAAGGGCACAAGGGACCCCAGTGGCAGGGGTGTGGGGAGGCGTGTATACATGTGCATTTATGTTTGGTTGCTAAGGGGGCAAAGAAACTGACTGCCTGGGCCCCTCCTGATCCCCAAGTACCCGAAGAAACTGCCTCCCTGCCAGAGCCGTACCCAGAGCGCTTTACGGCTCCAGCTGATACAGAAGGTCCACGCTTCATGGCAGCCCAGGTCTTGAAGCATTCACCCAAAGTCCCCTAATGATGTGGGGGTGCTGCTGCGTGTGGCCCCAGCTTAGGAAACCCCTCCCCACCTCCCCTCTGCCCTGCTCTACAGCACATCTTCACCCTCCGTCTCACTCTCCATCCACCAAACCCTATTATCCACCCAGAAGGCCTGTGCTGGTTTCCTCTATATCACATAGTACAACTGTGTTATTCTTCATTTTTGTATATTTTTAAGTATTGAGCCATAAAAGATGGATAATTCTGAATTACTTTTAGTTCTATTTTACTTATGCCAGGTACTAAAATTAACAGCACAAACCCTCTTTTGATGGTTGAATAACTTCACGTACTTTATATGATCCAAAACTGGATATTTGAAGCAGGTCTAAGCTACACTACTGAACTTTAATCTCATGGTTTCAAGGCCAAGATCTTAAAAACAAATGGTACAGAGAGCACAAATACATCCAAAATGGTCTATTATTAAAAAGTATGAAAGGAAACAAGTTCTCATAAACAAAATGACAACGTGAAAAGTGTAAGATTAATCTTTCAATACGCCATTTCAAATGGAGGGCTCTTCTGCAACAGGACAACAAGGCCAATTAATCTCCAAATTGTATCACCTTGGAACTATCTAAATACACAAGTGTTGTGTGGAATGAATGTTTCAGTTCTGAATTTCATGTTTATATACTATGTATTATTTCTTGGACCTCCCTGAGGGGAACCCCCCCCACCTACCCATTACTGAACGTGATTGATCTTCTCCTCAAACAACTATCTCATCTGCGGGGTTCCCCTATCTTTGACAGCTTTTAAGGGGTTTTCCAGAGAAACTACTGTTACACAGTGACCAGAAAGACCTCAAAGCCAAGGCCTATACATGTGACTCTATCAGAAAACTTGCCTGCAGTTTCAATTTTACATTCTGAGGACAGGCCCCTTCCAGGCCCAGGGGGTTCCTGGAGTTACCTGGCACACCCACCTGGCAGTGCGGGGGGCGGGGTGGCGGGGGGTGCCCTTTCCACTTGCAGGTCCCCTAGGTTATTTGAAGTCACAGAAAAACACAGCTGAAGTCCTTCTGCCCACATTTATAGTTAAAAGAAGGAACTTCTTAGTCTTACCCTGAATATTAACCACTGACTCTCCTCCACAAGGGATTTAAAATTTCCATTATTTCAGCACAACATAAAATTGAGTTCAAAATTAGAAAAACAAGTCGCGTGGACAGTGGAAATGCCCCTCCTCTTAGGAAGGCAAAGCTAAGGCATCAAAATTCTCCAGAGGGGACCACTCCGGCCATCCAGCCAGGGCACAGCTCGTGTCCACCACGCTGCCCGCCTGCCCTCCCTTCTTCCTGATGAGGAGTTGGGGGGGATGCTCCCGTGGAGAGATGCTCACACCGTCCTCGGCCGGACCGGCCCCGTGCATCCCCGGCCTCGAGATGGCCAGGGCGGGGGCTCCGTCCGTCCGGGGATGCAGGGCGCCCCCGGGGCCGCCCCCGGCCCGCCTTACCCACGGTGGACTTGCAGGCCTCGCAGAAAGTGTCGTCGGTGAAGCGCTCCATCAGGCTGGTCTTGCCCACGCCGCGGGAGCCGATGATGATGACCTGCAGCTTGAAGTCGGCCGGCCTGGGGGCTGCTTGCGCCGGCGGGCCTGGCCGCCCGACAGCGCCGGGGAGCCCGCGCCCAACCCGCCGCCGCCCGCGGGCCGCCTGTGCAGCGCGGCGCCCGGATCCATGCACGCATGCGGCCCCCCGAGCCCCCGCGCCCCCTCGGCCTCCGCCAAGCGCCGCGGCTCGGCCCCGGGCTGGGCGAGCACGCGCTCGAGCGGCCCCGGCGGGCCGCGGGCTCCGCGCTGCAGCTGCGCCGCCGGCCGGCTCCCAGCGTCC
The DNA here is from genome assembly GCA_935064755.1 of Tragelaphus eurycerus. Lineage (NCBI taxonomy): Eukaryota > Metazoa > Chordata > Mammalia > Artiodactyla > Bovidae > Tragelaphus > Tragelaphus eurycerus. The sequence goes on from CAKXYN010000023.1 coordinate 22,585,435, forward strand.
GCCCCGCTGCCGCCGCCGCTGCCGCCGCCGCCGGGGGAGGAGGAAGGGAAGCAGCTACTCCGCAGCAGCGGCAGCAGCATCCCGGGCGAGGCGGCGCGACGGCGCAGGCGTGGGTGGGCGGGCGGCGGGGCGGGGCGGGGACCCCACGCGCGCGCGCCCCCTGCCGGCCGGAGGACCGCCCGCGCGCACCTCCCGCTGCCTGCTCGCGCTCCCTGCTTGGCCTCCGCTGCCCTCTGGCCCCGTTGCCTTTCTTTCTGCGACTTTCACCTTCTGCTTCCTCTCCATTCGCATCCCCTCTTTTCCTTCTTCCCTCCTCCTGTCCCTGCTGTCATTGAGCGCAGCCCACAAACACTAGGCCCGTGCGATAGCCGTCTCCCCCAAACCTGTTGCATGCACTCTGAGATAGTCCCCCTCCCCACCCTGCCCCAGATCACCGCTGCAAACTCGCACTGACCGTCCCCGACCGGCCCCCGTGTCGACCCCCGCCCCCTGGGGAGTGTCCCCTGCACCCCCGCCCCGGGTCAGGCCCGGACCCACCCACCCCTCTTGGAAGGCAGACTGACCACGTCTGATATTTTCCATAGGAAACTCGGCGAAATCAGTTATTTTTAGTCCTGATTGCTGCCTAATGCAAAGTGCATACGTTTTCATTCCGTTTAACTCGTAAAGAAAATAAATAGCCTACTCCTTTGGGGAAGCCCGTGAGTTCAAACGGTAGTAAGGACCTCCAAGACTGACACTCCAGAAGTTTAGGGACTCTGAGCTCCGGCTGTGTGTTTGGCCACTTCTGTTTGGAAGGATTTAAGGATTCAGAAAATCACTGCTGTGATCCCTGGCCAGGGATCTGTTTAGCAAATTCCTCAGCGTGAACTTGAGCACCTCAGAACACAGGGTTCTAAACATGATAGGAGCTGGCACATTTGCCCAGCATGATCATGTAACTCACCACATTTCAGCTTTATTTAGAACTAGGTTTAGTACCCGCTTAGTCCATGTGGGTATTACTCTACTAACCTGATTTGTGAAAGTGCAGCATTGCCCACAGGGTAAACTGGAAGCTTACACGTATGAGAGAATTCTTAGCTCTCCAAAAGCAATCACAATAGAAGTCTTTTCAGTATTCTTGCCACGATAATCCCATGGACAGAGGAGCCTGGCAGGCCACAGTCCATGGGGTCACAAAGAGTCCGACAGGCTGAGCAAACTAACATAGTTTCACTTGGGATGTTTAAAATATGATCAGATCTGTTATTTTAAGCATGGCTCCATCACCTAACAGTCAATGAGCTTTTCTGAGCTGTAGATTTCTCTCCCTTCTATAGGAACTGAAAGTGACTCCTCTTGGTATTCAGTGTTGTCAGGAAAACACCTACTGACAACCTATGCAGCGTTTGTTACAAACAGTAACTCACTCCACTAATGTAAGGAATTAAAGAACCTGGTTTACTAAAGGCTTTCCAGAGATATTTCAGTTTCACAAAGCAAGACATATCTGCAGAGGTAATCTCAAGATTTTTACTTTGGTCCATCCTGATTTGTAGCACTTCCTGTCCCAATAGGCAACATTTTGTGGTGTGGGCTGTGTAGCCAAAGACCCTCTTGCCTGTAATATAGTATCTTCCTCACGAAGCAACTCTGTAATATTTCCTCCACTGGGATACTTAATGGGTTAAGTGGCAGGGAGTTGGCCCCCAGAGGGCCCAGGTAAAATCCTTAGTGTTGCTTTGCACTATCTGTTATTACATAATGTTCCAGCCCGTAGAACCAGACACACAGTACAATTCAGAGCTGTTTGTGAAAGAATAAAGGACATTTCCTATTGATAAAATTAGCGGGCTCTGTAGGCTGTCCTAAATGCAGATTGTGAAATAAAGGGGATACCCTGCCCACCTGCTTTTCCCCTGGAAATTCCTCCCTATCATTTTATAAGATCCCCCTTCCTTCACTACCAGTTTAGCGCCATCATCACCACCTAAGTCCAGAGAAGCTGTAACTTTGACAAAGGACCAGAACTGGAAGGGCATGGAAAGTGGGTCACCAATCCGCAAAAGACAGGCAAAGAACAGAAGCTGAAGAACCTGGGGAAGGCGGGGACAGGAGAACTCTGGAGATAGTGGGTCCTGGAAACGCAGGGAGGACTGTGGTTTACAAAGGTAGGACTGATCACGAGAGTCAAATCCTGCAGACCAGCCATGTCACATTAGTGCAGTCACGCCACGACGTTTGTGGCATTGAGGTACCATGAGAATGATTGTGCAGATTCAAACAGTTTGAAATGATCTTCATAATGAAAGGGAAAATTAGGATTGTTGCATGACCTTCACACATTTTTTCTTGCGATCTGAAAAATATCACCAGTTATAAGTATAAAGAAATGAAAGAAATAATAAAACTAGTGTTATTTAGGACAGTGTCATTGAACACATCAGAAATGCTGATAAAGTGCTTTGTGTCTTTGTAGAAACCTTATCAAGAATAGCTTGAACAGTGCTCATCTTCTTGTCATGAGACTCAGGATAAGCTGTGGACATCTTTCCATGGTGTGGTGAATTGTTGCAATCCTTTCAAAGCTTGGATCAGCTTCCAGCATTTTGTTCTTTGCATGCTCAATGTTATGAATTATCTCCAACAGTTCATTAAATGTTACATTTTTTGCTGGCATTACTTCCTCTGGGCTGGCTTCATCTTTTTCATCACAACCATTTTCCTCTGTTGTGTCAATAAGCCAGTCTTCGCTGAGCTCCTCTGTCAGCCGGTCTGAAACCTCTTGAAAGGTGGCAGGGTCACTCATCCCAGAATCAGCTGTTTCTTTTTAGATTTCTTTTATTAAAGTTGATTTACAATGTTGTGTTAACTTCTGCTGTACAGCAAGATGACTCAAGTCACACATATATTACCTTCCTTTTCATATTCCTTTCCATGGTGGTTTATCACAAGATATTGGGGTTACCTGTGCTGTACAGTAGGCCCTTGGTGTTTATCCATGCGATATGCAACAGTTTGCATCTGTTAATCCCAGACTCCCGGTCTATCCCTTACCTCAGCCCCTTCAGCCATTTCTTCTCTAACTGCACTCACACAGATTCAGTTTCACTTCCCATATGATCACTTTTTATTTCTTTGATATGCACCTTTCTTTTGGTGACCAGTTTCCTCTTTCAACTACCTGTTTTTGTGAAATGTCATGTGGGTTTAGCATGGGAGACAAGGAGGCGATACAGTGACACACTCTGCTGTCAAAGGAAGGTTGTCGTCGTTGTTGTTCAGCCTCTAAGTCGTGTCCGACCTGATGACCCCGCGGACTGCAGCACGCCAGGCTTCCCTGGCCTTCACCATCTCCTGGAGTTTGCTCAAACTCATGTCCATTGAGTCGGTGTGGAGTAACCCCACAGGGACCAGTCCCAACAGACTCTGAAAGAAGTGCCATCGTAAAGGAGGCTCTGACTCCATTTTTTGATGTTTGACTACTGACATCTTTTAAGCCTCACTCCTGCCTCCTGCCCTGGTGCCCCATGTCCGGGCAAGTGATAAGAAAGTCTGGGCCCTCCCTCTTGTGGAGCTGGTGGGAGATTCAAACCATGCAAGTCCCTGCCACGTGCAGGAAATGTCACCCTAGCTATTCTCCCTGACCCCTACCCCAACACAGCAAACCCCGAGCCCATCTCCTTCCCCCTGCTCTCAAGTCATTTTCAAACTATATAACTTAGAAGACCCACCCTGTACTCCCTGGAATGCTCTGATTATGTCAATGTCAAGCGTGCCTTCTTGGTGTGTGCATGGCGTCACTGATCTCGACATCCAAACCACGCTCTGGGGCAATCCATCCCTGTTCCTTGGAGTGGCCACAGCAGACATGATGGTCACTGGTTACTGCGCATACCTGGTGCTTATGTAGCACCCTGAAGAGCTAGCTGTGAAGTTTGTGCATTTTGCAATCACTCGTAGTTAATATACCATGGTCATAGAAACTTGAACTGTTGAAGTTATTTAATAACTCCAGTTATTTAATAACTGAAGTTATTTAACTAAATTGAGGTAACCAAAGTTCCTGCTTATCAGAACCACACTGAAGGGGCTGTTTTGAAAAGCTTTCATTACAGTGAGGGTGGGAATCAGATTGTGTTGTTCTTCTCCATTAACTGAACGTGGATTTTTGTCCATGGGCTCACATTGTTTTGTGAACCCATCTGTTCCAGGTAGAGTTTATCCAAGTGTCAGGATCCGGGGGAATGTTGGTTTGTCTGAGTCACTCACTCAGATTCTGTTCTCCTTGTCAGTTCAGTTCAGTCGCTCAGTTGTGTCCGACTCTTTGTGACCCCATGGACTGCAGTATGCCAGGCCTCCCTGTCCACTACCAACTCCTGGGGTTTACTCATATTCACGTCCATTGAGTTGGTGATGCCATCCAACCATCTCATCCTCTGTCATCCCCTTCTCCTCCTGTCTTCAATCTTTCCCAGCATCAGGGTCTTTTCAAATTAGTCAGCTCGCTTCAGGTGGCTAAAGTATTGGAGTTTCAGCTTCAACATCAGTCCTTCCAATGAATATTCAGGACTGATTTCCTTTAGGATGGACTGGTTGGATCTCCTTGCAGTCCAAGGGACTCTCAAGAGTCTTCTCCAGCACCACAATGACATATGACCAATCTCTGGCCAAGGAGACATGCAGGGAAATCTCAAGGAAAATAGAGCATCCGATTAAAAAATGCTTTAAGAAAAGACTCAAGGAAGAGATCACCCTGCAGATGAGGGGCCTTGAGACTTAAGCTTCATGACTTACAATAAGTCTGTAGCTGCAGAAATACGAGCGCTGCAATTTTATAATTTATGGTGTTACTTGCTCAGTCATGTCTGACTCTTTGCAACCCCATGGACTGTAACCTGCCAAGATCTTCTATCCATGGGATTCTCCAGGCAAGAATACTGGAGTGGGTTGCCATTTCCTCCTTCAGGGGATCTTCCTGAGCCAGAGATCAAACCCACAGCTCTTGCAACTTCTGCATTGGCAGGCAGATTCTTTACTGACTGAGACACCAGGGAAACCCACGATTTTATAACCAACTTCGAAGTAAGCTTTTCCTCTTCTTTACTCAATTAAGATGACTCAGTAATTTAAATATGAATGTATAAAATATGTATACACTGAAAAGAATCTGTTTAATATTTTGGAATTCTATAAAAGATTTTGACAAGAAAGAGTATGAAATTTATTGTGGGAATAACTGATAGACCAAAATCCTGGAAGCAATGGGAGGGTGTGGTCCCAGGGATGCAGGGCTCAACTCAACTCTCTTTGGCTGGAATGAGGTCACATGCCCATTCTAATGCCAGTCCTGATGCCAGAAATAGGTCCACCAGTGAGGGGACACGGTCAGTCTCCATGAATCTCTAGAGAGGGCTGGACACCCAGATGAGATTGGGGCTTTGCCAGCAAAGAAGAAGGGAAGAATGGATGTTGGGTCACTCCCCAACTGATAAGTTTCAGCCTCAGACTCAAAGCACATGGTCAGCCTCCTTCCACACTTGTGTCCTATCTGTCTGAGATCCACCCCAGGCAGCCCATCCTCTGAAAAGGCCTGGCCTGCATGACTGCCCACCTTCCTTCTGTTCCAGGCTTCCCCTTTCGCCGTCCCAGGCTCCTGGCTGGGACCCCTAACTCTGACCCCACAGTGAGGTGGAAAAGAACAGCCTGAGTGGACAGTAAGGCCCTGACAAGATGCGGAGATGGAAGTGCTAACTCAGCATGTGTTCTGGGACCAGTGAGCAGGTTGGGAATTTTGGAAGAGGAGACACACTACAGAGCAGATAGATTGACCCATTTATTCAGTACATTTACGTCGAGCACCTGCCATGGGCCTGCTGGTGTGTGAGGTCTGGGGGCCATGATCCTGGACAAGATGGCCACACCAGTCGCTGGGCAGACGTTCCCAGAGCCCTCTCCAACCCTCCCTGCCATGCCCGGGAGGTGAACTGTTGGGGCCATATATCAGCCCCTCCCCCTCCCCGACTCTGCTCCCTTCCTGGTGGGTTTGGGCCATTTGAGGCAACACGAGGTGATCAGAGGAGGGAAGTCAGAGTGCATTTTTATCCTTAAGTTCTGCCCCTGTTGGATTTCTGCAGGTCCCCTCAAGCCCTCTTAATGACACGCTGTCTGCATATTTTATTACGTTGTATCGGTATGTCCATTTTGTCCACATGACAATATTTTCAGGTGGAACTTTTAGATGTTATCTTTCACTGGACTTGAATATTCTCACTTTTGTGAAATGGCTCAAAAAAAACAATATGTGTTTCCCTTTTATTATTTAATAACACATCACTGCAAATTATGATGCCTAAGCAAGTGTTTCTCGGAATGCATATCTGTGGGGGGTGATGGTGTTATATTCCTTCCTGATAAAAAGATGGGAAATCTAGATATCCGGGAAGTAACTGACAAAGTGTAGTCTACATCAAAATCTTACCCTCTGAATTATGAAAAGAAATGTGTTCACACACATGATGCTTTTAAAGAAACTCCTGTATAGAGTTTCAAAGGAACCATCTTTGGGTCAAATGTTTTAAATGTAAGTCCTTTTTCTTCAAAGGAGATAAATATAGATGATAGGAGAAGGGGGCGACAGAGGATGAGATGGTTGGACAGTATCACGACTTGATGGACATGAGTTTGAGCAAACTCTGGGAGATGGTAATGGACAGGGAAGCCTGGCGTGCTGCAGCCCATGGGGTTACAGAGTCGGACATGACTGAACGACAAAGTTGGTTGATAATGCAGTTCAGCTCCACCCAGGGAGTTTGCGGAATCAGAATTCATTCCGTCATTTAATTAGAAGCTCCATAATACTTTGTTTTTCACTAATTACTGGCTTTCTTTTTAAAAGAATGAAATGTGTATGACTCACCAACCTTCTTTCTTCTTTGCAGAAGGCCCTGCCTCCTTGTTATAGGGCTGAGCCACAGGAGGCCTTGGTATGTTGGCCCCAGCTTGTTCATTTCTTTACAGCAGCTGAGATGGGTTAGCTCAGAAACCTGCTGGAACCAAACTCAAATGCTTATACATCCAGTTGTTTTAAACATAGCCCCAGTAAGCAGATTTTTATCCATTTAGAATGTACTTGCTTTGCATACCCTGAGAAACTGTGCTTAACATCTTCTCACTAGAGATAAGATAAAGCTTCCAGCAGCTCTAAAGACCCAAGCTGCTGCACCCTTTGGAGTTCTCTGCCTGGAGATGTCACCTACCATGTAAACCCTGTCTCCCTGGTGGAGTTTCCTCACCCTCCTCATCTTCCGAGTTGTTGTCTCCTGCACAGGAGCCTCAGGGTGGTTCCAACCCCAGGGGACTCCCCGGTGCAGACCTGTCCAAGCAAAGTCTGTGTGGGCTACTGCCACCTGGTGGTCAGGTCTGTTTCCTTGCTCAACCCTGAAATCTCTTGAACCTTCTTACACTCCTCTGTCCAAAATCTATCCTCTATTTTTCCTTGAGAAAGTAAAAATTCGAACCAGGACAGCACATTCAAGGCCCCCAAATTCAGAAACTGAGACCCACAGGGTGACTTCCAAGAGTCTGTGCAGGTTGCCTTGGTGACGCAGGAATGCCCAGGACAGCATTCTGGGCTTGGCGTCTCAGATGGGAGCCCAAAGGTAGATTTCAGTTGGAAGAAGATGTTTCAAAAAGGTGAGGCTTAGCTCAAAATCCGGAGAAGGCAATAGCACCCCATTCCAGTAATTTTGCCTGGAAAATCCCATGGACGGTGGAGCCTGGTAGGCTGCAGTCCATGGGGTCGCTAGAGTTGGACACGACTGAGCGACTTCACTTTCACTTTTCACTTTCATGCATTGGAGAAGGAAATGGCAACCCACTCCAGTGTTCTTGCCTGGAGAATCCCAGGGACAGGGAAGCCTGGTAGGCTGCTGTCTAAGGGGTCGCACAGAGTCAGACACGACTGAAGCGACTTAGCAGCAGCAGCTCAAAATCAGAACCCAGAGAGGGGCTTGGAAGTTGTTGCTGTTTAAATTCACAGGTGAGGCAGCAGTCACATTCCTGGTCCTCTCATTCTGGAAAGCCCTGCTCCGTGGGGCCCGCAGGCTCTTCTCCATGTTTTTGGTTCAGCTGCTTTATTCTCTGTGTCAACAGGCAGGTGTTTTTCTCTGATGTGAGGTGCACATGTCACAGGTGGTCTCAGCAGCTTGATTTTGGGTGGTACTCTCAGCTCCTGTGCCTGAAACCAGCTTATCTGGAGTCTCCAAAAGAGGGCACCTGACCCCCCCCCCCAGCTACGTCCAATGTCCAGTTGGTGTAACAAGAGCTGCGGCTGGTGGTGAGGAGGGTCATGTGTGCAGGGTGGGCTTTGTGGACCCTCCCCTTGATCCAGTGGAAATGCCCACAAGGAGGGCCCCCAGACCCAGGTGGAAGGCAGGCAGCCTGGGGAGTGAGCAACCCATAGAGATTCAGGTGTAAGGACCAGACAAGGCCAGCAGAGCATGGCCCTCTGGGCTGGACCACACTTCCCATCCCCCCTCCTCTTGGCTGGCAAATGGACAAGGAAAGGACGTGGCTCCAGCAGCCTACCCCCAAAGCTGGACACCACTAGACATAAAAGAAGTTGGTGATGACTTTAACCATCACCAGGGAGCAGGACTGAGCTCCTCACACAATTACACACATGTACACAATGTGCACAATGCAACACACATATGAACACAACCATATACATGTACACAGAGGCAATACACTTGCACACACAATCACACAAGTACACAAATCACACACATGCACACACAGTCACACAGTACAGAAACCACATGACCTATCATTATGCATATTTACACATGCACATAAAACACATGTACACATAACCATACGGTACACAGGTTACACCAAAGCACACACATGCTCACATACATGTACAGTCACATGTGTACACACATACACATATAGATGTATCCACAAGCACACACATATGCACACATGAATGCATACACACATGCACACACAGAGCTTCTCAGCTGTCATTTTGTGATTCTTCTTCCCTTTTAAAATACAGTACTGTTATTTTTACTTTTATTTTAAGCACAGATAAAATGCACACACATGGGTGCAGAATGGAAACACCCAGTGTGCTTTTTCTGCGCCTCTGAGTGGATGCAGATCCCACATGTAAATACGGACAGTCCTAGGGCCTTGGCAAAGTTTACCTAAGCACGTGTGCGTGCCTGCATGTGTGCAAAGTGGCTTCCGTTGTGTCTGACTCTGCAACTCATGGACTGTGGCCCGCCAGGCTCCTCTGTCCATGGGATTCTCCAGGCAAAAATACTGGAGTGGGTTGCCATTTCCTCCTCCAGGGGATCTGCCCCATCCAAGGATCAAACCCATGTCTTCTGCCTCTCCTGCGTTGGCAGGTGGGTTCTTCACCACTAGCGCCACCTGGGAAGCCCAAGTGTATGTGCTTCTTTTCAGAAAAGGAAATAATGAGTTATTAAAGACAATGTAAAGATATTAACTATTGTACTGACTTTCAAATGACAGAACTGACCAGCTTTGGTAAACAAAGCAAATTTAGTTTTAGGATGTGGGCCAGTCACAGGGAAACTCAGAAAGACCACGTGGACCTTGGGGAAGCCTCCAACGCTGTCAGGCCCCTCCCACCTCACCTAGGCTCCACTCTGGGTGTTGATTTCAGGGCTTATCTCTTATCTCGCTCTGTTCCCAGTTCCCAGAGGAGGAAGGGGCTGTTATCTGCTGCTCCCAGAAAGAAAGAGTATAAACTTACATCTCTTTGTTCTTTTGCCAAATTCACAGGGATGCCCTTGACTTTCTTGGCTCCTTGGGGCTCCATCTTTAGACCACGAAGAGGCACAGAGGACGCGGCAACACCAAGGAGCCCGGCGGCCGTGATGTAACTAGATTCACAGATGGGGAGGCTGATTCTCGGAAAGTGCGGACAGGTGGTTGAGATGCTGGGGGCGGTGAGCTGGGGAGACAAAATTACAGCCCTCCGCTTCCGCAAACAGGCAACACAGAGGGGGAAAACCTATAATCACACCATTAAAGATAATAGTTGGAACATTTGAATGCCATTTTTTTTCTCACTGATAAAGGGCACTTTCTATTCAGACTTTCAGAAATAGGGATAGGATAATGAAGGTATTTTAAAGTTTTTTCTTTTAAACATTTTTGTGTATTTTCTAAATTCTTAAGAGTTCACTTTTATAATCTAAAAAAATAACCTATATTTAAAAATAAGAGATATTTCAAGAGACAGCCAAGTCTTCTGAACACTTGTAACTTGTGTTACCAGTTACATGAATCATGCAGAGAACATATGACTCATGAATTGCCATCATGAAATAACTTTATCTGTCGTTGTTCTTTTAAATTTCTCCAGTGGAACAAGCTTTTCTCTGTGCCTGGGTAAAAGCTGGGGCAGCCAAGCAGTATTCTGACTTCTGGAAATCACTTTAGTCATGCAAGTTGTCTCAATACAGAAACGAGTATTTCCAGTGGCCTGCAATTTTCTAAACTCAAACTTGATATCATTGAGGTGTCTCTTCTCTAGCAGGTGTGTTATCTGGGGAAGTGTGCTGCTGAGGAAAGGGTGACAGTTTCTCACCACCAACCCTACAGTTTAGCGTCTTTGTCTGGAACCTCAAGTTGGCCTGTTTCCCTTCTCATCTTAGGGTCTCGGCCCAAACCCGCACTTTTATACTGTATTATACAGAACCTGCCTGCCAATGCAGGAGACTCAAGAGACATGGGTTCCATCCCTGGGTTGGGAAGATCCCCTGGAAATTGTGGAGTGGAAAATGTCAACTTGCTCCGGTGTTCTTGCTTGGAAAATCCCATGGACAGAGGAGCCTGGTCAGCTACAATCCATAGGGTTGCAGAGTCAGACACGACTGAGGACGGACACACACACACACACACACACACACACACACACACACATACTCACACACACTTCAAATTGACCCCCCTTTTTCTTTTCTTTCTTCTCTCTTTCTTTCCTGCCTTCCTTCTGGCTTGCGGTATCTTAGTTCTCTGACCAGGGATTGAACCCGTGCCCTTGGCAGTGAAAGTATGGAGTCCTGACCACTAGGCCGTTAGGGAATTCCCCCTTTTATTTCTTTAATTTTAAAAAGTAGATATAGATGCACCCTTACAAGCTGCTTTTAGTAGAAAAGTGTTAAATGCAAACTGACTTGGTTGTTGGTTGGTCCATGCATCCGTGAACACTGGACAGCTGAGGGTTGCGTCCTGCGGTGCTTCAAACTGGAAGTGAGCGTGCCTGTAATGTCTGCACTCTGGGGTTTAAAAAGGAGTGCATCAAAACTGCTTATTCTACACTCAGCTTGTTCAGAGTCAGAAGGCAGGAAAGGACTGCTGATGGCCTTATGAATAATGTATCCCTTTGTGTCCAGCAAGTAAGCAAATGAGCAGGTACACAAGGATTTAAAACTTTGGAAGATTGTACCTCAATCGAGATTATGTATAGGTTTCTTCTTTGTCTCAAATATTCTTTTACATGTATGTACTGATGTTCATGTTTTAAAGAAAATAAAAACAGCTTTCTCTTTTCCTTCCTTGAAAGGAAGCACTCGAACTTGAAGCTTAAACTGGACAGCGCTGTTAACACTGCATGTGTTTGCTGGTGTCAGAGGTGTGGCCTGTCTGCTCTCCATGTGAGGGCGGCCCTCAGTGACCCGCAGGGCGTCTGCAGGAAGGCTGGGTGCAGGACCCTCTGTCACCCAGACCACATGTGCTTCTCCTACCGCTGCTTTAACTTCATTTCCCAAGGCTGAGGTCACTGCTTTCCATGGGGACTGGTCATTTCATCTGGAATAATGGCTTGTTAATGTGGAACTGGGGCTTTCTGCCACAAAAGTTAATTTTTTGTATGCTTTCAAAACCGCACTCTCCCTACCTATTAGGAGGCTGGGCACAAATGCTCTTTGTAACATATCTTGAACGTGGGTGTGCAGAGAATCCTGACCACTTGATGCTGGTGCTGACGTGCAGAGAAGCAGCAGATCCCAACGACTGCCGAGCGTGCTCTGAATCTGTGAGTTACACAAAATTGAGTGTGAATGGTTGCTATGCCAGGTGGAACATGTTGACAGAAGAGAGGAATATTCAAGAGATCTTTTTAGATGTTTTCAATTTGCTTAGCGTTAAATGTAGTCTCTGAATAAACTTAAAATGTGCTTATCCCAGCACGTCAGAATTCTCACCGAAAATGGTAAATAACGTTTAGTAGAAAATTACTTTGCTTTGTGGCATTGCCTGTCCTACCCTAAATGAGGTGTAAATACTTTTCTAATTTAGGAAAAACAGTGAGAAGATTTTCCTGTTCCAGAAAGGCAATTTCACCTCCACTCGAAAGAACTGGAGTGCCTTAGAGAGAACATCTCAACAGGAGAACACGGAGTTCAGAGAATTTCTGGAATGTCGTATCAAGGCTACAAGGAGAGGCTGGATTGGGCTGGACCTGTAACTGTAAGGAAGAGGATGTGACTACAGAGATGATGTCATTTGTAGCTGCTTCCGCTGTGCAGGGAGACATCCTGGGGTCAGCTCTCGTCCTGCAGGGACGGAGGGAGGGCTGTGGCTGCCTGCATTGCTTTGGACCCCTGACAACTTCCCCTGGGTTCCTGGAGCGTGCACTGCAGCCTTAGCCAATTTCCCCTGAGATGGTGAGAGCAGGTGGAACCATAGGCACATGTATCCCTGAAGCTCATAGCTCTGCAAAGAGCCAATGAGTGGAACCCAGCAGTTCTCTGAAGCACACAACTTCAATAAGCCACATCCTTGAGGGGAAGATAAGGATTCACAGATACACAGTACTCTGTATAACATAGATAAGCATATACACAATGGAATATTACTCATCCATAAAAAGGAACGCATTTGAGTCAGTTCTGATGAGGCGGATGAACCTAGAACCTATTATACAGAGTGAAGTGAGTCAAAAAGAGAAAGATAAATATTGTATTCTAACGCATATATATAGAATCTAGAAAAATGGTACTGAAGAATTTACTTGCAGGATAGCAGTAGAGAAACAGACATAGAGAATGGGCTTATGGACATGGGGAGAGGGGAGGAGAGGGTGAAATGTATGGAAAAAGTAACATGGAAACTTACATTACCATATGTAAAATAGATAGCCAACATGAATTTGCTGTATGGCTCAGGAAACTCAAACAGGGGCTCTGTATCAACCTAGAGGGGTGAGGTGGGGTGGGAGATGGGAGGGAGATTCAAAAGGGAGAGGATATATGTATATCTATGACTGATTCTTATTGGAGTTTGACAGAAAACAACAAAATTCTGTAAAGCAATAATCCTTCAATTAAAAACAAATAAATTAAAAAATTGTGAACATAAAAAAAAAAACCAACATAAATAAGCAACAAGGACCTCCTGTATAGCATAGGGAACTATAATCAATATCTTGCATAGGGAACTATAATCAATATCTTGTAAGAACCTATCATAGAAAACAATCCAAAAATAAGAATATGTATACCTGGATTACTGCTGTACACCTGAAACCAACAACATTGTAAATTAATTATACCTCAGTTAAGGAAAAGAAGTCCAATCCGTCCTCCCCTTCGTTCACCTGAGGGACAGGTGACCACTGAACTTCTCCCCAGAGGGGCCCCCTGGTGGGATTAACCAGGCCCAGCCGAGCCCTGCCTGTGATTACTGTTTACCTGGACTTCTGTGGTTCCCCTCGTGACAGCCCATCTACATAATGAGGGGGCCCCTCGCCAGGTCCAGTTTAGATTCTGACTCATGATGTTTCACTGAGTCAAACTCCCGTTGTGTCTGCTCCTGGCTGACCTCACCTTCGTGATCACAAGAATGCAAGTCATTCCTGGTCCTTCCAGGTTCCTCTCTGGCCCTGCTCCCCCTTCTGCCACTTCCTCCCCCACCCAAACTGGCAACTATCCAGGCTCTCTGCTTCTGCTCCTCAGTCCTGGGACTTTTTCTCTTTCCAGAGGAACTTTCCCTCCCATTCATACTGCCCAGTACCTTCTACTCCAGAGGGCTCGTGTACCTTTCTAATGTTTTTAATTTCCTACCAAAAAGCAACTGCTCTTTTATCTTGTTGGTTCATCCTGTTTCACTTCTTTCGTGTCATTATTTTATTTTCTTCTCATGTTATTCTTTTCTTAAAAAAATAATTTTGGGTATTTATTTTGGCTGTGCTGGGTCTTCACTGCTGCACGCTTTTCTCTAGTTGTGGCAAGTGGGGGCTATCTCTAGTTGCAGTGTGCAGCCGCTTATCATGGTAACTTCTCTTGTTTTGGGCACAGACCCTAGGGTGCACAGGCTTCAGTAGCTGCCCCTTCAGGGCTTTAAAGCACAGGCTCAGCAGTTGTGGCACCCAGGCTTAGTTGCTCCTTGGCACGTGGGATCTTCCTGCATCAGGGATCGAACCTGTGTCTCCTGCATTGGCAGACAGATTCTTTATCACTGAACCGCCAGGGACGCCTTCCTCGTGTTATTAGATATAAGAAAAATATTGATGCCTTCTGCTTGCATGTATACAAGTCAGAGGGCCTTCTCCCTTCCGCAGAGTGACTCAGGTCTCAAGGCGCATACCTGATCAGAGCATTCAGACTGCACTCTGCTTTGCCTGCCTCCGCCAGTGCAGGGGCCAGAGTGGTCCTGTGTGACCCTCTACAGCACGATGTCAAGCCTGATGCTGAGAGGCACCCAAAGCTTAGGAAGCCAGAGTAGACCATCCAGCAGCCGGAACCACATGGTCTGCTTAGAGCAAACACTAGGGCCTAACCTAGGTCTCCATGCCCTCTTGTTTCCATCAGCACTTGTTGTGGGAAGATGGGCCCATTGACAGTATGCTTTTTGCATGTGTGTCTGTCTTGCCTGGGAGAAGATGGTTGAGTTAAGGTACAGGTAGATTACTCTGAATGACTAAGAACCAGAAAATCTGAGTTTCCTCCTGGCAGATGAAGTCTGGGGATCCTGGTATGTGGAGAAGAGGAGAAACGGGGAAGGGTTAGGAGAGCAGAAGGGTGCTATTGGGGGAGGGGGTTAGGGGTGGACTTTGGGAGGAAGTGACCAATGGACTTTGAGAGCAATGATGCTTCTCAAGTAACATCACTTTTGTTAATATCTATATGCTGTAAGTCACTTCTACATTAACATATATCATTGTTACTTTAACATTCTTATTTTTTAGTTCTTTTTAAAAAATAGTAATAATATAGCTTACACATATATTATTTTACTGTTTTTTTTTAAAATTTCTTGGTCGCACCAAAGGGCATGTGGGATCTTAGGTCCCCAACCAGGGATTGAACTCGCGCTCGCTGCATTAGAAGCACTGAGTCCCAGTGACTGGACCACCAGGGAATTCCCTGTGTATTACCCTTCAAATTTAGAACAGTCACTCACTTGCTTATTTCACTTTCAAAATAATTTCTTTTGTGAGGGCATCAGATATGTTCCTGAGTTGAAGACAGTCTAGGCAATGATTTATGCTCGTTGTGTGAAGGATAACAAGGGCTGTGAGGTCACTGCTGGCATCATGGTTCCAAGTTACTAATCCTCTGCAACACTCAGTAAACAGCTCAATTAAACTTCGACAGAGGAGGCAAGAATATACAATAGGGAAAAGACAGTTTCTTCAGCAAGTGGTACTGGGAGAGCAGGACAGCCATATGTAAATCAACGAAGTTAGAACACATCCTCACAGCAGACACAAAAAATAAACTCAAAATGGCTTAAAGATTAAACATAAGACACAACACCATAAAACCCCTAGAATAGATCATAGGCAAAACATTCTGAAATAAAGTGTACCAGTGTTTTCTTAGGTTAGTTCCTCAAGGCAATAGAAATAAAAACGGAAATAAACAAATGGGACCTAATCAAACTACCAGGCTTTCGCACAGCAAAGGAAATCATAAACCAGACAGACAACTTACAGAACGGGAGAAGATGTTGGCAAATAATGTGACTGACAGGGCCTTAATTTCCAAAATATACAAACAGCTCATACTACTCAACAACAACCAACCAACCAGATTGAAATATGGGCAGAAGACATATTTCCATAGAAACTTCTCCAAAGAAAATATACAGATAGCCAATAGGCACATGAAAAAAATGCTCAACATTGTTAATTATTAGAGAAATGCAAATCAAAACAACAATGAGGTATCACCTCACTCCGACCAGAATGGCCATCATCAAAAAGTCTACATGTAACAAATGCTAGAGACGGTGTTGAGAAAAGGGACTCTCCTACATTGCTGCTGGAAAGGTAAGTTGGTGCAGCCACTATGGAAAACAGTATGAAGGTTCATCAGAAAAGTAAAAATAAAATTACCGTATGATTCAGTAATCCCACTCCTGGGCATGTATCTGGACAAAGTGAAGTGAAGTGAAGTGAAGTTGCTCAGTCGTGTCCGACTCTTTACAACCCCATGGACTGTAGCCTATCAGGCTCCTCTGTCCATGGGATTTTCCAGGCACGAGTGCTGGAGTGGATTGCCATTTCCTTCTCCAGGGGATCTTCCTGACCCAGGAATCGAAGCTGGGTCTCCTGCATTGCAGGCAGACGCTTTACGGTCTGAGGCACCCGTGAAGCCCCATCTGGACAAAACTGTACTTCAAAAAGATACAAGCTCCCCTGTGTTTATAGAAGCACTGTTCACAACAGCCAAGACATGGAAACAACTTGAATGCCTATCCACAGATGAATGAATAAGGTAGATGTGGGGCATATATACAATGGAATACTACCCAGTCATGAAAAGGATAAAATAATGTCATTTGTAGCATGGACAAAACTAGAGATTATCACACTAAGTGAAGTAAGGCAGAAAGAGAAAGACAGATACCATATGACAACACTTATATGTGGAATCTAAAACACGATACCAATGAACATATCTATGAGACAGAGATAGACTCACAGACATAGAGAGCAGACGTGGTTGCCGAGGAGGAGGGGGTACGGGGAAGGAAAGGAGTGGGAGGTTGGGGTTAGCAGATGTAAGCTTTTATACACAGACTGGATAAACAACAAGGTCCTACTGTATAGCACACAGTGCTATATTCAGTATTTGATGATAAACCATAATGGAAAAGAGTATTAAAAAAGAATATATGTATGTGTACAACTAAACAACATTGCTACACAGCAGTAATTAACACAACACTGTAAATCAACTATACTTCAGTAAAAAAAAAGAACAATCTTTTGGACTCTGTGGGAGAGGGAGAGGGTGGGATGATTTGGGAGAATGGCATTGAAACATGTATAATATCATGTATGAAATGAATCGCCAGTCCAGGTTCAATGCATGCTGCTGGCTTGGGGCTGGTGCACTGGGACCACCCAGAGGGATGGTATGGTGAGGGAGGAGGGAGGAGGGTTCAGGATGGGGAACATGTGTGTACCTGTGGCAGATGCATGTTGATATATGGCAAAACCAACACAATATTGTAAAGTTAAAAAATTAAACTAAATTAAAAAAAGCCTCTAACAATTTATAAGCGGATGTGATTACTTCTAGAATTAAGTTAAAAATTATTTCTATGAAAAATTCTGTTAAAGAAGTAAATGTTGAAACAGAAAAACAGATGTTTCTTATTTTAAAAAGCACATCTTAATTTAGCTCAGCAAATTGTACAATAGTGTTGGAAAGCAGGAGTGGGTGGGGATCTATGTGGGTCTGTACCACCTTTGACCCTGGCGGTTCCTTGGAGGTTGAGACCCTGCCCTGTGCAAAGGGAGAGAATTGATCTCAATTAAGAAACTTCAAGTTAAGCAGCAGGGCACTCCCATAGCCAGATATGAAAGGCAAGAGATATTAATTCCATTTGGGGATCAATGCTAATATGCAACACCTCAAAGACGTTTCAGCTGCCTATAAAAAGACACGAAGTGCAGCTTACTATCTTTGTAATAATAAGCATTTGGTCTGGCTTCAAACGCATTCTTTTCTGATACACTGTTTTTTCTTTTTCTGTTTTTTTTTTAATATAAATTTATTTATTTTAATTGGAAGCTAATTACAATATTGTATTGGTTTTGCCATACATCAACATGAATCTACCACGGGTGTACAAGTGTTCCCCATCCTGAACCCCCCTCCCACCTCCCCTCCCCATACCATCCCTCTGGGTCATCCCAGTGCACCAGCCCCAAGCATCCTGTATCATGTATCGAACCTGGACTGGCGATTCATTTCATATATGATATTATACATGTTTCAATGCCATTCTCCCAAATCATCCCACCCTCTCCCTCTCCCACAGAGTCCAAAAGATTGTTCTATATATCTGTGTCTCTTGCTGTCTTGCATACGGAGTTATTGTTACCATCTTTAAAAATTCCATATATATGTGTTAGTATACTGTATTGGTGTTTTTCTTTCTGGCTTACTTCACTCTGTATAATAGGCTCCAGTTTTATCCACCTCATTAGAACTGATTCAAATATATTCTTTATAATGGCTGAATAATATTCCATTGTGTATATGTACCACAGCTTTCTTATCCATTTGTCTGCTGATGGACATCTAGGTTGCTTCCATGTCCTGGCTATTGTAAACAGTGCTGCGATGAACATTGGGGTACATGTGTCTCTTTCAATTCTGGTTTCCTCGGTGTGTATGCCCAGCAGTGGGATTGCTGGGTCAAAAGGCAGTTCTATTTCCAGTTTTTTAAGGAATCTCCACACTGTTCTCCATAGTGGCTGTACTAGTTTGCATTCCCACCAACAGTGTAAGAGGGTTCCCTTTTCTCCACACCATCTCCAGCATTTATTGCTTGTAGACTTTTGGATAGCAGCCATTCTGACTGGCGTGAAATGATACCTCATTGTGGTTTTGATTTGCATTTCTCTGATAATGAGTGATGTTGAGCATCTTTTCACATGATACACTACATTTAAAACAATACTGCAATTCTACTTAGATTTACACAGCTAGATTACACAGCTAGATCATATTCATTTCATTAAAACAGCAAAAACTTTTTTTTATAATTAACCAGGTTAAATGGACATGAGTTTGAGAAAACTCGAGAAGATACTGAAGGACAGGGAAGCCTGGCATACTGCAATCCATGGGGTCGCAAAGAGTGGGGATGCAACTGAGCAACTGAACAACAGTAAAGATTAAATTAGCCCAGTCAAGAAGAAGAAAAGAGGCATTTTCCTCTTTCCTTTCTCTATTAGTGTTGTAACTGATAAAAGGCATTAAATACAAATTTCCAAAAACCACTGTCCTGGAATGATAGACACCAAGAGGTGATGTCTGTCTCTGTGTAGGTGATCTCCATGGTTATTCAGCTACTTTTATTTCACAGGACCTATTTAGTAAACTTAGAGATCATGCTTATAATACCTAAAAGTTGATTAATTTAGAAGAAAAAAAACCCAGTCTTTCAATTACCTTATAGACAGACTACATTTTTATTACATTAACCCATTGTTTAAAAATAGGATGGTACAGTCTGTGTTCTGATCCTAAAATAGCACAGTCGGTAACATGAGACAGGAAAAGGTGTTTGTTTGCATCACTGTTTTTACCCGTTTAACAGATAATTCTTCTTTTTCTGGTCTTTTTTTCACTGGAGGTTGGCACTAAGTTTGCCAGACCTGATCCCCCATGCCAAGTCCTCCCTCGTTCCTACACAGACTCCTGGGGAGCAGAGTCTAGGCTTAGCTCTGGCCCTGTGAGGACACCATCCAAGCAGAATGCACCAGCCAGTTGCTGTGGTAAGCTTCCAGGAGGATCCAGGACTTGTGGCAGACTTTAATCATTTGCCAAATGTTAACATTAAGAAAAAAAGTAGGGACTTCTCCCAAGGCAGGGGCCTGGGTTCGATCCCTCATCAGGGATCCCACATGCTGCAACTAAAGATCCTGAATGCCACAATGAAGATTAAAGATTCTGCATGCAGCGACTAAGATCTGGTGCAGCCAAATGAATTAATATTTAAAAAAAGAAAGTGCCCCTTCATGGGAGGGCAGGTTTGAGGATGGTAAGGTATATGGCAGCTGAAGCCCGTATGAGGAAGAGCATGGCTTACATCTGTGAGCCAACACAGTATTGCAAAGGAAATATCATGTACCTGCTTGATGAGAAATTCACTTTTATCTGGGTCCTATAATTAGGAGTAGATGTTGCTATATACAATAGCAAACCCCTAAAGTAAAAGGGGCTTAGAAAGTTAGAAGTTTATTTTTGTGCTTGGAGTTAACCTACACTGGCTAGAGTTAAATAACCTTCCTTTCATATGACGGAGCGACTTTCACTTAAGCACTTAATTGGTAGGCAATTTAATTTTGGCAACTCATGAAATTTTCCCAAGAAAAGTTTGCTGTCCTCTCCCCGTCTGAAGACACAAAGGGAGGCAGTTAGCAGAGCCCAGAGCAGGCAGCTCTGAGCTACTAGGGCTGCCTGGTGGGAGCTTTGCTTCGAGGGACCCAGCCAAGCAGAGCAATTTGGTGGAAACACACATACCTGTCCTTCTTCCCCTTGGCCCTCTGACCTGCGGTGACCTCCCTTTTGTGGCTGAACCTAACACAAAGCCAGACAACAGGGAGGGAGGTTGATGTTGGCTTCCAGGTCAGCCCCTGGGACACAGAACTGTGTGGAGAAGGTGTGGAGTGGGCTGGGGACAGTGGAAGAGATACATCTCCTGCAGAGATGATCAGGTGATATGCTTGAAGCCGAGATAGGAAGGAGCAGACTTATGATTAAAAAACTCAGGTCTTTAAGACTCATTTAAATGCTCTTTCTGCTTCACCTTGGGGAGGAGTGAATAAGAGCTAATCAGAGTGTGAATGTGGCCGCGGAGATTTCTTGCTTCACTTCACCATGAAGATGAAAATTACAGCGCATTGCTCAGGCTACAGCTTTAGGAAGATCTTGACGTGGTCATTTAAGCCTCAGGGTTTAAGCCTCTAAATGCAAAGTGGCTTTAGGCAAGGGATAAAAGGAACAAACACACGTAGCACAATGAGCAGCAGGCTCTTCATCTTTCACTGTTTCCTGGTTTCCATTATACAAAGTTAAAGTTTTAGAAGTAGTAGAAGGAGTTTAAGTGTATGTGTGTATGTGTGTTTAAATCATTTCTGATTTACTATAAAAGAACAGAGATTGCTGGTTTTCCATCACAACCAACTTTTTAGCAGTCGAAGTGCTGGATAACAGCTTTAGTATTGTCATTTGGAAGTTATGTGCTTTTTACAAAATTGTCCTAAGATTTTATTTTGGAGACTATAATACCCTAAGTGACAATAGTCAGTTGATTCTGAACCCTTCAGTGACATTTCACTGTGTTTTCTATTTTTTAAAAATTGGAGTATAGTTGCTTTACAATGTTTATGTATATTGCTTTTATGGACAGTGGAAACGATAATCCTTTCTTAGCTGGGCTTGCATAGAGAGCACACACTGACCCAGACCTCTCAGTCTCCCCACCCTGAGTATCCAAGGGTGTAATGAAATCAAGGTCAGCTGCTATACTTTCTGCCTGAATTCAACTAGAGGGGGACTCACCCAAAAGCAGAGTATTGAGAATGTGAGTAAAGTGATCGATCTCTGAAAACTGAAGTTGAAGCCCATTCTTTTTAAAGGGATCCCTATATATTTATATATATTTTTTATATACATATATTATATATATTATATATGTAGGGATATCTGCTGCTGCTGCTGCTAAGTCGCTTCAGTCGTGTCCGACTCTGTGCAACCTCATAGACAGCAGGCTACCAGGCTCCCCCGTCTCTGGGATTCTCCAGGCAAGAACACTGGAGTGGGTTGCCATTTCCTTCTCCAAGGGATATCTATATATATATAGACACTCTCAGAGCTCCAGCTTCAGCTTCAGCATCAGTCCTTCCAATGCATATTAAGGGTTGATTTCCTTTAGAATTGACTGTTTCGATCTCCTTGCTATCCAAGGAACTTTCAGGAGTCTTCCCCAGCACCACAGTTTGAAAGCATCAATTTTTTCGCACTCAGCCTTCTTCATGGTCCAACTCTCACATCTGTACATGACTACTAGAAAAACCATAGCTTTGACTAGACAGACCTTTGTCAGCAAAGTGACGTTTTTGCTTTTACTGTGCTGTCTAGGTTTGTCTAGCTTTCCTTCCAGATGACCCACATACTCAGTCCATCACAACAGGACCCATGCAGCTCTCATAGGGGGAACTCCTAGCACCAATAGCTAAGCAGGTTGGGCCAAGTTCAGGGTCCCACTCTGGGGGTCCTTGGATACTCTGCCTTTTGGCACCTTCCCAGCTACAGCCTGGGGAGGGGGCTGTATCGGAAGTCAGGTCTAGTGCACTGCTAGGAGGGGAACAGCAAGGCAGGACTGTGGATTTAAGGTTTACCTGTGCCCTTCGACCCTCTCTCAGATCGTGCCAATAATTTAACCCAAGATTTAAAAGGCTGGTTAAATGCAACAGTTTTATCTCCACATGGCACTAATATTCATCATGTTTTAAATAGTAAATATTTATTTTTTGTAGTACAAATTATCGCAGCCCCTAGGATGGAAACATCTGAAGCTGGAGAATAGAGAAAAGGAGAAACTGCTCAGTAAGATCAGGAGGGCTTCATGGGTGGCACAGTGGCAAAGAATCCACCTGCCATTGCAGGAGACTTGGGCTCGATCTCTGGTCAGGAAGGATCCCACACGACTCGAAGCTACTAAGCCCGTGCACCACGGTTGAGCCTGTGCTCCAGAGCCGGCACTCCACAACGGGAGAGCAGCACCTGCTCCCTGCAACTAGAGTAAAGCCCTCGCAGCAGCAAAGACCCAGCACAGCCAAAAATAAAGAAAAGAAAGAAAGATTAGATTAGGAGGAAGAGATGAAAGCTTATTTTAGATGCAGACGCGAGCCCTCAAAGAGATGCTTGTGGAGTCTGTGGTGCACAGGAAGAGCCGTGCAGGCGTGGGGGGTGAGGCGTGGGCACCTCCTGCCCTCACGGCTCCTTCACCTGTGCTCTCAGGACCAATCACTTCTACACTCATCACTGCCGGCATCATCACGACTCAGAAGATGGAGCAGAATGAGGGCAGGAAATGGATGTGAGCTATGGAGACTTGGAGCAGTGAGGATTAGGGCGTACCTGGTATCATAATTAGTCCCAACACAGCCAGTAAACAAAGATGGAGCACATCAAAGCAAGGCTTCTACTAAAAATCCCATGACTAAAAATACTAAAATTCTTGTCCTACAATGAAGCCGAAATCGTTTTTTTTTAAATAGACATTGCTTCCTGGAAGAGCTTTCCAAGCAAACTAACTTCTAATCCTGCTATAAATTCATGCCTAATATAATATTTCTTTTCTGCATGGGAGAATAAAATGATTCGGTCTGTGAGTAAATAGAAAAGTGAATTGGAGTTTGGCGTTCACGTGAAGTACAAATAAAGTCATAAAATTAATGTGCAGTGAGAGATTGGCCTTTATGACAGCATAGAAGAAAATGCACCAATAATAAATTTGCTCAAAGGATAAACTATTTTTTTCTGCTTAAAGCCCATCTGGCTGTCACCTTGAAATGAATATTTATTAAGGGAATAAAATAAAAGCATTTTAAATCCACTGAAGCAATGTGTTTAAATATATATGATGACAACAATAATAGATGATGAGATGGACTGGATTTTTAAAATAACAGAATAAATCACATGCTCCAGGAAAACTGTGTTAGGAATATGTCTTTGGCATCAAAGGCACAGGTCTTCAATCAAAATGGGAAGCCAGTGAAGGAAGAGAGGACCAGTTTTGGGGAATGGGGTATGTGCTGGTACTTCAGAAGGACCTCAGTCCATCAGTTAGCCAGATGCCTGGGCTGGTACCCCAGCCGGATGATGTACTAGAAGTTCTCCATATGACGCCCTGCACACGTGCTCTGGGCGACGTCCCCTCCCACATGGCCCGTGGCTCTGCTCCAAGCCACTCTTCTCTAAGACACTCGCCTCGCTCACCTGGCACAGTGCCATCACTGAGGAGCATGGAGAACACAGGACCACCGTCATGTCCTGCACGGACACAGACAAGACCCTGCGCTTCCTTCTCAGCAGCAGCTTCTACCTCCTGATAACATCGATGGGTTCAACCTGGTCATCCTGGCCTATCTGGCACTGGCCTGGTGTCCGTGCTGGGGGTGCCTGGAGGGGATTTCATCCTCAGGACCTTGAGCCACACAAGTCTCTCTCTTCATCTGACTCTCCTCAAAGCCAGGCATGGATGACATTTCAACCCCTGGGAACCTGGACTGATCTTGCAATTAGCCCCCAGTGGTGCCTTGTTACTCAACACTGACCTGCCTGGTCCTGCAGTTTCATCTTCTATTGCTACCTTCATCTTCAGTAATCAGATTATGGTCCCTGGAGTGGACACCTGTTTGCTGCCAGAGCCCTCCCTGCCCCCTCCCCTGACCCCCGCCCCGCTCCTGATAAGTATTAAGTTTTCATTTGTTTTGTTTGGGTATTTAAAACCAGCCCTTCCTCTGTTCTCAGCCATGGGGTTTGAGTGGGCCTGACTCCATCTTCTAGTCTAGGGGTCAATTTGAGTATTCCTGCCCCCCACTAGATCCCAGTGCCAGGGATGTAGGTCAAGGAGGGGCCACGAGGTCCCCCGTCATGCTGACTCACCCAGGGGTAGCCCATGGCCTCAGCTTGCCTGATCATAGAGAACTCAGGCCCATTTTGGGGAACCTACATGTTTTGTCCTTGGGCTCAGGGGTGCATGGATAGGAGGCTCGGAGCTGCCGCAGCCATAAGGTGGAGTGCCTGGAGCTCCACCATAGGT
This sequence comes from Tragelaphus eurycerus, assembly GCA_935064755.1. Lineage (NCBI taxonomy): Eukaryota > Metazoa > Chordata > Mammalia > Artiodactyla > Bovidae > Tragelaphus > Tragelaphus eurycerus. The sequence goes on from CAKXYN010000023.1 coordinate 22,610,263, forward strand.
TCAGTGAGACCCTGAGAAGGTGCCTAGCCAGTGTATGTGGAGCTCAGAGATGGCTCCTGCTGACAGTGAGTCCTAGATCAAGCTATACCTAAAAGTATCCTCAGACTTTGCAGTTATGTAAATGGAAGACTGCCTTCTTTGGCCTAAGCCAGTAAGACCAGAGCGGTTGGTTGTCCATCACTTGCAACCTAAAGAATCCTGACATGTCCTTCTTTTAGCCACTTTCACGATTATTTCTCTCAGTCTTCTTGTTTCCTGAAAGACTAATCACATCATTCAGCTTTTCTGCCCTAACCTCTCACTTGACTGTTGTGCCCCTTCAGGTGTGCTGCTCACATGTACATTTCTGCTATCTGTAAAGTGATTTATTCCCTAGTCCAAAGAGCCCCTCAAATATTCCTTCCAATTGGAACTTTCATGGATCAAAGGATAGTTTCCAGTTTTATAAAACCATAGTGCTCATACTCATATCCATAAAAATCCTAACAAATGAGAAAAATTGGGAGAAAGATTGCACTAAAAGCAATCCAGCAAATACCTAGCGGCTGTGCTCCTGTATATCCCTCTAGAGTCACAGCGTGGACCCTCCCATTTAGAGACCCCTGTCCACCATCTCTGAGTCCCTACTTGCAGGCCAGAGGGTTGGGCACATGACCCAGGCTAAGTCCATTCCCTCTGGCCACAGTGGTTGATTCAGAGATGGACATGAGGTCCAAAGAGGCTTTTTCAGTGTCTTCACTGGGATTTAAGATCTAAACTACTAGAATTGTACACTATGGTAACATATGTTCATGACCCTACCAGAGATGCATAAAGAAAGTTATATACCATAAGAGGGAAAGAGGCCAGTGCATAAAAGGAGGGTGAAAAGCAGAGCCAATAAACAGAGAGTCAGAGAGAGAATTGAGATATAGCTTCTGGATTTAGATAAAACCATTATATTCTTCAACATGAGCCAGTGAATTCCCCCCTTTCCCCTGCCAGTTCTGTCCATTTGCCTGGAAAGGAAAGGTAGTTTAAAAACCCTTCTGTCTCTAATTTAAAAATTTCATGTAATTGTGGTATGTCAGTAGAGAATTAATGTGTAATTAATGGTTATACATCAGGAAGTCCCACTAAAGACAGGAAATTAATTTAAATGAATAAGTACTTTGTAAAAACCAGGCATCTATTTACTCATGACTCCAGGCGAACATGGATGTTAATATTTTGTCATATTCGCTTCAAATTATTATGTTTTTAAGACATGAAACATTACAGTGAATGTCCTTCTCCTTCTCCAGTAGTTTCTTCTGGTAAATTCTCCTATCAAAGTTATTTTAAATTGGTTTTCTGTCACTTGCAACTGGAAGTTTTTACTAATAAATATGCTTCTCATCCCACTTCAGACAGCTCCAGAGCTGAGACTTGCTTGAATCTTCATCTCTGATGGTGTCTGACAAGCTGTTGGTGCATAACGAATATTAAATAACAGCAACAACTGTTGTTTAGCTATCTGCCAAGTCACAAGGTTGAAACAGCATAATATTCAGGGGTTTTTAGCTTAAAAAAACCAACTATATCTAGAAGAAAGATAAGAATGTCTTTTATCATAGCAGGAGATTTCCTCTTTGTTTAATTTCAAGGTAAGCTCTCTGTTTTTCTGGTTCAATTTTAAAAAGCAGTATTTCTTTCACCAAAATCACACATAGCAAAAGAAAAAAAATAAGTAAATTGGACTTTGTCAAAAGTACAAATTTTGTACATCAAAGGATACTATCATGAAAATGAAAAGACAAACATCTGAATGTAAGAAACTATTTGAAAATAGTATATCTAACAAGGGAGTAATATCCAAAATATATGAAGAAATCCTACAACTCAACAACATAAAACCAAGCAAACCAATTTGGAAATAGACAAAGAAATGAATAGACATTTCTCCAAAGAAGATATACAGATGGGCTATGAACACATGAAAAGATGTTCAATATCACACATCTTAAGGAAAATGAAATCAAAACCACAACGGCCTACCACTTCACACTGATTAGGCTGGTGAAGACTCTGGGCTCCCGATGCAGGAGGCCCAGGTTCGATCCCTGGTCAGGGAACTAGAGCCTGCATGGCGCAACTAAGCATCCCATGTGCTGCAAGCAAGACCCAGCACAGCCAAATTTAAAAAAAAAAAAGGTAAATTTCAGTATGTATCAATTTATTCTACCATGGTAACAACAAAGCAAAGGTTCTTAAGGAAAACTTATAGAGACAGGCAGCAGATTAGTGGTTGCCTGGGGCAGGGGGCTAGGAACAGGGATGAGCAGTCAGTGGGCAGGAGAAGTTGGTGGGGGTAGCAGGAGACAGAAATGCTCTGAAACTGATTTATGATCGCACTGCTTCCACTTTCTAAACAGCACTGAATTGTGTACTTGAAATGGGTGAATTATATGATCTGTAAAATATGCTTCAATAAGGTTGTATAAAAGAAGCAATGTTTCCAGCAATGTTTCTCAGCAGGATCCTATTTCTACAAAGTGTGAAGAGGAGTTCTGCAGGCAACTGTGTGTGGGCAGACTGTAGCTATTTCCCACTGAGAGATTGGCAGGGTCCCTGGAAAGGCCTGGGACCAGGGCACCCACCCAGCCTGCCCTCCCCCTAGGATGTCCCACACGCATGGAACCTGCTCCATCCTCCTTCCTCCTCGGGGCTCTTGTTTTCATCACCCACTGAGGTCCATGGAGCACACTTCAGTGAGTGCTGATGTAAAGTGTATTAGAAGCCCCTTCTGTTGGAGGCAGCTACTCAAGATCATCCCCATCATTCCATCTGGATCCTGGAGGTTGTCTCCTTGATGAGGCCGCCCCTGGACCGAGAGGGGAGGAGTCCTCTCAGCTAGTGCAAAAAGCCAAGGTCACCAGGTCCTCCAGGGCCTGCAGCTCTGGAATGTCACCTACCACCCGCTCCCCGGGAAGGGGGAAGGAAGGGACAGCATGAGCTTAGCCCAGGCTCGTGTCTCTTCCTGCACCAGCCTGGCTCTGCAACCAATACAACCTGACTGATGGCACCCGAGGTAAAAGCCTGCATGGAAAATTTAAAGGGGCTTGTGAGACTCCTGGTGGTCCAGTGTTAAGACTCTACACTCCCAATGCAGGGGGTCAGGGTTCGATCCCTGGTCAGGGAACTGAATCCCACATGCTGCAAGTAAAGATCCTCTGTGCTGCAACTAAGACCGGAGCAGTTAAATAAATATTAAAAGGGGGCGGGGGGAGCTGTAAAACTAGGAAGTAAAGAGCATTTATTAAGCACCTGCTGTATACTAGATATCACACCAGGTGAGTCCCTGTGCCTCATTTAATCCCCTTGGCAGCCCCTCTGACAGGTACTGTTCCATCACTCTGAAGGAGAGGATCTCAGGGCGGGAGGCAAAGTGGTGGTCACACCTTGAGTCACACAGCCAGGCTTGGGTTCAAATCCAGCCCAGGGCACCAAATATCAAAACTCCAGGTGAATGGAACCCAAGAAGGTCGCAGATAATGGGAAAGAAGGTGTAAAGGTAGTATGGACAGGGCTTAATTTGGCAGAAGATCCTAGGTCACATGCACACAACCACACACACACACACACACACACACACACACACACACACACAGAGCTAACGCTGTGACCAGGTGAGTGGCCTAGGACACAGAGAGACAGGAGGCTTGGAGCTCTGTAAGCGCACAGCTGGTGTCCAAGAGTGTGTCCCTGGTGGGGAGGGGCCACAGCAGCATGGCTGAGCCAGGGACACAGGCAAGAGGAGCAAGGGAGAGGCTATAATTCACAGGAGAAACAGACCGCCCGGACCCACCGGAAGGCAGCTCAGACTGACGTCAGTGGGCATGTAATCAGGCCAAGCCAGGGAGAGGGTGGGGTTTCCTGCTCTGTCCTGGCCAGACCGGGGGCCCTGCTGCCTTGTGAGGCAGGAGGTCAGTCACTGCCTGCCCGCCCTCCAGAAATCAAGAGCAAAGTGACCCTGACCCAGGCCACATGGACCTTCCTGGCTCCTGGTGGTTGAGGTTACTGTGTTCAAACCCCAAGATACTGGCCGCTGGGGCCCTGCCTGAGCACAGACTGTGGTCAGAGCTGGGCCCCTAGAGGCAATCCCAGACGGCCATGCTACTGTCACCGCCCCTGATGTAATGCTCCAGGAATAAAGCCACGAGTACATCACAGGAGCTACCTCATTTATTGCCAGCATCCCATCATCTCTGAAGCAGGCACCATTCCTCCACTCTATGGAAGCACAAACGGAACATGCAAAGGTTAAGAACGTGCCTGAGTCTCAGAGCTAATAAATGTGCCCAGGTCTCTGTTTGTCAACCCATGCTTTCAGCAACTTAAGACACCAGGCCAGATGAAGTCACCATGTGTTACCTTCCCAGGATGCTGACACAAGATCGAAGTACCGAGATCCTAAATCAATTCTCATCCCATCATGAGAACAGCCATCAGCTCTCTGCTTCAGCACTAGCTTTATCCTCTTGGTTTCACTGGCTTGCATCTGAGATCCAGTCTACCCAGCTGGCTCATGTGATTCTCTAGCTGGAGCCACTTCTCGCCTGCTCAAAGCCCAAAAGCCATGCCCAGCACATGGTAACTGCTTCTTCAATACTTCAATTAAATGTACTGGGCTTCCCAAGGCATCCTGGTAAGGGGACTGGAAGAAGTTCTAACTAAGAGGTTCTCACTAACCATCTCAGCCGCCAGCACCTAGGTAATAGGAAACCACAGGTGCCCCCAGTCCTGGGCCTGTCCAGGCTGTAGTCCTGCTTCCCCTTGTTCCTTCCTCCAGCAAGGGCTCCTGGGGGACCTCAGCTGGGATGCTGGCCCTCCACCATCAAGGGTCTTTAAAAAAAAATACACACACACACACACACACATATATAAGTAAGCTCTCTATTCCTACCTTTTTCCTTACTGGAAAAATAATATATAATGTTCATTGTTGTGGGTTTTTTAACCAAAAAAAAAAAAAAAAGGAAAAAGAGAGAAAAGCACAAAAAAATTTTAACCGTTGATACCATGATTGAATCATAATTAAGGCTAAAATTTGGCTACATGCTCTGAAGTGTTTTTTTTCTTAAATATACATATATATATATTCAGAAATGAGCTCTTGTTTTGTAATCTTTCCCCTTTTTAATTTTTGTTTAAGTGAAAGTGAAGTCGCTTCAGTTGTGTCCGACCCTTAGCGACCTACCAGGCTTCTGCGTCCATGGCATTTTCCAGGCAAGAGTACTGAAGTGGGTTGCCATTTCCTTCTCCAATGCATGAAAGTGAAAAGTAAAAGTGAAGTCACTCAGTCTCCGACTCTTAGCGACCCCATGGACTGCACCCTACCAGGCTCCTCCTCTCCGTCTGTGAGATTTTCCAGGCAAGAGTACTGGAGTGGGGTGCCATTGACAAAACTGGAACGGCTTCAATGCAGAAACCAAGGGGTTTCCAATGCCCATCGATAAAGATTTGCCCAAGCAAATTCTAGAGGACATGTACATAATTTCAAGAAGTGAGCTGCAAATGCAAGAGAGTTTGGGTCCCATTAATGTGCACTTTAAAAACAGAAGTTTCATAAACTTTCTTGAAAAACACCTGCTTCTCTTTTTTTTTCTTTCAAACAATTTTTGTTTAAAAATTTGTCTAAATAGTGAACACTTTTTCATAATGTGAAGTGTTTTTCTACAATATAATTTTTGAGGTCTGCCTGTATTTCACCATTCTAAGTTATCTCTTACTGGTGGATGTTAAGGTTGCTTTTAACTTTTTTATTATTATGGAAAGTAATTTAAAGATGATTCAGATGATGTGGCAGGACATGGCCTCTGAGGGAACGACATCAGCTGCAGAGGCAGCTATGCTGTGGTCTAGACCCAGGAAGGGCAAGCTGAGGACAGCTAAGAACAAGGAGGAGGCTCCCACAGGGAGGGCGGTGGGGAGGCCAGGAGGCAGGCAGGGCCAGAGATCACGGAGGCCTCTGAAGCTTGTTAAGAGAAATGGGACCATTGACCATTTTCCCAAGGAGAACAGAGAGTTACAGGCGGAACTTGGGCAGGAATATGGTGGGACCTGAGATAGTCTTGTCAAAGATGATTCCAGATGCTCTGGAGGGTGTGGTGGGAGCGGATGATGCAGGAGGGAACCTAGGGGGGAGCAGTCAGAGAAGTGGTGCAGGTGAAGGGATGGACAGGGTGGGGACACAGAGGGGCTGGGTGGGCTTTGGAGGGTCAAATTTGCTGATAAGCATTGATGTGAAGTAGGATGGGAGGGGGACAGGCATTAGGGAGTCTAGCTGGAGTGTAGAAAGCTCTCTGACCAGGGATTGAACCTGGGCTCTGGCTGTGAAAGCACAGAGTCCTGACCACTGGGGAATTCCCCCTAAGTGTAGGTTTAAGCAGTTCTAGGTGGGGGTGTAACTTACGAGAGAGGAAAGTCTTGGGGAGGAATAGGTCATATTTGGGATGAAATTTCCTGCTAGTCCAGGGAGATGAAGGCTTGATTTGGATTTCATTTCCTTTAAGAAAATAAGAAATGGCATATCTGAGCCACCCTCCACATCAGCTGTCTTCTTTCCTCTCCTTCCTCCCATCGTCCTTTGCAGCATTTATCATGTTCTAATTTTTCCTGCTGTTATTTTCTAAGACATACCTCTTACATTCCAACTATCGTTTTAAATTGGTTAAAAGCAGGTGCAGTTTTTGTTTCTCTTACGTCTCTGTTTTACTTTACTACCTAAGACAAACAGCAGACACTCAGTAACTAGGCTGTATTATTATATCTTAAATATTCACACCACTTCACTTCAATTTGACAGATGGAATGTAAATATTATGTTACATGTGTCAAAAGAGTAATTGGTTGACATAAAGCAGGGGCAGGAAAAACACATTAACTCCTTACCAAGTACGTGCCAGGCATGTTCCCATACATTAACTCTCTGATTTTGCAGAGAAGCACTATTATGCCATCTCAATAAGAGGAGAGATAACCCCTCTTCTCCCCAGGATCACAGAGCCTACCTGCTAAGGGCAGTGTGAGAAGCTAGGTCTAACTCCAAGCCTCATACTTTCCAGCAACCATTATTGTACATACTTAAGACAAAGTTGCACTTAGATATTTCTCTGTGTAACAATTACCAGTGTTCTCTGTGCATTTGATAGCATGCTGCTGAATTTGGTTTGGTAGTACTTTGTTGAGGATTTTTGAAACAATGTTCATAAGTAATATTCGTTTATGGTTTTCTTTTCTTATAGTGTCTTTGTCTGGCTTTGGTATTAGAGTAATGCTAGCCTCAGAAAATGAATTAGGAAGTGTTTCTCTTAATATTTTTGGACAAGTTTAAGAAGGATTAGTATTAGTTCTTCTTTAACTGTTTAGTAGAATTTGCCAGTAGAAGCCACGGGGTCCAGGGCTTTTCTTTATCAGGAGATTTTTGATGACTGATTCAATACTTATAGGTCTATTCAGATTTCCTATTTTTTTGAGATTTAATCTTGGTTGTTTTGTGTCTAGAAATTTGTCCATTTAATCTAGGTTAAGCAAAGTTATGACCAACCTAGATAGCATATTAAAAATCAGAGACATTACTTTGCCAACAAAGGTCCATCTAGTCAGAGAGCAGATCAGACCAGTCACTCAGTTCTGTCCGACTCTTTGCGACCCCATGAATCACAGCACACCAGGCCTCCCTGTCCATCACCAACTTCCGGAGGTCACTGAGACTCACATCCATTGAGTCAGTGATGCCATCCAGCCATCTCATTCTCTGTCGTCCCCTTCTCCTCTTGCCCTCAATCCCTCCCAGCATCAGAGTCTTCTCCAATGAGTCAACTCTTCGCATGAGGTGGCCAAAGTACTGGAGTTTCAGCTTTAGCATCAGTCCTTCCAAAGAAATCCCAGGGCTGATCTCCTTCAGAATTGATTGGTTGGATCTCCTTGCAGTCCAAGGGACTCTCAAGAGTCTTCTCCAATACCACAGTTGAAAAGCATCAATTCTTCGGTGCTCAGTCTTCTTCACAGTCCAGCTCTCACATCCATACATGACCACAGGAAAAACCATAGCCTTGACTAGATGAACCTTTGTTTGCAAAGTAATATCTCTGCTTTTGAATATGCTATCTAGGTTGGTCATAACTTTCTTTCCAAGGAGTAAGCGTCTTTTAATTTCATGGCTGCAGTTACCATCTGTAGTGATTTTGGAGCCCAGAAAAATAAAGTCTGACACTGTTTCCACTGTTTCCCCATCTATTTCCCATGAAGTGATGGGACCGGATGCCATGATCTTCGTTGTCTGAATGTTGAGCTTTAAGCCAACTTTTTCACTCTCCACTTTCACCGTCATCAAGAGGCTTTTGAGTTCCTCTTCACTTTCTGCCCTAAGGGTGGTGTCATCTGCATATCTGAGGTTATTGATATTTCTCCCAGCAATCTTGATTCCAACTTGTGTTTCTTCCAGTCCAGCATTTCTCATGATGTACTCTGCATATAAGTTAAATAAACAGGGTGACAATATACAACCTTGATGTACTCCTTTTCCTATTTGGAACCAGTCGGTTGTTCCATGTCCAGTTCTAACTGTTGCTTCCTGACCTGCACAGCTGGGGTTCAAACTGAACTCTGTTCAAAGTCCAGGCTCTTAATCTTTGTGCTCTGTGACCTCAGGAAGTGGAGGAAGCCCAGACACGAACTCTCTCCAAAGAATTGATGCTTTTTGAACTGTGGTGTTGGAGAAGACTCTTGAGAGTCCCTTGGACTGCAAGGAGATCCAACCAGTCCATCCTAAAGGAGATCAGTCCTGGGTGTTCATTGGAAGGACTGATGCTGAAGCTGAAACTCCAATACTTTGGCCACCTGATGTGAAGAGCTGACTCACTGAAAAAGACCCTGCTGCTGGGAGGGATCGGGGGCAGGAGGAGAAGGGGACGACAGAGGATGAGATGGCTGGATGGCATTGCTGACTCAATAGACATGAGTTTGGGTAAAATCCAGGAACTGGTGATGGACAGGGAGGCCTGGCGTGCTGTGATTCATGGAGTCGCAAAGAGCGGGACACGACTGAGTGACTGAACTGAACTGAACTGAATCTAGGTTATCCAATTTGTTGGTGTACAATTGTTCATAGGACTCTCAGAATTTTTTTTTTTTAATTTCTATACAATTGGTAGTAATGTCCCTGCTTTCATTTCTAATTTTAGTAATTTGAGTCTTCTTTCTTTCTTAGTCCATATAGTGAAAGCTTTGTTAATATATATTTTTTAAGAACTGGCTTTGGGTTTCCTTGATTTTCCGTATTGTCCTCTGTTTCATTCCTTTCTGCATTAATCTTCATTATTTCCTTTCCTTCTGCCATCTTGGATTTAGTTTGTTCTTTTTCTAGTTTCTTAAGTTGTAAAGTTAGGTTGTGGGTTTCAGATTTTTTTTTTCCCAGTTCAGTTCAGTTGCTCTGTTGTGTTCAACTCTTTGCGATCCCAGGAAACCAGGCTTCACTGTCCATCACCAACTCCTGGAGCTTGTTTAAACTCTTGTCCATTGAGTTGGTGATGCCATCCACCAGCTCATCCTCTGACAATCCCTTCTTTTCCTGTATTCAATCTTCCCAGCATCAGGGCCTTTTCCAATGAGTCAGTTCTTTGTATCAGGAGGCCAGGGTATTGTAGCTTCAACTTCAGCATCAGTTCTTCCTATGAATATTCAGGACTGATTTCCTTTCAGATTGACTGGTTTGATCTCCTTGTAGTCCAAGGGACTCTCAAGAGTCTTCTCCAGCACCATAGTTCAAAAGCATCAATTCTTCAGCGCTCAGCTTTCCCCATGGTCCAACGCTCACATCCATACATGACTACTGGAAAAACCATAGCTTTGACTAGATGGACTTTTCTCAGCAAAGTAACATCTCTGCCTTTTAATATGCTGTCTAGGTTTGTCATAGCATTTCTTTCAAGGAGCAAGTGTCTTTTAATTTCATGGCTTTAATCACCATCTGCAGTGATTTTGGAGCCCAAGAAAATAAAGTTTGTCACTGTTTCCATTGTTTCCCCATCTATTTGCCATGAAGTGATGGGACCGGATACCATGATCTTAGTTTTCTGAATGTTGAGTTTTAAGCCAGCTTTTTCACTCTGCTCTTTCACTTCCATCAAGAGGCTCCTCAGTTCCTCCTTGCTTTCTGCCACAAGGGTGGCGTCATCTGCACATTTGAGGCTACTGATATTTCTCGGTAGCCTCGATTTTTAAAAAAATATAAGCAAGGGAGCTGTGATGGACAGGGAGGCCTGGCGTGCTGTGGTTCATGGGGTCGCAAAGAGTCGGACACGACTGAGCGACTGATCTGATCTGATAGCTATATTTTTTCCCACAAATTTGACAACATAAAAATGAAAACTTCAGTATGTTAAAAAAATAAAATACCATCACTAAATATAGGAAGTAAAAGGTCATCCCTAAACTAGGAAAAAACATAGTTATGATGTACATGAAAATAGCTAATATAAATATTTCTTTTAAAGCTATAAAAAAGGTAACACAACTTTACAATAGGCAAAGGGCATGAGCAGGTATACAATTCAAATAACCAGTAACTATATGTACCACTGCTGCTGCTGCTGCTGCTAAGTCGCTTCAGTCGTGTCTGACTCTGTGCGACCCCATAGACAGCAGCCTACCAGGCTCCACCATCCCTGGGATTCTCCAGGCAAGAATACTGGAGTGGGTTGCCATTTCCTTCTCCAATGCATGAAAGTGAAAAGTGAAAGTGAAGTCAGTCAGTCGTGTCCGACTCTTAGTGATCCCATGGACTGGAGCCTAACAGGATACTCCGTCCATGGGATTTTCCAGGCAAAAGTACTAGGGTGGGGTGCCATTGCCTTCCCCGATATGTACCACTAAAACTCATTAAAAAATAAGATATCACCATTAAGCTATCAAATTGGCAAGGTTGCTTTTTTCTTATAATTCTTAGTAATATAATTTAGGGACATAGAAACTCTCATATATATTGGTAGAATTGCTCTACTCCTAGATAATTTTTAAATTGACTTTAAAATATGTATAACCAGATTAACTTCCCTGGTGGCTCAGTGGTGAAGAATCTGCCTGCAATGCAGGAAACCTAGGTTCAGTCCCTGGGCTGGAAAGATCCTCCAGAGAAGAGAATGGCCACCCACTCCAGTATTCTTGCCTGGAGAGTCCCATGGACAGAGGAGCCTGGAGGGCTGCAGTCCATGGGGTTGCAAGGAGTTGGACACGACTGAAGTGACTTAGCACACTTACACCCAATGTGATTCATTAGATGTAACAAATGTCCCATCTGGTAGGGGTGTGAATGATGAGGAAAACTCTGCTTGTGGAGAGCAGGAGGTGTGTGGGAGATTGTTGTACCTTCCTCTCAAGTTTCTGTGAACCTAAAACTGCCCTTGTCTTTTAAAAACCTTTTTTATTTTATATTGGAGGATAGTTGATTGACAATATTGTCTTGGGTTTAGGTGTACAACACAGTGATTCAGTTATACATACATATGTATCTACTACTACTAAGTCGCCTCAGTCGTGTCCGACTCTGTGCGACCCCATAGACGGCAGCTCACCAGGCTCCGCCGTCCCTGGGATTCCCCAGGCAAGAACACTGGAGTGGGTTGCCATTTCCTTCTCTGATGCATGAAAGTGAAAAGTGAAAGTGAAGTCGCTCAGTTGTATTTGACTCTTGTTCAATATTATGTAACAACCTAATTGGGAATATTCTTTTTCAAATTCTTTTCCCAATTAGGTTGTTACATAATATTGAACAGAGTTCCCCATGATATACAGTAGCTAGAGAGTTAGGGGTTGACATGTACACTCTTCTATATTTAAAATGGATCACCAACAAGGACCTACTGTGGAGCACAGGGAACTCTGCTAAGTATTATGTGGCAGCCTGGGTGGGAGGGGAGTTTGGGGAATGGATACATGTATATGTATGGCTGAGTCCTTTCACTGTTCACCTGGAAACTAATGCAACATTGTTAATCAGCTATACTCTAATACAAAAGAATTTAAAGAAAAAAATAAGTGGATAAAGGACAAGGACCCACCTTATAAAAAAAGTCTTTTAACAAAAAAAACTTTCTAATGTGGGTAAGGTTCTCTGATATAATTATTCTATATCTAGAAATTTATTCTAAGGAAGTTATCAGAGTTGTAAACAAAACTTTATATATACAGTGTCTTCATTGCACCATTATTTTTAACTGAAAAAATACACACCCCAGGTTCAACAATTTGGGCATGGCAAGTAGATGTTTCTATGGCTCTCTGATGGGATACTAAGTAGACATGAAAACTCATGAGCAGACTGTTAAGTAACAAAGGAAGTGGTTCATGATCTATTAAGGCTGCTGCTGCTGCTGCTGCTAAGTCGCTTCAGTCGTGTCCGACTCTGTGCGACCCCATAGAAGGAAGCCCACCAGGCTCCCCCGTCCCTGGGATTCTCCAGGCAAGAACACTGGAGTGGGTTGCCATTTCCTTCTCCGATGCATGAAAGTGAAAAATGAAAGTGAAATCGCTCAGTCGTGTCCGACTCTTAGCGACCCCATGGACTGGAGCCTACCAGGATCCTCCGTCCATGGGATTTTCCAGGCAAAAGTACTGGGGTGGGGTGCCATTGTCTATTAAGGCAGGGGTCTCCAAAATCTGGGCGTCGGACCGGTACCTCTTGTCGGAGCAGCAGCAGCATTCAGTTAGAAATAAAGTGCACAATAAATGTAATGTGCTTGAATCATCCCCAAATTATTGCCCTCACTCCCAATCTATGGAAAAATTGTCTTTTACGAACTTGGTCCCTGGTGCCAAAAAGGTTAGGGATCACTGTATTAATGAAAGAAGATTTCAAGAAGTATTGACAGTATGATCTAACTTTGTGTGCGTGGGATGAAGTGTGCATGGGTGTGGAATACATAATTACCTGCAGAGAAGCAGATTGGAAGTATACATCGGAAATGCCAACTGTAGCTATCTCTGGGTGATACCGTTGTAGGTGAACTGTATTTCCTTTTGTTCTTTTCTGTATTGTTTATATTTTAATTTACAATGAACCTGTAATATTCCTTTTCCCCAAACAATAAAGCTAGCCAAATTATTTTCCATTGTATTAGTCATTTTTATAGAACCTATGATATTCTAATTTGCAGCAAACTAAAATAATGCCAGAAAAATGCTATGCTATAGAAGTTGGATATTAATCTTTTTCAAAAAGGATCTGAATTATTTGCATTAAAACTATACTCTTGGGATTTCCCTGGTGGGTCAGTGGTTAAGACTCTGCACCTGCATTGTAGGAGGCATGGGTTCAATCCTTGGTAGGGGTACTAGATCCCACCTGCAACACAGCATGGCCAAAAAAAAAAAAAAAGATGCTTTTATTTTACTGGCTTCTGATATATTTCTGGGAGGTCTGATACTCCTCGTTCTGGGGATAGAAACTATTGTTTTGGAAGATGGAATACCCCGAGATTATTTTTTAGTGAAGAATAGCAGCAGTAGTACTTAGAGTCTGAAAAAAATCTCAATTAAAAAAAAAATCTCAACCATTTTCATAGTCACAAATGGTTAGTAGAGACTCCTAGTAAGAGGATTCTCCTGAGCTGGAAGTTACTGGTTGTGTTTTGTAGTAACCTGTAATTTGAAAATGAAAATGATCTTGTTTGTTTTCGTTTAGGTAGCAGTTTCAGAAATCAAATTGTTTAAGATGAAAGTGCGTGAGTAAGCACCATGTCTTCTTTTAAATCCAATTGTAGTTTCTAAATTTACCTCTAATATACAAAGAAGCTGGAAATTAGCCTGGTACTCAATGGGGCAGAAAACTTACTTATCTTGATGAGAAAAAGAAAGATGCTGGGGAAGCCACCCAATTTTACATTAAAAAAATGACAGAATTGCTTACTGTATGAATTACTTAATTTGGATCTGTATCCACTGTTGTTTGGACTTGCTGCTTTTCACTGTATGTGGGCAAACTCACCATTAGCTTGTGTTTGGTGCCTCTTGAAGAATTACTGAGGCACAAACAACCTTTGGTAATTCCCTCCTTCAGAAATGATTATGTTTTCTATCATTAACTGTTTGCTTATGCTTCATTAACACATTCTACCATGGAATCAGCTGTCAGGCTGTTTTAAATCATATCTTCAGTTTCCAGGGGTTTCAATAGAAATGTCTTAGAAACAAAAAAACAAGCCTTTCCTTGGGGTCTAGAGCACCTCTGGGTTTAAGCAGGTCCCTGGCTTCATAGGTAGAGGAATTTCTTGGTTATTACTCACAGCTGGAGGAAACAGTGAGTCACCTGCATTTTACTATGTTTTCTATCACTTTGTCCGCTTTCTTTTGGAGATACTTGAAGAACGGCAATGACTAGGGGCCTCCTCTCTCTCTCACCACTCAACGTGGGTTCCCTTGAGGCTCAGCCCATCCTGAACCGTATGGTCTCTTTTACCCACACCTTCTTCCTGGATGAGCACATAGTTCAGTTCAGTTCAGTTGCTCAGTCGTGTCCGACTCTTTTCGACCCCATGAATTGCAGCATACCAGGCTTCCCTATCCATCGTTAACTCCTGGAGCCTACTCAAACTCAGGTCCATTGAGTCAGTGACGCCATCTAGCCATCTCACCCTCTGCTGTCCCCTTCTCCTCCTGCCTTCAATCTTTCCCAGCATCAGGGTCTTTTCAGATGAGTCAGTTCTTTGCATCAGGTGGCCAAAGTACTGGAGTTTCAGCTTCAGCATCAGTCCTTCCAATGAATATTCAGGACCGATTTCCTTTAGGATAGACAGGTTGGATCTCCCTGTAGTCCAAGGGACTCTCAAGAGTTTTCTCCAACACCACAGTTCAAAAGCATCAGTTCTTCAGATTTCAGATGAGCACATAAGTTCTTCTGCATTTAAGTCCCATCCTTATGCCGCCATCTCCCCAGTGCATGTTGCTCCCTGAACTTCTCTGAGACAAAACCCAACAAGTCCAGCTGTAACTTCCGCAGAGAGACACCATCCTCAACTGGAGAGCTGGGGTAAAGGCTGTTGGGGTGGGGGAGGGATGATAAGTTTTTACCCCATCTTTCCATTTTCCAGAGTAGGAACCTGAGACCAGAGAGGATTCAGATTGTCTGCTTGGCATCTTCAGAGAACCTCCAGTTATGCCTGTCTGAAACAGGGCAAAATTAACATGTCTTCAAAGTCTCTTGTGGAGAAGGCAATGGCACCCCACTCCAGTACTCTTGCCTGGGAAATCCCATGGATGGAGGAGCCTGGTGCACTGCAGTCCATGGGGTCACTAAGAGTCGGACACAACTGAGCGACTTCACTTTCACTTTTCACTTTCATGCATTGGAGAAGGAAATGGCAACCCCATCCAGTGTTCTTGCCTGGAGAATCCCAGGGACGGCGGAGCCTGGTGGGCTGCCGTCTCTGGGGACACACAGAGTCGGACATGACTGAAGTGACTTAGCAGCAGCAAAGTCTCTTACTTTATCCCCAAAGCAGCCTGCACTCCCCAGCTGTGCACAGCAAATGGCATCATGACTGGAAACCGGGCACCATCCTGGGCTCCTCACCTGCATGTGAATCCAGCTGCCAGTCCCATCAGTTCTCCCAGCAAAACACATCTTGAGTTCATCCCCTTCTCTCCACGGCCACGGTCTCTATGTCATCTGAGTCGCTGTCCTCTAGTGCCTGGGCAACCAGAGGTGCACCCTTATAGTCTTACAGGTACCAACCCTTTTGCCAAAAAGCCGCAAGACTGACCATCTGAACTGGAGTGGGTTGCCATTTCCTACTCCAGGGGACCTTCCTAACCCAGGGATTGAACCCTGGTCTCCTGCATTGTAGGCAGATGCTTACCATCTGAGCCACCAGGGAAGTCATCTTAAAATGCAAATCAGAACCAAAGAAGACTAACGAGATTGGCACCTCAAAGGCTCAGGGCAGCAGAGGTGATGGTGAATCTGAAGGACTAAGGAGACCCAGGGGCTGATGGGCACAGGGTTATAGCCCAGGGGGCCTGGCAGCTGTCCTGAGGGCTTATGGTGTCTGGGAACCTGGGCAGTAAGTGCTGACCCTCTCCTGGGGGTACTGATGTTGGGCATTACTGGTCATTGCACTGTCTCTGTTCCACTCACCATGGTGTCACTCCCTGGTTAAAGGAATCTGGACACAGCCCTGACTCCTGAGCTTGCAGAGGAAGGGTCAGATCAGATCAGTCGCTCAGTCGTGTCCGACTCTTTGCAACCCCATGAATCGCAGCGCGCCAGGCCTCCCTGTCCATCACCAACTCCCGGAGGTCACTGAGACTCATGTCCATTGAGTCAGTGATGCCATCCAGCCATCTCATCCTCTGTCGTCCCCTTCTCCTCTTGTGAATGATATTATGGTTCCTTTTAGCTCTGTCTCTCCGTCAACACATGACCCCAGGCAAGGGTGGGTATGGGTCTGACTGCTCCACACCAGGGCCGTTCCTGGGAGTGTGAATTCATGGTGAGTTTTACTGAGGCCCTGCCTGGCCCAATGCAAACTTCTGAAGAAACAGCTTTTCTTTTGGAAAACACCTTTACCAAATACTGAATTTTTTAAAGTTAATCAAAAAGTCCAACCATCACCCTATATTTCTATCACAGTTACTGTGGATCTTGAGTTATTCCTTGTATTCTCTGCTAGCAGTCTCGGGCTTATACCAAGTGGTTCGAGAAGTTACCATGAGATTCCTTTTAAATTATTTGATAAAGGTTTTTATTATGTTTTCTCCAGGCTTCACAGCAGTCATAACTAACAAACCAGCTGTCACTCAAATTGGAATCCCTCAGATTGGAAGGCCAGAGAGCACACTGGCTGTCAGTCTGTGTGTGTCCCCCACAAAAGCGAAATGATCCAGACCAAGCAAGGAACCTCTGGAGCCTGAGTCCCAGAGCCAGGATGGTGACCTGTGCTACGGACAGAAACACAACAATGCCAGCGCAGCCTACTGAAATTTCTTTTCCCAAAGGCAGCCAGGCTTCAGGCTCTGAGAACTGTTAAAAGAAAGAGCAATGTCCTGTATCTACAGTCACTGTTTTCTCATCTCATAGAGAAGGCTAGGCGGCATCTTCTCCCAGCCTCGGCCGGGTGTCAATTGCTAGGACCGTGGATAGAGCATCTTATTCCTCCAGCATTAGAGACTTCCCCAGGCTCAAGTTCTCATTGGCTCTTAAACACCCTTTTTCCGCATTATCCATGTTCCCTTCCTTGGAAGCAGTCTGCAAACATCCAGCACTGTGTGGAGGGATGGATGTCATTGATTACAAATGGGGATTTGTCTCAGCTGCATTTGAGCAGGCCTGTGACACAGAGAGGGGCTGTGTGCAGTGTGTCTCCTGGCCCTAATACTGCACAGCACCACGAGATGGCTCTGCAGCTACAGCAAAGGTTTTCTAGAGCCCACGATGTCTGGGTCAGAGGCTGCCAGCGGGAGGCAGGCACTGGCCGGCGCTGTGTGTGGTGCTCGTGGGGTAAATGATGATGCTATCCATCCCGGTCTAGAGATAGTGCTTTTTTCTTTTCTTTGAAGGGTTTCTTCCTTTGTTACCAGGCGGCTTTACTGGGTTAACCCTCAGGATACCAACGCTGTACAAAAGCACGTCTGGAAACAGGTTTTCTTGTACCCAGCTGTTCTAGGCACCAACATTTTTCTTTTCTTACAAACTTTGTTTAAATAGAAAAAGAAGCTGTGCTTAAAATGAACAATTTTTGTCCTGTAAATCCCCAAGAAGACATTTCTCATGGCAATTTAAAAAATGGGTTGTTTTCTGCTCTCAATAGGCAGGATACACTTATGAGATCAGCAACTCAAAGGCTGAGGGCAGCAAAGGTGATGGTGAATCTGAAGGACGGAGGGAACCTGGGGGCTGGCGGGGCACAGGATTATCGTCGAGGGGGCCTGGTAGCTGTCTTGCCTCGAGGGCTTGTGGAGTCAGGGTGGGCAGTAAGTGCCGACCCTCTGCTGGGGGCGCCGATGCTGGACATTGCTGGTCATCATACTCTCTACAGACCAGTCACCACTGTGCCATTGCCTGGTTATAGGTACCTGGACACAGCCCTGACCCCTGAGCTTGCAGATAAGGGTGGGTGAATGATGTCATGGTTCCTTCCAGCTCTGTCCCTCCATCAACCCGCAACCCAGGCAAGGCCAGGCTGGGTCTGACTGCTCCCAGGGCCATTCCTGGGAACCAGAATTCACACGTGTGAATTCATGTGTAGTTTTACTGAGGCCCTGGCTGGCCCAATGCAAACTTTTGAAGAAACAGTTTTTCTTTTGGAAAACACCTTTACCAAATACTGAATTTTTAAGAGTTAATCAAAAAATTCAACCATCACCCTAGCTTTCTATCACAGCTACTGTGGATCTCGAGTTATTCCTCGTATTCTCTGCTAGCAGTCTTGCATTTATTGAGTCACCCCAACCCCATTCAAAGCTCTGCTCACAGCACCTGCCGTGCAGTGTTCTTTTTCACCTCCCTACACCCCCCGGCACCAAGGATCCAAACTCTGTTGTTATTGTTCGGTCACTAAGTCGTGTCCAACCCTGTGACCCCATGGACCGCAGCATGCCAGGTTTCCCTGTCCCTCACTATCTCCTGGAGTTTGCTCAAACTCATGTCCAAACTCTGCACCTATGGAAAGTCACACATCGCCTGAGTGAGCTCAGTTGGGAAGCAAGGGGTGGCAGGGGAAAGGAGGGCTAAATTAGGAGTTTGGGATCAGCAGATACACAGTACTATACATAAAACAAATAAACAACAAGGACCTACTGTAGAGGACAGGGAACTCTACTTAACATCTTATAATAGCCTATAATGGAAAAGAATCTGAAAAAGAATACATATACACATATACATATACATGTGTATAACCAAACCACTTTGCTTTACACCTGAAACTAACAGCAATGCACATCAACTAGACTTGAATAAAAAAATTTTTTTTTAAGTCTCACATCACTTGAATGAGCTCAGTCCACCATGACAGATCCCTGCCCCAGCATCCCTGTGCCATGAACCCCATGGACCTGAGTCTTGATTCCACATCAGAGTCATCCTGGGCCTAAAACCTGGCCGATCCCAGCTGGGAAGCTCTTAAACGCTACTGTTCTCCTCAGACCCCTTAAACCCATGGCTCTCAAACTCCAGGGGACATCAGGATCTCCTAGAGGACGTGCTAAGACACAGCTGGCAGGGTCCTACCCCAAAGGGCTGGGATGCAGCCACTGACTGTGTATTTCTGAAAGGCAGGCAGGCGGTGCTGATGCTCTGGATGTGGGTTGCCCCGGAGAAGCTCAGCTTTGGGGGCTTCTCAGCACCGATTGCAAATTCAAATCACCTGGGGAGCTTTAAAGCGCACAAGCCCAGGGCTCCATCCGAGCTTATTAAGCGAGAATCTCTAGAGACAGGTGTTCTTGAGCACTGGAATTGCCCCAGGTGACTCTGCAACGCAGGCAGAATGGAGACTGCTCCTTCCCTGACCCCACGTCCGTCCCCTCAGCTTCTGCCAAGGCAGTAAAACCCCAGCCCCAGATTGTCCAACTCTCTGTTTCCACTTTGAAACCTGATTGCTGAACGCACAGCACCACTGAGTTCCGGACCAGTAGCATCACAGCGTCTCCAGTCCCTGCCAGGTGCTCAGCATGCTCAGCTGTCCCCCAGTGGCTCCCTTGTCAGCTCTCTCCCAGCTTCTGCCACAGAACTTTCTTCTCCAGCTCCTTGAGCCCCCTGCTCAGATGCCACCAATGTGCTCCGAGCCTCAGTGGTCCTATCTGTCAAAGGGTGATGGTAACTGCCCAGTAGAGGATGGTCCGAGGGTTAGAGATGAGGGGGCTTGCTTACAGTCTGGTCATTGTTGGTCCTGACGGTCGCTGCCTATTCTCAGAAGGTGGTCCCATCACCAGCTGCATCAGACCAGATGAGATCAGTCGCTCAGTCGTGTCCGACTCTTTGCGACCCCATGAACTGCAGCACACCAGGCCTCCCTATCCATCACCAGCTCTCGGAGGTCACTCAGACTCACATCCATTGAGTCAGTGATGCCATCCAGCCATCTCATCCTCTGTCATCCCCTTCTCCTCCTGCCCCCAATCCCTCCCAGCATCAGAGTCTTCTCCAATGAGTCAACTCTTCACATGAGGTGGCCAAAGTACTGGAGTTTCAGCTTTAGCATCATTCCTTCCAAAGAAATCCCAGGGCTGATCTCCTTCAGAATGGACTGGTTGGATCTCTTTGCAGTCCAAGGGACTCTCAAGAGTCTTCTCCAACACCACACTTCAAAAGCATCAGTTTTTCGGTTCTCAGCCTTCTTCACAGTCCAGCTCTCACATCCATACATGACCACAGGAAAGACCATAGCCTTGACTAGGCAAACCTTTGTTGGCAAAGTGATGTCTCTGCTTTTGAATATGCTATCTAGGTTGGTCATAACTTTCCTTCCAAGGAGTAAGCGTCTTTTAATTTCATGGCTGCAGTCACCATCTGCAGTGATTTTGGAGCCCAGAAAAATAAAGTCTGACACTGTTTCCACTGTTTCTCCATCTATTTCCCATGTAGTGATGGGACCAGATGCCATGATCTTCGTTTTCTGAATGTTGAGCTTTAAGCCAACCTTTTCACTCTCCACTTTCACTTTCATCAAGAGGCTTCTTAGCCCCTCTTCACTTTCTGCCATAAGGGTGGTATCATCTGCATATCTGAGGTTATTGATATTTCTCCCAGCAATCTTGATTCCAGCTTGTGTTTCTTCCAGTCCAGCATTTCTCATGATGTACTCTGCATATAAGTTAAATAAACATGGTGACAATATACAGCCTTGACGTACTCCTTTTCCTATTTGGAACCAGTCTGTTGTTCCATGTCCAGTTCTAACTGTTGCTTCCTGACCTGCATACAGATTTCTCAAGAGGCAGATCAGGTGGTCTGGTATTCCCATCTCTCCCAGAGTTTTCCACAGTTTCTTGTGATCCACACAGTCAAAGGCTTTGGCATAGTCAATAAAGCAGAAATAGATGCTTTTCTGGAACTCTCTTGCTTTTTCCATGATCCAGCGGATGTTGGCAATTTGATCTCTGGTTCCTCTGCCTTTTCTAAATCCAGCTTGGACATCAGGAAGTTCATGGTTCACATATTGCTGAAGCCTGGCTTGGAGAATTTTGAACATTACTTTACTAGCGTGTGAGATGCATAATGGCCATGAAACCCTCAGTTTCCTGTTTGCCTCCTTCCACATTTTTATCATCTCCTCTCATCTTTCCTGCCTGGGTCTATTAAATATGACATCTTGTCCTGGAAGCATTTGGATGTTGGGAAGAGCCTCTCACCTTCTCCGCTTCCTCACCTTCCGCCCCCTCTTCTACCTGCATCCTGCCTGCAGCCCTAACCATCAGGTGAAGCTGCTTCCTCCAAGGCCACCACTGGCCCCCTTGTCGCTTAACTGGGGGCTCATTTTTTTTTTTAACACTTCTCTTACTTCTTGATTTGACAGCACTTGACACCATTGACCAAACCATCTGCCTCCTATAGCCGACTCCATCATTTCCTTCTCAGGTTTTCCTCCTGAGAACTGCTTGACCTCTGCTTCCCTGACCCCTGGGAACCCTCCCTTTTTCTCACTGCCCATTGAGTGCTGGTGTCCCCTGGGGTGGCGTCTGTCCCCTCTGCTTCCCACGTTGCCCCCTTTTCTCACTCAGGCAGTCTCTCCCATAGCCCAAGGGCACCCCCAGGGCCAGGATCATAGATTTAGCGGCTGGGGATCCCAGAGGCACCTCAACCAAACTCAGAACTGACCTGCTGAATTCGGTCCCCACAGTCAACCCCAACAAAACAGCGCTTCAGCTTTGCCCAACTCCTACATCAGGATAGGTTGGGCCCCAAGGCCGCATGACCTTCCATCTGACCAGCTGTGGGGCCTCTTCCCCACCCACCCCCACTGGAGGCTTTGTGTCCCGGGGACAGCCCCCCTGGGGCTCACCCAGTGGCTAGGGTGATCCCACCTACCCAGTGTGACCCTTCCCATGCAGCCTGCAGACTCAGCCACCGGCATGGCGTCTGTGAAGCTTCCAGGGGCCCATCCTGGCTGGGGAGTGCCCCTCATGTGTTCCCCTAACAACAGCTGTGTGTATACCTACAGAGGCCCAGGGCTTCTTGAGCAACTCAGGACTCCTGCCTCCTAGCGCCTGGCACAGAGCAAAGGACTGAGAATTTGGCCTCCCCTCGAGGGGCCTGAGCCCAGCTGGGAGGACCACATGGTCCTGGCTCTGCAGCTTGACTGGGAGTCTTCATGTCTGATTCCATAGAGCAGGATGGTGGTTTTCAGAGTCAGTGCTTGCTGAGCGGTGCATTGGTGGCTGGCAGTCAGCAAGCAATGTATGATGGGGTATCATCTAGGTTCTGAGAGTAGGGGTATGTTATCTAGCTGTGCCGGGAATTGGGGAGGCAGCTCTGCTCAACGGGGGAGGGAGGAAGGGAAGGGAGCACAGGGTGAGCTCTGGGTGAGCTCTGGGGAAATGGGGGGATAATATATCTTTAACCATGATGCTGAAGCTAAAATTCCAATACTTTGGCCACTTGATTAGAAAAACTGACTCACTGGAAAAGACCCTGATGCTGGGAAAGATTGAAGGCGGGAGGAGAAGGGGACAACAGAGGATGAGATGGTTGGATGGCATCACTGATTCAATGGACTTGAGTTTGGATAAACTCCGGGAGTTGGCAATGGACAGGGAGGCCTGGGGTGCTGCAGTCCATGGGGTGGCAAAGAGTCAGACATGACTGAGTGACTGAACTGAACCACGAAAAGCAAGAAGTCCCACTTCTTCCCAGTGCTGTCCTGGGGCATGTGTGCGCATGTGTGTGAGTGTGTGTAGTGTGTGAGTGTGTGTACGTGTGTGTGTGTGTACGTGTGTGTGTGTGTACGTGTGAGTGTGTGTACGTGTGTGTGTGTGTACGTGTGTGTGTGTGTAAATGACCTGGTTTGCACTACAGGCTTTCTGACATCTGAAGTGTGGGCATAAGTCTGTAAAAGGATATAGCTTGTGATTTGACTGCTTTTAGCCCTAATTCCTCATTTATAAATCAGGGATTATAATACTGCTTTTATAGAGATACTGCAAGAATCAAGTTACTGTTTTCAAGATTTTCCTCAACCTCTTTTTGAAAGGTGTTAAGTAAGAATAGAGCATTAGAGTGATATTATCATGAGTCAAGCCTGTAAGCCTCAAACTCTGCATCTTGTTGAATTTCTAAAATACATTTTAATCCTTTTCCCACTGGCTATCAAAGACGCTGGGAGAACACTAAAGTATAATGAACAATGATAAAAGATAAATGGAATCTGAGTCAAACACTGAAACAATTGATAAGAAGTCATTATGTATGGCTCTATTATAAAATGGATCAAAGATATGGGGAAGGTATTTCATAAAGTGACCACTTGTGGATTTTTTTTCAGATTAAAACACTCCCAGTCCCTATGAGAAAAGCATCTGAAAAAGAATATAGATATATGTATAACTGAATCATCTTGCTGTACACCTGAAACTAACATTGTAACAACTATACATCAGTAAAAATAAATAGAACAATAAAAACACAGTGCACCAACAAAAGTAAGAAAATTTCTCTCTCTTAGATTTGCTGGACTATCTTTCAAGATACCCTGACTGTTAGGGCCGAGGCATGTGGTATGGAAATTGCTGATGCCACACTGGACTCAGATCCTTTTGCTTTACTGGGACAATGACACTGAGACACGTCAAGCTGTATCACCTTCCACATGAAACCAGGATTCCACGGGGTAGCTGGACTCATCCCACCTGAGCAGGTGGGATTTGGGAAGCCAGATGACTCACCACCACCCGGAGCCACTCCGAGGTTTCTAAGATGAGACTGAGTCCTCTTGTCTGTCCTGCCGTCAGTCTAGGTACTCGGTGGGACTGTGACTCATTGTTTCTGACTCCTCAGCCTTCGAGGGACCATCAGGGGGCAGTGATACTTCTCTGGACTTCCTTCTCCAGCCACAGCACCATCCTTGCTGAAAATGAAGAGCAGATGGCAAGCAGGAGAATAAGGAGAAGACCGACTTAGCAGTACCAGCAGGCAAGGAAATAGAGGGGAATAACCCCGAGGGCAGCCAGCAGGGGTGACCAGAGCTGCCTGTCCTAACCGGGACCTGGGCCCCATGAGGTGTGTCCCACGACATCATTAACAACGTTCATCAACCATGAACTTACTGTCAAAAGGGGCCATACCAGTGTGTGTGTCAGCGCTGCAACAGGTAAGACTGGGGTCAGTCCAGAGAGGCATTCACCATTCACCTGTCTATTCATTCATTCCATCAGCATGCCTGAGGATCACCTCCTAGGTATTATCTAACCAAAAAATAAAGTAAAATTCAAACTCAATGGCTGTTCCAGATAAATCCAGATATATTCATTTTTCTTGGGGTCGTTGGTATTTTTTCCCTGATGCTATTTGACTCTCATCCTCAAAAGACTCAACCTGGTTTTCCAAGATGATGACAGCGGGGTTGAAGATGCAAATAATCAAAGCTAGGCTGCCCTAGCCGACCAACTTGCATATTTGAAGATATAATAGCACAGCCTCCGGTCTCTGATTAGTTTAATAAACTAGTCTTCTGATGACTCTAAAGGACACCGTATTCCTGAGTGCAAAGGACGGTCAGATTCTCATTGCCTTCTGGAAGCCAGGTACCCACTGTGGAAGGCTGTGTCAGCCTGAAGAATCTGTCAATAGAAAAAAAGAGGTCTAAATGGTCTGGGGCCATTTTTGTCATCAAAGGCACTGGAAAAAAATTTAATACATAGTCTCATCATCAAAATAAGTGCCCCTCAATGTACCAGCTCCTTCCTGCCCCCTCTAATAAAGACCCCTGAACAGCAGGGGCCTGAACTGGCTTCTTCCTGTCCTATTTGTTCCAGTGCTGACACACACACTGGTGTGGCCCCTTTCGAACAAACTCACAGTACAAATATCATCTATCCTAAAAGGAGAGCCTGTTTCCTATTTTTCTATAGAGAATTGTGGATTTTCTTTCATTAAAAAATGCTTTTTAATGTGAAAAACACCAAATAAGAGGCCCTCCTGATACATAGCAGCAAACTAGAGCACACTACTCTGATAAGAGACATGCAGGTCCCTTCCAAGAATCTTAAAATTAGCTCACTCTTTTCATCAACTGGCAGCAGCTGGTAGAACCATGACATAAGGGAATGGAAGGGAATTACTCCCCAGGGCAGCAGGTGGGGGTGACCAGAGCCATCTGCCCTACCTGGCCCTCCATGAGGTGTGTTCCATGAGGGTGTCCCATGAGGGACATGGGGACACACGGGGTTTTGCCACCATTAACAACATCCATCAACCATGAACTTACTGCTCAGGCTTAAGTTTTTATTTTTTATTTATTTTTTTATCATGGTGATTTATGCGTTGGAGAAGCTGTGTCAGACCAGCTGACACCGTGTCTGGGGAGGGGATGATGGGCTGAGCAGAGGCCAGGTTTTTATAAAAGGGCACATTATCTGTTTTTCCTGTTGATCAGTCAGAGAAACAGGAGTGGCTGAGCTTCCTGCAGCTTCAAAGGGCTCAGTGACTCACATGATGCCTCATCCTCCTGGTGGGAACTCTTGGGCCACCTGCCTGGGTCATGGGAATCATCCTGTGGTTTTTCTGATACTGTGAGACTTCCCTGTAGTTCTTCTGATTCCGCGAGACTTCTCAGGCCCGGCACATCCCAGAAGGCGGCCCAAAGCCACTAGCACAGGGGTGCTCTTCCTTCTGGGAAGGACAGGGGTTTGGAGACCACTGTGCCCTGAGACAGTCCTTCCTCTGTGCTGAGTGAGACCAGCCTGTGGGCTGGACACGGAACTTCACTCATGATGTGCATTTTCTCTCTCACCCTTCCCAACAAAACTGAAACGGGTATTGTTATCCAGATTAACAGATGAGGGGACTGAGCCTTTGAGAAGCTAAGTTTCCAAAGTAAGAGTGGGCTGGTAACAGGCACATAGAACACACCAAAGTAAGATAACCCGACAGGCAGTGTTTGTAGATTTCCGTGGTGTCACATTGCACTTCTGGTCAGTTTCAAGGTACCAGTGGTTTACCACGGGCTACAAAGTCCACACACATTTAACCATCCGCTCCCCCAAGCTGACAGTCAGGGGCACGAAGCCACCTCTGAATGATCCCTGGGCACCAACATGCCATGCTGGCCCTCTGCATAAGTGGACATGGGCTTGCTGAGGGCCAGATCTGTCTTTGGAGCCATTTCTTGCCAGATGCAGGAATGAAGGCTTTGCAATTCACTAATTCAGATAACAAACACTTCTTCTGTTTCGGCAGTTCACCTAATCACCGAGACCGACAGGATTTCATTTCCTGTGAAAAGATTCTGTCTCATGTAAGAGGGATGGACTGTGTGGCTTCACTGAGGGCCTGACTGCAGCCTGTGATGACACAAGTGGCTGCCAAACACAGGGAATGGAGAAGACGAGCTAAGCAGCTCTGTCTGAAAACCCTGTACCTTCACCTCCTCTGTCCACGTGTTATTTTCTGCCTCACCCTGTGTGTTGTCTCCTGGTATTGAAGGTTAGCCCTCTAGTGGATCCCCAGTTCCTGGCAGGACTCAGAGGACCAACTTTCTGAGCATCCAGCTTAGCATCTAGCACGAAGGACAGGCTCAGAAAACAGTTATGGGCCCATCAAAGTCAATCCAGAGATGCCCTTCGGTGAGGGTATGTGTGCTCAGTTGCTTAGTCATGTCTGAATCTTTGGGACCCCGCCAGTCTCCTCTGTCCATGGGATTCTCCAGGCAAGAATACTGGAGTGGCTTGCCATTTTCTCCTCCAGGGGATCTTCCTGACCCAGGAATCGAACCTGTGTCTCTTGTGTTTCCTGCATTGCAGGCAGATTCTTTTACCACCATGCCACCTATTTCCAGCTTTGATGGAACCTAGACAGGTTTGGTGCTGGTCTCAATTTTCCAACTCAGAAGCATCACACACAGAAAAATCTCTCTGTTGTGACTGGAGGCAGATCACAGCATGCCGAGATAACCCTGCTGTAAGAGAGCTTAGTCCAGGTGGCCCGACCAGTGTTGGCAAGTCCCATTCCTGCCCAGCCCAGCCCTGGGGCTCAGACTTCCTTCCCTGTGGCAGAGCGCAGAGCAGCGTCAGTCCCCAGGCTGGAGTCAAAATGTCCCTCTCAAGGCAAAAGCAGGAAGCAGTGATCAGGAACTTGGAAGAAGGCTGGGGTGACAAGGATGACAAAGCTACGGGGAAGAGGAGAGTGCTCCAGAATGTCTGCCAACCGCTGCACCTAATGAGCCTGGAGTCAAGCGGGAAGACCGCTGCTAAAAAAGCACAAGTGCCTGCATCTGGTCTCTGCCACACACATGGCAGGGGTCCTTCTGCTGGCTCAGAAGGGAGCCTGGAAGAAGGGGTGATGCGACGCCCCTCAATCTCTGCAGCAGTGCCAGGTTGTGCCTCACTGAGGTTGCTTTGTTTTGTGCCTCGTCTTGCACAGAACGTCACCTTCCTTCTCAGATATGGGGCTGAACCTGCTTAGCTCTGGTTTCCACGTCCAGAGTGGAGGCCACAGAGCTGAGAGCACAGGAAGCTCTCCAGGAGACCCTGTGATTGGGGAAGCCAGTTGAGCCCACGTACCTGCGGGGTGCCACCACCAAGCGCAGGCGACAGCGCATCCAGACAGAACAGGCCACAGGTGTGCTGACAGCTGCTCCCTCGCAGGGCTTTAGTTTGGCCCCCAGCCCAGCAGACGGAAATGGGGGGGAACAGGTGTCAGGTCTGCCATTCCCGTGGAGTCTCATGCGGATTTAGCAGAGTGGAGAAAGTGGTTTCAGTGTCTCTGAGGGAAGATCCAGGGCCAAGCATTTCTTTCTCCTGTTCGCCTCATTTAATGATGTCGGATCCTGGCAGAGAAGTAGACTGAATAAAACGTATTGTATGTGTAGTTTGCTGTTGTCCAGTGGCTCAGTCCTGTCCAGCTCTTTGCAGCCCCCACAGACTGCAGCACTGCAGGCCTCCCTATCCTCACCATCTCTGAGTTTGCTCAAACTCATGTCCATTGAGTCGGTGATGTCCTCCAACCATCTCATCCTCTGTCACCCCTTTCTCCTCCTGCCTTCAATCATTCCCAGCATCACAGTCTTTTCAAATGAGTCAGTTTTTCTAATCAGGTGGCCAAAGTATTGGAGCTTCAGCATCAGTCCTTCCAATGAATATTCAGGGTTGATTTCCTTTAGGATTGACTCTTTTGATCTCCTTGATGTCAAAGGGACTCTCAAGAGTCTTATCCAGGACCATAGTTGGAAGCATCAATTCTTTGGTGCTCAGCCTTCTTTATGGTCCAGCTCTCACAGCCATATATGACTACTGAAAAAACCATAGCTTTGACTGTATGTCATATGTAGTACAAAGGAAAAGGCAGTTGCAGTTCCAGCATTTATCATGATGGTGACCCACCATCAAGCATGGTACCCCGTGTCAGGGAGGTGGACAGGGTGTGTGGGACAGCCAGCTGGACTCTTGCTTCTGAAAGCTTCTGATCCTTTCCAGAGAACCATCAGGGTGTCCACCCAGGCTCTTGTCATCCCATCTTCCCTTCTGTCAGTGTTTGGATGGCGCAGAGGAACACAGCATCCGTGTCTTCAGTTCAGTTGCTCAGTCGTGTCCGACTCTTTGCAACCCCATGAATCGCAGCACGCCAGGCCTCCCTGTCCATCACCAGTTCCTGGAGTTCACTCAAACTCACGTCCAGCAAGTCGGTGATGCCATCCAGCCATCTCATCCTCTGTCGTCCCCTTCTCGTCCTGCCCCCAATCCCTCCCAGCATCAGAGTCTTTTCCAATGAGTCAACTCTTTGCATCAGGTGGCCAAAGTACTGGAGTTTCAGCTTCAGCATCATTCCTTCCAAAGAACACCCAGGGCTGATCTCCTTAAGAATGGACTGGTTGGATCTCCGGTCTATTTTATCCCCTCCCCTTTGGGCTGAAAAGAGCAAGTTCAGTTAAGAGCTTATTGACAGCAACTCCCACCACCTGAACTCGCCTTAATCACAAAAACTACAAGGCAGCCAGCTGCTGGGAGGCATAGCATCTCTGAGAATAAGTGAAAACTCTGTTCACTGATGTGGGCGTCCAGACCTGAGGCTTTGCTCCTTGTGTTTGGCGCAGCCCGCTGTCCCTGCACCCACAGGGCAGATAACAGCTCTGTTCCCAGGAAGAGGCTTTTCTGAGGTGACAGCGATAGCACGTGTGCTGAGATGACTGTTCAGCTGTGTCCCCAGGGTCTCCGCTCAGCTCCTGCTCTGTTTCACAGTCCACTTCCACCCTACTGAGATCGATACGCACATCAGCAAGTTCGGCTCTGAGCAGGCCTGTCGGCAATCTGGGAGGCGGGCTCCCCGAGGTCCCACCCTGCACGTTAGGCACTGGGCCAGCGGGTTCGCCTCCGAGAGAGTGCTCCACATCATTAGCTTCTCTGGTACAGCAGAAAGCGTGGCCATCTAGGTCACGGTAATCAGGGCAGGACTGTTTGTAATTGTGATGGTAGATGCGCCACCGGACTGCCGAGACTTCAGACAACGCTGCTGGGTGAGCTGTAGAGTTTTAAAGCAGCACTAATGGTAGAATGGGAAGTGGGCTCATCCAGCTGCGAGGTTTCCATCCTGGGTACCTTGTTCTGCCAGGGAAGCGGGGAAGTGCTTGCAGGTGTCAGCACTTGATCATCAACAACCTCAAGGAAGCTCTTCTCGTGGCTCAACAGCCAAACACAAAACATCCCAGGAAAAAGCCGAAAATGGAGTTTGCTCTGCTCTGCATCCTAGCAGGGGCTTTCAAAGTCAAACAGGACTCGAGAGCCAAGAAATCTTTTTATCTGTAACATTAACCAACTGGGCCTGAGACCAAGGCTGAAATGGTCCTGGTGTCTGGGCAGAAGTGCACGGACGGGGAGAAGTTGTTTTGAAGGCTGTTGTTGATCTTACTCTTCACCTGCTTTTCAGTGTATCACTCACTTTCTTACCCAACAGAAACCTAGGGAACCAAGTGGGTAGATGAAGGGCTTATGTTGGCAACATTTGTGGACACGCTATTTCACTTCTATGAACAGTTCAGTTCAACACACTGACAATCCCGCTAAGTTGCAGTCGTGGTGCTGGGCCTGAGAAACCTCCTGGTTTATGGGTTGAAGGGGGGCAAGGGCAGCAAGTGTCCTCAGGCCCTCCCCAGTGTGCTGCTGATGTGGGAGACTGATGTCTGGGACACAGGTCTACTAAAGAGCCCTTAAGCTCTTGGCCAAGAAAATATGAGAACATAAATCACGTGTTTCTTTACATAGAAATTGCACATTAAATTTTAATAACCACACAACCTTTCTTCCTTCTTCTATCATGTGGCGAGGAGAACAGCCCTGCCTCCTGGCCAGCAGCTGCCTCCCCTGGGAGGGACCGGAGGTTGGTTTGTCCGGCTCTCCCAAGGTGATATAAAAATAGCAAAGGCTGTCAATAGTGATCAATTAATTTCAATAACATAAATAATGGTTGTAATTGCAGTTGATAGAGAGAAAGGCTTTCCTCTTTGATTAATCTGATCCTCTGGGCCACCGTTACCATGAGCGCAGTAGAATGCTAATCAGAAATTATGGGGAGACATGAAGGCTGCCTGTCAGGAGCTTGGCCCTCCTGGTATCCCGGGCACTGCCCACTGCTCTCTGCTCTGACCCTTTTATTGGCACCACAATCCAGATGTCCCTCCATCAAACAGGACACATCATACCTCATCTCCTCTCTGGGAGCTGTTACCACTGAAAAAACTTTCTGGTTGAGACTTTGGAAGTTGTCCCAAGTGATGTGAAAGCTGTGTGTGACCATCAGCCACTGGGGGAGTTGGCCGAGTTGCTGGGTCTTTCTCCCCATTTTACAGATTTCTGGTAGGAACACTGAGAGGTTAAGCGATGCCTCTGAGCAGCCAGCAGGCAGGAGGAATAGAGGAGCAAATATGTCCCTTCACCACGCCACCCCCCCATTCCAGCCCTGCCTCTCCGGTCACCCCCTGGAGGCCTCCGGGGCCATCTCCCTGCTCTTCCCTCCTCCGGGTCATCCTCAGGACTCCAGGCACTCACTGTCCCGCTCGCCCTGTCCACCTGTCAGGCCCCAGCCTGCAGAGCCACTGCTGGGATTGGCGCCTGGGATCTTGGCAGGTTCCTCTTCTGTTACAAAGCTCAGGTCCCGCAGTCTGGGACAGTGTCCAGAGGACTGACCCATGAGGCAAGTCAGCTCTCACCGCTTGTGGTCCTGCTTAGAACTACTGTTACTTTGTCCTTGTGTCCTGTCAAAGCTGGGTCAAAGGGCAGAGTCGCAACAGAGATGGGACAGCAGGCGAACAGCGTGTTTGGAGTGGAGACTTGATCCCTGGGTGCCCAACACCCCCCACCCCAAGCTCCCTGGGAAAGCCTGCACTCAGGGCTCAGAGCGCCCCTTTCTGGGACTCTGACCCTGCTGCCTGCAATTTTAAAGAGAGACAAGTCTCTTTTTTTTGCAAACATTCAGTAAATGTAACCATTTATTATTCTTTTTTTTTTAAAATTGAGGTATAGTTAACATTTAAAAACAATTAAAAAAAAAAAGAATGTTAACATATAACATTATACTAGTTTCAGGTGAAAAGGAGTTCAAGTGTTAAGCTAAAGGAATACATCTCCCAGGGAGAAAATTCTGGACCTCACAGGGAGGAAGTCAGAGAAAAGAAGGAGCTGGGGGCTGTGAAGAGCAGACTGGCTGCTGTGGGCAGGAGGGACCAGGGAACATTTGAGGAGCCTCCGGCCTTCCCAGCACCCCTGAAACCACACATCCAAACAGCCCCTGACGATTTTCACTACATTTCTTTAGCAGTGCTGTGCCAATGTTTAGGGACTCGTTTTTCCCCCCATCAATAAACAGCCAATGTAAATGTACCTTTCATGATTTGTTCAATATGTATCAGCTTCTATGCACTGGGTTCCAGAGGATCTGATAAAGTTTACTGGAGGTCTCACTGTTATGTGCAACATTTTTATTTGAAAAGGCGGGCTTTGGAAGACAGGTGACAGGTGGTGCCAGCTCTCCAAATGGCCTGCTGAGAATGCTCAGTATGTTTCAGTGAGGGAGAGAGAAGACTTTCCGGTCTGCGCTTTGAGCTTAAGGCCAAATTAAACCAGTTTTTGTTTTGCTTGTTTTTTTAACCAGGAAATCCTGATGCTCCCGCTGGTCTTCATCTTTCTCAGGCTGCCTCAGCCTCTCTGCATCCTGTTCGTGCCTTTCCTCTCTCGATTCCTCCTCCCTGGGACTGTTCTCATCTGTGTCCACTCTTAACTAATCACAACAGATACGTGAAATTCACAGAAAGTTTTTGCTTTTATTTTACATATTTTTCCTAAGTTACAAAAGATGAATTGTTGTTGTTGTTCAGTTGCTCAGTTGTGTCCAACTCTTTGTGACCCCATGGACTGCAGCACGCCAGGCCTCCCTGTCCATCACCATCTCCCAGAGTTTGCTCAAACTCATGTCCATTGAGTCGATGACACCATCCAACCAATTCATCTTCCATCACCTCCTTCTCCTCCTGCCCTCAATCTTTTCCAGCATCAAGGTCTTTTCCAAAACCATTTTTATTCCTCTTTCTGTCTCACAAGACAAACCCCCATAACTCCATAAGGTTACACTGTTGGTAGGAGTGGCCCCTGTGCGGTCTCTGCCCACTGTGAGTCAGTTTCTAGAATCAGTTCTTCCACTTGATGGGGATATTTGTGAGTACATTCTACGAAGAGTGCAAAGGCTTGTGATTTCCTCGAATAATATTATCTCCAAAAGGAACAGAGTTGATGACACAGCAAAGAAAGGATGAGCAATTGGTGAGAAGTCTTCATTCTAATGCTCAAGGGCCATTGGAAGCATTCGGATCGCGGTTCAAGGAGCAGGGCAGGATGGACCCAATGGACCTGTCTGCCCCTCAGGCCTGGGTCATTGTCACTAGGAGTCACCTGTTGATTGCTTCCTTTTCCACTAAGGACAGGTTCCGGCAGGCAGTCTAGGGAACTTTCACAAGAGCTGACTCTAATTGCAAAACTAGACAAAACCCACTCTCCCCACCACATTCGCACACTCATGCATTCCACAGTGAAGGTTCTCAAAATCTAAAGAGGTTACTGTGTTTATGCCTTCATATCCAAGAGGCACAGAGACCATCGCCCTGCATCCTGCCATGCACTTCCACTCATGTCTGATGGTGTAGGATCAAAAGTCACTATGACATCACCTTTGGAAAGTGACAGCTTACACGATGACCCAAGAGTAATTTGCATGGAAGCATTTTCAAAGGCTACAGTTAAATTCAGAGATTTGTATCTTGTATTTTTTTTAATTAAAAAAATTTTTTTTAGCTGCACCCTGCAGCATGTGGGACCTTAGTTTCCTGACCAGGGATCACACCGGTGCCCCTGCACTGGGAGGCAGAGTCTTAACCACTGGACTGCTGTGATAGTCCCTGTACTGGTATTTCTATCAGTAAATGAAAGCTTTAAAAACAGATATGGTTGTGCAAATGTGTTCAATTTAACTTAGGGGACAAGTGGATTTTTCTCCAAAGGAAAATCAGAGCGGGAACACTAATTGGGTAATTCTATACCTTGTATAAAGAGGCAGGATTTTAAGTATGTCAGACTGTATAATTCACCTTAAAGTCATTTGAAGTGATTTTCTTTAAGGAGGCGACAACCAGGATTTGCCGTGTCCAAAGGGCAGAGTGGCTGCCCTTGTCATTTCCAGCAGTCAGCTCCACGTTCCCTATTAGGTCCTGTTACAACAACGCAGAGAGAGTGCTGTGCGTTTCTGCTGCATGGGCTGATCTCTCACTAAACCATGACCAAATGCCTGTAGCACTGACATGATTATTTTTTTGTTACTGTCAAGCTCCCAAAAGACAATTTTTTCAAGATCACACTTATCTATGTCTTAGATTCCATGTGTCAAATTGCAGTAATTTCTTAATTTAGTGCAAAATAGTCATTGCTTAAAAATAACACCAGAGTGTTTTTTTTTTTTCCCCTTCTGAACAATCAGTAAACTTCAAATAGCCACTGGTGAGTAGTAGCTTTCCTCCCCCTCTTCCTGTCAGATTTAAAAAAAAAAAAACACACCAAAATCTTCAACTAGTGTGAAATATGACAACTGCATTTAAATTCAAGCCAAGAGAAAAGTCTAGATTGTATATTTTATTCTGCCCAGGGCTAAGAAAAATACTTTAGCAAATAAATGTCCCCTATAAACAGAATAGTTTTTCTTTTTCTTTCTTTTCTATTAGCCTACCTTCTTGGGGAAGATTTTATCTTTAAAGTTAGGGTATATTAAAAGGAAGCAGGGACCTTGAGAGCTTGTTTGGAGGTTCTAGCAGGGGAGCGCCGCTACTCGTATACCCTTGACCGAAGACTGGTCCTCTATCGGGGATGGTCGTCCTCTTCGACCGAGTGCGCAGCTTCTGGAGGGATGGATGGTATGGGTAGGGAGGAGGGAGGAGGGTTCAGGATGGGGAACACATGAATACTTGTGGCGGATCCATCTTGATGTATGGCAAAAGCAATACAATATTGTAAAGTTAAGCAAAATAAAATTTAATTAAAAAAATAAATAAATAAAAATAAAAATTCAAAAAAAAAAAATAAAAGGAAGCAGGGAACAGGATATGTTTCAAAGGAACTCACACTTGTGAAATGACACAACTCTGTGTAGCACTGCCCTGCTTTGAAGTTACCTAGAACATAAGAAGTCTCTCTCTCTCTCCAGGTTCTGAAATCCCAAAGCCAAGGATCTTAAGCAATCCCACATTCCACCAGCAACTGACGGGTTAAGTTTCTAGCTGCTCCCAGAATTCCTTGTTGCAATCCTGTACCATCTCCCCTTCCTGGAAAATGTTTTCCATTGGTCACCCACACCAATCTAGACAAGGATTCAGATTTAAGGTATTGCTGTAAGAACTCCATGGTGACTGAGACGTTTTCCAGTCTTGTGGTGCCCAGCACCACAAGGAAGTAAGCCGAGGGCAGACACTGTCCCTGTGGGCAGGAATAATCCCTGTACTGGTGTTTATGGACTATCATGGCATGATCAGCAGGAGACTGGGAAGTGGCCCTGTTGGTCTCAGAGGGAGGAGAGCCTGGTCACCCAGAGAGGGAGGGCGGGAATGGCAGGACCTTGGTTGATGAGACTTTTTGAGAGTCTCCTACACATGCATACATGCTAAGTCTCTTAAAATCATGTTCCCATGGACTCTTTGCGACCCCATGGACTATATAGCCTGTCAGGCTCCTCTGTCCATGGGATTCTCCAGGCAAGAATACTGGAGTGGGTTGTCATGTCCTTCTCCAGGGGATCTTCCTGATGCAGGGAATCAAACACCAGTCTCCTGCATTGCAGACAGATTCTTTACCCTCTGAGCCAGTAGGGAAGTCTGTGCAGAAAATCACCCAAGACAGTGTGAAAATGCAGCTGTAATTCCCTGGGTCTGGTATAATCTGCATTTCTGGCCGCTTCCTGGTGATGCTGATGCTGCTGGCTCTTGGACCCTCTTGGGGAAGTAGGAGAGGACTGCAGTGTGGGCCCATCGCCTGGGAGCTTGTTAGAAATGCAGATTTCCAAGCCCCACCCAGACTGTGGGGGCTGGAGTTTCTGGGTGTGGGCCCAGGTCTCAGAGTCTACAACCTGCCTGGGGGACTCTCATGGACTCTGAGGACTGAGGAACTGCCCCGGGACCACACCACTCAGAGGGATCCTGGATGGGCAGCATTTCTGTTACCCAGAAGCTTAGCAGGAATGGATGTCTCAGGCTCCACCCCAGACACTCTGGATCAGAGTCTGCATTTTATTTAATAACAAGGTCCTTTGGTGACTGGTCTGCTCCTGAGAAATGGCAGCTTCAGGAAAGCTCCCACAACCCAAGTTCAGGGTGGGGACCCACTTGAGCCTGAGGTGTGGATGCAGCCTGTTTGTGTCAGCCTGCTTCAGCCTTGACTCCAGGTCCATCGAGATGGCCTCCTGCCAGCGCCCAGGCTGCTCA
The DNA here is from genome assembly GCA_935064755.1 of Tragelaphus eurycerus. Lineage (NCBI taxonomy): Eukaryota > Metazoa > Chordata > Mammalia > Artiodactyla > Bovidae > Tragelaphus > Tragelaphus eurycerus. The sequence continues at coordinate 22,646,433 of CAKXYN010000023.1, forward strand.
GAACTGAGCCTCCCTGCCGGGCAAATCCAGGTCCCAGAGGGTTACCTGCACACTTGGCCACGTGCCTCACCCGCCACAGCCCACGGGCACTGGCATCCAGGTAACCAGGCTATCAGGCCACAGGCCACCAGACTGCCAAGCCATCAGGCCACCAGACCACAGGCCACCAAGACCCCCAAAGCCACCAAGCCAACAGGCCATAAGACCACCAAGTACCAGACCACAAGCCACCAGGACTTTCATTCAATATGCTTTTTCTCCTTTTTTTTTCCTAGTTGGAAGAAAAATATATGTCTATTGTGGGAAATATAAATTGAAAAGAAAACACAGTCCCCCACAACCCCACCACCAGCGAGAACCATTCCGTTTTAGTGCATTTTCTTCTGGCCTGTTTTTTTCCTATGCATTCTTAGAATTCCACTTTTTTCACTAAGTATTGTTTTAGGCCTTAAAAGTGCCTGATAAACATAATTTTAATGCCTATAAATACTCTATTGAAATAACAAAAATTAATAACATTTTGTACCAACGTTAGACATTTGGGTCACTTAAAAATGCTTTTCCTCTACGTGCAAAGAAGATCTTTATTTCTTATTTCCCTTGGATGGAGCCCTAAAAGTATAATTACAGTAATTACTGAGCCGTGCTGTTTCAATACCTGTGAGGCTGTTGTTATCTGTTGCCACTTTACTTTTCACAAGGTTTTGAACAACTGGAATGAATGCTCCTAGATCAGGGCGTCCATCTCGTGGCACCCTCCCAGTTTCTAGTGCCACTGTCTGTGGGATTTTTACTGATATTTGCTGGTGTGATGAAATGCAGCCTGCCCATCCGTTCCTGTTCTCTGCAGAGGTGAACCAGCCCCTTGCTGCACAGTGAGGCCTGGTGGGCCTTGCATAACACCAGGACAGCTTTACATTCTCCCTGCATCTGCCCTTGAACCCTCCTCTGCTCTGGTAAGCCAGCCTTTTCCTCGAGGTTCTCCTCAACCATCCAGAACAGGCCCACAGGCAGGGACTGCTGCCCCCAGGCCAGGCCAGCCAAGCCAGGCCCATACCTACTGCTCCTCTCCAGCTGGGCTTGGATGTAGGCTCTTAGGCCATGCCACCATCTGTGGCCCACACTGCAGCCCTCCCTTCTCTGGCCCCCTTGCTCCCCTAAGAGGGTCTGAGAGCCAGCAGCTTCAGCATCACCTGGGAGCTGCCTGGAGATGCAAATAACCAGGCCGGGGGAGTGTAAGTGATGCTTTCAGCAAATTAGGAGGCGTCTTTCCTCCTCGCAACATAGCGGGGTGTGCCAGGCTTGGTGAGGGAACACGGCTCTCAGCCCCCACTTACCTCCTGGCCAGGTGTCAGCCTGCAGCACTCAGGGCAGTCCAGAGGGTCAAGCTCTCCGAGGGTTCTTCCTGAGACCTCCTCTATCTCCCCGTCACCAGCAAGTTCTCTGTAGGATTCCTTTCCTCTCAACATGGCGCCAGCTCTCACCCTGCCGAGAGGGTTGAGCTAAGGGCTGCACGACCACAGGTTTTCCTCGTCTCATCCTAAATCTGGACCCTCCAGCTGGCATTGTCTCTGAACGCCTCCCTCACCTACCTCCTCCCTCCTCTCACCTGATGCTCATGGCCCCGGAGCCGGACCAGCCCACATCTCGCGGGAAAGAAGTAGCTGCTATCGTGAGAGGTGTGCAGGTCTCTACTCTGAGCCCAGGAAGAAGGACGAGAAGGATGGAGTAGGAATGCTGGCTTAGCGAGAAGAGAATCCACTTGCCTTGAAGTGACAATTGGAGAAATGGAGTAGCTGTGGGCCACGGGGTCTAAACGACCATCACCCAGGAGAGGAAGTCAGGGGCGGCTCCTTCTGGGGGTAAAGATCATTAGGAATAAACAGAAGTGACAGTCAGGGTTCCACACTCTGCTGCTCTCATCCCAAAATGTGAGAGGTGTGTTGCTCAGACCCCGACAAGGGTCTAATAGTAGTGATGTCCTATTGCTGTGAGGAGCTAAAAGCGGTACAGAAAATTGTTAGGGTCATGCTTTCATTCTGTACTTTAGTTTCTAAATGGATCTCCATGCTGTTTATAAGCATCACCAAAAGTGATTAGTCTTCTGTGTAGATCCTGGAAGAGGGGGTGGGGGTGCATGGCTGAGGTGTGGGACACACGAGGGGGAAGCTTCCTGGGTGGAACAGAGTACCTCCAATCTCTAAGCCACGGAGAGTGTGTGCTCTGTTTCAGCTTCTTCCCCAAATGACATCAGGCTTTTATGTTGATGGGCATATCAGAAGGCTATGGCAGGGGGGTGGTCACTGCACAAACTTCCTTTACATCAGACATAAACAGCTCACTCAAATGTGAAATGTAAACTCAGTTTCAACAGAAGACCCCAGAGCCATTCCTACTGATGGATGGAGTCTAAAAAACAATACACAACAAAGAAACTCAATGGGAAGTAGGCACAGAGACTGGGCTGCTTGCTTTGGTCGCTGCATGCAAATTTCTTTCTTTAGAGGAAGCAGCCTTCAAGCAAATAAATACTTGAATAAACTAATGAGAAGAGAATTACAAGCCCTCTTAGTGGCTGGGTCATATCACAACAGGCTTCCACAGAGCCAGATTTCCTCCCTAAACCAGCATCCAGCGCAAAGAAATCAACATTCTGAGTGATTGTTATTTTTACCTAAAGGAGTTTTCCTTATAGTTATGTCGCTCTCCCCCAACCCCCAATTTCTCCACACAGTCCAGATACGTATGTCTTATTTATGTTTTACACATTATCAGGTTTACACTTGACAATGCTTGCATGCATGTGTGCTAAGTCACTTCAGTCGTGTTTGACTCTGTGCAACACCATAGACTGTAGCCCACCAGGCTCCTCTGTCCATGGAAGTTTCCAGGCAAGAATACTGGAGTACGTTGCCGTGCCCTCCTCCAGGGGATCTTCTTGATCCAGGGATTGAGCCCGTGACTCTGCATTGGCACGCGGGTTCTTTACCACTAGCACCACCTGGGAAGCCCCCAAAATGCTTGACAATCATGTAATTCTCTTTCACCAACGGGTGACACTGTGTAACACAGAATCATATTAGAACACGGTTAACATGTAAAAGATTTGTAGATCACTAAGTGGCACTAGTGGTAAAGAACCTGTCTCCTAACGCAGGAGACATAAGAGACTTGGGTTCAATCCCTGGGTCAGGAAGATCCCCCGGAGGAGGGCATGACAACCCACTCCAGTTTTCTTGCCTGGAGAATCCGATGGAGAAGTCTGGTGGGCTAAAGTCCATAGGGTTGCAAAGATCTGGACACAACTGAAGTGGCTTAGCACGCATGTAGCGAAGACCAGCATCACTGAAAGGTGTTGACGAGGTTCTGCACAGAGGTGTTCAGGTGGCCTTTTATGAAATGCACAAAACCATGGGAGGAAGGTCAAGCTGACTCCCACCCCATCCTGAGAGGTGAGCCTACATTCACCCACACCAGGGTAAGTCAAGAGACTTCTGATCTGCAGAACCCATGTGAATTCGGACAGAGAACGGAAAGTGTGTGTGGGGGTAACCCCTAACAGCACAGCTCCCTGTGGTGACACCAGCCACAGTTCTGCTGCACTGCATGGGTTGGGGGGACTGTGACAAGGCTCCCTGTGACAGAGAGGACCACAACTCCAGCCCCACTTTCCATCAGACATGTGGCCAAACTTTACCTGTGCGGCATAAAAGTCTGCATCACAGCAGGACCCAAGGAAGTGGGTGACAAGACTTCCAGGGGGAAAGTGAAACATCAGAGGTGACATGCACTTCCAATCTGGCCAGGTTTCATTCACATCCCAGAGGTCTTACACACAACATCTTAGGATTGTCCAGATGCCAACAAAAGGTCTGAAGCATGGTGTCACTCTGGACCCTGGAATAGGCAAGGTACCCTTTCCATCCCTGCAACACATCATTCCCAGGGAGGGAATCACTGATCTGGGGGTGTCACTTAGCCTCCAAGGTAATTCCCTCTGTGGTCGACCATGCTATTGTAAATCACCCTGGATGTTGTCATGTGATTCCTCTTTTTTAACTTAAATTTTGCTTTCTTGAAAGTTCTATTCCTTGGCCCTAATGAATCAACCCAAAATATGTCTACTTTTCTTCTGTTCCATTGTTTTCAAAATCTTTGAGGATAGCCATAAAATTTAAATATTTTCAAGTTTAACACATGGAGTTTCCCCAACTTTTCTTCCCATGGCATGGGTTCTGTGTACACTTTGCAATCAGACAGTTTGAGTTTGAAGACCTTGGGCCAATTACAAAGTCTCTCTGAGCCTAACATTTCTGTTTTGTAAAGTGGGGTTAATGCTGTATTTATTATTGTTATTTTGTTGTTGTTGCATAATGTCATGGGTGAAAAAGATTTTATTTCATTTATTTTTTACTTTTTGGCCATGCCATGTAGCGTACAGAATCTTAATTCTTCCACCAGGGATGGAACCTATGCCCCCTGCACAGGAAGCATTGAGTTGTAACAAGTGGACTGCCAGGGAGTCCCCAAAAAGCGTTTATTTAAGCTTGTGATTCTGGTGGGTGGTTCTTCTTGTTTAGACAGAGTTGGCAAATCTCCACTGGGCTTGTACATGTGTGTGAGGTCAGTGGGCAGGCTGGCTGCAGGCTGGCTGGTCCAAGGCAGCCGCATTCATGTCTGACAGTCGGACACAATGGGGTGACTAGGCTCCACGTCTCCTAGGCTGGCCTGGTGACGATGTTTCAAGAAGCTCATTGTGCACACCTTTCCAAGTCTCTGCCTATATCCCACCTGTTCATATTCACCAGAGTAAGTCCCATGGTCAGCCAGACCTCAGGGGCTGGGGACTGGACCTGCTTCTTTACAGGAAGGCTGGAGAGTTGAGGCTATCTACAATCTGCCGCAAGCACGCAAGCATCAACCATAAAGTCATGGCAGGAGAATTCAATGAGAGAAAAAACGCAAATGGCGAGACACAGCCTGGCACTCGTGTATCCTGGTCTTCCTCACCCATGACATGTCACGAGCTGTTCACTGAGGACGGCAGACACCTTCTCCACAGAACCTACGTGTCAGGATGACGATGGGATTAATCAGATTTTAAAATTGCCTGGTAAGAGTCAATTAGTTCTTTAGAGACACAGAGGATGTAAATTGAAGGTGTTATTACATGATTATGGCTTTCTCATCCCGGCTGGGGCTGTGAAATCAAGACAATCAAATATTATAGGCTTTCGGTCCTATTTTTACAATCAGAGTACTGGATAATAAATTTAAATGGAGAGACAGAAAAGTGAGATGACCTCTTTCCTGCCAACTGTATCAGTTGAGAATTCAGGTCTGAGAATTTTGAGAACTGTGCATCTTTCGTTCTGGGGAGAGTATTGAGATTCAAGGGTTTCTGCAAAGACGGTAAAAAAATAAACCATTTATGGAGCTCAGCCCTCCTTGCGAATCTTTATTGAATAGAACTTAATGGCGACCAGTTTTAGCCAAACTAAAAATTTTTTCCCTCTTTCCATCATGTCTAAGTACATATCTTTCTTTTTCTCATCTATTTCAAAACATGATTTAAAAATATTGAAGTAATATTTCTTTTTTCCCTTTAAAGATGCTTGTTCCAAGCTGAGAAACTCAGGTTCACCCCCACAGCCCCCAGCATTTAATCTGTAATTTTGTAGGTTATACTCATTTGCAGATTTTAGAAAGTGCCTTTTATTCTTCTCTAAGTGTTAAACCAATTTAGATTAATGGGCCTCGGACTCTTTGATACCCATTTTTAAAGCATTTCAAAATGTGTAGAAGACGGTACCCTTTCATATGTGATAAGTAAAAATCTTGGCAGATGAAAGACTTTTTTTTTTCTTTTTGTTTTTGCACACAAAAGAAATCTTTGGAGCTGCAGCTATAACTGTGGAATTCCATGTTGTAATTTTCTTCTTTTGGGAAGGCTGCCCTTTGCAGCTGCTCACAGGAGGTGGGGAAAGAGACACCATGGGACCAGCTCCATAGAGAGGGGACAAGCAGGGCGAGGCCACTGGTCCTGGGAGCCATCCCATGCTCTGTTCTGGACGGTCACAATTTGCATCCAAAACCAGATATTTACAGAGACATATTCCATCTCATACTCCTTGCATCAATGCAGGATGACTCCACGAGGACCAAGGTCTCTAACAAAGAGAGAGCCAGTTCCCATGGAGGGGAGCTGGTTGATGGAGGCCCCGCGGGATGCGGTGATGGCCGAGGGGCAGGCCCTCTGTGCAGCCCCATCAGTTGGGAGCCTCGGGGTAGAAGAGATGCCCACAGCTTCCATTTGCTTCTCTGATTAAGGATTGTCATATCCTAGGTCCCCACTGTGCTTGAAGGGGGTCCCCAGGAGACCTGGGTGACTCCTGGCCCAGTTCATCTTCCTGAGCCTCTCTGTCTGAGTCTCCGTGTATGTATCTCTATCTGGCAGGAAGGATGGTTAAGGGCAAGGGCAAAGAACAGCGAAGAAGTTGCAGACTGTTTTACTGCACCTGGACACAGACTCACCCTTTTTCTTCTCTTTGAGACAAATAGCAGGATGCAGTGGACTGTGATTTGGCGCCCCGTCTTGTGTTAGTCAATCAGTCATGTCCAACTCTCTGTGAACCCATGGACTGTAGCCCGCCAGGCTCCTCTGTCCATGGAATTCTCCAGGCAAGTATACGGGAGCTATTCCCTCCTCCAGGGGATCTTTCCAACCCAGGGATCGAGCTTGGGTCAATTTGGTGCCTATGAGAGCAGAAACACCCCAGCCAGACACCCAGACACCCCAAGGAGCAGAGACTGAGGGGACAGGACCGTGTCCACTCCTCTGAGCTCAGCGCCTGGGGCACCCCCAGCACCTGGGTGCCTTCATGGTGGGATGGACAGAGTCGTGGGATTTCAGAGTCAGGAAGGGTCCCTCCAGAGATTCCTGATGGTGACACTGCTGGGGACACATCTCATTGCTTCTCCCTCTGAAGACATCAGGTTCTGGGAAGCTTTGTTTATCACATGGCACTGAGTTACGTTAGAACCAAAGACCCTCTCAGAACCTCCAAGAAGCTGAAAATCATTCTAATACATCTCATTTTGCTGGAAGGTTTTTAAAATTTTAAAATACAAGGTAAATTTTTTCCTTTTATGTTCATCCAGAAAATACCAAGGATTCTGGGCAGTTGAAGTAACAGCAGCTTCACACATCTGGATCTTCCAGTGCATCCTTCCCAAGCCAGTGGCGGACAACAAGAAGGGCAAATAGAACCCTGCTTCCAGCAGAGAGGGACAACAGAATGCCTGGGCTTTAAATAAGGCTTTGAGGGACTTCCCTGGTGTCCACTGGTTAAGACTTTGCCTTCCAAAGCAGGGGGATGTGGGTTCAATCACCGGTCAGGGAATTAAGATCCCACATACCTTAAGACCAAAAAACAGAAACCCCACAAAAACAAAGCACAAATGACTTTGAGTAGCGAAATAAACACCCAGCCTCTGTAGTCTCGCCTCAAAACTCCTGAAGGCAGGAGTAGCCTGAGATAAACTGAGTGGACGACAATCTGGGAGCCTAGTGGTAGGACTCAAAGTGAAGTCGCTCAGTCGTTTCCGACTCTTTGAGACTCCATGGACTGCAGCTTACCAGGCTCCTCTGTCCATGGGATTTTCCAGGCAAGAGTACTGGAGTGGGTTGCCATTTCCTTCTCCAGGGTATCTTCCCGACCCAGGGATCGAACCTGAGTCTCCTGCACTGTAGGCAGACGCTTTACCCTCTGAGCCACCAGGGAAGTCACCTAAAAGCTCTGAGGTACAAACATGCCCCAGGAGTGAATGTGACTGGAAGGGGCTGTCTTCAAAGGCGAGAGAGAAGTTCTTTTCTTCTTTTCGGGGGAGAAGTTCTAAAGGAAGAGGCACACTTTGGAGGACGGGCAGGGTGGAAGGAAGAAGCCCAAGAAGCCTGTGGGCTCTGCAGGGCAGGAAAGAGGCAAAACATTCACACAATCCCTTACTCAAACCCATCCAGAAAAACTATTCGTTACAGAAGCCACACTTCCCCACACTGACAGGTGAAGTGCTCTTGAATGAGGAAATCTTTTTCTTTTTTTGGCTGCACTTCAAGGCACGTTGGATCTGTTTTCTGCGTGTGTGCTCAGTCGTGTCTGACTCTGCGATCCTATGGACTGTAGCCTGTCAGGTTCCTCTGTCTGTGGGATTCTCCAGGCAAGAATATTGGAGTGGGTTGTCATTTCCTTCTCCAGGGGATCTTGCCCATCCAGGGATCAGACTTGCATTGCTTGCATCTCCTGCATTGGCAGGCAGATTCTTTACCACTGAGCCACCTGGGAAGCCTTTAGTTTCCTGAGCAGGGATCAAACACAGGTCCCTGCATTAGGAGCGCAGAGTCTTAACCACTGGACCACCAGAGAAGTCCGTAGGGCTAAAGAGGAATCTCTAAACCACTCAGGACAATCAACAGGGAAACAGACAGCTGCTGCTGCTGCATCGCTTCAGTCGTGTCTGACTCTGTGCGACCCCAGAGACAGCAGCCCACCAGGCCCTGCCATCCCTGGGATTCTCCAGGCAAGAACACTGGAGTGGGTTGCCATTTCCTTCTCCAATGCATGAAAGTGAAAAGTAAAAGTGAAGTCGCTCAGTCATGTTCAACTCCTAGCGACCCCATGGACTGCAGTCCACCAGGCTCCTCTGTCCATGGGATTTTCCAGGCAAGAGTACTGGAGTGGGGTGCCAAAACTACCATAACATAAAGTCCTCAGCTGCTAAAAATCTGCTTCTACCAAATGACCCCAAAGCAGAAGGTAACTGTAACATCACCCTCAGTACTGAACTAAATGTCATCAAGCATTTTAGGATCTATAATCCCACTCTGAATCAGAAGTTCCAAAGTCAAAGCCAGAATCAGGCAGACACAGGAAGAAATGAAGAGTTGATTGATCTCCAGAAAAAAAAGGACGAAAAAGACAAAATGACCTCAGAAATGAAAAATGAGTTGCAAGGGGAGAAAGATGCCCATGCATATTCAATAAGGTGCATGGAAGAAAGGTGGGGACATTGCCTGAAGAAGAAAAAACGAGGTACAGAAAAGAACAAAAAGGTTCAGAGAGAAAGCCATCAAAAGCAAGCATGGCAAACAAAAACCAACATACATAATCAGAAACCATGACAAAGAAAAACAAAACAAGGGAAAAAACCTAATATTTAAATTAGAATGTGAGGAAACCTGCCAGGAGCAGAGGAAACCTGAATCTGCATATTGAAGGAGCTCAGTCCCTGGGGGACTTGACCAAGAACAACTAACTCCAAGACACATCTGGTGAGATTATTAGAATTTAAAGACAAAGGAGAGCTTCCCAGGTGGCACTAGTGGTAGAGAACTCCCCTGTAATACAGGAGACATAATGAAACATGGGTTTGATCCCTGGGTCAGGAAGATCCCCTGGAGGAGGGCCTGGCAACCCATTCCAGTGTTCTTGCCCGGAGAATCCCATGGATGGAGGAGCCTGGCGGGCTACAGTCCATGGGGTCTCAATGAGTCAGATACTACTGAAGTAGCATGCGCTCAAAGATAAAGGCCCCCGGTGACTCAGTGGTAAACAATCTGCCTGCCAATGCAGCGGAGAAGGAAATGGCGACCCACTCCAGTACTCTTGTCTGGAAACTTCCATGGAAGGAGGAGCCTGGTGGGCTGCAGTCCATGGGGTCACTAGAGTCCGACACAACTGAGCGATGTCACTTTGACTTTTCACTTTCATGCACTGGAGAGGGAAATGGCAACCCATTCCAGTGTTCTTGCCTGGAGAATCCCAGGGACAGGGGAGCCTGGTGGGCTCCCATCTATGGGGTCGCACAGAGTTGGACACGACTGAAGTAACTTAGCAGCAGCAATAGCAGCCAATGCAGGAGACATGGATTATATCCGTGTTCGGGGAAGATCCCACATACTGTGGAGCAACGAAGCCTATCGGCCATAACTACTGAGCCTCTGCTCTAGAGCCCAGAAGCCGCAACTACTGAGCCTGTGCACCCTAGAGCCCAGGCTCCACAACAAGAGAAGCCCCCACAATGAGAAGCTGGAGGACCGCAATGAAGAGTCGCTCTCACTTGCCGCAACTAGAGAAAAGACCGCGCAGCACTGAAGACCTAGCATAGCCATAAATAAATAAATAAAATTATATTTAAGAAATAAAGAGAAAGGAAAAAATAAAATCCTCAGGGCTTCCAAGCCGAAGGATCGAGAAATTTAAAAGGGCAAGAAGTGTAAGAATCGCATCATTGTTCCTAAAAATCGACATAGCCTTAAGGCTGTTATTTTCAGAAAAAGTTGTGGAACATAGGAATCAAAGATTTTATATCAAGCCAAGCCATTCTTTACGTATGAAGTTTACAGAAAAGAGAATTTTAAATAAGCAAGCATGTAGCAAATCCTCTGTCTAAGGAACGGACCACAGGGTAAACTGCATCCGTCAAGAATTAAGGGGAGAGGGAAATCTAGAAACTCGCATGTGTTGTTTGCTAGCAGATGACATACAAAAGGTATTTGAAGAACATCCAAAACGTGTATTTGTTTGTAGACTAGCTAGCAGGTCTAGTATTTAAATAAAAGGTACTTCAGCTAAAGGAAAGTTTACTTTTCCTACTTCAGACTACCTTGATTGTAAAGTCTATGAACTGTAATTTTAAAATTTATACTGCCACATGATTGTAAATTTTAGTTGTCTTAAGTTAGGGATTGGTGAAAAGCTATTTTGCTGGATATGGGTCAAAATGACTATTATTTGCAAAAAAATATATATAAAAATAACGGGAAGAAAGGGCTGCATAATGAGATACTGCAAGACTCAGATACTGGTTGGAAATGATCTTCAAGTTTCAGTTTCTCAGAAAGAATGCATGAAATGAAATATAGCAGAATGTTAACCCATATAAAAATAAAGTGTACCCAAATATTGTAAAAGAGAAAGAACTAAGGGGAGAGCATCAGGATTGGTAAACAGACGGAGATTTAGGGAGATGCTCTATTGCTCTCAGGGGCACAGCAGCTCCGTGTCTTCCCCCCAGACCTTGCCCTGTGCCTCTCTTCCATCTCACTGCTCCTGAGTTAATCCTCTCACAACAAACCCGCAATCTAATCGCTTCTGTGATCCAGCAAGTGGCCAACTTCCTTGGCCTCCTGCCAGGAGATTACCAGGTGGATGCATCAAAGCTCACAGAACGTCACAGTGCTGAGGTCAGGTCTTTCATCTCCAGCCCCGACTCCTGACCCACAACCCACAGGACTGCATCCAAAATCCAGCCCGGAAAACCCTATATTCGACCCGAGGCAGTGCTGGAAAATGATGGTGCAAGAACTGCAGAACTCACAGGAGAGGCTCACCCCTTTGAGGAGGTGAAGGAGGCCTCAGAGGCAGCCTGATATAATGTCAAAGAGAGCCAGAGCATCCTCTGAGAATTTGTCTCTCCCTAGCCCATCTCCTCCCAGGGCTTCCCTGGTGGCTCAGATGGTAAAGAATCTGCCTGCAATGTGGGAAACCTCAGTTCGATCCCTGGGTTGGGAAGATCCCCTGGAGAAGGGAATGGCTACCCTCTCCAGCATTCTTGCCTGGGAAATCCCATGGACAGAGGAGGCTAGCAGGCTACAGTCCATGGGGTCGCAAAGAGACAGACATGACTGAGTGACTACAAGATGCTTTAAAGATTCTGATTTTCAATGAACTAAAGCAAATTAAAGGAAAAAAAGACACACTCCAAACAAAAAACCCCAGTTATGGCCTTCAAAAAAAGAAAAAAAAATAGAAAGAACTGAAGGGAAAAACTTCAATGAGAGGACTTACAGTAAAGCAACTTAATATATATAAATGTAGATTCACGAATACAGAAAAGTCACAACAAGGGCGGAAGAATAATATTTTATGTGCTACATGTTGTTTTTATATATATGGGCTTCCCCAGTGGCTCTGCCTGGAATATAAGAGATGTGGTTTGATCCCTGGCTTGGGAAGAATGGCTTCCCACTCCATATTCTTGCCTGGGAAATCCCAGGGACAGAGAAGCCTTGTGGGCTGCAGTCCATAGGGTTTGCAAAGAGTCAGACACGACTGAAGCAACTGAGCACGCCTGTACATTGCTATATATTATCACGAAGGAGACATAATTCAATCAAAAGTGGAAGGAGAAAGGAGCAGAAAAGAAGAAAGCAAAATAACCTCACTGATCGCTGTCTAGGCAATTAGCGGGAGACAAAGTGAAAGATAAATAAGATAACTGGAGACTGGGGACAATTAAAAAGGTGTGAGTTACAAAGGTAAGCACTAGAATAGACTATAAACCTTCCTAAATAGCAAAAGAAGATGAAAAACTAAAGGAACAAATTAAACACATCATGAAAAAGAAACATAGACCCTTCCACATAATGTGGTCGTTTGAACATAAAATAATTTGAAATTATTAAATTTCAGACTTCTAAACACAGACTTCTTGCCTTTGGAACAAATACTAAGACACCCCTTGCTCTTGAATAGTACAACTCAGCAATAAAGCAAGAATACTTGAGTGGGTAGCCACTCCCTTCTCCAGGGGATCTGCCCAACCCAAGGACTGAACTTGAGTCTCCTGCGTTACAGGCAGATTATTTAGTGTCTGAGCCACCAAGGAAGCATAGATATGCCAGTTCTATTTTAATTCATACATTGAACACAATCCCAATAAAAATACCAACCAATTTTTAAAACTCAGACAACCTGATACTAAGAGTCATTTGTTCATTTCCCTATGGGTTTATTTACTGACTCCAGTGCAGATTTACTATGAAACTCATGAAATAAAACCTTGGGTGGTGGTGGCCCCCTTGCTTGCATGAGCCCCTTCCAAGGCCCTTTCTGTATTCCTAGGTTGCATTCTTTTTCTTCAAGTGGATCCCCCCAAATAGCACAATAACTGTCGCCGTCTGCAGAGGGGGATAGAGGCCTGGGGAGACCAAGTAGCCACTGAAGGTCACCCGATGAGTGGCTCAACCAGAGTTCAACCCGGCGCTCGCCCCATCTCCCCCCAACCACCTCCCAGTCTTTGAGCAACCACGCTTAGGGCTGCTGCACACTTGGCTGTGTCGCTGCCGTTGTGTTAAAACCATACCAGCAGTTCACTCATCTGACACCACGACACACTGCCGCCACGTGACAAAAAGCGCAACAGGGTCTCTGTGCCTCTGTAGTTGGGGTATTTACTGGTTTGATTGAGATTTAATGAGTGGACATAAAAAGTAGTTTCAGTATCTATATGTTATCAGGTAATATATATTCAAAACAGGATATTAAAAAATTAAACATCTGCTCAGATACATTAATTTGGGTGGGAAGATTATTGCCTCATTCTGACATAAACTGACTGACAAAACCCATCACTGTATATTTACATCACTCTGCTTTTCAGTTCTGGGCAGCAGACTTCCCCATAGGGAGAAGTGTGTCATGTGGCGTCTGGTGGCTAAAACACTATTAACCACAAGGAAGATAGGAGTTGGAGCAGGGCCTTGGGTACAGTGATCAAGTTATGGGTAAGTTCTGTGCTTGCTGATGGGAAAATTTATATTGGCAGCCATCCTTCCTGGTTGCCATGGTGAGGTGCTTCCTATTCTTGCCAGTGGAAGGCCTGCTCTCTCCTACTAACCACTGCCCCCTCCCCCCGCCCACTGCCATTAACCCCCCACCCGCCACACACACACCGAGGAACTGGACTGTCAACCACATCAGTGATGCTGTGACCTCTGGGTGACACAGAGTATGCAACTGTCATGACTCCAGCAAAGCAGGTAATTTTACAACGGAGTTCGGCCACAGAGCCTCCCGCCACTGCAGCAGGGCTCAGCCTCCTCCAGGGAGCACCAGCCGTAGCCTGCGGCAAGAAGAAGCTGTGGGCTGTTCTCTCCTTCCTGGGAAGGAGATCTGAGCACAGAGAAGCAGGGAAGTAGGTCTTGAACCTCTTTTACTGTGGAGACCACACTTCCCCCAAGAAGACGGACTTAACACCTTCCTCTCTGGAACAGGAAGTCCCAGACGTCTGTTCCCACAGCAAGGACCTGGGATGTCCAGTCCAGACTGCAAAGTGCCAGGTCCAGCAGGAGAGGCAGCAAACTTCCTATTTCTACACTTAACCTGGGGGGGAGATGAGTTTGAGTCAATGCTTTATATTCCTATCTATATTAGATATATCTACTATTTCTCTCTTTATAGCTGTACATCTAATATAGGCCACAGAGGATGAGATGGTTGGATGGCATCACTGACTCGATGGACATGAGTTTGAGCAAACTCTGGGAGACAGTGAACAGGGGAGCTTGGCATGCTGCAATCCATGGGGTCACAAAGAGTTGGACACGACTGATCAACTATTTTTTTTTTAAATATAAAGAGACAGATTGTAACTTAATGAGACTCACAATCAATGATAAAAAGACACTGGGTGCCTGTTATGTGCCAAGTATCCTTCTAGGCTCCATGGGAAGTTAAAACTGAGGCCAATATATTCCCAACCCTTTTTTTTTTTAAGTTGAAGTATAACTGGCATAAAATATTACAGTAGTCTCAGGTGTACCACCTAGTGATTCAACATTTATATACATCATGAGCTGATCACCACAATGAGTCCAGTTATCATCTATCACCATTCAACACTATTACAATATTATGGACTCTATTTCCTATTCTGTATATGACATCCCCGTGACTTACTTATTTTACAACTGGCAGTTTGTGTCTGTGAATCCCCTTCACCTATTTAGCCCAACCCTCCACCCTGCCCTCTCTAGCAACTACCAGCTTGTTCTCTGTATCTGTGAATCTATTTCTGTTTTGATGCTGTGTAAATTTTCTCACAACAGACACAACAAAAAACTCTTTAAGTTTCTGACTTTTTTTTAAGCCGAAGTCAAAAATGTCCTATTCTGTGTGTGGACAACAAACTTAGCGCTGAGCTTTGCAGTCGCCAAGTCTCAAGCACTTTTCCTTGGAGAGTGAGGGGCTTACCTGACTTACAAAGCACAACACTTAGCTATAACGGCCACTTAAGTACTGACAATTAAAACCAATACCCATTACATGGTCATTTAAACGTGTGACAATTTGCTAATGCTTTTATAACCTAATGGGATTGGAAAGAGAAGGTGAATTATGTTTAAACCAATGTACGTAATTGAAAATGAGGGTTATATCTGATAAAGTAGTGTTTTACAAAATAGATGGAGATGCTGAGATAGCATGAAGGGAGGGGACTTGGGCAAATGGACACAGCGTGCCTGTGTGCTCAGTCACTCAGCAGCCTCTGACTCTCCATGACTGCATGGACTGTAGCCTTTCAGGCTCCTCTGTCCATGGGCTTCTCCAGGCAAGCATACTGGAGTGGGTTACCATGCTCTCTTCCAGGGGATCTTCCTCACCCATGTCTCTTGTGGCTCCTGCACTGGCAGGTGGATTCTTTACTACTGCACCACCTGGAAAGCCTCAGGTGGACACAGATCAGATCACATCAGTCGCTCAGTCACGTCCAACTCTTTGGGACCCCATGAATCACAGCATGCCAGGCCTCCCTGTCCATCACCAACTCCCGGAGTTCACTCAGACTCACATCCATCGAGTCAGTGATGCCATCCAGCCATCTCATTCTCTGTCGTCCCCTTCTCCTCCTGCCCCCAATCCCTCCTAGCATCAGAGTCTTTTCCAATGAGTCAACTCTTCACATGAGGTGGCCAAAGTACTGGAGTTTCAGCTTCAGCATCAGTCCTTTCAATGAACACCCAGGACTGATCTCCTTTAGGATGGAGTGGTTGGATCTCCTTGCAGTCCAAGGGACTCTCAAGAGTCTTCTCCAACACCACAGTTCAAAAGCATCAATTCTTCGGCACTCAGCCTTCTTCTTAGTCCAACTCTCACATCCATACATGACCACAGGAAAACCCATAGCCTTGACTGCTGCTAAGTCACTTCAGTCGTGTCCGACTCTGTGAGACCCCATAGACGGCAGCCCACTAGGCTCCCCCGTCCCTGGGATTCTCCAGGCAAGAACACTGGAGTGGGTTGCCATTTCCTTCTCCAATGCATAAAAGTGAAAAGTGAAAGTGAAGTCACTCAGTCGTGTCCGACTCTTAGCGACCCCATGGACAGCCGCCCACCAGAGTCCTCTGTCCATGGGATTTTCCAGGCAAGAGTACTGGGGTGGGGTGCCATTGCCTTCCCCGATAGTCTTGACTAGACGAACCTTTGTTGGCAAAGTAATGTCTCTGCTTTTGAATATGCTATCTAGGTTGGTCATAACTTTCCTTCCAAGTCCCCGATAGCCTTGACTAGACGGACCTTTGTTGGCAAAGTAATGTCTCTGCTTTTGAATATGCTATCTACGTTGGTCATAACTTTTCTTCCAAGGAGTAAGCGTCTTTTAATTTCATGGCTGCAGTCACCATCTGTAGTGATTTTGGAGCCCAGAAAAATAAAGTCTGACACTGCTTCCACTGTTTCCCCATCTATTTCCCAGGAAGTGATGGGACCGGATGCCGTGATCTTCGTTTTCTGAATGTTGAGGTTTAAGCCAACTTTTTAACTCTCCACTTTGACTTTCATCAAGAGGCTTTTTAGTTCCTCTTCACTTTCTGCCATAAGGGTGGTGTCATCTGCATATCTGAGGTGATTGATATTTCTCCCGGCAATCTTGATCCCAGCTTGTGCTTCTTCCAGTCCAGCGTTTCTCATGATGTATTCTGCATAGAAGTTAAATAAGCAGGGTGACAATATATAGCCTTGACGTACTCCTTTTCCTATTTGGAACCAGTCTGTTGTTACATGTCCAGTTCTAATTGTTGCTTCCTGACCTGCATACAGATTTCTCAAGAGGCAGGTCAGGTGATCTGGTATGCCCATCTCTTTCAGAATTTTCCACAGTTTCTTGTGATCCACACAGTCAAAGGCTTTGGCATAGTCAATAAAGCAGAAATAGATGCTTTTCTGGAACTCTCTTGCTTTTTCCATGATCCAGCGGATGTTGGCAATTTGATCTCTGGTTCCTCTGCCTTTTCTAAAACCAGCTTGAACATCAGGAAGTTCACGGTTCACATACTGCTGAAGCCTGGCTTGGAGAATTTTGAGCATTACTTTACTAGTGTGTGAGATGAGTGCAATTGTGCGGTAGTTTGAGCATTCTTTGGCATTGCCTTTCTTTGGGATTGGAATGAAAACTGACCTTTTCCAATTTTGTGGCCACTGCTGAGTTTTCCAAATTTGCTGGCATATTGAGTGTAGCACTTTCACAGCATCATCTTTCAGGATTTGGAATAGCTCCACTGGAATTCCATCACCTCCACTAGCTTTGTTCCTAGTGATGCTTTCTAAGGCCCACTGGACTTCACATTCCAGAATGTCTGGCTCTAGGTCAGTGATCACACCATCGTGATTATCTGGGTCGTGAAGATCTTTTTTGTACAGTTCTTCTGTGTATTCTTGCCACCTTTTCTTAATATCTTATGCTTCTGTTAGGTCCATACCATTTCTGTCCTTTATCAAGCCCATCTTTGCATGAAATGTTCCTCTGGTATCTTTGATTTTCTTGAGGTGATCTCTAGCCTTTCCCATTCTGTTGTTTTCCTCTATTTCTTTGCATTGATCGCTGAAGAAGGCTTTCTTATTTCTTCTTGCTATTCTTTGGAACTCTGCATTCAGATGTTTATATCTTTCCTTTTCTCCTTTGCTTTTCACTTCTCTTGTTTTCACAGCTATTTGTAAGGCCTCCCCAGAGAGCCATTTTGCTTTTTTGCATTTCTTTTCCATGGGGATGGTCTTGATCCCTGTCTCCTGTACAATGTCATGAACCTCATTCCATAGATCATTAGGCACTTTATCTATCAGATCTAGGCCCTTAAATCTATTTCTCACTTCCACTGTATAATCATAAGGGATTTGATTTAGGTCATACCTGAATGGTCTAGTGGTTTTCCCTACTTTCTTCAATTTAAGTCTGAATTTGGCAATAAGGAGTTCATGGTCTGAGCCACAGTCAGCTCCTGGTCTTGTTTTTGCTGACTGTATAGAGCTTCTCCATCTTTGGCTGCAAAGAATATAATCAATCTGATTTCGGTGTTGACCATCTGGTGATGTCCATGTATAGAGTCTTTTCTTGTGTTGTTGGAAGAGGGTGTTTGTTATGACCAGTGCATTTTCTTGGCAAAACTCTATTAGTCTTTGCCCTGCTTCATTCCATATTCCAAGGCCAAATTTGCCTGTTATTCCAGGTGTTTCTTGACTTCCTACTTTTGCATTCCAGTCCCCTATAATGAAAAGGACATCTTTTTTGGGTGTTAGTTCTAAAAGGTCTTGTAGGTCTTCATAGAACTGTTCAACTTCAGCTTCTTCAGTGTTACTGGTTGGGGCATAGACTTGGATTACTGTGATATTGAATGGTTTGCCTTGGAAATGAACAGAGATCATTCTGTTGTTTTTGAGATTGCTTCACAGACCCCTCGTTAAATTAGGAGGTGATGGGAAACCCAGTGTCCTGCCCCAGGCTGGGCTGGGGAGCCAGCTCTTGGGTCACATACACCCGAAACCCCATCAGTTTCCAGTGCTGGGACAACCTCTCTTCAGCCCAGGGAAGGCTGCCACCAGTTTCTGGGCTTTGCTAAGCAGCCAGGAGCCCTTAGGTCAGATGATCTGGGACCTGATGGCACTGAAAGGATGCAGAACACTCACGAATGGCTCCTCAGTTGCAGATTCTCTTGCCAGCTGGGAGCAGACCTCCAGGGAGCACAGCTGTCCAGGCTGGCCTGGCCTAGGTGCTGGCCAGGCTCCAGCACGGGGGTTCTGGGGGTGGTGTAAAGGGTGGCCTCACCTGCTTGCTCATCCAGCAGTCCTGGCCTCTTGCTGGAGTCACCTCTCTGGGGAGCTCGAGGCTGATTCCTCATGTTGCTGGCTCTCACCCCCTGGAAGTCGCATATGGGCCCCAGTGCCATCCTGAAGCACCGCCACCTGCTCTCCCCCGGGAGGCCAGGATGTTCCCTGAGCAGGTTTCAGACAGTCTGGCCTTGCTGACACCTTGACTTCACACTTTTAGCTTCCAGAGCCTAGACAGTACTTTTCTGTTGTTTTAAGCCCCCTAGTCTGTGGTGTTTGTTACAGCAGGTCCAGGACCCTCACCCACCTGGGCTGGGTGGGAGGACCTCATAGGTGGACAGACTGGTGGGCAAGCACAGAGCCTCCCTCAGTCACAATCCACATTCAGGGTGTTTGTCTTACCCCAGTAATATTATTTGCAGTGTCTTTTTAATTGCTTTCCATTTTAATGTTAAATATATTATAAAAGGAAGCATTATCTCCCCACTGTACATCAATCCTGGAGAGACAGTCTTGATGATTTTTAATTTTTTGGTTGTGCCCCGTGGCATATAGGATCTTAGTTCCCCAACCAGGGTTCAAACTCTTGTCCCTTGCAGGTGAAGCACAGGGTCATAACCACTGGACTTCCGGGAAAGTCCTAGTCTTGGTGATTGATGGAATCAATTAGATCCATTATTATTATTAGAGAGATTTTGGTAATTTGATGATACACTAACTTTGAGAAGTCAATATATATATATATATATATATGGACTTAAATACCATTGACATTTCTTTTGGAAAAAATGTCCCAACAATAAGAGAAACGGCATTTCTTTGAATATTTGAAGCTCATGTACATTTGTGGGGCCCAGATTTCGGTCTCTAATGCTCTTTTCCAATGGAAAGAAAAAAAAACAACTGAATTGGGGATTGAACGCATGTTTTGGAGCATGCATATAAAAAATATCCAGACAGGCAATATAAAAGACAAAAGAATGAAGTTATTCAAAGAAAGTGAATTTGATGGAACACGTCTCACCCTCGTTATTTTTCATAATGTAAAAGTGTTATCTATGCTACCTGTGGATCTCATGCTTCTTTGGAAAGCTCCTGTCTGTTTATCAGATGTTAGATATGGACCAGCAGAAGCAGAAGGAGTGACTAAAACTGGTGAGTCAGCTACAGTAACCCCAGCGAATAAAGGAACGGTGCCGAGAGCAAGAGTGAATGGCATGTGGGCAGTGAAGTAGCCGTCAGTGAGCTTCACTGATCTCGCCAGTTAACAAATATCCAAACACGTGTTCCCAGATAACAGAATAGCCAAATGTCCTTAACATAAGAAAGCCCACTCCAGACTTACTCCCTCTTTTCTCAAGGAATGAAACCCTTGGCAACACAGGGAGATACTAGTGAGTATACTCCAGGACACAGTGAAGGACAGGGAAGCCTGGTGTGCTGTATGTAGTCCATGGGGTCGCAAAGAATCGGACACAACTGCGCGACTGAACAACAACAGATAAGACATATGTCCAATTACGGTAACAGACCAGACTGGTGCATCTCAATGATTGCACAGTGAGTGCACACGAATCTTAGAGGCCACTTTATTCCTGGAAAGACTCCAAGTCTCAAAGTCAGCATGGTTAAGGAAGAAAGGAACCTAAACGTTCCCTGATAGAACAAGTACAGCTTCCTTGCAAGAAAAGGAAACTCACCCCAAAGACCACTGGCTTTGGTTTGAATCAACTTGGTCTGTTCAACTGAGTCCCCACTAAGAATCAATAGGTCGCCAGCTCAAAGCCTGGATCCCCCAGGGCAGTCAAGGCAATAGTCCTTTACTTTGGGGTCTGGTAAAATTTCCAAAATTCTAGAAAGGTGCAAAATATTGGTTATTGAGCTGATCAGACCAGATCAGATCAGATCAGTCGCTCAGTTGTGTCCGACTCTTTGCAACCCCATGAACTGCAGCACGCCAGGCCTCCCTGTCCATCACCAGCTCTCGGAGGTCACTCAGACTCACATCCATCGAGTCAGTGATGCCATCCAGCCATCTCATCCTCTGTCGTCCCCTTCTCCTCCTGCCCCCAATCCCTCCCAGCATCAGAGTCTTCTCCAATGAGTCAACTCTTCGCATGAGGTGGCCAAAATACTGGAGTTTCAGCTTTAGCATCATTCCTTCCAAGGAAATCCCAGGGCTGATCTCCTTCAGAATGGACTGGTTGGATCTCCTTGCAGTCCAAGGGACTCTCAAGAGTCTTCTCCAACACCACAGTTCAAAAGCATCAATTCTTCGGCGCTCAGCCTTCTTCACAGTCCAGCTCTCACATCCATACATGACCACAGGAAAGACCATAGCCTTGACTAGGCGAACCTTTGTTGGCAAAGTGATGTCTCTGCTTTTGAATATGCTATCTAGGTTGGTCATAACTTTCCTTCCAAGGAGTAAGTGTCTTTTAATTTCATGGCTGCAGTCACCATCTGCAGTGATGTTGGAGCCCAGAAAAACAAAGTCTGACACTGTTTCCACTGTTTCTCCATCTATTTCCCATGTAGTGATGGGACCAGATGCCATGATCTTCGTTTTCTGAATGTTGAGCTTTAAGCCAACCCTTTCACTCTCCACTTTGACTTTCATCAAGAGGCTTTTGAGTTCCTCTTCACTTTCTGCCATAAGGGTGGTATCATCTGCATATCTGAGGTTATTGATATTTCTCCCAGCAATCTTGATTCCAGCTTGTGTTTCTTCCAGTCCAGCATTTCTCATGATGTACTCTGCATATAAGTTAAATAAACATGGTGACAATATACAGCCTTGACATACTCCTTTTCCTATTTGGAACCAGTCTGTTGTTCCATGACCAGTTCTAACTGTTGCTTCCTGACCTGCATACAGATTTCTCAAGAGGCAGATCAGGTGGTCTGGTATTCCCATCTCTTTCAGAATTTTCCACAGTTTATTGTGGTCTACACAGTCAAAGGCTTTGGCATAGTCAATAAAGCAGAAATAGATGTTTTTCTGGAACTCTCTTGCTTTTTCGATGATCCAGCGGATGTGACAGAACTATTGAAATCCTAGAACAATGTAAAGCATGTGACACTGGGAATATACAATAAAAAGAGTGAGGACCAAAAAAGAAAACCAATGAGAGCCACAGCACCAATATCTTTGTAATCTCTCTTAGTGTAAGGACATTGATTGATTCTGTAGCTTTTATACCTTTTGTGTGACCATTTTGCATTTAAAGAGTCTTAGCATATTAAAGGGAATTAATATGTTGGAGTTGAGATCTTAATTAAATGCCTAAAAGTGCTGGGGTAAGTTTGTAATCTACGGTTTTTATCAATTGGGAACATTTATTTTGTTGAATCTATAATATGTTATTTATTAGCTGTAAGTAAATATAAATATTTAGGGCAAAGCTGATTGTTTAATAGCTAAAAAATGCTAATTGTCTAATAAATTCCTAAGATTAATAACTGGGGTGTAGCCTAAATTACAGTTAGCAGTGACTATTCCTCTCCATGCACAAATGCCCCTCCAATACTAAGAATTCCATCAGCACTGAAAATGGAAAGCCAGTACTTTTGATACATACTGAAATACTCAGAACTGTGATCAGAATAAATGCTCATCTTTGTAGCAGTTACAATTGTCGTGTGAACCACCTGTGGTCTGTGTGCCATACTTCAGGAAATAATCCCTGAGCAGAAGGTTCTAGAACCTAGTGGGTAATAAAGAGCATTGATCTACATCTTAAATTTCTTGGATACAAGTACCTCTTTCTGAAAGCTCCTATTAGGTACTAGAATTATCCTTGAAACCCAGTAGCTTAAAATATGTATCATCTCACAAACTTTCCAAGGGTCAGGAACCTGGGAGCTGCTTAGGTGGGTAGTTCTGAAAAGCTCAGATTTCCTGACTAAACAACTTGGGGAACAGGGGGTCAAATACCAAGACAGTGAGAAGGATCTCCCCAGGAGAAAGCAAACCCACTGGTTCATCCCTGATATAGTCCTATGCCTGAGACTTCAGAGATGTTTCCTGTCCCCAGAATCTGTCTCTTGAAGGCTTGTTTCTCTGAATTTAGTGAAAAGGGGGTGAAAATGGGTGTAGAGATAAATGCTTCTATAGACACGAGGGTGGACAATTTATTTATCCCGTGAAGGAAGAAATAAAGCCATTGTTGCAGTATACAACTTGAGTGTATACAGTTGAGTGTAGACAGTCCTGGATTATTGATGGGGAATTGGAAAGGAAAGATGGACACTTTGGATATACTGCAGCAATAATATGCGTATTTGCATATATTCAATCTATGCATACATTTTATCTAGCAGCTCTCAGTAGCTTGGTTATATTAAAGAAAACAGATGGATCAATTTCTCTCTTTGTTTATATTTAAAGTGGGTTTCTTGTAGGTAGTATGTAATTGGGTCTGCTTTGTTTAATCCAATCTGACAATCTTTTAATTGGGGCATTCAGTTCAATTACATTTTAATGTGATTATTGATGTAGTGGAATTTAAATCTACCATCTTGCTCTTTGTCTTCTATTTGTCCCATCTGTTCTTTGTTCCATTTTTTTCTCTTTTCCTGCCTTCTGCTGGATGAATTGAGCCTTTTTTTATGATTCCATTTTAATCTCCTTTGTTGTAGTCATAACTTTGTGTTGTGGCATGTTGGTGGTTGACATAAGGTTTAGAGTTTGATCTTTAACTTCTCACTGTTTACCTCTAAGTGACTTCCTACCATTTCTGCACCAGAGGGATCTTACAGCAGAACTGCTGTTCATCCCCTCCATCTTCACTCTACTATTTTTGTGATACTTTTTCCTTTTACCTATCAAGATTGCCGGGAGAAATATCAATAACCTCAGATATGCAGATGACACCACTCTTATGGCAGAAAGTGAAGAGGGGCTAAAAAGCCTCTTGATGAAAGTGAAAGTGGAGAGTGAAAAGGTTGGCTTAAAGCTCAACATTCAGAAAACAAAGATCATGGCATCTGGTCCCATCACTGCATGGGAAATAGATGGTAAACAGTGGAAACAGTTTCAGACTTTGTTTTTCTGGGCTCCAAAATCACTGCAGATGGTGACTGCAGCCATGAAATTAAAAGACGCTTACTCCTTGGAAGGAAAGTTATGACCAACCTAGATAGCATATTCAAAAGCAGAGACATCACTTTACCAACAAAGGTTCGCCTAGTCAAGGCTATGGTCTTTCCTGTGGTCATGTATGGATGTGAGAGCTGGACTGTGAAGAAGGCTGAGCGCTGAAGAATTGATGCTTTTGAACTGTGGTGTTGGAGAAGACTCTTGAGAGTCCCTTGGACTGCAGGAAGATCCAACCAGTCCATTCTGAAGGAGATCAATCCTGGAATTTCTTTAGAAGTAATGATGCTAAAGCTGAAACTCCAGTACTTTGGCCACCTCATGCGAAGAGTTGACTCATTGGAGAAGACTCTCATGCTGGGAGGGATTGAGGGCAGGAGGAGAAGGGGACGACAGAGGATGAGATGGCTGGATGGCATCACTGACTGGATGGATGCGAGTCTGAGTGACCTCCGGGAGCTGGTGATGGACAGGGAGGCCTGGCGTGCTGCGATTCATGGGGTCGCAAAGAGTCGGACACGACTGAGCGACTGATCTGATCTGATCTGATGTTATAAACTACATAATACACTGTTGCTGCTGCTGCTGCTAAATCTCTTCAGTCGTGTCCGACTCTGTGTGATCCCATAGACGGCAGCCCACCAGGCTCCCCGGTCTCTGAGATTCTCGAGGCAAGAACACTGGAATGGGTTGCCATTTCCTTCTCCAGTGCATGAAAGTGAAACGTGAAAGTGAAGTTGCTCAGTCGTGTCCGACCCTCAGGGATCCCATGGACTGCAGCCTTCCAGGCTCCTCTGTCTATGGGATTTTTCAGGCAAGAGTACTGGAATGGGGTGCCATTGCCTTCATGTTTTAAATTTAAACGGTCAATTATCTTTTAAGGATATTTAAATAACAATATGGAAAGGCTTGTAAGTTTACCCAGGTACTCGCTCTTTTCAATGCTCTTCATTTCTGTGTATAGATGCAGATTGCCACCTGCAATATAGCTTTCATTTCTTATACCCATAGATCTTCTGGTGATGAATTTTTCAACTTTTGTAATGTCAAAAAACATCTATATTTAGATTTTTTTTTTGGTAAATATTCTTGCAAGGTATGGAATTCCAGGCTGAGAGTTTCTATTTTCATTCAGTATTTATACTATTGCTCCACTGTGTTCTGGCTTGCATTGTGTCCAGAGAGAAGTCTGCTCTAAGTCTCATCTTTCCCTACACACATTTTACCCGCTCTGGCTTCTTTGAAGATTTTCTCTTTCTCATTGGTTTTAAGCAATTTGATTATGATGTACCTTGGTGTAGCTCTCTTTATGTATCTGGTGATTGAGGCTGATTTGGTGTCTTGGATCTATGGGCTTATAATTTCCATCAAATTTGGAAAATTTTTGCCATTCTTTCTTTCTTTTCCCCCACTTTGGGGAGACACCAGCAGTTCACTGATGCTTTGATCATTTTTGTTCAGTCTTTTCTGTGTGCTTTATTTTGAATGATTTCTATTGATGTCTTATATTCACTATATTTTTCTTCTGCGGTCAAATCTATTGTTAATCCCGTTTGGAATATTTTTTAAAATCTCAGGCTTTGTAGTTTTCATCTCTTGAAGTTCTCTTTGGCCTTTTAAAAGTATCTTCCATGTTTTTTGCTTAGATATGTTAAATATTTTCTCTGGATTCTTCATCACCTGGAATAAGGTTATAAAATAAGTGCTTTACTGTATTTGCCTACTGTCATCCACATTATTTTTGAGTTAGTGTCAATTGATTAGTTTTCTCCTCTTTGTGTGTCATACATCCCTGCTTCTTTGTGTGCCTGGTAATTTTGAATTGGATGTCTGCTTTCTTGGGTACTGGATATTTTTGTATTCCTATAAATATTCTTGAGTTTTCTTCTGTGGTGAGTTAAGTTACTTGGAAACAGTTTGATCCTTTTGGTTATTGCTTTGCTAGGCAGGACTACAGCTGTGTTTAGTCTAGAGATAATTTCCCCACCTACCGAGGCCAAACTTTCTTGGGTTCTCTGTCCAATGGGAACAGGAGCTGTATGGCCCCATGTGAACTGAGTATTCTTCACTCTTATCTTTTTGGGTGGTTCTTTCTTCAGCCTCAAGTCCTTTCTTGATGTTTATCCTGATCAGTACTTAGCTGAAGACTTGATTGGGACTTTGCAGATGTTCAGAATTCCTTCTCTATGCAGCATTCTTCTCTCTGCTACTCTGCTCTGCGAACTAGGCACCCTGGCTATTTTGAACTTTCAGTTCACGCAATAAGGGGGACCGTTGGGCTCCATCTGGACTTCCCCTCTGTGTACCCATTATCTGGATATTCTTTCAAGCCCGTAAGCTGGGCGATCCTAGGGTTCATTTAACATGTTTTCTGTTCCCAGCATTATTTGATGTCCAGTGTCTTGAAAACCATCTTTTCTTTTTTCTTAAGATTCTCTTTTGATGCGCATCATTTTTAAAGTCTTCATTGAATTGTTGCAATATTGCTTCTGTTTTGCACTTCAACTTTTTGACCACAAGGCATGTGAGTTCTTAGCTCCCCAACCAGGGACTGAACCCACACCCCCGGTGTTGGAAATCAAAGTCTTAACCACTGGACCACCAGGAAAGTCCCTTGAGAATCATCTTAACAGATATTCCACCCTCCCCTCCCCCCGCCCACTGCTGTTTTTGGTTTCAATTAGGAGGGTAAATCTAGTCTTTGCTACTCTAGCTCGTCTGGGACTTGAAGTCCTGGATAGATTTCTCTAAAGCTGACCATTTGTAGGACAGACGTGTAGGACAGCACGGAGGCTCTTGGATGAAGCACTGCATTACGAGGCTTAGGCTGCTTTGGGAAAGAAGGTAAGAAGGGGAGCCTTGCTCAGAGAACGGCCTGAAGGGCTTCATAAATTCAAAGAGCAAGAAAGGTGGCGACAGGGCAAGGGGGAAGCTGGCAGCCGAAGAGGCTGGGGTCAGTCTGGCAAGCTGGAAGATATCACAGGTGAGGCCATTCGAGGTGACCAGCTGAAGGATGTGGCCATCTATTAGCTCAAGTGGTGTATGAAGGGCAGCTGCTGAAGATGAGGAAGCACCTGGAACGTGGAAGAATGAGCTGCTTCTACTTGGGGGGAGGGGTGCTTCCTCAGGAGGTGGGAAAAGAGCGCCTCATGGGAATCCAGGCTGTGGAGTAAGTTCCTTTACAACGGAATAAAAGAAAAGCTCCTTAGGGCACAGCAAAAGTGACTAGAGGTAACGTCAGCAGAAGCAGCAGGTAGGATAAAGACGTACAGCAGCAGGGGGTGTACCACACATGAGAGGAGTGACCTTGACTGACAGGCTTAGCATCCGGGGATAAGATTTACTGTGTCCAGCTGACCAGCCCACTGGAGAGGTTCCAGCTGAGGTGGGGGTCCGAGGTGGGCTGGCAGGGGGATAGCCAGCCTCCAGGAGGCCTCAAGGACTCTTGTATCCTGGGACTGGTGCTCTGGTGTGTCCCCTCCCACACAAAACAGGGCTGACTTTAGTAAGCAATAGCATACAGTGGAAATGATGGCATGACTTCCAAAGCCGGGTCATGAAAGACCTTTGCATTGCTTCCTGGGTCACTGGGAGAAGACCTCATCATGCTGCAAGGACAAGAGCAGCCTGTGAAGAAGCCCATGTGGAGAGGACTGCGGCCTCCTGCTCCAACTTGTCAGGTGTATGGGGCCACCCTGGAAGTGGGTCCCTGTCCCCTGCAGGCTCTCAGATGACCACAGCCCTAAACTAACACTTGGACAGTCTCTGCATGAGTGAACTTAGAGCCAGGACCATCCAGCAAAACCACTCCTGGATTTCTGACCCATGGAAACTGCATGAGATAATCACTGTTTATTGGTGTTTTTAGCATTTGGATTTTGGGGTGATTGTTAATCAGCAGTAGGTAACTGGTGCTGATTTTGGTACCCAGAACTGGGAGGTCTGACCAAAACC
Organism: Tragelaphus eurycerus; assembly: GCA_935064755.1. Classification (NCBI taxonomy): domain Eukaryota; kingdom Metazoa; phylum Chordata; class Mammalia; order Artiodactyla; family Bovidae; genus Tragelaphus; species Tragelaphus eurycerus. The sequence goes on from CAKXYN010000023.1 coordinate 22,674,363, forward strand.
TAACCATACAGGCATAGGTTTGGATCCAGATGGTGAGCAGTTCATGCTGGGTGCCGGTCACTGTGGGGTCACCCAGTCAGTTTGGGGCAACCGCTGGGCCTCTGAGGGTAAAAACAGCAGAGCTGCCACCTCACTCCTGCCTCTGCATCAGGCACTGGGTGACCCCGGGGACCTACCCACCTGGAAACACAGAGAATGGAATCCTGGGAAACGCAGTCCACTGAGGCCAAACTTACACATTACAGACACCACAGCACCTGGACCCAATGCTATGATGAGGCTGTCCTTGAGCAGGACCATATCAGAAGTCAGGGAACTGGACCTCATTGTCACCGGATGCCACAGGGAGGGGGACCCCGGGTCCTGAGAGAACACAGAGAAGGGACACAGTCGAGTGGTTGGCCTCTTTTGTCTGCAAAGGGCAGGGACTTCTGCTGTGTCCAGAAAGTGGCAGGAATCCTGACCCTGCAGCCCGCCTCACGGAACGAGAAACAGCCTCCAAACGTCTCTGCTCCTCCAGCACTATTTCTGCTAAGGGCTAAAGACAAGCGAAAGGAGAGTGAAAATCTAACAGGTTAAAAAGTCTGGTGGAAACCACTGCTCCCAGGTGAGACGGCTTTGACCTCAACGGGAGGGACCAAGACGTGACAGCATTCCTACACCCATGACCTTGGGCCCTCCTGGAATGATTCTCCTCCCACCCTTCATGGAGTAAAGACCACCACGACCTTGTTCAAGAGGACCAAGGGCACCACTTCTCTCACAACCCAGCCTTGGTACAAGGGAGCCCTGGGCACGAGAATGGTCCCCACTCCTGAATCCCAGAGAGGTAGACAGCAAGAGGCTTTTCATCTTTCAAGAACCTGTCCAAGAGGGTTGGGGTGGTGATGCATAGAGGCCGCTTTCCATGGGGACCTGGGGAAGCTGGGTAGTGAGTTATCTGGTCCAGACCCAATCGGTGGCAGCTAGCCCTTCCCGAGCACGTATGGGTTTCCTTCCCCTTCAAGGGGGCTGGGGGACAGTGCAATCAGAGTGCAGAAGACAGGGCAGGTCTCAGATTCACGGTCAACCTCGGGCCCTTGATGGACAACCTCTGACCTTGTCAGTCTTAGTCACCGAGATGCCTAGAATGGGCAGTGGGCTGTGTCCGGTCAACCTCGGGTCCTTGATGGACAACCTCTGACCTTGTCAGTCTTAGTCACCAAGATGCCTAGAGTGGGCAGTGGGCTGTGTCCTGTCTCACAGGAGGGGCAGGTCCTACCCTGTGTTAGTCATTCAGTGCTGTCTGACTCTGTGACCCCTTGGACTATACCCAACCAGGCTCCTCTGTCCATGGGATTTCCCAGGCAAGAATACTGGAGTGAGTTGCCATTCCCTTCTCCAGGGGATCTTCCGGACCCAGGGATCGAACCCGCGTCTCTTACTTCTCTTGCACTGGCAGGCAGATTCTTCACCAGCTGAGCCACCAGGGAGGCCCCTGGGCAGGTCCTACCCCGAGTGCTGTATAAATGACACGGGTGTGGTGCTAGGACGCTGCCCCCGCCTCCCCCGGGCCCTGCAGGCAGCCGGCACCCACCAGGCCGGGTGACTCTGGACACGTTGCTCAGTCTCTTGTGACCAAGTCTCTCAGCTATCCGATGGCTCAATGGCTCCAAACTACATCCAGTCATACCGTTGGGGGGAAGGACCTGCCTCCACTAGAGGAAGCCCCTGCAGTTTTCAGCACAGACGGGTGTTCTCGAAGGACAGTCCCCATCACCCACGGGTCATTTCACACAGCCTGGGGCTCAGCTTGCACTCGGTGTGTGACCTCGCCCAGCTTCCTCCTCCTTCAGAGGCCAGCAGAGCCCTCGGGCTGCAGTCCCTTCTCCTGCAAGAAACGTCTGTCCAGCGTCGTGTCCGGCTCAAATGCACTCTGGTCCTGCCACTCTCTAAAGAGTGTTCTGGCAGCGAGTTTCAGGCATGAATGAAGTCTGGAAAGGATGGAGATAATCCCCCAGAGAAAGGCAGAGGTTTCTCCTCCTGCTCAGAAAATCACCACTCTGGAGTCCAGCCCAGAGCTCCTGTCAGAGCCTGCCTGCCAGGTCAGAGCTCACTGGCCGGTGGCCTCTGGGGCTTATAGGAGCAGCTCAGGATGGGTCTCGATTTCTCCCTGACGAAAGATCTCTCCGAAATCCTAACTCCACCTGCTCCAATCCAGCAGACCAGCCATGGTTTCTCGGCCCGAGGCCAGGAGTGACCAGAGCTGCCCCGTGGGGTGTCAGGACACCAGGCAGACACCACACTGCTCACGCGTCTTTATTTATTGAGCTGAGAATTCACACAGGTAGCATCATACAGCGAATCATTTCCAGGGCTGGATAAAAATGATTGTCACTCACCGCGCTTCACAAAAATTTCTTTTAATGAATAAATAATCTGATGAAATCAAAAATATTTACAATATAAACACACAGGAAGAACTGAAGAACTTCAGATCTGTGAACCTGATCGCCAACCTCAGCCTTCCTGAACCGAACGCCTCCCGAGCTTTTCCCTCGGAAACGATACAAATCTGATAGAAACAACAACTCATACAACATCTCTTGGTTCATTATACGTTTATCTGTTAGTCTTGGAAAGCTACATATATTATGCGACATGTTAAAATACAAATATTAACTAAAATAATATATTATCATAATGCCAAGTAGCATTCTCCACAGAACGAAAATGTACACTCAGCTGTGACAATAAGAAACGTTCACGGGCCACAAAATAATACCCCAAAGGTACAAATTCCTTCATAAGAATATAATTGTGCTCTTCAATTTACCATCTGTCCGCGCTGCTCGAAGGGGCCGGTGCCCCGGACGCCAGGGTTGGACCAGTGGGTGCTGTGGGTGGGTTTCGGTCAGGCAGCAGCACTATTGGGAATCGGGCAGTGTAAGCAGTTTTATAAACACTTTTTTTTCTTGGACTCTTTTTTTAAAAAGAGCCAATTAGGCAAAGCAAAATAAGCATATGGAGCTGTCTTCATCTCATCGGCACAAACACCGTGGCACGCGTCCTGGCTGTGCAGGATGGAAGGCTGGTGTGCGGGGCTCTTCACGCCGTCAGCCAGTATTCAAGTACTCTAGGGCTACCTCGTAGCAGAACTTGTACTGATCCTGGAACACAGAAGGGACACAACATCAGCGTGGCCACAGCGGGCCCCATTTCTCTGAGAGCAATGATGCTGTGCGTGAGTGTGCGCTCAGTCAAGTCAGACTCTATGTGACCCCATGGACTGTAGCCTGCCAGGCTCCTCTGTCCGGGGGACTGTCCAGGCAAGAATACTGGAGTGGGTTGCCGTTTCCTTCTCCAGAGGATCTTCCAGACCCAGGGGTCGAACCTGAGCCTGCCCTACTGGCAGGCAGATTGTTTACTGCTGAGTCACCTCAGAAGCCCCAGTTAGGGCTTTAACTGGAAGCAATCAACCTGAGAAGGAGCTGAATCAGAAATGAGCTAGGACGTCACAATCCTGGACCACACGCGTATTCAGTTTGTAGATATTTCACACAAATTTGATGAAAGAAATATTCTGAAATCTACACTTGTGAGACTTCTTAGAAAGTTCCAGACAACTGGAACACATCTGTTTGTCCACATGTGTAAGTGCACTTGTTATATCAACATCTTGAGGACAAATTATGGGAAAGCCAAGAGGTGTATTGGGAGGGAGGCTGGAGATATGCTTTTATGATTTGCTCAGTGAATAAATGTGGCTTCATGCCTGGCCTGGCTTTACCTCTGATTGTCAGTCAGCAGGACTCCCTCCAGTTTATGAGCAGTTATTAAGCACCTCTTAAATACCAAGTACCTTGACCTGGCCCCTGACTCTGAGAAGTCCATGGTCCAACGAGGAGGATGAGACAGGGACCCAAGGGCCCCCAAGAGGCAGAGCTGAGTGGGGCCCAAGAATGGTCCCCAACGTGGGTGCAGTGGAGGGGGGAGCAGCAGTTCTCAGGGGAGATGTGAGGGGGTGGCAGGTGATGGGGAGCTGGAGGAAGAGCATGTGAACCGGGGAAGGTGGATATTAAGTGCCTTGGATTGCCCAGGACAGTCTTCACTGATGCCTGTTATCTTGGCGGAATGGATAGTTGAAGTCTTGTTCACTCTCAAAAGTGTCCCAGTCTGAATGGTAAAGCCTGTGGGCCTCCTGACTGTGGTTCTCCTGGTAGGCTGCCCGGGTAGAGATGGAAGAACAGGGACAGGCACTGGGGGCAACGTCTGATGCCCCCTGGGAACCACATTCCAGTTCTTAATGGGGCAGTGAACTCATTTCTCTTGAGTGCAGCTTTCTCAGATCCCGGACCAGCACCTGCGAAAGCTTCCAATCCACATTCTAGGATTTATTATTTCGGGATCTGATACTTCTATTTTCAGAATATTTACAAGAAATCACTCGAATTTCAAAATCCTGATGCTGTCAGCTCATGGCTGACGCTGAGGCAAGCTCCAATCATTGCTGTTTTTGTGAATCGCACAGACAATTCTTTTTTTCTTTTTTTGTGGAAACCTAAGAGATCAGCTCCTTCTTGCAGAAACTTGATTTTGTACAAAGCTAGCTGTGCAGTTAGTTTCAGTGCCGACTAGGGACTGTCCTCTTAACAGAGTGTTATGCACGCTCAGTCGTGTCCAACTCTGCGGCCCATGGACTGTAACCCACCAGGCTCCTCTGTGCATGGGATTCTCCAGGCAAAAATACTGGAGTGGCTTGCCATTTCCTGGATCTTCCTGACCCAGGAATCAAATCTACGTCTCTTGGATTGGCAGGCAGCTTTTTTACTGCTGATCTGTAATATAGTAAGCTGCACTTACAGGGCCACGTGGCTGCTGCCTTGGGTCAAAGGTGAATGAGGAAGCCAGGAAGGGGTTTTGGGTTCATCCCAAGGGTCAGCTGTGAGGGGCGGAATCACTGAAGGTGCCCCATCATAGGCATGACTACAATTTTTCAAAATGAGTTCCCTCTCTCATCTCATTTTCCTAAATAGGCTGCTAGCTCCACAGACTCTGTGATGACTGGTTCCGTACAGGGAATGAGCAGAAAGGTCACAAATTGCTGGTCCCCTCCCCCAGGCACCTCAAAAAACACCTGAAATCTTCCTTGGAACCTGATTACACTTGATCACCAGATACAGCCTGTCTTTGGCGGTTTCCTCGCTTTTGAACAGAATAATTAAGCCACATGAACCATCTCTGCTTCGGGGGAGAAAAGGCGTTTATGCTTTGGTCCCAGGATTTCCCAATCTGGGTGACATTAGCTGATGATGTGAGCATCTTTGTGCTGGACCGCAACCACGGTAACTGGCAACTCCTCTTGGAGACCCCTGCCCCTACCTTCGCTTCAGATGCCCCTTGCTCTCACAAAACAGGAAGAAAGTGAAACTTGAAAGGATACCCCACATGAGGTCATGCTGTAAGAGTCCCTGCCCTCAGGGAGGGCATGGGAGGCCTCGGTGCCGGCGAGCGGCTGCAGGAGGCTCCCGAAAGGCCGGACAGTGCCTTTGTCTGTGGAACGTGGCCCCACAGTCAGCCTGTCACTTCAAACACCCCACGTCACCTGAGAAGTTTCAAAGAGACTGTGCACTCACCTGGGGCAGTTTCCCCCTCCCCACTTATGGAGACACTCACCTGCTTTTGGAAATGAACACCAGCTTCAGTCTAAGCTGGATCCTTGCTGACAAGCAGAAAAACGCTTCTGCCCGACACGCCTGCCAGGAGAGGAAGTGGCCCCGTGTGACAATAACCTCAGCTGGGACTGTTTGGATCAGTGTTCCCAGGGGGTCGCACTGGGTGACCAACCTCTGTGCCTATGAGACCCCCGGGGGGCAGCTGCCTGTCTCTGATGATAGGTGGATGGGTCGTTATGCTCAGTATAGCTTTGAAAGAGTCTGAAGCACTTTCTCCTTTTCCAAGGCCACATGCTGTCTGTGCATCTGGTTCTTTAATCAGACCCAGTGGCCTGTGGCCACCGCCTTCCCTGGTCCAGGGAGCAGCTCAGGTCCCTGTTCTTGGGTCCAGTAAAGAGAAGAAATGGGAAGTGGGCTTGGCCTGCCCCGCCACCAGCGTGGCCATACTGCAGGACTAGCCTCTTACCTTCCTGAGCTGTGTTTCTCACCTGCGGCACATCACACGGGCTCTGTCTACCCCGTCTTCTGGGGCACGGCCTGGCTCCTGTATCTGTGAAGTGCCCCAGGTGATCCAACGTGTGGATGGGCTGAGGGCCTTTCTAGACCACCCATGAACTTTCTTATCCTCGGTTACACATCAGGTCACCTGGAGCGCTTGTCCCACAGCTGCTGAAGCCAGGTCCATGTCACCTGGATCAGTCTCTGGGGTGGGCCTGGGGCTCAGAATTTTTTAAAGGTCCCATTACAGAGAAGTCAATGTCATAGAGATAGAGACTAGAACTGTCGTTGTCAGGGGAGGGGCAAGTGGAGTGATGCTGGTGAGGGTACAAATTTTCAGTTGTAAGAGCAGTGAATTCTGCAGCTCTACCATACAGCACGGTGACCAGAGTTAATGATATGGAATTGTACCCTTGAAACTTGCTGACCATGGATCGCAAGCGTTCTGACCACATAGAGTCAGCTGCACTCGCTCTGAGAGCTCACTGTTGTGCTGATCACCATGGTCTAGGGAACCACTCCACAGTGTGAGTGTGCCAAGTCAGCATGTTGGGCAGAGCTCCCACTGCCTCCCGGGCACAGTAACTTTCTCAGGTAAGATCTGGCTCCTAAAGGCTGTTTCTCTGTTAACACAGAGGCCTGGGAACTTCAAAGCCAAGTGCAGAAGCAAAGGTGAGAGGACTGTGTGTTGAAGTAGCTGGTTTCCCAGCAACCATATGAGAGGCAAAGTGGCTCAGCGTGGGGGACCCCGTCTGCGTCTGACCAGGTCAGTAGCGCCAGTCTCAGGCTGCACTGTGGCAGGAGGCCCCTCAGGGATCCAGGCCTTTGATGAGGGCTGGGGGCTGGCTGAAGAGGTGGATCACTGAGAAGTTTGGCAGCAAGAAGGGTCAGGAGACAAACCCAGTGGCCCTGCTGCATCAAAATATCTTGCTGTTGTTTAGTGGATCAGTCCTGTTGGACTCTTTTGTAACCCCATGGACTGTAATCTGCCAGGCTCCTCTGTCTATGGGATCTCCCAGGCAAGAATACTGGAGTGGGTTGCCACTTTCCTCCTCCAGGGGATCTTTCCGACCCAGGATCGAGCCTGGGCCTCCTGTATTGGCATTGGATCTTTTGCCACGGTGTCACTAGGGAAGCCCATCAAGACATCTAGTCTTGTGTTACAATGATTTTGCTTCCTGGAAATCCACTGCCTTTTCCCTGGAGCCTCCGGACCTAAACATTTGAAGAAATAAATCCGTAGGCCCTCTGACTCTCCCTTGAAAGTGCCATGCTTCAAAATGGATGGGGAAGTTTCTAACTCAGACACAATTTGGAAAAATAATCAGAGCCTCAAGGGGAGATGGAGATGGGCCCACTTTGATCCCCTCGGAACATTCATCCTGCCCTGATCGGGGGATGGGGGTTGTGGCAGCATGTTTTGGGGTCTGAATGGAAGGGTGAGCAGACCCAGAGGGGCCTGGCCCTCCTGCCTCTCCCTGCCCACCTGCCTGCCTCCTGGGGGCTAGCATGGGGTCTGCTCTAGGGTGCCCTGGCTCTCGCCTCCTCCTGCAAAGAGACAACTAGGAGCAAGCTTCTCAGCTACTGGTATCACATTCTCTACTTAGGAAAGACTCAAGTCTTAGATGGTCTTTTATGCCCAATACAACTGTACCAGGTTTTATCACCCTGACCTGAATTAGTTCTCTCAGCCAACACACACACACACACATACACACATGCACGCACACAAACATACTCGCAAGTGCCCAACTAAACAGAAACTATACTCACAGCAAAAACAAATATGCCAGCGACAAGAGCCCTGATTCAACTCAAGAAGCTTCAAGCCCACTGAAAAGAGCACAGTGACATTTTCCCTCTGGTCACCAGATAAGCTCTATTATCCCACCAGGAAGCACCGTGACAGACTCATCAGACATTTTTCTCAGGAAATTGCAGGACTTACATTTCTCAGCTGTTAGAAAGCATCACTACAAACAAAGCTAGTGGAGGTGATGGAATTCCAATGGAGCTATTCCAAGTCCTGAAAGATGATGCTGTGAAAGTGCTACACTCAATATGCCAGCAAATTTGGAAAACTCAGCAGTGGCCACAAAATTGGAAAAGGTCAGTTTTCATCCCAATCCCAAAGAAAGGCAATGCCAAAGAATGCTCAAACTACCGAACAATTGCACTCATCTCACACGCTAGTAAAGTAATGCTCAAAATTCTCCAAGCCAGGCTTCAGCAATATGTGAACCGTGAACTTCCTGATGTTCAAGCTGGTTTTAGAAAAGGCAGAGGAACCAGAGATCAAATTGCCAACATCCGCTGGATCATGGAAAAAGCAAGAGAGTTCCAGAAAAACATCTATTTCTGCTTTATTGACTATGCCAAAGCCTTTGACTGTGTAGATCACAATAAACTATGGAAAATTCTGAAAGAGATGGGAATACCAGACCACCTGATCTGCCTCTTAAGAAATCTGTATGCAGGTCAGGAAGCAACAGTTAGAACTGGTCATGGACCAACAGACTGGTTCCAAATAGGAAAAGGAGTACGTCAAGGCTGCATATTGTCACCATGTTTATTTAACTTATATGCAGAGCACATCATGAGAAATGCTGGACTGGAAGAAACACAAGTTGGAATCAAGATTGCTGGGAGAAATATCAATAACCTCAGATATGCAGATGACACGACTCTTATGGCAGAAAGTGAAGAGGGGCTAAGAAGCCTCTTGATGAAAGTGAAAGTGGAGAGTGAAAAGGTTGGCTTAAAGCTCAACATTCAGAAAACGAAGATCATGGCATCTGGTCCCATCACTGCTGCTACTGCTGCTGCTACTAAGTCGCTTCAGTCGTGTCCGACTGTGCGACCCCATAGACGGAAGCTCACCAGGCTCCCCTGTCCCTGGGATTCTCCAGGCAAGAACACTGGAGTGGGTTGCCATTTCCTTCTCCAATGCATGAAAGCGAAAAGTGAAAGTGAAGCCGCTCAGTCGTGTCAGACTCTTAGCGACCCCATGGACTGGAGCCTACTAGGCTCCTCCGTCCGTGGGATTTTCCAGGCAAAAGTACTGGGGTGGGGTGCCATTGCCTTCCCCGGGTCCCATCACTACATGGGAAATAGATGGGGAAACAGTGGAAACAGTGTCAGACTTTGTTTTTCTGGGCTCCAAAATCACTGCAGATGGTGACTGCAATCGTGAAATTAAAAGACGCTTACTCCTTGGAAGGAAAGTTATGACCAACCTAGATAGCATATTCAAAAGCAGAGACATTACTTTACCAACAAAGGTTCGCCTAGTCAAGGCTATGGTCTTTCCTGTGGTCATGTATGGATGTGAGAGCTGGACTGTGAAGAAGGCTGAGCGCCGAAGAATTGATGCTTTTGAACTGTGGTGTTGGAGAAGACTCTTGAGAGTCCCTTGGACTGCAAGGAGATCCAACCAGTCCATTCTGAAGGAGATCAATCCTGGAATTTCTTTAGAAGGAATGATGTTAAAGCTGAAACTCCAGTATTTTCGCCACCTCATGCGAAGAGTTGACTCATTGGAGAAGACTCTGATGCTGGGAGGGATTGAGGGCAGGAGGAGAAGGGGACGACAGAGGATGAGATGGCTGGATGGCATCACTGACTCGATGGGTATGAGTCTGGGTGACCTCCGGGAGCTGGTGATGGACAGGGAGGCCTGGCGTGCTGCGGTTCATGGGTCGCAAAGAGTCGGACACGACTGAGCGACTGATCTGATCTGAGCTTATCATAAAACTGGTGTGGATCTTTGGGGTTCTAGGAATCTGAGAATCCTGTTTCTCCCTCAGAACCGCACATGAATAGAGAAACGCCCAGGTTATGATGGGAACGTGGGCTGCAGTCAGGAGCTGCCTTCATGGAAAAGCACCCCATCTTGCAGTCTGCACCATGGATCTGAGAAAAGCCTCACTGCTTCTGCCCAAAAAACTTGTGAGTGAAGGAAGCTCAACAGAGCCATTCGGGGAAAGGCCTGGAAGGGTGTGTTTCTAACAGTGTGCTTGAGTCAGGCTGCAGACTTTTTAAAAAAAAGTCAAGGTCACTTTACTCAGATGCCAACTAATGTTTGGAAGCTACACTCCTGTCCCTGAATCAAGGCATTAAATACCGAATGAAGTCTCATAGTTCCATTTATGCATTTGTTTCCAGCCTCTGCCAATCTGCTTATCTGTCCTAAACTCGGGCCCCCTCTAACTGCCCTCAGCCCAGAAGATGGAGAATTCCGGGTGGGGGAACTCTAAAATTCAGGGGGATCCCGAAGAGTGGTTAGATGGCATCACCAACTCAATGGACGTGAGTCTGAGCAAACTCCGGGAGATAGTGAAGGACAGGGAAGCCTGGGGTGCTGCAGTCAGTCCATGGGGTCACAAAGCATCGGACAGGACTTAGTGACTGAACAATAACCCGGGGAGTGAGACAGTCCTCTGACCAGTGAAGTCTGGGCACAGAACCTGGCCCATCCACGTGAAATCTGGACTGTGTGAAAGGCACTTCTAAGTACCACGTGTATACATGCTACTGCTTCTGAAGCCTCCTCGCTTGCACCCGGTGCTTTTTTTCCCTGCATCAGGTGGACTGCTGGTCACACTGTGCCCTGTAGACACCTGCAATCTTAGGGACGGGCTTTCTCACCTGGGGTACTTGCAAAACACTTTCACGAATGTCGTCACAGGGGATGATCTCAACAAACCAACATCATCCCTGGTTACAACTCAGGCTCAGGAGAGTTGAGTGACGTGCCCAAGGCGATGTCAAGGTTATCTATCTGAGGTCACTTCACTTCAATGAGCAGAGCTGAGAGTAGAGGGCAGGTTTGAGGGGCATCCCCAGGGAAGGAGGGGGAAGAAAATGGAAACAGTGACAGATTCTATTTTCTTGGGCTCCAAAATCACTATGGACAGAGATTGTAGCCATGAAATTAAAAGATGCTTGCTCCTTGGAAGAAAAGCTATGACAAACCTAAACACATATTAAAGCAGAGATAGCACTTTGCTGACAAAGGACCATAGAGTCAAAGCTATGGTTTTTTCCAGTAGTCATGTATGGATGTGGGAGTTGGACCATAAAGAAGGCTGAGCACCAAAGAATTGATGCTTTTGAATTGTGGTGCTGAGGAAGACCCTTTAGAGTCCCTTGGACTGTAGGAAGATCAAAGCAGTCAACCCTAAAGGAAATCAACCCTGAATATTCATTAGAAGGACTGATGCTGAAGCTCCAAAACACTGGCCACCTGATGAGAGCCGACTCATTGGAAAAGACCCTGATGCTGAGAAAGACTGAGGGCAGGAGGAGAAGGGGGCAAGAGAGGATGAGATGGTTGGATGGCATCACCGACTCAGTGGATATGAGTTTGAGCAAACTCCGGGCGATAGTGAAGGACAGGGAAACCTGGCGTGCTGCAGTCCATGGGGTCACAAAGGGTCAGACACGACTTAGTGACTGAACAACAACCACCCAGGGCAGGGTGGGGAGTAGTGGTGTGGGGGGTACAGCCATTTTTTCTCAGAAGCCAACATGGTAATTGCTGATGGTTTTGAGAGTCTGCACCTGGCCAAAGAGGCTCCTGTTCGTTAAATTCCCAGGGCAGCACATGCATCTGGAAACTAGAACAGCTCACGAAGCACCCAGCACATCTGTGGAGGAAGCAGATGGCCCTGGATGCTGAGCAGGGCTCGGTTGGGTCCCAGGAGCTGGCCATCATGGGTGGGGCCATGGCTGTTTCCTCAGCTTCAGCGTGACTCTCCACTCCCTCTTTAGTCCCGTTAAGGTATTTACAATGTAAAGCAGCTTTCCAAGCTCCTCAGGGACTCCACCTTGTCTTCCCCTCCCCATCCCAGGCCACTCTCCCCACGTTGGGATTAATCCCCCTGTCTCCTTCAGATTCTTCCTCCACTAACAGAGAAATACAAAAGTCTCATTGAAAAGCTTCCTCCTTTAAACTGTTCTATTCTTGAGTCACAGCAGCCGGCATTTCAACAGCTCCGCACAATAAAGAGATTTCAAGAAATTCCCGAAGAAAACCATTCCCCCTTGTCCTTTGTTTCTCCACCTCTTTCATCCTCTCCTCAGATACCCGCCGTAATAAAATACAATCGTCCGGATGTCAAACTCCAATTCCCAGCTTTGATAAATATTAGATGATTAAGCTATTTATAAAATCTGTAATTTGAAAATCTGGCATTTCATGTGCTATGATTATTTCTTCTCCGTGAAGACGAAGTGCTTAGCCATGTGGAAGGTGCTGCTGAGAACGGCAATTAATCAGGATGTGCGCTTGTGAGTTTCAACTATTTCTACGTGTCAGATGTGTTGAGAGAAGCCTACTGGTGAAAAGGCAAGAAGAAGGGAGAAGGAAGGAGAAAAACTCGGACGAGCACAGCGAATGCACCGTGAGCATGAGCCTCTCCCACCAGGGACCAGACTGAGCTAACCAGAATGGCTCCCCACCCCCTCCAACTCCAAGTGGGATGATAGATGGACAGGGGCCTACCAGCAGGTCCACCATATTGGGCTTGTTGTTCCTCAGCGTCTTCACGGCGTGGAAGACGTCCACTGTCCGCTGGTGCCGGAGCATCTCGCAGACAATGCTGATGGCACAGAAGGTCCCGCTGCGGCCGCCCCCATTCCTGCAGCAAGAGGAGAGGCAGGTGGTGGGTCTGGGTCACCCTCACAGTGCATGGCTCACACCACCTGGTCACACCTGCTGCCCAAGCCCTCCTGGCCGGGATGCTTCACCCGAGCAAGTCCCTTTACCCTTTAAACAGAGCCCAGAGCCCACAGATCACCTGACCAGAGGTGATGGGAACCTGGCCTGCTCTCCCAGCTCCACCTCTGCCCCCATGGCTGCATGAGACCCGCAGGAAAAATTTCAATATACAAACATTTCATGCAGTGTCTGCAGGAAAACTGGGATGGGTGTGGGTTATGCTCAAAGATGGATTTGGCCTCAGACAATCTATTAGCATTTCATGCTTTATCTCTAAAATATAAATGAAACAGGAGGGAAGAGGGCAGCACACAACCTTGGAAAGAATGACACAGCTAGAGGGCACAGCATAAACTGATTAGATCCAAATGGGTACTAGAAGGCAGACAGGTCAACTTGACTAAACCTTGATCCTTAGTTCAAGCTCATTGCAACACATCAACAAGCTAAATGACACCCAGAGGTGCCATGGCAGTTCCAAAGTGGACCATCAAAGACCAAAAAGTGGGCGGTGACCCAATCCCTGGAAATCCCCACCCCTTCTCCAAATAGTTGGAATAATTCTCCCACTCACTAGTCTAGGAAATGACCCATCCCTTAAAAGGTAATTATAACCATAGTTTGAGACTGCCACACTCACTGTCTGCTATGGCCCACACTCTGTCTGTGAAGTGTGTTTCTTTCTGAATAAATATACTCCCTGCCTATCACTTTGTCTCTCACTGAATACTTTCTGTGATGAGAAATGAAACCTGAAAACCTGAGTTTCATTAGGTCCTGAAACCAGGTCTGTGATCTCAGTTGAAAGACTGTGGGTTTTGGCTGGGTTCCAGTCCCAATTTGAGATAAACGGCTTCATAAGGGCTCTTTAAAAATAAAACTTTCTATTTTGGATTAATTTTAATTGTACAGAATCACTGTAAGAATAGCACAGAGAGTTCTCTGCATGCCCACCTTCCCTGATGTGAAGGTCTTACATAACTGTAGCAAATGGTCAAAACCAAGAAGTTAACGCTGGTATAATGCTATTGACTAAACTACAGACCTTGGTCAAGGTGTCCAGTTTTTATACAACCGTCCTTTCCTCCGGTCCAGGATTCATTCCAGGACCCACCTAGCATTTAGGCATCACATTCTTCAGTGTTTCCTATGAGCTGCGTCCTCAGTCTTCTTCCCTTGTCTTTTTTGACCTTGACACTTTCAAAGAGGACTGGTCAGTTGTTTTGCAGAATATGGAATACAGAATGAGATGCAGAAAACAGCCATGGTCCGCCATCCACCATTTGAGAAGTCGTCACAAAATACAAATTGTAGAAAGTATCTTCATTTTGATTCATCTGATGCTTTCTCATCATTGAACATGAGGTTATGCACTTTGGCAAGAAAACCATGGAAAGGCTGTCCCCTCCTTTGAAGGTTCACGGTGTTGAACTGTCTTGTTGCTGGCGATGCTGACCTTGGTTGCTTATTAAGATGGTGGATGTCTGGCAGATTTTTTCACCATGTAGTCATGATGCTTCTCTTTGTAGTTAATAAGTATCTTGGGAAAAATACACTGGGATTACGTAACTATCTTGTTTTCCTCAAAGTTTCATGAGCTGTGATTAGTGCCCATTTAGGGATCCTGTCTGCAACAGCGTTCACCGTGCTGCTTGTTGTTCAGTCATTAAGTCGTGTTCAACTCTTTTCAATCCCACGAACTGCAGCACGTCAGGCTTCCCTGTCCTTCACCACCTCCCTGAATTTGCTCAAACTCATATCCATTGAGTCAGTAATGTCATCCAACCATCTCATCCTCTTGTCCCTTTCTCTTCCTGCCTTCAGTCTTTTCAGAATCAGGATCTTTTCTAATGAGTCAGCTTTTCGCATCAGGTGGCCAAAGTATTGGAGCTTCAGCTTCACCATCAGTCCTTCCAATGAATAGTCAAGGTTGGTTTCCTTTAGGATTGACTGGTTTGATCTCCTTGGTGTCTAAGGGACTCTCAAGAGTCTTTTCCAGCACCACAGTTTGAAAGCATCAATTCTTCAGCGCTTAGCCTTCTTTATGGCCCAACATGACTCCCGGAAAGACCACAGCTTTGTCTCTATGGACCTTTGTCAGCAAAGTGACGTCTCTGACATCTGTCTAATTGGTTTCCACATCCTTCTACATCTTTCCTTCTACATCCTGCTCTAAAGAGAGAACTCTCAGCCACTGTTTGAAAATTTATTTGCTTATTTATTTCTATTATTTATGTCACTTTAGACTTATACATATCCATTTCATTTCTTTAAGCTAAAATAGTATCCATATTTATTTTGTTGTTGAAATTGTTCTGGCTTTGGCCATTAGGAGCTCCACCAGGCTGGTTCCTCCAACCCTTTTCAAGCACGTCCTTACTTTCTAGAACCATGAGATTTTCTAACTGGTCCTGTAACTTCTCCCTTGTACCAGCTCTGGAATCAACTTCTTTTCCAAGGATGTAAAGGACTTTTTTTTTTTTTTAAATAAACACAATATCATTGTTATTACACCTAAAATAAACACTACAGTTTAATGGAATCAAATTTCTAGGTACTGTCCAAATTTCCCAGGTTGTTTCAGACTTTTTCTTACAGTTGACTTTTTCAAATCCTCATCCAAGCAAAGTCCACACTGCATTCGGTTGACAAGTCTTGCAAGTTTATTTTAATCTGTGGGTTCTTTTTACTCTCTCATTTTTTCCTCTTGGCAATTTATTTGTTGAGGAAATGGGGTCATTTTCCCTGCAGACAGCCCCACAGTCTGGGTTGTTCTCATTCATTGCATCTCTGAGAATCATTTAACCTACCAATCTGTAGTCCTGTGCTTTCTGTTAATTGGGATTTAGCTCCAGAGTTTCACAAGAAATTCAGGATTTTTTTCTTTCTGGATAAATATACTTCATAAGTGAACTTTCATTAGGAAGCAGGTATAGGATATCAACTTATTTCGTGATTTTAAGATTGATCACTGTGTTCCAATGCCAGCTTGATCATCCCATGCTTAAGTTTCAAATCAGTTTTTAAAATAAAGTATAAGATACCCCAACCTAGATAGCATATTTAAAAGCAGAGACATTACTTTGCCAACAAAGGTTCACCTAGTCAAGGCTATGGTCTTTCCTGTGGTCATGTATGGATATGAGAGCTGGACTGTGAAGAAGGCTGAGCGCCGAAGAATTGATGCTTTTGAACTGTGGTGTTGGAGAAGACTCTTGAGAATCCCTTGGACTGCAAGGAGATCCAACCGGTCCATTCTGAAGGAGATCAGCCCTGGGATTTCTTTGGAAGGAATGATGCTAAAGCTGAAACTCCAGTATTTTGGCCACCTCATGTGAAGAGCTGACTCATTGGAGAAGACTCTGATGCTGGGAGGGATTGGGGGCAGGAGGAGAAGGGGACGACAGAGGATGAGATGGCTGGATGGCATCACTGACTCGATGAATGTGAGTCTGAGTGACCTCCGAGGGCTGGTGATGGACAGGGAGGCCTGGCGTGCTGCAGTTCATGGGGTCGCAAAGAGTTGGACACGACTGAGCGACTGATCTGATCTGATCTGATAAGATACCTACAATTAAGCCCACAAATGGTTAAGTATAGATCCCAGTTAACTTTTGCAAATGCATATACCATTAAGTACCATTCGGATCAAGATACAGACCACGATCAGCCCCCTGGATCCCCTCTCCCCAATATTCCTTCCTCACCAAAACCACCAACACCTTCAAGATAATCTCTGTTCTCAGGTCTGGCGTCATGAGTTTCTTTTGTCTGTTTTTGAATTCTGTACACATGGAATCACACAGCATATACTCTCCGAGTCTGGCTTATTTTGTTTAACATTATCTGTGTGAGAAGCACCCATGTTGTATCAGCAGTTTGTCTACCTACATTGTGTGTGTGAGTCGCTCAGTTGTGTCCAACTCTTTGGGACCCCCATGGACGGCAGCCCACCAGGTTCCTCTGTCCATGGAATTCTCCAGGCAAGAATACTGGAGTGGGTAGCTGTTCTCTTCTCGAGGGGATCTTCCCGACCCAGGGATTAAGCCCAGATCTCCCAAATTGCAGGCAGTTCTTTGCCATGTGAGCCACCAGGGAAGCCTTTTCTTCTTACATTGCTGAGAATAATTCCACTGAGTGGATATACTACTGCATAATTTCTTTATCTAGGAGCTGCTGAATGTTTGGGCTGTTTTCAGTTTCCTATATTATATTTGTTATAAGCATGTCTCCTATTGCATGTATGAGTCATTTCTGCAGTCACAGACCTCACAGCAGAAGAGCTCAGAGGCTATATTTATATTTAGCTTTGGTAAATGCTGTTAAAGGGCTTCCCAGGTGGTGCTAGTGGTAAAGAATCCACCTGCCCATGCAGGAGACAGAGACATGGGTTTGATGCCTGGGTTGGGAAGATCCCCTGGAGGAAGGCATGGCAACCCACTCCAGTATTCTTGCCTGGAGAGTCTCATGGACAGAAGAGCTTGGTGGGCTACAGTCCACAGGGTTACAAAGAGGTGGACATGACTGAAGCAACTTAGCATGCACGCACACACACACATATGCTATTTGAATGATTCCAAAATGGTTGTACGTGCTTACTTTGTTCCAACAGTGTTTGGGAGTCCAGTTACTCCAGTCTCCCAACACTTAGAACCAGTTATTTGTTTACATTTTAGACATTCTGGTGAGAATGTAGGAGCACCCAATTTTGCCGTATTTTAATGCATATTCTCCTGAAAACTAATGATGACTTTTCTATGCTTATTGGCTATTTGGATATTCTTTTTGAAAAAATGAAGTTCTCGTCAAGCGTTTTGCCCAACCGTTGGATTGTCTGTCCTTTTCCTGTTGAATTCAGCAGTTCTCTGGCATGCTGGCTAGGAATTCCTTGTCCGATGTATGGAGTGCAAAATGTCAGTGTCCTCTCTCGTGTTTCCACCTTCCTTGGATGAACGGGAGTGCTCAGCTTTAACGATCCAATTTACCAATGTCTTCCTTTATGGTGGCTGTTCTGTGTCCTGCATAACTCATCTCTGATTACTCCTTCGGGTGCAGATTTTCTGTAGAAGCTCTGTTGTCTTCCTCTTCAGGTCTGCACTGGAGAGAGCATGCACTGGCGATGCTCTCTGGGTAGCGTGAGAAGGGAGACCACTGCCCTGCAGGTGGTGTGCTGCTGTGGGACTCTGCTGTGAGCCAGGGGACCCCGAGGTGTGGCTCTTCCTGAATTTTCTCTCCTGCTCTTTAGTCTCTTATCTCTCTGCATTGACACCTCACTGTTTCTCCTCCACTGGCTTTTCACCTAACGCTTTCAGCAGCTGTCGATGACCACTGTCTATATCCATTACTTTCATCAAGGGTTGAAAAAGCATGAGACCTTAATTCTACCCATTTCGACTAGTTTTATTAGCTGGAAGACGTGTATAAAGAAAAAGAATTCCCAGCTTCCTTTCTGTGAACCATGCAGTTCACAGCCCTGAAGGGCGTCCCGGGAATGGATGCTCTGCCCACGGCCAGTAGGTGGCACTGCGCTATTCTGAATAGGAAGAAGGTCTCATCTCGGAGGTGGCGGGGTGGACAGCAGGTTGCCTGTGGGTCAAAGCAAGGTCTCCTGGCCTGAACTGGAGGATACCGATTTAACCTAACTCTGTTCCTACAACTAAAAAAACCTTAGATTAAGATTTTAAAATCTTGACAACAG
This sequence comes from Tragelaphus eurycerus, assembly GCA_935064755.1. NCBI lineage: Eukaryota > Metazoa > Chordata > Mammalia > Artiodactyla > Bovidae > Tragelaphus > Tragelaphus eurycerus. Next base: position 22,692,934 of record CAKXYN010000023.1, read on the forward strand.
TTAGCATTGTCCCCAGCCTGGGTCTCACGCTGCGCCCCCGTGATATGGAGAGAGTAAATGGCAGCCCCGTGGCAACAGCTGAGACTTCAGAGTTGGGGGGAGGATGGTTCCTAGGAGAAGTCCAGGTTCTTTCAGCAGGAGAAGGGGCCGGGGGCTCGGCTGGCAGGAGGGCAGAAGCAGCAGGTGCCCGCCGTGTCCACTGGGTGAGAGAACGGCCACTGTCTTAGGTATCCTGTGGGCAGGGGTGGAACTGTTCAGTCTGGGGTCATAGCCGTGCCTTGGAGAGTGTGTCTACACGGTGGCCTACGAGGTGCAGTGACTTAACGGGTCTTTGCATCTGCCCCCCAGGCCCCTCCTGGGGCCTCAGATCTCCCACTACTGGGATGTAGCTCCCTCCTTTTTTTCTGTTACGATTAAAAAAAAATTTTTTTTATTGTGGTAAAAGTCATATGACATAAAACATACTATTACAACCATATTTAACTGTGCAATTCTGTGGCACTAAGTACCTTCACAATGTACAACTCACCATCGTCCATAGCCTGAAAACGTTCACCTTCCTAAACTGAAACTCTGTCCCCATTAAACGCTAGCTCCCCATTCTCCCACACCCTCGACCCCTGGCACCTACCGAGGGACTAATACTTTCTGACTCTATGAGTCTGACTCTTCTAGGTACACTTTGTATAAGTGGAAGCACACAGTGTTTGTCTGCACCTACTGTGTACCAGAATGCATTTTTAAGATGAACTTAATACAGGTGGGACACAGCCATTTGGGTCCCAGGGCTGGCCCTGGTCAGGAAGCTTCTAGGAAGCGTGATGTTCCTAGTTCCAGAGGCTAGCAGGCTCCTGATGCAGAAATCGGTAACTGCCAACTGTTTTTGCATCCCCAAGAAAACCTAACTGAAGCTCTCACTAAAATGTTGATTATCCTCGCCTGGGCTGTATCACCTCACACAGGTGACCCTCTGACCTTATTCTGATCAGAAGTTAAGTCTGCAAGTAGAGGAATAAAAACGGGGATGGGAGTAGTTCATTGATCCTTCTGGACGTTTTCTCGGTGGAGATGATTTTAATGAACTGGGTCCCTGAGAAGGAAGGGGAAGGTGGAGGGGAGGAGTGGGGGGACTTCTGATGAAGGGCCGGTATTGGTTGCTTCATAAGACTTTCTGTGGCAGAGTCCTGGGTTCCCAGATCCGGGGTGGGGGTGGGGGGCATCTCGTGAGATAATGGCAACGAGCAGAGAGTAACGAGCCCTCAGCCATGCTGATTGCTGTAACTAGGGTCAGTGTCCCTGGAGCAGAGCTTTGTCTTTCCTCCAATCTGGGAGAGGGCTCCCTGTGAGCTTGTTAACAACACTCCACTGAAAAGAGAAGGAAGCTTATACTCAGTGTCCACAGACTCTCTCCCCATCTCCCCAGACTGCAAGGCTTTCTAATCGCTGCCCATTAAGCCACCTCCAGCTGGTTGATTAGCTCCTATTCTCGCCTATGAGAAGATGCAGGTGAAAGTGCTTTGAAAAGTATGCAGACTTGAGCCATGGCTTGCAACCTCGGCCTCACGCTGAAATAATCCGGGAGTTAAAAAAAGCACTGTTGCCCGGTCTTCCCAGCCCCAGAGATCTGGATTTAATTGTTTTGCTGAGGCCTGGGCATAGTTTGTTTGTTTGTTTGTTTTTTAAAACTCCCCAGACGTGCAGACAAGGTTGGGAACCATTATTCTGCAGCCAAGGATCTCCCATTTTAGCACTTGTTAAAATTGCTGGTCTGGAGACCAGTCTGCAGACCCTGGCTGTAACCAAATCTTCCCAATATATATCTATCCCCAGGCAAACAAAACAAAACAAAACTCTCTTAAAACCACAAAGAAGAAGGAAACAGTTCCTCTGAAACCTCTGTCATGAAATCCAACAGAATCACCAATGAGTGCGCTGGTAAACCATTTCTGCCATAATGGGGAGGGCCCCTTGACTGTGGGCATTTGCTGACGTCCGTGACATAAACACGTCTGCCACTGACGATTTCAGGTTACCAACAGTTTCACAACCAGCTCAGAAAATTCCCCGAAGCTTAACAACACGCTCTCAAGAGCTGGAAAGGAGCTCACTGAACCCACCCAGGTATTTTTTTTAGGGAGGCAGTGGCTCCCAGTCACAAGGCTGGGGCTCAATTTATAGCAGCGACACCCCCTCCAAAGGTAAAACGTGCACGTGCTTGTTTTCTGCAAAGTAACGAATGGACTGATGAGCTGTTGCCCAGATCTGCTTACTCCTCCGTTTATAATGAGCAAGAGGCAGTGAGCCGAGGCGTTAGGGCTGGTGTCAGTCTGGTGGATGTGTGTACTCACAGGCAGTGCACGACCGTGCGTCCCTCCCCGCCGTTGTACTCCTCCTGCCACTTGTCCACCTGGCGGATGAGCTTCAGGAAGGAGCGCTTGGACACTGGTGTGTCCCTGTACATTGGCCAGCCCAGGAACTGGAACTGCTGCACCATCCGGTACCCGTCCTGGGGCTGCAGAGGGCCGGGCGATCGGAGGGGGGCAGAGAGAAAAAAGCAGGCGTTACTCTCAGGGCCAAGCTCCAGCGCGCTGACCCCACCTCCTCATGCCAGTGGGCCCGAGGGAAGGAGGGCCTGCCTGTAATTAACGAACAGACCGTCTATGGCCTGAGGAGTTAGGAGTCTGAATCGCGAGCTGATATAAAACACCAGGTGTTTCCAACGGGAGGCCAGACAGAAGCGAAGTGGAATGCTCACAGCTTTGCAAACGCCGCGTGAAAAACAGCACATGACCTGAGCACTGACCACACTGGGCTGAGAGTGGTAAATAGGCTTGACTTTAATTACAGGTAAACTAAAGGTAAAGGATAAATTGTGATCTGGCAATGTTTGTGAGTTCAGAGTGTTACACATGACACCCTGTGTCCTGAGAGTACAACACGGTTCTGCTCACTGGCATGACTCTTGCTAAGATATCAATAGTTAATCTTTCACCATAATTAAATAGAATTATGTGTATGTGCTCAGTTGCTCAGTCGTATCCAACTATGCAACCCCATGGACTAAAGCCCACCCAGTTCCTCTGTCCATGGGGTTCTCCAGGCAAAAATATTGGAGTGGGTTGCCATGCCTTCCTCCAGGGGATCTTCCCGACCCAGGGATTGAACAGAACCTGTGTCTGTGTCTCCTGAGCCTCCTGCTCTGGCAGGAGGATTTAAATAGAATTTTAGGAGTCAAGAAATAACCAGGCCACATGATTTTAATCTGATTCTCTTGGGCTAAATCTTCCGTGGCCGCTGGAATCACTCTTGTTTCCTTCCTGGCTGTACCCCCACCGAACCCCACAGCCCTTGGCCTCCCTTCCTGCCAGATTCTTGCTGATGCTGGCCCCAGGCTCAGTCCTTGGGTCCCTTTCTCTTCTCCACTTCTCTCTTGAAGGTTCATTCAGTCTCATGGCTTTAACTATTCCAGTGAGTCCTCAATCTGGGTCTCCAGACCTTGCTCCTGAATTTCACCCTCACAGATTTCAGGGTCTCCATGATATTCCAATGCAGGCATCAAACAGTCACTTCAAACCCAGCACGTACCCAGCTGAACTGTCTTCTGTCCACGCGTGCTCCGACCCCTAACAATCCCTGTTATCCGCACAGCTTTTCCTAACCTGGTTAATGTCTGTTCCATCCAGTTCTCAGGACCAACACTCTGAGAGCTGCTCCTGAGTCGCTGGGATCCAACCGATCAGCCCATCCTATCCTATCGGCTCTGAGGTCAGAATGTATCAGAGTCCCTCCACCTCTCCCCGCCCACTGCCGCTCTGTCTACCCTTGTCCTTTCCCACCTGGATTATTACAACAGCCTCCTGACCCGCTCTCTCACTGTCTGTCCTCAGCACAGACGCCAAAGCATGCCTTCTAAAAGCTCGATTAGAGCACAAGACTCCTCCACTGGGACCCTGTGGCGGCACCTCCTTTCCTTCAGTGCGGAAGCCTCGATCCTGGCGGCAGCCTGCAGGGCCCTACGTGACCTCTGCCCCCTGGACCCCAACCTCGGCCCCAGAAGCTACTCCCGCCTTCGCCTCCTGGGCTGCGGACACATCAGCCACCTTGCTGTTATGGGACTCACCAGACAACCCCCCCGCCTCAGGGCCTTTGCCCTGACTGTCATTTCTGCCCCTAAAGCCAACTTTAGGGGCAGAGAGCATGCACGAGAGCATGTGGCTGCCCCGCACGCTCGCCAGGCTGCATTCATACGGCCCCTCTGCTCACACCCTGGTCCAGGCCTGGCACCTTCTGCTTTCCCATTTTTCTCCTACAGCACACAGTACCTTCTAGCAAATCTAGCAGGCAATCTTTGTGTCCCTCCTCTCCTGCCTCCTCCCTTTAGAACGTAAGCTCCACAGGGTCAGGGAACATTGTTTTGTTCACAGACTCCTAGAAGGGCCTTCAGGCTCCCAGAACACTGACTGACCCAGACCATCTACCCAGTCAATTGATGAGAAAATAATGAAACCGTAACACCAGCCATGGTGGTTGTGGATCTTACTCGTGCTGCATTGTAGATTCGGAATATCCTACTGATGATATCTTCTTCCAGGTCAGCAGAAACAAACTCCACCTGGATGGGGCCGTGTCGGTGGACTCCATTCTCTGGCCAGTACTGTGGACACAACTGGATTCAAAACACAGAAACTCGAGGTTAATGATCAGAATACATTTACTGCTCACGTCTGGGTAAGGTCACTACCAGTATCAGGCCCCAGCACCCCTCATTCACTTCATTTCCTTTCCTTTCTCTTTTCCCTCCCCCAAGTCGACCTGTTGACTTTCTTGTTGGCTAAGCCCTTAATTCCCCCTGTCCATCTAGTACTTTTTTCTCTATTTTCTGGGAAAGCATCACTAAGCCACGAGGAATTCTGCTGCCCAAGGAGGTCACGTGGGCACTACTGAATACCATCATTGTAAGATCTTTTTTGCCGTTGAAAGGCACCCTGCTCCAGCCCTGGGGAGATGCCCTGAGCTGCCGTTATAAGAGCAAAGACATTTAAGATGACCCACTCAACACCCCAATCTCCAACCTTCCATCTGAGCCCACCTAGTAGTATGTAATCACTTGGAGAACAGGGCTGTTTAGTGACAAAATACTGATAACAGTATTGGGTTGCATTTTCTCACGCTCTGGTCCAAACCCTCCCAGCTCAGACCTAGGAAACACGGCGGAATAAGAGTAACCGCTTTGGGCTTCAATTAAAAACTCAATTTCCTAGCGTCTCATACTCCAGGTATTGATGACACTGGGGAACCAGGAGTTCTGCTGAAACGTGGAGCAGGTGATGAGTGTGGCGGGCAGGGTGCCAGGCACGATGGCAGATGAGGGAGGGGATCTTGCTTACCACTGCCCTGCAGCAACACTGAACTTGGAGACAGGTGAGAAAAACCCCTGTTATCACAAATCTGTTGTAAAGCTCTGCGGGCATGCAGGCTCAGTTGTTCAGTTGTGCCTGACTATTTGCAACCCCACAGACGTAGCCGGAGAGGCTCTGTTGAGTGGGTTACTCTGTCCTCCTCCAGGGAATCTTCCCAACCCAGGGATCGAACCCACATCTCTTACATCTCTTGTATTGGCAGGCAGGTTCTTTACCACTGAGTCACCTGGGAAGCCTTCTAAAGCGCTGAGACCCTACTTAATGTCTGAAATGAAGCTTCTTCGGAGACTTAGTATGCAATGATGTTTTGGGAGCAGCATTTAACTCTTTTGTTCCAATTTACCAGAGGGACAAATGGCTAGCGGGCAGGGCAAGAGGAAAACACTTCATTATTTTAGTCTCTTTCTTCTGAGCCAAGAGCAGATGAAAACAGCTCATTTTAAGCAGAATGATGTACAATGAAGGTGAGAACCTACTGCCTGAAATTCCTTTTTCTGATGACTTTTCTTTTCCAAAGGATCTAAAATCTCATCATGGAAGGTTACAAAGGTTGATTTATATCCAAGATTGCAAGATGGTTTCCAGTGGATCAAATGAAGAGAAGACCTCTCCCTCCCTCTGTTACAGAAGCTGAAGGTTTGAATTTCATGGCCAAGAAGGAAAGTAGGATAACTAAGGGTCCTTTTTACATGAGCTGAGTCTACAGTATTTTAGAAATTACACTTATTTTTTGAAAATAAGGCTTCTGGGCTTCCCAGGTGGCTCAGCAGTAAAGAATACACCTGCCAATGTAGGAGATACGGATTCGATCCCTGGGTCAGGAAGATGTCACATACCGTGGAGCAAACTAAGCCCCCATGCCACAACTATTGAGCCTGTGCTCTACAGTCTGGGAGCCGAAACTACTGAAGCCCATGCACCCTAGAGCCTGTGCTCAGCAACTAGAGAAGCCATCAGTGAGAAGCCTGTGCACTGCAGCTAAAGATCAGCCCCAGCTCACGGCAACTAGAGAAAGTCCGAGCAGCAACGAAGACCCAGCACAGTTAAAAATAAAAATAACTAACTATATAAAGAGCTTTCCTGGTGGCTCATTTGGTAAAGAATCCGCCTGCAGTATGGGAGACCTGTGTTTGATCCCTGGGTGGGGAAGATCCCCTGGAGGAGGGCATGGCAACTCACTCCAGTATTCTTGTCTGGATAATCTCTATGGACAGAGGAGCCTGGTGGGCTACAGTCCATGGGGTTGCAAAGAGTTGAACATGACTGAGTGACTAAGCACACAACTATATAATAAACAGAAACTTATGCTTCCACGAAATTTTTCCTTCCTCACCAGAGCTTCTCGGTGACAAGTTATAAAACTGCCTTGTCAAAAGACAGCTCGCTGAAGTTTATTTTCTCTTTGACCCCCAGGGTACCCATGTTAAAATGAACAGGCATATGATGGGAAGCTGAGTTGGGAAGAGAAGCCCTAGCATGCACATCTGAACTGTCCTGCCTGTTTTCTCCTGATGGAGCCAGCCTTACTTTCTGTTCATCCTCCCAATTCAGCCCTCAATCTAAAGCTCGTCATTTTCATCAGAGAAACACAACGGCCTGGCTGGCGCGGGCCCCTGGATTATGGCATTCTGCATCCTGCCCAAGGAAACCGTGCGGAAAATGGCTTAAATAGTGCATAACACGTCCATGAACTGGGCCTATAAATACTTAAAGCAGCTGAGTGCTATTCTTGCACGATTGCAGAGACTTTCGGTTCAAATGCTCCGTTTAGTGCTCTCTAAAAGGCCGAATCCCAAGAGCATCTTTTCTCCAAACAAGCACCAGCTCCATCTGCTGAGCAGGATGGGGACCTTGGTCTCTCCCACCGGGGCAGCCAAGGCTTGGTATGAGCCCAGACAACTGTGGGTTAGGACGCGACTTTAGAATTCAAGTGTTAGTTGCTTAGTCATGTCTGATATTTTGCGACCCCATGGACTGTAGCTGCCGGGCTCCTCTGTCCATGGGATTCTCCAGGCAAGGACACTGGAATGAGTAGCCAGTCCCTTCTCCAGGGGATATTCCCAACCTAGGGATCGAACCCAGGTCTCCTGCATTGCAGGCAGATTCTTTATTGTCTGAGTTCACGGCTGAGTGACTAACATGCTTTAGAATTCAACAGTGTCATCCAGAAAGAACGTGTGTAAACCACTGATGTCTGGTTCACTCATATGGAAAAAAAAACAGTCTACCATTGCATTTCAGTATTGACATTAGGGGAAAACAGTGATTCTGAAGAGGGAATACTCGCTTATCCTCTGTCTGTGACTAAGCAACCCTGAATGAGTGAGCTGCACGCGTGGCATTGTGACTTAGAAAACCAGAACCCTCGGTCCTATTTCTGGTTGTGTCACGGAGGTTCCCCAGCTGTGGTGTTTGCTTGTTTTTATAAATGGTTGCCACCCATTCTTCGGAGAGGAGAGGATCACCACGGAAGACTACTGAAATATTTAAGCTTCTTAAGTAAAAAGGACTAGATGAGGACAAGCACGATCATTATTATTTCATTAACTAGCTTTTGGGCTACAGCCTTAATGAGACAATGCATTGCTTCAAATGCAATGAAAAGCATTACAGGACTGAAGTGAAGGTCCATGGCATTTTTGGCAGATTGATGACAATAAAGTAGATTTTAGGAAGGAAAATTTTTGTCCACTTTGGCTGCTGCAATATGTCAGACTTTCATTTTTTTTTTAAAATTTGTCTCTGTGAGACAATAAATTAATTCCGTTCGAGAACAAGTTTATTCTTACAACACACCAAGTTCAAACTTCCCACAAGGGCCTCTGTCATGGCAGGTCAGCCCGTGACTAGAATAGCCCGGCCCTAAAGTGATAAATCCAGCTCGCAGGGCCCCCTGGGCTCACTCTGGCCTGACAATTCTCTTTAGGAAAATCCTTCTAACCCCATTACTAATACTGAGTCACCACCACACAGTTCTCTCTTTCTATGTATAAGAAGAGGAGCTACGAACAAATCACGTTCATCATTCTGAGGTTTCCTTATCTTCCAGTCTCGGTTTCATTTCTCTTTAATATATCTTTACCAAAGAGTTGACAAAAGTAATTGCTATCCCTTAGATATGAAAAAGTCTCCATTCTTTTCACCTTGCTAAGCCGACTGCCACCTGTGGGCTCTGGGTGGGCCATGCCAGGAGGCTCAGAGACACTCCCAGCCCAGATCCGGGGCTGTGTTAGAGGCTGACGGCCTTTCTCACCGTCTCTGGTCAGCTTGCTCTATGTCCTTCAGCCCCGGGTCAGTCCTGACTGCCTGTTACCCTGCATTTCTCTCCAGTCAGCATTTCCATCTTTTGAGAACAGTCCAGATTATGACCTTCTGTTTCCCAATCTCTCACACTGTCTCTGAGTTAGGTCCATCTTTTTGGTCTCAAACTATTTTCTGCTGCCATCCCTAATTACACATGGTTTTTATTATTTTTTGTAAAGTTTTTTTTTTGTGTGTGTGTGTGCGGACTATTTTTAAACTCTTCACTGAGTGTTTTTTTTACAATATTGCTTCTGTTTTATATTTTGTTTTTTTTCACCATGAGTCATGCAGGATCTGAGCTCCCCGACCAGGGATCGAACCCACAGCCCCTGCATTGGAAGGTGCAGTTTTAACCACTGGATTGCCAGGGAAGTTCCCGGTCTGGTTTGTAACACAGGCATCTTTGGGTCCCTGTCCTCGCCTGGGGTTTGTAACCTGCTGCCAGGGGACTGCATTCTCGATGTGCAAACACAGAAAACACAGACCAGACCCTGGGCCGGGCTCTGGCAGCCGTAGTCCACGCATCTCACCTGGGCAGGGTCCACGTCGTTTAGCATCACCACAGACGTGCAGTGATAATCCAGGACCAGCCTCCAGAAGTCTTTCACGGTGTTTGGCAGAGGATGCTGGGTGACTATGAAAGCCGAGGGCTGTTTATAGCTCTGCAGACGCAAACAAGAGAGATCCAAATGGACCCGGGAGAACGTGACAGGAGGGAGCTAAGTTATTTTGTACACATGGGAGCTGCTGGGTGACTATGAAAGCCGAGGGCTGTTTATAGCTCTGCAGACGCAAACAAGAGAGATCCAAATGGACCCGGGAGAACGTGACAGGAGGGAGCTAAGTTATTTTGTACACATGGGAGCTTGTGACACAAAACACTGAACATATTTAACAACTGTTGAATTCTATCACTATGGTCCATGCCAAAACAGGCCAAAAATAGACTCATCTGCAGAAAAATAATGCTAAAGTCACCTCACTTTGATATTTAGAAAACTTAATAAGTATCTCCTACGATTTGTTTGGTATTTCTGGTAGAAAGGCAATGTCGACTCTACACATAACTAATTTAATGGAAAAAATTTAACTTTACTTTAAAATATGCATGATTAAGATAGTTCTGTTTCTCCTAAAATCTGTGCACTTTATTGTTTAAATGTGTGAGATGGTGTTACTTATTCCTGCCATCCAAGGACACATACGCTTTTGACAGCTCTGCAGAGCATCAGACAAGCTTAAATACCTTTTTACCGATATCACACCAATAGAATTAAAATTTCTGCATTAGCACTGAAAATCCCCATTCACTTTTCCCATCAATTGAATAGCAAATGCTCATTCAGTTAGAAGTAAATAGACTGACAGGAGGTAATGGGTTGTGTACTATCTGTGCTGACAGGCAATTTCTCCCCCATGTTAATTACTGCCTAAATTAGGAGGAATGGGAACTAAAATAATGCTGCAAACCATATTATCCCACTTCACTGCCTTCCTGACTTAATAGCTGTCTCTTGCTCTCTGGCCAGCAGGTTAAAAAATTGAAGTGCTCAGAGCGCCGCCAACACACCCCTCATTTATCAGTCCTCCTGGACCGGGGTCTCCCGGAGACCAAGAGCATCGGTCCCAACACAGAAGCAGATACGGAGGCCGAAGTGCACTTCGCTGAAAACACAGCTCATGGCTTTAAAGGAAACCAGGGAGAGGACCCAGGTGCTGGCCCTAGAGGAATATCCCGCCGTGTCCTGCCCAGGGAGGGGGTGCGGGCGTTGGGGGGCTCACGTCCATGAGGGCCGCGTTGATATAGTTGCTGCTCTCGCCGTCGATGGTGATGAGGAAGGGCAGGCAGCGGTCGGGCGGCAGGATGTCCATGCAGCGGTTCTTCTCGTGGTTACGGGGCAGGAGCGCGATGCTGCAGTCTTCCACGCGCAGGGTCGGCGTCACCATGTTCAGGGTCTGGGGGACAGAGCAGGCACGCTCAGGAGGAGAACCCCGTCTCGTGTGCAGACCTCAGGGGACCCCCTGTGTCCTGCAGCTGACGGCCCCACTCCCCACTCCCTGGACCCCACTTACACAATGAGATTTTTATTTCCTCTCTAGTCTTCAGGACTCTGTGCACAGGCAGAGCCCATCAGACACAAGGACTGCTGTGCGTATGCCAGATCAGGTGCCAACGAGTCCAGCTAGGACTGGACACCAGGGTTTGGAGGAAGAGGTTGGCACAGGGTGGAGTTAGGTGGATTCAGGTGCATTCAGACCCAAGGCGAGCATGAGAAATCGCACAGGGCACTCGGGGGCACTAGTGGTAAAGAACCTGCCTGCGAATACAGGAGATCTAACAGATGTGAGTTTGATCCCTGGGCCGGGAAGATCCCCTGGAGGAAGGCAGGGCAACCCACTCCAGTATCCTTGCCTGGAGAATCTCATGGACAGAGGAGCCAGGTGGGCCACAGTCCATGGGGTCAAAAAGAGTCAGACATGACTGAGTGACTTAGAATGCATGCACTTTTGCCCGCAAGCACCCTGAATGTGCCTGGCTTGGTTTAGCCGTTGGGGTTACACTGTGGGTTGGTCTGACATCTGCTCCCTGAGCAGGGGTAGGGGCGGGGAGGGCCTGGCTCTACCAGACCAGTGGGTCTCGATGTGGGGACTCTAACTACATCAGCACATGGTCTGGCTGTCAGGGTGGTGTGTAGCGGGGCAGGGCTCAGGCATTCAGTGGGTAGCGGCCACGGATGCCACTGAACACCCGACAGGACAGCCCCTCAGCCACGGACAACTGAGCCCCCAGGGTCAACAGTGCTGAGGCTGAGAAGCCCTGCATGGGCTCAAAGTTTCTGGAGCTGACTCTGAGGCTCTTCTTAGGAGCAAGGTCACAGCCTTGTCCCTTTAGCACAACCTACCCGGAATTCCTCCTTGATCTGGCTCGAATTGGTCTGTGGGTCCAGCTTGTTCATGTCATAGTAGAGAGACCTGACCTGGGAAGCGGGCACTGAGGTGTCCCCGCAGAGACAGGCTTCCAGAATGGCATCATGGATGAACACGTACTGCTCCTGGGGAAGCAGAGAAACCAAGGTAACTCCCAGCAACCAGAGGAGGAGGGGAGGTAGCCCCTTGCGGACCAGAGAACAATGGTTCACCCGTCACAGAGCATGCCTTCCTTCCAGAGAGAAGGCCGGGGAGGGGACCTGGCCGCTCGGAGTGGACTGTCCCAGGGCCAGTAATCCTGTCATCCTCCAGCGGAAGGGCAGGGCATTAGTGATGGGCCATATGCAGAGGACAGCGGGAGGAGAGGTAAACAGGAGCTCAGTGCGGAAGGCTCCAGCACACTGATGGAAACCAGACACTGGGGCTTCCCAGGTGGTGCTAGTGGTAGAGAAACCGCCTGTCAATGCAGGAGATGTTAGAGATGTGGGTTCGATCTCTGGGTCAGGGAGGTCCCCTGGAGAAGGGAATGGCCGCTGACTTCAGTATTCTTGCCTGGAGAATCCCATGGACAGAGGAACTTGGTGGGCTACAGTTCATGGGGTCGCACACGGTTGGACATGACTAAAATGACTTAACATGCAGGCACATTAGTAAAAACATTAATTTCCTAGGAGCAGGGTGGAATACTTTTTTTCAAACACTTAAGTTCCTGAAACACCTTGAATTCTAACTTAGAGAAGTTCCAGAGTGCTTCCAGAAAGTAGGCAAATTCCCACGATGCCAGGCCACTCACTGGACAGAATTTTTAAGGACAGTCAGAAGAGAAGGAAATGCACAGATATTACCCTTAAAAATCACTCTGTAAATGCCTGCCTATTCTCAGGGGTGGTCTCGCTCTGGTTACCAGCTAGTTTAAAAGACACAATAAAAAGAAATCCTGAAGGCTTCAAAGTGGAGCCTCGACCGGGACCCTTGATGCAGAAGCAAGGGGAAAACTGGGCTTGGGAAGCAGATTCTGTTACCTGGCAGACTCCTGGCCTTTTTCATGTGTTTACGAGAGAAGAAAAGGAAGGAAGGAGGAGGGCGGGAAGAAAGGATGGCCACGTGCCTCGCCTTTTCTGCTGGGGGTTTCTGAAAACAGAACCGAGGCTTCTCCCCGCCCCTTGGCCCTGGGACGTGGGCGGCGGGGGCGGAGCCTGAGGCTGGGCGGGCGTGGACAGGGGCAAGGAGGGGACGGGGGTTCAGTACCTCGGTCTGCACCATGTTCACCCTCCGAGACCGCAGCTCCCGCACGCAGTTGTAGATGTCCACCACCCCTTCCCGCTCGGCCATGTCCAGCATGATGTCAATGACGATGAAACAGCCGGTCCTGCCCGCACCGGCACTGCATGGAAAGGGGGGCTCAGTAAGGCGGGCAGAAGGGACCCCCGCTGCTGCTTCCTCTTAGATCCTTGCCGGGGTGAAATTCACAGAATGTGCAATGACCACCAGAAGATGTACAACTCAGTGGTGCCTGGCACCCTCGCAATGCTGTGCGACCATCGCCTCTGTCGAGTTCCCAAACATTTCCATCACCCCAAGGGGACTCACACCCGCTGCCCTCGCTCAGCCCCCACTCACCTGCAGTGCACCACCAACGGGCCTGCGTTGGGCGGGCTCTTGGATTTCACCTGCCGGACAAAGCCCAGCAGCCCGGTGGCGTGGTAGGGGACCCCATGGTCTGGCCAGCCTGTGAAGTGGAACTGTCTGATCTCTCGGATTTCGTGAACGCCTCGCTGCCAGGGGCCGGTCAGCACAGGAGAGAACACAGGGAAATAGACAATGAGGGGCCAGGAGGGCACCAAGTACCCTCAGCGTCAGGGAGCCTGGGCTGGGTAACTGACTGCTGGGAAGAAAGTCATTCTCCAAGGTAACACAGACTCTGAGAGCTCATCACAGGGAGGAAGATGTTTGTAGGGGTGGAAGGGGAGGTGATGCTTGGGGAACACACGCATTTACAGGTGCAACGGCAGTGAGTGGATACTGGTGGGAGCTGAGACTCCTCGAGCCTCCTTTCTAAGCTGTAGGCTCTGTTAACAGTCTGTGTGTCACTCACATCCTATGGTGTGAGGAGCGAGCCCCGAGACACAGATTGGGGGTGGGAGGGGTCTAAGGGGTGTTTATGTCTCAAGACAAGAAGCCGAGACGCAGACCCCTGCTCAGCTCTTCCGTGTCCTGGTGCCATCTGTGCTGGACACTTGGGCTGTGCACACGCCTGTGTGTACAGGAAGGCTCCTGCAAGAAGGACTGCTTCCATCCAGTCAGGCCAGAGGACCACTTTTCATTGGAACTCAAGTTTGTTAGGCTTCTCTTTCTAATTGGGGTAAACACTGAATCCATGCATCTGGTCAACAACAATCAGATGCAAACGCAGCTCTTCAGGTCTGACCCCAGGGTCTAGAGTGGCAGAGGTGTCGTCAGTGGTTGGCTTTCAGGAAGTAGGCATGCTAGCAAACATGAACCATGGAAACCAAGAGGTATTTTTGCTCATTCTATGTTAGATCAGTAAACGAAGTGGGAGGGTGGTCCGCCATACAACTGAAGGGGAGGCAGAAGGAAACACACTTCAAGCATTTTTTTTTTTTTAATTTACTTTTGTTTTGAGAATAACTAAGTTGATTTATGGGCTTCCCTGATGGCTCAGGGAATCTGAGCTGCCAATGAAGGAGACATAGGTTCCGTCTCTGGGTTCAGGAAGATCTCCTGGAAGGAAATGGTAACCCACTTCAGTATTCTTGCCTGGAGACTCTCATGGACAGAAAGCCTGGTGGGCTCTAGTCTATGGGGTTGCAAAGAGTTGGACGTGATTGAGCAACTAAGTACTTTAAATTGATTTTTACCCATTTTTTTCTTCCTAAATATGAATCTATGCAGGAAGACTGTGTTTTACAACAAGAGTCTGTTTTGAAAACAATTACTTCCAGAATCAAGGCTGGAGGTAACTGGAGATAAAACTTGACTTTCCTGCTTCTCTCTTTCCAGCACTGTTTCCTGGACACCATCTCTGTGTTAGGCCCTGGGTGTGGTCTTACTATCTCAACACAAACTGTCCGGGAACCCTTTGTTCACCATCAGTCACTGTTTGTGGAAACTTAGCCAGGAAGAAATTTATGTGCTTTGAAAGACCAGAAGAGGCAAACAACTATAGGTTCTAAAGATAAGAGTTGTTTGCTATCAGGGTGTTCATTTGTCTTGGTTTAATAACACAAAAGTGCGGAAACTTCATTTCTCTTAGAAAATCATGCTGTTCTTTAGTTGGTTTAAGCATTAAGGAATTAAGCCGTCAGGGATTCACAAAGGAAAATCAACACTGTCATCGGCTAAATACGCTCTGTGAGCCCAGAGCAAGATTCCTAGGTGGTTAGGAGCCCACATTTCCTCTTGCTGAAACCGTGATGACAGTTGGCCAAAGCCTCCATCAGAAGACAAATGGTGAGGTTGTGTCACCCCTGACTGCTCCCCTGGATTTATGTAGGACGATGGGACAGGGGTGGTCCCAGGAAAGGGAAAAGCCTATAATAAATATTTCTTCATTCCAAAGAGGGCAAGAGAGCACTTATGTCCCCGATACACTGTTAATTTTAATTTTTTTGAGCACTTCTTTTTCTAGGTTTCAGATCTAGCATCCCCAGATTCTGAACTCCATCCATCATGGTGTGGGGAAGGGGCATCCAACTGATGCAAGGCTCATTCTCTCAGCAGGGTAAATGTCAGTGTCTGGGATGCAGCAAACCTCTTTCCAAAGTAAACCTTGCTGTCTAATGTGCTCACTACTGATGAGATGAGCAATGGAGTGGCTTCTAAGTCACTTCTCACTCTTGTTCATGGACGCGGCAGTTCCCTCTTTTGCTGTTTTGTAATGTATTTGGGGGGATAGGTCATAGAGGTGATTGGTGATCACAGCCCCAACAC
The DNA here is from genome assembly GCA_935064755.1 of Tragelaphus eurycerus. Classification (NCBI taxonomy): domain Eukaryota; kingdom Metazoa; phylum Chordata; class Mammalia; order Artiodactyla; family Bovidae; genus Tragelaphus; species Tragelaphus eurycerus. Next base: position 22,708,536 of record CAKXYN010000023.1, read on the forward strand.
ATTGCAAGTTGATATCAAGTATATTTTTGTTTTTCATTAACAAGATTTTGTTGTGTTGTTCAGTTACTAAGTCATGTTTGAATCTTTGTGACCCAATGGACTGTAGCATGCCAGGCTCCTCTGTCCTCCACTGTCTCCCAGAGTTTGCTCAACAAGACTTAATGTGGTATAAATCAGTATCATTATTATATATATAAATTGTAATAAATATTAATGCTATGTAAGCTAAGCTAAGCTAAGCTAAGCTAAGTCACTTCAGTCGTGTCTGACTCTGTGCGACCCCATAGACGGCAGCCCACCAGGCTCCCCCGTCCCTGGGATTCTGCAGGCAAGAACACTGGAGTGGGTTGCCATTTCCTTCTCCAGTCCATGAAAGTGAAAAGTGAAAGTGAAGTCGCTCAGTCGTGTCTGACTCTGTGCGACCCCATGGACTGTAGCCCACCAGGCTCCTCCGTCCATGGGATTTTCCAGGCAAGAGTACTGGAGTGGGGTGCCATTGCCTTCTCCGTAATGCTGTGTAAAGGTGTCTGTATAGCCAAAGCTATGGTCTTTCCAGTAGTCATGTATGGATGTGAGAGTTGGACCACAAAGAAGGTTGAGCGCCAAAGAGTTGATGCTTTCGAACTATGGTGCTGGAGAAGACTCTTGAGAGTCCTTTGGGAAGCAAGGAGATCAAACCAGTCAAACCTAAAGGAAATCAACCCTGAATATTTATTGGAAGGACTGATACTGAAGCTGAAGCTCCGATACTTTGGACACCTTGGGTGAAGAGCCGACTCATTGGAAAAGACCCTGATGCTGGGAAAGATTGAGGGCAAGAGGAGAAGGGGGCAACAGAGGATGAGATGGTGGGATGGCATCACTGACTCAATGGACATGAGTTTGAGCAAGCTCCGGAAGATGGTGAGGGATAGGGAAGTCTGGATAGGAAAATCTGCTGCAGTCTGTGTGGTCACAAAGAATTGGACACAACTTAGTGACTGTACAACAACCAAAGGTGTGATATTTACTTCATTCTCCTTGTACTATAATGGGAAGGAAGATGCCTAGTAGAGACTAATCCAGAGAGGGTGCTTGATAAATAAGTGTGGGATGATGAATCCCTAGGTGTGTGTTCTTTCTGACAGGTTTCAGGCCATATTCCTGCTTTTCTGAGTCCCAGGCACCTCCTTGCAGAGGGAATTTGGTGTCTGTAGCCAACTTCCTTGCTGCCAGCATCAGGGAGGATAGATTCCCCTGACAGCTTAGATCCACAGAAACTTTTCAGCTGTCTTCCTCTAGCCAGGATGGGCACTTTGTCATTTAACATCTGTTCAGCTCCGGGTCACCAGCCTCATGGGAAAGGAGAGAGGACTGCCCCATGCAAAACAGAGCATTGATCAGTTTCAAATTGCAAACCTTCCTGCTTGTTTGCAGAATGAAGCCCAAACCTATTTTTCACCTTTAGGTCCCTTGATGTAAATCCTCTCAAAATAGAATCAGAACTGCAGGACTCTCAAAGCACACACTTCACTTGGCTGTTTCTCTCTCTGTTTTGTTTTTTTTTTTTAAAGTTTCCTTTCTAATGAGGAAGTTTAAAACCTACAAGAAGTGCTCCACAGAAGTACTAACGATTTGTTTTCCTTAAAGATTCCAATTGCCTGGTTAGAAAATCACTAACATGTCATTCTGATTTCCCCAAATGCCTTAACAAGCTCCTCATCCTTCCTTTCCTTCCACCAGCTCTTTGCTGGCTGTCTTAGGACTAAAATACCTGGGTGTTTCAGAAACATTTCTGTGCAGCTGGGAATAGAGAGCACTAAGAGGTTAAAAAAAGAGCAAAGAAACAAACAAATCCTTCCTTTAGCCACTGAGATGCATTTTCAGCTTATTAGAGAGCTGACTATTGTTCAAAGAACTCCATGTTTAAGTGATGGCTTTTGGATGATTTTTTTTTTTAAAGAAAAAAAATATTCGGGGTCTTTTATCACTATCTGTTTTAATGCAGTTATTCATGAGTGCTCTTGCCAAAAGCCATACAAAAATCCTCCATATGCTTTTCTTTTTTTCCCTCCTGATTCTGCCTAAAAAGGAAAAAAAAAAAAAAAACCTGACATCAAAGTGTGAGGTTCAGAACTTAAAGAATTGAGTCAACCAGAACTCCACATTCTTTGAAGTCTTCAAGCCTCCTGTCTGCTTATTAAAAAAGACAGGCTAAGGGAAAAAAAAAAAAAGCTAAATAGTATGAGAAACAGATTAAAATAAACGAAAGTCTCTTCAGCCTTGTGATTCTATGACAAATAGGGTTTTGAAAGTCAGGAGAGGTGTTAAAAACATTGGGGTAAATGAGCCAGGAAGTAAACGCTGCCATTTCTTCATTTCCCACAACTGGTCTCGTTAGTCTGGAGACTGCGTTGATATGCAGGGGGAATAAGGACTGGAACCAACTGCCCAGAGGTTCACTTACAACCCTGGGGTCTCTAAGGGAACCCACCACTGGGCAACTCGTGCCAGCATCGCTAGGTGCCGCGTAGGGCTCGCCCACAGAGAACCAGCTCTGGACAGAAGCCTGGGGACTCCAGAGACAACACCAGGGGTCCCTTCTTGGAGGACAGCAAGGCAGAGAACTCGCCGGACACATCATCTCCACTCCCCGCCCCCCACAGCCTACCTGTGACACTTCTCGGGACGGACTGCAGTGTGCTTCTCCTCCGGGCCCTCCCTATGTCGGCAGAAAGAGGGGGGTAAGGAGATTCCCTGTTATGCTCAGAGCAGCAGCCCCATCCATGCACCTGGGATGAGCATTCGGGACGCCGTGCCCGCAGGGACCGAGGGCTGAAACCAGCATGGGAGTGAGTGAATGGAGCAGCTGGTTCGTGCAGAAGCGTCCCGTGTCTACTTATATATGTTTCCAGGTAGACGCTTCCACCTGGAAAGTCCATCATCTCCATGAAATCACAGGCTGAGAAAGGCTTGAGGACGTGAAGGGTATCCAGGAGGAGTTAGAACCCGTGTCTCCACACTGATGCTAACTCAGTACCGGGGAACCCACATGGACATACAGCATGAAGGACATTTATCAACCGCCTCTGAACAAGGACAGAGAGACGGGCTGAATAATACCAACCAGGTTGAAAATAAAAAGGAAGTGGATAGCTAGGTGTATCTTTTGGATTAGTGGCAAAATACATATTCCTATGAAATGGGAATGATTTGCTTCAAAGATGGAAGTGAGGTGCTGCAGGACCAGAGGGTAGGATGCAGTCCTGAGTCATCACTGGCTACAGCCTACCTGCGTTCAGGTGAGACCATGGATGAATTATCCCAGATAAGTTAATGAGGCTGGTATCACTAATGTCTGACTGTAGCTTTTCAAAAATAGCGTGAAAACTTACCTTTTCAACAGCAAATGTTCTTATCACATATTCTGCCAGTAGCTCTGTTTCTATTAGGGTAACTTTAATGTCTTTATAGATCTCCGTGTCATCTGGCCAGTATTTGCAGCATTTGACCTTTAGAAAACACAAAGGAAATGAGGCTAAACTGGGGTGTTTTTTTTTTTGGAGTTCTCTAAATGATGGGTCACGGTATAATTTATAGGATACAATTTGTGCACAAAATCAAAAATATAGCTTAACTTTGTTCTTTTTAGATCACCTGTATATTTTTTTCTCTCCCCAGAATAAAACACAATTTGAGTCATGGGAGGAATAAAACCTAGGAAAATGGTCTGAAGTTAACAGAATGTATTTATACTACAAATATCCCAGTTACAGTAACCATTTATTTCCTGTCTATTTCTACTCAGGAGTGGCCTGGAAAAATAAACTACAAAAGGTGGCTTGCAATATTTTAGCTCCTCTGAACTTTAAATTTCTTCTAGTTTCAGAAATTGATGGAACATTTTGGAGGAGACTGAGCAGGAAATTAGAGCCAAAAGTCAAGATTAGAGATTTTTTTTTTCCTGAAGAAGGCAATAGGTATGTGTTTTTCTCAAGTTACAATTATAGATTCATTTTTTGTCTAAGTAAATTCAATGTACAAAACCTGGTGAACTCCCCGTGTTAATGATTTCTTCAGTCACCCAAGCACAAAGCCTGGAGATCCCTGTCCAAAACCCAACCAAGTGCCAGGTGGAGCAAGCGGTTGAAACAGCTTTCAAATATGTTTTCTGGCTTTTTATTCCCTCTGCCACCATCTTCGTTAAGGCTCTGCTAACTTCCTGTGTGGACATCCCCTCAAGAAGCTGCAAAAACCCTTCCAAGTGTAGTCCCTCTGGCACTGACTTGCTCTGCTCAGTAAACTTCTATTCCCATGACTGCCCGTGAAATTAAAGAGAAATTAACTTTGGCCTGGCACACAGAGGTCTTTTTTGTACTTGGCTGCAGCTAGACTATCATCTTCATCCTTATATTTTTATTACCCTTCTTTCGAGCCACATGTATTTTATGTTCAGAGACAAGTGGTCTATCTGATCCCCCAGCAGACCTCACGGTCCAGACTCCTACTCAGGCCCCTCCCAGTCACACAATTTGTCCAGCTGAACATTTCATCTGTTCTTTGAAGAGTGTCTCAAATGCCACACCCCTTCAAAGTCTTTCCTCCACGGATGTGAGCTCTCTGTTGATGGTCCGATAGGACGTGCCAGTTCTGTTGCTATGACACTGGGTGATGGCTTGCTTATTACCTGCAGGCAAGCAGAGGGCTTTCTATTGCTTATTTCTGCCCCTGGGGTCCAGAGGAGTGGTCATTAGGAGAAAGGAAGCCTCCTTCCAAAGAGATGCTTGTGGGCGGCCTTCTTCGAGCAGAGGCACCTGGCTGGGCGGGCCCAGAAGCGGCAGCCGAGCCATTCTGCATCCCGCCCTCCCATCTCATCTCCCAAAATATCCTGAAATGGCTTGCCACATCTGTTTCCAGCCTACTCAAAAGCTTTCTAAATTGGGTTCACTTTAGTATCTTTTTAACTGCTTGGACTTGTGTCAAGAGGAAAGTATGCTTCCTTCTGGATGCAGGCTCTCCAGTCGGAGGAGTTGGGGCTTGAGTCGCCTCCTGGCCTCTATGTTCTGCGGACATGTATGTTTAGACCAGTGGTTACCGTGTTGGAGCCCAGATGTGGAGGAACCAGATGTTCCTCTCCTCTGATCATGCTGCCCCGCTGGAGCCCAATGCTCCCCGCATGGCCTCACCTCCTAAGGCACCAGACAGTCTTCAGCCCAGAATGCCAGTTACCCAGCGTCTCAACACCGCTTCCATCCAGCCATCACTTGGGCACCCCGTGGCCAAGGCTGCTGCCTGCCCATCATTGTGGAGGGTGGCGGGGGTGCATGATGGGCTCCTGCCTCCAAAAGGGCATGGTTGCCGGCTTTAAAATTCACAAATGCAAAACAGTACAGGAAGCAGAATAACTCCTGGATTTCTAACTGCCTTCACAAAGGGTCATTTTTAGCAAGCAGCCCAAATGATCCCATGTACATTAAAGTCAGAGACCCCCCGGACACTTGGGCTGTAGCTCTCAGGCTGGCCACACATTACTGTGACCTTCAGGGTGTCTTTGGAAGAGGGCATGGCAACCCAGTCCAGTATTCTTGCTTGGGGAATCCCATGGACAGAGGAGCCTGGCGGGGTTGTAAAGAGTTGGGCATGACTGAGCACACTTGCATGCACACAGGAATTAGGAAAGCGTCCTGTGACATGGGGGTGGGGAGAGCTTCACACCCAGTAGAGCTGAGAGGAGCCACAGAGACAGTGTCCAAACACTCCTCTTCCAGAGTATCATGACTGTCAGACCCAGCTCTTTCTGCCTGGACTCTGCTTTGAGACCCTGGGTTCTCATGACCATGACCTCATTAGTGGCCAGCTCGAGGGGAGAGCCAGCAGGGGCCAGGGCTGGCCTACCCACCCCCTGCTTCCTTATCACCCTGGCTCGAGTCCTGAAAGGAGGGAACAAGAGGCCAGCCCAGAGACTGAGAGGGACTCACTCCAGAGACAAGTGGATGGTGGCTGGGAGAGGCTGCGGACAGGTCCCAAGAGCAGAGCTCTTTGGAGGAGGAGCTCACGGTCAATTATGCTGTCTGCAGTCTCTCCAGGCCTGGCTTCAGGGACAGATACCGAACAGACAGCCCTGAAATGACTTTAGCTGCCTTGCCTCTTAGGGTGGGAGCGGGTAGGAGGGGAAGGGGCAGGAAGAAAAGACACATCCGACGGCCGCATCCTTGATTCGTATCCCTGATCACAAGTGGCTCCGTTTCATGGATGCTCCCGTATCACCAGCTCTTTGGGCGGCAGGACAGAGGCTGGGGCGGACCGTGAAGATCTGTTTCTGTGCTCTGTGCTGGGCCAAGGACTTATTTTGCTAAAAAGCCTGTGATCACGGAGGATGAAGTCAGCCCTTCATTGTGGCCACCACTGCCGCATCGAACAGACACAACCATCGAGGAGGCGGCAGGCAGGAAAAAGACAAAGGCACTGGTACAAGTTTTGATCCACTAAGGGATTTTCGGCACACTCTTTCTAAAAAGACATCCAGAGAGAGTGACCACAGTTCTATTAACAGCTGTGTCAGGGGCCAGCTGAGTGTGGCTTTGCTGGGGACGCTGTTGACAAGAGTGGGAACATTGCAGGGAAGCAGAGTGACTGAAGAGCCCTGGTTAAGAGCTGCCTGCCAGCGAAGCTTCCAAGAGAACAGGTCTATAGCGTACGGGATTTTTTGTCTTCAACAGAGATCTCACAGCAATGAGAACATTCACTCAGTTAAATATCCAGATTTCTCTGGCCCCTTCTCTGTGATGAAGTCAGATGGAGGTGCACTTGCGTTTTTCTTGCTGACTTGTGTTGCAGCCGATGATGTATGCCCCTGAGTCTCAGGTTTCTCGTGCACAAAATGGGACTGTAGCATTGTTTTTAGGGAGACTGTGGAGAGTAAGTGAGACAGTCTGTATAAAACAGTACCTGGCCTGTCCTGGGTTCCCAGCTCCTCCCTCCGACACCTGCCACATTTGGCCCTGCCCTCTCCTTTGGGTGCAGCCATGAAATTAAAAGACGCTTGCTCCTTGGAAGGAAAGTTATGACCAACCTAGATAGCATATTCAAAAGCAGAGACATTACTTTACCAACAAAGGTTCGCCTAGTCAAGGCTATGGTCTTTCCTGTGGTCATGTATGGATGTGAGAGCTGGACTGTGAAGAAGGCTGAGCGCCGAAGAATTGATGCTTTTGAACTGTGGTGTTGGAGAAGACTCTTGAGAGTCCCTTGGACTGCAAGAAGATCCAACCAGTCCATTCTGAAGGAGATCAATCCTGGGATTTCTTTGGAAGGAATGATGCTAAAGCTGAAACTCCAGTATTTTGGCCACCTCATGCGAAGAGTTGACTCATTGGAGAAGACTCTGATGCTGGGAGGGATTGAGGGCAGGAGGAGAAGGGGACGACAGAGGATGAGATGGCTGGATGGCATCACTGACTCGATGGATGCGAGTCTGGGTGATCTCCGGGAGCTGGTGATGGACAGGGAGGCCTGGCGTGCTGCAGTTCATGGGGTCGCAAAGAGTCGGACACGACTGAGCGACTGATCTGATCTGATCTCCTTTGGGCAGCACATCTGAAGCCTGCTCTAACCGCTGGAGGTCTGGATGGGGTGAATCTGGGGGAATCACTTCATGGCACCAGCAAGTCCCTCTTCAGGCTCCTGCCTCAACCTCCTCCTGCAGGGCTTCTGGTTTTCTATCTGGTCTTCCATTAGCATCTCTTAATGAATGGATACACAATACTTAGAATACACACAACGTCACATCCCTATCCGTAACATTTCTTTTCATCTGCTGTAAAGAAACATGTGGCCCGATGCCTCCTGTGGATTCCAAGTGTCATTTTGCAGACCTCCCTAGTAAATGTCCTGTTCCTTTTCTCCCCTACCCAACTAGATGCCAAACCATCAGCACTTTGAAGAAACACATATACCCAGACTGCTTGTTCCTCACCTTGTTCAACAGATTGGCCTTGACTTTTAGCCATTCCTGAAATTTAAATCATCCTGCGGAAGGACGGAGACTTGCTACCACCGAGGACAATGATTAGCATGTGTCCCTTTCTCGGTGCTTCCATTCTGCAGTTGTAAAATGAGATAGTGCAGACTTTTCCTGTTTTCCTAGTTTTATCTTAAAGTTACAGAGGAAGGCAAGGCTTGAATCAGCTACTTTAATATGATGGTTGATGGTGGATCAAAATGCAGAGGAATACTTACTGAATGAGTATAAGTTCATCAAAAGTTAAGGCTGTCTTTACACAGGTCACAAAATGTCAATCTTAAATACCCAATTTGTTAAAAAAAAAAGATCGATGAAAGTTCGATCTTTTTGAATCATGAGAGTTCAAGACGGAAAAATTTCAGTAACGCCTACAAAAATAATCTCTCTTCCCTTTCACGTACAAACTAGATGTCTTGGAACAACTTAAAGAGATTCTGTGAAAAAATTATTATTTGGTACTGCTACATATTACCTATGTTATTATTATTATTTTACTATTAAACTATTTCCACATGTTATTAAGGGGAAAATCTTTCCTCTCTCTTACTTCTTCCATTGATCTTGGATCTGGTGGGTTTTTGTAGAAAAGCAACTGTTCTTTGTATTAAGGCTCCAGGTGCCCTTGGAACCTTAATACATCATCCTTGTAGGTGAAGAAGTGAAAGTGTTAGTCGCTCAATCATGTCTGACACTTTTGTGACTCCATGGACTATAGCCTGGCAGGGTCCTCTGTCTATGGGATTCTCCAGGCAAGAATACTGGAGTGGGTAGCCATTCCCTTCTCCAGGGGATCTTCCCAACCCAGGGATCAAACCTGGGTCTCCTGCATTGGAAGGCAGATTCATTACCATCTGAGCCACCAGGGAAGCCCATCTTATATGTGAATTAGAGCTTATTCTGACATCCAGTGTTTAACTTTTTTCTTTTGTTACTCTTTTAGTGACAAACATGAAGAGAATTTCAATACAATCTCTTTGGGAAGATGATAATCTTTAAAGCATCCATCAGTTCCCTTGCATTCCTTATATATTGATGGGGGTGAGCATCTCTGGTTTCTGCTTCTCTTGGCTCCAAGACCCTTTGCCACCTGTTATCAGAACTATTCAGGGGAGCTCAACAATCATCTTCCTACATGATTCCGAGGCCTCATTTGGATTTTTAATAAACAGTTACATCCTAATGAAGTCTTCATCAAACTGACTAAATATGTTTAGAAATCATTAGCTTAAATTACCAGTGCAAAAAAGAACCTCCTCTGGGAGAGCCCCAGACTGGGTTCCCAGACTTTTGGCAGATGAATTAGTACAACAACACAGCGGAGTCGGTGGGAGTTCCTGGTAACCAGGCGTTGGATAAAGAGCTTGGGGTCCCTCCGGTGGGTTCATTAAAGAGGGAAAACAACCACAACACATCCGACGCAATTTACATGCCAGGTGTGCGGCTGTCGGCAGGTGCCAAGGAAACTGACAAGAGTCCCTTCACACAACACATGGGCTGCGGGGGATGCGCAGGGGCGACCGGGAAGCCTTAGATAATGACGGGTCCTGGAAGGTGTATGGGGGGAGCCCTGCAGGAGGGAAGTGTGGTTTCTGAGTCCTCTGCACAGGTGCTGGGACCGGAGGCCTCCCAGAGGCTCCAACAGGGGCAATTACAGCGGCCTAATGCAGGGTGCTCCGGGGCAGAGATCCGGGGAAAGCTTCCGGGCTCTGACTTAATGAATCAAGTCTGTGTAAACAAATAGCGTCGGCCTGGCTCATGCCTGATTCATGAAGCACCCGCTGTGTGCAGTCAACATGGTAAGCAGCTAGTTGCTGCCCTTAAAAACCATGTCATTTTCATTTCTTCAGTGGTTTGTTGTCGCTGTTTCGAAGCGTGGAACGTGGGTATGTCGTCTCTTGACAAATGTGCAGGATGAACAATGGGAAATGGCCTGGAATGAGGTCTGACCTTTTCCCGGAGGGCATGCGACCTCTTGTCAACACCCCCAGATTGCACCAGACGTTTCAAGGACAGACGCCATGAAGCACATCACTAATTGAATTCAGGCCAGTCCACGGGGCTGACGGTGGCAGGGCAGGACTCTTAGAGCTTACCACGTCCCTGCAAACTGGGTGAAGATCTGGAAGGATTTTTTTTTTTTTTAAATAAGCTTATCAGACCTAAAATTCCTGAGTTCTGTGAGGCTGTGGGCTTCCATTTAAGGCTGAACTTGAACCCCTGGCCCCTGCTTTCCCCTTCAGCTGCACACTATTAGCTGAAGTGTCCATGGCTATTTGTCAGAAAAAATTGTTTCCATCAAAAATATCAACAGGGGCCACCTTGTATGGGACGGGTCCTGATGGAAGGAACAGAGGCCACCTATTTATTCCAAGGCAGGCAATTCAGAGTGAAGCCTGCATCCCACTAAAAGGTGCCATGTCCAACAGACAGTGGGCTCTAGTATCTGAGGCTTTTTCACTGGAATAATTTCATAGCTTAGTCTTCCTTTGATCTGTTAGCCAAATACCATGCTGTCCCGATTTTTCCTTAAAGAAAGAGGGTTTATCATATGAGAACAGCTCATGTCTAGTCACTGGGTCCTGAGACAGCACATTTTGGAATTTCAATTAAGCCAAAAATATGCACATGCCTTTATTTAAAAAAAAAATCCAGTAGTAGTTGTTATTTTTAATAATTACCTACTTTTCAAAATAATTTATCTTGGGATTATTTTAAGTGAAGTGAAGTTGCTCAGTTGTGTTCGACTCTGCGACCCCATGGACTGTAGCCTACCATGCTCCTCCATCCATGGGATTTTCAAAGCTATGGTTTTTCCAGTAGTCATGTGTAGATGTGAGAGTTGGACCATAAAGAAGGCTGAGTGCTGAAGAATTGATGCTTTTGTACTGTGGTATTGAAGAAGACTCTTGAGAGTCCCTTGGACAGCAAGGAGATCAAACCAACCAATCCTAAAGGAAATCAACCCTGAATATTCAATATCCCTGGAAGGACTGATAGTGAGTTGCCATTTCCTGGAGTGGGTTGCCATTTCCTTCTCAGAGGATTTTAAGAGAGCTCTGATGCAAATATGTTGTTGTTCAGTCGCTAAGTCGTGTCTGACTCATTGTGACCCCAGGGACTGAAGCACACCAGGCTTCCCTGCCCTTCACTAGCTCCTGGAGTTTGCTCAAACTCATGTCCATTGAGTCAGTGATGCCATCCTACCATCTCATCCTCTGTCGCCCCCTTCTCCTGCCTTCAGTCTTTTGCAGCATCAGGGACTTTGCCAATGAGTTGGCTCTTCACCCAAGGTGGTGAAAATACTGGAGTGTCAGTTTCACTATCAGTCCTTCCAGGGATATTGAATATTCAGGGTTGATTTCCTTTAGGATTGGTTGGTTTGATCTCCCTGCTGTCCAAGGGACTCTCAAGAGTCTTCTTCAATCAGATCAGATCAGATCAGATCAGTCGCTCAGTCGTGTCCGACTCTTTGCGACCCCATGAACCGCAGCACGCCAGGCCTCCCTGTCCATCACCAGCTCCCGGAGGTCACTCAGACTCGCATCCATCGAGTCAGTGATGCCATCCAGCCATCTCATCCTCTGTCGTCCCCTTCTCCTCCTGCCCTCAATCCCTCCCAGCATCAGAGTCTTCTCCAATGAGTCAACTCTTCGCATGAGGTGGCCAAAATACTGGAGTTTCAGCTTTAACATCATTCCTTCTAAAGAAATTCCAGGATTGATCTCCTTCAGAATGGACTGGTTGGATCTTCTTGCAGTCCAAGGGACTCTCAAGAGTCTTCTCCAACACCACAGTTCAAAAGCATCAATTCTTCGGCGCTCAGCCTTCTTCACAGTCCAGCTCTCACATCCATACATGACCACAGGAAAGACCATAGCCTTGACTAGGCGAACCTTTGTTGGTAAAGTAATGTCTCTGCTTTTGAATATGCTATCTAGGTTGGTCATAACTTTCCTTCCAAGGAGCAAGCGTCTTTTAATTTCATGACTGCAGTCACCATCTGCAGTGATTTTGGAGCCCAGAAAAACAAAGTCTGACACTGTTTCCACTGTTTCCCCATCTATTTCCCATGCAGTGATGGGACCAGATGCCATGATCTTCGTTTTCTGAATGTTGAGCTTTAAGCCAACCTTTTCACTCTCCACTTTCACTTTCATCAAGAGGCTTTTTAGCCCCTCTTCACTTTCTGCCATAAGGGTGGTGTCATCTGCATATCTGAGGTTATTGATATTTCTCCCGGCAATCTTGATTCCAACTTGTGTTTCTTCCAGTCCAGCATTTCTCATGATGTACTCTGCATATAAGTTAAATAAACATGGTGACAATATGCAGCCTTGACGTACTCCTTTTCCTATTTGGAACCAGTCTGTTGTTCCATGACCAGTTCTAACTGTTGCTTCCTGACCTGCATACAGATTTCTCAAGAGGCAGATCAGATGGTCTGGTATTCCCATCTCTTTCAGAATTTTCCATAGTTTATTGTGATCCACACAGTCAAAGGCTTTGGCATAGTCAATAAAGCAGAAATAGATGTTTTTCTGGAACTCTCTTGCTTTTTCCATGATCCAGCGGATGTTGGCAATTTGATCTCTGGTTCCTCTGCCTTTTCTAAAACCAGCTTGAACATCAGGAAGTTCACGGTTCACATATTGCTGAAGCCTGGCTTGGAGAATTTTGAGCATTACTTTACTAGCGTGTGAGATGAGTGCAATTGTTCGGTAGTTTGAGCACTCCTTGGCATTGCCTTTCTTTGGGATTGGGATGAAAACTGACCTTTTCCAATCTTGTGGCCACTGCTGAGTTTTCCAAATTTGATGGCATATTGAGTGTAGCACTTTCACAGCATCATCATTCAGGACTTGGAATAGCTCCACTGGAATTCCATCACCTCCACTAGCTTTGTTTGTAGTGATGCTTTCTAAGGCCCATTTGACTTCACATTCCAAGATGTCTGGCTCTAGGTCCGTGATCACATCATCATGATTATCTAGGTCTTGAAGCTCTTTTTTGTACAGTTCTTCTGTGTATTCTTGCCACCTCTTCTTAATATCTTCTGCTTCTGTTAGGTCCACACCATCTCTGTCCTTTATCGTTCCCATCTTTGCATGAAATGTTCCTTTGGTATCTCTGATTTTCTTGAAGAGATCCCTAGTCTTTCCCATTCTGTTGTTTTCCTCTATTTCTTTGCATTGATCACTGAAGAAGGCTTTCTTATCTCTTCTTGCTATTCTTTGGAACTCTGCATTTAGATGTTTATATCTTTCCTTTTCTCCTTTGCTTTTCACTTCTCTTCTTTTCACAGCTATTTGTAAGGCCTCCCCAGACAGCCATTTTGCTTTTTTGCATTTCTTTTCCATGGGGATGGTCTTGATCCCTGTCTCCTGTACAATGTCACGAACCTCATTCCATAGTTCATCAGGCACTCTATCTATCAGATCTAGGCCCTTAAATCTATTTCTCACTTCCACTGTATAATCATAAGGGATTTGATTTAGGTCATACCTGAATGGTGTAGTAGTTTTCCCTACTTTCTTCAATTTCAATCTGAATTTGGCAATAAGGAGTTCATGGTCCGAGCCACAGTCAGCTCCTGGTCTTGTTTTTGCTGACTGTATAGAGCTTCTCCATCTTTGGCTGCAAAGAATATAATCGATCTGATTTCGGTGTTGACCATCTGGTGATGTCCATGTATAGAGTCTTCTCTTGTGTTGTTGGAAGAGGGTATTTGCTATGACCAGTGCATTTTCTTGGCAAAACTCTATTAGTCTTTGCCCTGCTTCATTCCGTATTCCAAGGCCAAATTTGCCTGTTACTCCAGGTGTTTCTTGACTTCCTACTTTTGCATTCCAGTCCCCTATAATGAAAAGGACGTCTTCTTCAATACCAGAGTACAAAAGCATCAATTCTTCAGCACTCAGCCTTCTTTGTGGTCCAACTCTCACATCTACACGTGACTACTGGAAAAACCATAGCTTTGAGTATACATAAAATCTGTTAAATAACTCAATGAATATTGTTATTGGGAAAGCAAAGCAGTGTGAAGCAGTCTCCATATCTTTTCCTCCTCAACACACAAGGCAGTCAACACGTGTGACTCAGAATCAATCATACATTTCAGGGGAAGAAACAGGTAAGACATTGAGCTTGGCTGTTTCACAGTGAACCTAGTGGATACCAACTGCTCTAGGTGGGGCAAATTCTCCTTCGTTAGCTTTGTTGGGCATTTCCTGAGCTCTACGAGGGAGAGACCACAAATTTATAATGCTGTCTCCTCCCTTAAAAGGAGTTTGCTTTATGGCGGAGTTGAAAATTTGTTTTTTCAGTAGTCATTACTGCTTTTATAGCAAACTACTGATTTGGGGGTGAAAAGGTAATTTACTTAAGTATTTATTTATTTGTTTGCTTATTTGGTTGTGTCCAGTCTTAGTTTCAGCATGTAGGATCTTTAGTTGTGGCACATGGGATCTAGTTTCCTGACCAGGGATGGAACTTGGGGCCCTACACTGGGAGTATGGTCTTAGCCACTGGACCACCTAGGAAGTCCCAAGGAAGGTAATTCATAAATGCTACTATAGGTCTCAGTTGTGCTGGAGGAAAGGTAAGGGTTATTTAATCTTTACAAGATCCCTATAAAGCAGTGGCATGATATCTACACTGCCCAGGTGAGGGGCCAGTGGTGGGGAGCTCAGTGACCCCTTCTAGGCTGGTCACACAAGGAGCTCCCCCATCCCCCCAGGTCAGCTTCCCTGCCCTCAGCATCTCCCAGGAGACAGGGAATCCAAAGGCGTAAATGGCTTTTACACTGTTGGCAGTAAACCTGTGCTTTTTCAGTTTTTATACTTTATTTAATAGTCCCGTAGCTTCTCCCCTCTTGTCTCATCACTTTACTAATATCCTTTACAGAAACTTTTACATTTTAATGGTCAATTTTCCCTGTCCTTTTCTTAATGTGTTGAGGTTTTGGTCTCTTTGAAACACTCCTAAAACAAAGGACATAAATGTGCCCTCCATATTTTCTTCCAAAACTTTTGGTTTTATTTGGTATTCAATTTGGGGCTTTTCTTTTAGTCCACATGAAGAACCAAACGTGCCAGTTCAATTGATGGAAAAGCTCATGTTTTTCCCACTAATTACACATTTTCCTACAAATGCCTACATCAACATCTGGCTCTCATTTTTTGATCTGTTGATATATTTATTTCTTCCTGATTCACGGTGTCTATCATTTCCCCTTTTGCCATGTTCTTGTCTGGTTTTGATATCAAGGTTATACTAGCCTCTTAAAATAAAATGGGGAAATAGTCTCTCTTTTTCTCTTCTCAGAATAATTTTTATAAGATTTGAGTTACCCATTCCTTGATTATTTAGCAGAATATATCTATAATACAATTGGGAGTAATGCTTTCCATGGGTCACTTTTTAACTATAATTCACTTTTTAAATAATTTTTGTCTCTTCAGAATTTGTTTCTTTTTGAGTCAGTTTTGGAAAATCAAATTTGTTAAGAAAACTGTTGATTTTATCTAAATTTTCAAATTTATTGTTATTCATATTATCTGTTATGTTAAAAATGTATCATGTTCCCACTATTTCTATCTTTTCTTCTGATTGCTGATGGTTGTCAATTTCATCTGTCCTTCCACAAAACCTTTTTGATCACGGTGATTTTTATTATTGTTTCTTTGATTTTTATTTAATAATGTTCTGCTCTGCTGTTACTGTTTTCTTTTTTTAGTTTACCCTGTTCCTCATTTATCTTCTTGAATTAGATGCTTAATTAGTCTTCTAATAACAACCCTGAAGAACATATATTACTTTGGGTACCATTTGCATGGCATCCTACACGTTTACTCCACAATGCTTCATGATTCACAGTTCTAAGTATTTTCTGAGTGATATGAGGGTGTTGTGCTTTGACCCATGAATTAGTGGAAGCGTTTTTCCACCAGAGCCTAAGCGAGGACCTATCTGCCTCTGTCAGTTCCCTGTTCTGGTGCCCGGCTGGCTTCCCTCTCCTTTGCCCCTCCCCCATTTCGCCCTTGGCCCTTTATCTGAGCATCTACCCTTTGTGAGTTTAGGTTTCATGTGGCCATCTCAGTTCAAATTCTTAGCACTGTACATGTCCAAGGTGTTACCTCCTGTTCTTGGTGGGCTTTAGAACTCAAGATCCAAGCTCATGAGACTAAAGCCCTACCCGACTTGTCAGGACCCATGGCCACCATCAGGTCAGCCTCTAGTGGGAGCCTGTTGCCCCCTCCCCCTTCCTCTGGTCTCTAGTCCTTGCTTCTTCTCTGTTCTCTAGTAGTTTACTTTTTTAAGAGCTAAGTTAAACATTTTTAACATTTATGTTTACATATACATTTATATTTTATATTAAACACATTAAAACTCATTTACATTTTATCTACAATTTCAGGATGTTTGTAAGAGGAGGATTTTCAGGTTCTTTGGCTTGTCATCTTTGCTAGAATTGTAACTACCTCCCACTTTTTAAGTCTCTCTTCTTCCTGGTTTGTGCTTCCTGAG
Organism: Tragelaphus eurycerus; assembly: GCA_935064755.1. Classification (NCBI taxonomy): domain Eukaryota; kingdom Metazoa; phylum Chordata; class Mammalia; order Artiodactyla; family Bovidae; genus Tragelaphus; species Tragelaphus eurycerus. The sequence continues at coordinate 22,725,064 of CAKXYN010000023.1, forward strand.
ACCTTCTGAAAATCCATTTGTAAGAACAGCTTTACTGAAGAAGTGTAAATGATGTACTGAGTTGGCCCAAAAGTTGGTTCGGGTTTCCTAGGGTGTTAAGGAAAAGCTCAAATGAACTTTTGGGCCAACCCAATACAGAGAACTTGGGGTGCACAACTGGATGGCTTCTGACATAGTGAATGCCCTTGGTCAGGGGTAATATCCACCACCTCCTGTGGTTTCTTACATGCCTTTGGGCTTTGTGCATGTGTGTGTGTGTGTGTGTGTGTGTGTGTGTGTGTATGTACTAACAGCACTTGACATGAGGTCTACCCTCCTAACAAATTAAGTGGGTGATGCTGTATTGCTGACTACAAGCAAGCTTTGTACAGCAGATCTCTAGAACGTGTGCCTCTGGTGTAACTGAGACCTTACACCCACTGAACATCAACCCCAGCTTCCCCTCCCCAATCCCTGGCGCCCACTCCTGCACTTTCTGCTTCTGTGACTTGACTCTTCTCCATCACTCACTCCTATGGGTGGAATAGTCCAGTGCCTGCCCTGTTTAAGTGGCTTACTTCACCTGACCTGACATCCTTCAGATGCAACTGAGTTGTCAGTGGCAGGATTTCTTTTTTAAGGCTGACAGAGAATCTTACAAAACAACCCCTCTATCACTTCTGCCCCTAATATTTCAATTGGAGGCTAATCTCTAGGCGCAGAGTAAATCTCACAATGTCAACGTCTCTAAGAAGTGACGGGTCCTCCAGCAGAACCATGGAAATGGCCTCACTATTCAACAGAGCAGCTGCATCCTGTGTGTCTTCTCGTTTTCAAATTCCCCTTTGGGAATAATCCCGTTGCATCCTATGACCGAGATCTTAACTACTGAAGAATTTCCTGGTTAAATAAAAATAGCTCATCCGCAGTTAATACAGATGAAGCAACCCAAGACCTTGGGGGTGGCATGTGGTCCCCACTTCACAGGTCAGGAGAGGGAGGAAAGGGACGATCTAAGCGAGAGGAGATGCTGGCATTCTAAGCCTGGGATTGACTCCGGGGCTGCGGGCTGTTCTCAGGGAGGATTCTCCCCCAGGTGGGGAATGCAGGCCTGCCTCCTGGGGCTCCCCTTGTGCTCTGACACCCAAGCACCAGCACGCGTGCTTCACTATGTTTTTGTGTTGTTGTGTGCTCAATATATCCGGGTAACAACTGCTTTTAAATCCTGAGTGCCTTTCCTGTCTGTTGCTATCGCAACACATGGAAGCAATTCAGGCTTCGTTTACTGATAATTTATAAGCAAGGACAGCAAGCCAGAGGAGGAGCCTAGTGGTTAGCATTTTCGGAGGGACACCACACTGCATCCAGGCCTGGCTCCTGCCCTCCTTCACACAGGTGTCTAAGGAAGGAACAGATGACTGGGAGGCGGAGAGGCCACTTACCCGCCCCACTTCCACCAGGTTGGTTACCATGACGATGCTCGCTGTGTTCTCGTGCCACACCATCCTCCAGAAGTCAGAGATCGTCTCCTGCATCGGCCCTGCAGCAAAACACAGCAGAGACTTGCATTGTCTTTGGGAGCTTGCACCTGCAGCACTTCCGGGGCTCACAAAGAAATCTCCGGACAGCCGCAGGCAGTCCCCTCATCGCTCTAGGTGGATGGAGCTCTCCCTTCTAGTGTTGATGTGGCGGCGGGGGGGCACTCTCCCTATAACAGCACTCTTAGAAACACGGAATTTTTCACTCATGGTTTAATTTTCTCATGTCATCTAATGTATCTGTATTTGAGCCCTTTTTGCCCTTCTTAAATGACTGCTGTGAAAGAAAGTTATTTCTTCATCATTTAGCTATTTATCTCTATAATACTCAAGAGTGTGATTTTTTTAAAAAGAGGTACCATCACTCTTCCTGCTAACAACTGGTGATATCCAGGAAAGCAGTCTATAGAATGAAATGAGCCTCTATAGGAAAGATGGCCTTTTCTGGTTTCTAGTATTTTTCTTAATCTGTGCTGTCTGTCAAATTAATCCTTTCTAGAATTTTCACCTAACACCTTCCAGCGAGTTTGGAGTTTCCAGCACTTGTACTTCCTGTCACTGACCATGACCTGCTTTCCCAGCTCCTGGGATCTGAGCATTAAGGAGCCTTTTTATGGACTGGAAAAAAAGAGGGAAAATCTGTGTTACAAAATGCCAGTGCTACAGATACTGTAAAGGCACAGAAAGCTGGAATTTAAACTTTCTTTAAATGCAGATTTTTTAAAAAAGACCCAAACTCTATGTTCAAACATGTTTGAGGGTCTCCATGTAATAGAATAAATCTTTTTTGGATAAATCTTCATGGTTCCTATTTATTTCAGTGTGTTAGTAATACAAAATTAAAAATCTAAGGTTAATTAGCATATTAGCCTTTTCTACTAAAATTACAAAGGACTTATCTCTGAGCATTCCAAATTTACATGGAATTTTTCTATAGTGTTTATCACTTTTTGAAACCCACCATGGATGCTATTTTAATACGTTTATATTTTCACATTTGTCAACTTCTTTGCTCCCTTTCAAACAATTTTAGAACTTTTGTCTAGCTCATCTTTTAATTTTTCACAATCACGAAATACATTCTTCAGGAATTTCTTAAGGTTCTGCTGGTGGCAAGCTCTCAGAATTATTTGCTGAAAACATATTTAGACAGTTTTATTGGGTGCATATTTCTAGAGTGATGTTTACTCTGTGGCTTCCATTTTAACAGCATAAGTCTTTATTTGACCAGTAGACATGTGGGGAAAGGAGAGGAAGACGCCTTCAAAGGTGGACAGGCTGGATGGCTGTACTGTTGGATCTGGACATTGTAGATTCCCAGGTTTGGAGTGTGAATATGTGAATATGTGAGTTTGGGATCTGCCTCTGGCTTTGAACCGAGTGTGTGATGTGGGGCGAGTTACTTGGTCATGAAAAAAGACAAACAACCCAATTTACCAATAAAAATCGGCAGTGCACTTGAACAGACATTTCTCTAATGCCCATCATCATTAGTCATTAGGAAAATGCAAACCACAGCCACAGTAAGATACCATCTCATACCCCCTGGGGTGGTTATAATTAGAGAAAAAAGCCAGAAAATAACACTGCGACCTTAGTATCTGCATCTCTCTTTATCTACATACTGATTTCAGGAACACGGCTGAGGGTTATTTTGAGAATCTGTGGAATGAGCGCTGACTCAGGCATTTTATACAGTCACAGGTCAGAACAAAAACCAGGTGCAAAAAAACCCCCAAAACAACAACAACCCAAGGTGCATTTACATTAAAATAGAATGAGAAATGGAGAGGATAAATTGGAGGTATATTTAAAGCAATTTGGGCTGTAAGTTGATCAATTTTTAAGCCAGATGATGGCTACATGAAGATTCATTGTACAATTCTGTCAATTTTTATCCATATTTGAAGTTTTCTATGTCAAGATTAACAAAAAAAAAATCTCACCAAGAGATATATTATCATTGACTGTAGAATCTGGTCAGTAAAAACAGAGATATTTCTCCACAAATTATTTTGCAGAAATCAGTAGGTTAAGCCATAGGTTAGGAAGAAGAACTTCTAATCTTTGTTTGCCTTACAAAATGAACATTACGGAAATTAAAGCTTCTAAAGCCCAAGGCCACAAAAGAGCTGAAGATGCAAAAAAAACAACAGAAAAGCCAACAAAGAAACAAAAAAAAAGGGTGCATTTAAAGTTATTTATTGATGGTCACTTGCTGGCTGAGCACAGGGGGCATACTTGGCCCCTTCAGGCACTGCCCGCTCCTCTTGGCCAAGTTCCAGTTTCTTCTTTTTCTTCTTCCTCACTGTCAAGCTTCCTTCCCTTTTCTCTGAATACAAATGTCTGCTGTGACGACACTCTTCCCCTCCTCGTGAGAACCCCTCCACCTCCTGAGCCTCTTCGTCGAGTCCCTTTATGGGACCTTGAGCGCTGCCCCCCACGAAGCTTTGCCTGCTGCCTGCCCCGTCCCTTGGCGTGTGCGTGCCATTCTCCTGATGGACGGGCTGAAGATTTCAGTGACTTCAGTCAAGGTTACCGGGGACACAAGTAAACATCGGATCTCATCAATCACTACGCTTCCAGCTCGCGGGAAGAGAGGTGTCTCCATTGTGTACTTAACGGCTTGTTACTTATTCACAAGGAAAAAATAACCCGAGTCCATCTTTGTGCAGACACACAGTCTCTCCAGTGCGACCCTGAAACAAAGGGGTGGCACTCTCTGCTTCCACTAGACACACAGGCCTGTGCCACCTGCTCTGAAACTTCCAGAACCAGTTCTGACGACAATGGCTACCGTGGATGAATCTGGTGCCCCAGCACTGTAGATACATGTGCTTTCAGAAAGAAATCTTCCTCTCCCCTCAGTGCACAACAGAGACATTCAAGGCTGGGCAAGTTCCCAGGTGCAACTCACTGGCCTTTTCTTGACTCTAGAGCCCCTGTGATGACTTATCTCAAGTTCTCCTGGGAGGAGGGAACGTGGCTGTCATGCTTATTGCTCTTTCCTTAGGGTCCATGGAGTACCCAGCACAGAGCATGGGCTCATAAATAAATGAATAGAGTACTTCTGTATCAGATCAGATCAGATCAGTCACTCAGTCGTGTCCGACTGTTTGCGACCCCATGAACTGCAGCACGCCAGGCCTCCCTGTCCATCACCAACTCCCAGAGGTCACTCAGACTCACATCCATCGAGTCAGTGATGCCATCCAGCCATCTCATCCTCTGTCATCCCCTCCTCCTCCTGCCCCCAATCCCTCCCAGCATCAGAGTCTTCTCCAATGAGTCAACTCTTCGCATGAGGTGGCCAAAATACTGGAGTTTCAGCTTGAGCATCATTCCTTCCAAAGAAATCCCAGGGTTGATCTCCTTCAGAATGGACCGGTTGGATCTCCTTGCAGTCCAAGCGACTCTCAAGAGTCTTCTCCAACACCACAGTTCAAAAGCATCAATTCTTCAGTGCTCAACCTTCTTCACAGTCCAGCTCTCACATCCATACATGACCACAGGAAAGACCATAGCCTTGACTAGGCGAACCTTTGTTGGCAAAGTGATGTCTCTGCTTTTGAATATGCTATCTGGGTTGGTCATAACTTTCCTTCCAAGGAGTAAGCGTCTTTTAATTTCATGGCTGCAGTCACCATCTGCAGTGATTTTTGGAGCCCAGAACCATATTATTTACTATTAAAGTGTTGTATTAAGAGTGTGGACTCTTTGCCACCCCATGGACTGTAGCCTGCCAGGCTCCTCTGTCCATGGAATTCTCCAGGCAAGAATACTGAAGTAGGTAGCCATTCCCTTCTCCAGCGAATCTTTCCCACCCAGGGATCGAACCTGGGTTTCTGGTATTGCAGGTGGATTCTTTACCATCTGAAACACCAGGGAAGCCCCATATAAATATTAAGTACTATTAATAGATAATACTTGTAGGAGTCTCTTTCTTGACATCTTTTGGAGATTATCTGTAGAAGCTTGAAAGAACATTGCCTCTAGTTCTTCCTGATTTATTACAAAGGGGGGCATCTTTTGCAAGGGCTTCTTCAGAGTGAGAGTGAGGGTCCCCTGGTGTCCAGAATGCTGCCGGGCAGTGCTGCAGAAGCTGGTTCCAACCACTGAGCCGGTGGCTCCTTGGGAGTCCCCCTGTTCCCAATGCTTTCCCTCCAATCTCAACCCAATCCATCATTTGGAGCCTGAGTGCAATTCTGGCTTCCACCAACAGTTCTCAACTCTGGCTGCATATTACAATCACTGTGCAGCTTTACAAAATTCTGATGACCTAACCCAAGAGTTTCTGGGTTTACTGGCCTGGGATGGTTGGTCTCATGGGGAAGGACCACAGAGAGTCAGCATCCAGGCATTTGGCTACACCTCTGACCTGTCAGGTGGTCTCGTTCAGAGGTGGAACACCCAAGATCTGTGGCTTTTGAATCTACTGAACAGTCTAACCCTCATATAAGTTCTTTGAATCAAGAAGTCCCAATTCTTTCTGATTTAGAAGGAACTTGACTCATAAGAGGGGGCTCCTCTGGTGGTTCAGACAGTAACGAATCCACCTGCAATGCAGGAGACCTGGGTTTGATCTCTGGGTCAGGAAGATTCCCTGGAGAAGGGAATGGCAACCCACTCCAGTATTCTTTCCTGGAGAATTCCATGGACAGAGGAGCCTGGTGGGCTACAATCCATGGGGTTGCAAAGAGTTGGACGTGACTGAGTGACTAACACTTTCTCTTTCACTCATAAGATGACATCTGGGAACATGGCTGTAGCATTTCACTGAGGGGCAAAGCAGTAGTCAAGCTGACACAGGTTTTTTTTTAATAATATTTCTTAACTACTTTTAGGGTATCTGTAAAGCAAAGGGTGTGATCCATGGAGAGGTCACTGGCGACTGCTCTCTGGGTGGACAAACAGCTAAACTCCTATGAGAAGGAATCCAAAACAGCAGGCAAAGGATGCCGTAAACCCTGTCCCTCCGGCATCAACAGCTGGGATGACAACCCCGAAAGGTATCTGGTTTCTGCAGTTGCTTGCTGGGTGGGGGCCCATGATCGGTGTAGCTATGCTTTTACGGACGTTGATACAATAGGCGGGAAGGTTATTCTCAGCAGCTGTCCTAAGGGGACCAAAGCGTTTCAAAGTAAGGTCTCGAAACTTCAATAGCATCAAGCCGGCACTACATCCCGTTTCTCTGATGACCATCGGCACACACAGACCTCTCTTGGCAGAGAAGGAGACATGCAGACAGGTGGTTCTTACACCACCCAGCCCCCAGGGGAGCAGCAACAAGAAGGGGCAGAAAGAACGAGAGCAGAATAAAAACAATGAAAAGCCGTGAGTGAAAGACATCCGAGGATGGCTCTATTGTGTGAGACTATTTCTCCGGCTCATGGGCAGTGAGAGATATTAAAAATTACAATGTCAAGGTCTTGATAGATGGCTCTGCCCTCTCCCTTTTCACATTCTCATTTCTAGGCAGTATGTTTTCTGTGTTAATTAGAGCCACAGGAAGTCAAGGTCCTTGGAGCTCACAGTGACGCACGAGTTTTTGGAAGGGAAGAAAGAGTTCAGATATGCCCCAGTATTCCACTGTAAACAGGATAAAACCTAACTTCTTTTGAGCTCTTCCTATTTCTCAGGTCTCCTTTGAGTGTCTTACAAGATATATTATGTTATTAATTTAAAAATCACAGCCCTACTTAATAGGCATTACTATTTCCCGACTTGGGTGGCTCAGCTGGTAGAGAACCTGCCTGCAATGCAGGAGACCAGGGTTCGATCCCTGGGTTGGGAAGATCCCCTGGAGAAGGGAATGGCTACCCATTCCAGTATTCTGGCCTGGAAAATTCCATGGACTGTATAGTCCATGGGGTCGCAAAGAGTTGGACATGATTGAGCGACTTTCACTTCACATTCCCGCACTTTATTGGAAGGACACTGAGGCACAGAGAAGTTGGCAGAGTTGTCCACGGGGCCGAGCCTGAGGTCTGGCCTCACCACTCACAACGGCGCCTGGTGAGCATCTACGGGCGTGACAGGTGCACGTGTACAAGTCATCACGATCCCGGCAAGAATAAAAAAGAAGGAACCCACCGTCAACCACCTTTTAAATGCATTTTTTTTTTGACATCAATGTTCTTTTAAGAGTCCCATGATCCCACTGCTACAGAATAAAGTCCAAGTTAATGAGCATGGCCCCTCCCAAGTTCAGGTTCATGAGCACTGCCCTCCTTGGCAGTCCCAACCTCCCCTGTACCCAAGCATTTCTAGAACCCAGCACGTCCTGGTTTACTCCCTCCATCCCCCACCATCCCAGCCCAAGCCATGTACCCCCGAATGACCAGCCCAGCCTCATACTTGGCCCCCCTCACTCTGTTCTCTCCATCTCAGCCACAGCTCACCTCTGCAAAGCATCATTTTCCTGCTTAAAAACCTTCCAAGGGGTTTCCACTGAGTAAATCCCAGATTCCTTAATGAGGCAGACCTGGCCCCTCAATTCTGTGCCTGGACCAGGTCTCCACTCTTGGCTTTCGCTGCTGCAGGTGCCGTGTCCTTGGGACCCCCTGCAGGATCCCCCACCAGGACCCCTTTGAACTTGCTTCACTCATTCACCCTCTTCCCAGCTCCTGGGGGAGATCTGAGTGTGTGACCTGTATCCACAGGTGAGCCTGCTGCATGCCAGGATCCTGGGATGGTGAGGGTGCCACAGTGAATGATGGAAACACAGCCCCTGCTTCACAGAAACTTGAGGCTGTACCAGGTGCAGATAAGGCAAGAACATGCCACTCGTGCACATAAAGTGTGGTGAGGTCAGCAACCCTGGACTCCTAACTTTCAACAGAGACGTGCACACCTCTACAGACACACGGATATTTTCCAGGGGGGATGTGGATAGTTTCCAAAATAGTATTAATAATTTCTATACACTCACTGGCTTTATGGACTTTGCCTATACTGATCTTTACGAGAAGGAGTCTAGGAATAGGGGTCTTTCTCGAACATGACAAAGCCCTCACTTGTCTCCACTATTTCTATGGGGCACTGCCCACGTGAAGAGACTTGCAAGTGTGAGACTGAGGGATGGACAGAAACACTGACTGCAGAAACCCACAATGCTCCCCGCCTTCCCTTATGAAACGTATCTCTGTGAAGGACAAAATCTGGTGTTAAAAATGGGATATTTTGGTTCATGCTGAGATGTTCTGAATCCTCAACATCCAAAGTGGCAGAGCCTGCGAACATTTATTCTTTTAACTGCAGCTGGGCTGTTCTGTGGGACCACTGAAGTTTTCCTGGATACAACCCATGGATGAAAGTTTCATGTGTTTTCTTTCAGATTTGGCATGCTTTAATCTGTAAGGTGATTAAAGTCTATTTATCGTACTATCATAAAATATTTATTCTCATTTCTTCCATCCTCATTTTACCTTAGAAAATAATTTAATATTGTCTATCTCCTATTAACAAGTAAACTTATATAAACTTATGATGAAAATTTTAGATAGCAACTTAAAATGTTCAAAGTGGGTACATAATTTTTTCAAACTTCTTTTGGGGATTCACAAGCAAAACCATTTGAAGACCACTGTCAGCCTGCGATGTATTTATGCCTGCGTGCATGCATGCTAACTTGCTTTAGTCATGTCCAACTCTTTGTGACCCTATGGACTGTAGCCCAACAGGCTTCTGCATCCATGAGATTCTCTAGGCAAGAATACTGAGTTGCCATGCAACCCACTCTAGGGGATCTTCCCACTCAGAGATTGAGTCTGAGTCTCTTATGTCTCCTGCATTGGCAGGTGGGTTTTTTTTTTTTTTTTACCACTGCTGCTGCTGCTAAGTTGCTTCAGTTGTGTCCAACTCTGTGTGACCCCATAGACGGCAGCCCACAAGGATCCCCAGTCCGTGGGATTCTCCAGGCAAGAATACTGGAGTGGGTTGCCATTTCTTCTAATTCATGAAAGTGAAAAGTGAAAGTGAAGTCGCTCAGTTGTGTCTGACTCATAGCGATCCCATGGACTGCAGCCTACCAGGCTCCTCCGTCCGTGGGATTTTCCAGGCAAGAGTACTGGAGTGGGGTGCCATTGCCTTCTCCCACTGCTGCTGCTACTGCTGCTAAGTCACTTCAGTCGTGTCCGACTCTGTGCGACCCCATAGATGGCAGCCCACCAGGCTCTTCTGTCCATGGGATTCTCCAGGCAAGAACACTGGAGTGGGTTGCCATTTCCTCCTCCAATGCATGAAAGTGAAAAGTCAAAGTGAAGTCGCTCAGTCGTGTCCGACTCTTAGCGACGCCATGGACTGCAGCCTTCCAGGCTCCTCCATCCATGGGATTTTCCAGGGAAGAGTACTGGAGTGGGGTGCCACTGCCTTCTCCCACTAGCACCATCTTTATCACTAGTGCCACCTGGAAGCCAGTATTTATGTCTACAGTAGTCAAAGTCAGGAGGAAGGTGTATTACTTCTTGCAATATTGTTTTTCCTTCTGTTCAGTGCTGAACAGTAGAGTGGATGTGACTTTGCCAAGAGGAATATGGGGGGCAGGCCCTTGGGTGGAACGTCCAGTACGGGTGACTCGGTGCCACCTGATGGGGGAGGGGACACACATGGAGCCATCTTCAGAGAGAATGCAAAAATTTTACAAAAATTTTGGGTTCAGATTTCATGAGTAGTAGAAAAACACAACTAGGAAGAAATCTTTTAGATGGAAAGCCTGCCTTCCAGGAAGAACACAGAAGAGGAAGTGTCTGGTTGTCTCAGGCTGACGTGTGATGAGGTGTCCACAGCCACAAGGAAGAAAGAGGGAGGAAGGAAAGAAGGAAGAGGGGGAAGGAAGAGGGCCCAGAGGAGGGGACTCAGTGGGCTGGAAAGCTGAGCCAAGGATCCAAAGGCCAAGTCCAGAGGAGCCTCTGAACTCCCCGAAGGTGCAGATGGATGACAGTGTCCAGGAAGGACGGATCTAGCCTACTCAACAAAAGCTCCCAGGAAACAGGAAAACACCGACTATGAACAGTAAACAGCAGTAAAGAGACATCCGGGCTGAGAGTCCTGGAACCCCAGGGCTCACAGCACGTGGCTCCTGGTGGTGATTCCGGGACAAGAAGGTCACGTGGGCTGGGCAGGCGGTAGGGTCCCCTCTGGCCTCCCCAGTGCCACTTGCCAGGCTTCAGGTGCAGAGCAGGGGCTCGGGCCTGATCTAGGTGGGCTCAGGAACTGGTGGGTCATGGATGAGCTGACCTTTGAGTCAGACTGTGGACGACGGGGGCTGCCCTTGGAGGGCAGTTCTGGATAAAACCGAGCAGAAGTCTAGCCCAAGACTGTTGTGGTGTCAGCAAAGAGGCCGAGGGCTCTGGGCGCTGGCCAGGCATGGCCTGGGTCAGGCTCTGGAGCTTCTGGCTCACTCCATCGGAGGAGGGGACCCTTGATGGTGGGACACCGACATGGAAAACAGGCGTCTAGGATTTATGCATTTATTTTCAAGCTCTTACTCATAAATAAAACTGGCCCTAAATTTCGGATCCATTATTGTTCACTGCTGCTGGAGATAATCTAGATAAAGTATTATGAAGTCAGTTACTCAACGTTTGGAGCATTAGACGTCCCTTCAGCGGCTTCTGAGTAAGTTTTTATTACAAAACTTTATGTGATTTTTCAATATGATGCTTCCATAACACTTACGTCTATAATTTTACATTTAGTAGCCTTTCATTTTTGCAGTAGTGAAATGTAAAAGTTAAAATATGCCACCATGCTTTACGGACTGAATCTGGTATGTCGCAAAAGGCATAAGAGCGACACAGAAAACTGTCAGCTTTCGCATTAATAATTAATAAACCTTAACAACACTTATTTGATAGGTGCATTGGCTCTCCCCTGAAGCTAGATAAGCGAAAAAACATGGAATTTTTATGAATAATTTTTGGTTTCAGCTGCAGAAAAAGAGAAGCAAAGCTGAGATGGCTGGTTGCATGGGATTCAATCTGTTTATTTTCCTGAATTGTTAAGAGCATCCCTGTTCCCCAATTATCATTTAACAGGAACAATAAAAATCAACTAAAGATTTCGAAGCAAACGCAGAATTATTCTATGATGGGGAAAACATGAGAATACTTTATGTAATCTAAACTCAAAAATATAACTGGCAGCGTTTTCTAAGGGCAACTCTGACGTGAAACACCCTTCATGTCCAGAATTATAGAATAAGGATGTTCACCAGTCTACTAGAAATTTTATTTAGTGACCAGTCCAGTGGAATTTCAATTTGAATGTAGTAAAAAGAAGAGCAATTTGGCATCGGCGCTGTTATGAAATATGCCTTGCTAGGAGGTAGTGTCAAACGTGATGACTCAATTGATGATGCCAAATAGTGCTTTTTTTCTTTCTTTTCCTTTCCTTTTTGTTACTATATTTCCTATATTTACGCGGCTGTCACACAATAACAAATCCCTTTTTACACAGCCCAAGTCTTTCTCTTTTTAATTTTCTACTTGTTTTCCTTTCTTTTCCTTTTTAAGTTGAAGCACAGGTGACTGGTGAGCAGGAACTTGCGGATCCCCCTGTTTCTCCTGAATTGGCTCACAAGGTGCGGGCATTCCTCTCACATCTGAGAAAACTCGGCGTGCACTGTATGTGCCGCTTCCGTCCCTCTGGGATATACCATTCTCACGGATGGTACACAGCACTCAGACCACGCCCTAAAATCCTTTCAGACTGAAACAAGAAAGTGTGCCAACATGAGCTGTGCAAATATCCGTGGCTTTCTCTAGATAACTAGTCATGGGATGTCGGTTTTCAGGTGCAGCACAAGAACATGAGAAATCCTGATTGGACCCCGAAAGGTCATGTCAGACTTACTTATGAGAAAACTGGTATAAACCAAACACTAATAGACAGGCTTACATATAAAATCTAAAAGAGCCTGGACATCTTTGTAGTGTCTGTCATAACCCTTCAATCTCTGGCTCTTTTCTGGTTAATACTCTTAAGTCTCATCTTATTCACTTATTCAGCTAGAAGTAATTATGAAATATTTAAGAACAACAGAGGATAATATAGTAGGCGTTATTTAATATGGGACTTCTTTGATGGCTCAGAAGGTAAAGAATCTGCCTGCAATGCAGGAGACCTGGGTTCGATTCCTGGGTCTGGAAGATCCCCTGAAGAAGGGAATGGCTACCCATTCCAGTATTTTTGCCTGGAGAATTCCATGGGCAGAGGACCCTGGTAGGCTACAGTCCATGGGGTTGCAGAGTCGGACACAACTGAGCAACTAATACTAGCACACTGCTAAGTCGCTTCAGTCGTGTCCGACTCTGTGCGACCCCACAGACAGAAGCCCACCAGGCTCCCCTGTCCCTGGGATTCTCCAGGCAAGAATACTGGAGTGGGTTGCACACTAGCATGAATAAAGATATGTTAAATAATACCTACTATATTCCAAAGAGATGCCAGGAACTTCATATTTAATTCTAATTGTCACCTTACCATTTTTCATCTTTGTGTTGTCTAGTATCTTAGTTCCAATATGAGTTCATCCTACCTTGATTAGTCATTGTTATAGTTTCTTTTCTGTTATAATTTTCTAATAGCTTTCATAATTTTTATTGTGGTTTTCCTTAATTTATCTTTATAAGGACAAAGTTCATGCATTTCCATACCACTTTTAACTATGTCTCAAGTTAACAGCAAAAACAGATAAAGAAGCATATTTCTAAAAAAAGTGAACTTAAAATGAGTCATATATTCTGAATACCCTCTTCCTTTCTCTTATCCACTACTTTAAGACCTTGAAACAAAAATAAATGAAAATAGTGGCTTTGAGACCAAAGTTTGAAATGATATTTTTAGAAGTTTTCTTTTTTCTTAAACAAAAGCAACATGGGTTAAAATTAATTTATATGAGACATTTCAAAGGAAAAAATCTACAAGACCATCCTTAAAATAAATTATTTCTGATACACAAATAATCCTAACCATTTAGATACACTAATGCTATGCTATGCTAAGTCACTTCAGTCGTGTCCGACTCTGTGTGACCCCATAGACGGCAGCCCACCAGGCTCCCCGTCCCTGGGATTCTCCAGGCAAGAACACTGGAGTGGGTTGCCATTTCCTTCTCCAATGCATGAAAGTGAAAAGAGAAAGTGAAGTCGCTCAGTCATGTCTGACTCTTAGCGACCCCATGGACTGCAGCCTACCAGGCTCCTCCATCCATGGGATTTTCCAGGCAAGAGTACTGGAGTGGGGTGCCATTGCCTTCTCCTAGATACACTAAAGTGTTAATAAAAATCCATAAAGACTAAAAAATAAAAAGTCATATTAGAAATAACATTGGTGCTCCCATAGCACATCTGCCATGTGATGATTTAAATTGCTAGCAGGGTTTTGTTAAAACCAACAAACATTTTTAATTATAAAACACTGACATACTCAAAATTAAGAGATTCTTCAATGTGGTACCAATGTTCTCAATGTTAAGAAAATTTACAACAAAATCTCTGTTAGAAAAGAAAAGCAGAATAAAATTAGTCACTGTGTTGCTAGAAAATTTGTTTTGGAAACTTGCTAATAAATTATTGGAAAAATTGTTACTATCCCTTTCACTTTCCTCTGTGTGAACAGAGGGGCTTGGGGTGTGGGGTCAGGGTGGGGTCACTTGCAAGGACTCAAAGCCACAATTACTTTCTAGTGTAATGCTTGTATTTGATTATTTGCATGTAAATGAGATCCAACCAATCCATTCTGAAGGAGATCAGCCCTGGGATTTCTTTGGAGGGAATGGTGCTGAAGCTGAAACTCCAGTACTTTGACACCTCCTGCGAAGAGCTGACTCACTGGAAAAGACTCTGATGCTGGGAGAGATTGGGGGCAGGAGGAGAAGGGGACGACAGAGGATGAGATGGCTGGATGGCATCACTGACTCAATGGACGTGAGTCTGAGTGACCTCCGGGAGTTGGTGATGGACAGGGAGGCCTGGCGTGCTGCGATTCATGGGGTCGCAAAGAGTCGGATACGACTGAGCGACTGAACTGACTGATTTCATTGGGTTTTTTATTTTAAAGAACATATTAACCATGATAATGTTATTCCACTTTAAAAAGAACACTAATTTTAAAAATCAGTGTACACACATCAATGACGAACTCCATGGTCTTTCTCTTAAGCTAATGTTCAGGGATCAAGGAACCCCCACCTTTCCTGGGCCTCCACTATGTGACGCTGATCCCAGTGGCCTGGAGCAAGAATTCCTCTTCCTCCAGCCCTACTCTGTCTCCCAGCTTCCTGGTGCAGATTGGCCACTTTGAGGCATCTGGTCAGCCAAACAGAAGCTGGAGTCTGCCTTGCCAGCTCCACCCAATACAGGCTGCAGAACCAGGCTTAGAGCACAGGTCTTCCCTACGTCTTCCTCTAACTTCCGCTCTGCTTCTCCGTCATCTGTTCTCTTTCCCAGATCACTGCTCAGCTCCATTTTCTTCTCTAGTGGTTTCTTGGCTTCCAAAGCTGCTCTCTAAAGTATCCTGTGTGACTCTTAGATCAGAAATTGGTTTGGATGAAGCCTGTCGGAGAGGGCCTTGTTCAGTTTGGAATTAAGCTGTTTTCACTTACCTGTAACCTGACCCTAAGGATGCTTCAGAGAGGCCTGCAGGACCCCACACTGGTGTCCTTTGTTGCAATCGGAAATGGTCAATGTCTGCAAGACTTCAAAAACCAAAGGGAAATGTGCTTTCTGCAGTGGATGAAGCTTACTGTCTTTGCAACCCACATCTGTTTAAAAGTCAGTAACAGTGACGATTGTTTTTGTACTCTGGAGGGGAATGTGGGATGCTGGTGAAAATCTAAATGGTTCCCTTTGGTACATCCTGGAAGAAGCACGAACAGGTGTAGGATGTATTAGCTTTTATGAAGACGACGTGAGCATACGCTACACTTGGGTTAAAGCCTGGCTGCCTATGTGCTTTGAGAGCTGTGTCTTTGGAATCAACGGAATGATGACAAGAGTTTCAGTTAATACCTGGCAGAGCTGCTGCTGGCAGAGGTGGTGTCTGAGCTCCAACAGCGTAATGTCAGTGTCTACTCTCTGACTAATCATTCTGCTCCACCATCTCTGGGAGGGATAAAAGCCATGTCCTGGTTACTGACATAAAACATGTTTGTATATGAAGGAATCTTAGGGCCAAATGAAATCCATAGAATTCAAAAATTGGATTGTGACCATGTTGCAAAAACAAAGGAATATTTGCAAACAAAAACCAGCAACAGGGTGACTCCTGCCAGGACTAGAATGTTCCAAGGCACTTCTGAAACCCCCTTTGCTTAAGTGAACTGTTGAAGTGAAAGTGAAGTGGAAGTGTTAGTCGCTTAGTCCTGTCTGACTCTGCAATCCCATGGATTATAGCCACCCAGACTCCTCTGTCCATGGGATTTCCCAGATAAGAATACTGGAGTGGGTAGTCATTCCCTTCTCCAGAGGATCTTCCCGACCCAGGAGTTGAACCCATGTCTCCTGCACTGGTAGGTGGATTCTTTACCACTGAGCCACCTGGGAAGCTCCATCTTTCAAGGGTGGTTGTTAACTATTGTTTTGCCACAGGTTTCACTTTGAACTGAAACTGGATTTTGTTCCTTTTGGACTAAACCCAGCCCTCCTCTAGAATCACACATTCCCAGCAGTTACATAAACATTTCCATCTTGCAGTGGTACCGCTGTGAATAGGAATGCAAGTCTGGGTGTATCCTCAGTCGTGTCTGAATCTTTGTGACCCCATGGAGTGCAGCCTGCCAGGCTCCTCTGTCCATGGGATTTTTCCAGGCAAGAATACTGGAGTGAGTTACCATTTCCTACTCCAGGGGAATCTTTCAGACCCAGGGATAGAATCTGTATCTTCCTGCATCTCTTGCACTGGCAGGTGGATTTTTTACCACTGTGCCAACCCGGGAAGCCCTACCACTGTGAACGAGAATGCAAAAGCTGCTATTGTTCTTGACATAGAAACGGAAGGATGCAGCAGGTAAGTCAGATCTGAGTGGCGGCAAAGATGAGGCCTCCAAAGAAGAACTTGTGGTAGAGGAGAATGGACAGGTGGTCGGCAGAGAAGGGTAAGAGCCCACACTCAGGTACAGAAACACACTCCTGGGGATCTGCTGGTTCCTGATCCCCGCAGCAAGCTGGATGGAAACACTTCTCTAAGAGCTGAGAGGAGGCAGCCGAGAAAGTGACTGCAGCCTCTGGAGGGAGGAACATGACAGATGCTCACAGCACAAGAGTCTCCTGCAGGCTGAGTCGCAGAACATCCATCAGGCCCGTCTCCAAAGAGAAGCCTTGTGTACTCATTCTGAGTGCTTGTTCACGCTCCAGAGAGGGGCACAGAGAGAAGCAATCAAGGAGAAAAGAAAGAATGGCAGCATTCAGTGTGGAGGGGCAGGGTGACCCAAAGGACCTGCCTGCCTTCTGTCAAGGAGAAGCCAGACGAAGGGAAAAACTTCCCTGCACATGCTTCGGGGGCCACTGTCGGAGACATTAAGGCTTTCGTTAGTCACTCTCTTCTTTAATTAAGCTTTTCTCAGTGCACAAGTGGGATCTGCTTTTATTTGAGACAAAAGAAATAAATCTGATAAATGAACAAAATAGAGGTAAGTTGACTCCCTAGACAGAGCAGAGTGAAGGCAGTCTCGAGCTTTCAATGGTATCGGGAAGTTTCCAGAAGTATCCTTTTGAGTGAGAAGGGGAGAAAGGGAGCTTGCAATGGCTAGACACTTCCTCAAGTCTGCTGCCTTGAGAGACTCATCCAAAACCGCCTTGATGGACAATAAAGGATCCCGGTCCCGAGACTCAGGAAGAGTGATTCTTGGGCTGAATCAGGGCTCACTTCTCTACCCGCTCAACGGTTTAGGGCTGGGAGAGAGAAACAGCTGAAGTCCTGCCCAAATCTGACACTGCAGCAAACTCATAGGTCAGTAACAGCTGGCTGGCACGTTGTCTAATTCCTGAGTCACACTCTGTCCCCGACTCCACACTTGGTAGGCCCTTGGTGGAGGCACAGAAATACTGGTTCAGTTTTCAATGGACTAGGCCTGAAAGCAACAGCTTGGCCCTGCAAAAGTGGGTGAAGGTGGGGGAATGCCAGTCCTTGGAGAAAAACACCTGGGCACTAGTCCCTGCTCCATTCTTTCAAGGCTGAACCTGGGAGAATGATGAGACCTTCTAGCTCTTCCTCATTGTTGACTGAGGCACCTTAGGAGGCCAGAAACCCAGGATGTTCCTCCTAAGCTGAACCCGGCATAAGCCCTATTCAAGTACGAATGCTCACCTGTGTAGTTCACAAAGCCTTCTGCATATGTGACTCATTTGAGCTGACATGGATGAGAGTCATTTAAAGCTGTTTGTGCTCTAAGTTCCAACTGCTTTGATGACAAAAGAAAGGAGTTGGACTTGAAGATTTTTAAAGTTTTTACCAGCTCTAAAAGGTGCTATAATTTTTCTACTTTAAATGAGGAACATTTCTGGGAGCTTCCTGGTAGTCCAGTGGTTCAGAATCCACCTTGTAATGCAGGGAACACAGGTGTAATCCCTGGTCGGGGAACTAAGATCTCACACGATGCAGGGAAACTAAGCCCTCTCGCTACAGCTACTGAGCCCACGCACCACAACTAGAGAGTCTGCGTGCTGCAACGGGAGATCCCATGTGCCGAAACTAAGACCTGATGCAGCCAAGTAAATAAATATTAAAAAGCAAAACAGGAACACTTCTAAATTACTCTGAAAGATTTGAAAAGCAGTTGGTTCAAGGATCCAGAACCTGCAGGACATCATCTGTCTTCCAGTTATTCTGTATCAACTTAGGTACCCTTCCTGGAGGGATGTGTTTCCGCCGTAGCACCTAGGACAACACGGTGGATGGTATCTAACATGGTCTCATTTCAGTTTCATCCTTTTATTCGCAAGCCGGCTTTAAATGTTCTCCCTTCTAAAGACTGAGTTTAAGAAGAGCACTGGGCTGAGCGACGTCTGTGATCAGATCTTTGGGCTCATTGACCAGCAGCTTTGAAATTAACCTGGTGAAGAAAAATTATTGTTTCAGAGGAAGTTTGTGGATAAGCTGTTCCTTGTGTCTGTTCATTTTGCCTTGAAGATCTGCAGATGGAGAGTAAGATACAGGTGGGCCCGACGTGGAGGGCATGGCCCTGGGTGTCGGGGATACTGACACCTCCTCAGAGGTCTGCATATAAGTCACACTTCCTCACAGTCTCCCTCCTGAAGTTTGCAGACCAGAGAATATTCCACTTTACTGACCAATACTTGTAAACCAATCTTCAGTAGGATATGATAAGTGAATGCAAATGCAACCTACAACCCCTTGACAGTGGGGGAACAGCTCAACAGGAAGAACAATAGCAGCTAATGGAAAATCTGTACTTGAGGAGTGTGCAGAGCTGGTGCTTGGAGGGATGAAAACAAAAGATGTTTACTGAAGGCTTAGCTTTGGATATAAAAAAAATGTTTCAGTTCTACTGAGAAATAATTTCAAGTGTTCATCTCCACCTGGAGGCCAGAACCCAGGAGACAAAAGCTCTTTACAGAGTGTGTGGGACTTGCGTTGACCCTCTGACAAGTCTTGACCTTCTGAGCGAAGCAGTGTCTTGTTCTAAGCACTGGTATTTGCTGCTTCAGATGCCTGGGAAAACATAACCTATAGTCATCTTTCTGAAAACCCTTATTAACAATGTTCATACCACACAGGGTATGTGGATGAAATTCAGAAGGAAAATAGATGAAGAGTAAACAGAATGAAAAGTTTCAATAGCAGCAGTTTCAACTGTTCTACAGTAGTGGAGGACCTGGAGGTATTTTCACTGTAAACTTTCATGACCCACGTTTTTATTATTTTCCTTTCCTGTATTTTTTAAAAAGCCTTATTTATTTATTTTTTGGCTGCACTGGGTCTTTGTTGTTGCATATTGGCTTTCCCTAGTTGCGGCAAGTAGGGGCTGCTCTTCATTGCAGTGTGCAGGCTTCTTATGGCAGTAGCTTCTATTATTGTGGAGCACAGGCTCTAGGGACGTGGGCTTCAGAGGTGGTGGCACATGGGCTTAGTCGCTCCAAGACAGCTGGGATTTCCCTGGATCGGGGATCGAACCTGAGTCCCCTGCATTACACGGCGGATTCTTAACCACTGGACCTCCAGGGAAGCCCCTACTATTTTCATGTGAAAGTCTGCCCCTAGCTCAAAGTCTTGGGAGAAAATCTGTCTCAGGTTTCTACAAGTTAGTAACAGATTATAATTATGGACAAATAAGACTGACCATCTAAGGTGTAGATGGAGGTGACTATATAAGCACCAACAGAGTCAGAGGGGAGCTAAACAATAACTTTGACAAGATGGACTGTCTCCAAAAACAGTGCCTCAATTTACTGACAAGTCGAAAGAAAAAGTGTCCACCAGAATAGGAGTTGACCAGTCCTTAACTCAGAGAGGAGTCACCTATACTGAAGACAAAAATCCACCTGTGTCAGTAGACACGTCATCAACCAGCCGGAGGCGTCCTGTGGCCTGGGTGGAATATTCTAGTCCTGACTGGTGTCGGGCACATGGCCGGCAGCCCCCCATTTGCTCGTCTGTTCTTCCCTTTACTCCCTCCCTGGCTGCTGCCAACCCACTGGTCGTCTGCTTCGTTCCTGCCCTCCACCAGGCCATGGGCAGATAGATACTCGTCGATCAGTGTATGAACTCTGTGGTTCTTCTTCGGATGCAAGCCAGGAAGTGGCCTTCTGCTGAAGCATCTACCTCTCTGGCTGGCCTGAGATGCAGACTGCCCTGATGGACAGTAAGTATCTGGTATTGCGTTTTCTCTATCAGTTCCTGTGTCTATGCTGGTATGACTTGGTGCCCTGAAACTCTGAACTCTGAGTGTTCAGAGTCTCTGAGCAGGAAAGATGAATATCTTTCTAACCCTAGATTGTGAAAATCCATACAGTTAGGCTCCCGACAGCTACTTCATTATTTCTTCTTTCCTGAACTGTGCTAATTCGACAGGGTTTGGCACCCGACTGGAATTCTGAACTTGGCCTTGATCTGGCCATGTTGAGTCTCTTTGCCACCAGCAGCATTAGCTGCTTGGACCAGCTAAGGCCTGGACCAGCACGTCTTCCAGACAGGTGTCCAGAGGCCCACTTGGGAACAAGGCAATTTCAAATACTCAGAGTCATATTTCAGGACATTTAAGATCATTTTAATTAAAAGGTGTTTTCAGATATGAACATATCATAGAAAATTTGCTTTTAGAGAACTGCTACATAGAAAGGGCTTCCCTGGTGGTTTAGATGGTAAAGAATTTGACTGCAATGTGGGAGACCTGGATTCATTCCCTGGGTCTGATCCTTGGGTTGGGAAGATCCCCTGGAGAAGGGAATGGCAACTGACTCCAGTATTCTTGCCTGGAGAGCTCCATAGACAGAGGAGACTGGCAGGCTATAGTCCATGGGGTCACAAAGAGTCAGACATGACTGGTTACTTAGAAGGAAAGGGTTGGATCCTAGATTCATTTCATAAAAGATTCATCATGTGACTTTGAGGGGTGACCTTCATGAGGCCCACATAAGCGGCAGCACGCAGTGCCCAGTGGGGATCACACATTATCCAGACATAGAGAGATGTACACTGCACGGCACGGGCACTCAGCTACGCATCAGTTCTGTATTCAACCCCTGCTTCTCTCCATGGGCCTCAAGTCTTCTATTATGAAATTAGACAAGTAGTATCTTAAATGGTCGGAGGATGGAAATTACATTAGTTACAGCACAAAGCCTAGTATATAAATGGCACTTGATATTGACTGAATGAATGGACAAAGAACAAAGTTGTGTTTCAGAAAGAATAGTATTATATCAACCCTAACTACTAAAACATAAAGAAAATATTTTGATTTCATTTTCTTAAATGAGAAGGAATCATGCTTAAAAATGAACAGTTTTGAAACCAGAACATATTGTATTTAATATTAGAAAACATATTTTAGTCATATGCAACCTGGATCATTGAATAAAATAAAAAGTACAGTTGCATTCCTGTCATTTCTATTGTCTGAACTATTCATCTCTACCTCAAATTTTCTTGTGGTTACTCCCTGCTATCTTTGTTTCCAGGTTTTTATTTCCAGGATAACTCCACACTAACTAATCTTCTTAAAGCACAGTTCTCACCACCACATAGCTTAGAAACACCCTTCCTTTTCCCTCCCTGCCTCTCTGCCATTCATTAAACAAAGCTTCTGGTTCAAAGCCTTTTAATCAGTGTCGTCACTTTACCTGTTGGTTCGTTGTTCTTAGCACCCTGCCCCCAATTCAAGGGTTTTAATTTGGGGGGCATGATTGTAGAAAGTCAGAGCGTGCCTAAACGTCCATGTAAAACTGTATGTCTGTGTGAACTTTTCCTGAGTGGTGATCCATTTCAACCAGGAACTAAGATGACCCTAGGTGCCACGCTCCTCTCAGAGGTTTCCTTCGGGCCCCCACTCCTCTTGGATCTCGGGCGTCCTCCCACTCAACCTACCCTCTGGATTAACACCTGTCTCCCTATCCACCCGTCTCCATTCCTCTGAGACCCTGGACAAGTGCAGGTGCCCCACCCCTAAACTGCAACGTGAACCCCAGATTTGGTGATGCAGGAGGATCCTCTGGGTAGGATCCCCCCAATGTTTACATGAGTCTCCAGCCCACAGAGGAACCTGGATGTGAGTCAGAGGGAGTGGACAGCCATGTCCACCACAGACTTACAGCCATTTCTTCCATAACTACCTCGCACCGCCTTTCCTGGGTTCTCTGAAGCAGGACCCTTGAGTCAGTTTGAAAAATGAACCTAAATAATAGTAAAGAGAACCTTTCTTCAGGTGGCTTAGACGATAGGGAGGCCCAGTAATGTGGGAGGCCCAGGTTTGATCACTGGGTTGGGAAGATCCCCTGGAGGAGGGCATGGCAACCCACTCCAGTATTCTTGCCTGGAGAATCCCACGGACGGAGAAGCCTGGTGGGCTACAGTCTGTGGGGTTGCAAAGAGTTGGACACAACTCTTACTCTTTCCTTTCTCCATGACCCTGAGTTCTCGAATGGTTGTGGAGGAGCGATTCTGATGTGCACAGCTTTCTCTGGCTCACGGCCCGTGTGGTGGTCTCTTCGGTGGTCTCTATGGAGCATCTTCTGATTATGATCCATTCTGGGTGACTCCACCCACCTGAGTGGGTACTGCCTCTCTCTGTGAACCAGCTCTTGAACCCCCAGCTCTACCCTGGCTCTGAGTGTGGACAGGTGGCTACAAACATGAGTTTCTGTCCTTTGACCCCTGTGTGCCAGGTCCTTAGCCCTAAGTTTATTAATAGCTGGCCAGGCAGATGTGATGCAGTGAACACTGGGGCATCAATATATTAGCTGCCAGATGGAGAACAATTAGAGGGTGGGGAGATGGGAAGAACACACTCAAAAAAGCCACTACTCTGGCTTGAATGTGGTCCCTTCAATCTGCAGAAACATTACCGTTATCACCAAAGGTCAGAGTCAGTTACTCGTAGAAAAATCAATAAAGTGGAGGGAGGGGGAGAGGCTGAAGGGATACGGTCATGACATGCCTTCTGCATTGAGGTGACTTGCTAGGAATCTATGTATTTCCAACTCTTGGGGATAGAACTGGTTGTCAGGAAAATGGACCATTCGTGTAGTTTCAGGGGTTCCTGCTGTGAACAGATTTTTAAAGACTCGTCTCAGTGCAAAGTAGAGAGGCAAAAAGAGCAAGGAGGGATTTAAACATGGCATCTGCCTGTTAGTCTTCATCACTCCATTTGTTGGATTTAGAATCAGGCTGTTCGTGATTCTGTTGGCCACCCACGAACATGTTCCATCTTGTCCTAGTCGATTACTGCAGATGAGCAGAAATCTTTATCACCGGCTACCCGAGGCCACCAGTTACACTGTGCCTGCGGTGCACTGGAGAGAAGACATTCTGACTTTTTAATCTGAACATCATGGTCTGAAGGTATCACTCGTAACAGGACGGTCACTGTCTGGACTGAACGTTAGATTAAAAATCAGCTCATTTCCTCCTCTTCCTGCGCCAGCAACAGTGATGCAAGAACTGCCAGGTTTTAAAGTCCAGCCTGTGGCCCACCAGTCACCGAGGAAGGGGCCATGCTCTGTAGGGTGTGTGTGTGGGGGCCTTCTCTGCTAAAGGGCACCACGGTGGTCTCCTTCAAACTGAGGACATCTGCCATTTCTCATCTGTCTGCAAATATATCTGTTTGTTAATACTTGATAGGGTGAAGGCTGCCAACGACGGCTGCAGAGCAAATAATATCATTCCAACTACTTCTAATGGGGCCAGAAAGTGACTTCTGTTACGGCATTTTTTTCTTACAGAGGTGACCTCCCTTGGGGACAGAGGGGCAGAGAAGATGAACGACGGAGGGGGCCCACGTAGGACTTTGGGGTCTTCAATCTGTATTTCCATTGGCTATTTGGTCACACGAATCTATAGCCCTCAACTGTGGACATTTAAATCAGATTTAATTTTCTGGTCATACTTTCTATGAGAATGCGGGCTGCTTGATGAGAACTCAGGAGTGTTTTGTATATTTTGCAACAAAATGTTCATGTTGCTGCTGTTGCTGCTGCTAAGTCACTTCAGTCGTGTCCGACTCTGTGCGACCCCATAGATGGCAGCCCACCAGGCTCCCCCGTCCCTGGGATTCTCCAGGCAAGAACACTGGAGTGGGTTGCCATTTCCT
Organism: Tragelaphus eurycerus; assembly: GCA_935064755.1. Classification (NCBI taxonomy): domain Eukaryota; kingdom Metazoa; phylum Chordata; class Mammalia; order Artiodactyla; family Bovidae; genus Tragelaphus; species Tragelaphus eurycerus. The sequence goes on from CAKXYN010000023.1 coordinate 22,749,349, forward strand.
TCTCTAATGCATGAAAGTGAAAAGTGAAAGTGAAGTCGCTCAGTTGTGTCCGACTCTGAGCGACCCCATGAATTTGTAAAAACTGCAAATGTCCAATAATCATCCCATGTATAAACCAGAGCTGTTATGACCTGACTTGGGAACATTCTGACAGCCTGGAGGACAGGTGTGAAGTCCCCGTATTGGTCCACTCTGTTTGGAAGCTCCCAGGGCTGGACTCGGGTCCAGATGTCCTCGCTCTGTCCCAGACGTGAGACAAACCAAGTGCGTGCTTTCTGAAGCCCTTAGCATTTCCTACCAAGGGCCAGGCTTCTGTCAGGCTCACAGTCGGCACTGTCCATGCGGTTCTTCTTCCGACAACAAAGTGACCTTGGAGGGAGGCACTGCTGCTTTCATTCCAGGGAAGGATGCACATTGGACCCAAGTGCAGCATCTGGACATGATGACACAGCACTGGACTCTGAGAATGGTGCCCCCCAGGATTTTGCTGTGGCTGTAGGGATCAGGATAATTCCGGCCACACCCAGAGATTGTCTGCCCCAGAGCTCTGTTGCCTGACACCTCCAATGGGGAAGAGCCAATTGCAGCTGTTTAAACTTGAAATCCAGTCCCTCTTCGCAGTAGACACACTGAGTATCAGTGGCCATGGATGACTAGAGGTCACCATACCAGATGACACAGACAGAGAGGATTTCCACCAGAGCAGAGAGCTCTGCCGGACACTGCTGCTCTAGGCGCCGGGACTCTGGTCTCTGGCTACAACCACCTCTTCTACCTCCTGACTCACCACCGACCTTGGCCTCAATCCTTCAGCGCCTCCTCATTCCTCGGGGCCCAGTGGACACTCACTCCCTGCCTCCAACTTGAGACTTTACACTCACGATTTCTTGGTATCCTTGACTTTTTCTCAGGCACCTCCCTGCCAACCCCTAACTGGTGGCAGGTTGCATCCGTTTGGTTTCCCCATGCCTGTTTCTGGGATATGATGTATTACCGAAACAGTGATTAAGTGATACAACATAGAGAACTCACTCTTCACTCGTCCCTAGCGCTTCAAGCCGAGTGGGTGTCTCTGTCTCCCAGCACTTCCTCTGTTCACCTTGTACTGACTGACTCAGCAACCTCCTCTTGAAAGCCTCAGTCTCTCCTGATTCTCACTCTCCACAGATGACCTGCCCCATCACTGGTGGGGAAGACAGTACCGAAACCACGCCATGTAAATGTGTGCAACTAAACCGCTTTGCGGTACGGCAGAAATTGCCACAGCACTGGACGTCAACTGTTCCTGAATTAAATAAATTTTAAAATATCACGCAGCCAGTCAGAATGGCTGTGATCCAAAAGTCCACAAGCAATAAATGCTGGAGAGGGTGCGGAGAGAAGGGAACCCTCTTACACTGTTGGTGGGAATGCAAACTAGTACAGCCACTATGGAGAACAGTATGGAGATTCCTCAAAAAACTGGGAATAGAACTCCCTTATGATCCAGCAATCCCACTGCTGGGCATACACACTGAGAAAACCAGAATTTAAAGAGACACGTGTACCCCAATGTTCATAGCAGCTCTGTTTACAATAGCCAGAACGTGGAAGCAACCTAGATGTCCATCCACAGATGAATGGATAAGAAAGCTGTGGTACATATACACAATGGAGTATTACTCAGCCATTAAAAAGAATACATTTGAATCAGTTCTAAGGAGGTGGATGGAACTGGAGCCTATTATACAGAGTGAAGTAAGCCAGAAACAAAAACACAAATACAGTATACTAACACATATATATGGAATTTAGAAAGATGGTAAAAATAACCCTGTTTACGAGACAGCAAAAGAGACACTGATGTATAGAACAAACTTTTGGACTCTGGGATCGGGAGAGGGTGGGATGATTGGGGAGAATAGCATTGAAATATGTATAATATCATATCTGAAACGAGTCGTCAGTCCAGGTTCGATGCCCGATAACAAATGCCTGGGGCTAGAGAGCACTGGGACGACCTGGAGGGATGGTGTGGGGAGGGGGGAGGGAGGAGGGTTCAGGATGGGGAACACATGTATACTGGTGGCGGATCCATCTCGATGTATGGTAAAAGCAATACAATATTGTAAAGTTAAGCAAAAAAAAATAAAATAAAATTTTATCATCACCAAAAAATAAATAAATAAAATTAAAAAGTTATTATAAAAAAAAATAAAGAGAGATTCTAAAGGGAAAAAAAAATAAAATATCACGCCATGAACTTCCCCAACACATTCCTTCTGGCCTTCCGTTTCCTTTAGCCATGGTGAGACACCAATTGCCTTCTACCCAGGAGCACGGACTTGCTGCTTTCAGACTGTTGCTCGTGATGTCTCTGCCAATCACATCTTCCCCGCTCAGGCTCACCTCTGCTACAAGGCTGCTTCTGAACCATCCCAACTGAAAGTGATCTCTTTCTTGTCTGAATTTCTGAATTTCCTTAACACCTTATCTGTACCTCTCACAAAAGGTGTTTTAAAAATAAGAATATTAATGTTTATTATAATATTCACATTAATGTTTATTATATTATATTTATACATCAATATAAATTTAGTACATATTAACTTTATAGATTTAATATATTGATTTTATATTGATATATTAATATAAATGTGTATGTATGTAATATCTATTATATAATCATATTTATCATCATATACCCAATCATATATTTAATCATATAAATATTATAGTAATAATAACAGTATTGAAATAGGTGTCATTTATCTTATTTAATTTTCACAAAGGACCCATGATGCTGGCATTTTTTTTTCTTTTAGGCCTTTAAAAAATTTTTAATTGGAGGATAACTGCTTTACATCATGTTGGTTTCGCACAAGGTTTTAAGTATACAGCCTGTGCACACGTCTTCCCTACTAACTCACACCGATATAATAAGGGTGCCTACTGGATTCGGCTCGTATCCCCAGCAACGATCAGCTCAGGTCTTTATACACAGAATATCCAGTATCTATTTCTTCAACGAATATCTATACATCTATTCTAGCAAATGTCAGATTAATTGCTAAGGCAGGCAGAGTTAATTCAATAATTAATTGATGAACACATTTCCTCTACTGATCTCAATATGAAGTTCTAACTGAATGATTACATCACCAGGACCTCTGATGGGAAACCAGGATTGCACGTGCTGAAGGCTGGAAATGCGATCAGCCCCCAGGGCTACAGCAGCATGTGATAGAGTTCCTGGGGAGGGTGAGCTGGGTATGAAATGACAGAGAATGGGCAAACAACCAAAAAAGACATCAAAGCTGGAATCAACTTACCTTGTGTAGCAATATAATGATTGGGTCGATGATAACCCTAAAAAATAAATGAGAAAGAATATTAGACAAACTTGAAAATCAATAAGCAGCACAGAAGTCACATACTAAGTTTGCCAAAATGAATGCACTTTCAAATACCAACAGCTGCATCACCGGCAAGTTACATTACCAGACTCGGGACCACTGAGCATCTCTTAATAAGCCAAGGTGCATCAGTGTGTAACAGTTCTGATGCCTGCACAGTGAGGAGTGAGTGCGTAACTTAATCACACACAGGCTAAGAGATGACGGATGAGCAATAAGCACTAACAACGTATGGATTTTCTGAAATAACATGACCACGACTCTGATTAGAGTGCAAACTGGCTAGGAATGTGCAATAGCATTTCATTTGTGTTTGGGATGTTATTGGCAATGTGACAAAGCCTTAACTCATATTCTGCTATATTGGTATAGACAGTTACATCAATGGTAATGTGCTGTGCGCTTGCGCCTAGTCGTTCAGTCATGTCCGACTCTTTGCAACCCCATGGACTATAGCTGGCCAGGCTTCTCTGTTCAAGGGATTCTCTAGGAAAGAATACTGGAGCGGGGATACCAAACATCATTTTTAAACATTACAGATACCAAGACATGATGCTGTAACAGGACCAAGAATTTAAAGGAGCAGACATTCTGCAAGACCCCTTCCTTTTATCATGACCCTATAAGAAGGCAGAAAGATGAAAATTGGGACCAAAGCCAGAAGGGAACAGGGACATTGCAGGTTAGTCATCAAGTTAAGCCAACTTAGACACACAGGTAACACATAACATCCTGGAATAGGAAATGGCTACTTACTTCCCGTACTCTTGCCTGGGAAATCCCATGGACAGAGGAGCCTGGTGGGCTACAGTCCATGGGGTCACAAAGAGTCGGACACGACTGAGCGACTAAGCGTGTGCACAAATGTATAATGTTGCCACAGAGCTTAACACTTCCTCTTTCTCGCCCCTGAGAAGGCACGAAGCATGCCCAAAGCCAGCTGGAAAAGAGAGCAGAGACTTGGAGAGGAAATGCCAACTTCTCAGACCACTTATGTCTTTTTGCTCTTGAAAGCAAGTCTAGAAGAGTGAAAAACCAAAGCAGACACATTCTTCTCTACCCTAACTGGGAGTAGGTCTCCGACACAGAGTCGCAACAGATACTAAGCAGGGTTATTTTGATGGGCACTCATTTCCTGTCAGCTGATAAGTTCCATGAGACAGGACCTGGTGGGACTCACCACTGTCTGTGTGGGTCTGCAAGGTGCTGGGGGAGGGGAGGGTCATTTGATGGGCCAGGTCACCATCAGCCAGCCTTACTTTGACTCCCGCCAACCCACAGTTCACTCTCCTCTCACTTCCAGATCCAGTCACTCCTCTGTGCTGACCCTCTGACCTCCTGGTTCACAGGAAGAGCCCGACTCCTCACTGCCATGCACTCACCTGCCCATGACCTCCCTCACCCCACCACCTGGACGCCACCCCCTCCAGATCCCTCCACATCTGCCAGGCGTGCTCCTCAGCCAGGCCTTTCCTGGGGTCACTTCCAAGCCTGAAGGCTCACCCCCTGAGATACCCACCTGGCCTGGACCCCCACCTTCTCAGTGGAGCCAACTCCAGCCACTCTATTCCTTCTGATGTCCAATATACCAATATATCAATGACTTGTTTCATTTATGGTCTCTTTCTCCCCATTAGATCATTAGGTCCCTTATGTCAGTGCTTAGTATTCTGTTTTGGCCTGAACTGTTCACAATTACAACACCAGCAACTCAAACAGTTACTGACATGTAATAGATGCTCAATAAAATCTCACTGATTAAGTGAAAAGTGGCCCTGAATACTGACTCTTTCTCTATTAGAAACAAAAACTAATGAATCTAGTACGTTTGTGACTCATGTCCTCTCCTCTCTGTGTCCCTACTCAGCCGTTCTTTTTTTTTTTTTCCTTTATCTTTATTTTTGGCTGCTCTGGGTCTTTGTTGCTGCACACGGGCTTTCTCTAGTTGTGGTGCACAGGCTTCTCATGGTGGTGGCTTCTCTTGTTGCAGAGCACACGTTCTAGGGCTTGCAGGCTTCAGCAGCTATGGCTCACTACTGGACCACCTGAAGCCTTACACAGCTGTTCTTTAAAGCTTAGTTCAAAAGGCCCCCTGCTGCTGCTGCTAAGTCGCTTCAGTTATGTCCGACTCTGTGTGACCTCATAGATGGCCTCCTACCAGGCTCTGTCCCTGGGATTCTCCAGGCAAGAACACTGGAGTGAGTTGCCATTTCCTTCTCCAATGCATGAAAGTGAAAAGTGAAAGCGAAGTCGCTCAGTCATGTCTAACTCTTAGTGACCCCATGGACTGCAGCCCACCAGACTCCTCCGTCCATGGGATTTTCCAGGCAAGAGTACTGGAGTGGGGTGCCATTGCCTTCTCCACAAAAGGCCCCCAGGACAAGCCTAATCTGATCACAGCTACTGCTCAGACGGTGACTCAGAAGATGCTGAGGGCTTACAGCATCCTAGCCTGTGAAGGGGCAGAATACAGCGGGACCAGACACTGTTCCTCTGCTCAAGGACCCCAAGGGCTGGAGGGCTGGACTGCAGTATGAACAGGGCCCCCCTGGATTCTTCCTCAGGGAAGGAGCATCACAGCAAAGATGGTTCTTACTTCAGCTTCTAAGTTGTGAGGCCTTGGGGAGACGGTAACAGGTCTCAGGCACCTCTGGGCATTCCTGTCAAGTTCTCCCTAAACATTTCCTGAACAAAGGAATAAGTCAGTGTGTCTTAGGAGGAAACTCTGAGTTAATAAAAAGTTCTACCTTGGGTTGGGTATGTTTCTGGTCATTAGCAAAAGGAGGGGCTTGGGGTATATGAAGACTGAGATATGAATTATTCTTCAGATAATCCTCTGTCAGCCCCCACCCTCAACTCTATAACCCTCAATGCCAAAGCTTCCCAATGAGCACTACTCAAATACCCTGTAGTATAATATTGTTGTTCAGTTGCTAAGTCGCGTCGGACTCTTTGCAACCCCATGGACTGACTGCAGCACACCAGTCTCCCCTGTTATCCACTATTTCCCACTAGCTCATGTCCATGAGTCAGCGATGCCATCCAATCATCTCATCCTCTGTCATTCCCTTCTCCTTCTGTCTTCAATTGTTCCCAGCATCAGGGTCTTTTCCAAAGAGCTATTTTTAGATAACTCTTAGTGATTGTGCAGAGAAGGCAATGGCACCCAACTCCAGTACTCTTGCCTGGAAAATCCCATGGACGGAGGAGCCTGGTGGGCTGCAGTCCATGGGGTCGCTAAGAGTTGGACACGACTGAGCAACTTCGCTTTCACTTTTCACTTTCATGCATTGGAGAAGGAAATGGCAACCCACTCCAGTGTTCTTGCCTGGAGAATCCCAGGGATGGGGGAGCCTGGTGGCCAGCCGTCTATGGGGTCGCACAGAGTTGGACATGACTGAAGCGACTTAGTAGCAGTAGCAGCAGTGATTGTGATGCTAATATTCTTAGTAATACTCCACAAAGACAAGAAAGGAACCCACATATCTGAATAAAACCTGTGCAAAGAAATGCTGTGGATTAAGAACCAGCATGAAGTCCAAGCACAGAGGACGATGCCTCAGGAGCTGAGATCTCCTCAGTCTAAACTCGGCCTTGGAGGTAACGGCAGTGTTCCCTTGATTCTCAGTCTACTTTTGATTTCATTCATTCTTTCAAGTGAAAACATGCTGTCTCCCAAAGAATTTATTCTAATGTAAGACATTCAGTTAACATGATGCAGAATGAACAAAGAAGCAGGCTTCAATAATTAAGCAGCCTACATATTTAATGACACGTCTTTCGTGTGTCAGAAGTCCTGGTTAACAGCTGCAGACGACTTTGAAGGCAACTTAAAAGTGCCGTGATGACAGGAGATGGCAAATCATCGAATGAGGAATTAGAGAGTTTTGTCCTATTAATATGCAAACAGATTTCTGTAAGTGTCAAATAATCCCAGTTATTGACAAAAATGGAAATGCCATTTTCTTAGTCTGCGTAAGCATGGAGTGGCCAAGAGGGCAGAGACTATCATGGGGGTTGGTGGGGGAGGCTTATCAGCCTGAGGCTGACATGTCTTCATGGTCAAGCTCTGCATGTATGGGACAGGGCTGCTGTGTTTGGTCGAACCTATGTCTACCTGTCTTGGAGCAGATACACAGGATGCTATGTGCCTGAACAGTTGGGTTTACTGACAGGTCAGAATATGTGTTAGCCACTCAGCTGTGTCCGACTCTTTTTGACTGTGGCCCACCAGGCTCCTCTGTCCATGGGATTCTCCAGGCAAGAATACTGGAGTGGGTTGCCATTCCCATCTCCAGGGGATCTTCCCAACCTGGGATCAAACCCGGGTCTCCTGCATTGCAGGTGGATCCTTTACCATCTGAGCCACAGAATACGTACATCAATATAATTTCCATTGATGTAGTCTGAGTTGTTGTCTCCTTCTACGGTCTGCAGCCTCACCCGGGAATGATCATCTGCAGAAGGAAAAGGACAAGAAAACAGCAATTAACAAACACTGTCTGTGGGGCTGTGCAGAGCTGCAGAACGCGAGCATGTTACAGAGAGGGCATCCACATTCTGCCGCTTTAGACATAAACAAAGAATTAAACGTTACACTTCTGTTAAGATGGGGAAGGGTTTATAGTCCTCTGCATTTCACAGCAAATCTCATTAACACATTCTTTGATTGTTTACAGACGTGAAGCACTGGCAGAGGTCTGAAACTTTTACTGAGTCCTGTGGCTCACGGCAGGACGAGTTCTTGGACTGGAAGTTTAGCAACTCCATTAAATTACACATGAGCCCTGAGATTCTGAAGGCTATCTCTGACATCCACCTTGATGAACAACGATTATACACCACCACTCAGCTTTCTGGGAGTTGTGGACACGGTTCTAACCTCAGTCATCAGACCAGGGTTCTCTCCTCCTGCATCAAGGGTATGGCTGGTGGAGCCAGGCTGGCCCCCATCAGCCATACCACCAAGCCTCGGCCACTCATCTGGACGAGGGACAAGAGCACCTGCCTCCAACTGGGCTGTTTTAATGATTAAACAAAAACATAAATTCTCAAGCACAGCAAGTCCCGTCTAGGGGTCGTGATGGTGGTATCAATTAGACGCATTAAACATTTTTTCTGCATGGAAAATTTTCTCTATAAGTGCTACTTAGACACCTCAGTTATTTCCTTGAAAATCTATCTTTTAAAAAGGAAAGTGCTAGAAGCCCTAAAAGGGGATAGATTTTCGTGTTTTGCTCACTGCCCCACCCCCAATCCCTATGTTTGTGTCTGGAACATTGAATTTCTCCTACTCCCAAATATCTTTCATTTTTTAAATATTTATTTACTTATTTGGCTGCACTGGGTCTTAATTGTGGCATGTGGGATCTAGTTCCCTAACCAGGGATTGAACCTAGGGCCCCTGCCTTGGTACTGTGGAGTCTTAGCCACTGAATCACCAGGGAAGTTCCCCAAATGTCTTTTAAATGAGTCAAAAGTGAACTTTTTTTTAAAATGTCCTTTAAAAATTGCTTTTCTAAATGAATGTTCTTTGGGGTAGAGGAATCTTCCTTCCAGTGAAAGCTCTTAACCACCCTGTATTTGGAAGACAAGGCCAGCCTCTCTGAGAAGGACTGCAGGGTCCGAGAGGTGGGTTGGGGGAAGTGCTTTGAGACCCCACTTGCCATGGCCCTGGGCAGTGGAGGTCCTGCCTCTACATGTTGAAATTTCTTCTGGGTTAGTGGGTGAGAAATGACACCCCCAGATTGAGGCTAGAGTCAGGGTGCCTGCAGGTGACAGGCATTTGACCTGAGATCACCGGATGAACTGCTGACTGGAACCTATTTATTGTTGTGACCTGTTAATGGGTGAAAGCCAACATTTCAGCTGCTCCCTCAAGTTCAACCCTCTGTGGAGGACCATTGTGCTTGATTCCACAGGAGGAACTCTGTGTCAAGTTTCTAGCTTTCCTTCATGGGTGGGACTTCTCACTCCAGTTGCTGACAGATGGTCACATCATTTTCTGTCTGAGCCTTATAATCAGCCTGTGCTCAATACCTTTGGGCTTTCCTGGTGGCTCAGTGGTAAAGAACCCACCTGCCAACGCAGAGATGCTAGTTTGATCCCTGGGTCGGGAAGATTCCCTGGAGGAGGAAATGGCAACCGACTCCAATATTCTCGTCTGGAGAATTCCATGGACAGAGGAGCCTGGAGGGCTACAGTCCATGGGGTCACAAAGAGTCAGACACAACTTAGTGACTAAACAAAAACAGTAACAATGCCTTTATCTGCAGAGTGGGGATAAGATGGGTCAGACATGGGCAAAGCTTGGAGGGACCACATCCCCCGGCTCTGCTCCGAGAGAACACGGGCAGTAGGCATGTGTGTGGGCTCCGGGGCCGGGGTGCCAGGGGAAGCCTTCCTTGTGGTTCCAGGCAAGTTGCTTCATCTCGCTGGGCTTTTCTTCCCTGACCTGCAGATGGGGTGTCACAGTGCCTCCCCATGGGATTACTGTGAGCATGAAACTAAACCACAGGGAGAGAGGATCGGAGAGCCTGGTGTCAAGCAAGTGATGGAGAATGCCCGCTGTCGCTGTCACCACGTGCTGGGGTCAGATGCTCGGGCATCTCTTCTCACCACCTTTACAGTTGCTGCCCAAACTGACAAGAGTAACCCAGGAATGGACCCCCAGGCTAGCGGAAATTCTCCTGTGGCGGACATGCTCTAAGAACTAGTATCCTGGAATCCATTTTGCTTAAAGCCAGAGGCTCTGGTCCAGAATTGGCCTGGGTCATGGGGAGGGGAGTTCCTGGGGAAGGGGGTACATATGGACGGTCACGGCTCTCGTCTGTGTCGGAAGAGCCAGCGCCCACACACGATGTCAGAGGGGAGTGCTGAGCAGTTTCCCTCCCGGGTAAAGTCATTTGAGCTTCCGAAAAGAAAGATGCTACAATAGGACCAAACCCCGCTCTGCTGCAGCCCCTGGCCTTCAGTCAGCTCCTCTGATGGTCAGCTTTACTCCCTGACTTTCCCAGGGCTGTGCTTTAAAAGGCAGGCACAGCATCCGAGCCTCTCAAGCTTCTGACCCAGGGCTGTCTCAGAATCTGCTGTGCTCCCTATCAGAATCCCTCCTCTTCTAGGCTTTATTTCCCTGGGAGCCTCAGGGTGAGTACTGCCCATTCCCCATAATTTACCGCCACTGGGCCTCTCAAGTAGTTCTGGAATGTTCTCATTAGGGACTTCGATCTCTGCAAAGGCTGCACTCTCATTTCCCATAAACAGAGCCTTTGAAATAATTTTCTCACCATCTCCTACTATTCACACAAAGTTTTGTGTTTTTTTAAACTTCACTGCTATTTCTCCAGTTTTTTTTTTTTTTTTAAAGATGAACACACATCAAGTATTTTTATTTACTTAATGACAGAAGCAGGAAGATGTTATAACTGATTCAGGGAGAATTTACACAGGAGATGTAAAGACTATCTGATCTAGTCATCTAGATAGATACATAGAGACTGATCTATACAGGTGTAGAGCTACAGATAGGCAAGTAGAAGTGCTGTGCATGTTGCTTCAGTGGTGTCTGACTCTGCGACTGCATGGACTGTAGCCCAGCAGGCTTCTCTGTCCATGGGATTCTCCAGGCAAGAATACCGGAGTGGGCTGCTGTGCCCTCCTCCAGGGGATCTTCTCGACCCAGGGATTGAACTCTCATCTCTTATACCTCCTGTACTGGCAGCTGAGTTCTTTACTAGTGTGACCTGCGAAGCCCAGGGAGAGTGGGGAGGTATAAATTAGGGATTTGGGGTTAAGAGATATACAATACGATATAAAAATTAAACAAGGACTTGCTGTATACCACAGGGAACTACATTCAGTATCTTGCAATGACCTATAATGGAAAGCATCTGAAAAACAGTATATATGTATGTATCACTGAATCAGTTTGCTGTGCACTTGAAACACTGAAAATCAATTATCTTTCAATTAAAAAAAGGAAATTACTCTCTTCTACAAATAAAGGCAATAGCCTTGCAGGAGTCTGGCAATTCACAGCACAACCAGCCCTGTAGGCTTGTTTGGGGACCAGCAGAGCAGGGTAGAACTGAAAACTCCACATAGCCACTTTTTGGGGAAGATGAATTTAGTGAGTTTTAAAGCATAAGCAGGTAAAGGTTTGGGAACAGGCTGAATAATTCCCAACAACCCCTTCATCTGACTCCCCTGGCATCTACTCAACAGCTTTTCTTTTCCATTCCTGTTTGTGTACAGTGTTGCACAGAGGTTAAGATCACAGACTTTGGAGTAAAAATCTCTGCATTTGCTCCTAATTCTGTCACTTTCTAGTTTATGCCCTTGGACAGATTATTTAACCTCTGTGCCTCAGTTTCTTCCATTGTAAAATGGAAATAACATAGTGCCTACCTTGTAGTGCTTTTGTTCAGACTGAGTTAATGTAAGTCATGTGTGGGTACACAGCTCTTCCACTCATATCATTACTGCTGTGACTTCAAGACCTGATATTTTCACCTGACCCATTTCATAATTGCCTTCAGATTCCTCCCTCTCCAGTGAATCCATGCCAAGAGCTCCTTTTCCTTTCCTTTCTTTTTATACTTTTTATATTGTATTGGGGTATAGTCAATTAACAAACAATGTTGTGATAGTTTAAAATAAAGAGGGAAGAGACTCAGCCATACCTATACATATATCCATTCTCCCGAGACCACCCTCCCATCCAGGCTGTCACATAACACTGAGCAGAGTTCCCTGTGCTATGTAGGATCTTGCTGGTTATCCATATTAGATATGGCAGTGTATACGTGTCCATCCCAAACTCCCTATCTCCCCGCCCCCTTCCCCCACATCCTTCCTCCTGGCAACCATAAGCTCATTCTCTAAGTCTGAGAGTCTGTTTCTGTTTGTAAGTTCATTTGTATCACTTCTTTTTAGATTCCACATATAAAGGATGTCATACGATATTTCTCTCTGTCGGATTTATTTCACTCAGTATGACACTCTCTAGGTCCATCCATGTTGCTGCAAATGGCATTATTTCCTTTTTATGGCTAATATTCCACCGTATACATGTACCACATCTTCTTTATCCATTCTTCTGTCGATGGACATTTAGGTTGCTTCCACGTCTTGGCTACTGTAAACAGTGCTGCAATGAACACTGGGCTGCATGTATTCCTTCAGATCATGTTTTTCTCTGGATATATGCCCAGAAGTAGGATTGTAGGGTCATATGATAGCCCCAAACTCCTTTTCTAAGACACAATTTATTCTAGCCCCATCCAGTTTAAACCATTCACTATCAGCAAAGAATTGATCCTCAGGGATCTTATGAAACAATGGAATCTGAAACGATCACTATGAAAGATTACTCTAAATTTCTTTATTTGGAACAATCTCTGTGACATAATATTAAGTGAAGGAGAGTGAGTTGCAAGCAGCATGTCTTCTAAGAGTCTGTTTCTATGAAATAATCGAATGCCCTTGGATGTGTGTGTAGGAGCATTGTGAGCAACCAGAGGGATGGGACATCTGCTGGGTGGCAAAATTGGGAAGGATGTTTCTTCTTCCATTTATGATTTTATGCACCACTTCAATTGTCTACATAGTTTGCACTGTCTTAGGAATCAGAAAGAAAACAATAAAAATCTATTTTTATTGCTCAAAATAAAGCCAGCAACTTCAAGCCATAGAGATTTGAAGGAAAGAGAAATAAAATGTTAGCAGAATTTGAATTTGCTGGGTGAGGTGCTGGCCAATTTCCCCCTTTTTACTGCACACATTTTCTTGACTGTGTACGAATTGTTTTTTAATTGGAAAAAGAAACCTATTTAGCCATGGATGAATGGAATAGGATCAAACTCCAACTAATGTTTATATAATAGCCACAACTCAACGTTACCCCATCCAGAAGGGTAATAAGCTGCCATTCTGAGAAACTCGATCTGCATCAAAGGTCTGTGCCATTCCTCTAAGTTCTTCCCTGTTTACTACATGAAATAGGGCAAAAAAATATTTTTGGTTAAGAGACAGGTACATTAAGACCTGGTCATAACAAACCATTGCTTACTGCTGAAAAATTATAATCTGCTTGTACTTTGCTGCATGTATGTCTGGATGTGTGTATTTATGTATGTGTGTATATACTTATGGCGTGAGTATATATACATGTATATGTGTATACATGATGAATGTGTATGTATGTATTTATGTGTGTGTATATACATATGTATTTATGTGTGTTTATATCTGTATGTATGGGTGTATGTGTGTATGTGCTAAGTCACATCCAACTCTTTGGAGCTCCATGGATTATAGCTTGCCAGCCTCCTCTGTCCATCGGATTCTCCAGGCAAGAATACTAGAATGGGTTGCCATTTCCTCATTCCTAACCCAGGAATCGAACCTGCGTCTCCTACATTGGCAGGCGGATTCTTTACCACTGAGCCACCTGGGAAGCCCATGTATGTATGTATGTACTTATGTGTAAATAAGTCAGTCTTATGTGTGTATCTGTGTGTACACATGTACACTCACATATATACATACCATATATATGTGTGTTTATGTGTATATATGTCTGTGTATGCATGTATGTGTGTGTGTGTGTGTGTGTGTATGACTGCCTTTGCACATTAGAGGCAGGGTAATTAGAGATTTAAAGCAGGTCCCTCAATCTCTAAACTACGTTATTTATGTCCTTTTTATCAAGTAATATTATGTTTAAAACACCTCTGTGTAGCTTCAAGTATTTTAACATTTTCATATTGAACACGATGGATCTGGGTCACAGCCTTGCAGCTGGAACCTGTAAGTGATTAGATGTTACTGCAGCGGCAGAGATGGCGTCTGTCACTATGATCTTTCATCTCTAACCACTTCTCCCCTTCTGCTAAATATTGATGACATGTTTAAGGCAAACTGGAATCACAATGATCTAAGTAACATTTGCCCTCTGACAGGAGACTCAAAATTAATTTTAATTATTATTGATTGCTGCAAATAACAGTCTTGCTCTCCCCGTGGTTACATCCTGCCAAGGGCAGGTGCTGTCGGGGAAGGCAATGGCACCCCACCCCAGTACTTTTGCCTGAAAAATCCCATGGACGGAAAATCCTGGTAGGCTCCAGTCCATAGGGTCGCTAAGAGTCGGACACGACTGAGCGACTTCACTTTCACTTTTCACTTTCATGCATTGGGGAAGGAAATGGCAACCCACTCCAGTATTCTTGCCTGGAGAATCCCAGGGACAAGGGAGCCTGGTGGGCTTCCATCTATGGGGTCGCACAGAGTCGGACACGACTGAAGCGACTTAGCAGCAGCAGCAGCAGCAGCAGCAGCAGGGCAGGTGCTGTACTGGTTTCAAGGTACAAGAGGCAGAGGGGTCGAGGTATCTGAGAGGAAGTGCTGGGCATCCTGCCACTCCTGCCCCCTGCTCCAGCCTGGGGTCTTTGCCACTGCCCATAGTGGGTAGGGGGCCCAGGTCCAGCCATGCAGGATTAGGGTGAGAAGAAGGAGCTCTGAGCTGAGCGCTGGAGGCTCCGTGCTGAGCTTCCCTCCGGCTGCGGGATTTGTGTTGCTCTCTTCTTAGTCTTGCCTTGTGCCTGACTTTTTTAACTGAGACCCTCTGTCAAGGATGTCTACTCTTTTCAGGCTCCTGGCAGATCCCCTGACTCTAATTTTATTTTGCCTAATTTTCCTAGAATTTACCATTTCTTTTCTACACGTGTTCAGTGGGTACGTTTCTGTCTTACTCTCATCTGCTGGATTTTTGATGCTGGATGCTCTCCCAGTGAGTCTTATCCCTCTAAACGCACCTCCAACTCTTTCTCTCTCTCCTCCCTTTGCTTGCTTTTACACCTAACCTGGATCACGACAGTAGTCTGTCCTTCAGAAGTGACATAGGGACTGTGAGTCACTCCATTAGCAGGAAGAAGCATGCTGATTTAAGACAAAGTCCTGGGGATGTGCAGCCCTCTGCATGGCCCACAGAGACGGAGACGAGATTGCTGGTAAGGACCTGGGCGGGACAGACCGGGTCTCCCTGTCCTCACTGTCCTCTTAGTCACCTCACAAAGCATGGGGACCCCGAGTACAGATGAAAACTAGACCTCAGAAGGGCCCCTCTTCACGTGAGAGTCGAGGGTCAGGGCTGCACCCCCTTCCCCTCCCCCACCCACCCCAAGCAGCTGCAGGCAACTTCAAAGTAGCTTTGGGCTACTCCCCACCTTGTGACACCCCCATCTTCCTGTACTAGACCCCCAGCCGGCACCACGCATGCCCTGCCCCTCCGTGACACAGGCTCCTTTGCACATGTCGGTGCGTTTGTCTCAGTAGTTCTCACTATTAAAGCCCCTCCAGGCTGGGTCCAAGGCCCTCCACGCCCTCCATGCTTTCTCCACAGACAAGCTGACAACCACGAGTCCTTTGCCTGAAGATTCACTACTTTACATCTCTTTTGGGTTCCAGGTCTGTCCACATAGCTGCCTACTTGAAACCCATCTGAACATGTCAAAGGCATGGCAATATGTGTTTGGATTAAACTCACAAGCTTTCCATGCTACCCCTGAGCTCCAAGTCAGTTTCCCTTCCAGCATTACACATCTTGTAAATGGCCTATACTTCCGTCTGTCTATCTGTTTACTCATCCATTCTCCATCCACCCAAGTCAGGAATACAGGAGCTGCTTCTGACTCCATGCCTTCCTGGAAGCCATCTATTTCTTCTATCATATCATGTCGTATCACATCATATCCTCATTCTACCATTTATCTACACATCCATCCATTATTCTATCATCTATTCAGTAGCAGTATAGTTGATTTACAATATTATATTACTTTCAGGCATATAAAATAGAGATAGTGAATCAATATTTTTTATAGCTTATACTCCATTTAAGCTTATTATCAAATATTGGCTGTATTCCTTGGACTGGATGTGACATCCTTGTAGTTTATTTATTTTATACTTAGTACTTTATACCTCCCAATTCTCTACCCTGTCCTGCACCTCCCTCCTTCCTTGTCCCCACCCCACAGGTTGTTCTGTGTATCTGTGAGTCTGTTGCTGTTTTGTTATATTTGTTTGTTTTAATTTTTAGATTTTACATATAAGTGAAAATATACTGCATTTTCCTTTCTGACTTATTTCACTTAGCCAAATATCCTCTAGGTCCATCCAAGTGGCTGCAAATGGCAGAGTTTCATTCTTTTCTTCTGACTTGCATCTTATTTTCTTAATTGTAATTGTTAGTTACAATTAAGAACTGCTGAGATGTGTTATCATAAAAATAAAAAAAAATTTAAATTCGACTCTGTGAATTCTCCAGGCCAGAATACTGGAGTGGGTAGCCTTTCCCTTCTCCAGGGGATCTTCCCAACCTAGGGATCGAGCCCAGGTCTCCCACGTTGCAGGTGGTGGATTCTTTACCAGCTGAGCCACAAGGGAAACCCAAGAATACCAGAGTGGGTAATTTATCCCTTCTCCAGCAGATCTTCCCAACCCAGGAATTGAACCGGGGTCTCCTGCACTGCAGGCATATTCTTTACCAACTGAGTTATCAGGGAAACCCAATGTAAAAAATAAAAAAGATAAAAAATAAAATTAAAAAAAAGAGTGGAATGAAAAAAAGAACTGCTGAGAGTATTAGGAGGGCTCTGCTTGTACGTCTGTATGCATGTGTCTGTGTGTGTGTCAATGGTGGAGAGAGTATTCGTTTATACTTGGAAGGGCTAGCTCAGCAAATGTGTAAATAAGGGAAAAGTTCAACTTACTTAAGAACAACAGCCAATAAACAGTTTTTAAGCACCATTAAAACCATTTTATATGCAAACACTGTTGTAAAACAATGAATGTGATCATTAAAGCACTTTTATGTTCTCTGAAAAGCAATAACAAGAATATCCAGGACCTGTTCCCTGAATCCCCCAATTCCTCATCCTAGTTAGAGTGCTATTCCCAAAGCCTGGACTCCCTGGAGCAGGCTTCCCAGCTAGGGAGACTGAGTTTTCTACAATCACAGGATCTCTTAGGGTGAAAGGGAGATGTAATACTCTTCTCTATGCCTTTAAAGAAACAACCAGTATGAGAATATACACTAGAGTGATTTAGGGAAGTATTTTTACTCTTCAAGTCCTACAACACTATCAAAGATTCATTTTTGATGTAATTAAAAACGTGTGTTAGTTGCTCAGTCATGTCCGACTCTTTGCGACCCCATGGACTGTAGCCCAGCAGGCTCCTCTATCTATGGGTTTCTCCAGGCAAGAATACTGGAATGGATTGCCATTCCCTTCTCCAGGGGATCTTCCAAACTCAGGGATCAAACCTGGGTCTCCCGCATTGCAGGCAGATTCTTTGCCCTCTAAGCCACCAGGGAAGACCAATTAAAGACATACAGAGTCTCAAATGAAGCAGTTCCAAATGGTGATTTTCAGAAGGGTGCTCAGCATGGCAGTGGCTTCATCAGACCTACCGGGGAGCTCAGGCTGAATTGCCCACACCCTCAGTGAGGGGCTTCCCAGGTGGCTCAGTGGTAAAGTATCTGCCTGCCAATGCAGGAGACGCAGGTTCAACCCTTCGGATGGGAAGATCCATGGAGAAATAAATGGTAACCCACTCCAGTACTCTTGCCTGGAGAATTCCATGGACCAAGGAGCCTGGCTGGATACAGTCAATGGGGTTGCAAAGAGCTGGACACAATTGAGCAGTAGCATAAGCCCCGCAATGAGACAGTGCTCAGATGTGAGTTCCAGCACCAGACTGGACAAAGTAGGGGGCACCAGGGTGGTTCTGGTATTTAAGCCAGGAGTGGTGGTATTTCTGCAACCCCTACGTGGTATCAGACTCCTGCTATGTAGCTGGGGTGGATGCACAGCAGCATCTAAAAATCAGCAATTATTGGGAGCCCTAATAATCTTTTGTAGGTGGTCTAAGTGGTTAATGTCTCAGAATGTGCCAGTGTAGATGCTTACAGAAAATTATATAAACAATCAGACAATTTTAGAGGGATTCTTTTAGAAAGTAACAAAAAACTAGAGGAAAAGGTAACCATTTGTAACTACAAGGAAATGGCAACCCACTCCAGTATTCTTGCCCAGGAAATCCCTTGGACAGAGAAGTCTGGTGGGCTACCGTCCAAGAGGTCACAAAAGAGTTGGAGATGACTTAGTGACTGAACGAGAACAAGAAGAAGGATGAACTTGTAGGACATTATTATGCTGAGTGAAATAAACCAGACACAGAAAGAAAACTCCAGCATGATCTCATCTGTATATGGAATCTAAAAAATATCGAATCTATAGAAACAGAGAGTGGAAGGGTCATTACCAGGAGCTTGGGAGGTGGGGGAATGGCTCTGATGGGGGTTGCTGGTCAAAGGGGACAGAGTGACAGCCACACAGGATGACTAAATCTAGAGAGGAAACGTACAGCATGGTGATGAGGGTTACTAATACTGTACTGAATCCAGAAATTTGTCAAGAGAGTAGATTTCAGGTGCTTTCATCACACATGAAACATGACAACTATGCGAGGAGACGATACCGTACTTCACTAGCTTGAATATAGTCATCATTTTGCTATTCATAGATGTGTCAGTCACCATAGTGTGGCCTTCCCTGGTGGCTCAGTGGTAAAGAATCCACCTGCAAGGCAGGAGCTGCAGGAGACTGAAGTTTGATCCCTGGGTCTGGAAGATCCCCTGGAGAAGGGAATGGCAACCCACTCCAGGATTCTTGCCTGGAGAATTCCATGGATAGAGGAACTTGGTGGGCTACCATCCATGGGATTGAAAAGAGTTGGACATGACTTAGCACATTCACAGCAGCAGCAGACGCTGTTACAGGATCTCAACCATCCCACCAAGAAACGTTAACCCAGGAAGGTGAAATCTAACCGCACTTACACAATCAAGCAAGCCAATACATGGCTCCCTGGGACTACCTGAACCTTTCAAATTTGTTCTCTTAGAAGTAATAGGGCTGGATGGGCTAGGTGCTCTGTATTTCACACTGTTATTGTTTGTTCTTTAAATTAACGTATCTTTAGAAATAGCATTAATTCTGTGAGTACCCTGTTGGTACTCATGTGGCTTTGAGCAGTGCAATGCAGGGATGGATGGCTTCAGCCCTGGAAGAGGGAAGCTCATCAATCTACCAGGCCTCTCCGCATCGTTACGGAACATTAATGAGGCTGGGCTCGATTTAAGAACCGACTGAGACATTATGGATTGGTGGCATTCCGCTTCATGGGAACTGGGAATTTCTGAGTTATCATCTCAGCTCCATTGCTAATGAGTGTTGTGATATGGGGACGATCATTTAACTTCTGCATTTCAGTTTCCTGTCCTCAAAATGGGGCTGTTACTGACCTCCTTACCCCAAGTGTCCCAGGATTAATGAGCTCATGTCTGCTGAGAGTCCCGGGCTCCTGGCATCGAGGCGTGCTTCGAGTTGTTATTTCTATTCCTTTCCAAGACGCAGCTGGGAATCATCAGATCTGTTTTGTTTACTCCTTCCAGAATGCATTTTCTTAGCATTTGCACATTACCTAGGTTACCCAAACCTTATATCTAAAAGTAAAACTAGTCCCACAGCAAGACACATGGACATAGCGGGGGTATTTAGGTAGCTTTTCTTTTCCTTAAGGAAAAGCATCACACCAGCTTTTCTGGCGAGATGAAGGCAGTAATTGCACTGCAAATTCTCGCCGCATGAGGCCGGTGGTCAATCTTAGCAGATGTGAAAAGAAAGTTACATCACAGCGCAATGATGCTGTCAACACTTACAGGCAATAATATTCCCATATCTGTTCTTCATTCTGTTTTCATCTTTCTTAGCAGAGTCCCATGGTGCAGACTGCCCTTCAAAGAAGCTCTAGAAGAAAGAGAAAAGTGACATGACGAATTACAATTCGGTGCAGTAAACAAACGCAGGGATTTTAACGACAGAGGGTGTTCTTAAAAAATGTACGAGGGTCAAGGAAGGAAAAGAATGTTCACAGGAAAGAGATAATGGATTATTAAACTACTTTATACACGACTGAGCGACTGATCTGATCTGATCTGATATATTAAATATTTAGTTTTTTTTGTTTTCCTTTAGTTAAAATCTTACAAATATGGATGGGGACTGAAGAATAAGCCCCCAATTCATCTGTAGGGTGTATTAAAAATGGCTGGATGTTTATCTCTATTGTACTTGAATTTTTAATAGAGAAAACTTAACATTTCTTTCAACTTCTTAATTATGTTATCATCCTTCAGTGTTCTCCTATGAGATATAAAGATATCATTTTTCTTCCCAATTGCAAACTGATTTATTTTTGGTTAAAATTGAAAGTAGGTAAGCTAAGACTTCACAACTTCAAGCTTAAAATCCTCTAAGAACTTCTGCAAGAGTGTTCCCCTCATTTGCAATGGAGCTTAGATGTCCATTTATTTAAGGATTTGGCGTTATTAAGCCCAGGGTCTTTAATCTTTGGGTTAGTAGTTAGATATACATTTTCCCATTCAAGTTATAATGAAAATGTCCTCTGCTATCAGCTGACACGTGAAAAAAAAATTTATGATTTTAGTTTCCACTTTAGTCCTCATTCTGTTTCACCTTCATGTAGTTGATGCTACGAGGAAGTGTTGGGAGGAAGGATGGTAGCAAGCAGCATTTGGCGACACTGATCTGTTGTTTCTCCTGTACCTACTTTTACATTTCTGGCAGCAACTGGGAAAGAAGAGACGAGCAGGAGGGAGACGTGAAGGCAGAGCAGGTGCCTGAAAGCGTCGTCCTGAAACATTCCGGGGCCAGAGAACGTGCTGCCAGGAACTCACATCCTCAAACACACCCCAGGGTGGCTTCCCAACTTCCCTCTTTAGAACAGAAAGCTCCTTTCTGCTCCCTTAATGTCCATCCCCCAAGAGCATTTGGGCATCTTGACTATTTACACCAGTAGCCACTATTAAGTGATCAGTCTGGGGTTCAACGGAAACAATTTATAATCCCTTTTCATGGGTCCAGTAGTGCCTGATAAGTTGAACTGCTCCTTAGTATGATTGCGGTGGGGACACATCTGCTCACAGACCCCATGGGAAACAGTTTTTAGTGATGGCTGATTTACGATGTGGTGTTAATTTTTGCAGTACAGCAAGGTGACTAGTTATATACATTCTTTTTATGTTCTTTTCCACTATGGGTTATCTCAGAATATTGAATTTATTAGTCGGAGAAGGCAATGGCACTCCATTCCAGTACTTTTGCCTGGAAAATCCCATGGACGGAGGAGCCTCGTGGGCTGCAGTCCATGGGGTCGCTAGAGTCGGACACAACTGAGCGACTTCACTTTCACTTTTCACTTTCATGCATTGGAGGAGGAAATGGCAACCCACTCCAGTGTTCTTGCCTGGAGAATCTCAGGGACAGGGAAGCCTGATGGGCTGCTGTCTATGGGGTCTCACAGAGTCGGAAACAACTGAAGCGACTTAGCAGCAGCAGTATTCCATCATACACACACACACACACACACCCCACATATTCTTTATCCATTCATCTGTTGATGGACATGTAGGCTGTTTCAATGTCTTGGCTACTATAAATAGTGCTGCTATGAACATAGGGGGTGCATGTATCTTTTTGAATTATAGTAGTTTTGTCTGTAGAAGGCAATGGCACCCCACTCCAGTACTCTTGCCTGGAGAATCCCATGGATGGAGGAGCCTGGTGGGCTGCAGTCCATGGGGTCGCTGAGAGTCGGACACGACTGAGCGACTTCATTTTCACTTTTTACTTTCATGCATTGGAGAAGGAAATGGCAACCCACTCCAGTGTTCGTGCCTGGAGAATCCCAGGGACGGGGCAGCCTGTTGGGCTGCCGTCTATGGGGTCGCACAGAGTCGGACACAACTGAAGCGACTTAGCAGCAGCAGTAGCAGCAGTTTTGTCTAGGTATATACCCAGGATTGTAGTAGTTTTGTCTAGGTATATGCCCAGGTATATGCTGGTTAATATGGTAGTTCTATTTTTAGTTTTCTGAGGAACCTCCATACTGTTTTCCAAAGCAGTTGCACCAACTTACATTCGCATCAACAATATTAAATTGCCCATCTAAAATTAAAGTATCTCAGTCATAGTCATTGTTGACACCTCGTTATCTTAATAATTTTTACATTGTATTTATCATTTTGAAAAAAATCACGGAGGCAGATCAGGATTAGATGAACTACACACTAAGAGCTGTATTAACAGCTTCAGAGACTCAGGAAGAGAAAGGGTGGCAGAGGATGAGATGACTGGATGGCATCACTGACTCAATGCCCAGAACTTTGAGCAAACTCTGGGAAATGGTGAAGGACAGGGATGTCTGGAGTGCTGCAGTCCATGGCGTGGAAAAGAGGTGGACACAACTTATCAACTGAATAACAACCACAGATTCACAATGTATACTGCTACTGAAGGGTAAGATGCCATGCAATGCAGGGCAAAAACAAGAAAAAACATTTTAAGGGTTATTAATAAATTAAATCAATAATACAGTAAAATCACTAGTTAATTCCATCTAGAACAAGACCATTATAGGATAAAGGATTTATTCAGACATGTAACTTCTATTCCTCCATAAAATATGCATTTAAAATAGCTTCAGGGATTTAAAAGTCATCCTCTTTTTCTGAATTGTGTCATTGTTATTCTATGAGTGACAGTTATTTTACCGTTGAGTAATGACTATTATTTGACTTCCCTTATGACATTTTAATTCTATTAATACTTTGAGTCTGTCGCAATGTAATTACCAATTTCATTCCCCTCTGCCTTCTCCACACGTGTGAAAGTTTCCAGACTTTGTCTTTTTCATGGGAAGATGAAGAAGGGACCTGATTCTGGGAAAGACCTGGGTGTCTTCCAGTAGATCCCCGGCTACTAGTTAACTCACCACAGGCTAAGAGAGAGACAGATACGAGGCGGGCAACTAAGGTGCAGGGAGGAGGCACTGGCCCCATGAGTACAAGGAGATGCTCTTGGGCCATGGGAGGCAATGCCACCCTGAGTCACTAATGCCAGCTCCTTCCCACTCTTGACAGACAGATGCTCTCCTGTGGAGACAGTGCTCACATCACAGTTGTGTTTATTTAGCATTGGTGGTGATCACAGGAATTCCAATCAGATCAGATCAGATCAGTCACTCAGTCGTGTCCGACTGTTCGCGACCCCATGAATCGCAGCACGCCAGGCCTCCCTGTCCATCACCAACTCCCGGAGGTCGCTCAGACTCACATCCATCAAGTCAGTGATGCCATCCAGCCATCTCATCCTCTGTTGTCCCCTTCTCCTCTTGCCCTCAATCCCTCCCAGCATCAGAGTCTTCTCCAATGAGTCAACTCTTCGCATGAGGTGGCCAAAGGACTGGAATTTCAGCTTTAGCATCATTCCTTCCAAAGAAATCCCAGGGCTGATCTCCTTCAGAATGGACTGGTTGGATCTCCTTGCAGTCCAAGGGACTCTCAAGAGTTTTCTCCAACACCACAGTTCAAAAGCGTCAATTCTTTGGCGCTCAGCCTTCTTCACAGTCCAGCTCTCACATCCATACATGACCACAGGAAAGACCATAGCCTTGACTAGGCGAACCTTTGTTGGCAAAGTAATGTGTCTGCTTTTGAATATGTGATCTAGGTTGGTCATAAGTTTCCTTCCAAGGAGTAAGTGTCTTTTAATTTCATGGCTGCAGTCACCATCTGTAGTGATTTTGGAGCCCAGAAAAATAATATTCCAATAAAAAAAGAATTCCAATAGCCCTTGCTTTTAAAAAAGTTATTTAAAATTTTTTATTTTATATTGGAGTACAGTGATGTGCTGCAGTCCATGGGTTCCTGAAGAGTCAGACATGACTGGGCAACTGAATAACAACAACAGCATAGCTGATTTAGCAATATTGTGTTGGTTTCAGGTGTACAGCAAAGTGATTCAGTCATACATAAACATATGTCTATTTAAAAAAAAATTGTTTCCTTAATTTCCCCATTTATCAGAACATTGAGCAGAGTTCCCTATGCTATATGGTTAGTCCTTGTGGATTATCTATTTTAAATATAGCAGTGTGTATATGTCAATCCTAAACTCCCAATCTATACCCCACCCCCCAACCCTTCACCCCTGGTAACCATAAATTCTCATTCTCTAAGTCTGTGAATCTAAAAGTTATCTTAATTTGGCTGTTTTCGTGTACCTGGTGACCAGGAAAGAGACAAAAGCAATGAGATGATAACCAATCTCCCTGCACTTGAGCTCTGCATGTTTTTACGAGGGTGGGGCCCATGCTCTCCATCTCCCAGCACTGACCACAGGGGCGGGGGTATCGATAAGTGAGCAGGATGAAGAGTCCATTGCCTTGACTAATATTCATGAGAGCGGCAGCCACAGAGGACTGCCTGCCTGCTTTACGTTGAGGATAGGAGAAACAGAGAGACCTTACCACAGACCCGTTCATCACGGACCAGCTCACGTCAGACCTCAGTGCTATGCTATGCTATGCTATGCTAAGTCGCTTCAGTCGTGTCCGACTCTGTGCAACCCCATAGACGGCAGCCCAGCAGGCTTCCCCGTCCCCGCGATTCTCCAGGCAAGAACAGTGGAGTGGGTTACCATTTCCTTCTCCAATGCATGAAAGTAAAAAGTGAAAGTGAAGTTGCTCAGTCGTGTCCGACTCTTAGCAACTCCATAGACTGCAGCCTACCAGGCTCCTCCGTCCATGGGATTTTCCAGGCAAGAGTACTGGAGTGGGGTGCCATTGCCTTCTCCAGACCTTAGTGCTTCCTGACTCTAAATCCCTGGCTCTTCTGGGTGCCCCTCCCGACAAGGACTTTGGAAGGGATCGCAGTTAAATTCACACATGGCCAAGGACTGCTTTCCAATCTAGGTCATATCTCCTTGTCTCTAAATGAAGGTTTACAACAAGAGAATATTAGAGATGTTGGATTGCTTCCCCAAAACAAGAAATTTTAACTCCAGGTATAATGTGATTGTCATGGGGAAGGGACAGCAGGAGTGAGACCACAGAAGTGAGAGTTCTTGCCATGAACCCCCCAGCTTCCTATCCAGGAATAATATGAATAAGTTTAAGTGGCAAGATGTTATTTTCTTTAAACAAAAGCAAAACAAAGCAAAACAAAAAGCTGCTTCAAGGAAACGATCAGATGGCTGGTGCCACCCATGGTCTCCTAACTCGTGGATTTGCTGACTGGGTCTAGCATATTCTGGCACAGTTTTGCTTCCAATTACACAGCCAATCTCCCCCGGAATTCACTCATGATGAAAACCATGTCTTTGGCCTGTAACGTCAGTAATATACCTAATGGGGAACTCAGAGAGGAAAAAAGGACTTTCTAGATTGATAACTTGGCTTTGTTTCTTTTTGTTATGGAGATTATCATTGTAAAAATTTCTAAGATGGACCCAGTTGTAAATGTCACAGCTTTCCATTAGCATACATTAAAATAGTTGAGAAAATATTTACCTTAGACTGGATTCCCTCTTATTCCTGCAGTAGGATGAAAGTCAACTGTTTAAATTTCTACTTAGAAAATAAAACTTTGTCTATAGCTCTAGAGCCACTTGGCATTCAGAGAAGCTGTGACATGAAGATGGGTCTTTGACAGAGTGGGTCCCTGGCTGCCTTCCTGGCTTGGCAAGGGTAAGCAAAATAGTAACCAGGGCAGAAATGCAGGTCATCAGGGACATGGAACACAGTTTCCTGTCTGGCCCTCAAGGAGGCCCAGCACAGATCTGAGACTCCAGAGGCAGACGTGGCTCTTCCTCCAGGCTTTAGGCACCAAGCCTTCTGACTATTTTGTGACATACCACTTTTTTTTTTTTTTTTTTTGCAGACCATGAGTTGGACAGATAGCTGCTAATAAACCCACTAGTGAAATTCGCCCAAAGAAAATTAAGTAATTTTGCTGCACAATCATTCTACTATGTCCTTTTTCACAGCCCTTTTGGCTTCTAAATATCTTTTAATAAATGAAGCAAATCGACACACATTTTAGAAGATTTTCTGCTGGGCATTTTTCTTGGGGGTAAGAACAAAAGGTTCTTTGGCTCTCTCTTTTATCTGGAGGTCAAAAGTTGTATGTGTTCCAATAAAGCTACATCAATTGAATCACTGAATGCTTTCAGAAAAATCCTACTTGGAACCAGTCTTCCTAAGAAGGAAGAAATCATGTCGTTTATGAGGCTCTAGAGAAGAGCTGCTCCTCTGACATTTACTGGAAGTAAAGCCAACCAGGTTTTGAATCCTGCAGTGGCTTGGGTTCTTGACGAAACACGAGGATTCCTGAGCACAGGAATTTTGGGGGCGATACTCAGCTTGCCCACCCTGAAGTTTACATTTAAGTACAACCTTTAAATCCTCCTTAATCTCTCCAGTCTTTTCTTGACTAAAGTTATGAGCAGGTTGTGGTTAAAATCCAATTTAACCAAAGCACAGGAGCATTTTTAAAAAAGAGGCCCAGTGAGACATAGCGAAGGCAATGTGAGAGCATCGTTAGCTGCTGATGAGACTCTGTCCTCGGAGCAGCCGCATAAAGACCAGCTTGGGAGACACCTCGACAGTCCAGGTCCCAGGGTGCCTTTCACAGCAGGGCTTTTTAAATACAATTTGCGCAGTTAGGCAATATTTAATGTTCAAGGCCTATTTTTAATATGTAGATACAATTCAATGCACCAACTATGGACTTTTTATTATTTAAAAAAACACTTTATGTTATTTTGGGGATTTAAGTTAATGGCCTTGCTATACCGTCTGTTAGAATTTTCATAAATAGACTTAGGCTCTGACTCTACTTAAAATGTAATTAAAGTGTTTCCTCTGACTACTTTAGCTCATATATACTGAGAAGAGGCAGCAAACCGGGGAACACTCTGAAAGAGTAATAAGTCTCAGAAACAATAAAAATGAAGGCAGGCAAGCTCCAGCGAATACCAATGACTCCGCACGAAGATGCCACTGGTCCCCGGGCACAGAGCAGAAGGACACGGGACATCTCTCACACAGCCGTTTGTGTCTGAACAGGAAACATGTTTTTGCGATTCAGTAACTTCCTCCCCACTTCTTATCCCACCGTCACTTTCCGCAGGATATAATGGTACATCTCGGTTACCCACCTCAAGAGAAAGTGACTCCAAAATGCTGCAGTCTGTTAAAAATGCCAGATACAAAAAAAGGAGAAAAATGCCAGATACAAAAAAAGGAGAGAAAAAACCCCTATTGAACAGAAAAGCTGCCTGGAAGAATAGGATGCAGGTCAGGGCTGTACATAATGCACAGTATGTTCTCAGGCAGTGTGGAATCAAGTTTTTTGAAGCTTCTGAAATCGAATTTTTCCTCCCTTTCTCATATGAACTAAACTGGGCACATACAATGACTAAGATCATCATGCTCAAAGAAGGAAGATGCACTCACTCTGGTGTGTGCCAAGTCTCTGAACTTACTTTGTTTTCTGTCCATACTACTTTTTGGGTTCTTCCAAGTGCTGTATTTTATTTGGTCCATATAAACTATTTATTGTTATTGCATTAAAGCAACTGAAGACACAACTATGGTTGCTGGACAGGCCGAAGAGTGGAGTGCCAACTGGAAGGTGGGCCGGGAGCTCGGGGCCAGAGACAGCGGTGGCCACCTGTCAGTGTCATCATCAATGTCCTGGATGGAGGCAGCCAAAAGGACTGTGTGAGGCTCAAGAGAGGTGAGGACTAGGAGGAACCAGAATCTTGACTCATGTTCTGTTGTTGTTCTTGTTCACTCACTAAATCATGTCTGACTCTTTACAACCCCATGGACTGCAGCATGCCAGGCTCCTCTGTTCTCCACAGTCTCCTGGCATGCATACATGCTTAGTTGCTCAGTTGTGTCTGACTCTCTGCCACCCCACAGACTGTAGCCTGTCAGGCTCCTCTGTCCATGGGATTCTCCAGGCAAGAATACTGGAGTGGGTTGCCATCATTATCTCCTGGAGTTTGGTCAAATTCATGTCCACTGAGTTGGTGATGCTATCTAACCATCTCATCCTCTACTATCCCCTTCTCCTGTCCTCAATCTTTCCCAGCATCAGGGTCTTTTCCAAAAAGTCAGCTCTTTGTATCAGGTGGCCAAAGTATTAGAGTTTCAGCTTCAGCATCAGTTCTTCCAGTGAATAATCAGGCTTGATTTCCTTTAGGATTAACTGGTTTGATCTCCTTGCAGTCCAAGGGACTCTCAAGAATTTTCTCTGGCACCACAATTCAAAAGCATTGATTCTTCGGCACTCAGCCTTCTTTGAAATGGCAACCCACTCCAGTGTTCTTGCCTGGAGAATCCCAGGGACAGAGAAGCCTGGTGGGCTGCCGTCTATGGGGTCACACAGAGTTG
Organism: Tragelaphus eurycerus; assembly: GCA_935064755.1. Taxonomy (NCBI): domain Eukaryota; kingdom Metazoa; phylum Chordata; class Mammalia; order Artiodactyla; family Bovidae; genus Tragelaphus; species Tragelaphus eurycerus. The sequence goes on from CAKXYN010000023.1 coordinate 22,778,136, forward strand.
GACACGACTGAAGTGACTTAGCAGCAGCAGCAGCAGCAGCAACCTTCTTTATGATCCAACTCTCATATCCGTACATGATGTATGGAAAAACTATAGCTTTGACTATATGGCTCTTTGTTGGCAAAGTAATGTCTCTGCTTTGTAATATGCTGTCTAGTTCATGTGCTGTTACTTCTAAACAAATTGAAATCTAAATGTCAACATTCTGGTATCTTTAAAAAAGTTGCTAATTAATCTCAGGACTTCAAATGGCCATGTTTTATTGCAATTTAATTCAACTCCATTTTTGAAGAATTTTTCTATTTTGTGAGATTCAGTGGAGATGACCTTCTCAGTGGTTGCTCTATGGCCTTCCTGCTCTCTAACATGTCTATTTCATGTGAAAATGGAATTGACGTTTGCAGCCTAAAAAAGTTATATGATGTTTAAGTGCCCAGAAACACTACCTCTGACATTTGACTGAGTTTAAAAATGTTTTTTATTCTGTTGGATATTGCTCTGAATGAATGACTTTTTACAGCAATGTCATATATGAATAATATATGTTTATGGGATCTTTGAAGCTCTACCAGGTGAGTCCTTTTATTTCTACTGAAACAAGAAGGGAATTTAGGATCAAAAGATGTGAAGTGGCTTGTCTGAGATCAGGCAGCGGAGAAGCCTAGACGAGGGCTGTTGAACTCTGTCCCTCACACTTGGCCACTGAGCTGGCCACATCGCACTGTGCATGTAGCTTTCTGAAGGCATCTGGCTGAGAGTCATAAGCTGTGAGGCATTTCTGTTTCCCACTTTTTGTGAAATAAGCTTGTTGGACAAGGGGATGACGGAGCATGAAATGGCTGGATGGTATCACCGACTCAATGGACATGAGTTGAGCAAATTCCAGGAGATAGTGAAGGACAGGAAAGTCTGGTGTGCTGCAGTCCACGCAGTCACAAAGAGTCAGACACGGCTCAGCAATGGAGCAAGCTTGTTGGACGACACACAACTCTGTCGCTGTCTGCACACTGGTTTTCCGGGCATGGGAAGCCAGGTGCACCCTGGAGGAACCCGCAATCTACCTGTCTTTCAGTCAGTGTGCCCAATTTCAAAACCCTCTTTCTTTCCACCTTTAGAATCACTGAAATACTAAGTTCCTGCTAATGATATGACATATCCCTCAAGTGAACTGAAGCAGGAAAAAAATCTGAAAACCACTGATCAAGTGGGCAGAGAGGAAAAAAATACTCTTCAGTTGAGTGATGGAGAAAAAGAGGTAAAAACAGTCACTTTGAAGCCTGGGCTATTGCTAAACATTCCACAGGTATGGCCAATGTCCTTTGGAATTATAGAGACCAAGGCATAGTAAGATGGCTTTAAAAAGGGGATATTTTGTAAAAATGCATTACAGACTGAAATATGAGACTGGAAACGATAAAACTCCTAGAAGAAAACTTAGGCAGTACTTTCTTTGACATAAATCATAGCAACATTTATTTGGATCTTTCTCCTAAAGCAAAGGAAATAGAAACAAAACCAAATGGGATCTAATTAAACTTAAAAAGCTTGTGCAAAGCAAAGGAAACCATCAACAAAATGAAATGACAACATACAGAATGGGAGAAAGTATTTGCAAATGATGTGACTGATAAGGGTTAACATGCAAATACATAAACAGCACATATAACTCAGCATCAAAAAAATGAACAACCTGATTAAAAAATGAGCAGCAAATCTGAATAGACAGTTTTCCAAAGAAGACATACAGAAGGCCAACAGGTGCATGAAAAGATGCTCAACATCGCTAGTCATCAGATAAATGCAAATTAAAACTACAATGAGATATCACCTCACACCTGTCAGAATGGGCCTCATCACAAAGAACAGAAATATAAAACACAGAGGTTGTGGAGCACTTACATTCTCACCAACAGTGTGCACTTGTACACTGTTAGTGGGAATGTAAGTTAGTGCAGTCACTGTGGAAACAGGATGGAAGTTTTTTTCTCAAAAAACTTAAAATAGAACTACCATATGACCCAGCAATTCCACTCCTGGGTATGTATAAAAAAAAAAATGAAAAGCTAATTTGAAACAATATGTGCACCCCAATGTTCACAGCCACATTATTTACAGTAAATTATTACAGACATGTAGAAACCTGTGTCCATCAACAGACAAACAGACAAAGAAGATGTGCTAAGTATTACAATGGGACACTGCTCAGACATTAAAAAAAGATAAAATTTTGCCATTTGAAATAACATGGGTAGACTTGGAGGGCATTATGTTGAATGAAATGAGTCAATCAGAGAAAGACAAATACTATATGATATCATTTACATGTGGAAAAACCAAACCAGTGAATACAGCAAAAGAGAACAGACTCACAGATATAGTGGTTGCAGTGGGGGGAGGGAAAGAGGACAAGATGACGCAGAGGATTAAGAGGTACAAACTACTAGGTATAAAATAAATAAGTTACAAGGATGTATTGTTTAACACAGGGAATATAGTCAATATTTTATGATAATTATAAATGGAATATAACCTTTGAAAACTGTGAGTCACCTAAAACTTACAAAATATTGTACATCAGATGTAACTTAGTAATAAAATACATATACATAAAAGGAGGCTATTTTGATATATTTGGGGTTTCAGCTGAGTACTAATTCTAAGAGGCAGAGGGTAGCTGTTCAGGGATATTCATTCTCTTCCTGGCATTCATTCCTCTTCCTTGTTCCCTGGAAGAAGCTTAGTGACAAGATTTCTGGTGCTCAGCAGGGCCCAGCGATCCCTCCCTTCTGGGCAGCCTTCTAAGGCCTGGACACCTCTGTCCCACACACATGAGTGAGATGGAGCAGGCCTCTATGGCCCTTCCCCACCATGTCCTCCACCTGCATTTTGTGTGTAGAGAAAATTTAGCCAAAGAATAAGTTTAATCAGAGAAGTGGGAAGATGCAGAAATAAAGGAAAGCAATTCAACAAGACTCAACGATAGTAGTTTAGTTACTAAGCAAAGGTAAAGACCTTTAGTTCCTTCTCAGGGCGATAGATAATATTCTCAGCCATATCCTGTGAGCTGTCTAAAAATACTGAAACCCCACCAGGTGGAAGAAGTTAATCACATGATGACCAGACTGTAACCATGACATAAGCTGCCACTGTTCTGAGAACTAGCCTCAGGAAATGGGAACAAACAGACCTTGGAACTGAATACTAACTGTACCTAAAACAATCAAGATGATGTAGGTCAGACCATTGATGACCAATTTTTAAGATGACAGTCAGAGCTGACTGTGCTGTTTCTGCATGGAGCCCTTCCCCCCATCTATAAAAGCTCTAACCCACTGGTGGTCAATGAAGGAGAGCTGGTCTTTGGACAGGAGTCCATCCTCTCTCAGGTTGCTGGCTTCCGGAAGAAAGCCAACTTTTCTTTCCACCAACCTGGCCTCTTTACTGGCTTTCAAGGGGAAAGCAGCCAGACCCCACTTTCAGCCACATGAGAATGTTGTCACCCACTGATGCTGCAGAGGCAGCTCAGAGTCTCAGGGAATCTCTGGTCCTGAGGCACTGGTCCCTGAAGGGGGCTCTCAAGGGCCATCACGAGGAGGCCATGCCTCAGTGTGAAGGTCAAAGGCTGCATTTGCAGACTCATTCTCCTCTATGGTCCTGATGGGGCCTCTTTTGCCCCTTGTGCCCCTGCCCCCCTGGGGGCGGGGCAGGGCTGCACTGCAGGGATTTAGAGCGCTGTTCATAGTCACTACAAAGAACCTGGTCAGAATTTCATTTTCTGACATCGGCACTGCCTATCTCTGATCATGGTGGACATCATGAGATCAAGAAATTTTGCAAAGGTTCTGGAACTTGGACCTGGCCTGTCCTCACTGTATTATCCTGGTGCATGGGGTGTCAAAACTGTGATGCCAACGAGCAGCTTGTCACAGCTTGCACCAAAAAGTGGACTGCTCTGCTTTCCAGGTAGGGGAGAGTGCCTGAAGCAGTTGCCTTGCAGAGTCTCTAAGTCACTATGGGTTTGAGTCTTCCTCGGACATTGCTAGCATCTCTCAGAGAGATAGTGGTTTTCATTTCCCCTCAGATGCAGATACTGCCGGGGTCTGAGATGACAATACCACTCAAGGACTGTAATTTCCTCCATCTCTGTACCTGCCTTGGAAGAGTGATTTGTTGGTAAGCCTGTGCTAATGGTGTCCACATCTTCAGAGATGAGCAAGCATCCCTTCTGGAAAAAAAGAAATCCCTGAAACGTCTAGAGAATAAACGGATGCTTCTGCAGAAAGTGAGCTGCTCCTTTCCTTTCAAGACCAGCCATAAATTCTGACTTCCACGCACCTCTGGCCTGCATCACTGCAGTAGCGTCCGACCTGGTCACTCCACTGCCTTCTGGTTTATACCCTTCTCCTGGATGAGCTTTCACAAAAGCATGTGGGCACCTGCCTCTGTCCTATTTGAAAACCTAAGAAGTCTCCCTGCTGAACAGGGTGGTGTTAAGGACTCAAGGCTCCGCATGTGCAATGCACCAGGAAACAGGAAGTGCTCAGTCAGCTCTAGCAGTTACTATTCCTGTTCTAACATCAGAGCTCCAAACTTCGATGACAATCAATCCTTACTGACTTTGCAGCCATTTTTTGGTACTGTCTCCCTGATAATATCCTTTCCATTCTTCTCCATCCATCTTCCCTTCACGGGTTCTGTATAGCATTTAGAAGTGGGGTGATTATTGTTTCATCTTTCTCGTCTGTTAACATCTTTTCCAAGGTGTTTCTTGGAGGGCTGTGAATTTTAAACTGTGCTCACCTCACGAATCACAGCACAGAAACTCCATCAAATGTGATGGAAAATCTAAGGATACTTTTTTAGACATGACAGGCTTAAGAATGAACAAGTGTAGCAGAAAAGGGAATTTTAATGAGAGGTTTCTGACTCTCTTTTTGACATCTGTTCATTTACAAAACCTATCAGCACCATTCCTAGGCTCTTCCTGCAGGACCTGAGACACGGAGATTCATGGTAAAAATTTAGGAGGGAGGATTATTTTAGAAACTTGGAAATCAAGGCAGTGGAGAATAATTACATCTCATTGTATTCTGTTAGAAAGTCCAAATTCTTTTAGAAGCAAATATTTTTAGTGAAAATTATAATCTATTTTGAAATTGGAGTCATAGCTGCTTTCCTTTACTCACTGATGTTTGGCCAAGTGTTGTTTCTTATTGAGAGTTGTGTGTGGAGGGTCCTTACAAAACTAAAAATAGAGCTACCACGTAACTCAGCGATTCCATTCCTGGGCATATGCCTGGAGAAAGCCATAATCTGAAAGGATGCATGTACCTCAGTGTTCACTGCAGTTATTATTTAGTAGCCAGTGGTGCTACTGCATCAGTATTTATGCAGTAGCCAGGACATAGAAGCAACCTTATGTCCATCAACAGTAGAATGGATAAAGAAGATATGATCTACACACACACACACACGGGAATATTACTCAGTCATAAAAAGGAATGAAATGAGATGTGGATGGACCAAGAGATTGTCATACAGAGTGAAGTAAGTCAGAAAGAGAAAAACAAATATTGTAATATTGTATAATATGGCTTATACATGCAATCTAGAAAAATGGTATAGATGATCTTATTTGCAAAGCAGAAACAGAGTCACAAATGTAGAGAACAAATTCATGGTTACCCAGGGCTGATGAGGGTGGGAGGAACTGGGAGACTGGAATTGACATACACACACTATTGATATTATGCATGAACTAGGTAACTAAGGAGAACCTACTGCATAGCACGGGGAACCTTACTTGATGCTCCATGGTGACCTAAATGGGAAGGAAAACCAAAAACGAGGGGACATATGTTTACATAGAAATGATTCACTGTGCTGTACAGCAGAAACTAACACAGCATTATAAAACCACTAAACTCCAATAAAAATTAATAATAATAAAAAAGAAAATTGGTGACACCATCATTCTAGACATTTGGAGACTTCTTGTGACGAAAGACTTGGCTCTGAGCCTTAGACTCTGGGTGTGAGGGGGAGGAGGGAGAGATTAGAAATAAAGTGAAAACAGCGAGCCTGCACCAGGCAGGGTGGGAGTCTTGGTGGAATTTTCCATGTGCTGACCACCCCTCCAGAGAAAGGGGATCAGGAAAGAACTATCTCATCTTAAAGCAGATAAAACATCACTGGCTATGACCACCTTATCATCGACCTTGGGGTGGGATGCTTCATTCATTTGAATGCACTCTCTACAGACTGTTACCATCTTCTGAAGATGCTCTGGGTTTGGGGAGCTGCAGAGAGGTGGAGGGGAAGATGAAACAAGGATCCTGAAGGTTCATGAGGATGACCCATCAGCCAACATGGTTCCATAAGCTGGTCCTGTCTTGGTCCGCGTGTCCCCCCCTTCACCATCTCCCCTGTCTTCTCACCTCTTACCTCTAATTTATTTAGTTAAAGAAGCATATATTTAAATATGGGCTTCCCTGGAGGCTCAGTGGTAAAGAATCTGCCTGCAATGCAGGAGACCTGGGTTCAATCCCTGGGTTGGGAAGATCCCCTGAAGGAGGGCATGGCAACCCAGTCCAGTATTCTTGCTTGGAGAATCCCATAGACAGAGATGCCTGGTGAGCTACAGTCCATAGGGTTGCAAAGAGTCAGACATGACTCAGCGACTAACACATTTTTCATATTTAAATATGTTTCTTTGGAAATGAGATTTTGTATCACTTCAGTAAATGGAAAGTCGAAACACACACCACAGGTATGGATAACAGAAAAAGGAAAGGCAGTGAAACCACAACAGAGCTCTCGGCCTCGCCTGGCAGTGCTTGGGCCATGTTCAGAGCCCGAGGTCTCTGCTTCTCAGGTGACAGAGACGCACTAGCCCCAATCTAGGTCACAGAGGAACTGAAGGAGCGAAAGAACCAGCTGGACAGGCAATCACTTCCTCACCCTGTGTCTCAGCCTGTTCACTCATCGTGAGTGGACCTCCCCAAAGCCACCAGGCACATCATCTGTCATTTGCATCTCACACGGTGGTTGGGGCGCAGGGATCCCTGAATTCACCCTCAATCTTGGCTCCCAACACAGGGTGCAGGAGAAGATAGAGCCTGGGATCCAGGACTCAAAGGATGGTGTTGAAACCCCAGGTCTGATGGATTCCCAAGCACGAGGCCACAGGCCAGTTTCTGAACTTGCTTTTTAATTTATCTAATTGGAATACTCTAATAATTTAAATTACTTAACAGAACTGCTTTCACTATTCAAACCAATGGATATCAGTGACAAGAACACAAAGGATCCTTTACACATTAAGTGCCAGCCATAGAACAGTGGAGCCTAGTGGGCTACAGTCCATGGGGTCTCAAAGAGTTGGACACAGGACAGCAGCTGAGCAGGCACACACACACACACACACACACAACTGTCATGTCGTCAGTATAATGCATGTCACGTACAGGGAAGTAGAGCATGAAGGTCTGTCTCTTTCTTGACCGAGTGCCCCACATGGTGGAGCTGAGCCTCTCTGCATCCTGGCAGGTAGGCGGTGTTCTGTGTTAGTGAACAGACAGGTGACACTTATACATCAGAAGATTCCTACATTACAAGGGTATATGAATTTAATATTTTTGAAGCTTGGTTCTTAAAATTTTTCCTTAAATTAGAGGCTTTTATTTAGATTTAAATAAATTACGATCATGATTAAGTAAGAGAGTGCTACTGACCCAGGGAACTATGTTCAACATCCTGTGATAAACCATGATGGAGAAAGAATATGAAAAGGATTACGTATGTACGTGGATCACTTTGCTATACACCAAAGCTAACACAACGTTGTAAATCAACTATACTTCAATTATAAAACAAAGGGAGTATTACTGAAGGGGCACTGCTTACATGGAGGGCATTGTACTTAGCATTTTAAAAATTCCATCAGTGTTCTACAGTGTGATTTTTTTTTTTTAGGATCATAATCTGCTGAAAGGACAAGAATTAGTTTAAGTGAACCAAGGTCAGATGCTAAAAGGAAGTAGCCAAAAGTGTATTTGGAATCTGCTGATGTTTTAAGAAATGACGAGTTGGCCCTAATTCAAGCAACCAGATATTAGATTAAAGCCTTGGGGGCACATAGTTCCATTTTTTATTTAGAACTACAAGGTTTGGGATTAAACTAAAAATGGGACACTTCATGCTATCAGAAGTAATGCCTCCAAACATTTTAGAGAAGGCAAGAGAGTTGAAAGTAAAGTAAATGCAAGGGTCAATTTTGAAATGCAGAGAGCAAAGATCCAATGCCCTCAGAGGACTTGTATTACCATCTCCATCACAAGACAGAACTAACTTTCACATAACAGGCAGACACTGGTGTTGCAGCCAAGAAGATTTCTGAAAGGGAAAGTTGAATTTTTGCCAAAAAGAAGTGTAGTAAGGAAAAAGAACTTTGGTTCAAAATATTTTGATTACATAACAATTCTTTTAGTGAAATCACAAGAAACTCAATATTATTTAAGAGCAACAGATAATAGATGACATTATTGTTACATTAATTAAGTTCTGAATATTCTTGTAGGTGCTTTACCCATTATGTCTCATAGATATTATTATTACTTTAAGTCTTTATTGAATTTGTTATTCTGTTTTATGTGTTGGTTTTTTGGCTGTGAGGCACGTGGTATCTTAGCTCCCTGACCAGGTATTGAACTTGCACCTTCTGTACTGCAAGGCAAAGTCTTAACCAGTGGACTCCCCAGAGAAATCCTTAATATCTCATAGGTATTATTATTTATAACATTAATGCTTTATTATTATGCATAATAACACATGTTATTTACCTAAAACATCTCATAGATGTCTCCTCTTTATAGATACGACTCCTTCTTTCCTTTTCTTCTTATAGTCTAACTTACGCTCAAGGAAGAGATTTCAGTATATTCATGAAAGTCAACCTGATTATTACCATCACCAGTGAGTTCAGGAATAATTATGTTAGTAATCAATAACTTTGAATTTTAAACTATACCAAAAAATAACTTTTTAAAAAACTTTTTTATCTTGAAATAATTCTAGGCTCACAGGGAGCCTAGAAATAGCTCAGAGAGGCCCCGTGTACCCTTCAATTTTCCCAGGGGCTACCAATGGAGAAGGAAATGGCATTCCACTCCAGCACTCTTGCCTGGAAAATCCCATGGACAGAGGAGCCTGATAGGCTACCGTCCATGGGGTCACAAAGAGTCGGACACGACTTCACTTTCACCAATGGTTACCACATAACTTCAGTGCAATATTAAAACCAGGAAACACAAGCTGGACCAATGTAGGTGCCATTTTATGGAAGAAGTTTAAGTTTTGATTTTTCTAGAATGAATGCCCAGAATGGGACTGCTGGGTTGTACGGTAAATGTGTGTTTAATTTTTAAAGAAACTGTCAAACTATTTTCAGGCGAGGCTGTCCCATTTTACATTCTCTGGCAATTTACGACTGAATTCTAACCAGCATTTGGTATCGTCCCTACTTTTTATTTCAGCTGTTGTAATCTGCGCGTAGTGATGTCTCTTCGTGATCTTACTTGCATCTTGTTAATGGCTGTTCATGGTATCTTTTCATGTGTTTATTTGCCCTCCATTATCCTCTCTGGTGAAGTGTCTTCTATTTTCTAGTTGGATTATTTGCTTTTTTACTGTTGAGTCTCAGAGACCTTCCTATTTTCTCAGATACAAGTCCCTTGTCAAATATGTGGGTTGCAAATACATCAAATATGTGGGTTGCAAATACTTTTTCTGACTAGAGCTTGTCTCTTTATCCTCTTCACATCATCTTCTAGAGCAAACATTTTTTATTTTAATGAAGTCCATTCTCTTGACAGTACTTCTTTTATGGATCGTGCTTTTGATGTGATGTCTAAAAACTGTTCACCAAACCTCAGGTTTCCCCCAACCAAAATTACTTTTATTGGATTGAAAACACTGCAGGAGTTTGTAATGTCCGATAATGCAGTTACTAAAATGAACAGTAATGAGAGTTGAAAAGTTAGCAATGCAGAGTTGGTGTCAGCATGTAAGCTGGGAGGCGTTTGTGAGGACGTATGTGGACCCCACAAAGCTCTCCCGGGCGATTCAGGAGCCTCCCTTCTCTGCTTCCTTCTCTGCCCCTGAATGAACTGGGAGGCAGCCCCTTTCCCAGGGTTACTGTCTGTGACCTGCATCCTTTCTGGGGAAAGGAGGATGCTGAAGATAAGGCTGAGGGAAAAGAAGATTTGACCCTTCGTCCCTGGCTCAGTCGAGCTCCCTAAACAAGGCAGAGTGGCTGCATCCTGTCCGCTCAGTCCCCTGGGGGCACCAGCCACACAGGAAGCGTCTGCAGCACAAGGGGTTGTGACCACGGCACTGGAGGGAGCATCTTCTGTCCTCCCGGGGAGAATCACGCTCAGCTTCCATGGGGTCAGGGAGGCAACCCCTGCAACATGCATCCTACTGTGGGCTGAGGAGGAGAGAGCAAGGAGAACACCATCTTCTAAAGGAAGACAGTGGATGGAAGGAAACCTTTGTGGACTTGCCAGGATATGCAAGAGCCCAGGGAAAGGCCGAGAAAGCAACAAGGAAGCTTAGAAGTAAAATGGAGAGGAAAGGCTGTCAATGGGCTTACCGTGGCTGTCACCCCACTCCTCGGCTGGGGCATGATCTGCAGTGACACAGGGTGGGCAACTCTGGCAGCCAGAATTAAAAGAACTATACCGGGCTGCTGAAGAGGCAGCAGTCATCTGCAGAGTCCTGGCTGTTAATCAAGGGTCTTCCGGCTTTCTCCAGCTCTGTGAGCTATGAGGGCCCCCAAGCTACAAAGGCTTATACGTAAGTGACCTTCATATTTCATGTTCCTGGCAGTAGACGGTGACTTCAACAGATGTCATTACTGCACGTCATCCTTTCAAAATGTTCACATTTAGATCAGCTTTGACAGATGAGAACATTTTCCAGGATATATGATCTTGGAAGAGGAGATTTTATAACTTTCCTAAAGAGTCTGTCTATTCAGACATGCTTCCAAAGCAGCCGTTACAAAAATGCTTTGGAAAAGAAGTAAATGGACATGGATAGACCTAGACATGATCTTATTAAGAGAAGAAAGCCAAAGAAAGACAAAACTGTATGATATCACTTATATGTGGAATCTAAAATATGACACAAGTGAAATTATTTACAAAACAGTGAGTGACTCATACACAGAAAACAAACTTATGGTTGCCAAAGGGGACAACAGAGGAGGCAGGGAGGGATAAATTACAAGTTTGTGACTAAGGTACACACATTACTATATATATATAATAGATAACCAACAAGGACCTACTGTACAGCACAGGAAACTCTACTCAGTATCTTGTAATAACCCATAATGTAAAAGAATCTTATATATATATATATATATATGTATGTATTAGTTGCTCAGTCATGTTTGACTCTTTGTGACCCCATGGACTGTAGCCTGCCAGGCTCCTCTGTCCATGGAATTCTCCAGGAAAGAATACTGGAGTGGGTAGCCATTCCCTTCTCCAGGGGATCTTCCTGACTCAGGGATCAAATCTGAGTCCTCTGCATTGTAGGCAGATTCTTTACTGCCTGAGGCACCAGGGAAGCCATATATATGTATACATATATATCTGAAACACAACACTGTAAGTTAGCTATACGTCAACAAAAAAAGAGAAATAAATGGTGCTATCTACAGAAGTACGTGTCTGGGTGGAAAATCACAGTAAGGAAGAGTGATCATTTCAATCCGTAGGAGAGTTTGGGGCTATCCAGGACATCCAGACTCTAGCATCACTGGGAACCCACTTCTGACTTTCAGGCCCACCATGTCTGAGGGTTACATGCAGAGTTCACAAGGATGCTATGTCCCATGGCTCCTTTCTTATTTCTAGCAGCTATGATTTTTTTTCCCCTTATTTCTAGCAGTTACCCAAGAACTTCAAATGAATTTATAAGCAATTACCTTTCCACTGAAATGCATAATGTGATCAGGTCTTTCATTTATTTATTTTTTCATTTGCCTCTGTTCTCACTGACTCCTGCAACAATCCCTCAATCAGAAGTGAAGGTGGAGGCTTAATGACTTTATGTATAATTTAGTTTTCTGCAATGGGCCCCTCACTTACTGTTCTACAGAAGCTTAGGAGAGCATGGCACCTTATCAGACTTACAAGGACACTGAAGACATGTATTTCAGCTCTGCATTTTTGTCCTCTGACTTCTTTCATTTGAACTGTGTACTCAAGTTAAATTATCTGCTTTAAAATGTTACAATGTTGAGCCCAGGAGACAGCAGATGTTTTTGATTTTTTTGCATTGCACCGCAAATAGGAGACTAATGAGTCTCAATCCTAAAGGAAATCACCTCTGAATATTCGTTGGAAGGACTGGTGCTGAAGCTGAAGCTGGAGTAACTCTGGCCTCCTGATGTGAAGAGCTGACTCACTGGGAATGACCCTGATGCTGGGAAAGATTGAGGGCAGGAGGAGAAGGGGGTGACAGAGGATGAGATGGTTGGCTGGCATCACCGACTCAATGGACACAAGTTTGAGCAAACTCCAGGAGATAGTGAAGGACAGGGAAGCCTGACATTCTGCAGTTCATGGGGTCACAGGGAATTGGACATGACTGAGCAAATGAACAACCAAATAGGGAAGCTCTGTTATATAAATACTATCTTACAAAGACTCTAGCCTTTTCTATTCTTTAGGTCCATTAGAGATTTATTTAGATAGTTTCCTGGCTTGGATAGGAGGTATGCATTACAGGTATGCATTACAGATGCAGATACAGGATGTTGGACAAAAAAGAGCTCAAGAATGAATGTGTACTGCCTATCAGAATGTCACGACGAAACATTTACACATCAAGAAACCAAATCCTATGTGCAGACATGCTCATGGTTTTCCATAGTTTTTCCCTGTCCCACTTTTCTGCCTACACATGTCAAGTTTTAGGCGCACAAAATATGTTGTCTTTTCCATTTAAATCATTGTTACCTGAAGGCTCTAAAAATACTTACTGTGCTAGAGGCAGAAACTATTTTAAAAGTTGTAGCACTTCTGGCTGCCCACCTATGAGTGATCCCACAGACCACTGACGGCTCATCACGCCACAAGAACCTTAAATACACAAAGCACACACATCCACATCCATATGAAACAGCATGCTTTTCAAAAATCCTGATCACTTTGAGCTTTGCCTTTAGTCTTGAGAATTTGTATTACATTCTGAAAGTTGTAAAGCTGGAAGACTGATCTTTGAAATGTTTATTTTTACATACTGAACACTGACAAATAATTTCAATGTCTCTTTCCCACTGTTCCTATTCTTGATCACACCTCTTGCACTTGCAGGAAAAAGTATTACAACGTTTAAGTGCAATACGGCACCCCTTGGATGGCCAGCGCCAAAGGACAAATTTCTTGGGTCTCTTTAACCTTCCTTCTTCTGACTCCTTGAGTGTTGACTGGACCAAATATACACTTTGGTCTAACTCAACATTTTCAAATCAACTGGAAATCATAAACATGGTATGACTAAAGCAAGGTCAGTTCACAAGGTGAAAGTTCTTACATCAACACCACATAGTCATGCAGTCAATAAACTTAATTTCCAACCTCTCTACCATTTCTTTGCTGTTGTTCCTGTTCCTTCCTTCACTAAGTCCTGTCTGACTCTTTGTGACCCCATAGACTGCAGCACACCAGTCTTCTCTGTCCTTCATTATCTCCCAGAGTTTGCTCAAACTCACGTCCATTGAGTCAGTGATGCCATCCAACCATCTCATCCTCTGTCGCCCCCTTCTCCTGTCTTCAGTCTTTCCCAGCATCAGAGTCTTTCCCAGTGAGTCAGCTCTTCGCGTCAGGTGGCCAAAGTATTGGAGCTTCAGCATCCATCCTTCCAATGAATATTCAGGGTTGATTTCCTTTTAGGATTGACTGGTTTGATCTCCTTGCTGTCCAAGGGACTCTCAAAAGTCTTCTCCAACACCACAGTTTGAAAGCATCATTTCTTTATGCTTTAGGAAATGCTGACCTGCCATTTGTCCCAATTAGTGGCAAGTTACCAAGCTTTCTGGGTACCTGACATATATAGGATCCCTGTCCCGACTGTCTGATCTCTACCTCTTCATGTCTTAAGGGTTAAAGCATGGTGGGAGGGAGATTCTGACCCTGATTGTACCTAAAAGGTGCGGATGGATGTCTGGGTTCAAATCCAGCTCCCCATGTGAACTTTGTGACATGTGTAAAAGACGGACCTCTCTAAGCCTCAGTTTCCTCTTGTCCAGAGTGGGAGGGTGTGGTGAGCTTTAAATGAGATAATATGTGAAAGGGCTTAGACCAGGGCAGTCCATGGCTGGTGCCCAACCAATGTCAGCTGCTATTACGATAAAAAGGTTGATTACTCTAACCACCACGACGATGGCCACTACCTGATTCTCATGATTTTCAAAACCATGAAATTATAATGATTGCTTGTCAAACTTGGGCACCACTGGCCTGTGTTGACACACCAAAAGAAAGTCCTGTAAAGGCTTCCTTGTCCCAGCCAACCAGCCTGCCTCCTAGGGGCTAAGCCCAGTGCCGAACAGTGCAGAGACCACACCAAAGAGCTAGTGGCCTCGTCCCCGGAAAACTACAGTTGGGGGTCACAGTCATGACACAGACAGCAGAAGGCAAAAGTGATGTACACAGAGACACTGAGTCATGTTGCAGTTGCATGGACTCTCATGTGCTATTAAGGTCTGGAGAAATCAGGGAGCATTTGGTGGGTGGGTGGGTGGGTAGGGAGGCTTCAGGGAGACGGGACTGGACTCTAAGCACAGGTGAGCAACACCAGCAACACAGAGGGAGGCGTGGGAATGAGGGAGGAGGAGATGGTCTGATCGAGCGAGAGATTTTCATCACAGAGAGAAAGGCTACAAGGAGAGATGAGCTGAAGCTTGCTGGTGGCAGCCCAACCACCCTGGGCTTTAGACGCTGGGGGTTTCCCAGCAGAGGGAAGTGAGTGCTATTTCAATGTGACTTAGGAAAGCCAAGCCTGATGGTAGTCAAGTAACTGATTCCATCAGAAATGGTGGCTCAAAGCTCTGGCAGTGACCCAGGAATGTAGGGGCTCAGTTCCAGGTCACAGCAGAAAGATCTACTTGCATATTATGCATAACATGGACGCACACACAGAATACTGTTTCCACAACAGTCCTGTGGGGAGACACACATCCCTTCTTCTAAAGGAGGGGCTGGAGGGACCCTGTAAGGAGCACCCATCACAGAGGGCATCCTCGGTCAGCAGCACAAGCAGGAAACTTGAACATTTTCTTTAAAAAAAAAATGAGTGTCTTCACTACTACATTTAAAATAGATAACCAACAAGGGCCTATCATTGTACAGCACAAGGAACTCTGTTCAATATTCTGTACTAACCGAAAAGCAAAAAGAAATTGAAAAAGAATAGATACTTGTATGTTTATAACTGAGTCATTTTGCTGTACACCCGAAACCAACACAACATTGTTAATCAACTATAACCTGATACGATAAAAATTTAAAAAGGGTGTGTCTTGTATTTAGTAACCAGCACAGCAAAGGTGACTGAGAGAGAGAAGACGACACAGGCCTGAACAGACGTAACAAGGGCCTTGCTTAAGTGTCCTGAGATGTTCAGACTTCTTGCCCTCATTCATGTCTCACCCGAATGGCCAGCAATTCCTTTACTCACCTGCTATTCTCTTTGCTTTCCTGCAAAGGTCTAAACACAAGAGAGTCTCTGGGAGGCATTAAAGTCTTTCCTTTTTCTTTATTAGCCTCCTCATAAAGCCAAGGGACAAATCTGAAAGAAGATGCTGTAATTTTTATTATCAATTTAATCACAAAGGTAAAGTCTAGTCCTAATTTTTAAAAAATATTTATTGATTGATTTGGCTGTGCAGTTCTCAGTTGTGGCACGTGGGATCTTTAGTGCAGCATGTGAACTCTTGGCGACAGCATGTGGGATCTAGTTTCCTGACCAGTGATCCAACCTGGGCCCCCTGCATAGGGAGTGCAGAGTCTTAGCCACTGGGACCACCAGGGGAGTCCCAAGTCCCAATTTTTGAAGCATCACTTTCCCACAGAACATATCACTGAAGGCTGCAGAAGAAACACATTTTCCACAATGATTTTGGACTGAAGGAAAATCACACATATCCCACAAATTATGGGAGACCCTGCTAGTGGCCCTTCAACACGTGATGGTGGACCAGTGTCTGATGTCAATCAAAATCCCAATGAGCTCTGCCTTGACGCTGACGCTGCAAGAATGGTTTCCTAAGGACAGAGAACTCCAACTCTTACCCATCCTTGCTCAACATTTTCTAACTTTTCCCAGAAGGGTGCTCAGGCACTTATGGTGGTGCCCTGGCTCTCCCTGAAGGCTCTGAATGTCTACAAATACCTCTGAAGGTCCTTGGAGGCAAAAAGGTTTCTAGGTCTAATTACAGAACAAATGCTCAGAGGGATGTCATTCTGAAAAATGGTCTTCTAAGAGTAATGCCAGCCCAGTTCAAGCACTGATTAAATTATCGGACATTAAGTGCCAGTTCATAGGAATTGTGACAACCACTATTCAGACAATTTTGGGGAGCGTCGCATGGGAAAAGCTTTGGAAAGGCAATTATAAAGAATCATTTATTTTATGGGAACACTGATGTCAAATATGGGCCTTTTTTAAAAATAAGAAAAGCATTAAAGTTACCTGACCAAGGCAGTAATCATGACTAGGACTCAAACTCATACATTAAAAATTTTATTTAGTGTGAAAGAGATCAAATGCCATGTTATGCAACCCACCCTATGCCCTTTAAAATGGTTAAGGGGTCAGTGGTGTTAATGAGATCTGTGCCAAGTCATAAAAAAACAGCTGGACAAGAAAATTGGACATCTAAAGCCTAAACAAAGCATAAACCACTGAAGTCTATATGAAAGATTTACTCCCCACCAACCAGGCATGGTGACTGCAGCCATGAAATTAAAAGACGCTTACTCCTTGGAAGGAAAGTTATGACCAACCTAGATAGCATATTCAAAAGCAGAAACATTACTTGGCCAACAAAGGTCCATCTAGTCAAGGCTATTGTCTTTCCAGTGGTCATGTATGGATGTGAGAGTTGGACTGTGAAGAAGGCTGAGCGCCGAAGAATTGATGCTTTTGAACTGTGGTGTTGAAGACTCTTGAGAGTCCCTTGGACTGCAAGGAGATCCAACCAGTCCATTCTGAAGGAGATCAGCCCTGGGATTTCTTTGGAAGGAATGATGCTAAAGCTGAAAGTCCAGTACTTTGGCCACCTCATGCGAAGAGTTGACTCATTGGAAAAGACTCTGATGCTGGGAGGGATTGGTGGCAGGAGGAGAAGGGGGACGACAGAGGATGAGATGACTGGATGGCATCACTGACTCGATGGACGTGAGTCTGAGTGAACTCCGATGGACAGGGAGGCCTGGTGTGCTGCGATTCATGAGGTCGCAAAGAGTCGGACACGACTGACTGACTGAACTGAACTGAACTGAACCAGGCATGGAGTAGCATGACAATGAGTGATGCCAACCAGCTCCACCCACTGGCTCCACCCACCGGCTCCACCCACCGGCTCAAACAACCACCTCCATCCACTAGCTCCATCCGTCAGCACCAAAAGACGCTCCAGTCAGTGGGCACCCCAATGATGGTCAGAACTAAGGGCAGAAGCTTTTAATTGGATCTAATTAAAATTAGAAGCGTCTGCACAACAAAAGAAACTATAAGCAAGGTGAAAAGACAGAAAATAATAGCAAATGAAGCAACTGACAAACAACTAATCTCAAAAATATACAAGCAACTCCTGCAGCTCAATTCTAGAAAAATAAATGACCCAATCAAAAAATGGGCCAAAGAACTAAATAGACATTTCTCCAAAGAAGACATACAGATGGCTAACAAATACATGAAAAGATGCTCAACATCACTTATTATCAGAGAAATACAAATCAAAACCACTATGAGGTACCATTTCACGCCAGTCAGAATGGCTGTGATCCAAAAGTCTACAAGCAATAAATGCTGGAGAGGGTGTGGAGAAAAGGGAACCCTCTTACACTGTTGGTGGGAATGCAAACTAGTACAGCCACTATGGGGAACAGTGTGGAGATTTCTTAAAAAACTGGAAATAGAACTGCCTCCGGTCCTATCACTTCATGGGAAATGGGGAAACAGTGGAAACAGTGTCAGACTTTCTTTTTCTGGGCTCCAAAATCACTACAGATGGTGACTGCAGCCATGAAATTAAAAGACACTTACTCCTTGGAAGGAAAGTTATGACCAACCTAGATCACATATTCAAAAGCAGAGACATTACTTTGCTAACTAAGGTTCGCCTAGTCAAGGCTATGGTTTTTCCTGTGGTCATGTATGGATGTGAGAGCTGGACTGTGAAGAAGACTGAGTGCTGAAGAATTGATGCTTTTGAACTGTGGTGTTGGAGAAGACTCTTGAGAGTCCCTTGGACTGCAAGGAGATCCAACCAGTCCATTCTGAAGGAGATCAGCCCTGGGATTTCTCTGGAAGGAATGATGCTAAAGCTGAAACTCCAGTATTTTGGCCACCTGATGTGAAGAGTTGACTCACTGGAAAAGACTCTGATGTTGGGAGGGATTGGGGGCAAGAGGAAAAGGGGACGACAGAGGATGAGATGGCTGGATGGCATCACTGACTTGATGGATGTGAGTCTCAGTGACCTCCAGGAGTTGGTGATGGACAGGGAGGCCTGGCGTCCTGCGATTCATGGGGTTACAAAGAGTCGGACACGACTGAGTGACTGATCTGATCTGATCTGATCTATGACCCAGCAATCCCACTGCTGGGCATACACATCGAGAAAACCAGAATTGAAAGAGACACGTGTACCCCAATGTTCATCGCAGCACTGTTTATAATAGCCAGGACATGGAAGCAACCTATATGTCCATCAGCAGATGATGGATAAGAAAGCTGTGGCACATATACACAATGGAGTATTACTCAGCCTTAAAAAGAATACATTTGAATCAGTTCTAATGAGGTGGATGAAACTGGGGCCTCTTATACAGAGTGAAGTAAGCCAGAAAGAAAAACACCAATACAGTATAATAACACATATGGTAACGATAACCATGTATGCGAGACATTTTGCTGTATGCGAGACAGCAAGAGACACAAATACAGAACAGTCTTTTGGACTCTGTGGGAGAGGGAGAGGGTGGGATGATTTGGGAGAATGGCATTGAAACATGTATAATATCATATAAGAAACGAATCGCCAGTCCAAGTTCGATGCAGGATACAGGATGCTTGGGCCTGGTGCACTGGGATGACCTAAAAAGGGATGGTATGGGGAGGGAAGTGGGAGGCAGGTTTAGGATTGGGAACACGTGTACACCCGTGGCGGATTCATGTTGATGTATGGCAAAACCAATACAATATTGTAAAGTAATTAGACTCTAATTAAAATAAATAAATTTAAATTAAAAAAATAAAGCTCAAAATATTATAAAAAAAAGAATTAACTAAGGACAGGGGAAAATAGGCAAACTCCAAGGGGTTACTGAGCAAAGCACTTTTCTGTCAGCTTTAAATTGCTTATCCAGCTCCATCTTCTCCTCCTTCCCGCTCACCAGTTATGGTACAGGCTGGATTATTTCTAAATGCAGGCAGCCTTGACCTACACATATAACTTATAAAAAGACCAATCCTAGACCAGCTGTTACCAACATACCTGCTGATCCCTCAACCTCTGACAATTGATTAGATATTTTCAGAAGGACAATCTTGCTTAAAAATTAGAGCATTTACAACCTAAATGTTCATCAACAAATGAATGGATAGAGAAGATGTGGTCTATACATATATTCAATGGAATACTGCTCAGCCATAAAAGAAAGAAAGAAATTAAGCCATTTGCAGCAACATGGGCGGACCTAGAGATTAGCCTACTCAGCCAAGTCAGAAAGAGAAACACAAATACCATACGCGATCACTTCTATGTGAGATCTAAAATATGGCATAAATGAACTTATCTACAGAACAGAGTCAGATATAAAGAACATGTGGTTGCCAAGGGGGAGAGGAGATGGGAGAGAGGGAGAGTAGGAGGCTGGGGTTAGCAGACACAAACTGTCATATACAAGATGGGCAAACAAGGTCTTACTGTATAGCATAGGGAACTCTATTCAGTATCCTATGATAAACCATAATGGAAAAGAACATTAAATATATATGCTATGCTATGCTATGCTAAGTCGCTTCAGTCGTGTTCGACTCTGTGTGACATCATAGATGGCAACCCACCAGGCTCCCCCGTCCCTGGGATTCTCCAGGCAAGAATACTGGAGTGGGCTGCCATTTCCTTCTCTAATGCATGAAAGTGAAAAGGAAAAGTGAAGTCGCTCAGTTGTGTCCGACTCTTAGGGACCCCATGGATTGCAGCCTAACAGGCTCCTCCATGGGATTTTCCAAGCAAGAGTACTGGAGTGGGGTGCCATTGCCTTCTCCGATTAAATATATATATATATAAGTCAGTTTGCTGTACAGCAGAAATTAATACAACATTGTAAATCAACTATACTTCAATAAAGTCAATTAAAAAAAGAAGAAAACACCAAAAATATTTAGAGCTTTTAGACACAGCATGAAGCCCCAGAAGTGGAAGGAAGAGAGGAAGAACAAAGCTGCGGTGGGAGACAAGTGGTCTTGGCTGAGGTCCAGGCTGAGGGCAGAGACAAGAGAGAGGAAGACAGATGAGAAAAGAAAGAAAAGCAGAGGAAAGCAAAAGAAAAAAAAGGAAAAGAAAGCAGGAAAGAAGAGGTGACAGGGCCCAGGGAGTGGAACATATAATCCCATTTTTCAGGATCACCACGATTCAGAGGAACATCAGAGCTAACATGAACGATGAAGACTAGGGAGATCCACGTACTAAAGGGAAATTCGATAGGGAAGCTCAGCCCATCGACACGTCTGTCCTGTGCACAAAGGCATTGAGCAGAAATAGAGGTCTGCAGTCAGAGAGGAGAGACGCAAGCACTAAGCAGAAAGCATCGTGGGTAACATGAAGATGGTGACTGAGCGTGATGACCACCATCAGTAACCAACAGCAAAGGGGGATGGGGTCCCGTCTAGAGGAAGCATGGCCATCATGGTCATGAGCCTGCAACCCTGCAGCTGCTGGAACTATGTGATGACCAGGTTGAAAATATGGTTTCAGGATCAAGAAAGATATGTGGTCATGCTGCTGCTGCTAAGTAGCTTTAGTCGTGTCCGACTCCGTGTGACCCCATAGACGGCAGCCCGTCAAGCTCCCCTGTCCCTGGGATTCTCCAGGCAAGAACCCTGGAGTGGGTTGCCATTTCCTTCTCCAATGCATGAAAGTGAAAAGTGAAAGTGAAGTCCCTCAGTCACGTCCAACTCTTAGCAACCCCATGGACTGCAGCCTACCAGGCTCCTCCGTTCATGGGATTTTCTGGGCAAAAGTACTGGAGCGGGTTGCCATGTGGTCATGGGTAGATGCCTAATTACTCCTGGAGGAGAAAACAAAAAGATGGTCTGCAGGATACACACCGAGATCTATTCATCTTTTTAATCCTAGGGTCTACCTTTGAGGGTCCTTGGCAGACATGTGTTGAATTCATGAATTAGCAAATTAAAGAAATGCTACTTGGTAGGTGCTACAAATCCCAGGAAATCTTTGTTTTCATGGGTTCTCCTTATCATGAGATATTTAGAGTGGAAAAAAGATATCTGAGAGGAGGTTAAACAATTAATTCTAGATTTTAAAATATACAAGCTCACATTTCTATAGTGACTGCTGCTGCGTTGCTTCAGTCGTGTCCGACTCTGTGCGACCCCACAGACAGAAGCTCACCAGGCTCCCCCGTCCCTGGGATTCTCCAGGCAAGAATACTGGAGTGGGTTGCCATTTCCTTCTCCAATGCATGAAAGTGAAAAAAGTGAAAATGAAGTCGCTCAGTCGTGTCTGACTCTTAGCGACCCCATGGACTGGAGCCTACCAGGATCCTCCGTCCATGGGATTTTCCAGGCAAAAGTACTGGAAGAAAAAAAGTGTGCAATTTCCAAATTAGTAGGTGGAAAAATATGAGACAAAAATTCAACTAATTAAAAGTAGGCAGGAAAAAGTGGGGAAGAAGCATAAAAAGATAGAACAAGCACAACTCACAAAATAACAAGACAGAAATGAATTCAAATAAATAACTGCAACAAATTAAAAATGTACCAAGTGGCAGATTAGTAGATTTTAAAGATAAAAGCTATAAGACTTTTAAAAGTAAAAATTGAAATAATAAAATCCAGCTACATGCTATTTTTGCAAAGAGTTGCAAAGAGTCAGATACAACTTAGTGACTGAAAAACGACAGCAATACGCTATTTATAACAGACACAATCAAAATATAGAGATTGAAAATATACACCCAGGAAAATACTAATTAGAAAGTAACTGACATAGTTATATTGAAATTAAGACAAAATAAATGAACAATAATGATATTACTGCCTAATGAAGAAATGGTCAATTCACTTGGGGGAGAAAATTCCAAACTTATATTTACCTAATAACTTAGATTCAAAATATATGACTTCTTTTTACCCTCTTTCTATTGACTATGCCAAAGTCTTTGACTGTGTGGATCACAACAAACTGTGGAAAATTCTTCAAGACATGGGAATACCAGACCACCTTACCTGCCTCCTGAGGAATCTGTATGCAGGTCAAGAAGCAACAACTGTTGCTTCAAGAATCGGACATGGAACAACAGACCAGTTCAAAATTAGGAAAGGAGTACGTCAAGGCTGTATATTTTTGCCCTACTTATTTAACTTCTCTGCAGAGTACATCATGAGAAACGCTGGGCTGGAGGAAACACAAGCTGGAATCAAGATTGCTGGGAGAAATCTCAATAACCTCAGATATGCAGATGACAGCACCCTTGTGGCAGAAAGCAAAGAGGAACTAAAGAGTCTCGTGATGAAACTGAAAGGGGAGAGTGAAAAAGCTGGCTTAAAACTCAACATTCAAAAAAGTAAGATCACAGCATCTGGTCCCATCACTTCAAGGCAAATAGATGGGCAAACAATGGAAACAGTGACAGACTTTATTTTTTTGGGCTCCAAAATCAGTGCAGTTGGTGACTGCAGCCATGAAATTAAAAGACACTTGCTCCTTGGAAGAAAAGCTATCACTAACCTAGACAGCATATTAAAAAGTAGAGACATTACCATTACTTTGCTGCAAAAGTCTGTCTAGTCAAAGCTATGGTTTTTCCAGTCGTCATGAATGGACGTGAGAGTTGGACCATAAAGAAAGTTGAGTGCCGAAGAACTGATGCTTTTGAACTGTGGTGTTGGAGAAGACTCTTGAGAGTCTCCTTGTAAGGAGATCAAACCAGTCAATTGTAAAGGAAATCAGTCCTGAATATTCATTGGAAGGATGGATGCTAAAGCTGAAGCTCCAATTCTTTGGCCACCTGATGTGAAGAAATGACTCACTGGAAAAGACCCTGATGCTGGGAAAGATTGAAGGCAGGAGGAGAAGGGGACAACAGAGGATGAGATGGTTGGATGGCATCACTGATTCAATGGACATGAGTTTGAGCAAGCTCCGGAAGTTGGTGATGGACAGGGAAGCCTGGTGTGCTGTAATCCATGGGGTCGTGAAGAGTTGGACACGATTGAGTGACTGAACTGAACCGAACCTCTTCCAGTAACAGATTAAACAGACAAAAAGCTAGCACTTATACAGAAAATTTGAACAGCAAATTTTTAAAAAGTTGGTCTAAAGAATATACAGAACTTGGCACTCAAGATGGTTGTTAAGAATACATAAAATATTTAAAAAAATTGACTACAAGGAAGTTTAACATCACAGATTCCTCTAAATAATATCCACAAATCCCAATGAATCTTCTCTAATCATCAAATATTTAAGTTAGAAATCATTAATAAAAAGACAACCCCAAAATCTCACATGTCCTGAGCACTAAAGTACACACATTCAAGCACTCATATGCTCTACATAATGCATGCGTCAAAGAAGTAATTGTGATAAAAATTTTAAAATACTTAATGATAATGATACTTGACTGTTACATAGGGGGCAAATTAATAGTTTTAACTAAATGCTTCTTATAGAAAAGACTGAAAATTAATGTATTCAGCATCCTGTTTGAAAATAAGAACAGCATAAACTCAAAAAAAAGTAGAAGGAAATGAGTAAAGATCAGGAATAGCAGAAGTTAAAAAAATGCAATATGAAAGATCAATAAGGCCAGAGGTTATTTCTTTGAAAAAACTAATAAAACCAACAAAATGTTGGCAAGTAAAGTTAAGAAAGAAGAAAGAGAAAAGGCACAAATAAACACTATTAATGATGATAAAGGAAAAAAGGAACACAAGTACAGATAAGTTAACAATAAGAAAATATAAACAAACGTGTACCCCTGAGCAAAAGAATTAGACAAAATCCACAATTCTTATGAAAGATAGTTACTATAAAATTAACTTAAGAAAAACTACAAATCCAGAATAGTATTATAACTGTTGAAAAAATTAGTAACTGAAAATTTTACCAGGAGGAAAATGCCAGACCTAGTCAGTCTTGTATAGGTGACTTCTAAAGGTAATCTGAAACTTACATAAACTCTTTTTTTGTTTGTTTTTATTTTATTATTTTTTTGAAACTTACATAAACTCTTTGAAGAGAATAGAAAGAACACAGAATGCTACCTAACTCATTTAAAAAGCAGATACATTGCTCATTCTTAACATGAGAAAATAGAAATATAAGAAGGATCATTAAGAGACTAGAGAGACTAGTCACTCATGGACACAGACACAAAAATCATTAGTGAACAGCTTTCAGCAATATTTAAAACATAACATGACTAAGTAAGGTTATCTTAAGAAAAAAGGGTTGGTTCAATATTAGAATGTTAATTATATTAATTAACCTGCCACACTAACATACTAAAAAAGAGGAATAAAATAATCATTTCATATAACAATAAATGCTAAAAAAGCATTCTATCAAATTCAATATTTATCCAATGGAGTAAACAGTTTTAATAAATCAGAAATGGAAGGGAATAGCCTCAAACTAATTGTAACTAGTTGTTAATCATTAAAAGCTTTTCTCTGAAAATCAGGACCAAGACAAGAATGCCTGCCAACCTAAGTTTCATTCAATGTTGTGTTGGAGATTCAAGTCAGCTTTATAAATAAGAAAAAAATAAATAAAACGTATAAGGATGAAGAATAAAGAAAAGTGTCAATAATGAAAGTTGACCTGGTTTCTCCATGAAAAACTCCAGAGTAATCTACAGAGAAATGATTGAAATCAACATCGATGAGAAATGTTTCTGGACAAAGGAGCAATATACAAAGGGAATAACATGTGTGTGTGTGCTTGTGTGTGTACATATTATACACACATATGCTTACATATCCACATCTCTATATATTTATACACATACTATTATCTACTTGCAATTAAAAAACAAAACTACCAAAACAAAAAAGGAGACATAAATAAAAGATGTATGAGATTTTATGAAGAACATTTCGAAACTCTGCTGAAAAATATAAAAGAAGAACCAAATACATCAAGGCATAAACCATATTGAGAGATGAAGATCCAATATTGCCAAGAAGTCAGTTTCCTCAAGCTTTTATACATGCAGTTCCAAACACCATTACACAGAGCTTTTCAGGAAGCTGACTTTATAAAATGTCCACATTTTTCATGGACAAGGTGACTCTAAAATGATGGAACACAAGGCTTAAGGATGACTAATCCATTCTTGAGAATAACAAGCCAACCACGGAAGAGGTTGTATAAGTTAGTAGTAGATATTAACACTCAAGTAAAAAAATAGAGTCCAGTGTATGAATAATTGACAGAAGAACATTTTCACCTGATTGGTGAACATATAAGACATGTCCACTTTCAAATGGAACAATAATGAAATATTCTTTTTCTATCTATCAAACTGGCTGCTGCTGCTAAGTCGCTTCAGTCGTGTCCGACTCTGTGCGACCCCATAGACGGCAGCCCACCAGGCTCCCCCGTCCCTGGGATTCTCCAGGCAAGAACACTGGAGTGGGTTGCCATTTCCTCCTCCAATGCATGAAAGTGAAAAGTGAAATTGAAGTCGCTCAGTCGGGTCCGACTCTTAGCGACCAAAGATGATTTAAAAAAAAGACTAAAACTTATTTGAGAGCTGGTGTGTTGAGGTTAACATTCTCGTGGAGACTGTTTACGAGTGTGAATTGGTTCAGTGTTTCTGGAAACCAGGTTTTCAATATGCATAAAGAATCATAAGCATTTTATATACTTTGAACCATTAATTCTACCTCTTGAAGTCTATCTATAAAAAACAGTGGAGGTAAATCCAAAGAATTATCCATAGCAGTGTTCACAGCAAAGACAAGATATGACACTATTTATATAAAGATTCTAGTGCATTAACATATTGGATGGAAAGCTACTGAAAACTGAGAGTAGGTTTATGGGTGGCTTTTATTGTCTTTTTCTTTTTACACTTTTCTTAAAATTTCCAAATTTCTTTCAAAAATTATGTGTTGTTTTTAGAGGAAAACAATGATAAAACTGGGACTGAGAAACCTATAAAAGCATATTTTGTTACTCTGCCTCCTTACAAGTGTTTTTCATCATTAAAATAGAGAAAAAATAAAAGAAAGCATTCTCTTTAGGCAGATAAATTATGTTAATTGGATTTATAGTATATTCTCTTCATGTTTCAAGAAGTAAGCTTAAAATACACTTAGTAATCAGCCAAGTGAAATATTTTGGCCATAAAATTGGCAAGGAACACAAATGCATAATTACCTAAAGAGCATAAATACAATACATATAAAAACATATGCTGTACATTTCAATTAACACTGAATGTATTATAATTATTCAGTATCTCTTGTATAATTTCCCTGAAGTAAACAGATAAAAGGTTTTCCGCGTGCCCCTAAAGAGCAACAATAGAGGATAAAGGGAGTGAAGAGGTGTTGAAAAGTTTTCCAAGATGCTGAATAATAGGTGAAGGCCATCGTGGACATAAAACTTTGTTCAGAAGATGCAACAGAAGAAGTTAGAAAAGTCAGGAGGTTCTCTTTGTTTTCAGAGGCAGGACAGGTCAAAAAAGCTACAGACTCTGATTCAATATTATTTTGGTCTGAATAATACATGTAACAATAATGTGGATTTACATGACATAAAGTGTGAAATAAAGTAATTCCAAACATCTAATTCATATATTTCTTTATTACTCAGGGGACAGTGGGAGTTAGAGATGGAATGGAACTCTGATCATAGACATTCTACAGGCGTGGTGAGAATTTGATACAGAAATGTCTGACATCACTACCGTATCCTCTCCACCTGGCATTCCAGGATTTTGGAGATGGGGTGGGGGTTGGCAGTGGGAGTAGGAGATGGGGAGAGGAAGAAAAGCAAGGAAGGGCACACTAGGATAGAAATGCCCTCATTTAGAAATGCTGAATAAACTCAAAAGTGGAAAGAGGGGGCCAGAGAAGTGCTCGTGGGTCCCAGGTGATGGCCCTCTACACATCAGTGACAGCTGGTCAGGGCGGCCCCTTAGAGGCCATCCCATCCATGGAGATGGAGATACATCAACCAAAAACATCCCGTTCATGGAGGTACATCTACCAAGCTGGGAGTCTAGCATCACCAAGGCAATAGCTTGCCTAATGCTACAGAGACGCTAGTGACCATGTGGTCTACAGAGACTCTAGAGAACACGTGGTCTTCAGAACCAATCCAGTTGCTTCAGTGAAGATGATTCTCTCAAGGGCCCAGGTCAGGGTCTCCCAGGGACTCTTCAGTGACATGCAAGGTTGAAGACGTGAGACCCAGTTTCCTCATTGCCAATCCCCTGTCCTTTGTATTTCCCAGAACTACTTTGAAAAAAAGTAATTGCCTTTTCAACTTGTTATTTTTCACATCATTTAGTCATAGATGAGAGGTGTTATCTTGGTTCTGCCTGGCAGTCAGAGATCCAGTTCACAAGGTGGTCACTGCTATATTGTATAACCTCATTGGAAAAAGAGTCCACCATTTCCAGAACCTTTTCAGAGAGGATCTCTGAGAAAATTATGCACAGCTCGAGTCTACACTTCCTCTTCTCCCTCCCTCTCCTGGGCTGGTTGGCGGGTCATGCAACAATCCAGGGAGGCAGGGTATGAGGTCCAAGCCTCTCAAGAGCGGCAGCTTGATGTGAGCTTACACCTGGTCCTGGTGGGTCTCTGATGAGCCAGGTGGCTGATATTGTGCAGGATAATTTCTGTGCATTTCGTTACAAGGAAAAGCTAGAGCAGGAGAGGAGCGATGTCAGAGTGACCGTGCTCTCACAGTGGAGACACTGAGAGAGGTTAACAGGCAGCATCTGATGATGTGGAGATTCTGAAACGAACCAGAGCTGGCGCTGTCAGCAGGGCCCCCGGGGCTGGTTGGATCCTCTGCCAAAGGACAGAGCACTTCAAAGTACAAAGAACTGCTCAGAGGAGGACAACGCTCCTGCCATGAAATCACAAATCTAATAAAAAAAAAACACAAGGTTGCCTTCTGTAGGGCTGAATTTTGCAGGAGGAAGCTGGTGGTGCAGGGGAAACAGCAGGGAGCCAACAGAGTCTGGGGGAAATCCCCCCACTCCAGAGCGGGATGATCTTGGGCAAGAGACTTAATTCTGAGTCACTTCCTCATCTCTAAAATGGGTGCGATAATGACAATAGCATTGTGATTAGAAAGATACATCTTTCTCCCTGTTTACCTGTGTGTGTGTCTTTGTAGAGCTAGTTTACATAAGATGTTAGACCAAGGTAGGCACCATCAACATCTTCATTGACATTTTAGGAACCACGGGAAATTTCATGAAAAGTCCACCCCTGGAAACCTTCATAAGCCCATGGTAACATGGGGAAATAGTGGAAACAGTGTCAGACTTTATTTTTTGGGGCTCCAAAATCACTGCAGATGGCAACTGCAGCCATGAAATTAAAAGACGCTTACTCCTTGGAAGGAAAGCTATGACCAACCTAGATAGTATATTGAAAAGCAGAGATATTACTTTGCCAACAAAGGTCCATCTAGTCAAGGCTATGGTTTTTCCTGTGGTCATGTGTGGATGTGAGGGTTGGATTGTGAAGAAGGCTGAGTGCCGAAGAATTGATGCTTTTGAACTGTGGTGTTGGAGAAGACTCTTGAGAGTCCCTTGGACTGCAAGGAGATCCAGCCAGTCCATTCTGAAGGATATCAGCCCTGGGATTTCTTTGGAAGGAATGATGCTGAAGCTGAAACTCCAGTATTTTGGCCACCTGATGTGAAGAGTTGACTCACTGGAAAAGACTCTGATGCTAGGAGGGATTGGGGGCAGGAGGAGAAGGGGACGACAGAGGATGAGATGGCTGGATGGCATCACTGACTTGATGGATGTGAGTCTGAGTGACCTCTGGGAGTTGGTGATGGACAGGGAGGCCTGGTGTGCTGTGATTCATGGGGTCGCAAAGAGTCGGACACGACTGAGTGACTGAACTGAACTGAACACAAATTACCTTTCTGAACTCTGAATCTGTGATATATATAGTCTATGATATATACAGTCTATGATAATACACAGTTTCTCTCTTGCAATAGTAATGTTTTGAAATGTACTGAAGTCACTAAATAATTCTACATTATTTCTATTAAGGACCAAAAAGCATGAAAGCATATATGGAATAAAAATATTCTCACTTTTAAAACATGTGGTTGGCATACAGTGAGTAAAACCATCAGATGGAACCATGCCATTCACCTTCCCATTTTTAAGCCATCACTACTGATAAGGTTCAAGTCATCCAGCAGAGTTTTTTTCTGGTTGAATGTTGCTAACCTGCTGGATTCTACATGATGATGTGTACCATTCTGAGCATGTATTTTTAATAGTTCCATCCATCTTTAATTTCATTTCTCCTTCTAGGAGTGTATGTGTTGAAATACACAGAAATCAATTCAACAAATGTAAAGGAACATATTTATCAGTTTAGTTCAGTTGCTCAGCCATGTCCGACTCTTTGCGACCCCATGGACTACAGCACGCCAGGCTTTTCTGTCCATCACCAACTCCCAGAGCCTACTCAAACTCATGTGCACTGAGTTGGTGATGCCATCCAACCATCTCATCCTCTGTTGTCCCCTTTTCCTCCCGCCTCCAATCTTTCCCAGCATCAGGGTCTTTTCCAATGAGTCATTTCTTTGAATCAGGTAGCCAAAATATTGGAGTTTCAGCTTCAGCATCAGTCCTTCCAATGAATACTCAGGAATGATTTTCTTTAGGATGGACTGGTCGGATCACCTTGCAGTCCAAGGGACTCTCAAGAGTCTTCTCCAACACCACAGTTCAAAAACATCAATTCTTCGGCGCTCAGCCTTCTTTATAGTCCAACTCTCACATCCATGCATGACGACTGGAAAAACCATAGCTTTGACCAGACGTACCTTTGTTGGTAAAGTAATGTCTCTGCTTTTTAATGCTGTCTAGGTTGGTCAAAGCTTTTCTCCCAAGGAGCAAGCATCTTTTAATTTTATGGCTGCAGTCACCATCTGCAGTGATTTTGGAGCCCCCAAAATAGGCTCTCACTGTTTCTCCATCAGTGTTTCTTAAATATCTATTGGATAATCAATTAATATACAGCTTACCCTACTCTGTTAATACACTGCCCACTGTATTATTACTGCCCACTGTGTTATTCAAATGCCAAGCTATGAGACCCTGGACAGACTGGTGTCTCTGACTGGGAGGTTGGAGAAAATGTCAGGAGGAGGTACCATCTGCACTGGGTCTGAAGGGGTTTGGCAGGTAGAGAGGGAGCTGGGAGTCACTCCAGGCAGAAACCAAGATGTGAAGTGTGGCTCAGAGACAGCGAAGTGCCGAGGGGGTGAGAGGGGCAGGGATTCAGAGGAGCTGACCCTGAGGCGCACAGCAGGCAGCAGGTGCAGGCAGTTACAGAGAAGCCCGGAGCATGGGCCAGGGCCACGACCTGCGAACCGAGCACCTCTGCTAAGGAGGTGCCCATTTTTGTACAGAATCCAGAGCAGGTGTTTTAGTCTCACATGGGATAACATCTGTGTTTCCCCCCGCAAAAAAACTCATTGCAGAGTAGAGGGTGGATATGAACAGGGAGATTAAATGTCAAGAGATGAGTTGTTGTGCAGTTGCTCGGTCGTGTCTGACTCTCTGCGACCTCAGGGGCTACAGCACGCCAGGCGTCCCCGTCCTTCACTGTTTTCTGGAGTTGCTCAAACTCATGCCCATTGAGTCAGTGATGCCATCCAACCATCTCATCCTCTGTCGTTCCCTTCTCCTGTTGCCTTCAATCTTTCCCAACATCAGGGTCTTTTCCAATGAGTCAGTTCTTTGCATCAGGTGGCCAAGTACTGGAGCTTCAGCTTCAGCATCAGTCCTTCCAGCGAATATTCAGGACTGATTTCCTTTAGGATTGACTGGCTTCGTCTCCTTGCTGGCCAAGGGACTCTCGTTAGGGGACTATTGCAAGAAGTGGGGGGCAAGCAATGAGGGCAGCCAGTGGGCTCACAGAGGATGGGCTACTGTTGGACACGGTGGGAGGAGAAGCAGGCAGGACCTGGGAGGTGCGAGTGGAGGTGGGTGAGGGGCACTACAGTTCTGCTGAAGCAACTGGGCCAGGTCAGTGGGCAGTGACAGCATCCAGCTGATGCCTGGTACCCTTGAGGTGTTGGGACACCGGCTCCTGATGTCCCTGCTGGGCCAGGTCCTGAGATCTAACAGCATCTGACACTAAAAGCATGTCCACCAGAGGGGAGAGTGCTCTCCCCCTCCCAGGGGAGATGAAAACAATTCTAATCACCGGTTTCAACGTGGAAACTAGACAGCTGATGGGAACTACTTCAAACCAACTGGAAACTGTCTCTCACCATGAATTGAAATCAGCAGGAGGATGGAGGGTCAGAAGAAATAATAATGCTTGCAATGCAGAAGACCCAGGTTTGATTCCCAGTTTTGGAAGATTCCCTGGAGAAGGAAATGGCAACCCACTCAAGTATTCTTGCCTGGAGAATCCCACGGACAGAGGAGCCTGGTGGGCTACACTCCATGGGGTGTCAGAGTCAGATATGACTGAACAACTAACGCAACAACAAGCTACATTTTCTGGTTCCATGCTATTATCAGGGGCGTGGGCAAGAGGAAGCCAGATTAAAAAATTAACCTAACACATCAGAGGTCCTGAAAGCAAATACGACACAACGGAGCCTGTGACAAATAAAAACACTTTTATATTTGTAGTTTAGGGGAAAACAATCTACCAAGTAGTCAAAGAAAAACCAACTGCTGCTCTTATTTAAAGTATGCTGAAATTTTCACCTACTAAGAAAGTATTCTCAAACTTATACATTCGACTTGCCCCAAACAGCTTGAAGCAAGCCCGAAATCTGAGATGAAAGTTTTTATCTTCTTCTGGACCTGGCTCAGCAGCCTCATAATAATTAAAGGAAAAAAACATGTCAGAACTCACTTGGCTGCGGCAGCCATTGGAGGCGCAGCTGTTGTGATTCTTAATGTATCTGCAGTGCTCTCCAAGGCTCCCCGTCTCCCCATCCTTGGCTTTCAATGGTTTTGTTTTGTTTATTTTGTACCCTGTGGGACAGAAAATAACCTGCACTGATTGTGGCAATTGATGGGCTCAGCTGGTGCCTGAGAATATGAAACAGGAACTGAAAATCGCATCTGAAGAGCGTGTGGGCTGGAGGTGAGCGCGGGGGTGCCTCCACCCTGGACAGCGCACAAGCAGGGACTAGCTGCATTGGCAACAGTCCCACCAGGTAAGAATACAAAAGCTCATTCCCCCTGCCCGCCTTTGCTTTCAAAATCCAACAAAAGGGCCACTGGGCACTATTCTTAGAGCTTTTCTAGAGGTACCTGCAACCGTGCCCACTAGCCCCCCACGGGGAGGGACCAGGCCTGGGGTGCTCTCCTCGCCAGACCCGCTGCGCCCGCCTGAGGATGCAGCCTGTCTTCCCAGCTTCCTTCCTGTCTCAGGGCCTCTCCACAGGAATTAGAACCGGAATGGCAACCCACTCCAGTATTCTTGCCTGGAGAATCCTATGGACGGAGGAGCCTGGAGGGCTACAGTCCACAGGGTCGCAAAGAGTTGGACACGACTGAGCGACTGACACACTCCCAGGTGAGGAGGTGGGTTTTCAGGGAGTGGTGTTCCCTTTTTAGTTTTCACTGGCTTCCTTGACATGAGAATCAAGTAAATTAAAAAATAAGAAAGAAAAGATACCCAGATGTGAGAGGGCGAGTGAGGCTTTTTAATGACAATTCCTTCTTAGCTTGTGACTCTTTGCCAAATACGTTGCCTGTGTGCTCAGTCGTGTCTGACTCTTTGCAACCCCATGGACTGTAGCCCACCAGGCTCCTCTGTCCATGGATTTTCCAGGCAAGAATACTGGATTGGGTTGCCATTTCCTTCTCCAGGGGATCTTCCCGACCCAGGGATCAAACCTGCATCTTCTGCACTGGCAGGGAGATTCTTTGCCACTAGCGCTATCTGGGAAGCTCCAAAAGAGATGCTGGGCATCCCCAGTGACTCAGTGGTGAAGAATTCACCTGTCAGTGCAGGAGACATGGGTTTGATCCCAGATCCGGGAAGGTCCCACGTGCCACGGAGCAACTAAACCCATGTGCCACAACTATTGGGTCTGTGTCAAATACAGAAAAAGGCATCAAATATAACATTGTGCTCACACTGAAAAAAAATCAGCTGTTTTACTCAGAAAGCAGGGAAGGATGAGAGGGGAAAGTTTACAATCCATACATTTTTTAAAAGATTTACAAGGAGCTGTTAGGTGTTAGACACATTTAAAAAAAAAATGCAGGTTCCTCGGGAAAACGCATAGGTTGTATTTGAGCCTGAAGGTTTTGGCATAATGTCTCCAATTCCCCAGTGTAAACTGAGCAAAAAACCAGTCTCCATGTTCAATTACAAAATTAATCATCTGTGTTTGTGCCCTAGAGAAACACACAGGAGAAAAGTCGGTGGGGTGAGGATAATACTTTGCTAAATAAATTTAGACATATGTACACACACACATATTTTTCTGAGGAGTAGCTTCCATGAATTACTTAGGTTTATACACTTCAGAAGGCTTCCCAGGTAGCGCTAGTAGTAAAGAACCCGCCTGCCAATGGAGGAGACGTAAGAGACATGGGTTTGATCTCTGGGTTGGGAAGACCCCCTGGAGGAGAGCATGGCAACCCACTCCAATATTCTTGCCTGGAGAATCCCCTGGACAGAGGAGCCTGGCGGGCTACAGTCCATGGGGTCGCAGATAGTTGGACATGACTGAAGTGACTGAGCACACACACATACATTTCAGATCCAGTAATTGGAAAATAAATGTTTGTGCACCAGAGCAATATTAATTGTCAGCTGATAAAACAATATCATCTGTGCTTTCCAGGAGGCCCTAGGTGGGAGTAGTTTTAAATTGCTGTCCTTCCTTTATCTTAATTTTATGATGATAGCAACATACACTCTTTCAGAATTACATGACTGTTTTTCCCACTTCAGGTTAATGTTTTTCTGCTTGGATCGTGGAAAACACCTGGATTCAGTTCAAAAACTGAGGGCCAAAGAAGGCCTTTGGGGGACAACAGAGGGACAGGAACTCCCTCTCTGACTCTGCAGGGTCACCGCTGAGGCTGGGCCCCGCTCCATACCAGTCGGGCATGGGGGAGCAGCCCCCATGTTTGGGGCAGTGCTTCCCAGCCAGGGGCAGAGCTGGAGAATCTTCATTCCAGGTGATGAAGGCCTGGGAGTCTGCAGGGGCGGCTGGCGCAGGGTTCCAATGCTCCCCGAGTGCAGTCCCCTCCTTTCTCCACTTTTGGGAGACCCATGGCTCCTCCCCAAGGGCTTAGCACCGACTGATCTGTGCTCTGGGGGAAGAATAACCAGCTCGTTTTTGGCAGCAACGTAAACAAACTTGCCCTCTCCGCTGAGTCTGTCTCCTGAGACCCTCCATCCCGTCTCCGCTAACAATGTGCCGTTTTCTGTTCAATTCTGCCTGTTTACTTTTTTATTGTGATTCATGTCTGAGTTTCTTTGGAATCAAATTATTGCGTTTCCCTGGTGAGAGATGCCATATGACGATCTTGTTAGGACAAAATCAAATAAAAAAAAATCTGCACCCGCTGCTGCTCTCTCTCGTCCCCACCACGTTTTCCCTACGGTTTGGACACACTTCTGCGTCAGCTCCTCGAGTGGTAATGAACCCTTCCAGGGTTGAGGCCAGTTTTCAGACAGTTCTTTCTTGGAAAAGATAAAGATGAATTGGTTCAGACAGTGTCAACAGAGAGAAACTCACTGTTTTCACAATTATTTTACAGTTTACGAGGCTGGTGTTTTCTGATATCTGTGAATTGAAGGAAACCGACTGGCTGGGTGATGGTACTGAGTCATGGGGGCAACCTGAGGCTTTCTTGACATTCCTCCCCTAGAAATGTTTCGGCACTGGAGTAACTCATGGCTAGAACAAATGTGGAAGCCAAGCTTTCACACTGTAGTCTTCCCGGATGGCTCAGATGGTAAAGAATCTGCCTGCAATGCAGGAGATACAGGTTCACTCCCTAAGTCG
The DNA here is from genome assembly GCA_935064755.1 of Tragelaphus eurycerus. NCBI lineage: Eukaryota > Metazoa > Chordata > Mammalia > Artiodactyla > Bovidae > Tragelaphus > Tragelaphus eurycerus. Next base: position 22,813,912 of record CAKXYN010000023.1, read on the forward strand.
GGATGATTCCCTGGAGGAGGGCATGGCAACCCACTCCAGTATTCTTGCCTGGAGAATCCCATGGACAGAGGAGCCTGGCGGGCTACTGTCCATGGAGTTGCAAAGAGTCAGACAACACTGAGTGACTTTCACATCACTTTGCTTTCTGAATGGGGAGAGAGGGATGCAGTTGCTGTTACACTTTTACAGTAAATATACTTCCCATCTCCCCTTCACTTTTGGGGTGTGGATTATTCTCTTTCAAGCCATGCCTGTGGGCCTCGTACGACAGCATTTAAAAATTAAGCTGTTTGTATGAACAGATCTCCATCCAAGTACAGATGAGAATGAGATGCATGCATTACCTGAACCTCCTTCTCTTCCCACGGGAGCCAGAATGATGTCCGAGCTTCTGGGAGGGACTCACAGAGCCCTGACTGCTCAGGTTTTCTGGCTTCCATGTCTACCTGGAATCGTGCTCTTTCACTTCTCCAGACCCACTCCAAATCATCCTTCAAGGAACAAGCCATCCTTGCCCAGATTTGGGGATGGAGGTGAGACACAGAGCAGACACCTCCTTCTCCCCGAGGCCACTCTGCAGGTCTGCCCTGGTGCGAATTACTCATCACGTCCGTTGACTCTGTCCTACCACAGTCCTCCCCCGACATCCACTCCCTGCCCCCAGGAGGGAGCACTTAGTAACCTGAAGATTCCCGAGCACTGGGAACCTTCCTAACAGAACTTCCCACCTCGTCTTTCTTCCAAGAGCGTGTTCCCATGTACTCCTGCTTTCCTCTCTGGCACATATTATCTTTGGTTTTTTTCCTTTCCTTTTAAAAAAGAAAGCTGATAATGGTTTTGTCACTGAAAAGTTTTTACTTTCTCCCTCAGCTTCAGTGAGATATAATTGACGTGTAACACTGTATGATTTCAGGGTATATAATGTGACGATAGCACACCTGTATATATTCATCTTAAACAGGCCTCTCTGGATATGGACAAGAGGGAACTCTGCTCCCTTGTGGGTGGGAATGTAAGCGGTGCAGCCACTATGGAAAATAGTATAAAGATTCCTCAAGAAACTAAAAATAGAGTTGCCTTATGATTCATCAATCCCATTCCTGGGCATATACCCAGACAAAATTATAATTCAAAAAGAAACATGCATCCCAGTGTTCACAGCAGCACCATTTATAACAGCTAAGGCATGGAAGCAGCCTAAATGTCCATTACCAGAGGCATGGATAAAGCAGATGTAATCCACATATATAATGGAATATTACTAAGCCATAAAAAGATGAAATAATGCCATTTGCAGCAACATGGATGAACCTAGAGAATATCATACTATGCGAAGTAAGTCAGAGAAAGACAAATATATGATATCACTTACATGTGGAATCTAAAATATGACACAAATGAATATATATACAAAAAAGATGTACAGAACAGGCTTGTGGTTGCCAAGGGGAAGGGGTCCGGGGGAAGGTTGGATTGGGAGTTTGGGATTAATAGATGCAAACTGTTATATACAGGATGGATAAACAATGAGATCTTACTGTATAGTACAGGAAACTATTCTCAATATCCTGTAATAAACCATAATGGAAAAGAACACACACACACACATATATATATATATATGTGTGTGTGTGTGTATATATACACACATGTGTATATATATATATACACATATATATATGTGTGTGTGTATACATATATGTTGGAGAAGGCAATGGCACCCCACTCCAGTACTCTTGCCTGGAAAATCCCATGGATGGAGGAGCCTGGTAGGCTGCAGTCCATGGGGTCGCTAAGAGTCAGACATGACTGAGCGACTTCACTTTCACTTTTCACTTTCAGGCATTGGAGAAGGAAATGGCAACCCACTCCAGTGTTCTTGCCTGGAGAATCCCAGGGATGGGGGAGCCTGGTGGGCTGCCGTCTATGGGGTTGCACAGAGTCAGACACGACTGAAATGACTTAGCAGCAGCAGCATACATATATGTATATATGCATAATGGAATCAATTTGCTGTACAGCAGAAATTAACACAACATTGTAAATCAACTATACTTCAATAAAATAAATGAAAAAAAAAAAAAAACCAAACAGTCCCCTCTGATCCACTGAATAGCTAGCATGGGAAAAAGAGGTTTTTGAAATGTAATTACTAGAACATTTTATTTCAGAGTATAACAACTCTTAATGAATCATTAAATTATAACATGCTTAAAATTATACACTGTTTCAGTTTGCACTTATAAATCATATTTATTCAGGATAAGGATATCTGAAAATGAAATAATTTTCTTCATATTTTCAAATATGCATCATCTATGGTGTGCTATTGGAAGACCTAAGGTAGGTATTTTAAAAATATTCTGTGAAAAACTGGACTCAGGTTATTTCATGAATTGTTATTTGAGCCTATAACTAATCTCTTTGACATTAACATCGTTAATAAACTTTAGAGCAATATCTGCATTCGGAAGACTGGATAGAACTAAAGACGTCATCTCTATTCATTAGGCTTATATTTTCTCAATAACCTAATTTTGTCTTTCATAAAATATTAATGCTTTTGGAAGTCTTGCTCTTAATCCTATTAATTCCTAAGCCAGCCTTTTAAAGTGCAGGAGGAAATATGCAAAGGCAGTCAATTTCACTGAATTATAAATTAAATCACAAAAGGTAAACCTCAGAATCTCAGGATGGCTAAAATGCAGAACTTCATCTGGACATATTTTATCGACTTAAACTAAGCTACGAGGGCCTGGTCCAAGTTTCTGTCCTTGGTTTTGCAGACTTCTGATTTGAGGTCACTGGTAACATGTGAGACACATGTGTTAACAGAAGAAAGTGTGTCTGTGTATTTGCGTGAGTTGGACAAAGATCTGCTCTTCTTTTATAAAATCTTTTGGCTGTGCTGGGTGTCATGTGGGATCTTAGTTCCCCAGCCAAGGATAAAATCCATGCTCCCTGCATTGGAAACACATAAGTCTTAATCACTGGACCACGAGGCAAGTCCAAGACCTGGTCTTAAAAGAAGCAGAGCAGTGGTGGAGCTCTGACTGCTGCAATGAGCCTTTGACAGTTAAACCGAACAGTACAGCATGGGCACTGCGAAAACTGAGGTGTCATGAGGGACGCCCAAGAGGAGAAAGAAGAAGAGTTTGAACCTTGAAGTAGAGGGAGGTGGTTGACACTGATTTTAAAAATACTCTAATTTCAGACATGATGTTTTCCAACTTGGAGCTAGCCAGGTAGACAAACTACAGAAACATCTTAGATTTAAAAAGCCACATGGTTGTATAATCCTATTTTTACTGTAAGCACACTGCTACTTTATCTTCAGCAATGACTGTGAACTCATTTTATTTAATAAGGTAACAGAGAAATCCAAGCCTCCTCCTTCACCCAGTTCACAAATTCACACACAGACACACACATACACACACCGACACTGGTGGTGTGCTCTTCTGAACCAGTCTTCATCCAGTCAATTCATTCCCAGTTTGACAAAGACTTTCCAATAGAATTGGCTAAGGACAGAAGCTGTGAAAGGGGTAAAGCCTACTCTGTTCATATGGTGTCAGACTATAAACCACTGCTCCTGGAAAGGCCCTCAAGGGCTGCCCACACTGGGTCCCAGGATGGTGACCTGCTCGCTGAGCTGGCAGTGACAGCTGTCACCCCATGACCCTAGCTGGCCCCTCTACTTTCATCTTATCTCCAGCACAAGACATCACTGGCTGGCCTACAATGGCTCTGCTCTAGCTGGACAGCTTCTTTCTGAGCTAACACTCAAAATTCGTGGAGTTTAACATCAGACTTCATTACAAGAAAAACCTGGAAAGGTATGAGGATGGGGGATGAGAGCCTGCAGGCTTCTGTTTTCAAGGCATATTTGTGCGGAATAAGGAAAGAGGTGAAGAAGCAGTCCTCCTTTTTCCATGTTAAGTAGGCCAGCTTCCCAAGTCTCACGGCCGGATGGACCGGATCCAGGGTTCAAACAGCTGATCCTTCCCCACCTGTCTCATGGGCGCCCTGGCAGGGGGAGATGACTGCACAGCCCCCGGTGCCTAGCCCAAGGAGGCAGAGGGGAGCCTGGGTGCAGGCGGGGTGTGTGCTCACCTCGTACTCCTCCTTGAAGCCATAGCCCTCGGCACACTTCATCTGTGTGATGTGCTGGAGCAGGTCGGCCACCCGGATGGCGGGGTGCAGCTGTCCAGTCTGGTAGGGCACATCGGCCGGCTCGCGCTTCTTGTACGTGTGCGGCTGCACCAGGCTGCTAGTGTCGCTGGCCATCGTGTGTGTCTCGTCTGGGAAGAGAAGGTCATGGGGAAAGTGAGGGGAACCAGTGGCTATGCCGGGGTCGCTGAGACTCTGATATCCCCTCAACCTACGGCTGCCACGATCCCCGCGATGATTCAGCAAAAAAGAAAAGTTAAATGTCTACAGGTTTAAATGGGGTTGGCCGTACTGGTGGGGATGAGGCAGGAATCTGTTTTTACAAAGCAGTCCAAACGATCTCTAGTTTTCATAAAGCTGATTGGTAAGAATCCTTTAGCCTTCGGGCGCTAAAGTTCACCGAAGTTTCGCTCTGAAACTTCGTCAAGGCCTGGTTCCAAACCAGTCTTGTTGTCCTCTGAAGATTCGTGAACTAGTTTGTATGAAGATGGAAATCAACGAAGTACAAATGTTCTGTGAGCAAAGAAAAAGTGCACAGAATGGGTTGGCTTATAAAGCTAGCGATGAAACCGTGAACTTGATACATGAGATCCAAGATGAAAGGGGTGGGGGAAGAAAGGAATTGGGTTGGATGAGTCACTTTGCATGCTCCAGGATCACAAAGCTGGAAAGACGGTGAATGGACACAGCACTCGTGGGATGATCTATGAGAGCGAACATGCAGGCAACGCACAGCGGAACCAGCTGGCTTTGTCCGGATCTACAGATAAGACACACACCCCCATTCCTTCCACACCTTCTCCATGGAATGGGTGCATGGGGGAACTTACCATTTATAGGCACTTTTAAGAAGATACATATCAGGAGAAAAGAGGAGGAGAAAAAGGAAACAGGGCATAAGCAATAATACTACGTGAATAAGTACAGGTATTTTTTATTTTGTGCTTTAATTTTACAGTTTTCTATTCATAGGTGGTCAGAGGGCAAAGCCTCATTTCTCCCATCACATAAGGATGAAGGTGCTTAATTTCAGCACTCAATAACATTAGGAGGTTAAAATAGTATCATAATTGCTTTTCATCCCCTATGAACCAAGTAATGACTAAATAAGTCTTAGTTGTACTCGACACATTTTCTCACTTAAATTTCTTGAACAAGTCAACCAAATTGTACTATGAAATTAATGTCAGAATTTGGTCAAATAAGCCTTAAGAGGCTATATTTTAATGGAAGGCTCCTAGTAAATTAGATTAATGAATTGCAGAAATTGTAGCTATTAAAAAATGTCTTAGGCAGGATGATGTTATTAGGTTAAGAGTTCCACATTTTACAGGTTAACTCATTACAATGCTGAATCTCTTTAGCCATTTTGATTCAGGGTATGACACATCAAAATATAATGAGAAAGTCACTTAAAATGAGAACATTAAATTGAAACTGGTTTCAGGCATAAAGAGTGAAAACATATAAGAAAAGATATGTTCAATTAAAAAAAAATGACCAGATTGTTTATCAATAGAGAATTCAGCTGCGGGTTTTTGTCTGTTTAAACTGAGAAGTTCAGCTCCCAGGGAAATTTGGTTCAAGGGCACTTGGTGAGCTGGGCCTGGGTTTGGGACCTTCTGTCTGCATCGCAAAGCACCCGGGATGCATGGTATGAAGGGTGGCACACAGGTGTGTAGCTATGTGCTGCTGCTGAAATGGCACCTGATCACTACAAGGTGGCTACAGACACAAAGACGAAATAAAAAAGGTGGTAAGTTGATTTTATGATCTTTTTCCATTTGGATTTGCTTTGAAATTTAGAAATTTATTTGTTCCCATCTCTTAGAATAGTCGCAAATAAACCAGGACATTTTCACATCAGATTTGTTCATTGGCAACCGCCAAGCTCACAAAGGGGGCGTTAGTCTCCCTCCTAAAGCCCTGAATCCCTGGAGCTTTCAGCTGCTCCAGCAGGAAGGTTTGCTCTTTATACTCATATAAATGGAACGTTAATTAGTTTCCCCCCGTGCCTCTCATTCTCTCAGTTTTGTACCTTTTGGGATGAACATAATTAAATGTCCTCCATTGTGGACGGACCTTCTCTTCTAACCTCTCTTAAATGAATCATGTGAGTCTTTCATGTGGATCCACTGGCAATCAGGCAGTGCTCAGACCCCAGGGTGAGGCATTCTGGGAAGTTTTAGGTCTACAGAGTGGCCACCACCGTCACCTTGTGTGTATCACCCACACTGCATGAGGACAGTGTGATCTCACTACTCCGTGGACACGTCTCAGAGTATTTACACACTACCCAGACCATCTAAAATGAGAATACTACTATCAAGTACATAGATACTGACAGCGAAATAGAAGGTCTCTGGTGTGATATCTGTTCTGAAATCAGGTCACCCACACCAGCAGAAAATCTCGATTCCACCAAAATGAGTGATTAGTCAGTTACCTCTGCCTTCTTCAAAAAGAATGATTACAGACAAAATATACCATTTGTCCCTAACTTCCTATAGTTGTTAAAAATGACCCATCTATAATTTTTAAATTAAAAATTATGTATAAGAGGAAATCAGAAATAAAGTTTCTCACTAACATTTCTGATGGTTTTCAAAGAATTGAGAGTTCATTCTACCTACATTCTCTTGTAAACTTTCTCGAATTTTCAATGAGCCAGCTAGAAAAATCTTGAAATGAATGCTGTTTTTGAGGTAGGGAGAGGTCCTACTTATCTACCTACTGATTTGTCTATCATCTATCTATGTTTTGCAAGAAAATGATACAAAGGCATACTAAAGCTTTATACATTAGGGCTGAGCACCTTAGCTTGTGTGAATAAAAGGCACTAGAGGATTTAACTGTGCCAAGCTTTGAGTCACAACAAAACATGCCTTCCTGCAAATTATAATACCACTATTCCCCAAAAGTGCCAGAGTAGATGCACAGCTTAACTTCTTTGCATGGTTTCAAGTGATAATCTACATGACACATAGATTTCACCTTTGCACCCAGTAGTGGGGAACGGACAGTCCCCAAGCACTGCTGTTTGACACACTGGCATGTTGGTACCAGTTCAACATGGTAAACAGCTACTTGTTGATCTGGTTGACTTATTTTTCCCGATGTATATATATATTTTTCTATTTGAATCATCTGGTTCAGTGACTCATTCCCTGTAAAGAAGCCTAGCCAACTTTAAAAGATGTCATTAGTGTTTGTAATAACAAAGCCCTGACTTTAAAAGATGGCATTTGTTTAATAAGCTTATCTAAATCCTGCTGTGAAATCTGAACATTGTCTTGCCTCTGACAATGTGCATCTCAGCCCTACCCCCTCACAGCTCCCCCAAGGTCAGAACATCTACCAGAGGAATCAAGGAATGAATGCCAGCTACACAAAGAAATTGCAAATCTTTGCTTATCAAGAGATTCTGCAAATGTCATCTGCATATAGATTGCATTGTTCGGGTGCCTAAGATTAGCCCCTCACTCATGAAAAGGCTAAAAATGCAGCTTTCTTTCCCTTACTGTCGCTAGTCAAAGGTGCTGGCATTAGTGGGGTTTGCTTGTTAGTCCTCAAAACGACGCAGATAATAAAAAATTCTGGTTTAGTCTATTCTTCACCTTCTGTCTGAGTTCTTTTTTTCCCCTCAGGCAACAAACTGGCTTAAACAAGCCCAGAAAACATCATACGGGGGAAAAAAAAACACCCTCTACATAAAAATCGTAACAACTTAAGAGAAAGAGAAGCACAGGGGGAAAAATTATGTTGCCAAGATATAAACCCTTGAAAGGAGAGTTATGAAGAAGGAAATGGCAACCCACTCCAGTAGTCTTGCTGGGAAAATCCCAGGGACAGAGGAGCCTGGAGGGCTGCAGTCCATGGAGTCACAGAGTCGGACACAGCTGAGTGACTGAGCGTGGAGAATTAGGAAGCAGGCCTGGCACAGCGGAGGGTGGAGCCCCGTCTACGACGGACGGTTGTGCACCGGGAAGTCATCCCTATGGTGCTCCTTCTCGGGAAGGTTAGTGGTAGGAAGAAAGCAGCCTGGTGCACCTGGTTATGGTCTCAAAGACAACAGCCGCTCATGCTTGTTTGGTTCCATCACGGCTTCGTAACACCATTTCTCCTCCCCCTCCTTGTATTTGGACAAATGGGATTTTTTTCTTTATCTCCCACTGGGAACACTTCCTACTTTCCTTGCATTCTGCCCGAAGGGGCTAACATTTTATATCATTTCCAGTGACATCCCACACCTCGTAAACCATGTGATTATAAAGTGTCACCTTGTCATTCTGCTGTTGAGACCATCGGCTCCTCTGAAACCCCACTGTGTGACAGACACTTGGAAACGCTGGGGGTGCCCTGGGTGGCTCCGAGGAGGGGGCCTAAACTCTACTGTGATTTTTTTTTTTTTTGCATAATGTTTGGCATAATTAGAAAAATGCTATTTTTGAAACAGCGGTTTTTAGTGCTCAGCAGTAAATGACAATAATAATGAGCTATTTCCACATTTAAGGCTGTCACACTGGACAGACTTCAGATCTTACAGCTGAGTTTGGACATGCTGTGATTTTTCCTTGGGATCAAAACTGACTGCAAATTCTGAACCTGGAAAAGGAGAATGCTAGAGCTGGGTTCACTCATTGGAACCTTTTGGTATCATTCCCAGAACACACGCAGCAAACCCTTCTTATCAATCGGGACTGTTTGGAGAGTCTTTTTGTTATGCGCCCATCCCCGCCCCTCCATACCAGCCACCACCCCCTGTCCTGGTTACAACTCCTGCATCAAACTCCCGTCTCCTACAGAGCGACCACTGACTTTTGAAATTACTCCTGTAATGAACTGTGATAAAGGGAAATGTTCTCACCTAAAATTGCAGTTGGCACAAATGGGTCTGTCATACACCGTAAGCAGGTCAATGCAGAGAAAGTAAAAAGAGAGAGAACAGTGAATGATTGATGAAAGGCCCCCCTCCCAGTCTTCCCGTAGAAGCCACAGAAAGCATCGGGTTACAGCACATCAAACATAGTAAGCTCCTCAAGCATCTTGGGCAGCAAAGTGAGCCCTGGGTGACTCTGAGTGCTCGGGGTGATGAAGAGATGCAACAGCGGAAAGATCCGTTACCTGGGTAATAGGAGTTGGGCACCGATGTGCTCAGGGTATTGGTTTTCATAGTGAAGGACGATGGTGAAGACACAGCTGTAAATGAGAGACAGGTGTTTCAGTGTGGGCAGAGAGGCAACATCTGAAAATACGGCCCTGAGGTCACGCATGGGGAAACCGGGCTGGGTAGACTGTGGACCACAGAAACATGAGAGGTTCACCTGCGTCTCTGTGATGGATATCGTCCCTCTCCACCTGCTCTGCGGAGTCACTTGTGCTTTAGAGCAGTGGTCCCCAACCTTTTTGGCCCCAGGGACTGGTTTCGTGAAAGGTAATTCTATCACGGACTGGGGGTGGGAGGGATGGTTTGGGGATGATTCAAGCACATTGCATTTATTGTGCACTTCATTTCTATTATATTACATCAGCTCCACCTCAGATCATCATCCTGGAGGTTGGGGACCCTTACTTTAGAGGACATGTACCCTTTCATCACATAAAAGACTTTCTGACCCCATAAATGAAGGAAAATACCCACGACCACAGCCCCTTTCTGGATGTAGAAATTTATTACTCTCCCTTTTGACCCCTAGCCTTTGCTTATAGGGGGTTTCCCTAGTGGCTCACACTGGTAAAGGATCCGCCTGCAACGCAAGAGATTGAGGTTGGATCCCTGAGTTGGAAAGATTCCCTGATGAAGAGAATGGCAACCCACTTCAGTATTCTTGCCTGGAGAACTCCATGGACAGAGGAGCCTGGTGGGCTACAGTCCATGGGGTCACAAAGAGTCGGACATAACACAAGCAGTGAACACTTTCACTTTTTTCACTTTGCTTGTAGAATTTTACCAAATGCTCAGCTGATTATTTACAACTAAGAGGATGAGGATGTGTCTACACGTGGCTTTTGGAGAATATTCCAAATGTCAATGTTTTTGTAATTTGCTGAATCCTCACCTTTCTCCATCAGAGGGCAGACACACTGAAACAATACTCACAGAAAACTAGTCAATCTAATCACACTAGGACCACAGCCTTGTCTAACTAAATGAAACTAAGCCATGCCCGTGCGGGCAACCCAAGATGGGCGGGTCATGGTGGAGAGATCTGACAGAATGTGGTCCACTGGAGAAGGGAATGGCAAACCACTTCAGTATTCTTGCCTTGAGAACCCCATGAACAGTATGAAAAGGCAAAATGATAGGATACTGAAAGAGGAACTCCCCAGGTCAGTAGGGGCCCAATATGCTACTGGAGATCAGTGGAGAAATAACTCCAGAAAGAATGAAGGGATGGAGCCAAAACAAAAACAATACCCAGCTGTGGATGTGTCTGGTGATAGAAGCAAGGTCTGATGCTGTAAAGAGCAGTATTGCATAGGAACCTGGAATGTTAGGACCATGCTGCTGCTGCTGCTAAATCACTTCAGTCGTGTCCGACTCTGTGAGACCCCATAGACGGCAGCCCACCAGGCTTCCCATCCCTGGGATTCTCCAGGCAAGAACAGTGGAGTGGGTTGCCATTTCCTTCTCCAATGCATGAAAGTGAAAAGTGAAAGTGAAGTTGCTCAGTCGTGTCTGACTCTAGCGACCCCATGGACTGCAGCCTACCAGGCTCCTCCATCCATGGGATTTTCCAGGCAAAAGTACTGGAGGACCATGAATCAAGGCAAATTGGAAGTGGTCAAACAAGAGATGGCAAGAGTGAATGTCGACATTCTAGGAATCAGCGAACTGAAAGGGACTAGAATGGGTGAATTTAACTCAGATGACCATTATATCTACTACTGTGGGCAGGAATCCCTCAGAAGAAATGGAGTAGCCATCATGGTCAACAAAAGAGTCCAAAATGCAGTACTTGGATGCAATCTCAAAAATGACAGAAAAATCTCTGTTAGTTTCCAAGGCAAACCATTCAATATCACAGTAATCCAAGTCTATGCCCCAACCAGTAATGCTGAAGAAGCTGAAGTTGAACGGTCCTATGAAGACCTACAAGACCTTTTAGAACTAACACCCAAAAAAGATGTCCTTTTCATTATAGGAGACTGGAATGCAAAAGTAGGAAGTCAAGAAACACCTGGAGTAACAGGCAAATTTGGCCTTGGAATACGGAATGAAGCAGGGCAAAGACTAATAGAGTTTTGCCAAGAAAATGCACTCATCATAGCAAACACCCTCTTCCAACAATACAAGAGAAGACTACACATGGACATCACCAGATGGTCAACACCAAAATCAGATTGATTATATTCTTTGCAGCCAAAGATGGAGAAGCTCTATACAGTCAACAAAAACAAGACCAGGAGCTGAATGTGGCTCAGATCATGAACTCCTTATTGCCAAATTCAGACTTAAATTGAAGAAAGTAGGGAAATCTACTAGATCATTCAGGTATGACCAAAATCAAATCCCTTATGATTATACAGTGGAAGTGAGAAATAGATTTAAGGGCCTAGATCTGATGAGTGCTTGATGAACTGTGGAATGAGGTTCGTGACATTGTACAGGAGACAGAGATCAAGACCATCCCCATGGAAAAGAAATGCAAACAAGCAAAATGGCTGTTTGGGGAGGCCTTACAAATAGCTATGAAAAGAAGGGAAGCGAAAAGCAAAGGAGAAAAGGAAAGATATAAGCATCCAAATGCAGAGTTCCAAAGAATAGCAAGAAGAGATAAGAAAGCCTTACTCAGTGATCAGTGCAAAGAAATAGAGGAAAACAACAGAATGGGAAAGACTAGAGATCTCTTCAAGAAAATTAGAGATACCAAGGGAACATTTCATGCAAAGATGGGCTCGATAAAGGACAGAAATGGTATGGATCTAACAGAAGCAGAAGATATTAAGAAGAGGTGGCAAGAATACACAGAAGAACTGTACAGAAAAGATCTTTATGACCCAGATAATCACGATGGTATGATCACTCACCTAGAGCCAGACATCCTGGAATGTGAAGTCAAGTGGGCCTTAGAAAGCATCACTACAAACAAAGCTAGTGGAGGTGATGGAATTCCAGTTGAGCTATTTCAAATCCTGAAAGATGATGCTGTGAAAGTGCTGCACTCAATACGTCAGCAAATTTGGAAAACTCAGCAGTGGCCACAGGACTGGAAAAGGTCAGTTTTCATTCCAATCCCAAAGAAAGGCAATGCCAAAGAATGCTCAAACTACCACACAATTGCACTCATCTCACACGCTAGTAAAGTAATGCTCAAAATTCTCCAAGCCAGGCTTCAGCAATACGTGAACCATGAACTTTCTGATGTTTAAGCTGGTTTTAGAAAAGGCAGAGGAACCAGAGATCAAATTGCCAACATCCTCTGGATCAAGGAAAAAGCAAGAGAGTTCCAGAAAAACATCTATTTCTGCTTTATTGACTATGCCAAAGCCTTTGACTCTGTGGATCACAAGAAACTGTGGAAAATTCTGAAAGAGATGGGAATACCAGACCACCTGACCTGCCTCTTGAGAAACCTATATGCAGGTCAGGAAGCAACAGTTAGAACTGGATATGGAACAATAGACTGGTTCCAAATAGGAAAAGGAGTATATCAAGGCTGTATATTGTCACCCTGATTATTTAACTTCTATGCAGAGTACATCACGAGAAACGCTAGACTGGAAGAAGCACAAGCTGGAATGAAGATTGCCGGGAGAAATATCAATAACCTCAGATATGCAGATGACACCACCCTTATGGCAGAAAGTGAAGAGGAACTAAAAAGCCTCTTGATGAAGGTGAAAGTGGAGAGTGAAAAAGTTGGCTTAAAGCTCAACATTCAGAAAACAAAGATCATGGCATCTGGTCCCATCACTTCATGGGAAATAGATGGGGAAACAGTGGAAACAGTGTCAGACTTTATTTTTGGGGGCTCCAAAATCACTGTAGATAGTGATTGCAGCCATGAAATTAAAAGATGCTTGCTCCTTGGAAGGAAGATTATGACCAACCTAGATAGCATATTCAAAAGCAGAGACATTACTTTGCCAACAAAGGTCCATCTAGTCAAGGCTATGGTTTTTCCTGTGGTCATGTATGGATGTGAGAGCTGGACTATGAAGAAGGCTGAGCGCCGAAGAATTGATGCTTTTGAACTGTGGTGTTGGAGAAGACTCTTGAGAGTCCCTTGGACTACAAGAAGATCCAACCAGTCCATTCTGAAGGAGATCAGCCCTGGGATTTCTTTGGAGGCTGCTACTGCTGCTGCTAAGTCGCTTCAGTCGTGTCCGACTCTGTGCGATCCCATAGACAGAAGCTCACCAGGCTCCCCCGTCCCTGGGATTCTCCAGGCAAGAACACTGGAGTGGGTTGCCATTTCCTTCTCCAATGCATGAAAGTGAAAAGTGAAAGTGAAGTCGCTCAGTCGTGTCCGACTCTTAGCGACCCCATGGACTGGAGACTACCAGGCTCCTCCGTCCATGGGATTTTCCAGGCAAAAGTACTGGGGTGGGGTGCCATTGCCTTCCCCGTTTCTTTGGAGGGAATGATGCTAAAGCTGAAACTCCAGTACTTTGGCCACCTCATGCGAAGAGTTGACTCACTGGAAAAGACTCTGAGCTGGGAGGGATTGGGGGCAGGAGGAGAAGGGGATGCCAGAGGATGAGATGGCTGGATGGCATCACTGACTCGATGGACGTGAGTCTGAGTGAACTCTGGGAGTTGGTGATGGACCGGGAGGCCTGGCGTGCTGCGATTCATGGGGTCGCAAAGAGTCGGACATGACTGAGCGACTGAACTGAACTGAACACCTTTCTCCTATTTTGGATACTGAGAGAACATTTCACAATGTTCTATTTTATGAAAAATAATGATGTTCCATATGTGTTTTTTTTAACATGAAAGCTGCATGCCTACACATTGTCCTCAGTTCAGTTCAGTCGTTCAGTCGTGTCTGACTCTTTGTGACCCCATGAATCGCAGCACGCCAGGCTTCCCGGTCCATCACCAACTCCCAGAGTTCACTCAGATTCACTTCCATTGAGTCAGTGATACTATCCAGCCATCTCATCCTTTGTCGTCCCCTTCTCCTCCTGCCCCCAACATTGTCCTATTAGGGCTTAAATCCTTAAAAACTTGCTTATTTCTTTTGAAATCTTCCTCTGAAACACTCAAGCTGTAACTATTTACACCTTCTCTTTCCACCATTATTAAGAGGTAAAGCCAATCCCATCCAATTTATCTGATCCCATTGCAAGTGGATATTTCCTATTTTTAAAGTAGTTTAACTCTCTTCAACATCTTAATTGATTAGTGCTTTAAAAACACTTTAATTTCATTAAAACATAAGGATAAATGATTTGAATGTGCTTAAGTGCACAGGCTGGTTGATGTAAGTCTAAACTTTAATTCCTCCAATGTAGTTTCATGGCTTATTTGGTGCTGACATCCTGATTAGGACACTAATTAATACCACTTGTGTGTGTGCTCAGGCATGTCTGACTCTTGTGACCCCATGGAGTGTATGTAGCCTGCCAGGCTCCTCTGTCCATGGGATTTTTCAGGCGAGAATACTGGAGTGGGTTGCCATTTCCTACTCCAGGGGATCTTCCCCACCCAGGGATTGAACCCACAGCTCCTGCATTGGTAGGCAGTTTCTTTACCTGTTGAGCCATTGGGGAATCCCTTAATGCCACTTACACAGGTGTTAAATGGGCCACTACCAACCAAGTCCCTGTGGTGACTGCATCTTATCTTTATTCTGATGACACGCTGATACATTTTCATTATCTTGGAGTAGTTCCCTTTCAGACAATGGTTTTTCCTGTGTTATGTTTTCGAAGTACTGAATTAGTGAATGACAGAACTGGAACCTAGGCTGCCTGTCATTTATATTTTGCTAAAATAAAGAAGCATCACACTTATGATGCATGTTTATGGTAAATCTCCAGGAAAGAAAAAAAAAGAGAGTGACTGATAAAAATAAGGACAAAAAAACCCTGAGTAACATGCCAGGGTCAGGAAGTAAAATGCCTGTTACCTGCTGACATTTGTATTTGTTTTGTAAAAATGTGCAAAATACAATGTGCAGATACAAAATAACTATGTCTATTTTGACCTTTAAAAATGTATTTAGAAACTTTTTTGTATAAAGATTAAACCCACCCCCACTCTCCATAACTATTTCCCCCTTGTTTTCTGCACATCTCCTGTTTGCTTTGGTGGACAGATTATTCCACACTGTTACAAATGTGCTCAGACTTATTTTTAAATTCTCCAACCTCAGTTTTCTCACTGTCTCATTCCTAAAAGGTACTCACCTCCCAACCCTGCAAGATCTCAAACATGCCCAGGCTTGCACTAGGTTTAAGGCTAGAAGTCTAGTGGTCCAATGAGTACATTTCCTGAAAGTTTCCTCCTCCAGTAATTGTTCTCATACGATAAAGGCATTGGGCTTCCCCGGTGGCTCAGTGGTAAAAAATCTGCCTGCAATGCTGGAGCCACAGGAGATACTGGTTTGATCCCTTGGTGGAGAAGATCCCCTGGAGAAGGGAATGGCAACCCACTCCAGTATTTTTGCCTGAAGAATTCTATGGACTGAGAAGCCTGGAGGGCTACAGTCCACAGGGTCGCAAAGAGTCGGACTGAAGTGACATAGCACCCATGCACGCACAGCACACGTTAAAGGCGTTAAGAGAATGTGATGATGACAGAGTTTACCATTAGGGTCCCTGTGGATGGGATTCCATGAGACCCACCCATTGCTCAGAGAGTGGGAAAGAAAGCTTCTTCCTGTATCTCCTCCACTGGCTGCACGGATGGGAGAAACAAGTAATCCCTCATGGCCAGCAAGCCCCAAGCTGCCTCCAAGTCTGCAACAGCCCTTTGGATTGGAGCAATTTTGGAATCCCACAGATACATTCATTTTTAAAAAAGGCAATGCCAAACTAAATATCCTACCCAGAGGCAAATACCTTCTATTGCTCAAACTTCCAAAGCCTAGAAACTCTTAACGGAGGTTTCTGCTCTTTGGGTAAGTAAGCCCAGGTAAATTTATTTGTGAGCAATTTCACCATGACACAGAAGATTTGGAACATAAACAAGTGATCCTGGAAAGAGAGGATGTGAATCCAAATGGTCCCTCCACACCGATGTTCAAGAAATAACTTGTTCAGTCGTTCAATCCTATCCGACTCTTTGCAACCCCATGGACTACAGCACACCAGGCTTCCCTGTCCTTCACTATCTCCCAGAGCTTGCTCAAACTCATGTCCATTGAGTCCATTGAGATGCCATCCACCGTCTCATCTTCTGTCACCCCCCAACACAAATTCTCATCTTGTCTGTTGTGGGAAGGACTTCTCCCCTCAACCCTCCCACCCAACAAATGCATCCTCAGTTGCTTTACTTTGGCAGTGCATTACATACTTTCGAAATGAAAAAGATAGTATTTGCTACAAAAAAGCAAAGAAAAGTCTCCAAAAAAGGAAGGAATTTGTGGTAAACCTAGGTACCTCAGACTCTGCCACCTACACTGAAAATAACACAAAAGGGCAAAGGACAGTGACCACGGATGAGGAGTGCGTCCCACCCGCTCAGGTGAGAGCAGTGTGCGCTGAAGTCCTGTGCCAGAGAGTGGGGGTTGCACGTGGATAAATAAATGTAGGACCTCTACCTGGGACAAGGTGGACAAGCGTAGCCACTGTGGAAAGAAAAAAGCAGGCCTTTCTATGAAGCTTTGCTGCACGTGGCGGGGAAAGGCAGGTGTGGGAGGAGACGGAGAAGGAACCACGTTGTGTGTGATGTGGGGAGGGCGCTGGCGGAGATGCTGATCGGAACACCCCAGGAGGGTGGTCAGGACAGGTGTGAGCACTGCACTGGGACCAGCCCTCTTCCAGCAGAGGCTGGGGGTCTGTGCCAAGCCCCTACCTTTATTTTTTTACTGCTGGTGACAGCTCCCTTTAATCCATCCTGTTGTTGTCCAGCATCCTGATTTAATGCAGCCTGGGTTGGCAGCAGCCTTGGGGCATGAATTTCATGAAGTGAGGAGACCTCTGACCTTGAACCCAGCAGGGCTGGGAACCACATCATCAGGCACAGCTTGTGGATTTATCTAGGTCCCCAGAAAGATCACTGGGAGATGAGGCCAGAAATACTGTCTGTATTTCCAACAATCCGTGTAATTGTTAGCTTCCTAAAATAGTGCCCTGTACCTCGATGGCAGGTGGTAGGACGGGAAGGTGTTAGCTGCGCTCCCTTTACCCACCTGGTGTGAGACGTAAGCCTTTTGAAGTGGAAATACAGTTTAACTTATTAATTGCCACTAATAGCCCTGTAATAAAGGCAGAACGTGTCAGCTAAACAAATAAACAATTAGCTTGTTACTGCCATTTAGTGAGCTGTTTTATAACAGGCTTCCCCCGTGTGGTTCCACACCTGGCTCGCTCACAAACAGGAGCTGAGAACAGCAGGGAGGGTGGGAAGCAGGTGCTTCCGTGGGCGGGGAGGGCCGCCTTGTTGTCAGAGCTCTCAGGTCTTTACAGACACGTGGCCGTGGTTGCCTGTGCTCTGACCTGGTCCCATTCCCCGCTCCCGCAGCATCGTTCCTAAGCTGCCATGACACATGGGGATGTGTCCAGCATCATCTGAAGGGACTGGCGAAACCAACAGAGCCTAAGGATCGTCTAGGGACGTTTTGTTTCCTAACCCCCAGACCCCAGAGGTGCCCCAAAGGCGGGAAGGGAGCCCACTCACATCTCCCGTTGAGGTTGTGCGTGTCCATGAAGGAGAAGGCCTCGTCGCAGCTGGTGCCCTGCTCGGCATAGCTCTTGTCCATGGAGCTCACCATCACCGTCATCTCCTGTCGTGTGCTGCTCATTGTCTCCTTCCGCTTCTGGGCCAGTTTCCTTGGGACAGAGAGTTCGTTATGTAGACACATGCAAGGATGGACCATGTGCCCTGACTGGTGATTGAGAGTCACTCGTATGGAATCAATGGTGTTCACGCTGGAGGAGGCTGCCAGGAGCCTGCATGGGACACAGCCCTCTGACCCTCAGATGGCTGTGACATTGGACCTAACCTCAAATGAACCCAGAGTGGTTCTCCATCAGTGCTGGTCAACAGGGCAGAAGGATAAAAAGAAAAGGCAAGTTGTTGGCTTTCCTGCAGGTCTGTAGAAGAATGAGTCCCCGGACTTTCCCCAGCCCCTTGGTGAACGAGAGGCAAAAAGGCCTTGGAAGGCAGGGAGAACTCCAGGTCTTTGGGAGACAAAGGTTAAACGTTAGCCTTTGAATCATTCTCATTAACCACCAGAAGCTCATAATCTTTTAAGTTACAAGGACCAGGACAAAAGCTATAAAACCTAAGGGAAACTGACATTCACATACATGGATAAAACACACTTTATAGCTCTTACTACTGGAGGTTTTTGATGCATCCAGGATAGACAAGAATAGAATTAGAGATGCTTAAGAAGGTATAAAGCGAGAAGCTTTAAGAAGACCGTAGCACCGTAAAACCAAAAGTACGATGTCCTAAATATTCTAATTCTGCTTAAGCACTTAGCAGCGTTTACACAAGAAAGCAGCAGCTATTTCTAGTAAATCATCTTGACTCTGACTGACCCAGGACATGGCACAATTTAAAATGAGCCGCATAATCAAAATCACCCCCATATTCGGTGATTACTAATGCAGTGTGAGGCGTTGACAACATCAGACCATATGGATAACCTTTATTTTCATTTCCAAATGCCACATAATCCAAATGCTTTCTTGCCTGTAGTTATAATAATCTTTTGATTCATACTTAGAAGGCAGAACATTAATAAGTTGCCCCTTTTTTATTGCTAAAAGTTGTTGTGGAAAAAAGATACATTTTTAAATAGAAAAATGAAAATGATCTATAACTTCTATGACAACGTTAAAGTTGTAAAGATGGGAATATAAATTGGTGTAGCCACTGTGGAGAATGGTATGGAGTCTCCTCAAAAATCTAAATAGAGCTACCATATGATCCAGCAATCCCACTCCTGGGCATACATCTGATGTATGCATTCTAATTCTAAAAGATACATACACCCCAATATTTATAGCAGCACTATTCACAACAGCCAGGACATGGAGGCAACCTAAGTGTCCATTGACAGATGAATGGATAAATATATATATATAATCCCAGGCAAGAATACTGGAGTGGGTTGCCATTTCCTTCTCCAGGGGATCTTTCCAACTCAGGGATTGAGCCTGGGTCTCCTGCCTTGCAGGTGGATTCTTTACCATCTGAGCCACCAGGGAACTCCTCCCACCACACACAATATCTGAATATTACTCAGCCATAAAAAAGAATAAAACAATGCCATTTGCAGCAACATAGGTGGATGTAGAGATTACCATACCAAGTGAAATCAGTCAGAGAAAGACAAATATCACATGATCTCACTGATATGGGGACTTCCTGGTGGCTCAGATGGTGTAGACTATGCCTGCTATGTGAGACACCGGCGTTCCCTCTCTGGGTCAGGAAGATCCCCTGGAGAAGGGAATGGCAACCTACTCCAGTATTCTTGCCTGGAGAATCCCAGGGACAGGGGAGCCTGGTGGGGTACAGTCCAGGGGGTAGCTTATACATGGAATATATAAATGATAGAAATGAACTTATTCGTAGGACAGAAATAGACTTACAGACATAGAAAACAAACTTATAGTTATCAAAGGGAAGGTGGGAGGGGTAAGTTAGAAGTTTGAGATTTACATATACACACTATTATATATAAAACAGATATCCAACAAGGACCCACTATATAGCACATGGAACTATAGTCAGTATCTTATAATAACCTATAATGGAAAAGTCTAAAAAAGAATATGTATATTCATATCTTCATACATATATATGTGTATATATATATGTGTATATATATGTGTGTATATATATAAATATATATATATATATATATATAACTGAATCATTTTGCTGTACGCCTGAAACTAACAAGCATGGTAAGTCAACTATATTTCAAAATAATTTTTTTGAGATTATGTGTTTACAGTAAAAAGTTGTAAAGATGTTGCAAAGTAAGCGGCATGATTCCTCTAGGTGTCAGCTTGCCGAACCTGCTCGTCTTCCCCAGGCCCCCCTTTTCTCCAGACCATCACGTGAGTCTGAGAGGCAGAATGCGGGCTTGGATATTCTCAACAGGTATTCTGGGCAGAGGCACCACTGACTCCAGGTCTACAGCTGCAGTTATGACAATACGATTTCTCTCCACCTCCGAGTCTGCCAGCTCACTGGAAAAGCACTCTTAAGCCAGGTTTCCCCAGGAGCACTAAAGTGGAGGCCGGAGATAATTAGCACCATTATTCAGGCATAAACACCCCCTTTTTGCTGGAATTTCTTTAATGTGCTTCGGGCTGATTTATGCAGATAACTGCCTCAGCCTTCTCTTCTGTTCTGCCTATGAAGAGAGACACGGTCAAGTTTGCCAGACCTCCCTCCCTCTCTGTCTTCTCTTGTGTTTCTCTAATCCTTTCAGGTTAGGAGATGGCATTGAAAGTGCTTCTTACCCCTGGTGGGATGAGGTGGTGGAGGGGGTGTGTGCGCAACAATAAAAGCCAAGCTTGTTCCGGAAAGATCTTTCTCCTTTCTCATCTCCCCGTGTATGAACTAACTTCAGTGAGGTCATGCTACACACCCCACTGCTGATCTTCCTGAAGCACAAAAGCAGGCCATTACGGACTGGCGAGAACCTACTCAGACCAAGCAGAGGTCCAGTCTGGAGACTCACAGCTTTAAGCTCATGTTCATTAATCATACATTATGTGCCTGTGAATTGTTAAAACCCGCCTCCCACGTCCTCAGCAAGCCTTCCTGCATTAACCTCACCATTTGACCACAGACACAGACATCTCACTGGGAGCCAGGCAGGCCTCACAAGGGAATGAAACAGGCCTAAGACGATAAGGAGTGGTGGGTGCTGGAGAAGTGGAAGGGGAGACAGCCACTCAGCTCCAGAGGCTGGATGCCCCATAGAGGGCCCAGACGTTGTAAATCAGGAGAAACCCCAAATTCAGATTTTATAGGAATTGAATTTTAAGTATTGTCAAATAATTCAAATTAAAAAATTAAAAAGACTATGTGGTCCAAACAAAGCATGTTTTTGGACACTTCTGCTCTCTGCTAATACATACTTAGGAACTTAATTGTGTTGGAAAGGAAGAGTGTGGAAACCGCCATATAATGCACAGCTACTGTGTGGCAGTGCTCTGCAAGGGTACTCTCATTTAATCCTAATAATGGTAAATAATCTGCCTGCAATGTGGGAGACCTAGGTTCGATCCCTGGGTCGGGAAGATCCCTGGAGTAGGAAATGGCAACCCACTCCAGTATTCTTGCCTGGACAATTTCATGGACAGAGGAGCCTGGCAAGCTAAAGTCCATGAGATCGCAAAGAGCAGGACATGACTGAGCAACTAACACTCTGACTTTCACTCTTTTCAACCTGATAAGAGCTATTCTTACTTCTCATTTTATAGATGAAGGAGCTGAGTCTCAAGAAGTTAAACTACCCAAATTGTGGAGCTGGAATCACACCCCAGATCTCTCTTGACCCCAAAAGTACTCATTCTAGAACAATGTGCTTTGTCTAACAAAGTGTTTCATTAATTTACATTTCCATACAAGTTACATTATAATTTTCACCAAATTGCTTTCAGGTGTGAATACTCTATCACCTCATGACTAAATATTATGCACTGTAAAAAGCAGGAATTAACAAAAAAAAAGTAGCTGAATTAACAATTGTCATGCTGCTAAGTCACTTCAGTCGTGTCCAACTCTGTGTGACCCTATGGACTGCAGCCTACCAGGCTTCTCTGTCTATGGGATTCTCCAGGGAAGAACACTGGAGTGGGTTGCCATTTCCTTCTCCAATGTACCAAAGTGGAAAGTGAAAGTGAAGTCGCTCGGTCGTGTCTGACTCTTAGCGACCCCATGGACTGCAGCCTCCCAGTCTCCTTCGTCCATGGGATTTTCTGGGCAACAGTACTGGAGTGGGGTGCCATCGCCTTCTCCAACAATTGTCATAGCAAAGGATTAGAAAAGAGTTTATCTACAACCTACTAATCAAAAGCAGCTTGCTTGGCCACAGAGATTATGAGTCACTACTTGGGATTTTTTGTTTTTCCTCATATATAATTAAATGCTGTATTCCATAATTAAGATGGTTGAGGAAAGTTAGATTTAGAATTGAGGGTTGGGAATGACTGGATAAATTGAAATTTAGTCTCTTTATTTTTTTTCGCTATTTCTCTTTTGGACTTTGTGTTTCAGATATTTTTTTTTTTTTCCTCAAGTGAAAACTTTTAAAACTGTCAGAAAAACATTGTGAACTTAATGAAATAGTGTTTTATGCAGGAAAACTCCTAAAGTGGAGGCAATTTTTCTTTGCGATCTTATCTAAAGACACAGGTAAATTTATTTTCTATTTTGGTTTTTAAGAAATGGTTTGTCTGAAATATTTAAACTTCCAATCTCTAAATTTGGATTGCATGAATCTCAAAGACCTTAGTAATAACAACAACAAAATGTTCTTATAGACATCAATGGAGCATAAAAAATTAAGGAGAAGACTTCGGTTTATTGTTGGATATGAAGGAGCTTGGAGGTCATTGCTCTGTCCTAAAAACAAGTAAAAAAGCTGAACAGACAATTGTTTGACTTAACTTGTAAGATAATTGATGTCACAGGGCAAATGACTGTCCCTTGAATTACAAACATGCGGATATAGAGAATCACAACTCAGCAGAGCAGAAACGCATGAGCAGAAATCTATGTGAGAATCAGCACTGGGGCAGAAAAATCCAAACTGTAATTGAATTACTGAAGGCTCAGTGTGGATCAGTCTGAGACTTAAAAACTCCAGCAGGGTCCAGACTTTAGGGGGACCTCACACCTTTTTGAATTTTATCTTCAGGAGCCCTACCTGGTTCTCAAAGAAAAGACTGGAGGAAAAAAAAATCACCTCTGCTTTCAGCAGCAGGAGGAGGAAGTAGCCAATTTGAAATACGTTTAAAGCATTCTATGCTTTTTAAAATAGTTGCCCTCAAGAATATTATTTTCCTACAAGCTAACCTGTTGTGGTTTTATCAGAGCCCTAACCAATCTGGAGAAGGCGATGGCACCCAACTCCAGGACTCTTGCCTGGAAAATCCCACGGATGGAGGAGCCTGGTAGGCTGCAGTCCATGGGGTCGCTAAGAGTCGGACACGACTGAGCGACTTCCCTTTCATTTTTCACTTTCATGCATTGGAGAAGGAAATGGCAACCCACTCCAGTGTTCTTGCCTGGAGAATCCCAGGGACAGGGGAGCCTGGTGGGCTTCTGCCTATGGGGTCACATAGAGTTGGACACAACTGAAGCGACTTAGCAGCAGCAGCAACCAATCTGGGGGAAGGAAAGTTATCCAAACCCAGCCCCTTCCAGCCTCCTGTCTATCCAAGGAGGGGGCTACTGAAGTGCCTGTGAAGGTCACAGCTCAGGACACAAATTCACTAAAAGGTTGAGACTCAAATGTGGGTCTCCTTGCCTCTCCAATACCTTACTATCATGTGACTAAAGACCTATTTGCAGAAGTCCCTTTTCCCTGGTACATCAAGTTTGGACATGAGTAAAAAAATTACAAGGCAAACTAAAAGGCAAACAACACAGTTTAGAGACAGAAGAACCACTGGGATAAGGCTCATATGGCAGGGATGGTGGAATCATCAGACTGGGAATTTAAAATAACTATGAGTTATAGGCTAAAGGATCTAATGGATAAGAAGACAACACTCAAGAATAGATGGAAAACAAAAGAAGCAAAAGCATATCACCAAGTGAAAGAGATCAATCTGAAAAGGTTCTCTATACTTTATGCTTGATTTTGCTGTAAACCTAAAACTTCTCTAAAAAATAAATTCTATCAAAAAACCCTGTATGCGAGACAGCAAAAGAGACACAGATGTATAGAACAGTCTTTTGGACTCTGTGGGACAGGGAGAGAGGGGATGATTTGGGAGAATGGCATTAAAACATGTATAATATCATATAAGAAATGAATCACCAGTCCAGGTTCAATGCAGGATACAGGAAGCTTGGGGCTGGTGCACTGGGATGACCCAGAGGGATGGTATGGGGAGGGAGGTGGGAGAGGGGTTCAGGATGGGGAACACGTGTACACCCGTGGCAGATTCATGTTGATGTATGGCAAAACCAATACAATATTGTAAAGTAAAAAATAATAATAATAATAAAAAAATAAAAAATAAATAAAATAAAAGGGAGAGAATGTAAAAAAACCCAAAAAACCCTACAATACTGCTTGGGAAAAAATTAAAAGGGAGGAAAAACAGTTATAGCCCTAAATTTCCCAACTAGAACATAAGAGGAGAAGGAAAGAAATGTGGGATGAAGTCAAATGAAAAGGATGGCCCTTCATGCATATTCTATTCAAATATTCTCTTATATTTCTTTCCTGGCATAAAAATAAAAACAAGAAACAAGGGCAAGGGAAAGGGGAGAGAAATCCTTGGCAAGTTATTAACTATGTGACAGGCATGAATCAGAGTCGGTAAAGAGAACATGGTGAAGAACGATGTCTTCAGCATCGTGTCCTATGGGAGAAGAGAAGCAGGACAATGGCCACCAGTTAGGAGACCCAAGTGTAGCACGGGTGGGGGAAAAACAGAAATAACTCTTCCTTCTCCTCGTTTCCTCCCTGAACCTGAACTGAGTGGAGTTTCTCAGAGGATCAGGATAGGGGCAGATTCAAGGGGAAGGAATACAAAGGTCAACTTCAGTTCAGACCTAAGTCTCACCCATGGTTAACTGCAACTCAGGGTTATAGGACATGATTCCCCAACTAGCCTGACTTGTCCATCTCTATTAGAGGCCCTGCCATGTTGGGTTATACCAACAGAGACTGTGACAGACAAAAATTGGTAACACTGACCTGAAGGTCAATGCTTGGTTATAAAAAAGGCGTCTTCATTTTTAAATGATCTGTCATTTGAAAGTCTACAGGGCAGGCAAAACTTGAGGATTTGCAGATCGCATACAGACATAAGAAGGGAAAGGCAAAGGGCTTTCTGGTTCTGGATTCTACAATTAAGTGTGTGCTTCGACTTAATTAAGGATGGGGGCAGAGGCTGGAACGGAGAAGAAGTATTTAATTTTTCCTCACAGTAGGGAAGAAATAGATATTGGTTGAGTCAAAGAATGCATACATTATACCAAATTGCCAAGATTCAGCTGAATAAACCTCAATGAATAGGGAGCTGTCATCTCAAAGATGGATCTGTGAGGGCTACCAGATGATATTGTTTTTAAAGGTAAAATGTTAAGGAAAAGGAAACAAATGGTCCTACATTTTAAATATCAATATTTTCAGGGCAAAAGTACCATCACTACAATAGCTGATAGAAAAACAATGAGGATAACAATTACCGAAAGTTCTGTAGGACTTGAGATAAACCAGAGATGTTACATGCATTAACTTAGTTCTCACAACAACCAGTGAGGAAATTGCTATTATTATCCCAAGTCTTAGAGAGAGGGAAATTGAAGCATGGTGCTGTTAAGTTGCCCACCACCACATGGCTAGACGACTTGAGACCTCTGGCATAGTTTCCTGCATTGAGATAAAACCATCTTCATAAGACTCAATGGCATCATTAAGTGAATTTTATTGGTTGCTTAAATTCAGACACAGAAAATAAAGGCTGGTTTTCTTCACCAGCTAGGATTTGCAGCTGTCAACCAAGGTAAGAGCATTCTTTTTTAAAGATTTTTTTTTCATGTGGACTATTTTTGAATTCTTTATTGAATTTGTTACAATACTGTTTCTGTTTTATATTTTGGTTTTTTGGCTGCGAGGCATGTGGGATCTTAGTTTCCCAACCAGGGACTGAATCCGTGTCCCCTGCACTGGAAAGCAAAGTCTTAACCACAGGATAGTCAGGGAAGTCCCTGGATTGTTCTTCTAACAAGGCTGCTCACATCATCCCCTGAGAAACCACTGCGTCCATGTCTTATAGATGCTCATCATCCACCCAGCTGCCTTCCGGTTCTCACTGACTAATACACATCAGATCAGATCAGATCAGATCAGTCGCTCAGTTGTGTCCGACTCTTTGCGACCCCATGAACCGCAGCACGCCAGGCCTCCCTGTCCATCACCAACTCCCAGAGGTCACCCAGACTCACATCCATCGAGTCAGTGATGCCATCCAGCCATCTCATCCTCTGTCGTCCCCTTCTCCTCCTGCCCCCAATCCCTCCCAGCATCAGAGTCTTCTCCAATGAGTTAACTCTTCGCATGAGGTGGCCAAAATACTGGAGTTTCAGCTTTAGCATCATTCCTTCCAAAGAAATCCCAGGGCTGATCTCCTTCAGAATGGACTGGTTGGATCTCCTTGCAGTCCAAGGGACTCTCAAGAGTCTTCTCCAACACCACAGTTCAAAAGCATCAATTCTTTGGCGCTCAGCCTTCTTCACAGTCCAGCTCTCACATCCATACATGACCACAGGAAAGACCATAGCCTTGACTAGATGAACCTTTGTTGGCAAAGTGATGTCTGCTTTTGAATATGCTATCTAGGTTGGTCATAACTTTCCTTCCAAGGAGTAAGCGTCTTTTAATTTCATGGCTGCAGTCACCATCTGCAGTGATTTTGGAGCCCAGAAAAATAAAGTCTGACACTGTTTCCACTGTTTCCCCATCTATTTCCCATGTAGTGATGGGACCAGATGCCATGATCTTCGTTTTCTGAATGTTGAGCTTTAAGCCAACCTTTTCACTCTCCACTTTCACTTTCATCAAGAGGCTTTTGAGTTCCTCTTCACTTTCTGCCATAAGGGTGGTGTCATCCGCATATCTGAGGTTATTGATATTTTTCCCAGCAATCTTGATTCCAACTTGTGTTTCTTCCAGTCCAGCGTTTCTCATGATGTATTCTGCATACAAGTTAAATAAGCAGGGTGACAAGATACAGCCTTGACGTACTCCTTTTCCTATTTGGAACCAGTCTGTTGCTTCCATGTCCAGTTCTAACTGTTGCTTCCTGACCTGCATACAGATTTCTCAAGAGGCAGATCAGGTGGTCTGGTATTCCCATCTCTTTCAGAATTTGCCACAGTTTATTGTGATCTACACAGTCAAAGGCTTTGGCATAGTCAATAAAGCAGAAATAGATGTTTTTCTGGAACTCTCTTGCTTTTTCCATGATCCAGAGGATGTTGGCAATTTGATCTCTGGTTCCTCTGCCTTTTCTAAAACCAGCTTGAACATCAGGAAGTTCACGGTTCACATATTGCTGAAGCCTGGCTTGGAGAATTTTTTCCAAGCATTACTTTACTAGCGTGTGAGATGAGTGCAATTGTGCGGTAGTTTGAGCATTCTTTGGCATTGCCTTTTTTTGGGATTGTACACATGGCCTGTGTTAATCACAAAGAAGAGTTTCACGTTGAGACAAGTCAGCCTTTGGATCTTGGTTAGGTCTTTTTCAGAGTTCACCTCTTGACGTTGTGATAAGATGACCTGATAGGCTGCTGTGGCTGCTGGCAGACTGGGAGAGGGCCTTAGACATGGCTTTCCTCCTCAGCAACTGAGAAGTGGGGGCTGATTTCACTAGTTCAGTTCAGTTCAGTTGCTCAGTCGTGTTCACCTTTTTGCGACCCCATAAATCACAGCACGCCAGGCCTCCCTGTCCATCACCAACTCCCAGAGCCTACTCAAACTCATGTCCATTGAGTCGGTGATGCCATCCAACCATCTTATCCTCTGTTGTCCCCTTCTCCTCCTGCCTTCAATCTTTGCCAGCATCAGGGTCCTTTCCAATGAGTCAGTTCTTCACATCAGGTGGCCAAAGTATTGGATTTTCAGCTTCAGCATCAGTCCTTCCAATGAATACTCAGGGTTGATCTCCTTTAGGATGGTCTGGTTGGATCTCCTTGCAGTCCAAGGGACTCTCAAGAGTCTTCTCCAACACCACAGTTCAAAAGCATCAATTTTTTAGCGCTCAGCTTTCTTTATAGTCCAACTCTCACATCCATACATGACTACTAGAAAAACCATAGCTTTGACGAGACAGACCTTTGTTGGCAAAGAAATGTCTCTGCTTTTTGACATGCTCTCTAGGTTGGTCATAACTTTCCTTCCAAGGAGTAAGCGTCTTTTAATTTCATGGCTGCAGTCACTATCTGCAGTGATTTTGGAGCCCAGAAAAATAAAGTCTGACACTGTTTGCACTGTTTCCCCATCTATTTCCCATGAAGTGATGGGACCAGATGCCATGATCTTAGTTTTTCGGAATGTTGAGTTTAAGTCAACTTTTTCACTCTCCTCTTTCACTTTCATCAAGAGGCTCTTTAGTTCTTCTTTGCTTTCTGCCATAAGGGTGGTATCATCTGCATATCTGAGGTTATTGATATTTCTCCCAGCCATCTTGATTCCAGCTTGTGCTTCATCCAGCCTGGTATTTCACATGATGTACTCTGCATATAAGTTAAATAAGCAGGGTGACAACATACAGCCTTGATGTACTCCTTTCCTGATATGGAACCAGTCTGTTGTTCCATGTCTGGTTCTAACTGTTGCTTCTTGACCTGTATACAGATTTCTCAGGAGGCAGGTGGTCTGGTATTTCCATCTCTTGAAGAATTTTCCCTAGTTTATTGTGATCTACACAGTCAAAAGCTTTGGCATAGTCAATAAAGCAGAAGTAGATGTTTTTCTGGAACTCTCTTGGTTTTTCAATGATCCAATGGATGTTGGCAATTTGATCTCTGGCTCCTTTGCCTTTTCTAAATCCAGCTTGAACATCTGGAAGTTCATGGTTCATGTATTGTTAAAGCCTGGCTTGGAGAATTTTGAGCATTACTTTGCCAGTGTGTAAGATGAGTGCAATTGTGTGGTAGCTTGAGCATTCTTTGGCATTGCCTTTCTTTGGGATTGGAATGAAAACTGACCTTTTCCAGTCCTGTGGCCACTGCTGAGTTTTCCAAATTTGCTGACATATCGAGTGCAACATCATCTTTTAGGATTTGAAATAGCTCACCTGGAATTCCATCATCTCCACTAGCTTTGTCTGTAGTGATGCTTACTAAGGCCCACTTGACTTTGTGTTCCAGGATATATGGCTCTAGGTGAGTGATCACATCATCATGATTATCTGGGACATGAAGAACTTTTTTGTATAGTTCTTCTGTGTATTCTTGCCACCTCTTCTTAATATCTTCTGCCTCTGTTAGGTCCATGTCATTTCTGTCTTTTATTGTGTCCATCTTTGTATGAAATGTTCCCTTGGTATCTCTAGTTTTCTTGAAGAGATCTCTAGTCTTTTCCATGGAGAAGGAAATGGCAACCCACTCCAGTGTTCTTGCCTGGAGAATTCCAGGGACGGGGGAGCTTGGTGGGCTGCCATCTCTGGGGTTGCACAGAGTCAGACATGACTGAAGCGACTTAGCAGCAGCAGCAGTCTTTTCCATTCTATCGTTTTCCTTTATTTCTTTGCATTGATTGCTGAGGAAGGCTTTCTTATCTCTCCTTGCTCTTCTCTGGAACTCTGCATTCAAATGGGTATATCTTTCCTTTTCTCCTTTGTCTTTTGCTTCCTCTTTTCACAGCTATTTGTAAGGCCTCCTCAGACAACCATTTTGCCTTTTTCTTGGGGATGGTCTTGATCACTGCCTCCTGTACAGTGTCATGAACCTCCATCCATAGTTCTCAGGCACTCTGTCTATCAGATCTAATCCTTGACTCTATTTGTCACTTCAATGTATAATCGTAAGGGATGATTTAGTTCATTCCTGAATGGTCTAGTGGATTTCCCTACTTTCTTCAATTTAAGTCTGAATTTGGCAATCAGGAGTTCATGATCTGAGTTCATATTTCATTAACCTATCACTTAAGACTACAGCTTTGTTTTGGGTCACCCAGTGGCAAAGATGACCTAGACTGCTCCACTGACTGGTCAGGGTGTCTGCAAGGGACACAGGCCAGGAAAGAGGAACAAACTCAGTGGACCTCTTAGGCACATAGCTGTTAGGTTATCTGTCTACACGTACACACACATAACCATAAGCATTTCATGGTGAAAAGGCTCAGATAATGAGTCATATTATACAAACATGATAAAAAAATTAGCCTTTCTCAAACTTAGCAGTTGTAAAAGAAAAATTTGGAAAAGGTTGACTTTCATTTAAAAGAAGTTGAAATTACATGTATTACAATCTAGAATGACTTCAAAAATCATGTATATCTTTCATATGACTCTGATGATGTCAATTATTATCATAAATTACATTACAAAGATACTAGGAATGTATTGTTTATTATGAGAAAATTCATGGACTCATATGTTGAACTCACACGTGGGGACAAAATAATTCCAATACCCTGTGTTTTATATTTGGAATTAACAGAATTAGGAATGGAATCTGCTATTTTCTGGAGGGAATCCAAGTACCCAAAGCTTGTTAACAGTAGAGTGTTTGACTGATAAAACTTTTCCTCCCCCTTGAATTTCAAAGGAACCTCTGATTGGAAAGCATTATCTGGATGTGGTTAGGGAGCCATCCATCATTTTTATGCTCAGCCAACAGGTATTTTACTGTTTCTCAGCAAATGTTAGTGTCCACTGTAAAAGGGTGAGGCTTTTAATTCTTTTGCTTGCTGTATACCCTGTCCTAGAACTGTACTAGGACAAACATTTCTAGGGGACTTCCCTGGTGATACAGTCATTAAGACTCCATGCTTGCAATGCCAGGGGCATGGGTTCAATCCTTGGTTGGGGAACTAGGATCCCACATGCTGTGTGGTGCAGCCAAAAAATAATAAAATAAAATAAAGAGCTGTCTTCCACTAGAAATCAGGTTCCACCGTTGGCTAAGATCTGTCGATCAAAGGCAATTAAGAAAAAAAAAAAAGAAAAACTCAACTTGTAGATAGAATGCCTGATGAACTATGGAATGAGGTTCGTGACATTGTACAGGAGACAGGGATCAAGACCATCCCCATGGGAAAGAAATGCAAAAAAGCAAAATGGCTGTCTGGGGAGGCCTTGCAAATAGCTGTGAAAAGAAGAGAAGCGAAAAGCAAAGGAGAAAAGGAAAGATATAAACATCTGAATGCAGAGTTCCAAAGAATAGCAAGAAGAGATAAGAAAGCCTTACTCAGCGATCAATGCAAAGAAATAGAGGAAAACAACAGAATGGGAAAGACTAGGGATCTATTCAAGAAAATCAGAGATACCAAAGGAACATTTCATGCAAAGATGGGCTCGATAAAGGACAGAAATGGTATGGACCTAACAGAAGCAGAAGATATCAAGAAGAGATGGCAAGAATACACAGAAGAACTGTACAAAAAAGAGCTTCACGACCCAGATAATCATGATGGTGTGATCACTGACCTAGAGCCAGACATCCTGGAATGTGAAGTCAAGTGGGCCTTAGAAAGCATCACTACGAACAAAGCTAGTGGAGGTGATGGAATTCCAGTGGAGCTATTCCAAATCCTGAAAGATGATGCTGTGAAAGTGTTGCACTCAATATGCCAGCAAATTTGGAAAACTCAGCAGTGGCCACAAGATTGGAAAAGGTCAGTTTTCATCCCAATCCCAAAGAAAGGCAATGCCAAAGAGTGCTCAAACTACCGCACAATTGCACTCATCTCACACACTAGTAAAGTAATGCTCAAAATTCTCCAAGCCAGGCTTCAGCAATATGTGAACCATGAACTTCCTGATGTTCAAGCTGGTTTTAGAAAAGGCAGAGGAACCAGAGATCAAATTGCCAACATCCGCTGGATCATGGAAAAAGCAAGAGAGTTCCAGAAAAACATCTATTTCTGCTTTATTGACTATGCCAAAGCCTTTGACTGTGTAGATCACAATAAACTGTGGCAAATTCTGAAAGAGATGGGAATACCAGACCACCTGATCTGCCTCTTGAGAAATCTGTATGCAGGTCAGGAAGCAACAGTTAGAACTGGTCATGGAACAACAGACTGGTTCCAAATAGGAAAAGGAGTACGTCAAGGCTGTACATTGTCACCATGTTTATTTAACTTATATGCAGAGTACATCATGAGAAATGCTGGACTGGAAGAAACACAAGTTGGAATCAAGATTGCTGGGAGAAATATCAATAACCTCAGATATGCAGATGACACCACCCTTATGGCAGAAAGTGAAGAGGAACTCAAAAGCCTCTTGATGAAAGTGAAAGTGGAGAGTGAAAAGGTTGGCTTAAAGCTCAACATTCAGAAAACGAAGATCATGGCATCTGGTCCCATCACTGCATGGGAAATAGATGGGGAAAGAGTGGAAACAGTGTCAGACTTTATTTTTCTGGGCTCCAAAATCACTGCAGATGGTGACTGCAGCCATGAAATTAAAAGACGCTTACTCCTTGGAAGGAAAGTTATGACCAACCTAGATAGCATATTCAAAAGCAGAGACATTACTTTGCCAACAAAGGTTCGCCTAGTCAAGGCTATGGTCTTTCCTGTGGTCATGTATGGATGTGAGAGCTGGACTGTGAAGAAGGCCGAAGAAAAAAAATGCTGAAGAATTGATGCTTTTGAACTGTGGTGTTGGAGAAGACTCTTGAGAGTCCCTTGGACTGCAAGGAGATCCAACCGGTCCATTCTGAAGGAGATCAGCCCTGGGATTTCTTTGGAAGGAATGATGCTAAAGCTGAAACTCCAGTATTTTGGCCACCTCATGCGAAGAGTTAACTCATTGGAGAAGACTCTGATGCTGGGAGGGATTGGGGGCAGGAGGAGAAGGGGACGACAGAGGATGAGATGGCTGGATGGCATCACTGACTCGATGGATGTGAGTCTGGGTGACCTCTGGGAGTTGGTGATGAACAGGGAGGCCTGGCGTGCTGCGATTCATGGGGTTGCAAAGAGCTGGACACGACTGAGTGACTGATCTGATCTGGTCGGATCTGATACTTGTCTATATTTGTTCTTTTTTTTTTATTTAAAAAAATTTTTATTGAGGTATAGTTGATTTACAGTATTATATGTTTCAGGTATACAACATAGCAGTTCACAATTTTTAAAGATTATGCTCCATTTATAGTTATTACAAAATATTGGCTCTATTCCCTCTGCTGTATAATGTATCCTTGCAGCTTATTTATTTCATACACTGTAGTTTGTACCTCTTAATCTCCTACCCTTATCTTGCCTCTCCCCACTGGTAACTGTTTTTCTGTGTATCAGAATCTAGTTCTTTTTTGTTATATTCACTAGTTTGTTGTATTTTTTAGATTCCACTTATATGTAATGTCATACAGTATTTATCCTCTGCTTAACTTATTTCACTTAGTATAACACACTCCAAGTCAACCCGTGATGTTGTGAATGGCAAGATTTCATTTTTAATGGCTGAGAAGTATTCCATAATATATACACATCTGTATGTTTGTATATGCATGTGTTTATATACACTACATTTTCTTTCTCCATTCATCTGTTGATGGACACTTACACTGCTTCTATATCTTGCCAGTTGTAAATAATGCTACCGTGCATGTTGGGGTCATGTATTTTTTTTTTTTGGTTGCTTGTTTTTAAATTTATTTTTTAATTGAAGGATAACTGCTTTATAGAATTTTGTTGTTTTCTGTCAAATTCCAATTATCTGATTCAACATATTATTTCTGAATTATAAAAATATAGGATGAACATAACTGTGTTGAGAGGGAGAGATAAGACTCTGACTCTGATGCACATCTCATGAATCTGAAGGTCCCGGGTCAGTACTTGGAACTGACACGTGCTGCCTGTGGCTAAATCCTCTAGCTTCTAGTTCGTATTAAGAATGGAAAGGACCCTTGGCAAATGTGGCAGCTTGAAAACATATAATATGGATGAAGATGTTTTCCTTGAATTTTTCTAAGTGATAAAAAGGAACTGAAAAAACTCCCACAACTCTTGCTTTGGGCTAACTTGAACTTAACATTATCCCTGTAACAGCCCAGAAGGAAAAAAACATTGGGTAAAACCTGAAATACACTTAATGATCACTCTCCATTCTTCCTATCTGCTCGGGTCTCTTCCCCACTTCCCTGGTTATTTTTCCGACCGAACAGAAATTCCCTGTGAGGCCAGCTTTTCCCTACCCTCCCACCCCCCATTCTCTATCTGGCCTGGACGGTGAGAGCTCCTCTTTTGTAACTGTTTGATGACAGTTTCAGCTGCCTCCTCTGAAAAGAGGCTTCAGAGAGGACCAACACACACACACACACACACACACACACACACACACATACACAGGCACACATACACTCTGCTCTTCCGACATACACATCTTCCACTTGGGAGTAACTCACAGCTCATGCAAGCATCTACAGTAATTTCCCAGACCAGTTGAAGATTCTGAAACATTAAAAAAAAGTCAGCAGTAAAAATAATAGATGCAATATCTGTCATCCTTAGTAATATTTTTGTTTAGTTTTATTTCTCACATCAGGGCCATATGAATCCAGGGGGACAGGGACCAGCAATAGCACAGAAAATAGGAAGCGGGTACAGCCCACAACAGAGCAAAATGGGAATAAAGTGGCATTAGTGCGAGCCTGTCCCTGTTCAGTTGGCTAATGTTGCTGAATTCCGTGTGTGCACATTATCTTGAAATTTAATGCTTTCAAAAATGTCACTCTTCCGCAAGACTAAATTGGTATACTGTTTATCCTCCATCAGACTATAAATAAGAGTGAGAAAGAGGAATTTTTAATGTGTGTCATATCAGAATAGCACCTCCAGTTTCCTCTTGAAGAAGTTTGTTAAGCTCACTAAAAAATTGGAGTGCTTGTCTAATAAAAACAGAGCAAGCCATTGGTGTCAGCATGCAGGGAAACTGAAGTCCAATACACAAGAAAATTGTGTGTTCTGTATCTGAATTAAGCAGGGACTTTATCATAAAAGCCAGGTGACCTCTTGGAGATGCAGAGCTAAGTATCCAAGAAGTTCATAAACATGCAGGATGAACATTTTTCACAAAATAACTCTATTCCAAGTTTAAAATGCAGCTGCTGGTTAATTTATTCAGGGGTAAGTACAGACTGATCCTTTAGGGGCTCTAGCAACCTGCACAGAACACAACAATCAAGGGCAACTGTTTGAGAAGCACCAGCTTTACTGTTTCATCACTTACAGGCATTCCTATGGTCAGTTGGGACTGTGCAGGAAGCTCAGGGATAAAGATCCTGCCTGCCAATATAGGACATGGGGGTTTCATCCCTGGGGCAGGAAATGGGCACCTACTCCAGATTCTGGCTTGGAGAACCCCACCAATAGAGCAGCCTGGCAGGCTACAGTCCATGGGGTTGCAAAGAGTCAGACAGGACTGAATGACTAAGCAACAACAACAATGGTCAGCTGACTAGTCATCTGACCTTTCTAAAACATCAATTTATATACCAACCATTCTTCCTAATTCAGGTCTATCTATTCTTATTAACTGATTCTAAACAATGGTCACTTTATTGAAAACAATCATTTTCCTCATGGAAAAATATAAAAGTCATTCTTAAAACATTTTTCATCTGATTTTGAATTCAGTTCAGTTCAGTTCAGTCGCTCAGTCATGTCCAACTCTTTGCAACCCCATGAATTGCAGCACGCCAGGCCTCCCTGTCCATCACCAACTCCTGGTTTTGAATTAAGTTTCTCTTTTTTATAGAACAAGGTAAAACTAACTACTTTGTTTTAGTACTTTGGTACATTGGTAGGGAAAAGTTCTTACTTGTTATGAGAGATGTGAAAAGGAAATAATCTGGCTTTTATATATTATTTCTTTATTATGTATGTGTATATGGGGAGTATGATGTGAAACTGGAATTTTTTTCAAAATTAATGAATTTTGAAAAATGAATTCTTCAAAGGAATACAAAAGTTGTACTAAATTATCATATTTAACCAAGTTGTGTTTCCCCACATACTCACTAACGCTTGATATCAGTCAAAAACGTTTGCCAATTTGATGGGTAAAACAATGGCATCTCATGTTGTATAGATCTGCATGTACCTGGTTACATGTAAGGTTGAATATATTTTCAAATGTCACTTAGCCATACATTGATATTCAATAAGTTGCCTATATATATTACATATCCATTTTTACATTTCAGTTTGTCTTTTCTTATTGATGTCTAGATTTTTTTTTATAGTTAGGCCACTAGTACTTCAATATATAAATATTAAGAATACTTTATTCTAATCTGTAGCTTGTTTTAAAGTTTTGTTTATGGTGTGCTTGGGTATATGGAAGTTTATGATTTTTCCATGATGGTTTTAGGGCACTCCTTACTCTGAGATTACTTTATTACAAACTCTTTCTCTTCTTAGTGACAGAGACAAAGGGGAT
Source organism: Tragelaphus eurycerus (assembly GCA_935064755.1). Taxonomy (NCBI): domain Eukaryota; kingdom Metazoa; phylum Chordata; class Mammalia; order Artiodactyla; family Bovidae; genus Tragelaphus; species Tragelaphus eurycerus. The sequence goes on from CAKXYN010000023.1 coordinate 22,850,545, forward strand.
GGGTTAGATGCTGGGCTTCTCAGGTTCTGCGTAAAGATAAGCAGACAACAACTTTCAAGAAGGTGGTGAAAGCAGCTGACACAGGTCTAAAAGAAACCAGATTCACCGAGCACCCCTGTAGCCAGATTGTGTTATCTAAATGCCATCACCTATTGAAAACCCCAAGGTTTCTTGGGGAAATGTCCATTTTCACAGGGCGAACAATGCACTAGATGAGTTGAGACCATCCTGTTGGACCAGACAACATGGGAACTCACAAAGATTTCTGGAGTCATGTTGAAAGAACACAAGAGACAACCGGAAGGGGCTCCTCCTGGCCAAAGAGGAGATGCTCTGAACATGCAGACACTAGTTACTATAAAGTGTTCAAACACATTAAATATGTTAAAATCCCTCAGCCCTTAATGGTACTACTGGTTATGACACCAATTCATTCTAAAACTGGAAAATAGAGGGAATGAATTAAATGTTTATCTCAAGTTTCCTATAGGAAATATATTTCAAGATAACCAAGCATTCAAATCAAGACAGCATTTAATAAATATGGATGGAGTGATGGAATTAGGATATCACCATTTTGAAACCCCTTAAAAAATAATAGATCTAGGCAATCATCATCAGTAGCTTAAAAAGCCATTAAGTGAAAGGCTGAGGTGGAACTTTATAATGGATGGATCAGGTTGGCAAAAACAGCACCCGGTAATCAATCTGAGTGCTGCGTGCTTTCCCATGCAGCATGACCATGAGCAGTTCCAACCAAAACAAGGAGCCGATTCAGTTCCCGCTCTCGCCCAGATCATAGGAAGCATGGGTGATGAGAGGGCAGCCCAGATGACAGGCTGAGAACACGTCAGCCAAGCTCAGAACATGGGCGATTCCAAAGGATGAAGGGCTCATTCAGCAAACAGATGAGAGCGGGCAGAACAGGGGGGTCCACGTTATGAATGAAGACACGTCTGGGAAAGGCTGGGTGAGCAGAGCAAAAGCCAGGTCTCCAGTCCTTTACTTCACTTATTCCAAACCATTCTGACCAAGACCTCCAGCTTGACAAGCTCAGAGTCAGAACTAACTTTCATGGGGACAACTGGTTTTTTTCTGTGTTTCTGTGGAAATTCATAGAAAAATGAATTGAGATGCATCTGCCATATGAAGCCTCTGAAGTGACTGTTCCGAAGGCTGAGTTCAGAAGTAACAAAGAGGCTGATTTCTGCAAACAGAAAGATAGCCTTCCTTTTAACTGAGCACTCATCCTGAAAGGCGGTTCTCCTTTTCCTCATTAACCGTCTTTCCCCTTTCCTTGTGATTGAAGAGTCACGTGATTTAAATAAAATAAAAAGCGAGAAACTGAGCCAGCTCAGGTGACGGCTGTATGATTCGTAGGAGCAAATAACACAGACATAAAAGACATTCTTCTGCAAAGTATGACAGACTTTCAAATTATCCTTCTCTAACTAATTAGCATTTTAGAAAAATTGGGTTTAATCATTAAAGAAGCCATCTGCTTATCCAGGAGCTGTCTAGTGAATACTGCTGGCAACTTTCAGGGGAGACGTACCCGGCAGGTACTGCATTTTCTTTTGATTTCTGAAGCAAAGAGAAAGATGGCCATCCCCCTTCCCACCTCCAACTAATTCAAACATAGTGACCTATCTGTGTTGTGCTATGGTGTGACTCACACACTTCAAAGAGTTAAGGGGGAAGAGACAGGGTGGGAGGTATTTGAAAGCTTCCCTTTCATAGATTATACACACAGAAGAGATTCGTGGCTTTGTTTAATTTACAGATCACCTACCTCCCCATGAAATGGCATGACACAGACTTATACGGCAGTTGATGTAAATCACAACTGGTACTGTGAGGGGTACTGTCTTGAGCAGTTGGAACAGTGAAGACCTCCTGGGGGTGGTGCCCTGCTGCGCTCAGTTGCTAAATTGTGTCCAACTCTTTGACTCTCTGAGACCCCAAGGACTGTATGGAGCCTGCTAAGCTCCTGTGTTCATGGGATTTTCCAGGCAAGAATACTGGAATGGGTTGCCATTTCCTTCAACAGAAGATCTTCCACACCCAGGGATTGAACCTGCGTCTCCTGCATTGGCAGGTGGATTCTTTACCACTGCACCACCTGGAAAACTCCTTGGAGGTGGGAGGAATAGCAAAAACAGTCCAAATCATCCTCTGTCACACACATATTTCTTTCTCAATCCTGTGATTTGGGGTTGTGTGCAAAGGAATGTTCTACTATGAAGGGTCTTGCTCCTTGGGTCATAGGGAGAATGCTCAGGATTTCATCTGCTGATGATGTAGAGACCTATAAAAACTATGTGAAAAGTCTTTGCAATATTTGGGGCTCATATGAAGATGGAGAGCCTGGAAAACTACTTGCTAAAACATCTGCTGGAAAGATGGGTTGAATTTCTACCCAGCATCTCTAGGCCACTGACTTGAAGCTCCCTTAACATCTCATTCTGACAAAATACAATCATTAATTCTTATAATTACTATCGTACCGCTATGCATTTCAGAGTTTATAATTAGTCAACCAACTTTTAATCAAACACATTGGGTTTGAGCTGCCTATATACGTAGTGAAGGCCTGGAGTCATTCTTTGGAAAGCTCTGGAGGTGAAGCTGAGAAGTTGGGACGTAATACTTAGACAAGAAAAGTTACGCTGAGCAGAGAAAAACTATTATAGGGATTGAAAGTGAAAGCATGGAAGAGTTAGTTGCTCAGTTGTGTCCGACTCTTTGCGACCCCATGGATTGTAGCCCACCAGGCTCCTGTGTCCACGGGATTCTCCAGGCAAGAATACTGGAGTGGGTTGCCATTCCCTTCTCCAGGGGATCTTCCTGACCCAGGGATCGAACCGGCGTCTGCTGGTTCTTTCTTACAGGCAGATTCTTTACCATCTGAGCCACCAGGGAATTCTCTTTCATTGCTTCACACCTCCGCGAGTCCCTCCCTCTCTTCTGTCAGGCGAACGCCTCTCATTTCACCGACTAAATAGCAGCAACCAGAGGACACCACATCCACACCTCACTCCCAACTTGTTCCTCCCCTCCCTGCCCCCCACACAGTTTGCCAGTTCTGGGTTTCTATATGAAATACACAGAACATTTCTGAAGTCTGGGTCTCCCCACGTGGGGAGAGCAAACCACCTACTTGTAGGGTGCTTCTGAGGATTAAGTGAGAATAACAAGTGAAGTGCAGTCTCTGATGCTTGGAAGGACTCAACAGTTAAGGGGAAAACAAGACAGACCCATTTCTAGAAGCTGATTGCTACTTCAAATAATTCAGCTGTTCTTGGGTATTTAAGAATCCATAAAAGACATCTTTTGCTCTTTTCTAATATCTATTTATTCAGCAGCTCATAAGCACTCTCTGTGAGCCCAATCATGTGCGAGCAGCTTGGGATACAGGTGAAGAAGTCAGTTCTCATGTCTAAGAAACTCCAAGTTGCCAAGACAGATGGGCACAAAAGACCAGCACAGAAGTGATGAGAACAGTAATGAAGTGTGCTCGATACAGACTCTACATAGCACCAGACAGCACAGGCAGATGGATTAAACTCTAGACCATCATTTCAGTAGTGCTCTTCTTCAAGTCTACTCCTACCTTCCTCTTCTATTATGAGTCCCTCTAACTGTAGTTTGCAAAATAAACACCCTCTCTAATCAGCGGCAGCTTTGGAGCGATGCACAGAAGAAAAAGAGTTCAAGTTCAAGTTAAGCAACATGTCCCTATTTTTCAAGGCAATCACTTGACTATTATTTCACTTGATTACTGTAACTTTGCTCATCGGGATCTTATCTCCTAAGAGTGTCGTGCAGTATTTGATGAGCAAAATGCCCTCATTCTGATGGTTCTATAGTGATTATAAAGAAGTTGCAGCATCCATCAGTACCTCAATGCTTACATATCATCCAAAGTGCAATTGGACTTCCTTGGTGGCTCAGCTGGTAAAGAATCTGACTACAATGAGAGACACCTGGGTTTGATCCCTGGGTGGGGAAGATCCCCTTGAGAAGGGAAGGGCTATCCACTCCAGTATTCTGGTCTGGAGAATTTCATGGACTGTATAGTCCATGGGGTCTTGAAGAGTCGGACATGACTGAGTGACTTTCACTCACTATCATCCAAAGTGCAATTAGGTATTAGAGACATCAATGATCTTCAGATACATAATGCAAGAGATCATCAAAGATCCCTTTATCATCTTATAAAATGAAGCAGGAATTATAGTCACAGGTATCAAAACAGATAACCATGAGCTAGAGAAAGTCTTGACTCTTCCTCAAAGGAGGCATCTTCAGGAGAGACTACAGCTTTTGTAACTCAAAATAACAATATGGATTTAGGGAACCCATTCAGGTTTCCCAGGTGGCTCAGTGGTAAAGAATCCACCTGCCAATGCAGGAGATGTGGGTTCAATCCTTGGGTTGGGAAGAACCCCTGGAGGAGGGCATGGCAACCCGGTCCAGTATTCTTGCCTGGAGAACCCCATGGACAGATGAGCCTGGTTGGCTACAGTCCAGGGGGGTGCAGAGAGTTGGACATAACTGAGTGACTGAGCACATAGGGAATCCATCCACTGCATGCTGTGTTTTTCCTGATTCTCTCTTGACAGTTGCTCCTAATGGGAGATTTCTACACGAGGAATGCCCCAATTTGGCCACAGTGAGCACCGAGTATACACTGTTTAGCTTTCTCAAAACAGCAAAAGAAAAACGAATTTGTGTGTGTGTCTATGTGTGTGTGTGTATATTGAAAAGCAGGAGAATTTTATGAGAAATGGTATTATACACAAGGATTCTGATAAATGGCTTGTTTTATATAATATCTGCATTCCATCCCCCCTCCCCCCAAAAAGCAAGGTGATACACATACGTGAAGACTGTAAGTTCAGAACCGGTAGAAATACTTCAAAGTTCCTGAAATTAACACTCAGTTTCCACATTTTCTTGGTCTTATTTTTCCCTCTCTCTCCCATCCTGGTCTCCCTGTTTCCCCTTAAGTCACACTGTTTCTTGAACAGTTTCATATGGAAATGTGCAGCTCTTCTCAAGAGGAACGGTATCACCATACCATGTAATGTGTTCTCAACACAGCACAAGGTGAGCACGAGATGAGCTACAAAATAGGTAGGCAGTGGGACCCACTGTGGAGCACCAGGAACTCTGCACAACACTCTGTATTAACCCATAGGGAAAAGAATCTGAGAAAGAATACATCAGATCATATCAGTCGCTCAGTCATGTCCGACTCTTTGCTACCCCTGAATCGCAGCACACCAGGCCTCCCTGTCCATCACCAACTCCCGGAGTTCACTCAGACTCACGTCCATCAAGTCAGTGATGCCATCCAGCCATCTCATCCTTTGTCGTCCCCTTCTTCTCCTGCCCCCAATCCCTCCCAGCATCAGAGTCTTTTCCAATGAGTCAACTCTTCGCATGAGGTGGCCATAGTACTGGAGTTTCCGCTTTAGCATCATTCCCTCCAAAGAAATCCCAGGGCTGATCTCCTTCAGAATGGACTGGCTGGATCTCCTTGCAGTCCAAGGGACTCTCAAGAGTCTTCTCCAACACCACAGTTCAAAAGCATCAGTTCTTTGGTGCTCAGCCTTCTTCACAGTCCAGCTGTCACATCCATACATGATCACAGGAAAGACCATAGCCCTGACTAGGCGAACCTTTGTTGGCAAAGTAATGTCTCTGCTTTTGAATATGCTATCTAGGTTGGTCATAACTTTCCTTCCAAGGAGTAAGCGTCTTTTAATTTCATGGCTGCAGTCACCGTCTGTAGTGATTTTGGAGCCCAGAAAAATAAAGTCTGATGCGGCTGGGACGGGTGCGCTAAAGCCCAGGCGGCTGCCACGGGCGCGCTAAGCATAGCCGAGAGGAACCACCCCACGTCCGAGATCAGGGGCAGAAGCCGGGAGGACCCCATGCCCGAAGGGCAGCGGCCAAGAAGAGTTACCCCACATCCTAGGTCAGGGGCAGCGGCTGAGAGTACCAGACTGAGAGGGCGCAGGAACGGCAGATAGGAGCTACCCTGCATCTGAGGTCGGGGGGTGGGGGTGGGCGGGGGGGTGGCTGAGGTCAGGGGCAGTGACGAGAGGAGTTACCTCACCTCCGAGGTCAGGGGCGGTGGCCGGGAGGACATACCCTATGCCCCAAGCCAGAGGCCAGGAGCAGCGGGCGGGAGGAGCTACCCCACGCCCCCACACCCGAGGCCAAGGGCAGCGGCAGGGAGGAGCAACCCCACGTTCTGTGGCTGCGCGGGCACAGGAGGGCCTAGAGGAACTATCCCATGTTGAAGGTCAGGAAGGGCGGCGGTGAGGAGATACCCCTCATCCAAGGTAAGGAGCAATGGCTGCGCTTTGCTGGACCAGCCATGAAGAGATACCCCACGCCCAAGGTAAGAGAAACCCAAGTAAGATGATAGATGTTCCAAGAGGGCATCAGAGGGCAAACACACTGAAACCATACTCACAGAAAACTAGTCAATCTAATCACACTAGGACCACAGCCTTGTCTAACTCGATGAAACTAAGCCATGCCCATGGGGCAACCCAAGATGGGCGGGTCACGGTGGAGAGATCTGACAGAATGTGGTCCACTGGAGAAGGGAATTCTTCTCCCTTCTGCATACTCCTCCAATACTGAAGGGAATACTTCAGTATTCTTGCCTTGAGAACCCCATGAACAGTATGAAAAGGCAAAATGATAGGATACTGAAAGAGAAACTCCCCAGGTCAGTAGGTGCCCAATATGCTACTGGAGATCAGATCAGATCAGTCGCTCAGTCGTGTCCGACTCTTTGCCACCCCATGAATCGCAGCACACCAGGCCTCCCTGTCCATCACCAACTCCCGGAGGTCACTCAGACTCACATCCATCGAGTCAGTGATGGCATCCAGCCATCTCATCCTCTGTCATCCCCTTCTCCTCTTGCCCTCAATCCCTCCCAGCATCAGAGTCTTCTCCAATGAGTCAACTCTTCGCATGAGGTGGCCAAAGTACTGGAGTTTCAGCTTTAGCATCATTCCTTCCAAAGAAATCCCAGGGCTGATCTCCTTCAGAATGGACTGGTTGGATCTTCCTGCAGTCCAAGGGACTCTCAAGAGTCTTCTCCAACACCACAGTTCAAAAGCATCAATTCTTCGGCGCTCAGCCTTCTTCACAGTCCAACTCTCACATTCATACATGACCACAGGAAATACCATAGCCTTGACTAGATGAACCTTTGTTGGCAAAGTAATGTCTCTGCTTTTGAATATGCTATCTAGGTTGGTCATAATCTTCCTTCCAAGGAGTAACCGTCTTTTAATTTCATGGCTGCAGTCACCATCTGTAGTGATTTTGGAGCCCAGAAAAATAAAGTCTGACATTGTTTCCACTGTTTTCCCATCTATTTCCCATGAAGTGATGGGACCGGATGCCATGATCTTTGTTTTCTGAATGTTGAGCTTTAAGCCAAATCTTTCACTCTCCACTTTCACTTTCATCAAGAGGCTTTTGAGTTCCTCTTCATTTTCTGCCATAAGGGTGGTATCATCTGCATATCTGAGGTTATTGATATTTCTCCCGGCAATCTTCATTCCAGCTTGTGTTTCCTCCAGTCCAGCATTTCTCATGATGTACTCTGCATATAAGTTAAATAAGCAAGGTGACAATATACAGCCTTGACGTACTCCTTTTCCTATTTGGAACCAGTCTGTTGTTCCATGACCAGTTCTAACTGTTGCTTCCTGACCTGCATACAAATTCTCAAGAGGCAGATCAGGCGGTCTGGTATTCCCACCTCTTTCAGAATTTGCCACAGTTTATTGTGATCCACAGAGTCAAAGGCTTTGGCATAGTCAATAAAGCAGAAATAGATGTTTTTCTGGAACTCTCTTGCTTTTTCCATGATCCAGAGAATGTTGGCAATTTGATCTCTGGTTCCTCTGCCTTTTCTAAAACCAGCTTGAACATTAGGAAGTTCATGGTTCACATATTGCTGAAGCCTGGCTTGGAGAATTTTTGAGCATTACTTTACTAGTGTGTGAGATGAGTGCAACTGTGCGGTAGTTTGAGCATTCTTTGGCACTGCCTTTCTTTGGGACTGGAATGAAAACTGACCTTTTCCAGTCCTGTGGCCATTGCTGAGTTTTCCAAATTTGCTGGCATATTGAGTGCAACACTTTCACAGCATCATCTTTCAGGATTTGGAATAGCTCAACTGGAATTCCATCACCTCCACTAGCTTTGTTCGTAGTGATGCTTTCTAAGGCCCACTTGACTTCACATTCCAGGATGTCTGGCTCTAGGTCAGTGATCACACCATTGTGATTATCTGAGTTGTGAAGATCTTTTTTGTACAGTTCTTTTGTGTATTCTTGCCACCTCTTCTTAATATCTTCTGCTTCTATTAGGTCCACACCATTTCTGTCCTTTATCGAGCCCATCTTTGCATGAAATGTTCCTTTGGTATCTCTGATTTTCTTGAAGAGATCCCTAGTCTTTCCCATTCTGTTGTTTTCCTCTATTTCTTTGCACTGATCGCTCAAGAAGGCTTTCTTATCTCTTCTTGCTATTCTTTGGAACTCTGCATTCAGATGTTTATATCTTTCCTTTTCTCCTTTGCTTTTCACTTCTCTTCTTTTCACAGCTATTTGTAAGGCCTCCCCAGACAGCCATTTTGCTTTTTTGCATTTCTTTTCCATGGGGATGGTCTTGATCCCTGTCTCCTGTACAATGTCACGAACCTCAGTCCATAGTTCATCAGGCACTCTATCTATCAGATCTAGGCCTTTAAATCTATTTCTCACTTCCACTGTATAATCATAAGGGATTTGATTTAGGTCATACCTGAATGGTCTAGTGGTTTTCCCTACTTTCTTCAATTTCAATCTGAATTTGGCAATAAGGAGTTCATGGTCTGAGCCACAGTCAGCTCCTGGTCTTGTTTTTGCTGACTGTATAGAGCTTCTCCATCTTTGGCTGCAAAGAATATAATCGATCTGATTTCGGTGTTGACCATCTGGTGATGTCCATGTATAGAGTCTTCTCTTGTGTTGTTGGCAGTGGAGAAATAACTCCAGATAGAATGAAGGGATGGAGCCAAAGCAAAAATAATACCCAGCTGTGGATGTGACTGGTGATAGAAGCAAGGTCCGATGCTGTAAAGAGCAATATTGCATAGGAACCTGGAATGTTAGGTCCATGAATCAAGGCAAATTGGAAGTGGTCAAACAAGAGATGGCAAGAGTGAATGTCAACATTCTAGGAATCAGCGAACTGAAATGGACTGGAATGGGTGAATTTAACTCAGATGACCATTATATCTACTACTGTGGGCAGGAGTCCCTCAGAAGAAATGGAGTTGCCATCATGGTCAACAAAAGAGTTCGAAAGAATAGATATATGTATGGTTAACCGAATCACTGTGCTTGCTACACATCTGAAACTAACACGACATTGTAAATGAACTGTACTCCAATTAAACAATGACAACAATAAGAAAACACCAAGCTGAGGAGTGACGCCTTCCCTGGAAAGCTTCAGCCACCCTGTGAGGCTGTGTATGGGGGAGGTACTCCCTGCTCAGCATCCCTTCCACACCTCAGGAGGAAATCCTGGCTCTGATCACTGATGGAGACTCTTTCCCTTCTGAATCCTAAGAACCCACAGTCAGAGTTCTCTTCCCCAGGGCAGGTACCCAGCCGTCTGGACCTGGCTCACTCTTCAGAGAGCCTTCCACCAGGGTTCCCGGCAAGACCAACCAAGAGATACATCAGGGCGGGGCCGCTGTTCAAGGCTTAGCCTCAAAACCCGTAGAAAACTCTGACTACTTCAACAGACCCAAAAAGAGAAAGTAGAAGACAGAGAAAAAAAAACAACAGAGCTTGAAAATTTCCTCCCCACTGAGCATCTCATGGCCCCTGTGCCCTGGCTCCCCTGAGTCTCCACAAAGTGCAACGGTTAATCGGCTTTTTAGTCAAAACCGCCTGCAGAAGTTAATAGACAGTTATCAGCTAATTGAGTGTGGGGTCTCCTCATTCATCTTGCTGATTCGATCTAACCCCCTTCATCTTCCAGACGGCTCAGGGTCCCTGCTGCTCTAAACGGTCGCTGGCTGCAAGAAGGGCCTAAGAACGACGGGAAGCTAATGGCCTCACTGTTCCTCTAAATTTGTTTGACGAAACTGACATTTAGTGTGTTCTGTCATGTTGTGGGTAATCTGCAATTTACCCCTGGGCGTGTGGTGGATGCCCGTTTTATTTACCTCTCGTACTTAAAAGCGTAATTAATATTCTGCCCTGTAACAAAGATTAGAGATTTGACAAACATTGTAATTTAAATTCTCCATTATAGCAAACATTAAAATCAAACATCTTCCACACGGCCCATTGCGTAAAGGACACATGTAGCTGTAATTTAACTTTTTAGTTTTTAATACCACAAACTAATTTCTGCTGTCAGTTTAATGAGCTGGAAAACACAAATCTTGCTCCTCTCCATGAGGGCACAGACTGTGAGAGATGAACCGAGGGGAGGAAGCCCAGTGATGTCTTTCAAAACATATTTCTAATACACCAAGCAAACAGTAAGTGTGTAACCTTATCAATGCAATGAGATGCTATGGGTTCCTGAAACTGCTTTAAGGCTTAAAGAATAGGAGCAAAAATAAAACATCTCGAGAGAGAAATAAAGAAATTACTCTGGTATTTTCTAAAGCAAAGGCGTGTCTGTGTAAGGGATACAGGAGAATATATGCAGATACTGACCACAAGCAAAACAAAACAAGCAAAGCCACCCACACTCCTGAAAACTGAGGCTGGATAAAGAGCAAAGAGATCAAACCAGTCAATCCTAAAGGAAATCAACCCTGAATATTCATTGGAAGGACTGATGCTGAAACGGAAGCTCCAATACTTTGGCCACTTGATGCAAAGAGCCAAGTCATTGGAAAAGACCCTGCTGCTAAGGAAAGACTGAAGGCAGGGAAATAAGGGGAAGAAGGGGATGACAGAGGATGAGATGGTTGGATGGCATCACTGATTCAATGGACATGAACTAGGGCAAACTCTGGGAGACAGTGAGGGACAGAAGCCTGGTGTGCTGTAGTCCATGGGATTGCAAAGAGTCAGACACGACTTGATGACCAAACAACAAAAAATAGGAATAAGGTGGTCCCTGGGATGTTCATCACTGGCCCAGAATCCTTTCCAGAACACTAATGGTGGAGCGAGGTGGCCAGCAGCTCAAGGAGCCCTCAGAGAAACTCTGCTCTAATTCATGCTAATTTTCACTGGAATCGCAGCTTCATAAATTTTATGTGACTGATTAAAATGATTGTATGTAGAATACCTTCAGGCAGCTGAAATGGCTCATTAAACAAGGAAGCTAGCTGGGAATTATCAGTAATGTAACAAATTTGTACATTGCAAATCTGATGTCTTTAGAAAGAGCCGAGGAGGGATGTTTAAGTCTCCCTCCCCCTCTGGAGCTGGGCTCAAGGGGAAAGGGAAGAAGTGCCTTGATCTCACAGAGGCTTTGGCTACTCCCTCTCATCCTCCCTGATATGCAGAAACCCACTGACTCGCTGACGTGTGCAGAGACTTCATTAGTCACTGCCAGCTTCAATCTGCTTCAGTTATTTTGCATCCACATCCCAGGAGGAAACAGACTCTACTGCAATTTCAGGCTAAAGCAAAGATAAAGGGATTCACTTTAGAAACTGACAAGCCGGCATGTCTCAACTTACATGTCGCGACACAGAGAAGGAAAACTATGGGTAAATATTATTAACCTTGCTATAGCCACAAATGAAAGAGAGAGATATTGCCAAGGCAAAAGGTTTCTAAGTGGCTAAGAGTCAAACACTCTCCACAAAGCGGCTTTCAGCAGCACATGGTTGGGTCAGAGGGAAGCACAGCCAGTTCCTTACATGAGGGATATATACCAACCCTCCCTAATCCATGTTCCAGAGAGAAGTCGGCTAATCTCCTGGGCATCCATGTCAGCTGCTTTGGAGGAGTTCCCTGAGAACTCTTGATGGACATCAACAGTGTACTGGTTTAGAATCTTTGAAATAAAAAATCTTTGCCAGCTCTTTGCAAAAAAAGAGCAACCACTTCTACGAAATGCCTGTAATCACCCTCAAAATGCTTAGGCATAGGCATGCCCATGGAAACAATATGTTGCCATATGACTCAGAGACTGCTTGTAAACCAGTTAGGCAAAAAATTAAATCAGAACATACCTGGTATTTAAAAAATAACATTTTGGAAAAGAGTAACCGAGTGAGTTTCAGAACTCTGTCATCAGTGGACTGCAGGTCTCAGAGGACCCACTCGTGCTACCATGATGCCCCACAGCCTGCTAGGTTTTACTACACTGAGACCTTACCATAGTAAATCACGTCAACACTGCTTAAGCATTTAGCAAAACATTTTCATGCAAGGACTGTGCTCACAGAATATACTTAGCATGAGGGACCTCTGTTATCTGTGTGATTCAACAATCCAAAACGAAAACTTTAAATTCCCAATGACATGTTCATAATTCACAAGAAAGAGGTTAGGGCGCCAAGCCCTGGTAAGCTCCGTCATATTGTTCTTAATATTGGTATGTGTTATGTGCTGGGAACCCACATGAAACACTGAGTCATATTTTCAAGCTGGTCTTCTGGAATACTGGCAGATGGAGTAGTATAAAGGCCAGAAGAAGAGGAATTATCCTGGAAATGGTGAGAAGGGTGCTCAGGAAGTCAGAGATAGGAGGCTAGGGTGAAGCAGCTGGTGTACGGGCAGGGGGAAAAGGGAAATGATGCATTTTTGTTCTGTGTTTATGAGCTGTTCATGTTAGTTAAAAATCTTATATATATTACATATATAATTTATACAGTTTTTGTATGTAAGTTACATATAGCAAATTATCAGTGCATGCATGCACGCTCTGTTTTGTCCAACTCTTTGCAACCCTGTGGACTGTAGCCTGCCAGAATCCTTTATAGGATTTTCCAGTGAAGAATACTGGACTGTGTTGCCATTTCCTTCTCCAGGGGAGTCTTCCCGACCAGGGATTGAACCCAAGTCTCCTGCTTCTCTTATACTGGTAGGTGGATTCTTTACCACTGAGCCACCTGGGAAGCCCACAACAAATCATACATACACACAAAAATGCACACATACTGGAGAGGATGGAGAATCATTAAATTTGTAATTAAAAAATATAACAGCTACTGTCACAATCCAAGACAGAGAAGACACTAGTTTCCAGGTCTATTAATCAGCGCATTGCCTGCCAAGCGTTCCTTGTCACCCCTGGGGGTCACGTTTGCACTGAGTCCTCTTCGCGTGCCTGTCCTTGCTCACCTGCCCATCTGTCTATCCTCATCCATTCTTGATGAATTCCTCTCTGAAGTTACTCCTGGTCCTCCACCCCTGGCACAGGTGACCCCACTCCTCCGGGAACATTCCTGTCACTTCTGTGGTCCCTTTTGTATACCTGAGCATAAACTTGTTTTTTATGACTCTTTTCTTTACATGACTGAATTGTTTGAGATGACAGTTTTCTTCTTTTCTTAAATCTGTTTATTCTTTCAGCAAGCTGTCCATATCTTCTCATGTTCTTCCTTCTCTTTTGACTCAGGCCATGTCCCTTGGGAGTCATGACAGTCCCTCCTCGTGACCTCAGCTTCTTATCTCCCTGGATCCCCATCACAGCAATGTCACTCCAGGCTCTGTCTCTGTCTTCACACGGCATCTCCCTTCACATTGTCTGCATCCAAATTTCCTCTTCTATAAGGACACCAGTCACACTGAATTAGGGCCCACCCTAATGACCACATTTTAATGCGATTACCTATACAAATATTCCATTTCTAAATAAGATCACATTCTGCAGTCTAGGGAATAATAAAATACTTAGGAATAAACCTAACCAAGGAGGTGAAAGACTTGTATGTACCGACAGAAGATACTAGAAAAGACGCAGGAAAGAGATTAAAGCAGATACACATAAATGGAAAGACATTCCATGTTTGTGGATAGGAAGAACTAATATTGTTCAATGTCTACACGATCGTAGTCTGGTTTTAGCACAGCGGCCACATTTAGTCTTTCAAGAGGAACTGAAAACAAGTGTAGAAATGCTTTTGTTTCAAAACAGAAGTCTGATGACCACTCTGTTTATAAGAGTAGCCTCTTCCAACTTCCGTCCCTCCCTGCCCCTCCCTGGCTGCCTCTGCAGCTTTAAGTTACTTATCTCCTTCATGGTCTATCTCTCCTATTAGAAAGCAAGCTCATTCCATGAAAGAAGAAATTCTGTTGATTCCTTTCTGCAGAACTTAGAACTTAGCTGCTCACAGCTGCTCATTTGGCATCTGCTAGATGAATGAAGAGACTCATATTCAATATTCACATAAGTACTAGCCAGTGTGAGCCTGTTCACTGAGGGGTTGAAATAACTCACTTGCACTGCAAAGTGCTGCAGTTGTACACTGAAGAAGGTGGCTACACATATGAGCACCCACAAGTCTAGACCAGCAGGTGTGTGAACGGATCTTGTCCTGTGACCGTGCTGTTGATAGGGGCCCTCACTTGTGGCTCTAACGCTGTTTATCTCCTCTGAACTTGGCCCTTCTTGTTTTTCCACTCAGATACAATGCCTAAGGTCTTTAGATGTAACATCTAATTTCTGGGAGTTTGTTGTCAAATATCCAAGTGTTCCTCTCCAGTTGTCAAATACTTTTTTAAAGTTTACATCCTTTATTACAAATTTTACTATTTGTTGTGAAAGCTGGAAAACCATATAGTACTAGTATGAATTCTATCTTGCTCTTCAGTTTATTATCTATACACATTTTCTAGAGTAAAGATTGTGTTTATCCTAAGGTTATCCCTTTCCTTTAGTTTTTACCTATTTTAATTTTTAAAATTGTGTTTAATTTGACAACATGCATACTGATCATTAACTAGGGTCTTTTTTTACTGCTTTATAATAAACATACAGGTATATTTCAGGTGAATGATAGAATTTCAACTAAAAAACTTCCACAAAGATCTCTACTCCTCTGTCATCTAGGGTCTTGCTGATATGTGATGGTGACTATTTGGAAGAACCCAATCTCTCTGAAACTGAGGCCAGAATCACTTCACTCCCGATGTCACAGAGCTGAGATGTGACCATGCCATGCTGACGTACTGGCAGGTCAGGCTGAAAATGACTCTGAAGGGGGCACTGAGTTCTTAAGTGCAAAGTCATTGGAACATATTTTGTGTGTAAACACACGGCAAGAAGTTTCTTAGAATAAATGCCACCTTGACTACATTACAGTTCTTCCTATTCTCCATTATCTTTTAGTTATTTTAAACAGTGCTGGTTCTTATTGATCTTCTACATCATGTTCCATCTTATTCTGGCTCCCACTAACATTTCTGACCTGGGTGTGTAAACTCCTTCTGTTTAGGTGTCTCTGTAGCTCCTGGACTGTACATCAGACCCAGACTTTCCTCAGCAGAGGCTCCAGGGAAAATTTTTGTAGGTCTTACAATACACTCATGCACACACACACACACACACACCAACACACATAAACTTGTTATTTAGCAACTTCATTTCACTAGCTGGTCAAAAGGTTAACAGTGGCAGTTATTAACTTCCAAAATCCTCTCTTTGAAACTTTACCCAACTACATTATTTGTCCTGTTTCAAAAAGTTAAGATAAATGAAATTTTAATATTTTTTTCTAAAAATAATTCATTTTCAATTGAACAAAATCTAGAAAATAGAAAGCTAAAGGAAATATAACCACTTATAATTTTATACTCAGAATAACAAATGCGAACAATTCAGGATATTTTAAAGGGCTTCCCAGGTGGCTCAGTGGTAAAAGAGTCTGCCTGCCAAACTGGAGACATGGGTTTGATCCCTGGGTCAGGGAGATCCCCTGGAGAAGGAAATGGTAACTAACTCCAGTATTCTTGCCTGGAGAATCTCATGGACAGAGGAGCGAGGTGTCAATGGTGTGGTGTCACAAAGAGTAAGACATGATTTAGTGACTAAACAGCAGAAGGATATTTTAATTTAGTCTTTTTAAAAATACATATTAACTTTTTAAAAACTTGGAATTTTCTGTTCCACTTATTTCTATGACTTCCAAACGTCATTAAAACTTTTTGAAAACAAAGGTTTTGATGACTAACAAAACTTAATCAGAAGACAGGGACCAAGATCATCCCTAGGGAAAAGAAATGCAAAAAAGCAAAATGGCTGTCTGGGAAGGCCTTACAAATAGCTATAAAAGGAAGAGAAGCGAAAAGCAAAGGAGAAAAGGAAAGATATAAGCATCCAAATGCAGAGTTTCAAGAATAGCAAGAAGAGATAAGAAAGCCTTCTTCAGCGATCAGTGCAAAGAAATAGAGGAAAACAACAGAATGGGAAAGACTAGAGATCTCTTCAAGAAAATTAGAGATACCAAGGGAACATTTCATGCAAAGATGGGCTCGATAAAGGACAGAAATGGTATGGACTTAACAGAAGCAGAATATTAAGAAGAGGTGGTAAAAATACACAGAAGAACTGTACAAAAAAGATCTTCACAACCAAGATAATCACGATGGTATGATCACTGACCTAGAACCAGACATCCTGGAATGTGAAGTCAAGTGGGCCTTAGAAAAAGCATCACTACGAACAAAGCTAGTGGAGGTGATGGAATTCCAGTTGAGCTATTCCAAATCCTGAAAGATGATGCTGTGAAAGTGCTGCACTCAATATGTCAGCAAATTTGGAAAACTCGGCAGTAGCCACAGGACTGGAAAAGGTCAGTTTTCATTCCAGTCCCAAAGAAAGGCAATGCCAAAGAATGCTCAAACTACTGCACAGTTTCACTTATCTCACATGCTAGTAAAGTAATGCTCAAAAATTCTCCAAGCCAGGCTTCAGCAATACGTGAACCGTGAACTTCCAGATGTTCAAGCTGGTTTTAGAAAAGGCAGAGGAACCAGAGATCAAATTGCCAACATCTGCTGGATCATGGAAAAAGCAAGAGAGTTCCAGAAAAACATCTATTTCTGCTTTATTGACTATGCCAAAGCCTTTGACTGTGTGGATCACAAGAAACTGTTGAAAATTCTTAAAGAGATGGGAATACCAGATCACCTGACCTGCCTCTTGAGAAACCTATATGCAGGTCAGGAAGCAACAATTAGAACTGGACATGGAACAACAGACTGGTTCCAAATAGGAAAAGGAGTATATGAAGGCTGTATATTGTCACCCTGCTTATTTAACTTCTATGCAGAGTACATCATGAGAAATGCTGGGCTGGAAGAAGCACAAGCTGGAATGAAGATTGCCGGGAGAAATATCAATAACCTCAGATATGCAGATGACACCACCCTTATGGCAGAAAATGAAGAGGAACTCAAAAGCCTCTTGATATCAGAAAGTGAAAGTGGAGAGTGAAAAAGTTGGCTTAAAGCTCAACATTCAGAAAATGAAGATCATGGCATCTGGTCCCATCACTTCCTGGGAAATAGATGGGGAAACAGTGCAAACAGAGTCAGACTTTATTTTTTTGGGCTCCAAAATCACTGCAGATGGTGATTGCAGCCATGAAATAAAAAGATGCTTACTCCTTGGAAGGAAAGTTATGACCAACCTAGATAGCATATTCAAAAGCAGAGACATTACTTTGCCAACAAAGGTCTGTCTAGTCAAGGCTATGGTTTTTCCAGTTGTCATGTATGGATGTGAGAGTTGGACAGTGAAGAAGGCTGAGCACCGAAGAATTGATGCTTTTGAACTGCGGTGTTGGAGAAGACTCTTGAGGGTCCCTTGGACTGCAAGGAGATCCAACCAGTCCATTTTAAAGGAGATCAGTCCTGGGATTTTTTTGGAAGGACTGATGCTAAAGCTGAAACTCCAATACTTTGGTTACCTCATCTGAAGAGTTGACTCATTGGAAAAGACTCTGATGCTGGGAGGGATTTTGGGCAGGAGGAGAAGGAGACGGACAGAGGATGAGATGGCTGGATGGCATCACCGACTCGATGGACATGATTTTGAGTGAACTTCGGGAGTTGGTGATGGACAGGGAGGCCTGGTGTGCTGCAATTCATGGTTCGCAAAGGGTCAGATATGACTGAGCAACTGAACTGAATTGAACTGAATACTTAATCAAAATGACATATGTCTTTTAGAAATTTAGCTAGCTTCTAAAGTTTTCACTGTCATAGATAATACTGTGATGAATATCTTTATCTATAAATCCGAAAATTCCCTTTGAAAAAGTTCTCAATGATACTGGGTTAATTGGAATGTCCATTTAAAATAGCAGTGCTACAAACTATAAATGGCTTTCAAAAATTTTGTATTAATTTCTACTCTACCAGAAAGTACATGAGGCCCTTCTCACTATACCTTACTGTATTTTAAAAGTAGTTGTCAATTTGATATGAAAAATAGAGTAATTTGCTTTCTAAATTTACATTTCATTGCTAATGAATGAATGAATAGCATTTAATGAATATATTGACCATTTGCATTTCCCTTCTATAAATTGTGATTCACATCCTATGCCCATTTTCTATTAAAATCTTAGTGCATCACCCATTCATGGATTTGAATGGCTTACATTAAGAGTAGCAGCCATGTGTTACAAAATAACTTGAGTGAAGTCTCTGGTTGCTTCCACTGTTCTCCCATCTCATTATGCATTTGCTCTTCCCTTTTCCTACAGCAGATCATTTTTTCCCATCCTTCAAGGCTGGGTTCTTTGATGCATCTAATCTTTTAGTCCACAGTGATGTCACTTTTCTCTGAACTCCAAAGCAGTCATTATCTTGACCTCAGCCTGTCTCATTTGATTAATTGCCTTTCAATATGTATACTGTCTTATGAGATTTGTGAGGCAAGAACCATTTTTCACACTTCTCAGGCTTAGCACGTTGCCACTAAACAACAGTGATTCTAATCACTGGGCATGCTGAATATACCATAATGCACACACACACACACAAAAAAAGCACTGGTTTTACAAATATGTGTTGATTTCCTCCTTCTGAAATATATTTTCCCAAAGTAGGAGAAAGTCATCAAACATAAAGATAATAGAAATTCATTATGTGTCTAGATGAGATTATTTCATATTACATAGTTCAAGCTGACATTATGTCCTGAGATGAACAAGAAAGTAATTATGTATGGAAGCTGGCCGTGTGCAAGTGGAAATATTTCTGGCAGACATGATATCCACTGAACATACTGGATGTGTCAAATTACTTCTGTAACTCAAGCATAACATCATTCCAGATATAACTACACAGACCATTCTGACTTGTGATAGGGTTACATCCCGTTAAACCTATCATAAGTTGAAAATACCCTAAGTCAAAGATAGATTTACTACATCTAATCTACCAAACATCAGCCAACCTTAAGCATCCTGAGAATGCTTCTATTATTAGCCTGTAGTTAGGCAAAATCCTCTAACACAAAGCCTACTTTATAATAAAGTGCTGAACATCTCATGTAATGTAGTGAATATTGTCCTGGAAGTGAAAAACAGAACGGCTGTCTGGGCACAGAATGGTTCTGAGTGCATCAGGTTTTTACCCTCTGGATCGTGTGGCCAGTGGGGATGCTGCCACTGGGGAACATCAAGGATCACATCGCATATCGTGAAAAGCTCAGAATTCAAAATTCCAAAGAGGTTTTCAACTGATTGATTTTGCATCATCGTAAAGTTGGAACATTTCAAGTCTAATTGATCTAAGTCAGGGACTGTCTGTATATGGATCTGTAAATATACTGCTGTGTGTATTCTAAAATGCCAAAATACTGAAAATGAAAAAGCACGTATAACGAAATAAACATAAAGAATAAAGAAAGCAGATCCATAGATCTCAGTGTAGGTGATTTTTAGTAATGGAAACTATGCATATGCTTGGTAAACATTTCTAAAAATGAAATCATATAAACACAACCTAAAGTAATACATGTATGCAAAAATTTGGATGTTAGTTTGGCAAACCCCTGCCCCCCAAGGTGGCCTAGTGGAATTTTTTTGATATTAAATGATTAAACTTGATGTATTTTCCTTTCACGGACAGAAAGAGAACTTATAGTGGTGAGAAGTCATGATTTTTTTTTGCAGACTAAGTGCAGAGTTCTGAAAGCTTTCTACTAACTAAATGGCTAAATACTCTTGCTTTGAACTTTAGAACACATTCTTAATTTTTTTATGATGAACATATTTTCTTCCCAAGGCTAGAATGGTTGTCTAATTGTCAAGCAAATTAAAATAAACTGAAATCATTTAGCCACACAATATTTTGGCTTCTAACAATGTAAGAACAACTGCACTGGAAAAAAGAAAACCTAAGCACACAATAGCAACTCAAACAGTAAAGCACCAGTTTATGTTTGCAAATGCTTAGGTAGCAAACAGAATATGGCACGTGCTGGTAATCTGAATTCTTTCCACACTCGGACCTGAAGAATCACAAAAACATTGGACAGAAAACAAGAGGATGTAAATTCTCAATTTTTTTCTGGTTTTATGATGGGAAGTAGCAGGTAAAAATGTTTTTTTTTTTTTTTTTTTTAGTTACCACAAAAGAATTACGTATTTAAAGAGATAAAGCTTTTTTCTACTAGGAAAATACAAAAAGAAGAATGCTCTCAATCCAGTCACTTTCTATATCGAGCTCAAAGGCAGTTCTGGACAGCTCTTAAGTGAAGTGGCACAGGTGAAGTGGCCCGTCACCCTTTACACTGAGGCCACCCTGAGTGGAGGTGGTACAGGCTGTGACTGGTCCCTTGTCCTTCCTCCTCAGAGCTGTTATTGACATCAGGCAGAGACTTCACTGTTTCCTTTCCGCCCCTCCCTCCCCTTTTTTTTGTATTTGTAAAGATGGTATTGTGTTTTCAAAATGAATCTGTCCTTTATTTATATATCAACTATAACAGTGGTCCCCAATCTTTCTGGCACCAGGGACCAGTTTCCTGGAAGACAATTTTTCCACGAATGGGGTGGGGGATGGTTTTGGGATGATTCAAATACATTACAGTTACTATGCACTTTATTTCTATTATTATTACATTAGCTCCACCTCAGATCATCAGGCATTAGATCCCAGAGGTTGGGGACCTCTAAATTAAAAACCCCTTTTGAACTATCCTTGGAAGAAAAGATATGACAAACCTAGACAACATATTTAAAAAGCAGAGTCACTGCTTTACCAACAAAGGTCTATATAGTCAAAACTACTGTTTTTCCAGTAGTCATGTATGGATGTGACAGTTGGACCATAAAGAAAGCTGAGTGCCAAAGAATTGATGTCTTTGAACTGTGGTATTGAAGAAGACTCTTGAGAGTCCCTTGGACTGCAAGGAGATCCAACCAGTCCATCCTAAGGGAAATCAGTTCTGAATATTCATTCACTGGAAGGACTGATGCTAAAGCTGAAATGCCAACACTTTGGCCACCTGTTGTGAAGAACTGACTCATTGGAAAAGACCCTGATGCTGGGAAAGACTGAAGGCAGGAGGACAAGGGGACAACAGAAGATAAGATGGTTGGATGGCATCACCAACTTGATGGACATGAGTTTGAGCAAGCTCCTTGAGTTGTTCACGGACAGGGAAGACAGGCATGCTGCAGTCCATGGGGTCGCAGAGTCGGACCCGACTGAGCAACTGAACTGTTTAACTAAACAACTTGAGGGATTTAACTGAACTGAACTGTTTAACTAAACAACTTGAGGGATTTAGAAAGAAAAGGCTATTTTATTTCAGAGTGTTGAGACTCAATTTACCTTCCTACACATTTCAACACACCTTTAAAGAAGAGGGTCACATATGCTCCAAAGTCAGGCAGGCAATGACCATAAGGAGTGTCAATGAGGGCACTGATGCAGAGACGGCAAGATAATCCACAATGCTGACTGAAATTCCCCTCCCCATCCCCTCCCCTAACAAGCATAAGACTGGCATTCCAAAGGTTGGCAACCCTTTGGGGATCATTTGACATCAAGTGTCTAAATTTCTTGGGTTCCTTTTCTTACGAAATAGCAGAGGAACGTCTCCTGCAGTTAGCAGGTGTGTAGGTGAATGTTGCAGGTAGTACAGAAGGGATGGCTGTGGAGGGTGAGGACGCACGCAGTTCACGCCGTCACTCCCTTTAGTTTGTCTCACAGAGCATAAGAAAAACCTCTCACTCATCAGTAGGACAGTCAACTTAGAAAACTATCCTTCACTCCTTTAGAAGAAATAAGGAATGACAGGAATGAGTTTTTGCAAGTTCCATCTATGTGTGTGTGGTGTACACATAAACATGTGTGGAGGTGATGGAATTCCAGCTGAGCTATCTCAAATCCTGAAAGATGATGCTGTGAAAGTGTTGCACTCAATATGCCAGCAAATTTGGAAAACTCAGCAGTGGCCACAGGACTGGAAAAGGTCAGTTTTCATTCCAATCCCAAAGAAAGGCAATGCCAAAGAATGCTCAAACTACCGCACAATTGTACTCATCTCACATGCTAGTAAAGTAATGCTCAAAATTCTCCAAGCCAGGCTTTAGCAATACGTGAACCATGAACTTCCAGATGTTCAAGCTGGTTTTAGAAAAGGCAGAGGAACTAGAGATCAAATTGCCAACATCTGCTGGATCATGGAAAAAGCAAGAGATTTCCAGAAAAAACATCTATTTCTGCTTTATTGACTATGCCAAAGCCTTTGACTGTGTGGATCACAAGAAACTGTGGAAAATTCTGAAAGAGATGGGCATACCAGACCACCTGACCTGCCTCTTGAGAAATCTGTATGCAGGTCAGGAAGCAACAGTTAGAACTGGACATGGAACAACAGACTGGTTTCAAATAGGAAAAGGAGTACATCAAGGCTGTATATTGTCACCCTGCTTATTTATCTTCTATGCAGAGTACATCATGAGAAATGCTGGACTGGAAGAAGCACAAGCTGGAATGAAGATTGCCGGGAGAAATATCAATAACCTCAGATATGCAGATGACACCACTCTTATGGCAGAAAGTGAAGAGGAACTAAAAAGCCTCTTGATGAAAGTGAAAGTGGAGAGTGAAAAAGTTGGCTTAAAGCTCAACATTCAGAAAACAAAGATCATGGCATCTGGTCCCATCACTTCATGGGAAATAGATGGGGAAACAGTGCAAACAGTGTCAGACTTTATTTTGGGGGGCTTCAAAATCACTGTAGATGGTGACTGCAGCCATGAAATTAAAAGACGCTTACTCCTTGGAAGGAAAGTTATGACCAACCTAGATAGCATATTCAAAAACAGAGACGTTACTTTGCCAACAAAGGTCCGTCTAGTCAAGGCTATGGTCTTTCCTGTGGTCATGTATGGATGTGAGAGCTGGACTGTGAAGAAGGCTGAGCGCCGAAGAATTGATGCTTTTGAACTGTGGTGTTGGAGAAGACTCTTGAGAGTCCCTTGGACTGCAAGGAGATCCAACTAGTCCATTCTGAAGGAGATCAGCCCTGGGATTTCTTTGGAGGGAATGATGCTAAAGCTGAAACTCCAGTATTTTGGCCACCTCATGGGAAGAGTTGACTCACTGGAAAAGACTCTGAGCTGGGAGGGATTGGGGGAAGGAGGAGAAGGGGATGACAGAGGATGAGATGGCTGGATGGCATTACTGACTAGATGGACGTGAGTCTGAGTGACCTCCGGGAGTTGGTGATGGACAGGGAGGCCTGGCGTGCTGTGATTCAGGGGTCGCAAAGAGTCGGACATGACTGAGCGACTGAACTGAACTGATGAACATATATATCATACATGTAATATGTACATTTATTTTGCTGAATCATAAAGTTGTTTGAAGACATTATGATAATTTACCCCTAACATTTAGCATATGTCACCTGAAAAGGAGGATTTCTCCATAACTACAGTATTATTACTACTCTCAAGAAACCCAACCATGATTCAAAAACATTATCTAATATATAGGCATATTCAAAACTTCCAAATTGTTCCAATAATGTCCTTGACATTTTTTTCTTTGCTTGAGAATCCATCAAGGAGCAAAAACTCTATTTATGTGTCATGTTTTTTTAGTCTCTTGAATCTAGAGCAGTCTCTGAATTTTTCCTTTTCATGATACTGGGCTTTCAAAGAATACAAAACAATTGTTTTATAAAAACTCCTTGTAACCTGTTTTTTTTTTTCCTAATATGACATATAAGGAAGAATTCACTGCATAGTAGTTTGTATCATACTTCTCTGAGTTCCAGTTATTTTTAAGAGCCAAGAAATTCTGAGTGTTAATATATGCAATACCAGTTACATCCTGCTGCCTTCAAAAGTTCAGAATGATGCTATGCCAGGAGCTGTACCAAATATCAGTTGTATCAGATGCGAGTTCCTCCTGCATTTCCCCAAGAATCATCGGAACTAACAGTAATCACATGGATACACATTCAGTTAAGTTCGCTGTAAACAAATACGTATATTTTATATTTGCAAATTAAAGTGCACACTCATGTTTAGGGGTGATGAACAGGAAGGTAATCACAGTTCTGGGTGTCTGAGCCGAGGTAAGCAGGTCCTTCCCCAGGCAGAGGAGACTGCAGGGCTGTTGAGTACAGGACGGAGACTAACTGGCAGGTGACATGGAGGGGGTGGTCTCGGGTACAGAGTGGGGCCTGCTGGAACTCTCTGCAGCTTCAACTGTGCTTTAGTAAGAGGGAGGGGCTTGCCCAGGGGCAGGGGAAGAGCAGGAATGGCCGAACAGTGTCCAGGAGAAAAATAATAATGGGATGATGGTTGTGGTCTTCAGAATAGTGGATGTCACCCTGTGGACGGTCTTATACTAGATCCTTCTGCTCACCACTGCCAGACCAAATCTGGGAGGGTGCTGAGCACTAGCAGGGGCTGGGTAAACAGGGGGCCTGTCTGTAATTAAGACACAACTCAGTTTCAAGTTATGATCAATTCCTAAGTCAGTGGCGAAATTTTACTTCAGTGCCTGTGCTCATGCTCAGTTGAGTCCACCTCTGTGTGACCCCATGGACTGCAGCCCACCAGGCTCCTCTGTCCATGGGATTTCCCAGGCAAGAATACTGGAGTGGGTTGCCATTTCCTCCTCCAGGGGATTTTCCTGACCCTGGGATCGAACTGGCAGCATCTCCTGCTTGGAAGGTGGATTCTTTACCACTAGAACTACCTGGGAAGCCTCTTAGTTTTATGAAAGGCACCTGTCTTCTGAGTTCACACCAAAGGAAGTGATCTTCCAACAGATATCCAGTTACTCAGAGTTCCAGAAGCAGAGTGGACATGGAGGAAAACATGGCCAGAGAGACAGTGTGATCTGTCTCCACTCGTTAGACCTTGAACCTTCTCATTCAACCAGTCTGATCCTTTAGAGGCTGGGATTCCTGGAATGAGCTTCCAGTCATTCGAGAAATCCTCCCTGATGTTTTCAGCATGGGTTTGGCAGCCAAATGCCTTGGCTCTATTTTCCTATCATACAGTTTAAAGAACATTATCTTGCTCACCAACCATAACAGAAAAGCTAAACTTCATCTCTAATTATGTCTGAACATTTCCCTTTTAGGACTGCTTATGCACTGCTCTGTAAGGCGTTTTGTGTGTGGAGTTACAGAGAAAATGCTGATGTAACTGAGAACTGTATTAGTGAAACCACAGGACCGCGTGTGGCCTGATGAATCTTATGAACTCAGCATTAACATACTGCTGGAACATAATGCAGATGATAAATTTATGAATGTGCAACACCAGCTCCCAATAAACACAAAAGCTGACTCCCAAGCAACTTCTTAATTCAATTTCCCTTAATGGTAACCTTGTTTTAGGAACAGAAAGGAAAATGCCCAAGTAATGACTCATGAAATTCCACAAAGTGATAAAAAGCAATGTTTTTAGTTTTCCTTAGCCTTTCATTGTAAAAACGTCCTTTCAACAATTGGGGTTGATGATCAAATTAAAATTTATAAGTAATAATCAATTGGGTGAATAGCCAGGAGGCTTGGCGTAGTGTCAGAGCATGTGTCACACACTATTTCCCGTGAAAACATACAACACATAAATAGGGACATCGTCATCATTTAGTTGCCAAGCCATATCCGACTCTTGTGACCCCATGGACTGTGGCCTGCCAGGTTCCTCTGTCCATGGGATTCCCCAGGGAAGAATACTGGAGTGGGTAGCCATTTCCTTCTCCAGGGGATCTTCCCGACCAAGGAATCGAACCCGGGACTTCTGCATTGCAGGCAGATTCTTTACCAACTGAGCTATGAGGGAAGCCCCATAAATAGGGACATTATCACCTAAAATAACATGTGATATGAATCATGAAAATAATTAACTCAGATCATCACTTAGAGCGAATACCACCATGACTGCAACATTATCTGATGCCTTGATGTTCACCCAAACACTCAACAAATATTTCTAAGAACCTGGTGGCTCAGACGGTAAAGAATTTGCCTACGGTATTCTTCACAGAGCTAGAACAAATAATTTCTCAATTTGTATGGAAATACTAAAAAACCTCGAAGAGCCAAAGCTATCTTGAGAAAGAAGAATGCAACTGGAGGAATCAACCTGCCTGACTTCAGGCTCTACTACAAAGCCACAGTCATCAAGATAGTATGGTACTGGCACAAAGACAGAAATACAGATCAATGGAACAAAATAGAAAGCCCAGAGATAAATCCACGCACATATGGACACCTTATCTTTGACAAAGGAGGCAAGAATATACAATGGACTAAAGACAATCTCTTTAACAAGTGGTGCTGGGAAAACTGGTCAAACACTTGTAAAAGAATGAAACTAGAGCACTTTCTAACACCATACACAAAAATAAACTCAAAATGGATTAAAGATCTAAATGTAAGACCAGAAACCATAAAACTCCTAGAGGAAAACATAGGCAAAACACTCTCTGACATATATCACAGCAGGATCCTCTATGACCCACCTCCTAGAATACTGGAAATAAAATAAAAAAGAAACAAATGGGACCTAATAAAACTTAAAAGCTTCTGCACAACAAAGGAAACTACAAGCAAGGTGAAAAGACAGCCTTCAGAATGGGAGAAAATAATAGCAAATGAAGCAACAGACAAACAACTAATCTCAAAAACATACAAGCAACTCCTACAGCTCAATTCCAGAAAAATAAATGACCCAATCAAAAAATGGGCCAAAGAACTAAATAGACATTTCTCCAAAGAAGACATACAGATGGCTAACAAACACATGAAAAGATGCTCAACATCACTCATTATCAGAGAAATGCAAATCAAAACCACTCTGAGGTACCATTTCACGCCAGTCAGAATGGCTGTGATCCAAAAGTCTACAAGCAATAAATGCTGGAGAGGATGTGGAGAAAAGGGAACCCTCTTACACTGTTGGTGGGAATGCAAACTAGTACAGCCACTATGGAGAACAGTATGGAGATTCCTTAAAAAACTGGGAATAGAACTGCCTTATGATCCAGCAATCCCACTGATAGGCATACACACTGAGAAAACCAGAATTGAAAGAGACACGTGTACCCCAATGTTTATTGCAGCACTGTTTATAATAGCCAGGACTTGGAAGCAACCTAGATATCTATCCACAGATGAATGGATAAGAAAGCTGTGGTACATATACACAATGGAGTATTACTTAGCCATTAAAAAGAATACATTTGAATAAGTTCTAATGAGGTGGATGGAACTGGAGCCTATTATACAGAGTGAAGTAAGCCAGAAAGAAAAACACAAATACAGTATACTAACGCATATATATGGAATTTAGAAAGATGGTAACAATAACCCTGTATACGAGACAGCAAAGAGACACTGATGTATAGAACAGTCTTTTGGACTCTGGGAGAGGGAGAGGGTGGGATGATTTGGGGGAATAGCATTGAAATATGTATAATATCATATTTGAAACGAGTTGCCAATCCAGGTTCAATGCCTGATACCAGATGCCTGGGGCTGGTGCACTGGGACGACCCAGAGGGATGGTATGGGGAGGGAGGAGGGAGGAGGGTTCAGGATGGGGAACACATGTATACTTGTGGCGGATTCATTTTGATGTATGGCAAAAGCAATACAATATTGTAAAGTTAAGCAAAATAAAATTAAAAAAAAAAGAAAAGAATTTGCCTACGATGCAGGAGACCTGGCTGTGACACCTGATAGGGAAGATTCCCTGGAGAAAGGAATGGCAACTCACTCCAGTGTTCTTGCCTGGAGAATCCCATGGACAGAGGAGCCTGGAAGGCTATAGTTCTTGGGGTCACAAAGAGTCGAACACGACTGAGCGACTAACACTTTCACTATGTATAAAAATCATTGGTCTCTCAAATCAAAGAACAATCAAATAATGTCCTCACTGCAAAGTGCTTGAAGGCAGCATTGATTTAGCTTTCTACATGACACACTCCTAATTAATTACTAAGAAGGAGTCAACAGTGTTATTAACGGCCTGTCAGTTTGCCTACTTCTACATCCTCACATCAGATATTGACCAAGGTCCATACAGCTACACCAGGAGCTCTTTCAGTCCCATCAGGCACCCTGTGCAAGTCTGAGCTTCTGAGTGATTGCACAGCTCCCCAAGTGACATCATGGTTCAGAAGGACAGTGGTTCCTAACCCGAACTTGTGACAGCACAGCAGGACCCGTATGGGAACATGGCAACATCACACACCATTTGCAAACATCCGTGCTAGAGCCTTTCCAGTGGACAAATACTTGTCCAAACTGCTTTTTCACATAATCTAATGATCTTACTTAATGTAGTTACTGTCAAATGCAAGAAGCGATCTGAAACGCAGCTCCAATGAGAAAGCTCCGGTAAACGCCACCTCCCCGTGGGCACTGATGCCAGGTGGCTGGCATTCTACGCAAATGCTGCCTGCAAACAGGAGAGCTTCTGAGCCTTGCTGCCCCTGATGCCAGCCCGTCTTCAGGCTGCTCAACATTCCCTGCAACGACAGCACTGTTCTTCCAGGAGATAAACACAGTTCATCTCACTCCCTCCTACTCCCATCTCTCTGCAGTTAGAGCAGTGAACTTAGCCAGTAGACTTTACCTGAAAAGAGACAGTAGCTGACGGCTTTTCATTACATCCCTGGTGTAAACCTTTGACTGAACTCAGGCTTCCGAAGGTAGGCTTCATCTGTACGTACACCAAGGGAAGAGCCTGATGTATGAGGCCCCATCCCAGGGTTCTTAAGAGATGCTGATGCAAGGGAGCCCCCCAAATCTCCTTGAATACCACTTCTACCCAGCCCACATTATGGCTTCAACACTGGAGGGCTGCTAAGTCAATAGGAGTGTGATAATTGCTCAGTTGTGTCTGATGCTTTGCAGCTCCACGGACTGTAGCCTGCCAGGCTCCTCTGTCCATGGGATTCTCCAGGCAAGAATACTGGAGTGGGTTGCCATTTCCTTCTCCAGGGGATCTTCCTGATCCAGGGATTGAACCCAGGTCTCCTGTATTGCAGGCGGATCCTTACCATCCTAGCCACCTGTTGCTTAGTTCCAAAGCTGACCTGTTATAAGGAGGAAGATTTAGTAGGAGGGTGACATTCCAGGGTCACTGAGGAAATAAACAATGTCAGTACAAAGCAGTCATCACAGACCAACACCATTGGGTGGGGGGGGCCTCCATGTGGGGGCCCCGTCCCTGCAGCCCTGAGTTTGAGCCAGAGACCGGAGCGGGGTCCTCCCTCAACCCTGGCCACAGCCCTGGTCTCTACCCCAGGCATCTCTGACTCAAGGGCAGAAGGCCACCAACTGTGTGCTCACTGCTGCTCTCTGCCTCCCCCATCGCAGGGCCCTAAGGACAGCAGTGCCACGTGTCTGCACAGGTGCGCTCGGGGCGGGCGTCTGGCTGGGTCCACAGGTGGGCTGCCCTCACTCAGCACAGCTGGCCCAGCTCGCTGGGGGCAGCAAACCCTTTTGCTGCCACGTAATCGTATTTTATAAAGGGCTTTGGGAGTTACACACATTCTGTTGACTCAACTTTTATACTGGTAAGAAGAGTAAAAATCATGCAAAATCAATCTACGAGCAGCTGGAAAAGAAAGTGCAGCTGCACTGCTGTATGACCTGACAGCTTTCTTCCCCACGACTGCTTATCTTGAAAATTCTCCAATCTACGGTAAAAGCTAAAGGACAGTACAATGGACGTGCGAACACCCTCTCCCCAGACTGAGCAACTGCAAGCGTTTGCTTGATGGCTCTGCTGTTCTCCACGTCTGTATCGAGATCTTACACAGCCTTCCCTCTGAAGCCTTTGATAGCCTTTGCAGACCCTCCACAATCACAACTGAAAGAAACACCGATTCTGTAACATCATTTAATATGTTGTCTATTCATCCAATAGCCCCAACTGTCCCCTAAGTGTTGTTTTTTTTTTTTTTAAACTCGGCATCCAGATTCAGACAGTGCTTTGGGTTATATTGCTTCAGCCTCCTTTAATGAAGAACAAACTCTTTTCTCCTTTATTAAAAATTATTTTATTTATCTATTTACTTTTGGCTGTGACGGGTCTTCGTTGCTGCGTGCGGGCCTTTCTCTAGCTGCAGCGAGCAGGGGCTGCTTTCCTGCTGCAGAGCACAGGTTCGACAGAGCTTTGGGTTATATTTCTTTGAAGAAGTGAAGCTGCTCAGTCGTGTCCGACTCTTTGCGACCCCATGGACTGTAGCCCACCAGGCTCCTCTGTCCATGGGATTTTCCAGGCAAGAGTACTGGGGTGGGTTTCCATTTCCTTCTTTAATGAAGAACAGTCTCTCCTTTCCTTTTTTAAATAATTTTATTTATCTATTTGTTTATTTTTGGCTGTGCTGGGTTGTCTCGCTGCAGTCGGGCTTTTCTCTAGCTGCGGCGAGCAGGGGCTGCTCTCCTGCTGCAGAGCACAGGCCCGAGGGCGCTTGGGCTGCGGTAGTTGCAGCCTGCAGGTGCAGCAGTTGGGGCACGCGGGCTTAGTCGCTCTGCGACATGTGAGGTCTTCTAAGACAGGGGTCAGACCAGCATCTTTGGCATTGGCAGGCAGTCCTTTACCACTGAGCCACCAGGGAAGCACCAGCGCTATTTTTTTTTTTTTAAATGTTGACTTTTGAGGAGTCAAGCTTAGTTGTACTGTAGAATGTCTCGTCTAGACCGACATTTCTGGTTGTCCCAGATTAAACATTTGTGTCAGAGCTACAGCACAGGTGCCTCTATCCTGCTCACTGCACCCCCTTGGGGCTGGGGGCATGTACTGTTCCACTGAGCCACCGCTGCCTTTGCTAGACTTGATGAGTACGGTGTGGCCCAACAGACCTTCCCACTGTAAAGGCCCGACAGACCTTCCCACTGTAAAGGCCCGACAGACCTTCCCACTGTAAAGGCCCAGTTTTTCTTCAGAATATCATCTGCAGGGTGACAGTTTAAAATTGTGTGAATCTTCTCACTCTCAGATTACCTCTCACCCACTTGTTTTTATTAATAGTAAACACTGATGATTCTTATTGAAATCGATTCTTACACTGAGCTTAACAAAATGGTGATTTTCTAATCCTCCCATTTGTACATTTACTCCCTGGCATTAACCCGCAAAGAAAAACTTCCCTTGTCCCCTTCTTTTTATTTTTTTTTTTGGTTTTTAAGTGTTTACCACAAATGAATGTGTTTTTTAAAAGGTCAGTGCTTCATAATCAATTACTGCCATTATTCTTTGGGATGATCGAACTGTCCCAAAGTTGGCATGCGGCAGCCCTTTTAGGCTGGCTTCTGTGTCCCTCTGACGTCATCCCATTAGTCACTGGGTACGACCTTGCTTCCTGGCATGAGATGTTACAAGACCCACCTGGCTCTTCTCTGACCTGCAGCTAGAATGAGTCATTTCTCCAAGAAGCCCTGGTGTTTTTACCAGGGAATAGCATTTAGAAATCAAGATCTCAGTGTCACATGTGCTCCCTACAACCAGAGTTTCATTGTTTCTAACTCTTTTGAGTGAATAAAGCTTAGGAAATTGTACATGTATTATATACTCTACATAATTAAGTCATGACATCATATGGATATGGCTTCATACTGCTATTTCCATTAACATTGCAGAGATTTCTTTTTAAAAAGTATATGTATCTCTTCTCTTGCAGTGCAAACTTTGGGGCTTATTTGCTTATCCTATTATATAAAAAATCATTTTAGAATAGCAATATGAACATTACTACGAAAAATACATTGACTAAAAAAGTCCAGGATTTCATTTTAGCTCCTTTTGTCCTTAGAATATAGCCCACTGTCACTGAGCAGGACCCTAACGGGTGCCCCTCTGTCTTCTGCTGCCTCTTGTTTGTAGAAAAGCTAGTCTCCCAGGTCTCCCTGGAGTCACAAAGGCCTGGCTCAGGAATTAACCTCTGAAAGGATGTGAGCAGGTAGTGACAAAAGTAGCAGTTGGGCCAGGAGAACTGCTAACAATTTAAACAGTAAATCAGCCATATGATAGTCACAGAATTTTTAGTTCCTCTCTGAAGTACACTGATAACAGTATCTATGGACATTTCTGGGGAAGGCAATGGCACCCCACCCCAGTACTTTTGCCTGGAAAATCCCATGGACGGAGGAGCCTGGTAGGCTCCAGTCCATGGGGTCGCTAAGAGTCGGACACGACTGAGTGGCTTCACTTTCACTTTTCGCTTTCATGCATTGGAGAAGGAGATGGCAACCCACTCCAGTGTTCTTGCCTGGAGAATCCCAGGGACAGGGGAGCCTGGTGAGCTTCTGTCTATGGGGTCGCACAGAGTCGGACACGACTGAAGCGACTTAGCAGCAGTAGCAGCAGCATGGACATTTCTGAGTTGTTTTTACAGATACTAAAACCTCCGTCCAATGGAAGAATTACACGAGGCCCAGGACCATGTAGACTCCCAAACCAACTGCAGCCTGAGGACTAATGACGAGCCTGACAATGACCTTTGACATGACCCTGCTACCTCACCCATCAACCGATCAGGGAACTGTGCACAAGCTGATCACAACTCTCCCTCTCACTTTGCCTTTAAAAATGTTTCCCTGAAACTCATCAGGAAGTTCAGGCTTTTTGATTACCAGCTGCCCCTCACTCCTTGTACAGCACCTTACAATAAACGCTGCACTTTCCTCCACCACAGCATGGCATCAGTGGATTAGTTTTACTGTGTGCTTGCAAGCACACCCAAGTTTGGTTCGGCAGCACCACTAACAGTGCACAGAGACTTGTGTTCAAAAGTTATTAAAATTTTTTTTCTGGCCTGTAATATTATTAATTCATGTTTCTATCTATACTCAATCTCCAGATTGTCTTGTTTCATACTTTCAATTTAATTTTTTGAATTAAAAAAAACATTTACATGCTTCAAAAGTGAAAACTATAAACACTTATACTTAGAAAAGTCTCTTGCTCATTATCCTTTACTCCTTCCACCCTGTTCCCACATATCTATCCCCATAGTAACCAGTTTCAGGCATTTTGGGCTTACACTTCTTGAGTTCTCTTTGTAATAATAATGTATGTGAGTTTTTATAGGCAAATGATGCTGATGCTGAAGCTCCAGTACTTTGGCCACCTGATGTGAAGAGCTGACTCATTGGAAAAGACTCTGATGCTGCAAAAGTTTGAGGGCAAGAGGAGAAGGGGGTGGCAGAGGATGAGATGGTTGGATGGTATCACTGACTCAATGCACATGAGTTTGAGCAAACTCCAGGAGATACGGGAGGACAGGGGAGATTGGCGTGCTGCATTCCATGGGTTGCAAAGTATTGGACACGACTTGGCAACTGAACAACACCAATGCCGGCTATAACTGTTAACCTATGACCTACCCCGTGTGACATTCTCTGCCTACCTCCAACACACACAAAATTTTTTTTCACTAAAAGAAAATTCAGTCTAGTTACAATGTTTGCTACACAATCAGTTTATGTGCCAATGTTTCCCTGGTGGCTCAGATGGCAAAGAATCTGCCTGCAGTACAGGAGACCTTGGTTTGATCCCTGGGTCA
The DNA here is from genome assembly GCA_935064755.1 of Tragelaphus eurycerus. Classification (NCBI taxonomy): domain Eukaryota; kingdom Metazoa; phylum Chordata; class Mammalia; order Artiodactyla; family Bovidae; genus Tragelaphus; species Tragelaphus eurycerus. The sequence goes on from CAKXYN010000023.1 coordinate 22,884,582, forward strand.
GGAAGATCCCATGAAGAAACAAATGGCAACCCTCTCCAGTATTCTTGCCTGGCAAATTCCATGGACAGAGGAGCCTGGTGGGCTGCAGTCCATCGGGTCACAAGGAATCGGACACAACTGAGCGACTAACACTGAAGATATATTTACTGACACTATCTTGTTGAATCTTAAAAGATGATTCTTTACAGGGCGATGGGCAACCCTGCAGTCACCCTGGGGTCAGGTCTCCCAGATGAGAATTTCCGCGGATACTCCAGGTCAGGAGACCTGGAGGCAGGGGAGACTCCGAATCTTCCTTCAGGTAGGTTACCTTGCCTTCTGCTCCACTCCAACGAACAAATGAAGACCCGACGCACTGACTCTGAAGGATACTGATCTCATGCATAGAGAACGAGATCTCAAAATTTCTTTGTCATCATCTCACTTCGGGCTGACAACACAAGAAGAAAGCGGGCTTACTTGACAGGGTGCTTTAGCTTTTCTAAGGGGTATTGGGCTGTCAAGGTCCTGACCTCGGTGCTGGGCAGGGTCAGTATGCCTTTACCTGGACCACTTAAAGACAACAATGTCCACCCCTGTGCTGGTCTCTCCAAGAACAAAGGCTGTTTCCTCCATTTATCCTGGAACTCTGAGATCTTTGAATGAATAAAACAAAAATAACTTACAAGCAACAATCTTCAGAAAGGCATTTTCTGAAAAATTGGTTCAATATAGCCACTACTCTTATTAATTCAATAGCTTTTAACTGGAAGGAGTGTAAATTTTTTTTTAAGTTATAAAATTTTAAAGTACACGTTTGCATATCACCCATGGAGACTCTGGGTAGGTCTGTGGTGGTGGGGAGGGGAATCTAAATCCCTGTATTTAGATGGGGAAAAAAACTTTCTGGGTGCCTCTGATCCATACTCCTTCATTTTAAGAAAATTAGGTTTTGTCCATTAAACTAATACAGTGAAACTAAGAAAAATTTCACGATAAAGACCATCAGTGTAATGGTCTTCAGCCTTAAATTCTATGCTGCTCACCAAGTTAAATACAGAGAGCATGATTGGGTCTTAGAAGCATTCAGGATCTCTAGGACCACCGTGTTCACTTACATATTTCCTACAGTGTTGGCTTCAAAATCAAGAGGTAGTTCAGTGTTAACTGTGCAAAAAAATGTTGGCTGTGCTCCAAGAGGGTCTGTAAAAATACCAGCCTCGAATGTCCTCTGTACAAAGCACAGGAAGAACCTCCCCTCTAATAGCACAGTATTCAAATTTTATGTACAACTGTGGTTAGCTTTATGCTAAACTGTGGGCCTTCTGGACTTTTAGGGTTTGTTTTACCTTTTTAAAATGAGATGCTCTGCTGGAAATTCCTTTTCACTTTTTTATCAATATCTGAGAAATAATTAATGTAAGCAACTTTTTTTTTTTTTTTTATTTAGGAACCTATACTTTCTGACACAGTTTCTTCTGTTTACGAAATTAAATTTAATTTTAGCTCATGGAGTGAAAAGCTTTGTATGCTTTTAGGAATGGTTGGAAAGGGGACCTCCCTGGCAGTCCAATGGTTATGATTTCACCTTCCAATGCAGGGAGTGCTGGTTCAATCCCTGGTCAGGGAGCCAAGATCCCACATGCCTCAAGGCCAAGAAACCAAAACATAAAAACAGAAGCAAAAAAGAGTGCTCAAACTACCGCATAATTGCACTCATCTCACACGCTAGTAAAGTAATGCTCAAAATTCTCCAAGCCAGGCTTCAGCAATATGTGAACTGTGAACTTCCTGATGTTCAAGCTGGTTTTAGAAAAGGCAGAGGAACCAGAGATCAAATTGCCAACATCCGCTGGATCATGGAAAAAGCAAGAGAGTTCCAGAAAAACATCTATTTCTGCTTTATTGACTATGCCAAAGCCTTTGACTGTGTAGATCACAAGAAACTGTGGAAAGTTCTGAAAGAGATGGGAATACCAGACCACCTGATCTGCCTCTTGAGAAATCTGTATGCAGGTCAGGAAGCAACAGTTAGAACTGGTCATGGAACAACAGACTGGTTCCAAGTAGGAAAAGGAGTACGTCAAGGCTGTATATTGTCACCATGTTTATTTAATTTATATGCAGAGTACATCATGAGAAATGCTGGACTGGAAGAAACACAAGTTGGAATCAAGATTGCTGGGAGAAATATCAATAACCTCAGATATGCGGATGACACCACCCTTATGGCAGAAAGTGAAGAGGAACTAAAAAGCCTCTTGATGAAAGTGAAAGTGGAGAGTGAAAAGGTTGGCTTAAAGCTCAACATTCAGAAAACGAAGATCATGGCATCTGGTCCCATCACTTCATGGGAAATAGATGGAGAAACAGTGGAAACAGTGTCAGACTTTATTTTTCTGGGCTCCAAAATCACTGCAGGTGGTGACTGCAGCCATGAAATTAAAAGACGCTTACTCCTTGGAAGGAAAGTTATGACCAACCTAGATAGCATATTCAAAAGCAGAGACATCACTTTGCCAACAAAGGTTTGCCTAGTCAAGGCTATGGTCTTTCCTGTGGTCATGTATGGATGTGAGAGCTGGACTGTGAGGAAGGCTGAGCGCCAAAGAATTGATGCTTTTGAACTGTGGTGTTGGAGAAGACTCTTGAGAGTCCCTTGGACTGCAGGAAGATCCAACCGGTCCATTCTGAAGGAGATCAACCCTGGGATTTCTTTGGAAGGAATGATGCTAAAGCTGAAACTCCAGTATTTTGGCCACCTCATGCGAAGAGTTGACTCATTGGAGAAGACTCTGATGCTGGGAGGGATTGGGGGCAAGAGGAGAAGGGGACGACAGAGGATGAGATGGCTGGATGGCATCACTGACTTGATGAATGTGAGTCTGAGTGACCTCCTGGAGTTGGTGATGGACAGGGAGGCCTGGCGTGCTGCGGTTCATGGGGTCGCAAAGAGTCGGACACGACTGAGCGACTGATCTGATCTGATCTGATCTGATCGTAACAAATTCAATGAAGACTTTAAAAATGGTAAAAAAAAAAAAAAAAAAAGAGAGAGAGAGAATGGCTGGAAATAAACAGGAAAACTATGATAAGAAATGTGTTAATAAGCATCTGAAATGTTCACCTGCATACAAATCTGCAAAAGGCAAATGGAATAAAGTGGAATCTATGGCTCAATACACACTGGAAGCTGCCCTTCAAGGGTAAAGTAGGTCACGGGGACTCATGTAGGGATCCTGTGAGATCTGAGCTGAGGTCCACAACTGTCTGCAGGTGGGTGCAGGTCCCACACCTGGGATTTCCCTTCTCTGCTATGTTTGGCCAACTTGGTGAGCGGCACTGGCATGCCTCCTGCATTTCCAAATAGGATCACCTGTGGTACACTTTTAAAAATAGAGCTCTCTGATTATTCTCTCTTTGGGGTAATGTGGGGTGGGTGGGGCAACATATCTGTGTATCTAGAAAGTGCCTTCATTGATTCTGATTTGGAGGTAAGTTTAGCAACAAGGAAGCTCAAAGAGAAAAGGTCCTATAACTGGTATGGCATTCATAACAGCTCACGTTATCTTTAAAATTTTTTAAACGCATTAAAGATCAGCTGATGCTGAAGCTAACGCATCAGTACTTTGGCCACCTAATGCAAAGAGTCAGCTCATTGGAAAAGACGCTGATGCTGGGAAAGATTGAGGGCAAAAGGAGAAGGAGGTGGCAGAGGAACAGATGGTTAGATAGCATCATCAACCCAATGGAAATGAATCTGAGCAAACTGGGAGATAGTGAAGGACAGAGAAGTCTGGCATGCTGGAGTCCATGGAGTCACAAAGAGTCGGACACGACTTGGCGACTGAACAACAACAAAAAGGCTAGCTGAAACAATATCTTGGAACCTCAGCCCCACCTTGGAGGTGAGACATTTCTAAAATAAATGAGATTCTTTTATGTGCTCGGCACCTATAAACATGTCCTGCTCCTGTGTGGTTCTTCTTTATGGTGAACAATCTGAGGGACTGTCTTGCATGACAGAATCATTGCACAGGAAAGACAATTCCATCAGAGGAAGCACTAAATACGTCAAAGGAGACTCAGAAGGTGAGCCAGAGACCCACTGCAATTAAAGCCCCCAACCAACGCCACTCAATTCCATCTGAAAATGGTACCAAAACACTTGGAATGACAAGCTCCCTTCGTTGTCCAGTTCTTCTCAGTAAGGAGGCATTAAGAGGCTGACTTGCTTTGGGGATGTGCAGCCACAGAGAACGATCTTTGTCTCATGACCAGTGCTGATGGAGGGAGTGGGTTAATCTGGAGAGAATCTGGTGCAGGCTCACATCCCCTCAGAGGTTCTCTGTTTGTCTCATTCAACAGAGGGTCAGGAGAAGTAGCAGATGGAAAGATGTGAGAACACAATTTCACTCTTCTAAGATACATCAGCAGGAGAAAATCACACTAACCCAGGCAGAACCCCAGCTGCCAGAGGCAGTCGCCTGGCCTACACAGAGGTCACTGCCCTCTCAGCTTAGCCCAGTCTGGCCTCATCTCCCTCCAACCCCTCCAGGCTCTGGTGCCCTTGGGCAAGGACAAGAGCTGTGCTGGGCATTCCTCTGTGAGGCCCCCGTCCTTCTGTAGAGGTCGCTGCCTTCTCCTGGTTGGCTGGAGGTGGGGAGCCTCTCTGCTCCAAGACCTGGTCCTCCCTTCCCCCTCTGTTTTTGCATCCCTCCCTTGTCCTGCAGAAACTCGGACTCAACCTTGCCTCTAGCAATTGCATGTCTCCTCTGGGCTAGTCTTAATGGACTGGTCATATAGCCAACGTTAACTACAATGAAGAAGATGGCAGTGTACTTGGAGAAGAACAAAGCACCCTCAACTCTCACCTTTTCTTTGATTACTACTCACAGAGCAAATTTTCTGAGTAATTTTTGGATCTCCAGAGAGGTCAAGACTTCTGTTTGTTTTGTCTATTGCTATATTCACAATGTCGAGAGCAGTGTCTGGCATGCAGTAGATTCTCAAAAACGTGTTGAATGAATAAGTAAACAAAGAAGGCGGCATGGAAGATTTTGTAAAGAATTACTAAAGAAACTATTTTATTGGGTGGATGATGGGCTGAGAAAATATAGACTGTGAGTCTAAGAAAAGCTTCTGTATTTCTAGAAAGGTTAAAAAAAAAAACCTTAAAAATCATTTAGCTCATTCCAAAGGCTATCAGTATTTGAATGAGTCCTAAATAACCACACCCCCTCTACCCCAAAGGGCAGAAAAAAGGGCAAAAGAAAAGGTAGAAAAGAAATAGATGTATTTCAGTCCCATCTGATCCACACATAATCAGAAACAAGACTGTCCACAAGGGTTTTCAAGCCACAGTGAAGGATGTTATTAATCAATCCTGTGTGGGCTGGGTGTGGAGGTCTGTTTGATGGTGGAAGTCTTTGTTTATTACTAAGTTGACTTCAGTTTCAGAAGGTTCCTGGCCTTGATTTTTTTCCCTGACTGGCCTTGGTGTTTTGCTCATCAGAGCAAAATCCTTCTTGAGTAACAACTGGGTATGTGTGGAGCTAATCTATGCGACCTTCCTCTCAGCCTTTTATGCCATGGTCATCCGGACACTTAAAAGACATCACAAATGACCATCCTGTTGGTGATGAGGTACACTCTGGTTTCCTTCATTAACAAAGACAGCTCTATGGGGTGAAGCTGAAGAATTGACAGCAATGTTCTATAATGGGACTGCTGAATTCTAGACTTTTTTTTCACACAGTGAAAACTGGCATAAAGAAAACCATGTTGTCTGAATTTATATTTGCACGCATAATCATGAGAATTACAAAAAGTGGAAGGGACTTCAGAAGTCACCAGACCCCACTCCCTGCCTCCAGGCAGATCACTCTGAAATCTCTGAAGAGAGATGGTTATCTGGTCTATTTTTAGAGATTGCAATAGCTAGAGATTACAAGGCTCCCTTGTTAGCTTGTTTCCAAAAAGAACTTTAGATTGTGTTTGACTGTATGCTTTCTCTCTATTATACTGCCATACAACAAGAAATTCATTAATAGCTCAAAATACTGGATGGATTTGCCCTCAGGAAACTATTAACAATATAAGCTCATCAATTTTTAAATTTCCCAATTTGACCCTGGATGGACTAAATCTTAAATTTTTAATATTTGGTGAATATTGCTTCTCTTAATTAACATGCAAAGCCTTTACTCTTAAAAATGCTGCTTTCCCCCTTTTTAGTCCTAAGATTGCATGCTGGTGCTTCTGTCCTCAGCTTCACAGAGATGAGAAACAAGGCAGAAAACATGTAGCAAGGAGGGGTGGACAGTTCACAAATAAATCTGCTTTCCATGTCCAGGGAGAAAATGCAATTTTCTGCCCATGAAACAATCCTGATGCTCAAACACAGAATGTTTCAAAGTAGGAATCTTTGTAATTTCTAGATCCAAACAAAGTGCAACCATCAAAGCTACCTTGAAGATGTCTATTTGACTTGGGGGTTCAGCCAGGCCACCACATTCAAGGTTACCCCCTCCTCAGAAGCTGAATATAACCAACCTTAGGTCATTAGCTTTAAATGTCTGACCTTGGTGAGGGGATTAAAAGGTGAAGATCTTAAAAGAGGAAAATTATATGCTGTCTGATTAAATTCCCAGTTGCAAATGCTAAAAATGGTAGGGGAAGTGGGTATGTACAGACTGCTGGTTAGATGATACTGCAAGATGCATGAGTGAGTGCTGAGTTGATTCAGTCATGTCTGACTTTGCGACCCCATGGACTGTAGGCTGCCGGGCTCCTCTGTCCATGGGAGTCTCCAGGCAAAAATACTGGAGTGGGGATCCTCCCAACCCAGGGATCGAACCTGCATTTCTGTGTCTCTTGCATTGGCAGGTGGGTTCTTTACCACCAGCTCCACCTGGGAAGCCCACTGTAAGATGGGCATATTACAAACCAGCACCTTCTAAAAATATACCCCAATAAAAGTAAAGTAAATATACATTAAAGCTTTTGGAGCACTGGCATTTTTGGAGTCTTTTTTTTTTTTTTTTGGTTAACAATTTCAAATATTTTGCTTTTATCTCTAATTTCCTCTTGGGGCCAATGCTCATTAACTCCAGTGGTAGAAGTCTTTCCCAAGCACCAAACCTCACGTCCTCATTTTAGACCTCTGCAGGTCACCGAAAAGCCAAATAATAATATTACAAATTGATTTTTCTTGATGGTGGTATAACAACCATAATTAGCAGTAAATCCTTTTGCCCCATTTGCATGTGCTGAATTTTCCTTAATTACTCCACAGTCTAATTATGATGCTCAGTCTGGAGAAGAACTCACACATGCCAGCTCTGCAGAGAGCAGAAGACCCTTTATTCCACCTCGTGGATTTACTGCTTGGGAATCTGATAGGAAACCAGTTGGGACAGACTGTATTCGTGGAGGCATTAACATGGAAGCAGTGTCGGAGGCAGACGCATGGTCCTGACTGGCTGTGCTAATGGAAAGTGATACCTAGTTTACTAATTCAGATAAGAGTGCCCAGATTGTCTTTTCACTACGGCACAGGGACTGTCAGAGAAACAAATGCATGGCCTGTGTTGCAATTAATTTGATCCTTGTTCTTTTAAGGCTCTACTTGTAGATTTAATTAAAGCTTTCACACACTGTGCATATTCAGGAAGTATGTGAGTTTAATGGCTTCTTTTCAATGAAAGCAGTCGTGAAAGTTATGATTCAGACAGTAACAGATAATCCTCAAAGATATTTGTAAGAAGAAGATATTCTCATCCTTACTCAGGCAGCAATGCATTTTTAAATTTAATAAGAGGCAGCAAATTGCCCTTTCTTGGTGGATATTTTTCCCCTCTTTTTTCTGCTTCACCATTTCTGAGCTGAACACTTTCCCACACTCCATCAGCATTTTACTTCCTACCATTAGCTGATAACTTCTTTCATCAAATTAACAGTAATATATTTCTGATTGGTAGGCTGTGCAACTCCCCATCTGTCTTTGCTTTGATCTTTAAGTTTACTTCCAAGGTCACACTTATGTTATTTTCTTTTATAAGTGGACTAATAAATATCCTTTCCTGGAAAGCAGTACTTTTTTTACCTGACCTGTTCCTATCACTCGGTATGTGAGATAAGCAAGCTAGGCACTCTGTTAGAGCAAATGGAAAAGACGCTGAAGCTGGGAAAGAATGAGGGCAGGAGGAGAAGGGGACAACAGAGGATGAGATGGTTGGATGGCATCACTGACTCAATAAACATGAGTTTGAGCAAACTCCCAGAGATAGTTAAGGACAAGGTCACAAAGAGTTGGACACGACTTATCGACTAAACAACAACATGAAATATTATGAAAGCAACAGTTATTAATAATAATAGTACTTACTCCCACAATACATGTTGCCACCTGTTTTACTCTTATGTCTGAAAATTACAACATAATTGCCACCTCCTCCTTGAAGTCTTCCTGATTCCTCCTGCTGAAAGAAGTTTTCTCTTTGAACTGACAGAGACTTTACTCATACATTCTAAGGCATTTTATTATTTTCAACCCAATGGTGTCTTTATGTCCATGGCTTCTGTTTCCTACTAGACTCTCATGATCTTGAGGTCCTTGGGTTAGTATGATACATGCTGTCCCCAAGACACCTGACTTAGTACATTGAATAAGGAGGATTCAGGTATTCACTGAATGAATTCATGTGTCTCATCCATTCCAAACCCTTGAACTGAACACAAGGCTTCATTAAGGATGATGAAACCATAAGTACACCATTAATTAAAACAAAAGTACGTGTGTTTCTATGTATTCATACATGTGCATATGTACACACAGCTTTATTTTATGAATGTCACAATTAATTAGGATGCCAGGTAAGTCCATCAGGGGCCACTCAAGACCAGCTGCCTTCATCCTAAAAGGTGTTTGTGGACTTCCCTGGTGGCCCAGTGATTAAGAATCCGTCTTCCTGGTGGCTCAGATGGTAAAGAATCCACCTGAAAAGGGGGAGACCTGGATTCGATTCCTGGGTTGGGAAGATCCCTTGGAGGAGGGTATAGCAACCTACTCTAGTATTCTTGCCTGGAGAATCCCCAAGGATAGAGGAGCCTAATGGGCTACAGTCCATGGGGTTGCAAAGAGTCAGACACGACTGAGATGAAGCACAGTGCACACACTGCCAATGCAGGGGACGCAGGTTCGATCCCTGGCCCCGGAAGATCCCACAGGTCGGCAGGGGGGCAACTAAGCCTGTGTGCCCCAATTACTGAAGCCCCCATGTCCTACAGCCTGTGCTCTGAGACAAGAGAAGCCACTGCAATGAGAAGCCTGTGCACTGCAAGGCGGAGCAGACTCCACTGTCCACAATGAGAGAAAACTCACACACAGCACCAAAGACCCAGTGCAGCCAAAACTAACTAAATAAATAATAAGGTGTTTGCTATTAGATGGTCACATGGTACCTGTAGAATGAGGACCACAGATTAGGTTCTCTTGAAAAGTTCCTTCCACTTCCATGGGCTCTCATGGGGCTGAGCAGCTAGGTCTCGTGGTGTTTAAGCCAATTTTCTATGGTCGAGAACCTGCCTCACACATTTAAGGAGTGTCAACAGCTGGTCCAAAGCCCAGGGCAGTGGTCTTAAATGTCAGAAAGCGTCATCACTGTATCACACATTCCTCCCTCCTCCCCACTGCGTGTGGGGGTGTGGCCCGAAGTGTCCACACTGAGGCAAGTCCTGTGTCTGGGAACCGCTCTGACCTGCCCAACACTGAAGCCTGCAGTGCTCTGAAGACCTCACTACAACTGGCTGTGAATCCCAGCAAGACCACCGGATGGGCTGGGATGGTGCCCACTCTGCATGTGCTGTAGAGAGAGGGTAATCCAGAAAGTGAGAGAGGGTCAAACTTGAAACGTCATGTAGGGATAGTCAGGTTAATCTGCACCACGTGCCATCTTTCACCCATCTGAGTGATGTCAGGGATAATGTCTAAAAACTTATCAGTCAATGCTTTGTTTTTTAATTCCTCTTTCCCCTTTAGCCAACAGAGCTATAAGCATGTGGCTGGGGCAGCAGCAAGTCCTTATTATTCTACACGGAGTGTCTGACGGCAAGATGGGGGCATGGAGAATACAATGAACAAGTTGCAAACCTCACTGAGCCAAATAAAAAGTGTTACGGAAACAGGCTTCCCTGTACATCTAAGGCTATAGATCTGTTGGACTAGAGTAAGTGTCACAGAAATGGACAAGCAAGTAAGTGGACTAGGGTTCTCACGAAGGCTACTTGAGTTTTAGTTTAATTATTTCTTTGTTGGAAAGATTAGAGCTGGTACTATTAGAATCAGGCACCAGTGGTGCTGAGGAACCCTGTGTTTTATCCAGTAGTTCCTAGACTTATCAAACAAGAGAAGCCAGGAGAGGTCCTGCTGCTGCTGCTGCTGCTAAGTCGCTTCAGTCGTGTCCGACTCTGTGCAACCCCATGGACGGCAGCCCACCAGGCTCCCCCGTCCCTGGGATTGTCCAGGCAAGAACACTGGAGTGGGTTGCCATTGCCTTCTCCAATGCATGAAAGTGAAAAGTGAAAGTGAAGTCGCTCAGTCGTGTCTGACTCTTAGTGACCTCATGGACTGCAGCCTACCAGGCTCCTCCATCCATGGGATTTTCCAGGCAAGAGTACTGGAGTGGAGTGCCATTGCCTTCTCTGAGGAGAGGTCCTAGGACTTGACAAAGGTCACAGATGACTTTGTTATCCTCCTGGAGTCAAGATCCAGGATGCTGGACAAAGCCTGAGGCTTCCAAACAAGGATGAGCTCAATCTTTTTGAGGAGAACTTTAATGATTTTACTCCACTGGTATTCCCTTGAGTTATCTGCAAGAAGAGCTACTACATTATATCATCAAATGGGTACAGATTAAGACGTACAGAGCAGGCGTGGAGGTTTCTATGGGGAACTTGACACAGGGAAGTATCTTCTTCCCTTTGGCGTCCTACTCCGTCCCTAGGATCAGCTGTTGAGGCTTGGCCCAGGGCCAGACAGAATTACATAAGCAGTGCTTCTGACTATGTTGTCTACTTCTGTCCAAAGTAAAAGTTTGAGAAAACTGGGTGACTTTCAGTTTCTCATTAAAAGCTAAACCAGGTTACACAGGATATTTAATTATCTAGACAGAATCTCCCCAGGGACATGAACCCTTGTAGACTTGATTATTCATTTTTAAACTCACAGTTTTTGCTTTAATTGGCAAGTACATTTTCATGTTTAACCCAAACCTATGCCAGACCTTTCTCACTGTGGGTGGCCCTCTGCAGAGGGCTTTTAGGTGCTGGTTAGGACAGGCTATGCAGAATTAAGAAGCCTCTTTAAAATAAGACAACCAGAGGCACATTTTAAATGTAAAAGTAAAGTAAAATCAACCAGATGATGCTCAAAAAAAGTGTTTTAAGTTGGAATGAGTACTCATAGAAGAAATATCTAACAATACCTGCCTGTCCTAAAGAGAAAAATAAAAATTTGAATTCACCAGTTGAATATTTGTTTTTTAAGAAATGAGCTTCTTGTCCTGACCACAGTCATGAAAAATAAAAATAAAAAAGTCCTAAAATGTTAGGGCAAGAGTCTAATTGTCAAGGCTCTTAAAATGATGTGTACGAATTCCATTCTGAAGAGTCTGTTTTCTTGGCAAAAAATTGTCCAGTTCAATCCTGATGCCAATTAGCGGACAGTATTATTGAAAATGGGAATACACCACAAACTTATCTGGGGGATTACAGGATCATGCGGATGGTGAATGCACGGATAATAATGACTAAAAATGACACAGACGAACCTCAGCTCCTACTGCCTGCCTCCAAATATGGACCATGTTTTGGGCAACAAAAGGCCCCAGGCTAGACACAGCTTCCTATTCTAAATGAGCACAGGCCAGAGACACAAACACATGGACTTGAAACCAGCCCCCTTTTCTCTGGGCTGTGACTCTTGCTAGCTCACGCAAGCTGGCTCCCCGCCCACAGAGGTCCGAGCTGTTTACAAAGCAACACTTTCCCATTCCTCATAGTTCCACTCATGGCAGACCAGTGGCATCTGGTTCAATATTTCATTAAATCCTCCTGAAAACTAACAGTTCAATCTATGAGAAAACTACAGTCCCTAAGCCACATAAATTACCTCCAGGGCTGCCTGGGAGCCGCCGTGCAGCCCATTTGCCACCAAGACATTTATGGCTGCGCACTTTCCACACATTCTGGATGCAGGAAGCATATCCTTGCCTCCAAGCCTCCCTCCAACGGTAAACACCGGAACTTCAAAGAAAGAAAGTTTTTCGCCAGAAAAGTTGACTGAGGTCTACAATGCATGATTTTTGTACTTTGCATTAATTATCCAGGAATTTAATGTGGCATCTTCTCTCAGGAGTATGAGTTTCTTGGTACTCCTGTAGGCTGAGGGGGCGGTGTGCGGGGAGGGCTTTTGAGCCTCTCTTCGCCCTCAGCAACATGACTGAAGAATATTCACAAGATGCCCAGTCAGAAGATTCTGCTCAATAGAAAATTTAGAGCTAATTTATTTCTGCTGCAGGGCATCTGCAGGTTGTGTGACTCAGAAGTAAGCAGGGATGAGTGGCTTCATTCTGAACTCAGTTCAACAACTGGTGGTCACTCCGCACCATCTTTAAACGTAGTTGTCACAAGAAAGAGAAGCTTGGACATCCCTCTGTGATGGCTACCAGGAGGGATGGAGAGAGAAAAGCCTCAGTTCCAGTGGCGGTTAATAATGCCTGGACTGGCCCAGTCTGATCCTTTAGGAATCTTCCTGTGTGTTGCCCCTTTAATGAGTTTCTCTTCCTACCCAGGCTATGAGTGTGAACTTTTATTTGTAATAGCAAACAGTTGTTGCTGTTTCATTGCTCAGCCGCATCTGACTCTTTTGCGACCCCATGGAGCCCGTCAGGCTCCTCTGTCCATGGGATTCTCCAGGTAAGAATACTGGAGCAGGTTGCCATTTCCTTCTCCAGGGGATCTTCCTGACCCATGGATCAAATATGAGTCTCTTGCTTTGGCAGGTGGATTCTTTACCACTGAGCCTCTAGGGAAGCCCAATAACAAAGAGAAAGGTAGGAAAATCTTTGCAAATTACTTTTAAAGGCCCTAAATAAACTAGCTAAAGGCCCCAAACTGCCTAGGTATAATTTTGAGAGCTGTTTTTTATTTATTTATTTTTTATCCTCGAGTTAACATTAAAAGTTAAATGTTTGTTGCCTACGGAAAACAGTTAAGATGAAGCTTTAATAATAGTGAATGCTCAGCTCGGGTTCAAATTTATGGCTTGGAAGTTGCAAGGAGCACAGACTGTGATGACTATAATTGCATGGCTGGCACAGTGATCAATCACACGCTTTCTGTCCCCGGCTGGATCCTCCGTCCCCGCATTTGGGTACTGTCACAGATTAAGACTTCTTGCTTAGTGGAGCTCACCTAGATGCACCGGAAAAATACAGACGTCCTCAAATTAATCATGTGGCCCTTGCATTGTCAGTGACACATCCCGAAATCAGCAGAGCTGACATCATTCAGCTAAGCCGCCACCAGAAAATTAGAGTTAAAGCAGTCTGTGCAGAAATCACCCACTGGGATTTGCAGCTGTGGGGCTCCCCACTCTACCCTCCCAACACCACCACTGAAGCATTTAGCTTATCTGGGCTCTGCTTCCTCATCTATCAAATGAGAGGTTAAGAAGAGATGAACTCCAAAGCTCCTTGTAGCTCTTGAAATTCTATGCATCATTTAGTTTGAACAATCTTGTGCATTAAATGCATTCCAAATGATAGGAGAGGAAAGTGAATTCTCGCATACTAAATCATGTTTCCAAATTACTTGCACTGTTGTGTCAGGAAAAAGTACTCACAGAAAACACAACTGCACTCAGTATGAAAAGGAAAATCACATGGCAGGGAATTAACATTCATTCAGCCTACATGAAAAAAAAAAATATATATATATATATACTTTGCAAGAAAAAAGCAATCATAATCAATCCCTGTGATTCCTAAAGACTGAATAAAAGCATACACATGCACCACACTGAATTTCCACCTTGGGTGAAATTCTTACCAATTCTATGAATAAAATAGAATCTCATGATGGCTACAGATGAGTGAGCCTTTCTTTCTTTGCTGTTGAGAGTGTTGTTTCTATGTCTAAGGCACTGCTATTTGGAAAAGTTAAGTATTTCTATGTCTAAAGCACTGCTATTTGGAAAAGTTAAGTAGAGGAAGCTTTATGAATTGTTCAGAGACTGCACCCAGGAGTGGCAGGGGTGGGGTGGGGGGAGAGTTTTATTTATTTATTTGCTGTGCTGAGTCTTCCTTGCTGTGCAAGGAAGCTGCACAGCAACTTCCTTTAGCTGCAGTGTGCGGGCTTCTCATTGAGGCAGCCTCGCTTATTGCACAGCCTGGGCTCTAGGGTGCATGGCTTCAGTGGTTGCAGCTCCTGGGCTCTAGAGCACAGCCTTAGTGGTTGTGGCGCACGGGCTTTCTTGCTTTGCAGCATGTTGGGCATGCTTGCTTTGCAGCATGTGGGATCTTCCCAGACCAGGGATCGAACCTGTGTTTCCTGCATTGGTGGGCAGATTCTTAACCATTTGGCCACCAGTTAAGTCCAGGAAAGTAGTTTTAAATAAATCTATTTAAATCTATGACTTTAACCCTTCTCTCTTTCCTGGAAAAACAAAAGTCTTTGTCTTATAACTTTAATAAGCAATATTTGCCTTAGCAAGATATTTTTAGAGGTATGATTTGGGGGCAGCGATTGATGTAACTGGACTTCCTTGGTGGCTCAGACTATGGGCTTCCCTAGTGGCTCAGATGGTAAAGCATCTGTCTGCAATGCAGGAGACCCGGGTTTGATCCCTGGGTTGGGAAGTACCCCTGGAGAAGGAAATGGCAGCCCACTCCAGTATTCTTGCCTGGAAAATCCCATGGACCCGGAGCCTGGTAGGCTACTGTCCATGGGGTCGCAAAGGGTCTGACACGACTGAGCAACTTCACTTTCTTTCTTTCACTTTATTGATGTAACTAACGTGTGCCTGTCACACATTACAATAGGCCTTTCTCAGTTAACTTTTCTTGGGGGAGGAAAAGAAAATAATGAACACAGAAAGGCAGGGGAGGAGAATGAGGTTTCTGATTTTCTCTGTGATATGTCAGTGACATTTATTCTTTTCAGTCTGGATTCTTCTTCCACATATTCACAATATTTCTTTAAA
Source organism: Tragelaphus eurycerus (assembly GCA_935064755.1). Taxonomy (NCBI): domain Eukaryota; kingdom Metazoa; phylum Chordata; class Mammalia; order Artiodactyla; family Bovidae; genus Tragelaphus; species Tragelaphus eurycerus. The sequence continues at coordinate 22,899,826 of CAKXYN010000023.1, forward strand.
GAAGTTCTTTCTAGGGCTTCCCTGGTAGACCAGTGGTTGAGAATCTGCCTGCCAATGCAGGGGACATGATTTGATCCCCGAACTGGGAAGATTCCACCTACTGCAGAGCAACTAAGCCCATGCGCCACAACATCTGAAGCCCACGCGCCTAGAGTCTGTGCTCCTCGACCAAGAGTAGCCCCTGCTTGCTGCAACTAGAGAAAGCCTGCACAGCAACAAAGGCCCAGCGGAGACGAAATAAATGAATAAAAAAAAGGAAGCTCTCTCTAAGGGTGTTGACTGGATGTTTATAGAGAAATTTAATTCAAAAGTCAAACAGGACTGAGTTGTGTTTTATTTGACTTCTTCCGCGGAGTCCGGGCTGGCTTGTATGATACCGGATGAATGTGGGTCGCGTGAGAACAGACCTGCGAATGGGGATGGGGGTCTGTGCTGTCCCCAGGTGGGACACACACCCGGCAGGGCCCTGGCAGGGAGGGGAATTCTAGTGTAATGACCTTTGTCACTTTGTAGATCTGCACCAGTGACATGTTGTTCCACATAAGCTAGGAAGAGAGGGTTAGTAACAGCCCATATATCAGCTTTGTTTCACAAAACTCAGCACTTTCCCCCTGTGATTATCCATTGTTTTATACGAATCATCTTTCTCCTCCATTAACACAAATAATTGAGTGCTGATTCTACTTAGAAAGGGAACTTGAGAAAATAGTTATTCTAAGAAAAATGAATATAAAACTAACTTATTTTTCTCACTAATGTAGAAGAAACAGCCTGCAAATTACCAAATTTAGCAAATTTGCTAGTGAGAGGGAGGAAAAAAATTAAAACTCAGAGTACCACAGGCACTAACTGTGCTTTATGCATTTCATTTTGCTAAGTTTAATTTAAAATATTTATGATGCTACTTCATAGCTTATTTTGTAAGAATTACAAAAGATGTTATAAAGACCTTGTTGTAAGTTTCCTGTTATTTTGGTTTGGCTATAAAGTGGTCTGGGGCTGCCAGGTTTAATGTGAAAGCCACACAGTTTGGCATCCAATTAAGATTAGATGTGATCAAACTGAAAACATGTCCTGGTCAAATTCATTTAAGATATGCAATAGCTCTCAGGAAATACCTTTCAGACTAAGATTAATACTGTGAAATGATGTTGAAATAGATACAGATGTCAGTAAGTATTTTTAGCTGAGTGCTAGAAACATGGCAGTGTTGTCCAGGGCTTGGGGGCTGGGATGGTTTCCTGCCAGCAGAAGAGAATACGAATGGGAAATACAGCTGGGGATAAGCAAGCAGGCATGGAATGAAAGTCACTTTAGAGCCCCAGGGCCAGCCAAAATAGTGAGATATAAACCACTGCAAAGGCTCACCATCCCATTCTCGGCATCACTGGAAGGTAATATTTGTCTCACTTTTAGATGCTACACAGGCTTCCCAGATGGCATTAGTTGTAAAGAACCCATCTGCTAATGCAGGAGATGAGGGTTCGATCCCTGGGTCAAGAAGATCCCCTGGAGGAGAACATGGCAACCCACTCTAGTACTCTTGCCTGGAGAATCTCCACGGACAGAGGGGCCTGGCGGGCTACAGTCCATGGGGTCACAAGAGTCAGACCGGACTTAGTGACTAAACTACTACACAGGATGCTACATGATGTCAACAAAGACCAAAACGTAAGAGCTGCTGTGTCACATTCATCTAACCCAACTTTCCACACACCAGGACTCCAGGCCACGCCTGCCAGCTTTTGAAGGGAGACTTGGAGACCCCATTGGAGAGCCTGTGCCTGGTTGGTTCAGGTGCAAACCTCACGCTGCATGGACTTCCTTCACTCAGGACACTAGCCTCCTTGCCTATGGACCCCAGAGGCCTCCGCCAGCCGCAAGCGGCTCCTCCTCGGGAGAGGCCGGCAGCACTGACGTGCAGGACGCACTGTGTCCCCACAGCCCGCGGCTTCGCCTGTCCTCTGAGGCTCTCACAGGTGAGACGTGGGAAGCGAGAACCCAGCTGCAGCCTCGAGGTCCGGGCTTTCCTGTGGGTTGGAATCAAGGTCGACGTTGTGGACTGTGTCCTCAGCAATGAGCCCAGCTGATGAGGGCACGCCGAGGAGCCGGACCTGGCTTCAGGGGTAACGCGGGGCACACGCCTGGCAAGGATAGGCTTTGTGTGGACTCACGGGTCTCATGTCACACGTGGCAGAAGCGGGGGCGGTGGCAGGGTTTCCAAGCCGAGTATTCACTGCGTTTGCGTGAGAGAGGCTGCAGGTCCAACCTGGATTCCTACAACGTGTGGACAGTGAGTCCTGAACATTACATAGGCATGAACATGGCCATTCTCTGTGGCTCATTTCAAGCCCATTGAGCCGCTTGGTTAGTCAAAGGCTCTGAAAGGTGCCTGAGCCACCCAGGTCCACTCTCTGCTTCCTGAGCTCAAGTGGCAGAACTGGGTTCTCTAGGCAGTTCTGAGCCTGCCCGCCTCGCCTCGCCCTGCTCCTGTCTCACACGGGGCACAATTTTCTTCTCTTACCAAATGTGTGAGGTGGGAAATATGAGAATGCTGCTTACAATACAGGTCATAGGGTTTTTTTTTTCACAGCCACTGAGCTGAAGCTGAGTGCCAAAGAATTGATGCTTTTAAACTGTGGTGCTGGAGAAGACTCTTGAGAGTCCCTTGGATATCAAGAAGATCAAACCAGTCAATCCTAAAGGAAACCAACCCTGAATATTTATTGGAAGAGCGGACTCACTGGAAAAGACCCTGATGCTGGGAAAGATTTGAGGGCAGGAGGAGAAGGGGGTGACAGAGGATGAGATGGTTTGATGGCATCACTGGATCCATGAACATGAATTTGAGCCAACTCCAGGAAAGAGTGAAGGACAAGGAAGCCTGGTGTGCTGCAGTCCGTGGGATTGCAAAGTCAGACACGACTGAATAACTGAACACCACCACCACCTCTGGGAGGAGTCGGGGGACGTGGTGGGAAGAAGGCCCAGGGCTCATGTTGGCAGGATCTGCTGTCTATTCACTCAATTTTATGGTCCTAACCTCAGGGGCTTCCAGTCAACTCAGTGACAGTAAGTCTGCTTAGAAATAGGCAGACCAAAGACCAACTCGGGACCTGCCCACACAGGCTTCATTCAACTCGGAGGAGCCATAGCTCTACATTTTAGGCAGCATGCACTGAATTTATTTTCTTTGTTTTCTGTTTTTTAATCAAACCCCTAAGGCTGAAATGGCAAAAATTCTGCAGCCTGCACTGGGGAGTGATGTTGACTGGACCTGAAGTGCTGTGAGCTTCTAGAACGCTAGACACACTCACGTTCTGCTTGCTGGTGATCTGTGCAGAGTTGCCGTTACTAGTCAGGAAAATAAAAAAAAATTGACAGCTGCGAGAGCCTTCGCCAGTACGACCCACATTCTACTCACTGGTATCTAAAAATAAGGCATGGGGCACATTGCTGTCTTCACTTATGACTGAAATAAGCAGTGCCTCCCCAGCAATCTGGGCACATGTGTTCTGGCTGGTTCCAGGCTGACGGCCGTCCTGCCTGGCTTTAGGAGGGTATTAAGGTGACAGTTCAGGAGGTGCTTTTCAGAGGCAATTTGGTATCCTTGCTGTCACTGCTGTCTGTAACAATGCAGGAACACTTTGGGCGGCCTGCTCTCAATGTGGCTAGATGTATTCCTGCGGCCCCCCTAGCCTCAGGTAAACAGGCACAATCACATCCGTTTTCTCCGGCTGTGGGCCAGACAGAGCAACCCTCCCAGCTTCCCAGGCCTATGAGTCCACACAGCAGACACTCCACAGCCTCGCCCCCAGTGCCAAGACCGGTCCAAGGCTCTAAGGTTGACTGTTGGGTACAATGGTGAGGGCAGTCCTTCAGAACCTGTCCAGACATCCTTTGTCTGTGGCTGCTGCTGTTGTTTACTCACTAAGTCACTCCTTGTGCCTTATGGAATGCAGCCCGCCAGGCTCCTCTGTCCATGGGATTCTCCAGGCCAGAATACTGGAGCGGGTTGCCAGGCCCTCCTCCAGGGGCTCTTCCCGACCCAGGGATGGACTCTCCTGCATCTCCTGCATTGGCAGACAGTTTCTTTACCACTGAGCCACCCGGGAAGCCCCTCAATGTATCACAGTCAACAATGATTTAGAATCCAAAAATCTACTTTAATTGGTCTTTCTCTACCCTGCTCAGTTTCTTTCTTAGTTTATGGATCTGTTGTTATGGCTCTTTTCTTTTCCTTAGCTTCAGTCACTGGATTTGTTATTTTTCAAAGCTCCCAGCTTAACTGCTGTAGATACTTAACATATTACCATTAAAGTTAGCAGGGTCACATCTGAAAGAGAAATGATTGCTGAATGCCCTCAGTGTAATCTAAAAAACGTGGAGGCTGATGTACTGGTCAGGATAATAATTACAAGATATTCAGAGAATCCAAAATTTTATAAGTCATAGAACACATGGTATTAAAATAATTGTTGGTGATGCCCTTAGAGGCTCTATGTTAGGAAAAGGACCTGAACACCACTGAAGAGTGTCACCTCGTATGTCATCAGATCTATAATTTTGACCTCTGCAACTGTGAACTTGTTAATGAAGCTCATTAATCAACCACATTCATACTAGAGTTGGTTTCTTCGTTCATATAATGAACCATCATTTTACTCTGTGACTTCTAACTTCAATTAAATTTTGTTGCTGTTGTTGTTCTTTGCATCAGTGTAGATCATAAGAGTAAAAATGTATGCAGAATAAGAACACACAGTTTATATTGCTTTCTTTCCTTAAAATATTGTCAGGGGCTCTGTGCCTGGAAGGCTTCCCCTGCAAGTTATCACCGCCAACCTGGGTATAAACCGTGGACGGCAAGGTGCTCAGGATGGGGTGACAGACCTCACCACTGCCACACTGGTGGGTATCTCACCACACGTGTGTGTTCATGCGTGCTGTCGTTCAGTTGTGTCCACCTCTTTGTGACCCTATGGACTACAGCCCGCCAGGCTCCTCTGTCCATGGAATTCTCCAGGTAAGAATGCTGGAGTGGGTTGCCATTTCCTCCTCCAGGCAATCTTCCTGACCCAGGGATCGAATCTGCGTCTCATATGCCTCTTGCATTGGCAGGCGAGTACTTTACCACTAGCACCACCTGAGAACCCCATGTTACCATGTGAGGGGTATTCAATAAACTAGAATTGATCTAGAGCTGGGTGAGGTTTACAGAATAAAGCCAGCACTCCAAGGTTCCAGATTAAAAAAAAAAAAAAAATCACCATTTTAGAACTTAAGGAGGAGTCTCAGGCTGAGTTAGAAGCTCTTTGGAGATCCTAATGGATGGATTATTTAAGTCCAGACACCAGCACAGTGGTCATTAAGACATTAAACTGCTTTGGAAGCGAAGGCAGTGGAGCTCAGGCACTGAGCAATTTTCTGCCAGGGAGTGACAGCGGGTGGTCCTGGCCCCAGAATGAGAGTGGCAAGCCATGGAGTCACTCTGGGCTCCTGGCAAAGTGCTAGATGCCCACTGGGCAGAGGGGGCAGGGCTGTGGTCTCAGGTCTGCCTGGTGTGCTGCGGAGTCACCACAGCCCACGCAGCAGGACATTCTCATGACTGTGGTCTGAGGTCAGCACAGACTGGGGTCTTGGGCTGGACACTGGGTCAGCTCAGAAACTCCAGGGCCCTGGAGATTATTTACATTTGGATTCTCTTTCTTAAAGACAGGTCATAAAGATGGATGTGTGCTGGGTTGGAGGTAAAGGACACACAGAGAAATACATGACCTTTGTATTCTCAGACTATAGCAGATCCATAAATCCTGTTCCTTCTCAAACTCAGTCCATGAAGTCAACAGCCACAGTGCTAGCAGGCAGCTTGGTTCTGTCACCTGGGCTCGGCAGTGGGAGAACCCATGGCACTCTGGGCTCTGACTATCAGGAGGGCCTTGCTGATGGGGCCCAGCTCCTCCCAACCCTCTGTCATGAGATCACATCCACATCATGACCATGATCATGACCAGGCGTGAAAGCCAGCAGGGCCCTGTGGGCCTCTTGGTCACAAAAGCCATTCCTTGATTACAGGAAGTAGGCTTCATTCAGTCCTCAGGACCTTCCTTGACTGAATTCCAAGGGGCAGATTCAAACAGATACTAATCAGGGAATGGAGGAGATAAAGAGACAAGAGAGGAATAGCCAAGAACACCAGTGCAGACTTGGGGCAGGTACTGGTTCCCCTTAAGGGATACACATAACAATAACTCTGAGCTGTTAAGCAGGTACTGAAACCCCCACCAGGTGAGAGAAGTTAACTGTCTACTGGGGAAACAGTGTCAGACTTTATTTTTCTGGGCTCCAAAATCACTGCAGATGGTGACTGCAGCCATGAAATTAAAAGACGCTTACTCCTTGGAAGGAAAGTTATGACCAACCTAGATAGCATATTCAGAAGCAGAGACATTACTTTGCCAACAAAGGTCCGTCTAGTCAAGGCTATGGTCTTTCCTGTGGTCATGTATGGATGTGAGAGCTGGACTGTGAAGAAGGCTGAGCGCCAAAGAACTGATGCTTTTGAACTGTGGTGTTCGAGAAGACTCTTGAGAGTCCCTTGGACTGCAAGGAGATCCAACCAGTCCATTCTGAAGGAGATCAGTCCTGGGATTTCTTTGGAAGGAATGATGCTAAAGCTGAAACTCCAGTATTTTGGCCACCTCATGAGAAGAGTTAACTCATTGGAGAAGACTCTGATGCTGGGAGGGATTGGGGGCAGGAGGAGAAGGGGACTACAGAGGATGAGATGGCTGGATGGCATCACTGACTCGATGAATGTGAGTCTGAGTGACCTCCGGGAGTTGGTGATGGACAGGGAGGCCTGGTGTGCTGCGATTCATGGGGTCGCAAAGAGTCGGACACGACTAAGCGACTGATCTGCCCACAGCAGGGAGACCCCAGACCGGTTGGAACCAAAATACTGATGATGCTGAAGCCCACTTATGTCATCACCGACCAATCAGAAGAAAGTCTATAAGCTGACCACGCCCTTTTTAAACCATGACTATAAAGAGCTTCACTATCCCCTCCAGGGTGGGACACATAATTCTGAGGGCATTAGCCTGCTGTGGCCCCCCTTTACCTGGCAAAGTAATAAAGCTATTCTCATATCAGATCAGATCAGATCAGTCGCTCAGTCGTGTCCGACTCTTTGGGACCCCATGAACCGCAGCACGCCAGGCCTCCCTGTCCATCACCAGCTCCCGGAGGTCACTCAGACTCACATCCATCGAGTCAGTGATGCCATCCAGCCATCTCATCCTCTGTCGTCCCCTTCTCCTCCTGCCCTCAATCCCTCCCAGCATCAGAGTCTTCTCCAATGAGTCAACTCTTCGCATCAGGTGGCCAAAATACTGGAGTTTCAGCTTTAGCATCATTCCTTCTAAAGAAATTCCAGGATTGATCTCCTTCAGAATGGACTGGTTGGATCTTCTTGCAGTCCAAGGGACTCTCAAGAGTCTTCTCCAACACCACAGTTCAAAAGCATCAATTCTTCGGCGCTCAGCCTTCTTCACAGTCCAGCTCTCACATCCATACATGACCACAGGAAAGAACATAGCCTTGACTAGGCGAATCTTTGTTGGCAAAGTGATGTCTCTGCTTTTGAATGTGCTATCTAGGTTGGTCATAACTTTCCTTCCAAGGAGGAAGCGTCTTTTAATTTCATGGCTGCAGTCACCATCTGCAGTGATTTTGGAGCCCAGAAAAACAAAGTCTGACACTGTTTCCACTGTTTCCCCATCTATTTCCCATGTAGTGATGTGACCAGATGCCATGATCTTCGTTTTCTGAATGTTGAGCTTTAAGCCAACCTTTTCACTCTCCACTTTCACTTTCATCAAGAGGCTTTTTAGCCCCTCTTCACTTTCTGCCATAAGAGTGGTGTCATCTGCATATCTGAGGTTATTGATATTTCTCCCGGCAATCTTGATTCCAACTTGTGTTTCTTCCAGTCCAGCATTTCTCATGATGTACTCTGCATATAAGTTAAATAAACATGGTGACAATATGCAGCCTTGACGTACTCCTTTTCCTATTTGGAACCAGTCTGTTGTTCCATGACCAGTTCTAACTGTTGCTTCCTGACCTGCATACAGATTTCTTAAGAGGCTTTATCCAAAACTCTCTCTGAGATTTAATTCAGAGTCGGAGTGTGGCCACCAGATTCGGCTTCAGGGGCGGCCTAGGAACTTTTCTGCTATACAGGGGAACTGTTTTGAAAGACCAGGAAGATGATTAAAATAGAAACAGAATTTAATAAATTTAATGTTAATCTTCTGAATGATGGTGCTCTAATAGATGTTGCCATCTGAAGCTCCTCTAAATTTCAAAGTTTCCCGACCTTGCTTAGAGAGAGCAATACAGAAGGATTTTATGTGCAGCCACTGAGTAGAGATACAGAAGTCAACAGCCATTCAACGTGCAGAAGGAGGGGACTGCTCTCATCACAACCATTCTACGTGCAGCCACCGAGTAGAGATACAGAAGTCAACAGCCATTCTACGTGCCGAAGGAGGGGACTGCTCTTGTCACAAACTGGGGATCCACTATCCAAACTACTGTCAGCATCACAGACAAGATAAACGAAGCTTAAATGATCATGTATTTCCAAGCAGGAGCCACCTATTCACCTATTTGAGGGCATGTCAGGAGCCGAGGTGGAGAAGGAAATGGCACTCAACTCCAGTATTCTTGCCCGGGAAATCCCATGGACAGAGGAGTCTGGTGGGCTATAGTCCATGGGGTCATACAGAGTTGGATGTGAATTACGACTAAACTACCGCCACCACAGATGCTAAGGACGTGGACAAGGAAGGAGTCCATTGTCTTTTCCTGGTCTAAGACATCATCTACAGGCAGGAGCGTTGTAGGTTAATTTTTAAATGGGGTCATTTTCACGTCTCCTGCTTTGTTTATCTTAAAATAGAATTGGGAATCAGCAATTGATGACTGGTGATTGGATACCCATTTTATCTGGCCAACAGAGTATCAAAAAATGGTTAGTTGCCAATGATAAAAACTTTAGTAGATTTAATAAAAGAAATCAAGACTTTTGGCTTCTCCAGGGGCTGAAGGGAAGAGGACTGTCTGACATTTCAGGACACCTAAGGGACCCAAAGAGCCCACATCTTATCTAGACTTGCTCTTCTCCAGGCCTCCCCCTCACTACCTGGTCAGTTTTCCTGGCCCCCCGGGAGGCAGTTTTGACTGTGATGCTTAAACTAGGCCTCCTGTGACTTTCAGGCCTGAACTCCAAGTCAGCCACATCTTGATAAATTATAAAGAAGAATCTTGATTATTGTGACTGCGGAACCATGCAGATGGCAGATGTGTACAATTAAGCCATTCCTCATGCAGACACCCTCAAGCATGTCCAAGTGTCCCCTAAGGTGACAACACCACTCCCAGATGACAGCCGCAGAGCTAAGAGTTTAGTTAATGCTACGTCACCACTTTGTTCCTGTGATCTTAATGTACTTCTGAGGTTTCCCCCGCTCCCTTTTTGTTTAGCAAAGGTGAGGACTATGCCTAGGAATCAGGCAGGATCCACTTTGAGGAGTGGCCAAGTTCTTCCACGACTGACTTTTGACTCCAAACCCACCACCCGGTTTAGACACATCAGGTGAAAGGATGAAGGATGCTCTGACACACGGACATTAAGCCGCTCAGGAAACGGCTTTTCCCTGATTTTGTTTCTCTTCATGTTTTCCTTCTGACATAAGGCCGGTGAGCTACTGTTTATCATAAATTCTCATCAAGTACACTCGAAGGAGCAGAGCCGCGTGTGGATGCAGTGGGAGTGCTCTCAGTGGCCACAGGGCTGCAGACCCGTGTGAATTACCAAGACACGAGGCTGAGCATTTCCATTGTGAACCCGCTGAATGGAAGACCTGGAAAACTGGATATTCAATTTATTTAGGGCAGGTGCTCATTGTATAGAGAAAAATTCATCCTGAGGCTCTTATTCATTTTGTAAACATAATAATTTCTATCTCAATTGATGTTGCTTGTGAAAAACATGCAAGGCTATTTATGAAAAATGTTTCAAAGGTGGTTTAAAAATAAGTGATAATTTAAGTAAATGATAGATATGAGCCCATTTTTCTTTTAATTAAGCTGTATCTGAATTTAAATATATCCCTATTCATTTAAATGATTTTAATACATCAAGTTGAAAACCTAAGTAATTGTTATTCACACGTTTAAAAATTATACTTTTCAAAAGAAGGAATCTGTTCAAAAAAACCTACAGTATGGAAAAATTAATACAGCATCTTATATTATAAAACTTACACATCCCTATAATAAAAAGCAATTCAAAGTCAAGGGTGGCACTGAAGGGCTTGCATGAAAGGAGTGTTTTCCGTCTTTAATTACTAAATATACTTCATGTCCACTAGCGGCAAAGACTGTGCTGGGTGTGAGAAGGGTTTCAAAGATGATTAGAAAGGACCACATCACAGCTAGAAACATGCTAGGATCTAAGAGCAGAGGCAGATGGCACCCAGGTAACTCAGGAGGCTGAATGCATGGAGAGGGCAGTCTGAGCACTGTGACAAGGGGGATCTGGGAAGTACCGAATACTAGGTCCACGCTGGAATTCTGGCATCGGGCCACAGGGCTCCAAGTCATCTCAGGAATGTAACTAACATAAAAAAGTTGTATTCATGCTTGGGTGTACCGGAGAGAGAACGTGGGCCATGCTTAGATGGGATTACCTGGCCTACATTTTTGGCCAAGTTTTGGTTTTGTGTTGTTCTTACAAACAAATAGAAGGAGATTGGACTTAATAAGTGAGTCAGTTTTTACTTATTGCAGTAAAACCCATAAAAATAGCTTTAATTTAGTTGCACTGCGTCAGTGCCAAGAGGGGAGCTGTATATGAAAATAACCCAAACTCCTTCCAATGGACCCAATGAAGCATGATGCACCTTGAGGGGCACGGTCTGTGGGGATGCTGAGCAACAACATGCCTTTCCTATTTGTCAATACATTATTTACTGCAGCATCTTGTAAAGCTGAGATATGCAAAAAAAAAGAAAAGAAATAACATCCTCTACTAATTAACATGGTAGCTCCTCTTTATCTTCTTCATAAATGATTAAAGAAGATTAAAGATTTCAGCTATAATTCCTTTCCTTCTTAAAAAGAAATTCAGATTTATGTTAGAGGGATCATGAATTTTGCCTTAAGAAGTCAGGTTAGACACTGGTTTGCTCTTTTTTTTTTTAACCTATATATATTTCCTATAGTCAAAGTATTTTTCATTACTGTTTTAGTCATTAATACAAAATGAGAAAGAACTGAAGAAGTGATAATATTAAGTTTGAATCCACAGATTCACTGACCAAGAAGATAGGTTCAGTGATGTCTGTCTTAGGATGATGGTTGTCATCCTATCATCCTAAATGAAGCATCCTCAGCTTTCATATCCTGGGTGTTTCCTACTCTACAAACTAGAACGCAAGGTCGTGTCAACATGAATGAGAGGGATGCCCTCTACAGAGCACAAAGAGCCTGCGGGGACAGAGCTGGGAGCAGCAACACAGGCTTGGGTGCCAGCCACCTCAGAGAACCATCGGTTTCAGTGGTAAACATGCAACCCCCTTATAGGTTCTGTTAGACTTGAACCTCAAGGGTAAGATATAGAGAAAGAACATGTTTTAATAAGCTGTGCTAATGGATACAAGTGGAGAAAGAAATGGCAACCCACTCCAGTGTTCTTGCCTGGAGAATCCCAGGGACAGAGGAGCCTGGTAGTTTGCTGTCTATGGGGTCGTACATAGTCGGACACGACTGAAGCGACTTAGCATCAGTGGATACAAGACGCAAAGGAGCTGTGGTGGAAAGTTCCAGGGCACTCAGGTAGGCATCAGTAGGACGGCCATGCCCTGAGGTGGCAGAGAGAGCCCAGCTCAGGGCCGGTCTCATTGCGAGAGGGTCCACCCTCAGATGCTCCTGTGAGAGCTGAGAGGCCGGGCCTGTGAAGAGGGCTTGGGATCCCTACAGATGCAGGGTGCTACTCCCGATACGGGAGAGAGAAAACCCCGTCCTCTGTCCTGATGACTAGCCCTGGACCGGGTCTGGGTCTGACAGGTTCAGATACTCATAGAATCTGTGTTCAGTGCCCAGGTCGCGCCCACTCACATGACCTTGGGGCTTAGCAGGAAACCCCCAAGGGAGGTGCTGTTGGGGCCCCAGCACCTGGCTTCCTTCTCTGTAGGGAGTAAAACCCCAGATGGAGCAGGGGCTTCTGCACGAGGAAGACCACGGGGCCAGTTTGGTCGGGAGCAGTTTCCTCTGTGCTCTTGGCTCCAGAGTCTCTGCTCAGACCTGGCCCTGCTGTGGGGACCATGAGCTGTGCCCCTGGTGGCCTTCCTCTCAGCCACCTTCTCAACAGAGACCCATGTTCTCCAAGTGGATGCCACACTCCCTCCAGCTCCTGGTCCTGCTGGCCTCTGGGGGCAGAAGCTAAGACTTTAAGGTGCGTGATGAGACACCAGCTCCAGCTCAATGAATGGTGCAGCAGCACGGCGTGTGCACTGACCACATAGTTAGTACTGGGGCCAGCACCACAATGCCAGTGACACATCGTCTTCTCCGAATACTCTAGGAAAGGTCTATTATGACGCCTTCCCGACACTATGTGTGCAGGCATGCTAAGTTGCTTCAGTCATGTCCAACTCTTGTGACCCCATGGACCATAGCCTGTCAGCTCCTCTGTCCATAGGATTCTCCAGGCAAGAATACTGGAATGGGTTGCCATGCCCTCCTCCAGGGGATCTTCCTAACCCACGGATCAAACCCCCATCTCTTATATCTCCTGCATTGGCAGGTGGGTTCTTTACCACTAGCACCAGCTGGAACCCGTTCAAGGCATTACACTGAGGAAACTGGGGTCACAAAGCCAGCAGCTTGCAGGCTATACAGCTCGCGGGGGCCCATGTCAGGCCCCCCACAGGCCCCAGACCCTAGGGTTTGTGTCTGAGAAGGAGGGAGTGAAGCTCAATTGCTGAAGGCTTACTATAAAACTCAACAAAGCTCTCTCACTCACTAACCAGACGAGGACACAGCATCTTCTCTGCTGTGAGTTCTCAGGAGAAAACCGATGGCTCCAAGAATGCCATGAACACATACATTCGAAAGGACTTACAAAACGCTTCTTTCAAGGAGGAAGAGGAAAAGTGATCCTGCAGCTATTCTCCAGTGATAGCTCAGAAAGGAGATTAAAACATGCTGCCAGTTCGAAATACATGTAGATTTCCGGCAAGAGTAAATGGCAACAAGACGATGACTGTTCGGTGTCTCTAACTATTGGTTACAAAGAGCAGCTGAGGTTTACTGAGTGAGAGGCACCTCTCAGCTTGACTGCTGCGACCAGGGCAGTAGGTGGGGACAGTAAGACACCCCTGGATGTACCCCAGGCTCTCCGAGTTCCACCCACATGATCTTGAACAGCTTCCTGAACTTCTGGGCTGCTATTTATCAAGCCCCAGCTATGTGCCTGAGTCCTCTCACTTAATTTTCCTACCTTCCCCTCCCACCCCAGCCCCGTGAAGTACAAGTCATCATCATCACATTTCACATCTGCAAAGTGAGTTCAGAGAGGTTACGTGATGCCCTGAATTTACTCCAACACGGGGTTATGTGACACCCTTGAATTTACGCCAACACGAGGTTACACGACACCCCTGAATTTACGCCAGCACCAAGTAGGAGCTGTGAACCCAGGTTGTGAGATTCTAAAGTCCGGTGACTGCCTCTTATCATTCTGACACTTTCTTCCTGTTTAAAAAAAAAAAAAACAACTGGTGCCTGTATTCCCTACTTTCCTTTTTAAAAGAAAATATTTATAAGGAGCCCCCAGTAGAACACAGTTAAATAAACCAATTGGTCAGATCCAGAAACAGTGCGACTATGGGAGCTATTAGAGTTACCACATAAAGTCCTGGTTAGAAAAGAACTGACAAAGGTCAATTTATGGACTTCCCAGGCCGTCTAGTGGTTAAGACTTTGCCTTCCAATGCAGGGGGTGAGAGTTCCATCACTGGTCAGGGAGCTAAGATTCCACATGCTGTGCAGCCAGAAAGCCAGAACTTAAAATAGAAGCAATATTGTCACAGATTCAATAAAGACTTTAAAAATATTCTACATCAAAAACAAATCTTAAAAATAAGATAAATTTATATTTTACCACCGAACAAGGAGCTCATTCAGTTATCACTAGAAAACCAAAGTACACTAGCTAATTAATTAGGAGGGCATTTCCAGACCAGTTGGGTACACGTGTGTCCTGTTTCACGTGTGCTGAAGCATGTGCTACAGCAGAAGAGTCTCAGCACCTGATTATTATTTAAATAACTACATGTCAAGTACACATAGTCTAAACAGTCACAAGGACATGGCTACACAGGACTGTCTCCGTACGGTTTCAGAAAATGTGATTTTGAAACAGGACTTTGAGTAAAGCATTCAGACTTGAGACATTTTTCACATGCAACTGACCCTTAAATATAGTGGAAAAAATTCTATCTCAAGTGTAAACAGGTTTAGTAAGGGAATTACAGTTAATGTCAACATACTTCCACTCACACACTGCAGACATCTCTTTAGAAAGTGCCCTTTCATCAGATTTTTCTCCCTTATCTTTTTGTTTCATGATGTTTTTGGATACTCTTCCTACAGTATTGAATATTTTTTTCTTGGTAGTTACACTGTTTTTTAAATACAATAGAAAGGTGCTAAATATTTAATGACATAAGCTGCATTTGCAAAATGTTGTCTAGCCGCTAAGTCATGTCGGACAAAAGATTGCGACCCCCTAGACTGTACCCCTCTAGCCTCTTCTGTCCATGGGATTTCCCATGCAAGAATACTAGAGTGGGTTGTTATTTCCTTCTCCAGGGGATCTTTCTGACATGGAGATCAAGCCCACGTCTCCTGCATTGGCAGGTAGGTTCTTTACCACTGAGCCACCTGGGAAGCCCACATTTGCAAAATGCACATCTGTTAAAATGTTTTATGGAAAGGAGAGTGAGGTATTGTGCTAAAGAATGAAAACAGTCATATTTACCTATAACAGGTGTTCATGCAGTGGGAGAGCTAACATTTGCTATTTTGACCAAGACTGTGTATGTCTTTAATCATTTCCATTTTGTCAAAACTTCTGTAATTTCTATTTACCACAATGACTGAGACAGAACTATTACTGTAATTGATAAAAATGTTCTCAAATTTCTAAAAGATCTATAGCAATTTTAGAAACAATAGTAAATATAATTAATCAGGATAAAAATCGATGGTGTTTATATACTAAATTCTGTCAAACATGTTATTGAGATAAATTATTCCTTATGAAAAAACATTGAACATGCAGGCATTTTCATTTATACAAATATATTTAATTATGCAGGGATGAAAATGATAAAAACGAAGTATCTTCTACTCAACTTACATTAATTTTGAGTGTATTGTCATGTGACTCTGCAAGAGATTTTTTAAATTTCATAGATATTCATCTTAACATCCCTTCTTAATATTTGCTGCATCAAAATACTGAATCCTCAAAAGAACTGGGAATGGGAAAATACTAAGAAATTGTTTTGCCTAAAGAGTAAAATAAATAAAAATACATGTTAAGGTTTTGTAAATGGCATTAAGGAAAGTAGGTTTGTTTTCTAGGCCAGGCTCCAGTATATAAATATTCACAAACAGGTAACAACTAGTCTAATTTGTGATAGGTTATAAGACATTATAGCTAAATAAAACTGAAGGTCATCTCAGTTTTCAGTCGTTATGACTTGGGTGTGAAAGGATTCCATGAGCTAGTATGAGCTGAGCAGATTTTGGGCGTCCCTGGTAACTCAGCTGGTAAAGAATCCGCCTGCAATGTGGGTGACCTGGATTCGATCCTTGGTTGGGAATATCCCCTGGAGAAGGGAACGGTTACCCATTCCAGTATTCTGGCCTGGAGAATTCCATAGACTGTATAGTCCATAGGGTTGCAAAGAGAACAGAACAGGTTCTGTTCCAGGCATACCTTCACTAACTAATTTTTAGAGATGGCTGGCCCTTCAGAAGCCCACAGGATCTTAGTTAAGACAATAATTGACAACATTTTTAAGGGAAATTTGCTGTTTCCCCCTCCCAAGAGCTCAGGCCCACATGGCCCAGCACAATGACCCACCCAGATGGTCACTACTGACTCTTCCCCGGCAGCACAGACTTCCGCCTGTATTTGCAGAAGTACTGATGCATTTGCTTCACCCACATTTTTCCCTTGGCTCAGGCTGCCTTTATGACCAATGACACAAGCTCATGTTGGTGACTGAGTCTAGCCTGGGCAGGAGTGGGTCTCCCAGTCTGATGAGCACAGGCTTGAACCAGCAAACGTGACCAACACTGCAATAAAAGCTGGCTCTTTGCTGCTCATTCTCTCTCATTTCATCTTTCTGCTGCTCCCCTTTATCTGAGTACCTACTGTATGACAACAGGAAGCATGTGGCTGAAAGATGAACCTTCACCAGCCAACACTCCATGGAGACTTGAATCCACTGCACAAAGTGGGCTTTGGAGGAGTGAGTGGGTATGTTTATAGCATGAGATGCATCAGGAGCCCTCACTGCCCTTGTAGGACGCCAGCCGCATCGTTGTGTCACCATCAGCGGCTGCGTAATAGAAAGCCTGAGAGTTTGGGACTGGGTGGGACTTCAGATGCAGTTGAGTGCAGTTTGCTCAACTTACAGATGAATAAACTAAGGGGCAAAGAAGTTCAGAATCACAGAGCTGGTTAAAATACAGATCCAGGAATTCCAAATCTAAACTCCCTGTCTGCTAACCAATTCCTGTAGCTTGTTAATCAGTAACTCTCCTTTCCCTGGTCTGTTAAAAACACATTTAAAATTCTAGGCTTCAATTTGGAGGGAAAACCCTGAACAATCAGAAGTTTTCAGGATTTCTATTAACTAGGATAGTCTGAACCACATGATTGTTCAGGTCAAAATCTTACAAGTTTCTGACAAATTTGCCTTATAAGGCAGCATATTCTGTATTTCAGAAAGAGCAAATACCAAAGTAGCACATGCTGTGAAAATAACCCTTTTAAGGCTATCATCTAGTAAATAATCATGCAAATTTGATAGGAGTTATTGGAATTTAGTCTAAAGTTGTATCAAGGCCGTATGTTACCATCGGCAATTTCTTCAAATGCATAATTTATAACATAACCTCCATGTCTGCCTGAGAGTCCAAGGTAGAATAATAAATTAATCCAGCAGAAGCAGACCCTTGGAGGATGAATTAACATTTAGCTAAGGTCATGAGGGCAACTGGATTGGTGGTTTCAGGCAATTCCTCATGGAGAATTTGCCAGATGACATGAAAATCCAACACGTTCCCGTGACTAAAAATCAACTCTCCAAAATGCTTAGTTTGAATATCTAGGCATGCAAGGGCCTAGGGCTGCTTAGAATTTATACTGGATCATATTTTAAAAAAATAGTACAAACTACCAGTACCAAAGATAAGCTTTCTATATAAACATCGAGGTGGGAGAGAAAAAGAGCATCCAGGAGAAAGCGGATGAAGGGTGATGAACAAGTAAAAGAGGAAGAAAAAGACAGAGATGTAAGGGAGAAAGAAATAGAGACTGACAGCTAGAGATGCAGAGAAGATAAAGAAAAGGAAGCTGGGGATAAGCGAAGTGAAGAGGGAGGAGGAGGCTATCCGCTACAAGGTAAAGAAGTTCTGGAGATCGGATGACTACAGCACCTGACTGTAGTTAATATCACTATACTAGTAAGTAAGTAATTAAGAAAGTGTTAATCGCTCCGTTGGGTCTGACTCTTTGCAGCCCCATGGACTGTAGCCCATCAGTATCCTTTGTGCATAGGATTTCCCAGGCAAGAACACTGGTCTGGGTTGCAGTTCCCTTCTCCAGGGGAATCTTTCCTGAACCAACAATCAAACCTGGGTTTCCAGCATTGCAGGCAGATTCTTTACCATCTGAGCCTCTATGTATATTCAACACTATAGTGCTATATATTTAAAAGCTGTTAAAAGAGCAGATCACAAAAGTTCTCAACACAAGAAAGAATATTTTAAAAATGGAGTGAAATAAAATGATGTGTGACCAACGAGAAAGGAAGAAAATGTGGATGACAAGACGGAGGAGGAGCTGAAATGATGGCGACCAGCTAGGCCTGTATGAGCCAGGATATACCCTTGTCCTGAGGCCTCACTGGACCAGTAAACAAAATACAAAAGAAGAAGCAAGGAAAGCTGTATATGTATGCCTATATATTCGGATATTAGCTCACCCCTTAAATATCTCTGTGACCCAAGGTTTGACCTTTACCCTCGACCTCCTTCTGACAGTCGCCCTGAGCTCCCACGTTTGAGCCCCAGCTTCAGCCGGGCACACGTGGATGGATGATTCTGATTGTGGATAGCACTGCATGCCAGCACACCCCACCTGCCCAGGGGACGTGTCCACTCCATGGCACAGGAAGAACGGACATAAAAGTGCAGAGCTGAGCTCCCCTCTTCATGCCCCACACGTCCTAGCTCGTATACACCCCATGACGGGGGGAGTGGGGACACCCCCACCAACGGCCTCGCCAACAACAGGTTCTTTCTGTGTTACTTCAGCTCCCCAGATCGGCCTACAAGTGGCTGCAACCTCCTGATGTTTCTAACGTTGCTGATCTTCCTGCCTTGAGCATTTTGCTCTCCTCGCTGGGTTCAACCTTAACACTGAGCGATCTTTCTAATAGAAAAAGAATATCCCATTACTACCTGCTTAAAGGCCACCAGGGGACTTAACAACCAGGTCTAGCTCCTTAGGTGACCAGACAAGACCTCCCTGACTTGGCTTTGTCAACCTCTCGATCTGCACTTCTTGTCATCTATAATCTTGCTCATACTCTATCATTGTTTTAAATTTTTCTTTAAATTGAAGTTGGTTGATTTACAATGTTGTGTTAATGTCTGCTGTATAGCAATGTGATGGTTCTTTACCTGTATATATATAATACGTATGTATATATTCAATATATTCTTTTTCATGTTCTTTTCCATTATGGTTTATCACAGGATATTGAATATAGTTTCTTGTGCTATACAGTAGGATATAATTGTTTATACCTAATTTTAAACTACATAAAAAACAGATAATTTATCTTACTGCTTTTTGCCATCTATCTTTTATGTTGATCATTTTTATATAAACTGAACACTGTATTATTAAGCAAGTTCTCATTTCCACAAGACAAAAGAGATTGTGTATTTTTCATGTATTGGAGGTGACGATTGCTTTCTGCAGCCATATGTGTTTTTCTCCTCCCTTGACCACCCCTGGCTAGAAAGGGCAACCTTATTACATCCAACATGTTACCGTCCTTGTCGTTAGGTGTCCACGCCCTGAGTTGCTGTCTGTCTGATCCTGAGAGTCCCTCTCTCATGGGATATTATGCTGTTTAATCCCCTGACATGGTGCCGGCACACAACGCAGGGCCAAGAAACTCCATGGTCATTATCTTATCATGAGAAGAAGTCTCTTTTCTTGTATTCCTCAGGATCTACTCTGTTGGTAATAAGTATTAATACTGAACATTTCCTGGTGAACAAGTGATTTTACTGATTCTGCTGAGCTTTAAGTATCAACTGGTGGGAAGATACCTGATCCTTAACGCTGACCTCGCACAAGAAGCTCTTCACAGTCACACAAAGTCACAGCTGCAGACTCCAAATGTTTTCCCATAACCTTGACTGCTACATGATGCAAAATATGAACCACCAGAGCCACAGGTGTGGCTCGGTCATCCAAGACATCGGACTAACAGAACACTTTCATGCACGAGAAGCCTCTTGGCCAACAGTGGGTCAGCAGCACCTGCACGGCAACCGCCAGGGGCTCACCTTTTCTTCATCACCAGCACGACCCCGAGAAATATGATCACGAAGAGCAGGATGCCAGCAATGACCCCTGCAATCTTGACTGTGTGGTCGGTTTGCTTTTCGGGTTCTGGGACTGGTTTTGGAGTGGCGGCTCCTGCAGGAGGTGGGGAAGACAAGAAAAGAGACACGGTGGGTAAGGGAGAATAAAAACGTTAGCTTTTTAAATTTTCGCCACCTTTAACAGAGTCATAAGACTTATCGGAGCCAGCAGACAGACAGGCTTTGATTTTTTTCAGCAGCTTTCACAGGCGCTGAAAGGGGTGTAATTGTTCTCATTGTTCTTCCGTATTTCACTAAACCCCAACACAAGTTGGAAAGCACACCCACGCCAGACCCTTTTATGAGAGACTCTTCTCAAACACAGTTTTTAAAATATTTTTATTATCTCTATGGGCTGCCTGATCTTTCTGCCTTTTTAAAAACTTGCTAACAACACAATAGACATCCTCAGCCTTTATCCAAATTTGATTTGCTGGAACATTTCCCCCAATTATTTTTCATAAATGAAGCAGTAATTCCATAACATATTAGCCCAAACACCTGGAGAGGGGAGATAAGCTCACTTACTGTGCATTTTACCAGCAATTGTTTTTTTTAACACAATAGAGATACTCCCACCCCCCACCCCCCGCCCCCCACCTTTGAAAAGCTAAATCTAGGTCACATCTGGTAGGCAAAGACTCCTTCTAAGCAATTTATTCACAAAGTGGGAAGCAACCGACGATCACACTACTGTCACCCACATTTGGTATCTGTTTAAATGAGATAACCAGGGCCTGCCAGTGGCTACTGTCTTAGCTCTCCCATTTCCAAAACACCGTCCGTCCTGTTTACAGTGTAATGCAATGGAATGTCAAATCTGTGTCTGATGAAATGTCCATTACCTCTGCTAAATGAGCTCAGGATGAAAAATATTAGGATTCTAACGTTCTATTCACTAAACAGAATCCACGTTCTTAGGGCTTCTCCCTTTTTCAAGAGAACACAATCGCCCTCGGCATCTGAGCCATCACGTCCCTCTCCCTACTGATAGAGCTCATTGGGAAAGTGGAGATTTTATGTCCAAATCTCCCACGTTAGAATTTTCTTCTTGTTGGTAAAAATGAAATTAACACTGACTCTTGGTACCAGCCCTTTCTGCCCTTTCACTGGGTTTTGCATTTATGGTTCATCTGATTCTTGAAAAACTTAACCATCATTGTGCTCTATGCGCTCCACATGGGCTTGGTCTGAGTCGCGGCAGGGAAGTCAGGGGTCAGGCTATAAACTTGCCATCTGTTTCCATTGGGAACGTATTAATGTTTCTTTAAAAAGTTATTCATGTTAAGGTTTTATATGAGACTCTGGACCCTGAACACGGCTGTGGCCATCAGATAGATGGAACTGGTCAAGATCAGAGAAACGCAAGGCAGGAGACACCATAGCCTGAGGTTCCACCCATGTGTTCTTTCAACCCAATCCACGACAGCAAAGAGAGTAGTCGTGATGCAAAAATCACACCTTATTAATACAAGCCCTTCTGGATAGAATGACTCTTTACAGGACATTTTTATTTCTGACCACTTCAGGGAGATGTCCTGCTATTCTGTTTGAAAGAATGTCCCTCCAACAGGTGTCAGATGAATCTTGAAGATATCACTGTAACCATTTTTTATCGTAATAACATCTGAAGTATACACTCTAATACTGGAACACATAGCCAAGTGGTAGATTTGAAGGACAGTACTTCTGTAACTAAACTGCTAAGAAAAAATTTAAGTTAAAATGTGTATGTTTTAAAAAATGAATAATAGCCGAAAACAGCCATCCATGTAAAAATAACATAGCTCAACTTCATGAAACTGACAAAAAGCCCAATGGTTTTCAATTTTGATTTTTTAAATATAATTTGAAAACTTAAAAAAAAAATCTATTTGGTTTTATTCTTCCAAATGCTGGCACACTGGGAGCCACTCCATTTATCTCACTAGAGATAGATTACAAGTTCTCCAGGTATACTTTCTCCCATCCAAGTACTAACCAGGCCAGACCCTGCTTTGCTTCTGAGGTCAGATGAGATACGGTGTGTTGAGGGTGGTATGGTGGTAGACGACTTTCTAAATAAATGATTCTCTAAGTTTTTTGTAGCTAAATTATGCCAATAAATACTCAGGGAATAAATTATTTAGAAAAACTGGATATAGCTTAAAAATTTAAATATAAGCAATTACAAGGATTGTAAACACTCCATGAGAAGAGTTGGTCGTGTTAACAGTTTCATGTCTGCTTCTGTTAACTAATCAACTAGTCTGGTGTACTTTAGCCTCTTCTCTAAGCTCTTTGAGAACCAGGGTGTGACTCTGCCCATCCTCGGGTCAGGGAGAGACATCAGCCAGCGACGCCTCATTTCCTGTGGCGAACAGGCAAATGCACTGCCGTACAGCTGGTGAAGCTCAGCATCATCGTTCCTTAGCACTTACTCAATTTGTTTCATGTTGAAGGCCAGGAAAATGCAACGTTCAGCCTCCACGGGACACAGGGGCAAGGTGATCATGGCAGCAATCGTGCAAAGTGGAGGAGCAACTCAAACAGGGCGAGGAGGGCTGCTCTGCAGGTTTCCCCACAGTCACTGGCTTACTACCTGGGTGAAGGGGCTGAGTCAGGAGTGTGGGTTTACAACTACTCTGGAGAAACATCAACATAAACACAAACTGGGCTGAAATAAATCACAACCCCAGGACAATCTCATGGAAGTGTGTCAATAACTGCAGGTGCCCTCGGGGACACACCATCCCCGCCTCCTGCGTGCTCTGCCCTCCATCCTCCCTGAAGTGGATCTCCTTCTGTCCCTCCCCCTTAGGACGCGCTTCTCTCCCCTTTGTCCCTGTAGAAACCTGGGGCTGTGACCTGTCAGTCAGCCACAGACAGGATAATCTGTGACAGAATGTGGTTGCAGTTAGTAGCTTGTTTCTTTCCCCTGGGGGCTTCCCTGGTAGCTCGGTAAAGAATCCACTTGCAATGCAGGAGACCCCGGTTCGATTCCTGGATCAGGAAGATCTGCTGGAGAAGGGATAGGCTACCCACTCCGGTATTCTTGGGCTTTACTTGTGGGTCAGCTGGTAAAGAATCTGCCTACAACATGGGAGACCTGGGTTCAATCCCTGGGTTGGGAAGATCCTTTGAAGAACGGTAAAGGCTACCCACTCCAGTATTCTGGCCTCGAGAATTCCATGGACTAAATAGTCCATGGGGCTGCAAAGAGTCAGACGGGACTGAGCTACTTCACTCACTTCTTTCCCCCTCACCCAAATCTACGAATGTAACAGTGTAACTTACAAACTGCTTGGCAAGAGGTTTTTTTTTTAACAATATTTTCCCTTGTCTTGTCATTTTCGTGCTAGGTTCCTAATGTTATAAACTTTCATTCCTTTTTTCTTCTTGGTATAAATTTGAATTCTTCATGGAAAGGCTTTTTTTATGCAAAAGTAGGAAGTCAAGAAACACCTGGAGTAACAGGCAAATTTGGCCTTGGAATACGGAATGAAGCAGGGCAAAGACTAATAGAGTTTTGCCAAGAAAATGCACTGGTCATAGCAAATACCCTCTTCCAACAACACAAGAGAAGACTCTCTACATGGACATCACCAGATGGTCAACACCGAAATCAGATCGATTATATTCTTTGCAGCCAAAGATGGAGAAGCTCTATACAATCAGCAAAAACAAGACCAGGAGCTGACTGTGGCTCAGACCATGAACTCCTTATTGCCAAATTCAGACTGAAATTGAAGAAAGTAGGGAAAACCACTAGACCATTCAGGTACGACCTAAATCAAATCCCTTATGATTATACAGTGGAAATGAGAAATAGATTTAAGGGCCTAGATCTGATAGATAGAGTGCCTGATGAACTATGGACTGAGGTTCGTGACATTGTACAGGAGACAGGGATCAAGACCATCCCCATGGAAAAGAAATGCAAAAAAGCAAAATGGCTGTCTGGGGAGGCCTTACAAATAGCTATGAAAAGAAGAGAAGTGAAAAGCAAAGGAGAAAAGGAAAGATATAAACATCTGAATGCAGAGCTCCAAAGAACAGCAAGAAGAGATAAGAAAGCCTTCTTCAGCGATCAATGCAAAGAAATAGAGGAAAACAACAGAATGGGAAAGACTAGGGATCTCTTCAAGAAAATCAGAGATACCAGAGGAACATTTCATGCAAAGATGGGCTCGATAAAGGACAGAAATGGTATGGACCTAACAGAAGCAGAAGATATTAAGAAGAGGTGGCAAGAATACACAGAAGAACTGTACAAAAAAGAGCTTCACGACCCAGATAATCATGATGGCATGATTACTGACCTAGAGCCAGACATCCTGGAATGTGAAGTC
Organism: Tragelaphus eurycerus; assembly: GCA_935064755.1. Classification (NCBI taxonomy): domain Eukaryota; kingdom Metazoa; phylum Chordata; class Mammalia; order Artiodactyla; family Bovidae; genus Tragelaphus; species Tragelaphus eurycerus. The sequence goes on from CAKXYN010000023.1 coordinate 22,924,194, forward strand.
AAGTGGGCCTTAGAAAGCATCACTATGAACAAAGCTAGTGGAGGTGATGGAATTCCAATGGAGCTATTCCAAATCCTGAAAGATGATGCTGTGAAAGTGTTGCACTCAATATGCCAGCAAATTTGGAAAACTCAGCAGTGGCCACAGGACTGGAAAAGGTCAGTTTTCATCCCAATCCCAAAGAAAGGCAATGCCAAAGAATGCTCAAACTACAGAACAATTGCACTCATCTCACACGCTAGTAAAGTAATGCTCAAAATTCTCCAAGCCAGGCTTCAGCAATATGTGAACCGTGAACTTCCTGATGTTCAAGCTGGTTTTAGAAAAGGCAGAGGAACCAGTGATCAAATTGCCAACATCCGCTGGATCACGGAAAAAGCAAGAGAGTTTCAGAAAAACATCTATTTCTGCTTTATTGACTATGCCAAAGCCTTTGACTGTGTGGATCACAATAAACTGTGGCAAATTCTGAAAGAGATGGGAATACCAGACCACCTGATCTGCCTCTTGAGAAATTTGTATGCAGGTCAGGAAGCAACAGTTAGAACTGGTCATGGAACAACAGACTGGTTCCAAATAGGAAAAGGAGTACGTCAAGGCTGTATATTGTCACCCTGTTTATTTAACTTATATGCAGAGTACATCATGAGAAACGCTGGACTGGAAGAAACACAAGTTGGAATCAAGATTGCTGGGAGAAATATCAATAACCTCAGATATGCAGATGACACGACTCTTATGGCAGAAAGTGAAGAGGAACTCAAAAGCCTCTTGATGAAAGTGAAAGTGGAGAGTGAAAAGGTTGGCTTAAAGATCAACATTCAGAAAACGAAGATCATGGCATCTGGTCCCATCACTTCATGGGAAATAGATGGGGAAACAGTGCAAACAGTGTCAGACTTTATTTTTCTGGGCTCCAAAATCACTGCAGATAGTGACTGCAGCCATGAAATTAAAAGACGCTTACTCCTTGGAAGGAAAGTTATGACCAACCTAGATAGCATATTCAAAAGCAGAGACATTACTTTGCCAACAAAGGTTCGCCTAGTCAAGGCTATGGTCTTTCCTGTGGTCATGTATGGATGTGAGAGCCGGACTGTGAAGAAGGTTGAGCGCCGAAGAATTGATGCTTTTGAACTGTGGTGTTGGAGAAGACTCTTGAGAGTCCCTTGGACTGCAAGGAGATCCAACCGGTCCATTCTGAAGGAGATCAGCCCTGGGATTTCTTTGGAAGGAATGATGCTAAAGCTGAAACTCCAGTATTTTGGCCACCTCATGCGAAGAGTTGACTCATTGGCAAAGACTCTGATGCTGGGAGGGATTGGGGGTAGGAGGAGAAGGGGACGACAGAGGATGAGATGGCTGGATGGCATCACTGACTCGATGGATGTGAGTCTGAGTGACCTCCGGGAGTTGGTGATGGACAGGGTGGCCTGGTGTGCTGCGATTCATGGGGTCGTAAAGAGTCGGACACGACTGAGCGACTGATCTGATCTGATCTGATGCATTCCGCTTAGAGGTTACTGCACGTGTCTGCACGTGTAGCTCCTTTTGAAGAGAATAAATTCAAATGTATGCATCTAAAAGTGTGTATTATGTGGGCTTGGACATAGTCACTAAAATGATAAATATGCTAAATATTTCAGGGGGAAGGAGGGTGAATATCACCTCCACGGATGTGCAGGCTGCTGACTCCTAGTGACAGTGCCAGTTGGACTGTTCTAATGACCAAGAAGAGCTTTTCCAAAAAAAAAAAAAAAAGGATGGTGCTCCAGTGAACCTGTGCTATTTAAGTTTTCAGATATAACATCCAACGTGAAAAAAATCTCTAAAGGAGTGATTATCCATGGCAGTGGTTGGTTGGTTTTCAACTTGGCAGGATCCAGTCTGTCTTGGCCCAGTGTTGGATGCTAAATTCAGTAACAGAAGCTCGCCAGGTTGAGAACTCGATGTACTCAGCCATTGGCTCTAGGGTCTGGGCCCAGTTCTGACCACTACACAGACCGTACAAACTTCCCCTGGAGGCTCACGATGCCAGCCCAGCAGGATATGAAGTAGATGTTGGGCATAAAGTGGAGAAATCTAGACTCAGGGCAAACATTTGGGGGTTGCCAGGTGATATTTAGAGCCATGAGACTGCAGGAGAGTGCTTGGGAGGTGAACTGAGAGGGTGGGTCCTAAGGAGGGCCAGTAATGGGGACAAAAAGGAGCTGCTGATCTAGGGAGGAGGGAGAGGGAGGAGGAAGTCAGTGTGATATGGAGCCAGAAGGGAGTGTGGGGATCCAGGGAAACTGCTCTTTTTAAGATGGGAGAAATGAGAGCATTTTGAATGGTGATGGTTCTGGACCCGTGGAGGGGAAAAAGTTGATGCAGGAGGGAAAGGAGATGCCTGTTGGAGTAACGACCTTGATGGGACAGAAAGGGTGGGCCTGGAGAGGGTCATACAGAGAGGTAAGGGGATGAGGGCCTGGGGAGGACGGGGGAGCTGGACGCCAGGGCTTTATGAGAAAAAGGGCCTGGTGAGATGAATCCTGGTGATCTCAAAGCAGGTCACAATGGAGATGTGAGGGTTGCGGTGGGGCTGGGAGTTTATCCAGGAGCACAGAGCTGGCCCCCTCCTCCCTCCTCATAACTAGAAGAAGAAGGAGAAGGGAAGAGGAGGAGAAAAGGCAGAGGGTGACACGGCTCCGAGTTCCACCCTAAGTGATCCATGAGCCATCAGAGGCGGGAGCGTCCCTGGGACAGACACGGAATGGACGCTTGCTTGACCCATCCCTGGGACGCAGTCAAGCCTGGTTTTCAGTCTCAGATAAACAGCTCCTCCTGTGCTTCAGGACCCATGACGAGGCCCTGCAGGACACCTGAGATGAATAAGACGAGTTCACCTTTCTCTGCCAGACACAAGAGGCTGAGAGAGGGACCATGTCTGAGCTTCAAAACCCAACTGGAGGAGAGAAGGGAAGTCCATGTGGAGAGCAGTGACGGCTACTGCCCCCTGGGGTAGGGGCCTCCAGTGTCTGGCCCCAGGGGGTGACTGGAACTACAAAGAGGCAGGGGCTCACAAAAGGCGCCCACTGGCCACACGCAGGCCCTCTGGCCTTAAAGCCGGGCACTGGACGCCAGCACTGCTCAGGGAAGAACCTGGCCTGCTTCCTGGTGACAGAACTGGTGTTTGGGTTCAATGCCCGCGCTGAATTCAAACAACAAAATACTCCATTCTCACTACGTGCAAGACCGAATACCAAAATTCCACTCTGGTATTTGTGGTTGGGGGAGAGAAAAAAGGGTCAGGAACAGCCATCCTGGGAAGGTGCTGAAAAGATAAACAGGAGGTTGAGAAACCTTATGAGAAAAAATGAAATGGAAACATGAGGATATTGTTTCTCAGAGTGTGTTTCAAAGAGCACTGGTCCTCAAAGATGTTCTAAAATGTCCATCGAGGAAGCCTCAGCCACTCTGGACTAGCATTTTACGGCTTTATAGAATAGAGACTCTATTTCAATTAATTTTCATAGTATTTTTTTCATCTTTTGCAGAGATTTTTTCTTTTTCTTAAAAATAGCAACACCTAGTTTTAAAGATTATTGTAGTTCACTCAAGTCTTATTGCTCAGAAAATTAGAATTCCTTGTCATCTGTGTTTGGTTTTTCCAGCTGTACCTTGATATTATTATATATAATCATGAAATATCTCCAAGATTTTTCATTTAAATTACACATCACTGTTCCTCTTTCTGGGAATGCAAAGTCAATCAGCACCCCTGGAATAATCTCTGTTCCCATTTTATGTATTGTTTGTAACCTGATTATGCTTTTGAATTTATAACTCTTCCCTTGTACCTAATTTCCACTGCAGGGCGCACAGAGCATGTACGAAGTACAAGTAATAATCAGAAACATAATTTTTCATATAAAACTGAGACGCTGGATTGTTTGATATATACCGTCTCTAAAAAATTAATCCACTTTTTTATTTTTGTTCTAATTTCATGACAGTTACTGCTCTCATTGATTGATGGGTCTACATCCTGTGGGTAAGATGATCTATCAAATCCTGATCACTTATTCTCTGGGCACTAGAAGTTTCCAGAGAATTATGAGTGCCATTACTGGTCTGATGAAATGGCTTTATTTCTTCCATTTGCATTTCTCATATCATGGTCAAGTAATAAAATGAGTGAACTGCTTGTCAATAAGATAGCATCAGCTGTGTTCACCTTTCATACAAACTGAAATAATCAATAAAGGGAATGTGAATGGGTGATTTTGAAGATATTATCAGTTCAGAGTATATATTTCCAACAGCTTGTTTGAGACTAAACTTTGAAGGCATTAAAACAAAACTCTATCTTGGGTTGAAGGATAGTCACCTAACACCAGGTCAGTTTACCTCCCTACCCAATCTCTAAAAATTAAAAACACACTGTATTTTCTTCATCTCTCTTCCCACTGCCACAGACCTAGTTTATTTCTTTTCTGTATTTTGTACTTGTCTCCTAGGGAGACATCCCATCTAGCCTCTTGCACACTGATTTTCCTGAAGAACAGGCCTAATCAGCTCACTCTTTCATTTAAAAAACAAAACAAAAACCCCAAAGCCTCCAAATGTTTATTTCAAAAGGCAGCTAGGCCTCCCATTAGCTGACTCCCAACTCTTTTCCAAACTTTATGCTTCTTCTCTTTTGACTTTCCTATATCCACCTGTGCTCCAACCAGAGATGCCCAGTCCTCTCCTCCCCCTCTAGCTCCACAGCCAACATCTCCCTTCTCAGGACCTTTGCTGCTGCTCTGTGGACCCATCCCTCTCATACATCATAGATTCATAAAAGGCCTTTGAAGGCCTACTTGTCTTTCAAAGGCCAGCGAGCCCAGCACTGTCCCTGTGGCTTTGCAGGAAGTATTCTCTCTCCTGCTGAACTGCTGGAGCCCCTCCTTGTCACCCCTCTTGACTGTTTCAACTGCAAGTTCCATTATTTTGGTAAGTCCTTTATATTACATCTTAACATAAGTTCCTTGGGACAAAGCTGGTTTTAGTTTTTAGTCTTCACATGACCGGGCCCAGCATCTTATTATGTGTCTGAAGTTCACACTGAATCAAAGCTCTCTCACAATAAATCCCACTTTAATTTTTCTGTCTTTCTCATTTGCGCTCTTTTCATAGCCAGCCTATTCTTTCCCCATGAGTTCCCAGACATAGGGCAATGGGTATAAAAGGAAAGAAAACCGGAAAAACTAGAAGTGTAAAGACAAGTCCTGTTTTGTGGTCTTTCCTCCGCCTCTTCCCAGCATTTATCGAGGGCTTACAAATGGGGTCTGTGGCTGCCTTTAGATGACCTTCCATGGCCATTAAGATAATACTCCGAGAAAGACAGACCATCTGGGCCTGGGCTCCAGGGACTGTGAGCCAGCCAGGCACAGGAGGTGTTCCTCAGGAGGTTGATGACAGATAAAAGTCTTTGCCAGTAAATTTACTGACCAAACTTTCATCAATGATAAAATGAGATTACTAGAAAGAAAGAGCAAGAAAAAAAATACTAGTGGCAAAATGTTATATTTCCAGCACCAAAGCAGTGAAATATATATCCATCAATGACGAGAAAGTTAACTGGGTACATATCAGGGAGACAGGAAATGGGTATCTGTCAACAATAAAGTGTTATGAGCTCAATATTTGTAATGATTAAGTAGCTGTAGACCATTTATCATGATCATATGTCGAATTTGTTTTAGAAGTCTTTAAAGGAGCCAAAATTTATGCTGGAGAGTAATTACAATGGTCTGGGACTTTTAAGAAAGCGAAAAAGGAGAAATTTCTAAGATAATGCTGCTGCTGCTGCTGCGAAGTCACTTCAGTCATGTCCGACTCTGTGCGACCCCATAGACGGCAGCCCACCAGGCTCCCCCGTCCCTGGGATTCTCCAGGCAAGAACACTGGAGTGGGTTGCCATTTCCTTCTCCAGTGCATGAAAGTAAAAAGTCAAAGTGAAGCCGCTCAGTCGTGTCTGACCCTCAGCGACCCCATGGACTGCAGCCCACCAGGCTCCGCCATCCATGGGATTTGCCAGGCAGGAGTACTGGAGTGGGGTGCCATCGCCTTCTCCCAAGATAATGCTACTATGATTAAAATTATTGTAAGTTTATTTAATAAAATCTTTATATCATTCCTATGACCTTACTTTAGGAGCATTTTCTAACTTCTTTGTTACTCAGAGAAGAAATAAGGTAGAAATCTGAAAATTCCCTTTTTAAGCCTTTAAACTGGCCAAAAAACACACATGCCTCACTCTGATGTAGTGTGTGCATGCGCATATTTGTATGTAAATATACATCAATATCTAAAGAAATTATTCAAAGACATATAAGAAGCACCCACCAAACTGACAACATAACATGCTTTTTATCATGTTTCCTATAAAGTTAGACACAATCTTGAGTATAAAACAACAAAAACCACCACAAGGACAGTACATATGCAAAAATTCCAGACAAAAATTGGTATGCTAATATGTGTTTTGACCAAGAACTTTTAACTTGAGTAAACTGTTATAATTAATAATAGGCCACAATTAATAACTGCATCATTAGCAATACCAATAATACATTATACAAATTAAACTGAACATCAGTTACAGTGCTACGGTGATGTATGGCTTGGATGTTTACTGGAGGAAATGGGAAAACTCATCAGAGATCCTGACAGATGTGTTGAACACATGTCATTTATTAACTCCCAGGCAGGTGCCAGGCTGATTTTCAAAGATGTTTCTCAGAGATAGTCGCTCACTCTTCAAAATGAAAACAACATGTAGAAGAAAACTTATGTGGCTTCACCTTCCCTTGCCAACTGCTCCATATTTTTCCAACTTCATAGCAAATGTCTGAAAAAGGTACTCAATGAGATCATCTATCATCCCTCTAGACAGAGTTCTGCTAAAGTGCATCGTCTCAGGCTCCCTTGAGAACCAGCATAACCGAAGGACGAGCACAAAGTGAGGTGTTCACGTAGACACCAAGGACAGTGAGGAGGGGCGATGGAGCCCCAGTGGCCAGGACAACAAAGGGGAGCCTGGCGCTTTATTCCATGCACTGGGCCACAGGGAGGTGCAGAATAGGTTAGACACTGCTCTGGGCTATTACAGCTTCAAATAAAGCAGCTGTCTTTGAAAATGTGGTGATTTTTTTTTTCCCCCCATCACTAGCATCATCACCATGGTCACCACTAGGAAGAGAATATAGCTTATATGCTCATGCACCTGTATCTCAAAGGCAAGTGGGAAATACCACCTGTGGGGGAACTCATCACGGGTCTCGACATATAAGAAAATAATCAGATTCCTCCCACACTCTGGGGCTCCTGGAGACCCCAGCAGCCACATGGTATTCATGTAAATAATACCCTACCTAGCATCAAGAAAGCCATTCATTTTCTGGGAAGTTCAATTTTGCATTCAAGCTTGGGAAGAGCAGTGGCCTGGATTAATTACCATGGGCTTCTGAAAGTCCTAGGAGGCATAAACAATCCTTTATCAGGATAACAGTGAGTAACAAAGTAATGACAGAAAGTTACAAGCAACTGCCCGCTCCTCTGCCTTGGCCCTGACTCAGGTGGTGAAAGGCCCTTTATATATGTCATTGGGGTAATTCTCCCACTGCCCCCACTGGGGTTAAGAAGCAGTATTCTCCATGTTTTATAGACATAGAAGCGGAGACTTGGAATTTAAGAGATTGGCCCAAGAAGTCTGAACTCACAACCTTGTGTCTCAAGCAGATACTTTCTGAATTAGGCGTGTGGGATCCATACTTTTCCTGAGAACTGCCCTATTGAATCCAGGACAGAGACTCTGAGGCCCAGATTCCTGTCTGATGTATTTGAAAACGGCCCTAGGAAGAGTGCCATGTGGTTCAGAAGACGACCTGGAGTCTAAACTCTAGGGCTTTCCCTGCTCCCTCCAAGCTGGCAAAGGGAAGCCCTGACTCTTACAATGATCCACCATTTGTCCCCAAGAGTCAGGCGGGCAAGGACAAGCAGGAGCCTTATCCTAAGTGGTCGATCATTGGCTTCAAATTTCTTTGAAGTCTGTTGCTTGATTTTTTTGAATATAGCATGTAAACATTGCCTGTTCCTCCATGATACACTGATGTTTAATACAAACAATGTTTTAAATGGTTTACCATCAAGGAAAGTGGTACCTCTCCCCCAAACCTGGTACCGCCCCCTTCTAGGGGCTTCCCCAGTGTCTCAGCAGTAAAGAATCTTCCTGCCAAGGCAGGAGATGTGAGTTCAATCCCTGGGTTGGGAAGATCCCCTGGAGAAGGAAATAGAAAACCACTCCAATATTCTTGCCTGGGAAATCCCATAGACAGAGCAATCTGGCTGGTTACAGTTCATGGGGTTGCAAAGATTCAGACACAACTGAAGCAACTTAGCATGCATGCATACATGTGGTTCCTAAGCTAGAAAAGCCATGGCTTGAGAAGGAATCAGACATTCGAAGCCAAACCCAAGATTCTCTTACATGAAAATAATGACAATTCTAAAAGCAGTGCATGTGTGTGCCTGTTGCAGAGGTGGTGGTTAACAGGCTAGAATTTTAGGAGTCAATCTTTTTCTAGACTCCTGGTCTCCCTGTCAGCCCTCTGGAGACACTGATATTGAACAAGTTTTGATATTGATATCATCAAAAGGGTAAATAAGATGAGGCACTTGGATTGAAAGGACTGAGCTTTTTCAATTTTCTGGACTTTCCCTTGATTATTAATACAAGGTCAGCAGAGTATTTAAAACAATAATTCTCTCTCCAGAAAAGAGTTCTGTTTCTCTGAGCTCTACCCTTTAAGCTTTCTGGATTTGCTGCCTCAACATCTGGCTGTCTTAAGACACTGGGGGAAACTCTGACTTCTTTTCCATTCTGACTCAATATATTGGATCACACCCGTAAATACTTTAAAAAACCTCTCACAAATACTAAGCATTTTACAGTATTCTAAAAAAGCTTATTTACAAGAGAGACTAGTCCAAAGTCAACCAAAAAGCACAGCAGTAAGACATGGCCCTCTGCCTGCAAATTCTCAATGGAATTCACTGGTTTCTTAGACATGAAGCTGTTGGAGTTCATCTTGATGCCTTCTGTTCTAAACTGTGGTAGTGTTTTTCTAAGGCAAGTGAAGGGCTAAAAATGAAAGTAGCACAATTGGTATCTATCAACAAGAGTCAATGAACGATTATGAGGTTGTCTAGTTCCATGCTAGCCATTGAGGTAAAAGGAAAGGCCTGGTAAAACAGCTACTGTCATTCAGCCTTAATAAATATTTTTAAACTATCCAAAGGGAAACTGGGTGTGGGGTATATAGGAACTTTTTATTATCTTCGCAATAATCCTATAAACCTAAACCTGTTCTTAAAAAAAAGTTTATTTAAAAAATAAATTAAAATATCCAGGCCTTTTCCATGTTTACTAACATCAAATATGAACCAATATAATTTTACTATAAAATCGATACTATATATTCCTTACAGGAAAGGCAAGAATAATTTAACTCATTAACATAAAATCTTTCATGCAAAATCTCCATTTTTTAAAACTACAAGCATTGTTTTCTCCCCAGTGTTTTGCATCTTTTACCAAAATCTTCGTTTATTTTAAGCTCAAACCTTTACCTTCAGCACTCATTTTGGATATGCATAATGCATGAGATTAATAACAAAATTAAAAGGTAGATTTCCTAAAATATAAATTCCAATTTATGCCTTTCAAGCCAGGAAGCTCTGTGCCTTAAGCAAATAAAAGGCACTTAAATGCATTGCTTTGGTTTCCTTTATCACACTGTTGATGGAAAGAGAAAACACAAAAGGATGCTGAAAAATTAAATTGCTCTCTTGCTTTGAAAATCTTTTACATAGAAATTCCAAAGTTTATGTAGTAAAAATGGAAAAAGCAACACTATTTTAGTGCAATATATATCCTTTAAATTATATTATTTTTGAAACCAAATGCTTGACATTTGACTCAGTATTTCCTTACAAAAATGACAAGGAAAAAGGAACAGAATCTCCCATGGCAGTCCTGTATCCTCTCACCATTTTCTTGTAACTATACCATTTTATAGATGAAACCGCCATAGCGAAATGACAAATATAACACATAAAAGAACAAAAAAGGGCAATAAATCACCAGTGACACTACAGCCTATTAAAATGCATTCAGCTGGTGTTGCAGGAAGAATAAAAATCTCCCTTCACTTTACATTCTTCTACCTGAAAAGAAAAGTTTAGAATTCTCAAGCAACACTTCTAAGAGATGCTGAAATTCTAACCAACATTAACTGTTCACACTGGCCTCCAAAACATACAGCACTGATACCCCTGGTCACTGTTTACTATGAAATGCCCAAGATGGGGCATGTGAATTGCTACTCTTCTATACAGAAACGATATAGAATTTGAATAAAGCCAGGACACGTCAGTAGTTGGAAAACGGTAGGTCTTATTCAGCCACTATTTCCAATTATCAGCTTAATGAAGAGTTTGGCATTTTAATTCATAAGGAAGTCTAATGTAGGCATTTTCTTTGCTTAATTTTCTCCCCAAATTCCCTTGAAAGGTCAAGTCGAAGCTCCTGAGACTGAAAATGTCTCTGGAATCATATGATATTACATTTTAGAGCACAACTGAGTATATGTGTATGTTAACTTAGTTCATGATGCTCTTATTGTATTACAAAGAGCCCAAGATTCTGGTGCATTCATTGAAGTGGGATAATTACTGGACTGCTTATGTCAGTCTTAACAATGACGGTAAATATAAGGAAAGAGTTCACGTTACACTTTCTTGAATTCCCATCTCTTAACACAGAGCTGGTTACACATCAAGCTTTCCAAGGAGGTGAGAGGCTCTTCAACGTGATGAATGAATGAGAGGACCTCCTCTCCTAAAGCATCGATGGTAGATGCTCAGCCCTACAGCCAAGGGCTTCAGAGACTGAAACGCTGTGACTTACCTCTATCAGAATTAAATAAAAGTGAAATAATAACCCTGTATATGAGACAGCAAAAGAGACACTGATGTATAGAACAGTCTTTTGGACTCTGGGAGAGGGAGAGGGTGGGATGATTTGGGAGAATGGCATTGAAATATGTATAATATCATATATGAAATGGGTCACCAGTCCAGGTTCAATGTACGATACTGGAGGCTTGGGGCTGGTGCACTGGGACGACCCAGAGGGATGGTATGGGGAGGGAGGAGGGAGGAGGGTTCAGGATGGGGAACACATGTATACCTGTGGCAGATTCATTTTGATATATGGCAAAACCAATACAATATTATAAAGTTAAAAAAAAAAAAAAGTGCTGGATGGGAGTCTGGGCATTGGAGGCCCATGGGACACTCTGTACCTCCCTGGTCCTAGACCTGACAGCAGGAACAGGAGATCCTTTGTGGGGGATGTTATTTTTTAAAAAGTGGTGTGGAAATTAGCTCAGACATGTCAGGCAATTACATCTTTTCCAAGTAAATTCATCCTATCAAAAAATGAGAGCTGGTCTCTGAGTGCCTTTCAAGTGCCCAGCTCTGAGTGGCAGGTTGTGGAAAGTATAAAGAGATATAAAATACAGCCCTTGGAGTAGTAGATACAAATATTTCCACATCTATTTCATAGTAGACACAGGTACTATCTCCAGTACAACACATTGTAAGTCTAATGACTGAACTCTTGAAAGGGCCAGGTACAACTGTCTGCAACTGAAGATAGTGAGATTTTATCTCAGGGCCTGAATATTGCCGAGCTTTATTATCCTTTTTGTTCTTGGCCAGTTTTGATTCATACAAAGACCCCAGTAAATAGCACTCAAAACACGAAGTGGAGACCTGGGGCCAGACGCTGAAGGAAACCACCCCGTCTTGAAGGTCCACAAAGTGCCCCCATGACCTATGTGAACCTGTGTCTGAAGTTTCTATTATGTCTGCTTTCATGCTGATGATAGATGATCAATAACCCAGGGCAGGAACTCAGACTGAATCGGCTTCCTGGCATTTAGCTCTTCTAGTCACATCGGCTTAGTCTGCTCTTTTCCTCCACTCCTGCTCACGAAGGGCACCAAGGACCCACTGGCTGGGTCTGAGGCAGAGAAGTGGACAGATGCAGCCTGAGACTGGGAACAAGACAGATAACGCTGGTGTGAGTGGGTCAGCCTCTCCCCAAACAGTGACATAATAGTGAAACCTTTCTATAACTCATGCCAAAAGACATGGCTGATTAAAACTGTGCTTTTGTAAATGGGCTAAAAACCCATGAGTCTATTTTATTTGCAATGGAAAGGGCGACTAAATTAGAAATTTATACTACAGGTGAGAACTGAATATATGACAGTATGGCCTTTCTGTGAGAAAGTAATTGCTTATCTAATGATGAAAGCAGCCTAACTGCTTGTTTCTCTGAAAAAAGCTGGCCCTCCATTCTGAACACACTTCAGGCCAACTCTGGAGTAATTTCTAGGTGGATTCAAGAGCCAAGCAGAGAAAATACCAAAAATTCAGGGTCCCGGCTGGCTGACCTAAAGAATGAAGAGACTTCTCAGGCAGAACAAGCTCTGGAGGGGCCAGCGGGGTTGGTGGGCTGGTGTGGTGGGGGAGCCAGCAATGTCGGGGGGCGGGGAGCCTCTGCCACTGCTTAGGCGGGGGGCAGTCACTGAGGGCCAGGTCATGGTACAGAGTCTAGAATGAGTCAGCCTGTTCCTGCTGTTTCTCCAGCAACACTTGGAAGGACAAGTAGCCAAGAAGGCAGGCTGTGGGGTTACCTTGGGAGTCAGTGAACAGGTGGAGTCGGACCTCTGCCCAGGATCTAGAACAGAAGGTCCTCCATAAACAAACACTGCAGCCTCTTCGTTCCTCAGTGGAGACCTGCTTCACTAGGTTCCATATGTTATGTGTTGTTCAGCTGCTCAGTTGTGTCTTACTCTTTGAGATCCCATGGACTGCAGCACACCAGGCTTCTAGGTCCTTCACCATCTCCCCTGAGTTAGCTCAAACTCATATCCATTGAGTTGGCTCTCTCTCTGAGTTTGCTCAAACTCATGTCCATTGAGTTGGCTATCTCTCTGAGTTTGCTCAAACTCATGTCCATTGAGTCAACTCTCTCTCTGAGTTTGCTCAAACTCACATCCATTGAGTCGGCTATCTCTCCGAGTTTGCTCAAACTCATGTCCGTTGGGTTGGCTCTCTCTCTGAGTTTGTTCAAACTCATGTCCATTGAGTCGGCTATCTCTCCGAGTTTGCTCAAACTCATGTCCATTGAGTCGGTGATGCCATCCAACCATCTCATCCTCTGTCGCCCCCTTCTCCTTCTGCCCTCAATCTTTCCCAGCATCATGGTCTTTTCCAATGAGTCAGCTCTTTGCATCAGGTGGCCAAAGTATTGAACCTTTAGCTTTAGCATCAGTCTTTTCAATGAGTATTCAGGCTGGATTTCCTTCAGGATTGACTGGTTCAATCTCCTTGCTGTCCAAGGGACTCTGAAGAGTCTTCTCTAGCACCACAGTTGAAAAGCATCCATGTGGCATATGTGACATTAAAAAAGATCTCTGTCTGCTTTAAGTGTCACATGAAGGAGAAAGAGAAATTCCTTGGGGCTTATTTCATGAGAGCTTTGCTGATACACTGACAAAGATTCTCTCCACAGCCAAAGCCTAGCCAGACAAAGGAATATGTGTGTCCTGAGAACGATGTCCAGAAAAGGCTGATCACACACTCTCATGTCTTTTTCCATGTGTCACCAGTCCAGTGAGTCACTGCTGGTCCTTCGGGAAGGAGGGGGAGTGACAAGGATGCTGCTCTGGGACAAAACCCCAGGAGGCTCCTCTGAGTCTCTTCCCACTAGGACCCCACCTGGGCCCACAGAGACTTGAACAAAGACGAACATAATTTCTAACAGCTCAAAGCTGCATCCCTTGGGAACTCTAGGCCCCTCAAAGTGCCTGCCTCAGAAACTCAAGGCTGCCCGAAGAACTGACTGTGGATTCCAGAGACCCCTGAGGACAGGGTCCCAGCTCCTAGCTTCTGTGCAACAAGAGAAGCCTGACAGACGCCAGTCAGATGGTGCTGGATGGTGTCACATGGACCAATGTTTCATCTCCCTGACCCTACTGAGTCCCCATCATCTGCTCCCCACTCTCTCATCTTCCCTGTAAAGTCCCAGTCACCTCTGAGCAAGTCAGACTGGAGCTCAGCTCAGTCCCTTACAAGTTACTAGTTACTGAATAAAATCTGTTTTCACCACTTTGGCTGATGTTGGACTGTGTTTATCTTTGACAGTACAGGCGTCTATTTGGTACATGTATCTTTTTCAAAAACTTCAAATTTTATGTAGAAATAACTGTTGGCTAGTTAATGGCAACCCACTCCAGTGTTCTTGCCTGGAGAATCCCAGGGACGGGGGAGCCTGGTGGGCTGCTGTCTTTGGGGTCGCACAGAGTCAGGCACGACTGAAGCGACTTAGCAGCAGTAGCAGCAGCAGTTCTCTATTATATTTAGTACTAATTATATCTAGCGAGTAATTCTCTATGGTCTGACATATCTCAATTGTACTCAAATCCAAGAAGTCACTTTGTTTATAAACACTCTACTATATGGATCTTATCATTTTAAGATGTAGGGCTTAACCAAAACAGATGATAAAAAGTATTTGTTGAAGGAATTCATTCTCCACAGCATCTGAGAGCTGACCAGGATTCTAAATCCTAAACAGAAATATCTTAATATAAAATAAACAGCTTAGTTATTTATAAAAGAAAAAAAATCTTAATGAGAAATATCTAGCATTGCAGTTGTTACTTTCTTTCCAAAGCAGTTCTATATTACAGACAATTAATAAAGGAACTAAGAGAACCAAGTAGAAAGCAGAAGCATTTCTGGTTTCTAGAATTTTCTCTGTGTGCTCTCATTAGAGTATAAATTTTGAGGTAAGACAGGACCTTTATTCCAATTATATATTCTGTTCCCTTTCACAATTCCCTAACTATAGTTGTTTAGTAAAGCATTGTTTTTTTTTTTTAAACTATGTGTTATAACCCATTAGTGGGAAATGAAATCAGCTTAGTAGGTAGCAACTAAACTTTTTTTAATAAAGATGAAACAGAATAAGATAGGACAGAATAGAACAGGTCAGAGTGCAGCTTATCCAGGGAGCTTATCCTGGTAGGACGATTTCTAAATCTTTTGTTCAGTTAAATGTCTGTGTCCATGTGTATACCAGTGGTGATGTATTCTTACAGTTGATTGAGTCAAAAATTTTTAAGAAACAGTCCCAGCGCGATGCCAGACCAGCATCCTGCATCTGAGCTCCATTCATTTAGTGAATTAAACCAGGTAACTCTCATGGGCTATTTGGTTGTGTCTGACATGGAGGTCAGTGGGTTGCTTATGTTCTCTGCGCAGAGAAGAAAGGGGGCATTCTATATACACTGGGGTTGACCAAGTGTATATAGTATGTACATGTAATACTGTACATGTAATCCCTGGATTACATCCCGGGATCCAGGCTGTGGAAGACTCACTGTCTTATCACCGTTTCCTCTACCTATAGCATCTGACAGCATTTGTAGCAGCAAAACATCAGCACAGTTAAAACAAAACAGACCAGAAAACTGCTGAAGACATCATTCAGAATGCATCCTTTGTGATTTCCTGCTGACTTCTGGAAGGGCCTGCATTGATCTGGTAAACACTGCGTCGGAATGTCAAAGATTCAGAAGAGCCCCATGGACCATTTCCTAAGCAACTCAACACCACAAGAAAGACTTCGAAATTCATGTCCTTTCCCCCCATTGCTACAAAGCTGTTGCCTCTTCTTAACTGTGCAACAAGCGTGAGAGTCATTTTTCATCCACAAAAGCATGTGTGTGTAGGTTTTGGTGTCACGTGTGCAAATGTGTCTGATGCCAAGAGTCTGGGCAACCCTAGTAAGTAAATGTATTTGTGGGAGTCAGTGCCCTCCCTTGACCTGGCACACAGAAGTTGCTCGATTAATGTCGATCAGTGATTGAATGAATGAGCTCTCAAGCTTGCAGTACAACTCATGGATAAATCTATTAAAAAAGACAGAGAACACAAGCTACTTGCTATCCAATGGATGGGCTGATGCAAATGGAAAAAGAAAAAAAAATTAATTGAGCCTGAATTTATCTGGGTAAGAGGAACCATCACCAACAGCAGCAGGAAGTATAAAAAATGACAAGAGTAGTTTTGCACTAGTTTTGGGTGCTTATTCTAACACTCCACCATTTTCATCCCTAATAAACTAAAGTAAATGCTGGCGATCACCTGCAGCCCTTAAAAGAATGGCTACCATATACTTCAGCTACATCTGTTTCCCCTGTAGACTAGTTCCAAAATAATAAGGTGCCCTGGATCTGAAAGCCTAGTGAAAGAGGCTGATTAATGAGGTGTCTTCTTAATCATGCATGTTTTAGAAAGAACATGATATTCAAAATGTCCCTTACTTCATTCCTAGTAAACAATGGGCTAAACTCAAATGTAGCGGCTTTAGGGAAAAAATCTCAAAAAGGGTTATTTAACTGTATTTCCTACAGGTACTGGTTTTACAATAGTGGGGCTGATCTGTTTTTAATGTTTGCTGGCCAGAGACTGGTGCAAACTTGGACAATGGGGAGGTCAGACTTGCTGAAGAGCCCAGATTACCTTCCAGGTGATGGACACTGAGCCCTGTGCAGAGAACCATGGGCCTGACATGTAAAGGTTTTCAGAGAAGAAGATCTATATAAGAAAAGACATGATCCCCTAAGGAAATTTACTGTTGGGAGGACCACATCACACATTCAGGATAAGAGCGTGTCTGCGACCATCAGAACTTCACCCAGTAAAAGAAACCCGCTTAAAAGAAACTTGAAAGCCAGTGCAGCAGAACTGTTAACAAGTTTATAGCTTTTAGGCTCTGAAACAGAGGCCTGGAAATATGTATGGAATTACAGCAGAGAAAGAAGTGAAATTATCCTACATTTCTTTAAAAAGCAGTCTATAGTTTGACTGAGTCTCAGCTGCTTGATTTTCCAAAAAATAAGCTCACAGAACAGTTTAAACCTCCATCAAAAATTCTTAGTATGAGTTAAGCTTTACTTTATTTCCCCCTGAATGGTAGGGTATATTCCTTAATTTCATACACACGGAACAGTGGCGGGAGTGGGAAATCCTACGGAGAGCAGCTGTGTTTCTTACTTAGCTTGCGTCATGCCTACAACTCATGCAATGAACTCCCACACTGGTGATGCTCTGAAAGCAGACTCAGAGTCCTGCCCACGCGATGGTATTAGAAATCTTGATGATGGCGTGCTTATCTTACAGGACCAAAGCTGGTCTTCTGGCATGCTCTAACTACTCACCTTTGATGTGCAGGAATCTACCGGATTCCTTTCCTATGTGAGTTTATATGTTTGTCCATACACCTTCAGAGGGATGGACAAGCTAACTCTTCCTGGTATAAAGAAGCATGCAGTTCAATTATGCGACTCTCAGCCATTCAATTTTTTAAAAACTTCTATAAATTATTCAGTGCATTTGACTTGCAGATTTGTCTCTGCTGTCTGTAAACAGTGTGCTTTGAAACAAGGCTCTGTAAGGAATGCAATCGACTCTGCTCTACTGGTGGGAACTCAAACAGCCATCTGAACGACGTCACCCAAACAGTTTCGAGTGGCTTCGTTTAATGAAGGCAGACGAGCCTGTGGATTGCTAAATGCGTGTGCAAACTAGACTCTGCAAGGTGAAAGCAGACCTCTCATGCTCAAATCTCAACGCCTTTCTAGATTAACGTGGATAACTGGGGAAACACCTTTATGTGTTTTGGTAGAGATCGACTTTGATGGCACTGCCATGGCAAATCCAGCAAATTTCATTTCGTATAACGTTAAGCTAGAGAGGAGCATACCCACAGACAGACAGACAGACAATGAGGTCATGCGGCGGGGCTGTGCTGGATGCAGGGGACACAAGTGCACACAGAACAACGAGCAGACCATGGCATCAACGCGGGCACACGTCGGCACTGAGAGTCGGAGACACTGTCAACGAGCCTTGAAGCGGAGGAGATGCAGAGGGGAGACAAAGCTGAGAAAAATGAGCAGGAGATGGGCAAGATGACTCGTCTGTACTTGAACGTCTGACCTGTCAGCTGGTCGTCGCCTGCGGCAGGGGCGATGCGAATATGAGGTGTCGTAAGCTGAGTCACGATTATCGCAGCTATGGCAAAGGAAGATCCCCAGGTCAGCATGCATGAGGGAAGAAAAAGCCAGACTGAAGCTAGGCTAGCAAGGAGAATCTCCATCCGCATATCACATCGTCTCAACTTTCTTCCAACAACAAAAAGAGAAGGAAAAGAGAAAACCACCACAGCGAGCTGTTGAATGTTCTGAATTCGTTTCCCTTAGACACGCTTTCATCAGGCAGTTAGCTTTCTATATAGTTGCAAGCTTGGGCTGAGATTCTGGTTAAATTGACTATAGGAGAAAATAAAAACAAAAAGTAAAAACATTAACTCTAAAGAAAGAGCTAGACTGAATAGTGTCTTTAACTGCTACTGAGTAGAGGGTAGAAAGATTCATTGCAAATTCTGATGATCCAAACTTGCAGCTTTCAAAATGTATTAGGTTATTTAAAATTATTCTGCTTAAATCACAATATTTGCTCTTCTCGCTAAAATCACCTTTGTGGAGAATACTAGCTTCCTTCACTAAAAACATTTTTATGTTGAGAAATTTCTCTGATCACTAAATTTTGTGTAGAGCACTTCCATTTAGGAAGTTTATTTTGTCACATTCAGGGAAAGAAAAAAAAATGCATCTCAAAACACCAGTTGAAAACAAAAGGACTAATCGTTGCCTTTGCTCTCGTTATCTTGGTTAACATGTGACCACAGGAGTGATTAAGAGCTTTGAAGCAGAGCAGGTGGGCTGCTCAGTTTGCCTAAACAGCTCAGCAGCTGAGTTTAAATGGTTAACATTTATGACACACATATATTGAAAAAAAAATAAAGAAAATTAAAATGTCAGTTCTATCATGATACAGCTGGAAAATGATGCAAAGAAAAAATATTGGAGAATTAAGGACAGGCTTACATGAACGATTACTAATTTACACGAACAGCCCGGGTGCTGTTGGAAATGTGGCAATGAGTAAGGGACATAGATCATCTACATCTGCAGACAATTAAACCCCAAACTGCCAGTGCATAATATTTTGAGATATCCCTCTGCACCGTTCAACTAGTGCTTCTTCTTATAACCAAACAGCAGCAGCCACTGGCTTTAAAAGTGGTATCATCGTCTTTCACATGTTATTAATGAAAATTTTTTAGTGTTGCTCAGTGATATGAATAAACTTAACAGTTTGGTCAGAGAAGGGAGAACTCTCAAAGTATTACAAAGAAATATTTTTGGTTTGACTCAGCATGAGATATAATGAATTGCAAATAGTAAAATGATATTTCTAAGACTGGTGACAAAGTTGGTACCAACTCCAAGTTTATACACAGAACACTTGCTTAGTCATAGATACTGGTGTTCAACCAACATTCCTGTGAGGTTTTCCATTAACTACAGGAAAATCTGACCCACTCTACTTCTAAGAAAAATTATATTGTATCCATAAAAACTGAACATCTGTCCGATACTGAAATTGGTAAATGATAGTGAACAGAAAGACTTTTGAGAATACCTCTGTCAGGCAGCCATGCATTCACAACTCAAAGGAAAGTAAGCTGAAACCTGTGGCTCAAAACTCAAATGGAAAAGTTAAGGATTTTCTATTTGATTATGTTCTGCTTTGTAGAATGTTCCTTTGTAACAATTATTCTTCGTTACAAGGGATCTCTTGCTTTTATTACAAATTACTATAAAACAGGGGTAGGCCAGCCCACTGCTTGCCTTTGCAAGTAAAGTTTTATTGGCACAGGGCCATGTTCCTTGTTCACCCATGATGATGGCTGCTCATGCACATCAGAGGCAGGGCTGAGGGGCTCAAATGGAAATGCTGTGGGTTGGTCAGGAAGCCTAAGATATTTACTGGCTACTCTACAGGAAAACTGGCTGTACCATGTCTTAAATACCAAAAGAATGCACTATAGAAGAGAATACTGCTAAATTCCAGTGCCTTAAAGATGGCATCTGGTGCTGATAAACCTCAGGTCTCCTTTAGAGACAAAGGTGCACATAGTATAGTAAACATCACGCTGGGGTGTCAATTACTGGTGGTGGGGTCTTCTGGAATTGGATGAATCAGCAGCCACCAAACTACGTTCTACGCAACTCCAGGGTTCCTTGAGAAGTGAGTCTGGGTCAAATAAAGTTAGAAACTTTGGGGTTGAACAAAGCTATAAACAGGTTTCTTTTTCTTAGGAACTTCTTGGGACCCTTAATACACTCAAGACATGCATTATGAAGACTGTTTCAGACTGAGAAAAGGAAATATTTTCTCTGTAAAACACAGAGCAGCAAATGTGTATCATATTTACGTTGCTATTTCTAAATCCATAGCTAAATGCTAGCAGATTAGCATATATGAGCAGCCTTGCTATATAATTTGTTTTCTCGCGTGTTGAATATGAGTAATTAAAAGGAATCTTAATTAGCTTTACATCTCGACAGACATTCTTTTCAGTTCTTCTTTTCACTGTTCTTTCATTCTGTAGCACTGTGGCCTAGAAAGGATGGCATTTCTTTGAACAAAACAGTGAACAGAAAAACAGTCTAGAGGAACTTCTCAAAGAGCCTAGTGATTAAAAAAAGAAACATTCACATTTCTGAATATAGTTAGAAATTGTATCAGGACAATAGAAATCCTTCAAAGTTTCCTGAAGGTCTCCCAGCAAAGCACATTGCTGTACAAATGTAAGTTAAAGACTACACTTAGAAACAGTGAAGCATTTGTGCACAGAAAATTCACCTTTAAAATATGACATTAAAATAATGGTTTTGTTTTCTTTTTCTTGAGGGTTTATATCTGACTACTATAATACTTTTGGAAAGAATTCAGCATATGTTTTCATGCAGTTTTTTGTCTTGATTTCTAGCTATACTGCTGTTATTCAAATCACAGCAAGGACAGGAAGACAAATGACACCCTCCCCCAAACACCAAAAACAAACAAAAACCTCCAAATTTTTATTAACTCAAAATCTTCAAAATTTAAAAAATGATACATTTATACTTGGATATACATCTATACTTAGAAGTCTTATAGATTACACTCTGCCTGATACAATAGGCCCTCAAATATTTTTCATCCTCTTCAATTTGCTGAGGCTTGTTTTGAGTCCTTGAATATGCTCAGTCTTAGAGCATGTTCCATGTGCACTTGAAAAGAATGTGTACTCTTTACTCTGGTTTTCCGGATATTTCCTGAAAATATCGATTAAGTCTAACTGTCCTATTGTATCATTTAGGATCTCTATTGCCTTATCAATTCTCTGTATGGAAGATTTGTCCATTGATTTGAATGGGGTGTTAAAGTCTCCTACTATTGTTTTATTCCCATCAATTTCTCCCTTTATGTCTGCTAGTATATGTTTTATGTATTTAGGTGCTTCTACATTAGGGGCATATAAGTTGACAACTATAATATCCTCTTCCTGTATTGATACTTTAATCATTACACATATCCCTCTTTATCTTTCTTTATAGACTTTGTTTCAAGGTCTATTTTGTCTGATATGAGCACTGCGACCCCCCCACTCTCTTGTCATTTCTGTTTGCATGAAGTATCTTTTTCTGTCTCCTCACTTATAATCTATGTGTGTCCTCGAATGTTTTTAAAAAATAAAAAGTATAACAAGTTTCCAAATGTATATATTGTCAAGGAGAAACATAGCTGGCATCATGTCATGGAAAACATTATTTTATGGGAGATTAAGGCAAAGTATACAGTTTAAAGTAATTATTGTATCAGTTGGAATGACTATACCTCATTTAAGACAAAAATTCTAACCAACTAACAAAACAGATTTTTACTTTTAAGTGTATCCTCTCAGTTTAGAATTATCCACAAAGTCTTCCAAAATTAGCAGAAAGGAGTTTCCACCCTACTAGTTACTATAAGGCAGCCATAAGGGATGTACACTGATCCCTAAGACACAGTTGGATCAAGTGGTCTAAAAAAGAATTCAACTATAAACATGCGAATGTGATTAAAAGTCAAAAATAAAAACTAGGAAAATTTCTATGTATTCTATGATAAAGATTAAAAAGAGATCTATGAATTGGGAGACTAACCCTCAAACATCAAGTATTAATATAGTGTCATCATACAATGTCTTTTTAATGTAAGAGACAGAATATTCTGGAAAGAGTTTGCCTATAGCTAACAATCAAAATAAAGCTACATATACTTATGAGGAAATTAGATATATACATTAAAGGAGGATACATAAAAATGCAGATGATTCTTCAACATATGAAGACTTCTAATAACACATCTTAGGTATTTTCCTGTGTCCAGTTTTTACAAGGCTTTATATTTGAGATAACTAGTGCCAAAACATACCCTTGAAATATGATTAAAATAATCACTACATTAAATTTCAAATTATCATGAAATACATCTTTAAGAGACATATCTGTGTTTGAAATTACAAGTTAGTTCCTTGTGGAAAAAAAATCTACTTCCATACTTGCTCTATAAAGATACATGTCAACAGTTGTTTCATGAGACCATTGAAATCTTTGTAAATTGAAAATGCTGCTTAGGATAGTGGTTTAGTGTCTGAAAATTCAGTTAAGCCACTATACTGTCAGCAATATGTGGCAGGAACAGTCAAGACGTCTGAACTCTTCTAAATTTCAAACATCTTTACAATATGGTGTCAGTAATATAATCAGACCTGCCTGTTTCTGTTTTGACTGGTCAAGATGGAATGGCTTCTTTCATCGCAAAATCAATTTTAGTATCAATCAGAAAAAATTATCTGATTACAAAGGTGATGAAACATTAGATGGTGCAGTAAAGGAAGGTTGCTGAATTTGTAAATGTAGAAATTAATGAAGTAAAATAGTATCAAACATTGTACTTTCTCCCACAAGGAGTGTATTTCCCAAGGTTCCCTCCTTGGTGATGATTTTATGAACAGGAATAACAATAGGATGCAATGAATATTAGAATCTATTTCCCTCTTTCTCCCCAAAGCTTATTTGATAGGATAGAGTTTGTTGCTGTGTAAATGTTTGCAAACTGACTCAGAAAATCCGAGCGGGGAAATATTTAGTCAATCAGGTCATCTGATTGCTTAATCATCCTTTGGTGAATTGAAAAACAAATTACAATATTGATTAAATCTAGCTGATGATGGAAGAAAACCATCCAAATCACCATCTAATTCAATCTATTGCGAAAACAGCAAATATCAGATTTCCATGTTTACTAGTGTGTTATTTATATAATTACCTAACTATGCAAATGAACAAGATAGCAGATATTTTGTTGTTCTGAGTCAACTGGGCACTGACTCAGTTTTAGTGAAAATGAGGACAGATACTCATACACTGCAAAAGCACGAGCGGCCAGAGGATCTGTCGGGTGAAAAGCCAGGAGATACAGGGAAACATTGGTGTAGGAGTCCAAGCCTTGACCCACGGATTATTAGATGAGTGTCACTGGCAGGTCAATTCGTCTCCCCAAATATGCATTTTTTTCATCTCAGAAAAATAGCAATTTGTGTCTCTGTTTTCACAGTAATTTAGAAGAAATAAATGAGAACATGCATATGAAAGCAATTTTAACTTTCAGCTGTGACATGAAAGGCAAGGCATTATAAATTAGGCATTCTGGAACTGGGTTTTCAGTATTCAATAAAGCAATCTGAGCATGGGTCACGATCTGGAGGCCTAAGACGGTCAACACCTCACTCAAAGGCCTTATTATACGATAATAATTAATAGTTAAAAGTGAATTTCAATTTAGAAAACACATCAATGTCTGTAGCTCCATTGTTTAAAAATTATTTAGCCCTACAAATAAAAGCTCTTAATCAAGGACAATATGATATAAAGAATTGAGTATTTTAAAATCAATATAAGGAGATTCTTGGAAATAGAGCTATGAGCCCATGAGGACAAACAAAATATAAATGAGCTAAGTACATCCCACAAGGCCTGACACATAATATGAAACCAAGAATATCTGTCAAGTCAACAGGATAAAGAGGTCATGTATCTTCAGGAAATGAGAATTTTGAAAATGCCGATGGGTGCCTGTAATCTATTTAAACTTTGTTGCCTGAACGTCAAACGACAAAGACAAGATGTTTTCATCCAACAGAAGTCATCAAGGGAGTCCCTGTGATCTGACGAAACCTGGGGCTTTCTGCCGTCCTTTGTAAATTCAGCATCACAGCACTTGCTCATTGTCCTCATGTCTTGTCTAATGATTTGAAAGAGTGTATTTAACACACACACACGGTCTCTTCTGCAGTCTCTTCTTTAGGAGGTGCAGAGCTTATGCTGATTCACCCTAATCTACATCTCTTCCTTGATCACATTTTTTCAGGATTATAACCAGGCCTGGGAAACAGAAGGTCCACAGTAACATCTCCTGGTCTCTGGGTTGAGAAAGACACACGTTCCCAGTGAAAAGAGCCCAAACAGACTCTGTTTTACAGATTATAACTAGATAATTGCTTTAAAGGGCTTCCCTGGTGGCTCAACATTAAAGACTTTGCCTGCCAACACAGGACACTTTGGTTTGATCCTTTGGTTGGAAAGGTATCCTGGAGAAGGGAATGGCAGCCCACTCTAGTATTCTTGCCTGGAGAATCCCATGGACAGAGGATCCTGGCAGGCTACAGCCCATGGGGTTGCAAAAGAGTCAGACACAACTTAGAGACTAAACAACAAATTGCTTTAAAACAGCAGGAGGTAATTTACTGTCCTGCATCTGAGGTTCACTAAACACAGTAATACTAGGTAGGGTACTGTGGTTTTAAACACAGATAGGAGATCATATAAAAAGTAATTCTATTTTAATAGAATTTTAAAAAAGATAACCACTGAAAACTGCTTTGAAACACAGCAATATGACTTCTTATTTGAAAAAAAATCTACATGAAACACAGTTGACTGCCATACAATCCTAGTACATACATGGGAACACACATACGTCCAACACACTTCTTTCAGTGACATGAACATTTCAAGAAGTTTTGAAATACTGTCTAAAATTGGAGAGGACAGAAACCACAACAACCCACAGTTTCAACCTACCTTTTGTGGCCACTCGGACACAGTCTATTTTGGTTTCCTGTGTTAAATAAAGAGGGGAGAAAAATCACTATTCATGTTTTCTGTGAAACCAATAAAATCTCTGCAGTTCTCCTTAAATACAGATAAGGGGAGGTCTCATTGTTCCAAGTGTGGCATTAATCACACGTGATTACTCCCTGGACTGTGCTCTGATACATTTTCTGGCTCCAGGGATGCTGCTGGTGGTGCTTGTGGGCACCTGTCAGCAGACGGTGGGTAGGAGCTATGCACAGAACTGCCTCCACCTGGTGGGGACCCCAACTCCCTTCTCCAGACCCCTCACTGACTCCCTGTGCAAACACTCGTGGGGAAAACCTGTCTCCCTGATTCTCACTGGCCAAAGGTAGTCGTGGTGCTGAGACCCATGCTGTGAAGGAAAAACCACTGTTGAGTCTGAAAGGGTCACCCTTTTCTCTAAGAAGACTTTCTTGTCTCATGAGAGCTCTGGGTCGGTCTAAACAGGAAAGGGAAGACAAATTCAAAAACAACTTGATACTTTGTATTTTGTTTTCCTCTTATCTTTCTAAAGCTGTTTTCTTTCAGGAAAGAAAAAAAAAAAAGATAACTAATTTAGTCCCAGCTATAGGAAGCATAAACTCTTGTGGCACCAAAGAAATGGGACAGAATATGCTGAAAAGACAGATGTTGTGAATCTCACAAAATTGTAAATGAGCTGAATGTACGTGCTGGAGCTGTGCTGTTTTCCTGTAAAATAGTAAGCTAAGCAGAATTACTAGCCAACTTTTGGTAACGAGTAAAAACTGAAAATAAAAACCATCCCATTGACAATATATTCTTCCTACTGAAACCATGTATGAATATATTTGTTTCTTCCCAGGAATTTCTCCAGGTGAAAATAATTTTTAAAAAGAGAGAATAAAACACATTTATTCCACGTAAAAACACACAAAAGCATGACTTCTCTTCTTACAACTACAATATGTGATTTGACTGTGTTCGCATTAATAATCCTGAACAGCCTAAACAAACAGCCATTTATAAAACTTACCCCATTGGCTCTACTAGCTGCTTGGAAGTAAATTCTGTAGCTTTTATGGGGAAGGAGAGGGGTGTTCCAGTACCCGTTGTAAGTCTTATTATCACCAATAGTAAAGGGCTGAGCCGCTTGGAGGCTGTTGGCTGGGAATTCTGCAGCGAAGTAGTACTGGGAATTCAGTATGGAGGCGTTCTGGAAGTGGATGGGCACCGGGTAGCATTTTAAGATTTCTGTGGTCTTTTTCGTTCTTCGAGGACGCTCTTCCTCGACCACTATTTGGTAGACACTAGAAAAAAAGAGAGTATTCTCAGTGACGGCTTAGGAAAACAGAGCCGAACCCCTTTTGTTCAATTGCACAGACCCATAGGACACCCCAGATAAGCAGCAAACTGGACAGAGTCAGTAATAAGGGCTTAGTGCCTAGAGGACACAGACTCTACACTTCCTCTGTGAAAGAGACAGAAAGTGCTTAGAGTTCTTCCACAGAGCTCTCTAACCCCAAATAAGACAATTTCTGGAAGGAAGGAAAGTTCACCATTGTTAAAACATTTTTATATAGCAATTTCTGCTGTTGATGTGAGCAGAACACCAAGACAATGTTCCTCTTATACAGTATCGAAGATGAATTTGTAGAAAATGAACTTGGTTCAACCAATCAATGAAACTATATTAGCTGTAAGTTCATTGAAAAAGGCAACATAGTATTTTCTTCAGTGACAGCTGTATGAACACCTGTGAATTTTTATCAGGTCACAAGATACAAGGTGTGATGATTCAGGCTAACCAAGGTGTAACTTCCATATATATATATGCTATGCTATGCTAAGTCACTGCAGTCGTGTCCAACTCTGTGTGACCCCACAGACAGCAGCCCACCAGGCTCCCCCATCCCTGGGATTCTCCAGGCAAGAACACTGGAGTGGGTTGCCATTTCCTTCTCCAATGCATGCCAGTGAAAAGTGAAAGTGAAGTCGCTCAGTCGTGTCTGACTCTTAGCGACCCCATGGATTGCAGCCTAACAGGCTCCTCTGTCCATGGGATTTTCCAAGCAAGAGTACTGGAGTGGGGTGCCATTGCCTTCTCCGATATATTTAATTGGAGGATAATTGCTTTACAATATTGTTTTGGTTTCTGCCATACATCAACATGAATCAGCCATAGATATACATATGTCCCCTCCCATCTCCCACGCAATCCTACCCCTCTAGGTTATCACGGAGCACCAGATTTGAGCCCCCTGTGTCATACAGCAAATTTCCACTGGCTATCTACTTTACATACGGTAATGTACATGTTTCCATGATACTCTCCCAATTCGTCCCACCCTCTCGTTCCTCCACTGCTCCACAAGTCTGCTCTCCATGTCTGCATCTCCACTGCTGCCCTGCAGACAGGTTCATCAGCACCATCTTTCTAGATTCCACATATATTAAACTAACTGAAGAAG
The DNA here is from genome assembly GCA_935064755.1 of Tragelaphus eurycerus. NCBI lineage: Eukaryota > Metazoa > Chordata > Mammalia > Artiodactyla > Bovidae > Tragelaphus > Tragelaphus eurycerus. The sequence continues at coordinate 22,951,930 of CAKXYN010000023.1, forward strand.
ACACATGCACTCCAATGTTCACTGCAGCACTATTTACAATAGTTAGGACATGGAAGCAACCCAGATGTCCATCAACAGACGAATGGACAAAGAAGCTGTGGTACATATACACAAGGGAATATTATTCAGCTGTAAAAAGGAACCCATATTTTCTTATATTCCTTTGCATTCACCATATGAGGTCAGTGGAAAGACAGGACGTCAAGAATGTAGAGAAAAAAGGCATTTGCATTTCAAAAGCCAACAACTTGGAGTCAAAAGCAGTTTCTAAGAGGAAATCATGAACAGGGTATTTGAATTACATACAAAGATAAGATGGGGCTGAGTATCCTCAGAAGATGCTGTGAGTTCAGATGTCCCCTGGGAGGACTGGGTCTCCTGGTTCCTACCCACCTTTCTCTCCACACCCCTTTTCAACGTTTGTGAAATTTGAATTAGCCTTAGGAGAATGGGAGAGACCTTGAAGGGATGGATTTCTTTACTGAGATGCATATATTTACTAGAATGATGAACTTCTGTGCAGTTCGGTTTGGAGAAAAAAAATGATTCTAATACAGAGAAACCTTGGCAGCAGTTTTGAAAAACTGAATCCAGATTAGATTGCAAGTTCTTCTGACAAGGAGATGTATCTTTTTCTTACTTTATCAGAAAAGCGCGACTCCCTGAGCACAAGTCTGTAATTCTGGGGTTGCTCAGCATGGACACTCGTTTAAGCTGGGGAAACAGAACAGGAGGGAGGTGCTTTCCACCCCCACCAGCTGGAGTCAGCAAGGGGAGGTCTCTCTCTATGCTCCTGTCCCTGTGAACTTGGGATCTGCACCTGGTGAATCTCCTGTTTCTGGAAGTATAACCACTTAGCACATTCTATTACGGCCATGCCATGCAGTAGCCGTTGTTTGTAATTCTGTTTCAATAAAAATTGATGGTTGTAGAACGTAAGACTGCTCACTAGGCAGGGGGTCCAGGATTATAGTGTAATGATAAAGGGCTTTCTGAACAGGGAGGTAAACTCAGGAAAGAAAATAGGACTCCTTCTAACCTCAAGACATTTTACTGTTCCTGCAAGATGTTCCACCAAACCCTGTGGTGTTCTCACCTGCAGGATGGATGCAACATGGAAGGAAGAAGTTAGGGAGGACCTTCCTATAGGGGTCAGAGACAAGGAACACAGACAGAGGTGAAAGGGGACTTTGACTTCACACCCCCTTCTCTTTGACCTCTTACATCTACAGTCAGATGTGGCAATTATAATACATCTGCCAAGTTCTTGGACACTTCTCCACCAAGTATGGGATTGGCTAACCTTGATAATGGCATGCAACCAACAGAACGTAACAGAAGGACAATGTGCCAACTCTCAAGGCTTCAGTCCGAGAAGTGCAAACATCACTGAGAAGCTGTGACTCTTCTGTAGGGCCTGATGCTGCGGTGGCCGACACTGGCATGTGCCCCATTTAAGCTCTACTCCTAATTCTGCTAAAACTTGGCTTCTAAATTAATGTTTTTGGATCTTATTTTTTCCAACGAAATGAGAGAATCAGACAGATCTCCAAAGTACATTTTATATTTTTTATTCAGCATACAAGGACTACTCTTGCAAGACGGACAAATCAAAAAATAATTCATTGCTTTGCAAAGAGATTCTCCATTAAATAAGTTTTAACATTGGCTTTCTTCTATTAGAAATCTTTTCCAATTTATTTGATATATGACATGATGCTCCAAATTCCACTTTAAAAACAACTTCTTGGCAGTATAGTATACTATAATAGATAATGTAGATATATGAAGATTTATGCAAAGAAAAAAATTGTAGAAATTATTTCGTACAGGAAATACTAGCCCAGGGGCCTTGCATATGTAGGTTTTATTTTCTGGTTTTACTGAGGAGAAAACTGAGGTTCCAAGGTGAAGTGCTCATTCTCTTTGGGGCACATAGTTAAGTAATAGCTGACGTGGTCTCCTGACCATCAGACGAGACAGTCATTTCTATATCTTGTGAGACTTAGAATGAAGTGGGCCATTAAGTATATATTTTTGAAAACATAACATAATCCAGAAGTAATTTCTACTTTATGTACCTTATATGTAATATATAGGGAGGAAATATACTGATAATTGCTAATAATATGCTTTGCTTTGCTAAAATCTAATACTAAGCCTATTTTGGATTCATTTCCTAAATATACAAGGACAGAGAGAGGAGGAAATTACCAAGGAGAAGTTCTGGGATAAGATAATGCTGGTTAATTGCAAGTCTATGCTGTATGACTCACAAATAAACAAGAACTGGAGAGAATCAGAAGTTGCATCTCTGTTTCTTCTCCCCACTCTTCCATCACCTCCACTTCTCAGTTTTCATCTGTTTCCACCTCCCACCTTTGCTAGTTTTCCCCAACGCTACTCTTTTATTAATTCAACAAATATTTTTGGGCCCCTAGTATGTGCCAGGCACTGCCCTGCTTTAACTTGAACAATATATTTGACACTCCCTAAGGCTTCCCAGGTGGCTAAGCAGTAAAGAATCCACCTGCCAATACAGGAGACACGGGTTTGATCCATGGGTTGGGAATATCCTCTGGAGAAGGAAATGGCAATCCACCCCAGTTTTCTTGCCTGGAGAATCCCATGGACAGAGGAGCCTGGCGGGCTACATTCTGTGGAGTCGCAAAGAGTCGGACACAACTTAGTGACTAAACAACAACAGCAAAAGAAAGACAGTTTCATTTTGGAATTGAAATGCCATCTAAGTGAATATTAATGAAAAAAATTAATTTTTCCAATGAGCAAGTTTATGAGGATCATACGAAAATTCAAGGACTAAATGATTATTTAACGGGCTTGATTTTAGCCAGTTGGCATGTTAGGCCATACACTGTACTCCAGATATATTACTTCTTAAATAGCCACCATCTACTCATCTTCAGATATATTAAAGAAAGAAATAAGTAGACCAGAGCAATTTCAAAGCCAGAATGTCTTTTCATCCTTGCTCCACAAGACAAATTAGATTTGCAAGCATCCAGACCTCAAATCTATTTGCTCTTTAATAATTTAAGCACTGAAAGGTCAGGCAGCTCTTTTCTATCCCCCTCTATCAAAGTCCAGGCGCTAATGAAAAATGGCCAAGTCCCTTCTCTTGCCCAGTGGCCACACGCTGCTGGCCCCAGGTTGGAAATTAACATGGTATTGACAGCCAGGTCAACAGTACCTCGACAAAACTCGATGACTGATATGTTTTTCTTTTGTACAAATAACATCATCCCCACTGATGATTTTCATAAGAACTTTCCCATCACAAGTGTTAGCTAAAAAGCAGCTTTGAAAATCTCACTGTTTGAATGCTTCTTCTAAAAGGATGATTGGGAAAAAAGGGAAATTCTCAAGGATGGTAAACCAAATAGAAATTTCTAGCTTAGTGAGCTGAATTAAAATTTTATTATCTTTTTAATGTATTAATCATATTTCTTTTGTTTATTAGTCACACCATTGCTAGCCTTCTTCCACCACTATTCTGGAATTTAAAGTAACACAAAACTTTTCTGCAGCATTTGCAGTATGAAAGCACAATCCATTGTGAGGATTAATCTGCCAAAAATGTGACATCATTATATCCAAACTTTCTTATGGAATGAGATTTAAAATTTAATTGATGCTACGTTTTCCTACAACAAAACTCTAAGCCTCTTAGAAGGAGAATAAGAAATCTGCATTTATACAGAATAGCCCTTGAAGTATAACCTAGGAAAGAACATCTGAACATCTTTCATGGACTTTGTTAAACATAAAAGTTCAAATGCGATGAAATGGTTTTGGTATTTTCTAACTTTGAAGAGGTTGAGGATAAGCCTGCTGCAGATGTGAGATTGGCTTTAAAATGTGTGTCCTAATTCTTTTCAAGATTAAGCCTTTAGTTGTAAGTCCATTCTTCTTACCTACTTATTCTGTTCCTTATCAGCATAAAATATTGAAAGGTTATCCAACTAGATGGACTTGCATGGTGGCTCAGATGGTAAAGAATCCACCTGCACTGGAGGAGACCTGGGTTCGATCCCTGGGTTGGGAAGATCCCCTGGAGAAGGGAAAGGCTACCCACTCCAGTATTTCTTGCCTGGAGAATTCCATGGACAGAGGAGCCTGGTGAGCTACAGTCCATGGGGTCACAAAGAGTCGGACATGACTGAGTGACTAACACTTTCACTATCCAACTAGATAGCAGAATGTTGGGTGAAGAGGAGAGATGAGGGGAAAAAAGTCCTGATCTATTTCACTGTTGCTCCTGCTAATCCTTTAAAGTTGGTGTTTCTCATCATGTCAAAGGCTTAGAATAGTGTTCATTTTGTAACACTTAATAATAACTTTAACGTGATTTGCAATTTTTGGTAAAAGTCATCTATTTTCTCTTTTCAAAAAAGAATAGAGGGGAAGGACAAGAGAGAGAAGGGGTGATGTTTGGAAACAGTAACAGAGAAATTTACAATACCATGTGTAAAATAGATATCCAATGGGAATTTGCTGTATGACTCAGGGAACTCAAACAGAGACTCTGACAGGCTGAAGAGTGGGATGGGGAGGGAGATGGGCGATATGTCCAGGAGGGAGGGGACATGGGTGTACCTATGGCTGATTCTTATTGATGTATGACAGAAAACCACAAAATTCTGTAAAGCAATTACCCTTCAATTAAAAATTTTAAAAAGAATCTAATATCAATAGCTTCTTGAAGATTAACTCTTTGGGGGGGTGAGGGAAAATGAAAATATAAATTATATGCAAAACAGGTAAGAGAAATGTGTAATTCAGGTTTATTTATGCAATAACACAGACTGCATTTCCTTCCTGTTCTTTTCCCAGTCATTTCCTTTCCCCAAACCTGCAAGCATTTACTGAAATGACACTGAAGATCAGAACGACCTGGCTCAACTGAACAATATTTTAAAAATCTTGCCACCAGTTGAAAATTAGGGGAAAAAAGGTCAGTTCAGTAAGGTCAACATGTTTATCATCATGCCTAGGATCCATGTAACATGGGAAATGAGAGCAGCTGAACGAGCATGTCCTGCTTATTGACTCACAAATGAGGTCTGGTCACAGTTTTCCATGGACAGTGGACCCTGGGTAACACTGTGCAGCATAAACTGATCCATGGGGTTAAGTATTCTGTGTTGGCCACTTTCATTTCTCTTTGTCCTGCTCTGTTCTAGATAAGACTGGCCATCTACTGCTGTGGCACACTTGCAGGGTACCACAAATAAAACTGATGTTCTTGCAGCTATAATTCATCATCAGGAGCTTGCCTGGCATCCCTAAGTTACTTCTGTACTGAATGTGTGTGCACGTGTGTGTGTGTGTGCATGTGTGCCTGAGCATGTGGTCCCACATCATACTGTTCTGCTAGTTGGTGATAAATCTGGTATCATAAAATATTAATTATAGCTGAAAGGTTGGGCGAGAAATATGAACTCATTTACTGCTCCATATTGTGAACAAAGGGAAGGGAGGAAAAAAAAATCCTACAGTTATGGAGGTTTGGGGTAATAAAAGGACAACTGGAACATTAGACTTGGGCTGAGAAGCTGTGTAAAAGGCCATGTGTTATTAATCTTCACAACAGGCACCAAACTGCAAGTAAATTAGTCCAAGATGGAACATCTTTAAGAGTGACTTCTCCCCCTTTTGCCAAGTGAAGATGCTTTCCTTTGCACATTTCATTTCACTTATGTTTATCATAATGTAATCATCACAACTGCATAACAAACACATGACTGTAAAAATTATAACCCGAAGTCCCCTACTATTTTTAAAGCTGTTTTTCCTAACTCGCTCTAGAGTTTTAAATAAAACTAGAAAAATTGAATACTATCAGAGCCACACTAAATATCTTCATTGTTGCATGTTTATATTATATTTAATTCAGAATCCTCCAGTCTCTTAGAAGTATTCACAGCGAGAGTGCAGGCCAGGTGAGATGTGCACATGTGTGTTCTCGGTTGTGTCTGACTCTTTGCAACGCCATGGACTGCAGCCCGCTGGGCTCCTCTGCCCATGGGATTCTCCAGGCAAGAATACTGCAGTGCATTGCTATGTCCTCCTCCAGGAATCAAACTCACATCTCCTGCACTGGCAGGTGGATTCTTAAATGCCAGCGTCTAGAAGGGGCAAGGGCACAGTGAACTGAGCCCCACACCAGGGGAGTCAGTCCAGCTCTATTACCAAATCACCCCCCTGACCACTAGGGTCCTTTCAGCTCTGATATTTCATAGCTCCTGGTATGAGGTCAGGCAAGCTGTGACATCGATGAGTGAGAAGAAAACTATTTTACCCATATTTCCTTCCTTTCTGTGATATTTATCACATGCAAGCCCTGTAAGAGGCACAAGGGTGGAAGAAAAAGGGGAACAAAGACCAGACAGTCCCCATCTTGACAAGCACAGCCTTGGGGTGTTAGAAACAGGTTCCTCAAACCGAGAACTGGGACGAGAAGCTGATAAGGGTTTGTAGCAAGTGGAGGAGGAAGCAGGAAGCAGTCTCTGTCTACTTCAGTCACCTGTGGTATCAGCTGCTCCGGGAACGTCTGGTCTGGACCTGGTGCCAAAATGCTCCTGCTGCTGGTGACACCCAAAGACTGTCCTGTGCTGCGTAGGGCCACTAACTTTCCCCAAAAATTAAAGTCAAAGCAACAACAACAAACAAAAGACTGAATGTCTTTGTGGTCCCAGCGCAAACCCTATTTCACTACAGCCCCGTGGGTGTACGAAGCTCCACCCAAGTCCCAGCAGGTCTTCCTGTCAGACTCATCAGAGCCTGCCTGAAAAGCTCCCAAGACCCCTGGGGAGCTTTCATCAGTAGGACTGAAGACTGAGGGCAATGGGCCGGACTGTGGCTCTGATGCCTGTGGGGGGTCCCAGCAGGCCTGTCCTAAGAATCCCCGGGTTTCCCCAAGAGGAACCCTGGGAGCGGTGGGTTTTCCTCAGTTCCCATGTGCCCAGATCCTACTAGAAGGACACTGCAGGGCCTAACGAGCAGGGTTGACTCCCATCCCCTGTGATGCCCAAGGGGAGGAACAAGAACCAGGTCCTTCTGCTTCTTGGGGTCTCTGCTCCCCCGCCCAACTCTCCCCAGGCCCCCACCCTGGCAAACCTGGACGACCTTTCCTACCTTCTACAACCGTGCCGCAGGTAACAAGAGCCATGATGTCTCAATGCTACTATTTCACTTGATATCCACTGTAATTACGAAGATCAAGTCAAAACATTACAGATATGTTGGTTTTTGGGGGGTGATGGCGGCAGAATCTGGCAGCAGGATCCCCTTGCTGCCTCCCCAGGCCACAGGTGGGACAGGACTGGTCCTGTCCCCGAATTCGAGGCTAGTGCGCCTGCCCCACAAGCCCTGGGGCACCAGGCTGGATCTCATACCCAGAATCCTTCAGAGGGGATTACGTTCAAGAAAAAGAAAATCTGAGACAGGGGAAGGACAGAGAGGCAATATATTTTCACGTACAAGAGCAAGTTTGAAATGGACTTGGAGGGAAAGTTAAATTAGGTTTCATCATATAAAAGCTGAACTACACCTACTCCATTATTTTTATCTCCCCTGCCATTTTTCAGGTTGCTTTTCAAGGGTTCTGGAAGAACAAACTTAGGTTCCAAAATGAATTTTCAAAGAGATGACTGACACTGTCATCCTAAAAGCAACTTTAATAAAAATGATCTTTGTTTCCTGGCAGTAAAGGGATCCAGAGTATTATTTTTTAATATGATAAAAGTCACCCCAAATCAGGTGGCAGAAGGGTGGTGGTGGTGGTAATAAGAGACTTAGCACAGTTGCTGTGAACACACTCGGTAGCAACTCAGCTATAAGAGGTCATACAAATATATAGTAATATAAAACTGAAGTTTTACTGTTAAGTGACATTTTGGTCTTTGTGACTATGTGTACCAAAGAAAAAAGGAAAAATTTTAGGGTGGAAGTCAGATACTTAGAGCTGTTTTCCTTAACCAGTTTTAGCAATGCATAGAACCTTTACCAAAGGTTCCACAACTGTGACAAAAGAACCTTTAACCCCAAAGGTTTAAGGTGCTCTTTACAGGTTACAATTCTTCAATAAAAGAGAGGGAACAATTAAAAAAAAACATTAATAAGCATTTCAGAAGAATTGGTATTTTCTTTCTTTATTCTTTGGATCTGCCTCTTAAGAAATCTGTATGCAGATCAGGAAGCAACAGTTAGAACTGGTCATGGAACAACAGACTGGTTCCAAATAGGAAAAGGAGTACGTCAAGGCTGCATATTGTCACCATGTTTATTTAACTTATATGCAGAGTACATCATGAGAAATGCTGGACTGGAAGAAACACAAGTTGGAATCAAGATTGCCGGGAGAAATATCAATAACCTCAGATATGCAGATGACACCACTCTTATGGCAGAAAGTGAAGAGGGGCTAAAAAGCCTCTTGATGAAAGTGAAAGTGGAGAGTGAAAAGGTTGGCTTAAAGCTCAACATTCAGAAAACGAAGATCATGGCATCTGGTCCCATCACTGCATGGGAAATAGATGGGGAAACAGTGGAAACAGTGTCAGACTTTGTTTTTCTGGGCTCCAAGGTCACTGCAGATGGTGACTGCAGCCATGAAATTAAAAGACGCTTGCTCCTTGGAAGGAAAGTTATGACCAACCTAGATAGCATATTCAAAAGCAGAGACATTACTTTACCAACAAAGGTTCGCCTAGTCAAGGCTATGGTCTTTCCTGTGGTCATGTATGGATGTGAGAGATGGACTGTGAAGAAGGCTGAGCGCCGAAGAATTGATGCTTTTGAACTGTGGTGTTGGAGAAGACTCTTGAGAGTCCCTTGGACTGCAAGAAGATCCAACCAGTCCATTCTGAAGGAGATCAATCCTGGAATTTCTTTAGAAGGAATGATGCTGAAGCTGAGACTCCAGTATTTTGGCCACCTCATGTGAAGAGTTGACTCATTGGAGAAGACTCTGATACTGGGAGGGATTGAGGGCAGGAGGAGAAGGGGACGACAGAGGATGAGATGGCTGGATGGCATCACTGACTCGATGGATGCGAGTCTGAGTGACCTCCGGGAGCTGGTGATGGACAGGGAGGCCTGGCGTGCTGCGGTTCATGGGGTCGCAAAGAGTCGGACACGACTGAGCGACTGATCTTAAAGATGCTAAAAGGAAAAAAAGAACATACAGATCCACAAAAAAGACTGATGAATTGATCAAAACTATCCAAGACACTAAAGCAACTCTGTTCAACCCAAGTCCCTCAAGTATCAGATGTATTTCACTGGTAAACACTGAACAGATTCTGATGGAGTTGCTGCTACTGCTGCTAAGTCACTTCAGTCGTGTCAGACTCTTTGCGACCCCGTGAATCGCAGCACGCCAGGCCACCCTGTCCATCACCAACTCCCAGAGGTCACCCAGACTCACATCCATCGAGTCAGTGATGCCATCCAGCCATCTCATCCTCTGGCGTCCCCTTCTCCTCCTGCCCCCAATCCCTCCCAGCATCAGAGTCTTCTCCAGTGAGTCAACTCTTCGCATGAGGTGGCCAAAATACTGGAGTTTCAGCTTTAGCATCATTCCTTCCAAAGAAATCCCAGGGCTGATCTCCTTCAGAATGGACTGGTTGGATCTCCTTACAGTCCAAGGGACTCTAAAGAGTCTTCTCCAACACCACAGTTCAAAAGTATCAGTTCTTTGGCGCTCAGCCTTCTTCACAGTCCATCTCTCACATCCATACATGACCACAGGAAAAACCATAGCCCTGACTAGGCGAACCTTTGTTGACAAAGTAATGTCTCTGCTTTTGAATATGCTATCTAGGTTGGTCATAACTTTCCTTCCAAGGAGTAAGTGTCTTTTAATATCATGGCTGCAGTCACCATCTGCAGTGATTTTGGAGCCCAGAAAAATAAAGTCTGACACTGTTTCCACTGTTTCCCCATCTATTTCCCATGAAGTGATGGGACCAGATGCCATGATCTTCGTTTTCTGAATGTTGAGCTTTAAGCCAACTTTTTCACTCTCCACTTTCACTTTCATCAAGAGGCTTTTGAGTTCCTCTTCACTTTCTGCCATAAGGGTGGTGTCATCAAGGCATATCTGGGTTATTGATATTCTCCCAGCAATCTTGATTCCAGCTTGTGTTTCTTCCAGTCCAGCGTTTCTCATGATGTACTCTACATATAAGTTAAATAAGCAGGGTGACAATACACAGCCTTGACGTACTCCTTTTCCTATTTGGAAGCAGTCTGTTGTTCCATGTCCAGTTCTAACCGTTGCTTCCTGACCTGCATACAAATTTCTCAAGAGGCAGGTCAGGTGGTCTGGTATTCCCATTTCTTTCAGAATTTTCCACAGTTTTGAGCAAAAGTTTTACAAAGTGTTAGTTTAAAGATCATAACAAAGAACTAATGAAAACAACAACCAAACCCCTGCTTCTAACTTTTAAGAATAAGATTCTTAATATTGATAAGCCCCCAAGATTGCAAGGATCATAATCTAAAGACAAAGGTGTGATATGTTTTCTCAACTCTGGAAGAGACATAAAAGAAAAGATATTAATTTTGAGAAAAGCCCTTGTTGGCAAAGGGAGACGCAACCACCTTGGTTCCAAAGAGATCCTGTTGGGACGATGTTTGCGGTGCAGAGGGCTCCTGGGAGGCACCTTGCAGGCCATGTAGTGTTGTACAGGGAGAGCATGGCTGTCAACACCCACCCCTCCCACCCCAGACCTCAGTTCCTTATCTGTGCATGGAGCGCCGGCATCTGAGCAGGAAGTTTGCTCTGACGATTAGAATCATTTCATAAAGGACCAAGCATGGGTCTGACACATTATAGCTGATCCATCTAAGTCACAATAGTGCTTCATTTTTTATTATCATGATTATTATTCCTGTCAGAACATTGCTGAGGCTCAGGAGTATTTTATTGGGACTTAGAAGCTTTCTTGCAACACAGGCACAAGACAAGGGGCTACTCTGTTGTCTGTAAGACATGACCGTCTTCACAGACCAGAATAGCATCAACAGTTATAAGAAGAACTTTCCTACAATGAGCAGAGGACGTCTGTGTTAGATGCTGTCCTGAGAGCTCTGCTTCCCGTCATTCACCTCCTAGCTGTCCTCGGAGGTGGACATTCTCACTCACATCTACTTCAGGGGGAGAATGAGACAGAAAAGTTGTGCCACTTGCCGGAGATCATGGGGCACATAAGTACCAGGATCTAAACCCAGGGTCACCAAATTCCATGCTGGAGTTGGCTGCATATTTGATGATTCTGAACATTTCTACACCTTTCTTCCTAGGAAAGGGCCCTTGTTTGTAACTATGCTATGCTATGCTATGCTATGCTAAGTCACTTCAGTCATGTCCGACTGTGTGTGACCCCATAGACGGTAGCCTACCAGGCTCCCCCGTCCCTGGGATTCTCCAGGCAAGAGTACTGGAGTGGGGTGCCATTGCCTTCTCCGTTGTTTGTAACTACTCCAACCAAAAATTCTTTCTCATCACTGCAGGGTTTTGATGGAACAATAGGACTTCTAAAACTTTGATAATTTTACAGAATGATTACACACATTTCTTTCAGTGACCATCAGTTTACTGTCAAAGTATGGGTTTCCTTTGGAACACAGATCCTACTTAAGTGATAAAATTGTGTATATTGGTATACAAGTTAAAGGCAGTAATGATGAGAAATTTTAGGCATATTACCAAAAGCAAGAAAAAAGGGGAATAAAAACTAAACACCAATCTGGTCAATATTTCTGCTAAGCAAAGTCTGATATTACAATTTTGTACTTTCTCAACACTGCAGCTTACAAAGAACTTTCACCATATTAATCTTCATGACAATGTCATGAGATGGATGGGTCATGTGTTGGACTCCAATTTCAGAACTAAAGAAAGACTCAGAGTTCACAGGATGCCCAGATCACAGAATAGTAAACAATGCAGCCCAGATGCAAATCGAAGACTGCTGGTCCACGTGAGTGTTCTTTAAAAAAAAAAAAGATCGCTAGTAATAAATTAATTTTTAAAGTTTTCATACATTTTTAGTTGACTTTGATGAGAATTCTTTGTTTTCAGAAAATTCTTTGTAATAATTCTCTATGGTCCCCAGCTTTTCGGAATATAGATTTCCACTGTAGAGCATTAAAATTCAACATCTGTACACACTCTAGAGTGATCACCAGGACAAGTCCAGTTACCATCCATCACCACGCAGCCGACCCTCCTCATCCATTTCGCCTGCCTCCCAACCCTCTTTCTCACCTATGAGGAGATGGAAAGAAAAGGAGAAAAGGAGGGGTCTCAGGGACCCCACAAGGTGGGAAGCAGGAGAAGTTTCAAAGGCTTCAGCATAGGCATGTGAGAGTCTAGTGACCTTCTGATGAAATGTGTATTTTTAACAATGATTCCTTTGAAGTTAGTCCTTCTGAATATAATCTTATTAATAACAATACGATTGATCCAAGGGTAAAAGCAGGGTATTTTTTTTTTATGCCTCTGTACTTTATGGAAGACTGTAGCACTTAACTTTTATTTAGTGATGAGAATATAAATATAAAATCCTCTTCTTCCTTATATGTTCAGTGAGTTAAAAGGAGGTTTGAGACCTTCAGCTTCTCATCTATAAAGGCGTCAGTGATAATGACTTCTGCTCACAAGGAAAAGATGAGGTTCAATTCAATAAACATCTATTGCACACTTAATTAGGTTTGAGGTACTGAAGGATATTCAGAAACTAAATTATGAAAATCATTTTGCGACCTTTTTGGATTTCCTATTACATTTACATACATTTTACATAATGATTAGCCTAGGAAAAGGCTCACTTCCAACATTAAATTCATAAATCTAATTAATACTCTTGAGTGCCCATCAAACTTCATTTACTGCGTACGCAGTTTTAATTGTATTTTCTGGGATGGCCACCGTCTACACGTCTTTACTTTCTCTGATCCTAGGCCGTTCTATGGGCTGCTCCTCTCTTCAATGAACCTACAGTGGTCTTCCAGTCCTGACTGGTCACTTCCTGCAATTCCTTTGAGTTTCAGCTTAAACAGCACATCCTGATTTCCTTCTTGGGTTTCCTCCTCAGTCACATGTCCTTGGTAACTCTTTATACAGCTTGCTCACCATCCTAGCCCCGTGACTTGAACATGAATATGCATCATAGATGTTTGGTAAACAAATGAATGAATAATTGGCAATGTTGGTGCTCAAAGTTCTTACAACACTTGGCACTGTTACAGAGGGCAAGATTTTCACCAGACTAATAACCTCAGAGAGCTCTTACCACTTCTCACTGAGCAGGACATATACCAACACTGGACAGGAAACGCTATAAGGAAACGCAGAGAAATGAAAAAGGGACTTGGAGAACAACTCCAAAGGGATATGAAGATATGGAAAAAGTGAACAATGCTCCCTAATCATTCTGTATCTAACAGATTGAAGAGTGAAGTGTTACTTAAATGAAGAAGCTGAAAACCAAGTACAGGTAACCCTTACAAGCATAATGTAATAACAGACTTAATAAAACACGTTTTTGGCAAAATAGAAGGCACATCAGCATGTTCCTGTGCTTTGCTGTTCTCATCATAAACAATTACACTGTGCATATTTAGAAGTGCTGGTTGAGCAAATGTTCTCTGCTGAGGACAATGACAAAACCTGTTCTTATTATATGGCTATGCCCCCAACTCCCCACCCCCATAGGACCACAAGGTGCTGACACCTGCGGAGAGCAGTCAGGTCCTCTTCAAGTGGACCCTGGGCTCCCAAAGCCCAGAGCTCTCAGCAGCTCCCTGGACTGGCTTTTACTGTCTGCCTGGAGATGGACCTTATCAGCCTCTTTGACCCTGCAGTCTTTTCTCATGTATTTATGGGATTGTGTGTGTGTGTGCGCTTAGTTGCTTCAGTCGTGTCCGGCTCTTTGCAATCCTATGGACTGCAGCCTTTCAGGCTCCTCTGTCCATGGGATTTCCCAGGCAAGAATACTGGCGTGAGGTGTCTGGGGATCTTCCCCACCCAGGGATTGAGCCCAGGTCTCCCTCTCTCTCTGTGTCCCATTTTTTTCATTTCTCTGTGTTTCTAAGTGTTTCCTGTCCAGTGTTGGTATATGTCCTGCTCAGTGAGAAGAGCTCTCTGAAATTATTAGTCTGGTGAAAATCTTGCCTTTTGTAACAGTGCCATAGTGTTTTAAGAAATTTGAGCACCAACATTGGCCAATTACTCATTTATTTGTTTACCAAATATCTACAAGGCATCTTTATGTTCAAGTCACAGTGCCAGGATGGTGAGACAGTAGGTGGATTCTTTACCATCTGAGCCACCAGAGAAGCCCAACAATACTGGAGTGGGTAGCCTATCCCTTCTCCAGGGGACCTTTCCAACCCAGGAATCAAACCGGGGTCTCCTGCATTGCCGGCAGATTCTTTACCAACTGAGCTATCTCGGAAGCCCTAAGGTGATTGTAACACTTGAAAAAATGAAAGTGAGGCATCTGTAGTGAGATCCTTGTCAAAATGTCCAAGATACTATTCTCAGTCTTAGCTGGGAACACGTCTAGAAACCCATCCCTTCAACTTTGTGGAATCAATAATCATGATTAGGGAGATCAACAGTACGGAGAGCTCATGGCAGATCAGTGCTGAGGTTTGTCAATCAGGCGGTAAGTTGTTCAAGTCAAGGCCTTTGCAACCTCTGGGTCTCTGGGTTTACAACTGAGACAAGTTTTAAATGATTCGCCTGTAAGATTTACTTGTGGTCCAGATAGATGAGGGGAAAGAAACAGCAAGTAACTTTCTCTATCATCAGCGGACAGTGACTTCAACTTGTACGTCTGCCTCCCTCCCCTGATGGGGGGCTTCTGGGGTCCTGCTTAGTGTGGGAAGGGGGTGCAAAGTGCTACTGACTTCACCTCCAGGGAGGTCATATAACGCATGACCTCCACTAGAAATAATGCTCAAGGGCCTTCATGTAATCTGTTGCTCTAACCTCAGACATGTATCTTTGCAGAGACAAACACAGGTTCCTCGGGGCATAGGAATGAAAAAAAAAAAAAAAAATAGAAACAGTGTGATCAAAAACTTGAGTCTTCCCTGCCCCCAGTCAAGAGTTAGCCACATGTATCTGTTCAGCATCCTGGAGCATTCCTTCCTTCTGCGCTCTGGCTTTCAGTAAGCAAGACACTGTGCCTCATCCATTCACAGGCATTGAAACACATCCCAACACATATAATATTCAATAATCTTCCCCAAAGTGCCAAGCACAGGTTCAGGGCAAAGGCATCTGGGTGATACAGCAAAGGGAATGTAGAGAGAAGCAAAAACAGAATGATCCAGAAGGTTCTTCTGAGTAAGAGGGACTAATCATGCCGCCTGTTTGCTATTTACAGAAATTGAGGTCTAAAAAATATTTGCAAACGATAAGTAATTTCCAATAAATTATCAGAGTCATGGCTGAGCTAGTTTTTATTCACTTCAATAATACTTTAAACTGTTAATATCACCAATTAGCCTGATTAGGCAATACATTCTCTTTCTTTATTTTTCTTCCGAAAAACTAAATGTTTTTGGTTCTTCGAAGTCCTGTTCCTAAGGAGAATTAGCGTTTGGCATTTACAAGAGCCCTGCTCTAAGGGTCAGCAGTATCTGACTGGGTGGATGAAAACCCGGGCAGGGCTGGGGGACCGAGGCGCACCTCCTCTGTCACCTCTGCCCTTCACCCTGCCCAGCTAACCTGCCCTCCAGGCTCCGGCCGATCGTTCCTACACGTTTTCCTTCTGTAAATCCCTGGATGGCTGCTCACAGCCTAGCAGTTGCACCTTCACCCCCTGGCGTGGAGCGTGAGGTCACCTGATCCAGCCCCATCCCCCTTCCTCTCCTCCCATCCGGCCACGCCAACCATCTGTAAGTATAACACACTTCTCATCCCCAGATCAGGCCAGTCCAGTGAATCACAAATATCTTTCTTTTAAGAGAGTGAAAGGACAAGCAGACTCTTTGCCAAGCAAGTTAATTGTCTCATTGACTCTGTTGGTTTGGCATATAGCGAACTTGACTTTCAGAGTCATTCTATGGGCTTCTCAGGTGTCTCAGTGGTAGAGAGTCTGCCTGCCAATGCAGGAGACGTGGGTTCAATCCCTGGGTCAGGAAGATCCCTGGAGAAGGAAATGGAAACCCACTCCAGTATTCTTGCCTGGAGAATCCCATGGACAGAGGAGCCTGGCGGGTTACAGTCCACGGGGTCACAAAGAGTCGGACATGACTTAGAGACTGAACGACAACAAGAAAGGAATAAGTTGGACACGACTGAGCATCTAAACAACAAAACAGAAGACAGGATTCCTTCTGTTTTACGGTTAAGTTTATTCAGTAGAGCTGATAAAGACTGTAATTAGCTAATGACTCAGGGTTCAACAGGAAAACCCCCCAACCTTTTTAAAGAGTTGCTGTACATTTGGGGACAGTTCATTTCATATTTATAACATCAATTCCTCAAAACTCAAAAAGGCAGAAATAAATAGGTAGCCAGAGGCAATCAAACTGTCAAATGCAGTAGAGAGATCAAAGTTCATAGGAATTCTACTTAGAATTTATTGATAGAGACCGTTACCAAATTCTTATTTTTCATGTCAAATCAGATTTTTGTGATAACAAAATCTGAAGAGAATAGCCAAACAAAGGAAAACTTAGAAGTCTATGGCTGGGCTTCTGAAAAGAAACAGCGTCAGCCACTTGTGCTATAGTCTGAAGAGTACCAGCACAAGAAAACGCACTTGCATAGCATCAAGCATGTGCGAAGCTCTGTTTGAAGAGTTTTGAAAAATATTACCTCATTTAATCTTTACAAGAAGCCTAGAAGGTTGAAATGCTCAAAGGCTTCTTGAGCGAAGGGGAAGAGAACGAGGCGTCCAAGAAGGTGGTGACAACAGAGCGATAAGGTCTTTCCTGGGACTTAGAAATGGGAAACAATCACACAGATTGCTGCTGCTTTAAAAAAAAAAAAAATTAATAAAGATCTGGTCCATACTTCCTAACATCAAACTTCTAAACCATAGTCAATCATATGCCAACAACTGCAATTCCTAAGATAGGCAACTTCTTAGAACCAAGTGTGTGATTATCTCACACCTTCTGTTAGTAATAATGGCCTCTTTCTTTCCTTTTACTAACAAGGTTAGTTGCACCATCCCATCCGAGTTGGCAGGTGTCACAGACTCACTGGTGCTCTCACACTGAGTCTCTTTAACAAAAACTGCTGTGTTATACCCAGCTGGAGATGTGAGTGCAGGCCCACAAGGAGAATAAAGCCCATTTCCCATACAGCGCCAAGATCAAATTGAACACGTTTGAGAAATTGCTCTGCTGCTGCTGCTGCTAAGTCGCTTCAGTCGTGTCCGACTCTGTGCGACCTCATAGACAGCAGGCTACCAGGCTCCCCCGTCCCTGGGATTCTCTAGGCAAGAACACTGGAGTGGGTTGCCATTTCCTTCTCCAGTGCATGAAATTGAAAAGTGAATGTGAAGTCGCTTAGTCATGTCCAACTCTTAGCGACCCCATGCTCTGCTGCTGCTGCTGCTGCTGCTGCTAAGTTGCCTCAGTCGTGTCCGACTCTGTGCAACCCCATAGACGGCAGCCCACCAGGCTCCCCCGTCCCTGGGATTCTCCAGGCAAGAACACTGGAGTGGGTTGCCATTTCCTTCTCCAATGCATGAAAGTGAAAAGTCAAAGTGAAGTTGCTCAGTCGTGTCCTTTATTCTCGATGGAATGAAAGTTTGCTCTTCACCTTCTTTTAAGACTAAGAGTGGATTTTTCAGAGGAGAAGAGCTCTATAATTAGAAAAATAGCATCCTTTAATGCATTTAAAATTTTCTACCTAATTTATTACAAAAGAATATTTGATGAGTGTATGCATGCTCAGTTATGTCTGACTCTTTGCCATCCTGTGGACTGTTGCCCGGCAGGCTCCTTTGTTCCTGGGATCTGGATCATGTCCTCCTCCAGGGGATCTTCCTTATCTAAGAACGGAACCCACGTCTCTAATGTCTCCTGCACTGGCAGGCAGGTTTTTTTTTTTTACCACTAGTTCCATCTGGGAAGCCCTTGATGAGTAATATGAGTAAAAAATAAACATCAGAAGTTAACAACAAGCCTTAAATATCAGTACATGTTTCTTACTTTACTATGTAAGCCAAAACAGCTGAGGAAAAAGCACAGGAGTAAATGAAAATAGCACACATTTGCAGTCTACCATGATGACAAATACAAGGCAAAACCAGTCTAACAAAAATCTGCACATGTTATATAAAAATAAACAAATTCTTGACTTCTATATGCAACTTCAGCTATTACATGATGCAAGTTTTTCATTTTTAAATCAGAAGTGGTCTGGATGAATAAAGCATTTATGCTTGCCTTTGACTAGCAAGAAATATTTCCTATCTCATTTGAAATCTTAATTAACTAGAACACACACTGAAAAAGTAAGGCAAAATATGCCTTCAATTCCTTATGCCCTCTGCTCTTCTTTATTCTTAATGCAATGAAGTTCCTATTTGCTTTAAGATTTTGGCCCCAATTCTCAGCCACAGAAACTATTCACAAATGGCTTTTTAAACCTATCTATTGAGGAAGCATTCAACTGAGAGGACAACTACATATAAGTCTCTGATGACTACCAATGCACAGCATTACAATAATCAGGGCTAAAGACAAGGAAGCAACCCAAATGTCCATCAACAGGTGAATGGGTAAAGAAGGATGTGGTATGGATATACTGGAATATTACTCAGCTATAAAAAGAATGAAACAATGCCATTTGCAGCAACAAGGATGGACCTAGAGATTACCATTCTAAGCGAGGTAAGTCAGAAAGAAAAAGACAAATACTATGTGATATCACTTATATGTGGAACCTAAAGTATGACACGAAGATCATGGCATCCGGTCCCATCACTACATGGGAAATAGATGGGGAAACAGTGGACACAGTGTCAGACTTTATTTTTCTGGGCTCCAAAACCACTGCAGATGGTGACTGCAGCCATGAAATTGAAAGATGCTTACTCCTTGGAAGGAAAGTTATGACCAACCTAGATAGCATATTCAAAAGCAGAGACATTACTTTGCCAACAAAGGTTCGTCTAGTCAAGGCTATGGTTTTCCCTGTGGTCATGTATGGATGTGAGTTGGACTGTGAAGAAGGTTGAGTGCCGAAGAATTGATGCTTTTGAACTGTGGTGTTGGAGAAGACTCTTGAGAGTCCCTTGGACTGCAAGGAGATCCAACCAGTCCATTCTGAAGGAGATCAGCTCTGGGATTTCTTTTGAAGGAAGGATGCTAAAGCTGAAACTCCAGTACTTTGGCCACCTCATGAGAAGAGTTGACTCATTGGAAAAGACTCTGATGCTGAGGGGGATTGGGGGCAGGAGAAGGGGACGACAGAGGATGAGATGGCTGGATGGCATCACTGACTCAATGGAAATGAGTCTGAGTGAACTCTGGAAGATGGTGATGGCTAGGGAGGCCTGGCGTGCTGCGATTCATGGGGTTGCAAAGAGTCGGACATGACTGAGAGACTGTACTGAACTGAACTGAACTGAACTGAAAGTGTGACACAAATGACCTTATCTATGA
This sequence comes from Tragelaphus eurycerus, assembly GCA_935064755.1. Taxonomy (NCBI): domain Eukaryota; kingdom Metazoa; phylum Chordata; class Mammalia; order Artiodactyla; family Bovidae; genus Tragelaphus; species Tragelaphus eurycerus. The sequence goes on from CAKXYN010000023.1 coordinate 22,971,601, forward strand.
AACAGAAGCAGGCTCACAGACACAGAAAGCAGACTCAGACTCATGGTCGCCAAGGGGTCAGGGGGTGGTGGAGGGATGGACTAGGAGGTTGGGATTAACAGATGCAAAGTATTATATATAAAATGAATAAACAAGGTCCTACTCTGTAGCACAGGAAACTATATTCAATATCCTACAATAAACCATAGTGGAAAAGAATCTGAAAAAGTTATACATATATATGTCTAACAGTCACTTTGCTGTACAGTAGAAATTAAACACAACATTGTAAATCAGCTATATTTCAATGACAACAACAAAAAAATTGGGGCTTTCTCTTTATTAGAAGAACAAAGTTGCTGCCATGAATTAAAATTACATTCACGCAGTTCAGCCCTAATGTCCTGGTTGCTGATGTGATTTCTGCCCTCCTTCCCTTTCTCCCTGCAGACTCACAACTGTAATAGATGTTTTCCCCACTCAATAGTTTCTCCTGAATGAATGAATCAAAGAATGATTTGGTAATCTTTGAACATTTCACTGAAATGAATATCAAAATATTTAATTAGTTAACATATTCAGGCTCTGAGTTTTAATTAAGAAGACACAGAGCTCCCAAACATTTATGAACAAATTAAAGCAACAATGCCTAAAGAACAAAAATGAGAGTCATTTGAATTACAACAACGTGATTGAGTCTCAAGCTACAGCCCATTAGAAGGTATAAAACATCATTAATGAGGGTTACTGCACAGAGCAGATTACAATACAAACACATACATCACAGGAGCAAAATCATAGACAGAACTTCTGTCAGTGCAAGAAAAGCACAACACTTTGTGTGCAACTCATTCTTTATTTAGAGTTGCTCTTTTACTGCCAGGATTATAAGGGTTTTCTCCGTCGGACTGTGTCTGCACGTAATAAACAGTGGAGAGGAGAAGAGAGAGAATGCAGGTGATTTTAAATGAGTTAAAGAAAATGAAGCTTTTCCCCATCTTATTAAAGGAAAAAAAAAAATTGAACCCATGGACAGACATTAAAATTCTGTCCTGGCCGCCTGTTTACCTGCTGGAATGATGGACTCTGTGTTCCTCCTGGCCATCTTGGGATTTAAATAATTTTATGTGACAGAGCTGGTGTGTTGATCAATAAAAAGACAACAATCACTTACGCTGAGAGTTTAGTACAATTTCAAGAATCTGCATTAAGCAAGCTGAGTGTCTGTAGTGGAATCAATATACAACCACCTCACTTAGTGAAGTGCCTCAGTGAAGTATAACTAAATTTTCAACACCAATGAATATGGATTCAAGAAAAATCAAATCAATCGAAAGAATGGGTTCTTTGCAATCACACAATGACAGTACTTTTGAACATATAATACTGCGCAAAATCCAGGAAAGCTAACAGATGTTCACTTCCATTTCCTCTTGTCGTATTTATCTTACCATTTGGGAAAAGCTTTCTTGTATTGCAGTTTGATTACATGTGCATTTTGCAAATTTCCAGATGTGTTCAAATGTTTCAATCTACATTATGGCTTTATATTTTAGGTCCCTCTGATTCTCTAATCAGAGTTCTTATTTCTCTAAACATTAAATGAAATTGAAAATTTTCATATAACCCATTTAGACTGAGAGTATTATGAACAATTTTTTTCCAAACTAGTCTTTCTAGATATATTGGGCTTCTATCTACTCAATAGATAATCAGTTCCATTATGTTGCACTATAATAATGAATCTCTTGAAGAGAATATTCATTTTTCTGCAAAAAAATATTTTTGACAGGTGAGATTGAGATAATTTCCTTTCTCAAACTTGTGCCAATAAAATCTTCCCATTTAAGACAAGCATCCTTCCAGTAATGGTAGCATCTGTAGTGGATTTCTTTATAATGATACGTAAGAGTTTGCAATAAGAATTGATCTCTATTTTAGCATTATAGATTTCCATGATGGACACAAATAGTAAATTTGTTCATTTCAAGTTGCTAACATTGTGAAAGCAGGCATAATAGAGGTAGAATGCAAAGTGACCCCGGCCAGTTCCAGGAATGGTTAGCCAATAACAAGATGATGTTTCATAAAAGCAAAACAGTGCTGAACTTAGAAAATGACAGGTGTGAAAGAGCATATGACAACATACACTGAAATCTTTTCAGAGTTAGAGCTGGGCCTGATGAAATGATGGGGCACCTGCATTTTGGACATCCTGATCAGCATCTGAATTTGTATTTTTATAGACATAGAAATAAAAAGCCCAAGGGTGTCTCAAACTAACTAGTAAAGCTCCAGAGTCTCTAAAAACAAATGTCAAAGTGTTAGTTCAGTCATGTCTGACTCTTTGTGACCCCATGGACTGTAGCCCACCAGGCCCCTTTACTCATGGGATTTACCAGACAAGATACTGGAGTGGGTTGCCATTCCCTTCTCCAGGGAATCTTCCCAACCCATGAATTGAACCTAGGTCTCCCACACTGCTGGAGAAGGCAATGGCACCCCACTCCAGTACTCTTGCCTGGAAAATCCATGGATGGAGGAGCCTGGTAGGCTGCAGTCCATGGGGTCGCTAAGAGTCGGACAGGACTGAGCAACTTCACTTTCACTTTTTACTTTCATGCATTGGAGAAGGAAATGGCAACCCACTCCAGTATTCTTGCTTGGAGAATCCCAGGGACGGGGAAGCCTGGTGGGCTGCCGTCTATGGGGTCGCACAGAGTCGGACACGACTGAAGCGACTTAGCAGCAGCAGCAGCAGCAGCTCCCACACTGCAGGCAGATTCTTTACCATCGGAGCCACAGGGAAGCCCAAGATGTAAAGGAAAAGAACAAAATCATGTCTTAGCAAGGCAGATGGTGGAAAACATGAATAGTCCTTTGGGACACAGTTGACAATTTTGAAAGACAAGAAAAGGAGTTCTGGGGAGAGGACTAACATGGATTGCCCAAAGAAATGTTACAGGAAAACCTAAGACTTGGAAAGACCGACACAAAGATACAGATGACAATCCAGCTGAAAAGGTTAGGAGGAAAGAAGCAACAAGAACCGAAAAAGTGTGAAGGAGTTTCTGTAAGAATAGAACAGAATGTGGGAGAAACGGTTAGGATTTCAGCCTCCTTCAGTTTGGAGGCTCCGAAAGTAAGTGATCTCCGCCCCCCTCACATCATCATGAGGCCTTTCGACACAACCCTGACTCCTGTCCTCATGGCCTGTTATTGCTGAGTCTGGGCAGCTCTTCAATTGGTCAGAGAAAAAAAATGTTCTTAAGGCCACGGCTGGAGCGTGAATTTTCCTTTAATAATAATGCAGTGTTCTGGAGTGAACAAAGTCTGACTTGCGGTTATAGGTACGCTTGGGTCTTGGACAGACATCTAATGAGGCTGAGTCTGGGTCACTCAGTTTGTACAACCCCTCCGTGCCTCACATATCAACCCAGAAGGCCTAGGTAGTGTCAGCGGCATTGCTTTTCTTGCAGAAATAATTCTTACACCTGGAAGAGAGCTTTTCCATATTTCAGAGCATTCTCACTCACTAGGCCTATGAAGCCATCCGAAATCCCTTACAGGGGCTACTACATTAAGAAAGCAGAGTAAATTAAAAATTGTCTCTTGCCATTTTGTAGGGTTTTCAAATAAAAAATGTCTGTTTCTACCCTAATTTGATCTCTCTATCAACTAATTCTTATCTGTTTTTCATCTTGAGCCTGTGAACTGAAACTTATATATCTTATCAGGTAGAAGGAAGTTCAGTGACGCACTCTTTGATACTGTAGAGAAAACGTGATCAAAGACGGCCAGGTTTCAGAAGGTTAATGAAATAAAATTCTACAAAAGGCACAGGGAAATGAACCCCACACAGCCTTATTTGTGAATATAAATGTTTCCTTGGAGAATGCTATTCAAAGGAATAGATTATTTTGAAGGGAAGCAATTCTGATAGCACAAAATATCGGAATACTTCTGAAATGACTAGAAATTTCATTTATATAAATTATTGAGCTTATGACAAGTTCATATTCAAGAGTTATTCAGGCATTCCTTTGCTCCTTCCTAAGAAGAATACATTTATTTTATTCATTCACTGTAAAAGTTATAATTTGTAATTTCTTGGCTATATAAATCATCATATGATGAGAAATGGGGTCTGCATGGTGGTAATAAACCTAAATCTGTTCAAATAAAGACTTCACAATTGTCTTTCCAATCACCTGTTTCTTTAAAAAAAAAAGTACAGCTATATAGTACACATTCAATGGAAAAATTAGTTGGTTTACTAAAGATTAAAGGTTTAAAACTCCATGTAAACAAAACAAATAGCCAAAAATAACTCACAATGTCTATTTAAGGAATACAGCTCAGGACATTGATACTATCTGCCCATGGGTAACTAAACTGCAGAGAGCAATTACCTCTTAGGAGGAAAGCCACCTCTGAACAGACTGGGGTTTTTGTTCCTTAACTTCAAAGAACAACCACGTGCATCAGAATCAAACTCCTTACACAACACTTAATCACTCACATCAAAGCCCCTTCTTTCCCCTCAGTCCTTTCTTTTAATTAGAACTCATAAGGACATGGTTTTACATGCTGACTGAGGTCTGCGGCAAACCCCTAGAAGGCATGTGGGAGAAATGAACCCATCTGATTTCAGTTTTCACCTAAAACAACCCCTTCTCGGCTCCATACCTGACAGGTGCACCTCGACTGTGTGCAGGCTTCAGCAGGACCGTCACTGTGTTGTCTGTCTGATTCAAGGGTGTCTCCAGTTCATAGGCCGGCATGGAGGGCGCTGGGGAAGATGCAGGAGATGGGAAACCCATGATTTCTGGTTTGTCTTTTCTTCCTACTTTCATTTACAATGAGCACTAAGAACACAGTACACTTAGTCTATTAATAAATTGCCATGAACAGCCTTTATGTATCTGCCCTACCTTTAACAAGAGGGACAACTGTTACAACCAGCATGTGTTGACTTTGGTCTTGAGTTTAACCTGGAAGGGGGCATGAGGGGACTTAGGAGGTGTTGGTAATACTCTGTTTATTGATTTGGGTTCTCCCTTGATGGATGTAGCCATTATACCCATACATTCATGCACATCATTGTAATTATATTGCAAATTATAAAATAAGTTTAATTTGTATGTTTTTGTGTACATGTTTTTCTCAAAAAATTAAACTCTAATTTAAGAAATAATTGCTAAGATCATAAAACTGATTATTTCAGTTCTCCTATCTAAGGCAAGGTTTCTAGTGTCCCAAAGATTCATCAAAGATTTGAAGAGGTCCTTAGGAGTCAGAGGGCCTTGCTGGACTTAATGACCACTTGTGGGCTCTTCTGGAAAGTGTGACTGAGAGAAAGATACTGAGTTGAAGTAAGAAAGGCTTGGGTTTGACTTTCTGCTGCATTTTGTTTCGACCAGCATGAAAGCTCAGGGACAATTATTATCTCTGAAGTTTCAGGTTACTCATCTTTTAAAACAGGAGAAATTATCCTGTAGGGTTATTACGGGAATTCAAAGGGATAACAGACAAAGACAGTGGGGCAAATATAATTCTACAAATGTTCAATCTCTTCACAGCACAGATCCTATTTCCAAAGCCATTTCTGGGCATTCTTTGTTTTCTAGATTAAGTCTAATTATGACAAGATAATGGAGCTCTTGAATAATTTTGTGATCACTGTGGACATGAGACATCATTTCATGAAGGCTGTGATGCCGGGGGTACGGGAACATGGCCTTTTTAAGACCCTCAGGTCTACGTACCTGATGAGAACATTAAAGATCATTTTTTGCAAATACAGTTTCTAAAATCTCTTACATATAAAAAGCTTTTATTATAAAAGACATGGATTACAGCTCAGGTCCATTTACCAGATTTTCTCAGCACTAAAATTAGCTGAAATTCTACTAAAAATGAACTCCAATTCATGACACAGAAATCACATTTTATATAGAGAGTAGTTCTTAGAAGTCCATGAAAGGAGAACATGGGGGGGTCCATAAACTATAAAAAATTTTTTTGAACTATAAAAATCAAATATTTGCTGCTAATGAACCTTTCCAGCATAACTAAGATGTTAACTGGCTTTGCTTTGGGACAGAGCTGCAGAACTCGATGAGCTAAGAGTGATCAGACTCATGCTAACCAGAACTTTTATCTAACACAAATGGGAAAAATGAATTAGTTTCTAAAAGAGTAGCCTCTTAAAGATAATAACCTTGGAAATAGGATTTCCATGGGGAGAAGTTACCCCTAGAAAGGGGATGTGAAGCCATGTACATTGGCACATAGGACCTCTTTAAATCTCCGTGATAAATTCATACACCAGATTAATACCATTTTGATTTACATCCAGGGTAAATCCACTTGATCAAGGTTAGAGAAGAAGTACTTGGGAAAATAATAGCTAGGATTCAAATTTTCTGATTCCATGCCCAGTGGTCTTTCTCCTCACCCATCTGTACACTTAATGTCCTTTTCCCAACCTCCCAAGTATTCTTCCTCTTTTACTATTCTCTACATTGCTTTTATGAGCTAAAACTTTCTATCAACTGTCAAGTGCCTATTAAACTTCGAGTTAAGTTTGTACTCATAAATGAACTCTTACACAATGCAAAGTTATCCCTTAAGCTATACCTGCCTAAAATTCCAAACCTCCCTCCTCTCTCAAAACCTAATAGAATGCTTACAGTACTTGAGTTTATCTTCCTCCCTTCGGTTTTAAAGGAAAATGTAAAACCTGTCACAAAACTAGGGATGAGGGACAACAGGCATGAAAATCAGGCTATCACTTGGCTAACCCTGACTGATGAGAAGTGACCTCCCTCACCCCCACCCTGCTCTTCTAACCCACAACCAGCCACAGCCCAAACTCAAATACTTCTGCACTTGGATCCAAAGGGGGAAAATGGAAGAGAAAAATGTTCCTGGAACTGTGCTTATGGCTGCTGCATTTCTCACACCAGATGGTAACTCTATTTCCTCTAGTCTGAAGCTCAAAGACATTTTCTGCACAGTTGCACGTGCCCAGAAATATTTCCCAAGTTACGTCTTTTGTTGGGTAGCATAATTGAGTCTCTACAAGAAAAGAGCTGGCAGATATAAGTGCCTGGCTCCCCCTGCTCCCCACTGCCCATAGTCAGCTCTCTTTTCTAGTTGTGAAACCACTAATGGTGAAGGTCCAGGGAAGGCTGAACCTTCGGGAAGGGACTCCACGTAAAGCTGCCTTTCTGCTGAGCATTTCATCATGAGAGATCTCCTTACAGACATTTCCCAACCCAGCTGCTCTGGGAACTTGGGATGGAGGAGGGCAGAGGGTCCTCAGAACAGGATCTTCTGCTCACATTAAAGTTCTCCAATATACACTTTTGAATCAGTGCCTACTTCCTGACCAGGATAATGATCTGAAGCTCCAGACTGGTAAATATTTGTAGCATTTTACCAAATTTCATGAGTCTGATTTTTATACATTCCCAAATATGAATTTATGTGTACGTTTGGGTAAGCTTTGCACACTTGACAACGGGAATGAGAAAGTACTCGAAGGCTACTTCTGATAAAAGACAAAGCTCATGAACGTATGATACCTGATATTTTGGTGGTGAACTGATTTGTTGCCGGGGGTCCAAAGCCCTTAGCTGTACTGGCTCGGATGGTGAAGGAGTACGTGGTTCCTGGATACAGTCCGAAAAACAGGAAGTGGGTTTCATTTCCCAGTTTTGAAACTCTTCCACTTTGATTGGATAGATCTATTTCTGGGTCAAAGGAACTGACTGCTTTGTAGGTGATCTGTAAAAGAATAAGAATGTGATGAAGTGTCTGGGCAGATGGACCAAGATGGCGTCTTTATCCAATAAACCCTTCTGATGCATGCACTGTCAGATGCTTGATGATAAGCTCTCCTGTTCCCTTGGACTCTTTGAATCCTGGACTCAGTGAATGGGCACAGGAACTTGGCCAAAACTGTTACGAGTTATTACTTTTATAGACAGAGGAACTGAAAGCCAGTAGATTAGAACATAAAGAATGAGCTCATGTTTAAGCTAATACCTTGAAGTTGTTTGCTTTCAAAATGTCATTTTGCAAAACTACATTACAGATGGCTTAAAACAAAATAACAAAATAGACAACCAACTCAAACAGATAAGACCTGACAAGGAGAGGGCTTCATCTCTCACCCAGGGGCCAGAGCCTGGTTTTGTACTGAAGAGGATTACTGTCTACTGGGAACAAGGGTACTTTTAAGCAGTCTAGTCCATGTGGGCAAAGATACCTGCTCCAAAAATAAATCCTAGATGCTCGTCAGCAGCTCTTGATGTTATGACTGTGGTGTTTGTGATATGTCCTATTCATTTTTCTTCTTTAGAGCAAAGCTGTCCAATAGCACAGTCAGGATGGGAAGGTTCTATTCTGCACTATTCAGTGAGGTGGCCTCTAATCACAAGTGGCCATGGAGCACAGGGAACATGGCTGGTGAGATTGAGAAGCTGAACATTTATTTCATTTTATTACGATTTGAAAAAATCCTTTAAAAAAATGAAGTATAGTCGATGTAGACAACTTAGCAACTAAACAACAACAAGTTGTTTGATTGATATGTGCTCAATCGTGTCTGACTCTGCGAGTAGCCCAGCAGGCTCCTCTGTCCATGGGATTTCCCAGGCAAGAACACTGGAGTGGGTTGCCATTTCCTGCTCCAGGGGATCTTCCTGACTCAAGGATCGAACCCATGTTTCCTGCATTGGCAGGTGGATTCTTTACCACTAAGCCATCCGGGGAGCCCACACTCTGTTAATCCCAAACTCCTAATTTATCCCTTCTTCCCTTTCCCCCTTGGGTAATCATAAGTTCATCTTCTATGTCTGTGAGTCATTTTATTTGAATTAACTAAAACTCAAAATGCCCAAATAACTAGGAGCTGCCATTTTGGACTCAGTGCATTTCTGGAAGTTTTCATGATGTTTGTGTCCAAAGCCCCCTGGATGAGTCTGGATTGTGTGAAAATAAATATAACATAGGTGTCTTTAAATTCTGCCCTTTCAAATGACGCTTGAAAGAATTTCACTCTAAGTAGTTCATCAACTCCTCAAGAACATGCATTTTAGGGGTGATTACTAACTTCTCCTGGTTGTAATGATATAATTTTTAAATGCGGCATATTCAAAAGTTTTAAATTGCAAAACTGAGCACTTTTCTTGCTTTCGAATAGGTTAAAGTTACTTATAATTTATGTGCATGAACACTAACACTGTTATTATACCAAGTGATAACTGACATTCTTTCTTCTTATGTTTATACCATGTCATTATAATTAAGGAGACCTCTCTGAGAGAATATTTAGATTGAATCAACTAAGCAATGGCAAGAAAATGTTTGCTGTATGTATTAATCACCGCCGTGCACGACACCATCAGAGTTTGGCAGCAGCTCTGCTGTTAACCCTCTCGCTGGTTTCCTTTTCAAGGTTCCTCGGAGTCAAGAGTAAGACTGAGTCAAGAGTAAGACTGCGCTCCTGTCCAGTGAGCTCCTGTCCAGAGGTGCAATGCCACCTCTGTGTACGTAGCTGCTTACATTGACTCCCACCCTGAGAGCCCCAAAGAAAGCAGATCTAAGCTGTGACAACATAACCACTCCCCCCAAGGCCATTACTTCACTCATTCACAACATCTCTACTGCATGTCTCTTGGGTGCCAAGCACGGTGCTCTGGGCTGGGGTCTCACATGGACTCAGTGTGATGACTGACTGGAGGAGGCGGGGTAGCAATCTGGTGGATTAAACAGAGATGCAACCCAGAAGTTATGACACAGCCTAATCGGAACACGCCAGCCTCCTTGGTGGCTCAGCGGTAAAGAATCCACCTGCAATGCAGGAGATGTGGGTTTGATCCCTGGTTTGGGAAGATCCCCTGGAGTAGGAAGTGACTACCACTCCAGTATTCTTGCCTGGAGAATCCCATGGACACAGGCATCTGGGGGGCTACAGTTTGTGGGGGTCACAAAGAGCCCGACATGACTTAACAACTGAACAACAATAAGAAGGGAATGATTTCAAAGAGACTGCTGGGAGTTCAAGACTGAAGCCAAAGGCATGTCCACCCTGCCTCGAGCTGGAGCTCGCATTCTGCGTATTCATAAATCCTTCCCAAGCCCACCCTGAGCATCTGTGGATGTGCTAAACCCTGGCAGTCATGACGGTGTCCCCACCATTCATCTGGCAGTAACTCATGGAGTGTGCTAAGAACTCTTTGTGGTCTGAAATCGTGATTAAACACCACAAAGGAATTCGAACTTTCCATATAACTCTTTTTTTTTTTCTGAAGAGTGATACCTTATTCTTTTTTATCCCACTGTGATAGGTAAATATTTGGCCCTCAGTGTATGTTCTCCTGAGAACTCCCGGGGAGAGCAGGTGTGCACTCACAGACACGCTCACAGTGCGGCGAGGAGGATGTCTGCTCTGCTGGTGTCAACGGGAAAGCAAACGGCAAAGGCTTCATCAGAGCGCTTGCTGTTTTACCAGGGCTGAGGGGTTTGGGCTCACCTCTAGCCATGACCTTGCAGGATCAGCTAGACTGGGTTTCTTAACTCTCTTTTGGTAACATCCCTCAATAATTTATTTAAAAGCACAAATTCTCTCTCCCTGATCCATAACAATGCACATATTGTTTTGTCTAGTTGTTAAGTCGTGTCCAACTCTTTGTGACCCCATGGACTGTAACTGGTCAGGCTCCTCTGTCCATGGGATTTCCCAGTCAAGAATACTGGAGTGGGTTGCCATGCTCTCCTCCAGGGGATAGATCTTCCTGACCCAGGGATCAATACGTGTTTCCCACACTGGCAGGTGGATCCTCTACCAGTGAGCCACTACAATGCCTGTATAAACTCCTCTTAAAAATAAAAAATAGAGAACCCTCTCCCTCATCTAAGAAATCCCTAAGAGCAAATCTGTTGTGTCCAAGTGGACACAAAATGTTGGAAAGTGCATGCTGCTGCTGCTGCTGCTAAGTCGCTTCAGCCGTGTCCGACTCTGTGCGACCCCATAGGCGGCAGCCCAGCAGGCTCCCTCGTCTCTGGGATTCTCCAGGCAAGAACACTGGAGTGGGTTGTCATTTCCTTCTCCAATGCATAAAAGTGAAAAGTGAAAGTGAAGCCGTTCAGTCGTGTCCAACTCTTCGCGACCCCATGGACTGCAGCCTACCAGGCTCCTCCATCCTAAAACTCATCCAGAGCCCTGGGAGTCTGAATTCCAGGGATAAAAAGGTTCCTTGGAAATAGAGTGAACTTGACTCTGAACTCCACGGCCTGCAAGGAGCTGATGATGGTCAGTAAGCGCCTCTTCTCCTGAGTGGTGCGTCTGAAGGGCACCCAGCTCCACGCTTGCACCCAAGTGTAATGTGCCTTTTCTGTATTTATTTTTTCATTTGCTAATTTGGCATGTCTGGGAAGTGCCTAGCAAGTACCAGGCTGTGGATGACCAGCAGGGACTCTCAGGCGGGAAGTCCAGGGCTCAGTTCACACTTGGCCATTTCTCTGGCTGAGGGCCAAGTCGATTCTAACAACACCTCCATTGAGAAAGAACCCTGACGTTCCAGGGTGAACCCAGGGACTTGATACAAAGCCCATACTGAAAACAAACTGGGAGGCAGACCACACACGTGGGATCAATTAGGTGAGATGGAATGAGCACACACTGGGTGATTTCTGATTGGCAGGTTGGTGTCTGCGGCACTCCAGCATCATCTTCCCCTCTCATGACTAAGTTTCAAATCCTAGAGAACCAAAACGGGATAACACCCCATCTCAGACCATGGCTGCAATACCAGCCAGCCTTAACTAGGTCCTTCAGTGCATGTGCAAGCAATCAGAGGAAGCAACAATTCAATCTGATTCCAGGGGACACAAGAACCTAGGATACTTCAGGGAAAAGTTCAAAATTTGACTGAAATGTAGGAAAGATCAGCAGAAGTGCCTTAGAAGGAGAATGAGGGGAAGGTGTTAGGAGGAAAGAAAGTATCAGCAGAAGCAGATGTGATGGATCAGAAGGTTCACAGGGAAAAGAAAATTCCATACACACAGCTCCTTCCATTCCAGTTGAAAATCAGGGCAGAAGCAGTAATGAATATCAACCGGCATGGTACCACAGGAGGCCTGGAACACTGATGTCAAACAGGCCCCTCAATTTTCCTTCTCTCCACCCTTTGATCTGTCTCATTGGGCTTCCTTGGTGGTTTGGACAGTAAAGAATCTGCCTGCATTTCGGGAGTCCTGAGTTGAGTTCCTGGGTTGGGAAGACCCCGTGGAGAAGGAAATGGCAACCTGCTCCAGTATTCTTGCCTGGAGAATCCCAGGGACAGAGGCTACAGTCCACGTGGTCACAGAGTCGGACGTGACTGAGCAACTTACACTTGGACTTTCTTCCTTTGAGGGGACACTGGGTCAATGAGCCCAGCTCTCCAGGCTGGGGGTTTTGAGGGATTTTCAGTGCTCCGACTGTCTACGTCCCCAATCAGCTGACGACTCCAGACTGTTCTTTACTATGTGCCTGACAATCTTGCATGCACTGCTACATGGAAGCAACACGTGGTTCTCATTTCATTCTTTTCTATACTTAGTTGCTGATGGGACTGCTTACTTCTAAAAGAGGAGGGAGGGATCTTATATAGTTTGTCCTCTTCCAACATCTTTTACATACTAAGTGGTTTCTTTTTTTTTTTAATGCTTATTGATGTGTTACTATCATGACTAACAGCCTGGAGGCCATATAAAGTTAGTGGGGACAATGAAAATACTGGGACATGTATTCCTTTGAATTGGGGAATAATGAAAGTTGCTCAGTCATGTCTGACTCTTTGTGACCCCATGGACTGTATATTCCATGGAATTCTCCAGGCCAGAATACTGGAGTGGGTTGACTTTCCTTTCTCCAGGGGATCTTCCCAACCCAGGGATTGAACCCACGTCTCCTGCATTGCAGGCAGATTCTTTACTAGCTGAGCCACAAGGGAAGCCCAAGAATACTGGGGTGGGTAGCCTATCCCTTCTCCAGGGATCTTCCCAACCCAGGGATTGAACCCACGTCTCCTGCATTGCAGGCAGATTCTTTACCAGCTGAGCCACAAGGGAAGCCCAAGAGTACTGGGGTGGGTAGCCTATCCCTTCTCCAGGGATCTTCCCAACCCAGGAATCGAACCCCGGGGTCTCCTGCATTGCAGGAGGATTCTTTGTCAACTGAGCTATGAGGGAAGCTAGTAATAACTGATAAACTTCCTTAACCAGGCTCGACATGCGGAGTTTGCATTTTGATACTGTACCATGTTTAGTTGCTCAGTCATGTCCAACTCTTTGTGACTCCATGGCCTAGAGCCTGTCAGGCTCCTCTGTCCATGGAATTTCCCAGGTAATAATACTGGAGTGGATAGCCGTGCTCTCCTCCAAGGGATCTGCCTGACCCAGGGATCAACCTGCATCTCTTGTGTCTTCTGAATTGAAAGTGGATTCTTTACCAACTGTGCCACCTGGGAAGCCCTCTTCTTACCTATATTTGAGTTTTAAGACCTGGTTTATGACACAGTGGGCTTCCCTTGTGGCTCAGCTGGTAAAGAATCCACCTGCAATGTAGGAGACCTGGGTTCGATCCCTGGGTTTGGAAGAGCCCCTGAAGAAGGGAAAGGCTACCCACTCCAGTATTCTGGCCTAGAGAATTCCATGGATTGTATAGTCCATGGGGTTCCAAAGAGTTGGACACGATTGAGCAACTTTCACTTCACTTTATGACACATTCACACAGCCCTTTTGTAGTAGTGTTTGGATCAATGTCAACTGGGACATCTTTGCTGTTGAAGTCAGAGAGATTAATGGGTTCTGTTTCTGAATTATGATTCCTATTGTTTTTACATAAAAGCTACTTCTTATACAAAGATTATGCTCCATGGGATCAGAAAAATAGAATCTTGTCTTTATTTTCTGTCTGCCTAGATATCAACATGTGGCTTTCAGGACAAGTGGACCAATTTCTTGGAACTTAACATTGATTTCAAAGATTGTGTATTTTTAGTACAATATTCTGTTATCCTAAGGTAAGAATCTAGAAGGCAGAACTAAAAAGTGGTCATGGGGCCAAAAGTATTAACTAAAAGATTCTGATCACCGAGTTAAAAAAGAACCTATTTGTCTTGATTGTAAAAAACAACTCTACAAAAGCAGAGGCATGAATTTTCATAACACTCTATTCTTTTACCATGAAGCAACCTAGGAATGTGTCAATCATTCCACACGAAAATCAACTTTTTTCCTTTCCTCTTATTTTGTTTAGCTTTCAACGAACAACATTTTTTTATTTTTGCATTTCAATACCAATTTTCCAAAGGTACAAGGAAGCATAGCTGTGAGGCTAGTTGGGTCAGGGAGACAGGTCACCAGTGATGACTGTCTGACAGCGAATCTTTCCCAGCTTTGTCAGTAGCTTTGAAAGGTATTCAGGTAAAGGTCCCGTGGGAAGAAAGGCTGCAAATTTCAGAAACCTAACAACATATAATTTTGTTGAATTTGCATTCATATAAGTGCTAGCTTGAAAAAAATGCACCTGCTTGTTTCTATGACAATAGGCAGAGTGAAATCACGCTCATACAGATGTGATGATGACTGCCACCCCACGAGGGCTGTCATTCTTCCCCCTCAACAAGTCATCAGGTTTCTGCTCTGCTATCAATAGACAAAACTATGTCGCAGAAGTCTATAGGTGTTCTGCTAATGCTAAGAAACCAAGAGACATTATTCTGTTGCTAACCCAAGACAATGTCTAGTGATGCTGCTAATTGGATCATCAGGGTTCTATAATTCAGGAGTAAAGGAGTTCAGGGACTCCCTGGTGGCTCCGATGGTAAAGCGTCTGCCCACAAAGCAGGAGACCTGGGTTTGATCCCTGGGTGGGGAAGATTCCTTGGAGAAGGAAATGGCAACCCAGGCCAGTACTCTTGCCTAGAAAATTCCATGGAAGGAGGAGCCTGGTGGGCTACAGTCTAGGGGGCCGCAAAGAGCTGGACACAACTCTGAGGACTTCACTTTCACTTTCAAAGGAGTTTAGAGCTGGCAAGGAGGCCGTGGTTGCCTCCTAAATAATGTATATACTGCGCATGCCTGCTAAGTTGCTTCAGTCGTGTCCTACTCTTTGCGACCCTATTGACTTTAGCCCGCCAGGCTCCTCTGTCCATGAGATTTCTCCAGGCAAGAATATTGGAGTGGGCTGCCATTTCCTCCTTCAGGAGAATCTTCCTGACTCAGTAATCAAACCCGCATCTCTTTCATCTCCTGTATTGGCAGACAGTTCTTCACAACTAGCGTCATCTGGGAAGCCCAAACTAATATGTACTACAGAATACATTGTTTTTAATAAAGGTGATTTTAGGGAGGGGAGGAGGAAGAGGGTGAGATGTATGGAGAGAGTAACATGGAAACTTACATTACCATATGTAAAAAGGATCAGTTCAGTTCAGTTGCTCACTAGTGTCCGACTCTTTGCGACTCCATGAAGTGCAGTACGCCAGGCCTCCCTGTCCATCACCAACTCCCGGAGTTCACCCAAACCCATGTCCATTGTGTCAGTGATGCCATCCAACCATCTCATCCTCTGTCGTCCCCTTCTCCTCCTGCCCTCAATCTTTCCCAGCATCAGGGTCTCCCAATGGGAATTTGCTGTATGACTCAGGGAACTCAAACAGGGACCCTGTGACAATCTAGACGGGTGGGGTAGGGAGGGAGGTTTGGGAGGACCAGACATGGGTGTACCTATGGATGATTATACATTATGTATATAGCTATTGATGTCTGACAGAAAACCACAAAATTCTGTAAAGCAATTATCCTTCAATTAAAAAAATAAAGTGGCAAAAAAAGTGATTTTTAAACTATGTCATGTTGTGGCTTTACATACAATAACAGGTAATCTGGACACATCTAAATCATTGTGAGTATTCATCCTGAAATTATTCATAATTTGAAAACCCATCTTTAATTATTTTTGCTTCTATTCAGTAACCATTATAACTAGTGAAAGCATTCAACTTCTTAAAAGGCATGATGCCATTATGTTTTTTTAAATATTAGATTGGTGAGCAATCATACAAGTTATAGTAAAAAATTAAATTACTAACAAGGGTATATCTTACCTCATATAGAGTGATGACACCATAGGTTTGAATTGGTTCTCGCCATTGAAGGAATATCTTCTCTTCAAAGGTACTTCCTTGGATGGATTCAGTAAGAACAGCACCTGGAACTAGAAGTGGGGGAAATCGATACATATTTCAGAAAAAGAAAGAAAGAAAGAAAAGTTTTTCTAGATTTGATAGGTTTTTAACTCTCTATTGAGTCAAAAGATTTTAATAGATATATTCCAGTTTCTTGCAAAAACCTGGAATTTAAAACCATTTTGGCTATATTGTCTTTATAAAGAAAAGAATTTCATCCCATTTTTCTCTAAAATGTTTGAATCAGACAATTCAAGTCTTGTAAATAAACTTTTTTTTATTTTGTAAATAAACTTTTTTTATTGTTCAGAAATAAAGAAGGATGTGGAATGATGGGAATTTCTACACATTAACTCATGAGAATGTAAACTGGTGCAGCCACTTTGGAAGATGGTTAAACATAGATAAACTACCATATGACTCAGCAACTTTACTCCTAGGTATATATCCAAGGGAACTGAAAAGACTGGTCACTCGAAGGCTTGTACACAAATATTAAGAGGAGCACTATTCATAATAACCAAAGAGGAGAAACAACCCAAGTCAGCTCATGATTTGATAAACACATCTCAATAACGTTTAAAAGATGGGGCTAGAGAAATGTTTTGTTAGCTGGTGGAGGGCATGAGGAGCCCTTAAGAGTTGCTGAGATTGTGCCAACTGGAAAGACTGACCAGCATTTCAAGAGGACACAAAGGTTGTACATATTTGTTTAGTTGATGGGCTACCTATAGAGGGAGGATATTGACAGCTACTCTAAATAGAACTAAGTGGGGTGTAGCAGAAAAAATATCACTGATTCAGATGGGAGGCCTGGGCTCTGATTTAAGACTTTCCAGGGATTAAATAGTGAAATCTGGGCAGTGCATTGACCCTTCTTAGTTCTCAGATGTCTCATTTCTAAAATGAGGAAGTTGGAATACGTTGATCCCTAATTCCAAAACTCTAAATACATACATATATATATATATATGAAAATAGTTGTTCCAGATTGAAGGAATTGATGTGAAACTACAGTGAAGCAAAGAAACAAGATACTTAAGGAATGATGATACTGGTGAGTTCCAAGAAAATTTGGATTCTGGGTTCTGAGACTAAAATGCTCCACACAGTCAGAAGCTGGACTACGATGGGCCAAACCAGAGAAAGCTCAACTCATTCTCTTCTCCTTGACCTTGACCGTGTTTATTTTGACGTCATCAGGTTCCTAAAAGTATCAAGATGATTATGATGTGTGTGGTTTTACTGCTTTATGATAATCTTCTGACTTCAAATGTGTATTAATCTATGTGGGACTTCCCTGGTGGCTCAGACAGTAAAGAATCCACCTGCAATGCAGCAGACCCGGGTTCAATGCCTGGGTTGGGAAGTTCCCCTGGAGAACGGAATAGTTACATACTCCAGTCTTACCTGGAGAATCCCACAGACAGAGGAGCCTGGCTGGCTATAGTCCATGGGGTCACAAAGAACTGGACACGACTGAGCAACTAACACTTTGATTTTCATTAATCTATGTCCAGGTGCAAGGAGGGCAAAAACTTAGAAAAAACAAATCTTTGATTTAAGTCAATTAGTATAAATGGGAGTAAAATTTTAAAAAGAGATTGTCAAAATGATGTTGAACAGAGGGTATCTTAAAAGGATAAACTTAATAAAATGTACTGGAGGCCTTGTAACCATGAAAATGTTAACAACAGGAAAACCTAAATGGGATTCATATAATTGCTTTTAGGTCAAGAACAGATCAAGTGATTAAAATAAAATACCAGAAAGGTTAGTTAAATTAGGAAGATAGCACTTCACGGGAACTTAGGTCTGGCACCGGTTTTTAGAAGTTGTAGAAATTCATGATTTGGAGTAAGAACCATAATATATCTAAGTTTGTGGAACTGAGCCCTGTCTAGTGACACTCATCACAGAAATAAAAGATACATCTTTCCCACATATTTTCTCATAAAATAAATGATATTTAAACAAAATTATTTTTTTTTTTTTTTTTTTTAGGTCCTTGTTGTTATCCATTTTATTTTTTTTTTTTTTATTATTTTTTTTTTTTAATCAAGAATCTCTTTTATTGATTATCAGAAACATTACAAACATCTAGTATGAACAAATTGTAACATGATAGTGTTTAGTTTGAACAATTAATACATTTCAGATATAATATTATACATATTTCAATGCTATTCTCCCCAATCATCTCACCCTCTCCTGGTCCCAGAGTCCAAAAGTCTGTCTATACATCAGTGTCTCTTTTGTTGTCTCGTAAATAGGGTTATTTTTTACCATCTTTCTAAATTCCATATATATGCGTTAGTATACTGTATTTGTGTTTTTTTTCTGGCTTACTTCACTCTGTATAATAGGCTCCAGTTCCATCCACCTCCTTAGAACTGATTCAAATGTATTCTTTTTAATGGCTGAGTAATATTCCATTGTGTATATGTACCACAGCTTGCTTATCCATTCATCTGTGGATGGACAACTAGGTTGCTTCCACGTTCTGGCTATTGCAAACAGTGCTGCTATGAACATTGGGGTACAGGTGTCTCTTTCAATTCTGGTTTTCTCAGTGTATATGCCCAGCAGTGGGATTGCTGGATCATAAGGCAGTTCTATTCGCAGTTTTTTGAGGAATCTCCATACTGTTCTCCAAAGTGGCTGTACTAGTTTGCATTCCCACCAACAGTGCAAGAGGGTTCCCTTCTCTCCGCACCCTCTCCAGCATTTATTGCTTGTGGACTTTTGGATAGCAGCCATACTGATTGGCGTGAAATGGTATCTCATAGTGGTTTTGATTTGCATTTCTCTGATAATGAGTGATATTGAGCATCTTTTCATGTGTTTGTTAGCCATCTGTATGTCTTCTTTGGAGAAATGTCTATTGAGTTCTTTGGCCCATTTTTTGATTGGGTCGTTTATTTTTCTGGAATTGAGCTGTAGAAGTTGCTTGTATATTTTTGAGATTAGTTGTTTGTCAGTTGCTTCATTTGCTATTATTTTCTCCCATTCTGAAGGCTGTCTTTTCACCTTGCTTATAGTTTCCTTTGTTGTGCAAAAGCTTTTTAAGTTTGATTAGGTCCCATTTGTTCATTTTTGATTTTATTTCCAATATTCTGGGAGGTGGGTCATAGAGGATCCTGCTGTGATGTAAGTCAGAGAGTGTTTTGCCTATGTTTTCCTCTAGGAGTTTTATAGTTTCTGGTCTTACATTTAGCTCTTTAATCCATTTTGAGTTTATTTTTGTGTATGGTGTTAGAAAGTGTTCTAGTTTCATTCATATGGAGGGGTCTTTTTTTGTATCCATTCAGCCAGTCTCTGTCTTTTGGTTGGGGCATTCAACCCATTTACATTTAAGGTAATTAATGATAAATATGATCCCGTTGCCATTTACTTTGTTGTTTTGGGTTTGAATTTATATATCCTTTTTGTGTTTCCTTTAGAGAATGTCTTTAGTATTTTTGGAGAGTGGTTTGGTGGTGCTGAATTCTCTCAGCTTTTCTTTCTTAAAGTTTATTTCTCCTTCATATTTGAATGAGATCCTTCTGGTAAATAATCTGGCGTGGTTTTTTCTTTCATCACTTTAATATTCTTGCCATTCCCTCTGGCTTGGAGAGTTTTTAAAGATAGCTTTTTTATGGTTCCTTTGTTTTTTGTTTTTTTCTTCTGCTTTTGTTTTTTTTTTTCGATCTTTTTTTTATTATTTTTTGTTTTTTGTTCTATTGGGATGTTGATTTTTTTCCCATTTTAGGAATTTCAACTATTATCTCCTCTAGTATCTTCTCATGTTTTTTTTTTTTTCTTTGGGACTCTTGATTTATATTGTACTTTTTTGAGGTTTGAGATTGTCCTTTTTTTTATTCGTTTTTTTTTTTCTCCTCTGATTCTTTAATTCTCCATTCTATCTTCTAATTCGCTAATTCTATCTTCTCCTCTTTATTCTACTATTTTTGCCTCCAGAGTTTTTGGATTTCTTTTTTATTTATTCTTTTTTATTTCTTCTAGTCCTTGTTAAATCTTTCTTGCATCTCTCAATGCTTTCTCAGACTTTCCATGATTCATTTGCTTTCAGATTGGTTTACGATCATATTCGATTCTTTATCAGGTAGGTTCGCCTCCTTTTTTTTGTGTTATCCTGTTCTTCCTCTGGGATCTCTTCTTTCATCTGTTATTGCTAAGTTTGGGCGTATTTGTAGTTTGAGTTCTCTTTATTGTGGCGTTTCTGCACTATATGTGGGTTTGTACCGGTGGCTTGTCGAGGTTTCTTGTTTATGGAAGCTTGTATCGGTGTTCTGGTGGGTGGAGCTGGATTTTTTTCTCTGGGGTGCAGTGGAGTGTCTAGTAGTGAGTTATGAGATGTCTATGTTTTGGGGTCGTTTGTGTAGCCTGTGTATTGGAGCTCAGGCTGTTTCTTGTTTTTCTGGAGAATTTGTTGGTATGTCTTGTTGTGGAACTTGCTGGTTTTGTGTGATGCTTGGTTTCAGAGTAGGTATGGAGGCTTTTAATGAGCTCCTGTCAATTAGTGTTTCGTGGGATCAGGGTATGGACTTAAGCCTCCTGGTTCCAGTTATTGGTCTTATTTTTACAGTAGTCTCAAAAACTCTTCTTCTATAATGCATTCCACAACTGGACTGCTCAGAGATGTTCACGGAATTATACATAGAAGGAAAAAGGGAGGAAGGAGACAGAGGTGGTCAGGAGGATAAAAGGAGGGAGTGTGAAGGAGAGAGACAGATCTAGTCAGTAATCAGTAAAGAAAAGAAAAAAGGAAAGGAAAAAAGCAAAGGACAAAAAGGAAAAAGGAAAAAAAAAAACAAAACAGGGTCGCAAAAGTTATATCTAAACGTGGAGATTAAAGAAGTACTAGAGGATAAAAAAAATAATAATAATAAAAAAATAAAAGAAACAAAACAAACAACAACAAAAAAAAATTAAAAGGGAAAAAAAAATTTTTGTTTTCCTTTTTCCAATTAAAAAATAATAAAAATTTAAAAAATATATATATATTAAAAAAAGAAAAGAAAAAAAAAAAGGAAATAATGATGGTAAAAATAGTAACAATATATATAAGAGTTTCTCTATTATTGTTGTGGGTTCAGTTCATTTTCAGCTAGTTCCTTGTTCCGGCTTAAATTTCTCAAGATCTATAGGCCCCTTTCTCTGTGGTTGGTCTGTATAGTTCTTTGTTCTGTGCACAGGCGAACGAAGTCTGCGCTGAGGCCCGCAGAGGGGGAGGGGTCGGCGACGGGAATGGCGGGCGGGCGGGCGGGTGGGGGAGGGGATGGGGTGGCCCTCGTGGGAGCCGCCGGCACAGCGGGCGGGGGCACGCCTGCGCGGGAGTGGCCGGCGGGGGAGCGTCCAGTGGGGGAGAGTCCCGCGGGGGAGCGTCCCTCTGGGGAGCGCCGGCAGCGGAGCGTCCCGCGTGGGAACGGCCAAGGCGTCTCCCTGCCCAGCCCCGGCTCCCCAATGGCAGATGCGGGCGTTTGCAGCGGTGCTTTTCCGCTGCGGAAGTTACCGCAGGGCCCGCAGTCTGTGGGTTCTAATTGCTCAACTGTTCTCCTCCCTGTTATGATAGTCTCCGTGTTTCCCAGGTTCGGCGCAGATTCCGCAGGGAGAGTGTTTCCTGGTGTTTGGAAACTTCTCTTTTTAAGACTCCCTTCCCCGGACAGAGGTCCGCCCCTCCCTCTTTGTCTCTCTCTGGCTTCTATATTCTTTCCTACCTCCTTTAGAAGGCAGTGAGTTGCTTTTCTGGGTGTCCGACGTCCTCCGCCAGCACTCCGAAGCTGTTTGTGGTATTTACTCGGCGCCCAGATGTCCCATTGATGAATTTGTGGAGGAGAAAGCGTATTCCCCGTCCTAATCCTTTGCCATCTTAACCGGAAGTCCCAAAATTATTATACTATAATAAAACTTACAATGTACAATGAATTGTAGCCTTTATTAGTGGCAGATAGTGGCACTTCAATTTTTTTTCTTGGAGCTCAGTATTATCCATTTTTCTTTTTCTGTCCTTTTCTGCCTTTTTTGAAGTCTTTTTTCTTTTGTTCTTGTTAAGAAATATAATTTGAAATCAAAGTTTTTCTAATTAACTGGATGCTGGTATGCTATGAAAACAATAGGTTTTTGTTTGGAAGTCATGCATGCCCAACTCCGGGGACTAGCAAGCTACTTTAAACAGACTAATGGATAAGTAACTTATTCTAACCTCATGTTTCAACAGCACTTAACAGAATTCTCCGTTCATGTCAATTTGAAACCTCAAAGTTTTGGTGGGTTCACGCCTCAGCATAACATCTCTGATCTCTACGAAAGACTGAATTTGACATTCCACTCATATGATGGAAAACTACTGCTGATTTAAGCCTGAATTAAAAGATTATTAGCAAACTTTACTCTTCTATTTAATGACTAACAAAGTATTTTGAGTGCTTATTGCCTACTCAATATCATCCATATTGCTACAGAAAAAAAAAATAGATGGCTTCTTCTCTCAAGTAGTTTACAGTTGAGAGGGAAAAATCATGTGTAATATAATAAGTAAGGGTCAAGAGAAGTTTCTTTGATCTGTTACAACAACAATAATAACACTCACCTATTAAAGACTCTTGAACCACAAACAGCCCTGGATGAAAATGCCTTCTAACCCTAAAATGCTGGAGAACTGTATGATTCTTGCTTCTAAGACAAGGAATTAAGGCTCAGATATTTAAAGATCTTGTCAAGTGCAATAAGGTCAGAGGATGTGGAGAAAAAGGGTGGGAAGAGTCGGAGACAGCTTCATGAAGGACCTGAAACTGAGGAGCACTCTGGAGGGTAGTGGAGGAGGTGGAATGGAGGCGGCCAGGTGGGAAAGATGTGCAGAGAACAGACTGTGGGGGGCGCTCAGGATGTGAGGGGTGTGCACGTAGGACCCATGCCCAGAGAACTGCTCTGCAGGATGCCCTGTGTGGGAGAAGAGGCTCCCAGTTCTACAGTCTGAACCAGGAACATCAAGGACCTTGACAATCCAGATTTGGGCAGGGAGAGTCACTGATGGCTCTTGTGGAGACAGTGAGGTGATAAAAAGATATTTTACATATAAGTTTAGTGAGTGGGTAGGGGGTCCTGGAATGGGAGAAGTTGGGACCACAAAGAAAGGTCAAAAACTACTACAGAAGTTTCAGAATAAAATAATGAGATCTGGATGTAGGCAGCGGAAGTTGCGAGAAAAGAACAATCTATCAACATATTAAGTGAAGTAAGTCAGACAAAGACAAACATCACATGATATCATTTACATGTGTAATTAAAAAAAAATGATACCCATGAACTTACCAATAAAACAGAAGTAGACTCACAGATAGAAACCAAACTTATGTTACCAAAGGGGAAGGAGGGAGCAGGAATAGATAAAGTAGGAAGTAGAGATGAACACACACACACACTACTGTATATAAAATAGATAAACAACAGGGACCTGCTGTAGAGCACAGGGAACTAGACCTAGTATCTTGCAATAACCTATGATGGAAAAGGTCTTGTAGTTCTTCACAGAACCGTTTAACTTCAGCTTCTTCAGCGTTACTTGTTGAGGCATAGACTTGGATTACTGTGACACTGAATGGTTTGCCTGTGAGATTGCATTCTAGTACTGCATTTCGGATTCTTTTGTTGACCATGATAGCCACTCCATTTCTTCTGAGGGATTCCTGCCCACAGTAGTAGATATAATGGTCATCTGAGTTAAATTCACCCATTGCAGTCCATTTGAGTTCGCTCATTCCTAGAACGTCGACATTCACTCTTGCCATCTCTTATTTGACCACTTCCAATTTGCCTTGATTCATGGACATGACATTCCAGGTTCCTATGCAATATTGCTCTTTACAGCATCGGACCTTGCTTCTATCACCAGTCACATCCACAGCTAGGTATTGTTTTTGCTTTGGCTCCATCCCTTCATTCTTTCTGGAGTTATTTCTCCACTCATCTCCAGTAGCATATTGGGCACTTACTGACCTGGGGAGTTCCTCTTTCAGTATCCTATCATTTTGCCTTTTCATACTGTTCATGGGGTTCTCAAGGCAAGAATACTGAAGTGGTTTGCCATTCCCTTCTCCAGCGGACCACACCCTGTCAGATCTCTCCACCATGACCCGCCCATCCTGGGTTGCCCCACGGGCATGGCTTAGTTTCATTGAGTTAGACAAGGCTGTGGTCCTAGTGTGATTAGATTGACTAGTTTTTCTGTGAGTATGGTTTCAGTGTGTTTGCCCTCTGATGCCCTCTTGCAACACCTACCGTCTTACTTGGGTTTCTCTTACCTTGGGCGTGGGGTATCTCTTCACGGCTGCTCCAGCAAAGCGCAGCCATTGTACCTTACCTTGGATGACTTTTACCTTTTCACCTTACCTTTATTGACTATGCCAAATCCTTTGACTGTGTGGATCAAAATAAACTGTGGAAAATTCTGAAAGAGATAGGAATACCAGACCACCTGATCTGCCTCTTGAGAAATTTGTATGCAGGTCAGGAAGCAACAGTTAGAACTGGTCATGGAACAACAGACTGGTTCCAAATAGGAAAAGGAGTACGTCAAGGCTGCATATTGTCACCATGTTTATTTAACTTATATGCAGAGTACATCATGAGAAATGCTGGACTGGAAGAAACACAAGCTGGAATCAAGACTGCTGGGAGAAATATCAATAACCTCAGATATGCAGATGACACCACCCTTATGGCAGAAAGTGAAGAGGAACTAAAATGTCTCTTGATGAAAGTGAAAGTGGAGAGTGAAAAAGTTGGCTTAAAGCTCAACATTCAGAAAACTAAGATCATGGCATCTGGTCCCATCACTTCATGGGAAATAGATGGGCAAACAGTGGAAACAGTGTCAGACTTTATTTTTCTGGGCTCCAAAATCACTACGGATGGTGACTGCAGCCATGAAATTAAAAGACGCTTACTCCTTGGAAGGAAAGTTATGACCAACCTAGATAGCATATTCAAAAGCAGAGACATCACTTTGCCAACAAAGGTTCACCTAGTCAGGGCTATGGTTTTTCCTGTGGTCATGTATGGATGTGAGAGCTGGTTGTGAAGAAGGCTGAGTGCCGAAGAACTGATGCTTTTGAACTGTGGTATTGGAGAAGACTCTTGAGAGTCCCTTGGACTGCAAGAAGATCCAACCAGTCCATTCTGAAGGAGATCAGCCCTGGGATTTCTTTGGAAGGAATGATGCTGAAGCTGAAAGTCCAGTACTTTGGCCACCTCATGCGAAGAGTTGACTCATTGGAGAAGACTCTGATGCTGTGAGGGATTGGGGGCAAGAGGAGAAGGGGACGACAGAGGATGAGATGACTGGATGGTATCACTGACTCAATGGACGTGAGTCTCAGTGACCTCCGGGAGTTGATGATAGACAGGGAGGCCTGGCGTGCTGCGATTCATGGGGTTGCAAAGAGTCAGACACGACTGAGCGACTGATCTGATCTGATGATGGAAAAGAATCTTAACAAGAATGTATACCTATATTAATATATATTCAGTTGTATATATACTTGTATATACATATTGTTAGCCTCAGGTATACTGCAGAGTTGTATATATATCATATATATGATATATATATAAACATATATATTTGTTTCTATGTATATATCTCTCTATATATATAGGATTGCAAATTAACTAGACTTCAATTTAAAATATAGTTTGAAAAAACCCTCAAGGCAGAAACATAGACAGTAATATCACTGTTCATATTAATAAGGCTTCTAGAATACTAATGATCTACTACTAAGTACTCCAGAAGTACTCTGACACATATTAATAGAAGTCTATTTATTGAAGTCTTGGTTATTGAGGTAATATTCAATTACATTGTTCCTATGGAAAAGAATGACTATTACTTGACCACCGACCTCATATGGTAATTTCTTAGCACTGTGCTGAAGAGCAAAGGCAGCCTCTATCTGGGGCTGAATTTTAATATGAATTATGAAAAATGTTTCAGAATGCTATATGAATAAGTCCTTCTTATAGATAATCTAATACCCAAACAACACCTCAGTCCCAACTTGATGACAAAATGTGAACGAAGAACTATTCAGAGCCATGTAGGATTATTGTATGTAGAAAACTAATTATGTGACATAAAAATTAAAATAAGCCTCTGTATCTTTATTGTCTTCACCTTTTTAAATCAGTGTTTCAGCTGATGCAGCACAGACACACATGTTATTCAACATGGTAAGCAATTTTCTTCCATTTTCATTGTAAAGATCTCAGTTAGAAAGAAACACAAGCAGCATTTTTGAAAGACTGCACGTTTCACATAAACACATCAGTTCAAAGTACTCACGATCTTCATCAGTCTGTACTACGAGCTCCTGGCTCTCCTTCCGCCCCTCCGGATTCATGAGGATGAGCTTCACGCTGACGTTGGTGTAGGGCGAGAGGTTGGTGATGGTGTGTTGGGGGTGTGAGTTTTCTGTGTCCCAGCTCACTTCCTCTCGCACCTGTTCCTGCCCTCCAACTTTGTAACAGTAGTGGACCGTGAGGTTGTAGCTATGGCAACGGGTCACGTTATACCCAAAGGGCTCCCAGCGGATGGTGATCTGTCGAGATTTGACTTCCACGACTTCCAGCTTCCTTGGGCCACGCATGGGATCTAAGGAGGAAAAGAAGGAAAAAGAAAACATAAGAGAAAAGGATAATAAAAGTTCTGGTGAAGCCTAGGTGCCACAGATAATTATATTTATCTCCAATATCTTGTTTTCTCTTCTTCCATATGAATAAACTCTCTACAACTTAGCTGGGCATAATGCCACCCAGAATAAAGACTATAGTTTCCATCCTCTTAAGCAGTTAAGACTGATCCTTGAACCCAAGTTTTGGTGGATGGTATACAAGGTGAGATGTCAGAATGGTTTCTGGGGGGTCTCCTTGAGAGGAAGGGGCTCCCCATTTTTGTTCCTCCTTCTGTCCTGTTAGCTTGATTTAGGACAGCTTGCACGACCATGATGCACTTAAACATGAAGAATTCAAAGCAATGACAACAAAGAAGTGGGGTTCCTGGTAATCACCGGGATACCATGCGAGCCCAAAATTTTGGTCTACTCCCAAAATTTTCATTAGAGGGAAATACAACGCTTTTATTTAAGGCTCTTTCCTCTCGGGTTCTGATACACAAAACTAATCTTCATGCTAACTGATGCATATACTTTTTATCTTTTTAAATTAATTCATAATTATGGAATTAGAAAACATAAAAGTAAAAGCTTGCAAATTCAGCATGAAATACAATGATTAAAGAGTATAAACTTCTGAGCAGAACTCTAGCCTTTTCAGATTTTGACTTACAGAGAATTCCACACAGTCACTACTGAAGTAATTCTTTCCTACCCCTGATCAGGTCTCAGTGTTGTTCCTCAGCCCAAGCTCCAGGGACAGAGTTTGGAGCTTAGAAATCTAAATGATTTGCAGGAACATGAGCATTTTGATTGGCTTAAGAGAAAGAATATATACAGAGAAAGCTTTTTCATGCATATTTATTTTTTAATGAAGTACAGTTGATTTACAATGTTGTGGTAATTTCTGCCATATAGAAAGGTGATTTTGTTATACATATATATTCTATTTTTATATTCTCTTCCATTATGGTTTCTCACAGGATATTGAATACAGTACCCTGTGCTATACACTAGCACTTTGTTATTTATGAGAAAGCCTAAACTTATTTATGGAAATGATGATGAAAATACAATAATACTAATTATAAAACATATACTGAGCCCTATGATGTACCTTGCAACTTTCTAAGAAGTTTACCTTTTATGGGTTTGGGGAGCACATAATCTAAAATATTTACTTTAGTATATCCATACGTTCAATTGATCCATATATTTTGATTTTTGTTTTCCTGAAGGTGTTTACCATTTATGACCTATAAAGAGATCTATAACTGGAAAGGGGAAATACCCATGAAAACTGGAGAAATAACAGTACCATGTCCTGTGTGTGCACTTTCTATGTATGGGTTGTTTTGTATATATAATCTCCACTCCTTAACAATCCAGCTTTTCCCAAGATAGAAATGAAAACATTGTGACCATGATGGGGTCAACAAGTTGCCCAAGGTCAAGGATTGACCGTGGCTCATTTGTATATTTGACAATGAAACACATTCTGTTGCCACTCTACTGTAGAGTGTCCACCAAAATAAAGAGAATCAGATTTTTTTAAAAACCACATGTTAAGACCTGTAAAACTCTACCAGAAACAAGATCAAGGGATGTAAACTAGAATAAAGTCCTGTGAATGTAACCTTGGGACAAAAGTGCTGGGAAGAACCCTTCCCCCTACTCCCTCTGGTTCCACAGAAGCTGGGTCCCAGGCCACATTCCCCAGCCTTGGTTTTCCAGACAACCACACCCATACTTTTTAGCCACCAGAAAACCTGTCTGGACTATCACTGATGTTCCTATCTTTCTTTTCATTGTGCAGAAATTCCTTGTTTTCTCCATTATTTAGGGCCTAGAGAGAACTTAGGGAATCCCCTTTTCTTGTGGTCTTCAACAAATGAAACGATTCATGTAAAACAATGTTCTGGGTTTGCATTTGTGAGACGGGGTTTATCTGCCAGTTGTCTGTTCAAACCCTAACACAAGGTTAATCATGACCATTCATGCTACTCTGTCTTGTAATAACTCTAGGAACCAAGGACAACCGAGGAAAAATTTCCCTGGAGAATCCTGAGTGGAAGATGCTATGTTCCATTTTACTGAATCAAATTTTTCATATTTAAATTACTAGTGTTCGGGAAAACATAACAAATAAGTTGCCCTAGTGATAACATCCGGAGAAGGCAATGGCACCCCACTCCAGTACTCTTGCCTGGAAAATCCCATGGATGGAGGAGCCTGGAAGGTTGCAGTCCACGGGGTCGCGAAGAGTTGGACATGACTGAGCAACTTCACTTTCACTTTTCACTTTCATGCATTGGAGAAGAAAATGGAAACCCACTCCAGTGTTCTTGCCTGGAGAATCCCAGGGATGGGGGAGCCTGGTGGGCTGCCGTCTATGGGGTTGCACAGAGCTGGACACGACTGAAGCGACTTAGCAGCAGCAGCAGCAGCAATAACATTGAAGGTGTTTTCCAGACTAGTTACTTTTGACCATCTAAAGGCAATGTCTAATTTTATATAATGCTTCATTAGTTGAATGCTTACAAAAACTTTTAATACACTCCAGATCCCTTATATAAACAGATTAACGTGCATCTATTCACTCCTTTCCCTATTAATCACAAGTCTCCACAAGGACTGTTCTAAAGCACTTTTCCAAGGTTTTCATCAATTTTACTTACTAAATGACTAAATGCTTCAGATATTAATTTCAACAAGCAGTGCAGTTATAACTTAATTTCACTAGAAAAACTACTTTCTCCTGCAGAAGTAAGCCTGCATCATTTTAATACTCCTTAGCCAAGAACACACACTTGTGAATTAAGCCCCAGGATAAAACAACGAAGGCTCTGTCTACTGGTCAAGCTGTCTCAAAGTACATGCTCTCCTCCCATCTGTTGTTACTTCTCAGAATCCCATCATGGTAAAGTGATGACTTCCTGTAAACTCACCAAGTCAAATAGCTAAGCCTAGCACAAACAACGGAGAAGGCAATGTCACCCCACTCGGAGGAGCCTGGTAGGCTGCAGTCCATGGGGTCACTAAGAGTCTGACATGACTGAGCGACTTCACTTTCTCTTTTCGCTTTCATGCACTGGAGAAGGAAATGGCAACCCACTCCAGTGTTCTTGCCTGAAGAATCCCAGGGATGGGGAAGCCTGGTGGACTGCCGTCTATGGGGTCACACAGAGTCGGACACGACTGAAGTGACTTAGCATAGCATAGCACAAACAACCATCTCTGTGACCAAGTCTCCAGAGTCCCGATTGTCATGGATGGTATTAAGAGACCAGAGATGGAGGCTGTGTGAGTCCTGAGTCTTAAACGGAAGCAGGGTTGTCCAGACTGGTTTGCATCTTGTTCCTGATCAGTGCAAACAAAACCATCTTGCAGAAGCTTTTCCAAACAGAATATTTCTTTTCTTAAATATTTTAATTTTGGGCTTCCCTGGTGGAGCAGTGGATAAGAATCCACCTGCCAATTCAGGCGACATGGGTTCAATTCCTGGTCCGGGAAGATTCCACATGCCTCAGAGCAACTAAGCCCGTACACCACAACTACTGAGCCCACGCACCATAGATACTTAAGCCTGTATGCCCTAGGTCCAGCAAACTGCACCTGATTAGCCCCTGTGCCTCAGCTACTGAGCCCGTGTGCTGCAACTACTCAAGCCCATGTGCTTAGAGCCCGTGCCCTACAAC
Source organism: Tragelaphus eurycerus (assembly GCA_935064755.1). Lineage (NCBI taxonomy): Eukaryota > Metazoa > Chordata > Mammalia > Artiodactyla > Bovidae > Tragelaphus > Tragelaphus eurycerus. Next base: position 23,002,201 of record CAKXYN010000023.1, read on the forward strand.
AAGAGAAACCACTGCAATGAGAAGCCCTCACACCACAACCAGAGAAAACTGCTCTCCAAAACTAGAGAAAGCCTGCACACAGCAATGAAGACCCAGCACAGCCAAAAGTAAATAAATAAATTTACTCCCCAAATAGGAGAAGCTGTCCTGGAGGTAATAAAAAGACAGTCTTCTATAACGATGAATGCCACTGGAGGTGGTGGTAGGAGCCTTGGGTACTAATCTGAGTCTAGTTACTCACTCGCTATGAAATTCAGGGAGTGTCTTCAATTTGCTGAACCACATTTTGTGTGCATGCTCAGTCACTAAGTGGTGTCCAACTGTTTGAGACGCTATGGACTGGAGTCTGTCAGGCTCCTCTGTCCATGGGATTTCCTAGGCAGGAATACTGGAGTGGGTTTCCATTCCCTTCTCTAGGGGATTTTCCCGAGGGATCGAACCCGGGTCTCCTGCATTGCAGGCAGATTCTTTACCATCTGAGCCACCAGAGAAGCCAGATGATGGGGTAGTAAGTCATAGTCATTAATTGGGGAATATATGTCTATCCTTTCTCACAATCCTAAAGATGTTTTGGAGGACGTGTGTGGATTCCAAGGCCAGTAACTTCTCTTTACAATCCCTTGGCCCTCAGCAGAGTGGGTACTGGAGGCATCTTTGGCACCAGTCACGAGGCCAGGGGGCCCAGTCTGGGCCCATGGGCTCACAATAAGTGACCAGAGCAGTATCCCTGAGGAGCGTGGTGGCTGTCGTGCCTGAAGCTTCAGCAAGGAGTTCTCACTGGTTTCCCTGCCAGCACCACTGGCAGCATCTTCCCCTCTGTTCTCTTTCTGCCACTTCGAGTCAGGTTTCAAGCAGAGCCACCTGACACTTGCAGCCCTGACCTGAGGGACCAGTGAGCTGGTTCTGGCCTACAGCACTCTGGCAATCCTATTTAGTCGGGGACCCCGCCTCCTCATGTAGCCAGTCCTGTTCTTCCACGGGTAAGGGCAGAAACTGAGTGATAGGATCAATTTCCACTGCAGGTTCAATTCACAGCTCGTTTCTCTGGAACCCTGCCCTTTACCTTTCATTACGACTACACTGCTTTTTCAGAAACTCAATTTCAGAAGCTGTGAGATACATCTGGGTGTAATTTTAGAATCCTGTCATTGATAATCAAAAACACAGATTACAAACTGAGGCTCCTGCTAACAGGTTTCTCTTTTCTGCCTCTTCATGGACTTTCCAGAGGTCTATTGCAATAAAAGAAATGATACCCAGAATGGCAGGGTGGGTCCCTTCTGGCATCTTCAGCTACTAAACTTCTGCCTCGCCAGTCACACAAAAGAAGGTGACAAAATAATAAAGGAACAGCTTTATTTACTTTGCTATACAGTTAAATCAGAGCAAAGGCTTGTTTAACTGCTGTTATGTTGGCCTTCCCAGTTATTTAATATTCCTAGGCAGCAAAGACACAGACAGTAAAGAATCTGCCTGCACTTCAAAAGACCCAGGTTTGATCCCTGCCTTGGGAAGATCCCTGGAGTAGGAAATGGCAATCCACTCAAATATTCTTGCCTGGAAAATTCCATGGAGAGAGGAACCTGGCAGGCTACAGTCCATGGGATCACAAAGAGTGGGACATGACTGAATGACTAACATACAAGCAACAAAGATTCCAGGCACAGGAGCACTGTTTGTAAGTGACAGAACTATAGTTTTTGAATTAGCTGCTATTTTCCATAGTTTCGGCTTCCCTGGTGGCTCAGATGGTAAAGAATCTGCCTATAATGCAGGAGACCTAGGTTCGATCTCTTGGTCAGGAAGAGCCCCTGGAGAAGGAACTGGCAACCCACTCCAGTATTCTTGCCTAGGAAATCCCATGGACAGGGGAGTCTGGCAGTCCATGGGGTCACAAAGAGTTGGGTAAGACTTAGCAATTAAACAACAACAACAAAACAAAAACAGTACTAAATTAATAGCTGAGAAAACAGTCTTATTGAATAATGAAGGAAAGGGCAGCCATTGAAGGCCTCACATAGAAGCAAATTCCTCCTGTATTTCTTGGTTAAGGATGGATGCATTATTTACCATATCTTTTCTGTATTACAAGTGCTGGTTTGTACTCAGCCTAAATCCTAAAGGTAAGTAACCTTGCTGGGAACTGGACTCTCCATGTATCAATCCTATTGATCAATCTAATTTGATTGCAGACGAAAGCAGGAATTTCTATTCATAATTTATGGGAAATGTAAAGATGATCTTACATAAGAAATGATGAGAGCACAGACCAAGGTGCGAATGCAGACCCTTTCAGGCAAGAGGGTGGGGCTGTGCCCACACTCTGAATGTGAGCGACGTCTGACAGCCTGGAGGGGCAGCTACCTGTGCCTCAGGTGACCCTAAGTGACCCTAAGAGAGCACGCTGTGCACGTGCTCTGTTTAGTTTTTGGTCTGTACATTGCAAAACCTACAGTAAAAGAACACAAATTTGGCCTTTGGTTAGTCATTTTTGGTGTCTTGTTTTAGGATAGTGTCACCGAGACTTTTAGAATATTTTTTTTAAGAATTTTAAGATTTAATATTCTTAAGAGTTAGTTGAATGGGAGCTGGAAAAAAAGATGGAATAAACGATTCACTATTGACAATCTTCCACAATAAAGAAGTGTTGGCACTGATAACAGACTCACTGACAGTAATGTTTCTCATAATTTATTCTGCCTGAATTGATTAACTTTTCAGAATAAGGCTAGGAGTCCAACAGTGGTTGAAAGATGTTCTTCTTTCAAATACAAAGAGCTCTTTTCTGGTGTTAATTTAAGGTTTTTAAAATTTCAAGTAATAAGTTTTTTTTTTTAAAAAAAAAAAAAAACATTGAAAAGTACAACATAAAACAATCGCCTGTGTACCTACTAATATCAAATTGGTGTTTTGCCTCAGAGCACTTTTGATTAAAGAAATAAAATACTGCTGATATAAATCTTTTCCAGGGTCCTGTAGGCTACCTCAAGGTTATTATACATCACTCTCAGACATGGTTTTGTACTTTTATTACAAGTGTCCAGGATGCCTAAAATTTTACACAAATGCTACCATTCTCTACAGATTGATGGGTTCCACATCAGCCAAGTTGAAATTCATAGATCTGGCTTAGATCTAAAGATGGATCATATAGATCATTTTAACTGATCTATATCAAATGTTTACATGTATTATATATGCACATCAAATTCCATTAAGGAAATTAACTGTAGTTTACTTACGCATTCCCTATCGAGGAGCAGACAGGTTGAGTCCACACTTTGCCTATTACAAGGGGTGAAGAGTCAGCACTGGTAACACCTGGCAGCTCATTTAGAAATACACATGCTTGGACCCCACCTCCGATGGCCAGAAGCAGAATCTTCCTTTGCACATTAAAGTCTGAGAAACTCTGACTTAGAGGAGTGTTTTTCATTTTATTTTTATTTTTTAATATACATTTATTTATTTTAATTGGAGGCTAATTAATTTATAATATTGTATTGGTTTTGCCATACATCAACATGAATCTGCCATGGGTGTACACGTGTTCCCCATCCTGAACCCCCCTCCCACCTCCCTCCCCGTACCATCCCTCTGGGTCATCCCAGTGCACCAGCCCCAAGCATCCTGTATCATGCATTGAACCTGGACTGGTGATTCGTTTCACATATGATATTATACATGTTTCAATGCCATTCTCCCAAATCATCTCACCCTTGCCCTCTCCCAGAGTCCAAAAGCCTGTTCTATACATCTGTGTCTCTTTTGCTAACTCGCATACAGGGTTATCGTTACCATCTTTCTAAATTCCATATATATGCGTTAGTATACTGTATTGGTGTTTTTCTTCTGGCTTACTTCACTCTGTATAATAGGCTCCAGTTTCATCCACCTCATTAGAACTGATTCAAATGTATTCTTTTTAATGGCTGAGTAATACTCCCTCATGTATATGTACCACAGCTTTCTTATCCATTCATCTGCTGATGGACATCTAGGTTGCTTCCATGTCCTGGCTATTATAAACAGTGCTCTGATGAACACTGGGGTACACGTGTTTCTTTCAATTCTGGTTTCCTTGGTGTGTATGCCCAGCAGTGGGATTGCTGGGTCATAAGGCAGTTCTATTTCCAGTTTTTTAAGGAATCTCCACACTGTTCTCCATAGTGGCTGTACTAGTTTGCATTCCCACCAACAGTGGAAGAGGGTTCCCTTTTCTCCACACCCTCTCCAGCATTTATTGCTTGTAGACTTTTGGATAGCAGCCATACTGACGGGCGTGAAATGGTACCTCATTGTGGTTTTGATTTGCATTTCTCTGATAATGAGTGATGTTGAGCATCTTTTCATGTGTTTGTTAGCCATCTGTATGTCTTCTTTGGAGAAATGTCTGTTTAGTTCTTTGGCCCATTTTTTAATTGGGTCGTTTATTTTTCTGGAATTGAGCTGCAGGAGTTGCTTGTATATTTTTGAGATTAATTCTTTGTCAGTTGCTTCATTTGCTATTCGGAGAAGGCAATGGCAACCCACTCCAGTACTCTTGCCTGGCAAATCCCATGGACAGAGGAGCCTGGTAGGTTGCAGTCCATGGGGTCGCTAGGAGTTGGACACGACAGAGCGACTTCACTTTCACTTTTCACTTTCATGCATTGGAGAAGGAAATGGCAACCCACTCCAGTGTTCTTGCCTGGAGAATCCCAGGGATGAGGGATCCTGGTGGGCTGCAGTCCATGGGGTCACTAGGAGTCGGAAACGATTGGGCGACTTCACTTCACTTCACTTCACTTGCTATTATTTTCTCCCATTCTAAAGACTGTCTTTTCACCTTGCTTATAGTTTCCTTTGTTGTGCAGAAGCTTTTAATTTTAATTGGGTACTATTTGTTTATTTTTGCTTTTATTTTCAATATTCTAGGAGGTGGGTCATAGAGGATCCTGCTGTGATGTATGTCAGAGAATGTTTTGCCTATGTTCTCCTCTAGGAGTTTTATAGTTTCTGGTCTTACATTTAGATCTTTAATCCATTTTGAGTTTATTTTTGTGTATGGTGTTAGAAAATGTTCTAGTTTCATTCTTTTACCAGTGGTTGACCAGTTTTCCCAGCACCACTTATTAAAGAGATTGTCTTTTCTCCATTGTATATTCTTGCCTCCTTTGTCAAAGATAAGGTGTCCATAGGTGCATGGATTTATCTCTGGGCTTTCTATTTTGTTCCATTGATCTATATTTCTGTCTTTGTGCCAGTACCATACTGTCTTGATGACTGTGCTTTGTAGTAGAGCCTGAAGTCAGGCAGGTTGATTCCTCCAGTTCCATTCTTCTTTCTCAAAATGGCTTTGGCTATTCGAGGTTTTTTTGTATTTCCATACAAATTGTGAAATTATTTGTTCTAGCTCTGTGAAAAATACCGTTGGTAGCTTGATAGGGATTGCATTGAATCTGTAAATTGCTTTGGGTAGTATACTCATTTTCACTATATTGATTCTTCCGATCCATGAACACGGTATAGTTCTCCATCTGTTAGCGTCCTGTTTGATTTCTTTCACCAGTGTTTTATAGTTTTCTATATATAGGTCTTTTGTTTCTTTAGGTAGATATATTCCTAAGTATTTTATTCTTTTCGTTGCAATGGTGAATGGAATTGTTTCTTTAATTTGTCTTTCTATTTTCTCATTATTAGTGTATAGGAATGCAAGGGATTTCTGTGTGTTGATTTTATATCCTACAGCTTTACTATGTTCATTGATTAGCTCTAGTAATTTTCTGGTTGAGTCTTTAGGGTTTTCTATGTAGAGGATCATGTCATCTGCAAACAGTGAGAGTTTTACTTCTTCTTTTCCAATTTGGATTCCTTTTATTTCTTTTTCTGCTCTGATTGCTGTGGCCAAAACTTCCAAAACTATGTTGAATAGTAGTGGTGAGAGTGGGCACCCCTGTCTTGTTCCTTACTTTAGGGGACATGCTTTCAATTTTTCACCATTGAGGATAATGTTTGCTGTGGGTTTGTCATATATAGCTTTTATTATGTTGAGGTATGTTCCTTCTATCCCTGCTTTCTGGAGAGTTTTTATCATAAATGGATGTTGATCCTTGTCAAAGGCTTTCCCCACATCTATTGAGATAATTATATGGCTTTTATTTTTTAATTTGTTAATGTGGTGTATTACATTGATTGATTTGTGGATATTGAAGAATCCTTGTATCCCTGGGATAAAGCCCACTTGGTCATGATGTATGATCTTTTTAATGTGTTGTTGGATTCTGATTGCTAGAATTTTGTTAAGGATTTTTGCATCTATGTTCATCAGTGATATTGGCCTACTTAATGATCAAAGGATCAATCCAAGAAGAAGATATAACAATTATAAATATATCTGCACCCAACATAGGAGCACCGCAATATGTAAGACAAATGCTAACAAGTATGAAAGGGGAAATTAACAATAACACAGTAAGAGTGGGAGACTTTAATTCCCCACTCACAACTATGGATAGATCAACTAAACAGAAAATTAACAAGGAAACACAAACTTTAAATGACACAATAGACCAGTTAGACTTAATTGATATCTTTAGGACATTTCACCCCCAAACAATGAATTTCACCTTTTTCTCAAGTGCACATGGAACCTTCTCCAGGATAGATCACATCCTGGGCCATAAATCTAGCCTTGGTAAATTCAAAAAAATTGAAATCATTCCAAGCATCTGTTCTGACCACAATGCAATAAGATTAGATCTCAATTATAGGAGAAAAACTATTAAAAATTCCAACATATGGAGACTGAAGAACATGCTGCTGAATAACCAACAAATCACAGAAGAAATCAAAAAAGAAATAAAAAGATGCATAGAAATGAATGAAAATGAAAACACAACAACCCAAAACCTGTGGGACACTGTAAAAGCAGTCCTAAGGGGAAAGTTCATAGCAATACAGGCATACCTCAAGAAACAAGAAAAAAGTCAAATAACCTAACTCTACACCTAAAGCAACTAGCAAAAGAAGAAATGAAGAACCCCAGGGTTAGTAGAAGGAAAGAAATCTTAAAAATTAGGGCAGAAATAAATGCAAAAGAAACAAAAGAGACCATAGCAAAAATCAACAAAGCCAAAAGCTGGTTCTTTGAGAGGATAAATAAAATTGACAAACCATTAGCCAGACTCATCAAGAAACAAAGGGAGAAAAATCAAATCAATAAAATTAGAAATGAAAATGGAGAGATCACAACAGACAACACAGAAATACAAAGGATCATAAGAGACTACTATCAGCATTATATGCCAATAAAATGGACAACGTGGAAGAAATGGACAAATTCTTAGAAAAGTACAACTTTCCAAAACTGGACCAGGAAGAAATAGAAAATCTTAACAGACCCATCACAAGCACGGAAATTGAAACTGTAATCAGAAATCTTCCAGCAAACAAAAGCCCAGGTCCAGACGGCTTCACAGCTGAATTCTACCAAAAATTTAGAGAAGAGCTAACACCTATCCTACTCAACCTCTTCCAGAAAATTACAGAGGAAGGTAAACTTCCAAACTCATTCTATGAGGCCACCATCACCCTAATACCAAAACCTGACAAAGATGCCACAAAAAAAAAGGAGTGTTTTTTACAATGCAGGTTGGGCCCTCGGGTCTTAAGACTAGTAAGGAATATTAGTGGTAAAGAACCCGCCTGCCAATGCAGGAGACCTAAAAGATGTGGGTTTGATCCCTGGGTCGGGAAGATCCCCTAGAGGGAGAACTGGCATCCCACTCCAGTATTCTTGCCTGGAGAGTCCCAGGGACAGAGGAGCCCAGCGGACTATAGTCCACGGGGTCACGAAGAGTTGGATACAACTGAGCACACACACACACACACACACACACACACAAAGAAACTAAAACATTCAAATGCATTTTAAGTTAGAAGGTGAGGACTGTGCAGTTTTTGTTTTAGTTTACATACACACGTTGTGTGAATTTACAGGTGTGTGTTTGACTGTGTCCACAATGTAAAATATATTTCATACTGCAGCAGAAGAGTGAGAAGCACACTGCTGGAGAACTTTTTCCCTGGGGGCACCAGGAGATACACATACCTAGAGAAATTCTTCCCTGGAGGTACTAGGACATATGCACTCCTAAAGAAAGTCTTCCCTGGGGGTGCCAGGAGATACCCACAGAAATGTTCTTAGCAGCATTGTTGACAAAAGAATAAGAGAGAAAAACACAGAAACAACCTAAATGTCTACTGAGCAGAAAACAGACAATCATACAATGGCAAAGTATTCTCTAGTGATTATAAATGAAACAATAATGAATTATGGAAATAAAGAATTGAGTGAAAAACTCAAGTCACAGTAGAGAACTATGATATAATTTTATAACACTGAAAAATCAGCAAAAGGGAATTAAAGCATACATATATGTTGAAACCACTTAAATGAAGAAAGAAGAGAAAAACAGGACAAATATCCATTGAAACTCAGGATACTGGTGACCTCAGTCCTAGAGGCAGGGGAATAAAATGAAAAGCAGTTAGATGCAGAGGTTCTAAGGAGGCTCTATTTTTAAGCCAAGGAGTCAGTTAATGTTGCTATGTAGCACAATTTATGTAGATGACATATATTCTTTTGTTTATGTCAAATATAGATAGTGAAGGACAGGGAAGCCTGGCATGCTGCAGTCCATGGGGCCACAGAGTCAGACATAATTAGCGACTGAAAAACAACAATATAATAACTTAAAAGAAGGTTATCACAGGAAGGCATGAATATCCCAGAAACTCTGTTGGCTCTTTGAAATTCTCTTCCTGCAGGACAGCCTACCCTTGGTTCTTAGGAGAGAAAGACTGCGGTTTCTGACAGCCAGACCTAAGGGGAGCAGGATAACATCTCACTGAAGACATTCTGGGTATTCACCCATGGCTGGGGGCCTTTGACCTTAAGAGCTTTATGGAGCCATGTACGCACATATGTAACAGGCATCCCACCAGCAATGTTTTTGGCCCAGACACCAGACCCCTGGATCCTGCAGGCTGAGTCTCAGGCTCGGCTCAGCCACTCAGGGGACAGGTGTTGCTTCTCCTGACCCCGACCCCAGCTCTGAACCTCACCCTGTTTCATTCCTGGATTCTCAGAGAGGTCTAAAGCAGAGCTCAGGATGGCCACGTGAGGAGGGAAGATCACGAGCAAGGTAACCGTCCAAGGCCACAGCTGACCCATTTGGTACAATATGTTTGTGTACACGGTGTACACATGTTGTACATGTTCCAACCTATCTATGTTTATGTACAACAGAAAAGCACCCCTTCCTTGAGGCACTTATTGTCATCTGCTGGAAAACTGCATAAGAATCATATAAATCTATGGGGTTCGTGCAATGAATGGGCCCTGCATGCTTACACCATGCACCTTCTGTACAACCATACGCTGGGGTCCTGCTGGAAAGAGTGTGTGTAGGTGTGTGTGTGTCTATGTGGGTATATTTGTGTGCTGTTCAAAAACATGCAAGTTCCATGACCAAAAAGATATAGGCATGCTGCATGCACTGAGAGTTCTAAAGGAATTTAACGGATGGTTTCAAAACTTAAGATAAAGCAGGTGTGCAGAAGTGGATACGCTGTGTGCATGTTGACACAGGTATGTGGATTTTTTCAGCAAACAAATACCAATTACTTGCTTACCCTTTAACCACAAATAATAACTTCAACAGCCATATATCCACACACAGTACTTGAATTGAATTTTCATGAAGGTACCAGTTTTAGCTATTCCTCCCTAATCCTGTCTATCCCTCATGACTTTCCTTTTTGATGGTATGTCTGAATCAATCTAGGGACTTCTAATTGATGCCCTCTTATCATAGGAACCAAATAAAAATGATTCCATGAGTAAGTCATTCCTGTCAAACAGGTCATAACCATTCTTGCTTTGCACACCAGTCAGGTGAGTCTGTCTGTTGCATCCCAAATACCATTCTCCCTCCAAAATTAATATCTTTGGTCTCACAGGTCCATATACATACAGTACTAGTCACCTTTTTTATCTGCAAAAAAGTAGTCTTCAATCCCTTTCTATCTTGATTCAAGATCAGTCTCTTTCATGATTATTTTTTTCTTAGTTAAGAACTCTGAGGCTTCTAGACACCCACATTGTCAAAATCCTCATGTTCACAGGTTGATTACGTTTCTATATGTTTTCCTGTCTTCTGTAACAATCAAGTTCACTGACTACTGATCCCATGTCTAACACAAATGCTTTATCCTAGAAGGAGCCTATGTTCACTAATCACTGCATTAGTTAAAAGGATGCTGCTGCTGCTAAGTTGCTTCAGTCATGTCCGACTCTGTGCGACCCCATAGACGGCAGCCCACCAGGCTCCCCCGTCCCTGGGATTCTCCAGGCAAGAACACTGGCGTGGGTTGCCATTTCCTTCTCCAATGCATGAAAGTGAAAAGTCAAAGTGAAGTCGCTCAGTCGTGTCCGACCCTCAGCGACCCCTTGGACTGCAGCCTTCCAGGCTCCTCTGTCCATGGGATTTTCCAGGCAAGAGTACTGGAGTGGGGTGCTAACACAGTATAATAAACACCAAGCACCAACACCTTTGTTTTCATAAGTCAATTCAGAAACCGTCTCCTTTTCTGTGGTATTTACCAGTTTTCTATGAAAGGCCTTTCCAAGTTCTGTGCTGCAATTTGTGTGTCTCTGTCTTACTTTCTGCTTTATAAACATGGCTCCCCTAACGATTGGAATGGTCCATTTCTGCCTCAGCTCCTTGGTGACATTTCCGAAGTGTAAAGTTCACGCCTGCAGGAAGAACACTGCTGCTATACAGTCAAATCGGAATCTTCAGTTGTTCCGGTGCCCTGCAATGAACGAGCTATAATTCATCCTATAGATGAACTTTACAAGAAACTGTTGTGTGAAATAGAAATGAGCTTCCAGTAAAAGACTTTCTTGGTATTTATTTCAGGCTCTATTAAAGGAGGAGGCAAGTGATTTTCACAGAGTTTTTCAGAACTGTCAAAAATTGGTTGAGAATGTGTATTGACCTTCTCTAACCCTCATAAAGCTGTGACGACCACAAAAAGGATCTTACAAGTTTGGATCTGTTTATTTCATCCAGAGGAAAAGCGTACCCAGGCCAGTCACTTCTGGTTATGGAAGAATGTGATGAGTGTTGAAAAAAAGCCAATCAAATACCATTTTAGATTCACCCATAAGAACCATTCTCTCTAGTTGATACTAAGTAGAGAAATCTTATTTAAAACACTTTTTACCTGTTCAGAGCCTCCTATTTATTAATAGTTCCTCCACCAGGGAATTGAACCCTGACTCTCCCTCGGCAGTGAAAGCAGAGTCCTAATCCCCGGACCACCAGGGCATTTGCTCAGCCATATTTTCCATCTTTAAGAAACGAACTGTTCTTTAATAAAAGAACAAGGAAACTGTCACAAATAAGGCTTATTTTTTTTAATATTACAGCTCATTCCTCACTCAATTTTTGAAAAGAAATCAAAGTTCACTGATACATATTTATTTCCTTTTGAATTTGGTAAATTTGCCACAGAAACTTGTCTTAAAAAATTACAAACATAGCATTGAAATATGTATAATATCATATCTGAAATGAGTCGTCAGTCCAGGTACGGTGCCCGATAACAGATGCCTGGGGCTGGAGCACTGGGACGACCTGGAGGGATGGTGTGGGGAGGGGGGAGGGAGGAGGGTTCAGGATGGGGAGCACGTGTATACTGGTGGCGGATCCATCTCGATGTATAGTAAAAGCAATACAATATTGTAAAGTTAAGCAAAATAAAAAAAATAAAAAATAAATAAATAAATTTAAAAAATTACAAACAACTATGCTTCCTTGAATATTTGCATATTTCTTAGGAGAGGCTTAAAAACTACGGAACACATTGGATAATCTTTTTTTTTTTTTTTTTTTTTTTTTTTTTTTTTTTTTTTTTTTTTTTTTTTTTTTTTTTTTTTTTTTTTATTGGATCCTCCCCCCCCCTCTCCTCTTAATAAAGTAGATCGCTCATTTGCCATTTAGTGTTAAAAATACTCAAGATTCTGACATACTGAAAATTAATTAGACATTTTCGAGAGGATCTACAGATAATACTTCTAATAAGTTATTAATATGATACCACATATCTTAGCTTTTTCAGCCATTCTGAAGCTGAATTCTACGGGGAGAGGGAGCCTGCTGAGCCTGTGGGGCAGACCTGGGGGCGGCCTGTTGGCGGCAGAGGATGGACTGGGATGGGGAGAGCCTGGAGGGAGGGGTGCGAGGTTGGGTTCTCCCCAGAGGACCTGCTGCTGACGGCCAAGCCAGCCTGTACTAGGAGAACGGCAGCTCGGGAAACATCCTGGAGCCACACATCACGGAATGTCATCATTAGACGGTCACAGGGAAGGTGGGACCAGGGATAGGAAGACAGTCCTGCCAAGACAGGGGCCAGAGTGGGGGAGAGCTGGGGGTGTGATGGGCCTGACTGCTTGCTGCCTGAGCCCTCCATGGACAGACAGCGGGTATGGCCCTCAGGATAAACCTAAAGTTCAAGGTCAGGGGGAAGCGGGGAAGGATTTGGAGGTTACATAACCGTTCAAGTCACGAACACGGATGGCGATTCCCAGGAAAAGTTATTTAGAAACAAGAGGGGGATAAACCAAAAGAAAGCCTACATTAACTGGACCTCTTTTTGTTTTGATTTTATGTTTTCCTTTTAAGATTCTTCGCGGCATGTCCTCTCCCCTATGAAACTGACAGTAATAAGATATTAAGAGTTATAATTTTTAAACCATTCATTCTTTGATATGTGCCACTTTCAACACATTATTTTACAATAGGCTTTGCTTGAATTTTAAAAGAAAAGTTTTTCCTCAGGTGAAGAATTTTCAGCTCTTAACTAGAGCTGACTGGTATGCGTATTTTTGTATTTGGTACCTACTTAATAGTTACACATTTTTAGAGAATGCCTCATTTAAATTCTAATGTATTTTAATAAGGAGTGAAAGAAAATATCACCCCATATACGTATTTTTTTCTTAAATTACCCCTAGTGCTTGATTACTCCTCCACAATCAAAATCATGTCTTAAATATGAATGATACAAAACAAGACTACAGCCTGAACGTCTAACAGAGAGATTTTAGCTGCTTGTTTAAAATGACATACCTAGCTATTCAGTAATCACTTTATAATAACCCCTTTCATTTCCAAATCTACTTAGCCATCAGGCAGCGCTGAGGAAAGAGCTGGCAACGGTTTTTACAACTGCACATTAGTTTTACATTTCATGACAAGCTAATTCTAGAGAGTTCCAAAGAGAGACAAGCTCTGGTCCTTGTGATTTTCTTCCCTTGTCGTGAAGGAAGCATGTGTCGAGCTGTAAAGGAAAGATAAAAGCCTACAGACATATACTTTTCACCTCATCCTCATGTCAGTGACAATTTGCCCCACTGTACCCGAGGTGCCACAGTTCATATCTAAGTCAACAAGACGTCACCAGTCTGCCAACCACGCTTCACCCCAAGCCAAAGACCTGCAGAGGTTCAGAATCCCAACCACAACTGGACTCAGAGCAGGATGGGGGGGGTCTTCGTAAAGGAGGGTGGATTGGGTTTAAATGCCGCACAAACACAATGCAGAACTTCAGCTGACTGTGTAAGGCAGAAAAAACATCAAAAAGTGAAAGTGTCAGTCGCTCAGTCGTGTCCGACACTTTGGGACCCCATGAACTCTATCTCTCCAGGCTCCTCTGTCCATGGAATTCTCCAGGCAAGAACACTGGAGAGGGTTGCCATTTCCTTCTCCAGGGGGTCTTCCTGATTCAGGGATCTAACCTGCATCTCCTGCATTGGCAGGCAGGTTCTCTACCATTTAAGCCACCAGAAAATATAATCACCCGGTAATAAAAATGACAAACGTGCTTGGCCATTTCAAATTCGGTCCCACAAAAGGCATTTCAATGAAGACTAACCCAAGGCCATGCCTCATGATGCCTCTAATTAAATTCCAAACATCACCAACAGTCAAACGTGGGTTTCTACAGCAGCAAGCAGCTGAGAGAGTAAACTGATTTCCAAGACATTATTTAAGTCAATCGATGATCACACCTGAGCAATAAATACTTTAAGCTCTTGGTTTAAGCTTTGAAGGTTGCCATGAAAATCACCTGGGACGATGATAAACCATGGTATAAATCTCAGATTTGAGCAGCTCTATCCTTGCCAGGGAAGCAGAGACACAGATGTTGTTTATAATGTTGCCCAGAAATAAATGGGATGTGCGATTTCATATATCAGTCTGAAGAAGACGTACCGGGACACTCCTGCTCTCGTGGCAGCCTGCTGCTGCTGACAAACTGCACTAATTCGCAGTCATTAGCCCAACAATGTGAGCTAAATCGAGAGTCTCACACAAGGCTTTACTGAACCCGAGACAAGATTGCATGGCCGCATAAATCCATGCTCAAGAGATGTCATCAATTAATGCTACACGGCTAAACAGCCAAGTTCATTTTTTTCTAAATGGATACATTCCGATATGTGTGATCAACCCGAGTCAAGGCGTGTAGAATGCAATCAGAGTTGGCAAATTAACTCTCACGTGCAGAGACGGATAGATGAACAATGTCCTCCAGATCAACTGGTGGAATTCACTCAGAACTGCTCGGTGTGTTCAGGCCCAGAATGCACAGAAATAGCTCTCTCACCAGGCAATTATGCGATGACTGTTCTCAACATCTGGCAGCAACACAGAAGACAGCACAGATGCAAAAACTCAAAGACTTGAGATTAAAAGGTAACGCACGAAAAGAAATTCACTTTTACTTTTTGGCTGAATCGTATTCTTTTTCTGTTGGCCTATACAACACTACCAACACCCCCACCCAAAGAAAAACCTCCCCCATATCTCTATTCTCAAAAAGCCTATGATTGTTTTCCTTTGAATCTTACTTCTACCAGTGACCTTGAACTGTATTATCCCTTCAACTCCAAGTCAGCTTGGTTGACCTGCCACATAATTTTAACAGCAGCACACATGTTCATAAATCCCAATATAACCTTGCACGTATTGTACCCACTACTAGACAGGGAGCAGGAGTAGCTGGCTCTGGACCTAAGGAATCATCCATGGACAAGTATAATTTTGAATGGGAACAAAGGGCTTCCCTGGTGGCTCGGATAGTAAAGAACCCACCATCCCCTGGAGGAGGAAATGGAAACCCATTCCAGTATCCTTGCCTGGAGAAGCCCATGGACAGAGGAGCCTGGCAGGTTATACAGTCCATGGGGGTCACAAAAGATTGGACACAACTGAGTGACTCACGAGGCAGGCACATTTGGGTGGCGAGGAGAGTAAAGTTCATGCCTGGCTGCTGCATCTCAGAGCACGGGGTACACACGAATTTAGAGAGCATGCCAAGCAGCGCCCATACACCTTCACAAGCTGAAACCCTTTGCCCCAAGTTACTGCCAAAGTCTAGATGCTTGGGATGAGTCACCCACGAGGCTGAAACTGAAAGGACTGATTGCAGTGGGGGCCGAGACATAGCATCAACCCTATCAAGGGCTCCAAGGGCAAGAGGAGGTTGAATGGAGTTGTGGGGATGGGAGTAGGGTCAGAGACTGGGGAAACCTCAGAGGGAAACTCATGGCCCTGTGGGGAAGAGGTACCCACACTGTGTGAGCATCCAATCCTCACCTTGGGGGAAGGCCTTCCTCAAAGGGTTCATTTTCTTCCATCTCAAAAAATGATTCTTTCTTTGGTAGAGCTAAGAGTATTTAAACTCCCAACCCTAATGTTATCAGCCTGTAGTATATCCAGTTTGGAATACATCCACAAATTTTTTTCTTCTAATTGACACTTGCAATCATTACGTGGGACCAGGGGGTGGCAATCCACAATGAAAGGAAGGTTTGTTTTCAATAGTCTCAAATTCTCAAGAACTTTTCTAATGTGAATCTCCACTGCCCACTGTCTGAAAATAGATCCTGGAAAGGAATAACTATGGATCTAGCCAGGTGTCAAATACCACACTTTAAAATATAACATTAAGATAATGCTATCATTTTTGAACTGTTATCTTCTAAGTAGTATGCTAATCGGGTATGTGTATGTGTGTGTGTGTGTGGGAAAATTATTAATTAAATATTGAAGAGACTATTCTAAAATTACACTTAAAACTTTGTGGAAATATAAGATTAAACCAAACCTCCTTTAATTTAAATAAGGACACAGAATTGAGCAAGCATTAGACTGTTGCAGAGAGAAATACAGTCATCTGTAAAACTTCCCAGAACTTCTTACTAGGCTTCATTTCCTCATGGATGGTTTGTATGCACGCAAAATAACACACAAGATTTAACGGGTATTTGCAACAGTGACAACCGCATTTTATTAACTTCCAAGGCTGGATTCGAGACAATAAATCTGGTGTGTTCTAATAACGTAGGTATTAAAAATCTGCTCCTTACAGAATTATGAATTTGGTAATTACTTCTGCATTGCACGAAATCATAAAATGCATCACGCTTTTGCTAACATAATTCTGGCAAAAAATAAACTAAAAGAAAGTAGCCCTGGTTATTTATTCATATTAAGACCTTTTCAAGATGTTATAATGACATGTTTTATCATGGATTAAGCTCCCAGAACTACCTCTAGCAAATACCTGATTCTGGATAGGTATCTAACTTTAATCACTCTGCAGTTCCCCAGAATTAAAAGAAAGGAGGAAGACTTGTCTGGTAAACATCGAGAGGCTGACTAAACAGCTACTGGAAACACTACTACTATTGTAACAATAATACAACTAGAAATATGGTTCCCTGCTAAAAATTCAAGAAGCCAACTGCAAAGGGTAGGAATTTAAAAAAAAAAAGCAGAGAGCTGGTACTTGTTAAAAAACTGTGCAGGCACATTTCCCCCTTCCTATCTGTGACACTAAAACCAATGAACATTTTATTAAAATGACAATTAACCCTTATCCTAAATTCCAGAGATGTTTCTGGAGTCTTGTGGAAGATAGCACGAGAGACTGCTCATGATCCATCCTGCAGGTTCACAGGAGTTACCTGAGGGGGGATCTTTGGGGCTTCCCTGGTGGCTCACATGGTAAAAATTCCGCCTGCAATGCAGGAGACCTGGGTTCAATCCCTGGGTCAGGAAGATCCCTTCGAGAAGGACATGTCAACCCACTCCAGTATTCTTGCCTGGAAAAATCCCATGGACAGAGGAGCCTGGCAGGCTACAGTCCATGGGGTTGCAAGAGTTGAAAACAGCTTAGCTACTAAGCCACCAACACTTTGGCTGTCCAATGAAGAATGACCAAGCATGAATCATGAATTACAAGGGTATTTATATATGAAGGGTCCAAGAGCTCAGACTCTATTACATCAGCATCAGTGCTATATGACTGTTTCAATACAGAGTAAGAATTCCAAAAATAGAATCAAGTTCTTTCAATGATGCCCTGTAAGAGGGAAAAAATGCCCTGAGTATCAATAGATAAATGCCAGTGATTTCTCGCTAATACAAACCAAGGCAACTTTGGCCTTAGGACCTTCGCCAGACACTTTTGGGGTGAGTGTCTGGGTCTCCCCATCCAACACGCCTATCCCTCAGGTCAGAAGGGCACCACCGATCAGTTAACCCTCAGCTTTAAAAAGCACCCTGGAACTAACTGAAGAAAACACAATCCATTGAAAATTTTGACAAATCTGAATTGGATTGAGAAAAAAAAAGGTTCAGAGAATTGGAACCTGAAAAGATTTGTCAAACTATCATATGAAACAAGGTATACTTAAAGGGGTGAGGGATTCAGACTGCGTTAGTCACACGGACATTTAACTCGTTTCTCAAAATGAGATATTCAGTACCTCAAGGGAAAGGAGTATTTTTCAAGACCCTTAGTTAACTAAGGGTTAGTTAGTTAGTTAGTTAGTGAGCTCACTAAGCTCACTTAGTTAGTGAGCTTTTCACCCAGCAATAGGAAAATGGACAGTAGGGTGCCTCAGTTTAGTTAAACAGTAAAATCACATCTAAAAAGGAAAGAAGAAATTATCAGAGGCAGAAAGTATCTTCCCTCATACGTACATCCTGAGAGATTGATGAGTAAATTAGAAAAGATGTAAGAAAGTCATGCTCCGTGACAGAGGTGACACAGAGATATGGTCACTCGAACACATGAACACACGAAGGCTTACGGGTGGCAGCGTATGAAGCCGCTCTGTGCAAAAACACACACACTTCGAGAAAGCCTTTATCTATTCTGAGAAGGCAGAGCTACAAAGGAGCTTTCTCCCTTATTACAGGGGTTTTATTCAATTTCATTTTTCACCCATACTCAATCCCCATATTTCACCCACATCACTTATCAGGCTGAGAGACTCACTTCCATTCAGGTGTGACTTCTTTCTGAGAACAAGGAGCTCAGAGCTCCAGTTCAGAGAAAGTTCAACCAGCACAAACTCCAGGATGGATGAGCACACAGTAAAAGGCCGCTTTCCTCTGCCTGGTAGTTACCTGCTGGTAGACACCAGAGTGCTATATTCACACGATCAGATACAAACATAACGATCTTACGGGACAGCTTTGCAGACTCAATTCAGATGTACCCACATGAAATATGCACTCAAGCGGGGCACCTAAGTATCCTCAGTGTTGCTGGGGCTCAGGGGACAGTGGAAGGAACAAGTGGACATTGCATAAGTCCCAATGTACGGGGCGATTCATTCCTTCCAATTTCCCCCCTTTTTTGGGAACAGCAGCACCTATCCCATGCCTGCCTATTATTGCATTTTAGAAGCGCGCAGTTTGTTTCTGAGTTTCACAGGTCTGTGGATAGAATGGCATTTTGCCCTAGAGTGGATCAAACCCAGAGCCTCAGCCATACATGATTCAGAAGATTTATGTGGTTAGATTTGGAAATTTGGAGCTGCTGCTATTAAGATGAGTTTTGGGGTTTAGATTTCATGCTGTCGTGAAATGAAACTGTTGGGTTGAATGCATTTTGCATATGAGGTGGGTAGGAATGTTTTAGGGACAGAGGGTGGGCTGCGATGAATTGGGTGGTGTTCCTCCTGCTTGCCCCAAGATATGTCTATGTTCCAGAGGGATTCCCAGGTGACTCAGTGGTAAAGAATCCACCTGCCAATGCAGAAGACACAGGAGACTCCGGTTTGATTCCCAGGTCGGGAAGATCCCCTGGAGGAGGAAATACCAACCCACTTCAGAATTCCTGCCTAGGAAGTCCCATGGACAGAGGAGCCTGGCGGGCTATAGTCCATGGGGTTGCAAAGAGTTGAACACGAACGAGCACACGCATGCACGGGTCAGAAGCTGGAAGCGTGACCTAATTTGGAAAAAGGGCCTTTGCACGTGTAACTAAAGATATTGAAATGAGATCATCCCAGATTACACGCACGGGCCCTAATGATCACTGTCTTTGTAGGGGATACACAGTGAAGATTGGACGAGGAGAGCATGTGGAGATGGAAGCTGAGCCTGGAGTAACACAGTGACAAGCCACAGAACGCCAGCGGCCCCAGAGGCTGGAAGAGGCGAGGACGGAATTTTCCCCACAGCTTCTGAGGGAAGCAGAGCCCTGCCAACTCCTTGATTTTGGGATTCTGGCTTGCAGAGTGCTAACTAAATTTCTACTGCTACATTTTTGCTACTTTTAGCCAAGAATTTTGTGGTAATTTGTTATGGTGCCCAATATCAGATAACTGTAACATAACAGGTAATATTATTTTTGTAAAAACTTGCCAATTTGATGTATACTCCATTTTAATCTGTATTGCATTTATTTAGAAATGATGCTGACTTTTACATGTGTGATAGTCATTCTTCCTCTGTTTTCATAAATTGTCTGTTAAAGGCCTTTGCTCTTTTTTTGGTATTAATTTTTAATGGATTTTAAAATGTTTTATTTACTTATTTATTTTCCATTATTATTCATTACAGAATATTGAATATAGTTCCCTGTGTTTTTCTGATTGATTTTTAAGAGTTCATAATGTATTGAAGATACTATTTTTAATTCAGGCTGTAAATACATATATTTTTTATCCAGGCTGTCATTTGTCTTCCTTTTAAAAATGATTTTTGTATTGTACTAAAAATACATAGCCAAATCTAGCAATCTTTAACAAATATGTTGGATTAACAATTTTTTTTGGGGGGGGGTTCATTTCACATAACTATAATCTTCCAAACACACTTTAAAAAAACTTTGCAAGTATTTTCAAGTCCCTGAAAATTATTGGGATTTGGGGTGAAATTATATTAAAGGTATAAGTAACTTTGGGGAGAACTGACATTTTGAAAATATGATTTCCTCTGTGTATTAGAATGTTTCTTGTTAAGTTTTGTCATAGGCATTGTATATTTTTCAGCTGCACTGTAAATGGAATCCTCTTAATTACATTTTATATAGGAAATACACAAATAGGGATTGTTTACCGGTAGGATAGCTAGGAATAGAATGAAAACAACAACGATACTAACAACACATATTTTACTGATGATTTAGCAGGCGCTGTTCCAAGGCTTTAAAAGTACTACTTCATTCACAGGTGAGAAAACGGAGACAGAGACATCAAGTGACTTGCCCAAGTTACATGGCAGACAGCAGCTGTATTCAGCAGTGTGGCTCCAGAGTAACTAAACTGTGTATTTTACTGGGCTCTCAACATATTTTTCATTTATTTTTCAGAGGATTCTACATTTCCTGTAGAATAGTTTGTGAAAAAAAGCTGACAATTTTATTCTCTGTTTTTCAGTATTATATTTCATTTTTTCTGCTAATTTATGGAATTGGTAAACAGTCCCTAATACTGAATAACTCTGAGTCATTTTTGCTCTAGGACATCAGTGGTTACTGTATCTGGTAAGTGTTTTGCATGTTACAAATATGTCATTGGTCATTGATCTCTTGCCCTTCCATCCTGGCTCATTCAGGCCTTAGTCATCCATCACCAACTTCAGAATGAGGCCAAGCTCGACTTGTCTAAAAGAGACTGCAGATTGGTAAGATTCAAATCCAACTACTGCACTCTGTTACAACGATGCCCACGTGTCTGCCAGACACTTGTGACAGCCCCCCGGTGGCAAGTCCACCTCTGACACCCTGGTCTCTTTGTATCGAGACTGCAGCTATGCAAATGAGCCTCATCTTACCTCTCCAGTGTTGTCTTAATGTAACGCATTCACCTCGGATGCAAGAGGAAGATGCATGTTTTGCCCTGACTTTTTGCAGACTTGGCTCACAGTCCAGTCTGCTTTGTTTCTGGTGTTTTCATTAATCCCATGCATATTGTATCTGACAGAATTACTGCTGTGTTTGTTGACAGGATGCTCTGGCCTCCAAACATGAAATGCATGATGTTCTGATCAAACTTGACACCTGTTTTTCATTCCCAGGCATTGATTTTCCACCCACCAGCCAACATATTTCATAGGAAAAACTGGTAGTGTGATCTGCAAAGTATTGATTGCAGGAACACTGAAATCTCTACCCGAAAATTTATAGCCTTAATTTCCAGCAGGTTACATCAGTTATCTTCAAGAGGGTAAAGATTTAAGAGTGTGATCAGCATGAGCTAACTCAAATGTTTATTACTGAACAGCCTACATAACCTGCCACTTACCACCAAATTAGAAAGATGGAAATAAATATTAAGTAACTGACTGCTTAAGTTTCTCAAAGATCAGCTGAAATGTCCACTGTTTTCCATGAAAAGAGTCAAAAGAAATACAAAGCACACACTCTTGAAAAAAAAGAAAAAGCTTCCAAAGCAGAAAATGCAAGTATTCAATATTGCAATTTAGGAACAAAAGACTAGATAGTTCACAGGTAATTTCTTCTGACATTTTCAGTAAAATGTCTGTTTTTTTCCAAATGTTACGACACAGAATTTATCCCTTCACATACAAAACATGGTAGAGTCTTACCAAGATTTAATGACCTCATTCATCATTCAAGAATTATATGCTGCTGCTGCTGCTAAGTCGCTTCAGTTGTGTTCAACTCTGTTGCGACCCCATAGACGGCAGCCCACCAGGCCTCCCTGTCCCTGGGGTTCTCCAGGCAAGAGCACTGGAGTGGGTTGCCATTTCCTTCTCCAATGCATGAAAGTGAAAAGTGAAAGTGAAGTCACTCAGTCATGTCTGACTCTAGCTACCCCATGGACTGCAGTCTACCAGGCTCCTCCATCCATGGGATTTTCCAGGCAAGAGTACTGGAGAGGGGTGCCATTGCCTTCTCCAGAATTATATGCTAAGGAACTGCTATGCATTGGTTCTTGTTCTTTTGTCGCTCAGTCATGTTTGACTTTTTGTCACCCCATGGACTGTAGTTCGCCAGGCACCTCTGCCCACGGGGATTTCCAGGCAAGAATACTGGAGTGGTTTGCCATTTCCATCTCTAATGTGCTGGTTACTGGACTGGGAATTTCATTTTAATAACTTCATGTTGTCTGTACCTTATTCGTAAGGTTGGTACTATTTTCCACACTTGTTGAGAAGGGAGAACTCATCTAGGAATTCCCTGCATTCTTTACACAGAGCAAAAGTTTTCAATAAGAGAAATGAAAGGACGTAATATATCAAAATTTACTATGATAGACGAGTTTTAATATAACCCCAGTGAACCTATTTGCAGAGCAGCAATGGAGACGCAGACATAGTGAACAAATTGCAGACACAGTGGGGGAAGGAGAGCGTGCGATGAATTGAGAGTATAGCACTGGAACGTATACATTACCATATGTAAGACAGATAGCCAGTAGGAACTTGCTGTATGAGGCAGGGAGCTCAAATCCAGCTCAAACCTGTGACAACCTAAAGGCGGGTGACGGGGGTGGGAGGAAGGTTCAAGAGGGAGGGAACATATGTATACCTATGGCTGGTTCATGTTGACGTGTGGCAGAAACCAACACAACATTGTAAAGCAATTATCCTCCAATTAAAATAAAAGGATTAAAAAACGATAACCCCAGGGTTAGCATGCTACCCTCTTCCTGAAGAAACACCACTAACACAGTATACATATTCTGTACACATGGCTTTGAATAAATCTTGGCTTTAAGGTGACGTGGCAAGGGAAGAATGACTGGGCATCTACTTGGCAGTGACTCTGTGAAGCTAGTCTATCAGGTCCCATGCTCCAAATCATGTCCCTCTCTTGTCCACCTGCAGTCACAATGACCAGTCAGCCCACCATCAGAGCCAATGCTGTGTCCAGGGCTGTGGAGTAGACCCACAAAGGGTGAGGTATAAGTCTAAGGCTCAAAATAGTTGTTTCTTTATGCGGTGAGTATGAATCTAATATGCATGGAACAGGTGGTGACAATGGTGAGGAACATCCACAGTGCACGGAGGGTTCTGAGAAGAAAGACATCAGACAGGCTGGGATGGACTACCTGGTGTGTGAAGGTGGTGGGCCTGGGATCTTGCATAAAGGGAGAGATGGGTGTGAACTGTTCACAGGCAGGAGAAAGCAGGAAGGCATTCTAGGTGAGGACAGAGTCACTGACAAAAGTTCAACATGAACTGAATGTCTCTGGGTCCTGAGCCAAGGTCCCCAGACAGGCTGCTTCAGTCACGGGTGAGCTTAGACCACCCTTGGGCAGCAGCTGAGCTTGGACTTCATCCCTTAGACATCAGAAAGATGTAGGAGGAAAACATTCAATTCAGCAAATATGGGTTTCCTGTTTTCCAGTATGATCTTAACGCTGGGGCTACAAAACAGAATCAAATGTAATCCCCACTTTCCCGGAGCTCCTTGTTGGGTGGTGAAGGCTGATGTGTAAACTGGTGAGAAGCACAGAACCGTCCATGAGGACAATAACATAAGTATAGTAGGAAAGAGCTCAGGGAAGGAAGGAATACATTCCTAATTGGGGGTTGGGGCAGAAAAGCCTCCTCAAGGAGGTGACATCTTCTCTGGGGGCAGACGGTGCACAGGCCAGCAAGGCTGGTGGTGGGGGAGGTCCCAGCAGAACACACATGTCAGGGACATCAAGGTGGACTTGACCTGAGGGAAACCAGAAGAACGAAACCAGACAAGAAGTTACTTCGTGATCCAGCTAGGAAATACACGCATGATCCAAGGTATGCGGAAGGGCCTTGGGGAAAAAGAGAATAAAGGACCTACACTTTCATTTCCTGGAGGCTTTAGCTGGATGACAATGTTCTACAACCAAAAACCAGAGCGTGAATTAAAATGCATTGACCTTGTCAGTACTTGCGATGTTACTGTCAATCATTTCAAGGCACAGGGCTGAAGGGGGCTCGCTTTCATAACTAAGTTCACAAGCTTCCTGCACACTCTGGGTTCTTCCATCATGCGCTCTTGGTGGACACTGCTGCCCTTGGACATGTGCTCCACAAGGAGAAGTCAGCTCACTTGGGTTCCTCTTTCCTCACATGCAATTTTTCATCAAGTTCTGTGCTACATGTCCTGAAACCTCCTTTGACCTAATCAACTGTTCTTTACTTTCATTCTTTTTTTCCCCCCAAGGTGCATAGCTTGGGGGATCACAGTTCCCTGACAAGGGATCAAACCCAGGCCCTTGACAGTGAAAGCATGGAATCCTAAGCATTGGACCATCAGGGAATTCCCCACTTTCTTTTTTTTTGGGCAAAAAATAATTTTATTCAATTTTATATCAATGCTCTAGTCTGTAGAAATGCTGGATGTTATGATTAACAGATGGAAGTAGATGTGTAAAAGTTAATTCCCTTTATGATTTTCTAAAAAATTTAAAACATTCTAAATTTTATATTGGAGTAGGGGATTGCAAAAGCATCAGACACAACTCAGTGACTAAGCACATACAGTTGATTTACTAAGTGAATTAAGTCAAAGACAAATTTCATACTATATCATTTATATGTGAAATCTTAAAAAAACGATACAAATGAACTTATTTATAGGACAGAAACAGACTCATTAAAAAACAAACTTATGGTTGTCAAATGGGAAAGGTTGAGGGTGGGAGGGATAAATTAGGAGTCTGGGATTAAGAGATACACACTCAGTTCAGTTCAGTTGCTCAGTTGTGTCTGACACTCTGTGACCCCATGAACAGCAGCACTCCAGGCCTCCCTGTCCATCACCAACTCCCAGAGTTCACTCAGACTCACATCCATCGAGTCAGTGATGCCATCCAACCATCTCATCCTCTGTCATCCCCTTCTCCTCCTGCCCTCAATCCTTCCCAGCATCAGGGTCTTTTCAAATGAGTTGGCTCTTCTCCTCAGGTGGACAAAGTACTGGAGCTTCAGCTTCAGCATCAGTCCTTCCAAAGAACACCCAGGACTGATCTTTAGGATGGACTGGTTGGATCTCTTTGCAGTCCAAGGGAGTCTCAAGAGTCTTCTCCAACACCACAGTTCAAAAGCATCAATTCTTTGGTGCTCAGCTTTGTTTATAGTCCAACTCTCACATCCATACATGACCACAGGAAAAACCATAGCCTTGACTAGACGGACCTTTGTTGGCAAAGTAATGTCTCTGCTTTTCAATGTGCTGTCTAGGTTGGTCATAACTTTCCTTCCAAGGAGTAAGCGTCTCTTAATTTCATGGCTGCAATCACCATCTGCAGTGATTTTGGAGCCCCCCAAAATAAAGTCAGTCACTGTTTCCACTGTTTCCCCATCTATTTGCCATGAAGTGATGGGACCAGATGCCATGATCTTAGTTTTCTGAATGTTGAGCTTTAAGTCAACTTTTTCACTCTCCTCTTTCACTTTCATCACTACTATATATAAAATAGATAATCAACAAAAGACCTACTGTATACCACAGGGAAATCTACTCAATACTTTGCAATAACTTACATGTGAAAATAATTTGAGAAAGAATATATATATATATATTCATATATATATATGCCTACGCAAAACTTTTAAACGGTCTAGAACATGGAGCAAACTGTGTGCTCCACGGAGTTTCCAGTATGGTTGCTTTGTCAACTGAATCCCTTCTTGGTCTTTTAGTACTTAGTGCAACTCCAGCCCGATTATGAGGTGTTTATATTGTGCTACACACTATTCTTGCAGGATTTTTTTTCTTCCACTTTTGGTGAATGGGTTTGTTTATCAGTGGTATGAAAAGAAAAAGATGACTATCACTCAGTGCAGTGAACACCCATTCTGCATGCTGTTTTTGTGCCGAGGATGAGCACAGAATGTAAACGTGCCGTTGAAACCATATGCACTTTCAACATGGCAGACCAAGCTACAGTCTTTTACCCCAGATAATTACAAAGACTCCTAACTCCAGTGTCTGAGGTGGTAGGTACTAAATAAATATTACCTTAATTAACGAATAATTTATTGCTCATGGGAACTGCTAAGCAAGACTCTAGGAGGTGGTACAGAGAATAATGCTCATATGAGTTGTTTTTAATTGAAGCTGAGTTGCACATATGGCTTTAATGGGCAAGTTCTGGACAATAACTCATACTGATCATGTCCTTGAATTAAAAACATGCCAAAGTTACCAACAATAAATCTAAAACGTACATCCTGTATCTACAGTTATTTAATAATTTTTTTCTATAGTGATCTGAAGGGCTAAGCACTTTGCTAGGATCTACCTCGTCCCCTCCAAGAAGAAAAATTAGGTTATCAGTTAGGGATCTGTACACATTTCCATACACAGTGCATTCCAGAGGAATGTGAAACTTCCATAACTCTCAGGTACCAAAGATGCTGGGCCTTCCATTTTCTTAAGAGATCAGATCAGATCAGATCAGTCACTCAGTCGTGTCCGACTCTTTGCGACCCCATGAATCACAGCACGCCAGGCCTCCCTGTCCATCACCAACTCCCGGAGGTCACTCAGACTCACATCCATCGAGTCAGTGATGCCATCCAGCCATCTCATCCTCTGGCGTCCCCTTCTCCTCCTGCCCCCAATCCCTCCCAGCATCAGAGTCTTCTCCAATGAGTTAACTCTTCGCATGAGGTGGCCAAAATACTGGAGTTTCAGCTTTAGCATCATTCCTTCCAAAGAAATCCCAGGGCTGATCTCCTTCAGAATGGACCGGTTGGATCTCCTTGCAGTCCAAGGGACTCTCAAGAGTCTTCTCCAACACCACAGTTCAAAAGCATCAATTCTTCGGCGCTCAGCCTTCTTCACAGTCCAGCTCTCACATCCATACATGACCACAGGAAAGACCATAGCCTTGACTAGGCGAACCTTTGTTGGCAAAGTGATGTCTCTGCTTTTGAATATGCTATCATAACTTTCCTTCCAAGGAGAGCGTCTTTTAATTTCATGGCTGCAGTCACCATCTGCAGTGATTTTGGAGCCCAGAAAAATAAAGTCTGACACTGTTTCCACTGTTTCTCCTTCTATTTCCCATGTAGTGATGGGACCAGATGCCATGATCTTAGTTTTCTGAATGTTGAGCTTTAAGCCAACCTTTTCACTCTCCACTTTCACTTTCATCAAGAGGCTTTTGAGTTCCTCTTCACTTTCTGCCATAAGGGTGGTGTCATCTGCATATCTGAGGTTATTGATATTTCTCCCAGCAATCTTGATTCCAACTTGTGTTTCTTCCAGTCCAGCATTTCTCATGATGTACTCTGCATATAAGTTAAATAAACATGGTGACAATATACAGCCTTGACGTACTCCTTTTCCTATTTGGATCCAGTCTGTTGTTCCATGACCAGTTCTAACTGTTGCTTCCTGACCTGCATACAGATTTCTCAAGAGGCAGATCAGGTGGTCTGGTATTCCCATCTCTTTCAGAATTTTCCACAGTTTCTTGTGATCTACACAGTCAAAGGCTTTGGCATAGTCAATAAAGCAGAAATAGATGTTTTTCTGGAACTCTCTTGCTTTTTCGATGATCCAGTGGATGTTGGCAATTTGAACTCTGGTTCCTCTGCCTTTTCTAAAACCAGCTTGAACATCAGGAAGTTCACGGTTCACATATTGCTGAAGCCTGGCTTGGAGAATTTTGAGCATTACTTTACTAGCCTGTGAGATGAGTGCAATTGTGCAGTAGTTTGAGCACTCTTTGGCATTGCCTTTCTTTGGGATTGGGATGAAAACTGACCTTTTCCAATCTTGTGGCCACTGCTGAGTTTTCCAAATTTGCTGGCATATTGAGTGCAGCACTTTCACAGCATCATCTTTCAGGATTTGGAATAGCTCCACTGGAATTCCATCACCTCCACTAGCTTTGTTCGTAGTGATGCTTTCTAAGGCCCACTTCACTTCACATTCCAGGATGTCTGGCTCTAGGTCAGTGATCACACCATCATGATTATCTGGGTCGTGAAGCTCTTTTTTGTACAGTTCTTCTGTGTATTCTTACCACCTCTTCTTAATATCTTCTGCTTCTGTTAGGTCCATACCATTTCTGTCCTTTATCGAGCCCATTTTTGCATGAAATGTTCCTTTGGTATCTCTGATTTTCTTGAATAGATCCCTAGTCTTTCCCATTCTGTTGTTTTCCTCTATTTCTTTGCATTGATCATTGAAGAAGGCTTTCTTATCTCTTCTTGCTATTCTTTGGAACTCTGCATTCAGATGTTTATATCTTTCCTTTTCTCCTTTGCTTTTTGCTTCTCTTCTTTTCACAGCTATTTGCAAGGCCTCCCCAGACAGCCATTTTGCTTTTTTGCATTTCTTTTCCATGGGGATGGTCTTGATCCCTGTCTCCTGTACAATGTCACGAACCTCATTCCATAGTTCATCAGGCAGTCTATCTATCAGATCTAGGCCCTTAAATCTATTTCTCACTTCCACTGTATAATCATAAGGGATTTGATTTAGGTCATACCTGAATGGTCTAGTGGTTTTCCCTACTTTCTTCAATTTCAGTCTGAATTTGGCAATAAGGAGTTCATGGTCTGAGCCACAGTCAGCTCCTGGTCTTGTTTTTGCTGATTGTATAGAGCTTCTCCATCTTTGGCTACAAAGAATATAATCGATCTGATTTCGGTATTGACCATCTGGTGATGTCCATGTATAGAGTCTTCTCTTGTGTTGTTGGAAGAGGGTATTTGCTATGACCAGTGCATTTTCTTGGCAAAACTCTGTTAGTCTTTGTCCTGCTTCATTCCATATTCCAAGGCCAAATTTGCCTGTTATTCCAGGTGTTTCTTGACTTCCTACTTTTGCATTCCAGTCCCCTATAATGAAAAGGACATCTTTTTTGGGTGTTTTCTTAAAGGGCCTTCCAATTTCTTCTTTTCTTCCATCACCCCAGGACATAGGAAATTAATTATCAGGCAATCTCTCTGGGTAGAAACTAAATGTAACTAGGAACACAAAATAACTGTCTACATAACTTATTTATATGAAAAATATCGAATTATGACATTCAAATTCTGAAACACTAATCCCTAAGTGAACAGATCAAGATTTAACTTCAACAATGATTTACAGTGTTTCTCTAGAAGTAGATTTAGATTTTTGATTAAGAAATTGATATTATCAAATTCAGGCAAAGGTGCTTTGTTTTGTACATAATACAGAAGAGTATAAATCAGTTGTTTAGTTGCTAAGTTGTGTCCTACTCTTGTGACCCCATAGAATGTACCCTCCCAGGCTTCTCCGCCATGGAATTCTCCAGGCAAGAATACTGAACTGGGTTGCATGCAATCTTCCCAACCCAGGGATCAAACCTATGCCTCCTGCATTGGCAGGTGGAGTCTTCATCACTGAGCTATTGGTTTTTGTTATTTGGAATCAAAACAGCTTAACTAGTAAATCACAGCTCTTATAAGAGGTGACTTGAAGCAGCCAGCTCATGTCAACCAAAGCTGAGGTCAGAAATGCTGAATTGTCACTATGCACATAAGTATTTGTTACTGCCCAATCCAATCTTCTGACAAAGCACGATGGTCACTAAGCATGATTCAGAAGACTACCAGATGCTAAGAACTTTCTGGAAGCCTTCCTCATACATGTTTCTGCCTAGGGTTGACACAGACTTATTACCAGTTACAACAAAGTCCCCTCACTGCAGTGGAAACCAAAGTCTGGGAGAAGGCCACTGGCACTGTGCTCAGGAAAGCTTTGGTGATACGAATGCCAGAGGTTCATAAAAATCAGGGTCTTTACAGAGACATTCCACGTGGCACACTGACATTCTGTGCTCGTCCGCAGCACAGAAACAGCATGCAGAGCGGGTATTCACTGCACTGGGTGATAGTCATCTTTTTCTTTTCATACCACTGACGAACAAACCCATTCATCAAAAGTGGAAGAAAAAAAAAATCCTGCAAGAATAGTGTGTAGCACAATATAAACACCTCATAATCGGGCTGGAATTGCACTGAGTACTAAAAGACCAAGAAGGGATTCAGTCGACAAAGCAAACATACTGGAAATCCCGTGGAGCACACAGTATGCTCCATGTTCTAGACTGTTTAAAAATTCTCGAGGCATCTATGATAGTTACTCAGCTGTGTCTGACTCTTTGCAACCACCTGGATTCTAGCCTGCCAGGCTCCTCTGTCCATGGAATTCCCCAAGCAAGAGTACTGGAGTGCGTAGCCATTCTCTTCTCCAGGGGATCTTCCTAAACTAGGGATCAAACCCAGGTTTCCTGCATCACAGATTCTTTACCATCTGAGGCATCAGGGATGCCCATGGCATCTATAAATATTTTCAGAAGTACTTTCACCTTACTAAAACACCGTTTTGTAAAAAAGCATCATCTAGGGCATTGCATAAGTCTTAGATTTCCCCCTTTGAGTTCTGAATATTCACAGGACCAGGCAAATTGTCTTTAATCATGTACATTATTTTTTAGGCAAATAGTTTACAGTAATACAGTAATACTGAAAAGATGGTGTTTTGCCCTAAAGACATGTGAACCTGAAATGAGAATCCCACTGCTGCTGCTGCTGCTGCTGCTGCTGCTGCTGCCAAGTCGCTCCCGTCGTGTCCGACTCTGTGTGACCCCATAGATGGCAGCCCACCAGGCTCTGCTGTCCCTGGGATTCTCCAGGCAAGAACACTGGAGTGGGTTGCCATTTCCTTCTCCAATGCATGAAAGTGAAAAGTAAAAGTGAAGTCGCTCAGTCATGTCAGACTCTAGCGACCCCATGGACTGCAGCCCACCAGGCTCCTCCGTCCATGGGATTTTCTTGGCAAAAGTACTGGAGTGGGGTGCCATTGCCTTCTCCCACTAGTGAGATTTAAATAAATTAAATATTATTTGTACAGGGGATCTGGATGACTTCACCACATGCATTAAAAAAAAGGATGGGATGGGGTGTGGTTTCTTTAAGTGGAGAGTAATGAGCTTGGGTATTCAGATACTTTTTGCCACAGATACTTCAATAAAAAGAGCTAATGCAAATGTGTCAACAGTTCCTTGCAATGATTCACATGTATGAAAACTTGCCTTCCAGGCTTCTCCTTGATAAGATTTTTAAAGTTTTATTTCTTGTTGCTCTTGATTATTGGAAAAAGGTGATAGTGCCCCTCTATTATATATTAATCGGGTTTCTTGGGAGGATCTTTTTTCCCTTACTCTGAGTTGCATGGCTGACTCAGGAGAACAACCTTGTTTATATACACAATAAACTTCAAGTCCATTTAACAGAGATAAAACTCGATCTCCAATCCTCATCGTCTGAGTCCATGACAATCAGAAGGGATAAGAAAGAGAGGGAAGGATAAAAGGTGTTTTCTTTTCCACTGCTGCAGAGTCTAAAAATGTAAAGACTAGAGAGATGGCAAAACTTTTAGAAATAATGACCGAATTATCATCTGTTTACCACATCATTTTGTCAACTCTATAGGATAATGATGCTTTTAATGTATTTCTCTGTGGGCCAAAATGGAAGAGGGAACTGTGGGCAGAATTTCCTGTGCATGCCTCTGAACATTATAATGAATTGCTGTACCACATTCAATTCTTGCAACTCTCAGGCACCTTACTGCTCATGAAGGAGAATGAAAGAGATGCCATCAGATTCAGATGACTCGTCCAAAGTCACATGAGCAACGAGTGACAAATTTGGTCCAAGGCCGACCCACTGCACCTTCCACTGCATTCCTCCGCCTCATCATCCCAGTGGCATTTACATCACCTCCTAGACTTTCAATATGCTCCCCTTCTGAAGAGTGAAGTAGTGATTGATGCTCTCTGGAAGGCATTTCTATTGCATTTTTATTCATTACATTTCTAGGAAGTCTAAAGCCTGTAGAGAACCCAGTGACTCAGGGGTAAAGAAACTGCATGCAATGCAGCAGAGTCTGAAGACACAAGTTTGATCCCTGGGTTGGGAAGATACCCTGGAGGAGGAAATGGCAATCTGCCCCAGTATTCTTGCAGGAAAAATCCCATGGATGGAGTAGCCTGGCCAGCTGCAGTCCTTGGGGTCACAAAGAGTTGGACACAACTGAGCGCGAGCAACCTGGTAATGGTTCTTAAAGGTGATGTTCACTGGACTTCCCAGGTGTCTCAGGGGTAAGGAATCTGCCTGCCAGTTCAGGAAACACAGGAGACATGGGCTGGATTCCTGGGTTGGGGAGATCCCCTGGAGGAGGGCATGGCAACCCACTCCAGTATTCTTGCCTGGAGAATCCCATGGACAGAGGAGCCTGGCAGGCTATAGTCCATGGGGTCACAAAGAGTCGGATATGACTGAAGCAACTGAGCACTGTAGACGTTAACCTATTCGTCTGGGCCATCTATCTGGGCACAGTGGTTATGAATAGCATCACTATTGTTATTATAGGTGGGGAAATTAGAGTGAGCCCTGGTAATCAGGAACATCAGTAAGAGAGTGGCAGTTTGGACCAGAAACCTTGCCACCTAATACATAATCCAGAGCCCCAGCCACTAAATCTTGCTTTTTGTGATATGGTAAAACTCACAAGGCCAGGCTCCTATTAATCTTTAATGAAACCAAATGTCAACTATACTCTTCTGGGTCATCATTCAGTTTCTAGCGTAATATTCAGTACATATTCAATCCTAAGACCACACATACATAAAGGTTGAAAGAAAATCCAATTTCCTTCTATAATTACATAAATTATTTTAACATGTCACAACAATTTTATATGAGAAAGGAAAATGAATTTATCCATCAATTTGTGCTCACATTTATTTTTCTCTCCTTAAGGAGTTGATCCCCTAACATTGTAGATTAATTATTTTTTTTCCTTAAAGAATTCTTAAAAAGAGTGATGTCATTCTGATAAATGTTCCCTTCTCTGTTCATCAGGGGCAGATGTTTACTTCTGCCTAGAGAGCCAATCTAACGCTCTGTGACCATGAGGGGAGCATGACAAACATAAGCAACTTGTGTCTCTGCTCAACTCAGTTCGAGAGGAGGCTTCTTCCCAAGTTTACAAATGCACAGCAAACATAAAAATTAGCTATTTAGGGTTTATATAGGTATCCCAATAATCCCTAATGTTATTACTAATCAGCCTCCTATTTTATTTGAATCTCGATCAAAAAGCTATCTTCTGTGCAGTCACTTAAGAAAAATAAAAATGAATTCAGGAAAACACACATATCAAGGTTGGGCTACAAGCTCTCATATCTGGGCTATTAAGTGTCTCAACATATGAGACACCCATTTCATGTAATGGACATTGGATGGTTGAAAACCAAAATAAAAATTAAAAGTATACTAACCATTCCATGTCTCCATGAATACCCTTTCTCAGTCTGGAATTTGCTCCTACTTTTCATTCTTACCAGGAGTACTCTTGGGTATCCTCTAAGGCTCAGCAGAAGGGTCACTTCCTTAGGGCCATCCAGGCTGTGTGCTATGCAGCTTGAACACCGCCTCCTCCTGGTCAGAGGGCATTTAAATAGCTCCTCTATGAAACCAGCATTTCTTGCTTGGTCCTTAACAAGGCTTCCCTAGTGACTCAGACAGTAAAGAGTCTCCCTGTAAGGCAGGAAACCTGGGTCTGATTCCTGGGTCGGGAAGATTCCCTGGAGACAGGCATGGCAACCCACTCCAGTATTCTTGCCCGGAGAATCCCATGGGCAGAGGAGCCTGGTGGGCTACAGTCCATGGGGTCGCAAAGAGTTGGACATGGCTGAATGACTAACCACCACCTGCCTAAGGTGGTGCACTCTTTGACGGGTGGTCAAACATATTTTCTGTCTGTCCTTCACCTTGAACATCCCCCTCTTTGCTTCTCAAACAGGTGAGCCCAGAATGTTTGGCAAATGCAGCACAGAGACCCTTCCAGCTGTAAAATACTTAGGTGCAGAGAACCAACGGCCTTGTATAGGTGATGTCACCCACCCTGGCCACCTCAATGTAAAATAGACCCATGAAACCTGCTTTTGGGAAGCTGTTTTCCCCACCCCAGAGTATAACTGACAATTTGCCTTGTAAATTGTGCTTTGCTATCCCCTGGAGGAAGAAATCGCAGTCCACTCTAGTATTCTTGCTTGGGGCATCTCATGGACAAGGAGCCTGGCGGGCTGCAGTCTACTTGGTAGTGAAGAGTCAGACAAGACTGAGCCACTGAACACACACATCCAGGTATAAGATATTATACCTGGATGTGTGTGTAATTTTTAAAGGATAAACTGTCTTGTGTCACAAAGACAACTTGAAATAATGAACACATGGTATATGTAATAACATATTTGATCCACTTCAATGAAAACATGCTTAAAGAAAGCACTCTCAGAAATCAGCAGGTGATGCAACTACCCAGTTGGTGTCTAATTTGTAGATGAGCATAGTACTAAAAAAATTCAGTATAGATGAATGTATCAGTTAACATAATGGACATCCAAACACTTTATTGTAACTACTACAGTGACTGTGAGGACCAGAGAAGGTACCGCATCTACCCAGGTAGGAATATTGGCCAGCAACGCAGATGGAAGGAAAGGAAGAGAGACAGGTCAAAGAGACTTATATATACTCTTTGTTTAAAATGTGGGATCACCTTCAAATTATTTATATGGACAGAAATGTTCTTTAAAAGAACAATTTAAATTCTTTGCAACCCCATGGACTATAGCTCACCAGGTTTATCTGTCCATGGGATTTTCAGGCTAGAATACTGGAATGGGTTGCCATGTGCTTCTCCAGGGGATCCTCCTGACTCAGAGATTGAATCCATGTTCTCCTGCATTAGCGGATTCTTTACCCACTGAGCCACTGGGGAAGCCATTCGAGTGATCAAATGTTATCCACAGCTGCATGGATTCTATGCTATTGTCTACGTAACTCTGTTATCAATTCTCCTCTTGTCCTCTAGCTTCTAAGTCATGTATTTAGCTTCCATTTTGTCCTGTACCCACCAAAAGCAGAAATCATTACCTTCCAGGCCCACCAGAGAGAAGGTGTTTATAGAAGGAACTGATCACCATCGAACACTATTCTCAAGATTTTTTCAAGGGAGGCAAATTAGGGTGTTTGCATCAAACCCTCAAGAACATAAGCCTATTCATCATTTTTCTCCCATCAGCCATCAGATTTCCACTTCTCTCTTCTTTCCAGGTCTACCCGCCACCTCATCCCCCCACTCCCCTGCATCAATTATTTCTTTTCCAATAACAGCATTTCAGGACCATCTCAAGTTTACTCCAAAATTTCATTTCAATGTTTGCACACACACACACACAAAGGTACCCCAGCTAACAGGCTATGCGTCTCAGAAGACATTTTGGCATGATCCTTTTTAAACTGGATTATATCTTGGCCTTTCCAGGTGGCTCATGGTAAAGAATCCGTCTGCTAATGCAGGAGATGAAAGAGTTGTGGCTTTAATCCCTGAATCAGGAAGATCCCCTGTAAGAAAAATGGCAACCCACTCCAGTATTCTTGCCTGGGAAATCCCAGGGACAGAAGAGCATGGTGGGCTATAGTCCATGGGGTCACAAAGAGTCAGGCATGACTGAGCACATACACCTTGAAGACTAATCCACTTTTCCAACTAACTCCAGTATTCATCCTAAGGTTAATTCCAGTGAATTCAAGTTTTCTTATCTCCAGGCACCTAAAAATTGGTAGGGTTTTTCTGGTGTGGGTCAGGGAGGAGGTGGCATATTATATTACAAATCCAATTAAAAGGCTTTAAAGTTATAAATGCCCAATTCTACACTTATTTCCAAAATAACCAGTAGTAATCTTCTTTCAGAACTTAGGAGCATCTGTATAGAGACCATTTCCTTTTCAGACAAGTATTTAGATCTTCTTGTCACATAAAGGATGGAAAGCCCTCACTCTAAATTAATCTGAGGACGACCACTCCAAGTGGAGTTAAACCAAGTAAGTAAGACAGGTTGTCAACTGCAGTGGTTAGATGGCCAGAGATTCAAGTTCCCAGAGGTTACTCAAGGGTCAGGGGAAATTTCTTTGCTCAATTTGAGGCTGTGCATCATATTTTGAATTGAGTATAAATAGCTTTAAATGTGGGGAAGGCAATGGCACCCCACCCCAGTACTTTTGCCTGGAAAATCCCATGGATGGAGGATCCTGGTAGGCTCCAGTCAATGGGGTTGCTAAGAGTCGGACACGACTGAGCGACTTCACTTTCACTTTTCACTTTCATGCATTGGAGAAGGAATGGCAACCCACTCCAGTGTTCTTGCCTGGAGAATCCCAGGGACGGGGGAGCCTGGTGGGCTTCCGTCTATGGGGTCGCACAGAGTTGGACACAACTGAAGCGACTTAGCAGCAGCAGCAGCTTTAAATGAGACAATGACTTTAATACCAAAAATCCCCCCCAGAAGTTTGAGAAGCATATTTATCCTCTGTCAACTTTAAAACAAAATGGGATAAAAATGCCTGATTAGCAGCCACTGTTCATTTAGTCTTACACCTGTTCTCTGGAGTGGGCCTTTACACTGGGCAGAGACCACAGCCCCTGGATTTGTCATCATGTAAGAAACCGTGGTGCCCTTTCTTTGTGTGATGGAGTCAGTGGTGGGTGGCCCACTAAGCTATGCATGCAAACGTGGATTCGTGGAAAAGGATGCTTTCTGAAATTCAGTGAGCTGCTCAAGAATGAGCTCAAATGACACTCCCAAACATCTAAAGTGAGGTGCAAAGATAAGTTCAGTCTTTTCTCTGAGGAATCAGGTAACTCCTGGAGCATGAAAAACAGATTATTGACAAGCTCGTCTGGATCCACAGCAGTGCATTATGGGGAAGCAATGGAAAGGATCAACTATTGCAGAGGATAAATCACCTTTATTCTTCACCATAAACTTGTGACACTAAGTACAGACTTGTTTCAGTGTATTTGGTGTGTATGCATATAAGCGTGTATGTGTATGTAATTTCTCACATACATACATATATATATGTGGGTGTGTGTGTGTGCATATACATAAATAGGCATTCTTCATTTATTTTTAATTTAGACCTATCTACACATTATCAAACAAAGCACAATTTCTCTTGTATTTAGATCTATTTTATGCATTATTCTTTCCTCTAATACACTTTTACATTTCATTTAGCAGTAAACAACTGAAGTATTACATATCCATAGAAGACAATTATCCTAACTGTTCTAATTATCTTGTAACACTTGCTCTTTTTTCCTTAACTGTGTGGGTATACAAATGTTTGCATTCTTCAAGAAAGAAAAAAATGTAGACAGAAAAGACAATTCTTTTTTAACAGTTCACTAATCTAGGAGAATATCACTTTTTCAAAAACCAGAAATCTTTGAAATGACAAAATATGAAAAATAAAATTTCCAGTCAAAAGGGTGCCTAATTACAATAAATAACTTAATTACTAGCTTAACACAGGCTTTCTAAATAAAATATATACATATATGCATATAAACTTAAATATTAACTATTTTATATTATTAAAAGTCTGATTATCTAAATTCCTGGAGACAGGTAAATTTTCAAAAAAGTGGCCCAATATTAATTTCTTGTATTTCAGTCATCATGAAAAGAATTCCTAATTTCCTCAAAATCTACAAAAATAAAATTGTATTCTTCTTATATTTTCTATGTTAAAGAAGAAAAACTGGAATGATACTAAAACCTTAGGGTTTTTTTTTTTTTTTCATTTTAAGTTGAATTTGTTGTTTATGGTGAAATCTTGAATTTCAAGATGGTATGTTTAGATATAATTTTCGCTAATGGATGGAAAAAGAACCCTGCACTTAAAACATATATTCGTACTTTTCTCTTAAAAGGTCTAAGTTTTTAATGCTAAGAAGTATAATCTCTATAAATAGAGTGATGTAACTCCTACAGTTTGATGCTTTTGAAACTACAGAGAAACTTTTAGAAGCCCAAATGGATTTTCTCCTCCAAACGAATATATGGTCATTTCCAATTGTCATTCCAGGAGAAATGGTACTTCTCCATCAGAGGGGTTAACGAAGCGGGGTGGGTCATTTCTAAACTAAAAATGATTGAAATCTTGGATTTTGGCTGCTACAAAGTAAAAGATTCTGCATTTAGTATTATTTTCATACTGCTCTCTGAATATTTTCATGTTGTTGAAAACTGAACCAGTCCTTATAAATGTGAATACACTGAGAATAGTGTTCACATCAAGATCTGTATTTGCTCACAGAGTCAGGCTTCCCTCCTTCTGGACAGAGACCTGCACCCACAGGCAAGTGCTGGGTCTGATAACAAACTTCTGTTCCTATCTCTATGCCCTGACCCTCCCTCCCCAAGGCTACCCACCCTTGAATGGGTAGCCTCCTTTGAATATTACCTATTTGAATATTACCTATTTGTCCATGACCCAGGTAAAATAAAAAAACATGGAGTTAGCGATGGACAGGGAAGCCTGGCGTGCTGCAGTCCATGGGGTCACAGAGTCAGACATGACTGAGCGACTGAACTGAACTGAACTGATTTGAGAAATACACCATTCAATACAAATCCTGATTCCTTTCCAAATACGACAGAGATGTTCATGCCAAGAACAAAGACAATATAATTGGAAGGCTGTAGAATGCCAAAGGGACCCCTGGAAGAAGCAAAGTAACCATTTTAGAAAATTCCTCTCTAGCCATGTATCATAAAAATGGATATCCTTTAGAGTTTCAGGAAACCAAGTAACAACAAAAAAAAAGACATTTCGAAAATAACCCTTAAATTTGAAATAAAAGTAGATGTACTGTTTCCCAGATTTGTATGGAATCAATAAAGAAAATTTTTGTGTCCACACAAAATAAATGATAAGGTCTAATTGCCACTTTGAAAGAGGTGAGAATTCACTACCATGTCATGAGCCACACAGATGAACATTACTGCAGAGCAGTGGTGATCATACGGAAGGATCCCTCAGAGTCCCCAGGAATGCAGAAATGGAAACCACAGCAACAACAAACCGTGATCTTCTTCTCTAAGAGAGGGAAGGTGAAGTGCCAAGGCAAAAATAACATTTCATTTCATACCTATCTCTAGAATTTGGTCATTTTACTATGAGTGATTTTAAGATTAGTGCTCATAAATGTATATTGAACGTGCATGATCAGTCGCTCAGTCATTTCTGACTCTTTGCGACCCCACAGACTGTAGCCCACCAGGCTCTTCTGTCTATGGGATTCTCCAGGCAAGAACACTGGAGTGGGTTGCCATATCCCCCTCTAGGGGATCTTCCAGACCCAGGGATCAAACCTATGTTCTCCTGCACTCCTGCATCGGCAAGTAGCTTCTTTACCACTGAGCCACGGGCTTCCCTGGTAGCTCAGCTGGTAAAGAATCTGCCTGCAATGCAGAATATCCTGGTTCAATTGCTGGGTTGGGAAGATCCCCTGAAGAAGGAGTAGGCTACCCACTCCAGTATTCCTGGGCTTCCCTGGTGGCTTAGCTGGTAAAGAATCCGCCTGCAATGCGGGAGACCTGGGTTTGATCTCTAGTTTGGGAAGATCCCCTGGAGAAGGGAAAAGCTACCCACTCCAGTATTTTGGCCTGGAAAATTCCATGAACTGTATAGTCCATGGGGTTGCAAAGAGTCAGACATGACTGAGCGACTTATACTTTCACTCACCTTCTTCTTTTAATGGTGAAAGAGCACACCATTTATGGTGTGCCATTAAAATGGTGAAACAGCACGCTCTTCACAAACCAGCGTGCTGTTAACATTCGATCATTAGCTGTGTTACAAACATGGTACGTTGCTCCTGATCTCTCCACTGAATTCCTTAGCCACCCTAAACCCTGCGGATCCTCCCGTATAATAATATTTACTAACAGCTCAAGGATGCGCTTGCACTGGAAAGTTCAGATGGAAGAGCCAGAGTAGGAAATTTTTGAAACAAATTCCATATTTCTATGAAAGTCCCCTCCAAGTTATAATAGTTTACATTGGGCAAAGAGTGACTCAGAGCCAAGAACTGGCAGCAGAACTCACTGGAAATGCTCAAACCTTGAAATGCATCTAAGTTTAAAAGAAACTTACTGGGATGAAGGAAAATGACGCAAAGGTTTTTTTTTTTTTTTTTTTTTTTCCTAGTACTAAAGGTTATAAATGGTTGGCTGAAAACATCAGAAAACATCCTGGTCAGTCTCTCTCTTGCAAGGAAAGACTTTTTGTTTTCCCAACACCCTGCCGGCAGGCAGCCCAGGTCCAGAAGTTTGGGTCATCCATATGTCAGCTGTGGTTTTCCATTGCCAACGTTTGTCTCCAGTTTACCAACGTTTGTCTCCAGTTTACCTTCCAGCCTGAACTATATACAGTCTACACCCACTTCTATCTCTCCTTGTATGATTTAAACCCAACCCAACTCACCCTGGTCTACAGGGCCAAATATTTCTCTGGTCTTTTCCAGAAAACTTGTTCTATTGGAACTATTTCCTTTATTTCAGCCTGGGTTTTCCCAAATCCAAAGACTCCTCCTGAATACCATGCCAAGTCGCTTCAGTCGTGTCCGACTCTGTGCGACCTCATGGACTGCAGCCCACCAGGCTCCCCCATCCATGGGATTCTCCAGGCAAGAACAGTGGAGTGGGTTGCCATTTCCTTCTCCAATGCATGAAAGTGAAAAGTGAAAGGGAAGTCGCTCAGTCGTATCCGACTGTTCACGACCCCATGGACTGCAGCCTACCAGGCTCCCCCATCCATGGGATTTTCTGGGCAACAGTACTGGAATGGGGTGCCATTGCCTTCTCCCCTGAATACCATGGACTATAGGAAAAGATCTCGGGTTGGGCTCTTCTGCATCTCTTGGATTCTTTGAGACTTTTGATTTTTTTAGTACCACTTAGTTCACATTTAAGATCCTGTTGTCAGATCACATCCACAGCATCCAAACAGCTTCCCAATGAGCCTCCGCTCTGTGTCCAGCTTCCTCCTTCCCTTCACCTCCTACAGCCTACGACTTTGTACCTCTACGAGCCAGATTCATGTCCATCTGACTCAAAGAATGCCAAGTCCCCCCTTGCCTCTTCTTTTTTGGCCTTCATTTCCAGAGGCATCTTTGGCCTCAGAGTATGGGATGTCCAGCATCTCTAGTTTACAACGTACCCACCCCTGCTTCCACCTCTCTCTCCATCTCCAATGAATGATTCTGTGAGCTCTCTGACCCTCTGCATCTGCCCATCCTGCCACACACTGTAACCCAGCCTAGGGAGAATTGTATTACAAATATTTTAATGTTTCCTGCTCAACTTCTACTCTTTGCAACACGAGGAATCCTCCTTCTTAAGTTGAGTCTTGTAACACAAAGTCTGGCTGGCTATGAGATGGGTAACATCAAAACCAGGATGGCATGAAAAACTGGGATGGAGAGGATTTGGAAGATGGTGGAGGAATAGGACAGGGAGACCACTTTCTCCACCACAAATTCATCAAAAGAACATTTAAACACTGAGTAAATTTCACAAAACAACTTCTGAATGCCGGCAGAGGACATCAGGCACCCAGAGAAGCAGCCCATTGTCTTTGAAAGGAGGTAGGAAAAATGTAAAAGACAAAAAAAGAGACAAAAGAGGGAGGGACGGAGCTTCGTCCTGGGAACGGAGTCTTAAAAAGAGAGAAGTTTCCAAACACCAGAAACACTCTGACTGCCGAGTCTGTGGCGAGCCTTGGAAGCATAGAGGGCAACATAATAGCGACGAAAAATAAGTAAATAATTAAAACCCACAGATTACGAGCCCAATGATAACTCCACCAGTGGAGAAGCAGCACAGACGCCTGCACCCGCCACTAGCAAGCAGGGGTTGGGCAAGGAGGTGCGGGCTCCACTGCTTAGAGTAAGAATCAGGCCTGAATGCCCCCGAGGGTAATCAGAACGAACTAATTTGGGCTTGCAAACCAGACTGTGGGATAGCGACCATGCAAAAAGCCCCAAGACACCCCGCCAGGCCCGCGAACAGAACAAAGGGCTGAACAGAACTAGCCGGCTGCAGACCATCCCCCTCCGGTGACAGGCAGCCAGAGCCGGAAGGCGGCAATCGCAGTCCCAGAGAGACATTATCTGCTGCTGCTGCCAAGTTCAAGCAGTCTTATTTGCTAACTAAGACTTCTTGGGGTTCTGGACAGTCATCATCCACCTGAGAAGGTGCGCCAGTTGTACACCCAGAAAACTGAGCAGGAAGAACAGGAGAGGCGATAAGTCGCAGTGACCATGCTCACCAAACACCTCATCACCCGAGCTGCTCGGAGCTGGGAAGGGCACAAAACGCAGGCCCAACGGAGTCTGTGCCTCTGAGGACTACCCGAGTGCCTGAACCTGAGCAGCTTAGACCTGGGAGGTGCATGCAGCCCAGGGCTGGCCTCGGACAGTTCCTGGCAAAGCAACCTAGAGCCTGAGCTGTGTGGGCAGGGAGGGTACACGTGCCGTGACCGGGGTCAGGTCCAGTGTGGCTGAGACATTGCAAGCACACGCCAGTGTTATTTGTTTGCAGTGTCCCTCCATCCCCACAGCACGACTTAACAAGTGAGCCCCGCCCCCCGCAAAAAAAAAAGTGTCCACCACCGTCCCCCTTGTGTCAGGGTGGAAATCAGACACTGAAGAGACCAGCAAACAGAAGAAGCTAAAACCAAGGGAACCGCCTTAGAAGTGACAGGTGCAATAGATTAAAACCCTGTAGTTAGTACTGACTCGGAGAAGGCAATGGCACCCCACTCCAGTACTCTTGCCTGGAGAGTCCCATGGACGGAGGAGCCTGGAAGGCTGCAGTCCATGGGGTCACCAGGAGTCGGTCACGACTGAGCGACTTCACTTTCACTTTTCACTTTCATGCATTGGAGAAGGAAATGGCAACCCACTCCAGTGTTCTTGCCTGGAGAATCCCAGGGACAGGGGAGCCTGGTAGGCTGCCGTCTATGGGGTCACACAGAGTCGGACACGACTGAAGTGACTTAGCATAGCATGGTTAGTACCAACTACATAGGAAGGGGCCTATAGATCTTGAGAAATATAAGCTGGACCAAGGAACTATCCGAAAATGAACTGACCCACATTGCCCACACCACCACCAGAGAAAGTCCTAGACATATTTTTACTATTTTTATGATCATTCTTTTCTTTTTTTTTCTTTTTTTTAACTTTTTAAAATTTTTAAGTCTTCTATTACTCCTTTTTCATTTTTATAACCTACTATTACTTTACAAAAAAAGACTATTTTTTAAAGCAAACTTCATATATATATATATTTTTCAATAACTTTTGTGACTTTGTTTTTTTTTTCTTCTTCTTCTTCTTTTCTTTAAT
Source organism: Tragelaphus eurycerus (assembly GCA_935064755.1). Taxonomy (NCBI): domain Eukaryota; kingdom Metazoa; phylum Chordata; class Mammalia; order Artiodactyla; family Bovidae; genus Tragelaphus; species Tragelaphus eurycerus. The sequence continues at coordinate 23,045,842 of CAKXYN010000023.1, forward strand.
ATTGTATTTTTGAAAATCCAACCTCTACTCTAGAATTTTAATCTTTGCTTTTTGGTATTTGTTATCAATTTTGTACCTTTAAGAACCCAATCTTCAGTACCCATTTTTACTTGGGAGACAGATTACTGGCTTGACTGCTCTCTCCTCCTTTGGACTCTCCTTTTTCTCTACCAGGTTGTCTCTGTCTCTTCCCTCCCTCTTCTCTTCTCTACCCAACTCTCTGAATCTCTCTGTGTGTTTCAGACAGTAGAGAACACCTAGGGAACTGATTACTGGCTGGATCTGTCTCTCTGCTTTTCTTTCCCCCTTTTATCCTTCTAGCCACTTCTGTCTCCTTCCTCCCTCTTCTCTTCTCTGTATAACTCCATGAACATCTCTGAGTGGTCCACACTGTGGAGCGCACATGAGGAAGTGATTACTGGCTAGCTTGCTCTCTCCTCTTTTGATTCCACCTGATCTCATTCGGGTAACCTCTAACTCCCTCCTCCCTCTTCTGTTCTCCATGTAACTCTGTGAACCTCTCTGGGTGTCCCTCACTGTGGAGAAACTTTTCATCTTTAACCTAGATGTTTTATCAATGGTGCCATATAGAAGGATAAGTCTTGAGACTACTGTAAAAATAAGACTGAAAACCAGAAGCAGGAGGCTTAAGTCCAAATCCTGAGAACATTAGAGAACACCTGACTTCAGGGAACATTAATCAATAGGAGCTCATCAAACACCTCCATACCTACACTGAAACCAAGCGCCCCCCAAGGACCAACAAGTTCCAGAGCAAGACATGCCACGCAAATTCTCCAGCAACACAGGAACACAGCCCTGAGCTCTAATATACAGGCTGCCCAAAGTTACTCCAAATCCACTGACATCTCATAACTTGTTACTAGACACTTCATTGCACTCCAGAGAAAAGAAATCCAGCTCCACCCACGAGAACACCGACACAAGCTTCCCTAACCAAGAAACCTTGACAAGCCATGGATACAACCCCACCCAGAGCGAGGAAACTCCATAATAAAGAGAACTCTACAAACTGCCAGAATATAGAAAGGCCACCCCAAACTCAGCAATATAAACAAGATGAAGAGACAGAGGAATACCCAGCAAGTAAAGGAACAGGATAAATGCCCACCAAACTAAACAAAAGAGGAAGAGATAGGGAATCTGCCTGATAAAGAATTCCAAATAATGATAGTGAAAATGATCCAAAATCTTGAACTAAAAATGGAATCACAAATAAATAGCCTGGAGATAAGGATTGAGAAAATGCAAGAAAGGTTTAAGAAGGACCTAGAAGAAATAAAAAACAGTCAATATATAATGAATAATGCAATAAATGAGATCAAAAACACTCTGGAGGCAACAAATAGTAGAATAACAGAGGCAGAAGATAGGATTAGTGAAATAGAAGATAGAATGGTAGAAATAAATGAATGAGAGAGGAAGAAAGAAAAATGAATGAAAAGAAATGAGGACAATCTCAGAGATCTCCAGGACAATTTTAAATGCTCCAACATTTGAATCATAGGAGTCCCAGAAGAAGACAAAAAGACCATGAGAAAATACTTGAGGAGATAATAGTTGAAAACTTCCCTAAAATGGGGAAGGAAATAATCACCCAAGTCCAACAAACCCAGAGAACCCCAAACAGGATAAATCCAAGGTGAAACACCCCAAGACACATATTAATCACATTAACAAAGATCAAACACAAAGAACAAATATTAAAAGCAGCAAGGGAAAAACAACAAATAACACACAAGGGGATTCTTATAAGGATAACAGCTGATCTTTCAATAGAAACTCTTCAGGCCAGGAGGGAATGGCAAGACATTCTTAAAGTGATGAAAGAAAATAAGCTACAGCCCAGATTACTGTATCCAGCAAGGATCCCATTCAAATAAGAAGGAGAAATCAAAAGCTTTACAGACAAGCAAAAGCTGAGAGAATTCAGCACCACTAAACCAGTTCTTCAACAAATAAATGCTAAAGGATATTCTCTAGACAGGCAACACAAAAATGGTGTATAAACTCAAACCCAAAACAATACAGTAAATGGCAACAGGATCATATTATCAATAATTACCTTAAACGTAAATGAGTTGAAAGCCCCAACCAAAAGACCAAGACTGGCTGAAAGGATACAAAAACAAGACCCCTATATATGTTGTCTACAAGAGACCCACCTCAAAACAGGGGACACATACAGACTGAAAGTGAAGGGCTGGAAAAAGATATTCTATGCAAATAGAGATCAAAAGAAAGGAGTAGCAATACTCATATCAGATAAAATAGACTTTAAAACAAAGGCTGTGAAAAGAAACAAAGAAGGTCACTACATAATGATCAAAGGATCAATCCAAGAAGAAGATATAACAATTATATATGCACCCAACATTTTTTTTTTTTTTTTTTTGGTCAAGGCTATGGTTTTTCCTGTGGTCATGTATGGATGTGAGAGCTGGACTGTGAAGAAGGTTGAGCGCCGAAGAATTGATGCTTTTGAACTGTAGTGTTGGAGAAGACTCTTGAGAGTCCCTTGGACTGCAAGGAGATCCAACTAGTCCGTTCTGAAGGAGATCAGCCATGGAATTTCCTTGGAAGGAATGATACTAAAGCTGAAACTCCAGTATTTTGGCCACCTCATGTGAAGAGTTGACTCATTGGAGAAGACTCTGATGCTGGGAGGGACTGAGGGCAAGAGGAGAAAGGGACGACAGAGGATGAGATGACTGGATGGCATCACTGACTCGAATGTGAGTCTCAGTGACCTCCGGAAGTTGGTGATGGACAGGGAGGCCTGGCATGCTGCGATTCATGGGGTCGCGAAGAGTCGGACATGACTGAGTGACTGATGTGATCTGATCTGATGCACCCAACATAGGAGCACTGCAATATGTAAGACAAATGCTAACAAGTATGAAAGGGAAAATTAACAATAACACAATAATAGTGGGAGACTTTAATATCCCACTCACACTTATGGATAGATCAACTAAACAGAAAATTAACAAGGAAACACAAACTTTAAATGATACAATAGACCAGTTAGACCTAAGGTCTATTATATCTTTAGGACATTTCACCCCAAAACAATGAATTTCACCTTTTCCTCAAGTGCACACGGAACCTTCTCCAGGATAGATCACATCCTGGGCCATAACTAGCCTTGGTAAAGTCAAAAAAATTGAAATCATTCCAAGCATCTTTTCTGATAACAATGCAGTAAGATTAGATCTCAATAACAGGAGAAAAACTATTAAAAATTCCAACATATGGAGGCAGAACAACATGCTGCTAAATAACCAACAAATCACAGAAGAAATCAAAAAAGAAATCAAAATCTGCATAGAAACGAATGAAAATGAAAACACAACAACCCAAAACCTGTGGGACACTGAAAAAGCAGTGTTAAGGGGAAGGTTCATAGCAATACAGGCATACCTCAAGAAACAAGAAAAAAAAGTCAAATGAATAACCTAACTCTACACGTAAAGCAACCAGAAAAGGAAGAAATGAAGAACCCCAGGGTTAGTAGAAGGAAAGAAATCTTAAAAATTAGGGCAGAAATAAATGCAAAAGAAACAAAAGAGACCATAGCAAAAATCAACAAAGCCAAAAGCTGGTTCTTTGAGAGGATAAATAAAATTGACAAACCACTAGCCAGACTCATCAAGAAACAAAGGGAGAAAAATCAATAAAATTAGAAATGAAAATGGAGAGATCACAACAGACAACCCAGAAATACAAAGGATCATAAGAGGCTGCTATCAGCAATTATATGGCAATAAAATGGACTATGTGGAAGAAATGGACAAATTCTTAGAAAAGTACAACTTTCCAAAACTGGACCAGGAAGAAATAGGAAATCTTAACAGGACCATCACAAGCATGGAAATTAAAACTGCAATCAGAAATCTTCCAGCAAACAAAAGCCCAGGTCCAGACTGCTTCACAGCTGAATTCTAACAAAAATTTAGAGAAGAGCTAACACCTATCCTTCTCAAACTCTTCCAGAAAATTGCAGAGGAAGGTAAACTTCCAAACTCATTCTATGAGGCCACCATCACCCTAATACCAAAACCTGACAAAGATGCCACAAAAAAAGAAAACTACAGGCCAATATCACTGATGAACATAGATGCAAAAATCCTTAACAAAATTCTAGCAATCAGAATCCAACAACACATTAAAAAGATCATACACCATGACCAAGTGGGCTCTATCCCAGGGATGCAAGGATTCTTCAATATCCACAAATCAATCAATGTAATACACCACATTAACAAATTGAAAAAAAAGCCATATGATTATCTCAATAGATGCAGAGAAAGCCTTTGACAAAATTCAACATCCATTTATGATAAAAACTCTCCAGAAAGCAGGAATAGAAGGAACATACCTCAACATAATAAAAGCTGTATATGACAAACCCACAGCAAACATTATCCTCAATGGTGAAAAATTGAAAGCATTTCCCGTAAAGTCAGGAACAAGACAGGGGTGCCCACTCTCACCACTACTATTCAACATAGTTTTGGAAGTTTTGGCCACAGCAATCAAAGCAGAAAAACAAATAAAAGGAATCCAAATTGGAAAAGAAGAAATAAAACTCCCACTGTTTTCAGATGACATGATCCTCTACATAGAAAACCCTAAAGACTCCACCAGAAAATTACTAGAGCTAATCAATGAATATAGTAAAGTTGTAGGATATAAAATCAACACAGAGAAATCTCTTGCATTCCTGTACACTAATAATGAGAAAATAGAAAGACAAATTAAGGAAACAATTTCATTCACCATTGCAACGAAAAGAATAAAATACTTAGGAATATAACTACCTAAAGAAACTAAAGACCTATATATAGAAAACTATAAAACACTGATGAAAGAAATCAAAATGGACACTATTAGATGGAGAAATATACCATGTTCATGGATCAGAAGAATCAATATAGTGAAAATATACTACCCAAAGCAATCTATAGATTCAATGCAATCCCTATCAAGCTACCAACGGTATTTTTCACAGAGCTAGAACAAATAATTTAACAATTTGTATGGAAATACAAAAAACCTTGAATAGCCAAAGCAATCTTGAGAAAAAAGAATGGAACTGGAGGAATTAACCTGCCTGACTTCAGGCTCTACTACAAAGCCACAGTCATCAAGACAGTATGGTACTGGCACAAAGACAGAAATATAGATCAATGGAACAAAATAGAAATCCCAGGGACAAATCCACGCACCTATGGACACCTTATCTTTGACAAAGGAGGCAAGAATATACAATGGAGAAAAGACAATCTCTTTAAGAAGTGGTGCTGGGAAAACTGGTCAAACACTTGTAAAAGAATGAAACTAGAACACTTTCTAACACCATACACAAAAATAAACTCAAAATGGATTAAAGATCTAAACATAAGACCAGAAACTATAAAACTCTTAGAGGAGAACATAGGCAAAACACTCTCTGACATTCATCACAGCAGGATCTTCTATGACCCACCTCCCAGAATATTGGAAATAAAAGCAAAAATAAACAAATTGGACCTAATTAAAATTAAAAGCTTCTGCACAACAAAGGAAACTGTAAGCAAGGTGAAAAGACAGCCTTCAGAAAGGGAGAAAATAATAGCAAATGAAGCAACTGACAAACAACTAATCTCAAAAATATACAAGCAACTCCTACAGCTCAATTCCAGAAAAATAAACGACCCAATCAAAAAATGAGCCAAAGAACTAAATAGACATTTCTCCAAAGAAGACATACAGATGGCTAACAAACACATGAAAAGATGCTCAACATCACTCATTATCAGAGAAATGCAAATCAAAACCACAATGGGGTACCATTTCATTCCAGTCAGAATGGCTGCGATCCAAAAGTCTACAAGTAATAAATGCTGGAGAGGATGTGGATAAAAGGGAACCCTCTTACACTGTTGGTGGGTATGCAAACTAGTACAGCCACTATGGAGAACAGTGTGGAGATTCCTTAAAAAACTGGAAATAGAACTGCCTTATGACCCAGCAATCCCACTGCTGGGCATACACACCGAGGAAACCAGAATTGAAGGAGATACATGTACCCCAGTGTTCATTGCAGCACTGTTTATAATAGCCAGGACATGGAAGCAACCTAGATGTCCATTAGCAGATGAATGGATAAGAAAGCTGTGGTACATATACACAATGGAGTATTACTCAGCCATTATAAAGAATACATTTGAATCAGTTCTAATGAGGTGGATGAAACTGGAGCCGATTATACAGAGTGAAGTAAGCCAGACAGAAAAATACTAATACAGTATACTAATGCATATATATGGAATTTAGAAAGATGGTGCCAATGTATGCAAGACAGCAAAAGAGACACAGATGTATAGAACAGTCTTTTGGACTCTGTGGGAGAGGGTAGGAGGGAGATGATTTGGGAGAATGGCATTGAAACATGTATAATATCATATAAGAAATGAATCGCCAGTCCAGGTTCATTGCAGGATACAGGAAGCTTGGGGCTGGTGCACTGGGATGACCCAGAGGGATGGTATGGGGAGGGAAGTGGGAGAGGGGTTCAGGATGGGGAACATGTGTAGACCCGTGGCGGATTCATGTTGATGTATGGCAAAACCAATACAATATTGTAAAGTAATTAGCCTCTAATTAGAATAAATAAATTTAAATTAAAAAAAAGAAAAACTGGGACGTATTTCAGGTCTGTGAATAAATTACACCCATAGGAACAGAAACCTTCTGAGGAAAAACAGTGGGAGAGGGAAGAAAAGCTGAATCCAGACAAGGAAGACTAACGCTTCTGTACTTAACCTATGAGACATGACACATTGAAGGCCTCTGAGCAGGAAAATGACTTGACCAAAGAGGTTTGGGGAAAATTAATTTGGTAACAACACCAAGGAAGAAGAGGACAGCAGGAAGCATCTTCTAAATAGTAAAGGGACCCTAGTGAGTCATGTAGTTCAGAATGTCCTTCTGCGTCTGCATTACCTGCTGCTACAGTCGTCACAACTGCCGTAACACATTTCTAAAGATAGACTTCTCTGATTTCCTACCCTGTTTATTTCAGGATGGAGTCAATACTTCCATATAAGAAATACCAGCCAGTATACAGTAGCCAAGACATGGAAACAACCTAAGTGTCCATTGACAGATGAATGGATAGAGATGTGGTATATGCATATAATGGACTATCATTCGGCCATAAAAAATGAAATGATGCCATTTGCAACAACATGGATGGACCTTGAGACTACGATGCACAGTGAGGTAAGTCAGAAAGACAAACACCATATGATATCACTTGCATGTGGGATCTAGAACCGGACACAGGTGAACTTATCTATAAAACAGAAAAAGACTCACAGATATAGAGAACAAATCTGGTATTGCTGGGAGTGGGTGAGGGAGGGATGGACTAGAAGTTTGGGATTAGCAGATGCTAATTATAACTATTAATAGTTATATAACTATTATATAAACTATTATATATGGGATGGATAAAAAATAGATCCTACTGTATAACACAGGGAACTATATTCAATATCCTGTAACAAACCATAATGGAAAATAAAATGAAATATCAGCCAACTCTATATACCCATTCTTATATTTTAACTCCCAAATAATTTGGCATTTCAATATCCCTAGGAATGTAAAATAAGTTTACATTCAAATAGGGATGACTGATGAAAGAGTATAAATCAGTAAAAGAAATTGGCAAACTAGTTCCCAGTTCCCCTCATACATTATAACAAAATCAACTGCTCTCTTTCAAAGTGGAAGGTACAGCAAATGTCATTTACTCCAACTGACACGCTTTACATGGAAGAAAAGCAAGGCTTAAAGCAAAAGATGATTTATTTAGTTTCTTAGCTACTCAGTGGCAAAACCAGGATTCTAACTAGAGTAGGTAATGGACTCCTAAAAAAAGTTATAGAAGCCAAGGAAATACAACTGCTTTATTCACTGTCTCATGACACCTCATCTTTTAACCATAATCCTTCAAGATGACAGTTAATATTTATTGAGCACCTTAAATACTAGGCATCTAGCCCCATGCTTTGCATACCTCACCATGAAATCTCCTCAGCACATGAGATGGATTTATGAAGGAGGAAGGCTCCAGGAGATGCTCCCACGTTTGGAGTGTCCTTGCTTCCTCCCCCCAATACCTCTGTCTGCTTTTCGAGGCTCTGCCTAACAGCCCAGTCCTCTGGGGAGGCTTTTCCTGGGGCCACAGCTAACCCACACCTCTGCTGAAGGGCAGGAACACAAGCCTGTCTGTAGCCCAGAGCCAGTCATCTGCTCAGTGTTAAGCCTCCTTACATTCTTATTCAGCATTTAATTTCCCCTCTCTGCTTTTCCTTCTAGACTCTTAGCTCTGAGTGGGCAGGATAGAGCTCATGTATTTTTTCATATCCACAAACTGGATACTATGGCCTTGGAAGCGTAGGGCTGCAGGCATGTGACCATCTCCATGGAGCTGAGCACGAGATGCTGGCTTCCAGCACCAAGGCTAGGAGAAAGCAATGGCACCCCACTCCAGTACTCTTGCCTGGAAAATGCCATGGACAGAGGAGCCTGGTAGGCTGCAGTCCACGGGGTTGCTAAGAGTCGGACATGACTGAGCGACGTCACTTTCACTTTTCCCTTTCATGCACTGGAGAAGAAAATGGCAATCCACTCCAGTGTTCTTGCCTGGAGAATCCCAGGGATGGGGGAGCCTGGTGGGCTGCTGCCTATGGGGTCGCACAGAGTCGGACATGACTGAAGCGACTTAGCAGCAGCAGCAGCTCCAAGGCTGCTCTGTGGGTCAGTCTCCAAAACTCCAGAGAGAAGAAAACAACACTCAACATGCAAAGCGACGTGAAGTCAAAGAGAACAATCTATTATATCTTTCTCTATCAATCAACCACATTATTAAACTCTAAATCAACCAAAACACAAAGAAATAACATGACAGGTTATGTAAGTTTTGAACCAAGGTGTTCAAGCGCTAGGAAAGAGAACACTTCCTCGCTCCTTCCTTGATTATTTATTCCTGAAAACAGTAAGGAAAGATTGTTGATTCAAAAATATAAAACAGAAAAGAGGTTTCCGTTTGAGAATTTTAAGCTAAAAGAGCTAACCTTTCACCAACCTTCCATCCTGAGCCTTTAATTTTCCCGTGGTCAGTCTCATCAGCTGCTGAATATTGATCTCCCAGCAAATTATTCTGTACAGTCCAAAGCTGAACTGCTGACCTCCCCCCAGACACATCAGATGCCCTGTGGCAGGGAGAGGACAGGAGAACCTGATCTTGGCTGGGAGCAGGGCAGCAACAGTAGCCTCCGATGCAGCAAGTCCTCTCCAGCACTACGCCCCTCAGCTGATTTTCCTCTGTTCATACAACTGCCCCACTGCAAATAACTCAAACAGAATTCAGGATGAGCCCCACAGAAATGTTTCCTAGACAGTGTGCTCAGTTGCTCAGTCGTGGCAAACTCTTTGCGACCCCATAGACTATTGCCCCCCAGGCTCCTCTGGCCATGGGATTTTCCAGGCAAGAATACTGGAGTGGGCTGCCATGCCCTTCTCCAGGGGATCTTCCTGACCCAGGGATCAAACCAGCATCTCTTACATCTCCTGCACTGGTAGGCGGGTTCTTTACCACTAGCACCACCAGGGAAGCCCTTCCTAGACAACACACGGGCCCTAAAGAATAGGTAAGATGCGCTGCCATTTACAGGTGAGGTCAGCCCTGCAGGAGGGAGGCCTGGGCAGCTCAGGCTTAGAAGGCAGTTACCCGGGGAATTAAAATTAATCCAAAGGAGACTCCCCAGGTGGTCCAGTGAATAAGGATCCACCTGCCAATGCAGGGGACACAGGTTCTATCCCCGATCCAAGAAGATCCCACATGCCATGGAGCAACTAAACTCATGGGCCACAACTATGGAACCTGTGCTCTAGAGTGCCCGAGCCACAACTACTGACGTCCATGTGCCTAGAATCTGTGCTCTTCACAAGAGAAGCTAATGCAGTAAGAAACCAGAGCACTTCAACTAGAGAGGAGCCTTTGCTTTCCCCAACTAGAGAAAAGTCCATGCAGCAATGAAGATCCAGCACAGTGGTAAATAAACAAATAAAATTATAATAAAAGGGGGGGGCTTCCCTAATAGCTCAGTTGGTAAAGAATCTGCCTACAATGCAGAAGACCCCAGTTCAACTACTGAGTCGGGAAGATCCACTGGAGAAGGGATAGGCTACCCACTCCAGTATTCTTGGGCTTCCCTTGTGGCTCAGCTGGTGAAGAATGTACCTGAAATGTGGGAGACCTGGGTTTGATCCCTGGGTGGGCAAGATCCCCTGGAGAAGGGAAAAGCTACCCATTCCAGTATTCTGGTCTGGAGAATTCCATGGACTGTATAGTCCATGGGATCACAAAGAGTCAGACATGACTGAGCGACTTCCACTTTCATAAAAAAATTAATCCGAAGGATCTCCTGACATCTTTAACCATTAGGTAAGCTTCTACCACCAGAAATCATCACAATGTTTGAAATAACTTAATACATAGTTTTCTACTCAGTGTTATAGTATGTCATACATTTTAATACATGATTTGTATTTTTACTTTTATATGTAATGTTTTAAAATGTAATTTTTGGAATTAAAACTCTCTATGATCAATGGCAGATGTGGTATTGAATCTTAAAAACTGGGTCCCACATCTCTATCTTATCCTGCCAGCTCTCTTCATCTGCTACAGTGGTGGACCTCAACCGTGGTGTCTCAAATATTTGATGAGTCGAACTGTGCTGTTTTTGTCAAATCCCGATGAGCAGTGGTCAAGAAGCCTGGATTTATTCCCCCAAGGGGCTGGCTGAGCACCCACAGGCAAGTCAATGAAAAAGAGACCAGCCATAACTTGACACATCCCAGAATATTCCAACAGAAAACACAGTGCCAAGTGCTTGGAGAAGCACACGTTACACAGAATAAATTTAGGATGATACTTAGGTAACAGATTCTGGTTTAAGAAACTAGTCCCATTAACTGAATTTGCCTGATAATGAGACTTGCTGGCACTTGTGAAGATGCAAAATCCTGGCTCCTTGAGATTGAGTCTGGGAAGAAAAAGGCAAACGTGCTGTTGTTCAGAATCCTAGTTCTCATGAAAGTTAATACACAGTCATCTAGTTGGAGTAATATGGTTTAGTTTAAGGAGGGAGGGGTTAGGGCCCCGTTGTTCCATTTGGGTCAAGTTGACAAGGACCCTATGGGCTTTCCAGATGGCCCAGTGGTAAAGAACCCACCTGCCAATGCAGGAGATGCAGGAGACTTGGGTTCAATCTCTGGGTCAGGAAGATCCCTTAGAGGAGGAAACGGCGACCCACTCCAGTATTCTTGCCTGGGAAATCCCATGGACTAGAGGAGCCTGGTGGGCTTTAGTCTATGCAGTCACAAAGAATCAGACATGACTAAGCACGCATTCATGCAGACAAGTACCCTATAGAGAAGTGAAATGCAAATTAAACCTTAAACTGTGTTGAGAACAAAGGAGTATATACCTGTTCTCTAGCTGAGGTGAGTTTCCTAAAATAAGACTTCAGAGAGTCTTGGATGGAGACAGATGGCTTCTCTGTCCACACTGAAACCCACATGGGGATTGGGTGGGGAGGGACTTGGGAGGGAGATTCAGGGTGCAGTGGACACATGTATACCTATGGCTGATTCCTGCTGATGTATGGCAAGAACCATCACAATATTGTAAAGTAATTATCCTCCAATTAAAATTAATTATTTTAAAAAAATAACTGATACACAGGAGACATGTGTCCACTGTCCATCTGTAGTCCATCTCCTAAGAATCTGTGTGGGCATCTGGATGATGCTGGGAGGACACAGAATCAAGCACTGTGTGTGTAACACAGGTAATTATATTCAATTTCCTGTAATAAACCACAATGAAAAATAATATACTGCATTGGTGTTTTTCTTTCTGGCTTACAGTATACTAACACATATATATGGAATTTAGAGAGATGGTAACAATAACCCTGTATGTGAGACAGCAAAAGAGACACAGATGTATAGAACAGTCTTTGGGGCTCTGTGGGAGAGGGAGAGGGGGAATGATTTGGGAGAATGGCATTGAAACATGTATAATATCATATAAGAAATGAACCGCCAGGTCCAGGTTCGATGCAGGATACAGGAAGCTTGGGGCTGGGATGACCCAGAGGGATGGTATGGGGAGGGAGGTGGGAGGGGGTTTCAGGACATGTACACCCGTGGCAGATTCATGTTGATGTATGGCAAAACCAATACAATATTGTAAAGTAATTAGCCTCTAATTAAAATAAATAAATTTAAATTTAAAAAAGAAAAAGAATATAAAAAGAACATATATATGCATATGCGTGTGTGTGTTTGTATATCTGAGTCACTTTGTTGTAAGGCAGAAATTAACAGAGCGCTGTAAATCAGCTATATTCCAATAAAATTTAAAAAAAAAAAAAATCCTGCCTCTGTCCCAGGGTGCCACAGTTTTAGGAAGACAAGGTCCTTCTAGGTCTGTCTCCCATCTCCTGGAAACAGGGCCAGATACATGCCAGTTTCCACTGCTGGGAAAGCCACAGCTGAGGGAGAGAAGCTGGAGGGGAGCCAGCCTCCACCATGAGCTCTCCTGCCCTGTACTCCCAGCCACGCAGGGATGTCCCAGGGTACCCCATGATTAACCGAGCCCAAGAAGGCCGAGAGGGAAGCCTCATAACGTAACAGGACACGCGTGTTTTCACCAAGCATGCACCAGGACCATGGGACTAGCGTGGCTCCCACTCGGGCTCAGAAGCACTGATCGTGGCTTTGAGCTTTTCCTGCAAACCGTGCACACCTGTGTTTGTAAAACAAAGTTTTATAAGGAAGTTTAAATTTCCTTGACATCTTCCAGGTATTTATAAGTGTTTAGTTGAGAGGCAGGACATGAACTAGGAATTCACAGAGCTGTAGCTAGTGGCCACGTACAAACAGATTTTTCTGATTAGCAACCAAGATGCATGAACCTGGGCTGGTCAGCAACAATCCTGGAAGAAGCTTGTTGATTGACTGGTTCGGGGCTCCAGCAAACCTCAGCTGGGTCTCCAGCAGCCACAGACAAAGCATCAGAGAAGGAAGAGGCCAGGAAAGCTTTCTTTTATCTCACCTCCCTCTAAATCACCCTGCTGCTGCTACTGCTGCTAAGTCGCTTCAGTCGTGTCCGACTCTGTGCGACCCCATAGACGGAAGCTCACCAGGCTCCCCTGTCCCTGGGATTCTCCAGGCAAGAACACTGGAGTGGGTTGCCATTTCCTTCTCCAATGCATGAAAGTGAAAAGTGAAAGTGAAGTCGCTCAGTCGTGTCCGACTCTTAGCGACCCCACGGAGCCTACCAGGCTCCTCCGTCCATGGGATTTTCCAGGCAAAAGTACTGGGGTGGGGTGCCATTGCCTTCCCCCTAAATCACCCTAAAACTGAATAAATTAGGTACCCGTTGACGGAGAGAGCTCCAGGGATCCAAAGGGTTCTAGAAAGAATATCCCCAGTCTTTGATACAGGCTTACCCAACTGCAGCCCCTGATATTGCTTCTCATAAGGAAAAAAGCCACATATTCCACAATTAGAAATGAGAAGGCTTCACATACAGATTGAGGCGGTGTTTACGCATAAGTGAGTTTTCAGCTGAACAACAGTAAAATAATGATAGTAATGTGACTACTGAGAACTGGATCAGAGGAAGAAAGTGAGTACCCTGGGCAGGGCTAGGCTCCCCAAATTAGAGTCGCTGCCCCTGAGGCGACAAAAGGACACTCTTCTACAGCAATGAATGCCACTGGGTGTGGTGGCAGGAGCCTTGGGTACATACCTGAGTCCTGCTCTATTCACTCGCTACGAAATTCAGAGTGTCTTCAATTTGCTGAACCACGGCTTGTTGTTGTTTAGTTGCTCTGCTGCTGCTGCTAAATTGCTTCAGTCGTGTCCGACTCTGTGCGACCCCAGAGATGGCAGCCCACCAGGCTCCCCCGTCCCTGGGGTTCTCCAGGCAAGAACACTGGAGTGGGTTGCCATTTCCTTCTCCAATGCATGAAAGTGAAAAGTGAAAGTTAAGTCGCTCAGTCGTGTCTGACTCCTAGCGACCCCATGGATTGCAGCCCACCAGGCTCCTCCATCCATGGGATTTTCCAGGCAAGAGTACTGGAGTGGGGTGCCATTGCCTTCTCCAGTTTAGTCGCTCAGTCACGTCCAAATCTGCAACCCCACAGACTGTAGCCCACCAGACTCCTCTCTCCATGGGATTTCCCAGGCAAGAATATTGGAGTGGTTTGACATTTCGTGGCCCAGGGCATCTTCCCGACCCAGGGATTGAACCTGTGTGGCCTGCTATACCATCGAGCCACCTGGGAGGCCCAAACCACAGTTTACTTATCTATAAAGTGGGGAGCACAGCTCAGTGTTCAGTGATGACCTGAGGCTGTGGGATGGGGTGTGAGGAGGGAAGCTCAAGAGGGAGGGGATATACGTGTAACTGATTCACTTTGTTGTACAGCAGAAACGAACACAATGATGTGAAGCAATTATGCTCCCAAAAAAAGTCAGACAAGGCAGGAAAAATACAAAGGTGAAAGTTAACAAATAATTTAAAAAAAAAATCTAACTGCCTAGAAAGGAAATATAAAATGGGAATGATGGCAACCTGTACCACGGCTCTGGGAGTTTGCTGAAATTACTTACGGAAAAGCGCTGTGAACTCATGGAGCCCTGGACGCAAGTGAAGCCCCACTTGTATGTCAATAGGCTAGAGGTAGAAAATAAAAACCTCCCAGAGAGGTGGCTTTGTCCAAAGTGAACCTGTTCTCTTTAACAGGCTGGGTGGGGGAGGGGTGCCGAGCATGAAACCTTCTGTTTATGTCGTTACGAAGTCAGGTGGCCCCACCTGTGAGGATTTCTGACTCGAGGCTTTGTCTGCAGCACAGGTACCTTGATTATCAGAGGGACTTTCTTAATTGAGACATATCTGTTCCACAACTCTGTTACCCTGCCTTGGGGTGCATTTCCATGCAACTATTCACCAGCCATGCCCAAAGGACCATTCTTTAAACAAGCTTTGAAATATATTAAACACACAGTTTTACAAGTGCAAACATGCTTGTGGGAAATACAATATAGTGTGTGCTCACCATTAACATAATCAGACTGCAGGAGATTCTAGAGATGCAAACACTGTCAGCATTTACATGGCCCGAGAAAGCAGTCCTCATTGAAATACCCTCAGAAGGGAAGACGTGATCAACAAATCCAAAACAGAGAGCTGAGAAACACACTCAAGTTTGCTGGAAAAGTAGTGTTAGTCATTCAGTCGTATCTGAATCTTTGGGACCCCATGGACTGTAGCTCACCAGCCTTTTCTTTTCATGGGATTACTAGGCAAGAATGCTGGAATGGGTTGCCATGCCCTCCTCCAGGGTATCTTCCAGACCCAGGGATCCGGAGACTCCTGCATCGCAGGCAGATCCTACATCTGAGCCGCCATGGAAGCACAGGAAACGTAAGGTGGAAGCTGATTTTCTTTACATGGTTTTGTGTTTATTCTGAGAGCTGCCGCAGCCCTAGGTGGTGTTTCTGCCTCCAGGAGAGCTTTATAAATCTAATTACAGCTCGAATATGAGTGGATACGTTACCTGCAATTTTCCTATTGTCACACTCCACGTGGTCCATGATGGCTACAATAATCAGGAGCAGCTCTCAACATTTAACAGTAACTCTTGTCAAATTCTGAACCTTGACACCCTAGCTGAGGTGGAACTGCTCAAGGAAACTAAAGGAAAGCATCCATTTTGATGCACAGCAGGTGCTGACAGTGAACTTCGGGACTGGTGAGCCATAAATACACGCGTTAACACGGGTATAATATCACTGTGCAGTCACGCTGGTCTTAAAGCCTTCTGCCTGTAGGCTGTCCCGATGCCTGACAGGGCTGCCAAGCATCAGTCAGGCTCATCAGGCCAGTCTCTGCTGCTGGGGGTCAGCAAAGAAAGGCAGTCGACAGGGACAGTGCAGGGCTTCCCCGAGGACAGCTTGGCCTGAAGGACAGGATGGAAGTTCCTGGATGGAGCAGAATGACCACTGGGTTCTTGAAATCATTTCATAGTGATTCCTAATTTGGGAATTTATATCTGATGCGAGCCCTCTGAAGTTACAAAAGTCGGTGACTATGAAGGCTGGATGGGGGTTGGGAACCAAAACCCTCACCTTCCATGCAGCCTTCTATGGTCAGAAAACCTGCTGCCTGGGTGGATGTCCCCTTTCTCAGTTCACTGTGCTCAGTCGAGTCTGACTCTTTGTGATCCCATGGATGGTAGCCTGCCAGGCTTCTCTGTCCATGGAATTTCCCAGGCAAGTATACGGGGGTGGGTTGCCATTTCTTACTCCAGGGGATATTCCCAAACCAGGGATCAAATCCTGGTCTCTTTTGTCTTCTGCATTGGCAGGTGGATTCTTTACCACTGGGCCACCTGGGAAGTATCCTCTTTCTCAGCAGCTCTTGTTAATTTCTGTCAAACTTTCAGTAAACCTTTCAGGCCAGACACATGCACACATGTGCACGTGCATGCACACACACATTCAACATTTACACTATAGTTTTTGGCCCATGATTCATGCCATTCAAATCAGTGAGGTGGCAGTGATTAGCCCAGTAGTTTTGGTGGCATTCATGATTGTGATGGTTAATTTTATGTGTCAGGTTGACTGGACCATGAGATGTCTAGACATTTGAACCAAGATCACACTTCTAAAGAGGCTGTTAATCCTTAGAATCTGAAATACCACCCACACATCTCAGGAAGAGTTCTTTCCTACTTAATTCCTACAAGTTATGGGCTTCTTATGCACATCCCATGAATTATGACCCTTGACACATTCACTGCTCATGTTTTCCTGGGAACCAGGAACCACATGGACCACCAGCAAAAGCCTTAAGTGTCAAACTAATGGGAACAAGTTCTCCTGAATCAGGCTTCGAAAACCTTACAACTGAACCAAACCAAAGATGTTCTCTCTAAAATAAGAAGGGGCCTGCTACTGTAAAATATAAATCTACCCAGTGAATTGATGCTTTTGAACTGTGGTGCTGGAGAAGACTCTTGAGAGTCCCTTGGACTGAAATCCAACCAGTCCATCCTAAAGGAGATCAGTCCTGGGTGTTCATTGGGAGGACTGATGTTGAAACTTAAACTCCAATACATTGGCCACTTGATGCGAAGAGCTGATTCATTTGAAAAGATCCTGATGCTGGGAAAGATTGAGGGCAGGAGGAGATGGGGACAACAGAGAATGGGATGGTTAGATGGCATCACTGACTCGATGGACATGGGTTTGGGTGAACTCCGGGAATTGGTGATGGACAGGAAGGCCTGGCATGCGGTGGTTCATGGGGTCGCAAAGAGCCGGACACGACTGAGTGACTGAACTGAAGTGAACTGAGCCTGGTCAGCTGGCTCCTTCCTGGAAGAAGAATTATTGGCTGCAAGGATATTAATGAAATTAAGACTCTGAGATTCTATTATGTGCTGTGGCCTTGCAAACAATCATTTCTGTTTTACTTTAATAATTCTGAAGGCTGCCTTAGATTTTCCTCTATTTCCTTCCTCCCTCCCTCCCTTCCTTTTTCTTTCCCTCTCTCCTCAGTCATGATCCATCTTCCAGTGACACAGAATAGTAACTCCACTAACATTACTACTAAGGTCACTGTGTGTGCGTGTGTGCTCAGTGAAGTCCAACTCTTAGTGACCCCATGGACTGTAGCCTGCCAGGCTCCTCTGTCCATGGGGTTTTCCAGGCAACAATGCTGGAGCAGGTTGCCATTCCCTTCTCCAGGGGATCTTCCCAACCTCATCTCTGCTTCTCCTGCCATTGGAGGATGGATTGTTTAGCTCTTAGCCACTGGGAAGTCCCACTAAAGTCACTACCATCTTCAAATGGTTAAAAGCATGTGTTGCTGGAATAAAACCTACACCCTTATTTACATTATTCCTCACTTTAAAATGAGGACACATGGACGCAGTATTTAGCTTTCATAGTGGGTGGGGTGAGAAGGGTTTTTTAAAGGGGATTTTTTAAATAAAACTTCCCCAGTGCTTTCATGATATTGTCCTTGAGGCGAGGGCCTAAGCAGAAAAATAGATTAGGAATCTCATTCAGATTTTTTTTTTTTTTTTCGTTTTTGAGAATATATTGATGATATTAACTGTAAGAGCAGACATTTACTCTTATTAGTAATTGGAGTGTGTGAGTTACACTCCATGACATGGGGTCAGTAATCTTCAAGCAAAGCAGAAGCTTAATCTGAGTCATTTCCACAAGGTCCATCAGCTGCAACATTCACTCATGTAAGAAACCATTCAAAACACTTGCCATAAAGCTTGGCACATCGAGAAGAGCTCTGTGAGACTGCCCACTGTCCTGCCCCCAGGGCCCACCCGTCGTCAGCACACAGGGAACTGGACTGACATGAACACAGGGCAAGCGGCCTATGAAGAGGCAGGAGGCGCTCCTCCAACTAGGTGATGGTTGCAGACTGCCCGTGTGGGCCTCCTGGGGTTTGCCCTCCAGGGTGGGAGGCTCACACCTTTTCTCTGCATCAGTGCTAGAGAGCACTGCCGACCTTCTGGGAAGAACTGCTGAATCCTGAAAACAGACCACCTGAAATTTTTAACCCTAAAATAGCTTGGCTGTACACAGAATACATTTTACACTCGTATTTCTTAATGCTTATGTAAGTAGTTATCAGTCAAAAAAACCACCACTGAAGTCATTAGCTGGACAGGGATCTACATGTGACATTATTCAAAAAAGTCACTATAGTCCCTCCTTACTAAGAAACCACAAGATAAGCAGGCTGCCATGAACCATCTAGAAAATCAAGCTAAACACAGGCAGCACACACACAATCACACTCACATGCAATTCATCACGCTGCTGAAATGTGATGGCTCTGGTGGGTTTTGAATGATGCTTAGTGTTGGAATAGATGCGAAAGGTCTATATTCCAGGAGGTGAGATCAGGAGAAAAATACCATCGTATAAGTTAGAGAAGGCTTTTGGAGTTGAATGAAGGAGGAGACAGTGTGTGAGGGGGTTTGGGTGGGGGACTGAGCGTGCCAGTGGAGGAAGTAACACAGAAATGCAGCTTCCGTGTTCTGGGCATGAAATTTAACTTCATACAAAGTGTAGACGTGAACGAAGCCAACATCAAAAGTGCTGACCAACATACACATGGCCAACCGGCACGTGAAAAGACGCTGACATCACTAATCACCAGGGAAATGCAAATCAAGTCCCCAGCATCACCCCCTGTCTGTTAGGACAACCATCGTCAAAAGGAAAAGAGATGACACGTGTTGGCAAGGATCTGGAGAGGAGGAAAACTCATGCAATGTTGGTGGGAACGTAAGTGGTATGACCACTATGGGGAACAGCATGTAGTTTGCTCAAAAATCTAAAAACTACCATACGATCCAACAATCCTGCTTCCAGGGAGAGATCCAAAGGAAGCAAAAACCAGATCTTGAAGATCTGCACCCCTGTGTTCACTGATGCCTTATCCACAATGATCATAATATGGAAACAACCCAAGTATCCATCAATGGATGAATGGACAAAAGGGATATGATATAATACAATGGAATATCATTCAGCCATGAGAAAGAATGGAATCCTGCCACTTATGACAACATAGATGAACCTTGAGGGCATTATAGTAAGTGTAATAAGCCAGACAGAGAAAGGCAAATACAGCATGGGGTCACTTACATGTGAAATCTGAAAAAAAAAAAAAAATGTCGAATTCATAGAATGAGTAGCTACCACAGACTGTTGGGGAAATAGGGAGATGGTGTTAAAAGAGTATAAACTTTCAGCAACAAGATGAATAACATCTGAGGACCTAATGTAAAACATGCTGACTAGGGCTGATAACACTGTGCTGTTTAACTGAAATTTGCTAAGAGAGTAGAACCTGCATGTTCTTATCAAAAAAAGAGATAAATATGTAATGGGTACATTAATTAACCAGCTGGGGAGAATCCTTTCCCAACAGATAAATATATCAAATTACCGTGACATATACTTCAAATATCTTGCAATTTTTCATGTCAATTATGTCTCAATAAAACTGAAATTAACCATCAAAAAACACAAAATTTTGCCATTTGCAGTATCATGGATCGATCTGGATGGCATTCAGTTCAGTTCTGTTCAGTCGCTCAGTCGTGTTCAGCTCTTTGCGACCCCATGAATTGTAGCACGCCAGGCCTCCCTGTCCATCACCAACTCCCAGAGTTCACTCAAACTCACATCCATTGAGTCAGTGATGCCATCCAGCCATCTCATCCTTTGTCGTCCCCTTCTCCTCCTGCCCCCAATCCCTCCCAGCATCAGAGTCTTCTCCAATGAGTCAACTCTTCGCATGAGGTGGCCAAAATACTGGAGTTTCAGCTTTAGCATCATTCCTTCCAAAGAAATCCCAGGGCTGATTTCCTTCAGAATGGACTGGTTGGATCTCCTTGCAGTCCAAGGGACTGTCAAGAGTCTTCTCCAACACCACAGTTCAAAAGCATCAATTCTTCGGCGCTCAGCCTTCTTCACAGTCCAACTCTCACATCCATACATGACCACAGGAAAGACCATAGCCTTGACTAGGCAAACCTTTGTTGGCAATGTAATGTCTCTGCTTTTGAATATATATATAGCTATAGGCAATGTATATAAAAGTATCTAAGAAAAGGTACCATTTTCTCTAATCTTCAGATATTAGTGATGGTCATTTACTCTGTAGCTGATTTTCTTCATGCTTCCATTAAACTCAACCTTCAACCCCAAATTTTGTGGGACTTAAATCTAACTTGTATCAGATCAGATCAGATCAGATCAGTCGCTCAGTCGTGTCCGACTCCTTGTGACCCCATGAACCGCAGCACGCCAGGCCTCCCTGTCCATCACCAGCTCCCGGAGGTCACTCAGACTCACACCCATCGAGTCGGTGATGCCATCCAGCCATCTCATCCTCTGTCGTCCCCTTCTCCTCTTGCCCTCAATCCCTCCCAGCATCAGAGTCTTCTCCAATGAGTCAACTCTTCGCATGAGGTGGCCAAAATACTGGAGTTTCAGCTCCAGCATCATTCCTTCCAAAGAAATTCCAGGATTGCTCTCCTTCAGAATGGACTGGTTGGATCTTCTTGCAGTCCAAGGGACTCTCAAGAGTCTTCTCCAACACCACAGTTCAAAAGCATCAATTCTTTGGTGCTCAGCCTTCTTCACAGTCCAGCTCTCACATCCATACATGACCACAGGAAAGACCATAGCCTTGACTAGGCGAACCTTTGTTGGTAAAGTAATGTCTCTGCTTTTGAATATGCTATCTAGGTTGGTCATAACTTTCCTTCCAAGGAGCAAGCGTCTTTTAATTTCATGGCTGCAGTCACCATCTGCAGCGATTTTGGAGCCCAGAAAAACAAAGTCTGACACTGTTTCCACTGTTTCCCCATCTATTTCCCATGCAGTGATGGGACCAGATGCCATGATCTTCGTTTTCTGAATGTTGAGCTTTAAGCTAACCTTTTCACTCTCCACTTTCACTTTCATCAAGAGGCTTTTTAGCCCCTCTTCACTTTCTGCCATAAGAGTGGTGCCATCTGCATATTTGAGGTTATTGATATTTCACCCGGCAATCTTGATTCCAACTTGTGTTTCTTCCAGTCCAGCATTTCTCATGATGTACTCTGCATATAAGTTAAATAAACATGGTGACAATATGCAGCCTTGACGTACTCCTTTTCCTATTTGGAACCAGTCTGTTGTTCCATGACCAGTTCTAACTGTTGCTTCCTGATCTGCATACAGATTTCTTAAGAGGCAGATCAGGTGGTCTGGTATTCCCATCTCTTTCAGAATTTTCCATAGTTTATTGTGATCCACACAGTCAAAGGCTTTGGCATAGTCAATAAAGCAGAAATAGATGTTTTTCTGGAACTCTCTTGCTTTTTCCATGATCCAGCGGATGTTGGCAATTTGATCTCTGGTTCCTCTGCCTTTTCTAAAACCAGCTTGCACATCAGGAAGTTCACGGTTCACATATTGCTGAAGCCTGGCTTGGAGAATTTTGAGCATTACTTTACTAGCGTGTGAGATGAGTGCAATTGTTCGGTAGTTTGAGCACTCCTTGGCATTGCCTTTCTTTGGGATTGGGATGAAAACTGACCTTTTCCAATCTTGTGGCCACTGCTGAGTTTTCCAAATTTGCTGGCATATTGAGTGTAGCACTTTCACAGCATCATCATTCAGGACTTGGAATAGCTCCACTGGAATTCCATCACCTCCACTAGCTTTGTTCATAGTGATGCTTTCTAAGGCCCATTTGACTTCACATTCCAAGATGTCTGGCTCTAGGTCAGTGATCACATCATCATGATTATCTGGGTCTTGAAGATCTTTTTTGTACAGTTCTTCTGTGTATTCTTGCCACCTCTTCTTAATATCTTCTGCTTCTGTTAGGTCCACACCATTTCTGTCCTTTATTGTGCCCATCTTTGCATGAAATGTTCCTTTGGTATCTCTGATTTTCTTGAAGAGATCCCTAGTCTTTCCCATTCTGTTGTTTTCCTCTATTTCTTTGCATTGATACCTGAACAGATACTTTTATGTGCATGTTCACAGCAGCTGGAAACAACTCAGATGTCCATCAACAGATGAGCTGATAAATAAAATGTGGTCTATACAATACAGTGGATATTGTTTAGCCATAGAAATGAATGAAATTTTGATTTTGCTACGACAAGGATGAGCCTTTAAAACATTAAACTTAGTGAAATAAGTCAGACACAGAAGGACAAATATTGTATGATTCCACTTATATGAAGCACTTAGAACAAGTCAACTGAGACAGTAAACAGTAGAATTTGTCAGGGCTGGGAGGAGGGGAGAAATAGGGGCTGTTGTTTAATGGTACAGAGTTTTAGTTGGGGGTAATTTTACCACAATAAACATTTTTTTAAAAAGGCCTTACTAGAGGTTCCTATGACATTCCTCTTAATAAAAACTAGAACCCTTCTATTCAAACCATAAACTAATGAACAGATTGCATCTATTTTCCTAAAGATTTCAGATCATCAGAAGAATCTCTCAATCAATTTTCTTTGCAAACACATATTTGCTTTTCAGAACATCAAAGAAGAGGGAGAAGTTTTTGTTTACTCAACATCTTAGAATAAAATAAATCAGTAAACACTGTGAATAAAAAGAGACCAATCATAGCAGTGTACACTCTGCAAATGTGGTTTTTAATCTTCTAGGATATGTTTTTAAAATGAGATAGTTCTATAGTAACAAGAGTGTTAAATGCACTTTCTTTGCTCGGGTGTATCTAAACCAGGTAAAGTAGAAATCAGAACATCACCTGGGTCGATTTCAACACCAGCCCTCGCTGTGCCCCGGGGTCCAGGGCACCCCACGCGTCACCCTTTGTCCACGGAGAATCACCGACACAGCTGTTGGCTATAGGATTTGCAAATCGGCTACATGATGACATGACGATGACGAGAAGACAGTCGAAGAAGAATCATGCTCCTCCTCCCTGGTCACTGGGGCTCACGTCTATCACACATGAAGCATTTAGAGGTGAGAGCTTATGCCGTTAATAATGTAACAACAACCAAAGACAGAAAATGTTCTCCACTTGTGCTTGTAGCAGTGGCGTAACCAGCCTCACAGACTCTCCTGCTCATAGCTGCCTCAACCTTCTTCTAATTATCATCAAAGAATAAACCTCATAAAGTCATATTTCAACACAGCCAGACAGGGTTTTCACAAACTTTTACACATTTCTCAAGAGACATACTGTGGGGAGGAGGGAAATAAAGACAGATTTGGGGTTACAGTCATAGCCTGGAAAACTTGTGTCTCACTAACAGTCTTCATATTGGGGATACCGACGGTATTTGATGTCTAGGGCTGCCATAGCGACGTACCACTGACGGGGTGGCCTGAATGACAGATTTGTAGTTTTTCACAGTCCTGGAGGCTGGGGAGTTTAAGATCAAGGTGTTAGCAGTGTTGGCTTCTCCTGGGGCCACCTTCCTGGGCCAGTGGACAGCTGTCTTCTCTGTGTCTCCACGTGGCCATTCCTCTGGGTGTATCTGTGTCCTAATCTCCTTTTCTTATAAGGACATCAGTCATATTAGATCAGGGCCCAAACTAATGATCTAGCTTCACCCTAATTACTTCTTTAAAGACCCTTCTCTAGATACTGTCACATTCTGAAGAGTCGGGGGTTAGGACTCCAACATGAATTTGGGGAGAAGACAGTTCAATCCATGATGCCAGCTCAGAAGGTCACTATAAATGCACGTGCATAAAGCCATTTTCCGAGTTTAGTAATATTTGCTCATTTTGGACTACCCTAGTCCACACCTACCCTCTGTAATTACTCACTCCCATACTTGACTGAATCTCTAAGGAACCAGCTTCATTCAGGAGCCTCAGTCAAGCGTGGGCATCCACTGTTCCCAGTGTTGGGTCTGAACCTCCTAACCCTACCCGGCTAGCTCCTTCCGGGGCACAGGGCGACGAGAAACACTGCCCGGCCAGGGCCACCCTCAGACATGTAAGTGCCACTGTGTTTCTCTGCATTGTTCTATGAATGGACCCAAACCACAGAATGGAAAGCTTTCCCAAGAGACCAGGTATATGAAAGTCAGGGATCTGCTTTTCTCTATCCTGGAGAAAAGGAAAACACATTTCAAAAACCCTACCAACGGCTTTGATTCCAGGAGTCTACGGCTGAGCTAAACTTCTTTAAACCTGGTTATAAGGTGGTGAGGACTCTCCTATAGATCTGCTATCACATTCACTTCAAGTTCTGATAAGCTCTCTAGAATGTGAACAAAGTCTCGAGCCCCACTGCCTGACGCTGGGCCTGAGACGGCCCTCCTTTTATCTTCCAACTTCAAAGTATAATTTGGAAATATAAGCCGACTTTTTCATGGATTCTGAAGGTTCTGTGCCATCAGGGACAATGGACTGATGCTTTCAGGAATGAGTCCCAGACTCTGAACGAGCTTTGTTGGTGTCCATGCTAAGTCACTTCAGTCGTGTCCGACTCTGTGCGACCCCATAGATGGCAGCCCACCAGGCTCCCCCGTCCCTGGGGTTCTCCAGGCAAGAACACTGGAGTGGGTTGCCATTTCCTTCTCCAATGCATGAAAGTAAAAAGTGAAAGTGAAGTTGCTCAGTCGTGTCCGACCCTCAGCGACCCCATGGACTGCAGCCTTCCAGGCTCCTCCATCCATGGGATTTTCCAGGCAAGAGTGCTGGAGTGGGGTACCATTGCCTTCTCCGGTTGGCGTCCATACCCTCCCCCAGATGGTGGAAGGACTGCAAGTATTCTGGAGCCCACCTGGCCCCTGGACACTGAGGGAAGTTATTCTTTGGACAGTAAGCAGGATGGTGGACTGTCTAGGGAGCCTCTAGACATTTGCATCAATTTGATTTTTTTTTTTTAGGTCCCCAGCCATAAAGCAGCTGGGCCAAACCAGATAGAAAGCACTTCAGAGTCAGATACATGAGGAACTGTAGCCTGGTTCTGTGAGACCTTTGACACCTCAGATCCTCAGCTCCCTGATTTGGAAAATGAGGAGACTGTTATCCACCTCACGGTCATCTGGGGGATGAGGTGAGACAAAGGCACGTGGCCTTAGCTTACAAACTATAGAGCACTAAAGGTGGGGTCAGTGGGCCATCTTTCTAGATTCTTCCATGACTACATTTCTGTGTTTAAAACCACTCGGTCGTGGATGGTCCTAGACATTGACTGTTACACTGAGTGAAGTAAGTCAGACAGAGGAGAAATATCATATGACATCCTTTATATACAGAGCTTAAAAAGAAATGCTGCAAGTGAACAGACCTACAGAACAGACTCACAGACTTAGAGAACAAACTTATGGCTGCCGGCGGAGGTGGGGAAAGAATGGGGGAAGGGAGAGTTAGGGAGTTTGGGATGGACATGTCCACACAGCTCTATTTAGGACCTCTTGTGCAGGAGAGGGAACTCTGTCAATGCTACCTGGCAGTCTGGATGGGAGTCTGGGGGAGAATGGATACATGCATATGTACGGCTGAGGCCGAGTCCTTCGCCATTCACCTGAAACTATCACAACAGTGTTAATCAGCTATACCCCAATACAAAAGAAAAGGTTAAAAGAATACCCAGGGGCCCCAAGGTGTGGGACTCCTTCCTATCCTGACCTTATTCAAAGACTATTCAGTAAGAAACTCGAGAACACGTTGCTTTCTAGACCCCACTGCATTCTAAAAATTTACATTTTTATTCATCAAGTTAACAATATTTCAAGGCAAATTGACTGCCTACCAACCTTGATGGTGCCAATTTAGTACTATGGATGAAAATCTCAAATGTCTCCTGCTCCTTGGCATTAAACAGTGGGTGGAAGTGGAGCTTTTATTGACAGTTTTACTACTCTATTTTACCACCTTACGTTTTTATGCGACAGTAAGGCAGCTAAACACGCATTAAATAGGCACTGAGGTAACCTGATAATGGCTTCCCCAGATTCTGTTCTCCAAGGAGGCTGGTGCCAGACAGGGCACGGAAAAGTGTAATGGGAGAGAGGAGCCTGACTTGGAGGGGATGGGAAGAAGCAGGAGCCATTCTACCAACGTCTGGAGCACCCACAGGCCCTCACATGTGCCAGGGGAGGGGTCACAGCCTGAAGAGGACTAAATCTGCGTTGTGTCCTCTTTCTCCAGCAGTCACCGCGGAGCCAGAGACCGAAAGCGAGTTCTGAGGACCTGAGACAATCGCCGCCAGGAAGGCAGCGTGTTCCTGCAGACTGGGCAGTGTCAGTGTCTTCCCAAGGACAGGGCCAGGACACTGGCTGCATGAGGAACAGGCCTCACGGTTCTTGCACGCAGAGGATGAGCTAAGCGTCTGACAAGCAGAAAGGAGAGGAGGAAAGGCGTTTCTGAGCCAGGGAACAACAGATGGAAAGGCACAGAGGTGTGATGGAAAAGCCTGGATGATGTGCTCGGGGAGGTGGGCGAGGTCCGAGGTGACTGAAATATAAGCTTCCAGGAGGAGCTGGCCGGGGGGGCAGGGGTAAAAGACCCTGTGAAGGTAAAGACCCCCACAGGCCTCCCTAAAGCCCCTGATTATAATAACTCCGGCCTCAGGACACTATGTACTTGACATTCATTTGTACTCAAGCACTGGGGAGGGTAGCTGCTCCCCGAGGGGAACACAAGCAGCTCGGGGAGGGGAGAAGGGGTCAGTACATGAAGAACAGGAGGCTGGCAGGCGGCATTAGACTCATGACCGCACTCTGACTGATGCAGCTGCTTCTGGAGGGAAAACCTTCATCACTTGCTGCTCATTAGGGGCCAATCCAGACCCTGAGTCACGTGGACTCATCCACTAAACGTCTGCTGAGGGCCACTAGGCAGGTGCTGTGTGTGCATCAGCGGACAAGACAGAGGTTCATCCTGAAGACTTGAGGCCTCCTGTGTAGCCCAGAGACCAGACGGTTGGAAAATAACCCCATGGGAACATGTGGTTCCCTCGCCCAGAACCCAGAGCTGAGGGCAAGCCCCAGGGAGGGGACCCGCTGGGGAAGCAAGGGTGGCAGGGGTCACTCGTCCACGGTCCGTCCAGGCAGGAAGGGGCAGCTTTTGGGGAGACAGCACGGGACAGGGGAGCTGATGGTGAGGAGGCCAGAGCTGGACTGTGAGGGCAGGGGAGCCAGTCTCCCTCCTGCTCCCTGAGGGTCCCCCTGGCCACACTGTCAATGAGAAGGACAGAACATGCTGCCTTCCTGGAGCTTACAGTCCAGCGCCGGGAGGGACAGCAAGACACAAAACCAGCAGCGGGGGGTCAGATGTGAGGGGTGGAGAGAGATGAAGCCAGGGTTAAGTTTAGAGGAGACTGAGTGCTCAGTCGCTTCAGTCGTGTCTGACTCTTTGCCGCCCTGTGGACGGTAGTCCTCCAGGCTTCTCTGTCCATGGGATGAGGTAAGACAAGGGATGTGGCCTCAGCCAGCTCAGAGGGGGCCCCAGGTGTTTCCCGCTGGACACCCTCACCTAGATGTCTGGGCGTCTCCAGCTCTGCACCCTTAAAACGCAACTGCATGTCTTCCTCTTCCTTGCAGACTTCTCTCTCTTACCCTCCCCCTGGATAAATGTTCCTCTGTCCGTGTCCCTGAGGTCAATAAAGAATTCCACAAGCTGCCCACTCCTTTCAGCCGGAAACCTGTGACTCACCCTTGGCTCTTTCCACTGCTCCACCCTCTGCAGGGAGCCAGTCGCTACATCCTCTCCATCCTTGGTCCTAGAAGCCCCGGGTACAGCAGCTTTACCTAGGTTATCTGCACAGCGGCCGCCCCAGGGTCAGCCCTCACCCCTAGGTTCTCCGTGTGTCCTTCTCACTCATCATCCCAGGTGTCCTTCGCTCCCCTCCAGGGTCTCTCTGTCCTGTAGTTACAGATCTTTCTAAAGTCCAGTGTGATCATACAAGTCTAAGCAATAGTGGAAAGACAGTAAAATACAAACTCCTTACTCTGCCCCAGGTGGCGCTAGTGGTGGTGAAGAATCCACCTGCCCGTGCAGGAGACGAAAGAGACGTGGGTTCCAGCCCTGGGTCAGGAAGATGTCCTGCAGGAGGGCATGGCAACCCACTCCAGAATTCTTGCCTGGAGAATTCCATGGACAGAGGAGCCTGGCAGGTGGGTTACAGGCCACGGGGGTCCCAAAGAGTTGGACATGACTGAGTGCCTCAGTGCATAGCCTCTATTGCTGATTTCTTCGGTAGTCATTCTCAGACACTGCAGGGTTCTCAGAAGGTTTTGTGAGTTTTCTAGACTTAGACACGAGTGGCCAGAGAAGGAAGCCATGACAGTGGGGGGCGGGTGTCAACAATTTCCTCTGTGGTTGGATCCAGATTGTTGCAGAAGTCACCTCTGGCCTCACTTCTGCTTTCACAGAAAAAAGCCAGCACTTCTGCTGGCCACAGTGAGAGCTTCAATAACCACCGTGGGATTAAAGACCCAGCTTAGAGACAGGTCACCCAGGGAACATTCAATTTTCTCTTCCACAGGCCTGGGGCTCAGCGAATACACAGGTGCAGAGCCCAGAGTCATGTTCTGTCAGCTTTCACGCAGAAGCTCGGCTGTATGAAATTTGCTAAAGGCCATTCTGAGGTGGAGAGATGTGTCTTTGTTCTCAAAAAATGATGAAACCTGATTGGAATTTATATGAAAGATGACTGTCATCTGCTTGCAGACTCCTTGTAGCAGTCAATATCCTAAAGTCACTATTAGAATAGAAACCTGTTTAATAATTGAAGTTGAGAAGTGATCAGTGTGCTAGAAGGGTTATGAATACTACTGATAAAATATAAAAGAGTTACGATCTCATGATACTACAAAGAAATTCCTTCCAAAGAGAGGAAGATGCATGCTACCACATAAAAACAAAACAGGGTCTACCAATATACACCTAATAAGTGAAAAAAAATGGCCCTGCTGATGTTGCAGGGCTTAAATGAGGGCAAAGCCACCACCTTGTTAAGTCTGCACATTCTATTGGCTACAAGGTGTATTTAATATCTGTGATCAAACAGAGCCCCACTTTATAATTTAAAATGCACTAGCACCCGACCTCAGAATTGCAGTGACCAGAAAACACACAAATCGAGAAACAAGAGAGAAGGCCAACTAATCTCATTTTGCAGTTCTTAGGAGTATTAGAGCTAAATGACCCTGGTCGATATTGATCTATCCTCTGAGCATCTCTCCATGCTGAATCACCTGGTCAGGTTACAGCCATACTCTCTATACAACAGCCATGCCTCTCGGTTTACATCAATTCTGTTTCTCTCTTGAAATGAGAAATTCTTATCTACACCAGGACTGTGAGCTGTCCTCACAGAGCCGAATGTCATAGTGACAGGCAAAGCAAAGTGTGCTGACTGACCAAAGGCTGGCTTGGAAAGCCACATCTGCAGCTATGCAGTTGTGCAAACAGACTCACTGTGCACTTATGCAAACTGTACACTTATGCAAACAGACTGGTGGTACACTTGCACAAACTTTCCATGCATTTGTGTAAGTAGCTTTGTTTATTCAGGGCTCAATCTCCTACTCCTCAAAATGTAGGAGTCAGAGGATGTTATAAAGAGCAACTTTTCTTTTCTTTTAAGTATATACTGTTAAGAACTTTGAAGAGTCTGAGATTTTACCCAACTTTCACATTAACGAGTTACCAGCCCCAGTTTCATGGATGTTAGCAGAAGACAGGAGATTCCTGGGTCAGAAACGGAGGACTTCACTACTGATAACACAGTAAGTAGCTTGAGCATAAAGCTCATCACGTCACACTTTGCGCCCAAAGTTTCATGAGGGCGACAGTGAGGGTCCAAGCCATGCTGCACATAGTAGGTCTGTGTTACACCTGTGGGACCCTGAGCTCAGGGAACCCAAAACTCTTACTTGGGAGAAAGCACACCTGTTTGCCCTTCACTCCAAGGGCAGGCACTGCCTTCATTATACTGAACCAATTTGATCCCTGGGTCAGGAAGATCCCCTGGAGAAGGGAATGGCTACCGACTCTAGTGTTCTTGCCTGGAGAATTCCATGGACAGAGGAGCCCGGTGGGCTACAGTCCATGGGGTCACAAAGAGTCAGACATGACTGCAAGTGACTAACAACACAGCATGTCTCAGGATAAGAAATAGCTACTGCTAAGGATGAGGGAAAGATACATAAATACTGCACTAGACTCTAGCCACTAGAGAGATGTTCAGAGAGAACTGACCAATGTGAAATCAAATTGCAGAAACCCATGAACAGCATGCTCTTCCATGGTTAGAAAGAGTAAGTAACAGACCTGGGACATAGACTGATATTTATATGTGCAAATGAGTAGAGACAGAGATGTGCAAAGATAAACACCCAAGTATTATTCCCAGGAAAGGAACTGAAAGATGTGGAAATCCATGACCTTCTTCACTATATATTTCTATATATTTTGCCTTCTTATATGGTACCTCTGGCTTCAGTAGTTAAAACAGATCATGAAAAAGCTATAAACATTAACAAATAAAATGTTAGGTATGATGAAGTCACGATCCATCTTAAGAGTGATAGAGTCTAGCCAAAGAATAGTAAGTAACAATATATAACACCTAACAGAAATATATATATATATATATGTTAATATCTGTATTTTTCTACTGCTAATATATGCTAAAAAGAGCTTTCAATGCCAGCTACAAATCCATGTCTAGGGTCAGTTGCCTAGATCTGTAAGAAAGAAATATTGCTATTTGGTCAATAGAAATATTTTACCTGAATAGTTATATTACTTATTTTACTCTTTCTACAAAGGTAATAACATGGATGGAAGACCAGCAGTTTTGATCTCAAACAGTTCTATTATCTTTCTTATTTTAATAATAGGTATAACCATGCTTCCTAATAAAATTTCTGGTATTTGTAGTTTTAATTTCATTTATATGCATTATTCATTTTTAAAGCTTTCTATTCACTTGCAATTTATTCTAATAGGTAATGCAATTACTGGTTCTTTATATTCTTAAAATTAATTTAGAAAAATATTATACAAACAAAGGAATGTGTTTCAGCCTCATAAACTAAAATTTTGACATTTCATCAAGCTTTCATAATCCATTGTTATCACTCTGCAAGTTTTAGCTCTCATTTAACTTCTTATTAATTTAGTTTTTAAGCACAAGTAGGACTTTCCTCACAGATGAAGTAGGAAAGTTCTAATTGGAGCCCAAATGTGGCTGAGTCTGTTCCCATGAGTTCTAGCCACATGAACAGGGACAAATGAGCTGAGAGCCGGTGTGAGAAGACGAGGATGAATCTAAGCCTGCCCAGGCAAGATGAACAGAAGCAAACAGGACCTATGACATCCAAGACAGCATCCATCTACTTCCCAGTTCATGAAATCAGACTTGGTGCATTTGAGGCACGAACCCAGAGCAAACCTGATAAGTTAAAGCCTGTGGGAACTTTTCCTGAAATGTCCTGAAGACAAAAGCGATTCTGAGACTAGTCCTTTCAGGTCTTCATTCGGTCATGAGCTCAGAATAAAGGTAAGCCTGTCTCAGAAGCACTCTAGAGAGGAAGAGTGCACCTGGGCACCTCAGTCCCTTAGTCCACGGCATCGGGACCCACCTCAGTCCCTTAATCCACAATATGAGGACCCATCTCAGTTCCTTAGTTCATAAGGTTCAGAATCCATCTCAGTCCCTTAGTCCACAGAATCAGGACCCACATCTCCAATCTCAATCCTGACCACAGGCATGTTTCTCTAGGACAGGAGAGCCCCTCTCATAGAGACTGATACCATCAAAGCACTGCACCGGGAACCTGGTCAAGATGTTCAGAACATGGCATGGAAGGATTTTGAGGGTTTTTTTTTTTTTTTTTTTTTAGCATCAAATGGCCCATCAGAGGTATGGCCTGGGAAAGCTGCAGGCACTGACTGATAATCTCCAGATCCTTCTTTTAAATTTCTCTGCCTCCTCAGTTTATTCAAAGCCACACAGGGAGCTGCCTACAAACACTTCAACCTCACGCCTAGAAGTTCCATGAGTGATGCTTACTCTTTACAGACAATGGACCTGCTCGACACCTTCTAGAACCATCAGGGCACTTAGGAGTGGCAGAGAGAGGATAATGAGGACTCTGAAAGCAACCACCTCCATCTGTCTGGCTTTTCCAGCATGCTTAGTCACTAGGTCATGTCCGACTCTTTTTTGATCCCATGGACTGTAACCCCAGGCTCCCCTGTCTGTGAGATTTCCCAGGCAAGAATACTAGAGCGGGTTGCCATTTCCTTCTCCAAGGGATCTTCCCAACCCAGGAATCGAAGTTGCATCTCTTATGTCTCCTGCATTGCAGGTAGATTCTTTACCCACTGAGCCATTGGATATGAGTAGCAGCCGAAGCTGGCTTCTCTAGAAGCCTTTCCAAATCCCTCACACAGAATTGCTCCCGAAGTTATAATCCTACCTCCTCCCTAGCCATGGCCTTAGGGCTCAGACTTCCCTGGTGGCTCAGACAGTAAAGAATCTGCCTGCAATGTGGGAGACCCGGGTCCAATCCTTGGGTCAGTAAGATCCCCTGGAGGAGGAAATGTCAACCCACTCCAGTATTCTTTCCTTGGAGAATCCCCATGGACAGAGGAGCCTGGTGGACAACAGTCCATGGGGTCGCAAAGAGTCGGACACGACCGAGCACTCAACACACACAGACACTGGAAAGTGCTGACTCAGTGTTTCAAGGCAGTGTTGAGGTTTGGATATCACAGCCTGTGGGGCGTAAAGACCTGTGCAGCACGGACTGAATGTATCATAATAAAAAAGGTGCCGGGATGCTACTGTGTTCTCATCCTCACCCAACTGCAACACGCTGCCCAAAGCCGTGTATTTATATCTGCAGTCTAATTGGGGAGATACTTTTTATTCCCTTTTAATGTTTATCATTAAGAAGGGTTCTTAATGGTTTAATGTGTTGGAAATGCATTAAAAAAAAAAAAACCTGTTGCCCTTTGGCAGAACTGTTTTAGAATTAGAATTAGCACACTTTAATTTTTCTTTCCTTGGTAAATAAACTTGAATTAAAAATAAATCGTGTTCCATTCAGTGAGGCCTTGGCCTGTATTCATTCTGAATCTCAGCCGCTGCCAGGTCTCCGTCGGGCTCCCACCCGCCCCAGTGCCCTTGGGTCGTCCTTGTGGGTCCAAATACATGTTGTGGCGCCAGCAAGTTTTGTAAACAAGAGACAAATCTGCCCCCACCTTGATTTAGGAAGAAAACAAAACAAGTTTTGGCAGGGTTTTAATTCAGATCAGACCCATTCCAACTGGAACATCTGTTTTGCTCCCATAAGAGGAACTAAGAATAGTAAAGAGACACAGAGAGGTTGGCCCTCAGTGGATGCGGGTACCATGCAGTTTGGGCTTCATGCCAAGCCCTCGTGAAAAGAACCTCATCACTGTTCAGCTCCCACATCGGAATCCCACTCAAGAGTATTTAAGATGACTGGGTCTGACATACACACACTATTCTATATAAAATAGATAACTAACTAATAAGGATCTGCTCTATAGCACAGGGAACTCTACTCAACACCCTGTAGTGACCTATATGTGCAAAGAATCTAAGAAAAAGGAAAAGAGTGGATTATATATATGTATAACTGATTCACTTTACTATACGACTGAAACACTGCAAATCAACTAGACTCCAATAAAAATAAAATATAAAAGGAGTTACTCCTGTGTCACATTTAGCAATCACAGTGAAATTAATACCTCAAAACCTATATCAACTTAAATCTCCTGAGATGTAGACTAGGGCTGGTAGCACAGAGTATGTTGCTGTGTAAACTAGGTTAAAGACGGTCTCAAGGGGCTTCCCTCGTGGTTCAGTGGTAAAGAATCCACCTGCCAATACAGGAGACATAGTATATGTGGGTTCGATCCCTGGTCCAGGAAGATCCCACAACTAAGCTCATGTACCACAACCACTGACCTGGGTGTCTGCAGCCTGTGCGCCACAGTGACCCGCAACTAGAGAGCAGAGCAGTCCCCACTTGCCACAACTAGAGAAAATCTGTGCACAGAACAATCAAAACAAACAAAAATTATTTAATTAATTTAAAAAATTAAAAAAAAAAAGAGATGGTCTCAGGGTCTCTGGTAAAACACATCATGAAACATTAACCTGTGGTCAGTACAACGTCCTCACGGTCAGGGATGTGGGGCCTCTGCTCTGAGGGACACCCTCCTCACACCTGTAGGTCGTCATCCAAGCACGTGGTGAGGACACAGGAGAGTTACACAGACACATCTGTTCTGGGGCAATGGGACAACTGCCATCACAAAGAACAGGAGATGCACAAAAATGCACACTGCAACAGGGTGAGCACACACACACTTTCACAGGCCACAGGGCACGGGAAGGTGAAGTGGCCTGAAGTGATGAAAACCATGGCCCACCTCTCCTGTCATTGCAGGTAGGACAGACAAGGCAGCTTTGACTGCTTCGATCCAAGCCCCTGAGCAGAACAAAAATGCAATTTCATGTAACACACACTTGAACTTCTTATCACAGTTACAGAAAAGGCTCCCAGCCAGGCATGTGTGAAACAAATACATACCTCTCTGTGAATATAAAATGTACACTCCCTTACTTGTTTACATTATTTTTGTAAACCCTCCAATTACTTATCTCACTCATTATTCTTGACAAACAGAAGGCTGCCTGTTGGTGGGTAGCTATAGCATCCTGACACGTCTCTTATATATACACTTGAAGTCTCTGAAGACACAGAAGTACTGTCTGCTCTAGGAGGCATGAGTTCCCAAGTCAGAAAGATAAAATGTTTTTAAACTTCGAGGATTACTCATGGAAAACCAATGTAATTGCTTAAAGTCTCAAAGTGGTTTTCAAAGAATCACGTAAACTATATACTACACGACACTGTCAGAGTAATCACAGACATGTATACACCACACAACATTGTCAGAGTAACTGCTGCTGCTGCTGCTGAGTCACTTCAGTCGTGTCCGACTCTGTGTGACCCCATAGACAGCAGCCCACCAGGCTCCCCCATCCCTGGGATTCTCCAGGCAAGAACATTGGAGTGGGTTGTCATTTCCTTCTCCAATGCAAGAAAGTGAAAAGTGAAAGTGAAGTCGCTCAGCGACCCCACGGACTGAAGCACCACGCTCCTCCGCCATGGGATTTTCCAGGCAAGAGTGCTGGAGTGGGGTGTCATTGCCTTCTCCAGTCAGAGTAACTACAGAGGCGCAATCGCACGTGCTGTAATATGAATGGACCTGGCAGACACCGCACTAAGTGAACGCACCAGACACAAAAGACAGATTCTGTGTGATTCCACTTACATGAGGAACCTGGAGTCCTCAAACTCAGAGAGGCAGACACGGGGGTTTTCAGGGGCTGGGGAGTGAAGCGAAGAGGTAGGGAGTTTCAGTTTTGCAAAATGAAAAACTCCTAGAGGTTGGCTGGGTGAACAGAACACTATTGAACTATACAATATAAATGGTTTAAGATGGTAAATTTTATGTTGCATTATTTTGGCACAACTAAAACTAAAAATAATACAAAAATTCGACTTTTCTGGTCTTTATTCCTTTCTCCATTTCCCTTCATAGCATTTATTGTATTACATGTATGTGTATATACAATATACATATATGTATATGTACATGAACTTCCCTGGTGGCTCAGATGGTAAAGAATCTGCCTGCAATGCAGGAGACATGGGTTTGATCCCTGGGTCAGGAAAATCCCCTGGAGCAGGGAATAGCTACTCACTCCAGTATTCTTGCCTGGATAATTCCAAGGACTGAGGAGCCTGGCAGGCTACAGTCCATGAGTTTGCAAAGAGCTGGACAAAACTGAGCAACTAACATACACACACACACACACAGAAGAACATATATACATAATTTATATATTTATTGCCTGAACACCTCTTCCCTCCAATTCCCCTGAATACATCAGCTCTGAAGGTCAGATCAAGTCTTGTTGCTCTGTCCAATAGGCTTGGGACAGTGCTTCGCAAATATGGATGCTTAATAAATTATTGCATGCATAAAATTTTTTTTAAATGCAATCATGCTCTGTTTTAAAATAATTTTAGTTATGCTATGCTATGCTGTGCTAAGTCACTTCAGTCGTGTCCGACTCTGTGTGACCTCACAGACGGCAGCCCACCAGGCTTCCCCGTCCCTGGGATTCTCCAGGCAAGAACACTGGAGTGGGTTGCCATTTCCTTCTCCAATGCATGAAAGTGAAAAGAGAAAGTGAAGTCGCTCAGTCATGTCCGACTCTTAGCGACACCATGGACTGCAGCCTACTAGGCTCCTCCGTCCGTGGGATTCTCCAGGCAAAAGTACTGGAGTGGGGTGCCATCGCCTTCTCTGAATTTTAGTTATACTAACTCTAAAGAACACATTTCAGTTCAGTTTTCTTTTTCACTCCTACCATCTTAATTGTTAAATCATTAGTTTATCATCATCCTGCTTTAACTCCCGGGGCCAGTTATTAGCAAGCCACTTAACCACAGTTAAACAATAACCAGGATACATAAAAAGCAATATCCTCAAATAAAACATTTAAAAAGTCCACTATGAGAATCAAGCTAACAGCATCTCCTGTTTCTATTTTTCAAGGAGCTCCCAGCTAATGACTTGTGATATACAGGCTACACGTAATTACAAGAATATAAGATATAATAGAAAATACAAGCTAAATTGCATTTTGCTCCACTGGATACTGAAATAATTTCAGCTCTCCAAGGTCTCCCAACTCTGGCCAAATGGCAAGGTTGGAAAATAACTAGATGTGTGTATAAATCTTGAAACTAGCTCTTGACAATAATCATTTTTAATATCCCATGTAGGCAGAGGATTTGCTCATCTCTAAAATACTTTCACAGATAACGTCTAACCTGATCTTCAAAAACACCTTGGATATGATCTGGGCAGGTGTCAATGTTGCCTATTTGGAGAATCAGAGAAGAACAGTGATTTGATCAAGGTCACACACGCAGAGCCTGTGCATACATTTGAAAATAATTTTGGGAAGCCTCGGAAAGCAAGAGGTCTGCCAGTGTGCTCCCCTACAATTCTTGAAAGAAACCTGGCAGGTGATGAAACCGCATCTACATGCCACATGCAAAAATCAATGTTGGTGCACAGAGACGGGCCGTAAACAGTGACCATTTCATTCCAATGCAAGAAACGAAATACAGTTTTGTGGGTGTCACTGCAGTGGGATAGGACAGGCCTCATGGCTGCAGCACAGTAATGAAAACAGTTTGTCCAAAAAAAAAAAAAAAACAAATTTAATAGAAAAAAAAAATGAGAAAATGATGTCTGGCATGGATCCAATGCCCAACTGCAAGGGATTCTCTAAGCCCCAAAATAAGCAGAATCCTTCCGATCTTTGACTTACCAGATTAAGTTATCTAAGGCAAGGAAATCAGGTTGCCCACATCTACTTCTTTTGAATGAAAATGCTAAAAGATAATTTTTGTCCCTGGCAGTTGACTTGTATTGACACACTTGCTACATGTCAGGTTCTGTCCTAGGCACCTCACATGTATTGTCTTCTAAGACTTCACAACCACAGTAGGAGATAGGAGATGCCCACTGTTAGGATCACCCCTGTTTCATAGATAAGGCAACAGAAACTCAGAGAAGGTGTGAGTTCTTCCCAAGGTCACATGTCTA
This sequence comes from Tragelaphus eurycerus, assembly GCA_935064755.1. Taxonomy (NCBI): domain Eukaryota; kingdom Metazoa; phylum Chordata; class Mammalia; order Artiodactyla; family Bovidae; genus Tragelaphus; species Tragelaphus eurycerus. Next base: position 23,084,242 of record CAKXYN010000023.1, read on the forward strand.
GCTCCAGGCAGAGCCAGGACTCAAATCCTGGCAGCCTGGTCTCAGAGCCTGAATTCCCAGCTGCTGACTCTGGCTCCAGAAACCATAAGCATTTCATGAAAGTGATATTTTAGCACAAAAACTGCTACCCTAAAACTCAGTGTTTCCCTACTCCTGCTCAGGCTTTTGCAAAGATCATCGGAGACCTCCATTGGCCAGGAGAGCACTGCTTGATAAACATGATTACAGAGAATTTCATCAAGGATGAAATAAAAAAGGAAACTCAGAGGTTTTCAAGCTAGAAGAACACACTGGATCATTTCATTAAAAAGAGACCACAGAATCCTCACGTGCAAGAGGCCTCCAGATTCAGCCAGCTCAATCCTCTCATGAACATAGAATCTCCTTCTGCAACACCGGCTTCTGCCTGAACCCACCAGCCACTGGAAACTCCTGGTCATGACCTAGCTCTTGTCAAATGTGCAGACACCCTGCTCTTCTCCATCACCCATCTCAGTCCTTCCACCATTCCTCAATGGTTGAGCGAAGTTTACAGCATTTCCTATCCAGGGTGCGTTCCCTTGAGCTCAGCTTGTTCTGTGTTCTCTCTCTTTTAAAATAAATGATAATAATAGCTGACCTTCTACAACATAGGCATTTGTTTTATTAATGCAACCTACACTTACATTAGGGACTTCTTTTGGTGGGGGGTTGTTTTGTTGTTCAGCCACTAAGTCGTGTCTGATTCTGTGCGACCCCATGGACTGCAGCAAACCAGGCTTCCTGGTTCTTCATTATCTCCCTGAGCTTGCTCACACTTATGTCCAATGAGTTGTTGATGCTATCTAACCATTTCATCCTCTGCCACTCTCTTCTCCTTTTGCCTTCAATCTTTCCCAATATCAGGATCTTCACAACAGGTGGCCAAAGTAATGGAGCTTCAGGTTCAGCATCAGTCCTTCCAATGACTATCCAGGGTTGATTTCCTTTAGGATTGACTGGTTTAATCTTCTTGATGCCCAAGGGACTCTCAAGAGTCTTCTCCAGCACCACCTTTCACTTGGGGGGAGGTAGGGCAAGGCAATAGCACTACAGAATGACTAACACGATATGGACCATACTGTATATTCATATGCATTTACACCTAATCCTCAATCTCTTTTTTTAATGTACTGCTGCTAAATATTATTTCTCTAATTCTGGACACATAGTCTTGGCCTTTTAAACCACCTGGGACGCATGTTCAGTTATTCTTACTTCCTGTCACCCTCTTAGATTCATCCACTGTTTATGCCCAGTCAAGGCCATTTTCCATCTTCCACCTGCTTTGCAGAATGCTCAGCATCTCTCTCAGGTTAGGAGGTCCATGACTTGTTCTTTCTGAGCCTTAAATGCTGATGAACCACCTGAGGAAGAGGAGGGGACCACTAGCACACCTCTCAGTCTAGAGTCTTCCTTCTTTTCACACTGTCCTGCACACCACCATTCCACAAAGCTCATCCAAGCAGTAGGCAAGCTTTCCTGCAGATTTTCTCAAAAGCCTCAGGTCAGGAAAGGGTGAAGCTGTATTTCTTTGACAGTAGAAGGCTCATTCAACATCCTTTTGCTCACTCAGCCGGCATCTTCCCCTCTTATTTCTAGCTTTGAGCCTCTCACCTATTTCTATTTCCTAAGACTGACTTGCTCAACCACAGCTTTTTCAAAAAATGCTCAATGCCTGTGCAGGACATGCCTACAACAGTGAGCATGGTGGGTTGCAAATGGTAAGAGGAAAAAGCTTACCTTCTCATCGGACTTCCTTGCTTAAGAGAGGTTAAAACTTTAAGGCACAGACCTGACATGCAAATATCCATTCAGAACTGGTTTTAATGTCTCAAGAAGGGCTGCCAATCTATTATGAAAGGCTCTACATTTACACATTATGCCACAGTGACAAAAAGCCTTCTTGAAAACAGAGACACGCACCTTAGGGTTTAGGGGAAATGTAGGTAATAATCATGTCAATACCTGAAATATACACACAGAATCAGGAGAAAAGACCAGAACTAAAAACACGAGGTGGGAGGGCTGTCAGTGAATGGGATCCTAACCTTCTTCTGAAGAGAAAGGAGGACTGATGAGCACCATGGCCCCCAAGCAGGATTCCTCCAAATAATGCTGAAGTCAGAGAACACAAACTTATTGCTCAAGGAGCAGGTGCGGAGGAAAGCAGACCACAGGGCTTCCATCTCCTAGTCTCTAGGAAGAGGGTCGGCTTCCCTTGTAGTGCAGCAGTAAAGAATCCGCCTGCCGATGCCTGCCTAATGCAGGAGATATGGGTTCAGTCTCTGGGTCGGGAAGATCCCCTGGAGAAGGAAATGGCAACCCACTCAAGTATTCTTGCCTGGGAAATCCCATCAACAGAGGAGTCTGCCAGGCTACAGTCCATGGGGTCACAAAGTGTTGGACACGACTTAGTGACTAAACAACAATAAGGAAGGGGGTCATAATCTTGACTCCAGAGACTTCACAAGGCAGTTATAAAATAAGTAACATTTGAAAGCAATTCCTAAACTGTAAAATGATGTAAACAATGTTACAAGTTATTGCTTGCATTATGAAAGATGATAAATGATTTCAAAGAAAGAAGGGAAATTGTATTCATTAAACAGAAAGATGACATGGTTTAGGAAAGCGAGGCACAGAAGCTGTTACTCAACTCTGTTCTCTATGGACCACCACAGGTCTTATGCCAGAGTCTGCACTGAGTGTGATATGACCATGGGGGTAGGGGACCCAGGAAAGAGACTTGGGCGGACAAGACAGGCCCGGTAGCAGCACCCCAAGAAGAATAAGGGTCCTGTTTTCTTTTCCAACAAAGTATTTTTACAAAAACAGTTTTTTCCCCATGAGTTTTTGGCTTTTGGAAACCACATACTCAAAATTATGAAGAACGAACAAAGTAGTTACCATTGTTAAGTCTTACTCATTTCTTCTACCAGACAGGGTTAGACTGTTGCTCTGAGTACTTTCAAAACTTAAGAAATGAAACCTATCAATAAATGTCCTCTTATATAATGCTACCTGAAGAATCAATTGTCTCCATGAAAACTTCTGGAGTCTCATCAGCTCAGGCCACAGTTCAGTGTAAGAATCTTCATTCAAATGATGAAAGAACACTTCAGTGTCCCAACCTGTTACTTGTCTCTGTTATTTCAACCTGAGAGCAGCCAGACAGAAACAGCACTTGGACCTCTGATGGGAGCTTCCTTTGGGGTTTGATTTTTATAAGACTCTGCATTTCTCTCTCCATCAACCCCACAGAGCCGGCTCCACACAGTCAATTAGAACTTTATCATCTGAGAATTTAAAGCCTGCATGCAGCCTGAAAATCACCCTGGCTCATCTTACAAATGGGCCCTGGGTCATTGGCAAGCAGCCCCTCCATTCAATATTCGTCCATAAAAACACATGGCTAAGGTGGAATCTGTTCTTCCAAAGCGTCCCCACCCATCACCACCAGGTACAAGCACATCAACGGGGAACATAAACTGAAGAGACCTGGATGGGAGGTGCTGGCCGATGAGCGGACATCATTAAAGTGGACAGTTTGTATCGACTTTGGGATGATTTCTGTAAGAACTAGGTGATAATCCTAGGAAGGTGTAACCGAAGAACAGGGAAAACAGGGGTGGAGACGTCCTGAGTGAGACCAAGCCTTGAGGTCTGAATCCACAGGTGGTTGCCCATGGGTGAAGGGACCTCCTGTGCCCATACAGGGTCCCAGCAGAGCTGAGGAAAGCGTGAGCCACCTGCACTGAGGCTGCAGGTCAGACCCCATCAGAAACGGACAAGCGGCCCCAGGATCCCCAGACTCACCAGCACACTTGGTCCTGGTCCTGAGGGCGGGCCCAGGGGAGCCGGTGCCGCCCTCCCCGGGCCGGGTGAGGAGCACACTGATCTCATACTCCGTGTCGGGGTCCAGATGCCCGATTTTGTAGCTCGTGGAGTCCACTGGTTGCCGGTCACTCCAGCTCCCACTGGCCGTGCAGTATTCCACCTCCCGGGCCACAATGGGCCCGTCCCCATTGATGGAGTTTGCGTTGAGTTGTATCCACAGGTAGGTGGCCCCCACAGAGGCCAGCTGAGGGGGTGCAATGGGGACAGGGGGCTCTGAAAGGCAAACCAGAGGGCCATCCTTCAGACACTTGGAAAGACCACAACGCACATCAATCACTAAAATTGGGAAGATGCTGACAGTTTAGCGATGAACAGATGAGAACGGTTTTGCTCAGGTTAATAAGAAAAAGCTCCTTGAGAGAGGTCTGCAGAGTGTTCAAACCTGTGAAATAAGCCATCTTTGAAGCCTAAGCCTGTTCAGGTAGGTACAACCCCAGTTTGTTTCAGGATGCAATTCATTTTTTCTTGAAAATGTACATAGGCATCAAAGGATTTTATTTTGCACTAAAATAAGTAAAGTTACTAAAGTAACTTGTAATAACTCTCTCAAGTGGCAGTAATTAAGCTCTAGAAGGCTCACCACTGTCAACAGTGTCTTTGACATCACCCAAGGTATTACTTATATCATTAAATTCAGTCTTCTTATATTTATATTCCAAGAATACCATCACTTGAAAAAACACAGATGAAATTACACTTTATCTCATCATAAATGCATTTCCAGGATGCCTCATTTACCCAAAAAAGCCATCCCAATGGATTCCTTCTGCTCCCAGAGCAGTGAGCACTTGGGGTAATAAAGTCTAGCACAGCCACTGTTAAGGGAACTTCCAATAATGAGCATTATTAAGGCCACAGAGAGAAAGAAAAGCTCTAAAACAAAACACATGCCCAGCTTGATAAACCTCTAAGCAATCAACAGCAAACACTCTTTACAACTCAAGAAAGTCCCCCTTCCTTGTTTAAAATCCGAGACTGACTTTCTCTGGACCTTTGAGACGGGAGAAAGAGGCAATCTTGTTTTTAACAACATTTCCAGTATATCAAGGGCCACTTGAATGGCTCTCCAGGCACCAAATAAAGACATTCCATGTGCCAATGTCACTGTGAGTGGCACCATACATGACATTAGGGAGGAAGGTAATTGTATGAAATAATATATTTCTATTTAATGAATCTCCATCAGAGAAAAACGTTAAGCTCTAATGATTTTTTTTTTTTTGAGCATGTTTCTGCAGGTGGTTTGTGCCTTTCGGTGTGTTTTTGTTTTCAACTCCTCATCTAGTTCACATAAATGTATGGAAAATAAAGCCTGCTAGTGGAATTGTGGTGCTAGAGAAGACTTGAGAGTCCCTTGGACAGTAAGGAGATCAAACCAGTCAATCTTAAAGAAAGTCAAGCTGAATATTCATTGAAAGGACTGATGCTGAAGCTGAAGCTTCAATGCTTTGGCCACCTGATGCAAAGAGCTGACTCACTGTAAAAGACCCTGATGCTGGGAAAGACTGAGGACGGGGAGAAGAAGGCAACGGAGGACGAGACGGTTGGATAGCATCACTGACTTAATAGACATGAGTTTGAGCAAGCTCCGGGAGATGGTGAAGGACAGGACACCTGGTGTGCTGCAGTCCTTGGGGTCGCAAAGAGTTGGACATGACTTAGTGACTGAACAATTCTGTCACTGGCATATGCACCTGTCCGCTTCGTGGCATATGTAGCCAGTTGATCCCTCCCAAGTTTCCTGCTGATCAGGAAGTCAGGACTGCTGGTCTCATCTGAGAGTGGCCCCTGAGATGATACCAAGTTGGATCCTAGACCAATAAGAAATGAACAACATGACCTCCTTCTGTTAAGTTGGGGCAGCTTTTTTCTTCTTTAACATATTCAAAGTGTGATAAATCATACTGACTTTTAAAATAGCTGGGAAGAGACTTTCCTGATGGTCCAGGAGTTAAGATTACATGCTCCCAATGCAGAGGGGCTGAGTTTGACCCCTAGTCAGGGAACTAGATTCCACAGGCTGCAACTACAGATCCCACATGTCACAACTAAGATCTGGCACAGCCAAATAAAATAAATAAATGTACATGGTTAGTCACTCAGTCGTGTCCAATGCTCTGCGACCCTATGGATTGCAGCCCGCCAGGCTCCCCCGTCCAAGGGGATCCTCCAGGAAAGAACACTGGAGTAGGCTGCCATGTCCTCCTCAGTAAATGTAAGGGATCATGTCAAAAAATAAAATAGTCAGGGAAATCTCATGAGACTTGGTCTACATTAGACACAAGATGAGTTTTATTTAGGGGACCACAAATTTAGTGCAAATTCATTAAATTATTGTTCCTATCATTTATGAACTGCAACTCTGTGCCAGCTCTTCATTTCTTGAGATAGATTTGACGCAACTCATAATGATTTAACATCAATTTATATCATTAGGTGATTCCTTGAACCAAGACATGTAAAGGGCCTTTTCTAGTATATCCTAAGGCATTGATGAAGCCAGCCTGAAAAAGCAGTTAATTACTTTGTAGTTGCACGTGCTAGCAAGGGTTCCTGAAATACCATTCAAAATATGACTCAGGGGGCAAAGCCACAAAGGTTAGTGAGCACACAATTCATTTAGGACATTGTTCCTAGTCTCCTAAAACAGACAGGACTTTAATGCTTATTTGTCCCAAGGCTATTTTCTCTATTAGTTCCCCATTAGGAAGAGTACCAAATACATTAAGTCAAATGAAAGATTTAACTAGATTCTGGAAATAAGTGAGATAGTCATTCAAAAGGACTTTGGGGTTGCTGGAAGAATCTACAATAATAAGTCAATATTTAAATTTTGAATAAATTTTCTCAAAGGGAAAGAAGGAAGGCACTCAATCTTACTAAGTGATAAAAAGCAATTTAAAATATTCAATCCAAGTGAAAGGGCATGTTAAAAGTAATTCTAAATCAAGTTATTTATTTATATAAATAGAATTTATATACATATAGATACATATCATATATATAATTGATAAATATAAGTGAATTCTTAATATATGTCTTTTATAATTAAATATGACACGGATATATATGCATATATACATGCATTGCAGAGATTACATGAAATATTTTCTTGTTTTTGATTACCAAAAGCAGTGGTAGATATAAATAAGATAAGCATGATAGTTTAAAATGAGTTGGGCTTCATTTGGGGACATCAAATCAGAGACTGACCTTAAGAAAGCAGTAAACAACTTAAGATTTTGTCATCTTAAAAAAATATTAGCACTCTAAATACACACATATAAAATGTGTTCAACCACATACATGTGGCCTAAACATGTCATTATGTATTTTAAAGTAACTGTGTCAAGGCAATTCTTTACCTAACTAGTAGAATCTGGCATGTTACTTCATTTCAAAAAATAAAATATATGCAAAATATGGCAATAAAAATTATAAGTGGAGGAAAAGTCAAATTTCAGATTTGTGCTATAAGTGCAAGCCAGTTGTCACTGACTTGGGCAGGATACAGAGATGCAAAAGAGGTACCTGGACATTTTATCACGAGGAGTCAAGACCTCTCCATGCTGTCCTAAGGCAGGAAAAAGTATGGCAGAAATGTGAGTTGAAACCACACATCTCTGTGCTTAGCTGTGTTCTGGCAGATCAGAGATGTCTGACTTGCTTATTGTTATTTATTGTTGTTCAGTCTCTCAGAAGTGTCCGATTCTTTTGTGATTCCATGAACTGCAGCATGCCAGGCTTCCCTGTCCTTCACTATCTCTTGGAGTTTGTGCTCCAAATCATGTCCCTTGAGTCAGTGATACTATATAACCATCTTATCTTCTGTTGCCCCCTTCTCCTGCCCTCTATCTTCCCAGCATCAGAGTCTTTTCCAATAAACTGACACTTTGCATCAGGTAGCCAAAGTATTGGAGCGTCAGCATCAGTCCTTCCAATGAATATTCAGGACTGATTTCCTTTAGGATTGACTGGTTTGATCTCCTTGCTGTCCAAGGGACTCTCAAGAGTCTTCTCCAACATCACAGTTCAAAATCATCAATTCTTCAACACTCAGTTTTCTTTATGGTCCAGCTCTCATATCCATACATGACTACTGGAAAAACCATAGCTTTGACTAGACAGACCTTTTTCAGCAAAGTAATGCCTCTGTTTTTTAATATGCTGTCTAGGTTTGTCATAGCTTTTCTTTCAAGGAGCAAGGGTCCTTTAATTCTGTGGCTGAAGTCACCATCCACAGTGATTTTTGGAGTCCAAGAAAATAAAGTCTATCACTGTTTCCACTTTATCCCCATCTATTTGCCATGTGATTTGCTTATAACTCCCAACAAATCAACTTTCCCATGGAGGCAATTTTTAGAGGCGACTAAATCTTCATCACCGTGATTACAGAGCACCATGCCTCAGGTGGCACAGAGGGTCACAGTGAAGCACTGGAGCAACCAGAAGTCAGAAAACGGGACACAAAGAACTGGACCAAGATCAAAGTGAAGTAGCACGGATGACAATAAAGAACTCAGCCTTGGGACCAGCAAGGCGGCCGGTCCTCTGGATTTGTCGGCAAATGGTGTGGGTTTTCTACCCAGAGACGTTTCTGCCGGGGACATCTATGCAAAGTTCCCTCTGCTTACAGATAAATCCAAACTCCAAAACTAGCCAGACAGACTAAAGCTTTGCTACAAGCCCACACTCACAGGGATCAGGCATGGCAAATTAGATCATTCGAGTCTAAACTGCAGTGTGCGGCTGGCTCCTTGTTTCCTTCCGCAGAACGTTAGTCATGTTAGCTACAGATAAACACTGCTGGGGTCAGGCTTCCCCCAAGCCAGGCATGACTAACACTGGTAGGGCTAATTTCACAACAGAAGCATTTACCCACATCACCTATAGATTTTATTGCAGAGGCTGTGCCCCCGGAGACTCTGATTCAATACAGGTGTGGTAGTGGGGGTGGATAAGAAGTGGACTGGTGTATTATTATTATTATTTTTGGAAAGGTGATTGAGCTGTGCATTCTCAGAGGAGGATCACTAATGGACCAGAGCAGAGAGAGTTCTCTCCCATCATGGACTGAACAGGGGTGGGCTGCCCACTAGGTATTCTTAGTGCTATTCACCTATTTGTTGCATCTGATCTTCCTGATAGCCCTTGAGGGTCAGTCACATTATTCTTTTTCAATTGGCTGCGCCAGGTCTTAGCAGGGGATCTTGTTCCCCAACTGGGGATCGAACCCGGATCCCCTGCCCTGGGAGCTCAGAGTCTTAGCCGCTGGACCCATCGGGGGAGTCCTGGGTCAAACACATTATTAAGTCTATTTTAAACCTGAGGAAAGAGAAGCATCCAGAGCACAGGACCACACCCATGCAGCCAGCGCTGGGGTTTGAACCCCTCAGTCTGTAGAACTGCCTGCATAGAGAAATTTGCTGACAAAAGGAATAGTCCCTCCAAAAGAAACCAATTTTACATTCCCCGTTTAACAAATGCAGGGGAAAAAATTTAAAAGTAGGCATCATTCTGTTCCCCTAGGAGGAAGCAGCAATGGCTTGCCACAAGTTGTATAAAAATGCCTCATGGTATATCTAAAAGTCCAAATTATTCTGTCTGGGACCAAAAACTGCCTTAGCAGTTCAGTACTATAAACTCCAAAGTCTGTGCACATGCAAAAAACATCAAACTAGCTAAAGGAAATTTATATCTCCCTCTTTTATTTAACTCATCTCCCACCTTCCTGACTATAATGACTTAATTCTTCAGTCACACAAAATATAGTAATAGACCCTAACTGCAGCATTATGAATGCTAATGCACTGTTATCAGTGTGGTCTGTGTGATATGACAGAGCATTTCTATACTGACACTGCCTCATTTTATTAACCACCCTGCTATCGTAAACACTGGCTGGGGGAATATTTGCATTTTAAGTGATTTTCTATCAGTACAAAAAATTTCATTCCTTAAAAAAAAAAAATTTATAGGCTGTAATCTCTGTATACAGAGTTGGCAGAAGAACGTGCCAAGAGCACATTCACTGCTTTGTATGCAACTGAATCAACATAAATAAAATACATTTTTCAAAAATATTGCTCACGTGCGAAATCTGTACTTAAAATACAATCCATCAATACAGCCTGTCACCAAACCACTGTTCAGAAACAGAGGAGCATGAGTCTGAGCTTTCAACAAATCATGAGCTCATAACTGTCCCACATGCCTGTTTTAATAGACTATATGGGGGTATAAAAATAACATTATATACCTTTAACTACCAACTCTGCATAGTTGGATATGCCAACTCCCCCGTCGGTGCGAATCATGCAGCGGTATTTTCCAGCATCTCGTTTGGTTGTGTTCACGACGTTAAATGATGCTATGAATCGCCGGGAACTGGTCACCTTTATTTCCTTAAGAGGAGCATCCTGGACATCGATGCCCTGTGTCATGGGGGTGAAGAGGACAAAAAGAAACAATATCAGCTGTCTTCTGGAAACATACTCCTAAAGGCACAGAGGTCAATGTTACTTACACCCAGATTCCGGTCCCTTGTTAATTACCCGTGGGCAGTTGTTGCAGGAAAACAGCTGCCCAGAAACCAAAATTCTGCCTTGATCAACACTTTCAGGATTTGCCAGATGCAAAATTAAGTGTGAAGAAATGTCTTTGGTTTTGCCCCTCTAAGATATTCACTATGTTAGTCTAATGTAATTGGAGGGAGAGAAAGAAGCACATGGGAAAGTTCTTTATTTTGCTCCCAAACTATCAACACTTAGTCTTTTTATAATACATAATCATATTATACTTGGCTAGAAAAAAAAATTAATTCACACACTGCACTATGACTGACCTCATTTTATATATGAACCAATAAATAGCTTATCAAGAACTATATTAAAAACATAAGTAGGTATTAGCATAGCTCCTATGGAAACGGTCTGAAGGACTAAATTCAGCTTTAAAATTTTCTTCCTGGAGCTACAAAAAGCAAGTGGAAGTTGGTGCTTAATATCACCTAACACTGAGATGTGAGGGGAGAAGTTCCTTTCCACATTCCACAGCCAGGACCACACAAAGCAGGTTCCATTTCTTATTCCATGCCTGAGACAGTAAATAAGTCCTTACTTATGCACACGTAGAAATTCATTCTATGCTTCTCATAGTTTAAAGCCTCAAAAACAACTATAGATTTCAGTCCTATATATTTTTAGTACAGTTATCAGGAAATAGGCTCTCTTTACCATGCTATTTGCAAGTATTAAGGAGAAAACAACCAGCAAAGACCTTAAGGCAAATGCATTTTGTCTGATTATTCACCCAGCAACCACGTTGGGGGCCACCCTTGCGCCGTCACTATATTAAGACACTAAGCTCACCACAGTGGACAACAGAAAAGGGACCACAGTGCTCATAGCGCTTCAGTTGCTGGGAAGTGTAGGCTTGAAATGCACACGTGATCACCAGTGATGGCCGGTCAGGGGGCTGGCAGAAATCATGATGGAGTTTTCTTTAGATATGGCGGCCGGTTTGAGGAACTGGTCTTGGAGCTGAGATCTGAAGGGTAAGCAGGAGCTCCCAGGCTAAGGGGAGGGTGGGAGAGAAGGAAGTGTCCCAGGCAGAAGAGAGAACAGGATGCCTGGGACGTTAGAAAGAGTGTAAAGCTTTGGAGGATGCCAAGGCAGCCAGAGGAACTGGGGAGGTGGACAAGCATCTGTGCATTCCAGGACTCACAGGCTGCATGACAATGTCTGTGTTTATAGGTGTGAGCATGCCAGGCTACCAATAATAAAACTCTGTAGAGCTCAGTGATTTATATAAGCAAAGCCTTCTAATAGCTTTCTCTGTGATATTTTGTCAATGTGTCCTAATGGACATGAGTTTGGGAATTAGACTGACCGGACTCCACATGTAACTTCTGGGGCCCCCCTCTCCTCATCTGTAAGAGATGCTACAACTGTCAGGGAGTTGTGGGAATTTAAGACACAGGCCTAATGACTGGTCCCCGCCCAGATTCTGGACCAGATGAGGGATGAGCTCAAGAAAACAGGCAGACAGGCTGTCAAAACACCGCCTTTATTACCAATGAGCCTGGCCCTGCAGACTCTGCAGAATACGGCTGGTGTGCAGTAAGCATGGGCTTGCTAGAACTGAGCACAGAACGGAACAGACTCACCCGCCCAGCCACAGGCAGCACTAGAAAGCCACAAGGCCTCCCTATGTTGGGAGCTGCTGGCAAACACCCAGCATGGAGGAAGGGCTGCTAGGGGGAGCAAGTTCCCAAAGGAGGGCCTGGACCATGCGTGCTCCCAGCCTCCTGCCCAGCAGTTCCACGTGGACAGAGAAAAGGCACCAGGGTGCTGCACCAGTACAGTTCCTGCCACAACAGGGGAAACACCAGGGCTCGGGAACTACAGTTCCTACCATCTTTAGAACTAGCAATCCAGACAGTCTTGGTGACAGCTTAAAAAGTCACAGATCTGAATATGACGTTAAATAGACACCTTACATATATTACATGTCTTTTTTGGAAAATGAAACCCCTTCAATCTGGTCTGACAAAGGGCACTGAAAGTTAGATAAACAAAACAAAGCAACGTCAATCTAGCATGATTCGTGAATTCAACAGGAGAGAGTATTTCTTTTTGTATTCCACACATTCAGTCTCCCATCCTCTCCCCCAAATAAATTAAAAAAAAAAAACACAAAAACTGAATTCTACCATTAGGAGTAACCTTAGACCACCTATTCTATAAAATTGTTTTTCAAATTGAAAATAAAGCCAACCTTGTTTAAAAAAAAAAAAAACAAAACTGAGCCCTGAAGAAAGGCAGACTTCACATCTATAATTCTTTGTTTTGTTTATTAAAAACAAGGACAACATCCAAAGGGCTATCTATTAATATTTCTTTTTTTCCTTACTTGCCGCATGAATCTTGTAAAGATTATGCTTCTATGGTAATCTTGTAATATTTTTCTAATGGAATAAGCCTATCTCAAAAGAACATTTATTGAAAAGGATTCTAAAGGATGCCCTTATGCATCCCTCACCAGTACTCAAGGCTGCATGAAGGGCAGCCAAGGTTAAGGAAACCTCCGTGTTGGATGCATATACGTGTTGGGAGGAGCGTTACTTCATACCTGTGGTCTTCAGGCCACTAATTCATCCTTTAAACAGCTTGAAACTGACAGCTCTACCCAACTCCAATGAGTCATAGGAACCTCAGGAATGGGCCTATTTTTTTAAATCCCATGTAATCACAGGCTTCACAGGTGGTGCAGTGGTAAAAAATCTGCCTGCCAATGCAAGAGATGTGGAGACATAAGACTAGGGTTTCACCCCTGGGCCAGGAAGATCCCCTGGAGAAGGAAATGGCAACTCCGTCCAGTATTCTTGATTGGAGAATTCTGTTTATAGCTTCCTTCACTTTTTTTTTTTTTTTCCTCCTTGTTGAGGCTGAATTGCATCCCCCTGAAGTGACTTAGCAGCAGCAGCAGCAGCAACACACACATTCATATGTTGAAACCCTAGCCTCTAGCACCTCAGAATGAGGCTGCTTTTGGAAGCAGGGCCTTTAAAGAGGTGATTAAGGTAAAGCGAAAGTGTTAGTCACTCAGTGGTGTCCAGCTCTTTACGAGTCCATGGACTGTATAGCCAGCCAGGCTCCTCTATCCTCGGAATTCTCCAAACAAGAATACCGGAGTGGGTTGCCATTCCCTTCTCCAGGGGATCTTCCCAACCCAGGGATCGAACCTGGGTCTCTTGCCCTGATGGCAGACTCTTTACCATGTGAGCTATCAGGAAAACCCCATTCCTGAGTGTGGGCTCTGCCATTCCAGCCTCGTTACTGCCATTCCAGGAGCATTTGTGTTCCAGTAGAGCAGAATCAGAAGGTTCTTTTCAATAAACGTTCTTTTGAGACAGGATTATTCTATTAGGAAAATATTACAAGATGACCATAGAAGTATAATCTTTACAAGATTCATGCATACAGAACTGTACAAAAAAGATCTTTAGGACCCAGAATATCATGATGGTGTGATCACTCACCTAGAGCCAGACATCCTGGAATGTGAAGTCAAGTGGGTTTAGGAAGTATCACTATGAACAAAGCTAGTGGAAGTGATGGAATTCCAGTTGAGCTATTTCAAATCCTGAAAGATGCTGTGAAAGTGCTGCACTCAATATGCCAGCAAATTTGGAAAACTCAGCAGTGACCACAGGGCTGGAAAAGGTCAGTTTTCATTGCAATCCCAAAGAAAGGCAATGCCAGAGAATGCTCAAACTACCACACAAATGCACTCAACTCACACGCTAGTAAACTAATGCTTAAAATTCTCCAAGCTAGGCTTCAGCAATATGTGAACCATGAACTTTCAGATATTCAAGCTGGTTTTAGAAAAGGCAGAGGAACCAGAGATCAAATTGCCAACATCCGCTGGATCATGGGAAAAGCAAGAGAGTTCCAGAAAAACATCTATTTCTGCTTTATTGACTATGCCAAAGCCTTTGACTGTGTGGATTACAATAAACTGTGGAAAATTCTGAAAGAGATGGGAGTACCAGACCACCTGACCTGCCTCTTGAGAAACCTCTATGCAGGTCAGGAAGCAACAGTTAGAACTGGACATGGAACAACAGACTGGTTCCAAATAGGAAAAGGAGTACGTCAAGGCTGTATACTGTCACCCTGCTTATTTAACTTATATACAGAGTACATCATGAGAAACGCTGGGCTGGAGGAAGCACAAGCTGAAATCAAGATTGCTGGGAGAAATATCAATAACTTCAGATATGCAGATGAAACCACCCTTATGGCAGAAAGTGAAGAAGAACTAAAGAGCCTCTTGATGAAAGTAAAAGTGGAGAGTGAAAAAGTTGGCTTAAAGCTCAACATTCAGCAAACGAACATCATGGCATCTGGTCCCATCACTTCATGGCAAATAGATGGGGAAACAGTGGAAACAGTGTCAGACTTTATTTTTTGAGCTCCAAAATCACTGCAGATGGTGACTGCAGCCATGAAATTAAAAGATGCTTCCTCCTTGGAAGGAAAGTTATGACCAACCTAGACAGGATATTCAAAAGCAGAGACATTACTTTGCCAACAAAGGTCTGTCTAGTCAAGGCTATGGCAACCCACTCCATTACTCTTGCTGGAAAATCCCATGGACAGAGGAGCCTGGTAGGCTGCAGTCCATGGGGTCATGAAGAGTTGGACACGACTGAGCATCTTCACTTTCACTTTTCACTTTCATGCATTGGAGAAGGAAATGGCAACCCACTCCAGTGTTCTTGCCTGGAGAATCGCAGTGACGGCGGAGCCTGGTGGGCTGCCATCTATGGGGTCGCATAGAGTCAGACACGGCTGAAGCAACTTAGCAGCAGCAGCAGTCAAGGTTATGGTTTTTCCAGTGGTCATGTATGGGTGTGAGAGTTGGACTATAAAGAAAGCTGAGCACCAAAGAATTGATGCTTTTGAACTGTGGTGTTGGAGACGACTCTTGAGAGTCCCTTGGACTGCAAGGAGATCCAACCAGTCCATCCTAAAGGAGATCAGTCTTGGGTGTTCATTGGAAGGACTGATGTTGAAGCTAAAACTCCAATACTTTGGCCACCTGATGCAAAGAGCTGACTCATTTGAAAAGACCCTGATGCTGGGAAAGATTGAGAGCAGGAGGAGAAGGGGACAACAGAGGATAAGATGGTTGGATGGCATCACCGACTCAATGGACATGGGTTTGGGTGGACTCTGGGAGTTGGTGATGGACAGGGAGGCCTGGCATGCTGCGTTCATGGGGATGCAAAGAGTCGGACACGACTGAGCGATTGAACTGAACTGAACTGAGAGCAGAATCAACTACCATCTCCCACAATTCTAACTGACTTTTACAAAGCTCTGCACACTCACTGTCTCCATTTGTCTTCCTTCGCTGCCCAAGGAAGTCCTGCATGTCCCCCACCCTGGCCTCAAGTCATGCCTTCTAGACAGCAGACCCTCAGTCCCTTTTCTGGTGAGGCTCCTTTTCCTGGTTTCCTGTGTCAGGCAATATTTTGTAATAACCTTATAAGGGAAAGAAATCTAAAAAATCTAATTCCCAGGTCATTCAGTGGTAAAGAATCTGCATGCAATGCAGGAGATACAGGAGATGTGGATTTGATCCCTGGGTTGGGGAGATCCCCTGGAAGAGGAAATGGCAATCCACTCCAGTATTCTTGCCTGGAGAATCCCCATGGACAGAGGAGCTTGGTGGGCTACAGTTCATGGGGTGGCAAAGAGTCAGACACAGCGGAGCACACATACATAATCCAACATCAGATCAGATCAGTTGCTCAGTCGTGTCTGACTCTTTGCGACCCCATGAATCACAGCACGCCAGGCCTCCCTGTCCATCACCAGCTCCCAGAGGTCACTCAGACTCATATCTATCGAGTCAGTGATGCCATCCAGCCATCTCATCCTCTGGCGTCCCCTTCTCCTCCTGCCCCCAATCCCTCCCAGCATCAGAGTCTTCTCCAATGAGTCAACTCTTCACATGAGGTGGCCAAAATACTGGAGTTTCAGCTTTAGCATCATTCCTTTCAAAGAAATCCCAGGGCTGATCTCCTTCAGAATGGACTGGTTGGATCTTCTTGCAGTCCAAGGGACTCTCAAGAGTCTTCTCCAACACCACAGTTCAAAAGCATCAATTCTTCGGCGCTCAGCCTTCTTCACAGTCCAGCTCTCACATCCATACATGACCACAGTCAATACCATAGCCTTGACTAGGCGAACCTTTGTTGGCAAAGTAATGTCTCTGCTTTTGAGTATGCTATCTATAGAATCTAAAGAAGAATGGAGATACACATATACATACACATGTATATATGTGTATGTATATCAGAATCACCTTGCTGAACACCTGAATCCGACACAACACTGTAAATTAACTGTACTTCAATGACAACAAAAAGAAGCAATGGGTGGCTGGATTCATGAAGAGGAAGGAGAGAGCGTCCTCAGAGCACTGGGGCTGTGACGAGGAGAGAGCGCACCCATCACTCTGATAGTGTCAGATCCCATTTCCTGGGTCCTTAGGAAAGGAGGAGGACAGCGTTCACAGCCCTTGGCAAGCACCAGACAGCAGAACCTGTGACACCTCCACGGATTAGAGGAAGTAACATGGGATAAATGCCAGGAGAGCACGGCCAACTAGAAACCTGTGCACGAGCAGAGGCTGTGGCTGCCTGTCAGCATGGATGAGGGAGGGTGTTTCTGGAGCCTTGGCTCAAGGTTATTTCCTTGACTCCTCCAACATGCCTGTCAGTGATTTTGATGGCATCACAGATCCATCTGTCAAATGTATAGGTGACCAATAACTGGCACATGAATGGATACATTGGGATAAAAGCAAAGACTGCCCACCTCCCTGCTACTCGACTTCAGGCCCCACAAAGGCAGGGATCTTTCTCCAGGTTTTCTGCTGCTGCATCTATCACACAAGAACCACGGGCCCAGTGCATCCCAGGAGGCTTTAGTGGTAATACTGAAAGTGGTTTAGGCATTGAATGGGCAACTGAACAAATTGATTTTTAAGATGTTTTTGGTCCCCAGATACCTTTCCTCATTTCAGAATTCAACAGGAAAGCCAGGGAACTGAGGCTGGCCTATTTTCTCTGATGCAGGGCAGTGAGAAAAGGTCATGAGGGCCCGTCCCCATCTGCCTCTCCATGACAGGGAGGGCCAGACAGGACAACGTGCTCAGGAACTTGGGTACCCTGAGCATCTAAGAAACCACAGGGAGACTTCGTTATTCTGGCAAAACAAAACGATGAAAACATCCACTGGGAAGAGACAGAACCTTTGTCAGGCAGTTTTCTCCATTTTCACAGAGTTAGTAACAGGTGACCCTGCCAGGGACTGGATAGCTGGTTCTTAATAGCATCACAGCAGGCCAAGGAAGCACCAACAAGGATGGGACCGTGATGTTCTTTAGAATATGAGTTCCTGTAGGAGAGCCTCAGCGTCCTTCTGACAAAACCCCCAACTCCAGACAGTGCAGGGCTCCAGGTGTCCAGGTGTTAAAGCAACCTCTGACCCATCTTTTGTCAACCTAATGAGACAAGCATAATGGCCATGTCTGCGAGGAAATGATCTTAGTGGGTTAAATACAGCTTTTTAATAAAAGCAAGAGTATCTTCAAACACGCATGCATTTCAATTTGAGCGAGCCAGAGAAAAAGTCCTGATAGTTATTTAAATTAGACTTCCAACCTTCTTTCTGCAGTGGGCTAACTCTAGGACTTCTAAATGAGCAGTAATTTGCCAGCAAAAAAAGGATGCATATTAAGTCTTTCAGAAAGAGTTTTGCAATAACCAGAGCAATGATTGAAAGAAATTGAGGTCTGAGCACTTAGCCGCCTTTAGAGCAAATTAATCCTATTTAGGAGCTGGTCTGAGTGCAGGAGCTAAGCGTATACAGGGGAGCCAGAGGCGGCTCCTCAGCCATACAGGTAGAGATTAAATCACACTTTCATTTCTTTAATAGGGAAAATAATCCACATATTCCACTATCAAATACATCCATCTGTAAGATACTGATTGAAATCCTTACCACTGGGGTCACTAAAACTATCTGCAGGGCCAGGAATAATTTTGTTTAAAACATTTCCTGTAATCTAAATCTTAATTGACTATCTCAAAAAATCTACTATCTGGACCCCACATATTTTAAAATTTTAATAAATAATAACTAATCAAAGTGCTTACCTTTGATCTTTAGACCATAACCAAGCCAGCACAAATTTATCAATGTGGAATGCTACAACTGGAAGTCTTACTCCTATTATCATATAGTATGAATACGTATTGACAAATGTTCTTTAATTGGCTAATGGGGATACAGATAGCCAAAGTGAAAGTCACTCAGTCATGTCCGACTCCGTGACCCTATGGACTGTACAGTCTAGGGAATTATCCAGGCCAGAATACTGGAGTGGGTAGCTTTTCCCTTCTCCAGGATATCTTCCCAATCCAGGGATTGAACCCAGGTCTCCTGCACTGCAGGTGGATTCTTTACCAGCTGAGCCACAAGGAAAGCCCAAGGATACTGGAGTGGGTAGCCTATCCCTTCTCCAGGGGATCTTCCCAACCAAGGAATCAAACCGGGGTCTCCTGCATTACAGGCAGATTTTTTACCAACTTAGTTATGAGGGAAGCCCACAGACAGCCAAAATAACATACTATTCAAATATATAATAGTCTTCCATGCATACTTGAGTAAAAAAGTTTGATTATGAACATTTAGAACTTCATTCTGATATTTAGACACAGTTTAATATATATTTGCAATATGTGAATAATATTACTTAATAATATATAATAATGCAGTAACTAGATATACCAAAAAAGAAATGCCAATGAAATTAGAAGTTCTTTAGTCTTAAAATCTGTTGATGAGGCTAATCTAGTCACACCAAACTAAGTAATCTGACAGTGCCTGACATTTCCTGCTGGGTTCAAGGTTTGGGTTTGCAAGGCTAAAACATGACCTTGTTACTTCTAAACTGTAATAACAGCACTTGACCATGAGGAAGATGGCAGAACCTACCTAGTTATCCATGATCTAAAAGGCAAGGTTAGTTATCCATGATCTAAAAGGCAAGGTTAGTTAGTCATAAACAAGGATGACAAAGGACATTACTTTTTCCCCAATCAATATGCCTTAAAACATACAAAGACTCTAGTGTCCTGCCAGGCTCTTCTGTCCATAGAATTCTCCAGGTAAGAAAACTTGAGTGGGTAGCCATTCCCTTCTCCAGGGGAACTTCTTGAGCAGGGATCAAACCCAGGTTTCCTGCATTGCAAGCAGATTCTTTACCATCTGAATCACCAGGAAAGCCCTAAAACATACAAGTCTTTCTGAAAAAAACAGTTGAAAAGATAAAGAAGGCACAAGATAAGGGTTCAAAGCCTCATAGTTCTGAATCTGAATCTGAACTGTCACACTGAATTGGAATTGTCACTGTCTTGATCTCAAGACAGACATGCTTTAATCTTAAATGTATATGTGTGCACGCACACACACACACACACACACACACACACACACACATATACCAGCTCCATCCAATGGGAAGATCCACAAACAATAATGAGTAGTAATAAGCACCTCTGTCGTCAGACTGCAATTTCTTCTTTTTTTTCAGATTTTAATTTCTAATTAGCAGTTCCCCTGAAAAAGAACCAGGGCTCCCTGACAGAATGGCTAATTCTAGATTATCAATATGGAAAATACAAGCCTGAAACACACAGTCATACCCAAAAGCAAGAAAGCCATGGAGATGGCCCAGCTCAAGGGACTCCCACTCTGAGTAAGCCCCACTGTTTAGGGATCGAAGATCTGAGCAGCGATAAGGATAATAAGTGCAATGGATTGAAACTCATCAAATGTGTTTAAATCCACAAGTAGATGATGACAGACGATGATGTCAGTGACAGTAACAGCAGTAACCCCTTTGGTCACTTCCAGGTGATGTTAGTGAACCACCTCACTATTTTGACAATTTGCCAAAAAAGACAAAAACATCAAGTGTTTATACCGCCTTCCATTTGGATTTATATACCAGGACACCCCAGCGGTTAATAACAGGAGAGCTTGTCTTTTTAGACATATTTTAGTGACTAAACAAAGAAGGGCTGAGAATGAGACTGTTTTGCAACCCTGAGTGAATCAATAACCCTAGGAATGAGCATCAGTAGCTGATAGTATCACAAAGGAGATATAATTGGCAAGACACACAACAGTCAGAATAACACACTCAGTGATGCTACCAGAAGTCGAGAGGCGAGAGGCAAAACTCCAAACATGAGAGGCTGTGCAGGACAAACCCAGTCTCAACAACATCAACCACCACCACCACAAATAGAGGGAAATGAACAGAAATACTAAAGATAAAAAGGACTTAAGACACTCATCATGGGGGTCGGATGGATTGTGAGATTGGGACTGACATATGTATATTTTTATACTACAATGTATAAAGAGCTAACTAATGAGAACCTACACTTGTACATATATAAAGAAAACACTCATCACCCAACTGCAAAGTTTGAACTTTACCACAATCACAAATCAAATAAAACTGCTAAAATAAATAGTTACTAGACAGCCAAGAGATACG
Source organism: Tragelaphus eurycerus (assembly GCA_935064755.1). NCBI lineage: Eukaryota > Metazoa > Chordata > Mammalia > Artiodactyla > Bovidae > Tragelaphus > Tragelaphus eurycerus. Next base: position 23,105,314 of record CAKXYN010000023.1, read on the forward strand.
AACACTGACTGTTTTCACAGGGCATACATGGTGATTATCCTATTTTTGTAAGAGCTCTTATCTTTTTAGAGCAGCAGTTTGAGGCTAAGTCCATCCTGCAACTTGTTTTGTAAGGCTTGCAAGCTCAGAATGGTGTTTAAGTTTTTTAAAATGGCTGAAAAAAAAAATCAAAAGAAGAATAGTATTTTGTGATAATGAAAATGATGTGAAAGACTTTTCACATGTCCATGTATAAACCCATCCGGAAACTAGCCACATTCATCCATTTCTGTGCTGATCATGGATGCTTTCATGCTATGATGGCAGAGAAGACCCTCGGCCTACAAAATTTATTACCTAGCCCTTCACAGAAAAAGTTTGCCGACTCCTGTTCTAGAGAAACATTTACAAGTTACATAATATGATGACTGGGATCATTAGATGGGAAGCAGATGGGCACACAGGGGAAAAAAGTGGTCTCACATGCTGTTGGTTGGGTACATCGAGTTGGGTACATCGAATTGAGTACATGTCGATGTTGGGTACATCGAGTTTGTTACATCATTCTCTTTACCTCTGGGTTTATTTATGAGTTCTATAATAAAAACAAAATAGGAGCTTGAGATTAACACATACACATCAATACTTTGGCCACCTGATGCAAAGAGTCGACTCACTGGAAAAGACTCTAATGCTGGGAAAGATTAAGGGCTGGAGGAGAAGAGGGTGACAGAGGATGAGATGGTTGGATGGCATCACTGACTCATTGGACATGAGTTTGAGCAAACTCCAGGAGATAGTGATGGACAGGGAAACCTGGCGTGATGCAGCCCATGGGGTTTCAAAGAGTCAGACACGACTTAGCAACTGAACAACAAATATATAAACTAAATAACCAACAAGGACTTATTGTGTAGCACAGGGAAATATACTCAGTATCTTTTAAAAATAAAGTAAAATAAAAAAATAAAAAGAAAATAATTCTAAGAAGCAATTAGAAGAAAATCTCTTCTTTTTGCATTTTTAAAAAACTGTTTAAACCATCACAATTTCGCCAGGAAAAATAGATGGTTTTGCTGCTAGCTCACAAATACTGCAAAGCTATAGGAATCAATATGTGAACCGTGAACTTCCTGATGTTCAAGCTGGTTTTAGAAAAGGCAGAGGAACCAGAGATCAAATTGCCAACATCCGCTGGATCATGGAAAAAGCAAGAGAGTTCCAGAAAAACATCTATTTCTGCTTTATTGACTATGCCAAAGCCTTTGACTGTGTGGATCACAATAAACTGTGGAAAATTCTGAAAGAGATGGGAATACCAGACCACCTGATCTGCCTCTTAAGAAATCTGTATGCAGGTCAGGAAGCAACAGTTAGAACTGGTCATGGAACAACAGACTGGTTCCAAATAGGAAAAGGAGTACGTCAAGGCTGCATATTGTCACCATGTTTATTTAACTTATATGCAGAGTACATCATGAGAAATGCTGGACTGGAAGAAACACAAGCTGGAATCAAGATTGCCGGGAGAAATATCAATAACCTCAGATATGCAGATGACACCACCCTTATGGCAGAAAGTGAAGAGGGGCTAAAAAGCCTCTTGATGAAAGTGAAAGTGGAGAGTGAAAAGGTTGGCTTAAAGCTCAACATTCAGAAAACGAAGATCATGGCATCTGGTCCCATCACTGCATGGGAAATAGATGGGGAAACAGTGGAAACAGTGTCAGACTTTGTTTTTCTGGGCTCCAAAATCACTGCAGATGGTGACTGCAGCCATGAAATTAAAAGACGCTTACTCCTTGGAAGGAAAGTTATGACCAACCTAGATAGCATATTCAAAAGCAGAGACATTACTTTACCAACAAAGGTTCGCCTAGTCAAGGCTATGGTCTTTCCTGTGGTCATGTATGGATGTGAGAGCTGGACTGTGAAGAAGGCTGAGCACCAAAGAATTGATGCTTTTGAACTGTGGTGTTGGAGAAGACTCTTGAGAGTCCCTTGGACTGCAAGGAGATCCAACCAGTCCATTCTGAAGGAGATCAATCCTGGAATTTCTTTGGAAGGAATGATGCTAAAGCTGAAACTCCAGTATTTTGGCCACCTCATGCGAAGAGTTGACTCATTGGAGAAGACTCTGATGCTGGGAGGGATTGAGGGCAGGAGGAGAAGGGGACGACAGAGGATGAGATGGCTGGATGGTATCACTGACTCGATGGATGCGAGTCTGAGTGACCTCTGGGAGCTGGTGATGGACAGGGAGGCCTGGCGTGCTGCGGTTCATGGGGTCGCAAAGAGTCGGACACGACTGAGCGACTGATCTGATCTGATCTGATAGGAATCAAAGAACCATTTTGTCCAGGTGTCATTTGTGTCCTGCAAAAGCAGCAAGTCACTCTGCTACAAAGATTCCACCACAGAAGTGAAGAAAATGCAATTTGCCAAAAGGGAAGCCACATGCCCGGGGTAGCAGCCCTCTCTGTAGCAGCACTGGCATAACTAATCATCATACACCCAGCACATGGAAAGTGTAGGATACACACTTCCTGAATGAAAGCAATCACTGGCTTCCATCTCAAGAATAAACAGAAACCCCATTAATCTCTCACTTGTCCCTTGTCTTTAGTGGATATCACTTCTTATAACAGAGACACAATTTTCTTGCACCTGGACAATAGCCAATTCCCATTGCTTTGAATGAAGGGAATGAAGGGTGGCATTTTACACATAGGAAAAATGCAGATGAGAATAACGGTAAGATTTATGATTTCAAAGTTCATCCCCTATAGGAGCTACCTGACTGCCACTGTGTGTCAGTCACAGAAGTCTCTGACATTGTCCCAAACTGGGTCCCTCTAGGACTAAAAGCACCATGAATTTTTCTCTATTCCGTTTCTCTGGTCCTAAAGACAATTTTGAAATTAAAACCCATCCAAAATTGTCAAATTTTCCCCCTACTCTCTTTTCTAGGTACAAGAAGATCAAACCAGTCAATCCTAAAAGAAATTCCAAATAATCATTTGAAGGACTGATACTGAAGCTGAAGCTGCAATACTATGGCCATCCGATGCAAAGAGTCAACTCATTGGAAAAGACTCTGATGCTAGGAAAGATTGAGGGCAGGAGGAGAAGGGGGCCACAGAGGAAGAGATGGTGGAATGGCATTATTGGCTCAATGGACATGAGTTTGAGCAAACTCTGGGAGATGGTGAAGGACAGGGAAGCCTGGCATGCTGCAGTCCAGGGGGTCACAACGAGTTAGACACAATGGAGTGATTGAATAACACCACCACCAATTCCAGATAACTAGACTGAAAATCTTCTAGGGCTTTCAAAATTACCTAAAGCAGGCATGCTTACATCCTAGCTAAAATATCCTCCAGTTTTTCCTCCCCTTTCAAAAAGAAGAGAAAGAAAGAGATTCTAACAGTGTCCAAACTCTCCAGGGTCCCCACTCTAGGGCCCAGATCACCAAAAGCGGACAGACAGGGTAGCAGATGCTTAACTCTTGATCTCAGGAATTCTGGAGCAGGGCTTTCTGCATCTCCCCTTCACATGACACAGCTGTGGATCCTTGGAAGCAAGAGACACACATGAACCCTTTGATGAATATGAAAAAAGAAAGGCAGCATAAATGCTTTAATAGGACGTGTGGTTCCTGGGTTCAAAGCCAGCACTCCTCAAGGTTTAGCAGTTGATGCTTCTCTCTTCGTCTTCCTACAGGAACCATCCTGACCTGTGGTTTTCACAGCACATCCTCACATCCTGGCCCAGCGGTCGTCAGATCCCATCGGAGGACAAGGCCCTTGCACAAGGCTCCAGCGACTCCTGGCCTGTCCTCCTCAAAGTACCAGCCACTTACACCTTCTTTGACTGAGGCAGGTAATATCACAAAGTACAATTTTTAATCAATTTCTCCCAGAATCTCCGTAGACATATCCTACTGTTTCATCCATGTGAAAGAAACCTTCACCTTTAAATGGAGGTAATCCAAAATCATATCAGTTAAAAGAGACGATGTAAGCTTTCAAGGTTGTCGGTGGTTTCAGGCTGAATATTCAGTATTATATCATATAGATGGATACTGAACCAACTAAAACAATAATGGATGTGATTTCAACCACTCAAAACTTTAAGGAAAAAACCTTTAAGGAGCCACTGGTTCCTACAGCAACTGAAGACAGTCCTTTTTGTGCCTTCCTGGTATTTTCTATGACAGTAAGTGGTATTAAATTTATGCTTTAATATACAGGGCCTAAAACACCCAAGTTAGGCTTGACAAGGGAATCATAATTTGACTACCTTTCAAATCATTTTACGGTTTTTATATATAATAACAAAATCATTCTGATATACAGCTGTGATTTTTTTCCTCACAATTTATAAAGGAAACTAAAAGCCACCAAGAAATGTTGACCAAATATACACATTCCGAAACACAAAAGCCAAGGCAACATTTCACACACATAAATACAATTCTCATCTTGTGTGTGTGCTAAGTTGCTTCAGCTGTGCCCTACTCTTTGCGACCCCATAGACTATTGCCGGGGAAGGCAATGGCACCCCACCCCAGTACTTTTGCCTGGAAAATCCCATGGACGGAGGAGCCTGGTGGGCTCCAGTCCATGGGGTCGCTGAGCGGCTTCACTTTCACTTTTCGCTTTCATGCACTGGAGAAGGAAATGGCAACCCACTCCAGTGTTCTTGCCTGGAGAATCCCAGGGACAGGGGAGCCTGGTGAGCTTCCGTCTTTGGGGTCGCACAGAGTCGGACACGACTGAAGCGACTTAGCAGCAGCAGCAGCAGACTATTGCCTGCCAGGCTCCTCTGTAAATGAGATTTCCCAGGCAAGAATACTGGAGTGGGCTGCCATGCCTCCTCTGGGGGATCTTCCTGACCCAAGGATCAAGCCAACATCTCTTTATCTCTACCTGCAGTGGCAGGCTGATTCTATACCACTAGCACCCCCTGCAAAGCCCATAATTTTAATCTTAAATGCCAATAAAAGGTATATGCTATGCTATGCTATGCTAAGTCACTTCAGTCGTGTCCGACTCTGTGCGACTCCATAGACGGCAGCCCACCAAGCTTCCCCATCACTGGGATTCTCCAGGCAAGAACACTGGAGTGGGTTGCCATTTCCTTCTCCAATGCATGAAAGTGAAAAGTGAAAGTGAAGTTGTTCAGTCATGTCTGACTCTTAGCGACCCCATGGACTGCAGCCTACCAGGCTCCTCCGTCCATGGGATTTTCCAGGCAAGAGTACTGGAGTGGGGTGCCATTGCCTTCTCTGAATGTCTCTCTACTGTCCTCCAAATAATGTGATCTTCTTCTGCTTGGCATCACTTAATTTGCCAACTGATGACTATGACTATGAATCCATGAAGAAAGATCTGGATCATCGTTCCATGCAAGAGGCATTACAGCTAATAACATAGATTTTGGACTTAGATGGCCTGGCTCCCAGTTCTTATTACTAGCAACAAGTCAACACAAAAATCTCTGAAACTTTCCGAGACCCAGTTACATCTTTATTCTGTAAATGGGCACATAAAAGAATTCTCACAGGGATCTGTTAAGAGAAAAAAAATTGCTGAACATAGCCTGGAGTTGTGGCCGACTGCAGTCCATGGGGTCGCAAAGAATTGGACATGACTGAGTGACGGAACAACAACAAAATGATGGTTCTAAAGTTAATCCTGATATTTTCACAGGAAATCTGAGGATATTTGGTTAACAGGCTAATATCTGAAATACAAGGTCAGTCAATCAGTGGAGAAAAATGTCCAAGTGACAGAATTTACTCATTTATAAATAAGCAAATACATTTATACATACAATTGACTTTCACTAATAAAACAGAACTATCTACAATACATATAATAATTGGACAGAGGAGTGTGTTAAAGTTCCCTATCTCTTCTGAGCTTGTTTTTTCATTAATAAAATGCGGAATTTAATTTGAATATTGTTCCAAATTCAGGCTTTACATAATTCTGTAATGCTAAAAAGTGAGCCATTTAAAATTGATGGAGAGAAAAGGATGATTTTCCAGGTTTCCTTCACCAGCTGCTGTTCACCCAATGCACAGTCCTGGGCTTGACCAAAGCTTCCATCCATCTACCTTTGAAAAGGCATCTCAAGGATTCCCTGGTGACTCAGTGGTAAAAAATCTGCCTGCCAATGAAGGAAACATGGGTTCGATCCCTGGTACAGGAAGATCCCACATACTGCACAACTAAAGCTGTACACCAGAACTACTGAGTCTGTGCTCTAGGGCCCATTTTCCACAACAAGAGAAGCCACTGCAATGAGAAGCCTGTGCATAGCAACTAAGGAGTAGCCCCTACTCTCTACAACTAGAGAAAAGCCTCAGCAGAAACAAAGACCCAGCACAGCCAAAAATAAATTGATTAATTTTTTAAAAATTAAAGGAAAAAAAGAAAAGGCCTTCCCACCACCTCCTTGTTTTCTGGCATTTGTCCTGGAAGCTGGATCACCTTCATTTCCCACCCACATCTGAGTCTGATGTGGTTGCTGAGTTCTGTAGATCGAAATGTTTGCATCCTCCTCCATATTCATATGATGAGGCCTACTCCCCACTGTGACCGTAATGGAGATGGGGCTTTTGGAAGCTAACTAGGTTGAGATGTACTTCCTTGGTGGCTCAGATGGTAAAGAGTCTGTCTGCAATGTGGGAGGCCCAGGTTTGATCCCTGGGTGGGGAAGATTCCTCTGGAGAAGGGAACCGCACCCCACTCCATGCCTGGAGAATCCCATGGGCAGAGGAGTCTGGTAGGCTACTGTCCGTAGAGTCACAAAGAGTCAGACACGATTGAGCAACTAACACTCAATGTTCAGATGAGGTTGAGATGAGGTTATGTGTGTGGAGCCCGAAGGGTGGAAAGAAGGCCCTTATAACGGGAGGAAGAGCCCAGAGGATGCACGTGACTATGCAGCAAGAAGTTGTTGGTCTGCAGACCCAGGAGCTGGTCCTCTCCAAGAACATGCATGCTGGTCCCAGATCTTAAGACTGCCAGCTCCCAGAACTGTGAGAGATAAATGTCTGTTGGTTAAGCCTCCCAGTCTACAGTATTTTTGTTACAGTGCTTTGGTGATTTACTGAAAAGCTTAAAGAGGTATTATAAATACTAATTCCCAAGATAAGCCTATGGAGATAAATAAAATTTTAAATATTTCAGTAAGAACAACAGTAATTCTAATATAATTACATGTGACTCAAAGGGTCAATGACTCTATGAACATATATAACTCAGAAATTGGTACCATAAGCAAATAATATTTAAGTATAAAAAAGAACATCTAAAATCTATTTTCTCAGTATCTTGTATATATAAACATACTCTAGGATATTTCAAACTGTAGGCTCCACAAGTGATCAGAAAGTTGATAACAACAAGAAATGCGTCCTCTTGTTTTGGTTACTTGAATGGCTTTCCGAATCTGTTTCATTTGAGTGTCTCCCACGGTTATAGCCCAGGTTCATGCAAAGATCACCACATCTGATAGTACACAGCAAGGATACTCAGCAGATTCAATGCACATCAGTTTTTCTTTCACCACATAAAAATACTTTGATAGATGCTGTCTTCCTCCTGCACACTGTCTGGAAGGTGTTTTAAGTATTTTGCAGCTGTAATAAAGGAGGCTCATGAGCTGTGTTTCATTTTGTTGCTCTGTATTCTAGAAAGACCAGCTCCATGCTGGTAATGACCTGCCTCGCCCACGGATGAGATGGAGAAGATGGAAGCAGATGGGGTCCATCTGCTCACCATAAACACTTCTTCATTAGTGTCATCCTCAGATTTATGTTTGTTATGTTTTTGAGAAAGACTCTGACATTGATTATATTTAATCTATATTTTTAAGCAATCAAACCACTGGCCATTTTTCATAGATGTGGATCAAGATGTACACGTTGTACAGATGGACTTTTTTTTTTTTTTGTCAAGATGCCTCCTGGATGTAAATCATGTGATGTCAGTTACATCCAAATCCTTCTAACAGAGTGGTAAGTGCACAGAGATTATTCACCTAGCTCTGGATATAAGAAGCCAGCAGAGCGGAGTAGAATTAATCTGCAGTAGAAGTGAAGAAACAGGACTATTTCCAGGTATGCCATCTACCTTCGTGACTCTCAAAAATCCTGCACCTCAAACTCATAAAAAAGTACAGGGCCAAGGGATGCAACATGAAACTCTGAAAAATGCATTATGGTAGAATTCAAAAGACGTAATGCAAATTACTTCGTAATGTAAGTATAAATGATCACACTTCACAATGATGTTGTTTTTGTTTGGTTGCTAAGTCGTGTCCAGCTTTTTGCAACTTCATGGACTGCAGCATGCCAGACTGACTCCCTGTTCTTCACTATCTCCCAGAGTCTGTTCAAACTCATGTTCATTGAGCTGGTGATGCCATCCAACCATCTCATCCTTTGTTGCCCTCTTCTCCTCCTGCCTTCAATCTTTCCCAGCATCAGGGTCTTTTCCAAAGAGTTGGCTCTTCACATTAGGTGACCAAAGTATTGGAGATTCACCTTCAGCATCAGTACTTCCAATGAATATTCAGTTGATTTCCTTTAGGATTGGCTGGTTTGATCTCCCTGTTGTCCAGGGAACTCTCAAATAAAGGATGTTCCCCAAATAAAGGATGTCCTATTCATTTCTAAATCTTGACTTACTACTGGGAAGATTCAAGTGACAGAAAAATTTAAAACAATCTTTCATTCAATTTTCTGTCTGAATCTTAGAATTACTTTGAGGAGCCAAGTGAATTGAGATGCAGCAAAGCATTTTTTTTTAAGTGTTATAACATTAGAGGAAGAAGGAAGAAAAGCCCATATTCATACCTCCAAGGCCAGAGGGATTTCGTCTAGTTTTCCAGGGCTGCTTCTCCCCACGGCTTGTGAAGAATGGCCTGAAGCAAAGACTCAGGGCCCAGGCAAGAGAGCAGGAGGACTCTATGAAACCACCCCCCGCCACAAACCCTTATGCTGCTGGAACTATCTCATACAAATCCAGGTTAATAGAAGCCATCCTTGCAAGCAAAAGACACTTGTCTTATTTCATTCGCTATTAATAAAATAAACATCTCCCCAAAAAATGCCTATCCAAACAGAGGAAATAAATTATTGAACACTAAAACTATTCGAACAACCAAAGACTCACAAGCCAAATAACAGGCTGAGTCCAGGACAATCTCATTGTCACTAAGAATTTCAAAGTCATTCTATTCTGTCTTTGTCATCAACCCCTTCTTGACACAACACTTCTCCAAAGCTGCAGGGCAACATGCAGTCACGGATGTTAGAGGACCCTCAAAGCATTTAAGGTGTCTCTTCCAGAATGTGTTCCCATTTGTCATTGTCCTGCTGACAAATCCTGGGATAGCACAGTTGGCTGTTTTTCATTTCCCCCAGAAATGGAGGAGAAAAAAAAATGACCATTGACTTCAGTTGTGATGATTCAAAGAACACAGGATTTAAAAATTATAGCATGTGTGCATGCTCAGTCATGTCTGACTTTTTGTGACCCCGTGGACTGCAGCCCGCCAGGCTTCTCTGCTCATGGCATTCTCCAGGCAAGAATACTGGAGTGCATTGCCATTTCCTTCTCGAAGGGATCTTCCTAACCCAGGGATCAAACCTGCATCTCTTGCATTGGCAGGTGGTTCTTAACCACTGTCATCACCTGGGAAAACTTTACATTTTATAGGGCATCAGGCAAATGTGACACATGACAATTGTTGCTATGCTGCAGAAGGAGACACAGGATAGGTGGAGAGTGATGTGTACCAAGAAGTCGGCAGGTGTGGAACCGAAGCCCAAGTGGAGTGGAACAGATGCACAGAAGGGTCAGAATATAAAGCAGGTCCATAGGAAGCTAAAATAAACAACCAAACCAAACCAAAACCCACTATAGGATCCCTAAGGAAAGAGGGGTGAAATCAACATGAGTCAAGGTGGGGAACAAGCAGTCTATGGATCTATGCACAGCAAGAAGCAACAAGAACAAAATTGGAGAATGCTATGGGGGAAACCAAACCTAGAGTCTAAATAAGTGGATGGCAAAACTGGTTAGAGGGGACAGGTCACTTAATCCCATTTGGTCAGAATTCCTGAGACCCTTGATCTGGCCATGAATCTACTGGCTGTGCAAAATACAGATGGTGGAGTTTCCAAGACAATAAAACAAGACACGTAAGTGATGATGACACTAAAAAACATCTACTTATTTTTTTCTTTTAAAAAATTTTTATTTATTTTTAAATTGAAGGATAACTGCTTTACAGAATTTTGTTGGTTTCTGCCAAACATCATCATGAACAACAATAAAATGTCTACTTAAATGCTCAAAGGGCTTCCCAGGTGGCTCAGTGGTAAAGAATTTGCCTGCCAGTGCAGAAGACCCAGGTTCAATTGCTGGGTTGATCCCCTGGAGAAGGAAATGGCAACCCACTCCACTCCAGTATTCTTGCTGGGAAATCCCATGGACAGAGGAGCCTGGTGGGCTACAGTCCATGGGGTTGCAAAAAGTCAGACAAGACTTAGGGACTAAACAAAACAGAACAAAAACAAAGAAAAATGGTCAAAAGTAAAAGAAGTGTTACTTATTTCTAGGTTTAGGCCTATGGCTAGGGAGCGTAAAATGAACAAAAATGCCTATAAGTTTGTATGTAACATGCCCATGTGATTCTTTGGGTTTTTATCAAGAGGATGAACAGGGAGAGGGTATTATATTTTGGACTCCAACATCTTGCTCTAAAAGTAACTCAGTAACCAGAGTGTCCAAACAAGATGGCTAAGTAGAAGCAGGGCAAAACCACAAATTCACTGCAAGGTTTATGAAGAATAACACTGGACTTGTCTCGAACTCTTTGTTACCTGGCTACATACTGTGGAAGCAAGAGAAGAACTGGGGAGACTGCTCAGAGTATCCTCTTCCTCCTTGCTTGTATCCTGACACTAACCGGATCTTTGGGGCCCTCCCCAGGGACAGGCTCTCTGCCCGCTGGACTCACTCTGAACCATGAAAGTGAGTTACTGTACCTGTAGCCAGAGCCTGTCTCCAGCCACAGTCCTGCCGATGGCGCTGCACTGGAAGGTGGCAAACTGGCCAGCGTTGACCTCCACATTCTGAATCCGCAGGAAGTGGGGCGTTCTGGCTGCAGGAAGACAAAGAAGGAAAGATGTTAAAAGTGGAGGTCTGAACCCGTTTGTGTCTCTTCAAATCTGCCTGCAATTTCAGGCCTCTCCCTTTTGTTTGCCTTTGAAGAAAAGAATGCCTTTGCTTCTAAGAGCTTTAAAGATTTCATTACGCCTGTAAAAGAGGTTCTGGAAAGATCTGCTGTGTTCTCTAACAGCCAGGCATTCTGGGATAGAACCAGACGGAAAGAAGATATTTTATGGTCCCTGCTGTGCAAATTATCATAGCTCAGCAGTCTTCTTGTAATAACAGATCTGTATTAATAAAGATTACACTGAGGCCTAATTGATGTTTTGAACAAAAACATATTAGATATTTATACTAGGAACATGAAAAGAACAGTAAGAAGTTAAATGATGTTGTCAAGGAAACTTTTTAAGCCAAGTACGGAGCTGTGAGTAATATATATTTTAATACAACTAATTGGTATGCAGCACTCCTCATGTAATATTTCCCAGCGACCAAAATACTCTCCCCATAGACAGACTCTGCGAAATTACACTGGAACTGCTACAGCACGGCGGGTTTTGCTGATTCTTATTTCCAATTGAAGGAGAAAGAATGATTCCAACTGCTAAATAGCATTAAGTTTCAGAACATGCATTGTCCATAGGGGACACCTGTTTAAACAAAGCATTGTTCTATTTGATCTGAGAAGCACAGATCCATTTCAGTAGCACACTGAAGACATCCATCGAGGAACTGGAGGGATTAAATTTTATAACTTCTCCTTTAGGAAAACACTCTCTTACCAGTACAAGGATAGAGTGAAAGAGTAGCAAGAGATGGGGTAGGGGGAGGTTAGGGAGTAGAAAAGAAGAAAACAGGATGCTGATGTTTTCTGGGAGAAATAGAGAAATCTGAACAACAGCTAGAAGGCATTGTTTATGCCTTGCCAGCCAACGTGTCTCTGGATCACACCTTTCAAAGAATGGTCCACCACTCCTGGGCACCCAAAGATGACATATAGCACTAACATTAGCCTGTGAAAAACATAATTAGGGGGCTTCTCTTAGCAGTCCAGTAGATAAGACCTCATCTTCCAATGCAGGGGTTGGGGGTTCAATCCTTGTTTGGGGAACTAAAATCCCACAAGCCTCTCTGCCGAAAAACCAGAACATGAAAACAACAGAAGCACTATTGTAACAAATTCAATAAAGACTTAAAAAAGCACAATTAGGAGTGAAAATGAATTTCTATCCAAGAACAAAGAAAAATGTAGTTTGACACCAATAACACAGAGGAAACACCCATTACTCATTTGAAGACCAGCAATAACTGGAGCAATGCATTCATGATGCGTGGCATGCAAAATGTCCTCAGTAATTTCTAAAACAGCAGTATAACTGTGGGTCATTGTCTCTAATACTATTATATTCACTTAGAAGCCTATGAACTATTTCTCATTAATTTAATCAAATTCCCTTTAGTCAAGAACAGCACAAGTCTTTGGTTTTTAAAGAACTGTGCAAAAAGTCCTTGCATCAAGTTTCTTTTTCTAACTCTTCATTCCCAAGAAGCTGAAAGAACCATTGTTTTCAAAAAGTGGCAAAAGGTAACATTTTTTGGAGCATTTCATGGGGCAGAAACTTTTCCATTGATGACTCACATGTGTTCTCTGAAGGTTTTTTTCCATTATTTTACTTGTGGGTACTTAGCCAATGAGAGCCAGACATGGAGTGGAAACTTGGGTCTGGCCAGTTCCAAAGCTCAGATGCTGCTCACTAGGCACACTGCTTTGTAACTAGGTGAATGCCTTTCCCAGGCTCTGCATCCCACCAGGTATGGCTCCTGGTCTGACTGTTGGAATTCAAGCTCCTTTCAAGGCCCCTCTCCAGTGCTGTTCTTTCCATAAAGCTTGCATGGATTCCCTCAGCTTGCTGTCAGGCCTCTGCACCACCACTTGTCCTCTGTCGGGGCATCTCACTGGTGTTACCCTCTCCTGTCCATCTCCTGTCCTCCTACCTTGTCCTCTGGCTGCAAGTCACTCCTACATACTGGCTTCCTAACACAAAATGTTGGGTGTGTAGCCGTCTTTCATGACCACTTGGGCAGTGTCACCCTACCTGGTTAAACCCAGGGTCCCTCCAGAGTCTGTGCTGAAGGGTTGCTAATTATTTTGAGTATCACCCTGGATATATCCCCACATAGTTAAGCTACTAAAATTTTAAAAAATTTTACCCTCTTGGGATAAACCATAATGCAAAAGAACATTAAAAAAGAACATACATATGTGTATAAGTGAGTCACCCTGCTGTGTAGCAGATTGGCATGACATTGTAAATCAACTATATTTCTATTTTAAAAGACATAAAGGTACTGATAGGACTTCCCTGGTGGCTCAGACAGTAAAGCATCGGACTACAATGTGGGAGACCCAGGTTCAATCCCTGGGTTGGGAAGATCCTCTGGAGAAGGAAAGAGCAACCCACTTCAGTACTCTTGGCTGGAAAATCCCATGGACAGAGGAGCGTGGTAGGCTACAGTCCATGGGGTTGCTAAGAGTCGGACACGACTGAGCGACTTCACTTTTACTATTAAAGGTACTGATAATATATATTCTTATTTGCAATGTATAAGACAGCCCACACCACAGAGTGCTAAAAATATGTTTACTACCTTGCATGAAAAGATTCACCATTATTAAATTTGCCTTTCTTTGATTACTGATGAAAAACGTCTCCCTTAAAAATCCACTGCAAAATGTCCACGTGCTGCTCATGCTTGTCTTAGACCGTGGCTTCCTACCCTGTTCTCCACCTGCGATCCTTCTCCTTGTCTCCCTCCTTACCCTCCAAGGCTGCCAGCATTCTCGAAACCCCTCTTTTTCCTTATGCTCGATGACTGAGCTCCCTTAGCTTTTCTCACCCAGAAGGGCTCATCCAGGTGTCGTGGGGCTGCAGAGCTCTGCACTCTCCTCTCCCCTAGGGAGGCAGGAATGCAAGGAAGGTCTTTTCTTCCCAGAGTGACCGCTTCCCCAGAGATCTGCAGCCTTTCAAAGGCTCCTGCACTTTCTAATTGGCACACAGGAAAAGCTAAAAAACATTTAGTTTGCAGCATCAAGAATAAGTTTCCCACAGACTAAAATCATTTACAGAAAACGAATTTTAATCTTGAAATTTTAAGTTCATTCTTTATCAGGCATGTCAGGATCGTTATTTTCGAAGAGCAAGGCGGGGCCACATATATTATTTTCCCTTTTTCTAATGTTGCAGCCTGTTTCTGAACTGCTGAAAAATAGCATACTTTATTTGTATCCAAATCCAAACTGCCTCCTGAAATGACTTACCTAGATCATCTTCATTTACATATCCCTCCTACCAATATGAACTAAAATATTAAAAGATGTTCAATGTATTTAAAATCAATTCCATCCTTTTTCCTAAGATTTTTGATTTAAATAATTTTTTACCTTTAGAAAACACTTTCAATAATAAACATTAAAATTAAAGAAATAACATTTTAAAATTTAAATTAAAAACCTGAATTTAGAATTTTCTAACTACTTTGTTTCTTAATTATATATAAATTTACCTTTAAGAAGCAGCTTTGGAAATAGGTATGCTTTTCTGCACTATCTATCATGTGATTCTTTTTGAGCCCATGGACTGTAGCCTGCCAGGCTCTTCTGTTCATGGGGTTTTTCAGGTGAAAATACTGGTGTGTGTTGCCATTTCCTTCTCCAAGGGATCTTCCCAACCCAGGGATGGAACCCACATCTCCTGTGCCTCCTGCATTGCAGGCAAATTCTTTTACCTGCTGAGCAATCAGGGAAGCCCGCACACTTTATGATTTTTAAGTGGAAATGATTTGGTAACCTGTGGTGGAGACACCTGTCTGCAGACCTAAGCTTGGGCCTTCTGAGAGAGCCTGGTAAATACCCACTTTGATCCAACAAGGCTCACAGTGACTCCAGGAATGTTCCTACAGATTGCTTATTTATACTAAGTAAGGAGGCAGATAAAAACCACATCATGAGAACAGACACAAATGGGGGGTGATCATCAGAAGGAGAGAAATGAAGATGAAACAAAAAATCCTACTGGAATAACAACAGAAGCTTCCAGTACCTGGCAGTTACATTATTTATTGGCAGCTCTGAGGTCTGGTGGGAGTTCCTGGTTCTGCATAAAATTATTAGAGCAGGCCTTCGCCATTAAAGAAATTACATCCTTTAACTTAGTCTATTGGTATCTATTTACCTTTTTGTGACTATTGTGCACTTTTGAAAAAAGTTTAACAAGATACTGTGAGCATTTTCCTTATTAAATATTTACCTAAAACTATTAGAAAAAGTTGTAGTTCACAATCAGGGATCGCGTCACCCCCGGAGAACATTTGATGATATCTGGGACATTTTTGTTTGTCACAACAAGGGTAGGGGAGGTGGCGGGGCAGATGCTGCTGGAACCCAGTGTGCAGAGGTCAGCAATGTACAAGACAGCCTCCACAGAAAGGAATTACCCATCCTAATGTCAATAATGTCAAGGTCTTGAAATCCTTACATATATATGGGCTTCCAAGGTGGCACAATGGTAAACAACAAAAAAAATCCACCTGCAATGTACGAGACACAAGAGACCTGGGTTTGATCCCTGGGTCGGGAAGATTCCCTGGAGGAGAACATGGCTACTCACTCCAGTATTCTTGCCTGGGAAATTCCATGGACAGAGGGGCCTGGAAGTCTCCACGAGGTTGCAAAGAGTACACACACGCCACACACACACACACACACACACACACACACACACACACACACACACATATCATATGAACATAAAAAAGTTAACTGGAACTTCCTTTACTTTGGACTTCTGAGTTTCTTAAACATAATGCCAAGACACAAGAGTTCATAATTAAATCCTCATGTAGACTTTTTGTTTTTTCCTTAGGGTGAATTTTTGGAAATCGAATTACTAAGACAAAAAGAAGCATTTTAAAAAGACTTTAGACACAAATTGCTGAACTGCTTTCCTCCAAGTGTATAACAAACTGCATTTCTACCAGCAGGGTATGTGATGTCTTTTTATAAACACCCCTCAACAATGCTAAGTATTAACTTTTTTAATTTTTTCTGAAGAAGTTGATTAAATATATGTGCTCTGCTTCATCAGCTTACCTAACAATACTAAGTAACAGGAATATCAGAACCGTCACTGGTTCTGCGATGGGTCTGTTCATGCGCAGTAAAGCTGCCCTAGAAGGCTGCTTTCCTAAGGGCCCTATTTCTAGCAGTCGCTACTGAACCAAAGAGAAAGTCATAGAAAAACTGCTTTATCAATACAGTTTTCTAATTATATTAGGAGTTCTTTTAGGTTATAACTTACATTTTTAATTTGCTGGCCAAAGATATGACTGTGTGATATTATTTCTTTATCTTCATCGTTATTAAGACATGCTTCTCAGAATGGGGCTTATCTTTTCTTCTTTAGAAAGCATCTGATGTTCAATATGGCTTTCTCAAAGACTGCAGTGCTTATTATTTGCACAATAAGGTCAGCGTCTAAAGAACTGATAACTTTGTTCAAAGTGTATTTGGGCGGGTGGGGGCGGGGCGTGGGTGCCTCTGGAACAATGGCTCAGTGGTAAAGAATCCACCTGCCAGTGTAGAAGTAGGAGACACAAGTTCAATCCCTGAGTCTGGAAGATCTCTTGGAGGAGGAAATGGCAACTCACTCCAGTATTCTTACCTGAAAAATCCTATGGTCAGAGGAGTCTGGTGGTTACAGTCCATGGGGTCAACAAAGAGTAGGACACGACTGAGCAACTGATCAAACACACACTGCTTTGGAATGGATTGGCTGTCTTTGGTTGGGGCAACAGTGTTTCTTGGTTGAGATGAAGACTTCCAGGAAAAAAAAATCATCTGGCTAAAATAATAAAGCCATACCTCAAAATGGAAACCAGATGAAGACAGAGAAACCTACTAAGCATAAACCCTTTTATAAGCAAATGATCATTTTCAATTAAGAAAATTAATTGACATGAATAGAAGACAGTAACTCATCCACCAGGGTAAATAACACAAAGGGACTGTGGAATTCTTTGTTCCAGATCAGTTTCCTCCAAGATCAGGAAGGTTAAGATTTCCACTAAAGGCATTTGTAAGGTTTTTCAATAAACATTAAAGGTATAGATAATCTTTCCAGAAGTTTAAGATGCCTGGATTCTCCCTGCCTAGTGTTGTAAACCCTACAAATAATTTTGGTTGGGAAGCAATTGAAGGCTAATACTATTTTAAGGATGGAATTTCAGCATATGGGCTTCCCTTGTGGTGTAGACAGTAAAGAATCTGTCTGCAAAGCAGGAGAGCCAGGTTTGATCCCTGGGTTGGGAAGATACCCTGGAGAAGGGCATGACTACCTACTCCAGTATTCTTGCCTGGAGAATTCCATGGACAGAGGAGCCTGGCAAGCTACAGTCCTGGGGGTCGTAAAGAGTCAGACAGGACTGAGTGACTAACACTTCAACTTCACTCTCAGCGTATATATGTTCAAGCTCAGGCTCGTAAGGCCTTTGAATAGATGCAAAAGTTACTAAACCCAAGCCTTAGTGGATTTTTTTTTTTCAATTTGCAAAACTGGGATTTTTTTTAAAGTACATATTTCATAGGGTTGGGATAAAGATCAAAGAAGATGCTGCCAGGAGAAGACGTTCTGTGTGCCTGGTACTTAGCCTCAAAAATGTTCATTATTATTTAAAATAACTGATCTATCACTGGAAACTGGAAAAGATCCCAAGAAAAAGAGGTCTATAGCCAAAAAAGTTTCAGTTCCACGCTGAGCTGCGTGCTCTGAACCTTGCCAAACCACCTTAATTGGAACGCAGGTAGAGCACCAGTAGAGTGGAAAATTCCAATCTAGCCCATACTCAAAAAGAAAAATTCTCTTTTTCTCTCTAAATTTATAGGCCCATTTGTATCCTGGGTACCCTTTCAAAATACTATGCCAGTTTTCCTCTAAAATCCGCAGGAGTTCTAAAAACTAAATATCTTCCATGAATATTAAAAGGTTTTTGAGTAGAACGCTTCTATTTTTTTTTATTTCTGCCATTTTCTGTTGCTTCTTACTAAGAAAACAACTTTTTAAAGAACAGAGGTTTTCAGGTATTAATTGATCTCACATCAGCCTTTGATTCCAAAGCCAGGAGTTATCATTGACCAGGATGCAAACCTTTCTGTAGATGTCTCCTATCATTGATTCTTCAAAGCCTGCTACCCAATGCTAACAACAAAATCAGAGAATGGTAATTTGCAAGATCAAAGTGCAAACTGAAATGGATAACGGGCAGACTATGTCCTGACCCCTTTGTCTTTTCATTTACATTTTAATGTAATGGCAAAGGCTGAGATGGGCTGGGGCCATGCCCACCTGCCAGAACGCACAGTCAACACTTCTATTTGTGCACCACACCATCACAAACAAAAGAGCCAACTTCTGCTAAAGAGAACACCCGGTTCTATCTGAAAACAATCTGTTTTGCAAACTTTTTTTTTTTTAACTTTTAAAACAGACACTGCTAAATTATTCCATCTAAGAAAGCAATCAGTATTTCTACTTAGAGTTACAATCTGCAGTTAATTCATTCTAGTGGGCCAATCAGAATTCAGGCATAATAATAGCAACTAACATTTACTGAGGTCTTAGAAATATACTAAGCACTGTTCTAAGTTCATTATGTACATTAACTCATTTAATCCTTACATTTACCCTTTGAGGAAAACATTATTATTATTATTATCCCCACTACATGAGCAAGGTAATAGGGTCACAAAGGCCAAGTAACTCTTGTGAGCAGAAAGCTCTTAACAAACACATTTCAAGACAAAGCTACTTTTGTTTTGCTTGTAAGATAAGAACAGATCTTTTTGTAAGACAATTTTTATTTATTTGGCTGTGCCAAGTCTTAGTTGCCGCATGGGGGAATTAGTTCCCTGACTAATCAAACCCAGGTCCCCCGCATTGGAGTCTTACCCACTGAACCAATACGGCAGTTGGTTCAGTGAGTCTTACCCACTGAACCAACAGAGCAGTCCTGTAAGAATGGATCTTAATGGAATAATTTGTCAAGTGGAAAAACAGACTCAACATTCTTATCACAGAAAAATAAGTGAGCCACTATGTAAAGACAACTTTTATTAGTCACTGTATATTGAAGAAAAATGATAGTCCATTGGAGAAAAACCCAAGCTAACTTCCCACCTTTAAAATGAAACAACAGTTCTGAGTTCTGTGCATTTCTCAAACAATGCCTTTATTGGGTCTGCCTTTATCCAACAAACATAATTCAGAAAACAGTTCCAATTTTTTAATTTGTCACTGTTATTCTTATTTTAATCACACTGTTTAATGTCTTCATAAAAATTTAAATTTGAAAGTAGGCAATGTTTGAGTATGCAAATAAATACGATTGAAAAATTAATTTTGTTTTATAAAATAAGAATAAATTTGAATCAAGAATGCCATATTATGAACTCAGCATTTCTTAAGTGTTTAAAGAAATTGCTGACTTACTTCATACTGCGAAGTAGTAATACAGAACTGTCTTAGATTTGCATTCATTTTATACAATATATGACATAGGTTTATGAGGTTTATGAGGGTTTTTGCAATCTTTTTCATTATTACTTGTTAAAATTGGCAGAACAATAATGAGGCATGATTCTGTATAACTTTTAGATTTCACAATTGAAGGAATCATATATGCAAATAGCTTTGTATTTAAGGTGTTATATGACAACAAATAACAAAGAATGTACACTATAAGACAAAATTGAAAAAGACACAGGTATCCCATTGCTCACTGCAGCACTATTTGCAGTGCTTGCTAGAACATGGAAGCAACCTAGATGTCCATCGACAGATGAATGGATAACGAAGTTGTGGTACATACACACAATAGAATATCACTCAGCCATAAAAAGGAACACATTTGAGTCAGTTCTAATGAGCTGAATGAACCTAGAACCTATTATACGGAGTGAAGTAAGTCAGAAAGAAAAAGATAAATATTGTATACTAACATATATATACACAATCTAGAAAAACGTACTGAAGAATTTATTTACAGGGCAGCAATGGAGAAACAGACATAGAGAATAGACTTATGGACATTGGGAGAGGAGAGGAGAGGGTGAGATGTATGGAGAGAGTAACATGGAAACTTACATCACCATATGTAAAATAGATAGCCAACAGGAATTTGCTGTACGGCTCAGGAAACTCAAACAGGGGCTCTGTATCAACCTAGAGTGGGTGGGATGGGGAGGGAGATGGGAGGGAGATTCAAAAGGGAGGGGATATATGTATCTCTATGGCTGATTCATGTTGGGGTTTGACAGAAAACAACAAAATTCTGTAAAGCAATTATCCTTCAATTAAAAAATAAATAAATTAAAAAAAAAAGATTGTACACTATAACCCAGTGAGATTCATCCTAGGAGTGCTAGGTTGATTTAACATCCCCAAATCAATCAATATACTAATAAAAGACACAAATAGAATAAAAGACAAAAACTATATCATAATCTGATAGTTAATGGAGTTCAGGAAATGCTACCAAAAACTTGGAACCTGGGTACACCGAATATATTAAGCTGAAGGAGTCTGAGAAAACAGCAGAAGCAAGAAGGTCACTCTGACCTTTCCTTCCCTTTTCCCTTGAAACAGGCCATAAAACCCTCATGTGACAGGTGCCCTCCCAGTGCCCAGAGGAAAGGAGCTCCCTATCTCTAAGGACAAAGGTGGGAAAGAAAGTGAAGACACTTGCTTTGGGTCTTCCTCAGCTTACCACACTCAGAGTATTGTCTATACCATACCACATTCCTCCATGAACGCCCACTCTTCATGAAAACCAGTATAAACATACTCAGGTCTGTTTGTGCACGTCTCCATTTCCTTACGAGGCTCCCGTGTCACATAAAACATCCAGGAAGTACATCTATATGCTTTCTCCCATTTATCTGTCTTTGTCAGTTTCAGATCCTGTCAGCGACCCTAGGAGGGCCAAGAAAAACTTTCTCCTCTCCTATATAGGTAAAGGAAAAGCACTGGCTAAAATCCAACAGCCTTTCATGATTGATTTTTAAATAACACCTAACAAAGTAGGAATATAAGAGAATGTCCTTCCTGATAATGAGCATCTATGAAAAACCCAAACTCACAGCTAACATCACACTTCACGGTGAAAGGCTGGAAATTTCCCTCCAAAGACATGAACACAACAAAGACGTCTGTTCTCTCCACCTATACTCAGCACTGTACAGGAGGGTCCAGCCACAGCAAGTAGGCAGGAAAATGAATCAAAGGCACCCAGATTGAACAAAAGGATATAAAACTAAACCAAAAGATCACGGGTCTTGAAAATTCTAAGGTTCTGCAAAAAACAAGTAGCACTTATAATAAGTAAGTTCAACAGGGTCTCAGGATATGAGGTCAATGTACAAAAATCAGCTGTGTTTCTATAAACCTGTAATGAACAATCTCATAATGAAATTAAGAAAGCAATTCCATTTATTTGTTGTTGCTTTTCAGTTGCCAAGTCGAGTTTCATGTACCATAGCACACCAGGCTCCTGTAGAGAAGTATCAAAATGAATACATAGGAATACATTTAATGAGAGAAGTTCAGTTTGTACCTTGAAGACTGCAAACACTAATGAAGGAAATATTAGAAGGCCCGAGTAAAAGGAAAAACATCCCATGTTCCCATACAACTTTGAGAGGATGAACGGAATGATATGTGATGTTAAAATGCTGCAGAGCTTATAAGATATAAAAATACATACCAACACCACAAGGTCATAATAATAATAATACCCACATATGCCTAAGTTACGACCTGCTTAAAAACAGGAGACAATATTATGAAGCTGAAAAAACTGCTTCTTCAGTTTCTCCTACCAGGATTATTGAACCAAATTCAAAATATAGCTTTAGCGTGCACACCAAATACAGAAATTATCTATGTTCATCAGAAGCGGTGTGAAGCCACTGCAGAGGCATTTCCGCATTTCAAAACGATCTGGCATCTTACTGTCACTACACGAAAATCAATTTTATGAGCAACTGTACACCCTTAACAGAACAGCTACTTTTAAAAAACTGTCGTAATGCCTGCTCATAAACCTATATGAATCCAAACAGGAGCCTTTAGAGTGAAGTAAATAAAGTTCAGCAGTTTTACATCTTTGGGGAAAGCAGAATTTTGGATATGAAATATTTATGCTTCTTCACGATGTAAATTTAATGAGCCTCAGCATTTCAAAATAATTGATTATTATTTAGAAACCCTGATAAGAAATCCCCTAGAATACAAACTATAAAGCTTTCCATTTTAAGACCAAACGACTGCCTTCTTTAAAATCTTTATTTGCATGTTTTCCCCATAAACTTAGCAATTCAGGAGAAGATAACGACAGAAAGGCCATCATCAAGACTGTTTAAAGCTCACAGTTCAACACACCATTGTGGCATCCATCACCTTGGGACACAGGCTGTTTTGCGATTCTGTATCTCCTAACAGCAGTTTGTAGAGCCAATTAGGTATCAGAACCGGTATTCTCCAAAGGAGAGACATAAACACCATTTCTGCGGCTGCAGGCAGCTGGTCTTGGGAAGAATGCACTGAACCGTGGGAGACACGTTTCAGGAAGGCTCTGACGGAAGGGAAAGCATTTAGTCTTTCTCTCCTACTGAAGGCAGTGACTAGAATCCTGCCGGATGGGAGGGGGTCCACTTCAGGAGCCGTTCTGTTGGCCAGAGGCCTCTGCACCTGCACCCAGAGCAGCAGAGACACCTGCCGGGTGGTGAGGTTTGTGCCAGGAAACAGCTCAGCACACAGTAGGTCTGTCTGACGTCTCTCCTGGCGAGAGGTGAATCAGAGGCCCTGAACATTCATGCGTCTGAGAGGATCTCAGGGCACTTTTCCAAGCCTGAGGCTATGACTCTGAGCATTTGGCCAAATTCCAACTCAGGTAATTATATTCTGCTTCTTGAATTTGCCCTGCTGTTCCCATTAGGAACTTTTTTTTTTTCCCAGAAAAAGGGACCAAAATTCTTGTTGAATTCACTAGTACTGCTGACAGAAGAAAAAGCCGAGCATCGAGTTACAATAGGAACGTCCTGACCGGGTAATGAGCAAGATGATTGCTGAGCTTAAACTGGAACACCAGATAAAGATCTCAGAGAGCAAGACCCTTTGGGGTGGAATCAAACAATGGTGTCATGATAGCCCAGTGAATGACAGCCATCCAGGCTTGTCTGTGACTACCATGTGGAGTAATCACTGGGCAGGTCTCAGCCCACACAGTAAAAGCAGACATTCCTGCAAGTGTTTTTATTTCTAGTATCAGCATAGCTATAACCACACCCCCATGGATTTGGCTGGGGACCTTCAACAGAAAGGGTGTCGCTAGCAGCAAAGAACCCACCTGCCAATGTAGGAGACATGAGACACAGGTTCAAGCCCTGGGTTGGGAAGATGCCCTGGAGAAGGGAATGGCAACCCACTCCAGTATTCTTGCCTGGGAAATCTCATGGACAGAGGAGCCTGGCAGGCTACAGTCTACAAGGTTGCACAGAGTCAGACAACTGAAGCGATTTAGCACACATGCATGCTTCAGCAGAGATCCAGAATGGTCTGAATGAGCCAATTTCTCTTTAAAGCCAGGGACCCTAAAAATAAAGCAGGCCACCATCTCTGAGATGGTCAAAGATGTAATGTCTGACAATATCAACCTGGGGCAAGGATACGGGCAATTCAAATGTCCATGCATTGCTGGTGGGTGTGTAACTGGGTAGACACCCTTCATACCAATTTGGCAGCATCTCGTAAAACTCTTTCTAACCGACATCTCAGCAACTCTGCCTGTAAGAATACACCTCGCCCAGGTTCTCACAAACTGCATGCAAAGCCATGCACGTGCACACACACACATGGGTGTGTACTGCAGCCATGTCTGTCATAGAGAAAAACTGGGTCTTAGGGGGAACTAAATATTCATAGACAAATACAAAAATACAATGTAGTATACTTATATGATGCAATCTGATGGACTGACCTAAAAACATAATGTTGCTGCTGCTGTGTCCGACTCTATGCGACCCCATAGACGGCAGCCCACCAGGCTTCCCTGTCCCTGGGATTCTCCAGGCAAGAACACTGGAGTGGGTTGCCATTTCCTTCTCCAATGTATGAAAGTGAAAAGTGAAAGTGAAGTTGCTCAGTTGTGTCTGACTCTTCATGACCCCATGGACTACAGCCTACCAGGCTCCTCCATCCATGGGATTTTCCAGGCAAGAGTACTGGAGTGGGGTGCCATCACCTTCTCTGAAAAACATAATGTTAAGAGGGGAAAAAAAGAAGAGAGTGATTTGTACTGTTCAATGCCACTCACGAGAATTTACAAAGGCGGGATTTCCCTGGTGGTCCAGCGGCTAAGACTCCACATTCCCACTGCAAAGGGTGCAGGTTCGATTCCTGGTCCAGGAACTAAGATCCCTCATGCTGTGAGGCACGGCCCCAAAAAAAGAATTTATAAAAGGCAAACATGATTGACTTTTTCTGAACACATGATTATGGGAAGCTCTGTGTACACACACACACACACACACACACACACACACACACACACACACTCACATACATACACACACATACAGACACACAGATTTGCAGAGTTTTGGTTGCTCAGCTCCCAACCTTCTCTTCTGAGGTTGGATATTTGAACATACTAAAGTATTCCCATAGTCTCCATTCCTGATTTTCACTTTCAAGGCACTTAGTCATTTTTCACTTACAATGCATCACACGTGACACATGTATGTGAACTTCTAGGCTAGCACAGCGCCACCTAGAGGTCCATCAGGGACTCTCTAGACAGGACAAACTTCTCTCCAGGCTTTAGCACTTTCTCCCATTCATAACATAAATACACCCCCAACCATGTCCCTAAAGGATTAAAAGTTGAGGCAACTTACTACACGGATGTCCTAACACCTTCACTTCATCAATAGCGAGGTAACCTTGATGTCCAGAAGTTATGACTTCAAAAATCACCTGGAATATTAAGAAAGGTTTTCATTATTCATTCATTTTATCAACTTTGACCTAATATTTCCTATAGATAAGATACGTCATTTCAACCATTCATTCATGTTTCCCACAGACATCACTGAATGTCTAATAATCCGACCGTCAAATGGTCTAGGTTCTAAAACTGCAAAAACAACTAAGACCAAAACTCAATTTTTTGGGAGGTGAATGTGGGGAGCAGACAGCACTGCAATCAAGGTCTCACCCCATAAAGGTGAGGGGGAACCCCAGGGAGGAACCGATACTCAAAAGACGGAGGTTGAGTCATCTTCCAGAGGTGATGTTAAGATTTAAATTGCTTTAAGATAATATATTTTCTGGGCTTTCCCCATGGCTCAGGAGTAAAGAACCTGTATGCAGTGCAGGAGCTGAAGGAGACATGGGTTGCATCTCTGGGTCGGGAAGATCCCCTGGAGAAGGGAAAGGACATCCACTCCAATATTCTTGCCTGGAGAATCCCATGGACAGAAGAATCTGGAGGGCTGCAGTCCATAGGGTTGCAAAAAGTCAGACACAACTGAAGTGACTTATTATGTATGCATGCAACATATCTTCTGGTCAACTTCTTTGAGGGGACTCTATGGACCAGATGGAACCACATGGGGTCTTAGGTTTTATACAACTAATACATGCAATTACAATGTTTAAAGTACTATGAAAGAACAGAACAGGATACTAGGAGGACATACTCCAGAGGACCTTCCATGAGGAAGTGGTGTTTGAGCTGAGAGCTGTGGGTGAACGAGCCAAAGGTGAGAAGAGTGTAAGGTATCTTCTGGGGAATGTGCAAAGGCCCTGAGGTGGACATGACCATAACCATAAAGAGGAAAACTGGGACGTACAGCTCTAAAGGTCAGCTGTGACCAGGCGCAGAGGCGCTACTCATAGAGCAATTCAGGGAACACACCATATTAGAAATACAGAGAAGAGCTGTGCTGGCTGAAATTCAGATGGGAGAGTATGAACTGGGAGGAAAATGATATAAAAATCTTATGATGAAGGCTTTACAACTGTTTGATCCTAGGAGAAGCAGGGCAACAGAAAAAGGGCAACATGCTGTGAGGTCCTCAAGACGCATAACATTTTGACATGGTGGACTCAGAGAAGTTGAGGCTAAAGGAGAAAAAAGAACCACTAACAAAGTTTTTAATTTTCTAAACATGACTGTCTAAAGCTCCCCACTGTCGGGCTAGTGTTAATGCTAACAGATCCACATGACATAGCAGGAACCCGGGTCACCAGGGAGACCACATGAAGAGGATCATTCTTAATGCACAACCCAGCATCCACCGTTCGAGAAATCGACTTTTTTATTCAGATAAAAACCTGCACATGAATGTTTACAGAAGCTTTATTCATGATAAGCAGAAGCCAGAAACAGTCCAGATGCCGTTCAAATGGCAAATGATTAAACAGAGAGTGGTACGTCCATGGTTACTGCTGCTGCTGCTGCTGCTAAGTCACTTCAGTCGTGTCCAACTCTGCGTGACCCCATAGACATCAGCCCACCAGGCTCTCCTGCCCCTGGGATTCTCCAGGCAAGAAAATTGGAGGGGGTTGCCATTTCCTTCTCCAATGCATGAAAGTGAAAAAGTGAAAGTGAAGTCGCTCAGTCGTGTCTGACTCTTAGCGACCCCATGGACTGCAGCTCACCAGGCTCCTCAATCCATGGGATTTTCCAGGCAAGAGTACTGGAGTGGGGTGCCATTGCCTTCTCCGCCATGGTTACTAGTCAGCACTAAAAAGGGACAATTTTTTTTTTAATTGGAGGATAATTGCTTTACAATGTTGTGTTGCTTTCTACCACGTAAGAATGTGAATCAGCCATAAGAATACATACGCCCCCTCCCTCGTGAGCCTCACTGCCCCCTCCCATCACATTCCAGCCCTCTGGTAAGCACAGAGCTCGAGCTTGAGCCCCCTGTGTTGCACAGCAGCTTCCCACTAGCCTCCGTTTCATACACGGTACTGTGTGTGTGTCGCTGCTCCTCTCTCAATCTGTCCTCTTTCCTTCCCCTGCTGTGTCCACAAGCATGCTCTCTATGTCTGTGTTTCTACTGCTGCCCTGCAAATAGATTCATCAGTACCATTTTTATAGATTCCATATATATGCACTATTATATAATATCTGTTTTTCTCTTTCTGACTTACTTCTGTGTTAACAGCCTCTAGGTTCATCCACCTCACTAGAACTGACTCAAATTCAAGGAACCAACTACCGACACAGCCACTGACTGGATGACTCCCCAGAGAACTGCGTTGAGTGAAAAAGCCCATCACAAAAGATTACACGCAATATGATTCCATTTATGTAACAACGTGTAATGTCAGCATTTTAGAAATAGAGGCCAGGTGAGTGCTTGCCAGGGTTCAGGGATGGAGGGAGAAGGAGCAGGAGCTCACTTCACTTCAGTCGCTCAGTCGTCTCCAACTCTTCACGACTCCATGGAAGGAGCAGGAAAGACAGGGCAGAGTCTTAAGCACGGGACTGCAAGTGTGCATGCCTGCTCAGTCGCTCAGTCCTGTCCAATTTTTTGCGACCCCATGATGTAGTCCACTAGGTTCCTCTGTCCATGGGATTCTCCAGGCAAGAATACTGGAGTGGGTTGCCATTTCCTACTCCAAGGGATCTTCCTGACCCGGGGGTTGAACCTGTGTCCCCCGAGTCTCCATCACTGCAGGCACTGACGTGTCAATGTGCCATGTGTCAAGCGACACTGCTGTGTCACTGGAGAAGCCAGAACGTGAACGTGAATGTGAAGTCGCTCAGTCGTGTCCGGTTCTTTCAACCCCATGGTTGTAGCCACCAGGCCCTGTCCATGGGATTCTCCAGGCAAGAATACTGGAGTGGGTTGCCATTTCCTACTCCAAGGGATCTTCCTGACCCGGGGGTTGAACCTGTGTCCCCCGAGTCTCCATCACTGCAGGCACTGACGTGTCAATGTGCCATGTGTCAAGCGACACTGCTGTGTCACTGGAGAAGCCAGAACGTGAACGTGAATGTGAAGTCGCTCAGTCGTGTCCGGTTCTTTCAACCCCATGGTTGTAGCCTACCAGGCTCCTCTGTCCATGGGATTTTCCAGGCAATAGTACTGGAGTGGATTGCCGTTTCCTTCTCCGAGGGATCTTCCCAACCCAGGGATCAAACCCGGGTCTCCCGCATCGTAGACAGACGCTTTACCATCTGAGCCACCAGGGAAGCCAGGGAAGTCCTTAAACAAGTTTCTTAAAAGCATATTTAAGCATGCCCTGAAAAGCTTTTCTCGTCGTGAACCCTTGCTATCTGGCAAGTTTTCCATTTTGTACTTTTTTCTAGCCAGTGCCCTTGCCAAGAAAGCTTCAGAAGCAGAAATAGTTTTGTCTCTTTTTTTCAAACAAGGGACCACTCTATCAAAAGACAAGTATTGCTGTACAGAAATATAACACACGTATGAAGGGGTAGGGGTGGATCACAGGAGTGTCTGAAGATGCCTGCAGTCAGAGCCAGAAAGATGGAAGTCAGAGGAAACTAACACAAGACCATAGACAGCACCACCGGAAAGCAGAAAAAAAAAAAAAAAAAGGTGTAAAAACTGATGTGGGATGTGGCCATGCTTATTTTTATCAAACGGGACAGGATCTATTAAAAATCTATATTAGAAGTAAGACTTGAGTCTCTTAAGGGAACCACACCAATTTTTTTCTTTATAAAAAATCAACAATTCAAAAAACATTTATTTACCATTTACATCCATGTCCCAGGCACATTTTGTATGTATTATCTAATTTTTCTCAGTCAACCATATCCACTGGAGTGAATATTATCTACCTCAGTAGATACAAAGTTAAGTGATTTTTCTGAGGTCACATACTCGGGGTGTAATTCCAGGTCTATTTTACTTCCAAGTCTGAACTTTTTCTATGTGACTCGACTGCCTATGTATGCATATACACATATAATTTACAACCATGCATACACACACACACGTGTGTGTGCTCAGTCGCTTCAGTCACATCTGACTCTTTGCAACCCCATGGACTGTAGCCCACCAGGCTCCTCTGTTGATGGGATTTCCGGGGCCAGGCGAGAATACTGGAGTGGGTTGTCATTTCCTCCTGCAGGTGATCTCCCCACCCATGGACCGAGCCTGCATCTCTCATGTGTCCTGCACTGGCAGACAGGTTCTTTACCACTAGTGCCACCTGGGAAGCCCAGACACATATATATACACACACACAAATATACATATATAACTTTTAATGCATAAATGTATATATGTCCTAAATTCTTTATTTTTAGATTGAAGTAAGAATGTAGCCATCCATTTGACCTAGAAATATAGCTGCAAGGGCCGAACTATATGACACAGTTTTAACAACACGAACTTCAAGACAAGGGTCAGCAAACTACAGCAAATCGACCAAATCTGCCCCTCATCTCTTGTTTCTGTCTGGCCCACAAACCATGGATGTTTTTTACAGTTTTCACTGGTAAGAGGAACTCAAAAGAAGATTTTGTGATACACGAGAAATGTGTGTGTGTTTAATCACTCAGTTGTATCTGACTCTTTGTGACCCCATGGACCATAACCTGCCAGGCTCTCTGTCCACGGAATTCTCCAGGCAAGAATACTGGAGTAGGTTGCTATTTCCTTCTCCAGGGGATCTTCCTGACCCAGGGATCGAATTCAGGTCTCCTGCATTGGCAGGCAGATTTTTTTTACTGTCTGAGCCACCAGGGAAGCCCAACATGAGTATATGAAACTCAAACTTCCATGTCTGCAAATTAAGCTTTATTGGAAAGCAGTCACACCCATTCATTTATGGATTATCTATGGTGACTCTCACAATCTCAGCACTGTGGAGTTGCTGCCACAGAGACCATCTGGCTTGAAAGCCTGAAGTATTTATTATCCAGCCTCCTGCTTTAAGAGGAAACCTTCCTGCTTGGCTCACCAGCAGCTGCCATTATTCTGGTTAACAAGAAAGCATACGTCGATAGCAATAGTTTGTCACAGCAAGTTCAATATGCTTTGCACTTGCTGGGGGAGCCTTGTACTCCTCTAGCAATGGCAGGGAGAAAGCCCTCTCCTGGGCTGACTTGTTTCAACTCTATTACAGGGGTGGGTGTTTTCACCCACGTTACCTTGCAGTAATCATTACCAAATTTTTAAAGCATAAAACAAAACCATAGAAATGAATTACTTGATAGACCTCAAAACACTCTTAAAAATTAAACTAAAAATAAAAGAGGGCTTCCTTGGTGATGCAATGGTTAAGAATCTGCCATGTAGGGGATACCAGTTTGATCCCTGGTCCAGGGAGATCCCACATGCTGCAGAGGAGCTAAGCCCGGGTGCCACACTACTGATTCCATGCTCCAGAGCCAGTGCTCTGCAACAAGAGAAGCCACCACAATAAGAAGGCTGCACAGGACAGCTAGACAGTAGCCCCCACTTGCCGCAACTAGAGAAAGCCCACACGCGGCAACAAAGACCCAATGCAGCCAAAAAGTAACTAAAAAAAATAAAGAAAAATGTTTTCAAAAAGGAAAGAAAACCCAAATCATTTAGAAGGCAAATCCTTTATAAAGATGCCAAACTACGAAGAATTTATAATAAAAATTTCATATTCGAGCCTCTCCCATCTCATTCTACACAAAGTCCTTTGGCATTCGCTAGATTGCAGCTAAATGTTTGTGTTTTACTGATACACATGCATTTTTAGAATAAATGCCTTTGCCCTCCAGCCTAACCTAAGCTATGATTATTTGAAAGGTTGAAAGCTGAAGTGGGGGGTGGGTATGATGGAATCACAGAGTCAAACTGCATTATTCTATAATAATTTTGTCACCATACAGTATTTAATCTTACATCACCTTTCTTGCGGTGGGGAGGCAGGGAATCTGACTTAATGGAAAATACAATGAATCCTCAGTATTTGCTGATTCTGAATTTGACTGCTCTGTAATTTATTTGAAATCCCAAAATCAATCCTTGCAAAGCATTCTTGGTCATTTGAGAACAAGGATGGAGCAGCAAACGCTAGAGTTTGGACACATGTGGCCCAGCAGAGGTTGGGGAAAAAGGGGCTCTGCCTTCTAGCTTCCCCTCTCCTGCAGCTAACAACTGTCCTCATCCGAGGCTAAATGCTCTACGTTTTTCACCTTTTCGAGCCTTTTTACTGCGATGCTGCTGTTTAAGACGGCCCCCAGCTCAGCACTGAAGTGCTGTCTGGTTGTTGCCAAGCGCACAAGGCTGTGATGTGTCTTACAGAGAAAACACATTTGTTAAATAAATAAACTTCCTTCAGGCCTGAGCTAGTGCTCTTGGCCACGTTCAATGACACACATTAAATAAGGCACCTTGACAGAACCACACATAAACCAAGGTTATGCTTGACCTATCGATGAAAATCTCACGGCCAGAGGCTCTCGTGGTGGGGCTGACGCCCTATTCCCCACAGAAGCAGTGGCGCAGTGTTTACTAATTCAGCACTCACAGTGATGTTTAGGACAAAACTGCAGGAGTGTGTCTGGATTCACACCGAGCCCTACTTCTATGAAAGTTCTTGGCCGCTGGAAGGACTCGATGCTCATTTCTGCTGCTGGTTCCCAGATGTTATTGGCAGTGGTGGGAAGTAAAGACATGTAGGCTAGACAGAGCCCATAGACATTCCATCACTCAACACATAATGTCTCTGGGGGACAAGACGTTGCACCCCCAGAGTCTTTGGAGCCTTGGGTGAAAGCTGCTGAATTTCAGTAAGGAAAGAACTGGTTACACCACTGACTGAGTGCTGTTTTGTTCGCTCATGAAGACTCATCCTGGATCTGAGTCCACCAAACGGGAGATAGGAAGAGGTTTAACCCGGCAACATCTCTGGTGCTCCCCACTTCAGTGAGGAGCAAAATTAGCTTTCCACACTGCCATTTCCCCCGGCCACATGTGAGCAAAGCAAAGGCCTTAGGTTACAACACAAACACTCTCCATGGAGGATGGGCTGGTGGAAGCCATCTGTCAGTCCCTAGAACAAAGGGGATCCTGTGGCATCTGTCTGTCTTCCCACATAGAGCCCCATAGCCCCTTTCTGGTTTTGGTTTAAATAAAAAGCTTCAGTGTATCACATTGAGTACTGAATTTCAAGCTATGAATTTGGAGGGGGGCACAAACATTCAGTCTATAGTGGAAGTTAAGACATGATTATTCCTGAGGATGGGCTATTAATATGAGAGGGGCAGAGGCTGGGAGAGGGGCTGGTCTTTGGAGGAGCGGAGCATGTTCAGTTTCTTAATATGGGCCATGACTTCATGAGCATATTTAATTTGTAAACATTTATCAAAATATATATGTATTAGTTATGCATTTTTCTTTACAATCTTAATTCAACAAAAATGTAAAATATTTGCCCACATCAGACATTAATAAAAAAAAAAATCTTGACACTCCCACCAAAGGCTAAGTATATCATATTTACAAAAACTGCTACTTTATTTTCCAAATAAAAAACTAAAACTAAAACATACACAGGAAAAGAAAAGTTTCTGTGATAAAGAAGAGCCAAAGCAAAACCACAAATGATACGACTTTAGAAAATCAGGAAAAAAGAACCAAGACCTTTGTTTAGATGCACATGTCGAAGTCATGTGAAAACCTACTTTCTCTAGATTAAAAGCATTCAAAGGACAAGCTTCACAGTGGGGCTGATTATTGGTACTTTGTTACATCACTCAGGACATTCTGAAATGATGCCATGTTTTCCCCTACCAATCAACACTAATTTCTTCAATTTTCTTGTGTTTTCCCTTTCTCTTTTGAAAAGAGGAAATGTTCTTTTCTAATCTTTTCTACTCATGGCTCAAATGTCCATTCTACAAAATGGGCTATGTAAGCAAATTAAGGCACAGGGAAACAGAACAGGAAAGTGATAAGGAAAAGCAATGAGAATCTAGAAGCGGCAGACCTCAGAGAAATGGAAGATGTTCACCCAGAAGAAGGACCTGTCCTTAATCATCAAATAACAAGTATAAACTGAGAAGGAAACTCAGAGATATGCAAGTTTTTCACATAAATGGATAAAACATCATCTTTGAAGATATGAAACTGTCACGTGAATCCCTCTGCTTCCCCAGTGCAGCTCTGTGCCTGTAGTAAAGTGACAGCCTCATATGTCCTCACTGATTTCTTCAAACTCATCTCTTTTTAGCACAAAATGCAGGGGGCGTGGTACCTGATTAGAACAGCTTTTCTGCCTGAGACGGGGCTTCATTTCACTGCCATATCTAATTTCCTGTGTCCTCCCAGACAGACAAAGCAAACTGATTTTCTTGCACTTGGTACAAAGCGAGACAATGGTTTCACACTTGGAGTACGGACCATAAGCTAAAGAATTAATAGAGTCAGGAAGCCTTCTCTTCTTCCATGAGTACATATCAGGATTCCCCAAGTGTGCTCCAGGAAACAACGAGACTCAAGAGATGTTCTGCTAAAGCCCAGTTGGATGTCCACGTTTCACCCCAGTATATGCACCTGCCACATGTCACCCATGGGCTCTGAAATGCCTTGTGATACAGGATGCCTTCGATTTTCCTTAAATCAGGGCTTCTTTCCATTTGGTTGACCAGTGCCTTTGAACCTTCCTTGGAAAGCAGTTTGGAAAATACTCACCCATGCAGACCTCACACACTGTCTATCACTTTGGTGACAAATGTCCCTGTAGTCAAAGTTATGGTTTTTCCAGTAAGTGGTGTATGGATGTGAGAGTTGGACCATAAAGAAAACTGAGCACTGAAGAACTGATGCTTTCAAATTGTGGTGCTAGAAAAGACTCTTGAGAGTCCCTTGGACAGCAAAGAGACCAAACCAGTCAATCATATTGGAAATCAACCCTGAATATTCATTGGAAGGACTAATGCTGAAGCTGAAGTTCCAATATTTTGGCCACCTGATGCGAAGAGTTGACTTATCAGAAAAGACTATGATGCTGGGAAAGATTGAAGGCAAAAGGTGAAGAAAGTGGCTGAGGATGAGATGGTTAGATAGCATCACCAACTCGATGACCATGAATCTGAGAAAACTCTGGGAAGGACAGGAGAGCCTGGCATGCTATAGTCCACAGAGTCACAAAGAGTCAGACATAACTTAGCGACAGGACAACAACAACAACTTAGCAGCGAGTGCCTGCTGAGCTGCTACCACTCAGCGTGGCTTTCGTGACCTTCTCAAAATGTGGGCTGAAGGCCAGTCCAGTAAGAAACCAAGGTTGCCATGTGGGAGTCCAGCTGGAAGGTGATGAGAAGAGGTAAGAAAGACCGAGTCCTTCCTATTCCCTCAAACCATCATCCACCAGGAAAGATGGCAGATGGGTAAAGGGTAAATCTTGGCTTAGCCTCCCATGAAATGCTAGTCCCTTGGTAAGCTTGGTGTACAGAGAACAGAGAGCAGGGATCCACTTCTCCTCTCCTGCCAGGCCCTTTAGTGCATCTAAGTGATTTGTTTTTGCAGGAGGTCTGGTGGGCTACAGCCCACGGTTCGCAAAAAGAGTTGGACACGATGGAGGAGCCTGGTAAGCTACAGTCAGTCTGTGGGGTGGCAAAGAGTTAGACGTGACTGAGAAACTAGGCAACAACAAGTGGAGCAACCAGAACACCATCATCTTCCCCGACTTTCCCATCCTTCTTGTCACTGTCCCCTGCCTGGCGTGATCCCTTATTTCAGGAGCTGATGGGGGGTGGTGGTGGTGGATTTCTAGACCACCTGTGCATTTTTTCCTTTTCAAAACAACCGTTTCTGTTAAAGATCACTGCCCTCCTGCCCTCAGTCAGGACTCAGAGCCACTGTATCCAAAAGCAGGGCAGTGAATGTGGGGTTCCAGGAGTGTCTCTGGGTGCCCACGGAGTTAGGAACCCAGAGGAATCCATCAGAGGCCTCCAGAAACTTGTGGAGGTGGGGAAGAAGAGCAAGGAGCAGGAAAGGAATGGAATCCAAGTGAAGTATTTTCTAAAACCGTCACAACAAAGCAAAATGGAGCTTGTGAGAGGAAAATGCTATTCTTCAAATGGCAGTCAGTGAGTAAATCAAAGCAAGCAGGGGCTACAGCCCAGGTGCCCTGGCGAAAGCAGGTAGCCTGTGCATATGCTGCCCCCAACACAGCGGCAGGTTCTACATCAGGGGTTAGGACAACACTAATTGAGGAATTAAGTACGTGGTAATTAAATGGCAACCCATTCCAGCATTCTTGCCTGGAAAATTCCATGGACAGAGGAGCCTGGCGGGCTAAAGTCCATGGGGTCACAAAGAGTCGGACAAGACTGAGAGACTTAACTCTCACTTTCGAGCTCCACACCCTTGACAGTTTGTGTGTTAATGAACAGTAATTAACAGTAATTAACCTGCAAGTCCCTGTGTTCCATGCAAATCATCATCGTGATGGGTACCTGCAGAATACTATTTTCCCATAAATAGGAAAAGCTCCACTAAATGACTACTGTGGCAAGAACACTCCACTCTGCTAAGAAACATTTTGAAATGCTACACTTCTAATAAAGATCATGTGAGCAGACAGGTTATAAAAACAAAGGGATGCCCAAGAGAACAGACTATATTCATTCGAAATACACAGGCCAGTGGTGTTCAGTTGCATTGAAAACCTTCCCAAACCCAATAACTTATAAGACTCAGATTCTGAGCGAGATGAGAACTGACTCAGGATCTTGCAGCCAAAGATACAGGATAAACAGACATTTTTGACAAAATAAGGGACGATCAGAGACAGGACAGATAGGAGGCGCTCAGCACAGCACCCCCATTCCTGCCCTCCCCCACCCAGAGCACCTGCCCCCCAGGGGTAGGCAGAGCACCATGATGGCAGCTCCAGGGCTACCTTGCTATTATGTTCTGGTGGCAAAGCCCTGGGTTCTTCCTTTCACCCAGTGTTTCAATGAATGATTTGTTTCTGGAAACTGTTTTCATTGCACACCTAATGCCACAGCACCAAACACATTTAAGGAGTGACTTAGCAGGAGAAAGCATCAACTATTATCCACTTCTCCTTTTTTCTGTTTTCTACAAATCTGAATCTCCATAAATTACTACCATTTATTTGAGAGATGAGAACATCCAAATTGTGCTTTGCCTTCCTCTTCCCGCCTTGCCCTGTCTTTGCTATGCTATGCTAAGTCACTTCAGTCGTGTCCGACTCTGTGCGACCCCATAGACAGCAGCCCACCAGGCTCCCCCATCCCTGGGATTCTCCAGGCAAGAACACTGGAGTGGGTTGCCATTTCCTTCTCCAAAGCATGAAAGTGAAAAGTGAAAGTGAAGTCGCTCAGTCGTGTCCGACTCTTAGCGACCTCATGGATTGCAGCCTAACAGGCTCGTCCATCCATGAGATTTTCCAGGCAAGAGTACTTAGTCCTATAAGTAGGAAGGCTCATAAGTTTAAGTTACCCAAGCTTAAAACCGATTTCATATCCAAATTCAGTTCTATCTGATGCAAAGCAAGTGTTCTTTTACTAGTTTTGAAGCAATATTATAATGTGAAATCATAACAGTATAAAATGAAATTCCTTAAATGACTTCATTCACCAATCTTAACTCATGAGATCAAAACTACCTTCAAAAGTGTAAAGAGCCTCTTATAGAAATAAAGTACTATATGAATATAAAGTATTTTAATATGGTAGTCTTTTAAGCATATGGTCACTCCACATTAATTTGCTAGATCTTTATCATGTATTAATATCTTGTAGCCTAAATAATGGGAAGGTCTGGGGGAAGCACAGTCCCTGGGCAGTGAGAAAGGGTCCCCAAAAGGTGTCACTTCTTTTATTTATTTATTTTTAAATATTTATTCTGTTTTGTTGGGTGTTTGTTGCAGCATTTGAGATCCTTAGTTGTAGCATTCCAATGCTTAACTGTGGCATTGGGATCTAGACACTAGAATGTAGCCAGTGTCAAAACTAAATCCATGGACTGGGCTCTGGCAGCTGTGGAGGGTCCCGCAGGAGTTGAGTCTTAGAAGTTCTGGGTGGGGCAGGAAGAAGATTAGGGCAGAGATAAGCAGGATGCACCTTCTCATCTTGTCTAGAGGCTAAGCAGACCAAGGAAGGCTGTCATGCAGGTTCCAGATGGGCACCCGCAGGGCCTTCTCTACTGTGAGATTCGGCGTGTGTGCCCAGTCATCTGTACAACCCCATGGACTGTAGCCCACCAGCTTCCTCTGTTTATGGGATTTTCCAGGCAATACTGGAATGGGTTGCCATTTCCTGCTCTGAGGAATTGTCCCAACCTAGAGAATGAACTCATGTCTCCTGTTTGCTGCATTGGCAAGCGGGTTCTTAACCACAAGTGCTACTGTAGGAAGGTCTCCTTCAAAAGGAGTTTCTCAAAACACTCAGCCTCTTAGCTTCGTCCATCACATAGACCCTTCTGACACCTACCTTAGCCAAACCCACTTCCCTTGCTTCCATTTTAATCCAACAAAGGAAGAAACTTTGTCCTAAAGGCCATACTTTTTAATTATGCCCCTGACAGGTTATCAATACATTTATAAAAAAAGGATCTGCAGTAAGTAGAGCATTTTTCCTCTGAAGGAAAAATTACTGTTTACTCTTTTTTGTTTTATACATAAAAATAGCACATGGGCATTGTGCAAAATTTAGGATATGACATCTGAAGGAAAGAAAAACTTAAGTCACTAGCTGAGGCTATACCACTTTTTCATTTATTTATTTCTCCATATAGTTTAATTATGTATGTGAAAAGTGAAAGTATTAGTCACTCAGTGGTTTCTGACCCTTGTGACCCCATGGACTGTAGCCGGCCAGGCTCCTCTGCCCATGGGAGTTTTCAGGCAAGAATGCTAGAGTGGGTTCAAATTCCTTTCTCCAGGGAATCTTCCTGACCCAGGGATCAAACCTGGGTCTCCTGAATTGTAGGCAGATTCTTTTACCATGTAAGCCAACAGGGAAGGCCAATTATATATACATATTTATATATTAATACATATGTATTTAATTTAAAATTGAATCCAAAATGATGCTTTATGATTTTATACCAGTTTAATCCACTTAACATAAGCTTATATATATTACTAAATGATCTTTTGTAATGTTATTCTTAATGGTTGCAAAATGACTTTTTTATTGAGGTGGCATACATTAACTCATGCTCTATTGTTAGAAATGTAATACTGTTTCTGATTTTTCATTATTGTAAACACACTGCCATGAATATCCTTGTAGCTAATTAGTTGCAACCGGTCTTCATTATTTCCTTAAGATGAACTCCTAATAGTAGATTGCTAAAATTAGACTTATCTAATTTTTTAACACTTCTAAAATGTATTGCCCAAGTGCACCCTGAAAGGATTTTAGCAATTTACATGTGTACTGCTGGCTTCCCAGGTGGCAGTGGTAAAGAATCCGCCTGCCAAGGCAGAAGATGCAGGAAAAGTGGGTTCGATCCATGGTCTGGGAATATCCCCTGAAGGAGGAAATGGCAACCCATTCCCATATTTATGCCTGGAGAATTCCATGGATAGAAGAGCCTGGTGGGCTACAGTCCATGGGGTCGCAAAGAGTCAGACACAATCGAGCACTGAACACACACACACAACACAGAAAGCTAAACATCCTTACAAACAGTACTTTCTGCCCTGCTGCAGATGACTTTCATTTTCTTAACTTGATATATACAAAACAAGTTTAACTTTTTAGCTTTTTACTCATTTCTCAAGTTAATGTACAAACAAAGCTTTAATATATTCCCTATCCAAGAGCACAAACTTTCTTTACCTTGGTCTAAAAATACCAACGCTTCTTATCCATTCTCCAATTAGACTAATAGAAAAATGATTTATATTTTCAGAAGTTAGAGGATATTTCAAAACAGGAAATTAAAAATAAAAGGCATACCTGATAAAAGTTAGGCCAGAAGGTACTGATGGCCAGTTCTGCCCTGTTCCATGTACGGTTAGGATCTCCAGATATATTCCAGATAGGGCTCCCCAAAGGCCCATTATTGACCTTCACATAGACATTGAGTGAGCCAGGGGCAGAATTACTCTTGCTAGACACAAAGTAGTGAAAGTCAATGCAGTGGGTGTCATTCTCCTTCAGTTGAGGTAGGAGGAGGTGGGCTCTCTGTCCCTCCGGTCTCCCGGATGTGTTCACCAACATGAAGGAGCCTGCAAAAAAAAAAAAAAAAAAAAATCAAAGGAGGATCACAATATGAAAAACTACTTCCTGGTCATTTCTGAGAAGCCATCATCATGTCCATGAGTTGACACTGCAATTCTACACACTTGACCTTGGCTTTCAAAGTCCTCTCTCTTTCACCTCTTTTTACCCCCAAAGTGTTCTCAAGATGAGTGGATGGCAAAGTCCCTTGATGTCACTGTGATTAGTCTCCTAAGGAACATGCATGGTTTTCTCTGCACTGTTTAATGTGATGGTCACTAGCCACATGTAGTTTTTTTAAAGAAATTAATTAAAAATCTGTAATGTTGAGTTGTATTTTAGATTCCATATATAAGTGATATTATATGATACTTGTCTTTCTCTCTCTGACATACTTCACTTAGTATGATAATCTCTAGTTGCATTCATGTTCCTGCAAATGGCATTATTTTGCTCTATGGCTGAGTAGTATTACATTGTGTGTGTGTGTCTGTATGTATCACATCTTCTTTATTCATCTGTCAATGGACATTTATGTTTTGGCTATTGTGAACAGTGCTGCTATAAACATAAGGGTGTGTGTATCTTTTTGAATTATAGTTTTGTCCAGATATATGCCCAGGAGTCAAATTGCTGGATAATGTGGGGAAGGAATGGATTCAATGGACATTAGTTTGAGCAAACTCTGGGAGATAGTGAAGGACAGGGAAGCCTGGCATGATGCAGTTCATGGGGTCGCAGAGTCAGACACAACTTAGCGACCAAACAACAGGGAAGAAATATTTGGGAGCTTGGGGTTGGTACATGCAAACTATTACATATAGAACGGATAAAAAGGTACTATTGTATATCATAGGGAATGGTATTGTATATCCTGAGACAAATCATACTGGGAAAAAATGTAAAAGAGAATGTGTATATATATGTGTATATATATATCTGATTCTCTTTGCTATACAACAGAAATTAACCCAACATTCAGTTCAGTTCAGTTCAGTCGCTCAGTTGTGTCCGACTCTTTGTGACCCCATGAATCACAGCACGCCAGGCCTCCCTGGCCATCACCAACCCCCAGAGTTCACTCAGACTCAAGTCCATTGAGTCAGTGATGCCATCCAACCATCTCATCTCATCCTCTGGCGTCCCCTTCTCCTCCTGCCCTCAATCCCTCCAAGCATCAGAGATTTTTCCAATGAGTCAGCTCTTCGCATGAGGTGGCCAAAGTACTGGACTTTCAGCTTCAGCATCATTCCTTCCAAAGAAATCCCAGGGCTGATCTCCTTCACAATGGACTGGTTGGATCCCCTTGCAGTCCAAGGGACTCTCAAGAATCTTCTCCAAAACCACAGTTCAAAAGCATCAATTCTTCAACGCTCAGCCTTCTTCACAGTCCAACACTCACATCCATACATGAGCACAGGAAAAACCATAGCCTTGACTAGACAGACCTTTGTTGGCCAAGTAATGTCTCTGCTTTTGAATATACTACCTAGGTTGGTCATAACTTTCCTTCCAAGGAGTAAGCGTCTTTTAATTTCATGGCTGCAATCACTATCTGCAGTGATTCTGGAGCCCCTCAAAATAAAGTCTGACACTGTTTTCACTGTTTCCCCATCTATTTCCCATGAATCTCTTCAAGAAAATTAGAGATACCATAGGAACATTTTATGCAAAGATGGGCTGGATAAAGGACAGAAATGGTATGGACCTAACAGAAGCAGAAGATATTAAGAAGAGGTGGCAAGAATACACAGAAGAACTGTACAAAAAAGAGCTTCATGACCCAGATAATCACAATGGTGTGATCACTGACCTAGAGCCAGATATCCTGGAATGTGAAGTCAAGTGGGCTTTCATAGAAAGCATCACTAGGAACAAAGCTAGTGGAGGTGATGGAATTCCAGTTGAGCTATTCCAAATCCTGAAATATGATGATGTGAAAGTGCTGAACTCAATATGCCAGCAAATTTGGAAAACTCAGCAGTGGCCACAGGACTGGAAAAGGTCAGTTTTCATTCCAATCCCAAAGAAAGGCAATGCCAAAGAATGCTCAAACTACCGCATAATTGCACTCATCTCACACGCTAGTAAAGTAATGCTCAAAATTCTCCAAGCCAGGCTTCAGCAATACATGAACCGTGAACTTCCTGATGTTCAAGCTGGTTTTCGAAAAGGCAGAGGAACCAGAGATCAAATTGCCAACATCCACTGGATCATGGAAAAAGCAAGAGAGTTCCAGAAAAACATCTATTTCTGCTTTATTGACTATGCCAAAGCCTTTGACCGTGTGGATCACAATAAACTGGAAAATTCTGAAAGAGATGGGAATACCAGACCACCTGATCTGCCTCTTGAGAAATTTGTATGGAGGTCAGGAAGCAACAGTTAGAGCTGGACATGGAACAACAGACTGGTTCTAAATAGGAAAAGGAGTTCGTCAAGGCTGTATATTGTCACCCTGCTTATTTAACTTCTATGCAGAGTACATCATGAGAAATGCTGGACTGGAAGAAACACAAGCTGGAATGAAGATTGCCGGGAGAAATATCAATAATCTCAGATATGCAGATGATACCACCCTTATGGCAGAAAGTGAAGAGGAACTAAAAAGCCTCTTGATGAAAGTGAAAGTGGAGAGTGAAAAAGTTGGCTTAAAACCCAACATTCAGAAAACCCAACATTACAACATTGCAAATTGACTGTACTTCAATTTTTTAAAAGATAAATAAAAAAACATGTATCATATCATATATGA
Source organism: Tragelaphus eurycerus (assembly GCA_935064755.1). Classification (NCBI taxonomy): domain Eukaryota; kingdom Metazoa; phylum Chordata; class Mammalia; order Artiodactyla; family Bovidae; genus Tragelaphus; species Tragelaphus eurycerus. The sequence continues at coordinate 23,147,527 of CAKXYN010000023.1, forward strand.
ATGAATTGCCAGTCCAGGTTTGAGGCATGATACAGGATGCTTGGGGCTGGTGCACTGGGATGACCCGAGGATAGTATGGGGAGGGAGGTGGGAGTGGGGTTCAGGATAGGGAACACGTGTACACCCGTGGCAGATTCATGTTGATGTATGGCAAAACCAATACAATATTGTAAAGTAATTAGCCTCCAATAAAAATAAATAAATTTATATTAAAAAAATTTCTATAACATTGAAAGTTTAGGTCCTCAGCCACACAACCTACATTTCAAGCACTCAACAGCCACGTGGGGCCAGGTGCTGCCATATCCGGCTGTGCAGATTTTGAATTTGTCCATCATCTCTAGACAGCACGATTCTCTCATGGTGCCACCACTGAGTCATCCCTAAGATTTCCATATAATCTAGAGAAAGGGAACAGGCTGGTCTGGTTTGAGGAACCTTAGAAACTGTATAGACATGATGATGTTCTTTGTCGTCAATACAGGATGATTTTCTTGCAGTTCAGCACCACTGCTGCTCCCCACTGCTGCCACAACTGGCTCCTTGACCAGAGGTGGGGAGGGTGATGAAGTCTACTGGTCAGTGGTTGTGCCCAGGGAGGATGGTCATTCACAGAAGTCTCTGTAACTCCTTTCATCTTCTCATCCAGGGCATTAACCCACCCATGAGTGACCAAGAGTTTCCATACCGATGCAAGCTTCCCAGGCACCCTGATCTTAGGAAAGGTCACTTGAAAGGGTCAAGAAATGGCAACTATAATAATGATAGGAATTTTATATATCACAATGAGTAAGATAAAATCTTCTAAGATAAAAGGGAAAACTGGTCATCACAAGTCTTCTTTAGCAGAGAGGGAAAAATGTATTGAAATTCTCAGAGGGAAGAACAAGTAAATTTGGAGAATCAAAGTGAAAAAAAATACTGCTCAGGGTGGTTGGACGTTTCCACTGTGGAAAACGACTATTACCCTCAGTTGACTGTTCCTTTAAAAATTTCCATCACTGTGAACCATAATTTTCAATTTACATGTATGAATGCTTGTGGGTATAGGGTTGGCCAGAAAGTTTGTTTGGGCTTTTCCATTCCATCTTATATAAAAACCTGAACAACTTTTTGGCCAACCCAATATATTTTAGTAAATGCTCACATATATCTATAAACATACATACACAATCCTAGAAAAGGTGTGGAATTTTTCTCTCATCTACATGCTGTGGTTTCTTAAACAGCAAAACAGCAAAATGAGACTACCTTTCTCAGAGAATTATTAGAAGAACTAAAAAAAAATGTAGATGTATCCTTTAAAAATTAATAGGCTATTATTAAGGGATCAATATGACAAAATGTTTGCATCTAGTTGTTACCTCTCAAGACTGCTTTCTGAGATGAGCTCTTGCTAATGCCATTTAAGAAAAACAGGAACTGCATCACAGAGAGACCAGGAAGCACCTTATCCAGGTTTAAGGATGAGTCAGTGGCAAACCCCGAACTTAAAGCCTCTGAGTTTCCATCCCATTACTCATCTCGCTACACTCCAATAACCCCAGGTTTCCTCCTGTGCCATGTGAGCACATATGGAGAAAACAAACCCCTTCACAACAGTGAAGGAAAATTACAAGCGCTATTTGAAAATACAGCAATTTTTCAAGAGATGAATGTTATGTACCTGGAAATATGAAAGCCAAGCCACAAGGGAGGGGTTACGGAACATATATTTCAGTAATAAGGAAGAACAGCAAACGTGGTTTAAGAAAGAGATGGGGACAGAGAGACTGACTATGTGGAAGAGAATGTGACTGAAATGATTGGGGTTAGCTATATTCTACAAAATGCGGAGTGGGAGGGATCTCTTCAAGAGTCGCAGGGTTTACCAACCCCTTCACAAACTTATAGCTGGCTACGGTATTTACAACAAGACTTAAAAACTGTACTTTGTTGCTTTTAGTAAAATAAGGAAATTGATTCCTCATTCTGTCATTTGGGGCTGTGGCATCGGCAACATAATGTCGAATGTTCCCACTGATGAGGCCAAGGTGTGACATAGACTTGAAGCCGACTCTGAAACACCAAAATCTTTAGTATCATCACATTGTCAAGAATATTATTTCTGGACTTCCTTGGTGATCCAGTGCTAAAGAATCCCCCTGCCAATGTAGGGGATACGGGTTAAATCCCGGGTCCAAGAAGATTCCACATACTGTGGAGCAATAACTACTCAAGGGCACTCACCCTAGAGCCTATGCTCTACAACAAGAGAAACCCACTCCTGCATGCATCAACTAAGACCCAGTACAGCCAAAAGTAAAGAAAAATTTAAAAATATATAAAGAAAATGCACAAAACACACAAAAAAAGAATATTTCTTGGAGTGTTTCCATCACTTACATGTGGTGACCAGAGGTGGTAAACGTGTTGATGTGCATACAAGGGCAAGGTCTCCTGTATCTCAGGAGGTTGAATCTGGTTGAGTAGATGAAGGGTCTCTTTACACAGGTTGGGATAAACTGGGTAACTTCCTATTGTAATTGTTCAGGAATCACTGGAGTTCCCTAAGACACTATTTTTCCTACTACACAGCCTGTCCTTCAATACTGACTTCATTCAGCTTCATCCCAGCACAGAATGCTCCGTCAGCTTCTTAAGTGGTCTAAAGTACAGAGACATTTTTATCTTGAGGTCAAGGTGAAATTCAGGTGTTATGAACTGCAAATGCTGAAATGATCCTGACTTGCATGTGTATGCTGAGTCACTGCAGTCGTGTCCTACTCTTTGTGACCCCACGGACTGCAGACCTCCAGGGCCCTCTGTACTCAGAATTCTCCAGGCAAAAATACTAGAGTGGGTTGCCATTCCCTTCTCCAGGGGATCTTCCTGACCCAGGGATCAAACTTGGGTCTCTTGCATTGCAGGCAGATTCTTTACCTTCTGAGCCACCAGGGAAGTCCTCCTGACTTGTATACTTTTTCCTTTTTTCCCTTTTGGAGCCAGAATATCCTGTTACAGGGCAAGTTGCTGCAATGCAAATTAACTAATAGGATTAGCAAACAGGGGCGAGACATCCATAGAACAGCAGAGTCCCTTCAGCTCAAGTGCAGTTTTTGCAGAATATTAAGGTTTTAGAGTGATCAAGGGCAAATTTTCTCTTCAGTAAAGGGCAACGTGATACCCATTCGACAAAGCTAAAACTCCTGCAGAAATACCTTCGCTTAGGGTCAAAAGCAACATGAAGTTCGGTGGTTCTTTGGAGCTATTCCTCTTTCTACTCTGTTAAGCTGCCTGAGAAACTGCGAGCCTAGACGAAGAAGCCGTAAAGGTTCGGCTCCCCTCCTGAGTTCAGACGAGCCTGAGGTCCTATGTTTCAGTTGGCATAAAGCGGTCTCCAGCTGAAAGGAGTGCCTCCTGGCCCCCTCTAGTGAGGAGGAGGATGAGAGAGTCCTCAGCACAGGGCAAAGGATGGATTCTCAAGTTAAGGAGATGCGGGTTTGACCCCAGGTTTGGAAAGATCTGCTGGAGAAGGAAATGGCAACCCACTCTAGTATTCCTGCCTGGAGAATCCCGTAGACTTCCGGAGAAGCCTGGCGGGCTATAGTCTATAGGGTCACAAAGAATCAGACATGACTTAGCAACTGGACAACAACAACAAACTGTTGCTATTGGTTAGACAAAGATGCATAGATTTGAATGGCCAGCGCTGTTTTTCTTATAAGATCTACCACTTTAGCTGTGCAGTTTTGTGCAGTTAGGCCGAGTGTTTCCAAGGACAGGTGTGTGACGTTGGTCTAAGCTCCTGCTCTACCTGGACCATCTTCCTTCCTAACTTCCTTCCACCCTCTGGGAGCAGCTGGGTCTGGACTGTCCCCACAGTCACAGGCAAAGGTCTTCCACCTCTAAACTGTCCAGAAACTACCTGAGTAGCTCGTCCACACATATTATTCTTTTTTATTGAAGTACAGCTGCTGTACAGGGTCATATAAATTACAGGTGTACCATAGAGTGATTCACAGTTTTAAATGTTTCACTCCATTTATAGATATTGTAAAATACTAGCTATATTCCTCATGTAGTACAACATAACCTTTTAGCTTATTTTCTAAGAATTTGTACCTCTTAATTCCCTACCCAGTATTGCCTCTTCTTCCTTTTCTTTTTTAAAAAATTTAAACTATTTATTTATTTTTACCTTTGTCTATAGGCAAAGTTGGATCTTAGTTCCCTAACCAGGGCTTGAACCTATGACTCCTGCATTGGAAGCACGGAGCTTTAACCACTGGACCACAAGGGAAGTCCTGCCCTTAACCTTTTTCTCTCCTTAATGTTAACACCAGTTTGTTTTCTCCATCTGTTCTCTATTCTTTCCATCTGGTTTTTTTTTTTAATTACACTAACTAGTTGTATTTTTTAGGAGAAGGCAATGGCACCCCACTCCAGTCCTCTTGCCTGGAAAATCCCATGGACGGAGGAGCCTGGTGGGCTGCAGTCCATGGGGTCACTGAGGGTTGGACACGACTGAGCGACTTCACTTTCACTTTTCACTTTCATGCATAGGAGAAAGAGATGGCAACCCACTCCAGTGTTCTTGCCTGGAGAATCTCAGGGACAGGAGAGCCTGGTGGGCTGCCGTCTATGGGATCGCACAGAGTCGGACACGACTGAAGTGACTTAGCAGCAGTAGCAGTTGTATTTTTTAGATTCCACATACAAGTGACATCACATGGTATTTCTCTGTCTCTAATACTAATTTTAAAAGAATAAGTCTCTCTTTATTGAGTACCTGTTCCCTGGGGTGCTGTCTGCTGAGAAGTCCCTATTTTCTCCCTCCAGAGCCGCTCAACTGCTACATCTACGTAGCCCTCACAAATAACGATTAACACATATAAAGGCACTTTGAACAGTGTTTGCCATATAACACAAGCCCAAGAGTTACTGACAATTATCATCACGTTTATTGTGTACTTTAGACCTCCTAATGCCCAGCTTCTCTAAATCGTCTTCAAGTCTTCAGCATTTAGCTTGACATATTTCCACCTGCCCATCCAAAACCCAATGGGTGCTATCATTTTTCACCTAAAATGGTAACGTTTAAGTTCCCTTTCTTCAAAGGAGAGGAACATTATTACTGAAATTTTAGAAAATCTTCAACTCAATCAATCTTGCCCCTACATTTAAGCTTTGGGAAGGAAACCTTTACTTCTGTATGTGGTCATGAGGAATTATGATGTGGCTTCAAGTCTGTTGTTGAGTCGTTAAGCCATGTCCAACTCTTTGCAACCCCATGGACTGTATCCCACTGGGTTCCTCTGTTGACGGGATTCTTCTGGCAGGAATACTGGAGAGGGTAGTCATTTCTTCCTCCAAGGGATCTTCCTGACCCAGGAATTGAACCCGGGTCTCCTGCATTACAGGCAGATTCTTTACTGCTAAGCCACCAGGGAAGCCCATCAAGTTTAGAAGATGACACTTCAGCCAACACTAGTTCTTCCTGCACTAGTGTTATATGGTGAGTGTGCAGAAGAAAGTGTGAACATTTATGTTTAGCATCTTCTAGCAACTCTGGACTCCTGGAGTAAAGTCCCAGTTGTGCCTAAAGGGATGGCAGGTCAGAGGAACAGGTGCCTTTTAATTGTCTGAATGTATCACCTGCCTATTATAGAAGTAAAGTCAACTCACAAACTGATGTTAAAGACTTCAAAGCATTCACATTCTAGACGATTAAGTCTGTTTTAACAATGCTCCTATATGGTGGAATATTTAATTTTCAATGTCTACTTCAATGTTTGGACTGTGATAAAATGCATTTTCAAAGAGTCATTGGGTCCGCTTTGTCGGTATGTCCTTACGACAATCTTTTACCCTACAAAAATACACCAACTGGGCAAATAAATAAAAGAAATCAGGATTCAAATTAACATCAAAATTCTGTTTGTGTTCAAATAAAAAAACACCCTTAAGTCACAAGTACAGATATGGAGAGAGTATAATGTTGCAGGGCAAAGGGAAAGATCTCTATGGAATGGAGTTAGCTTCAAAAGGGGCTGTCTCACCAGGCAGCTCAGCAGATCTTGAAGAATCATTATTTTGGCTTCTCTGAAAAGGAAAACTCTGTTATAAGAACGTGTGATGTTCGTATTCTCAACTTTTTGGGTGAATTAAATTGAGCTTAATCATACCCATTGGCACATGTGTTTGATTAGTCTATCTTCCATCATTGTTAGTGACGGAGGCAATAACGACATATAATTAGTTACTCTCTTCTACCCCATCATTAAAATCTGCATTGGTGTTCCAGGCTCTAGATTTTTAAAGGCTGAGGAAACTGCAGGGATTCTTTTGCAAAATTTGAGAAACTTGGTGCACAGGACAAATGTATTAGGAAGAGTATGCTATTCAATACCTTTGCTGACAGAGAAGCAGCATCTGATGAACTTGAGAGATGGAGTATTTCCTGCCATATTAGTAAACAAGGATGTCACAGGCATCAGTGATTGCAGCCTTCCAATGTGAGCCTAAGGGCATCCAGGAAAGAGAACAATACCTGCGATCTAGCAGTCAGCAGACTTCAGCCACTCCCTATGGTAAGCCCCAAGGGAGCTCAGGATGTGAAAACACAGGATACTGACGCAGAATAGCTGAGATGCCTATAAAAAGAATGATTTCAGCCCGTCCAGACTCTTGCATCTTCCCAAACATAGAAAAGTGCTAAATTCCTTAACTTGGGATATCTAGTTTTCCTTAATTCGTAATACTCTTTTGATGTTCAGACTACCTGCCCTTTGTTGCAAACCTTCTATATAACCTGGCTCCTCCCCTCGCCTCCTCCTCAGAGTTCTCTCCACATTACTTGAGATGCTGTCTCTCACACTTGAAGTCTTAACAATTCCCACCAAATAAAATACAACTCTCAACTTTTGGGTTGTGACCATTTTTTTTTCAGATAATATGATGCCCTTCTTCATGAGAGTTTTGTGTTGACTATATGTGCATCTGAATATGTGTATGTGCCCACTCCAGTACTCTTGCCTGGAAAATCCCATGGATGGAGGAGCCTGGTAGGCTGAAGTCCATGGGGTCGCTAAGAGTCGGACATGACTGAGAGACTTCACTTTCACTTTTCACTTTCATGCATTGGAGAAGGAAATGGCAACCCACTCCAGTGTTCTTGCCTGGAGAATCCCAGAGACAGAGGAGCCTAGTGGGCTGCCGTCTATGGGGTTGAACAGAGTTGGACACGACTGAAGCGACTTGAGCAGCAGCAGCAGCAGCAGTGTGTGCACGCACACAGCATCACACATGTATGTTGTCCTACAGCATGTGTCTGGTCATTATACTAAAATTTCCTATTCTACCTGATTTCATCTTGCAACATGAATAAGTCATGGACATAACCCACACGGATTTCAGAGCCCATGACTGCTTTTAAGGCCTTACGGAAATAGCCCCCTGAGACAATCTAAAACTGAGCTCTGCCTGCTCAGTTAAGAAAGCCTTTTCCTGTCAATTTGTAATTCTAAATTTGATCTCATCCTTTAAACAACAAAATACTACATCCCTCCCCCGTCTCCCTCAGCCGGTACTAAAATGGTCCTAAAGAATATGCCTTTTCTGATGGGAAACCTTGTGAAATAGGGAAAGTGAAGCCTGCAGAGAAATAAATGAACTCAGGAGCAAATTTCAAAGAGAACAAAACCACTGTGGGGAGGTGCCACCAGCACTGTAGAAACACTTATTAGCACCCATTTCAGCCTGATGAAACTGTTCTCACCACGGCCACTCTCCTGTCCTGCAGACCAGCTGTCAAGCCTCCTTCCTGGGGCACAGGCTCTTTTGTGCTTCTCTCAAAAATGTCACCCGAGCACACATATGAAATATGTGTTTTGCAACCACTAGAGAAGAAAACTTCTAACAAAAAAATTCTCCCTTCATCCCAATGTCCCCTCTCCCTTTCTATTTTTGCCCTCTCTCTTCTTGCCTTTCTGATGATTCTCAATAATTCCTGAGCAGGAAGAACATCTGTGACTTGCACTGATTTTTGCCACTCTCCTAAAATGCTGGTGAAAATACAGTAAGATAGCAGAGGAGCAACACCAGCCCACAAGGAGGCTCAAGTACAGTCTCCAACTGCATGATCTCTTCTCTCCTATAGAGTCTAGCATGTGCTCTCAGCAGGAGGGAAACTGGGGACTCACGTGACCTGGCCTCCTTGCAAGTCATGCTGGCCAGTAAAAGGCAGTCTGTGCTCCCCAAGGGAATTTCACGTCAACATAAGTGTTATGAAATTAACAATAAGCACAGCTCAACTATTTACAATAGTCAGGACAGGGAGGCAACCTAAATGTCCCTTTACAGATGAATGGATAAAGAAGTGGTGGACATTCTATCTATCTATCTATCTATATAATGGCATACCGTGTGCCTACAGGCCCATTCACTGTCGTGTCTGATTCTTTGTGACACCACAGACTGCAGCCCACTAGGCTCCTCTGTCCATGGGATTTCCTAAGCAAGAATACTGGAGTGGGCTGCTATTTCCTCCTCCAAGAGATCTTCCCAACCCAGGGATTGATCTCTGAACCCACGCTCCAGAGACTTCTGCGCTGGCAGGCAGACTCTTTACCACTGAGCCACTTGGGAATCTCCACAACGGAATATTATTCAGCCATAAAAAAGAATGAAATAATACCATTTACAGCAACAGAAATGGACCAAGAGATTATTATACTAAGGGAAATAAATTAGACAAAGAAAGACAAAAATCATATGGATATCACTTATATGTAGAATCTAAAAAAGTGATATAAATGAACTTATTTACAAAACAGACATAGATTCACAGACTAGAAAACAAACTTAAGGTTAATGAAGGGGAAAGAATGGAGGGATAAAGTAGGATTAACAGACATACACTCCTATATATTAATATAAAATAATGAACCAAGATCTACTATATACATAGCACAGAGAATTATAGTTAATATCTTGTAATAACCTACAATAGGAAAGAATCTGAAAAAGAATACATGTATGTGTATAACTCAATCATTTTGCTGTACACCTGAAACCTTATATATACTTCAAAAAAATAAAAAATTTAAAAAAAGCACAGCTCACATCTAAAATGGGTATAAAACAGTTGCTTCAGGACATTTAAACTAAATGCCTCAAAGATAATGCAATTGTTAATTTAGTGATTCACAGCATAATTGAATAGGTATTTTTATCTTTATTACTCATAAGAATCCTGAGGTGACCAAATATTAAGTCACTTTAACTAGGCACTTTTAGCCATGGCAAGAGGCATCTGAGCAAACATTATGTACTAAGCACTTTGAGAACTTCAAAAAACAAAACTTGGACCAATTCTTCCAGCAAGAATCTTACAGCTAAGCTGTCTATCATATTTTAAATATTTTGTATTGAGCACGGATACAAAAAAATTCACAAATTAGCAGATCAGATCCATTAAGTTTACCAAAATATTTACACAGCCACAGCATAAAGTAGCTGTAAAATTTGTAGGTTTAGAACCTATCAACCAGAAGCTCATTTTTTAAAATGAGCTTTTTCCTTTTCACTATGATATACGTCACACATGAACAAGAGTGTATTGGAAGCAATCTACATGTTCATCAACAGAAAAATGTAAAGAAGATGTTGTACAATGGAATATTACTCGGCCTTAAAAAAGAACAAACTTTAGTCATTTCTAGTGACGCAGATGAACCTAGAGCCTGTTGTTTAATATACAAAGTCATAAAGAGAAAAACAAATTTAGTATATTAATGCATATATATGGAATCTACAAAAATGGTGTCGATGCAGCTATTTGCAGGGAAGGAATGGAAATGCAGATATAAAATGATTTTTGAGACACGATTATCATATGAAAGACAAAGAAGAGTTTCTGGAAAAGGGAAGAAGCTCTGTGGGTTCATTTAGAGAAGTAATGTCTCTCCTCTCATAAAAAGTATGACAGTGAGAAGTCACTTATGGTGTGTCATCTAGACACACTGCTCTAATGACTTATCTGGAAAATACCAGGTGTGTGATTTATAATTTATAAGTAATGAACAAACACAGAGTAAACACAACATTTTAACCATCTGATGACTCTAATGACTGTATCTCAGGAAGTGAGCCACAGGTACTATGATGGGAAAGTGACAGGTAGCTGGTTATGATGTTCTCAAGAGGCTGCTTAATTTCCCATAAGTCAGGCTTTTTATCAGTTGACAGTTTTAGAAACAACTTCACTTTTGTTCTAAGTCTCAGAATGACACAAGCCATCACAATGTAAGTTACTGCTTATTTTTCCCTAAATTACTGTTAATTCAGAGATGATTTTTTTTCACATGTGTATCCAGTGATAGACTGTCTGCCAGCTAAATTCTGTCTTGCTTTAAGAAGACGTTCCCAACAAAAAAAAATAAATAAATAGCAAGAAAAGATTTTAAAAAGATATTACACAGTAAACTTCTACATGAAATGTAAACAAAACTGAAATATTTTTTAAAGTGCATCATCTTTGACATTTTCATCTTAAGGAGCTACTCTGCCATAAAAAATAGTCCTCCAAAGAACTCCAAGGGTTCTGTTAACATCCCCAACAGGGAGCTCCCCATATTCCTGAAGAGGAAACAAATGATTTTGCGTAAGATGTTTCATTAGCCTACCTGGGGTCAGAAGACACAGCCGAGGTAGGATTCCTCTGGGATCAGAGAGCATAAAGGAGGAATGATTAAAATGTAACTAGGGGTGGGGGCTTCCCTGGTGGCTCTGTGGTAAAGAATCACTATGCCAACGCAAGAGACACGAGTTCAATCTCTGGTCCAGGAAGATCCCACATGCTGTGAAGCAATTAAGTCATGGACCACAACCACTGAGCCTGTGCTCCGCAACAAGAGAAGCCACCACCACAATGAGAAGCCCACACACTGCAACAAAGGGTAAACCTTAGAAAAGCTGGAGCAGCAAGGAAGACCCAGTATAGCCGAAAAGTAATAAATAAATTAATTAAAACAAAAATAAAAAAACTTAGCAAGGTTAATCAGTAGAGGAAATTAACTTGGTCTCTGCATCACACTGGTGATACAATGTCAAATTTATAAGTGAACAAAACAGTCTAGAATTTTAAGGAATCTGTTGGATTAATTAATCAGAAAAAGCATAAAGATACTGATGTCTTTATTTCATATCAATAATTTCGTATTGATTAGCAATCGATGAAAAGGCAGTTTGTATCAGCAGAAATACAATTAGAGAAGAGATGGCCTGGGAAAACATTCATCTTCACCACAAAAATTAAAGCACATATTGGGGATACTTTAAAACATGAGTAAATTTCTTAAATACGTAAAAAATTCAAACCCACACATTTGTAAGGTTCTGGCAAAGCTACTGCCCGCACTCAGGAAGGAAGCCTGGTGATGACTCCTGCATTTCTATCATAAAGACCATACCATTCTGAGAAAGCTGGGGGAGAATCCTGAGTAGACCCATTCAGAGATAAGAGTGCCCATTTTGAAAGAGGTTCTGAGGGCTGTGTGGATCAGGGTGGGCGAAGGATTCCTTCTGGTGCAGGACAGGACACAGGAGCACCTTGACCTCCGTGGGCAGGATCCAGATTCAGGCCAGACAGCCTGAATCTGGATCCTGGCTTGGCCACTTGTTGGAAGTCATGAGCTAGTTAGCTCACTCCACTCTGCCTCAATTTCCTAACCTAGGAAATGGGGATAAAATTGTGCTCATCTCAAAGAGGTTGTTCAGTGAATTGACTCAATGAGGGAGTTCACTTAGAAGGCTTCTCAGAGGAGTGCCTGATACAGAGTAGGTACTTAACCAAAGATTGTCCTGGGCCCTGGTTTTTATCCAAATGTATTTGGTTTTAGCTTCAGTTGAGTTCAGTTGCTCAGTCATGTCTGACTCTCTGCGACCCCATGAATCGCAGCACGCCAGGCCTCCCTGTCCATCACCAACTCCTGGAGTTCACCCAAACTCACATCCATCGAGTCGGTGATGCCATCCAGCTATCTCATCCTCTGTCACCCCCTTCTCCTCCTGCCCCCAATCCCTCTCAGCATCAGGGTCTTCTCCAATGAGTCAATTCTTCACATGAGCTGGCTTAGGGAGATGGAATATCAGAATTCCTAGTTCAAGGTAATTCCTGGCCCTCCTGTTGTCCTGTGTCTCAATGACCATGTGATTATATAGACTATACCCGCATGCTTTCAACTTAACAAGGTTAGAAATACTCACCAGGTATGGCATTCAGATTCTTTCCAATGTCCAACACTAATCTTCAAACATGCCTAATCACTCTGAATGTAACTTGGAATGAAATCTCTGAGTTGAAATTTTACCAAATCCATGGAATTATACAATTATGGAATTATATAAATCCATGGAATTATATAAATATATATATTTATTAAAAATGTACATTTTTTATTGAAAGGGTAAAATTCTATAATAATTAATGGTGATTGCCAAAGCTGTGAGTTGTGTTTAAGAATTTTCAGATATATGAGTAAATATGTGTGCTTAGTCAATGTCCAACTGCAATTTTCTTTCTCAGCATTTTCAACCTGTAGGAACTATAGTTTAATTAAAATACTTCAACTCACCACATCTTGATTTAGTTTATTAGGTAGGTGAGCTAGAAATAAATTCAGATATATTATTCTATCACTGAGCTTGGTTGGGTAGAAAATTATTTTTATAGGAGTTTCACTACTTAGCTTTTAGTTGCTCTTTCCTTAGAATACAGTATAAATTTTTACAATTCAATTAAGACCTAAGGTTTTAAAATGCCTCTCTCATTTTTCATGAAGTTCTGAAGAGGTTTCTTTTTTTCCCCTGTCTCTAGCATATTTTATTTTTCCTTTTAAGTCAATTGAATATAGCTTAAATTCTAACCAATTTAAATTATTCATTGTTATTAAGCTCCTTTCAAAATGTACTCACTTGATGCTGAATTGATCTCCTTACAGGAGAAACAACTGTATTCTTGGGAAAAGCTCAGGGAAAAATCTATAAATTTGCAAAGAAATGGATAACCAAATTTTAAACATCCTTGCAGACTCTTTTCTTTTATAGAGACCTAGATCTTTCTTTCTCTGTGCTTTAACTTTTTCCTTTAATTTTTTAAAATAATAGAATTAATATATTTTATTATAAAAAATTGAAAATAAAGGATTTCAAAGGAAAATTAACTCCTCACTCAAACAGCCACAAACTTACCCCAATAAAATGTGTATTTCCTTCAAAATATTTGTTTATACACAAACATATATTCACATGTATGATGTATTTTTCAGCCTTTTCCTATGTTTTTTAAAGATTAATAATGTGACATGTTCCTTTGGGGTTTGTTTTGTTCTCAGCCAATAATATAACATGGATAACTCTTGAGGCCAATACAGACACATGGGCCCAGCCTGCTGCTGCTACCATGTTGATTCCAATAGAATCCATGTGAACACACTGTTGGGAATGCTGCTGCTGCTGCTGCTAAGTCGATTCAGTCATGTCTGACTCTGTGTGACCCCACAGACGGCAGCCCACTAGGCTCCTCTGTCTCTGGGATTCTCCAGGCAAGAACACTGGAGTGGGTTGCCATTTCCTTCTCCAATGCATGAAAGTGAAAGTGAAGTCGCTCAGTTGTGTCCGACCCTCAGCGACCCCATGGACTGCAGCCTTCCAGGCTCCTCCATCCATAGGATTTTCCAGGCAAGAGCACTGGAGTGGGATGCCATTGCCTTTTCTGACTGTTGGGAACAGAGCCCTACAAATCAGGCTGCCAAAACGTAGATGCATTTCTAAGTTTTCAGTGTTTTGATTTATGGAATAAAAATACTAAACAACTGCTCCAGATCTGAAAAGAGTAATTTTTTTATTTATTAAGGATAATGGCCACTGGCCGTTTGCACAAAACAGTTTGCACAGAACAGCCCAATTACTTCAGGGAAGAGTGGATTGGCTAAAGAGACAGTGGGTCTGAGCCCAGAGGAAGCTGCCTCTTGGCCGTCTCTGTTCCAAACACAGACACGCACCATGGCTTCCTCTGCATGTTATTACTGCTGTTGCTGTTGGTGGTATTCGGCTTCCCCAGTGGCTCAGTGGTAAAGAATCTGCCTGCAATGTAGGGGACGCAGGTTCAATCCCTGGGTTGGGAAGATCCCCTGGAGAAGGGAATGGCAACCCACTCCAGTATTCTTGCATGGGAAATCCCATGGACAGAGGACCCTGGTGGGCTACAGTCCATGGGATTGCAACAGAGTTAGACATGACTCCGTGACTAAACAACAACTGCTGTTGGTGTTACTGAGTATTTACTGAGTACTTGCAATGTGCCACTCGCTCTGTCAAACACTTTATTTTTTAAGGTGGTTTCCTTTTTATTTATTTATTTTTGTCTGTGCTAGGTCTTTGTTGCTATGCTGGCTTTCTCTAGCTGCAACAAGCAGCAGCAACTCTTTAGTTGCAAAACACGGGCTTCTCAGTGCAGTGCTTTCTTTTGTTGTGGAGTACAGGCTCTAGGGTGTGCAGGTTTCAAGTAGCTGCAGCTCTCAGGCATAGCTGGCCCAAAGCATGTGGGATCTTCCTGGACCAGGGATTGAACCTGTGTTGCCTCCATTGGCAGGCAGATTCTTATCCACTGAGCCACCGAGGAAGTCCTGCTAAGAACTTTATATCCATTCTTTTATTTGATCTTCTCAATAACCCATGGGTGGGGGAATATTATATTAATTCATATTCAGAAGGGTTAAAAATCTTCCCCAGTGTCTGATTCTAGAGCTAATGTTTTAACTCAACATATAATCAAGATTTCATAGCTTGTCTCTGAGTAAAATAATGAAATATTTGTGGCATATGCTCTTTGGTAAAATTAGGGGAACCAAAATGTACTAGAAGCTATTAGGATCAACTTCAACTTTGAGTTATAACTCTTAAAAATAAGTCAATTCTAAAATCATATGAGGTATTCTCTTATTGAAAAGCAAAAATTAAAACCCACCATGTTTAAGAGGGCAGTATTGAGACAAAATTAGTTACTTTTCCTTAAGTAAACAAGAGGTAGTAACCAAAATAAAGAGATGAAAATGAAATCTATTTCTTTAAAAACTACCAGGGTTCACTGGAAAATATGAATTTTAAATAAGACATTTAATATCATCTAAACAATTAGATCAACCCCTGCATCTTTTCAGAAGCCCAGAGGATATTGTTTATTCTGGTTGCTTCCTAATGCAATAAAATGATATAATAACACCCATGTGGTTTTAGTTAAAAATGTGATTTGAGGTCAAATTATTCAAAGCAGATGTCCAATTTCCTTAGCTTACACAACCCTAGAGACAAACATTATCTGCTAAAAGAGCTAAAAGTGCCTGGGGGGTCAGACACAGTCATGATGCATCAGAGGTCCACAAGGATGCTTAGAAAACTCTGTCTTCTTCTCAAAACGAGTCCCCCGTTCATGTGTTCTGTCCAGAGTCACCATGAAGGGCTTCCCTGGAGGTCCAGTGGTTAAGACACCACACTCCCAAAGCAGGAAGCATGGGTTTGATACCTGGTCAGGGGTAGGAAATCCCGCATATCGCACAGTCAAATTAATTAATTACACCTTTAAACAGTTCATCCAAAAAAAAAAAAAAAGAATCACCATAAGAATCATTCCCCACTCCAGTACTCTTGCCTGGAAAATCCCATGGACAGAGGAGCCTGGTGGGCTGCATCCATGCGGTCGCTAAGAGTCGGGCACGACTGAGCGACTTCCCTTTCACTTTTCACTTTCATGCATTGGAGAAGGAAATGGCAACCCACTCCAGTGTTCTTGCCTGGAGAATCCCAGGGACAAAGGAGCCTAGTGGGCTGCTGTCTATGGGGTCGCACAGAGTCGGACACTACTGAAGCGACTTAGCAGCAGTAGCAGCAGCAACATTCATTACTGTACAAAGATTTCATTTGTGTCTGCTGGTAATGAGAAGGAAGGAGATGTAAGAGTTAAAAGTATTGAGTATCTCAGGTATTTTTATTCAAGACTAATTTTCCTTTCATTTGGCCAATATTATCTTGTGAATCACAAAGACAAGATATTGCTCTTAATCTAGATGGAGAAAGAGACCATGGATAGACTTACAAATAAACATGAATATACGTGAACAAACACATAATTTTTTGTGGCACACAGGGCACGTGTGAAGAAGAGATCAATGAGAGCAGAACAACCTAGGGCAACGACACTGGAGAAGCAGGGAAAGACAAAACGGACATTGTGAGTTACAATCAAAGGAGTTTACATCTGAAAGGATGCTGAGAGGCTGACAAGCCGATGCTGTCCAGTATAATCCTGAACCCAAATGATGTAGAAGAACAGAGATGCTGTACCATGCTATCAATTGAATTTTCCCTGACTAAAAGCAAAATAGTAAATGTTGTACTTCTATATCCCAGCCTTGCACATTATCTGACATACAGTTGGTACAGGATTGTGTTCAATCATGTCCAACTCTTTGCGACCCAATGGACTGTAGCCCACCAGGCTCCTCTGTCCATGGGATTTCCCAGGCAAGAATACTGGAGTTCCTCCTCAAGGGATCTTCCCGACCCAGGGATCGAACCCTCATCTCCTAAGTCTCCTGCATTGCAGGTGGATTCTTTGCCACTGAGCCACTGGGGAACCCCCAGGGTATGTCAGATATACGCAAATCATTTGGTGGCAGAGATGCACTGAAGAAAAGATTGACTAATGTAACTCTGGGATAACTGTCAGGATAAATTAAGAACTCCAACTGGACCATCACTGGGACATCTTAAAGCAACACAAATGCAAAGAATGATCATCTTTATCTTGGAAGATGGAGGAGTACTTGTAATTGGCTTTATTCACTGTGCAAATGTTAGCAGGATTAACCTGCTGGCAACAGACAGCTAAGATGGAGATGTGATTAGATGACAGGAAAAGAGTGGCGCATCCACGCCCATTTCAGGAATCACAGGACAGAGACTGAGCTCTTTCGGAAGCAGTGGCGGTTCACATTAACAGGCTTTGTTCTTTCCAGCGTGGGGCTTGGCTTTCACAAAACTTCTTTCAAGAGCTGCATTGCTGTCTTAAGTGGTCTTCCAGGGAGCTGAACTCCCACCTGGCTCACAGACGGGTCAGATACTTTAAAACTAACTATTACTGTGAGGGCTTTGAAAGCTCCTTAACCCCCGTGGGAGTTAACTGCCAGAGAGGCAGTTCTTTTGGAGAGCATTGTAGAGAGCATCTTTAAACCTTTTCATTACGCAGAATTACTTCAACACCCAGAGGAGAAAACCCAGCAAAAGGCAAAGAATACTTTTTAAATGTTCAGGGAAAAAAATCTTAAATGGGTTTTATTATATTTTCAAATAAAAATTATTTCAGGGGTTGTAGTTGCCAAGGGAGAAGTGGTGCAGGAGAGGGATGGTTTGGGAGTTTGGGATTAGCAGATGCAAACTATTATATATAGGATGAAAAAACAGCAAGGTCTTATTGTATAGAATGAAAAATCATATTCAATATCCTGTGATAAACCATAATGGAAAAGAAAATATATAATGAAATGCAGAAAATTATTCAGTAGATTTAATATTTTAAAGTATCCATCAGATTTACATTTTGTAGATGAGCAGTGAAATGAAGAGATGGGGGGTGGGCATCATGTATTTTGAAAGAGAATCATATATCAGCAACATGAACATTTTAGTCCCAGAGAGCAAATACACCAAAATAAAACTCTGAACATCTCACACGGATGTCATCAAATGCCTGCATTTATTCAGATGACCCAGAGTCCACATTTGCCGTTACAGGAAAATTATATTATTTGGTTTCTTAACCTTCAAAAATTCACAAGAAAGGAAGACTGAAAGCAGACGTGTAGGCAACAATGAGGAAAAAGAGTATCACAAAGGGAGATATGCAGGCATGCTCAGTTAGTCTAATTCTTTGTGACCGCATAGACTGTAGCCTTGCCAGGCTCCTCTGTCCATGGGATTTCCCAGGCAAGAATACTGGGGTGCAACTTCTTCCTCCAGGAGATCTTCCTGACCCATGGACCCTTTTAGACCTTCTGTATTGTAGGCAGATTCTTTATCGCTGAGAATACAGGGGGAAAAGGGTATACAGAGACTTCTCTGATGGTCCAGTGGCTTACACTCTGCACTCCCAATGCAGGTGGCCTGTGTTCAATCTCTAGTTGGTGAACTAGATCCCATACCAGTCAACTAAAAGAGCTCACATGTCGCAGTGAAGATCAAAGATCCTGCATGCTGCAAGTAAGACCCAGCACAGCCAAATAAATAAATAAGCAATTTTTTTTTTTTTTAAGGAACACATTAAAGACAGCCAGGACAAGTCTCAGCTCTGTAGCCAATGGCAGTTATGAGCATGGTAACCACTTTGCTGCAGCAAGTCTGTGGAAAACCTGTTTTCTTAATGATGACCTCAGCTTATCACCAACACGCCAGCTTACGTCAGCAAAGCAGAGAAGTGCCTGACAGAGTTCAGGATGATTTTCACGGAAAAGTGGTGAAAATGGTAAGTGATACTAACAGTGATCAACTGTGAACCATCTTGGAAACGAAGCTTCCAGAACAGCTTCGTCAGCTAGTGAAAGATGAGGAACACAGCATCTGTGGTGTGACTTCAGCCTTGATTTCACTTTCATTGCAGAACCGTGACCTTTCATGACCATGTGGCAAAGATTAACCTACCTGCGTCCCAACCTCTCACCCACAGGAAGAGATACGACCTAGTTTCTACTGGAATCTGTGAGATTTAAACAAAAAGAGATCCTAGATCCATAACCATGAAATGTCACCAGTGGTGGGATAACCAAAGTGTCATCTGTACTTAAACCCCAGAAAGCATCCAGCAAATACTTGCACTGAAACATGCTCATATCAATCAGCCATCAGTTTAATAATGGCCACTTCAGGAAGAAAAGATAATTTCTTACCTAGGGAAGCTTAAAAACTTAGAGCCTATTCATTCACTACCCACCTGAAACCACTGAGCCCCAGATCAATTAAGTCAAACTCATAGTTTATATTACATTTTTATACTTTAAAAAAAAGACAAGCCCTTAAGTACAGGGTGATAAAATTCTGATGACTAATGCTATTGCTCAACTCTTCCCCATTCCAAACTTAACAGAGGAAGTATGACTACAGGAGGCTGTTCAGGGTTTTCACAGAAATCCTGCTGAAGGATAAACAAGGTTCTACTGTGCAGCACAGAGAATTATTCTCAATATCCTACAATAAACCAGAATGGGAAAGCATACAAACAGCAGTGTATGTGCATATATAACTGTATAACTGAATCACTTTGCTATAATTAATTGATTATACTAATTAATTAATCATGCTAATTAATTAATTAGCACTAATTAACACAACATTGTAAATCAACTATATTTCAATATAAAAAAAATTTTTAAGGAAATTTTGCTGAATAAAGTATGTCCATGTTTCATTTTTTTCTGGATAAAGTTTCTATCCTTAACCCCTGGTAATCTAACCCATTTAGCAAAGCCACAGGCTGCCTCCCTAATCCCCATGGAACTTCCCAGGCAGGCTGTCCACTGAGGCCTGCCTGATACTGGAGACAGCCTGAGTCTGTATGAAAGTAATAATTATTAATTAATCATTAATATATTCATAAACAAAGGATCCTCTCCCCTTAGATTCAAAGGAGGGTGAAACTACTTAAGACTTTCTCACATTTACTAGCAACTGCAACATGCAGTCTATTCAGTGTCAAGTGCACATGTTCAGTCCCTCAGTTGTGTCTGACTCTTTGCAACCCCATGGACGGTAGCCTGCCAGACTCCTCTGTCCATGGGATTTTCCCGCCAAGAATACTGGAGTGGGTTGCCGGTTCCTTCCCTAGGGGATCTTCCCAATCCAGGGATCGCAGCCTAGTCGCCTGCATTGGCAGGCAGATTCTTTACCACTTGCGCCATCAGAGAAGCCTCCTGTTTAGGGTCATGGGTAGCAAACTACTGGTCATAGCAGAAAGAGCCATCAGAAGTGTCAAGTTCTGGTCCCACCTCTCTGGTCCCCTTTTACTTATCTTCTCCTGCATCACCAGGTCTTTGCATTCATTTACTTAAAGCTGTCTTTAACTAAATTAGAAAAATCCCTGGAAGGAGTTCTGGACAAAATTCAGGAGGTTCATGAAATCGGATGAGAATAAAACTGATTCTGAAATTTCAACACCTTCTAATTGACTGTAGTATTTCCTTCAAATGCAATACAGGCAATAAACCACCAGCATGTTAGCAGCACTTCTTAGTCATCAGACAGAAAATCACATGATTTTCATATCAAGGTAGCATGTTAGATTAACCACTTTATTCATGCAATGGTTTATAGACACTGTTGTTATAACTATATCATAATGTTTTTAAGATATGGATTCCTCCATTTCAATTTAATTGGTTCACTGTAGTCTGATGAAGGGGTCTGTAGGGTTCACCGGGCTGCCAAGGGCATCCAAGACACAAAAACAATTAAGAATCCATGTTCTGAACACTTAAGCCTTTCTATGATTCACCTTCCCTTAAGAACCACTGGCATTTTAAAAATGTTTAGAGAGATAGAAAAAAAAAAACAAAAAACAGAATTTCAGACACCTGGAAAAGATATAAATCTGGAGGAGAGATTTTCTAATACTCAATTGAACATTTACTTATAAATTCATCTACATTTTTTTTCCTGGTGGATGCTCTGCCTATCTATATCAGGATTTTGGCTTTGAGAATATATGAGGATTCTCTCTCTTTTTGTTACACACACACACACACACACACACACACACACGCTCTGCATCTGACCACCTTCTCCAGGAGAAGAGTGCGCAGCGTTGCAAGTCAAAGGTAAAGACCTTTTTGTGTGAATTCCACCAGAGGATTGAGGTCTGTGTGCCCAGCTGTACACTGGCTGCATCAAAATACACCACACCCTCACCTCAACACAGGGGCTGATTTAACAGAAGCCTTCAAAGTGTGATGGCTTTTAGGCTTCTTTAGGGTATATTTTGTAGAGTTTTTAGACTCATTTCCATTCTTCCAAAATAAGCTGTCGCAAATGCTCATTAGGTACACGTATAAATATTTTAAAATATTATGCTGTCACTTGTGAGGCTCTGCTGCTATAAGCCAGATTGCACTCAAATATTAAAGATGTGAAAATCCTCAGTGAGGAATTGTAGCCTCACTTAGTTTTCATATCTCTATAAATAACTGACTGTGTTCCACTGTAATCCTTATTCTGTTTATAAGCAGAAACTTAAAAGCACAAAGTATAGTCTTAAGGGATTTACAGAACAGCATACCGCCAGTTAAAAAAAATTTTTTTTTTTTTTAAAAAGCCAAGTCGGGAGGCAGGAACTGTTGCTACCTCACCTCTAAGGACACATGTATGGTTAACTATCAAAACTCACCTCCTTAGAAAAACAAATCTGTCAAATAAAGACCACACATGTGGTCTGCTGCATGAAGCTGTAAGAAATGAAACTTCTCTTCCATACTCTTTACATTATAAAGTTTATAGGAAACTTCTAGGTCATTAAAAATCCCTCCTCAAAAGAACACATCAGTGTAAAAATAAACTAACATTTCAAAAAGTTTAAAAATTAAAAAGTCTCCCACTCTGTCAAACCTCTCTCAATTCCAAGACACAGAGATGACCAAACCCTAAAATCTCATGTGTATACTCCCAGGTATTAGGTCCATCTTTAAATAGTATTTTAAGGTTAGGAAGCAAGTGAAAGGATATTTCCATTCTGGTACCTGTACTGTCAAGTAATTGCCAGTATCTTATACTACAAACTTTCAATTCTTAATGGAGTTTCAGGTAAAATAAAATTAGGCTCCATTTTTCACACTAAATTTTTTTTGACAAGACCTGTCAAAATTTTACATAGAAAATTCACGTAATCCTTGCAAAAGCTAAGGATAATGTTTGCAGAAGTTTAAATAGGTACTGCACTAGATCTTCATTATTTCTACTTTAGCCAAAAGAGGAAAGGAGAAGTATAACACCAGCATTGGAAGTTAACAGAATTCTTTCCCTACTACACTTTTATTTTTCCTATATTTCAGCAATAAAAACCAGAGATCACATGATAAAAGAAGAAATACAATGAAGGAAAAAGGTAGACAACCATTTCTTTAAAAGCAACTACATCCATCATTTCCATTAGCTACATGTGTTGCTGGAAAAGATGTTTGAGAGTCCCTTGGGCAGTAGGGAGATCAAACCAGTCAATCCTACCTTGTCTGAAATCAACCCTGAATATTCATTAGCAGGACTGATGCTGAAGCTCCAATTTGTTGGCCACCTGATGCGAAGAGCCAACTCATTGGAAAAGATCTTGATGCTGAGAAAGATTGAGGGCAGGAAGAAAAGGGGCCACAGAGGATGAGATGGTTGGATGGCATCATTGAGTCAATGGAATGAGTTTGAGCAAACTCCAGGAGATGGTGAAGGACAGGGAAGGCTGGTGCCTGCAGTCCATGGGATTGCAAAGAGATGGACACAACTTAGCGACTGAACAACCACAACACATAAAGATTAATATCTCTGTTTAAATCTTCTGTTCTGCAGAACTTCAGGAGGAAATTCTGAAACGCATTCTAGCAAATGGCCAATTCAGCAGTCTAGGTCCAACAGATAGAGAAAGATAATCTTACAACTCATTTTTCTCCCAACACTGCACTCATTAGCTAGGCTTCCTTGAATGAAAAGACAACCAGACTGAAAACGTAATCCTACTGGCTAACAATTTATAAAATCAGTTTTCATTGAAGTTCAAAGCTATCAACCTGATTAGAAAAAACTGCTCTCTGATTGAAGCTGTTTATCTTGGTGGACAACAGCATTTCTAATGAGAATCAGCTCAGTAAAGGTTATTTTAAGCTCTTTCGTGAACACTTTTTTCCCCCAAGCTCTATATATCCCTTCCAAAGGCATATATATGTCTTCATGACTTCTACTCAATGGAAATGGCTTCCTTAGACAAAGAATAACTGGAGTACAGGAAAAAGAAGGAAGAAAAAAATTCAGATACCCAGTGTGGTTTTCTTGCTGCTCACATTTCTGATACACTGGATGAGATGCCAAAAAATGAGCAAGGTTGGGATTTCCACTCTTCTTGCATCCTTTCCCTTTACCTGGCTACTTATGGAGTCAATGTATTTTTGACAAGACTTCCACTAATGGCACAGAAGCAAAGAGCCTTACTACCAATACTGAACTCTACCTGAAGCTCCAGGTATGGACCCCACATCACCAACTTCAACCCTTGGGAAGGCAGGTCAAGTCTGTTCTCTCCAACTTCACCCTGAACCCTCCCCTCCATGTCCTCAAAGACACAGTGGTTGTTGCTATTCAGTTGCTAAGCCGTGTCCAACTCTGCGACCACATGGACTGCAGCACACCAGGCCTCCCTGTCCTTTACTGTTTCGCTAGAATTTGCTCAGACTTATGTCCATTGAGTTGGTGATGCCATCCAACCATCTCATCCTCTCTCTCCCCCTTCTGCTCCAGTCCTCAATCTTAAACTTCTGCAAAAAGACGTGGAGCATCAGGTGTTTCCCAATGGGTTGGCTCTTTGCAACAGATGGCCAAAGTATTGGAGCTTTAGCTTCAGCAACAGTCCTTCCAATGAATATTCAGGATTGATTCCCTTTAGGATTGCCTGGTTTGATGTCCTTGTAGTCCAAGGGACTCTCAAGAGTCTTCTCCAACACCACAGTTCAAAAACACCAATTCTTTGGCGCTCGGCCTTCTTTATGGTCCAACTCACACATCTGTACATGACTACTGGAAGGACACAACTGAGGGGGCAGAAAACAGTCAACTCCTTTAAAGGAACTACAGAAAGGAATGACAGCTGAATTTGAAAGCTATGTATAGATGGAGCCATTACAAATATGCTCCCATTGCCCTGACAGCTCTCTGCTCTGCCCTTGGCAAAGTCTATTGTTTACAGTCAAGCCACCAGAATATTAGGTAATGCACTGTCTTTTAGAAACTTTGAAGTTATGCTGTCAGGTAGATAACATATAAAAGCGTTCTATTTTCCGGTTACCTTGAGTCTTTTATCAGTGTAAAGATTCCTATTTCTACAAATGCCTTAAATCTGTTTTTTTTTTTTTTTTCTGATTTCAGTCAAATATGCTAGTTTTTTTCTTTGGTGTAGAAGACGCAATTTTATATTTTCACCCTTTCTTTTTACATTTAAGATACGCTGCTCATAAGCAGTAAAACTGTCTTCCTTTTTTTTTTTTTTTTGTTTATCCAATCTGACATCTCCACCTTGGAAGTGGAGATCAACCTCATGTATATTTAGTATAGTTTTAGCAATAACTGGGTTCAAATTGGCTGTTAGAACTTAGACAGCATAAGCACTCATTTCATTATTGGTCCAATGGGGGATCATTTTACTACCTACATCATGGGGAGCTGTGAGGATGTAAGCAAAACACACGGAAGTCTTTAGGAAAGTACATCCTGCTATCTGTATGTAGTACGCTCTCAGTAAATGCTAGCCAACTATTATGATTATTATTATCATAATTAATATGAACATAAATAGCATCCTTTAGACCATGAATTATTAAAGAAAGTTCCATGCTCTATACTGGGAGTTTCCTTGGAATTTCTCACTTCTGGTGACACTGTCATTTCTATATCTTGCACTCCATCTTTGCTGGGTAAAATGAAAGAAAGTGAAGCTCTCAGTCTCGTCCAACTCTTTGTGACCCCATGGACTGTAGCCTACCAGCTCCTCCTTCGATGGGATTTTTCAGGCAAGAGTACTGGAGTGGGTTGCCATTTCCTTCTCCAAGAGGTCTTCCAAACCCAGGGATTGAACCCGGGTCTCCTGCATTGCAGGCAGATGCTTTACCCTCTGAGCCACCAGGGAAGCCCTTTCTGGGTAAAGGTGCATCTAACTGCTGATTTCTGCAGTGTGGCTAGTTGTTGCTTTTAAATTTGTCCCACAGTTTTCACTGGCGCCTCATTATTTTAAGGTGTTTCCAAACAAATATCACAGCCACAAACACACATATCAATGGACAACCCAATTTCATCCGTTTCATTTAAACTGAGACACAGATGATAAGCATAATGACCACCTTGTGTCTGGTGCCATCATGTTCAAAAGAATGTGCTGGTCAACATTTACACGCAACTCTCACTCAAACATTGGAGCTAGAGTCACGTATATTTTTAGAGAGCTACCAAATCTGAAAATTTTCAACTATATATTCTTAGGCAGACAAATCTAGGATTCATTCTCTTTCCTTAATAAAGACTGCAAGGGCAGGGCATAAGCATGGGGTGATGGAGAAAGGCATAGGGAAAAAGTCATTAAAAGACACACCAGAATTCTCTGAGAAAACAGCACTTTCATGATACCTTGAAACAGTCTGGATCCCCACTGAAATTGATGAGACTTTTTGCCTGCAATCGTAGGCATAAGGATTCCATGCAAAGTGAAATAAGCAAAACATCACAGTTGGCCACTGGAGGAAAATCCATTTCACAGGTAAGAGGCAAAGTCAGAATCATTCTGGGTGCAACATATTCTACAAAAATATATTTATATTAATGAGACAGATGCCATCTCAGACTGAGCCAAGTCATCCACACACTCCCCGGGGGGAGCAGAGAGGAAAAGAACCAAGAACTTTCCTATTCCTAAATCAGATCAAGGCTGAAACACCCTTAATAGTTCATTTATAAGGAAATTTGCCACATTTACAGGGAAAGCTATTTAATTTCCAGAAGTTAATGTGCTACTTCATTCAATAAATCAACCCAGTTTTAAAAGAAAAATGTAAATATTTCGTTTTAGAAACAGTAAGTATAGCCGTGGGCTTCCAAGAATCCACCTGCAGTGTAGAAGAGCTGAGTTCGATCCCTGGTTTGGGAAGATCCCCTGGAGAAGGGAATCTTCGGGAACCTACTGGAGTAGTAGGCTACCTACTCCAGTACTCTGGCCTGGAAAATTTCATGGACTGTATAGTTCATGGGGTCACAAAGAGTCAGACAAGACTAAGCGACTTTCACTTTCACTTTCTCTTCACTTTTTATACAGTAAGGATAAACCTGCTTGCTTGCACACATACTCAGTCACTTCTGTAACCCACCAGGCTCCTCTGTCCATGAAATTCTGCATGCAAGAATACTGGAGTGGGTTGCCATGCCCTCCTCCAGGGGATCTTCCCAACCCAGGGATCGAACCCAGGTCTAGAACCCAGATCTCCCACATTGCAGGCAGATTCTTTACCAGCTGAGTCACAAGGGAAGCCCTCTGTATAATAAAAGGACCCCCAAAGCAAATTTTACTTTTAAGCAATTCCTTGTCATTCAAAACTTAATGAAAACAAAGACAATGACAGTAAAGTGCATCATGTTTTTTTATGTGAAATATGGTGGTTTGCATTTTATCGCATGAGTTAGGTTTCTCAGCAGCATGACAATCTGAACGGTTAAACTAAATTCACTATTTTTCCTACTGTTTCTGCCAGGCCAACATTATTCTGAGATACGTGACTTATTTAAGAAGGGAGGCAAATAAAAACCTGACTCTCTGGCTTCACTTTCCTCCAGCAGACATTATGCAAGTCTCTTGCAGCCAGGACACAAGAGATACAGGGTCTGCTGAGGAGGGACGGGAAGGATATGACCAACTCAGAATAAAGGTGGCAAATACAGTGGAAGTATGAAGCAAGGTCCCAGCTTTCCAGTCCACTGTAGGAGAAGGACGCATAAACCATGAGCAGCCTGGCGGGGTAACAAGGACACTGGGCTCAGGTTACTGCTCAGACGCGGGGGAAGCTCACCAGCTTAGTGGAAGGGTGAAGGCAGAGCATCAGATGCTAGCTACCAGGTGATACCCCGACCTTCTAGAGAAAAACAATTGTTACCCATTGTGGGAAACAGAAAAATGGTCAAAGGTGTCTCAAGTGCCTATAATTCTTGTGCAAAGGAAGACACTGCTTTATTCCCTGCACCATGAAATAAAAATAATTCTTCCTTAGTAAGTCAGAAAAAGAAATACAAATACCATATGATTGAATATCATTTATATGTGGAATTTAAAATATGACACAAATGAACTGATCTAAGCAACAGAAATGACTTCCCAGGTGGCGCAGAGGTAAAGAATCTGCCTACTACTTTCCGGACGACGCTGGAAGACTTGGTGGCGGCGGCCCATGGGACCCATGGTGCTGCCTGCCTGGCTAAATTTATTAAAAAAAAAAAAAA
This sequence comes from Tragelaphus eurycerus, assembly GCA_935064755.1. Lineage (NCBI taxonomy): Eukaryota > Metazoa > Chordata > Mammalia > Artiodactyla > Bovidae > Tragelaphus > Tragelaphus eurycerus. The sequence continues at coordinate 23,174,836 of CAKXYN010000023.1, forward strand.
AAAAAAGAATCTGCCTACTAATGCAGGAGATGCAGAAGGCTTGAGTTCGATCCTTGGATGGAGAAGATCCCTGGAGAAGGAAATGACAGCCCACTCCAATACTCTTGCTGGGAAAGTCCATGGACAGAGGTCCCTGGTGGGCTACAGTCCATGAGGTCCACTCAAAGAGTCGGACACGCAAGCACGTAACAGAGACAGACTCACAGACACAGGGAACGGACTTGTAAGGTTGTCTAGGGGGAGGAATGGCGGGGGCGATGGTAGGAGTTTGGGATTAACAGATGCAAACTATTACATACAGGAGGGAAAAACAGTAGTCCTGTGGTATAGCACAGGGCACTATATTCAATATCCTGGATAAACCATAATGGAAAAGAATGCAAAAAAGAATGTATATATGTGTATCACTGAGTCACTTCGCTGTACAGTAGAAAGTAACACATTGTATGTGAACTATGCTTCAGTAAAAACAAACAAAAATTCTTCCTTGATTTAGTAATGGACACAAATATATCCATCCCAAAGACCATCTGCTCTATCCTATGAGGTCTCTACCATGGCCACATGCGCATAATTCCTCTCACCTTCCCCCACCCCATTGTGTTTTAGGTACACGTAGTGGAGACCATGGAGGAGGCAATGGCACTGCACTCCAGCACTCTTGCCTGGAAAATCCCATGGACAGAGGAGCCTGGTGGGCCACAGTCCATGGGGTTGCTAAGACTCAGACACAACTAAGCAACTTCACTTTCACTTTTCACTTTCATGCACTGGAGAAGGAAATGGCAACCCACTCCAGTGTTCTTGCCTGGAGAATCCCCGGGACGGGGGAGCCTGGTGGGCTGCCGTCTATGGGGTCACAGAGTCAGACACGACTGAAGTGACTTAGCAGCAGCAGCAGCAATGGAGACCGATATGCTCTCCAGATCCCTGTGTCACGCCAGCTGCAGCGAATCCCGCTGGCCACCAGCTGTCAGCCTCCATCACTGCCTTGATTGAAGAGTGACGTCACCCAAGACAACTTGGATCCACCAGATCCAGTGACTGGTCAGCCCTTGGGTAAGAAGACTCACCCTCCTCACCCCAACTCGGGACAACTCTGAAGCACTTGAAAGTTTCAGATGGGGCTGGCTGAGGCTTCAGGGCTTCAGATGGGGCCAACGGAAGCCTTTGTTGATTCTGTATCACAGGACTGGGCAGAGAGGGAAGCAGGGCTGCTTCCCTCCCCTCCCTTCTCCTTCCCTTCCCCAGACTCTGATCCTAAGAGCATTCCCCCCAAAGACATCTGCATGCATATCTGCATCCCTGGGAACCCAGCCTGCAACAATGTGCCCTGTCTCTGCACACCACAGACGATGCAGGGATTCTAGAAAGAAGGAAAGAAACTCTTGCTTCTAAATGTCTGCTATTGAAAGATAAAAGACAAACATAAAAAAGGTACTGCCAACCTTTTGGTAGAAGGGAGTTTTGTCTATAACTGTAAATTTGTAAAATGGACAAATCAATAGCCACAGAAAAATATCACTAAACAGGCTGTTTCATTGATCCCATAGATATTTGGGCTTTCGTGTACTGAACAATTTTCACAAACAAAAAGCTTGGATCCCAGTCCAGCATTTTTACCATATGCATCTTTTTTTGATGGTATTTACTTATTGGATGACAACTGCTTTACAATGTTGTGGTGGTCTCCACTGTACATCAATGCAAATCAGTCATAATTATAATAAAAGCTGGAAAGGATGTGGAGAAAAGGGAAGCTACCACATTGTTGGTTGGAATGTAAATTGATACAGTCACTATGGAGAACAGTATGGAGATTCTTAACAAACTAGGAATAAAACTATCACATGACCCAACAATCCCACTACTGTGCATATACCCTGAGAAAACCACAATTCTAAAAGACACATGTACCCCAGTGTTCATCACATCCTTGCTACAAGCATTTTCACTACAAAGATTTTCACTGCATGACAAACTGGCTACAAGGCAGTTTTGCTAAGAAAGATAAAATAACTGGTTTTTGGTTTGACAGTTTGGTTTCAAGTGGTTGAAACATATTAACATTTCTTTGAGTCAGTGACATTATTGATGGTCTTACTGAGCTGACAGACGGGTAACATTTGACCCAAGAACTGGTTTCTTATTTTGAAATACAAGCTTTGGAGAAGAAAGAGTCTCAAGGCCTCAAAGGTACAAAGTTGAACCCACATTTCCCATAGAGAGCTAGAACATCTATCAACAGTCTTGGGACAATGTGCCAAGAACACACAACAGCGTAGTTGCTTTCACGACCCAATACAAAGCTCATACAAACATGAGTCCTAGTATGTGACAACTCACCCCTCTTCTAATGAGGGAAGACATCTCAGTGAAAAAGAAAAAGTGTGATACTAAATGATGACTCAGCTGATCGTAACAAATCCTTCGGGATGTGTAAAGTAATGAGAAAGTGGGATCAGATCAGATCAGTCGCTCAGTTGTGTCCGACTCTTTGCGACCCCATGAATTGCAGCACGCCAGGCCTACCTGTCCATCACCAACTCCCGGAGTTCACTCAGACTCATGTCCATCGAGTCAGTGATGCCATCCAGCCATCTCATCCTCTGTCGTCCCCTTCTCCTCCTGCCCCCAATCCCTCCGAGCATCAGAGTCTTTTCCAATGAGTCAACTCTTCACATGAGGTGGCCAAAGTACTGGAGTTTCAGCTTTAGCATCATTTTTTCAAAAGAACACCCAGGACTGATATCCTTTAGAATGGACTAGTTGGATCTCCTTGCAGTCCAAGGGACTCTCAAGAGTCTTCTCCAACACCATAGTTCAAAAGCATCAATTCTTCAGCACTCAGCCTTCTTCACAGTCCAACTCCCACATCCATACATGACCACAGGAAAAACCATAGCCTTGACTAGACGGATCTTTGTTGGCAAAGTAATGTCTCTGCTTTTGAATATGCTATCTAGGTTGGTCATAACTTTCCTTCCAAGGAGTAAGCGTCTTTTAATTTCATGGCTGCAATCACCATCTGCAGTGATTTTGGAGCCCCAAAAATAAAGTCTGACACTGTTTCCACTGTTTCCCCATCTATTTCCCATGAAGTGATGGGACCAGATGCCATGATCTTCGTTTTCTGAATGTTGAGCTTTAAGCCAACTTTTCACTCTCCACTTTCACTTTCATCAAGAGGCTTTTGAGTTCCTCTTCACTTTCTGCCATAAGGGTGGTGTCATTTGCATATCTGAGGTTATTGATATTTCTCCCGGCAATCTTGATTCCAGCTTGTGCTTTTTCCAGCTCAGCTTTTCTCATGATGTACTCTGCATATAAGTTAAATAAACAGGGTGACAATACACAGCCTTGACGTACTCCTTTTCCTATTTGGAACCAGTCTGTTGTTCCATGTCCAGTCCTAAATGTAGTGAGATACTTTTGCATAAGTGAGAATAGAAGTGTCCATCACTCCATGAAAAAGTGACTGAACACTCAACTGAGCTTCTGTGAAGCTATATGTCTGGGCATTTTTTTCACGTTTTCATGAAATTCTCAAGGTGTCACATATTCATCCATGACTCAGCCAGTGAAAGCTCATGGGAAACAACAACTGGTTGAATACACAATTGGTCACTCTAATTGCTATCTCAGGAAAAGAAATTTTATAACCTCAAACTTTTTTAGTTTGCAGTATGCCTCTTCTAGCAGAGATAATAACAAATTCCACCAGAAAACAACTTTCACTGATGAAACTGAGGGCACCCTATAAAACCCTTTAATAAGATCTCATATGTATTTAAATCCCTACCTTGGAGAACTGGGCCTATAGACACAAGGCATGGATGCCGAGGACACTGTCTCTAAACACCTTTAGGGTGACATCCCAGGGCTGATCCCAGAGAGATTTATGGGTGTGGCTTTTGTTCTATGGAGGGAATCTCAGTAAGACTCAGATTTTTAAGCAAACTAGGCTGAAAATAACACTGCCAGCTCCAACTAAACTGGACACAAATAGTTCTAAGGGAAAGAAGCCACTGGATGCCCAAACTACTATAAGCAGAAATCAGGCTGGGAAAACGACTCCTTTCTTATGGAAGAGGTAGACGGGCTCAGATCAAAGCCCAGGGTCACAGAGAATCATGCCTGCCATAGGACTTCACCAGGATTAAGCAGTGGCTACCCAGGCCAGGTGGTGTTTCAGAGCTTCTATGCGCCAGGGATCCTGCCGTGTTTCCTGCTTCAGCACTTTCTGGATGGAGGTTCCACAAGAGGCTCTCCTGTGTCTGCCCCACCATTGTATGTTGGTGGGAAGAGGGCAAATAACTTGTCCTTTAATTCAGAGGTCTTCAGACTGAGAAGACCTGTACTTGAGCTTCACGAAACCACACCAGAGATGCCTCTTCTGCACCTGTATCTGATATAGATGGTGAGATCCTGGGCTTCCCAAGTGGCTCAGATGGTAAAGAATCTACCTGCCAATGCAGGTTTGATCCCTGGGTCGGGAAGATCCCCTGGAGGAGGGTATGGCAACCCACTCCAGTATTCTTGCTTGGGAAATCCCATGGATAGAACAGCCTGGTGGGCTTACAGTCCATGGGGTTGCAAAGAGTCAAACACGACTGAGCAACTATCATTTTTCTTTTTCCACACCCTGGGCTTTGAGCTTATGCTTTTATTTTTAAAAATAATATTATTTATTATTGATTTATTTTTGGCTGTGCCGGGTGTTCTATGCTGTGTGTAGGCTTTCTCTGGTTGCAGGGGGCAAGGGCTACTCTCTAGGTGTGGTGCTCAGGCTTTTCACCGTGGTGGGTTCTCTTTGTTGTGGAGCACAGGGTCTAGGCACACGGGCGCAGTGGTTGCGGCTCACAGGCCTAGTCGCTCCACAGCATGTGGGGTCTCGCTGTGGACCTGGACTCGAACCTGTGTTCCCTGCACTGGTAGGAGGATTCTTAACCACTGAACCATCAGGGAAGTTCCACTGATGCTTTTATGAGCTGAAACTTACAGGTCTTTGGGAAAGATGTGAAAGTATTTTATATACAGGAGGGATGTAATATGAATGGCTGTGGTCCCAGGACGCTGGGCAGACTATTTTCTAAGGATGACCACACCAATATATATCCTGTCCCACAAATTCTTCCTTAAAAGGCGATGATGACATGCTTCCACTGTTAAGCGGACTTTATAATCCCTCAGCTTAAACCTGGGGGCCTTTGCAACTGCAGTGCAAATGATGCTGCATCATGTCCAGGGCTGGGTCATAAAATGCAAAGCAGTGCCCACCCCTCCCCACTAGGATACTGGCCTTTGGAACCTGTTTCATGTGTGATCTCCCCATGTGGCCTGGGGTTCCTTCCAAGACGTGGGTGCTTAGACAGCTGCCCCAGCCAGGGCCCCAGTTGACCCAGAATCAACTGCTAGATGCCTAAGTGCACTAGTCCTTCATATGAGATCAGGCCCTGACCTTTGAGACCTCCAGCCGAAGCCTCAGCACCACGGGGCAGAGACAAGCCTTTCACCTTGTGCCCTGTCTGGATTCAGGACACACAGAAACGTGCGAGATCACAGCAATTGTGGCTTTGAGCCCCACAGGTTTCTGTGCCTCTAAATATTCATCTCAACTCTAAATCCCATATAGAAATGTACTTTCACCATAATGTAAAAATGAAAGTCTGAGTATTTATCATGCCTGGCACAATTTCTGTCCAGAGGGTCACCCTTTCCAGCAGGCTTGGGACTCACCAGCCTATTTTGTTACCTCCGAATTGGCACAAAAGTGATGTTAATACTGATGATCTGTCAGGAGGCTGGAGGGGACCTCCCCTGAAAGATCTGCCAGAAATTCTGGAAAATGCACAGGGATATTCCATCATATGCTCTGACCAAACTTTGTACAAGGGAGATTTAAGAACACCACATAGTCTCCGGGAGAAGTGTCTGTGCCTATAATATTGATTAAAAAAAAATCATCACAAAGACTTCAGTGGATGTTCAGAAATAGCTCAAAGTTCTCAGTAACAATGAAGAGTCTCAGCAAGAAAGAGACCAGTTGAAACAAAAATCACAAGAGGGATTTTGGTGATTGTTTTATGATTTTTCTTAAGACACAACAGAGTTTAATGGTCAAGAGCTTGAGATCTGGAGTCCAGAAATCAAGGCTCAGATCTCCCATGAACTATGTAACCTGACTTTAGATGAGTTCATTAGCCTCTCCGGGCCTTGGTTATGTCTACATACTAGGCATTCCATGAGTTCTTCGGAGAAACAAAACCAATAGCAGACATTGGTTATATAGTGGTATATATCAGAGAGAGAGAGATTTTAAACAATTCCCTCCTGTAATTGTGAGGGATGGCAAGAAATAGTCTGCAGAACAGCAAGCTTGAAACTCAGGCAGGAATTCTCTGGTGTCTTCTTGAAAATTTCTTCTTCAGGGAAACTTCCACTGATTGGATGAGACTCACCCACGTTTAGAAAGTTTTACTCACAGTCTATTGAATTCAATGTTCATTTTAATTCAAAGTCCCCTGATTTAGATGTTAATCATATCTAGGGACTTCCCTGGTGGTCCAGTGGTTAAGAATCCACCTACCAATGCAGGGTACACGGGTTCAATCCCTGGTCCACGAAGATTCCACATGCTGCCGGGTAACTGAGCCTGGGAGTCCCAACTACTAGGCCCCAGACAGCCCTGGTTTATGCCTACAGCTCTTACACAATTATAAACAGTACCCAGGTGTCCCTTAAATATTACATACAAATGAATCTTGCAGACCAGAGGGTCATTTAGCCTCACGCTTCACCCACCTTTATGTGAAAGTGACTCTAAAAGATAAAAGGAAGGGGCCCCGATGGGGGTTTGTGAGGAAGCAAGTACAGGACACCATCCTCTTCACCTCTGGGTGCCCGCACCTGCTCCAGGAACTAGACCTCCAGTCACCATCCCTCATAGGAACTGGGTATCTGAATCGTGAGTCAACAGGGAAACTCAAATTATGTCTACTGTATCTCTGTTTTGAGCATCATTCATTTTAAGGAAATAAAAGGGCCTCCCAATGAAGCTAAATTCAGAATGTTGGTACTTTCAGTGTTAAAGTCTTAGAGTGACTCCTTTCTCAGAATCTTGAAAGTTTAACTATTACTTACCCCAGTAGCCTCAGAAGCAGTTTATGTCAGAGAATTTTAAGCAACTCTAGTGCCAGAAAATCTACAAACTGCTCTCTGAATAATCAGGTGCTAATCATGCCTCTCATTAAGCAACAGTTTGAGCCCAAATGCCCTAATCTGTCTGACCTAAAGTTAGAAATAAAATTATTCTGTTCTTGGAAAGAAGCAGAAAAATGGCTTCAAAATGATCCCTGTATCTTTTCTGAATTATACAATTTTACTGATATTATGATCACTTAAAATTTACCATGAGCTTCAGCGTCAATAGAAACACTTTTTGTATAATCTGCTTTTCAACTCAAGGGGCTTAAAATAATGCCACGTGACTAAAAAGCAATGAACCTGATTTTTGCACAAAGCTTCTCTAAGTACTTTCACTGTTGGGGTTCACAAATTGCATCTTGTCCTTTCATCTCAGATCAACTTCAAATTTAAAAACAAAGAAGGGATGCCTGTCTCATACAACAAATGTCCCAATAAAATTTACATGAAGTTTAACACAACAAACACATTGACCAAAGCATCTTGGATTTTCGAGGGCATGTCAACGCCAAATAGTAGCAGCTTCTGGAGTTACAACAAAACAAACAAATTCTGCAGCCAACTGTCATACCATATGTTTCTAATGGCTTTTATTCTGCGTAAAACCAATTCATCATCTGAAGAAAACACAACACTGCAGGGACACGTGTTCATTCAAGGCACATTTCTGACCGCTTGTCAATTTCTTACTACTGGCAAGCTCTGAAGGAGGAAGGAACAGGAAGCTGAACCCTGAAAATAATGGACAACTGCCAATGCTTTTCCAATGGAGACCCTGCCAGAACTATGAAAAATCTGGATTATTTTCCCTGTGGACTTTTGTAAGTAGACAGACAGGCAGATTATCACATTCCCACCCACTAAGGTTTTCCCCCAAAAGCTTTAAGATATGACACCTTCAAAAGAAGAATTTGCCTGATGACCATATATGCATAGATTTTCTCTCATAAATAGTTTAACTTATTCCTTAGCAAATCACATGTATATTTTGCTTCCTTGCAAATTCATTTCAAACAAAATTTTAAACCCGGGAAGCCATCCTCTGTCCGTCAGGGATCTTGCCGGGAATGTTCATTGAAATGTTCAGAAAATAAATATATTTTTGTGTTAGTATAAGACCAACAGGATAAGGAAGGCAGACTTGCTCCCCAAGGGTTTTATTTCAAAGTAAAATATAAACTACCTTTGGCAATATTTAAAACCACTACTCCACTTTCCAGTACAGAGAATCAATAGTTGACAGCTGCAACCTAGCCTTTGTTGAAATTAAAAAGAGTGTGTATTTTCCTCCAAACTAAGTGCAGTAAGACTGAAGATTGTCCAAGTCCAGAACTTTTAAGGAACTTAAGTTCTCCCATACCTGATAGCACAATTCTGCCTAAACCGTACTCTGGAACTTCAAAGAATACATTTTGAGCCAACCCCTCACGAAGTCTGTCACCTCAGTTGAAATTTTTAAGTACAGTTGATCCTCTGTGCTGCATTGCAGACTTGGTTCAAACCAACCTTGGCTGGAAAATATATATTATTTAAAAATTCTGAAAGTTTATTTGACAAAAAAAAGTTTAAATTCTGTATTTAAAAAAAGTTTAAATTCTATATTTAAAAAAATTTGAGAGCCAAAACCTGAATCTGCTGTTTTTGAGCAACTATTACATAGCATTTCCATTGTATTTATAATTATTTACATAACACTGACTATGTAAGTTATTAATATAGCTATTCACATAACTATACTAAATATAGATGACCCTTTCTATTCAAGGACTGCGTATCCACAAAACACACTGGCTACATCCTATTATATTACATTTATCAATAAAGTACATTGAACTATGTTAATGAGATGGTGATTGCAGCCATGAAATTAAAAGATGCTTACTCCTTGGAAGGAAAGTTATGAACAACCTAGACAGTATATTCAAAAGCAGAGACATCACTTTGCCAACAAAGGTCTGTCTAGTCAAGGCTATGGTTTTTCCTGTGGTCATGTATGGATGTGAGAGTTGGACTGTGAAGAAAGCTGAGCACTGAAGAATTGATGCTTTTGAACTGTGGAGTTGGATAAGACTCTTGAGAGTCCCTTAGACTGTAAGGAGATCTAACCAGTCCATTCTGAAGGAGATCAGTCCGGGGTGTTCTTTGGAAGGAATGATGCTAAAGCTGAAACTCCAGTACTTTGGCCACCTCATGTGAAGAGTTGACTCGTTGGAAAAGACTGATGCTTGGAGGGATTGGGGGCAGGAGGAGAAGGGGACGACAGAGGATGAGATGGCTGAATGGCATCACTAACTCGATGGACGAGAGTTTGGGTGAACTTCGGGAGTTGGTGATAGACAGGGAGGCCTGGCGTGCTGCGATTCATGGGGTCGCAAAGAGTCGGACATGACTGAATGACTGAACTGAACTGAATGAGATTTAACTCACAACCACGGGAATAAAGGAGGCATTTCATTGAGGTACAAGTTAACCAAAAATTCCTTCTATAAAGTACAAGATACTATTTGTTAAAGTGATTATTTCATTACTATATGAATAAGAATGAAAATAATCAATACTCAATTATTAAAACGTCCAACACCAAAAGGAGGGCAGAAGTGAATAGATAAATAAGTAAATAAATAAACAGAAAGAAATGAAGGAAAAAGAAGAAAAATACAAATTCCCAAGGGAGAAAGGACTTGGTTAAACAGTTTTTTTCCCAAGAATGAATCATCTAGTTTCCCCTAGAAATAGAAAAATTTTAGAAATATGACATCCTTTTTATGACCAAAGGAAAGGATTTCAGTGCATGAGACTCACAATTATACAAACTCTAGTGTCGTACAAATGATCTTGCAGATCTTCTATGATCAGATCAGATCAGATCAGTCGCTCAGTCGTGTCCGACTCTTTGCAACCCCATGAATCACAGCACTCCAGGCCTCCCTGTCCATCACCAACTCCCAGAGTTCACTCAGACTCACATCCATCGAGTCAGTGATGCCATCCAGCCATCTCATCCTCTGTCGTCCCCTTCTCCTCCTGCCCCCAATCCCTCCCAGCATCAGAGTCTTCTCCAATGAGTCAACTCTGCATGAGGTGGCCAAAATACTGGAGTTTCAGCTTTAGCATCATTCCTTCCAAAGAAATCCCAGGGCTGATCTCCTTCAGAATGGACTGTGATATTCTTGAGATTTACATGTCCAATTGACTTGAGACATCTTTAAGAGTGATCTCACAGCCAGGATTTTCAAATCTCAATAAAAACACAATCACATGTTGGGCTACTTATACATACAATGTTGCAATTTACATTTCAACTATCTATAAGACCATGATATAAAAATGCCACTTTACATTAGCAATCTAATTTTGGCCACCTTTTTCAGAATACAAATACCTTGATTAGGTAAAGTAGAATACACTAGTATTTTCCGGGAAGTAAAATATGCAACGATTGCTATCTTGAATGTGAAGAGAGTGTCAACTTGAATTCTAAGGCAGGCAAATATATAATTATTATGTACTCAGGTTTTCAGATTTCCTGAAAATATTATGCACAAAAATATCTCCAACATTTATATACATTATTTTGTTTGTTCCTCTCAACACAGAAGTATTCTGAACCAGACACATCGTCACAAAGATATCACTACTATTATCATCCACATTCAGGTTTCCATTATTTAGGCTAACAATAGGACAGATAATCCAAATGGCAGGTAATAAGAAAATCATTTCAGTTTGATTTCAAAACACAATTTGGTTTTCACAGTCAATGCACGCCTCTGATACCATGGGACTCAGCAGTACTGAATGTGAATTGCTAGAACTTACTGAAGGCCAGACAAGAAAGAGAAGAAAAGTGGTTCATTCTTCAAATACTTATAGGATACCATCACTCATTTCTGGAACGATTTTTCTTTTACTAACAGATTTCACACCTCTTACTTCATTTATCTTTTCAAGAATACTAAATATACCAGGACAGGTATTATAGTGACCCTAATACCAACAGGGCTGGCTGCACATTTGAGTCCTGAGAAGGCTTCTAAAACACGAGTTCTCTTTACACTGGAATGCTCCCCTTCTGTGTAACACTTCTTATTTCTCATTTCAGTCAAGAAAACAGAGCATCCTTCAGCCCAGATGCACAGCATAGTTAATTCCATCAGTCTCAGCTCAGTTCAGCAGAGCTCAGGAGTGAAGGGTCTTCCCAGGTGCATGGGTTGAGGGGTCCAGGCCAGAGCCCACACAAATGAGGAATGCAGAAGACACAGCCCTCCTGCAAGGATTTCACAGTCTTGTGGATTTCAGGTTTCCACCTCCCCTCCCACACACTCTGCTTGGTGCCATGGATTCCAGATCAGCAGTTTCTAAACTGTGCCACTCACCAGAGCCACGAGAAGCTTTAAAATTCCAGATTCCTGCACACATTTGATTTCAGTGAACATGCGGTAGGACCAGACATAAATGTGATGCACACACACCTGTATTTACACACACACACATACATTTTTTTATTTAAAAAAAAAAAAACAAAAAAACTTCCTAAATGACTCCGCTCTTTGGCCTGGATATTTCAGCCACTGCCCACTGCCACCCTGCTCTGGGCTGTGAACTCTCTGTGATTGTGGACAGTCTCTGGCTCCTCTAGCTGGAATCCCTGAAGCATCTGTACAATACAAGTGGAATGTGTCTACAGATTCTCAGACAGGTAACTGACAACGTCCACAAATGGGAGAAAACTGTTTCTTGACAATATTAGGACATGTGTATGTATCCTTAATGGATATGCAGACGCTGTCATGGGCACATGTGCTCACGTGGAAAGTTAAAACCACCCCAGTACAACCATGAGGATGGACCACAGGGATGGACCATGGACTCTCTGAAAACCCAGTGGGGGCTGACTCCCTTTGGCTTCCACTGTCAGAGTTCAGGTGACCCTGGGCGCTCACCAAGATCCATGGTGTCCCGGAGTGAGGCTCTATCAGGAAGGACATACGAAGAGTTACAATTTTTCAAGGGTAAAAGATGTACACAGGGCAGTGTATGCATGTGTACTTAGTCACTCAGTTGTGTGCAACTCTTTGTGACCCATGGACTGTAGCTGCCAGGCTGCCCTATCGAAGGGATTCTCCAGGCAAGAATCCTGAAGTGGGTTGCCATTCCCTTCTCCAAGCAATCTTCCCAACCCAGGGATCGAACCTGGGTCTCCTGCATTGCAGGCGTATTCCTTCTGTCTAAGCCACCAGGAAAGCCCATACAGGATAGTGAAAGCGAAAGTGAAAGTGAAGTCGCTCAGTCATGTCCAATTCTTTGCAACCCCATGGACTGTAACCCACCAGGCTCCTCCGTCCATGGGATTTTCCAGGCAAGAGTACTGGAGTGGGCTGCCATTTCCTTCTCCAGGGGATCTTCCCAACCCAGGGATTGAACCCAGGTCTCCAGAATTGCAGACACACACTTTACCATCTGAGCCCATACATACAGGGAAGCCCATACATACAGGATAGTACCTAACTGCAAATAATGTACTCTCCAGAGAAGGAGAGAGGCTTGGAAACTAGCACTCAGCTGTGGGAAGCACCACACAATGGGGAAAAACCAGCAGTAGATGCTTTCTTTTGCTTCTGTCAGTAGGTAAACTTTAATGAGATGGTTGGATGGCATCACCAACGCAATGGACATGAGTTTGAGCAAACTCGGGGAGACAGAGAAGGACAAGGAAGCCTGGTGTGCTGCAGTTTGTGGGGTCACAGAGTCAGACACAACTTAGTGATTGAACAACAAGGCCACAGCTATCTTTAATGACATCGGTTTCTTCTCTTTCTTCCAAGAGAAGAAAAAGAAAGGAGGACAGCAGACTGGAGGAGAATGTGTGGCTTGAGGGAAGCACTGAGTTTGTTTAGGATTCAGGAGATGGCTATGTGCCTTTCTTCCTGCCTGTATTAATGAGGTGGTTACACCAAATGCAACCAAATTACACCAAATGTAAACCCACGTGCATCTTTGACACATGATGTGACCTTGTCAATGAGAGGGAAGCATAGCTTTGCCTGGAATAAGACTGAAAGAACATAAACCAAAAAGCAGAGAGTTGTTTTCTGTGGATGACATGATTGCTGTTACTCTTGGTACACAGCTTTCTGTATTTTCTAGGATGAGCAAGTATTACATTGGTTACAGGAAAGAGAATAATAGCAAGAGCTGTTATTTCATAGAAATTTCATGTGATACAACAATCCACTATTCAACACCTTTAATTTCTTAGTTTCTGTTGGCTTCTGCTCTTCCAGGAGACCCCTGAGCCCAGCAACAAATGGGAGAAAACCATTTAGCTCTGTCCAGCTCAACTTTCTGAAGTCGCAGCCCCTGACTTCCCTGGAGGACATGCCTGGCAAGTAAGCCACTCCTCAGTGTGATCAGAAATTGCTTGGGTGGCCCTGCTAGTTGGGCATCCACCTAAATACACCAGGTTGTATTTACAGGAAGTCCTAGAAAGACATATTACCAGGGGACATGACCACTAGAAAGACTTAATATTTCTCTAAAGCAGCTTCCATTATGCCTGAAACATAAACCCCACACATGGAGATGAGGACACGCTCAGACACATGTGTTTTTTGACAAAGCCAAGGGTTTGGTTTGCTGTGAGATAACAGAGAGCAGGCTCACACGATGGGATCAGAGCACCACAGTGGTCCATGTAAACGAACTAATGGGACCATGTTTTGCTCTTAACACTGCTGTCTTGCCTGACTGCTGCCAGGTCACTGAGGACACTCTCCAATGAGCAGGAGGATTAGGGTGGTCTGAGAATCGCCATCACATCAGACGCATGTAAACGGCAATACTACTTATACTTATGGAGCTAGTTTTGTCAGGATTAAATGAGCTAATATATGCAAAGCTTTTAGAACAATGTCTGGCTCATGGTAAGCAACAATAACATCCTATTAGATATTATTCCAGAAAAATGTACGCTTCAAAACATTGGGGATTTATTTCTGCCTGTTCTGCTCGCTGCCGTCCCCCCATGTAGGTGCAGCCGAGAAACCTTTAGTTGATGAACAGATACTAGGAGAGATACAAAATGCTTGGTCTGAGGGGTGTGGGGCCCTGGTGACCAGCAGGGGTGGGCATGTCAGGCTCTCAAGTCGGAAAAATGAAGAAATCTCTAGTCCAGAGCCCCATGGAGATCAGTGGCCATCAGCCACCCTGGATGCTTGTTAGGTTGGTCATTCTGACCCAATGTCCCACCTTCCAAATCTCCATTTCCTTCTCTGGCCCTGTCCAAACCTCTCCTGCATCCCATCCACACCCAGTGTTAAAGGGCCTTTGCTGTTCAGGTAGAGCAGAAGTTCCCGGACTTTCTCTGTTCCTGAGCTCTCAGGGTTTCAGCCACAATTTTCAAGGTGCACCTAGGACAAAGGAAATAGCTCATCGCTCTGCTTATTAATATCTAAATAACTTAATAGCACTCATTTGCATGATGTCCAGCCCATGTCACTGTGTTTCCCTTGAAAATGAAAATATTTGGCAATACCCGAGAAACTGGGGGAGAGATAAATTGGGAGACTGGGATTGACATATACACTATTCTATATAAAGGGCGTCCCCGGCAGTAAAGAATCCACCTGCAATGCATAGCCACAGGAGATGTGGGTTAGATCCCTGGGTTGGGAAGAACCCACTCCAGTATTCTTGCCTAGAGAATCCCATGGACAGAGGAGCCTGGCGGGCTACATAGTCTATGGGGTCACAAAGAGTTGGACATGACTGATATGACTTAGCATGCACATTCTATATAAAATAGATAACTAATAAGAACTTGTTGTATGGCACAGGGAAGTCAACTCAATACTTTGTAAAGACCTATATGGGAAAATAACCTTAAAAAATCTGAATATATATATATATATATATACATATATTTACACAATATTATAAATCAACTATACCCCAATAAAAATTAAAAAAGAAAAGAAAAGAAATTTACTACCATGCTCCAGGGTGCCCTGGCACACAGATTGGGAACCAGGGCCTTAGCAATTAACCGCTCTTCTCTTGAGCATAAACTGCACATAAAGCAGGAATGCCACACGGTGCCATACATCCCGGCTCTCTGCCACTTCCTCCTTTAATAGCCAGAGAAATACCTTGGCAGTGCAGCAATGATGACCACCACAGGTGAGACGACAGTGAGCCAGCCTTAGAGCAACCTGAGCAGGAGGAGACCTGTATCTCTGTGTCTTGAAAACAGACAGACAGACATGTTTGAGTGAGCAGCGCAGACCCATGAAGAAAGGCTGAAGCCTGGAAAGCCCAGTGATGATCCATTCACCCAGGGGCGCCAGCAAGCAGCTGCACCACATGATACAGAAGGGCTCCCCGCAGCCTCCAGGAGGGATGTGCACCCGACGGCAGGTGCCTGCCTGGCTCTCAGTCAGCCTGGGCGAGGCACCCAGGGCCACGAGGCCTTTTCCTTTTCACCACAGCCCCAAGGAGAGCCGTATCTGAGGTGGCCTCTTGTTTTACTATAAATGGCAAGGAAAAGTTTCTAACCTTAGTAATTGGACCGCAAAGTACAAAGTACAACTGAATTTTACATTTTTTAATTGAAGTATAGTTAATTTACAATGTTGCATTAGTTTCGAATGTACAGCAAAGGGATTCAGTTATACACACATGTGTGTGTGTGTGTTCAGTGGTGTGCAACGCATGGATTATAGCCCATTCAGATCAGATCAGATCAGATCAGTCGCTCAGTTGTGTCCGACTCTTTGCGACCCCATGAAGCGCAGCACGCCAGGCCTCCCTGTCCATCACCAGCTCTCGGAGGTCACTCAGACTCACATCCATTGAGTCAGTGATGCCATCCAGCCATCTCATCCTCTGTCGTCCCCTTCTCCTCCTGCCCCCAATCTCTCCCAGCATCAGAGTCTTCTCCAATGAGTCAACTCGTCGCATGAGGTGGCCAAAATACTGGAGTTTCAGCTTTAGCATCATTCCTTCCAAAGAAATCCCAGGGCTGATCTCCTTCAGAATGCACTGGTTGGATCTCCTTGCAGTCCAAGGGACTCTCAAGAGTCTTCTCCAACACCACAGTTCAAAAGCATCAATTCTTCGGCGCTCAGCCTTCTTCACAGTCCAGCTCTCACATCCATACATGATTAGGCTTCTTTGTTTATGAGATATTCCAGGTAAGAACATTGGATTGGGCTGCCATTTCCTTCTCCAGTAGATCTTCCCAACCCAGGGATCAAACCCCAGTCTCTTGAGTCTCCTGCACTGGCAGGCGGATTCTTTACCACAGGCACCACCTGGGGAACCCTTATCATCCTTAAGTGCTTAGGTAGGGAGGGTGATAGCCTTGGTCCCTATGGCCTCCCTGCAATTCATTCCAAGAGAAGAACATCAGTGAGATTAATGCTGCCCAGAGCTGCATGCGCGTGATGGCTGCCCTGAGCCCAAATCGCACAACTTCTGAGAAACACACAGTACAAAGACAAGTCCAGCCTTACAATGTGACCTCAATTATACTACTGGAGATGGTTCTATCCATCATACTGACCAAAATGCTTCCCTAGACAGGCACGCATCACTTCACGGAGTAGATTTGACCAATAGAAGAGACTTCATTTGTAAATGGAATCTTTTAAAATCCTTCACAAACCCAGGGGTTCTTTCATTATAATGACAGGCATGTGTTATGTTTTCGTTATAATAACAGGCATGTGTTATATTTTATCCACTGTGCAAGTCTAGACCTGTGTAGTCACCAACCGTCAATTACCAGAGGAGAGCAGGGAAAAATGTGCTTGGTCCCTCAGTCATGTCCGACTTGAACAAAATCTCTACATGTTAAAGAGTTTTTCCATGACTTAAAATGAAAATAATGGTTTTCACGTGATGATGGTATTCAGATTCCAGATGACACATTTATCATACTTATATTATTACTGACATATTATCATTTATAGAATATTCATTTTATATCAAAATGTCAATATTTATAATTTATTGGAATTCTATCCTTTATACATATTGCAATTTATAATGAAAAACTTGTATTCAACTTATAAGTGCATGAGGGGAGTACATTATTGCTTAAAAAATTTCAAGTTTGAAGACAATCAGATTGAAGGCTCACAGTGTCAACTCTCTAAGCCACGTCAACTCAGAGTCTGGTTTCCAAGCACTAGAGCATCAGATAAATATCCCTTAACCAACAGAACACCACTTCCTTTCCTGTTAACAGGGGCATTTTCCAAAGGCAATACTAGTCTAGTTACAGACTCTTTGGAAAAAGTGATCCATTCCTCAAAATCTGAAAAATACTGGGGCTTCCCTGGCAGTCCAGTGGTTAGGACTCTGCACTTTCACCACAGAAAGAACTAAGGTAAGATCCTGAAAGCCAAAAAAAAAAAAAAAAAAAAATCTGAAAAACACTACAAAATATGAAAAACACCACAAAGGGATTTCTGCTTCCCACAAGGATGGAGTAACACAAGCCAGATTTATCCCACAAGGAACAAATAAATTACAGACAAAACACAAGAAACAACAGCTTACAAGATGCTGGATTCCTGGGAATGAAGGACACTGGTCCTTGAAAGATGGGTAAGAAAGGAAGTGAATCCTACAAGCGCCCGTTACTCCCTTGGGAGGGTCTCTAGGCTGCACGCAGGCAGGGGCATTCTGGAGTCCAACACATGCCCTGGGTTGAAGGGACAGACACAGAAAGAGTCTGGAGAGGCCAAGGCGATTAGGGTTTGCGTGACAGGGCACTGGAGAAAAGGGAGCTGCCCAGACGGCGAGCTCTGGAGACTCACAGTGCATCCCCCTCAAGGGCCCACCTGAGTATTCACCAGCAAATGAGGAAATCACCCACGGCTGGAGAAACAAAAGGTAAGTAAAAATTTTTAACATCTATCTAATGAGCTAATGAGTGCTTGTGTGTGCTTAGTTGCTTAGTCGTGTCTGACTCTATGACCCCATGGACTGTAGCCCACCAGGCTCCTCTGTCCTTGGGGATTCTCCAGGCAGGAATACTGGAGTGAGTGACAATGCCCTCCTCCAGGAGATCTTCCCAACCCAGGGGTCAAACCCAGGCCACCCACATTGGAGGCAGATTATTTACCAACTAAGCCACCTATGTAATATGAATTATGAAAAAACTGAGAAAGTAACATAAGAGACCAAAGAAATAATAGAAGAAAACCGTCCAGAGTTGAAGGCACCTATTCTCAGTGAAGAGAATCCAGGAAGGTACAAGCAGGAGGAAGGAATCAAGGGTCTCCATCTGGACAAGAAGCTCCTGGGAGCTGGGTCCTCTGTCTTAAACACTAGTAGTATTTCTTTGTGGATACCAGAAATGTTGCATTTAAAGGATACTTCTACTTAAACCAGAGTATGGAAGGAAAGCAAGACGACTCTGTCCTTGAAAAACAGCCTTACTGGCTACTGAATCCAAGCTTGTATTCTGTCAATCTTAATGAAGTTTCCACTGCAGATATGCTCTTGAGATCACAATACACGAATGAGCACCTCCTGAATATCTTTAGAGTTACACCCACGTTCATTCTCTTTCCTCTCCTTTCTCTCTGCTCCTTCCACCCCAACTCCTTGACCCCTCCTACTTTTATTTCCAAGCAAAACCTTGGCGATTGGCCTTGGCACCTGTTTATCTTATGGGAAAATTGTATAAGAGATCCTCCAGAAGGGAAACCTCACCAAAGTGGGCATGATCTGCCATCGTTTGCAAGTCACAGGGGTTCATGCATCAAATGATGGCTCATAAAAGGTGTGGCTCAAACACTGTTAGCTGCATTCTCCAGGAACAGCACAAATGAGCTGGCTCAGGTGTTAGCACACCCTTCTCTCTGGTCCAGTCCAACCTCAGACTAACAAGTTTCACACGCCTGCTGTTCACCGCCATTTCACACCCCTCCACGCACTATGTAGTGGTATCCAGCACTCACTCCTCAAAGAGCTAGACCCAGTTTCTCCTTCACAAGTAAGTGCACTTTGAACAAGTATCACTACAAAAAAAAAAAAAAAAAAAAACAACTTTCAAAGTCTCAATATTCAGCGGTAAAGTTGGCAACTAGATATTTTAAATTCTAGACTGATTACCCAGCTCTCCCATTCTCCTTTGTAGAGTTTTATTTTCATACGTGCCATGAGAATCCCTCACATTCTGTCCCCTAAGGGAAGAGAAAGAACCCACCTTTTGATAAACAGCTGCAGGAGATTCCAGGGGCAGATCAAGCCCCTTCTGCCCTAAACCCAGGGAGCTTAAGATCTAAGAAGAGGCTCACTTCCCACTGTGAAGATCATTCTTCACCCACATCCAACAAAGCTTAATGGAGCTGCTGCTAGGAACCTTGACTGGAAAGAGAAAAGCAGCTTATAAGAAAGGCTCCCGCTTACGGAAGGAGAGAGATAAAAGGAAAAGCAAGAACAGCACACAATGGACTTAATAGAACCAACAGCCTCATTAAAATAATAAAAATGAACTTGAAAAGTCACTTGCAAAGCTGAAATTAGGGGAAAAACAAGCCTTAAGGAAAGTAAAGGATGTCCACAGAAGAGCTGGGATTGCAGGACTGCTGCTGCTAAGTCACTTCAGTCGTGTCTGACTCTGTGGGACCCCATAGACAGCAGCCCACCAGGCTTCCCTGTCCCTGGGATTCTCCAGGCAAGAATACTGGAGTGGTTGCCATTTCCTTCTCCAATGCATGAAAGTGAAAAGTGAAAGTGAAGTCGCTCAGTCGTGTCTGACTCTTAGTGACCCCATGGACTGCAGCCTACCAGGCTCCTCCGTCCATGGGATTTTCCAGGCAAGAGTGCTGGAGTGGGGTGCCATTGCCTTCCCCAATTCCAGGACTAAGTGTCCACAACTAGACAGCCATCTCATTTACCTAACAATGTTATCATGGAGATGGGGGTGCTAATGAAAGCCCATTAACCTGAAAAGATTTAATTCATTTTGTCTTGATTAGCAATCAGTCAACAAGGGCCTTGATGGACAGGAACTATCAAAGAAAGGTTTCAGAGTTAGAGTTCACGGTCACCTCAAGGTCATATGCTAGAGTTTCATTTTATAAAAAGTAACCCCAGATATTAACCCATCTGGGGTCTCTCATCTAGAGGCCACCATGTAAACACTTGGGCTAGGGGGTCCCTGGAGAAAGAGAACCAGGCATGGCATTCATGAAACAGAGAAGCCAGTTTGGGATCTAAGCCTGGCCACAGTGCTTGCCCTTGAACAGGTCTCAGTACCTAATGATCTTAAGGGTCAAGTCAGTCAGTTCAGTAGTTCAGTCATGTCTGATTCTTTGTGACATATCTTAAGGGTGGGGAAGGAGAAACAAGGGAGGAGCAGTCAAGAAACAGCGGTGTAGCCTTGGGGCAGGGCCCTGGGTCCTCAACGGATACCTTTGAGTTCTGCAGGAACTAAGGCCCCTACCCAGGTGGAGGCTGGAAGGATGATGCTGATCCTCCTGACTTCAATCAACTAAAGCTCTGACTCTGTCAACCACTGCCTCAATTTTATGCCAAATTCTCTGCTCAAGCCCCCTCATGAATATGCACGTTCCTGTAGTTGAAAACTTCCCCTATTTCGCCATTCAGGGAGACACCACTTTGAGAGACATCTCTGGTGTTCTCCCTACTTGCTGCAAATAATTCCTTCCTTCTCCTGATTTGGCTTGGTTATGTCTGCTGGGTCAACATCTGCAACAAAGGGAACCCAGTTTGGGGGTAACAGCCAAACATGTGCTGGCTATATAAATCCTGGCTATATAAATTCTTTCAAGCGCTAAAACTTGAGGATAGCATTCCCTGTCAAAAAAAATCACTGCTGGTGTCACAGTGCCACAGGGAAGACAGGCCCTGGGCCCTCAACCTTAGCTCTCAGCCCACACCTGGCAGCCTGGGCCTGGCTACAGCCATGCTGCAGACATCTTGGCTTTTCAAATGGTACTGCATGCCATTCACGACTGGGCTTCCCAGGCAGCACTAGTGGTAAAGAACCCACCTGCCAATGCAGGAAGCGTAAGAGACATAGGTTCAGTCCCTGGGTTGGGAAGATCCCTTGGAGAAGGAAATGGCAAGGTACTCCGGTATTCTCGCCTGGGAAATCCCGCGGACAGAGGAGTCTGGTGGGCCACAGTCCATGGAGTTGCAAAGAGGCCCCCTTGTCTCTCTCCTGCTCCCTGCAGAATGGTGCATGCAACCTGATGGACACTTGCACATTTTATTTCTATAGGACCGTTTCTGGAAGCTGCAGCCTGATTTGTGGCAATTCTGGCCCCATGCTGATCGAAAAAAACTGCTGAGCAAAGGCAGACTTGAACAAAGTATTCAATTGTTCAGAAAAAAAAAAAATGTGAACTGTGGGTAAGTATTGATTTTTATTCTTTGAAAATGAAGTTAAATTTCTCTCTCCATTGAAAAAGAGCATAAAGTATAAAAAGTATTGAAAAACAAGAGCGGACTTTGATAAAAAAAAAAACTAAACTTTTCATAGAAAAAAAAAAGTTGCTTAGGAAAATATATCCTCTGGTTGAAGCCTATTTCAAACAAGATGGGCTTGACAAGAACAATGCATTCCACTGAGTCACGCATCATTCCACAGTTGTAATGCCCCCACCAAATTCCAGAGACAGCATCTCCCAAAGTCTATTCAATTTGCAGCCTCTCTTCCTGTTTCTCTCTTGCACACTCACACAAACATACACACACACACATAAGCTCATACATTACTAAGTAGGTGTCTTTCTCAGGAAGTCAGTTCACACTATTGCTGGCACCTCTGAGGCTTTATGAGTCAAGTGCAAAAGTACATAGCCGACTGCTTACAAACAGGCTTTGCCCAAGAAAATTCATTTGTAAGCAGGTACCTAGAGATCATAACAAATGTTCTTAGGGAAACTAGGCATTTCAGGCAATTTGCATCCCCAGGCAATTCACCATGACTCACATGACCCACTGTGTGCCCCAGGGTTAGTGTTGTCACACACTCACCACTAAACCTGATCACCAGGTGACAATGCCAACCAGGCAAGTGCCCTTGCATTCGGGGGACTTGGCTCCATCCACACCTCAATGATTGCTTGCACAGGGCAGTCCCCAAAGCCAGAGAGGCAGGGATCTGAGCTGAGGGAGGGGAAACAAAAAGAGTTGTGGGTGGGGGTGGGAGGTGTTTTTGCTCTTGTGGGTCTCTAAAAGTAGGCATTTCTGATTCCAGCTGCTTCTCCAGCTGCCATTTTTATTCCTCACTCTCAGACTCCACCTCCGTGCACCCTGCCCAGACCCAGGAGAGCAACACTGGGCCCAAGAGCAGCCGTCTAGAGGAGAGAGTGCTTCATAGGAGCTATCCACCCTTCCAAGCTCTTTGTATATTAGCCCCCTAGACCCCAGGGAAGAGACACGGCTATAACTTACAGATGAGAAATGGGGCCCAGAGATGCCAAGAAGCCTGCTGGAGCCACAGAGCAGGAACTTGAACCCAGATCCACTTCAGAGCAGGCTGCCTCCCCCACGTTGCCCTGGAGGCACCCAGAGAAGACTGGGTGATTCCTGGAGGATGAAGTCAGGGAAAACAGGCTCTAGGGACTGAAACTGTTCCTCTACCTCTTAAGCCCTGGGGCCCTTCACTGCTCAAGGTAGGTAATGATTACAGAGAATTAAATGCACAGGAAAACAACAGCACATCAGACTCAGAGCAGGCTCTCTAATAATTGGCTACTATTATTATTATTTAAATCTGAGCATCTAAGAATAGCTTCCATTTCTTCCAATGATGAAAATACTATAAATCAGATGTGAATATCTTTCTACATAGTTCATATTGACTTTTAATATCATAGACTATTAGAGACATAATAGTAACAAAGCTAAGAAAATATTCTTTATTCAAAGAAATTTCTCACTTCTCATGTTTAGAATTGAACTGCATGCCCAACTGATGGAAAACCTGCTGCAGGATCACCTGAGATCTTCTGCTGCTGCAAAATATAATTTCGGGCTTCTCTGGAGAAGGGCATGGCAACCCAAACCAGTATTCTTGTCTGGGGAATTCCATGGACAGAGGAGCCCGGTGGGCTACAGTCCATGGGGTTACAAAAGAGTCGGACATGACTCAAGAGACTAAACAACAGATGTATTTTCAACCATTCAACTTCTGTCCTTTGTCTAACAGGAAGATTAAGCAGAGCAGGAACAGAATCGCAAGTCTTTTCACTGAATTCAGGCCCATTTTCTACCTGAGTCCAAGAAGACTCAATGAAGAACTAAAAATTACACAACTTCTTGCTTTAAACCTCTCAGAATTCTCTTGAGAGGCACAGGCAGCATTTTCTCTACATTTTCCACATTCACCCAATTATCTGGAAACACAGATTTTTCCTGGAATCGCTCCCCAGAATCTTCCGGTGAAGAAGAGCTACCTCCCCACAGGCACCACATCGCCTCTCTGCCACCAGGGGTGGTGGCTTCCTGGTCTGTCCGCCCACCTCTCCTCTTGGCTTTGGAAACACTTTCTGATACATTTCTCATTCTTCAAGGGAGTGTAAGAAAACATTAAAAGGGAACATGAAATTCCACTCTGTCAAGTTTATTTTTACGGCACAGATTTGATGAAATAGATAAAAAGGAAGAAATACTAGCAATTAGGAGGTTTAGGGGAAATGCCTTTAATAAAACCATCCAAGCTCCTCCCAACACCCTCGAGAGATCGACTCCCAGCATGTTATGAATGTGAATGGGGCCCTGGGACACAGGAAAATGCATCTTTTCCTGGGAGAGCCACAAAAATTTACTAGTCAATCATTAAACTTAGCAAAGAATGTTAAGAATCTGAAACAGAAAAATAAAAGGCAAATGCCTGTACCTCTAGAGTACTTAATAATGTGAGGCAAGACTGATATCCATGTGACAGACAGTAACTTGTGCAGACTTCACCCACACGGAGTCAAATGTAAAAATAAAGTCAAAAATTACACACAGTCAAATATTTATATCTATTTCCTCAAACATATAAACACACCCAAACACAACAATCAAAGTCTCAGTAGCTTAGGCTGCACTGATTTTTCACTTCTCAACAGAGTGGTGCCATTTTTGGTCATGTTGGGGGCTTTCTGGGTAGTAAAAATATCACAAAAATAACTAAGACTACAACAAAAAAGAAAAAAAATCAGGCAACCACTTTTTAGGAAAGGATAAATTTTTCTCAGATGCCTTTTCAATATATAAGTGTGTGCTAAGCTGCTTCAGTCATGTCTGACTCTTTCCAACCCTATGGACTGTAGCCAGGCAGGCTTGGCCATCCATGGGATCCTCAAGGCAAGAATACTGGAGTGCGTTGCCATTTCCTCCTCCAGGGGATCTTCTCGACCCAGGGATCAAACCTAGATCTCTTATGTCGCCTGCATTGGCAGGCGGGTTCTTTACCACTATCGCCACCGTTTAATCAAGCATTCTTGATAGAGGAGTACATAAGATAGGAGAAGAGAACAGAGCATGTGGATCAGTAGCAAACAAGCTTTTTAAAAGCCTGCAGGTATCATATGTGTGCATATAACTGAATCACTTTGCTGTACACCTGAAACACAATATTGCAGATACAGAAAATAAAAATAAAAAAATAATAAAGACATGGAACAAATGCTATGCTATGCTAAGTCACTTCAGTCGTGTCCGACTCTGTGTGACCCCATAGACGGCAGCCCACCAGGCTCCCCCGTCCCTGGGATTCTCCAGGCAAGAATACTGGAGTAGGTTGCCATTTCCTTCTCCAATGCGTGAAAGTGAAAAGAGAAAGTGAAGTTGCTCAGTTGTGTCCGACTCTTAGCGACCCCATGGACTGCAGCCTACCAGGCTCCTCCGTCCGTGGGATTTTCCAGGCAAGAGTACTGGAGTGGAGTGCCATTGCCTTCTCCGATGGAACAAATAAGTGTCATCAAATAACGCAGAAAGGCTAAGAAGTTCAGAAAAATTGTGTTTAAACTTGTCACCAAGAGGAAGAGTGGGGTACAAGCTCAATTCTCAAAACTATTTGGACTTTAATAATGTTTCAGAAAGTTTTTCTCTCAGTTGTAGTGAGATTGATGTGAAAGAGATTTAGACAAAAGCACGGCAGGTTATTGAAGAGGTTCAGAAAATCTAAAAAGTCAAACAGGTTGGTAGCAATCATTCTGGAAAGAAATGGGTAGAAACTACGCAGGAAGAAATGAGGAACCCTGGTGACTTCAGAAGAGGGGGACTAAGCACAGCAGAGAAGCTAAGATGATGAGGTCAGTTTCAGAGATGCTACGTTTATAGAAGAAGCATTAGCCACAGTTAAATGGTAAAAAGCAAGGCTGTGGGGACTTCCCTGGTGGTCCAGTGGCTAAGACTCTGAGCTCCCAATGCAAGGGGCCCAGGTTCCATCCCTGATTGGGGAGCTAGGTTCCTACATGCTTCAACTAAAGATCTCACACACCACAACTAACACCCAGCCCAGCCAAATAAATATATATCACACACACAAAAAAAACTGGGAATGTGGAAGGAGAGAAAGGTGTCAGATTCAGAGCTGTTTTTCTAAGAGTCATTTTCAGAGGAACATGGACGAAGGCTGAGTCGGGAAAAGCAGAGCTTCCCAATAGAAGATGGTAAAGGCGGGAGTGATTTCAAGTATTTCTGTCACTTTCACATAAATAAAACCAATCAGAGAAATAACCACAGTCTAGTATATTTTCCATTTGCTCAATAGGAAATTGTGCCCTTAAAGGAGTCGAGATGGCCCATTTACAAATGTGAAAGCACAAACGGCAGAAGTGCTGGGAGCAGGATGTCATTACGTCCTCAATGTACAAAGAGCATGGAATTATCCTAAAACACATCTGTATTTAAATGAAGATAATATGACTGAGAAGGATTTACTGGAAGTGAGATTAAATCTGCTGACAGAGACTGAAAGAGACTGTCAGTTGCTTAAGGGAAGAAAGCAATCTCAAATAAAAGCATGATTTTATTTCACTTTTATAGGAACTTTAATTAAATATTTCCCTTTTCAATGTCAGGCAAATGATATCCATTACCAAAAGCCTTGGTGTGGATTTTAAAGGATAAGTTTGCAGAACACAAGCGTGGACATGTTAAGATTTCAAATCCAGGTCTACTTGTAGAAAGCAATCTAGTGGTAAAGAACCCGCCTGCCAATGCAGGAGACATAAGAGATGAGGGTTTGATCCCTGCGTCGGGAGGATCCCCTTGAGGAGGGCATGGCAACCCACTCCAATATTTTTGCCTGGAGAATCCCAGGGATAGAGGACCCTGGTGGGCAACAGTTCTGAGGGTCATAAAGAGTCAGAAGGCAATCAGAGACTAGCAATAAATATGAGAGTTCAGAATCACACTGACGATAACACAGGATAAAGAAATTCAGATAATGCACCCATCTGAGCTGGTTTAACAGAAATACGGTGACAAAGCTCCTCACAACTCTCAAAACACACTGTTACTATCAGAAGCAAACTTTCAAAACATCATTGTCTAAAAATCAGAGTAGACAACTATGACTCTGGCCTGTTCGTGTATCACATGTGATCTCCGGCCACAGAGATGGGCTCAGGAAAGAGCACGGGACTCAATACTAGGATTTCTCCTTGAACTTTTGGTCCCCTGCTTGGTGCTGGTTGGCTTAGAAAATGCTGGTCAGTGCTGATAAGAAGGCAGAAGTCACACATACGGGTACTCTGTCTTTGCACAATTATGCCCATTAGGGTAGTACACAAGGATATTTGTAGCAGCATCATTCCATGACAGCTTAAAAGTAGAAATAACCCAAACATCTAGCAAGAGTAAGATGGATAAACAAAATGAGGTATTTTCATACAGGTGGATCTTCAAGCCATGTAGATGAACTAACTACAGCTACATAACTATCTTGAATGTTAATGTTGAGAAAAAAAATCTAGTATATAAGCCAGAAGAGAGTGGAAGATTCCATTTAGACAAAGCTCAAAAGCAGACAAAATTGAAATGGACTGAGGTGTACGTGTGTTAAACTTATCTTTATAAAAGCAATAAAGTTGAGAAGCTAAACTCAAGACACTTGTTACATCCAGGGACAGGGAAGGCAGTTGTGAATGGAAAGGATAAATGCTCTGGTATGAAATTTCTTTAATTTGGACAATGCTCTGTTTCTGAGTTATGGCTAAGTGCCATAGCTATTAAATGGTACTTGCATGCTGCATGGTAAGTCACTTCAGTTGTGTCCGACTCTTTGCGACCCCATGGGGTGTAGCCAGTCAGGCTCCTCTGTCCATGGGATTCTCTAGGCAAGAATACTGGAGTGGATTGCCATGCCCTCTTCCAGATCCAGGGATGGAAAGTATATTTCCAAATAAAAATGTCTTAGAGACACCAAAACTTCAATAAATTACATAAATAAATACATAGGATATCTCAATGAGACCCTACACTGAGGCAGCTTGAATACTGGATATTGTTTCCTCAAATTTCGGCAGTAAAAGTTATTACAAATATATACAACATTATTACAAATAAACAAAAATGAGTGATCTTCATCTATGATCATTGGTAGGACATAATTAAGAAGTGGCTGAAATGTGAGTCTTAGGAAGGCAAACCAGAGGTAGTGAATGCATAGCCACGGAAATCATGAAGTATGTCAGTCTTATGATCATTATTGTCAAATATTATAGGGGTGAAAATAATCCACATCGGAATGTGGCACATGATTGATTTAAATTAGCTGAAGATAGGCATGGTTAGTGTTTGTTCAATACTAGTATGTGTCAAGAATCTGAGGACACTTACAATAATCTCAAAGACAAACAACGGATAGAAGAATTTAGACAAGAATAGATTTTTCATCTCAAATCTGTGAAAAGACGCTGCATTCTCCATCAAGATAACACAAAAGGATCATTTAATATGTTTCTCAACTAGCTTTTCTTTCAATTCAATCATTTTCCAGTTTTATGACTATGGTATAAGGCACTTATTGAAAAGATTATTTTTTTACAGTCACAAAAGCAGATAACATGAGTATTAACATCACTATGCCAAATAGTTGGAGAATTAAATAGCTTTAACATATCTGGTCCAACTTCTTTATTTTACTGCTTGGTTGAGTTGTCTGCCCTTTTCTAGCAATTGCATTAGTCAAGCTAATCTATACATTCATTTCTAAAACACTTTAAAATATTCAAACACTGATTTTTTGCTACAACTGCATTCGTGAAGACAGACTGATATGGTTCAATACTAATTCACTTGCAGTATTTTCATTTTCAAGATTGTATGAGAAATAAATTTTTGTCTAAGATATTAATTAAATGAACAGTTAGGTTCAGTTCAGTTCAGTCACTCAGTCGTGTCCGACTCTTTGAGACCCCATGAACTGCAGCACGCCAGGCCTCCCTGTCCATCACCATCTCCCGGAGTTCACTCAGACTCGAGTCAGTGATGCCATCTAGCCATCTCATCCTGTCATCCCCTTCTCCTCCTGCCCCCAATCCCTCCCAGCATTAGAGTCTTTTCCAATGAGTCAACTCTTCACATGAGGTGGCCAAAGTACTGGACTTTCAGCTTCAGCATCAGTCCTTCCAAAAAACACTCAGGACTGATCTCCTTTAGGATGAACTGGTTTGATCTCCTTTTAGTCCAAGGGACTCGCAAGAGTCTTCTCCAACACCACAGTTCAAAAGCATCAATTCTTCGGTGCTCAGCCTTCTTCACAGTCCAGCTCTCACATCCATACATGACCACAGGAAAAACCATAGCCTTGACTAGACAAACCTTTGTTGGCAAAGTAATGTCTCTGCTTTTCAATATGCTATCTAGGTTGGTCATAACTTTCCTTCCAAGGAGTAAGCGTCTTTTAATTTCATGGCTGCAGTCACCACCTGTAGTGATTTTGGAGCCCAGAAAAATAAAGTCTGACTCTGTTTCCACTGTTTCCCCATCTATTTCCCATGAAGTGATGGGACCGGATGCCATGATCTTCGTTTTCTGAATGTTGAGCTTTAAGCCAACTTTTTCACTCTCCACTTGCACTTTCATCAAGAGGCTTTTGAGTTCCTCTTCACTTTCTGCCATAAGGGTGGTGTCATCTGCATATTTCTCCCGGCAATCTTCATTCCAGCTTGTGTTTCTTCCAGTCCAGCGTTTCTCATGATGTACTCTGCATAGAAGTTAAATAAACAGGGTGACAATATACTGCCTTGACGAACTCCTTTTCCTATTTGGAACCAGTCTGTTGTTCCATGTCCAGTTCTAACTGTTGCTTCCTGACCTGCATACAAATTTCCTAAGAGGCAGATCAGGTGGTCTGGTATTCCCATCTCTTTCAGAATTTTCCACAGTTTCTTGTGATCCACACAGTCAAAGGCTTTGGCATAGTCAATAAAGCAGAAATAGATGTTTTTCTGGAACTCTCTTGCTTTTTCCATGATCCACCCGATGTTGGCAATTTGATCTCTGGTTCCTCTGCCTTTTCTGAAACCAGCTTGAACATCAGGAAGTTCACAGTTCACGTATTGCTGATGCCTGGCTTGGAGAATTTTGAGCATTACTTTACTAGTGTGTGACATGAGTGCAATTGTGCGGTAGTTTGAGCATTCTTTGGCTCTGCCTTTCTTTGGGATTGGAATGAAAACTGACCTTTTATAGTCCTGTGGCCATTGTCGAGTTTTCCAAATTTGCTGGCATATTGAGTGCGGCACTTTCACACATCATCTTTCAGGATTTGGAATAGCTCCACTGGAATTCCATCACCTCCACTAGCTTTGTTCGTAGTGATGCTTTCTAAGGCCCACTTCACTTCACATTCCAGGATGTCTGGCTCTAGGTCAGTGATCACACCATCGTGATTATCTGGGTCGTGAAGCTCTTTTTTGTACAGTTCTTCTGTGTATTCTTGCCATCTCTTCTTAATATCTTCTGCTTCTGTTAGGTCCAGCACCTTCTAATTCAGGGAGACCCCAAAGTTTAATCAACCCCAGATAGCTGGACATCGAGATTTCTTTAAACAAACCACAAGCTGATTGAGAACAGGTTTAACTACCTGAAGGCTGACTTCAGTTTTGTTTCAAAATTAATACTATGCATTTATAGGCAATGTTCAGAATAGGGAAATCTACATAAACAGAAAGACTAGTGGTTTCCAGGAGCAGGCAGTGTGGGAGAGGGGATGGGAAGTCACTATTGATGGGCACAGGGTTTCCTCTAGGGTAAAGAGAAAGTTATGGAACTAGCCAGCAGTGATGGATGGACAGATTGTGAATGCATTTTACCACAATAAAAACCATGAATACTAGAGCTTCAACACAAGGAAACAAAAAAAATCTTCCACTAAAAATACTGCCAAGTGCTCTAATTTTCCTCTAATTTTATAAATCAAAACCAAACCTGGGTACTTCAGATATTCATTTTTAACCACTTTGTTGTTTAACTACTAGCTGTTTTCAGCAAATGGATCAGAGACTGGCAAACGTAAGACATGAACACAAGTGCAACACTGAATACCTTGAGTTTGAATTGTGTGTCTAGTGGGCAACTAAAAATGTCTGATTACAGAGAGAAATATAGCCTAAATATCTATAACCAGACACCAGAAGCCAATTTGTGGTAAAAGAACAATGAATATGTATGAAATATTATATAAATTCTCGCTAATACAAAAACATCAAAATTAATATGAGTAAATGGTAGAAAAATTAACTTTTCTAATGTGTATTTATTGGGTCTGGAGAAGTCTCTTTTAGCCTACTGAAATGATTAATAAATATGCTTCTAAATCCTCATTCATCATCAACCTTCAGAAGCCTGGAAGAGATCTGGAGATGAGTTTAAAAATTAAAAATACTTTTCATATTGCAATAAAACACACATTAACATAAAGTTTACCATCTTGGCCATTTTAAGTGGGTGGCCAAGATGAGCCACCCCACGTCCAAGGTCAGGGGCAGAAGCCGGGAGGACCCCATGACTGAAGGGCGGCAGCCAAGAGGAGTTACCCCACATCCAAGATCAGGGGTAGTGGCCGAGAGTACCAGACTGTGATGAGCAGAAACGGCCGAGAGGAGTTACCTGTGTCTGAGGTCAGGGGGGTGACGAGAGGAATTACCCCGCGTCGGAGGTCAGGGGCTGTGACGAGAGGTGTTAATCTGCGTCCGAGGTCAGGGGCGGCCAGGAGGAAGAGATACCTCATGCCCCAAGCCCGAGGCCAAGGTCAGTGGGTAGGAGGAGCTACCCCATGCCCCTAGAACCGATGCAAGGGTCGCAGCCGGGAGGATCAACCCCATGCCCGAGGCCAGGGGCAGTGGCTGGGAGGACCAACCCCACTTCCAAGGAGGCGTGGCTGCCCCGGTGCAGGAGGGCCTAGAGGAGCTATCCCACGTTGAAGGTCAGGAAGGGCGGTGGTGAGGAGAGACCCCTGGTCCAAGGTAATGAGCAATGGCTGGGCTTTGCTGGAGCAGCCGTAAAGAGATACCCCACGCCCAAGGTAAGAGAAACCCAAGTAAGACGGTAGGTGTTGCAAGAGGGGATCAGAGGGCAAACACACTGAAACCATACTCACAGAAAACTAGTCAATCTAATCAAACTAGGACCACAGCCTTGTCTAACTCAATGAAACTAAGCCATGCCCGTGGGGCAACCCAAGATGGGCGGGTCATGGTGGAGAGATCTGACAGGATGTGGTCCGCTGGAGAAGGGAATGGCAAACCACTTCAGTATTCTTACCTTGAGAACCCCATGAACAGTATGAAAAGGCAAAATGATAGGATACTGAAAGAGAAACTCCCCAGGTCAGTAGGTGCCCAATATGTCACTGGAGATCAGTGGAGAAATAACTACAGAAAGAATGAAGGGATGGAGCCAAAGCAAAAAGAATACCCAGCTGTGGATGCGACTGGTGATAGAAGCAAGGCCCGATGCTGTAAAGAGCAATATTGCATAGGAACCTGGAATGTCAGGTCCATGAATCAAGGCAAATTGGAAGTGGTCAAACAAGAGATGGCAAGAGTGAATGTCGACATTCTAGGAATCAGTGAACTGAAATGGACTGGAATGGGTGAATTTAACTCAGATGACTATTGTATCTACTACTGCGTCCAGGAATCCCTCAGAAGAAATGGAGTGGCCATCATG
Source organism: Tragelaphus eurycerus (assembly GCA_935064755.1). Classification (NCBI taxonomy): domain Eukaryota; kingdom Metazoa; phylum Chordata; class Mammalia; order Artiodactyla; family Bovidae; genus Tragelaphus; species Tragelaphus eurycerus. The sequence goes on from CAKXYN010000023.1 coordinate 23,207,206, forward strand.
GTCAACAAAAGAGTCCGAAATGCAGTACTTGGATGCAATCTCAAAAACGACAGAATGATCTCTGTTCGTTTCCAAGGCAAACCATTCAATGTCACAGTAATCCAAGTCTATGCCCCAACCAGTAACGCCGAAGAAGCTGAAGTTGAACGGTTCTATGAAGAGCTACAAGACCTTTTAGAACTAACACTTAAAAAAGATGTCCTTTTCATTATAGGGGACTGGAATTCAAAAGTGGGAAGTCAAGAAACACCTGGAGTAACAGGCAAATTTGGCCTTGGAATACGGAATGAAGCAGGGCAAAGACTAATAGAGTTTTGCCAAGAAAATGCACTGGTCATAACAAACACCCTCTTCCAACAAGACAAGAGAAGACTCTATACATGGACATCACCAGATGGTCAACACTGAAATCAGATCGATTATATTCTTTGTAGCCAAAGATGGAGAAGCTCTATACAGTCAGCAAAAACAAGGCCAGGAGCTGACTGTGGATCAGACCATGAACTCCTTATTGCCAAATTCAGACTGAAATTGAAGAAAGTAGGGAAAGCCACTAGACCATTCAGGTATGACCTAAATCAAATCCCTTATGATTATACAGTGGAAGTGAGAAACAGATTTAAGGGCCTAGATCTGATAGACAGAGTGCCTGATGAACTATGGAATGAGGTTTGTGACATTGTACAGGAGACAGGGATCAAGACCATCCCCATGCAAAAGAAATGCAAAAAAGCAAAATGGCTGTCTGGGGAGGCCTTGCAAATAGCTGTGAAAAGAAGAGAAGCGAAAAGCAAAGGAGAAAAGGAAAGATGTAAACATTTGAATGCAAGAGTTCCAAAGAAGAGCAAGAAGAGATAAGAAAGCCTTCCTCAGCGATCAGTGCAAAGAAATAGAGGAAAACAACAGAATGGGAATGACTAGGGACCTATTCAAGAAAATCAGAGATACAAAAGGAACATTTCATGCAAAGATGGGCTCTATAAAGGACAGAAATGGTATGGACCTAACAGAAGCAGAAGATATTAAGAAGAGATGGCAAGAATACATAGAAGAACTGTACAAAAAAGATCTTCACGACCCAGATAATCACGATGGTGTGATCACTGACCTAGAGCCAGACATCCTGGAATGTGAAGTGAAGTGGGCCTTAGAAAGCATCACTACGAACAAAGCTAGTGGAGGTGATGGAATTCCAGTGGAGCTATTCCAAATCCTGAAAGATGATGCTGTGAAAGTGCTGCACTCAATATGCCAGCAAATTTGGAAAACTCAGCAGTGGCCACAAGATTGGAAAAGATCAGTTTTCATCCCAATCCCAAAGAAAGGCAATGCCAAAGACTGCTCAAACTACCGCACAATTGCACTCATGTCACACACTAGTAAAGTAATGCTCAAAATTCTCCAAGCCAGGCTTCAGCAATACGTGAACTGTGAACTTCCTGATGTTCAAGCTGGTTTCAGAAAAGGCAGAGGAACCAGAGATCAAATTGCCAACATCGGCTGGATCATGGAAAAAGCAAGAGAGTTCCAGAAAAACATCTATTTCTGCTTTACTGACTATGCCAAAGCCTTTGACTGTGTGGATCACAATAAACTGTGGAAAATTCTGAAAGAGATGGGATTACCAGACCACCTGATCTGCCTCTTAAGAAATCTGTATGCAGGTCAGGAAGCAACAGTTAGAACTGGACATGGAACAACAGACTGGTTCCAAATAGGAAAAGGAGTTCGTCAAGGCAGTATATTGTCACCCTGTTTATTTAACTTCTATGCAGAGTACATCATGAGAAACGCTGGACTGGAAGAAACACAAGCTGGAATGAAGATTGCCGGGAGAAATATCAATAACCTCAGATATGCAGATGACACCACCCTTATGGCAGAAAGTGAAGAGGAACTCAAAAGCCTCTTGATGAAAGTGAAAGTGGAGAGTGAAAAAGTTGGCTTAAAGTTCAACATTCAGAAAATGAAGATCATGGCATCCGGTCCCATCACTTCATGGGAAATAGATGGGGAAACAGTGGAAACAGAGTCAGACTTTATTTTTCTGGGCTCCAAAATCACTACAGATGGTGACTGCAGCCATGAAATTAAAAGACGCTTACTCCTTGGAAGGAAAGTTATGACCAACCTAGATAGCATATTGAAAAGCAGAGACATTACTTTGCCAACAAAGGTTCGTCTAGTCAAGGCTATGGTTTTTCCTGTGGTCATGTATGGATGTGAGAGCTGGACTGTGAAGGAGGCTGAGCACCGAAGAATTGATGCTTTTGAACTGTGGTGTTGGAGAAGACTCTTGAGAGTCCCTTGGACTGCAAGGAGATCCAACCAGTCCATTCTAAAGGAGATCAGGCCTGGGATTTCTTTGGAAGGAATGATGCTGAAGCTGAAAGTCCAGTACTTTGGCCACCTCATGCGAAGAGTTGACTCATTTGAAAAGACTCTGATGCTGGGAGGCATTGGGGGCAGGAGGAGAAGGGGACGACAGAGGATGAGATGGCTGGGTGGCATCACTGACTCGATGGACGTGAGTCTGAGTGAATTCCGGGAGTTGGTGATGGACAGGGAGGCCTGGCGTGCATCTATTCACGGGGGTTGCAAAGAGTTGGACACGACTGAGCTACTGATCTGATCTGAAAGCCATTAGAGGGCTTCCCAGGTGGCAATAGTGGTAAGAACCCACCTGCCAATGTGGGAGTCATAAGAGATATACATGGATTTGATCCCCAATTTGGGGAAGATCCCCTGGAGGAGGGCATGGCAACCCACTTCTGTATTCCTACTTGGAGAATCCAATGGGGGAGAGGATCCTGGCAGGCTACAGTCCATAGGGGCGTAAAGAGTTGGACACAACAAAAGAGTCTGAAAATGCAGTACTTGGATGCAATGTCAAAAACGACAGAATGATCTCTGTTCATTTCCAAGGCAAACCATTCAATGTCACAGTAATCCAAGTCTATGCCCCAACCAATGTAACACTGAAGAAGCTGAAGTTGAATGGTTCTATGAAGAGCTACAAGACGTTTTAGAACTAACACTTAAAAAAGATGTCCTTTTCATTATAGGGGACTGGAATTCAAAAGTTGGAAGTCAAGAAACACCTGGAGTAACAGGCAAATTTGGCCTTGGAATACGGAATGAAGCAGGGCAAAGACTAATAGAGTTTTGCCAAGAAAATGCACTGGTCATAACAAATACCCTCTTCCAACAACACAAGAGAAGACTCTATACATGGACATCACCAGATGGTCAACACTGAAATCAGATCGATTATATTCTTTGCAGCCAAAGATGGAGAAGCTCTATACAATCAGCAAAAACAAGACCAGGAGCTGACTGTGGATCAGACCATGAACTCCTTATTGCCAAATTCAGACTGAAATTGAAGAAAGTAGGGAAAACCACTAGACCATTCAGGTATGACCTAAATCAAATCCCTTATGATTATACAGTGGAAGTGAGAAATAGATTTAAGGGCCTAGATCTGATAGATAGAGTGCCTGATGAACTATGGAATGAGGTTCGTGACATTGTACAGGAGACAGGGATCAAGATCATCCCCATGCAAAAGAAATGCAAAAAAGCAAAATGGCTGTCTGGGGAGGCCTTGCAAATAGCTGTGAAAAGAAGAGAAGTGAAAAGCAAAGGAGAAAAGGAAAGATGTAAACATCTGAATGCAGAGTTCCAAAGAATAGCAAGAAGAGATAAGAAAGCCTTCTTCAGCGATCAATGCAAAGAAATAGAGGAAAACAATAGAATGGGAAAGACTAGGGATCTCTTCAAGAAAATCAGAGATACCAAAGGAAGATTTCATGCAAAGATGGGCTCGATAAAGGACAGAAATGGTATGGACCTAACAGAAGCAGAAGATATTAAGAAGAGATGGCAAGAATACACAGAAGAACTGTACAAAAAAGAGCTTCACGACTCAGATAATCACGATGGTGTGATCACTGACCTAGAGCCAGACATCCTGGAATGTGAAGTGAAGTGGGCCTTAGAAAGCATCACTACGAACAAAGCTAGTGGAGGTGATGGAATTCCAGTGGAGCTATTCCAAATCCTGAAAGATGATGCTGTGAAAGTGCTGCACTCAATATGCCAGCAAATTTGGAAAACTCAGCAGTGGCCACAAGATTGGAAAAGATCAGTTTTCATCCCAATCCCAAAGAAAGGCAATGCCAAAGACTGCTCAAACTACCGCACAATTGCACTCATGTCACACACTAGTAAAGTAATGCTCAAAATTCTCCAAGCCAGGCTTCAGCAATACGTGAACTATGAACTTCCTGATGTTCAAGCTGGTTTCAGAAAAGGCAGAGGAACCAGAGATCAAATTGCCAACATTGGCTGGATTATGGAAAAAGCAAGAGAGTTCCAGAAAAACATCTATTTCTGCTTTACTGACTATGCCAAAGCCTTTGACTGTGTGGATCACAATAAACTGTGGAAAATTCTGAAAGAGATGGGATTACCAGACCACCTGATCAGCCTCTTGAGAAATCTGTATGCAGGTCAGGAAGCAACAGTTAGAACTGGACATGGAACAACAGACTGGTTCCAAATAGGAAAAGGAGTTTGTCAAGGCATATTGTCACCCTGCTTATTTAACTTCTATGCAGAGTACATCATGAGAAATGCTGGACTGGAAGAAACACAAGTTGGAATCAAGATTGCTGGGAGAAATATCAGTAACCTCAGATATGCAGATGACACCACCCTTATGGCAGAAAGTGAAGAGGAACTCAAAAGCCTCTTGATGAAAGTGAAAGTGGAGAGTGAAAAGGTTGGCTTAAAGCTCAACATTCAGAAAATGAAGATCATGGCATCTGGTCCCATCACTTCATGGGAAATAGATGGGGAAACAGTGGAAACAGAGTCAGACTTTATTTTTCTGGGCTCCAAAATCACTACAGATGGTGACTGCAGCCATGAAATTAAAAGACGCTTACTCCTTGGAAGGAAAGTTATGACCAACCTAGATAGCATATTGAAAAGCAGAGACATTACTTTGCCAACAAAGGTTTGTCTAGTCAAGGCTATGGTTTTTCCTGTGGTCATGTATGGATGTGAGAGCTGGACTGTGAAGGAGGCTGAGCACCGAAGAATTGATGCTTTTGAACTGTGGTGTTGGAGAAGCCTCTTGAGAGTCCCTTGGACTGCAAGGAGATCCAACCAGTCCATTCTAAAGGAGATCAGGCCTGGGATTTCTTTGGAAGGAATGATGCTGAAGCTGAAAGTCCAGTACTTTGGCCACCTCATGCAAAGAGTTGACTCATTTGAAAAGACTCTGATGCTGGGAGGGATTGGGGGCAGGAGGAGAAGGGAACGACAGAGGATGAGATGGCTGGATGGCATCACTGACTCGATGGACATGAGTCTGAGTGAATTCCGGGAGTTGGTGATGGACAGGGAGGCCTGGCGTGCAGCGATTCATGGGGTTGCAAAGAGTTGGACACCACTGAGTGACTGATCTGATGTGATCAGTAGTATTAAATATAATTCACATTGCTGTTCAACCAATCTGCATGATTTTTCCTCAAACTACCAACCTTCATGGACATTTAACTTCCTCTTTTATGCTAAATGTTGTTGTTTAGTCTCTAAATTGTGTCTGATGCTTTGCAACTCCATGGACTGCAGCAGGTCATGCTTCCCTGTCCTTCACTATCTTCCAGAATTTGCTCACTCTCATGTCCATTGAGTCAGTGATGCCATCCAACCCTCTCATCCTCTGTTCCCCCACCCCTTCTCCTCCTGGCCTCAATCTTTCCCAGCATCAGGGACTTTTCCAATAAGTTAGCTCTTCACATCAGGTGGCCACAGTACTGGAGCTTCAGGATCAGTCCTTCCAATGAATATTCAGGGTTGATTTCCTTTAGGATTGACTGGTTTGATATCCTTGCAGTCCAAGGGACTCTCAAAAGTCTTCTCCAGCACCACAGTTTGAAAGCCATCAATTCTTCAGCGTTTGGCCTTCTTCATGGTCCAACTCACATCTGTACATGACTACTGGTAAAACCATAGCTTTGACTATATGGACCTTTGCTGGCAAAATGATGTCTTTGCTTTTTAATACACTGTTGAGAGCACATCACAAACTCATTCATTTCAGTCATTCTCTTTGTTATGAAAGACCATTCTAACCAGCAGACAATAGGATAACCTTCTAATGAATCTAATTCATGTCCGTGCTTGAATGGGAGGGTCCTTCCCTGCTTCAGAGGAAGCAGCACAGGGAGTCAACATCAAAATCAAGCCCAGGGACCCTGCTGGGGTTCCTCAGCGGGAGGGAGTTGTTGTCAGTGGCCACCACAACAGGACCTGTAGACTCTGAAGCTGGGATTAGGTGCTCCCAAGACTGAGGCTTTAAAACCAAAGAACTGCTCAGACTACTGCAGGAGCCCCTGAGCCTTTACCAGTAAAAGGCTGCCTTCTGAGGGCTTTAGCCCCAGGTCTCCTGCTGCTTTTGAGATCACAGGCATCCTCCCTGTGGTAGGAAGCGAGGTCTATGCCCAATTAAGTACTTTCCAAGGCACCAGACAACAGCCTGCAAACCTACAACAGTTCACATGCATCTGAGTAGCTGGTAAGCCACAGGGATCACTCATCTCTTTATCCCTTTTCTGCCCTCAGTCCCTGGGGGTCTAGTTTCTCTGCAGCGAAGGTGGACCACCTTGTACATGAGTGTCCAGGACTGGGTTTTGTTCTCCCTTCTCAGCCTTGCTCTGCTGACCTGACACACTTGCAGGTGGCTGATCCATCTCCAACACCTTCGCTGCTGGAGACACCCTTGCCTATGAAGCCCCCTTCCCTCCCCATGTCCCCCGATGTCTGCCTCATTAACGCTCCTCCATGCTGATATCTGCAATGACAGGACCACTGCATGTTAGACAAACACACCTGAAGTCCAAAGATGGGGCTGCTCCGAGTGGAGACGCATCTCGGGTCTCGGGGACAGACCATATCAGATGGGGGTCATCACACGATTCCAAGAAAGACCAGTGGGGCCACAGAAACCCCCACAACAAGCAGCAGGAGGCCATAGGACTAAGAGCAAACATCGGGGGACATGCCTTCCATCTTTCCCAGCATCAGGATCTTTTCAAATAAGTCAGCTCTTTGCATCAGATGGCCAAAGTACTGAAGTTTCAGCTTCAACATCAGTCCTTCCAATGAACACTCAGGACTGATCTTCTTTAGGATGGACTGGTTGGCTCTCCTTGCAGTCCAAGGGACTCTCAAGAGTCTTCCTCCAACACCACAGTTCAAAAGCATCAATTCTTTGGTACTCAGCTTTCTTTTTAGTCCAACTCTCACATCCATACATGACCACTGGAAAAATCATAGCCTTGATGAGATGGACCTTTATTGGCAAAGTAATGTCTCTGCTTTTTAATATGCTGTCTAGGTTGGCCATAACTTTCCTTCCAAGGAGTAAGTGTCTTTTAATTTCATGGCTGCAGTCACCATCTGCAGTGATTTGGGAGCCCCCCAAAATAAAGTCAGCCACTGTTTCCCCATCTATTTGCCATAAATTGATGGGACTGGATGCCATGATCTTAGTTTGCTGACTGTTGAGTTTTAAACCAACTTTTTCACTCTCCTCTTTGACTTTCATCAACAGACTCTTTAGGTCTTCTTCACTTTCCGCCATAAGGGTGGTGTCATCTGCAAATCTGAGGTTATTGATGTTTCTCCTGGCAATCTTGATTGCAGCTTGTGATTCCTCCAGCCCAGCATTTCTCATGATGTACTCTGCATATAAATTAAATAAGCAGGGGAACAATATACAGTCTTGATGTACTCCTTTTCCTATTTGGAGCCAGTCTGTTGTTCCATGTCCAGTTCTGACTGTTGCTTCCTGACCTGCATGCAGAGCTTTTGTGCAGCAGAGTTTTACTAAAGTGAAAAGGGACACAGAAAGCTTCTGACACACATCAGAAGGGGGATGGAGAGTGCCCCCCTGCTAGTGTTAGCAAGGGAGTTATATACTTTTATAATTAGTTATTACAACAAATCAAAAGAATGTCTCAAGGTTGGAAAGATCTTACTAGACCCACTCCCATAATTTACATTTTAAGATAATAAGGTTAGCCAGAAGGTTTTCAGGACGGAGAAACTGTCCAAGCAGGATACATTGTTGTTGTATAATCCCTAGTATAGAGTTTGAACTGAGTTGTTTGTTGTGTAATCATCAGTTCTGGGCTTAAAGAGAAAAACGTTTTATGTGACTAAGACTAAGAAATGTCTTTACATTTCTTAGTCTTAGTCTTAGAGAAAAAAACGATGTTTGTCCTTTCTTCCTCCTTGAGAATTCCAGACCTCTATCTCCACTTCGAGAGCTCCAGACCCCCTTTTCTCCTCCTTGGGCACCCCAAACTTCTTATCAACCTGTCTAGGAATTGACTGTCTCATTATCACACTTTGAGGTCCTCCAGGAGCCAGCCGCAAGGCTAGTGAACCAGATTATGTGCAGAGAGAAAGCAGAAGAGAACCTCTGCATCTAATGACACTGTTGACCACCAAGCTAATCAGATCAGATCAGATCAGTCGCTCAGTCGTGTCCGACTCTTCGCGACCCCATGAACTGCAGCACGCCAGGTCTCCCTGTCCATCACCAGCTCCCGGAGGTCACCCAGACTCACACCCATAAAGTCAGTGATGCCATCCAGCCATCTCATCCTCTGTCGTCCCCTTCTCCTCCTGCCCTCAATCCCTCCCAGCATCAGAGTCTTCTCCAATGAGTCAACTCTTCCCATGAGGTGGCCAAAATACTGGAGTTTCAGCTTTAGCATCATTCCTTCCAAAGAAATTCCAGGATTGATCTCCTTCAGAATGGACTGGTTGGATCTTCTTGCAGTCCAAGGGACTCTCAAGAGTCTTCTCCAACACCACAGTTCAAAAGCATCAATTCTTCGGTGCTCAGCCTTCTTCACAGTCCAGCTCTCACATCCATACATGACCACAGGAAAGACCATAGCCTTGACTAGGCGAACCTTTGTTGGTAAAGTAATGTCTCTGCTTCTGAATATGCTATCTAGGTTGGTCATAACCTTCCTTCCAAGGAGTAAGCGTCTTTTAATTTCATGGCTGCAGTCACTATCTGCAGTGATTTTGGAGCCCAGAAAAACAAAGTCTGACACTGTTTTCACTGTTTCTCCATCTATTTCCCATGCAGTGATGGGACCAGATGCCATGATCTTCGTTTTCTGAATGTTGAGCTTTAAGCCAACCTTTTCACTCTCCACTTTCACTTTCATCAAGAGGCTTTTTAGCTCCTCTTCACTTTCTGCCATAAGAGTCGCGTCATCTGCATATCTGAGGTTATTGATATTTCTCCCAGCAATCTTGATTCCAACTTGTGTTTCTTCCAGTCCAGCATTTCTCATGATGTACTCTGCATAGAAGTTAAATAAACATGGTGACAATATACAGCCTTGACGTACTCCTTTTCCTATTTGGAACCAGTCTGTTGTTCCATGACTAGTTCTAACTGTTGCTTCCTGACCTGCATACAGATTTCTCAAGAGGCAGATCAGGTGGTCTGGTATTCCCATCTCTTTCAGAATTTTCCATAGTTTATTGTGATCTACACAGTCAAAGGCTTTGGCATAGTCAATAAAGCAGAAATAGATGTTTTTCTGGAACTCTCTTGCTTTTTCCATGATCCAGCCGATGTTGGCAATTTGATCTCTGGTTCCTCTGCCTTTTCTAAAACCAGCTTGAACATCAGGAAGTTCACGGTTCACATATTGCTGAAGCCTGGCTTGGAGAATTTTGAGCATTACTTTATTAGCGTGCGAGATGAGTGCAATTGTGCGGTAGTTTGAGCAGTCTTTGGCATTGCCTTTCTTTGGGATTGGGATGAAAACTGACCTTTTCCAATCTTGTGGCCACTGCTGAGTTTTCCACATTTGCTGGCATATTGAGTGCAGCACTTTCACAGCATCATCTTTCAGGACTTGGAATAGCTCCACTGGAATTCCATCACCTCCACTAGCTTTGTTTGTAGTGATGCTTTCTAAGGCCCATTTGACTTCACATTCCAAGATGTCTGGCTCTAGGTCAGTGATCACACCATCATGATTATCTGGGTCTTGAAGCTCTTTTTTGTACAGTTCTTCTGTGTATTCTTGCCACCTCTTCTTAATATCTTCTGCTTCTGTTAGGTCCACACCATCTCTGTCCTTTATCATGCCCATCTTTGCATGAAATGTTCCTTTGGTATCTCTGATTTTCTTGAAGAGATCCCTAGTCTTTCCCATTCTGTTGTTTTCCTCTATTTCTTTGCATTGACCAAGCTAATACCAAGATACAAAGGCCACAGAAAACCCAAGCAGTAGAGTGGAGAAGGATGACGGCTGCCCACAGTACCTGCCGGGAGATAACCACTGAAGGCAGCCTGTGAAACAGCTCTAGAACAGACTGGGTTACAGGAAGAACTTCCTACAACTTTGGGGCTTCCCTAGGGACTCAGCCAGTAAAGAATCCACCTGCCAATGCAGGATCCCTGTGTCGGGAATATCTCCTGGAGAAGGAAATGGCAAGCCACTTGTCTGGAGAATTCCGTTGATAGAGGAGCCTGGCAGTCTACAGCTTCAGGGTTAAAGCATTGAGGTTGATGTTTTTGAGGCTTGTTTTTTAATTTAATTAATGTATTTTTGGCTGTGCTGGGTCTTCATTGCTTTTGAGCAGGTTTTCTCTAGTTGCAGCGAGCAGGGGCTACTCTCAAGCTGCGGTGTGTGGGCTTCTCTTGTTGTGGAGCATGAGCTCTAGAGCGTGTGGGCTCAGTAGCTGAGGGTCCCAGGCTCTAGAGCACAGGTTCAGTAGTTGTGGTGCATGGGCTTAGTTGCTCCCCGGCATGTGGGATCTTCTTGCACCCGGCATTGAACCCAGGTCCTCTGCATTGGCAGGAGGAGTCTTATCTACTGTACCACTAGGGAAGTCCTTGAGGCTTGTTTTGTAAGACAGGGTGTAGATGTGGTGGAAAAGTGCTCGGGTCATCCTACCGGAGGCCTGGCCAGGCTTCATCAAGGAGCTGGGAGTGTCCTCAGGTGACCACCTCGCATCCTGATTTACTCATGGGCAGATGGCACCAGAAACTCAGAGTCAACTAGTGCAGTGTTATTTTTAAGATCCTTGGCCCATTAAAAAAATGCAGAGATGCTAAGATGTAATCTTTCAATGGTGTTAATTTAAATGTTTACATGTGAACACTTCAAACACTGAAAATATTATAATGCAGTAGAGTTAAGTTATTTATAAGATAATAAAATAGATTAAAAATACTAATTTCAGGTATGTTGTAAGCCATGTCATCCCGCAGTGAGATATAGATTTGGCCATATGAAGAATAGAGTCTATTTTCACTCTTGTTCATTTGTCTTTGTGTGCTAGAATTTATCCTATTTTGAAGATAATGTTGAAAGTTTTCAAAGCATGCTAATAGCTGCCTGCCTGTTGGGTGTAATACAGAAAGAATAAGAACCCACTCCTGATACTTCAGAAAACATTTTCTAAAGCTGAGTGCAACCACACTATGCTTTGGGGATCTACCTATTATTATCTCCAAGTTTTGAAATATCCAAACTTCCAGACTTTGGGTGTGAGATGTCCCTTGATATGGTCCTAGCATGGTCCGTAGGGAGAAACCTCAAGGGCCAGATTTGTAGGTGAGTGGAAAACAGATGTCTTTTCAAAGACATCAGGAAAGAAACCACTTTTATTTTTGCCAATGTAAAATACAAACTTTCAACATTTACCTTCTCCAGTCACGATTCTGTAATCACCTAAATGGGAAAAGACTTTGAAAGCGAATAGATATAATATGTGTATATTTCACTGAATCATTTTGCTGTACTCCTGAAACTAACATGACATTGTAAATCAACTAGACTCTAATATAAAATAAAAATTGAGAAGAAAATAAAATTTGTGAATGACCTTTAATTTCAAAAAATGTATTATGTGTCAGTCATATAATCAGTGGGCACCAAAAGTTTGTGAAATACAAGCCCATATAATGAGACAAACGAGCTCCAGGAAGCTGAGCACAGCTGCTGTCAGAGGACTGATAGGCTGAGAGCCGTGAGACCCCAGAGAAGCACTGTCAGAGAAGAACAGAATGAAAAGGAACCGAAGTGCCCAAGGGTTCTACACCCGCTGGAATTTTCTTGCACAGAAAGAAAATCCAGAGTGGTCCTGACACACCTCTACAACACACCACCTCTCCCGAGCCCAAGGCTAAGAGTGAATTTGATACATCGCACCTGACTACCATGAAGAATAATCTACTAAAGTGACGATGATGTCATCTGTAAACACCCATTGGTATCAATAGCTTTAAATTATGAGCTGGCATTCAGGTTTATTAGGAAGCTCCTTCAGATGTATTAAGAATCTGTTTACTCTCAGTATCGATTTTTTTTTGATAAATATATTATCCAGAGAGGTTATATACAGTGATTTCCCTGGAAAAGCTGACATTTATTCAATGATATTTACTTTACTGAATTAAGTAGCAATATATGCTCATATATCTTTGCTGTATCTGAGAAATTATCTTCTCACAGTTAAGGTAAGAGAATATCTATTTTAGAGAAATATTAAGATCTTGTTTAATAACATAGGGCTTAGGAAAGGCTCGTGATGTGCAAGATCTACCAGTTATGGATTAATTCTTCACTGACTTTTCTATTAAGACACCATAAAGTTAAGTTCCCCAAAGTTACTCTTGATCAATTAACTGGAATTTTTAGTTACTCTTGATAAATTAACTTCTCCTTTAAAGGAAAAGAAATCCATCATTATATTCAATTTTAAGTGATTTTCTCTTATAATAATTTACCAGGAAGGATTTTGACCTTTTCTTAAATAAAAGCCTCTAAGGCCAAGTGGACCTTAAAGAAAGCTGAGTGCCAAAGAATTGCTGTTTTTCCAACTGCGGTGCTGGAGAAGACTCTCGAGAGTCCCTTGGATTGCAAGGAGATCCAACCAGTCAATCCTAAAGGGAAATCAACCCTGAATATTCACTGGAAGTGTTAGGGGAAGCACACTGATTGAAACTGCCCACCCTGGCCAGACACCATAGTAACCATTTGCATGAGTTGTTTTATGACAGGAGAGCCTGATAAGGAATACGGAACTAATAAGCCACCACCAACCGGAAGAGTTCGGGAAAGGTCAGAAGGAGACACCGCGTGTCTGTCCAATTCCCAGAATCCCTCTTGCTAGCATCCATCTTGGCTGAGCAATGCATGCTGCTGCTACTGCTAAGTCGCTTCAGTCATGTCCGACTCTGTGCAATCCCATAGACGGCAGCCCACCAGGCTCCCCATCCCTGGGATTCTCCAGGCAAGAACACTGTAGTGGGTTGCCATTTCCTTCTCCAATGCATGAAAGTGAAAAGTGAAAGTGAAGTCGCTCAGTCGTGTCCGACTCTTAGCGACCCCATGAACTGGAGCCTACCAGGCTCCTCCATCCATGGGATTTTCCAGGCAAGAGTACTGGGGTGGGGTGCCATTGCCTTCCCCGTATGCATGCGCCACCACAAAAGACTCTGAATTAGAATGATTGGTCAAAGACGACCCGGAAAATAATCCCATCACCATAAAACCCGAGACTGCAAACCACAAGGCAGAGCTGTTCTCCTGGGTTCCCTTACCCTACTGCTCTCCACCCGGGTGCCCTTTCCCAGTAAAATCTCTTGCTTTGTCAGCACATGTGTCTACTCGGACAATTCCTTTCCGAGTATTAGACAAGAGCCCAGTTTCAGGCCCTAGAAGGGGTCCCCCTTCCTGCAATAGAAGGACTGATGCCGACACAAGCTAAAACCCTTTGGCCACCTGATGTGAAGAGCCAACTCATTGGGAAAGACTGTGATGCTAGAAAAGATTGAAGGCAAAAAAAGAAGGGGGCAGCAGAGGATGACATGGTTAGATAGCATCACTGAATCAATGGACATGAATTTGAGCAAACTATGGAAGACAGTGAAGGACAGAGCAGCCTGGTGTGCTGTAGTCCTTGGGATCACAAAGAGCTGGACACATCTTAGCGACTGAGCAACAACAACAAAAAGGCCAAGTGTGGCAGGGACTGCAGGTGAGTCACTCAGTGCTCTTTTGTGGGTGACACTCACTAAATGGTACACCCGCTGGCCTTTGCAGGTCATCAAGGTCCCATGACTTTTCCCTCTCCCATTCCAAATCTGTCCATAAAAGCCTCCCTTATCCATCCTCCAAGACTTTGTTCCTTTTCAGCTAGATGTTCACTTGAGGGCAGTCTTGGAGAACACATGCTAAAAATGGCAGATCCTTTTCAACCTGAATGTCTGTCTACAACAGGGTTCCAAAGCCCAAAACCTCCAAACTGGAGCCACTCTAGACTATTATATACAAGGAAAATAAATGCCCCCAGTATTGAAACACTGAGATTTTGAGATTTATTTGTCATGGTATCTAGTACATCTTTGTACTCTATACATTTTCAGGAAAAAATTAAAAAAAAAAAAAAAAACCACAAAGAGCTTCATTTTCTTTAGAAAGTTCTTTAATTTGAAAATAAGGAAGTAGATCACAGGACCTATTGAGTTGGGATGAATCCTATTCTCGGAACTCATTCAATAATTCAATAGACATTTGTGGAATCATCATTGCTGTACAAAGACTTAGAAAGTAAATGAAAATGCCTCTCATGAATGAAATTAATGATTTGCCTTGGAAAACAACCTATTTGTAAACTGCATCTTCAAATTATAGAGAAAGTCTAATAATACAAAAATATGATAAACTACTAGCTCCTTAAAGAACAAAGCCTTTGGTCACAATTGGATTTTTTTTTACTTGTTTGGTTGTTGAGTTGTTTTCCATCTATTGATATTTTTGTTAAACAAATTCTCACTTGCAGTTCTCAGACATTAGCAGCTGCTCCCATGAATGACCCCAGAATGTTACTTTTCTTTCCTTTCTAATGCACTGGAGGAAAATTTAACAGTTCAGAAAGCACTGGACTTGAGAATTTGAAAACCAATCATGTTCCCCCACTGATTAGTAGAAATAGCAGGAAATGCAACAAATGTCAAGATTTTAAAGGCCTTTCCTACAATTAATATTTTTGGAAGGTTTCGTGGAGTTTGTCTTAGATGAAAGATCTCTTCTTTAACTCCTGAATGGAATGGTATAAGTTAATCAAGAAGGAAAGAAAAGAAACAAATTACTTGAATCAGAAGACTCCCTGGAACCAGGACTGTTTACCATTCCTTTTTGTGGGCAAGGAGATCAAACCAGTCAATCCTAAAGGAAATCAACCCTGAATATTCATTGGAAGGACTGATGGTGAAGCTGAAGCCTCAGTACTTGGGCCATCTGATGCAAAGAGCCAACTCATTGGAAAAGACCCAGATGCCGGGAAAAATTGAGGCCAGGAAGAGAAGAAGGCGACAGGATGAGATGTTGGACGGCATCACTGACTCAACGGACATGAGTTTGAGCACACTCTGGAAGATAATGAAGGACAGGGAGGCCTGGCATGCTGCAGGCCATGGGGTCGCAAAGAGTAGCACATGACTGAACGACTTAACTGAACTGAACTGTTTGGGTGGGTGTGGAAAGACACAAATGAGGATACTCTGTCTGTACTCTGGATGCTGAGCTCACAGAATCTCTGACCAATGTCAGCCCTGCTGGCTGAACAAGATCTGACCTCTGGAGTTTACGCTGAGTCAGCACACAGTGGGATGTGGCCAGTGGAGAGATCACAAATTAAACCTCCTCCCTGGGGTGCAGGGGCTTCTCTGCTCTTGGCTTTGTTGTGCTTATGTCATTCAAGAAAATATTGTTCTTAGCTGTTGGGGAAGGTTGCTAATGATGAAGACCTTACAAAATGCAGAAATAAATAGGAGCTCTGGGGTAGGGGGTGGGGAGCAGAGAACACAGCTGCTAGCTCACCTGCAGAACCTAACGCTGCATTTTCTCTGCATCTTGGAAGTGTAGCCTGGGCACAGGGGCAGGAAGCAGCCCCTACAAAGAGCAAAAAAACCGCACGTCTCCACCTGCTGGGGGACTTGAGGAATTGCCCGAATTAGAAAGTGATTTGGCTTCAAGTTGATTAAAATCTTATTAAAGATACACTGAATCACTTTGCTGTACACCTGAAACTATTCTCCGATATAAAATAAAAACTTAGAAGTTCTTTAAAAAGATGCATTAGTAAGAAGACAAAATATCATCCCACTTTATTTCAGGGGTAAGAAAGTGCGACTGGCCACACCAGTCACAAGTATATACTTCTGTTACTTAAAGGTTGAAATGAAAGAAAACACTCCACTTCTTGGATCAATATGAGTCAAGCTCAAGCATTTTATAGAGAGGACTCCATCAGTGGAGGAGCCCTCCCTCCATTCAGTTCTACCTAAGAAAGGAGAAGGGTGTCTCTTGGCATCTTAGGGCAGCTGTTGGTGCCTGCCACAGTCAGTGGGCAGATGGCCACTTCTGACTGTACATCACAGCCATCAGATCTTCTTCAGTTCAGCTGCTCAGTCGTGTCCAACTCTTTGCGACCCCATGAACTGCAGCACACCAGGCCTCCCTGTCCATCACCAACTGCCGGAGTCTACCCAAACCCACGTCAACTGAGTCGGTGATGCCATCCAACCATCTCATCCTCTGTCATCCCCTTCTCCTCCTGCCCTCAATCTTTCCCAGCATCAGAGTCTTTTCAAATGAGTCAGCTCTTAGCATCAGATCTTCTTAGGAAGCCTGTTAAAGCGTTCTCAGCCTGCCGGGACTCCGATTAACAAAGGACTTTCTAAAGTGAGTCCCAGGCTTCAAACGCCACCATAATGGGTTGGCAATTAGTGATTAAATTAATCCTTAGTGAGTCCCTGCCACTGCACGAGTTTAATTTTCTTGTCTTCCATTCAGCACGTTATTCTATTTTAAAACTTTGCCAAGGAAATACTTTCTGTCAAGGAAAACATCTCCTCCTTGCACTTAGGTTGTTCCTGACATTATCGCTTGGGACACAAAAACAGTGCCTGCCCACAGCAGGTGCTACCTAAGGATTTATTGAAAAAGGAGAAATGTTTCTAGTGCTAGGAAGAACTAGAAAGGTCATCCACATCTATCTTCTTCCTCATGCTTGAAAGTGCTCGGTCATCTCCAACTCTTTGCAACCCCATGGACTATATAGTTTATGGAATTCTCTAGGCCAGAATACTGGAGTGGGTAGCCTCTCCCTTCTCTAGGGGATATTCCCAACTCAGGGATCAAACCCAGGTCTCCCACATCCACCTGCAATGCAGGAGACCCCGCTTCAATTTCTGGGTCAGTAAGATCCACTGGAGAAGAGATAGGCTACCCACTCAACCAATTTTCTTGGGCTTCCCTTGTGGCTCAGCTGATAAAGAATCCTCAAGCTTAAGTATTAACTATCTCTCATAGTTGTAAAAACCTATAAAGATCACTAGACTTCCCTGGTAATGCTTTCCATGGCTATATTAACATTAAACTTAGGAGATGTTTCTCCATCATGCCTTTTAGTTCAGTTCAGTTGCTCAGTCATGTCCAACTCTTTGCAACCCCATGGACTGCAGCACACCAGGCCTCCCTGTCCATCACCAACTCCCAGAGTTTACTCAAACTCATGTCCATTGAGTCAAGTCAATGCCTTTTAAATCTTACCAAATTCTTGTTAGAATTCACGTCTTTGGAAATAAATGTATCCCTTTACATAGCAGGGCTATTGATAGGAGCTGTGTGACTAGTAAGTTCACCTAAGAATTTGTCATCAATTCCTATGCAATTTCTACCCAGCACAATTCCTAGTCACCCTGAAGGATGCTTGACCATCTTTATATCATTGTGTCACTATGCACTTCATAATAAAGGGGTTGAAATTATTTTATCACAACAATATATACAACAGTTCCACAGTTTAAAATCTCAGAAGTGGCACTACTGAATGACTTTATACAGGCTTACTCATAAAGAATGAGTTTAAATAATTCACTTTATCCAACCCACCGCAGTTCAGAAAACCTATACTCAAACAATTTCAAATATATGAATATGAATCCTACTCTTAAATTTTTCTACAGCATGACACTTCATAAACCCGACTTCAGAGAACTAGTAACATTCACAGTTATGTGGCTTTATACAATGCAACTTTTGTACCTTATTTCATTTTGAATGAGTATTTATTAGAATAAGGAAAGAATATGTTGCAATAATTGAAACAAACTAGTTACACTGTCTTTATTCAGAAATAAAAAGTAAATCGTGACACTCAGGGATAGCTTTTTTTTGCAATACAACTGACCTTGAACAATGCAAGGGCAAGGACAAAAGATCTGTGTATAACTTAGAGGTGGCCCTTCTGTATACACTATTCAGGTCAGAACTGGTGATTAAACCAACCTTGACTCCTGCAGTATTGTAGTGTTTACTACTGAAAAAAAAAAAATCTGCATATAAGTGGAAGCACACAGTTCAAACTCATG
Source organism: Tragelaphus eurycerus (assembly GCA_935064755.1). Lineage (NCBI taxonomy): Eukaryota > Metazoa > Chordata > Mammalia > Artiodactyla > Bovidae > Tragelaphus > Tragelaphus eurycerus. Next base: position 23,225,708 of record CAKXYN010000023.1, read on the forward strand.
TTGTTCAAGGATCAACTGTATTTATAAAATCCTTCCCTCTTTCTTTTCTTTCCAGACTCCTCCAAGCCTTTAACTGTCAGTCATCAAGGGAGATGTATCTCTTAAGATGGTCTAGGCTGGTGGTTCTCAGAACATCTTCTAGGGACCCCTGAAACCCCCAAGAGTTCACAAGGTCAAAACCATTTTCCTGATAATAATAGGGCATTGTTCGATTTTATTATTCCCATTTCATACTCAACTACTAACAGTTGCACATTACTGCTCTGATGACTAATGGATTGTATGCTGATGTACTCTGTTTTCAAAATTATTCAGTTTAACATTTCAATCTAGAAAATAGGAATATCAAAAGTTCTTTGGATATTCAAAAAAAATTTTAAGGGTGTAAAGGGGTCCTAAGACCAAAAAGTTTATGAATCGTTCAAAAACAAGCCCAAGGGGCCTCCTGCACTCCCAATGCAAGGGGCCTGGAGAATCCCAGGGATGGGGGAGCCTCGTGGGCTGCCGTCTATGGGGTCACACAGAGTTGGACACAACTGAAGTGACTTAGCAGCACCAGCGGCAGGGAATTAGATCCCACATACTGCAATTAAGAGTTCACATGTTGCAACTAAAATCCAGTGCATCCAAATAAATGAATTAAATAAAAAATAAAAAAAAAAAAAAAAAACAACACACAATGCCCAAATCTCAGGGGCTTCACACAGCAAGTTTTTCTCTCACTCGGGCATCTGCCCCCAGTGCTCAGGTGCACATGGATGTCTGAGTGTGTTAGCAGCAGGGGGCTTTTGGAGGGGGGCATCATTTCTACATGTTGTCACTTGGGCTACAAGCACCTGAATCACCAAGGCAAGACAAAGGGAAGACATCATGGGGAATCTGACTCTAGAAGCTTCTGCCTGAAAGGGACAGGTGTCACCTGCACACACATCCGCCAGCCACAGCAGGTGCGGCCACACTCAGAACAGAGGGTCCTGTTTCCAGAACAGGAAAGCTGGCAGCCAGTCTCCTCCCAGGATCTCTCCCCAAAGCTATGCGCCCTCCTGACCATGTATTCACAGGGCCTCAACAACCATTTCAGGAAACATGCAGAGAGATGCCATTTAAACACCACACACGTGTGGCATTTAATACCACACAAAAAACACACACATTCACGTATCTCAATCATTTTTAATTCCAAAACAACTGCAAAACACCAAACCTGAACAAAATATGTCACCAAAGCTAGTATACAGTACTACTGTGTAAAATGAATGTTCTAAATGCCCGTTTGACTGACGTGTAAAACCGATTATTCATAATCATTTGTGCCATTACCCAATGTCCAACACCTTTTTATAAGAGCAAGACCCAGATCAATTCAAATAAATTAACATTCCTGTCTGAACTGACTCATCCAGACCCAGTAACAAATTCACATGTCAATGGTGGGCTGCTCCCATGACCCATCCGCTGAAAAATACAAACTGTATCATTTTGTTTTCCAAATAACAAGCATTGATTGCAGTGTTAGAAAGGTCACTTGTCATCAGCTCAGTCATTGACCTGCTGGCAAATTGCTGCCTGTCACTCCGCAGTGCGCTGGGACCCACGGGCAGCTCAGGCACTTTGTGTTTATACAGTACAATTGGGGAGGTGACACCATTTCCTCAAGGTGTGTGTTTAACAGAACAGGTGTCATGGTCAGCAGAGATGGGAATAGGAAGCAGCATAAAAGGGCTGACTGTGGGAGTGGGCTCATCCCTTCCCAAGATGACGACTCCTGCCCACCCCAGCCCGCCCGCATCCGCCAAGACCTCATTGATTCCTCCTATTTGCTTCAAAATTGCCTGGACCAAACCCAGTCTATGCCTCCAAGCCTTATGCCAAAGATTTCAATATTCTGTACATTTTCTCTGGGTCACAGAAGAAAAGATGCTCCCTAGAAGGCGCCAGGGAAAAATCAAATTAAGAAGCAGCTCTGTATTAGAAAACCTGAAGCACTCAAATAAGAACAGGATATTGGAAAAACCAACTTTTCAGGGCATCCTCTAGGAGGGTGCTGCTGTATTCACGGTGACCCCGTAGTACATCTGGCATAGAGTTGGCAGAGTAATGAATTATCTGGATGTGTCACCCACCACCGAGGGGAGCTAGGATGTCCAGCCGACAATTAATTAAATAGCCGTATTTATTTCCCTTTCAGCCACTTAAGCTTTTAAATTTCACTTTAAGATATAATTTATCATCATCTCCTCGGATAAAACCTCAGTCAACTATGCATTAAAGGCCACTTATTTAAAATAATGATCTGCACAATCATTTCACAGAGCTTGCCAAGAAATTCTTTATGAATTTTTCTGTGCTCAGTCCCAGATTATGGACAGGATACCAATGAATGCAAGTATGTATCCAAAAATAAAATGTAATAACTCCTTATGTGTCTTCTTACAAAGTTCCAGTTAGCCACCAAAATAGCTGCCAATGGGATAACGATCTTTATAGTTGGTTCACCCACTGAGGCATAAGACTGCAGCGTGAAGCATCCATCCCATTTTAGAAAGCCCTAAAATTAATTCCCTCAAGTGTGTCACTTATATCGGCCCGTCAGCTCCACTAAACCTCTCCAAGAAAGACCAAGGAATCATCCAGAGATGTTCAGAAGAGAAGACGGGTCAACTTGGGGTTTTTAAATATAAATATTTTCAGTGAGATTCGACAGGATAGCTTTTTGCCAAAGAGGCATTATGGATAAGAATCATGTTGGTATGAAGTCAGAGAAGCTCTCTGTTTCTTTTGTTTCCTGTTTATATTGCAAATTTTGCTTAGTTTTGAAACTATAGAAAAGTTGAAAAAGTAGTGTGATAAATGCTCATATAGACTTCACCCAGATTTGACAACTGTTAACACCTTCCCAGGTGGCGCTAGTGGTAAAGAACCTGCCTGCTAATGCAGGAGATGTAAAAGACACAGGTTCAATCCCTCCTGGGTCTGGAAGATCCCCTTGAGAAGGAAACAGCTATCCACTCCAGTATTCCTGCCTGGAGAATTCCATGGACAGTGAGGCCTGGTGGGCTACAGTCCATGGAGTCACAAAGAATCAGATATGACTGAAGCAACTTAGCACGCACACACAAGATGTTACCACGTATGCACACATACTCTGTCACACATAAACACACACACACTTGTAACATTAATCTTCTAAGAACTAGGGAATTCTCCTACACATTTCTCTGCTTTGTGATACTAATTTACTAACCAAGTTTTCTTCTATCATTTTCTGCTCCCTCATATGAGAGATTCTTTATTTCCCTCTGTGCATACAGAGTCAGTTTGCTTCTTGCTGTCTCTAATCAGAAATCGGGAGTCACACTGCCTCCTTCCTGGGAACCCTCCACCAGCTCAGGGTGGCCTATGTGGGGGTGGGGGGAGTCCTTCCTCCAGCCTCGCCCCCCAGTCCCCTCTTCCCTGTCCATGATGCCTATAGTCCCAACCATCTGCAGCTCCTGTGCCCTGCCCTCGGCCAGCACTGCCTCGGACAGGGTGCTTCTTCCGCCCGGCCAGCCCCCTGCTCTGGCCTGCTCCTCATGCTCCCCTGGACCCTCTTGGGTTTCGCCTCCTCCTGGAGGCCTTGCGCTGGCCTTCAGCCCCTGGCCTCTGACTGGGGAGCAGCCAGGCCCCCACGAGAGCTGGCAGAAGCTCTGGGAGACTGGCCCCACGTCCTCACTACATCCAGTGCCCAGAGCGCACCCAGGCTGGAGCCCCAAAGAGAGAAGGGTCTTCATCTCCCTCTTGGGCTTATGATGAAAAGAACAACCCATGTTCAACTAGTTCATCTTTGAATGTATTTATTCTCTTCCGTTTCTTGAACCACGGAAGGCCCCGAAGGTGCTAAAAGGAGACCTCGCCCCTGTGATGGTCCGGCCCGACGCAGGCTGGAGACGGGGGTGACCAGAGCCCCTGGCCACACAGAATGGCCCAGGTGCTCCCCACGCCGGTGTCTGTGTGGGGGCAGCTTCACGCCACTGTTCACCTGCCAGCCAGCACCCCAGAGGCCCACCCAAAACCCCTCTAACCCAAACACCTACCCTCCATCAAGAGAGGCTGCCGCCGGCTGGACCAGAGGGCAAGACTACCTCAGGCCACGGTTCTCGGGTCTTCAGCCCAGCCCCACCCGCTGCCCCTCTGCCATCCAAGGTAGCTCGGAAGACTGTAAGACTATTCCTTCTCTCCAGCCTCCTCCATTCTGACAACAGAGCCCGGCCCAGTTCCAGGGCACCTGCACACGGAACATACGAAACACGGGTGCCTGCCAGCTCCTGGGTGCGCATTGCTAAGCCCGGCGATCACAGCTGCCTGATGGACCCATCCCCCGGTCCCCAGCCCTCACCCCCTCTCGCCCTTCCTCCACTCAAACTCAGAGAGATTTACAGTCTCTGTCACCACTGGTCTGCCTGTTTATTCCATTACTTGCTCTCACATAACTCATGATGTCATCCTGTACGATTTTATGGGAAATTAACCAAGAAATAAACCTATGTTAAAAATATATATATTTATAGATAGAGGCTGACTTGCATACTTTTTAGCAAATATTTAAGAAATAGCCAGCCACTGTTCTTCCTTTTTGTAACAGTTTCCAATCAGACAAGACAGGAATTTAGAATAAATCTAAAGGAGAGCATTCATGGGAACACTGAATATAAATTATTGAAATAAGTAGTCTTACAGAATACCCTGTCCCCCTTGGAACACTTAAATTATTAAAAATCCAGACACTTTTCAAAAGAAGGCTTTTTAAGTACTTTATAATATTTTTTACCATGAAGCTAAACTATAAAGAAAAATGTGTGATATATAAGTGACAAGACAATTATCCCAAATCCCACCATCCTGGCAAAAAAGGTTTACATTTTAATGGGCTTCTTTCAGCTTTCTAATTAATCCATACAGAAATTATACCTTTTGTTTCTTATTTGGTATCACTTAGAAGAGAAAATAAGAAATCAGCAGGAAACTGCCCACTTCAGAGTTCAAATTAAGCTAAGAGACAGATTCATGCCAACTGCTCCTGAAAGGTCACTTAATAATGATAAAAGGAGGACTTTTCTTGAACGCTGTGCTGGGCCAGGTAGGAGGCAAAGTTCCTGAAGGGGACCATTTGGTCTCCCCTGGTCAATCACCCCACGAGGTGGGTTTTAGATGCCTTCCCAAGGCCTTGGGGCCTCTGTAGGGCTGATGGTCCCCTGCCTGCAGACCTGCCCCAAGGTCTTTGTCCCTGCTCTTCCCTTTGGGAGGTCACTCAACTTCCTGGCCTCCTTGTCCCCGAGGGTACCCCATCTTTGCTCACAGAGCAGCTGTTCTTATCTGCTGCTCCCATCCCTCGCTAAGCCCTTGTCCTGGTTCAGTTTTCCTTCACAGGATGTGAAGAGCATGTCTCCCCATGGTGCTATAAAGTGAAACTTGCTCAGCTGTGTCCGACCCCATGGACTGTAGCCCACCAGGCCCCTCTGTCTACGGAAATCTCCAGGCCAGAATACTGGAGTGGGTAGCCGTTCCCTTCTCCAGGGCATCTTCCCAACTCGGGGAAGAAACCCAGGTCTTCCACATGGTAGGCAGATTTTTTACAATCTGAGCCACCAAGTCTGTCTGCTTATCAGCTGCCTGCCTTCTGCCTCTGGGGGACTCATTCAGCAGAGGGAAGACTCCACTGTTGCCGCTGCAGCCCCGACGGTCAGGCCCCTGGCCCTCACGCCACAAACGCGGACAACTAACTCGTCTACACCCGTGAGGAGACTGGGGACCCAAGAGCTAAAGAGCCTGGCGAGGTCCATGACTGTGAAGACCCAGAGCCAGAATCTGACCCAGAGCAGGCACAGCCCCACAAAGGAGAACCTCTGTGCCCATTTCAAGACAGACAGCTCCCACCTGGGTTGAAGGCTGTCCCCACCCCAACTAGACGCAAGCGCTCTGGTGGGACATTTACCCCCAACACTCAAAACAGCAAAACAGGGGTTTTTTCCTCTCACCTATAAGCCTGGGGCAGGTGCACTTTCTCTGAACTTGAGTCCTGCTGCTGCTGCTGCTAAGTCGCTTCAGTCGTGTCCTACTCTGTGCGACCCCATAGACCGCAGCCCACCAGGCTCCCCTGTCCCTGGGATTCTCTAGGCAAGAACACTGGAGTGGGTTGCCATTTCCTTCTCCAATGTATGAAAGTGAAAAGTGAAAGTGAAGTCGCTCAGTCATTTCCGACTCCTAGCGACCCCATGCATTGCAGCCTACCAGGCCCGTCCGTCCATGGGATTTTCCAGGCAAGAGTACTGGAGTGGGTTGCCGTTGCCTTCTCTGAACTTGAGTCCTAATAAGGTGTAAAACAGAGATAATGCCATCTGACCTCCCAAGGCCATCACAAAAATCAGAGGATGCACAGCAAAGAAGTAAGTGCTAGCAATGGCTAGGAGTTATTTGGGTGCACAAGATTACTTTGGTTGATAAGGGAGAATTACCAGAAGACACTGTGCTGCCACTTGCCTGAGATTTTGACTTTTTTTTTTTTTGGGGGGGGGGGTCGTCTTTTGTTTTTTGTGTCTTTTTAAGAGACAGCACAGCCAAGTATATTACCTTTTACGTTTTTACATCCAGAAAGTCATTAATGAGTGAGGGGAAACATGGTCTTATAGGATCTGGTCTTTTGGCAATGCAAGAATCATCTCACCAGAATGTGGGAGCATTGTCGGGGAAAACATCCTTATTGGGTTCACTCAGTGACAAAGCCCAAGCCTCTAGAACGATGCCTTGTACATAGCAGGTGTTCAATAAATATTTGTGAATGTTGACAGATTCAAAGAATGAATGAGATAATTAAACAACTGTGTGACTGCTCTGTGCCAAAAATATTACCCACTAGATACACACTGAAATTTAAGGAGGAAACATGTCTTTTCAAGCCCAAAGTCGTCTGGTCTTTGTCACTCACTGGGCTCTCACCCCTGTAAAAGCTCTCAAGTGTGAATACACTGGGATATCTTCCCTAATAAGAGGAAAGTATGGCTGATGAATGTGCCCCAAGAGGAAACTGCAGTTCCTCTGACTGTCAATCTATCATCTTTCCCAAAACAAATATACGCAGGCAATTTTTTTTTCTATTTTCTGGGTCATCGAGCTAAGGGTCTACCTTGATCCTACATCCTACATGGGCCTCTCTCTGCCTTTCACGTGGGCAGCCACGGAAATGACTTAATCCTCACTCACAGCACCTGCATGAGGATCGGCAACCCTGCCATTCCCAATTTGTGTTACGTAAAACCAAGATGTGGGGGCCATGTGAGGTTGCCCAGGATGCACAGTACACACCCTGGAAGAGCACTGAGGTTTTCCCAGTACTAAGGCCCCATTTATTTCATTACAGCCTTTTTAGAAGTTACTTATATCATGGGGGCATAAATGCCTTTCTTCTTGGGCTTCCCGGATAGCTCAGTTGGTAAAGAATCCACCTGCAATCCAGGAGACCCTGGGCTGATTCCTGGATCGGGAAGATCTGCTGGATAAGGGATGAGCTACCCACTCCAGTATTCTTAGGCTTCCCTTGTGGCTCAGCTGGTTAAGAATCCGCCTGCAATGTGGGAGACCTGGGTTTGATCCCTGGGTTGGGAAGATCCCCTGGAGAAGGGAAAGGCTACCCACTGGCCTGGAGAATTCCATGGACTGTACAGTCCATGGGGTCACAAAGAGCCAGCTCTTTGTAACATGACTGAGCAACTCTCACTATGCACTATGGTTGTAAGCTGCCCTTAATTTTTCAATATTATGGATGAAATTATTTTCTATTTTAAATTTTATTTATTTATTTATTTGTTTTTGGCTGCGTGGGGTCTTTGTTGTTGCACACAGAGTTTCTCTAGTTGCAGTGAGTGGGACTTACTGTCTAGCTAGGGTTTCTCATTGTGGCAGAGCACAGGCTCCAGGGCATGGGCTCAGTCGTCGTGGCACATGGGTTTAGCTGTTCTATGGCATGTGGGATCCTCCTGGACTGGGGATTGAACCCACATTCCCTGCATTGCAAGGTGGATTCTTAACCACTGGACCACCAGGGAAGCCCCATGGATGAACTTATTCTTTAAACTTTTTTATAAACAGAATCACAAAGCTGGAGCCCTAAGGTTCAAATACAAATACTTTAACAATATAAAAAAAAATTAACCATTGTCAACTTGTGTGGATGTTTCTGTACCATGAAATACTCAATCAATACCTTTTAGTCTACATGTGAAATCACACGATGCACTGCAATACATAAAGTGATCGGATATGATATCACTTGCATGCAGAATCCAAAAAATGGGACAAACGACCCTATTTACAGAACAGAAAGACAGTCACAGATGTAGAAAACAAACTTTATGGTTACCAAGGCGGAGGAGGGGGAGGGATAAATTTGGATATTGGGATTGACATACACACATTACTATAATATAAAATGGATAACTAATAAGAACCTGCTATAGGGACTTCCCTGGCAGCCCAGTGGTTGGGATTGTGCCTTCCGATGAAGAAGGTGTGGGTTTCATCCCTGGTTGGGTAGCTAAGAGCCCAAATGCAAAAGTCCTAATATGAATCCCCAAGTTTTCTATTAATCAACAGAAGTGGAATAAATTCAGGAAGAATATTTTAAATGCCTCCACTTCATTCTTCCAAAGGCAGAAGGGCCTTCAAAGACCAAAACTTTGCAAAGTCACTTCACCTGTGTTGCTTCAATTACCCCACCGATTGCTCCAGAGCACAGATGGTCTTTGAGTGTGTTATCATCTTTGTAATGGCCTCAGCTAGAAACCCACCCTTTCTGTGTTTAAAGCCTGGACAGCTTGGTGTGAGATGGTCTTACGGGACATCACAAAGAAGAAAAGGATGAATGGTAACAAGAAGCTATTCCTTGGCCTCCTTTGCGGAGAGAGGTAGGTCATCCTGTAACAAAAATAGAACCAGCGGAGGCTGCTGAAGATCCAGCATTACTGAGGCTCTTTTGTAAAAGTCGGCATTTCCAAGTCAGGCTTCAATCTAAAGGACCATGAAAATGAAACCAAGTCCCTACTGTGGAGAATTACAGAATGTTCACCAAATTTGAAAATAGTAAACAAAGAAAACCCAGGTTCACTCTTGTGGAGAAAACTCCCAAGACTGACTTTGAGTATCCTCCCAACCTCCCTGGACACAGGCTCCAGAGAGAGACTGAAATGGAGCAGGACCCTATGTCCTTGCACCCCTCCCCCCATGTCCTCTGCCTGCCTTCTGTCTGTGGGAAACTTCAGGCAAAGGATACGTTTATTCAGAGCAGTGAGAGATGCTGAAACAAAGGAAAACAGTCCAAGGAGACTAAATAATAATAATGTAGTCATTAAGCATACTCAAGGACCTTCAGTTCTTTCTCAGGGGCTGTAGATAATATTCTGAGCCATATCCTGGGAGCTGTCTTATAGATACCAAAACACCAGGTGGAGAAGTTAACTACATGATGACCAGACTGTAACCAGGACATGAGCTGCCACAATTCTGAGAACTGACTGCAAAAAAACGGGAACAAATGGACCCTGGAACTGAGAATAACTGTACCTAAAACAACCATGGTGCTGCTGGTCAGACCACTGATGACCGATTCGAAGATGACTGTTAGGACTGTGCTATTTCTGCATGTAACCCCTTACCCAGCTCCGTCTATAAAAGCTCTCACCCCCTGCTTGTTGGGATGGGGAGTCAGTCTTTGGACAGATATCCTCCACCCTCCCCCTCCCAGTTGCCAGCATCTGCTGCTGCTGCTGCTGCTTAAATAAAGCAAACTTTCCTTTCCACCAACCTGGCCTGTTTACTGGCTTTTGAGGGCCAAGCACCTAATTCCACACACACATATTCTTTCATTAAGAGCAGGTGAGAACAAAGGCCTTCAGGGTGAGAAGCCTCTTAGAAAAGGTCAGCTCCCCCAAGGGGGGCTGCTATGTCCCCCATCCAGCTCCCCATCACTGACAAGAATGAAACCAGATTAGACTGGAAAAAACAACTAAAGAACCACTGACTCAAACACAACATTCAAAAGCACTTACTTACACGAGAAAGAGAGAGACAGGAGAGGAGATGGTCAGCTGTGGGGAAGTCACCAAGAACTAGGATAGATTTGAGGTCCAGTTTAAACCACAGTGCTCAGGAGCTCAAGGTTTCTCTTTGAAGTTATAAGGAGTTAAACGTGGGAAGGAGGTGGGAAGACTGTGGTGGGCATCATAATTGTGATCCTACTTCATGTTCACAAGCTACCTTTCTAAGATTACTTAATAAATGTAAATACTGCTACATTTAGATACATGAATGAAGACCTCAATAGCCACTTAAAAAGTATAAAAATTGTGCTTTATCTGAAACCCAAATTACAGTAACATCTATTCCAGCCTGAATCCTGAATGGGGTATACTCATCACCCCATTTGTTAAGTGAATCTGCAAATATAACATTTTAAAGGGATGGACAATGCACAGCTTAAAACTGGTATCTATTAAAATGATCAACCTCCAATCTGATCAGTCTGTTAAGTTATCATCTTCCTGCTCTTCCTTACAAAGAAGTAGGATCTTGCTGGTCAAATGTTTCTCACTCATCAGAAAACTTACTAAGCGTTTCTACAGTGGAAAAAGGATCCACATGTACGCAGACCTTTTTATCCAAATGCTTTCAAGACCACGAGTATCCTCCTAGATTCCCCAGGTGCAAGGTGAGTCACCTCCCCAGGTCTCCTATTTGTGATGGAGGCTTTGTTATCTGGATTCCCCAGCTAGAGTTCTAACTACCAGACACATTGGCCAGAAGAGACATCAATCTATTTCCCATAATTTCTGCCTCCTGGGAAAGGATCCCATTGGGTGATGCTCATTAATCTAGCAAGGATGAATCCAAAGATAAAAGAAGTGAACTTTAATTAGACTTTAAAGGTAGAGATACAAGGGTCAACTCTGTGTCACTGGTTCTCTTGAACCATCCTCATAAGATAACCAGCCTTCCCCACCAAACTCAAAACCCAACACCCTCACTCATTCGACCAACACCCAGGGGACGCTGACTGTGATATTAAGACTCTTCTGCACCTTTGTTTTTAAAAAGAGAACTTAAAACTAAAAGCAAACCTGATGGCATCCACGGGTCAGAGGTTGGTTTGGTCAAGGTGTTCACTTGCTCCCAGTTGAACTCATCATCTACAGCCTGACTGTATCCACACGTGCTGTAAGGCTCATCAAAGAGGCAACCACCTACAATGCAAAAGAAGGGAGAGTGATATTAATAATGACCAGACCTCTGGGATAAGCTACAATGACTGCAGGGAACCGTAAACCCACGGTTGATGCTCAATTCAATTTGACCCTGACCCCACTGGATCCTAAGTAAGTGTTATCTGAGTACTAGTCATGCCTTGTCAATAATTCTAAATTATATTGTTTCCCCAAAAGACTCTAACATCTTTATAATAGCCACTCAGTTGTGTCTGACTCTTTGTGACCTTTTGGACTGAAGCCCACCAGGCTCCTCTAGCCATGGGATTCTCCAGGCCAAAATACTGGAGTGAGCTGCCATGCCCTCCTCCAGGGGATCTTACAGACCCAGGGACTGAACCCGTGTCTCCTGTGTCTCCTGCATTGCAGGTGGATTTTTTACCCGCAAAGCATTGGGGCAGCCCAGTTGAAAGTAAAAATGAAGCAAATTTATAATTCATATTTTCCAGATTCATATGAAGTTGGCATAATTGACCTTGTTTTCTATTCAACATGTCTTCAAAAGAAAAAAATATATAATTTGTCCAAAAAATGAAAAGAGAAATACTTCCATCATAACACTGGCATGCTGGTCAGGGACAAAACAGTAGAGATTGTAGACCTTGCTTGAAAAATATTTGTCTAAGGATTACTTTAAATCTAACACAAAAATGGGTTTTGCTTTAATACTTGGGAGATTTGAGGTCTCAAAATTAAAAGAGATTATAAATTTGCTTACAGTCCACACAATTTTTAAAGGCAAGGATAAATTCAAAATTAAACATGGGGTAAACATCTGCTGGATGTTGAAGCTAAAAATGAAGCTACTTAAATAAAGAAACAAAGAATAAAAGAAAATGCAGTATATGCAAAGCAGGTCCGCTGTTTCAGCATCTGGGGACACACTGATGATTCAAAAAGTCCCACCCACATCCTCTCAAATGTCTCTTGTTACTCTGAATTATTATAGCATCAAGTCTTTCCCCCAATGTTTCACATTGCCAAAGTGAAGGATTATATCAATCATCTTAATTATCATGAAAATTCTACTGCCCATTATCATAGAATGTTATTAATTATATCAATTTAAAAGATTAATTATAATCACTTGCCAATGACGAGAATTGAGGGTCTGGTCAAGAAAACACAAGTGTAAGAATATAATTTCACTGTGGCTGTACCGTATGCTCTGGTAGCAAAAGATAAATAAAATAATAATAATAAAGTAGTTGCACAAACTCAGACATAGAGTCCCCTAGTCCAATTTCCATCCACTTGCTTACATCAATTCTTCAACCTTCTAGACAGACAGACAGCTTCCGAACAGGTGTGTGTATGCTCAGTCCTGTCTGACTCTCTGCGCCCCATAGACTGTAGCCCATCAGGCTCCTCTGTCCATGGGATTCTCCAAGCAAGAATCTGGAGTGGGTTGCCACTTCCATCGCCAGGGGATGTTCCCAACTCAGGGATAGAACCCACACCTCTGGCATCCCAGAATCTGGGAAGCCCTCTAAACAAGTGGGTACCCAGAATTTAGAAAACATCCCTCTGATTGTAGACAATTCTTTAAAAGGGCCCAAATGCAGCTTCCTGTAATGTATACCCATCTATCTTAGCTCTTCCCTGTGAAGAAACAGTGAAAAATCCCCGTTCTTACACAAGAAAGCTATTTAAAAAGAGCTGTCAAGTTCTATGTTTTTGCTTCTCCAGGCAAAACATGCTTTGCTCCTCTCCCTCCCTCCCACTAGAAGGCTCTCAGATCTTCACCATGAAGGCAGGTGTTCTAAACGCTGTCAAGATTATCAGCACTCATCTAAACCAGGGTTCCCAGTACTGCAGCCCCAATTTGACTGACTACTTCCCTAGACCTCTTGCTCTGTCAACAGCCTGAGCTGAGGGCTGGCCCATCCCGGGATTCCTGGAGCCTGGAATCCCACACGTTTTCTAATACCACTGCCGTCGAGCCCCTTCTCTCCTTTGCAATAAGGGAAGTGACCTTCTACATTTTCCCTTTGTAAACCCCATCTCTGTTGTCGGTACATCTCTCCAGCCTGGTGAGAGCTTCTGCAATCCTGATTTTGTCATTCGGGTGTTAAGTTATCCTACCTAGGTGTGGGTTATCTGCAAGTTTGATGAAGCATGCTTGCTGTCAGCCTCCAAATCACTGATAAAAGATGTTCAAGGGACCTTGGGCCATTTTACAAAGTGTCCCTCCTCTTTCACTCTTTGTATTAAGTCACTAGCTCCAGTGGCCCTGGACACCATCTTCTATAATGCTTTTAACAGAACTGCCCAATTAAACATTCTGTTGGGAACAGAAAACTCATTATAAAGACACAGCATTAACTCAATACTTCACCTTGACAACAACTGGTAATTTATATTTCCCTCTTATTCAGCCTTAACAAGTTCAGAAACAGAGTGGCTTTGTTTCAAGCACGTAATACTAACAACTTTACAATTTCGGGTAAGAAATGTTAGAAGACTATGCAAACATTTATGAGAAATATTTTCTCTTGGTTGCAAGCCCTAATTTTGATATAGAAAATAGCCTTACTGCTGCAGGAATAAACCCAAACAGCAGTAGCACTTGTAATATTCAAAAGAAAGAAAGAAGCATGAATTTTGACAGAAAAGGGACCCCCAGTGGAAGCACAGACAGTACTTTGATGAAAGTCCTGCCGTGCAATCTTAAGCAGTGAGAAATAGCTTGGGGCATCAGCAAAACAACCGAAGGCTGGTTAAAGATCTGGTTTAGGAACCAGTTCTTGGCACTGCTGCTGCTGCTAAATCACTTCAGTCATGTCTGACTCTGTGTGACCCATAGACGGCAGCCCACTAGGCTCCTCTGTCCCTGGGATTTTCCTGGCAAGAATACTGGAGTGGGTTGCCATTTCCTTCTCCAATAAGTAAATACAATGGTGAGAGGTGGTATGGCTGAAGCAAACCCCAATGACTAATACAATGCTGGTACAAGGATATAATTTCCCTATTATATAAAGCTGCTTTTACCACTTGAAGGAAAACAGAGAATCCACACAGGATTATGGAACCACCAGGAAGTGGCACAGACTGGATTTCCTGTTGCCCCAACCTATGTCTCCCCACACACCTAGGGACCCATCACTGGCCTTCATCCAACAGAACCCCAAAACAGCAAAGGTGGTCCACTGAGATGAAATAAGGCAAGAGTCAGGTCAACAGCAATGGGATAGAGAGCACAGTGAAGCTTTTCGATTTCAAGGCAACTCTGGGTAGACATGATGTGAACAGGTTCCAGGGTCAGACACCTGGTACTTCCTTATTCTCGTCCCACTGACTTTGTGTTTGTAGACATATCATTTAGCCTCTCTGAACCCCAATGTCTTTACCAACGAAATGAATATAACATGTACCTTACTCAATGTTTCTGATAAGTCAGTTCGGCAGCAAGTGTGGCTGGTCGAACAGAGTTAGCAAGTCCACCAGTATCAGCTATTGCTAAGTCACTTCAGTCGTATCCGACTCTGTGCGACCCCATAGACGGCAGCCCACCAGGCTCCCCCGTCCCTGGGATTTTCCAGGCAAGAATAGCGGAGTGGGGTGCCATTTCCTTCTCCAATGCATGAAAGTGAAAAGTGAAAGCTAAGTCGCTTAGTCGTGTCCGACTCTTAGCGACCCCATGGACTGGAGCCTACCAGGCTCCTCCATCCATGGGATTTTCCAGGCAAGAGTACTGGAGAGGGGTGCCATTGCCTTCTCCGAGTATCAGCTATTACTACTACTAATAATTATTATTACTAATTAGTAAAAGCTATAACTAATCATCTTACTAGGATTTAAGCTAAGGTCTTAAATCAACTCTGAATATTCACTGGAAGGACTGATACTGAAGCTGAAGTTCCAATACTCTGGCCATCTGATGCAAAGAGTCAACTCATTGGAAAAGACCCTGATGCTAGGAAAGACTGAAGGCAGGAAGAGAAGAGGGTGACAGAGGATGAGATAGTTGGATGGCATCAGCGACTCAATGAGCATGAGTTTGAGCAAGCTCTGGGAAATAGAGAGGGACAGGGAAGCCTGGCGTGCTGTAGTCCATGGGGTCGCAAAGGGTCAGACACAACTGAGTGACTGACAACAAATCTTCCTTACCATCCGTATCTCCTACAAGGACTCTCAGGAGTCCACTGCACTGCAAGTGGCTGGAATAAATAATTAGAGATTGTAACATGTACTCTGTAGGGAAATGAAGAGTGTGGGCTTCTCCTTGGCACCACAAGAGCAAAGAACAGAGCTTGCTGGGCTTATCAAGTGAGTGCCTTGGGGCCAGTGAAGAATGTGACAAGGAAGCAAAATCCCAGAAACATCATGAGATGAAGACTTTCCAAAAATAAGTCACCTGCAGTTTCAGGATAACACAGACAGCTTACCATCATGTAGGGGAATACTGTCGGCAACAAATTGCCAAGTTTTCTCCAGAACTCTGGGCATTGGACCAACACCCAACAGCCCACAGCTGGACCATATTCATCCATCAGTTAAGGTAAATTATTTCTCTTTTGAGAAGGGGAATCAGGACTAAACCCAAGGTCAAATACGTGATGAAGGAAGGGTGATGCAAGCCAGATGAGTGATCTGCTTCTCTACTGTTCTCTCTCTTATATCAATACACACACACGCCTCCATTGTACCTTGAGAAAGGCTTTTCCTTAGCAAATCTGCATACAACACACAACCTGTGAGGGAATAAAGAGTTATTATGTGAAAGGAAGCATCAGTGGGTGTCAATATCCAGGTAACGGACAAGGATGATGAGGCTTGTTCCAGGACAGGCAGTGCAACACAGTAACATGCCAATTAAATTAATAAAATTAAAGAAGTGAAAATTGAAAAGCAAGAAAAGTAGAGGGGGGAAAATCACCAAATAATTTTTTAAAAAGTCATTAGGCTCATTCACTGGCCATGTATTTCACTCTGAGCTTCGGGGTAGCCAGTGCCAAGAGGAAATAATGATTGATTACACAATCCACAGTATCTATGAGATGATAATAGACATACTAAAGCTAGTAACAGGGGTTTCCATTTACTAAAGGAGAAGGGCATGGCAACCCACTCCAGTATTCTTGCCTGGAGAATTCCATGGATAGTGGAGCCTGGTGGGCTACAGTCTGTGAGGTAGCAAAGAGTCAGACACTTCTGAGCGACTAGCACTTTTACTTTCTCACTTTCACAATTTCTAAGGACTTGTTCAACGCTCACACCAACCCGGTAACATAGGTACCATGATCCCCACTTTACAGTTACAGAAAATGAGGCACAGAAGGGTTGAAATCTTGCAAACAAGGTTCCAAAGGTGGAAGACAGTGATGCAGAGACTTAAACCCAGGCATCCTGTCTTGAAAACTCACATTCTTAACACTGTGTGACAGTATCTCCCAAACTAAAAACTGGAAAGAAACACAACTCCTAATCCTACATCCGGAGGGAGGGACCTCTCTTCCCAGGGCAGTAGGACAAAGCAATCAACATGCGTTAATGAACACAGTTCTCAGGGGCAACCACCGCAATGGAGCCACAGGTTCTAGGGTCCATTCGGTGACATGTCAGGACAGCATGTCATCCAACTTCAATTAGATAAACTTGATTAAGTGGGAGCTCAGAGCATTCTTGGATAAAGCTGTAACCTCCCTCAAAATGGTCTTTATGAATATTGCTTCTCTCAAAAAAGTCTTAGTGGGCTGCCATGAATTTATATATTTACTCCTCAACTAAAACCTGAAGCCAGCCTGTGCTATTACTGAAGCAATGCATGACAGGTTCTAGAAATAAGATGGAACCATGGGTTTTTTGTTGTTGTTTTTAAAAAAATCAGAGTTTAAAAGAAACAGGTGTCCATAAGCCTAGGAATTCTTCTCAAAAGTTATTTTATTTTTATTATTTTGGCCATGCTGCCCCAGCTTGTGGGATTTTTTTGTTCCCCAACCAGGGCTTGAACCCATGTCCCTGGCAGTGAAAACGCAGAGTCCTAACCGATGGACCACCAGGGAATCCCCTCAAAAAGCATTTAGATCATTATAACTCTTAGTCATCTTGATATTCCTGAGAGCTAGTACGTGGTAAAGTGAAAGCAGTGAAAGTGATATTCATTCAGTCGTGTCCGACTCTTTGAGACCCCAAGGACTGTAGTCCGTCAGGCTCCTCTGTCCATGGGATTTCCCAGGCAAGAATACTGGAGTGGGTTGCCATTTCCTTCTCCAGGGGATCTTCCCAACCCAGGGATTGAACCTGGGTCTCCCGAATTGCAGGCAGATTCTTTACTGTCTGAGTCACCAGAGTGCTGGTCTGTACATGGTAGGCACCTAATAAATGCCTTTTCAGAAACACAGATGATGAATTTCCCAAAGCTCTGTGCAGAATCTGGCCACAATAATTTTGCCTACATTTTTTTCTAACTGTAATATCCACTTAAACAATGAAAACAATCTCAATTGTTTTCAAAAACACCCAGCCCTGTCCTGATGTATTCCAAGATGAATCAGCTCCAAATGTGACAAAATCACTGAACATGTTCGTTTTCCTTATTATGGCTGAAAACTATAAGCCAGCTAAATGTTAATGAAGTCTCCTCTCAAATTATGGTTTTTGCTTTTAGAAAAGTTAGTCTTTTTTTTTTTTCTTTCTGGCAATAATTAAGATAGTAAAGCTAGTTGTCTATAAAGGTCATTCATGATTTATGAAAATAAAATATTATCATTTTCATATTGAAGGGAATTTATCTTTCTTCTTTCTTAGGAATTTGCTGCTGCTGTTTAGTCACTTAGTCATGATCGACTCTTTGCGACCCTGTGGACTGTAGCCCACTAGGCTCCTCTGTCCATGGGATTTCCCAGGCAAGAATACTGGAAGGGGTTACCATTTCCTTCCCAACCCAGGGATCAAACCCACGTCTCCTGGCAGGCAGATTCTTCACCACTGAGCCACCAGGGAAGCCCTTCTTTGGAACTGCAGAGAATTATTCAGTAGGACCAAGAGTAGTATGCCATCATTAAGACACAGGTTATAACGGAGTGGATGGTCCACTTTTTCCCCAAAGGAAACTTAAAAATTCTTTCACAAGATCGCTCTGTATCCTACTAAAGCTCCAGAACTGGAGAGAAGACAAAAGAAACCAAACCGTCAGGGATCAGAACCCACCCTCTGGAGCAGTATCTAAATATTCTTTGATTGTGACCCATAGTCATGACACCGTAACCCACCACATGTATATGCACACTTCATAAACCACATTTATCTCTACTGAGATACACTGGCCTTTTTCATTTCTATTCTATCTGATTCTGAAAAGGGTGGTGTCTGGGTTTAGAAAACTGACTCTATGATCCTTCAAAAGGTGATCCTGTAGCCTTTAAGGTGTTGGGGTAAAACCACTACCTGGGACCCTTCGTTTAGCTTGAAGTTACTACTCAACACTATGATGTGAGTGCCCGGTGTTCTGCAAAATGACCTGTGATCTGCAAAGACCCAAATTTCCTGAACATCCATCACATGCTAGACAGATTCTGCTTCAGAAAACAGTCATTATTTCATCTAATCCTCACAACCAGCATAAGACTATACTCTCAATGTGTGTGTGGATGCTAAATCACTTCATTTCAGTTCAGTTGCTCAGTCATGTCCAACTCTTTACGACCCATGAATCATAGCACACCAGGCCTCCCTGTCCATCACAAACTCCCGGAGTTCACTCAGACTCACGTCCATCGATCGAGTCAGTGATGCCATCCAGCCATCTCATCCTCTGTCGTCCCCTTCTCTTCTTGCCCCCCATCCCTCCCAGCATCAGAGTCTTTTGCAATGAGTCAACTCTTCGCATGAGGTGGCCAAAGTACTGGACTTTCAGCTTTAGCATCATTCCTTCCAAAGAACACCCAGGACTGATCTCCTTTAGAATGGACTGGTTGGATCTCCTTGCAGTCCAACACCACAAGGGACTCTCAAGAGTCTTCTCCAACACCACAGTTCAAAAGCATCAATTCTTCAGTGCTCAGCTGTCTTCACAGTCCAACTCTCACATCCATACATGACCATAGGAAAAACCATAGCCTGGACTAGACGGACCTTTGTTGACAAAGTAATATCTCTGCTTTTCAATATACTATCTAGGTTGGTCATAACTTTACTTCAGTAGCATCTAACTCTTTGAGACTGCATGGACTGTAGCCTGCCAGGCTCCCCTGTCCATGGGATTCTTCAGGCAAGAATACTGGAGTATTTCCTCCACCAGGGGATCTTCCTGACCCAGGGATCAAACTCATGTCTCTTACATCTTCTGCACTGGCAGGTGGGTTCTTCACCACTCGCACCATCTGGGAAGCTGACAGTTTCAATATCTGATCAAAGAACTCGTCACATAACAAACCCCACGCAAATGTCTGTCTCACCAAGCCTAAAGTCAAGAATCAATATCTTTTTTTCCCCAGGTATCAGTGTATTACCTCTCAGACCTAAATTCACTTTTCATTGCTTGCTCTGAGAAAATGTATGCAGACCCTTTGACTACGTGCCCTGTTCCACTTGACAAGTCTTTAAGCTTGGCCAGCAGAGGGTCCTGGAGAGGCAGGGCAGGAGGAAAGAGGGGGCTTGCAGAGCTCCCAGAAGGCTCCCAGCACACGGCTTCAGGAGCCCCAGATCCACAAGGTCAGGGCTATCTGGCTCCTCTAGCATGTGGTGGCCAATAGGGTCCAGCAGACAGCACTCACCCCTGCACCTTTCGGTGGCTCACCTCCCATAAATAGCTTTCCTGGCCACCCTAGAGGACACTTCCTCCAAGTTCCATGGCTGTGGCCCCACAGGGACTACCCTGCTGTTCACCACGTCCTGGATCTCAGCTCTGGGGGGAAATTCTCCTAGGACTTCATTTCTGCTTGGGAACAGTGGCTGCCTCACACACTTGCTATTACTTCTCTACTCTTCAGAACACTCTACCTATTTGCCAACCTCTCCATTCTAATCTGTTGTTATATTCTTTATGGATACATCCCTATATTTACAAATGTCAGTTTGATGTGGCCAAACATTTCACCCACATCACAGAGAGCTTGGTGTGGGGCCAGCAGTCCAAGCCAGATCTGCATCCAGAGTTCACACTCCTTCAAGCCTACACATCTCCACCCTTCAGGTTCCTCTGGTGGGGCAGAGAGTAACGAATCTGCCTGCAATGCAGGAGGTTCAGATTCAGTCCCTTGGTCTGGAAGATCCCCTGGAGAAGGGAATGGCAACCCACTGCAGTATTCTTGCCTGGGAAATCCCATGGACGGAGGAGCCTAGTGGGCCACATTCCAGGGGATTGCAAAGAGTCGGATAGGACTGAGCAACTAACACTTCATACTCACCCTTAACCCACCCTCATAAAGTAAGCAAATAACAACCTGAAATATTTATGTAATGACTGTTACATGAATTGCATTGTAAATAAGCTCCTGAAAGTACCCTTTCTAAGGAGCTAATGGAGGACAACCAAATGTTAATTTCTGCCAACATCCGCTGGATCATGGAAAAAGCAAGAGAGTTCCAGAAAAACATCTATTTCTGCTTTATTGACTATGCCAAAGCCTTTGACTGTGTGGATCACAAGAAACTGCGGAAAATTCTGAAAGAGATGGGAATACCAGACCACCTGGCCTGCCTCTTGAGAAACCTATATGCAGGTCAGGAAGCAACAGTTAGAACTGGGCATGGAACAACAGACTGGTTCCAAATAGGAAAAGGAGTATATCAAGGCTGTATACTGTCACCCTGCTTATTTAACTTATATGCAGAGTACATCATGAGAAACACTGGGCTGGAAGAATCACAACCTGGAATCAAGATTGCCAGGAGAAATATCAATTACCTCAGATATGTACATGACACCACCTTTATGGCAGAAAGTGAAGAGGAACTCAAAAGCCTCTTGATGAAAGTGAAAGTGGAGAGTGAAAAAGTTGGCTTAAAGCTCAACATTCAGAAAACGAAGATCATGGCATCTGGTCCCATCACTTCATGGGAAATAGATGGGGAAACAGTGGAAACAGTGTCAGACTTTATTTTTGGGGCTCCAAAATCACTACAGATGGTGATTGCAGCCATGAAATTAAAAATGCTTACTCCTTGGAAGGAAAGTTATGACCAACCTAGGTAGTATATTCAAAAGCAGAGACATTACTTTGCCAGCAAAGGTCCATCTAGTCAAGGCTATGGTTTTTCCAGTGGTCATGTATGGATGTGAGAGATGGACTGTGAAGAATGCTGAGCATGGAAGAATTGATGCTTTGAACTGTGGTGTTGGAGAAGACTCTTGAGAGTCCCTTGGACTGCAGGGAGATCCAACCAGTCCATTCTAAAGGAGATCAGTCCTGGGTGTTCTTTGGAAGGAATGACGCTAAAGCTGAAACTCTAGTACTTTGGCCACCTCATGCGAAGAGTTGACTCATTGGAAAAGACTCTGATGCTGGGAGGGATTGGGGGCAAGAGGAGAAGGGGACGACAGAGGATGAGATGGCTGGATGGCATCACCAACTCGATGGACATGAGTTTGAGTGAACTCCGGGAGTTAGTGATGGACAGGGAGGCCTGGCATGCTGCAATTCATGGGGTCGCAAAGAGTCAGGCACAACTGAGCGACTGAACTGGACTGAACTGAAGATACACATACATTTTCAACTGTTCTGACTTTAACAGGTTAAACTGACTTATATACTCAGGCAGTCATTCTCCTTGTTATAATTACAGTCCTTTTAAAGTCATTTTGTAAAAAGACTGTAATACTCCTCGAGGAGATTTCTGGAACATTTTTCTCATTTGTTCTAAATACAGAATGACCCCATTTAAGGCAGCCTTTATAAAATGCATAAAGTATTAAATGGGACTCTCTACAGAGAGGGCAAATCAAAAACTAAGTGAATTAATGTTATATGTTCTATTTTCCTAAAATACATGTAATCTCAGGTGGTCCTTTCCATTTATTTCAAATTTAGAGCTGTGAGATAAACGGCTGTAAACTACATTTTCAAAGGATAAACAGAAGCGAGCTATAATATACATAATTGTTTTAAGAGTGGGGAAAAAAATCTGCACCAATATAGCTAAGCCACTGCTTTCCTCTTCTAAATCAATCCCAGTGACTTCTGCATTTAATTGCCTGCCAACAACAAAAGCATATAATGCCTCTTAAACTTTGAATGCCCCACTGATGGTTAGTGAATCGGACAGTAAGCATTATAGAATGCACTTTTACATAATTTAGTCTAGCAAGCGGCTTTTACACATTGCACAGGCATTTAAATGGCTGATGCCATACTCATACATCATAAGAGGTGCTATCTGCCGATGGATGTATTTTATATAGTTCAAAGGAAATGAGTCATTTTGTTCTTAAAGTTTCTATAGCTTATCACATCGCATTCTTCATTTCATATCAATCTATTGGTTCCTTATTTTTTAAAAAGAACTGATTGTAAAACACAACCATGTATTTTTCCTATTCATCTCAAAATGTTTTTTTTTAATGGGTTAATAGTGTTATTTCCACTCCAAAATATTGTACTGCTACTGCTACTGCTGCTAAGTCGCTTCAGTCGTGTCCGACTCTTTGCGACCCCATAGACAGAACCTCACCAGGCTCCCCCGTCCCTGGGATTCTCCAGGCAAGAACACTGGAGTGGGTTGCCATTTCCTTCTCCAATGCATGAAAGTGGAAAGTGAAAGTGAAGTCGCTCAGTCATGTCCGACTTTTAGTGACCCCATGGACTGTAGCCTACCAGGCTCCTCCTTCCATGGGATTTTCCAGGCAAAAGTACTGGGGTGGGGTGCCATTGCCTTCCCCGAAAATATTGTACAGATGCAGCCAAATCATTAGTGACCTGACTGTCTCGGTTTTCCACGTACAGATCAGTAGCTCAGAGAGGACTTAATTAAATCACTTGTACGAATTCTTTGCAAATTCGAATCTCCCTGAATATCACACTGGTGCTTCTATCCTCCACACCGATATTGAAAAATACAACATGAAAAGCCGCTGTCTGCCTCTACCAATGCAACAGGAGTAGGAAAGGAAAACTAAATGATGAAAGATATCTGCAAGAACTGGCCAGGGCAGATTGAAAAATCCAGATCAGTAGTTATCACCTCATCTCTGGAACCACCTGTGTCCAGAGTCCCAGGTGGGGACTGAGGTTCTCAGAGTGGTTCCCTCTACTTAGAAATACCCAGGCCCCACCTCTGACCTACAGAATCAGAAACTCTGGGGTGGGACCAGAATCAGCACTCTGTGCTTTAGCAAGCCAGTTGTTGTTCAGTTGCCAAGTCGTGTCTGAGTCTTAGTAACCCCATGAACTGCAGCACACCAGGCTCCCCTGTCCTCCACTATCTCCTGGAGTTTGCTCAAATGCATGTCTATTGAGTCAGTGACGTTATCTAACCATCTCATCCTCTGCCTGACCCCTAGATAATTCTGATGCACACTTAGGTTTGATAACCATTGTTCTAGTCTGACCTATTTAACCAGAATCTTCAGGAATCTGTCTGTGTTCTTAGGAAAAAAGGTCTCAGAACAAACTAATCTTTGACCCATTTTAGAAAAGTGCTCTAGATCAGTAGTTTCAGTTTTAGGAAGGTAAAGATAACTTCAGTTTTTTTAAAAAGCCACAACCTTTTATCCGGTCATGAAAAAGAATGAAATAATGCCATTTGCAGCAATATGGATGGCCCTAGCGATTATCATAGAGAGCAAAGTAAGTCAGACAGAGAAAATGATACATGTTATCACATATACATGGAATCTAAAAAAGAAATACAAATGAACTTATTTACAAAACAGAAATAGACTCACGGACATAGAGAACAAATTTACTGTTACCAAAGGGGAAAGAAGTGGGGGGGGGTGGTGGGGCGGGGTGGATAAATTAGGAGTTTGGAATTAATGTATACACATTATTATATATAAAATAGATAAACAACAAGGACCTACTAGATAGCACAGGGACCTACTGTATAGCATCTCCCCTATAGCACAGGGAACTGTACTCAATATCTTGTATTAACCTATAATGGCAAAGAATCTGAAAAAGAATATATATTACATAAATATATATATTATATAACTGAATCACTTTGCTGTACACATGAAACACAACATTATAACTTAACTATGCTTCATTTTATAAAGCTAAATAGACATTCTGAGTATTAAGATTTTTAAAACATAAATTAAAAAAAGGTACAACCATCTCATCTTATTTATAAATTATATCATGTAGTACTCCACATATTCAGAGTATTAGACACACATATAATTGACCTTTTAAAGTACAAACTACAAAATAAATTTAATTGAAGTTCAATTATTTTCTTCCATACATCAACAGATTGTGTATTATATGCCTCAAAGGGCATGGAGAAAGCCTTTCAGAGATCACTGCTCTAAATAAGTCTTTTTAAGTCATAAATGTCTCTCAGGTGAATAAGGGCAACAGAATAACACTGCTTGATCAAAGTGCTGAATTCTATTTTCTAATTTCATGCTAAGAAACTCTCTATCCGTAATTTTTCTCCTAAGTGGAACTACTCAACAAGAAGAGATACCCTGGGTGGAAAACGATCCTGGGTGTTGGTCAGAGAGACCCAGGAAATTAATAAAGGACAGAATTTAATTTTATGCCCTGTAATGCTCCTGCCAGTTTAGTATGATTTACAAATCCATCTCTTGATGATTTTATTAGCATAAAATCATTATCTGGGACAGCTGATAAAATAAACTCCAGAACTCACCCACAGGCAGTACAGCCAAGCTGTATTATCCAGCTTAAAACAGCCAGCCAATGGTTTATTTTCACTGATTAATCCAAACTCAACTAAATATATTTCCCTCCATGAACATTTTTTTCTACATGTCCCATTTGGTGGGTAGAATCAAATCATGCATAAGGAAAAAGTCAATACAATTTCCTCTATCCTCTTGGTAAAACGTTATCCCAATTTCCTGTCGTTAGAAGTACTTATTCTACAACAAAAACTGGGAACTTGTGAGGCTCACTCAACTCAATTGGAAACTGAGGCCCGGATTCATGAAGTCCTGGACCTGTCAGCTACCTCTTCTATCTTTGGACATGTCACAGATTGTGTGTCTAGATTGAATGTAAAAAGGAAATACACACATCATAGGTACAATTAGCATGCACGGTTTCAACCATGAAAATAGAAGTCTTTCCTTCAGCCCAGGAACCTCAAAAGCAGGTGCCTCAGTGGGTGAACATCAGTCACTGTTCCTTCATCTTGCACACCTCCTAATTGCATGCATCTCACTGGGCTCAGCATCACCCTCATGTTTAAAGATGTGGAGCCTTTGAGACACAGGATGCTGGTCCCCCACCTAGAAGTTCCTGAAGGATGTTCAGGGGGCAATTCTGCCCCTGAGCACATCCCGGAGGATTTATTTATGCCTACAGAAGATATGACACTTTCATAATGTTTATTATCCATCCCCCTGGGAGAGGGTGGACTTGTTGGCAGATGAGAAAGTGCGCTCACTGTTAGGATAAGATGATGAACATCAAAGGGGACCACAGCCATGCGTGGGCCTGGGATCTGAAACAGGAAATGAAAGTGCCAGGCAGTTTTGTGTGGATGCTGCCAACGCTGGTGATGGACCACAGGCCAGAGGCTCAAGCCAAAACCCTGTGAGTCAACCATGAGTCCTCCCAACACCTTCCCTTCCAAACAATTTCCTGAAACTTTCTCCTATGCAACTCCCATCCCCTGCACACCACACATGGAGTTTCAGCTCACATTCCCACTAAACTTGGCCCACCCTCTTATGTCTGGACTCTGATCTCTCCAGTTTATCCCAAACACAGCCAACAAGCTTGCCTTTCATAAAACACACGGCTAAAAACGGCTGTTCAAACTCCCTGTTTAAATGACTCTAGGGCAGCTCGCTGCCCATAGGATAATGTGCAAATGTTATCACATGACCAAGGAGGTTTTCCAGACTTGACCCCCATCTACCTATTTATCTTAATTTCCTGCCACCATTTCCCTTCCAGAGTTGTTGTTTGTTATTCAGTCACTCAGTCGTGTCTGGCTTTTTATGACCCCATGGACTGCAGCATGCCAGCCTTCCCTGTCCTTCACCATCTACCGGAGTTTGCTCAAACTCACGTCCATTCAGTTGGTGATGGCCATCCAATCATCTCATCCTCCTTCATCTCCTTCTCCTCCTACCCTCAATCTTTCCCAGCATCAGGATCTTTTCCAGTGAGTCAGCTCTTATAATCCTGCAATTTCTGACTGTCTGCAGACCCACCTAAGCGATGCTGCTGCCCATGTGTCCCACATTAGTCCCTACATCCCCATCCCAGAGTCTGATGCCAGACTCCATTCGTGGCTGTTCAAATCCTAGCTCACAGGTCACCTCTCCTGGGGGCCTGTTTCAGGGATAAAAATCAATCCCTTCCAGATTGGCTGGGTACCATCACTGTGAGATATACAGGTCACAGGTCATACTGCCCACAGGCCAATACGACTACGGCCTCTGTGTCTTCTCTGCTGGATTGTGAGCTTCTATGGGCTTGGGAAGCTCTTGTCAACTCTGGAAGCTCTTGTCATCTCTGCATTCCCAGTCCTACAAAGATGCCTGCTACTCCTTACAGACCTGATGGGTTCAACAGAATCTCGTAAAGATTTTTCTAACAAAAGCAAGATGGAAAGCTGTTTACTTTTCTATCTTCATCAGAAACATTGAAAAAGAAATGCTTAAAAATTTTTTTTGGAGAATAGGTGTTTTGGGGCTTCCCTGGTGGCTCAGTGGTAAAGAACACGCCTGCCAATTCAGGAAACGGGGGTTCAAACCCTGGGTCAGGAAGCTCCCCAGTAAGGAAATGGCAACCCACTCCAGTGTTCTTGCTGGAAAATCTCATGGACAGAGGAGTCTGGTGGGCTATAGTTCATGAGGTTGCAAAGAATCAGGCATGACAGCAACTAAACACACATAGGTGCTTTACAATGCTGTGTTAGTTTCTGCTGTACAGCAGTGGATCATTTATACATATACACATCAGATCAGATCAGATCAGTCACTCAGTCGTGTCTGACTCTGCGACCCCATGAATTGCAGCATGCCGGGCCTCCCTGTCCATCACCAACTCCCGGAGGTCACTGAGACTCACATCCATCGAGTCAGTGATGCCATCCAGCCATCTCATCCTCTGTCGTCCCCTTCTCCTCCTGCCCTCAATCCCTCCCAGCATCAGAGTCTTCTCCAATGAGTCAACTCTTCGCATGAGGTGGCCAAAGTACTGGAGTTTCAGCTTTAGCATCATTCCTTCCAAAGAAATCCCAGGGCTGATCTCCTTCAGAATGGACTGGTTGGATCTCCTTGCAGTCCAAGGGACTCTCAAGAGTCTTCTCCAACACCACAGTTCAAAAGCATCAATTCTTTGGTGCTCAGGCTTCTTCACAGTCCATCTCTCACATCCATACGTGACCGCTGGAAAAACCATAGCCTTGACTAGATGGACCTTTGTTGGCAAAGTAATGTCTCTGCTTTTGAATATGTGATCTGGGTTGGTCATAACTTTCCTTCCAAGGGGTAAGCATCTTTTAATTTCAAGGCTGCAGTCACCATCTGCAGTGATTTTGGAGCCCCCAAAATAAAGTCTGACACTGTTTTCACTGTTTCCCCATCTATTTCCCATGAAGTGATGGGACCAGATGCCATGATTTTCGTTTTCTGAATGTTGAGCTTTAAGCCAACTTTTTCACTCTCCACTTTCACTTTCATCAAGAGGCTTTTGAGTTCCTCTTCACTTTCTGCCATAAGGGTGGTGTCTAAGGGTAGTGTCATCTGCATATCTGAGGTTATTGATATTTCTCCCAGCAATCTTAATTCCAGGTTGTGATTCTTCCAGTCCAGCGTTTCTCATGATGTACTCTGCATATAAGTTAAATAAGCAGGGTGACAATATTGACGTATTCCTTTTCCTATTTGGAACCAGTCTGTTGGTCCATGTCCAGTTCTAACTGTTGCTTCCTGACCTGCATACAAATTTCTCAAGAGGCAGATCAGGTGGTCTGGTATTCCCATCTCTTTCAGAATTTTCCACAGTTTCTTGTGGTCCACACAGTCAAAGGCTTTGGCATAGTCAATAAAGCAGAAATAGATGTTTTTCTGGAACTCTCTTGCTTTTTCCATGATCCAGCGGATGTTGGCAATTTGATCTCTGGTTCCTCTGCCTTTTCTAAAACCAGCTTGAACATCTGGAAGTTAACGGTTCACATATTGCTGAAGCACATACCATCTCTTTTAAAAATTCCCTTCCCATTTAGGTCACCAAAGAGCACTGAGTAGAGGTGTCTGTGCTATACAGTAGGTTCTCATTAGTTATCTATTTTATACATAGTATCCATAGTGTGTATATGTCAATCCCAAACTCCCAATTCATCCCACCTCACTTTCTCCCTCTGCTATACATACATTTGTTCTCTATATATGTGACTCTATGTACAATGGAATATTACTCTGATATAAAAAGGAATGGAATAGTGCCATTTGCAGAGACAAAGATAGAGATTATCATAAAAAGCTAAGTAAGTCATGAAAAGTTAAGTAAATCATAAAAAGATAAGTGTCATAATACTGCTTATATGTGGAATCTAGAAAAATGGTACAGGTGAACTTATTTGCAAAGCAGAAAAACATATACAAATGGACTCTACACTCTAAGTACTATGGCTGCACCAAGGGAAGAAGACATGCTGCTTTGGGAAGCTCCCACCTCTCTGATCTGAGTCCTGGTATCTCTTTTCTCATCTCACTCTGTGCTGGGCGTTATGTTGGACCTTGTGTGGAGGAAAAATGAAGGCTACAGGGAAGATGTGGACGATCATAAAGATGACCTGATCCTCCAGGAAGGTCACTAGGGGAACAGAAAGCAGTTACAAAGGAGAAAGATGAACACTGCTACAGGAGCCAAGAGAAAGAACCGAAAATTCATCTTGAAGACATCCTGTCCTCAAATGCGCCAGAGAAAAAGAAAACTGAAGTCTTCAACAAAAGGCAAGAAGCTGAGCTATCCAGGGCCTGTTATTCTAAGAATGTGCATAATAAGGCTGTTTTTTGGCAGACCTCAGCGTAAGTCAACAAAAAAACCAAGGGATTTTCTGGGTATTGTACTGGAACTCTGGTTTAATGCTTCAATCGCTCGTGTTTGATTTTATGTTCCAAACATAAAAAGAATGTTAATGATTACATGTTCTGTATCTTTCAAATTTATGGAACATAAAAGCGTTGAATACTTACTCAACATCAAACTTCAATTCTCAGGCCATAAAGAAAGTACACTTTGAAGAAAACTAATTCATCATATAATGTTTTAAATTGGGAAGCTGCGTAACTCCGTGCAAAATTCTCGAAGAACGAGACGTACAGAGCACAGAAAGCACCGCGATTCTCCCTGATCATTCTACGTGACCAATTAGTTGCTCAAACACAGGGAACTAAGCACATTAACCCTTCTCAAGGTCAACCCAACTGGAGTGTCTCTCTTTTTAAACTGTTTCCTCAATATACAATGTATTCTTTTCACAGGTTCGAACTAAAGCGAAAAGGTGGTATAAAAGGGGGGAACCCTGGACCACGAGGGCCCAGTTTTGTGCGTGCCTGTGTGGCTTCAGGAAAACTGCCAGCTGGCAGTGTGGAGATATTAGGCGAAGAATAACATTTGCCACCAGAAAGACCTAAGGTGAGTTCCCACTCTGTCAACTTAGGAGCTTTTCTCATCTATTCAGCTGTACTCAACTACCTTCTAGCACATTATAAGGATTAAACAACTTTGTATATAAGTGCATGTTTATATACATACACATACATATTATGCTATCTACCTATCTACCAGTTACCTACCTTCCTATCAGGTAAACAAGTCAATGCCGGCTCCCTTTCTCTAGCGTCCTGATCTAGACAACATAGCCTGGAGGAACTAGACTGCTGGTTTTTCACACTGTGATACTCAAAACCTTTAGGTTGTGAAGGTTCTTCCAGACCCACTCCAGGTCTTTCTAAAACCTTTCTAAAAGCCTGCTATGTTCAACTTTAATTTATTTTAAATGTTGAGGTTCCAACTTTAAAAAGACTTGTATGATCAAAAACTGTTTAACAGTGTTTAACAAATCCAGGTCAAAATGATGCCTAAGATAACACAGTGGATGGAGCCTTGAACAACACAGGTTTGAACCATATGGGTCCACTTCTACCTGGATTTTTTTTCCAGTAGTAAATACTACAATTCCCCCAGTGGCTCAGGGGTAAAGAATCCGCCTGCCAATGCAAGAGACATGGGTTTGATCTCTGGGTGGATAAGATCCCCAGGAGAAGAAAATGGCAACCCACTCCAGTATTCTTGCCTGGAGAATCCCATGGACAGTGGAACCTGGTGGGCTATAGTCCATAGGGTCACAAAGAGTTGAACATGTCTTAGCAACTAAACAATGACAGCAATTACTACAGCACTATATGATCTGGCCTGGCTAGTTGAATCTAGGGGACCAGAGATATAGATGAACCTCATATACAGATGATCCCCGGATATGGAGGGCCCACCATAAATCATACCTGGATTTCCAAGTGTGTGTAGGGTCAGTGCCCCTAACCACCTGCCAGCCCATGTCACTCAAGGGTCAGCTGTATTTCCATTGTAAAAGTATACATTCTATTACTTCTTGCTCTTCTCAAATATAATACTTCTTTATCAGGAACACAATGGAGGTTTAAATGTGTTGGTGTATATCCAAGGTGTCTGGCTGGGGACAGGGGGTGGAAATGGTGATTATAATATAAAATGAAATAAGATCATGTTACGTCATGTAAGTGAAAGGATGGCTGAGGCCAAGGTTAAAGAGAGACGAGAAGGTTAAGGACAAGGAAATGAGGAGGAAAAAGAAGCCCCATTGATGTGAACATGTATGTGAGGTCTGGGAAGAGCAAAGACACAAAATCACAGGACCAGGCATCCACTATTCTCAACTCTATGTGGGCTAGGACGGATTTGGGGTGTTGTTCCTATTCAAGCAAACCCCCCCAAAGATTACATCATCTGTGCTGAAAGAATCATTTGAGAACAACCAATATAATTTTAGTAGGACTCTCCTCAACAGACCCTATCTGCGGCATCTGCAGACTCATGTCTAAAATTATCTGAACCAGTGGATATTCTTCAGTCTAAGAGGCTCAAAATCTAAAACTCAAGCAAACACTAACCAACACATATTCACAAAACTGGTTCTCTAATGATACCCTCTCCAAAAAATATTTATTGAGACCTATCATGTGCAGCCTAAGCAAAAAACCCACAAGTACAAATAGTAAAATGTGAGATAGTTCTTATCTTGATAAAGGTAACATTAGAAATGGAAAATGCTGATGGGGAAGTGTTCCAAAAAAGAAGGTAATATCAAGGTCAATGACTCCATAATATGCCTGGGATGAGCCCTATTTGCTTTAGAAATGATTCATTGGGATATTTTTAATATAAATGCAGGAGAGTGGAGAATTCTGCTTCTCATGAGACATTTCGTTTTCAATCTGGATGAGTTATCTTAAGAAGCTGTGATCACTGGGATTAGTTAAAGTGTTGTGTGGAGTTGTTTTGAATAATCTGAGTGTGTAATTTTGCACTTAATCACACATGGCCTGGGTTTCTCTTTCTTATGGAATGCTCTTCAGTAAGCTAACTGTTGGCCTTGGCACTTGCCCATACAGACAATATCTCACAGAGCAATGGGTACCCCATGAATAGAGAATAAAATCCTTGTGGATCAATAGAATATTGTCTGAGCTTAAAAAAGAGTAATCCTTCATAGGACCAGATGTTTGCCTAGAGGAAACGTCACAGACGAGTTTAATTTCTGTAACATTTTAAGCCAATGATTAAATATGGGACTTCAGAAGTCTAACCTCACTGTCAAGAACGACTGCAGTAACAAGTGGATCCCTCAGCCTTGACCAGCTGAGAAATACATTCCTGATCAGACCTCCCTTCCCCTCAGAGTTAATGCATACCATTCATGGCACTTACGTTGCCAAGATCAACCAGATGCCCACTTCCCCTTGGCTTCAGGAAGAAAAGAGGGAGGAAGTACCACTTTTCACCTGTACACTTGACTGACATGAAAGCTCTTAGGCTGGGAGTAAAAACCAGGTTGCATCAATATCAATTTTTTCTTCATAAATTTCAGAAAGATACTTATCAAACAAATGTAGACATGACCTTTGCTGCAGGAGAGCAACTTGTGGCACTGTTACTAAAAATTCTCAGTGAAGACCTTCATTCTATGGAACTTTAATACATTGCTAACTTCAAAATTAAAAAAGTAAAACTCAGGGGAAACCAGACGATTTAATTAGGTCAGGGAAAAACTGTCTTTAGGAAAAAGAAACCTATTAGAGATAACTTATGAAATCTCTGGCCTGGCGTGCTGCGATTTATGGGGTTGCAAAGAGTCGGACACGACTGAGCGACTGAACTGAACTGAACTGAACTGATGAAATCTCTAGATCCATCATGCCTTGTATCTCCTTTAAATCCTGAGATATTCACCCAAACATAAATCCTGACTTATTAATACAAAGAGGGTGACAAGACTTCCCTCTCCTCACGTGTTATAGCCAGGTTCCTGTAATGTAAACTTCCCCCATATCACAAAATGTTTCTTGGCTTCCCTGATAGCTCGATGGGTAAAGAATCCACCTGCAATGCAGGAGACACAGGAGTTGAGGGTTTAATCCTTGGGTTGGGAAGATCTCCTGGAGGAGGGCATGGCAATCCACTCCAGTATTCTTGCCTGCAGAAGCCCATGGACACAGGAGCCTGGCGGGCTATAGTCCATAGGGTTGCAAAGAGTCTGAGCAACTAAGTTCACACACCAAAAAAAAAAAAAAAGGTTACTGCTCTCCCACATTCTGGCTACAGCACTGTTCTCATTGTTTTATATTATTTTCTTCTAGCTCAGTGATTCTTAAAGTTTATGCAACTTATGGATCCTTTTGAGACTCTGAACAGAGCTATCCATGAGCTGTCTGCCTGGACAAACAGAGGACATGCAAATGTATCTGATCACTCCCCGGGTTTATAATCCAGCATTTACAATCCAGCATACAATCCTTTGAGTAAAGTGTAGGTCACTGACCCAGCATCAGAATCACCCGGAGAGCTTCCTAAAGCACAGACCCCAAGCCCCACCCAGACCTACAGAATCAGAACCTCAGGCTGTGACAAGGGGACTGGATTTTCAATCTTCCTGGTGATGCCACCACCACAGTCTGAAGGGCAGGAAAGACCCCCTGCCATGGCCATTTTCCTTGCCTGTCCTGGCATCGGCTGGTTCTGAAATCCATACTCCCATGGCTTTCACCTGCCTTTCTCCTGAGGAGCCCAGTCTCTACCGTCATTTCCACACAACCAAAGGGCATCTCTGCCTGCATGTCACCTGCTCTGCACACCAGGTCTGGTACACACGACCACCCGGCCCCACACATAGCAGGCTCCTGGACTCAAGTGAACATTCTCAGAGGACATGTCCTGCCCACCCTCCTGGCAGACTCTTGTCACTCGTCCATGAAGACTCACCACTCCCCAGGGTGCCAGTTCTCCCTCTCGCCCACCATTCTTGGCTTGCTAGATCTTCACTGAATGCCCACAACCCTCCCCTGTAGGAAGCCACCTCCCTTTGCACTCTGGACAGCACATACTTGTGCGCTGGTCTCCCTAATCACGTGACAAGCACATCGACCTTATTACAGAAGCTGGGGCCTGGCAGCCGGCTGCCTAGGGTGGCCACCCCTTAACTATCTGTAGTAAGTCTGGAGGATGGCCAACTGACATTTCTACCCAGGCCCACAGATCACTCAAAGTACTATGCAAGTAAGGAAACAGGTTGGGGGTTTGGCTGATTTATGAAACACCCTCCAGTCAGCCTCCAGCAACCCCAAATCCATACCAGAGTTCTGTGCAGCATGGACACTGAGAGGCAAGAATCAGAATCCTGACCCTCAATTTTAATCTTGTTAACAATGCAGGACACGTATGTGACCAATGACAACTCACCATTGTAACAATGGAGGACCATGGATATCTAAGGTGATGGATATCTAAGGTGATCACTAAGGTGATGGAGGACCAGAGATGACTATGGTGATGGAGGACCAGAGATCACTAAGGTGATGGAGGACCAGAGATCACTAAGGTGATGGAGGACCAGAGATCATTAAGGTGATGCAGGACCAGAGATCACTAAGGTGATGGAGGACCAGAGATCACTAAGGTGATGGAGGACCAGAGATCACTAAGGTGATGGAGGACCAGAACTAAGGTGATGGAGGACCAGAGGACTATGGTGATGGAGGACCAGAGATCACTAAGGTGATGGAGGACCAGAGATCACTAAGGTGATGGAGGACCAGAGATCACTAAGGTGATGGAGGACCAGAGATCACTATGGTGATGGAGGACCAGAGATCACTAAGATGATGGAGGACCAGAGATCACTATGGTGATGGAGGACCAGAGATCACTAAGGTGATGGAGGACCAGAGATCACTATGGTGATGGAGGACCAGAGATCACTAAGGTGATGGAGGACTATGATCATTCAGAGGTTATTTCAAATCAGGAAGGACAAGAGAGAGAATTTGTGGAGGAAAAAAAAAACATTTAAAGATGTGGCTGGGAAGATGGCTCCAGTCTTGAGGGGCAGATAGAGGACTTCTGGAGAACACAAACCCAGAGAGGGAGGGGCCCAGCAAGAAGGCCTCTTACTAGATGCGCATGGACTCAAGTTCACTGCAGCACGAACAGCATAAAGGAGGACTGAAGCCCAGGCTGCAGAGGCCGAGCAGGGCAGAATAAGCCCAGACTGGGGTCCTCCCAGGGCAAGAATGGGGTGACCACACTGCCACATTCATGATTCCATGCGGTCAGTACAACCACCGGGTGACTAAGAAAGGAAAAACCGTTATTCCAGTTCACAGACAGTGGAAGAGGGAGACCACTGCTCTGACAGAGGCAGATGACAGCGAAGGTGAACGTGACCCTTCATTCCCCAGCTCCTCAAGGCAGGTGTCCTTAGCGTATACTTGTAACACGTGATTATAGCAGAATAACTGCTCCATAGACACACCTTCATTTACACTATTTAAGTTAACTGCATCTTTACTAAAATGGACACGTTAGATGTCAGTCTTGGATTTTATCCCCAAAGAGCACTGAAGATCTTTATAGACTCATTAAATAAATATTTGATGACAACAGAAACAAGTTAAATAAAGAAAGACACGGAGAAGTGAGATTTATTTCTACAAACAGACATCAGAGAAAATTCACTCCTAGAATCAACTACCAATAATTCTGTTGAGCAAATCAATCTGTGACAAACGGAAGTATGTTAAGGAAGAGTGCTTAGGGGGTAAAAAACGTGGTAGCAGGCGTGTTTACAGGAAGATACAAAGATGCACAGATTTAACTGCTTGTTTGTTTTTCCATTTGCATAAGAAATCAGATCTTGCACTGGAAGCAGCCACGAAGACCCTCAAGAAAACACAGATACAGTGGCAGGGTGCTGAGAGATCAAATCTCCCTTCAAAATTGGAAAGAGATGCTGGGATTCGAGAAAGGAAATTAACATCAGAGCTTGAAAGAGCAGCTCAGGAGGAAGAAAATGATGATGGTTGGTCAAAAAAGGACAATAAAATATGGCAGTCTAATAATGACAGAGGAAATGAAGACAGATCTTACAAAGAACCCAAAATGGAACAATCTGTGCAAGCGAAACTCTAAAGAAAGCTATGTTTGTGTTGAAACGGATATGACCAGAATATCTCAAAACTCCTATTCTTCAAATTCTTACCTTAGCCTTCCACATAGAAAGGGGCAGATAATTGCAAGGGGACTGAAAATTTTTGCAAAACTGGAAGAACACAAAGATAACTAATTGCATCCTATCATTTGGTAAGGCAGGATTTTCTACATTATAAAAGGGCTGGTCAAAAACTGGGCCACCAATATTTAAGAAAAACAGATGGGGACAGTGTAGAGTGTTTTCACCTTATTCTGTTTTAAATCAGTTTAAAAACCAAATGATACACATGGCACCAGACTCTTGCACTGTCCTCAAATCCTGCGTCAGCTCTGGACCCATTTCTCTGACTCTGACACGTGGGCCCTTCTCTCGAGAGCAGTAAGAACACCTCTATCCACACTCTGAAAGGTATATGTGGGTGCTCAGTCCCTCAGCTCTGTCCAACTCTGTGAGCCCAAGGACTGTAGTTTGCCAGGCTCTTCTATCCATGGGATTTTCCAGGCAAGAATACTGAAGTGGGTTGCCATTTCCTTCAGGGGATCTTCCTGACCCAGGGATGGAACCTGTGTCTCTTATATTGCAGGTGGATTCTTTACCACGGAGCCACCTGGAAGCCCTACTCTGAAAGGGTGTGTTGCCACTTTCTTATTCTTCTCACTTCTGGTCCTTCTCACTATAGGAAAAAACATACAACATGATGATTGGCAAGATCATAATATCTACCTCCTCCAAGGACCTCCGAGATGAAAAGCCAAGTTTGTCCTCTTCTTTGTTAAGTCCTAAATTTCAGGACTTTGTTAAGTCCTAAATTTCCCTAAATCAGCCCTAAATTTCCCTTTTCACCTCTCATGGG
Organism: Tragelaphus eurycerus; assembly: GCA_935064755.1. Taxonomy (NCBI): domain Eukaryota; kingdom Metazoa; phylum Chordata; class Mammalia; order Artiodactyla; family Bovidae; genus Tragelaphus; species Tragelaphus eurycerus. Next base: position 23,262,692 of record CAKXYN010000023.1, read on the forward strand.
CCTACCATGACTATCTGGATGTTCTCCTTGTTACCCAGGCTAATCTCTGATTTGTCTGCTTTTTCACTGACAATACTACCCCTTGCTGTAGGGGAGGGACATGTCCTCCACTGCAACCAATGGTTGGATTTGTCTACCATCTTCAGACTCTTGATCCTAAATATTACAAGGCATAGCCTGGTCAATTTAAATGAAGAGCAACTCATGAGAAAGGTAACTAAGACTGCATATCTGGGAGATCCAGGCTCTGACAGTGACCTAAAGAGGTGACACAGATGGGATCAGACGCCGGGGAAGTCGGCCGAGGACCACTGGACTCTCACGCCCTCTGCCCTCTGCCCAAGCCACACAGGGAATCATCTCTAACTCACCCCCGACCCCTTCCCCGGCCATTCCTTCAGGTTCACATTTCCTGTGACAAGCTTCCAGTTGGCTACATGTCCTTATGTCCACATTCAGCTGCCAGGAGAGGACAGGGGCCCTCTTCCCCATCCTAGGGAGGGAGTGTGCCTCCTTCTTGCTCTGAGATCCCCCCAAACCATTGGTGTCCACTCCTGCTGCTTATTTCTCCAGAGAACAAACTGGAAAGAGGAAAGCAGCCCTGCAGCAAAGAGGCTGTCTATCACAGGCAGTGCAACTCCCCAACCAACCGAAGGACATGTGGCCTCGTCTTCAAGTGGCACAGCTGCCTAGCGGTTACCCCTGCTGTCCTGATGCCAAGACAGCAGCCTGGCATCTCAGGACTTCAAGGAAAGGAAGCCAAGGGAGGAGCCAGAGTATGGTCTATGGTGAGTGATGCGAGTGTCTGTTTGTTCACTATTTACACTCTTTGTGACCCCATGGATTGTAGCCCGCCAGGCTCCTCTGTCCATGGAATTCTCCAGGCAGAAATACTAGAGTGGGTTGTCACTCTCTTCCCCAGGTGATCTTCCCAACCCAGGGATTGAACCCAGGTCTCCTGCATTGCAGGCGGATTCTTTACTACCCGAGTCACCAGGGAAGCCCACAATTTACATTCTCATTCAAATATTCACCTGAACTATATGTCTGTATTTGTTCTAGATTCAACCACCCAGAAGATGACAACGACCATACTCTATGAAACTCTGCCTACAAATAAAACACAAGAAGTGGGGATGAATGGCATAGGGTCTCTTTAAAATACTTCATGCAAGACTCTGTACAGTGTTACACACAGAAAGATCCTTAGTAGTCATTCATTGCTGACAAAACTGCCTAGTATAAGACGAAAAAAATATAAAGAAGAAACAGAAAACCAGAACATAACCGTACAACCCTGGTTAAGATTGTAAATGTCCACTAATCGATATTCAACATGATGTTCTTAGACATTTTCACACACTTGAAATATAAGCTTGTCATTTTGGAAAATAAAAAAGAATAAAAAGGAATACTGCACCATTAAAGACGTACTGGGCAGACATACAGCTCATGCGTGAACAGTTTTGTTAGCTGTGCCAAAATGAAATAGGAGGAGATGGGCCAAAGAGAAGGAAAGGAAAAAAAAAAAAAGTGAGTGCAGCCAAAAAATCCAACAGTGCAACGGGTCCCAAAATGAAAGAGTATGCATACAGCCAAAAAGAAAATAGATTTATAAATTAAGCCAACAGAAAATGGTGTGATTCCACCAAAAATACGAGTGCATAAAGCCAAAACAAAATTATGTGAACGATGTTTAAAAAAAAAAAATAACAAAACGGCAATTTAAAGAGAAGCAAATCTAACCATTTGAAATGCCTTAAAGGTTGGCCAACAAAGCTGGTGTGTAGCCGTATTCGAAGTAACTCACTCTGTGGATTTAAACCCTGGGTATATTACACACAGGGAATGAGAAGGGAATTTGATACCACTGATCCTCTGCTATGTGGCTTTGACTTTGACACACCTCACTGAACACTCATGCTCAACAACCCTCCCATAAGGAAGGACGGTGCTCCTTCAACTGAGGAGCAAAGGAAAGCTGGCAGAGGTAAGTTCTCAAGATGTATGAGCAAGTCAGTAACAGGAACTAGCTGTCAAATCAACACGTGTCTGTTTTCAAAACTTACCCACCCTGTTTTTTATTTCTTTTCATGAGTGTTGGATGGATACAGAGATCACTGGTTACCTCTCCAAGGACGTTTTACAAAATCACTGATTTCCAAACATGTTCAATCATATTTATACAGGTAGAAAAAGAGCTGTGCTTAGATGCTTAGTGGAGTTCGATTCTGTGTGATCCCATGGACTGTAGGACCAGAAAAAAGAGCTGTATTCTATGCCAAACCAGCTTAAACTCTCTTCTAAACCAAAGATTAAGAGGTGTTAGAAAATTAAGAATATTGACAAAAAATAAACAAGCAAGATTTGAAGTCAAGAGCATCTATTTAAGTAACTAATAAAGTTAGCAAGATCACTTTCTGCCAAGTGGTCACAGCTAAGAGGCCAAAGGACATCTGAACTGGGTAGGTAGTCTTCTCTGAGGATTATTTTCTGAGGCCCACACATTCATGTCCAACCTTAATAAACCCTAAAAAAAAAACCATTACTGTCAGATGGTCGTTGTGATAAGAACCTGCCTGCCAATGCAGGAGATGTCAGAGACAGGGGTTTGATCCCTGGGTTGGGAAGATCCCCTGGAGAAGGGCATGGCACTCTATTCGAGTATACTGATTGGAGAATCCCATGGACAGAGGAGCCTGGTGGGCTATAGTCCACAGGGTTGCACAGAGTCAGACAAAACCGAAGCGACTTAGCATACACACATGTCATATTTCCTGGGCTTTCCCAGCGGCTAAGCAGTAAAGAATCTGCCTTCACTGCAGGAGACACAGGAGATGCGGGTTCAATCCCTGGGTCAGGAAGATGCCCTGGAGGAGGGCATGGCAACCCACTCCAGTATTCTTGCCTGGAGAATCCCATGGACAGAGTAGCCTGATTGCTATAATCCATGGGGGCGCAAAGAGTTGGACACGACTGAAGCAACTTAGCACATTATGCTTCCTACTTCAAGAAATGACAGAAATATAAAAAGAGAAGAAAGCACTCAAAGTAGTTTTCCAGAATGTCATACAGGCCAAGTACAAATAATGTTCAGAGTTACACCACAAAGATGACAATATCCCAAAAACACAGAAATGCATTCAGCAGAATTTAACTTGTTTTATTAACTTTAACAATGGAAACAGTGACAGACTTAATTTTCTTGGGCTCCAAAATCACTGCAGATTGTTTTGACAGTACTGATGAAATAGACACTTGCTCCTTGGAAGAAAAGCTATGACAAACCTAGATAGCATATTAAAAAGCAGAGACATTCTTTGCCAACAAAGGTCTGTATAGTCAAAGCTGTGTTTTTTCCAGTAGTCACGTACGGATGTGAGAGATGGACCATAAAGAAAGCTAAGCGCAAAGAATTGACAGTTTTGAACTGTGGTGTTGGAGAAGACTCTTTGAGACTCCCTTGGACTCCAAGGAGATCAAACCAGTCAATCCTAAAGGAAATCAATCCTGAGTATTCATTGGAAGGACTGATGCTGAAGCTGAAACTCCAATACTTTGGCCACCTGATGCAAAAAGCCAACTAAACTCATTAGAAAAGACCCTGATTCTGGGAAAGATTGAAGGCAAGAGGAGAAGGGGACAACAAGATGAGATCACTGGACGGCATCACCAACTCAATGGATATGAGTTTGAGCAAGCTCTGGGGGATGGTGAGGGACAGGGAAGCCTGGCATGCTGCAGGCCATGGGGACACAGTCAGACATGACTGAGCAAATGAACAACAGCAACAACAACATAGTCAAAGGGGAATTAGGAGGAAGAACAGGAAGGAGTAATTTAAAGATTGTTATTAGGCTTGGTAAATGCCAGATGAAAAAAACCATTCATTCACCAAATACACTTTAGTCCAAGGGGACATGCTTCCATTTTATCATTTCTGGCCTTGGATGTTCAATCCTGGACATAGAACATCTTGGTTATACTCAAGTTCAGTTTTGTTGGGGACAGAGGTTGCAGTTTTAGTGGAATGCACTCATCCACAAATGAAGAAATCAGATGAAATAAGATGCAGTCACAAGATGACACACATTCCATCCAGACTTGTGGAGAGAAGAACTGTTCCAGGAGTGACCAACAGGTGGGCAGGAGAAAATGGGTATGCAGCTTAGTCCAGGTCCAAGAATGTCAAGTCTTAGAGTGCTAGAAGATCTTACATGTCAAACAGAAAAGTTTTATCTGCTCTCATGGCCAATAAACAGCCATTCTGGAAACCCAGAGATCGATGCAAGGAATAGTATTCAATTTGCAGCTACATAGTATGAAACAGAACAAAAAAGAGACTCAGCATAGCCCAGAACACACAGGCATCTTCCAAAGAAGAAGAAAGGGTCAGATCCACAAAGAACTTTGGAGGAAGGTCTGGCAATATAAAAGATGGTGTGTTAGCAGCAGCAGATGAATGGATAAGAAAGCTATGGTACATAAACACAATGGAGTATTACTCAGCCATTAAAAAGAATACATTTGCATCAGTTCTAATGAGGTAGATGAAACTGGAGCCTATTATACAGAGTGAAGTAAGCCAGAAAAAAAAAAAAAAACAAACACCAATACAGTATACTAACGCATTTATACGGAATTTAGAAAGATAGTAACAATAACTTTTTATACAAGACAGCAAAAGAGACACTGATGTATAGAACAGTCTTTTGGACTCTGGGAGAGGGAGAGGGTGGGATGATATGGGAGAATGGCATTGAAATATGTATAACAACATATATGAAATGAGTCACCAGTCCAGGTTCGATGCACGATACTGGATGCTTGGGGCTGGTGCACTGGGAGGACCCAGAGGGATGATATGGGAGGGAGGAGGGAGGAGGGTTCAGGATAGGGAACACATGTATACCTGTGGCAGATTCATTTTGATATATGGCAAAACCAATACAATATTGTAAAGATAAATAAAATAAAATTTAAAAAAAAGAAAGAAAGAAAAAAACTATAGCAAGCTTGGTTGACTAATTGGAAATCATCTGAATGTTCTTTAAAAATAAATAAATAAATAAACAGAATCTAAAAGTGTACAAAGGATATAAATTTAAATTTAGCTTATCATAACACAACTTATCTCCATGGTATTTCCTTCTACATTTATTAGAATGGTAACAGAGAAAAATATCCTTTAGTCACAAAACTATCCAGTAATTCCAATTTTCTTAGCAAAACCTTGAAAGATGTTATATATTGGGGGATTTACACAGAAACCCTATTATGTAGGATACCGGGTCTTAAAACCTAAAATGAATACAGAACTTGCCTTAGAAGTAAAAAAAGCAACAGTGAACCGACTTTTAGGCGTCGCAACACCAGACACCAGGCTTTCTAAGCCCTCTGCAAACACAGGCTTTTATCCGATTGCTTTAAATGAATTTTGGAAATGCTTGACAAAGCAAAGCAGATCCGACCTCTACAGGAAACTTCGCTTAAAAACCAAAATTTTTTAACCCTAAGGGATTTCTGAAAAGATTTTTTTTTAATATTCCTGACACAGGGCATGAGAAAATATACCTAGGCTTTATAAACCACAAAACACTAGATTCAGGAAAATCAGCATTAAAGTGAGTGGCTCTCTAGCAAACCCCATCTTGCTGTCTGCGATCCTGTAAGCACAAACTGTGTGCCGTGTGCCACCCCACGACCACGGCTCAGGCTAACATGAGCAAATGCAGTCAGACTGGAATTACACTCAAACACAGCTCCGAGTTCTCCCATGCATTTCCCACATGGCCCATGGGATGTTTTTAAACATGCTGATCATCTCAGTTCAAGTAAAAAATCGTATTAGTTTACACCAGAATATTTCAAAGAATACAAGGAGACGAGGCAGGTTCTGGACTACAGGAAGAAATGCAATTAATGAGCAATTACTATTTAAAGACCAAACCCAAGTCAAAATAGCTTGACTAAAAAATGGTGGTTTTTCACACACACACACACGTGAGCACAGCTTGCCCTCGTGCTGCCAACAAAAAGTGTGGGTGGTGATGACGCCGGCTCTAATGGGGCTGTGATGGGGATGGGGCAAGACGATGCTGGCCGCCCCCTCTCGTGGACACGCCTCCAGAGGCAATCCACTTGGCCACATCCCATCTCCTCCCTCCTGCAGAGACATCTGTTCTTAACAAGGCCATTGGCGGGAGGCAGATTTTAGGCAAGGAACTGTAAAGGCCAATGTGAGAGTGGCTGGAAGACTTTCAAAGCAATCACACTCGGTGAAATGACTCTTCACTGGAAAAGGTCTCATTCTAAGTGGACATGGGCCATTTAATTTGTTATCAGAAATATCCACTGAGGAATTCTAACCTCATCTTAGAGTGGAACACTGGCCGGCAGCTCTGAACTTTGTGCTGAAGAGAAGTTTCTAGCACATCACGTCCACGGTGGGGGTTACTTCCAAGGCGGGGGGAAGGGGCTCCCTTCAAAGCAGCCTCTCCAATCCTGGGAATCAAAGCCTAGGGTCCCCATACAAAGAATTCTGCCTCCTGTTTGTAAGCTGATTTGTCTTCATGGTGACTCCAAGGATGCTGGATGCTATAAAACAGTACCCTGTTACCATCCCTAATGAGGCTGGGGAATTATACTTGGCTTTTGCCTCCTGTATTAATGGGGATTAGAGGAGTCAAACAGGGCAAGAAAAGTCAAGTGTCAGTGGGTTAACAAGACACCAGAGCTTCTCCCAACAAAACAGATGAAGTCTGTGTAAGTGGCCGGGGCCAATTTGACAGCTAAGCTCCATGACGCCCAGAGACCCGAATTCATCCGGTCCATGCTTCCAAGGTCTGAAGAGGGAGCTTGACCTCACATTGGAGATGGGGCTTCATCCACTGGGCTCATTCTCATCCCTGATGGATGGATGGAGCCAGTGGAGAAGGGCATCCAAATCCTGGGATACTGGGCAGATGGGACTATTTCAACTGAAGGCAAAGTCTGCAAGAGGCCCTGAAGTCACTGAGGTCTCCATCATCTTCCCTCTGTCCCTGAACACACAGGTACAGCTACTGATGCCCTTCTACATCCTCCTTGGCTGGACCAAGCTCTCCATGGAAATAGTCACCAGCCACTCCCCATCCAGCTGTTAAAAGAGATGTGGGAAGGAGAGGGATATCACCCTACCGTCAAGGCAGTCATGGGGTAAAAAGGCAGAAGAGGCATTCCAGTGCCCAAAGTAGGAACTCTGAGCACCATTTTACAGAAGGATCACTGCTTATGGCAGTCAGGTTCTAATGACTAAAATACTATTCTATTCTGGGTCTATTCCAGGCTCTGAAGAATTTGGTGGACTGACAGAATCGTTGTTCAGTCACTAAGTTGGGTCTGACTCTGTGACTCCATGGACTGCAGCACACCAGGCTTCCCTGTCCTTCACCATTTCCCAGAGTTTTGTTTGCTCAACTCATGTCCATTGAGTCAGTTGTTGTTGTTGTTAAGTCGCTTCAGTCGTGTCCGACTCTGTGCAACCCCATAGACGGAAGCTCACCAGGCTCCCCCGTCCCTGGGGTTCTCCAGGCAAGAATACTGGAGTGGGTTGCCAGTCAGTACATGTGTGAAAATAGCTGATTCATATCCTCACTTTTGAAGGCTATCATCACTGGATGTGGAATTCCAGATTGGCAGAATGCTTCTAGGATTTCAAAATTACCATGTCACGATCTTCTGGATGCCACTGTTGCTGTTGAGATATCAACTTGAAACCTTATTGCTGCTTTCTGAAGATCAGATGTCTTTTTACCCTCTGAACACTTCTAGCACTTTCTCTTTGTCTCTGATTTTCAGAAATTTGACCATGATGTGGGCTTCCCAGGTAGCACTAATGATAAAGGACCCACCTGCCAATGCAGGAAAAGTAAGAGACGTGGATTTGATCCCTGGGTGGGGACGATCCCTTGGAGGAGGAAACAGCAACCCACTTCAGCCCAGGAAATCTCATGGATAGAGGTACAAGCACACATGTATCTATTACCTACTACATGCCAGGCAATTTTCTAGGCACTTGGATATATTTTAATAGATGAGACAAATATAAACATAAACATCACATGTAAGACAATTTTATAGCTCCTAAGTTCTACAGGGGAAAACAGAGCTATATAAAAGGGCAGGAGATATGGGGCACATTGTAGGATTTACTTTCATAAAAGATTTTCTAAAATCCTGTTGATAATTACTCCACCTCACTCGCACTCCATTCGTCATAAAGACATGCTTCTTTACAGAGTAACTGCACCTTTTTTCACCTGCCAATTCAGTTTTCTGAATGTCCTCGGGCAAAACCCTTAGCACTTGATATCCATTCTGAGTAACTATCCTGCCTTTATGACTTGGGGAAAATAAATACATAAATTATCCTTCTGCAAAAGAATCTGCTATTCTCCACCCTGGGGCCTTTTTGAGCCCCCAAATCTGCAGACAAATGCAGTGAGTTTTTTTTTCCAAATCAGATTTTACTTATTTTGCACAAAACCTTTAAAAGAAGCTCTACTGAGTAATTCTTGAAAACATATAGCATGGTTTAGGCTTTAAAAAGGATTTCCCCCGTCAATCTAAATAACATAAATCCAAGTATGAGGCTTTCCCACTAATTGCAGAAAAATCCAAGTCAGAAGCCTGATTTCATGGTAATCATTGCCATTTGTCTGATGAATTTTACAGTAATTTTCGAATACTCATGAAGCTTCTCAGATAAGAACACACTAAGCCCAGAATAAGAGCTGCTGAATAATGTATACCTGCTTTCATGTAAACGAAAGTACTATTAATTTTGATATCTTCTATGGATACTCAATCTCAGTTTAAAAGAAGAGCATAAATTTCTATGTAAACCAGTTCACAAGCCAAAATATCTGCAAGGAGTACTTTATTTTATTGTTGTTTAATTGCCAAGTTAGGTCCAACTCTTTGTGACCCTTTGGACTGTAACCTGCCAGGCTCCTCTGTCCATTGGATTTTCCACACAAGAATAATGGAGTGGGTTGTCACTTCCTTTTCTCCACGAAATCTTCTCAACGCAGGTATCAAACCCACATCTCTTGCGCTGGCAGGCTGATTCTTTACCACCAGTGCCACCAGGGAAGCCCTGCTGCTAAGTCACTTCAGTCGTGTCCAACACTGTGCGACCCCATGGACGGCAGCCCACCAGGCTCCCCCGTCCCTGGGACTCTTCAGGCAAGAACACTGGAGTGGGTTGCCATTTCCTTCTCCAATGCATGAAACTGGAAAGTGAAAGTGAAGTCGCTCAATCTTGTCCAACTCCTAGCGACACCATGGACTGCAGCCTACCAGGCTCCTCCATCCATGAGAGTTTCCAGGCAAGAGTGCTGGAGTGGGGTGCCATTGCCTTCTCCGAGGGAAGCCCTAAGGAATATTTTATATAAATTTCTGTTCAAAATATTCAAGGGGAGATTCATGGACATCACCCAGCTACCTGCTTAATCCTATAGGGGGCAAGACCTCCATGCATCTCTTAAATAAGGCAAGAGCGCCATTTGTCTAGTTTGTTAAAGCGTCAGGTTTCCACCAGCCTTTCTTTTAAGAATATGGCATTATTCAAAATTTGTCAATTCCTACCACGCTGGTATTTGACAGTTCCCACCCAGGAAACCTTTGGAAACTGACAAGTCACTGCCATGAGCCAGGACAGAAGAATTTCTTAGACTGTTGTGAAAGATTCTACACAAAAATGTGATGGAATAAGTATGTTAACTTTCATTGATATAACAGGAGACATTACATCCAAAGGTTTTACATGTTTTGTTCCATGACATCCCCACAACCAAAATGGTGTGTTCAGTTTCATAAGACAAAGAATCCAGTTCCCATTCCTGTAGATGATAAAAGGCAAAGAAAAGTTAGGTGACCATCAGTGGCCACACAGTTGATAATACAGAACTGATATCTGGACCATTCTCTCTACTGCACAGAATAACTTAAGGCCTAAGTATTGGACTCTCATCATTCTGATCTATATTCAGATGCTCAGGGTGAGGTGACAACTGGATATGCTGCTTAACATCTTTGCCCTCTCTTTTCCCATCAGTCAAATGGGAATATAATCACTGGTTTCATGGCAGTGTTATCAAAATTAAATCAGGAAAAGCACGTTGAGTATTATTGACATTGCTGCTGCTGCTGCTAAGTCCCTTCAGTCATGTCTGACTCTTTGAGACCCCCATGGACTGCAGCCCTCCAGGTTCCTCTGTCTATGGGGATTCTCCAGGCAGCAATACTGATGTGGGTTGCCATTTCCTTCTCCAGGGGCTCTTCCGGACCCAGGGATTGAACTCAGATCTCTTAAGCCTCCTGCATTGGCAGTTCCTTATCACTAGCGCCACCTGGGAAGCCCAATGTGTACGGTGCCTTAAAAACAGAAAGATGAAAACTGCATGTGAGATTCCTTTGTACGGTGCTGTTACACATCATCTTTTCCCCAGTAATTCCAAGTTTAAACCATTCAGTTTTAGATATCCAAAGATTTCTGACCGTCATTTCCCACACACTCATAGCTTGTCCTCCTCCGATCCCTAGGCAACTTCAATGGGGGGAACAATGTGTTAATGACATAAGTAATTGGGTCCTAAAAGATATCATGTGTTTTTTTTTTTTAATAGAACTGGGAGGAATGGAGGTGACACGTCAGGAGAAGAACAGCTCTTGACAAATGGGTATACAGCCATTCCTGTAAACAGGAACTTCCCTGCAGGAAAACCTCCTCCCCTGGGATCTATAATTTGGCTGTTGCCTTAGAGAGCTGATGAAAGCAATTACAGGACAAAAAGGCTGATTTCCCCTGCATCTGGTGAGATGAAGCTGGGGATAATGTTTCATTTACACTAAAGGAATTCATGTTTTCTTTCCGAATAGAACCTGAAGGATGAATCCAAACTAATCAGAGGCATAGGCACCTTATCGAGATGAAAACCCCTTAAGATGCCGTTTCCCAGCCTTAAAGGTCAAGCCACTTATTAAAGAGTTTTAACGGTTTTATCAGAAATGACTGTCTTTGGTGCTTCACGGAAGCCAAAGGGGAAACACAGAGCCATTCCTGTGTGATTCCATTAACCGAAAATATTAGTGACCAACAAAGATAACATTCTAGGGGAAAAAAATAGAAAAATTAGTTTTTCAGGGCACAAGAAAACAAATGTTTTTCCACCAATATTGTAGGGTTTTTTCTTTTTCAAATTTCCCTAGTTTTTTTATACTCGTGTGTGTGTGTGTGTGTGTGTGTGTGTGTGTGTGTGTACGCTTGCTGTTGTTGTTCAGTTGCTAAGTTGTGACCGACTTTTGAGACCTCATGGACTGCAGCACTCCAGGCGTCCCTGCCCTTTACTATCTCCTGGAATTAGCTCAAACTCATGTCCATTGAGTCGGTATACATTTACTTGAATAGTTTTATCACATGCATAGATTTGTGTCTCTAGCACCACAGTTCAGATAAAAACACATTACCTTCATTTTCTAGTTTTCAAAATAATCCTTTGGGTTATTATCCTCTCACGACGATCTGTTATTTTTCTTTGGTATCTTTACACGCTCACTGATTTCATCACATTTTGCGTGTTTCAGTCCATTGCAGTAACTACCCTCAAAATGTTCCGTCTTCGGCCTGTGGAACTCTCTCCCATTTGTCTCTTGAGTCTTTTGGACACCATGCTATTAGTCTCTAATATTAATTACTATCTGATATGACAAGATGTTCCGAGCTCCTCTCACATATCTCGTTCTTCAGACCAAGAATCAACCATTTATCCAAGGAACTTGGCTTCTTTTAGTGGTGAAATGGTGTTTCAAGGCCAGAAATTGTTTCTGGGTTAGTTTTTTTTTTTTTTTTTAATTTTTATTTTGTATTGGAGCACGCTGATCTACAACATTGTGTTAGTTTGGGGTATATGGCAAAGTAATTCTCTTGGAACCCATGTCTCCTGCATTGACAGACAGATTCTTCACCACTGAGCCACCAGGGAAGGCCACACAATTCTTTTTTTTTTTTATTTCATCTGAATGGCTTGGCCACATAGATCAGGATATTTTCACTTTGAAAATTCCAGACGTGGGGCTTTTATGAAAACTCATCAGATCTGGCAAAAGTGGGTGCATATTCCTATCTGGAGCTGAGCAGAGGCCTCTTCTCTGACGCTTCACCTACTCGTGTTGCTTGTCCCCCCCAGGAAGTCACCTGGGCTTGGGGCCCCTGCAACAGACATCAGGTGTCCTTGCTGCAGAGCAGCACAATGGCTAAGACAGGAGCTCAGAGGAAGTCAAAATAAATGCCCAAAGGACTGCAGGAAGTTTCTGTCCTGATGAATTTAAAACCATCACTCTTCAGACAATTAACTTTACCCCGCACGCCGCTGGGGCCGCCACAGACTGTTTTCAATTGAACTTGAGCAATGTCACAATACTTCCCAGAACATTCATGCCATTAAGGCTTTTTCAAGCAGTAGTAAAACCCCATACCATTTTCTCTCCTGTTCTAACTAACGTCCACAATAGATCTGAAGTCGGCCTCACTTCTTAAGAAAGAAACTAAAAAACTGCTAGATTTTTAATATCAGCTCTGCTAGAATCCAGACATGCCTGCCCTCTCCCCACAAATTTTCATCTATCAATAGAATTTTATGATATTCTTGATTTAGTACTTAGAGCACTAGTAGAGACTTAATTGGGCTTCCCAGGGAGTGCTAGTGGTAAAAAAAAACCCACCTGTCAATGCAGAAGACATAATAGACCCAGGTTCGATCCCCGGGATGGGAAGATCCCCTGGAGGGGGATATGACAACCCTGCCTAGTATTCTTGCCTGGAGAATCCCATGGACAGAGGAGCCTGGTGGCTACAGTCAATGGGATAGCAAAGAGTCAGACACATCTGAAGCAACTTAGCATGCATGCATAGTGACTTAAGCTCAACATTCAGAAAACGAAGATCATGGCATCTGGTCCCATCACTGCATGGGAAATAGATGGGGAAACAGTGGAAACAGTGTCAGACTTTGTTTTTCTGGGCTCCAAAATCACTGCAGATGGTGACTGCAGCCATGAAATTAAAAGACGCTTCCTCCTTGGAAGGAAAGTTATGACCAACCTAGATAGCATATTCAAAAGCAGAGACATTACTTTACCAACAAAGGTTCGCCTAGTCAAGGCTATGGTCTTTCCTGTGGTCATGTATGGATGTGAGAGCTGGACTGTGAAGAAGGCTGAGCGCCGAAGAATTGATGCTTTTGAACTGTGGTGTTGGAGAAGACTCTTGAGAGTCCCTTGGACTGCAAGAAGATCCAACCAGTCCATTCTGAAGGAGATCAATCCTGGAATTTCTTTGGAGGGAATGATGCTGAAGCTGAAACTCCAGTATTTTGGCCACCTCATGCGAAGAGTTGACTCATTGGAGAAGACCCTGATGCTGGGAGGGATTGAGGGCAGGAGGAGAAGGGGACGACAGAGGATGAGATGGCTGGATGGCATCACTGACTTGATGGGTGTGAGTCTGGGTGACCTCCGGGAGCTGGTGATGGACAGGGAGGCCTGGCGTGCTGCGGTTCATGGGGTCGCAAAGAGTCGGACACGACTGAGCGACTGATCTGATCTGATCTGATCTGATAGTGACTTAATTAAACATGAAACTCTAAAGGATACCTAAAATCAGAATTACCTAAAAATATTCCAGATTTATTAACTAAGCCAAGACCTAATTGAAAGCTGAAATTTAGAGGCTGGGCAAATGCATTGCATTTACGCTGAAACCTTGTTCGCCTGGGACAGAAGCAATGCACTACCTTGGTCCCTCTTTCCCTATGGGCCCCCTCCAAAGCCCTCCCCAAACCACAGCACCCTGGAAGCATGCAGATTTGGGGAGCACCCAAGAATCTGCCTGCAATTCAGGAGACAAAGGATATACAGGTTTGATCCCGGGGTCGAGAAGATCTTCTGGAGAAGGAAATGGCAACCCACTTTAGTACTCTTGCCCGGAGAATCCCATGGACAGAGGAGCCTGGTGGCTACAGTTCATGGGGTTGCAAAGAGTCGGAAACAACTGAGTGACTAAGCAGAGCACATCCTTGCCCTTCTTCATGGCTTTGGATGTTAATATCAAGCATGTGTCCTCCAGACTCATGACTCAGAAAAGTCTGTGGCACTTGTAATGCAAAGTTGGACTGGGCCTCCTCTGGCTTTGGTGCAGGTGGGGAACATAGGACTAGGAGTCTCAAGCCCTTCCTAGGTGTGAAATGTTTAGCTGGAGAATACTTTTATCTTTGGAGAGAGGGGGTCTATGTCTAGTGCCTGTATTGTTGTGAAAAGATTCCTAAACACGGCAGGAAACTGGCTGCCTGAGGAGTCCTGGGAAAACCCTGGAAATAAACCCACAAGCTTTATGCCCAAAGGTTCTGATTCAGTGTCAGGTATGAGACCCAAGATGCCACACTGCAAAAATGTTCCTCGGGAATTTCTAAAGATCGGGTGGATTAAAGAAGCAATGTTTTCTACTGGTTTGAGCTGCACTGATCCTTCTCCTTCAAGGAGGCAGCAAGGTCAAGACTACCGGGAAGCCAGAAGGGGCAGCGTCTGAACACAGTGGGGGAACCAAGGGTCTGGTTATGAAGAAAGGAAGCCAGAAAGAATATACTTTATAACAAAGCAGAGCTTCAGAGAGAGTCCCCCCTCTGTATGACAGCCCTGTATCTTATGTGCATGGGTCTGTCTACTGATGGGCTGGTACCAGTGTGGGGTGGGAGAGGAATGGACCCAGAAATCTTTTCCAGAGTCTGACTTCTCATTAGCTTGTACCATTTATCTCAAGTCACAGACAATCAAAAACAACTAAAGAATAAAAACAGGTGTTCCAAAAATTTTCTCTTCCAGGCATTTTCTTAGAAGTCCTGGGATATTTAACAAATATTCTTCATTCTTTGGGCTTCCCTAGTGGTTCAGATGGTTAAGAATCTGCCTGCAATGCAGGAGACCCAGATTCAACCCCTGGTTGGGAAGATCCCCTGGCGAAGGAAATGGCAACCCACCCCAGTATCCTTGCCAGGAGAATTCCATGGACAGAGGAGCCTGGAGGGCGACAGTCCACGGGATCGCAAAGAGTCTGACACAATTGAGCCACTAAAACTTTCACTTTCTCCACTGTGGCAAATGTTCTGGTCAAGGGAAAATGCACTGACTGTAAACATGGACTTTACAGAGAGAATCAGAGAGAATGTGAGAGGGAGGAGGCAATTAATAGTCCAAGCTTTATGACACCACTGGACACAAATGTCAGTCTCCCACCTGACATGCTAAACTTAAGCCAACTTTTAAAAAGGCAGATAAAACTTTCAAATTCAAAAATCGCAATTTCTCAAAATCAAATAGAATAATGCAACTCTGATTCAGCCAAACTGCTTGCCACCAAAATATAGACTGAATTTTCCAAAATCATTCCAAAATTTCCAGTCTCATTTGTGGCAAGAAGTATTCTTATAACTAAGTTCTGATCAATGAAAATGAAGTGCAAGTGAAGTATTACGTGGCTGCTTCCAGAAACTACCTTATAAACCAGCACACATTGGCCCTTTGCCCTCTTATTGCTTCTCTTCTTCATCACTTAATTCATGTTAGCTAAAATTAGGATGTGATGGCTGGAGCTTGAGCAGTCATCTTGAGCTCTGAGGTGCCACTTTAGGATGGTATAGGGAACCAGAAAGAAGAGGCTGCCATCCACCACCACCACCAGAGTCTACTTTACTTTCATATTCCTTTCACTGGAAGAGGAAAATAAAATTCTATATGCTTATAACATTCTCATCCTGTGTTTTCCATCACCTTGGGCTGAATCTCATCCTAACTAATACATAATGTTTCATACCAATAACATCCATCAAGATGTTAGAAAATGTTTTCTTTGCAAATTGTCTTGCTCTTCAAAAAAAAAAAAAAAAAAAAACCTAAAGTATTTGGTCTTTGTCTCTGCAGATGTAGAAATTATCCAAGAGGGCAACACATAGCAACTCCATTAGCACAACTCATGAATAAATTTTTCATCAGCTCCAAGTGTTAAGTAAGCTGCAGACACACAAGAACAAGGTGCGTTCCTTTACCCTACATTCTCCAATACATTTCCTCTTCGACTCAAACTGATAGTATCAGGTTTTAAGATTCATCCTCACCACTATTATCCATCCCCTCACCCTTAAATCCCCAAGGTACTGATAAGACTTGAGGTTCACAGGATCTGTGTAGAACTGACATGTGAAGATATACAGTAAAAATGAAAAGAAATGCTATTCCCGAGAGTCAGAAAACTTGCATTGTTATCCTGGCATTACTGCCGAAGTCAAGATGACCCTGCTGTGATGGTCATGACCTCTTAGTGCCTCACCTTCCCATCTGTGAACTAAAGGGACTGGATGATGAGAGCCTCGCGCTTTCTCTAACACAAGGATGCTATGGTCTAAAATGATACTCTTTAAAGTTTCTTCACCAGGTGGCTTAGTGGTAAAGAATCTGCCTGCCAATGAAGGAGATGCAAGAGATGCTGGTCCGATCCCTGAATCAGGAAGATCCCCTGGAGAAGGAAATGGCAACCCACTCCAATATTCTTGTCTGGGAAATCCCATGCACAGAGGAGCTAGCAGGCTCTAGTCCATGGGGTCGCAAAGAGTCAGACCTGACCAAAGTTTCTTCAGGGGCTCCAAATTAATACCTGCAATACCAAAGTTATTTCAATTCAGAGCACTGATATTTGAGAATGACTTACTATTTTAACCACTGTATGCTAAGAATCTGTTTCCTTTGCTACTCTACTAACTTGATATTCATGCTTACTGTTAGAAACAAAATTTGGAGAAAATTACAGCCATAAAGACTTTGAAGAGAATTTACCAGACAATGTTCTGGGACAAATTTCAAAATCTCACGTTGATAAACAGACAGCAAAAGCTTGATGAAGAAGTGTTACTCCCTCTTCGGAGTGTGTAAATCCTGTATGAGAAAAGTTGTTAAATACAATTGAATCCACTCTGGAGTACAGTTAAACGGATATGATGGATGGCAGGCTGTCTTGATATTTCCATTTGCCAAATTATGATGGATGAGTGAAGTTCACTGCTGAATTTCCAGGCAGGGCCTGTGTTTGAACTCCCTGTCTATACCAAGAGCTTCCAATCAACAATTGTTCTAAATCTGTCTCCATCAGACCTGTGTGACACTCCACAATTATGATAAAGGGGAAAGCCAGAAACCTCACAGAGTAAGTCCCTGGGTACTGTGTGTGATGGGCCACGCAATCAACCTGTCAGCGAAGTGAAACTGTCTCAACAAATTTGCAGTATTTTGGACTTCTAAGTAAGCTTTCTCAGCAAACTTCCTCCACCCCACCCTCAGGGAAAAAAGTGCTTCTGGCTCTGTAATTATTTGCCTTCAGGGAAAGAATTTACTGTGAGGAACTGGGACAGAAACTTGATGTTTCATGTCCGCTATTTCCTGAGTCATACAAAAGCTCCAGATAAATGACTTTTAATCACCCGCCTAAATTTGAATGAAGAGGATCACAAATCAGCGAAACTGTATATAATCCAAAGATACTCATTTGGATTTAGAGTAACAATGTAGTATTTACTTAATCTGTGTGTATTAAGCACATGCTGCTGCTGCTGCTGCTAAATCATTTCAATCGTGTCCGACTCTGTGCGACCCCATAGATGGCAGCCCACCAGGCTTCCCCCGTCCCTGGGATTCTCCAGGCAAGAACACTGGAGTGGGTTGCCATTTCCTTCTCCAATGCATGAAGGTGAAAAGTGAAAGTGAAGTCTCTCAGTTGTGTCCGACTCTTAGCGACCCCATGGACTGCAGCCCACCAGGCTCCTCCATCCATGGGATTTTCCAGGTGAGAGTACTGGAGTGGGGTGCCATTGCCTTCTCCGATTAAGCACATATGTGTTTCTAATTATGTGTAGTTTAATGTAAAAGTGGTGCTGGAGATGATTCTTGCGAGTCCCTTGGATTGCAAGGAGATCAAACCAGTCAGTCCTAAAGGAATCAGTCCTGAATATGCATTGGAAGGACTGATGCTGAAGCTGAAGCTCCAACACTTTGGCCGCCTGATGCAAAGTACTGACTTGTTGGAAAACACCCTGATGCTGGGCAAGATTGAAGGCAGGAGGAGAAGAGGATGACAGAGGATGAGATGGTTGAATGGCATCACTGGCTCGATGGACATGAGTTTGAGCAAGCTCTGGGAGTTGGTGATGGACAGGGAAGCCTGGCATGCTGCAGCCCATAGGGTCACAAAGAGTCAGACATGACTGAAGGACTGAACTGAATTAAGGTAATAGAGGTGGCTCAGTGGTAAAGAACCTGCCTGCCAAGTAGGAGACACAGGTACAATTCCTGGGTCAGGAAGATCCCCCGGAGAAGGAAATGGCAACCCACTCCTGTATTCTTTTCTGGGAAATCCCATGGACAGAGGAGCTTGGTGGGCTACAGTCCTTGGGGTCGCAAAGAGGTGGACATGACTGAGCAACTAAACCAAGGTATAATAGAGACTCTTCTCTGCCACTCTGTGAAAACACAAACTTACAGCTTCAGGACGGAAAGCAGAAACAAACAGAGAAATGACTGACAGTTAAATATTCAAAAAGCTAAGAAAATAATATATGTGCCAAATGTCTAAATAGGTTTTTTAAAATGCTCAACAGAGAAAAAGTGAGCAAGACACGGCTCATTTTCAGCATGAATCATCCAAAGATGACATACTCTAAAAAAGCTGGGAATACAGACTCTTTAAAGTGATGTGTTTCAGTGTAATACTAATAGCCCACTCTCCTGTGCAAGGGTCCATCCTGGTCCTTAGAGAACCGAGTTACTGTGTAAAGTGCCCTCCATGTCTACACAATCTAAAGATAAGGGTACAGTGAGCTTTCAGGCACGACAAAAATTCAGGGTCAAAATAAGATTTTTCCCATATACATTTGACACATGAAAGGTATTTCATATAAACATTAAGGCGTGTTTAGAGTACAGGTTTCCCTGGTGGCTCAGATAGAAAAGAATCTGCCTGCAATGTGGGCGACCTGAGTTCCATCCTTGGGTCGGAAAGATCCCCTGGAGGAGGGCGTGGTAACTCACTGCAGTGTTCTTGCCTAGAGAATCCCCTGAACAGACGAGCCTGGAGGGCTGCAGTCCGTGGGGTCACAAAGAGTCAGACATGACTGAGCGACTACCACCACCACCACATTCAGAGCATATGTTTTTCATTCATGGAGAGTACACAGGAGATAGCTTCAACAACACAGAATGTCCAAAGCTTGACTTTAATTCATTATTTCACCATTAAGACAAAAATAAGGCCAGGATTTAAAGTTAGGGGGTCCATATGATTAGAGGTTTGAAAAATCCTTGAAGTTGCAAGTATTTAAAAAAAATAGAGCAGCTATTAAGGATAATAATTTAAGTAAGGAACTCAAATATGTGCTTTGGGATGATAAGGGGAAAACACATAGGAGTGGTTTTAGAACAAATAGTATGGAAAATAAAACTAAGAGTCCCCAGACCATTTTTAATTCAGTTCAGTTCAGTTCAGTCGCTCAGTCGTGTCCGACTCTTTGTGACCCCATGAATCCCAGCAAGCCAAGCCGCCCTCTCCATCACCAACTCCCGGAGTTCACCCAGACTCACGTCCATCGAGTCAGTGATGCCATCCAGCCATCTCATCCTCTGTCGTCCCCTTCTCCTCCTGCCCCCAATCCCTCCCAGCATCAGAGTCTTTTCCAATGAGTCAACTCTTCACATGAGGTGGCCAAAGTATTGGAGTTTCAGCTTTAGCATCATTTCTTCCAAAGAAATCCCAGGGCTGATCTCCTTCACAATGGACTGGTTGGATCTCCTTGCAGTCCAAGGGACTCTCAAGAGTCTTCTCCAACACCACAGTTCAAAAGCATCAATTCTTCAGTGCTCAGCCTTCTTCACAGTCCAACTCTCACATCCATACATGACCACAGGAAAAACCATAGCCTTTACTAGGTGGACCTTTGTTGGCAAAGTAATGTCTCTGCTTTTGAATATGCTATCTAGGTTGGTCATAACTTTCCTTCCAAGGAGTAACCGTCTTTAAATTTCATGGCTGCAGTCACCATCTATAGTGATTTTGGAGTCCCCCAAAATAAAGTCTGACACTGTTTCCACTGTTTCCCCATGTATTTCCCATGAAGTGATGGGACCAGATGCCATGATCTTCGTTTTCTGAATGTTGAGCTTTAAGCCAACTTTTTCACTCTCCTCTTTCACTTTCATCAAGAGGCTTTTGAGTTCCTCTTCACTTTCTGCCATAAGAGTGGTGTCATCTGCCTATCTGAGGTTATTGATATTTCTCCTGGCAATCTTGATTCCAGCTTGTGTTTCTTCCAGTCCAGCGTTTCTCATGATGTACTCTGCATATAAGTTAAATAAGCAGGGTGACAATATACAGCCTTGACGTACTCCTTTTCCTATTTGGAACCAGTCTGTTGTTCCATGCCCAGTTCTAACTGTTGCTTCCTGACCTGCATACAAATTTCTCAAGAGGCAGATCAGGTGGTCTGGTATTCCCATCTCTTTCAGAATTTTCCACAGTTTCTTGTGATCCACACAGTCAAAGGCTTTGGCATAGTCAATAAAGCAGAAATAGATGTTTTTCTGGAACTCTCTTGCTTTTTCCATGATCCAACGGATATTGGCAATTGGATCTCTGGTTCCTCTGCCTTTTCTAAAACCAGCTTGAACATCCAGAAGTTCACGGTTCACATATTGCTGAAGCCTGGCTTGGAGAATTGCTTTACTTCAATGAATGCTACACCTTTTTTCTAACATGAACTCTGTCTTGACTACTTTCCAATCCTTTTCATTGCTTGCTTTTCTTTTTGACTTACTAGCAAATAGATGCTGTTTTTTTTTTTTTTTTTTTTAGGTACAATGGAAGTTCTGCTGTAGCAGAAAATTAAAGAATAAGGGGAAAATCGGGAAAGAAATAATACTGCACCCAGGGATCAGCCTCAAGCATGAGTCCATAACCTACCCTATGATGACTGTCCACGTTACTGCCGAAAGGGATCTGTGTGCCCTGGATTAGGGACACAGATATCCTTGCACAGTCCTCTGGGAAAACAAGCTAAGCTTATATAAGGGAGCATTTCTCCATGTCTCTGATGCACAACAAACAGAAAGGCATTTCATTCAGGAAAACCACACACAGAAAGTTGGAGAGAACTTCATTTTCAAAATGCTTAATAGCTAGTTTCTTGATCAATCTTCAGTTTGTTAACTTATGAACAAACATAGGAATTGAGGTGGGAGTCACCAAGACTCCAGGATACAAATAAATCCTTCCTGCTCCTATCAACTAAAATAAGAGAAAAATAAAATTGAAGTGTCAGTGCCTTAGTCATGTTCGACTCTTTTTGACCCTATGGACGGTAGCCCTCCAAGCTCCTCAGTCTGTGGGATTCTCCAGGCAAGAATACTGGAGTGGGTTGCCAAGCCCTCCTCAGGGGATCTTCCTGACCCAAGGAAAGAACGCAGGTTTCTGAATTGCAGGCAGATTCTTTACTGTCTGAGCCACCAGGGAAGCCCATAAAACAAGAGAAATGCTGCTATTTTGGATATTGGATAGTCATGAAAAAAACAGAGTAATGAATTTGAAATATTTTAAAATAGCAAAATATCTGAATGCTAAAAGAGCTCATGTTATGGTACAACAGAATAGAAACTGGAATAACTTGGGGAAGCTTTAAGAAAAGGTCTGAGGTTGGAGCTGAGAAGATCTTGGTTTGAATCCCAGATTTGTTATTCATACTTAATGACCCTGTGACCTTAACCCAATAATCTTAAATTCTGATTGTTGATTCTGATGCCTTTGGTTTTAGTGCCTATAACATAGAAATGACTGTAACACCTATAGCGCTATTTTGGGAATTACATTTGAAAAAATAACATCTGTAAAATATACAACGCACAGCAGATGACCCTAAGTAATAGACATTTTTTCAACCACTTAACATAATTCTTTGGGGTTAAATTTTTCACATTTGAATTTACTGAAAAATTGCAAATTTTTAACACAGCACACAGAAAAACCTATTAATCCATTTCCAAGTTGTTCTAGAAGCAAAAACCAAATACTCACTTTCCCACATCCAAACTGGGAAGAAATAGTAATTTGGCTGTTTATTTGGACTTCTATGTCTGTAAAACAGCTTTACAACATAAATTCAGATTTGACACACTATTGGTTTGCCACAAAAAACGTCAGCTGACTCTGCTGTCTCTCAAAAGACTTTACTAAATACATCTGTGAGACTTAACAACAGCAACAAAGTGAGAATACAAAACTAAGCAAAAATTTATCCAAGCAGACACTTAAGTTCATTAAGGATTAATACAAAGAATTGGCGCATTTTCCTTACAAGCCAAAATAATTCAGTGAAGAATAAAAGCAATCTTTTGAGGTTAAAAAGTATCTGATGAAAAGGTACAATGAAAATATGATCTCAGAAAGCACAAAAACACAAAAAGAACTGGTCTTTCTCAAAAGTATCTTTGGCATAGAATAGAATTAATTAGAGGTTGGGCTTCCCAGATGGCGCAGGGTAAAGAATCTGCCTGCCAACGCAGGAGACGCAAGAGACAGGTGTTCTAGCCCTGAGTCAAGAAGATCCCCTGGAGGAAGAAATGGTTACCTGCTCCAGTATTCTTGCTTGGGAAATCCCATGGACAGAGGAGCCTGGTGGGCTACAGTCCATGGGATTGCAAAGAGTTGAACACGATGAACTACTGAATAGTAACAACAACAAGCATTGGCAAAGATGTGGGGAAAGTGGAACCCTAGTATATTGCAAGTGAAAAAGAAAACGTTACAGCTTCTTTGGAAAAGGTTGGTCCTTTTTCTAAAACATAAGCATAGAGTCATATGTGACCCAGGAATTCTACTTCTAGGTAAAACACTAAGAGAAATGAAAAGATGCATTCATACAAAATTTTATACACAAATGTTCATAAATAGCCAGACAGTGAGAATAACCCAGATGCTTGTTAACTGATGAATAGATGTATAAGATATTGAGATGTGGTATATACACACAATAGATTATCAAGCTATGAAACAGAATAAAGTACTGATGCCAAGCCTTTGACTGTGTGGATCACAATAAACTGTGGAAAATTCTAAAAGAGATAGGAATACCAGACCACCTGATCTGCCTCTTGAGAAATTTGTATGCAGGTCAGGAAGCAACAGTTAGAACTGGACATGGAACAACAGACTGGTTCCAAATAGGAAAAGGAGTACGTCAAGGCTGTATATTGTCACCCTGCTTATTTAACTTATATGCAGAGTACATCATGAGAAACGCTGGACTGGAAGAAACACTAGCTGGAATCAAGATTGCCAGGAGAAATATCAATAACCTCAGATATGCACATGACACCACTCTTATGGCAGAAAGTGAAGAGGAACTCAAAAGCCTCTTGATGAAAGTGAAAGAGGAGAGTGAAAAAGTTGGCTTAAAGCTCAACACTCAGAAAACAAAGATCATGTCATTTGGTCCCATCACTTCATGGGAAATACATGGGGAAACAGTGGAAACAGCGTCAGACTTTATTTTTTGGGCTCCAAAATCACTATAGATGGTGACTGCAGCCTTGAAATTAAAAGATGCTTACTCCTTGGAAGGAAAGTTATGACCAACCTAGATAGCATATTCAAAAGCAGAGGCATTACTTTGCCAACAAAGGTCCGTATAGTCAAGGCTATGGTTTTTCCAGTGGTCATGTATGGATGTGAGAGTTGGACTGTGAAGAAGGCTGAGCACCAAAGAATGGATGCTTTTGAATTGTGGTGTTGGAGAAGACTCTTGAGAGTCCCTTGGACTGCAAGGAGATCCAACCAGTCCATTCTGAAGGAGATCAGCCCTGGGATTTCTTTGGAAGGAATGATGCTAAAGCCAAAACTCCAGTACTTTGGCCACCTCATGCGAAGAGTTGACTCATTGGAGAAGACTCTGATGCTGGGAGGGATTGGAGGCAGGATGAGAAGGGTACGACAGAGGATGAGATGGCTGGATGGCATCACTGACTCGATGGACGTGAGTCTGGGTGAACTCTGGGAGTTTGTGATGGACAGGGAGGCCTGGCGTGCTGGGATTCATGGGGTTGCAAAGAGTCGGACATGACTGAGCGACTGAACTGAACTGAACTGAAATACTATAATACGGATGAAACTGGAAAACATTATTCTAAGTGAAAGAAGCCAATCACAATAGACTAGGTATTATATAATTCCATTTATAAGGAATATCCATAATAAGCAAATCCATAGTAACACAAAGTATATTCGTTAGTACTTTGCACATTAATACAATAGTTGCCTAGGGCTGGACTGGGGAGCAGAAATGGCAATTTATTGCTAAAAATGGGTACCGAACTTGTAAGGGTGATGAAAAATGCTTTAAAAGTAGATTGTAGTAATGGTTGTAGAACTCCTTGGATATACAAAAACCACCAAACTGTACATTCTATATCAGTGAATTATATGGTGTGTGGAGTATATATCAATAAAACTGTGTCTTATTAAGAACAAAAAATGGCACTTTATAATTTCAGAAGAGAGACTTAAGCATTAATGCCTAAAAGAATGAGAAACTTAAATCTGGAACAGAGTTAGAGGACAGTTCATCATTCAGATATGGCCATTAACCAGAATGAGCTATCTCACCAAGGAAGACTACAAGTTCAGGGAGAAGTTGGGTCAGTAAGCTCCTGACCAGCTTCCATACATAGATGGAAAGCCTCTAGTTGACAGAAGTCATTTGGATCTGTTGAAATCTAGGGTCAAATGCAGACCTAAAATACTACCAACCTGGGTCACTGACAAGTATATGAAAAATAAGAACATTTTAATTCTCAGGAACACAACTATTAGTTAAAAATGAGCCAGGGTCCCATCACCCTACAATTTTTAAAATTTATTTTAATATATATATATATATATATATATATATATATATATATATATATATATATATATATACCAGGAGCAGTCAACCTTGAATGTGGTTGTTCAGTCGCTAAGGGATGGCTGACTCTTCATGACCCCATAGACTACACCACGTCAGTCTTCTCTATCCTCCATTATCTGCTGGAGTTTGCTCAAATTCATGCCCATCGAGTTGGTGATACCATCTAACCATTTCATCCTCTTCTGCCTGCTTCTCCTTCTGCCCTCAATCTTTCCCAGCATCAGGGTCTTTTCCAATGAGTCAGCTCTTCACATCGGGTGACCAAAGTATCGGAGCTTCAGTTTCAGCATCAGTCCTTCCAATGAATATTCAGGACTGATTTCCTTTAGGATTGACTGGTTTGATCTCTTTGCTGTCCAAGGGACTCTCAAGAGTATTCTCTAACAGCACAGTCTGAAAGCATCAATTCTGTGGCACTCAACCTTCTTCATGGTCAGTCCAACTCTCACATCCATACATGACTAATGGAAAAACCATCGCTTTAACTATATAAGCCTTTGTCAGCAAAGTCATGTGTCTGCTTTTTAATATGCTGTCTAGGTTTGTCATAGTTTTCCTTCCAAGAAGCAAGTGCCTTCTAATTTCATGGTTGCAGTCACTGTCCACAGTGATTCTGGAGCCTGAGAAAATAAAATCTGTCATGGAGTATTATTCAGTCTTCAAAAAGCTAATGCACATTGCTGCTGCTGCTAAGTCACTTCAGTCGTGTCCGACTCCGCGTGACCCCATAGACGTCAGCCCACCAGGCTCTCCTGCCCCTGGGATTCTCCAGGCAAGAAAACTGGAGTGGGTTGCCATTTCCTTCTCCAATGCATGAAGTGAAAAAGTGAAAGTGAAGTCGCTCAGTCGTGTCCGACTCTTAGAGACCCCATGGACTGCCGCCCACCAGGCTCCTCCATCCATGGGATTTTCCAGGCAAGAGTACTGGAGTGGGGTGCCATTGATTATAGCAAAGATAAACTTTGAGGACATTGTGCTAAGCAAAATAAACTAATCAGAAAAGACAACAACTGTATGATTCTACTTAGATGAGGCAGTTAGAGTAGCCAAATTGAAAAGAGACTGAAAGTACAATTGTGGTTGTCAGGGGCTGGAGGGGAGGGAAGAGGGAGATAAGTAGTTATTACTTAATGTATATAGAGTTTCAGTTTCACAAGATGAAGAGTTCTGGCAACTGGTCATAGCAGTGTGAATGCATTTAACACTACTGAACTATACATCAAACAAATGTTTAAGATGGTAAATTTTATGTTATGTGTATTTTACCACTATTAAAAACAATATAAATAAAGTCTAAAATGTTTAAGTCTATTTTTCCCAGACTGGAGAATCCACTTTCAGAACACTGAATTATCATGTGTTCTAGGATCTATTTTTATTTTCCCCTCAGTAGCCAACAAGTGTGTTGCTGCTGCTGCTGCTAAGTCGCTTCAGTCAAGTCCGACTCTGTGCGACCCCAAAGATAGCAGCCCACCAGGCTCCGCCGTCCCTGGGATTCTCCAGGCAAGAACACTGGGGTGGGTTGCCATTTCCTTCCCCAATGCATGAAAGTGAAAAGTGAAAGTGAAATGGCTCAGTCGTGTCCAACCCTCAGCGACCCCATGGACTGCAGCCTACCAGGCTCCTTCGTCCATGGGATTTTCCAGGCAAGGGTACTGGAGTGGGGTGCCATTGTGTGTTAGCACCTCTCTATTTCACTGTGGAGGCTTAATAAAAGAAAAAAGAAACCCATGACTCTTTTCCTCTTTCAGGTTTTCCTAGATACTCTTGTATGTTTACTTTCTATGTGAACATGATGATCAAACTGTTCAGCTCAAAATAAAAATGAGTCACTTTTTCTGGTTGCATTCAATTTATTAACTTGAACATCAATGACATCTTCATGATTAGTTATCCTATCCAAGTGGAGAAGGAAATGGCAACCCACTCCAGTATTCTTACCGGAGAAATCCCATGGGCAGAGGAGCCTGGTTGGCCATGCTATGCTATGCTATGCTAAGTCACTTCAGTCGTGTCCGACTCTGTGTGACCCCAAAGACAGCAGCCCACCAGGCTCTACTGTCCCTGGGATTCTCCAGGCAAGAACACTGGAGTGGGTTGCCATTTCCTTCTCCAATGCATGAAAGTGAAAAGAGAAAGTGAAGTCACTCAGTCGTGTCCGACTCTTAGCGATCCCATGGACTGCAGCCTACCAGGCTCCTCCGTCCGTGAGATTTTCCAGGCAAGAGTACTGGAGTCGGGTGCCACTGAGTCAGACATGACTGAGCAGCCAAACAGCAGTAATCCTCCCAAGTACAGATTATAACTATCCATTTATTCAAATCTACTTGCTGCCCTTCCAGGAAAGGTTTATGTCCTTTATATGGGTTTTATACATATGCTTAATATTACTCCCAGATATTTTATTTTCTTGTTCTTATTGTTGCTGTCATCTTGGAGAAGGAAATGGCAACCCACTCCAGTATTCCTGCCTGGAGAATCCCAGGGACAGAGGAGCCTGGTGGGCTGCTTTTCATGGGGTCACAAAGAGTCAGACAAGACTGAGTGACCAAGCACAGTGTTGCTGTCATAAATAAAATGTTCTCTGTGTTATCTTCTGATGAGCAAGTGTCTGATTTTTTTAAGTAAATTATATATCCTGGTACTTTAATAAATTTTTTTTATTGTTTGTGTTAGTCTTCTCATTGAGTCTTTAGTATTTTCCAGGTATCACCTGCAAAGAGCTAGCCTTTACTTCCTCACGTACAGATCTTCTGCCTTTAATTATCTTTCCTTGTCCTAATCTCACTGGCTAATACCACCAATAAAAAGGTAACCAGGTGAAGATGGCGTCACCCTTGCCTTCTTTGGAGGCTAGTGGCATACTTCTTACACTTTAACATGAGGTAAGATGTAGACCTTATTTCTTCACTCTAAATAGTTTAGCTCATGTTAAAGAACTGATCACCAGTGCATATTTTATTGAGTTTTTTCTTAAAGTTAGGAACGGGTGCTGAATTTTGTGAAAAGCCTCCATGAAGGCAGGGAACTTGGTTGCATTTTTCAACACTCTATCTATAGTATGTTCAATACTAAACACATAAAGTTTAACATTATTTTTGATAAATGTATGACTGAGTAGTTCTAAGTTCCTAATTCTTCTATACAGCATACTGATTGTTATATGGTTTTCTAGTGTATATGATACACAATGGGCACATTATAACTGTCAGAATATCCATACTTGCTCATCTAATAAGTAGACCTGAGAAATAAAGAAGAACTAGCGATAGGAGGCTACAAGTATCACCTGTACAGTTTAGGCTTTAAAGCGTTTGATAAAAATTCCATCTCTACTAAGGAACTTGTTTTCCTTTCTCTCTCTGGAGGTCAAGAACAGCAGTACTGAGATAATCTAAGCTTATTTTAAATAAACTGTACCAGTTTCAACATCATTATGCCCTCATTGTAAAAGTGTTCAGGTGGAAAGCTCTGGGCCTCTGACAGCAGGTTGAACGCTTTAATTCAGTGAGAGGAGGGGACACCACAGCCAATAATAGAAAAGCCTTTTTAACAAAGGATGTTATTCTCTTAGAGTGGTAATCTATCACAAATTACACAGAAAGGACTTGATTATAGTTTTCAGTCTTCTAGAAAAGGATAATTTAATACAAAGTTAAAAGCTGATTCATTTTTGCAAGGGTTTTACTAGCTGTCAATTATACCCTTTATGAACCATCCACTGAGCTGATGTATAGTTAAATATAGACTGGGAACACTATTTGATTACAATTAAGGTTCTCAATATGATATTGTGAAAGTCTGATATACTACCAAAATATATATATTCTTGACTCCTTGTTTAATTTATATTTCTATAGTCCAGATAATCACTATTTAAAAATCTTACTCTATGCTTTCTGAAAGCCAACTCAAAAGCTGAATAAAGAAGATGAACAATATCTAGTGCTAAGGTAATTCTTGCTGGAAAATAGATAGGGTATCAATTTTGGAGATCACTGTGTCCAAACACACAAATATTAATAGAATATTGCAGTAGCAAGGACTTTGAAGATCACCTACCAATAAATTCCACCCTCTCACATAATAGGAAAAAAACTGAACTCAAAGAAGATAAGCAATTTTCCAAGTCATATGTCTAGTGTTTAGTAGAGCCAGACTAGTTCTGGGTTTCCCAGTCAAGAATGAACACCACTTTTTCTGTTTCTCTCTCTAAATCACAGTTAACACAAAGAATTTGAGACATATCCTGAAAAGAATGACACAGTATATTTTTAGGTAGCTGGCACTGGATGTCAATTTACATTTTCCTTAAAGACCCAGAAGTAAAGTTCCTGTGAGTTGTTTTAAAAAGCAGTTTGCAGGAGACACAAAATATTTTTCTTTCCTTCATAATTTTAAGTTGCATAATACAAAATCAAAGGGATAGGGCCTCAAGTAATTAACAGTGCTTTGTATTTGCCTACAAGAAGATTTACAAATGCTCACTCAGACACAAGGTGGATTTTTAAAACAGATTCCACAATAATCTCCAAAAGGAATTCAGGCATCTGGAGTCACCAATTACCAATGATTTACAAATTACTGCCTTAAAAGTGACATTTTATATTGACTACTCCATTTCTTCTCTACTCCCAAATCTTAAAACATTTTACATGGCTAGCCTCAAAAAAAAAATTATTTCTTTGGGAAGTCTGAAGGCAAAGATGGCTAATAATTTATAGTTCCTTTCCATATTTTTTCTGTTTTAGATCATAACTCATTCCTAACACTCTCAAAATTCTCAGTATGTGTAGCATCTATTTTCAGGATAATCTTTTTTAAACAGGTAGAAGCAATCTTGCTTATTTATTGGCAAGAACAAGAGTGTAGTTTGCCTGTTGTTCCATTGGGACAGTCTGTCTCTCCACATTAGAATCTTGGCTTTCAACCCTTTTAAAGTTACCTTCTGTCTGCAACAGGCACCTCTCTTGAATTATTTTAAAATGTGACTGAGGGAAAAAGAAAATCTAGCCCTCACCCAGAAAAACTAAAACCCCTCAATTAACGCCTCTGTTTTTGACATCTCTCACACCCTCATGCCTATAATCACTATATGATCACCATATGTCACTTTTCCATAATCTGGACCCGAATCAATGTCCTCTGGTGTGGAGAAAGAAAAAAGCACGTAAGAGGAATTATAGGAGTAGAGAATTACAAAGAGAAATGAGATTCATGCATTCTATATATGGAATGATCAATATAGTACTCTTCTATCCTTTTGAGTTTTTAAAGAACCTTATTTACAACTTTAAAATTATTTCCTGGAATTTAAAATGCAGAAGTAACTCCAACTTAATCTTTACAATCAATGAAAAAACTAGAGACAGTTGATTGCACACTGCCAATCACCAGTACTGAGAAACTGCCGCATATGATCAACTACATTTTCATTGCTGTTGTTCAGTCACATCTGACTCTGTGATCCACTGGACGGCAGCACACCAGACTTCCCTATCCATCACCATCTCCTGGAGCTTGCTCAAACTCACATCCATTGAGTCAGTGATGCCATCCAATCATCTTGTCCTCTGCTGTCCCCTTCGTCTCCTGCCTTCAATCTTGTCCAGCATCAGGGTCTTTTCCAATGAGTCTGCTCTTTGCATCAGGTGGCCAAAATATTGGAGCTTTAGCCTCAGAATAAGTCTCTCTAATGCATATTCAGTATTGGTTTCCTTTAGAATTGACTGGTTTGATCTCCTTTCAGTCCAAGGGACTCTAAAGAGTCTTCTCCAACATCACAGTTCAAATACATCAGTTCTTTGGCACTCAGTCTTATTTATGGTCCAACTCTCACATCTATACATGACTACTGGAAAAACCATAGCTTTGACTAGACAGACCTTTGTCGGCAAAGTTATGTCTCTGCTTTTTAATATGCTGTATAGGTTTGTCATAGCTTTTCTTCCAAGGAGCAAGCATCTTTTAATTTCATGGCTACAGTTACCATCCGCAGTGATTTTGGAGCCCAAGAGAATAAATTTTGTCACTGTTACCACTGTTTCCCCATCTATTCGCCAGGAAGTGATGGGACTGGATGCCAGATCTTAGTTTTTTGAATGCTGAATTTTAAGCCAACTTTTTCACTCTCTTCTTTCATCTTCATCAAGAGGCCCTTTAGTTCCTCTTCACTTTCTGCCATAAGGGTGGTGTCATCTGCATATCTGATATTATTGATATTTCTTCTGGCAATCTTAATTCCAGTTTGTGCTTCATCCAGTGCAGCATTTCGCATGATATGCTCTGCATATAAGTTAAATAAGCAGGATGACAATATACAGCCTTGATGTACTCCTTTCCCAATTTGGAACCAGTCCATTGTTTCATGCCTGGTTCTAACTGTTGCTTTTTTACCTACATACAGGTCAATACTACATAATACTCACAATGGTGTCTTGGGTGTTTCCTCCAACATGATGTTTTCTTCTTTTTCTTATAAAATATAATAATCTAACTTTGGAAATATAACAAAATAGAGACAATGAAGAATATTTTGAAATCACATAGTACTAACAGCCCAAGTACAACCACTTTGAGGCACATAAATTGGCTTCTCTGGTGGCACAGATGCTAAAGAATCACCTGCAGTGTAGGAGACCTGGGTTCAATCCCTGGGTCTGAAAGATCCTCAGGAGAAAGCAATGGCTACCCACTCCAGCAAACTTGCCTGGAGAATTCCATCAGCTATAGTCCATGAGGTCGCAAAGAGCTGGACACGACTGAGTGACTAAGCGACAACAATAGAAATAAATACAGATATAGATATCTATGGGCTTCCCAGGTGGTTCAGTGGTAAAGAATCGGCCTGCCAATGCAGGAGCCGCAAGTGACATGGGTTTGATACCTGGGTCAGGCAGATCCCCTGGAGGAGGAAATGGCAACCCGCTCCAGTATTCTCTCCTGGGAAATGCCATGGTCAGTGGAGCCTGGTGGACTACAGTCCATGGGTCACAAAAGAGTTGGACGCAACTGAGCACTCAGGACTTTAAGGAAGGGTGCCTTTTAATTCTGGGAAGACCAAGTAACCAGGTACTTGTGGCCTATCTAGAAACCCTCCAGATGGGTTATGCTCATGATCTTGAAAATGTCTAGCAAACTGCTCCATCGAGCTAAAGCAAAATCTGCTCTGGAAAGGTATCGTGTTGGTCATGATGCTCTGCTGGATGTTAGCCATTTCCTTTCATATGAACACACCCCGGCATTCAACAGAGATTAAACAGCACATATGGATAATGCTGTTTGGTATATGCTAACAATCTTGGCAGGTTTCCTTTTAATAAACTACTCCAGATGTTAGCCTCAGTAATTATGCCTGCCACCATTCAGCCTTAAGAATGAAATACTGCTGCTACAATCCTTGTTTGTGTGTCTATGGATCGTCCATAAGCATAAAGCCTGCACCATTAGGAGAGCCCTGTGAACGGGCTCTGCATAGAAACAGGCATAAAGAAGACCCAGCAACAGGCTGACCAGCGTGAACTGGTAACTATGAAAACACAGATGCTCTTAGAAGTTTTCAAATCATTTTTACACGCTACATTTGCACCTTCTGTAGCTAATGAAACATTTACACATTCCAGTGCCTTACTATTTCAAAATATGCCAGAAAGTGACAAATCTGATGCAAACAATTATCTGTAGCATAGATACAACAGACTATCATGCGTGAAAAGAAATCTAGTCTGGAAATCTGATTCTATAGAGGAAAATTAAAATCGAGATGTTGTGCGCTAAACTTTTGGGTGTTGTTAGAATTGGGGAAACATGGTTGTTTTCATTTTCTGAAGGCCTACTTTGCAAAAGGACTCTTCATGATCCGGTTAAGAAACAAAACAAGTCAAAATAGATCTATAACTAAGTGTCAGAACAATAAGTTATAATGACTTGATTTAAAGGAGAATCCTGGAAAAGGCATAGCTGATGTTATAAGTGATGCAATTTTCTTGACTTTAAAATGAATCTCCTTGGTGAGGAATAATCAACCCAGTCTTTGGGGATATTTAAATGATTGTGCTAAAAAGGCAGCATAACCAGCGAAATGATTAAACTGATATCAAATGATTGCTGACAGTAGACTGTTGAAAGTATTAATAATGCTGTCAGCGTCATCGGAGCCCTGAGAAAGGAACTTCTATGAGAACTATTTTACATTAAGGAGTTTAAGCAACACTTTCACCTACTTATCTTCAAACCATCATGACAGCAAAGTCAATACTCCTGTCAAAACCCAGGTACTTCAGTGAAGGTATACAGTGAAGCCGCCCTTTGATGGGAGGTGACCACTAGGTGTGGACCACAGACCTAAGCCACTTTATTGGCAGCATGGCATCGAACACCACAACTCCACTTAACTTTCCAAAAGCCAACGTTCTGAGACGCTAACTCTAAATGAAAGCCCTATGAAGTAGGTAAACTCTAAAGAAGAAATACCAAGGAAATAAAAAAATAAACGATACGTCAATATACCAGGGCATTCTCAAAGCTTAAAATTACATGCCGATGCATAGAAAGATCAGGTAAGTTGTCATAAACTTACCAGACAGCTGCTGCTGCTGTTGCTGCTAAGTCGCTTCAGTTGTGTCTGACTCTGTGCGACCCCATAGACAGCAGCCCACCAGGCTCCCCCATCCCTGGGATTCTCCAGGCAAGAACACTGGAGTGGGTTGCCATTTCCTTCTCCAATGTATGAAAGTGAAAAGTGAAAGTGAAGTCGCTCAGTCTTGTCCGACTCTTAGCGACCCCACAGACTGCAGCCCACCAGGCTCCTCCATCCATGGGGTTTTCCAGGCAAGAGTACTGGACAGCAAAATGCACTCAAAACTTTCTGAAATGACTGCATAGCAGTGGACACACCCCAACAGCCCGGGCACATCCCATACGAGTGCTAAGCATCACCGACTGACATGCGATACAGCGGCACAAATGATTGTGGTGCAGCCACCTCTATCCACTGAGGGAGCCCTGACCTCATGCTTCACATGCAAACTCAGCCCACAACAGAAAAGGGGAAAGCGTTATTAAAACCAGCCTGACATTTAAAAATCACTTTTCTTATTTTTTAAATTGGAGTCTAGTTGATTTACAATGTTATGTTAGTTTCAGGTGTACAGCACAGTGGTTCAGTTACACACACACATTTTCTTTTTCAAATTCTTTTCCATTATAGATTATTACAAGATACTGAGTAGCGTTCCCTGCGCCACACAGTAGGTCCCTGTTGGCACACAGTAGGTCCCTGTTGGTTGTCTATTTTATAC
The DNA here is from genome assembly GCA_935064755.1 of Tragelaphus eurycerus. Taxonomy (NCBI): domain Eukaryota; kingdom Metazoa; phylum Chordata; class Mammalia; order Artiodactyla; family Bovidae; genus Tragelaphus; species Tragelaphus eurycerus. The sequence continues at coordinate 23,297,079 of CAKXYN010000023.1, forward strand.
GTTGTCAATCTGAAACTTCTAGTTTGCCCCTCCCCCTTTCCCCTTAGATAAGTTTGTTATCTGTGTCTGTGAATCTATTTCTGCTTCGTGAATAAGTTCATTTGCATCATTTTTTTTTAGATTCCACGTATAAGTGATATCATATGATATTTATCTTTTTCTGTCTGACTTATTTCACTCAATAGAATAATCTCTAGGTACACCCATGTTACTGCAAAAGGCATTATTTCATTTTATATATATATATCTCACATCATCTTTATCCACTCATCTGTTAAAGGACACCTAGGCTGCTTCCATGACTTGGTTATTAAAAAACAGTGCTGCTGGGAACGTAGGGGTGCGTGTATCTTTTTGAATAACTCACAGGGTGTGGGACCCGTTTTGGTTTCTGTGTCTTGCTAGGAACTCTTACAGACAGGATGGACTCTGACCGTCTAATTAACTAGGGAACAGTATCCTCTGGAGTCAGCTCACCTGGGTTCAAGCCCTGACTCTGCCTCTTGTGAGTGCTTCCCTCCTGCTGGTCAAGCTGCTCAAACTCTCAAAGCCTCTGTTTCTTCATCTGCAAAATGGGGATAATGCAACCCTCCAGCACAGGACTACTGCTTGGATTAAAACACTTAGGAAAAACCCAGCACAAAGGCTGTTCTCAGGAAGGCTTCAGGACAGCTTCACTTTTGTCTCCTTTTTTTTAAAGTTCTTTCTTCAACCTCAATTTTTAAAATACTGTTTTAAACATATTTATTCTGGCCATTGGAAACTTACCACATTCTATAAAAGAGCTGCAACCTTCCATGAACACGTTCTCAGGTACTGTTGTGTCCCCTCTGGATTTAACACTGCTGTGGAAAGCAGTTTCCTTAGGCTTTCTCTAGATTCTCTGTCCCCACCTGGTCAAGTTCAAAGTGTTATCCGAAGCGCGTTCTTCATGAGGAAGAGTCATCATCACACAGCATCACGTGCATTTTCTGGTGACATCTTGCAAGATGGAAAATGACTCCAGCAACACGAGACATATGGGATTTATTAAGACAACAATGCACACACTTCCTGTGATCTGGGGCTGATGAGTCTTCAGCTTTAAGGGAAGCTGACAACACAAAGGAAAGGCAATATGGCAAGAGGAGGAGTCCTACAAACCGGGGGAAGACTCCATCCCCAGAACACAAGTCGCCACGCCTCCAGGACCTCAGGCCCCAGGCTCCATCATCAGACGGCACGGTGGAAAGCAGCCGTGCCTGAGCCAACTCAACCCCGAGACTTTCTGGGACACACAGTGCTACCGAAAACTGCCCAGGTCCTCAGGCTTTCTAAGATCTGGCATGACCACCACGTCTCTCTTTAGAACACACTACGGTTCCAACTACACCTCTCATTCACCCACAACCCCTGCACTGGAAGGCCAAGTCTTAACCACCAGACCTCCAGGGAAGTCCCTACACTTCTCCTTTTTGAAAATGCCAATCCATCTCTTCCTTTCCCTCTCCCTACTCATATGAGTCCCCTTCCTCTTTGAGCCTGATTCCTCCTTCCTGCCCCCAACCTGAGTCTGCATTTCTGAGAACCACCTGTTTTTCCAAAGTCCAGTGCTAATGCCACATCCTCTACAATACCTTCCTAGACTTTTGGTGCAATTATTCTTTTTATTATGTATCATTATTTTTTGGACATGTGGTGCTGCGTGCAGGATTTTAGTTCCCAGATGAGAGATCAAACCCCCACCCCCGTAGTGGAAGCACAGAGTCCTAACCACTGGACCACCAGGAACATCCCTAATTACTCTATTTATAACCTTTGTTGCTGTTCAGTGGTTCAGTCATGTCCAACTCTGCAACTCCATGGACTGCAGCATTCCAGGCTTCCCTGTCCAAAAATCATCTCCTAGAGTTTGCTCAGATCCATGTCCATAGAGTTGGTGATGCCATCCAACCATCACATCCTCAGACACCCCATTCTCCTCCTGCCCTAAATCTCTTCCAGCATCAGGGTCTTTTCCAGTGAGTCGGCTTTTCCCATCAGGTGGCTAAAGCACTGGAGCTTCAGCTTCAGCGTCAGTCCTTCTGATGAATATTTAGGGTTGATTTCCTTCAGGATTGACTGTTTGACTGTTTTAATCTCCTTGCTGTCCAAGAGACCCTCAAGAGTCTCCTCCAGCACCACAGTTCAAAAGCATCAATTCTTTGGTGCTATGCCTTCTTTATGGTCCAATTCTCACATCCATAAAACCTACTAAACATTATACTTTCTTTCACTAAAAGGAAAATTCATAGTGAATCCTAGGTTCCAGGAATAGGCCTGAGTCCTTCCTAACACACACCATCCTGCTCATAGGGAATTCTCAGCCAATAAATAAAACCAACCAATGAAAACAGGAATAATGCAATGTGATGAATGCAGTAATATAAATAACATACAGGGCAGAGCAGTGGAAGAAGGTACAGTGGTTACACATGCACTTTGGGAGCTGGCCTCAGAATCGAACCACTCAAAACCCATTCTCAACAATTAACACATGGCCTTACAGAAATGCAGCTTATGCTCCCTGCTTGGGGCCACCAGTGACCAGAAGGCCATTTTGAATCTACATTTACTTACACGTGCTTTTCCAGATAGAAAGAGCAGACGGCTGTCTGGCTGCCTGTTGCTTTTGGTCATCTATCATAACTCAGACTTTACTTTGACTGACATGACATTTCACAGCTGTAAATAAAAGATCCTGATTGCACCCATGGGGCAAACGGTTCAACAAACAGCATGTCAATTCATCTGGTAAAATCTAAAGATTCCCGAATGTAGAAAAATAAGAGAGCTGACAATTAACTGGGCTCTTTGTGGTACAATGATAAAGGGTAACAGTTGATCACCATCAAGGTCAATAAACCCTTCTCAGGAAGGCATATTATTCATGTAAAAACACTGAGAATAAACCACCCATATGAATTAAGAAAATGATTTCTTTTAACAAAAAGATACTTGCTACTAATTACAACTTTAATGAGCACAATATAAATATATATGCGTGCATGCTTAGTTGTGTCCGACTCTTTGCAACCCCATGGACTGTAGCCTGCCAGGCTCCTCTGTCCATGGAATTTTCCAGGCAAGAATACTGGAGTGGGTTGCCATTCCGTTCTCAAGGGGATCTTCCAGACCCAGGGATCAAACCTGGGTCTCCTGCATTGCAGGCAGATTCTTTACCATCTGAGCCACCAGGGAAGCCCTAATGAGTACAATGAATAAGAATAAATCCTGGGATGTCCAGATTAATCTTACTCAGATCATGTCTCCATCTTGCTCAAGAATGCAGCATCCCCTCCTCCCACTGCCTTTAAAGTCTAAACTCCTTACTATATAAACGGTTAAACCATATAATATTATATAACAACTATTATAGTCTACTAATGGAGAAGGCAATGGCACCCCACTCCAGTACTCTTGCCTGGAAAATCCCATGGACGGAGGAGCCTGGTAGGCTGCAGTCGATGGGGTCGCTAAGAATCGGACACGACTGAGCGACTTCACTTTCACTTTTTACTTTCATGCATTGGAGAAGGCAATGGCAACCCACTCCAATGTTCTTGCCTGGAGAATCCCAGGGACAGGGGAGCCTGGTGAGCCTCCGTCTATGGGGTTGCACAGAGTCTGACACGACTGAAGCGACTTAGCAGCAGTAGCAGCAGCATGTACATAATATATGATATTTCCCTTTGCTTTCTTCTGAATCATGCCTCTAAGCAACCTTTCTAAATACGTGTCCAGTCTCCCCTGGGCATTCCATCTCCAAGCATACTTGACAATTTCATCTTCCCTGTGTGCTCTTCTCGCCCTGCCACCTTGCCCCTGCACTTGGTTATGACAGAGCACAGCCCCTGGCATCTGGTCCCTTCCCCAAAGGCTCACCATCACCGTGGTGCAACTCATCTCAGGTCTACCATCACCTTCTTCAGGAACCCTTCCCCAGACTTCTTGACACCCAAAGCCATGTAAACACAATTCCTATATGTCCAGCAGGGTGCTGCACAAATTGCATCCTCACTAGGCACGTTCAGTGAGTAACCATATCTTTAAGTCTTCTGGAATTTACTATTTCAAATTATAAAAGCTTCATACTTAATCTGTCTCACGGACTAGGTTGTAAGTTACATAAGTCCAATTTATTTTCTGTACCTCACTGTACCTAATAAAATGGTCTGTGTATTATAAACATTGAGGAAATACCTATTCAGTGTTCCATGTGGAACAGACTGAGAAACTGATTTCCACCTTTATACCCTAAAGTCATGACATTTTAGACTAAGCCTCTTGCATTGTTAAGCTAATGCTTATTAAGTGTACATCAAAGTATAACCCAGAAAGGGCTTCCCTGGTGACTCAAACAGTAAAGAATCTGCCAGTGATGCAGGAGATCCTGAGTTCGATCCCTGGGTAGGAAAGATTCTTTGGAGGAGGGCATGGCTACCCACTCCAGTATTCTTGCCTGGAGAATCCCACAGACAGAGGAACCTGGTGGGCTACAGTCCATGGAGTTGCAAACAGCCAGATGCAACTAATCCAACTAAACACACATAACACAGAAAGACAAAAATATCTCCAAGTATTTAAAATTAATTTAAATTACAGAGCATTTAGCAGTTTTGAAAACCTGGCATTCGAAATCTAAAAACAGAACAGGATAAAAATCAACATTAAAGATGCATTCATTCATTGGCAAGTGAATGTGGAAACATCTCAGGACATTATTAACTGGAGGCTCTGACTGTGTCATTGTGGGGCTGTATCATTTCACAATCTGCACTTATGAATTATTCCAGTCAGATGTATGGTTAGAATACAAGATGGAAACTGTCAGTGTGTGTCCAGGGCAGCAGAGAGAGCAGGAAGTCGTCTCTGAATCCCACTGAAGTTACCCCTGAATTCAGTCACACCGGGCTCATCAGTGAGAGGCACGGAAGAAACAGTTTTTCTCGCTCTAAAAATTAAGTAAATTTTCTTTCCTTTAGCCATTCTCTTATTGACATCCATTATTTCTCAAAGGACAGGTCCCCCCAGAAACTCACCATACACAGCAACATTTAAATAGAATGAGGCGCAGGGGTTCATTTAATAACACACTGGCACGTTTAAGCTTGGTCCAAGTAAACAAGATAAGCAAAAACCTATACATCATTTACTTAGATATAATCAGGAAAGCTACTCTGATCATTATATTTTATTCACACTGAGAATTATAAAGTAGTATTTCATGCTTACAGAGATGACAACATGAACAATTGAAAAAGAGAGTTTGGGTATTTTCTGTTTTTCTCCAGAAATGTCTCCCCAGCACATCAATTCACTGTCTGCCCTGCATGGATTAGAGGACCGTGACCCTCAGAGCAGGCTTTGCTGGTGGATCAGATGGTAAAGAATCTGCCTGCAATTCAGGAGCCACAAGTTCAATCCCTGGGTCGGGAAGATGGCTTAGAGAAGGAAACGGCAGCCCAATCCAGTATTTTTGTCTGGAGAATCCCATGGACAGAGAAACCTGGCGGGCTACAGTCCATGGGGTTGCAGAGTCAGACATGACTGAGTGGCTAACACTGACTGACTGACCTTCAGAGCACTAAATATTGCTCTCATCTTCCCTAGAACCTCCAAAGAGAGTAAAATCAGGCCCAGACAACATGTGACCCATTCTATGTCTACACTTCTGACACAAGCAGATGATAACGAAAGGAGTGAAAATACAAACACTCTTACTGAACTGGCTCTGACTTAGATGAAAGTGAGAAAATAACCCAAGGAAATCACACTTGGCTCACTTTGTTAAACACACACACACAGAATTTTTTTAAGTAATTATTTAGGGCACAAGTGTGTGTCCTTTTATACATTTCACAACCCTTTTCAATAAGGAAGAGGACGACTAGATCTCAGCTGCCACACACACCCTAACATTTTTCATCTAATTTACTAAATTAACCATGGCATCTGGTCCCATCACTTTATGGGAAATAGATGGGGAAACAGTGGAAACAGTGTCAACTTTATTTTTTAGGGCTCCAAAATCACTGCAGATGGTGATTGCAGCCATGAAATTAAAAGTCGCTTACTCCTTGGAAGGAAAGTTATGACCAACCTAGATAGCATATTAAAAAGCAGAAACATTACTTTGCCAACAAAGGTTCGCCTAGTCAAGGCTATGGTTTTTCCGGCAGTCATGTATGGATGTGAGAAAGCTGAGGGCCGAAGAATTGATGCTTTTGAACTGTGGTGTTGGAGAAGACTCTTGAGAGTCCCTTGGACTGCAAGGACATCCAACCAGTCCATTCTAAAGGAGATAAGTCCTGGGTGTTCTTTGGAAGGAATGATGCTAAAGCTGAAAGTCCAGTACTTTGGCCACCTCATGCGAAGAGTTGACTCATTGGAAAAGACGCTGATACTGGGAGGGATTGGGGGCAGGAGGAGAAGGTGACGACAGAGGATGAGATGGCTGGATGGCATCACCGACTTGATGGACGTGTGTTTGGGTGAACTCCGGGAGTTGGTGATGGAGAGGGAGGCCTGGCGTGCTGCAATTCAGGGGTCGGAAAGAGTTGGACATGACTGAGCGACTGAACTGAACTGAACTGACTAAATTAACACAGTGCAACAATTATTTCAGCTTCAGATTACTAAGATTTAAGAAGCTAATCAGCATCAAATTTCTGTTTGGGGCTTCCCTGGTGGCTCAAACAATAAAGAATCTGTCTGTAATGCAGGAGACCCAGGTTCCGGGTCAGGTTCTCAGGTTCCTGATCCCTGCGTCAGAAAAATCCCCTAGAGGAGCAAATGGAAACCCACTCCAGTATTCTTGCCTGGAGAATTCCATGTACAGAGGAGCCTGGCGGGCTATCCAAGGGGTCACAAAGAGTCAGACACGACTGAGCAACTAACCCATTATTTAGCACAAATATCTGATTTAGCACACAAACTGTATCTGAGCTGAATTAAAAGCATATTTTGTAATGTTTTCTTTTAGGATAAAGGTGACGCATGGCTGCCTTCCTCTGTAACAGTATCCTTTATGCCTAAAACCAAATAACTGTATTTATCACCCCTGCCTGGTATCACTATTTGTTGGATTCAGTCCACATGAAACTACAAGGCTTCCTTGCATGATTCCTCACTAGCTTCATTTCCGTTGTCACATATTTTAAAGGTCATATTTTTATTATTGCATATTTAAGAGAGACACATAAAATGATATTATTCAGAAGTTATTCTGAATAATAAAAATGTTCTTCCAGCACCTTAATACTGTTCTATCATGTCCTGAGTTATTTTCTCAGGATACTTAAATTATTTACCTAAGAACATTTCTCCCTTGTGTTACATTGGGTACATTTTATATCTTATTTCTCAAATTAAAAATGGCTTTCTGCAGCATCTCTGAAATTTAAAGTAGCCCACGATACTCCACTGAGTAATATACTAAAACTATGAGTTAACAGCCTGCCTATAAATAACAGAGGCAAAGAGGAAAAAATCTCTATATCTGAACAAATCATGAGGTCGCCACACTCAAAGGAGAACATTACAACCACCTTGAGCTATATGGTCTCTCTGCCTCTGTCTGAGGTCTTCAGTTCCACTCAAATGTCATGGCCCTAGTTTGTTCATAAGATTCCTCGGTGTTTTTAAAGCTTACCATGGCACAGCTTCTAGTAACTTCACAACTTTTAAGAGTAGAATGCAGAAGAAGAAAAAAAAAACAATGAAGAGAGGTTATTGTAGCTTAATGTCTCTGTAGCTAGCCCAGTATCCATTCTTCCCTACACCGAGGAATGTCAGGAAACTTCCACCCTAAATTCTATACGTGCTTAGGATCGCTACAGAGTCTCAAAGAGGTTTGCAGTGTCAGGAAAAACACTGGATGACAAATCCCTCTGATTACCTAGCCAGAAGAATGAGAGACAAGATTAAGATTTTACCTGCTAAACATTATCTGCACAACTCACGTATGATCCATTGGGCCTTCAACCGTTCATCATCACAGGGAATGGAATGTAAATTTTTTGTGCACTTCAAACATTTATATAAAACCTGTGCGAGGGACTTTCCCGTGGCTAAGACTCTGCACTCTCAATGCAGAGGGTCTGGGTTCGATCCATGGTCAAGGAACTAGATCCCACTTGTTGCAACTAAAGATTCCATGTGCCACAACCAAGGATTCCACGTGCCGCAACAAAGATCCAGTGTAGCCAGATAAATAAATAAAAACTTACCCCCTGTGCTAGATATTCTCCACCAGCTCCTCCAAACCCACCCTCCATGACCTGGAAGCCAACCACACAAGAGTTCTCACAGGTTCCTTCTGGTTGAGTGGCTTGGCAAGGGCATCAGGAGGAGGTCAGAAGGACCAGGGACAGAGAGGTGTGGCATTTTCATCCACAGCCTCCATTCCTGAAGGCTCTGCTTCAGCACCAACTGAATTCTACTGAATTCTACCATCTAAGGTAGCAGTGGTTCCCATGAGGACCTACTGTAGAGCACAGGGAACTCTGCTCAGTCTTATGCACCAGCCTGGATGGGGGAGAGTTTGGGGAAGAATGGATACATGTATTTGTATGGCCGAGTCCCTCTGCTGTCCACCTGAAACTATCATAACATTGTTAATCGGCTATTCCCCCAATACAAAAGAAAACATTTAAAGCTTGGGGAAAAAAGAAAAGGAAAACAAACAAAAAGAAAGCAGTGGTTCCTATGACTGACGCCCTTTGCAGCTCTCTCCAGGTCCAAGGGATGGACGGGTGCTCCCTTATTCCCTGTCAGCATACCTTAACCCCGGCTCCACCTCTATAACCAGTGTCTCTATTAAATCCTCCTCAATCACCCATTTCAAAGGTACCTTCTGTTTCTTGCAGAAACCCTAATACATTTTCTTTGCAATTCACTTCAACCGGGAAATAGCTCTTTTTCACATGAATTCTACTTTCTTTATATTCCATGAATATAACATTTATACTGGAATTGCCTCAATCTCTAACTTATTTTTTTTTCCATAAAATTATGACATGCTTGAAGACAGATATGTGTCATACTCTTGGTTCAAATGTTGGTCAGACAAATGGCTTAAAAAAAAAAAAAAAAAAACACTTCACAAATAACTTCCAAAATTACTTTATGCTAAAAGTCTGGGATGGTGAAGTATACTAATTTGCATCTTGTCACTAAGCCCGCCTCCAGTCACCACAGCTGAAGGTTTCTTCCTGTGCTGGACAACTACGATGCCCATGGGCCAGCCAGGAGCCCTGGCCCGCTTCTGACGGGTTTCTGCCTCAGCAGTTTTATCTGCATAAATTTGCTCCAGTCCACAAAGTCAAATTCCCAGGATAAACATATCCTACCAACTGGGCCATAACCAACTGGGCTGCAATGCCCCAACAAAATAAAAAGCACAGGGTGAGAGATTCTCTGGGCCACTATTATCCTTTGCCTCCAATCGACAGCAAAACCCCATGATTTGGAAGTGCTGGCTCCTCTCTTCCGAATTTGATTAAGCACCTACAGTAGACACCTTAGGCATGAAGTCTTCTCAACCTTCCTCCATCACTGGCTGACCCTGGGATTCTCCTGAAAGCCATCATCTGAAATTCAGTTTTTCCCCAACATCTGAACCCTTTCCCAACATTTGCAGGAATAGATTTAGATGCCTCAATCATGTAAAGATTGGCAGAGGACATTCAGAAAGCTTACTCTTTGGAAGAAAAGTGATATCAAACCTAGACGGCATATTCAAAAGCAGAGACATCACTTTGCCGACCAAGGTCAGGATAGTCAAAGCTATGGTTTTTCTATAGTATGAGAGTTGGACCATAAAGCAGGCTGAGCACCGAAGAACTGATGATGCTTTTGAACTGTGGTGTTGGAGAAGACTCTTGAGAGTCCCTTGGACTGCAAGGAGATCAAGCCAGTCAATTCTAAAGGAAATCAACCCGGACAGTCACTGGAAAGACTGCTGCTGAAGCTGAAGCTACAATACTTTGGCCACATGATGCGAAGAGCCAACTCATTGGAAAAGACTCTGATGCTGGGAAAAATTGAGGGCAGGAAGAGAAGGGGGCAACAGAGGCTGAGATGGTTGGATGGCATCACTGATTCAATTGACAAGAATTTGCGCAAACTCTGGGAGATGGTAAGGAAAAGGGAAGCCTGGAGTGCTGCAGTCCACAGGGTCACAGGGAGTTGGACACAACGTAGGAACTGAACAGCAACAAGTCAGAAAGCACCCTCAGAGGCTTGGAGGTAACCCCATCCCCAGAACTTTTCTGCAAGGACCATCTCTGTGTTCCTAACACCATCTTTCCTTGGAAGATTCTCCATCATCCCCTCTCCTTTCTTCAACAGATGGCAGACTTGAGGACTCTGCCAGCATCACCTCCTTGTGGAATAAAGCTTCCAGCTGCTGCTGCTGCTAAGTCGCTTCAATCGTGTCCGACTCTGTGCGACCCCGGAGACGGAAGCCCACCAGGCTCCGCCGTCCCTGGGATTCTCCAGGCAAGAATACTGGAGTGGGTTGCCATTTCCTTCTCCAATGCATGAAACACAGGGAAGTCCAAATTAAAACTGAAAAATAACTTTGTACAAAAGGACATGAGCCGCAGAATCCCAAACATTCAAGTTAAAACTAGGTCAAATGAAGGACCTGGGGCAGGGGAGGGCTCCATCTCTCAGGCATGCAGCAAAGATTCAGGAACAGATCACCATGCTTCCAAGAAAGAACCAGTGCTGCCCACCTTCCCAGGATAAAGCCAGATGTAGGTTTTTGAAAATGCAACCATGTTGGGCAAGTAGCTTGGACTGGAATATGAATGAGAGCTGATGAAATGTGATGTCATAATCTGTGTGCCTCCATGAAGGCACTACTGCGAGTTTTTTTCTTTTAAAGTTTTAAACTCTTAAAGCTTCTTGTTTTAACACAAAACATAGAAGGTACCTATGAAAAAAGGGAAAGTGTTAGTTCCTCAGTCGTGTATGACTCTTTGCAACCCCGCAGACTGTAGCCCACCAGAGTCCTCTGTTCATGGAATTCTCCAGGCAAGAAAACTGGAGTGGGCAGCCATTACCCTTCTCCAGGGGATTTTTCTGATCCAGGGATCGAACCCAGGTCTCCTGCATGGCAGGAGGATTTTTTTACCATCTGAGCTACCAGGGAAGCCCAGAAGGAACCTGCCATAAACAGTAATTTTAGTCCTTCTCCATCACCATAAAATATGAAGCAGAGTATTGCTGTCCATTAAGGAAATTATCATTCGACATGAACATAAACATCTTCTGTTGCCAATACACACTTCACCGTGTTTACAGGTGCATTTTAAATGGAAAGTTAAATTATTCTGGGGAATAAAATTACCATTAGGAAGGTTTCCTAAAGCAATTTCGGAAGCAGCGGATTTTTAAATTATCATCTAACAGGATGCCAATATCAGATAAATTAGAGTAAATCAAAATAAGATTAAATGTGTAAATAATATGTTGCTTCAATTCCACTATAGGTATAAGTCATTACATGGCAAGATTTTTATTTAAAATGGAAAACATTCACCAAAAGTATCATTTTTTAATTTTCCCCTGGTGCTTTCATGCCATTATTTTATTTCCTTGTTAGTAAATAATTCAATCTTAGATTTTTACCTAACTCACCAAGAAACCCTAGTTTGCCTAAGCTTTAATTTAGAAATCTCATATTTAGTATAAAAATATTATGCTATCACAAGTGATGATTTGCTCTTGCCAAAATTACATGATCAATATTTAAAACACTTTTTTGTGATCTAACAGTAAAACTGGTCAGTGTCATTCCCAACGCTCCCATTAAAATTTTTACCTTAAAACATTTATTACAAGATTATTTGCGGTTATAACCTAGAAAAAAATCATTTTGACTAAGTCAGAAGCAATAACCTCCTTTTACACCAGTTCTTTCTACAGCAGCTTATATTTGTTTTATAGAACAGTCAAAATCTTTTTGAAACTATTACTTCTTTCAGGAGCTTTCTCTTTGATGTCATTAACTTTGCCCTCTTTTTTTATCTTCAATCTTAAATTAATTCCCTGGGAAGCATGTAGCTCGTTGGCTGGTCACAAGGATTAAATATAAGGGTTTACAAAGAAAAGCAGCTTTTGATACAATGCTATTACAACATGATCGCTTACCCATAAATTGTCAGACACAGAGGGTTTTATATGTGAGACACAAATGTTCATTTTAAAAGCTATTATCATACAACAAATAGAATGTAGATTATTCTTCATAGTTTGTATTCACTTTACAAATAATCAGTAAACACCATTCCAGGACAACAATGATTTCTGCTTCTGTGTTATTTGTTTGCAGATTTTTTTTTTTTTTTAGTCATAGGTATTCATTGTGATATGCTAAGTGGGTCCTTCTTATCCACCAAGTCAAAGGATTTCATTGATATTATGCAAATATGGGAACATGCCTGAAATAGTCTAATTTCTAGCTTTCATGAGGCTTTTGGGTTTCTATGATTAAAGGAGGCGTTCATGGAGCAATAAAGGCAATCTCGTTTAAGGCAAAAGTGTGTTTTTGAATTGACCACCCAATACGTTTTATTAGAATAGTTTTTACGAAAGCATTTTAAGCACAAAGACTCCAAAGTGAAGGTTGGTGTTTTTGTTTTAGGGTTTCCCCGAGCATCTACTCCCTCCTTGCTTGCATCCTGCATCTCCACAGGTGTGCATCCCCCTTCACAGGCTCTGGGTCCCTGGTTCTCTGGAAAGGTCCACAGGAGGGTCTCTCCAGGGCTTTCAGTCTTGATTAGTGTGGTGCCCAGAGAGAGAGAGAGAAAATCGGTCTTGTTCCCTGCAGCCTGCCCTGAAAAGACAGGGCAGTCATTAGGTAATAAATCTTCACCTGAAACTACTCTGTATCTCTCCTGACCTTTATCCCCAGCCCAGCTCTCTGGTCTGCCACTAGATTCTGTGAGTTTTCCAAGGCCCGTACAATAAACTCCTTTTCTGCTTTAAATTAACTGGGGTCCAATTTTAGTGCTTGCAACCTGAGAACACTCACTGATACAGGTGCCCTTTCCTGAGATTATCTCTCTGATAAAGTAACAGACATTGACTCTATTCTAGGGGCTCTTCCCAGACGTGAATTATTGCCTGACCTTGCCTGGTGGCCCTGAGGACTCCTTAGGAGGCAAACTTAAAAAAAAAAAAAAATCATTAACTTTCGGTGAACTGCATCCAAGGTGGTTGTTGCTGCTTTTCTCCCTAAGACTCGGTACCTGATCAACAAGGTAACGCTGCAGCTGCCCATTTATATAACAGACCTTCTAATTTCTAATTTATGACCTCTAATCTCAACTATATTTACAGGAACCCCGAGTGGGCCAGTTCTGCAGACTCAGTCCCACAATAAATCGAGCGGTGAATTGACCCATGTCTTTGTCTCACCTGCAAGACACATTAAGAGTCTCCATATCCTCAGTACTAAAAGTCTTGAATGATGCGATCTTTTCTAATAGGTTTATATTACCATCAGGAACTTCCAATACCTATTGAGGCATCAAGATAAAACGATCATACTTTAGTTGAAATTTCTGACTGCAGACCTCTTAAAACCAAATGAAATTAGCCAAACCTGATGGCACTAGTGGTAAAGAATCTGCCTGCCAATGCAGGGGACGCGAGAGACATGGATTTGATCCCTGGGTGGGGAAGATCTCCTGGAAGAGGGCATGGCAACCCACTCCAGTATTCTTGCCTGGAGAATCCCATAGACAGAGGAGCCTGGCAGGCTGCAGTCCAGGGGGTCACAAAAAGTCGGACATGACTGAAGTGACTTAGCACACACGCACACACTGAAATAAGATGTTTGCTGGGTCAGGCTAGTATAGTAGTATAGTAATAATGGCCCAGGCTGGTGCTTATTCCAGCAGGGTGCGGACGGAGCCAGGGGTGCTTAGAGATAGCCTTCATCTCATGGAGGGTGGGATCCTACAAGTGTACCCACTCCCAGATTCCATACCGTATAGAACTTGTGAATATGAAGATATACCACTTCTGGGATTATATTCACTGTTAAGTTTATTGAGATATACACGATGATGATTATGGTAACATGCTGATGCCATGTTGTTACATGGCACATCCTCTTGAGTCCTAAAAGGAGAGGGCTGTCTAGGGCTGGTGGCAAAGGCAGAAGTCAGAGAGATTTGTCAGGATGAGCCACTGATGGCCCTGAAGCTGGAAGGGCATGACAAGGAATGCAGAGAGCCTTAGAAAAGCTGAGAGTACTGCTTGCCCAATGCCAGCCAGGAAATGGGTACTTCAGGCCAGAGCCACAGGCAACTGAATTTGCCAGCAACACAAATGAGCCTGGAAGTGATTTCTTCCCCAGATCCTCCAGACCAGTCTTCAGCCAGGAAACACCTTGATTTCGGCCTGGTGATGCCCTAAGCGGTCTTCCGACGGAGAAGGATGAGCTAAGAAGTGCCGGCTGTCTTCATCTGCTGAGCCAGTGGTTGCTAGGCAACCAGAGCAAGTGAATACATCCTTGGATCAGGAAACCCTGGGTCAGTGAAATTTACTTCTCAGACCACAGCTTCTAGGTCTCTTCCGGGAAATCACTCCCCTAGTTCCTCTGCCAGTCTCCTACACCCAACACGATAGTTATAACTGGCAGGGAAGAGATGAGGGGAAGGATGGCCATACTTAAGGAGCGGTGCTTCAGGGCCCAGATGTTGCAAGAGCACCCTCATGGCAGAGAATGTATCTTTGTTAAATGGAAGGAGACACTAAGCCCCCCAGATGGTAAGTTACATAGGAGCTCAAAGTCACATGGCAGCAGATGAAAGCAAACTAGAAATACCTGTTCTCTAAACTGGGTTTTTACTGTTAAACGGATCCCAAATTACACTCACCCAAAAACTACTGCAGAACACGGACCCACAAGGACAATAAAGAAGCCCAAAGAATATGTCTCAGACCCAGGGCACCCTGGCCAATATTTCGCAACTCAAAATGCCTCAGACAGAAGGAAAATGGAGCTTCATGGTGCCATTTAAAATGAAAAATTCTAAATGACTTTCTCCAAGCTCATAAGCAAATTATTTGTGAACCTTAAAAATTTGTAATTTCTTATAAATAACTAAGGTCTAATTTTAAGATACATTTTAAAACTAAACTTGAAGTCATATATCTCATCAAACCTATAATTACACCACAATGGGTCTTTTTCTGTTTTTTGGCATCTTTAACAAATAGAGCTGTTGAAATACTTTCTACTGGCAAATGCAAACCAAGGAGACACTGTACCAATCATGTAATTGCCCTATATTCTGGAAAAGCTAGAATAACTCAGAGATAGTTTAATAGAAGTCAGAGAGCAGTACTGAGTGAAATTAAAGATGCTATAGGCTTTTTTTTCCCTTTGCTTCCAAGAAAGCGTATAATCTTGATGATGCATAGCTCATAGCCAAATGATTCCAAATACAATTGCCAGTTGTGTGTTTTTAATGCTGGTTTTTCAATCAAGATGTTTCATATATTTTCTTAGACATTCCTTCAGAATAACTCTGCGTGAGATACTCTATGTGATATATACACCTCTGTATGAGATATGTGGTATCTCTACGTGAGATACCAGTAAGAATATTTAAGTATGAGGATCGTATTTACAAACAGAAACAGACTCACAGACATGGAAAACAAACTTATGTTTATCAAAGGGGAAAGAGGAGGAGGGATAGACTAGGAGTTTGGTATTAAACACACTGCTGCTGCTGCTGCTGCTGCTAAGTCACTTCAGTCATGTCCGACTCTGTGTGACCCCATAGACGGCAGCCCACCAGGCGACCCCGTCCCTGGGATTCTCCAGGCAAAAACACTGGAGTGGGTTTCCATTTCCTTCTCCAATGCATGAAAGTGAAAAGTGAAAGTGAAGTCGCTCGGTCGTGTCAGACTCTTAACGACCCCATGGACTGCAGCCTACCAGGCTCTTCTGTCCATGGGGTTTTCCAGGCAAGAGTACTGGAGTGGGGTGCCATTGCCTTCTCCAATTAAACACATTACTATACATAAAATGGGCTTCCCTGGTGGCTCAGCTGGTAAAGAATCCACCTGCAATGTGGGAAACCAGGGTTCAATCCCTGGGTTTGGAAGATCCCTTGGAGAAGGGAAAGGCTAACCACTCCAGTATTCTGGCCCAGAGAACTCCATGGACTATATAGTCCATGGGATCACAAAGAGCTGGACACAACTGAGTGACTTTCACTTCATACATAAAATAGATAACCAACGTGGTCCTACTGTATAGCATAGGGAACTATACTCAGTATCATGTAATAACCTGCAGTGGAAACAAATCTTTAAAAGATTTTATGTTATAACTGATTCACTTTGCTATATACCTGAAACTAACCGAACATTGTCAATTAACTGTATGTGTGTGTGTTAAATCACTTCAGTTGTATCCGACTCTCTGTGAAGCTATGGACTGGAGCCCATTAGGCTCCTCTGTCCACAGGATATTTCCAGGCAAGAATACTAGAGTGGACTGTCATGCCCTCCTCCAGGGGATCTGCCTGATCCAGGGATCAAACCCACATCTGCACTGTCAGGCTGACACTTCACCACTAGCTGCCACCTGAGAAGCCCTGTCCATTAACTATATTTCAATAAAAAATATTTTAAAGCCACTAGGTAAATTCCAGGGATTGGCAAAACTGACAAGTAAGCCAAATTCAGCTGCCACCTGTTTTTTTTTTTTTTTTTTTAAATAAAGTTTTACTGGAAAAAAATAAATACACGTGAACTAGGATAAGGCAAAAAACCTATGGTTACAATCATAGGCTCAAGTATCTGACCAAATTGAACTGGAATCCCAGCTCTGCCACTTCCAAAGACACACAACCTGCTTCCTCTCCTGGAAAGTGAAGCTCCCAAGAGGACCAGCACGGCAGGGTGCAGAAAGCAAAGTGAGCAGTAACAGAGGGCTCACCAGGTGCAAGGCACGGTTCTAAGCCTCAGTTCCAGAATGTTATGCTCCATTACACTCATAGACTCTCCTCCACAGTACAGGAGAAGGGATCAGAGAGACTTCTGGCAATTTCTCCTCCAGGGTCCCCCATCCCTACACCTGCCCAATGAAACTACAAATGCAGTCATCTCCAGTCACTGGGAGGAGAGACGACCATTTTTAGCACATACATGAAAACTCAGAATAAATGTAAAATGAATATTAAAAACTTCAGAGCTGTTATGCAAGGAAAAGTAAGCAAGACCAAGGGGGTGATGTGTCTGCTCAGGCTAGCCATCCACAAGGCAGGGCCAATTAGCAACACTGACCAGTTACACTAGCAGTGCACTTGGGAACCACTTCTGAACACAAATAAGCATTATTTTACAAAATGTAACTCCATTTCAATCTCAAAATGGAGGCAGTAAGAGGTTACAGGGCAGAGACAGGTATTATTCAACCTTTGCTAAAAACAAAATTATAAAGAGGGATTTGACAGCATCTGACAATAGGCTCCACTTACCCATTAACCAACAATTACAAATGCACTCATTAAGAAAAAGTGCTTTTTGCAAAGTCCTATAAAATGGACTGCAAGGAGATCCAACCAGTCCATTCTGAAGGAGATCAGCCCTGGGATTTCTTTGGAAGGAATGATGCTAAAGCTGAAACTCCAGTATTTTGGCCACCTCATGCAAAGAGTTGACTCATTGGAAAAGACTCTGATGCTGGGAGGGACTGGGGGCAGGAGGAGAAGGGGACGACAGAGGATGAGATGGCTGGATGGCATCACTGACTCGATGGATGTGAGTCTGAGTGACCTCCGGGAGTTGGTGATGGACAGGGAGGCCTGGCATGCTGCAGTTCATGGGGTTGCAAAGAGTCGGACACGACTGAGCGACTGATCTGATCTGATCTGATAAAATGGAGGGTCTGTCTAGGCAGACAGACCCTCTACTTTAGCTATGCTTAACTTGGCAATCTTTAAACATCATTAAATCTGTGTCTTCAATAACAAAATGGACACTCTGAACGTTGTCTCAGAGTTATGAGGATTAAATGAGATAATACACAATAATTAATCAGAAGGGCTCATTAAGTTTATCCATTATTATTATTATCATTCAGGCAATTCTGAGATTCACTTTAAAAAAAAAAAAAAAGAACTATTTCACATAAGGGGGAAAGTACCCTCAAGATGAATTCCTTCTTATCTGCACACGCTGACCCTAAAAGAGGGAAGGGTGTCTAAAGCACAGTGGCCAGTCTTTCTTCTGAACCGAAGGATGCACTCTGGATCCAGTTCACACATGTGTCCCTTCAACGCCATCAAACTTTTCATGCTAGACCCCAAGACCCAAATATGTTGGCACCCACTAGAGACCAGGGGACACATCTAGCATCCCTCGTTCATCCCAAGATACACACCAAACACCCCTAATCCTTCATTCATTCCTTAGATGAATAACCAAGTACCTGCCATGCACCCAGGTAACAGAGATGAAACTGTGAAGTCCAGAGACCCTGGCTTATTAGAGGTCACATTCTGTGTGGGGTGGTTGTTGTCAGTCGCTCAGTCGTGTCCGACTCTTTGTGACCCCATGCACTGCAGCATGCCAGGCTTCCCTGTCCTTCACTATCTCCTGGAGTTTGGTCAAACTCAGGTCCATTGAATTGGTAATGCCATCCAACCATCTCATCCTTTGCTGCCCCCTTCTCCTGCCCTCAATCTTTCCCAGCATCTGGGTTTTTTCTGCTTGGGGTAGACAAGACAATAAAGAAAGGAATCGGTTTGTCATCTGTTGAGTGGTAAGTCCCACAGAGAAAAATAAGACTAGTTAGGGGCACAGAGCTGAGAAGGCAATGGCACCCCACTCCAGTACTCTTGCCTGGAAAATCCCATGGATGGTGGAGCCTGGGAGGCTACAGTCCATGGGGTCACTAAAAGTCAGACACGACGGAGCGACTTCACTTTCTCTTTTCACCTTCATGCATTGGAGAAGGAAATGGCAACCCACTCCAGTGTTCTTGCCTGGAGAATCCCAGGGACGGGGTCGCCTGGTGGGCTGCCGTCTCTGGGGTCGCACAGAGTTGGACATGACTGAAGGGCCTTAGCAGCAGCAGCAGCAGGGGCGCAGAGATGAAGGTACTTCTTGAATATGGGGTGTGGGAAGGGTTCTGATGAGTTAGCATCTCAGCAGAGATTCAAGGAAAGGGGGCGGGGCCTTTCTGGCCAGAGAAAACACAGGAAGGGGCTCGCCAGGCAAGCATGGTCCCTGGATTGCATAGAGTGAGCCCAGAGAAGCTGTGGGCCTGCTTGCATAGGGAAGACTTTGGGTTTTCCTCCAAGAAATGAGCCAAGTAAGTATGCCAAGAACTCTGCCACTTGGTGAGCAGAAACAGAGCAGCCTCTGTGTTGCTGGAACTAGCGTCTGAGGGCAGGCAGTGAGATATTAATCAACCCGGAAAAAAAAAAGACCTTCTAAGGAAGGCGCCTCTCATCAGCTCCCTCTTAAACTGTGGTCCATCTGCTTCTCCTGCTAAGGATAAGAGGGAAAAAAACTTAAGCTCTGGTGGACTGCCATCTTCATGTAGAGACTGAAATGTACTAGTTTGCTTATCCACTGAAACATACAGCTGTTAAACAAGTTATCACTTGTCATTTTGGGTTGTGAACATCCAATATTAATAGTAAAAAAGTTAAGTAGTTCCATGACACAGTGCATGTATTAATCTCCAAACAATTCTAAAGCTCATGTTCAGAGAAGCTTCTGGTGGAGTTTTATAAACTGTCAGGAAAAGTGTAATCGCCAGGTGTCCCAAATCAGTTCTAGAAATGACATATAGGTTTACATAACTGCTTCATCAGAATGGAAAGAGAAAGATCATAAGAGGAGAAGTGAAGGGTATTTGGGACAAGTAGGGTAGTAAATGTAGTCTGTCTAGAAAGCGTCCACTAGAGTAAAATTAAGAGAAAAACAACTCTCTTTAAATCCCAAATTAAATCCCTAAATAGTATCTACAGCTGGCCCTAGACTTGGCTTAGCAATGACTTCATAGACAAAACTGTGCAAAACACAGAAAACTAATATGAGTTCAGAGACTTACAGATATTAGTAGCTCAGTCATGTACAATTCTTTGTGACCCTCATGGACTAGAGCCCGCCAGGCTCCTCTGTCCATGGAATTCTCCAGGCAAGCATACTGGAGTGGGTTGCCATTCCCTTCTCCAGGAGATCTTCCCAACCCAGGGATCTAACTGGTGTCTCCTGCCTTGCAGGCACATTCTTTAACACTGAGCCACCTAGGAAGCCAGGGAAGTGATGTGCTGTGTGGCTCAGCAGGTAAGGAATACTCATGCAGTGCAGGAGATGCGAGTTCTATCCCTGGGTTGAGAAGATCCCCTGGAGAAGGGAATGGCAACCCACTCCAGTATTCTTACCTGGAAAATCTTATGGACAGAGGAGCCTGGTGGGCTACAGCCCACAGGGTAGCAAAGAGTCGGACATGACTGAGCAACTAAGCATGCATACAGAGACGTATAAGCGCTTCTGAAAGAACCCCAAAAAAGTGTGACTTAAAAATATTTTCACATTTCAAGATAAAAATCATGTTTTTTGACTTTTACACATTCAAACAGGAAATACACTCTCAGTAAGATCCATGCAATTAATGCTTTAGATTTATCTTAACACTAATTCTTCACACACACACTGGCCTACAATCAACTTCCAGCCGATAGAAAACTTGCCCAAATGGAACATCAACCAACCATTTGGAGGTGTGAAATTTTGGCGAGGGTTGGAAATGAGAGTTTAGTTACAAAAATCACTAATACTGGTTTCAGCTACGTATTAATCTTTCATGGCTGACCTTTGCAAGCCACATACAGTACAAGTCAGGCTCAAGGTCAAGGATGAGATAAGAAGTTCACAGTCATCAAAGCCGTGGAAATGGAAAGGATTATGCCCCCACGGTTGTGGTGAGCAGCAGTCACCACACCTTTCTTTCTCAAATGCCAGGGCCCTGAGGTGACCAAGAGGCTATCTATCTTCTGACCTGTCACTAAAGAAGCACATGGTGAGACTAAGGGATCTTTCTAGCTATTGCAACAATAAATAATTTCTGTTTTCTCCAAGCCAAGAATGCTATAGAATGGAAACACTGAAGAAGTAAGTGAAGAAAAATGCCTCTGCTTCCTGGAGTGTCTAAAAGCTTAGAAACTAGTTCTGGAAAATAAGATTCTTCGCCCCTTGATATGCCTGGCACAGAGCCACACACATTGCAATTTCACAATTTAAAAAAAAAAAAAAAAGTGTACTGAGTGAAAAAGGAAACGACATCATCCCAACAGCTGGCAAAGTATGTATCCTGCTGGTTATCTACACAGGTAGGGTCGGAGGCAGGGAGGACCATGTCAGTGGTTCCTCACCAGTTGACAAGAGGATCAGGAAGTGGTTCTGAACACATGGCCAAACAGCTGATGCTTGAAGAAAAGTTATGACCAACCTATATAGAATATTGAAAAGCAGAGACATTACTTTGCCAACAGAGGTCCATCTAGTCAAGGCTATGGTTTTTCCTGTGGTCATGTATGGATGTGAGAGTTGGACTGTGAAGAAAGCTGAGCGCTGAAGAATTGATGCTTTTGAACTGTGGTGTTGGAGAAGACTCTTGAGAGTCCCTTGGACTGCAAGGAGATCCAACCAGTCCATTCTGAAGGAGATCAGCCCTGGGATTTCTTTGGAAGGAATGATGCTAAAGCTGAAACTCCAATACTTTGGCCACCTCATGTGAAGAGTTGACTCATTGGAAAAGACTCTGATGCTCAGAGGGATTGGGGGCAGGAGGAGAGAAGGGGACGACAGAGGATGAGATGGCTGGATGGCATCCCTGACTCGATGGATGTTGAGTTTGAGTGAACTCCGGGAATTGGTGATGGGCAGGGAGGCCTGGCGTGCTGCAGTTCATGGGGTCGCAAAGAGTTGGACATGACTGAGCGACTGAACTGAACTGAACTGAACTGAATTCTGTCCTCAGCACTGGGATGAAAAGCAACTGGGACATCAAGAAGCTTCCATAGATCCTTGACACCACATGCACATTTTCGATTTAACTTTTAGGTACACTTCTGTTGTTCTAAAAAGGCCTGGGCTCTCAGTAGGCTCTTCACTGTGAATTTAAGCACCATGTTCTTCTCATGGGTCTGTAGACCATACTCCCCTCACACATTGGATGCTGTTCAGATTTCCCTTAAAATGTTACAGCACCCTTAGCACTGATCACAGCTTCCAACAAGTCACGTGAGAAGACTTAAAACACAAACTTTATCCTAAAATTAAAAATAAAATTTTTTAAAAGAATAATGAAAAAAAAATGTGAACTACTGGATGAAGTTGGTCAAAAGTTACAAACTTCCAGCTGGAAGATAAATAAGTACTAGGAATGTGATGTACCATAGGATAAAAGTAACACAGCTGTATGTTATATATGAAAGTTATGAATGAAGAAGAATATATCAGATCAGATCAGTCGCTCAGTCGTGTCCGACTCTTTGCGACCCCATGAACTGCAGCACGCCAGGCCTCCCTATCCATCACCAGCTCTCGGAGGTCACTCAGACTCACATTCATCGAGTCAGTGATGCCATCCAGCCATCTCATCCTCTGTCGTCCCCTTCTCCTCCTGCCCTCAATCCCTCCCAACATCAGAGTCTTCTCCAATGAGTCAACTCTTCGCATGAGGTGGCCAAAATACTGGAGTTTCAGCTTGAGCATCATTCCCTCCAAAGAAATCCCAGGTCTGATCTCCTTCAGAATGGACCGGTTGGATCTCCTTGCAGTCCAAGGGACTCTCAAGAGTCTTCTCCAACACCACAGTTCAAAAGCATCAATTCTTCGGTGCTCAGCCTTCTTCACAGTCCAGCTCTCACATCCATACATGACCACAGGAAAGACCATAGCCTTGACTAGGCGAACCTTTGTTGGCAAAGTGATGTCTCTGCTTTTGAATATGCTATCTAGGTTGGTCATAACCTTCCTTCCAAGGAGCAAGCGTCTTTTAATTTCATGGCTGCAGTCACCATCTGCAGTGATTTTGGAGCCCAGAAAAATAAAGTCTGACACTGTTTCCACTGTTTCTCCATCTATTTCCCATGTAGTGATGGGACCAGATGCCATGATCTTCGTTTTCTGAATCTTGAGCTTTAAGCCAACCTTTTCACTCTCCACTTTCACTCTCATCAAGAGGCTTTTTAGTTCCTCTTCACTTTCTGCCATAAGGGTGGTATCATCTGCATATCTGAGGTTATTGATATTTCTCCCGGCAATCTTGATTCCAGCTTGTGTTTCCTCCAGTCCAGCATTTCTCATGATGTACTCTGCATATAAGTTAAATAAACATGGTGACAATATACAGCCTTGACGTACTCCTTTTCCTATTTGGAACCAGTCTGTTGTTCCATGACCAGTTCTAACTGTTGCTTCCTGACCTGCATACAGATTTCTCAAGAGGCAGATCAGGTGGTCTGGTATTCCCATCTCTTTCACAATTTTCCACAGTTTCTTGTGATCTACACAGTCAAAGGCTTTGGCATAGTCAATAAAGCAGAAATAGATGTTTTTCTGGAACTCTCTTGCTTTTTCCATGATCCAGCGGATGTTGGCAATTTGATCTCTGGTTCCTCTGCCTTTTCTAAATCCAGCTTGAACATCAGGAAGTTCACGGTTCACATATTGCTGAAGCCTGGCTTGGAGAATTTTGAGCATTACTTTACTAGCGTGTGAGATGAGTGCAATTGTGCAGTAGTTTGAGCACTCTTTGGCATTGCCTTTCTTTGGGATTGGGATGAAAAGTGACCTTTTCCAATCTTGTGGCCACTGCTGAGTTTTCCAAATTTGCTGGCATATTGAGTGCAGCACTTTCACAGCATCATCTTTCAGGATTTGGAATAGCTCCACTGGAATTCCATCACCTCCACTAGCTTTGTTTGTAGTGATGCTTTCTAAGGCCCACTTGACTTCACATTCCAGGATGTCTGGCTCTAGGTCAGTGATCACACCATCATGATTATCTGGGTCGTGAAGCTCTTTTTTGTACAGTTCTTCTGTGTATTCTTGCCACCTCTATATATATGAATGTATAACTGAGTCATTCTGCTGTACAGCAGAAATTAACACAATATTGTAAATCAACTGTACTTTAATAACAAATTTTTTAAAAATAAGTTACAAGAGTAAATCCTAAGAGTTCTTGTCACAAGGAAAAAAAATTTTTTTCTATTTCTTTAATGTTGTATCTATATGAGACAATGGATGTTCATTAGGTTTACTGTGGTCATCATTTCATGATATATGTAAGTCAAATCATTATGCCGGGCACCCTGAACTTACACAGGGCTGAAAGTCAACTGTATCTCAATAAAACTGGAAGAAAAAAATGAAAAACTTAGATAAAATGGAATGGAATGAAATAAAATAAAATGCAAACTACCCGCACAAGTGAAATAGTGTTTGTAAAACACTAAAAAAATGAAGGTTCTAAATTAATATGAAAATCTCTAAGGACCCTGCCCATTATACCCCAAAAGAAGAATATATTTCCATTAGCAATACTGACAAGGCAGGATTATTTTATTAAAACTGTTATTGCTTCTTTTTTACTCCAGGTTGATGAGAATGATTTTTCTAGATGCAGTGTGAGTATGTACAGTGTTTCAACATGTAATTATTACCAGGATAACATAACATGCAACGCTCTTTACTACAAATCACACACTAGATTGAGGACAAAAGGGTCACTCTAGGGAGAGATCCAGGGCTCTGACTACTCCTAGTTGGGTATTTGAACAACTAGAACTAAAAGTCATTTCTTTTACGTGACACTGAGCTAAAGGACAGTGTCTAGCTGCATCTCTACGCATCTACAGAAACAGAACGAAGAGCTTGCCAAAGTAGACATGCAGATCGAGACAGAATTTTAATGCAGTGCATTATTTTCATTCCACTTCCACAATAATGAAACACTTCTCTATTTTACCAGGTAAATATTTTCTTCCTAAAAAGACAGTGTTTAGGTATGAAACAAATAAAATTTTCAGATAGGCTATGAGCAGTATATTTTTTTCTAACTGACAGTGACAAAATGAAGAGGTGCTGGGTGGCAAGCCCTCAGAAGCCAGCATTACGCGGTCAGGAGGCAGGAAAGAGGAGAGATAGGGCATAGCCGTGGCTCTCAGGACCAAGACACAGGTCCTGCGAACCAGGCAAGGCACGAAATGCAACCTGACAAGGAGGCAGAGACTGAAGCAATGTTCCATCAAGTATTTTTAAATTCAGTTCCACACAAGTCAACTCAGTTTTGCCCAGAGATTTTACCAGACATTTAGCTGGTGTGTATATAATTACTTGTCTGTCTGAATTGGGTTTGGGGAGCGGAAGACAGCACAAGGGGGGCTAAGCGTCCACAGAAGGGAATGAACTGAAAGTTGCTGAGACTCGGGGATTCATTTCAATATTAATGTTTTTTTAATGTTAGCATCCTTTAGTGACAGTTTTTTAAAGTATAACAACTGTTACCGTTGTTTTGCTTGGAATGTTAAGAACAAAACTATAATGCCATTTATTCCTGATGTGAAGATCTACTTTCTGCATCTTATTCATATCACGGGCATCCACGACCACCCTAAGATCCTTAGCATGTGTTACACCTTCCAAACATCTTTCAAAGTCCCTCAAGTTATTTCAGTACTGCGCGCATCCTTAGAATATTATTTTCAGAATTCATGTGGAGTATTTAGTAGTTAAAATTCCTTGGAAGAGGACCAAAATGTCACTGCTTTATATAAGCCTCAGCTCAGTTTTGAAAAGATGATAATCTTGCAGTAAACAAAAGAGCACTGGTACACGACTTCTGAAGCCAGACCTATACAAATTCACATGTACGAAAACAGAAAGTCGTATCAGACCTACATGAACGTGTACGTAGATCACCTCTTAGCTGCTCTGTTCCTATTGTTTACATCTTTGCTACCTGATTCAGCAACGATTAAGACGAAATAGAATCATCACCGCTAATAACCATGTTCATGCTCTTGTGGGCTCAGTCGTGTCCAACTCTGCAACCCCACGGACTGTAGCCCACCAGGTTCCTCTGTCCATGGCATTCTCCAGGCAAGAATACTGGAATGAGTTGCCATTTCCTTCTCTAGGGGATCCTCCCAACCCAGGGATCGAACCCGAGTCTCCTGCATTGCAGGCGGATTCTTTACCATCTCCACCATCAGGGACCATGTTCATGATCATATGTAAATAAATGTTTTTTTCTGTCTTCCACAGTCTGATTCATCATAACATTGAGCATACTACAACACAATTAATAGACTGAAAATATACTCTGGATCAACACAAACTTAAAAAAAAAAAAAACACACATTTTAAAGGAGTGACAGAATCCACTTTAAAAGAGAATCCATACATAGGAAGCTTCCTGTCTTACAGCCAAGTCTTTACAGCTGCCAATATGGTCCAAAAGAGAAGAAACCAGCCTCATACAGCTATTGACCACCTGAGGGGTGGCTAGTCCAAATTGAGATGCAAGTATAAAATACACACCAAATTTTGAAAACTTAGTCTAAGAAAATGTAAGAGATCTCATTAATAAATTCTATACTGATGACATGTTGAAATGACAATATTTAAATATTTTGGTTAAATAAAATATATTAAAATATATAATGAAAGGATATTAAATCTTTTTTACTTTTTTAAATGTAGCTACCAGAAAATGTTACACTGTGACTGTGGTTCACAAAATATTTCTATTGGACAGGGTTGAAACAGTCTAAGAGGAAAGTCAACCATCCACTAAATCCAACGAAAGTATAAGATTACATGCATTCTGTCCCTAACTTTCTGTTGTGCACATGTGTGTGTGTGCACATCCTGCAGGGGGCTGGAATTGCAAAGCTGCCCATCAGGAAGGTCTCTGAAACACAAGATTCAGCTTGTTGCCTTTCGCCTCATCTCTTGACATTTAACTCTTCCAAAAATTTCCTCTGCTTCACTGCTTTCTGCTGTGAAAGCTTTCAAGCAAAGCCTGGTGACCCAGTCTCCCAGGGGGTAAGCACTCAAGCTATGGCAGCCACCCCTGCTCTAGAAACTGGTATTCAAACAGGTCTGGGAAGGGACAGACACCTGTGAATAAAATTCCCTCAGGTTAAACATAAGCAGGATGTCTACATAGGTCAGGCCACTCACTCAAGCCACCTGAGCTGTTCTCATCCTGCAATCATGACCACCAAACAGAGGTGGGGAGGGAACTGGGTTATGGTCAAGGGCTAAGTCCCAGCCCTAAGTCTACGAAAACTCTCCACTGCTTCAACTGCCTCCTACCCTCCTGTCCTTGCCTCCCCACTTTTCTACTCTAACTGGACATCCCTGGTGGCCATGGGGCATCCACAGCAGGGCACTGGATGCTCTCTAATAAACACTGGGGACAGCATTCTTAGCCTTTCCACAGAGGAGTTTCAGGATATATATACATTCATTCATTTGACCAATATTGCTGAATGCTGAACAGGAAAATCTTAGCACAGGACAAAGATAAGGGGGCCTGGGACCAAGGATGCCCAGAACAGTAGTTATAGGAAGAGAGCGGTCAGCATGAGCCTCATTGGGAAGGTAGAGTCTACACTGGCCTCCCAGGGTCCAGGGTGAAGAAGTGAGCTTAATAGGCATCCTGGTATGGGGCTCAGGCCCCCAGGGTCTCTGTGGGGAGCAGCACGGCCAGCCTGGTCTATGGGCAGGACAGCAGCCAGCGTGGCAGCAGCCACAGCTGCTGTCACAGGGGCCGAGTGACAGAAGGATGCAGAGGAAAAATCCCAGACCAGGCAGGACTCAGGGCCGTGGGTTGCTCTGAGATGAGAACCTGCTGGAAAGCTTTAAGTGGAGGAAAGATCTGCTCTGACAGCTGCTTTGTAGAAACCACCCAGCCTGTGGTTCTAGATACTCAAGGTTCAAGGGTATAAGCACATACTATTGAACTAAAATGTGTTAAACACTGTGGCAACAAATAGCGAAACAACAGTTGAGACAAAAAAGGGAAAAAATTGTGGTTCCTGACCTGGACTCCAGGAAGAGCAGAGAAGAGGACACCCCACCTCCATCAGAATACAGAAGAGTGTCACTGTGACCCTCCGTCACCCCAGAGCAGACACTAAGGCCTGGGCAGCAGGCACACCTGCGCTTAAGTGTCTTACCACTCTCCTCCTTCACTTAGCTCCTCATTAAAGCTACAGAATAGCTTTAATCAGAGTCTGAATTTTCCTTTTACACGAAAGAAACTTTCTATAAAAGCACACAAAATACAACAATAATAGAAATAGAAAAGGATGAATACAAGTGATCCTGGGAATTCCAACCTGATCCAACACTTTATGTGGATTGCCTTTGGACTATGTCTAGCAGGAAAACGTGAGTATGTTTTAAAATATACCAGTATAAATAAACATTAATACAGAACTAATTTTTTCGTTCTCATTTCACTGAATAATTACACCTTTGGGCAAACATGAATAATTTATTAAGCAGCATGCAGTTTCTATGTAGTCCTGCAACTTTCTGCCCTCATTACACAATCCTCCGAAATCGTTCCAGGGCCAACCGTGGCAGAAAAGGGACTTCTATGCAAATGCCCTTTTCCTACTGGCCTATGGATAGTTTTTCAAGTGTCTCTCTAGGTTAACAAAAGCTATTCAAAACACTCTCTAACAATCTTCTATCTTAAATATGTTCAACAATTTATTAAAGCTGTAAAATGCCAAACTTTTTTTTTTTTGTTCAATTACACACATTGATCCTTACCACAAAACCATATATTTTGTGTTATGGTTTCTCTAATATTTCTCTAATGTTATCAAAAGTAACCCATACTTCAACAAGTACCATTGTTAGAATATTAATATCCTCATCAAACAATTCCATTTCGGTGGCTTGGGACCAAGGGCCCTAGGAGAGTTCCACTTCACGTTGAAACTCTCTCTCTGTTGAGCTGTTGTAATAAACCAATCTGCAGTGAAGCATCAACACGTGAATGCTCGGAGGTGACCCGTTTTGATAAGTTTCTCATATTGAGGACACGAATGACACAGACCTGCAAGGTCCTCATTTTTCTTGTGTCCTCGCATTCTCTGCTGTACTGCAGATCATCACCAAATGGTAATCTAATTACTACCACTATTAATTATGCTCGAGATTAATGTGAAATGCCTGCCACACAATGTAAACGGTACAGTGAGAGACAACATGCCATCTTAATAAAATTCTAACACCTGAAACTGTTTGGTAACATTATCAGTCAAGTAAATGAGCTTCATTTCCTCTCAGTTGGGTATACTGTAGGGTTGGTGCCTGGTATTATTGACTAAAAATGTGCTTCAATATGAAATAATGAGCATGCATCTGAACTCTGGCCTAGACCCATATACCTGCCTCCCCGACTGCCTCCCTGCTGCTGCTGCTAAGTCACTTCAGTCGTATCCAACTCTGTGTGACCCCACAGACGGCAGCCCACCAGGCTCCCCTGTTCCTGGGATTCTCCAGGCAAGAACACTGGAGTGGGTTGCCATTTCCTTCTCCAATGCATGAAAGTGAAAAGTGAAAGTGAAGTCGCTCAGTCGTGTCCGACCCTCAGCGACCCCATGGACTGCAGCCTACCAGGCTCCTCCATCCATGGGATTTTCCAGGCAGGAGTACTGGAGTGGGGTGCCATTGCCTTCTCCCAGGTCAACCCCAAAACAGAATCATGAGTCCCTGCTTTTAACTCCCTCTAAATACTTTCCCACCTATCCTGGCCCACCACCCCATCCCTTCAAAACACTGACTTGCATTGGAACCTCCAAATATAATAAGGCTTCCAAGCCTTGTGTAAATGGCTATGAAAAGTGTACATACATGGGAAGGAGTGGGGAGAAGATTGGCTACTGGCAATGCCATCACTCCAGCTGCTCAGACCAGAAACCTTACAGTCACCCTCAACCCAGTTCTTTCTAACTCAAATCCAACACATCAAATCCTCTGGTTCCACCATGAGAAATACACCCCGAGGTTGATCATTCCATCATCTGCCTCGTGCTCACCAGTCCAATCAACCATCAACATTTTTTGCACTGAGTATTTCAGTAGATTCCTAATGAGTCACCTGGCTTCCACCTTTGTCCCTATACAATCTGTTCTATAAAAAAAAATGCAGAGGGATCTTTTTATAAAGTGAGCCAAACTGTGAAGCACTGGGCTCCAAAGCAATGACTTTCTGTATGTGAGGAAAAGCCCTACACTATCCAGGCTCATTCTTCTTCCCTGGGAAAGAGGCTTCCTGATCAGCAAGGCAAGCCCAAGCCGGCATGAGCCGTTCAGAGATGAAACACCTTTTTGTTCTACCACTTCTTTTTGAGCAGCAATGCTTAATGTAAATTTCAAGCCATCTTGAATGACACTCCCCCCAACAACACACACACAGGTCAGGTACAATCAAAACTGCAGTATGTCTTGCGTGGCTCAGCACTTGTAAAAACCCACTGTATAATTGGACTAGAACAGAGCAGAGGATGGGAACTGAGGCTGGACGTGGCTCCTGTCATTCTGCATTACTGCTGTGTAAAGAAGAAAAGACACAAACAGTTAGTGATGCACAGGGCAAAGGAGAGGAATGAAAATGTCAGGAGTGGGAGGAAGCTGTTAAATGGCACCAAACGCCTGGGTGGGTGTCTGTCTGCCCATGTGCCGCCTGTCTCGCTCGATCCATCATCAGAAAGGACAAGGCACCTCAGGAGGAATGCTTGTCCTGAGTCAGGAGCACGGAGGGGCCCGCTGTCTCTGACTGCCAACGGCAATCGCAGGCCTGCCAGGAATTGTCAGTCTACGGCCTTCACTGAAATCTGGCGGCTGTCAATGTGAAATCCAGAAATAGCAGCGCTCGGAGATGCCTGGCCTTCAAACCTTCCGATGATCTGGGATGGCTGGGCTCCGGGGATAAAGGTGGTCGTGTTCAGCATCTTTCAAAGAATTGGAAACAGAGCCGGACACAACTAGCACCTCTTGTTCAGCTAAGAATCCAAAGTTGAGTCTGAAAATGGGAGGCTGCTAAGAAGCTGGAAGATTCTGAAGGGAAATGGAAAGAAAACATGACTGCGTCTGCTTCCTAAGCCCAGAGCCTCTGAGAGAGGCTGAGAGAGTGGAGAGGCGGTAGGAGGATGGGAAGAAGACCAGACATGGCCCCACGATGACAATGCTGCTGGGCAGGACCAAAGCTCCCCGCAGGATGGGGACACGGTGTCGGGTGGGAGGGAAGACAAAATCGCCACACAGGTGAATCCCCTCCACAAATAAGGGAATAAGCAAACAGGAAATCTTTCCTAGTGCTCTTCAAGAAAGGGAGACAGGAGGTCCAGCCAATCAGCCCTGAAAAAGAAGGCAGGTAAACAGCGGCACCGCCAAGCAGTTCTCACTCTGTGCTCCAAACATATGTCCCCGTTTAACACGTCGGCGAAAACCAAGCCCTTGTTCTCTTTCCAACGTGGCACCGAATTCTTTCCAGGGCATCTGTGCAGTGACAGCAGCAGGAAGGGTGAGATGAAGACTAACCATATACTCATATTGGCAATATATTCATGTTAACAATATATTCATTTTAACAATATATTTGTATTAACAACCCAGTGATCTCGGGTACTTGATTTTACCAGGACTCTTTCCAGTATGTGAACTACTTCAAAAGCTAGTTCAGCTGTACTACTTGCTTCTTTAGCCCCATGTGTTTTTTTAAGTTTCTTTGTTTTAAAGAATAGTCTAGCATGCATGTAGGCTCAGTCAAGTGTGACTCTTTGCGACCCCATGGACTGTAGCCCACCAGGCTCCTCTGTCCATGGGATTTCCCAGGCAAGAATACTGGAGTCGGTTGCCATTTCCTTCTCCAGGGAATCTTCCTGACCCCGGGATGGAACCGGCATCTCCCTCATTAGCAGGCAGATTCTTCACCACTGAGCCATCTGAGAAGGCTTTAATGAATAGATTTCATTTTTAAGAACAGATTTAGTTTTACAGAAAAAATCAAGCAGAAAATACACAGTTCTTACCTATTCCCTTTTCCCTCCTCCACCCTCCATCTCCCCTATTATGAACACCTTGCCATGGTGTGCTAGGTTTGCACAACTGAAGAACTAATATTGACACACTGTTATTAACAACTGACACACTACTATTAACTAAGTCCACATTTACATTACTGCTCCCTCTGCAATGTACAACCAATGAGTTCTAGCAAATGTGTAATGTTAAATATCCACGATTAGGGCAGTTTCATTGATCTGATCGTTTTTTTCCCTGTCTTTAAATTGTGGTAAAATATACATGACATGGGGCTTCCCTGGTGGCTCAGAGGTAAAGAATTGCCTGACGATGCAGGAGATGGGGTTTGATCCCTGGGTCGGAAGATCCCCTGGAAAAGGGAATGGTAAGCCACTCCAGTATTCTTGCTTCAAGTATCCATCCCATGGAGAGAGGGGCCTGGTGGGCTACAGTGCATGTAGTCGCAGAGTCTGACACGCCGAGCAACTAACACACACATGCCTGAAACAGCTCATTCATCTATGCAAGACACAGGGAAGGGACAAGGACGCATTCCTGCTGATGTTCACACGGCCAGCGTACACCTGGCCTGTGAGTGCAGAAGGGAAGCTAAGCCGTACAACACATTCCACCCGCTGCTTCCAGCCCCACCAGGAACAGTGTGATTCTAATGTGTCTGCACAGGGCTTGCCAACAAAGAAAGGCCACCCTGGCTAAAGGGTGTGGGCACTCAGTTCTTCTCAAGTCTGCCTTATTTGCTCATAAGTAACAAAACACCCACATGACTCTAGCCTGGAACAGACATAGTCCTGGGGAACTGAGAAAACCTGACTTATGCTTCTTCAAAGACCAAAGGCCAGACTCTACATCTGAGACGATGTCCTCAGGATCATCCGGGCAGCCCAATGGTCTAGTCCTCTACAATGTCACTCACTAGAGGACTTTTAATTTCTGCAGGCTTTATAAATCCACAAGGGATGACTGATGACTTGTCTTCCTCTGCATTGTCTCCTGAGTCATCTGTGCATCAGAAAGCCAAATGCACAGCTTTCTGCAGGGGCATGGACAAAGTTCAGGCATTCACTGCTACCACATGGCTTACAGTGGCACGTGTGCATTTTAAGACTTTGCCAAGAAGCATGTCAGCATCCTACCACTAAAATGGCTTTACATTTTATTTCTGCACACTTTCTCAAAGTGTCTTTCTTTTTTCTCTCTTGTGATTAAAAGTGTACCAAACAAAAGGAAAACAAAGCTTCCCATTTTGGATAAAGTAAGTGGGTCATGAATTAATTTCATTTCTAATCACTAAGTATTTTCCTGGAATGGCTGAAATGGCTCCACTAGTA
This sequence comes from Tragelaphus eurycerus, assembly GCA_935064755.1. Taxonomy (NCBI): domain Eukaryota; kingdom Metazoa; phylum Chordata; class Mammalia; order Artiodactyla; family Bovidae; genus Tragelaphus; species Tragelaphus eurycerus. Next base: position 23,330,564 of record CAKXYN010000023.1, read on the forward strand.
GAATGGAACATGATTAAATCACAGGCCCCCTAATGCACCTGATAATATATAGTGTCAAGTGACGTGGATTATTTAAAAATTGATTTTATATAATTAAATTAAAGCTGGCTTTTATCCCCATTAAATATTTAATATTTAATTAAATACTTGCTGGCTTTCACTTATAAAGATAACATTTCTAACAAAACTACTCCAAAGGTTACCACACAAGGTTTTGGAGAGTTTTTGGCAGAAACACATTCTGCTTCCAATTAGCTAATTTAATATGAAAGAGATGTATAATTCTATGAAAGAGCTGACAAAAGTTGTACACAGATGTATTAACTGAAATCAAATATATGGTTATTTTAAATATATTTATATATTTTAATGTATAGTAAGTTATACTAATACATATTTAAATATCTATAAAATTTAAATGTATTTAATTATATATTTATATAAATTTAAATTTTATATTTAAATTTTTGCTTTTATATTGTAAGTATACAAATCTATTTAACTATTTATAAGGGAATATGTATATATACATACAAAAATATATAAATTTAACACTTTAAAATTGTATTTATATATATTAAGTGATATGGGCTTCCCAGGTGGTGCTAGCAGTAAAGAACCTGAGTGCCAATGCTGGAGACCTAAGAGATGTGAGGTCCATTCCTGAGCAGGAAGATCCCCTGGAGGAGGGCATGGCAGCCCACACCAGTATTCTTGTCTGGAGAATCCCATGGACAGTGGAGCCTGGTCTGAGAAGGGCTGTTGTCCATGGGATCACAAAGAGTCAGACATGACTTAGCAACTAAACAAAAAAACAGGGTTGAGGATATACATAAGTGATTCTTCTGTACATACAATTCTGTGTTGAGAATAAGAAGGACACTAGTCAGCATATTTTACAGAAGTAAGGGAGCTTATCCACTGGTCGTCTGTGTTAGTGAATGAACTTCCACAGTAAATAAAGCATTTTCTGATTTGAAAATAAAATAAATAAAAGGGCTCATCACTCTTAAGAAAAGATAATCCAGTATAAAACACTCTAAATTTATAAACACAATTAAAAAGAGTGTTTATTTTAAAAAACCCGGTCTTCATTTTGCAAAAGAATCAATCTCAGTGCATCTTTTGTCACAAAAATCCCCAAAATATTACAAAATATCCTATTTATAGCATGCCAATGAACATGCAACTTTTAAGAGAAAAACACTCTTCTTATAATACGTAATACTACATATTAACAAACTGAAAGATAAAAATCATATGATTATCTCAATAGATGCAGAGAAAGCCTTTGACCAAATTTAACATCCATTTATGATAAAAACCCTCCAGAAAGCAGGCATAAAAAGAACATACCTCATATATGATAAACCCACAGCAAACATTATACTCAATCGTGACAAATTGAAAGCATTTCCCCTAAAGTCAGGAACAAGACAAGGGTGCCCACTCTCACCACTACTATTCAACATAGTTTTGGAAGTTTTAGCCACAGCAATCAGAGAAGAAAAAGAAATAAAAGGAATCCAGATTGGAAAAGAGGAAGTAAAACTCTCACTGTTGGCAGATGACATGATCCTCTACATAGAAAACCCTAAAGACTCCAACCAGAAAATTACTGGAGCTAATCAATGAATATAGTAAAGTTGCAGAATATAAAATCAACACACAGAAATCCCTTGCATTCCTATACACTGAGAAAACAGAGAAATTAAGGAAATAATTCCATTCACCATTGCAACAAAAAGAATAAAATACTTAGGAATATTCTACCTAAAGACACAAAAGACCTATATATAGAAAACTATAAAACACTGATGAAAGAAATCAAAGATGACACAAACAGATGAAGAAATACACCATGTTCATGGATCAGAAGAATCAATATAGTGAAAATGAGTATACTTCCCAAAGCAATCTATAGATTCAAAGCAATCCCTATCAAGCTACAAATGGTATTTTTCAGAGAACTAGAACAAATAATTTCACAATTTGTATGGAAATACAAAAAACCTCAAATAGCCAAAGCAATCTTGAGAAAGAGGAATAGAACTGGAGGAATCAACCTGCCTGACTTCAGGCTATACTACAAAGCTACAGTCATCAAGACAGTATGGTACTGGCACAAAGACAGAAATATAGATCAATGGAACAAAATAGAAAGTCCAGGGATAAATCCACACACCTATGGACACCTTATCTTTGAAAAAGGAGGCAAGAATATACAATGGAGAAAAGATAATCTTTTTAACAAATGGTGCTGGGAAAACTGGTCAACCACTTGTAAAAGAATGAAACTAGAACACTTTCTAACACCATACACAAAAATAAACTCAAAATGGATTAAAGATCTAAACGTAAGACCAGAAACTATAAAACTCCTAGAGGAAAACATAGGCAAACACTCTCTGATATAAATCACAGCAGGATCCTCTATGACCCACCTCCCAGAGTAATGGAAATATAAGCAAAAATAAACAAATGGAACCTAATTAAACTCAAAAACTTTTGCACAATGAAGGGAACTATAAGCAAGGTGAAAAGACAGCCTTCAGAATGGGAGAAAATAAGAGCAAACCAAGCAACTGACAAAGAATTAATCTCAAAAATATACAAGCAGCTCCTGTAGCTCAATTTCAGAAAAATAAACTACCCAATTAAAAAACCGGCCAAAGAACTAAACAGACATTTCTCCAAAGAAGACATACAGATGGCTAACAAACACATGAAAAGATGCTCAACATCACTCATTATCAGAGAAATGCAAATCAAAACCACAATGAGGTACCATCTCACGCCAGTCAGAATGGCTGCTATCCAAAAGTCTACAAACAATAAATGCTGGAGAGGGTGTGGAGAAAAGGGAACCCTCTTACACTGTTGGTGGGAATGCAAACTAGTACAGCCACTATGGAGAACAGTGTGGAGATTCCTTAAAACACTGGAAATAGAATTGCCATATGACCCAGCAACCTCACTGCTGGGCATACACACCGAGGAAACCAGAACTGAAAGAGACACGTATACCCCAATGTTCATTGCAGCACTGTTTACAATAGCCAGGACATGGAAGCAACCTAAATGTCCATCAGCAGATGAATGGATAAGAAAGCTGTGGTACATATACACAATGGAGTATTACTCAGCCATTAAAAAGAATACATTTGAATCAGTTCTAATGAGGTGGATGAAACTGGAGCCTATTATACAGAGTCAGAAAGAAAAACACCAATACAGTATATTAACACATATATATGGAATTTAGAAAGATGATAATGATGATCCTATATGCGAGACAGCAAAAGAGACACAGATGTAAAGAAGTCTTTTGGACTCTATGGGAGAAGGCTAGGGTGGGATGATTTGAGAGAATAGCATTCAAAAATGTATATTATCATATGTGAAATAGATCGCCAGTCCAGGTTCAATGCATGAGACAGGGTGCTCAGGGCTGGTGCACTGGGATGACCCTGAGGGATGGGATGGGGAGGGAGGTGGGAAGGGGGTTCAGGATGGGGAACACATGTACACCCATGGCTGATTCATGTCATATATGGCAAAAACCACTACAGTATTGTAAAGTAATTAGCCTCCAATTAAAATAAATTAATTTTTTTAAAAAAAATATGTAATACTAGTGGAGAAGGCAATGGCAACCCACTCCAGTACTCTTGCCTGGAAAATCCCATGGATGGAGGAGCCTGGTAGGCTGCAGTCCATGGGGTCGCTGAGGGTCGGTCACGACTGAGCGATTTCACTTTCACTTTCCACTTTCACACATTGGAGAAGGACATGGCAACCCACTCCAGTGTTCTTGCCTGGAGAATCCCAGGGACGGAGGAGCCTGGTGGGCTGCCGTCTATGGGGTAGCACAGAGTCGGACACGACTGAAGTGACTTGAGCAGCAGCAGCAGCAGCAGTGTACAAGCAATTAAAAATAAAAAAAATTCCAACAATTATTACATGCTGCCTGGTTATTACAAGTTTTCTTGCCTTGTAACTTTAAAAAATTTTTTATTTCCTCAATATTAAATTGTTTTAATAACAGAATAATATTTTGAAATTAATCAATAGATTATCCATTCATGAACTGTACTTCTGTGTATAAGTGCAACATATAAAGGAAAAGAAAGAGATAAGCTGAGTAAAAACTAATAACTTTTCTTTGGGCTTCTAAAACAATAAGCCCGGATTATTTTAAATTGCCTATTTACTATTTAAAGAAACAGTCATTTGGATTTCTCAGTCCATTGAAATAACCCAGAAAACTGAAAATATTTCACACTGAAAATAAAGAAATACAGGTTTGAGCCTTAAGAAACAGAGGCTTTCCAATGGTGGTGTCTACTTCCTGCCATGGCAATATGGACATTTTTATCCCATAAAGACTCACATGAAGGAAAAAACAAAGTGCAAGTAACTGAAAGGCAGCACTGTGAGGGAACGTGTGTTCTGCTGTCGTGAATCCCCTAATCTCACAGTTTCTAAAAGGAATCCATGTGTTTGCTCGTATAACAGAGCTCAAAAGAATACCTATTTTAAGAGAAGATTACATTCAAATTTTATAAAACACAATGTCAAATATATTCCTAAATACTGTGAAATAATAATTTTCATAAAGCCAGGAAGTGAAATTCATTCCTGATATGCTATCACCCCAAATATGGGAAAGTGCATTCATATCTCATTATTAAAAGATAGTGACTACAAAGACGACAGGCCTTTTAAAAGTAATAAAATGTGGATTGAGAGGCTATGACTGAACGCTCGGGCCCCTTTACCTTTTATGGGTTTGTAGGTTGATGTGGCTGCAGGTAATTGAGCCAGAGGGTAAAAGGAGACCATGATTTTCATGATAAACATTCCGATAAGCAGCCCAAGTGACCACCCCTCTGCAGCTTCTGACAAATCAAGTCAACACAGAAAGCTTCTGCCATGCAGACATGATGCTGGTACCAAAAAAAAAAATTAAAAAATAAAAACACCAACAGAAGACAGCACAAAACAAAGCAGGTGCTCACAGCAGCCTTTTCTCCCCCATGCTGTGGAATAATTTTTTCCATTCCCAAGATGATTTAAGTTGACAAATTGGTTTTTCTGGCCGCTTAGCTTCCTGACCTCGAAAAGTCCATTTTCTAACTTCTGTCTCATCCAGCTGTTGACAGGCTAATGCCACCAACCCAAGTAATAAAACCTCCACGGGGTTTAGGATTAGAAGAGGAAATGGTAATGACAGAAGAATAATTAGATGTGAAATCTGCCCAACTTCTAAGAGCTAGAGACCTCGTCTCTAAAAGAGAACAAGTGGTCGTCTGGAAGGAGGTTAATGTATATTCCACTCCTTCCCGGGTACGATGCTATGCAGCCTTTCTAGGGGGAAAAACTGGAAACTCCTCATGCCTAAAACACTTCTTAAAAGTTGATGCAAATTAAGGGCAGTCTCTACTTCGGTGCAATCTTTCTCAGACAAAAGTAGACAGATGTCTACTTTTCTTTTCTTCACGGAACCAAGTCAATAAACCTAGCAGACCTAATTGCTTTTAGATCCTAAGGTATTTGGGAAAATGTGTGCCATGGGTACAGACAGAACAGGTGGTTGGAAAGTCAGATACCTGCCCTTAGTATGCACCTTCTGTATTCAGTGCTCCCAAGACAGTGCTCATCACCCCTCATCGTTCCCCCAAGGGCCAGGGGTCGAGGCTGGATCCATCTTACACCATTTGCTGACCCCTTGAAGCCTCAGTTTCTTCACTTGTAAGGCGGAGTATTATCTGCAACAGCGCTCGCCGCATGGATGGAAGGGAAGATTAACTCACGTGCATGAACACAGTGCAGGACCCAGAGCAAGCATTCATTACAAGTTTCGCCTATTTTTTACCACTCTATTCTCTGATCCCAACAATCTAATGTCTATAAATAAACATCTTTCATTTTAAAACTACCTTTGATGTAGATAGAGTGGATAAACAATGAAATCCTACTTTACAATACAGGGAACTATATATAATATCCTGTGAAAAACCATAATGGAAAACAGTATGAAAAAGAATATGAAAAGAATCGAACCCAAGTCTCTTACATCTCCTGCGTTGGCAGGCAGATTCTTTACCACTACAGCCACCTGTGAAGCCATATATATGCTAAGTTGCTTCAGTCTTGTCTGATTCTTTGCGACCCTATGGACGATAGCCCTCCAGGCTTGTCTGTTCACAGGATTCTCCAGGTAAAAATACTGGAGTGGGTTCCATTGCCTACTCCAGGATATGTGTGTGTGTGTGTATGTATGTATGTATGTATAGCTGAGTCACTGTGCTGTACAGCGGCAATTACATAACACTGTAATTCAGATATACTTGAATTTTTTAAACTACCTTTGATTAATCACTACATTCATATGAAATCCTATAAGAATGTTTAGTGATTAGAGTAGCCCATCTGATAGAGGAATACAGTCTTGGTTAATTACCCTCTTCTTCAGATTCACACTCTTCCTCTGAGTTTATATAAAGAGTATGATTCAACTATACACATTTCTGTAAATAATATCTGAATGATATGTACATTTGAGTGAGAACTTAAACATTCTGTTTTTACATGATAGCAATCCTATCTTGATAAATTATGCAGTTTGGGGATTAACTACAGCTTTTCTTGTCTCTTTTCCTCCTTCCTAATACAATGGAATATTTCTGATCACATTTATAAAAACTCACTGTGAACAGTGAGGCAAAATCAAATGTAAATTTAAGATATAGACATACATTAACACACTTAGTATTTAATATAAAAAGATAAATCTACTGGTTGAGACGAAACCTATCTACGAATTCCATTTTGGATAATCACTCTCCTTAGTAATTCATACTTCCTTATAGATTAATAACATAGGAACTTTTATATGACGAAGGAAAAGAAGAACCAGTTAAATATAATTCAGCCTAGCATGGGCCCTTGAAAATACAAGATGATTCCCATGTTGTTGTTGTTCAGTTTTAAGTTTTGTCCTACTCTTTGTGACCCCATGGACTGCAGCACACCAGGCTTCCCTGTCCTTCACTATCTCCCAGAGTTTGTTCAGATTCATGTCCACCGAGTCAGTGATGCTATCTAACCATCTCATCCTCTGTTGTCCCCTTCTCTTTTTGCCTTCAATCTTTCCCAGTACCAGGACCTTTTCCAGTGAGTTGGCTCTCTGTACCAGGTGGCCAAAGTACTGGAGCATCAGCTTTAGTATCAGTCCTTTCAATGAAGATTCAGGCTTGATTTCCTTTAAGATTGACTGGTTTGATCTCGCTGCTGTCCAAGGGACTCTCGAGTGTCTTCTCCAGCACTACAGTTCAAAAGTGTCAATTCTTTGGCATTCAGCCTTCTTTATGGTCCAACTATAACATCCATACATGACTACTGGAAAAACTATAGCTGTGACTATATGGCCCTTTGATGGCAAGTAAGAAGCACTACATATATTTAGGAAACTCCTCATTCATTCTTAGCATTCTCCCTGGGAAAAATGAGGAATACAGAAAAACTCAAGATGCACTTGCTTTTGAGGAATTTAACATCTGGTAAAAGAAACGGGAACATCTACTGAAATGAACACAGAGTGGTGGGGAAGATAATAAAAAGGGCCCTGGAGCAGGAAAGTGTGGGTGGTAGGCTGCAGCCCATGAGGATGTGAACCATGAAAGGACCATCACCCCTGGACGATACCTGGGGCCAGGCCCAGGTGTGCTCAGCAACGGATGAGGGATCTGCCTGTTGAACAGAGCAGTTTACATGCCCTCAGGAGTTATTTACACTCTCATTTAGAAAAAAGAAAAAGAAACAATTTTTTTTTTTTTGTAGCAGATTCACACTTTATTCTGGGTCTATGTTTATCACATTACTGACACTGAATTTGTTTTACAAAGGCTCTGTGCTCCAAAAGACTGTAACTACAAGCCTTATTGGCTTCGAGTCAAGATTTTGGAACTCAAACTTCTGGGCGCCCTTTAAGTGAGAATGAAATAGACAACAATCTCCACTAAGAGTCAAGCATCCTCCTTATTTATCCCTCCCTTTGGCCACGTATCAAGGTTTTGAGAGCAGTGGCACTGGCTTGGAAGTGGAAAGGCCAGACTCCATCAGCCATCACATCACTCCACTGGGTGGTTGGCTGCCTTTTTCAGAGACCTGCCTCTCCTTTTCTAGGTGGCTCTGGTGGTCCTGCCATCACCTACGTGTCCTTCTCCCCAAGCCTTCTCAGGAATGAGGACACAGCCTAAAATTATGACACTCAACCCCTGGCCATGACAATTGCCGAGGAGATCTGCAGACAACCCAAGGCAGGAAAATCGGGGCATTTCCTGAATTTAAACACAGCTACAATACACAAGCGAAAAAGCCACTCTCCTCCCTTACTGGAATGGCTAGTCTGGAACTGGCTTACAATTGCCACTATTATTAAAAGTCATACTTGTCTCAAGGACCTGGTGTAGAAAACACAAGATGCACAATTACTACCTTGTAATTTTCTTGTGTCACCGAGGAGACGGTGGTTGAAACACGGGTAAAAGAGCTGTACCAAGAGATGCAGGAACACGTCCTGGAAATACTGTCAAGGTTCCAAATCCATTCAAAGACTTCCCAGCCATGTAATTCAATACCTCTTTGTTATCAGTTTGCTTAAACTAGCTTCAATTAGGGATTCTGTCACTTGCAACTGAAAACATTCTAATACACAAACACCTGTGAAAAATAAGCTTCCTTGGACCTCGGTTTTCCTCCTGATCACAGAATTCCTCCCAATAAAATAATCTCTAAGGCTTCTTCCGTACAATTATTTGTTTCAAATTAGGTAACTATCAGATAATTTGGAATGGTATAGACATTTGTAATTAATCAATTCCTTCAACTGGACACTGGGAAAAAGCTGCTTAATGCAGTGAGTTTGGGTTTTCAACCTTGCTTATCTGCACCAGTGCAGAAGCCAAGTCCCAAATGCTAATTATCAGTATTACTGTTGTCTTTGCAACTCCATGGACTGCACTTCAGTTCATGGACAGGCTTCCCTGTCCTTCACTATCATCAGTATAAAAAAGTATAAAGTATATATCATTTTTTTGAAATTTGAAGATACAGGAAACTTATTTGAAGCATCATTTTCCTTTCTTAGGTCAATATCCATCATGGCCAATTATTCTTACATTCTCTCATTCATCTTTAACTGGTGATCACGTCCACTCCCACTATTCCCACCAAATAAATTCTGTGGAAAAGACTGGTTATTCACTTCTTTCTTTTGAATGACTAAAGAACTTTTATCTAGGTACAAGTGAAATAAAGCCTGATAACAAGGCTGTTTCCTATGTAACTGATTCCCTTGTTAAATGTGGCAGCATTTTCTGCCTAAGTGTTCAAGCACAGATATAATCTAACTGGACAAGAACACTAATGCAAGGATATTTTATTTGTTCACAGGAAATCAGTCAGTGGAAATAGCAAGAAATTGCATCCCTCACAATATAAGGATAATATCTGCTAGCTCAACATCTATAAGATTTAAAAGCATTTAGAGCAATACAAGTTGATTAAATTTTTTAAAAATGCTTTTTAAGTGGAAATGAGATATCTAGTTTTAAATGCATTACTTGGGGAAAAATTTACAAAGTAAAATACTACCATTTTAGAGAAACAAACACGGTGAGATGTATTTAAGAAGACAACTTTTCCACTGTGAGAAAAGAGTTTGCAGTGACTATTGCTTATGGAATAATGTAATATTTTATTGAATTTAGAAATGTTATAAATGAAATGTCTTGTAGCAAGTGATCAAAAGAAAATCATTTTTTAAAAGACCATAAGAAATCCATTTGCATGTTGGACTACAGAAATGACTGCTGAATCAACAGAAAAAGATGAATAATTGTCAGACTCAAGCATATCTGTTAATAAATCTAGAATTAACATAGGAATCAACCTAGTAATACCCAAATAGCAAATGTATTAAACTGTGACTCTAATTTAAATAACTTAATAGAGTCATGTACTACTATATGATTTTGCCTCAAAAGATAGTCTCATTCTCAATCTATAAAAATGAACTTAAAATCATTAAAAAAAAAAAAAACTGCAATAGACACAAAGGTGTCTCCCAAGAACATGTCATTAGACCCATTTTTAAGAAACTGCAAGTCACTGAGAAGTTTATACAACACAGGGCAGCCAAAACATTCAGTACAACAGAATTTGAACCTTTAATTGTATCACATACTGCCTCTCTCCATTTCCAAAAATGTGAGCTCTAGATGAAAATATCAAGAAGCACAAATTTTTTTAATGACACACACTAGATTAATCACATGAAGTCAAAGGTATTACGCTTTAACTTCTGCCTTCCAAAAGAGTTTCTTCTTACAGGTACAACGCTCTTTGTCAGACATTCTATTCTGGACCTCCTTCCACTACTCTGGCTTTGCTGGGCCTCTCCAGGAATGGGACTGGCTGGGTGCATGGGGGTAGAGCTCAGGGGACACACAGCCCATGAAGCTTTAACTCACCAACCTCTTGTTTTCTGTCCGGTTGGCTGAATGGTCTGTGACTCACCCTCAAATCAGTAAAGAGCTGAAATGGGCTAAAGAAAGTTTGGCATTAATAAATGTATAAAAAACTTAAATATCTGTTCTTCTGGTGCTGCTGCTGCTAAGTTGCTTCAGTCGTGTCCGACTCTGTGCAACCCCACAGACAGCAGCCCACCAGGCTCCCCCATCCCTGGGACTCTCCAGGCAAGAACACTGGAGTGAGTTGCCATTTCCTTCTCCAATGCATGAAAGTGAAAAGTGAAAGTGAAGTCGCTCAGTCGTATCTGACTCCTAGCAACCCCATGGACTGCAGCCTACCAGTTTCCTCCATCCACGGGATTGTCCAGGCAAGAGTACTGGAGTGGGGTGCCATTGCCTTCTCCACAGTTAGGTAGGAAGATGAGTGAAAAATGCAAAATTAAGTTTTTGAACATTGATCTGATTCATCTGTGGAATTATCTGCTAAATTAAAGCAAAGCACCAGAAATGCTTCAAAAGCAGTCAACGCATCCTGTGCTAATGCACCTCTGTGAAACACAGTGCTTCATGTTTGCGCTCGGATTCAAAATAGGACTGGCATTTTCAACAGGTCCATCCTGCTCACTAACACCCTAATTCCCTTCTGAGATTTTTTGATATGCACTCATTTGATGATTATTAAGAACCTACTACATTCCACAAAGAAATGTTAATGGAATATGCTCAGTCACTAAGTCATGTCTGACTCTTTGCGACCCTGTGGACCGCAGCCCACCAGGCTCCTCTGTCCATGGTATTTTCCAGGCAAGAATACTCGAGTGGGTTGCCATTTCCTCCTCCAGGGGATCTTCCCGACCCAGGGATCGAACCTGAGTCTCCAGCATCTCCTGCATTGGCAGATGGATTCTTTATCCACTAAACCACCTGGGAAGCCCCATTAATGAAATAGAAGAATGAAAAAGACTATAAAACATACCATAAAGCATGCAAGTACAATTCACAGACACCAGACAGTGCCTGAGGCACACAGTAGGTGCCTAACAAATATTTTTTGAATGAGTCAACAGATGAATGCAATGGCTCCAAGGCCACTGAGGAAGAGGCAGGGTTCACACTATGGAGTAAACACCACCGTCCTTACCTCCACCTGGGATGCTGTGCAACATCCCTTCAAAGGATAGCACAGGACATGAGAGTTCCTTTCCCATTTTGATTATGAAGAGTCCCAATACTTAAATTAAACAGTAAAAGATCATAAAAACCTTAACAACTCAAAACTGTATTCTGAAATATACCCTGCAGCAAAAGAAGACTGAAGGGGAAAAATTACATTTATCTTAAATTTGACAAAATACACCACTGTACTTAGAGACGGACACATGGATGAAGAATTAACTTGTTTTTTTAACGTGTAAAAGTTTAACACTTTTAATGACCATAAATGCATTGACATGACCACACAGTTACTAATAACCATGCCTGCTGCTTTCTCTGAACTATGATGTCTACACGTGAAATCTCCCAACTAATTAAGTCCAGCGTTTCTTCCAAAGCCTTGAACAAAACACACCTTCTTCTCTGAAGTCCTCCAGATTTCTCCGGCTCTACATACACTTTCCTTCCTCTTAAACCTCTCAGCAGATCATGGGCCTGCCTTCCTGTCCTGATGGCGACTCCCGCAGGACTGATCTGCTGGCCTGCAAACAGCTCAGAAGATACCATTAGGGCATGTGGTAACCATGATATCACCCAGTAGAGTAACTTACAATTCTGAGATGCCCAGAAGTTTTGAATTATTAAAGAGAATAAATAGAATTAATGACAGGGAAGACTGCTTTGACTTGCAAATAAATGGTACATTACAATACAATTAATGTAATGCAATGATCAATTCCATTCATTGATCTGAAAATGATTTAACCTGCAGGCCAAACACAGAGCCTTGGGAGAACCAAATGAAGCCTCCCATGGACCAATTTCAACAGGTGAGCCATCGTGGAATCCTGTCTCCCCTGGATGCCCTGAATGCCTGCTATGAAGTCCTGCGATGCTTAATGAGCACACACACAGAGAACAACAGTTCGTTCTTCTGAATGATCAACAGCTCTCATCTGAAATGTGAGGGACCCCAGCAGAAGCTCTGAGAAAGGGACCCCTTTCCTTCCTGCAACTGCACAATTGGAAAACAGAAGCCACTGTCTGCTGTTTGTCTCTGGCATTCCCTCCCACCTTGCCCGCACAAACAGAAGCGAAATGAGTCATTCACCATAAACAAACTGAGTAACTAATCTTAACCAAATGGATAACTCCCTCGGATTTGGTTGACGAGGGCTTCTGTGGGTTTTACGGTTTCTCAGAGGTCTCTGCGAGCTGTAACACTTCCCCTGGTAATTTAGGAAAACTCTCAGCCAGGAAGCCGTTGTCAGGCAGATGGGACTCCTGGCTGGTCCCCAGGGGCAGCTTCGGTCTCCAGTGGCTTTTCTGGGATCATTTAGGAATTAACTTGTCTGCGCTCAGGCGTGTCACCATATTTGGGCTCCATGTTATGGAACATCAAGTCATCAAAGCGACTGAAATTTTAAAAGAATGTTCACAAGTTCATTATGTATTCAGTGGATAAATTATGTATTCATCTCTTACCATGTACAAAACCCTCTACCATCTTAAAGAATAGATAGCTAGAAGAGACATACTAAAATAAGTATCATATAAGACTGTACACGATGAACGCTAAGGCAAGAAAGAGTCTGAAAGGGAAGGTCACTTTTTAATGAATAATAAAAGCTAACATTTATAAAGCACTTACTATGTATTAAGCAGATGGTACTATACTAACCTGCATTTTATGCCAAATATTAGTGCGTTACATCACGAGGTACTACTTATGCGCTGGGAGAAAATATAAGAAGAAAATGGGATTTGGATCCAGCATTACAAAATTACCTTTGCCTTTCAAATCAGGAGAAGTCCAAATTTAGGAAGATAATATAAATGTTGATTTCACAATGAACAAAAACTTTTTTTCTGTTTTTTAAATACTTTTGTAAAAATATTTAAAACTCTAACATACACTGAATGTTCTTTCCAAATATATTTGAAGCATACATTCCAAATACATGGCAATATTTTAGAGGGCATGGTGCAAATTTTAAAGTTTTTTTTTTCTTTTAACTAGTGATTCCTTTGTAAGTAAAAATAGTCATTTTCCCTGAAATCTTAAAAACACCCTATTAGGACCAATAATCAACCCAATTTAATTTTGTTTTTATATTTTAAACACACACAAAAATGGAATAAAATACATGCTGATGTGGTACATTAATAATTCATTGCTTATTATCCTAAGATACTTAATAAGAAAATAATACATTCTAATTTATTATATGCATGTTATTTCTTGTTCAAGTAAATAATTCAAGCACTTTTCATACTCATTGAGATCATCTGAAATCTGAACTAAGAGATGTTTCTCATCAGTAAGTTGGGTCAACATAGCCCACAAGGTGACAGCTAAAGATAAAAGATTCAAACATGAAATGAAACTAAGTCCATCATCAGGGAGCTTTCAAATATACCAAGGAGACAGCTGCTCACCCACCACTTCCCAGAGGACCAGTGGGATAGATGCTATACAGTGGGACTGCTGCTACTGCTAAGTCGCTTCAGTCGTGTCCAACTCTGTGCGACCCCATAGAAGGAAGCCCACCAGGCTCCCCCGTCTCTGGGATTCTCCAGGCAAGAACAGTGGAGTGGGTTGCCATTTCCTTCCCCAATGCATGAAAGTGAAAAATGAAAGTGAAGTCGCTCAGTCGTGTCCGACTCTTAGCGACCCCATGGACTGGAGCCTACCAGGATCCTCCGTCCATGGGATTTTCCAGGCAAAAGTACTGGGGTGGGGTGCCATCGCCTTCCCCATACAGTGGGACAGATGCTGTATAATGGACAGCAGACCTCCGAGGAGAGAGATTTTATTGGACGAACTAAGGCATCTATCTGTGTGTGGCAATTTGAGTTAGGCCTTCAACAAGCAAAAATGAGGAAAGACCTTCACAGCTATGGTAACACTCAGCCGAGGCAAACCTGGAGTCTTGTAAACACCTGGGTGTAACTGGGGTGCTCAGTGTCACCACCTCAATTAAATAGGGACCCAGGCATTGCAGAGACAACCCAGCGTCACAAGAAGTGAACCTCTGGGAATTTAGCATCAAGAATCCATTTTCCATGGGGGAACTTGGAATGTTGTTTCTATAACAACATCTTATTAATACAACGTAGTATTTATAACAGGAGTCTAGGGGTCCGTGATATAGAGTTGATATTACAGACTGTGCATGTCTGCTAAGTCGCTTTAGTCATGTCCAACTCTTTGAAATCCTATGGACTGTAGCCTGCCAGGCTCCTCAGTCCATGGGATTCTCCAGGCAAGAATACTGGAGTGGCTTGCCATGCCCTCCTCCAATATTACAGACTACTATTTAATAACGTGCCATGTTCTCTGGATCCCTGGATTGAGTGAAGGAAGGGAGACACTGCTGCTCTGAGACAAGCATCCACATGCTGCCTCAACACTGCTGCCTGGGACACATCCTTGGCTAATCCTCATTCGCTGTTATATCCTGCTTTAGGACATGCGGCATCAGAAATCTGATGGATTAATGAAGGACTGTTAATGCTAATTGCTGACATAAGACTATTTAGAGCACTGAGGCAATCACGGAATTTTTCTAGCCATTTTTACAGCTTTTCAGAGCTCTGCACTAATCAGTCATGCTAATTCCAACAGTAAACAGCACACCGCTTTGGTGAGAGAGACCATTAAGACGTGCCTCTGTCATTTCTTCTCTACAACTCCTTCCCAAATACTGAATCTGGGTACACTGCCTGGGATCATTTATCACCTGTGACATTCACTGCATCCAGACTCCAGGTACAGATGATGGCTAGAATTTCACACATCCCTGATTAGAGCAGACGTGGCCCTCAGTGGCAGTCATGCCGCCTTTCTCAGCTGCCCCAGCTTAGAAAAGGCCTCAGCAGAGTGAACCGGATGCTCTGCTCCTAGAAAGGCCACCAGGTGGTGAGACACTGAGGTTTCTTCGAGATGATCTGTGCCAATGAGGACCTACAGGCCCCCACATCTTAAGAGTACAGTGCAGTGAGTAATAATAGAATCACAGCCATTAGAATTGAATATGAGCTCCAATTCTAATTCCAACTCTTATGATCTGTGCAACTTTCAGGCCAATATACAACCTCTCTGAGCCTCACCTTCCTCATCTATAAACTTGAAGACATCACTTCATGTCTTTGCGTATAAAACATGCTAGGAAAATGGCACCGCCATAGAAGTTTCCTGGTCTGGCTCTTGCCACTGGTAGGTCACTACAGTAGAAATGGTCACACTGGTCAAAGAGCTTGAGGACAAGTGGCTACTGACATCCCTGTGCTGATTCCATAGACACCCAGGTTTCTCTCTGGACTTCTCTGTTTAGATCTGGGTACGAGGGCCCATCACATTCTCACTGCAAACTGATCAGCCAGCATTTGACATTTGGGTTTTTTCAATCTGCAACTTACGATTTTGTTTAACTTTGAGTAAGATCAGCACAGTATATATTGACAATCAAAGTTCATTAACGTCCAAAACCCAGAGGGCATTATGCTAAGTAAAATAAGCTGAGCACAGAAGGACAAATACCCCACAGTCTCACTTCCATCGGAATCTGAGTGTCCAATTCACAGAAGCAGAGAATAGAATGGTGTTTTTCAGAGTCTGGGCGAGAAGGAGGGTGAGGTGGGGTGGGGATAGAAAATGGGGATATGTGGTCAAAGGGGCTAAAGTCTCAACTACATAGGATGAATAAGTTCTAGAGATCTGCCTACAGCCCAACAACGTATGGTTAATAATACTAGTGATTCAGTGGTAAGGAATCCACCTGCCAAGCAAGGGACACAAGTTTGATCTCTGGGTTGGGAAGATGCCCTCGAGAAGGAAATAGCAACCCACTCCAGTATTCTTGCCTGGGAAATCCCATGGATAGAGGAGCCTGGCAGGCTACAGTCCATGGGCTCTCAAAGAGTCTGACACGACTTTTGGACAAAACAACAATCATATACCTGAAACTTGCCAAGACAATAGATCTTAAATGTTCTCACCACAATAACAATTAAATGGTAATTATGTGAGGTGATGAGTGTGCTATAATTAGCTTGACTGTGGTAATCATTTCACAGAGTATCAGTTCAGTTCAGTCGCTCAGTCAGGTCTGACTCTTTGCGATCCCATGAATTGCAGCACGCCAGGCCTCCCTGTCCATCACCAACTCCTGGAGTTAACTCAGACTCATGTCCATCGAGTCAGTGATGCCATCCAGCCATCTCATCCTCTGTCGTCCCCTTCTCCTCCTGCCCCTAATCCCTCCCAGCATCAGAGTCTTTTCCAATGAGTCAACTCTTCGCATGAGGTGGCCAAAGTATTGGAGTTTCAGCTTTAGCATCAGTCCTTCCAATGAATATCCAGGACTGATCTCCTTTAGGATGGACTGGTTGGATCTCCTTGCAGTCCAAGGGATTCTCAAGAGTCTTCTCCAACACCACAATTCAAAAGCATCAATTCTTCAGCACTCAGCTTTCTTCACAGTCCAACTCTCACATCCATACATGACCACTGGAAAAACCATAGCCTTGACTAGACGGACCTTTGTTGGCAAAGTAACATCTCTGCTTTTCAATATGCTATCTGCTGCTGCTGCTGCTGCTAAATCGCTTCAGTCGTGTCCGATTCTGTGGGACCCCATAGACGGCAGCCCACCAGGCTCCCCTGTCCCTGGGAGTCTCCAGGCAAGAACACTGGAGTGGGTTGCCATCTCCTTCTCCAATGCATGAAAGTGAAAAGTCAAAGTGAAGTCGCTCAGTCGTGTCTGACTCCTAGCGACCCCATGGACTGCAGCCTACCAGGCTCCTCCATCCATGGGATTTTCCAGAAAAGAGTACTGGAATGGGGTGCCATCCCCTTCTCCGGAATATGCTATCTAGGTTGGTCATAACTTTCCTTCCAAGGAGTAAGTGTCTTTTAATTTCATGGCTGCAATCACCATCTGCAGTGATTTTGGAGCCCAGAAAAATAAAGTCTGACACTGTTTCCACTGTTTCCCCAACTATTTCCCATGAAGTGATGGAACCAGATGCCATAATCTTAGTTTTTCTGAATGTTGAGCTTTAAGCCAACTTTTTTACTCTCCTTATTCACTTTCATCAAGAGGCTTTTTAGTTCCTCTTCATTTTCTGCCATAAGGGTGGTGTCTTCTGCATATCTGAGGTTATTGATATTTCTCCTGGCAATCTTGATTCCAGTTTATGCTTCTTCCAGCCCAGCATTTCTCATGATATACTCTGCATAAAAGTTAAATAAGCAGGGTGACATATACAGCCTTGACGTACACCTTTTCCTATTTGGAACCAGTCTGTTGTTCCATGTCCAGTTCTAACGGTTGCTTTCTGACCTGCATACAGGTTTCTCAAGAGGCAGGTCAGGTGGTCTGGTATTCCCATCTCTTTCAGAATTTTCCACAGTCTATTGTGATCCACACAGTCAAAGGCTTTGGCATAGTCAATAAAGCAGAAGTAGATGTTTTTCTGGAACTCTCTTGCTTTTTCGATGATCCAGCAGATGTTGGCAATTTGATCTCTGGTTCCTCTGCCTTTTCTAAACTAAGCTAAGCTAAGCTAAGTCGCTTCAGTCGTGTCCGACTCTGTGGGACCCCATAGACGCCAGCCCACCAGGCTCCCCCGTCCCTGGGATTCTCCAGGCAAGAATACTAGAGTGGGTTGCCATTTCCTTCTCCAATGCATGAAAGTGAAAAGTCAGTGAAGTCGCTCAGTCATGTCAGACTCTTAGCGACCCCATGGACTGCAGCCTACCAGGCTCCTCTGTCCATGGGGTTTTCCAGGCAAGAGTACTGGAGTGGGTTGCCATTGCCTTTTCCATGCCTTTTCTAAAGTGTATACCAAATGTACATGTATGCATAGACCTTAAATACACACCATTTTTATTTGTCAATTACACCTCAATAAAGCTGGGCGAAAAAATCCACTAAGATCCATAGCTAGTGTTACTGCCTCACCCTTGAGAGACTGTTGTTTAGTCACTAAGTCGTGTCTGACTCTGTGACCCCATGGAATGTAGCCCACCAGGCTCCTCTGTCCATGGGATTCTCCCAGGCAAGAATATTGGAGTGGGTTACCGTTTCCTTCTCCAGGGGAGCTTCCCAACCCACAAATCGAACCCACTTCTCCTGCGTTTATCACTGAGCCCCCAGGGAAGCCCCAAATTTGTTATTACAGTGAAGATAATGTGAAGAATTACATCTCATCACAGTTATCAAAGTTGAGACTCACTGCCATAGAGAGGCAAGCTCACTGATTATTTAAGAAAGGAAACAAGGAAATAAAGGAGGAAATTAACACAGGTTTTGATGAGACTGGGTAACACTTTCTTGTGGGATTCAGTTTCAATTTAAAGCTGAACAGACTCTTTGAGCTTAAAGATACTGAGTGATTTGGATACAAATTCCAGAGGATTGAATTCAAGATTACTTTGTAATCTCACGACTTTAAAACCATCTTAATTAAAGATGTCCATTTGTTTTAAATGAAACAAGACATAGATTTGTAGACCAGAAAAACAAATTAGGACGTGGGCAAATGGTTTTGCATGGTGGTCCCCGGGGCTCTGGAATTAAATGGGATGCTCAGTTAAAGAGGAAAATCAGGTTCTGGCTGTGGGCTTTCCCTTTCAGAGGATGTAACATGAGCTGGTCTCAGGGTCCAGAAACAAAATCACTGGCACCTCTTAGCACCACAATATGCACTAGGACCACCCTCAGATAACAAAGTGTTCCATGGTGCCTTTATCTTTCTTAGGAGAGAAAAACAAAGCTTTGGTCTTAAAAAAAGTCCCTTCTCCAGGGCTCACCTGAGTAAGAATCTAGAGACAGAAATCCATCAGCCCGTCTAAGCTGGCTTCAGGTTCATGACGGAAAACATTTTCAAAGAACAAAGACAAAATACTTTAAAAGTATTATTCCAAATTTCTTTAATTCCCTCACTCCCAATTCTCCAATAAATCAGCAAAGAGGCCAAAAGTCTGTCCCATTTTATTAAACTGTTTTGAAACCTCACTGCCACATGCCCTTCAAGCCACTGCCCTACTTCTCCATCCCCTTTGTAACCCAGGGTCTCAGGAGAGTCCTCGGCGATGCTGTCCACGCCGCTGTCCGCACCAGCGTCTGCAGCCTGCACACTGCCCCTCAAGGACTGTCCCTGAAGCTCTGGCCAGTTCAAGGCGGGAGGGTCGAAGGCCACCTCCCCCGGGCCTCCCCTCCTTCCTGTCCTCACTCACTCTCTCTGCTCCGGTACTTCGCAACCAGGCAGGCAGCGTCAGGTGCCTCCGCCTCTACCCCTGGTCCTCTGTAAAGCTCTCCTAACTCCCCACTTTCATCCCGCCCCCAGGGCCTCCATCACCTGACCTCTTGTCCTGAGCTCCCGCTATCATCTCAGAACCCCTACATTCAACACAGTCCCCTAACTCTGCTCTCATCCTCCAGAGTTCCCTCCATGACTAACTGCCATCAGCCACCAACCTTCATTCTCCCCTCTCCGTCACTCACATCTGTCCTCAAGTCCTGCTCACTGTGGTTCCCAAACCTTCCTCAGTTTCCATCCTCACTCACCTGGGATGCTTCCCCAGTCTACAGAATCACCTGTAGCCATCCATCCAGCCCCTCTCTGTCCATACTTTTTTTTTTTTTAATTGACTTTATTACAACTTCCATTTTATGTTCTGGTTTTTTGCCCCTGAGGCATGTGGGATCTTAGTTCCTTGACCAAGGATCAAACCCACACTCCCTGCATTCAAAGGCAAAGTCTTAACCACTGGACCACCTGGGAAGTTCCCATCAGATCAGATCAGATCAGATCAGTCGCTCAGTCGTGTCCGACTCTTTGCGACCCCATGAACCGCAGCACGCCAGGCCTCCCTGTCCATCACCAGCTCCCGGAGGTCACTCAGACTCGCATCCATCGAGTCAGTGATGCCATCCAGCCATCTCATCCTCTGTCGTCCCCTTCTCCTCCTGCCCTCAACTCCTCCCAGCATCAGAGTCTTCTCCAATGAGTCAACTCTTCACATGAGGTGGCCAAAATACTGGAGTTTCAGCTTTAGCATCATTCCTTCTAAAGAAATTCCAGGATTGGTCTCCTTCAGAATGGACTGGTTGGATCTTCTTGCAGTCCAAGGGACTCTCAAGAGTCTTCTCCAACACCACAGTTCAAAAGCATCAATTCTTCGGCACTCAGCCTTCTTCACAGTCCAGCTCTCACATCCATACATGACCGCAGGAAAGACCATAGCCTTGACTAGGCAAACCTTTGTTGGTAAAGTAATGTCTCTGCTTTTGAATATGCTATCTAGGTTGGTCATAACTTTCCTTCCAAGGAGCAAGCGTCTTTTAATTTCATGGCTGCAGTCACCATCTGCAGTGATTTTGGAGCCCAGAAAAACAAAGTCTGACACTGTTTCCACTGTTTCCCCATCTATTTCCCATGCAGTGATGGGACCTTCCCATGGGCACTTTTAAATCCGTCCTCTTCACAGTCCAAATGAACTTTAAAAATACTCTGTGTATGTTTGCACATCCACACATATATATTTAATCTTGTTATCCTGAGCTGCTTGAGGCTAAAAGACTTCCAATTGCATGGAAGACCCCTCCCAGGGTTCAGCAAACCCTCCCATTTCTGCCACCTACTCCTCCACTTTTTTGGTAACTCAATGCTCCCCACGATGGCCTTTCAGTTTCTAATAAAATCCGTGTACCCTCTTCAAAAGCTTCCCTTGTGGCTCATCTGGTAAAGCTGGTAAAGACCTGCGTTCAATCCCTGGGTTGAGAAGATCCCCTGGAGAAGGGAAAGACTACCCACTCCAGTATTCTGGCCTGGAGAATCCCAGGAACTGTATAGTATGTGGGATCGCAAAGTCAGACACGACTGAGCAACTTTCACTTTCACCCTCTTCAAAAAACGGTCTTTGGAGCTCTGTAACCTCTGCCACACCACCACCACTCCCACCCCATAAATGGGTCATCTCCTAGGTCGACTGGAAATTCAGAGGATCAGGCCAACCTAATCCTAAAAGCATCAAAACATCAGGAGGTCAGAACGCAGCCTTCCAACAAGTGGCTGGATGACTCCAAGGAGCAGCTTGGAGACCTGACATAAAAGGTCATCAAACGGATACTTTAGCCCTGACTCCACCCACTGGTTCAGGGTCTCCATTCATGAGCCATCCATCTGTGGGCAGGTGAAATGGCTCTTCCTTATTGACCTGGATCCAGACTCCCAGAACCTTCTATTCACTGATCCTAGTTCAATAATCCCTTAAAATCCCCTCATAGGATGCGGTTGGCTCCCTCGGCATCTTAATAACCTTCCTCTGAGCCTGCTTCCAGACTTTTTTTCTTTTCTTTTTTTGTTAAGAATTTCCATTTTTAGAGCCGTTTTAGGTTCATAGCAAAATTGAGGAAAAGGTACAGAAGTCTCCCGCCTCCACATGTGACAGCCCATGATCAATATCCCCGCCTGATGACCTGCACGGACACATCCTGACACCTGCAGTGCACAGTCTACCACTCTTTTTATTCAAACTTAAATGTTTTGGCCACCTGATGCAAAGAACTGACTCATTTGAAAAGATCTTGAAGCTGGGAAAGATTGAAGGCAGGAGGAGAAGGGGACGACAGAGGATGAGATGGTTGGATGGCATCACTAACTCGATGCACATGAGTTTGAGTAAACTCCTGGAGTCGGTGATAGACAGAGAGGCCTGGCGTGCTGTGATTCATGGGGTCACAAAGAGTCGGACATGACTGAGCAACTGAACTGAAACGTTTTATTCTGTATTGGGGTATAGCCGATTAAGAAGGTCGTGGTAGTTTCAGGTGAACAGCAAAGGGACTCAGCCATACAGATACATGTATCCATTCTCCCCTAAATTCCTGTCCCATCCAGGGTGCGACATGACATTGTGCAGAGTTCCCTGTGCTCGACAGTGCTGTGCAGTAGGTCCTTGTTGGTGATCCATTTTGAATATAGCAGCGTGAACATGACCTTCCCAAACTCTTTTTAAGCTTAGTTCCTAACACCGAATCTAAGTGGTTCCTGGTTTTCCCTGACTCTAACCCACATCACAAAACCAGCATGAGGGCACATAGAGACAGCCTGAAAACCAGTCTGTCACCCATGAGGTCAAGATTGCAAACTGCATCAAGGCTCCGTGTCCTAATTCCTTAACCTGAAATAATAATACTGCTTTCCTCTTTGCATTGATGTAAGGGTTAAAATAGCTCCTGCAGGGAACACACACAGCCTGGTGCCTGGCACACAGAGCTGTACATAAATAGAATGGGGACTCCCTGAAGACCAAGCTGTGTGTCAACTGCGCTTTGTTTATTCAGCACTGCTAGCATCGGGGCACCCAGTGATTTGTTGAACGACCGGCATGAATAGTCATGGACAAAACTAGAATTAAAAACAAGAAAATTTTTCATTTTGAATACAGTAAAAGAAAAAAGGCAGAAGTAAGATGCCATTGAATTCTAATTTAGTTTTCCTTTTGATGTAAATTAAAGTACTTTCTTTAAATGACACTTAAAATGCCAACTAATGGTTCTGGCATACCACACAGTGATTTAAATATGTTATTCTTTTAAATAAAATGGAATAAAACATGTTTGACTTAGAATCAAGATTTTGCACCATATCTGCAATGTTATGAAAGACACAGAAAGCGATGGTATCTTTTTCAACTCTCATTTCAAAGATAATAACTACTGTGCAACAATAGGGCACCAGAGACGAACAGAAATACATTAAATCGACTGCATTAATTTTAAGTAGGATCATTAAATGACTTAACATTTTTTGTTTCTGACTGATTTTAATGTTTTGATATTAAAGTGAAAAACAGTAAATGCTTCAGACACTTGAAAAAACTCCAGTCTGGCCGACAGAGACCTAATAGTGGCTCTTCGAACACGTATGTGAACACACACACTCTTTATATTTCTACTGAAGTATGTTTAGTAGACTTACCATAGGGCCATTTGAAAATACTGCAAACTCTTTTAGAAAAACAAAATAAGTTGGTGTTTTTATTTTCAAAGAGAGGAGCTAGGGGAGTTGTCCACATCAGGATCCCGACTTATACAAATAAAGGCCTCTGATTTGGAATAAATGGAACTCTGCTCATTGGAGCAGGGTTTCCTCCCTAACCTGTTTCCTAACTAAGGAGTACTGTAGGTTTCCTTACTGCTCCTTTTAAAGGGAAAATAACTGGGTTAAAGTTCAGTTCTACCCCCATCACCAAAATCTCTCCAGCTTAAACCATTTCTGATGACATTTAAGATCAGCACAGCACACACGTGTAGGCAGGCTCAGGCGTCTGGGAGCCACCCAGGGGCCTCATCCTTGTCCTTCCCCAGGATCCAGCACAGGCCCAGCAGGGAGCCAGTGCTTCCTACACACTGGCTGGAGTGAACCCAGCATCACCGCAGGCCTCTGGACGTTCTGCATCCCAAAGGCTGCCTCCCAGGGGACCCCAAGGCCTGAAACACTGAAGTGTGTGCACTGGGAGGGGCCGGCACTGGGCAGGCAGGATCCCACTCCCAAGGGCTGGCAGGCCAAGGACAGGACACAAGAGCCACGTAAGTGAGGAGTAAATCACCTCCCTGTCCAGCTTCGGGGCTTTCCAGGCCTCGAGGGAGGGAGCTGTGACCCTGACAAGGGCAAGGCCAAGCCTGAGCCTCCAGTTGACTGTGATGTTTGGCAGCTGAAACACTGAGGAGCAGGCCCTGCCCAGGGTGCGTCGGAGTGGCTGGCTGTGTGGGTCAGTGGGGTTGGGCAGTGGCAGAAACGGTGTCAGATGGAGACCACAGCTTCTGGAAGGAATCCTAATTCCACTGGAGTTGCAGTGTGAGTCACCCCAGAGCCACCAGAAGACCAGGGGATCCAGAACACTCCCCTCCACTCCCCGCAGAGAGGAAGAACACTAAGCCACCCACACAGGGTGGGGAGGCCAGAGTCTGGTGTCCAGGGAGGGGCGGCAGAGGACCATCAACTCCTCCCGGGGGGTGGGGGGGAGGCAGGGGGAGGATCTGACTGGACAGATCTGACTACCTTCACGATGAGCAGGCTTCTAATGTTCATGAAGCCCCCAGCTTTATCACGGGGATGGGGGGTTCCCCTCCCCCATTTTCCACAACGTCCCCGCCATGTGCTCCTCTGCTACCACCTTCCATTTGCCAGCTGCAGTTTTTCGGCCCCTACCTATGAGACTGAAATGGAAAGTCTTCTCACTGCCTGAACTCTGTACATCAAGCCTATACCCTATACGGTCCTGGGATCATATAAGGTCCAAGGATGGTTAAGCCCTTTTAAAAGGGGCTGGGGGGAAAATCGTTCCCAGAGTGAGTGCTTATCTCACAGAGGGCATGCCGACTCATATACACATCTCCTGCCTGAATAGTATAAGAGAAGAACCTGGTTTAAAAGCAGACCTAACCAATATTTTATAATAACTATAAATGGAGTATAACCTTTAAAAATTGCTGTTGTACACCTGTAACTTATATAATAGTGTACATCAACTAAATGTACACCATTTAGGGCTCCCCTGGTGACTCAGTGGTAAAGAAACCGCCTGCAATGCAGAAGACATGAGCTCCCTGGGTCAGGAAGATCCAGTATTTCCTTATATATATATATATATATATATAATCCATATACATATGTGAAGAATCCAATGCATTCCAGTATTCTTGCCTGGAGAAGCCCATGAACAGAGGAGCCTGGCGGGCTATAGTCTATGAGGTCACAAAAAGGTTGGACATGACTTATTGACTTAAAAATAACAGTAAATACTATTCTTCAGTTAAAAAAATTATTTCCCTCACTAAATTAAAAAAAAAAAAAAAAGAAACTTAGAATTGGGTCCTGATGTGGAGAATGAAGTTCTGATGATTGATCCACAGGGCCCCCTTCCCCAGGTGAAGAACATCATCAGAGGAAAGGGGGATCCCAGAAGCCCTCCCTCCACCAGATGCTCTCACAGATGTTAACTTGTCCAGTCCTCTTGGGAGAAAGGACTCTCTCGTACAGAAAACAAAGCTGGGAGGCATGCATGGAGGTTTCCCATTCTAGGTCGCACCAATGCACACTGCAGGCCTGAGTTTCAAACCCAGGTCTGCAACTGCCAAGGTCAAACACTGACCGCCACCACCGCTGGTGTTACTGCCACTCCACCAGTGATGGACAAAGACAGAATAAGCGCATCCTGGTGCCCCTCACCCGCCTGCTGTGGCCCAGGGTCTCCGTCCTGGGAGGAGGCATGGAGCAGTTACAATGGAAGCTTCCATTTCCTCTTCTCTGACTTTACAGTATATCTTCAACAGCCAGCCAGGATTAGGCCTTATTCCTTCTTCATTTCTACACCCAAAATAGCAAATTGAATCAAATCCTGTGGGAAGCTAGACTTTTAAAAACATTTATTCACCTTCAATTTCCAAGAGCTGGAAAATTACTAGTAGGTGAAATCAGATCAGGAAATCTGGAAAGCTCTGACTTATCAATACAGGATGCGGTTGTTTTGTGTTTTTCCAACAACTTTCATAAGGGGGAAAAAAAAAGGAAGCCTATTTGAGATGACATTCTTCTACTGCCAGCTTAAAAATAATCTTTGAACTTGGGAGTTTTCTTAGTCTTCTAAAAGCTTTTTTTTCTTTCACAAATACTTTTATCATGTTACTCTCCTTAAATATATACTCTCAGGGACAGCTATAGGCGTATTTCAAGCCCTTGCAGAATTTCTATAAATTTTGTTAGAGGCAAAAAAAAAAAAAAAAACAAAACGATGTCTTCAACGTCCTTGAAAATTTCCACTGCCCTGTCTCTGGTGTTCTTTTCAAAACAAGCCCATGTAGGAATCCTCTTTCGGGCTCCATTTTACAGAAGAGGAAACGGAGGCTCAGAGGATGCAACACTTTTCCCAGGCCATGGGGCCAGGAAAAGGTAGAGCTGGAATTCCAGTTTAGCCAGGCTACAGGCTGGCCACCCTTGAAGTTGACAAGATACTGATTCCAAACTCGGCAATATGGGAGAAGTCCTCGTACAGGTGTCATCTGCCCCCTTGTGAACAAAGAACTGAGGCCCTAGCTGTTGATTCGGCAGGAAGCCTGAGGAGCCCAGTACCTGGGAAGGAAGGAACCAACCTTGAACTGCGCTCCTCTCACAGCTACAGAGAACCAGTTAGGTGGTCTCAGGCAAATCACTCTAGGCCTCCTTTCTTTATACTGTGTCCTCGGTTCTGCCCAGAAGTGGCATGTAACTGGCCACGTGTGTATGCGTAGTGACTGACTCTTTGTGACCCTATCCATGGACCATAGCCCGCCAGGCTCCTCTGTCCATGGGATCCTCCAGGCAAGAATACTGGAGTCGGTTGCCACTTCCTTCTCCAGGGGACTTTCCCAACCCTTAAGGATCTTCTGTGTTTCCTGTGCTGGCAGGCAGATTCTTTACCTGGGAAGCCCAGGTATGTTCAAGAGGACATGGACACATAGTCCTACCTACTCTGCCAAGAAGGAGAGTTGGAATGTTTGCAAATATCCATGCATCCATCCAGCCGGTCCCTAACACCTGTCTTCCACCGCTCATTAGGGAACACGTTCCAGAAACATCATGATCACAAACAGACTGACTACAGCCTGAAGCAGAAACTTCCACCAGTTACCACCACGAGACGAAATGTGACTCATTCTCCGTCACCCCATCAAAAGGTATTTTCTTAAAGCCTAACCATCAGAGAGCTTCAGCCATTACTTAAGACTCCAAGCCATCATCACTATCCTTACTTTAAACATACACCCATGCTTCCATCCCCAAGTAGTCATTGCCAACCATCTGCGCTTGAAAATAAAATATTCTTTTTTTTATGAATAATGCTTTTCCAGGATTGGAGTCCCCAGCGAAATGTTTCTTTACAAAGCTCAGTCAATCCCAAGCGAAAATTCTTTCTTTCATAGAAAATGTCATCATCTGTAACTGCTCCCTGGGGCCATGCTCAAGCAGACACTCCCAGACTTCCTCCCAGAATGAAGCCTTCCTTGAATCGAGCTTTTAGATACTCTCCACACTTTGGGCATCCAGACATCCATCCAACCCTGAATTATTTATTCACCAATTTTGCACAACTTCCTAAACACCAATGGCGACTGGGCTGGTTTCAGCTATTGATGTTACATCTTCTCAAGTGGCTAAAGAGGCTATAAAGCACCCCATTGCTTAAGCCTGCCATCTCAGTTCCATTAGCAGTAAAGACCTCTCTATTCAAACTGCTAAGTAAATCCTCCGAGAGCCCAGGGACTGTTTCATGCTTGAAAGCAACTGTTAAGAATTTGACAACAACCAAACTGTTCCTATTTAATCCTTCTCCCAAGGTAAAAAGAATTATAGGTAAACACATGCCTTCATTATTTGCTTTGCTGCATTTCAATACCCAATCCCACACAAAACTGCCAGCCAAGGATTTAATGCAATCGCTTCTGCGTTTCAGAGTTTGTTGCCCCTGCAGAATAGAAAAGGCTTAACAAGGGGTACGGAGTTGATCTGCCAGCTCCTGGATTTTGTATGACACACATCCTAACTGTCACAGGGGTGAAGTCTGATCATACTGATGTTTTTTACCAGGCTTTTTTAAAGGTGATTCAAAATAACAATTCTGGTGTGTGTGTGTGTGTGTGTGTGTGTGTGTGTGTGTGTGAGAAGCTGTCATTCAACATTTAGCTATGAACTCAAAGGTGACACCAAACTATGAAAAGAACAATGAAGAAGGATGCTGCAGAACTATAGCACTTACTAGTTGGTTCTGAAAGACAGAAGTAATGGGCTCCAAAGATTTGGTATTTCTTTTGGATTTTTTTTTTTTTACTCTTTTTTGCTTTGTTTTGTTTTATCCTTTGGTAATACAGGTGCTTATAAAACTTCTGAGAACCAGTAGAGGACAACTTGGAAAAACCAGTGCCTTAAAGCAATGGTTTTCAACAGCCCTAAGATATGCCAGCAAATTTGGAAAACTCAGCAGTGGCCACAAGATTGGAAAAGGTCAGTTTTCATCCCAATCCCAAAGAAAGGCAATGCCAAGGAGTGCTCAAACTACCGAACAATTGCACTCATCTCACACGCTAGTAAAGTAATGCTCAAAATTCTCCAAGCCAGGCTTCAGCAATATGTGAACCGTGAACTTCCTGATGTTCAAGCTGGTTTTAGAAAAGGCAGAGGAACCAGAGATCAAATTGCCAACATCGGCTGGATCATGGAAAAAGCAAGAGAGTTCCAGAAAAACATCTATTTCTGCTTTATTGACTATGCCAAAGCCTTTGACTGTGTGGATCACAATAAACTATGGAAAATTCTGAAAGAGATGGGAATACCAGACCACCTGATCTGCCTCTTAAGAAATCTGTATGCAGGTCAGGAAGCAACAGTTAGAACTGGTCATGGAACAACAGACTGGTTCCAAATAGGAAAAGGAGTACGTCAAGGCTGCATATTGTCACCATGTTTATTTAACTTATATGCAGAGTACATCATGAGAAATGCTGGACTGGAAGAAACACAAGTTGGAATCAAGATTGCCGGGAGAAATATCAATAACCTCAGATATACAGATGACACGACTCTTATGGCAGAAAGTGAAGAGGGGCTAAAAAGCCTCTTGATGAAAGTGAAAGTGGAGAGTGAAAAGGTTGGCTTAAAGCTCAACATTCAGAAAACGAAGATCATGGCATCTGGTCCCATCACTGCATGGGAAATAGATGGAGAAACAGTGGAAACAGTGTCAGACTTTGTTTTTCTGGGCTCCAAAATCACTGCAGATGGTGACTGCAGCCATGAAATTAAAAGACGCTTGCTCCTTGGAAGGAAAGTTATGACCAACCTAGATAGCATATTCAAAAGCAGAGACATCACTTTGCCAACAAAGGTTCGCCTAGTCAAGGCTATGGTCTTTCCTGCGGTCATGTATGGATGTGAGACCTGGACTGTGAAGAAGGCTGAGCGCTGAAGAATTGATGCTTTTGAACTATGGTGTTGGAGAGGACTCTTGAGAGTCCCTTGGACTGCGAGAAGATCCAACCAGTCCATTCTAAAGGAGATCAATCCTGGAATTTCTTTAGAAGGAATGATGCTAAAGCTGAAACTCCAGTATTTTGGCCACCTCATGCGAAGAGTTGACTCATTGGAGAAGACTCTGATGCTGGGAGGGATTGAGGGCAGGAGGAGAAGGGGACGACAGAGGATGAGATGGCTGGATGGCATCACTGACTCGATGGATGCGAGTCTGAGTGACCTCCGGGAGCTGGTGATGGACAGGGAGGCCTGGCGTGCTGCGGTTCATGGGGTCGCAAAGAGTCGGACACGACTGAGCGACTGATCTGATCTGATCTGATCTGAAGATCTCCAATACTTACCCCACTAATGACCATAAACCGCCACACACTGCAGTCATCAAGATACTACTTCCTTCAGGGAAAACCTTGCAGCGAGATTATTGAGAGAACAACCAGTGATGAATTTTCCAACTCACATTCCTACATCTTACGAAGATGACTCCTTACACACCACGTAACCAAGCTCTTCCTAACTACATGAGAGGATACCTAGTGTCTCTCTCCATAAGTTACTTATTTTATGGATAAGTTACTTACTCCATTAAGATAAATAACTCTCAATAAGCAGTTATTGCTGTTAGCCATTTAGTGAAAGTGTTAATTGCTCAGTCATGTCCAATTCTTTGAGACCCCATGGACTGTAGCCTGCCAGCTCCTCTGTCCATGGGCTTTCCCAAGGAAGAACACTGGAATGGGTTGCCATTTCCTTCTTCAGGGGATCTCTCCAACCCAGGGATGGAACCCAGGTCTGCTGCAGGCAGATTCTTTACCATCTGAGCCACCAGGGAAGCCCCATAGAAGCAATATTATATTATCTTTCTCTGTCTCACTTATTTCACTTAGCATAATGCCCTTAAGATATATTTGCAATCCCTCATCTGCCTTTTCCTGCTCATTTACCACTTGTGGGGATTCTTCTCTCCTTAATCTATTTTGGTGTGACAAAATCATTTGAACATGAGACCACAATGAAATAACTCAGGAGGTGTGTGAGCGTCTGTAGCTGAGGGCTCTGGTAGTCATTCCTCATGGTGTGTTACCCTTGTTGGGGAGCACTGACCTTCCTTCTGGGAAGGGGCCACCTCTCGCCTCATCCACCTGCTCTGTTGACTCTGCTAGCCACCGTGCTACACAGAAGTAAAGAGGGAAGATCTGGGCAGGAGCCAAGGAAAAGGCCCTGCTTTCCTGTATAAGAGCCTGAGAAGTATAACCAAGAGCAAAACAGCACCAACTCTCCAGGCACCATTCTTAACTGATTCATTCACTCTGCCTGGGCGTTACATCCTAGACTGAGGACTCGTCATCAAACTAACTTTAGGAACACATTAAATGGAAGTTCCAAAATGCGTCAAGTCAGAGTGAAAACAAGGGAGAAAAATACACTTTAAAAATGAATTGTTCTGGTGCAATAAATAATAAATCATAAAAACAGAAATGGAGGGATTTCCCTGGCAGTCCAGTGGTTAAGACTTGGTCTTCCAATACAGGGCGTGCGGGTTCCATCCCTGGTTAGAGAACTAAGATCCCACATGCCTCGGGGCCAAAAACCAAAACATAAAACAATATTGTAACACATTCAATAAATACTTTAAAAATGGTCCATATCCAAAAAATAAAAAAAAAATCTTAAAACAAAAAAGAAAAGTGGTGAACAGACTCTGAGCAGAAGGAAGGGAAAGTTTAAAAGAGTCACACTTGACTGTGACACTCTCGTGGATTTCAGGTCGTTACCCTCTTCCCCATTTCCCTCAGGGGAAGAAAGACAATGTATTTTTTAACAATTTTATTTATTTATTTTTTGGCTGTGCTGGGTCTTCACTGCTGCTCAGGCTTTTCTCTATTTGCGGCAAGGGGGGCTTCTCATTTTGGTGACTTCTGTTGTGGTGGAGCATGGGCTCTAGGGCATGTGGGCATCAGTAGCTGCAGCTTGCGGGTTCTAGATCACAGGCTCAGTAGTTGTGGCGCATGAGCTTATTTGCTCAAAGGCATGTGGGATCTTCCCGGACCAAGGATTTAACCTGTGTCTCCTACACTAGTAGGCAGATTCTCTACCACTAAGCCACCAGGGAAGCCTGACATTTTCTTTATCATAGTATTGTATTCAACTGTCTAGGCAATGGGAGCTTCCAAAAATTTTGTGGGGTTTGCTTCTGTTGGTTGGTTGCAGGGTTTTAAGCTATGTAATAAGCAAGTCGGAGAAGGATATGGCAAACTACTCCAGCGTTCTTGCCTGGAGAATCCCAGGGACGGGGGAGCCTGGCAGGCTGCTGTCTACGGGGTCGCACAGAGCTGGACACGACTGAAGTGACTTAGCAGCAATGAGCAAGTCACATGTGAAAATAAAACATCTTTTAAGAACGGTGGAAAAATCATTCCAACCCCAGCTGTCAGCAGCAAGGCAGACTCCGTGGCATCGTTTGAGAGAACAGATTCCAGTCCACTTACTTCGCATGATCCCAGACCCAAAGCTCAGAATTCCTCTTCCTCCTCCTCAGAGCCAATGCACACAGAACCCAAAGTCCAGGGAAACTTGCCAGATCTTTCAGACCAAGAGTAGGTAAACCAAATTGAAACCAGAAATGTTCACAATTTATTCTCACTGCGGCATTCCTGAACCTCCCACTTCCCAGACATTCCACCATACACACTAAGTCACGTGGTGAAGGACGGTCCTCTTCTCACGAACGGCTTATGGTGAAACAGACATAAAGATATATACACCCAGTGTCCAAGCCAGACACTGGCTCTTCGAAAGAAAGTCATTTAATTAAGGCTTATGTATTTTTCTTCCAGGCTTCCTTATGGCTCTGGGCTTCCATGGTAGCTCAGATGGTAAAATGTCTGCCTGCAATGTGGAAGACCTGGGTGTGATCTGTGAATTGGGAAGATCCCCTGGAGAAGGAAATGACAACCCACTCCAGTACTCTTGCCTGGAAAATCCCATGGATGGAAGAGCCTGGTAGGTTACAGTCCATGGGGTCAAAAAAAGTCAGACATGACTGAGTGACTTCACTTTCTTGGTGACTCAGATGGTAAAGAATTCACCTTCGATGTAAGAGACCTGGGTTTGATCCCTGGCTTCAATCCCTGGGTTAGGAAGGTCCCCTGGAGACGGGAATAGCTACCCCCTCCAGTATTCTTGCCTGGAGAATTCCATGGACTATGTTCTTTCATTGAAACAAGTGTCTTCTAAATTTACTCAGGAAAACTACATTTTTATCATACACAGAAAGAGAAATACTACCAGATTTATTTTGATTCAAATAAATCTTTATTGAGGACATAATTATGTTCCAGGGAAACAGAGTGGGAAAAGGGGGTATTATACCTCAGAGTTTACAGATAAAATGGAGAAGTCACTTAAACAAATGACACTTAAGTGCTGCAATGTATAATGGTCAAATATTCTGGGCACTTGAAAATCAGAGGGATATTAGTGCTAATCAGGGGGAATCCAGGGAGGCTTCAGGAAAGAGGCGGCACTTTTATCAAAGACTTGAAAACTGAGGACAACTTTGATTCTTCAACTTACTAATAAAAATATCTTTCCCATCGCTTCAAGTTTCCCAAATTTTCCTTTCCAAACTCACCTTAAAACTAAAAGTCCCTTGGGGACTTCCCTGGAACTTAGTGGGTAAGACTCTAGTCTTCCAACGCAGGGGGCCCAGGTGTGATCCCTGGTCAGGGAACTAATAAGATCCCACATGCTGCATGGTGGCGCCAAACAATTAAAATTGTAAAAAAAAAAAAAAAAAAAAAACAACCATAAAATCTCTAAGATCTTGTTGTCAGAACTGTGATTCCCACACATCTGTTTATGTGGTTAGGTGGCTTCTGGAACATGCCAGAGACCCATTCAGCTGTGAATTCTGTCACTCCTGAGCCATATGTGAAGGGATATAATTACAGATAATCCACAAGGTCAGCGTCATCGCTACACCTGACACCCAGTCACTGAATGTTTTACAGGTACACTGAGAACAAATGAACCCAAAGAGCACAAAATATGAAATAAACCATCCTCCTAAAAATACCAGAATACAAATGACCGCAGGCTTCCCTGGTGGCTCAGATGGTAAAGAATATACCTGTGATGCAGGAGACGTGGGTTCGATCCCTGGGTTGGGAAGATCCCCTGGAGAAGAGAATGGCAACCCACTCCAGTTCTTGCCTGGAGAATCCCAGGGACAGAGTCTGGCGGGCAACAATGGACACAACTGAGCGACTAACACTTTCACTTTCACAAATGACCACAGTGACTTCATTACAGTGGTAAGATCAAGACTGATGTTTCTTTTTTCCTCTTAGAGTTCCCAAATTTTCTCTACTCTTACCTTAAAGTTACAATTTAAAATAAGTGCATCTAAATGAGGGTGTGTTTTTCAAGCAAAATCAAACCAGCTCCCCAAATTGAAAATTTATCAGAGTTAAACCACAAAGGGTTTTGAAGATAAAGTTCCTTAAAATTCTCAACGTTAACATCAACCTCAAAGTTTAAAAGAGAAAAAGAAGCCACTGGTTGAATCCTGTTATAATATTTTCTGTTGGCCAAGGAATGCCAAGTAGGATCAAAGTTAAATTCTCAAAGACAGATCACCCCCTTTAAAAAAAACTGATGAATCTTCCAAAAATAGTGGTTAGGATGAAATTTATTTGTGTGTCCCCTGGAGTAGAAAACAACTCTTTAAGTCCGTGCTTTAAAAGCCACATTACCGGATAAACACATGTCTGTGCTAAAGACTGATAGCAATATTGATCCCGTGTCAAACTCATTAGCTGCTTGTCAATAGCGGCTGACAATTTCTTTATGAGAAATGAGAAGCACCCTGAGCTAATGTTTCCTATAAGGTGGGAAAGAAGGCAAGAAAAGTTCATCTATATGATTTGGTTGCAGCAGTTAAAATTCAGATTATTAACTGGATCAATTGCCTATAAGTGATCCAATTTTCTCTAAAGAAAAAGACATCCCTTCAGAGTGACAACAAGCTACTTTGTTCTTTTTAGGCTTACTTATCATTCACTCCCTCCCTCGAAGCATACAAGAAGCTCTAATTGCCTCAAACATGAACATTCCTTCGGCTCCTCGGCCCTGAAATGATCTTTGATCACACAAAATCCAACTTGGAGCATCCTCTTCTGTTTTGGAAACCAGCATTCCAGACGCACTCAACTGCCTTACATGTGCCGCAGGCTCACTGCCCTGTGTGTACTTTATCACTATAGCAACACCAGCTTTGCCTACTGTTTATGCTATTTTATGCTGAGTTGGTGGTTTAAGTAAATTTCCACAATAACCCTTAAATGATTTGCACAATTGGTAGGTCTGATGTAGATTCTATTTAACGCATGTTCTTTGGTTTTGCTTCTTGCCCTAAACTATTCTGCAGAGACAGAGGTTGCTCTCCACTGTGATGCGTTCCCTACCACAAACACTATGGCCCCAATGAGCCAAACCCATCAATCTCCTACTGAGGCTTCTGTGTGACATCTTCTTGTTTCCAGTAACCACGCAGCAGCCCCAATAAAGCTATCAATGTTACCAGGGAAAATTCAGATTTCCATTCAATTGTCTTCTCCATCTAAAAGTGAAAGTGTTCACCGCTCAGTCATGTTTGACTCTTCATGACCCCATGGCCTGTAACTCACCAGGCTCCTCTCTTCATGGAATTCTCCAGGCAAGAATACTGGAGTGGGTTGCCATTCCCTTGTCCAGGGCATCTTCTCAACCCAGGGATCAAACCCAGGTCTCCTGCATTGCAGGCAGATTCTTTACCATCTGAGTAACACTGCAATTCATTCACCTTGTCCAGGTGAAAAAATTTATGAGTTAGCCCTATTGAAGTTGACAGTAGTAATCTGCTGGTCCCAGCAGACTAATCAAACAAGGTCACCTCTCTGTTGCATTGAAATCAACCAAGCATTTACATCCTGATCGATAATTGCATGAGCAACATAGCCCCAACTCTCAGGGGTGTTTCAATTCCTTGGAAGAGACAAGGTGACCAGGTCAGTCTCAGCTGCAAATATTATTTATTGAGTGCCTACTGAATGAAGCAAAAGAGACTAAGACAGTATATAATTAAGGGTTCAATTGTGTTTAACCCTTAAATTAAAGGTTCTTCTTAATTTATAATGATCACAGGGAATTAACTAAATATAATACTGTATGTCAGTGACCCCTCAATTAAAAATAAGTTAATTATTTTAATAATGAAATTAGAACACTTCCTAAGACCATACACAAAGATTAACTCAAAGTGGATTAAAGACCTAAATATAATACCAAAAACTATAAAACTCTTAAAGGAAAACATAGGCAGAACACTCGATGACATAAATCAAAGCAAGATCCTCTATGACCCAACTCCTAGAGTAACAGAAATAAAAACAAAAGTAAACAAGTGGGGCCTGATATCACTTAAAAGCTTTAACACAGCAAAGGAAACTACAAGCAAGGTGAAAAGACAGCCCTCAGAATGGGATAAAATAATAGCAAGTGAAACAACTGACAAAGGATTAATTTCCAAAATATACAAACAGTTCATACAACTCAATACCAAAAAAACAAACAACTCAATCAAAAAGTGGGAAAAAGACCTAAACAGACATTTCTCCAAAGAAGACATATAGATGGCTAACAAACACGTGAAAAGATGCTCAACATTAGAGAAATGCAAATTAAAACTACAATGAGATATCACCTCACACCAGTCAGAATGGCCATCATCAAAAAGTCTACAAACAATATGCTGGAGAGGGTGTGGAGAAAAGGGAATACTCTTTCACTCTTGGTGGGAATGTAAATTGATACGGCCACTAAGGAAGACAGTATGCATATGGCTTAAAAAACTAGGAATAAAACCACCATATGACCCAGCAATCCCACTCCTAGGCATATACCCTGCTGCTGCTGCTGCTGCTAAGTCACTTCAGTCGTGTCCGATTCTGTGTGACCCCATTGACAGCAGCCCACCAGGCTCCCCTGTCCCTGGGATTCTCCAGGCAAGAATAATGGAGTGGGTTGCCATTTCCTTTTCCAATGCAGGAAAGTGAAAAGTCAAAGTGAAGTTGCTCAGTCGTGTCCGACTCTTAGCGACCTCAAGGACTACAGCCTACCAGGCTCCTCCGTCCATGGGATTTTCCAGGCAAGAGTATTGGAGTGGGGTGCCATTGCCTTCTTCTAGTCATATACCCTGAGGAAACCAAAATTGAAAGAGACACATGTATCCCATTGTTCATTGCAGCACTATTTACAATAGCTAGAACATGGAAGTAACTTAGATGTCCATCAAAAGATGAATGGATAAAGAAGTTGTGGTACATATACATAATGGAATATTATTCAGCCATAAAAAGGAATGCATGTCAGTAAGTTCTAATGAGGTGAATGAACCTAGAACCTATTATACAGAGTTAAGTGAGAGAAAGAGAAAGACAAGTATTGTATTATAATGCATAAATATGGAATCTAGAAGAATGATACTGAAGAACTTACTTACAGGGAAGCACTGGAGATACAGACACAGAGAATAGACTTATGGACATAGGGAGAGGGGAGGAGAGGGTGAAATGTATGCAAAGACTAACATGGAAACTTACATTACCATATGTAAAATAGATAGCCACAAACAGGGGCTCTGTATCAACCTAGAGGGGTAGGATGGGAAGACAGATGGGAGGGAGTTCCAAAAGGGAGAGGATATATGTATACCTATGGCTGATTCATGTTGAGGTTTGACAGAAAATAGCAAAATTCTGTAAAGCAATTATCCTTCAATAAAAAATAAATTAACTAAAATAAATAAAAACATTTTTTTAATAACTTATTTTTAAAAACAGAAACTCTTATCATTTACAGCAAGGCCAAAAAAGATCATAAGGTCAAAATTCACTATGATTCAGAAGACCAAAATCTCTGAAAAAGAAAGAGGGCCAAGAAGGGGAAAAAAAAAAAAAAAAAATCTCAGCAAATCTAAGGAGTACATAGACTTATTTTTAGTTTTAAATGACATTAGCTAGAAAGTACACTGGAGAAAGGCATGAACAAGTATGTCATCATTTAATAATAGCATCAATGGACTCTGGGGGCATAAACAGGGATGGTGAAGAGGTTCCCAGATAGCTAACTTTGACATCTGCCTCCATAGCCTCTGATACACCGACCTTGTAGGCCCTCGGGGATGAGTCTGCACTTGCAGGGTTTTCCAGATGTTTCTGGACTTGCTCTCTTTTCTTAGTCTGTTCTAACTGGGAGAGGTTACTCCTCAATCAGACAGCCCCACCCCAACTCCCAAGAGAGTTCTCAAAGTTCTCCAGGCTGTTTCAGAGCCGCCAACACTACTCCACTGTTTTGCACTCCAACTGATTCTCAAATTTGTGTGGCTCAAGCATGGGAGCCAAGAAGGAAATTCTAGTCCGTTAGCCCTATATGGGCTTCCCTGGTGGCTCAGGCAGTAAAGAATCCACCTGCAAGGCGGGTTTGATCCCTGGGTTGGGAAGATCCCCTGGAGAAGGGAACAGCAACCCACTCCAGTTTTCTTGTCTGGTAAATCCCATGAACAGAGAAGCCTGGAGGGCTATAGTTCAGGGAGTCTCAAAGAGTCAGACATTACTGAGCGACTAACACTTTGACACCTGGACTTTAGCCCTATATGGAAAATTTCAGTACTTTTAGACTCAAGGGGT
Source organism: Tragelaphus eurycerus (assembly GCA_935064755.1). NCBI lineage: Eukaryota > Metazoa > Chordata > Mammalia > Artiodactyla > Bovidae > Tragelaphus > Tragelaphus eurycerus. The sequence continues at coordinate 23,369,064 of CAKXYN010000023.1, forward strand.
TAAAGGAAAAATCAGAAGGAAAATATGAACTTTGCAGACCACCAACCACAGTCACCTTCTAAGGAATGGAAAAGAGCCAGTTCCATCCCACTGTCATTTCAGGAACCTCGGAAAGCTCAGACATTAATTCCAGAGACCAATGTGGGGCTTCAGGGGAAGAAAAAAATCAGATAACCAATAGAGTGGTTTGTTAATGCAACCTACAGATCAACAAGACTGTCTCACACCTGCAACTCTGAGATTTTCCATTACAATGGAATGCAAAAATTAGCAGAACCCTTTCTCATCTTGGACAAGCTGTATACAAATTGGTGTGACCTCAGGAGAGGCCTGCCAGCCTGAAAGAAAACCTGAAGAGGGAGAAATGATTCTTCATCACTCCAGGCTCTCCCCACCTCCCTTGCCTGTTCCTTCTTGATGTTCCTGGGGCACTTCTATCCTGTGGGCTCCAGAAAAATCTACTTAGAAGCAAAAGGGATTTGTGCTCCACTGATGTGACTATCAGTCGATGTGCTGCCTCTCCCAGGAGTGCTGGCCTGCCCAGCCCCTTCTCTAACTAGGGAATGAAGGCTTTACGGTTTCATTCATTACTGAACAGGTGGGGGTCAAAGCCTGCAGAGCCAGAGGGCCCGATGTCCCTAAAAGGCCAGCACATGGGCAGCTGGTCAGGCTAGGATGGTAACAGGCCAGCTATGGGGCTATCCACCCTCACCCCCCCACCACCACTGCCAGGCCACTTGGGATTAAATGTCAGAGGCTTGGCAGAAGAAAATCACGTTTTGGGGGAGGGGTGGGGGGGCTGAAGCATCCCCGGGGGACTCCGATATATGTGGACAGGATGATCAGTTCCCTGAGGACAGCAGAGCCAGGAAAGAGCAACCTACCTAGGGCATCCAGGATTCTTATTTTAGGACAGTGACATCTTAGCCTTTAGCAGGCAGTCAGCAACCTGACACTAAACAGTCAAGAGCCTGCCCCAGAGGAAGCCCTGCAGCCCCGTTTTCTGCCAGACAGGCTGGACAGGCAAGAGAGATCATTACTCCTTTTCTGCTAGGAGACTATTAGAACTATACTCAAAATGATCAGTTTAGTCAGCCACAATGGTGCTGGAGAAGACTCTTGAAGAGTCCCTTGAACAGCAAGGAGACCAAACCAGTCAACCCTAAAGGAAATCAACCCTGAATATTCATTGGAAGGAACAGTGCTGAAGCTGAAGCTCTAATCCTTTGGCCACCTGATGCAAAGAGCCTCCTTGTGTTCTGCGTGTGTGCATGCTCTGCTGCTTCAGTAGTGTCCGACTCTGCAAAACCGTGGACTGAAACCCACCAGGCTCCTCTGTCCATTGGGATTCTCCAGGCAAGAATACTGACGTGGGTAGCCTATCTCTTCTCCAGGGGATCTTCCCGACCCAGGAATCAAATTGGGGTCTCCTGCATCGCAGGCAGATTCTTTACCAGCTGAGCTACCAGGGAAGCCCACTGACATCAGAACCCTACAAGCAGGTGCTCTTCACCTGCACATTTGGTTTGTGGCTAGTGGAGAACAAGAACTAGGTTCCCGCTGCCCCTTCCCAGCTGGCCCCCACCCATCCCGGACGAGAGCCTGAGGTTGATCTGCATCTTTCCAGGCAGAAGGGCGATGAGCCAGGGAGCAACCAGGGCCAGGGTGCGTCTTCTTCCTGGAGCTGTGCCAACACCAAAGGCCCCCAGATCACCCATGCCCAGGACACTAGGGGTGGTGACTGCCTGTTTCTCCAGTCTGAACACCATTAGCCAGTTAAGTCTCTTCCCAAATGCTTCCCAAGTGCAGGTTATCAGATCCTGGGGTTTAAGGACGGTCCAGGACTTCAGTCCAGAAAAAGTGCAGGTACCAGCAAGGCTGGGTAGGTACCAAGGGCAGGTATCCAGCAGCAAGGCGGCTACCCTCCCTACAATCCTGGGAGGGGGCTGAAGACCTATCCTGACCCTGATACACAAGGACAAGTAAAGTGAGTGGCTGCTGTGAGGGTGGGTCCAGAAGAGATCCCACTGTCTTGAATCCCCAGCCCTGCTCACTCCCAAAACACTGCCCTGGCTCCTGTCTCTTCTGTTCTGAAAGGTTCATCACAAGATGAGGACCAGATGCCCACACACACCATCTTCCCGTATATCATCTCTCAGTCTGGACCCAAACAGGCCTTAAGGAGCTGGCTTGCCAACACAGCAGTTGTTGTTCAGTTACTAAGTCGTGTCTGACTCTTTGTGACCCCATGGACTGCAGTATGCCAGGCTTCCCTGTTGTTCACCACCTCCTGCAGTTTGCTCAAACTCATGTCCATTGATTTGGTGATGCCATCCAACCGTCTCATCCTCTGTTGCCTTCTTCTCTTCCTCCCTTCAATCTTTCCCAGCATCGGGGTCTTTTCCAGTGAGTCAGCTCTTTGCATCAGGTGGCCAAAGTACTGGGGCTTCAGCTTCAGCATCAGTCCTTCCAATAAACATTCAGGACTGATTTCCTTTAGGATGGACTGGTTGGATCTCCTTGCAGTCAAGGGACTCTCAAGAGTCTTCTCCAACACCACAGTTCAAAAGCATCAATTCTTCAGCACTCAGTCTTCCTTATGGTTCAACTCTCACATCCCATGACTACTGGAAAAATCATAGCTTTGATTATATGGATCTTTGTTGGCAAAGTGATGTCTCTGCTTTTTAGATGTCTCTACGCTATCTAGAATCTCCAGCGCAGGCCTCAGACGCTGTCCAGAGGAGGCAGTACCACAAGCAGCTAGGCCTGGTCAACATCAACTTACTATGCGGGCTGTTCAACTTCACGGAGAAACCATGAACTAATCCTCAAAATAACAGAGAAGATTTGGCTTGATCTCCTGCAAGGTCTTGAAAAGACAATCTGATTTTTACATTGCCTTCCTCCTCCTTCTTTTGGAGAAAAGGATGTTGACGCTATGAACAAGAATACCTTCACTTTCCTATAATGTTTCATTATGGAGCATGCTACCAAAGAAAAAGGTAAAGAGGGACATTTTTGCTAATTTCTTCAGAAAAAGACAGGGTGAATGTACACCTAATTTCCCATACGTGATCACTGAAGTTGTACATAAGCACAGGCTTTTTGTTGTACCATATTTATTAAGATTCTGGTGCATAAAACTGAAGTAGTTGATCACACTAAAAACTCATCTGTGGGATTTTTCTTGGTATTCTGAACATTACCAACACATCAGCACCAAAGAGAAAAACCAAACTCTATGTGGGGGCCTAGGACAGCTTTCATGGGATGTAGACTGTAAAGTACTGCATAATAGCACTGAGAAATATGAGTGTATTCGAACTGTTTTATCATTCCACCCAAAACTAAATTAGAAGAAATAGTTCTCTTCCAACTGAGGCTAAAGGAAACCTTATCTAGCTCATACCTGTCCCCCCTCCCACCATTCTCAAGGAAATAAATGTGGACCCAGGTGGACAAGACACCTCCTGGGCATCTTCCAGGAGTCAAGGCCTCTATTTCTGTTTTCAGTTTCTGCTCAACTCTGCATCTCATAGGATGGTAATGTCAAAATGAAATTTAAATTCCTCTTATTTCCTCCTCCTGAGTACACATGTTCCTTCAATATCCCTACTTTTGGCTTCACCATAAAAAGCTAATATTCCCAAAACGAACACCATTTGCAAATTTCCCCTGTAACCCATACAGAGCCTACTTCAGGTCCATGAATGGAAATGAGTATTTCTAGATGCTCCACTAATGCTGGGAACACCACAGCATTTCCCACACCAGAGGATCTCGGTTTTCTAGACTTTAGCACTTTCCAGGTGGTGCTAGTGGTAAAGAATCCACCTGCCAATTACAAGAGACACAGGTTCAATCCCTGGGTCGGGCAAATCTCCTGGCGAAGGAATTGGCAACCCAATCCAGTATTTTTGCCTGGAGAATCCCATGGACAGAGGAGCCTGGCAGGCTACAGTCCACAGGGTCGCAAAGAGTCAGACATGACTAAGTATGCATGCACCATCACAGGAATCAAGTCAGAGTTTGTCTTTTGTTGCTTTGACAGAGCAATCACGACATCCAAACCGTGCCATGACGTCCAAACCCTGCCACAACATCCAAACTCTGCCATGAACCATCAGCCTTAACTCCCTAGCATCTGGCAGGTGGCCAGGCAGCCACCGTGTGTCACTCCTAACTCTTGGGATCCCGTATCCGTCTCCTGAGATCCCAAATTTAGCATGGAGACTTTCTCGGCATGAAAAGAATTGAAACAATGCATTTGCAACCTGGATCATTTTTTGGCCTCCCAAAGAGAGTGCCGATTTAGTAAATCTCAAAAGATCAGGCTCAGTATGCAGGAGCTACACCAATCAATACATCCACTGAAAACCATTGCTCATGTGAGGAATAAAATCAGCATGTGTGATGTGAAGATTTCATAAACGATTATGTTGGCATTAAAAGTCTAAAAAGGTCGCTGATCATCATGTTTTAAAGGATGGAGATGCCCCCATTTAACTACAAACAAAAGCCGACGTGACAGCGCCAAACACCCACTGGAAGTGCGTCCGGCTGGAGCTCAGGCCAGGCTGCCGCAGCCCCACGATCAATGCTTCATTGTGAACCCGCAGGCTTAGCAGAAACTCAACAGGCCACTGTGTGTTCACAGCGGCTCCCTGAAAGGACAGAAATCACTAACTCTGAGCCAGGGGAGCAGTTGGTCCATTTGACAGCCAAACCCACCAGCAAGCAGTAGAAAGAAAGGAAGATGGAGGAAGAGAGAGGATTTCTGGGCCCAGACAAACTGTCCTACAGCAAAGCAGAGAGGGAGGCAGAAACGGGAGGTTTGGACCCTCGGCATCTCCTGTTGATCTTTCACACCTTCAGCCTAAGGGAAGGGGAAGAACCAATGACAGGCAGCCCGAGGCCCGGCAGACGTGAACTGGGACAGGCTCACAGCCCGTCAGTGTAACTCCAAATCACACAGGCCCAAGAAGATGCAGAAGGACTCTCCCGAGGTGAAGCTGCAAGGAGGCATGTTTGGAGTTTTGCAGAAATCCCATCAACAAATTCTATAGTTAAGGAAAACCCTAATTATCTCTTCACCATAAAATTAAAGGAGACCAGGTATGAAAGTTATAAAAGTTACTTCAAAGACACTGCTCCCAAAAGGGGCCCTTCCTACACTGTTGGTAGGAATGTAAACTGGTGCAGCCACTATGGAGAATAATACGGAGATTCCTTAACTAAAAATAGACTTACTCTATGATCCAGGACTACCACTCCTGGACATATCCAGAGAAAAACGTAATTTAAAAAGATACATGCATCCCAATGTTCATAGCAGCACTATTTATAATAGTCAAGACATAGAAGCAACCCAAATGTCCATTGATAGGTAAATGGATAAAGATGTGGTATATGTGTATATACGTATGTATATATATGAATACTACCCAGCCAAAAAAAGGATAAAATAGTGCCATTTGCACCAACATGGATGGAACTAGAGATGATCATATGAAATGAAGTCAGTCAGATAGAGAAAGACAAATACATAGTATCATATGTAGAATCTAATTTTTTTTTAAGATACAAATGAACTTATTTACAAACCAGCAGCAGACTTACAGAGATCTAAAACAAACGTATGGTTACCAAAGGGGAAACGTGAGGGGGAGGGATCAATTATGAGCTTGGGATAAACACATGTCCAGTGCTATATATAAGACAGATAACCAACAAGGATCTGCTGTATAGCACAGGGAACTCAATACTCTGTGATAATCCATATATGGGAGAAAAATCTAAAAAAGAATGAATATATGTGTATGTATAACTGAATCACTTTGTTGTACACCTGAAACTAACATCACACTGTAAATCAACTATACTCTAATAAAATTAAAATATTATTAAACATCAATAAAAAAGACACGGTTCTCGACATTTTTGTAATACTTTATCTTTTTCTCCCAATAGTTTTGATGTCAAATAGCAACATGTATACTTAAACTCATTGAAGTATTAACACGCTTTCTTTTCCAACAAGTTTCAGGTTCCAAACTCAGTACAAGCAGAAACTGGAATAACTGAGTAACTGAAATAGTTAACATTTAGTATAGTGCTTAAGGGCTTTCCAAGTGGTGCTAGAGTAAAAAACATGCCTGCCAATGCAGGCGGAGAAGGCCATTGCAACCCACTCCAGTACTCTTGCCTGGAAAATCCCATGGATGGAGGAGCCTGGTAGGCTGTAGTCCATGGGGTCGCAAAGAGTCAGACACGACTGAGCGACTTCACTTTCAGTTTTCACTTTTATGCACTGGAGAAGGAAATGGCAACCCACTCCAGTGTTCTTGCCTGGAGAATCCCAGGGACGGGGGAGCCTGGTGGGCTGCCATCTATGGGGTAGCACAGATTCGGACATGACTGAAGTGACTTAGCAGCAGCAGCAGCAGCCAATGCAGGAGACATAGGGTTCCATGCCTGGGTCAGGAAGATCCCCTGGAGGAAATGGCAACCCACTACAGTATTCTTGCCTGAAGAATCCCATGGACAGAGGAGCCTGGCAAGCTACAGTCCATGGGGTCCCAAAGAGCTGGACATGATTAAGCGACTGAACACACACACACAAAGACACACACACACACACACCTCTACAGCATGCATGTGTGCACACACGCACATGCGCACACACGCACATGCGCACACACACACACACACACACACCTCTCCATGGGGTACCAAAGAGCCGGACACAACTGAGCAACTGAACAAACACACACACACATACACACAAACACATACACACACACACACACACACACACACACACACACACACACACACCCCTCTATAGCCCTGATCATCTAAAAGAGCACAGATTCTGAAAGCTACTCCCAGGACTTGAGGGCCCACTTTGCCACCAACTAGCTGATCAGACCTTAGCAAGGTACTTAAACACTCCAGGCCTCTGTCACCTCATCGGGAAAACTGTCACTAAGTTCAAGCTCCCTCTGCTCATCACACGACAGACAAGCCAATAAATCCAGAGACAAGGTGTTGGCAAGGAATAGTGACTTTATTCAGAAAGCTAGGAGACCAAGAAGATGACAGACTGGTGTCCCAAAATAACCCTCTCATCGGGGTCTATCCGGATATCAGTTTCTTTTATAGGACAGAACGGAGGAGGAGGTGAGGAGATCCATAACTCTTGCAAATATCTCCTGGAGTGGCCAAGCTCAGGGGAGTGGATGTGTTAATTTCTTCCTTCCGGTAGCCACCCACAGGTGGACAGGGTCCTGAACAAAAAGCGCTTTGGTTTAACAATCAGGCAGAGCAGCAGGGCTCCCTGAGGCAGGCCATTATGTACAGACAGTATCCTTACAGTAACAAAAGCAACAGAAAGCAAAGATTAAAGTAAAAGGAACAGATCTAATGTGTAGTTAGATTTTGTTCTTCTCTGTAACAAAATGGGGGGACCATGGTAACTCATTTCTTCCAGGGCAGTGAAGCCAGTACATGTCACAGCAACAGCATACAGGGAAGGGTTAAAAAAAAAGGTACTGCTTCTGTAGTTTATTAGTCTCTCTCCCTCAAACATGAAAAATTCCTGGCAGCAACCAGATTAGCATCATTAACAGATGCTAGTTTATAAACTTGGTATGACGATCGTGGAAACTCCTGGCACCTAGATGTAAGAGGGTGAATCGTGGCCACTCAAAGGTATCGAGCTCTAATCCCAATCCCTGGAACTTGAAAATGCATCCTTCTTTGGAAGAAGGATTTTCAGGATAGAATTAGAGATCTTGAGGACGTGCCTGGTGGTCCAGTGGTTAAGACTTTGCCTTCCAATGCATGGGGTGCAGGTTCGATCCGTGGTCAGGAAGCTAAGATTCCATATGCCTCGAAGTCAAAAACCCAAAACATCAAGCTGTGTGGGGCAGCGTGGGGTTGGGGAGGGGGTCTGGGCCGTGCAGGTGTGTGGAAATGGAGGGGATCTCCCTGTCCTCTGGATTCTGGGGTCAGTGTGCCCTTCAGGATGGTGATGAAATGACATCATCAGAGACAAACAAAGACAACACGGCTGATCTTCACAGCAGGCTCTTTTTCAACAAGTCACTGCCCTCCAGCCTATACACTTGTTTCATCCGGCTGTCGGAGACAGTGTGGTCTATACACATGAAGAAGCTAAGGCCCAGAGAGGTTAAGGAACTTATCCTTTGTCAAGCAGCTAGAAAGGAGCAGGCTTCAAATTCAGATACTCACACTCCAGAGTCCTGCCTTCAGGCACTGTAATAGGTGCTAAAAGGGACCGGAGATTTGGGTAAATAATCTAAGAACAGAGAAGAGGGAGCGATGGACCTCCCACCACAGGGCGGGCATGCTGGAGGAGGAAAGTCCATGAAAGTGACCTGAGATCAGACCCTGGAAGATCTCTGGAGGGAAGGCAGGAGGAAGATCTTTGGAAGATCACCAGAACGAAGGCAGGGTGGACCCCACACGGGGAACATGCACAGGAGAACAGGGCGAGGGGGAAGCCCGCCTCACACCAGGACAACCCAGCCCATCAGTCAGGAGCCCTGAAATGCTCCAGGTGGAATGGGAAGGGTGGCCAGGACTGGCCTCTGACCATGAAAACACCTTCGCTTACTCTCAAGAGGGCTTCACAGTCACCTGGACTGCTTTTTACAGCTGTAGCTTCTCCAGGGTCCCCTTTCAGCCTCCTGAATCCAGAGTGGTCCAGCACTCTGCATTCCCCAGATCACGCTGTGAACCCTGAGGCTGGAGAAACTGCTCCAGGAATTGGGACAACTGCTGCAATGGTCCAGGAAAAGATGGGAGGGTTTCATTTAGACAGTGAAATCTTCATAAATGAACAGTACTTCTTTTCTAAATGTATGTGTTTCTAACTGAAGGATAACTGCTTTACAATATTGTATTGGTTTGTGCCAGACATCAGTATGAATCAGCTGTAAGTATACATATGTCCCTGCCATCTTGAATCTCCCACCCATCCCACCCCTCTAGGGTGTTACAGAGCCCCCATTTGAGTTCCCTGAGTCATACATCAAATTTCCACTGGCCATCTATTTCACATATTCCATGCTACATCCTACCTTCTCCTTCCTCCCCCCACCCTCATGTTAGTACTTGTTATTAAACTTACAACCATAGAGGCAAACTGAAGGAACATTTGAGACTAATCAGACCAGCATTAATTCTCATAATACAAGCCATGTTCTACCTTTAGCAATTCAGCTCCTAATTACAAATTCAATCTGTCTAGGAGTACAGCCATTTTTTTAAATTGAAGTATAGTTGATTTATAATGTCATGCGAGTTTCAAATGTACAGCATAGTGATTTGGTTTTATATAAATATATATATATATATATATATATATTTCTTTTCAGATTATTTTCCCTTATAGATTATTAATGGAATACAATACAGTAATATAATAGGTATTCTTATGCAATATAGTAGGTCCTTGTCTAGTGGCTCAGTGGTAAAGAATCTGCCTGCCAACCAGAAGACATGACCCCTGGGTCGGGAAGATCCCCTGGAGAAGGAAATGGCAACTCACTCCAGTATTCTTGCCTAGAAAATCCCATGGACAGAGGAACCTGGCAGGCTACAGTCCACGGAGTCTCAAAGAGTTGGACAGGACTTAGGGACTGAGCACACACGCAGCGTGTATATATTAATCCCAACATCTTAAGTTATCCCTCTCTCCCACCCCCTGGAGCCACTTTTTATTTCAAGTTTGAATAAGGCCCTGCAACGATTTAAAATATGTATTTTAGTTACCTCTCAAAACCTAAAGCACAAGGAGGCATCTTATTTTCTAATCAAGACTTCAAAGCTCCTTTTCTTTACCAGCTCTTATCAGACTTACAAAAGCTGCATAGTGACTAAAGAAGGACCTCTCTCAACAAAAGCTGAGTTAAACTCCTCAGAAACAGGTTGCAGCCAAGAAATTCTAAACACTTGATTAAACTGCTTGAGCCACAGAAGGCCACTGTGTTTGGGAATGGCAAAAATTAGACAGAATATTTCTGTTTGGCCCCAAACTTAATGATTTAACAAGTGCAGAGTTCCAACAACATGAAGGTCCCTACAAGGAATACAGAGCTTTAAGAAAGAGACTTGACGGCTAAGTAAGTGGGTATGATTGTGCTTAGTCACTCAGTCATGTCTGACTCTTTGCAACCCCATGGACTGTAGCCCACTAGGCTCCTCTGTCCATGGGATTTTTCAGGCAAGAATACTGGAGTGGGTTGCCATTTTCCCCACCAGGGGAAGTAAGTGGGTATAAATTATCTTAAATTGGTGACCGTACCAACTGGACACACAGTTGTTTGCTTTGCCTTAGGTTGCTTAAATAAATAAAGGTTCCAAACTGAATTCTCAGGCCACAGAACCAGTCAACAAAAAACAATGCTAAGATAATAGCAATGTTTAGCAGAAAAAAAAAAAAAAAAAGTTAACACGAGGCCAAAGTTGAATAAGCAAAAAAGACTTCTCCCAAGGAAGTGCTGACATGGACAACACTATTAATATAGCAAAGCTCGACAATAGTGGGGAACCAGTTCAAAAAGGATACCAGATTAACACTATCTTATATTTGCCTGAAAGATAATGTTACTTAATTCTGGAAAATTCTGAGATCCTAATTTCCTCTCTCTCTCCCCTAAATGAACTAAGCACTAAACTGAGGATATAGCAGGCACTCAATAAACACGTGTAGACGGATGAGTAGAGACAGTTCCGTGAACACCAAACAGGTTTATCTTAACCCCATAACTATGTTTGTGTTCATTCCTATGAAAGCATGCACAACTTGGAAGCGCATCACAGCACCGCACTCAGATTTCAGTTAGATAAACACAGGGACACAGTGTTGAGCCCTGCTGTTCACTAGAAGGCACTACTTGGCTGTGGGAAATACACATTTTGAGTTCTGCAAAACCAAGATATTTCCTTGGTGATTCTGAGCTCAGAAACAAAAACCATCAGCTTATATATGTTCTGATTAAGATAAAAAGAATTTCATTTTGTTTGTTGTTGTTGTTCAGTCGCTAAGTTGTGTCTGACTCTTTTCGACCCCATGGACTGCAGCACACCAGGCTTCCCTGTCCTTCACCATCTCCTGGAGCTTGCTCAGACTCATGTGCATTGAGTTGGTGATGACATCCAATCATCTCGTCCCCTTCTCCTGCCTTCAACCTTTCCCAGCATCAGGGTCTTTTCCAATGAGTAGGCTCTTCGCATCATTTTGTTTTACTTTGGTATATATAGAAGTTTTTCAAATACAAGCTTTTGTTTCATTTAAGAATCTGATCTAATGTGATATCTAAAACTCATTAATTTCAAAAGGAGCCTTTTGATAAAGGCTAATTTTGAACATGAAAAATATCCCTGTTGGTAAATGCAGTGCATTTAGAAATGCATTGTTCCAAGTTTTGAACATTTCGGTGTTCACTAATGTGTACAAACACACTTCAATAGCAAGAAGTAGTATGAAGCTGTGGAAATAGGCTCTCAAGTGTCTCCTTAATTTTTTTTTTTTTTCCTACTTTTGGTCATGCCACATGGCATGTAGGAGCTTAGTTCCCTGACCAGGGATCAAACCCTTGACCCTTGCAGTCTTGACCATTGGGCCATCAGGGAATTAATCCCCTGTCTTAAGTTTTAAGGATATACAGAAAATACTTTAAGATTATTTAAGGCTAAGTTAAGTCTTCCCTAGTGGTTCAGTCAGTAGAGTCTGCCTACTATGTGGAAGACCTAGGTTCAATCGCTGGGAGGGAAAGATCTCCTGGAGAAGGAAATTTCAACCCACTGCAGTATTCCTGCCTGGAGAATTTCATGGACAGAGGAGCCTGGTGGGCTACAGTCCATAGGATCACATGACTGAGTGATTAACACTAAGGTTAACACATTTAAGGTTAAGTTAAAAAAAAAAAAAAAAAAGATGGAATTTCCATGACTCTAATCCTTAAAAACACACTCACAATTTGCAAACAAACTAGAAAGAAAAATACTGAATTGTGGTAAGGATGAGTGGCAACATTATAAACGTTTTTTCTTCTTCCTGTAATTTTGACTGTTTTCCAAACTTGCTCTGTGAAAAAAGAAATATTATTTTTAACCAAAAGTTAAAGGGGAAAGAAACTGTATAATATATAAAGAGTCAAGAAATAAATTAAAGAAATTATTCTACTAAAAATGTTCCTAGAAGATTTAAATTCAAAGTATGTGTGCCAAGTGCATTTTAAAAGGTTATCTATATAATGAAATTTCTGCTAGAGATGTTTTAGGGTAAAGGGGGAGCTGCCCAACGCAATAATTTATGAAACTCATTCACTTATTGAAGAAATTAGTCTCCTATCCATGCTACACGTCATTCTAGGGCTTAGGGGCACAGGACGATCAAGTTGAATTAAAAACAATTAACCTAATTATAAACGAGGTGACTATCTGGTGAGAACTTGTGTTGGGATGACCAAGAAGCACCCTCCTACTTATTAGGGGATGAAACATAACACCTCAGAAAACGTCTGCAGATGGAAAGAAGTAACAATACTCTAGAGTTTATCTCCAAAATGAGAGAGAGAAATCAGGTCATTTTCTAAAAATGGCAAATGGGATTTTAACTAAGTCACCTTTGTCAGGAAGATTTAAAAAAACAAACTTATCTACCTCAAGCATCAAGGATATTTATATATTTATAACAATATATATTTAGTCCCAATGAGGGCTAAATAGGAAGTGGAAAAGTATTCCATAACTGGACATCTAGAAAGAAAATACAATAATTTTTTAAAGTAACTCAAAATAATTATTACATTTCAATTTACTTTTGTTCACTTTTGAGTCTCCATTTCAATATCTTTAATCATTTAGAAGTAAAATACTTGAATCTGACACTTTAACTCATGAGCATTAATTCTACTAGTCTGTAACGGAGAGCAGGGAAAATTTCCCCGTGATCTTTATTTGGTATATTATCTGTGGGGCCCTGGGAAGAATGCTGGGTGTGGACCCCAAAGCCAGCGTTCACATCTTGGGCTCTGCCAGTTACCAGTTACCTGCTAGGCCTAAGTATATTTCCCTAATCTAAAATGTGAGAGCTATTACCAATCTCATGGAATTATTTTTTTAGGTCACAATTAGTTTGGGGGGAAAGGAAAAAATGAAAGCTGCAAAACCATGAAAACATTACATTTAATTACTACCTTGGTAAGTGACGACTAGACTGCTTCAAGCGGCCTCAGGACAGGAGACGTAATAGCAGAATATTCAGAGACGAATATCAGAACAGGGCGAGGGCCCCAAAACGTGACCAGAAGCATTTATTACACAGTCATGGGAGGCCCTCCATCTATGGCTGACAGTGAACATATGAAAAATGCAGAGAGAGTAATACTGCTATTGAAGTATTGGGCCCCCACACCCTTCTACACATGTAACCATCTGAGACTCTCATACACGCGTGCCCAGTTGCTAAGTTGTCTTCAACTCTTCACAACCCTGTGGACTGTAGCTGGCAAGGCTCTTCTGTCTACAGGATTTCCAGGCAAGAATAGTGAAATAGGTTGTCATTTTCTTTTCCAGGGGATCTTCCCAACCCAGGGATCGAACCTGCGTCTTCTGTTTGGCAGGTGGATTCTTTACTGCTGAGCCGCCAGAGAAGCCCAACCAGAGACTTCACTGTGGGGTAAAGAGCATCTAAATGCAAGGCTGTATCTCCTAGGAGGACACTGACACCCACAGGTGTTCCCAAACAACCTTTGCCTAATTATTATGCCTCCCAAAAGCCCTCAACAGTAACTATGCCAGAACAGAAGTCACTGTTTGATAGACATTCCCCAGCACATAATGCAGAAGGAAATGGCAAGCCACTCCAGTATTCTTGCCTGGAAAATCCCATGAACAGAGGAACCCGGTGGGCTACAGTCCAGGGGGTTGCAAAAGAGTTGGACACATGACTTAGCCGATAAACAACAACACTTTTAAAGAGCCAGTAAAACAGCCGTTCCACACACAGGTCACTGTTTTGTTCCTGGAGGTACTGTGTGCAGCCGAGTCCTCCCTGGAGCCCCATCAAGAAGGCACTGCTGTTGCCTTAAGTTCTGACACTTCATGGGGGTGACCGCCTTTTCCCAACCCCTCCCGGCCAACCCAGCCCTGCCATCTGCAGTGGTGGGGTGATCTGGGATCACTGCCAAGTCCCCGTCTGCCCCTCTAGGGCACCCCGGCTCCCGCCCAAGTCCAGCCTGGCCATTCGGAGACCGGGAAGGCTCCAGAAGGCCAGCCTACAAGCACAGAGCTGCCAAGCTCACAGCTGTCAAAAGCCAGCACAGAGACGGGAGCTTCAAGGATCATCTTGAGAAAGAAGCCACTTTTCCCTCTTCGAGGGATGCTGATGGTCTGACTCTCACTCACATCAGCCAGATGTCATCTCCACCGCCCACAGAGTAGCCTTCGCTGGCTTGTTTGCAGTTATGCCTTCAATCAGGAGGTCAGGCTGATAAAACATACTTGTTGTCCCATGCTGCCAGAAAGACACTGGAACTGTCCATGAGAAGGACGGTCCTGCTGCATTGCTCGGTCTGCTGACACGGAGCCCTCGGAAGAAATCCAGAAGCAGGACAGGAAAAAGGTTCCTCTTCCAGATCAAGACCACCTGAGTTTCCCTCTTCCCCTAACAGTCAGGGAACTCACAACACTAAACTTATTGTACATCCATCTTTCTTTTTCGCTCTTACATTAGTAAATTTCTTATTCTTTTATGTCCTACTTCAAATTAATGAATTGATTTTAACATTTCTTCTATACATCTGATTTTTTTTCTTTTGGACAATGAAAAATGTCTAGTGCTTCCCTAATATCCAGGAACTAGACTTGGGAAGAGGTGAGAGGGCTGTCAGAAACAGACATGGCGAAGATAATTCTATCCTCAAAGGTGCTCTCTAACCCCTCTTAGGAACAAAAGCATTCCGTCTGATTCAAGACATTCCAGGTCCAAATCCCAGGTCCACCACTTACTTACCAGGAAACCTTAGATCAGCCCCATGCTGTGCTGTGCGTAGTCTCTCAGTCAGGTCCTACTCTTTGTGACCCCATGGGCTGCAGCCTGCCAGGCTCCTCGGTTCTTGAGGATTCTCCAGGCAAGAATACTGGAATGGGTTGCCATGCCCTCCGCCAGGGGATCTTCCCAACCCAGGGATCGAACCAAGGTCTCCCGCGTTGCAGGCGGATTCTTTACCAACTGAGCCACCAGGGAAGTCCCGATAAGCCCATAGGTTTTCTGAATCTTGGTTCCCACATTTGTGAACTACGGATGTAGGGCCGTTCTCACCAAGCTGCTGTGATTCACAGCTGGAAGAAAATGTATGAGCAAGTTATCATCTATAATGCATTATATCTGAGTAAGCTCTTTATGCCGTGAACACAGAGGTTCAAGGTTAAAGGCCTCCAAAATAAAATTCCTGTCATGCTTTTCCTCCAGCAGGGAGCGAGCGGGTAGCAAGTGGACGGAAGTGACTGCTAATGCATTAATGACTGACGTGTGACAGTGACAATGGGACATACGGATGCAATCTGACATTAATGGAGAAATTTGCCTGTGGTCATGGACATGGCGGGAGGAGGGAGACCACTCCACCTCCTGCCTTGAACTTGGATATGAAATCAAACGTCAGCTGAGATTAATTAGAAGCCTGGAGTTTCATTCTCCACTGTTGATGGGAAAAGAACATTTCCATAACGCGGGGAAACGTTTCCGGGGGACGCAAATCTGCCTGACATTGAGGGAAGATCGGCCTCATTGTGAATGCGGCCGCTGCCCTGCTTGTCAGGGCCATTACTTTCCGCTCAAGAGGCTTTGCTTTTTAACATTTTATAATCCTAACAACAAAAAAAAAACTCTGAAAGCAATAATTATTTATTATGTTAATTCTTTAGCTTTCTCTCTGAAATTTCCGCATGACCATTAAAAACTGGCTGTGCCCTTGAAACCAACCAGGAGTTTATTAATTCTCAGCCAATTAAGGGGAAAAAAGCAAAGTAATAGAATGCTCCATACCAGCAATTATTAACCAAGCGGTCGGTCGGCACTCTTTCTTTGCCACTGATTTTATTCCAGGAAGCATCCTGTATATTTGACTGAACAACAACATGAAATGTGTTCATATCTTTATAAGGACCTAGAAGATCTGGAAGGACCAGAAGGAACCTGCTGTACATGTCTGGGAAACGTTCAGATCCAGGTGCTTAGGGAAGCCACACCCCTGCTGACCTCTCACAAACATGGAAAGTTCCGCCAGCATCTCTCTGCCTCTGCCTCCTTCCACAGAAGGGCTCCTAAGCAAATGGCCCTTTTATCTGCAGTTAAACCCCCTTCTCCAGAATATGTGCTCTCTCTCATGAGTGCACACACGCACACATACACAGACACACACATACACACACTTGCATTTACTAATTAAATCTGTTTTACAACACACTCTCTAATCTTTTAACTCCCTGATTCTAGGACCCTGTTGACTGCACAGGTCAGGCCAATTCACCGACAGCTCAAGCCACTTCCCAGGCCTCTGTGATGGGTGTGAGCCAGTAGCTGGGTGTGGTGTTCCCCATGTCAGAGGCAGAGAAGGTCCAGACGGTCCAGAGCAAGTAGGATGAACAGGCAGTGGAGAGAGGGGCCGCGAGGCTATCTGGCGCTCACAGCAACCAGGGCAGGGCCATCCCCGCAGCATCCCGGCAGAGGAAACAGCAGAGCCTGCCTGGTGGAAGAGAGAAACACTTCAGGAGCACCCCTGCAGATGTCCTGACCTGGTGTGCAGCAGATTACAAAGCAGAGACATCACTTTGCTAACAAAGGTCCATATGATCAAAGTTATGATTTTTATAGTAGTCCATGTGTAGATGTTGAGAGTCGGACCGTGAAGAACTCCAAGTGCCAAAGAATTGATGCTTTCTAATTGTGTGCTGGAGAAGGCTCTTGAGAGTTCCTTGGACAGCAAGGAGGTCAAACCAGTCAATCCTAAAGGAAATCAACCCTGAATATTCATTGGAAGGACTGATACTGAAGCTGAAGCTCCAATACTTTGGCGACCTGATGCAAGGCGCCCAACTCATTGGAAAAGACCCTGATTCTGGGAAAGACCAAGGGCAGGAGGAGAAGCGGGTGACAGAGGATGAGATGATTGGATGGCATCACCAACTCAGTGGACGTGAGTTTGAGCTAACTCTGGGAGACTGTAAAGGACAGGGAAGCCTGGTGTGCTGCAGTTCATGGGGTCGCAGAGTCGGACTCAGCAACTGAACAGCAAGTGCAACAGACACACTGAGCTGAGCTCCCAGGAGCTGGGGAGGCAGCATCCCACGCGCTTTTCTTTCCTTATTATTCTGTCTTATTTTCAGCAAAACCATGATTATGCAAACTTCCAAAATGAATGATAGCCTTTATTTTTCTGCTTTTCAGGTGACTCTTAAAACCTATGGGACCATCCAATTTAAAACCACAAACACTCTGAGTGAGGTACTGTGGAACTATCAATGAAGTAAAAATTCTGACTGCTTCTGAGTTTGAGTCATCTTCATCCTAAAAAGTACATGATTATTTCTCACTTTGAAAGTGCTAAAGTACACAAGGATATCAATAGCTTGAAATCAAACCAAAGGCTGCTAAAAAGTTTTACTTGGATTTCCATTACTATTGCAGTAATTCTAAGCAATAAACGTTCAACCTTGGGGGGAAAAGATAACCAATTGTTCCAGATAAGCAATGGGACATAGTCAGTATGTCCGGAAGTCAGTTAAAGCTTCCTCATCCATCCTCCCCAAAGCCACTGCTGGAAGGTGCACTAAGCATTCTCAGAAGCGGAATCCATCTCTCTGGTTGGCAGAAACTAGCTGCCAACCATGGTTTTTAAAATGCAGTTTATATGGTACATATAGGGGCGTCCCAGATCGCACAGTGGTAAAGAGTCCAACTGCTAAGGAGGAGATGTGTGTTCGATCCCTGGGTGGGGAAGATCCCCTGGAGGAGGAAATAGCAACACACTCCAGTATTCTTGCCTGGAAAATCCCATGGAGCCTAGCGGGCTATAGTCCATAGAGTTGCAAAGAGTCAGACATGACTGGGCATGCACGCACATACTTGGCACATATATACAATGAAATATTATTTAGCCATCAAAAAGAATGAAATGATGCCACTTGCAGCAACGTGAGTGGATCTAGAGCTTGTCACACAGAGTGAAGTCAGACAGATAAGCAGAAAAATCGTATGACATCTCATATTCAGAGTGTAAAAAGACATGATACAAATGAACTTATTTACAAAACAGAAACAGACAGACTTAGAGAAGGAACTTAGGGTTGCTGAGCAAGGGGGAAGGATGGGGGAAGGGATAGTTAGGGAACTGGGGATGGATGGATGGAGAAGGCTGGTAGGCTACAGTCCATGGGGTTGCTAAGAGTCAGGCATGACTGAGCGACTTCACTTTCACTTTCACTTTTCATTTTCATGCATTGGAGAAGGAAATGGCAACCCACTCCAGTGTTCTTGCCTGGAGAATCCCAGGGACAGGGGAGCCTGGTGGGCTGCCATCTCTGGGGTCGCACAGAGTCGGACATGACTGAAGCGATGCAGCAGCAGCAGCAGCATGCACACACTGCTATATTTAAAATGAATAACCAACAAAGACCTCCTGTATAACACAGAGAATTCTGCTCGATGCTGGATGGCAGCCTGGATGGGAGGGGAGTCTAGGGGAGGATAACACATGCATAGGTATGGCTGAGTCCCTTTGTTATGCACCTGAAGCTACCACGACATTGGTAATCAGCTATCTTCCAATGCAAAATTTTAAAAAGCCATATATTTCAGTCCATTGAGGCTTTAGTTTTCAAAATAGACATGGTCCAGCTCTATTTTCTGAAAATGATTCTTTTTAAGCACAGAATATATGCAGCCTGGTATCTAAATATAAACACAGGCAACCAGGAAACCTAAGACTCTTAAAAGTTTGTTAGTTCTTGTTCTTTTTCCCCAAATAAAAGTAAACCCTAACAGATCTAAATAAAAAGAACAAGCTGGCTCTGGTGTTCTCCTCTGTCTCTCTCTCTCTCTATCTCGTTAGTGGTATTTAAACATACACCAAGGAGGCTATTCCATGTGCCTTGGAATCCTGCTGAACTTACAGCAGTGGGGTTTTCTCTCTGTGCTCTTGTATTTTTGGGGTAAGACCCACTTTTTAGCCCAGTTCTCTCTCCCTCTTCCCTTCCCTCTCTCCCTCCGACCACTGGCACACTGCTTCCCCAAGTTCTCTGATCTAATTCTGCACAAATGCTTAATAAGGTTGTAGAGATTTAATACAATTAGGAGTGTTGCTCACAAATTAACCAATCCATTAACACTCCAGCAAAGAAACAATTCCAGGGGAGAAGCCAGCCAAGTGTGGATTAGGAGACAGCTGGCTATGGGTACGATCTGTTTTAAAAATCACACTGCAGTACATTCTCACACCTACCTCTATACCGTGTGCGTTGTGTACATTTTAGAGCAAGGGAGAGTGGAGGTAGACGGCATCCTCTGAGAATTTTTCCCTGTTCGGTTCCACTCTGCCGGTTCTTTATTTCTTTACTGAGTTCCCAAATCATCACACTTCTTTACTGAGTTCATTACTTATGGCATCAACTCTTACCTAATGACTGTTTTCAATAACTTCCTCCCAACACAAGAGGATATATAAATACATCGAAGGAAATAAAGTAAACAAAGAAGAATTAAAAGAAAGCAAATTCCAATATATTCACTATCCAGAAAGAACCACTATTAACATCTTGGCTTGTATTCTTTTTTTATGTTCCCATAGTTTTTTTTTTTTAATAAAAATTTTGAAAAATAAATATTTTGAATCATTTGATAACATCAACATTATCCTATAGACATGATTTTGTCACTGCCTGCAATGCAGGAGAACTGACTTCAATCCCTGAGTTGGGAAGATCCCTTGGAGAAGGGAATGGCAACCCACTCCAGTATTCTTGCCTGGAGAATTCCATGGACAGAAGACCCTGGCAGGCTGCAGTGCATGGGAGTGCAAAGAGTAGGACATGACTGAGCGACTAACACTTTCTGATTTTGCCACTAGTTTTAGTCTCACATCTCCATACTGTGATTATGTCATGTCTTTAGACATTCTTTTCTGTCATCGCTCCTAGTGGCTATCTGACATCCTATCACAGGAATAGATCATGACTTATCAATCTCTACTGTTGGATATTTCAGCAGTTTCCAACTTTTCACGACTCTAAATAATGCTTTAACAAATCTGCTTTCAGGGAATTCTCCATATATTGCTACTCATGCCCTTAGGATGGATTTTTTTTCATATTTTAATTATGTCCCCTCTTTTTGCATCCCAATGCATCATCTTTGATACATCATCTTTGCATCCCAATGCATCACTTCAAGGGTGCACATTCTAGAGACCTGTGCTTTAGAGGAGCATCACCCTAGAAACAACCCGGGCCCATGGATTGACCACAGATAGCCTGCCATTCTACCGTGTTT
This sequence comes from Tragelaphus eurycerus, assembly GCA_935064755.1. Taxonomy (NCBI): domain Eukaryota; kingdom Metazoa; phylum Chordata; class Mammalia; order Artiodactyla; family Bovidae; genus Tragelaphus; species Tragelaphus eurycerus. The sequence goes on from CAKXYN010000023.1 coordinate 23,389,651, forward strand.
TCCAGTCCCACTCAAAGGACATTATAAATACTGACTCAATGGACATGAATCCAAGCAAACTCCAGGAGATAGTGAAGGACAGGGGAGCTTAATATGCTGCAGTCGATGGGGCCGCAAAGAGTCAGACACAACTTAGCGACTGAACGACAACAGAAGAAAATCACTGAAAAAATGACTAGCTGCTGGTGTTCTATTTTCTGAAAGCAATTCAATGAGAAATTTGTCTTCCTCTTAGTAAAGGGATAATATGCTTATCATTTTCCCAAGTAGTAGGTTCACAAAAGCTTTGCTGCCTGGCTTTAGAACTCAGGGAGATCAGACCCCTGGCTTTCTCTAGGGCCTGAACAAACCACTTAACCTGCGCTTCAACGTCTGAGTAGGAAGACAATTCCCACCCATGTCCCACTAAAGAAACATCAAAAAGACCACACAAAGTGGAAAAGAAATCTCAAATAAACACAGAGCCTTGGAGACACACAGGCTGTCAGAAGGATGGCCACAGACCCCCTGGGCCTCTTAGTCCCTCGAAGTTGTGAGAATTCAACTGGAAACTGCCAATCATTTGGAAATTTAAGTTACATGACGGGAAACTAATGTTTTTGCAAGATTCTTTCAGGTCAAATCACAAGTTGACTGTTTGGTTTTCATGTATAATTATTCATGACTCAGAAGCTCAAGTCCTAACATCTGAATTATTTTTAAGTCATAATGACCTGTTTGCATCTCAAGAGGGGCGACTGAAGCAGAGAGACATAAAATATTTGCCAAGTCACAGATTCAGTCAAGACCAGGATGGAGTTACTGCAAACCCAAGCTCACCAGCCACATTTCTACCTCTTTCTGTTGGGGGAGGGAAGGAAAGACAGGCTGAGCAAAGAGGACTTTTAGGTCAGTGATGCTGTAACTGCAAGAAGCATGTCACCACACTTTTGTCAAAACCCACAGGACACACAACCCCAATAGGAAATCCTCGTGTAAACCACGGACTTTGGGTGATAGTGATCTGTTTGTGCAAAATCATCCATTGTAACAAAAGTACCATCAGGTGGGAGCCAGGGGAGGGCCACGCATGTGCAAGGACAGAAACACAGGACAAATCTCTGTACCTGCCTCTTTGTGTTGCTGTGAACGTAAAACTGCTCTAAAACATGGGCTTTTTGATTGGGAAATGTGTATCAATACTATACATAAAGTGAAAGTGAAGTCACTCAGTCGTGTCTGACTCTTTGTGACCCTATGGACTGTAGCCTACCAGGCTCCTCTGTCCATGGAATTTTCCAGGGAAGAGTCCTGGAGTGGGTTGCCATTTCCTTTTCCAGGAGATCTTCCCATCCCAGGGATCGAACCCGGGTCTCCCCCACTGCAGGCAGCTGCTTTATTGGCTGAGCCACCAGGGAAGCCACTATGCATAAACTAGATAACTAATGAGAACCTACCGTTTAGCACAGGGAACTCTACTCAGTGCTCTGTGGTGATCTAAACAGGGAGGAAATCCAAAAACGAGGGGATAGATGTAAACATAGCTGATTTGGGCTTCCCTTGGTGGTGCTGTGGTAAAGACTCTGCCTGCCAAGCAGGAGACATGGGTTCGATCCCTTGGTCAGGAAGATCCCCTGGAGGAGGCAATGGCAACCCACTCCAGTATTCTTACTTGGAGAATCCCACGGACAGAGGAGCCTGATGGGCTACAGTTCATGGGGTCACAAAAGAGTGGGACGTGACTTAGTGACTCAACAACAACATAGCTGATTCACTCTGCTGTACAGCAGAAATGAATACAACATTGTAAAGCAGGCTATACACCAATAAAAATTAATTATAAAATCTAAAAAGTTGTCTTTTTTAAAATTAGTATCTCTATTCAGAAAGATAAAGGCTTCAGAACCCCAGTCACGGGACCTGGCCCCTTCATTTGCTCAGTCTCAATGTCAGAATCCCGACAGAGTCACTGAGCAAGGACCCCAGCCCTCCACCTCACCCCCTGCCAGCTAAGGCCACAGAGCATTAAGGAGTACAGAGCACTGATGGGGAAAGGGCACCAACAGCCATTCTAGCATCAGGTAGGTCCTCCTTCCTGCCTGCCCTTTCTCCAGAGTCACACCTTACCAAAGGAAGGTGCATCTTTCTAATATAAAGACATCCACGCTTCAAAGAAACAACGTGAGCTGTGACTGTCAAGGAAAGGAAGCCCTCTTTTAATGATGAATCAAACCCCAGCCACTCTCTGTAGCGCTCCATGACTTCCCCTGTTGTATCCACATTTCATTTAAAAGTAAAACAGTGTACTAGAGACAGCATAGTTCAGCCCTTGTAGAATGTTATAAAATCAGATATATTATAAATTTTTAATGACCACACAACTTCCTTCCCTTGACCATAGAGAACTCACTTTAGAGCCAAAACTCGGTGAAATTAAAAAAAAAAAAAAAATCAGTAAATAATAATGCAAAAAATACTTTTAAATGTACTTAAATGTAATGATTCTTTTTTAGCAAATATAGTCACACTCAAGCATGACATTAGCTGGAAATAAAACAACAGTCAAACAAGTAAAAGTGTGGACATTTCTGGCACTGATTCTTTTCAATATAATTTTAACACTTTCTAAATTTTTAAAATAATACAGGAAAAATTTACAAATAAAAATCCATCAGATTTAGTTTAGAGTCTATTTGTATTACACAGTAAAACAGTTAATATCCATTTTATCAAACATTTCTTCATAAAGCAATGTTTCCAATAAAAGTCAATCCCAACAAAATATTTAGTATTTTCTCTTAACAAAAACATGTATTGTTTTAGTTTGCTGCTGCATCAGTTTCAAGTAACATATACTTCTCTCTTTTACATCCACAGGAAAATCTGAAATTTTCAGAAATTGATGTAGTTATTTTTGAAAGTATGTCCACAGTTCTTTATTCCAAGGTAAAACACCAGAGTTCAATACACAGATTCACACACATTTATCAGGAAATCAGCATGCTTTTCTAACCCTAATCCTCTATTTATAATACCTCACACTTTGGGGTGCCTATTATATTACATTCCTATAAATTAATGAGAAGCAGTATAGATTTTCCATGGTTTTATAACTTATAACAAAATATAATTAATTGTATTAAATCTACATCACTTTAAACTTAACTAAACTGCTTTTTGCAATCTGTCATATAATTTCTTTGCACTGTTTTTAAATCTTTTTCCTCAAAATGGAAATTAACACACTTGAAATTAAAAATGGTTAATGGCACTGCACTCCAGGACTCTTGCCTGGAAAATCCCATGGACAGAGGAGCCTGGTGGGCTGCAGTCCATGAGGTCGCTAAGGGTCGGACACGACTGAGTGACTTCACTTTCACTTTTCACTTTTCACTTTCATGCATTGGAGAAGGAGATGGCAACCCACTCCAGTGTTCCTGCCTGGAGAATCCCAGGGACGGGGGAGCCTGGTGGGCTGCCGTCTATGTGGTTACACAGAGTCAGACATGACTGAAGCGACTTAGCAGCAGCAGCAGCAGCAGACCTTTTCTGATAGAAAGTAAGGCTGATTTGAATGACAGCTTTGATTCATATAACAGATATTTTTCACTTGCTAATTAGGTTAAATTTTTAAGGTCTGACCCCAAAAAAGTGTATATATGTGTGTATTTACATATATATGTGTATATTTAAAGCATGCATTGACTAAAGTATATTAAATGAATATTATTGGCTTTCAGAACAACTTCTGAATATTTCTATAATTTTGGTTAAACAAGGTATCTTTAAAAAACAACAGGTGTGATCCACTCAGTTTACTTCCCAGAATATGGGAAGGTGCAGGACTGGACAATAAATCCTTTAGAGACTAGCTGGTTTCCAATTTTTTGCTCTGAACCATTTTGGAAATGAAAGAAATCAAGCTGTCAACTTAATAACACAGGTCATTAAGCATAATTTCTGTTGCTAAAAATTAAAATAGAATTAAATTAAAATACAGAGAATTAAACTTTCAATCTTATACATATTTTTTGTTGCAGAGAAGTCTGGTAAGTCATCACTAAATGACTCTCAAGTTCAAACATATTATAACAGGATAATATTCCATGGAAAAATAAAATGTAAATAACCAGCTTAGAAAGAAAAAGTAGGCAGGTCAAATTTCTCTCAATTAAAGAAAAGCATGTTCATGGAGTTTTAAATGGCCAATGGACAGTATCAAATCCCTTTGGTATTTATATTCTATCTCTGATGGATGCCTTTATAAGATTTTTTTAAAAGTCAGTAATTACCACAGGCGATAAATTCTCTCCTTCTTGACTATATGAACATATGATGCAATTTTTTTTCAAATGTGAATTTATCAACGTACAAGGAAGTGTCTGATTATTTTTAATTCTTTGAACACATGAGCTCCACAGATCTTGGAACTTACTGGCATTGGCTCCCAGTTCAGGGAAAGCACTTCCCTAAAATAAGATTTTATAAAGCAAGAGCTAATGGCAACCCACACCCCAGTATTCTTACCTGGAAAATTCCATGTACAGAGGAGCCTGGCAGGCTACAGACCCTGGACTTGCAAAGAGTCAGATGCGACCGAGTACAACAACAACAACAGCAACAGAGTCAGATGCGACCGAGTACAACAACAGCAGCAACAGATCCTTGTTTTGTTTCTGATTTTACCAGTTGTGCCGGTGATATGACAACAGAGTCTCCAGAATGGAGCCCACCCAGTGACTGGAAAGTCCTGCTGAGAGCTGGGGTTCTCCCCTGGTCCTTCATCCTGTCATTCAGGGGCCACGGCCCTGTCTACCTGAAGCATCCACCCACCCTCCCGGATTCCCAGCCGACCAATCAAAGGGACACAAAGAGATCCAGAGGTTCAAGACAGAAGCAGGTTACAACCTCGGGGTGTTCAGAGTGACTGCCTCCAACATGAAGAACTGGCAGGCTCTGTGTCTTGGTGGTTTCAGACTCAGGCTGCTCAAGGTCAAACTCCAGCTTTACCCTTGCAATTTGCCTAAGATGGGCCACTTGGCTTAGTCTCTGAGCTTATTCCCCAGCCTATAAAATGGGGGTCACTTATGTGCTTATCAGCATTAAACCAGGTGATACATATAAAATGCACTTAGAATAATGCCTAGACACTTTAAGTATTCAATAAGCATTAGTTGTCCCTTTGTTGTAGTATAATCTTTTTACCCTTAAGTACTGCTGTGCTGATTAGAAATAAAGCTGATAAATGCACCCACAAGTGCCTGACAGGCAAGGCAGTGGTTATGCTTTCACACTCACCGCTGGGACCAACACTCTGTCCTGTCCTCACCCTTCAGAGAAATAGGAAGCCAAGCAGCCTGACCTCCTTAGGAAGAGGGCCGATGGCCCAGAAGATAAAAGAAGATGGCTCACCTTCTTTTAAAACCCACCCATTATAGGAGATGGAGATGGAGGGGGAAGGAGGAAAAGGAAGAAAAGAAGCCCCAGGAGCATGACACCAAGTGTGGGAATAAACAAGAAGTTATTCTTATTTGCAAAGCAGAAACAGAGTCACAGGTACAGAGAACAAACATATGGGCACCAAGTGGGGAGAAGGGGTGGGATGAATCAGGAGACTGCAATTGACATATGCACATGACTATGTGTAGAACAGCTCACTAATGAGAGCCTCCTGTACACCGCGGGGAACTCTACTCAGTGCTCTGTGGTGGCCTAAATGGGAAGGAAATACAACAAAGAGGGGATATGTGTATACAAATAGCTGATTCACTTTGCTGCACAGGGAAACTAACACAGCAATGTAAGGCAACTATGCAGGCATGCTAAATCGATTCCATCATGTCCACCTTTGCAACCACATGGACTGTAGCCCACCAGGCTCCTCCGTCCATGGGATTCTCCAGGCAAGAATGCTAGAATGGGTTGCCATGCCCTCCTCCAGGGGATTGTTCTGACCCAGGGATTGAACCCAGGTTTCCTAAATTGCAGGCAGATTCTTTACTATCTGAGCCACCAGGGAAACCCCAATGCACAGTTTATTTCAGCATAATTGTCCTCCATAATATCGCAAAAAAAGTGATTCAAATAGGCAAACTACCTCACCCTTGTAAACTTCATATACCAAATAGTCCTTTGCTGTGATGACTCATCGGAGAGTGTTCAACCCTTCAAATACAGATCTGTGTGCTCTCTGTGTCTCTGTCCAATCTTAAAAGCAAATGCAATCTGTTCTAAACGTGACTAACATCAATGTCCAAAGGCCTGTTCACCTGCACCTGGAGTGAAAGGTCTGAAATCCTCACTGATCTTCGTGGCATTTTGCCCAAGACCACGAGTGCACACAGACGAGAGCTTTGCAAAGGACTTTACACGTTTCACCTCCATCCGACCCCCAAATGCTAAACATAGGATATTGGAGAAGGCAATGGCACCCCACTCCAGTACTCTTGCCTGGAAAATCCCATGGGCAGAGGAGCCTGGTAGGCTGCAGTCCATGGGGTTACAAAGAGTCGGACACGACTGAAGCAACTTAACATGCATGCACTAAAAAGCTGAGTACTTCTCCCTCCAATTTACTATTTTAGAGGCTATAAACTACTGTGCACTGCTGGGTTATACCAACTTTACAATCACTTTTAACACCCAAATGAGAAACTGTACCAAATCCTTGTCATTTAGTCGCTAAGTCAGCACACTTAAAAATGACGACTTGTGCTTTGGGCCCCAGAGGCTCTGAACAGATGGAGTCCTCTGGGTCCACGAAGACCCGCACCCACTGTCTGTGCCACATCCTGAAATGTTGGGGCCTCAACTCCAAAACACTCCATCAGGTGACAGCGCCACCCACAGGAGAGTTTCGGGAGGTAACTAACACATAAAGGACCCGCAGTGTGTGGCACGTGATATTCCTGTTCACTCTTCCCTTGCTCCTGGGAAGCCGGAGGACAGAGCAATAAGCTAATAAATTGGATCAGAAATGGAAGAAAACCTGGGGCTTGCAGAAACACACCCCTTGGGGTTTTCAGACCTTAAAAGAAGCACACAGCCTTAAGCTTATCCCATGGTCACAGGCCTCTAAGAACAGGGCTACTGGTCCCACACACCAGGCACTGTGCTGTCCACGGGGGTCCACAGGGTGACCCAGCATTACTCTCCACAGATGAAGAAACCAGCCTTGGAGAGGCTGGGGGACTGTCCCGAGGGAGGAATGACACAGCCAGGGTGACTCAGGCATAAGCAGCCTATCAGTCCCTCCAGAACACAGTCGTTTGTAAGTCTCTTTGCAGAGCAACTGTTATCACAGCTGATCTCTGAGGCCAGCCTCTGAACCACAGCATCCCAGAATGACCCTCTTTACAGATAAGGAACTGAGCTCCACGAGGTCACTGGCTTCCCCTCGGAGGATGGCCAGTGGCTGGAGGGGCCCTTGAACGCAGGGCTTGCAATCCGGTATTTCCTTTGTTCATGTGCCAGTGATTTCTCAACTGTGCTCTGCAAAGAAGCATCTAGGACGCAGGCCCCAGGGCCCGTGTGGGACCCGTTTCTGCCCTGCCCTTGTGTCCACGTCTACCCTTGCCAACGTGGCCCAGCCGCCCCACACATCAAGGGGGGAGGGATTGGGGGCAGGAGGAGAAGGGGACGACAGAGGATGAGATGGCTGGATGGCATCACTGACTCAATGGGTGTGAGTCTGAGTGACCTCTGGGAGTTGGTGATGGACAGGGAGGCCTGGCGTGCTGCGGTTCATGGGGTCGCAAAGAGTCGGACACGACTGAGCGACTGATCTGATCTGATGTTTCTTCACCCTGGATTCCAGGCTAGCCGTGTGACTGTGACGAGGCAGGAATGATGCTGTGCCCTCCCCAAAAGTAAGTCAAGAGGCCTTGGCACCCTCTGCTCTCTCTCTGGAAACCCTGCCTGCAGAGGACCCCAGGGAGGGGAGCCCAGCCGTCCCAGCCAAGGCCAAACCTAGACCAGCCTGCAGCCAGCCAACCTTAGAGTGTCAAGAGAGGCCAGGCAAGGTCAGCTGAGTAGAGACACAGACAGAAAGCATACAATCCCAGTTCAGACCAGCAGGCACGCTCCCCATCCATAGAACACAAAAAACAGTAGGTGACTATGGTTTGCACCAATGGTCCCCAACCTATCTGGTGGCAGGGACCAGCTATGTGGAAGACAATTTTTCCATGGACCTAGTGGACAGGACACCTGGGGGCATCCAATACTTTGGCCACCTGATGAGAAGAGCCAACTCATTGGAAAAGACCCCGGTGCTGGTAAAGATTGAAGGGCAGGAAGATAAGGGGGCAACAGAGGACAAGATGGTTGGATGGCATCACCAACTCAATGGACATGAGTTTGAGCAAGCTCTGGGAGATGGTAAAGGATAGGGAAGCCTGGCGTGCTGCAGTCCATGGGGTCGCAAAGAGTTACACATGACTGAGCGACTGAAAAACAATGGCAGGGGGTAGGCGGGGAGGGTGAGTCATGGCTTCAGGATAATTTAACCACATTACATTTACTGTGTACTTTATTTCTATTATTATTATTACATCAGTTCTACCTCATATCATCAGGCATTAGATCACTGAGGTTGGGGTCCCCCTGGTTTCTACCATCAGATTTGGGGGCATCTGTTACTGGGTAGTAGTTCCTCAAACACTTATTTCTCCAATTTGAACGGTCACTTTTTAAACCTGCCCACAACAAATTTTGTTAACCAAGAGATATTTATGCTTTTCTACCTATGTGAGATTTTACTTTACTAAAAAACATGGTGCTTTGAAAAGTAAGTTGAGAAACTACTGAGCTCAGCTCTAATACCCTCCCTGCTTGCTCCCATACCCACGTTCTTCACTGTTAGTGAGCTGAGACTGTTCCCCGTGTCACTAGGATGTAAAGAAACGCACACACACAAAAGCTGCCTTTGGAACACTGACTCAGACGTTAAGACTTTGGAACTCATTTATTTTCTGCTATCACCACCCAGTTCCAAGAGATTCAATAAATTTATCATGATGCGTAAAACACAGCAAGAAAAATTAGAATAAGGTGAGATAAGTGCTTCCCAGGCAGCCCTAGTGGTAAGGAACCCGCCTGCCAACGCAGAAGACTTAAGAGATATTGGTTCCATCCCTGGGTTGGTAAGATTCCCCTGGAGAAGGGCACAGCAACCCACTCCAGTACTCTTGCTCGGAGAATCCCAAGGACAGAGGAACCTGGTGGGCTAAAATCCATGGGTCACAAAAGAGTCAGGCATGACGGAAGCAACTTAGCATGAAAGCACAAGATGAGTGAAGAGGAAACTAAGACCCAAGAAAAGGAACCAGAATTCAGGTTCTATTGCAGAGATGGTGGCTCTGGGCATTTTTCTGTTTTAGGCCCAGTCAGCAGCTACTCCCTCCAGCTGGTAACAGAACCCATGCCTCCATGGAGCAGCCCCAGTTTCCACACTCTCATTCCCTGTGGCTCCTGAGGGCTGACCCCATGCCTGGTCCAGTGTGCCGGCCAAGCAGGGCACGAGGTTAAAGTGGGAACAGGTGATGTGAGCTGACTCCATGAACCACAGGGACGCGTGGTCTGTGCTGTTGAGGGAGAGACTATCTCTTTCCCTGGAGCTTGGGGCTGGAGGATTCAGCCTGTAAATCCTTAGAAACACCCAGGAAAGATGCTTAGAGAGAAAGGCTCGAGCCACCAGAACCAACTGGGCCACCCACAGCCTTCTCTTTGCACGAGCCAACAAATCCTGTTTGATGAAGTCCAGTTTGGCTGAGGTTTTCTGTTCAAAAAAGTTGTAACTCCTTCAGCCCACACATCTGAATCTGGCATCCTAACAGCCAACATAGGAAAACTTGATGGGTTACACAATTCGCTTTGTCCACAAGAAGAAAGTACGTTCATAAGGGAAGTCACACCTTTTCCTGGAAGTGAGACCCAGGACAGCTCCCCAGAGGGTCATTCTAAAGATTCTGTGCTGTGCTTGTTTAGTCGCCCAGTCCTGTCCACTCTTTGGGACCCCAAGGACTGTAGCCCACCAGGCTCCTCTGTCCATGGAGATTCTCCAGGCAAAAATACTGGAGTGAGTCGCCATGCCCTTTTCCAAGTCTAAAGACCCCACATCACGTAATAAATCACTCAGCATCTTCCTAACAGACCTGACACTCCACCTGGAATGCTTTTGCATGGAGCACACCTCAGTGCAGGTGGATGGCATTGAGGCATAAATCAGGAAAAGACAGCCTGATTTTTCTGCATGGCTGAAGCAGCTTATCACACACTCACATGTGTGCACAGGGAGGGGTGGGGAGAGGAGAGAGAAGACAGTGCACACAGCCCGTGATCAGGGGGCCTGGCTTTGTTAGGAACAGAGACAGCTTTACCCACCCAAAGCTCCCCGCAGTGATCTCAGCTAAGCTCTGACGAGCTACTGAGCATCGATAGGTTTGAGAATACCATACCCTTTCAGCATGGTACCCAGGCTTCCCTGATGGCTCAGTGGTAAAGAATCCACCTGCAAAGCAGCAGACACAAGTTCAGTCCCTGCATCAGAAAGATCCCCTAGAGAAGGAAATGGCCACCCACTTCAGTGTTCTTGCCTGGGAAATCCCATAGACAGAGGAGCCTGGTGGGCTACAGTCCACAGGGTCGTGAAAAGTGGGACACGACTGAGTGACTGAACATCAACAAACAGCATGGCGTCCAGCACACAGTGAGTGCCCAGTGTAAATCCCTGAAATAAGGCTTACCCATGGTACCAAGAGTTAAACAAAAAATATCAGCCTAAATCGTGTAGTTGCAGCAGACTTGGGTGGCTGCTATGGCTGGCAGCTTCTCCCCCAAGTATTGAGGGGGAAAAAAGTGGGTTTTATCTGTGCACAGTTGAGCAGAGGCAGGAAGGAACAAAAGCTGAACAATCGTAGGTAGCACCTAAAATCCTTCCAGCATCCCTGCTATACCCACTTTCTTATAACAAGCACCTTCCTGCCGTATGAGGCAGCATCTCAGATTGATCCACTGTTCGAGACATTTCTCCCATCCTCCTCTATCAAAAACGACCTACGGATGCAGGTCTCATTCCTTTACACCATGCTACCTGACAAACTCAAGTGAACTCAGGTAACAGTCCTCCGGCTTTCTAAGTATTTGGTGAGACCCTATAGATTCTTGAATCAAACATCTTCATTTTAGAAGTGAGAGATCTGACATCTAAGGATGTCAACTTAGGGAGATGACAGCGAGTTGGGGATGTCATACTTAAGATGACTTAATGAGCCACTGCTCCCAGAGATGACATTTCAACAAGCACCTTTCTTTCTTGGTCGAAATGATGAGCTGGTGGAAATTTCAAGCACTCTAATAGACGGGGACGCCCATTTTTGAGGTTAGGTAGTCTTTTAGGAACTATTGCAATAAAAATGTCACGCTTTTGGTCCCTGCTCAGGGGACCCCTAAGGCCAATTATTCTCCAGTGTCCATGTTTCAATGAACATCAGACAGAAATAAGTGCTGGAAAATTATCTCCCCAGTATCATTGTGTCTTGTTACCGTCTCTAAATGAGTCATCTCAAATTTTGGCTCACAGCTGCGAATATAGAGATCGAAAATGATCTGTGTTCTGATTCTCTGAAATATCTTTATTCTCTTATTACACTCTAAAAATTCCAGAGTGAAGTCACATTTACTGGAGTTCATCAGATTGAAAGATGGGTTATTGCTGTTGTTTTTGCCACCAAGTCGTGTCTGACTCTTCTCAAACCCCATGGACTGTAGCCCACCAAATTCCTCTGTCCGTGGGACTCTCCAGGCAAGAATACCAGAGTGGCTTGCCATTTTTCCCTCTCCAGGGAATCTTCCAGACCCAGGGATCGAACTTGCATCTGCTGGATTGACAGGTGGGTTCTTTACTGCTGAGCCACCAGGGAAGCTCTGAAAGATGACTACAAAGCAGCTTGGTTTCTATAAAACACCAAGTTTCAGAATTCATTTTCTCTGCTGACACCAGAAGGCCCCTGCTTCCTAAGAGAAACAGTCTCCAGTCAATTACAGTATGGTACATGAAACTTCATGTCACGATCTGCAGATACTTTCTCAACACTAGTCAGAAAAGACGTGATAAATTTCCCCAAGGGCAGGGTCTCTGAGTCCCTGCTAATGTCCTGCCGGTACTCTTTCAACTTTAGCGAGTATGAAGATCTCAGGGTCCAGGGTTGTTTCTTTACCATTTTTGGTGGCCCTTTCCAGAGGCTGTGAGTCAGTACCTGTGCAGGGCCAGGAATCTTTGTTTTATTTTTTTAAGATGAGCTTCGGGTGTATCCAGTGCAGGTATCCAGAACTGCCTTCTGGAACTAAGCAGTGCTGGCTTTTCATGGTGCCAATTCTGAGGGGTCATTTTGTAATTCTCAAGGTGTCTTTTTCTTTTAAAATATAATATTGGCCTTATGTTTATAACATACATATTTTTTGAGCGCCTCTACAAACACATCACCCATTGAGCCCCCAGGACACTCAAATACCAAAGTCTTGGACCCAGAGAAGTTTGAACCATATGAAGTAGTCAATATGCAAAGCTTTCTGACATAAAAGTAGGGAGCTTATATGGTTACACCCACGGGATGTGGGTACCTCCCAACCTCACAGCTCTGGTCTGCTTGTTTAGTCTTTACCATAATCCTACAAAGTGTTTTTCCAGAAAACAAAACTGAGGCTCAAAAATCAAATACCATGTCCAAGGCCACACTGCTGTTCAGTGGTAGAAAGAGATTTCAAAATCAGGAACACCTGATCTGCTGGGGGCGGGGTGGGGCGCGGATCTCTGCCCTCTTTCCTCCCCTCCAGGACCCCATAGCCGACATCAGGCCATTTAATTAACAACACCCTCTACTGGTCCGAGCCCCACTGGGACTGGCCAGACCCCACTCCAAATTTTCTAAGGGTCAGCAACACAGGCCTCTCAGCAAGCTCCCCACAGGGGCTGGAAACAAAAGGGAGGAGCTCTCTAAAAAGCCACCCGAACAGGATGAAATGGTCACTGACAAACAGAGACAACACGGCAAGGATCCCCATAACATACACACGGGACATGTGCCAACGGGTGACGATCGGGGAGACATCACACCACGTTCAGATGCCTGGATGCGAAAAGTCAAGGCAGTGGAGACGCAGGTCACAAGACTGTTGTCAAAGCAGCCTCTTTTTATTAAGTTTCCTCACTTGAGAATACACCACAGTGAATGAAGAAGCAAGGAGAGCCTGCCTGCTGTACCGCAGACGAGCAATGGGAGTGTGCGGGCTGAGCTCTGAGCAGGTGTAATCAATTTCACTCTATATCAGAAATAAAGCAGGAGATGATATCTATTACTCCCTGTCATGGCAGCTTCTTCCTGGTGATACACAGTTCTTTTAATACACCAGAAACTAAAATCAAATCATGCTTATCTACCACATAGTGAATTTCATTCTTTTTCTTAGAGATCAGTATAATACCAAAATTCTACTTTATGGCAGTAACTGATTTATAAATTTTTATTACATACGATAAAAATTATAGGCTCATTTTTACATATTTAATTAACAAAAGGTAACCTTTTTCCTTTAAATTTAGCAACTGAATCTCTATGTGCCTATTAATTTCTAAGGGTATCAAGCACCAAACCCACCACCTGAGCATACTGTTAAGATTATTACAAATGCTTTTAAAAAATCAAACTTCCCTGGTGGCTCAGTCGGTAAAGCGTCTGTCTACGATGCGGGAGACCCGGGTTCGATCCCTGGGTTGTGAAGATCCCTTGGAGAAGGAAATGGCAATCCACTACAGGACTATTGCCTGGAAAATCCCATGGACAGAGGAGCCTGGTAGGCTATAGTCCATGGGGTCTCAAAGAGTCGGACACGACTGAGCGATTTCACTTTCACGTTCAAGCAGAAGTAATTTGTGCTTTTTCTTTCCTAAGAGAACTTTATTCAATCATTCACTCATTCAAAAATATTTGTTAAGTTTATTAATTTACTGTGTGATTGTTGTTGTACAGTTGCCCACTCATGTCCAACTCTGCGACCCCATGGACTGTAGCACACCAGGCCTCCCTGTCTCTCACCATCTCCCAGAATTTGCCCAAGTTCATGTTCATTGCATCAGTGTTGCCATCCAGCCATCTCATCCTCTGTCGCCTTACTCTCCTTCTGCCTTCAGTCTTTGCCAGCATTAGGATCTTTTCCAATGAGTCGGCTGTTGGCATCAGGTAACCCCTTTGTCATGGCAAAGGGGGCTGTGTAACTCAATAATGCTTTGAGCCATGCCGTGTAGGGCCACCCAAGAAACATGGGTCTTAGTGGAAAGTGCTGACAAAACGTGATCCATGAGAGGAGGCGATGGCAAACCACCCTAGTATACTTGCCATGAGAACCCCAGGAATTGTACAAAAAGAATATGTGATTACTAAATGCTAAATGCTGTAACTTGATTCTATACATTATGAGTATTTATTTTAAAAGAAATGCTTTAGATAACTTTATACTTGTATCTAGGGAGAATATCACAATGAGCCAGCTTCAAACTTGTGGTTATGACGTTATTCAAAACATCTCAGACTACACCAGAGAAGATAGATCAAACAGAAACCCTCAAAATGGACTGCAGGAAGGGTGTGATCCAGCATCTCCCCGTCACATCCACAGTCAGAAGCCCATGTTAGACCCTGTTGTGATTCCACCACTAGAATCAGGGAGACATACCAGGCCTCTGCCTTCCATGGTAACTCAAACTAAAACATATTCTCACTGTCTGCAATAAATCTGCTTTCTGCATATTGAATAGGAAAGAGATGAAAGGGAATACTCAACCATCTGAAAACAAATGGATGCTCTGTAAGTGTTTCTGTTCTGAGGCCCATAAAAACCACATGCTTTGCTTCTGCCTAGGCTGTTGTATTTTTAAATAAATCATTCTGTTAATGATTTAGACTCCCCTCCTCAAAGGGAGAGTCTAAAAACTCTGTTTTGACAAGCCTCTGACAATTTGACCCTCATTCTCTCTCAGCTGCAAGTCCTGGATTCTTGACCATCACAGTTTCCCTCCCTTGCAGCCCCAGCATGAAAGTAAGTGAGATCCTTCCATCCGATCCTCCACCGTCCCTCTGCCTCCAACTCAGGGCCCAAACCTTTCACATCAAAGAAAAAGTTTTTAAGGACTCAGGATTCTTCTCAGTTTTAAGCAGAAAAATGGACTAACTCAGGTAACACTCCAGTCTTCTTGCCTAGGAAATCCCATGGACAGAGGAGCCTGGCAGGCTATAGGGCTGCAAAGAGGTGTCCATGCAAATTTTAATGACTGCCTGCATTATATACCTGAACCAGCAATGTTGGGAAAGGGGCCTCCTGCAGACAGAAGCGAGGTGCCCATGCTCTTCATATCTATGTCACACATCTGCATGTGGCCACTTTTCTGGTCAATTACCGAAAGACTTTATGGAGAAAGTTCCATAAGTTACCCTGAACTCTGAGGTAGCTGCAAGATAATCTATTTCTCCCAGAGCCATTGCTATACACAGAACAGCAGCCACTTAGGATATAGCCATGGAGAAGGAAATGGCGACCCACTCCAGTAGTCTTGTCTGGAAAACCCCAAGGACAGAGGAGCCTGGTGGGCTACAGTCCATGGGGCCGAAAAGAGTCGGACACCACTGAGTACCCACACAGGACACAGCCAAAAAGAGGAACAAAGGAGAAATGATCACCACAGAGTCTGAAGTTGTCCTGGGGTCAGTTTTGAACTAAAACAAAGTGAATTACAACTAAAGCAGCAATTTCCACTGAAGAATTTCATTTGATGTGAACGAGTCATCACAGCAGATGCAGGCTCCCTCCAAACCTTGCCTTCCTTCAGCTCTCAGTGGATGCATCCAGGGAGCTGTGCATGTGAGGCTAGGTGATACCCCTGCCTACATACCCACTAGGCAGCTACACCTGCTGATGGGCTGGGGACAGCGGCCAGGGGAGCAGGGAGCTGGAGGCCTGCCTGCCGCATGGAAAGCACTCTGCCCGCCATGGATTCTCTGAAAGTCTGCTGACAACATTTCAAGATAAATCCGTTAAATGACATCACAATCCATTTTGTTTACCTGGAGCACTTAAGGATAGAGAAGCAGGGATGGTCTTTGGCAGAAAATAGAAAAATGAGGTGCTATCTTAGGAGACCCATAAGAGTACATTATCAGTACTTTACAAAGATCTATATTAAAAAGCTCTTCTCTTCTATTTGGAAATGAAGTGCATTTCCAAAGGCAAAGTGTCACATTCCCATATTAAAATTCCAAACTTTATGCATATTAATTCTTCATTCTTGCCTAAGAAATTCCTTGTTTCTATTTCAGTAGATTTTGAAACTTTAAATAATTGGACAACTTTCCAAAGTACTGTAACTGTATCTTTCTGATCTTTGCCCATGACCACCCCCAATGCCTTCTGCAATCCCCTAAAAGGGCTTTCCCAGCTGTAATGCTCAATATTCACTTTGAATAGAAAGTATCATTTTAATAGGTGCACTGGGCTATGTGCTTATTATAACAAGTCAACAAATATCTTTGAAACACAGTGTCAACCCACAGAAATTTCCAGTGGCTAATTTTCAGTGACTGCAAAATTTAATTAAAACTTTACATTGCAGTAAGTAAAATTAAAGGAAATTTTTTTTCATTGTCATTTTACAACTGGCTGGATCCAATATCTTCTGCAGATAAGACCATTATTTGAAATGTCACGCTAAGAGGCTGAGAGTCACAACACCATCACATCAGCCTGTTTCGTAATTTGGGTTGTGTTCACAGTGGGGGTGGGGGTTACTAAGTGCATGGATGTGAGTTTTAGTTGCATCTCTGGTACTTTCCGCTCTTGTCAAGGGAGGCTGAAAAGTGCAGGCTAAGAATCCCAGGCTTTAGAACTCACGCTCTGTCCAGCATCCCAAGCACCCGGAGGGTTAGTTCTAGCATCTACTGCTGTCCCCATGCGTCCAGCCCCACCCTGGACTTTCAGATTTTTATCCCTCCTGTCTACCTGTTCCTGAGTGATGCTGAGGCTGTTCATCCAAGGATGACTCTTTTAGAATAATGTTTTTCCAAAGGTGGCCAGGATCACCTGCAGATGCTTTGGGAGCCTGGACAAAAGAATCACCACGGCTGGCCATAGAGACCAAGGTTGGGAAGGACTGCTCCTGGTGACCCTTGAGCACACTTGGTTTTGAGCAGCATGGGTATAAACACAGCTCAGCAGAAGCATTGGCTCAACACTCCCACGCCCCACCCCCCAGGCAACCTAAAGCCACCCAGGTGTAGGACATCAGCCTGATCTTCCTGCACACTTGATCCTCTCTGGATCCTTAACCTGCACATGATCCTAACAAGATCTGCACACCTGTGTTCCTACACGTGAGCACACACAAGCCCCCCACCCTCCTCGGCCCGTGTTCTTCTCTTTCCTTCCCCACGTTCCCACCTCTTCATCAGATCCTGACCTTGCCCACTGGCCCCTGGAAGGCAGGGGGCCACAGGCTATGGAGGAGATGACTAAAACTTTCCTACTTCCCACCTAACACCAGCCCTACCTACTATTTTCCTCCACAGAGTTCTTTTTCAGAGCAACAGAGTAAAAGCAGTCTTTCTGATAAGACTAAATGCTAAACCACTGCAGTATTTTAGGAACTGGAGAAACAGCATCCTCTTATGATGGGAGGTCTATGTTATTGTGCATCTTCCTTAAACTTTTTACTAATGAGTTTGAAAAACATAAGTAATGAAACCTTCTCTCACTTACAAAAGAAGCCGATTAACAGGCTGTAGTCCTCAAGATAAGAGGAAGCCTGAGAAAAGTTTGTGGGAAAGTTGGTTTTCAAAGAGAAGACTCCTAGAATTACAAAGCACAGTAGACACTGCCTTAAGAAATGTTATACTGTTGAAAAAGTAAGTACTTATTAAAATGCCTGTCCCCTAACTGAAAACTATGTCTTAGGATATTCAGGTTAGACACACTCATTCTAGAAAACTAAACCTAAAACAAAAGCCGAGAAAAACACTACTTAACCCCAAACAGTGCCTCTACGGAAACAGATACATACAGCCTATCAATTCCTAGAATGTACAATTGTTATGAAACTATGACATTTTTAAATAAAGCTACCAACTTCCACAGAATTGTCAGAGAAATATCTAAATTCAAAAATCAACTTTTCCCAAAACAAAAGGGTGTGTTTCATTCATACATGGTTTTATATCATCTGAAGATATAATTCAGATTACTTGCTCATTAGGGAAAGTTCATTTAGAATTATGCAAATTATATACACACTTATCTATATATCAATACATGTAAGTAACTTTTCTACTGAAAATTTGTGAACCAACCCTTTGAAAACATCAGAGACTAAAACCTGTGAGTTTGCAGATCAGAACAGTTGATTAAGCTCAAGCAATACTTCTTTACATCCACGTAACACTAAAAATGTACAGTGATTTCTTGGCATATCTCTTTCACGTGCAGTGATTTAAATTTATAGTCTTTTCATCACATCCATTATCAATCTCATTGAAGCAACATAAAAATGTAAAACGTCATGACTCTAGTTATCCGAAAAAGAAAAAATAAAACAAACTGCTTAACAAATCTTTTCACAGTCTCTGTAAAGAGTACTGTACGATCTTATATTTTGAAATGATTTTCAACTTATAGAAAAGTTGCAAAAATAGTACAAAGATTTCAAGTACATGTTTCTCCCACCTTCCCCTGTGTGGACATCTGACTTAACTGCTGCTGCTTCTGCTAAGTTGCTTCAGTCGTGTCCGACTCTGTGCGACCCCATAGACGGCAGCCCACCAGGCTCCCTCATCCCTGGGATTCTCCAGGCAAGAACACTGGTGTGGGTTGCCATTTCCTTCTCCAATGCATGAAAGTGAAAAGTGAAAGTGAAGTCACTCAGTCATGTCCAACTCTTACTGACCCCATGGACTGCAGCCCACCAGGCTCCTCCAACCATGAGATTTTCCAGACGAGAGTACTGGAGTGGGGTGCCATTGCCTTCTCCATCTGACTTAACTTCTCAGAGTCAAATTATTCAAAATGAAGAAACTAAATGTTGGTACAATTCTACTAATTCAACTACAGATTCCATTCAGATTTCAGCTATTTCCCCCCAACTGTCCTTAAAAGAGTATTTTAAAGAATACATTTCTTCAGGGGAGTTTCAAACTCACAAAATTATATTAAGGTTTAATCTGTTCTAAACAGTGTAGTGGAAATCTGTATTTCTATTTCTGCAAACCAAAGTTTGCTTACTAGAACTTATCACATCAATATCATTATTATATAAAACCAAACACTCGCTTGTATAGTATATATTACCACCTGACTTTTAAGAAAATGGGTCAAAGAAGTATGACTTGCCAGTTACTTGGCTTCTCACTATGGAAAAGACAATATTAAGCAGAAGCAAAAATGACTTCACTTTCTGCCTTGCTTCTTACTTGCATACTTTTTTGCAGAAGTTCTTCTGAATGACCATACAGAGCCTAGATAGAAGGCAGAAAGTGAGCCTCCAATATCTTGCTTAACAACTTAGAAATTGTAAAAACGGAAAGTGACGTTTAAAATGAAATGTTTAGAGTAAATAAAAGGCCTCCTGAACAACAACAACAAAAAACCCTAATTCTTTTCTGTTTTCTTCCAATATGTTTAGTTCCTATATCTAGCATCTAAATTATGTGCAGTACCTTCCAGAAATGATTAATCAGCAATCACATCAATTGTGAATGCATTCCAAAAGAGGGGAAAGAGCAAAGTGTCTTGTGTACAAATCTTGGTTACAAAAAAATAAAACCTCTCCACTGATTACATAAAGCCTTCTGATTCAGTCCATTGGTTGCACTGAGGCTGAGAAGAATCTGTGATGAAAATGTCAATTTCAAAAGCCGGGACAATGCAAGCCAGTCTAATGCCTGATAGTCCTTCCTCTCCCTCCCTTCTGTGTCAGCCAGTTCATATACAATTTGAATGTCTGCAAATGATCAGAATTCATATCAGTCATTTATTCAACAAATGTGAGAGTCTGTTGGGTCTAGGGCTCTATGTAAGTGTTTTATGGGAACCAAGAAGCAAAAATAACTGACTTTGCCCTCAAGCCACTTACAATCTACTTCCTTTGTCTCTAAAAGGATCCCCATGTCAGGTGACCAGCAGCCAAATATTTCAATTTCCAGAAGACTCATAAAGAGAAATAAGTGTCGGTATCACTCATAACATCAGAATTAACTTTCCCAACATAAAAAAATTTTTCAAAAATAAAAAACTGACTTTTCCAGAGCATTAAGCACTTCCCACAGGTACTACCTAAAACCCAAAGTGGAGGGCAAAAGCATAATACACTGAAATTTATCTGATCCCTGCACACACAAAATTTGCAAATTTCAATTTTTTTTTTAAATTTCTAAGCATTCTCTGGGCTACTGCCCTTCAGTTCCTCCATTCTAGGTTAACTCTGGCTTTCCAAATCAAAAAAATAATAATAATAAATGAAGGTACAGTTCCATTACTGGTAGGATAACAAACAAATAGAATGATGTACTTCCTCTGAAAGAAAAACCTGGATAAAATTTAGTAAAAGCAAAGTCTCTTTTGGTTTGACTATTAAATTTACATAAGCATTAACAAGGACACAGATCAGTACTACTTAGGCTGAAGTTCCTTTTAATGATGAGAAACTGATCATTTAAATAATCTACGTAAATATTTGTTCCCCACCTCCACCCCAATCCCTTACCCACTTCTTGAAAATCCATCCAAACGCTTTCTGACACAGCTTAACTTGAAACAAATCCCAGGCAGGGAGCTATGGATCTTAATAAAGAGAAAACCATCACTGAGGCCCTCATCCTTGGCTTCTAACACTAATGAGTTACAAGGCTCCAAAACTAGCGAGTCTGCTCCATAATTTACCAGCAAAAAAGAATGCAGGCCAAAATCGGCATCAATTTTATAGCAGACAGCAGTGGATCGTTTTGTTAAGTCCTCTGGCGCACGTGCAATTACCAGACAGTTAAGGGCATATTAAACTTCGGGAAAGGGTATTTCTGTATTGAAACTGACAGCACACAGCGAGCAGCCAACTCCACGCTCGGCTTCCTTGGAGTCCAACTGTGGTCAAGGGTCTCGGGGCTCAGCAACGCCGGGGCATGGCCTCTGCGTCTGCGTGTCCCCCAGACTCCAGGAAGTAAAGATATAAGTTTTCACTGGTCGGAAGGCCAGACAGAAAAGTCTCCAACGTTTTAAAATATGTGTTTTACCATCAGTGAAATTCCCCCTCATCAAATTAAAAAAAAAAAAATTCAACTTACTCATTCCTCCCAAATAAACATAGAAACCTATTTTGCAGCCCAAGTTCAAGGCCAAAGAACAGGCTTTTTATTAAAAGGGAAAAAAAGCCCAGTTCCACCATTCTACGTAGACCTTAATGAAACTGTCACACACGCGAGAAAGTGTACAAGTGTGCAGGTGTGCAAGCGTTGGCTGTCCATCCACGTGTGTGCTCGAGGTAACACCAGGCAGGGTTCGCGCCCCTCCTGACCCCCAACTCCCAGCCACGCGTCCTCCCGCAAGGAGCTCTCCGGGCTCCGACTGCAGGCGCGCAGCGGGCACCTCTCCGCACTCCCTTTCCTGCCCACCCTCGGCCGCGGGCCGCGGGGCGGGCTGACCGCTGCCCCTGGCCGGGTGCTCCGCGGGGCCAGAGGTACGGAGGAAGAGCCCGGAGGGCCAGAGTCGCGGTTGCCGGGACCCTGGGGCCCGATCCTCTTGCCGCCGGGCCGCCGATCCTCCTGCTGTAACCTGCGAGGCCGCCGCCTCGGCTCTCCCGGGCAGCCTCCCGAATGCCAGTACGAGCGGAGGTCACGGCCTCGGCAGGCCGGGCGGAGGCGGGAGGGCAGGGAACTGGAGATCGCCGCCGCCGGGTCCACCGATCGCGCGGGCGCAGCGGGCACGGCAACCCGGCCCGGCAGCCGCTCGCGGTGAGAAGGACCGCGCAGCGCCCACGCCCGGCGGCCGGCGGCTGCAGCTCCCAACTTCAGGCAAAGTTTTCTGCTGTTGCTCCCGGAGCCGACCGGGGACTCCGAGTGGCGCCGTCCTCGCGGACACACGCCCAGGCCGCGGAGGGGCGGGGGCGGAGATGCGAGCCTGGCTCCCGGGCCAGCCCCCGGGGCTCATCCGCTCGGCCGGCCCGAGCGCTAGGTGCCCACCCTCCGCGCAAGCCCCGCTCCCGCGCCGGGGACTGGAAGACCTGTGCTTAGCCCTCCGCGACCCCTGCCCGGCCTCGCCGTCCGCCGCTCGGGCTCTCCTACCCCGGAGCTACCGGTGTCCAGAGCCCCCCTCCGGCCCACGCGCCCCAAGGCCCCTGCAGGCGAGGCCCCGCTTACCTGAAAACGAGTCCCCCGCCGCAGTTAGCAAAAGTCCAGTCAAAGTGGCTAGGCAAGTCCCAAGTCGGCTCATGGTGCCGAGTGCGCCCCGGGCCGCTCCCCGGCGGCGCTGGGTGGGCTCTAGGGCAGAGGGCGGCCGGGAGATGTGCCTCCAAGGCAGCGAGAAGAGGGTGAACAGCCAAAACCAGAACCAGACGCTCCGAGTGCCAACAGTTGCAGAAGTCCCAACTCCGGCGGCTCCCGGGGCCGGGGGGGGGGCGAGGGGCCAGGGTTCCCCTGTCCTGTCGCCGGCCCCTCTCGAAGCTGGCGCGGCTGCGAGAGGGAGCGGAGGGCGCGCCTGCGGAGCCAAAATCCGCCCTCAGTGCCGGCGGCTGCGCTGGCTTGGTTCTTCTTCCTGGGCTCGGGACCCGAGCCTCCGGCTCCGCGGTGCCCTGGGCCGGGGCCGGGGCTGAGGCCGCGCGCGTCCCGCCCGCCGCCTCTGCGCGGGCAGCCGAGCCAGCCCCCGGGCGGCGGCGCGCCGATGGCCGAGCCCGCGCCGGCTGCGCGCGGGGCTCCTGCTCCCCGACTGACTGGCGGGGCCCCGCAGGCCGGCTGAAGGGAGCGCCCACGTCACGGCCGCCCGGCCGCCGCGGCCCGCTAGAGGGCGTGAGCGCCCGGCCCCGCCGGCCCGCACTCGGTGCTCGGCGGCCGCGGCGCCTCCGGGGGAGCCGGGCGGGGGGCGGCCGCGGGGGCGGCGTCACCGCGCCGGGAGCGGCGGTCGGGCGGTGCCACCCGCTCCCTCCCGCCCGCTCCCTCCTCGGCCCCGGTTTCGCGGCCGGCTTCCGGGATGGTGACCGCTCCGGGGCCGCGCCTGGACCAGAAGTTTGTCCCGGGTCACGGGCTGCCGGGAGTTGGCGAGCGGAGCGGGCGAGACGGCGGCTCCGATCCCGGCGCCGGACGGCAGGGTCGGCGGGCAGGGCCGGCGGGGCCGAGAGTCGCGGGGCCGGCGCTCCCCTGCGGCTACGGGCCGGGCGAGCTGGCAGATCCGGGGCGCTGCGAAGGGCTGCGGGTTCTCCGCGAGGCGAAGTTGGCGGGCGCCCGGGCGGAGAGCGGCGGCCGCGGGCACCGAGACCCCGCAGCGGCCTCGCGGAACACACGCGCCCCGGAGCCCTGCACACACCGAGCGGGACGCGCCGGGCCGCTTCATGGCGCCCCAGCCGACCCGGAGTGGGGGTGGGGGACCCGAGCGACCCGCCGGCCGTGCACGGGAGGCGGTGGTCACATCGAAACGAAGGGTCGTACCTACGGAACCTGTGATTTCTGTACCTGGTGCAAAGTGTTGGGAAACGCGGGAGGAGGAGGCGTGGGAAATGAATCAAATGATGTCTGGAAATATATAATTTACCGTTTGGGGTCTGGAATGCCTATTTGATTAAGTGGATAAAAAGCTTCTAATGCTTCAGTAAAGAGGTTCACTTTGTAAGACTGCAGAAAAAGGGGGAGACGGGGCGGGAGGAGAACTATTTCTGTTTTCCTCTGAATAGACACAGGGAGCCAGCACCGAGCATCTGTAGACGCCAGACCTATATGAACACGATAGAAGGCCTGTGTAGAGGTTCAGTTAGAAACCAAGTAACGACCGCTGGCATGCTGCGATTCATGGGGTCGCAGAGTCGGACACGACTGAGCGACTGATCTGATCTGATCTGATCTGAACGACCGCTGAGTAGCAGGTGTTGCAGCGAGAGGACACACCCCTCAGTCAGGTGTACCGGGGGGCTACCCCGAGCCCCGTCCTCACAAAGGCCCAAAAGGTGAGTTGATCCCACGCTCACTTTGACCCTGAGGTCTCCAGTGGACCCTAGAACCAACAAACAGGGATATGTCATAGCTGTCACGTGCCCAGGGCCAACTGATGGACTGGACTTTTGCCTTTTGTGCCGCAGCCAACAGCCCCTCTTTCTTGTGGAATTCCACTTATTATATCCTATATAATAATATTATATATTACACAATTCCACTTATTATATTCCACTTATATATCAGAAGTGCTTTTTCAGAGGCTCTGTATTAATCATTTACTTCTTAAGGACATTACATCACCCAACCTCTTCTTGCAAATCTGTACTTGTTGAGCCTTATCTCGATTGCAAAATAACATTTGAAGTCTGGAGAAGCAGGCAAGTCACATACCTCTGAGGATCAGTAGTGAGAGTCTGTTTCCCTGGCACCCAGGTCCTGCCTGCACTGTGATGGAGCCCAAATTTGTTTTTTTAAAAAATGGTTATGGTGCTTTCCAATGGAGCTGTTACGTTAGTAAATGTGAAATGGACCCAGATAAGGAGGGAGACATCAATCTAGTCATTTTCTTTCCGAGTAATTTCTTTGAGTGAAGATGTTAATATTAGGATAGGATATCATTTGCACAGTAGTATGTGAACTTGTTCGAAGATCTCTGAAGGCATGTATCTCCCAGGCACTGTGCTCTGTGCAGGAGGCTGTCTTAACTCTGGGCTCCCCCAGGAACAGGCCTGAAGGTAAGGATTTAAGTATAAGTGGTCTTAGGTTCTGTTGAGAAAGTAATCCCAGGAAATAGGACAAAAAGCATAGGAAAGTAAGACAGAGGGGAAAATCAGCAAAAGTCAATGTAGAGAATGAGCAGGTTACCACTGTGGGCCCCTAGGACTCACTCCCTTGGGTACTTCCAGGAGAAAACAAGGAGCACCCCACCTGGGGCAAGGATGTGTTAGGTGCCTGGGGGGATGGGGTGTGGGAGGCAAGTACACAGAGAGGGGTCCCCGCAGCAGTGGAGAGAAAAGCCCTGAGGGGCCTCCCAGTGCTCCTGCCCTGGTAACCTGAAAGTGCCACTTCCCTTCCCCTGGTTACTTAAAACTCCGCGGGAGGCCCAGTGAATTTCTATTATCTCTGATCTCTAAATATTACAGTGTTAAGCCGACTCTGCCCTTATTAGCCTTCAATCCACATTGCAAACAGTGATGGGGTTTTTGCCAGCAGCTCAATCCCTGGCCATTCTAACAGCTACTGATTATTTGCTCCCTCTTCCAGATAACTGGCCAAAGCAGCACTGAGCCCAGATGGAAGACCTGTATCAGAAGGAATGGACTTGACTTCCTCTAAGGAAGGATATTGTAGAAGTCCTACCAGTGGGATATTTCCTGTCTTTTTTTTTTCCCCCCCAAGCAGAGAAGATTATTATTTTTTTTTAATCCAACCACATGACACTCCTGTCTCTCTGCAAACAGCAGTGATATTTGCAGAATGGCTTGTCAGAGTTAGGGGTGCTGTAAAGCCAGCCCCTATCATATATCTAAAGATTTCAAGGGACTTCCCTGGTGGTCCGGTGGCTAAGACTCTGGGCTTCCACTGCAGGGGACCAGTGTTTGATCCCTGGTCAGGGAACTAGATCTCACATATGACAACTAAAGATTCGAGTTCCGCAGCTAAGAGTCGGAGTTCCGCAGCTAAGAGTCAGTGCAGCCAAATAAATAAAGAAAGCCTATAGTTTTAATATGTCAAAAGTTAGCAAAGTATCAAAGACAACTGAATGTATCACTGTATGTATCTAGATTTCCTGTTGATCGTCTGGCTCTATGGATCAATAATAAAATAAAGACATACATAATTCATGCATTATTAGTATTTATTCCATAAATATAATTTCCCTTTATTTTAGTAAAATCATTCAAACATGTAGATTATCACAGAATTTGTGTTCTGGTGACAGCAGTGATCGGAAGCTATGCTGTTCTGTGTGGAAGGTTTCTAGCCACATTTCACCTAGTTTTGTTCCTTAGTGGTTCTTGCAAGTCCTCAGTAGCCACGTGTGGACAGCAGAGATACAGAATATTTCATCATCACAGAAAGCTCACTGGGAAAACACTGAGAAAGGATTCGTGTACTCAAATTCTGCAAACTTTAGGATATATTTTCATCAAAAATGTTACCTCAGATTCTTGAAATCTGAAAATTAAGAATATTCCCTATAGTTGTGGAAAGCCCCTTTCTTTTTTTAAAATATTTTATTTATTTGTCTGCACCGGGTCTTCTCTGTGGTACTCAGGATCTTCGATCTTCGCTGGGGCCAGAGGGGTTTTTAGTTGCAGCATGTGGGATCTCGTTCCCCGACCAGGGATGGAACCCAGGCCGCCTACGCTGGGAGCATAGAGTCTCAGCCACTGGACCACCAGGGAAGTCCCTACCTTTGGCTTTGACACAAATCCCGATGCACAATAGGCTTGGCCGGATCCTGGCAAAAATTCAGTTGTCCAGGACTGAGGTCTGAGTAGTCACATTCCTCTCCATCCAACCTAGATTTCAAATTATACTGCTCCACAAAGAAGAGCCACTGGACAGCCAGGGAAGTCTCCTTTAAGGAAATGGCTCTGTGGTGACATCACCTACACACTGAGGTGTGTCCATCTGCCGTGGCAGTGGCAGTCCACCCTGGAAGTCTTGACAGTGCCTTTCCCTTCCAAGACCAGGGATCAAAAGCCAAGGGGAAGCATTTCTCTGGAGTCCGACCAGAGCTGGTTTTGAGCTTTGATGTTTAGGGGGATGCTTTATGGTTTCTCAACACTGAGCATCCGGTCCCTAGTGACAAAGATGACCACGGGCCCCATGATATATTTGTTTTTGTAGGTTAGTAATGCTTAGAACCCTGTCAGGTCCAGGCCCAGGGTAGGAGCACACACTGCCCACCGTTTGTACTGTTGTGGTGTTTTGGGCATCAGTAAGCCTACAACATTTGTCCAACCCCATGAAAGTCAAAATGTAAATTAAAAAAAAGAACATGGATCTGACCATAACCCATTCCTACCCATCCTCAATGTTAGGCTGAATTTTAAGTTTAACCACAGGCAGAATGGCTTCTTAGTTGGCCCTAGTGGTAAAGAACTTGCCTGCCAATGCAGGAGACATAAGAGATGTAGGTCTGATCCCTGGGTCAGGAGGATTCCCCTGGAGGAAGGGCATGGCAACCCACTCCAGTATTCTTGCCTAGAAAATCCCATGGACAGAGGAGCCCGGTGGGCCACAGTCCATGGGGTTACAAGGAGTGGGACACAACTGAAGTGACTTAGCATGCCTGCACAGGCAAAAACTTCCTGATCCACTAGAAGTATAGCACCTGCCGAAAAACCATAGGCAAAAAGATCATTTAAATACCTCCCAGGGTGGCTTAATTGGAGCTAACATGACCCAGCAGAAAAGGAAAAGATTGTCGCTGTTTTTGTTACTCACAATTTCTTCTCTAGGTTCTGCTGCAATCGTGAAATCTCGTTTTTAGAGACACATTGAGATCATGGAAGCATATTTTGAGATAATAAATGGAAAATATAAATAAGCCCTCTTGCAGAGGTTTCAAATGATGTATTATCTTTCATTGATCAATGATAGTGTATGGTTGAGAAAATGAAGAACAAAAGGAAGGAAGGAGGCATGATAGAAGGAAGAAAAGGAGAAGGAGGAAAGAAAGGGAGTTAGAGATAGAGCTGGCTTGGAATTTGGAGTCCAAATGATTGAGTCCCAACTGTATGATTTAAATTAACTTCCGTTTCCTGCAGAAATGGTATTACACGTGGAGGCTCTGCATGCATCGGGGGCACTGAACAAACCCCTCTGGTGAAGCAAAGCCCTAAGTGTGCAAAGTGCATCACAGTTTCTGCCCTGCCCGCCCCTGGCCCCCGGGACCTGTCTCTACCTGGAGAAGCCTTGAGCAGTGAGGTAGCAGTGGGGAGCGTGGACCCAGTGATAAGCAGATCTCTGCCCGGTTCACACACTCACCGTCAGAGTCTGCTTAGTCTCAGACATGATGGGAGCAAATAGAATTTTTTGCCCAGGACTTCACAGCTTCACTCACCTTGTGAATATGTGTACATGAAACCAGGGAGAAGGGGATGAAAATGAAAAACACATCATTAGCGGTTCACGGGGGCCAGAAGAAACCAGGGCATTTAAACTTTCACCAGTGAAGCCCAATTCACACCTGCACAGAAGAAAGAATGGAGCAGGTGCCCTCTTTTGAAGTTGCTCAGATCCTGCCTGAGGCCAGAACCTGTCACCAGAAAAAAGCAAGGCTCCTCCAAGCAGAGTTCAAAGCCACTTGCATATAAAGGCTTAAACCACTAGGATGAATCTTTAGATGCCCCAGGAATTCCTTCTCGAGGCCTAATTAAAAGGGGAGAGGTAATAGGTTTGGGGAGCTTCCCTGGTGGCTCAGTGGTAAAGAATCCACCTGCCAATGCAGGAAACAGGTTTGATCCCTGGGTCGAGAAGATCCCCTGGAGGAGGGCATGGCCACCCACTCCAGTATTCTTGCCTGGGAAATCCCGTGGGCAGAGGAGCCTGGTGGGCTACAGTACGTGGGGTTGCAGAATCGGACACCACTGAAGTGAATGAGCATGAAGGCATGCACCATTTAGATGGGATGACCTTCAGCAGGATTTCCTTTCCGTCCTTTCTCTTCTTTTTCTTCTTCCAAGCTCTTCTTTTGGGCACATTGAGTTTATAACAGCTTCCAGACCCAACACAAGGCCACATCCAAGGAAACCATGAGATTTATCCTGGCAGTCCTTTCTCGTTTGCTCCTCTGAAAAATGAGAGTAATAATTTCTGCCCCATCTATTGCGTTGTAAGAGTGTCAACAACATTGTGGGTGAGAGTTCTTTACAAACAGTCCCCCAGTGACTAAACTTTCAGTTTACTATGTAACTCTTGTATTTCATCTTACTAGCTAGGACTAGATGCTCACAATTTGCAAATAGGTCATTATTTTTATAAAAATATGTTTCTGTGGAGCTTTTTCCTCTTGCCGATTTTAGGTAAAATGATTAGGTAGATTGATATTCTCAAAAAGTTCCCTGCTTAGTCATGGAGTCCCTGCATGGTGATGTCAAGATGCTAGAAGATATGGTTTTAAGGCCGTGTCCAAGCTTGTATGCAGCTTCCCTGCACTGCACGGGCTGGACTCCGGGGCCGGTGCACAGGGAGGGCGTCTGTGCGGAAATAGGCCACGCTGTCCCCTTTCCTTCCACCCGTGCCTCCTGTCATTGTTGTTCAGCTGCTCAGTCACGTCTGACTCTTTGCCACCCCGTGGACTGCCGCACGCTAGGCTCCCATGTCCTTCACCACCTCCCGGAGCTTGCTCATACTCATGTCCACTGAGATGGTGATGCCATCCAAGCATCTCATCCTTGTCACCACCTTCTCCTCTGCCTCCCGGACCAGGGGCAACAACCACTCACAGAAAAGCACCCCCTTGACTAGAATGGCCTATACACCCTGCCCCCGGGGAGGGGAGAGCCGTGTTAGAGACACAGTAACAGCCTCCTACACACACATCAGCCGTAATTTGCAAGCTGCTTCATCGAATATGGAAAAAAGACAAAGGAAGAAACATTTGATTTATGAGGATTTTATCGGGATCCACTGGCAGTCACTGTGCAGTCGCCCTATGCGTCTTCTGTTTAAGTCCCCAACAAGTCCTGGGAGAAGATGCTTTGCTCAGGCGCTTCTCAGGGCTGGCAAGTCTGGGGGCTCAGCTCAGTCAGAGGGCATGAGGGGGCACCCCGTTGTCTGACTCACAGTTCAAAGGCACCAGCTCTCCACGCAGCAGCCCCTCTCCACGTGGGGGTTCATTAAAGGAGACAGTGACTGTCTTTGGGACCCTCTTTTTTTCCCCAAAGGCTTTGAACTAACGTTTTATATCAGTTCTCTTGCCTTTGTACCAGACAACTGTTTTTCTCAGAACACAGTTTGGAGGTTATGCGGCTTTTCCAAAACTCAGGGTAGAAACCGTGGTACCCAGTGACATGCCCATGGATTCTCACTTCCTCCTTATTTCACTTTCTTAAAAAAATCCTTTGAAGTCACTGGGTACCTTCCTTCAAGCTCTGCTTGACTAATACTATTAAGAAACCTGATTCTGACAATGTCAGAGTCCTCTCTCGGACTAAATTACAGCAACAATGGTGGGCAGGGGCCTGTGATCTGTAATAAGGCCAGGTTTTCACTAGACTATGAAGAAAAAGAGAAAAAAAAACAACAACATTTTATTGCTAACATCAAAGAAAAGATCGTCTTCACTTTCTCCTCATCTTTAATATTTTAAAGTTTCCAAATGTTGCATTTTGAATTGAAGATTCCAATCATTACTGTGAAGAGGAGACAAGCCATAGAGGAAAACATTTGAATTTATCTCACTATGTTTGGGGATCTCACTATATTTGCAGAAGTCTTTCTATGAGCAGAGCATTTTGCTAGGGGAATGAAACTCTAAAAGACATGTTTGGTTACTATGCCCATTTGAGAGATAAGGAAACTGAGACTTAAAGACAGACTGACTTAGATCTAATAAAGATAATGTGATGTGTTAATAAATAGGCCATAGCTAGTCATAGCTGGTAGATCTGTGATTGGTAAACAGATATCCCAGAGTTCCCTTTCTTGATCATCCTGCTATATTTTCTTTTTTAAAAACTTATTTTATTGAAGTATAGTTGATTTTCAGTGTTGTATTAGTATCCAGTTACAGCAAAGTGCCTCAGTTTTATATACATATCAGATCAGATCAGATCAGTCGCTCAGTCGTGTCCGACTCTTTGCGACCCCATGAACTGCAGCACGCCAGGCCTCCCTGTCCATCACCAACTCCCGGAGGTCGCTCAGACTCACATCCATCGAGTCAGTGATGCCATCCAGCCATCTCATCCTCTGTCATCCCCTTCTCCTCCTGCCCCCAATCCCTCCCAGCATCAGAGTCTTCTCCAATGAGTCAACTCTTCGCATGAGGTGGCTAAAATACTGGAGTTTCAGCTTTAGCATCATTCCTTCCAAAGAAATCCCAGGGCTGATCTCCTTCACAATGGACTGGTTGGATCTCCTTGCAGTCCAAGGGACTCTCAAGAGTCTTCTCCAACACCACATTTCAAAAGCATCAATTCTTCGGCGCTCAGCCTTCTTCACAGTCCAGCTCTCACATCCATACATGACCACAGGAAAGACCATAGCCTTGACTAGGCGAACCTTTGTTGGCAAAGTAATGTCTCTGCTTTTGAATATGCTATCTAGGTTGGTCATAACTTTCCTTCCAAGGAGTAAGCGTCTTTTAATTTCATGGCTGCAGTCACCATCTGCAGTGATTTTGGAGCCCAGAAAAAGAAAGTCTGACACTGTTTCCACTGTTTCTCCATCTATTTCCCATGTAGTGATGGGACCAGATGCCATGATCTTCGTTTTCTGAATGTTGAGCTTTAAGCCAACCTTTTCACTCTCCACTTTCACTTTCATCAAGAGGCTTTTTAGCCCCTCTTCACTTTCTGCCATAAGAGTGGTGTCATCTGCATATCTGAGGTTATTGATATTTCTCCCAGCAATCTTGATTCCAGCTTGTGTTTCTTCCAGTCCAGCGTTTCTCATGATGTACTCTGCATATAAGTTAAATAAACATGGTGACAATATACAGCCTTGACGTACTCCTTTTCTTATTTGGAACCAGTCTGTTGTTCCATGACCAGTTCTAACTGTTGCTTCCTGACCTGCATACAGATTTCTCAAGAGGCAGATCAGGTGGTCTGTATTCCCATCTCTTTCAGAATTTTCCACAGTTTATTGTGATCTACACAGTCAAAGGCTTTGGCATAGTCAATAAAGCAGAAATAGATGTTTTTCTGAAACTCTCTTGCTTTTTCCATGATCCAGCAGATGTTGGCAATTTGATCTCTGGTTCCTCTGCCTTTTCTAAAACCAGCTTGAACATCAGGAACATATACAAAGGTCTTCCCTGGTAGCTCAGATGGTAAAGCGTCTGCCTACAATGCGAGAGACCTGGGTTCGATACGTGGGTCTGGAAGATCCCCTGGAGAAGGAAATGGCAACCCATTCCAGGACTCTTGCCTGGAAAATCCCATGGACTGAGGAGCCTGGTAGGCTACAGTCCATGGGGTCGCAAAGAGTCAGACACGACTGAGTGACTTCACTTCACTTCATATATATATATATATATATATATATACACACACACACACATATGTTAATATATTCCTTTTTTATTCTCCTCAATTATGGTTTATCCCAGGATATTAGTTCCCTGTGCTATACAGTAGGACCTTCTTGTTTAATATTTAATAGTTTGCATTTGTGTACTCAGTCATTAAGTCATGTCTGACTCTTAACAATCCTATGGACTGTGGCCCTCCAGGCTCCTCTGTCCATAGGATTTCCCAGGCAAGAATACTAGAGTAGGTTCCCATTTCCTTCTCCAGAGGATCTTCCTGACCCAGGGGTTGAACCCGTGGCTCCTGCCAGATCTCCTGCATTGCAGGCAGAGTCTTAACCACTGAGCCACCTGGGAAGCCATGCTAATCCCAAACTGCCTCATCCGTCCCTCCCTCGTCACCCCGTCCCCTTGGCAACCACCATCTGTTCTCAATGTTTGTGTCTGTTTCTGTTTCATGATATTTGTGTCATATTTTCGATTCCACATGTAAGTGACATCTGTGGTGTGTGTCTTTCCACTGCTGTATTTTCTGTCTTCACCTTTGATTCATTATCTAGCATAAATTCTTCAAATAGTTGTCTCACTTGCCCTCTGGCACACACTGCACCAACATTTGTTGATATGATCATCGGAAAACTCCCATCTAAACTTTACTCATCCTTTAAGGATGGATAGGTTAGGGTTGTAAACACCTATGAGTAACAGAAAACCTGGCCAGCGCTGGCATGCTTGATCACATACCCAGTCAGTGGTCAAGGGGTGGGAGGCAGGAGCCCATTACCTGTGTTTAAAGTCCATCTTTTTCCACTGACTGAATGAGTCATTTGCATGAGTTGTTCAACCCTTCCATGCCTCAATCTCCTCATCTAAAAACTGGGATGACAAAGGTACTTACTTTTTAAAGTTCCCATGAGGATTAACTATGAATTCAAGTTTAACTATGAATTAAACTGCTCAGAACATTTTAAAAAAAGAAAAGTCGCCATTCTGTTTCTCTCCTGGAGAGACAAGCCCAGATGGGGCAAGCCCATCACCATACCATCTGACCAGCCCAGATGGGGCAACCCCATTACCATACCATCCAGGGCTCATGTTTCTCCTGTCTTCCTGGTCTTACTGCTCATTCTCAGTCTCACAAAACGTGAGTGCTTCCTTCTGCATTCCAGGTAGGAAGGAAGAGAAATGGCAAGGGGCAAGAGGACTTCTTCTTGGGGCATTTTGACGTTTACGTGGGAAGAGAAGGCCCCCAAAAGGACTGTCTCCAACAGCTTGTCAGCAAAAATTATGTCCTATAGCCATGCCTTGCTCCCACGGTGCTGGGGAGTTCAGTGGCATGTTTTCCTACCTCTCCTGTGGAGGAAGGCAGGGGAACTGTAGCTGGGAATGGTTGTTGGGTGAATTGATCTCAGTTTTTGCTGTTTTTCACTCACTCAGTCGTGTTCAGCTCTTTGAAACCCTAGGGACTGCAGTGTGCCAGGCTCCCCCTGTCCTCCACTGTCTCCTGGAGTTTGCTCAAATTCACATCCACTAAGTTGGTGATGGTATCTAACCATCTCATCTTTTGCTGCCCCCTTCTCCTTTTATCTTCAATCATTCCTAGCATCAGGGTCTTTTCCAATGAATTGGCTCTTCCCATCAGGTAGCCAAAGTACTGGAGCTTCAGCTTCAGCATCAGTCCCTCCACTCAATATTCAGGGTTGATTTCATTTAGGATTGACTAGTTTGATCTCCTTGCTGTCCAAAGGACTCTCAAGAGTTATTCCCAGCAAACTCCTTCACCGCAGTGAGGCTGTGATCCATGAAGGAGGAGCTAACCCTGGGGACACCCAGAAGACCCAGCTCACCTCCCACCTGCTTGTCCTCTCTCGTTACCAACTTATCAAACGTGACTTACTATTCTGTTGGACCTAATTTATGGTTCTCTCTGCCTGGGAACATACATCTTCATGTTGGTTTTTTCTCATCCTTCAGTTTGCACTGAGTGCCTTCTCCTGGGGAAGGAATTCTCTAGTGAATGAATCCAGGTCTCACCTCTTACCCTCTTTTTTGTACTCTGTGTATTTCCTTCATGATGCTTAATTCAAAGGGCAGGGTACGAGGGATGATTTTTTTTTTAATATATTCTTGACAAGCAGAGTTTTCTCCCTTCCCGTGGTACCCGATTATGTCCTCTGTTATGAGGGTAGGATGCGGTCCCCTTGGGAGGGAGGAGGTTGTACTTGAGAGTCCATGTCAAAGAGAACAGAAGGCAGAGAGCCACCCTCTTCCTGCCACAGTGATACACTGGAAGAAAAAAGGACATGAGAGTAGAACCAAGAGGCTGGACATCATGGCAGAGTTGCCCAAGAACAGTGGGGTCAGTGGCCCAATTTCAGAGGATGGTCTAAGAAGATGGCATGGCTCTTGTTGAAATCCCAAATCCAACACATCCCTAATCCCACCAGGTCAGCCAGCATCACTCAATACCCAGGAAAGTAGCTGGATTGCGTTCAATGAATGAATTTTTTTGAGTGACATATTGTGACACAGCTGTAAAGAGCAATATTGCATAGGAACCTGGAATGTCAGGTCCATGAATCAAGGCAAATTGGAAGTGGTCAGACAAGAGATGGCAAGAGTGAATGTCGACATTCTAGGAATTAGCGAACTAAAATGGACTGGAATGGGTGAATTTAACTCGGATGACCATTATATCTACTACTGCGGGCAGGAATCCCTCAGAAGAAATGGAGTGGCCATCATGGTCAACAAAAGAGTCCGAAATGCAGTACTTGGATGCAATCTCAAAAACGATAGAATGATCTCTGTTCGTTTCCAAGGCAAACCATTCAATGTCACAGTAATCCAAGTCTATGCCCCAACCAGTAACGCCGAAGAAGCTGAAGTTGAAAGGTTCTATGAAGACCTACAAGACCTTTTAGAACTAACACCCAAAAAAGATGTCCTTTTCATTATAGGGGACTGGAATGCAAAAGTAGGAAGTCAAGAAACACCTGGAATAACAGGCAAATTTGGCCTTGGAATACGGAATGAAGCAGGGCAAAGACTAATAGAGTTTTGCCAAGAAAATGCACTGGTCATAGCAAATACCCTCTTCCAACAACACAAGAGAAGACTCTATACATGGACATCACCAGATGGTCAACACTGTAATCAGATCGATTATATTCTTTGCAGCCAAAGATGGAGAAGCTCTATACAATCAGCAAAAACAAGACCAGGAGCTGACTGTGGCTCAGACCATGAACTCCTTATTGCCAAATTCAGACTGAAATTGAAGAAAGTAGAGAAAACTACTAGACCATTCAGGTATGACCTAAATCAAATCCCTTATGATTATACAGTGGAAGTGAGAAATAGATTTAAGGGCCTAGATCTGATAGATAGAGTGCCTGATGAACTATGGAATGAGGTTCGTGACATTGTACAGGAGACAGGGATCAAGACCATCCCCACGGAAAAGAAATGCAAAAAAGCAAAATGGCTGTCTGGGGAGGCCTTACAAATAGCTGTGAAAAGAAGAGAAGCGAAAAGCAAAGGAGAAAAGGAAAGATATAAACATCTGAATGCAGAGTTCCAAAGAATAGCAAGAAGAGATAAGAAAGCCTTCTTCAGTGATCAATGCAAAGAAATAGAGGAAAACAACAGAATGGGAAAGACTAGGGATCTCTTCAAGAAAATCAGAGATACCAAAGGAACATTTCATGCAAAGATGGGCACAATAAAGGACAGAGATGGTGTGGATCTAACAGAAGCAGAAGATATCAAGAAGAGGTGGCAAGAATACACAGAAGAACTGTACAAAAAAGAGCTTCAAGACCCAGATAATCATGATGATGTGATCACTGACCTAGAGCCAGACATCTTGGAATGTGAAGTCAAATGGGCCTTAGAAAGCATCACTACGAACAAAGCTAGTGGAGGTGATGGAATTCCAGTGGAGCTATTCCAAATCCTGAATGATGATGCTGTGAAAGTGCTACACTCAATATGCCAGCAAATTTGGAAAACTCAGCAGTGGCCACAAGATTGGAAAAGGTCAGTTTTCATCCCAATCTCAAAGAAAGGCAATGCCAAAGAGTGCTCAAACTACCGCACAATTGCACTCATCTCACACACTAGTAAAGTAATGCTCAAAATTCTCCAAGCCAGGCTTCAGCAATATGTGAACCGTGAACTTCCTGACGTTCAAGCTGGTTTTAGAAAAGGCAGAGGAACCAGAGATCAAATTGCCAACATCCACTGGATCATCGAAAAAGCAAGAGAGTTCCAGAAAAACATCTATTTCTGCTTTATTGACTATGCCAAAGCCTTTGACTGTGTGGATCACAATAAACTATGGAAAATTCTGAAGAGATGGGAATACCAGACCACCTGATCTGCCTCTTGAGAAATCTGTATGCAGGTCAGGAAGCAACAGTTAGAACTGGTCATGGAACAACAGACTGGTTCCAAATAGGAAAAGGAGTACGTCAAGGCTGTATATTGTCACCATGTTTATTTAACTTATATGCAGAGTACATCATGAGAAATGCTGGACTGGAAGAAACACAAGCTGGAATCAAGATTGCCGGGAGAAATATCAATAACCTCAGATATGCAGATGACACCACCCTTAGGGCAGAAAGTGAAGAGGGGCTAAAAAGCCTCTTGATGAAAGTGAAAGTGGAGAGTGAAAAGGTTGGCTTAAAGCTCAACATTCAGAAAACGAAGATCATGGCATCTGGTCCCATCACTGCATGGGAAATAGATGGGGAAACAGTGGAAACAGTGTCAGACTTTGTTTTTCTGGGCTCCAAGATCACTGCAGATGGTGACTGCAGCCATGAAATTAAAAGACGCTCACTCCTTGGAAGGAAAGTTATGACCAACCTAGATAGCATATTCAAAAGCAGAGACATTACTTTACCAACAAAGGTTCGCCTAGTCAAGGCTATGGTCTTTCCTGTGGTCATGTATGGATGTGAGAGCTGGACTGTGAAGAAGGCTGAGCGCCGAAGAATTGATGCTTTTGAACTGTGGTGTTGGAGAGGACTCTTGAGAGTCCCTTGGACTGCAAGAAGATCCAACCAGTCCATTCTGAAGGAGATCAATCCTGGAATTTCTTTGGAAGGAATGATGCTAAAGCTGAAACTCCAGTATTTTAGCCACCTCATGCAAAGAGTTGACTCATTGGAGAAGACTCTGATGCTGGGAGGGATTGAGGGCAGGAGGAGAAGGGGACGACAGAGGATGAGATGGCTGGATGGCATCACTGACTCCATGGATGTGAGTCTGAGTGACCTCCGGGAGCTGGTGATGGACAGGGAGGCCTGGCGTGCTGCGGTTCATGGGGTCGCAAAGAGTCGGACACGACTGAGCGACTGATCTGATCTGATCTGATTGTGACACAATTGTGAGTATCCCCTATTTTGGTAAGATTTGAGACCTGGACCTCACTGCTATGATGTGATGTCTTACTCTATCAAAAGCAATGACTCTCCAGGGTGGAGACCGCCTCTTCCCTCTTTGTATCTTCTCTAGGGCCCTCTGCCAAGGGACTCCATGGGTATTTGTTAATGGATTAAATAGGGGCTAAAGATAAACATGACAGAATCAGGATGAAACAAAGGATGATAAGCCCCAAGGTTTCTAGTATATTTCTTTCCAAATGGGCCATACAGCTCAGCAGAGAAGAGAGATGCTTGTAGATGGTGATTGCAGATACACAGAAGGTGTGCTGCCTTCTGTGTTTTTGTGCTCCTTTAATATAGAAGAATAGCCATGAAAGTAATAAGATTCCCAGAGGACATCCAAGATAAGAACATCAGTATTTAACCTTAAGAAACAGGGCTTTGTGCTGAGATAATGGCTGTGTCATACGCATCCGTACCAGGGAATCTAATTCGGTCTCTTGAAATCTTGATTAAATTTCTGGGTTTCATTCTGTCTCCCTAACCATAGGTTTACCTGGAATTTTTTTTTTTTCAGCCATTTGCTTGGTAGAAACTGAGGTCTTTTATCCCTGCCTAATACATTCATTTTTTCCAAATTATGTAGACATTCAATCAGCTTCCAGAATCAGCTCTCATGCTCTCCTTGTCATCTGTTCTGTTCAAATAGCTCCATCAGGCCCCCAGGCACCCAGAAGCACTGAGTTTCCACCTCCATCCCTGGCTGGCATGTGGCCTCCAGCACAGAAACTTTTGTGATGTTCAGTTTACAGAAGTAAAAGGACTCACAGTACCTTCCCTAACTGACTTATAAATGTATCAGGAGGATGAAAGGAGATGTATGTAAAACCCTTTGTATAGCAAAAAGTGGTATACAGATGAAATGATTATATCTTATAAATAGTATCGTGAGCCTGCCTTTATCCCTCTGTTACAGGAAAAAATACTGAGGGCAGAAAGACCCATAAATTCATCACTACTCTGGGTTAAACCTAGTGTATTGAACCCACCCGTGCACCTTTGCCTCCTCCTGAAAGCCCAGATAATGATAATCATGTGTGACAACACACAGAATCTAAATTGGACTTCTGTTGTATTCTCACCATCAGTTTATTTTTTAGCAGTTTAATGGGCACATTTTAGCGTCTTCTATTTTGTATGGAATTAGATCCTCCCCTTCAAATGCTGTAATTAGCATCACTTAAAATAAGACTTGAGAATAAAATACGGAAATCTTTTTAAAAAGGGATAAGGTTAGGGGGAAAGAAGTAAATCACAAAGATGATAAATGGGAGGGGCGCAAGGGCAACAAAATTTTGAAAATGGAAAAGCAGAAAGAAGAATGACAATCTACCCAGTAGAACAAGGACAGACACTATGTCAGCATTCAAGAAATTAGAGAAGGACCTGAAGTCCCAAAGGATTTAGGAAGCAGGGGTCTAGGTGGGCTGCAAGCAGATGGATTGGTTAAAAGTTTGCTCAACTATAGTAACAACCCTCTCAATCAAACCATCCTTTGTCCGTTCACCCAGGTGATGGCCTCTCGTCGGTTCTGGGGGAAGACTGGAGGGTCAGACTCAGGCAAGGTGGTGGCAGGAGGTGACACTGCCTGAGGACATCCAGCACCACTGAGGTTGGGAGCCCCAGGCTGAAAATGGAGTTTAAGGAACCGTGTAAATACTGAATTTTGAAACACCGAAACCATTTTTTCCCACTCAGCTCCTAGAACACTTGATGACCAGGCTTTTACCCTCCAGACAGGATACTCTTCTCTAAACAATCTGACCAGCCCAGGAGACACGCCCTGCAGTCTGACATTGAAATTGTCCAGTGAAACCAACCAGGGGCTCACCGAACTTGACAAGCCTCACCCACCGGCTTGGAACTTCCCCTCAGCCTCCTAATACCCCATTGTTTCTCTTTTATCTGTTTAGAGCTCTACTGAGGTATAACTACGATCATAAGATAAAACCCCAGTTTTAAAAATGAGTAGAGAACACCAGCAAATAGGGGAAAACCTCTACTAAGAAACCCATCAGTAATAATGAGAAAAATAACCCAGGTATGGGACAGAAACATGAAATCTACCAAAAAAAAAAATATATCATGACCTCCATGGTAATCTGGTGGTTAAGACTCCATGCTCTCAAGGCAGGGGGCTCAGGTTTGATCCCTGGTCGGGAAAGATCCCACATGCTTTGGTCTGATGTGGCCGAAAAAAAAAAAAAAAATTCTGTGAATAACATCCTTGGGGTAATGAGATAGCACTTCTTTAAAATAACAGGATGCTGTAGAGAAAGAATATCTAGAGAATAAAAATGAACTCTGAGAAATAAAAAATATAATAGCAGAAATGAAAGATTCAGTAGAAAGGATGAAAAATAAAACTGATGAATTTATTCATTAAAGTAAAACAAATTTCATTTCCATTAATGTAGAACAAAAAAGACAAGGAGATGAGAAATAGGGGAAAAGATGAGAAAATAGTTATTTTCCAGGAATAGTTATTTTCCAGAAAATGAAGCTCTAAGGGAAAAGAAAAAACAGTGGGAAAGAAATAATCAGGAAATAAACCAAGAAAATTTCCCAGGAAAGAAGGTCCTCCAGATTGAAACTGTTCTTTGAGTGTACAGCATAATCAAGGAAAATCAATCCAAACCACAGCACATTACTGTGAAATTTCAGAACAATGGGATCAAGAAAATACCCCTGCAAGCTTCCAGACAGGAAGAAATGGCTTCAGAAAATGGACCGTTGAAGCAGAATGACTTCAACTTCTCAGTAGCGCTCAGGAGGCTGGAAAACAACAGAGCAGAGCTATCAACATTCCGAAAACAAATTATTTCCTATTTGGAATGCATTCTCTGCCATACTGCAGTAAACTATGAGGTCAAAAGAAAAACTTGAGTATGCAAAGTTTCAGAAAAAATTAACTCCTTCTGAGGAAACTGCAGACAGATAAGCAAACCAATAATTTAAAATGCATAGAAT
The DNA here is from genome assembly GCA_935064755.1 of Tragelaphus eurycerus. Taxonomy (NCBI): domain Eukaryota; kingdom Metazoa; phylum Chordata; class Mammalia; order Artiodactyla; family Bovidae; genus Tragelaphus; species Tragelaphus eurycerus. Next base: position 23,430,489 of record CAKXYN010000023.1, read on the forward strand.
TGGAGAACAAGAGAAGCAATAGAGAAGGACAGACTTCTCAGGATTAAAGCATCAGGAGATCACAAGAGAACATCTGTGTAGAAGATCCAGAGAAGGATGCACAAAGTCAAGAGTCCAAGAGGAATGTCTGCAAGGAGATGAAATTAATAAAACACTGCTGTTGTTCTGTCGCCAGCTCATGTCCGACACTTTGCAACCCCATGGACTGCAGCACTCCAGGCTTTTCTGTGCTTCACCATTTTTAAACATACTGGGAGGAGATTTAGATATTTGTAGGTAGAGTTTGGAATGAATTGGTAATATAAATTAGATAAATAGAAAATTAAGCCAGCAAAAAAACAAGTCTTATTAGTTGAGGTCGATACAAAGATAGATTGGAATTTCCCAGGTGGCTTAGCAGGTAAAGAATCTGCCTGCAATGCAAGAGACTCAGGAGGTGCGGGTTCAGTCCCTGGGTTGGTAAAACTGCCTGGAGGAGGGCATGGCAACCCACTCCAGTGTTTTTGCCTGGAGAATCCCCATGGACAGAGGAGCCTGGTGGGCTACAGTCCATGGATGGAAAAGAGTCGGACATGACTGAAGCAGCTGAGCACTAGTGCACAAAGATAAATTATATAAATTTAGTATTTAACTTAATCAGATTAGATAGCTTTAGAGTTTCTTAAATTCATATAATCAAAGTTACCTCAAGTTTAAGGAACTAAAAGTCATAGTTGTACTTTTAAGAAAATGAACATGATTTTAAAAAGCAAGTTGCCAAAAAGAGAGATCAAGTTAGTGTTATATTTTTATCCTTTTTAATTTTACATTTCCAATTGCCTAATTTAAATTTTCTTACTTAACTACCTTGGCATATGTCTAAAATATGCTTTTTTTTAACCCCCTTGAAATTTCCTCTTATGTTTACTACTACATGTATAAATATTAGATGTAGTTCGTTTATGCACATTTTCTTCTTTGTGCCTTGGAACTGAATTGCAGATGTCCTATAAAGGGGTACATGTATGATTACAGAAAATTATTCTATTGAAAATAACAGTCGTTTTTATAATGATGTAAATCGGAGAAAGCAAAAGAGATTGAGGTTGGAAAAACAGATGTATTCACTAAAAACTACTGTGGGCACATGGTGAACTAGATTTTAGCAAGATTCAAATAATGCAATCAGTGGGAATTTGACTGGTCCATGGAGTTGTCAGAGGCGTGGGGGATGTAAACGTAATAGCTGGAAATTTGTTGTGGACACGAGGCTATTAAGCTTGTCTACTGCTGCATTCACTATGGTAGTAAAAACTATTATTAAATAACTGATTTTATAGCAACTGTTAAAATTATTTGGCCGAAGTATAAATTAAAGTTCATGATGGATGCAAATGTATGCCTTAAAATGTATAATACTAATTTAGGTTCCTTTCCCATTTTAAAATAACCACCCAGACAGAAAGAACAGTGAGTACCAAAATAAGAGTAAATTAATAAGGCTGCCAGGAAGGCTTCACAAAAGTCTGAAACACTCAATGTGACTTTTATTTTCAAACACAGAATCCCACAGTTATAGGAGATCTTGTGTCCCTGGCTGAGTGCACACAATCAGAAATGGGGTGACACGTGTGAAATTCTGAGAAACTGTTATGGGCACAAATGATGGGTCTGGTTCCCCAGGGCCTCCTGTGTCACAGGCAGATGTGCTGTGGGTGGGGTACCTCCTGCACATCTGGAGAGGCAAAATCATAACTGATCAGCCCACAGGCGTTGGTTCATCTTTTTAGCCTTTGTTTCTACCTACATCATCCCTTCCCTAGCAGTCCCTGAAATAAAACGTCAATTTATAAGACAGAATTCCAGAGCAAAAGAAAGGGCTTGTTGAGTGTCACAGGCAATGCATCAGGGAAAATTTTTAGGAATGAGATTTCCAGGTCCTCCCTGTAATTACAGTCCCTAAAGCTGAAGGTGGGGGTGGGGCATTTCCCAAAGCTCCTGATGTGGTTGAATTTGGGGGCCAGGCTGAGTTGAGAGCAGCAATTACTCCTGTGTCACCCAACTCTGGTATCTAGCAAAGGATCAGATCAGATCAGATCAGTCGCTCAGTCGTGTCCGACTCTTTGCGACCCCATGAACCGCAGCACGCCAGGCCTCCCTGTCCATCACCAGCTCCCGGAGGTCACTCAGACTCACATCCATGGAGTCAGTGATGCCATCCAGCCATCTCATCCTCTGTTGTCCCCTTCTCCTCCTGCCCTCAATCCCTCCCAGCATCAGAGTCTTCTCCAATCAGTCAACTCTTCACATGAGGTGGCCAAAGTACTGGAGTTTCAGCTTTAGCATCATTCCTTCTAAAGAAATTCCAGGATTGATCTCCTTCAGAATGGACTGGTTGGATCTTCTTGCAGTCCAAGGGACTCTCAAGAGTCTTCTCCAACACCACAGTTCAAAAGCATCAATTCTTCGGTTCTCAGCCTTCTTCACAGTCCAGCTCTCACATCCATACATGACCACAGGAAAGACCATAGCCTTGACTAGACAGACCTTTGTTGGTAAAGTAATGTCTCTGCTTTTGAATATGCTATCTAGGTTGGTCATAACTTTCCTTCCAAGGAGTAAGCGTCTTTTAATTTCATGGCTGCAGTCACCATCTGCAGTGATTTTGGAGCCCCCCAAAAATAAAGTCTGACACTGTTTCCCCATCTATTTCCCATGCAGTGATGGGACCAGATGCCATGATCTTCGTTTTCTGAATGTTGAGCTTTAAGCCAACCTTTTCACTCTCCACTTTCACTTTCATCAAGAGGCTTTTTAGCCCCTCTTCACTTTCTGCCATAAGAGTGGTGTCATCTGCATATCTGAGGTTATTGATATTTCTCCCGGCAATCTTGATTCCAACTTGTGTTTCTTCCAGTCCAGCGTTTCTCATGATGTACTCTGCATATAAGTTAAATAAACATGGTGACAATATGCAGCCTTGACATACTCCTTTTCCTATTTGGAACCAGTCTGTTGTTCCATGACCAGTTCTAACTGTTGCTTCCTGACCTGCATACAGATTTCTTAAGAGGCAGATCAGGTGGTCTGGTATTCCCATCTCCTTCAGAATTTTCCATAGTTTATTGTGATCCACACAGTCAAAGGCTTTGGCATAGTCAATAAAGCAGAAATAGATGTTTTTCTGGAACTCTCTATACGTTTGAGGATGGATCAATTTTAAGGAATACTTTAAAAGATATGTACGATTTGGAAAGAAAAAATTCTCAGGCATATAAAATATGTTGGAAGCTGCTCTGGGATCTAAAATCTGTGTTTTAAAAATTAATCTGTCTTGGGGACTTCCCTGGAAGTCCAGTGGTTAAGACTTCATGTTTCCAATACAGTGGGTGTGGGTTCCATCCCTGGTCAGGGAACCAGGATCCCACAGGTTGCATGGCACAGCCAAAAGAAAAAAATTAATCTGTCTGATCATCACTTGGAGAGGTCTGTAAAAAGATAAATTACTGAAGTCTCCTTCTTAACTACCAAGTCTAAATTTCTCAGAATAGAGCCTGGGACTTCGTATCATTTAAAATGTTGAAGACACATCTTTATGACTTAGGAATTTTAATTTTGTTCACTAAGGGTCCTTGTAATACTTCCTCAGGTCGAATAGTCTCCTGTCATTCATCACCTGGATCCTGTCCTTTGGACCAAAACAAGTTGACCTGGTTCTTACTGCAAGTATAGCAACTGCTTTGGGTTGAGGGGCTTGGTTATCTCCCTGGTTCTGGACTCTGTTGGTCACCAGACAACCAAGATTCAGTGAACTCTTCTGGCAACTTGAAAACATTTTTGGCCCATGTTGATCTAGCTGTTAACCAAAAATAACTTTTTTTCGCCTTCCCTCATCTTGAGTTTGTAGACTTGAATGTGAACCTAATACAGAAGCCATTTAACTTTGGTTTCACTCGATTTAGAACCAGCTTGAGGGGATTCATTTTAGATTCTATCACTCAGTATATTCATCTCTGTCTCTTCCAGCTCATGTCATACTTGAATTTGACACACATGTCATTCTGGCCTGATTGAAGTTACTAATAAACACATCAGGTGAAAGACAGCCTTTGGCAAATCTTCCAAAGACCTCCCTCTGGATAAACATGGTTCATCACTCTCTTCAATCTAATTTTCACCTGGCCATACACCCAACAGGTATTCAGCTGTTCAGCCCAGATTTTTCCACCTTGTTAGTAGAAACACTATAAAACACTTTTTTGAAAGCTACCTTCTTGAAATTCAATCTTGAAATTTACTTTGTTTCATGGTCCCACATTTCTCTATCTGTGACATGTATTTCACTTTATATGCTCAGAATATCTTATACCAAATATTTTAATTGTTGACAGATCATTGCCCATTTTACAACTTAACTCTTTTCTCTTACTTTCTCTTCATAGGAGAACTTTACCAGTGTGAACTTTCTTATGATTCTTTTTTCTAAGCTTCCATCAGTAGACACTGTCTCTCCTCACAGCAAGACGCTAGCAGGTCCAAAGGTTATGGTGTCTGGCAGAAATTCACCAAGGTACCACATTTCAATTGCTTCAGCACATTTCAATTAGGAAACCTCTGAAGTGAGAAAGGAAAAGAAATAGAGTAAGAGTCAGGTGAAGTGGAAAGAAAAACAGCACAGAAGGAGGGGATGAGAAACATCTCTGGACAATGGAAAAAGCAAACAAAATACCAGGAATTCTCAGAAACAACCTGATTCTACCTTTGATCATAAAATGCACACATGGATATTCCAAAGCATCGGCTTTGAGTAGAAAATTTCCAATCCCCTAGATTATGAAATGAGACCAATCTGAGATACTATTTCAGAAGATGTATTCTAATAGTGGAGACAAATTTTATATTGGTCTATTTGTAGACCAAAAAAAATCTGTCTTAAGCAAAAAGGGAATTTAAAAGCTAAAAGAACCTGTAGTCCAGAGGCTGGCCTCGCCTGGGGCCTGGCTGAATCCTGAAAGAATGTCAGCAGATCCTGTCTCTTTCTCTGTTCTGCTCCACTTCTTCCTGCTATTCCCTTCTCAGGCAAAAAGTCTACAGGCTCGCCCACCGGAAGCCTAAGTCCAGAATGAAAGAGACACGTTTCCTCTCTTTAACTCTGCCCACATGTAGCAGGCTGAGTAATGGACACTCGAAGATGAAAGGTCCTCACCCCTTGGACCAGTATGTGTCATCGTATAAGGTCTTTGAAGATATGAGTAGGTTAAGAACCTAGAGATTATCCTGGATTATCTAGGTGGACCTCAGATGCAATAATAAGTGTCCTTCCAAGAGGAAGCAGAGGAAGACAGCACACACACAGAAGAAGAAGAGGCCACGGCAGGGGTGGGGTGGGGCAGGTGGGAGGTGATGCAGCCAGGTGTCCAGGAACGCTGGCAGCCACCCGAGGGACTGCGGCCCTGCTGACACTTGGACTGTGGCTCAGGGAAGTAGATCTCAGACTCCAGCCTCATGGACTGAAAGAGAGCACGTTTCTGTTTTCATCCACCAGGTTTGTGTTCAGTGGTTACAGCAGGCGCCGCAGGAAGCTAATATGTCAGATAAAGCAGTTTGCTCTGGTTAGCCTACCCTAAGTCACATGACCAGCTCTGAACCAATCACTGAGCACTGACGAGTCAATCAGGTTGTTCTGCTCATCCTTGGCGCATGGGCAGAGCCTTTCAAGGGCTAATGTACTCCAAGCGCAAGAAGAGGTTTCCCCCAAAAGGGAAAGACAAGTAGAAAAGAATGAGGGTTGGAAGGGAGGGGGCTAAAGACAGCAGATATCTGCTTCCTGTTTGAAAGGAGAAGACAGAAGTGAGTACAGAGTTAACACACATAATGTTAATGCACATAAGACTTCAAACATCAGCGCACTGGAACTCGTTCTATGGCTCGGATGACAGCATCTTCCAAGGGACACACTGATATGCACAAACACCACTCGCTCAGAGCAGCTTTGTTTTTAATCCTGGTCACTTGGACCCAACAGACAAGAGTTTGAGCAAGCTCCAGGAGATAGTGAAGGTCAGGGAAGCCTGCCGAGCTGCAGTTCATGGGGTCACAAAGAGTCAGACACAACTGAGTGACTGAGCAATAACAACTGGACCTTCTCCAGCTCTAACCTTTCTCTGTTTAGAAAAGCTGGACATACAGATCACACATATTGTTCCAAACAGGTATGAGTTATGATATAAAGTTAGGGTAATATTTTGTATTTATTTTCAATGTTCTTTCTGATTACGTCTAAAACATTGCATTAACGATGTTTGCCACAGTAAGAGCTTGTGCCAGAGTCTATGATGTGTCTCCACATGACTTTTTACACCACTTCTTGCATAATAACTGCCCAGCCTTTGCAGACTGAGTCAGGAACGGCTCTGCCTCTTATGAGCTCAGGGACCTGGGCTAAGTCATTGCACTTTCCTAATGTCAGTTTCTCCACACATAAAAAGAGGATACATCATTTTACAGGATTTGTTTTGAAGATTTCCTGAAAAATAGGTGTGAAAGCATCTAACAGATGCTAGTAATATTGTGTTATTAATCTGTAATCAATAAGCACAAGTTAGATTTTATTCCTACAATTCGACCTCTTTTTATCCACACCAAAGCCCTTTCAGTGACTCATCTCCACTTGAAAAGGTCAGCCATTAAAAAGAATGGAATAATGCCATTTGCAGCAACATGGATGGACCTAGAGATAGTCAGACTGAGTGAAGCAAGTGAGACAGAGACAGAGAAATCTTGTATGATATCCCTTATATGCAGAATACAAAGAGAAATGAAACAAATGAACTGACTTACAAAACAGAAACAGACTCACCAACTTAGAGAACCAAGTTACAGTCACAATGGAAAGGGAAAAGAGGACGGAAAGGGGTAGTTACGGAGTTTGGGATGGACATGCACACACTGCTACATTTGAAATGAATAACTAACAAGGACTTACTATAGAGCACAGGGAACTCTACTCAATGTTATATGGCAGCCTGGATGGGAGGGGAGTTTGGGGGAGAATGGATACATGTATATGTATGCCTGGATGGGAGGGGAGTTTGGGGGAGAATGGATACATGTATATGTATGGCTGAGTCCCTTCCTTGTTCACCTGAAACTATCACAACAGTGTTAATCAGCTATACTCCAATATAAAATTAAAAAGTGTTTTTTTTTAAAGGTCTACATGTCATTTCTGTTTGGCTTGGCCCATATATTTGCTGGAAAGCCCAATGTCAAGTGCACATTTGGACATTTCACCATATTCTCCCCTCTTTTTTTGAAACTTTGTAAAACTGAAAATAAGACCAGGTTCAGAGTTGAACCAGGCAGAAATTTACCTGCTTGTTTATTCTCAAAGAATGACCACACTAGCAAATTGTCTCTGATAGGACCGAGTACCATAGCCCTCTCTCCTACCTGAGATGGCTCATTTGCCTTTCTTCTGAAACTGTCAGATTTTATTTGGAAGGTTTAAATTAATTGAGTCTATTAGTTTTGCTTTTGCTATTTCATTATTTACTCTCAACACTAGTAGATGAGTCAGGCATAATTTCTCTTTATGCACATTTTGCTGGAGGGAAGGGGAAAGTTGGCTTTGCTTGATCAATGGGGAAGAGAGTCCCCAGTTGGGACACAGATTAGCCCCTGATTCATTGCCCTTGAACTGATGTGTCTGGCCGGAAGCGATGCCACGGCAGCTCTGAGTTTCCGAGGGACGTTTTGGAAATTGATGGCCAGGCTAGGCAAGTTTGGGGCATTTGTATCACCCTAGGATAGCCCAGGAAGTTTAGAACTCATTTGCAGAGCCCTCATAAACATTAGATTTTTGACCATTGTTACCTAATGAATATCTACTGATATTCAGGGTATTGTCATTCCAAACATAAACCACAGCTAAAATGACTAGACTTTACTAAGCTTCAGGGACTCAGGGAGCCATAGAGATGAAATACAGAGAGATGACCTTCACAGGTATAATTGAAATGTTTGCAAAATTTAAATAATGGAAATTTACTATTTAATAGGGAATTTTACCCATCTTGTATTTATAATCTATGCCTTGTGAAGTTTCACAAGCTTTCACCTGTGAATACTATACATTCTGGAAATAGATATTCCAAACCTCCAAATTTTGAGAGTAGCAGAATTATGACTTATTAAAAAAATTTTCCTAGGCATTTAAAAAAATTTTTATACTTAACAAATGTCATATTCATAATATGAAAATTTTGCTTAATATTTTTAAGAAAGAAAGAACTTTTTTAAAGAGAAACAACAATCATGAATTTACATTGCCATTCTAGTTTTATAGTTAAAACTGGAAATATATCCAAGAACAGAAAATTGTTTAATTACAGTTTCATATTCATGAGATAGAATGCAATTATCCCTTACTTAATAAGCATTTGTATTTATGGAGAAGGGGCATTACTTTAGAAATTTATACCTATTTTTCCCAGTTATCTATTTTTTTAACATTGTTTAGCAAAGAAGTCATTCTTTTGACTCAGTTCCAGGTTTCACCAAAATCTGTAGTGTTCTAGCACCCATATTGAAAGGCTGACATGAATGAGAAGCAAGAATAACTTTAAGTAGTGAAAGTGTTAATTGCTCACTTGTGTCCAACTCTTTGCCATCCCATGAGGCTCCTCTTTCCATGGGATCTCCAGGCAAGAATACTGAAGTGGGTAGCCAATCCCTTCTCCAGGAAATTTTCCTGACCCAGGGACTGAACCCAGGTCTCTTGCCTTACAGGCAGATTCTTTACCATCTGAGCCACCAGGAAGTCCTGACATTGATTAAAAGAACACCAATTCGTGTTTTCTCTTGGCTCTTCTGACAGTTTGACTTTGCTGCTAACAGCCAACTTGATATGAAAGAGTCTTTGAATAATGAGGAACTAGTATCATGGACACAGAGACATTCAGACTACAGCCAAAAGTATCCAGAATTCACAAATGAATGTGAACAGGAGAAAGTAGAATATTCATGTTTCATCTCTGAATTTGAATAATAAAAATAAGGCTCAAATTTATCAAAATAGAAAAACTCCCTTAGGATAAAAAGTGATTGTGTAAAAGTGTGAATGACACAAAATATGGGGACTCAGCATTGAATTGTCAGCTACAAATTGGCATTTGCCATGGGCACTTGCCATCTACCTCTACAATGATTAAATCATGCTGCAGCTGCTGACTTTCAATACCCCGTCAAAGGAGTTCAGGGTGGAGAGCAGAAATGAGGCCCTCTGTGCTCTGGGGAAAACTGGCAGTACAGGTCTTCAGATGGTTAGATATTTCCAGGAGGCAATTTTAGGAGCCTGGTTCTTGCTTCTCCTCATATCTTAGAAAAGCACTAAAATCTTTCATGGAGATGATGGCTCCCTGTGAAAAGCAGAAAACCTTCTGCAAAAAGTATGTGTTGGGTTGCACATACTCCTCCACCAAAATCAGACCTGTACTGACTTATCCCCTCCCCCACTTCTTTGGAGCAGAGGTAGCTGAAATGCTGTCTCCCAGTCTATAGTCCTCATTCTACTCCAAATAAAATTTAACTCAAAATTCTCTCATTGTGCATTTTTTAAATCTACAGAACAGAGCAATTCCAATGGTTAAGTCCAGTTCTAGTGAAAGTGTGATGCATGCATGCAGTTGCCTAGTAAGCAGGCCAATTAGGAGGAGAGAGACTTTCCAGGGAGAGTTTTCTTGGGTTGTTGCCCTGTTATCTGGGTAGAGGAATTCTAGGCCCTCAAAATAAAACATTGAGTGTCTTCTGAATGTTGACCAGTGTCACCCAAGACCATGACTAGAGGCATAAGATCAGCCAGTTTCAAGGCACAGATTAGGATCGACACACAGTAATTAAAATTAGCCGATAATACAGGTTTTGTCATTTGAAGGCAAGAGACCAAAGTAACACATTTTTATTCCCTATAAAATAAGTCTTCAAAGACAGCATAATAAGCAAACGAACCAAGAAAGTTCTGAGTGTGTATAGAGACTCAAACTGAGTGAAGGTGTATTTTCTATTTAGACCCCATGAGAAAAATCCATTTACATTAATTGCACTAATGGCCATCAAAGTGTATTGGTTATAAATTTTATTCTGCCTTGGTATAAGTATTTTTAAAATTTTTTCTCATGTTTTATCACATTTGTCTACCAAGAAATGGTGGCTCAGAGGTTAAAGCATCTGCCTAGAATGCAGGAGACCTGGGTTCAATTGCTGGGTCGGGAAGATCCCCTGGAGAAGGAAATGGCAACCCACTCCAGTACTCTTGCCTGGAGAATCCCATGGAGGGAGGATCCTGGTAGGCTACTCCATGGGGTCGCAAAGAGTCGGACACAACTTCACTTTCACTTTCATTCAGATCTATGCCATTATTTTCATGGAGTTATTTGCATCAAGAAAGATCACAATTAGATATATCATGTCCTGCATTATTGCTTTTTCTTAGAGGTCCCCACCTATCAGAGGTGGAGAGTAGTTTATTTTTCTGGTTTTGTCTGTGTGGACTCTAAGCCACAGGAAAGGGATCTTAGTAATTCCTTCTCTGTGATCTGTTTAATCAGAAAAGGCCCAGGTTTGGAGAGGATGGAACACAATTTTTAACTGACTCTGACCATTTTCTGCGTTGTTCTTACAACCTTCACACCCTAACTCAGAATCTATTCTTTTCCACTTGATCAGATCTGCAAACCAGTAGACCTCTCATGTGAAATAAGAGCTCATTGCAGCACAGAGGAAAGTGTGCCGTGAGGCATGAATCCAAAGAGAAGCTTCTGTTGAGTGCAAACATTAAAAGAGATTAAACCTGACTTCCATCCCTACCACATCTGTAAAAGGCACACTTTCACCTAAGTCATCTTTTGTAATTTTAGGTCATAGTCTTTGTTACTGAAATAGGCTGAGTCATAGGCTCGGCTGGAGAGGGGCTCTTTGCTTCTTCCTGGAACAGAATCTAGAACTCATAAAGTGCCACCAGCTACTCGGTGACGCTTCCCTAGGACAAGCACATTTTTAAGACCTGTTCCAGTTGTGGGTGAGGCTTCCCTGATAGCTCAGCTGGTAAGGAATCCGCCTGCAATTTGGGAGACCTAGGTTCGATCCCTGGGTTGGGAAGATCCCCTGGAGAAGCAAAAGGCTACCCACTTCAGTTTTCTGGCCTGGAGAATTCCATGGATTGTATAGTCCATGGGGTCACAAAGAGTCAGACACAACTGAGCAACTTTCACATTCAGTCGTGGGTAACTGGGAAGACCACAAGCCTCCCGTCTCATTCATGGGAACGAGTGCGGACAGACATAGAGCTAGGATTGGTGATTTGGGGGACATCCCCGGTGGTCCAGTGGCCAAGATTTCATGCTCCCAATGCAGGGGGCCCGGACTTGATCCACGGTCAGGGAACTAGATCCCACGTGCTGCAACTAAGACCGGGCACAGCCAAATAAATAAATATTTTTTAAAAAAGAAAGACCCTTTTCTCCCCAGGCATTCACACACCTCAACACAGGATAAGCCCCAGAAAAACCTAATCAGATGTAGGAGAGAGTTCTAGAATAGTTGGGGCAGAATTACCCACTAGATAGGGCTGGTGCTTAGACTCTGTTTGTGCTGCCCAAGTGGCTCAGTGGTAAAGAACCTGCCTGCAGTGTAGGAGATTTGGGTTCAATCCCTGGGTCAGGAACATCCCCTGGAGAAGGAAATGGCAACCCACTCCAGTCTTCTTGCCTGGGAAATCCCATGGACAGAGGAGTCACTCATGCATGACTGAGACACCAACACTTTCACTTTTCTTTAGACTCTATATTAGAAATTAGTCATTATTGTATTTCTTCCCTATTTAAGACTCATACCTATCCCATTATCTTAACAAATGGATATTAGAGAAAATCTCAAAGGATCAAGTTAGGACCACTCACCATGTAACATCTGGAAGGATTTTATGACTAGTATACGTCATCTAGACTGTCTATGTTCATGTGCTACGTGTTGAAATCTCAGATATGTTAGACATGTGAATTAAGTTCATCTTTTTATTTCCAACTCTCAGTCTGCTGGGAGCAGAAACTAATCTCAGTTCATGATATTCCCCTGCCCTGCTGCTGCATAGTCATTCATTCATGTCAACTCTGTGCAACCCCACTCTGTCCATGGGGTTCTCCAGGCAAGAATAGTGGAGTGGTTTGCCATTTCCTCTTCCAGAGGATCTTCCCAACCAAGGGATCAAACCTGTGTCTCCTGCACTGGTTGGCGGGGGGAGGTGGATTTTTTACCACTAGCACCAACTGGGAAGCCCTCCAGTGCCGTGGGGTTGCACCTAAGAGTTCTAGGGACCTTGCTTGGACCTGTGCTCCCATCCACCACAGTCTCTCCAGATCTGATACTGTCTCAGGAACCTTGGGCAGGTTGTCTGTGTTGCTCTGGAATTATGGAAACCTTATGAGGTCTTTCCCCACAACTAAGACCACCCAGGAACAGGGGATGTTATGCTCCCTGCTCCGTATTGGAACTTGGCCTGGACTCATTGTGCAGTTGTTTTTCCTGTCTCTGCATTTATTAGGTGTGGAAAAATCCAAGCCCTTTCTAGTTCTCCCAGGCTTGGCCCTCACCTTGGAAGTCATATCTCTAAATACCTCCAGGAATTTTATCAAAAAACATTTCATTGCATGAAAGAAGTATAATTAACCATTTTTCGTTTGTATGTTTCGATTGCATTAATCCTTTACTGGGCTTTCCAGGTGGCTCTCGTGGTAAAGAACCTGCCTGCCAATGCAGGAGACATAAGAAACGCAGGTTGAATCCTTGGCTCAGGAAGATCCCCTGCAGGAGGGCATGGCAACCCGCTCCAGTATTCTTGCCTGGAGAATCCCACGGACAGAGTAGCCTGGTGGGCTACAGTCCATGGGGTCGCAAAGTGTCAGACACGGCTGAAACAACTTAGCTTGCATGCTTGCAATCCTTTACTATCATGTTATACTGTCTTTGTAGTAAAAGCTTCATCCATTCCATTATTATTTATTTAAGAGAATTTTCTAGAAGGGCAATTTGTGTGTCAAAGAATATGCATATTTTAAGGCTCTTCTATATGTCATCAAATCACCCTCCAGAAATTTATTTCTCAACACCAGTTTGAATGTGAATTCTCATTTCCCCACATGGTAGAAAATTCAGCAGTAAATCAGTTATACAGATCATATCCTTGCTATATATTTGTGTGCAATTTCTGTACACTGTTCATGATTTCATCATAAAAAGCACACTTTGATAATCTGTAAAGTAACCAGTGAAAAAACTCTAATACAGTTAAGGGTTGGAAATGCTATTTTTTAAGGCTAAAAAATTAGGTTGTTCATGAACCTTGTGACTAAAAAGATCACTTCTTGGCAGGGTTTCAACAAGGTTAATGATCACTTTTTTTTTTCTGTGCTATTTTCACTGAGCACAGAATTTATTAAAAGTAAAAATATGTCTGTATCAACAGTAATTATTGTTGGCTGTGGTAAGCAGAATGTCCCCATGAAGAAGTTCACACCCAAGTCCCTGGATCCTGTGAACGTGTTACAATTCATGGCAGAAAGGACTTAGCAGATATAATGAAGGTAATGGATCTCAAGATAGTGTGGGTGCTGTTCTGAACTATTCTGGTAATAGGAAGTCAGAGAGATTCCAAGAGTGAGAAGAATCAATCCTCTTGTTGGCTCTAAAGTTCACAGGCTCACATATAAGGACTGCAAGGGGGCACTAGGTGCTGAGGGAAGCCCCCAGCTGGCAGCCAGAGAGGAAATGAGGACTTAGTTCTATATCTGTAAGAAACTGGATTCTGCCAACAACCCTGTGCTATGCTGTGCTTAGTCATCAACTGTAGCCCACCAGGCTCCTCTGTCCATGGGGATAGTCCAGGCAAGAATCCTGGAGTCGGTTGCCATGCCCTCCTCCAGGGGATCTTCCCAACACAGAGATCGAACCCAGGTCTCCCACATTGTAGGTGGATTCTTTATCACCTGAGCCACCAGGGAAGCTCGATAACTCTAATGGTCTTACAAATGAACTCCCATCTGAGCCTCCAGATGAGAACCTGGCTGGTTGATGCCTTCATTTCTGACCTGTATTTCTAACCTACATAACTGACATAATGCATTTGCATTGATTTCAGCTGCTAAATTTGTTTAACTGGCTACCATAAAAGCAGAAAATCCATACACTGGCTGAATAAGTAAATGGAAATACATAAATAAATGAAAAACAATGCGTTAATTAGATAGCATGGTGGACTCAATGGACATGAGTTTGAGCAAACTCTGGGAGATAGTGGAGGACAGAGGAGCCTGGCATGCTGAAGTCTGTGGGGTTGCAAAGAGTTGACAAACTTACCGACTGAACAACAACAATGAATAAGTGACTCACATGTAAGTTAGAATGGAATTTGTTATTTAGTTTCAGAGAGAGTTGTGGAATCACAGGTTAATTTTACTTCCAAAGTCTGCAGTCCTAGGTCAAAGTTTTGTCCCATCTACAGCTTCTAAGAACTCAGCTTGGGCTTGATTCAATCATTTGACAATCCCTAAATATTTGGGTCATTTTCTTGTTCACACTTTTACCTCTTCCTTGCAGATTCCTCCTCCCCCACCTTTACCATTTTTTCATCAACTTATTTGCCTGGTGGCTCAGCAGTAAAGAATCCACCTGCAATGCAAGGAGACACAGAAAATGTCGGGAAGATTGCCTGGAGGAGGGCATGGCAACCCACTCCAGTTTTCTCACCTGGAGAATCCCATGGACAGAGGAGCCTGATGGGCTACAGTCAGTGGGGTCCCAAAAAGTCAGATATGACTGAAGTGAATTAGCAGCTGCGGCAGCAGTATCAGTTGGATTAGCAGACTAATTAGTGAACACAGAATAAGAACAGATAGATCTGGCTGTAATTATCCTACTATCAAACAAGAAGAGTTGATCTTCTTGATCCTAGGAATATTTTTAAAATACTCCCTAGGAGTCTATAGAGTCAGCGATTTCCTTCCCTACAGCTTGTGAGGGCACATTGACAAATTCTACTGTGCTATTCATTTTCTATATTCTTTATCTGTCATCCGAAACCTCTATCATTTCCTTATGACAGTTTGCAATTTCTCAAATTACTGCTAATCTTCCACTAGTTACTTTTTAAACTGATGACTTCCCTTTTAGAGGAGCCTACTAGACCCCTGGTGAGACTAAAAAGCACCCTCAAATTGCTAGCAATATGTTTGTGAATCATCTCTTGGGTGGCTTATTTCCTGGGCTGATTTCTGCAGATGGCTAATCTTAGCCATTTTATGCTGATTCCTGTTCGTGCTAACCTCTGAGCACGGGAATATCTGACTCTGTCCTAATTTTAGGTGTTGCTTTTTTCTTAGTCTTCCTTTCTAAATTTCCATATCTCTAGCATTTGCCAGAATATGGTGGTAGGGTGTGCTGACTTCCGTTTGGGGTATATTGAGAATTTGATGTGTATTCCATATTGGCCTAATTAGAGTGAGAATCTATTCATTGCAGAGGTTCTAGGAGGTCAGTACAGAGTGTCTTTCTCTTTTATTTCCTCCCCCAGTTTTTTTCCTTCCCCAGTGAAACATTGAAACCTAGGAACTAGGGGACTTCCCTGGCAGTCCAGTGGTTAAGACTCTGTCCAATGAAGAGAGGGTAAGTTCAGTCCCTAAGGTCCCACATGGCACAGAGTACAGCCCCAAACTTAAAAAAAAAAAACAAACAACTTAAGAACTAGGCAGATAGAGATAAAAACCACAGCTTTGTTACACTGCCGCAAGTGCGTAGGAGGGTGCCTGGAACATAAAGGTATCCTTAAATAGTTGGATGAACAAATGAGTAAAAGCTAGATTGGAAAATATAACAATGTACAACCACACTGGCTTCCTAATACTTCATTTCTACATAAAGTAACCCATCCAATCCCAGGCTCATTTGCACAGTGCAAACCTCTCTTTAGAGATGAAAGATCTTCCTTCTGTGTCTGCCCGTTCCAGTCAGGGCGCTTCTAAGAAAGAGAAAGCTTCTCTAGCGTTAATAGGACAGTTTTCCTCCCAGGGAAAAGGGCGTGTGAGAAAAAGGAGAGAGACTAGAATGTTATTCTGAGGGGAAGTCCCCTTGTAGAACCAATCATCGTGGGATGTCCAACTGTTTTTAGCATTCCAGCTTTTGACTCCTGTAAGTCACTGGAACTAACAGTTAAATATAACCCTGGGATTCGACAGAGGATGAGATGGTTAGATGGCATCACCGATTCCACAGACATGAACTTGGGCAAACTCTGAGATGGACAGGGAAGCCTGGCGCGCTGCAGTCCATGGGGTCGCAAAGAGTCAGACGTGGCCTGGTGACTAAACAGTGACGTAACCCTGGGGAGCCCAGGCACAGGTATTAGAAGGACTTTTCGCCCCAATTTCTTATTGTGATAAAATACACATAATATTTACCATCTTAGCCATTTCTGAGGATACAGTTCAGTGGAATTACATACCTAAAAACTTCAATTTATTGTGGAATCAGCATCACCAGACCCCATTTCATCTTGCAAACCTGGGACTAAGGTTACACATGCATTAAACACTAACTCCTCATTCTCTTCTCATTAAACACTATATATACCCATTAAACACTAACAACATCCCCATTCCCTCCTCCTCTTCGACCCAGGCCTTAGGGACCACTATTCTACTTTCTGTCACTATGAGCTTGACTGTGGTAGAAGGAGATTTTTTTTTCAATCACTGTTATCATAAATAAATGCTGGATTGGAGGCTGAACTTAGGTGTATGGACATAACAGACTT
This sequence comes from Tragelaphus eurycerus, assembly GCA_935064755.1. Lineage (NCBI taxonomy): Eukaryota > Metazoa > Chordata > Mammalia > Artiodactyla > Bovidae > Tragelaphus > Tragelaphus eurycerus. Next base: position 23,447,329 of record CAKXYN010000023.1, read on the forward strand.
CCTAACTCTAAATAACTCTTTAGAATTCAACTCATTCAACTTCTTGCAGACCACAGATCTGTCTGGTCCTGTTGGCACCCTCAACAGAAGCAAACCAGCTCAGAAAGCTAGGGTGCTGGATAAGCGCCTCCATGGATGGGCAGATCCTACCCTGAGCATGTTCAAATGATTCATCCTTCCCTCCCAGCTGAGCACAAAGACATGACAAGTCTTCCCTGGGAAGGAAGGAAGGTGGGGGAGGCAGAGCAGCCCCGAGCCGCACTCTGATGAATTTCCTTCATGGGGACATCAGGACAAAGAGTGTCAGGACATGTGGAAAGAAGGCCTGGAAAGTGATGCTCACTTTCACACTAATCACTGTCCAACCAAAAAAAGAGAGAAGCCCAAACTGGGACGAGCCCGGAAAACAATGGCTATTAGCTGGAAGTTACATCACCCCCTCGACCGAGTCATGTTTAACCATCATGTTAAAATTACAAATAAGAGAAACCAAAGTGCCTTGGAAGTTTATTACTGACAATATATATATATATATGTTTCCAAGTTGAGTTTTCTTTTTTTTCGTATTACAGAAAGAGCCAGTAACAATTCTTCCCTCACAGACTAAAGAGATTGTTATCTTCAAGAGATCACTTTTTCAACCCAGAGTGAATCAGTGGCCTGTGTCAGCTGCTGTCTAGATAAGCTGTGTTAAAACATCTGCAAAAAAACTGAGACAGTTCTGGGAGAGAAGGAGGGATGGTAAGCCAAGCCAGCTTCTTTTCCATTATTAAGATTGCAAGACATTCTTTTCCAGCAAGTGCAGTGCCTATCCTGACTGAGTCACAGATACTCGAAAGGCTTCCTGCACATCTATTCTCTCAAAGTTATTCAAAATCAGGGCTGAAGCTGATGCCAACAAAAGACATGCTTGCACAGGGCACTTTGTGTGCACACTGATGAAGAAGCACTGTGTCTTCGTCTTAGAAAAAGCTCTGACTGCTTCTGTTACCAATACAGAGAAGAGTAGGTAACCCGGGCAATTGGGTTTGGTTAAGTTTAAGTGGTTCTGAATGTTTTCAAGGTCTATTTTGTATTATTTAAAAGTTTTTCAGCTTAATTAAGATACAGTTGACCAAGAACATTGTATAAGCCTAAGATGTGGGACTTCCCTAGTGGTTCAGTGACAAAGAATACGCCTGCAGTGCAGGAGACGCAGGTTGGATCCCTGGGTGGGAAAGATCCTCTGGAGGGGGGTACAGCAACCCACTCCAGTGCTCTTACATGGAGAATCCCTATGGGCAGAGGAGCCTGCTGGGCTACAATCCATAGGGTTTCAAAGAGTCGGCCAAGACTGAAGCAACTTCACACACACACACAAGCTTAAGGTTTGCAACATAACAATTTGATCTACGTATATAGTATGAAATGATCACAACACTAAATCTGTTTACTATCCATCACCTCACGTGGTAAGAGTTTGTTTTTTTCCTTAGGATGAGAACTTTAAGATCTACTCTCTCAGCAACTTTAAATACACAACGCAACATTATCAGTCATCCATGCCAGTCTGTACAGTAACATTCCCAGTTGTTTTCTACCTTTTGACCACTTTTACTCATTTTCCCCCAGGGATAATCTGAGGTTGGAAATCTGACCAGCCAGCAGTCCTGGAGGACTGACTGTTTTGGGGAAAATGGCCAATAACTCTAAATCTCTCAGATCATACTTGCATGGGCATTTAATCAGCTCTCCTGAGGGTTTTCTCCCCTCTTCTCAGAGGATTGTATTGCATTTGGCATTCCTAGAATCTAAAAAGAATAGAATCTTTTTTAAAAAAAAAATATTTTGCATACAAAGAACTCTGCTCCTGTGGAGTCTTCTCTTGCAGCCCACCCATGGAGTCTCAGAAAGACTCTCTCTGACTGGTGCCCCTTAAATATTGTTCTTTTACTCTTCTACAGAAACCTATGATATTTTATTTTTAAACAGAAGCCAGTGTTTTCATGCCTTGAACAATACCCTGAGACAATAAGAGTCCTTGCCCAAGACCTACATTAGGAAGGATTCAGGTAGAATTTGTAGCTCCTCTGCTCTTAGGTATAGTTTTGTTCTCTTCCCTGGAGGGTGATGCTGTTTCTGCCTCTCTGTTCATTTCTCAGGGTGGGGAGGGAGGAGGAAGCAAGTCAGGTAAGAGAGGACCCTATCTGCTTCTCTCCTGGAAACGGCTTCCTGCAGCCCATCACCACCACCACCCCCATACTCCCAGCCTCAGGTCCTCTTTGAGTTCTACTCAACAAAACTCTAGAAAGTCTTGTAGGCGCTGACCTGGTGAATTTCACTGGCAGACGTGCCTTGCCTCCATAGGCCTCAAATATCAGAACTCTCTGAAGGCAAATCTTACTAAGCATTCATTTTCTATAATGAACGGACACACATTTTACAATAGCCCTTCTAAAAGAGGTTATTTCATCATCAATGGACTTTTTACGCTGATCTGCAATTCAGCTAAATAAATAAGTGGTGAGAGAAGGCGGCCTCAAAACACATTACTCTTGAATCAAATTCATGCTTTGAAAATTTTGGCTATTAGGAAGATGGTCTTTGAATTTACATGGTCCACTAAGCTGAGACCAAAAATCATAAATAAATTGAAGTAATACATTGGTGAAACTGTTTCCATTGCAGATGTATCTTTACTTGCTGGGCTTGGGTCTAGTCTTTCTTTTGCATGTGGTTGAAAATTTTCATTTCATCTGAGTATTACACTCCGAGGGTCTGAGTACCTGGATCTCAGCTGGTGCCTGTTGACCTTTGTAGAGGCAGGTGACCTTTAGTTCTGGTGAGGTGAAAAATAAGCATGGGAATCTCAATACAAAGACTAGCTTTGAAATTTTGCCAGTTTCCACAGTTTCTAGGAATATCAGCTTCCTTACTTGTAAAGTGAGAAAAGTAATATTTACATCACAGCAAGTGTTTCAAGAATTAAATGATATACTACATTGAAAAGCAGCTTGCTACATAATGGCATCCCATAAATATTAAATCTGACAGTGAATTGGGAGTTAGTTTTCTTATTCTAATGCCAGCCCAGCCATTTCCTCACAGGATAGCCTTGGGATAGCTGCTTAAACATTTGAAGCCTCAGTTTCTCCATCTGCAAAATGGGAGCATAGAAATGAAATACTGTTTTGTAAAACATTTAGTGCTGTACTAGGGAGAAGGCAATGGCACCCCACTCCAGTACTGTTGCCCGGAAAATCCCATAGATGGAGGAGCCTGGTAGGCTGCAGTCCATGGGGTCGCTAAGAGTCAGACATGACTGATCGACTTCACTTTCACTTTCCACTTTCATGCATTGGAGAAGGAAATGGCAACCCACTCCAGTGTTCTTGCCTGGAGAATCCCAGGGACGGGGGAGCCTGGTGGGCTGCCGTCTATGGGGTCTCACAGAGTCAGACACGACTGAAGCGACTTAGCAGCAGCAGCAGTAGCAGCAGCTGTACTAATCTCATGCTAAGCTGGTTTTCTGTTTGTTTTGTTTTTCTGGAGGGTAGGTTTCTTTTTTCTTTTTTTTAAAATAGGTTTATTGAGATTGGGTTTCCCAGGTGGCATTAGTAGTAAAGAACTCGCCTGCCAAATCAGGAGATTCAAGAGAAGCAGGCTTGATCTCTGGGTAGGGAAGATCCTCTGCAGAAGGAAATGGCAACCCACTCCAGTATTCTTGCTTGGAGAATCTCATGGACAGAGGAGCCTGGAGGGCTATAGTCTATAAGGTTGCAAAGAGTTGGATAAGACTGAAGCAACTTAGCATGCAGGCATGAATATGTAACAATAGTTTATCCATTCTCCATATATCCATTCAAATGATGATAAACATTTGAGTTGTTTCCTTGCTTTGGCTATAATGAGGTACAAGGCTGAATAGAAGTGGTGAGAACAGATGTCCTGATCTTGTTCCCGACATGGTGGGGAAAACATCTAGTCTTTCATCATTAAGTGTGATGTTACATGTAAGTTTTTCAGTTAAGGTCTTTTTCTTATTGAGAAAGTTCCCTTCTATTCCTAATTTATCAAGTATTTTTTTTTTTAATCATGAAATAGTGTTGGATTTTGTCCAAAGACTCTCTCACTTCCAGATCTGACAAGTTGCCATGTTTTTACTTCAGAATATCATGAAAACTACCTGAGATTAAGGACTGATGAATCTTATCTCCCAGAAGGTTACAATTCAAGTACCCATTACGGCTGAAAATGGAGAAAAACATAGATAGTACATTTATGGACATCTGATGGAGATGCAGTTACAACATATATGATTCAGAGAATACAAAAGGAGAAAAGTTGCAAGAGAACAGAGAAAGAAAATGTTATATCAGCTGAAAAGTTACATTAAAAACAAGAAACCTCCAAAATTTTATAATTATTTTTAAAATATTGCAAAGCAATACCTCTTGCCAGATCAAAATGAAATCTCTTGTAATATATATTGTCTGAGTGCTCATCTCTGTTTATGACATTTATTTTTGTGAATTCATTGAGTTCATAACAGAGGAAGGCTAAAACAGTATTGGCATTATCTTTCCTTTTTTCATGAAGAGAAAAGTCAATGTCGTAATTAAGATGAGGTATCTTTTACAGAAGCATACTGCTTTTATATTATGTTATGAAATTAAAAATTTGAAAAAAGAACAGTCTGATTGGTTTAAATGTCTTGATTAATAAAAGCACAAGGAAGAGTATATCCATTTTTATCAAGAAATAAAAGAGTTGTGGATATCCAAGATTATTTCTCTATGGCTTTGGAAAATACATTTTGGATGGCAATATGAATTGGGGTACTGGCTTCCCCAGTAGCTCAGCTGGTAAAGAAGCCACCTGCAATGCGGGAGACTTGGGTTCAATCCCTGGGTTGGGAAGATGCCCTGGAGATGGGAACGGCTGCTCACTCCAGTATTCTGGCCTGGAGAATATAGTTCATAGTGTCACAAATAGTCAACATGATGACACAACCGAGCGACTTTCACTTTGTTATGCAATGAATTCATATCAAATGAAATACTAAGGCCAAGTCATGAAGAGCCACTCAGAAGGTGTTCACAAGGTCTCCACATTTTACCTATGGGTCTCTGATCGCTCTAGTCTCTAATTCCAGTTTTGCAAAAATTGCCAGCACCTTTCTGTCTTAGGTCAAGTGTGCTTGCCTTTCTCAGCTTGCTTATCAGTCAAGCTCTCATCTTTCTCTGGGGTGAGAAGATAGAAATTAGCAGCTTTTGTTTGTTTTTAAGAACCTGGACTGTATTCCCTTCTAAGTTTGCAGGCTGCACGTGAAATCAGAAAACAGGACAAGTGGATAAGAGCCCGAAAGAGAGCAGAAGATCAAGGCAGAAAAGAGCTAAATGATTTTCTAAGAAGGAATAGGGGATCACTCTTCCCCAGACTGGTTTGTAGCATTTGCTGAGTGGCTATCATAGGTACGCTCAAACTCGCCCCTCTGGTTTTGTGTCCTTTTCTGTTTATATGCACCTACAGATGGTCCTCCGAACAGATGGAGCCACAGAGACCCACACAGAATGGCAGAATCCCTCACCCTGGGGCCGACTTCCTGGAGGCAACGTTGTTGAATCTCTCCCTGACTGTCAAGGACCAAAATCAAAGAGAGTTCCCATTTGTGCAAGACATACTCAAAATTAACACATAAATCCAAAGTCCTTGTTTCCAGGACACATTCTAGAATTTTATGGAAAGCTAAGTATCCTTAGGATATCAAAACCGTAAGAATACCGTGATGCTAGCTATCTTACCACATTTTCCAAGCTGTTTCCTACAAGCATATGCTTTTCACTTGCATCAGAAGTTCTCTCATTAAGAAGATCGTGTCCAGAGTCCGCTCCAGCTGGTACTGAGGAACAGACCTACTGACTGCATGACGAAGGCTTCGCTCAGGCAGAAAGATGAGCTCTTTTTCATTTTTTTTTCCCCTCTGCTTTTGTGACTTAAGGAGGAGAAGAGTGATATACAGCTTATGTTCCCAGTGATTTGAAATTGAAGCACACAGCACAGACAGAAGTGGAGTGTGAGAACAGAGACAAAGGGTCTATAAAGCACAAAAGGATCAAAGGAAAATGTCAGCATGAAGTAGATGGGGAAGAAAGAGGAGAAGTGGGAAGAAGAAGAGGCTGTGAGGGAGAGAGGCAGCCACCTGCCCAGAGCAGGGGACGGGGAAGCCACGGGGCAGCGGGTGGTACCCACAGGAGGTACGCTGAGAGCTCAGCCCGATTGGACAGAGGCTTAAGGTTATATGCCTCTCTTCTGTTTTAATAGTGCATTGAGCAAATGGTCCATTGAATTAGACTTGCAAAATGAACACCATAGATCATATTATAATAAGGAAGAAAGTGTATTAAAACTGAGACTGCATCTGAAAGATGGAGGGGGAAATACTTAAGATTGTAAACATCTAGAGAGCTCAGGGAAACGGAGCATGAATCATACTTCCTGACTTTCTCACTTTCAGAACTTGTCCACATGAAGTCAAGATGGTAAACGTTTTATCTCATAACAAATGTGGGGAAGTGATTTAGCATCCTCAGTTCCTGAGAACAGATGGTTGTAGATCATGCACAGCGGGCATGATGAAGAGAGAAAGTAAGAGGTACCTGGATGGCTCAGTTTGGAGAACACAATAGTACTGTGGACTAAAAATGTGGTCACAACCTGAAAGTGCAGAGCTATTTTATTTGGTGGGACTGTTAAGGACTCCAAGCCGTGGAGACAACATCTCAGTAGTCCTGAGAAAACTGCTCCCAGGAGGCAGGAGAGGGAGTTGGGCTATATACGAGTTTGCAACGAACAGGATGAGCAGTCTGAAGGTCAAAGACTATTGTTAAGTAAGGAAAGCTTGATATCAAGTTAAGAAATTTAGTGTTCTTCTGGGTATGGAAAGGGCTTCCCTGGTGGCTCAGACAGTAGAGTCTGCCTGCGGTGCAGGAGACCAGGTTCGACCCCCGGGTTGGGAAGATCCCCTAGAGAAGGAAATGGCAACCCACTCCAGTATTCTTGCCTGGAAAATCCCATGGATGGAGGAGCCTGGCAGGCTAGGGAAGATATTAGCCTGTGGACTCACTGAATTCATTTCCTTCATATGCATCACAGCTATCTGGTGCCAAATCCTGTTTCTTGATTATTTACACTTAATTCCTTGTCCACGATAAGGGGTGGCAGGTGTGGCAGTTGGCTGCTTCCTGTATCACCACCACCCCCACCCCCACCCCAAGCTCCTCAGCAGTCCCCATGGGGGCATGGCATCTGCTGAATCGAAGGCATTGTGTTCCCATTTGGGAGTCCTCATTCACATTTAGAGGTCTGAAATAGCCATTTTAGACCTGGCTGTGACTTTTCTTGCCCACCAATATGGCAGAAATACTTCATTTCACAGAACCCTATTCAAAATGCTGACCAACTTGAAATCATTCCATCCTTAAAGCTTCTCTATTTGGATCCAGGACATATTTTCTGTTGCTGTGAATAGGAACTGTTGCACAGTCTATTGGAATAAAGTGCAAAGTAGCAGGAAACAGGGAGGGCACGGTTGGGGGTGGGGGCAGGATGGAGGGGGAAAGCCACTTAGAATACAAAGGGTGTTTCCTAGGATTTAGGAGGAGTTCCAAGTGTTAATCATTTTCCTTTATTCCTTGACCTGAATTTGATCATAACTATTATCCTTTTCTTAATGAATATTTAATAGGAAGACCTGGGGAGTTAATGTTCAAGTGTCTCAAACAGAGTTATTTCCCCACTCAAATCCTCTCCTGACCTCATCATACTGGGGACACGGGGGTATTTAGCAGCGACTGAAAAAATTTATTGGTTGTCACACCAAGAAGGGGATACTACTGAAAACCAGTGGGCAGAGGTCAGGGATGCTGTCAAACACCCACAATGCACAGGACAGCCCCCAGCCCCAAGGAATTAACTGGACTAAAACGTCAAAAGTGCCATGGCTGACAAACCCTGGCATTGTGCTGCTGCTTCTGCTTGGTCACTTCAGTTGTGTGGGACTCTGTGCAACCCTATGAGCTGCAGCCTGCCAGGTCCTCTGTTCATGGGATTCTCTAGGCAAGAATGCTAGAGTGAGTTGCCATGCCTTCCTCTAGGGGATCTTCCCAACCCAGGGATCAAACCTGGGTCATCTGCATTGCAGGCAGATTCTTTACTGCTGAGCCAACAGGGAAGCCCCTGGTACACTGACCCAGTCATACAAATGAAAGATGAAGAATTGGGGGCAAATTCATTTGTTCCTCCATTCAACCGCTTACATTCGGTGCCTGCTTCAGCGTATGCCAGGTGTGGGCATGCAAAGGTGAGATGCACAGAGCCTTGCCTTTAAGCATTTGCCACTTTCAACAAGAAGGCCACCATTTATGGTATAAACATTCTGAGCAAAAAGAGGTTAAGCTCAGGTGCACCATCAGAGGAGGTTTCAGGATACGTCAGTGTTTCAGTGGACGGGTGGTGGACCGGTGGAGGAGGACCGGCTCTCGGAAGGGAGGAAAGGGAGAAGCAATTAGGCAGAATAGGAACAAGCCCCTGGGACGGAACCAGAGCTAACTGGGGTGGAAAGAAGGAAGATGGTGTTGGAGGGTGCTTCAGGCCAGACTGTGAGTTGTCTTGAGAGCCAAACTGAGAAGTTTCTGTTGCAGCTTGTCCCTGTCTGTCTGTTTTTACTGCATCTTATAGAAAAGGAAATCCATTAAGGGTTTCTGAGCAGGGATATGCCATGATCAGAGACCTGGAGTTGAAACATTTTCCTAGCCTAAGTATCAGATGGTGGCCATGGAGAAGCCCTACGTCCCCACTGTCCCCAGTCCCTGTCACTCAGTCAGAGAAATGAACATCTGCTTGTTCACAGCCTTGAGTCTAACAATCCTCCTTAGCCTTGAGCTAAGGGTCCTTGAGCCCCAGGCTGCCTGTCCCGATTTGCCAGCTACCTCCCCTTTCTTCCCTTCTCCACTGTTATCATTTCATCGTCATTGCTATTTTGGGGAACATGACTTCAGGTCCTCCCAAGGGCATACTTTGTCTCAAGATCCCAGTGGTTCTCACACACTGGCAGCAGAAATCCCCTGGGGATGGTGGGGGTGGGGGACAGGAGGAAGGGGTTACCAAGGGATGATGAATATGTAAACTGTGGTGATGGCTTCTGTTGTGTGCATGTGTCAAAACTTGCCACACTGTACGACGTCTTAGGTCAATGCAGTTTCCTGTACATCAATTATAGTTCAGCTGTTTTTTTTTTTTTTTAAAGGTCATATATCATGACCAAGTGGGCTTTATCCCAGGGATGCAAAGATTCTTCAATATTTGCAAATCAATCAATGTGCTACACCACATTAATAAATTGAAAGATAAAAACCATATAATTATCTCAATAGATGCAGAGAAAGCCTTTGACAAAATTCCGCTGTTTTTTTTAAAGAATCACCTGGAGGGCTGGAATTTTGCATTGCTAACACTCTTCGAGAAGCACTGCTCTGTACGACTTTGGATAAACCAATTCCCTTCCTGAATCTGCATGATTTCCAGATTTTTCCATCAGATTCTCTTTTGAATTGTTACTCAGAACATGCTGAACTTGCTTTTTGCTGCTGCTGCTAAGTCGCTTCAGTCGTGTCCGACTTTGTGCGACCCCATAGACAGCAACCCACCAGGTCCCGCCTTCCCTGGGATTCTCCAGGCAAGAACATTGGAGTGGGTTACCATTTCCTCCTCCAATGCATGAAAGTGAAAAGTGAAAGTGAAGTTGCTCAGTCGTGTCCGACTCTTATCGACCCCATGGACTGCAGCCCACCAGGCTCCTCTGTCCATGGGACTTTCCAGGCAGGAGTACTGGAGTGGGGTGCCACTGCCTTCTCCCTGAACTTGCTTAACCAATGGCTATTTATCTTTGGCCATTACAGCCTGGTTGCTGGCTTGCACAACTTTGAGAAAATTGTCCTTCAAGGATTATAGATGATAATAATCATATGCCTGTTTTGTCCTAAATACATGTATGTTAACTTCTGAATCCTCAGAACAAGCCAATATGATAGATACTCATCAAGTCTAGGAAGTAAGACTGTAGCCCACCAGACTCCTCTAGCCATGGGATTCTCCAGGCAAAAATACTGGAGTGGGTTGCCATTCCCTCCTCCAGGGGATTTTCCTGACCCAGAGATTGAGCCCATGTCTCCTGCTTGGCAGGCAGATTCTTTACTGCTGATCCACCTGGGAAGCCCTCAGAGCCCCTGATAAAAGGAGCCGAAACAAGGTCATTTCATAATTTTGCTGAAGAACAGGCAAAAGCAAGGTCACCGTGCCACCACAATGTACCAAGCACCCCCACCCCTGCTAGCCAGAAAGAATGACTGCTTCTTTACCAACTATAACTCTTATCTCCTGCTAAGGCCCCCTTCTCTGTGGATAAGAGTCACTGAGACTCTCAGGCACAGAAGGGCCCCAAGAGGCTTTGATTGTACTGTTTCTTTCCCTAGAAGTTCAAACATTCCATGAAGTCTTTCTGAGAGCTCCCTTATTGGAACTGCAGTATCTCTGGGGTTCCAGAGCCCAGAGAGAGAGGAATAAATAAAGGCAGGAAGAGTAGAGAAAGCACCCAGAAAGGAAGAGGTAAAGTAAATGTAGGAACACAAGAGGTGGCAGCTAGAATGATAGAAATTCATCGATTCCAAAGAGAACAGACTGAGCTCTGCAGCAACACGCAGACTTGCCCACAGAGGGGATGGAAGACATTCTTTGTAAGAGAACAGGTCTGATCCTAGGGTTGAGAGTTACATTTGTAGCTGAGGGGGATGAGGGCAGGAGCCTTAGGTGAGAGCTCACTGTTGCTATTTTTGGTGAATCAACATAAGCAGCCTGAGGCAGAGGCAGCTGCCTGGGGCCCTGCTCCAGTGGGCGCCCATCATGCAATAGCCTCTGGGTACATTGACAAATATTATTTTTAGATGTCATTTCTGGCTCTCAGAACTTTTGGCTATCTGAGTTCCTCCCCTCTCCACCCTTAAATTAGGTTTCTTCCCTGTGGAAAGTCAGAGATTCTGTGATGAAACCAGATCAACTCTGCTCGGAATTGCTATTAAATCTTCTTTTGAGAATCTTGTTTTTCTTTTTCCTGTTAGTAGTGACCCCTTGGTAGAAGGATGTTTACGCAGAATAAAAGAGAAAAAAAAAATGTTTGCTGAAGGCATCAGCTCTGAGAAATATTTAACAGTTTGCAAATAGGCAGGCAGCTCCGAGACCAAAAGAGTAGGGAGGAAGGCTGTTCTGCTCTTATGAAAAGGAGATGTATTAAAATGCAGTCATTAACTGGTGGAATGTTCTAGAATTGCTGACGACCTACTAGGAATTTGGACTAAGTCTCTCGAGGCTATAACACAACTGTACATCCTCCTGGGAAGCCGGAAAGGAGGAGGACTTGAAGCAGCAGGGCGTGGATCTTTGTAGCAGAGTGGAGCGGAGATGGGAGAGGAAATGTCTTCCCGTCATTGTTCTGATGGAAGATGGGGAAGGTTGCCCACGGCTCAGCAGGTAGACGTCATTAACAGGGAGAGAAGTCCCCACCAGGGCTTGCCAACGGCCAAGTGTTACTCATTCATCTGGCAAGAGTGTTGACAGGAGAGTCCAGGTAAATTTTTTTAAATGCTCTAATCACCAGTGAGGGCTGTAGGTAGTTGATTAGAAGAATACTGAGTTGAGAAGGAATGAGATTCACAGTGTAAAAAGATACAAATGGACTTATTTCCAAAACAGACAGCCACAGACGTAGAAAACAAATGTATGGTTACCAAAGGGGCAAGGCGTAGGAGAAAGGGATAAATTAGGATTTGGGGACTAAAAGATACACCGTATTATATGTAAAAGAGATAATCAACAAGGACCCACTGCATAGCACAGGGAACTACACTTAGTATATTCTAATAACCTATAAGGGAAAAGAATCTGAAAATCAGTCTGTGTGCGTGCTGAGTTGCTTCGGTCATACACAACTCTTTGTGACCTCATGGAGTGTAGCCTGCCAGGCTCTTGTGTTCACCGGATTCTCCAGGCAAGAATACTGGAGTGGGCTGCCATGCTCTCCTCCAGGGGATCTTCCCAATCCTGGGATAGAACCCATGTCTCTTATAATCTTCCTGAACTGGCAAGCAGGTTCTTTACCACTAGCTCCATCTGGGAAGCCTGAAAATGAATATATATATACACATATACATATACCCATGGTGGCTCAGTGGGAAGGAATCTGCCTGCCAATGAAAAAGATGTAGGTTCGATCCCTGGGTCTGGAAGATCCCTTGGAGAAGGAAATGGCAACCCACTCCAGTATTCTTGCCTGGAAAATTCCATGGACAGAGGAGCCTGGTGGACTATAGTCCATGAAGTTGCAAAGAGTTGGACACAACTAAGCAACTGAACACACACATATGTGTATGTATATGCATATACATGTGTGTGCCTGTCTGTGTGTGTGTGTATGACCGAGTCACTGTGCTGTACACCTGACACTAGCGTATTATAAATCAACTTCCATTTAAAGAAAAAAAAGATGTATCTTGCTGTTACTGAACCATGAATTTTTAGGACCTGGAAGAGGTCTTGGCACTGATCATAAGATTTCTTACTTTGATTATCTCAGGTCATGAAGAGACTTTTTAATATGAAAAGCATGTTAATATTTTATTTGGTTTATGAATTTCTAGAACTAATACATATAACCCAAAGCTACCATTTTAACTTTTATTCAGATGACTTGTGCCTGCCTGCCTTTGTGCTCTCTCTCCTCCCTCTCCCTCTCTCTCCTCCTTCTGTATTCCAGGAACTGGGCACTGCCTACTCTCCAGGGACTGCCCTGGCCCCAGACCATAGGCTAGCTAGCCCAGTCCACACAGGTCTTCAAGACTGCATGTCCCCTGTATCCACCAAGGTCAAGTAAACCCTCCAAGGTCTTCGATTGCTGTTGGAACCATCAGCTGCCACCTCCACCCACGTCCACGTCCACCCACTACTGCCACCCCAACCTGCAGCATCCTGGGGTTCAGCCCATTGAATCTCCCACCTCCCCAGCTGCTTCAGTCCCCACTGAAACTCCAAGCCTCAAGATCACCATCTGGCCAGGTTGTCCTGAATATGCCCTAATCTGACCTCACCCTCCACCCTTCCCATTCTCCCAAATCATCCCAAACCCCTCTGAAATTCATAGTCCTCCATCAACGCAGTCCCAGGGTATTTTCAATCTCTTGCCGGCAGGATGGAGTTGCCATTAATTATGGTGGGGAAGACTGAGGGAAAGCAGGTTTGAGGGAGAATATCAGGAGCTCTATTTTTGATATGTTGGAGCTGCCAGCCACTTGATGGCTGCTCAGTTACACTGGACACATTCAGCTCTGGAATGCGGAGTGACTTGTCCTTATTAGAACCGACATCTGTCTCAGATTTGGGTTTGCAATGCACACCTGCAGTATATCCGCAAGCATCCCTGAGAGCTTACAGAGTGATTCATTTATAGGCACAGAGTCCCAGATAGCATTGTCATGCACCAAAGAACCCTTTTATATGGCCAAAGATATATGACAGTGGGCATGTGACCATGGAATGCAGCAGGTTCTCGCGTACATCTCATTACCTGGAAGCAGTAAGCTTGTTGGACCGGCTTACTAAACGCTCCAGGAAAACATGAGCTTGGGGGTACTGTGTTTCAGAATGGGCTTTGTGTATCGAATTACTGGCTGATATAAAGATAGCTTGATTTCATGGGTTCAGAAGCTAAGGGGAAAAAATAGGACTGACTCTTTGACCACCACTCTTGGTACCCATCCACCCTACTTCCCTAAGCTCTAATGGGCTGAAAATCTCAGAAAAAGATGTCTTCAACCTGGGCACAGGAAACTTCCATGGAAACTGAAACAAATCTGTCAGCTGAGCAATTTGGTCTCTTCAAGGCAGAAGATTAGCAGGCAAGGAAAGGACTTCCTGTGCTCTCAGGGTTTATTGAGATGTGACTGGCATATTACATTGTATTGCTTTTAGGTGTACAGCATAATAATTGGATATATGTATATGTTACAAAATGATTGCCACTGTTTAGTTAAACACATCCTTCACCACACAGTTACAATTTTTTTTCTTATGATGAATGGACTTCCTTGGGGGTCCAATGGTGAGGACTCCACATTTCCACTACAAGGTACACGGGTTTGATCCCTGGTGCAGGAACTAAGATCCTGCAAGCCTCCTGGTGCAGCCCTCCAAAAAAAGTAACTAAAGAAAGATCTATTCTCTTAGCAATTTTTAAATATACAATATAATATTGTTAATTATGCCATTCCATCCCCAGAACTCATTTGTCTTATAATTAAAAGTTTGTACATAACTAAAGGTTTGTACTTTTTGACCAACTTCACCCATTTCTCCCAACCCTTCTTGTCCTACCTCTGGCAACCACCAATCTGTTCCCATGAATATGGTTTATTAGATCCGGTATCTACGTGAGCCATGGCTGTGCGGGCGCAGGATGGCCTAGAGAAGCTACCCCACGTTGAAGGTCAGGAAGGGCAGCAGTGAGGAGATACCCCTCATCCAAGGTAAGGAGCAATGGCTGTGCTTTGCTGGAGCAGCCGTGAAGAGATACCCCATGCCCAAGGTAAGAGAAACCCAAGTAAGACAGTAGGTCTTGAAAGAGGGGATCAGAGGGCAAACACACTGAAACCATACTCACAGAAAACTAGTCAATCTAATCACACTAGGACAACAGACTTGTCTAACTCAATGAAACTAAGCCATGCCCGTGGGGCAACCCAAGATGGGCGGGTCATGGTGGAGAGATCTGACAGGATGTGGTCCACTGGAGAAGGGAATGGCAAACCACTTCAGTATTCTTGCCTTGAGAACCCCATGGACAGTATGAAAAGCAAAATGATAGGATACTGAAAGAGGAACTTCCCAGGTCAGTAGGGGCCCAATATGCTACTGGAGATCAGTGGAGAAATAACTCCAGAAAGAATGAAGGGATGGAGCCAAAACAAAAACAATACCCAGCTGTGGATGCGACTGGTGATAGAAGCAAGGTCCAATGCTGTAAAGAGCAATATTGCATAGGAACC
This sequence comes from Tragelaphus eurycerus, assembly GCA_935064755.1. Taxonomy (NCBI): domain Eukaryota; kingdom Metazoa; phylum Chordata; class Mammalia; order Artiodactyla; family Bovidae; genus Tragelaphus; species Tragelaphus eurycerus. Next base: position 23,462,457 of record CAKXYN010000023.1, read on the forward strand.
TGGAATGTCAGGTCCATGAATCAAGGCAAATTGGAAGTGGTCAAACAAGAGATGGCAAGAGTGAATGTCGACATTCTAGGAATCAGTGAACTCAAATGGACTGGAATGGGTGAATTTAACTCAGATGACCATTATATCTACTACTGTGGGCAGGAATCCCTCAGAAGAAATGGAGTGGCCATCATGGTCAACAAAAGAGTCTGAAGTGCAGTACTTGGATGCAATCTCAAAAATGACAGAATGATCTCTGTTCGTTTCCAAGGCAAACCACTCAATATCACAGTAATTCAAGTCTATGCCCCAACCAGTAACACTGAAGAAGCTGAAGTTGAATGGTTCTATGAAGACCTACAAGACCTTTTAGAACTAACACCCAAAAAAGATGTCCTTTTCATTATAGGGGACTGGAATGCAAAAGTAGGAAGTCAAGAAACATCTGGAGTAACAGGCAAATTTGGCCTTGGAATACGGAATGAAGCAGAGCAAAGACTAATAGAGTTTTGCCAAGAAAATGCACTGGTCATAACAAACACCCTCTTCCAACAACACAAGAGAAGACTCTATACATGGACATCACCAGATGGTCAACACCGAAATCAGATCGATTATGTTCTTTGCAGCCAAAGATGGAGAAGCTCTATACAGTCAGCAAAAACAAGACCAGGAGCTGACTGTGGATCAGACCATGAACTCCTTATTGCCAAATTCAGACTGAAATTGAAGAAAGTAGGGAAAACCACTGGACCATTCAGGTGTGACCTAAATCAAATCCCTTATGATTATACAGTGGAAGTGAGAAATAGATTTAAGGGCCTAGATCTGATAGATAGAGTGCCTGATGAACTATGGAATGAGGTTCATGACATTGTACAGTAGACAGGGATCAAGACCATCCCCATGGAAAAGAAATGCAAACAAGCAAAATGGCTGTCTGGGGAGGCCTTACAAATAGCTGTGAAAAGAAGAGAAGCGAAAAGCAAAGGAGAAAAGAAAAGATATAAACATCTGAATGCAGAGTTCCAAAGAATAGCAAGAAGAGATAAGAAAGCCTTCTTCAGTGATAAATGCAAAGAAATAGAGGAAAACAACAGAATGGGAAAGACTAGGGATCTCTTCAAGAAAATCAAGGGAACATTTCATGGAAAGATGGGCTCAGTAAAGGACAGAAATGGTATAGACCTAACAGAAGCAGAAGATATTAAGAAGAGGTGGCAAGAATACACAGAAGAACTGTACAAAAAGATCTTCATGACCCAGATAATCACCATGGTGTGATCACTGACCTGGAGCCAGACATCTGGAATGTGAAGTCAAGTGGGCCTTAGAAAGCATCACTAGGAACAAAGCTAGTGGAGGTGATGGAATTCCAGTGGAGCTATTCCAAATCCTGAAAGATGATGCTGGGAAAGTGCTGCACTCAATATGCCAGCAAATTTGGAAAACTCATCAATGGCCACAGGACTGGAAAAGGTCAGTTTTCATCCCAATCCCAAAGAAAGGCAATGCCAAGGAATGCTCAAACTACTGCACAATTGCACTCATCTCACACGCTAGTAAAGTAATGCTCAAAATTCTCCAAGCCAGGCTTCAGCAATATGTGAACCGTGAACTTCTTGATGTTCAAGCTGGTTTTAGAAAAGGCAGAGGAACCAGAGATCAAATTGCCAACATCCGTTGGATCATGGAAAAAGCAAGAGAGTTCCAGAAAATCATCTATTTCTGCTTTATTGGCTATGCCAAAGCCTTTGACTGTGTGGATCACAATAAACTGTGGAAAATTCTGAGAAAGATGGGAATACCAGACCACCTGATCTGCCTCTTGAGAAATCTGTATGCAGGTCAGGAAGCAACAGTTAGAACTGGACATGGAACAACAGACTGGCTCCAAATAGGAAAAGGAGTTTGTCAAGGCTGTATATTGTCACCCTGCTTATTTAACTTCTATGCAGAGTACATCATAAGAAACGCTGGACTGGAAGAAACACAAGCTGAAATCAAGATTGCCTGGAGAAATATCAATAACCTCAGATATGCAGATGACACCACCCTTATGGCAGAAAGTGAAGAGGAACTAAAAAGCCTCTTGATGAAAGTGAAAGTGGAGAGTGAAAAAATTGGCTTAAAGCTCAACATTCAGAAAACGAAGATCATGGCATCTGGTCCCATCACTTCATGAGAAATAGATGGGGAAACAGTGGAAACAGTGTCAGACTTTGTTTTTCTGGGCTCCAAAATCACTGCAGATGGTGACTGCAGCCATGAAATTAAAAGACGCTTACTCCTTGGAAGGAAAGTTATGACCAACCTAGATAGCATATTGAAAAGCAGAGACATTACTTTGCCAACAAAGGTTCGCCTAGTCAAGGCTATGGTCTTTCCTGTGGTCATGGATGGATGTGAGAGCTGGACTGTGAAGAAGGCTGAGCGCCGAAGAATTGATGCTTTTGATCTGTGGTGTTGGAGAAGACTCTTGAGAGTCCCTTGGACTGCAAAGAGATCCAACCGGTCCATTCTGAAGGAGATCAGTCCTGGGATTTCTTTGGAAGGAATGATGCTAAAGCTGAAACTCCAGTACTTTGGCCACCTCATGCGAAGTGTTGACTCATTGGAGAAGACTCTAATGCTGGGAGGGATTGGGGGCAAGAGGAGAAGGGGACAACAGAGGATGAGATGGCTGGATGGCATCACTGACTCGATGGACGTGAGTTTGAATGTACTCAGGGTGTTGGTGATGGACAGGGAGGCCTGGCGTGCTGCGATTCATAGGGTCACAAAGAGTCGAACATGACTAAGCAACTGGTCTGATCTGATCTACGTGAGATCATACAGAGTTTGTCTTTAGCTATCATTTCATTCAGTGTAATGTCCTGAAGGTTCATCCACGTTGTCTCATATGGCAGGATATCCTTCTTTTTATGGTTGCATAACATTCCGTTATATATGTACATCACATCTTCTTTATCCATCCATCCATCCAACCATGGACTTAGGTTGTTTCTACATCTTGGCTATTTCTAGTAATGCTGTAATGAACATGGAGGTGCAGATATCTCTTTGTGATAGTGATTGTGTTTCCTTTGGAAATATACTCCAAAGTAAATTGCTGGATCATATGATGGTTCAGTTTTTAATTTTCTGAGGGACCTCCCTATTACTTCCCTTGTGGGTGTACCAATTCACATTCCCACTAACAATGCACAAGGGCTTTTCTCTACATCCTTGCCAACCCTAATTACCTCTTGTCTCTTTGGTGATGGCCTTTCCAACAGGTTTGAGGTGATATTTCTTTCAGTTTTCTCCATAGGATACAAAGATGTGTTGTTGTGGTGTCTTCATAGGTGCTCAGTAGTATGACTCTTTGCAATCCATGGACTGGAGCTCACCAGGCTCCTCTGTCCATGAAACTTTCCAGGCAAGAATACTGAGTGGGTTGCCGTTTCCTTCTCCTCTCGTTCAGTTTTGATTTGCATTTTCCCAATGATTAGTGATATTGAGCTACTTTTTTTTTCATGTATCTGTTAGCCATTTGTATGTCTTCTTTTAAAAATGTTCATTCAGCTCCTCTGCCCATTTTAAACTTGGATCACTTGTTTTCTTTTTTGGCTATTAGGTTGTATGAATTCTTTACATATTTTGAACATGAACCCCTCATCAGACACATGATTTGCAAGTATTTTCTCCCATTTGGTAGGTTGATTTTTTTCACTTTGTTGATGGTTTCCTTTGCTTTGCAGAAACTTTTTAGGCTGATGAAATCCCACGTGTTTGTTTTTGCTTTTTTTTTTTTGTCTTTAACTTTGGTGTCCAAGTCCAAAACATTAGTGCCAAGACTGATGTCAAGCATCTCACCCCTTATAGCTTCTTATAGGCGTTTTATGGTTTTAGATCTTAGTTCAAGTCTTTAATCCATTTTGAATTCATTTCTTGTGTAACAAGTAGAGGTCCACTTTCATTCTTTTGCGTATGGCTGTCCAGTTTTCCTAACACCCTTCTATAGCTAGTTTTAGGTACATAGGGAAAATTCATGGGGTGCCGTTGCCTTCTCCATCTGTATTGATTAAGAAGAGGTTAAAACTTCTCCCTCTTGACTAAAATTGAAATTGTATCTTCCACCTCACTAGTCCCACCCCAGAAAAACTATTATTCTTAATCACTATGGTTATATCATTTTTGACTCGAATTTGATGTAAATAAGGCACTGAATATTCATGCATTGGTTTATTGCTTTTATGCTGAAGTTTCGGTTTCATTTACATGATTTCTACTCTGAATGGGCAGCTTCTGCAAGACAGGAAATAAGATTGTGCAAGTCTCTTTGCTACACAATTAGGTGCTTACCATTTATATCCCCCTTTTTTCGCTAAGGAAAGAGTTTTTTTCCTCACTTGAAAATAACACTCCACTCACTTATGACTATGGATAAATGTATCATGCCTAGAAAAGAAATCTTTGAAAATTATATGTGTCCTTTCTTATTAAATCAGTTTCCAAATATCCTTTTGACAAATGTCCTAAAGTATTAACAGACTTAACTTTCCAGAGGTCAGAGTGGGGCAGAAAAAGGGTTGAGATGGAGAATATTCAGTTAATTCAGTTAACGGCCACACAGATTTGAGTGGGAACATGGGGAGCATCCCGAGCAGCGATGACACAAAAGGGCCCCCAGCTCAGACATCATAATAAGTGCCACTTTTATTAGATCTCTAATGGATAGTTAGTAATCCAAGCAAGGGGATGTCACTTCCTATGATCTGTCTTTTAGGGAGTACACTTCTTTTCTAACTAATTGCGCTCCCTCCTAAGAATGAAAGCAGTGGTTCAGAGAGCAGTATGTCTTCTGACCAAATGTAATCAGTAAAAAATCGGGAACTCTCTCTTGGGCATGTCTCTTCAACAAAAACAACTCCTTCTGATCACGGACAACGGTTGTACAGTATATGAACAGATTCTTCTCATCTGCCTGGCACTTTTTCTCGTGTCTTTGAAATGCCACGCTGGGTTTCCAGGTGTGAGAAGTGAGAACAGCCCGGGGAATCTGTATCCAGGCAGTACTTTGGTCCATGAACAAGCATGTTTCTGAACTAAGGATGCCATGCAATGATGCAAATCAGCAATGTATTTTCCTTATTACACAGCACCCTATTTTGAGGTAATTAAAAGGCAACTATTAAAAGCACCACTTTGGGTTTTTTTCCTAATTTAATAATACTACAGAGGTATTGCTTGGCAACCATGTAGGCTTCCCAGGTGACTCAGTGATAAAGATTTTGCCTGCCAATGTAGGAGACGCGGGTTTGATCCCTGGGTCAGGAAGATCCCTTGGAGAAGGAAATGGCAACCCACTCCAGTATTCTTGCTTGGGAAATCCCATGAACAGAGGAGCCTGACAGTCCATGGGGTCGCAAAAAGAGTCAGACATGACTTAGCGACTCAACAAGAACAGCAAACAAACAACTGTTTCTGTACAATAAAAATTAGGTTCATTTCTTGATCAGTATGAGAATGTTCTATTGGGCTCTTTTATTTTTGTTTGGCTTCAGCTGCTACTTATACTGTTACAATACATTTGAAAGCAACAAACATAAAGTGAATGAAAAACGGTGCCATGTTTTATTATTATAAATGTCAGGGGAAACGGAGGGATTAAGTTTCTCTGACTGCAAAATGGAGGAAAATCTTTAGAGGTGAGGAGCTCTGTAGCCTTGCTAGGATCCAGCCATAAAAGCAGTGGGGAGAAGATCTCTTACGTGGAGCTTGGGACCAGGAAAATACCAGAACATCCACTGCTGACATGTGTGTGGCTGGATGAAGCAGAAAGTAAGGTGTGCACAAGACTGAGAAATGAGCAGTATGGTCCTGTGATGATCTGGCCCATTGTGGACATTATCAGTTGAGCCACTCCGGGACCAGCTCAGAGCGCTGTGCTTTGAGACCATGAGTAGTTAGGAAGACACTGCCCAGGAGATGGCTTATGTTCCATTATTGTATTAAAGGGACCTGCATTCGGCCTGCTCTTGAAATGACATCTAAGTAATCATTAAAGGAAACAGACTGATTCAATTTTTTTCCAATTTGGAAAACACAAATAATATGTAGAATAATTTGTCCTAATTGTATGCCTCATCCTTTTCAAGGATGAAATAAAATTTCAAAGAGCAAGAGTTCAGACCTCAGCACTAACTTTCTTCTGAGTCATCACAGGCTTGATCATGTTCAGTGCCTTATCTTGCCCTTTCTGTTATTTAGACTTTTCTAAGAATGGTTCATGAATACAGCATGTATTATTGGGAAATTGCACTGGTCTCAAACCTTCAGCTCTTTAAAAATTAGATCTTAATCTCAAATTCTTTCAGCTGTCTTTGCTCACCCTAGTGAAACACGTTGGCTTAAATTGTGTGAGTGAGTGTTCAGTCACTGCAGTCATGTCTGACTCTTGGCAATCCTGTGGACCGTAGCCCACCAGGTTCTCTGTCCATAGGGATTCCAGGCAAGAATACTGAAATGGGTTTCCATGCCCTCCTCAAGGGATTAAATTGTATACATCCTTTTAATTATATGTAAAATTATTTGTTAATTATTTTATTAAAAGATGGGAAAAGGATTCCCAACAAGTAATCTGATGGAATGAAATATTTGTACAGCAATTAAGAAAGAACTCATTGATTTTTGTTTTTAAAAGATGATATAAATTTTTAATTAAATCTGAGTCCCCTCTATATCTTGTCTGATTCCATTTCCTCCAAGTAACTAAAATATTAAGAGTTTAAAGTTGCTTATAAACATTTTTAGGGGATCTTATGTTTCGAGGTTTGATTACTTGATGAAAAACATTAAGTATTCATCATATTATTATGATTAAAACTTATCCTGGAAAATAGCACTTTGCTATATTACTCCTATTTCAGGGGGTCTCACTCAGCTTCATCATCACATTCTTTATGCCTCAGGGATCCACCAACCATGGGCCATGGACCAAGTTGTCCCAAGGTTGTATGCCGTGTATACCATGTAAGTATAATTTTTGTATTTTTAAATGGTTTAAAAAAATCAAAAAATAATAATTATAATGCATGAAAATTACATAAATTCAAATGTCAGTGTACACAAATAAAGTTTTATTGGTCCACATTCATGCTCATCCCTGTATATGCTGTCTATGCATGCAATCTCAGCAGCTAGGTCGTGTCTGACTCTTCGTGACCCCATGGACTATAGCCTGCCAGGCTCCTCTGCCCATGGGGTTTCTTAGACAAGAATACTGGAGAGGGTTGCCATTTCCTTTTCCAGGGGATCTCCCCAACCCAGGGATCAAGCCTGAGTCTCTGGCATTGGCAGGAGGATTCCTGACCACTGTGCCACCAGGAAAGCCCTGTGTATGGCTGCTCTCAAACTCTGCAAAGATTTCAAAGTTGAATCATTGCAACCGAGACCATAAGGCCCACAAAGTCCAAGCAATTTATCCTCAGACCTTTTCCTTGATGATTAACTTATTCTGATTCTATGGTTTTGTATTTCTTCTACTGTAACCCAGGGAAAATAAAGCTAAATTGAATCTTGAGGCAAAAAAAATCAACATAGGCCAACAGAATGCCGAATAATTGAAAGCAATTGACAGTGAAAAGTCTGGACAGGAAGTCTGTGGAGAGCTAGGTGAGAGCAAGTATTAGTGTTTTACTCTATATTTTTAAATCGTTTACAGTAAGACTGTATTTGGCATTTCTTATATAATTTTCACAAGGTCTAACAAATTTTTACCTAAAAAGTACCCTCCCTCCTCATTATAACCATTTTAGAAATTGAGTTTGAAGATGTGTGTACTTGTACCTATGTGTCACAGGTACTCAAACAGCTGTCACAGACGAAAGGCAGGAGTGCATTCAGTTCAGTTCAGTTCAGTTGCTCAGTTATGTCTGACTCTCTGCGACTCCTGGACTGCAGCATGCCAGGCTTCCCTGTCCAACACCAACTCCTGGAGCTTGCTCAAACTCATGTGTTCACTAGAGGCAAGGAAAAACCAAAAGAGCCTAGGAATCAAGACAAAGGTGTGAAGAGGAGTGAGCATCACGGGTGATAGATTCAAACACAGCTGATCCCAGGAGACCATGTGGGGTGAAGTTGCTGCTTTAGAGATTTGAATTAACTGCAGGGAGGAGCTTCTTTATGGGTGAGCTACTAAGAGCAGGAGGAAAATTTAGTCACAGATGATTCGGGAAAACTGGGAGTCTTTTCCTTTGGATATTTTACAAATGGAATTTAAAAGTGCTTGTTTCTTACTGTGTATGGGCTGTGTGCTTAGTTGCTCAGTCATGTCTGACTCTTTGTGATTCCAAAGACTGTAGCCCGCCAGGATTCTCTGTCCATGAGATTCTCCAGGCAAGAATACTGGAGTGGGTCACCATTCCCTTCTCTAGGGGATCTTCCCCACCCAGGGATCAAACTTGGGTCTCCTGCATTGGCAGGCAGATTCTTTACCCACTGAGTCACCAGGGAAGCTCTATTTCTGACTAGTTAGGTATTGTTCAGCTATGGGTTGAATTAGGCAATAGCTTCTTGTTTGGTTAATAGAGAAAAAAGCTAACAGCAACTTTGAGTGTCACAGTCACTATGGATTTATTTTTAAATAAAATAAAGGTCAGAGATGGATTTATGTGTTCAAATTACCTAACTGAATCCTGGAGGATGAACTCAAATATAATTTTAATATCTCTTATGAATATCTTCATTATAAATAATCTCAATTATTCACCTATAGTTCAAGTTCAGACCTTCAAATCTTTTACATGTCTTAAAACTTATATTTCCCATTTCTCTATAATGAACACATATCTGTGTAATTAAATATATATAAATATTTAAATATATTATATGATATATTTATTAAATATATATTTATATATGATGTGAATATATAGTATAATATATACTACAAAGAGAAAGGCAAACTCCTGGACAATTTGCTACACTAAAATCTCACTATTTTGGACTTGGGAGAAAAACCTAAAGTGTTTCATTTTAAATGAATTTAAAACTAAGATAAATATGTTTCATAACATAAACTAGGATTTAAAAAAGTTGTTTTCAATGAAAAAATAAGAATTATCTGCCTGCTATTAATTTGTACTAGCAGTAAAAGGAGACAGACTTCTGTGGAAAGTCAGCACTGTCTGCACTTAATCCCAGTTTTGAAACAGACAATGACTTCCTGTGGTCTGGCTTCCTTGTCTCCTTTCTCCCTGTGAAGTGACAATCTTCATTTCTGATTCTGAATGAAAAGGGCCAGAGACAAAGAAAGAGAAGGGGAGCAAGCACCAAGTGTAAGCTCTGTAAAGGAGAAGAACAAACAAAATGCCAGCAATTAAAGATACAGGCCCATCTTCACACGCGATAAATTATTTGCCATAGCTGGTTTGCTTTAAAATTCATCCCTCAAGGAGTACATTTATCACTCCCTAATGCTTACATCCTAGTCAACAAAAGATCCAGTAAACTTAAGTGAATCTGAATATCATCTTGAAATCCTGCTTATTAAGTCATATTAGTAATTACTGAAAATCATGGCTGTTTTCACTGGAGACATTTCAACCTTCACTTTTTGAACTGTGATGATTAGATGTGATATTAACCTTCCCATTTAATTTGCTTTCATTGATTTTCAACTGTTAACTCTGTAGCCATAGCAATATTTAAGTAAATATTGTTTAATATGAAACAGTTATGTAAATGGTAGACTTACAACTAGTTAATAATGCGTACCTTTCATACTCCGATGTTTTCTGCCTTTTTTGAATTTTTATCTAGTTTGTTTCACTTTTTCTATTTCATATTCAGGACTCCCATTTCATTTAGTCTATGTTTCGCAATTTCTCCAGCTCTTCTTTTTTTAACGTTCTTTCTCAAGCCTTTATCAAGTATAGTAGAAAAGCTTTTTTGTGTGTGTGTATATATATATAATGTATATAGTTGAGAAAGCTTATGAATCTTGGCCTAACTAAAAAATTTATGCCAGTTTGATTCCACTTGTTTGACTTAGCATGAATAGAATGCTAGATTTCTAATTTTTAAAAAAACAGATATGCAACAAGCAACAAAGGTTTACTGTGTAGAACAGGGAAATATAGTCAATCCCTTGTAGTAACCTATCATGGAAAATAATCTGAAAAATAATATGTGTGTATAGGCATAATTGAATTACCTTGCTGTGTACCTGAAACATTGTAAGTCAACTATATTTCAATACAAACATATATATATATATATAAAGAAAAATAAATAAATAAAAACTAATGAGCATCTATTACAGTAAGGGAGAAACTCTATGTTGTGAGTTACTAAAAGAACAATTGATTCAGAACCTGTGTCTTTCAGGGAGAGATTCACCCCAAAATCCTGTCTGCAGGGAGATCTGGAGGTCTCTGGCCAGCCACCTCCCCCAAATCGGAAGGTCTGGGAAGCTCTAGGCCAGAGTGAGCCCCTACCTCCTCAGTGTCTGTCAGGGGAAGCCAGGGGTCCCTCCTGCATTTCCTGAAGCTTCTAGGAACCAGGAAGAGGAAAGAACTGGTTGGGTGCTGTTTCTCTCCCATCGCCTTCCCTCTCTTCCCCTCCCTTCTCTTCTTCTTTCTCCTCCTTCATATGGAAATGAATATAATTTTTAAAAATTCCATTAGAAAAGTATTGTCAGCAAAAAAAAAAAAGTATGCGCGCATCCATTCACTCATTCACCCATTCATTCATTCCTCTGTACTGGTTGCCCCTCATGAGGATGCTGGCTTATGCACCCCCATCCACGTGCACAGAATACCTCTGCAGTGAAGTAATTTCCTACAGAGTACTAGGTGGTCTATATATTTTCTTTCCTCAATACACCCCCCAGCCAAGATAGTCACATGGTTTGCTTCCTACTTTATTCAGATTCTACTCTGTAACCTTTCCTGGGAGACCTGCTTCTCTCTGCTCTTCATCAACCCCAATCTAGTTCTTTTCTCTCTCCCCGACTTAGCCTCTGGTACCTTATTTGTTTATCATTTGCATCTCCTGACTAATATTTAAATTCCTTGAGAGCAGGAACTTGATTTTGTTTGCTGTTGTGTTCCAGGAGCCTCGAATAGTGCCTGGCATGTGGTGGGTACTGAGTATGTATTTGCAGAATGAATGAATGACTCCCTAGCCATCCTCCTCTTTGGCTTTCTGCACCTACTTACTCACCAATGTCTGCAAATTCTTCATGGGGCCTTTCCTTTCTTTTCCCTGGTCATTATTAAAACCCAGTGCATCTTCTGCCTGGAGAAAGGCCTCTCTCAATTTCCCCTCATTTTGCTCTCAGATGCACACTGAACACTGATGTGAGCTGATATCACACCTCTCTGCCTCTCTCTGTCTGTCTTTCTCTCTTCAGTCAAGTAATTGAAAAGCCAAGTGGTAAGTTGCTGTATAACACACGAAGCTCAATCCGACACTCTGTGATGACCTAGAGGGGTGGGACTGGGGGTTGGTGGGAGGGAGGCTCAAGAGGGCGGGGATATATATATATACTTACAGCTGATTCACATTGTTGTACAGTAGAAACCAACACAACATTGTAAAGCAATTATCCTCCAATTAAAATAAATTTTAAAAAATTAAAAAGTTTAAAATAACCTAGTATTCTAAAAAAAAAAAACAGAGAAGTTATTCTCTATTGCCTTTAGTATAAGTACAAAATCCTTAGCTTGACTTTCAATGGACTTCATATCATGGGGTTAAAATAGTCAAATTTTATTTTTAATTGTTCTCCTAATTGCACCTCTCTTTCCACGGTCCTGGACTAGTCTAGGTCCAAACTTATTTCCAGTTCCTTCCTAACATTCTTCCTCCAGCTTCTTCAAATGGGGCACAAATTGCAAGGCTTGGCTCAGGGCCCACCTTCTTCTATTAATCTTACAGCCCAGTGACACCCCTTCTGAATTAGGAGCCCCTTACTATCTTGGGATCACTCACTTCTCTCCTCATCTCATGATATAGCCTCAGGAAATTCTTATTCTGTGTTAAACACATTTTTTTGCTTAACATTCCATTGACAGTTATCTTTTAAATTTGTTTGTGTTCCTGCCAAATGTGGTAAATTAGGTTATTGTTAATTAAAACATTCAATATGAATATTAGTCAGTATAGACTAGTTACACTGCAGCGATGAAGTGACCCTCAGATCTCAGTGGTGTGATGGAGCAGTCACTTTCTGGTCCATGTTCCTCACACAGTTCAGGTCTCTGGGGAGCTTGCCCCTCATCATCCCCCAAAGAGCTGGCTAAGAGACGCTGCACACTTCACAGGTGAGCTCCCTGGTCATCATAGTAGGGAGCTGAGATCGTGGGGGACTCACTCCAGGTCCTAAGTTCCTCAGATCCGATGTGACATTCATCACCCTCACTCAGCCTTTTGACCAGAGAAACTCCCATGGCCTTACCTAACTGCAAAATTTGGGATAACACATAGATATTGAAGCGAAAAATTTGTATCATGAATAACTCACAGACAGTCACACAAATTGGTTGACTTCACCTAGGATGGATCAGACAGTAGGTAAGTTTCAAGATAGTAGCTGTTTCATACCAGTGAGAGATGTCACATCATCTCTTTACAGAATTGAGAATAAGTATCTTATTACTGTGATTTCATTTAAGGTGACGGCTCAATTCAACACCAAGTCATAACAAGCTTATTTTATGCCTTGGAATTAAGAATCAACAGTTGTTGATTCTTGTGGATGCCAAACCAGTATTTTAAAAACTTATTTGCAAAGTCTTAAAAGGATTTTCACATAGCCCAAGATGACAATGGAAATCACCTCTTTTTAAAATATGTGGTCAACGCCTGGTTAGAAAAACATGTCACTTTCTTAGCCTCTCTGACTAGCAATTGGGCAAGGAATTCTGACCCTCTGTATGTCATTTAGTCTCTGCAGAAGAATGTTCAGGTCAGAGGTGCTCTTCTCACCTTCCCCGCTGAAGCGACATGATCTATAATCAGTTAATGAAATGTTTTCATGAATCATGACACGGGTATTTCACTGAAATGTAACTGAAATAGCACAGCCTATTCTGGCTTGAAAAGATAAAGCTGTGTGCAAACTTATTATGCCATAAAGAACAGCGCCATGTTCATTACGTTCGAATCACGCTTGGGAGACTTGCATTTGGATGAGCTGAAGTCAGGGTAAAGGCTGGGTTACTTTTTGTGGGACAGATGGTGTCTTCTGGGAGGCACTGCTGAAGTCCTAATAGCTGTTCTGTATTCTGTATCAAAAAATATTCTGTTTTTTAAAGCTGGATTTTCTAATTGTGACTTTCAAAATATTTTCTCATCATGTGAAATAAGAGTTTTGAGAGGATCTTTGTAGTCTGCCTGTGTGGCAGATACCTGTAAGCATCGGCACTCGTCTTTTCCTCCCTCTCTTCTCTTTTCCTTCCCTCTCTTTTTCCTTTTGCCTTGGGTACAGAATTTTGACTTAAGGATTTATTAAACCTTACTGTTCATGGACATGATCATTGGCCCATATAGGATGTTCTCTCATTTGCTAGTGAGTGGGTGAGTGTGGCTGTTTTTCTCCTTCGTCTCTTGTATTAGCATCCTTCCTGTCATACTATTGCAGGCAAATATTTACTTATTTATTTGGCTGCTCCGGGTCTAGTTGCAACACTGGGGATCTAGTTCCCTGACCAGGGGTCAGACCTGGACCCCTTGAGTTGGGAGCACAGAGTCTTAGCCACTGGACTGCCAGGGAAGTCCCTACAGGCAAATATTTGAACATAGCATGCATCTTTGTATTTGCATGCCTTCTTGCAAAACACGTATTATTTTTCGTAGGTGTCCTTAAATAATGTAAATAGTATTTTAAATCTCATTGTACCTTATATTTTCGGCCCATGGAGAAGGCAATGGCACCCCACTCCAGTACTCTTGCCTGGAAAAATCCCATGGACAGAGGCGCCTAGTAGACTGCAGTCCATGGGGTCGATGAGGGTCGGACACGACTGAGCGACTTCACTTTCACTTTTCACTTTCATGCATTGGAGGAGGAGATGGCAACCCACTCCAGTGTTCTTGCCTGGAGAATCCCAGGGATGGGGGAGCCTGGTGGGCTGCCGTCTGTGGAGTCACACAGAGTCGGACACAACTGAAGTGACTTAGCAGCAGTAGCAGGTTGATATGTGAACTTCCATGGAGTCTAATTGTTGCACGGTAGACCACACCATGCATCTGCCATGGATCACTTTCCCAGTGAAGGAACCAGGTCACCTCCAGCCTCCTGCCACCATAAACAATGTTTCACTGAATTCCCTCAGATATGTCCCTGATAGGTTTGCATCTTAATTTTGGAGGGGGCTTTCCTGGTGGTTCAGTGGTAAATTAAAAAAAAAATCCACCTGCCAATCAATACAGGAGACTTGCAGGAGACAGGGGTTCGAATCCTGGGTCAGGAAGATCCCCTGGAGAAGGCAGTGGATACCCACTCCAGTATTCTTATCTGGAGAATCCCATAGACAGAGGAGCCTGGCAGGCTACAGTCCATGGGGTCACAAAGAGTTGGACACAGTTTAGGAAGTGAACAGCAACAAGAGAAAAGGAAGGCTTTGCCCCTCGTGAAGGGGCGCCCAGCCCTGCCTTATGAACATGGATTCTGGGTAAGCCGTCACCTCAGTACCATTCAATGCTGTCTCCTGGCTTCACTGGATTTGAGGAGGGGTCAATACTGAATTTACACTGGGCCAGTGACTTCAATCCCAGGGTGTCAGGACTTGGTGAAGAACAGATTGATTTGGAAGAAGAAGGAATCTCAGGGCAGTTAAGTCAGAGTGATGAGACAGAAGCCCCGCTCTCTGGAGAGAACCCTCTGGTTGTTGAAGATCCAGAGGAAGCTGAGGAGTGATGGATGGGAGGGCTCCCGGGGCTCCATGCATTCCTGGCTCCAGGGCTTCAGAGGGGCCACCCCCGCCTCGACACCCCCTGAGCCCCAGCGGTTGGTGCTGAGCCGTGGGGCGAGCAATGATCCAGTTCTGGCAAAACATCATCCTCTCTCACATTAAATTAATGAGGTTAATTTGAATGTTATTGCTTTTGTAGTTCTGCTGGTAATTAATTGGTATATTTGTTTTGGTTTTATAACTGTAAACGAGTCACAATCATAAGGAGTTTATACCTAATTTTATGTTTCTTTATATTCGACTAGCAATGTGGAAAAAAGAGGAACTGTTAGTTGCTCAGTCGTGTCCAGCTCTTTGCAACACTATGGACTGTAGCCCGCCAAGCTGTTCTGTCCATGGATTTTCCAGGCAAGAATAGCCATCTTCCCGACTCAAGGATCAAGCCTCAGTCTCCTGCATCTCCTGCATTTGCAGGCAAATTCTTTACCACTGAATCCGTTGGGAAGGTCACCTTGGGCTGAGGCAGGGGAAGGGCAGGCTGAACTGCAGGAAAGAGGCTGTCACAAACCAGTCCACGAAACCCCACTGGGAGGACAATCCTGCGCCTTGTGCCTGGATGCAGAGTCTCCCAGGCCTCTGGCCCTGGGCTGGGGACACAGTCTCTGTGTGCAGCGGGAGTGCTAGTGTGGCCCGGGAACCTGGAACCAGTTCTCCGACCCATCTCTTGCTTCCAGTGGGGATATGACTGGGTCTCTTCTCTGAGCCCCCGCCTTCTGGTTCAGACTTGGGCTTGTGTGAGCCTGAATGGCTGGGCCTCACTCACCTCCCCACACCCCAGGACAAGAACGGCCTGGAACACAGATCTCTGGTTCTCTCAGGATCTGATGTTGGAGGTGAGCCGTGCTCCCCACAGGGCTGGTTCTGTAAGCAATTCTCCAAACACAAGAAGGAGGTTCAGACACCAGGCAGGGGGGAGAAACGACAAATGCACACTCTCCGTGCCTTTTATATCTTTATCCAAGTGATTGTCAAAAATGCAGACTAGGACCCGGGATGAGGACGGCGAGACTTGGCAAGAGGCCATCAGCCTGCTACTCTGTCCATATTGATGACCAGCAGGGTGATTCCACTGCACGAAACCAGGTGGCCTGTGAGGTTCGGCTCCGTGCTCTGCCACATCCACAAATCACGTTTTCTCCCAAATCCACATCCACGAGGCGAGGGGAGGGAGGAGCTGGGTGGAGAGCAGGTTAGCTCTTGTTTCCGTTGTGCTCTTTCATCTGGCTGGACGAATTTCCAGAACCATGTAAATCCAAGGCTTTTTTCATGACCACAATCACATCTGCCTTTGTACCTGACTCCCTGGGGAGCAGAAACAGACGCGAAGCTCCTGCAGTTCACACTTCACCGCTCTCCGGCTCAAGGTCTTTGTTAAGACTCCGTTTGATCATTTCGCTTTTGATCTGTCCGTTTACTTGGAAGGAGCCCTCCCAGTCTGCCCAGGGCCTTGGACCGCAAACCCTCTGAAAAGACCCTCTTAGCACCCCCTAGCTCTTGTTTACCTAGGCTCATCATCCCATCATACCTCGCTGTACGACAAACCTGCCGGACTTGACAAAGCACTAATACAGGGAAAGCCCAGGCCTGTATGTCCACGCACTTGTCTTTAAACAGCTGGTGTAGGCCAAGGACAGGGGGTGGGAGGCTGATGGGTGGACAGGATATTATATCAGCAAGCCCAGGAAGCCAGTAGCTGGTCAGTGAGAACCAAGTTATGCTTCCTTTTGGACCAGATCAAAAGAACAGGGAAGCCCAAGGAATGCAGGAGAGAACGGTAAAGTAACAGATGTCAAGAAAGCCCACATATTAATCAAATAAATATCAATTACTTGGGATGTATTTTCTAAACCAGGGATATATGCTATACACATATTATAGGGCTTTCCAGGTGGCACTAGTGGTAAAGAACCCATCTGCCAGTGCCAGAGACAGGTTCAATCCTTGGATCAGGAAGATCCCCTGGAGGAGGACATGGCAACCCACTCCAGTATTCTTGCCTGGAGAATACTGTGTTCAGAGGAGCCTAGCAGGCTACTGTCTATGGAGTCACAGAGTTGGACATGACTGAGCAACTTAGCACCCATGCATGCATACATATTATATATACATATTGTGCGTGTGTACATGCTAAGGTGCTTCAGTCATGTCCGACCCCTTGGGACCCATGAACCATAGCCCACCAGGCTCCTCTGTTCATGGGATTCTCCAGGCAAGAATACTGGAGTGGATTGCCATGCCCTTCTCCAGGGTCTCTTCCCAAACTAGAGATGGAACCCGTGTCTCTCATGTCTCCTGCATTGTCTGGTGGATTCTTTATCACTAGTGCTACCTGGGAAGCCCCATACGTGTGTGTGTGTGTGTGTGTGAAGCTTGTGTATATATATATATTCTTTCTCAGATTTCTTCCCTTATAGATTATTACAATATACTGAGTATAGTTCCCTGTGCTATACAATAGGTTCTTGTTGGTTATCTAGTTTATACATAGTATATGTGCGTTACTAGGGCATCTTCTAAATTGAAGTGACTGCAAACCATAGAACATGCACAGCCAGTTGCTAGTACTTTTTTCTTTTTTTAGCCACACAACCCAGCCTGCAGGATTTTAGTTCCCTGATCAGGGATTGAACCCTGACCACAACAGTGAAAGATCAGAGTCCTAACTCCTGGACTGCTAGGGAACTCCCAGTTGTTAGCATTTAATTACTTGTGAATGTTAGAATGTTGGTCCCAAATATGATATCTTAATTACTCTGTATAAAACTGTATCAGGATGAGGCATTTCAGTGTGGACGGAGCCTTCAGTGGAAAATGCCTGGCCTTTTAAGCTGGATACAAAGACAGCTCAGTGGTTGTTTGTTACACTCATCATCAAATCCTAAGGTACTTTGATAAGAAAGCCTTTTATCCATCCTCGTTTAATAGAATGGGAAGCAGAGCGATAGGAGAGCTGAGCTTCTCTGGGTCACAGCAATCTGGTGTCAGAATACTCAGATAATTAGAGTGATGTTTATTAAATACTCTCGGCAAATTAATCATGTGTACGTGAAAACAAGTTTGTCCTCTCTTCAGAGAGAAGTAAAATGAAAGACATTAGCTGATAGGATGTCAGGCCTGAATTCTTTCTCACAGATATTAGGAAAGCCATCTGTCCTGGTCCTCCTGTCCCGTTCTTCCAGCTCTGTGTCCCTCTCATCCTCTCCAGTTGCTGGAGATGGAGCTTGGAAGGGTCTCGCAGTGAGGATTGGTGACATCTGGGTGCCCTTCTCGGTGTTTTCTCTCAGTCCTGCCACTAACTTGCAGCCAGGTCCTCTCTCTTCTGCAGGGGACTTACAGGGTCCTGGCTAGGCAGTCTCAGCTTGGGGTTCCACCCATTGTTGCATGCCTGTGGACCCTGGAAATTTACCTGCCAATTTTCCTCCACTGTGTATTAAGGACAGAAACAGTATCTACCCCACAGTTTGTTGATAAAAGAGTCCATCAGGACGCTGGTCAGAGTGCCTGGTACATAGTAAATTTCCAATAAAGACCATTTATTATTATTTCAATAATCCTGCCTGTTGTGCCTTTTACTTGCAAGAATGATTGAGACAATGTGGATATACTAAAAGTCATATGTTTATGTGACATGTATGGAAGCGAGAGACTCAGATGTTGAGTGAAAAGAATACTCAGAGCTGTTTTTTGTGCTTTAGTACAGGGTGGCGTGGGCTTCTCAGGTGACTCAGTGGTAAAGAATCGGCCTGTGATGCGGGAGACCTGGATTTGATCCCTGGATTGGGAAAATCCCCTGTAGGAGGGCACGGGAACCCACTCCAGTATTCTTGCTTGGAGGATCCCCTGGACAGAGGAGTCTGGCAGGCTGCAGTCCACGGTGTCCCAAAGAATCGGACAAGACTAAAGCAACTGGGCATGCGCACACACAGGGCAGAGTACCAGTGCTTCTTGGAAACAACCGTGTTACACGATTACCCCAGAGCACGTGTTCATGATGGAACCCTACGCTCTGTTTGTCCCCTCGATCCTTTTGGGGCTCTGTACTGCAAATAAGCACATATATATCAATAGTAATGTCCAGATAATTCTTATGGACCATATCTGGGTACACTTTAGTTTGGACTTTCACATTTTGATTTCAAAACATGTAGTTTTCCTTCTTCATGAAGTCTGATACCATAACAATATAACTAACTTCAAAGAAGAAAGCTGTCATATTTATAATTTTCTAAGAACACTTTTTTATTTGAAAAATATCCTTTTACAGAAAAAGTACATTTTGACAGTGATCAAAACAAACAAACAAAACAGGATGGAAGTGTTTTGAAGGATGAGATGCTTTTACTTTTACTAATTTATTCTTCAATCAAGAGATGTTTTTCAATTATAGAGCCATACTTAACGTGGGAGGAGTGAGAAGTCTGTTAATGTGACAGTTTTGGAAACTTCCAAATTTTTTTTAAGACAACAACAGCAACAGTGAAGCCTTCTGCCTAAAAACAGTGATGTCTTTTCATTTTTCAGTCTACAGAACATCTGAGTTTTTAACTCCCAGCCCCCTAATTTCTTTTAGTCTTTTGCTATACTCCAGAAATACACGTCTACTAAATTTCCAGACCTCAAGGTCAAGTCTGGATAGAAGACATCTTCCCTGAGACTATCATCCCAAGACATGGATTCTCTTAGCCTGGATTTAAGTTATGCATTTTCATGATGTGTTTAAAGGTTTGGGGGTTCTGAACATATGTTTCCCTCAATTCATAAAATAACTTATTCCAACTCCAATTCATTCCCCAAAATATTTTGATGACTTGCCGAAATCTTTTATTAGAGATACAATTAGGAAGAAAAATGAGTATCATAAGAGTCAGTCTAACTGCTTCTAATGGTGTTGCTCTGAGCTTTCTCACTGTGAAAACAAAGAGGAAAATGAGATTAGTTACAACATTCATGTTGTTTTAAAACCTAACCGCCCACTACTTGCTTATGAGGAACACATTCTTTCCTGGTCCTGAGGCTTGAGAGAAGTTTTCCAATTACGTCTCATAAATAGGAAAGTTTGTAATATAATTTTTCAGTGTTCCACAAAATTCCCAAAATGAAAGCAGTACTGAATTGCATGCAACTGTCCTTTCATAGGAGAAGGCAATGGCACCCCACTCCAGTACTCTTGCCTGGAAAATCCATGGATGGAGGAACCTGGTAGGCTGCAGTCCATGGGGTCGCTAATAGATATGACTGAGCGACTTACTTTCATGCATTGGAGAAGGAAATGGCAACCCACTCCAGTGTTCTTGCCTGGAGAATCTCAGGGATGGGGGAGCCTGGTGGGCTGCCGTCTATGGGGTTGCACAGAGTCGGACACGACTGAAGCGACTTAGCAGCAGCAGCAGCAGTCCTTTCATAGGTAGAAAAAGTGATTGCTGTTTAGTGGCTAAGATGTAGTCAACTCTTTGAGACCCCATGGACTGTAGTCCGCCAGGCTCCTCTGTCCATGGCATTTCCTAGGCAAGAATACTGGAGTGGGTTGCCATTTCTTTCTCCAGGGGATCTTCCCAACCCAGGGATGGAACTTGTATCTCCTGTATTGGCAGGCAGATTCTTTACCACTGAGCCACCAGGGAAGCTCAGAAAACATGATGCAAAACTACAATTCAGTAAAAGCAATTCTACAAAAGCCAAAACAGAAGCGAGTAATCTGAAACCCTTGGGTCATGTGAGGCCTGCCCTTCTATCACAGACCGGAATCTAATTCCAGGACGCCCTCACAGGTAAGGAGGTGACCTGCCCCAATGTGCAGCAGGTCGGCAACAGGACCAGAACAAGATCCACTCAAACTGACCCAGCGGAACTCCTCCCCGAGAACAGCGAGGGGATGTCTGAAGCTTTCTAGAGCAGGGTTGCCCATGAGAACTTTCTGCAATGGCCGAGATCTTCCACACCCTTCGTTGTCCAGAGTGGTAGCCACTGGCCATGTGTGAGTGTTAGCTATGTGACATAGTGAAACTGAAGAGCTGAGTTTAAAATTAAAAAAAAATTTTTTTTAATTGGGGTAGAGTTGATTTACAATGTTGTGTTAATTTCAAGTGTACAGCAAAGTGAATCAGTTCAGATCAGATCAGATCAGATCAGTCGCGCAGTCGTGTCCGACTCTTTGCGACCCCATGAACTGCGGCACGCCAGGCCTCCCTATCCATCACCAGCTCTCGGAGGTCACTCAGACTCACATTCATCGAGGCAGTGATGCCATCCAGCCATCTCATCCTCTGTCGTCCCCTTCTCCTCCTGCCCTCAATCCCTCCCAGCATCAGAGTCTTCCCCAATGAGTCAACTCTTCACATGAGGTGGCCGAAGTACTGGAGTTTCAGCTTTAGCATCATTCCTTCCAAAGAAATCCCAGGATTGATCTCCTTCAGAATGGACTGGTTGGATCTCCTTTCAGTCCAAGGGACTCTCAAGAGTCTTCTCCAACACCACAGTTCAAAAGCATCAATTCTTGGGCGCTCAGCCTTCTTCACAGTCCAGCTCTCACATCCATACATGACCACAGGAAAGACCATAGCCTTGACTAGGCGAACCTTTGTTGGCAAAGTGATGTCTCTGCTTTTGAATATGCTATCTAGGTTGGTCATAACTTTCTTTCCAAGGAGTAAGCGTCTTTTAATTTCATGGCTGCAGTCACCATCTGCAGTGATTTTGGAGCCCAGAAAAATAAAGTCTGACACTGTTTCCACTGTTTCCCCATCTATTTCCCATGCAGTGATGGGACCAGATGCCATGATCTTCATTTTCTGAATGTTGAGCTTTAAGCCAACCTTTTCACTCTCCACTTTCACTTTCATCAAGAGGCTTTTGAGTTCCTCTTCACTTTCTGCCATAAGGGTGGTATCATCTGCATATCTGAGGTTATTGATATTTCTCCCGGCAATCTTGATTCCAGCTTGTGTTTCCTCCAGTCCAGCATTTCTCATGATGTACTCTGCATATAAGTTAGATAAACATGGTGACAATATACAGCCTTGACGTACTCCTTTTCCTATTTGGAACCAGTCTGTTGTTCCATGTCCAGTTCTAACTGTTGCTTCCTGACCTGCATACAGATTTCTCAAGAGGCAGATCAGGTGGTCTGGTATTCCCATCTCTCTCAGAATTTTCCACAGTTTATTGTGATCTACACAGTCAAAGGCTTTGGCATAGTCAATAAAGCAGAAATAGATGTTTTTCTGGAACTCTCTTGCTTTTTCGATGATCCAGCGGATGTTGGCAATTTGATCTCTGGTTCCTCTGCCTTTTCTAAATCCAGCTTGAACATCAGGAAGTTCACGGTTCACATGAATCAGTTACATGTATACATAAATCTACTCTTTTTAAGATTCTTTCCCCATAGAGGTCACTACAGAACATTGAGTAGAGTTCCCTGTGCTCTATGCTATGCTATGCTATGCTAAGTCACTTCAGTCGTGTCCGACTCTGTGCGACCCCATAGACGGCAGCCCACCAGGCTCCCCCGTCCCTGGGATTCTCCAGGCAAGAACACTGGAGTGGGTTGCCATTTCCTTCTCCAATGCATGAAAGTGAAAAGTGAAAGTGAAGTCGCTCAGTCGTGTCTGACCCTCAGCGACCCCATGGACTGCAGCCTTCCAGGCTCTTCCATCCATGGGATTTTCCAGGCAAGAGTACTGAAGTGGGGTGCCACTGCCTTCTCTGCCTGTGCTCTATAGTAGGTTCTTATTAGTTACCTATTTTATGCAGTGTCGTGTATATGTCAATCCCAATGTCCCAATTTATCCTCTCTCTCCCCTCTACTGCTTAGTCCCTGGTAACTATAAGTTTGCCTTCTACATCTGTAACTCTATGTTTCTTAAAGTTTTAAATTTTACTTACATTTAATAACTATATTTTAACAGCTATCGTGGCTAATGGCTGCTTCATCTCTACAGCACCCTGAGCAGGGTGGGGGAGCACCCTGCTGAGGCTAGAACCCCCCTTTTCCTCCACCCCTCCCTGTTGCTGGCACATTTCTACCAGCCACGCCTGGCCAAGAGAGGAAGATCCGAAACTTGTGTTTGTCTAGAGGGTGGCTCTGAGCTGCATGTGGTCATGGGCTCAGTCAGGGGCAAGAGAGGCTGGGGCATATGGGTGGGGTGTCTCGGTCGCCCACAAGCCTGCAGTGGTCATGGGTTCTTGGGCACTCATGGGCCCCAGAGGCTTTAAGAATGGCTGCCATCTGAGGTGTCCACCTGATGGCTGCTCCCGGGCGGGGAGGGGATGACGTGGGGATGAGTCTGGGATTGAGGACCTGACAAGCGACGGGCTGCATCCAACGTCGTGGCTTCGACGACAAGTTCAGGGCCAGCTATGGCTGTCTCTTCTCCCTTCTCAGGCAGGAAATGTGGAGCTCCCCAGCTGAGGCACCGCAATGCTTTGAGGAATAATGTCTTGCCTCGTTTTAGTCATGCTGCTTATAATTCAATTCATAAACTTAGAATAAAAAAAATAATAAAAAAAGCACCAGTAAGAGGTAGTAAAAAGCAAACCTCATTTCACAATACAGGTCCAGTTAAGGAAAGCAAAAACAAGCCAGATTCCATTGTATCTTATGCAACCAAACGTGTTTAAAGGACAACCAAACAACTAAAGGTTCCTCTAGTGTTCTGGTAATTTCTGAATTTTTACCCACAAAGGACACCCTCTGGTGACATAGAAATAATGAGAATATTGTGGAATAGTAGTAGATACTGTATTCATTATTTGAAAACATATAATTCTAAAATAAAAAAGAACGATGCTTGTAACATTTTTTTTTTCCAAAACTATTTTTCTTATGCAGGAAAAATTACTAGCACAGAAACGGACCACTGTAAAGCACTTCAAATAAAAAGCTTTTTATATACTGGCTTAAACCAAAGATTTCCCTAAATAAGTTATGTGATTTTTTTCATCATGACCATAAATATGAAGGTAAATGAGAAACTATTATTCTCCCTTTGGTACTAATATATGGTGTTGGCGATGGAAAGTGATGTCGGGTTCAAGTCTAATTACTTCGATTGCATTCCTGCTATTTTTCTATTCTCTTTATTGTTTTGTTGTCTGAGCTCCCAACCGTTTCTTAAAAGATGCAGTATTTCTTTATCAAGTAGCAACAGAAATGATGCGAAAAAATAATTCCTTACAAATTAAATGAAGCCAGTCTTCAGAGCAGAGGGAAACAAATCATTTGCTGGCAGTGAGACTGGGGTGAGTAAAGAGATGTTTAAATAAGGAATAGGACTCAGATGCAGGTCTTGCTGAATTCAAATCTTCCTGTGCATGATTTCATTCTCACGCGGGCAAATAGGTTCTTAAGGCATGAGTTTCTTCAGTGTCAAAGAAGTTAAATCTGTTCTCTCTCCTTGCCACCCTCACCTTTTAACCTTAATTGGATATCACAGACTAAGACCTCTTCCTCTTCTTTCCTCTTTTTAGATTGAGATATAATTGACATATAACATTGTATCAGTTGAAGTTGTAAACTGTTGTTGATTTGATACATTTGTGTGTTGAAACAGGATTACACCATAGCTAACATCTCTGTCATATCACATAATTATCATTTTTATTTTGTGACGGGAACAATTAAGAGCAACTTTGAAGTTTGTACTATAGTGTTGTTGACTATAATTGTGACATTACATTAGCTCTCCAGGACTTAT
Organism: Tragelaphus eurycerus; assembly: GCA_935064755.1. Lineage (NCBI taxonomy): Eukaryota > Metazoa > Chordata > Mammalia > Artiodactyla > Bovidae > Tragelaphus > Tragelaphus eurycerus. The sequence continues at coordinate 23,487,106 of CAKXYN010000023.1, forward strand.
CTACTAGTTCCAAGTATGCACCCCTAAACAACACCTCCCCAGTACCCTCCACCAGCCCCTGGTAACCACCATTCTACTCCCCTATTTCTTAATTGGTCTCAAGTTTCAAAATACCTCAACTTTATCCATGACGCTCAAAATATTAAAGATCATATCCAGTTTGTTGTTTTTTCATCAACAAAGGGAGCCCAACCTTTTGCGACCCCATGGACTACATCACGCCAGCCTCCCCTGTCCTTTACTATCTCCCCGAGTTTTCTCAAACTCAAAGCCATTGAGTCGGTGATGCCATCCAATCATCTCATCCTCTGGCCCACCCCACCCCACCACCGCCTCCTTTCGCCTTCAGTCTTTCCCCAGCATCAGGGTCTTTTCCAATGAGTCAGCTCTTATCATCAGGTGGCCAAAGTACTGGAGCTTCAGCTTCAGCATCAGTCCTTCCAGTGAATGTTCAGGGTTGATTTAAAGTACCTTAACCTTATCCATGACACTCATAATATTAAAGTTTATACTCATGAAATCCTTTTTTCATATTAGCTTTTCCAGAGGGAAGTTTCCAATCTTTTTTGTATTGATTCTGGGAGGGGACTCTGCTTTCTGACATTTTCTTGAACAATTGGAAGAGCAGGGAAATAGAGGTTTGAAAATTATTTTTGTAGGATGGAGTTCTCAGCTTTGTGAAAAGACCAGTGGGTACTGTCTACTCAGCCATTTGACAGATGCCAGGTTAATGTTTATAATGCCACAGAGTGCCAGCTTTGTTGCTAGGCAGACCGGAGTTGAAACCTTGGTTCTACCCCTGTGTGCTCTGGGGAGTAGCTTCAGCTTGGTGCACTTTCTGGATCTCTCATGGTGCACTCTTGGTGCACTCTGGCTAAATGGGGCCATCTAGCTCCTAAATGGGGGTGTGAAGTTTTTCACTGGGCAGGAGGTGGAAAGCCCTGGCCCAAGGGAATCCATCGTGGCCTCGTGGTCTGAGGCTGACATGACAGCTCTAGGGGAACGGAGACAGCACAGGGCCACATGTGGCCTTTCCTTCTGTGAAATGGAGTGTTTCTGCTCTGTGCTCTACAGTCAACAGTTCAGTTCAGTCGCTCAGTCGTGTCTGACTCTTTGTGACCCCATGAATTGCAGCACACCAGGCCTCCCTGTCCATCAGCAACTCCCAGAGTTCACCCAAACCCATGTCCATCAAGTTGGAGATGCCATCCAGCCATCTCACCCTCTGTTGTCCCCTTCTCCTCCTGCCCCCAATCCTTCCCAGCATTAGGGTCTTTTTCAATGAGTCAACTCCTTGCATGAGGTGGCCAAAATATTGGAGTTTCAGCTTCAACATCAGTCCTTCCAATGAACACCCAGGACTGATCTCCTTTAGAATGGACTGGTTGGGTGTCATTGCAGTCCAAGGGTCTCTCAAGAGTCTTCTCCAACACCACAGTTCAAAAGCATCAATTCTTGGGCACTCAGCTTTCTTCACAGTCCATCTCCCATATCCATACATGACTACTGGAAAAACCATAGCCTTGACTAGATGGACCTTTGTTGGCAAAGTGATGTCTCTGCTTTTGAATATGCTATCTAGGTTGGTCATAACTTTCCTTCCAAGGAGTAAGCATCTTTTAATTTCATGGCTGCAGTCACCATCTGCAGTGATTTGGGAGCCCAAAAAAATAAAGTCTGACACTGTTTCCCCATCTATTTCCCAGGAAGTGATGGGACCAGATGCCATGATCTTAGTTTTCTGAATGTTGAGCTTTAAGCCAACTTTTTCACTCTCCTCTTTCACTTTCATCAAGAGGCTTTTTAGTTCCTCTTCACTTTCTGCCATAAGGGTGGTGTCATCTGCATATCTGAGGTTATTGATGTTTCTCCCAGCAATCTTGATTCCAGTTTGTGCTTCTTGCAGCCCAGTGTTTCTCATGATGTGCTCTGCATATAAGTTAAATAAGCAGGGTGACAATACACAGCCTTGATGTACTCCTTTTCCTATTTGGAACCAGTCTGTTGTTCCATGTCCAGTTCAAACTGTTGCTTCCTGACTTGCATATAGGTTTCTCAAGAGGCAGGTCAAGTGGTCTGGCATTCCCATCTCTTTCAGAATTTTCCATAGTTTATTGTGATCCACACAGTCAAAGTCTTTGGCATAGTCAATGAAGCAGAAATAAATGTTTTTCTGGAACTCTCTTGCTTTTTTGATGATCCAGCAGATGTTGGCAGTTTGATCTCTGGTTCCTCTGCCTTTTCTAAAACTAGCTTGAACATCTGGAAGTTCACGGTTCACATATTGCTGAAGCCTGGCTTGGAGAATTTTGAGCGTTACTTTACTAGCATGCAATTGTGCGGTAATTTGAGCATTCTTTGGCATTGCCTTTCTTTGGGATTGGAATGAAAACTGACCTTTTATAGTCCTGTGGCCACTGCTGAGTTTTCCAAATTTGCTGGCATATTGAATGCAACACTTTCACAGCATCATCTTTCAGGATTTGAAATAGCTCAACTGTAATTGTTGACTACAGTCAACAAGCCTCTTCCAAATGCAAATATCTGAGCCCAGATGAAACAAAGCCAGCTATTTGGAAGCCATCAGCTACTTCCTCCTGATAAGTGCTGAGGAGCAGAGGGGATGTGAGAGGCAGCCATCTCTTAAGGTAAACAAGGAATTAGTATGTGAACAATGAAGGAAGCAGGATTGGCCCCAGATAGCTAGATGCACATGAAAGAAATGATTTCAGCAAGCCTGGACGCTTGCATCTTGCCACACACAGAAGATCGCTAAATCTCTTCATGTGAGAGATTTGTTTTTGTTCAGTCGATCAGTCGTGTCCAACTCTTTGTGACCCCATGGACTACAGCATGCCAGACTTCCCTCTTCTTCACCATCTTCAAGAGTTTGCTCAAACTAATGTCCATTGAGTCAGTGATGCCATCCTACCATCTCATCCTCTGTCGCCCCCTTCTCCTCCTGCCCTCAATCTTTCCCAACATCAGGGTCTTTTCCAATGAGTTGGCTCTTCTCCTCAGGTGGCCGAAGTATTGGAGCTTCAGCCTCAGCATCAGTCCCTCCAATGAATATTCAGGGTTGATTTCCTTTAGGATTGACTGGAAATCTCTTTGTGTAAGAGGTTTAGTTTTCTCCTTATCAACAGTAATCTTTTAACATTCACATTACCTGCCCCTGGCTGCAAACCTGTACACAGCCTGGCTCCTCCCCTGCCTCCTCGAGTCAGCTTCCTTAGGGTCACCTGAGATACTGTCTCCAGGCAGTGGAGCCTGGTGGGCTACAGTCCATGGGGTTGCAAAGAGTTGGACACTGAAATGACTTAGCATACACACATACAAGAGAAAAAAAAAAACTTACTAAAGAAATACTGCCTATAGTTGTTTTTTTTGGCCATGCTGGGTCTTCACTGCTGCAAGGACCTTTCTCTAGTTGTGGTGAACAGGGGCTACTCTGTTGCGTCTCACTGTGGTGGCTTCCCTCGTTGTGGTTCCCAGGCTCTAGAGCACGGGGTCAATAGTTGTGGCACAGGGACTCAGTTGCTCTGACGCATGTGGAATCTTCCCAGACCAGGGATCGAACCTGTGTCTCCTGCATTGGCAGGTGGATTCTTTACTACTGCACTACTAGAGAAGCTCTTCTTGTAACTTTATCCAACACAGGCTTCTCAGAGATTCTGTCAGCTTCTTTTACCAGCATCCCCTGCAAAGCCAGGAAGATCCCCTGGAGTAAATCCCCTCACTCCAGTATTCTTGCCTGGAGATTCCCATGGACCAAGGTGGCTGACGGGCTACAGTCTGTGGGATCACAAAGAGTCAGACACAACTGAAGTGAAGCAAGCAAGCAAGTCTGCAAAACCTGGAGTAGATGTCGTATCCCCCAGAGAGGTGTTTGCTGGGTGTTTGTTATTAGCTTCTGACTTACATGAGCCCCTTTGCTCCTTTCTGCAATTTGGGCGTTTCAGTGACTTTGAATAATACTGGTAATTATAGTCTTTGTCTAGATAGCAACTTTCCCCCTTTGCATGATGATAGCTAGACACACAGGCCCAGAATTCCTAAGGAAATAAGGGGAAACATTGGTTGCCAGGCAGAGGTTCTCATGCCCTGTGGGGTAGGGATGGTGGTGGGAAGCAGTGACTCCCAGACCCCACAGCTGTGCTGGGGTTTAGATGCTCTGTATCAGTGATACAGGGGCAACTCTTTGCCCCCGTGTCTGTTTGAATCTTCTTTGCGTCTAAGTTTACAGATGTTTTAAATCCATAAAGAAGATAAAGAATCTGCCTGTAACTCAGGAGACCCGGGTTCGATCCCTGGTCAGGAAAATCACCTGGAAAAGGGAATGACTACCTACTCCAGTACTCTTGCCTGGGAAATTCCCCGGACAGAGAAGCCTGGTGGGCTACAGAGTCATGGAGTGACCGAATGACTATCATTTTCACAAAGAAGGCCAAGCACCAGAGAGTTGATGCTTTTGAACTGTGGTGCTGGAGAAGACTCTTCAGAGTCTTTGCTGCTTGGGCAGCAAAGAGATCAAATCAGAGAATCCTAAAGGAAATCAACTCTTAATATTCTTTGGAAGGACTGATGCTAAAGCTGAAGCTCTGATACTTTGGCCACCTGTGACGAAGAGCTGACTCACTGAAAAAGACCCTGATGCTGGGAAAGGTTGAAGGCAAGAGGAGAAGGGGGTGGCAGAGGATGAGATGGTTGGATGGCATCACCGACTCAATGGACATGAGTTTGAACAAAGTCCAAGAGATGGGGAAGGACAGGGGAGCCTGGTGCGCTGCAGTCCATGGAATCACAAAGAGTCAGACACGACTGAGTGACTGAACAACAGATGCATCAACTGTAGAATGCACAGTTATTTAATACAGCACTGATTTTAAAAGTTGCTGCCAGGCCTAACCATAAAATACCACCAAGGCTAAGACACACCAGCTGTCAGAGATGTGAACACATGGAAACAGGGAGAAGTGGAGAAGCATCGTAGAGGAAAATAGAACTTAAGCTGGTCTGTGAAAACTTAGGAAGAAAAGGGGCAGGAACCCTAGCATGGCCTGGGCTTTCAAAGGCAAACATTTAAATGGCAGGAAAAACCATGGGGTCCTCAAGAAAGAATCCGCTGGGTAGCATGAGGGTCTCTGGCCAAGAGTCAAAGGCCAAGGGTCAGAGCAGGGTTCCAAGGCCACGTGGGCCCCAGTGGGCTGCAGCTCTGGGGTTTGTGGACAGACCCAAGTGCTATCGGTCTGTGCCTGTGATGAGGAAGACAGGCCCTCATGAGGGTGGGGGCTGGACCACTCGCCCGGGCTAATGGCGTGGCCTGCAGTCTGATGGCAACAGGGGCTTTAGGGAGCCAGAGGCTGGGAGTGGGAAGAGTGGCAAGCAGTCTTTAGGATGAGTTGAACGTGGCTGCTTCCTGGGCAGGCACAAAAGGCCTCAGGAAGGTAAACAACTGCCCATGTCACATCGCCTGCACCCTGGAGGGAAATTCCATCCACCACTCAGGGCTGCAGCCAACCACTCCCCCACCTCCCCACCCAGACCAATCCCTTCTTTCAACCCATGGTGGAGTCTGAAGGAAACAGGAGCTATGATTCTCTTAGCACTGATCATCAGAAGAGCTTCCTTGTGATTATCTATAATGAATCAAAGGTGTCACTGATTTATTGCCTACAGTTTAAATTCCATTTATGCCTCCAAAAATTAAGCCTTGTGAAGCAGTCCACAGTCACATGCTCTTTTGTGTGGGGGAAAAAGTTATTCATTTCCTAATCCTGTCTGGTGTTTCCAACCCTGGATATAAAGCTGCTTTGTCCCTAAAGAAAGCAGCTTTTAGAGACAGGTCTTTGCTTCTTCAGCTCTAAGATGACACTCTGTTTTGTCCTTAGAGAGGGTCTTCCTGGGGACTGCACTTTGAAAGGAAGCCAGGTAGCAACCAGACTGCCAGTCCACAGATCTGAGCAGAATTAACTTGTCAAAACACAGTCCAGTTGTTAGACATATCCTCTATTTCCCTCTTTTGTCTTTATCCTGTTCCAAATTTAGATCGAATCAGGAAACATTAAAGGGAGATAGGTGATATGAAGATGCTGTAAATGAGAATCTGTCCTGTCCATTGCCAAACATTTTGAAACTCCCTTTTTAAGGGTTTCCCTGGTAGCTCAGACTGTAAAGAAACTGTCTGTAATGCAGGAAACCCGAGTTCAATCCCTGGGTCGGGAAGATCCCCTGGAGAAGGGAATGGCTACCCACTCCAGTATTCTTGCCTGGGGAATCCCATGGACAGAAGAGCCTGGCTGACTACAGTCCACAGCGTCACGAAGAGTCAGACACGACTGAGTGACTTTCACACTTCTTAAACTAAATCCTTAAAAACTATAAGTCGTCTTTATTCTGTGTCTATGTTCTGCCTCATGTGTGAGAACAAACCCAAACAACACAAATACATAGAAAACTCCACAGTAGTGTTTGTTAGCTGGATTGTTTTGACAACACACAAAGGAACCTTTCCTGAACTTAAAAAAAAATATAACACCCTATGTTGATATGGTTACACCTTCAAAGACACAATTGGATGATTTCGGTTTGATTTCTGTGAACTTAAGAGCTTAAATTTCTTTTTTACTGGCTTCTAGGTGCTCATTTTTGTACATCAGACATCATTCACTCTTTCCATAATCCTGCCAATGTATTAGGTTATAATTATTTTAACAGAAGTGTAATTGACATAGAATGAAACTCTTTTAACTCTGGCTGCAAATTATGCACTGCTCACCCTTGAGCCCCTGCCTCCAGTTGTCTCCAGTCTCCTGATGGAGCTGCCATTCTTGAAGTTTCGTTTGCAAGCTCTGAGTGGGAGCTCCAGTCACTTAGCAGGTGCCCCGACCCCAGAGTGTACCATGGGCCACAGAGTGAACTGTTCTCAGTGGTGGTTGGTACCATGAAATGTGAATGATTCTGCTTTCCCAGCTAGACATGATGTGGTTTACTCACTGCCTGGAGAAAACCACATGCACTTAATCTCACGCCTTTCATCTGACAAAATATGCATCATCAATGCCATCGCATCATTTAAATATTCATCAGTTTTGAATCTGAAAAATTTTTTAACAATACTATAAATGATACCATTCTTCAACACACTTTTTAAATTATTTATAGAAAAAGAAAATAATTGGAGTATGCTACAGTAATGGAAATCATAACCACGTAGCTTTAGAAAATTACTTGTTTGGTTTTTGGTTTTGCTTCATATTCAAACCCTTGCTGCAAAATGCAAGTTCCTGCTCTATTTCCTGGAGTCAGGAACACGGAGTTCCTTAGCATGGCTTCCTCCAGGAGTATGGAGACAGCCAGCAACCAAACACAGTATAAAAGAATGAGGACTTCAGATCCAAACATGTTTATGGATCAGCTGGGTTGGGTGGTAAAGACGACAATCTTGAAGGCACTATATATGTATGTGTATGTGCTCTGTCATGTCCAACTCTTTGCAACCCCTCTAGGCTGCTCTGTCCATGGGATTTCCCAGGCAAGAGTACTGGCGTGAGTTGTCCTTTCCTCCTCCAGGGGATCTTCCCCACCCAGGGATCGAACCTGAATCTCCTTCGTTTCTTGCATTGCAGGCAGATGCTTTACAGCCGAGCCACTGGAAAAGCCCAGGAGACAAAGAGTGCTGGAGAGCCCTCCCCACTCAGGATGCCTGCAAAAGTCGTGTGTCCCAGTATTTGTTTCTTACTCCACATCACTAACGTTACTCTGCATTGCAAGACTGACAAACCAGTGAGCTCCAGAAAAAGAGGCTTCCTCCTGCAGTCTGGCCCTTTCTCTTAAGCCACAGAATTAGGAAAGGAAATGTTTCAGAAATCCGCCTTCCAGCCTGAGCACAATCCTCAGAGCATCACTCAATTTTGTCACCTGTTTGAAGAAAACGTATTGTTTCCACGTGTTTGCCTGTCCACGCAGGCTGCAGCCGAGACCCGAGAGTTCTCTGAACGCAAAGATTCTTTCAAAGGAGACAGAGAAACTGTCTGTGCACAGATTAGGGGGAACACCCGCTTTTGCCCACTGATTGATGACTTGTTGGGCTTCCCAGATGGTGCTAGTGGTAAAGAGACGTGGGTTCAATCCTTGGGTTGAGAAGATACCCTGGAGAAGAAAATGGCAACCCACTCCAGTATTCTTGTTTGGAGAATCCCATGGACAGAGGAGCCTGGCTAGCTGTAGTCCTGGGGTCAGAGTCAGACATGACTGAAGCGACTTAGCACGTACATACACATTGCCAATGAAATCTGTATAGAGCGTTTCTCAATGAAGAACAAGCAGTTGACATGGTGCTGGTGTTTGCAGAGCCAAACATCAAAAAGAGAGTGAAGAGAGAGAGGGAGTGGTCCTGCTCTCCTTCCTTCCTCTTGGCGTGGGGTTCTTATCTTAAAAGCAGTGGGCAAAGTCTGCTAGGACTATTCTCCACGCTGTTTTAGAAATTCCAAATAAAGGTGTCCACTCTGAGTACAAGTCAAACCTGACTTTGCAAACAGCTAACTTTCACTCCCACACAGGGTTCTAAAGCTTGGATTTCTTCCTCTTGTTTCTAAAACACAGTTTGAATGTCTTTGGTCGGAGCTTTAGTATTTGGGGTCTGGCTGAAGCAAAATGAAACAGCATCATGCTGGCTCGAGTTCAGCATTCAGCATGTTAGAAAAAGTCTTGAGAGAGGGGGCAGCTGGAATAGAGAGGCATCTGCGCTCGGCAGGCCATCCAAGGGACAGAGAGAGCCAAGCCTCAGAAGAACCCCAGAGATCCACATGACGATTGGCGGGGGCCAACAGAGGGAAAAGCTTTCTTGGGATGACTGTTCCAGAACTTTCCATGGGTACACAAAGGGACCTGAGAAGCTGATCTCTGACAGGAATATTGCTACATCAACCCAGCTTTCAGAGACTGTTTAAAATGGGTCTCTGGGGGCTTCCCTGGTGGTCCAGTGGTTAAGACTGCTCCCGCTGCAGGGTGTCCAAGATCCCACAGGCTGCACGGCACGGCCAAAAATATAATTAATTAAATAAAAGCTAAAATAAAATGGATCTTGGCTGCTCCTTCTGCTCCTTGCTGCTCTGGTTTCCATGCAGGGTTGTGGGGGTGGGATGGGGTGGGGGAATGGCTCCAGCCCAGCGCCTGGCCTGAAAGGGTGGACCAGAACATGAAATTGATGCCCAGGTCTTAGGAAGAAAAACTGTGCCATGTGATCCATGCCAGAGTGAGAGACCAGGAGGGCCACAACAGTGACCCTCATAAAGGAGTACTTTCAGAGCCCTGGCTATGGCAGGATGTCACCTGTTGCCTGGACACCAAAGGGCAGGCAGTTGAGCTGGGAACTCTGAGACGCCTAAGAAGGACCAAACCTCCCTGCAGTCGTGCGAGTGATGTCTCTCCCAGCCGGGGCTATCACGCTCCTACACACATCTGAGGAGGGTCAGGTGAGGCAGGAACAAACGCAACCTATGACTAGGATGCTGATGAAGAGGGGAAGGTGCCCCACATTCCCAGTGAGGGTGACAGAGAACAGTTGCTTCCTCAGTGGTGGATAAGATCATTTTTGCTCACGTGCTGAAGAAGAGATCTGACAATTCTTAGCAAGCCACTAGATATTAAAGAAACAGTGGATTTGAATACCAATGGTTTTAAAAGGTAAAATTAGCTGACCCCCTAGAAAAGAACTGAGATGAGGTAGGAAGATGCCTACCTATTTAGAGAATTTGCTGGAAGAGATTTCAAAGGGTTATTGTTGTGTTTTGTTTCCAGTAATAACAGCTCTATCAGAAGCAATGAAACTATGAATAGAAATAATAATATGTAGTAATCCCATCACAAGGAGAATGTTGAAAGCTCATAGTCCCGTTTCTTTCTGGTCCAATTTTAGATTTCCCTACAAAAGAGAAATAACAAGGACTGTGGCAAAAACTCTTTTTCTCTCGTCTTGGAAAAACATTTACTCCATAATTATAATTTTTGATTCCATACTAATGAAGTGAGATGGATGCAGGGGTAGTTGAAATTCACAGCTAATTCATAAATATTATCTTGCCAAGAATTTCAGCCTCTTTCCCAGCAGACCTTTCTATATAGAGCGCTGAACTAAGCTAACCTGTTTTGGGCTCGGAGGCTTTAGCATTCTTTGTGCCTGATGTTGGGTGAGCTGACACAGAGAAGAATTCAGCACAGTCATGGCAATCTTGTTTCAGCTGGAGATAGACTCTGTTAGGAATTGTTCTGGGTGTCAGGAGACCTTGTTGGGCCTTACGAGAGACTGAGCCCTAGAGTCAGCGGTTAGGAAATCTGAGAGGATGGGGCTGTAATTAAATCTGGAGAGGCTGGCAAAATTCCAATTCAATTCTGAGTGTGTGCGCATGTGTGCGCGTGTGTACGTGCGTGCTCACTAAGTTGCTCCAGTCATGTCCAACTCTTTGCTACCCCATGGACTGTAGCCTGGCGGGCTCCTCTGTCCATGGGATTTTCCAGGCAAGGATACTGGAGTGGGTTGCCGTGTTCTTCTCCAGGGCATCTTTCCAACCCAGGGATCGAACCCGAGTCTCTTATGTCTCCTGCATGGACTCTTGACCACTAGCGCCACCTGGGAAGTCCAATTCAATTCTGCTACTGCTGCTGCTGCTGCTAAGTCATTTCAGTCGTGTCCGACTCTGTGCGACCCCACAGACGGCAGCCCACCAGGCTCCCCTGTCCCTGGGATTCTCCAGGCAAGAATACTGGAGTGGGTTGCCATTTCCTCCTTCAATGCACGAAAGTGAAAAGCGAAAGTGAAGTTGCTCAGTCGTGTCCGACTCTTAGTGACCCCATGGACCACAGCCTACCAGGCCCCCCGTCCATGGGATTTTCCAGGCAAGAGCACTGGAGTGGGGTGCCACTGCCTTCTCCAAATTCAATTCTAGTAAATACTTATTTCCAACAGAGGCTGTAGTCCTATAGTCTTTCCTGACCTGAATTAGTCCAGAACAGGCATCAGTCCATTAGGGACCACCCCTGGAGTCCATGGGCTGCCAAAATTGTTCAAACTGGCCAACCCTAAGTCTACTCTGTGGCTTACCCCACCTTGCATTCCTTTCCGAATAAACCCTGATGTTGGGTGAGCTGACAGAGGAGGATTCATCAGAATTCATGAAACATGAGTTAGTAATTTATTTCCCAGGATCTGGGCTGCGCTCTGCCCAGTCCTCTACTCTCTGGATGGACCCTGATTCTTCCCCACGTGGCCCTGTGTGGCTTTGTGTGCATCCTTTTCTAGGGATCTGCCAGGGGACCTCCCGACCCAGGGATCGAACCCGCGTCTCTTACATTCCCCCGTATTGGCATGCGGATTCTTTACCACTGGTGCCACCTGGAAAGCCCAGAAACCTCTTTATACTGCCCATTGTTTAGAATAAAAGAGAAATCACTCTAAGTCATCATCTTTAGCAGAGTTGCTAAGTAGGGAATGATACAGTCATACAATGCATTACTTAACAATCATCTGACATAGCCTTTCATGCCGTGTGATAATAATAATAGCAGCATATCGCTAATTTAAGAAATCAATTAATTAAATGGTATTATGGTATAATCACTTTTAATAAAATAGACATAGACATACACATGGAGATTAAAAACTGGAGATATCTCTGGATCATGACATTATACTTATTTTGTGCAAATGTGTTTATTTTTCTTCATTTTCCAAATGTTGTATAGTAAATGTGTGTTGGGCTTCCCAGCTGGCTCAGTAAAGAATCCACCTGCAAATGAAGGAAACATGGGTTCAATCCCTGGGTCAGGAAGATCCCCTGGAAAGGGAATGGCTAACCTCTCTAGTATTCTTGCCTGAAGAATCCCATGGACAGAGGAGCCTGGCGGGCTACAGTCCACAGGGTCACAAAGAGTCAGACATGACTGAGCACAGTTCACAAAACATGTGTCAATAATTTAACTTAATTTCCAGCACATAGATTGCGTTGTCCCTATAACAGCTCAGAGAAATCCTAGAGACTCCTGGAGAAGGAAGATGCACAATGAGATGCCCCTCCTCCAAAGTCTGGGGAAGTTCCACACAGGGGCTTTGTGAACTGTGGGAGTTGAATAAGCCCAGGCAGTCTGGCCTGAAGACAAAGCCTGGTGGAAGTTTGTTTCCAAGCCCCACCTGCTAGCGGGTGAGAGGCCCTGGTACCAAGCTTCCTGGCTCAGGCTCCATGGCTCCAGGTGATCGGAGGCTCCCCTGGCCACAGAGCTGTTATTAGACGTGGGCAGGGATGGATGATGCCGTAGCGATGCTCCAGCTGGTGTAGAGAACTCATAATTAGCAACAGCGGGGTTACAGAGCAAGGAGCCCAGAGAGAAAGAAGGGGAGAGAAACAACCTACCCACCAAGGGCAAGAATAATCCACTCACCATATCATCACTGCATAATAATCAAGCGGTGATGTGCTTACATTAAATACGTTTTAGAAAAAACTGAATGCATTGACTATGATAAAATACAATAACTTGTGAAAAGGGTGAACACAGGAGCAAACAGTAGTTAATCCATCTACAAGGAAAGGAAACCAACACTGATCAATTCAAGTTGAGATCTCTGTTTTCGTGAGAAAACCGTTCTTTCTTTTTCAAATTTAGGGATGAGAGTAGCACTGCCTGTCATTTTCAATCCCTCAGAAATGTGCAGAGGAACACAAAACGCAGGAAACTCAGGTGCATTCGAAACAAATGCCCAGAAAACATTTGTTGCAGGTAACTAAAGTCACGCGATGTTTTTTTAACTATGAAGAATTATTATTACAGTGTGGGTACCCCAAATTTTAAGTCTGCTTTATTCACAAGACAGCTGCTTCCTGACAAATAACCTGCGACAATCTCATAACTTGGAGTTCGGAAACCTCATTAGACCACACGCATGGTGCAGCTGAAGCCCTCAGTGGTTTCCGAGGGTTTGTGAAAATGTAATTAGGCAAACCACAGGTGTCTGCAAACGTGGTGGTTTTGCTCCAGACGGGTGGGTGGCATCTCGGGAGTGCCCCAGAATTTTCACAGGGACGAATCCCTCTCAGTGTCAGCAACGTGAACAGACACCTAAGATGGTCTTTTTGCTCTTGCAGGAGAAAGGACTGCCAAACAGATGGATTAAAGGATGAATGAATGCCGGCTTTGGTTGTTTTCCCTTTGTGTGGCAGCAAACGCTGATGGGAGCTGGGACGCTGTTTACGCTACAAAATTGGACCAGTTGTCGTCACTGACTCCTAGGGCCTTGCAGGACATTTCTGTATGACTGGCTACAGGATCTAAGCAGAAAATACCATCTCACCCCTGGTAGAGGTTATTCCCAGTGCTCCTCCCTAAAAACAACCTGTTGGCCATTCTGATGGCATCGGTAGTGAGGTCTCTGATGGATGCTCCATCTACTAGCTGGTGATACTAAGGTAATAGGAGGAGGTAGATGAAGTACCAATATGCTCTCTGGACCACGGAAGAAGCGTCCCAGGAAAGGGAACCACTGAAATGTGCTACCGTTGGGGGCAAGGGGGAAACAACAGAAGCTTTGGAATCTGACAGATCTGAGCCTGGGCTCTGGGTACACCATCTACCACCTCTGTGACCTGTTTAGAAGTATTTATTCACATGCTTATTTGGAGTTGCAAAGAGTCGGACACGACTGAGCAACTGACAGTTTCATATCACTGAGCCTCAGTTCTTGCTTCTGTAAAATTAGAGAAATAATATTTTCCTTCTGGCATTTCAGTGAGGATTAAATAATATGATGTGTGGAAAGATTATTTTGAGATGTATTAGTTGACGTATACTCCCAAATTCCCTCTCTCTCACACACAAAACACACACACACAGACATAGCCACACACGCGCTTTTTATCTCAAAGCAAAGCAACTGCAGCCCCAGCCCCCTCCATGTCTTTCTTGTCTGGGTGCACACATGGAGGACACTGTAGAGGTCAAGTTGTGGCCAGGTGGGTCTGGATGCTGAAGACCCAGGCCAGCCCCCTGAGTCTTTTGTGGGTAAGTGGATTCTTCTGCCCTAGAAAGAGGTTGGTGGAGAGAGGGCAGGGGCCCCAGAAATAATGTGGAGAAAGTGGGGAGATCTAGAGGGACGTATCAGAGAGGGTTCCAAAGTGGAGGGATGACCATGGCTGCTGCCACCTGGGAAGGAAAGGGGGACTGGGAGGAAGTTCACACCTGAAGTAATGGAGAAGAGCTGTCTTTGCCTGAGATGATGGTTTCTGCCACCAGACAGAATGGGTCTGAAAAACAGGCTGAGTTCTACAATAATGAAGTCTGGTCAATGTCTTGCATACTTGAGTGAATGGTCGGATGATGCAAACCGGCTCTGTATTCAGAGTTGATGGTGCTCCGCAGATCTTCCATAAAGCATGGCTGCTATCACTCTGCCAACCGGATTGCAGTGAGTTACTCTGACACCCACCCCAGCAGCCTGATTGCTAGGAACTGGTCTCAAGACGTTCCATGAAGATATGCAGGGTCCCTGGGAACATGATCGGGCACCACCTCTGTTTGTGGCCTCCACGGCCTGGTGGTGAGCAGTGTTCCTCGGGCCCAGCTGCAACCTGGCCCTCTTTCTCGTCAGCATCTCTCTGCTCCTCAGGGGATTCATTCCTGCTGCAGACATACGTGCATGGGTCTGAATCCCATAGTCACAAAGTCAAGTGTGTCAAAATGAAACTTGACTTCTCTATAAATGAACATTGTGAGCCCCATTTCCATGCATGGCAGAAAACTTGTTATTGCTGATTGAAAAGAATGTGTTCCAAGGATTCCTTGCTCTATTTTGGATACATCATTTGGGATGTTCTCCTTTCCCTTCTCATCATCTCTCCCCGCAGGTCCTCTAAGAATCCTTGAGCTTCAACAGCAGGGAGCATGTATTTCTTCTTTATTCTGCTTGATTCAGTATAGTCATGGCCAATGTCACAAATCCATTTGAACATTTTTTCACGGAATTATCCCAAGTTTGGTCTACTGCTGAGGGTCCCGTGTTCTACTGTGTTTTGGTCTTCAGGTCACTGCGTGTCATCTTGTTATTGTTGTTGTTTAGTAACTAAGTTGTATCTAACTCTTTGTGACCCCATGGACTGTAGCCCACCAGGCTGCTCTGTCCATGGGATTTCCCAGGAAAAGAATGCTGGAGTGAATAGCCTTTTCCTTCTCCAGGGGATTTTCGAGACCTAGGGGCTGAACCTGAGTTTCCTACACTGGCAGGTGGATTCTTTACCAATGAGCCGCCTGGGATGCCCCTGTGTCGTCTTAGCTGTGTTCAAAACCACAGGGTCCCTTCAAGGGCCCCCTGCCCACCAGTCCTTCTTGGGGACCCTTGGGTCTTGGAAATCTTTTTCATTTTTAAATTTTTTATTAAATTTGTTACAATATTGTTTCTGTCTGTGTTTTGTTTTTCTTTTTTTTCCTTTTTTGGCCTTGAGGTATGTGGGATCTGAACTCCCAGACCAGGGATCAAACCTGCAACCCCTGCATTGGAAGGAAAGTCTTAACCACTGGGCAACCAGGGAAGTCCTTTGGAAATCTTTTGGATAGGCATCCGGCATTAGCTTATGAAAAGCTACCTCCTTCCTAAAATCTCAGTGGCTTGCAATAATAACGGTTTATTCTCACTCACATTACCTATCAACTGTGACTTAGATCAATGTCCTCTTACCATTGGGATCCAGGCAAAAGGGGCAGCCTCTATGAGTGCAAATATTTTGAGCAAATAATACAATCGACTGGACTCCCTTACTGCTCTGAAGCTGGGAGAGGTTTGTGGCAGAAAAGAGGTACATGTTCAGCTCCCCTGCTTAGAATACCTGCTCTGTGGATTCTACTGAATACCAGCCACACCTTGTCTGTGGGCTGGTCCTTCACTTCAAGACCATCTACTTTTCAGGCTCTACTGCTCAGATGTTCCCACCCTCAGGTGGTCCATGCTCTCTTCTCCTGGAGTCTAGCAGAGAGGGTCTAGAAGGAGCCTTCCCCAGGCACCCCCGGCCACACATGCCCTGGCCATGCTCCACTCTGGAAACTTCCCTCCCATCAGCTGCTCCATCTTTCTTCACTTTTGGCTTAGAGCACTTCTGAGATGTCACCCCCCATTCTCTCTGACTTGCCCCAGTCAGTGGGGCTCACAAACCCTTCTCTGCCTCCAAACAACCTAGCTCTGGCAATAGATATCCTCAACCATCAGCATCTCCATTCTCAGTGAAAAAACTTTTATTCAGACATCCAGCTGATGTCTTTGTTCTTGGTGTGTCTGTCTTTCCCCAGTGCAGAGGGTGTCACTGATGGAATGGATTGAGGGCAAACCACAGGAGACCATGTGGCAGCAGGGGAGGGGGGGGGCGGGGGGGGAACAGTTCTTATTTTCTCAGAACTTGATCCTGTCATGCTTTCCATCAGGCTTTCTTGAAATTTCAAAGATAGCAGAAGAGCATGACCATGTGTGACTTACACCAACCCAACTTCCTGGGCCTTCACTCCCCAGCTGGTGGCCACCACCCCGTGTGCCACACAGCTGCATAGCGCCAAACTCACTCCTGGCGCCAGGGAGATAAGAGGTTCCTCTTGGTCCTCTGGTCCTGTGTTTTCTGCTCCGGGAGAGGCCCCCTGCTGGGTGAGTGCCAGCAAGACCATCAATAGAGGGAACTCTTCATCCTCATTCCTTAGAGGTTCCTCTGACCCTCTGTTCCTAATAATAGAATCGTACCAATCTGATAACAGGACAGGTGCCAAAGTCTGGGTTGTTAAGTCTTAAATAACAATTTATGAGAGATATGGGGACTTGACAGGCAGTGCAGTGGTGAAGAACCTGCCTGCCAATGCAGAGAAGCAAGAGACACAGGTTCTATTTCTGAGTTTGGAAAATCCCCTGGAGGAGGACATGGCAAACTATCCCAGTATTCTTGCCTGGAAAATTCCATGGACAGAGGAGCCTGGAGGGCAACAGTCCATGGGGTGGCAGAGAGTTGGCCATGACTGAACTCACACACACACACACACACACAAAGAGATACGAATAGCTCAGGTGCTGTTGCATGATGCTCAGATTAGCTAGTCCCCACTAAGTGTTCCTCCATCAGTGTTTCAATAAACCTCAGAATCCAGGTCACCTAGGGTCCTTTTATTACTACTTAATTAGCCCCGTGGCCATCTTTGGACCAAGCCCCTCCCCACACAGTTACCAGGCCACTTATCACCCTCACCTACCATGCCTCCATCTCTCATCCCTGAGGTCTCATCTTTTAAAAAATTACATTGTAGGTGTGCTGCTGTCTTGATCAATTTCAATTGATCAAGGACCACGTACGTCCTGACCTTTTTAAAAAGCCCTAGCCTTATGAATCCTGCACTGTTGTAAAGGCTCTAAGTCCTTCTTCACAAAACCCTAGAAGTGAATTGTTTTTTTCTTTTTGTTCTGGAAAAAAAGCAACTAAGAAATAATTAGTGAAAACTTGGGCAAGCAAGTGACCTCTACGGCTAAGCATAATTTTTCTGTCCTCATGGGTTCCCAAGAGCATTTGAATAAGAATTATTCTAATCATCATTCTGAAGAGGCTGCAGCTCTAGGATGAGGGACCGATATCTGATGCCTGGATGGCGGCTGGTGCCCTCCATCCACCGAATCCAGGAAGCTAATAAGGGATGCAATCGTTCCTGCCTCCCACCCACATGTTTCATGGGGAAGAACCAATTACTGTCATTGGTGACTCCATAACAAGGAGTGAGGTGATATAAGCCACAACCTAAGACTACCAGTTCATCTTCCTTTCCATCCATTTCACAGTAGTGTGGGCTTTCTGTTTTTAAGCACGAACAAGATGTAACTCACTTATAATTCTTTACAGATTCAAGTCATGGTATTTTTATTCTACTCAAACAACACCATTGTTGGGCTGCAAATTCAATTGAAGGGTTTGGAAATCGACAAGAAAAATAATAGTCTGTTATTGTTAACTCATCTTACTTCTTCTTAGAGTGGCTTCTTTTTGGAACACAGAAGGACTGGTTTTGAATACGCCTGCTCTACTGGACTGCACAAAAGGAAATTAATGTCAAGTGTGACAGCCAATCCCTCGCCCATCTCGGTTTTTAATATTCCACGAGCATCATCATTTCTCAAGATTCTATTCATAAGGAAGCTTTCAGAGTGCTGATGTCCATGTAATTCTTATAGATGAATGGATACTTTTCAATTTAATAACACCTTACATTTAAGCTGGCGTGGGTCATCTTTAATTGCTCAGTGGGCTCTTGTCTGTTCCTCCAACTTTCCCTGGAAACACGTGGAGGTGTCCTTCCTGTTACACAGCTGAGCCATGCAGGATGAGTTGCAGACAATTTAAGGGCTTCCATGGCTGATTAGGGCTTCCCTAGTAGCCTAGTGGTATAGGACCCGCCTGCCCGTGTAGGAGGCATGGTTTCCATTCCTGGGTCGGGAAGATCCCCTGGAGAAGAGAATGGCAACCCACTCCAGTACTCTTGCCTGGGAAATCCCATGGACAGAGGAGCTTGGCGGGCTACAGTCCATGGGGTCACAAACAGTTGGACATGACTTAGTGACTGAGCACAAACACCGTAGTTGGTTAAGGGCCAGATACCAATAGAAATTTGAATTAATGGCCAGAACTCCCATTACCTTATTGTGCGTCTGAAAGAGCACTGGATTTGCCATCAGAAGACTCGGTTTTAAACCTGAACTTTCTGCTTCTTACACTTGTGGCTGCTATTTCACTGGGTGGTTGTGTGGCTAAGTGAGTACATGAAGGTAAAAATGTGTCACGAATGTGGCCTCTTTTTCCTCTTGTGAATCCAGATAGTCTGCCCATGATGAGGACATGAGAAGGCCTCCTTTCATTTGGGGGCTGATTTCAGAAAGCCCTATTGAGTGTGCCCACCTTACCAGTTCTCACCTGGGGAGGGCAGTCTCTGGAGACACTTCTGGTGGCCACAAATGGAGGGAGGGGCTCCTGGCATCTAGCAAGTGGAAACCAGAGATTCTGCTAAGCATCCTACAAGGCACAGGACAGCCCCCCACAAAGACTCTTCCAGCCACAACCATGGGTGTTGAGGTTGAAAACTCCTCTCGACAAGGGCTTCTTGTTGCTTTAAATGTGTTTTATTGAAGTATAGTTGATTTACAGTGTTAATTTCTGCTATACAGCAAAGTGATTCAGTTATACACATATATGTTCTTTTTCATATTCATTTCTAGAATGGCTTATCACAGGATACTGAATGTAGTTTCCTGTGCTCATATTATAGTTTGCATCTGCTAATCCCCAACTCCCAGTTCATCCCTTCCCCAGACCCTTCCCCCTCGGCAACCATAAGTCTGTTCTCCATGTCAGTGAGTCTGTTCCTGTTTTGCAGATATGTTTATGTGTGCTGTGTTTTAGATTCCACACACAAGTGATATCGTACGGTATTTGTCTTTTAAACTCGGGCTTCTTAACCTGAGACCTGCGGATTCAGAGATGGGCCGTGGGGGTCTAGGAACCCACCTAAACATCACACGGTCTGCCTGAGGCAAGTGTGCCCCTTCTCTGCGGCAAGTGTCCATGACCATCAGTGGTTGCTCAGAGAGGTCTACGGTTTCCAATCAGTTCTCATCCTTGCTCTAGCTGTGTCTTGATACAAAGTGAGACTGCTAATTATGTGGGGTTTTGTGTCTTCAATGCTTTGGGGGATTTGAGATGGACCAAGTAATGAACAAAAAGATGGCCTGGAAGATCCAGCAGACCATGGGTCGACCCTTGTGGTTCAGTAGAGAGCGGGTGGTGCTGGGAGAAGAACTCTTCCTCTCTCCAGATGTCTTTGCACTTTGTTCAGGTTAAGTCAGAATGAGACTCATAAGCATCTCTGTGACCTGCTCATGTGATGAGCAAATATACTTTTCTAGGCAACAGACTAGTATCCAACACATTTTCCTCTGTTTGCTGAACAGCAGCCTGAGAGGTTTATTTGTGTCGCCTCATTTGACATCATGTGACTCCCACGGTCTAGTTTGTCCCCCACCCAGACCAGATCTGACTCTCTTCCCAGAAGAAGTTAGGAGCCCTGGGAAATCTAAACCTTCAGACATTCAGTTAAAGGACCAGAAAGCAGATGTTGTCACAGTGTGAAAGATTCAATGCTTTGCTAGGACAATGTTTCATAACCTAATAAATTATACCGACCAATGGGAGCCTGATGAGATTATGAATCCTCTCCGCAGAAAACTGCTCATGGAGCCCCTGCACCTAACACTGCCGTTTCAAGATGGCAAGCGTTGTGTTCTCTCTGGTAGGCAAGTAATTATGTCTGGATGAAAGCCTGCCCATGCTTCTTTGTCACTGTATCCTGCAATATTTATTTCATAAGAGCTTGAATTCACTTTAGCCCTTCTCCGGCTTAACTTTCTAAATTGCCCTCCTAGACTTTTAGGCAGTTGGGGGAAATAAGATAGAAAAGAATAGCTCAGGCCAACTTTCAGACAGAACACTTTATTTGAATGGCTATGGGCTGCTAAATTGGAATCCATTTTTCTTCTCTAATCTCTATGCATTGAACGTGTCCAAAATACAAATAGTTATTGTGAGCATTATTGCCCAGTTGATATTGTTTCCAGTGGGGCATGAATTCTGTGGGTGAAAATAGCCTATTTCTCTCTATATATCTCTTGACTATGACTCAGAAAAAGTCCCTGTGGTAGATTATAATCCTTACCTTCCATTTCATTCTGTATTATTATGCTCAACCCTGGAACATAAAGGAAGTTTACTGCAAATGAGACGGTTATAAAACTTTTTTAAAAAGACAATATTAATGTAAAGGAAATCCTTTAAGGAAAAAATTATAGAAAAAGCTAGCGAGACCTTCATATGGAAAATGGATAAAATCGAAAAGCACTAATGGGTGAAAGAGTTAATCCTATCACAGCTGAAAGCAATCACAGTGTCTTATAGCCACTCTGCTGTCTCCCTGGTCTCAGCCCAGCTTCTAATTCAAACACCCATTGGCTCAGGGGGAAGCAGTCCTGGGAGCCGAGGTGCTCGCCCTTCAGGGTAGATATGGGCTCATTGGTTGTAACGGTGTTGCTCTGATCCATAGTCCCCTGTAAGCATGAACTGAAAAAAATTGTTTCTCCAGGGCTTTCAATACAATATCTATCTTGGGAGCAAAACTCATTCAGAGACACTGAAAGAAAAGTAAGCTGTCATCCTCCTGTGCACATTGGTAATGCAGGTGAAATCAGGGCTCCCCACACGTGAAGGGCTTGCCATATCCTAAGGTCTATCATTAGTGGGCTTTTGCAGGCTAACCTTGTCAGGTTGATCCATTCCAGCAGACTCAGACATGGCCAGCTAAAGGAGCAGACAGACAAGCACTACAAAACTGAAAGGAAATACTTCCCAAGTGTCAGAACATTCTAGAAGCAGGGAAACCAGTCTGGCTCTGAGATACTTGGAAGAAGGTTGGTTATGATTTAGTGCCGAATAAGCATGAAGCCTCAACTCTCTGAAATCATGAGATATGATGAAGAGAACAGACTCTGTAAAGAGAAAACCAGGATTCAAAGGCTGAGCCTGTCACCTCTGCGTGTGGATGGAGGGCAAGCCACTGAATTCCCTGGGACTGGTTTCCTCATCTGCCTGCTGAGGTCTGTACATTGTATTATTCAAGTTGTTGACATTTAAGTGACATAATATATGTAAAATATGAAATCCTATGGGCAGTGCTCAGAACAATCCCTCATTCAACAAACATCTACTTTGTGCTTATAGGCCAGGGACTTAGCATTTGGGAAACAAGAGTAGGCCAAGGACAGAAATCATGCACATACATGCACACACATACACCAGCATGCACACACATACACACACACACGCATGCACACACAATCACAGAAGCTCATAGAGTTCACATTTTAAAAAAAAGTTTATTTCTTTGGTTGCACCACGTATTGGTTGCGGCACAAAGGATCTTCCACCTTCATGGCAGCATGCGGGATCTTTAGTTGTGGCATGTGGGAGGACCCAGTTTCCTGATTAGGAATTGAACTCGGCCCCGAGCTGGGAGAATGGGGGTCTTAGCCACTGGACCAACAGGGCGGTCCCAGAGTTCACATTTTATAGCCAATACCCAATAAATGTTCTCATTTTATAGCAAACACTCAATACATAGTTCTGTGATAAATCTAATTGTTTTTTTTCATCTCATGTGCCATATGCATTCCAGAAAGCCTAAATCCTGTTTCCCCAGACACATTGCACAGAGGTTGAGAGCACATTGAGAGAATGTTCCTGGTTTTCTAATGAACCCCTTCTCTTCCCTGACAGCTTAAATACTGCTTCAACGCCATCAGCAGTGGCCAAGGAACCAGAGACCAGGCACCACACAGAGAACCTCACAAGGCGCCGCTCAGGACAGAGGCCCTGCCAGCACGGCGACCTGCCCTGCTCACCATAATTGCAGCAGGTACAAGTTTTTGGCTTCAATGTGACACTTGAGCTGGTCAGTCTTGATTGTGATGGCCCCTCTTGACCTTTAGCGTGACTTTGTCCCCGCTTAGTGTGTGGAACCGTGAATAAAGGCATTGTTGCGGCCTGTGACTGTGGGACTTGGAGCGGCTGGCAGGTGAGGGTTCAGCCACTGTCTGTCTCCAGCCAGTCACAGAGGTGACATCCAACACCTGTGACACTGCTGTCCCTCGTCCCAGGGGTATCGGACCAGGCAAAGTCGCTGACCCCTCCTCCAGTACATTACAACCCTCATCCCAGGGGTAACGGACCAGGCAAAGTCACTGACCCCTCCTCCAGTACGTTGCAATTTCCTACCACTAATCTCCTTCACATTTAAGAAGGCATGCACAGCTATGCAAATTAGCAGAGGCTGATCAGCTCAGGATTTGAAATTGAGCTGATCTAAAATGAACTAATGGACAAGTAAGAATTTAACTGAAAATTTAGAACACACTCCACAGCCTGCCACCAGGGAAAGAAAGGTTTAAAAAAGGAAAATATATAAAAAAAGAAAAAATATATATTATAAATATTTAATGATTAAAATATTTGTATGATGGTTTTTAAGCTACCTCTATATTACATTATGATATATATTGCATCATTACATTATATCTTTATAGATATATACATTATACATATGTCTGTATATATACATATGTACTGGAGAAGGCAATGGCATCCCACTCCAATACTCTTGCCTGAAAAATCTCATGGCCAGAGGAGCCTGGAGGGCTACAGTCCATGGGGTCGCTAAGAGTCGGACACAACTGAGCGACTTCACTTTCACTTTACACTTCCATGCATTGGAGAAGGAAATGGCAACCCACTCCAGTGTTCTTGCCTGGAGAATCCCAGGGACAGGGGAGCCTGGTGGGCTGCCGTCTATGGGGTCGCACAGAGTCGGACACGACTGAAGTGACTTAGTAGCAGCAGCAGCACACATATGTACATATCTGTTTAAATTATTGAAACAGTATACAGCTTTGTTATATGAAAACAATCTACACTAACATGAATCATTTAAATAAAATTTATATGGCTCACTTTTGAAAATGATATATTCATGATAATTTTTAAATGATATAATGAAAAAATAAAATTATAGATTTGTAGAGCTGAGAGGCAAATCAATTAACTATCAGTTTGGTTCAGGTTCAGAATTTATTTTCATGTTCCAAAATTATAGGAGAAAAGATTCAAATTTATTTACAGTTAAAATGTATTGTCTCATTATTTTCAGTTTGCTGAATTGGGTTAAATTTTTTAAAAAAATTATGACATTTATATTTAGTTTAGACAGAGGCTCTAAGAAACCCACATGACTTCTTTTGTTTCCATTAAAGTTGCTGCCAACAATTTATGAATTTCATTGTAATTTAAAGATTTTTTTTTAAGTTTCTCCCATCTACAATAATAAGTAGTAAAATGGACTTGAGTTTTTAATTGAGGTATCAGAAGGTAATCATAAAGAGGGGGGAGAATGTGATATAATTAACAAACTGGATCAGAAACCCCAAAATAGGTGAGTTTAACATTTACAGGATTCATGTACCCATTGTGTACGAATTAGAAGAAAAAAGTCAAATTATCTCTGAAAAGCAGAAAAGTGGTTTTAAAGTTTGACTTGCCCATCCCCTGAATATTTTTATTATTACAAGAAAATAAATGTTATAACTCAACTTGAAGCAGTATTACAGTCACCTCTATGGGTAATCTGGAATATTCTGAAACAACTCAAGTATTTTTTGGTTTTTCTTCTCATGGCTAAAATCAGGTGTAGAACATTATAATTTTTGTATTAATTAGTTTCAAAAGCCTCTTTAAATGAAAGTGACCTAGAACTTATGTTAAATATCACAGTCTTTTAAAAGTAAACATAATACTTCCTCCAGGAAAACAGTAATCTGCAGCAAGACACAGAGTCATTGATGTCATTTACTTTTTATATGTTTTCCTCTTAAGTCTCAAAGTAAGATTGCAATGACAGAATCATTAAAATAGAAGTCAAAAAGAGCTAAAAGAGACAACTGAACTAATGCTTATGCTGGATCACCCAGGTGAGAGGATCATTTCTGCAAGAGATACAGAGAGTTGCAAAGTATTTCTATTACACAGTTTCAGTTCTCTGTGTTTATTCCAACCAATTAGAACAACCCACAGTCAGTGGTGTTTTAGAAGTCCTCTTTAATAGATCGCCAGTCCACGTTCGATGCATGAGACAGGGCGCTCAGGGCCAGCGTACTGGGACTACCCTGAAGGATGGGATGGGAAGGGAGGTGGGAGGGGGTTCAGGATGGGGGACACGTCGTGTACACCCGTGGGGGGTTCGTGTTGATGTATGGTGAAAGCCACTACAATATTGTAAAGTAATTAGCTTCCAATTAAAATAAACACATTAACTTTTAAAAAACAGTCCTGTTTATGACTGAACACCGATTTGTAGACCTGGAAGTGTCTTTAGAAAGCCTTCATTCCTGCCTTCTCACTTTACTGGAGAAGTGAAAGAGATTTGGAGCAGCATCACTTACCTGAAACCACACAGGTAGAAACCACTGGCTTAGCCCAAAAGCTCCCTGGCCCCCGGCCCCAGCACACACACTTGCACTAAAACTTCTAGCTATCAAATCTGCACTCGCCAACGTACCAGAGAGTAGGAGAGTGATTATCTGGTCTCCCTATTTGCCTCTTTTTTTTTTCAAATACTAGGAGCTATGGCAACTCCAGCCCTGTCTGCCCCTCCCAGGCATTAGGCAAATGAAAGAGAGTATACAGGGTGCCCTCTTAGTCTTCTGTGAATAACACTTGTGCATGATATAGATCCTGGATGATCTTTCAAAATAACCTTGAAAGTTCTTTATACCTCTGTGTTACTCCTTCATTCCTCACTAGTAATGGAAACACTGGCTTTAAAGAATTGTGTCTGCAAACAATAAATGCTGGAGAGGATGTAGAGAACAGGGAACCTTCTTACACTGTTGGTTGGAATGCATACTAGTACAGCCACTACGGAGAACAGTGGCTGCTGCTGCTGCTGCTAAGTCTCTTCAGTCATGTCCGACTCTGTGCAACCCCATAGATGCCAGCCCACCAGGCTCCCCCGTCCCTGGGATTCTCCAGGCAAGAACACTGGAGTGGGTTGCCATTTCCTTCTCCAATGCATGAAAGTGAAAAGTGAAAGTGAAGTTGCTCAGTCGTGTCTGACTCGTAGCGGCCCCATGGACTACAGCCTACCAGGCTCTTCTGTCCATGGGATTTTCCAGGCAAGAGTACTGGAGTGTGGTGCCATTGCCTTCTCTGGGAGAACAGTGGAGATTACTTAAAAAACTGGAAATAGAACTGCCATATGACCCTGCAATCCCACTGCTGGGCATACACACAGAGAAAACCAGAATTGAAAGAGACAGTTGTACCCCAATGTTCATCGCAGCACTGTTTATAATAGCTAGGACATGGAAGCAACCTAGACGTCCTTTGGGAGAAGAATGGAGAAGAAAGCTGTGGTACATATACACAATGGAATTTTACTCAGCTATTAAAAAGAATGCATTTGAATCAGTTCTAATGAGGTGGATGAAACTGGAGCCTATTATACAGAATGAAGTAAGTCAGACAGAAAAATACCAGTACAGTATATTAACACACATATATGGAATTTAGAAATAAGGTAAGGATGACCCTATATGTGAGATAGCAAAAGAGACACAGATGTAAAGAACAGACTTTTGGACACTGTGAGAGAAGGCCAGAGTGGGATGATTTGAGATAATACATTGAAACATGTATATTACCATATGGGAAATAGATCACCAGTCCAGGTTCGATGCATGAGACAGGGTGCTCAGGGCTGGTGCACTAGGATGACCTTGAGGGACGGGATGGGGAGGGAGGTGGGAGCTGGGTTCATGATGGGGAACACATATACATCCATGGCTGATTCATGTCAATGTATGACAAAAACCACTACAATATTGTAAAGTAATTATAATCCAATTAAAATAAATTAATTAATTTTTTTTAAATTGTGGGAAATAGGTGAGTGCTTCACTGTGGCTGGGAGTGGAGAGAGGCATGCACTGCAAAGGGGCTGGAGGAACCTCCTGAGGGTGATGGAAAAGTCTGTATCTTGGCTGCAGTGGTGGTTTCTCGGGTGAATGTCATTGTCAAAACTCAGGGAATGGTGCACTTTCCATGGATTCGGTTTCTGCACATAGATTTCTCCATACAGTAGAGTTTGAGAAAACTATGTAGAAATCCCCCAATAGAGGCTTCTAAATGATTAGTTCTCTTGTTATCGAAAGAATAAAATTGTCTCAGTTATTGCTTGATGTAGGTTTAACATGATTGTCAGAAGGTAATTTTAAGAAAGCAATATTGTCTCTTTACATGATATGGGAAATAAAAGATTTCTGATTCTCAACATGTTCTAACATATGAGGCTGGGTAATTTAATCGTCCCTTTTGTACACAGGAGGGGACTGAAATTGATCTTCACATACGTGAGAAGAAGCCTTATCTTTTTACCTCTTTGCTCACGGGAGTGTCGCTTTGGTCCACAGGCAAAAAAGAAATGCCTTTTCAAAGCTTGCTGCTGCTGCTGCTAAGTCACTTCAGTCGTGTCCGACTCTGTTCAACCCCATAGACGGCAGCCCACCAGGCTTCCCCGCCCCTGGGATTCTCCAGGCAAGAACACTGGAGTGGGTTGGCATTTCCTTCTCCAATGCATGAAAGTGAAAAGTGACTCTTCGCGACCCCATGGACTGCAGCCCACCAGGCTCCTCCGCCCATGGGATTTTCCAGGCAACAGGACTAGAGTGGGGTGCCATTGCCTTCTCCGTTTCAAAGCTTACTAATTTGCTTATTCTCTATTTGCATGTGTGCATGCTTAGTCTCTCAGTTGTGTCCCACTCTTTGGGATCCCAGGGACTGTAGCCCACCAGGCACCACTGTCCATGGATTTCTCCAGCAAGAATACTGGAGTGGGTTGCCATTCCCTTGTCCAGGGATCTAACCCACATCTCCTGCATTGCAGGCAGATTCTTTAAGGTCTGAGTCACCAGGGAAGCCCATTTTCCATTTGACCTGATGTCAGAAATATATATAGCCATGCACTAGTGTCTTTTGTTCATGGCAGCAGATAATGAATCTGCAGTCTGGTCAACTGTCGTCCATCCTCCAGTTCACTTCTACCTTACGGCTCTCCTCTTCTCATGGCTTCTCCCAGGCTCTCTGGGGAGGGTGTCTAAACGCACTGCCCTATTTTCATGCAACCTGATGCTCTTCAACCCGATCCTATCTCTTGGATCTGGGATGAAGCTTGGTGAAAAGGGCAGAGTCAAGGCAGCTGAAAAGGCCTCAGTACTTCCGCTATAAGATTGTGGTGTTACAAGACTGTGGTGTAATAAAATGGGGGTGTTACAGGTTTCCTACATTAAATGGGTGGAATTTCACACAGTTTAGTGCAATTAAGACCAGTTAAGCTCTCTGCCAACGTGATCAGGTCTTTACATAACAGAGCAGGACACCCTCTGGGGAAGATGCTGTCCCTTTGTAGAAGCAGGTCCCGGGGGCAAGAAACAGGGACCTGTCCACCCACATGTGAGGACCAGGGCACCTGGGTCGTCTCTCCCCTGCCCTTCCTCACTTCTCTTTTCCTGTAGAAGCTCTGCTGTTAGGTGTGACTCATGGGAATTCAGGACCATAAGCAATTTAATGACCAGAAATTAGGTAAACAAGCCAGATTTTTCTCTCTCTGAAGACTTTTCCCTAGGGTTATCAAAGATTCTTTGTGTAGCGGTTTATTTTTCCCTTTGATCTGGTATCGTTTCATAAAAGAATGCCATGTTTTATGCATTTTCTCTCTAAATATATATACGGACATGAGGAAAGGAAACAAGGAGGGATTGCCTGAGGGTGGAATGGAGATCAGAAAGGGGATAGGCATGCAAATCACAGCCAGTGTCCTCAGCCAGCACCCTTGTTTTGTGCTGGTGTTGGAGACAGAGGCAGAATGGAAGCAGCCAAGGAGAGTGCATGGGCTCTGAAGCCAGACTTCCCTGGAAAGGAGTCAAACCCTGATACCTACCTACTGAGTGAACGTGAACACACACTTTGGCTTTATTCAAACCTTGATCAAGAAAAGTTTTGGACCATGAATCTGTAAAATATTCAAAACTGAAATTTAGAAAATTGCAGTTCACTTTGATCTACAATTCACTGTAAGTTCTTTCATTGAGAGTTTAATTTGTTTGAATAATTTAAATATACTTTAAACTATTTTAATATCTAATTTATTTTGGAAATATGGAAACTACTGGGGATTTTAATTCTGGCCAAGATGGAACCATCCTGTTGTTTCCCATTCCTACCAGCCCTGCTCTTAACTACAAATCCCTGGACATAACAAAGTCAATAAGCACAGGAAGATTTTGGGAGGTGGAGGGCAGCCTATGGAACCTGCCACTTTACTATCAAGTCTGCTTGATCTGATGTTAATTTCTGTTTTCTTATGATTAATGTTGATATGATGTCTCTTCCCATTTTTTTTCTTTCAATCTCAGTTCAGTCACTCAGTCTTGTCCAACTCTTTGCAACCCCATGAACCGCAGCAAGCCAGGCCTCCTTGTCCATCACCAACTCCCGAAGTTTACCCAAAGTCATGTCCACTGAGTTGGTGATGCCATCCAACGATCTCATCCTCTGTTGTCCCCTTCTCCTCCTGCCCTCAATCTTTCCCAGCATCAGGGTCTTTTCAAATGAGTTAGCTCTTCACATCAGGTGGCCAAAATATTGGAGTTTCAGCTTCAACATCAGCCCTTCCAGTGAACACCCAGGACTGATTTCCTTTAGGATGGTCTGATTGGATTTCCTTGCAGTCCAAGGGACTCTCAAGAGTTTTCTCCAACACCACAGTTCAAAAGCATCAATTCTTCTGTGCTCAGCTTTCTTTATAGTCCAACTCTCACATCCATACATGACTGGAAAAGCCATAGCCTTGACTAGATGGACCTTTGTTGGCAAAGTAATGTCTCTGCTTTTTAATATGCTGTCTAGGTTGGTGTTTATTTTAGACAGTATATAATTGGGTCATTAAAAAAAAAAAAACTCAGTCTGCTCATCTTTGTCTTTTAACTGCTGTGGTTTTTTTAAGATTTTTTTTTTTAATGTGGACCATTTTTTAAAAGTCGTTATTGATTTGTTACAATATTGTTTCTGTTTCATGTTTTGTTTTTTTGGCCAGGAGGCATGTGGGATCTTAGCTTCCCGACCTGGGATCGGACCTGCACCCCCTGCATTGGAAGGCAAAGTCTTAATCATTGGACCTCCAGGGAGGTCTGTTAAACTGGTGCTTTAGATTAATTGAATTTCCACTTACTTTAATTATTAATATGTTAAGGCTTACTTCTATCACTTTACTATTTGTCCTCTTTTCCTTGCTCTATTCCACTTTTTCTGCCTTCTTAGGATTTATTTGAACATTTTTTAGAATTCTGTTCTGATTTGTATAAAGTGTTCAAGTGTAGCTTTTTGTATAGATATGGAGTGATTGGTCTCAGAAAAGGCAATGGCACCCCAGTCCAGTCATCTTGCCTGGAAAATCCCATGGATGGAGGAGCCTGATAGGCTGCAGTCCATGAGGTCACTAACAGTCGGACTCGACTGAGCGACTTCACTTTCACTTTTCACTTTCCTGCATTGGAAAAGGAAATGGCAACCCACTCCAGTGTTCTTGCCTGGAGAATCCCAGGGATGGGGGAGCCTGGTGGGCTGCCGTCTATGGGGTCGCACAGAGTCAGACACGACTGAGCACCTTAGTAGCAGCAGCAGCAGTAGTGGTTAGTCTGGGTTTTACATTATATGTGTGTAACTTGATCATGTCCACTGATCTTAGTGTTTTAAAATTTGAGTAAAATGAACACAGTTTTCAGCCACATAGCCCATTTGCCCTCCCTGTTCATAATATAGTTGGCAAGTATTTTCTCTACATATATTGAGAGCAGCATCAGATAATGTCCTATAGTCTTTGCTTCACTCATTTGACAAGGTATAAAATTCAAGAAAAGGGGAGCCTGTAACACTTACTGTCATTTGTGTGCCTTCTCATATGTTGCTTGTGGGGATGCAAAATGGCACTGCCACTTGAAAAACTATTTTGGCAATTTCTTTATGCTCAATGTAGTTGCCGTATGATCCAGAAATCATACTTCTGAGGATTTATTCCAGAAAAATGGAAACTTATGTCCACACACAAAAATGTGTATGCGAATATTTATGGTACCTTTATTTGTAATAAAAACTACAGATTTGGAAGTTACCCAGCTGTAATTACAATGCGTGAACAGCAAAAAAAAAAAGGAAAATTATGGTATAGTCACACCATGGAATATGACTCAGCAATGGAAAAAAAAGCACACACAGTTTATAAACATAAGTTGGTTGGAACTCAAGGGAACTATGGTGAGTGAATGAAAGCCAGTTACAAAAGGTTACATGTTATATGACTGCATTTATGCAACATTTTTGAGATGATCACGGTCATACGGAGATGGAAACATAGAACTCACTGAGTGGTTTCCAAGGATAAGGGACAAGGTTGGGGGTGGCAACTATCAAGGATACTTCCAAGGATCTCTGTGGTGATGGAGCTGTTCTCTGTCTTGATTCTTGTGGTGGTTGCACAGATTTACACATGTGACTAAATCACACAGAAGTTTGCGCGCACACACACCACTCCCCCCAAGTGCATGCAAAATTGGAGAAATCTGAATAAGGGTCCAATAACATTATACCCCTGTTAATTTCCTGGTTTTGCTATTGCACTACAGTTCACGTTGCTATCACTGTCTCCTTGGGAGGAATGTGCGTAGGGGTACACAGGACCTCTCTGTACTCTTTTTGCCACTTCCTGTGAATCTGGAATTATTTCCAAACGAAAGTTAAATAAATACAAACAGATACACAGAATATTATCTTACTCTCCAACACTCAGCTCTGAACATGATCTATTTTTATTTTATCATTTTCTTGTTATGTGTAAATACGAGTCTGTTTGCAAAAAGGACCTATAATGTTCACACTTCTTTTGTACCATTTTTTTAATTTAACAATATGTCATGCATAGATTTCCATGCTTACATTTTTTTCCTATAACATCCTTAAATGTATTTTGTTCAGTGAATCAAAACAATCCAGCTTTTTACAAACTCCTTTAAGTAGCAAAACACTTCTTTCTTAAATCCTCGTGTTACAAGGAGATCAATGTGGAGCTGATTTTTTCAGAGCAGAGAGCTTGAGGCATAATGAGGATTTTTACAAAAGTTTTTTTGAAGTATAGCTGATTTAGAATGTTTGCTAATTTCTACTGTAGAGCAAAGTGACTCAGTTAGAGGGACATATATTCGTTGTCATATTATCTTCCATTCTGGCTTATCACAGATACTGAACATAGTTCCCTGGGCTGTACAGTAAGACCTTATTGTTTATCCATTCTATGTATACTTGTTGGCATTTGCTAATCCCAAACTTTGTCTGCCATCCCCAGTTGGTCCCTGACGCATCTCTAGCAGACCTTAGTGCTATGGAAAGGCAGGTGAAAATTACATCATTTCAAAACACAATGACAAAAATGCTGTATCAAATATAATTGATGCTAAATTTTTAATTGTACGCACCCCTTTCCTACCCTTTACCAGCTGTGATAATCACCCTGGCCTCATATTTCAACTTTATAAGGAAAAAAGAAATTTAAATGTTTGAGATGTGGTTGCCAAGTTGACTTTTCTCCTTGTCTTCCAGACGTTTCCATTTTAAAATTCCTGATCTCCTAAGCTGTGTCCGTCTTGACAGCTGAGCTTCATACAATGTATCTTCATCTGTAAGAATCAGTTATTGGCATAATGTACTTCGCAATGATGAATTTTTCCTACTGAAATTGAAGACACATCAGACTTTCAAAATCTCCCAGGCAGTAATTAACCTAAGCATGCTCTATGTGGTTTCTGCTAGTCTAGATCATTTGTAAATACAGCACAATTTCTTTAAAAGTTTTAGCATTTAATAAAATAGGCAAGGAATATAAGTCCAGCTACATAAAATCCTTCTTTCCAAAGCACATACTAGAAGAATATGTTTAGACCACCGCGTTCTAAGACCATTAATGCACCATATCAAGCAGCCCATAATACTGCTATAACTGAATGAAAAGGCAGTGTTCTCTTGGTGAGACATGCCTTTGGCAATTCATTCTATTTGCAGGAGTCTCAGGTGCCAAATTTGCTGTTAATCGGGTTTTCTGACTTGGTTGACAGTCCTGGTGGAGTGTCACACTTTTATTTCCTTGTGCTATTTAATGTCATGATTCAACCTTAGGGACAGTGGGATTACCTCTACCTGATTCACCATGTAAAAAGACAACCAGATTTTCAATGCCCAGGCCCCCCAGTTTTCTGGGGAAAACACTTACTGATACAAATGGTAAAAATCACTCCCAGAAGATTCTCACCATCAGACAAATTTTAGGGTCACCACTGCAAGGCTCACCCTTCCTGCACAACCTTTTCAGAACGCACAAACATCCACCTCATGCCATTTACCGTGCAAATCTTAATTACCTTGCTGCCTGGACTAAAACGCAGTACCCTGGGGGTTGGAGAGCAGGGGAGTGTTCCAGAATTCCAAGATGGATGTAAAGGCATCTCAACCTCATTAATGTTTCTTGTGAATTTCCATTAATCATGTTCCATTTCAAGGACTATTACAAAAGCTTTCTGAGAAGCAGCCCAATGAATGGATGAACAAACCGAAGCTTGAGCTCTTGATCAGTGAAAGCAGGTGATGTAGGACAACGGACTGAGTGAGGATGTGAGGGCCACGTGCTGGACTCTGCTGGACTTCTCATGGACCTCGTTGCTTCTCACGAGGAAAGGAAGTCATTGCACCCTTCTGTATGGAGTCAGTTTATGTTGTCTTTGAAGTTTATCTCTTTTCTTTTTTTTTGCTTGAGTCATGTGGCTTGTGGGATCTTGGGTCCAGGGATTGAACTCAGGCCCTCAGCAGTGAAAGTGCTGAGTCTTAACCACTGGTCCCCCAGGGAATTCCCCCTTATGTCTTTCTTAATTCAGTATGACCTTCTTTCCCCATAAGACAGGCAGATAATGGACTGATTTTTCACTTGTGAGATCAGAATACTTCGTGTAGATTTTGATGCGTAAGCAAGACTCATTGATAAAGAGAAAGAGGGTCTGTGTGTTCTCAGTGACATCAAGAAATGAAAGTCAGTGATGTGCTGGGTAATTTGGATTTGGCTGAGATGCTCTGGGGCTTCCCTGGTGGCTCAGATAGAAAAGAATCTGCCTGCTATTACAGAAGATGTGGGTTCGACCCCTGGGTCAGGAAGGTCCCCTGGAGAAGCAAATGGCAACCCACTCCAGTATTCTTGCCTGGGAAATCCCAAGGACAGAGGAGCCTGACAGGGTCATGTGTCCACGAGGTCACAAAAGAGTCAGGACACGACTTAATGACCAAACAACAAGACACCCTGACCCCTCCACTGAGGTTTGCATCCTGGGTCGAGGCTGTATCACATGAACTTGGTTCCCATACTTGTCTCCTTTTTCCGAGCTGCCCATGATCTACAATAGATGGCTATCAATTTACAACCAGCACATCATGTATTCTGAGCGGTTCACAGGGACTGCAACACAAGCCATATACTTATTAGTGACATAAATCAAGGCTTTGTGTGCCTGAATCAAGATGCAGCCATGATCTAGACCTGCAAAAGCAGAGCTGGGCAGCAGAGCCAGCTTCCCCATGGTAAACACCAATAACGCCCTCCCCCTAACCCCGGCCTTACAGCTTGGATTCTGTTTCTATGGGAAGAAAGAGCAAATAGGAAAGTCGGCCCAGGGCTTAAATCAGTTATGGCCTCAGAGGACCCCAGATGCGGGAACTTTCTTAACTATGATGCATCTTCACGATGGAGAATGAGGCCTGGAAAATAAGAGTTGTGACCTGCATAAAAGATAACAAAGGGGCCTTCTGCACAAATAAAAAACCTTCTGCCTGCCAGATCTTTTCTGATGATACAGCTAACGAGGATTTTTCTCTGAGAGAGACAGGCATGGCCCAGGCCAGAAACTTTGGCTTGATAATGGCTATCTCCCAGGCAGCAAATGGAATAATTCAAGATTAGATGACTTTGTGGGCTTCCCAGGTGGCTCAGTGGTAAAGAATCCGCCTGCCAATGCACGAGATGCAGGTTCCATCCCTGGATCAGGAAGATCCCCTGGAGGAGGAAATGGCAAACCTCTCCTGTATTCTTGCCTGGAGAATCTCATGGACAGAGGAGGCTGGCGGGCTATAATCCACGGGGTCAAGAAGAGTAAGACATGACTTTTGGATGCCAAATGTTCTCCCAGTGGAGGTGAATAAATGTTCACTGGGCATCTGACAGGCTTGTAGGTTCTGGAAGGTTGTGAGGAATTCATTAAAGGAGGCAAGAACATGAAACTCCTGGTAGACCCTTGGCTGGGGGTGGGTTTCTGCCCAGGGCTGGCGAGCCCCAGCCCCTGGGCAGATCCCTGGGAGAATCAGCAAGGGGCAGCGTGGCCCAGGGCACCCAGGGGTGCTGCCAGCACCCCTGCCGCCTGGACTGGGGACTCTGAGATGCTCTTCAACTGACACAGAGGCAGTGATGACTTTTCATCAGGCTCAAAATCTCTATGAAGCCTGCAATCTCTGTGAAGTCTACCCACCCCCTTAGAGGGTTAAGTTATGAACATGAAAAAAAAAAAAAGTATCTTTGAGCATTGTCTGACAGCTCATGAGTAAATTGCCTGTATTTATGATAGAAGAGCAGGGGACATGTCATTGTGACCGGGACATAACAACTGCAAAGTCAGAAAAATAAGCTGTCGGAATAAAGCCATCTTAGTCCCTAGAATGTAACTTGCAAGCCTGTGCTCCGTCGGGGGGCAGTAGGGGAGGGTAGGCATGTGGAGTGTATGAGGTGCACGTGCGTGGGATGTGTGTGTGTTCACAGGTCTTCCTCCTAAAGCACTTTCTTAGGAGCTCCCTAGGAGGCTGTTAAACCTTTCCTGATGTAGCAGTCAAATGCTGAATCCACTTTTTTCCTTCTCTCTTATAACTTTAGAATACCTTGGAAAGTCAGTATTGTTTTGCTTATTGGAAGGAGCATTAAAATGTGTCCTCGGATCACACCTCAAGTTCTCCCAAATTTTTGTTCACAGTGTGGGATAAACAATTTAATCAGGATCAGGACAGGGAAGCCTGGTGTGCTGCAGTCCATGGGGTCAAAAAGAGTTGGGACGCAACTGAGCGACTGAACAACCACCTTCATCTAGTTTATGTGACTGTATTTAGAGATTTACATTTCTTTCTTGAGATTTCCTTTGTATACAATGCCACGCCCAGTGGGCTGGGCTCTCTCACTTCCTGTGAATTAGATTATGGTCACCCACCCAGTTAAGAGCATCAAGTCAGCATCAGGTGAAAGAACAAGCTCCGTGGACAGAGGAACCTGGCGGGCTACTGTCCTTAGGGTTGCAAAGAGTTGAACACGACTAAGGAGCTAAGCACATACAAAAGGTAATCACCACCATTAAAAGAAGTTGGTGGATGTCCTTTCATCACCGCATCTTCAGGACACCCGGCACCTGTGCCTTGGTCCTCCACCTGCCCGCCATGGGTCACCTGCTCCTCTCCACAGCTAGACTCTCCTCTTGGACCCCTCTTGTCCACTCCTGGGATCTCTTGCATGACTCTTCTGCCTCCTCCTGTTCCTTTGATTACACACAAACAGGTTTTCTCCCAGTCTTAAAGCTAGCCCCACTCCAGGCCCTGCTCCATCCCCATGCTCTCTTTACAGATGTTGGAAGAGGGACAGTTATTCTGTCTCACCCACGCCCCCCACCATTCTCTCTTAAATCCAATTCATTTGAGCTTCTGTCCCTATTTTGCACCAAAACTGTCCTTGCAAAGGTTGCCCATGGCCCCGTGTCATTTACTGGGCTTATCAGTAACACCGGCCCAGTTTCTCATTCCATCCACTTGGTTCTGAGGCTACCATGTTCTGCCGGTTCCCTGTCAACTCTCTGCTGGCTTTTCCCCCTTTCATCAGTTCTTTCTGCTAGATTCCTATCACCTTGCTGACCTCTGGCTTAGAGTGCTCAGGGCCCCAACCCTTTGTGATCTCATCCACGCTCATGGCTTTAAATATTATTGGAGCAACCTTGTTTTTTTATTTCCTGCATGCGGATGCTCTGACATCTGGGGCCTTGCTGACACTGGAGGGTGTTGTCCCTCCTGGGCTGGCTGATTCCTGGATGTAGTAAGTAGCTCTCCTGCTTGGGAGTTCACATTTCAAAGGCAAACCAACAAATCTAGAGCCACCATCCACCTGTCTTGATCATCCCAGGACCAGGGACCAGACATACAGATACATCTTTGTGCCTCAAGCCTATTAACTAACCAGTCCTAAGCTTGCTTACCCTGCTTCATCCATTCTTTCCCACGAAAACAACAATGAAGGCTCTTTCTGTGTGCCTGCCCATCTCACCTTGGTCCTTCTCCCCATAGTCCTACTTGCCATGATTCCTGTTTCTACAGAACCATGAGTATAAGCCCTGAGACAAAGAAGAGATCTCTTTGAATCCAATTCCATTCTTTGTTAGGTTCAAACCCTTTCCAGTAGTCATGTAGGGATGTGAGAGCTGGAGCAGAAAGAAGGCTGAATGCTAAAGAACTAATGCTTTCAAATTGTGGTGCTGGAGAAGACTCTTGAGAGTCTTGGACTTGGACTGCAAGGAGATCAAACTAGTCAGTCCTAAAGGAAATCAACCCTGAATATCATTGGAAGGACTGATGCTGAAGCTCCAACACTTCAGCCACCTGATGTGAAGGGCTGATTCACTGGAAAAGACCCTGATGCTGAGAAAGATGGAGGGCAGGAGGAGAAGGGGGTGACAGAAAATGAGATGGTTGGATGGCATCACCTACTCAATGAATGTGAATTTGAGCAAACTCAGTTAGTGGAGAACAAAGGAGACTGGCATGTTGCAAAGAGTCGGACACGACTTAGTGACTGAATGACAGCAACAACAATCTTTTCCAAAGATTTCCATAAGTTCCCAAGGAACCAGAGTCTCATGATCACCTCTGACTCCAGCTTCCACGGAAATGGCTGAGTCTATGGATCTTTCTACTACATGGAAGTTGACACCTGACTCATTTTTCACTCTCACAAGTTGCTCTAATTGTAGCTCAATTTACTGAATAATTTGGATTCACCGAAGAATGAATGAATGTTTCAGAAACATGATGGCTTCACACTGAACACCACAAGCCATCGTTTACCCAACTCTGGGATCTTCTAACAGCAGTTCATGTCACAGGGTCTCCAGCGTCAAGCTTTTTCCTCCTTGCCACCCCCATCTCTTTCCTCCCACAATGCTACTCCACTCCCCACCTCCAAAATTCTTCTCATTCTTTCCAGGAGCAGAAAAAATGGATCTTCCATGTTATAAGACCTTCCTTTCTAAGACAGTAGTTGAGGGTTTCTTTGTTTCTACTATAAATTACTTTTCATTATGAAAAAGTTCAGACATATGAAAAAATTAAAAAACAGGACAATGAACGTCCATATATTACTCCATCCAGATCTAATCATTGCTACTATTTCCATATTTTGTTATTTTTGCTTCATCTATAGTTTCGGCTGGACCATTTGAAAGTCATTTACAGATATTGTGGCACTTTTGCCTTGAGCATCGTCTTAAAAATGAGGACATTCTTGTACATATCACAATGCAATTTCCACCTCTAACCTATTAACAAGATTCCTTAAAAGCATTGAACGCCTAAATCGCTTTCAAATTTCTCCACTTTCCCCCAAACTGTTGCGACTTGAAAAAGCAATTTTATTGACTGATTTATTTGCTCAGTAGAACCCATATTTAAGATGGCACTCTATTGTTAGAAAACATTTTCATTTGCTTGCATGCTTTTCCCAGTGCCTCTCCTTGTTTGAAGTGGAGATAAACACCAGTAGCCAAATGCTTTCTATTATATTACCTGTTGGAGTAAACCAGTTCCATTAAGGCGGGTCTCTATTTCACACAACTATTTAATGGCATAAGATGTATGAATTCATTTGTTAAATTGGGGTCTGTGAACAAAAACAAATGGAGGGGAAGAGCAATAGAGACAATGAGTAATGGAAACAGTTTCCAGACCATAGAAGCCAGGGCTTTTGTGGAAAATATATGCAGCCCAGAGCAGAGGCTTTCCAGGGTCCCTGTGTCTGTTACTTAGCAACAAGCCCATTACACCGGGCACACGGGAGTCCAGTTAACGGGGCGCAGGGTGGGCACGTGGAAATGAGGACCACATTTCTCCTTTTCTGCTCTGTTAATAACTCAGGTCTACAGCTTTCTCTGACAGGGGTGAATGTCTGAAGAGCCTTCCCTGCGTAATGCTTTCCCCGAGCTAAATCGCTAAAGGAAGAAAATGGTTTTAGCTTAATTTACTGCGCACGTGTCGATCCGGATTTGTCCATATATCTGTCTGATAAGAGTTAAATACACCATGTGAAACAGAAAGTCATTGAAACTCAAATTAGTTTTGATTCATGATATAAGGCTTCAAGACCCATCCAAATTCATTCCTCATAGCAAATGAACTCTGGGTCACAGATTTACTGTTATTATTTTTTCCCTTTTAAAATTGCTTTTAAGCAAATGGCTGCATCTTTTTTCAGGTTTGCCCTCTTTCTTCTATTAGGGTGTTAATATGAGCTGGCAGGATAGCTTCTCATTCATCTGATTCTGCCTATAATCTGTTAGGGCAAAAAGGTTTGTTTTGCTAGTGCACTGTTTTAACAATGTGATTATACCAATGGTCCTTAATAACAATACCATCCTTTTTAAAAACGCTGAAAGTGCTTTTCTAGCACTGCTTCTCACTTATATTTTAGCTAAGTCGAGCTAAGATATGAATAACCAAAGTCAGAGCAGGAATCTAAACCTCCTGATTTCTGGTCTAGCTTTCCATCGATTCAACTGTGTTTTTTCAACTCTGTGTGTGGTTTTCAGTTTTTTGATTGTGGTAAATAACATAACATTTAGCATAACATCTTTAGCTACTTTTTCAATCTTTATTTTTATTTTAGTTTTTTGAGTTTTTTTGTGCAGCATGTGGGATCTTAGTTCCCCAGCCAGGGACTGAGCCCGTGCCTTCTGCACTGGGAGCATGGAGGTTCTGAACCACTGGACCACCAGGGAAGTCCCTTTAGCTATTTTTAAGCTTACAGCTCAGTAGCGTTACCTACATTCACATTGTTGTACAACTAATCTCTAGAACTTTTTCATCTTCCTAAACTGAAATCTTGACTCATTAAATGACAGCTCCCCATTCTTCCCTCCCCCTCAGCCCCTGACTACCACCATCGTGCTCTCTGTCTCTATGAATCTGACTACTCTAGGCACCTCCCATAAGTGGAACTATCATCCAGTATTCATCTTTTCGAGACTGGTGTCTTTAACTTAGCATAAGGGTCTTCAAATTCGTTCATGTGGTAGCATGTATTAGAACCTCCTTCTTTTTTGAGACTGAATCATATTGCAATGTATGGACAGACGAGTTTTGCTTATCCATTCACAAGTCACCGGACACTTGAGTTGCTTCCACCTTTCCAGTATTGTGAATAATGCGATGAACATAGGTGAACAAATACCTCTTCAACAGTCTATTTTCAACTCTTTGGGGGTGGATCTTCAGAACTGGAATTGCTGGATCATATGATAACTCTGTTTACATTTTTGAGGAATTTCCATACTGCTTTCCAGAGTGGCTGCAGCATTTTTCATTCTCACTCATGGTACACAAAAGATTGTATACACATCCTCTTAAACACTTGTTATTTTTTCTATATTTTGATGTCAGCCATTCTAATTGGTGTGAGGTGCCAGCTCATGGTGGTTTTGATATGCATTTCTCTAATAATTCAAGATGTTGAGCATATTTTCAAATATTTATGCACTATATGTATGTGTTCTTTGGGACTTCCCTGGTGGCTCAGTGATAAAGAATCCACCTGCCAATTCAGGAGACACGGGTTCAATCCCTGGGTCAGGAAGAACCCCTGCAGGAGGGCATGGCAACCCACTCCAGTATTCTTGCTTGGAACATCTCATGGATTTTAGAGCCTGGTGAGCTTCAGTCCATGGGGTTGCAAAAGAATTGGACATGACTTAGCAACTAAACAACTACAATGGTATGTTTTTTGTAGAAATGTCAAGTTCTTTGCTCATTTATTGATCAAGTTTTGTTATTATTTTGGGGTGTAGGAGTTCTATATATATGCTAGACTTTAGTCCCTTATCAGATATTAATTGCAACATTTCCACCAATACCACGAGTCACATTTTTACTCTGTTGCTTGTTTCTTTTGACACAAGTTTTTTAACTTGACATAACTCAGGGCCACCATTTACAAACATCACCAGCCAAAGAGCCATATAACTCTAAGTTCCACTTGATATGTTATTGTGATATATAAATGAGAAGCCATGAGCACCCCACCTAAATCCATTGCCCTCTCCACTTTGGTACACTGGGGTTATAGCCCTCAGCACCCAGATTTCCTTTCCTGAAAGCATTCACTGCAGTCCAGAGTGAAGTCCATTCACCATG
This sequence comes from Tragelaphus eurycerus, assembly GCA_935064755.1. Lineage (NCBI taxonomy): Eukaryota > Metazoa > Chordata > Mammalia > Artiodactyla > Bovidae > Tragelaphus > Tragelaphus eurycerus. Next base: position 23,528,376 of record CAKXYN010000023.1, read on the forward strand.
ATAAAAACCAAAGTGTGTGGGGCCCATGAGTCCTGGGAGCGGCCTTCAGACAACAACAGCTGGTGGATATCTGGATATGTGACTTCTACCCTGGCTCCCAGTTTCTATGGCAGGGTGAGGCTCCAGGCACCTGCCCTGGGGACTCCTCCGCTCTTTCTTAGCTACCTTTTCCTCTCTGTTTACTCACTGTCCTAAAGCTGCGTCCTGAACGCCATCCCAAGTAAGTGAATCGCACTTGACTTTTTGTTCAGGGGATTTATCTGGGATGCCCAACCTAAGACAGAGCATGCCTGAGAACTCTCCCCCTAGAGGCGACAGAGGATGAGATGGTTGGAAGGCATCACTGACTCAATGGACTTGAGTTTGAGCAAACTCCAGGGGACAATGAAGGACAGGGAATCCTTGTGTGCTGTAGTCCATGGAGCCACAGGGAGCTGGACGGGACTTAAAGACTGAACAACAGAGGCTCAAGAGAGTCCTGGGGCTGCTTCCATCAGGCCCTCCTCATCCACACATGCGTCCCAGGCACCGCTGTTTCAAGAGAGATCTTCATGCAAAACAAAACAAAGCAAAACAAAAAAACCTCCGTAACTTCCTTCAAGCAGGAACCAAGAATCTTAGCAGGTGCAGATCTGCCTTGTAGAAACCTTCGTGACTCCTGCTGCTACTTGGCTTCCTAAGTCCATTTACTCATTGTATCCAGATTCATTGTTTGGAGAGTTCAGTCTGTACCGATCAAGCAGGGCTCAGCAGTCTTGCCTCAGTGCCTCTGGTCTGCAGGTTATAACAGCTCAGGAAGCAAAGCCATTCACCGTATCACTGTTTTGCAATTTTATCACAGGCGAAATCTGTGCTTGAAGCTACTTTCCTGGAGGTGCCAGCAGTCTGGAGGTAACATTTCTCCCCAGTTGCCCCTATGTCTTCTGTGACAGGGGAAAATTCAGCTGAGTGTGGGGAGCACCGTTCTGATCGCCCCGCACACATGGATGCATTTTTTTTTTAGCCAGAAATGTGTCCATCTAGAGAAGAGTGAGATGCACCAGTCCACCAGGGAGGAAGGCAGCATTTGAAGAGAGAAATGATGGAAAGGTAGAGAGGGAGGCGAAGTTTACAGAGTATAAGAGGGAAATTGACAAGAGGGAGAAGGAGCGAGACAAGCAGCAAGTGGGACCAAAAAAAGAAGCCAAACGAGTTTTCTGTCTGCTCTGCTGCTCTGCAGTTGACCCCTCTGCTTGGAAAACAAACAGGAAACAGGAAAAGAAACACAGACAATCAAACAGCCTCTGACATCCTGATGGAACGCCGTCCAAGACTCCGCACAGGACTGCCCAGATCATCCGGCCACACTTCAAGTGGTCTGGTGATTGCTGTCTGAGGGCTATGCAGTGGTTTTCATGTCTCATCACACGCCACGCAAACTGACAGTGTCAGAATCAGAGTCTGTTTCAGACTCTGGTTTGTGAAGGGAGGCTTAGTGGTCCCTTGGGAAATGAGAGGTGGCCCCCAGCAGCATGTGGGCGCTATCTCACAATTGCAGAGTTTTCCATGTTTTGCTCCCACCCACCCCCTCCTTGTTTTCTCTCAAGGTTGGAAAATGACAAAATGAGTTTTATCTCCCTACCTGTTTTGAATACTCTTTAATAGTAAAGTGAATTGCAGCAAAGCAAAACGCTTTTCTGTTTGCACATTTGTGGGGCATCCTGCCATCCAGGGAAGTCAATTTCATCAGCTTGATGGGGAAGCATCGCATCCTTTTTAAATGGACTCGTCCCTTCCGAAAACAAAGTTCCAGAGAAGCGGATTACCAACTGCAACGGTGCTGGTCCAGGATTAAAAATGGGAGTTCCATCTCTGTATCTGCCACCCCTCCACATTTTTAAGCCACCCAGCACACAGAAACCACTGACAGGCTTCTTATCCCGGGTCGCCAGGGCTGGGAGAGCCACAGTTAGGGACACAGGCAGTGCACAGTCCCTGCATGCCTAGAAAGGAACTGCCAGCTCAGGGCCTGTGATAAACTTTGCGGTAATCTCCCCCAAATACTAAATGTCCACAAAGAGCAGATGGGAGCCCTGCTTCTGCGAAGTCTTCTTCCAGAGACACTTCCACAAGCAGCAGCAGGGAACCAGCCCCATTCCCTTTGGAGGAGGATAGGCTGAGCTGATTTGGCTTCCATTCCAGTCTGAGCTTTTGGCTGTGACTCTGTGGCAGAAGGAGGGACACAGTCTGGGTCGGGGGAAAAAGGCTGTCTTTATTGCTCTCCTGCGGGTATGGCTACTCTTGCCCCTCACTGGACCTGTTTCCCATCTGTGAAATGGGGTGATGATGTTTACTTGGGAGGAAGGCCAGAGATGCAATGTATGCATGCGGGGCTTGGAAATCGAGCACAAAAGGTGTGATGGGCACAGAAAGCATTGTTGATATCTCTCCCGGACTTCTGCCCGAGTTCTGCTGCTCCTTTCTGTACACCCTTCTCCAGAATTTTGTTCAGAAGCTGCTGCTGCTCAGCTAGCAACACTCATACCACCCAGCCTCCGGTTTTCCGTGTCCTTCAGAGGGTGGCCGGTTGTCCTGACGGCACAGGGGCTGCCCTGTGAGTGGCTCTGATATTTTTGTTCACTCATTAAATGAAAACTTCAATGTGCACACAGAGATGACGGTTTTCCATAAACATTGGCACATCTTCTGCTGTAGAGGAAAAGCCAAAGGCAATTTTCATTTTCTGTCCCAATGACGCATACTCAGGCTAGTCATGGTATCTCTCCCTGAGGACTCCAAGGCTGTGGGCTGGGAAGGGGAAAGATTGGGGGCTTTGGAGGATGGAGGAAGGTCACTGGTTCTTCTGGACCATGGAACTTAGGGGCTGAGGATGGGGTTGAGGAGTCTCTTTCCTCTCTCCTACACTGCAGCCATAAATATTGATTTGTTGTTATTCAGTCGCTCAGTCGTATCTGACTCTTTGTGACCCCCTGGACTGGCATGCCAGGCTTGCCTGTCTTTCACTGTCTCCTGGAGTTTGCTCAAACTCCTGTTCATTTAGTCAGAGATGCAGGGAGCTTCCCTGGTGACTCAGATGGTAAAGAACCCACCTGCAATGCAGAAGACCCGGGTTTGATCTCTGGGTCGGGCATATCCCCTGGAGAAGGAAGTGGATATCCATGCCACTATTCTTGCCTGGAGAATCCCACGGACAGAGGAGACTGCCAGGCTACAATCCATGAGGTCTCAAAGAGTCAGACACAACTGAGCAAATAACACTTTCACAAATATTAAGAGCTCCTTTTTATTATTATTTCTGCTGTATCTTGACTCGGTTTATGGATGACGTTAATGTTGCCGTTGAATGTAAAGGGAACTGTAGGCCTTGTTAAGATTCTTACCACCTGGGGAGATTTGCTTAGGCTTTTTCTTTTCCCTGCAATAAACACACCTCGGGGGAATGGCAAGGGGCTTATTTTTCCCTTGGATGCACTAGTGAATTTTGGAGGGAGTGAGTCGTAAGCAGCAAAGCAAGCATCCCCTCCCACACTGAACGTGCATTCAGGCTGGAGGAGGAAGGTTCTTACTCCTGTCTGCATTTACAAAGGGAAGTGCCGGGCGCTCCCATGCTGGAGCAGCTGGGCTGAGGCTGCACCTTCATACCCTACAAACAAGGCAGACACCGCACAGCCAAAACTCATAGGGGCCCATCCCACGCGAAGTGGACCCATCATCAGGGTATGTGGGCTGCTGGGCACCAGCTGTGTTCCCATCCTCACCCAGACATGGTCCCTGCTTAGAAGGGTGACTAGTTGCGGGGTATGAGGCTTACTCACAGTGGGGCTCTTGGTGTGTGAGGGAAGATGTGGGGATCAGAAACCAGATTGGGGAGAGGTTGGTCCAATCCTTTGGACTCTGTCATTTGCTTGGAAGAGGTGATTTTGAGAGGAAGAGGTGCTCATTCAGCGATCAAAACCCCAACACCCTTGATGACAGCAATGTGTGTATGTGTGTGTGTGTGTGTGTGTGTGTGTGGTTTCTCAGCCAGGACCTCAGCCTGCCCTTCAAAGCCATATATCTGATGGTCTGCATCTCACCTCTCCTGATGCCCATAAGCACCTGTAACACAGCATCCTCAAAACCCACCCCATATCGTTTCCCACCGAATCCCTTCTCTTTCTCCTTATTTGAGAAAATCACGTGCTCTTTGGGATTAGCAGATACAAACTAGCATATAATAAATAAGATAGGACTTCCCCAGTGGCTCAGTGGTAAAGAATCCACCTGCAATGCAGGAGACGCGGGTTCAGTCCCTGGGTTGCAAAGATCCTCTGGAAGAGGACATGGCAACCCGCTCCAGTACTCTTGCCCAGAGAATCCCATGGACAGAGGAGCATGGTGGGCTACAGTCCATGGGGTCTCAAAAGAGTCGGGCCCGACTGAGCCACTGAGCACACAAGCACACAAAAAGCAAGATCCTACCATATAACACTGGGAACTATATTCAACATCCTGTGATTAAATCATAATGGAAAAGAATATGAAAAAGAATACATGCATACATGTAATGAATCACTTTGCTGTACACCTGAAATTAGCACAATATTGTAGATCAATTATGCTCCAATAAAATTTTTAAAAAGGAAATCACATGCTCTTCTGCTCAGGGGTCCAAACCTGAAGCAGTGAAGCTTGTCTTGCTGCCTTGCTTCCTTGGCCCCCAGTCCACGTCCACTGAAGTCACCGGTCATTTAGATTCTGATTTATCAAGACCCTCTCAGTCCTTCTGCTAGTCTCTATTCTAATTGCTGTCAGCTCATCTCTGGCTGCTTTTCTAACTTGCATTCCTGCAGGCAGCCCCCTCTCTGGCCCTCTGACCCAATTTACCTGTGCAGCGAAGAGTGACATTGAAAGTCATATCGCCTTCAGATAAGGGGCAGGCCTGTCACGTGACTGACAGTTTTGTGGTCCGATTCCTCTCGCTGTCCCTGGCAGCTCCAAGGTCCTGGCCACAGTGAATTACCTGCACTTCCTCAAACTGCCTGTCTGTTAAGTGGACTCTGCCCATGTTTCTCTTCCATGCATGTGTGCTAAGTCCCTTCAGTCGTGTTCAACTCTTTGAGACCCCACGGACCGTAACCCACCAGGCTCCTCTGTCCATGGGATTCTCTAGGCAAGAATACTGGAGTGGGTTGCCATGCCCTCTTCCAGGGGATCTTCCTGACCAAGGAATCGAACCTGTGTCTCTCACATCTTTTGCACTGGCAAGCGGGTTCTTTACCACTAATACCACCTGGAAAACCCCTTGTTTCTCTCCCTACTGGGATCAATCTTCTCTCTACACCTAATTCTAATTCAGCCTGCCGTTCTTGGCTTAGATACTACTCCTTTCCAGAAACTCTTTCTAGGAATTCCCTGGTGGTCCAGTGGTTAAGACTTCCCTTCTAATGCAGGCTGTGGGTTCGATCACTGGCTGGGGAGCTAAACACCAAAACGCAAAATAGAAGCAAACTCACAGCAAGTTCAGTGAAGACTTTAAAAATGGTACACATAAAAGAAATCTTTTAAAAAAGAAGAAGCTCTTTCTGCTCAAATGCCCTAAATTGGGCACAATACCCTTCTGATAGACCCCTGACAAGGCTCCCTCAGCACTCACGACCCAGACAGAGATTGACAGGAAGGGGTATGGTGGAAAGAGGGACCTCCTACACGTGAGAACTTTTTCTAAACCCTCCCCCAACCCACTATACCTGCCTCCCATCCTGAAAGGACCTCAGACATCTTGGCTTACAAGCCAGCGCCTCAGATTTTCCTGCACATACTGTGCTCTCCTGTAATGGCCTGTTCACCCCTGTGTCCTCCATACAAGGCAGTGAGCTCACGGAAGGAAAGTAACTCTGTATTTTGTTCATTTTTGTAATTCCCAGCTTAGAGGGCATTTCAAGCATCTAGTCGGCACATACATACTGATATCTGTTCTTTTAAAAACATCCATGAGTCTTTTTATACCCAGTTCAATGTTTTTTAACTCTTTATGGTTTCCTTTCCTCTATGTTTCTTAGTTTATTTTAAACTCTGTGTTATGATGTTGAACTCAGTACATCTGCATGTGGGGTGTGTGTGTGTGTGTGTGTGTGTGTGTGTGGGGCTCAGTTGTGTCTGACTGTTTGTGACCCCATTGACTGCAGCCCACCAGGCTCCTCTGTCCATGGAATTCTCCAGCAAAGAATACTGGACTGGGTTGCCATGCCCTCCTCGAGGGGAATCTTTCCAACCCAGGGATCGAACCTGTTTCTCCTGCATTTCCTGCATTGGCAGGAGGATTCTTTACCATTAGTGCCACCTGGGAAACCACATCTGACTGAACCCACAGTTTTATACCAAATGCAAAATTGTGGTTCATATTACCCAACTAGACTCACTTTCCTGTACACTTGAAACCTACAAAACACTATAAACCAACTATACTCCAATAAAAATTAAAAACAAAAAAAAAAACCTGGAAGGAATTTTGTTGTTTCTTAATATTTTGATTCAGTAAAGAAAAAGTGGAAACTTAAACAAAGGTTGCCAATGCAGCTGGAGCTGTAGCAGCCACAACGACAGTGGTGGACAACACTTATTAAGCACTTGCTGTTTGCAAGGCACTGTCCTAGGCTTACATTTGTTATTCACTTAATTGGCACCAGAACCCTATGGAGGAGGAACACTTAATGTGCTCATTCCAAAGATAAGATAACCAAGGTATAGAGAAGCGAAGTCTACTCCATAATTAGGAAGTGGTGCAAACCTGAACAGACAGACTTCTTTAAATAATTAATTAATTACTTTTATTGGAGTGTGATTGCTTTACAATGTTGTCTTAATTTCTGCTGTACAATGAATATTACTCAGCATAAAAAAGAACAAAATTGGTCTTTTGCAGAGATGTGGATGGACCCACGTCTGTGATACAGAATGAACTAAGTCAAACTGACTTTCAAATCCAGCCTTTGAATCAATACTAGGTTTTGTAGGGTTGAAAGTGAGCTAAAACATGGTATTGTGAATGTTTTCTCCTGGAATTTTTCCCAGTGGGAATCACATAGTGCTGCTGGACTTGTGTTATTAACAATACATAAGTTAATTGGCTATACCCCAACACAAAATAAAAAGTTTAAAAAAATGCGTAGGTGTGAGTGAATTTCAGGGATTTTTCCATTCAGGGAAATTTTCACTTTTCTCTGAGGATCTGGACCCAGACAGTCAATTGCATCTTGTAAACAAAGACATCTAGGGTCCTTTCAAGATGGGAGTCAGCCACAGGGGGAAGGGTTCAAGGAAAAGCCCTTGGTTGTAGGATGTCCCTCTCTTTTTGCAGCCATAACCCTTCTGATGGATTTTGTCTCTGGTTAAGGGATGCTGTATAAGCATTACTTGTAGAATAAAGAGTGTGAGCTTTGGAAATGAGAACGTCATTCCTGTTTACTCCCAAACATGTTGGCAGAGAAAAGCATTAACTCAAGATGTTAAGCCTAAGTCAGGGACTGAGACAGTGCCTAGAGGAAAAGCATCTGAAACAGGTGGGGACTCGGGGTTACAGGGTTACAGAGAGGATGGTCTGAGTGACCCCATGGGAAGATGCAGAAGGCAGAGCAGTTTGGTCCAGGCTTCTGGGTACCACTGCCACATCACCTCTGCACCCAGTGGAGAGTATGAGGCTTTGGGATGGCCACTTCAGGATGGAGATACCCCATGGATGACTTCCTCCTGGGGGCCACAGAGGTCCTCCTTCACACAAGCTGCAGCCTCACTCAGAGGTGTCCTGCCTCCTCTAAAGATCCCCTCTGTCACAGAAACCAAGCCGCCTAGCCGGTAACAAGCTCCTTTTCTCTCTTCCTCTTGCCTCTGATCTTCCTTCAGTTCTCAGAGACAGAAGGCTTGGGGAAAGGGAGAAGCAATAAGGGCTTCCTAAAGAAGCCACATTGGAGAAGGAAATGGCAGCCCACTCCAGTATTCTTGCCTGGAGAATCCCAGGGACTGGGGAGCCTGGTGGGCTGCCGTCTATGGGGTCGCACAGAGTCAGACACTGAAGCAACTTAGCAGCAGCAGCAACAGCAAAGAAGCCACAATCCTCGACCTGTGCTTAAGTTCAGACCCATCTGCTCCTAAGGTTTTAAGTCCAACTGTGATGGGGGAAAGATTAAAAGCTTCGGTTTGAGTTTCCAGATTTTAACTAGTGGGCCAGGCTCAAATGGAACTTACCAGGCTGATTTCTGGTGCTTTAATGCCAGAGTGTTGCACCAACATTTCTGCCAGGGAAAGATGGCTTCCAGATGAGGCATCTGGCATTTGCTGTGCCCAGATAAGTCAACACTTTGCATCAAGCACCCACCCACTCGGTGCCTGAGTCTGGACAGAATCAACTCGAGTGTCTGGCAGCAACAGTACACACATTTGCCTTCAGCCTGGTGAGGGCAGAGGAGCAGGAGAGAGGAGAAGGCAGTCACATGGTGAGCTCTGAAGAGCTCTTCCAGGGCATGTGTTTGTTCAGCTCACTGGTAAGCTCTCTCTTTAGTGCGTTTTTATTACAAGTCTGACTTCTGCCCCCTCAGTGGAGGCTAAGAGACAGCGCAAATCGGCAACAGGAAAACTGAAGACAGGTCAAGAGTAGGCAGTGTCTGGATGCTTGACTTGTGGAAATTGGCATATTTATTTTTAAATTGGCAACACACATAGAGCTTATAACGTGGCTAGTCCCTGTGAAATGTTACATACAGATTCACTTTAGTCCACGACAACCTTGTGAGAATTATTATTATTAATATTATTCCCATTTGATGGATAAGGAAACAGAGGCAGAGAGAGGTTAAGGAACTGGCACATTGATGTGTATTTATTCTTCCAACAACAAGGGCCAAATTCACTTGCCAACACTTACAAATTTGGAGCCTTTTGCACTAATGTAGAGGCATGAATCCGAGGACTTAGTAAGGTAGGAACTTGGACCTGGACCTACCTGTGTGACCTGCACATCCACCCATCCCCTCAGCTACCTCAGAAAGGTCTGGAAGACATTCTTCATGAAGAGGCAGAGGTTTGTATTTATGATGGGAATGCCTGTGGCCATGAAAAGCTCTACGGTTCCCCATTGTGTTGTCCAGGTGTGAATGCAGGGGATCTGGTCATTCAAGCAGGCTCCTGGATTTCAGTGAAGCTGAGGGGTAGGTCTGTCTAGTCAAGGCTATGGTTTTTCCAGTAGTCATGTATAGATGTGAGAGTTGGACTATAAAAAAAGCTGAGCCCCGAAGAATTGATGCTTTTGAACTGTGGTGTTGGAGAAGACTCTTGAGAGTCCCTTGGACTGCAAGGAGATCCAACCAGTCCATCCTAAAGGAAATCAGTCCTGGGTGTTCATTGGAAAGGCTGATGTTGAAGCTGAAACTCCAATATTTTGGCCACCTGATGCAAAGAGTTGACTCATTTGGAAAGACCCTGATGCTGGGAAAGATTGGGGGCAGGAGAAGAAGGGGATGACAGAGGATGAGATAGTTGGATGGCATCACTGACTCAATGGACATGAGTTTGGGTGGCCTCCGGGAATTGGTGATGGACAGGAAGGCCCGGTGTGCTGTAGTCCATGGGGTCGCAAAGAGTCAGACATGACAGAGACTGAACTGAACTGAACTGAGGGGTTCCTGGATCTTCACGGCTGGATGGACACACACATATACCATGCACAGTGATGCCCAAACAGCAGGTGTAAACCCTGGATCCCAGGAGGCAGAGTCACAGTTTGTTTTTTTCCATCCAAATGCAGTTGCAGCATCTGAAGTGCTTGTGTCTGGAAAGCAGAGCTGTGATTGGGGTCTTTCACATGGTAACTAAGCACCCCTAGAGCATGGATTCCTAATTTGAAGGGTCTTTTAAAGTTAACTGCACCTAGGGTGTTGATTAAAATTAACTTGTACACACGTAGGTATCCTACTGAATGTGCTGAAGTATTTCAAAGTAAATTAGAGGCTATATAATCAACAGTGTTCTTTCTCATGTGGTGATGCTCAGCCCCAGCTAAGTGCCAGCAGTTCTGAGACCTGCCCACAAGCCCCATTTCACCCCATTTCCCGCCACCCCTGAAATCTCCCTGCAGGAGTGTCAACTGCTGTTTGTCATCACATTCGCTCTGTCGTTTCTTTCACAGTTGTGTTCAAAGGAAAGTGGAGTCTTGATTTACTAAGTCTCTGTCCAATGAAGGAAAATGAACATCAGACCTGGGAGGGTTGTATATTTCTCACTATAGAACTAGGAGAGAGTACAGTGATTATTTATTTGTGAAAGATGTCTATGCAATCACTGTGCAAAGCAAAGCAAAGCCACTTAGAAAAGGGACAATTTAAGACACTGCGGGGGATGGTGTTTCCAAAGATGGCTGTGGCTTTTCTCTACCCCATAGATCCCCCCCCTCCCCCGAGTGATGTGAATGGTCACCCTTCAGTGACAGGCGGGGCTTACAGATGAGGAGACAGTCATGAAAGATCTTGCTATAGAGCCACCCACGTGACCTGCAGTTCCACCGGGCCCTCTGACCCCAGCACAGTGCTCACGGCAAAGTAAATGGGAGGCAAGCACGAGGAAGCACGAGGGGCTGGGGGCTGAGATGCAAGCTTGAGAGAGAGAAGGAGAGAGAGAGAGAGGGTGAGAGGGAGAAACTGAGACGGAGAGAGAAAAATACTAAGAAACCAAATCTCTGGTCAGATTCAAAAGGGACGCTGGAGATAAAGGCAAGCCGTTCAGAGGCAAGAATGTAGAAAGTGGGACTTCCCTGGTGGTTCTTTGTGGTTAAGACTCCACGCTTCCAATGCAAGGGCCACAGGTTTGATTTCTGGTCAGGAAACTAAGATCCCCCATGTAGAGAAGGGAGGCCAAAAAAGAAGAATGTAGAAAGTATCAAACAAAGATACTAAAATCTGGGCTGATCTTAGGGACTTGCTTGTCGAATAAAATGTAGAAAGAACATTCTGGAACTTCTGGGGCACGGTCACTTTTGATTCAAGTAAACCCATAGAAACGCGAGAGAAAATGATCAGCTTTTGTTTGAAGCCTTTAAGCCTGGGCATGGCTTGTTGCACAGCAGTTAGAGACAAAATAAAGTCCTTACAAGGATTATAGTCCTCTTTTCTAATTATTACAGGTGCCCACGTGAGTTGGGGACCTCCCATTTTGGAATTTTGTCCTCCTTGGAGACTTGCTGTTAAGCACTGCCTTGACCAACCTTTAACCATCATGAATATTCATGGTGCACACACACATATACAGTTGGCTGCTAGGGTACAAATGTTTTATTCTGAGGGAAAGAAGAAAAGTCTCCAGCCCTCCCCTCTTCACCCTCCACCTCAGAGACCAGCTCCTGGGCCCCCCAGATGCCTCTTTCAATAGAGAGGCACTTTACACTTAGGAATAATAGTTAATTTGTTGTGTACTTTAACAACTAGGTTTGCTTCACACATCTTCAAAAGACTTCTCAAAAGAGGTTAAATGACACTGTTTCACTATACGGCAGAGTGGTCCCTCCGTGACTCTACTGAAGTGGGGTAGAATCTAGGCCTTGTCACTGTGACCTACTTGTTCGGTGACCCAATAGGAACCACCCCCATTTACAGCAACATGGACCTGGAGACGATCATTCTAAGCGAACTCAGTCAGAAAGAGAGAGACAAATACCGTATGATATCACTCATATGTGGAATCTCAAATATGACACAAATAAACTGGTGTATGAAAGAGAAACAGACTCAGAGACACAGAGAGCAGACTGGCGGTGGCCAAGGCAGAGGGGAAGTGGGGGAGGGAAGGCCTGGGAGTCTGGGGTGAGCAAATGCAAACTAGCATACATAGGATGGATACACAACAAGGTCCTACTGTGTAGCACAGGGAACTACGTCCAGTATCCTGTGATCAACTGCAATGGAAAAGAACATGAAAAAGAAGAGACATGTACATCTGAATGACTTTGCTGCACAGCAGAAATCAGCTCAGTGGTGCAAATCAACTATAATTCAATACAATAAAAACACAAAATAGCCATTGTGCTGCCAGTCCCTCTCCAGCCCAGCCCCTGCTCATCCCTCCAGGCTTACTTCCTCCCTCTCTACGATGCTCTGGGTTTCATCTCTCATGTGCTCTTTGCAACGGCATCCCAACACAGTTTGTCTTCCTCTCCATAAGCTCATCCTCGTCCACCAGGCTCCAGCCTGGGGACCAGCTGGCTTCCAGAAGCCCCTGTTGCCTGGCCCGCTTTGCCAGGAGCGCTGTCTTGGGGTCAGAAGCACTGGATCTAGGGCATGGCGGGGCCCAGAGAAGGCGAATGGCTTCCCAGAAGGACCTCACACCTCTGTCTCTCCCCACGAGGAAAAGGAAGCGAGGGGCTGCATCCTGGGCTCCTTCCAGGCTCCACGCGCTCAAGCCCGCTTTCACTCTCCAGCAGGCAGGAGAATCTGGCAAGTGACTGGAGAGTAACTCGGCAGGTGATGTAGTTCTCTCTCATACCCCCTCGGGCTTTTTGAGCATTGGAGCCTTTACAAGGATGTGCAGGGATGGCGTCTGACCACAAAATACCTTCTCTTCTGAATATATATTATTTTGCCCTTTGCCCTCGGCAGCTTCAGAAATCCCAAGGAACAGCTGCCAAGACTACAGCCAAGTCTGTCATAATTTCGGTGTTGATATCTCACAAAAGCAATTGCTTCATCCATCGCCTAGCTTCCTTCCACGCTAATCAGATGGAGATCACATCATAACCTTTTTCAGAACTCTGACCAAACAGTGGAGTTCAAATAATGCCTCTACCGAGACCTTAATCTATTGTTCCGAACAATTCCACAGCCTTCCTATCAGAGAAGGCCATCTTTTTCCTGCCAGGGGCCAGTGAGCCCAGCTCTGGGAGAGTCACAGGCAGACAGGAAGCCACTCCTCTTCCTCTTCCTCCATCTGGCTTCGTTGCCAGGACCCGGCTCCGGAAAAGGCCTTGGTGGTCCCAGCTGCCCCAGCCCCTCCACTCAGCAGGACCTTGGGGTACCCCGGAGTAGCCATGTCCCCCGAGGTCTCATCTCTGCATAGACTCTGTCCCTGAAAGCGTCCCCGCCCCGCCAACTGCCGTGTTTATCTCCTGCTCTTTCCTGAGTCCAGCCAGGCGGTCACAGCTCACCCGGGCTATCAGCTCTCTGCTCCTTCCCCTGCAGATACGCCTGGGAACAACTTCAGAATATAAAGCCTTTAAACAATGAGCAGCATTTGAGCTAGAATTAGGGCTGAGTCCTGCACAAACAGCTGGACTGAATACGCCTTTATCGGTGACTGTCTCCAATTTAAACAACCCGTAAGATGTTTGTTCAAAACCCCGCTCAGATCTGGCCATGCTGCATTGATGAATTCCACGCTGCCCTGCCTCCCCCCCCCCCCACCCCCATCAGCTGCAGGAGAAAATGACTTCTTTTCCTGAAAGGAGATTACAGTTTCCCCTCCTCTAGGGTTGTACTCCCACCAGATTCAGTGCCAGCTCGGTTTTCTGAGGGCAGTGGCTCAAGGTTGCCCTGGCCTCTGTTCCCTGTGGGGCTGGTGTCCACAGCTGGCATTTCTGGGGTGGCAGGGGTTGGAGGTGCAGGAGCATCTGGCATGTAGCTGCCTGTCTGCTCTGGCCTTTCTGATCTCCAATTCGGTTTTAATTGAATACTTTGCAGAAGACATGCGTGCGTGCTAAGTGTCCGACTTTTTGTGACCCTGTGGACTGTAGCCTGCCAGGCTCCTCTCTCCCTGGGGATTCTCCAGGCAAGAATACTGAAGTGGGTTGCCATGCCTTCCTCAGGGGATCTTCCCAACCCAGGGATCGAACCCACTTTTCTTTTATTTCTTGCATTGCCAAGCTGGTTCTTTACCATTAGTGCCCCCTGGGAAGCCCTTGCAGAAGATGCCGGGGAACAAATTACAAGGAGGAAGTCATCAGTGACATTTCCATGTCATGAATGAGGCCAGGGAGGGATCCAGGTGGAAAGCTCTAGAAGGTGAGGCCGGGTGAGAGCAGGCCAGGAGTGACCTTGACTGCAGGTCTTCTGTCTGAAGTAAGCTGGGCCCTTGCAGAGGAGGATGGTTCTTGGATGGTTGAGTTCCTGCTGGCCCCGCCCCTTTCTGTCTCATGCCCTCAGGATCCAGATTCTCAGAGCTCTCAGTTCCAGCTTTGAGAGTCCCAGCTTGAGTCTCCAGGAAAGGTAGAAGATGAATCCACGGGTAGTGTGTGTTCCTCACATCCTCCCCTTAGATGCCAGGTCCCTGTGCCACTAGAAAGGGGTTCTCACAGCCACCTCCCTGCCCGACTGGAACCCATGCCCGACGACTGTGAAAACTCCATCACAGGGACCACAGAGCAGGCGAGCCAGCCGAGCCAGGGATGCGGCTGGCAGAGGAGGGATAGCCCTGTGGGCATCTTTTCTTGCTGACTCTGGTAATCTTGTCTGCAAATCCTGTCTTCTTGAGTGCATGAGGAGTCCTGACACAGACGCCCACTGGCTGACACTGCGGGGTAAAAGGTTGGCACACTTTCTAGGGGTTTCTATCCAGAGAGGGAAAGGAATCCAGATGTGCTGTAGCTACTAGTTTTGCCCAGTTTCAGAAATGTGTCAGGGAGGTGAAGCTGACGAGCAGCACGGAGTAGCAAGTGCATACATAACCAGGGAATAAGATGTGTGTGTAATAAATAAGCCACATGCCTGTTCAGGCCCTGACTACGGGCCGCACCCCACCCCACCCCCATCTCCTGCCTGTCCCAGTAGACCCGCTAACCAGGACAAGGAAGCCACGTGGGGCCCCTGCATTGCTGTTCTGTAGGAATAGGTGCCCAGCTCTATGCCAAGGGCTGGATCACAATATAATAGTGCCGCACGAGGAATCAAGTTCCCTCCCGAGAGCACCCTGAAAACCAGTGTGTTGCTAATTATAAACGTGGCGGCCAAGACCCCAGCTTCCTTCTATTCTTCTTACATCCTGCAGCTGGGCAAGCCTGGGGACTAATCACCAGATTCCTCTGGAACAGCAGCTGGTGCTTGATAAGGCAGGAACTCAACCAGGGGGTCTGGGCTGTGAGAGACAACCATTCCATCAGGTGGGAGTCCTGTCCAGGTGCCTAGAGGATATGAGAGCACATCCCGTTCCTTGGCATGCTGCACGTGGATAAAATGCCACATTCCTAATCCTTGGGCATCCCTAGCTCAGCTATAGTTCTATGCCAAAGGATCTATCCTCTTGTAAGTGTGACTCCCCAGAGTTGGGTGGTGTAGAAAGTGGATCATAGATCATCTCATCAGCCTGGAGGCAAGATTATAAATAAGCAGGTACCTGATCTAGAACAGTCTTTTCTAAAAGTGATCCTGGGATCACCTTTCCAGAAACATGGCAACTGGCTCCAGCCCGAGCATGCTGGAACGTGTCAATTTCTCCCTCCTCGCTGGGACAGAGCACTGTCACTGAGTCCTTTAGTTCTGAGGCTCCTTGGTGGTTATCCGTTCTGGATTTTTTCTTCATTATTATTTTTAGTATGGTTGGACACCTGCCCAGCTGTATGTAACCTGCAGAGAATCAAAATGAGAAAACATGTCAGACTACTGGTCCAGGTTTCTGAGAGCAGACAGGAGGACCAAAGGATTCAGAGTCAAAAGGCTGCATTTAAAGCTGCTCTGCCCTCCCCCATTACCTGTCTATGACCTTGGGTAGGTCATTAAATCGCTCTGGCCTCCAGCTCTTCCTTCCTTTAAAATGAAAGACATACCAGAAGCTTTTCCAGTCACCGCTATTAGATAATCATTTAACAGCTACGGGTCACCCACTTGTGCCAAGTGACGTGCTGGCTATTGAACCCAGTAGCTCTGGGAGCCTTGGAGAAGCACTGAGGGCTGAAAAAGGTGCGGATGCTCGGGCACCTGGAGTGGGCCCCCTGGCAGCCTCACACAGACCATCTCCCACAGTAGCAGCTGAATCAAGAGGTGACAAGGTGGGGGGTCACACGGGGCCCCGTGGTCACTGCACCCTGTTAACTCCTGCCCCTAAAGTGGGCTGCTGTCACTCCCTAGCAAGGCTGCCCAAATCGCTCCAGAAATGAAAAATCAAGGCCAAGCCAGGTGTGGACTGGCTGCTTGGATGGCAGAGGAGGGGCAGCAGGGCTTGGTCTGTCCTGAGACCCCTGGGTACAGCCCCAGGTCCCCAGCAGCATGCAGGTTCAAAGCCTGGCTTTGCCACTTGGCTGCTGAGAGAGCTTGCATCAACTATGCCCGTTTCCCTATCAGTAATGATGAGGAAATCCAAACGTTCACCCTAGAGGTTGTGAGGCTCCCGTGAAATCATACCAGAGGGCACTTTGCACAGGGCCTGGCTCAGATGCTGAGGCCAGGACTCGCCAGTGGTCAGTGATATTAGCTCTTTCTCAGAGTGTCCTTCTCGCCACGGGAGTGTGAACACCATTTCCGCAGCCCACGCTCCAGCTGCAGGGCATCGTCTATTGTCCATTATCCTAACGGCCACAATGGCCTGCACAGGAATGCAGACACTTCCCTGCAGTTGTGAGAAGAGGTCCTAGAAGTATTTCCTTCTCTGTTCCTGCATTAAAGGGCAAAGGAGGTGTTGTCAGCGGCACAAAGAATACATAGCACCTTGTCCAACCTCAGGCTTCTTGGGGAGCTCCCTGGCTAATTCAGAGCCTCTTTGAGGTCACTTATATCCATAATTGCCCCAGGATAACTGTTGTAATGCTTGCACTCAAATCACCCTTTGTGCTCCATGAAACAAATTGCTTTACTTTCAGCAGCTCTGTCTGGTGTTTACTAAATGACTTATTCTACAATAAACCTGATGAGGGGCATGCTTCATTATTCTTGAGTTCTACCCTAGCAGAAATATAATTGCTGCTTCCAGCACTTCTGGGTTGCTCATATGTTTCATTCAGTCTTTCCCTTCCTTCTCTCCTCCATCTCAGCATCTTGTGCTACCCTGGACGCTTGCCCACCCTTGTGCTGTGACCAGGGTCAGTCTGTAGAAGGAGGGAGCACTCTCTGGGGTGGGTGGCATTCACCAGTCCTCTGAAAGTCAGGACAGCAGAGATGCAAAGGGCGGCACAGACAGTTACAGCCAAGGACTCTGAACTCAGGCTGACATTCAAGGACTGACCTTGCCACTTGGGAAGGTATTTCATTGGTAGGCTCAGTGGGTAGAGAACCTGCCTGAAATGCAGGAGACACAGGAGACATGGGTTCAATTCCTGGGTTGGGAAGATCCCCTGGAGGAGGGCATGGCAACCCACTCCAGTATTCTTGCCTGGAGAATCCCACGGACAGAGGAGCCCGGCAGGCTGCAGTCCATGGAGTCGCAAAGAGTTGGACACAACTGAAGCGACTGAACACGCACACACGTACACAGTGACACCCACCCCTCTGGATAAAGCCCTGAGCACCATGCCTGACACATACTAAGCTAAGAAAAGCTATATTTTAGCGATAGCAGGATATAATAAAGCCAGCAAAGGTTTTGAACTTGGATAGACGTGGTTGAAATCCCAGACGAACCACCTTAGGTTTGAATTTCAAAACACTAGTTCAAGCTTTTGGAGAAGGCAATGGCACCCCACTCCAGTACTCTTGCCTGGAAAATCCCATGGACGGAGGAGCCTGGTGGGCTGCAGTCCATGGGGTCGCTAAGAGTCAGACACGACTGAGCAACTTCACTTGCACTTTTCACTTTCATTCATTGGAGAAGGAAATGGCAACCCACTCCAGTGTCCTTGCCTGGAGAATCCCAGGGACGGGGGAGCCTGGTGGGCTGCCGTCTTTGGGGTCGCACAGAGTCGGACACGACTGAAGCGACTTAGCAGCAGCAGCAGCAGCAGTTCAAGCTTTTAACTTTCCTTCAGAACTGGTATTGTCTCCCCAAGGGTATTTAAGGGTAACTCTAGAACATGATCAAAGGCCTTTAAAAGTATTGTTTAATATTTATTATTATAATTGTTTGTTCATGTGCTCCGGAACAACAGTGGAGAGAAAAAGAGAGGCGGGTATATTGGGTGAGGGGTGGGGAGACAGGGAGGGAGGCAGGGAGGGAGGCAGGGAGGATCCTCAGCATCTCCCTACCCTGGCTCTGTGTAGATCGCAGAAGGACCGCCCCAGGGGACAGGACACTGGACACTCTAGTAAGCACAAATCAGAAAACAGAGATGCTCCTCACATGTGAAGGAAAACTGACCAGCAAAGTACAACTGTGGGAGTAGTTGGTAGAAATGCTTCACCTCAGAGTGATTTGCTCAACCATACTGGTCTGGTATGCAGTATACGGATAATCCTTTTCAATCCTGAGAGGTTTTTTTTTTTTTCTTTAATGAAGAGATATAGCTGAGGGAGGGTAAGTCGCCTGCCACTGCCTTAGAGCTGGCATGTAGCAAGGCTGGGATGGGAGCTCGCTTTCTCTGATCCCAACACCTGTCCTCACTATTCAGGGAGCAATGATACCAGGCTAAAGACACCCCCCTGGACACCCCCACTCCTGTTTGCAGATGCTGGAAGTTCTGATAGGACAAAAAACACTACAGGATTTCATTTGTGATTGAAAGCAAAACTTCTTTAGATTTCGAATGAGAGAAAGAGCCTCTACATTGGGAAGGCTTATGTTCCTGGAGAGAAACTGCATCCATTTCATAACTTTGGCAGTGAGTCACAGGTCAAGGGCAGGGTATCAGTGTGGCTGGAGTAGGAGTGAGGCATGAACCAGTCTGGGAAATTCAAGGCCCTGCCAGTCGGTAAATACTGAACTGTACACAAATGTGGGAACAGTGATAAGAGTCAGGACTTCCAGAAAAAAAAAAAGAAAAGCTTCCATTTCATTTCTCCCACAATGTATAAAGCCACAGAGAATGAGGTGGACGTAATAGCAGATAAAATAAAAGGGTAATATAGGAGCAACAAAGGCAGCAGGCTCCGAACAGTTTTTTGAAAAACAGAGAAAGAATTTCCTCTTTTGAAAGCTCTGGAATTATGGGGGTGAAAGTGAATGCAGGGGGCACAGAACATTTCCTGGCTCTTTAAAGGGAAACGTAGGTGGGGATGAGTTTCAAGGAGAGAAAGTCTAAGGGAAGTCTTACAACAGAACACCATGCTCAGCAAAAATAACTAGAGCTACAAGTAACCACATGGATAAATGTTGAGTAAAAGCTACCTGTTGTATTATATTGTTTACATAAACTTTAAAATAAGTAAACCAGTTAGTTCTATATTTTGTCTAAATGTTCATGCCCATGTAACATAAGTATAGTCATGAAGAGGATCAATAATACCCTATCCAGGATAGGGAACTCTGCTCAGTATTATGCGGCAGCCTGCATGGGAAGGGAGTTTGGGGGAGAATGGATACATGTATATGTATGGCTGAGTCCCTTTGCAGTTCTCCTGGAACTATCGCAACATTCTTCATCTGCTATACTCCAGTATAAAATAAAAATGTAACTAAAAAATAAAATCTTAATGTACCAACAAAAGATAATACCCCACCCATGACTGCAGATACCTCTCACTGCAGAGGAAACAGGATTATTATGGATGAAGAACAATATAGGGGATTCCTACTCTTTTGTGGTAAGTTGTTGGTTAAGCCGAGTAGAGACACACTGATGTTTGCTAACTTAGTCTCTGAATGTTTGACATCTGAAATATGTCCTAACAAGAGAGAGGTAGGTGACAAAGATGAATTTAGCACAGGACAGCACAGGCAGGGCAGCCACAGAGCCGGGGAAGTAGCCTAAGATCTCTGAGACTAGTTTGTCCAAAGGATGATGTCCTGCTGTATCGCATGCTTGGCTGACAGTAAAAGACAGCTTAAGCATGGCATTTGGAAATTGTTTTCACTGATGAACCAAACACTTCATACGTCTTACCTCTCACTTTATGCAAATACAATGCTAGTCACACAGTAGGAAAATCTCTTGTGGATGATTCATTATGGGAGACTGATATGTTTTCTTTTCTAGTCTTTTTATCTCGGTCAAATTATACATGTTTTAAATGTCAAAGATGAGGAAGAACAATGCCATGTATAGTCCTTTGGGGAGACAGGTAATCCAACAATGGAAGGCAGAATTCGGGATGAACAGAGGTGTTGCCTTCAATGGTGGCCAACTTCCAGATGTGCAAATTTAAAAGAAGCAGAAACTTGCATTATTATTTGTTGTTCAGTCTCTCAGTTGTGTCTGATTCTTTGAGACCCCCAAGGACTCCAGCACACCAGGCTTCCCTGTCCTTCACCATCTCCTGGAGCTTGTCCAAACTCACGTCCAATGAGTCAGTGATACCATACAACCATCTCATCCTCTGTCGTCCCCTCTTCCTCCTGCCTTCAATCTTTCCCAGCATCAGGGTCTTGGGGGTTTTATATTAAAATATCATAATAAACTTTACCATATAAAGAATTTGTATAAATCCAATATTAAAGAATACGCCTGCCAATACAAGAGATGCTGGTTCGATTCTGGGTCAGGAAGATTCCCTGGAGAAGGGAATGGCAACCCACTCCAGTATTCTTGCCTGGAGAATCCCATGGACAGAGGAGACTGGTAAGCTACATTTCATGGGGTCGCAAAGAGTAGTACATGATCTAACATCTAAACAACAACAAATCCAAATGAAAACAAATACTCTTTTAAAAAGTGGACAAGGAATATAAAAAGACAGTTTCCAAAAAGAAACATAGATGTCTCACAGAAAGGCTGTCTCAGAAGAAAGCTTCTTTCAAGGGAGCTGTTGTTTTGAAATCTAATAAGTTGAGTTTCCTGAGAAGTGGTGTTTTACTTAGCCCTGTGGACAAGTAGTTTGCATCTGTGTGAGTGGATAATCATTCCATTACCTTTTATTGGTGGTAAGCTTGGAAAAATAATATAAGTATATAATGCAGAAGTGCAAATACATTTCTATATAAATTTAAGATGAGCTGAATATACTTAAAGATACATTTATATGTTCTTTTATGAAATGTGTAGTTTAATAAAGTTCCTGCTTATGGGGAAAAAAGAAACATAGATGCCCAAGACATATTAAAATGCTGAATTCCATTAATGGTCACAGAGATGCAAGGTTAAATACTGAGGTCTCATTTCAATTTTTCACTTGTCAAATTGCAAGAGATTAGAAAAATTGAAAAGATCACTTCTTATCATGAGTTTCCCTGGTGTGCTGTGATACATTGTTTTTCTTACACAAGACCAGTTTCCATATGAATAGGAAAATAAGTCTTCTGAAATACGATTTCAGGACTTGCAGTGTACCGGAAAATTCTACAAAATATCTCAAAATTAACCTAATATAGAAAATTAAGTTTATTCTCCTGCTCAATCATTAGATAAGATGTTCAAGTGTTTATTAAAATAAATCAAAATAAAATAAAATAAAATGCAGCACATTATCTGGATGTGGCAAACCCAGTTCAGTCACTCAGTCAGTTTGTTCGCTCAGTTGTGTCCAACTCTTTGCGACCCCATGAACTGTGGCAAGCCAGGCCTCCCTGTCCATCACCAACTCCCAGGGTTCACCCAAACCCATGTCCATCGAGTCAGTGATGCCATCCAGCCATCTCATCCTCTGTCGTCCCCTTCGCCTCCCACCCTCAATCTTTCCCTGCATCAGGGGCTTTTCAAATGAGTCAGCTCTTCGCATCAGGTGGCCAAAGTATTGGAGTTTCAGCTTCAACATCAGTCCTTCCAATGAGCACCCAGGACTGATTTCCTTTAGGATGCACTGGTTGGATCTCTTTGCAGTCCAAGGGACTCTCAAGAGTCTTCTCCAACACCATAGTTCAAAAGCATCAATTCTTCGGTGCTCAGCTGTCTTTATAGTCCAACTCTCATCCATACATGACCACAGGAAAAACCATAGCCTTGACTAGACGAATCTTTGTTGGCAAAGTAATGTCTCTGCTTTTTAATATGCTATCTAGGTTGGTCATAACTTTCCTTCCAAGGAGTAAGTGTCTTTTAATTTCATGGCTGCAATCACCATCTGCAGTGATTTTGGAGCCCCCCAAAATAAAGTTAGCCACTGCTTTCACTGTTTCCCCATCTATCTGCCATGAAGTGATGGAACCGGGTGCTGTGATCTTAGTTTTCTGAATGTTGAGCTTTAAGCCAACTTTTTCACTGTCCTCTTTCACTTTCATCAAGAGGCTCTTTAGTTCTTATTCACTTTCTGCCATAAAGGTGGTGTCATCTGCATATCTGAGGTTATTGATATTTGTCCCAGCAATCTTGATTCCAGCTTGTGCTTCCTCCAGCCCAGCATTCTCATGATGTACTCTCCCTATAAGTTAAATAAGCAGGGTGACAATATACAGCCTTGACGTACTCCTTTTCCTATTTGGAACCAGTCTGTTGTTCCATGTCCAGTTCTAACTGTTTCTTCCTGACCTGCATACAGGTTTCTCAAGAGG
This sequence comes from Tragelaphus eurycerus, assembly GCA_935064755.1. Lineage (NCBI taxonomy): Eukaryota > Metazoa > Chordata > Mammalia > Artiodactyla > Bovidae > Tragelaphus > Tragelaphus eurycerus. The sequence continues at coordinate 23,550,828 of CAKXYN010000023.1, forward strand.
CAGGTCAGGTGGTCTGGTATGCCCATCTCTTTCAGAATATTCCACAGTTTATTGTGATCCACAGAGTCAAAGGCTTTGGCGTAGTCAATAAAGCAGAATAGATGTTTTTCTGGAACTCTCTTGCTTTTCCCATGATCCAGTGGATGTTGGCAATTTGATCTCTGGTTCCTCTGCCTTTTCTAAAACCAGCTTGAACATCTGGAAGTTCATGGTTCATGTACTCCTGAAGCCTGGCTTGGAGAATTTTAAGCATTACTTTACTAGGGTGTGAGATGAGTGCAATTGTGCGGTAGTTTGAGCACTCCTTGGCTTTGCCTTTCTTTGGGATTGGGATGAAAACTGACCTTTTCCAGTCCTGTGGCCACTGCTGAGTTTTCCAAATTTGCTGGCATATTGAGTGCAGCACTTTCACAGCGTCATCTTTCAGGATTTGAAAGAGCTCGACTGCTATTCCATCACCTCCACTAGCTTTGTTCAAAGTAATGCTTCCTAAGGCCCACTTGACTTCACAATCCAGGATGTCTGGCTCTAGGTGAGCGATCACACCATCATGGTTATCTGGGTCATGAAGATCTTTTTTGTACAGTTCTTCTGTGTATTCTTGCCACCTCTTCTTAATATCTTCTGCTTCTGTTAGGTCCCTACCATTTCTGTCCTTTATTGTGCCCATCTTTGCATGAAATGTTCCCTTGGTATCTTTAATTTTCCTGAAGAGATCTCTAGTCTTTCCCATTCTATTGTTTTCCTGTATTTCTTGCATTGATCACTAAGGAAGGCTTTCTTATCTCTCCTTGCTATTCTTTGGAACTCTGCATTCAAATGGATATCTTTCCTTTTCTCCTTTGTTTTTCACTTCCCTTTTTTTCATAGCTATTTGTAAGGCCTCCTCAGACAGCCATTTTGCTTTTTTGCATTTCTTTTTCTTGGAGATGATCTTGATTCCTGTACAGTGTCATGGACCTCCATCTATAGGGTATCAGGCACTCTGTCTATCAGATCTAGTCCCTTAAATCTATTTCTCACTTCCACTGTATAGTTATAAGGGATTTGATTTAGATCATACCTGAATGGTCTAGTGGTTTTCTCCACTCCAATTTCAATCTGAATTTGGCAATAAGGAATTCATGATCTGAGCTATAGTCAGCTCCTGGTCTTATTTTTGCTGACTGTATAGAGCTTCTGATCTTTGGCTGCAAAGAATATAATCAATCTGATTTTGGTGTCGACCATCTGGTGATGTCCATATGTAGAGTCTTCTCTTGTGTTGTTGGAAGAGGGTGTTTGCTATGACCAGTGTGTTCTCTTGGCATAATTCTATTAGCTTTTGCCCTGCTTCATTCTGTACTCCAAGGCCATATTTGTCTGTTACTCCAGGTGTTTCTCGACTTCCTACTTTTGCATTCCAGTCCCCTATAATGAAAAGGGCGTTTTTTTTTTTTTTTTTTTAAGGGTAAACCTTTAGCCATCAGGTATTAAATCCATTGCTAAAATTAGTTTTACTGATTAGCTGATAATTAACCACTAACAAACTCTTTTCCTCTAATTTTTTTTATAATTTTGACCAGAAAATACAACTGCAAAAGTAGAAATCATGACACATACATAACAATCTATGTATATGTATTTACCTATGTACAAATATATATATATATATATATATGTATTTATATCATACATGTATAATGCAACATTGTAGAAATATATCAATGTTAGGTCTCTTTCCATAATGAATACTCCTTTATTTACTTTTGTAAGGAAATGAAACTTAAAATTAATTTGGCATATTCAGTGAGATACATGGTTATTTTTGTACTATGCAAAAGTGGTGGGAAACCTATACAATTTTGAACATATTTTTGCTTTGTTAGTTTCAAAAAAAAAATCTATAATAAGTACCAAAAAAAAAATCTATGATCAGGAACCTCCATAAAATTCTCCATAGTGGTTATCCCAATTTACATTCCCACCAACAGTGATACATGAACCCCAGTTTTCACTGAAGCACTATTTACAACAGCTAAGACATGGATGCAATCTAGATGTTGATGAGCAGATGAATGGATAAAGAAGATGTGATTTCTATATTTCAATAGAATATTATTAAGCCATAGAAAAAGTATATAATGATGCTATTTGCAGCAACCTGGACGGATCTAGAGATTATCATATTAAGTGAAGCAAGTCGGGCAGAGAAAGACAAATATCATATGATATCTCTTATATGTGGAATCTAAAAAACACAGATTTTCATCTCATCTCATTTCATTTCAATTCATTCACTGATACAAATGAATTTATTTACAAAACAGAAATAAATACATAGAAAACGAACTTACAGTTACTAAAGGGGAAAGAGGGGAGGGATAAATTAGGAGTTTGAGATACACACTATTATACATAAAGTAGATGAACAAGGACGTGCTGTGCAGAAAATGGAGCTATATTCAATATTTTGTGATAACCTATAAAACAAAAGAATCTAAAATATATTTTTATATTCAAATGTATATGTATGTCTGAAATATTTTGTTGTACCCCTGAATGTAACACAATATTGTAAGTCAACTGTATTTTAATTAAAAATAAAAATGAAAAAATCTGTAATCAGTATCATTATCAATAACATTTGTAATGCAATTTTGTACAAAATATTTAAACTGCTCACGCACAATATCAGTCATTCTTGTGAGGATGGCCAGGACCATCCTCCATGGGGTTCAGTTGTGGGTTAGGCAGCCAGCCCCTCAGAGCAGGTGGACAGCACAGAAGCCAGGGGTCCTCCTTGTTCTGTTCTGGACCAGCCTGCATTCCTGGACATCCCTCAGGCTTGCTGAGAAGTTCAAATGCAGCCCTCTGCCTGCACCCACTTCTTTAGGAACTTGAGAAGCCAACTGAGGCAGCTGCTGTGCTATGAGTGGGGCTTCGGGGAGACAGATGGTGAAAAGGATCTTTAACAACTTTGCTCAAATTTATAAACAAAATCCCTTCTTGAAAATGTATTCAGATTTTTTTTTTTTTTTTTAATTGCTTTGAGTCACTTCTCTTGAGGGTTTCCCTGATAACCCAAGCTGGTAAAGAATCTGCTTGCAATTCTGGAGACACAGGAGACGTGGGTTCAATCTCTGGGTCGGGAAGATCCCCTGGAGAAAGAAATGGCAACCCACTCCAATGGGTCTTGCCTGGGAAATCCCATGGATGGAGTCTGGTGGGCTACAGTCCAAGAGGCCACTAAGAGTCAGACATAACTGAGCACACACACATGCACGCTTCTCTTGATATCTGACTGCTGCTTCTTCGGCATGTGATGCTATCCTGAGAACTTGAAGGCTGAGCTTTATTTGGGTGACACACACAAGATGTAACTCCCACGCCTCTGGTGGGGGAGAAATAAGCCAGGTATGTTCCCTGGTGGCACACCTAGTCTCAAAGCTGCTGTGCAGGGATCACTGGGCTTGGAGAGCCAGGTGCTGGGTCAAGGCACCCTGCTTCTCATGTCTGGGCCTTTGTCCTCAGCAGACCTAGCTCAGCTTTCCTGCACCTGGGCCTTTGCTCTGAGGGGATCATCTTCCCCAGGGACCAAGAGAGAAGTCATGGTTAGGTCAGAGCCTGTTCTCACCTGTCATATCACTGGACCTCAAGAAAATGGCCTTTTTCACAGCTGCGTTTCCAGTGCTGAGAACCCTGCCTAAATATTTGTGGCATGAAACCACGTGGATGGGGGCATTCCCTCCATGCCCTAGGTTTCACATACTGCTGCTGCTGCTGCTAAGTCGCTTCAGTCGTGTCCGACTCTGTGCGACCCCACAGACAGAAGCCCACCAGGCTCCCCTGTCCCTGGGATTCTCCAGGCAAGAATACTGGAGTGGGTTGCCATTTCCTTCTCCAACGTATGAAAGTGAAAAGCGAAAGTGAAGTTGCTCAGTCGTGTCCGACTCTTAGCGACCCCATGGACTGGAGCCTACCAGGCTCCTCCGTACATGGGATTTTCCAGGCAAAAGTACTGGGGTGGGGTGCCATTGCCTTCCCCGGTTTCACATACACTCTTTCATAAATACCTTTCAGAACATGTGTCACTTGGTAATAAAGGCTTAACGAAAGCTGGAGCTGACGCACCTAAGCATTGCACAGGATGCAAACAGGCCGGCGGGGGAAGTGGTTAGAGAAGCAGACAGGTTCCTGAGAGCATTTTAAATGGACGCAAAAAGGAACCCATGCCGTCTGCTGCCTGAGAGATTTAGTCCAAGAAATACTGCTGCGCTGTGAAATTAATTACTATCAGAAAAGAAAGCCTGCAGTGATTTAAAATTATACTGCATATATCTATATAGTATATTACAGCACATTACATTAAGAAAGTTAAAGTAAATTAAAAGCCCTCAGACAATCCACATATTATTTCAAGATCCCAGTGGCATAGGAATGATGCCTCCCTGCTCTCTTCTTTCTGTCTCTTTTGTAAATACAGGCAGCTTCAAAAAGCAACCACTTGACTAGTAAGAGGCTCTTGTGTAGAAACAGCCACTGGTCCTCTGACCCCTTCAATGTTACAGGAGCTGCAGTCACCAAGGTTCCGGCTGTCACTCACCCTCCCAATATCCCAGAGCTGTTGCTTGTGGAGGCTCCAGTACTAATTTTCAATCTCAATTTCTCCTCTTTATGCCAAAGGCCTCCAGCACTCAGCCTTTTGGACTGTATTTGCAAAGTGGTGTTTCACGGTAGCTTTAATCTCCATTTCTCTAATGATTAATGATGAAATGTTTCTTCAGAGCTTTTGCTGTTTCTTTTATGGGTTGCTTTTGCTTTTACTGGTGGCTCAGTGGTAAAGAATCCACCCACCAGTGAAGGAGACACAGGTTTGATCCTGGGGTTGGGAAGATCCCCTGGAGAAGGAACTGGCAATCCAGTATTCTTGCCTGGGAAATCCCATGGACTCAGGAGCCTGGCAGGCTGCAGTCCACGAGGTCTCAAAGAGTCACATGGTTTCCTTATTATTGTTTGGAGGGTTTCCTGTATTTTCTGGATTCAAGTCCTTCATCAGACACATGCTTTGCAAATATTTTTTCTTGGACAGCCAGTGCTGTCCATAATCTACCCTCTTGTGTCCTGTTCCCTGAAACAAGAAAGAATCTAGAATACTTCTGACCGTTTATCCTTGTTAACAGACGTTCAGTGCCCACTTGCCTGACATATCACTGAGCTATGGATGAGAGTCACACTGATAAACAGAGGTGATCCTGACTCCAAGGAGCTATCGGGTTTCCGTGAAACACCTGCATGTTTAGAGGAGCTTAGAGGCAGCTGTATGAGTCACAGTGAGTTTTCAATACATTCTCCAACCTTATTCGTCTGTATTAGTCTAGGATTACTTATAAAAGGAAGATTAAACAGAATCCTGTCTTGCTTCAGATACCACTGGTATTTTGAAAGTCATGAAGATGCTTTGGGAAACTTTAAATAATTTATTTTACAAGACCAGCCCCTGTCCTGGGAGGTTTTCATGTCGAATTCCAAGAACTGCTTTTGTCTTTTGATATAATGCATATATGAACAATTAAAAGTCATTTAAAATAATTGATTCAATTCACTAAAGCCAACAAATTAATTAACTGATGCATAATTAATCAGAGTAGCAAGGCACCCCATCTTAAGGGGCCAGAGAGAAAAGCTGTGATTTGTGTGTTCATGAACAGAGCAGATAACAGTCAGCTATGCTCTTGAACCAGACACTGATGCAATCAGGGCCATAATTTAAGAGCCGAAGGTGATTCTCCAGGCTCAGGCTGGGTCTTAAGATAGACCCAGAACTCTGGCTCTCAGAGTAGGGAGGGTGGGTTCCTGAGAATGTCCTGGTTCACAGATGCACAAACCATTACAATCAAATCACCATCTCAGAAAGGTGCCCATCAGGCATTTGTTTCAGGTCCCTGCAGAGATGAGTCCAGACATTGAGAATAAGCATTTAGAAACTTTTACAGGAATTTGACAGAGTCATTTTATGTTTGCTGAATCTAATATTTTAAACTTAGGGTGTACATTTTTATGTCCATTTTCATTTAATTTTTCTAGCAGTTCTTTTCACTGTATTTTATCAAGATGCAATAGATTCCCTGGTGGCTCAGACAGTAAAGAATCTTCCTTCAATGCAGGAGACCCAGGTTTGATCCCTGGGTCAGGAAGATCCCCTGGAGAAGGAAATGACAATCCATTCCAGTATTCTTGCCTGGGAAATCCCATGGACAGAGGAACCTGGCAGGCTACAGTCCATGGCAGTCATGGGGTCACAAAGAGTTGGATATGACTAAACATCAGTAGAAGGAAGAACCCCTCACCTTCTGTTTGACACACGGAGATGTACACAGCCTCCATTTAGTCAAATGAATGGGACAAGTCTACTGCCCTGAATCATGCAAATTAGACTTCCAGGACCGGAAGGGGCAGTCCATCCCATCATGTAACATGCCTGATACTTTTGGCATCACCTAAACAGCAAAGGAGAAAATCAGAGCCACGTTCAAATACTAACTTCTCTGCTTCCCAGCTACATAATCGTGGACACTTTCCTTGATCTCCGTGTTGTCAGTTTCCAGATCCATAAAATGGATTTGGTAACACAGACCTTGAAAGTCTAGCACTGATAGAACCCTCTTGTGCTGTAGAACCAGTACCGGTACTAAATATTTATACTTTTTTCACTTATTCTCAGAGTAAATCTTCCAAGTTACAAACTATGATAACCTGATACCCAAGTCCAAACACTTAACATTACAGCTTTAGAGATAAAATATATACAGGATGGAGGACGGAGCTTGGCGCACAGCTTACGTAAGTTGAATTACTCATCTCTTATTATTGTTATAGCTACTACTGCTTAGGAGGTCAAAGGCAACACAGGAAGTGAAAACGCACACTTGGCTTTTGCTCAGAATTCTCTCCCTTCCTGGAAGAACCCCGGGCTGCCCTGCTTGAGATGCTGGGTGGCAGCCTGGCTCCAGGTTTCTCAGGGCTCGGTTGCAACCCCAGGAGCAGGGATAAGAAGAGCAGCTTTAGGTGCAGGGACAGTTTAGGCAGAGAATGATTTAAAGGCCAACTAGAAGGCTCTATGACCTCCCATGTTCCTTAGTTGCTCAGTCATGTCTGACTCTTTGTGACCCCATGGACTGCAGCCCATCAAGCTCCTCTGTCCATAAGGTTTCCCAGGCAAGAATACTGGAGTGGGTTGCAGTTTCCTTCTCCAGGGGATCTTCTGGACCCAGGGATCAAACCTGGGTCTCCTGCATTGCAGGCAGTTTCTTTACCACTGTGCCACATGGGAACACTCCCATGACTTCCCAAGCCACTCCTTTAAAGCCTGGATGTCACCTGAAATGCATATTAGGGGGATTCAGCTATCCATTCTGCAGGATCTCTGGAAAGGGCCTTCCTCCTAGTGCCAGGAGATATTACACAGAAATATGAAGGCTTTTCAGGTCAACAGTATAGGATGATACCAGGGGCTTCCCTGATAGCTCAGCTGGTAAAGAATCCACTGGCAGTGCAGGAGACCCCAGTTCGCTTCCTGGGTTTCGAAGATCTGCTGGAGAAAGGATAGGCTACCCACTCCAGTATTCTTGGGCTTCCCTGGTGGCTCAACTGGTAAAGAAACCACCTGCAATGCGAGAGACCTGGGTTCAATCCCTGGGTTGGGAAGATCCCCTGAAGAAGGGAAAGACTACCCACTCCAGCATTCTGGCCTGGAGAATTCTATGGACTGTATAGTTCACAGGGTAGCAAAGAGTCACACACAACTGAGCGACTTTCACTCACTCACTCACTCACTCACTCACTCATAGGATGATATCAGGTCTTACTAGCTGAGCCAGAGTGAATCTGACATGGAGAAGAGCACTGGTGGCCTGAAAGGGTTAGAAGAGTCACCTGAGAGAAAGGCAGGCTGGAACAACTTGGAGAGTGCACCCGTAGGTACCCAGCTGACCCTGCTTATCTTCATCCGGGTGCAGATAAGTTACATGTTGTGAAGACAGAAAAGAAGCCTCTGGGAGGAGCCTGCCGGGCCCGTAGCACACCTCGGTGAGGGGGTACGGCCATGTGGCTCAGGACATCTCCCCGCAGGCTGTGGGCTGGGGGCGTGGAGGTGCATCGCCGCCTCCCGCCCCTCTCCCTGGCTTCCTCCTGCATGTGGCATGGTGGCTCCTAAAAGCAGGCTGCCCATCCTCAAATCCCACATCCTCACTGAGCAGGCGCCTGACTTCTGGGCATGTAACCCCCAGGAACAGGGAGCTCCCGGAGGTGTGTGAGGATGGACAGATGCTGAACTCTGCTTGGTGCCCATGTGGGACACACGGGCAGTGACCAGCCAGCCTGGCAGGTGCTGGGCCATTCTGTCTCCTCAGACCAACCCTGCACGCCAGTGAGGAGTCGATACCTATTTACAGAGATGAGCCAGGTTCACATGTTTCCTTTCTGCTTCTTAGGGCAGAACCCAGGGACTCATCCTTTTTACATGAATGTGGGTCTTTAGGAGATGGGGTTCTAAATGTCACACGTACTTTGTAACCCCGAAGCCACCTCACTCACACTTCCTTGTTCCCATCTCTTCTGGGAGGGGGCGCCTGAGATAGCCCTTCGGAGCCCCTTCAGCAGCATCTCTCAGTTTGCGCGTCTGCAACCCCCCTGTCACACTGCCTGATGGCCACTGACTTCGTATGAACATTAATGACCTTCACGTTCTCCTTCCAGCCCTCGCAAGCGTCCCTCAGGCCTTGCTGCCCTCCCCCAAAGGAAAAGGGGAAACGAGAGCGTTAACCAGCTTCTGGGGACTGTACATACACCGAAACTATACAAAACCAGGAAAGAAATCCCGTCCATGGACTTTTACACGCAGTCAATAAACAGCAAGAGCCTGTGCAAGGAGCGCAGATACCACTGAGTACCTACCAAGTGCTAAATTCTTGGACAAATTGAATTCATGTCCTTGTCCTGCAGGAATTTGCATCATATTCTGGGGAGATAAATACATGAATCCGGTCATGTTCAAGGTCAGAGGCGATAAATGCCACAAAAGAGATACAAATTTAAGTATCATATGAGTTCAGTGGACAAGTTACTTGTAGCTAGGAAATCAGGCCCCCTTACACTCTCAGTGCTTATTGTTGTGGAGGAGGATGACCTCAGAGTGTAAGTAGGACATGGGTCTGTGATGATGGGATGTGGGTGGGGGTCTGGAGGAACATTGCAGGGCAAAAGCAGGGAGGGGGAAGGGGCAGGTCTGGGGTAGGTGCCTTGGCAGTGGGTGGCTTATTTGATTGGCTTGATTCTGAGTCATGAGGTTGTAAAAGTTGGCTGAGATCCCAGAAAGCCTTGAACTGTGGGCTGCATAATTTCTGTCCTATTCCTTAAATTATCAGAAAATGTTGCAAGTTTTGCAGCAGGGCAAGATATGCAGGAAAAAAGGAGGAGAGCTTGAGGGGAAGGGGGCCTCTGTGGGGAGAGAGTCCATTACTAATGAAGCTTAGAGGGGATGATGGTCCGGAGAAGCGATTTCAAGACAGAAGGACCACACAGCCTCTAGGCTGCCAGGGACTTGTGCCTCGAGCCTGAGTAATTATTAATTCCTCTTTCTTTATAAGTGTACCAGTTTGGGCAATAAATGATAGGCTCACCCCAGTTAAAGCTGAGTAACTAGAAAGTGAAGACAGAGAAAAAGAATCAAGTTTTGGAGGAAAATGAGTCTGGTTGTGGACAAACTAAATTTGAGATAGTGTTCAGGCTTCTAAGTGGGAACAGATAAGAATAATAATAGCCAGCATTCCCTGAGTGCTTCCCCTGCCATCCATTTATTCTTTACAGTGATCCCATGAGATGGGTATGTTATTATTCTCATTTTATGGAGGGTAAAACTGGGAAGAAAGTCCCATGAGCAGTAAATAGTTGAAAATTCAGGGGAGAATTCAGAACAGAGACAGACAGCCAGAAATTATCCACCAAGAAGAGGTGGCAGCAGTGGAGAGGTCCAGGCGGATTGCCAAATAGACAATAAAACAGAGGTTGAGAGGCGAGAACAAATAAGGACCTAGCAGGAGGAAGGGGAAGTCAGGAAGCCCCAAAGGGTGCATTGGGTTAGGGAGGTGGAGAAACAAATGACCGCATGGTGAAAACCAGGCAAGAGAAAAAGGGAATGAGGGCTCTTGAGTGTAGGACACTCTGGAGGGATGAAGCAAGGCAAGGCAGAGAGGACTGATGGGTTGACGACTTCTGACCCAGCAGCAAGCTTGTGGATTGCCCCATCATCAAAAAGTTTTCCCTGTACCAGGGAAATTGTTATCATCCCCCAACCACATGAGGGCAGGTGTCGAGTTCCTGCCTGTGTTCTGCATGGTGTGTGGGCTGTGCTCCAGCCTCCTGCCCTAGGGGTGGAAGCCCAGCCCGGAGGCTGCTGCTGGCTCTGGGAGGTGGCCCAGCAGACACAGCAGTGAGAAAGGCTCTGTGTGTGCCAGGGGTCACTTCTGCCTGGAGCTTCCATTGAACTAGCTATTTTAAAAGAAAAGTGATCAGACACCTCCCTCAGAATGGCACTGGATGAGAAAGAACCATTAATAGAAGGCTTATCTTGACTTGGACTATTGAAGGCAACTTGCTGATCTCCAAGGGTAAAATTTTGCTCATCTGTAAACCTAATTTGGCCTGAATCTCACCCAAATTAATGTAGGCTGTGTGTGCCAGGTGAGGACAAAATGAAATTCCAGTGTGCCTATTACTATGTTTTTAATTTATTTTCACTCAAGTACAGTTGATTTACAATGTTATAAATAGCATAAAGCAAAGTGATTCAGTTATACATATATGTGTGTATATATATATGTATGTATTCCTTTCCAGATTCTTTTCAATTATAGGTTATTATACGATATTGAATATAATTCCCTATGCTATACTGTGGGTCCTTGTTGTTTATTTTATACATAGTAGTGTGTATCTAATAACCCCAAACTCCTAATATATCTGGCCCCCAGCCTATTAGTATTTGGAATCTTTATCTTGTGTACTTTTGGAAGTAGGATGCAATTAACCTTGATACTCCTACTTCTCCTGGTGGTAGATACAATCAGCAACTGTGCTGAAACTATGGACCCTTCCAAATCTGTAGTAGGCTAGGAATTATTTTCTCTCTCAGTTTCAATTTCTATTCTTCCTGTCTGCACCACCATCCTCCTTGAGGAATTCAGTCTGTTCATGATGAAACTATTTTTTGATGCAGGAGAGAAATAGAGTTTCTCAGCCTCAGTGCTATTGACATTTGGGGTCGGATCAGTCTTTGCTGTGGAGTCTAATCCTTGCGTTATAGGATGTCCAGCCTTCTCTCTGGCCTCATCACCCCTCTCCCCCAAGATGGGACATCAAAAATGCCTCCAGACATTGCTAAAATCTCCTGGGAGCACAAATTCCCATGTTTGAGAACCACAGTGATAAACTCACTCAGACTAAGATGTTAATGATTTTAAATATGTCATTTCTTGGATGAATATTTTCATGTTGTAAGCAGAATCAAAGAGTGGTACAGTTGGGTAGCAATGTCAATTTCTTTTTTTTTTTTTGCTGTGATTCAATTAATCTCTCATCCAAGCGTCCTGATGGCAGAAACACAATCCATATGATGGATAGACTTGGTCATCTTCGGGTTTGGATGGAGGCACCCAGTTCAATTCAGGGTTCCTCACTCGGTCCCAGCACGTTTGTTTGCACAGGGCTGTGATGCCCATCAGGAGGAAGCAGCAGCAGTCCCTGGGACTTGGTCCTCCTTGGGCTGGTACCCATGGTGTCATGGGCCCATCCTCTGGTTCACCTGTGGATTCGTCCCCACCACTCCCAAAGGGTTCCACATCCCTTCACACAGGCTGTCCCCACTTCACATCCTCCTTGTCTCTCACCACAGGCTCCTTTGGGACACAGGAAACTTGAGAACTTGCTCCCAATATGGTGGCAGACCTTCCTGACCTGGATGCACCTTCCTCTGCTCCTATCCCCGGCGGCTGATGCATGCTGGTGTGATGTCCCCCCGTCACTGGGTCCTTGCTCCCATATGAGCTCTGCTCCTTTCCAGCACCCCCAGCACAGGTGAGGGGGGCAGCCAGTGTCCACCCCTCATGCTTTTCCTCTCCCCCATCTTAGAGGAGGGAGAGCAAAGAGAATGCTCTTCAACTTAAAAGTCAAGAATTTAATGCCTTTGTTCGGTTCTGCAAAGGCAACTTCCCCCTTCGACAGTGATGAATCGCTCCTTGCTGCCTGGGCTGGAGGAAGGCCCCCAGGGTCTAGTGGAGAAATTGACTGGAAAGAGAACACATGGCTTAATCTCCTCCCCCCGCCTCACTTGGCACCCCTCCACTCCTGTCTGCAGGTACCGCGGCTCTGGATATACAGACAAGAGATATCCGAAAGGCAGCCTCCACAAACCGAGTGACTTTGCATTGGGTGACTTACTTTACCTAATTCCATCAGGCTCTTTGATGGGTGAGTGTAGGACCTTAGAGAATCCATTTCTTATCATTAGTCATCAAGGCTACACTCAAGTGTCTACTTACAGCAGTCCTGCAGACCCGAGGGTTCTCATGGGACATCTGGGAGGGTGACAACATGAACACAAGTATTACTAAATGTGTGCATCCGACCTGTAGAGAGTAATAATCCCATCCGTACTGGGGACACATAAGACACCCGCGCCTTCCCACATCTATAGTTAACAACATACAGCATCGAGCGTTTATCCTGCAATGAAGAACAGCTCATGCGGTCTTAAAATCACAAAGATAACTCTCTCACATGCTCTCTTTAAGCCTCACGCCTCCTACCGTCCCTACCCTGTGATGCACTTGCTTCTGATCTCGCTGAGAAAGGGGAAGCAGAGAGAATGGGCACACACCCCATCCTCTGACCTGTGCCCATGTTCCCTCCTCCCCGTCACTGCGGTCGGGACCAGCTCCACTTTCTCACTGGACCCCATGCCCTCTCCTTCCTAGAATTCCTTCACTCCTTCATCCTCCCAACTCTTTCCTCTCCTGTCAAAGCCTGCTTTTCTTCTCTTTTGTCCTCATCAGAAGAGTGAATGCACTCTTTCCACTTCAATATCAAAGGAAAATAAATAAAATCGCTCTCTAGACCCTGCTTCCCTCCAAGACCACCTGATCTTCTCCCTCGCATGACAGCAAACTCCCATCTGTCCTTACCTTTCAACCACTCACTCCAGACCACATTTGTCCACCCGGTCACAGAAACTGCCTGGATCCAAGGGGTCGTGAACCTCTAGGTGTGAACTCAGTGGTCACTACTGCCCACTGCTCGTCATGCTTTCTTCACTTGAAACCCAGAAGCCCACATCTTCTCTGGTTCTCCCACTCCCGCTCAGTCTCCTTTGCTGTTTCCTCTGTTCTCCTCCCTGGATAGTACGGCATCTTTGGATGTGGTCTTTTTTCTACCTGCACTCATTCCCTGGAAGCACTCAGCCAGTGCATGACTTGAAGTCCATTTATATGCTGATGACCCTCCAACTTACGCCTCCATCTTCTGTGCCTCTCTTGGACTTCAGACTTGTATGTACATCTACCTGCTTGAAACCTCTGTGTGGATGCCTATAATATCTAAAACTTGTCACGTCCACAACTGAGCTCCTGACCGCCCATCGCTCACCTCACCCACTCCCAACCTGCCCCCAGCAGGACAAATCTGCAATCTGGCTATTACTCATTATTCAGCCCTCAAGCTCAGAAAGGCTATGTAACTTGATTAAATTCAGAAAGTCAATGAGTGAGAAATGACGTACTTTATAAAAAGTAGGTATGCAACACACCTGCCATTCTAACCTCGTAAGAAAAGCAGGAGACAGGGCTTAACCTCCCAGGAACCATTGCCCCTTGGAGTGGTAGGGGTGAGACAGAGAAGCAGAAGGAAGTGGGTCTTATCTGTAATCCTTTCTTATACTTGCTTATCTTCCTACCTCTTAAAAGGAATTTAGAAAGTGTCATACTTTTTTTAAAGTGCTCTAGGGAAACAAAAAGTGTGTGGGGGGTAGGGAGAGAGGAGATAGATGAAAACATGATGGACAAAATGTTAATACTTTTGAACCGAGGTACTGGTTTGGGGTTCATTACATTATTCACTTAATTTTGTGTACAGTTGAAATTTTCCATGTTAAAAAGAAAAACGCGGGGAGGAATTTCAGCTAGAAGAATGCTTGTCCTATAATTACTCATGATTGCAAAATACAGGAAATATTCTAAATATCTAATAATAATGTTGTTGTTTAGTCGCTAAGTCATGTCCAACACTTTTTTCAACCTTATACTCTGCAGTCCACCAGGCTCCTCTGTCCATGGGATTTCCCAAGCAAGAATGCTAGAATGGGTTGCCATTTCCAATGGGTACATGAGATAAATCATGTTACATTTTATCTGTGCACCTAGAATGATTCTGATGCAATTGGTTGATGTGGAAAATACTTACCACATGCTAAGGAAAAATAAATATTAATTTTCAAGATAAGATGTATATTAAAATTTAGTTTTAATTTTAAGTGTACATTTACATTTTAATGTGTGTGTTTCTATCTGCATTGATAAAAGAACTATTCTTTGAAGAATTAACTGTATACCTTTAGGCCATGAACTTTCAAAAAAAGTATGTATCACCATTACAATTAATTTTTAAAAAATTAAAGCAGATCATAAAACAACATACAGTTGGCACTAATGGTAAAGAACCCGGCAGCCAATGCAGGAGACATGAGATTCTGATTGGACCCCTGGGTCAGGAGAATTCCCTGGAGGGGGAAATGGCAGCCCACTCCAGTTTCCTTGCCTGGGGAATCCCAAGGGCAGAGGAGCCTGGCCGGTTACAGTCCACAGGATCGCATAGAGATGGACATGACTGAAGCGACTTAGCACACAGTGGAAGATGATCATGTTATCATTTAAGAGAAAAGAAGGAAGGAAAAAGGAAAGATCCGAGCCTGGATATAGCATGCAGAATAGCTCTCAAACTTCCAGGAACAAAGCCAATTAGTTGGAGGGAAAGTTTGGGTGAAAAACCTGGGACCAGGTATGTTGCTGGTCTCACAGAACACCAGCATCCCACCAACCCAAAACTGGGAAGGGGCTCTGGTGTCCAGTGGAAGGCAGAGCTCAGCAAAAGCTTGTTAAATTTTAGAAGCTCCTCGCTTCTCTGCTCTGTGCATTCCCTGAACAGAGGGGGAGAATCGTGCTCATTATTTCTTAGATTGGAAAGTTCTGATGAAAGAAGTCTCCTCTGAATGGAGAGAGTCAGCGTTGAGCAGAGCAGCAGGGGCCGGTGCTGCTGGGGGCGGTCCAGGCATCTGTCCAGTGACAGCTCTGTGGAGGGATCAGGGACGAGGGGCCAGACACTGCCCATGCACTTTTACTCCAAGGAGGGCCAGAGGAGGAGGAAAACAAGTGCATTAGAATGCAGTGGGCACTCTAAGGGGCTGTAAGTGCAGACATAATCGGAGCCACAGACTCATGCCGTCCAGCTAAATGGAAATCTGTGATTCAGACCATGAAGTCAGCAGCTGGGTTTGCTGCCTTGGTGAACATAAATCCAAGGTCAGAAATCTTACCCCGGGTGTGCCGCGGGACAAGGTTCTCATCTGTATCCTTTAGCCGTCAGCTACCAAGAGAAGCGAACACGTCAATGCGCCACTAATAGGGCTCCGTGGATGCCATTACTCAAGTGCCTCCAATCAATTAGGGGTTTTAACGTAGTCATCCCAACATAAAGATCCTTTAATACCCAATTAAGGCCACTGTTCATCATCATGATGGCTGTATCCTGGTATGTGGGGTTTTAAGCTGCTCAAATTTTATCGGAGAGGAAGACCGGACATTCAGGACAGAGTAGGAGATGTCCTGGCCCCTTGACCCACACAGGTGCCTGGAAATAAAGGTCACACCTGCCCTAAAGATGCTCCGTATCCAAGTGTTCCTTGAGCTCGGGGGATGGGAGGCATTCCATGGGACAAATCTCTCTCAGCAGACTGTTTGTTTTTTTTTTTTTTTAACTTTTCATGTTACACTTTTTATGTTAAACCAACAATGTTGTGAGTTTCAGGTGAACAGCAAAGGGACCCAGTCATACATATACATGCATCCATTCTCCCCCAACCCCGCCTCCCATCCAGGCCGCCACATAACATTGATCAGAGCTCCCGGTGCTATACAGTAGGTCCCTGTTGGTGGTCTATTTAAAATATAGCAGTGTGTACATGGATCCCAAATTCCCTAACTATCCCTACCCTCTCGCAACCATAAGTTCATTCTTTATGTCTGTGAGTCTCTATTTTGTAAGTAAGTTTATTTGTAACATTTCTTTTTAGATTCCACATATAAGAATATCATATGATACAGCAGCCTATTTTGAGTGAGAAACTCTGTGAGGCTGGGGACTTTGTGACACTGAATAAAAATAAATAGATGAAAGCCCATCACCTTCCAACAAGGTTTCCAAAGTTAAATAACATCAGTAAATGTCTAAATGGTAAAGTAACACTGATTGGACCAAACATTGCAATCACTGGCTTAGAATTAAACTGTCTCCAAGGCAAAGAGAAAAAAAAAAACAATTATATAATGATTTTCACTTTGTTCCTTCTGTCACAATTCTTTCCCTTCTTCCTTCTCCCCTACCTAAAAATCTGCAGTTGAAGGTAACAGGAGTGAAGGGGGACGTTCTGTGTTCTAATTGCTGTGTAGTGCGCAATCCTGCCACATGGAGCAACATAATCCATAAACACGATCTGAAGCATAAATGCTTTTAAGCACCTTGGGTTACATTAGATTACAAAAACTTCTCTAAAAGATTCCCCCAATATTTATTTAAATAGGGGTTAATACTATGCCAAAGCCTTTGACTGTGTAGATCACAAGAAACTGTGGAAAATTCTGAAGGAGATGGGAATACCAGACCACCTGATCTGCCTCTTAAGAAATCTGTATGCAGGTCAGGAAGCAACAGTTAGAACTGGACATGGAACAACAGACTGGTTCCAAATAGGAAAAGGAGTACGTCAAGGCTGTATATTGTCACCATGTTTATTTAACTTATATGCAGAGTACATCATGAGAAATGCTGGACTGGAAGAAACACAAATTGGAATCAAGATTGCTGGGAGAAATATCAATAACCTCAGATATGCAGATGACACCACTCTTATGGCAGAAAGTGAAGAGGAACTCAAAAGCCTCTTGATGAAAGTGAAAGTGGAGAGTGAAAAGGTTGGCTTAAAGCTCAACATTCAGAAAACGAAGATCATGGCATCTGGTCCCATCACTACATGGGAAATAGATGGAGAAACAGTGGAAACAGTGTCAGACTTTCTTTTTCTGGGCTCCAAAATCACTGCAGATGGTGACTGCAGCCATGAAATTAAAAGATGCTTACTCCTTGGAAGGAAAGTTATGACCAACCTAGATAGCATATTCAAAAGCAGAGACATCACTTTGCCAACAAAGGTCCATCTAGTCAAGGCTATGGTTTTTCCAGTAGTCATGTATGGATATGGGAGATGGACTGTGAAGAAAGCTGAGCACCGAAGAATTGATGCTTTTGAGCTTTGGTGTTGGAGAAGACTCTTGAGAGTCCATTGGACTGCAAGGCGATCCAACCAGTCCATTCTGAAGGAGATCAGCCCTGGGATTTCTTTGGAAGGAATGATGCTAAAGCTGAAACTCCAGTATTTTGGCCACCTCATGCGAAGAGTTGACTCATTGGAGAAGACTCTGATGCTGGGAAAGATTGAGGGCAGGAGGAGAAGGGGACGACAGAGGATGAGATGGCTGGATGGCATCACTGACTCCATGGATGTGAGTCTGAGTGACCTCCGGGAGCTGGTGATGGACAGGGAGGCCTGGCGTGCTGCAGTTCATGGGGTCGCAAAGAGTCGGACACGACTGAGTGACTGATCTGATCTGATCTGATGCATGCGTGCTGCATCACTTCAGTCCAATTCTTTGCGACCCTATGGACTGTAGCCCCCCAGGCTCCTCTGTCCATGGGATTCTCCTGGCAAGAACACTGGAATCCTCTCCAGTATTCTCCAATACATGTTCTCCTCCAGGAGATCTTCTCAATCCAGGGATGGAATCCTCCTCTCTTATGGTCTTCAGCATTGGCAGGTGGGTTCTTTACCACTAGCACCACCTGGGAAGCCCTGTTAGTAGCTATCGACTGTAATTTCCGAGTCTTCTCAGAACCCTGGATGCCCAAGAAAGGGCCTCCAGTTAAAGTATAAGCAAGCATAGCCCCTCCATCCCTCCCTCTACCCACCCACCTATTCATCTATGAAAACCACTTTGACCCATCTTAGGAAGAAGAAACTGACTTGGGACTGGGAAGAACTGTTGGCAAATCACAACTGGAATCATCCAGGCATTTATTTTATTTTTAAAAATTTTATGGGCAGATAGTTGATTTTACAGTGTTGTGTAAATTTCTCTTGTACGGCAAAGTGATTTGGTTATACCTGTATACATTCTTTTCATTTTTATATTCTTTCCCATCATAGTTTACCACAGGATATTGAATATAGTTCCTTATGCTGTACAGTAGGACCTTGTTGTTTATACATCCTGTGCTAATCCCGACTTCCCATCCAGACATTTAGATATTTGTTAATATTCATTCAGAAGTTACATACAATCCAGACGCTACACATGATTATCCAGATTCAACATTTCTTAAACATTTATAATGTACCCCTCCCTATAAATTTTTACAAATCCTCAATATATACACCTATGTTCTAGACGGTTACTTGTGCCACTGTGCTTGTATATTCAGTTCAGTTCAGTCACTCAGTCATGTCCAACTCTTTGCGACCCCATGAATCGCGGCACGCCAGGCCTCCCTGTCCATCACCATCTCCCGGAGTTCACTCAAACTCACGTCCATCGAGTTAGTGATGCTTGTATATTATGCACGTAATAAAATACATGTAAAATATACATTAGTAAATGCATGTGTGTGTCCTAAGTTGCTTCAGACATGCCCAACTCTATGCAATGCTATGGAGCATAGCCCGCCAGGCTCCTCTGTCCATGGGATTCTTCAGGCAAGAATACGGGAGTGGGTTGCCACGCCCTCTCCAGGGGATCTTCCTGACTCAGGGATCGAACCCAGGTTTCTTATGTCTCCTGCATTGGCAGGCAGGTTCTTTACCACTAGTGCCACCTGGGAAGCCCCACATTTGTAAACACTCACTTTAAGTTAAATGCGTGTGTGTGCTTAGTCACTCAGTTGTGCCCGACTCCTTGTGACCCCATGGACTATAGCCTGCCAGGCTCCTCTGTCCATGAAGATTCTCTGATATTTTCTTCCCTTACTCAGTCATTGCATTCTGTATCTTGGTCTTACACATTCCTCCTTAAAGGCACTGGGTTAGAAGGTATTTTACATGCTGCCTGCTACCGCGAGTGGCAAATCCCAGATTCCATCTCTTGAACAGATGAGAAATAAATAGTGGCAGCTCTGTTTTCTCATGGAAACTTTGCAGGGAAGGGGTGCTCCCCCATCCTTTCAAATGAGCAGACAGTGTTCTCGTAATAAGTTAGGGCTGGTCAACTTCTTGCCCTCCTCAGTTGAACAGGTGCCCAAGGCTCCTTGATTCCCCAGGACATTCTCTTCACACTCTTTGCTCATTGGGCAGCAGTCATACAAGTGGGTCAGGAGGTCAGTGTGCTGAGTGTCAAGTGTCGAGTGCAGAGGAAGGGGCTGCAGACCTATCACTCCTGTCCTTCCCTGAGATCGCTGGCAAGACCCAAGGTCAAGTCTAGATGTGCAGTGAAGTTGTCTCCATGAGCTGCTGCTTCTTTGTGAGCCTCAGTTAAATCACACCAGGGCTTCATCACCAGGGCTCCTTGAGAAAGAAACAAACATACGCACTGAAGGGCACAGCCACTCAGCTGCCTTGTTACCAACCCGCAACCCACTCACTCACTCTGTCCCCATGATCAGCGCTGCGATCAACAGTCCACCTCTTCCCCCGTTGGAAGCAGCAGCTCTACATCAAAGCATCCGTCCCCTGACAATGAGAAACAGAGACAGAGACAGCTGGTAACTCGAGATGAGCTCTGAGTGATAACAGAGCTCATGGGTGAGCCCTGTTATCTCCCAGCAGACAAGGGTGATGTCACCCAGCACAGTGCAGCACATGACGGAATTTCTGCAAACAGTGAAAGAGGCAGCGTCCTTGGGATGCAAATGAGCTTCTAAAACAGAAATGGAAGATTAGGTTGGGGACGTCCAGAGACACAGATAGAGTTGGGAATGCTGTACTGATGAGTGACGACCACACTTGGCAGTGAGGATCTGAAATGATGGAAAGTTTTTGAAATGAAAGTGGAAAACCATGCAGATCTCTTTAGAGAAAGCTAAGAATGGCCATGTCTCACCTGCCTCTATGGGGTGTTTCCCAGACCCCAGCACCACATGATCCCTTAACTGGTCTGAGCTGCAGCCTTGCCAGCTGTGTGCTTTCCCTTCACTGCTTTATAGATGGGGAAACTGAGGCACGGTGGAAGAGTCATGGGTCACTGACACCCGGCAGAGCACTGGGCTCCCAGAATCCGCCCATCACATCAACCTCCTATCTGGGTTAGGAGGGAATCAGGTTGGAGAAAACAGAAGCAACCAGATGAAGAGTTGATGGACTCCTAAGTCTCTATGATGGTTGAGAATAGAGAATTCTGGGAGAGTGTGATGAACACGACGGTAGAAACAAATGAATTCCTTTTCCAGGACTTTCCTGGCGGCCCAGTGGTTGAGACTCCTCGCTTACAGAGGAGTGGGGGAGGTGGGTAGTTTCGATCCAGGGGTCGGGAAATTAAGATGCCACATACTGTGCAGTGCGATCAAAATTAAATGAATTAATAAATAAAATATAAAAATCATAAAAAATAAATTTCTGAGCAGAAAAACATTGCAAATTTCTTAATAAATAAATGTTTCCTTTGTATCCAAGTGCAGCCTTGCCGTCTGCTTAAGCAGCCTTGGTGCAGATTTTCCTGGATTCGCAGCATATCACCAGGAAGTCAGGATATACAAACACACAGCAAAGCCCAACTCCGCTCTGTAAGCAGGCCAAGTCAGCCTGCAAATCCGCCGTCCCATCTCCCTAGGAGGCTTCAACCACAGGCCCGCAGGCCGCCTTCCTCCTGGAAGGCCTTTTGAATACAGAGTGATCTGATTGTATCTAAATATGTTTTATCCAATCTGACCTCAGTGTTGTTCTGCTGTGGAAACATTGATGGGTGTTAACTGACAGGGCAGACAGTCTGTTTAGAGAGCAAGCAGATCATCCCCCCTCTCTCGGGAGATCTTCTCCTTCAGACTTTCTGCAGTGGATCAACATGGATTTTTATAGCTGCTGAAGAATTGATTGGGAAATCGCTTTGTAGGTTGCTTCAGACACATGGTGACTTTATTTTTGAGAAAAATGAAAACAATCTAAATCTATGTGTTTTCTTTTCACGGCTCTTAAGGCTGAAGCCTGGCTTCTTTTTGTTTCAGACCTTCACTTCGTGTTCCCGGGATCTGGTCATGCATGACCACTACAGACTGCTGATCCCAGCCCCGCTCCCTGAGGGGACAGTGCTCATCGTGCATGGAAATGACCAAGACTGTAACCACCATCAGCTCCTCTCAACCCACGGAGGCCCCCACATACTCTGCTTAGAGAGGGAGCCTTGCAGGAGCTTTGAAGGAACAGTTCGTGTTTGGTCTCCACCCTATGAACTGTGTCTTCTGAGATGCTGGGTCCCGGCAGGGTCCTGAGAAGCTAGATTCTTTTTCCCCCAGTTACTCCCTACCCTTCCCCTCATGCTCCCCCTAAAAGTGCCTCCCGCACAGGAACTGCTGTATGACCTCCCCTTAAGTCCTTCAGAGCATCTATCACCCTCTGAGATTATAGGATTTACGACTTTCTCAGTGCTCCCCGATGGATGTGGACTCCATAAGGTGAGACACGGTGCTCCTGTTCACTGTCACCCTATCCACTGAAACAGTGACCCACACATAATAGGTGCTCAATAAATATCTGTTGTGCATATGTTCCAAGTCACTTCAGTTGTGTCTGATCTGTGCAACCCTATGAACTGTAGTCTGCCAGGTTCCTCTGTCCAAGGGATTCTCCAGGCACGAATACTGGAGTGTGTTGCCATTTCCTTCTCCAGGAAATATTTATTGGATCTTTCCCAAATAAACACCCTCCTGTGGGTGGAGTGTTCATGCTTCACTGTGGTTCAGGGCAGGGAGGAGCACAGCCAGCCTAGGAGGTATTTCTTTCCTATTCTGGAGGGTGTTCAGAAGGTTGACAGGATATTTAATAAATATCTGTTGAAAAAAGAAAAAATCTAGAGCAGTGGGCTATACAATGTTGTCATCGTATGTATTCATTAGTGTTTCTCACACTTTAAATCCAAGCTTCCTACAGTTGACATAGACATCTCTCAGCATTACCTGCTTCTGGGAAGTACACACACACACACACACACACACACACACACACACACACACACACACACACACACTAGAGTGAGGGAGTGGAGGTCCTTCCTGAGAATCCCAGAAGCTGAAGAAGAGTTAGTGAGGTTTGCTTCTGGTCTTTTGCCTCATAAATCTAATAGAGACCCTCCTTCTTTTCCTTCCCTGCTCCAGATACATCATTTGATTGAGAATCACTGTTTTCCAAGCCAGCAGAAGTTTGGGTACATCTTAGGAGCAACATGGGGCTTCCTTGGTGGCTCAGTGCTAAAGAATCTGCCTGAAATGCAGGAGGCCTGGGTTCGATCCCTGGGTTGGGATGATTCCCCTGGAGAAGGGGATGGCAACCCACTCCAGTATTCTTGCCTGGAGAATCCCATGCACAGAGGATCCTGGCAGGCTACAATCCACGGGGTCGCAAAGAGTCAGACACTACTGAGTGACTAACACTTTCCCTTGCACTAGGAACAATATGGGTTTCCAGTTTGGTTCAGGAGCACTACTGTGTCAGCCTTGCAGACAATGCGGTCATCCAGTGGCAGGATGACCAAGACCATTCGGGGATGGCTCGTGACATGTGTTTGCTTCTTCAGCGACTCTTTCGATTTCATCCTCATATGAGTCAAAAGAGGTGGGTCCAGTATTCTAGATGCAAATACTAGGCTTAGCCAGGTACCAAGCCTTAACTCTGCTAAGGCCAGCCCCGTAGCATGCTGAACCTGATCTCTGAGCCATCCTTCTCTTGCTCAAGTGTCATCCTGGCCCCCCAGGTGGCCTCAGTGTCCACAGAGCAGAGCAGAATCAATCGCTCTCTTTTGGGAGGAAGTGGCCGGGGCGTCCTCTCTCCAACCCACACCCCGGACACAGCATCTTGGGGAGGTGACTGCTGCCGCCAGAGTCCCAGCCTCACGGTGGCGGGTCCCGGGGGAGCCGTGCAGCAGGCTCACTTTGAGAATGACAGCCGGGTAGTTGAGATAAGAAATAACACAATTCTCCCAGCAGAACTGCAGTCTTCCAGCCCATATAAATGATCCCTTTAGTCATTTTGCCAAGGATTATGTGTTATGTGTGCTTGGGGAACTAGCCCAGCCTGAGAATCCGTCAATATTTCTAGAGAAGGGTGCGTGTAATCAGTCAAACATCCCGAAAAAAAAAAAAAAGTAGTCAATAATTTTAACAGCAAGTGGTTTTGATTGTGAAAGCATTTAACTGTAGTTTTTCAGGTTTTTTTTTCCTTGTTCCCCAAGAATCACCCAGAGCGATTTCTTAAAGAATTAAAATGAAATGTTTCTGGGGTAACAAATCACCCAGTATTCCGGCTCAGAGCTTTATCTCTCTGCAGATAATGGGTGTGAAGAGAGATTTTGGAAGATACTCCAGACTGCCGTAGGCAGCCCGCAGCCAGGGGGAGACACGGGGAGCTGCTGTTGGAAGCAAATCACGCAGGTTACAAGCCAGCTTCTTCATTATGCCCTGCAATAACGAGGTGAGGATGGGACAGAGGGCCCCCGGGGAAGGCAGGGCCCCGCTCAAGGGAGCACAGGCTGAGGGGGGCCCAGGCGGTCTCCGGGAGAGAGGTGGTGGGTGGGTCTGGCACGACGGGGCCTGTCATTCACGCAGTCCCCTCATTTCTGCCCCAACTGTGCACCCAGGTCTGGCTGGGTTCATGTAACGGCTGTCTTGGTGTGGTGCCATTTGTCATCTTGTGGAGAAACCGAAGTGGATGTCTGTCCTGGAAGTGACATTTTCTTTGGCGAAGAAGGTATGATGATTTATTAGCAGGTGACTGAATTCTGGACGCTGGCTCAAATTTGCTGTCCTCCAGGGAACATTACTGACAGAGCTTTGCTGGTTTCTAAAAAACATCCATGAGCGCCTCTGCTGCACAAATGATCCCTCAGGGGGAGAGAAGGGCAACGCGGCCCCCGTTAAGAATGGAGCCACGCGCTGCCCTCGGGGCTGAGATGACGCCGTCCTCAAACCACCACCTTGTGAAAGGAGGGCCAGGATGGACTGGACCTTGACTGAACTGTCTCAGGGGGCCCTGAGAGAGTCGCCCTCTGTGAACCCTACAGAGACGGGTTCTGGCCTCACTCCCCCACTTCCCATGGCTTCTCCATGACCTGTCCCTCTTCTCCATCCCTCCTGGGCTTTGTCATACCTGTCACAGGTGACCTGGGGTCAATACCAGGCCCACATTCCTATCCTGCCCACCTGAAATTCTCCTCGGGCCTCTTAGCAAATCCTACTGATTAAAGAGTTCATGGCCCAGGTTGGTTACAGGAAACGGTGTCTTCAAGTAAGGCCTCCCCGCCTCTGGCCGGGTAGAAAATAGGACTAGAGAGGGAAGGGTTAGAGTGGCCGTGTTGGCTGCGGGGGCCAGGAGGAGACCGGTGGGGAGCCATGTGAGGCCTGAAGCAGACACATCCCTCTCCCCACCCCAGAGGCACAGGTGCAGATGAAGGCCGAACTTAATGACAGTACTAGGCACATTTCTGGGTCTTCATTAGCTTAGATTTGAGTCTCAGACCTGTATTTTCCAGGTGTGGGCACTAGGTTTGGAAGGAGCAGAGAGGAAAGAGTGTTGGCTGGAGGGGGCGTGTCACCGAACCCACACTTGATTTCACTGAGATTAAGGACCGAAAATAATAGCTTGTAAGAAGTCTGTTTTGAAAACTCGGAGTGCCTGCCCATCCAGAAAGACTGAGCTTTGGAGTCCAAAACGAGTTGAATGAAACATTTTAGAGCTGAAATGGAGAAATTAATCAGCTTATAGTATACACCAAGGCACCTGCAGTGTAAAAAGGAAGGGAAAAAACACAGAAAGAATTGACTATAAATTTCCCAGGATATCAATAGACATGAATTTTTTGAAAAAAAATTCTTTTCCAGGGGTTGGGGAGATCTATTTCGCCTTACAAGAGAGATAGAAGGAGGAGGGGAGACAGTGAAACCATAAATGTGTTAGAAGCTGTTTGGGGGACAATGAGAGTCTGGGGTCTATTTCTGCATGCCCTGTGTGTGTCTCCCCAAAGCTTATGTGAGCGATGTGGCAGAGACCAGGGAGAGGGGCATCCATAGTGCTTAAGTGATTTCTTTATAATCTTTCCCAAAGCACTTATCAGTGCTCATGATATCAAACTAAAAGCATGTAATCCATTCAATATTGGTATTTATATTAAAGGCACCACAATTTGGGAACCACTAATGTGGATGGGATTAGTAATTCAATGATTAAATGATACGGATTTTATGGCGGAGAATGCATTTTCAGATTCTAATTAGAACCAAAATGAGCTGTGTGGATTCTTGTGAACTCAATGGATTATCTTATACATTATAATATTAATAAAATTTTTATGTGTCATTTCCCAAGGCGTCTAGGAGCCAAAGTGGGCAACCACAGGACACAAGTTTCTCCAGCCAAGTCCAACTGTCCCTGGGATCTGAGGACAGGCGTGTGCATCACACACATACAACTCCTGAACCCCCACCAACAGGCAGGTCACCTGGGACATCCACAGTATGCTGGGAATCAGGCATCCAACCGGAGCTGGACAGATGACCTTAAATTCCCTTGTGGCTTCAAGACTGTTGGGTTTGTTGTTCTTGAAGAGGTTATTCTGTGCTTTTCCTCTGTGGGCAACTCCACAAAGGATGGGAAAGATGAGACTTTCCGTTTCTGCCTAAGAGGACTTTCTGGGCGCTGAGAAGGCGCAACCATCAGATCAGATCAGATCAGATCAGATCAGATCAGTCGCTCAGTCGTGTCCGACTCTTTGCGACCCCATGAACCGCAGCACGCCAGGCCTCCCTATCCATCACCTGGGATTTCTTTGGAAGGAATGATGCTCAAACTGAAACTCCAGTATTTTGGCCACCTCATGCGAAGAGTTGACTCATTGGAGAAGACTCTGATGCTGGGAGGGATTGAGGGCAGGAGGAGAAGGGGACGACAGAGGATGAGATGGCTGGATGGCATCACTGACTCGATGAATGTGAGTCTGGGTGACCTCCGAGAGCTGGTGATGGATAGGGAGGCCTGGCGTGCTGCGGTTCATGGGGTCGCAAAGAGTCAGACACGACTGAGCGACTGATCTGATCTGATCTGATCTGATAGCAATTATGCCCAGCCACAGGAGCTTCCTGGCTAACTATTCACACACTTTATTTTTTAATTTTTTAAGATTTGATTTTATTTATTTGGCTGTGCCAGGACGTGGCTGTGACATGCGAACTCTTAGCTGCAGCATGTGGGATCTAGTTCCCTGACCAGGGATGGAACCCAGCCAGAGACCCTGCATTGGGAATGTGGAGTCTTTGCCGTCGGATCATCAGGGAAGCCCCTCACACATTTGAAGTTCTTACGAGTCCCTCTGTGCCAAGACAAACCAGCACCTTCATTAATTGATCTAGAAGACTTAACCAGTCTACTTGAGTCATTAGCACTAACCAGTCTCAGCTCATCCTCCACTCCTGCTTAAGGAAAGAGGCTTCCTTGGTTGTGCCGTGAATCAGAAATGTGGGTCAACCTCCTTCACCTTACCCTTGGACCTTGAGAAAGACATGAGTCTTCACTTCCGAGGAAGAAAAAGAGAAAAGAGAAATAATACCTTTCTGGTGGGGAAAAACTAGACCCACGCCACTTGTATGAATGTCCTCTCATTGAATTCTTGCAAGATCCCAACAGGTAAGGGTTGCTGTCTCCACTTTACAGATGAACAAATTGAGCCCAGAGAGGTTAAATGACAGGCTCGTGATCATACAGCTCTCACTCAGAGTTGATGTAGTGAATGGACCTCCATTCTACACAGGCTTTCAGAGGACGATGTGGGTTTGCTGTAGCCACCTTCCCCCTTGCTCCTGAAGAAGGCAGCTCCCCAAGTCACAGAAAGAGGGGCCACACATACCCACCACAGAGCTCCAGGAGCTGGCAAACTGGCAGGCCTGCACCGTAGACTCTCCCGGCCCCCTCCCTCCCTAGCCTCCTCCTCCAGCCTGGCCCACTGCATCTGCAGGGAAACAGTCATAAATGATTGAGGAAACAAACATGTCTCCCGAAGTTTGCATAGCTCCCGTCTCTGCAGACTGGGAGCCTGTGCATTGTTCCTCTCTGCTGAAGACAGTTTTCATATAAATAAGGGTTCCAGCGTGACTCCTTTCACCAGTGTTAAAATTCCATTTAAAAGTAAATTGACTTCCTGAAATATATGTATTGGCAGCGGTGGCCACCGCAGCTGGTATTACATTTTGCATTTAACAGAGTGCTGTTTGCCTTGACAGATTCCATATTTTTCCATCCATAAATCAATAGAGTGATGTTTGAGGAGCTGGAATCCATCTCTCACCCTCCCCTCACCCCAACCCTGTGTTCTGAAACCCATAAAGAAGGAACTTTCCAGCAGGTGTCATTTAGGTGGAGACTATTATTTACAGTGTTTGGCTGTAGCACCATTGATTGTAAACTCAGACAGGAAATGCTGGCATGGAGAGGAAGGAATCTGGTTCTGAAAGAAAGCATTCTAATGATTTTTAAGAATAATTCACATGTGTGTATATGTCCGTGTGTGTGTACACATGTGTGTGTGTGTGTGTGTGTGCACATGTGTGTGATAGTCTCTCAGTTGTGTCTGACTCTTTGTGACCCCATGGACTGTAGTCAGCTAGGCTCCTCTGTCCATGGGATTCTCCAGGCAAGAATACTGGAGTGGGTTGCCAGTCCCTTCTCCAAATGTGTGTGCATGCGTGTATGCTTATGTATGGGGATACGTGTATGCATGTGTGTTTAGGACTAATTATATGTAGCTTTCTCATGACCCTCTGACCTGACCATGGTGGCATTTGGTATGGGGAGGAGCTCCCGCCCACATCGAGAGGTATGAACCGTCAGGCTGAGGTTGCTGAGAGAAGTAGGGAACGGACAATGGTGGACAATAGAGGGGTGGTAGATGTGAGAAGTTAAGGGAAGTGTGGCTTTGGAGGAGGCTCAGAGAGGGTGTGCATTTGGCATTTGCTTGCCAAAGCCCTTTGAGATCAGCATCTAGCTTTGAGAAGGAAGAAAGCCACTTTGCCTTAAGCCTCCACCCAGGTCCTCCACTCAGCCCTCAAGGAGGCTGGTGCTGACCAGCTGATCACAACTTGGGCTGAAGACCCAGTTCATTTTCTAGGGAGTGGAACCCAGGACTATACAGGAGCTTGTGAAAACTACAGGAAGCCTCCCTGCTTTTTTTTTTTAAGTAGCAGGAAGTCAAAAGTTTGGCTGAAACCTTTTGTGCTGTTGCTTTTGAGACTAATGACCCATCATTCATTGTTCCCATAGAACGACATGACTTGTAGCATTATTTTCTGAATTTGTTGATAGATTTAAGAGTTCGTCAACAACTCTCTGGGGCCGTTTAGTGTGTAACGTTTTAGGTGATGTCAGAGATGCTGAGTCATGATAGAGGCCTGATGAGGGGGGATGGAGAGGATGGAGGGGAGAGGGTGGGCATTTCCAGCCAGGGGCTGACCCCGGTGTCCATGTTCAAATGGCCCAAAGGACAACACCAAGTCCAGAGCCGCTGCAGGAATCCTGATATTCAAGGTCATCTCCAGAATTCCCCTCCTCAACTTGCTTACGAAAAAAAATTCTTTTTACTTATTCTAATCTAAAGCATTCTGATTGTTTACAAATATAAACTTCTCAGAATATCTCACCTCTTTTCCTAGGCTATGTAGTGCCTAGGTTTTCACATTATGTATTCTTTTCCATAAATGACATTCACTTGAAGAGGAGCCCTTGTGATTTGGTTTTTATTCCTTTGCTGTCTGACGAATTCTAACTTGGGGTCAGAAACGAGGGTCACTCTTGAGACTTTTTAGGGGAGAGGTGTCTCCCTGTGTTACTCCACAGTCAAGGAGAAAAGGAGCAGGACCAGTGGACCCAGCCGTCTTGTCAGGTGGGCCGAGCTCAGAGATAAGCATCCACTGTTAGAAGGAAATTAGGACTCTGTGCTGGTTCTTATCAATCTGGGGTATAAATATGGCTTTTCTTGGTGGAGCAGTATAATCTGAAATTTAGGTTTGGACAGAGAGAAATGCGACTACTTAGACCTCAGTCCTGGACAACTGAGTCTTTGCCAGGATCTGGCTGAGTCTGTTGAAATTCTGCATGGGGATTTGGGTCAGAAATAAAGGCAGGGACTTTCCTAATGGTCCAGTGGTCAAGACTCCGTGTTCCCAATGCAGAGGGCCTGAGTACAAACCCTGGTCAGGGAACTAGATCCCACATGTTGCAACAAAAAATCCTGCGTGCCGCAACTAAGACCCAACCAATGCAACCAAAGAAATAAATTAATTAAAAAAGAGGCTGTGCAGATCCCTTAGCCTTTGACATACTAATCATAGTCCTTGAACCTCAGAGACTTAGGAGGGAGTTGGTATTATGGGCAGGATTTAATAACCCTGGGTCCCTGAGCAAGTGCTTGAAACACCATTTAGTGGCTTCCAATCTTCCCATATGACAACTTTACCAATATGTTCCAAGATATTGATTGCTGCTGTTGTTTAGCTGCCAACTCATGTCCTACTCTTTGCGACCCCATGGACTTCAGCACGCCAGGCTTCCCTGTCCTTCACTATCTCTCCTGGAGTTTGTTCCAACTCATGTTCATTGAGTCAGTGATGCCATCCAACTATCTCATCCTCTGCTACCTCTTTATCCCCCTGCCCTAAATCTTGATAGTTGGGGCATAAAGAGAACTCCAGTCAACCAAGACACATGGCTAAAAACTGAAGAAGAAGAAGAAGAACCCCGTTTAGATTCACTGGCCAGAAGATCACAGAGAAAGAGAAGCAATGTGATGGAGACAGAGGAGACTCAGTGAGTCCAAGGTTCCCTGATGGGGGCTGGAGGGGAGGGGTCAGCACGTGGCCATGTCCAGTGAGGTCTCTGATGAGTTTTCACAGTAGATCACTCTGCTTTTCCCATTTAGTGGAGCACAGAACATCCTTTACCATGGTCTAGACCTTATCTCTTTCTCAAGATCCAGCTCAAGTCCAAAGTCTCCCCCACGACCCCGATCACAGTGATCCTTCCAGGATTATTTGGATCATAATATGATGGCTTTGTCTGAGTTTTTCTTTTTTATTCTATGTGATTTCTCTTCTCAACTAAGGTATAAACACCTCAATGGTTGTTATCATATTTTATATTTCTCTGTACTCCCCACAGAGCCTAGCAGAGTGACTTGTATACAGCCAGTGTTCACATATACTATTAATGGATTTTTGAATGAGAGTCTAAAAGACCCAAGAATAAGAAACCCTACCTGAATTTTTGGTAGAAAGGAAAACAAACTCTTCAAATCTACATCTTCAAATCTTTGATGATTTCTTGGCATACCATCACCTTTACCTATTTATTTCAATAAATAAATTAATTGGAAAATAATCTAGTTTCTCCTTTATTCAGGTATTGATTGATCCTCCCTCCTGTCAGTCCTGGAGTTTCAGGGAGGTCTTACATCACTCCACTCCTGATTGGCTGAAGCCCACACCCCATTCCAGAGAAAGTATTTAGAAATGGACACATGACCCAGGTTGGAGCCCTGAGATGTGTGTTTCTGAGAAAGAATATTCTCCTGCTTCTGAGGAAGCCGGTAGACAAAATGCTTTCCTGTGGCTTGAACGGGGTGTTTCAAGGCTCTGGTATCTGTTCTTGATTAAGATTATGTAGATATTTGTTGGCTGACCTAGAAACCTAACCAATGTACATCATTTTTATAATAGAACATTTTTATTTTGTGGAAAATATTGGACATTTTTTGGGAAACCAACCTGTTCATCGATCCAAAAGTAATAGTGACAATCTTTAAATAATAAGAGTCGTTGATATGTATCAAAAAAGTGAAGCTCTTTTCTACAATATTTCAAAAATTCGAGAGTGACATTGTGTCCCAAAGTGATATATGAGATTAGAAGAGAATATGACATCCTGATATAAAAAATGCAAGAAACAGAAGTAATTTATGAAGTGCAAGCAGCTAGCTTCATGTTATCTCTCTGGGTGGGCACTAAATTATTTTGGACACTGTGGTAAGATGCTTCAGTAACTCGTGTTTGGAAAGTACCAAGTTCAAGGTCCCATGGTCGAGGTGGAAAGCTCTGGGGAGCAGGGGAAAATAGGTCTACTTCAGCTCAGTCTGGTCTGAGGAGTGGGTGCTGGGACATCTGAAGGTTGAGAATCATTTAGATCCAGAACAGTTCTGAAGAGTCTGCTTTGTGGGCCATTGTCCCACTGGTATAGTAAATAAGGAAAACAATGACTAACAGCCCATGAGTTCAGAGGATTTTCTAGTTTGCAGGATGCTTGTACATTCATATCTCAGGTGAAGCTCAGGGAGGGGGGACTTGCTCTTCTAGAAAAACAGCATTTTGGGGAAGGAAAAGCTCAGGGTCTCACAGCAGAGCTGGGACCCCAACACCATTTTTGACTCCCAAACATGAAACTTGAGTTCCTTAACTAACAACCCAGATGTTCCTACCACATCATGTCTTGAGCTTTACCAAGAAAATTGAGAATGGGGGAATCCCTTGCTTTCCATCTTTTGCGTTTTCATGTGTCTTCCCAAACACTTGTGCTCTCTAAGCATTCTCATCTGAACTAAAAGGAAAACGTGAGCCCTCCCAAATCTACAGGGTGAGTCCAGTGGCCTGTTTCTTCTTCTTCTGTCCACCTGAGACCATCTTTGGTTTCTTTGTTTCCAGCTTCCTTTCCTTCCCTTTTGTCTCCCTTTTGTGTCAAACTCTCCTCTATACAAATAAAAACCCCAAAACAAAACAAAACTTTGATCTGTGGTCATCAGGTTTATCCTTTTTCTTCCCTCCCCTTTGTCCTTACCTTTTAGGAAATGCGGTCTCCATGGGCATCTTCTCCCTCGCCCAAACATCCAGCCTTTTGCTGAGAGTTGTTAGTTTTGCTTTCATGATGGCTCCAGGTGTCTTTCTTCTTCTCCATGCCCAAGGAAACCATCTTCACTCAAGCCCTTAGTATCCCTGTTATGGATTGAATCGTGCCCTGCTCCCCACAGATTTACAGCTTATAGTCCTAACTCCTGGTACCATACAATGTGACTGTTTGGAGACAGGGCTTTTGAAGGGTGATCAAGGTAAAGTGAGGTATTAGGGTGGTCTCTAACACATTCATAATGTGACTGGTGTCTTTGTATGAAGAGGAGATTAAGATGCAGACACACACACACACACACACACACACGCACAAGACCAAGTGAAGACAGAGGAAGAAGACAGCCACCTTCAAGTCAAGGAGAGAAGCCTCAGACGAAACCTCCAGCCTCCCGAACTGTGACCACCCATGTCTGTTGTTTAAGTCCCCAGGTCTGAGATGCTTGGTTATGGCAGCCCCAGCAGACAAACACAACACCCAGCTCTCATTAGCTTACTGGCTACTTTCCCTGCCCCAGTTTATCCTCTTCCACTGGGGCTTCCCAGGTGGTGCTAGTAGTAAAAAAAGAAAAAAAAAACCCACCTGCCAATGCCAGAGATGTAAGAGACTTGGTTTTCATCCCTAGGTCAGGAAGATCCCTTAGAGACAGAAATGGCAACCCACTTCAGTCTTCTTGCCCAGAGAATCCCATGGGCAGAGGAGCCTAGCAGGCCACAGTCCATAGGGTTGCAAAGAGTTGGACACAAAGTGACTTAGTTGGCTTTTAGTTGGCTACTTCTTGCCAGAATGCTTTATACATAGCAAGTGATCAATTACTGCTAATAATAAGATAATAAATCATAGTACAGGTTAAAGTGAGTCCTTACTGTTTCCTCTGTCCTAAAGAGTAAAAATAATATGATGAGAGGTATTAAGAATTTGAGCTCTATCTCTGTTCTACCTTATAAATGGACCTTATTTATTTTTACATACTTATGGCCTTGGTTTTCACTTTTACCTCCTGTTTCTAACCTATGGGTTGTTTTGTTTTTTTATCTGATTACAGGGAACTGTTGGTATAGAATACTGCTCTATTTCACCTGGGTTCTCACTTAATTACTTTTGTAATGTATTCATTGCCTTGTTTGAAGTAAGCAGCTCCTGCATGACTTTCATGATTGAGTGTCTTCATTTCACGAAGATTAAAAACGGATGGCAAGCCGTTTTTATTATCCTATATGTGTGGTTAAAGAAATGATGCTATTGCTTTGGAACTTCTGATTCAGAGAGAATTTCCCTTTGTTTACTGTGTGGCTGAATAATTCTCGTGCTAACCACCCCAGCCACCCTCCAGAACAGCTCTGGCTTGGCAGTGCTTGCTGGCTAGACAAATAGATCATTGCGATTGGAAAAATATCACGAGAGGGACAGTTCCAGGTGGGAAAATAGGGCAATTAGCTCTCAGCGTGAAAAGGTGTGTCAGATGTTCTTGAAACTGAATGACAGATAGTGTTGGCTTGAGACGGACATAATACCAAGGGCTGAGACGGCCACGGGACTGCCGCCCTGCACGTGTCTGCCAACGAGGATGACTTCTGACCTGCATTCCACTGAATTCTGCTGCTCACCCCAGGAGAACTTGCCTGTGAGGAGTCCTACAGAGATACGAGGTGTGTGTGTGCCTGCTCAGTCGCTTCAGTCATCTCCAACTCTTTGCAACCCTATGAACTGCAGCCCACCAGGCTCCTCTGTCCCTGGGATTCTCCAGGTAAGAATACTGGAGTGGGTTGCTATGCCCTCCTCCAAGGGATCTTCCCAACCCAGGGACTGAACCCACATCTCCTGTGTCTTCTGCATCGCAGGTGGATTCTTTACTGCTGAGTCACCAGGGAAGCCCTGCAGAGATGTGTGGATATGGGGTCAAATATTCACACTCATTGTTTCCTTTATCTGCAGGAGGAGGAATTTGCTGCGCAAATGACGCGCTGACTCTTCAAAGCAGTCACCACCGTACACAGTGTGGGAACCTTCCTCTGTAGAGCCACTTGTCTCAGCTCTTGTGTCTGGCAGGGCTACCGATCCTGGTTTCTGAGACCTGCCAGGGACGCAGAGCACCAGCCTGTCCCAGTGGCTGGTCACAGCAGTGGGCCAGTCACCCACACCAGGCCAGTGAGGGAGCCTTGGCAGGAGGAAGACACATCTTTGCTCTGGGGTTGCTGCACTGACATGATGTAAGCCTGGTTTTAGCCGGCGGATATAAATTGTTTACATTAGAAAGTAAAGAACAGGTTGTTGTTGTTCAGTTTCGGTTTCCGGCTCTTGGCGATCCCATGGACTGAAGCACACCAGGCTCCCTGTCCTCCACTATCTCCTGGAGTCTGCTCAGATTCATGTTCATTGAGTCAGTGATGCTGTCTAACCATCTCATCCTCTTTCACCCTCTTCTCCTCCTGCCCTCAATCTTTCCCCAAATCAGAGTCTTTTCCGATGAGTTGTCTCTTCACATCAGGTGGCCAGAGTAGTAGAGCTTCAGCTTCAGTATCGGTCCTTCCAATGAGTATTCAGGGTTAATTTCTTTTAGGATTGACTGATTTGATCTCCTTGTAGTCCAAGGAACTCTCAAGAGTCTTCTTCAGTACCACAATTTGAAAGAGCAAAGCAATCTACCAAAATAAGCAAAGACAGGCTGGAGAGAGAGAGATGACATTATTTGCATCACTGCATCCAGTCTTCCCTGAGGCCACTTCTCCCCTGGTCTTCCCAACCCCAGGAATATGCAGGTACACCAGGGATCCATGTGTGTGTTAGGCTGAAGCAATGCCCCCGGAGAAAGTATGGAGGTGGGGTTGTGAAAAGTGGGGGACCCTGCCCCATAGGAGGGCTGTGTCTTTCCCTTCCCATGCAAATGTCATGCCTGGGAACATTGGCTGGGGATCAGAAGTGAATACACAGTGTCCTGGTCAGCTTGCTGGGAGCCGAATTGCCAAGCAGGATAGACATGGTGGTTGGGTGTTGCTCTCTGGCTTATATTTTCTGTCCAAGTCTCTTCCAGTCTAGTCAAGGAGATCAGACAAGACTCTCAGAGAATTCTGGGGGTATCTGTGTCAGCCCACCAACATGCATGCAGGTTCATCATGCCATGGGTGCTTGTAGTCCTTGTTGTGGGCTTGGGTGGTCAACTAGGCTAATAATCAAATAGAATCCCAAGTCTTATTATTAAAGGGCATTCATTATAGCTCCCCTGCTGTGCAGTAGGAGCTTGTTGTTTATCCATCCTATGTGTAGTAGTTTGCATCTGCTAACCTCAAACTCCCAAATCATCCCCTTCCTCTCCCTTGGCAACTGAGAGTCCATTCCCTGTGTCAGTGAGTCAGTTTCATAGACAAGCTCGTTTGTCCCACATATAGAGTGATACCATATGGGATTTCTCTTTCTGTTTCTGACTCACTTCACTTAGTACGATCATCTCTAGGTCCATCCACGTTGCTGCAAATGACATTATTTCATTGTTCTTATGGATGAGTAATATTCCAGGACTTTCCTCATTGCTCAGACAGTGAAGAATCTGCCTATAATTCAGGAGACCCGATTTTGTCCCTGGATCTGGAAGATCCCTTGGAGAAGGAAATGGCAACCCACTCCAGTATTCTTGCCTGGAGAATTCAATGGACAGAGGAGCCTGGTGGGCTACAGTCCATGGGGTCACAAAGAGTCAGACACGACTGAGCGACTAGCACTTTCACTTTCAGTATTCCATTGTATACATACATATATTCCATATATACTATATATACATATATACTATATATATTCCATATATACATATATACTACATATATTCCATATATACATATGCATTGTATATATACAAATATATATTCCATATATACTATGTATTTATATTCTTTATCCATTCATCTGTCAATGAACATTTAGGCTGTTTCCATGTCTTGGGTATTATAAATAGAGCTGCTATGAAAATAGGACTATTATATCTACTACTGTGGGCAAGAATTGCTTAGAAGAAATGGTGTAGCCCTCATAGTCAACAAAAGAGTCCAAAATGCAGTACTTGGGTACAATCTCAAAAACGACAGAATGATCTCTGTTCGTTTCCAAGGCAAACCATTCAATATCATGGTAATCCAAGTCTTTATAGCAACCAGCAACACTGAAGAAGCTGAAGTTGAACTGGTTCTACAAAGACCTATAAGACCTTCTAGAACTAACACCCAAAAAAGAGGTCCTTTTTATCATAGGGAACTGGAATGCAAAAGTAGGAAGTCAAGAGATACCTGGAGTAACAGGCAAATTTGGCCTTGGAGTATAGAACGAAGCAGGGCAAAGGTTAACAGAGTTTTGCCAAGAGAACACACTGGTCATAGCAAACACCCTCTTCCAACAACACAAGAGATGACTCAACACATGGACATCACCAGATGGTCAATACCAAAATCAGATTGATTATATTCTTTGCACCTAAAGATGGAGAAGGTCTATACAGTCAGCAAAAACAAGACGAAACGCTGACTGTGGTTCAGATCATGAACTCCTTACTGCCAAATTCAAACTTAAATTGAAGAAAGTAGGGAAGCACTAGACCATTCAGGTACAACCTAAATCAAACCCCTTATGACTATACAGTGGAAGTGACAAATAGATTCAAGGGATTAGATCTGATAGAATGCCTGAAGAGCCATGGACAGAGGTTCGTGACTTTGTGCAGGAGGTAGGGATCAAGATCATCCCCAAGAAAAAGAAATGCAAAAAGGAAAAAAAGAAGAGAAGCTAAAGGTAAAGGAGAAAAGTAAAGATATACCCATTTGAATGCAGAGTTCCAAAGAATAGCAAGGAGAGATAAGAAAACCTTCCTCAGCGATCAATGCAAAGAAATAGAGGAAAAACAATAGAATGGGAAAGACTAGATACTGCGTCAAGAAAATTAGAGATACATAGGGAATATTTCATGCAAAGATGGGCACAATAAAGGACAGAAATGGTAGGGACCTAACAAAAGCAGAAGATATTAAGAAGAGGTGGCAAGAATACACAGAAGAACTATACTAAAAAGATCTTCACGACCCAGATGACCATGATGGTGTGATTACTCACCTAGAGCCAGACATCCTGGAATGTGAAGTCAAGTGGGCCTTAGGAAGCATCACTACAAACAAAGTTAGTGGAGGTGATGGAATACCAGTTGAACTATTCCAAATCCTGAAAGATGATGCTGTGAAAGTGCTGCACTCAATATGCCAGCAAATTTGGAAAACTCAGCAGTGGCCACAGGACTGGAAAAGGTCACTTTTCATTGCAATCCCAAAGAAAGGCAGTGCCAAAGAATGCTAAAACTACTGTACAATTGCACTCATCTCACACACTAGCAAAGTAATGCTCAAAATTCTCCAAGCCAGACTTCAACAGTATGTGAACTGTGAACTCCCAGATGTTTAAGCTGGTTTTAGAAAAGGCAGAGGAACCAGAGATCAAATTGCCAACATCCACTGGATCATCAAAAGAGCAAGAGAGTTCTAGGAAAACATCTTCTTTTTGCTTTATTGACTATGCCAAAGCCTTTGACTGTGTGGATCACAACAAACTGGAAAATTCAAGAGATGGGAAAACCAGACCACCTGATCTGCATCCTGAGAAATCTGTATGCAGGTCAAGAAGCAACCGTTAGAACTGGACATGGGACAAGAGATTGGTTCCAAATTGGGAAAGGAGTACATCAAGGCTGTATACTATCTCCCTGGTTATTTAACTTATATGGAGAGTACATCATGGGAAATGCTGGGCTGGATGAATCACAAGCTGGAATCAAGCTTGCTGGGAGAAATATCATAACCTCAGATACGCAGATGACACCACCCTTATAGCAGAAAGTGACGAACTAAAGAGCCTCTTCATGAAAGTGAAAGAGGAGAGTGAAAAAGTTGGCTTAAAACTCAACATTCAAAAAACTAAGATCATGGCATCCAGTCCCATCACTTCATGGCAAATAGACGGGGAAGCAATGGAAACAGTGACAGACTTTATCTTGGGGGTTCCAGAATCACTGCAGATGGTAACTGCAGCCATGAAATTAAAAGATGCTTGCTCCTTGGAAGAAAAGCTATGACCAACCTAGACAGCATATTAAAAAGCACAGACATTAGTTTGCCAACAAAGGTCCATCTAGTTAAAGCTATGGCTTTTCCAGTAGTCACATATGGATGTGAGAGTTAGACTATAAAGAAGGCTGAGCGCTAAAGAATTGATGCTTTTGAACTGTGGTGTTGGAAAAGACTTTTGAGAGTCCCTTGGACTGGAAGGAGATCCAGCCAGTCAATTCTAAAGGAAATCAGTCCTGAATATTCACTGGAAGGACTGATGCTGAAGCTGAAACTCCAATACTTTGGCCACCTGATGTGAAGACCCAACTCATTGGAAAAGACCCTGATGCTGGGAAATACTGAAGGTGGGAGGAAAAGGGGATGACAGAGGGTGAGATGGTTGGATGGCATCACCAACTTGATGGACTTGAGTTTGAGCAGGCTCTGGGAGTTGGTGATGGACAGGGAAGCCTGGTGTGTTGCAGTCCATGGGGTTGCAAAGAGTCAGACATGACTAAGCAACTGAACTGACTGATACTGATGAAAATAAGTGTGCATGTATCCTTGAATTATAGTTTTGTCCAGATATATGTGTAATTCTACAGAATCCCAGCTCTTTAAGTGACAGGATAAAATTATTCTCTTCAACTTTTAGAATAGCCAGATGTGTTTTATTTCTACTTTCCTGAAGGTTTCAGGGTTTCCTTCCTGTCTTATTCTTTAATTGTTCCAGGGATGATCAAGACCCATCCAAGAGAGCAATACAAACTCTGCACTAATCCTGTCTTGGCCAAACTGGGGGGCCCGACTGTCAGAGCCACAGGGAAAAGAGCGGGTCTTTCCAAAGTGGTCAACTGGGGGCATACTCCTTCTTGTTTTTCCCACCTCCCAGCATTATTATGACCAAACAATAAGATCAGCTGTGTGACAGCACTCAAGAAAAGCAAATACTGAGCATTACCAATCAATGAGTCTCACTCCAATACATTACCCAAAAGAAATGACCACAGCTTGCAGACTGGGTCTGAGTGGGTCAGCATGGTCCTTTCTCCTTGACAAGATGGACTAGGGGAATCCATCCAGACTGTTATCCTGGCCAGTGATGCTACTGATTCTTCTACTTTTCAGTATCTACAAGGAAAGAACTTTTTCAAGCAAATGTGAATGGGAAATAAAAATAAAGCATTGATTGAACCCTCTGCAAGTTATACAATTGCTTTCTATTTATGAACTCATAATACAATGCATATTTAAGACACATTAAAACTAGAAAAAAGAACAAATAGTAGTGGGAGACAGAGCAAAGATAAAAAGTCTGTGACAAGGACTGTTCAAAATGATTTAAAGTTTCAGGGACTACATTCTTTTCCTGTGGATCAAGAACCCCTGGGAAGACAGAATTGATGGAGCCATCTCAATCCACCCCACGTGAGTACTAACACCTTGAGTGAGACAGTGAACAGCTTTTAAAGAGATGAATCTTCATTCTGGGGACGAATATTAAATTTCACATTTCATAAAAGCCTTGAATCAGATTTACTGCGTGAAAAGCGATTCTTGGTTAACATGGTCCACAGGAAAGAGGGCGCCCTCTGCTCTCTTCTGATTTGGATTGTCTGGCTCACACCAGCAAAAAAAGATGATTGTTTCCTCCAGGAATTCACCTCAGCTGTCCCTTGTACATTAAAGGTACTAGAAGGACATTTTAATTCTGGACCAGGAACAAGAGGTTTCTGAAGCTATCAAGATTTGTCCGAACCTACATTTGGTCATCAAGAAATGCAGCAAACATAATCTCCCGAGCTTCTTGAAACTTGTCCAATTGATAAACACACTGACGTAAGACTAACTCATCAGAGAAAATGACTTTATAACAGAATGTGCCTTTTTGACTGTGCTCCCTTCACACCTCTGAATTAGTATGTGTTTGCTCATGAAAACAGAGACCACTCTAGTGGGTCAAGCAGGAAGGGACTGAGTAGGAGAAATAAGGTGCTTATAAAAACTTTGGAGAAAACCAAATATCATATTAACACATATATACGGAATTTAGAAAGATGATACTGATGAATCTACCTGTAGGGCAGGAATACAGGTGTGGAGAATGGATTTGCGGACATGGGGGAAAGGGAGGGGAGAGGAGCTCAGAGAGTCGCATTGACATATATACACCAGCATGTGGCAAATAGGCAGCTCGGGGGAAGCTGCTCCCCAATACACAGCGGCTCAGCTTGGCGCTCCGGCGGCCAAGAGGGGTGGGGGCGGCGGTGGGGGGGAGGCTCAAGAGGGAGGGGACAGATGTATATGTATAGCTGATTCACATCGTTGCACAGCAGAAACGAATACAAGGTTGTAAAGCAAGTATCTTCCAATTAAATATATATATATATATATAGTATAGCCTATCATGGAAAAGAATATGGATATATATATATTTATTATATATGTCTTTGTTTAGTTGTCCAGTTGCATCTGACTTGTTTGTGACCCCATGGACTGTAGCCCACCAGACCCCTCTGTTTGTGGGATTTCCCAGGCAAGAATACTGGAGTGGGTTGCCATTTCCTCCTCCAGGGGATCTTCCCAACCCAGGGATCTTCCCGACCCGGGCGTCGGGCCCTGGCAGACAGATTCCTTACCACTGAACCACCAGGGGAACCACCCCTAAATCCCTTTGCTGAACACCTGAAACTAACTTCAGTAAAAAAATAAAATTATATAAAAAAGCACACTGGATGCCTGACGGAGCGGACACTGGGCACTGCTGTAGCTTTCAGGCTTGCAGTTAGAGACCAAAGAGCTGCCATCTTCCCAAGTCAGGAAGCTACAGAGGGTCGCGGCGGGTGCCCCAGATGAACCTCTGCAGGCCGATGCCAACGGCAGGGCGGACACTGCTGATAACTCAGTCCACGGAGACCACAACTGTGGCTTCCAGAGCAAGAAATGAAATGGCTGGCTTTCTCCCACTTCCCAAACATCAAGTGAGCTCCTCTCACTGGATGGAATGTTAAGCATACGCAGAGCACTTCTGGCCGGGGAAAAGGGAAATGGAGGTTCCATATTTTTGGCCTGTGAAACATGGGAAAAAACAGGAGCTATATTGCCCAACCTTCATCTTCAGAATTTCTGGCTTGCTACCCTTCCCTGCTCGGAGAAGGCAATGGCACCCCACTCCAGTACTCTTGCCTGGAAAATCCCATGGACGGAAGAGCCTGGAAGGCTGCAGTCCATGGGGTTGCTGAGGGTCGGACACGACTGAGCGACTTCACTTGCACTTTTCACTTTCATGCATTGGAGAAGGAAATGGCAACCCACTCCAATGTTCTTGCCTGGAGAATCCCAGGGACGGGGGAGCCTGGTAGGCTGCCATTTATGGGGTCGCACAGAGTCGGACACAACTGAAGCGACTTAGCAGCAGCAGCAGCAGCACCCTTCCCTGCTGGGTGAGTGGTTAAGAATCTGCCTGCAATGTGGGAGATCTGGGTTCATCCCCTGCAAGATCCCCTGGAGAAGGGAATGGCAACCCACTCCAGTATTTTTGCCTGGAACGTCCCATGGACAGAGCAGCCTGTGGGGTCAACCATCACTTTCACTTTCCATTTTCAGGGGTGACTTCCTTCACCCTGCACAGGTCTGACTGCTGCTTGTCCTGGATAAATGCATCTCCTGGATGAAAAGCAACAACCAATGATCTTCAAAATAATTCCCCATTCAACTCCATTTTCTCTCCTTTGGACTTCAACCTCCTCAATACCTTCCACCTCTACTTTGCTTGATTTTTTCTTAAATGCATAGGTCAACATTCTAACAAAGAACGGGAACGCTGATATGTGTCAAATGGATTAGATCTGACAACAGGCGTTACCGTCATAATGAAAGCTGTTGAAAGCATAGTTGCAATGAAAATGCATTAATTCAATTCAACACATCCATTTACATTTAACAAAAGACCCACGATGACATTTTGACATACTTTTCTGGCTCTTGTATCTGATTTTGATGAAAAGTAATACCGGGCTAAGAAAACGGGAGGAGGTAATGATAGAAGGGAGGTGAAAGATGAAGTAAGGAAATTGTATTTGAATCTTCAAGCAAAAGAGAGGAAATAAAGTTATGCTATGTTCAGTGAAATTTTATGTCACACTGGGGCTATAAAAGGAAATGGGTCCTGCTGGGCGTCTGGGTGGAGCCCAGGGGGTGGGAATGAAGCTGAGTTGGTGTGTGTGCAGCGACTCAGCTGTATCTCTACACAAACCACCCCTCCCTGCGAGGCAGGGACTATGATGGCTCACTTTTCCTGCTCAGTCACTCAGTCACGTCCAACTGGATTGTAGCCCGCCAGGCTCCTCTATCCATTAGATATTTCAGGCAAGAATACTGGTGTGGGTTGCCATTCTCCCCAGGGGATCTTTCTGACCCAGGGATCGAACCTGAGTCTCCTGCAGCTCCTGGCCTGGCAGGCAAATGCTTGACCACCAAGCCACCTGGAAAGCCCCTGCGGAGCCATCATCACTTTTGTGCCTTGGCCCTGATCTGCCAGTGGGGGCTCTAGAGGGAGCCAGCAAGGAAGGAGGAGGAAGCCACTCCTCTGATCAAATCCCCTGCTGCACTTCTTCACCCCAGTGGGGGCGATGCCTGTCCACAGCAGTGGCCAACTCCAGTTTGCAGTTTAACACTCACAACGCTGTTCTCATCACGGGCTCAGAGAATTCCACCAGTTGAGCTGAGCCTTCTCAGAGCTGGGACCCAGCAGGACTGAGCTTTCAGGAATGATACTCCAGTCCCCCAACCCCCACCAGGGGCGGGAGGAGGGGACAGCCACTCCCATCACTACCCCTGGAGGATACTTTGCTGTTCTTTCGTCTATCTGGTTGTCTTGTTAAGAATATATGCAGAGTTTACAATTATTTAGAATAAATTCTCTTTCTTAAAATAGCAGGAGGAGATGGAGGGCAGGAGTAAAAGGGGACGACAGAAGACGAGATGGTTGGATGGCATCACCGACTCAAAAAAACCTGAGTTTGTGCAAACTCTGGGAGATAGTGAAGGACAGGTAAGCCTGGAGTGCTGCATTCCATGGGTTCCAAACAGTAGGACGCATCTTAGCAAATGAACGATGAACAACAGCAAAAGAGCTGATGAGTTTTTGTCTCCCGATTGGACCCCGTCTGATACGTGGGCAAACCACACTTTGGCATGTATAAGAGGTCTTGCGCTTGCTGAATGAATGATTGCAGGAATGAGTGAATGAACGAGTGCTCGGCCGCTGACAAAGGCCAAGCTCAAGCAATTAGTGGGAATGCTGGTGCCCTGGGAGGCCAGCTGGCTGCCCCTGGGATTTGCCCCCAGCTCACTCCCTTGCCTGCCACCTACTCCCACTCAGCTTTCTGCAGAAACCTTTTCCTGGCTCTGGGCTCGCCGGCTGTAGACAGGGGAGCAGCCAGGCTCCACACCCAGGCAAACAGGACAGTCAAGGGTGTCTGCACGAGGCCACCTGGAAGTGTCAGGACACCCAGCTCGGCATGAAAACACAGCACTTCACCGTCTCCCAGACCTGTACTTAGCCCTAACTCCCAACTCTGGCAAGTCTGAAACCTCATCCCCTACTCAAGGAAAGAACACAGCCAAGCGAGAATTCAGGTGGACTATTACCCAATTGAGGTAACACAGTAGGAAGAAAATGAGCCTGATTCTAAAAAATGGAGTACATTTCTGGCTTGGCAGAGGGGAAAAAAGTGCATAAATTTTTAAATGCACCTGAAATTTTCCGTGATTACAGCCTCACCGAGGAGCGGAATCCTAAAACGAGAGCGCCACCTGCTGTTTATGATCAGAACCTACAAGTCGTGCATATTTCAAAGCTGCTGCCCAGAATGGTACAGCGACGGATAAACGTTCCACGTTAACAATGTACCAAACCAAACATGAGTGATGCCTAGAATTCACTTAGCTCCCCCAATATTTGGGTCAACTCAGAGCAGGTGAACTTACCACACGTCCGAGTGATTCCAAGGAATGCATGTTGTCC
This sequence comes from Tragelaphus eurycerus, assembly GCA_935064755.1. Classification (NCBI taxonomy): domain Eukaryota; kingdom Metazoa; phylum Chordata; class Mammalia; order Artiodactyla; family Bovidae; genus Tragelaphus; species Tragelaphus eurycerus. The sequence continues at coordinate 23,595,412 of CAKXYN010000023.1, forward strand.
AGCATCAGGGTCTTTGAAGAGGTTTCTCTCCTAAAGATTGGCAGTATGCCACACTTTCTGGCAAAACTCTTGGCAGATGAAACAGAAAACAAACAGTTAATGTGTGAAAATAAATAGTTATTGCTGTGCATTAGACAGGATAAGAAGAGCACAGAAGCCTGTTCCATGAAACTGGTAAACCCAGGATGTTAGGATTAGGAGGGAGGGATCTTTGAAATCTTTTACAAGGACCATAGCAAACCTTAAGAGTAAGTGATATGATTGACAGCTTGTAGATGTCATTGTAGGGTCCTGGAGGGGATGGTGCTTACGGAAGAGCTTTGAAAGTCTAGAGTGGTGATAGTGATGAGGACAATGATGATAAACATTATGTGTTAGCCCACATCCAGGGAGACAGTGAAAGACAGGGAAGCCTGGCATGCTGCAGTCCACAGAGTTGCAAAGAGTCGGACTTGACTTAGCGACAATCCTAGATGAGGAAAAAGAGACCACTTTTCCCCATCAGTTTCTGATAATTCTAAAAAAAAGGCATAGCTCTCTTAGAGAAAAAATTCAGGGTGAGGATTGAAATGCAAATATGGGGACTTCACTGGTGGTCTAGTGGCTAAGACTCCAAGTACCCAATGCAGGAGGCCTGAGTTTGATCCCTGGTTGGGGAACTAGATCCCATAGACTGCATTTAAGAGTTCACATGCTACAACTAAATATCCTGCAGGCTGGGACTAAGAGCCAGTGCAGCCATATAAATAAATAACTGTAAAATACCACGGAAAACAAGAAAACGCAGACTAACATGTGTTTCTCCAAACAGCAGAGGGTGTTATTGCAATAAATTATTTCCTGAAACAAGTTTTGGCAGGGAGAGGCAGAGTGTCTAGCATGGTGTTGTTAGTGGCTCAGTCATGTCTGACTCTCTGCGACCCAATGGACTGTAGCCCTCCAGGCTCCTCTGTCCATGGAATACTCCAGGCAAGAATACTGGAGTGGGTAGCTCTTCCCTTCTCCCAAATATCTTCCTGACCCAGGGATCCATACTGAGTCTCCTGCATTGTAGGCAGATTCTTTACTGTCTAAGCCACCAGGAAAGCCCCCTAGCATGGGTGAACAAGAGCCTAAAAACCAAAAAGGGTTGACAATGGCAATCACATCAAAGGGGCCCAAGGAAGCACAGATGATTGGGGTGGCATCAGCCCCAGGACACGTGATCAGAGCAGGTGATCTCAGACCTGCGAGGTTGGGAGTGTCCTTTCCCTGCCAGTTCAGCCCCTCCACCCTGCAGCCTGGGAAAGTGGGCAGGGGCCATGGGAGCCACAGCCCTGCTTACAAAGCCAAGGGCTTGTGTGACCTCTGGGATAACTTGACGCTCTGGTCTCCAAAGGAAGAAGGTCTTTTTCTGGTAGGGAACAGTGTTTCACCTTTTTTCCTGTTTTGTTTTTACTTCGTGTGGGGCTTATTTCACAACTGCTGGTGGATGTATGATTATCCCCTGTCCCACTGCCAATGAGAGTCTCCATCATGGTCCCTGTGAATTCATGCCATCTCTCTGACCAAACAATCCATCATGATTCCCTGACACCCGGCAGAGTCGAGTGGTCATCAGTGAGACACCACAAGACTCCGAGGTGCTTCTGAACCATCAACAGCTGGGTTATATTCAGTGAGATTTTAATGTCAAGTATATTTTCCAGTGACCCAATTGCCTGAAATCACACATCAGCTTTGCCAAACATGACATTTGGCGATTCCCTGTTAACCAGGATATCAACTGACCAGAATTCTCTCCTAAGGGTGTTCGCACATCATTTGCAATAAGAGCCTATAAAGTCAAATTAATCTCTATGCTGATATGACATTTTCATCTCACTGATAATTGAAGGCTTTCTGGACCAGAGAAATGTTCCTTAAGGTAAATCTGAAAAAAAAACTATTAAAGCATGTCAGTCATAATAGATATTTTTATGATACTGATAACATTGGCTAAGAAAACTATTAATGTTATCCAGTAGCTCCTCGGACTTTGCTCAGCAGTCTAAGGGAGGAAGAGTGAATAAGATAGGGTCTTGCCCTCTCTGCAGGAGCTTTCTTTGACGCTATAAAGATATCATTGCACATATATTTCCCAGAATGATTGGCAGGTGGGCAGAGCAAAGACTTGTCCATGTCACACGCAGCCAATCTGGCCCTGGGTGAGTTAGTTATCCTGTAGAAGGACTTCTTAGGCAATGAAGAAGGCCACAGGAATGCAGGGACAATTCAACTGTTTTTGTCTCCCTTAGAGGCAATACCATTTAATCATTGTTGACTAAAAAAAATATATACTCACCACCTAAAAGTTGACAGTTAGGTTTTATTCGGTGGGAATGTTAGGACTTGAGCCTGGGAGACAGTATCTCAGGTGACCCGGAGAGAGCTGACGCCCAGGAGGCAGGGGAGGAGCCAGGCTATATACAAGTTTGCAGCAATGTGCAGGTAATCTGAATATAAAAAATTACTATTAATTAAGAGAAAATGAAATCTCTCACATGAAGAGATTTAGCAGTCTCCTATATATGGGAAGATGCAAGCATCTGGCTTGCTGAAATCATTTCTTTCCCATGCATCTAGCTATCTGGGGCCAATCCTGCTTTCCTTATTGTTCAGATACGAATTCCTTGTTTACCGTAAGAGATGGCTAATGTGTTGGACGGCCACTGCTCACACGGCAACCCCCAACCCAGCTCCTCAGCACTTACCAGGGAGGCAGTAGCTGATGGCTTCCAAAGAGCTGTCTTTGTTTCACCTGGGCTCAGTAATTGACACTTGGAAAAGGCTTATTTAGTGGTAGAGCATAGAGAAGAAAACATTTCGCTTCTCATCATCAAATGAGAATAATCCAGAAATGGATGCAGACTGCCTACTATATGAATTAATAATGGTGCCATGAGTCGATTAAGCAGTTTGGTCTTGAATTAACAACTCCATTGATTGTGAGCCTGGGAATTCCGAATAAAGGCTTTTTTTCCCTTTTCTTTCTTTTTCTTTTTTTTTTTTTTTTCCTTTTACACTGCTCAACAGAAAGCTGAAAGTTGACAAAGCCCCAGCTGACCCCAGTTTTGTGAACAAGCAGACCAGCCACCATGCTGGGGAATGTCTATTGTCTGCCTCCTCCACACACAGCAGACACCAAATTACAAGGTGCCAGAAAAGAGGAGGGATTCTTTCCATCATCCTCTACCCAAGAAGGGTGCTAGCAGGAGGCCTGTGCAAACTCTGTCTCCAAGGGAATGAGAGACAGAGCAACTTTCTAGGTGTCCTGAAACTCGGGGTTTGTTAATTAGAGGAAAGCACACGGGGTTCCTCCAGAGGATGGGAAAAGAAGGCCCTCCTTCCCCTGACTCGAGGGGGTGCCATGTTCAACCAGCAGTCTTCCAGAATGTTCAGCCACTCAGGTGTCTCATCGGGGCTGTTTAAGATTATTAAATGAGACTCTTATAAAACAATCTGATCATTTTTCACAGGAGGGCTCAAATTTCAATGCTTTCTTTTGCCACACCTGTGAAACAGTCTCTCTCTTTCTGCTTCCATTGGGTTCCTATTCCCCAAGTGCTACTGCTGGTGGGGAGTCCTGGAGCAGATGGATAGGTTGGGGCATCAGCAGGAAGAAGGCTGAGGGAGGTGTGGACGGACATCTGGTTGGTCTTGTGGACCGGGTCAGAACTCAGGCAAAAGGCAAGGAAATAAGGGGCCACCCGTAAGTCTGAGCAGCGAGCACACTACTCTGATCCTTGGGGCTGTCCGAATGCCCCTGGCAGAGGTCATTCAAAGGTTGTTTTCATGGAAAGTTTCATGGTAGGACATCAGTGCACTGTTTGCCTCTTTATTCCAAGATCTATTTCTTCTATATGTAGGAACATTGTCCACATGTTGTCCATATGACGACTTGCAGGACAGTTACTAGGTGCTACTATTTACAATAGCCAAGACATGGAAGTGATCTAAATGTCCATTTAGGAGTGAATAGAGAGATGTGGTACACATATACAACGGAATATTACTCAACAGTAAATAAGAATATTACTTAACCATAAATAATGCCATTTGTAGCAACATGAAGGGACCTAGAGATGATCACACTATGTGAAGTAAGTCAGAGGAAGAAAAATATCATACGATATCATTTATACGTGGAATCTAAAATAATGATACAAATGAACTTGTTTACAAAAGAGACTCATAGACTTTAAAAACAAAGTTATGGTTACCAAAAGGGAAACGTGGTGGTGGGGCAGGGGGAGGGATAAATTAGAAATTTGGGATTAACAGATACGAACTACTGTATATAAAATAGGTAATCAATAAGGACCTATATGGAATGAAGCAAGGCAAAGACTAACAGAGTTTTGCCAAGAAAATGCACTGGTCATAGCAAATACCCTCTTCCAACAACACAAGAGAAGACTCTATACATGGACATCACCAGATGGGCAACACCGAAATCAGATCGATTATATTCTTTGCAGCCAAAGATGGAGAAGCTCTATACAATCAGCAAAAACAAGACCAGGAGCTGACTGTGGCTCGGACCATGAACTCCTTATTGCCAAATTCAGACTGAAATTGAAGAAAGTAGGGAAAACCACTAGACCATTCAGATATGACCTAAATCAAATCCCTTATGATTATACAGTGGAAGTGAGAAATAGATTTAAGGGCCTAGAACTGGTAGATAGAGTGCCTGATGAACTATGGAATGAGGTTCGTGACATTGTACAGGAGACAGGGATCAAGACCATCCCCGTGGAAAAGAAATGCAAAAAAGCAAAATGGCTGTCTGGGGAGGCCTTACAAATAGCTGTGAAAAGAAGAGAAGCGAAAAGCAAAAGAGAAAAGGAAAAATATAAACATCTGAATGCAGAGTTCCAAAGAATAGCAAGAAGAGATAAGAAAGCCTTCTTCAGCGATCAATGCAAAGAAATAGAGGAAAACAACAGAATGGGAAAGACTAGGGATCTATTCAAGAAAATCAGAGATACCAAAGGAACATTTCATGCAAAGATGGGCTTGATAAAGGACAGAAATGGTATGGACCTAACAGAAGCAGAAGATATTAAGAAGAGGTGGCAAGAATACACAGAAGAACTGTACAAAAAAGAGCTTCACGACCCAGATAATCATGATGGTGTGATCACTGACCTAGAGCCAGACATCCTGGAATGTGAAGTCAAGTGGGCCTTAGAAAGCATCACTACGAACAAAGCTAGTGGAGGTGATGGAATTCCAGTGGAGCTATTCCAAATCCTGAAAGATGATGCTGTGAAAGTGCTGCACTCAATATGCCAGCAAATCTGGAAAACTCAGCAGTGGCCACAAGATTGGAAAAGGTCAGTTCTCATCCCAATCCCAAAGAAAGGCAATGCCAAAGAATGCTCAAACTACCGCACAATTGCACTCATCTCACACGCTAGTAAAGTAATGCTCAAAATTCTCCAAGTCAGGCTTCAGCAATATGTGAACCGTGAACTTCCTGATGTTCAAGCTGGTTTTAGAAAAGGCAGAGGAACCAGAGATCAAATTGCCAACATCCGCTGGATCATGGAAAAAGCAAGAGAGTTCCAGAAAAACATCTATTTCTGCTTTATTGACTATGCCAAAGCCTTTGACTGTGTGGATCACAAGAAATTGTGGAAAATTCTGAAAGAGATAATGCTCAAAATTCTCCAAGTCAGGCTTCAGCAATATGTGAACCGTGAACTTCCTGATGTTCAAGCTGGTTTTAGAAAAGGCAGAGGAACCAGAGATCAAATTGCCAACATCCGCTGGATCATGGAAAAAGCAAGAGAGTTCCAGAAAAACATCTATTTCTGCTTTATTGACTATGCCAAAGCCTTTGACTGTGTGGATCACAAGAAATTGTGGAAAATTCTGAGAGAGATGGGAATACCAGACCACCTGATCTGCCTCTTGAGAAATCTGTATGCAGGTCAGGAAGCAACAGTTAGAACTGGTCATGGAACAACAGACTGGTTCCAAATAGGAAAAGGAGTACGTCAAGGCTGTATATTGTCACCATATTTATTTAACTTATATGCAGAGTACATCATGAGAAATGCTGGACTGGAAGAAACACAAAATGGAATCAAGATTGCCGGGAGAAATATCAATAACCTCAGATATGCAGATGACACCACCCTTATGGCAGAAAGTGAAGAGGAACTAAAAAGCTTCCTGATGAAAGTGAAAGTGGAGAGTGAAAAGGTTGGCTTAAAGCTCAACATTGAGAAAACGAAGATCATGGCATCTGGTCCCATCACTACATGGGAAATAGATGGGGAAACAGTGGAAACAGTGTCAGACTTTATTTTTCTGGGCTCCAAAATCACTGCAGATGGTGACTGCAGCCATGAAATTAAAAGACGCTTACTCCTTGGAAGGAAAGTTATGACCAACCTAGATAGCATATTCAAAAGCAGAGACATCACTTTACCAACAAAGGTTCGCCTAGTCAAGGCTATGGTCTTTCCTGTGGTCATGTATGGATGTGAGAGCTGGACTGTGAAGAAGGCTGAGCACCGAAGAATTGATGCTTTTGAACTGTGGTGTTGGAGAAGACTCTTGAGAGTCCTTTGGACTGCAAGGAGATCCAACCAATCCATTCTGAAAGAGATCAGCCCTGGGATTTCTTTGGAAGGAATGATGCTAAAGCTGAAACTCCAGTATTTTGGCCACCTCATGCGAAGAGTTGACTCATTGGAGAAGACTCTGATGCTGGGAGGGATTGGGGGCAGGAGGAGAAGGGGACGACAGAGGATGAGATGGCTGGATGGCATCACTGACTTGATGGACATGAATCTGAGTGACCTCCGGGAGTTGGTGATGGACAGGGAGGCCTGGCGTGCTGCAGTTCATGGGGTCGCAAAGAGTCAGACACGACTGAGCGACTGATCTGATCTGATCTGTACAGCACAAAGAATTCTATTCAATAGTCTATAATAATCTGTGTGGGAAAAGAATCTGAAAAAGAATGGATATGTATATAGGAGACAAAGCCAGGTCGGCCCAAGGTGAGAAGTCTCCCCCAAAGCCACAAAAGAATTTAGCTTCAACCAGATTAAGCCTCAAGATAAAGCTAAACTGCAAGTAAATCCACATTCCTCTCCTCAGAGGCGAGCTAGAGAAATGTCCAATTTTAAAAATTTGGGCTGATTCAGGAGAAAAAAAATTCACTGAGAGTTCATAAGGACAAGTCAGGCCTTAAGCAGGCTGTCATTCTCTGAGTAGTCTAAAACTCTAATTCTGTACCTTAGCTAAAAGCCACCCCTGGTAGTCTGGTAGCTGAGGCACCTGGGAACCAACAGAAGCAACTGCAGAACCTCTGAAAGAATCTCCTTCTGACCTTCAACCTAATTTTCAAAGGAAACTTTCAGTTTCTTCAGGGAAAGCTTCATGGTCCAAAATCATGAGATTTACAAGGAGGACCCACGAGCGAGAGGCAACAGAAACAAAACTCGGCAGAACTGGAATAAGATGTTGGATGTTGGATTGTCAGACAACAGACATTAAAATAAGCACATTTGATAAGTTCAATGACATAGAAAGAAAGGGGATCAGAAAACAGTAGTGAGGAAGAGACTAGAGAGAAAGACCTAGGCGACTGGATTAAGAACCAAGTGGAATGTCTAGAAATTCAAACTATAACATCGAAGCCTAAAATCCAGTGTCTGCTGTTTAACTGATCAAGACTCAGCCGAAGAGAAATTAACAAAGTAAAAGATAGACTTGAAGAGATTTTTCTAGAATTCAGTGCAGAGGGGAAAAAAAGATGAAAAGAGGTTAAGTCCTATTTTGTGTACTAAGTCATTTCAGTCGTGTCTGACTCTTGGAAGCCGCCCCCGCCCCCAGGCTCCTCTGTCCATGGGACTCTCCCGGCAAGAATACTGAAGTCGCTTGCCACTTCCTCCTCCAGAGGATCTTCCCAACCCAAGGATCGAACCCAGGTCTCCTGCATTGCAGGTGGATTCTTTATCACTATCGCCACCTGGGAAGCCCTTAGGTTAAAATTGTAACAGGCGCTGCAAAATGGTCTCTGTGGCTACAGATTGCATGTCTGGCAAGGTTTCAGGCAGCAGTGGGGTGTGCCGTGTAATTCACACATAGCTATAGAGTGTCCATGAGGCCACAAAGCTCCTATCACCCACAGAAGGCACAAAAGGATCTGTTGACTCAATCAGGTGGCATCATTAGATGAGTGTCCATCACAGGCACGAATCTGCAACTGTGCTCGGGCACCGTGGGGTCATCAGAGCCGGAGGCTTTGGACACGGGCAGTGTCCCTGTACAGTACTGGGATTAGTCCTGTCGAAGAACGTGATAAATATAGTGCAGGACAGGTGGCTCCACTTCGTGACTTTTGAAATGAGAGGCCCAGCGAGAGCCTAAGAGACGAGTGATGCTAATCCCCTTCCGCCTCTTGACAAGGATGGCCAGGACCGAGTCTCATAGCTCGTGGGGACAGATGATCCCAGGGCAGCATCTCAGGAAGTGCGGAGGGGGCTGCCACAGAGCCCTGGTATCAGAGAAGCCAGGGGCTGACCTGTCTTTCCACAGGCAAGATTTCTCCCAACAGAGGGAAATAGTTTCAGAGGACTCGGAAAGCAGAGCCAGAAATGGAGATGGAACCAATGCAATGCGCAGACAACGGGGCTCTACGGAGACTTTAGGATGCAGGAGGAGCACCTAGACGGTGGGCTTGGGAGGACTCCACTGCTGAGACAGGGCAGAATGCATCTCTGAGAGATGGGGGTGGTCCCGGAGGATCCTTCAAGGATCCAGGGAGGGCCCGGCAGAGCTGCTGACTTCTTGGTTGGTTGTCTGTCTCATGAGAGGCTAAATGCAGGATAGCGTGCCTAGACTCCCATCTCTTGTAAGGATATCCCGGGGCATGGAAGCTCCCATGGGATGAGGCTAAACTTTGCCTGTCATTAATTTTTGTTTTTTTCCTTCTGACTCAAGATACACAGTGCAAAAAGCATCCTCTGTGTCAGCAGCCAAAGCCACTCACCTGGGACATGCAGCCTCATCCTTCACGTTTGGCATTTTGATCCCCGTTCTGTCTGAGGCTTAAAATGACACCCCTGCCATGGTATGTGAAAGCCGCCTTCGCTCTGTTTACTGTTTCATTTCATCCTTGATTTCCCATCACTTTTCGAGGTATTGAATGCATTATTGAAAGGCTGGGTTGACGTCTACAACCCGCCTTCAACTGTCTTCGATTTTCTCAGCCAGATATTTTAATAGAGTTACTGCAACTCTGTTGCAGGGTGTAAAAACGTTTGTGTCCTCTTATTGGAAAAAAAAAATAATCAGTAAAATCTGACTACAGCATCTGTGGATCTTACTACAATGTTTGAGTCAGAAATGATAGACTTTCCATCAGGACACAGTGGCATTTGAAATTCTGAATGATGAAGATGTTCTGGAGCCCAGGATGCAGGGGCCTAGCGCAATAAACCACACTGTCCGGCTCGACCACGGCCGGGAAGTGAGCCACAGACAGAGTTCCATTGGGGGACCACTGCCGCCAGCCTGAGCCCAGAGTCCATCTAGGAGGAGGAGGCTTGTGGGGAGGGGAGGAGGTAGGACAGGCCACTTGGGGCATGGGCAGAGTCCTCTCTGCCAGCACTCAACACACAGGAGACTTTCTTTCCCAGCAAACACCCACCAGGGAAGTCTGGGAATAAGGTGCTCACAGAAGCCAAGCGTATACTGGAGCCTGGAGCAGAAAGCCTACGTTGGAGGCACCCTGACTCCCCAGGGCTGCAAGTTTGGGCATCAACCACTAGGGCCTCAAAAACTGTCTTTGGGAGAAAAGTGACAGGGGTGAGGGTAGTGCCATGCACTCCATGGAGCTAAGGTGCAGAATCTATCCTTGGAGGATGTGACTGAGGCCATCACGGCACAAAAACACCAGATTTCTTAGAGGAGCTGGTTGTGACCCCAGAGGGTCCACTCTAACTGTGACAGCGGAAACTCTGCTGGCCAGAAGGGAGGTGACAGGGAGGGCATCCCAGAAGCAGACAAAACTGCTCCCAAGACTCCTGGCCACTGGCCAGAAGCACGAGGACCAGCAGGGGTCTATGTGCCAGGCCAGCTTCTTCAGACACATTTACACTCCCAGCATCTGTGTGGAAGCTTTGCCATCTAGCCCCCTCTGGTTTCGCCTGCACTGGCCACCCTGTCTTTCTCTTACTGGGTTCAGCTTGGACTCACACTGACTTTGGCCCTACAGTGGTCCCAGTCCCTTCCTCAGTGATGCTCCACCCCCCGCCACCCCCCGCTGCCCCATTCACTTGGGTCCTTATATTTCCTTAAGGCAGGGAGATCCTGCCTGTTGGGCTTCCCTGTTGACTCAGAGGTTAAAGCGTCCGCCTAGAATGCGGGAGACCCGGGTTCAATCCCTGGGTTGGGAAGATCCCCTGGAGAAGGAAATGGCAACCCACTCCAGTACTCTTGCCTGGAGAATCCCATGGAGGGAGGAGCCTGGTAGGCTACAGTCCATGGGGTGGCAAAGAGTCGGACACAACTGAGCGACTTCACTTAAAGGCAGGGAGATACACCCAGCATCCTGGGAGGTGGGGGCGGGGAGATGTCTATTCCCTCCAGGCATATGACTTGGGCACAGTGTTGTTTCTACTTCCCTCATTTATGGAAAATCACCAGTTCACAGAGTAGTTATAGAGATGAATTAAGAGACATAAATATAAACTGGGCTTTCCAGGAGGCACTAGTGGTAAAGAATCCACCTGCCAATGCAGCAGATGTAGGACACTCAGGTTCAATTCCTGGGTCAGGAAGATCCCCTGGAGAAGAAGTATTGGCAGCCCACTCCAGTATTCTTGCCTGGAGAATCCCATGGACAGAAGAGCCTGGCGGGCTACAGTCCATGAGGTCACAAAAAGTTAGACCTGACTGAGCAACTGAGCATACATGCTCAGAGAATGCGGTGATATCGCCTGCAGTGGCCATTCTGTCCTCAAGATCATCGTTTGTTCATTCAACTCATGACTGCCCATTTAATTATATATGCACTGTTAATGTAAGTGTTAGCCTAAATAAGTGATGACCACCCTCCTCTGGTTAGTCTTTGCTTCTCAAGTACAATATTTTTCAACAAATGTTAACTTTGTTTTCTGCCGAAAAGCACTTCTTCATTAGGGATACATGCACATCATTTACTTCATTTGGTTGATAAAACAAATTTCAATGAAGGCACAATTTCCAAATTAATGATTTTGAATAATTAGATATGAATGAATTCTGTACAACGCATTCAGTACTTACTGTGGGCCAGAAAGAAAGTTATACGCCAGTGATGCAACCATGATATAAAAAAGTATGTCATACGGTGTGTGTGGGGGGAATCCTTACAAGTTACACGTTGTATGTGTATCTGTGTGTTGACATGCATTTTTTCATGAACATACTCTAATGCATGTAATTTCAGCTGTGGTGGGGCAACGAAGGAAGAGTGGGGAGTCAAGGAAAGCTTTTCTGAGAAAGCGTGTTTGATCTGAAACTTGGAGAGCAAACAGGTGTTAGCCTTCAAGGTCACTTCAAGAAGAGGGATGAGTGCACTTAAAAGTCCAAAGACAGGATAGAATCTTGAGGAACTAAAGAAGCCAGTAGAGGCACACATTTGTAAGAGGATGAACAGTGGAGGGTCTCCCCTGATGGTCCAGTCGTTAGGAATCTGCTCTGCAATGCATGGGATGCAGGTTTAATCCCTGGTCCAGGAGCCAAGATCCCATGTGCCACAGGGCAGCTAAGCCCTTGAGCCCCAACTACAGTACCTGTGAGCTGCAAAGACCCAGAACAGCAAAAATAAAGTAAAGTACTTGGCCATCTCCTGACCTATGGAAATGGGTACAAGTTCTCTATTACCTTCAATACGAAAAACTGACGCTTCTTTGAATTATAGCTCAATTGGTAAAGAATCTGCCTGCAATGCAGGAGACCTCAGTTCAGTTCCTGGATCAGGAAGATCCCCTGGAGAAGGGAAAGGCTACCCACTCCAGTATTCTGGCCTGGAGAATTCCATGGACTATATAGTCCATGGGGTCACAAAGAGTCAGACACGACTGAGTGACTTTCCTTTCTCTGAATTATACAATATTGTTACAGTATATGAAACATTGAGAGTTTTAAAGATTTGACAGTGACATCATTAACCACACTTAATTTTTGCAAAGAATTATAAATAATGTCAATCTTCTAAGTTAAAAAAAAATAAGAATTTTCCATCAACAGATCAATGGATTAAAAAGATGTGATATGTACACACATACACACACAATAGAATATTAGCCATAAAAATGAATGAAATAATGCAATTTGCAGTAACATGGATGGACCTAGAGATTACCATACTCAGTGAAGTAAGCCAAAGACAGATATTACACGATATCACTTGTATGTGGAATCTAAAAAGCAATACAAATAAACTTACTTACAAAACAGAAACAAGCTCACAGACATAGAAAACAAACATGGCGATCAAAGGGGAAAGGAGGGAAGGAGAAATCAGGAGTTGGAGAATGACAGATACACACTATTGTGCATAAAATAAACAAGGACTTACTATATAGCACAGAGAACTGTGTTCAGTTTCCAGTAATAACCTATGATGGAAAAGAATCTAAAAAAGAATTCACTTTGCTTATTCCTGAAACTAACACAATATTGTAAATCAACTATGGTTTACTAAAAGAAAAATCAGAAATTATCATTTCAAAGGTTATTAATCCTGTGAATGCTGAATTGTGTTTCTGTTCCTTTCTTAAGGCTGTGTCACTTTAGCTGGTAAACAGAAATACTGATCATTCTTTCCTCAAATGAATGATGAACTATGTCAGTTTTGAATTAGGTAAGGAATAGAGGAAAATATCCTCATTTACACTGAGACTTCCTAAGTAGCAGAATTATAGGAACTTAGCTTAGAAATGACGGAGAAGGCACTGGCACCCCACTTCAGTACTCTTGCCTAGAAAATTCCATGGACGGAGGAGCCTGGTAGGCTGCAGTCCATGGGGTCGCTAAGAGTCGGACACGACTGAGCAACTTCACTTTCACTTTTCACTTTCATGCATTGGAGAAGGAAATGCCAACCCACTCCAGTATTCTTGCCTGGAGAATCCCAGGGATGGAGGAGCCTGGTGGGATGCCGTCTATGGGGTCGCACAGAGTCAGACACGACTGAAGTCACTTAGCAGCAGCAGCAGAACCTTAGAAATGAACTTGTACAACCCACATAGATGTAGCTTTATATAATGTGATACACTCAGTAGAATTAGGGAAACTTCTCTTCCAAATATTATACATATCTTCTCAAATGTATTATTTTAAGTTCTTTCTTCTCTTCCCCTTTGTCTCTCATTTTCCCAAAGCATAGATTTAAAGTAAGTTGTTAGCAAGTGTGTAGACAGTCTTTAAGCTGCAGTGGTACGTGGGCTGAACAGCAAGTATTGAATCAGAAATTATTCCTTACATTTCTATTCTCCTGAGGAGGAGAAAACAGCAAGATGGAAAAAGGCCTGTCATCATCAAAACATATGTGGGGAAAATAATTTCCCAGTAAGAAGATAAAATTCTGGGGCTGTCTCTGCGGCTGGAGCTTGGAGTGTGCAATCTGTTCAAAACCCTTGTGTCTGCAAGATGCAGAGCATCATGGGGTTTCTGGACCAATAGGTGGGAAAAATAAGTGCACGACCATGCCAGCAAGACTTTTTCTTGGTTTTTCAAAACTGTTCAGCATTTTGTTTTGTTTTCTTTCAAATAGCCTGTGCAGGGGGAAAAAAAAAACCAAACCAGAAACAATAGATCATAGTCTGCATGAATCCCAGGAAGAGCATCCTTTTCTGTCTATGACTTGTATGAAACCAGATCAGAATGTACAGGGCAGTTTCTCAGCTTCACATGTAAGTGCATGTGTGCTTAGTCATGTCTGATTCTTTTGCAGTCCCATGGGTTGTAGCCCACCAAGCTCCTCTGTTCATGGGATTTCCTAGGAAAGAACACTGGAGTGGGTTCCTGCTCCAGGGAATCTTCCCAACCTGGAGATCGAACCTGCGTCTCTTGCTCTGCAGGTGGCTTCTTTATCACTGAGCCACCTGGGAAGCCCAGGCTTAAATAGGAGGGACACTGGTAATTCAGATCAAGAAAAGCAGCAGGATACACATTGCATCAGAGAGTAACAGAGAAGCCTCTGGACTTCTTGCCTGTGGTCCCATTAGGTGAAACAGGTGTGTACAGGGCTCAGGTGGGAAATTCCTTTTGTCACATCTTGTATTCTAAAATGTTTTTATTAGAATGATAGAATTGGAGGAAAATTTTTCCTTTCCAAAGTTTGGAGAGGAAATGTAGCGCGAGTACTAATTTTGCTCCTCCTCATCCTTGATTTAAACAAACTCAACCGTGTTCCTTAAGTTCTGCTGCTAAGTCACTTCAGTCGTGTCTGACTCTTTGTGAGCTCATGGACTGTTGCCCGTGAAGCTCCTCTGTCCATGGGATTCTCCAGGCAAGGATACTGACGTGTGTTGGCATGCCCTATCTCCATCCTTAAAGTTCTAAACAAATTAAAACACGTGGAGAAGGAAAAGGGGAGAAGGAAGAGGAACTGAGGCTTTTCCAACTCTATTTCGGTGAATCTTGACCAAAACCAATGTATATCTTTTCTTGAGAGCTGACTAAAATCACCTGGCAGTTAGGGCACGGGGAGGGGAGGCTGTAACCTAGCAGAAAGAAGGCAAACAGGCATCAGTGTCCACTCAGAGCTGGCCCTGCTATGCTCTGATTTCTATGTGACTAGAGGAAGCCTCTCTTATGTTAACCAACACTTTCAAGGGTTTTCTCCTCTTTAACTCATTCTTTTTGGGATCCCTAAGAGCACCCTTAGGCTCAGTGATTTGCTAGAAGGACTCATAACATTCAGAAAATCTGTCATACTCATTGTCATGACTTAACACAGGGAAAGGACATAAGTTAAAATCATCAAAGATAAAAGGAGCATATTCAGGCGTGGTTTCCCACTGTCATCTCCTGGTGGAGTCATCTGATGGTACTTAATTCTCCCAGCAATGATTTGTGACATGTACACACTATTGCCAACCAGGGAGGCTCAGGTGAGCCTTGGTGTCCAGGGTTTGTTTTGGTTGGGAGTTTGTCTTGGAGGCATGGAGCTCCTCTGTGGCTGACCTTAGCACCTGGGTTCCCAGCCTCTCCAGAAGTTATTATACAGATATTGTGTTGTTGCCCAAGACCCTACCATCAATCACAGTGTGAGTGCAGACTGTCTGGTATGACCCATGGCCCCAGGTAAACAAAGCTGTCTTTATGAGGCAGGGTATTCCAAAGGCTTAGAGATTATTTCCCAGGAGTTTGTCAAAGGCCAGACCTTTCTTTGAAATGTGCAGAGTTTCAACACCCCAGACCTGCTGAGTCAAGTTTTTATTGCACGCGTCATGTGATTCTGTCAAATTCATCCTTGGCCTTTGCACAACAGATGATGACCACGAACGACTCGACCTCGGTGGTTAAAAAAAAAGGAAACCTGCTCATCCTGATCAAAAAGGATTACATTGCCACTTCAGCCACAGAAGTAAGTCAGCTAAAATGATGGTAGAGGATGAATCCCTGAGACCTTGGCAAGTTCATTTACAAACTAAGGAGGTCAACTCAGTTTTCTATAACCAACATATTACATGGTCAGATGAACAGTTGAAGTTTTCTACAACAAGCATATTAGATACATTTCTGGGAGAGTAAACAGATTTCTTGATTACCAACAACAGAAAAGTAATCATGATAATGAGAGGGTAACAGGTAGGAAGGCCAGAGGTCCCCAAGCGGAAAGAGGAAATAAACTGCAGTTGCAGACATTTCTTCCTTCTCTGCACAAAATTAAAAGAGGCTTCTTTTAATTCTATGTTGACGACACCTGGTTCTGCCTTGAGCTAACCGATGTGTTTTTCTTAGGGAAATGTTTTTGTTCAGGGATGTTAATTAAACTATGTATTTGCTTTGGAAACTGCCTTTCTTCAAAATGGTTCTGCCTAAGACTAACTTTTTTGCTTTTCTCAAACCTTGGGCTGATAATGGCTCAACAAACCAGTACATTGTTTTATGGCTGAGGGATGATATATCCTATCTCAAAAATGCATATTGTGGGTGAGGGGCCTGGTGAAACTCCCTCAGCCTTGAGGTGTTTCTTTTATCTGATTAGGAGCTTGCTAACAGACATAAAATGACTTGCAAAAAGCCAGCTGGCGGGCACTCTTTCTGTCCCCTTCTGATGTCTATGTCAGAAGCTTTCCCTATCTCTGCTGCTACTGCTCCTAAGTCGCTTCAGTCGTGTCCGACTCTGTGCGACCCCATAGATGGAAGCCCACCATGCTCCCCCGTCCCTGGGATTCTCCAGGCAAGAACACTTGAGTGGGTTGCCATTTCCTTCTCCAATGCATGAAAGAGAAAAACGAAAGTGAAGTCTTTCAGTCGTGTCCGACTCTTAGCAACCCCATGGACTGGAGCCTACCAGGATCCTCCGTCCATGGGATTTTCCAGGCAAAAGTACTGGGGTGGGGTGCCATTGCCTTCCCCTCCCTATCTCTATTATATTTTAATAAAACTTTGCTACACAAAAGCTCCAAGTGGTCAAGCCTCATCTCTGGCCCTGGATCAAATTCTTCTCCTCCTGAGGCCACGAATCCCGGCGTAGTCCACGGCTCACAGCAGCAACCTTTCAATAATAAGAAAGCATGAAAGAGTAAAACATAAAGAAGATGTTCATTCTTCTTGCTAGATTCTTTGTTTGCACTACTCCTATGATTTCTTGGATGAAAATATTCCTGAACTTGTACTCACATACCTTGGTGGAGAAGGATCATACCAGAACTGTATTTTCAATTTTCAAAGTACTTATGTATTTCAAGATTACTCAGGAATTGTTATCCAAAACAACTGTAATTTGCCCTCCTAGAATGAAGGGAAATAAAAAACCAAATTACAGTTATTAATTTCTAATTTCCACACTGTAGATATCATCCATTTGTGGTTTTGATTAAAACAGTGGAGGCGGAGACGTAATGTTATTAAGAATCAAAGAAGCTAAAGGAAGAGCTGCAGGTTTCTGTGTGTCTACTTGAGAGTTGCTTTGGAAAATTTATAGCCAAATTCAAGTTTGACTCACATGTGTATTTGGACAGGGATACAGAGAAAGCATGACTCATTACAAATGTTCAGGTCAAGCTCTGGAACAGATTATGCTTTCTCTTCTTTAAGACATTTCAGCTCTGTGTACCCAAATGATAATATTTCATCAAATCCAATTCTTTCTTCAAGAAATGGGAAACAGATAATTAAAAATTCCTTCTCTTCCAGAAACATAAGAGAAGCTTTAAATCTTGCATTCCCTCTGGTCCTCCAAGCCAATAAAAAGACATGGAACCCATACAATCTAGAGATCTGCAGACACCTGGATTCATGCTTGACAAAGCCTTAGCTCTTTTCATACTTTTGAAAGTCAACCAAAAGTAAATTATATTTTTTACGGTACTACAAGGAGATACTGATTTTGATCCATTGAGTCAATGTTTTTGGCTTTTCTTGAGTAATTACAGTGACTCTAAGCTCAGGTAGCTATGCACTGGGGCATGAGACAAGGAGAAGACAAAGCATAAAAAATATATATTTATATATATATACATATATATATAGGTATATATATATATATATACATATGATATATGATGATAGGATACTGAAAGAGAAACTCCCCAGGTCAGTAAGGGCCCAATACTACTGGAGATCAGTGGAGAAATAACTCCAGAAAGAATGAAGGGATGGAGCCAAAGCAAAAAGAATACCCAACTGTGGATGTGTCTGGTGATAGAAGCAAAGTCCGATGCTGTAAAGAGCAATATTGCATAGGAACCTGGAATGTCAGGTCCATGAATCAAGGCAAATTGGAAGTGGTCAAACAAGAGATGGCAAGAGTGAATGTCGACGTTTTAGGAATTAGCGAACTAAAATGGACTGGAATGGGTGAATTTAACTCAGAGGACCATTATATCTACTACTGCGGGCAGGAATCCCTCAGAAGAAATGGAGTGGCCATCATGGTCAACAAAAGAGTCCGAAATGCAGTACTTGGATGCAACCTCAAAAACGACAGAATGATCTCTGTTCGTTTCCAAGGCAAACTATTCAATGTCACAGTAATCCAAGTCTACGCCCCAACCAATAATGCTGAAGAAGCTGAAGTTGAACGGTTCTATGAAGACCTACTAGACCTTTTAGAACTAACACCCAAAAAAGATGTCCTTTTCATTATAGGGGACTGGAATGCAAAAGTAGGAAGTCAAGAAACACCTGGAGTAACAGGCAAATTTGGCCTTGGAATACGGAATGAAGCAGGGCAAAGACTAATAAAGTTTTGCCAAGAAAATGCACTGGTCATAGCAAATACCCTCTTCCAACAACACAAGAGAAGACTCTATACATGGACATCACCAGATGGTCAACACCGAAATCAGATCGATTATATTCTTTGCAGCCAAAGATGGAGAAGCTCTATACAATCAGCAAAAACAAGACCAGGAGCTGACTGTGGCTCAGACCATGAACTCCTTATTGCCAAATTCAGACTGAAATTGAAGAAAGTAGGGAAAACTACTAGACCATTCAGGTATGACCTAAATCAAATCCTTTATGATTATACAGTGGAAGTGAGAAATAGATTTAAGGGCCTAGATCTGATGGATAGAGTGCCTGATGAACTATGGATTGAGGTTCGTGACATTGTACAGGAGACAGGGATCAAGACCATCCCCGTGGAAAAGAAATGCAAAAAAGCAAAATGGCTGTCTGGGGAGGCCTTGCAAATAGCTGTGAAAAGAAGAGAAGCAAAAAGCAAAGGAGAAAAGGAAAAATATAAACATCTGAATGCAGAGTTCCAAAGAATAGCAAGAAGAGATAAAAAAGCCTTCTTCAGTGATCAATGCAAAGAAATAGAGGAAAACAACAGAATAGGAAAGACTAGGGATCTATTCAAGAAAATCAGAGATACCAAAGGAACATTTCATGCAAAGATGGGCTCGATAAAGGACAGAAATGGTATGGACCTAACGGAAGCAGAAGATATTAAGAAGAGGTGGCAAGAATACACAGAAGAACTGTACAAAAAAGAGCTTCACGACCCAGATAATCATGATGGTGTGATCACTGACCTAGAGCCAGACATCCTGGAATGTGAAGTCAAGTGGGCCTTAGAAAGCATCACTACGAACAAAGCTAGTGGAGGTGATGGAATTCCAGTGGAGCTATTCCAAATCCTGAAAGATGATGCTGTGAAAGTGCTGCACTCAATATGCCAGCAAATCTGGAAAACTCAGCAGTGGCCACAAGATTGGAAAAGGTCAGTTTTCATCCCAATCCCAAAGAAAGGCAATGCCAAAGAATGCTCAAACTACCGCACAATTACACTCATCTCACACGCTAGTAAAGTAATGCTCAAAATTCTCCAAGCCATGCTTCAGCAATATGTGAACCGTGAACTTCCTGATGTTCAAGCTGGTTTTAGAAAAGGCAGAGGAACCAGAGATCAAATTGCCAACATCCGCTGGATCATGGAAAAAGCAAGAGAGTTCCAGAAAAACATCTATTTCTGCTTTATAGACTATGCCAAAGCCTTTGACTGTGTAGATCACAAGAAACTGTGGAAAATTCTGAGAGAGATGGGAATACCAGACCACCTGATCTGCCTCTTGAGAAATCTGTATGCAGGTCAGGAAGCAACAGTTAGAACTGGTCATGGAACAACAGACTGGTTCCAAATAGGAAAAGGAGTACGTCAAGGCTGTATATTGTCACCATGTTTATTTAACTTATATGCAGAGTACATCATGAGAAATGCTGGACTGGAAGAAACACAAGTTGGAATCAAGATTGCTGGGAGAAATATCAATAACCTCAGATATGCAGATGACACCACCCTTATGGCAGAAAGTGAAGAGGGGCTAAAAAACCTCTTGATGAAAGTGAAAGAGGAGAGTGAAAAGGTTGGCTTAAAGCTCAACATTCAGAAAACGAAGATCATGGCATCCAGTCCCATCACTACATGGGAAATAGATGGGGAAACAGTGGAAACAGTGTCAGACTTTCTTTTTCTGGGCTCCAAAATCACTGCAGATGGTGACTGCAGCCATGAAATTAAAAGACGCTTACCCCTTGGAAGGAAAGTTATGACCAACCTAGATAGCATATTCAAAAGCAGAGACATTACTTTGCCAACAAAGATTCGTCTAGTCAAGGCTATGGTCTTTCCTGTGATCATGTAAGGATGTGAGAGCTGGACTGTGAAGAAGGCTGAGTGCTGAAGAATTGATGTTTTTGAACTGTGGTGTTGGAGAAGACTCTTGAGAGTCCCTTGGACTGCAAGGAGATCCAACCAGTCCATTCTGAAGGAGATCAGCCCGGAGATTTCTTTGGAAGGAATGATGCTAAAGCTGAAACTCCAGTACTTTGGCCACCTCATGTGAAGAGTTGACTCATTGGAGAAGACCTGATGCTGGGAGGGATTTGGGGCAGGAGGAGAAGGGGACGACAGAGGATGAGATGGCTGGATGGCATCACTGACTCGATGGATGTGAGTCTGAGTGACCTCCGGGAGTTGGTGATGGACAGGGAGGCCTGGCGTGTTGCAGTTCATGGGGTCGCAAAGAGTTGGACACGACTGAGCGACTGATCTGATCTGATATATATACATATATATAGTCTGAATTTCAAAGCTAAGAAAAGCTTAAAGTGAGTTGACTTTAAAGTGAATTCCATCAAGGAAACTGGAACCTCAGTCCTACAACCCTATAGAAATGAATTTTGCTACCAGAATGAGAATGGAAATGAATTCTACCCTAGAGCTGACAGAAAGAAATGCAGACAAGCTAAACCTTGATTTTAGATACATCTGTGTTGACCTTCTAACCTACAGAATTAAAAGATAATAAATAATACAATAAGTGAATTCAGTTGCCTCACTTTGTAGAAAACTGAAGCCTGGACAGGAGACGTCACCTGTACAGACTTGTTCACTTTTTCATTACTCGTTGGATACGTTATGATTGAATCTCTTCCCTATGCTGGATGTGAAACCCAAATCAGCCAAGAGGACAAAGTCCAGTGGCTTTGCAGTCCGGGGCCCAGCAATATCCAGGAGCCTTGCCGCTGAGGCTGGAATACAGATTTGCCCCAGTGGCATGTCCTGGCTCCTCTGGGGAACTCAAGTTACTCAAGGCTGAAGAATATGGGGGACTCTGTGATGCTCCAAGGGTGACTCTAGCTCATCCTATGGAAGCCAGGCATCCTGTAAATTTCATAATGTATGTTTCCCTCAAGAGCATCCAGAATTACTTTGACGCTTTCTGGAAAGACTCAAGTTCATGTTCATTTTCTGTCCTGTGCTGAAATAAGAAGAAAGTTTAAGCAGTGGGAAGCAAGATCTCTCCTTGCAAATAGATTCCTATGACACTACTAAAAAAAAAAAAAAAAAAAATCTGCATAGCAAGCTTGATGCTAATAGCTTCCAGTTATGCTCGCCTAACGATGCCCAAGCTCTTACAAATTCATTATGAGCCCTCTCTGCTTCCCTTTTATTACTATGCTGTCCTTTTTTAAAATTAGTAATGCTTTGGATTCAACGTATAACTTAATGTGTACCTTCAAAGAACACTCATAAAAAGTTCTTTTCTCAACAAGGTCAAGGTTGTTCCTATTACTATTTATAATAGCTTTGATTTTCCTCTGAATTTTATTTCATTTTCTTACAATCTATGAAAAGTTGTATTTTGATTTGCTTGGATTAATTATAATTACCTGATGGTATCAATACTTAGCTGCATATTTAATCTAGGCTGGGAATTTTGTGTTTTTCTGTTTCTCACATGGTGCTGAAAATAAAATTCTTCAGTGGGAAAAGAAGATAGAGAACCCACGGATACCTAAGGAGGTATTGTTTAGGACAGAGTTGTTGTTTAGTCGCTAAGTTGTGTCCGATTCTTTGCGAACCCATGGACTGCTGTCTACCAGGCTCCTCCATTCCCCACTACCTCCTGGAGTTTGCTTAAATTCGTGTCCATTGAGTTGGTGATGCTACCTACCCATCTCATCCTCTAGCATCTTCCTATTAGCTAAATCTAACAGCTTGAATGTTTGCTTTTTTGAAAAAGACCATTATTGAACTCGTCTTCTGTTTCTCTCATTTGTAATAGAATCTTAGAGACTGTCCAGACTCACCACTGCTAATGTACATTACTGATGAGAAGCACCCCAGCGCAGCTTTGAGCCTCACCCCCATCATCTCAGGATGTTGACACTTGCATCGTCTTCCAGGGACCAAGCCCACAGGGCTTTCATCTTTCACTGTGTGTAAGGCTTAGCCATCCACATGCATATTCAGTGTGTGCTTGGAGGCATAGGAAATGGCATTTTAAAATGCAGTAACCATTCCCACAAGAAAAGGGTTTAAAGTATCTGTACAGATAATGACAGCTTTCCCTCTCGATCTCTTTGCAGGAGTGTCTTGTTGTGAAGGACAGGTGCATCCCGTCTGTCTCTGGTTACTACAGAGAGGCAGTATATTGACTCAAGTCTGAGAACAGAGCACATTACTTCTATTAACCATTTACTAAGTCAACAAGTAACTAATGATGACGCGCTTCTTTCTAATGTGCAGCAGTTTTATGCATTTAGTGGTATTATTTCTCGAACAGATGTGTCTTTTCAAAACCATCTTCCTTTCCTAGGAACAGAGGATTTCTTCTTAATTGTGGGTTTGTAAGCTGCTTCAAAAGGTGTCTCTGAACACACTACTGAGATCACTTCTTACTGAGAGTCTGGTGACATGCAACCACCCCACTATCAGGATGTGAACAGTCAGCTCCCTACATCAAGCCCCCAATTAGCTTGCATTCTTTGGCTAAATGCACTCCACAGCCCTTGCAGTCAGCCTCAGGGCTTTGATTTCAGAAGTCTTAGAAATACCTGGGATTGATTCAAACGTGGCAGCATCAAAACTACAAAAGATAAGGAAGATGCACTTCACCGCCTATTAGCAAACTGTAGGGTTTGACGGCAGGCACCGAGCGCGGTATCACACTCCCTCTACGTGGGTGTTTTGAATAACCAAGCACATTAACCAGGTTTGTGCTCAGCACTTCCCTTTATCAATAAAAAAGGAGCATTCACAAAGAATCAATATCTGAAACCCATCGGGCAACTGCTATTACTTTCATGCAGTCCTCAATGCTGACTGTTCACAAAGAAAACCTCGCTTCTATACCTCTGAAAGGCACTGATGGAAGCTGCCAACCACACTGATACCACCCTTTCCTTAAGAAGTATAATAAGCTCTCGGGTCACCTTCAAAATATGGTTATGTTCTTTCCCTGGAGTAGAGTTACTGTGAGGTATCAAGTGTCTGAAAAAATAAGGAGAGGAAATAAAATGATTGCTCAGCAGGAAAAGGGCGATGGTGGTGCCCCAGTCTGACTCTCGGCCCAGAGCAAGGTCATGGAAATTCAGCATGAACCCAAGTGGGTCTTCGGCAGCGAACACCAGGGGACACCAGCGGGTGAGATCCTGGCACACACGGTGTTTGTGCGACAGCTGCCTGTATGGTCTCCAGCTCCAGCCTCTGTCCTGCTCTGCAAAGAAAGCCTCACACTGCTGTTTCCCTCTGAGTCATGAGGTCGAGTAAGAATTCCACTGATGTCTTTAAATAGTCTTGACTCCAGCAAGTGAAGTTGGGTGAGGTTACTGAGTGTGCCTGTGTGTGCCCGGCAGGGATAAGCAGATCTCCGGTTGCTGCTGGGGGGCGGTGGAGGGGGGAATGTGGAGGGGACTTCAGTTGCCTCCCAGTGACACTGCCGAGATCTGTTTGCAGTGGTTCAGCACAAGAACTCATGTACCCAGGGTGTTCATGGCACAACGGTATCTGATGATAATGGCAGGAATGGGCCTCTTTGACAGATGGGATATTGACTTTGGGGTCTGGTGTGAAATCCATTTGTCCCGTGAATTAGTTACATGGATACACCCCTCCTTGATCAGGGCTTAGAAGAAGAAGACGGCATCCTATCCCCCCGCCACTAAAGCTGCCTAAGTCAGCACCTGAGAATGAGCCCCACAGCTTCCCTGGGCTGTGCTCCCCTCCCCATGCGGGGCGAAGAGGGTGGGGGAATTAGGGTGAGACGGCTGCCAAGAACTGGGGTTTGACTGATTCATCCCAATTGTGTCCTTTAGTTCTGAAACTTGGGGCTCAGCCTGCACTACACACCATCCATTGTGCTATCTTTGCTTTAATTTCTCTTTAGCGGGGATCACAACTTGCCGCACTGTGGAAACCCATGTAGGTCTGTCTCTTGCAGCACACTTTGAGCTCCTTGGTAGAAGGAGCTGAGCCTTATTCCTTTCGAGGTGCCTGCCCAGGAAAGGTGCTAACAAATATGAATTTAACTGAATTAAACTAAGGGTAGTAAGAAATTAGATGATCCTGGCCACATCCCCCATTCCTGTCTTGCTATTGTCTGCTGTGTCTTGTAGACAAATGTGCCAAGAAAACTGAGCGCTTGTGGATCCACAGATCTGAAGGCATTGTACGTTCACTGCCACGTTCATTCTGATTATTGAACTCTGAACACATGGTGACATCTCAGGGGCTCTCGGCTGGGACAGTGACAGTGAGGCCCAGTGATTCTCGTGGCAGGAACTCTGCAACGGCTCGTCCTGATTCTGCATTGAACTAACAGACGTGTAACTCTTGGAATTAAAAACAAAGCAAATAATATTCTTACAGAGCTTTTTCTCCAAAAAGCTTGGCATGTCACTCAACTCATTTGTAATTTATAAAATTTTGAAACAAGTGAGATCTCCAAAGTGTTTTATTTCATGGATTTGTTTATTTTTGGCCACGCCCCTTGGCATGTGGGACCCTTGTCCCCGGTCAGGGATTGAACCTACACTGCCTGCATGGGAAGAGCGGAGTCTTAAACACTGGACCACCAGGGAAGTGCCTCAGCTAATTTTTATTTTCATTTATTTTTTTTTATTAAATTTTATTTTGCTTAACTTTACAATATTGTATTGCTTTTGCCATACATCGAGATGGATCTGCCCCAAGTATACACGTGCTCCCCATCCTGAACCCTCCTCCCCCCTCCCTCCCCATACCATCCCTCTTGGTTGTCAGGACCACAGGTGAAAGCCAAGTAGCAAACATCCTCCTCCTCTGAATATGAACGGGTAATGACTTTTGGGGGTGGGCTGTCTATGCCTTACCTCCTCTTTTCTGTCTTTTGAGCTTTTCCCCTGGTTGTTAGCTCACCTCCGAGAAGGCAAATCTAGGAAGAGAGGAGGAGTGGAATTACAACAGGGGAATGTAACCATCAGCCAGTGTCTCTAGAAAAGCTTGAGGATGTGACTGGGCGCAAGAGAAGGATTGGAAAGAAGATGAACACTGAGTGTTGGCTCTGTTTGTGTTTATTCTCTGAAAGCCAGCACGCTGCACCCCGTCACCCACCCCCAGACGTCAGCATGAGCGGCTGGACTGCTGCCCTACAGTCATTCTGGAGGCAAAGTTGCTGTGGCTTGTCTCCCCCGGGACTCAAGGGGAAGCTCTGCTGGATTTGGTCATTGCTGGGAGGGCTGGGCGCCAGCTTCTCTTTGGTCCCAAGGGGTGCTGGATGGAGACGGAGGTGTGGGCATGTCTTGCTGGGGCTATGTGGCTGCAGGGTGCCAGCTCAGGGACTGACACCAGATGGTCTCAGCCCCTCCTATATCATACCTGGCCCCCAGTATGTACTTAGTAAACATTTCACTTTTGGTGAACATTGAATCATACCTGCTGTCCTCTCTTCCAAAGGCTTAATCCCACAGCTCCCCAGAAGAATCAAAATTATTTTTCTTTGGGGAAAGAAAACCCAAGTCCTCTGAAGTGAAGTGAAGTTGCTCAGTCATGTCTGACTCTTTGCAACCCCATGGAGCGTAGCCTACCAGGCTTTTCTGTCCATGGGAGTTTCCAGGCAAGAGTTCTGGAGTGGGTTGCCATGTCCTTCTCCAGGGGATCTTCCCGACCCAGGGATTGAACCCAAGTCTCGCACGTTGCAGGTGGATTCTTTACTGCTGAGCCACCTAAGAAGCCCATTTATAGGAGTATACAGAGCTAAAAAGCAAACACCTGCTTAGAAGGGGCATTCAGTACAACTTAGCACATAGTAACACAAGCCTCGACCCACAGCAACAGGAAGAGGAGAGAGTTTAGACTAGGGAAGTTCCCGCCGGAGTCTGTCAGTGCCTCCAACGCCCACATCAGGTGTGTTTTCTGTCCTTCAGGTAACTGACGAGCATCTCCAGACCCCCCTCCAGCAGCTCCGGCAGAGGTTTGGATAAAGGGTTGCGGGAAATGTGCAGCCCTTTGTCCATGGGGTTCCAGGCGATCCTGGTCAGCCTGCAGAGCATGTAGAGCTCCGCAGGGAGCGTCTGGATGTCATTGTTGTTCAGGTTCAGCAGCTCCAGGCTTGTGAGCAGGCAGAGCGAGCGTGGAAAGGTGTGAATGTGGTTGCCCTCAGCGATGAAGATCTGCAGACCAGCCAGGCACTGGATGCTCTCGGCAATGTTCTCCAGGCAGTTGGAGCCCACGTGCAGGAAGTCCAGCTCCTTGAGCGAGAACACGCAGACGGGGATGTGGGCAAAGCGGTTGTGGCTGAGGTTCAGCTTGCGTAGCCGGGACAGGTCGGCGAGGCTGGTGGGCAGCTGGGACAGGCAGTTGTGCGATGCGCTCAGGACCTCCAAGCTCCGGCAGGCACCCAGCTCCGCTGGCAGCTCCGTCAGGCCGTTCATGTGCACGAACAGGACTTTGAGGCTCTGCAGGAGGCTGACCTCCCGGGGTAGCGTCTTCAGGCGGTTCCCGCACAAGTTCAGGACCACCAGCCGCGTCAGCTTCCCCAGCTCCGGCGGAACGGCCCGGAGCTGGTTGTGGGACAGGTTGAGCTTCTGCATCTCCGACAGGCCCCACAGGAAGTCAGGCGCGTCCGTCATGCCCTTGGTGACCAGGCTGAAACTGACATGGCGCAGCCCCCGCTTCAGCAGGCAGCGCGGGTCCCTCCCAGGAAGCAGAGCATCGTCCCATGAGGAGAACTTCTGCCTTCCCCGCAGGAGCCCCCGCCCCAAGGGCCCCTTGTCCTTGCGGCGGGCCCTAGACTGCCTGGCCCCCATGTACCTCCTTCCTCCAGCGTCTCTTTCGCCACAGATGGGGATGGAGTCCGGACCGCTGCTAAAGTCCAGCAGGGAGCTGATCGGGTGATGGGAGCCGTGGCCGGTGGTGCCGCAGGTGGAGTAGGACTGGGGGGGATGAGGGGGATGGGAATCCCAAATGCCCGGCTCTCAGGGTCCCTGGTGCCTGGTCGTTGGGGTCCCAGATGTCTGACTGTGGCTCCAAGAGCTGCGAGCACCCCCGATTGCGTTGAGGTGGCTTCTCTCAGAGAAGCAGGGCTGTAGTGACACCCTTGTCCCCCAGGCTGCGGAACTGAACTGCGTGGTTCCCTCTGAACGCCACGAAGCAGCTGTCACCGTCACTCTGCCTGCACTTTATTGGTCTGGTGTGAGCAAGCAGGTCACGGCGAGGCCGCCTCTGACTGTCCCCTCTCAGCTTCTCGGGGGTGTCACAGCTGAGCAGGGCGATTAACCAGCCCATCTCCAGAGAGAAACCAAAGGGGAATATTGAAGCCAGGGTGTTGGCAGATCTCAGGCTCATCCCAACCCCAGAGCAGAGTTGGGCTGAATGCTGGTCACAAAGCTATTATTATATGTTCTCACAGCCAAGAATCAGTAGAAGTAACACACACACACACACACACCCCAATTCAAATTGCTGTGAATCACGGATTGTGAAAACAAGTAGCAGATTGTGAAAACAACAAAGAGTCTTGATGCCTGGAATCCTCCAGGCCAGGGTTTTACACGGTGCTGGACAGAGGTGATTTCTTGAGGAAAGAGTTAAGAAGGGTGCAGACTCCACTCCCATTTTCTCCCAGAGGAGCTCTGGGGTCACCTGTTTCACAAAGAACTCCTGGATCTGTTCAGGTGATTCCAAATGTCAGGACAGCACTTGAGTGATGGCTTAGTAAGGAAAACACGGTGCCCATTGTCCTGGAAAGTGGTCTAAAGAGGCTCCCTGGTACACACCTCCCACTCTCTCCACTCTCTCTCTCTCTCTCTCTCTCTCTCTCTCTCTCTCTCTCTCTTTCTCTCGTTGAACAAGTTACCTTATTCCCCAAGCCTCTAGAGTCAGCAGTTGGTGTCATGGACTGAACTGTGCCCGCCCCACCCCTCCCCCTCCCAAGATTTCCAATGTTGGAGTCCTTCCAGTAACTCAGAATGTGACCGTGTTTGGAGATGGGGCCACGTTGAGGACACGGGGAGCAGATGGCCATCTGCAAGTCAAGGAGCGAGGCCTCAGAAGCAATCTACCTGTTCTCACCTTCTCTTAGATTTGCAGCCTCCGAAATTGTGGGAAAATACATTTCCCTGTTTAAGCTCCTCCATCTATGGGGATTTTTATGGCTGTAGCAGCAAGCCCATCCAACCGGGGCACTGGCGAACACTGCATGGGTGAAAAATCCTAAAACTGAGTCGTGGTTCAGGGAAGAAGAGATACCGAGGTTGATGACCCAGGTTCTGGGAAAAGGGCTAACGGGCTGTGGGAGGCTGGCTTGGCCTGGAGGCCTGTGGCTTTCACTGGCAGCAGTCCTGGCCGGGCAGTTCTCCTGGACAGTGACACTGGTCCTGTGATCAAGGTCTCAGAGCTGTCACCACCAAGCCTGGAGCTCGAGCTGGGCTCTGGCTGGGTGCCACCCCTGGGGAAGCTCAGATCCCTCCACGGAGGAGGAACAGCTGGACATGCAAGACAATGCCAGGCCATTCCTGCCCCACTTGGCCTTTGAGAGACATCTGGCCCCTTTTGCCTGACGAAGCCCCTGGCACTCTGGGACAAAGGTGGAAACCTTGGATGTTTTTTATAATGGGATTCTTGACTGTTGTAGCTATTAACTGCAGAGAAAAAAGCACCATAGCTAAATCTGTACCCCAGGATTTAGAGCAGATCACACCTTATATACGTACATTGCATGTGACGACAGAATTCTGCTGCTTCCATGAGTCTGAGAAATTATGCTAGGATATCTGAACTGTTGCGACTAGCAGAAGCTGGGATGGTTTGAGACAGAGTCACAGCTTTCTTCTTTGTGACAATTATCTCTGTCTCTAATACATTCTTACCAATAAATAATTTTTGAGTACTTATCAATAGCCAATATTTATCAAATATTTACTATATGAACCCAAGACACTTTATGGAGAAGATGAATGTTAAAATTACCTCCATTTCACAGATAAGGAAATGAAGACAAGAGAGAGGTTAAGTTACTAATGCAAAATCAAGTCACTCTCCCAGATTCAGTGTCTACTCAGTGGCAGAACCAGAATTCAAACCCAGGGAGTCCAACTCGACAGCCCTGATTGGAACCATAAGAAAGTGCTAGACTTAACCCTGTAGAGAGCTCGAATAAATACGGCTAGGATATGGCTTTCTGTTTTCAAGTTTCTATGGAGTGGGGCTGGAGGGACCATCGGTAAAGAAATGACTATGAAACCACACAATAGAAATAACTACACAATTAGGCATTAACCCTGCTTTCTCTGCCAACACAACCAGGAGAAGCCAGAGTTAAAATATTCCAGAAGACTTTGGCATAACAAATTCAATCCCCCTTCCCAAACAGTTCAGTTCTTTACGAGGTTCTTATCTATCAAGTGGACGAGCTGTGTGAATTGCTGACTGCTTCTTCTGAGTTTTTGAAACATGGGTGCTGCCTCTTGTTAACCACAGTGATCCAGTCAGGGCAGGTTCATGGAGGGGATGCTCACTGTCTCTGGGCTGTGTCCCTGTCTATGCCATGGAGACCACCTTTCTACCCTACAAGTCAGATTCTTACTGAGAATCTGTAAGAAGTCTCAGAATCTGGAGTGCAAGAAAGTGCAAGTCAGACTTAACCTCTTTCTAGTGAAAACAGGCAAAATCCAAGCAAGCTTTTACCTTGCTCACATTAAGACTGGTCCCTGAGGAATAAATAGTAACTGCTGTGGGCTTTAGGGGAAGGCAATGGCACCCCACCCCAGTACTTTTGCCTGGAAAATCCCATGGACAGAGGATCCTGGTAGGCTCCAGTCCATGGGGCCGCTAAGAGTCGGACACGACTGAGCAACTTCACTTTCACTTTTCACTTTCATGCATTGGAGAAGGAAATGGCAACCCACTCCAGTGTTCTTGCTTGGAGAATCCCAGGGACGGGGAGCCTGGTGACCTTCCGTCTATGGGGTCTCATAGAGTCGGACACGACTGAAGCGACTTAGTAGCAGCAGCAGCAGTGGGCTTTAGAGTTTAATGTGAAGCCCACACATCTGACTTTTGCTGAAAGAGACTTTTTGAAGCTGAGTGGATTTCAGTTTGGCATTAAGTCTCAGAGCACAGCCTCGTTGACAAATTCTCAAAATTCCAGGGCATGGTAAGTAATGGGACTGTCTTTAAAATCTAAAAAAAGGTATGTAATTATCAAAGTACATTTATTATGCCCATCGTGATAACTACAGTTTTATATATTCCAAGTGATTCTTGTTCAACATACATAAATCAACATTTCTTACTTTTTTAATTCCTAATAAAATAAAACTGAAATGAGGAGAGTATAAAATAGTGGGTTATGAAAACATCCAGAACTACTCCTGAATTTATACTAATGGAGTATCTATAGAAAATAATTCCCTTTACACATCATGTCTGTTAATTTTTGAAGGAAGAAATTTTCCTATTTCAACAGGTTATTAAAATAACCATTTTACTTCTTTTAAGTTTTAAAGTAGAAAATATAGAAAAATATGGACACAATCTAGTTAATGTTTTGCATATGTAAATTTTGATATTTTTCCTATACATATCTACTTCAATGCATTTTCTTGTAACAAAAAAGATTTTTTTTTTCATCTCCTTTAGCCCATATTTCCTCAATAGCAGAGCTGGAGGTAGGAGCTCCAGGGCTAAACTAGCCACATCTTTGCCCAAGCTCTGCTTGCTGCTAGGTTTCACAGACATCTGCACAGAAAGTTGGACCACTGTGTCTCAGAACAGTCCCTGGCTAAGCATCTGTAAAATATACTGTGTAGACATGATCTGAAAAGCCATGATGAGAATAAAGAGAATTATTTTCAATAGCTGTTCTATTAGTGTAAATTTAAGATCTGTAAAATGTAATAGTGAAAGGTGAAAGTCAAAGTACGTAGCAAATGCCCTAAATTCACGGTTATTAATGGCACAGTGGTGGTTCATGGGGACCTCAGTAAGTGACAGTCGCTCTATGAATGGCAGCTATTCCACACGTAGACTCCACACCACACCCCTGGATTCATTTGCTGAACACCCCTGCCCCTCTGATGCTGAGTTTGTCCTTGTTTGTGAACTTCACACTCTCATCAAGGCAACCAGCCATGTGCCTATGAAGAGTTTCTAGATCTTTCACTCACCATCTGTTTACAGAGTATTTATTTAGTGCCAGGAGTTGTTTCAGACACTGTTATACAGTTTGATATTCAGAAGGCTTATAAGATCAATATTGTGAAAGTGAAAGTAAAGAAGCTCACCAGGCTCCTCTGTCTATGGGATTTCCTAGGCAAGAACACAGGAGTGAGCTGCCATTCCCTTCTCCAGGGAATCTTCCTGACCCAGGGGTCGAACCTAGATCTCCTGCATTGCAGGCAGGTTCTTTACCATCTGAGCCATCAGAGAAGTCCAATATTGTTACCCTTATGTTAAATATGAGGAAACTGAGAGTCAGTGGGGTTAACTGATGCAGAACTAGTTAGTATTAGAATTCTAATCCACACCCAGTCTTCTGATATAAATCCTGTTCTCATACTTGTTCTGTAGCCCAGTCATGTCTGACTCCTTGAGACCCCATGGACTGCAGCACGCCAGGCCTCCCATCGGTCACCATCTCCCAGAGTTTGCCCAAGTTCATGTCCACTGCATTGGTGATGCCATCCAGCCATCTCATCCTCTGTTGCTCCCTTTTCTTCCTGCCCTTAATCTTTCCCAGCATCAGGGTCTTTCCCAATAAGTCAGCTCTTCATATTAGGGGACCAAAATTTTGGAGCTTCAGCTTCAGCATGAGTTCTTCCAATGAATATTCAGGGTTGATTTCCTTTGAGATTGACTAGTTTGATCTTGCTGTCTAAAGGACTCTCAAGGGTCTTTTCTAGCACCACAGTTTGAAGGCATCAATTCTTTGGCCCTCTGAGTAACCTGCCTCTGTCTGCACAACTTCTCTTCTTAGTAAAGAGGCTTATTACTATTCTGATTAGGGCATGCCCTCAACTGCCACCTCAGAGGCACCGCATTGAGAGACAGCTAGCCTGGTGGTCAGTGTTGTGAGCCTTGCTTGCCAGGCCAGGGACTCTTGGGTGGTCATCCTGAGTTTATTACTCAAAGGCCATGTGGCCCAAGGCAAGCTACTTAGCTTGTCTGTGTTTCCGTATGTAAAATGGAGATAATCATAGAATTCCATAAGGATACTGTGGGAATTAAATGGCTCAATACACCTAAGACCCACAGAACCCATCTCCACGAGTAACCTGTGAGTGGATACGGGACAGAGCACATGAAGGATGGCCAATTGCACGGCTGCCTCGGGGTTCCAGAACCTCACCCGTGCAGAGTGAGCCTGGTCTCTTTCCTCTCCTGGACCTTCCTCTTAGCCAAGCTGTGCCGACTGTCAGCTCCCTGTGAGACAAAGCACGCTTTCCCCAGAGAGCAGGAAGCCCTCAGGCAGGTCCAAACGCAGCTGTTTCTCTAAGTCAAGCTTCTCTCCCAAACTTGCTTGTCCACAAAGCTCCTTATCACCCCATGTCCGTCAAACAATTCTAAGGACACAGTAGGTGCTCAATAAATGGTCACTGAAACAAAGGTCTAATTTCTGTTAGAAGTCTGATGTGAGGGAAAAAAAAAACACAGAAGCCTTTTGGCTTTCATGTTTATCTGTGTGTTGTTTTTATTGATTGATTCACTGATGTATGGTTGATATACAATACTATGTAATTTGCATGTATGCAATATAATGATTCATATTTTTTAAAGGTTATATTCCATTTATGATTAATATAAAATATTGGCTGTATTCCCCATGTTGTACAATGCATAGTGTGGCATGCACGCTCAGTCATCCAACTCTTGGCACCCCTGTAAGAGCCCACCAGGCTCCTCTGTCCACAGAATTTCCCGGGCAGGAATACTGGAGTGGGGTGCCATTTCCTACTCCAGAGGATCCTTCTGACCCAGGGATCGAAACTGCATGTCCTCTGCCTCCTGCATTCACAGGCAGACTCTTTACCCCTGGTGCCACCTGGGAAACCCGGTGTATCCTCATAGCTTATTTTATGCAGAATAGTTTATACTTCTTAATCCTCTGCCCCTATATTGTCCCTCCTCCCTCTCTCTCCCCACTAGTAATCTCTCTACTTTGTTCTCTGTGTTTGTGAGTTATCTTTTTCGTTATATTCACTAGCTTGTTGTACTTTTTAAATCTCACACAGAAGTGATATCACACAGTATCTGCCTTTCTCTGTCTCACTTGTTCCACTTAGCATGATGCCCTCTAAGTCCATCCATGTTGCTGCAAACAGCAAAACTTCATTCCTTGTTTATGGCTGAGTGGTGTTATCCTGTTTGCTTTTCATTGCATCTCTGTTCCTATATTTTGACATTTGTCTTCCTAGAGCACCCCTCTTTTTACCCACATCCTGTGTGCCCAGGTTCATCGCAGGATCCAGAGGTGTTTTAATGGAAGTATAATTGACATATGACATATTACTTTCAGGTGTACCACATAATGATCCATTATTTGTAAATATTGTGAAATGATCCCAACAAGGAGTCTAGTTAACACCCGTTGTCACACACAGTTACAGAATTTTGTTTTCACCCACAGTTACAGAATCTTGTTTTCTTGTGATGTGAACTTTTAAGATCTTCTCTCTTAGCAACTTTCAAACAAGCAACATCGTGTTAACTTTAGTCACCACGGTGCACATTTTGTTGTCAGGGCATTTATTTCGTAACTTGAGGTTGGTGGGTTTTGCGCAGTTGACCCATGCTGCTCATCTTCACCTCTGCAACACCTCCTCCATTCTCCGGATCTATGAGCTCCTTTGTTCATTTTCAGAACCCCCAGTTTAGCCCCCGTCGCTGCAGCTCCTTGCACAAAGCTTGGTCCCACAAGCCGAGTCTATTTCATCTCTCAGAAGAGACCTCACCTCAAACAATGATAATTGAGCTTTTAAAAGGGTTGCCCCCAGAGAGAGATCCATTTTGCCATCCCCACTCCTCTCCTTCTCAGGAAATCCTTCTGCGGGGAGAATGCGAGTTCTCCTTCCTTCTGTTTCCCCTGCATCCTCCTGTTTGTCCCTGTGGAGCTGAGTAACCACTGAAGGCGTTTATAGTCCTGCTTATTTGGGCCCGATCCTCAGAGCACACTTCATGCTGAACAGCAGTGAAGGAATGAGGAAATAAAAAGATGCTTTGATTAAAAGTCAAGAGAGTAATTAAACACCGAGTCAACACCATGCATAAGTTCATAATGGAAACAAGGTCGTGAGTTTAAGAACAATGAGAATCCACGTAACGTCCTCAGACCCGAGCAGAGCTTCATTAAAGATTGAAGTTTCAAATTATTGTGAAATTTTAGGATGATAAATTTTTTAATGGCTCAGAAAATAAAAAATAGAAGCAAAAAGACAAAAGTTCAGTCAAGGGAAACATACAGCCCCATCTGAGACAGTTGTTTCAAATAGGAAATGTAAAATAGACATGGAGTGTTATTGAACTTACATGTTTGATTAAATTATAACCTGGAATCTCATTTTAAAACTCCTCCAATGGCCTATTACTGTTTTAATTTCAGATTTGGCGTGAACCATGTTGGCAGAACAAAGCTCCCCTCCCTGTCAAGGTGAAGCCCTGAGTTGGAGGAATTCTACATCCAGTTTTAAATTCTTGTTCGAGTAGGATTTGCAGGCAGACAGCTTGGGATCAAGTCCTTGTCCTGTCACTTTCTAGCTGTGTGACCTGGAGCCAACTACTTAACATCTCTAAACCTCAATTCCCTCCTCTGAGGGACGGGAATGGCACCCCACCCCAGTACTCTTGCCTGGAAAATCCCATGGACAGAGGAGCGTGGTAAGCTCCAGTCCATGGGGTCGCTGAGGGTCGGACACGACTGAACGACTTCACTTTAACTTTTCACTTTCATGCATTGGAGAAGGAAATGGCAACCCACTCCAGTGTTCTTGCCTGGAGAATCCCAGGGACAGCCGTCTATGGGATCGCACAGAGTCGGACACGACTGAAGCAACTTAGCAGCATGAGAATTAAATGAGATGAAGCAGGTAAACTGTTTAGCTCAGCTCTTGGCAGAAAGTAATTGATGAATGTTAGTGATGATGAGTACTATTACAATTGCTCTTCTACTAGTTTTGTGACCTGATAAAAGCAAGTTTTCAGTCTGGCTGAGTTTTTTTTTTTTTTTTTTTTTTGAGGATTATACTATGGACAACAGTGGGCCAGAGTTGGGCTCCAATAAGTGATAATATTGAGGCTTCCCTTGTAGCTCAGTCGGTAAAGAATCTGCCTGCAATGCAGGAGACCCTGCTTTGATTCCTGAGTTGGGAAGATCCCCTGGAGAAGGAAATGGCAACCCACTCCAGTATTCTTGCCTGGAGAATCCCATGGACAGAGGGGCCTGGCAGGCCACAGTCCATGAGGTCACAAAGAGTGGGGCACGACTTAGCAACTAAACAACAAATATAATATCAACATAATCATCATCGTGATTTACCTGGGTCATTACTTGATTTTCAAGTGTTTGCATTTTAGCTGAAAGGAAGGGAGTTAAGATGCCTCTATACCTAGAGTGAGAAAGACAAACACCATATGATATCACTTATATGTGGAATCCAGACGATGACACAAATGAACTTGTCTACAAAGCAAAAACAGACTCACAGACACAGAGAACAAACTTGTGGTCGCCCAAGGGGAGGGGCAGGCAAGGGATGGGCCAGGAGTATGGGTTAGCAGATGCACCCTATTATAGACAGAATGGATAAACAACAAGGTCCCACTGTATAGTACAAGGAACTATATTCAATATCCTGTAATAAACCACAATGGAAAAGAATATGAAAATGAGTATATATATCTATATATACGTATATGCTGCTGCTGCTAAGTTGCTTCAGTATTAAGTATGGGGTTAAGTATGGGAAATGCTTTAAAATTTTTACAGTTATGAATTATGTCCAACGAAGTCCATTTTATTTGCACATTAGCACATGTCCTGTGGTTGCACAGTCTTATCTCTTGTGCTTGTCCCCTTGCAAGCTCTAGGCAGGCAACAAGTCTTCTTCTCCAGCCCAAGCAGGACCTGTGTTCCACTGCTCAGAGTTCTGGTCTTTGCAAATCCCTGTGCACTGCCTACTGCCCCAGCTAAGTTCCTGAGGGAGGCACTTGTTGGAGTGGCTATAAATTGATGGGATCTTGACCACCCCCTACCCCCACCCCCCAGTCTGGAGATTAGACTTAAAGAAAGCAGTTGCCCAACTTCCTGTCTGGTTTCCCTACAAGGTTTTGACGTCGTAAGTCCAACAGAGAGAGCTCAGAACCAAGGAAAGAAAGCAGAAGGAGAAATTTTAAAATTTGGTTGAGTTTAAACCAAAAATTACTGCAAAATCTATGATCTGAATTGTCTTTTTAAGGAAGGTTTTATGTATGTTTTCCATTTCCAGGCAGCTATGAGAGCTTGAGAAAGACTTCAGTTTAGTTCTAAGAAAACAAAAAAGTTATTTTTTTGTACACCTCGGTTTGGTTAAAAATCATGCAGGCTCCATCTCCAGAACTTTTTAGAACTCAAAAACAAAATTAATGAAAACATGATGGGAAAGAAAGCAAAACATGTTTTCTTTTTTTTTGAAAGGGAAAGAAAACCTTTGCCGTGGTTTGTGGCTCTATAAAAATTTGTGTATTTGGTTCAATTTGTTCTGCAGTTCAGTAAATTGGAGCAGTTTGTTTTGGCTTTTGGTTCAGTTCACATCCCTGTAAATTTGTCCTTTGAGAAGTAAATATGCTCCCAAAGAATAAGCCTAGAATAGTACCTTTGTTGTTCAGTCGCTAAGTCATGTCCGACTCTTTGTGACCCCATGGACTGTAGCACGCCAGGCTTCCCTGTCCTTCGCCATCTCCCAGAGTTTGCTTAAATTCATGTCCATTGACTGGTACCTTATGCCCCACAAAAATCTCCTCTATCAACTTGTCAGCATATGAAATACAAGGTGTAGAATCAAATGCGCTCTCAGACTTCTGTCTCCATGTATGGACTTGTGGCCTCAGGGAAGCCCAGTCTCATTCTCATCCTGAGATATTCTCTCAAGCTCCCAGGCAAGCTGGATTCACTGAGAAGCTACTGCAGCTTAACCTTAGGGCATCTCACTTGCTCAAGATACTTCCAAGGCACCAAGCGAGTCCCTAGTGATGAGCTCACATTGTAGAATTTTTTAAAAAATGAAATGTATAAAGGTAAGGAAGTAATTTTAGCTACAATCCATTTGACTTCCCCTCCAATCGCTCTTCCCGCCCAGTTCAAAAGGCATTGGAGCAGATAAACATCATGGTTGGCGGGGGTGGGGGGGGGGAGCGCGGGGCATATGGGAAGAATTTGGACAAGGTGCGTATCTTGTTTGGAGGATTCTCTGTCACTTCCATGGATAATTAAATCATTGCTAGCCATCCTGAGGTGGCTTCCAGGACGACGCAACACTCACCGTATTCCATGATTAGTGCCATGACATGAAGGTGCAGAACTGGCGGTCAGATTGAGATACAAATGCATCCTAGGGCTCCTGGAACCAGAAGCAAATCTTTGGAAAGTTCTTTCAGCTGTTAGATATGGTGGTACACTGTTTGCACGCTTGGGTATAATAACGCTTCCCACTCTGCACACTCACTCTTTCACATTGTTTTTGCTGCACCTCCCATGAAGAAATGGTGTCTGTTTCCCAATGTCTTGAATTCAGGCTACACATGAGACATAGTTTGACCAACAAAATATAGCAGAAGTGATGGATTCAGTTTCTACAGGTCAGTGAGTTGTTTAGGCTGAGGGAATTCAGAGTCCACTCTCACCCTATTTCTATCATATGAAGAAGTCCAGGCCAGCTCCCTTGAGAATGAGCATCCATAAGGAAAGAGATGCCCAGCTGACAGCCAGTGCCAACCAGTGGAGCCATCCGACGACTGCAGCTCCAGGAGTGATGCAGGTGAGACCAGCAGAACCACCCAGCTGAGCCCAGCCCAGCTCGCCGACCCAGAGAATCATGAACAAATATAATATTCATTGTTTAAAGTAGTTATGTTTAAGAGTGACTTGTTATACTACAACAGATAACTAACTTATACAGGTAAAATTGTACGCAGTAGATTTGGTTCTCATCCATGCATAGTAAAATCGGAAGTGGTCTTCTATCTGGGGTATTTTCAACAATGCCATGTATAAAATTATAAGTCATACATTTTCCTTTGTTACTTTCCATCCTTCCTTTTTTCCTTCTCTTTCTCTCTCTTTTTTTTATCATTAGAATGATGTATTCAATGAGACTCAAGCCTCTTAAAATGCAGTTTGTAAAGATGCTTCAGAAAGTTTTGTATAAGAAGAACTCATAGACTTGTTATTTGAATGTATAAGAAGAGAATCTTCTCTTATTATCTTTAACTTTATTTTTATTATTAAAAAACACAAAGAAAAATCAGGTTAAAAAAATAAATAGCAAACCCTAATAGAGCACACTCTTGTTTAACTTATATGCAGAGTACATCATAAGTAATGCTGGGCTGGATGAAGCACAAGCTGGAATAAAGATCACCAGGAGAAATATCAATAACCTCAGATATGCAGATGACACCAGCCTTATGGCAGAAAGCAAAGAACTAAAGAGCCTCTTGATGAAAGTGAAAAAGGAGAGTGAAAAGGTTGGCTTAAAGTTCAACGTTCAGAAAACTAAAATCATGGCATCTGGTCCCATCACTTCATGGGAAATAGATGGGGAAACAGTGGAAACAGTGACAGACTTTATTTTGGGGGCTCCAAAATCACTACAGATGGTGACGGCAGTCATAAAACTAAAGGACGCTTACTCCATGGAACAAAAGTTATGACCAACCTAGACAGCATATTAAAAAGCAGAGATAGTACTTTGCCAGCAAGGATCTGTCTAGTCAAAGCTACGGTTTTTCCACTGGTCATGTATGGATGTGAGAGTTAAAACATAAAGAAGGCTGAGTGCTGAAGAACTGATGCTTTTGAACTGTGGTGTTGGAGAAGACTCTTGAGAATCCCTTGGACTGCAAGGAGATCCAACCAGTCTGTCCCTAAAGGAAATCAGTCCTGAATATTCA
Organism: Tragelaphus eurycerus; assembly: GCA_935064755.1. Lineage (NCBI taxonomy): Eukaryota > Metazoa > Chordata > Mammalia > Artiodactyla > Bovidae > Tragelaphus > Tragelaphus eurycerus. The sequence continues at coordinate 23,635,037 of CAKXYN010000023.1, forward strand.
TTGGAAGGACCGATGTTGAAGCTAAAACTCCAATACTTTGGCCACCTGATGTGAAGAACTGACTCATTTGAAAAGACGCTGATGCTGGGAAAAATTGAAGGTGGGAGGAGAAGGGGACAAGAGAAGATTATGTGGTTGAATGGCATCACCGACTCAACAGACAAGAGTTTGAGCAAACTCTGGGAGTTGGTGATGGACAGGGAGGCCTGGCGTGCTGCAGGCCATGGGGTCAAAAAGAGTTGGACACGACTGAGCGACTGAACTGGACTGAACTGAATAGAGCACAATTCTGCAGTGTAGATGGTTTTTACTTTCAAGCCAATAAAAAGAAGAAAAAAAGAACTAAAAAACTGTTCCAGAGAAAATAAGCAAAAGGAAAAATTTCAATTAAAGGTAATATATATGATACTTGATTGGATCTCGAACCAAAAAAAAATTAATTTTCTTATTTTATTATGAGGACATTAGTGGGATAATTCTGAAATTTGAATAAGGTCTGTAGAGTAGATCATAGTGTTGCATCAATGTCAACTTTATGCTTTGAAAATCATTTCATGGTCATATAAGAGAAAGTCATTTTTAAAAAGAAATACATAGTGAAGTATTTAGGAGCAAAGAAGTATGATGTCTATATCTTACTCTCAAATGTGTATACAAATGTGTAAGAAAATGTGTATACAAATATAGCTTTAAATATGTATGTGTTATATATATATATATAACCAAATAATAAAGCAAAAGAAGTAAAATATTATTATTGGGGAATTATGAAACTTTTCTCTGTCCAAAATTATTTCAAATTAAAGTGTTGATTTTTTTTTTTTAAAGTAATGGGAAGATGAAACAAAAGTGATAAAGATGAACAATTAAATAAATTGAAATTATTCTTTCAGCGTGGAGCAAACTGTAAGAACCACATGGTGGGTCGACAAGAAAAAAGGAAGTAAAGTTTTAAACAGGAGAAGACATATTTTAGTTCCTAAAATTAACAAAAGAACTGAGGGATTTACCCAAGATGTGTTTAGGAGGTAGGCAAGTATAGTTAAAGGCAGCAATTGGAGAAAATAAAAGCATTTCACTTTTGTGCCCCGAGCTCAGATTGTTCAATGCATGAGTCTTGCTCTATGACCTTACCTGGAATCTGGAAGAGAATCCTGAAAACAGAGGGCTGAAGAAAAAGAGGATATAGAATCTATTTCTTCACAGGTGTTATAGCAGAGGGTGGTGTAGCCGAGGAGATGCTGCTTTCAGGAGTCAGAATGCCAGGATTTACGTTCAGCCCCCGCTTTGCCCTTGGCTCTGGAGACATCACTCAACTCACTGGATCTTGGCTCAGTTATCTATAGATTCAGAAGCAGTAAACCAGAGACTTGGAAGTCCTCCATGCTTTAGGGGCTAGTTTTTTGTTAACCTTTCTGTATGTTTGTTGTTGATGTTTATCCTTTTCAACCGTTTTGAGTCATGAGATTAGCATCAGCAGTGGAAGAACACAGACTTCTGTTTGCTGACCTACTTCAGAGAGCCTTTGGTGTCTCCTGGTTAAAAATAATTTGCTTGGCTCCAAAAAGATGGTTGTGAAACTTTTTGACAGGACCTTATATGGAAGGACTCGACTGTGGTTAGCCGGTTTCAAACGGTGCATGTTGATGTTGCTGAAGACAAACTCTTTCCAGAATACTCTTGTAGAAAAAGGCTGCTGTGTCGCCTTGATTCTGAGTTCAGTCCGATTCCTGCAGTGACTTTCAAAGACGATGACCTTCCCAAATCCCTCCAGCTCTTATCCTCCGGCATCCAACTCTGCGTTCTTTTCTTGTTTACTCCTCACACTTCTCTCTTCTTTCCCTCCCTCTCCCTCCCCGCCCTCTGCCTCTCTCCATCTATTTTCTGTTCCATTTACTTTCACTGACTATTCTACTCTCTGGAAGAATGCCTAGGGTTCACTGTCTTACAGACTTTCAGTAAGCAGAAGAGTTTTATTGTGTCATTGGGGCTAATCTAGCTAGTTGATGGAACTGCTGAATCTGTTAAACCTGTAAAATGTCATTCTTGGGATTATGTTAAGCCTTGTGATTAGTTAATAAAAACCATTACCCTGCAAAAAGCCTATTCGGCAATTGTGTTCTCATCTTCAGTGTCCCACCTGCCCCCTCTCCCCACATCGCCCTCCTCCTCTGGCTGCTGCTTAGGGCAGGGGTCCATATCCTGGTACCTTTGCCCTGTGAAGGGAAAGTGAGAGTCATTCAGTCATCTCCAAGTCTTTGCCACCCATGAACTGTAGCCTGCCAGGCTCCTCTGTCCATGGGATTCTCCAGCCAAGAATACTAGCCCATATGCCTCTGCCCTAGCAGATGTCATAGTGTCCGATACTCAGCAATGATGCTGGATTCAGAAAGAGACAGGGAACTAGAAACAGTAGGTGTGCCAGATAGAAATATACACAGGCAGATTGGAAAGGGAAGAATGAGAGAAGCAGGAGACTCAGTTCATTTGATGGTGACTATCTAATTTTCCTAATGTGCTTCCTGATTTCCCTCCCCCTGCCCCCACCCCCCCACTTCTTCTTCTTTGTCTGGCCTTTATCTCTTTTCACACCTTTTCTAGGTGCTCTCATAGTTCCTTTCTCGTTGGGTATTCCAGTGACCTTATCCTTTCCAGGCCTTTCCACCACAAGACCCCCACTCCACCCCCTCTGCTTGGGTAATACGCACTAACCTGGTAGCTCTTCCCAGGCACAAGGATATTTGCATTTTCAACTGGGTTTCCCTGACTTTCGGATCTTTTTAGAGACCCAGCAGTCAAGTAAGGGTTATCTGTATTTAAGAAATCACCCATTGTGATCCATTCTTGTTTGGATGAAAAACTGTAGTGTTTTATTCATTTGGCTGACAGCTCTTGGCATTTGGTTTTTATTCAATGTCATCATTTGGTAATGTTATTTTTTAATATTCCTGACTGGCTTTAAAAAAACAATTAAGGACTTTGGAAGTATGAAACAGTAATCAAAAGTCAGTATTTTTAAAAATTATGAAATGGAAATGAGGAAGAGCCTAAATAAATAGTGGCAGATGGTGGAGGACTGGAAATTAGAATGATGGAGAAGAGAACAAAGGAGCCTTAACCAAGGAAAAGAAACATCTGTGCATATTTAGTATCTTAATTCAGGTGGATGTCAAGGAGTGTCAGCTGTGAATGAAACAAGGGAAGCGAGATTTCCTCATTCATATATCACTAACCATTAGGGAAATGCAAATCAAAACTCACATCTCTTAGGATGACTGTTACCAACAAGACAAGAAATAACATTTGGCTAGGATTTGGAGGAAAGGAACCCATGTGCACTGTTGACGGGAATGTAACCTGGTGCAGCTAGCATGGAAGGAGATTCCTCAAAAAAACTGAAAGTAGAAGTACCCAGCAATCCTACTTCTGTGTATTTATCCAAAGAGAATGAATACAGGATGTTAAAAAGATAGGTGCTTTCCCATGTTCACTGTGGCCCAAATATGAAAATAATTTAAATGTCTGTCAGTGGATAAATGGACAAAGAAGATGTGGTATGTACTCATTTGGTGGAATATTATACAGCCACGAGGAAGGAGGAAGGAGGACAACCTGCCATTTGTGGCAACATGCATGGATCCTGAGAACATTATGCTAAGTGGAATAAGTCAGAGAAAGACAAATATTGTGTGACATCACCTATATGAGGGATATATGACATAACCCAAAGCCACATATTCAGGTCTTGGTCTCAAAGAGGAGCCAGACAAGATACATAAACACAAGGAACACAAAGATTGAGTCCTAACTGTAGCCAGGTGGAGATGGGGGAGAGTTTGCTTCCTGGTACCTTGGTCCATGTGCTTCGTAGGGTCTCACTCCCACCAAAAGCTTGTCTCTACTCCTGAACACCTTCCTAAGCTTCCTTTTCGAGGGAGGGCAGAGTTGAGCATCATGCCCATCCACAGCCAGAAGATACATCTCTTTCTTTAGCTAAGTTTCCATTAAGGAGAAGTTACTGCATGATTTGATTGGCAGTTCAAAGAATAAGCAGAAGTCTGAAAGTCAACTCATAGCAGATCTGGAGTCTGCAGGGACCACCAGTGTCCCCGTAAAAGTTAGTAGTAGCCTCTTATGAAACATTCATTGGGATTGTGGTTTTGAAAATGACAAATCAATTTAAAGTAATGTTTCTTCTGGTAGACGGAGAAATGCAGCTAGCCTCACACCCACCCCAGGCTGACATTTCCCTGAACCTCCTAGCTTCATCCTTTCAGTGTGTTGCAAATGTGTGACACAGATGTAGCAGAACTGAACGCTCCCACAACGGTGCCAGATGCTCTGAAAGGGCCGGCACAGCAGTCCGCATGCCCGACATAAATAAAGCATCAGCGACCACAGGACAACAGAAGGCATAAAGGAACAGAGATGCACACAAGAGTCAGGTTTTGTAGGATCATCTCTGAGTGGATGCAGCTATTGGCTTAATCATTTTTTCCCAGACCAGGGCTGAACGGTTGAGTAGGAAGCTTTGGGAAGCCCCTAGCAATCAGGCAAGGACCCCAGACATGCAGAACTTCCAAGCAGCAAACACAGGCTGTCTTGCTGGGGAAATAGTTTTCTGGGAGGGTTAGGAAATGAATGGAGGGAGAAGCAGAAAGCGAAAGAGAAATGGATAAGGGTGTCCTCTTTTTCAAAGTGAAATCCTCAAGTCTCAGAAAACTTTTCCTATTCGAACTGTGGTGCTGGAGAAGACTCTTGAGAGTCCCTTGGATTGCAAGGAGATCAAATCAGTCAATCAGTCCTAAAAGAAATTAACCCTGAATATTCATTGGAAGGACTGATACTGAAGCTGAAGCTCTAATACTCTGGTCACCTGATGTGAAGAGACGACTCATTGGAAAAGACCCTGTTGCTGGGAAAGATTGAGGACAGGAGGAGAAGCAGGTGGCAGAGGATAAGATGGTTGGATGGCATCACTGACTCAATGGACATATGTTTCAGCAAACTCCGGGAGATAGTGAAGGACAGGGAAGCCTGGCATGCTGCAGTCCGTGGGGTGGCAAAGAATCAGATAGGACTTGGCGATTGAACACCAACAACTGCATTTAACTCTAAATCCATAGAGGGTCATGGCTCAGGCAAAGTCTAATGGCACCAAGCATGATGTTTCACAGGTAGGAGGAACCTACTGAAGGTATTGAACTATTTTTTATCTTTAACTTGATTATTTCTTTCTTCCTTCTTTCCTCCAAATCCTGAGTTCTCCTTTAACATGACTTCGGTTTCATGAAATCCTAACATCTGATTAGAAGTGGAAAGGCAAGCAGAGAAGACAGAATTATGTAAATTGAAATTAGTATAAATAGTAAATTTGAAGACTTCCCTGGTGGCTCAGGTGGTAAAGAATCTGCCTGCAATGTGGGAGACCTGGGTTAGATCCCTGGGTTGGGAAAATTCCCTGGAGGAGGGCATGGCAACCCACTTCAATATTCCTGCCTGGAGAATCCCCATGGACAGAGAAGCTTGGTGGGCTAAAGTCCACGGGGTCACAAAGAGACTTTCACTTCCAGTCAAGACGAGATGTAGAAAAAAGAGGACAAAATCCATGAAACGATGATTTTCAGAAATTGGACATAAGCAGAAGAAAGTGATTCCTGAGAAAGGAGAAACAGACGAGGTTAGCCCACCATCACCTGGAGGGGAGGGCCATCAGGTAGAGCCAGGCAGGCTCTCTGAGTTCACAAGAAGGTGCTGGGAGGACGAGGAAGTCCGAAGGGCTGGAGTTCTCTGGGCAGAGAACCAGAGAGGCAAGAGCTCCACAGACAGAACTCAAAATCTGCAGAGGGCCCCCTCGCCTCAGCTTGCAGAATGCTGATCAGCATCTGCACATGATGAAACTACCCGCGGCCAGGAAAAGAGCCACGAGAAAGGATTACAGAGAATAGCTGCTTCAGCTCACACGGGACCAGCCATGATTCAGGCAAAAAAGTGGAACCGTTGTCATTTATACCACATCAGTTGGGGTGGAGCGGGTGGAGGAGGGATGGAGTAGGAGTCTGCGTAAGCAGATGCAAACTATTATATATAGGATGGATAACTATGATCCTACTGTATAGCACAGGGAGCTATATTAATATCCTGTAATAAAAACCATAGTGGAAAAGAGTATTAAAAGAACATATGTGTGTGTATTTAACTGAATCACTCTGCTGTACAGTAGAAATTAACACGGCACTGTAAATCAACTATAGTTCAATAAGATAAATTTAAAACTTATATTATCAGTTTAAAGACTCATGTAGTACTGACTTAGTAGTGAAAAAAACTTCTAAAGGGGATCTGCTTGGACCCAGTCAACAAAGCTAAAAGCAAGCCACAAAAGGATCCAATCCTTTTGAAGGAAATGAATGGCATTCCAGAACAAAGCTCAGAAATATATATAGTAACACAAAATATCCAGATTCTAACAAGGTAAAATTCAAACCATTATTGTTATCCAATCAGAAAGTACTAGACAGGCAAGGAAATAGGAAAAGATGATTCAGTTGCAGAATGGAGGTGGGTGGGTGGGGAGGCATTTGCAGCTCTGATACTTAAGGAAGAAATAATATTATATAAGAAATATATAAATAGATATATTTGTATAGAAGAAATAATTCTATACAAACTCATCAATGAAATTCCAGATGAGGGAATACTCACTTATTTATTCTATGAGGCCAGCATCCCTTGGATACCAAAACCAGACAAAAATATTACAAGAAAGATGACTAACATCCATAAGAATATAGATGTAAAAATCCTTAACAAAGTTGTAGCAAATTTAATCAAACAATATATTAAAAGGATAACATGTCAAGTCCAAATGGGGTTTATTCTAGAAATACAAGGTTGATTTAATGTTTGAAAATCAATCAAATAATTCATATATTAACACGCTACATGGTCACCTCAATAAATGCAGAAAAACTACTTGGCAAAATTCAACATCTGATAAAAACTGATATTCCTGATTTAAAAAACTGTTTACAGACTAGAAATAGAAGGAAATTTCCTTGACCCGATAAGCAGCATCTACAAACCACCTACAGCTAACATCATACTTAGTGGCTACAGACTGGAGTCTTTCTGAGATCAGAAACAAGGAAAAGATGTCCACTCTCACCACTACTATTCAACCTTGTACTAGAGGTCCTAACCAATGCAATTAGAGAGGGGAAAGAAAGAAGAATCTTTTAGATTAGAAAGGAAGAAGGGAAACAGCCAGGAGCAAAAATTATTTAGGAATATGAAGAAGCTTTGCTATACGTGTGTATGTGTGCTAAAACTTTTCAACTTATATTTTAAACATGTACTGTTTCTTTTATATCCACTATACCTAATAAAACTAAATAATTAATTTCCTAAATTGTTCAATTAGGAAAAATAATATTATTTGTGTGTGTGTGCAGCCTTCTACTTTTCAAAGAAATATTACTTTCATTTCTGATTTTCCCAAGACTCTTGGGGAGTTAGGAGGTGGGGTAGTGCTGTTTGCATTATTCAGAGGATGTCTGATCTCAGAGAGGCAAAGAATCTTGAAGTTCCCATGGTCAAACAGTGGTAGACCCACAGTTAGAATCCACTGGAACAATCACAATACCTGCGCTGTTCAGAATACAAGTCTCAGGGGAAACATTGCAGTTGACTTGTTGGAGATTCCATTAGCCACATTAAACCAATAAATCTCTAACATCATTGATAATAGGTTTAGAATAAGATCAAAGTTACAAGTGATAGTTTGAGAGGATTTTCAATCACAAAATGCAAAGTACCTTACACTCCAGCCACCCTGATGAGTTATTGGATAGTTTATTGATCAATTATGTTGGGTAATCATTGTAAATCTGGAAGCTGTAGGACAGAGAACCTGTGTAATGGCACCCAAGTCATTCCCAATAAAAGAAGGAGTGCAAAAAGTAAGGTTTTCTTTGTGACTAACACACTCTCCTTGTGACTCTCAGATTCCTAGCAATGCTCTTATTCTTAACGATGGAGGCATTTTCTCTCCATGTGTATTTGAGTTTTTCCTTTATCTAAAACATCTAATAGACAGTAAAGGACAGGGATGGCCCCTGTAGTTCAAAGATCTACACTATATCTGTAAAAAGGTTTGAATATATATAGGAAACATAAAATCCCAAGTCCTGCTTTATTGCTCCCCAGCCAGGTTTCTTGGACAAGACTTCACCTGAGCTCCAGCTTTCATGTTGCATCTAAAGAGGGCAGATTGTTATGAAGGAATATCTGAAAGTGACCCTGTTGCCCTTCCAATCAGTCTTTCTAGGAAATGAGGGCTAAAGTAGGCAAACAATACAATCATTGTTTTTATTTTCAGTTTTCTACCGGAAACTGGTGTGTTTAACTTGTGAACTAGACAGTCTATTCATCCCTTGTCGTGGCCTCCCCTTTCACCAATCCGTCTCAGTTTGAGAAGGATGAGCCCCATTTCGCTGTCTGCCCTCTTCTCTCACTTTACTGGCTGTGCAAGATTCCTAGCTGCTTTTCAGTTCCTCCCTTGAACTTTAATCGTTCAAGGACATTTCTGTTTCCTTCAGTGCAGTGTAAGCACCTTGAAAGCAGTATTACATTTCACTCAACTGTCTCCAATACTTCGGCCACCTGACATGAAGAGCCAACTCATTGGAAATGATCCTGATGCTGGGAAAGATTGAGGGCAGGAGGAGAAAGGGGAGACAGAGCATGAGATGGTTGGACAGTATCACTGTCTCAATGGACATGAATTTGAGCAAACTCCGGGAGATAGCGAAGGAGAGTGAAGCCCGGCGTGCTGCAGCCCAGGAGGTCACAAAGAGTCGGACATGACGTAGTGACTGAACAGCTTCTGGCTCATCACACAAACCTCTCTCCTGGCTAATTCATAACACTGAGCAGATATGAAGATGGGTAAGAGAAAAGAATGCAACAGATAAAATGCACAGCTGTGTGTCCATAGCTTAGATTACGAAATGGCGCATTACCACGACCTTGGGGATCCCACCTGTGTCTCTCACCAGTCCCATCACTGACATTGTTTAACTTAATCAAATTTAAAGTCACATAATATCTTAACCGGGGAAGGCAATGGCACCCCACCCCAGTACTTTTGCTCGGAAAATCCCATGGACAGAGGATCGTGGTAGGCTCCAGTTCATGGGGTCGCTAAGAGTTGGACACGACTGAGCGACTTCACTTTCACTTTTCACTTTCCTGCATTGGAGAAGGAAATGGCAACCCACTCCAGTGTTCTTGCCTGGAGAATCCCAGGGACGGGGGAGCCTGGTGGGCTGCTGTCCATGGGGTCACACAGAGTCGGACACGACTGAAGTGACAGCAGCAGCAGCAGCAGTATCTTAACAATTTTGCTAGATGATACAAGGAATTTGGAACACCATAACTTTGCATACTCCTTTTTTGTAGTGCAATTTTATCTTGTTTTTTTAAATCCTACAGAGTTGATTGATACTATTTTACACAGCCATCATTTACATAGGTTTATCCCTCCTTGTGCTCCCTCTTACATCTCAGATCTACATTTGAAGTCCCCTTCCTTTTCACGAAACACTGCCTTCAGAATTTCATTAACAAAAGTTACTGCTAGAAGGCACATCCCTGGTGGTCCAATGGTTAAGACTCCCAGCTTCCAAGGCTGGAGGTGTTGGTTCTATCCCTGATTAGGTAACTAAGATCCCCCAGGCCTTGGGGCATGACAAAAAAAAAAAAAAAAAATATATATATATATATATACCAGCTGGAAAAGTTTTTATTGATCTGAAAATTAGCTTATTTTACTTTCATTTCTGATAGATTTTCCTTTTGCTAAAAATACAATTCAAGTTGGCATCTGTTTTCTCCGTGTGTGTGCTAAGTCGCTTCAGTCATGTCCGACTCTGCAACACTATGGGCTGTAGCCCACCAGGCTCCTGTGTCCGTGGGATTCTACTGCTTCATTGAGTCTATTTCTGTTTTGTAAACAAGTTCGTTTGTATCATTTTTTAAAGATTCTTATTAGGTTATCAATATCTTTAGTTATTTTGTAGCCCAGCAGGCTTTGTTGGTGTAAGTGGAAGAACTGGTCAGGGTATCTTGTATCCAGACTGTTGGAATCACAAACTTCTGTCTTTTCATTGTTATCGCAACAGTGATCATGTGTAAACATAGTCTCATTTACAACGATGGAAAAGATGTTTGGGAAAATATGCTTCCGTTTCTTGTCCCCATAGTAAAGTTCTTGAGAGAGGGGGAAAAACAACATAATCAAAGAACCAAGGTACAAAGGATTAAAAGCAGGCAAGTGGGAGGTGGGCTGTACTAACTCCTGAGCCGGAAGCAGTGAGCTCCCCTCAGTTGGATGGACTTCTGTGGTCAGGACAGGTGCATCTGAAGAGGCTTGGGAGGATAATGCTGGGCATTAGCAAGGCTCTAAATTTAGATCTCTTTCCAGAAATGACACCCATTTAGATGGGGTTCTTAGACCCATCAGATACTGTTGATGAAAACTAATTGTTTGGAAACTCATTTTTCTAGGTGTCTGCATCAGAAACTCTATAACTCAACATGGATTATTAGATTTGTATTTCTGCCTGAAAATCCAACCAAATTTGAATGTTTTGCTTCCTGGTTCAAAGCTTGAACTTTGCTCTTTTCTTTGAATGCCCCCAAACGGTAGATTAATATTAAATATTAACCAACTCTGTATTGCTTACATTTAAAAGTGTAATTTGATAAGAGCTTTTCTCTAAACTATCTAGTGAATGCACTTCGACTGTGAATGAATTCCATGAATATGTGTTCTATTCAGCAATTAGTAGAATCTGAAAGAAATAATTTCTTCTCTGTCAAGCCGTTTCCACTAGATTGTCAAATCTTATTGATTTGACTTCTGTATGTAATTTGTGGCTCCATGTAATTTGGGCCTTTGGGTCTCTTTTCATTTAATTTTAAAGTCTTCTGGGAATCACTTCTCTCTTGTCATGCATTACTTGAGAGCTATGCAGAATAATTTTCCATTTCGATGAATGGACCAGGTAGGGAAGACAGTTAGGAAGATTCCAATCTCTACTAAACACTCTTCACACCTGGAGAAGAGAAAAATAGAATATGTGTTTCTTTCTTGGCATTTTATAATTTCTCCCACATGTATTAGCGGCAGTTTCTTAGCCAGATTTATTAATTTCTCATGAAAATCCAGTCAAAATATTTTGATCTTACCAGTAATCTTTCAATATTTGCTGTTCTTTTAATAAGCCCGTATGACTGTTTTGATAAGTGGAGATGAAGGATTGTTCTGAGACAAATTCACTTTTACATGTTTTTTATTTTCAGATTTAAGACATGAGTTTGAGCAAATTCCGAGAGATAGTGAAGGACAGGGAAGCCTAGCACGGTGCAGTCCATGAGGACACAGAGAATCAGATATGACTTTGCAACTGGAGAACAAGACTATGCAAATAAGTGTATGAGGGACTTCTGTGATGCTTCAGTGGCTAAGGCTCCACACTCCCAACGCCAGGGGGCCCAGGGTCAGCCCCAGTCAGAGAACAAGATCCCACGCCAACGCCAGGGGGTCCAGGGTCAGCCCCAGTCGAGAACTAGATCCCACGCCAATGCCAGGGGGCCCAGGGTCAGCCCCTGGTCAGAGAACTAGATCCCACGTGCTGCAACCATGATGTAACAAAGATGGAGCATATAAGTTCACATGACGTAACAAAGATGGAGCATTTAAGATCCAGTCCAGCCAGGTATTAAATATTTAAGTAAAATATTTAAAAATGATAATAAACATAAAAATAAAGTGCATTATATGATAAAGTCTTTCAGTTATAAATATAATAGTTAATATACTGCTGCTGCTAAGTCGCTTCAGTCGTGTCCGACTCTGTGTGACCCCATAGACGGCAGCCCACCAGGCTCCCCCGTCCCTGGGATTCTCCAGGCAAGAACACTGGAGTGGTTGCCATTTCCTTCTCCAATGCATGAGAGTGAAAAGAGAAAGTGAAGTCGCTCAGTCATGTCTGACCCTAAGTGACCCCATGGACTGCAGCCTTCCAGGCTCCTCCATCCATGGGGTTTTCCAGGCAGGAGTACTGGAGTGGGGTGCCATTGCTTTCTCCAAATAGTTAATATATTGTTTAACTTATTCCTAACTGATAATCAGAATTTTTACTGATAGTTTTTGATTCTACTTGTGAAGATCTGCAATAGAAAGAGGTTTGATCCTGAATTCGAGCTGATGTAATAGGTCTCTGAAGTTAGCTCATAGAAACGTTTAAACAGTGTTAGTCGCTCAGCTGTGTCTGACTCTTTGCCATCCCATTGTAGCCCACTAGGCTCCTCTGTTCATGAAATTCTCCAGGGAAGAATACTGGGGTGGTAGCCATTCCCTTCTCCAGGAGATCTTCCCTACTCAGGGATCGAACCTGCATCTCTTGCACTGCAGGAGATTCTTTACCATGCGAACCACCAGAGAAATCACAAAATATGCAGAATTTTAAGTAAAAGTAAGACAATAGTGTATATTTGCATATCTCAGCTTTCCTTTTCTTTGTCAAAGTGTTAGTTCCTCAGTCGTGTTCAACTCTTTTCAACCTCATGGACTGTAGCCTGCCAGGCTCCTCTGTCCACGGCACTCTCCAGGCAAGAACACTGGAGTGGGTTGCCATTCCCTCCGCCAGGAGATCTTCCCAACCCAGGGATGGAACCAGGGTCTCCTGCATGGCAGGCAGGTTCTTTACCATCTGAACCACCCGGGAAGCCATAGAAACGTTTAGTACCCCTGTTATTTCACTAGGGGGAGCTGTTGGTCCTTCATTACTCAATGAAGCAGCGGAGGAATCGGCCGGGTCTGTGAGGCTCCTTTCTGATTAAGTGTTTCATCATGTCAAGCTCCGCACAATTATGAACAAACTCTCTTAATCCTTCCGAGAGGCAGTAAAGAAGCTCCGAGAAAGAAGCTGATAAACTCAATCCGATACCTTGGAAACTTCTCAAGTATGTTCAGCTGGCTTCAGGCCCATCATCAAATATTAACTTCTCCAATACAAAAAGTAAAAATTATAAAAATTCCATACAAGGAACTCATTAAAGTTGAAAGCCATGGTAGGTCGAAAGGGGCATAGTAAATGGTCTCAAAATTGCTTATTAAAGAAAGAACAGTCATGAAAATGTTGTCAATTATCCAGGTTTTTCTTTTTTTTTTCCCTATTCAGTTCAAAGAATATGGATATTCCTAACCCTCACAGCTTGAGGATATGAAAGAGTTCCTGTGCTTACCTAGATCTGAATTTCCAGTGGCTTGCTAGACCATTCTGTCCCTTCGAATCTTAGTTCTGGCTTCTTCTGGGGTCCAAATGATTACAAGAAGCGGGGAGCAAACATTCCCCCCCACCCCACCCCTTACGCCTGGCACAGCACAGAGCCTTCACTTCCAGGATGTCACTCCAGTACTTTGGCCATGTGATGCGAGGAACTAACTCATTGGAAAAGACCCCGATGCTGGGAAAGACTGAGGGCAGGAGGAGAAGGGGGTGAAAGAGGATGAGCTGGTTGGATGGCATCATTGATTCCAGCGACATGAGTTTGAGCAGACTCCAGGAAATAGTGATGGACAGGAAGCCTGGTGTGATGCAGTCCATGGGGTCTCAAAGAGTCAGAGATGACTGAGCAGCTGAACAACAAAACAGTTTCTTTACAATGTTGTATTAGTTTCAGGTGTAGAGCAAAGTGAATCAGTTATACATACACATATGTCCATTGTTAAGAAGATTCTTTCCCCATACACTACTGTATATAAAGTAAGCAGCCACTCCAGTACTCTTGCCTGGAAAATCCCATGAGCCTGGTTGGCTGCAGTCCATGGGGTCCCTAAGAGTCAGACACGACTGAGCGACTTCACTTTCACTTTTCACTTTCATGCATTGGAGAAGGAAATGGCAACCCACTCCAGTGTTCTTGCCTGGAGAATCCCAGGGATAGGGGAGCCTGGTGGGCTGTCGTCTGTGGGGTCGCACAGGGTCGGACATGACTGAAGCGACTTAGCAGCAGCAAGGACCTACTGTACAACACAGAGAACTCTTACTTCTCTTTCCTCTTTTCTTTCTGTTATCAAATTCCAGCTCCTCAGAAATACCACCCAGATAATCTGCTGATAAGCAGACCAAGTTGTCTTTCTTCTTATTGTGGGGGCGAGTGAGGCAGGGCCTGGGTTGGGAGGGTCAGAGAATCAGAGGGAGGAGGCCAAAGCCGGGATCCTCACTGAGATTCTGATGTCTGGTTAAGGTGGGTTTTCACGTGAAGGAATCTTGATGAAGGTCGGGTGAGCGCACCAGCCTCACCATTAGGACTATTCGACACAGCAGGCAAAGATTCAGAGGCAGGGGTTGAAAGTGACTCGGGGTGTTAATTATCTGCAGTGTTCCCTGTTGAAAAGCCGATGGTCTTTCAGGAAGATATGGGAAGACCAAGGAATCTGTAGCTTTCTGAGCAGGCGTTTCTTGGAATAGTAAACACAACTCAGGAGAACAGTGGAGTCACGTCGATGCAATGAGCTGGGCTGGAGGAGACAGATAGATCCTCCTGAGACAGTTTGGGTCTCAATCCCCCAAATTGAGACAGTGTGGGTCTCAATCCCAGAAGAGCCTGGCATGGAAGAGCCTGGTTCCGACAGGTGTGTGGTCCCCAGCACCTTCTCTGCACTTATTCCACAGGCATCTGGGGCTGTTTACCCAGTCTCTGGGCCCAGGAAATAACTCAGCCTTGCATTTTACGTTATCAGATTGTCTCCTGAGCACTCAGAGAACCTGAGCATTCCTAGAGTTGGAGGTCACATGAGAGAGGCTGCGGTGAGGAGCAGGGGTTTCTAGAAGCTCCGGGAAACAGCAGACTAGTGGGAAGGTGCATGCATGCTAAGTCACTTCAGTCATGTCTTTTGTGACCCCATGGACTGTACCCCTCCAGGCTCCTCTGTCCATGGGATTGTCCAGGCAAGAATATTGGAGGGGGCTGCCATGCCCCCTCCAGGGGGTCTTCCTGACCCAGGAATCAAGCCCACCTCTCTTCTGTCTCCTGCAGATTCGACCTGCAGGAAAATCTGTCTCACAAGCAGGTTCTTTACCACTAGTGCCACTTGGGAAGCCCAGCGTGCAGATACTGAGTCCTGAATACACACCAGCCCTCCTTACGTGAACTCAGGAAGAACTCTGCTTTGTCCTTGGGGAGAAAGCCTAGGAGAAACACCCAGAAGGGACCAGAAAGAAGCCTCCTCACTTCCTCTCTCAGGGAACCTCGAGGAGCAAAGAAAGGAACACCTGCTCTCCACCTACTACCATCCCTGGGGGGAGAAAGTTCTAGAGAAGCACTGACAGTGGTATCAGTGGTATAGTCTCCAAGTTGGCACGGCTTTGGTGGCAGTTCCAGATGAGAATCTGGAACTGTCTTCCCAGGAGGCCCTGGTGGGGGAGTGCTGAGTGGTGTGCATGGACCAGGGGTGCAGAGCAAGGAGGCCTCCCCCAAGAGGGTCTGGAGGAGCAGGTGCCCAGCTGCCATGCAGGTGAAGAGAGGCCCCCGCTTCATGGTAGGGTGAGTCTGAAGACCTCAGGGTCCTCGGCAGTCCAACCCCAGGCTCAGGGATGCTAGCTCTGTGGTCCTCAGACAGTCCTGGCAACCCAGGGACCCACCTGCCCCTCAGTGGCAGCATCCATCAGGAACCAGCCAGAGGCCAGAGATTCCCCCCAGCAACACGTCCCCTGAACCCACGTTAGCTCGACTTTGCCTGGATCAAGTCCGCAAAATGCCCACAGCCTCCCCAATCCCACTTGACCTTAAAGAACATTCTGGAAAGGACAAGTTGGAGTGAAAAGACAGGATGCTCTTGAGCCATTGCAGGTAAATCACCTCAAGCGCATGAGTTGGACATATCATTTAGGACCATGTGACCACAGTGCGGGTCTAAGCGCATGAGTTGGACGTATCATTTAGGACCATGTGACGACAGTGCGGGTCTCTCTCAGGCCTCCTGGGGACCACAGTGAGGAACCTGCGGGCTCACTGCATCTCCAGGGGAGTCTCCTCTGCTGGAAGGGATCAAGTGTAAAGGGAACAGAGGAAAAGACGAATATTTCCTCCCAGTGAAGCTCCTACTCATTAAACTTCAGATCTGGTCTCTGTTTAGAGGAAGTATTAACTTTCTTTGAAAAATAAAGTAAATAGTAAGTAGCCACATAGTAATACATTAAAGCTTGCTTATAAAACCCTCACCATCAAAAATCAGGTTTGGATCAGGTTAAAAACATTTATCTTCAAACATTGAAATGATATGTGCAAGATGTCTCTACACACCTAGACATTTAAATACTGGTCGTTGCTTTCTTTTTTATAGTCTTTCTGATCTTTTGTCACTCAGCAGGTTATTGCTGTAGTTTTGTTCTTGTTTTTTGCTTTATGGTATAGTTAAAAAAATTTTTTTTTCTAAAACTACTCTGGGGTAGCACATACAGAATATCTCATAACGGTTTCAGAGCACGGTCTTGGGCAAAATAAAGTCATTGCAGGTTAATTAAGAAATTTAGAAAATTCTTCCATGGACATCTCTCTGCCCTGAGAGGAAGGGTTATAATTAAGATAGATTCAGTGTCATTAGGATCATTTGAGATGCCAGCTTTTCAAAAACTGAAGATAATAAAGTCAGTAGGGAGAAAACGCTCTGTGTGCTTAACTCATTTATGGAATGAACTGACCTTGATTGGGACAAGGAAAAGGGAACTTTTTGGCTCTGCCCACTGTCTTCACACATGCATGGTTGATCCCTATTTCCAAGGTCTGGGTATGCCCCTAAGCTGATCCTATCACTTTCAAGGATTAGAACCATCTCATATTCAGACCTTGAATATGAGAAGGTCAAGGTCAAGACCCTTGTGACTCACAATTAAGTCTGCTATTCAAGTCGAAGCCTCCCACAGCTCAGGCCTGGTGCTTTGGGAACTCAAGGGGCAGGGCCCAGAGGCAGGATGGAGCTGGGAAGGAGGAAAGGGCTGCTCTGTGAAGCTCTCTCTTGTGGCCTGCACAGGAGGAGGGTCCCAGGATGAGGACTAGTCCCGATAACTGCTCCCATGGGTCCTTTGGGCTCAGACACACTCAACCTGGGACGACTGAGGCTGCTGCTCCCTGAAGGGACAGATGGACCTTGAGTCCAGCCTGGGACGCAAGGACAGGAGAATAGAGGAGGGGTGAGGCCAGGGCAAGCCTTCCAGGCCAGGCTCTGGGGGCCAGTAGGCACAGGGAGGACCTTGTATTCACTTCCTAGGACTGCTGTCACAAAGCCCCAGACCCTTGGGGTGGGGCTGGGGGTGAGGGGGGCTTAAAACAACAGAAAGGTATTGCCCCTCAGACCTGGAGGCCCAAAGTCCAAAACCAAGGTGGCCCCAGGGCACCTGTGTGTGCAGGGGACACTTCCTCATCTCCTGCAACTTCCAGTGTTTTGGGGACAATCTCTGGTGTCCATCCCTGGGCTCTTGGCCACGGGGCTCCAGGTGCTGCCCCTGTCATCACACTCCTGTGTCTCTCCTCTTCTGAGAATGTTGGACCCCATTTTTCCTTAAGCAATTACATCTGCAACGTCCTTCTTCCAAACCAGGTCACATTCAAAGGGACTGGGGTCAAGACTTCATATGTTTCTTGAGAGGAGACACAGTTCACCCCGCAAGAGACCTGGAAAGCCCTTGCCAGCTCCTCATAGCTTAGTGTTTAGGTGGGAATGTCAGAGGGGGCCCTCTCGGTCCGTCCTCTGCTTGGTTTCTGCCTTACAATCAGCCAACTCCCACTGACTGTGCACTCAAGCTTCCAGAACCTCCTGTTGGGCACATGCAATGGCCTCTGTGGGCCTCCTCAAGCCTTTCCATACCTCCACTGAAAGAATTCTTTATGCTTCAAGCTCAGCAATGCTTCCTCTGCTGGGCCTTCCTTCAGCCTTCCACCCTCCACATTGTCTTCCAGCACTCACAGTGGGTGGGATCCTGTTAACTAGCTGTCATCCATGTCAATCATCCCCTTTGGGTTCGGGGCCCCCTATGTGATAGGATTGTCAGGATTGGTGGCTGAGTTCTCCACTAGATGCCCTTCCACCCCACCCATTAGTCCCTAGTCTGCTCATGCTTGTGCTCAGTTGCTTCAGTCATGCCATGGAATGTAGCTCGCCAGGCTCCTCTGCCCATGGGGATTCTCCAGGCAAGAATACTGGAGTGGGTAGCCAGGCCTTCCTCCAGGGGCTCTTCCCAACCCAGGGACTGAACCTTCATCTCTTGTGTCTCCTGCATGGGCAGGTGGGCTCTTTAGCACTGAGCCACTGGGAATGGAGTAAAATGCTGCATTTGACAACTGGTCAACATTTATTGGGAGGAAGACTTGAGATGCCAGGATGTCTCCCTCCCACGGGGCAAAGGGAAGGCATTGAGCCTTGGCTCTGAGTCTGTCTGTGGCTTCCAGAGTCAGGCCAGGTGTCAGCAGGTGGGCCTGGCGGGTGGCTGATGAAGGGTGTAGGTGCCCAGAACGAGAGTTCAGGGACTGTGCCCATTTCAGGGCAGCAGTGGGGTTCTGAGGAAAATAGAGGTAGATGGGAGGGAAGGGAGAGAAGGAAATTCTTGGCGTGTCCTGCTGGAGGCGACAACAGCTCTGCAGTCGTCTGGGAATCCCCAGGAATGGACTGAAGGTGGGGATGTTTTTGACAGTGGACCGTGTTCTCTGAGTGCTCCAGTGTCAGGAGAGAGTGTTGCTTGTGTAGTGACAGTCAGACTGTTGTTGTTGTTCAGTTGCCCAGTTGTGTCGGACTCTTCGTGACTCCACGGACTGCAGCACACCAGGCCTCTCTGTCCCTCGCCATCTCCCGAAGTTTGCCCAAGTTCATGTCCATTGCATTGGTGATGCCATCCAGCTGTCTCATCCTCTGATGCCCTCTTCTTCTTCAAGACAAATGAAACGGCACACTCACACCGTGATCTTGTCCAGGAAGTCACACGTGTTACATTTGAACTGATGCTTGCTTTTGAATTGTGGTGCTGGAGAAGACTCTTGAGAGTCCCTTGGACTGCAAGGAGATCAAACCAGTCAAGTTTAAAGGAAATCCACCCTGAATATTCATTGGAAAGAATGATGCTGAAGCTGAAGCTCCAATACTTTGGCCACCTGATGTGAAGAGCTGACTCACCAAGACCCTGATGCTGGGAAAGACTGAGGGCAGGAGAAGGGGGCGACAGAGGATGAGATGGTTGAATAGCATTACTGACTCAATGGACATGAATTTGAGCAAACTTGGGAGATAGTGGAGAACAGAGCAGTCTGCATGCTGTAGCCCATGCTGCTGCTGCTAAGTCGCTTCAGTCGTGTCGGACTCTGTGCGACTCCGTAGACGGCAGCCCACCAGGCTCCCCCATCCCTGGGATTCTCCAGGCAAGAATACTGGAGTGGGTTGCCATTTCCTTCTCCAGCTGTAGCCCATGGAGTTCCAAAAAGTCAGACACAGCTTAGCAAATGAACAACAACATTTGAATAACATTTGAAAACCAGCTCAGTGTGTGGGTTTTTTCCTGCTAAATGGATATGCCGCGCCATCTAGTGGCGCCCTGGACAAACTGCCCGTGGTCTGGAACAGGTTCTCTTTTCCATCCAAACTCTTGTACTCTGTGTGCGCATGTGTCCAACGTAATTGATGCCAGATTAGGATAAAACTCTAATGAGAAAAGACTTTTCGGTGGCCATGATGCCTTTCATTAAAAAAAAAAAAAAACTGTTGGGAGGAGAGAAGGGAGGAAACAGGGATCTTTGGCAAGAACAACAATTTATCAATGAATAAATATTGAATGTCCATGGTGTACCAGACTCTGGGCTGTAGCGGGGTCGCAGCACAACCTGCCCTCCTGGGAAATGCGCAGTCATGTGTGCACATCTTCACATTTCCGAGGATCTGTTTCACACGTGTGCATACTCAGAAATTACAGAGAGAGAATCCTGAGTCTATCCAGTTTTCGAGAACACTCAAAAATCTGTTGTTCTTTGATATACAGGACTTCCTCCCTTTCAGTTTTTCAGTTTTGAAGATTAGTGTTTTCTGAGCCATCCTGACGGCAGGCTCACTTCAGTCCCCACCCCACTCCTTGCCTGCCAGTGCCCCCTTGCAGGTGTCCTCAGCCCAGGTCCCTGGAGACTTGTGACTTTTTAAAATGGAATATTATTTTCTCTTTTAATTAACTTTTATTGGATTATAGTTGCTTTACAGTGTTGCATTAGTTTTGAGTGTACAGCAAAATGAATCAGCTATACATACACATATATATTCCCTCCCTTCTGGATTTCCTTCCCGTTTAGGTCACCAGAATGCATTAAGCAGAGTTTTTATGTTTTATGCTTGCTTTCAAAATGTAAGGAATCCCGTTAGGATTTTTCCATCAATTGAAATAAATAAGCCATACCAGCAGAAGGACATATACATATAAATGAAATAGATAACCTATCGTTGGGCCTATTTTAGAAGTGAATATAAAATGACTAAACTTATTATTAAGGTGAAGGCGATGGCACCCCACTCCAGTCCTCTTGCCTGGAAAATCACATGGCCGGAGGAGCCTGGTGGGCTGCAGTCCATGGGTTCGCTAAGAGTCCGACACAACTGAGTGACTTCACTTTCACTTTTCACTTTCCTGCATTGGAGAAGGAAATAGCAATCCACTCCAGTGTTCTTGGCTGGAAAATCCCATGGACAGGGGAGCCTGGTGGGCTGCCGTCTATGGGGTTGCACAGAGTTGGACACGACTGAAGCGACTTAGCAGTACAGCAAACTTATTATTGGAGAAGGCCTTGTGTTTTTGTTTCATTTTGCTCCCTCATTTAATTTAAATATGCACAATATTTAATAGAACATTCCAGATAATAAAGTAGGGGGCTTGTCAGGACTCAGCCCCCTTACGTCACTTAACGTTTGGTCCCCTGTAGATATTCCTAGAGAGATGCAGGGTGCTTCATGGATTGGAAGACTTAACTTTATTAATGTTGATTCTCCTATAGTTGCTCTAGAAAAAAGATTGTTCCATGCCAGTCAGTGTTTGAGGAGCTTTGTGGAATGAGGAAAAGAGAGGTGCTCACTTTTTCTGTAAATCTTAAAGTGTTCTAAAAATGCAAACGGTTTCATTTAAAATGTAACTGTTCAGAAAGTGAAAAGACAAGCATATACTGGGAAGAAAATGCTTTTAAAGCATATCTGCTGAAGAACTGACATCCAGAGTACATAAAGCACTTTTACAACTCAATATTAAGAAGATACCCTGAATAAAAAAAGACAAATGATTGAACAGACATGTCACCAAAGAAGATATATAATTGGGAAATAAGCACATGAAAATCTGTTGGTTATATCATATCACGCGTTGTCATTGGCAAATGCAAATTAAACTACTTTGAGTCCCACCACTGGAATCCCTGGTATTAAAGAGTGAGAATACTGACTGTAAGCGAGGATGTGGAGCAACAGGAAATCTTGGAAATCAGAATTGTTGAGGGGAACGCTACCTTGGAAGCACTTTTTCAGCTTCTCAAGTCATTCTCACATCCCCGCCCGTCACTCAGCAACCCTACCCCCTGGTTCTACTGGAGAAATGGCGATACATGTCCACGCAAAGATTTGTACTTGAATAGTCACAACAGCGTTGCGTGTGGGAGCCAAAGATCTGTCAGCTATTCGAACTGACGAGTGAATCTTACTGGAGGCAGGTGGAGGCATCACTCGGCCACATGAGCCAAAGGCCACTGGGTCACGAGGCGTCGTGGAAGGGTCTCAGGGCGTTAGGTCAAATGAAAGAAGATACACAGACCTCAGGCTGTACAATTCCACACATGTGATGACTTCACAAAAGCCAGTTCAAAGTAACATAGAGCAGAGCAGTTGTTTCTGGAAGGTGGGGAATGAGCTGACTGCACAAAGACAGTAGGGAATTTGGGGGGCAGTGAAGGAAACGTACATCGTGAATGTGGCAGTGGTTATAGGGCTGTTTACATTTGTCAGTCTTATCAAATTGCATACTTAAAATTGTTGGATTTTATTTTAGAGGTATAGAGGTATACCTCAGTAATGCTGATTAAGAAAAGAACTGAGTCATGAGCCTTATCTAAGCCAGACCCTGGAGAACAGAATAGAATTCCCTAATGGATCTAGATTTATCAAGATTCATGCCCAGGATGGGGACGAACCCACCTTCCCTCAGACACAGACCATGTGAAACCCAGTTAACTGGGGGTTTGTTAGCAAGAACAAAGGTGGAGTTACAGCCAAGTTTGTCTTCTACCCAAGGTCAGATCTACAGGCTTCAGAGAACACTAACATCCTTATTCAAATTAATCATATATAATCACCTTGTATTTCAACTCTGGCCTTTAGTGACT
Organism: Tragelaphus eurycerus; assembly: GCA_935064755.1. Classification (NCBI taxonomy): domain Eukaryota; kingdom Metazoa; phylum Chordata; class Mammalia; order Artiodactyla; family Bovidae; genus Tragelaphus; species Tragelaphus eurycerus. The sequence goes on from CAKXYN010000023.1 coordinate 23,657,498, forward strand.
AGGTCACTACCCGTAGAACCATTCCTAGAGATGCAAAGTGTGTAGATGTAGAAGTGTTCGTGGCTCATTCGTGTCCAGCTGTTTGTGATTCCCACGGACTGTAGCCCGCCAGGCTCCTCTATCCATTGGATTCTCCAGGCAAGAATAGATGTTACTGAGCAACAGTTATTCAATGAAAAGACACATTTTAAGAAAATCTTCCAGCTCTTTGAGCTGGCACTTTAAGAAAGAATGGATTAAGCTCACCTTGAATGAGCTGTGACATTGTGACCAACACATGTGATGTGGGACCTTCCTGAAACTTCTCTTTTCCTTTCCTTCATTTGGGTTATTTTGTTTTCAGTCCTTGGCTGCTTGGCCTGTCCTGTTGGCTTTGAAGGGAGGACATTTTTGGCCAAACTCTCAGAGAGGAAAGACATAGGCTGCTTTGCTCCTGAAAATTGTTTATTTTTCCCCATTACATATGTTTTATTTCCATTTCTGATGTCTGTACTGAAATTTAAGAAGCCAACCTACACCAATGGTTCTCATTAAAACTGACCTGCACTGGTCCTTGCTGCTATCCAGATTTGAGGAACAAAGCTCTTTTTGAGTGAATATGGGACTGCGCATAACTGACATTCTCTGTGGGTGATGAGCTCCTGGTCATTGTCAAAGAATTTGGGCATCAGCTGACCGAGCTCTAACACAGCTGAGCCACCTGATATGTAAGGAAGACAATCTGGTAGAAAAATAATCAGTGCCTTCTTCTACATTCTTTAGGTCCTAAATACCTTCGGAATGTAAGTAATCAAAAACCAAACAAACGTTATCTGAAGAGTCCCTTTTCTTCCTAAAAGCCCTCCCCAAGTGACCGACGTGAAGCTGGACACTCAAGAATCTCTTTGGTTAGCCTGGTCACTTGGAAAAATGTAGTGAAAAATATTGTCTGTTATGCTGGGAATTCACACATAATAAATCCATCCTTGAATGTATTTACATTTAAATGTGTCTCTTTGTAGATAAATATGCAGGCTTCATTTTGTGAGAAAATGAAAACCATGTAGCCCGGGGCATTTTTGTCTCAGTTATTAGGAAACCTGAAGTTAATCCTCTGAAGAGTCATAATGATGAGTCCATCTTAGGCACCTATTAAGAGCTGATATGTTTGTTTTTTTCGAACCATCTGGCACACGCCCAGCCTTGGAGACCCAGGAGTAACAAGACTCTGGTCCCTTCTCCTACTTAAGGCCTTTCTGGTCCCTGGTGAAGTCCCCACTGCACACTTGAAATGCTAATACTCTATCTCGGGGTTAACTTGGAGAATGTCTGGACTGAAAGGAAAAGGACTTTTTCATCCTAATAGGAAATAGAGTTTCCTAGATTGCCAGGGGTATCAGGAGACCCCCACGCTGCTGTGATATAAGGCTGTTAACAGCCTCCTCCATCTACCCCACTATCTTTCAGAGAGTGACACTGGCTGTGCCTTGATCTTGCTTCCCTCCACCACACCTGACCTCATGACCCAGCTCTGTCTCTCCTGTTTCCCATTTCATTCTACACGCCCAACTGGGGTCCCTATACCATCCGTGTACCACGCCAGTGTTCTTGTTATATGTCTTATGTCATAGGAGAATCCGCCAGAATGTCTCTGCGGTTGTCATTAGCAACTTTTCTCCAGTTATTTCTGGTTCTCCTGCACTTACAGGCACAGGGCCAGACTCCACTGAGGCTGATATGACCCGGTGACCGAAGTGCTGGCCTGTGACTTCGCTCTTTGGCAGCCTCCGTGATTGTGGAAGCAGGTGTCGAAATGAGGCCTCCGTCAGCTTGGACCCCTGAGTTAAAAAAGGGAACAGCCCACTGCCAGCCCACCACCATCAGTCAGGAAAGATACCTTGGTCATTTTCTCCTCTGAGGTTCAGGAGTTGTTGAATTGTTACCATACAACCTGGCGTATCCTGATGATATGGCTTTCCCTGTGTTTGTCAATTTTTCTGTTTCACAGTATTGCATAAACTGTTCACATCCTATATTTTCCTGGAGCATTCAGGACATGGTTTGTATTCATTTTTTCCCCCATTTTTTTGGCCTTATTATCCATCATTATTCTTACTGACTGCAACAGCCAAGTCCAAGAACTTCAGCATCCTCGACTCCCAGTTTCACCCTCCTTAACTTTAGAACTTTTTTCTTTGTATTAATCAGCATGCTACAGGCTCACGTCCTGGAATTCATTATTCTAAGAAATATACACTGGGACTGAGATTACACAATCAAACCTATCTTCTACATTCCAAACTCCCGACCCCTCTGCCTGGATCCATCTGGGTTAAGCCGCCCAGGCATTTTGTGCCTGTTTCCTCACTTTCGCTTTCCACTTTCATACGTTGGAGAAGGAAATGGCAACCCACTCCAGTATTCTTGCCTGGAGAATCCCAGGGACAGGGGAGTCTGGTGGGCTTCTGTCTGTGGGGTCGCACAGGGTCGGACACGACTGAAGCGACTTAGCAGTAGCAGCCTCACTGGAAGATAAGCTAACAGCCGTGCCGGATGGGGTTGTTGTGGGGATTAAATGAGATCATGCACAAAAGCCCCGGGTCAGCGGCTGGCCCACTGCGAACTCAGTAATGCCGCCGGCTCTAATCATGGCTGTTACTCCTATGTGCTGTCGACAACTGCTCTCTGCCACGTGTTAGACTCGCTCTTTATCCCTGTTACTTTGGGTATGCTATTCTCATTCTTTTCATACTGTTCGAATGAGAATATCTATGCCCCAACCAGTAACGCCGAAGAAGCTGAAGTTGAACGGTTCTATGAAGAGCTACAAGACCTTTTAGAACTAACACCCAAAAAGGATGTCCTTGTCATTATAGGGGACTGGAATGCAAAAGTAGGAAGTCAAGAAACACCTGGAGTAACAGGCAAATTTGGCCTTGGAATACGGAATGAAGCAGGGCAAAGACTAACAGAGTTTTGCCAAGAAAATGCACTGGTCATAGCAAATACCCTCTTCCAACAACACAAGAGAAGACTCTATACATGGACATCACCAGATGGTCAACACCGAAATCAGATCGATTATATTCTTTGCAGCCAAAGATGGAGAAGCTCTATACAGTCAGCAAAAACAAGACTAGGAGCTGACTGTGGCTCAGACCATGAACTCCTTATTGCCAAATTCAGACTGAAATTGAAGAAAGTAGGGAAAACTACTAGACCATTCAGGTATGACCTAAATCAAATCCCTTATGATTATACAGTAGAAGTGAGAAATAGATTTAAGGGCCTAGATCTGATAGAGTGCCTGATGAACTATGGAATGAGGTTCGTGACATTGTACAGGAGACAGGGATCAAGACCATCCCCACGGAAAAGAAATGCAAAAAAGCAAAATGGCTGTCTGGGGAGGCCTTACAAATAGCTGTGAAAAGAAGAGAAGCGAAAAGCAAAGGAGAAAAGGAAAGATATAAACATCTAAATGCAGAGTTCCAAAGAACAGCAAGAAGAGATAAGAAAGCCTTCTTCAGTGATCAATGCAAAGAAATAGAGGAAAACAACAGAATGGGAAAGACTAGGGATCTCTTCAAGAAAATCAGAGATACCAAAGGAACATTTCATGCAAAGATGGGCTCGATAAAGGACAGAAATGGTATGGACCTAACGGAAGCAGAAGATATTAAGAAGAGGTGGCAAGAATACACAGAAGAACTGTACAAAAAAGAGCTTCACGACCCAGATAATCATGATGGTGTGATCACTGACCTAGAGCCAGACATCCTGGAATGTGAAGTCAAGTGGGCCTTAGAAAGCATCACTATGAACAAAGCTAGTGGAGGTGATGGAATTCCAGTGGAGCTATTCCAAATCCTGAAAGATGATGCTGTGAAAGTGCTGCACTCAATATGCCAGCAAATTTGGAAAACTCAGCAGTGGCCACAAGATTGGAAAAGGTCAGTTTTCATCCCAATCCCAAAGAAAGGCAATGCCAAAGAGTGCTCAAACTACTGCACAATTGCACTCATCTCACACGCTAGTAAAGTAATGCTCAAAATTCTCCAAGCCAGGCTTCAGCAATATGTGAACAGTGAACTTCCTGATGTTCAAGCTGGATTTAGAAAAGGCAGAGGAACCAGAGATCAAATTGCCAACATCCGCTGGATCATGGAAAAAGCAAGAGAGTTCCAGAAAAACATCTATTTCTGCTTTATTGACTATGCCAAAGCCTTTGACTGTGTAGATCACAATAAACTGTGGAAAATTCTGAAAGAGATGGGAATACCAGACCACCTGATCTGCCTCTTGAGAAATCTGTATGCAGGTCAGGAAGCAACAGTTAGAACTGGTCATGGAACAACAGACTGGTTCCAAATAGGAAAAGGAGTACGTCAAGGCTGCATATTGTCACCATGTTTATTTAACTTATATGCAGAGTACATCATGAGAAATGCTGGACTGGAAGAAACACAAGTTGGAATCAAGATTGCCGGGAGAAATATCAATAACCTCAGATATGCAGATGACACCACTCTTATGGCAGAAAGTGAAGAGGGGCTAAAAAGCCTCTTGATGAAAGTGAAAGTGGAGAGTGAAAAGGTTGGCTTAAAGCTCAACATTCAGAAAACGAAGATCATGGCATCTGGTCCCATCACTACATGGGAAATAGATGGAGAAACAGTGGAAACAGTGTCAGACTTTCTTTTTCTGGGCTCCAAAATCACTGCAGATGGTGACTGTAGCCATGAAATTAAAAGACGCTTACTCCTTGGAAGGAAAGTTATGACCAACCTAGATAGCATATTCAAAAGCAGAGACATTACTTTACCAACAAAGGTTCGCATAGTCAAGGCTATGGTCTTTCCTGTGGTCATGTATGGATGTGAGAGCTGAACTGTGAAGAAGGCTGAGCACCGAAAAATTGATGCTTTTGAACTGTGGTGTTGGAGAAGACTCTTGAGAGTCCCTTGGACTGCAAGAAGATCCAACCAGTCCATTCTGAAGGAGATCAATCCTGGAATTTCTTTGGAAGGAATGATGCTAAAGCTGAAACTCCAGTATTTTGGCCACCTCATGCGAAGAGTGGACTCCTTGGAGAAGACTCTGATGCTGGGAGGGATTGAGGGCAGGAGGAGAAGGGGATGACAGAGGATGAGATGGCTGGATGGCATCACTGACTTGATGGATGTGGGTCTGAGTGACCTCCGGGAGCTGGTGATGGACAGGGAGGCCTGGCGTGCTGCGGTTCATGGGGTCGCAAAGAGTCGGACACGACTGAGCGACTGATCTGATCTGATTCTCATTCTAATTTTATTTATTCTAAGTGTGTTAATTTCTAAGTCACCGTATCTATTAAATCCTATGACCGTACTGATCTCTTGTGAGTTAGCTTCATGAATCTTGACCACGGCACCCCCAAACCACTATTTCCTTACCCTGGAGTTGATGGCAGGCTTGAGAACATCCCCAGCAAAGACCAAGGCCCCACTGAGCTGACCAAACCACAGAATTGTCCGGAGGAAAAATACATGGTTATTGCCCTAAGCCATTATGTTGGAGGGTGATTTGTGGCCATAGCAAAAACAAACTGATATCCATTTTAAAGACTGAAGGCTGGAGAAGGGGACGACCGAGGATGAGATGGTTGGATGGCATCACGACTCAATGGACATGAGTTTGAGAGAACTCCGGGAAATGGTGAAGGACAGGGAAGCCTGACATATCACAAGAGTCGGACACGACTTAAAGACTGAACAACAACATGCATTTTAGCCGTGTGACTTGGAACAAGTTTGCTAAGCTCTCTGAGCCTCTTATTGTTTTACCCTTGAACTGGACATAATACTGACTTTGCGCATGCGCGTTAAGCAGCAGGCACCGTAAACATTCAGTAAAGCGGGTGTCACTCATCTTCCCTACGGCTCCCTCTCTCACACAGAGAGAACGGAATTCTGTCTCAAATTTCCAGCTGTGTTTCTAACATCTCCCTCAGACTATCTCGTAACATCACAATTACAACAAACAACTGGACTTGTGACTTCCTCTCCCAGTGGCTCACCTTCCATCTAACCAATTTTTTTTTTTTTTTTGCATTTTCAGAAAGAAAAATTTAAATCTCCAATTTCCTTGCTCATCTGTATCCAATTAGTTACTCAGTCATGTTCCTTCTTTTGAAATCTCGTTTCATCTTCTTTCTTCTGCATTCCCACTGCCCTCCTCTCTGCTCTATCCTCCCCACCTCCCCCACGTCTTCCCCCCAACCCAGTCACTTGTCTTCTATTTCTCTTGCTTCCACTCTTTCTGTTTACTTCCAGAAGATAGATTTTCCTAAGTAGGACTTCACTCTTGTTTCTCTGATTAAGAATCTATAATTCCTTCTCATCATTTCTGCTTCAAGATCAAATTCCTCACCTGGGTTTCTTCCTACACACTGTGGACTCAGTGCAGCAACCAAACTGACTTCCAGCTTCTCTCCAAGTGTTCTGAGCTAGCATCTCAAGCACAGATGGGGAGGCAAAGATTAAAATGCTGATGCTCTATTTGAGAGGTGAAATCCATGGCAACAGAGGAGAGGAAAATGCAGAGAAAAGGGGGAGATGTGACATAGAAGAGTAAGGCATGAAATGCTGATTCTGCTCTGGATGAACCAGAGGAGCTCATGGGGGTCGGGTGGGGGGCTTGGAAGGCATCTGAATGCCAGGCTTATCCGAGCAGAGATGAGGACCCTGGGGCCTCCTGCAGGGACTGGTAGAGAGAAGCAGGAGGAATTCTCCGTCTTGCTTATTTGTCTTCTATTTCTCATCAGTCAGAACTCCTAAGAAAAAGGTCCATGCCTCTTCCACCGTGACCTTGGGCACAGGATGTAAGCTCAGTTCATGATTGGTTCCCCAGGTTTTGGAAGATGAGCTGGTGAAACAAAGATGGAGCGAGTGGCTGAAGGTTAGATCCCTCTTGTGCTGTAGTTGGTGTCCGCTGTTCTGTTCAGGTCGGTGGTCTTGACCTTGAGCCTGTGGCCAAGCATCTGGAGTTCTCTAGGTTCCCACACATCCTCCAAGCCTTGTCCTCCAGGTTCCTATGGATTCTGTGACCCCCACTCTTCCCACCCCACAAATACCTCCCCAATTACCTTGCCCTGTTTAAGGTGGCCAGAGTCAGCTGGCATTGTTTGTAACTGAGAGCTCTTTTAGCCCTAGTAGCTCACATTGCCTTTTGCCACCTGGGGATGTTTAGAAAACTTTGAGATGATTTATATGACATGTCAGAATAATGCAGGAACTGCACCAGTATTATTACATAGTGTTGAATGCATCAACATCATTGTAATTTTCAACAAGTATTTGTTTAATTTCAGACACTATGGCAAGTGTTAAGAGAAAATAAAACAAGAGGGGCAAGAATTCGTTGTTTAATGTGAAAAATAAGTTAATAAAATTCACAGATCCATTAAAATGGAGATTGCATTACAAGGTACGTTGGTGGCACAAAGGAGCAATCAGTCTGCAAGCATTGAAGCAATCACAGAAGGCTACCTGTGGGAGGGGATGTTTGAGTTGGGTCTTGAAGGATGGCTAGGAGTTCAGTGAGAAGAAAAAGGAAGAGATGATGGGCATCCTAGCCAGAGGGAAATGCAGCTGAGCCCTGAAAAGATGGGATCAGTCAGTGGGATGTTAACGGTTTCCAGAAGGTCCTGAGATTGCTGGGCAATTCTGAAGGTCAACTTTACTGACTGTGGGCATGGGTTGAGGAGCTCCTGGTCGGTGTAGTTCTCCAGTCTTGTTCACTGGCCATGATGCAGTCCTAGAACAGAAATTGAAGCAGAACATCTGTGAACACAGATGTAATGTCTCCTTTCAAGATTTGTTAACACCTGGTAGCTGTTATTACTATTGCTGTCATTATAGGTAGTAATTATGTCTAGTGGTCTATATTGTTTTCCAGATTTTACAGAGAAGAAACACCGAGGCTCAGAGAAGCAAAGTAATCTGTCCAAGAGTCATAGCTCATGTTGTCCAGAAACACAATTCTAATTTTAGATCTTCTGACTGTCCAGTATACGGCATTGAATTAACTACTACAATGACCAGAATTAACTACTTCCTGAATCCTATAAAGGATCTTTTAATGGAAGGATACTGTCTGTTTCACCCCAAATCCTATTTCTTAGTATTGGTGTCTTCCTAAAATGTGAAGATCGTCTCTGCTGCCAGATCACTGCAAGGTGTCTAAGTCATTTGACTAGCCACTGGCTTCCTGATGAAAGGTATGTAGGGATTGTGACAAAATGAGCAAAGGTGAGGATCTGGGGGTAAACAAGGAGAAAAGAAAGGCTCTGGGAATGGAAAGTGCAGAATATGGAAGAATATCTGCCTCCACGTGGAGTGAGCAGGAGGAGAACTTAATAAAAACAGAAGGAATCAACATAACAGTGATGGTTTATAAGCATCTTCTCCCAAACTAGGGCAGGTGAAAATGACACACGGCAAGTATCTTCATAAACACCATTTCCTGATGAAAAGTGTTACATACAGGATGGATAAGCAAAATCTTACTGCACAGGACAGGGAACAATACTCAACATCCTGTGATAAAACATAAGGGAAAAGAATATGAAAAAGAATATACCTACATGTATAACCGAGTCACTGTGCTGTACAGCAGAAATTAGCACAACATTGTAAACCAACTATCCTTCAATAAAATAAATTTTAAAAGAAACGGACATCTACTTCCTAATTTTCAGATACTTTGTGTCCAGCTTTACCAAGTCACGTGTGCTGCTAACCTTGATTTCCAAATCTAACTTTCCTGTTGGAGGTTTTGTTGTTACAAATATCCAGCAGGCAAAGACACCCCACGGAGTCTGGGGGACAAATGTTGTTTACATGTCCTTGTGAACAGCTGTCTCCCAGACACCCCCCCACCACACCAATTGGGCTTCCTCTTCCTCTGTGAGAGAAAAAAAGATACTTGCAAAGTTCTCTAATGACCAATTCTCTGCCAAATTTTTTGAAAAACATATTCTCTTTGGGTTTTGCTATACTGGTCACTATTTTCCATTAACCTCTTTCTACTACTTGGCTTTCAGGAACATATTTTCTTCTAGCTTGCCTTTCCCCTCGGAGTCATCTCTGCATCGTCCATGTAAACAAGAAGATAAATAATGGTTTATCTCTTCACGTGTCCAACAGCCTTTTATAAACCTGTGCTGACAAACTGGCCCATCTTCATGACAACAGCTGTACAACATTGCTTCCTAATCTTCTGATGATGGTGGTGAACACAGTAATTGAAGAAAATAATTATTGGATACTTACTTGATACTGGGCACTATGCTAAGAACTTGCTTCTCATCTTTTGATGTAGGTCTTCTACGTGTCCCCATTTTACAGATGAGGAGACAAAGCTCAAGAAACTTAAATAATTTCCCAAAGCTCACTCAGTCAAGTAAATGTGGAAACTGGAATTTGTTCCTGTATTTTTTTTTTTCAACCATGATTTTTTGTGTATGAGATTGCTGTGAAAGTCTATTTAAATGTATTTTTTAAGTCATGCTTTGAAAACTCAGATTTGCAGTGTTTTAAGAAACCATTAAAGCACTGTTTTCCAGAAGTTTGCCCAAACTCGTGTCCACTGAGCCAGTGATGCTACCCAACCATCTCATCCTCTGTTGTCCCCTTCTCCTTTTGCCTTCAATCTTTCCCAGCATCAGGGTCTTTTCTAGTGAGTCAGCCCTTCGCATCAAGTGGCCAAAGATTTGGAGCCTCTAGAAAGTATTCCAGCCTCTCGAAGCCTCTCGAATTCTTGGACTCAGGGTCCCATTCCCCTGTCTTTCAAAGTTGTTTTTGGCAGAGTGGGTTTCTGTCACACTGAATTTCTCTGACTCCCTTGTCCCCACTATTTCACTCACAAGGACTTCTGGGACTACTCTGGGCTCAGCCAAAAAAATTAACAATAATCGCCTCATTTCAAGATCCTTATTTGTACAGAGAAATGCATGGATCCTAAATCTGTATAACAGAATGAATTTTGGTAGAGGTTTGTAGCCATAAAACCAACATGCCAATCAGGATACAGAACATTTCTAGGACCAGACTCCTTTTTTGTCTTTTTCCAGTCAATCTTCACTCTCTCCATAGGCAACCACTGTTTTCCTTTGATTAGTTTTGTCTGTTGATAAATGTCACAGGAATTAACTCTTTTGTGTCTGGCTTCTTTCACTTAGTATCAGTTCAGTTCAGTCACTCAGTCGTGTCCGACTCTTTGTGACCCCATGAACCACAGCAGGCCCAGGCCTCCTTGTCCATCACCAACTCCCGGAGTCCACCCAAACCCATGTCCATTGAGTCAGAGATGCCATCCAACCATCTTACCCTCTGTCGTCCCCTTCTCCTCTTCCCTTCAATCTTTCCCTGCATCAGGGTCTTTTTAAAAGAGTCAGCTCTTTGTATCAGATGGCCAAAGTGTTGGAGTTTCAGCTTCAAAATCAGTCCTACCAATGAACACCCAGGACTGATTTCCTTTAGGATGGACTGGTTGGATCTCCTTGCAGTCCAAGGGACTCTCAAGAGTCTTCTCCAACACCACAGTTCAAAAGCATCAATTCTTCAGCATTCAGCCTTCTTTATAGTCCAACTCTCACATCCATACATGACCACTGGAAAAACCATAGCCTTGACTAGTTAGACCTTTGTTGACAAAGTAATATCTCTGCTTTTTAATATGCTGTCTAGGTTGGTAATAACTTTCCTTCCAAGGAGTAAGCATCTTTTAATTTCATGGCTGCAATCACCATTTGCAGTAATTTTGGAGCCCCCAAAAATAAAGTCAGCCAGTGTTTCCCCATCTTTTGCCATGAAGTGATGGGACTGGATGCCATGATCTTATGTTTTCTGAACGTTGAGCTTTAAGCCAACTTTTCCACTCTCCTCTTTCACTTTCATCAGGAGGCTTTTTAGTTCCTCTTCACTTTCTGCCATAAGGGTGGTGTCATCTGCATATCTGAGGTTATTGATATTTCTCCCGGCAATCTTGATTCCAGCTTGTGCTTCTTCCAGCCCAGCATTTCTCATGATCTAAAATGGCAACCCACTCCAGTACTATTGCCTGGAAAATCCCATGGACACAGGAGCCTGGTAGGCTACAGTCCATGGGGTCGCAAAGAGTCGGACACGACTGAGCGAAGGCAATCAATCAATCAATCAATCACTCTGCATATAAGTTAAATAAGCAGGGTGTCAATACACAGCCTTGACGTACTCCTTTTTCTATTTGGAACCAGTCTGTTGTTCCATGTCCAGTTCTAACTGTTGCCTCCTGACCTGCATACAGGTTTCTCAAGAGGCAGGTCAGGTGGTCTGGTATTCCCATCTCTTTCAGAATTTTCCACAGTTTATTGTGATCCACACAGTCAAAGGCTTTGGCATAGTCAATAAAGCAGAAATAGATGTTTTTCTGGAACTCTCTTGCTTTTTTGATGATCCAACGGATCATGGCAATTTGATCTCTGGTTCCTCTGCCTTTTCTAAAACCAGCTTGAACATTTTCAAATTCATTCATGTTGTGTGAGTCAGTGGTTCATTCTGTCTTATTGCCAAGTTTATTCCATTGCAAACATTCCATTTAACATTTTACTTTAATTTTTTTAAAGTCTTTATTGAATTGTTAAAATGTTGCTTCTATTTTATGTTTTGGTATTTTGGCCAAGAGATGTGTGGGATCTTAACTTCCTGACCAAATCACTGGTCTGCCAGGGAAGTCTCAAAATATTCGATATTTTAGAATCCATTCTTCTGGTGATGGACACGTGGCTTGGTTCCAGTTTGAGGCTATGAATGAATAAATAAAGTTATTGTAAAAATCCTCACTTAATCACATTTGAGACTTTTCATGCACAACGAACTCCTAGGACCCAGCCATTAGGACATACACATCTCTGTTGTTGTTCAGTGGCTCACTCGTGTCTGACTCTGAGACCCCAAGGACTGCAGCACACAAGGCTTCCCTGTCATTCACCATCTCCTGGAGCTTGCTCAGACTCATGTCCATTGAGTTGGTGATGCCATCCAACCATCCATCCTCTGCTGCCCCATTCTTTTCCTGCCCTCAATCTTTTCCATCATCAGGGTCTTTTCCAATGAGTTGGCTCTTTGCATCAGGTGGCAAAATATTGGAGCTTCAGCTTCAGCATCAGTCCTTCCAATGAATATTCAGGGTTGATTTCCTTTAGGATTGACTGGTTTGATCTCTTTGCAGTCCAAGAGACTCTCAAGAGTCTTCTCCAACATCTCTGGGGTGACACTATTCTGCCTCCATCCCTAATCTGTCTACTCTGTCTACTGGACCATGCACCCCTCACTCTTACCAAAGGCTTAGTCTCTTAATCACCTTATTTCTACCGTGGGACTTTAAGCAGTTTAGTTTATACTCAGCCTCTTTAGCTTTGTCCTGGCCCACACTCTGACACCCTATCCCAATTTTAGTGGCCAACCTCTTATCTCTTTCCTGGAATCACATCTCCCACTTTATACTCCAGCTTGATGCACGGATCCCAGTATGATGTTTCTGTGTCCCAGTCCCTGCCTGGGATCTCAATCCCTTTAGAACTAAAGGACAGCCTTGCTTACCCCAACCTCCAGAGAAACGGTCCTGGCCCATGTTCTGGGCATCACTGGCTGGGTTCCTGCCACGTGGCTGTCTGTCCCAGCAGGAAAACATCTGCCAGGCTATGCTTCCTCTTCTTGTCTGTGATCATACTTCTCTGAGACTGGCTCCAGCAGCATGCCCAGCCATGACTAGACCCGGATCATCTCCTCTGTAGGAGCCATCCAGTCTAGCCCAGGATATCTCAAATGTTGTTGCATGTTGGGCTCACCTGGAGAGACTTAAAATATCTTAATGTCCAGACTCCTCCCCATACCAACTGAATCTGAATCTTGGGGGATAGAAACGAACATCAGTATCTTTTCAAACATCTCCATCAATTCCAATGTGCAGGCAAGATCAAGGACAAGCAAGCCAGGAACTTCTGTTCAAGGTGCACTTTGCCTACCAGCAGCATGAGCATCACCTAGGAGTTTGTTAGAGGTACAGAAATTCAGCCTCCAACCGCAGCCCTATTGCACTGGAATCAGTATTTTAACAAAACCCAAGTGGTTTTGAAAGCTCTGATCTGGCGCATCCCTCTCCGCCTGAACTCTTATTTCTGAAAATGTTCATAATCAAGCTGGGTTTTATCTTCTTTTAATTGAAAAATATAGTCATATTATAGAAAAATTGAAATAATAATTCATCTTTCTTGAGCATTTACCATAAGCTAGGCAGAGTGCTGGTGACTGACAGACATTGGCTCATTGAATCCTTATGAGTAAGTTTCTCAGCAAAACTTTCCCCAACTGCCAGATCAAGGCTTGGTCTCGAATTCCTTATCTCAGTGACCCTTTAATAAACTTATTACATTTATGATTTTAGCTTACATTTTTTCCTGCCTTAACTGCCAGACAATGTTCCACAGAGATGAGAACCTGTCTTGTTTAAAGGTGAAGCCATAGAACCTGGTACCTAACAGGGACTATAAAAATATTTGTTGAATGGATGAAGTTGAAACTATTATTATTCCTACATTACAGATGAGGAAACTTGCCCAAGATATCATTTCTAGAAAGTGAGGGGGAAGAATGGGAGCCGTCTCTGAGGCTGGCCCAAATTCTTTATCATACAAACAATATCCCCACCCCCATCTCTTGCACTCTTATCAGCTGTACACAACTATTTTCTCCTGCATCCTGCCTTCTAGTATCTTGTTTATACATGTGCTTATTTTATATAATTACAACCAGGACTCCCATATTAACTGGAATTTTGCTTTTATTACTTTCAGTGTTTTTTGGTAACTTTTAAGTCTCATACTTTAAAAATGGGTATCTAACAGCTTTTCATGTGATTTACTATAAATTACTAACCAGTTAACTCTTGCTTAGCATTTAGGCATTTTCGTTGCTCATTATTTACAGGTGACATTGGAGGCAGCATCTTTGTGTGCCTTGCTGAGCTGAATTTCTGCTTTCTCACAAACCATGAACACTCTTACGTCATTTTCATATTGAACAGGCCACCCTTGACCTTCCATGGTGCTGTAGCTAATTTAGATATTTCCAAGCCTGCTGAGCTCTTGATGAAAGTGGCTAAAGAGTCTTTTGATGAAAGTGAAAGAGGAGAGTGAAAAGGTTGGCTTAAAACTCAGCATTCAGAAAACTAAGATCATGGCACCTGGTCCCATCACTTCATGGCAAATAGATGGGGAAACAGTGGAAACAGTGGCAGACTTTGCTTTTTTGGGCTCCAAGATCACTGCAGATGGTGACTGCAGCCATGAAATTAAAAGATGCTTGCTCCTTGGAAGAAAAGCTACAACCAACCTAGACAGCATATTAAAAAGCAGAGACATTGCTTTGCCAACAAAGGTCTGTCTAGTCAAGTGTCGGGGTCCAGCCCCGGTTGGGTCCAGGGATTCCCTCAGAATGACGGTGTCAGCGATAAAGGGATAGCAAAGGCTGAGAGATTTATTGCTAAGTCGCTTTAGTCGTGTCCGACTCTGTGCGACCCCATAGACGGAAGCTCACCAGGCTTCCCCGTCCCTGGGATTCTCCAGGCAAGAACACTGGAGTGGGTTGCCATTTCCTTCTCCAGTGCATGAAAGTGAAAGTGAAGTCGCTCAGTCGTATCCGACTCTTAGCGACCCCATGGACTGGAGCCTACCAGGCTCCTCCGTCCATGGGATTTTCCAGGCAAAAGTACTGGGGTGGGGTGCCATTGCCTTCCCCGAGATTTATTAGATGCTCAATAATAACTGGTTTATGCGGGAAATCAATAAAGTTCGTGACACCAAACTTGCTTTGACCACGGAGGCCTCAGGCACTCTCTCGAATAGCAGAAGGTGCCCCACCTTAGGCACCTTCTCGAGTGGGTCTTAGAAGCCCAGGCAAATAAACGGTCACAGAGGACTCCCACGCTCCAAATTATTTTGGCATGAAGGAAGAACAGAAGAGAAAAGGAGGAAAAGGAAACAAAAAGAATGACATGGGGAGACCAAGCTTCGGTGAATAAGGCCCACAGCTTTATTTTCTAAAGTAGTTTTTATACCTTAAGTTATGCATAGAGGATAATGGGGGAAGGGGTAGAGTCATGCAGTAAGCCAGGCTTTCTTCCTATAAACTTATTGTATACAAATGGTTCAGGTGTTCTACATCATCTTCTGGCCAGAAAGCCTATTAACATTTTATGACTCTTGACAAAGGTTTGTCAACCATAAGACTTATTTTCTCTAAGAGCAATTATTTAAGATTTGGTGCCATCCTCCGAAGATAAAGTTGCATTCCTATAGGGCAGAGGCACAGTGGGTTTACAACAAAGGAAAGAATTTATTACCTTAAGGGTCTAAAGTTGCTAACACCAAGACCACTACTTATTTTTTCTACATGCCAACTATATTAATTAATACATGTTCAAGGATACAATACAGGGGATGTGGAAACTTGGCAGCAAGCATTGGCTCATAAATGAAATCTTTTACTAGTTTTATTCTGACAGTTTCTAACTTTCTGAGAGACTCTAGGCTATTTGAATATCTTAAGCTTCCCTTGCCTCTCAAGGCTGAGAGACTAGACAATCCTATGCATGGCTGTAGGAGTCCGGATAAACTTGTCAGGCCAGTTAAAGAGCTATCTGAGGGGTTTGGATTTAAACACTCCTAATGCCCAGGAACTTTATTAATTGGAGCTGTAAGTTAATTCTTTATTAGAGAGAGCGAGATAGTGGTGGGGGACAGCCCCCAGTAAAGTCAGAGGTGAGAGCAGAAAGCAATAAAGTAGGCAGACTCTGGTTTTTTTTTTTGGGGGGGGGGGGTAGATGCTTGAGAATATCCAGGGGGGCTCCTGAGGCTAGATCCCACATTTGCGTATGCCAAGCCTCCTTCCTCATGACCTTTGCCATGAGGGGAGCTCTCCACGCTGGCTCCCGACAGTCAAGGCTATAGTTTTTCCAGTAGTCATGTATGGATGTGAGAGTTGAACTATAAAGAAAGCTGAGCACCTAAGAATTAATGCTTTTGAACTGTGGTGTTGGAGAAGACTCTTGAGAGTCCCTTGGACTGCAAGGAGATCAAACCAGTCCATCCTAAAGGAAATCAGTCCTGAATATTCATTGGAAGGACTGATGCTGAAGCTGAAACTCCAATACTTTGGCCACTCGATGAGAAGAACTGACTAACTAGAAAAGACGCTGATGCTGGGAAAGATTGAAGGCAGGAGGAGAAGGGGATGATAGAGGATGAGATGGTTGGATGGCATCACCGACTCAATGGACATGGGTTTGGGTGGACTCCGGGAGTTGGTGATGGACAGGGAGGCCTGGGGTGCTGCAGTCCATGGTGTCACAAAGAGTCAGACTCGACTGAGCAACTGAACTGAACTGAAGCTTGCTGAAGAATGGGAAAACTGGTAGTGGAGGGGAATTGTGACATTTTTTCTATTTAAACTTACCCAAGCTTGTTCATTACAGTGGCTTCTGAAATTCTTCTTTCACTGAAATCTTTCTGCTCAATTTTGAGCAGGGACAAATTGGGCCAACTTGGTGACTTTGGACACTTCCTATTCACTCCTCAAATGTGCTGACCCTTTGTTTCTCTAAATCAGGAGCCTGAGTTCCCTGTCTGCAGTTCAAAGATAGGGTCTGAAGTCCAGACAGAACTTCTAGGTACCCAGGATACGGGGGCACAGATGTGATTCTGCTGTTGCCTTTCAGTTCATCCTCCAGGGTCTCAGTGCAGCAATCAGAGAACTCTGGACCAGAAATCAGCTCTGAGGGCTGGCTCCACACCAGATATTTGCTGACATTGAGACCTTAACCTCCTGAATTCATTTCCTCACCTCTTCACACAAGGGTAACTAACTGTTGCCTTTCAGAATTGGGAAGATCACACAAGCTAATCAGCATGGATCCTCTTACAACTCAAAAAGATGTGTCTGCCCATGTATAATGTGTGTGCAAAGTATTTTGGTGCAGAAATACTTATAATTCTATCTTTTAATATTAAATGCTTAATACTTGATCACTTGCTAAACACTGAACTTAATCACTGATTTGTTACTTAAATACTTAATAGTTTACTACTTCAATGCTTTAATAGTTAAGAATCTCTGTGTTTTAAATTAAGTACTGTGATGACTACCTTCTCATCCAACTATATTGCATCCTTTATAAAGGGCCAAATTCTACCTTCTTGTTCTGTATTTCTATGCTTAAAAGTAATAATAATTGCTAATATTATAATGATATTTTATTCATTAAATGTTGAGGGAAATGTCTTGAGAAAAACTAGAATTGGTAAGGTTGTCACATTGATTGACACAACTGAAATATAACTATCTCCCTGCTGCTGCTGCTGCTGCTAAGTCGCTTCAGTCGTGTCCGACTCTGTGCGACCCCATAGACGGCAGCCCACCAGGCTCCCCCGTCCCTGGGATTCTCCAGGCAAGAACACTGGAGTGGGTTGCCATTTCCTTCTCCAATGCATGAAAGTGCAAAGTGAAAGTGAAGTCGCTCAGTCGTGTCTGACTCTTAGCGACCCCATGGACTGCAGCCTACCAGGCTCTTCCGTCCATGGGATTCTCCTGGAGAAAAAAGACATATATGAGAGCGTGGGCCTTAATAAGTCATTTACTTTATCTCGCCTGTTTATATTTTGAGAAAGCAAGATCTACAAAGTGTTATGAATACTTTCAATAGAAAAAAAAATCAGAGGAAATTAAAAATTCTTTAACAGGGACCAGATGTATTTTTTAAAAAAGAACAAAGCAGTTGAGATATCCTATTAAGACTGAACTCCCTTCTCCCCGCTCCCCCATAAGATCTTCTCTAACTGTAAGGGTATGCGAATGATAATAATTAAATCCAAGCGACCTTTCTTGTCTTAGACAAAGTGGGAAGCGAATTACTACTCCTTTTCAGAAAAGGCTTCACAAAAACCCTCTGCCAACAGCAGAGGGGTTAAGCTGGTAGTTACGAGCCCCAGTCCCTTCCTGGGAGGCCCAGGCCACCCCTTGCGGGCCAGAGATGTGGGTCCGTGAGCCAGGGGTCCCATCCTGGGGGCGAGCCCGACCCCCCGCCCCGCGTGCGGCGGTCTCCGTGGCGGCTGCTCTGGGGTCCCGGCTCCGGGGTCGACCGCAAGGCCCCCGCGGGGCGGTAAGGGTCAGCAGGGTGAATACTTTCTCGGAATCTACCGCCCAGGCCGGCAGATCTGCCCCGACCCCCGCTCCTCCTCCAGTCACTTTCTCCGTCTGCCCCCCCAACTCGGAGCCCGCGGCGGCGAGGCGACCCTCATCCCGGAGTTGGGGATGGCTCAGGCTGTTCCCCCTCGTGCGAGAGAGGGGACCTATTTGGGGGAGAGGCCTTTAGGGAGAGAGAATCTATGTCGGGAGGGGTCTCGGATAGGGGGAGGTCTCCGCTGGGAGGGGTCTCCGGGGAGGGGGGAGGGTCTCTCGCGCGGGCTGCGGGCTGTGGGCGGGGCCGGGCGCCGCGGAGGTCGGCGGGGGTGTGTCCGAGAGGCCGGCGGGCAGCGCAGTCTCGCCCTCCGCTGAGTCCCCGCGCGCGGTTGCCGCTTTCACCCGGGAGCTACCCGAGCGCGGCGGCGAGATGCGTGACGGCGGCGCGGGGCTGGCGCTCCTGGCCTCGCTGCTCTGGGTCTCCGCGCAGGGCCAGCAGAGAGGTGAGCCCGGGTCGCGTCTAGGTCCCCAGGCGGCGGGGGGCTGCGGGACAAAGCCCCACGCCTGGCCGCGCCAAGGTCGGTGCGCGCATCCGCCTTCACCCTCGGCCGGGGATCCGACACGTGGGTCTCCCGCGCGGCCCCTGGAAAGGTCGCCGGGCAGACGGGAGAGGGGGTGGGGGCGCACTCCAGATGGATGCAGCCCCCTCCTCGGCGCCTCGGGCTCTGAGTCCCCGGGTCTGCCTTGGCGACCCGGGGCCCCCAGTGGAGAGCCGCGCGGGCCTGGCTGTCGGTCCGGGCGGGGAATGAATGGGAAAGGCGTCCGCGGAGCACGCTTACCGTCAGGCGGCAGAAAGCCGGTGGTCCGAGACCCGGCAAAGGAGGGGTCCCCGGGCCATTCACGGAGGGTGGGAGCGCGGAAAGCGCACGGGGAGGCGCAGGCTTGGGGACCCGCCGCGGGCGCCTACCAGCCACGCTGGGTGCAGGCCCCGAGGTGGTCGAACCGGCCGTTCCGCGCCCAGAGTAGACCGCGGTCACTTAGGGGTGAGGGAGCGCGGGCTCGGATGCCTGGCAACCTCGTGGTGCAGGGTTGGCCAAGAACAGAGATCCGCGGCCAACTTTCAAAGCGTCTGTCACTGCCCGGGAGGACGAGAAGCCTTCCTCCCCTTTCTGCGGATACTCGTGCCCTACTCTCCCCAGAGACTAAGCCTTCAGGGCGCCGCTTGTTGGCTAGGAGGTCACGAATATTTCTTGAAAACGTCTATGCATGCAACCCGTGACCCCCGGCACACTCCCAAAAATACACGTGTTATTCAAAACGCAGGAAAGAACAGGTCAAAAGTAGGGAGGCGGAGCGCACAGCACCCGCGTGGGAAAGATGCGTGTTTGGCCTCGTGCCCAGCTGTGCGCCCTACAGCCAGGGGACTCTCCCTTTCCCGGGCGCATTCGCGGGGGACGCGCTAGACCGGAGCGGGCGACCGGGCTTTGAATGGCTGCGCGTCCTCTCCGCGCGCGACCAGGCAGGGATGCAGGGAATTTGCATAGTTAGCCTGCAAAGAAAGGGGCCGGCCTTGCCGGAGAGCGGGCTGCGACTCTGCAAGCTGAACGCCTTTCTCTCGCATTGCTGACAGTGAAAAGCCTGGTTTCCCACAGGCTGGAGGGAGAGCAGCTGGACTCAGCTTTATTGTTCTAAGAATTGAAAGTCCTGGTCTAGGGAGATGCCCGGAATGTTTTCCGCGCCCCTGCGGGCGCAGCACTTGGCCTTGGCGGCTGTGAATGGTGTTTGGAGAAAGTGGGACCCCGTGGGGCTTTCCTGCTTTAAGATGCTACGGAAAACCACCCACAGCGGGAGGGCCTTTGAATCTGTCACACTGCCTTCCAGATTTGCAACCCCCACCCCATCAACCATCACCCTCTTTACAGGCGCCTTTGAGGGAGTTTGACCTTTTAAAATACAATTTGGGGGTCCCATGTATATAGCATGAATGGCCAGTGAAATAGTATCATTAGCTCATAATACAATAATAAAATAATTCTGACTAGCATTATCAGTGAGATAGTTATCTGGTACTCATATATATATATATATATATATATATATATATATATATTTAGAACAATCATCCAATAGGTTTTAGATTATTAGGAATTCTTTTTTTTTTTTTATGTGGACGATTTTTAAAGTCTTTTTTGAATTTGTTACAACATTGCTTCTGTTTTATGTTTTGGTTTTTTGGCCAAGAGGCATGTGGGATCTTAGTTCCCCGACCAGGGTTGGAACCCACAGCCCCTGCATTGGAAGGTAGTCTTAACCACTAGACCACCAGGGAAGTCCCTTATTAAGAATCTATTATTTTATAGCTTCTCTGGATTACTGTTACTTCTCTGGTGGCTCAGTGGTAAAGAATCCCCTGGCAGTGCTGGAGACAGAGGGTTTGATCCCTGGGTTGGGAAAATCCCCTGGAGGAGGGGGTAGAAACCCACTCCAGTATTCTTGCCTGGGAAATTCCATGGACAGAGGTGCTGGCAGGCTACACTCCATGGGGGTCCTAAGAGTTGGACGCGACTGAGTGCGCAGTCACACACTGAACTACTGTACACCTCATGATATGTGACCCAGTAACCTGCGTAAAGTGAGCCGTTCCTAGAAGTGCAAAATACTAGGTGGTACCTTTCTAACAATAATGTTGTGTTAAGTCCACAGCTGGCAATTGCATGGAATTACAGTTGCTTCACAGGTTAGTTCATCAAATCTTGTTTTGAACTGTTTTTCTTTTCTAAGTAAAAGTAGACAATTCCAAGGATAAAGGAAAAACTCTCTTCTATGACTAGAGGAAATTTACTTCATTCTCATAAAGGATATAGTATTCAAATTGAGCATATATGTGCTGCCCAGCAAAGCATGTGCCCGAATGACTTTTAAAGGTGCATTTTTCTTCTCTGTAACTGTATTCCCCATATAAGGGCCAAGAAAAAAATACTAATTTTAGCAGTTGGAAGCAAGGTTTGTGTAATGAAAACATCACTGCCCACCTCCTACGTATCCCAGACTTTGGCCCATTCCTTTTTTCTCTTCCACTTTTCCAGACGTTAAATATAGAGCAGACATCTGTAGTTAATATAGCATGATGGAGAATTCAACTGCAACAAGGATAGGAAATAAACACAGGCTGTTCCTTGGTGCTTTGCGCCACTCTTAGAATCACCAGTATCGTAACATGTTTACATGACCACTTATTTCAAGGTAATCATCTTTGAGACACAATTCTACAATTTTAGAATACCTCTTTCATAAAGTTCTGTAAGTACTCATTATCATCTACAGTAAGTTTTATGGGGGAAATAACAAGATATGCCTTTAAGCTTTAGATGTTTTACTCTTTGGCTTTATAAGCTGTGGGAACTTGGGCAAGTTGCTTAACCTCCCTGTGCTTTGGTTTCGCCATCTGTAAACGGGAGTGGTCATGGTGCCTCCTTGGAAAGACTGTTCATGATGGAATGAAAAGTGCTTAGAACAATGCCTAACCCTGGGGGTAGCCCTCGATAAACACCATCGAAGCATCATTATTACTATTTTGGACATGACTACATGCAAATGTAGAATATCACTTCCCCGCTATAGTCTCAAATTTAGAGTCTGGTTTTGGAGTCAACTTGAATTCAAACACCAGCCCTGTTGCTTTGATGAGCCGTGAGGTTGATTAAGTTTCTCGGCATCTCTGGATGTCAGTCTTCCCGATTTGTGAGACGGAGAGGATTGATGTGATTCAGTAACACAGGAGAATGTTGGCCCAGTGTTGGGGATGTCAGCAGCACGGGCATGTGGTCCATGGTGATGGTCTGCCTGTGGCACCTGCCCTGCATCCTCCCCAGCCTGGATCCACCTTCACTTGGGCGTTAAGACTTATTGACTTGATTTCCTGAAAACCTGTGCAATCCATCTCCGTTATTTTGTCTCCATTGCTGACAAGGCTCAGGAACTGTTTGTCTTTCCCATGAAATGTTGTGATGGTTCCCCCACTGGCTGTCCCTCCTCCCTTGTTCTCCCTCCTCAGCACCATCACCATCATGATTTTTCTAGAAACACCACCCTATGGGCTAGGACTAATGCCTCTCAAACTCCTCATAATGCACACACACAAAAATGACATTGGAGCATCCGATGGGACCAGAGGAGGAGCCTGGGATCCACTGGCCCAGAGCTCAGGGGCGTTACCTGGGACCTCCATGCCCCTATTCATAGTGACATGGGATGTTCAGTGCTGGACAGGCCTCCCATTTGGGGCCTAAGCCCTGCAGAAACCTTCCTGATCCCATCATTGCTGAAGTATTTATGACATGCCCTTCCCTGGACTGCCGGTGCTCTGGCCACTTATTGCTATTGTTGTCCTTATCTTGGTGGCTAAGCCAGTGGCTGGCTGATCGATCTCACCCCCTGACCTGAACTTCCTGAGGGTGGGGGCTGTTTTATTCCCATCTTCGTGTCTGTCCATTGCAAGTATGCTCAGTTGCTCAGTCATGACTGACTGTGACTCCATAGACTAGTCCGCCAGGCTCCTCTGTCCATGGAAGTTTCTAGGCAAGAATACTGGAGTGGGTTGCCATTTACGTTGCTTTGCCAGTGTTCCTGGTGGTTAATAGCCACCTGTCTTGTTGAGTCACATTGACATTAATATCTTTATTTATGAATCAAGTAATTTCAAAAAATAGTTTTGAATAGGTAATCCATGGTCGTGGGACAACATTAGAAGAAACAAAAACAAAACCCAAAAGGTTTATAGAAAAAGGTTACTGCTGCTGCTAAGTCGCTTCAGTCGTGTCCGACTCTGTGCGACCCCATATACGGAAGCCCACTAGGCTCCCCCGTCCCTGGGATTCTCCAGGCAAGAACACTGGAGTGGGTTGCCATTGCCTTCTCCGGAAAAAGGTTAAGTCACCTACTTTGAGGCAACTACTATTTTTAGTTTCTTGAGTGTCTTCCCTTAGATGTCTCTTCATGTAACTCTTAAAAGCAAGCTGCTTCATATAAACCTACTTCCTACTGAGCACTTCCTAATAGTATAAAGAGGGTACGGATTATTTCCCGACAAAGCAAGAGACACTCTTCCCATCTCCACCTCCACTGCCCTCCCTCTCTCCTACTTCTTCAATATCCCCACTGCTGGATGCTAGATGCATCACTAATACACATATACACCCGTCAACTTTTCACTTTCCAACTTGTCCCTTTCAGTGTGGCCTTTGACCGAAGGTATTAGAGCCTTGTTTCCTAGATCTTTTGGATTTAAAAACTATAGCTCATTGATAGATTGCTTGACACTGGAGTCCTGAAGGTATTGCCCATCGTAGCCTTCATGGGCTATTCCTGGAGCCATAAATAAGTTTTAAAAATACATTTAGGTGATTTGTGATGTGGAGAGGTTAAGTCTGCGAAGAATACTATTAGAAATTATGGATAGTATGTTTATTTTTCTTAAAATTTTGGTTTATTGCTCGAACACCTATAGCAGACACAGGAGAAGTTAATTGTTAAAAACAATTTTTGAGGAATAAAGTTAAGCCTGCACCCTGAATACGAAGCTAAGTGGAGCTAACTAGAGAGAACTGCTCGGAGATCTTAGCTGAAGTTGTTAGTGATATTCCTCAGAAATGTTAGGGTGAACAGATAAGTGACAGTTTCTCTAGCAGGGTGTATGTAGCCTACTTGCTGCTGCTGCTGCTGCGTCACTTCAGTTGTGTCCGACTCTGTGCGACCCCAGAGACAGCAGTCCACCAGGCTCCCCCGTCCCTGGGATTCTCCAGGCAAGAACACTGGAGGGGGTATGCTTGCAAATAATTCTTTTACTTTTTTTTATTGCTAAAATACTAATGTGTATCCATGCACAGTTGAGTAAATAAATGCATTTCAAAAATAATGGGGCTGAGGGGAAGCTCCCTTATTGAAGTAATTTAGGTAAGGTCGCGAACTTGGGTTCTGTTGGGACATGCCTGCCAGGGAGCTATTTCAGTGTAAAATGCCACGCTCCGGCTAGGTTCATTGGATCTTCACATTCTGTATACTGAGAGTGACAGCCAGTGCCCAGAGTAAGGGTTTGGTGGCACAGACTCTTCCCCTGAGAGTCTTTGTTTTCTGGAGGCTGGATGGTGAGAGCTTTCTTTGGGACGGCTTGTTCCCATTTTGTGTCTTGCTTGGAGGCAGAAGATAGACAATGGGAGCAGTGAGATTCCAGACCAGCGTGGTGGACAGCTTTCTGCCTAGGTGAACATTTACTTCAGAGGTTAATCCAGAAAAGATGCCGTGGAGACACATCAGATCCTATTTTCAGCGTGTGTGTGCATTTTTTTTTTCTCCCCCTTTTTTGATTCAACCATCTGAAGCCTGAATCTCTTCATTCCTGAACTTATCTTTGAAGTCTGATCTGGCCCAGCAGGCAGTGTGACTCCAGTTCTTGTGCCAGGGAGCCTCCTGTCTTGCTGGTGGAAATGTCAGATTTAGCTCCAGAAGTGTTTCTGGGAAGTGCCCATCTTTTCCCATTCCCTGAAAGATTTCCTGCATTTTGTTTCATTGTTCTGTAACTTCCTGCCAGAGCCTCAGGAAACTCTACAATGTTAAAGAAGATGCTTAAGTTGAGCAGATCCTTTTTAGTTAAGAGGGGACGTTTAGAAAGGAGAAGACCTCACCCCACAACACTGATTATTGTACATCCCACATTTAAATGTCTTCTAATCTCTTTGTCATGGCAGGATTTTACTCAACACAAGTGATTATCTTGTTATCTCAGGCCCAGCACATGAATTCTTTCCTGCTCCAAAGACTACTTTTCCTGTTTCTCCCAGTTGATGGCATTCTTTTGGTCGCCTTGGTTTCATCTTCCATTCCTTTCTTTTCTTTTTTTCTCTATTCTCCTTATTCAAATCGTCCCTCTCCATTTTTATTTCTTCCTTTAAAAAGGTCCCTGGGAACTTTCTGGGTGGTCCAGTGGTTAAGACTCTGTCTTACAATGCAGGGGGTGCTGGTTCGACGCCTGATCAGGGAACTGAGGCCCCTAGTGTGTTAGTGTTAGTCACTCAGTTGTGTCTGACTCTTTGCCACCCTGTGGACTGTACCCACCAGACTCCTCTGTCCGTGGGAATCTCCAGGCAAGAATACTGGAGTGGATTGCCATTCCCTTCTCCAGGGAATCCCCCTGACCCAGGGGTCAAACCCAGGCCTCCTGCATTGCAGGCAGATTCTTTACCACTGAGCTATCAGGGAACCCCATAGTGCCTATGGTGCAGCCAAAAATTAAATAAATAAGTTTAAAAGGTCCCTGATTTTTTGGCCTTTGTTCCTCTTTATGACACTGCAGATGATCCCTGGCTGTTGAGATGATTATCACATGAGGGAGTTAGGACTTCTAGTAGGACAGAAACCTTATTCCTGTTTGGATGCCAGAGGTGGAAGGAATTTTACAATCAGCCTTCAAGATGGGCCTTTTGGGATTCTAATTTAAATAGTTGTTTCCAGAACTATCTCTGCCACTTGGTGTACTTCCTGTCCCTGTTGCTCTGTCCAGTGGTGAGCACTCTTTCCCATCCTCAAAATTCCCATTGTCCGTCCTTCAGCCCCTTCCTTCTAAATCTCCAGCTCTGGCATTTCTGTCTTTGTTTTTCTCCACAATCTAGTTTTTCCAGCTCTTTACACCTCTGCCCTGACTTCATGGCTATACTTTTGTTCACTCTAAAAGTTTGGAGGTGGGACAGTTCAAGATATTCATGACCTTGTGAAATGTCTTTGGGAACTCCACTGCTCTTGTTGTAAGGGAGCTGGCATAAAGTCCTCGATACCTTCTTGGGCTATGGAGTAATGTTTTCTTGTGGGATTGTTTTCATTTCTAGTCAGTTTTTCTCCTTCTCTCCCTGTGTTTGCCCATTCATTTACCTGCTCAGCTTCATGGACTGAACATGTAGTGGATCCTCCACCAGCCAGGCCTAAAGTCCAGATGTGTCCTGCGGTCCTTGTTCTCAGCGGCTTTCCTCATTTTGATTCCAAGTGGACATTCTTGATAGAGGAAGTTCAAGTGCATATCTAGAAAGAAATGTTCTCTGTGCGAAATTATGGTGGAGGAATGGTTGGGAGATTCAAGTAGTGCCAGTGGAAATTAGTGTCTGTATTTTGCTTGCTTCCAGTCACATAAATTCATGTTGCAGCCCAGTGGTGGGCAAGGAATGGGAAGGCAGGGGAATTGAGCTCCTGGTGGCTTCCTCACCAAACTTCCTGTTGGGTGACATCTGCTCCTCCAGGCTTCTTTTCTGTCATGGAAACACACAGCTCACCTGTTTGGTGACTCCTCTGAGCCCTCACAGAGAGGGTATAGTTAATAGAGACATTTTCTTGCTGGGCTGCACGTTTGATTTTAATCACGTCAATGTGGAGGCCCCAGCCCCAGGGATTACAGCTTCTGTGGTCTCAGGTGAGGATTAGTCATTTGCATTCTTAGGAGATCTTTTCAGTGTTTGGCTTATGACTTCCCTCCTAGCTCCACCAGCAAAATAAGAGCCATTCTTCCTTCTACATCCCCAACACCCACCCCCATCATCCCCCCCCCCAACATACACAATAGACACACTACACACACATACACCACATAACCGTACATATTCAAAAAGTATTTGTTGAGTTTCTAGAATGTTCCACACTCTGGTGGCCAGTGGTCCTTGAATCCCCAGAGCTGTAGTCAAGCAGGCATGAGAAGTACCTGAGGAATCCTACTACCTGTGTGCCTCAGCTCAAATTTGGAGGAATTTTTGTTTCTGAATGCCCACCACCATCGCCCAAGTTACTGCAGTGAAATAGTGTCACTGAAAACAGAAAGAGAATGCTGGTTAAAAACGCTGGTTATTTCTACTGCACTGGGTTTTCTTTTAAAGACAGTGACTACTCTATTGACTTCAGTCTTGTTGGCATTTGTTGACCATCTCTTGGACTTATATTTTTATATAGAGTTTTTGTTCAAAAGAACTCTACCTGCCTGCGTTTGGAGATGTTGTTTAAGTGGGAGACAGCTGTTCCCCTCCAGGCTCTTGGGGCTAAGCCAGCCTGGTCTTCTCAGGAATAGAACAAAGGCACACAGAATTTTTGTCACAGATGGATGTTTGTTTGATAAAAATCACTTATTACTGAATGAAAGAATGGCCCATTCTCTCCAGAAATATGAGCAGAACATCTAGTATGCCTTTAGAGCTTCCCACTTTGTTGGTTTGTTTTAACCATTATCATTGACCAAGTTGAGTTGTACCTCTTTTTCTGTGGTCAAACATTCCCTGGAAATTTGTGCACAAGAGGGTTTTCTGTAAATGACATGATTTCAAATTCAGTGTTCAAATAATTCAGAAATAATATCTGAAGGAATTGGCTAGATTTTCAATATATATTTCTGGACTCTGTTGCTCCATTGATCCATGTGTCTATTCCTAAGCTAACTCTGTCTGGATTCCTTTGGCTTTGTAGTAAGTTTTGAACTAGGGGGTGTAAACCATTCCACACTGTTGACTTTCTCGAAATTGCTTTGACAGTTCTAGGTCCTTTGCATTTCCATTAGTTTCAGCTTGTCAATTTCTGCAAAAGAGACACCTAGGATTTTGGTAGAAATTAGAGTGAATCTGTAGATCCATTTGGGGAGAAGTGCTATCTGATAATATTGAGTTTTCCTGTCTATGTATAAGAAATATCATCATTCGTTTTGATATGATTTAATTTCTCTCAGAAATGTTTCATAGTTTTCAGCATATGGGTCTTGGATTTCCTTTGTTAATTTTTCTTAAGTGTTTTATTCTTTTTCAGTAAAAAGTCTAGATTGTATGGAGAGTTGATCTGGCCCTTCTCTGATGCCTATAAGTATTAATATATGTATAAATGAATCACTTTGCTATATACCTGAATCACTGTAAGTCAGATTTACTCAATTAAGAAAAAAGAGAAGTTGTACATAAATGTGGCCTATTTGAGAGTTACCTCTTTATGTGGTGCAGCCTGGTCTTGATTTCGTCATTGCTAATGTGCAGAAATAGACTAAATTTTCCCTGACTGTATTATTGTAATGAATATATAGGGAAGAATTTTTAAAATGAAAGAAAATTAATATTATTGTTGTTGTTCAGTCGCCAAATCATGTCTGACTCTTTGTGACCCCATGGATTGTAGCACTCCAGGTTTCTCCGTCTTTCACTGTCTCCCAGAGTTTGCTCAAACTCATGTCCATTGAGTCTGTGATGCTATCCAACCATCCTTGGTTGCCCCCTTCTCCTCCTGCCCTCAATCTTTCCCAGCATCAATCTCTTCTTCTTCCCTTCGCTCAGTGGTGTCCGACTCTTTGCGACCCCATGGACAGTAGCCTACCAGGCTCCGCGGTCCATGGGATTTTCCAGGCAAGAATACTGGAGTGAGCTGCCAGTTCCTTCTCCAGAGGATCTTCCCAACCCAGGGATCGAACCCGGGTCTCCTGCATTGCAGACAGACGCTTTACTGTCTGAGCCACCAGGGAAGCCCAGCATCAAGGTCTTTTCCAAAAAATAACTTGAGAAACCTTAAATTTAATTAGACAAGGGGTGGGGGGTGGTGACGGGGGGTGGTGCCCAAGGGCACTGCTGTGTCCTTGACCTTCCCTACATGTCTCCAGCTCTTTTCCTCACTAGGATGGGAAGATGTCCCCTCCTTCTGAGAATGGCTCTGTTTTGCTAAGATTCTCTCCTCTCATCTGTCACCTAGACCTGGACTGTCTCCCGGAAGCTCAAATGCACGATCCCAGGGTGGTCAGGGGATGTCCTCTGCTGTGCTGTCCCCTCTGGCCTGCCTCCCTCCTCCCTGCTGTGCAGGGCCCTCCCCAGGCCTCTGTGAAAAGACAGCGGGTCAGAACACCAGCAGCATCAGGACACGATGAGCTGAAAGGGCTGAATCTCTGTCAGCATTAGGCAGGGAGGGTACATAAACTTCTTTACATTTTAATATCCCTGAAGCCTTTCACTGTGCCTTCAACAGCATCCTTTTCAGTATGGATGAACTCACCAGGGGCAGCACCACTCGGATGAACAGGGCTGAGGAATCAAGACCCTGGTTTGCTTTAATAGCTCGCCTGGTTGACGCAAAGGGGACCTCGTTCCTATCAGTTTGGAAGCTTTGACCTTTTTTCCTTCTTTACAATAAGTCCAAAACCTTGGTTTTAACCAAGGCCCCCCAGTTCCCTCTAAAAATAGTTTTCCAAGGTCTCCTAAGATGTGAATGTAGGACGGGGAATCTAGAGTTCTGGTTAAATAGTGACAGAACACTCTGGAGGAAGCGTGATCTTACTCATCAGTCTGATGAACTTTGTGCCAAGCCTCAGCCAAATTAACCAATCCCGTTGTGTTAGAGCTGGAAACATCCCAAGAGATCATTTTATCTGTTGAAGTCAAAGCAGCAGCCCCAGGGAGATACTGAACCATGAAGAAGCTTAGCCCCAGCCCAGCCCTGCAGAATATTTGCATTTGTAACAAGATCTCCGGGTGATTTGATAAAAGTTTGAGAAGTTCTGCTTGAACTCTCTCTCTGCCCAGCTGAGCCCAGAATGAATTTCAAGTATCTCCTGCAGAGCTCACGGATAAGGATCACCACTGTGGATGCCAAGGGTCATCTTCTATTCATTCCACCTCAGTCACATTGACTTATCTCGTAGCATCATTTTCCTGTTGTGTGTCCTCATCGTTGGGAGCTAGAGCATTTTTTCTATCTTGGCCCAGATTGTGTGATGCTTGCTGGTGGGGGGTAGGGTTGTGGGGTGGGGGACTGGTTTGGGAAAATGTGGAAGGTCCCACACCTCCCCCTGGGACGCTTGTACATTTTTTATTTCAGCCACTGTTAAGATTCCGCTCATTCCAGAGCCCAGTGGGTTCACTTCCCACATGTTTGATGCCCTGTTCTGTCCTTACCCACGTGGGGCTTGGTCGTATTCAACAAGGAAGCACTGGGCACATGGGACAAAGAACCCAAGTCTCTGTCCTCAAGCCCGTATTCTTTGTGTCACTTCTCTTGTGTTTGGAAACAGCTTTGGGGAAAAGTACACGCCTTCCTGCTTCCCCCTGAGGATCCACCTGCTGGGGGGACCTGCCTCTTCTGCTTTTTCTTGGGACATTGGGTCACAGGAGAGTCTGGATCGCTGGCAGAGATGACCAGCAAGCCACTGTAACAGAGGGACAGACTAGGGGTCTGCAGCATGAGAGAGCCAAGGGAGGGGGCTTAAAGCCAGAGAGAAAAGCCCTTGTTTACAGGAGCTACTGTGGGGCCAAGTGGACGTCATGCTGGGGAATGGACACTTTGACAAGGGCCTTTTGAGTGATGTAAGGAATAGAATCTGAACTGAAGCTGAGTGAAGAGCCAGTGTGAGCCCAGGAACTGGAGACAGTGACCACCACTGCTCTCATATACATCCTTGATTCAGTAACAGCTTTAAAAAAATAAATAAGAAAAGTGATCACATTAAGTGTATGTATTCCAGGTGGAGCAAGTGGTAAAGAACCTGCCTGCCAGTACAGAAGATGAAAGAAACATGGGTTCAATCCCTGGGTCGGGAAGATCCACTGGAGGAGAGCCTGGCTACTCACTCCAAAATTCTTGCCCAGAGAACCCCTATGGACAGAGGAGCCTGGCAGCTACAGTCCGTAGAGTCGCACAGAGTCGACATGACTGAAGGGACTTAGCACACACCTTCTGGATAAAGAGGCAGCCCCATCCCTACTAGTACTATTGTTTTTTTCAGTTTACTATTGAAAAAATAATGGTGCTAGAACTCAGAAAATGCAATGTTATCAATCCCATTGAGGTCAATACCAAGATAACATGACTCTGGACTTTGATTGGGGTGTTTACCCTGGTTATCAAGTCTATTTGTCTATTGTTGGTCTCAGGTGGAAGATATGGCAAATGCTTTCGTTGTTTGTAAGCTGTCCCTCTAGGCATGTTCTGGATTAAGTGGAGATGTAATCTGGTGGATGCAACCTCCTCAGGGTCATTGTTCTGGTGTGAGAGATGGTGATACATTGGGCGTCTCCACAGCCAAGTGGTTTGACCAGAGGTCCATGGGTGCTGTGCTCCCAAGGACAGCCCTTGATTGATGCATTCAGGAGGCACATCCAGAACCAGATATGTAATTTTAAGAGAGTTGATGAGAAATGAAAGTGTGTGAGGGGGGGTCCTTGCTTAAATGATGAAAAACTTCCAGACAGTTTTGATAGAGCTTTAAACCAAGGGCGACTGCATAACCATGAAGTAGCCATTGGAACATAAAGAGAATGCCAAAACTTAAAGCATAAACAAGTGAAATCAATGTGATAGAGCTCAGAAATGGC
The DNA here is from genome assembly GCA_935064755.1 of Tragelaphus eurycerus. Lineage (NCBI taxonomy): Eukaryota > Metazoa > Chordata > Mammalia > Artiodactyla > Bovidae > Tragelaphus > Tragelaphus eurycerus. The sequence continues at coordinate 23,689,089 of CAKXYN010000023.1, forward strand.
AGATGAAGAGGGGAAAATTACTAAAACTACTAAGACCTTGAAGGGTTGGTGGTCTTTGGAAGCAATGGCTGGTCAGAAAATGTTAAATTAATTGATGTTTTAGGTATTTAAGCAAGTAATATAAACATTGCAGACATGATCAATGATACAAGCAAAATATAACTTCATTTTCATTCTGCAGAGTTGTTCATTTTTCCACTCAAAAGCTGAGCTTGAGTTTTGATTTTAAGCTGAATTCACTGACTCCATGGACACGAATTTGAGCAAACTCCAGGAGATAGTGAAGGACAGGGAAGCCTGGTGTGCTGCAGTCCATGGGGTTGCAAAGAGTCAGACTTAGCGACTGAACGACAAAATAAGCTGAATTCCCTTCTGTAAGAATTTGAAGGAGGGGAAAAGGCAGTGCCTTCCCAGGGTAATAAGAGTGATTTGAAATTAAAAAATAACCATGAATGTTGAGGTGCTTTTGTGCTTTGCCTGTGTGCAATCATGATTTTGATCAAAAAAAGCTTTTTAATTGATGCCCTTCAATTGCAGTTTTGTGGCAACAAAATAGAAAACCTCTTAATGAATGAATTGTAGCTATGGTCTCTTCTACTAAACTTGAATGTTAAATAAAAACTCCTCATCAAACAAAAGCATTAAGGAACCTATGTGGGAGGAGGAGACAGTCCTGATAAATTGTTATTTTCTACAGACAATATTCAGGCCAAGGTCTTCATGGCTTGTTTATCTTACAGTGAGAAACTCTGCCTTTGTCAAGGACACCTCCAGCCCATTGCCATGGAGATGGACACTGGAAAATGCTCCCAAGGCCTTTTGCCCACCACCCCCTCTGGGTTTTCTGAGATTAGACTTTTTTTCATCTCCCCATGTGAGGAAAAAAGTTAAGGGTGTTAAATGCCAAACTTCCAGGGGCTGGGGTTTGACTTTTTCAAGATCCTGTGAGGTATTTCTCTCTCTCTCCCACCTATTTTTTTCCCCACTGTGCTGGAAAGGGCCTTAGAATCTCTAAAATATTTTAATACTTTTTGTAACAGCTATCAGTGATTAAATTGTTCGTTGTTTTTCAGTTACTAAGTCGTGTCCGACTCTTTGTGACCCTATAGACTGCAGCATGCCAGGCTTCCCTGTCCTTCACTATCTCCCAGAGTTTGCTAAAATTCATGTTCATTGAGTCCATGATGCTATCTAACCATCTTATTCTCTGTGCCCTCTTCTCCTTTTGCCTTCATCGGTCTTTCCCAGCAACAGGGTCTTTTCCAGTGGGTCGGCTCTTCCCACGAGGTAGCCAAAGGATTGGAGCTTCAACGTCAGTCCTTCCAATGAATATTCAGGGTTGATTTCCTTTAGGATTGACTGGTTTTATCTCCTTGCTGTCCGAGGGGCTGTCAAGAGTCTTCTCCAGCACTACAGTTTGAAAGCATCAATTCTTTGGCACTCAGCCTTCTTTATGGTCCAACTCTCACATCCATACTGACTGCTGGATAGCTTTGACTATCCGAATCTTTGTTGGTAAAGTGGTGTCTCTGCTTTTGAATACACTGTCTAGGTTTGTTGTAGTTTTTCTTCCAAGGAGCAAGCATCTTTTAATTTCCTGGCTGCAGTCACTGTCCACAGTGATTTTGGAGCCCAGGAAAATAAAATGTTACTGCTTCCACTTTTTCCTTTCTGTTTGCCATGAAGTGATGGGACCAGATGCTGTAATCTTAGTTTTTCTCAATGTTGAATTTTAAGCCAGCTTTTTCAAAATTCTCCTCTTTCACCTTCATCAAGAGACTCTTTAGTTCCCCTTCACTTTCTACCATTAGAGTATTATCATCTGCATATCCGAGGTTATTGATATTTCTTCCAGATTCCTGCCTGTGATTCATCCAGCCCGGAATTTCACTTGATGTACTCTGCATAGAAGTTAAATAAGCAGGGTGACAATATACAGCCTTGTCATACTCCTTTCCTAATTTTGAACCAGTTAGCTGTCCCACATTCAGTTCTAACTGTTGCTTCTTGACACACATGCGGGTTTCTCGGGAGACAGACTGTGAAGAGAGTTAAAAAGCAGAGTCTAGTATCTGTCATACAGAGTGAAGTCAGAGAAAAAATATTGTATGTTAATGCATATATGTGGAATCTAGAAGAATGGTACTGATGATTCTATTTGCAGGGCACGTATAGAGACGCAGATGCAGAGAATGGACAGGAGGGAGGGGGCGGGGGGAAGAACTGGGAGAGTGGCATTGGCATATATACACCCCCATGTGTAGAATGGCTAGCTAGGTGGGAAGCTTCTGTCCAGCACATGGAGCTCAGCTCGGTGCTCTGTCATGCCCTAGAGGGGTTGAGCCGGGTGGTGGGAGGGAGGCTTTAGAGGGAGGTGGTATATGTGTGTTTATAGCTGACTCACTTGGTTGTACAGCAGAAACCAACACGACATCGTAAAGCAACTATACTCCAATTTAAAAGTAATTTTAAAAAACTGCTGGTGAGTGAGAAAGAATTTATTTCATGCTTGATGGGTTTGGCATTATGAAGTCTTTAGCCACTGGTTAAACATAGGATGAAAAAATGAATCCATTGTGTGTCCCGAATGAGGGCAAAAGTACGAATCACGGTAACATTAGCTAAAGTAAATAATGTCTCCCAACAAAAGCGTACAGTTGTCTCATGCATTAAGTGCACGGCCAGGTGATGGGAAACCGTGATCCACGTGCCAGCTACAGTTCTCATTCTGCTTTCGATTTTTATGTGTAAATCAAACTTTTATTCTTGGTGGATTCTTGATCCCAATGCCCTTTCTCACCCTTTAGTTTCCTATTTCTCCTCCTACTTGAAGCTCATGTTAGTTGTTCTTTATTGAAATACTTCAGTAGTCTTTTGTTAGTTTTTTAAAATTAATTTTTATTGGAGTATAGTTGCTTTACAATGTTGGGGTACTTTCTGCTGTACAGCAAAGTGAATCAGCTTGAGGTATGTATGTGCTGTGCTATGCTTAGTCACTCAGTCGTGTCTGACTCTTTGCAACCCCATAGACTGTAGCCTGCCAGGCACCTCTGTCCATGGGGATTCTCCAGCAAGAATACTGGAGTCAGTTGCCAAACCCTCCTCCAGGGGGATCTTCCCAACCCAGGGATGGAACCCAGGTCTCCCCCATTGCAGGCGGATTCTTTACCAACTGAGCTACCAGGGAAGCCCTGAGGTATATATATATTCCTTCTTTGTTGGATTTCCTTCCCATTTAGGTCACCACAGACCACTGAGTAGAGTTCTCTGAGATCTGAAATACTGAAGTATTTCGGTAGTCTTCGAAAACATTCAGCAACCTAAGGAATTTTTAAAAATTCTTTTTCAAACATGCTTCCTCCAGTGCAAATTTCCAGCTTTCTTTCATCCTCTCACAGCTGTGGTCATAGACAGTGAGGAATAATAATTATTATAGAACCATGGAATGAGAGCAAATGTAATAAGTAAAGAATAATTTTTAGTGAATTTTTTCCCCCCAAACATGAGCTTATCTGAGAAGAAAGACTTAGTTTTAGTGAAAGGCAAATGCACCACTACACAGTTTTTGAAATTAGTCATGCTAACGAAGGGGTTTCTCTTTCTTTTGCTTAGGAGTGTCTTTACAATACCAACCAGAGAAGCACCCATCTGCCAATGTAGGAGACGCGGGTACGATCCCTGGGTCGGGAAAATCCCCTGGAGGAGGAAATGGCAACCCTCTCCAGTATTCTTGCCTGGGAAATCCCACAGACAGAGGAGGCTGGTGGGCTTCAGCCCAAGTGGTCGCAAAGAGTCAGACATGACTGAGCAATTGAGCCCGCACTCGGGTGCTCTAAAACCTATGTAGTGCAAGAACAACCTGTTGTTGGTTCCTACAATTAAGCTATTATTCACTGAAATTATGTTGATATTCACACAGCTTAAACTTCTTTTTCTCAGTGACTCAGAGTGTAGGCTCCTGAATGGAGAAGCAGGTGCCCTACTGACCCCGACTCCCTCCATAACTCAAGGCTCTTGCAGGTCAGGGTGGGGGAGCCCCGAACAGAACGTGGGCAGTTCTCTTGACGTCTCGCAACTGAAGAGGGAGGAAAAAAAGAGAAAGTGAGAACATTTTTAGAGTTAGCTGGTAAGGGATTTGTTGACAGAGAAATGCATTGTTAACTAAGTTCCTGTGAACTTTTTTCTTCTCGCTTGGCTGGTCTGTGGGAAGGGAATGGAGAGGGTTGATTGTACTGCAAATCTAAATGCACAGACATGACCCAGAGCCCAGAAAATTCCGTTGCAGCTTTTTCCATGTGACTCCACAGTTTCAAACTTATTGTATTTTAAATTGTCAGTTCATAAACATCTATTTCTGCTTTATTGACTATTCCAAAGCCTTTGACTGTGTGGATCACAATAAACTGTGGAAAATTCTGAAAGAGATGGGAATACCAGACCACCTGGTATTCTTGAGAAACCTGTATGCAGGGCAGGAGGCAACAGTTAGAACTGGACATGGAACAACAGACTGGTTCCAAATAGAAAAAGGAGTACGTCAAGGCTGTGTATTGTCACCCTGCTTATTTAACTTATATGCAGAGTGATTGATTGATTGATTGATTGCCTTCACTCAGTTGTGTCCGACTCTTTGCGACCCCATGGACTGTAGCCTACCAGGCTCCTGTGTCCATGGGATTTTCCAGGCAATAGTACTGGAGTGGGTTGCCATTTTAGATCATGAGAAATGCTGGGCTGGAAGAAGCACAAGCTGGAATCAAGATTGCCGGGAGAAATATCAATAACCTCAGATATGCAGATGACACCACCCTTATGGCAGAAAGTGAAGAGGAACTAAAAAGCCTCTTGATGAAAGTGAAAGAGGAGAGTGGAAAAGTTGGCTTAAAGCTCAACGTTCAGAAAACATAAGATCATGGCATCCAGTCCCATCACTTCATGGCAAATAGATGGGGAAACAGTGGCTGACTTTATTTTTGGGGGCTCCAAAATTACTGCAAATGGTGATTGCAGCCATGAAATTAAAAGATGCTTACTCCTTGGAAGGAAAGTTATGACCAACCTAGATAGCATATTCAAAAGCAGAGACATTACTTTACCAACAAAGTTTTGCCTAGTCAAGGCTATGGTTTTTCCAGTGGTCATGTATGGATGTGAGAGTTGGACTGTGAAGAAGGCTGAGCGCCGAAGAATTGATGCTTTTGAACTGTGGTGTTGGAGAAGACTCTTGAGAGTCCCTTGGACTGCAAGAAGATACAACCAGTCCATTCTGAAGGAGATCAGCCCTGGGATTTCTTTGGAAGGAATGATGCTGAAGCTGAAACTCCAGTACTTTGGCCACCTCACATGAAGAGTTGACTCATTGGAGAAGACTCTGATGCTGGGAGGGATTGGGGGCAAGAGGAGAAGGGGATGACAGAGGATGAGATGGCTGGATGGCATCACTGACTCGATGGATGTGAGTCTGAGTGAACTTCGGGAGCTGGTGATGGACAGGGAGGCCTGGCATGCTGCGATTCATGGGGTTGCAAAGAGTCGGACATGACTGAGTGACTGATCTGATCTGATCTGAATATACATTCAAACCAGATTACTAGAATATTGTGGTCATAAAGGAAGGAGAAAATTAATATTTGCCTCAGTACCAAAAACAATAAGTATCAGCTTCTCCCCCCAATTAAGTAGCATTCCCAAGAATTATGTGTCACTTTAAGAATTAGGTCATTTTATTGCATAAAATATGTGTCTTAACTACCAGTTGACAAAAAGAATAAATTGAGGAGCTGCATAGTTAAACATAAAAGTACATCTGTTTTATTCATTAAGCCTTTTTAATTAAGAAATCCCAAAAGCATGTGATAAAAATGACCAACTTTAAGTTAAAAATGAAAAAACACGTTTTATACCTAAAATACTGTGTAAGTCTGTTATGTTTCAAAATTAAGAGTAATACTCTAGAATACAATATTCCATGACTATTTTCTGTTGAGAAACTACGAGTTTATTGATTTGATTAGAGTCATTCTCCTGGGATACAACTGCTAATTTGTTGTTTTTTAGTAGGTCATTGTGTCCAGCTCTTTGCAACCCCGTGAACTGTAGCCTGCAGGCTTTTCTGTCCATGGGATTTTCCAGGCAAGAATATTGGAGAGGGTTGCCATTTCCTCCTCCAGGATATCTTCCCAGATCAGAGATTGTACCCATGTCTCCTGCATTGGCAGGTGGATTCTTTACCACTCAGCCACCAGAGTAGCCCACAGAACTACTAGGGTAGCTCTGTTTTATGTGGAAAGTCTTTGGAAGACTACCTAGTAAGTTATTATTATTATTTTCTTATTAATAGATGCATGGTGAGTTGTTTTTTTTTTTTTAATGTACTTGGGCTTCCCAGGTGGCACTAGTGGTAAAGAACCCTTTTCCCTTTGGTGACCATAAATTGGCCGTCTTCTGTGGCTCAGATGGTAAAGAATCCACCTGCCAAAATGCAGGAGACCCAGGTTCGATCCCTGGGTTGGGAAGATCCCCTGGAGAAGAGAATGGCAACCCACTCCAGTATTGTTGCCTGAAGAATGCTATGGACAGAGGGGGCTGGTAGGGCTCCTACATAGACTGTAGGGCTACAGTCCATGGGGTTGCAAAGAGTCAGACATGACTAACACTTCTGCTTCACCAGCAGAGTGAGATGCAGTGATATGACCTGTGGTTTCAAGCGGCTGAGCTGATCTGGTGACCTTGACTTTCAGGCCTGTTCCCTGCCATCCTCAACCTTGCCAGCAACGCACACATCAGCACCAATGCGACCTGCGGGGAGAAGGGGCCAGAGACGTACTGCAAGCTGGTGGAGCATGTGCCTGGGCGGGCCATGCGCAATGCCCAGTGCCGGGTCTGCGATGGCAGCAGCGCCAACCTCAAAGGCAAGTGGGGCCCCTGGAGGAACGCACCCCTCCCTAAACGATTACTGGAGACTTCTATCAGGAAGCCACGGGCCTGTGTTCTCCTTTCTGTTGTTCATTTCCACTGTATTACAGTTTAGGAGTTAACAACTTTAAACCACAATCTGACAGCGTAACGGGTTTTTTGTTTTCCTTCAACAGAACGGCATCCAATATCCAATGCCATCGATGGCACCAATAACTGGTGGCAGAGTCCTAGTATCCAGAACGGGAGAGAGTACCACTGGGTCACGATCACGCTGGACCTGAGGCAGGTGGGTGAGGCTGGAGGCACTTGTAGGAGGTGGTGGGTGGCTGGGTTGTAATCTCACATTGTTGTTTAGTTGCTAAGTTGTATCTGACTGTGACCCCATGGACCACAGTGCACTAGACTTCACCATCTCCTGGAGTTTGCTCAAACTCATGTCCATTGAGTCAGTGATGCTATCCACCCATCTCATCCTCTGTCTCCTTCTTCTCCTGCCCTCAGTCTTTCCCAGCATCGGGGTCTTTTGCAATGAATTGGCGCTTTGCATCAGCTGGCCAAAATATTGGAACTTCAGCTTCACTATCAGCCCTTCCAATGTATATTCAGGGATGATTTCCTTTAGGATTGACTGGTTTCATCTCCTTGCTGTCCAAATGACTCTCAAGAGTCTTCTCTAGCACCACAGTTTGAAAGCATTAATGCTTCAGCGCTCAGCCTTCTTTATTGTCCAAAACTCATATCCATTCATGACTACTGGAAAAATCATAGCTTTGACTATCTGGACCTTTGTCAGCAAAGTGATGTCTCTGATTTTTAATACACTAGGTTTGTCATAGCTTTTCTTCCAAGGAGCAAGCATCTTTTAAATGCTTTTTATACACAAAGAAAGTCCACTTGTTTCCCAACATGTTTACATCCTGGTCTCACTGTTTTTACACTTGGTGGATTTGAGTGAAACACAGAGTTTGTCTTTGGTACTGGTTCTTGTCTCATTTATCATGCCCAGGTATCCTTGGGGTGATGAATGGAATTGTTCCCATGCAGCTTGATGTTCTTAGACACTGTGTCAGGTTGCTGATCATCCATCCACCAGTGATGCCTTGACAAGTGGTACCCAGTGTCCACACACACAGCTGGTGGGGGCACAAAAGACATGCATTTGGTGCCTTTCAAGCTTATTATCTTACTGTTTTCACCATGCAGCTCTAGTAAAGGATACTGTGTAGAAAATAAGGCTTGGAAACAGAAGGAGATGGCATTAAACCTCTCTACTCTTTGATGCTGTGTGTGAGAGCTGTGTGGAGAAGGCAATGGCACCCCACGCCAGTACTCTTGCCTGGAAAATCCCACGGACAGAGGAGCCTGGTAGGCTGCAGTCCATGGGGTCACTAAGAGTTGGACATGACTGAGGGACTTCACTTTCTCTTTTTACTTTCATGTATTGAAGAAGGAAATGGCAACCCACTCCAGTGTTCTTGCCTGGAGAATCCCAGGGACGGGGAAGCCTTGTGGGCTGCCGTCTATGGGGTCACACAGAGTTGGACACGACTGAAGTGACTTAGCATAGCATAGCATAGCATGAGAGCTGTGAGAACCCCAGTGCTCAGTGAGGAAGCCTTCAGCACCAGCTAGGAAAGGCAGGGTTTAACTGGCTTAGATCACATGTGTATCTCCCTAGCTTTGCTCAAGACCACTCAGGAGAATGGAGGAAAACACAATATGAGCCCTGGTTGCCCCAAATATTTCTAGGGAAAGGAAGGAAAAGGAAAGAAATCTGAGTGAAAGGGATGAAAAAGAAAGGTGGCAGCTTTTGTCAAATTTCTACTTCAGTTCTCCAGAAAAGCCATAACATAGCCTTCTTGTTTATTTCCGTTCTGTTCCTCTTGGGTCAGAACTCATCAGTATCATGGGAAATACGCAATGAAAGAGACAACTCATTCCAAAGATGTACAGTATGAATTTTGGAGATTTCATGATGAAGAATCATAATTTTTTGAATGAAAGTGAAACATGAAAGTGTTAGTCACTCTATCGTGTCCAACTCTTTGTAACCTCATGGACTGTAGCCCAAAGACTCCTCTGTCCATGGAATTCTCTAGCCAAGAATACTGGAGTGGGCAGCTATTCCCTTCTCCAGGTGATCTTCCCAACTCAGGGATCGAACCTACATCTCCTGTATTGCAGGAGATTCTTTACCATCTGAGCCACCAGGGAAATCACAGAATATGCAGAATTTTAAGTAAAAGCAAGACAATACTGTGTATGTTCAAGTGCAAGGAACTTTTGAGCTCTTAATCATAATGGTAAATGAGGTAGTAAGATGTGAAGCTGAGGAGACATTTTCCAAGTTCAGGTTCATAGAATCACGTAACTAAAATAATACATCTGGGCATTTTCAGCCACAAATTCTGAATTAATATAACATGCCTTTGCCTTTTCAAATCCACCTAAAGGAAAAGAGCAAAAATCCCCTTTTTGCCTTGGCTTTTTTTTTTGTCTTTGTTTCAGTGGTAAGAATGCTTCTGCAGGAAATGTTGGTTTTCTCATCATCTTTTCAATGTGTTTTCCTTCTTTGAGGGAAAAAAGTACAACATTTTCATTATTAGGAATGTGATACTATGTGAGTTTTGCCAAATTAACAGCTGGACATTTTACAGAGAAACTTCAAATCCCAAGTTCGACTGCTATTTATCTTGCAATTTGTCTATTTTGGCTTCTCCTAACAGGAGAGCTTCTGCCATAAGTTGGACTGAATCAGCTTGAGGAATTCAGGGGCCTCAGTTTTAGGTCTTTAAGTCTTATTCACACTGAGTCATGGACAGAGTTATATAGGCTTCTAGATGGCACCCCACTCCAGTACTCTTGCCTGGAAAATCCCATGGCCGGAGGAGCCTGGTGAACTACAGTCCATGGGGTCTCGCAAAGTCGGACACGACTGAGCTACTTCACTTTCACTTCTCACTTTCATGCACTGGAGAAGGAAATGGCAACCCACTCCAGTGTTCTTGCCTGGAGAATCCCAGGGACGGGGGAGCTTGGTGGGCTGCCGTCTATGGTGTCCCACAGAGTCGGACACGACAGAAGCGACTTAGCAGCAGCAGCATCAAGGCTTCCCAGGTGGCGCTAGTGGTAAAGAACCTGCCTGCCAGTTGAGTCAGGAATATCCCTTGGAGGAGAAAATCGCAACCCATTCCAGTATTCTTGCCTGGAGAATTCCATAGACAGAGGAGCCTGGTGGGCTATGTTGCATGGAGTTGCAAAGAGTTGTACATGACTGAAGTGACTTAGCACAGCACAGCAGGTAAATTCTAGTGTTTTTAGATAAGCTTCTAAATTAAGATAACTTTAAATAACAAAATACTCAGAATTTTCTTCATCTTTGGCAGAATATAAAATTTCTACTGTGCTTTAAGTTTTTTAAAAAAAGTTTAGATGGTTATATCTGAGCAAACCTTTCTCAGATATATTTATTTATTATTTTTATTGTGAAATATTTTGAATATGTAGCAAATGTATTATTGTGACACACATATAACTACCCTCAAGACTCAGGGATTTTTAAACATTTTGCCACATTGGGAACACTTTCCAAGTGAATTGCAGTCATGGTGACATTGGACCAATGCAAGGTTTTTTGTATCTTCAGAAAATAGGACATTTGTTACGAATAGGCACTGTGCCATTAGCTAACAAAGCTGACAGCAATGTCCTAGTAACTATTTCTTCACTGAGATCCAGTTGTCCCAATTTAATCACTGATGTCTTTTATAGGTCTGGTTTTGTTTTTCAAACCAAGGTCCATAAGGAACACACATTGCATTTGATCACTATGCTTCTTAAACCTCTACCTGAATTGTTCTCTCTTTTGGTGGGCTGGCGGGAGGGGCGCTTCCCAGGTGTTACTAGTGGTAAAGAACCTGCCTGTCAACGCAGGAGCCACAGGAGTTGTGGTTTCAGTCCCTGGGTAAGGAAGATCCTCTGAAGGAGAGCGTAGCAACCCACTCCAATATTCTTGCCTAGAGAATCCCATGGACAGAGGAGCCTGACAGACTGCCATCCATGGGGTTGCAAAGAGTCAGACATGACTGAAGCAACTTAGCACACACTCTTTTTAAAAAGTGATATTCAGTTTTTGAAAACACAAGGCTTTTTGTCTTGTAGAATATCCCACATTCTGGATTTGTCAAGTGGTTTCATTGTGATTTTAATATGTTCCTTTATGTCCTTTATTTCTCATGAACTAAACTCAACTATAATACTTGATTACATTCCAGTGAAGTATTTTTGGCCAGAACCCATGCTTGGCAATCCTGGCTGCGCTGTTGCATCCCGGGCTGGTTGTCTCGTGAGAAGCAAGGCTATCTTTGGGTCCTACTTAGGTATTGGCATCTGGATCACTCCCTTGTCATGCTGTTTCCTTTTTTTCCCATCTCTCATCCTTGTGTCCTGGGTCTCATTGACATGCAATTCTTAGAATGTGAAAGTGGTTATACCTTCTGATGACTTTTCCATTGTCAAAGTCTGTATGTTTCTCTGTCAGGACAGCTTTTCACCAGCTGCTAGTTAATTTCTAGATTATACACCCCATGAAGGCAGGGACCACAGCTGTCTGCTTCCTCTTTTCTTCCTCCTCTTTCTCTCCCTTCCTTGTTAATATTTATAGAGGCTTGTCTTGCATGCCCAGACATCAGCAGAGCTGAGGCAATGAGTGTGGAATCACTGTGAACCAGTGCTTTATTTTTGTATTCCTTTTTTTGGTTCACAATCAGATTAAAAGATAACCAGCCATCAGCTATAACCCATCAACTGCTTTGTTTCCCTTCTGTAAAAATGTAAGCTCTGAAATACAGGTTTTAAAGTAAAATTAGGCAGACTTTAATGTTATCAAGAATCAGCAACTTCATGTTGTAAATGTGTTCATGAACTTAAATATGTCAGCTCCAAGGTTTTATGACCAGTCAGCTTCATTCTGTTGGCAAGTGCCAAAGACATTGATCCTGTTCCTGACTTTGTAGTTGATGACAGCTGTAAAATTATGGCATTTCTAGCTTCTGTATACAGTGTTTGGTTACCTGAAAGATAAACTGAAGAAAAGATAGAAAGTGGTGTTATCAGAAAGTCCATAAATGTTGTTTGGTTTGCAGTAAGATTTAACTGTGGAGTGTTTGCCTTAGTAACATATTACAGGAGGAACGATTCAATTTATTTTTTTACTTCTTTAAAATAATGCCTGTGATTCATTTCTTTCATCGATTCACCGTGTGTTAGAATTTACACTGTTAGATACTTAGCAATGTCTTACTTAAAAAGAAAACAATCTGTGGGAATTGTTTTAAGAAAAAACTGATGAGTCACTTAACAAATGTAAAACTAACATATACATGGATGGTGTCCTGGAGAAGGAAATGGCAACCCACTCCAGTATTCTTGCCTAGAGAATACCATGGACAGAGGAGCCTGGCAGGCTACAGTCCATGGTGTCGGAAGAGTCGGACACGACTCAGCGACTAAACCACCACCACATGTATGGTGTCCAGTCATAAACTATTGCTTGCTGTCTAGTGACTTAAGAATATAGTCCATGATGTTTTACCACTGACGCAAGCCAGGGATCCTTTGTGATAACTTAAAAATGTAAAGATATCATTCTGAAAGAGGGGACATGCACATTTGATAGATCTTGAATTTTATGACTGTCAGCATTCTTTTAGTTGTTAATTATACGAAACTGTATATATTCTATTAAACATGTTTAAATGTATTCCTATGGTAGTATTTTTCAACTGAATAACTCAAGGGTTTCCAGTTTGAGATACTCTGTGTTAGGATGCTGGGCCGATGAAAAGGTGCTCAACATCTTTTGACACTGTGGAAATGAAAATCCACAATGAGATACCACTTCATACCCATCAACATGGCTGTTATAAAAAAAAAAACAAAACACAGAAAATAAGGGTTGGTGAGGGTATGGAGAAGTTAGAACCCTTGTGCCGGGCTGGTTGGTACAGTGCTATCGAATCAGTATGGTGGCCTCCTTAAACAAAGCATTTCCGTATGCTCCAGCAATTCTACTTCTAGTTATATCCTCAGAGGAGTTGAAAGTAGGAATTCAAAATGATATTATATTCGAACACCCATGTGTTATCACAGCCTATTCACAATAGCTGGAAGGTAGAAGGAACCAGGTGTCTATCAACAATGAATGGATGAGCAAAATGTGCTCTCTATATCGAATGGATCCTTCGCCTTAAAAAGAGAACAGTTGTGATATATATGCTTCAACATGGCTGAACCTTGAAAATATGCTAAGTGAAATTAGCATTTTTATTTCCTATTCCTCTGGGCCAGGTGTCCTGCAGCACCCTCATCCTGAACTGGCTTGTGGAACCCTCATAATCACACAATGAGTCTGGTTCCCCGTTAGCTCCTTTTGACAAGTGATGGAATTGAGGCTTAGTTGAAGTAATTCAAGGGTAGAACTCATGACTGTCTGCATTCTTGGATAGTATCGACCCTCTGGCTGGCTTAGGTTTGTGACAAATATGTTTGTGTCCTGATGTTTTATTTCAATATAACTAAAATCATTATGAATCATTTTAAAGCTCCACTAACACCCTGTTCTAGGGCTTACCCATCATCTGCATAACAGTTAACGCCTGACATTTTGGTTGCTTCTCTGTTATGGGTAATAACTTGAGGTTTCAGTGAAAGAGGAGTATATGCCAGTGAAGGAGTGCAGTGTGGCCAGATCATTTCCAAGGCTCAGAATGCACGTTTCTAGTTAGAGTATTTCTTTTAAAAGAAATATTCACTGCCTGTTGTGTAGAGGGATCTATACATGTATTCATATATACAGTTATATGTAAGGAATCTATACATAGTATATAGATGATACAGTACGTGTAGTACATAATCTATATATAATATATATAATTTAGTATTTTAGAATTTAGAATAGTATAGAGTTTAGTAATAATGTATATAGAATATACACAGTATATTACCTGTGTACCATATAGAATCTGTTAATGTTGTTGTTGTTAGTCGCTAAGTCATGTGACCCCATGGACTGCAGCACCCGAGGCTTCCCTGTCCTTCACTATCTCCTGGAGTTTGCTCGAGTTCATATCCATTGAGTTGGTGATGCCATCCAACCATCTCGTCCTCTGCCACCCTTTTCTTCTTTTGCCTTCAATCTTTTTGCCTCCCTTTGCCTTAAGTCTATTAATACATATACGTGAATGTTCAGCCTGTGTACTGTACACTCATATACTATGTGTGTATCTATAGGTGTGTGAATATTGCTGCTGTTGTTCAGTCGCTAAGTCATGTCTGACTCTTTGTGACCCCATGGACTGCCGCACGCGAGGCTTCCTTGTCCTTCACTATCTCCCAGAGTTTGCTCAAACTCATGTCCATAGAGTCAGTGATGCCATCCAACCATCTCCACACACACACACACACACACACACACACACATACATACACACACATACATGTATCTACACAGGTATAGTTTGTAGACTCTACAGCATTTTTTCTTGTCCATATTACTTCATCTCTGATAGTCCTGAAGAGGAGACGGCCCCCTCCTTGGAGATTAGGAGATGGCAGTGCAGAGTGTGGTCCACTGGCTTGCCCAGAGTCACATGGCTGTACAGCTGCCCCTGGCGCTGGACACTGTGACTTCCATCTCCTTCCACACCGTCCAGGTAGTCTCCCCTCCTTTGTTCTGATCTCCCACGATTGTTCCCTCTCTGTTATGATTTCATGGAGAGACTGGCAGGCACTCTGACAACTTCCTCCTGCCTTGGGAGTGTCTGGGTTCTTCCTAAACCTCTCTTCTCTTTGCCACCCAGCAGGGTCCTATCCCCTGGGAATGGGATGGAGTATCAACACTCCTTGCATGGTAAATCTGGGTGCCCCCTTACGTGATTTTTGGTCAAGAAGCAGGAAAATGCATCAGTGTTTAGTAATCCCCTTCAAAAATGTTTCAACCTGGGCAAAATTTTCCCTGAGAGTGGCCCGATTTGTGAGTAAAAATGTGTAATGTCCTTTTAGAAGACAAAGTGTGTTTCGTAAAAAGAGGAAACATTTTCTATGGCATTGAAGATAAAGGCTGCTTTTTGAAGCAGTGCTTTATACTCTGTGTAGGTTTAATTAGGAAGTAGCACTTTGTTGTGGGAACATAATCACAGAAGGGCCTTTGTTTTACGAAAACCTTTAGACAAGAGCTGCTTGTGTGCTGGGTCTTAGAAAACCTCATTAATTTGGATGTCTGCTGTTGTTTTTTTCCCCCCAAATTTCTGAAAAATTGGCAAGAGCTGGATTGAAGTCTATCATTGTATCATCCAAATGTAAAGTGTTTGCTAAGCACATTGACAGGTAAACTAGAAAAGAGCAGGCAAATTTCACATTCTTAAGGCAGAAAACCTTGAAAGACTTTTAGAACAAGAGTTGCATGTAAATTGGAGCTTCTCATTACAAATGAGTCTTGGGTGTTTGTTTAAACAGGTCAGGCAGAAATTCTTCCTGGAGATCCTGGTCGAAATGACCGATGGCTGTGTATTTGCATCTATTCAAAATGATTTTATTTCAATTTTGTATTACTTCACATGGGTCTCAACTGATTTCAAATACTAAGTTTTTCTTGAGTTTGGCAAAATGAATAGATTGGAAGAAACCAAGTCCCTCGTTATGAGTTGGAAGTAAGCCACGAGAAATTCTTGTCCTTCAGACGTTTTTATCTCTTTGGTCCCGTTATCCGTGAAGCTGCTAGTCTCAGAGATAAGTCTGTCTCTTGTTTTCACATTTTTATTATCTCATTTTGTTTTCTCCTTTGCAGCGTCTCTTCCGGTTATCTACTGTTGTGTAAGAGACCACTGCAAAACGTAATGGCTTGAAGCAACATTCATTTTTTTGTCTTTCTGGGATTGTTTCTGGGAGTCAGGGTTTCAGGAAGACTAAGTGAGTGTGTCTCAGGCTGCAGTCCATTGCCAGGGGAGCAGCTGGAGCAGGTGGTCTGGAGGAGGGGCCCCTGGGCAGTTGGGGGTAAGGTCTGGGGAGCCAACGGAGGGGTGCTAGGGTAGCTGGGGAGGGGTCTGCGCTTCTGGACTAGGGGCCCTGGGGCAGTTGAGGGAGGGTGTCTGGGAAGCTAGGGAGAGGTCTGGGCAGCTGGAGAGGTGGCACTGGGGCAGCTGGGAGGAGGGCTGGCCAAGGCTCTCCCTTCATGTGGTCTCAAGGCTCCTCCTTGTGAGCTCTCCTTGTGGGCTAGGGGCTTCCTTACAGCATGGCGGCCCTAGGGCAGGTTGCGAGCAGGCAGTTCAGGGCTCCAGCACAGGTGTTCCAAAGAAAGCGACAGAAGTTGCGTTCGTTGAGGACCTGGCCTCAGTGCCGCTCAGCATCTCCCTCTTTGTTCTGTGGACCTCCCAGTCCCTGAAGTTGGCTGAGATTCAAGTGGAGGAAACACAGGGCAACCTCAGCCTTTCACAGGAAGAGGGGTAACCACTCTGAGACGTCTCTGAACCCCCACTGCCTCACACTTCTAAAAAGAGGCTTCTCTCTGCCGATCTCCCATAGCTTACTTTTTAGGGGTTGTGCCTTTATATTTAGGCAACATAAAGAGCTGTAGGACCAAGTGGAGATACAGATGTTGCACCTTAAATTGTTCAATGTTAATGATAAGTGAGCTGAATTTGTTGTTGTTCAGTTGCTAAGTCGAGTTTGATTCTTTGTGATCTCATGGACTGCAGTACCTCAGGCTCCTCTCTCCTCCAGTATCTGAGTTTATTCCAACTCATGTCCATTGGGTTGGTGATGCCATCCAACCATCTCATGCTCTGCTGCCATATTCTCCTTTTGCCTTCAGTCTTTCCCAGCATCAGGGTCTTTTCCAGTGAGTCAGCTCTTTGCATCAGGTGGCCAAAGAATTCGAGCTTCAGTCAGCATCAGTCCTTTCCATGAATATTCAGAGTTGATTTCCTTTATGATTGGTTTGATCTCCTTGCTGTCCAAGGGATTCTCAAGAATTTTCTCCAGCACCACAGTTCAAAAGCATCAATTCTTCAATGCTCAGCTTTCTTTATGGTCCAACTCTCACATCTGCACATGACTCCTGGAAAAACCATAGCTTTGACTATCCGGACCATTGTTGACAAAGTGATGTCTCTGCTTTTTAATATATGAACATAATTGAGGGCATATGTGGAGTTTCCTTTCCTGACAAGATTTATTTTTAAGCTTTATCCGATGTGTGTCATCAATGGTGGCTTGCCAAATAGTCAAGAGTAACCATTTTTCCAGTTAGCACAACTTAGTTTACCAAAGCTCCCCTCTTTTTTCTTTTCCTGATTTAAATGGCAGGGTGTTGGCTGTACTGTTAGTCTTGCTTGCTCTACGGGGCTTCTTAGATCAGCCTTGGGAGGATTTTGGAAAGTGAGTGAAGAGAATTTTGCAGGACTCTGTCAAAATATACTTTCCCATCTCCAACTGTTTTGGCTTCAAAATAAAGCTTTTTGTATATTTATGGAAAGAAAGGGAGGTCTGTTCTGGAATTATTTCTTCCTGTGATAGTAAAGCCAAAAAAAAAAAAAAAGATGTTTTAATTTCTTAAGAAATTTTTCTTTGAAAAATACATTTTGGAATCCATTCTTGTGTTTGCTTTTAACTTTTTCCCCCTGTTTTTTACTTAGCAATGTATTCAAATGGTAACATCTAACATCTTCATCTTTAAAAGGAAAGCTGTAGCAAAGTGAAAAAAAAAGTAGCTCATGAATACCTCTGCTGTATTTCAAAATATCTCACATGCTTTCAATGCCTTCAATGGACCTCTCTATGCAGAACTTCCTTTATTCTGATATAGAAGCAGAAAATATTTAACATAAGAAAAAACTTAAAAAAAATCACTTGTGATGCTAACAGGCAGGAATTATCTTCTGATCCATTCCAGCATATCTGAGAACACTGTCTATGTTTAATAATTCATGACATCTGCTTCTGAAGCCTGACATCTCAGGATTCCTTGATGAATCCTGGGATTCAATGGCCACATCCTAGGAAAGTAATCAGCAAACAATTGGTTCCATATAAATGTAGATATGGTCACTGTATCTTAAATTGTTGTTTAAGGTTGATCTTGGCCTTCAGGGGCTTCTGGGCTAGCAGGGGAGAGAGGCAAGGAAGCAGATGAGTAGTTTGGGGGATGTGAGGGTTGAGCAGGCTTGGGGCACAGGTAGGTAGGAAGAGCAGCTGAGGGCATCAGAAAGTGGAAGTGTTAGTTCACTCAGTTGTGTCCGACTCTTTGGGAACCAATGAACTGTGGCTCGCCAGGCTCCTCTGTCCGTGGCATTCCCTGGGCAAGAATACTGGACTGGGTTGCCATTTCCTCCTCCAGAGGATCTTCCTGACCCCAGGAATTGAACCCTGGTTTCCCACATTGTAGGCAGATTCTTTACCATCTGAGCCACTTGGGAAGCTTGAGGGCATCAGAGAAACAACCCACATGCAGGACTGGGTAAGGGAAGGGTGCCCAGGAGACAGCAGCACAGGAAAGGCCTGTTTGTGGCACTAAAATAGTCCATCCAGTGTGATCATAATGGATATCTTTCATTTTTCTTTTTACCGAGACATATAGTTTACATATGGGCTTCCTTGGTAGCTCAGGTGGTAAAGAATCCACCTGCAATGTAGGAGACCCGGATTCGATCCCTGGGTCTGAAAGATCCCCTGTAGAAGGAAATGGTAATCTAGTCCAGTATTCTTGCCTGGAGAATTCCATGGACACACAGTTTACATATAGTGAGGTACACATTCAAAAATACTGCTCAGTTTATATACTCACTAGCAGTGATGGAGAAGGCAATGGCACCCCACTCCAGTACTCTTGCCTGGAAAATCCCATGGATGGAGGAGCCTGGTAGGCTGCAGTTCATGGGGTTGCGAAGAGTAGGACATGACTGAGTGACTTCACTTTCATTTTTCACTTGCATGCATTGGAGAAGGAAATGGCAACCCACTCCAGTGTTCTTGCCTGGAGAATCCCAGGGACGGGGGAGCCTGGTGGGCTGCCGTCTGTGGGATCGCACAGAGTCGGACACTACTGAAGCGACTTAGTAGCACTGAATGAAAGGTGTGTCTCATAACCCCTTAGTAGCACAGATGCTAACAGTTTCTTTTTTTGTTCTTTGTTTATTGAATAGCAGGGAATTTTCATTCATTTGGATATAATGTATATTCATTTATTTGCATTTTGTTACTTTACTGAACACATATTTGGGAGCACTGAGCTGAATTCAGATGCTTAACATTGTAGCTGAATTCAGATGCTTAACATTGTTTGTCTGATATTGTTGATCACCTTCACAGATATAAATTATGCCATGATTATTCATCTCTGTCCAGGCAAATGTTTTGTCAAATGGTGGTGACAGTTTTAATCTTTGAATATGGTTGTAGGAGGCAGGAAAGAATTCTCAAGTCATAACAAAAGAGAACAAAATTGAATGAACTCTAAATACCATCCTTTTGAGAGGTGCCAGTTGTCAGAAGAATAGCTATGGTACTTAGGGAAGGTGGTCAAAAGTCTGATAGTGATACCTAACATCCCTACTTTGCATTTTATAAAATGCTTTCCTATTTATTGTTTCACACATATGATGGGAGAAATCTAAAGAACATGTAGATTCATAGTTATAGTACTTATTCTGAATAATGCATTGTGGTGTAGAGAATACAACTGGATTGATCATTTTAAGCCTGAATCCTGGAAAACATATTTTTAAAACAAATTTTTATTTTATATTGGAATATAGCTGATTAACAATGTTGTAATAGTTTCAGGTGCACAGCAGAGCAACTCAGCCATATATATATATACATGCACCCATGCTCCCCCAGACGCCCCTCCATCCAGGCTGCCACATAATATTGAGCAGAGTTCTCTGTGCTCTACAGTAAGTCTTTGTTCGTTATTCATTTTAAATACAGCAGGGTGTGCATGTCCATCCCAAACTCCCTAACTCTCCTTTCCCCACATCCTTCCCTCTGGCAACGAAAATTCTGTCTCTAAGTCTGTGAGTCTCTTTCTCTGGATTGTAAGAAGTTGAAATCTATTAATCACCAATCAGAGTTCCTTGGACAGCAAGATCAAAGCAATCAACCCTAAAGGAAATGAACCCTGAATATTCATTGGAAGTATTGATGCTGAAGCTGAAGCTCCAAGACTTTGGCCACCTGATGCAGAGACAACTCATTGGAAAAGACCCTGATGCTGAGAAAGATTGAGGGCAGGAGGAGAAGGGGTCAACAGAGGATAAGATGGTTGGATGGCATCACCAACTCGATGGATATGAGTTTAAGCAAACTCCTGGAGATGGTGGAGGACAGGAAAGTCTGGCATGCTGTAGTCCATGGAGTCGCAAGGAGTCGGACACAACTTAGCGACTGAACAGCAATAAATCACAAAGCATTACCTTTTTTAGCGCATCAGATCAGATCAGATCAGTCGCTCAGTCATGTCCGACTCTTTGCGACCCCATGAACCGCAGCACGCCAGGCCTCCCTGTCCATCACCAGCTCCCGGAGGTCACTCAGACTCACACCCATCAAGTCAGTGATGCCATCCAGCCATCTCATCCTCTGTCGTCCCCTTCTCCTCCTGCCCCCAATCCCTCCCAGCATCAGAGTCTTCTCCAATGAGTCAACTCTTCACATGAGGTGGCCAAAGTACTGGAGTTTCAGCTTGAGCATCATTCCTTCCAAAGAAATTCCAGGATTGATCTCCTTCAGAATGGACTGGTTGGATCTTCTTGCAGTCCAAGGGACTCTCAAGAGTCTTCTCCAACACCATAGTTCAAAAGCATCAATTCTTCGGCGCTCAGCCTTCTTCACAGTCCAGCTCTCACATCCATACATGACCACAGGAAAGACCATAGCCTTGACTAGGTGAACCTTTGTTGGTAAAGTAATGTCTCTGCTTTTGAATATGCTATCTAGGTTGGTCATAACTTTCCTTCCAAGGAGTAAGCGTCTTTTAATTTCATGGCTGCAGTCACCATCTGCAGTGATTTTGGAGCCCAGAAAAAGAAAGTCTGACACTGTTTCCACTGTTTCTCCATCTATTTCCCATGTAGTGATGGGACCAGATGCCATGATCTTCGTTTTCTGAATGTTGAGCTTTAAGCCAACCTTTTCACTCTCCACTTTCACTTTCATCAAGAGGCTTTTTAGCCCCTCTTCACTTTCTGCCATAAGAGTGGTGTCATCTGCATATCTGAGGTTATTGATATTTCTCCCGGCAATCTTGATTCCAACTTGTGTTTCTTCCAGTCCAGCATTTCTCATGATGTACTCTGCATATAAGTTAAATAAACATGGTGACAATATGCAGCCTTGACGTACTCCTTTTCCTATTTGGAACCAGTCTGTTGTTCCATGACCAGTTCTAACTGTTGCTTCCTGACCTGCATACAGATTTCTCAAGAGGCAGATCAGGTGGTCTGGTATTCCCATCTCTTTCAGAATTTTCCACAGTTTCTTGTGATCCACACAGTCAAAGGCTTTGGCATAGTCAATAAAGCAGAAATAGATGTTTTTCTGGAACTCTCTTGCTTTTTCCATGATCCAGCGGATGTTGGCAATTTGATCTCTGGTTCCTCTGCCTTTTCTAAAACCAGCTTGAACATCAGGAAGTTCACGGTTCACATATTGCTGAAGCCTGGCTTGGAGAATTTTGAGCATTACTTTACTAGCGTGTGAGATGAGTGCAATTGTGCGGTAGTTTGAGCACTCTTTGGCATTGCCTTTCTTTGGGATTGGGATGAAAACTGACCTTTTCCAATCTTGTGGCCACTGCTGAGTTTTCCAAATTTGCTGGCATATTGAGTGCAGCACTTTCACAGCATCATCTTTGAGGATTTGGAATAGCTCCACTGGAATTCCATCACCTCCACTAGCTTTGTTTGTAGTGATGCTTTCTAAGGCCCATTTGACTTCACATTCCAAGATGTCTGGCTCTAGGTCAGTGATCACACCATCATGATTATCTGGGTCGTGAAGCTCTTTTTTAGCGCATGGATGGGGATTAAGTCTGGAAGTCTGACTCTGCAGGCGTTAGTCTTAGTGAGATGATGACGCTGCCAGAGTCATGACAAAGATGGAAACTCGTAGGGACTGAGGCGGCTGCCTGTTTGTGCCATTCAGACCTGTGCTCCTTTGAAATCTGTGCTCAGGTACGTGGAGGCACTGGCTTGCCCTGGCCTGGTGGCCTCCATGCCCCATAAGGTATGGAAATGAAGCCTGGGAAAGCTGGGAGATCAGATTAAAAGCTGCAGGTAATTAGCTGGGATGCCCACACACCTGAGAAGCTTGGTGAAGCCTGAAAGCCGCTCATCAGTTTCTGTGCACCAACTGCAGTGGCTTATGCTTTCTTAAGAGTAGCTGATAGCCACTGCAGTATGTGCAGATAGCTCTGGCTTTGGTTGTGTGTGTGTGTTTAATTAGTAGACTTTCTTTTGTAGCAAAGTTTTAGATTTGGAAAAAAATTGAGTGGAAAGTATGAGTTCCCATATACCCCCACGTAAGAGTTTTTTTGTTTTTTGTTTTTTTTTTTAAATCAAATTTGGGTTATTCTTCATCATTATTTTTAAAGTGAAATCATAAACTGACTGAGCTAATGTAGTTTTAATAGTTTCCAAGACCTTTCCTCAGACAAGTAGGTGACTGTTGGGAATTTCCAGTCTTATAATTTAAAATTTTCTCTTTTCTCTACTATTTTATGACATGTAATCAGAAGATATTTATCTTTGTGCTTCATGTGCTAGAAGCACGAGAAAGCCCATGAAATAACCGTTTCTTAGGTTTCCACTGAGGTGGCGACCGTGACTGCAGCCATGAAATTAAAAGACGCTTACTCCTTGGAAGGAAAGTTATGACCAACCTAGATAGCATATTGAAAAGCAGAGACATTACTTTGCCAATAAAGGTCCGTCTAGTCAAGGCTATGGTTTTTCCTGTGGTCATGTATAGATGTGACACTTGGACTATGAAGAAGGCTGAGCGCCGAATAATTGATGCTTTTGAACTGTGGTGTTGAGAGAAGACTCTTGAGAGTCCCTTGGACTGCGAGGAGATCTAATCAGTCCATTCTGAAGGAGATCAGCCCTGGGATTTCTTTGGAAGGAATAATGCTGAAGCTGAAACTCCAGTACTTTGGCCACCTCACGTGAAGAGTTGACTCATTGGAAAAGACTCTGATGCTGGGAGGGATTGGGGGCAGGAGGAGAAGGGGAGGACAGAGGATGAGATGGCTGGATGGCATCACCGACTTGATGGACGTGAGTCTGAGTGAACTCCGGGAGTTGGTGATGGACAGGGAGGCCTGGCGTGCTGCAATTCATGGGGTCGCAAAGAGTCGGACATGACTGAGTGACTGAACTGAACTGAACTGACAACCTCTAACCAGACTCTAAAACCAGGCGAGGAGCGGGACTTCCCAGTGGTCAGCCCGGCACATAGGAAACATCACCAGGAGGAGATCCCACCTCTGACCTGTGGGTCTCCAGTCACACTACGCAGAAGCCTCCTTTCACACTCAAACCCTAACGTTTGTCCTCCGATTCTGTATGTTGTGAAGCCATCAGGCCTTGCCAGGGCTTAGTAAGAGCCTGACAGAACTAGGGCTGGGGGAAAGACAAGACTTCATCATCCCCTCTCAGCTGCTGGCCTGCCCTCCAGACTGCTTGGTGGGCTACTCCAGACTTGGTTCCTGTTATTTTGGCTCAGTCATTCAGTCATATCCAATTCTTTGCCACCCCATGGACTGCAACACGCCAGGCTTCTCTGTCCTCCACTATCTCCCAGAGTTCCCTCAAACTCATGTCTGAGTCGGTGATACCATCCAACCATCTCATCCTCTGTCGTCCCCTTTTACTCCTGCTTTCAGTCTTTCCCAGCATCAGGATCTTTTCCAATTTCTAAACAAAGATTGAAAAATAAATAAATAAATAAACAAGGGTTGGTTCCTAATCATGCTCTATTTAGAAATCTCCATTTTCCCCAAGACAGTTGAGTCTTTGTATCATTCACTTTTCTCTCCCTAGTTTCACATCTTTTTTTCTCTTGTGGTAAAACATACATAACCTAAAATTACTGTTTTAACCATTTCTGGGTTCACTGGCATTCACATTGTTGTGTAACCATCACCACCATCTACCTCTGGAGCTTTTCATCTTGGCTAACTGAAATGCTGTCCTCATTAAACACCAACTCCCCATCCTTCCTCCCCTCCCCAGCCCCCGTTTTCCACAGTTCTAATTTTCATCTCCATGAGTTTGATTATTCTCCACAACTCGTATGAGTGGACTCATATAGTATTTGTCCTTTTGTGTCCAGCTGACTTCATTTAACATAATGTCCTCTAGTTTTATCCATGGTGTAGCATGTATCAGAATTTTGTTCCCTTTTTAGGCTCAATAATATTCCACTGTATCTCACAGCTTGTTTAGCCATTTATTTTATTGCTCTTAAAATTTCATTTATTATTTATCTATTTATGGCTGTGCAGGGTCTTCACTGCTGTGTGGGCAGCTCTGCAGTCGTGGTCTGCAGGCCCTTCACCACGGTGGCCTTCCTTGTTATGGAGCACAGGCTCTAGGGTGTGTGGGCTTAATAGTTGTTGCACCTGGACTCCAGAGCACAGGCTCAGCAGTTGTGGCACACCGGCTTAGTTGCTCCGTGTGGCATGTGGAATCTTCCCAGAGCAGGGATCGAACCCGTGTCCCCTGCATTGGCAGGCAGACTCCCCACCACTGAGCTACCAGGGAAGCCTCTGTTTAGCCATTTATCCGTGATTTTTGGAGGAATCGCCATATTGTTTTCCGTAATGGCTACATCAATTTACATTCCCACCACATTTTTTAAATAAACAAAAGCCTTCCTGTATAAGACATTTATTTAGCGCTTTTTAAGTGTAACGGTTTGTCAAGTCGATGCCTGAGAAATTCTAGATGTTCCGTGAAGTTAGAGGTTCCTAAAGAAAGATGGGAATCTTCAAATAGGATGTGGACCAAGGTTCCACGTACTGAGTGAAATCTTGCAGAAACAAAAAAATGCTTTCTAGTCCCTCTAGGGCTGATACTATAAGCGATTCAGCTAGATTTAGTGACCAGCGGAAAGAAGCACATAATCACTGTGTCCAGGGGCTGTCAATGTGTAACTCAAAGGTTAATGTTTAATGGACCCGGTCAGGTGCAGATTCGCACGGTTTCTCTAGACGATGTTGCCAGTTGGATTTGTGAGGCTTAATGATTAGGGGCCCCTTTTACTTTCAGGGAGCTATGGGACTATTTTCTCACAATGACGGCTGAGCAGAGGGCTGTGGGGCCATCTGCTTCTAACTCCTGTTGAATCTCCTGGGCAGCATAGGTCAGTGTAAGGACCAGGAGAGGAAGTGAAAGGAAGTTTTCAAGTGCTTTCAGCCAGAAATTCTCCGGGACTGAGGACAGAAGAGGGGAGTGGTGGCTTTGAGACCACATGAAGGAGACTTGTCCTGTCTTCTTGAGGTGTCTGGCCAAAGCTGGAAAACCTTGCTGGGCCTCCACGTTTTTCTTTCTCACTCACATTAGACCTTTAGGAAAACTCTTCAAGACTCACTGGCTTTTTCTCCACTTTAGTCTTGGTCTTTGCTTTGTCACCACCATCATCTCTCATGACTTCCTGGCACCAGCATCTCCTTCTCATCCCTGGTGACCAGGTAACGCTCCGTGGTTCAGGTCCTCAAATGGTCAAGAACTTTGAACGTTCTGCAAAGAGCCCTGTCCTGTCTGCTCCCCTCCCATCTCAACACTCAAGCCAGCTGGGCCTCCCGTTGTGTCCCACCTCCGTGCTCTGGCCCTGTAGGGTCCCAGCTTCCTGTCCCCCAGCAGCTTTCTCTCCTCCCCTAGATGTCTCCCTCTCTTTCCAGAGATCCTTCAGAGAAACCTTCCCTGACCCTACCACTTCTCCAGATGAGGGTGCCCCCCAGACATCCCGATCACCTTCTGTCCTTCTTCCGGGGGCCCTGGCCCACCTGCCTGCCCATCAGGACATCCAGGCCACACTGATGACCGTGTCCCCCACTTCAGCGCTGTCTTCATGGCCCCAACACAGTCCTGTTACTAATACGGAGCAGATGTTCAATCAGTGTCTACAGAATGAGTCTCCAGTGAAAGAGTGTTAGAAGCATCCTTTGCTCTCAGCCTCCTGTGTTCCGGGGAGGGTGTTGGTGGCGAGGAGTGGGGACATCTCTGACAGCAGCAGCTCTGCCTTCCCACCCCTTCCCAGGAGAGGGGCTGTTGTTTTTCTAACAGGGAGCCGAGCTGATCCATCTGGCTCTGCGCTTCTCCTCCTGGGCAGGCTGTTCTCAGGAGGCACAGGTCCTGACCCCAGGACAAGGTTACCAAGCGGGCAGGCATGTGTCTCTTAGCCTGTGATGCCGGAGGCTGAGCATCGGGCTGGCCTCTGCAGCCACCTTCTAGGCCACCACCTCCAGCTCTGATTTTTCCTGGATCATCCCTGACTTCCTCCAGTCTCCATGACAGATTTCCGAGCCTGCTTCCATGGTTGGGAGGGAAGGAGGGACTGGTATTGACCGCCTATTCTGTTCCAACATGAACAAATGACATTGAGTCTGGAGAAGAAAGTCCAGTGTAATTTCAAAGGCTGAGATGTTCCTGGATGAAAACCTGTGTCCCTGGGTGATGGGTGGTCAGGAGTCTGGGGACAGGAAAGGTGATTTAAGGGTTTCTCAGGTCCTAGAAGGGTTGGTACCTGCATTTTCCCTGTGGGTTTATTTCATTCTTGGGCTCAGCTGTCACCCGGCACCTCCAGGTGGGGAAAAGTAGTGAAGATCTCCACAAAGAGCATTTGGGGACTTTCCTGGCTGTGCTTTTGAGGTTGTTCCAGTTCATCTCCCACAAAATTTAGCCAGATCTTCCCAGAATGCTTGGAGAAATTAAATGCTAGGAGCATTTCTACAGAGAGATCCATGAGACAAGGGATGGAGACCAGCCTAGTACTTCCAGTTTTGATTCTTCATGGGGCTCAACACGTATCCTTGGAATAATCCCCTGAGTCATCCTGAGATGGAACCAGGGGCTCGTGAACCCTGGGACTCCTTACCTGTGGGCACTTTTAGAAAGAGCTTTCCTAGTTGATGAAAAACAGAACTTCTCCTGCAGGGGTTTAATTACCCCTTTCCCATCTCCAGGTAACTGATCCTGGTTCCCTTTTAATTCTGCAATGGGCCCCTCTCTCTGCCCTTCCTTCCTTGCTCCTCAGCTTTCTCACCCTGGCTTTTCCTGTGTCTATGTGGAGAATCTGAACTTGGTTCCAGAATGAGCCAACCTTGATTTTCTGAGACAGGAAGCTTAAGAATTTTCAGAAAAGAAACCTATTTGATCTACATGTGCCACTATAAGTAGCTAGTCCCTCCTCACCTCCATAAAAAGAAAAAACAAGAAGACAAGAAAGATGGGAAAAGACAGTGGATTCTGACCTGTTTACCCTGCACTTCTAATGACAGCAGCAGATTTAAAGAGCAACAAACCTCTTTTATTTCACACTTTTTTTCTCATTCATGAAGTCAAGTCCTTTTGTCTGTTCATTTTGGGTACTGGTCCTAAAATGAGGCAATAACAGTATAACAGTCATTAGCATCAAATAGGAATGATATTTTAAGATCACTGTCTATTAGACATTTACCTAAAATGTGAATCCCGTGGATCCTACACACCAAGTAAAGGTCCAAGACCCAAACTCCTCTCATTCTGCCGAGTGTTTGATGCTGTTTCATGTCATTATCAATTGACAAGCTACTTCAGGATACATACTCTGTGAAACCAGAAGGGAATCATAGCTGCATTAGTAATTAGCCTTCTGGTAAATAATTGCTTCTTTATTCTTAAGTAATAAATATTAGCACAAATGATCACTCTGAATTTTATTTTCTAATAATATACAAAGAAATAGACTTTTACAAAGCACAGATTCACCAGTTTTATAAGAATAGTTGAAAAATTTTCATAGTCACTCAGTTGCTCAGTTGTGGCCGACTCTTTTGCAACTCCATGGAGCCTACCAGGAGCCTACCAGGCTCCTCTGTCCTTGGTACTCTTCAGGCAAGAAAACTGGAGTAGGTTGCCATTTCCTTCTCCAGGGAATCTTCCCGACCCAAAGACTGAACCCGTGTCTCCTGCATTGGCCAGTGGATTCTTTACCACTGTGCCACCAGGGAAGTCCCAATTGAACGGTATGATTTATCAAATAGACTGAACTATCTCTTTTCTAAAATGTAATTTGACTACAAAATGAAATCTCTTTTGGACTTCACTGGTGGTCCAGAGGTTAAGAATGCACGTGGCAATGAAGACCCAGTGCAGCCAAAAATAAATAAAATGAATGAAAATTTACAAAAAAATCTAAATCTCTTTTGCCTATGAAAAGGTCATTCCCACTGGGTAAGAGAAAACAATCCTCAATCCACTGTTTCACTATGGCCTGGGAGGCAGGTACGTTCTTGTGGGCGGAATTTCCAGGCGGGGTCCTGTGTGGTATCTGGGCCCCTGCAGTTACATAGCTGAGCTTTCCGGGGAGCAGAGACGCTTGGCCTCCCCAGCACATGTGAAGCTGAGCCCTGATGCTGGAGAATTAGGCTCCGTGTATTGTTCTTATCTCTGCGCCTGAGGTGGATTTAATACATTAAAGATTGAGGCCCACATGAAAGTTCCTGTCTGGATTCCTGTGTCGAAAGTGGTGTTGGGTGTGCGTGCACTTTATTTATGTGGCACTGTTTATGTGCATTCCAGCGATCATTAACAAAGGCCAGTCGGTGGAAAACCCTGATGAAAGTGGATTTGAAAGTGGCTGTATCAGCTACAGGTTTTGGCAAGACCTCAGTGACGCTGAATGTAGTGAAAGCCCTGTGTCATCAATTTGTGTTCAGCCAACCTTATATGGAGAGACAAGGCAGTTCAGTCAACCATGCTAAAGAGCGGCAACAGAAATGTCATGGATTTCATTTGGGCAAAGGTTCTATATATTAACAAAGAAGCCCTCACTTCTTTTTATATTAGGTGCGAAGACCTGTTTGTCAGCACACAACGGGTGAATTAGACAAGCTTGTGTTCATTTGCTTAGGGCTGCTATAGCCCATACGGAAGACCTGGGGGTTTAAACAGCAGAAATGTGTTAGCAGAGTTCTGGGAACTGGAAGTTCAAGATCAAGGTGCTGTCAGGGTCATTTCCATCTGAAACCTACGCTCTTGGCTTGCAGATGCCCATCTTTTTACTGTGTCCTCACAGGGTTGACCCTCCATGTGTGTGCATGGGTCCTAATCTTCTCTTCCTAAAAGCACACCAGTCAGACAGGCTTATGACCTCCTTTGACCTTGATTAACTCTTTAAACACCTCTATCCGGATACAGTCCCATTCTGAGGTACTAGGGGTTAGGACTTCAGCATTTGGATTTTGGGGAGACGTTTCTGCCAGTAACGTGATTTAACATATTGCATCTAGATGCTTCATAGCCCCCTCTTCTGCTTTTGCAGATTTACGTCTCATAATCCCTTCTTTGGTTTGTTGCCCAGTCTCCAGCTGGGGAACTACTCAGAGATTGTAAGAACAACGCCCAGTGTCGTATCTGAAGGCCTTGATCAAGATACTTAAACCATTTGTCCTAAAGTTTTCCCACTATGTTTGCTCTTCCACTGGATATCATTCTGTGACACGTGACTGACCTCTCTGTCTAAAAGCCAACAAGGGTTTGATGAAAGTACAAGAACATGGTATTGAAACAGTTGCTGCTGGTTGAGGTCAGAGATTTGGAAAACCGGGTTGGTGCTCACTTGTTGCTCAGCTCAGGGTGTCATGCTTTTCCCTTGCAACCTGCAGAAGTGTGGTTTACATTTTAGTACCTGTGAGATCCTGGGATGATTACTTAATCTTTCTATGCCTCAGTTTCTTCATCTGTAAAGTAGCAGGAGTAAGTACATATTTCATGAGAAGAATGTAGTTAGAAAGGTTTGAGGTGCTAGTAGTTCTAGTAAAGCACTTAACTTGTTCTCAGCCACAGCAAGTGCTCTGGCTCAGCGGGTAAAGAATCTGCCTACAATGCAGGAGACACAGGAGACTCGGGTTTGATTGGAGAAGAAATGGCAACCCACTGCCGTATTCTTTCCTGGAGAATTTCATGGACAGAGGAGCCTGACAGGCTATAGTCCATGGGTCTCAAAGAGTCAGGCATAACTAAGCAACCGAGCAAACAAAATATAGTAAATCAAAAAGCATATAAATGATAGAATATATGAATTACAAAATTGGGGAAAGGTTTAAAAAAAAGCCCCCCAAAGAAAAAGCCGTGTAATTATGTTCATAGGAGAATTTTCTTGAGATGTTTATGCTCCAGCAGAATAGTGTTTGCCTTATTTTAATTACTGTAAGTGATTTATATTGATGAAGATGGTTCTAGATTTTTAAACATGGACATTCAGTTCTGGATACAAGCAGTTCCTGATTTTCCTCATTACTGAAAGCCAATAACATTATTTTGCTTTTAATATGCTTTAGAAACAGGGGGTGTGCTTTATTGGGGAGCATTTCTTGTGGTGAACAAAGTTATTATAATGAGATAGAACTGTCCTTCCCAGGGAATAGTTCAGTAGATGAAAGTAAAATATTTTGGTTTATGGTGGGTTAATTTTGAGGAATTGTGTTCCTGGAATTGGTGAGGGCTAAGATGGGGAGAGGCTTAAGACAAAAAAAAGAAAACGAACAAGCCCAGAGGTCATATATAGTTGGACTCATCCAGTACGTAGCCTTTTCAGACTGGCTTCTTGCACTTAGCAATATTCATTTAAGGTTCCTCTATGTCTTTTTGTGGCATTAGAAGTCAATTTTTAAAATTATTATTACTGAATAATATTCTGTTGTATGGACATCACACTTCCTTTATCCATTCACCTGTGGAAGTTTTCAACTCCTTTGGGTAAATACCCAGAGCATGAGTGTTAGATTGTATGGTTCAGTTCAGTCACTCAGTTGTGTCTGACTCTTTGCGATCCCATGAATTGCAGCACGCCAGGCCTCCCTGTCCATCACCAACTCCCAGAGTTCACTCAGACTCATGCCCATCAAGTCAGTGATGCCATCCAGCCATCTCATCCTCTGTCGTCCCCTTCTTCTCCTGCCCCCAATCCCTCCCAGCATCAGAGTCTTTTCCAATGAGTCAACTCTTTGTATGAAATGGCCAAAGTATTGGAGTTTCAGCCTCAACATCAGTCCTTCCAATGAACCCCCAGGACTGGTCTCCTTTAGATTGGACTGGTTGGATCTCCTTGCAGTCCAAGGGACTCTCAAGAGTCTTCTTCAACACCACAGTTCAAAAGCATCGATTCTTCAGTGCTCAGCTTTCTTCACAGTCATGACCACTGGAAAAACCATAGCCTTGACTAGATGGACCTTTGTTGGCAAAGTAATGTCTCTGCTTTCAATATGCTGTCTAGGTTGGTCATGACTTGCCTTCCAAGGAGTAAGCATCTTTTAATTTCATGGCTGCAATCACCATCTGCAGTGATTTTGGAGCCCCCCAAAATAAAGTCTGACACTGTTCCCACTGTTTCCCCATCTATTTCTCATGAAATGATGGGACCAGATGCCATGATCTTAGTTTTATGAATGTTGAGCTTTAAGCCAACTTTGTCACTCTCCTCTTTCACTTTCATCAAGAGGCTTTTGAGTTCCTCTTCACTTTCTGCCATAAGGGTGGTGTCATCTGCATATCTGAGGCGATTGATATTTCTCCCGGCAATCTTGATGCCAGCTTGTGCTTCTTCCAGCCCAGCGTTTCTCATGATGTACTCTGCATATAAGTTAAATAAGCAGGGTGACAATATACAGCCTTGACGTACTCCTTTTTCTATTTGGAACCAGTCTGTTGTTCCATGTCCAGTTCTAACTGGACATGTCCAGTTGCTTCCTGACCTGCATATAGATTTCTCAAGAGGCAGGTCAGGTGGTCTGGTATTCCCATCTCTTTCAGAATTTTCCACAGTTTATTGTGATCCACACAGTCAAAGGCTTTGGCATAGTCAATAAAGCAGAAATAGATGTTTTTCCGAAACTCTCTTGCTTTTTCCATGATCCAGTGGATGTTCGCAATTTGATCTCTGGTTCCTCTGCCTTTTCTAAAACCAGCTTGAACATCAGGAAGTTCACGGTTCACATATTGCTGAAGCCTGGCTTGGAGAATTTTGAGCATTACTTTACTAGCGTGTGAGATGAGTGCAATTGTGCAGTAGTTTGAGCATTCTTTGGTATTACCTTTCTTTGAGATTGGAATGAAAACTGACCTTTTCCAGTCCTGTGGCCACTGCTGAGTTTTCCAAATTTGCTGGCATATTGAGTGCAGCACTTTCACAGCATCATCTTTGAGGATTTGAAATAGCTCAACTGGAATTCCATCACCTCCACTAGCTTTGTTTGTAGTGATGCTTTCTAAGGCCCACTTGACTTCACATTCCAGGATGTCTGGCTCTAGGTGAGTGATCACACCGTTGTATGGTTAGATCATACTTAATTTCATAAGAAATCACCAAACTATCTTCTGAAGTAGCTGCAGCATTTTGTATTTCCACTAGCTCTGAACAAGAGTTCCTGTCACTCCACAGCCTCACCAGCATTTTGTGTTGTTAGTGGTCTGGATTTTAACCATTATGATAGGTGTGTAGTATGTTGACTTTTTTTTTTCTCATGTTCAGATGTGTGATCTCCAAATCAACGTATGAGAAATACATTTAACACTGCTATTAATGAAATATATATGACCATTAAGAATCCTGCTGGAAAAAGACATTTGAAAACAAGACAACAGGCACTTATTAACATTATTGGGACTTCCCTAGTGGTTCAGAGGTTAAGACTTCATGCTGCCATGCAAGGGCACAGGTTCCACGCCTGATGGGGGAACTAGATTCCACGTGGTACATAGCACACTCAAAATACATTTAAAAAAATTACACTCCTAATAACAATAATAATAATACAGATTCATTTGTGAAGTTTGAGTATATTTTGAAAGCAAACGCCACCAGCAAAACATTTACAAGATACATCTCTGATGAACACTTATGAGCAGTTATCTTCAAAAGCAGTAAAAGACACTGCAAGTCACATGGCAGTGCTCTCAAGAGGCACTTTGGTTTCCAAGCACTTGTTACTGATTGTTGATTGAGACTTTTCAATGGCTTTGTTCCAGGTCTTCCAGGTTGCTTATGTCATCGTTAAGGCAGCTAATGCCCCTCGGCCTGGAAACTGGATCTTGGAACGTTCTGTGGATGGTGTCGAGTTCAGCCCCTGGCAGTACTATGCGGTCAGTGACACGGAATGTTTGACGCATTACAACATCACACCGAGACGGGGGCCGCCCACCTACAGGGCGGATGACGAAGTCATCTGCACCTCCTATTACTCCAGACTGGTGCCGCTTGAGCATGGAGAGGTAAGGCGCCCCCTGCTGACTGGGAGGTCTGTTTTTCCCCACCTCCCATGACAACACAGCTTTCCTAGGAGCCAAAGTGGAGGACTCAAAATAGATCGCTCCTGGTGCAGAGCACAGAGATCTTTAACTGTTGAAATGCTGGAGCTGAGGTATCATTGCCTGCTGTCTACTGATGTTTCATGTTGCCCCGGACACATGTTACTTTATTGATTTCTTCCCTTCAAGGAGGTCCCTCAGCTTCACTCTGCTGATTTAATAATTCATCAGATCCTCCCTGGGAGGATTCTTCCCATGACACCAGGGCAACAACATTTGTTGATAGAGCTCCTGGTTTTCTCCAGGAAGTTCTCACTCTCCCTGGGGGTGTTGTGGGTTGGATATGGTTGGTGAAGTGTTCCAGTTCCGTGCTCCACGTGCCCAGACTGCACACACATCATTAAATCAGAGTGTGATCAAAACTTAGCCGTGCCTTGATACAATGCCTTAATAAGCTAAAACCACAAAAACCCTCCAAAAAAAGTGCCTTGATACAATGCCTTAATGAGCTAAAACCACAAAAACCCTCCACAAAAAGTGCCTTGATACAATGCCTTAATGAGCTAAAACCACAAAAACCCTCCAAAAAAAGTGCTTTTTCACACAGGAACTCTGCAGCAGGCCCTGCATTGTTTCAAGAGCAGAGATGAGAGAGTGGGAGTTACAAAGCTCCCAGGCACCTTTTCCCACTCTGCTCAGTCTATCCTTGACATTTAGACTCTGGTTCACAGATGCCTGCGGATCCATGTGAAAATGCTCTCATCACACCAGGAGAAGTGTTCTTGTTTAAAGGTTTCCTACAATCCCTGAAACACTACAATGAATGACTTTAATAAACTGAACTTGGGTTGTGATCATTGCTGTTCACAAGTGTCAATGAATATTAGATTCCTATAAGAACCTAGTTATTTGGTTTGATTTTAGATAATATCTGTAAAAATTATGTCCTGAATTTGAACCATCAGAGTTATACTTTTTTTGGAATGCTTAAAATGGATATTTCTTTAATGTTTTATCTTTAGATTCACACATCGTTAATCAATGGCAGACCAAGCTCTGACGATCTGTCACCCAAGTTGCTGGATTTCACTTCTGCACGATACATCCGCCTGCGTTTACAGCGCATCCGCACCCTCAATGCCGATCTTATGACCCTCAGCCACCGGGACCCTAAAGACCTGGACCCTATTGTCACCAGACGAGTAAGTCTGGCCGGGCTCCTGACCTCTGGGAAAATTTTATGTCATTTAAGGGAAATAGACATTTCTTCCCTGGTTGGCCTTTTTTCTTATTTTTGTTGACAACATTAAATGCCACCTTTAAATGAGGTAGAAGTTCTGATGTTCTCAGGCCCCCTTGTCTCCACTCATCCGATGACATCGTCTTGCAGGGGATGTAGTGGCCATTTCTTCATTCTGATCTGGCTCCACGACTGAACAAGCAAGTGAGAGTTGTTGGGTTTTGTTTTTGTTTTTTTCACTTAAAAGTTTAAACTTTGAGATATATGTATAGCAAATGTACAAGGTTCATAGGGACAGGCATTTTCAAACCCCTTGGATAAAGTAGGAATGGGACGACCAAGTTACAGGCTCGCTGTATGTTTAATTTTGGGGAATTTGCTGAGACATCAAAAGCAGCTATGCCCTTCTGCAGCGGTGTGAGGGCTCTGGGTACACCACACACATCCACTCTGGGGTGTCGGTCATTGTCCCCTCAGCTGTGCTGAAGTGCATGGAGGAGCTTCCCCTTGGGTATTAATTTGTATCTCCCTGAGAGTTATGTTGAGTGTGTGCTTATTTGCATCTGATCACATTTTTATTCATTTTTAAATTGGATTGGCTGTCTTTTTATTCCTGAGTTATAAAGATCTTTATATATCTTGTGTACAAGTCCTTTGTCAGATGTGTCTCTACTAAAAATCCATTCTCTGTTCTCTCTTGCTTATCCACTTTCTTAACTATGACTTTCAATGAATAGAAATTTTAATTTTGATAAATTGCAATTTGTCATTTTTCCCCTCAGAATTAATCTCTATATTCCTCTCTGAAAAATACTTGTTTACCCCAAGTTTACAAAAATATTATCTGATTTTTTTTTGTTACAGTTTTATAGTTTTAGTGTTCAAGCCTATTATCCATTCTTGTTCATTTTTTATTTGGTATAAGGTAGAAGTTCTTTATTCTCCATGTGCACGTACAGTCATTCCACACGACTTATTGAAAATATATTCATTCTTTTTTTCTTTAAATTATTTTGTGGCCTGTTGAAAATTACTTGACCTTCTTATTGTGCCTGCATTTCTGGACACTGTACTGTTCTGATGATCTGTTTGTCTATCCTCATGCCAATAAAGGTCTTTCTCCATTACTGTAGAAGTCTTGATGTCAGGTACTGTAACAGTCCACTTCAGTTCTTTTCCAGGATTGGTTAGGCTGTTCCAAGTTCATTGCATTTCCTTATGAGTTTTAGAATCAGTTTGTACATTTCTGCACAAAAAGAAAGAAAGCCTGCTGAGACCTTCACTGGGAGCCCATTGATCCCATAGATCAAATAGATCAATTTAGGAGGAATTTTGGAAGACATTTTGATAGTATTGAGTGATCCAGTTCACAAAGGTGCTATACGTCTCCACTTACGTCTGACTTCTTTCACCCCTCTTGGCATTGATCTATTGTTATCGTCCATCTTTTGTTCAGTTTATTTTTAAGTATTTCATGTTTTTGAATGTTAGTGTTAATGGCTTGCTTTCTAAAATTTGTTTTCCATTTGTTCATTCTAGTATATAGAAGTATAATTCATTTTTGTTCATTGACATATTTCCTGATTTACAAATTCTTATAGCTTTTGATAGATTTTCTATGTACACCATCATTTTATCTACAAATAATGACAGTTCGTTCTTACTGTGCCCTCTATTTGCCTTTGACTCCCTTTTTCTTGCATTATTGAACTGTATGGGCAACTGAAATGTTGACTAGAAATGGTGAGAGCCAATTTTAGGAGGAAAGTGCTTAACCTTTCACGGTCAGATCCAAGTTTTCCATAGACACACTTTTATTAGACTGAAGAAGCTGCTTCTGCTTCTGGTTTGCTGAGTTTTTTGAATGATGGTGTTGCCTTCTTTAAAATGCTTTGTCTGCATCTAATGAAAGGATCTTAGTTTTTCTCCTTTATTGTGTTAATATGATGATTCACATTTATTGATTTTTACATGTTAAATTAACTCGGCACCCTTGGGATAAGTACTACTTGGTTATGAGTTATCCTTTTTATATAGTGAAAAAGTGAAAGTCTCTCAGTCATGTATGACTCTTTGCAGCTTAATGGACTTCTCTAGTCCATGGAATTCTCTAGGCCAGAATACTGGAGTGGGTAGTTTATATAGGGCTGTATTCAATTTAGGAATATTTTTAAAGTTTTCAGTAGCCTAGGTTTCAAATATGACTGCCTCAGTTTATGATGCAGCCAAGTTGGGAAATTCTTTTTCAACTCCTTTGGTTTCCATTGATGAGCTAATTTGAACATTATTTACTTTAATTGAACATAAATATTTTATTTATATTTATTTGTGCATGAAATATGATTTAAAAGGTATATGTGTGTTTTTGATTACCGATAGCTAAGATATTTGTCTGGATGTCAACATTTTCTATGCACTGAAATAGAAGAAGTTTTAATTTTTATTTTAACTTTCTTTTTCCTTAGTATTATTATTCAATAAAAGACATTTCTGTTGGAGGAATGTGTATCTGTTATGGCCATGCTAGTAGCTGCCCATGGGATGAAGCTACAAAGGTGAGTAGTAGTATTTCACATTTTACTAAAACTTCAGAAGTTGTAGCTATAATGTTGGCATTGCACTTTTTATTTAAGGCAAGTGTTGAAAATTTTAAAATCATGCTACAAAAAAAGAACTTTCCAGATAATTTAACTGGTTTTATTTTATAAAGACAGTTTAATTTGGCTTTGGTTGAAGAATACATTTTAATTAAATCTTTCTAGGAATTATTTTTGTTGCAAAACAAGATAACATAATATTTGCCATTTTAACCTTAAACTGTGAAATAGTGTCAAATCCAGTGGCCTTTTGAATTTTAAAGCTCTTTTCTGTAAGATAGAAAGTGAAAATCATGTGCAGTTAGAAATTATGCTTATGTTTTTAAGAGTCCCTTCCTCCTTCTTTTCTGTGGTGCTAAATCAAGATAAAACAAAGTTTTCCTGTTTTAGCATCATATTAAGTGAAGAAGAGGACATTCTCTTTTCTTTTTCTCTTAAACAACTTACAAGGAATTACTTTTTATTTTTTCCAAATCTTTGTTATAATTTAACTCCTGAATAGGATTATTCTCTTATTAATGCTGAAAAATATAGAGATGAATATCAAGAAAGTTATTCAGGAACTTCTCTGGTGGTCCAGTGGGTAAGATTCTAAGCTCCCAATGTAGGGGGCCCAGGTTTGATCCCCGGTCAGGGAACTAGATACCGAATTCTACAACTAAGAACTGATGCAGCCAAAATAAATATTTTTTTTTAAAAAAGAAAGTTGCTCATAGGAGCTTCCAAACCTTTAAAGTCAACATATCTCTTTTGAAAAGTTTTTGTTAGTTAACCCATGTTAGTTTATTTCTTCTCAATTCTGCATGTAACCAGGTTCTATGTTTATTTTTATCTTTAAAAATGAAATGCCAATTTGCTTACATGTCACCATATATCCTTAACTGCAAACCCTTGCTATATATTTGACTGTGATGAGTTTTTCTTGAAGTACACTGAAGAAAAGCATGCAGGTCAAATTCAGATGCAGTTTTATGTTCCTTATCACATAGAAATTCCAGTGTCAGTGTGAACATAACACGTGTGGGGACAGATGCAATCGATGCTGCCCTGGGTACCACCAGCAGCCTTGGAGACCTGGCACTGTTTCTTCTGGGAACACATGTGAAGGTGAGGCCTCTCAGAGGTGCAGGGATGTGAAGTTTTCCCCCTTCATCTGCTTCAGTTTACAGTGACTTCATATTTATAGTGTGTAATGGTTTGGAAAAGACCCTGATGCTGGGAAAAATTGAGGGCAGGAGGAGAAGAGGGTAACAGAGGATGAGATTGTTGAATTGTATCACCGACTCAATGGACATGAACAAACCCAGGGAGATGGTGAAGGACGGGGCAGCCTGACATGTTGCAGTCTGGAGGGGTTGTGAAGAGTCAGACACGACTTAGCAACTGAATAACAATAAAATGGTTTTCTTAGATACTCAAGTAATTCCCAAAGCTGCAGACTACTGTCATAAGATGTGAAGGATTGAGACCTGATATATCATTATGATTTACTGTTTATTTGATTTCCCTTACCATGTATTCATTTATTCTGTATTAATTTGAATTTAGATTTTAAATAGACAATATATTCACAAGGTTCCAATATCTATAATATATTAAAGCATATTTATATATTTCTATCTCCACTCTTCTCACTTTGTATTATTTCCTAGTAGATTCTTCCTGATGTTTATGCAAGTAAAGCATGTTAACACTGTACACAGTTTGTGCATGGAGTCTAATGTGATGTGCATGTCGATCTGTGCATTGCTTTTATATTTAACAGTATATCTTAAAGAAAATCTTTCTGTATTGATAGTATGAAATGCTGCTTTAAAAATAGTTGCACTGGGTAATTTCCCTGCTGGTCCAGTGGCAAAGACTCCACACTCCCAATTCAGGGGACTCAGGTTTGATCCCTGATCAGGGAAATAGACCCCACATGCTACAAAGAAGACCTGGTGCAGCCAAATTAATTAATTAAATTTTAAAAATTATTGCATTGAACTCCATTATATAGATGTAGCATTATCAACGGGGAAGGCAATGGCACCCCACCCCAGTACTTTTGCCTGGAAAATCCCATGGACAGAGGAGCCTGGTGGGCTCCAGTCCATGGGGTCGCTAAGAGTCGGACACAACTGAGCGACTTCACTTTCACTTTTCACTTTCATGCATTGAAGAAGGAAATGGCAACCCGCTCCAGTGTTCTTGCCTGGAGAATCCCAGAGACAGGGGAGCCTTGTGGGCTTCGGTCTATGGGGTCGCACAGAGTCGGACATGACTGAAGCGACTTAGCAGCAGCATTATCAAAACATATACCTACCTATAGTATTTTGTTTGTTATCAGAGATGGTTAGATAGCTTCACCCACTCAATGGACAGTTTGAGCAAACCCCAGGAGATAGTGAAGGACAGAGGAACCTGGCGTGCTGCAGTCTATGGGGTTACAATGAGTCACACACAACTTAGTGACTGAACAGCAACAGCAAGTCTTCTGTTAACACAGGCAGTGGTACCGTGGTTCACCTTCATCACTGACACGTGAGCAGGTGCTTCTGCAGAATGTGATCCCAGGGAAGAGGTTGATGGATCCAGTGGGTGTGCAGACTCATAATTCAGATAGCTATTCCCCAACGCCTCCAGAAGGTGGCCCATGTCCTACTAAAATGACTTACTCTATAGTTTTAATTTATAGCCAGGCTTGCCTGTAGCTCAGCTGGTAAAAAAAAATCCACCTGCAATGCAAGAGACCCTGGTTCGATTCCTGGGGCGGGAAGATTCACTGGAGAAGGGACAGGCTACCCACTCCAGTATTCTTGGGCTTCCCTGGTGGCTCAGCTGGTAAAGAATCCACCGGCAATGCAGGAGACTTGGGTTCGATCCCTGGGTTGGGAAGATCCCCTGGAGAAGGGAAAGGCTACTCACTCCAGTATTCTGGCCTGGATTATTCCATGGACTGTATAATCCATAGGGTCGCAAAGAGTCAAACACAACTGAGCAACTTTCACTTTCTTCAAAACTTACTTAGGCCTTGTAAGTGTTTATCTAGACCATGCTTGTGTTTATCTAGATCACGTCGTCTATATTAACTGAGATGTGAAAATATTCTCCTAGAATGCAATTGCCACAATAAAGCCAAAGACTGTTACTATGATGAAGATGTGGCCAATCGGAGGAGAAGCCTGAATATTGCTGGACAGTTCAGAGGAGGAGGGGTTTGCATTGGCTGCCTGCAGAACACCATGGGTGTCAACTGTGAAACCTGTGTGGATGGATATTACAGACCCCATGGGGTAAGAGTGCCTTGGCTGTTGCCCAGCTTTGTGGTAGGAAAGAGCCTCAGACCGCCGCACACAACCACAGCACCGGAGGCATTTCCTTCTATAACATTTGCCTGTATTCTTTTTTTGACTGAATATTTATTAGGGAGTCTTTTATAATCCAAGCAATTGAAGGCATACAAAGGTGAAAAAGAAACCATTTGTTTTCAAGGAACTTAAAATTGGATTGGGGAGACAGATGTGCCCAACAGTTAACTATAAAATCAATCACTAATTAAAGGGCTGAAATAGAGTTACAGGCAACCAGCTATGAAGCTCACGAAGGTTTTGAGTCCTGACCATTTCTCACTTGTTTTGTTTTCTGGTTCAGAATCCCTTTATTGGAATGCTAGTAAGGGGTATGTGCATGTAATTATAAGGATTCCGGTTCTTAGGACCTTTCTTAGACTTTGACTCATGACTTTTCTTCTGTCCTTCTACTGGCAGTTGCCGTGGGAATACGTGCCACTTAATCTTTGTTTTTTAGCTTGTAGTGTTTTTCAGTATAGGTATCCTGCTGTATTGTCCTCTTTTCCGGCTCAGAGTAGGATGTTTGGTCACTGCTACTTAATTTGAATTCAGAGTCCCCTGGCTGCAGCCTCTCAGAGTTTTGTGATAATGTTCACACAGAGGGTCAGCCAATAACTGAAGCAGC
Organism: Tragelaphus eurycerus; assembly: GCA_935064755.1. Taxonomy (NCBI): domain Eukaryota; kingdom Metazoa; phylum Chordata; class Mammalia; order Artiodactyla; family Bovidae; genus Tragelaphus; species Tragelaphus eurycerus. The sequence goes on from CAKXYN010000023.1 coordinate 23,730,365, forward strand.
TGTCTCCTGCTCAAAGGAAGTGCTCACTTCTCACTTGACATATAGCTGACATGGGAATCCCGTGGTGGCTGGGTTATAGGAGGTGCTTCTAAATAACTCCGGGTCATAGCAGAGCTAGGGGGCCTGAGAGCTGTGATAATGGGAAAGGAGGACACTTTGCTAATGATGCCAGCGGCTGTCACCATCAAAAAGATGTTTGGTATTTTCTGGCTTGACCTACACACCCTGGGTTCACGAAATCATGGTGATAGTCACATCTGGGATGAAAAGTTAACACTTTGTCATTGATGTTATTGTCAATGTTAATGCTAAGATTGCTTTTATTTCTAGCAAGATAATCTAAGACAACCTCTGCCTTTCAGGTGTCTCCTTATGAAGACAACCCTTGTCACCCCTGTGACTGTGACCCTCTGGGGTCCCTCAGTTCTGTCTGTATTAAGGATGACCTTCACTCTGACTTACACAGAGGTACTTGATTCATTTCTGTGCTCATAATCAATGTGTGTGTGTGTATAAGATTTGCACCTAGTAAGACTGTTACCATTGTGTAAATAATTGGGTGATGATTCTCTGTTGATGTTTTGCTTATCAAATATTTATGAAGCACCTACTACTATGTGCCAGGCAGTTTTTTAGGACCTGGGAACTTTTTTTTATTATATATATATATAGTTGAACAGATGACCAAGGTCTCTGCTCACAGGCAGACACTAAATGAACAAGTCCGTGAATAATATAAAGCCGAGTCTCGGTACCCTGGGCATAAAGCAAAATTACCAATCGTGATGAATTTGAAGAAGGGAGGGGTAGAGATGGTGATGTCAAGGTGACGAAATGACATTTGAGAGGTTAATTGAGCTTTTGATGAAAGAAGAAATGAGGCTCTGTTTCAAGTCATATGTGGAACAGTAAATATCAATCACTGCATTTAGCTCTCAGAAGACAGGCAGAGGCTTATGCATACATCCTCCTACAATGCAAGCAAATCCTCCAGGTAACCTTGTAAATGTCAGTGTTCTTTCCATTTCCCAAACTGGCAAATGGATGTGCAAATGCCAGAGGCCCCTGAATAGGTTGTATCTGCTCAGAGACCCCTGCGACCCCCTCCGGTGCTCAGTCGCTGGCAGTGGAAGTAGATATCGATCGCTTGAGAAGGGTGTGCTCACTGTGGGGCCCGCTGGTTGCGGGGGTGGTAAATTACAGGAACTAGTGATTCATATCTGCAACCCACAATAAGATGATGCTGATGATGACACTTACCTTGGGTTCCCTAAAAAATACACATGATTTTAATTTTTAATCATAGCAAGTAAAAGTTATTTTACCCACTCCACAGGCAAGGAAACTGTAGCTCAGAGCATTTGAGAAACTTGGCCAAGAGTCTGCAACTTTTGAAGCTGGCATTAAAAGAAAAAAGACAGTGCTCATCACCCTCCACCCCTGGCTTCTGTGCTTTTCTTCTAAAAAGAATTTTCTGATATAATTGCATACAGTATACGCATTTAGAGTGTACAGTCCATTGTTTCAGGATATTCATGGGTGCAGCTATCACCACAATCCAGTATTGGAATATTTCCATCACCCTGTAAAGAAGTCCCCTCACCCACTGGCAGTTTCACTGCCTGTTTCCCTTCACCCCGCCCCCGCCCCTGCCACAGCTCTAGGCAACCACTGAGCTACTTTCTTTCTTGAGATTTGCTTATTCTGGCCATTTCATAGAAATAAAAGCACAGAATATGTGGTCTTTAGTGACTGGCTTCTTTCAGCGATCATACTGTTTTCCAGTTTCATCCCTGTTGTACCAGGTTGCAGCATTTTGTTCACTTTTTCTTGCTGTATAGTACTCCATTGTATGTGTGTTCAATTTACTCATTCATCAGTAGATGAATATTTGAGTTGTTTTGACTTTTTGGCTGTTGTGAATAATGCTGCTATGAGCCTTTGTGTAAAAGTTTTGGGGAAGACATATGTTTCCATTTTTCTTGGCTAGATACTTAGAGTGGCATCTCTAGATCTTATGGCTACACTCTGCTTAGCCTTTCAAGGAGGAACTGAATGGTTTTCAAAAGATACTGCGTCATTTTACGGTTACATGTGTTTTCCATCTTTTCTTTCTTTAAACCAGGGGTGGTTGTCAACTATGTTATATGGCCATATCTGGCACCACTGTCTTTATAAATAAAGTTTTATTGGAGCAGAACTGTTTCCATCTGTTTATGTATCATCTATGGCTGCCTTGAAGCCATATGGGCTGAGTTGAATAGTTGCAGCAGAGACTGGCCAAAAAGCCTACAGTATGTACTCTCTGGCCTTTTACAGAAGTAGTTGGCTGACCCCTGCTTTAAACCCCTTTTACTTTCCTATTGGATCATTTTGCCCTTTTTCTTTGCAGGGAAGTGGCCAGGTCAGTGTCCATGCAAGGAAGGTTATGCGGGAGAGAAATGTGATCGCTGCCAATTCGGCTATAAGGGTTACCCAGAGTGTGTGTCCTGTGACTGCAACCCAGCTGGCAGCATGAATGAGGAACCCTGCTCTGAGTCTTGTCTCTGTAAGGTATGTATGACAGAAAATAATCTTGAGCATTCATTTACAAGATGAATAAAGTCTTCTTCAGATTTTAAAATGCTTGAAAGTTTGGAAAACATAGAAGATTTAATACAAAACGATACGAAAAAGCCATTTCTATATAACAACCAAGCTCTAGATCCTTAGCTTCAGTCTTGAGTACAAAATCAGATGATAATATTTCAGACTGTCTGGAAATTGTGACATCATGAGGCTTTGCATTATTGTTTACCTATGTCTGGGTCACCAGACATGTTTGCTGCTAATGTCATGTTTGTTATTGTCGTTCAGTTGTGTTCGACTCCTTGTGACCCCACGCAGCACATCAGGCTTCCCTGTCCTCCACTATCTCCTGGAGTTTGCCCAAATTCATGTCTATTGAGTCAGTGATGCTACCTAACCAGCTCATCCTCTGCCACTGTCTTCTCCTTTTGCCTTCAGTCTTTCCCAGCATCAGGGTCTCTTCCAATGAGATGGGTTTTCGTATTAGGTGGCCAAAGTATTGGAGCTTCAGCTTCAGCATTAGCCCTTCCAATGAATATTCAGAGTTGATTTCCTTTAGGAATGACTTGTTTGATCTCCTTCCCGTCCAAGAGACTCTCCAGCACCATGTGTCATGTTCATGTCATTTTATTCTGTCCATTATTGGTTTCAAAAGCTAATTGTTTGTTTCACTTGCAGGAAAATGTTGAGGGGAGTCACTGTGATCGCTGCAAGCCAGGATTCTATAACTTGGAGGAAAGGAACCCCCAGGGCTGCTCCGAGTGCTTCTGCTTCGGCGTCTCCGATGTTTGTGAAAGCCTTTCCTGGCCCGTCAGCCAGGTGGGGGCACTTTCCGAAAGCTGGGCGGTGGGAGTGTGGCAGGTGGCATGGAGATTACGAGGACAGTCAGGGTGTCCTAGCTGTTTGGGGAACAGAGAGTCTGAGGGGTTGGTTTCTAGAGGGACAGCATGCTGGCTGGAGCTTAGGGCTCTTCCCTGACCTCCCTCCTCCTTCCTTTCTAGTGCGTGGGGAGAGGGGACTCTGGTCAATACTTGAGCAGGGCGAAGTGTTCCTGTGGGTGGGCTCCTGTCATCTCTACATAGGGGACAGATTAGGAGGATAGGATCTGGAGGCTTTATACAGTTTTTGGCATTTGGCTAAGAAGTAGGGGATAGCAATGAAGAAGTCAGCATTAGCCAGAGATGTTTTATTCAGTGCATTTATTGAGTTCTTTGTTATTCTTTTAATCTGAGATATATATCCACAGCCTGTACAGTTTTGCTCAACTATTTGCATATAATTGACCTGGGCGTGGGGGACGTGTGACTCATTCTTAGGTTTTCTGCGTCCTTTGATGAGTAGAAGCCACAATGTGCCAGCTCCATCCTGGTTGAACTCTCTGGGTCTGCCCCTTCACTGTGAAGACGCTAGCACTGGGTTGAGGGAAACCCAAAAGGATCCACAGATCTGAAATTCTTGGCTGTTTTTTGAAGGTGAAAAATATGTCCGGGTGGCTGGTCACCGACTTGGTCAGTTCCAACCAGATCCGGTCCCAGCAGGATGCGCTGGGTGGACGTCACCAGATCAGCATCAACAACTCGGTGGTGGAGCAGAGGCTGACCTCCCAGTACTACTGGGCGGCCCCAGAGGCCTACCTGGGAAACAAGGTATTTATGGTAATGGTGTCTGGGGCAGGGATCTCTAGCACATTCACGAAGAACTTTGGTTGGCCTTTCACGTAGTCTCGTTCTCTTGGGCATTTGACAGAATATCACATAGCGTTTACTTTCACCTGACTCCAGCGGTCTTTTTATCCCTGCTTGACTTTACTACATCATTAAAATATGAACTTATGTCCTTCCTGGCACCATGGTAAGCCTCTGGTGGGTAGGGGAAGCCTGTTCCCTTCTCCCATACAGACTTTCTGCCTGGCTCTGGGTTCCTGGGTCACCCGGGCCTTTGTGAAGGTCCCTTCCGTCCCTGTTCTGTGGAGTAAGCCATGTACCGGTTTTGTGCCCAGTCCTGTCTGCTTCTTTGCAACCCCATGGATTGTAGCCTGCTAGGCTCCTCTGTCCGTGGGGTTTCCCAGGCAAGAATACTAGAGTGGGTTGCCATTTCCTTCTCCAGAGGATCTTCCTGACCCAGGGATTGAACCCGTGTCTCCTGCATCTCCTGCTTTGGCAGGCAGGTTCTTTAGTACTGAGCCATCTGGGAAGCCCATACCTGTCTCACTGGGTGTATAGAACACTCCTAGAAAGCGTGTGCAGGGGCCCCCTGCTTCTTTCTCATGATTGGTGCTCACATAAAGTTCATGTTTAAGAACAGACAGAATCCTTTCCATTGTAAGAAAATGCTCAAAGGGGATTCTACAAAGTGGGAAGTTGGTTGATATGATTTAATTTCTTCCTTCTGTGACATGGTCCCGTCCCTCCTCACCAGTCATGCACCTTCTCCAGATTCTGATCTGAAAATATATTCAGTGGAATATCCCTCAATGGCTCTGGCTCCCTGCTTGCCTTAGCCTCGCCTTTGGTTTAAGTCATGAAGCAGGTCTCATACCATAGTCCATTTCTAGTTAATTTGATGGTTACATTTTAAATTTTATAGCTGTTTTGTGTATGTTTAATTGGTATTTACTTTTTTAAAAAGATTGCTTTTCCGTACTAAATTGCAATCTTAGAAGTCATTTTCTGTTTAGAATGAGGTCTTATCACCAAAATTCAGTAGTTTGTGTATCTGGGGATCACCTCTCCAATTTTTTTATGGTGCAGAAATTGGCTTCTGAACATTGTGTTGTTGTACCATAGCTGGCAGAAAAAAAAAAGTCTCTCTTTTACATTAAAGGATATGGGGTCAGGGAGAGAACCCTTAGTCCTTCCTTTGGCTGATCACACATGTGTCTGTTGTCCTCCCACAAGCATGGTGATGAGACCTGATGTTGAGAGTATAGTCCTGGGGCAAACTCCCCACCCGCTGCAGTTCTTCCATGAAATAAAGGTCTGTTGTTGGACTAGCAGAAGTTCATAGTAATTTATCTCATTAGCTCTAAGGAGTGCATTTTCTGTGCATTTAAACAATATCCTGCATTTGGTGATGTCACTTAAACAGAAGATTCGTATAACATGCTTCCTGTCCACTGCCTTAAATGTGAAGTCCTTACGTGCTGGGGCCTCGGGGATGCCTCACAGCCCAGCAGTTTCCAGATGAATCCTAGCCACCGTGTCCTCTGACTGCGGGCTATGCTCCCTCCTATCCATGCTCACTGTCCCTTCATGGTTCCAGCTGACGGCCTTTGGTGGATTCCTGAAGTACACAGTGTCCTACGAGGTCCCAGTGGAAGCAGTGGATGGTGACCCCCTGTCTCACGCCGACGTCATCATTAAGGTAACTGCTTTCTTGTCACTGTGCTAGAGCCGAGGGCTTCATGGGGGATCAGTTTTATGACTAAAAGTGTCTAAGAGGGGGTGCGATGTAGTGAGGAGCTCAGGGCCAGGAGGGATTTCAGCAGTGGTCTGCCTCTCAGGTCCCCTGAGACTAGAATTTCCAGAACTGTCCAGGGGCCGCACTATAGCTCTTCCCTTTATCCTTTAGTGGAGTTGTCTATTCATACTCGAAAGGGAGAAGGGTTTTCTCCATGTGGGGACTTCCTGATTGGCCTTGGAGCCCCTCCGCCCCTCCGGTCGTGTCCTCCCCACTGAGTGACCAGAGTCTGGCAGCACAGAGTCTGGCTGTGTGGGGACAGGAGATATGTCATTGTTTTTATCTCACCTCTGTCCCCTCCATCCCTGTCCTCACTCCCATCACAAAAAGAAACATAACTAATGAGAACCTACTGTACACAGCACAGGGAATTCTACTCAGTGCTCTGTGGTGACCTGAAGGAAATCGAAAAAGAGGGGATATATGTATGCATATACCTGGTTCACTTTGCTGTGCAGCAGAAACTAACACCGCATTGTAAAGCAACTATGTACTTAGTCATTCAGTCCTGTCCAATTCTTTGGGACCTCATGGACTGTAGCCCCCCAGGCCCCACTGTCCATGGGGATTCTCCAGGCAAGAAGACTGGAGTGGGTTGCCATGCCCTCCTCCAGGGGGTCTTCCCAACCCTGGTCTCCTGCTTTGGGGGTAGACTCTTTACCATGTGAATCACCATGGGGTTTCCTAAAAGAAATGCTAATTGTCATGTCCATCCTTGAAATCCATTTTACAAGAATTAAATTTTCTAATTAAAATAGGTATTCTCCTAATTGTTATTTGACAGACCAGGTTAACAAACACTCCATATAAACAAAACCTAAGGTTGTGAGAAAATGAAATATGAACATTACCCTTGGGGGTACACACATAGGTCAGAAAACACATGATGATAAATGGGCTCCTATTTGATTACTTTTATGACTTTTAAGAAGTGAGCATGACAATGAAATCTTTATTTTCAGTTATTACCCACCAATAAGAGGAACTCAGGTTCACAGTTTTAGCTCGTGACATAAAGTGAACTAGGAGACAAATCTACATCCATCAAATACATGCACTGACTTTTAAAATGCAGACTATTGAAAGCTTGCAACATACCAGATATTGGTGTGTATTCTGTAGTGACAGAATGCCAGCAAAGGCTGACAATGAGTTGAACTTGTGGGTTTTTAATAAGTATTTTCTTACATTGCTAGAAATCAGGTTTATTACATGTTTGTGTCCAGAACTGAGTTAAGATACTATATTTCAATAAAAATTGCAACAAAACCAAACAAAAAACTCAGCAAGGCTTTGGCCTTTGCCATACCCCTGAAACATTGTAAATCAACTGTACTTCAATTTAAAAAAAGATGAGGGGTATCAGATTGGTTGCTTTGAAGAAAACTTGGTCTAGTGCTTGCCTTTGTTTCTTTTCTGAGATTAGCAGAGGCACAGTCTTTAGACTTATTATCCAAATTCCTCTGAGAGGAACACAGTGAAATATCTCTGATCCTTCTGGACCAAGGGCTACATGGATATCATTACATGTTTGGCCAAGACATGAAAAGCCAGGTGGCTGAATACAAAATTTGCTTTTCGTGTTTCATCATGAAAATGAATCATGAATGTATTTCCTCCTTGTTTTAAAAATGTTAGGGAAACGGAATCACTTTAAGCACCCAGGCTGAGGGCCTGCTATTGCAGCCGTACGAAGAGTACTTGAATGTGGTTAGACTGCTGCCAGAGAACTTCCGAGATTTCAAGAGCAAGAGGGAGATAGATCGCGACCGGCTGATGACCGTCCTCGCCAATGTGACCCATCTCTTGATCAGAGCCAACTACAACTCTGCCAAGACCGCTCTTTACAGGTGTGTACTGGAACGGAGGGAAAACGTACGGTGGTCTTGCGTTTTGTACTGTATGGTTTATGAATTGTCGATTTTATGAATTATGTATTTTAAGTTGAATACACTTGATTACTTTAAGGACACAGCTAAAGGAGCTGTCTGTCTTGGAGTTATTTTTTATCACTATAATTTTATCAAAAGTATAAGAAGAGTTGTCCATGACCGATGTATCTAGTAGGAAGTAGACTTGGTGTCAGGATCAGAAACTTGCAGGGTGGTTTTTCTGAGAAATGAGGGGATGCCAGCAATATCACACCTAGTTTTCACCCTCTTGATGTTAACGGTTTTAGATTTTTCACAGCTCATGAGTTCAGCCTTAGTCATTTTGTTACTTCAAGAAGGTCAGCTCCGAGAGTCAAAGCATGCACAAAGAATACGGCTAAAGCAAGCCAAAGGGCACGCCCAGTGACAGTCTCTCAGCACTAGAGAGAGCTCGGCTGCCTGGGCTCGTTCTTCTGAAGTTCATTCTTCGGAAGGGGCCCCACAAAGCCTTGCCTCAGCTGTGTTGGGCAGTAGCTCATCTTTTTCCAAATTTCGAAGGCATTTCCAGGGACTAATGACAGCTCCCAGAAAATGTTCTGTTGTGAAAATCTCTCATTACTTACAACACACTCACCTTTTTAATTTAAAAAAAAAAAAATTTTTGTTTGAATTAAACCTTTTTAGGAATTCGTCTTCTTTGAGGTTCTAGATGCTACGTGCAAGCGTGTTAAGCTGTGTAACGGGCCCTATCTGTTTGTCTGTTGGTAGGTTGGATTCTGTCTCTCTGGACGTGGCCAGCCCTAACGTCATAGACCTGTCCCTGGCCACGGAGGTGGAGCACTGCGAGTGTCCTCAGGGCTATGCGGGCATCTCCTGCGAGGTAACCCTCCTCCTCCTTCCTGTCTGCTTCCTTTGCTCCTTCCTATGGGGGGAAAGTGCGTTGAAGGTGATGTCGTGATGTACGTTTGAATTTTAATTTTGGAAACCCAGTGTTTCTAAATTTCAGACTTTTGAGGAATCTTGGAACATACGAAACACATTGCTTAAAGAAATCTAGGGACTTTCTTGGCTATCCACTGGTTAAGACTTTGTCTATCAACACTGCAGGTGCAGGTTCAACCCCTGGTCAGGGAGCTAAAAACCAAACAGAAGTAACATTGTAACAAATTCAATAAAGACTTTAAAAATGTCCCACATCAAAAAATCTTTAAAAAAATAAATCCAATTTCTCTGAAGCCCCTGGGAATACCCTCATGGGTGTCACTGTCTGGCGTAGTCAATAGGAAAGTTGCAGCACTCAAGCCAGATTTTGCATTCCTAAGGAGGGTCGAACTTCACTCATATTTGAACATTTACCGGTCACCAACACTTGACCTGGAAAGCTTTGGCCAAGCCAGCCCTGCGTGGAGACCTTTGGTGGCCCCCGGCTGTGTTACTTACGTGGGCTCCACATCACATAGTCAGTGTATGAACCTACTCTTACATTCATTGCTAAAAGTAATCCGTTGCTTAAAAATGTTGAGGAATGTTTTGAATTACTTGGACATCCATATTGATAATAACTCTCTCTTACTGAGAACTTTGTATGTATCTGGCACTGTTCTGAGCCCTTTCCACATATTACCCCATTTAATCCTTACAGCAGCCCTGTCAGGTAGGCCCTTCATATACTTTCTGTTCCACAGATGAGGAAACAGACACACAGAGAGGTTAAGTAACTTGACCGAGGTCACACAGCTAGCAAGTGGTCATATTAAGATTTGAACTTCACCCCTGCCTACTGCCACGAGGTCTTCTCACGTGTCCGTGACTGACTGTAATTGTGAACATTTGTCATTGGCTGTGGGTTTCTTGGCTTGCACTTTTACAAAGTGAGAACATTTAACTTATAATCTTTTTTCACCTTTACTAACTTTGTAGATAATAAGGTTGGCCTGAAGCCGCCTGGTGCAGATATTTAATTAAATATTTTTATCTCTATTTTAAATATTTAGAAAAGTATTTTTGGTATGGGGTGGGGACCAAATAACTTTTTTTTTTTTTTTAACATCTCATTTATTTTTAGGACCAACAAGAGTTCATAGGTTCTAATCCCTGTGGGTCTCGTGCTTAACAGAAAAATGACCCTCAGACCACCTCATAGTATGTGGATGTGGGCTTGGGGAGCCACAGGTAGTGCAGTGATAAGCATGGAAGTGGGAGCCTTGCAAGCTAGACTGGAGGGCAAGTGGGCGGGGCTTTGGAAGGGAATGTTGGTGTGGGCGGGGCTTTGGAGGGCAGGTGCTAATGTGGGTGGAGCTTTGGGGGAAAGTGCTAGTATGGGCAGGGCTTTGGAGGGCAAGTGCTGGCTTTGGAGCAAAACTGTGGGGGTGTGTGGGATGATGCTCAGGCAGGAACAGGAAGCTCAAGTCTTCTTTGTCAGGGTTTGTGTCAAGCATAACTCATTCTGTAATCCAACTCTTGCTCAGAAGCTGACTTAAAGAATCAGGCAGCTGTTCACTGAGAATGAAATTTGGGGGAGCCCTGTAGCTGCCACACAGACCCCCAGGCGGCTGCCTGCTCAATGCCCATCTGTAGAGAGGCCTGCTGTCTCCAGGGGAGCATGGCTGCGGGAGGTGATAGGGGACATTCCCAAGATCAGCGTGAATGAAGGCATTATACATTATTACTATAATGAAATGCTCTCTAAGAATCCTTAGAACAATAGAAAACAAGCCCACACCCCCTCGTGCCATGGCCCCAAGGGAGTGTGCCAGCCTCAAATGAATCATTCCCCAGTCTGCACTCTGGATGCGTTTCTTGTCTGCTGTCGCCCTGGGCGGCCCGTGGACAGGGGTCTTGCAGGTGTGCACACCTGGCGTTGAGTCATTATATGGGCGCCGAGGACCAGAGCCAATGCTTCATGTTTCAGATTGCATGTCTGTCAAATAGAGAGTCAATTGCTCAGGGTCACCAGGAAGATGCATGAAGTACAGTGTCTAGGGGACTCCTTGTCCCTGAACCTCCAAGTTGTCAGACCAGCAGGAAGACCAAGGGAAGCTCACCTGTAACACTTGTTTTATTAAACTGATGCTATTTGACACAGATGTGCGTTCATTTTATAAATTTTAAGCAAAAGAAAAAATAGTAGAGGGAAAAATATCCTCTCCATTGAAATACTGGTTAAATGACTAACAGGATTTTTAAGAACGTTGCAGTGGAAAACTCCTATGATGTACGCTGGCTTATTGAATAGCTATTAAGTTGTTGTGTGCATGTTTCTGCCTTTAAAACATATAAGGAACTGGATTATGGTGGTAGTTGCACCACTCAGTAAATTTACTGAAAAAAAAAAAAATCATTGAATTGTATGCATCATATGGGTGCATTTTGTGGCATGTTTGGGCAAAAAAAATAAGTTTTCTGTTCACGGAAGACTGAGCGGTTTTTGTTTCTAACATATTTGAAAAAAGATGATTTGCATTTTGTATAAAAAGTTACCTTCACCTACACGGTCACCTGTCCTTCTTTTGCAGTCGTGTCTTCCTGGCTATTACCGCGTGGATAGAATACTTTTCGGAGGAATCTGTCAGCCCTGTGAATGCCACGGCCATGCAGCTGAGTGTGATGTTCACGGTGTTTGCTTTGTGAGTCTGAGACCTCGTGTGCCCCTCCCCCACCCTGAAGCCCTGGCTCTACTCAGAAGTGATTTTTTAAAAATTACTTCCTCCACAGGGAACATCCCTGTGGGTTGTGAACCCCAAAGGAAATCTGGAGGTTTAAGTTTAAGACATAGACTATCTCCTGCTTTTTATTTCTTGTTTTTTTGAAGAAAAGTTGCTTTGGTAATAGTAGAAAAGGGAGGTATCATTTCACTGCAGGTTTTTTTCTTGGGACAATAAGTAATGATTTACTTCACAAGACTAAAAAGTAACATAAAGATAGAAAACGTCCACTGATTAAGCAAAAAAGATCAGATCTTTTAAATGCAAATGCTAGTAGATTTTAACATTATATTACATAGTATATCATAAGAGGAATAATAAGATATCTGATAATCTCACTCATTTCTGCAATATATAATGCTTCATCATTGTTAGCCGATGAACTCTGCGAACAAGTCCCTCTTTCATGCAGTAGAAGTTGAAACAGGACTTAATAAATGTGTGGTTAATCTTGAAAATGAACTTTGGGGCAGATACAGGGCAAGACTTGTATTTTAACGTCAGTCAGGAATTCTTTTAGGCTCTTGTGCCTGGGAGCCAGGCCACACTCCTGGGCTCTAATGGATTCACCGCTCAGAGATGGAATGAATGTGTATGGTAATCAGCTGAACCCTATTCACCAGCACAGCATAGAGGGAGGTTCATGCTTTTTCCCTAAGAGCTTGATTGAGTAGCAGGGCAAGGAAAATTTAATGATCATGGGGCATGGGGAAGACCTTGGTATGGTGCCGCCCATTGCTTATTCTTTATGGAGCCTCATTTTTCTGTTTCTCTGGAAGGACAGCTTTCATTTAGCTCTTTGTCCGTGTCTTTGTTCTCTATAAGAGAAGTGTCTGTAGGGTGGTGTGGAAGGATGGCTTGCACGCAGACTCAGTCTTTCCACGATAAGTTCTTCAAGCTCAGCTTCCCATTACTTGATGAGGTTGTTCCTTTAAAAGCTGTCTCCCTCTTCCTTTCGGGTTTGGAGGCCTCTGCCCACACTTGGGCTGCAGGGGAGGAGGGGGTCCACATTCTGCGCCCTCTGCTGTCCAGGATCTGAGAGCAGCTCTTTGATCCATTTTGTTACTGCAAAGGAGACTGAATATAGAGGTTCAAAGTGAAAGGTCTCTTGCTTCCTGTTTTCACAAATTAAAAGATTTTATCAGCCAGTCTGGAAACAGGCAGCCGCTTCTTATATAGGAGTGTTTGGTGACTTGTTTTAGTCTTTTGCCTTTTTTTTCTGCTTTGACTGCAAGTTGTTTGTGGGTAACTGAGGCTCGCTCAGCGGGCCAGAGCCAAGCCTCTCCACATGTGTGTCCTAGGCATGCCAGCACAACACCACCGGAGACCACTGTGAGCGCTGCCTGCCCGGCTTCTATGGGCTACCTTCCCGAGGGACCCTCGGGGACTGCCAGCCCTGTGCTTGCCCGCTCTCCACGGCCTCCAACAAGTAAGCCCGGCTCCTCCACCAGCCAGCCCTGCCCCGAGGGGCCAGGGTCCCCATCCAGACCCACACTGATGTCTTCAGAGCAAGACCTGTGTGCAATGAGAGTGTGAATTTGCCCCATGGTAATTAATTGGGACTCGAGATGAAGGAAAAGACTCCGTCTTTTAAAGAAAGCTTGACGTGTTGAAGTATGTAAGGCAAGTTGTGTGGTGGCAAGGACATTTGCCTGCCTTTTTTCCTCTTGGTCTAATGTTGATCATCACTTCCTTCAGTGTTGTGTGCCTACCAGTGGGCTAGGAAGTAAAGGGGGCATGGATATGAATAAAACTTGTTCCTGGGTTTCAGGAGTATTTGAGCTAATGACCAAAATATGTAAACATGAGGCTCATTGGAAATGAACTGAATTCATTAAGTTGATTCAACAAATCTTTATTGAGTGCCTGGCATGTGCTGGGTATCATAGTAGGTGTCTTTGAGTATCACACTGTTCAGCCGTGGCTGCCGGTGCCATGGCATCCACTGTGTGATCATGAGGACAGGGGAAGTATGTCCACTCTGCAGGGGGCATCTACCAGGGGCGATGCCCTGAGGAACCTCTCAATCTGAGATTTGAAGGAGGAGAGGAAATTGGAAGTGAACTTGCTCTTGGTCAGTGTTGGCAGCTCTGAGGCAGGCAGCCAGCCCCAGGGACTGGAGGAGAGGAACTTGGCTTGAGCATCAGAGCTGGCCTCCTGGAGGAGACTGCTGAGGGTCTCCCTGAGGGTGAGCCGGTGAGCCCAGACAGAGTGGGAGGAATCGCAGCCCAGGCCAAGGAACAAACAGGGAGTGTCTGGTGCCCGCTGGGTGAGCTGTGTGACTGGGGGCCTTCGTTTCTGGGCTAAGGAGTGAGGATCCAGTGAAGGTGTGTAAAGTTAGGAGTGGTGGAAGCCAAGCATTTCAATATTTACGAGTTCTGCACCATCCACCGGAGAACTGCATCCATCTCTGCTCTTTTGTCAGTTTCAGCCCCACCTGCCACCTGGATGATGGGGACGAAGTGGTGTGTGACCAGTGTGCCCCAGGATACACGGGGGATTGGTGCGAGAGGTACTCCTTCACTCAACCGGTTTCCAAAAATGTTTACAATGAATTTTGTGTTTGTTTCTAGATGTGTAATTACGTGTGGCTTTACAGTTTTTGATATGTAATTATTATTTTATAGACTCAGAGAAAGAAGCCAGTCGATTAATTAAAAAATTAATGTTGAAAGTCCATGGGCATACTTTGATCTCTCTGAGCTAACTTGAGTTCTCATCAGTAGCAATGGGAAACAGCCAGGAGTTCGTATGTCTGTTCACACATTTGAATGTACTTTTACTCTGGATAATTCCACAAGTGAGAGCTAGTTTGATGTAAGTGTCTCCTGGTGCCTGGAGGCCAGGGGCTGTCTTTCCCGTGTGAGTCTTGGTGCCAAGTCTAGCTGGTCCCCATGGGAGGTGGCCTCCCTGAGTGGTGGGATGCGGGTCGAGTTGCCCGGGTCTGGAGCCTGTCCCAGGAGATTGTTGGCTTATTTGGACGCACTCCCCATGCCTCACAATGAGTGATGGGATCTGTGAATGCCTGAACTGGGAGCTGCGTTCCTCTCACAGTAAATCTTAGGTGAAGAGTCCATCTGATTGATTAACCACTCAGAGAGTCCCTGGATGGTGGGGTACTGCCTACAGTAATTGCATTTGTGTGCATCTCTGTCTCCATCTTTTATACAGATGTGCAGACGGTTACTATGGAAACCCAACAGTGCCCGGAGACTCCTGCGTCCCATGTAACTGCAGTGGCAACGTCGACCTCTTGGAGCCTGGGAGCTGTGATTCCATCACGGGAGAATGCCTGCGATGCCTTGGGAACACCGACGGCCCTCACTGTGAGAGGTGTGCTGACGGTTTCTATGGGGATGCGGTGACCGCGAAGAACTGCCGTGGTGAGTGTGTGGGCTGTTGCAGCTGGGTCCACTACTTACCACCTTGTGAAGACTCCATTCATCATGTGCTCATGCTCAGTTGCTAAATCATTTCAGACTCTTTTTTGACCCTGTGGACTGTAGCCCACCAGGCTCCTCTGTCCATGGGATTTCTCAGGCAAGAATACTGAAGTGGTTTGCCAGTTCCTCCTTCAGGGAATCTTCTTGACCCAGGGATTGACCTTGAGTCTCCTGCATTGGCAAGTGGAGTCTTCACCCCTGAGCCACTGGGGAAACTCGTCCATCCATCTACCTACCATCAAACAGTCTCAGCCCAGGAGGTCACTTGACCCCATCTGCACTGGGTTAGATCCATCAGTTACTCCAAATGGAGGTCAAGTGGCCTAGAAAACATTCAGCCTCCCATTTCAGGAGGAAGTGGTACTCCACAGAGTGCTAGCAGGGACTGAGGAGATGAAGGAAGCCTGTCCTGTTTGTCAGGTAGATGCTAAGGGCTTCTTGAGGCAGATCGGATTTCAAGATGTGGAGTGGGAAATGGGGAGACCCTAGCCCTCAAATTGGCACCTCTCAGCGGTCTTTGCCTGAACTGCTGACTCCACGTTGCTCTGCAGGGCTCAGCTCAGACCCTTGAAATGACAGACCATGCAGAATCAGTTACTGAGAAAAGCAAATTTCAAATTCCCAGGATGACAAACTTATAGCCTTAGGGCTGATACAGCTCTCAGTTTTATATTTTGCACGGTTCTTGAAAAAGGAATGAAAAAGTAAAAATTGCAGTGATTTGTTGTTTTGATGCATGCATGCTAAGTTGCTTTAGTCATGTCTGACTCTTTGTGACCTGTAGACTGTAGTCCTCCAGGCTCCGTCTGTCCATGGGATTCTCCAGGCAAGAATACTGGAGTGGGTTGCCATGCCCTCCTGCAGGGGATCCTCCCCACACAGGGACTGAACCCGCGTCTCTCATGTCACCTGCACTGGCAGGCGGGCTCTTTACCACTATCACTAACTTTTTGATAGTAAAGTCGCTCAGTCGTGTCTGACTCTTTGCGACCCCATGGACTATAGTCTGTCAGGCTCCTCCGTCCGTGGGATTTTCCAGGCGAGAATACCGGGAGTGGGTTGCCATTTCCTTCTCCAGGGGATCTTCCCGACCCAGGGATTGAACCCGGGTCTCCTGCAGACAGTTTACCATCTGAGCCACCAGGAAAGCCCCTTTTGATGATTTCACCTTTTTGATGATTTCCTGTTTCTTGCCTGGAGAATCCCAGGGACAGGGGAGCCTGGTGGGCTGCTGTCTGTGGGGTTGCACAGAGTCAGGCACGACTGAAGTGACTTAGCATAGCACAGCATATAAATACTGAAGCCCTACTATGTTATTACAATGTAGAGACACAAGAGGAAGCCAGTGATACAGAAAAGATGCTGCCCTAGGAGGACAAGAGATGAACAAGGTGTTAATCGCCCTGGGCTTAGGAGCCTGATGTTCAGCATCTAGATTGATTATCATAGGAGATGACGATTATCATAATTATGATAACCTGTAATTGTGTAAAGCTTCAAAGTTTACAGAATGCCTTCGCCATTCTCATGGCTTTTCTTTTCATGCTTATTGCAAACCTTGGTGATATTTGTCACTTACTGCATGTCTGTTACTTCCCAGGCACTATGCTAAGTATTGTGATAGGAGCTGGAACTTTATCAGACTTGAAAATCCCAGGTCTAGTGGGGAGCTATACAGGATGGTGTATCAGGGAAGCACATGTGTGCCTCAGACCCTGAGGCTTTAGGGTCTGAATAACACAGGGTGGCATCCAGGGTTACATGGTCACCAAGCAGCCATGTGATATTAGGCAAATGATTAACCTCCCCTAGCTGCTCTTTCTTCATGTGTAAAATGGACATAAGTATATGTGTACACTAGGCCTTTCTGAAAAATAAATGGGATAACAAATTTAAAGGCCTAGACAGTAAATAAATGGTAGCAATTATAATTGCTAGCAACAAGAGCAGTAATTTATATTATTTTTCTGTATCAGTACTGTCCGATATAAATGCAAGCCATGCATGTAACTGAAAATTTTCTAGTAGCCACCTTTTAAAAATT
Organism: Tragelaphus eurycerus; assembly: GCA_935064755.1. Lineage (NCBI taxonomy): Eukaryota > Metazoa > Chordata > Mammalia > Artiodactyla > Bovidae > Tragelaphus > Tragelaphus eurycerus. The sequence goes on from CAKXYN010000023.1 coordinate 23,747,454, forward strand.
ATAAAGAAATGGATGAAATACATGTTAATAACACATTGTATTTAGCTCAATATATAGAAAGTGTTATTTTATCATATAATCAAATTTTCAAAGTGGTAATGAGATGATTTCTCTTTTTTTTTAATGAGTCTTCAAAATTCAGTGCATCTTTTATAGCCTATCCTAATTAGTATGGGCTTCCTAAGTGACTCAGTGGTAAGGAATCGGCCTGCAATGCAGGAGGCACAAGAGACCCGGGTTCAATCCCTTGGTAGGGAAGATCCCCTGGAGAAGGAAATGACAGCCCACTCCAGTATTCTTGCCTGGGAAACCCGTGGACAGAGGAGCCTGGTGGGCTACAGTCCATGGGGTTGCAGAAGAGTCTGACACAACTTAGTGACTAAACAACAACAGTAATAAGGATGCTGAATTTCCATCAGAAATACTTGATCCACATTTAGGTTACATAAAATTTAGTATCAAAGAAGTGGATTCATACACCCAGGTTTTTCAAACACATTTACAAGTTTTCCTTTATGTACATCCAGCCTGACATAGCTGTGTGATTTATGGTAAATTATATCATCTTTCTAAGTCTTAGATTTCTCAGCGAATAGAAAAGTAGATTTTTCACCAAATAGAAAAATGTCAGTGCTCCCCTTCTGTGTTTGGTGTGAAGGTTAATTCATTTATTCCACATTTTGACTGTAACATGACAGACACAAGCTGACGGGTGTGTGCCCTGCAAAGCCTGCCACACGCAGTGTGCTTGGGGCTGAGATATTTTGTGACGTTTTTCTTACATGATTATGCCATTGGACAGAGAGTGTGCATTTTCTGAGCCCAAGCCTTCCTAAACAGTACACATCCTGGGATATCTTGTCAGTGAACATATTATAAATTTTAAATGAAGTGCATGTTGACAGCTGTGGTATGAATATCAATTAAACCTTTCTTGGACTCATTAAATTGCATCATTTTGAGAAGCGGGGGGACTTTGTAGCTTTAAACATCAATATTCTGGCTGGATATGAAACTGAAACCTCAGGCTGGAAGGCCTGAGTCAAAGGACTCAGGTCTTAGAATAAGAAATATTTCATTAAATCATGAACTATAATATTAATTATCTACATGGCTATAATTCAACTTAAAATATTTATATATGATTGGAATGAGCAAATGGCTAAATCGATTTTGAAATCTTCTTTGTATGTTTTTTATGAAGATTGGTTGATTTACATTGGCAGCTCATTTAAAAAATTTCAAGGGATTCATGAAATTGGTTAAGCTCATTTGCAAATTACTACCTTAATAGTTTCAGTACGTTTTTTTCTCTATGATGGTTCCTTCCACCAACCTTATGCTGGCTCACTCAGAAAAAGAGTAAATTTTTAAAGTTATTGCAAAGCAATCATTTTGTTTTTGTTTTCTGATTTGAAACATGAATGTTTAAGATTTCTCCTTTGGGGATTAAGGGATTATATAAAAGCCATATCCAGAAATAGGCACAAATATGTCTTCTCTGTGTGTTAGCCTGTGAATGTCACGGCCAAGGCTCCCTTTCTGCCCTCTGTCACCCGGAAACTGGACTCTGTGAGTGCAAACCACACGTGACCGGACAGCGGTGTGACCAGTGCTTGGTAAGATGCCTCCAGGTCCTCATATACAATTCATGCGTGCATCAGTGTTGACGTCTGGAACTGGTTCAGATGAAATGGGATCACGACTGCCAGAAAGAGTGGGTGCCTGTAGCACGGTGGTGGGAGCAGCTGTGCACCCACATCTGAAGAGTGTGTTTCAGTTCCCAGGGTGGTGGGCTGATGTCACGAGTCCTTTGTGAGCTTGTGACACATGCAGGTGCTGATTTGGGAAATGTTCTAGTAGGTACTTTTGTTTATGTCATTCAGTCCCTAAGTTATGTCTGACTCTTTGCCACCCCATGGACAGCAGCATGCCAGGCTCCTCTGTCCTCTGCTATCTCCCAGAGTTTGCTCAAACTCACGTCCATCGAGTTGGTGGTTAGTAGGTTGCTGCTACTGCTAAGTTGCTTCAGTCGTGTCTGACTTTGTGCAACCCCATGGATAGCAGCTCACCAGGCTCCTCTGTCCCTGGGATTCTCCAGGCAAGAATACTGGAGTGGGTTGCCATTTCCTGCTCCAATGCATGCATGCATGCTAAGTCCCTTCAGTCGTGTCTGACTGTGCAACCCCATGGACAGCAGCCCACCAGGCTCCTCTGTCCACGGAATTCTCCAAACAAGAGAACTGGAATGGGTTGTCATTTCCTTCTCCAATAGTAGGTACTATGCTATGCTATGCTAAGTCACTTCAGTCGTGTCCAACTCTGTGTGACCCCATAGATGGCAGCCCACCAGGCTTCCCCGTCCCTGGGATTCTCCAGGCAAGAACACTGGAGTGGGTTGCCATTTCCCTCTCCAATGCATGAAAGTGAAAAGAGAAAGTGAAGTCCCTCAGTCATGTCCGACTCTTAGCGACCCCATGGACTGCAGCCTACCAGGCTCCTCCATCCGTGGGATTCTCCAGGCAAGAGTACTGGAGTGGGGTGCCATTGCCTTTTCCAATAGTAGGTACTAAGTCATTGACTAAAATCTGTTCTGTCTTCCTCTGCTCTGCCCGCATGAAACAGTACGGCTACTATGGGCTGGAGACGGGGCTCGGGTGCCTGCCCTGTAACTGCAGTGCCAGCTCCCTGTCGGATGACTGCACACCGGAAGGCCAGTGTCTCTGCGTCCAGGGTGTGGCCGGGGAGAAGTGCGATAGGTGTGCCCGTGGCTTCTATTCCTACCAGGACGGCGGCTGTACACGTAAGCGCTGGGATTCAGCGTTTCAGACTTCCCTATAGTACCTAAACTTTTCTTTGAACTCTGCTTCGACTTTGGACTAATTCTGTTAAGTTCCTTTACGTTTTTTCTTCACATATAGGATTTCATTCCTTTTTTTCTGTTTCCTGATCCCTGTTCTGGGAAGTCCACGAGCCTTGGTCAGGCTGTACTAACTATGTGAGCTTAGGCTAATGACTTGCCTTAGCTTCCGTCTCCTCATCCGTAAAGTGGAGGAGCTGATTAGACTCCATCAAGGAGTTACTGTCAAGGTGGTACTTAGAGTTCTTGGCATAGTGATTGGCACGCAGAAGCTCAGTAAGCCTTAGCTGTCTGCTTTCCCCGCCTGTGGAGGCCTGGCCTTCTCTCTGTTTCTCCACTGCCTCCTGATCATCTCTCATGCAATAGCCTCTCTTCAACAAGAAGGAGCCTCTGCCTCTCATGAGACGTGGTGGGGTCCTGGGGATCATGAGGTCTCTTCAGGAACTACAGGAGTGGTTGAGATGATTAACACAGGCAGACACTGCAGCAGCAGCATCTCTGACCCCTTTGGCTGACTCGATGGTCCTGATCCCTAACAAGACCCCGTATCTCTCTCGTAGCCTGTGACTGCGCTCACACCCAGAACACCTGTGACCCGGAGACCGGGGAGTGTGTATGCCCGCCTCACACTCGGGGTGCAGCGTGCAAGGAGTGTGCATACGGACACTGGGGCCACGACCTAGAGCTCGGATGCCAGGTGTGCGCTGCCACCGCGTGTTTTCCCGACTGAGAACCACTTTGCTGTGTCCGGTTTCGTTCTGTTTCTTTTATCTGTGTGCTTAATTTTAACCTGTCAAGTGGCTTCATGGTTTCTAGTCATAACTCAGCACCCATGGTGGGAATCAAAGTGGAAAAAGTGACATCCTTATAACACAATACTCTAAATTTTCTTCAAGAGCCTACCTTTGAGAAATTGATAGCTTAGTAGATCAAAATTTTATTTTAAGGCCTTTTAAATATATTCTGCAATATACGCTATCTTCCAGGAGAAGGACATAAAGTGCTTTCCTGGGGCAGGGCACATATGTCCCGTCTTCTGCGGTTCTGTTTTTCTGTGTTACTTTTGTCTGTTAAATGTAGAGTTTGCATTTTGAAAACAGAGGGAACATTACTCGTCTTCTAACATGATTTTGCTGGACTGCTTTGACCTACTAAGTAGATTGAATTTCAGTCCACAACTGTGACCCAGCATGCAGGGGTTCGACGATGTCCAGCAATGTGGGTCCTGTCTCTTGATGGCTTGTGTCGTGAGTCCAAAAAGCAACAGTGAGAGAGAAGCTTTTGCTTGTATGGTTTCTCCAGGTTTCCTGTCATCCCCGTCTGTACACATTATGAAAATGTAAAAGCTACCTTTTGATTTATTTCACTGTTTTCTCTTCCAGGCCTGTACTTGCAGTAGTGTGGGGTCAGCCAGCCAGCAGTGTGATGTAGTCACTGGCTACTGCCAGTGTAAGCCTGCATTCAGTGGACGGGCCTGTGACCAGTGCTCCCCAGGGTACAAAGGCTTCCCCGACTGCGTGGCCTGTGACTGTGACCCCAGGGGGACCCTGGCCGACACCTGCGACCAGGAGCAGGGTCTCTGCAGCTGTGCTCGGGAAACCGGAGCCTGCTCTTGCAAGGTACTGGCCTCGACCCCACTTCCTTTCCACCCTTTCACTCGTCATCATGACTTCGGGGCTTTCACTATTTAAATAAGCACCTGGCTTCTAGATGTTTCTCTTAATGAGCTTGCACTGCCTTCTGGGTCTAAGGCTAAATTCTGTGTGTGCTCTTCTAGAGTGATGGATGATGCTTTAGATGGAATTTGTACAGTTTATTACAAGTGTCAGATGATGGAACTGATTTGAAAAACACGCTGAGTTTTCTATCATGTGTCCCGGTTGGCTGAGTAGCCAATCCGTCGTGAATATACAGGCAAAATAGATAACAGGACTTCAGGAGAATGTGTGGTTGTACAGCTGATAAGTGACTATTCTCTTGCGCCTGCTGGGCAGACTAGAGGAAATTTGCGTTGATTATTTTCCCAGGAGGTTAGATTTCAACATCGTACCTAACTCTGTGTATTTTCATTCGTTTTCCCATTGTGCTTTGTTACCAGAAGGTCCTTGACCACTTTCTCTGGTCCTTTCCTTGGGCCCAGGAGATGGAAGCCTGGTCCTGGGCTGATAGGTGGTGGGGGATGAGGGACGGGAAACTCGAGTGGGTCGGGGGTGATGGGATTCTCAGTGGATGTGTGCTTGGTTCCCTGCGTCTGTGGCCTCAGTTCTCACCACCGACGGCCAGTGCAGGACAACCGGCCCACGGCTCTTCGCCTGACTGCTCACCAGTCCCCCGGGGACTCAACTCACTCCAAGAGGATCCGGGCCCCCTCCTGGAGACTCACTAGGGTGTCTGCATTTTCCTGAAGCTTCTGAGATGATTCAGATGATCAGCTGAGCTTGGGAATCACTAATTCTGAGAGAACTGATGCTCAGAGCGGTTGAGGAGCCAGCCTGAGAAGCAGCTGGTTCATCCGTGCCTGTTCATCCAAAATGGTTTCTGTGTTTGGTTCCATTTCTGTTTGTTCAGAAACCGTGTCTCCTTTTCTCAAGTAGAAGTGAGTCTATCGCTTTGTTCCCTTTAGGAAAACGTCGCTGGGCCTCAGTGCAGTGAGTGCCGAGCTGGCACCTTTGCTCTGGACGAGGTGGACCCTCGGGGGTGCACGCCCTGCTTCTGCTTTGGGCTGTCACAGCTGTGCTCAGAGGCCGAGGACTACGTGAGGACGCCCGTGAGTCACACGCACATTAAGCGTTCTGTTTTTAACCCTCTACCCTTGGGAGCTGGGTCCAGGTGGCAGAGACAGTTAAGTACTTGTGTTGCATTTTCCTCTTACTGCATCAGAAATTCTAGGAAGCTAATTTGAGATCATCAAGAATCAGAACTCTAGGAGTTCCCTGGTGGTCCAGTGGCTAAAGACTCCGAGCGCCCGATGCAGGGGGGCCAGGTTTGATTCCTGGTCAGGGAACTAAATCCCTCATGCCACAGTAAAGATTCCATGAGCTGCAATTAAGACCTGCAAGGTCTAAAAAATAAAAGCCTCAGAGCCCTGCCTCTGCTGTCCAGGAAGTAAACGGAGCAGGAATGAAGACATCAGTGTCGCTCTGTGCTAACCTGCCTGCAGCTTTAGTCGGAAGATGAAGTTGCAGTATCTCAGTGGTCTCCTTCCTGTCGCTGAACATTGCCCAGTATAGCACTTTCAGTTCATTTTAGTCCAGCTGTTTACGTTTAAAAGAAAAGCCTTTCTTATTCCTGTTTGAGTAATGAAACCATCTCACCGGAAACAGCAAAGCCTCTGACAGTCTGAGGTGCAGAGTTGACTCACGTTCTGTGTCCTCCCCTCCCTGACTAGGTGACGCTGGGCTCAGATCAGCCTCTGCTGCGTGTGGTTTCTCAGAGTAACCTCAAGGGCACGACCGAGGGGGTGTACTACCAGGCCCCCGATGTCCTCCTTGACGCCGTGACCGTCAGGCAGCAGGTCCGCGCGGAGCCGTTTTACTGGCGGCTGCCTGGGCAGTTTCAGGGAGACCAGGTGAGACAAGCACCCAGTCTAGAGCCCTGTCCACCTTTCCTGGGGCAGAGGTGCCCGTGAAAGTCACAAGGGCCTGGGTTGGCCTATTCCTAACTGGAATGGGTATTAGTCTCCTCTTCTTCGAAGGGATGGAGTGGTTAACACTTAGAAAAAGTCCTCCAGATGAATGGTTCTTTTAACATTTCCATTAATTTTAAGGGGTTTCCCTGGTGGCTCAGATGGTAAAGAATCTGCCTGTGAGGCAGGAGACCCAGGTTCAATCCCTGCATCAGAAAGATCCCCTGGAGAAGGGAATGGCTACCCACTCCAGTATTCTTGCCTGGAGAATCTCCATGGACAGAGGAGTCTGGCAGACTATAGTCCATAGGGTCACAAACAACTTAGCACACACACACATCAATTTTTAAAAGTCTTTCAAGTGAAAGTCATATTCCTTTTCTCCTTTTTAAAGCAATCATTCAACAAACATTTATTTATTTATTTTTACTAATAGAGGCTCAATACAAGCCTGGGTGCTATGGCCTAGGAGGATCTTCTCAAGAATTTGTCACCTATTTGGGGAAAAGAAAAGAAACTTGAAGACATGGTTTGCATTTTTGCTTATATAAATACATGAGTCTGTGTGTGAATTCATTCTGATTTTTGAAACTTGGAAATATGTTCTCCAATGGTTATAGATCATGTTTAATTCAAAGGAGCTTAAAAATCATTAGAATGATTACAACGTTGCTTTGTTACTTTGGAGCTCACCTTTGTTGGCATCAAGAGAACACACTGGGAGATGATGGGTTTCACTGTGACTTTGATGGTGGTGGTGGTGGTGGTTTCAAAGGTGTACTTATCCCCAACTCATCAACTTGTATTCAATACATAAATGCAGCTTTTTGCAGCCAAACACACCTTTATAAAGTGGTTTATAAAACTTTTAAAGGATTGGGTACTTAAGAACTACAGCTTAAATCAACTTAAGAATCCAGAACTAAGTCGAATTAGAAGGAAGCACATGTCAAACAACATATTACACTCACGTGATGTATTTTTAAGAGACAAGATCTCCTTCAAATGGCAGCAGGCTTATGCTGAAATATCTTTAAACCAAGGCTATGTCAGAGACGTAAAGAACACTTCTCTCCGACAGCTCCTGGCCTACGGCGGCACACTGCGCTACAGCGTGGCCTTCTATGCTTCCGATGGGATCGGCACCTCCAACCTGGAACCTCAGGTGCTCATCAAAGGAGGCCGGACCAGGAAGCAGGTCATCTACGTGGACGCGCCAGCCCCTGAGAACGGAGTGAGGCAGGAGCAGAAAGTGGGGATGAAAGAGGTGACTGAGCGCTCTTTCCACATACACTTCTTGGGCTGGGAACTCTGCATGTAATGAAATCATGAAGCTGCTGTACATAAGAGAGAGTGAAGAAGAAGGCTTTGGGTCAAAATTCCAGTGGGTTTAGCAAAGTTTCTAAAAGGATTCAAATTTCTGTTCTCAAGAAATGCATATGAGGCTCATGTTCTTTTAGTGTGAATGCAGCTTAAATCCTTTATCTGAATACAGGAGTCTCAGCCGTATGAATGTAATGGTTCTGGGTTTTTGGATGCCCTTGAATTTGGGACATGTGTGTTCCTTCCTCCAGGAGAGGTTTATTGATCTCTGTGTGGCTGGCCCCAGCGGAGGTGTTACGAGGTTGTTGATAAATGAGGTGGTGGGACAACTGCGCCCAGCAAGTGACTGGAGAGCTTCCATAGTTAAATTTAGGGTCACGCACAGAGCCGGGCTTACTGCTGGAGAAATCTCTAAAGAAATTAAGTCCACGTGCCTCTGAGGACCTGTACCCTAACTTTAGTTGAATGTGCTTCTCATCTGCAGAGTTTTTGGAAATATTTTAACTCTGTGTCTGAAGAACCTGTCACACGCTCAGATTTTATGTCTGTTCTTAGCAACATTGAGTACATCCTCATCAAAGCCTCTTATGGCCAAGGATTACAGCAAAGCAGGTACTTGGAAATTTCTAGAATTGTTAATGTATCTTTCTTATTTGAAAGCAAACCTTAAGGACTTGGTTCACTTCATCTCCCATTACCCCATGTTGTTATATATATATATATATATATATATCTGTTCCTTACCAAAATCTTATTAAATATTAATATTATTATGAAGTATGTGAAAATGATGTAGATTATCCATCTCCTATAGTAATGTGGATATAGCTTCTAAGTACATGAGGATGATACCTTCCATATAAACAACAAAGCAGTTCTACCGTTTTCTGCCCTTCAACTGCAAGGCCCATTCTCTGTCACAGTGCATCAAGAATGCCATCCCTTGCTCATTTAGTATCATGATACTTATCCCCTAAAGAAAGCCACCCAAGTTATGGCCAGACGAGTCCCTCAAGTTCTTGCAGGTGTGCTTTCTCTAACATTGTTCTTAAGTTCTGAAAATCTGGCCGAGGACTTTCCCTGCAGAACGACTAACATGTTTTTGTGTGTTTTTACCCATTTCCTTTATAACTGTGAACGGAAAAGACCCTCCACCTGGCAGGAAAGTTCTGGTTTACTAGGTGCTCCAACATGATTGTGTAATGTGCTGTTTCTGAAAACTCTCTTTGTAAATATTACTGCCTGCTTTCACACTTCTTAACCCAACGGTTTCACAGAATCTCAAATATTTCAATGGAGGTCGGCAGAAAGGCGGAAGAGTCACACGCAGGCAAGGAGGTGGCGCTCCTGTTAGAGAAGTGTGTCTGCCCTCCTGGCACGGCTGGACTCTCGTGTCAGGTAGGAGATGGTGGTTGAAGCCCGGCTCCTGGTTTGGGGTTGAAATATGCTTGTTACAGCAGCTCTGAGTGATGACTGCTACTGCTGCTGCTAAGTCACTTCAGTCGTGTCTGACTCTCTGCAACCCCATAGATGGCAGCCCACCAGGCTCTCCCATCCCTGGGATTCTCCAGGCAAAAACACTGGAGTGGGTTGCCATTTCCTTCTCCAATGCATGAAAGTGAAAAGTGAAAGTGAAGTCGCTCAGTCGTGTCCAACTCCTAGTGACCCCATGGACTGCAGCCTACCAGGCTCCTCGGTCCATGAGATTTTCCAGGCAAGATGACTAGCGCTGTGCATTTGTGTTATGTTATTTTTTTCCCCTTTTAAAATTGCTTGTGGTAGGATAGGCATTTATCATCTTGACTGTTTCTAAAGCGTGCAGTTCAGTAACGGGTGGTTCAGTTCACTCACGCTGCTGTACAACCAACTTTCAGAATTCTTCATCTTATAAAACTGAAACTCTGTACCCATTAAACACTTACCCCTATACCCACTCCCAGACTTACCCTTCTACTTTCTGTCTTATGAAACTGCTTCTCTAGGTCCTTCATATAAGTGGAGTCATGCAGTATTTATTTTTTGGTGACTGGCCAATTTCACAGGGTATGATGCCCTCAAGATTCATCTTGTCGTAGGCCGTGTCAGAATCTGCTTCCTTCTTAAGGTTGAATAGTGTTCCACTGGATGGATGGACCACATTGTGTTTATCCATCCATCCATTAGTGGACATTTGAGTTGCTTTCACCTTTGCCTATTATCAATAATGCTGCTACAAACACGGGTGTACAGATATGTCCAAGACCCTGGATTCGGTTCTTTGGGGTTTATACCCTGAAGCAGAATTGCTGGATCATGTGATAACTCTTTAGCTTTTTGATGACCCATCATACTACCCATCATACTGCTTTCCATAGTGACACACTTTTCTTTGTTCCCACCAGCAAAGCAACAGCGTTCTAGTTTCTGCACCTCCCCGCCAACACTTCCTATTTTCTGGGTTTTTGTTTTTTTGATAGTAACCATGTGAGCTGGCATCTCATGGTGGTTTTGATTTCCACCTTCATGATGATTAGTGATGCTGAGCATCTTTTCCTGTGTCAGTCATCTAGGCATCTTCTCTGGAGAAATGTGTATTCAAATCCTCTGCCCATGTCTTTTTTTTTTTTTTTTTTGCAGTATAAACCATTTATCATTTATTTATTATTATTATTATTTACTTTACAATATTGTATTGTAAAGTACAATATTGTATTGGTTTTGCCATACATCAACATGAATCTGCCACGGGTGTACACGTGTTCCCCATCCTGAACCCCCCTCCCACCTCCCTCCCAGTACCATCCTTCTGGGTCATCCCAGCGCACCAGCCCCAAGCATCCTGTATCTTGCATCAAACCTGGACTGGCGATTCATTTCTTATATGATATTATACATGTTTCAACACCCATTTCTTAATCGGGTTTTTTTGTTCACTTCCTTCCCTTTTGCCTCCCTCCAGGACTGTGCACCTGGTTACCACAGAGGGAAGCTTCCGGAAGGTGATGGCAGGAGACCACGCCCTCTGCTGGACCCGTGTGTGCCCTGCAATTGCAACAACCACAGTGACATCTGTGACTCAGAAACCGGGAAGTGTCTGGTATGCTGGTTTGTGTGGGTGCTTGCCTGACACTCAAAATTACAGCGGGCTCTGAGTGTCTACTTTTCTGATTTGAGATCACACCAGTTCCTTGATTTAGAGTATTTAAATTTAGCTAGATGTAAGGTATACAAATATTTCCTTCAGAAAGGTCTAGCTAAGTGGCCTGACATGTTTGGTGGAAATTCTTTTATAAATTCTTTGAATTTGTTGATTGGTATCAATTTGGAAATGAGTTACGTGTCTCTTGTTTTTACCTGCAGTCGAGCTGGTACATGAGAACTTTCTGTCATAGAATTTGAAGGGTCACCTGGACGTTTTTAGATGAGTTAAGGCCAAGGTTGAAAATGTATTTTTCTATGTAAGGTATTGTTTTCTCCTTGCCTTTGTTAAAAAGTACATGTTTTCCTGGAGGTCTTAGTGTGCATTTGCTTCCTGTCTCTCTCCCCCTAGACCATCAGTGACATAAGGAGAGCTCTGACCACTGAAAAGGACCAAGAGCCTCAGACAGAAGGCTTGTGACCTTGACTGAAGACAAACTCTTGTGTCCAGGGTTTTGCTTTAGCCAACAAGATCTTATTGATAACACAGAATAATCTGATATTTTTTTCCCTACTCCTGAAATCTCATTCTTTATGATAACTCATGTGGGAACATTAGTTCCCTGTCTAAATTGTGCCAAGACTGATTTGATGCAAGCAAAATAGCTCATTCAAGGAAAATGAGCTGCCCACCCAGACACACCAAAGCCTCCTAGGTCCTGGCTGTAGCCTCATCACAGGAACCAGGGCTCCTACAGCATATCTGTCTTCCTCTTCTTTTATTCAGAAGCATCTTTCATATGCGGAATTTAAAGGCAGTCTTCCCTGGGAAAACTGTTAAACCATAGCCATGCACAGGTGAATTTAAAAGCTGAAATGCTGCATGGATTTCCTCAATTAAAAAGATGTGTGTTCACCTTTGCTGACTCCATTAGATATCTGGGATTAAAGAATTGTTCCAGTCATTCAAGATAAAAATGAAGATGCAGATAGCTACAACACTATTAAAAAATTTATTCATTCTAATCAGTTCATGCCCCAGGCAAAAGTAAAGTCCTAATACTGAAAACGAGAAAATCTCATTTAAGGATTTAAGGAGAATTGATTTCAGGTAACATCGGGCAAGATGTAATTAGCTAGGAAGGTCCCTTGGCCCACCACAGAGACAAAGGTCATGTGGATAGTTGGGGAAATTCGTGGTTCTTTCGTGATGCATCTTTCCTTGGGGAACTAATCATTTAACAAGATTAGGTACTCCTAGGAGCACTGAATCAGAGAAGGCAATGGCACCCCACTCCAGTACTCTTGCCTGGGAAATCCCATGGACGGAGGAGCCTGGTAGGCTACACTCTATGGGGTCACGAAGAGTCAGATACGACTGAGTGACTTCACTTTCACTTTTCACTTTCATGCACTGGAGAAGGAAATGGAAACCCACTCCAGTGTTCTTGCCTGGAGAATCCCAGGGACGGGAGCCTGGTGGGCTACCGTCTATGGGGTCGCACAGAGTCGGACACAACTGACGTAACTTAGCAGTGGCAGCAGTAGGGGGACTGAATGGGCTTCCCAGGTGGTGCTAGTGGTAAAGAACCTGTTGCCAGTGCAAGAGATGTGGGTTCGATCCTTGGGTCAGAAGATCCCCTACAGGAGGACATGGCAACCCACTCCAGTGTTCTTGCCTGGAGAATCCCATGGATAGAGGAGCCTGGCAGCTACAGTCCATAAGGTCACAAAGAGTCAGACATGATTCAGGGACTCAGCATGTACACACACGTTAGATGAATGCAGTCGTATAATGAATGAAAGCCACAGAGCTGCCAGTGTTGAGGAATTTTAAAATATGACAAAAAATGCTCACCCTCCCTTGAGAATAAAAAAAAAAACTGTCAACTGATATGAATTGGGATGTTGCTGGGCTGTCTCCAGGTGAGAACTGTTCTAACAGTTTCCTATTGTTTTCTTCTCATTTTGAAACATGGGGTCCCAGAACTGTGGCCACAACACCACTGGCGAGCACTGTGACATGTGTGCCCCTGGGTACTATGGGAAGGTGACCGGCTCGGCCAGTGACTGCTCTCCGTGCACCTGTCCTCACAGCCTCCCTGCCAGGTGAGCACACAGGTGTGCTGGCATGCCTCTGCCACCCACCACCGAAGCTGGATTGCTTCCATGGTCAGCTTCACTTTCCAGGGTTTCCATGGGATCCATCTTAGCGGATACTCTTCGTGTGTCCAGAAAGGCTAATTTTAAGAAAAAAGTGTTCATTGTCCCAGTATTCAAAGAGAATCTTTGCAAAAACAAAGTATCTGTGTGTTAGTACTGAGTGTTAGAATGAAACTAATAAAAGAAAGGAGATTCAGGTTTGGTTTCTTTAAGACTAATTTTAGCCTCCAACCTCCATATACAGTGTGCCCAGAGATGAATTGTTATTAATTTTATGAAGAATGTTATGAAGAATTCAGTTCCTATTTAATGTAAGGTGTTGGGATTAGAATGTATATATGACAATAAACTGTGGAAAATTCTGAGAGAGATGGGAATACCAGACCACCTGATCTGCCTCTTGAGAAATCTATATGCAGGTCAGGAAGCAACAGTTAGAACTGGTCATAGAACAACAGACTGGTTCCAAATAGGAAAAGGAGTACGTCAAGGCTGTATATTGTCACCATGTTTATTTAACTTATATGCAGAGTACATCATGAGAAATGCTGGACTGGAGGAAACACAAGCTGGAATCAAGATTGCTGGGAGAAATATCAATAACCTCAGATATGCAGATGATACCACCCTTATGGCAGAAAGTGAAGAGGAACTAAAAAGCCTCTTGATGAAAGTGAAAGTGGAGAGTGAAAAGGTTGGCTTAGAGCTCAACATTCAGAAAACGAAAATCATGGCATCTGGTCCCATCACTACATGGGAAATAGATGGAGAAACAGTGGAAACAGTGTCAGACTTTATTTTTCTGGGCTCCAAAATCACTGCAGATGGTGACTGCAGCCATGAAATTAAAAGACGCTTACTCCTTGGAAGGAAGGTTATGGCCAACCTAGATAGCATATTCAAAAGCAGAGACATCACTTTGCCAACAAAGGTTCGCCTAGTCAAGGCTATGGTCTTTCCTGTGGTCATGTATGGATGTGAAAGCTGGACTGTGAAGAAGGCTGAGCGCCGAAGAATTGATGCTTTTGAACTGTGGTGTTGGAGAAGACTCTTGAGAGTCCCTTGGACTGCAAGGAGATCCAACCAGTCCATTCTGAAGGAGATAAGCCCTGGGATTTCTTTGGAAGGAATGATGCTAAAGCTGAAACTCCAGTATTTTGGCCACCTCATGCGAAGAGTTGACTCCTTGGAGAAGACTCTGATGCTGGGAGGGATTGAGGGCAGGAGGAGAAGGGGGCGACAGAGGATGAGATGGCTGGATGGCATCACTGACTCGATGAATGTGAGTCTGAGTGACCTCCGAGAGCTGGTGATGGATAGGGAGGCCTGGCGTGCTGCAGTTCATGGGGTCGCAAAGAGTCGGACACGACTGAGCGACTGATCTGATCTGATCTGATGCTGGTGACTGATGAAATTCAGAAATGTTGCGTGGTCGTGAAATTTGGGCCAGGTTCCACCTTGTACACACGATGCTTGTACAGAATTATCTGAACACATTAAAAAAAACCCAGAGATTTTTAGTGGAAATTGGTGTATCTGGGGGTCCTTTTGATTTCGATGAAAATTGTAATTCATAAATAACATTTCATTCTTGCTTTGAGCATTTGGTAAGGCATTGAACATGTATAGATCAAATACCAACTTTTGGTTTACCGAAATGAAGTTTTCCTTTTAATTTGTTTGAATTTTGTCTCTTTTGTTGTTTCCAAGTAAGTGTTGCTTGACGTTGAATGCCTAATGAGAGGCACTGTGTAAACTTCTCTTGCAAACTGTCAGGCATCTTAAAATTTATTACTTGCTATTGTTTACTGTTATTTAACTTTTTATTAAATCTGTATATAAATGTTGAATCATTAATTCCACCCCTGTCATCTGAGCTATAGGAATACTTGCAAATGTGCATGAAGATGGGCACTGCTTATGTTGTTGTTCTTTAGTTGCTCAGTCATGTTCGACTCTTTGTGACCCCCTGGACTATAGCCTGCTAGGCTTCTCTGTCCATGGAATTCTCCAGGCAAGGATACTGGAGTGGGGTGGCATTTCCTTCTCCAGGGTATCTTTTTGACCCAGGAATGGAACCTGTGTCTCCTGCTTCACAGATGGATTCTTTACTACTGAGCTACCTGGGAAGCCTGGCATTGTTTGCACTCACAAGAAATTGGAGGTGTGGAGCTGAAATATACCTACAGGGGATTGATTAAATGCCTCAAGTGTCTTTTGGTAGACACCTAGAGTGAAATATTATATGAACACTGAGAAAAGAATAAGGCATATCTGTGTGTTCAGACAGAGAAGGCAATGGCACCCCACTCCAGTACTCTTGCCTGGAAAATCCCATGGACAGAGGAGCCTGGTAGACTGCAGTCCATGGGGTCGCTAAGAGTTGGACACGACTGAGCGACTTCACTTTCACGCGCTGGAGAAGGAAATGGCAATCCACTCCGTTGTTCTTGCCTGGAGAATCCCAGGGATGGGGAGCCTGGTGGGCTGCCGTCTACGGGGTCGCACAGAGTCAGACACGACTAAAGAGACTTAGCAGCAGCAGCAGTGCATACAGAATTAGAGAAATGCCAAATTATGGAATTGAATATGTGATGTGATGCCCTTTGGGGAACCATTCCAATCCATATGTGTCTGCACATCCACAGCTCCATGGCTATACGTGCCTGGAATGTCAGGATGGATATTTCACCTTTCTACTTTGCACAGTTCTGTACTGTTTGTGTATTTTACTTCTTCAATCACAAGGTCCACACCATCCCCACAACCTCCCTCACACTGGTAAATTAATAGCTACTCAATTAGGAACATGCCGTGTGTGCTGTGCATCTGAGAGGCCCCCAGAGATGCGTTTTTTTTTTTTTCTATTAATACACATTTTGTGTTTCCACTGAAGTCTGTCTCTTTAGTGCTGAAGGAGGAAAAAGGTCAGAAGTGAAGTGGGGCTCATAGCAACCAACTGACTCATGCTGGGAACTTCTCTTACCGGCCAGATACCCTGGCATTTTTTTAGTGGCTTGCAGGTACCCAGCTGAGCCTCCAGTTGGTGACTTAAAATGTGGAGGCTAAAGTGGTTAGAAAAAGGAATACACCAGAAGCTGAAGTCCCAGAGTGAGGGCTCAGCATCCTAATGGATTGTTCAGTTTTGAGAGGCTCCATCTTATTGCTACTAAAGCTCCTCAGCTGACTCCCTGCCTTAGGTCCAGTCCCCCTCGAGCCCACCTTCACTCTCTGCTCTTTCCAGACTTCTCCCCCTGGCCTTTCACTGTGGTCGGGTGAATCCCCAGCACTCTGCCAGCTCACTTCTCCCTGCTGGTCCCACATTTGCTCATAGTCAGCTATAGTTCTCCAGCCACCCTTTCACCTAATCAGTCACATAATTCATGCAAGTCTCAAACAAGCCCCTTTCCACTTGAGAAGCTTTCTCGTTTGGTGACTAATTGATTGTCCTCTGTAAATGGGTCTCCATCCCCTCAACACTCATGTGGTTGTCACTGGATAGGCATCCGTGAATGTCTTCTGGACTCACTTGTATTGACTATATGGTTGTTTTCCTTCTGCCCAACAGAGTGTAAGCCCTAAAAAGCTTGCCCAGGTGTCCAGTTTGTAATCACTTATTTTTTAGAACCGTATCATGTACTCTTAAAAGAGTAATGAATAAGTACCCTAAGAAAGATCTGAAGTTGTATGTCTGAAAATTCAAAAAAATTCTTCTCTTCCAGCTACAGTCCCACTTGCGTCTTGGAAGGCGATCATGATTTCCGCTGCGATGCCTGTTTTGTGGGTTATGAAGGACAGTATTGTGAAAGGTATGTCACCTGCTCCTTTTATATGCACAGGACATATTTACAGAAGTGATGGGGAGTCGTTACCAGTTTGATAATGCAAAACCAGACCTCCTGGGTAATAAGACAGGTAAAGGCATTTCTTGTGAGCGTCTTGTCCTCCTTTGAGGGAATAGAGTGCAGAGGGAGGTGAGCGGACCTGTGCGCTCTGCACTTCATGGGGCAGAAGTCATGACTGTCCCTGGGTGGCTGCTCTATGTATTCACTCACTCACTGGTGTGGACCCTGCCTTCTGTCCTCCTGTCTCCTCCTG
Organism: Tragelaphus eurycerus; assembly: GCA_935064755.1. NCBI lineage: Eukaryota > Metazoa > Chordata > Mammalia > Artiodactyla > Bovidae > Tragelaphus > Tragelaphus eurycerus. Next base: position 23,764,640 of record CAKXYN010000023.1, read on the forward strand.
CAGGTGCTCATCCGGTTACTATGGGAATCCTCGGATGCCAGGTGGCACCTGCCAGAGGTGTGACTGCAGCCGGCATGGCTCTGTCCACGGCGACTGTGACCGTGGGTCTGGGCAGTGCGTCTGCCGGCCAGGGGCCACGGGGCTCCGCTGCGGGGACTGTGAACCGAGGCACATTTTGGTGGAAAGCGACTGTGTGTGTGAGTGTCACCCCTCTGAAGGGATAAGGAGGGTTTCTTTTCTTGGATGGTTTCCTGGTACCCAGTGGTGTCTGCAGGCTAAGCTCAAGGGCTAAGTTGCTCTGCGGCATGTGAGATCTTAGTTCCCTGCCCAGGGATTGAACCCACATCTCCTGCATTGCAAGGTGGGTTCTTAACCACGAAAGCCCCAGGGAAGTCCCTAGGCGTTATTACAGGATGCTATGGGCACCCATGGGAACCTGGGCAGACTCTTTGCTGTAACTCGCACATCCTCTTTCTTGTAGCCTGTGATGATGACTGTGTGGGTGTCCTGCTGAATGACTTGGCTCATGTTGGGGATGCCATCCTGTCTGTGAACCTCACTAGCACCATCCCTCTCCCATATGCGGTTTTGTCAGACCTGGAAAATAGAACCGAATTTCTCCAGGTAGGTACTGCGAATATAGAGATGGATAGAAGCGTGTGTTGCAGGAAGTTGAAGAGTTGGTTGGGGCCCTAGGGGTCATTCTGTCTGTCCTCCACCAGTGCAGGAGTCTCAGTCCCAGTGTCTGGTGCTGGGAGGTGCCCAGCCTTCTCCCTCTGAACCTGACCGAGAACCGCATCGTCCACACGATTACTGGTTTCACTGTGCAACAGCCCTGATTGTTCAAGACTTGATCCACAAATGCCTCCTGTGCATAAATTCTTCCTCTGTGCTCCTCCTGCTGCCTTGTGGAATAAGCCACGGTCCACTCGCCCCTGTTGATAACAGGTCTTTGGACAGAAAGCAGCTCTCTTAATACAAACACAGAAAATGAGACGGCATTGTCTTCAATGTGCTGAATGAAGAGGAACTTTTTCCATCAATGTATTGTTCTTAACTAGAGTTGCAGGGCACAGAGGTTCCTCCTCCATCGAAGACTATATAAAAATCTCTGGGGATAAATCATAGTTTTATGTTTAGTTAAAATCTGTATTTGATCTGGGTCCAGAGGACGATGGGAAGGTAAGAAATGGACTTGTTAGACAGCATTTTTTATTCTAATTGGGGGAAAAAGTGAATCTAAATTTGGCTTAAATCCTATGCTTTAGAATTTGAGGTATTTAATTCTCTGTGTCATGCCATAATGCCGATGTGTGTTTGTGTGTGCAATCCAGCTGCTTCAGTGATCCGCTCTTGTTAATATTGGTCCTTTCTCTATAGATTTAATGGAGTTAAGAAAGGTTAGGACACTCTAAGAGATGTTTCTATGTAATTTTTCCTGAAATAGAACAAAATGTTTTCAAATATAAGGGGGAAAAAAAGAAAGAAACAAACGTTGACGTTTCTTTTCCACTCACCAGAGACACAATCAATAAATACTGCTTCCATCAGTTTGGTTTCCAACTATACGACTATATTTTGTACCACGTGAGATGAACACTTGATTTGAACTTTAACTCTTAAGTGATTTGCTCCCATTTAAAGCACTTGGTCAGCTCCTTTGTATGACTTTTTATGTTTATATAAAGTAGTTAGGAGCTTGAGATTGTGAACCCTCAACTATTTCTTGTTTCCACTGTTGACCTACATAGCGACTTGGGCAAGTTAATAACTGTCCTGACCATAGACAATAATCTCGCCCCTTCACAGGTTGTTATAAGGTCTGAGAAGGCAATGGCACTCCACTCCAGTACTCTTGCCTGGAAAATCCCATGGACAGAGGAGCCTGGTAGGCTGTAGTCCATGGGGTCGCTAAGAGTCAGACACGACTAAGCGACTTCACTTTCACTTCTCACTTTCATGCATTGGAGAAGGAAATGGCAACCCACTCCAGTGTTCTTGCCTGGAGAATCCCAGGGACAGAGGAGCCTGATGGGCTGCCATCTATGGGATCGCACAGAGTTGGACACGACTGAAGCTACTTAGCAGCAGCAGCGTCACACAAATAAAGAAATTAGAGGAGTGTTGGCATAAATTAAGTACTTAATTGTTGTAATTATAAAGGCTTTTCTTTGCTTAATACTTTGGTGTTTTAGCTTAGTAAGCATTTTTTTTAGGTGTTAGCAATTACAATTAAAATTTATGTGACTCTGCTGTTGAAATTCAGCCAGATCCACCCAGGAACTGCAGCAGTGTCAATTCTGCACAGCACACCAGGCTTTATGTTTATATTTACGTAGGAAATATAATGCGCAAGACCGCAGTCTGGAAACATGTTCTGTAATCCAAACTTCAGTGAATGTGGTTCATTCACTGTCAGGGAAAAGAGAATTTCTTTCTGTGAACAAAAAAGGTAACGACAGGTGATTCTTAGTTAAGAACCAGAAGATTTATTTTGAAGCATTATAATTTGTTTTCTTCATTCTTTTAGGACTCTTTATTAAAAGAAAATACACAAAAAGAACTGGTGAAAATTCAACTTGAAGGCGTCTCAGAACAAACAGAGGACCTGCAAAAAGAAGTAAGTTCTTCATATACAGGGTCCGCTCCGCGTGCCCCTCCACCCTCAGCCCTTGTGAGCACTGGCACGGGGATTTCTTGGAAGGTTATGAACAGATCAGGGAAGCCCCCTCCTCCCAGGAGCTGTGGTCCAGCTACTGTAAAGTCAGATTAAGTACGTTCTGATGCATCCAGTCTCCGTGCTTTGGTGGCAAGGGCCCCCTGACTTAAGCAATCTCCTCTGCTGAAGGAGGAGTCAGGTTGTCAGTTCACAACACGGCTTACTTTCTTCTGTGAACCAAGGTTGGGCAGGATGAAAAGACAGGGGTCTCTTCCCCATCCTGTATTCACTGCACATGGTGAGCACTGAGTTTCCCCCCGCCTGTCCCCAACACCAGCACAGGCAGCTCCTCCTGGAGTGTCTGCAACACTCAGACTTTGGCCCCTACTTCTGATGGTCTCACTTTGAATGGCAGGAGAGTTCACTTTGATGTCAGCAGGGGGTTATTTATTCTGTTCAGCCCAGGCCAGTTGAATGGTTTTTAGTGACCAAAAAAAGAATCTGCTTATTTGCAGATGGCAAGGGAGGCCTATTGTCAAATTTATGATTTTCACTTTAAAATTGTGTGCCTATGTGTGTGTGAGCACGTAGATGTGTGTCTTTTGAAAGTGAAAGTGTTAGTCACTTTTGACCCCATGGATTGTAGCCTGCTGGGCTCCTCTGTCCCTGGGATTCTCCAGGCAAGAATACTGGGGTGGGTTGCCATTCCCTTTCTCCAGGGGATCTTCCCGCCCAGGGATCAAACTCAGGTCTCCTGCTTTGCAGGCAGATTCCTCACCTTCCGAGCCACCAGGACAGCCCCATCTGTATTTATGTACATCTTGTCTCTGTCTCTCAATGTTCACACATGTATGCAGTCATGCACCGTAAAATGCAGTAGCTTGGCTTCTGTTAATTTAGAATTAGTGACCATTTGGGAAGAGTTTAAGGGTTTCTGTGTGGGCTTTTAAAGTACCTGAGCAAGCAAACATTTGGTAGGAAGTGATAAGCCAATTAAAATAAATTCTTTCTATCCATTAAAGAAGATTCTCTTTGGATTTTGCCTAGAAAACACTTTTAGAACCATTCTGAGTTACTTACTTTGGGCTTCCCTGTGGATCAGCTGGTAAAGCATCTGCCTGCAATGCAATGCGGGAGACCTGGGTTCGATCCCTGGGTTGGGAAGATCCCCTGGAGAAATGAAAGGCTACCCACTCCAGTATTCTGGCCTAGAGAATTCCACGGACTGTATAGTCCATGGGATCTCAAAGAGTTGGACACGACTGAGCGACTTTCAGTTCTGGGAGTTACTTTACATTCCTAGAAATCACAGACAACCTTCCTTTCCGCAAATTGTTGTTTAGTCTCACTAAGTCATGTCCGACTCTTTTGCGATCCCATGAACTGTAAGCTCATCAGGCTCCTCTGTCCATGGGATTTCCCTGGCAAGAATACTGGAGTGGGTTACCATTTCCTCCTCCAGGAGATCTTCCCGGATCAGGGAATGAACCTGGGTTTCCTGCATTTGCAGGTGGATTCTTTACTGCTGAGCCACCAAGGAAGCCCTTTACAAATTAGAATACCCTTAATAAAAACAACAGCTGAGAGTACTTAACAGGCATCATCACATATAATCCTCGTGAAGTCCTGTGATTCAAGTGTTATAATTACTCCAAGTTATGGATGAGGCTGTCCAGCCTGGCAAAAGCAGGTCTATTTGCCTAACTCTGTCTTAACTGCTTGACTAAGTTCTCATGGTCAATACAAATTAGTAAGATTTTACTTTCTAGATTCTGAAAATTTGGGTCCTCACATGAACATGAGGTCTCCACAGTGGCAACACCCGGGAGATTCTGTCGTTTGACAGCCGATTAGGCTGCTTTTTAAAATGTACCATCTTTTTTCACCAAGAGTGAGCAGCCCATCACTTCACAAACCACCTAGTCCATTTCCATCCCTGCACTGTTGACCTTGGCATCCATCATGGTGAACCTTTTCTGTGTTCTAGAATGTTTTGTTGCTTAAAAGAGACAACATCTGGCATACTGAAGGTTGCATTTTATTCAGAGTGAAACTCACCTGAGGCCTTTATTTTCCATCAGCTTGACAGAGTGTTGACACGTAGCAAGCAGGTGACCAGGGCCACTGAAAGAATCCTGGACAAGAGTGTGGACCTCATTAAGTTGACTGAGAAGCTGCAGACAGACATCGAAGGTAGTGTCCTCAGAACTTTGACAAGTCTGGCTTACTTGGTAGGGAAAGCCTTCTCTCTTCACTCAGCACTTGAATAGCTGTGACTTGCACTGGACTCTTGGGGCCTTCCACTGTCCACACACAATGTGCTAAGTCACTTCAGTCGTGTCCAACTCTTTGAGACCCCATGAACTGTAGCCCATCAGGCTCCTCTGTCCATGGGATTTCCCAGGCAAGAATACTGGAGTGGGTAGCCATTCTCTTCTCCAGGGGATCTTCCCAACACAGGGGTTGAAACCCAGGTCTCCAGCCTTGGCAGATGGATTCTTTACTGCTGAGCCAATACAAATCAGACTTTATAAGGCAGAAAGTAAAGACATTATTAGGACGAAAGACATTTTTAAAAAGGAGTAGTATCAAGTATTGGTGGTGGTTCAAAGAGTAAACGTTACTGAGAACCTCTACATGCAGATGTTCCTGGCAGGGGCCGGAAATGCTGCCATGACTGTGGTGCCTCAGCCCTGCCTGGACAGGGTTCATGGGTACTGGGGAAGCAGACAGGAAATAAAACAAGATCCCAGGTTCCTGAATGTTTTTTAAAAACACTTTTTAAAAATACTTATTTTTGGCTGTGCTGGGTCTTTACTGCTGTGTGGTTTTTTCTCTGTTGCTGTGAGCGGAGGCTGCTCTCCAGTTGTGGTTTGAGGGCTTCTTGTTGCGGTGGCGTCTCTTACTGTGGAGCATGGGCTCTAGGGTGCACGGGCTTCAGTAGTCATGCTGTGGGCTCAGCAGTTGCAGCTCCTGGGCTCTAGAGCACAGGCTCCGTAGTTGTGCCTCACAGGCTTAGTTGCTCCTTGGCTTGTGGGATCTTCCCAGACCAGGGATTGAACCCAAGACTCCTGTATTGGCAGGCAGGTTTTTTTACCACTGAGCCACCAGGGAAGCCCCTTGCAAGTGTGTTGACAGGGCATGTCCAGAGCACACTGGATACACGGACTAACTTGGACTGGTTAGAGGGTCAGCCCAGTGTAGGTGGGCAGAGCAGCCTCACTGAAGAAGGTTCTAAGTTCTCCCATCCTAGGACTTGTCTACTTTTGAGAGACTTATTCAGTGATTGATGAACTTTCTCCATAGAAATGATCGAAAAGGCTATGACTCTAAATCAGACGCTGGATGACGATGTCCAGCTGCCCAGCTCTACTCTTCAGAACATGCAGGAGAACATCACGGCTTTGCTGGAAGTCCTACGGAAAAGACAGTTCCTGCCGCTGCACCAAAATGCCACCCTGGAACTCAAGTAAGTTCCTGAACAGCGCTCATCACACGACCAGTTAGAGGGAAGAAAGTGACAGTGGAGGGGGAGGAGGCAGGTGGGAGGAGGGGAAGGGAAGTCAGTTCTCAGAGGGACAGAGTGCCACAGCAGAAGAGAGGGGTGCCACTGCCCCACCAACAGGGCACAGTGTGATCAATGGCAGTGTTTCTGCCTGTGCAATTATGTCATAGGTTTGGTTTTTCTCTGTGACCCTGGAACACCTTTTCAACTTAGCGTGAACAAACAAACCTCCTGATACTGTCTTTATTGAAGATTAAATATAATGCAGGAAACTCTCACAGGAAGCAAACACAGGCAGTGGCCCCCGCCAAAGCTGTGAACTCTATGACAGACTGACATCATGCCAGAATAATTTTGCTCAGTTATGCAAACTGTCATCGAAACCTGGGCTTGGAAAAACAGGTCATAAAGAACTGTTAGACGTGGTCATGAAAAACTTTCAGTTTGCTTTCAGGCTCTTTTTTTCTTAGTGTTTTCACACAAATTATTACTTGATGCAAAGACAGCAAAGTTGTCTTTCTGCCAGGTTGTGATAAATATCTGATTAAGTACTGGCTTCAGTGGTCACACCACACTCCATCATCAAAACTCCAGTCTCTGTAATGAGATATTTAAGCAATTTTACTATATTATGCTATTTTAAATAACATTTTAAAGAATAACTTAGATCAAAATCTTTTTCTGAATTTCACATTGTTATCTTATCAGGGTGAATATAAGAAGTGAAGTCATTTAACCAGAGTTTGCATTTTGAGGATTCCCGACTTGCACTGCCACATTATTTTCTACATGGGTTTTAATTACTTTGAAAGTTATCTTTTATTCAGTGGGAGTTTTTAGGACTTAAGCCTGGGAGGCAGTATCTCGAGTAACCACAAGAGAATAGCTCCAAGGAGGCGAGGGGTGAGCCTAGTTATATAGAAGTTTTGCAGCAATGGACAGCCAGCCTGAACATCAAAAGATTATTGTTAATTAAAGAAAACAGATATCCCAAGTTTAGGAATTTAAAACAACATCCACTTCTACCAGCAGGACCCTGGAGAGCTGAGTTTATATATATTTTCATCATTGAATGGGATTTTTGACATTGTTGTTGATTTGGTAGGTGAAAAACGAACGGTGGAACTTACTGTTACATAGGCTTTGGGGAAAAGGACTAGTGAATTAATTATGGGATGTTTGTTAGGGCCCAAGAAGGGCCCTGAGAGGACTCTGGATGGACAAGGGGAGCTCAGAGTTGGGCGAGGACTCAGGAGATGGGACGGGGGCTGTTGTCTACAGAGCACTCCTCTGTGCCCGGTGAGAGGGGAGCTGTGGATTTCCCCCCTCACTTCTGCATGTGCTCATCCTCACCTCCTTGTGAGGTGGGAGGATGGAGCTGAAGTAACTGAGGCCCAGAGAATATTTGCAACTGAGCTTCCAGGACAATGTGAAACCTGGTGTGTTCTGCACGCTGAGTCACTTCAGTTGTGTCCGACTCTTTGCAACGCTATGGACTGTCGCTCACCAGGCTCCTCTGTCCATGGGATTTTCCAGGCAGGAATACTGGTGGGGGTTGCCAGTTCCTTCTCTAGGTAATCTTCTCAACCCAGGGGTCAAACCCATGTCTCCTGTATCTCCTACGTTGGCAGGCAGATTCTTTACCACTGAGCCACCAGGGAAGCCCCTCTTTCCCTTTAGAGCACCCTGCAAGTGATCCTTTGTAGCTGTGTTTCCTGACTGTTTTCCAGTTTCTTAAGGAGAGGCCGAGTCTTTACCACAAGTCTTCAGGCTGAGTATTTAATCTTGAATCTCCACAGTGAGCCTGGAGAAGACAGCTGACTACGTGGCAGCACACAACCGTTTCTCATGGAACTTGCTTACCTGCTCACGGCACTAGTGTGATGGAGAAATGCCACTCGAGAAACTGTGTTTTACTGTATTAACTGAATTTTACAGGAAGAAGCTGATAAGAAGTGCTGAGGGGTTTTGTGATTTTTCTTTGTAGTCTTTCAAGTCATGGTCAACTTTGTCATTTCATTTCGTCGTGGTTTAGATGGTAAAGTCATTTTGTAGATGAAAATTTGATCTCTTTTCAATTTCTTAGAGCAATACTTTCTTTGATGATATGAACTAAAGGATTCATGGCTAGATATTAGAAATATATTGGACTTTTTTGTGTGTCTCCCATGTGCTATTTTTAGTTCTCTTTGTAACTATCATAATACAGAATCTTACTATCTGTTTTATAATTCTTAAAATCACAAGGATGTTCAAATAATTCTTAATGATGCTCTAATGATGTCAGAGTTCAAATATATACCTTTGGAAAAATTTTTTGTGGTGTTTTAGCCCAGCGGTCTGATAATCTGAAAAACTAAGGGGGGTTTACAAGGCATTTTCCACAAAAATATGCAAAGTTCTTCCGATAAAATTGAAGGAAGAAGTTAATAGGATATATTCAACCACTGCAAAGTTCTATAGTGTGAAAATTGTATTATTCTATATAGCTTTAAGTTCAAATTTGATAGCACATTTATAAAAGAATAGAGGGAAATGTCTTTTGATTTCTTGAAGCTTGCTTTTATCAAAGTGGTAGAAATTATATCTTTCTGGCAATTTGGATTTGAAAGTTTTTATAAAATTTGTTTCTTTACTAGCTGCAGGAAAAATCTTTGTATTGGTGACTGGAGCAAATCACTGAAGCGTCTCCTTTTTTCAATTTCTGACCATATTATAATGAAGATTTCAGTTGCCATCATTCACAGGCTATGACCCCAGTTTCCTGAATCCAAATCCACTGAAATGGTTTCTTTAATTCCACTAAATATGTTAGGAAGTTTGTTAAATCAAGAAAGATCGTTAAGGATAAAGTGTAAACCTGCCATACATATAGTGGCCTTAGAAAAATTTTTTACCTTTTTAAGGAATTGCGATGTACCACTTAGGACTTCAAGATGAAACTGAGAAGGGATATGTAAGAGTTCCTTTTGATATACATCAATGCTGTGAGCTTTGTTGTTCATTTCTTACCATCTTTTATGTTCCCAGGGCTGCCGAAGATTTATTGTCACAAATTCAGGAAAATTACCAGAAGCCACAGGAAGAGTTGGCGGTGTTAAAAGAAGCAGTAAGCATCCTCCTTTCAACACATAACAGTGATGTGCGGGCTGCAGAAGAGCTCCTGAGAGAAGCAGAGACGAAGACCCAGGAGAGCGGTCGCCTGCTGCTCCTCATCAGGGCCAACCTGCGAGAGTTCAGCGTGAGTCCTGCCAGCTCTCGCCCCCTTAGAGCTGGTCCCAAATTCTCCCATGTAAATGACGTCATCCTTTGCTTCTTAAAAAAATGAGCCCCGGGGCTGACTTCAGCACACAGTGTCAGGCACCTGAGGTTCAGAGGCCGACTCGCTTTTATGAAGCATCCTTAGAGGTGATGTTTGCTGCAGGAGAAGAAGCTGCGTGTTCAGGAAGAACAGAACTTGACGTCAGCGCTGATCGCCGAAGGAAGAGGACTGCTGGATGCGGCCGTTGCTCCTGCAAACGCATCGGGGGAGGCTCTCGCGGTAAGTCCCAACTCAGCACAGCCCAGGGTTTCCAGGGAAGCCTCCCAGGCCCCAGACAGATTGTTAAACAGACGGGCACGTGGTCACAGTGTTAATCTCTGTGTAGCAACTAGAGCAACACCAGGACGAGCTGCTACTGTGGATTGCCCAAATCAGGCGCCACGTGGATGACCTGGTCATGCAGATGTCCAAAAAGAGAGCACTGGAGCTTGTGTACAGGGCGGAGGATCACGCCGCTGAGCTTCAGAGACTGGCAGGTGCTCTGGACAGGTGAGGCATATCTGGCAGGAACCCCACAAGTTGTGGTCCGCAGATCAGAGAGAATAATAAGCCTGGCTGTTTCATTCACAGTGTCGAGTCACATTCTTTTTTGTGTGTAAAAACAAAGACTTCTCTTTTATTTCCACAGCAAGGAGGGTTTCCTCCCAAGTCTGGTAGTGTATTTGACCATCGGCAGGAATGTACAATGGAAAAATGTGAACTGAAGCAGATAGGAATGAAAACAAATATTATGCTACGATATCAAGGCCTTCAGTATCTACCTGGTACTCAGGACTTTATGAGTTTGCCCATGAACAGAACCAGATACTGATTTCCTTATGCATCTTGCCTTCTTGGGACTTGTGATGCACCCGGCTTTCTGCACGGATGCAGGTTGTGGACTGTTAGAAGTGTTGAGGATCTATTTGCCGACTCCTGAAAGATACCATCTCCATTATTTTCTACTGCCTAAAAGGCCACCATTGTACTCATTACTTTAACATATATTTTTGGATATTTGTCAAGTATATCCTCAGTTTGTTAGATGTGCCTTTAAATGAGAAGTGAGACTTTAGGCCAGTGGTTCCTGAATTGTTACAGGAGGAGCCTGGGGAACTTCAGAGTACTGATGGCTCTGTCCCCTGACCCCTCCCCCTGTCCCCCAGACTGTGGGATATGACCTGTACTTTAAACTTTTTGTTAAGTCCCCAGGTGATCTGATGGCAGCAAATGAGGGAGTTGAAGTTTAAGGCCTTACACAATATTGTGAGTTAATAAATTTATTTCTTTACAATCTGCTATTAATTAGCGGAAAAAGTCTGGACACACTGGGAATACATGTGTTTCTGTGTGTTGGGTGTGTTTTATGGAAGGAGAAAAATTAGTATTTTTTTCTAATTTGAGGAGTGCTGCCATAAAAGACGAGCTCACACAACGCAAGCAATTAAAAATGACTACTGTGTAAGTCTTGTGCGTCAATGAGCTCTACTGCCTCCGTGTGCTGTCGGAATAAGTAAGAGAAAATGGAGTTAGGTACCCAGTTAGTTTTTTTCCTTTCCTCATCTTTCCTCATTTTCCAAAAAGGAAAAGAATGTTCTGACTACATCTGTAGCTACAACGAAATCTTTATTACTTAGTATGAGTCGTAAAAACAGTTTGGTGTGATGCATAAAATTAAATAACTTTGTCTTTTATTTATAAGTCACTGAATTTTGCCAATCAAGTAGTAGCAAGTAATAACTGCTGGTCTCTGCTTTGGAAAGCACCCAACTCAATAACCTTGGGGAGAAAATGAAGTGGGCTACTCAGCAGGCAAAGACGTGTCTATTGTCAGGTTTCATTTTGAAGCGAGAGCGAGCTGGATGAAACCGCACCATTACCAGCTGGCAAGTTCCTGAGTGATCAGTCCCCTTACAAGAGTGAAGTTCAGATGACTGAAGTATTATCTCATCCTCCTCCCAAACCTCTGGTGAACTTCATCAAATTGGTGTATACTGTTTGAGGAGTAAGTTTCAGCATCCTTACATATGCTTAGCTAAGAAAGCCTTTTAAAAATGAATACGTATGTATCAGGAGAGATTACAACCAGCGCAAACAGGCAGGGGAATTGAACAGAGATGAAAGACTGGGTGGTCTAAAAGGTGAGACACAATGATCACCTCTTCTTTGGGTGTTAATTAAGCAGCAATTCTTAGTGTTACCCAGACAAGGTGACCACAGCTTCTTAAGATGGCGTTTGGAATTAGAGGGGAATCCACATGTTGACACAGACTCCTGTCTTCCTCTTTGATGGTGTTTCTCTAAGTGAGAGGCTTTTAGAAGCAGTGGGCAGATTCAGTTCGGTTGATCATAACATCTCTAAATATGCCGATTGCACAGTGGCCTTGGGAATGTCAGACATGTGTCCCTGAATGCTACCAGCGCAGCCCACATCCACTCCGACATCCGGAGCCTGATCGAGGAGTCGGAGAGGTTGGCGACAGACGCACTGGGAACTGTGAAAGAAGCGAGCGCGGTAAGAAAGGCCCTCGGGTTTCGCTGTGTGCCTGCTTTGTCTCGGCGCTGTGGGCAAGTGAGCCTTTGGTGAGATGCTCAAGCAGAGAGGCAGTGGCTTAAGTTTACACTTGTCGAGATTCTTTTCTGGTGGGATTCTGTCATCACCTGCATTTTCTTTTCCTGCATGTGTAGTCACTCAGTCGTATCCAACTCTTTGCGACCTTGTGGGCTGTAGCCCACCAGGCTCCTCAGTCCATGAGATTTCTTAGTCAGAATACTGGAGTGGGTTGCCATTTCTTTCTCCGTAATATATTCTAATGCATTAAAAATATTGTCTTTTCCTATGGAAGTAAATAGTGGGCCTTAAGCTCATATACCCCTTAGACTACTTCCGTGTCCAATCCTGGATTCAGGGATTGAACCCACGTCTCCTGCATTGGCAGGCATATTCTTTACCTTCTGTGCCATTAAGTCATAAATAATTCTTAGAACAAAAATGATACTGTTAATTGATATCTACCTTGGATATCTCTTCTTACCCGTGGTGAACATCTTCATTTAAAGGCTGGTTTTTGTGTTTATAGATTTAAAAATGACTGTGTTCCTTCTCTTCAGCCACAAATTAGCACATATAATATCATATATTAAACGAGTCACCAGTCCAGGTTTGATACATGATACTGGATGCTTGGGGCTGGTGCACTGGGACGACCCAGAGGGATGGTATGGGGAGGGAGGAGGGTTCAGGATGGGGAACACATGTATACCTGTGGCAGATTCATTTTGATATATGGCAAAACCAATACAATATTGTAAAGTTAAATAAAATAAAATTAAAAAAAAATAGGACTACTTCAGTTGTCCCTGCCTGCTGTCTGCTTGACTTCCTTGTTCGGAAGGACCCTGGGGGATATTCTGACAGGACAGAGTTGCTCCACCTTCAGCAAGAGCCCACCCCACCCTGCAGGTCCACGTTTAAACTGTTCCATTTTACAGGCTTCCGAATCTCTTGTTTCTAATGGGAGAGCAGCCGTCCGGCGCAGTTCCGAGTTTCTCAAAGAAGGCAACCGCCTGAGCAGAAAGCATCGAGGTCAGTTCCCAGCTGGGGCTGTGTTGATGCCAGGGTGATTGTGGGCAAACCTCTGAACATACTTCCAGAACATTCTTCTTTCCTGGAACAAGTTGAATCTTAACATTTCTTTGTCACAATAATATTCCAATTTCCTGTCCTAGACACATCATGTAATTTTTATTGTGCAGTCCCCTCCAATGTTCCATAGACTCAACAAGCCTCTCCTGAGAAGGAAACCCTCTGCTCACTGCTCTAGCTCCTGAGCTCAGGCTGGTCCTCACGGCGTTTGTCAGGATACCTGTGATGTCGCGTGCTTCTCTGTTCATATCAGGGTTTCACCATTTCTTGAAGACTTGTATTATGTTTGACTCTTGTCTTCTGCACAGGGCTAATGCAATGTTAGAACCATGGTAGGTTCTCATAAAGTTACTGAATTAAATAAATGTTGATTTATCTATTAAAAATACCTATGCAGAAAAAAATACCAATGTGATTTTATTTTTCCTAAGACTTCAGTAAAAGCAATTTTTGGCACATGTAAGAATTAGTCAGTAAGCATAATGCAGAATGGCAGCTGACTCTCTTGTGTAAGAGAAACAAACAAGTTTTATAACATATAGTTATATATATATAGATATAGTTATATAGATATATAGTTATTATATAGAAAGAGATAGATACCTATCACCTTAATGTAGTCTGCCGCTGCTCAGTCACTCAGCCGTGTCCAGCTCTTTTCAACCCTATGGACTGCAGCCCGCCAGGCTCCTCTGACCCTGGGATTCTCCAGGCAAGAATACTGGAGTGGGTTGCCATGCCCTCCTCCAGGGGATCTTTCTGACCCAAGGATTGAACCCATATCTTTTATGTCCATATCTTTTATGTCCTAGCACCACCTGGGAAGCCCTTTTCGCCCTAGAGCTCTAATTGAATCAAACATGAGTTTAAGAAGTGTTAGTGAGATGGACGGAGAAGGCAATGGCACTCCGCTCCAGTACTCTTGCCTGGAAAATCCCACGGACGGAGGAGCCTGGTAGGCTGCAGTCCATGGGGTCGCTAAGAGTCAGACATGACTGAGCGACTTCACTTTCTCTTTTCACTTTCATGCATTGGAGAAGGAAATGGCAACCCACTCCAGTGTTCTTGCCTGGAGAATCCCAGGGACAGAGGAGCCTGGTGGGCTGCCATCTGTGGGGTCACACAGAGTTAGCATAGTGAGATGGAAAACAAAGTAAAAGACAAAAAAATTATCAAGTAAGCCCCCAAGCATACAATTTGAGTGTGGGTTGAGTGGTGTTAAGTCTTGTTAGACAAACTTTCAATATTTGGGCTCTCTGTAGAAAGCTGCTAATTTTATAGATGGGTCAGGAATGATAAAACTGTCATCCAGGCCACTTTTTAGGGTCAGCTTAAAAGGAAACACTTTTTCCCCTTTGAATAGGTATCACATTGGAACTGAGTAGATTGAAAGATACTGCAAAGAGATTTCAAGAGGATGCTGATAAAATTACCAGGCAGACCAATGAATCGCTTTTGATACTTAGAACAATTCCTGAAGGTAAGTGGAAAGGGGGGTTCTTGATTTAAATTAATATCTTCTCATTGCAAAATACGTGCACATGAGCAGAAGACTTGCTGCAAGTCTGATGGAGACCCCTCACCTGAAACAAAACCAAGATTGACAGAATTTTCACTTGCAGAGGGATATGGTTTGGAAGGAAGAGCACTGTGTTTTTCATAGCTTCAGAACACCTGCATTGAAGTAGTAGAATTATACTCTGAAAAAACAAAGCTTTAGGTTCTTTTTGCTATCATATTAATTGCTAACTATTAAAATAGGCCTGTGATAAAAGAAGAGACATTCAAAGAAGCCAGCAAGTAAAGAAGCTGAAATATTCCTGCTTTAAGGCAAAATGTTAAATTCATTATAAGTGTGATAATTTAGAGAATTCTTGTTCAGAAATTAAGGAAATCTTCCTTTGTGAGACAATAAGCATTCTAAAATAGATCACTTTAATATTGATGGCTTGAAAATGCAGTGTTCCTTAAAATTTTAAATAGGATAACTTTTTAACACCAGCAAGTGGTACTGTGGTGCATTATTTATCTTACATTCCTTCAGCCTTTTCTTTTTCCTTAAGTCTTGCAAGATACTGAAAACATCTCCGAGGTTCTTCTGTCTGCTGGTTTGCCTTGTTGCTCTGTCGCACAGTCGTGTCCGACTCTTTTCGACCCCGTGGACTGTAGCACACCAGACCTCCCTGTCCCTCAGCATCTCCCAGAGTTTGCCCAAGTTTCACATTCATTGTATCGGTCACTTTATAAGCATGAAAATCACCCTGGGAAGCTGGACTTTGGGACACTTTTGGACTGACTCCCTGCATTAGAAGAGTGGAGCATTTTCTGATCTGAAATTTTCTTTTTCTTTTATTTATCTGTTTTTAAGGATACATGGTGTATGTTGATCAAATATTCAAAAATAACTTTAGTTGGAACCAATTTCACATTTGCAGAAAAGTTATAAGAAGATTTAAAAGAATACCTGTATACCCTGCATCTAGCTTCTTCTGGTGTTAATCTTTGTCCCTTTTGTGTTAAACCCTTTAAAAATGAATAAAAGTGCCTTAAAAAAACTCACCCAGATTTTCTAGAATAATTGAACTCCAGTTTATCTTTAGTGACCATATTTCCAGCAGCCATTTGTGGGCGAATACACTTCCTCTGGCCTAGGATACTTCTATGGCACCTTCAGGTTTAAATTCCTAAGCCTTCTTATCCAGACATGGAATGATTTGGAGAAGCTGTTAGTGATTATAAGAAAGGAATGATCGGAAAGGGAGCAAATAAGTTTAGACTGTTAACATATAAGATGCTGAGCAAATGGCGACTAGCAGTTGCTTTTGTAATCTCATTGTGTATTGAAATCATACTTCAATATAGAGTGTTGTCATCAAAAACAGTTCAGTTCAGTTCAGTTCAGTCATTCGGTCATGTCCGACTCTGCAACCCCATGGACTGCAACACACCAGGCTTCCCTGTCCATCGCCAACTCCTGGAGCTTGCTCAAATTCATGTCCATTGAGTTGATGATGCCATCCAACCATCTCATCCTCTGTCAATCAATCTTTCCCCTTCTCCTGCTGCCTTCAATCTTTCCCAGCATCAGTCTTTTCTAATGAGTCAGTCCTTCACATCAGGTGGCCTTCAATCTTTCCCAGCATCAGAGTCTTTTCTAATGAGTCAGTCCTTCACAGCAGGTGGCCAGAGTATTGGAGCTTCAGCTTCAACATCTGTTCTTCCAATGAATATTCAGGATTGATTTCCTTTAGAATTAACTGGTTTGCTCTCCTTGCAGTCCAAGGGACTCTCAAGAGCCTTCTCCACTGCAGTTCTAAAGCATCAATTCTTTGGCTCTCATGAATGAAAAACATTTCATTCATCCAAAAAAGGAAGTGGTAGCACATTTGTGTGTGTGTGCTCTGTCACTTCAGTCGTGTCTGACTCTTTGCAACCCCATGGACTATAGCCCCTGAGGCTCCTCTGTCCATGGGATTCTCCAGGCAAGAATACTGGAGTGGGTTGCCATTTCCTACTCCAGGGGATCTTCCCACCTAGGGATCCAACCCGAGTCTCCTGTTTCTCCCACACTGCAGGTGGATTCTTTACCATTGAGCCACCAGGGAAACCCCAGCACATGTGATAGGCAGCCTTAATACTGTCATTACAAACAGAAGCCCCCTTTTGTGTTCAAGGACCAGAAAGAAATTCTGTAACATCTTTCTGTGTAAAATTACATTCGTTGTGGTTTTATGTTTTTCTGCATGTTATAACCACGTGTATAACCACCAGAGTATGTACTTGAGTATAAATTTATTTCAGGTGTCAGAGACAGAGGAGCCAAAGTCACAGACCTGGCCATGTCTGCAAACCAGAGCGCCACCAGCATACTCAAGAATGTCATGGGGCTGAGCCAGAAGCTGTTGAACACGTCCACTGACCTGTCCAGGGTTAACGCCACGTTACAGGAAACAGACGAACTCCTACGAGACTCCTCGATGACCAGTAAGTCGTGGTCTCCCGTCCCGTTAGGAAAGTTTGCGTCATGCCACGTGAGCTGGCCCAGGGCACATGGGTGTTCGCAGACAGCAATCCTAAATAATAAAAATGTGGCAACATCTGGATTTGCATTTATAAAGGAAGAGAAGGGCTTCGGGTACTGCCTTGGGCTGGTGCATTTTTTATATATTTACCAAAATATCAGGGATTTGATGACTTGGATATTCTAGTGTATCCAGCACATATTCTAGTAATGACCAGCTAATTTCTCTTGTTTCCTTCCTGCCTCCCCCCGCCCCACCCCTGCCAACTTTTTGTCACCCTCATATATTATTAGCTTTGTTAGCTGGAAGAAAAGTCAAGGATGTGGAAACACAAGCCAACCTCTTGTTGGATCGGCTGAAGCCTCTGAAATTGTTAGAAGAGAATCTGAGCAGAAACCTGTCAGAAATCAAACTGCTGATCAGCCAGGCCCGGAAACAAGCTGCGTCTGTGAGTGTGGGGCCCACGGGTCTCGGGAGCCCAGCACCACCCCACTAGCTGAAGGTCCTGGAACCACACATCCCAGGGGTCTCCTATGCACAGGGCTTCGGTCACACTTTTCTACTGACAAGTTCTCAGAAATACCCGAATTTTCACAGCCTTGCCTCCAGGTGTATTTAAAGCCTTGTCTTACATATTTTACTTTGTTGTTGTTCAGTTGCTAAGTCATGTCCAACATTTTGTAACGCCATGGACTGCAGCACGCCAGGCTTCCCTGTCCTTCAGTATCTCCCTGAGTCTGCTCAAACTCATGTGCATTGAGTCAGTGATGCCATCCAACCATCTCATCCTCGGTCACCCCCTTGTCCTCCTGTCCTCAGTCTTTCCCAGCATCAGGGTCTTTTCCAGTGAGTCAGCTCTTGGCATCAGGTGGCCAAAGGAAGGGAGCTTCAGCTTTAGCATCCAATGAAGCTTTAGTCCTTCCAATGAATATTCAGTGTTGATATTTACATTAAGTATATTTAATGAATCCCATTTGATTCCTGCTTTTGTTCTCTGTGTTTCAGAATGTTGTTAGCAAAAAGATCTCCGTGTCCTTATGGAGATTTATAACCATGGCCTAGATTTCTAGGTCCCCACCGATTCACTGGATAGTACAAACACATTGGTCTAAGTGTTAGCATTGCTGGAAGTCTCACTGGTTGCATACAGTGTTCTTTCTATCATTTTCCCAACTCGGTATTATCATAATCCAAGTATTCTCCAGAATGCGTGTGCAGTGTGGGCCTCATCTCTAGAATTCTGACAAAACAGCTAGCATCCCATGAATGTTGCTCAAATCCAGGTCACTCACTACCTGCATAAAACACACAGCTTGAGAGAGTGTTTCCTGGCCATCCTTTGCCAAGGCCTTGGCTGTGTGCTAAAGGAGAGGCGTTTCAGGGAAATAAGATTGAGAGAACATCATTTGTCATGCTCCTGGGGACCTGTAGACAATAAAGGTGACCTCTGGTCTAATGTTTACCTTCCTGAAGCTTCTAGCCAAGAAAAAGGGGCTCTGGATTCTTTGATCCCTGAGTGAGTTCACTTTGGGAAAAGAGCTGGGGGTTTATAAGAGCTCTGGTTTCCATCTGCCTTAGTTCCAGTTGCCAAATAAAAAACCTGACGGATGGTTCCAAGTGCTCTGGTTAATATAAACTTATAGTCTTGAGGGTTAATATAAAGATTATGTGCAAGTAATTATTTACCAGAGTGATATATGAGTGAAATAACTGGTCTATAAATATTTGCTGAGTGATAGATCAACCCTCCATTTACTACGTATTATGCATGCTCAGTTGCTTCCAACTTTCTTGCAACCCTGCAGACTGTAGCCTGCCAGGCTCCTCTGTCTTTGGGATTTCCCAGGTAAATGATCGTCAAATAGCCTTTCTGTGTCAGGTGTAAGATTCCAAAGTGATTTAGAAAAATTCCTTATCTTTAGGGAATCAAGTCTTACAAAATAGAGTTCCTTGTGTAAAATTCTTTTTTAAAACCTCACGACTGGCTTTTCCATAGTAAAATATTTTACCAAATGGAATAAGTTTCAGCCCCATCTGATTTTCATCTTTTGAGACACATAGCACTATTATCTGGAGAGGAATCCTGCCTAGCAACGAAGAGTCGGAACAGCACAGCACTTCTGAACCCCAGGCATGCTGCCAGTGTGTGTCCTGGATGACTCTAAGGCACTTGGGGACACGTATCTTCTCCTTCTCCAGATCAAAGTTGCTGTGTCTGCAGACCGAGACTGCATCCGGGCCTACCAGCCCCAGATTTCTTCTACCAACTACAACAGCCTGACGCTCAACGTGAAGACAAGTGAGCCCGACAACCTGCTCTTCTACCTGGGCAGCAGCACTAGCGTGAGTATGACCTGCAGAAGCTATGCTGAGTCTCTTAGGCCTGAGGATATTTTCTCAATTGGTACATTTTTGGCTAAGAAAAAAAAAAAGGCCTTCATGAAATCACTAGTGCTCCTAAGGTAACTAATCTTTTGCTAAGCTGGTAATGTTAGATGGAAAACCGACTGTGAAACTGCGTGCCTGTAAAGAGGAGAGCGGCATTGATGAGCGGTGCCTCCCTCTTTCCCTTTCACCGTGAGCTGTGGGGACAGAGCTTTTCGTAATGTCTCCTGTGACCTCTGAAGCTACGAAGCTTCACTTCGAGTCTGTGATGTCGACCTTGGCAGTTGTCCCCAGGAGTGGAGGCGTGCACCCCGAGGGACACGTCAGAATTGTCAAGCTTCCCCCAGACTCTTCCACCCACTGAGATTCTTCAGGTTCTCCCAGAGGGCAAGGCCCCTGGGGAAGACTGTTGCTTCTTTAGGCTGTGTCGGTGGGGACAGGTCAGACCTTTGGGCAGAAGATACTAGCAAGCACAAATGCCATCTGAAATGTATTTTTAAGACCCAAGGTGCAAAGCACAGGTCATTCGGTGCTGTAGGGCTTCATGGCTTCTGTCTTGTTGCACAATTCGAGTTCATGCACTGCCTTTTCAGGCTGGGCAGGCAGACAAGTGCCACGCCTTCCTTATGACCCCTGTAGAGGCTGCTGACCCCCAGCGAGTTTTCTTGGAGAACTTCATGGGAGGCTCCCTGGAGGGCCATGCTGGGGAAGGATGGTGGGCACTGATGGCCAGTGGTGGCCACTGTCTCCGATACAATCCTTTGGGTTATGCTCCAGCTCCAGGGGAGGGGCGCATTTAAAGACAATAGAAGGTCTTTTTTGGTGTTCATTGTTTAACTTTTTAAGAATAGAGAAATGTAAGAACTCCTTTAAAGTGTGACAGTGGTCATGCCCACAGTCTGGCCTGTGGACTAACCCCAGCTCATGCCTTGCACCCCAGGCTGATTTCCTGGCAGTGGAGATGCGGCGAGGAAAAGTGGCCTTCCTCTGGGATTTGGGCTCTGGATCAACACGCTTGGAATTTCCAGACTTCCCAATTGATGACAACAAGTGGCACAGCATCTATGTGACCAGGTAGCAGACAAAGTTCTGTCTGAGCATCTCTCATTTCTCCACTGCGTCTTTTAAGTAACTACGTGTTTACCCTCATGCTGGGAAAGATTGAAGACAGGAGGAGAAGGGGACAACAGAGGATGAGACGGTTGGATGGCATCACCAACACAATGGACATGAGTTTAAGCAAACTCTGGGAGATGGTGAAGGACAGGGAACCCTGGTATCTGCAGTCCATGGGGTCACAAAAAGTCGGACACGACTTAGTGACTGAACAACAACGTGTTTGTAATATCATGTAACAGTCCTTGAAATTTCTGGTGAATAGGATTATAGTGAAAGAATACTTGGTTTAGATTTACTGTAGGAATTTTTTTCATTATTACAAGAGAAATGAACTTTGTTGCCAAAATCAACCATCAAATGAAGAAAAAAAGTTTAAAGTTTGTATTACCTTCAGAATGTCAGGTCTAAGTCTGGGCAGCCAATCCAGAAGAGGGCAGTAACGTGCCTCATAGTGGAGATGCCACGTGGCTGGCAGCGGGACAAGCAGAGAGCAGGCCAGAAGGGAACCAGTAGGGGGTGTGTTTTCTTAGAATTCAGGAAGGATGTGAAATTCTTTTACAACCCCTCCCCAGGGGCTTCCCTGCAGGGACTTCCCTGGCGGTCCAGTGGTTAGACTCTGTGCTTCCAACTCTAGGGGGCAAGGGTTTGATCCTTGGTCAGGGAACTAAGATCCTGCCTGGCATGTGGTTCTGCCAAAAAATAATAAAAGTTATAAAAAATAAAGCCCCTCCCCAGAGGCAACTACTGTTAAGCAGCTTTATGTGTATCTTTCTCTTCACTTTTTTGTAATATCACATTTTGTTGTTATGGTGGTGGTGTTGGGAATTTGTGATTTTTACTTTGTTATTTGAGAAAACAGGGATATAATAAAGGCAGTGGGCTGTTGAAACATATTTAGTCCATTATCTGTAACTATTGTAAGCAAGGAGATAACAGGGTGGAATTGATGCTTTAGAAGAAATACTCCACAAGATTCTACAGGGCACACTGGGGCTGGGCTGGGCAAACCTAGAAGCAGAGAGGCCAGTGGAGATGTGGGCAGAAGCCGGTGGAGGTTGTGTGTAAAACAGATGTGTGTGTGTGTGTGCGTGTGTGCATGTGTGCACATGTGTGGACCAATTTGTCATTCTGAAAGTGTTCTTTTTACAACTGTCTGTGACCCCCAGGTTTGGGAACATTGGTTCATTAAGCGTAAAGGAAATGAGCGCAGCTCAAAAGCCTCCACCAAGAACAAGAAAATCCCCTGGAACAGCCAAAGTTCTGGATGTAAACAACTCAACCATGATGTTTGTTGGAGGGCTTGGCGGACAGATCAAGGTAACATTCTGAAGGCTCCTCTGAACAGGCTGATTTTACCAATAGATGAAATGAATATGCTTACATTTTTGAAAATATTCTAGGCAGAGAACGATTTTCCTGCTTCTCTTATTTTGTTTAATGACAGTTCATCTGCAGAGTTGGGTTGGTTTTGTAAAGGATCATGCTTCATAAATGATATAAACGGAAAAGCAGCCAATGGTTCATTTTACTATTTTTCCCCCCTCAATAATAAAAGAAGAAATTCAGTATTCCACATTAATTTTTGTGAACTCCCTTATCTCTATTCTAACTCTAGAGGTGTGTTAGTCGTTTAGCCATGTCCAGCTCTTTGTGACCCCAGGGACTGTATAGCCTGCTAGGCTTCTCTGTCCATGGAATTCTCCAGGCAAGATTACCGGAGTGGGGTGCCATGCCCTTGTCCAGGGGATCTTCCCAACCCAGGGATTAAACCTGGGTCTCCTGCACTGCAGGCAGATTCTTCATCATCTGAGCCACCAGGGAAGCCCCGACTCTAAAGGTAGACTAACTCTATCCCTAGTGTTTAGCAAAAGAGTTCATGGTATATTTTATTACATCAGTTATCCTCCCACCCAATAGAGCTGGGGTTACCTGGACCTGGTTCATTGCTCTGAAATGAGAGTTGAGGCGTCATCACTGACTGAATCCTCTGCGTCTTTTCTCATCTGGTAAAGGGCCTTCTCTCCAGCGACCCTAGTAATTGAGTTCTCGTCCTGCTGTCTGTCACTCATTCTAGAATCCCAATTCATGATTGGAAGGAAGTCCAGTGATAACAAACTGGCCATTTTCCTGGATTTTTTTTCTCAAAATTTGGATCTGTGAAATTTGAGCTCCAAAGGAAGAGCCTTGGACACTTAAAGAATGCATTTCTTTTCACTCATTGTTGGTGTGTTTATTTACTCTAGAAGTCTCCTGCCGTGAAGGTTACTCATTTTAAAGGCTGCATGGGCGAGGCCTTCCTGAATGGACAGTCCATCGGCCTGTGGAACTATATTGAGAGGGAGGGGAGTGCCACGGCTGCTTCGGAAGGTAACTCGCCCCATCTGACACCTCAGATGCTAATAGGTACAGTGACCTGGTCCAGGGAAGAGGCTCGAGTTGTGGCATTTCTCAAATGCATTTGACCCTGCATGCATGCTTAGTCGCTCAGTCCTGTCCTTTGAGACCCCATGGACTGTAGCCCACCAGGCTCCTCTATCCATGGGATTCTCCAGGCAAGAATACTAGGGATTGCCATTTCCTCCTCCAGGGGATCTTCCCAACCTGGGGATCAAACTTGAGTATCCTGTGTCTCTTGCATTGACAGGCAGATTCTTTACCACTGAGCCACCCTGAACTCTTGCTAAACATGAGTTTTCTTAATGTTCCGTAGAACACACTTTGTAAATGCTGATACAGACACAAACTGGTGCTTTATGTCTGCATTTGTCCCTGGATTAAACTGTCTTCATTTTAGATAAGTGTCCCTACCTAGACAAAAACTTGAGCTCCGTGAGTTAATAAACTACTTCTAGTAACTGAGTCCATTTGAGCAGGCCAGTAATTAGAATTCATTGTGCTTTTCACCTTTGTGTGTAATTTTCCATTATTATATCATTAATATGGTCCAGTGATGCCCTTTAGATTTAAAAAAAGTTTTTTTCTCAGTGTGATCATGTACCTTTGCTGCTGCTAATGCTAAGTCGCTTCAGTCGTGTCCGACTCTGTGTGACCCCATAGATGGTAGCCCACCAGGCTCCCCCGTCCCTGGGATTCTCCAGGCAAGAACACTGGAGTGGGTTGCCATTTCCTTCTCCAAGGCATGAAAGTGAAGAGTGAAAGTGAAGTCGCTCAGTCATGTCCGACTCAGCGACCCCATGGACTGCAGCCTACCAGGCTCCTCCATCCATGGGATTTTCCAGGCAAGAGTACTGGAGTGGGGTGCCATCTATTAGCAAGGAAGCTAACTGGGTTTGTTTTTTTTTTTTTAATTCCTTTTTGAATATATTTGTGCTCCTTTAGTGTGGTGTCAGCATACATTTATATTTATGAAAAATCTCTTAGATCCTTAAAGGATAATATAAAATCATTGATTTAACAGTTCACATCTAAATATGGGGGGATAAAATCTTTAATCGGCAGGCCTTTATTCCTGTATAAGTTCTGAGTGGCTGGTGCAGTAGAGCATTGGCTGCTTAGCTGACCTTTGATAGGGCAGTCTTCTTTTCTTTGCACATATTAACTCATGTATCACCCTTCCAGAGAGGTTCTCTCATGATCCCTGTTTTACAGATAGAGGGAATGAGACACAGAGAGGTTAGGTAACTTTTCTGAGGTCACACAGCTAGTAAGTGGGGAGCTGAAATTTGAACCACAGTGCTAGAATCTGTGTCCTTCGCTACATGAATCCAGTCATCTGAAGGTAGAGCAGTGGGACTTGCTTCTAGGAGGTGATTGAGAATTAGACCATAGTTGATTTATGCACGGTGCATTTCTTATATTTCTTATGGGAGATCTCAAGACAGAAAATTTCAGTAAGAATAGGACTATAGAAAGCTATCAATTTGAAACCTTGGGTTTTACAGAGTACCGCTACAGCTACGTTTTACTTTGTTAATGGAAACACTGTCATTGTTACGTCTTCTGTCTCTGCTTGAGGTTGTGACACAAAGTTTGGTTATTATAACTTTACCAGGAGAAAGTGCAAATTCATACCCCCCGCCCAGACACTCTAATCTAAATTTCACTCTCAAGCCCTATGACATTCCAGAAAAGTACCTTTTGAACATAATAATGACATGTTCCAAGCACTTTGAAGAGTAAATCAAGTCAGCTTTTTGAGGTGTGGGGAAAGCTGGAAAACACTTATCTAAGATATGCTGGAGTCCACAGTGTGTGACTGAGTTGTAAGCTCATCTTGCAGATTTTTGAGACTCTGTTTGGTCAGTGATATTTTTGTAAGCTGATCCTTCTGGCACATTGGTACGGATTTGTTTTCCATTATTAGTCCAGTTTAACTGATGCATTTAGTTAAAACCAGCACCAGGTAATAAATGCCAATATAAAATTTATTCCAAAAGCACTGAAATTAAGACAGGACATTAAAGGAAATGAGATATTAAAGGACATCAAAGTCACATTAAAGGAAAGTAGAGCAAACGAAAATCTAGTCGCTAAGTAGAACTATTTATAGCAGCAATTCATCCTTTGAGGGAATTTCTTTTTACTACAGTGAATGCTGCCTACGTTAACACTCTTTTCTTTATAAAGCAACTGGGTGCTTGTCTCGCATAATCTCATGGGGGCCATTTTTTAAGTTATCATGACTTAAGACTTGCTATCAAATTATGGAAATAAGTGCTCTATGACAGTTTTTTGAGGAAGAACTCATGAGGGTCGTGTGTCCTTGTGAACTACCTTCCTAAGAACAGGTTATATTTCACCCTCTCTCCATGCAGCCCCCAGGATGAAGATGCCTCTTTCCATTTTGCTGGGAGTGGGTATTCTGTCGTGGAGAAGACTCTCCGGGCTACTGTGACTCAGATAATTATGCTTTTTAGTACCTATTCACCTAACGGGCTGCTTCTGTACCTGGCTTCAAATGGCACCGTAAGAGTCTTTAAGGGTTCTATGCCGTGCTGTGTATATACAGTTGGATTGCTAAGAGGATATTTATTAAATGATTGTTTTATGAGCACATACAAGGATAATATATACACATGTATGCCATACTAGTTTCCCATTTTAAATTATTTATCAGTACAAACTCACTGACAAACATTTGAAAAGCATGTCAAAGAGAAAATAGCTTCCCATCATTTTGTGCATTTAGCCATGTCCAACTCTTTGCGACCCTATGGACTGTAGCCCACCAGGCTGTTATGTCTACAGGATTCTCCAGGCAAGAGTACTGAAGTGGCTTGCCATGCCCTCCTCCAGGGGAATCTTCCCAACCTGTGGATCCAACCTGAATCTCCTGCGTCTCCTGTACTGCAGGTGGACTCTACCCACTGAACCACCTGGGAAGCCCTCCCCTCATTATAAATGTCACTTAAATATCTACTATTAGATTTTGAGCCTAAATAAGAGGTTTTATTTTATTCACTGTGACTTCCTAACCTTATTTGAATTCCATCAGAGGAGTTCATGTTCTTATTTTTATCTTGAGTGCTGGTGATCTTTCTGTTTTGTGGTTGTATTTTTAGGACTGGCTCATTTGTCAATCTAAGTAAACAAGATGCAGAGAGTCCACTTCTCTTATTGTGTTGTGGACTTTGACGTTCATGAGTTTATCTCACACATGTCTGTATATTAATCTAGAAAGCCTTGTGGACACTTTTAATGTCCAACTATTAGGCCAGATCCTGTTCTCTCAGTTTGACTGTAGGAGGTTTCCACCCTCCCTGACTTGGAGGGGAAAGAAATCTTGTGATAATAATGTAACCATGGGTAAGTGTTTTCTCTTGTTTTTTACAGAAAGACTTTTTATCCATTGACCTGGTCGACGGCAGAGTCAGGGTGACAGTTGACCTGGGTTCTGGGCCCCTTGCTCTGATTACCGACCGACGCTATAATAATGGAACATGGTACAAAATTGCCTTCCAGCGAAATAAAAAGCAAGGTAAGTGTGAGGGCAGATGGACAAAATTCCCTGGTAGGAATGGAAATCTTTCCAAAGTTAGCAGTCTTTGTTTTTTCTTTAGCTTTCTGAGTCTTCTTGAATGACATTCTATTCAAAAGCCCTTGTTTTCTTTGGAATTCTGAGCACCGGGATTCACAGCTTGGTGAAGGAATATTCTATTTGTTTGTGGTTTCCAACTGCATTGGGCTTCTCTGGTAGCTCGGTTGGTAAAGAATTCCCCTGCAATGCAGGAGACCCCAGTTTGATCCTGGGTCTGGAAGATCCACTGAAGAAGGGATACGCTACTCACTCTAATATTCTTGGGCTTCCCTGGTGGCTCATCTGAAAAAGAATCCCCCTGCAATGTGGGAGACCTGGATTCGATTCCTGGGTTGGGAAGATCCCCTGGAGATGGGGAAGGCTATCCACTCATAGCCTGGAGAGTTCTCTCTGGCCTGGAGAATTCCATGGACTGTATAGTCCATGGGGTTGCAAAGAGTCGGACACGAATGAACAACTTTCACTTTTGCAAATGCATTATTTAACATTAAAGGCTAAATTGGAATCAAGGGTCAAATTGATTCCATTTTCTTTCACACATTCTGGTGCCATTTAGCATGTGCATTCTGGATTTATTGACTTTTGTAAAGAGGGTTTTCATTTGCCCTTTAACAGTCAAGAACATTCCTTGGTCAAATTTGCAGGATGGAAAAGAATATGTCTTTGTTAATGAACTTTGTGAGATGTCTGTGTTTTGTTTTACTGTAGAAAATGATTTTCTTATCCCCCTGATCTCCTCTAGGGCTCCTAGCAGTTATTGACGCTTATAATACCACCTACAAAGAGACCAAGCAAGGAGAGACTCCAGGGACATCTTCTGACCTCAATCGTCTGGATAAGGATCCAATTTATGTGGGTGGATTACCTAGGTCGAGGGTGGTGAGGTATGATACCACATTGCAGAATTGTACTGTCCCTAATTACTATTACTGAGCACCAAAGAATTGATTCTTTTGAACTCTGGTGTTTGAGAAGACTCTTGAGAGTCCCTTGGACTGCAAGGAGATCCAACCAGTCCATTCTGAAGGAGATCAGCCCTGGGATTTCTTTGGAAGGAATGATGCTAAAGCTGAAACTCCAGTATTTTGGCCACCTCATGCAAAGAGTTGACTCATTGGAGAAGACTCTGATGCTGGGAGGGATTGGGGGCAGGAGGAGAAGGGGACGACAGAGGATGAGATGGCTGGATGGCATCACTGACCCGATGGATTTGAGTCTGAGTGACCTCCGGGAGTTGGTGATGGACAGGGAGGCCTGGCGTGCTGCGATTCATGGGGTTGCAAAGAGTCGGACACGACTGAGGGACTGATCTGATCTGATCTAATTACTATTTTCATTTCCATAACAAAATCCCACAAACCAGGCAGCTTAAACAACAGAAGTGATTAACAAATGTGTAAGAAATGTCTCTTACAGTATCTGGAGCCTGCGATTCTGAAATCAGGTGTCCACAGAGCTGCTTCCTTCTGAGGATCATGAGAAAGAATCTGTTCCATGCTGTCTCTGGGCTTCTGGTAGCTTCAGGCATTCCTCAGCTTGTAGGTGGCATTCTTCGTCTGTGTGGACACATTTTCTCCCCTCTGTGTCTCTCTGTGACCAAATTTCCCCTTTTTATAAGGACACCACTCATACTGGATTAGAACCTATCCTAATGACCTCATCCTAACTTGATTACAACCACAAAGACCTATTTCCAAGTATGGTTACATTCAGTACCTTATGAATACTATGTCAAAGTAGAACGTTAGAAAGTCAAAATCTTTTTTGAGAGGAGGTAGAGAACATAATTGAGCCCACAGCACTCTGTTTTGATTAGTATGCCATATTCGTTGTTGTCATTTAGTCTCCAAGTTGTGTCCAACTCTTTGCAACCCTGTGGACTGCAGCATGCCAGGCCTCTCTGTCCTTCACTATCTCCTGGATTTTGCTCAGATTCATGTCCACTGAATCGGTGATGCTATTTAACCATCTCATCTTCTGCCACCCTCTTCTCCTGTTGCCCTCAATCTTTCCCAGCATCAGGGTCTTTTCTAGAGAGTCAGCTCTTCACATCAAATGGCCCAAGAATTGGAGCTTAAGCTTCAGCATCAGTTCTTCCAGTGAATATTCAGGATTAATTTCCAAGTATGCCATATACTTGAGAAGTAAAGAAAGCCTTTTGTAGTAAAATTTATGATGTTCTACTGCCTGTAGAATGTCTAAAAATGGTAACTGTGCAGTATTTGGAGACCTTACTTTCCATCACACATCATTCTCCTGTCCAGACTTTCTACTAGAAAAATCTCTTTGGAGACAAAAAAAAAAAATCATGCTTTCTGCAGACTTATCTGGATTCCCCTTTTGTGTGATTAGAGTGAATAATGTATGTGAAAGCTGAAAGACCAGCATCAGCAAGTTGGATTAAAGATAGCAGAGAAGAGGTGCACTGATTCTTATTCTTGTTTAGCTTTGCGACTTTAATAATTCACATAAACTTCCTGTAGTTTGCTGTTCTCAGTTTTGTAATTTTGAACTGGGGACAAATTAAGCAAGACGTTTCTTTCACACCATTAAAAAAAAAATGAAGCATACACAGCTGGCAGTCAAGGCAGCTGAGCTCCCAGAGACTGAACTGTAACTGTGCCGTAACTTCCTTATGACAATGCACTGTCTTTCTTATAACTGGCCTCTGTTTTGGTGAGTACGTCCAAGTGGTAATGACTGTAATAGTTTCCCTTAAAAATATTAAGCAGGGATTGTCTAGGTAGCCACCTAGGTTGTTGCTGTTCAGTTGCTCAGTTTTGACCGACTCTTTATGACCCCATGAACTGCAGCCCTCCAGGCTTCCCTGTCCTTCATTATCTCCTGGAGTTTGCCCAAACTCATGTCCATTGAGGCAGTGATGTCATCCAACCATCTCATCCTCTGTCGCCCCCTTCTCTTGCCCTCAATCTTTCCCAGCATCAGAGTCTTTTCCAGTGAGTCAGCTTTTGGCATCAGGTGGCCAAAGAAAGGGAGCTTCAGCTTCAGCATCAGTCCTTCCAATGTATATTCAGGATTGATTTTCTTTAGGATTGACTGGTTTGATCTTCTTGTGTCCAAGGGACTCTCAAGAGTCTTCTCCAGCATCACAGTTTGAAAGCATCAGTTCTTCAGTGCTCAGCCTTCTTTGTGGCCAGCTAAGTAGTTGTGCTCACTGAATTCGATCCTTTTCTTTAGTCCTAAGGTGAGCACATGTTTGACCTGAATTCTCTCCCGGTCTCACGGTCAGTAACCTTTTTACAGAGAGACCTAGACATTTGTGACAATGACACCTGAAAGGTGATCTTCCTTGTTTTTATTTCTTCTTTCAAACCTGGAGTTATAAGATCCAAACTTTGTTGCTGCTGCTCTCCTGTCCTTCCCTACAGGAAAGGTGTCTCCAGCAAAAGCTACGTGGGCTGCATCAAAAACCTGGAAATATCCAGATCGACCTTTGATTTACTCAGAAATTCCTATGGCGTGAGGAAAGGCTGTATACTGGAGGTGGGGAGCATTTTATGAATATTGAGACAAGTGTAATAATATTAGGACGAGTAAATCAAATGCCCGTTGATTTACTAACGTCATAAGGCAATAGGATCTAAACCAGGGGACTGAATAGAAAAGAGGGGGTGGGGTAAACAGCAGCAGCCTCTGGGTGATGTTTGGGTGGGGGAGGTTCCACACACAGTGGACCTGATGGGCTTTCTTCTCTCCTCTCTGACCAGCCTGT
Organism: Tragelaphus eurycerus; assembly: GCA_935064755.1. Classification (NCBI taxonomy): domain Eukaryota; kingdom Metazoa; phylum Chordata; class Mammalia; order Artiodactyla; family Bovidae; genus Tragelaphus; species Tragelaphus eurycerus. The sequence goes on from CAKXYN010000023.1 coordinate 23,795,008, forward strand.
CCGAAGCGTCAGCTTCTTGAGAGGTGGCTACGTTGAATTGCCCCCCAAGTCTCTGTCACCAGACACGGAGTTGTTGGCAACATTTGCTACCAGGAACAGCAGTGGCATCATCCTGGCTGCCCTGAGCCAGGGCGGTGAGAAGCCAGGTGATCGGCAGACCCATGGGGTGAGTGACCCAGAGGCTCTCAAGCCAGGAGCTCAGGGAGGAAATGACTTCAGGAAACACTGGATGGAAGATGACTTATTCCTAACGTGTGTTCTAGCCGTGTGCCTGGTTGTTTATGGGGGCGCATTTTTACTAAGGAAACGTGTTCATTGCTGAATGTGTTTTCCTTCATGAATCAGTGGTGTCTTTGTGTTGCAAAGTCCATCTTCCTTGTCCAGCCACTGAGAAGAAAGACACTTAGTGTCAACTCGGATCGTAATAAATTAGGTGATATTTACCCTTTCCTCTCCTCAGACTTTATATATTACATAATTCGAAGAGACTCAGAGAATGCTAAGGTATTGTATTAATGAAAGAGAAGTCACAGAGCTACAATTTAGGGTATGGCTCTCTACTGTGCAGGATATTTTATGGACACTGTGTGTGTGTGTCTGTGTGTTTATGCAGTGAAATTTTATTCAGCCATAAAATAGGAGGAAATCCTATGAATGAACACGTATGAACCTTGAGGACATTATGTTAAGTGAAATAAGTTAATTGGAGAAAGACAAGTACTGTATGATCACTTACATGGGGAAACTTAAAAAAAAAAAACTCATAGAAACAGAACAGACGGGTGGTCAGCAGAGTTTGTAAGGGCAGGAGGGCATTGGGTGGAGAGGGCCAAAAGGCGCAAACGTGCAGCTGTCGGAAGATCAGGGGGCGATGTACAGCGTGGTGACTATAGTCACAACACCATATTGCATTTGAAAGTTGCTAAGAGAGAGGATCTTAAAAGCTGTCCCCATAAGAAAAAGATTTTGCAACTATATGAGGTGATTGATGTTAACTAAGCTCGTTGTGGTGATCATTTTGTGATATATTCAAATATCCAATGGTTGTGTTGTACACCTAAGGCTAATAGAGCGGTATATGTCAATCATGTCTCAGTAAACCTGGGCAAAGAGAGAAATAGATCAGTGACTTGCGACATGACTATTTGTTAGTACATAACGTAGCAGTAAGTAAGTGTGAAGACTGTGTAGAAATGGAAATCTTTGATGTGGTTAGTGATAACAGCCTAATGCACAAAGTAAATTAAGTGGGCAGAGATTAGAAAGTACCATACGAAGTAGAAAACAGCTGTATCCCATGGTGATGTTTTTAAGGAGCTGCTTCCTTGGCACTAATACAGCCATATTGCCTTCATCAGATGATAATTCTTTAAATCCTATAGTGATGACTTTTCTATGGGAATTCGCTGTGTCTCCTTCCTAGCCCTTCTGGTCCATCATGCTAATTGAAGGCCACGTTGAAGTGCATGTTAACCCTGGGGACGGAACCAGCCTGAGAAGAGCTCTCCTGCAGGCTCCCACGGGCACCTACGGTGACGGTCAAGAGCATTCCATCTCTGTGATAAGGAGCGGAAGGTATTTGCCTGACCTTAGAAAGGTTCCCCAGTAGGACGCCTGTATGGGGCTCTTTGCAGTGAAATGATTGGGATAATTAGTATGATGTCATTAGCATTCAGTTTTTAGAGTTCCAGAATAATTCTAGAAGCTTGCTGGAAGACCTCCTTGGAAATCAGTTTCATTTGCTTTGTAATACGACATTTGCAGATTTTTCATAATTGAACAACCTTAACACACCCTTTCGTGGGGCCCAGCATAAATTGTCTTTAGTTGGAAGAACTCTGTGTCAAATACCATTCATTACAGTGTTAGTAAATTCTCATAGTGAGTGGGAAAATGGTAAATAACTGTAGTGTGTCAGTTGTGTCTGACCCTTTGCGACTGAACCCACACAGTCTGTAGCCTGCGAGGCTCCTCTGTCCCTGGGACTTTCCAAGCAAGAAAATTGGAGTGGGTTGCCATTTCCTCCTTCAGGGGATCTTCCTGACCCAGGGCTTGAACCTGCCTCTCCTGTATGGCAGGCAGATTTTTTACCGCTGAGCCACCCAGGAAGCAAATTTTAATAGTGAATGGTATAATAGTAAATAGCAACAATGCAAATAGTAAAATGTAAATAGTAGTAAATAGTGTTAGAGTAACATTTCTATATTAATCTCCCTCAAAAACTATGGACCAAATATTTTAAAAACACACTGTTGTGCAGAAGCTTTTAAGTTTGATTAGGTCCCATTTGTTCATTTTAGATTTTATTTCCAATATTCTGGGAGGTGATCCAGCAATCCCACTGCTGGGCATATACACTGAGAAAACCAGAATTGAAAGAGACACGTGTACCCCAATGTTCATAGCAGCACTGTTTGCAATAGCCAGAACATGGAAGCAACCTAGATGTCCATCCACAGATGAATGGATAAGCAAGCTGTGGTACATATACACAATGGAGTATTACTCAGCCATTAAAAAGAATACATTTGAATCAGTTCTAAGGAGGTGGATGGAACTGGAGCCTATTATACAGAGTGAAGTAAGCCAGAAACAAAAACACAAATACAGTATACTAACGCATATATATGGAATTTAGAAAGATGGTAAAAATAACCCTATTTACGAGACAGCAAAAGAGACACTGATGTATAGACCAGACTTTTAGACTCTGGGACCGGGAGAAGGTGGGATGATTGGGGAGAATAACATTGAAATATGTATAATATTATATCTGAAATGTATTAATTGTTCAAACTAAATACTGTCATGTTACAATTTGTTCATATTAGATGTTTGTAATGTTTCTGATAATCAATAAAAGAGATTCTTGATAAAAAAAAATAAATAAAAAAATAAAAACACACTGGACATTTTGTCACAGATAAAGAAGTAGAGAATATGCTCCAAAAAGCACTAGAACTGAATAATGTTTAATCACATTACATTCATTTTGGGAAAAGGTTCGGCTGTCTCTTTTCATGTTCAAGAGTTGCCTTTTTTTTATTCACACATGTTAAATTTCATGTTAAAAAATTTCTTTCAGGGAAAACTTTTATTAGTAAGAACTTGCTGGAATAAAATGGACAGTGATGTTTCATTGTATTTAAAAATCTTTATATTCTCCTTTGACTCTTAAGAGTTGTTACTGTTCAAGTGGATGAGACAACTCCTGTGGAAATGAAGTTGGGCCCGTCAGCAGAAAGCAGGACCATAAATGTGTCCAGCCTGTACGTTGGGGGCATTCCAGAGGGTGAGGGGACACCCATGCTCAAGATGAGAAGCTCGTTCCATGGCTGTATCCGAAACCTGGTCTTTAACATGGAGTAAGTATGACTGTACTCTCAGCCTGACTGTGCCCATCCCGATCTTTCAGTGCCCAGTACTGACACTAATCTACAGTCTAATTTTGCCATTGGAGCTGGCCTCAAATTCTGGAAGTTCCAAAATAATAAGTGGATCCCATGTTTTATCATGAAAATCCCCCCAGATGGACTTTATTGAACTAGAATGATGGACAGTCTGTCATCATGCATGAGAAAGAAAAGAACCACTAAACGTTAGTTCCACAGGTGGTGCTAGTGGTAAGGAACCTTCCTACCAATGCAGGAGACTTAAGAGATGCGGGTTCTATCCCTGGGTCAGGAAGATCCCCTAAAGGAGGGCATAGCCACCCACTCCAATATCCTTGCTTGGAGAATTCTATGGACAGAGGAGCCTGGGTGGGCTACAGTCCATGGGGTCACAGAGTCGGACACGACTGAGTAGACTGAGAATGCATATGGGCTTCTAGTCATTGTGGGAGGTGGTCGATTTCGTTACTTTTAAGAGTATTGTATTAGTATTTTTTAATGGATTTTAAGTGTTCAGTAATCGTTGCTTTGTTTGTATCTAGACTTCTGGATTTCACGAGTGCCACTGACTATGAACATGCAGACCTGGACTCCTGCTCACTGTCAGAGAGGCCGAAACTAGCTGTCTACAGAGAGGACGGAGAACTCCTGCCAGAGCCCCAGCCTTTACCAAGTCCAGTAAGAAGGCCCTTCTTTAATTATGCAGTTTAGTATTAGTCGTGTCTGACTCTTTGTGACCCCCATGGACTGTAGCCTGCCAGGCTCCTCTATCCATGGGATTCTCCAGGCAAGAATACTGGAGTGGGTGGGTTGCAATTCCTTTCTCTGAGGGATCTTACCTACCCAGGTATCGAACTTGTGTCTCCTGAACTGCAGGCAGACTCTTTACCATCTGAGCCACCAGGGAAGCCCTTGTTAGCTTTCACTTTCCTTTCCGTTTGATGATTTCTCTGCTTCCTTGGTTGAGAGCTCATGCTGTGATGATGCAGATGGCTTAGTTGTATAGAGCAAGGCCCATCTCAGAGTTCAGGGTGGTGGTATTGGTAGCCTCCATCCACTGACCTGGGAGACTGAGTCTACGGCCTTACTCGGCCTGGACCCAGGGCACCTGCCCTCCACCCGGCTCCTCCTGGCTACACCTCGCTCCTGTCGAGGAGGAACCACCTTGGCCTGTCCCCTGTGGGCACGTACAGTCCCCTGCTGCCCATGTGCCAGCTGTATCTGCAGCCACTGACCCTTCAGGTCCTCCCCAGAGCAAGGTTTTTTTTTTTTTTTTTTTTTGAGGGGAAGTGGTTGCAGGCACAAGCAAGGCCTTTGCCCCTTGGACCTGATGAAAATTCATGGGAATATGGTGAACTTGAGTGGGATTGAGGTAAAAAACAGAAGCTCTAATTGCCTTCTCAGAGAGACAAAGGGGTGTGGAACAAATAGCCAAGAAGGTAAAGGCAGTGCTGGTGTGTTTGTGTTGCTGGTGTGTTTGTGTTGTTGGTGCTCTGACACCCTTAACTTCTGAGATGTTTCCTTTGTGGAAAGACATGTTTGTGTTGCAGGGTGTGGGGAAGGGCGGGGGTGGTGGGCCTGGCCTTGCATGGCTGTGAGCCGTGTGTATCTCTTACAGGAACTGTGCGCCACGGAAAGGGCCCCAGAATACATCCCCAACGCCCACCAGTTCGGCCTCGCAGAAGGCAGCCACTTGGCGCTGCCCTTTAACCAGCTGGCTGTCCGAAAGAGGTAGGTGATGCTCTAATGTCCTCATGAGATGTCTCATTGCTAGAAGAATCCAGGGCATATTCTTCAGCAGTGAGTCTTCTGTAAGAAGCTTCTCATATTTCATGAGAAGTGAACACTTTGGTGTGTTCAGCTTGCCACCACGTGGTGGCAGTGAGAGGCAAAGAGGAACGCAGCTTCTGTGTGGCTCAGATGCGCCAGCGTGGCTTGGCCGGGTTCCGTGGTTTGTCTGGACCCCGTCTTGATGATGGTGGGTGGCTGCCTCTCTTGGGGTGTGGAGGAGAGCCCTGGCTACCTAAACCCCTCTTCCTTCTGGAATCCCATGTACCTTGAAGCTGTCATCTGGACGCTGAACTCGATTCTACAAGAAGCATTCACTAATCTGCAGAAACGGCCCCTCTAGCTCTATTATCATGACCCCAAATTCCTGGAGCCACACGGATGCCAGCCTGCACGTTCCCTCTGCCCTTCACACCTGGCTGTCCCAGGCAGCCTTCTCCAGCTGGGGAAGCCGGCTCACATCCCAGAGAGCTCATGGCCAAAGCTCCTCAGGACCTGCAGGCCTCCCTGTCCTCCTGTGGGTCTCAGCCCCACCATCCACGCCCTCGGCTCTGCAGTACTCTACGCCTCTGTTGCTGCCATCTGGAGTCACTGCCCCTTGTCTCCTGCCTTCAGTCCCCATGAGCTTGGCAGCCACACGGCCCCTGATCTTTGAGGTCCTCTGGCTCCTATCTGTCAGAGGTCTTTCCCTTGTTCCTCCCTGGCTGCCTTCTCCCCGTGGTCACACCACTGAGCACTTCCTAAGTACCCACCCCACCTGCACAATCTCTGCTTTAAGCATCCTGCTAACCAACTCTCTCTCCTCCTTACTTCTCTCTCCAGCAGCTGCTCACCCCCATCAAGACCTCTGAGCCCTCCGGCTTTCTCGCCATCGTCACCATTTTTTGCCACAGCTCATTAGCCCCCTCCCCACTGGCCTCCACGTGACCCAGTTTTAACTCTGTGGTATATTTCTGATGTTAGTTTTGGGGAGAAAGGGACCCTCCTCTGTTCACTGCTTGATCCTCTGCTCCTAGGAAGATTCCTGGCAGATGGAGGTAGGCAGTTACCATGAGTGAATGAATGGGTAGGTCAGTGAAGGGGTGAATGACCTGACATGTTAAAAACAGATGTTGAAACACTTACTGGGGTCTTTGAGTTTAAAGAGTGAAAGTGAGAGCGTGTTCCTTCCTGAGAGCCCTTGCCTCCCTCCAGGCTCTCAGTTCAGCTGAGCATCCGCACGTTCGCCTCCAGCGGCCTGGTGTTCTACATGGCTCACCAGAACCAGGTGGACTACGCCGCGCTCCAGCTGCACGCGGGCCATCTCCACTTCACCTTCGACCTTGGGAAGGGCAGGACCAAGGTCTCACACCCTGCGCCACTCAGCGACGGCCAGTGGCACACGGTAGGCTCTCGGGAAGGTGGGGTCACTCGTGCCAAGCTCTGTTCCACAGCCCCTCGTGTGCGCTGTCTCACAGTAGTGGGATCAACCCCTTTGATTTCCAGCTTGCTCTGTGTCTGATATCTGCCCCATAGAATGTAGACTCCTGAGGGGCACAACCTTTTCTGCTTCCTGAAATACCCTCAAGGGCTCACTCAGTGCCTGAAACTTAGTAGGCACTCAGCAAACATTGGTAGAATGAACAAAATGTTCATTCACCAGGTATGTTCTTGGTTTGACAAGAAGTCAACCAAGCCCACGGGTGACGTGAATGGGCCCAACCTGATGTCCTGGCCTCCGTGTTGCTGTGATGGGGACTCTCCAGCAGGTCCTGTGCTAACCTGCTCCAGGCTCAGCCTCCTTTCAACCCTGGAGGTGCGAACACCTGAGCCGTCCTTGAGGGTTCCTTTCGGGTTATTACTCCAGCAGTGAACAGATGCTGCAAACAGCTGTTGTTTTCTCAGATTCCTTAGAAATGATTCATGTCTTTGGATCGCTCTAGGTCAAGACAGAGTACTTTAAAAGGAGGGGCTTCATGACGGTCGACGGCCAGGAATCGCCCATGGTGACCACGGTGGGAGATGCCACTACACTAGACGTGGAAGGAAAGCTGTACCTTGGAGGCCCCCCCTCCGAGTACAGGGCCAGGAACATTGGAAACGTAAGCAGCGTTTTCCCTGTAGGCCCATTTTTACCTTTATTGTGGTGGTTGTTTGTCTTGTGGAGGAATGTATTGATGTTTAAATTACTGTGTTTGGGCCTGGAGCTTGGCCACAAAATGAAAACATTTGGAACCACATCCCTCGACTGTGTGTTGGGGCTTCTCCTTGAAGCCCAGCCTGCCTTCCTGTTGGTTAGTGAACAAACAATTCCCTTCCCACAGGCGTTTAGCCCCAGTGCAACTCAGGAAAAGTCCAGCAAATTTGTATCTGCAGGTTAGAACACTCCACAGTCTTTTCTTTTTTCCTGATTTTTCATTTATCATTTTTGACTGTGCTGGGTCTTTGATGCTGCGCCTGGGCTTTTCTCTAGTTGTAGCAAGAGGGGGCCGCTCTCTGGTTGTAGTGCATGGGCTTCATTGCAGTGGCTTCTCCTGGTGGGGAGCACAGGCCCTAGGGCGCACGGGCTTCAGTAGTTGCACCTCCCAGTTCTAGAGCACTGGCTCAATAGTTGTGTGACACACGGGCTTAGCTGCTCCATGGCATGTGGGATCTTCCCAACCGGGGATCCAACCTGTGTCTCCTTCATTGGCACGTGGGTTCTCTACCCCTGAACCCCCAGGGAAGCCCCACTTCACAGTCTTGATTTCCACAATATTTACTCAATAGAAAACCCTTTTTACTATATTATAGTAGCTTTAAGTTAGACCTTCATGTGAAGTATGGTGGCCACTGGATTTTTAAAACCAAAAGAGTGTTTTACTGGGTTGTGTTGAAGGGTGGGAACAGTGTGTGTTTGTCCTTCTCGTGTCCTCACCATCGCCTACTCCTGCATCATTTCACTTAGATCACCCGCAGCATCCCTGCTTGCCTCGGGGACGTGACAGTGAACAGCCAGCAGCTGCACACAGACAGCCCCGTGTCTGCATTTGCAGTGACCAGGTGCTTTGCCATGGCCCAGGAAGGAACTTTCTTTGAAGGCAGTGGATACGCAGCACTGGGTATGTACGATCAACTGTCTCACAGGCAATCTCTGGGATGCCCTGCAGTCTAAGATGATGAGGATCCAGGAATCATCCAGTAGGACAGAACCCGCTGCACAAGCTGCAGTGAGACCATGAATTCTGGATTCTCAGCATCTTGTGTAAAAACTTGCCCACCCGTCATAGTACCCAGATGACCTCCTCTTGCCAGGGGAGGTGACCCTCTAGTCAGATGGCAACATGTGGTCCTGGTATCATCTGTACTGGCCCCAGATTTACATAAGGCAAAAGCTGTCACCATTCAGATTAATAAAGACCTTGGAATTCAAAACCAGCACCATACAATGTCTGGGCCAGCCAGCCAAGTGAGACTCAGTTTTGATGAAGAAGTTAACTCTGTTTAGACTATTGAAATATTCATGAGTTGTAAGTAGAGGAATTTAAATCTCTAAAATGCTTTAGGATGGAAATTCCTCAAGGCTTAGAATTAGCCCTTGTTATATATCTTACGTGCTCTCCCACGTCAGATGCTTAATTGGCCGGCTAAACCTGGTGATTCAGTGGTAAAGAATCCTCCTGCCAAGCAGGAGATGTGGGTTTGATCTCTGAGTTGGGAAGATCCCCTGAGGGAGGGCATGGCAACCCATTCCAGTATTCTTGCCTGGAAAATCCCATGGACAGTGGAGCCTGGTGGGCTACAGTCCATGAAATAGCAAAGAATCTGACATGACTTGGACTAAACAACAGCTTGCTGGCTAACTTCCTGTTTGCACTCAAACAGTGCTCACCTGGCCCCTGTTCTATTTCCTATCACAGGGAACTAATTTCTGGGCTCCTTTGCCTGGGGCCTCCAGGGAGGCTCTGGTGGAAGACGGAGGTTGGGAAGGAGGAGAGGAAAAGCCAGCAGGCTTCTCTCTTGCACTCTGTGCTTCTAGTAACACCACCTTCTCCCACTTTTCCTTCAGCCCTGGGCCCCATAGGTAACAACTGCCTGCTGTTGCTAATATCCCTAACTTAGCCCAGCTTTTTTATCACCTGAATAAAAAATTCATTCAATTAAAACCCAACTTAAAAAAAAAAAAAAAGCATAGTGTGGAGTCTAACACACTTAACACACTCAGCAAATGATGACACACCAGTTAGTGGATACTGGGAAAATAAAGTGCTCTAGTTTTTGGATGGATGATGAGCCAATTACATGGATCAAATCCCTTCTGACTTTTACCTGCATGGCTCTGGATAAAAGCATGTGCCCACCTCAGCTCTAGTCAGGTTTAGCCCAGCTGGTTGTGTGTTTTCTTTAAAAGCATCACTTCATCCTACAGAGGTGCAAGCTGAGGCTCAGGGGTGGAAGAGACTTGCTGGTAGGGGTGGAGCTGGATCCAGAGAAGGAGCTAGAGCTAGGTCTCCTGACCCTCATCAGGAGCCCAAAAGCACAGCCAGCCAGCCAGCCAGCCCAGCCCCCGGCCTCTCTGAGCCTGCGCCTTCATGCGTCAGGCAGGCCCATCACTAAATGAGTGTCTTCCTTGTGTGTTTCAGTCAGAGAAGGCTACAAAGTGCGATCTGACGTGAACATCACGCTGGAGTTCCGTACCTCATCGGAGAATGGTGTCCTCCTGGGGATCAGCAGTGCCAAAGTGGATGCCATTGGACTGGAGATTGTAGATGGAAAGGTGGATGCTTAATCTGGATGGGCCCCCCCACACACACACATCTCATCCCAGTGTCAGAGAGCAGTTGAGAAACAGTAGAAATATCTAGATCCAAATTTCTAATTATTCACTTTCATGGAATGGAGAAAAGATTCAGTTAACATTTAAAAATTGATAATCCTAAAAAAGGACTTCTCCAGTGACTCAGTGGTCACGGATCTGCCTGCAGTGCAGGAGACGCAGGTTCAGTCCCTGAGTCAGGAAGATCCTCTGGAGTAGGAAATAGCCACCCACTCCACCGTTCTAGCCTGGGAAATCCCATGGACAGAGGAGCCTGGTGGGCTACAGTCCAGGGGATCACTAAGAGTCAGACACGACTAAAGCTACTAAACAGCAATAGCAAACTTCACATACAGCATAAGAAGCTGACGATAGGATACTTACAGTGTTTCCCTCCCACCTTCTGCAGGTCTCAGACTTTTTGTGCTACCACCTGGGGAAGTAGAGCATCCATGGTTTTTCAGGAGGAAGTTAGTAAATGTTCCTTCACAGGTGCTATCGCAACAGCTGTGAACCAACTTTCTTAGTAGACCCATGAGCTCCTGTCGTGCTGAAAATACAACACTGATTTGAGGGTGCATAACTAAGATTGTGGCTCAGGCTTGCTCCCATGGAGGTGGCCGTTTTCCCTTCTGAAGCCTTGGGACTTGGGTAGCATCAGAATCCTTAGGACACTGTCTTACACAACTACGGTTTGTTTTTCATAGGTTCAGTTCAGTCCAGTTCAGTTGCTCAGTCATGTCTGACTCTTTGAGACCCCATGGGCTGCAGCACGCTAGGCCTCCCTGTCCATCACCAATTCCTGGAGTTTACTCAACCTCATGTCCATTGAGCCAGTGATGCCATCCAACCATTTCATCCTCTGTCGTCCCTTTCTCCTCCATCCTTCAATCTTTCCCAGCATCAGGGTCTTTTCAAATGATTCAGTTCTTCACATCAGGTGGCCAGAGTATTGGAATTTCAGCTTCAACATCAGTCCCTCCAATGAATATTCAGGACTGATTTCCTTTAGGATGGACTGGTTGGATCTCCTTGCAGTCCAAGGGACTCTCAAGAGTTTTCTCCAACACCACAGTTCAAAAGCATCAATTCTTCGGCACTCAGTTTTCTTTATAGTCCAACTCTCACATCCATACATGACTACTGGAAAAACCATAGCCTTGACTAGATGGACCTTTATTGGCAAAGTAATGTCTTTGCTTTTGAATATGCTGTCTAGGTTGGTCATAACTTTCCTTCCAAAGAGTAAGTGTCTTTTAATTTCATGGCTGCAGTCACCATCTGCAGTGATTTTGGAGCCCCCAAAAATAAAGTCTGCCACTGTTTCCCCACCTATTTGCCATAAAGTGATGGGAATAGATGCCATAATCTTTGTTTTCTGAATGTTGAGCTTTAAGCCAACATTTTCATAGTTAGCCCTCCCTTTTAGCAGAATGTTCTGATTTTATGCACTCTAAGAACATTGTGTGAATGGACTGTGTTCCTAGAATAGAGAAAAATTCACCGAGGTATTGGCTTGTGTCTCATTTGTTTAGCTCTTGTTTCACGTTAACAACGGTGCTGGGAGGATAACAGCCACGTATGAGCCCAAAGCTCCCAGTAGGCTCTGCGATGGGAGATGGCACACCCTTCAGGCACACAAGAGCAAGTATCGCGTGGTTCTGATTGTCGACGGGAATGCGGTTCGAGCAGAAAGTCCACACACCCAGTCCACCTCTGCTGACACCAACGATCCCATTTATGTCGGCGGCTATCCTGGTGCGTGTAATGTCTACTCTGCTCACTTTTTGAGGGGCACTGCCTCTGGGGGAAGTCTTATTCAGGGGGATAAAGAATAGGGGTGAAGAAAGATACATGGTTTGGGTAACAAATCCTTTACCATTTTAGCTCTATTCCAAATGCCTAGGAATTCTTGGAAAAATCAGAATATAATCTACATATATAAGTTGATCTGGGCTTCCCAGGTGGCACTAGTGGTTAAAAAACAAAACAAACAAAAAAACCTACCTGCTAATGCAGGAGATACAAGAGACACGGGTTCAATCCCTGCGTTGGGAAGATCCCCTGGAGAAGGAAATGGCAACCCACTCCAGTATTCTTGCCTGGAGAATCCCATAGACAGAGGAGCCTGGTGGGCTACAGTCCATGGGGTCTCAGAGTCGGACACGACTGAAGCCACTTAGTATTCATGCAGGCGGAAGTTGATCATTAGGTAAGACTCTGAGAACATCGGGTATGGTGTACAATAAGCTGCGTGACTTTACTGACAGAAATCTTAAATGATGCCTGGAAGTGGGAATCAATTTATGGGTCAGTAATCATTTTAGAGGACAAGCATGTGTCTTACCCTCTCATATCGCTTTTGGGTTCAAATTACGGATTTCAGATTCTCCAAGTAATTGATACAAGTGTTAATAAGATAAAAATCCCTTTTATGACTTACGTCACAACTATGCCTTAAATTACTGCTTATTAATAGTTTTCTATGAATTATGCTATCACTGAAGCCGCTTATATGGAAAAATATTCTTCTAGTATTAATGTGGAAACCACAAGCAGTTAGTTTTGTTTCTACTGCTCTTCTCACATCATTTAACACAACAAGATTTATTTTCTCTTCTTTCCTAAACAGCTGATGTGAAGCAGAACTGCCTGAGCAGCCGGACCTCCTTCTGGGGCTGTGTGCGGAGGCTCACTCTGACTAAGGGCCCACAAGTACAGTACTTTGACTTCAGCACAGCTTTCCACCTGCAAGGAGTTTTCCCTCATTCCTGTCCTGGGACTGAGTCCTGAACTTTGGGGAATGCCTCGGTTGGGAACCATCGTTTATATTTTGAGGAGAATTATTTTGTGAACTAAAATCTTTACAGTTCGGATTTCATTTCCAACTCAGGTTCAGTGTTTCCAGAGAGAACGTTTTTGTTTATGTTTAACTAAAACCATATGTACAACAAATACCTCTATTAAATAGTTTAAAATGTAAATTGAAATCACTGGCTCTTTCAAGTTTTTTTTAATGAAACTTTTGAAATGTTCTGTTGATCACCTGATAATACTTCATGTTTTGCATTTTAAACTTTTAAAAAAATATTATTATAGACTATCATAGATTAGAGTGGTGTATGAATACTTTCCGGAGAAGGCAATGGCACCCCACTCCAGTACTCTTGCCTTGAAAATCCCATGGATGGAGGAGCCTGGTAGGCTGAAGTCCATGGAGTAGCTAAGAGTCAGACATGACTGAGCAACTTCACTTTCTCTTTTCACTTTCATGCATTGGAGAAGGAAATGGCAACCCACTCCAGTGTTCTTGCCTGGAGAATCCCAGGGACAGTGGAGCCTGGTGGGCTGCCGTCTATGGGGTAACACAGAGTCGGACACGACTGAAGTGACTTAGCGTAGCATAGCATGAATACTTTCATGGGCTTTCCCTGTGGCTCAGTGGTAAAGAACCCACCTGCCAATGCAGGAAAAGAGTTCAATCCCTGGGTCAGGAAGATCCCCTGGAGAAGGGAATGGAACCTACTCCAGTATTCTTGCCTGGGCAATCCCAGGGACAGAGGAACCTGGCTGGCTACAGTCGATGGGGTTGAAAAAAGAGTCAGACATGACTTATCAACTAAACAACAACAACATGAATACTTTGATTTCTTTACCAAGAATTTAAGCTCCAGTTTCTACAGTGAACAAGTAACACTATTGGTTCTCTTCCAGCAGAGGGCACCAACTGTTTGCCACATAAGCACGTTAAATAGACTTCAGCAAGTCAAAAAGCAAAAGGAACACAGGAAGACAGAGCCTTGTCTAGACAAATCTTTGTTCTGAGAGGACCTAACCTAACAGCATTTTACGAGATTAAAAAAAGAAGTGGCATCATAACTAGATAGCTAGTTCAGTTCAGTTCAGTTCAGTTGCTCAGTCGTGTCCGACTCTTTGCAACCCCATGAATTGCAGCACACCAGGCCTCCCTGTCCATCACCAACTCCTGGAGTTCACTCAGATTCACGTCCATTGAGTCAGTGATGCCATCCAGCCATCTCATCCTCTGTCGTCCCCTTCTCCTCCTGCCCCCAGTCCCTCCCAGCATCAGGATCTTTTCCAATGAGTCAGATCTTCGCATCATGTGGCCAAAGTATTGGAGTTTCAGCTTCAACATCAGTCCTTCCAATGAACACTAAGGACTGATCTCCTTTAGGATGGACTGGTTGGATCTCCTTGCAGTCCAGGGGACTCTCAAGAGTCTTCTCCAACACCACAGTTCAAAAGTATCAATTCTTTGGCACTCAGTTTTCTTTATAGTCCAGCTCTCACATCCGTACATGACCACTGGAAAAACCATAGCCTTGACTAGACAGACCTTTGTTGGCAAAGTAATGTCTCTGCTTTTGAATATGCTGTCTAGGTTGGTCATAACTTTCCTTCCAAGGAGTGAGCGTCTTTTAATTTCATGGCTGCATAGCTAGTTAGCCCTTACTATTTTAACCATTTCTAAGTGTGCAGTTCTCTGCATGAGGTACATTCACACTGTTGTACAACCATCACCCCCATCCAGTTCCAAGACTCACTCCATCCTGCAAAACAAGCTCTGTACCTATTAAGTACTAATTCCCAGCTGCCCTCTCTCCGCAGCTCCTGGCATCCACCATTTTTCTTCCTGTGTGCATGGGTCTGGCGACTCGAGTCACCGGAATCATTCAGCATCAGTTGGTCTGTGACTGACTTATTTTTCATGGCACGAGGTCCTGTAGGATCATCCATGATGGAGTATGTGTTAGTGTCCCTCCTTTCTTAAGGCTGAGTAATATTCCATCGTGTGTATATACCATATTTTTAAATTTATTTTTTATTGAAGGATAATTGCTTTATAGAACTTCGTTGTTTTCTGTCAAACTTCAACATGAATCAACCATAGGTATACATAAATCCCCTCCCTTTTCAATCTCCCTCCCACCTCCCTCCCCACCCCACCCCTCTCGGTTGATACAGAGCCCCTGTTTGAGTTTCCTGAGCCATACAGCTAATTCTCATTGGCTATCTATTTTACATATGGTAATGTAAGTTTCCATGTTACTCTCTCCAGGCATTTCACCCTCTCCTCCCCTCTCCCTGTGTCCATAAGTCTGTTCTCTATGTCTGTTTCTCCATTGCTGCCCTGAAAATAAATTCTTCAGAACCATTTTTTCTAGATTCAATATATGTACATTGGAATATGATACTTATCTTTCTCTTTCTAACTCACTTCACTCTGTATAATAAGTTCTAGGTTCATCCACCTCATTAGAACTGACTCAAATGCATTCCTTTTTATGGTTGAGTAATATTCCATTGTGTATACATACCACAACTTCTTTATCCATTCATCTGTCAATGGGCGTCTAGATTGCTTCCATGTTCTAGCTATTGTAAATAGTGCTGCAATGAACAATGGGATAGATGTGTCTTTCTCAACTCTGTTTTATTCAGGGTATATGCCTAAGTGAAAGAAAGAAAGTCAAGTCACTCAGTCATGTCTGTCTCTTTGCGACCCCATGGACTGTAGCCTACCAGGTTCCTCCATCCATGGGATTTTCCAGGCAACAGTACTGGAGTGGGTTGCCATTTCCTTCTCCAGGGGATCTTCCCAACCCAGGGATCGAACCCAGGTCCCCCGCATTGTAGATAGATGCTTTACCGTCTGAGCCACCAGGGTATATGCCTAGGAATGGGATTGATTGCTGGGTCATATGGTGGTTTTATTCTTAGTTTTTTACGGACACAGCATACCATCTTCCATAGTGGCTGTATCAATTTACATTCCTACCAACAATGCAAGAGCATTCCCTTTTCTCCACACCCTCTTCAGCATTTATTGTTTGTTGACTTACATGCCATATTTTAGTTTATTCATTTATCCATCAATGGGCATGGGGTTCCTCTGTTGGCTATTGTGAATAATGCTGCTGAGAATATAAACATACAAATAGTTCTTTGAGTCCCTACTTTCACTGTTTTAGGGTAGAGACCCAGAAGTGGAATTACTGGATCATACAGTAAGTCAATTTTTAATTTTTTGAGGAAACTCCATATGTTTTCCCCCATAGTATCCAGTGCAATTTTTAAGCTTAGGTTTTCCACCTGTAAAATGTAGTTATGCCAACAACCACAAAAAGGTCTATATTTGGAAATATTATTAAAATTGACTCAGAGAACATCTGGATAAACCAATAACTTCGACCTTAGTGAAATTTAATCTCCAGTCACATTTGCTGGCAGAGTGTACAAAAATCAGTTGGTTTAAAGACATGCTTTATTAAACACCAGGAACAAGAAAAAGAAAACTAACCAATGCATTTAACACACCTGGTATAACCTTTATGAGAGGCCTGATTTATATAACACCTTATGCATTTTCCTGTTTTGTCTGTCTGTGCCACCACCTCTAAAAGGATGCACCGTAATTAGGAATGATACACTCGTGGCTGGATATGGAACAACCACATCCAACACAGGCTTAAGAATTAAGGGCCAATTTAGTGTCCAAATCAGAAATTGCGATGAAAATGATTAAATGCTCTGTTAGAAATGCTGGACCAGAAGGCACATGTATTCTCACCTTAGAACACTATAAATCAAGGGCTAAATTGTGGTACCAAGTGAAAGACAGGTCTGGGAAGGTTGACAGAGGCAGCTGGAACTAGGCTTTGCAGAATAAACAGTAGTAGCAGCCAACGTACAAAGTGCTTTCCTACGCACAGGCTTCCCTGGTGGCTCAGACAGTAAAGAATCTGCCTGCAATGTGAGAGACCCAGGTTCGATCCCTGCATCAGGAAGATCTCTTGGAGAAGGGAATGGCTACTCTAGTATTTTTGCTTGGAGAATCCTCATGGACAGAGGAGCTGGGCAGGCGATAGTCTATGGGGTTGCAAAGAATGGGACATGACAGCAATAAACACTTCTAGGCAAGGTGGTGTTCAGGGCTAGAGAGGCAGTATGGAAGCATGACACGTGCGTCCAAGCCGCCCAGGTGAAAGAAAGTGGACTGATGGGAATATTAGGAGGTGGGTGGGGGGATGGGCCGGTGGCGAGAGAACAGCGTGGATTGGGTCTAACCTTGGAGAGCACAACATTTAAGCTGGTAGGGAGGAGACTGGATGCCATGCCTTATGAAGCATCTGGGCTTTCCATTAGGAGAGTGTTGTGATGAAATGGTGCATTTGAAATCATAAACTAGCTGGAAAGGGCAACCCGAGTCTGCCAGTTGAGCAGCACTGATTGAGTGGCAACCGAAACCACGGCAGGGATAAAGACAAGAGAATTGTATAGGAATGTTGGAGGCCCCAGCAACGCATTAGCTTTAGGCAGTAAAAGATTATGAGACTCAAGCAGGGAGCTTGGACAATGACAATGGCAGTTCCACAGACAGGAGGTAAACAGAAAAATTATGAACTCAAGCTCTGAATGTATTGAATTTGAGAGACTAGTAAGACAATCCGAAGGGAGGTGTTTCAACTGGCTGGCTGGATTATGGACTGGCCCAGGGCTCTTTTCACAGTTGTTTATCTATCAAACAGTATTTGTCTTTCTCTGTCTGACTAATAGTGAAATAAGCATCACATCAGATCAGATCAGATCAGTCGCTCAGTCGTGTCTGACTCTTGCGACCCCATGAACTGCAGCACGCCAGGCCTCCCTATCCATCACCAGCTCTCGGAGGTCACTCAGACTCACATTCATCGAGTCAGTGATGCCATCCAGCCATCTCATCCTCTGTCGTCCCCTTCTCCTCCTGCCCTCAATCCCTCCCAGCATCAGAGTCTTCTCCAATGAGTCAACTCATAATACCCTCCAATTCCACTCATGCTGTGCAAAGGGCAAGTTTTCATTCTTTTTTAACAGCTGAATAGTTTTGCACTGGGGCTTTCCTGGTGGCTCAGATGGTAAAGAATCCGCCTGTAATGAGGGAGATCTGGGTTTGATCCCTGGGTTGGGAAGATCCCCTGGAGAAGGGCATGGCAACCCACTCAAGTATTCTTGCCTGGAGAATCCCATGGATAGAGGAGCCTGGTGGGCTATGGTCCATGGGGTGACAAAGAATTGGCTATCATGGCGACTAAGCACACCACAGTATTGCATTGTTTATATATATCAGTTCAATTCTGTTCAGTCACTCAGTTGTGTCTGACTCTTTGCAATCCCATGGACTGCAGCAGGCCAGGCCTACCTGTCCATCACCAACTCCCGGAGCCTACCCAAACTCATGTCCATTGAGTCGGTGATGCCATCCAACCATCTCATCCTCTATTGTCCCCTTCTCCTCCTGCCCTCAATCTTTCCCTGCATCAGGATCTTTTCCAATGAGTCAGATCTTCGCATCATGTGGCCAAAGTATTGGAGTTTCAGCTTCAACATCAGTCTTTCTAATGAACACCAAAGACTGATCTCCTTTAGGATGGACTGGTTGGATCTTCTTGCAGTCCAGGGGACTCTCAAGAGTCTTCTCCAACACCACAGTTCAAAAGCATCAATTCTTTGGCACTCAGCTTTCTTTATAGTCCAACTCTCACATCCATACATGATTACTGGAGAAACCATAGCCTTGACGAGACTTTGTTGGAAAATTTTTTTTTTTTTTTTTTTTTTTTTTTTAGCCCTAGACCGCCCCCCTTTGTTGGCAACGCAATGTCTCTGCTTTTTAATATGCTGTCTAGGTTGGTCATAACTTTCACTCCAAGGAGTAAGTGTCTTTAAATTTCATGGCTGCAGTCACCATCTGAAGTGATTTTGGAGCCCCAAAAATAAAGTCAGCCTCTATTTCCACTGTTTCCCCATCTATTTGCCATGAAGTGATGGGACTGGATGACTTGATCTTAGTTTTCTGAATGTTGAGCTTTCAGCCAACTTTTTTACTGTCCTCTTTCACTTTGATCAAGAAGCTCTTTAGTTCTTCTTCATTTTCTGCCATAAGGGTGGTGTCATCTGCATATCTGAGGTTATTGATATTTCTCCTGGCAATCTTGATTCCGGGTTGTGCTTCATCCAGCCCAGCGTTTCTCACGATGTACTCTGCATATAAGTTAAATAAGCAGAGTGACAATATACAGCCGTGACATACTCCTTTTCCTATTTGGAACCAGTCTGTTGTTTCATGTGCAGTTAAAACTGTTGCTTCCTGACTTGTATACAGAATTCTCAAGAGGCAGATCAGGTAGTTTGGTATTCTCATCTCTTTCAGAATTTTCCACAGTTTATTGTGATCCACACAGTCAAAGGCTTTGGCGTAGTCAATAAAGCAGAAATAGATGTTTTTCTGGAATTCTCTTTTTCAATGATCCAGCAGATGTTGGCAATTTGATCTCTGGTTCCTCTGCCTTTTTAAATCCAGCTTGAACATCTGGAAGTTCATGGTTCACCTATTGCTGAAGCATGGCTTGGAGAATTTTGAGCATTATTTACTAGAGTGTGAGATGA
This sequence comes from Tragelaphus eurycerus, assembly GCA_935064755.1. Classification (NCBI taxonomy): domain Eukaryota; kingdom Metazoa; phylum Chordata; class Mammalia; order Artiodactyla; family Bovidae; genus Tragelaphus; species Tragelaphus eurycerus. The sequence continues at coordinate 23,814,409 of CAKXYN010000023.1, forward strand.
ATGCAATTGTGCGGTAGTTTGAGCATTCTTTGGCATTGCCTTTCTTAGGGATTAGAGTGAAAACTGATTTGTTCCAGACCTGTGACCACTGCTGAGTTTTCCAAATTTGCTGGCATATTGAGTGCAGCACTTTCACAGAATCCTCTTTTAAGATTTGAAATAGCTCAACTGGGATTCCATCACCTCCACTAGCTTTGTTCATAGTGATGCTTTCTAAGGCCCACTTGACTTCACATTCCAGGATGTCTGGCTTTAGGTGAATGATCACACCATCATCATTATCTGGGTTGTGAAGATCTTTTTTGTATAGTTCTTCTGTGTATTCTTGCTGCCTCTTCTTAATATCTTCTGCTTCTGTTAGGTGCATACCATTTCTGTCCTTTATTGAGCCCATCTTTGCATGAAATATTCCCTTGGTATCTCTAATTTTCTTGAAGAGATCTCTAGTCTTTCCGTTCTATTGTTTTCCTCTATTTCTTTGTAGTGATCACTGAGGAAGGCTTTCTTATCTCTCCTTGCTATTCTTTGGAACTCTGCACTCAAGTGGGTATATCTTTCCTTTTCTCCTTTGCTTTTCACTTCTCTTGTTTTCACAGCTATTTGTAAGGCCTCCCCAGACAGACATTTTGCTTTTTTGCATTTCTTTTTCTTGGGGATGGTCTCGATCCCTGTCTCCTGTACAATGTCATGAATCTCCGTCCATAGTTCATCAGGCACTCTGTCTATCCAATCTATTCCCTTAAATCTATTTCTCACTTCCACTGTACAATCGTTAGGGATTTGATTTAGGTCATACTTGAATGGTCTAGTGGTTTCCCCTACTGCTGCTGCTGCTAAGTCGCTTCAGTCGTGTCCGACTCTGTGCGACCCCATAGAAGGAAGCCCACCAGGCTCCCCCGTCCCTGGGATTCTCCAGGCAAGAACAGTGGAGTGGGTTGCCATTTCCTCCCCAATGCATGAAAGTGAAAAGTAAAAGTGAAGTCGCTCAGTCGTGTCCGACTCTAGCGACCCCATGGACTGGAGCCTACCAGGATCCTCCGTCCATGGGATTTTCCAGGCAAAAGTACTGGGGTGGGGTGCCATCGTGGTTTCCCCTACTTTCTTTCATTTAAGTCTGAATTTGGCAATTAGGAATTCATGATCTGAGTCACAGTCAGTTCTGGGTCTTGTTTTTGCTGACTGTATAGAGTTTCTCCATCTTTGGCTGCAAAGAATATAATCAATATTATTTTGGTGTTGACCATCTGGTGATGTCCATGTGTAGACTCTTTTCTTGTGTTGGTGGAAGAGGGTGTTTGCTATGACCAGTGTGTTCTCTTGGCAAAACTATTAGCCTTTGCCCTGCTTCATTCTGTACTCCAAGGCCTAATTTGCCTGTTACTCCAAGTGTTTCTTGGCTTCCTACTTTTTACTATTTAAAATTTTCCTACTTTTTACTTTTTCTGTATCTTGAATATTGTAAATGATGCTGCTACATCGCTATATTGCAATACTGTAGAGGAGTGCATATATATCTTTTCAAATTAGTGTTTTTGGTTTTAGTGGTTCTTGTTTATGCTCATTTCCCCCCTCAGATAGCATGTGCATCCCAACAACCTAATTGGTCCACAACTCCTGTAAGGGCTACATTGTGTCAGATATTTCTTGGACATTTCTCTCAAAGATAACATAATTAGGACCTATGGGACATTATTAGTAGATAATTGTTGAGTTGAATATTAGTTTATCATTTTTTCTAAAAATAGCTCAGCAGTGTAGCTCTTCATATAAATTTCAAAAGTTCTTTGCAAACATAATTCCTCTGAGCCATCTAATAAGCATAAAACAAATGGCAGCGTAAGCCTCTTTTGCAAGATATTCCCAAAAGTAGTTCTATAGGCTTAACAGTTTTCATAATATGTAGTGAAATGTTCAGCATAATATACTCTGAAATGCAAAAACTATCAGGATTTTTTTTTTCAAACAGTGACAAAGGCATAGCTCATGTTCCTTTCAAACTCTATCAGTGTCCAGCAAAGGGACCCATTGCGGCTGTCTGAAGCAAGGACTTGGGTAAAAACATAACAGAGAGATTTTTTTTTCTAACAAAATTTAGAAATGATACTTTCTTCTCAGATTATATGGAGTGTGTAATAAAGTATTACAATACAAACTCCATCTTCAATATTGAAAAGCTGTGGCTTCTGTTTACATAATTAGAAGAATTTCATAAACACAAAAGAGTAAAGTTTATGGCAGTTTGTTTTAGCCAGAACCGTTATAAGCATCCAGCATTTCATCAATAATTTAATTTTTAGCATGTGTTGAAAATCCAAATGTGATTGTCTGTTATGAATAAAAAGACAGTAAAAGCTTTGGTAAATATGGAAGAGCATTGCTCTGTGTCCCCATTAGGTGGTCAGAAGAGGACATTTAGGGAAAGAACGTCGGTCAATGGAGCAGATGGGAGCCTGTGAAGTACAGACACAGCAGAGGTTACAATGGGGGCTTTGCAACCAGACTAGAAAGGTAAACAGGATTTAGGTGAGGAAGTCAGTGGGGCTTCCTCGGTGGCTCAGTGGGTAAAGAGTCTGCCTGCAAAGCAGGTGATGTAGGAGGCTTGGGTTCGATCCCTGGATTGGGAAAATTCCCCTGGAGAAGGAAATGGCAACCCACTCCAGTATTCTTGCCTGGAGAATCCATGGACAGAGGAGCCTGTGTGTGATTTAAATGTAATTGTGTATTCTTGAAGTTTGATTAAATTGATCATGGAGAAGAAGAAAAATGAAGTGAACTGAAGAAAGTACTTCTTAACAGGCTAACCTAAGAGATAATACTTTTTTCCTCCTGTTATATTAGAATTAAGTAACGTTGGGAGTGGGGAGAAAGGAGAGGAATCTTGAACTGATGACGTGACAAGGCAAATCAATGAATTACTGCTGAGTATTATAGCAGTTCCCAAAGTCAACTGAAAGGTATGCATCCATGTGTGTGTTTTAATTGATATAACCAACAGAAAGTGGGAGAGAACTTATGGTCTGAACAGAACCTAGTCAATTTCTTACCAAAATCCAAAACATCAACAATTCCTCAGTGACTTATAATAGGACCCAGAATTTATATAGCACATAACATTCACAATATCCAGGATACGATTCAAAATCTTTCTACACACATCCAACCAGGAAAATAGGACCAATTCTCAAGGGGAAAAGATGGCAACCTCAAAATGGAATTATGAGACAAAGATCTCAAAGCAGTGATTATATCTATGCTACATAAGGTCAGAGTAAGCACACTGGAAATGAATGTAATGACAAAAAAAATTCTCAGCAGATAAACGGAAAATAGAAAAGGGAACCAACTGAAAATTACTGAACTGAAAAATACAATATCGGAAGTGAAAAAAAAATCACTGGATGGACTCAAGATCAGAGCATAGATGATAAAGGAAAGAGTGAGTAAACTTGAAAATTGAATTAAACTCTATTTAATTCAACAAATTAAATAGAGAGTTAAAAGACTGAAAAATAAAAACAAAAACAAAACACCAGTGTCAGGTAGATAACTTCTAAAGATCTAACATAGAGTAACAGGAGCCCCATATGGAGAAGAGAGAGACTGGAACAAAAAAATTTTTTTTGCATTAAGACATGGCTGCAGATGCCCCTGGCATGCTGGGCCATCTCCCAAGAGGGAGGCCAGGACTATGTCTAGCAGCTGTACCCAAGATGACATATAGGAGAACACAAAATGGGGAAACCTCCCTTGCTGGATCCCCCACCCCACAACCTACTTTTCAGATCAGATCAGATCAGTTGCTCAGTTGTGTCTGACTCTTTGCAACCCCATGAATTGCAGCACGCCAACCCTCCTTGTCCATCACCAACACCCAGAGTTCACTTAGACTCACGTCCATCGAGTCAGTGATGCCATCCAGCCATCTCATCCTCTGTCGTCCCCTTCTCCTCTTGCCCCCAATCCCTCTCAGCATCAGAGTCTTTGCCAATGAGTCAACTCTTCACATGAGGTGGCCGAAGTACTGGAGTTTCAGCTTTAGCATCATTCCTTCCAAAGAAATCCCAGGGCTGATCTCCTTCAGAATGGACTGGTTGGATCTCCTTGCAGTCCAAGGGACTTTCAAGAGTCTTCTCCAACACCACAGTTCAAAAGCATCAATTCTTCAGCGCTCAGCCTTCTTCACAGTCCAACTCTAACATCCATACATGACCACAGGAAAAACCATAGCCTTGACTAGACGAACCTTTGCTGGCAAAGTAATGTCTCTGCTTTTGAATATGCTATCTAGGTTGGTCACAACTTTCCTTCCAAGGAGTAAGCGTCTTTTAATTTCATGGCTGCAATCACCATCTGCAGTGATTTTGGAGCCCAGAAAAATAAAGTCTGACACTGTTTCTACTGTTTTAGACCTTTTTTTTTTTTTTTTTTAGAAGGTTGTTTTTTTTTTTTTTTTGCAGGGGAAAATGGACAAAGGAAAGGATCAATGAGGGTGGGAGGGAAATGGGAAGAAAGAAGGGGAGTGATGGTGGGGAGGAGTATATGTAATTTCTTAACTAATGGCTTTCTGTTTTTAATCACAAAGAACATTTTAAAAAATCATGTTGAATTCATCCTATATTAGGAGGTTTGATCTGGAAATGAAAAGTTCAGGAAACTAAAAGTCCAGTTTGGGTGTCCTCATCTTAGGCACATCTTGGTATTTTGTATTGGTAGGTCTATCTTTACCACAATATACTATTTAGGACAGGATCACCTTTGTCACTTCTTCCTCCCTACTACCAAAAGTAGTACCAGACCCATAAAATAGTCAATAAACCTTTACAGAGTGAACAAATAAGTCTATTTTTTTTTTTAATTCTCCTGGATGAACTGAATTTTTTGAGGCTCATAAGTGAATGTTTTCCTCTTTACTTTGTTTATTACAGCCTGATTGTATAAGTATGAGTGGGGTATTAAAGTCTCCCACTATTATTGTGTTGTTGTATATTTCTTCTATCATACTAATTAATGTTTTTCTTAGATATATCAATGCTCCAATGTTGGGTGCATATATATTTATAATTGTTATAACTTCTTTTTAGATTATTCCTCTAAGTCATTATGTATAACCTTGATTGTCTCCTTTTCAGGATCTTTAAAGTCAATTTTATCTGATATGAGTATTGCTACTCCTGTTTTCTTTTGGTCCATATTTGCATAGAAAATCTTTTTCCAGCCCTTCATTTTCAGTCAGTATATATCCCCTATTTTAAAGTGGTTCTCTTGTAGACAACATATATAGGGGACTAGTTTTTGTATCCATTTGACCCATTTTAGTCTTTTGGTTGTCTCTTGTAGACAAGGTATGTAAGGGTCTTGTTTTTGTATTGATTCGGCCAGTCTTTGTCTATTGATTAGGGCATTCAGCCCATTAACGTTTAAAGCAATTATTGATAAATAGGATTTACTTTATTGTTTTGGGTTCGAATTTATATACCCTTTACTGGTCATAGCAAATACCCTCTTCCAACAACACAAGAGAAGACTCTATACATGGACATCACCAGATGGTCAACACCGAAATTAGATCGATTATATTCTTTGCAGCCAAAGATGGAGAAGCTCTATACAATCAGCAAGAACAAGACCAGGAGCTGACTGTGGCTCAGACCATGAACTCCTTATTGCCAAATTCAGACTGAAATTGAAGAAAGTAGGGAAAACTACTGGACCATTCAGGTATGACCTAAATCAAATCCCTTATGATTATACAGTGGAAGTGAGAAATAGATTTAAGGGCCTAGATCTGATAGATAGAGTGCCTGATGAACTATGGAATGAGGTTCGTGACATTGTACAGGAGACAGGGATCAAGACCATCCCCATGGAAAAGAAATGCAAAAAAGCAAAATGGCTGTCTGGGGAGGCCTTACAAATAGCTGTGAAAAGAAGAGAAGCAAAAAGCAAAGGAGAAAAGGAAAGATATAAACATTTAAATGCAGAGTTCCAAAGAATAGCAAGAAGAGATAAGAAAGCCTTCTTCAGTGATCAATCAATGCAAAGAAATAGAGGAAAACAACAGAATGGGAAAGACTAGGGATCTCTTCAAGAAAATCAGAGATACCAAAGGAACATTTCATGCAAAGATGGGCACGATAAAGGACAGAGATCGGGTGGACCTAACAGAAGCAGAAGATATTAAGAAGAAGTGGCAGGAATACACAGAAGAACTGTACAAAAAAGAGCTTTAAGACCCAGATAATCATGATGATGTGATCACTGACCTAGAGCCAGACATCTTGGAATGTGAAGTCAAATGGGCCTTAGAAAGCATCACTACGAACAAAGCTAGTGGAGGTGATGGAATTCCAGTGGAGCTATTCCAAATCCTGAAATATGATGCTGTGAAAGTGCTGCACTCAATATGCCAGCAAATTTGGAAAACTCAGCAGTGGCCACAGGACTGGAAAAGGTCAGTTTTCATCCCAATCCCAAAGAAAGGCAATGCTAAAGAATGCTCAAACTACCGAACAATTGCACTCATCTCACACGCTAGTGAAGTAATGCTCAAAATTCTCCAAGCCAGGCTTCAGCAATATGTGAACCGTGAACTTCCTGATGTTCAAGCTGGATTTAGAAAAGGAAGAGGAACCAGAGATTAAATTGCCAACATCCGCTGGATCATGGAAAAAGCAAGAGAGTTTCAGAAAAACATCTATTTCTGCTTTATTGACTATGCCAAAGCCTTTGACTGTGTAGATCACAATAAACTATAGAAAATTCTGAAAGAGATGGGAATACCAGACCACCTGATCTGCCTCTTAAGAAATCTGTATGCAGGTCAGGAAGCAACAGTTAGAACTGGTCATGGAACAATAGACTGGTTCCAAATAGGAAAAGGAGTACGTCAAGGCTGCATATTGTCACCATGTTTATTTAACTTCTATGCAGAGTACATCATGAGAAATGCTGGACTGGAAGAAACACAAGTTGGAATCAAGATTGCCGGGAGAAATATCAATAACCTCAGATATGCAGATGACACGACTCTTATGGCAGAAAGTGAAGAGGAGCTAAAAAGCCTCTTGATGAAAGTGAAAGTGGAGAGTGAAAAGGTTGGCTTAAAGCTCAACTTTCAGAAAACGAAGATCATGGCATCTGGTCCCATCACTACATGGGAAATAGATGGGGAAACAGTGGAAACAGTGTCAGACTTTGTTTTTCTGGGCTCCAAAATCACTGCAGATGGTGACTGCAGCCATGAAATTAAAAGACGCTTACTCCTTGGAAGGAAAGTTATGACCAACCTAGATAGCATATTCAAAAGCAGAGACATTACTTTACCAACAAAGGTTCGCCTAGTCAAGGCTATGGTTTTTCCTGTGGTCATGTATGGATGTGAGAGCTGGACTGTGAAGAAGGCTGAGCGCCGAAGAATTGATGCTTTTGAACTGTGGTGTTGGAGAAGACTCTTGAGAGTCCCTTGGACTGCAAGGAGATCCAACCAGTCCATTCTGAAGGAGATCAGCCCTGGAATTTCTTTGGAAGGAATGATGCTAAAGCTGAAACTCCAGTATTTTGGCCACCTCATGCGAAGAGTTGACTCATTGGAGAAGACTCTGATGCTGGGAGGGATTGAGGGCAGGAGGAGAAGGGGACGACAGAGGAGGAGATGGCTGGATGGCATCACTGACTCGATGGGTGTGAGTCTGGGTGACCTCCGGGAGTTGGTGATGGACAGGGAGGCCTGGCGTGCTGCGGTTCATGGGGTCGCAAAGAGTAGGACACGACTGAGCGACTGATCTGATCTGATCTGATCTTAGTGATTCCTATCTAGAGAATGTCCTTTAGTTTTTGTTGGAGAAATGGTTTAGTGGTGCTAAATTCTCTCAACTTTTGCTTATCTGTGAAGTTTTTGATTTCTCCTTCATATTTGAATGAGATCCTTGCTGGATACAATAATCTAGGCTGTAAGTTATTTTCTTTCATCACTTTAATTACGTCTTGCCATTCCCTCCTGGCTTGGAGAGTTTCTATTGAAAGATCAGCTGTTATCCTCATGGGAATTCCCTTGTAAGTTATTTGATGTTTTTCCCTTGCTGCTTTTTAATATTTGTTCTTTATATTTAATCTTTGTTAATTTGATTAATACGTGTCTTGGGATGTTTCACCTTGGGTTTATCCTGTTAGGGACTCTCTGGATTTCTTGAACTTGAGTGGTTATTTCCTTCTCCATTTTAGGGAAGTTTTCAACTATTATCTCCTCAAGTATTTCCTCATGGTCTTTCTTTTTATCTTCTTCTTCTGGAACTCCTATGATTCGAATGTTGTAGCGTTTAATGTTATCCTGGAGGTCTCTGAGATTTTCCTCATTTCTTTTAATTCGTTTTTCTTTTTTTCTCCTCTAATTCATTTATTTGTAGGATTCTATCTTCTAATTCACTAATCTTATCTTCTGCCTCTGTTATTCTACTATTTGTTGTCTCCAGGGTGTTTTGGATCTCATTTATTGCATTATTCATTATGTGTTGACTCTTTTTTATTTCTTCTAGGTCCTTGTTAAACCTTTCTTGCATCTTCTCAATCCTTGTCTCCAGACTCTTTAACTGTGATTCCATTTTGATTTCGAGATTTTGGATTAATTTTACTATCATTATTCGGAATTCTTTATCAGGTAGATTCCCTATCTCTTCCTCTTTGGTTTGGTTTGGTGGGCATCTATCCTGTTCCTTTAGCTGCTGGGTATTCTTTAGTCTCTTCATTTTGTTAAAACTGCCAAGTTTAGAGTGTCCTTACTATATTCTGGTAGTTTGTTGAATTCTCTTTCTTGAGGCAGTTTACTGGTCTTTTCAATATCTGATCTCTGCCCTGTTACAGAGGGGAATCTAAGCCGAATCTAAGCCGGCCAGATTGAGGCACTCAGATAATCCTCAGAAGCACATACTCGGTTGAGTCTGCGTTTTATGCCCTTCCCAGATCCGAGTAGTACAGGTGATGAAGTGTTTAGTGAGCGCAGCTGCTGTGACTTATCGCCTCCCCGCTGCTCAGTTTTCTGGGTATACCACAGGCACACTTTCTCAGGCAGATGTTGACCATCCAGAGCCCCAAGAAGTGTGAGTCAGCACAGAAGCCTACTCACAGTTCCGTAGACAGTGTCTCTCTAGGGCTGTGATTGCCCACCCCCGGCCCTGGCTGCCTGTTACCGGAGTGGGACGGCCTGCAGCCGGCCATCTCCGTGCAGTCCTTTGTTCCTTATGTAGTCCTGGTGGTGTCTTAAATTAGGGCTGGCTTTTGATGTAGTAGATAACCAACAGTCTGGTTATTTCGCTCAGATAGCGCTCGAGATAGCCAGGCCAAATCCTTTCTCAATGCTTTGCAGGCCCCGCCGCTCCTCCTAGCCCAGCCCCCGCTTGCTAATAGCAAATAGCAAATAGCAAATGCTGGTGCAAATGCTAATAGCAAACGCTTCTCCGCAAAAGGAGTTACCGCAGGGCTTATAATCTCATTTTGAAGACAATGAATTGTCTTTCTAAGTGCCTGATGTCCTCTGCCGGCATTCAGAAGTTGTTTTGTAGAATTTATTCAGCATTCAAATGTTCTTTTAATGGATTTGTGGAGGAGAAAGTATTCTCCCCATCCTACTCGTCCGCCATCTTAGCTCCTCTCCCAGTGTAGACTGTTTTAGACCTTTTTAAAAGTATGAATGCTGACTTTTGTCTGGGAAACATTGTTGAGAAATTAGTCTTCTTGGGGCCTGAAGTTTGTCGAGGTAGCTCAAGTTCTCCAGCAAGCCATCCTGGCGGTTCACTTTGCAAGGAGACTGTGATTCTGCTGTTATTTCCTGAAGATTGCAAGACACCTGTCCAGCGACCTTACCTAACTGGGTGATTTCTCAAGAATTATAGCAATAATCAGAAGCCCTCTCTGGGCATCAGATGTAACAGAAATTTCCTCTCCTTTGGTGCCTCCATTGGCAGGCAGATCAGACGAGGGTTCTATCTCTCTGGCATTTCATCCCCACTTTATATTACTGAAGCTGCTTTGATAATTCTTCTTATAGAAACTGGGGCTTGTTACTTCAGATCGTTAGTGCTCCAGAAAGGAACCCTGGCCCAGTGGTTCCATTCATCTGGGACCCCAGGGAAAGCTCAAGTAAAACTTCTTTTTCCCTATCATGTCCCAACAGGCTGTGGGTCCAAGGACTCCAGAAGCCCCTATGAACCATTTCTGTTACTGCCACTGTTCCCTGTTGGCTGTGACGAGGCCCCTGGAATCCCAGCCATGGCCCACTCAAGAGACGAGGTGGTGTACGCCCCTTCACATCAACCTTGGGGTCATTGACTGGGGAACCGTGGGGGCTCTGGCCTCCTGGGAAGTTTCACGTGAAGACCCAGTCTCTTTCTGGGAATTTTTCCAGTGAAAATCATCATTTTTGCACAGGAGATATTCTTGACTGTCCTTCTGGGCAGCCTCACAATTTAAATGTCGTCCCCCAAGTTTCCAGGCATGGACAGTGGGGGTAAGGCCTAGCTGTCTTCCAGGGTCCAGTCCCTGGGAATCTGGGGCACACGTGTGGGAACCCGAGCTCAGAGTCCAGGCTTGAGTGTGTGTCGCTGTGTTTTTTTTTTTTTTTTACAGTTTCATTGACGTGTCACTGACATATGATAAACTTGACAGCACATATTAATATTTAAAGTGTACATCCTGATGACTTTGATTGTATGTATCCATCATTGTAATCATCACCTCATTCAGGAAAAAGAACACACCCACTACCCCCAAAGTTTCCTCCTGCCCCTTTGCAGCCCCTCCCACCCACCCCTCCCTGAAACACCTCACACACTGTTACAAAGTTGAAGACAAAAACAGGAAACAGGAAAGCGACTCTACCCATTGGACAAGTCGGCTATAACCCCAGCTCCAAAACAAGGTAAGGAAATTATAAGACAATTATGGGCCAATTTTTCTTTTGGACCTAGATGTGAAAATCTTCAATAAAATGCTGGTTAGTTGAATTTCTCAATTAGGGGAAAAATATGACCAATTACAATTGCAACCCAGACTCCTTTTTTTTTTTAAAAAAAAATTCTCCTGTGTGTTATATATTTTTCACTGAATCTTTGTTCATTTTCCAGTTTTCCTTCCAATTTCCTTGCAGTATTCAATTTGGCTGATACTCTCATTTTATCCTGACATTGCCCGAGCAGCTTGGCTGTTTTCTCATAAGCTCCTGGAGGGGAAATGTGTCCTGGAGAAAGAAAGGATGCTGGTGGGTGGCAATCACCCAGATTTCAAAATGAAAGGAGCAGAGGAGGAGGGAGGTTGTGTTCAATTCCAGTTTTCTTAGGTCCTTTTATTGCTTGTCAATCTTGTGAATGGGTCTCAAGAAATACCACTAAAGGACCTGGTATAACTGATATAACTTTGTGTCAAAGCTCCAGAATACAAAGGCTGCTTCTTTGATCTAGAGGTTAGGGCCCAACAATTCGGGTTTCTAGGGTAAGGCATTTGTTTTCTATTCCCTCAGTCTGGGCAGCTGTCTTTAACACGACTCATGGTATTGAGGATGTGACACATGGTGAAACGTTGAACATCCATTTATCAACAAATATTTATCACTTAAGTGTAAACTCAGTTAAGTGTGAACAGTTTGTGAAGATGAAAATGAAGACAATGCTCTGTTGTTTGCATCAAGAAGCGCACATGTACCTTGTTTGCTGTGTGTGTGCTCAGTCGTGTCCAAGTCTTTGCGACCCCACGGACTGCAGCCCACTAGGCTCCTCTGTCCATGAGAGTTCCCAGGCAAGAATATTGGAGTGGGTTGCCATTTCCTTCTCCAGTTAAAACACTATAAAAGCAAGGGCTACGTTGGGGTGCAGTGGGGTAGAAAGGGATGAGAAGGCTTTAAGATCTTTGCAGGATCTGCCATGGCAGCACTTGAGGAATGACTGCCCAGCTTGCAAAATGCTTTCACTGTGGTAACAGGAAGGTTGGGAATGGGGTGGGTGGGGCATAGACACACCAGTCCAATGGAGACAAAGGGGCCCCAGTGTGGAGTACCAAGAAAGGCTGCAAAGTGGGCCGGGCCTTCTCATGGAGAACCCAGAGAGCTACCTCATGCCCGTCTCCAGCCAATCCCACCACAAGAGGCCACCACTCTGATGTCAGTGGCCACATAAGGTAGGTGTGTGATTGATTAACCTTGTACTATTCTACCAGTTTTGCAAAGTGGTTCTCCCACTTCACATGCCCACCAGCAATGAGAATGCCAGTTATTAATGGGGATATTCTTGTGTTTACATAGTGCTATTACATTGTAGTTTAATTATCATTTTCCTAAGGGCTGATAGTGTTGAGTACCTTGCCATGTATAGCAACCATTTCTATACTTTGGCAGAATATTAGTTCAAGTCTTTTGGCCATTTAAAACCATGAGTTATCTTTTATTTTTAACATTTAAGTGTTTGCTGCGTCAGGTCTTAGTTGCAGCACATGGGGTCTTCATTGAGTCATGCAGGGTCTTTAGTTGTGCCTGGACTCTTTAGTTGTGGCACTCTAGCTTAGTTGCTCTGCAGCATGTGGGATCTTAGTTCCCGAACCAGGGATCGAACCTGCATCCCTTGCAATGTGGATTCCTAACCACCGGGGAAGTACCCGCCTCACCTCCACCCCTTTTTTCTTTTTTACTCTTGAGCTTTGGCAGTGTATGTTAAGAGTTCTTTACATAGCCTGGGTGTAACATGTGCATTTGACACATACACACACACAATTTTCTCTCAATATGTGACTTGCCTTTTCATTAATGATTGTTGTTCAGTCGCTCAGTCGTGTCCAACTCTTTGTGACCCCATGGACTGCAGCACGCCAGGCTTCCCTTTCGTTCATTGTCTCCCAGAGTTTGCTCAAACTCATGTTCATTGAGTTGATGATGCCATCCAACCATCTCATTCTCTGTCTCCCCCTTTTCCTCCTGCCCTCAATCTTTCCCCATATCAGGGTCTTTTCTAATGAGTCGGCTCTTCCCATCAGGTGGCCAAAATAATGATATATTTGCTTAAAATCTTGTGGATCCAGATTGTCAATTATTTCCTTCTACAGCTAAGTGTTTGCTGTCCCATTGTACTGTGATGTGCTGAGGGTCACGTGGTAGAAAAGCCTGTTCCCAGTTTGTCATCTGAGGACACGGAGCCAAGAACCACATCAAAGCCCACTGCTGTGCCGTAATAAACACATTGTAAAAATGCAGAGCAACTGCTGAGAACGAACTGTTACGGCCTTAAAGTTCATGAATAAGATGACAATGTGTAGAGTCCACATGTGATTATTAGTTGATAAAACTCAGATGAACCTTTGGCGATGGTCTCCCCTCCCCCAAGATCTGTCTGGCCTGTCAAGAAAGGTGTCATTTCCTGCTGGGAAGATGAGACAAGCAGATCTGGGGGGCCTCCAGCACCCCAGGAACTCCAGATTCTTTTCCATCTGCTCGTGTGCTCTGCTGTCAAAGCCCATTTGGCAGAGATCTTTGGAACTGAGCTAATGTACTTCGTCACTTGTTACAGCCAGCCAGATTCCAAATTGATCTAGTGGAAGAGATGGCAGCTGGGCTCAGGCAGGGTGAGAACCTTCCAGGACAGCCAGCAGAGAAAGCACACACTCCCCAGTCGAGAGCCATGGGAAGGGAGAGTCCTTGGAGCAACTAATCGGGGGCCTGGGATGACAGCTTCATCAACCATGGAGCAGGAAATGTGGATTTAATTTGCATCCCCGTAGTGGCACACGATGCTGAGCATTTTAAACACGTGGTTACTGGCGATTTGTATATTTTCTTTCGTGAAGGATCTATTCAAGTCTTCCCCCATTTAAAGAAATTAGGTTGCCTGCCTTTTTTTTTAATGAGTTCTTGATATAGCCTGAATATCAGTCCTTTGTTAAATATATGCTTTACAATTATATTTTTCCCAACCTGATTTTTATATAAGAATCTTGTACACCATGACCTTTGCTAAATCATCTTATTAGTTCTAATAGTTGAAGATACCTTAGGCTTTTGTAGATAAATGATCATATTATTTGCAGATGGAGACTATTTTTATCTCTTCTAATCTTTATGCCTTTTTATTAGCTATTGTTCTTGCCTTTGGTATATGGTAAAATGTTGAGTGTAAAAAAAAATCATGAATGAGTCAAATATTCTTTTCTGTATCTATTGAAACTATATATGTATTTTAAAAAGCACATATTAAAAGGCACTAACTCAAACAAGGTTAGTAAATAGCTTTGTACAAACATCCACCGTTACTCCATGCCAGTGCCTATAACACCACCATTTATGATAGATGGCAAGACTGGGCTCTAAACACCAACCTTCTGACTGTAAGGCTCCTCTTCCTTCACCAGCACACCATGGTGTCTTCAGACTAGTTGAACATACGAAATTTCATGAGAATGCTTTTGGTTTTTTCCTCTTTATTTTTATGAATAAAATGCAACATACATATTATACTTGGCAATGAAACTGACGGGATGAAAGAACATTAACTCTTGAGATGGGAGACAACATAAAAAATTGGCATCCTAGGGACAACATGACTTTTCAATCAAATCACATCATTTCCAAGAACAGCTGGAAAATACCTGAAAGAAAAGATGTCATTTTTAAATTAAGGCAGTGGTGTGTGTGTGTGTGTGTGTGTGTACAATTGTTGAAAAATGCTTGAAACATTTTAATCCATGTCATATTATTTTTTATTAAGTGACATGTTTATGAAAAAAAGGAAAAAACAGCTGAAAGTGCCAGACAGAAAATAGAAAACTACAGAGTCCCAGAATATATATTTCTTTCAGATGTGTAATACATTTATGAAAAACAGTTGAAATATGTTTGATAGAAAGAAGGGGCACTTTAATCTCACGTGCCTTTCAGTCAAGTGCAGTGTGGGGAAAACAGCTGAAAATGTGTGAAATTTGATGAAGTGAATTCCTACATTTGAAAACCTGTGACTCCACAGGGTTAAACACACGAGACGACGACTAAAGGACAGGTTCTCTCAGCCTCGACGACACAGATCACAACTACAGAGTAGTTTTGGTTTTAAAGCTTTTGCTAAAAATATTTTACATCATTAAATGCATATTATTAAATGTACATTGAAAGCTAACTAAAGTGACTTAAATAATAAGATCAGGGACCATTTGTAACAAAAATTGTTAACGTCCGTCATTTTTCCCCCCCAGGAAAGTCAAGTGAGGTAGTTTACATTGTATATACATTGTAAAGAGATTAATATTCCAGTTTGTTCAAAGATCCCCTTGAACTCACTGAACTTATTGTTCAGTGACCTGAAGAATCATATCCTCAAGGGAGCTGTTTAGCAAAGGGATCTTCTTTTGTAGACTGGAGGCAAGAAGGAGCGCGTTCTAGTGTTTTTTTCTGAATAAGTATTCCTAAAATGTTAACTTTCTCTAATGCTCTCCTAGATGTCATTTTCCTAACTGCACACCAAGAGCGCATGGGACAAGGTGAGGTGGAAGCTACCGAGAACAGAATTTAGAAGCCCAGGGTCTGACTCGTCTTCTGTTTGCAGATACACTATTCCTGTTTGCCTTCACAGTATTCATTTTTATAGGTGACTGTAACTATTGCAAAAACAACTCTTCATAAGGCAAATATAGTTTTTCCAACACTTAGGTGACTGCCATTTTTGAGTTTTAGTTGTACGGGTTTGTTCATTCATTAAGAATAAACTTAAGTTTAAAAAAGAAGTAATAAAATCAGTAAAAAGAACTTTTTAACCTCACAAAAATTAGTTTGTGTGTCTACTGGAAATTCTTCTCTGATCAGTTAGTTAATTCTATGATTAAGAATTCAAGTTACATCCAGTATATTGGTATTGACATGGGCTTCCATATTATATAGTTATTTTAAAGTTGCCACACATCCTTGAAGGCAGTGAGTAATTTAAGATTATTGACTGGGCTGAGCCCTTGATCTAAACAATGTCACATCTTATCCACATCAAATGTGGATAAGAAATTCAGAAACTTAATTTTTTTTACCTGTCATTTTTTAGCCATTTATTTAAAACTAATGACTAATGGGGTAAATCTTAAAACTTTTAGAAGTCTTCCATCAGTGCTAATGTGTTTTCAGTCAAAAGAAATAAAAATTCCTGAAATAAAAAATTGGCTAGGTTGGTGAATTTTCTAAGCACAACAGAATTTACTCTAAATGAGAGGAAATTCAGTTAGAGAAATCAGTCATTGTTTTAACATATACACAGAAGTGTAAGGCACCTAATTTGAAGAACTTCCTTGTATTTAGGCATCAGTTATAGCCATCTTATGTCTTGGAACTTAGCAACTAATACACGGAGTAAAATGCTTACTCCTGTTGTTTGAACTGCAAGAATGCTAACTGCATTTTTCTCAGACCCTCAAAGTGCATTATGCAAACTCACATGCTGTCAATGTATATTGACAGCATGTATATTTTTCTTTCACTGGGTTTTCAAGCAAAGGAAATAAAAACTCTCAAATAAACAAAATGAATGGATATTAGCTTTCCACAAAAATGTAACACAGCTCCAGTGGGCAGGAACGTTGAATATAAATCAAGGTTTTATAGATATCAAGGCATAATGAGCATGGAAAAGATTTCTTCTATAATACAGGCTTAAATTATCATTACATTATGTTCTGAGACTTGGTAAGTAGATAAAGAAAGGGCTTCCCAGGTGGCACTAGTGGTAAAGAACCCACCTACCAATGCAAGTAGATAAAATGTTTTCTGCATTTGTAAGCAACTTTGTCTATTGTTTGAACTGCAAGGGGGAGTCATTTGGATGTTAAATTTCATTAAAACTCACATAAGCTTGTCAAAATCTCAAGCTGTAGATTCTAATCCAAAGCACACATGTGGGATAAGTGAGACCTCTATCTCCGTTTCTATATGCTGCAGTCCCCAGAGGAAAAGCAGGGCTCCCTGACCTCTCAGCACATGTCAGATCTGCTCTCAGAATCGTGGAGAACTGTGGTTTCTCACCAACTGCAGGCCTGGAAAAATGGCTCTGCGGGCTTCTGGGAGCGAGGAAGTTTTCAGGTCACCCAACATGCATCTGATTCTAAAGCCTGATGCTAATCCGCGGGGCCTGGCCAAGTCTATGATGGATGAACACAAACAAAATCTGTTTTTATAGCATAGGAAGTCTGGATAGAATGGTATTTTTCAGCACTCTTGGATAAAGAGCAGTTGGATAAAGGCAGTTCTGCATTTGTAACACTGGGGCTGCAGAAGTGATTATCTACAGTCATGAAACTTAAAAAATGATCTGTTTGGGGAGGAAAGACAATCTGGGCCTGGCACATGGAGAGCTATTCACTGAGCACCATCATCATCATGATGAGAAACAGAAGCTCCAGGACTGCTGACTACACCGAAGGTTATGGAAGCACAAGAAAATCCTTTGTAAACCTGACCTTAACTATGTGTTCGTAACAGAGTAAGCTTTAAAAGTATCCGTTCTTCAATAGTCCATGATGGGGAAATGTTCACTTGCACCAGAAAGCAGACAGTCACAACACGGTACAGCATACATAACAATACAGTGGTCTGTAGACAGAAGTTCCTCCTCCTCCAATTCAGGAGCAAGCCAGAGCATAAATATTGTATGTGTGACTTTGGAAACAGACTGTCTTTGGAGAGGAGATCTAAATTACTGCTCAGAGAAGAAATTTTTTTTCTGGCATTCTTGTTCAAAAAGGTCAATATATATATATATGTATCTATAAAACATAGGTATAAAAAAGTTTCTTCCACCTCTTGTGTTTGGCAGCATTTGCTACGTTGAGAAGTGCCTCTTATCTCCAGGTATAAAGACCAAGCTCATTTCTGTTGTGAGTCAAAGTATCAGAAATGATGAGAGCTCCATATTCTATGCTGGCCTTTCTTCTGGAAGGATCACACCCTCTTTCCCTTACTCTTACCAAGGAACCACCTTGAGATGGCTTCAGCTCAGATAGTCAATGAGCTCCTCGTCCACGATTCATGCTGACAATTCCGGGAGACAACAGTTGGGCTGAGAAACACCGAGAGGGTCTAGGGACAGACGTGTCAGAAGCTTGTTTTATCCCTACTGAATGTAGGACTCCTTGGCGTGTAATACATGATAGCTGCCATCTTGAGGGGTGATTTCAAACACTCTGTTGGGGTTTAATCACCCATTCTGCCTGGGGATTCACATGATAAACATCCAATATATAAGCATCCGGATCCAAGCAGTGCTGTCCTAAAAGAAATGAAAATTGGAGAATGTTTTCAAAAGGCCACCCTTCTGTGCATGGGCATATTTGTGTGTATGGGTGTTGCGAGTCTCAAATAAGGCCAATATCATTCTCTCAGCCAAAAGCAGATTCAGTTTAAAGTTTCCAGCACAGCCAACCTACCTTCCTTTCCTCTTCCCTTTCTTTCTTTCTTTCTGACTGTGAAGTACTCCAAATAAACCCCATGTGACACTGTGGGAAAAAACAGACTAACCCTGGGAAAGCTGCTCCTCAGATCACTACACCAATTAGAAAAACATGGCAATAACCTGTTTCAGGCACCAACTCATTTATATGACAATGATCACTGATGATCATTTATGTGATAATACATGTCCTCTAATATTTTTTTTTTTTACAGATAGTAACTTGACCAGGACTAAGGATGAACATAAGTTTTATTTTAGGAGTGGTCATTTCATTTCTCCTGTGGGCAGAAGATCTGGAATAACAACAGAAAGGGGCAAATGCATTTGAAAATTCTTATGTACAGTGTGTTTGAAATGTGCACTAAAGTCTCAAACAAAATACCAAGATTTCATTGATTGCTTGCCTCATTCATTCAGTTCTCAAGTATTTCTCAAGCCATTATGGTGTCGAGCATTATTCTAAGGGCTGAGGCCACAGCAATGCATCAGACAGGAAAAAATATCGGCCCTCTTGCTTATGTTCTAAAAGTGGTAAAAGGCAACTAGCAAATAAGAAAGTATGATGGGAAGTCAGCCCGATGATGATAAGAACGTGAGAGAAGGAGAAAGCTGGGAAGGCAGAAAGAGGATCCCGTCCAGGAAGCTCTCACTGAGAAGCTGATACAGCCGCAAATACCTCCCAAGTGAGGGAGTGAGGAGAGGGCCATCCGAGGGAGGGCGCTCTGGGCCCGAGTCGGAGCAGAGGCGAAGGCCCAGGACAAGATGTGCTGGTGACCGGATGTGAAGGTGGGTGTCGATGTGGATCTGGACGTAAACCTGAGTGACGGTGGCACCCAGATGCCTCCAGAGCAGGGAGATGGACAAGCTCACCACCGAGACAAGTGCAGAGAGAACCGTCCCCCGCGCTCAGAGGGTGAGAGGATGCGGAGTAACAGGCAGAAGACGTGCAGAAAGCGTGGCCTGGGAAGTGGGGCTGGAGGGCGGGGGAGCCAGGCACCCAGGGGCCCTGGACACCAGGGGAAGAAGGCACTGTTTTCAAAGGAGGGAAGGATCAACTCAGGTGATTATGAAGACAGAGGGAAGCCCTGCATTTCACACCTGAGGGTCCTCTGGTGACCTGGACGAAAGAGCAATTCTGGTGAAGTGTCGGGGGGTAAAGCCTGACTGGAGTGGCTTCAGGAGAGGACAGGGAGAGACTGGGGCACGGACGACCAGTTCAAGGAGCTGTCGTCGCAAGTGTAGCAGAGAAATGGGAGTCGACCGGAAGGGGTCGAGAGAGTTGTGTGGAGATGAGCGGAGTTCCAGAAATGTTCATGCAGAGAGTAATGGTGGGGTTGGGAGGGGAGAGTTGATGACAGAGGGGACGATGACCACAGTCCTCATCAGCAGGAGGGACGCGCCAGCCATGAACAGGAACATGAGGATTTCACCCCAACCCTGAGGGGCAAGAGGAGCTAAGGGCACACGTGTGGGGACGGAATTTTCTATTTATTCCTTCCCGTCCCCTCAGGGGAAGAGGATGAACCTGGACTGAGAGCCGAACAGGGAAGTTCAACCAAAAGGATGTCAAGACTCTGAAAGTGCCACAGTTTCTCCTTTCATTTGCGTGAATCTCCAGAGATGCTCTAACTTTCAGAGTCATCTTTAAAAGACTCAGAAATCTACTCCACATCAACTACGGTATTTACATGCAAATTTTGAGAATATTTTAGGAACACTTTTTTAGTAAAGTTACACTATTCTTATGTGAGATTAAAAAAAAAATCAGACACTTTGATTTTGATTTTATATCAAAGAAACTTGTAAAATATGTTTTTATTAACACAATTATTGTTGTTCAGTGGCTCAGTCATCTCTGACACTTTGCAACCCCATGGACTGCAGCACACCAGGCTTCCCTGTCCTTCACCATCTCCTGGAATTTGCTCAAACTCACGTCCATTGAGTCGGTGATGCCATCCTACCATCTCTCATTAACATAATAACAGCATCCTGTTTCCTTTGGAGCATTACTCAGAGTAATCGGCAGATTACTCAGAGTTTCTCCGCTCCAGGAGATGGTGAAGGACAGGGAAGCCTGGCGTGCTGCAGTTTATGGGGTCACAACCAGTGGGACATGACTTAGTGACTGAACAGCAACAGAGTAATCAGAGCCTATAGGAGTAAAAATTATGGACAAATGCTTACCTATATTACCTCCAATTTCATATAACCTTTGGTTCTGGATCTTAATGCATTCCGATGAACCATGACTGAGAAAAGAAGAAAGCGATATAATTTTAACCCTCTTCAGAGATTCTGAGGTAAACCTGTGGATTAAGTAACCATAGCAGCAAACAATTCATTCTGCTTTGAGTGGAATACACCCCACAAATCATGACGATGACTGAAGGGAGGATAAAAGCTTTCTTTGGTCTGTTTGACACAGTGAAGCGTCTGAGGTAGAGAGGAAGATGGATGCAGCCGGGCTCCACGGCCACCCTGGCCTTTCCGTCCACGACTGTCACACTGTCAGCTCCACTCGAGAGGGGACACCGTTGCGGACACATCAAGGCTGGCCAAGGAGCAGCTGGGTGCTTCGCACTGCCTTGTCACGGGCCGCATTGCTCTCAGTTCAAAAGCGGTCCAGCCTCATTTCTGCAGTTGTCAAAAATCGCATGGGGCTCTCTCCTTTGCCCATGCCACATTTCTAAGCTTCCCCAGTGCTTTGCAAACTAACGCTGACTTTGTTGTATGTCTCTGCCCGATAATGAAAGCAAGTCGGAGCAAATAATTGGCCGATTTTAATTTTCCACCCTGGACTAGGCTGCCCTGGACTAGGATAGAAGAGTCTGGAAAGGCCACTGCTGAGCTCCGGTTCCTTGAACTGTCAGCCTGGTCACTTACAGACATGGTTACGGACTATTCTCTCTCTCTACTGTGAGGGAGAAGGATATGCACCCTCTTTGTTTAATTAAATATTTTATTTGAGATAGTTGTAGATCTGTATGTAGATATAAAAAAATATACAGATACATCCCGTGTACTTCTTTCCTGGTTTCCCTGATAGTAAAATCTTGCAATATCTGAGTGCAGTGTCACAACAGAAGGGCCCCATGGATTCAGTCAAGCCAGAGTTTCCTTCTCCACATGGTCCCCCTAGTTCCCATTGATAGCCCCACACCCTGCCCTTGTCCTTATCCTCCATCATTTACCATGACTTAAAGCAGAGACATCACTTTGCCAACAAAGGTTCGCCTAGTCAAGGCTATGGTCTTTCCTGTGGTCATGTATGGATGTGAGAGCTGGACTGTGAAGAAGGCTGAGTGCCGAAGAATTGATGCTTTTGAACTGTGGTGCTGGAGAAGACTCTTGAGAGTCCCTTGGACTGCAAGGAGATCCAACCAGTGCATTCTGAAGGAGATCAGCCCTGGGATTTCTTTGGAAGGAATGATGCTAAAGCTGAAACTCCAGTATTTTGGCCACCTCATGCGAAGAGTTGACTCATTGGAGAAGACTCTGATGCTGGGAGAGATTGGGGGCAGGAGGAGAAGGGGACGACAGAGGATGAGATGGCTGGATGGCATCACTGACTCGATGGATGTGAGTCTGAGTGACCTCCGGGAGTTGGTGATGGACAGGGAGGCTTGGCGTGCTGCAGTTCATGGGGTCGCAAAGAGTCGGACACGACTGAGCGACTGATCTGATCTGATCTGAATGTTCTTTAGGGTGACTTAAGGCAGACATGGCTCAGACAGTAAAGAACAACTGAGCAACTAACATCTTCACACTTTCAAGGTGGACATGCAAAAATATTTTGTCAACATCACTCTGATCCTAAGGTTTATTGACAGTAGGTTTTATGATGTTCACTCCACTACATAAACTGTACTTGTTACAGTCATGTTAAAGCCCAATGGAGCCTGGAATAACAATATTCCTGGAAATCTATCAAGATATATAAAAACTAAGTTGCTAAAATTTTTATCCAAATAAAAAGTAAAGCTCAATGAGTAAATGAAGCCACCAGGACAGAAAATCTACCTATTTAAGAATCTCAATTGTAGAAGTTCCTTGAAAACAAAAAAAAGCTTTTGTTATTGATAATTCTATGGTACACTTCTTTCTCTACTTGTGATTCTTCAGTTACTGGTGAAGTCCTTAAAGTAACAGGTTCTAATTTTTCAAAAAGGTCAAATTTTCAAATAAAAGATTTGCTCATCAGATAAAAGCCCATCTGCCTTACAGAGACTCTCACGTCTACTCACCTGTTCTCACACTGAAATTTTGCCAGGATGTCTTTGACTTTGGTTTGACTGTTGAGTTGAATGGCCATGGACACCTTGGAGAGAAGGGGTGCATGGACCCTTATGACGCCCTCTGGCACGTCGGACTGCCAAGGAGGAAAAAGGCAGCACATTTTGTCAAACTCAGCAATTGCACTTCAGAGACACGGAAATCAGTGGCATCCAAATGAGGGAAACGTGGAAACATGACGGGGATTCAGCCAGGACAGAACACTGCTTCCTGTCTTACAGGAGGTTCACTAATAACTAAACTTAACCTGGGGTTTTATTTCTGTTACAGGCTCAGGTCTCACCATAACGCCTTAAAAATCACAAGAGAGGGGACTCCCCTCGTGGTCCGGTGGCCAAGACTCTGTGCTCCCAATGCTGAGGGCCCACATTTGATTCTTGGTCAGGGAACTAGATTCCACTTGCTGCAACTAAAGATCCTGTGTGCTCCAATGAAGACTGAAGAGCCAGCGTGCCACAGCTGAGACGCGGTGCAGCCAGATAAACAAATAAATATTTTTTATAAGTCATGACGGAAGTGAAACTGGGTTGTGACAGAAATCTAATGTTTCTATCCATGCATGTTCTTGAACAATGTCCTAAATAGGCCTACTTGAAGCAGGATTCTATATTTCAATTTTTAAAGAAAGTCAACTTTCTGAAAATTTAAGGATCTATTTGAAAATGTGCCTTTCAAATATACCTGTTTCTTTAGTCAGCAGCAATGAATGGTCATCCCAAATTGCATTCCAGATGGGCACCGAACTTGACCCCTCAAAGCGTGCTAGGAACACTGTGAAGGACGGGGTGTGGGTGGCTGGGAGGGGTGTGCCGCTCTCATGTGCTCTGGGCCCTGGGACCTCAGAGCTTCCGTCTGCATGAAACATTCAAAGAATGGTGCTGTCTAATGAACAGCAAAGTCTGTTCTCTTCTAACTGGATGGAAATTTCCCATTGTTTCAAAATTTTGAGTGTTTTAAATATTAATTATCTATTTTGAGATGGACAGAAATAAATTTCTATCTGAGGATCTGGCTATACCTCAGGTAACTGTTTTAAATAATCTGTGTGTTATCAAAGGATGGTATTGTTGATGTAGAATGTTCATGTGAACTGACTCACTAAATCCCCTAGAAGAAATATGGGTTGAATTGTGTCCTTCCAACCCCATCAAATACGTAGAAGTCCTAAGCCCAGGACCTCAGAATGTGACCCTGTGGAAACAGGAGTACAATGTGCCCTTAATCCAAGGACCACTGTACTCTAGTGACCGCTGTCCTTATAAGACGAGAAGACACATGCACACACACTCACACACATGCAGGGTGAAGGCCATGTGAAGACAGAGGCAGAGACTGGATGATGCCTCATCCACAGCTAAGGAAGGCCCAGGACTCCCGGCATCACTGAAAGCTAAGAATGATGTCAGAATCACATCCTCCTTTCACAGCCTTCAGAAGGAACCAACCAAGCAACACCTTGGTTTCGGAGCTTCAGCCTCCAGAACCGTGGGAAAGTAAATTCTATCACTTCAGTCCACCCTGTTTGTGGCACTGTTACTGCAGCACTAGGAAACTATTTTTAAAGGATCAGTTCTTACAATACATTTCTACTATTGCCAGCGAGAACCAGGAGAGCATGCAGGAATGGCCAATGCCAGGGGTCGGGAGCTGGGAGGGAGCAGGGAGCTAAGAGCACCCTCCTAAAACACTCTTTGGGGCATCTCACGTCCCTCCTCTACCAGCCCCCCAGAAGCCTCTGAAGATGAATTCCACACTCCTGACATTATTGAGACTGTTATAATGATCACAGGCTCCCTCTAACTTTCCAGAGTATTCACTCTCGTGAACAGAACCCCTAGCCACAAATTCCAAGTCATCAGTTAGTTGAGTCCCTATACCATTCCTTCACATGGTACACTGAAAATGTCAAGTGTGAAGGGATATCATGACCAAAATTAGACACAGACAAGGTAGATACAGCCAAAGAATACTATGTAAGGAGGTCATAATTAGGGAGGAGAGGGAATAATTTGTTTCCTTACCATTCTTCTTGTAGAGGGTGATTTTTGCAGTACCTTTGATGTCTTGGGGCTTGTAACCTAAAAAAAACAAACAAACACATTTAATCTTTAGAATTGATGTAGAGAAAATAAGCACACGCTGCTGCTGGAAGCGTAAACTGATATAACCTTTATGGAAAACATTTTGGTAATATTTACCAATTATAAAATATATTCACTCTGACCCAACAATTCCACATAACTTCATCCTACAAATAGTATTCATTTGTGAGAAATGACATACGTGAAAGTTTATTCACTGATGTATAAACTTTAATAGCAAAAGGTTGGACACTAACTATTCAACAATTTGGGAATATTTAAATAAGTTAGTGTGTCTTTGGAATACCATGCAAAAGAAGCAAAGAGGAAGGCTTTGTGGACTGACGTGGAATAACCACTATGATTCCATAAGTCATTAAACATGACGCAGCACAGTTTCACCTACGTTACCATTCGTGTGAAAAAGGTGAAGACCACATCCTGATATTTGCTTGTATGTCACAGCACCTCTCTACAAGGAAATACACCTGTGTGTTCCCATGCATACACGCTGTCACTGGTTATACTACTTGTTCTCAGGAGGGGAAGTCAGAGCTGACCAACTTTTATCTACAGTTTCTCCCGTTCCGATCTTTTGAATTTTGTAAACTGTCAATGAACTATCAGTCTAAGTCAAGAAGTAAAAATACGATATAGTACAAGAGAACCAAAGAAAGACTATTTCTTCATCTTTAAGTGCTTGCTTCCATGGTATTTATAACCTTTTAAAATTCTACTTAGTTCTATTTATAATTAAAACACTAAAGCATCACACAGTCCTTTACACCCACATTATGTGAGTTGGTGCTGATGACAACCCTGTGAAATAGATAGGTATCATGACTGTTCCCCCTAAAGTGAAAATGTAAGAAAATTGAGGCTCAGAGATAGACTTAAATTTGCCTGGGCTCGCAAAGCCTGACCTGACCTCAGATTCAGCTCCACACACATCATACTAACACCATTACAATTTTCCAGAATAAAAATGGCAAAGAGTAAGAAATCTAGAAGTCTGTCCCTCCATAAAAGCAATGAACAAACTGGAAACACCTGTCACTGTCATCGTCTTTAGAACTCCGGAAACTAACCCCAAAGTGGCAACCAGGGGAGTGCTTAAGTAAGAAAAACGACTGATTCTTGATAAGAACGGTGAACTCAGTGGCATTTTAGGTTACACTTTCCCATCTCTGCTCCGCAGTGACAGCCTTGAAAATAACCGCCTGCATTCCTGGTGCAGGTACCGAAGGGCGTGGAAGGGACCTCATTCACAAGGAATTCTAGTTATTTGTTCCCTGGAAGACTGGCTGGCCTTTATCTTGTCTGACTTGGAACCTGACCAGTGCTAAAGTGGTGTGATGTTGAAAACATTTATAGGCAAATGTTTTAATCGCTGCTGCCTGATGCAGTGCCAAAGAGCAGGGGAAAATATAAACTAACTAAAAATCTTGGGAGGCAAGCCAAGGGAACTAGATGCTTTGGGGAGTAAGGTCTTTGAAAAGCGCCAACATATTCCTGAGAACCTAGAAGGTCATGTGCATGCTCGGGGCTGTGCACATATTCAGGAAAGACCTGAAAAGAACCTAAGTGCTCACCTCTGGCTGACCTTTAAGCACTGTCCAAACAGGAACTAAAGTTCAGGCCAAGTTGTAAGCTGCCTGGCTGAACGCTGAAGGTGTGTCAAGCACACAATCACACAGAGCTCATCTGCAAAGACTGGGATATATTTTTGGCTCCAGGTTATCTAAGAAAATCGCTTTGCAAACACCAGCAAACCACTAGGCTAACGGAATAGAGATTTCAGCAGCCACACAAAACATAGAGACATAGGAAAATTAGTTCAGCGGCAAAGTCATTAACAAATATATAACAGCTATAACAAACAGCAACCCTGGGAGAGGGAAGAATCTGAAGTTGATCTAGGAGACATCTGTAAGAAGGTGACAGCAGAATCCATTTTTTAAGCACATATAAGACACTGTCCAGGATAGACAGTATGTTAGACCACAAAACAGGTCTCAGTCAAGCTTAAAATATCAAAATAATACAACACATGCTACATAGCCACCATGGAATAAAATTAGAAATCAATAACAAAAGGAAATTTAGAAAGCTTATGCCTAAATAACCAATGAGTCAAAGGGAAATTAGAAAATACCTTGAAATGAACAATAATGAAACACAGTATACCAAAACTTACTGGATGGAGGAAAAAGGACCCAGAGAAAAATTTACAGAAGTAAATCAGATCAGATCAGATCAGATCAGTTGCTCAGTCATGTCCGACTCTGTGACCCCTTGAATTGCAGCACGCCAGGCCTCCTTGTCCATCACCAACTCCTGGAGGTCACTCAGACTCACATCCATCGAGTCAGTGACGCCATCCAGCCATCTCCTCCTCTGTCGTCCCCTTCTCCTCTTGCCCTCAATCCCTCCAAGCATCAGAGTCTTCTCCAATGAGTCAACTCTTCGCATGAGGTGGCCAAAATACTGGAGTTTCAGCTTTAGCATCATTCCCTCCAAAGAAATCCCAGGGCTGATCTCCTTCAGAATGTCCTGGTTGGATCTCCTTGCAGTCCAAGGCACTCTCAAGAGTCTTCTCCAGCACCACAGTTCAAAAGAATCAATTCTTCGGCGCTCAGCCTTCTTCACAGTCCAGCTCTCACATCCATACATGACCACAGGAAAAACCATAGCCCTGACTAGGCAAACCTTTGTTGGCAAAGTAATGTCTCTGCTTTTGAATATGTGATCTAGGTTGGTCATAACTTTCCTTCCAAGGAGTACGCGTCTTTTAATTTCATGGCTGCAGTCACCATCTGTAGTGATTTTGGAGCCCAGAAAAATAAAGTCTGACACTGTTTCCACTGTTTCCCCATCTATTTCCCATGAAGTGATGGGACGGGATGCCATGATCTTCGTTTTCTGAATGTTGAGCTTTAAGCCAACGTTTTCACTCTCCACTTGCACTTTCATCAAGAGGCTTTTGAGTTCCTCTTCACTTTCTGCCATAAGGGTGGTGTCATCTGCATATCTGAGGTTATTGATATTTCTCCCAGCAATCTTGATTCCAGCTTGTGTTTCTTCCAGTCCAGCGTTTCTCATGATGTACTCTGCATATAAGTTAAATAAACAGGGTGACAATATGCAGCCTTGACATACTCCTTTTCCTATTTGGAACCAGTCTGTTGTTCTATGTTCAGTTCTAACTGTTGCTTCCTGACCTTCATACAAATTTCTCAAGAGGCAGATCAGCTGGTCTGGTATTCCCATCTCTTTCAGAATTTTCCACAGTTTATTGTGATCCACATAGTCAAAGGCTTTGGCATAGTCAATAAAGCAGAAATAGATGTTTTTCTGGACCTCTCTTGCTTTTTCCATGATCCAGCGGATGTTGGCAATTTGATCTCTGGTTCCTCTGCCTGTTCTAAAACCAGCTTGAACACCAGAAAGTTCATGGTTCACATATTGCTGAAGCCTGGCTTGGAGAATTTTGAGCATTACTTTATTAGCATGTGAGATGAGTGCAAGCTTACTTTAAAAAAAAACCCTCAAATTAGTAGCCTAAACTTTCCATCTTATGAAACTAAAAAAAGCCAGCCAAACTCAAAACAAGCATGAAGAAGCAAAAAATAAAGATCTGAGTTATAATAAGTCCTAGAGAAAAAAAAAAATAGAGAAAATCAATGAAACAAAAGTTGGCTCTTCAAAAAGACCAAAGAAATTGACAACCCTTTGGCTAGATTCACCAAGAAAAAAGAAAAGATTTAAATTATTAATCAAAAGTATGAGAGGGAACATTAATACAAACCTTAGAGAAATAAAAAAGATTATAATACTATTTATATGAATAATTAATATTTCAACAAATTAGATAACCTAGATGATATAAAGTCCTAGAAACACACTGACTATCAATACTGACTCAAAAAGAAACAGAAAATCTTAAATGGAGCTATAACAAGAACTTGAGTTAGTAATAAAAAAAAAATTCTTACAGAGAAAAGTCCAGGACCAGGTGACTTCACTGGTGAATTTTACCACATGTTTAAAGAAATAACACTAATCTTTCTCAAACTCTTCCAACAAATAGAAGGAGGAACCACTTTCTAACTCATTCTATAAGGCTATTATTTCCCTAATACCAAATCCAGACAAAAACATAACAAGAACAAAAAACTAAAGGCCAATATCCCTTATACAAGTTGGTGCAAAAATCCTCAACCAAATACTTAAAACTGAACACAGAGTTGCCATATGACCCAAGACATGCCCAAGAAAAATGCAAAAGAAACAAACAAAGTGAAGCAGTGATACATGCCACAACAGGGTGAGTCCTGAACATTATGCTAAGTGACAGAAGTCGTGTACACAACAGGCCACACGTTGTATGATTCTAGCTACATGAAATGTCCAGGTGGGTAAATTCATAGAGATAGAAAGTAGATGAGAGTTTGTCAGGGATCGTGGGGAGGGGAGTAGGGAGGAGTGAATGCTTAACTGGTATGAGGTTTCTTTTGGGGATGGTAAAGATATTCTGAAGTTAGATAGTGGTGATCTTGTACAACACTGTGAATTATACTAGAGATAGATACTAAAAATTACACATTTTTAAATAGTTAAAATGGAAAATTTTATGTGTGAATTTTTTCTCAATTAAAACAAAAATTTTTTCCCAAATTTAGTATGTTGTTTCTACTTGATCTGAAATCACTTTGCCTGTATATAGTGAGGGAACGCAGCCATCCATCCTGACTGTGATAGATCAATTAGCAACACCTCTACCTTACTGCCTCGGGATTCACTATTTCTTTCCTTGAATGAACTCTCCTCTCCTTGTTCCCTTTAGAATGCTATCCACCCTTCAAGGTGCAGTTCAAATGCCACTTTCTCCACATGCTCCACATTGGACACACTTTTTTCTCCTCTATGTGAGCCCCAGCCCGCTATCTGCACAACACGCATTATCTCTCTGCTGGATACACATTCCTTTATGGACAAAGTGAGTTTCCTGTACCTCTGCATCCTCCTCAAGGCCAAATGCTATGCCTGACACTCGCGATCGTCCTCAGAGATCTTTAAAGCAGTAAAGATAATTCTTCTAAAGCCTGTTCCCATTATGCATTTCCACACAAACAACTGTGCTAAGGCAAAAATTCTTTGAAGTGCAACAAATTTACACTAAATGACTTGAGGATTAGATATCCTTTCAGCATCCAATCACCATGGAAATCTCAGTCTCTAGCTATTAGATACACTGACAGCTGGACCACCCTTAAATCCAGTTCACAGGGATTAAAATGTTGACTCTCAGCATCTGTAAGAACCATTTGCCCTTAAGTACTTGAGAGAATATTAACGGAATTATCTTTATTAATATTAATGAATTATCTCTCATGATGATAGACGGAATTCAAAAACTTCAAGCAAAAAGCACCTAATTCAACAAAATGGAAATTCCACAGCACTCTGTCAGGAATGCAATTTCCACAGCGTTTACAGTCCCAAGAGTGACACTTTGTGAGAACATAACAATTCTGCTTCTAAATTACAAGCTACTTCGTGCATCACTTTGAGACATAAGAGCCTGGGCGGTCATGGTATGTGTGCATTTATTTATGTCTCATTACCCCTCGTTCAATGGTCTTCCTCCTTAGCAGCTTTTTGACACTTGGGAGTGGCTTCTTTAACAACATGCTGGCTTCATTCATTCTTCTGACTTGAGCGATTAAGAAAGATGGAACCTGGAGAAGAAACAGAGCCTGAATAGAAGGAAAACATGTGGGTTGACCCTCCCTGGTAGAGTCTGTCTTCAGTTATGTTTACTCCTTCTGGCCACTCAGTATCCAGGAACCAGGAACTGGTTCTGTCCTCATAAAGATTAGGAAAATCTATTAGGATTCCGGTTTAAAGGAAAATATGTTTGGGAGCAAGCAGCCCTGTGGAATGCGAAAGATGCCACCAGGAACCCGGGATCATGTCTTCCATCTCTCCCTGTGACTGAGGGCATTGCTCGCTCACCAGCCTTTATGTTTCCTGAGTGGGTGCCAGTGGACGCAAGAGGAATGTCCAGGTCGTCCCATTGGTACTCACCGTCCACAACATCTCCTGGTACTTGAGCATCAGACGGATGATGTGGGCAGCAGTGTTGGCTAAGAGTAATTCTTCACAGTCAGAATGTTTGCTTCTACTGAAGAAAAGATTTGGTGCCATGACGGTAGAAATGTTCCATATACTCATGCGGTTTTTTGATTCATTGGCAATGACTTTATTGAAGAATGTCATGAGGGCCTAATAAGAAGCAGCACGGGGTCACACTAGTTGTAAATCATAAAAAGGCATCGCTGATTACTGTCCTTCATTTCTATACCCATTCACCAGGCCTCTAGAAAATGGTCAGAACCACAGAATGGCTAAACATGTCACGTTTCTTCTTTAATTGCTTGAAAGTGAGAATGAGAAATGTAAAGAATTTATTCATTTCTCACTATAAATAATAGTTTGCATTTTCTTATTTTCTTTTATCTTAAGCAAGTTTGACAGATATTAAAATTAAACAATACACAAGGGAGAAAAAACACTACAGCTCAAATAAACATGAAATGCAGTTTTGTTGTGAAGGAGGAAAAGTAACTCACTCTTAATTTAAGGCAATATTGTTAAAAATATTTTCTGTTTCCTTGGGAAAGGAAAACACATTTTAAAAAACTGAGCTTTAAACAAAATAAGTTATGAAGTAAATAAGTTATGGGGATATAGCACATAGCATGATGACTATAGTCAATAATATTGTATTGCATATTTGAAAATTACTAATAGAGTAAATCTTAATACTTCTCTCAAGAAAAAAAGATTTTCTGTAATGGTGATGGAGGGTAACAAGACTTACTATGGTGATTGCTCTGCAGTGCATACTAATATCAAAACATCATGCTGTATATTTGAAATCAATATGTTATATGTCAAAAGTGAAAGTCACTCAGTCATGTCCAACTCTATGCAAACCCATGGACTGTATAGGGGTCCATCCAAACTATATAGATTCTCCAGGCCAGAACACTGGAGTGGGTAGCCGTTCCCTTCTCCAAAGGATCTTCCCAACCCAGGGATGGAACTCATGTCTCCCTCATGGCAGGCGGAGTCTTTACCATCTGAGCCACCAGGGAAGCCCCAGAATACTGGAGTGGGGAGCCAATCCCTTCTCCGGAGGATTGTATGTCAATAACTCAATAAAAAATTTAAAAACAAAGAGATTAAAAAATAAAACAATTTAAAGAATAGCAACAACAAAATGAGTATCTAATTTCTCAGTTCACAAATATGTCAGTTGAAAAGCAGAAAACTTTTATTTTGGGGGTGTCATTTTTCTGCTGCTTTTCAATTTTGGAGTGTTCAGCAGACCAAAGGGAAATGCTTATATGCAGTTGCTCTCACTATTGAAAAAAAAAAAAAACAAGCTTGATAAAAGTTTGGCTGGGCCACCAACATATAACAGTCTATCAGAACTTTCTGAAATTCACCAAGAGGGTTGAAATCCTAAAAGGAGATGCTCTTCGGTTTTCCAAGTTTGATTTCTGTACAGTATATGTAACATACGTACATACTAGTGATCACAACTACCGTTTATTTGTGGCTTAACTGAGAGCCAGGTATTATTTTTAGTACTTTACATACATCCACTCATTTCATCATCACCCCAAACCCTGGGAAATAGGTATTATTATTTAATATTGTTTTATAGTTACAGAAAGTAAGGTGGGGAGCGACTGAGCAGCTTTGTCCAGTGTTAACATAAGTAAATGGCAGAGCCAGGATTTGCCCAGAGAAGCCTAACTCCTCAGCCAGAGCTCTTGATTTGCACAACACACTAGACATTGCTACATCCTTGGTGATATGAAAGGGGAGATGACATTTTGACCCAGATATCAGATACCAAATTAATTTTTTTGGAAAGAAAAAAATTGTTCAGATAAAGGAATGAAAACAAAGCTACTAAATTTCTAGCTTTAAAAAATTACCAAATTGTACTAGAAACAGACATTTGTATGCCTCTGCCTATTCTTCGTCTTGGGTGGAGGATGTAATACAATTGGCAGATGGTTTCACCAGTGAGGAGAAAAGGTCCTCACCAAGCTGAAATGTCTGATAGGAGGCAGCATGAAGGATCAGCTTTGTTTTCAGCATCGTGTTTACTGGCCCCCAAATGACAGGCTCTTTTCAATTCATCCTCACCTCAATTCACTTAAAAAAGCCTGAGCACCTGCTGTACATATAACTGATTTCCTACTGTATGCAGAATCAGGATCAAAATAGCAACAGAAACCCTGATCTTTGCAAACATAAAGAACTGAATCTGAATAAAGAAAATAAAGAAAAGGAGGAATATTTTGGATGGAGACCTATGGAATATAATTCTATGAAATGTTCTAATGTTCTAATAAAGGAGAAATAACTTTTCTCAGCTTAATTTTCTTAATCTGGAAAAGGTCAAGGTCCAATCAGGAGATCTCTAAAAACCTGATTCTATCATTCTTTAAATTGAATTGTGGTAAGACATGAACATTCTAGAAACTTCATTTAAATCAGGGTTTCATTTACTTCTGCTGTTATTCCATTTAAGCCTTCCATCTTGGCTTCTTCCTACTCCTAATCCTAGCCCAGTGCCTGGCACATCATAGACACTCAGTCTCTCTTAATAGATTGAATGAATGAATGAAACAGAAACGTTCAAAGATTCTGGGACTCATATTCTTTCCTGGCTTCCTCTGGAGAACAGGAGTGGGTGTCAGGAAAGGCAAAAGGCTAGCTGCAGGCTCGACTGGTTGATAAAAGTTTGGCTGGGCCACCAACGTATAAATGTCTATCAGAACTTTCTGAAATTCACCAAGAAGGTTGAATTCCTAAAAGGGGATGCTCTTTGGTTTTCTAAGTTTGAATTGTGTACAGTATATGTGACATACACACAGTTTTTATTTTTCCACCTGGGCCGTTTCTTCTGACCAGTAAGAGTTGACGGCAGACCGTGAGGTTGATACAACCTACCTGGGCTGTGTCCCTGTTGGCATCAGGCAGTGCCATGACCATGAGGTGTAAGGCTTGAAACTGTACTCGGATGTGAGGCCCTCCTGACAAGAAAACAGAAATACCCACGTGTTGAATAACGCTAACGCATCCTGACGCATCTCTTGCTAACACTGAGTGGCACAGGAGGGCCCTGACAGCTTTCAGTGGTAAAGACTTGGGTTTTGTGACCAAGAACCTGAGTCTGTTCACTTGGACAGGAGACGGGCTCTATCAACTCCTTTTTAGCATCCCAGAACGCCAGTGCTGGGGCAGGTGGCCAATGAGACCCTCAAAATAATTCTGGATCAGTGTGACACTTCCCTTTTCAAAGCATTTGCACAGACCTTGCTTTTACTTTGATGCTATAAACAGTTGGCCTAAGGCTCGATTCAAGACAACATAAATCTTATTTCCACATAATGAGGCAGCCAGACACAATTATTAGGAACACAGATTCTAGAATCAGATTCAAACTCTGCATCAACTACTAAGTCCCTGAGTGACCTTGGGCAAGCTATTCAACCCCTATGCTTCTAGCTTATCACCTGTAAAATGGGGATTGTCATCATTCCTACCTCACTGGGCCCTTACCAAGGTTAAACGAGTTAATGCATAGTTTACATCAGTGCCTGCACAGTTACCTCTGTAGGTGTCATTATGATCAGCGACACTGACTTCAGATCTTAAAGAGATGTGGATGGAAAGCGAAGTGAAAGTCGCTCAGTCGTGTCTGACTCTTTGCAACCCCATGGACTATACAGGCCAGAATACTGGAGTGGGCAGCCTTTCCCTTCTAAAGGGGATCTTCCCAACCCAGGGATTGAACCCAGGTCTCCCGCATTGTGGGCAAGTTCTTCACCAGCTGAGCCACAAGGGAAGGTGACCACAGCTGGATCGCTGGAGATTCTTGACTATTTTATTCCTCGGCAGTGACAGAAGGTGTCGCCAGAGAGTTGGCATCCTACTCCTGTGTGCTCTCAATACTGGCTCTTTCCCGGTTTTGGGGAAAGGATTTTAGGAAAATCCATCCAACAATGGGATAATCCACAACCAGCTGTGCTGAAAATGTTGGGTAAGCTGGAGCATCCGGCTTTGCCCGGTTCTCTCTGTTTTCTCCCCACAGTGGTCTCTTGGTGGGGAGGCCCTGGAGGGAAGTGTGCAGTTCTATAATCCCTGGGGAGCTCTCAAGTTGCAGGAAAATCCATCAATTTACGGCTCAGTGGATAAAGGCAGTCAGCTGCCTACAGTTACTTGGCTTTACAGTAGTGGAAACACTCTTGTGACAAGTTCCTAGGTCACAGGAGGTCTTGGGCACCCAAGTTAGGAGTGGATGACTGATGTGAGTAACCACAAAATGAAGGAACAGTTGGCGGGAGTATTTATAGGCTCATGTCATATTGCCCAGCAAATCCCCATGTGGATTTTTAAAAATTTATGTCAGATTTGTAAACAAAAATGACACAGTTTCAGGTTGTTTTTAAAAATGGCTAATGCATGCTGACATGAGTTTTCTGAATCACAGGCACCATCAGGAGCATGTTTCAGCATAAATGTTTGGGGACAGAGAAGACATGATTTTAACGCATATCTTCCAGGCTATAGGCTGTCTATAATTTTCTAATGCAACCCAGAAAACCTCTGGAGGAAAACAACAGATGCAAATGCAGGCCCTGTATTTCCATCAATTCCAGATAAATTATGAAATCGCCTTTAAGATTAAAAATCTAAACTGGCAAATAATCCATTTTCATTTCCCTAGGAAACCTGGCCCTGCATGGCTTTGTGGTTAATCGTTTTGCAGTTAATTCATTTATGGCATCCTAGTTGAGTCTTTTTTTCCCCCTGCCCTGAGGTCATTATTTTCCCAGAAAGTTATTAAAGTTTTCATGAAAGTATCTAAGGTTTGAGTGATCAACTATTAGTCTTCTAATTTTATGGGAAATTTTTGGACCAAGTTTGAAAAGAGAAAATACAAAGTGGAAAAGACTATATTTTAGAGTAAAACTAGGGGTGGCTTAAACACACAGATGTCCACTGTTCTTCCCTTCAGAAATCTCTTTAAAACTAGAGCTTATCCCAGGTGGGAAAAAGGCCATTTTCCGTGCTGGTCACAGCCCAGAACTGTGGGTTCCCTGCAGGGTTGGCTGGTAGCAGATTAATCACTGCAATCTAGTATTTTCCACTTTCAAAGTCACATAGAGAAACCTGGACCCTCCTGTGAACCTTCTCAGGATCTTTTCCAGATTCTCTCCCTTCCCTGAAGCACACTGGCTTCAACATCTGAATAGAGGTATGAAGAATAACTAAATATGATTTCCTTCTTAAACACAATTCTCTGAACAGGTCTTGTATGGGAGACTGATTCCACCTCGCATAATCTCCTGAGACCAAAAAAAAAAAAAAAAACTAGAACAAAAAAATCCCTCTGTGGCACCATTTGTTTTGATGAACTGTTCAGTATATAAGCTGCAGATCAAGGTGAAGCTAAGACTTCTGCAGCCCATCTTCCAGGACAGCAAACTTTACAGAAGCTCCTGTGTCTCTGACTTACAAACAAAGAGGTTCTGCTTCTGCCATGGCTGAGTAAGCTCCTTGCCAATCAACTCTCCTTAAGATAACTATAAACTCTGGGCAAAGTACAAAAAGCAACCACACAAGGCAGTGGAGAATGAACAAAAGCAGGCAGATTCAGGACAGGACCGGACACTTAGGGAATAGTGGAGGGAGAGTGTCTAATTGCCTGGCTTTTAGACTGAAGTCAGGCCATAGAGAGCACGGCATAAGGTGGCTAAAATTCCAAAAGAAAGCCCCAGTCTTTCTGGCCTGAACAATGAGAGGGCGGGGTTCAGGATGACCACGCTGGGGAGTTATGGGGAATCCCAGAAAGGTCAAAAGGTAGAAGGCCCCGATTCTGGTTTAAAATCCACCCAAATCTTGGCTTACCCCATAAATCATGCATATGTGGAGTAGCACAGGTAAAGATTAAATAACAAACTGTCTGCTTAAATACAAACAAAAAGCAAAACCAACCAAAAAATCCCATTCTCTGGAGAAATATTACAGAGTACAGGGTCTCCAAAAAAAAGCCACCATATTACAGATACAGTTTAAAAGTTACTTGACATAAACAATGGCCCATTTTCAAGAGAAGAGACAAATCAACAGAGACCAACCTTCAGATGACCCAGATGTTAAAACTAGTTATGAAGTAGCTATCATACTGCCAGAACTAGTAAAGTAGTTATCATATTGATAACTATGCTCAAGGATGTGAAGGAAAATATGCTTACAGTGAATGAAAAGACAGGCAAGGTCAGTAAATAGAAAATACGTATAAAGTAGCCACGGGAAATTCTAGAACTGGGAATATATTGGGTTGGCCAAAAACTTTGTTCAGATTTCTATAAGATGTTATGGAAAAAACCTGAACTAACTTTTTGGCCAACTCAATACAATATCTGAAATTAAAAAAAAAAAAAAAGAAGAAGAAGGAGGAAATAGTTCTCTCGGTCATAAAACAAAAATGCTACATCTTACAAAGAACAGGGACATTGGTCACAGCATGTTAAATTAAAGCTTAGAAAAGGCTCGAATCATAATCTCTTCTCTGAAGACATAAAGGATTGTTTTATGAATCTGGTTTAGCTAAACATTTTAAAGATTGAGAACCAACTAATTTTCAGGACAAGTTTTGTCAAAAAACTTCGCATGTTGTTATTATTTTCTTTCATTGTGGTTTTAAGGATTTGATGGTTCTGGCCAACCTGCCCAAGGTTGTAAACTGGCAGATACCGATAATACTTGTTATGCTCATGTACTGTTTTAAAATGTCAGTTTTTGGCTCACATTCTCAAATTACTAATAAGACTTTCATCATTAAAGCCTGGATTTTGGCTTTCACTCCTGTGTGGTAACCTCTTCCAGAACTGAGCAGTGGCCAACCCCTTGATATGGATATATCTTCTCAATCCGGCCATGGTCTCTTTCTGTCCGTACAGAGTCACCATTTACTTAGCAAGCTTATACATATGTAGGCTGTGAACCCTGAATTCCTCAGGTTAGTAGTCAAAGCCCACACTATGTAACACCTTTCCACTTTTCTAAATTTCTCTCGTCACACCTTCTTGAATATTCAACCCTTAGGATGAAATTACTTTCTTACTGCCAAATACAACACATGCTATCCAGTTTCTATACTTTTTTTATCCAAGTACCTCAGCTAAGGGCTTCCCAGGTGGTGCTAATGGTAAAGAACCCACTTGCCAATGCAAGAGACCTAAGAGACACAGGTTCAGATCCCTGGGTCAGGAAGATCCTCTATGGAGGGCAGGGCAACCCACTCTAGCATTTTTGCCTGGGAAATTCCATGGACAGAGAAGCCTGTTGGGCTACAGTCCATGGGGTTGCAATGGGGTTGCAAAGAGTTGGACATAACTGAAGCAACTTAGCATGTATGCATGCATGCGTCTCAGCTAAGGCGTCATCTATGTGACTTCATAAGTTTCAGAAACACTATGCAATATAGTAATTTTCAGAGACAAAACACTTTCTTGTTTCATGCTACATCTCGGATCTAGGACACTGGATTTAAAGAAGGGAGAGATCTTCTGTTTTTTGAGGACTATTATATACCAGTCACTGTCTTAGATGTCTTCATTCAATATTCACAACAACTTTGACAAGTAGTTATTATCTGTAATCTACAGGGGCAGCCATAAAGCTCAGAAAGGCTGACTGCATAGTTAACAGATGTTTGAGCAGAATTCATATCTCAAGACCTTAGTCCTTCTACAACTCTCTCTGCCTTTTAATGATTATGAAAAGTCACTCAGTCATATCCAACTCTTTGCAATCCCATGGACTGTAGCCCACCAGTCTCCTCTGTCCATGAAATTCTCCAGGCAAGAATACTGGAGAGGGTGGCCATTCCTTCCTTCAGGGGATCTTCCTGACCCAGGGATCGAACCAGGATTTCTTGCATTGCAGGCAGATTCTTTATCATCTGAGCCACCATTATAAAACCCTCTAAATCCTAATGACCAGACTTTAAATATAAACATGCAAAGAGATGACAGTTTACCATCAAACTCAGTACTTCACCAAGCATTACCAGGAAAGAGCAAATGTATACACTTATGATCACATCTGATTATGCATCTTTATTCTGATCTGTGCCACTTCCTTGACCTTGTATCTTATCCATTCACATGTAACTTCTTCCACCTACTTTCCATTAGTGTGATGAAGGCAGGTATATATTCCACGGGAAAGAGAGAGGTGGGCAGTTCTCTGAAAAAGGCTTTCAGCATTACTGCAGCTTCTCTGTGGCACATTTTCTCCCATTTAAACTTGTCAGCATTAAACTTGGCATCCAGTTCTTCACGGTATTGCTGAAAATCAAGGAAAACAGTGAGTTTACAACCTGGTCCCCCTCTCTTCCCCTTTAAAAACTGTCATTACACAAACTATTTTTGTAATTAGATTGAAATGCCAGTATCTACTAAGCTCTTCTTTTGCAACACGATTGAAGAACTGAAATAGATCTTTCTGAATGTATTTTTTAAAAAAACATTCTCTAAACTCCTTTTAGAATAATGCTAATCTTAAAGTAATTTGCCATCTGTACAAATACAAAAGTTCTTTACTCAGATCATAGCTTCATTTATATCATTTTGGCAGAATACTGTCTATCCCCACATGATAAATGCACTGCTAGATTTTGACAAAGCCTCTATTTCTGTTTCCCCCCCAATGATTCCTTCCTTCTGCCACCTCATCTTGTATTAATATTTCTAAATTCAATGAAGGATGTATGCCTCTTGGCTGGTTTACATACAGAATGAAAACTAACCCAATAAAGGAACTCTGACCTCACTGCAACATGCACACCCATGACATCTTCCTGGAACAAATACAGACGTTTCATGCCAAGATGGACACATGTCTTCCACATGCCTGCATGCTTGCCCTGCATGCTTGTTCCAAACCTTTGTAAGGTTTGGAACACTGTGTTAATACTTTTTAAAAAATCACTAAATGTCCTTAAGTTGATTTGGGTTATCCATTTTAGATTATTAATTCATTTGATGGCCAGTACCCCTGGGGCATTCTATTGCTCCCTGAACTACAGAGTTTACCAATAACACCAGGCAGTTATAGTCAGTTCCCCAACTGACAATAACTGCTTCAAAAAGGATACTTTAAAAAAGAAAACTGAAAAATCCTTAAGGCCTTTGCTTTATTCTCATGAGAAACCTAAGTCTTCCAGCGTTGAACGTGCAAGAGAAGCTAGAGGATGACAAGGTGATTTATCTTCTCTGGTGGCCGGGTGGAAAAGTGATCTGATGGGGGGGAGGCAGGTGAGGGGCTCGGTGCTGGTGGGGATCAGGCTGGGGAAACGGAAAGCAGCCACTGGCATTTGTGGTGACAGATAATCAGCGACTAACCTGGGTGAGCAGTTGCAGGACAGGAAGAAGAGGCGGCATTTAAGAAACGCCCAGGAGGGAAAATTCTCAAGGAGCAGCGATGGGTTGAATATGAGACTCAGAGGGAGAAATAAAAGAACAAGGTGGCCCTCAGATTGCAGGCTGGGATAATGGGCAGAAGGAGGTGCTGTTGACAAGAAGTGGAAGGGGAGGAGCCAACGTTTCCCTGTCCCACTGCCCAGGACCCAAGGGGAAACTGGTTTTCAGGAAGCACTGGCAAGAGCCGGATAATTCAGATCCATTTCCACAGACCTATGCCACAAGAGGCTGGCTGAAACACTAGGTGACTGTTGTTGAAACCTTCCAGTGCTTCCCTGTCACCTATGGGGAAACATGGCCCCAGGATCAAGGGCAGGCTCTAGAACCACACTCATTAAAAAAAATTTTTTTTTTTTACTGTGGTAAAAGTCACATAATATAAAACACATTATTTTAACCACATTTAACTGTGCAGTTCTGTGGCACTAACTACATTCACATCATTGTGCAACCCTTACCATCACCCACCTTCCTAATGTTTCATCTTCTTAAACCGAAACTCTGTCCCCAGTAGACACTAAGTCCCCTGCTCCCTGCCCTATCTTCCAACTGCCCCTCCTGCAAACCTCGGCATCTACCAAGGTACTTTCTGATTCTAGGAATCTGACTCTTAGGTATCTCGTATAAGTGGAATCAAGCAGTATTTGTCTGCACCTATTGTATACTGGAATGCATTTTTAAGGTATAACCACATTCTTTAGGTGTTTATCCTAGTTCCCCAACGGTCTAGTTGAAGGCCTGTGAAGTTTCCCACTGCATAACAGGGATATTCAAACAACCTTGCAGAGATTAAACTGGATAACACAGAGCTCAGGGGGCGGGGCATGCACACAGAGAGCACTCAGTAAGTGCTGGCTGCATTTACCCTCCCTCGTCTCTGCTACAACCTCTAGTGTTGTTACTATTGGAAACCTATGTGTATGTGGAGTGCTATTCGGGGAATAATAGCACCTCGTTCTGTCTAGAGGGCCAACAGAAAGGAGGGGAAGGACTCCCTCCCTGAGTTTGGAGCAGAGCACAGCGGAAGCTGGTGCAGAGCTCCACGGTGTCCTAAACAAGGGACCGGATGAACCAGGGGCCGACTCTTCCTCACCAGAGAAGGGTGGATGTTTAAACTGTTAAAGAGGACGCTAGGCAAGGATCAGGAGCCAGGTCTTTAAACCTCGTCTGAGCAAATATCCAACCCGCTTCTCCTCCTGAGGTAATTTTACAAAAATGCAAATAACCCTCCTTCAGCCTCAAAAAACCAGTTCAGGGTGGGAAATCAGCAGACCAGGTAACATCCTCACAAAACATTTAGAGCAGCCTCTGAATAATTGAAACGAGTCAATGGAAAAGAAAGCCATGCACGTCAAAGCAGTCTGCTTTCTTCCATAAAATATATTCCCCGGTGTTTGGCTCAAATTTCTGTCATTTGTGGAAAAGAAAATTACTGGAAACACCGAGCCATTAAATTGGTTCCAAATGACCCAAGGCCTCACGTCCAGGATGGGCTTGGCGGTTGGTGCCCTGAGAGGCTAAACCCGCAGCTTCCCCCAGGGATGCTTCCCTGTGAGTCTAACCAGGCTCTGAAAGTACAACCCACAGTGATACCTGAGGGTTAGTCAGCTACTTGGCACAACTTGACGATAATTATGAGGGAGTTTTTTTTTTAACTTTCTTTCCCCAAGCACATTTCTAGAAAAAAATAGTCTAACTGATGAAAACATTTTTTTAAGTTTCAAGTTTGAACAAAGGGAAGAAATAAAGACCCCTTGGCTGTATCAAGTTGCAATGCCTTTCTAACTGCAGTATTCCCTTGTTTCTGTTCACTGACCCAGCGTTCTTCCACACTGGCTTTCCTGGAGCTTAAACCACGAAAACATCTGGAATACATTTTTCGGACGGACAAGAAATGGAATAAATAGGCTGAAACTACATAAAACCGATTAAGGGCCAAAGGGACTTTTACCTAATGTGGTTCAGGAATGCATGCGTCTATTAGAGCACGTTAAGGGAATTACTGGCCTTTGATAAGTGCTTTTCAGTCAAAGATTAGCTAGAGAAAAACAACGTGTGCTATGATGTTAAACTTCATACACAGAAGAAACATTGTGTAATGTTTTCTCCTTTGAATTATTTTCAAAAATAGAAAATTTAAATCATATCCATTATGCTCCCACTCTTCCCTACTAACGCATGCACACATACATACACACAGAATAAGTCAGTAAGAACATGTACAAATACAGCTTCCTTATTATGGAGGAAAGTTTAGAGGGATGGAGTCTGATTTGGTTTAGGAAACTTGTTCTCCTGACTTCATTTTGGTTCTCTGACTCTACAGATATAACCACAAAGACTTAACCAAGAAGTGATAGCTTTTGTTCTCAGATTTAGGACATATTTATTTAGAAGTATATGTAAAAACTGTTCCTGTGAGAAGCTGAAACAAAAACCAGATCCCATTTAGCAAGTATTAACCTTAAGGAGCCATTAAAAATTTTCCTGCATTTCAAGTGAACCTGTGCCAGGATTTAGTAATCTCTACTCCCAAAGAAGTCACGGGTCTTAGAGACATGCAGTGACAAAGTGTGGACCACCATTCAGGTCTCCCTTCAAAACAGAACTGGCTGTTCATCTGCAAAAACTCCAGGTGGATGACTCCCCAGCTGCTGGCACCTTCTGCTCAGCCTCAGGCCCTTCCCCAGGGTGGGGGCTGACAGGGCACAGGGTGATAGTCCCGCCTACACCTGGTCTGAGGCTCGACACCCCCAAGTCCGCCTCCTCTGACCCTCGATCCTTGAGAAGCAAGGTCCCCCTATAACCCTCTTCTCCTCCTAACTTGGTCCCAGCACCTGCCTTCTGGAGCTTCCAATAGATACAGCCTATTGATTCTCAGTTTCCACCTTG
Organism: Tragelaphus eurycerus; assembly: GCA_935064755.1. Classification (NCBI taxonomy): domain Eukaryota; kingdom Metazoa; phylum Chordata; class Mammalia; order Artiodactyla; family Bovidae; genus Tragelaphus; species Tragelaphus eurycerus. Next base: position 23,857,708 of record CAKXYN010000023.1, read on the forward strand.
AAAAATATCTCCTCATACTTCTATATAAGACTGAAATTTCTGATACAAATACAATCTCCCAAAGCACGTGCCAAAATGAATTAGGGAAGAGATGCTTTCCCGCCCCTACACAATTCCTTTTAATAGTTCTGAACACAGTCAAGTTCCCTTTTCTCTCTCCCTGAGGTTTTTTTTCCTCAAGGATTCATTATTGACAACTGCTCATGTCTCCAGGTCCACCCGCCAGGGAGTGACCCAGGGCAGAGAGGGACTCTTCATCTGTGCTCCGGCAGAGCAAGTGGGATGTCTTGCTGGCATCTGATGAGCAAAGCTTCCCTTTAATTCTTTTCTTTGCTGAACTGAAGACTTAGCCTCCATACAGAGGGAAGAAAGTAAAGGAATTCCCACTGCACGGTGGTTTTAGATGTAGACGCTAACATTACCTTAAATGGAACTGGGGTTTCAGAACTGCTGAGGGAGTATTTTAGTGGTTACAGCCATTCCTACAAATTCCTATAAGGATGTCCATTAAAAGGAAAGCCAGAGACTGTTTCTATGTTTAAAACAACTGACAATAGATACCAGGGGTCATCTAATATTGGCTGAGTGAATTCTACGATGGAGAGTAACAAAAAAATTGAAGTGTTTAACCCCCAAAATAATGATGGGACAAGACAAGCAGCGGTTTCTGAGAGTGAATTGATGTGTTCTTTCACTGTTGTTTGCTTTTAATTGTGTTGTTGTAATTTAAAAGAACACACAACTCAGGTTCATGGAATAATATTTAGTCATAGGTGTTGAGGAATGCTCTACAGCGCCAAGTGATAGAATCAGAAATGATGATAACACCACAGAGGATGCCTGAGTGAACTGATCTAGCTAGTTGAGATCTCTAACGAGGAAGAGAGACAATGTGTGGTACCTTGACTTTGGCAGTACATCCTGAAAGTCGAAAGATCCCTTCGGATTCCAGACCCGATTCCTCAACTTTCTCAAAGAACTAGAAAGCAATGATATAAGACAGAAATAAATACCTCCATATGATTATGAGCACTTAAGATAACAACGATGATGAAAATGATACATTACCATGCATACAGACATGCCGGGTACTTGAATGCCTAATTGAACATTCACACTCTCCCAGGAGGTCAACACTAGCCTCCGATTGGCAAATGAGGAAATAGACACTTAGGGTTGTTTTTCACTTTCCCAGGGTCATCCTCAAAAGTGACCGCACTAACTCTGTTCTTAACCACGAAAGCACACTGTCCCTTAAATATTTTAACATCTGATTACTGTATCTTTCTGCAAGTCAACCAGTAAGCCAGTTCAGTTGCTCAGTCGTGTCCGACTCTTTGCGACCCCATGGACTGTGCCACATCAGGCTTCCCTGTCCATCACCAACTCTCAGAGCTTGCTCAAATTCATGTCCATTGAGTCAGCATCACCAACCAGTAAGAAAAGACCCTAAATTACTATCATTAGTTACTCTATTCTAGCTAAGACACTGTGCATGCATGCATGCAGGCTCAGTTGTGTCCAACTCTCTGTGACACGTCCATGGAATTTTCCCAGGCAGTAACACCGGAATGGGCTATCATTTTCCTTCTCCAGGGGATCTTCCTGACCCAGGGATTGTGCCTGTGTCTCTTGCATCTAACCTGCACTGGCAGGGGAGTTCTTTACCACTGCACCACCAGGGAAGCCCAAGACACTGTGCTGCTGCTGCTGCTAAGTCGCTTCAGTCGTGTCCGACTCTGTGCGACCCCACGGGCTTCTCAAAATCTGACCAAGGAATTAGAAATTGTAAAGGCTTATCTGTCTCATGGTAACAGTGATGCTTTACTATTAAATAATAATAAACACTAATACTGATTGTGCACTTAGGGTGTGTCAGACAACATTCTCAGCACTTTACATATATTAATGCACGTGACCCTCACGGTAATTCTGTGGTGTCCCCATTCTATAGCTGAAGAGACTGAGGCATGGGAGGGGTAAAAATTTGCCCATGTTCACACAGCAAGAGCAGGATTCCGAGTCTCTGCTATTTTCCCTTCGAGAAATGATGATGCCTGGAACTAAGGCAGCTCCTGCAGGTATGAAGAGAAGTAAGTATTTAGGGAGAAGAGACTTATTCCTGAGAAAAGCCTCTCTCCACACCACCTCCAGCTGTCTTACAAGAGCACCGCTAACCTCAGCAGTACCCAGAGTAAGCCTCAACTGGGGAGTTAGTATGAGACGAACCAGGCAGTATACGGTACACCTTCCTTGTGCTAGGCTTCTATACCTATGTAATAATACAAACATGTGTTGAATCTTCTCAGATTTTTATGTATTTTCTTCAGACTGTGTCCTCTTCCGAGAGGAAAAAGGGCACAATAATGGTTCAAAGCAAGGATGGAAAGGATATCTTAGAGTCACCATGGACTTGCTCCCCTTTGCATCTATCTCTTGCTGGCTGTGTTTCTGGGCATGTTATCTCACCCTCTGATGCCTCCGTTGCCTCACCAGTAGAAAGGAGATGACCATAGTGACCTCCTGGGGCTCAGTGATGGTCAGATGTGACAGGACACAGAGATCACACGTGGCCCAGTGAAGGGAGGCGCCCTGGGGATGCACACCCTGGGCAGGCCCTGGCATCCTCTGGACCCCTGTTGCCATCCTCCCGAGCCTATGGGCGGCCAGTCAGTCACCCGACTGGAGGAGTAGCTAGTTTGAGGTACTGGCACCCAAACTGAGGAAGACAGAAAAGAGAATTGCTGTTGTGAATAAATTATGTGTCTTCTGTCAGTATTTTCACATATCATTTAAAAACTGAATTAAGAGACTTCCCTGAAGGTCCAGTGGTTAAGACTCCGTGCTTCCAATGCAGAGGGCGCAGGTTTGATCCCTGGTAAGGGAACTAATATCCCACATGCCACAGGGCACAGTCAAAAAAAAAAAAACCAAAAAAACTGAATTTAAAATTCAACAAGATTTGTACTTAGGGCTTGGAATTTTACTTGTACCACTGGATATCCCTGTTGAATAAACCAGTGTAAATTGTCGGGTATAAAAGGCGGGGCTTTAAAAGTAAATGAGCCATCTGCCAGTGAGGGTCACCGAGACAACTGTATTGTTCAGACATCATTTTCACAACTTCCTAAGCCAGAAATCTTCTTTGTTGCAACATATACTTTCCCAGGCACTCTGAAAACACCACCAGAATAAGCCAGTTTCTAGACTTTATTTAGCTTTGTCTGGAAAATTCATTTAAACAGTAATTCACATACATTGTAAAACATCCAACCTGTGATGTATCTCAGCAAATACTTGTAAGATTAATAAATGGACTATTAGTAATTAGTAGTTATCTTTTATCCAGGAGAGAATAATCATATATACACACACAAACACATACATACACACACAAACACATACATACACACAAATAACATCTTGTACATCCGAACAAATGTAACGGAAGGAAGCCATGTGACAGTATCTGTGTCTATAACCTGACACTTTCTGGCTGGACAACGCAACAGGGGTTCTTAGCAAGGCAAACACACCCCGGTGCCTTAGATGTCACGTGGATGCAAGAAGGGAAGCCGAAAGTCACAGAAACCCTGAGTCCTAAAGGGGCCTTCGTGTCTTTAGATCTAAGAATATTCATCGGTGGGTTTCTGAATAGCATGCTACAAGCACAGAGCTCTATGAACTCCCCAGTTATGTACACCGAACTCACCTTTTGTAACACAAGGGGAACTTTGACCCCAGAGTCTTTCCTTCGGTCATTTTCTAGCAGGACTGTGAGGGGAACTCCAAAAATCCCACTGTCTTCATTGTAAAACAGCAGGGAGAGAAAAAAAAGTCAGAAAAGCACTGTCTTATTCCCATGTGTCTAAATGTTAGACTCAGAGTAAGTCTCAGTACCTCGTCCTTTGACTTTCTCCGTTTTGTTTCTTTTCAGCTGAATTCGAAAGGCGTCAAAAAAGGCCGTCAATTCAATCAGAGAGAGATGGCGGATTTTCTTCATGTCTTCCGCAGACAGATCTTCTGCTTTGGTTAGGCCAAATCTGGTTTTCTGAACAACAAATTTCTAAAATACATATTGAGGATATTTATTTTTTTATGGCAAAGGAAAATTATTATACCTTCATTCAAAGGAGACCTGGACCTTCCAAATCTATATAGCCTTACATGCTTGCTATTCACAAAAAAAAGATATCTGAGGCGTGTGCTGTGCCACAGAAAGGTCATGAATATGACTGTTAGAACCTCTGATGATCACAACTACTCTAAACCAAACACAAAACAGTCACCTGAAGTATGTTATAATATCATAATCACAACTGTGATGTAAAGAGTGCAGCTAATTCCCCTATTGAAACTGACTGCACGTGCTTCTTGAGACAATAGCCATTCTATCTTAAATGTCAAATTTAGGTAATCAAAAATATCCTTAAAAAAGCAAAATGCACAGGAAGTGCCAAATAATCCTACTCTCATTTTGAAAACAATGCCATTGCTATATTCGCCATTTCCAAGTTTTACTTACAGGTAAAACATAGTCTTCTTTCTTAAAATCTAACTTCTTAAATCTGTTCCTTTTTGGAGCCTGTGTTAGCTTTTCTGAATATGATACTTCAAAGGACAGCTCTTCAGCTTCTACCGGAATGTTTTTTTCCAGATATTCATCATCTAAAGAACAAAGGATTTGGAATATTTAATATGCCATTTAATTGATCAATACCATTGACTGTAAAATAAGCATAAAATATTGATGAGTTAATCCACAAGCACGTTAAAATGTTTACATCCCTGGAAAAGCATCAGACTTACCCAGAATGATCTCGGTTAAACAATTAATGTAGTGTCATCAGACTTCCATATGAACAAGCTTCTACAATCGTTATGCGAACTTCCTATTTAATCTGATATTTTTAATTTTAGAGGTTAATGTCTCATGAAAAGCACTGAAGATTATTAGATTACTAGAAAGTCCATAACGGAATGTTTCTATGTACTTTTATGCAACGATGTCTATCCATACTCAACACTGCTGCTACTGGGGAAGCAAAAGCTTAAAGCAGAAGGAGGAAGGGTGGAGGTCCCACAGAAAAGTTCTGCCTACTTTCACTCCTCTTGAATTTTATCCCAAACTGTGGAACTATGCCACTTCAAATTTGTTCCAATCCAGTTTGCCCTTCACTGTGAGATTTGTTCAGGTGAATTAATCCTGATTCCTGTGACTCTGTCCTGGTTTTCTGGTCTTGGATGGAGATGAATGGGTGACAAATCCTGTCCCCTATACCTGTTTCTCTCAAGTTTGAAATTAAGACAATAGATTCCTTACCAAAAGGAAGGGAAATCACTTGAGGAATCCTAAATCTGATTTTTGACTGAGAGTCTGGCTTGCCATCTTGTTTTATTGCCTGGCAAAATTGTTCATATGTCATGAAAAGAATTATTTGACGACAAAAAAAGAACTCATCAGCTTTACCCTCTTCTATATTAAATCGTTGTCCAACTCTTTGCAATGTCATGGACTGTAGCCCACTAGACTCCTCTGTCCATGGGATTTTTCAGCCAGAATACTGGAGTGGGTTGTCATTTTCTTCTCCAGAGGATCTTCCTGACCTGGGGATCGAACCTGCATCTCCTGCATTGGCAGGGAGATTCTTTACCACTGACCTTGGAAGCCCACCCCCTCTTCTAAAAATAGTAACTAAAAGAAAGCCAAATAGAACAAAAGGAGCAACAGACAGAAATGATAGAAGATCCTGCTGCTGCTAAGTCACTTCAGTTGTGTCCGACTCTGTGCGACCCCATAGACAGCAGCCCACCAGGCTCCCCCGTCCCTGGGATTCTCCAGGCAAGAACACTGGAGTGGGTTGCCATTTCCTTCTCCAATGCAGCAAAGTGAAAAGTGAAAGGGAAGTTGCCCAGTCGTGTCTGACTCTTAGCGACCCCATGGACTGCAGCCCACCAGGCTCCTCCGTCCATGGGATTTTCCAGGCAAGAGTACTGGAGTGGGGTGCCATTGCCTTCAGTTTATCTCAATTAAAAGTTTAGTGGAGAAATTTGTAAATCAACAGATCTAAAATTCTAAAAAATAATATTTATTTAAAACACAATAAATGGATACAGTAAGGACTCAGAAAATAACAAGGCAAAGTTATGATTTTTACACATGATTCAGAGGCTTGCATTCAAATCAGAGTAACAGTTAACTGTTACATAAGACTCTAACTACTTGTTCTTCTTTTTTAATATTTATTTGGCTGTGTCGACTCAACTCGTGGCATGCAGGATCTTTCATTGCGGAGTGCGAGTGCAGTAGCTGCGGCACGTGGCATGTGGGATCTTAGTTTCTAGACCAGGGGGTCAAACCTGCGTCCACTGCATTGCAAGGTGGATTCTTAACCACTGGACCACCAGGGAAGTCCCAAGACTCTAAATTCTTAAGGATCTATGGGCAGATTCTTTGGACAGTGGTGATTATATAGGCTGATGCGCCAAATCACTGGACTACTCCAAGTGGACTTTTAACTCTCGGTACGATTCGAACTGAATAACAACACGGCAGCAAACAGAATGATGTGGAATAATTTATGGTAAATCCATTATCTTTAATTTGTTTTGATAACGGTTTTATTAAAATGTAATCCACATGCCCAACAATTACTTATTTGAAGTGCACAGTCAATGATTTTTAGTATATTTGCAGCATTGTGCAACCATCGATCAATGTTAGAACATTTCATCACCTCAACTTATTTGAATTTTGAAGCAAACGCTTCAAATATGGAGCTCTGTTGTGCCTGAGAGGAGCGTGTATCTTTAGGGGGACCTTTGGGGAACCACAAAACTGTGGCCTAAAGGGGACCTGTTTCCTACAAGGAGGATTTGAGATTCCACTCTGAACTCATGGAGAGTACCCAGCTCTCAAGTGGAGGAAGCCCCATTAAACGTTCACCCTGTTATTTTGTAAGGAAACATCACAAGCATCTCTGGTGCTGCATATACTTGAGCACAACTAGAGATTTTTAGAAGGCGTCTACTTTCCGGCCTGCTTGATGCTGTTCAACAGATCCAGGTTACCTATAAAAGGAGCCCAAACCAAAGGCACTGCCTGAGTGAGTAGTTTCTAAATGACACAGTGGTCATCAAGGTGGAAACGATTCTGCTTGCAATGTGACTACTGGGTGTGACAGGATGGGGTGTTTGGAGGTAGAGGGAGCAGAGGTCCAGGGTGACGGAAATCAGAAAGGGGAGAAAAACACACATACACTTTGCTTCAGAAACCCACTGCTCACCGAAGTGAGAGTCAGCACAAAAGCAAAAAGACACACATGTTGAGGAGGCTGTGTCACTCACCACTTGCCACGTTCCGCACTGACCGTCCAGGGTCTGCCGCGCCGTTGGAATGAGCTGGTACATCTGGAATGGCCTCCAGGAAAGACTGTGGACCGAGGGAAGATGAACACAGAGCAGTTCACCAGGAAAGCAGGCTGCCCTGTGCTCCAACCTGACTCATGTTGGGCGGTGCATTAGAACTACTTCACCAAAAAGTAATTCTTGATTCCATGAAGGGCTGGCATCTGATTTCCTGTTTTCTCACTCAGTTCAGACCTGTACAGCCCACACAGTTTTCTCAAGAGAACTAAGCCAAGGTCAGAATAACCACGCCTCCTCAAGTGTTTGCTGGCACATGTTTCCTAACATGTAGAAATGACAAAACTTGCAATCACATAGTTCGACGGTTATGTTACCATTCTGGCTTTTTAAAGAATTTTTGATGTGGACCATTTTTAAAGTCTTTATTGAATTTGTTACAACATTGCTTCTGTTTTTATGTTTGTTTGTTTTTTAACTGAGAGGCACATGGGATCTTAGTTCCCTGATCAGGGACTGAACCCACACTCCCTGCATTGGAAGGCAAATTCTCAACTACTGGACCGCCAGGGAGTCCCTGTAGTTGTTATTCTTGATGCAGCTGGTCATACATTTTGGTCATAAACCCTAAGTCATGACATAACTAGATGGTTAAGAGAAAGGATGTGGGAGCCAGGCTGCCTGGATTCTAATCCTGGCTCTTCCACTTCACATGACTTCAAGTTACAGAACTCTATTAGTCTCCCTGGTCTGTAAAATGAAGATGATAAAAGAACATATTTCAACAAGTTTTTATGAATTTTAAACGACTATAAATCACATGGGACAACATCTGATGCACAGAGACTACTGTATGAGAGTTAGCTACTATTAATATACTTACGGGGTCGTACAGAGTCGGACACGACTGAAGCGACTTAGCAGCAGCAGCAGCACATTAACTTCTTCACAATAAAATACAGAGGGATAATAACTACCAAAGGGTTCAGCATGTTTTCTAGTTGTGTCCTCTCCTAATTAATTTGCTATTTTCTTCACTGTGATCCTGCCACACTGCTGCACTCCCCTGCAATGTTATCAGAAGCTGGGTATCTATCTTCATAGACTTTGGCATTACTACTCAGATTGGATGCTGGCGGTGGTTTACTTGCTAAGTCTTATTTGACTCTTGCAACCCCAAGGAATACAGCCCATCAGGCTCCTTGAGGTGGGTACTAGTAAAAACTTTACACAAATTCCATTATTTCTATGAATATGAATTTTAATGTGGAAGTTATCAACCATGAGTATGCTGGGGGTGAAAACTGGCTACTCCATCAAGAATCCTTTATATGCTCTTTATACATAAGTCTGTTCTTTTTTCCCCAGAACCTGGTGTTGTTTCTTTTATTCTCATATTTATTCAGCAATATGAAGTGAACTGGAGAAGGAAATGCCAACCCACTCCAGTGCTCTTGCCTGGGAAATCCATGGACAGAGGGGCCTAGTGGGCTACAGTCCATGGAGTCGCAAGAGTCAAAAAGGACTTAGCGGCTAAACCACCACCACTACAAACTGCACAAAGGAATCGCGAATGTTGAACTTTGTTTTCTCTTTTCCCTACTTTATGCCAAAGAGATGACATATCTTATTATGTAAACAGAATGCGAAGGCATACCCAATTATTTTAACACAGATGCCCAAGTATATATTTGGTGGCTCTAAAAACTAACACCACAGAATAAAGATTACCCCAAACAAAATCTTCAAAAAACAATATGGAACACTTTTCAGTGGTTTCCTTAAGTTTTCCTACAGAGCAATACTTCATTAAACTTTGAAATAACTCATCTATAGTAGAGAATGCTCCTGAAAAATCGACATTCATGCTGGGCTTGGGAAGCTTAAACGACTAAATGTCAATTTAATGATCTGTAAAGTGGAGGTGTCATCTGCTCCTTAAGTTTAAATGGCCTCCAGCCAGCCTACAGTATTGAACAAGGGCCCGCTCTTTGCAATGTAAATGATTCTAGGACTTTCCTGGGGGAAGAAGAAATTTAAATTGTGACCCTTGCTCTTCAGCTATTTATAATGAGAAGAGAGTAACATTTATGGAACATTATTAAAACACAGTCCACTGCTAAGAGTGAATTTCTACACTAAAATACAAGTGTTTACTGGAGAGTAATGGAAAGCAAGGAGGTGCTGCCCAAAAGGTCTCTCTGAAGAGGTTGTTGATCGTGTGCTGGAACTCAAGGAATGATGTAAAGGACTTAGAAAGGCAGGGAGGTGGGCAAAGCATTCAGGCCAGGCATGGAATTATAAATTCCAGGTATGGAAATCTGAAGCATTTCGGCTTCGTGAGAGGATCAATGGAGAGCCCGATTTGCCAGGAGTTAAAGCCAGGTAAAGGTGCTCAGACTCAGACTCATAAGGGTTAAAATACAGCAGAACAAAACAAACAGAAGAGCATTCTTTCTTATGTATTAAAGCAGGAGAATGACTTGGTGAAAATGAAAAAGAAGATCTCACTGCCAATAAAGGGACCAGGAGTTCTGAAACACATTGAAGGGAAAGGCTCAGTGCTTGGTATTCATGTTTTTTTTTTTTTTTTTTTCATTCATAGTTTTAAAACATCCCTTTACTCATTAAACATATTAGTATTAGAATGTTAACATTTTTTTCTAGTGATTTTAAAGTATTTTAAACATATATGCCACTCCCACTTAAAAAAATTTCTCTGGCTTGTCCATAATGGATCCTGCCATCTCCCTACAATTCCAGCCATGAGACTTTTCCACTGGGGCCTCAGCTGGTTTAAGAGAGGCAAAGACACACAGCCATCAGGGCTCGCCCTGCTGACCAAATCCTATTATACTGGGACTGCACAGTCAAGGCTGAGGGATTAGTATTCTAAATTCCAAGATGTAGAAGGTTAGCTCTATCTGCTTGGTGGTTTGGTTGCTAAATCATGTCCGACTCTTATGATCCCACGAACTGTGGCCTGCCAGGCTCCTTTGTCCATGAGGTTCTCCAGGCAAGACTACTGGAGTGGGGTGCCATTTTCTTCTCCAGGAGGATCTTCCCGACCCAGGAATCGAAACCGGGTCTCCTGCATTGCAGGCAATGAGCTTGGTAGATGTCTGCTTACCAACTGAGCTATGTGAGTTCCCTTAAAACTAGACTTTGACTATGGCATATTTCCTTCATCTTGAAGAATCATCATACCAAATATTTTTCATGCTTTATCAACTAATAGATGTTCCTCATTGTCCTGACTGGTTGCTGGGTTTTTTCTCATGGTGTGAATCTACATTTTGTAACTCTAGATACTAAAGCTGCCTGTGATGGTGTCATTAGAGAAAACATGGCTACCACATTCCTCTTCTGCACCTGAGATCAGAACGGAGAAATCCACCTCTTGTAACCACTTTGTGCCAAATTCCCCAGAGATGAACTTAAATAACTCACATTCATGGACGAATATGCAATCAATTTTGAAATTAAAAAATAACAATTACAACATCTATCCAAATATGAGTTTAAAGGCAATTCGATGACATCGCAGATTAAATACTGAATCACATCTGAAATTATAAACTAAATATTAAAGACAGTGAGAGCAATAAATTCCAAAAACCATGAGAATACCCCAAGTATTCAGATTACTTCTTAATCTTAAATGCAAATAAGAAAGTTTAAAAATAAATGAAATAGGTCTATAATCTAAGAGACTAGAAAAACTTGTCCAAGTCAACCCAAGAATGAATGAAAAAAATAATTAAGATTAAATAAATTAATATGATTTATATTATATGAATTTAATAGAAAAAGTAGCCTTAATTAATTAAAGGTAGTGACTTAAAAAAAAATATTGCCCACACAGGCAAGTATTTACATTCTGCTGCTGCTAAGTCGCTTCAGTCATGTCTGACTCTGTGTGACCCCATAGACAGCAGCCCACCAGGCTCCCCCGTCCCTGGGATTCTCCAGGCAAGAACACTGGAGTGGGTTGCCATTTCCTTCTCCAATGCATGAAAAGTGAAAGTGAAGTTGCTCAGTCATGTCCGACTCTTAGCGACCCCATGGGCTGCAGCCCACCAGGCTCCTCCTTTCATGGGATTTTCCAGGCAAGAGTACTGGAGTGGGGTGCCATTGCCTTCTCCGATTTACATTCTGATTGACATAAAAGACATAAATCTTAGGAAGAAAAAGTATAGCCACCTGCACATAAAATGTTAAAATTATGCACCTAAATAAATAAATATATTATATATAACTACATATTTATGTACACACAGACACACCAACATATACTGAACTAGATGTTTTGCTAGAACAAATATACATTATTAAATTCATATGAGATGGTTGATTGAAAGGAATATAACCCCCAGACCCTACCCACTGAAAAATTAATCAAAGCATTATGGCTACAATAATGCTAGGCCTTGGCATAAAACTATACCTAACAGTTTTTACACATTATATATTTACATCAAAGAATAACAAATTCCTCCATGTTTGATCCTCGTAAAGAACACCACATTGGCATTAATTCATGGAGTCCTCTTTCAAAATGAGATCTAGTCATTCCCCAGTATTTTGATGTGCCTTCTTCCTAATCATTCCACGTTGGTGGGTCCGGGTTTCCTTACAATGCTAGCTGAAGTTTATTTCATCTGTTTGAAGAAATTGCTCGTTATTGCCTTGAACCTGCAATTTTTCCCTGACACGCAACTGTCTGGGCAGGTGATGACTTACCATGGAGCCACTCCTGGGAACAGTAAAACTCCATTCTTCATCCTGGGACCCATCTGACAGGGTACTACTGTTGAGAGAAGCACCATCTGGCTAAACGGAGAAATGAGAGCACGGTTCTTACTTAGGCAAATGCTTTCTATCACGTTTGTGTGTATTCCACCACGTGTACGTATGTAGATACATGTGGCAATACACAAAGCTGTGACTGTGGGGGTGGGGTGGGGGGGACTGCAGCAGCCCCTCAGGGATCGTCACCATGAGCCACCCGAAGGCCGGGCCTTCTGGCAGACCCTGGCCCTACAGCAGACCCTGCTATCATCTGTCACAAACTCCGTCTTCATGAACAATATCTTGGTTTTGTTCCAGGGAGCTAGATGTTAAACCAAAGAATTTGATTTCCGGGCTTCTTTGCAGCTAAAAGTGACCATGTGACAAATGTGGTCAATGAGGTGTAATTTAAGTGTAATTTTACCAAGAGCATTTTCAGAAAAGGTAAGTGTTTCCTGACTGAAAAGAGGAGGGTCAGCTGCTACATGCTTCACGGGGTCTGTAGGTGTCTGGCTCCAGAGAGGATGCTGGATCCCAGATATGGGTGAGTCTGTGCTGAGAGCATCACAAGGCTGCCCTGTCAGTCCTGCACCATCTCTCATAATCACCTCCATGTGAAACAAAGCAACTCCTACTTTCCTATTACATGCAGCCAAACACAAACTTGTCTAATCTTATTATTTTTTTTTACTATATTCTAAGACTTTTTTTTTGCAATGATTAGAATTCAGTAGCAATAGTACCAAAATGCTTTTTCATTTATAAACTTCAAAGATTTTTGCTTTAATGTACAGTGGTGTTACTGAAATTTAAGACATGAATATTCTTTTTTTTTCATTGCAAAATCAAATATACTTGTTACTTATGAAAATGCATGATATTTTGCCTTTTAAAAAACTGTCACTCATCTTGATTGACCATATTTTCTTAGTTTTCTATAGATGGTATGTGTTATTTTAAAAAATGAACAAAAGGCTCTTTTTTTCTTCAAAGGAACAAATAAAACACAAGAACTAGCACAAGAAATTTAAGTCACGATGGCAAACTCACCATCATCCAGCTCCCCTCTCACCCCAAATTACTAAAAATGATGGAAAAAAACACAAATTTTTAAAGGAACAGGTTTTTAACAGCACTGGAAACCAGCAAAGAATTCCAGAGCTGATAGACATTTCTAGATGAAAAGCAAACAGAACTGGTTGGTAAAACAAAACCTCTAACTGAAAGCAGCATAAAAGAAAATTTTTCAGACAGGGAAGATAAAAACATGATGTACAAAGAGTAGGAAAGAGCCGCTGGCAGATAGTCAAGAGTTGTTTACAAACCAGGAATGAAGCAGTCAATCATTCCTTAAAATATAGACAGCCCCTAAATATAATCTGAGGGGAAAAAACCCAAATTCAGTCTAAATAAAATGAACTGCTTTGGGGTGGGTGGGCTCCTGGTCTGAGTACACTTGACCCTCTGTCTCCACAGGTTTTCCATTGGCAGATTCATCCAATCCAGATGGACAGATAACATTTGAAATATTGAAAAAACAAAAAAACCCAGAAGGCTCCCAAAAGCTAAAGCTTGAGTTTTGCACATGCCAGTAACCATTTATATAGCATGTACACTGTAATAAGGATTACGAGTGATCTAGAGATGGTCTAGGGAAGGTGTGTGTAGGTCATATGCTAGTACCACATCATTTTATATAAGGGATTTGAGCACCGTTGGATTTTGGTATTCTAGGGGGTCCTGGAACCCATCCCCCATGGATACTGAGGAAGGAGGAGTCTAAGAGAGAGGCAACTCAGGAGACCACACAAGACATGGAGGGGAGATGGAGAAATGAAATCAGCTTTGCCCTTCATGAGTTTTGCATCTGGGGAGTATTTACTAACCTACTTGAACTCACTCTCAAAAACACACAATCAACAATTTTGGCCTTTTAAAAAAATCAATCTACACGGCTGCAGAGGAAACATACAGCAATTTCCTCCAGCAATCAGTCAAAAATCAATAAAGACTTGCACAATGACTGCAAAGAACTTTACGGACCCAGGGGCTGTGGTCCCCTGGGAGTGTGTGCTGGCATCTTCTACTTTGTCGAACACTTTCTGCTCTGTTTCCCTTTGGTGGGTCCTCCTACCCTCCTGCTGTGACAGGATTCTGATAGACAGGGATAGTATGAGGGAGGGGCTGGGGATCTGGACTGGAAGAAACACCCAGGATGCATAGTCTTGGGGAGAAGCTCTCCCTGCACTGCAAACCCGGGGGACACTTGCTGTCCCTCCCTCCCCACCGCAGGGCCCCCCCGGAGGTGCGCGCTTCCCTCATCAGATGGTCCTCTCGCTTGGGCAAGACTCCGCTGCTTGTGTCACTTACTGCTACACGTTCCAGAAACTAGCACGTTCTCCACACAAGATGTTTACATTTGGGAAATAACTGGGAAAAACTAAACATCTGTTTCTTAGTTGATACTGAAGATACTGAAAAAAAATCTACATAGTCCTCTTAGCTTTCTGTACAAGCTCACCCACAAGGACTAAGCTTTAGTTGACAACATCCTTGCCTTAAAATACACATTTATTTAGTGTTTTAGTAAAAAAGTTATTGATTCCAATTTATTTTCTCAGGATAACTTGCTTAAAATACACATTTAGATATTAGTTTCTTGTAAAGCAACTATACGCCAATAAAAAATTAAGAAATGAGTTTATGTTACTGGTGTTTTTCCTATAGAAGCTTTCTCCAAAAGACAGAATTCAGTTATTTTTGATTTATTGAATTATTCCTTGCTGAATTTAAGAGTTAAGGGTGATGGGGCTGAGGGTGGCTTGTTGGCCAACAACCTGAATTATGTTGTGTGTTTAGCAAAGAGAAATGAGAGTACATATTCTTTCTACTGTTACAATGAATGTTCATGGTGGCATTACTCATAATGGCTCAAAAGTGTAACTAATCCAAATGTCCATCATCAGGTGAAAAGATACACCAACAGCAGTATATCTACACAAGGGATTATTGTTAGCGATAAAGGGACTAAATTTCTAACGCATGCAACAAGTGGATGAACCTTAAAATTATTTTGTGTGCAAGAAGCCAGACACAAGAGTGTGTACAAATCCCAACAGAGTTGGCCTCTGCCAGAGAAAGAGGACAGTGGGTGGGAAAAGGCCTGAGAGAAACGTCTAGGGTGACTAGAATGTTCTCTGTTCTGACTGGCTGTGATTACACAGGTAAAAACACTTCTCAAAATGAACTGAATTATATACCTAAAATGCAGGCACTTATTTTAAAAATATATGACAGTAAAAAAGAGGCAGAAATAATCCCATTCCTTACAAATAATATAATTATCTTCAAGGATCTATAGCTGCTACGAATCAAGAACCTACAGCTACCATGATGGGTAAAGCGCAGAGAAAAAGGTTGTTCTTGGGAAATAAGAATATGTTTGCTGAAATTTATAAGGAGTAAGAGAAGCTAAACAAGATAACAGAATCATGACCAAGAAAAAAATTACTAACCTGGAGAATAAAGATGAAGAAATCTGAGCAAAAGAGAGTAATGTGAGAGAAAATTTAGGATACTGAAATTCAATGCAAGCAAAGCAAGAGCCATCTAATACATGAATTTAACCATCTTGTGAATTTAAGGATTAAATCCACATGCTATGGTGGTAGCAGAGAAGGCAATGGCACCCCACTCCAGTACTCTTGCCTGGAAAATCCCATGGATGGAGGAGCCTGGTAGGCTGTAGACCATGGGGTCACTAAGAGTCGGACACGACTGAGCGACTTCCCTTTCACTTTTCACTTTCATGCATTGGAGAAGGAAATGGCAACCCACTCCAGTGTTCTTGCCTGGAGAATCCCAGGGACGGGGGGAGCCTGGTGGGCTGCCATCTATGGGGTCGCACAGAGTCGGACACGACTGAAGCGACTTGGCAGCGTGGTGGTAGCATGGAAGAAAAAAGTCAGAAGTTCAGTCTAAGGTTGGCACTGCACTGTCCTGTAGATGTACCAGCTTGATCTGCCCACCATTAGTCGCTTCTTTGTGATTAAAACAAACTCCTACTTGTTTAAATCAAGGTTTCTTAGATTTTCTTTTATATAAAGCAAACACAGATGTAAATGATCATTTTTTAACAGATGGTATGATTGTATTTTGCATTGAATTATAAATCAATAGCAAATGTAGCTATTTGATTTTTACTTAAGGCACTGGAAATAAACCAGACCGACTACTTTGCCTTCTGAATTAACTAACACCTCAAATGACTAATTCATTTATGTCAACTACACATAAGGAAAATGTTTTCTCGTATTTATACGAATGATTTGTAGTTTGAGAGGATTGTAGATTGGGTTGTAAACCTTTTTGTAAATAAATCTTTTGTAAAGGCCTAGATTTAGTGGCATTTATGATTTAGAGTCAAGACTCAACCTCATATAATATATAGACAGTAGGCAATTATATATATTATAATAGACAATTCCCTTATTGTGGGTAGTTTATTGCAAAACCAGCATGTTGGACATTAACAAAATCATAAAATAGTATATGGACTCTTCAGATGACCAAACCTTTCTTTCCTAAAACCTAGTAGCATCAACAAACATAAACTGAAAAAAAAAAAGTCACACCACCAATAATGACTCAGCAGGGAGGAGGGAACCTTCTGGGATTCAGCATTCCCTCCCCTAAGGAATATGAGGATGGAAAAGGTAAAGAAAAAATGAAGTATACACATTTCACCAAGGGAGAGAAAAGATAGGCTAGAACTGCATGTAAAAACAGATGTGAGAGAAGGCTCTGTCTGGCTAAACCATGAATAAAGCAACCTTCCTTGCCTATAAACTGACAAATGCTGGATCCTTCTCCCAGGGCTTGCCTGATGTCTGCTCTGGGTAAGTGAGGGGTGGAGTGTAGGGGGTGGGGAGTGGCTCTGGGGAAATGCAGGCGGTGGGGAAGGGAAGGGAGCCCTGGATACCTGGGGTGTAGAGTGCACTGAGAAGTAAGGTACAGGGTGGAAACACGTGCTGCTGTCCCATGACTTGACATCCATATCCAGTGGACCTGGGACCCAGTGGAACCAACACTCATAGGAGAATATTTTAAAATAAGAGAAAAATGTAAAGGGACTAAATCCGTCATAAAGAAATGCCTACCCTCACTGGTTTTCTGGTTTTGTGTCTGTTTTAATAGACCACGTAGTTATTTGTGGCTGTAACTATTAAACTTGGTTCACTTCCTGCTGAATGGCTTCCTCCAAATAAAGGCAGACGGGCGTGCTGACAGCTGTGCTTGTCCAGCTACCTTAATTATGCTGCCCTGTGGTGAGGTTTCGCGCGGTTGTCTTGAAGGACCAGCTGCCGTCTCATCCCTCCCCCGTCCTCCTCTATCACTTACCAAGGGGCCTCTGGCTTTGATGATTCCTGGCAGCGCTTTTCCCTCCCGGGCGCCATCCAGCTCGCTAGCGCGGCTGTCACAGGTATCACCAGGCTAAGGAGAGAAGTGAAGTCACTTTTATCCAGGCACGTCTTTCCCAATAAGGGCTTCCCAGGTGGGGCAAGTGATAAAGAAGCTGGCTGCCAATGGAGGAGACTTAACAGAGGTGTGTTCCATCCCGGGGTTGAGAAGATCCTCTGGAGGAAGGCATGGCAACCCACTCCAGTATTCTTGCCCAGAGAATCCCCATGGACAGAGGAGCCTGGAGGGCTACAGTCCATAGGGTCTCAAAGAGGTGGACACGACTGAAGTGACTTAGCACGCATGCACATCTTTCCCACTGTGATGGTTTACTCTATTACACATTACACTAGAATCAGTTTAAAGGCACAGCCCTGTGGAGATGCAGAGTTAAGGACTAAAATGTAATGGTAAGACCATTCACCAGTTCCTCCAAAAGGATGCTGATCCTCGTAAGTGTTGTGAGCTGGGACAGAAATGAGTCTCAGAAGCAGACATCACTACCTGCCTGCCAAAACTCGCTTTTCTTTTCTCTTCTAACATATGAATATCATGACCTTGCTGTAGGATGCTGCGTGTCTGTCTATGAGGACTAAGTGTGATCCTGGGATGGTTTGGTTCAGTGAGATTTTGGTTAAAATGCTACTAGGGAGAACAGCTGGGAAGGCTAGTGTTCTCTTGCTGACGTGGACGGAATCAAGCTGACTGATGCTTCTTCCAGGACGTGGACATGACACGTGTGATGCCCAGACAGCCCGCAGCATTAAATATTAGCCTGCATGGAGCACAATGGAAAGATTAAAAAACTGGTAGGTCCATGAGAGAGGTATTAGTCATACCAGCCTCAGAGTCCTTATTTTGTAAGGAAAACAAACCTCTAATTGTCTAAGTCAGGAAGCTTACTGATAAAACTACGCTACTTAAAAGTCAGACTTTATGACTATATTTTGGAATGATTTACAAATCAAAAACAAGAGCATTCAGTGCTCTTTCAATTATGAAACTAGAAAAACATTAGACCAATTATCTCACAAACACACATGACTGAGCCAAATATTTCATTCCCATTCTCTGAGATTTGGAAAGGCTCTGATTTTTTGCTATGCAACTATGCAGCAAATGTATTTGAGACTATTCTGACTGTAATGCCCTGCTTTGTAGGCCTTGTGTATATGCTCTAAGATTTTTTAGCAGCATTTGTGATATAATGGCAAATTTCCCAAAATAAGATGCAAATATTCTATCCATGATTAAAACAATGGTTTGCAAAATTAAACATGCTGGGTATTAATGAAATAAACTTTCACATGAGACCTTAGAAACTTCTTTTTCGTACCTTCTAACTTTCCCCGTGTGTATGTATGCTATTCACACGAAGAATACATGTTTCTTTGGAAGTGGAAACAACGCTAAAAAGCGGTACAAGAAAACTTAGGTCAGCATGGAGAACAGAGAGTGAACCACTCCCAATAGAGAGAGGGCGTATTTTTATAAGTCCAGCTCCAAAGGGTACTGAAAACCAACAAAGTATTCTCCTAACAGATGAACAATTGTTAGAAATTCCTGGAAAGTAAAAAATAATTTGCTTCCTAATCATAGAGAAATTCTCAGCCTAAGAAGAGCATAAGACGACACTGCTGGCAAGGAAAGGGCAAATCCACAAAAAACAGACAAATGAACAACCAAACTTAGACTGATAATTACACAGGACAAGAGGCTCCAGGGTGACAGCTAGGAAAATTCAGTGTGAGGTGTTTCCTCCGTGAAGGGGCCAAAGACCTCCCGACAGCCCCTTTTACACCTAACAGCAGGCAGAAGCCAGGCATAAACCCGAGGAAAGCTTTCTGGATGAAGTGACCCACCTGCCTAAGAAAGAGGCCGAGTGTTGGGACCATGACAGACCTCAATATCAGGTCACTCTGGACCTTCATGAAAGATAAGGGAGGGAAAGTAAAAGGAAAACATGAATTTTATCTGGGAATGAGATCATCTGTTACTTTCCCTTTGGCACTGAAGGTGTGTGCATGCATGTATTTATCTGTGTATGTACACATGTCTACACACATGCACAGACTCATCCATGTATGCTGCTAAAATAGCGTCCCTTCACAGACTGTTCACACACCTTACTGACTTACAAAGGACCCAAAGTCAGCCCTCTTAGTCAATAAAGAACTCTTTGGGAAAACATCTATATAATGGCAGAGAAAGCATACAGCAAAGACATGTCCTAAAAATCACTAAGTAGGCAATCCAGCCAATCACCAAGGATCATCAGTCACTGGAGAAAAATCAACACTATAAAAAAGTTAGCCATGGAGAAAAACCAACATTTTGGGGAAAAAAAGAAGTATACAAATAATGATAAACTTTCTGGGAGAAAGAGATAGTTGAGGGAAGAGAAAAAGAGTTATGATGATGTAACAGTTTCAGAGAGATTTGAGAGACTACTGCAATCATCAGCCAGGACTACCTATAACAAGAAAGGGTAAATCAGTGCAAAAAGCAGGAGTTCTTATGAATTAACAGGATGATTGCTGAATTTAAAAATCAACAGGGACCCAATTATAACCACTCTTTACAAAAATTAGAAATAGGTTTCCACAGGATGATGTGGACAAAATCTGCACATAACATACAGAACAAATGGACAAAAAGACACGGGAAATGTGAGAGACAACTTAAAGGCTTTGTGAATTTAATGCAAGAAATGAAAAGAAGAAAAGGGAAAATGGAGATAATCTGGAAGGGACAAGGGGCTGACCTGTAAAGTGTGGACAGAGTGCCCTACATAAGACACATGTAACGACAAAGGAAACTGCAGAGAATCTAAACATCATCGTCACCATCATCTTCATCAGATCAAGAATGGTACACGTGTCACTCCTCGACCGACACCAAACCCCTCTCCCTCTGCTGGGAAGGAAAATAAAGGGCTAAGGAGAAGGAGACATAGAAGCATCAGAGAAGCAAGTCTCTCTCTGTAGAATTTTGCTGCCAGGAGGCCACGTGGAGACAGATGTCAGTAACCCATGTCCTTCTCAGGGTGAAGGGCGTGCTCAGTAAGAGGATCCAGCCTCACGCCAGGAGGTACAAACCACAGCTTGAGAGTCTTCTCTTTTGCTAAAATAGCCTCAGTGGCAGTTCTGAACTCCAATCAGCACTCTGAAACTCTGTACTAACCTGGGCGAGGTGGGCTCTAGTGAAGTACATTTACCTCCTGTGCAAGATTTTGTGTTTTTGCCACTTAGTGTGACACATTCCAGAAGCTGCAGTGCCGTGTCCCCACGACAGATTTACACTTAGAAAATAACTGAAATGTCAAAGTATTTCTTATGGTGAGAATTAAATTAATTCTGAAGGATTCAAAGAAGGTAGCCTAAAATTTTCCACTGTGCACTCAGCAGAGAGAACAATGGCTCAGCTGACGGCCTCCCCCAGTCCTGACTCCCAGCAGCCGCAGCTGTGGTTGTTTTTATCACTGTAGGTACAAGAAGGCCACGTTGTTGTTTGCGGGTTTAACTATTTAATTATTCATTTTTGAGTCTGAGGCCCTTTTTTTTCTTCCTTGTTAAAAGTTTTTTTTTTCCCCCTTAAAATTTTCCAGGTTGTCTTGAAGTAACCATTTCTGACCTCCGGGCGCTCGCACCCCTCTCTTTGTCTTATGCTAATGCTATGCTAAGTCACCAGTCGTGTCCGACTCTGTGTGACCCCAAGACGGTAGCCCACCAGGCCCCCATCCCTGGGATCCCAGGCAAGAACACTGGAGTGGTTTGCCATTTCCCCCAAGCATGACAGTGAAAAGAGAAAGTGAAGTCGCCAGCATGTTCGACCAGCGACCCCATGGACTGCAGCCTACCAGGCTCCTCCGTCATGGATTTCCAGGCAAGAGTACTGGAGTGGGGTGCCATTGCCTTCTCTTTGTCTTACCAGCTGACCATTTCTGCAGGGGACCGTTGGCATCCTTCCTTCATCCGGGCTCACATCCAGAAGAGGAGCTGGGACGCAACAAAACTCATCTGGCTATTGAGAAAAACAGAGTGCATTTTTATTCAGGCATGTTCTCCCAGGGGTCACTGTGCATTCAATCACGCATTTATGCATACAGGGTGCACGTTCATCCAGACACGGTGAGACACCCACTGATGCGACTGCCTGTGCTCCCAGCACTGCACGTGGCCACTTGGCAGCCAGTCCTGGAACCTCACCACACACCAGGTGCAGGGACAGACACTGGTCTCTGCGGAGGACACTGTAAATCAACCACCGGCCCCAAACCCAGTTGCCTGTCTTCCTTAATAGGGTCTTATTTTTTTTTTTTTTTCAGGAATGTTTGTGTACAATTAGAAAGTATTAATTTCCCAGGCTCTCTAGTAGCTAAGAGTGATGATATAATGTTTCCAGACCACGAGAGGTAACTGGAATTCTACCAAGTAAGATTTCTGGGAAATTGAAGTCAGAGACAGTCAGGAGGTACAAGTACCTGGAGCTGCCAGGAACATGGATGTGGTTGTCAGGAGTGGCCCAGCCCCCTTGGTAAGCAGAAGGATGAAGGCCAGGCATGAAAGACACAATACAAAGACGCAAGGAAGCTGGATCTGTGCTAAAGCAAAGGAACACCTCCTTTCAGTTTCCTCACTTGTATAACTCTTGGGTTTTCTGTGCCATGCAGTCAAGCGTATATATGTGATATAATCATGTTTGTTTTTAAAAAAGGACTGTATGCCTATATTTATACAGATAATTGTGTTAGCCCCACCTTTAACTGTTTATCAACTATGAAATTGAAAATAGATTTGGTTGACTATTTTGCTCAGTGAAATGTATTACTGGACGTAATATCTGATTCACAGCTTCTGAATATTAGAAAAATTCTGTTTGGGCTCATGATGAAATGGATTTGAGATCTTGCACTACGTACCCAAAGGCTGACTTTATATCTGTGATTTAGTGTATAAGAGTTCTACTAAAACAAGACTTAAATAGTCTTTTAGAATAGAATTTCACTGAAAATTATATTTATTGACTAGTAAATTAAATCACAAAATTTTATTTGGGCCCATAGAAATACTCATGTTTTTCCTTGCTTGTCCATATTTTCTAAATTTCCATTAAAGACTGTGTATTACTTTTATAATAAGGGGAAAAAACACATCTTTTGGAAGAAACACATACTACTGAGAAATTGACATAAGAAACTTGGATCAAGATGACATATTCTCCTGTTCCTGCAAATTACTCAACATGTCAGAGATACTTTTCTTAAATGGTATATCTAGAAATCACGAAACATTTCCATTAGCAGAACAGAAATTGCTGGATGTTCCTGGAAGATAAAAAGCAAGCAAGAATGGTTTGATAAGGGTAGAGAAAAACTTGGGCCTAAAAAAAAAGGTACAAGAGAAAAACGTGTGGAAGGTCAATGCTGATTGGGAAAAGCACATCTCCAGGACGAAAATTTAATGAGCAGCAAGGCATCGCCTAATTCAGAAGACAACAGCTGTTTAGGAGAAGAGTGGGCAGCAGCTAAATGTATTCAGGATTCACCTTAACTGTCCCCGTGGTGACAGACTGACCATCTTCTTCCACCTGTGACCACTCGGCCTGCCTCACTCCCCACTGTCTCTAAAGCTGGACCTCTAGCAGTAAGACTGGGTGGAGAGAAGAGGGAGGTGCACAGGAAGAAGGCCCCGGGCCACTCCCCTGGCCACCAGGAATGTGGTCATCTCTCTACCTTTGCTGGAGTTAAATATTGAACAGTTTACTGCATGTACATGCTATAGAAAAATAAGACTGTTCATAACACTTAAGCCCCAGTGGGAAAGTACCCACATTATACTTCCATTCAGGGTCCAAGTGAAAGGAGAAGCACTGTTTCTGTGTGGCTACAGTGAAAAGTTTTAGGAAACCTAGAGAGGCTAGTTGTGCATTTTTCTGGAGTAGCTGGGGGATTCAAGAGAAGCTACAAACGCTTCTATATTTTGCAGTTTGCCAGGGAAGAAGAATTGGTGCTTTTGAACTCCGATGCTGCAGAAGACTCTTGAGAGTCCCTTGGACTGCATGGTCAAACCAGTCAATCCTCAAGGAAATCAACCCTGAATATTCACTGGAAGAACTGATGCTGAAGCTCCAATACTTTGGCCATCTGATGCGAACAGCCAACTCACTGGAAAAGACCCTGATGCTGGGGCAGGCTGAAGGCAAAAGGAGAAGTGGGCAGCAGAAGATGAGATGGTCAGATACCACAACCAACTCAAGGGACATGAATTGGAGTAAACTCTGGGAGATGGTGAAGGACAGGGGAGCCTGGCGTGCTGCAGTCCATGGGGTCACAAACAGTCAGACATGACTGAACAACAACAGCAAGGGAAAACGAAAAATCTTAGTCTGAAGTAGCCAGAAACAGAAATGGAAAAAGAATGCCTGTAGGCCAAGTTCTTAGTACTCGCTCAAGATGATCTGGGCAATAACTGGAAAATGACGCTGGAAATTTAAACCTGAAGGGCAAACCTTTCCTTTGATAGGCATCTAGTCCAGGACTTATGTGTATGGAGCCTGGCCTCAAGTTGTAGGCATTGCCTGTACCCAGTTCCAGCTGAGGACAATCTCACCTTACAGGAAGACACAGGTTTCAACCAGGCTGAAAGTTCAAACAGCACAGAGCTCAGAATGCCTTCCCTCATTCTGCTATAACTCATTATACATGGCAGAAGATTCTAGAACTGTGATCAATATACTGGCTACAAGCCATATGTGACAATTTAGGTTTAAATCAATTAGGATTAAACAGTTAAAATTTTCATTCCTTACTTACACTAGCTACGTTTCAAGTGCTGATGCCACATGTGGCTGGGGCTATCACACTGGAGAGCACAGAAATGGGTCGTTTCCACTACTTTAGACAGTTCTAAGAGTTGGATAAAGAAGGCTGAGTGCCAAAGAACTGATGCTTTCAAACTGTGGTGCTGGAGAAGATTCTTGAGGTTTCCTTGGACAGCAAAGAGATCAAACCATTCAATCCTAAAGGAAATCAACCTTGAATATTCATTGGAAGGACTGATGCTGAAGCTCCAATATTTTGGCCACCTGATGCGAAGAGCTAACTCATTGGAAAAGACCCTGATGCTGGGAAAGATTGACGGCTGGAGCAAAGGGGATGACAAGATGAGATGGTTGGATGGCCTCACCAACTCAATGGACATAAGTTTGAACAAACTCCAGGAGATAGTGAAGGACAGGGAAGCCTGGTGTGTTGCAGTCCCTGGGATTGCAAAGAGTTGGACGTGACTGAGAGACTCAACAACAAGAAGACAGGTCTAAAGGCCAGGATTCTTCTGGGATGTTGTAAACACATAGGCAAAGCTTAACTGTAGACGTGAGCTGCTTTGGCAACACCCCACTCTGGTTAATGTATCTAAGAGAAGACCTGACTGACACACAACCTAAAGTAACTCAAATTAGAGACTTTTCATTTACGTCAGCTACCCAATATTCGCGCAGAAGTGCACTGGCTGTGACGGACTGTGTCCGAGAGGAGCTACCCCTCACCCAAGGTCAGGGGCGGCAGCCGAGAGGAGCTACCCTACGTTCAAGGTCAGGGGCAGCAGCCGAGAGGAGCTACCCCATGTCCGAGGTCAGGGGCGGCGGCCGAGAGTGCCTGGCTGCGACAGCGCAGGAATGGCCAAGAGGAGCTACCACACACCCGAGGTCAGGGGCAGTAGCCGAAAGGAGAAGCCACACGTCCAAGGAGCGGTGGCTGCGCGGAGGGCAGAGAGGAGCTACTCCACGTTCAAGGTCAGGAGGGGCGGCGGTGAGGAGATACCCCTCGTCCAAGGTAAGGAGTAGCAGCTGTGCTTTGCTGGAGTAGCCCTTGAAGAGATACCCCACGTCCAAGGTAAGAGAAACCCAAGTAAGATGGTAGGTGTTGCGAGAGGGATCAGAGGGCAGACACATTGAAACCATAATCACAGAAAACTAGCCAATCTGACCACACGGACCACAGCCTTGTCTAACTCAATGAAACTAAGCCATGCCCGTGGGGCCACCCAAGACGGATGGGTCATAGTGGAGAGGTCTGACAGAATGTGGTCCACTGGAGAAGGGAATGGCAAACCACTTCAGTATTCTTGCCTTGAGAACCCCATGAACAGTATGATAAGGCAAAATGATAGGATACTAAAAGGGGAACTCCCCAGGTCGGTAGGTGCCCAATATGCTACTGGAGATCAGTGGAGAGACAACTCCAGAAACAATGAAGGGATGGAGCCAAAGCAAAAACAATACCCAGTTGTGGATGTGACTGGTGATAGAAGCAAGGTCCGACGCTGTAAAGAGCAATATTACATAGGAACCTGGAATGGTAGGTCCATGAATCAAGGCAAATTGGAAGTGGTCAAACGGAGATGGCAAGGGTGAACGTCAACATTCTAGGAATCAGCGAACTAAAATGGACTGGAATGGGTGAATCTAACTCAGATGACCACTATATCTACTACTGTGGGCAGGAATCCCTTAGAAGAAATGGAGTAGCCATCATGGTCAACAAAAGTCTGAAATGCAGTACTTGGATGCAATCTCAAAAACGACAGAATGATCTCTGTTCGTTTCCAAGGCAAACCATTCAATATCACAGTAATCCAAGTCTACGCCCCAATCAGTAGAAGCTGAAGTTGAACAGTTCTATGAAGACCTACAAGACCTTTTAGAACTAACACCCAAAAAAGATGTCATTTTCTTTATAGGGGACTGGAATGCAAAAGCAGGAAGTCAAGAAACACCTGGGGTAACAGGCAAATTTGGCCTTGGAATACGGAATGAAGCAGGGCAAAGGCTAATAGAGTTTTGCCAAGAGAACGTACTGGTCATAGCAACACCCTTTTCCAACAACACAAGAGAAGATTCTACACATGGACGTCACCAGATGGTCAACATTGAAATTAGACTGCTTATATTCTTTGCAGTCAAAGATGGAGAGCTCTACACAGTCAGCAAAAACAAGACTGGGAGCTGACTGTGGCTCAGATCATGAACTCCTTTTTGCCAAATTCAGACTTATATTGAAGAAAGTAGGGAAAACCACTAGACCATTCAGGTATGACCTAAATCAAATCCCTTATGATTATACAGTAGAAGTGAGAAATAGATTTAAGGGACTAGATCTGATAGTCTGATAGATCTGATAGAGTGCCTGATGAACTATGGATGGAGGTTCATGACATTGTACAGGAGACAGGGATCAAGACCATCCCCATGGAAAAGAAACGTAAAAAAGCAAAATGGCTGTCTGGGGAGGCCTTACAAATAGCTGTGAAAAGAAGAGAAGCGAAAGGCAAAGGAGAAAAGGAAAGATATAAGCATCTGAATGCAGACTTCCAAAGAATAGCAAGGAGAGATAAAAAAGGCTTCCTCAGCAATCAATGCAAAGAAATAGAGGAAAACAACAGAATGGGAAAGACTAGAGATCTCTTCAAGAAAATTAGAGATACCAAGGGAACATTTCATACAAAGATGAGCTCGATAAAGGACAGAAATGGTATGCACCTAACAGAAGCAGAAGATATTAAGAAGAGGTGGCAAGAATACACAGAAGAACTGTACAAAAAAGATCTTCATGACCAAGATAATCACAATGGTGTGATCACTGACCTAGAGCCAGACATCCTGGAATGTGAAGTCATGTGGGCCTTAGAAAGCATCATTGCAAACAAAGCTAGTGGAGGTGATGGAACTCCAGTTGAGCTATTGCAAATCCTGAAAGATGATGCTGTGAAAGTGCTGCACTCAATATGCTAGCAAATTGGAAAACTCAGCAGTGGCCACAGGACTGGAAAAGGTCAGTTTTCATTCCAATCCCAAAGAAAGGCAATGCCAAAGAATGCTCAAACTACGCACAATTGCACTCATCTCACACGCTAGTAAAGTAATGCTTAAAATTCTCTAAGCCAGGCTTCAGCAATATGTGAACAGTGAACTTCCTGATGTTCAAGCTGGTTGTAGAAAAGGCAGAGGAACCAGAGATCAAATTGCCAACATCCGATGGATCATGGGAAAAGGAAGAGAGTTCCAGAAAAACATCTATTTCTGCTTTATTGACTATGCCAAAGCCTTTGACTGTGTGGATCACAATAAACTAGAAAATTCTTCAAGAGATGGGAATACCAGACCACCTGACCTGCCTCTTGAGAAACCTGTATGCAGGTCAGAAAGCAACAGTTAGAACTGGACATGGAATAACAGACTGGTTCCAAATAGGAAAAGGAGTTCATAAAGGCTGTATATTGTCACCCTGCTTATTTAAGTTATATGCAGAGTACATCATGAGAAACGCTGGGCTGGAAGAAGCACAAGCTGGAATCAAGACTGCCAGAAGAAATAGCAATAACCTCAGATATGCAGATGACACCACCCTTATGGCAGAAAGTGAAGAGGAACTAAAAAGCCTCTTGATGAAACTGAAAGAGGAGAGTGAAAAAGTTGACTTAAAGCTCAACATTCAGAAAACTAAGATCATGGCATCTGGTCCATCACTTCATGGGAAATAGATGGGGAAACAGTGGAAACAGTGTCAGACTTTATTTTTTTGGGCTCCAAAATCACTGCAGATGATGATAGCAGCCATGAAATTAAAAAACGCTTACTCCTTGGAAGGGAAGTTATGACCAACCTAGACAGCATATTCAAAAGCAGAGACATTATTTTGCCAAGAAAGGTTCGTCTAGTCAAGGCTATGGTTTTTCCTATGGTCATGTATGGATGTGAGAGTTGGACTGTGAAGAAAGCTGAGAGCCGAAGAATTGATGCTTTTGAAGTGTGGTGTTGGAGAAGACTCTTGAGAGTCCCTTGGGCTGCAAGGAGATCCAACCAGTCCATTCTGAAGGAGATCAGCCCTGGGTGTTCTTTGGAAGGAATGATGCTAAAGTTGAAACTCCAGTACTTTGGCCACCTCATGGGAAGAGTTGACTCATTGGAAAAGACCCTGATGCTGGGAGGGATTGGGGGCAGGAGGAGAAGGGGACAACAGAGGATGAGATGGCTGGATGGCATCGCTGACTCGATGCACATGAGTTTGAGTGAACTCTGGGAGTTGGTGATGAACAGGGACGCCTGGTGTGCTGTGATTCATGGGGTCGTAAAGAGTCAGACATGACTGAGCGACTGAACTGAACTGAACTGAACTGACCCAATATCCTTGAAGTTTTAGTTTATGCCATTATTGATATCACAATTAAGCAGAAAAGAAACCTAAATCAAAGTGATTAACTAACTGGCTTTAGCCAACTTTATCTGTGCCTGCAGTAGAGTATCAAGTTCCCCTTTTCCTATATGAATCTTAGGTCCATGAATCCTATCTGCAGAGAACCTGATATAAAAATTGCACAGAGGGACTTCCCTAGTGGTCCAGGGATTAAGAATCCACCTTCCAAAGCAGGGAAGGTGGGTTTGATCCCTGGGTGAGAAACTAAAATCCTACATATTGTGGGGCAATTAAGCCCATGAGCCGCAACTACTGAGTCTCGTGTGCCTCAGCTAGAGAAAAAGGCCATGCACTGAAACTCAGAGTTACATGCTGTGACTCAGACCCAACACAGCCAAAAATAAATAACAAAGAAATATTTTTTTAAAAAAAGAATTGCACAGAGGACGTATCCAATAATTATCTGTTGCATCAATGATGCAATAAATGGATGAACGAAGTAGATCAGAGCTAGCACTGAAACGACCGCAGAAATAGGAGGATGTAACTCACAGCCTTGCAAGTAAAACTGTGGCCCAGGAACTGCCAAGGGGGAGGTGGAATTTCAACCAGCCATGGCTCAGAAAACATGTGAAGCTCCCCTGATTTTTTTTGAATCATTCCCTGGCTCACTTGATTAATGCTGTATCTCACTTTTTACCATTTTAATTTCTTTGAACATAAAGGGTACCCTAACCACTCTCCCATTCCCACCCCCCAGTTAAAGCAAACCACCCAGACACGCTCATGAGACTTGGGCCCACTTCTTCAGGAGTGTGTTGCCTGTCCACAGAGCTTCCAGTCAGCACTCAGATTTAAGTAAAGGCTCCCTGGAACTCATCCACAAAGACGTGCTCCATTACCAAATAAGTTATCCTCCAGCTTCAAAAGAAGGGAATAAATTTTGTGTGCCGGGAGCCTGGTGCATGGGGACTAAGAAATAGTCACTTAAGTTTATAAAATCTTGCATGGTGCTGTCTGCTTCAGTTTTCTCTTTTGAAGCTAGAGGATGACTATGAACTTTGCTGATATTTTTTCCATATTCTCCTCTGCTTCCCTAATCATACCTTTCGAGCCCTGTCCATTACTTACAGGAGATTCGCTGGCCCCGAAGATGTCTCTGACATCCCTGACAGATTGCTTGTTCTTTTTCCTCAAGGTTTGTGTGTAAGTATTGTATCTCTTCTTCACTGCAGCTGCCTGGGTTCGAGTCAAAGTAGAGAGCAAGGCTTTGCCATCTTCCTCCTCATCACCTGAGATCAGGGTTGATAAACCGACATCTTGCAACCACTCTGCTTCAAGTTCTCCTTCTGTAAAACAAAGTTGCCAAAAGAAGGTGAGAATATTCTGTGATCGGATGACGTGTATATCTGTAAGTCTGTACACATCGGTAAGGAAGAAATATCAGTAAACAATATTAATAAGACCATCCTGGACCCTGAGGACATTATGCCAAGTGAAGTAAGTGAGACTGAGAAAGACAAACACCAAACACCATATGATCTCATTACATGTGGAGTTTAAGAACAAAATGAAGCAAAAAGCCCAAGTGCATAAATACGGAGAACAGACTGGTGGGCTTAGCAGAGGCAAGGGGTTGGGTGGGCAAGATGGGTAAAGGTGGTCAAAAGGTACAGACTTCCAGTTATAAAATAAGTAAGTCATGAGGATGTAATGCACAGCATGGTGACTTTATTTAATAGCATTCTATTGCATATTTGAAAATTGTTAGGAGAGTAGGACCTTGAAAGTTCTTACCGCAAGAAAAACAATTTTGTAATGATGTGTGACAATGGATATTAACTACACTTACTTTGGTGACTGTTTCATAACCGTGTATGTATTCAAATATCTAATCATTATGTTGTATACCAGAAACTAATATAATGGGAATAGAAGGCTATTGATAAAGAACATCTATAAAAACTTAACAGTTACAACCATTTTTTTGTGGTGAATATTGAACCCTTCCCCTGCAAAACCGGGATCACAGCAAGGATATAAACTGTCATTGCTTACTTTCATTCAACTTATATAGAGGCCTTACCGGTATGATAAGGCAAGATTAAAAAAATAAAAACATAGAAGTCAGAAAGGAAAGAGTAAAACTGTCTCTATTCCCCAAAAAATCTCTTTGTTTATTTAGAAAATCCTAAGACATTTAGTAGTAGACAACTACTGGTAAGTGAATTTAGAAAGATAATGAAATATAAGGTCAGGTTACAAAAACCAATTGTACTTTTGCACAAGGAGCAAACAATAGAAAAATGAGAGAGGAGAGAGAACAAAAGAGAGACACCCATTTACAAGATCCCACAAGGACTTTCCTGGTGATCCCGTGGTTAAGAGTCCACCTGCTGATGCAGGGGACACAGGTTTGATCCCTAATCTGGGACGACCCCACAAGCTGTGGAGCAACTAAGCCCACGCACCACAACTACTGAGCCTGTGCTCTAGAGCCCAGGAGCCAGAACCACTGAGAACACGCACCCCAGAGCCTATGCTCTGTCGCAAGAGAAGCTGCTGCAACAAGAAAAGACCCCCAGTTACAGAGACTAGAGAAAGCTTATGCTCAGCAATGATGATCCATCCAGGGCAGCAAAAAACCAATCAATCAATACTTGCACTTTCAAAAAATGAAAGGTGAAAGATTTATATGATATTAAGAGAAACCAAAGTATAAGCAGAAATAAAGTTGCTTCTGCCAATAAAAAATAGATAAACAAAAATAAAAAACCCCACTAAGAATATGAATAGGCAAGCCACAGATGGTGAGAAAGTATTTGCAATACATATATTTGACAAAAGATGAATATATGATGAATTCATAGAAGGCAATAATAGAAAGATAATTTTTTAAAATAGTTAAAAGATTTTACAAAAGCCAGATATAGGAATGGAGGAGAATAAGCACTAGAAAAAGTGTTTGACATCATTAGTGAAATGTAATTACAACCACAGTGAGATACCTCTACATGTCGCTAGAACCATTCATGTCAACACGTCTTAAAGCATCAAAATGTTCAAGGACTGAAGCAACTAGTCTTGTCAGACACTGAAGGGAGGAATGTGAAACGGTACAGCTACATTGGAAAAAGAGTGGCAGTTTCTTATGTACATAATTACACAAATTCTATGAAAAATGTATACATCCAAGAGAAATAATACATCTCCACCAAAAGACTTTCACAAAACTGTTCACAGCAGCCTTATTCATAATGGCCAAAGCTGTTAACAACCCACAAGTTCACTAACAGTTAAATGGACAGACAAATTATGGCATATTCATACAACAGAATATTGCCATTATGGGTTGAACTGGGTTCCTGGAAGATACATGGAAGTTCCAACCACCAATTCGGTTGAATGTAAGCTTCTTTGGAAATAGAGTCTTTGCAGGTGTAATGAGGATCTAAGCTGAAATGAGGTCATACTGGAGTAGAGTGGGTCCTTTATCCGATATCTCTCTCTAGTTGCTCAGTCTACTCTTTGCAACCCCGTGGGCTGTAGCCTGCCAGGCTCCTCTGTCCATGGGATTCTCCAAGCAAGAATACCGGAGTGGGGAGCAATTCTCTTCAGGGGATCTTCTCGATCCAGGGATCAAACCTGCATCTCCTGCATTGCAGGCAGATTCTTTACCGTCTAAGCCCCAGGGAAGCCCTTATCCGATATAGCTAGTGTCTTGTCAATGGCACCCCACTCCAGTACTCTTGCCTGGAAAATCCCACAGATGGAGGAGCCTGGTAGGGTGCAGTCCATGGGGTCGCTAAGAGTCAGAGACGACTGAGCGACTTCACTTTCACTTTTCACTTTGATGCATTGGAGAAGGAAATGGCAACCCACTCCAGTACTCTTGCCTGGAAAATCCCATGGACGGTGGAGCCTGGTAGGCTGCGGTCCATGGAGTCGCTAAGGGTCGGACACGACTGAAGGAACTTCACTTATAAGAAAAAGAGAAGGCACATGGACAACAACACAGAGAATAGGCTATGTGACCACAGAGGCAGAATGGCATATACTGTCGACAAGCCAAGGAAGAGCAAGGATTGCTGGGAACACCAGAAACTAGGAGAAAGACATGGAACAGGCTTTTCCCTACAATCTTCAGAGAGCGGAGGGCCCTGCTGACCCCTTGATGTTGGACTTCTAGTCTCCAGACCCCAAGAGGACAAATTTCTTTTGTTTTAAATCACCTAGCTTTGTGGTACTTGGTTACAGCAGGCCTTGGAGACTGAGGCAAACTATCCCATGATAATAAGCAGTGAAACATTAATACACAGATGCTATGCTAAGTCACTTCAGTCGTGTGCGACCCCATAGACAGCAGCCCACCAGGCTCCCCCATCCCTGGGATTCTCCAGGCAAGAACACTGGAGTGGGTTGCCATTTCCTTCTCCAATGCATCAAAGTGAAAAGTGAAAGTGAAGTCGCTCAGTCGTGTCTGACTCTTAGCAACCCCATGGATTGCAGCCTAACAGGCTCCTCCGTCCATGGGATTTTCCAAGCAAGTGTACTGGAGTGGGGTGCCATTGCCTTCTCCTAATACACAGAAGGAATCTCAAAAATACAATATTTGGCAAAAGAAGCCAAACCCCAAACTGATTTATGCTGCAGAAACATCAGAACTGTGGTTGTCTCTGGCCAGGGACAGCAAGTCACAAGAACGATGAGACTGGGAAAAACCACGAGGAAATTTTCTGAGTTGACTGGAATGTTATTTCGATTAGTGTGCAGTTACAAGGTAGCATTCATCAAACCTCATTGAACTGCACACTTAAGATCTGGACATATGCTTCAAGAGACAAAATATCAGTAAAATAAAATTTACACTCTAGTTAGCTTTTTGTAGACATTTCTGTTGGTAAAGCTTGAAGATGTTTTTTGCATGCTCTAGGCTGGAGCAAATGAAAAAATATATATATTGAAGAAAGAAAGAACCAGGTTTCTCACTCTTGGAGAAGGGAGTTATAAATACAGAGAAAGGGGAGACAACAACAAACTTTGTTGGATTGGAATTGGAAGTTATCAGTAAGAACTCACGATTTTTAATACGGATAGCAAGCTAGCCAGTGAGATGGAAGAAGTGGAGAACAAGAGGTACTTTTCTTTATGTGTCTTTCTGGATCTGAAAAGGCAAAATGTAAGGACATAAGTAAATGGCATAAAAATAGCCTTCTCTGAAGGAGGATGGTTCCCTTAACTAGATTCTCATTAAATGTGTGGTGGGCTTTTATTTCTAATCCTAAGTGAAATATCCTAATTATGGTAAACCCAATTTTTCTTCAGATCTAAGAAGGATAGACTTGGAGAAAAGAACAATTTTTTTTTTTTTAACATTTTAGTTTATCTTGATAGTTGTTTTGAGGTTAGTCACTGGCTAATGGAAACATTCATAGATAGCTACTTACTCAACTACCTTCAATTTTTCTTTGCTTTTTTTTTCCTGTTTCTTTTGGCCACGCTGCAGGGCATTCAGGATCTTAGTTTCCCAACTAAGGATCAAACCCAAGACCCCTAAAGTGGAGTCTTGACCAGTGGACCACCAGGGAAGTCCCAAACTACCATCAGTTTTTCTTACACATTTACTTGTGGACAGGGCACCCACCCCAGTGCTCTTGCCTAGAAAATCCCATGGACGGAGGAGCCTGGTAGCCTGCAGTCCATGGGGTCGCTAAGAGTCAGGCACGACTGAGTGACTTCACTTTCACTTTTCACTTTCATGTACTGGAGAAGGAAATGGCAACCCACTCCAGTGTTCTTGCCTGGAGAATCCCAGGGACAGAGGAGCCTAGTGGGCTGCCATCTATGGGGTCGCACAGAGTCGGACATGACTGAAGCGACTTAGCAGCAGCAGGTAGTACCTGAAGAAGATAACCCATGCTTTTTTTTTTAACTTTTTATTTTGTACTGTGAGAGTCCCTTAGTCGTGTCTGACTCTTTGTGACCCCATGGACTATAGCCTGCCAGGGTCCTCTGTCTATGGAATTCTCCAGGCAAGAATATTGGAGTGGGTAGCCTATCCCTTCTCTAGGGGATCTTCCCAACACAGGGATCAAACCCAGGTCTCCCGCATTGCAGGAGGATTCTTTACCATCCGAGTCACCAGGGAAGCCAATTTTGTACTGGACTACAGCCAATTAACGATGTTGTAACAGTTTCAGGTAGATAGTGAAGGGACTCAGTCACGCACAGCCATGCATTCATTCTTCCCCAAACCCCCCTCCCATCCAGGCTGCCACATAACATTGAGCAGAGTTCCCTGTGCTATAAAGTAGGTCCTCCTTGTCCCATGCGTTTAATCTCAGGTGAGTACTTTTGCTCTTTTAGAAAATTAAGGGCAATAAAGATTGAGGGCAGGAGCAGAAGAGGGTAACAGAGGACAAGATCGTTGTGTGGCCTCATGGATTCAATGGACATGAGTTTGATCAAATTCCAGGAGATAGGGAAGGACAGGGAAGCCTGGCATGCTGCAGTCCATGGGTCGCAAAAAGTCGGACATGACTAAGAGACTAAACAACAACAACAAATACCTTTTTGGTTCCTCAATCTTCTTGTTTAATTTCACTGGCAACTAGTATAACGGACATGGCATTTATCTTGTGAAGTACAGATTATCCATTCTCTAAATACATTAATACTAGTAAGTGCTTCAAAGGCAAATATTTTTTTTCTCCAGAATTATGCTGGCAATTTTTTTTCTGTATCTTTCTTTGGTAATTAATAGTCAAGTATGCAGATGTAAAAACCTCAAATTAGAATACTCAATCTGCTAGGCGATCATGATTCTAATCCACAGCCAGGTACAGCCTCCCTAAATGGTGATATGTTAGGGATCAATCTGGATGGTTGACAGCCCCCCTTCAGGTTGTGTCACCTGCCAAGAAGCCACCCTGAGCCAGACCAGCAGATAGAAACCAGCGGGAGCAGGAAGCTGGTACGCCAAAGTCTATCGATTCACTAGTTAGGCTACTCATGGAATGATGTCTACCTGCCAACAGAACAAGAGAGCATGTAAAAGGCTGCACAGTGGGGACCAATCTAGCATCTCACCGTCCAGGGGCTTGGCCTCGGCAGGCGTCTGTTCCTCCTGAGCCAGGCTAGTCTCTTTGATGCTTTCTATTTCCCGCCAGAAATCCTCCATGGAGGCGCTGTCTACGGAGGCTTGAGAGTTGGAGCGGCTGAACGCCGGGGACTGAAGGGACTCGTTGGAGAGCATCCTGTTGATTCTTCGACAGCGAGGGATGGACTTTCTGAGGAAAGAAAAGTATTAAATATCAGTCAATGGAAATCAGTGTTTCATGTTATGAATCACACAAAAGTTTGAAACTAATGGAGAGAAGGAGTTAGTGTGACGGAGAGAGGTTTGAGGGAGTAACCTCCAGTCAGGTGGCCCCATCCTTTCATCCTAATTCACAATGACTTCGTGGCCATGTGAGAATTATCACAAAAATACTTTCTATGACTTTTACACACTCATGAAGTAAGAAGTTGCTTTTTATAACACATATAGTAAAAGTTAGCTTCTATAAATGTCAGAAGAGTGAAAAAAAATCAAACAAAACAGCCGGCTGTGCTTGGAATCCTAGATTTCTCAATCACCTTTAGTAGAAATTTCCAGAATTTGATCACTGATCCTGAGACTGTACCTGACTAGAAGCAGTTCTAGGTTTAAACTGAGTTAGCCAACTTATTTTCAAAACTCAGAGCATTTCAGAAAAATGTAAGATATCCACTTTTTAAATTCTGTGCTGTATAATAAAAGTAATTGGAGGTAGTTTTGTTTGATAACTAGGTCACAAGAGTTCTTCACTGAGTTCTTTATAGCTTGACAAGACAGACACATTGAAATGTGTCTGTGATTGAAATGCATATGAAATCAACACAGGTTATCAAGACAGCTATTGCTTCCTATATTATTTTTAGGCTGTTAAGTCTTTCCCTTTTGCATCAAGACCAATACTGAAAACCATTAGCAAATTCATAGAATTATAAGACATCTACTTCTTGAAACCATAATCGATTACCACTGCTCACAAAGCCTACTTCCCTCTATACACTGTTCAGAAAAAATATATAGATGCCCGAAACTTTCTCTAGTTATAGATTTTTGGGGAGGAAAAGGAAATGGCAACCCACTCCAGTATTCTTGCCTGGAAAAATCCCATGGACAGAGGACCCTGACAGGCTACTAAAACTAAGAGATTTTTTTAGGTTTATTCTTTAAAAATGAGTATGACTGACATAAAAAATTTACAGTCTTAACAGAAGACACAGACTAAATTTTTAAAATTTATAAGATGGTGTATTATAAGGATAAAAGTTTAAGTAATACACAATTTATAAAGCAGAAACTGAAGGTCTTTCCCATCTGTATCACATCATATTGTTCTACGAGATGCTTTGTTTTCGTGCCACTCAAAATCATGTCATAGATATCTTTTCCATGCCAACACAGACATACCATCTGAATGGCTGCATGGAATAGAATAATTTATCTTAGAAATTAAGCAAACACACAGATATACCTCAGCACTGCAAATATGTGAAGAAGTGAGAAATCTGGGAACTATTAAGTGAATCTTAGAAGATAAGGAACATATGTATTTAGGATTAACAAAGACTGTTTTCATTTACTACAGTTTCTTACTCATGCAAAGGGAATACTGGTGGAATCTCAGAGAAGAGATCATCATAAACTTCTGCTGAGAGCAGGGTGATTAGATGTGCAATGCAGGTCATGAACATCTGCGTAACACACTGGTCTCATCTGAGACAACCCACCCCAAAAATCCTTTAATTGCAATGGTCAACTGTTTTTTTTGGCAAAGAAGTCAGACAGCATTTTTGGGATAAGCACATTTGGAAGGGTTCTCGCTTGTTCGGTGAGGGATCTGAATACTTCCCCTTCACCCCAGGGTAGAGTAGGGACCGTGGCCTTCCAGTCCTGAAGTATTACATAACTGCAACGTTCCGGCTCATCCAACACTTTGAGGAGACTTACAGCTTCATACCTCACCATATTAGGATAAACAGAGCTTCAGCTTCATCAGCTGTTTGTAATTTTTTACTCCAAAACAATACCAGGAAAACATTATATGGAAAACAGAACGAGACCGTTACACAGCATTATATAGCAACTTTTGTCGGGAAAACACCATGAAGTTTAAAATTAGATTTTCAGTGGATGGTTAATTACCATAAAGTCAAAGTGCCATTAATTAAAAAAAAAATTATTCCATTTCTCCTCCATTATCTTTTAAGAAATACCTTATATAACGATGTGCCTTGAGTTAGTATTTTACAAAGTCAGAACGTAACTAACATGTGAGTGTAATTCTACCTTCATTCCTTATCATACCACTATTGTCATATGTTACTTCTTCACGTTTATATCCCACAATAGTTATTATAAAATCCTCATAGTATTTGTCAATCATTTATGAAAGCGGTAAGTGAAAATAACTTTTTGTCATCTTTTAAAAACACTGACTTAAAAAATGCTGAACTTTATCAAGCTCACATAAATCAAAAAAAGTCAACAATTTTTAAAAAGTTAAACAAGTAGACTTTTACGTTTATCCTTTCTGATGTGCTTCATCCTCCCTACAAGGCAATGTAGCTATAACAGATCAGTCTAATCGGCTTTGCCAACCTCCTCTGGTATTTCTTCAGCATTTCTTGTACTATGGATATGCTGGCAACAAATTCCCTCATGTTTCTTTCTGATTGTGTCTTTCATTCACTTTCATCTTGGATTAATATGTTTACTGGGCACAGGACTCTAGGCTGGCAGTTTTCATTGTCTTTATAATCCTTTTAAAGCTGTCATTTCATTGTTATCTGTATTCTTGATTCTGATGAAAAATCATTTATAATCCTCATTGATATTCTTCTAAGTATAATGTTTTTCCTAACTGCTTTTAATACATTTTTTCCTTTATCTTTTGTTTTTAGAAGCTTAATTATGAAATGCCTAGATTGTGATTTTATTTCTATTTATTCTGCATTATGTCTCAGTTTCATCTCACACGCTAGTAAAGTAATGCTCAAAATTCTCCAAGCCAGGCTTCAGCAATATGTGAACCGTGAACTTCCTGATGTTCAAGCTGGTTTTAGAAAAGGCAGAGGAACCAGAGATCAAATTGCCAACATCCGCTGGATCATGGAAAAAGAAAGAGAGTTCCAGAAAAACATCTATTTCTGCTTTATTGACTATGCCAAAGCCTTTGACTGTGTGGATCACAATAAACTATGGAAAATTCTGAAAGAGATGGGAATACCAGACCACCTGATCTGCCTCTTAAGAAATCTGTATGCAGGTCAGGAAGCAACAGTTAGAACTGGTCATGGAACAACAGACTGGTTCCAAATAGGAAAAGGAGTACGTCAAGGCTGCATATTGTCACCATGTTTATTTAACTTATATGCAGAGTACATCATGAGAAATGCTGGACTGGAAGAAACAGAAGTTGGAATCAAGATTGCTGGGAGAAATATCAATAACCTCAGATATGCAGATGACACGACTCTTATGGCAGAAAGTGAAGAGGGGCTCAAAAGCCTCTTGATGAAAGTGAAAGTGGAGAGTGAAAAGGTTGGCCTAAAGCCCAACATTCAGAAAACGAAGATCATGGCATCTGGTCCCATCACTGCATGGGAAATAGATGGGGAAACAGGGAAACAGTGTCAGACTTTGTTTTTCTGAGCTCCAAAATCACTGCAGATGGTGACTGCAGCCATGAAATTAAAAGACGCTTGCTCCTTGGAAGGAAAGTTATGACCAACCTAGATAGCATATTCAAAAGCAGAGACATCACTTTGCCAACAAAGGTTCGCCTAGTCAAGGCTATGGTCTTTCCTGTGGTCATGTATGGATGTGAGAGCTGGACTGTGAAGAAGGCTGAGCGCCAAAGAATTGATGCTTTTGAACTGTGGTGTTGGAGAAGACTCTTGAGAGTCCCTTGGACTGCGAGAAGATCCAACCAGTCCATTCTGAAGGAGATCAATCCTGGAATTTCTTTAGAAGGGATGATGCTAAAGCTGAAACTCCAGTATTTTGGCCACCTCATGCGAAGAGTTGACTCATTGGAGAAGACTCTGATGCTGGGAGGGATTGAGGGCAGGAGGAGAAGGGGACGATAGAGGATGAGATGGCTGGATGGCATCACTGACTCGATGGATGCGAGTCTGAGTGACCTCCGGGAGCTGGTGATGGACAGGGAGGCCTGGCGTGCTGCGGTTCATGGGGTCGCAAAGAGTCGGACACGACTGAGCGACTGATCTGATCTGATCTGATGTCTCAGTTGGTAAAGAATCCACCTGCAATGCAGAGGACCTGGGTTCAATCCTGGGTTGGGAGGATCCCCTGACGGGAAAGGCTACCCACTTCAGTATTCTGACCTGGAGAATTCCATGGACTGTATAGTCCATTGGGTCGTGAAGAGTCGGACATGACTGAGCGACTTTCACTATTTTGCTTAAGGTTTGCTGAGCTTCTTGAATCTATGGGTAGATGTATTTCATCAGTTTTGGGGTAGTCTTATCCAGTTTTTCTTCAAATATGTTTTCTGTCCAAATTTCTCTCTCTTCTTCTGGAACTCCAATAACAACCATTTGACGTTGTCCCAAGTGTCCTTCACAATATGCTTCGCTTCTCCCCAGCCCTCACCCTTTGTGCTTCAGTGTAGAGAATCTCTACTACCCTCTCTTCAGTTCACTTCTCTACTACGTGTCCGGTCCTTATTACGTCCACCTGGTGAATGCTTCAATTCTGATACTGCGTTTTTTCATATCAAGAATGTCCAACTGGTTCTTTTTAAAGGTTCTATTTCTCTGTTGACATTATTCACCCTTTACCCATTTTGTCTCTCTTCTTTAGCATATTAATTGTTGTCATTTTAAAGTTTTTGTCTCTTAGCGCCAACATCGCTGCTGTCAGTGCATCTGCTAATATTGATCAAAAAACAGTCAATTGCTTACGGGTTATATCCTCCTGTTCGTTTACAAATCTCACAATTTTTTGTCATATGGCAGACATTGTTTTAAAGAACTCTAGGAAACAGGAATAAATAGTAAGATCCCCAAGAAGAGCAAGCCTTCTGTCTGGTGGCTGAAATGAGGTACAGATCACTTCAACCCATTAAGGAGCTGAAGTAGGTCTGAGCTGAGTTGCAATTTTAACCAGTTTTAGGTTACCGCTGGTTCCAAATGCTTTGAGGAGATTTGCCCTGTGTGTATTACAGGTCCCTCTCTCAAGAGGGCTTTAGGATAAACACCACAGGATTACAGGAATTGCTGTCTACTTTAGAGCCTTTATGAGCAAAATCCCAAGGGAGAGACTTGTCAGACACGGAGAACCAGCTCTGCAATTTAAGCTTCAACAGATTCCGACCTCCATGGTGTCTCCCCTCCCCATAAAGCTCCTCTGCTTGGGCAAGTGTCATCGTCTGCCCAGCAGTGCAGAGACTCAGGGAGAGACGCACACAAAGGAAGGAAGTGATTCTGGGCTTTGCTCACTAGGAAGATCTCTTCCCTCCTGGAACTGAGTTCCCTTAGACTTCTTTGTGTTCAGAGCTCTCCACTAAAGTTCTTAAAACATATGATTTTACATGCATCCTCTCTTCTGTCCTTGCAACAGTGAGAAAGATAATGAGCCATAACTTAGTGTTCATTCTAATTGGAAGCGGCACTCCCAGAGAACCCTGTAAAACACATCAGGTATGTTTTAAATGTTGCATTTGCTAATGAACTGCTTGTTCTGTCCAGTCACAAGTTCAGTTGTTTTTAGTGTAGTCCACAGAGCATTTATAAGACATACTTCTTGCTAAGAGATACTTACTCTGTGGCCTTTACTATTTCTAATTTTATAAAGAATTTCACACAGAACAATTTACTGTC
Source organism: Tragelaphus eurycerus (assembly GCA_935064755.1). Classification (NCBI taxonomy): domain Eukaryota; kingdom Metazoa; phylum Chordata; class Mammalia; order Artiodactyla; family Bovidae; genus Tragelaphus; species Tragelaphus eurycerus. The sequence continues at coordinate 23,899,454 of CAKXYN010000023.1, forward strand.
ACACACATTTCATCATTTGACCCTTATCTGAACTCCATGAAGTAGTCAAAGCAAGTGTTACATGTCTCATCATACAAGAGGGACAGGTTATGGAGAGTAAAGTGAAGACACAGTAACTTCCCACCACAAAACCACAAAATGCAAATTATTGCCTCTGACTTTGAGGCCGGCATTTCTGTCCCCAGACGTCTGATCCATCTCACTTTCTATCGCTCTCCCCTGGCATTAGCGCCAGGCCTCCTAATCTCTTCTCAGTTCCTCTACAACAGCCAAGGTCTTCCTGCCCTTAGGGAATTTTCTCTTGCTGTTTTTTTTCTGCCAGGAACATTCTGTGTCTTTCCACCGCAAGATGCTTCTCGTCACTCAGCTCCCAATGTAAATGTCACCTCCTCAGGAGGATTTAGAGAAAAACTCTAAAGCCTAGTGGGTTCAGGTTTGAGCGTGGACTCTGCCACTTCCTAGAGCAAGCTACTGAGCCTCTAGGTCTGCATTTCCTAATCTGTAAAATGGAATATGAATCACATACATGCTCTGCATTATTATGAGGATCAACTGAGTAAATATATGTAAATGCATGGCACATAGTAATCCCACATGTTATTACTATAATTTAGCTAACTTATTAGCATTCCTATGGCTAGGTATACGGTCAGGCTATAAAAGGCACTAAAATGTTACTAGGAATACAATGAAATAAATAAAACTGCACTTAATCAGAACTCATCTCTGATCCAACCCCATTCCCAAGCCTGGTTTCTCCAACTCCCTTAGGTCAGAGTGACCACCTTACACAATTCTGGCCAAGTCACATAAGAAAAGTCTCTTTCCATGGTTTCAGTGTAATCTTTTGTTTTCCTGATTTCACTGCTATCCTTTTCTCTTCCTTCTTCTTCTCTCCTGGAGTGCAGAAAAGATGACTAGTGCTTCAGCAGCCATCTTGCAACCATGAGAGGAAGGCTATGAAATTGCACTAATCAGCCTTGATATTGTTGAATCTCAGAAATAACCCCAGAGGCCGCCTATTCTCTGAACTTCCAACAATGTAGGAAAAATAAACTGTTTTTTAAAAACTACTCAATGTTGTTGTCATTACCATTTGCAGTCCAAATGATTCTTAACTGATATAAGTAGAAGGAATACTTTAATGAGTAATTTGGGGTGGGATGAGATGAGACACCACCTCCACCCCACTCACGGGAATATTCAAGTAAGATTAGTCAGTCAGTAATGTGCCTCCTAAAGGAAAGTGGGATCTAATATAATGATTTTCCACTTCAGTTCAGTTCAGTCACTCAGTCGTGCCCGACTCTTTGCGATCCCATGAACTGCAGCAAGCCAGGCCTCCCTGTCCATCACCAACTCCCGGAGCCTACCCAAACTCATGTCCATTGAGTCGGTGATGCCATCCAGCCATCTCATCCTCTGTCATCCCTTTCTCCTCCTGCCCTCAATCTTTCCCAGTGTCAGGGTCTTTTCAAATTAGTCAGCTCTTCGCATCAGGTGCCTAAAGTATTCGAGGTTCAACATCAACATCTGTCCTTTCAGTGAACACCAGGGACTGATCTCCTTTAGGATGGACTGGTTGGATCTCCTTGAGGATGGACTGGTTGGATCTCCTTGCAGTCCAAGGGACTCTCAAGAGTCTTCTCCAACACCACAGTTTCAAAAGCATCAATTCTTCATCACTCAGCTTTCTTTATAGTCCAACTCTCACATCCATACATGACTATTGGAAAAAACCATAGCTTTGACTAGACGAACCTTTGTTGGCAAAGTAATGTCTCTGCTTTTTTATATGCTGTCTAGGTTGGTCATAACTTTCACTCCAAGGAGTGTCTTCTAATTCCATGGTTGCAATCACCATCTGCAGTGATTTTGGAGCCCAAAAAATAAAGTCAGCCACTGTTTCCACTGTTTCCCCATCTATTTGTCATGAAGTGATGGGACCGGATGCCATGATCTTAGTTTTCTGAATGTTGAGCTTTCAGCCAACTTTTTCACTCTCCTCTTTCACTTTCATCAAGAGGCTTTTTAGTTCCTCTTCACTTTCTGCCATAAGGGTGGTGTCATCTGCATATCTGAGGTTATTGATATTTCTCCCTGCAATCTTGATTTCAGCTTGTGCTTTATCCAGCCCAGCGTTTCTCATGATGTACTCTGCATAGAAGTTAAATAAGCAGGGTGACAATATACAGCCTTGACGTACTCCTCTTCCTATCTGGAACTAGTCTGTTTTCCATGTTAAGGATAGCCAAATTATAAGCCTAACCTCATGTCTTGGTCTGGTCTTGATCAGTGCACTCAGTCATGTACAACTCTCTGGGACCCTATAGACTATAGCCCACCAGCTTCCTCTGTCCATGGGATTCTCCAGGCAAGAATACTAGAGTGGGTAGCCATTCCCTTCTCCAAGGGATCTGCCTAACCCAGGGGTCAAACCCATGTCTCTTGTGTCTCCTGCATTGGCAGGTGGATTCTTTATCACTAGCAACACCTGGAAAGCCCCAGTACACGGTAGAGTTAAACTTCAATCTGGCTGAAGATATCCCTGCCTAGATATACAGGGAATATATCTATGTTGCTCTCAATTCAAACGTAATCCAAGAGATTTTAGAAAGAATACCAAAATCAAAGATTTTCCCTTCTCTCTCTGAAAGAAGAGGACTGAATTCCCCTTCATCACAGTCACTGAGTGATGCTGGTTGTGGCACAGCCTGGCCATCTTGAGAAATCATCTTGGATGCTGACCACGCCAGGGCCTGTGCAGCAGGGCTCCTGCAAGAGAAACCTCTCACTCTCTGGGACAGACGCTGGGCACAGCCAGGGTCATGCAGCTGTCTGCCCTCTCAGCTTCCTGGGGAGGCCACCCAGGGTGATAAAGACAGAGGATAAATATCTAGTTTTCATGCTCTGGCTTCTCAATATCCTTGGATTCTAACATGCTTATAAACAAGCTCAACTTGGATGCCTTGGAGAAAGCACTTGAAAGGCAATGGTGATAAAAAGAAGCTATGGTTTCAGATTAACAGGAGCGAGAGCACAGAGGAGATACCCGCTCTTTCTCTGGCCCCCGACTCGGTCTCTCGCTATCATTCTGGCAGCCTCTCCTTCGCCGCCTGCCAGCCCCGTTTTCTGTTCTGTTCCCACCTTCCTCCGCTCTCTGAGAGGAGTGAGGAGAAAGCTGATGAAGCCTTTCCCTCAGAAGGTAAACAGGTCTGCCTGAACCTCCCTGTTGGCAGAACGAGATACAGAAAAATGTGTTTGTAGATTAGGGGAGGCTTAAAACAGCAAACAAATCTCAGTCACTCAGCATGGAATATTTGAAATGGTTTTGCAAGCTAGAATTCTTTTTTAACCAACTGAGGTGCAGGGCAGCAATTAAATTCTTATGCAGCTATATATCACTTTGAGCACAGACACTGGGCTAGAAATGGGAAAAGTGACAATGAGGAAATAACTTCCAACGATTACACGCTGCACCCCAGTGTTTATGAAGCAAGGGACTCAAATGGGGCCACAGTGGGGAACGGGGGGCAGGAAAGGAGGAATGAACACATGGATACAGAGGGTCTGTGGGCAAGGAAACCGTTCCGTATGACATCGTGTTGTTGTAGCTGCTGTTCAGTAGATAAATCATGTCCGACTCTTTGCGACCCCATGGGCTGTAGCCCACCAGGCTCCTCTGTCCATGGAATTCTCCAGGCAAGGATACTAGAGTGGGCTGCCATTTCCTTTTCCAGGGGATCTTCCCAACCTAGGGATCGAACCTGTGTCTCCAGCATTGGCAGGTGGATTCTTTACCACTGACCCACCGGGAAAGCCCATACACTTGTCCAAACCCAGAGAATGTAAACTATGGACTTTGGGTGATTATGATGGGTCAGTATCGGTTTATCAATTGTGACAGATGAGCCACTCTGGTGGCGGTGCTGTTAATGGGAGATGCTGGGCATGTGAGGGGGGCAAGAAGTGTATGGGAAATCTCTGGTACTTCCCCATAATTTTGCTGTGAAACTAAAACTGCTCTAAAAAGATAACATCCTTTTTTAAAGTACTTGGGAATTTCAAAGTAAAGGCAAACTTCAGAAAAAGCAAAAAAGAATCAAATTTTCAAAAAGGTCCATGGGTTTAGAAAGAAGGAAAGCTACTTCTATGAAAAGTCACTGGTTGTTCTGAGCAAAGGATAACAATCACAGATGGGAACTGTCATATCTGCTCAAACAATAATCATCTAATAAGAGACAGGCTGAAATGTCTGCTGTGCAGGCAGAGGAAACCACAGCAGGTGAACATTCTATTTTCTGTTTTAAAACTAATACGCAATTTATGAGTTTGAGGTATATATTGATGTTGAGGTATATACTGATTTTGGTGATGCTCACTCAATCACACGAGTGACTCCTATCATATTATCTATGAGGATAAGCTAAAATTATGAGTGAATAACTAGTTTGGTGATACCTAATCATCGCTCAGAGGCTCATTTTTTTTTTTAAATTAACTTAGGAGATGTTCAGGAAAGACTCTGTAAAACAGAATGCAAGCAGAAAGCAGCTCTCCCACGTTCTCTAATAGAAATCTATCCTTATCCATTCAGCGACATGTGTCATCCCAAGCCTGCTTTGTGCTTCTCAGATGACTATTCTTCATGTAACCTGGGTAAATAATTTTTAAAGGCTGTATTTTTACATCAAAAGTAAGCTACATACATGCAGATGGTACCACTCTAATGGCAGAAAGTGAAGAGGAACCCTCTTGATGAGGGTGAAAGAGAAGAGTGAAAAGCTATCTTGAAATGCAACATGAAAAAATACTAAGATCATGGCATCTAGTCCCATCACTCTATGGCAAATAGATGGGGAAAAAGTGGAAGCAATGACAGATTTTATTTTCTTGGGCTCCAAAATCACTGCAGACAGTGACTACAGCCCTGAAATTAAAAAACACTTGCTTCTTGGCAGGAAAGCGATGACAAATCTAGACAGTGTATTAAAAAACAGAGACATCACTTTGCTGACAAAGGTCCAGCTGAGGCTGAAGCTCCAATACTTTGGCCACCTGATATGAAGAGCCAACTCATTGGAAAAGACCCTGAGAGGGGGAAATTATGTCCCTAGTCAAAGTTTTCATTAAAGAACAAGAGGAGAAGAGGGCAACAGAGAGTAAGATGGTTGGGTAACATCACAGACTCAATGGACATGAATTTGAGCAAACTTTGGAGACAGAAGAAGACAGAGGAGCCTGGCATGCTGTAGTCCATGGGGTCACAAAGAGTCGGACATGACTTAGGAACTGAACAACAGTAACAGCAAAGCTACAGAAACCCCGTATCTTTTAGTACCAAACTACAGAACTGCAGTGTACACTTTATTACATACTTTTGAGGAGCCTGCTGTGGCTGTATTGCTATGTCTGATTTTCAAAGTGATTAAACAGATGAGCCCCCCATTCTGGTGTCCTCTGAGGGTCTGCCTTTGTTTTCCAGCTCCCTGTGTGCCTCTCTGTGCTGTGATGATTTGCTGGAACACAACTGGTGACCTCTGTTTCCCCATCTCTGGTCTCTGTTTACTATCATTATTACCCAGCCATTGACACTCAGCCATGAAAGGAGAAAATGTTATTCTACAGCCTCCTTGTGCTGTTTTTCAATTTCTCTTGTCTGTTGCCTCTCTCCAGCTTCCAAAATTCAGTAATACCAGGACAGAGGCACACACAGGATCTCTGGGATTATCTGGCAGTTTCTCTGGCTGGTGTCCCACCCAGTCATTCTCCACGCGGATGGGCCTTAAAGAGCTCTATGGTTCCTCCTGACAGGGCTTTCCCTGAAGTGGAACTGGCCTTCTTCCTCGTGGGGCCCTGGAACCAGCCCAGCTTTAACCTGTTTGGTATAGAATGAAAAGCAGAACATAAATCCAGTGTATTACATTCTGATGGGAGTGACTGGCCTCTGGATGAATAATTATTAACATTCTTAGATTTCTCTCCTTTCACAGTATACGTTTCTACACTTAGACTCACATCACGATGGCTTTCATGCCACAAGGTCCATTTGAACAATTACTGTTTTGTGTTCCTCTTGTTTTCACGGTCTAACTTTAAGACGACTGTTTCCTAACTTGCCTACAAACAGCTTTGAACTGGAGAATCGTAAGTAGGGTTTCCAGTGAAACAGAGGATCCAAGGGTTTGAGAGCTGAGAGGGAATCTGAGAAATGCCAATCAAACACCACATTTTATAGATAAGAAAAATGAAGCTCAGTGAGCTCAAGTAACTTCTCCAAAATCACACAGCTAATTACTGAGAACTACAAGGACAGGGAAGCATGGTGTGCTGCAGTCCATGGGGTTGCAAAGAGCCAGACACGACTTCGCGACGGAACAACAAAAACTACAAACCTGGCCTCCCGATGCCTCATTCCATGCTCTTTCCCCATGACCACCAGTCTACTAATTCATTTACACTTTATTCTTTACTCACTCACCAAACAAATCAAAACAAAATAAAGCTGCACACTTTCACACTGGAGATTATCCTCTGTGTCCCCTTAATATATTCCTGAAACAGCACATGATAAAATAGGTGGATTATATTTCTATCATAAAAATGTTGGAAATTATGTCCCTAGTCAAAGTTTTCATTAAAGAACAAATAGACCTATATGCAAAAGTGTCCCACAAAATAAAGATTAAAAAAAAAACAACAACAAAGGCAAGTTTCTCTAAAAGTTCACTAATAATATTGACAAGTATAGCAGACCAAATACACTAAGATGTATATAAAATATAGACAGTTAACACACATTAAACACATCTGCTATATAGCCAATAGAAAAGGGATGTATTAACAGTATTAAACATAAGCCACATTTTAAATTATCTATTGGTTGGTATATTAGAATACACTAAGACTTTATTGAAGAGAGAGTCAATAATTCATTCTATTTTAAAACTATCCAAGGAAGTAGAAACTAAGACTCCCATTTAACTCAGATTTCCTCATGGCATGTAGAGACAATTTCCAAGTACCCTAGCCAGGTTGAGCTACAATAAATTCTACAGTCACACTTTTATTATGATCGCCATTAGCACTCATCACCACCGTCATCCAGCTGAAGGGCATTTTGGATTAGCTCTCTACCTCATCCTGTCGAATTTACTCAAGACACTGTTCATCATCAGATAAATTCCTTGAGCAGATCCAAGAGCCAGCAGTCAGAGCACTTCACACTTTCTAAACGCTGTAAAAACAACTGTCAGGACAAGGATCCTCAAAGCCCTCTCACAGGATGACAGGCACAGACCTGTAACCTGAATGCCCCTGTTAAACATGAGCTTTGGAAAAACAAGAGCTGTTATTGTCTCACTTTCATACGGGCTGGCTTGTGGTGAGCTTCATGCGGTGGGGCTCTCGTAGCCAATACCTCTGAAGCTCCCCCTGCACTGGCGATGAAGGCCCTCAGCAGTTCAGTATCTAATCCCTGACAGCAGACAAGGCAACTACACGTCTGCGATCAATACTTCAGGCCACTGGGCTTGGACAGCGATTTCAACATCCGTCATCTTAACCAGGTGGAGCTTTTCCTTTCCAAGAGGAGTACACCAGCCAGGAAGCTTTCCCTCCTCGAAGGCTTACTATTCACTCACTTTCTAAGAACATTACCTTCTTTCTTTACCACTGACTGGGATTATGATAGTCAATAATCTCCTGAACAGACTCTGTTATGAGCAAATCCACCAAGCTTTCATCCCCTTAAAAAAAATTACAAATGACACAAAGGAATTAGGTCTTGCATTTCATGTATCTACTTTCATTTCTTTAAAAAAGAAGCTGCCACTTAATATTTTGGTTTTTATTTTCTTTGTTGAATGGGCAAGAGAGTTTTCATTTCTGCTTCCAATTTCCATGCAAAAGCTCTTGTGTGTGTGTGTGTGTGTGTGTGTGTATAGTCTCTCAGTTGTGTCCAACTCTTCACAACCCCATGGACTGTACTTGTAGCCCACCAGGCTCCTCTGTCCATGAGATTCTCCAGGCAAGAATATTGGAGTGGGTAGTCATTCCCTTCTCCAGAGGATCTTTCTGACTCAGGGATGGAACCCGGGTCTCCTGCATTACAGGTGGATTCTTTACTGTCTGAGCCACCAGGGAAGCCCTGCAAAAGCTCTTACAATAAAGCAAAAGTTACCCAGTTTTTGCTTAATAGGTTATTTGTATTTCAGTAGAGCTATAAATTGAAGTCTACCAGGGTACCTGCTGGCCCATAAAGCATCTATGTATGGACTCAAAAAAGGCTATCTTCTCAGGAGAAAGTGGTTTGCCTAATGGAGGAAGGTTGAACCCCTGCCTCACTTGATCCCTAGACTTTCTTATTCAATAAACAACTGATACAACTCTATTTATTGTCTGAAGTCTATTTAATCTCTGAAGTCTATTAAATGACTCACACTTTCCCATTTGTTTCCAGTACAGAATTCTTCGAGGAAAATGCCAGTGTCCACTCAAACTTTTAAAATCATAAATTCAACAAAAAATATTAGCTTTCTTAAGTGTTTCTAAATGTGGACTTACATTAATTCATTGAGGAAAAATGAATTAATTATGGGTATGGTTGTGAGTATTAGTTATAGTTATAGGACTTGGACATGGATTTGAAGCTTCCATACTTTAAGATGTCAATTCTCCTCAAATTGATCTATAGACTTACTGCAATCTCAATCAAAATTAGTCAGATTTCTCTGTAGAAATTGACAGGCTTTCTAAAGTTCACATGGAAATACAGAAAACCTAAAATAGCCAAAAGAACTATGGGAAAAGGAAATCAGAACCCTTGTTACCTAAATTCAAGATTTGTAGAACTACAATGAAAGCAACATAGCATTCTCATCAAATAGGCACACAGATCAATGAAACAGAACAGAGTCCAAAAATAAACCCACAAACATAATGTCAATCCATTTTCAGCAAAGGTGCAGAGGGATTCAAGAGGGAGAGAATAATTTTTTCAACAAATGGTGCTGGAACAAACAAGAACTATAATCAAAACAAAATATAAATAAAAACAAAAACAACTTCTACGCTGTATACAAAAAAATTAACTTAAAATGGGTCATAGAGCTAAATGGAAAACCCAAAAGTTTTAAAAACCTTTAGAAATCTTTATGCTTCTAGAAGAAAACATAAGAGAAAACCTTTGTGACTTGGGTCAGGTGAAGATTTCAAAGAGATCACAAAAAGCATGATTCATAAAATAAAACTGGAGTTAAAATTTGCTCTTCAACTATACCACTAAAAAAAGAGAATAAAAAGATATATACAAGAAAATATTTGAAAATCACATGTCTGATAAGGTACTTGTATCAAGAATATTTAAAGATTTGCAAAATTCATTAATAATAAACAACTGCATTTTTTAACTGGGGTAAAGATTTGAACACTTTACCAAAAAAGGAAATTTTACAAAACGTTAAGAGAAAAATGAGATTTTCTTTTCTCCCCCCAATCCCCTCTCCCATCCAGGCTGTCACATCACAATGGGTAGAGTTCCACATGCTATACAACAGGTCCTTGTTGGTGATCCATTTCAAATACAGTAGTGTGTACATGACCCATCACAAACTCCCTAACTATCCTTTCCCCCGGCAACCATAAGTTCATTCTCTGTGAGTCTCTTTCTGTTTTGTAAGTTCATTTGTATCATTTTCACATACAAGGGATGTCATATGATATTTCTCCTTCTCTGTCGGACTTACTTCACCCAGTATGACACTCTCTAGGTCCATCCATGTTGCTACGAATGGAAAATGAGATGCTTTACAGACTGACTATCTCTGATAGTGTCTGATATTGTCCTGATCTTACCAGATGAAAATTATCTGCCAACGTATGCCACTTACCTTCTTGTGTTACACTGACTTGAAGATAGGACTCACTTCAAGTATTAGATTTTAAACTTGAAATCAAAAATTATATCAGATTTATCTTGACATCCCTCAGTCTTTCACCTATCACAGGTCCTGGCATGATGCCTGCTTCACTGACGTAAACAGTAAGTGCATCAAGGCAGAAGAATGGTGGGTATGCATGGAAATCTTTTTGTAAGCGAATGTTTTATTGAACACATTGCAGAAAATTATTTCATAAGTATCATTTTATAATTTATGTGTTCTAGAAAATTTTGAATTTCATTAAGGAAAGTAAGTACCTGTCTTCTTCTTCCTTCCAAATTTAAAGCTTGTCCTTTGAACTCAAGGTTGCATTAAAAAAAAAAAGGTTTTTTTAAAAACCATTATCTGAAGTGAATCACTATGTTCTAATTTCCTTTCTCTCGCAGACCTCCAAGTTGTAGAAATCGGTTCCAGGCAGTGCCAGCTCCTGAGAGATAACAAAGCTATGCTATTATGGAAGCAGAGAGGAAACAGAAGGCTTGGGAGAGGGAGGGGAGGAAAGACCACATGAACTTCATGGAAATCCAGGGTCCCTGCATGGCTTGTATCGTCCCAGAGACCAGTGCCAGGAGGGTTCTGGCCTCAGCTGACATCCTGAAGAAAGGCAGATGCCCGGGCCACAAGAACCTCCGGAAGGCAGGCATCTGTGTCGACGGCCTTCTTTTCTCTCCCAGTCTCAAAGCAACAGGGAACAAACTGCAAAAGTGTCAGAGTGATCTGGGTTTTCCCACGTCTAAAGTGTTGCTTCAGGTGGGCCACAATGATGCCAAAGAAAAAATAAAGCCTGTCTTCCACAAAGCAGGATGGATTTTGAAAGTGGATATAGGTGACCTCAGAATGCCAGGTTTACTTGACGCCAGAACAGTAACAAGCAGGCAGGGACCAAGTGACCCCTAGAGTCTGTTCACCTCCAATGAATATTAACCAGACACAGACATATAGATGCTACCGCACTCTGGTAAACTCTGAAGTCTGCCTCAATAAACCTTATTTTATTACCATTATCAGTTTCTAGAGCTCCGTACCAAACAGACACCCCGGCTAATGCTCAGTTCTCATTTTCCATTTGTTATTTGTTAAACTTGTAATTCTGAATGAAGCGTGAAATCACAGAAGTGTGTGTGTGTGTATGTGCATACGTGAAAAGGAGAAGCACAAACTGGCAATTTTAGACTAACTTTGCTAGGGCTTTGCTTCTTTAAATCACTAAAAGTCTGATAGGATTTCATTAAAAAGGTTAACTTGCCCATCTCATTTGTTAAGACCTACAGGATATTATGATGAGGTGTTTTGGAAAGTGACAACAAAGTTGAAATAAATAGAATTCAGAGGGGGAAAAGGGACAAATTAATTATTTTAAAAGTGCAGTGAACTGACTGCTACTGAATTTCTCAGCCTGTGTGACCACCTGACTTTTCTGAAGAAACTAACATGTTGTTATGAGGAAATGTACTCAAATAAGTGACTATTGATTTAGAATGAGGATAATGTGGGCATCTTTGAAGGAAAGAGCAGGAAGCTTTTAGAAAAGGAGAGATTCACCCATAAAAAAGAAAAAAATAATGCCATTTGCACCAACATGGATGGACCTAGAGATTATCATACTAAGTAAAGAAAGTCAGAGAATGACAAATATCATATAACATCACTTACAAGTGGAATCTAAAATATGACACAGAAACAGACTCACAGACATAGAAACCAATGGCTACCAAAGTGGGAAGGGGGGAATAAACTGGGAGGCTACATTTAGCAGATATACACTACTATATATAAAATAGATAAATAATAAGGTCCTACTGTATAGCACAGGGAACTATATTGAATATCCTGTGATAAACCATAATGAAAGAGAATATGAAAATCAATATATATGTGTATAATTGAATCATTTTGCTATAACAAAAAACTAACACATTGTAATCAACTATACTTCAATAAAAAAGAAAAAAGTAAAGGAGAGACTGATCTCTAAGGGAGGGGCCAAGGAGACTGAGCAAAACTGCCAATGAGGCAGGAAGGTGGGATTCAGTTCAGTTCAGTTGCTCAGTCGTGCCCGACTCTTTGCAACCCCATGGACTGTCCATCACCGACTCCCAGAGTTTATTCAAACTCATGTCCACCGAGTCGGTGATGCCATCCAGCCATCTCATCCTCTGTTGTCCGCTTCTCCTCCCACCTTCAATCTTTGCCAGCATCAAGGTCTTTTCCAATGACTCAGCTCTTCACATCAGTGGCCAAAGTATTGGAGTTTCAGCTTCAGCATCAGTCCTTCCAATGAATATTCAGGACTGATTTCCTTTATGATTGACTGATTGGATCTGTTTGCAGTCCAAGGGACTCTCAAGAGTCTTCTCCAACACCACAGTTCGAAAGCATCAATTCTTCAGCACTCAGCTTTCTTTATAGTCCAACTCTCACATCCATACATGACCACTGGAAAAACCATAGCCTTGACTAGACAGATCTTTGTTGGCAAAGTAATGTCTCTGCTTTTTAATATGCTGTCTAGGTTGGTCATAACTTTTCTTCCAAGAAGCAAGCGTCTTTTAATTTCATGGCTGCAGTCACCATCTGCACTGATTTTGGAGTTCCCCACCTCCCCCAAAATAAAGTCTGTCACTGTTTCCCCATCTATTTGCCATGAAGTGATGGGACCAGATGCCATGATCTTCATTTTCTGAATGTTGAGCTTTAAGCCAACTTTTTCACTCCCCTCTTTCACTTTCATCAAGAGGCTCTTTAGTTCTTTTTCACTTTCTGCCATAAGGACGGTATTATCTACATATCTGAGGTCATTGGTATTTCTCCCAGCAATCTTGAGCTTGAGGCAGGGTTCAAGCTCAGCAGAATTCTGTTTTTCTCCATCAGGAATAGAACAGGAAGTTGAAGAGCTGTAATGGAGAAAGGCAATCCCACACAGTCCCAACAGTCTCTGAAAAAATGCATGCAAACGTGTGCATCTCTATATGTACATAGATGCGTGTGTGTGTGCACGTGCACATATTCAGACCACTTCCATTTAATGAGAACTTCTTTTCAGTGAGTTCCAGCCAGTAGATGTTGGCTGGCTACCACCAGGGCACGCTGCTTTTGGTATACGTGCTTCAGATTCAATAAATACTGGGAATCTCACCCTTGCATGTTCCATGCATTTTGTTAAGCACTTCTATCCATCTGTTTACGTGACTGTCCCCAAACACAGGACAAGTCCACAGGCCTTAACTGTGATAGTTCGCCTTGTGCCACGAGCTATAGTGTGAATCTAGTCTTCCAATGTCACACGTGAAATGTAAGGGTGTAACTTACTTGGCTATGGTTTAAGACTTTCCCTGGAAAGCCCCAAGCTATGGCCTGTAAACCACAAGTGCTTTGGGAGGCCCAGTCTCTAAGTGTTGGGTCACCCTTCATGTAGATGGGAACCAGGCCCCATCTCGCCTTAAGGCTCAGGCTACACCCAGGTCACCCAGTAAGAAGGAGGTTCATTAAACCACATGTGGACAAAGGACAGCTCTACTGACACCCAGCCTCTCCCATTGTCAAGTACAGCCCGCAGTTGCATCCGTGTGGCAGTGACAGTGAATACTGGGCACAGAGGTGCTGCTATTGACCACAAAGCTGAACGCATTTACATCTGACTTCTTGCAGGAAATGTGCTGCTGACCCCTGGCCCACAGCAAAAGAACACGTGCTGGGTGCAGGCTGCAGCTGTGTGCCACCTTAGACAGTGGAGAGATGCCCCTTCCTCCCCCAGCTTAAGAGAGCAGACTGCTTCCTGGGGAACCAGGGCTGTGGACACATCCCCACCCCCGCCTTCTCCCCAGGGGCATTGGCTGTGTCCTTCTGACACACTGAGACGCTCTAATGCCTGACTCTCCTCACTGGACCCCAGGAAGAACCGGAGGCCCCGCTAAAATTCGCCTGTGCTTTTTTCATACCCTGTGTTGGAATCTTTGTATAAAGGTCCACTCATCTAGAAAGAAAAGTGCTCTAAGTTCCAGTCTTGGATTTAGAAAACTAGTTTTTAATAACCCAAATGTTCAGGAAAATACTCCAATGGCAATCTGGGAAAATAAAATATCAATGCTTCAGTTGATTTCTCCAGAAAGCCTGTTTAAACCTGTTTAATCTTCCTTGATATATCCAGGAAAAGCCATAACTGAAAAATTCAGTCATTTGACATTAGAATTCAGAGGCTTGAATTCTTCTGTTGAATGAGCAAAAGGCAAGGTCTGGAAAGAAAGACTTTAGCCCTTAAAGTGAACCTAAAGAATGTACAAGAAAACTGAAAACCGTGAATTTTCAATATCACACGTTAAGGAAGACAATGACTCTGAAACAACAGCGGAGGATCAAGCTCTTCCTGGCAGAGCTGGTTAGTTCCAAGACCTTTCCGCAATTCACAGGACTGCTGCCTCATTTTCCTATTACAGCTGAAGGCAAATGAGTCAGTTTTTAAGAGTGCCATTTTTTTCCTCGTGTTTGAAGACAGGCAAAAACATCAAGCAAAAACCCCTGCAATTTACTTACCACATTACAAAACAAAAAAGATGGATTCTAACCAAACTTGCTGGTCTATTATGATACGTACTTTGTGGGGAGGGTCCAAGGAGTTGGGAGAGAAGTAGTGATGATGTGCAGTGAGATCAACTATAGAAAATATAGACCCAACCCGGCAGATATCTGAATACAGTCCATCTTCTGTGCATCTCTTCTGCAACATCTTAAGCTTAGGACTACACACCATTGCACATTCTCTTAAAAGAGAAACACTGCTGAAGTGGAAAAACAGCTTAACAGTGTTTGCTATTCAATATTTTTATTTTTCTTAACTAAATGAATAAAGAATTCATATAATTCATCACTGAAACCTACAATGGATAACCCCGCTCTCCCCTTCATACCCACTGCAGGAATGACTTAATCGAAACTTGAATCCAGGATAAACTCATAGTTGATGGGTGAGTTCAGGTGTCAAATTTTCTTTTTGAATTGGAGGATAATTGCTTTACAGTGTTGTGTTGGTTTCTGTTGTACAACAATGTGAATCAGCTGTACATACACCCCTCCCTCTTGAGTCTGCCTCCCATGCCGGGCATCCATCCCATCCCTCTAGGTCATCACAGACCATCCCGTTGAGCTCCCTGTGCTATGCAGCAGCTTCCCACTAGCTTCTGCTTTACACATGCTGCTGCTAAGTTGCTTTAGTCGTGTCCGACTCTGTGCGACCCCAAAGACGGCAGCTCACCAGGCTCCCCCGTGCCTGCGATTCTCCAGGCAAGAACACTGGAGTGGGTTGCCATTTCTTCTCCAATGCGTGAAAGTGAAAAGTGAAAGGGAAGTCGCTCAGTCGTGTCCGACTCTTAGCAACGCCATGGACTGCAGCCCACCAGGCTCCACTGTCCACGGTCGTGTCTATATGCCACTGCTACTCTCCCAATTCACCCCACCCTCTCCTGTCCCCGCTGCATCCCCGCAGTCTCTCTACTACTGCTCTACAAATAGGTTCATTGGTAACATTATTCCAGATTCCATATCAAAACTATAGTGAGGTGTCATCCCCACACAGTCCGAATAACCATCAACCAAAAATCTACAAACCATAAATGCTAAAGAGGGTTGTGGAGAAAAGGGAATCCTCCTACACTGTTGGTGGGAATGCAAATTGATACAGCCACTACAGAGAACAGTATGGAGGTTCCTTAAAACAACGCAACATGTAACTATACTATATGACCCAGCAATCCCACTACTGGGCATGTATCCTGAGGAAACCATAACTCAAACAGACACATGTACCCTAAGGTTCATCCACTTACATTGTGAATTATATTTTCTGAGCCATTCTGGATTACTCTTAACCTTCATGGATCTCCCTGAACAAACTGGAAGCCAACTTACAACCTCTACCGATGGAAGCCAACAGAGGATAACTTACTGTCTTTTCCGTATCACTGGCCAGAAACACATGCAGTGTTTTTACAATTTACAGCACGGCTTCAAGTGCAGTTGGGATGAGTGAAAAAGGAGAGGGCGAAAAGACACAGAAACGGCTCTCTAAAAATTGACTGTAATTCTTTATTCTCTTGCCACTCAGAACATAACCACCAGGGCCCTATGTCTAATTCTTTTCTTCCACAATGTTCCTATCCATCCTAAACTTACCCGTTCCCCTTGGGCATGAAAAGATAGAAGAGGAAAAACTAAACATGAAATAGAGTTAAATGTAAGAGGACCTGTGGTCTGAATAGTTAAAGTAACACTTCAAAGAAATACTAGAGGAGTAAGTTTCTTTAAGTGCCTTTACTTTGAGCGTAAGAAAATCTTATTATTCCCAAATGCAGAAGTCTTCTATAGTCAGCCACAGTCCCATACCAACCATGGACCTTACACTTTACAGTATTTTAGAGTTTCACATTTATCATGTCTCATATGTACTCTAATCATGAAGAAATGGAACCTGCCAATGTTAAGTGACTTGCTCAAGGTCACAGAGCAAAGGAGAATAGTCTCCTGGGAAGAAACAAGGAAAGCTTTGGCACCCAAATGATCACTATAAAGGCCACACAGATCATCCAGAATAACTGAGGTGTTTCTTTCAGGATCCTCATTATGTTCTGCTTAATGTTTAAAATACAAATCTGAACCAAGTGATTATAAGCATTGGTCTGGGAGCAGCTTTAAGGAACAGATTTAGTTTGTATGTGGGCTGGATACTGCTCAATCAGTCTTTGCTAAGAGGAACTGCAGTACCTGTAGGTCTAATGAATTAACCCAAGAACTTACACTTCAGTGAAGAAAGAAGGAATTGGGGAAATTTATGTAGATGTGAGTCTCAGTGAACTCCAGGAGTTGATGATGGACAGGGAGGCCTGGCGTGCTGCGATTTATGGGGTCGCAAAAGTCAGACACGACTGAGCGACTGATCTGATCTGATGTAGAAAGGGCAGGGAAAAACTCTATAATCATTTAAGGAGGGAAGAACCAAGAATTCTATGGAGGTCACGCATCACGTTAATTCCCCTCCATCTCTTGCTTAGCCCGAACTCTTAAAGCTAAAGAATTCTAAAGATGAAGGAGGGGCGTGTGACACCGGGAACCCGTGCTTCTCTCTTGGACTCTGTCACTCCGCAGGGAGTGCCCTGGAATGCTGTGGGAGAGCTTTTTATTGTCAAAACAACTAGGGGCCTTCTGGTATTTAATCAGCAAGGCCAGGAATGCTAGGAGTCTTATGATCCAGTGGACAGCCCTGCACCAAGAAAGAACTGTCCTGCGTCACATATGACTTTCAAATGCCCTGCGAGACAGTGATCACAGGTGAGACACCCGTTTGTAATCACTGCAACCTGATTCAGTGATTCAGCCTGATTCAGTTTCAGACTTAATACAAAGTATTTTGCATACACAGAATTTTCCAGGAACACAACCATAATGTAAGTGGAAGGAAAACTGTACTTTGTTTTGTTCAAATATTCACCGTTCTGAAAACTCAAGTCCTATGCAGCAAGGCAGCAGGAAGCCCAGGCAGCCTGATTTTCACGTGCAGGGTCCCCATCCATGCTGACTTTGCCCATCAGAGCAGCCATCCAACTCCTTCATAGTCCCATCTGCTTGAGTCGTGTCCCAACGTTTACACATTGAAATACTTGTTATATAAAATATACTTTATTTTTTTATCTCACAGTTGGAGCATTATGTTGATGTTTAACATTATGTGCGCAAGTTCCCTGGTGGCTCAGATGGTAAAGAATCTGCCCGCAACACAAGAGATCAGGGTTCAATCCTCGGGTCGGGAAGATTCCCTTGTAGAAGGGAATGGCGACCCACTCCAGTATTCTTGCCTGGAGAAGTCCATGGACTGAGGAGCCTGGTGGGTGACAAGAGTCCATGGAGTCGCAAACAGACACAACTGAGTGACTAATGCTTGGTGCTGCTTGCACAAGCAGAGCATGTTATAGGTAAATTTCATCATGGGATGATAAATGGAACAAATTTGTCTGATAAAGTTGAAAGCCAGGGTTGTAGCCATTGTTTTTTCTCTGGAAAATCTCTCATTCCTGGCTTCTTGGACAAGCTATCTCCTGACCCTCCTGAGTCCCTTTGTTACTCTATTTTACTGATTCCTTTATGCCCAACTCCAAGCTGCAGTGCTCCCAATCATCTGCACACCCGCCTTTCTAACTGATTTATGTCCCCTGCTTACTTTGACAGCTTTGACTAACACTTATTTGCCAAATGGCTATATGTCTAAAATTTAAAGCACACGTTTTTGCACTTTTTCTAAAATAAGGAAGCAGCATTAAAGACTTAACATTAAGTGTTGCTTAACTCATTAATTTTACTTAAGTTATATAGCCTATAAAAATGGTTATACAACTTTATGTACAAAGTTGCTAAATAGAAGATTATTTAAGAAAATTTGGAAGTAACCAGTTAAGGGAATGGTTTGGTATTTTTATTGTGCAACCATCCAAAAGTGATTTTTCAGCCATTAAAGTTATGCTAATGGATGTCTTTATTATAATAAGACTGCTTCTCATAGTGTTAAATGAAAAATAAGGCTCTAAAATTATCTTAACCGTATAAATTATGCAGGGAAAAATGACTGGAATGAGTCCACTAATAGTGGTTATCTCTGGGCAAAGAAGTATAGATGATTCGTATTTTCCCCTTCATGGTTCTTTTTTTTTTTTTTTTTTCCCCATTATCTTCATGCTTTTCCACCATGCTCAGGTTTTTCCTGTAAGGAATTACTTTAAATCCTTTTCAAGCCTTGTCAACAGTGTCTGGACCATCGTCCCGTTATTTGTGACGGCCTTCCTTCCTGGGTATTTTCCCCTCTGTCCATCTTCCATGCCGCATTGAGATGAGGGTTTTCAAAGCATATACTTGTCCCTTCCCACTAGCTCCCTAGCAGGGCAAAGGTCGAGGAGCAAATGCATAGGCATGTCATGAAAAGATCAGAGAACTGCTCTCCCAAGTCTGTTTTTTCAGCCTTGTCCCCTGCAATTCCGCACCAACAAACAGAAACCTGCCACTTTTGCTTGAACACGCCGTGGACTGTGGCATTTTCTGCAAGGCTGTTCTTCTCTGACAAGAATGTCCTTTTTCTCTTTCGCTGCCAGGTCAAATAGCACATTTATCCTTTAAGACTCTATTGAAATGCCATTACAGCCTGGAGCTTTTGCCCACAGAGTTAGCAGCCACTCAAACTCTCTTCCCAAATATTGTCGTGGATGCTGTGTTAGCACTTATCTCTTGGTATAAGACAGAAATGACTGCAAGAGTTCCTCTTCCTGGGAAAACACTGTGTTTTAGTCATCTTTGTGTTCTAAGCCCTGATGCTGAGTTTGCGTGCAAGAAGTACTTGACGAGTGACCAAATTAATGTAAGTTGCCAAAAGCTGCAGGAAGAAAATCTTCAAGCACCTCACATACCCAGCTGGCTTGCAGGAGCTGAAGCCAAGTTTCTGACAAGACAAAAGGTAGAAGGAACCAGAATGTGTCAAAAGAAGAAAACTAGGTCAAGTTAGTTAGGAGGAAATGGCAGCTGGATCAATCAAGATTGATATAAGTGGTAGAGAGTGTTAGAAAAGATGAACTAAGCTTTTACATTAAAATAATACTTTGTGCCTATGTATTTACAATAGATGAGTCTTTGAGAGTTGTGTTTAACACTTTGGTTAACTCTGTATCTCTGAGTAGTAAAGTAAAGCACTTACAGGAAGCACTAGGGTTTCACTTTGCAAATACAGCTTTTACAATCTTAAAGCCCGGACCACATTCCAGATCAACTGAATTGTCAAAGGGGTGCAGCCCAGATGTCAGTATCATTATTTTTTAAAAGTTCCCACTGTTGAGAATCACTTGCATACGTGAAAACATCTTTCCTCAGTTGCAGATCAGACTCACAGAAGGAAGTGAATACCTTCATAATTATTTTCACTGTTAACTCATTCCTAAAAAGTGACATGCGTGCATGCTAAGTTGCTTCAGTTATGTCCACCTCTGTGCAACACTATGGACTGCAGCCTGCCAGGCTCCTCTATCCATGAGATTCTCCAGGCAAGAAATGGAGTGGGTTGCCATTTCCTTCTCCAGGGGATCTCCCAAACCCAGGATCAAACCCAGGTCTCTTATATCTCCTGCATTGGCAGGCAGGTTCTTTACCACGAGGGCCACCTGGGAAGCCTGCAAATGGTAATTTTGTTTTCAGGTTTTTTAAGGAACCTCCATACTGTTCTCCACAGTGGCTGTATCAGTTTACATTCCCACCAACTGTAGGAGGGTTTCCTTTTCTCCACACCCTCTCTAGCATTTACTGTTTGTAGATTTTTGGATGACGGTCACTCTGGTGTGAGGTAATACACTTCACTGTAGTTTTGATTTGCATTTCTCTAACAGTTAGTGACACTGAACATCTTTCCCTGTGTGTGTTGGCCATCTGTGTGACTTCTTTGAAGAAATGTCTATTTAGGTCTTCTGTCCAGTTTTTGATTGGATTTTTTTTTTTTTTTTGGATATTGGGCTTCATGAGCTGTTTGTATATTTTGGAGATCAATTCTTTGTCAGGTGCTTCGTTTGCAAATATTTTCTCCCATTTTGAGGACTGTCTTTTCTTCTTGTTTATGGTTTCCTTTGCTATGCAAAAGCTTTTAAGTTCAGGTCCCATCTGTTTATGTTTGTTTTCATTTTCATTACTCTAAGAAAGGGGTCAAAAAATATCTTGCTAAGATTTGTACCACGTAACCCAGCAATTGCATTCCTGGGCATGTACCTGGAGAAAACCATAATAAAAAAACATACATGCATCCCAATGTTCACTACAGCAGTATTTACAAAGCCAAGACATGGAAGCAACCTAAATGTCCATCGAAAGAAGAATGATAAAAGAGATGTGGTACTTATATACAATGAAATATTACTGAGCCATGAAAGGGAACAAAATTATGCCATCTGCAGATACACAGATGGAACTAGAGACTGTCATACAGAGTGAAGTAAGCCAGAAGCAGAAAACAATACCATTTAATATTGCTTATATGTCTGGAATCTAGAAAAATGAGAAAGATGAACTTATTAACAAGTAATGAGTATGTGTTGAGTGACACACCTGGTCCTCTTAAAAGAAAGGATGGATGAATGAATGGTTAAATCAATATTCATAGTCCAAAGCCGGTATTTCTTATTTTGAAAAATCATAATGGTAGAAAAATCGCCCCCTCCCCATTCTGCTTGGAAAATTTGGCATCTGTGTTTTTTACATGAATTATGCAGTCTTGAGTGGGAGAGCTGCTTACAGGTGACAAAGGATGAGGGCCTCATTAGGAACTCCAGTGAGAACCTTATGAAAGGGAGATTTAGATTCTTTAACAAGTACTGAAATTAATTCCAAAGACAGCTTAGGAGGTAATCAGTTGGTTTTTCTTTCGTGAATTTCCTTTCAGAAAAAAATCGTCTCCTTCATGTCCTTAGGGATCTGGCTGGCCACGGGCATTTGCTGCTCAGCAGCCACCTCAGTACAAATAAGACTGACTCGGCAGACTGCTGGCTGGTCCTGGGAGAGACGCTGCTATTTGTCAAAAGTGACATTAGAAGGAAGTCCGAGGACAGGGGATTACAACTGGGTATCTGTCCTCAAGACTTTCAAATGTGACTAACATTGGAAAACACAAGGCTTTTCATAGAATTTTACAGACAGACTTTCTCACACTCAGCAGTTTTGATACTTTGGCCTTTTTACCACCACATTTTGTTCCCGTCTCTGTTACAAGCATGTACCTTTTACTGTCTTCACACTGACTGTGACCAAGTCTTCATTCCGTCACTAAATTCAGTTCAGAGCAAGGAGATGTCATCTTATTCTTTGTATTCTCAACACCTAGACAGTACCTAAAGTTGACAGTGTGTCCAATGGCGGTGGTGGTTGAGTCACTAAGTTGTAACCCCACCAGGCTCCTCTGTCCATGGAATTTCCACTGATATTCCAAGGGCTGAGAGAGGACCAAAGAATACTGGGTGGGTATCCACTTCCTTCTCCAAGGGATCTTCTTGACACAGGGATTGAACCTGCCTCTCCTGCATTGCAAGCAGATTCTTTACCAACTGAGCATTAGGGAAGCCCAGAGGTGGCAAGAATACACAGAAGAACTGTACAAAAAAGATCTTCACGACCCAGATAATTATGATGGTGTGACCACTGACCTAGAGCCAGACATCCTGGAATGTGAAGTCAAGTGGGCCTTAGAAAGCATCACTACGAACAAAGCTAGTGGAGGTGATGGAATTCCAGTGGAGCTATTCCAAATCCTGAAAGCTGATGCTGTGAAAGTGCTGCACTCAATATGCCAGCAAATTTGGAAAACTCAGCAGTAGCCACAAGATTGGAAAAGGTCAGTTTTCATCCCAATCCCAAAGAAAGGCAATGCCAAAGAATGCTCAAACTACTGCAAATTGCACTCATCTCACACGCTACTAAAGTAATGCTCAAATTTCTCCAAGCCAGGCTTCAGCAATATGTGAACCATGAACTTCCTGATGTTCAAGCTGGTATTAGAAAAGGCAGAGGAACCAGAGATCAAATTGCCAACATCCGCTGGATCATGGAAAAAGCAAGAGAGTTCCAGAAAAACATCTAGTTCTGCTTTATTGACTATGCCAAAGCCTTTGACTGTGTAGATCACAATAAACTGTGGAAAATTCTGAAAGAGATGGGAATACCAGACCACCTGATCTGCCTCTTGAGAAATTTGTATGCAGGTCAGGAAGCAACAGTTAGAACTGGACATGGAACAACAGACTGCTTCCAAATAGGAAAAGGAGTATGTCAAGGCTGTATATTGTCACCCTGTTTATTTAACTTATATGCAGAGTACATCATAAGAAACGCTGGACTGGAAGAAACACAAGTTGGAATCAAGATTGCCGGGAGAAATAGCAATAACCTCAGATATGCAGATGACATCACCCTTATGGCAGAAAGTGAAGAGGAACTCAAAAGCCTCTTGATGAAAGTGAAAGTGGAGAGTGAAAAGGTTGGCTTAAAGCTCAACATTCAGAAAACGAAGATCATGGCATCTGGTCCCATCACTACATGGGAAATAGATGGGGAAACAGTGAAAACAGTGTCAGACAATTTTGGGGGCTCCAAAATCACTGCAGATGGTGACTGCAGCCATGAAATTAAAAGACACTTACTCCTTGGAAGGAAAGTTATGACCAACCTAGATAGCATATTCAAAAGCAGAGACATTACTTTGGCAACAAAGGTTCTCCTAGCCAAGGCTATGGTCTTTCCTGTGGTCATGTATGGATGTGAGAGCTGGACTGTGAAGAAGGCTGAGCGCTGAAGAACTGATGCTTTTGAACTGTGGTGTTGGAGAAGACTCTTGAGAGTCTCTTGGAATGCAAGGAGATCCAACCAGTCCATTCTGAAGGAGATCAGCCCTGGGATTTCTTTGGAAGGAATGATGCTAAAGCTGAAACTCCAGTATTTTGGCCACCTCATGCAAAGAGTTGACTCATTGGAGAGGACTCTGATGCTGGGAGGGATTGGGGGCAGGAGGAGAAGGGAACGACAGAGGATGAGATGGCTGGATGGCATCACTGACTCGATGGATGTGAGTCTGAGTGACCTCCGGGAGTTGGTGATGGACAGGGAGGCCTGGCGTGCTGCATTTCATGGGGTTGCAAAGAGTCGGACACGACTGAGCGACTGATCTGACCTGATCTGATCTGATCTGATGTGTGCAATACCCATAAACAAGTACAAAGAGGCTAAGAGGGATGTGAGCTTTGCTCAGGATGAGGAGATTGGAAGCAAGACAAGAGGAGCCAGGAGAGTTGTAGACTGTCCCTATAATGAAATGAAGGAGACTGCATTCAGAGTAACAAGCCTCAACCCAACGGGAGTCCTGGCCACTTACTTCCTGAGAAGGAACTTACCTTTAGAGCAAGGCTTTCCAGTTTCTAAGGTACACATAAATCACCTGGGAATCTTGCTAGAATGAAGATTCTGATTCAGGAAGTCTGAGTCAGAACCCTGGAGCCTGGTCTTCTAACAAGCTCCCAGGAGGTTACAGATGCGCTGGTCCACAGTTCAGACACACCAGAAGCAGCAAGGCTGCCTCAGGACCTGTGCTCTGAATGTCTGTAACTCATGAATTCAACTGGGGTCGTGGGAAAAAGTAGAAAAAGCAAACTCAAACAGGTTATCTGAGCAGCCTTAATGTGAGTAGTATTCAGGGACGCCAACAAGAGAAGATTTAAGGACCCTAGGACTTGGAACCAAGAGGATGCGCCAACACAAGCCCCAGACCAAAAGGGGCAAAGGGAGGGAGGGGCAGTTTACTAGGACCAAAGAATTTCGAGACTGGAATAGGAACAATAGCCCAGGGTCATGAAAACCGCCATGTTTCTGAGTATCTTGAAAGGAGGAGCAAAGGCATCTCCCAGGGACAAGGACAGAGAATGGAGGTCCCAGCCTCACTCTCTTCCCATCCCTTGCCTCCTACTGGTTGGATGCAACTGGAGGACCAGGGGGCCAGGGATGAGCCTCTAGAGCCACTCAGAATGAAGAACAGAGGACAGAGTGACCAGCACAGGGAGCCAGGGAACACAGGAACTTCAACCAATTTAGCAAATCACTATTTCCTGTGGTTCAAAGTAAACACTCTTAAAACAGGAGTCCGGACTTATCTAAGGGGGCTACATGAGAAAAGCCTGCGAGAGTCTGTGCTGATTCTGTAGGCAGTCTTTAAGGGGAGAAGATTCTCAAGGGGCTTGAGAAACAGGGGCAGCTTTAAAGATAAAAGAAAAACAAGCTGACTGCCTGAGGCAAGGGCAGAAACGAAGTCCTGGATGACCAGCCCAGGGAGTTAAGAACAGAGGGGCCCCAGGATCTCTCAGAGAAACAGGACCAGCAGGTTGGTGCTGGGGGCAGGCAAGCGGACCAGCCTTCACGCTAGTCTTAACAGACACTTTGTCTAAAACCCTCCAACTTCTTTTTAAAAGTTAGATGCAATATCTCTGGTGGAATTTCAAGATCTGGAGAAGAAAGCAGACCTGAGGAAAATCAGAAACAATAAGCATAGTAAATGCTAGCTCCAAAAAAAACCCAACCAGAAGTTTGTTAGAGACATATGATAAAAATTATATATATGTGTGTGTATACATCTATACTTATCACAAAGAATACATAGATGGTTCCTCATGAGAGCTCTAATCAAGGCTCTCAGGAAAACACTAAAAAATGGGGAAAACTACATCCTCATTAATTGGATTTTCAACATGTTAAAAACCAGCATCTTTCACACTAAAAGACAGTGTCACCTCACAACCCTGGGGGATGTGACACAGTCCTGGTCAGTGCTAAGCAGAGCAGTCCTTCTTGAGTGTGGAGAGCAATCAGAGATGGCTGGGCTCCCACGGAAGTGAGAACCCAGTCTGGACCTTGATTGATGAGTCAGATCTGGTTGCCTTTTGCCAGGATGTTATGATATACTGTTGATGAATGCATCCCCTCTTCGCCACTTCCACCTCCTTCCCTAAGTCCATATTCCAAGAGTTATGGGGTGGCTAGTTCACCACTTGCCCCAAGGGGACTTGTCAGAAGGAAAAAAATAGAAAACCAGTAAATAAAGATTCCAAATTCTTGGCTTTAGTTCAAATGAGAGACAGAAATAGTTTTGAAAAGAAATATGAACTGGCAGAACGAGTTTTGTTTGTTTGTTTTACCACCCCACTCCAAACTGGGGGAAAGGGAAGACTTAAGAGAGGAAAACAGCGCAGTTAGAGGCTACACACTGCATCCCATCCCCAGAATAAAGCCCCCGCGTACCAGATGAGAGTCAGGATCACAGGCTTCCCCCCAAATCTGGGAGGCTCTAGGAAGATGCTTGTTCCCTACTTCCCATCTTTAATCATTAAGGAAGGCAGATGCAGAGACTGAGAGAGGGCAAGAAGAATCTGGACAGCCTGGGGGGCTAAGGTGGATGGGCTCAGGGGTTCCCTGCCTTGCTGAAAGATGTCAATTTTACCTGAGACACGGAAAGAGGAGACTGATTCTATGTCTAACAAGACACTCCTGGCTTGAGGTACAGGTCCTGATGGCAGGCGATGCCCAGCAGGTAGTTTAGACCAGGAAGCCAGGTGGGAGCTGCCACAGATCCACACCTGCATCCCAGGACCACGGCCTCCGAGTCCACTAGGACCAAGGCTCAGCTCCAGGCCCCAAGAAGTCAGGGGAGGGGAAGCAGAGTCCTGACCCGAGGTCCCTGACGCCCCTACAGAGGTGGTGCTACAGGGAGGGGAAGGAGGGTCATGGAGGGGAAGGATCCCAAATATTCCTGACTCTTAACCAGAAGCAACTTGGCCTGAAATCAGATAGGGCGGATGGGCTGTGGCCGTGACTCGATTCGTTTCTTCTGCTCTCTGTCAGAAATGGGGGCTTGGAGTTAGAATACAAACTGTGTTGCCAGAAATAATGAACGCTATGTCCTAGACTGTGAAGTTCATATGCATTACAAATGGTTGATTTTTCTTAGCCTCCACTGCTTAGATGTTCTATGTGAATATTCAGTGAAGGTCAAATCCTATCCAGAAAGAGCAGCCCTGTGGTCTGACCTGCGCCAGCCACGGACAAGCAGATCCTGGCTGGCCCTCTGGCCTTCATCTCAGTCCCACCTGAGCTCTGACTCAGAGCTGGGAGGGTCTCACAGGTCCAGCCCACGTGCTGTGAGCAGCAACACTGCCTGGAACCACCTGCCTTTCCAGCTGCCAGATCCTGCCTGAGAGGTGACACACGTGGTCATGTCCCATGACACGCTGCATGGCCGGAAGCTCCTGGCTTCCCGGCCGGACCGGGCCCTTTTGCTCACCTTTTCTTGGTGATGTCTTTCAGTGTAGCTTCGTGTTTCCGCTGCAGCTTCCTGAACTGTCCCAGTTCTTAAGAATCTCTTCTACATAAGCTGGAGAAGGAAATGGCAACCCATTCCAGTACTCTTGCCTGGAAAATCCCATGGATGGAGGAGCCTGGCAGACTACAGTCCATGAGGTCGCAGAGTCGGACATGACTGAGCAACTTCACTCACTTTTGAGTTCCCTGAGAGTGACACCCTGGCTTTTCTCTTGTAGAGGAATGGCTGCGCTTCTGCCACAGAGTTGTTAGAAAGACACACATCGGCCAGAGTAATTATGAAGCAATAAATAATTGTCAGAGGCACTACTAATGGATTTTCATCACTAACTAAACATCTTTCCTGATAAGGACTTGTTCAGTTGCTAAACTGCATCCTGCGTCTGACTCTTTGTGACCCCATGGACTACAGCATGCCAGGCTTCCCTGTCCTTCACTATCTCCCAGAGTTTGTTCAAACTCTTGTCCATTGAGTCAGTGATGCAGTCCAACCATCTCATCCTGATAAGGAGGATACTGGTCAAAGTGCTTCATGAGAGCAAGAAAACATTTCTGTGACTGAATGTGACCTTTGCTCTAGCACCATAGCAGACCTCGCTCATAAATCAGCTGTCTGGGGATTCTGGCATAACTGTACCCTGGGAGCCACATGCTGAAGCTTTGTGGAATTCTAATAAGAACAGCATGGAGAGCTCTTAACATAAACACAGTATTGATACTCGGTTGGCAAAAACCAACTTGTGCAATGGTACAGATTCTTGCAATTTGCTCTATCCAAGAAAATGTGATAAATGGTTTCCATTCCTCAAAATGCCCAGTTTGCCAGCACTATTATTCATTTTCTATCATGGAAACTCCACAGCGCTGATCAGCAACCCAAGGAGGACACTTCTCCTTGCTTTGTAGAGCTTCCAAGTCTATCTGAATACTGGAATTTGGGGGAACTTCCCAGATAACCTGACATACGATTGGCTCAGCTGGTAAAGAATCTGCCTGCAATGCGGAAGACCTGGGTTTCATCCCTGGGTTTGGAAGATCCCCTGGAGAAGGGAAAGGTTGCCCACTCCAGTATTCTGGCCTGGAGAATTCCATGGACTGTATAGTCCATGGGGTCACAGAGTCGGATATGATTGAGCGACTTTCATACACTCACTTATATGAATACACAGTGCATCCTTCAATAATACCTGCATCCAAACTACATTTGATTTTTTAACAGCCTACTAACAGGATAAAGAAATTCAAGAGGCAAAATGGATGTCCCCCACAAGGAAAAGAAATGCAAAAAGGCAAAATGGTTGTCTGAGGAGGCCTTACAAATAGCTGAGAAAAAAAAAAAAAAGAAGGGAAAGGCAAAGGAGGAAAGGAAAGATAAACCCATCTGAATGCAGAGTTCCAAAGAATAGCAAGGAGAGATAAGAAAGCCTTCCTCAGTGATCAGTGCAAAGAAATAAAGGAACACAATAGAAAGGGAAAGACTAGAGATCTCTTCAAGAAATTAAGAGATACCAAGGGAACATTTCCGGGGAAGGCAATGGCACCCCCACCCCAGTACTTTTGCCTGGAAAATCCCATGGACGGAGGATCCTGGTAGGCTCTAGTCCATGGGGTCGCTAAGAGTCGGACACGACTGAGCGACTTCACTTTCACTTTTCACTTTCATGCATTGGAGAAGGAAATGGCAACCCACTCCAGTGTTCTTGCCTAGAGAATCCCAGGGACAGGGGAGCCTGGTGGGCTGCCATCTATGGGGTCGCACAGAGTTGGACACGACTGAAGCGACTTAGCAGCAGAAAGGGAACATTTCATGCAAAGATGGGCACAGTAAAGGACAGAAATGGTATGGACCTAACAGAAGCAGAAGATATTGAGAAGAGATGGCAAGAATATATAGAAGAACTATACAAAAAATATCTTTATGACCCAGATAACACGATGGTGTGATCACTCACCTACAGCCAGACATGCTGGAATGCAAAGTCAAGTGGGCCTTAGGAAGCAACACTACGAACAAAGCTAGTGGAGGTGATGGAATTCCAGTTGAGTATTTCAAATCCTAAAAGATGATGCTATGCTATGCTATGCTAAGTCACTTTAGTCGTGTCCGACTCTGTGTGACCCCACAGACGGCAGCCCACCAGGCTCCCCCGTCCCTGGGATTCTCCAGCCAAGAACAGTGGAGTGGGTTTCCATTTCCTTCTCCAATGCATGAAAGTGAAAAGTGAAAGTGAAGTCGCTCAGTCGTGTCCGACTCTTAGCGACCCCATGGACTGCAGCCTACCAGGTTCCTCTGTCCATGAGATTTTCCAGGCAAGAGTACTGGAGTGGGGTGCCATTGCCTTCTCCGAAAGATGATGCTATTAAACTGTTATACTCCATATGCCAGCAAATGTGGAAAACTCAGCAGTGGCCACAGGACTGGAAAAGGTCAGTTTTCATTTCAATCCCAAAGAAAGGCAATGCCAAAGAATGCTCAAACTACCACACAATTGCACTCATCTCACACGGTAGTAATGTTCAAAATTCTCCAAGCCAGGCTTCTACAGTATGTGAACCGTGAACTTCCAGATGTTCAAGCTGGATTTAGAAAAGGCAGAGGAACCAGAAATCAAATTACCAACATCTGTTGGGTCATCGAAAAAGCAAGAGAGTTGCAGAAAAACATCTACTTCTGCTTTATTGACTTTGCCAAAGCCTCTGACTGTGTGGATCCCAACAAACGGTGGAAAATTCTTCAAGAGATGAGAATACCAGACCACCTGACCTGCCTCCTGAGAAATCTTTATGCAGGTCAGGGAGAAACAGTTAGAACTGGACATGGGACAACAGACTGGTTTCAAATTTTGAAAGAAGTAGGACAAGACTTTATATTGTCACCCAGCTTATTTAACTTATATGCAGAGTACATCATGAGAAACGATGGGCTGGATGAAGCACAAGCTGGAATCAAGACTGCCTGGAGAAATATCAATAATCTTAGGTATGCAGATGACACCACCCTTATGGCAGAAAGTAAAGAAGAACTAAAGAGCCTCTTGATGAAAGTGAAGGAGGAGAGTGAAAAAGTTGGCTTAAAGATCAACATTCAAAAAACTAAGACAATGGCATCTGGTCCCATCGCTTCATGGGAAATAGATGGGGAAACAGTGACAGACTTTATTTTTGGGGGCTCCAAAATCACTGAAGATGATGACTGTAGCCGTGAAATTAAAAGATGCTTGTGCTTTGGAAGAAAAGCTATGCCCAACCTAGACAGTATTTAATAAAAGCAGAGACATTACTTTGCCAACAAAGTTCCGTCTAGTCAAAGCTATGGTTTTTCCAGTGGTCATGTATGGATGTGAGAGGTGGTCTATAAAGAAAGCTGAGTGCTGAAGAACTGATGCTTTTGAACCGTGGTGTTGGAGAAGATTCTTGAGAGCTTCTTGGACTAAAAGGAGATCCAATCAGTCTATCCTAAAGGAGACCAGTCCTGGGTGTTCATTGGAAGGACTGATGCTGAAGCTGAAACCCCAATACTTTGGCCACTGATTCGAAGAACTGACTCATTGGAAAAGACCCTGATGCTGGGAAAGATTGAGGGCAGGAGGAAAAGGGGACAACAGAGGATGAGATGGTTAGATGGCATCACTGACTCAATGGACTTGAGTATGAGTAGGCTGCAGGAGCTGGTGATAGACAGGGAAGCCTGGAGTGCTGCAGTCCATGGGGTGGCAAACCACTGGACACAACTGAGTGACTGAACTGAAGTGAACTGAACTAACAGGACCCTTTATGTCTACATGATTTTAAGTCTTGGACATTAAAGGAAATACTTCTACTGGAACATTTGGGTAAGCCATGCTTTGGACCTGGACTGGAAAAAAAAGGACCATAACAGAATTTCAGCCCAGCACCTCATAGCTTCTGACCCCTACTTAAGCAGCAGAGTTAGGCCAGCACTCTGCTTACAGATGTGAAGTGGTAATTCTGTAAGAGGAAGGGAGGGATGCCCTGAAAAAGTATAGTCTTCCAAACCTGTCAGAATGAACTGCTATGACAGTCTAATGTCCCCTAACACCAGAGAATCTATTACTTACAGGACATCCAGGTAGGAGCAGTACTACACTCAGGAAACTTAGAGCATTCCCAGATAGTACAAGACTCACAAACATACTGCTGCTGCTGCTAAGTCGCTTCTGTCGTGTCCGACTCTGTGCGACCCCATAGACGGAAGCTCACCAGGCTCCCCTGTCCCTGGGATTCTCCAGGCAAGAACACTGGAGTGGGTTGCCATTTCCTTCTCCAATGTATGAAAGTGTAAAGTGAAAGTGAAGTCGCTCAGTCGTGTCCGACTCTTAGCGACCCCATGGACTGGAGCCTACCAGGCTCCTCCGTCCATGGGATTTTCCAGGCAAAAGTACTGGGGTGGGGTGCCATTGCCTTCCCCGCACAAACATACTAAAACAGAATAAAAAGAGAAACTAACTGTAGTCAGCGTGCACTTACACCCAGTAATTATACACAATACTCTCTTGCCCAAAGTGGGTAAAATACATGTTGAACATCCTCAATAAGCCCATGAAAAATATTACAGGCACTGTCGCAATTCCTTTACAAAGGTTTAAGGAGAGTTCACCGCTGGCCTGAGGACTCCGAGCTGGTTAAGGGGAAGGTCTGAGATTTCGAACCTGGGCAGTAGGACCTCGCAGCCAGAAGGCTTTGCCCTGTCCCATGGGCATTTCCCCACAGGCTACCTGCAACATTGATGCTTCTCATGCAGTGGCCATCGCTAAGCAGTGGTCTATGAAGGGATGATACGACCAAAGTTTAGGTCAGTTACCGCTTATTACTGGAAGGGCATGCCACACTGCAATCAAGCATTCTTACATTTTTAGGACCTGGAAGCTGTCAGTAAAGTTTCCAGGACATTTGAGAAGGAACATGGAACTCATTAAGGAATCGTCCATCATTTCATGTGGATCCAATTACCACGCTAACTTATTTTAAAACTCTATCATGCAAACTTTATTTTCGAATGTCCTACAGAAAAGCTGGGACATCTAACAACCAATTTGTGAGTGAGTTACACATATCTCCAGATGATCCCAACCCTTAGTCAATTTACAGAGAGCAAACTGTTTCCCAAGTTCAGAGTCAATTCCCTGAGAGTGGAACCAGTATAGATCAATGGCCAAAGGCTTAGCACTGTCTAAGGAAGCTCCCCTGAAGGATGTTTACAATACTTGTAATCACGATGACTGAGGTTTGAGAAATACCTACATCTAATCTGAGTCCTTGGTGTAGCCCTCAGATCGGCACACTGCCGAGGAGAGTCTTACCTTCAACAGTGGTGTCTTTCCTGGGTTGTATCCTTTATCCTCTTTCAGCATCTCTCTATTCATAGCATCCCCAGCTCCTCCCCGTGACCTTATCCACTGTCATGGCAACACTCACAGGCTGAGGACCACTAATCTCTGGCCTGGTTGCTCCTGAGCCCTGGCCTTTCAGGATGCCAAGTTTTCTTCGGTTTGTTCTCCTTTGGTATGCTTCCCTGGTGGCTCAAGATGGTTAAAGAATCCGCCTGCAATGCAGGAGACTCCGATTTGATTCCTGGGTTGGGAAGAACCCCTGGAGGAGGGCATGGCAACCCACTCCAATATTCTGGCCTGGAGAATCCCCATGGACAGAGGAGACCGGTGGGCTACAGTCCATGGAGTTGCAAACAGTTGGACACGACTGAGCAACTAAGCACACACATGTTCTCCTTCACCTGCAACTCATGCCCAGAACTCAGCCCCTCCCAACTGCAGTCACTCATTTTTCCCCAGTGTCAGGAATGACATCACCACATACCCTACCATTTTTACTATATTCCCCTTCTTTGCCCTCCATTCTGGACGGGTCCATAAATCAAGGCGAGTCTACTTCAGACACGTCTCTCAATCCATCTTCTTCAATGCTGATGCATGTCCAGTGCACACATTTAGACCACCTCTTGGCTACTGCACCACCTATCTTAACGCCCAAGATCTCTTCTCCCCCCGTTTTTCTGGCCACACCACACAGTTTATTGGATCTTAATCCCCCAACCAGGGATTGAATCCAGATCCCCCCACAGTGAGAGCTCAGGGTCCTAACCACTGGACCACCAGGGAATTCTCATGTTTTCCTCTTAGTTTAGTATCCTTTGCAACAGTTAAGTTGCTAAAATAAAAGTTACATAATGCTATTCTCTTGTTAATCATCAGTTGATGAGGCATTCTCTACTGTTGGCAGGATGTTCCAAACTCATTCAGTTTAGTTCAGTTCAGCCGCTCAGTCGTTCCCGACTCTTTTCAACCCCATGAATCACAGCACGCGAGGCCTCCCTGTCCATCACCAACTCCTGGAGTTCACTCAAACTCATGTCCATTGAATCAGTGATGCCATCTAGCCATCTCATCCTCTGTCGTCCCCTTCTCCTTCTGCCCCCAATCCCTCCCAGCATCAGGGTCTTTTCCAATGAGTCAACTTTTTGCATGAGGTGGCCAAAGTACTGGAGTTTCAGCTTTAGCATCAGTCTTTCCAGTGAACACCCAAGGCTGATCTCTTTTAGAACGGACTGGTTGGATCTCCTTGTAGTCCAAGGGACTCTCAAGAGTCTTCTCCAACACCACAGTTCAAAAGCATCAATTCTTTGGCGCTCAGCTTTCTTCACAACTCATTAGTTTTTCATAAAAGTTTCTTTACCATCTGCCTTAGCTCAAATTTCAGACTTATCTCTGTACCTTACTCCAGTCACATGCACTAAGGTTTGGCCATAACCATCTGCTCTTAGGTCCCCTTGAATAGGCATCAAGAGAGACAGGAGAATACAGCGGTTAAGAAAGAGGGCTTTTCATTTGGACTGACATATACTGAATCACAGATTTACCTCTTACTCATATAATATACTATGCATCTATTCTGAGACCCAATTTTTCCTCCTCTCAAAAAAATGGAACAATATTGCAAGGTTACCATCAGAATTAAGAAAATGTGTTAGCTATTACAATCCTCCTCATTGTCAGATATATCCATATCTATCATTTAACATTCAGCAAATTTTCAAAGAAGAAATGCTTTGTATAAATATATTAGTGTTAGTTGGTTGATGATGTCCTCAAGGCTTGTACTTTTTAGTCTATAGAATGTCTTGATAGAGGAAAAAACTGAAATAGATTTGTAGCAATTAATAACTACCTTGTTGAAGCTCTTAGAATCTGTCTATACCACTTGTCTTATATGTCCACTTGTCTATACCACTGACTTAATAATTCACTGAGTACAGAACTTTCATATAATATGCTGTACATTATTATTTTACTTACTATGTGCTATATCTCCAAATAAATCTGAATATAGAGAGTTCATCTTCTAATTCTTAACATCTCCACACTACCTAACTCCGCACAAGATTCTTGGGAGTCCTTCAATAAATACCGAGGTCAGAGTGAGTTAGCTGCCTAAAGATTGCTGCTCCCCATGACACCAAAAGTTAAATGCATGAGTTTCAACCATGATGTTTTTTTCCCAAGGGAATAAAGGAAAACAATATTTTGCAATTTCTTTTTTATCACACTATATAAAGCAAAATGCAAACTGGCATGATCCTACAGGCACACAGATTAAAATTAGGCTTTGAGTAATTAAGTATTTTAATTACAAAGTTGATAAGCAGTTCATAACAGTGAGGCTATGTTTCTCCAGACTACCTGCACTCCCTGATACCCGTAAGCATGCACAGTGCTTATAAAAATGGTGGCAGATATCTGACTGCAAGCAGGAAAAAAAAATCTGTGTGCTGGCTCGAGTTGGAGACCATCTCACAATGACTCTGTGGGAAAAATGCTGTTCCTCGCCAATATTCTGTCTTCACAGATTCACACCTATTTCCTCTGATATTCATGGTTTGAAAAAAATTTTTAAATCGTGTTTACAAGTTATTCTGAGCTTCTTCAGTAAAATTCGCTGTCATGAAATTAAAAGACGCTTGCTCCTTGGAAGGAAAGCTGGGACAAACCTAGATGAAGTGGAAGTGACAGTGTGAGTCATTCAGTCCTGTCTGACTCTTTGCGATCCACGGACTGTAGCCTGGCCCGCCAGGCTCCTCTGTCCATGGGATTCTCCAGGCAAGAATACTGGAGTGGGTAGCCATTCCTTTCTCCAGGGGATCTTTTCAACCCAGGGACTGAACCCAGGTCTTCCTCCTTGAAGGCAGATTCTTTACCATCTGAGCCACAAAAGAGAAGCATCCTTTTGCTGACAAAGGTCTGTATAATCAAAGCTATGGTTTTTCCAGTAGTCACGTATGGATGTGAAAGCTGGACCATAAAGAAGGCTGAGCACCGAAGAACTGATGCTTTCAAATTGTGGAGCTGGAGAAGACTCTTGAGAGTCCCTTGGACAGCAAGGAGATCCAATCAGTTAATCCTAAAAGAAAATAACCCTGAATATTCATTGGAAGGACTGATGCTGAAGCTGAAGCTCCAATAATTTGGCCACCTAATGGGAAGAGCCGACTTCTTGGAAAAGACCCTGATGTTGGCAAAGACTGAAGATAGGAGGAGAAGAGGGCGACAGAGGGTAAGATGGTAGGATGGCATCACGGACGCAGTGGACATGAGTTTGAGCAAACTCCGGGAGATAGTGTAGGACAGAGGAACCTGGCATGCTGCAGTCCATGGGGCCACAAAGAGTCAGACACGACTTAGCGACTGAAGAAACAAACAACAGAGATAGCTAACAATTATCAGCAGTTACTATGCTGCAGGCACCACCGAAAGTGCTTTAAAAGGTACTGCTGCTAAGTCGCTTCAGTCGTGTCCGACTCTGTGCGACCCCATAGACGGAAGCTCACCAGGCTCCCCCGTCCCTGGGATTCTCCAGGCAAGAACACCGGAGTGGGTTGCCATTTCCTTCTCCAATGCATGAAAGTGAAAAGTGAAAGTGAAGTCGCTCAGTCGTGTGCGACTCTCAGCGACCCCATGGACTGGAGCCTACCAGGCTCCTCCATCCATGGGATTTTCCAGGCAAAAGTACTGGGGTGGGGTGCCATTTCAATTCTCCTGACAACCCTATAAGATAGGTACTACTGTCTGCATTC
Organism: Tragelaphus eurycerus; assembly: GCA_935064755.1. Classification (NCBI taxonomy): domain Eukaryota; kingdom Metazoa; phylum Chordata; class Mammalia; order Artiodactyla; family Bovidae; genus Tragelaphus; species Tragelaphus eurycerus. The sequence goes on from CAKXYN010000023.1 coordinate 23,935,415, forward strand.
TACAGATGCGACAACCAGAGGTTAGGGAGAAACACCCCTGTGCCCATGATTATATCACTGCTGAGGGGTTCAGTCTGGACAGCACTCAGTCCATTCTCAGGGCCTCTGCTCTCCACCACCACGCCACTCTGCTCTCATAAAGTAGAATTCAGTAAGTGCTACGAGTTTCCGACAACACTTCAGGAACTCAAAGGAAGGAGAAATGACTCCCTATTTAAGTTCAGGGAAGACCTCAAGGAGAACACATGCAGGATTCAGACAGGCAGATAGAGGCATGTGTGAATTCTGGGCTCCAGGTGAACAAAGCCAAAGAGCCAGGGAGGTGCAGAAACAGGATGGGATGGACAAGGACTCCACTGTGGCGAGTGATGCACCAGAAGGCACAGTGGGAAGACCCTTCAGGTACCCCAGAAAGATGCTCTGGGCCTTTAACCACTAGGCCATGGAAAGCCTCTAAAGTTTCCCTCAACAACGTGACATGAACAGAGACAGTCTTTGGGAAGAGTTATTAGAATTTTTTAAAAGATTAAACCTTTTTTGTTTTTTCCTCAGAAGATCATTTTCCTTACTTCTATAAAAGGTTATTTGGGAATAATAATCCCAAAGTCGAGACATTCTCCATTGGAAAGACTGAAGCTCCACTGGGACTACATTCTCCATTGGAAAAGACTGAAGCTCCATTGGGACTGAAGCTAACAGGATGAAACTTAATAGGGATGAGAACCAAGTTCTGCAACTTCAGCTGCACATGTTTAGGATGACTGCTTTCTGGCATGAGTAGATGTCATGTGAAAAAGACAAAGAGATGTTGGCCAAATGGAAGGTCAGTACAAGCCAAGACCATTACATGGACGCCAAGAAAACTACATAATTGAGTCTTGAGTCCCATAGATGTACAGAAAGAAAGGGGAGACAGTTGTCCTAAATGCAGCAGAACTGGAATTCTGCTCTGGGAACCACATAGGATAAGGATGCTGATGTCCACGACTAAATTCAGAGCAAGGTGGATGAACAGAGATCATCAAGAAGCCACACCACATGTGGAAATGCTGTGGAAGCACTGGAGACATGGAGAAGGCTCCAAGAACGCATGTGGTTTTGAATTATGGTGCGGGAGAAGACTCTGGAGAGTCCCGTGGAGACTCCAGTCAATCAAACTCCAGGAGATCAAACCAGTCAATCCTAAAAGAAATCAACCCCGAATATTCATAGGAAGGATGGATGCTGATGATTGAAGCTCCCATTCAGACCCTTCTGATACTCTGGAAATTATACTACTTCCTGAAAAAGTTTAGGATTGGACTGTCTAATATTGATGTCTGGGTTCTATTTCATAGATTAAAATGCACTTTGAAGGGACTACAACCTCTTACTGGTAAGGGGTCTCCACAGACTTGAAATTAGGGTCTCCAACATCTGCTGGATCATGGAAAAAGCAAGAGAGTTCCAGAAAAACATCTATTTCTGCTTCATTGACTATGCCAAAGCCTTTGACTATGTAGATCACAATAAACTGTGGAAAATTCTGAGAGAGATGGGAATACCAGACCACCTGATCTGCCTCTTGAGAAATCTGTATGCAGGTCAGGAAGCAACAGTTAGAACTGGTCATGGAACAACAGACTGGTTCCAAATAGGAAAAGGAGTACGTCAAGGCTGTACATTGTCACCATGTTTATTTAACTTATATGCAGAGTACATCATGAGAAATGCTGGACTGGAAGAAACACAAGCTGGAATCAAGATTGCCGGGAGAAATATCAATAACCTCAGATATGCAGATGGCACCACCTTTATGGCAGAAAGTGAAGAAGAACTCAAAAGCCTCTTGATGAAAGTGAAAGTGGAGAGTGAAAAGGTTGGCTTAAAGCTCAACATTGAGAAAACGAAGATCATGGCATCTGGTCCCATCACTACATGGGAAATAGATGGAGAAACAGTGGAAACAGTGTCAGACTTTCTTTTTCTGGGCTCCAAAATCACTGCAGATGGTGACTGCAGCCATGAAATTAAAAGATGCTTACTCCTTGGAAGGAAAGTTATGACCAACCTAGATAGCATATTCAAAAGCAGAGACATCACTTTACCAACAAAGGTTCGCCTAGTCAAGGCTATGGTCTTTCCTGTGGTCATGTATGGATGTGAGAGTTGGACTGTGAAGAAGGCTGAGCACCGAAGAATTGATGCTTTTGAACTGTGGTGTTGGAGAAGACTCTTGAGAGTCCCTTGGACTGCAAGGAGATCCAACAGGTCCATTCTGAAGATCAGCCCTGGGATTTCTTTGGAAGGAATGATGCTAAAGCTGAAACTCCAGTATTTTGGCCACCTGATGCAAAGAGTTGACTCCTTGGAGAAGACTCTGATGCTGGGAGGGATTGAGGGCAGGAGGAGAAGGGGACGACAGAGGATGAGATGGCTGGATGGCATCACTGACTCAATGAATGTGAGTCTGGGTGACCTCCGAGAGCTGGTGGTAGATAGGGAGGCCTGGCGTGCTGCAGTTCATGGGGTCGCAAAGAGTCGGACACGACTGAGCAACTGATCTGAATTTCAAAAGGAGGCTGTGCTTTAGGCCTTTTGTTGTGTCAGAAGGACAAAGAGGAGGAAAGCACAAGCAACAGCAGCAGCAAACAGAGATGGATCAAGTGATAAATCCTGGAATATTTGAACTAAAATACACTTAAATATTCATGCGTGTGTGCAAGCTAAATCACTTCAGTCATGTCTGACTCCTTGTGACCCTATGGACCATAGTCCGCCAGGCTCCTCTGTCCATGGGATTCTCTAGGCAAGAATACTTGAGTGGGTTGCCATTCTTCCTCCAGGGAATCTTCCCATCCCAGAGATTGAATCCAAGTCCCTTAGGTCTCCTGCACTGGCAGGCGGGTTCTTTACCACTAGCGCCACCTGGGAAGCACAAAATATTCATACCTACTGAATCATTTGAGGCTGCCAAAGAATGAAAGACAACGGATGCATACCATGCTATTACACAAGAAGAATCTTCTGAAGTGTGCACACGCTCTGCTGGCCTCATGACTATTAGTTATAATGCTACGAAGCCCCTGGCTATTTCTGTCACTCCAGTGGCTGCCTGACACCAGGCTCTCTAACTACCTTCAGCAGGCAGGACTGGCATGTGGTTCCTGTCTCCATAACTCCAAGACTCCTTTCCAAGTTTACGGAAGCACTATTTGGGATTAGCATTGCAACTCATGGAACAAGAAGAAAAGCAGGGTGAAAACAACGCTACTATCACTTACTTATTCCAGAAGTTTCAGATAGTTAAATACCATTTCAGTACACAAATAACAGATACTGAACCTTCTGTCCTTTAAAGCAAATAATGGACTTTTTTTGTCCCAACTACTGATTGCTGGACTTCAGGAAAGTATAAAACAGAGAACTGCATTTAAGCAGGAGATGTTTTTTACATCAGATCAGATCAGATCAGTCGCTCAGTCGTGTCCAACTCTTTGCGATCCCATGAATCGCAGCACGCCAGGCCTCCCTGTCCATCACGAACTCCCGGAGGTCACTCAGACTCACATCCATTGAGTTAGTGATGCCATCCAGCCATCTCATCCTCTGTCGTCCCCTTCTCCTCCTGTCCCCAATCCCTCCCAGCATCAGAGTCTTCTCCAATGAGTCAACTCTTCGCATCAGGTGGCCAAAATACTGGAGTTTCAGCTTTTAGCATCATTCCTTCCAAAGAAATCCCAGGGCTGATCTCCTTCAGAATGGACTGGTTGGATCTCCTTGCAGTCCAAGGGACTCCCAAGAGTCTTCTCCAACACCACAGTTCAAAAGCATCAATTGTTCGGCGCTCAGACTTCTTCACAGTCCAGCTCTCACATCCATACATGACCACAGGAAAGACCATAGCCTTGACTAGGCGAACCTTTGTTGGCAAAGTGATGTCTCTGCTTTTGAATATGCTATCTAGGTTGGTCATAACTTACCTTCCAAGGAGTAAGCATCTTTTAATTTCATGGCTGCAGTCACCATCTGCAGTGATTTTGGAGTCCCCCAAAATAAAGTCTGACACTGTTTTCACTGTTTCCCCATCTATTTCCCATGTAGTGATGGGACCAGATGCCATGATCTTCGTTTTCTGAATGTTGAGCTTTAAGCCAACTTTTTCACTCTCCACTTTCACTTTCATCAAGAGGCTTTTGAGTTCCTCTTCACTTTCTGCCATAAGGGTGGTGTCATCTGCATATCTGAGGTTATTGATATTTCTCCCAGCAATCTTGATTCCAACTTGTGTTTCTTCCAGTCCAGCGTTTCTCATGATGTACTCTGCATAGAAGTTAAATAAGCAGGGTGACAATATACAGCCTTGACGTACTCCTTTTCCTATTTGGAACCAGTCTGTTGTTCCATGACCAGTTCTAACTGTTGCTTCCTGACCTGCATACAAATTTCTCAAGAGGCAGATCAGGTGGTCTGGTATTCCCATCTCTTTCAGAATTTTCCACAGTTTATTGTGATCTACACGGTCAAAAGCTTTGGCATAGTCAATAAAGCAGAAATAGATGTTTTTCTGGAACTCTCTTGCTTTTTCCATGATCCAGCGGATGTTGGCAATTTGATCTCTGGTTCCTCTGCCTTTTCTAAAACCAGCTTGAACATCAGGAAGTTCACAGGTCACATATTGCTGAAGCCTGGCTTGGAGAATTTTGAGCATTACTTTACTAGCGTGTGAGATGAGTGCAATTTGCGGTAGTTTGAGCATTCTTTGGCATTGCCTTTCTTTGGGATTGGGATGAAAAGTGACCTTTTCCAATCTTGTGGCCACTGCTGAGTTTTCCAAATTTGCTGGCATATTGAGTGCAGCACTTTCACAGCATCAGCTTTCAGGATTTGGAATAGCTCCACTGGAATTCCATCACCTCCACTAGCTTTGTTCGTAGTGATGCTTTCTAAGGCCCACTTGACTTCACATTCCAGGATGTCTGGCTCTAGGTCAGTGATCACACCATCATGATTATCTGGGTTGTGAAGATCTTTTTTGTACAGTTCTTCTGTGTATTCTTGCCACCTCTTCTTAATATCTTCTGCTTCTGTTAGGTCCATACCATTTCTGTCCTTTATTGAGCCCATCTTTGCATGAAATGTTCCTTTGGTATCTCTGATTTTCTTGAAGAGATCCCTAGTCTTTCCCATTCTGTGGTTTTCCTCTATTTCTTTGCATTGATCACTGAAGAAGGCTTTCTTATCTCTTCTTGCTATTCTTTAGAACTCTACATTCAGATGTTTATATCTTTCCTTTTCTCCTTTGCTTTTTGCTTTTCTTCTTTTCACAGCTATTTGTAAGGCCTCCCCAGACAGCCATTTTGCTTTTTTGCATTTCTTTTCCATGGGGATGGTCTTGATCCCTGTCTCCTGTACAATGTCACGAACCTCATTCCATAGTTCATCAGGCACTCTATCTATCAGATCTAGGCCCTTAAATCTATTTCTCACTTCCACTGTATAATCATAAGGGATTAGATCAAATCCCTTTTTTTACATATCTGACCCCAATTTTACTCCCTATTTTCATAAGAGAAGGAAAAACAGTTGAAGTCTTTGTGTTCATTTACTTGTCTATATCTAACAAACGGACAGTGCGTAACAGGGAGCCTCATAGCTCACAGAAACATGACCTGTTTACCCTGCTCACTTACAAGACCTGAGTCTGTCTGGGACCTGAGCTTTGTAAGCTTATTATTAATTTATCACTCCATTGCCTAGCAATGGAAGTCCGCCTCATTAGCACTCACATGGTCTCAATAGTTTTTCCCCCTTCGATGATCCACAGGCTTCTCTTGCACTAAGAAACGAGTCCCTTTCTCTCGATCCTCCGTCCTTCTGTTTAGACAAGCACTTGGGGGCCATGGTTAATGCTATTTTCTCTGTCAGTGGTCTCACCTCCAGGTTGTACGACACCTTCAGAGTGAGCTGAAAGGCTTTTGTGCTCTGTCTCCCAAGACGGCAGCACTCTGCTTCCCGTGTCTTTACTGTAACAATAGTGCACATCTCGACTGAGCTGCCTTCTCTCCCTGCTTCTGGACGATTTCCAGGCAGGGTCTGTGTTTACGTCAGCAAGGCTGATTCAGAACACTACCTCTGGGGGTTTAACCAGGCTTTGAAACACATTCCTGCACTCAGCTCAGCTGGGGTCAGTAGGAGGCCTTCCAGTAAATCTGGTTCTTCACTTTTTCATTCTGCTTATTGCAGAGGGGCACTGATTTCCTTTTAGCTCATCCTCTAAGCTATTTTATTACCTTTCAGATGATTTCTGCTGGGACCTTAGCTGTTAGAGCCTTGCATTATTATGCCCATTGCCTTTAGAATTCCTTATCTGCAAAAACTGTGCTTGCTTGGTAACCTAAGCATTGTTGTTCTGTTTTCATCTGATTTTTTTTAAACCTTAGGATCATAAAAATTAAGTCCTTTGTTTATATGTTTTCAAATCTAAACAGAAGTCGTATCTTGTTAAATTTGCCTTTGATTAGCACAGTTGCTCTTCAATTCATCCCTGGGCTTAGAGTTTAACCAGGGCCTTACCAAATTTGTAAAGATAGAACACGCACAGAGAGGGCAGGGTTGTGATTAGATACAGAACTACAGGGGCTATCAGAGTGAAACCATAGAATGTGAAACTGAAAATTATTTATAATTATAAAGCAAATTCCTTATTACTTCCAAGATTCAAAATTACATACTCTTTATTTAGTAATAATCATCAAAGCACAAAAATGTAACTTTATTTTCACAAATAAATGAGCGCATCAAGCTATTTCCACAATCCTAGATATCACTCTGAAAACTTATCTTCTGTCATGAACCTTGGTTATGCTTACTACCCCCTGAAATCTATGATAAAACTAAAAAGAAATAAACAAAAAACCAGTATTTCAGTTAAGCAGGCTTTCTTACCACATTCTAATCTAAAAAGAAGTCTCAATGAGGCCAAAGTAGACTTTACCTTTGATGACAAAATACACTAGTAAAACAATTTAAAAACAACAACAACAAAAAACAGACTTGCAAAATATAAAATTTGATGCTACTTAAATAAAAAGAACCCAGAACACACTGAAGCAAATGATTCTAATCCGAGTCAAAGGAAATGAATTCCAAATAAACAACAAAACCATTGTTCCTGATTCTTCACTTCCCCCCAAAAGACAACACAGAGGACAAGAAAAGGCAGAAAAAGAAAACAGAAGTGCGGTAAGTAGCCTTGACAAGTGGCCGTGTGGACAGTAGTGCTCTAGGAGTTAAACAGGAAACGAGGTAAACAGACCATGGAAATCTTCCTGGGGAGAGCATGCACTCGTGTTTCTTGAAGGAGACCCTCCGCTTGGGTTTAATCATGAATTTTTGGTGTTGCGTGTACACTCTAACTCAGGCACCAATGTCTCAAAGAAGATGCCTAAGAGAAGAGCAGACAGAGGGCAGGAAAAGAGCAGAGGAAATGGACAGAGGCAGTCACACAAACCCCACGCCAGATCAGGGCAGGCACAAAAACAAGAACCCCTTTCTCACCCTCATGTCTTCTCTATGAACCAGGCCAATTTCCCCTTGGCTCCATTGCCCCAGCACTGAAATCAGAGGAAAGACCGGTAGCCCCGCCAAAGAAATATTTTAATTCCATTAAAGGGTAGAAAAGCTTGCTTGGGTAATGGAGTCCCCCTCAGCAGATGTTTCTAAGATTAGATAATCATCTGGAAAGATTAGATCAGTTTAAACGCTCCCGCGCAAAAACAGGAACTAAAAGCAAAATACCTCCAAGTCATTCATTTCTAAGCATCTACTAAGATCCCATTTTAACTAGTCTTCTCAAATTAGTAACAGGGCGTACCTACTTCCCTTCTATATTTGGGCTTTAGAAACTTACATTCATACCACAACAAAAATTGTGAAAGGTTAAAAAGTTAACAGTTTACTGTCACTTAATATTATGCACCAATAATCTAATGAAAAAACAACTATAAGCCCCACCCATGCATTCACCGAAAAATGGATTTAAAACAAACAAAAAAGTTACAGCAACTGTCTGCTTTCTCCTTGCCTGTTATAAGTGAAAGGAAAAAGCAAAAACACCAGTTAGCAGAAGGAAGCCTATAGCCCAAAATATTGATTGAGGAAGTGCTCTGAAACTTACCTCTTAGCAGGTTAAGAGGGTCACGAATGCTATCAAGGGAGATGGATACTCAAATCTCTGTGGCCCAGTGTCCTCATGGCCCAGGGGTGGGGAGGCCATCCTCCGGCCCACTGCACCCCAACAACCTGCAGAGTTCTGCCTCTCCCTCCACGTGGGAGCCAGGACCTGTCCCGAAGCTGTCTCCAGCTCTGCGGGCCCGAGAAACAAAGGGCTGTGAGGGAGCTTCTCCTCGGAGTGGAGAACAATTCCCAGCGCATGGGAGCTATTTAAGGAGGTGGTGCCTGCGAGACCAATGCTGCCTCGGAGCCTTCCTGTTTGTGTCCCGGCTCAAATTTTCATCCATTTCCTAATGAAGACTGCAGAGTGTAATCAGCCCCGAGAAGGCTGAGATTTATGCAAACCTGTGCGGTGTGCAAGGGTGATTTTTAGAAATGGTTTTTCCCTTTCCTTCTCTTCTCCACTAAGTAGACAGGAGGCTTTATTAAAAGCACTTTGAAAGTCAAAAGCAAAACCTGTACCTGTTGTGATCTGGTAAAATTGTTCCAACTCCTGAAAGCTTCTTAACTTAAGTGTAGAAAGAAAAGACTGTGTGGATGATTGATCCAATGTCTATCAAGTAAGAACGCACAGAAAAACCAAGAGATTTATGGTCAGAAAGCAAGGGTTTGATTCAAAAACCTTCATCGATTACTAGCTAGCCTTTAGTAAAGAAATGCACCCAATCTCTCTGGGCTTCAGTTTCTTTTGTCTGAATAAATAGGACCGATAACACGTGCTTTGTATGTCTGCTTGTGAGAACTGCCTAAGATGACTGGAAAAGACCCCACACTGGGCTTCGATAAAGTAAGAGCATGCAGTCATTACATCATGGCGCCCAGATGCCCAGTGGCTGTTAGAGACATTATTAGTAGCTGGGTAAAAACAGATAAGCCTGGCGGGCTACAGTCCATGGGGTCGCAGAAGAGTCACATACAACTTGGTGACTAAACCACAACGACAAAAAGAGTGAATACCTCTCCTCACTTCTCTCCAAAATTATACAAAATATAAACTATACAAAATTATACAAAATATTGTTTTGTCTATGGGCTGGCTACCTCCCCACTGGCACCCAGGCTGCCAGAGAGTCAAAGGCTTCACTAGGAACGCTGGTTTTTAACAATAGCCCCAGTACCCAGCGATGGCACCCCACTCCAGTACTCTTGCCTGGAAAATCCCATGGATGGAGGAGCCTGGTAGGCTGCAGTCCATGGGGTCGCTGGGAGTCCGACATGACTGAGCGACTTCACTTTCACTTTTCACCTTCATGCACTGGAGAAGGAAATGGCAACCCACTCCAGTGTTCTTGCCTGGAGAATCCCAGGGACGGGGGAGCCTGGTGGGCTGCCATCTATGGAGTCGCACAGAGTCGGACACAACTGAAGCGACTTAGCAGCAGTAGCAGCCAGTACCCAGAACACTTTCCCGCATATAATAACATGCAATAAATAATTGCTAAATAAATGAATAGATAAATGCAACATTTCGGGCAAAATCAAGCACAAAGCTCCACACATGGTAAGCCTGTAACAAATACATATCACATTAGTGACTGTACAGCCAATTTTTTTTAATAGAAAAACATCCCAGGAAAAATGCAGTGTGATAGAATTTTAAGACAAGTTGGAACTCTGAAAATCATTTTAGATAAATGTGACTGTATGTTTTGTTAGATCACCCAGTTCTAAATACATTATTAAGATGGTTCTTGAAGTGAAGTGAAGTTAAAGTGTTAATCGCTCAGTCATGTTCAACTCTACAACTCCTTGGACTGTAGCCTGCTAGGTTTCTCTGTCCATGGAGTTCTCCAGGCCAAAATACTGGAATGGGTTGCCATGCCCTTCTCCAGGGGATCTTCTCCACCCAGGGATCAAACCTGGGTCTCCTGCATTACAGGAAGATTCTTTACCATCTAAGCCACCAGATCAGATCAGATCAGATCAGTCGCTCAGTCGTGTCCAACTCTTTGCGACCCCATGAACCGCAGCACGCCAGGCCTCCCTGTCCATCACCAACTCCCGGAGGTCACTCAGACTCACATCCATCGAGTCAGTGATACCATCCAGCCATCTCATCCTCTGTCGTCCCCTTCTCCTCCTGCCCCCAATCCCTCCCAGCATCAGAGTCTTCTCCAATGAGTCAACTCTTCGCATGAGGTGGCCAAAGTACTGAGTTTCAGCTTTAGCATCATTCCTTCCAAAGAAATCCCAGGATTGATCTCCTTCAGAATGGACTGGTTGGATCTCCTTGCAGTCCAAGGGACTCTCAAGAGTCTTCTCCCACACCACAGTTCAGGGAAACCCACAAATTTCTTACTCATAGAGGAAGGATTTCAGGAACAAACTCAGCCAAATATTTTCAGCAAATTAATTCATATTGGATACTGTACCTAATATCCACAAACTTCTTATCACATGGATACTAGTTAAAATATCCAGCGTGAAATAATTCGCTGAAAAAGTTTAGCTTAAAAATCCTTTCTCGGGCCTGTTTTCGTTCAAAGTGGAAACTCTTTTTTTTTGTTGCCCTTTAAGTCTGAGCTTGGTGGTGATGGGATTTGATGAGAACTCATTGATTTTTTTTAAGAGCATTACCCAGACAAGAAGGCTAGAGATGCATGGTCCCTTGTGGCTCTTATGATCTGACTGCTGATGTTTAATATAACATAACAACGTGCCTGAAGACAGGAGAGTCATGGGGACCTGGAACAATAGATTTAGTTTTGAGCCTTAACATTATTGCCTGAATCCAGGTCAGGCTAGTTCAGGTCACTAGAGACTAAAAATTAATGCTTTGATGGCTGCTCATTAATCTATGCATTGGAGAAGGAAATGGCAACCCACTCCGGTGTTCTTGCCTGGAGAATCCCAGGGATGGGGGAGCCTGGTGGGCTGCCGTCTGTGGGGTCACACAGAGTCGGACACGACTGAAGTGACTTAGCAGCAGCAGCATTAATCTATTATGTGTAAGGAAGAAAGCAACTTGAGTGGATATTTGTTCATTCTATAAAATTACCAGGAGAGGCAATATCCTGAATCTTAAAAGATCCTGTGAAACGTAATCCCCTCTATGAAGGGTTTCTCTTGCTTTGCTTAAGAAATAGGACCCCACTTGCAAGTTTCTCTTTCCTTCTCTGCACTCTTTGTGGCTCCTGCTTTACAGACAGAATAAGAGGTGTCCTACTACAGGTCTTCCCACAAACGTTAAGAGTGGAATATCAAGATTTAAAGTTGCTTGCTTTGAATGAAGTCATTTTAGTTCCAAAATATGAGGAAGCATCTCGTGATCACTGAACCTGAAAGTTCTACAGGTTTTGGCCAGCGAAGAAGAATCTCTGAAGAACAGAGAGTCACAACCAAATAAAAACAGAGTTTATTACCTTTAATAACTGTCTGTTCTGTTTTTCTAAGTTAGAATTTAAGACACTGATGATAAGGCTTTCTACATCCCTCCTCCTCCTCCTCTCATGGCGTCCCCCATGCTAGAGGCATTTTTAATTGAGTAATTAAAGATTTAAAGAAAGAAAGAAAGTGAAGTCACTCAGTCATGCCCAACTCTTTGCGACCCCGTGGATAGTAGCCTGCTCCAATCTCCTCCTTCCATGGAATTTTCAAGGCAAGCGTACTGGAGTGGGTTGGCGTTTCCTTCTCCAGGGAATCTTCCCAACCCAGGGATTGAACCCAGGTCTCTCACATTATAGACAGACATTTTACCATCTGAGCCACCAAGAAGTTTCTAAATTGACTTTTGACAGCTTTCAGCAACAAGGATTTCTCACCTTACCTGTAGCTTCCAATCTAATAAATACCAGTCTACATGGAGCTTATGAGTTCAACCCTGAGGGTTATCAAGTGAGGCTTAAATGCCTCCAGAAACACGCATGATTGTGGGGAGTGGGGGGTGAACTGTGGAAACTACCATCCAGTCGTCAAGTTTCTTCTTCATCTAATGAAGGTCTAAAGAACCTCTTTAAGCAGTTCTTCGAGAAGTTCTAATACCTGCCCCCTTCCCTGGGGAAGCAGATGTACCCTGCTGGCTGTTTTCTGTAAAACCGTTTTATTGCCTTAGTTATTAATACTAACAGACTTAGTCAGGATATCATTGTGTATGGTTAACGAATAAAAAGAAAACTTCAAGTTACTGATTACAGGGTCTCCTTATGCTTATTTCTATCATTATTTGAGACTATATCTCTCATTTGAATAAATATTTATCTAATACTATAGAAAGCACAAAAATCAATCTGGTAAGGGACAAGAATTTATAGGCATGACTAACAGGAGCAAATATCTCCGAACACATTATCCCAAAGAATATCACTGCTAGGTATAATAAACTGGACAACAGAACAATAATGAATATTTCCTTTCTGCCATCTGTTGTTTTATAGGACAGCACATTTCCTGCCAGCTGACTCGAATGAGTAAAACAAAGTCACATTGAAAGTTTAATCTTATTGATAAGGATGCATTTTGATGGCAATTAATTCTAAGAGGTTAGGGTTACTTCTTTTCCAAATGAGGAACGAAGAAGATAGTATTTCTCCCTCTTTTCCTCCCTCTCAACTGGCTGTGGGGTAAGAGCTTCGTTAAACGCTTTGAAGACATAAGGTTCTTATCCTCCATCAATTCACGAACTGATGAGACAGGTACAGAAACTTCAAGTACAAGGTAGTACATTAGTAAAAGAGAAAGGATCACCAAAGGTCAAGAGCGCAAGGCAGGAGACCGGAAGGATACAGGGTCAAGGGCTTTGCCACTTCCAAGCTGCTTGATCTTCCAGAAACTTCATCCCTCTAAGCTTCACTTTTCTCATGGGTAAAACAAGAGATCATACTAGTATCTGCTTCCCAGGGCTCTGATGAAAATTAAATGAATTTATGAATTCATTTCACAGCCTGTGTGGCAGCTGTGCCTGCGGACTGTACGACTTTGGGGGAAGGATGTCTGAACAGTTCTATGACTTCCACATTTTAGAACAAAGGGCATGCCCAAGGACAAAGAGAGAGGTTTTTTGAAGATAAAAAGCTAAATAAATTCATAAGAAGACCTTGACGACCCTAAATGTGCATTCAATGAAACAAAAGGCTTCAAAATATTTGAAGTAAAAACTCTTAGAACGGAAATCCCAGTAACAGTTGAAGAGTTCAATATTCCACGCTCAGCAACAACACACAGAAGAAGACAGAAAATCAAGAAAAAGAGAAAACTTAAATAGCATCAACCAAATCAACTTAATGGATATTTTTAGAATACTCTTACCCACAAGAGCAGAATATATATTCTCTTTAAGTTCACAGGGAGTATCACTGAGATAAATCATATGCCAAATCACAAAACAAAGCTTTATAAATTCTGAAAGATTGAATTCATACAAAGTATGTTTTCTGATGACAAAGGAAGTCATTTAGAAATCAGAAAATAAAAATATCTAGAAAATTCCTAAATATTGAAAGTTAAAGGACACACTTTTTAAAAACCCATATGTCAAAGAAGAAATCCCAAGGGAAATCAGAAAATATTTTTAACTGAATAATAAGAAAACTACAACATATCAATATAAGCAGGATACTGCTAAAGCAATCCTTAGAGGGTATTTTATAGCATTAAATGGTTATTAAAATGGCAGAAAGGTCTATAATGAATGACTGAAGCTTCTATCTTAGTAAGCTAGTAAAAGAGGAACAAATTAAGCCCAAAATAAATCAAAGAAATAATTGAGATAAGAACTAACAAAAATTAATGCAAGAAAGATTAAACAGATGAAAGATAGAGAAAAATTATTTAAAAGCTAGGTTTGGGAAAAGATGAACATAAATGGTAAATTTGTAGCTATTTTATCAAGAAGAGAAAAGAAAAAAATGAGCAGTATTAGGAAAGAAAAAGAGGATGGCCCTAAAAATCCTCAAGATAGAAAATGGATATTAATGGCATACTATAAACAACTATGGGTTTCCACAGTGGCTCAGTGCTAAAGAATCTTCTTGCAAGGCAGGAGACACAAGTTTGATCCCTGGGTCAGAAAGAGACCCTGGAGGAGGGCATGGCAACCCACTCCAGTATTCTTGCCTGGAAAAATCCCATGGACAGAGGAGCCTGGTGGAGTCACAAAAGAGACACAACTGAGAGACTCAACAACAATAAGCAACTATAACCCAAGAAATTCAACAACTTACATGCAATGGACAAACTCCTTGAAAGACACAAACTAAGAAAATTGTCAGCAAAAGAAATGGAACCTACCTATATTCATGTTGAATACTGACTGATGATTTCATTGTACTTTTCACAAAGCAGTAATTTATTCACAGATAAATGAAAACTAGCCTCACCAGTGTGATAACCTCAGCTTCAAAAGTTCTTATGCCAATGAAAATTAAAAACCTGAAAGATACCGCATGGTTACAGATACAGCAGGAAGGGAAAATGAAGGCTGAATGAATACAGCCAAAGTCATAGCACGTGCATAATTAGAGCAAAACTATTATTATTTAATACTCTTGATTACAAGTAGGTTTAAAAATAAGTTTTAGTACGTGTCTAGATCTCAACCCATCTCTTTTTCGGAATTAAAAAGTTTGGAAGTGAAAGTATAGCTTCCGTCACAACACAAATGGTCCTGATTAGATTCCTAGGAAGGAAAGAAGCAAGGTGACTGACAGGAGGAAGTGTTTTGAGTCCAGGAGAGTGAACAGTTCTTGTTTGCTGCCAGCCGTGAACAGCCAGCTTTGACTATCAGCAGCTATGTGCCAATGATTACTAACTCAGCTGCATAGTGAGGGCAGGAAGTCACAGGATGACTGTTGCTTTTATGCTGTACTTCTACTAAAACTTGATTTTATTGCCCATTTCCAATAGCTCTTGGGCTTGGGTGGTAAACGACAGCCTTTTAGTAATTCTGCAAAGGATGCAGCTGGTGAGAAAAATGTAATCACATATGTATCCCACAAGGAAGAACAAATAAAAACAAAACACGATTCTCCACTTACAAGTCAAACAAGTTATGTGCCTTACCTAAAAGGTTGTCTTTAAATTCTAATCATTAGTGATCATTAATAAATGAAACACTTTACTTTTCTCAAGTGTTTATAATTCTTATATTGGGAAGTCAAACAACAGGCTAGACTTTTCATAGGGAGATATGTATAATCAAGATGCAGGCTTAAAATAATGATAATAATAATAAAACTCTCTAGGATCTGATTAGGTATTTTAAATGCTTTACATGTACTAACTAATCTCATCCTCTGTACCACCCAATGAGATTGAACTACTAGTTTCATCCTTTTACAGATCAAGAAATAGAAGCACAGAGAGGTTATGTAACTTTCCCAGGATTGCACAGCTAGGCTCTGATGCTGCAAAAACTGAAGAATAATTTCCCAATGTGCCAGTTACTACCTCTGCTTTCACATTACAGGAATTAACATTTTTACAAGTTGTTTTTTTTTTTTTTTTTTTTTTACTTCTGGGGATGACAATTTTTGCCTGTATGGTTTTACCCTGAATCAGGAAAAATACAGTATGAGGAAACAGTACTACAATACAGGTCTGTGAGCTTCTCAGTAGCAGGCCATTTACTGGGATGAAGAGCATTTTCAATAATAGAGCAGCACACTCCCAAGGCAACAAGCCCATCTGTGAACAGTGTAGTGAGAAGGTGTTAACATTAAAAGGCAAGCAAGGTGGAGCTGAGACCAGCGCAGCTCCCTGTCTTCCCTGACCCAGAGGACAAAGCAATGAATTCAGTCTCAAAAGCAAAACTTAATGAACTCCCACATCTTGGAATGAGCAAAGGATGTGACATCTGTCTACAGAAACTTGTCTTGGATATGGATTCTTGCATTTGTTCAAAGTCATTGGTCGTATCTTAGTGGCATTGTTGAGCCCATTGCCCTGGTTTCATTAGACCTTTCCTGAAAACAGTCACAATTGCTATACTCATAAATTCAGTTCTATATACCAATTCATAGATAATTCAACTTTTATCTACATTGTTAGGAAGAGTGTTAATATGCTATTGATCTTACTTTTTGCCCAGAACTTCTTGCTTTTCATTGTTTTATGTTAAGATATATCTTCTTTTTGTAAATATTATATGAATACAAACTATTTTCTAATATAAAAAAAAAGACAAGAAAAATTGTACTTGCTCAAGTATTCTCTTTGAGTAGAAGACCTACAAGGAAGATGCAACCACTAGCTGATGTTTACATGACTTCTGGAAGGGAAAGGAAAACACTGAACATTTATCAAGCCCCCAGGTTGAGCCAAACACTGTTAGGTCGTTCCCATTTCACCTGATTAAATTTTGACAGTGCATCCAGAAGGTATTATTCTCCCCATTCCTAAAGTCTAGAAAAACTGAGGACAAAAGAGGTTATATGAAGTGCAAGCAATAGATGTTAGAGAAAATTCTGTACCTCAAGCCAGAGACTAGAGTATAGTTCAGTAGGTAAAGAATCCACCTGCCATACAGGAGACACAGGTTCCATCCCTTGGTTGGGAAAATCCCCTGGAGTAGGAAATGGCAACCCACCCCAGTATTCCTGCCTGGAGAATTCCATGGACAGAGGAGCCTGGCAGGCTATGGTCGATTGTGTTGCAAAGAGTCAGACATGACTGAAGCAATTTAGCACACGATTTAGCAAGATTAAGAAATTAACTCTTAGATATAAATCTTACTGTGTGGCAGTCACTGTTCTAAGGTCTTTGCTTACAGTGATGTCTTTAATCCTCATAAGTCTATGAGATTAATTCTGCTATTAATATTATCCCCAGTGAAGAAACTGAGCAACTGAAGAGCTAAATAACTTGCCAAAGTCAGTAGCAAAGCTAGAAAAATGCTCTTCAAACACTGATTTGGTTATTTTAAAACCAACAGAGGGGAGTTCCCTAGAGGTCTAGTGGTTAGGACTTCACGCTCTCTCTTCCGGGGCTTATGGGTTTGCTTGCAGATCAGGGACCTAAGATCCAGCAATCTGGGATAAATAAAAACCTGGACCTCTCCAGGTTCAGGATGCCTCAACCCTCTTCAGGATGAGAGTCACTTCATCACTGGGACTTCAGTTAAAAGATTAACCTTTTGGTGTCTTTCTGCATTCTTGCCTACAAAAATAAAGTCTGCTCAGCAGATTAATTGAATAAATAAAATGAAAGAAGTCCACTTAAAAAAAAAAAAAAACAACGCTAACAGAGTTGATCATTTCAATACTAGAGAGGCTGAAAATGAAACTGGCATAGGTCTAAAATGGCCCAATTCCTTCATAACCAATATATGAACCCCAATAATTGAGACATATAGTAATTTAACTGATTTTTGTGTTTCTTGATAATACAAGAAAACTACTTAAATGTTGTCCCAGAATGATATTCATTTTAGAAAACACAGAATGCATTTCAGAGCATCTGGGCTCAGGCATAGGATGACCTTATGTGCTGGCTTGTTTAGAAAAACCCAGTTTATACCTGCTGTAAACAGTGAAAGACTTTATTTTTCTTGGGCTCCCAAATCACCACAGACAGTGAGTGCAGCCATGATATTAAAAGACGCTTGCTCCTTGGAAGAAAAGCTATGACAAACTTAGACGGCGTATTAAAAAGCAGAGACGTCACTTTGCCAACAAAGGTCCATATAGTTGAAGCTGGTACTGGTTTTTCCAGTAGTCATGCATAGATGTGAGAGTTGGACCATTGAGAAGGTTAAGCACCAAAGAATTGATGCTTTCAAACTGAGGTGCTGGAGAACTCTTGAGAACCCCTTGGCCTGCAACGAGATCAAACCAGTCAATCCTAAAGGAAATCAACCCTAATTATTCATTATAAGGACTTATGACCAGCCTAGATAGCATATTAAAAAGAAGAGATATTACTTTGCCAACAAAGGTCCGTCTAGTCAAGGCTATTGTTTTTCCAGTGGTCATGTATGGATGTGAGAGTTGGACTATAAACAAAGCTGAGCACCAAAGAATTGATGCTTTTGAACTGTGGTGCTGGAGAAGACTCTTGAGAGTCCCTTGAACTGCAAGGAGATCCAACCAGTCCATCCTAAAGGAGATCAGTCCTGGGTGTTCATTGGAAGGACTGATGTTGAAGCTGAAACTCCAATACTCTGGCCACCTGACGTGAAGAGCTGACTCATTTGAAAAGACCCTGATGCTGGGAAAGATTGAGGGCAGGAGGAGAAGGGGACGACAGAGGATGAGATGGTTGGATGGCATCACTGTCTCGATGGACATGGGTTTGGGTGAACTCTGGAAGTTGGTGATGGACAGGGAGGTCTGGTGTGCTTCGGTTCGTGGGGTTGCAAAGAGTCAGACATGACTGAGTGACTAAACTGAACTGAACTGATGCTGAAGATGAAGCTCCAATACTTTGGCCACCTGATGCGAAGAGCCAGCTCATTGGAAAAGACCCTGATACTGGGAAAGATAAGAGGCAGGAGGAGAAGGAGACAACAAAGGATGAGATGGCTGGATCCATTATGAACTCAATGGACAGGAGTTTGAGCAAACTCAGGGAGATGGTGAAGGACAGGGAAGCCTGGTGTGCCACCGTCCATGGGGTCGCAAAGGGTCGGACACAACTGAGCAACTGAACAATACCTACCGTTCAGACATGATCGGATAGCACTTGCTTTCACTTTCAAAAGTGTCCCATTTTGGACAATAAACTATACAGTCATCTCACTTAGGCACAACCAGTGCAACTGGCACAAGTCAAATTGCACAAGATTCAGAGCCAATCTTCTTTTCATATAATTTTCAAGTCATTTTTTTTTTAGCAACTCCAAAAGCTATTGGTCTATGCCAACAACAACCAGCCCTTGGTTCACTGTTCACTATTAGTACTGACTCTTATTTTTATGTACATTTTTGTTTGTTTCATGGTCCCATCTCCATGCTTTCTATTTAACAATAATTTTCCACTTAGTTTTTCCTACCAATAAAATTAAAATTAATTAATTAATTAATCTGATTAAAACTTCTAAAACGCAAAACCAAAACAAAACAAACACCCTCCTTCCCCAATTCAAAACATACCTAATTTTAAAACTTTCTGGGCACCAAAGCCACGTAGCATTGTCTCTATAAACGCTAGTTTAACATCATATATGCTTGCAAAGAGAGAGTTCTACTGACCTTTCTGTCTCAAGCATTTTACAGATTTGGTACATCACCACAGGAATTTCCAATGATCTCACATTCACCTTCTGAGAATCGGAGTCTGTATGAAAACTGTTCTGTGTTGCACTGGGTTTAAATAATTCTGATTCTTTCATCTCCTCATCTGAAAACCTGTCATTTTTACCATCATGAGCTCAGCAGTCCTCTTCCCCGTGTCTCTTTTTTTCTGCCTCTTCCTACCTTCAAACATTTCATTTCCCTCTGGCCCTTTGGCCAAGTTACTGTCTTTCCTCCTCCAATACTTCGCAGTCTATGACGACCACTCAAATGACACTTCTCTCCTTAAGGATTCCATTGTCACTTTTAAGAAACAAGTAGCTATTCCGTTTCACTCTCTGACACTGTGCTTCCAGTAGCACCCCCAACTCGGCAATTGCCTTAGTAGGCCTATGCTGTCTCCTTATCACTTTATAATTCTTCTCTGGCCTCTCCACACTTGGATCAAAATTATCCACTCAGATAGAGTCTCCTTGGGAAACAGCTGACAATAATGCTTCCCAGCTCCTGGCCTTCACTCACCTTATTGTTTATGAAGATCCTTGGGCAACTGGGATCTTCAGAAAGAAGAGAGGAGATCCCTGCCCTCCATTCATAGAAGATCGGTTTATGGGTCCTGAAGCACTGGACTGCACTGCTTTACTCTAACCTCGGTCCACACAGTCACTGAAGCTGGAAGGTACAGTCACAACTAGTCACCATGGAGCCCATGGAAAGTTGCTCTATGCCAGTGTGAATCAGGATGATGGAGACAACAGCCTACCATGCCCTGCTAGGGACTTAAACATCTTGACAGTGTGCTCTCTTTCTGAGCCAGCACAGGTTCTTTAGATCTTAGCATTTAAATTCACCTTGATTATGACACCCAATACTGAACTATATTCATCTTTAATTTCCACTAAATGGCCTCAACTATCCAAAGAGATTTAATCTCACCGTGATAATGACATATCATTAGAGGTTTCCCTATAAAAGTTGGATGTGTGGTATCTTTTGGGGAGAAATTGCTGTAAGGTTTGAAGATCACATTTAATAGAAGTGAATTTCATTAAAGATGTAAGGAATGTAATTACAGCTTCAGAGTCACATGGTCAAAGACAAATTATACATTCCATTCTATAATAATGTTTTAAACAGACATTTCTTCCTAACTATCTGTTACCTTGCTCCTTCACAACAATGGTCTTATTTGTGATAAGCAGATATCCAGAACAGAGCTGGAGTTCTTGCAAACAGAGAATCAGTTGTATCACGTATTTTAGAGCTACTGAGGTGATACTTAAGATAAGCACATGTTCACTAACACGCAGACCAGAATTTGACCAAATCTTAATCATGAAAAATGAGTACGTCTCAGTGTGTCAGCTTTACTATTAACACTCCTACAGGAATTTCAGCAAACTCTGTCTTTTATGGACAGAGACAGTATTTACCAAGACAAAAATCGGTATGCTTGGGGTGAAATGTTTCTGACTAGACTCAGAAACATGCAGAAGACACAGCTCTGGGAAGACCATCAGAATTCAAGCTTTAAAACAACAAAAAGAAGACACCTCAAATCATTCCACTTCTCCAAATGTTATCCTTTCAATTGTCTTAAAAACATTCCTTTTACTAAAGTAATTTTTAAAGATCACTCTCTAACTAAAACACATATTATTGCATATATTATAGTCTTCCAACTATGGGCTGCATTTACTGAATAAGCTGAAAATTCACAGTGTGATACAGAGTGAATCGTAGGACTGCATTTTCCCTAAGAATCACAAATAAACACAAGGGACAGAGAAGAAAAAAAGGAACTCGATTTCAATTTGGTCTCACTGAAAACGCGATACTTGCTCTTACTGTCACTTTACATTGCATAGAACAGAAATGTCTAAACAAAATTTTTGAAAGGCTAATCTGAAGATTTATTTTTAATTAGACACAAGCAATGACTCTCACATCAAATTGATTTCTTACTTTAACCTTTTACAACTGCGATACTGTATTGAACGTATGCAGAAACATTTAATAGTTTCTTTCAAAGACACTTTTCTTCAAAAAAAAAAACACTACGAAATCAGTCCTCAGGTACCATTTCACACTGGGCACCTGGGTATCCACAAAACTCTTATTTCTCTGCACCCTCCCAAATTACAGCCTTGATGCAGAATCACTTGACTAATTCTGTAAGACACAAAAGCTACTGATTTATTAAGAGAGGCCCGAGGCTCTATTTTTACTTCACCTAACACTCCTATGCATAGTGCTTATCACAATAATAGAAAAAATCATCCTCCCTCAGTGAGTCAAAGACAAAGCAGACAGAATGATTATGCGCATATAAAGAGGGAAAAATAAATGCTCATCCTGGTGGGATGCTACTGAGGCACCTTGCAGGAGCCTGCCCTCTGCCTTCCTGAATTGTGGCCAAGATGATCAAGACGTGCTGGGAGGAAGAAGCCACGGCGTGGTCACCTGTCCATGCTCCTCCACTGAGGAGGCAGAGCCTGGGAGTCACCACGCTGCGATTCCAGCTAAGAACTGGCCTGGCATTGTGTGAGGAGTTTCTAGAGCCCACCCCACAGAGTCCCTTCTGTTTAGACAACATCCTCACAGTGCAGGGGCTGGAGGGGGCTCGGCAACTGGCCCTACTGAGCCAGGAACCTGTGTTACACTGCACAAAGTCTATGTTCACTGAAGACATGAATGGTCTCAGACGCAGAGAGAAAAGACTGAGAGACACAGGATCAGTGGGCATGCGTGCTACGTCATCAGTCGCGTCTGACTCTTTGTGACCCCATAGACTGTAGCCCGCCAGGCTCCTCTGTCCATGGGATTCTCCAGGCAGGAATACTGGAGTGGGTTGCCATGCCCTCCTCCAGGGGATCTTCCAGACCCAGGGATTGAACCCAAGTCTCTTAAGATCTCCTGTGTGGGCAAGCAGTCTTTACCACTTGTGCCCTCTAGGAAGCTCAGAGATAGGATCAGAAGCAAGCTCAAATTTGAAAGTTAAGCTCTAAGCCTTGGTTCACCTGTGATACCAGTGATGCAACCAGAACAAGTAAGAAGGTTTGTTTCACTTCACTGTCTGATTTTGGGTCTGGGCTGTGCTGTGCTTAGTCGCTCAGTCCTGTCCAACTCTTTGTAACCTTATATACTGTAGCCGCCAAGCTCCTCTGTCCATGATGATACTCCAGGCAAGAATACTGGAGTGGGTGCCATGCCCTGTTCCAGGGGATCTTTCCAACCCAGGGATCAAACCCATGTCTCCCACATTGCAGGTGGATTCTTCAGTCTGAGCCACCAGGGAAACTTGAATTTGGGTCTGAGGACCCAATAATTTATAACACTCACATTCTTTTGAGACAGTTTTAGAAACTGTGGGTATTCAATTCAGTAGGGGAAAGAATTCCATTTGGCCCCACTCATGTTTTCCTCTCAGAACAGAAATGAGGATTAGTAAAAAGCACGGCTGTGTAGAAATCTCATCAGTCTACCAAGGGAGAATGGACGCTGGCCAGTTTGTAAAGGGAGTTAAAATTAAATTCTTAATACAATTTAACATCAATTAAATGCGTGTAATGAGAATGACCACCCTGAAAATTAATCTATTTAACAGTTAAAGTATAATCAAATTAGTCTGTTCTTACAAATGTAGTGCTCCTTCCTTTCTAATTAAGCACTATTTTATGAAGTTGGACTTCCCAGACGGGTGGAATTCTTTAAAAGATTTGTAGGCCTGTCTTCAAAACGGGGTTGGGGGGCGGGGTGGAACGTCCATGGTGGTCCAGTGGTGAAGACTTCGCCTTCCAATGCAGGGGGTGCAGGTTCGAGCCCTGGTAGGGGTTGCTGAAATACCCCATGCCTTGTGGCCAAAAATCTAAAACTTAAAAAACAGAAGCAATATTGCAACAAATTCAATAAACACTTTAAAAATGATCCACATTAAAAAAAATGAGACTTTGCTATTTGCTATTTCTTATAGTAGAAAAATTGGTTTCTTGTCTTCAGTTCAGTTCAGTTCAGTCGTCAGTCATGTCCGACTCTTTACGACCCCATGAATCGCAGCACGCCAGGCCTCCCTGTCCATCACCAACTCTCGGAGGTCACTCAGACTCATATCCATCGAGTCAGTGATGCCATCCAGCCATCTCATCCTCTGTCGTCCCCTTCTCCTCCTGCCCCCAATCCCTCCCAGCATCAGAGTCTTCTCCAATGAGTCAACTCTTCACATGAGGTGGCCAAAGTGCTGGAGTTTCAGCTTTAGCATCATTCCTTCCAAAGAAATCCCAGGGCTGATCTCCTTCAGAATGGACTGGTTGGATCTCCTTGCAGTCCAAGGGACTCCCAAGAGTCTTCTCCAACACCACAGTTCAAAAGCATCAATTCTTCGGCACTCAGCCTTCTTCACAGTCCAACTCTCACATCCATACATGACCACTGGAAAAACCACAGCCTTGACTAGATGAACCTTTGTTGGCAAAGTAATGTCTCTGCTTTTGAATATGCTATCTAGGTTGGTCATAACTTTCCTTCCAAGGAGTAAGCGTCTTTTAACTTCATGGCTGCAGTCACCATCTGCAATGATTTTGGAGCCCCCAAAATTAAGTCTGACACTGTTTCCACTGTTTACCCATCTATTTCCCATGAAGTGATGGGACCGGATGCCATGATCTTCGTTTTCTGAATGTTGAGCTTTAAGCCAACTTTTTCATTCTCCACTTGCACTTTCATCAAGAGGCTTTTGAGTTCCTCTTCACTTTCTGCCATAAGGGTGGTGTCATCTGCATACCTGAGGTTATTGATATTTCTCCCGGCAGTCTTGATTCCAACTTGTGTTTCTTCCAGTCCAGCATTTCTCATGATGTACTCTGCATAGAAGTTAAATAAACAGGGTGACAATATACAGCCTTGACGTACTCCTTTTCCTATTTGGAACCAGTCTGTTGGTCCATGTCCAGTTCTAACTGTTGCTTCCTGACCTGCATACAGATTTCTCAAGAGGCAGATCAGGTGGTCTGGTATTCCCAACTCTTTCAGAATTTTCCACAGTTTATTGTGATCCACACAGTCAAAGGCTTTGGCATAGTCAATAGAGCAGAAATAGATGTTTTTCTGGAACTCTCTTGCTTTTTCCATGATCCAGCAGATGTTGGCAATTTGATCTCTGGTTCCTCTGCCTTTTCTAAAACCAGCTTGAACATCAGGAAGTTCATGGTTCACATATTGCTGAAGCCTGGCTTGGAGAATTTTGAGCATTACTTTACTAGTGTGTGAGATGAGTGCAACTGTGCGGTAGTTTGAGCATTTTTTGGTATTGCCTTTCTTTGGGATTGGAATGAAAACTGACCTTTCCAATCTTGTGGCCACTGCTGAGTTTTCCAGATTTGCTGGCATATTGATCATGGCATCTGGTCCCATCACTACATGGGAAATAGATGGAGAAACAGTGGAAACAGTGTCAGAATTTATTTTTCTGGGCTCCAAAATCACTGCAGATGGTGACTGCAGCCATGAAATTAAAAGACGCTTACTCCTTGGAAGGAAAGTTATGACCAACCTAGATAGCATATTCAAAAGCAGAGACATTACTGTGCCAACAAAGGTTCGCCTAGTCAAGGCTATGGTCTTTCCTGTGGTCATGTATGGATGTGAGAGCTGGACTGTGAAGAAGGCTGAGCGCCGAAGAATTGATGCTTTTGAACTGTGGTGTTGGAGAAGACTCTTGAGAGTCCCTTGGACTGCAAGGAGATCCAACCAGTCCATTCTGAAGGAGATCAGCCCTGGGATTTCTTTGGAAGGAATGATGCTAAAGCTGAAACTCCAGTATTTTGGCCACCTCATGCGAAGAGTTGACTCACTGGAGAAGACTCTGATGCTGGGAGGGATTGGGGGCAGGGGGAGAAGGGGGCGACAGAGGATGAGATGGCTGGATGGCACCACTGACTCGATGGATATGAGTCTGAGTGACCTCCGGGAGTTGGTGATGGACAGGGAGGCCTGGCGTGCTGCAGTTCATGGGGTTGCAAAGAGTTGGACATGACTGAGTGACTGATCTGATCTGATCTAAAAGATCTTGTAGGTCTTCATAGAACCGTTCAACTTCAGCTTCTTCAGCGTTACTGGTTGGGGCATAGACTTGGATTACTGTGACATTGAATGGTTTGCCTTGGAAATGAACAGAGATCATTCTGTCGTTTTTGAGATTGTATCCAAGTACTGCATTTTGGACTCTTTTGTTGACCATGGTGGCTACTCCATTTTTTCCGAGGGATTCCTGCCCGCAGTAGTAGATATAATGGTCCTCCGAGTTAAATTCACCCATTCCAGTCCATTTGAGTTCGCTGTTTCCTAGAATGTCAACATTCACTCTTGCCATCCCTAGTTTGACCACTTCCAATTTGCCTTGATTCATAGACCTGACATTCCAGGTTCCTATGCAATACTGCTCTTTACAGCATCGGACCCTGCTTCTATCACTAGTCACATCCACAGCTGGGTATTCTTTTTGCTTTGGCTCCATCCCTTCATTCTTTCTGGAGTTATTTCTCCACTGATCTAAAGTAGCATATTGGGCCCCTACTGACCTGGGGAGTTCCTCTTTCAGTATCCTATCATTTTGCCTTTTCATACTGTTCATAGGGTTCTCCAGGCAAGAATACTGAAGTGGTTTGCCATTCCCTTCTCCAGTTTCTTGTCTTAGTAACTGCCAATTAACTTCATAACTCTAGATAATTCCAAGGAAAGGAAAGCCCATCTGTAATCAGAAAGGAAAATGACATGCCAGGTATCACGGTTTACACCATCGCAGAGACAGCACTATTGTTTTCTCTGTACGGAGCCACTATGATGGAGCCAACCACTGCCCCTGCAGGGTCTGGCAGGGCCATCTCCAGGTGGGGCACACCAGGAGAGAACCAGGAGATCCTTTAGACACCCCAGTAAAGTATGTGTGAACCCATCGGTTTGAAGTTTTCTTGTTGACTCGGCTGGCAGGGCTCATTTTGCCTTTCAACATCCCCACGCCAACAATCTCAATTTTTGTGTATGTTCCTTATGGCCATCATTTCCCAGTCTTTAAAATTATATCCTCTAATACCCTGTGAATCATCCCTGGTTACAGAGTCCTAAATTAGATGCTGCATTTTCACTAGAGGAGACACATTATGTCCAAGAATGACTGCCTCAAATGAGGTCATGGACACTCTTGTTTTACCGTATGAAAAACAAAAGGCACTTCCTTTTTCTTTCGCGTCCCAGGGATTTTTTTTTCCTTCACAAGAGAGAAAACCTAACAAAGTGAAAGCATAAGCAACTGAACATGTGGAACCTGACCCTGATTAGCGTTTCTTTGTGCTTCTTCAGTGTTTCATTTTCTCTTTCTCATTGTGAGAAACTGCCTTCTATGAGAAATTTAAAACTAGAGTTGCTTTCTAGTTTGGGGGAAAAAAAAATCATATACGGCCCTATCCGCTCCACTTCATAGGCGTCTATGGGACAAGCTGCTGGACGGTGAGAAGACAGAGATGGCATGGCGGATCCAGCGCACAGGGAGCTGCACACACTGGGGGCAGCTACAGAGCAGTCACGGAGTCTTTATCATCGGGAATAATGACTGGAGGGCAGCACAGGCCCTGCATTCACCAGGAGCACGACGGAGAGAAAATGGATACAGACTGGAGGGGAAGGAAGAGGAAAAGGCATTAGTGCAGATTTTTCTAGACAACATAAGCTGTGGCCCAGCCCCCAGGGATGACAGGACTGAAGCCGCTGAGACGGGGAGGAGGCTCTTCAGGTAAGGGAACGAGGGTGTGTAGAAAGCAGGCAGAGAATGCAGGTGAAGAAGCACAGGCTCTGCTATAGTGTGTGTGTGTGTGTGTTTGTGCGCACGTGTGCGTGTGCTCAGTCACCCAGTCATGTCCGACTCTTTGTGACCCCATAGATTGTAGCCTACCAGGCTCCTCTGTCCATGGGGTTCTCCAGGCAAGAAGACTGGAGTGGGCATATTCCAGGGGATCTTCCCCAGCCAGGGATTGAACCCATGTCCCTTGTGTCTCCTGCACTGACAGGTGGGGTTTTTTTTGCCACTGTGCCACCCAGGAAGTCGAGGATACGTGTATTTTACAATTTTTAAAAAAAGGCAGCAGCAGCATGGGTTTTGGAATGAGGCTGCTCTACTTCACTGGCGCAAATTACTTACCTTCTGCATCTGTTTCTAAACCTACAAAAAGAGAGGCAAAACAGTACCTACTTCCTGGGAGTGAAACCCCCAGGGTAAACCCCAACCCCCAGGGTACTCCCTGGACTGGGGTTAATTACTTACCTTCTGTATCCGTTTCTAAACCTACAAAATGAGAGGCTAAACAGTACCTACTTCCTGGGAGTGAAATCCCCAGGGTTTCTGCCAGTGCCAGAAAGCACTGGCAGCCGAGCTGGCTTTATAGGAAGTGCCCAGAGATGGGTGAGGGCATGGTACCTTCACGGGCTGGAGAGTTTAAGCTGTCTCCTCCTACAGAGAAGTCCAGGGGACAGAAGAAAGCCAGGAAAGAGAATTGAGCCAAAGGCCATTGTTTTGAAAATACATTTTTTTCTTTTTCTTATTGTGTATACACATGAGGCCATGGATATTAACTAATTATAATCATTTCACAATGTATGTAATCATTTCACAATGTCAGATAACTATGCTGACACCCTCAATTTATACAGAGCTATATGTTGATAATATCTCAAAAGAACTGGAAAAAAAGTTACTTAAAATTTTTTAAAGAAACCACATTTTGGAGGTAGCACTTTTTCTTTTCTGAGGTCCTCACTGAACTTAAAATGAGCACCACGGGTATATCCGTGAAGCTACCTACCCTTGACAATATGAGAAAATCTGTTGGTGCAAAATAATTACGTCTTCCAGTGTTAAAATACTTTTTTGCAAAGGCCAGACTAACCACACTACACTAAATGTGCCTTCCGTCCAACGACCTGAGAAGGGCTGCAGGCCTAAATCAATGGATGCCACACATCCCACGAACACCCGTGTCTGGTTACACACACGTCATCTGACAGTCTGTGGACAGAGGAGCATCCTGTTGGAATACCACATGGTCTATAGAAAGGAACGACAAGACAACATGAGAAAACATAACAAGTCCTTCCCATAAAAAATGGCAGAGAAATGTTAGAATATGGGAGACTTGAGCTGCTTAATATCTGTTTCCTCATTGGAAAAATAAGGTTAGATGTTTTCTAAGGACTCTTGGGACCTCAAATATGATATAAACTGATTGATGAAATCAAACTGATTACATACAATCAGGCTGTATGTAATCAAGGCACAATATAAAACCCTGTATAAGGAAAAATATCTGTCGAGTCCAGAATTCTGTCAGACACCACCAGGGAATCATTGTAGGCGAGAGCAGTATCTGTTTGGCTCCTTCATTTCTAACTTCCCTATAAAGACATGCTACTAATTTGCAACTCCTGACTTCAGCTCACCTTTCCTGAATCTATTTTCGCTGTGGTACAGCTACTGAATAGATAATGTGCAAAAAGATCAGGTCAGTTGTTTGCTCTAATTAGCTTTCAGCTCAAACTTTTTTTTTTCCCTCGTGGTTACAATTATATTGGTCAGAGATGGACCAGAAGCTTTAACTCCAATCTCAGAAATGCTTCATTGGCACAAGCAAACATCTTCCTGTCTGTCTTGGCACACAAGACTAGGGACCAGTAGTCTCAGTGTAGAGCACACACCTGCAGAGGGATCCAAGAAAAGCACTAGAAACACCCAGAAAACTCCCATTCAAGACACCGGGCTTGGACTGTGGGAATGAGGGTCCAAAAAAGCCAAAACGAAGCAATTTCCCTCATCTTGCTATTAGAAAACAGTTAAGACAATCCTCGCCCCTCACATGTGAAATACTGAAAGATTTCTGCTCCCTCTAAACCTTCCTTGAGAAGTGGCTAAAACGCAGTATTTGTGTTAGATGCTGCCTGCCAACGTTTTCAGCCCTGAGAACAGAAATACTCCTTTCATACAGGGGTGTTTCCATAAGCTCAAGACACTCCCAGCTTCTGCCCCACCGACTTTCTCACATCAGCTGGAAATGCCCAAGTCCAGACACTGTCCATCATGACCAGGCCACCCGGAAGTGTCCTGCCTGGGGGGCCACACACAGCAACAACAAGCATTCTAGCTGTTTTTATACTGAACTTGTCCGCACTTATTCAGAGTTCATCTCTAGGTCCTGGGAAACACACTTGATATCATGAGCGCTCTTTCCAGGTATATGAAATGGTCATGCTAGCTACACGTGTAAAGATATCCCGGATGGAAGCAGAGAGGAAACTTTGAATAATCTGACCAACATCTTCTTAACCTGCGTGTGGTCCATGAACCATCTGAAAAATGCATGCAAACTTGCACAGCATACATATGTGTACTTTTCATAGAGGTCGCTGGTTTTTACTAGCATCTCAAAGAGCTCTAGGACTTGAAAAAGCTAAGAATTATATGATAAAAAATAATCCTTCTTGTTTCGATATGTAAAAATATCACTCAGGTCCCCATGCTAGAGATATCAGGAAAACATAAAGTACAGCACCTTTGGTTTTCATTTGTGTATCTTTAAGCAATTAATTCTAAATGAAAAGATAGCATCTGCAATGGCACCCCACTCCAGTACGCTTGCCTGGAAAATCCCATGGACAGAGGAGCCTGGTGGGCTGCTGTCTATGGGGTCACACAGAGTCGGACACGACTGAGCGACTTCCCTTTCACTTTTCACTTTTATGCATTGGAGAAGGAAACGGCAACCCACTCCAGTGTTCTTGCCTGGAGAATGCCAGGGACGGGGGAGCCTGGTGGGCTGCTGTCCATGGGGTCGCACAGAGTCGGACATGACTGAAGCGACTTAGCAGCAGCAGCAGCAGCCATGCATGCTGTTCGTGAGGTTATCTTGCTTCAGTAGTGCATCAAATAATTTTGACAATACAATTTGTAATTTGGCTTTAAATAAATTCATACACACACACACACACACACACACACACACACACACACACACACACAAAGATATCCTGTACATAAAACAGTTCCCCAAAATAGGTATTGATGCAGTAAATGGTTCATTTAATTGGATACTTGCTAAAACTGAGGTCTAATCCCACTTGGGTATGTGGAGAATTCTATTCTAGGGGTAGCATAATTCCAGGAAGATGGAAAACCTGTAACTGGATCTCTTCTACCACCTTCCGAAAACAAATAGGGGTGCATTCCATTGCCCCAGCAGCCGCAGGCTTAACTGCAGCTGACCAAGTTTGAGACGACCTACAAAATCTGCTCTGTTATTAGCAACATTCTTGCCTTCATGGAATTACCAGCATGCATGTCACAGTCAGGGTTTCATTAGTGTTGAGCTAGTCTTCTCCCCACCTGCCTGTATCCCTCTGGTGCACAATGCTAGGAAAATTCTGTCATCCACAACACCCAGCTGTGTCACCCAACCGCAAGCCAAGCTAATGGGGGTAAGAGCTATGCTAAATGTGAAGAAGCCTGAGGATGGGACTCTGGCTGAAGCACTTGGATTCCAGCATATGCTTATGATTACCATTAAGCCAGCAACTCCCACGGGATAAGCTATTTTATATGGGTTATTTTTGTTGTGAGGGGGTGGGGTTGAGTAGGGGGTGGGTAATAAACTCTCTTACAGTTCTAAAACAGTTAAGTTTATGCTCTGGTCTGATTTTCGCAAAACTAGTGTTCATTCATTTTGAAAGAAATCTATACAGAGTTGAAGATACCCATGGTGAGGTACTTTCCTTAATTTACTTTCATTGTTTGGCCGTAACAACTGACACATCTTTGACCACTCGTTGAGCCAATCCCACCCTGCAAATAAAACCTTGACAATATTTGTATAGACGTTTCCACTACTTCCCTCACCAATTCCTCAGGACATCCGAGCTAGATTATGAGACCCCTTGTACATCCTCTCTACCCCACACCCTACCCATGCATCAGTAAACCTACATTACCCAGTATACCCACGCACCCAACTTAAACACCAGTCCTCTAGGAATTAGAGCTTGTGTCCTCTCCAGGAGGCATATAGCTGAATAAGACATGGTTCCAAAGCCCTCAGGCTCCCTTAAAAGCCCCTCAAGCACAGAAACTCCATCCTGTTTTGCTGTGATCCTTCACAGTGCCCTCAGGAGAAGACACTCAGAAGACAAGTGCTAAGAAAGAAATTCAAAGAAACAATAAATGGATGAATGAACTGAACGACAGAGACTCTAGAGGTCTCTTTTCTTAGTTAATTTGCTTACTTATTTTTCTCACACACATCATTAAAACAATTATTTGGACAAAAGTATTTATTATACTGTTTAAAATCAATTAATGTGTTGCTAAATGTAAAACTCTCATTCTTTCTTAGCCAACCCTTGGTTTGATTTCCAGAAGTCAAAGCAAATTGATCAAGAACCAAAAACAAATGTGCTTACTTCCCAATTTTGCCTGGGTCTACAACAGAGCTGAGACTCCAGATTCTAATCCTGTGACGGGTTTTCATCTCAACCTGCTCCCTCACCTGAGCCTCTCCTTTAAGCAACAGCCAATGCCTGCAGACAGCTGGATGACAAACACTTATAACAATAAAGTGAAACCACCAAAAGGCCTACATACACTTTCTACCGCTTTCAAGCTCTAATGAAATGATGTGTTTGAATGTCAAAGACTATTATTCTGGGTAAAGGAAGGAAGACACAAAACAGTATCTACTGTACTGTTCTGATTATACGACTTTCAAAAATAGGCAATGCTGATGTATGGTGGTAGAAGGCAGAAACTGGCAGGATATAAATGGGGTATGAAGGACATTCTTAGAGTGATGGAAATGTTCTGTATCTTACTTTGGATGGTAGTTACGTGGGTTAAAAGTCAACTAGCTAAATCAACTGTGAATTTTACTGTATATTGAGCATATCTCAACTTTTAAATGTATTAAGTACATTTAATACATTAATACCTTTAATATGTAAGTACATTTAATACTGAAGTGACTACCCACTCCAGCATTTTTGCCTAGAGAACTCTATGGACAGAGAAGCCTGGTGAGCTAGACACGATTGAGTGACTAACACTTTCACTTTTTTCAAGTGACTATTATCACTAAATAAAAGCTTTTTTGAGGCTGTGTTTTCAAAAATCTTGAAGATCTTTAAGATCATTACCATTATATTAATTTCTTGCCATAGGAGTGGTTGAGGTGACGAGAGACAGGAGAAAGCAGGGGTGGGTGGTTCTTGGCCTCCATGTCCATCTCTCTCCCAGGCACGTGCCAGCAATAAGTCCTCAGATATCTCAACTGGAGGACCTGGTCTTTCACAAAAGCTCAAAAGCAGAAAATGAGGAAATAGTTGAAACATATTTTCCTTCTTAAATTGTGTGTACGTGTTGCTGGACTATTGAAAAACACAGAGAAAACATAGAATATGCTCACATATTTCTTGGAAATCTCTGCTTTATTTAAATCATATTAAATTTATTCTAATTTTGTGCCAATATAACTAGAAGTATGATATTAAGAAAATTTATCTTTCAAAAATTAAGTTATGAATAAATACTGTTTTAAATGTGAACAAAAAACCATAAAAGGCCATGGCACTCTTCAACAGTACCTAACACCCCTATTAACTGGGCAGTGTGTGTCTTAATCACTTAGTTGTATCCGACTCTTTGTGACCCCATGGACTGTAGCCCGCCAGGCTCCTCTGTCCATGGGGTTTTCCAGGCAAGAATACTGGAGTGGGTTGCCATTTCTTTCTCCAGGGGATCGTCCCAACCCAGGGACTGAACCCAGGTCTCCTGCATTTCAGGCAGATTCTTTACTGTCTGAGCCACCAGGGAAGCTATTAACTGGGCTACCAACTTACAATCATATGAAAAACAAAAATCAGTTCTGCTTATTGGACCAGCTCTATTTTTCAAAGAAAATATGAAAGACAAAGACCTTACTGACATGTCATTCTAACTTTGGTAGCTTCTTTGAAATGAATCAAATTCTGGTTAAGAGTAATCAAAGGTACCACATGAGACAATACATGCTTCCTGCACAGACCACAGAAGTACCCAAGAGATCACCTACATAAGCAGAGTTAATGAGAAGGGGAAAGATGTTATTACAAAATGAGGACAGGTCAGAATCCATGTTTTGGTTAAAAATCCAGGATTATCTGGTTGCCTTCTTTTCCAAATTAACTATAGAGAAGAAGAGAATTTCTATGTTAGGAGGGATCCTAGAGGTCAGCCTATAAAAGTCCTCATTACCCTAATGAGCAAACTGGACATGTAACCAAGTTCAGTCTGCCTCCATCATTTTCCCCAGACTGCACAGTGAGTGGTCCCTCTCCCCTGGCTGGTCTCCTGTTACCCAGCCTCAGCACACCAGCAACCATGGCTACGTGTGCCGTTCCTTTTCCCCAGACTGGTGTTCCTGACAAAACACTCTTCCCAGTCTCCTTCCTGCTGCTAATCCAGGCTCATTCTTTAAGACTTAATCTAGCTATGAGCCCTCCCAGATGCCTTCCTTAACCCGTTCTTATCCTCAACAATGTAGCCCCAAGTGTTAGTTATACCTTCTCTGCTTTCCCAGAGCATCTCATACGATTTTCCTCCATCATTCTTCCCACCATTCAAATACTGAATGTCCACTCTGGGCCTGGGGGCTAATGCTGGGACACACAGAGAGAAAGACATCACTTCTACCCTCAACGAGCTGTACTTCAGATGCCACTGAAATGCCTGATGACAGTCCATCTATTCTCACTGAAAGACTAGTAACCATTTTTGCAGCCCCAGAACCTGATAGGGTATATGGGCACACAGAGGCTCAGTAGAATGTTGCTCAATTTCGCTTTTATTGTAAAAATCAGTTTAAATTCTTCTTGTTTTAATAAGCGAAGTGACCCTTGAGCAAAATCTAATCTTTAAAACAATGGGGGCTATATTTACCTTCTTTTCATTATCCATGCTGCTCTCGGTTTTATGTCAAGGCATGTTCATTTACAATTGTTGCCAGCTTTGATTTCTATCTTTACTTTATAGCATATCATCAAAGAGTTTATGTTATCCTATGACCAAAGGCTAGTTTAGTAGATTCTGGGAAAGCAGGTAGTATGCAAAATCAGGATGGTATATTCTCCAACACAACATCAGTCCAACATTTCTAATACTTCTAGGCTCAAAATTATAGCCAATTATGAAAACATGATCGTATATTTAAAATACCTTCACTATTATTTAGTGAATTAATTGTTCACTTACTCAATAAGCATGTACGTGCCAGGGACCCGATATGAATAAGACATGGTCCAGGGCATCAACAACCTCCTCATCTTTACAAAGGTCAGCCACATAAGTCTTACTATTAAGTTGTGGGATAAGCGTAATAAGAGGAGTATAGAGGCAGAGAAGGCACAGAGGTGGAGTAAGCAGTGTGGCTTGGGGAGGAGGCACCCTCACAGAGGAAGCGATGCTGAGATTTTGGAAGACTTCCCTAACAGCTCCTCAGCCCAAGGAGAGGCCACATCTACACAGATCAGCCCCCGCAGGGCTTACTCAGCAGCAATTTGTTAAGACTCTTACTGTCAGGCTCTTTAACGGGGAAGGGGGAAGGCAGTGAAAGAGTCAGTCATGAAGTAAACAGCGTTCCCTTCCCAGAAGCGCTGACACACCACTGTGGGCCTAGTGATAAAGGCTCATCCCACACGCAGAAATGTTATCACGGGATTATAAGCAGGAGCTCAAGGGTGTTCAAGTCTTACATTTTAGAAGTGCTAGGTTTCTTTCTTGACTTTTGGCCACTGTTCAGTTCATTTTAAAAGCTCCGCTCTCGGTCCTGCCTTCCTCTTTCCACCTTCCCACAGCTAAGCTTTGACAATAGGTTCCCCTGGCCGCCTCTGCTTCCTGACCTCAGTCACTCTCCAACCTGCAGCAAACAGGCTTCCCCCTCTCACTTCCATCAGACCCAGGCTAGCAAAGGTCTCCATTGTTATCTACACTATAAAGCCTGTGGACAATGTCTAGTTTTGACCTTACTGGTCATTTAGGTACCTGATACAGCTGTCCACTCACTCTGAGTCTGATGCCTGGGCTTCCAGAAAGTTCCCAAATAGTCTCCATCAGAGGCCCCCAAAGCTCTACCTCACTCTACCCGGCGCTGCTCCTTGGGTTCCACCTTCGCTCCACTGCTCTCTCTACAGAGACACTATAATCTCCAGCCAGATCTCATCCAGTCCCAGTTTTAACTGTCTCTCAAATGCTGAAGTCTCCCGTGAGTAAATAGTTTAGAACTCTCAGCCTTGATCTCCTGCCCAAGTTTCCAACTTGTATAGCCAACTATCAGCTGGGTACCGGATGCAAAGAGCCAACTCATTGGAAAAGACCCTGATGCTGGGAAAGATTAAAGGCAGGAGGAGACGGGAACGACAGAGGACAAGATGGTTGGATGGCATCACCAACTCAATGGACATGAATTTGAACAAACTGGGAGATGGTGAAAGACAGGGGAGCCTGGTGTGCTACAGTCCATGGGGTCAAAAAGAGTGGGACATGATTTAGTGACTGAACTGAACTGAACTGAGCTGGGTACATCAGCTGAGTTCCAAATTTCACTGGCTAAATTTCTCCTGTTCACTTTCTGCTCATCCATCAGAATTCTCAATTTCAGTTCTTTGTGATCCCATGGACTGTATAATTCTCCAGGCCAGAATACTGGAGTGGGTAGCCATTCCCTTCTCCAAGGGATCTTCCCAACTCAGGGATGGAACCCAGGTTTCCCGCATTGCAGGCAGATTCTTTACCAGCTGAGCCACCAGGGAAGCCCAAGAATACTGGAGTGTGTAGCCTATCCCTTCTCCAGCGGATCTTCCCAACCCAGGAGTCGAACCAGGGTTTGTGCATTGCAGGCGGACTCTTTACAGGCTGAGCTACGAGGGAAGCCTCAGTTCATAACACTCCAAAACAAAAACTCAAAAGAGTTTTTCCTGGTCCCCTGTATGCGTTAATCACCAAATCACACCAACTTCATTGCTGTTTTCCCCACAGGCTCCCTTATTATTCCCTTCTATCTGTATCCTCGTCTAGACTCTCATCGTCTTTACTTGGATCAGTGCATTAGCTTTCCAAAGTGTTCCTCTGCCCCACAATCATGGTGCACCTTAAAGCTATTCGTTCCTCTCCAGAGAAATAAAGACACAGGGGGATCCTGGAACAGAAGCAGCAAACAGTTATAAGACCGCAACTGTGAATTTATGGATTTTAACCTAACAGCTCTGAAACCAGATTAAAACTGCAATGATCTGAACTGGGTATGAGCAGAGAGGTGGGAGTGGGAAGTGGAAGAGACAGAAGAAGAAATAAGTGTAAAATTTAGATTAACTGAAGAGAGTTCCTTCTTAAGACCCCTTCAAAAGTCCTCTGAGTAGCTAAGAGTTGTATTAATACTTCCATGTACTCTAAAGAGAATGGGTGCTAATGTTCCTTAACTTCCACAATAAAAACTTTTTTAGAGTATAGATAAGAGTAGTATCGTGTCTATTTAGGACTGTATAATTGAAACCAGCTTCTCCTGGGCTTCTTCTAAACAATGACTCATGTTGTTTTAGCTGGTGTTGACTCACTGCCCCACAAAGGATGACACAGCTTTAAACAAGCAGAGCGTGGCCTGCTTTTTCCAATTACCAGCTTCCAGCAACTGAAGAGGGGGAGTCCTCTGGCATGGGGCTTTCTGCAACTAAGCACAATTTTGATTTTACCAAAGTAGTTGCCAAGTGGACCTTGTAATCACTGAGCTTTCTAAGTGAGGAGGAGCGAAGTGAAGTCGTGGTATGTTAAAAATCACAGGGGCCAGGCATCATCTGTTCTTTCAAAACAGAATCTGCGGAAACTTAACAGTCAGCGCTTTTCCCATTTAATTGCCTGCTCAACTGAGGTCAGCAAATGTTTTTCTTTAAGATGCCAATGAAAAGTCACAGTGAGTGTGTTTTCGAGACTCTCCAAGTAACATCTGGTGAGATAACGAGCACAGGGAGTCGTAATAGTGTTTGAAAGGAAGCTAAGGAAATGTCGTTTTCATAACGGTCACCACCTTTTCTCTAGTTCTGGACATTTAATGGTCTCCCATCAGGTCTCTGGTTTCCCCCACCTCCATGTTTTCCTTGCTGTTGGCCTGACTGCTCCCAGAACACATTTGTCCACGCCTTGGGCCAGCATAGGTGCCAC
Organism: Tragelaphus eurycerus; assembly: GCA_935064755.1. NCBI lineage: Eukaryota > Metazoa > Chordata > Mammalia > Artiodactyla > Bovidae > Tragelaphus > Tragelaphus eurycerus. The sequence continues at coordinate 23,973,062 of CAKXYN010000023.1, forward strand.
GGTAATGCGAGCGGGTGACCAGGGGTCGGCAGGACAAACTCAGAGCCCTGATGCATTCCACAAGGCCCTTTTCCATTCTTTGCTCCCCAGCTGAACCACAGAGATTAGTCCTCACTCATTACTTTTTTTTCAGGATGCTCAGTTCCTATTAGTAATATACTCTGAACAACTCGGCTGGTTAAAAATAGAGAACACTTCTAAAGGCATGGCAGTTGGCAGAGAAGCCCAGACCACACTGTTTATGTATAACTAAAATCACTGTCCAGTCTTTCATAGTTCCAGTGTTCTGAAAAACAAAGCTGATCAAAATGAATCCCCTGGAAAATGAACACAAGTGCCTGGAGGCCACTCTGTGGACTCTGACCTCTCCAGAAGATTCAAGTCCAGACTGCAACGAGCCCTGGGTTTGTTTTCTAAACAGAAATCCTTGAAGCCCAATTTCAGTTCGGCATCATCCGTAGCTCCAGGGTCACTGAGGGACAAGGACTGTGCTCAGGCAGACAGGAGACCAGGGATGGCCCGGAGTCCAGACTGCACTGCACAATCTAGCTCGATTTATCCTAAGTTTCCAAGCAACACTTAGAACAGACCTGATCTGCACAAAGGCAAGGTCCAGGAGCTGCTTATCCTATGGTTGGTTTCAGAGTTAAGATAAAATGAAAGCCTGACTGAATATTAGGAGAGACAAAAGGAAAATCCCAATAATTCTCATGGAGCCTTGTTTTTTGACCTGCATTAAGAACTACTATGTTATAGATCACATGGAAAGAACAAAATGAAAAATATGTTTTTAGCCACAGAAATCTGTCTTAGTAGTTAGAGAAAACAATTGATAAAACTAAAATGAAAAAATTCTAAGAACATGAACCTACAGGTTAAAGGATTAAAAAATGCCTTCCCTTCCTTCTGCCTAAAAGAGAGCCCTGGGAATATTTCCTATAACTCAAAATTGCTTGGATCTCACTTCCATGATCAAGCTAAATGACTTCTATAATACACTTTGTCCATTTTTAAAATACTGTTACCTAAATAAGACTGCAAGAGGGCAAGAATACAGCTGCTGCTGCTACTGCTAAGTCACTTCAGTCGTGTCCGACTCTGTGCGATCCCATAGACGGCAGCCCACCAGCTTTTACATTTAAAAAAAAATCCCATTATTTCCCTTCAAGGGGTAACAAAATTTCTCAAACTATATCCATTCACAATTAACTCACTCCATGCTTATTCCATTTAAACAGAATAGTCATGATTGCAGGAAAATGATTAAATCAACACTAAGCATACACATGCTAGTAAAGTAATGCTCAAAATTCTCCAAGTCAGGCTTCAGCAATACGTGAACCGTGAACTTCCTGATGTTCAAGCTGGTTTTAGAAAAGGCAGAAGAACCAGAGATCAAATTGCCAACATCCTCTGGATCATGGAAAAAGCAAGAGAGTTCCAGAGAAACATCTATTTCTGCTTTATTGACTGTGCCACAGCCTTTGACTGTGTGGATCACAATAAACTGTGGAAAATTCTGAAAGAGATGGGAATATCAGACCACCTGACCTGCCTCTTGAAAAATCTGTATGCAGGCCAAGAAGCAACAGTTAGAACTGGACATGGAACAACAGACTGGTTCCAAATAGGAAAAGGAGTACATCAAGGCTGTATATTGTCACCCTGCTTATTTAACTTATATGCAGAGTACATCATGAGAAACGCTGGACTGGAAGAAACACAAGCTGGAATCAAGATTCCTGGGAGAAATATCAATAACCTCAGATATGCAGATGACACCACCCTTATGGCAGAAAGTAAATAGGAACTCAAAAGCCTCTTGATGAAAGTGAGAGTGGAGAGTGAAAAAGTTGGCTTAAAGCTCAACATTCAGAAAACGAAGATCATGGCATCTGGTCCCATCACTTCATGGGAAATAGATGGGGAAACCGTAGAAACAGTGTCAGATTTTATTTTGGGGGCTCCAAAATCACTGCAGATGGTGACTGCAGCCATGAAATTAAAAGACACTTATTCTTTGGAAGGAAAGTTATGACCAACCTAGATAGCATATTCAAAAGCAGAGTCATTAACTTTGCCAACAAAGGTTCGCCTAGTCAAGGCTATGGTCTTTCCTGTGGTCATGTATGGATGTGAGAGTTGGACTGTGAAGAAGGCTGAGCGCCGAAGAATTGATGCTTTTGAACTGTGGTGTTGGAGAAGACTCTTGAGAGTCCCTTGGACTGCAAGGAGATCCAACCAGTCAATTCTGAAGGAGATCAACCCTGGGATTTCTTTGGAAGGAATGATGCTGAAGCTGAAACTCCAGTACTTTGGCCACCTCAAGCGAAGAGTTAACTCATTGGAAAGGACTCTGATGCTGGGAGGGATTGGGGGCAGGAGGAGAAGGGGATGACAGAGGATGAGATGGCTGGATGGCATCACTGACTGGGTGGACGTTGAGTCTGAGTGAATTCCGGGAGCTGGTGATAGACAGGGAGGCCAGGCATGCTGCGATTCATGGGGTCGCAAAGAGTCGGACATGACTGAGTGACTGAACTGAACTGAACTGAAGCATAATATCTACTGTGGGAGAGTTACTACTGCTGGTTGCTAAGTGAGAATATGATAATGCTGTCCTTGCTCTCAATAAACCTATAACCAAATTGCAGCAGAAAAACACTAAATCCATAATATACAAAATAATGTTTCAAGATTTAAATAACAGGTTATAAGCACTAGTTTCGAAAAGACAGTCATCGCCTTGCTATGTGATCTCGGGCTGATTCTCTGTGCCTCAGTTTTCTCCTATGTCACTGGATTGTGGGAAGGATTAAATGAGACAGTGCATGCCAAGCAAGGTAAGCTATCAATAAAATGAGGACTTTTTTGGGGAAAAAAAAAAAAAACAGAATTGACACCACAGGACAGCATGTGATGAATTACCAAATGATCATTATTGTAATGGTAGGTGAAAACCTCTGGCTACAACTGTCAAGGAAATCTTCAGAAAGGAAGCTTAGTCCTTACTTCTTTAACAACATTTATCTTCTTCTGTTTTGCTTTATATCCCCAGCCACTTAAATATGGGTTCAGTCCCAACCACTGACCTGTTGACTTTGGCTACTCTGTTGGTTTTTTTCAGTATGGTAATGAAGGCGGGGGAAAGTGGGAAGGAGAGATCAAACATTAATTTATTAGTTAAAATGGCATTTTAGTAAGTTTAACGTTTTTGTTCTAAACACCTGTCAGGTTTCTCTATAGCTCTATAAAAATATAAATCCATTGATAGCTCTTTGTATAAAGACAAATGCATGTCCACCAGTGCATTTTCTTGGCAAAACTCTGTTAGCCCTGCTTCATTCCTTATTCCAAGGCCAAATTTGCCTGTTACTCCAGGTGTTTCTTGACTTCCTACTTTTGCATTCCAGTCTCCTATAATGAAAAGGACATCTTTTTGGGGTGTTAGTTCTAAAAGGTCTTGTAGGTCTTCATAGAACCGTTCAACTTCAGCTTCTTCAGCGTTACTGGTTGGGGCATAGACTTGGATTACTGTGACACTGAATGGTTTGCCTTGGAAACGAACAGAGATCATTCTGTCCTTTTTGAGATTGCATCCAAGTACTGCATTTTGGACTCTTTTGTTGACCATGATGGCCACTCCATTTCTTCTGAGGGATTCCTGCCCACAGTAGTAGATATAATGGTCCTCTGAGTTAAATTCACCCATTCCAGTCCATTTGAGTTCGCTAATTCCTAGAATGTCGACATTCACTCTTGCCATCTCTTGTTTGACCACTTCCAATTTGCCTTGATTCATGGACCTGACATTCCAGGTTCCTATGCAATATTGCTCTTCATAGCATTGGACTTTGCTTCTATCACCAGACACATCCACAGCTGGGTATTCTTTTGCTTTGGCTCCATCCCTTCATTCTTTTTGGAGTTATTTCTCCACTGATCTCCAGTAGCATATTGGGCCCCTACTGACCTGGGGAGTTTCTCTTTCAGTATCCTATCATTTTGCCTTTTCATACTGTTCATGGGGTTTTCAAGGCAAGAATACTGAAGTGGTTTGCCATTCCCTTCTCCAACGGACCACACCCTGTCAGATCTCTCCACCATGACCTGCCCATGCTGGGTTGCCCCATGGGCATGGTTTAATTTCATTGAGTTAGACAAGGCTGTGGTCCTGGTGTGATTAGATTGACTAGTTTTCTGTGAGTATGGTTTCAGTGTATTTGCCCTCTGATGCCCTACTGCAGAAATGGTATGGACCTAACAGAAGCAGAAGATATTAAGAAGAGGTGGCAAGAATACACAGAAGAACTGTACAAAAAAGAGCTTCACGACCCAGATAATCATGATGGTGTGATCACCGACCTAGAGCCAGACATCCTGGAATGTGAAGTCAAGTGGGCCTTAGAAAGCATCACTACGAACAAAGCTAGTGGAGGTGATGGAGTTCCAGTGGAGCTATTCCAAGTCCTGAAAGATGATGCTGTGAAAGTGCTGCACTCAATATGCCAGCAAATTTGGAAAACTCAGCAGTGGCCACAAGATTGGAAAAGGTCACTTTTCATCCCAATCCCAAAGAAAGGCAATGCCAAAGAATGCTCAAACTACCACACAATTGCACTCATCTCACACGCTAGTAAAGTAATGCTCAAAATTCTCCAAGCCAGGCTTCAGCAATATGTGAACTGTGAACTTCCTGATGTTCAAGCTGGTTTTCGAAAAGGCTGAGGAACCAGAGATGAAATTGCCAACATCCGCTGGATCATGGAAAAAGCAAGAGAGTTCCAGAAAAACATCTATTTCTGCTTTATTGACTATGCCAAAGCCTTTGACTGTGTAGATCACAATAAACTGTGGAAAATTCTGGAAGAGATGGGAATACCAGACCACCGATCTGCCTCTTGAGAAATCTGTATGCAGGTCAGAAAGCAACAGTTAGAACTGGTCATGGAACAACAGACTGGTTCCAAATAGGAAAAGGAGTACATCAAGGCTGTATATTGTTACCCTGTTTATTTAACTTACATGCAGAGTACATCATGAGAAACGCTGGACTGGAAGAAACACAAGTTGGAATCAAGATTGCTGGGAGAAATATCAATAACCTCAGATATGCAGATGATACCACCCTTATGGCAGAAAGTGAAGAGGAACTAAAAAGCCTCTTGATTAAAGTGAAAGTGGAGAGTGAAAAGGTTGCCTTAAAGCTCAACATTCAGAAAACGAAGATCATGGCATCTGGTCCCATCACTACATGGGAAATAGATGGAGAAACAGTGGAAACAGTGTCAGATTTTATTTTTCTGGGCTCCAAAATCAATGCAGATGGTGACTGCAGCCATGAAATTAAAAGACGCTTACTCCTTGGAAGGAAAGTTATGACCAACCTAGATAGCATATTCAAAAGCAGAGACATTACTTTGCCAACAAAGGTTCGCCTAGTCAAGGCTATGGTCTTTCCTGTGGTCATGTATGGATATGAGAGCTGGACTATGAAGAAGGCTGAGTGCCAAAGAATTGATGCTTTTGAACTGTGGTGTTGGAGAAGACTCTTGAGAGTCCCTTGGACTGCAAGAAGATCCAACCAGTCCATTCTGAAGGAGATCAGCCCTGGGATTTCTTTGGAAGGAATGATGCTGAAGCTGAAACTCCAGTATTTTGGCCACCTCATGCAAAGAGTTGACTCATTGGAGAAGACTCTGATGCTGGGAGGGATTGGGGGCAGGAGGAGAAGGGGATGACAGAGGATGAGATGGCTGGATGGCATCACTGTCTCGATGGATGTGAGTCTGAGTGACCTCCGGGAGTTGGTGATGGACAGGGAGGCCTGGCGTGCTGCAGTTCATGGGGTCGCAAAGAGTCGGACATGACTGAGCGACTGATCTGATCTGATCTGATTGTTTTCTAAACACTCAATAGGAAACTTCGAAGGAATTCTTTTCTTTATACATTACAGAGTTACAAGAGCAAATCTGGTCCACTGACCAGAAAATTTAACATAGGAATAAAGATTTCTCTCTTATACATAAAAGATATACAGCTTAGAATGACTAAGACAGTACACATAGATCTCAGGTGTTGGACAATTTAAAACTACTACATACTCCTCTCTTTGGTTTCCAGTTCCTCCTTCTGCTTCCTGTACTTGTATTACATGTTGTGTGCAGTCATCATCTATCTGTCAAAGGGATCAGAAATGGAATGCACAGGTTTAATCAGTTATTAAGAGCAACACGAGACACCACAGCTGGTTCTCAACTTGACATTAGTAGATGTCCTCCCACGCTTGGAATTACTTGGCACTGAATGTCTGTCAAAAGGACAGTTTTATCTGTAATATTCATTTATTAAAGACTGATGTAAAACATCTGATACTCAAAGAATATGTCATAAACTGTGAATATTTAGGAAGATGATATATAACAAAAACAATCCACTACTTTCTTTAGTTTCCACTCTAAGTTTTCAGACAACGTTAACATTTTGATGCATTCTCTAATATTCTCAGAACAATGGATGCATGGAATTTCATGTTATAAAGGACAGAACATTATACAAAACTCACTAACTCAAGTAACCAGGACACAGCAAAACATAAACGCAAACAAGAAAACCAAAAAATTCTCAAAGAAATGGAAATAAATGCTATCAAAAATTCTCCTTAGATTATATATTTTAGTCTTTGGAACAGCATCTTCTTTACACAGGTCTAACCAGCTTGACTACCTAATCAAAAGTAAATCATGAAGCATGTTAAAAATAGCAATATTAGAAAGAACAAAAGTACCACTAATGGCTTTAAGATCTGCCTGAAAATAAAGAAAAAAAACAGCAACAATAAATAATATTTAAATTAAATTACATAAGCAACAAAACAATACACCAACATACGTTATTTACTTTTTTTATCCTTTAACTTTATATTGGAGTACAGTCAGTTAACAATGTTGTGATAGTTTCAAGTGCACAGCAAAGCAACTAACTCTAAGTTATTCACTTTTAAAGCAAACAACTTCTCATCAGTCAGTGCCTATACCATAGCACTGTAATTCTCGTCTTATCATGATGACAATCATTTAGGAAAAGTTCTTTTCTGCACTATTTGAAGATACATTTGACTTAATATTTTCATCCAAAGAGACTTAAAAACAAAGCAAAGTCTATCGTTTAAATAAACTTTATTGCCAAAATTTTCTTCTGAGAAACATTTTATTCTCTTCCATTGCTTTTCTATAGACCATTTTACTTCCATTCTTGCCTAGAACTGATATCAAGAGACCACAGATTGAGAAAAGAGAGAATGGAAATTGTTTCGGAAGTGAAATAACTTGGTTTAAGGATGAAATGAGAAGAAATTTTGATTATATGCAAACTAGAATGTTTATTTTTGTGTGACACATCTGCAAACGTTCAAGTAACATCTCCGGACACTGCTAAGGGGAGAAGATTCCCATCAGAGCATCCTCGGTAGCAAATCAGACAAAGTGGATGCTAATACCCACCCTCCTTGAACACAGCATTTAATTCAGCAACTTTGCTTCAATCGTATCTGACTCTTTGTGACCCTGTGGACTGAAGCCTGCTCCTCCATCCATTGGATTCTCCAGGCAAGAATACTGAAGTGGGTTGCCATGCCCTCCTCCAGGGGATCTTCCTGACCCAGGGATCAAATCCACATCTCACATCTCCTGCATTGGCAGGCGGGTTCTTTACTGCCAGCACCACCTGGGAAGCCTCTTTCATACTAACCGTGGAATAAAATTTTGCTTCCAAAAAACAATGTACTTTGAAAATTAGGAATTTTATCATTATAGGTTTCATAAACTCAGACCAGGTAAAACTGACCCTTTTTTATCTGGTATGCTGCGGCAAAGCAAAAAAAAAAAGTAGGTTAAAATATACTGGTTGACTTTTTAAGGGCAAAAACAGAATAATAAAACTAGAGAGAATACTGAATGTAGATTTTATAGTTTGTAAAATAAATGTATAAGGAATGAGAAAAATAGAAAATCATTAGAACATCACTGTAATAAATGTTATTGGTAAGATCCATATATGGACAAGAAAATCAGAGGAAGATACTTTGAGGAGTTAACAGGATATTAGCACTGTCAAAAATTCTCCCAAGATACTGATTAATTTACACAGGGAAACCTGTAACAACCTGCAAACAACATCTTAACCAGGTGCTGAGAGCTGACATCAACAAGACATTGTGAACCCCCAAAATGATGTACTGAGAAAGGCCTGACATCATTCAGTGAAATTCTCGCCCAAAATGCAAAACTTCTATCCAATCAAGAGAAGACATAAGACCAATCCAAAGTGAGGGACTGCCTACAACAACCAACTGGTCCTTCTAAAGCGCCAAGGTCACAAAAGACAACAGACCATCGTGGATTATGCAGGAGGTTTGGGCGTCATGACCAAGTGCAATACGGAATCCCAGATGCAATCCTACAACAGAAAAATCCCTATTCTAGTGGAAAAAACTTGTGAAATCAGAATAAAGTCTATAGTTTCATTACTAGCACTGTTACTGTTTAGTCACTCAGTCATGTCCAACCTTTTTCGACTCCATGGACTGTAGCCCGCCAGGTTCCTCTGTCCATGGGATTTCCCAGGCAAGAATACTGGAGTGGGCTGCCATTTCCTTCTCCAGGGAATCTGATGCAGGGCACTCAAAGCCGGTGCTCTGGGACAATCCAGAGGAATGGAGTGGGGAGGGAGGTGCGAGGGGGGTTCACGATGAGGGGACACATGTACACCTGTGGTGGATTCATGTCTATGTATGGCAAAAACCACCACAATATTGTAATTATCCTCCAGTTAAAATAAATAAATTTTTTAAAAATTTAAAAAAGGAGTTAAGGGAAAGTTAATGATTCTACAACATTCTAAGTTCCCTGAATTTGTTTGGAAACATTAAGGATTAATAATCAGGGAGAACGAGCAAGATAAAAAAGGACAGAGCAACTGGCAAAATATTTAGCCAAATGACACGATCAAAGGAAGAGTGCCAGATGTTTTCCAACAGCTCTATACATGGAGCCACCGACAATCAGCAAGGACCCCGCTGGAAAAAGAAACCAGAGACACCCGCTCCAGTTTCAACTGTCATATGAGGAATGATCTCTAAATACCTTATTCTCTCTGAAGAATTCTAGTTCCATTACTCTTTCTGAATCCTCTAGAAAGTATACCTACTAGGCCCCAGAATTTGGTGTACCTGTGTATATGTTTGTAAGCTCACATGGACCTACATTAATACTTAACTGAATGAGAGTTGGCACCTTGAAATAAATGTCTTTTTATAATTAATTAATTTTTTTCCAGGAAAGTACCCATAAATATGTCACTAAAAGTTGTTAATTTTAGTCTTCTCCACAAATAAAATATTTACTTTCTATTCATCACTAATTCTAGTTTAATCAAATCACCCCCATTAGGATGAATAGTTATGCTATTAGGAAACAATATGGTCTGGATGAAAGTGTTAAAATTGCCGTAGAGTTAGAATTCCTAGGATAACCTTGGGGAACTTCTCTATTTGTTTTTGAGGAACAGCTGGCTCTTTTTCCTACTCTATTTTTGTCCTCTTTCAGGAAGTTTATGGTATCTTTGGAAAAACATCAGAAATACTCATGGTCATTTAAACTGTATCTTCACCAAAAAAATGTTGTATATGTTATTTGCATATAATTTAGGAAACCTTTGAAAAACAAAATATCTACCTTCATCTTCAGCTACTTTTCATTTCCTAAGTGAAATCATTTTGAACATACATTTCACTTTTGATTCTGAATAAAGGTCTAGGAACTGAGCTTCCTAAAAATCACATGACTCTAAGGACAATTCCAACCATCTGTTTTAACAGAACTGAGAATTTATAATCCTTCATTCTCTTTTATCCTTACAACAGAATGTAAATATAGATGTTTGTGAAATAAGGAATTGCTTTTTCTCTCCCAACAAATGCTTAGTACTTGAGTCTCTTTCCTGCATGAGTAAGTATGGGAGATAGGTATCAAAAACATTTTACTCCTCTTGACATCAACAACTGTGATTAAAAGCGGTAATAGTGTCTTCCTTGGTGTCAGGCAATAGTCTAAGTAGCTGAAGCAGGCTCCCCAAGGTCACATGGTAGGAAATGGTGTAAGTGATGAGTAACTGGCAAGTGTACTTTATACTGGATACTTTAATAAAGTAAAATGGGCAGGCCCCCCAAAAAGTTACAACGGACACCCATCTTCAGTGTTGAAGAGTAACAGGGAGAGGTGTGAAATGGGGAAGCCACTACACAGCTTCAGCATGTGCAGGCCTGAGGGGTTGGATCCTTTGGTTTTTTGTTTTTTAATTTAACTTTACAATATTGTATGGGTTTTGCCATGTATCAAAATGAATCTGCCACAGGTATACATGTGTTCCCTATCCTGAACCTTCCTCCCTGGTTTGTTTGTTTGTTTTTTAATGGGAAACTGAAGTTCATATCTGAAGCCTCTTGATTTTGAAATGTTACCACTTATTTCCAGCTTTTTTCTAAAAATCCTACTGGTCCGAAAGGTACAAGGCTACATTCTCAAGGCAGGCTCTTTCATTTCATTCATCGCTGTATCACTAATACCGACTGTGTTTCTGGGACATAGTAGGTACAAATAGGTTGACTCATGCTGTTAAAAATGCTTCCCTTTCACCTTGGCCATTTGGTAGGAATTCATTAACTTACTGAGCTCCTGCAGTGGCTGGACACTGATCTGGGCACTCAGGATACAATAGTGAAGAAAAGAGAATAGAAGAGAGGGCGAGAGAGAAAGAGAAAGGGAGAGAAACTATATTTTAGTGGAAAAAAAATAGGCCAAAAAAAAAAAAAAAAATCAAAAGCACATAAAGTTAGATGAAGTATAGGCTTGGAGAATAAGCAGATGACTTGCTCTGAAATAAACTACGCTACCCAGAGCTAAAGAATGTTGATACTCAGGAAACCAGATACAATAGCCCATGCTTCCTAGTGCCACCCTGGTCACTACTCCACAAATACGCTACACATATGTAAGCAATTTCAAGGAGAGGGTACTCTTGAGAGAGAGAGTGCTCTCTTCATAAGTGGAACAATACATTCTTGCTCCTTGGCTTGAAAGGGAGTATTGATCAGTAGTTAGTGAGTCAAAGGTTAATAATTCAGGCCTGATTATTTCTGTTATCAGACACATGATTGATGGTGTCCTCCGGCTCCCTGTAAGAACAGGGACCTCCTTTGGATTGCTGTTACTGAGAAAGGAGGAACTGAGCTATTGTCTCACAATTTGGTTGCAGGGGGCAGGGGTCATCTATCTCTTGCATCAGAGGGTGAGGGGCACAAAGGTTACCCCACAGCGGGTGCAGGGGAGTCACCAAAGATGCAAAGTTGGGGCAACATAAGTCTAATTGGCAACTGTACGGTAAAGCACCAGCTGGGACAGGCAACTCCTGCTCTCATGTATTATTATCCCAGAAGACAGCATGCTGAGCAGATGGAACTTCTCCAGTCTGCTTTGGAAAGGGATGTAATTTCGGATAGCCCAAAGGGCATGATCTGGCTCCACTCTTAAGACAGCTGCAGAGGCCTACAGACTGGGGCGGCCACACCGGGACCAGCTAGCAATGTGCAAACCCGGCCCCCACCCCACCTCTCACCAGTATGTCTATTTAGTTACTCATAATCTGAGTGATTAAAGTCGACAGTCATGCTTAGAAAAGAAAATACCCGAAAGACAAACATATGTTTGTACCTTCAATTAGCCTTTAAAATAATGTGCACGGCTCTTACAACTGGAAGGAAAAAATGTTATTTTCTCATTGTCTTTGTATAAAAATTAGATTTCACTCAACCTGCTCTCTTTGAAAGAAATGATATTTTCTTTGTTAGCCAAGCCCAGCCCAGGTCTCAGGCCAATGCAGGTTGTTCTTCTCATGGATGCTAGCCAAGAGGATACTTCTTGAAATAAAGTCACAATCTGTTAAAAGCCTTGCAAGTCCATTAAATTAGGAAACAAGTAATCCTTATCACAACTAAAAATAAAAGCAAGAGAAAAAATTACTGAAAATAAACATGCACAAAAGCACACCACTCAAACTCCCCACTGGTAAAGAAAACCATTGCTCAATGGATGCATGGCAGATAGTCACATTTAAATAAATACTATTTCCCCTAAATATGTGTCAGAGACATCACAACATCTCACTTACTAGTGTAATATATCTGAGCATCCAAGGTAACTTTTTAAGGGTCTCACATTCGTTTACTTAACAGAAGTCTTGCCAGCCTTGATCTTGGTCAAATAGATGAACACCAATAACGTAATTAAGCTAGATCCCTGATTTATGAAATCTAAAATACACATAGTGAAAAGCTTTCAGACCTCTTTTGACCCAAAGGAAAATTAGAATTGCATTTATAAACAGTCAACATTAGCATTAAAACAACAGTGACACTAATGTATGTATACATTCAAAAGTTGTTCTTTTTTTTTAAATCTACAAGTAAAATTGTTTTTAAAGGTCTACTGAGATTTCCTTTTTGGAGAATCTCTCCATCTGTGTTTTAACTAATGTGAAATGTTACTAAAAAGTTCTCGATAGTGTTTGCAGGTTTAAGATAATACATTTTACTTTCTTTTCTATTTTCTGCTGCTGATTCATTTTTTAAAAAATTCTCCAATAGTTCAACAGATGAATCTGGCAGAAACGAGGCATATGCCTATTACCAGCAAGTTGTATCAGAACACAACTCTGCTAACCTCTCCTGGCCAACGTCTTCAGAGGACAATACAAAGAACCACAGACTCACTCATCGCGTCCACCAAAACTTGAAACCACAATCGGACGATGGTGGTCCTCTGCTCTGGTGGAAAACCCAGCTGCCTGTGAAACCATCACCCCCCACCCCCCAGCCCAGGAGACCCGTGCCCGGTGGGCGATGTGGGTACCTGCTGCCGGGGAGGCTGGCGGTCGCCCGGGGCGCGCAGCGCGGCTCGGGGCTGGGCGGCGGGGGGCGCGCGTAGGAGTGGTAGGCGGTGAGCACCACGCCGCCCGAGTCCTCCACTTCCATCGTCAGCCGCGCATGGCTCCGCTCCGGCCGGAGAACAAAGGCGGGGACCAGCATGGGCCAGCGCACCGGCCCGGTCCCCGGCGGGGCGGGGAGGCGCGGCCGTCGGGCTCCCGCGGCCGGGGCTCCTCCCGCGGCCGGGCTGTCAGGGGCGCGGGATCGCCGCCCCGCCCGCCGCGCGGCTTATTAGCATGGATTCGAGTCCACGCCCACCAGCCCCGCGGGCTGGGGCGGGAAGGACGAGGCGGGGGACCGGGGGTGGCGTTGGGGTGGCTCGGCTGTGGGATCCCCGCTTCTGGGAAACCCGAAGCCCGCCGCGATCGTCGAAGGCTCGCGCTGGCGGCTCGGGTCAAGTTTTTCTTGTTTTTGTGTCTTTCCCTCTTTCCCTTTCTCTGCCCCGCCCCCACCCCCTTCCCGCGGGAGGCTTATCCCGCGGCCGGGAGCGTTTCCTGCTCGGCAGCTTGGAGCCGAGAAAAAACCGCGCCTGGGAGCCCGTGCTGAGCGGCCGAGGGGCCGCCTCCAGCGTGGGGAGGAGAGGGAGAAGATGGGACTCTCTCATTTAAAGCATCCACATCAAAAATTGAAGAAGCGGATTACGTTGCTTACTTAGTCCGGTTACAGTGGACTTGATTGCCTCTGGGGCAGGTACCGCCCTCCCGCGACAGGCTGAGCACTTCCCTCACCCTGGGTGCCACAACCACCAAACTCTGCCTGACCCCGCGTCCCTGCCCTCCTCCCCATCCCCATCAAATTAAGATACTGCCTTTGGAATGTCAGAAAACTAGACTTGATCCTTAGGCAAAGAGAGCATGTTCTTCCCAGAGGTGGTTATTGAAGAGGGGTCCAGGGACCCGGCAGGGAGATGGGTAAAGGTGGCATATTCGAAAATTTGGGGTCTGAAATGCATCTTTAAAGAACACTCTTTCTAACCGATGAAAAAGAGAAGCAAAACCTCTCACCCTAGGCCCTTGACTTGCTGGCACTTATTCTCCCCCAGGAACCTAGGTTACCCCTTACTGAGGGGTGACCTGGGTCCTGCTAAGACTTAACCTCTCAGGGTCTGTTTCTGTATCCCTGAACCAGAGCGTAATCTCACCAAGTACATGCTGGTTCTCTCTGTTGCTTCCTTCACTTTCACCAAGAAGGGAGACATTTGTTTTCATTGCCCTTTCAGAAACTGGTAAGACAAAAACAAACGATAATCCAAAATGGCTTTTTAGAAAATGTTTGGTTGATTAAAAGGTAGGATAATAATGACTAACATTTACTGATCCTATACATTAGCTCTTTGAACAATCCTGTAAGGTAAGTAGTGGGGCTTCCCCGTGTGGCTCAGAGGTAAAGCAGGAAACACGGATTCAATTCCTGAGTTTAGAAGATTCCCTGGAGGAGGAAATGGCAACCCACTCCAGTATTCTTGCCTGGAGAATGTCATGGACAGAGGAGCCTGGCTGGCTACAGTCCATGGGGTCCAAAGAGTGGAACATGACTTAATGTCTAAAACAACAACAACAAAAATCCATTTTATTTAGAAACCTGTCTAGTGCAGTTTGAGACAGCGCGCTGTATTGAAATATTGTATTTCTTCAGCAAATAAATGACCCTAAGAGGGATAAATAAGGTCTACCAACACTCTTATATTTATCAAGGTCAGGTTTGTCACCAAATAACTTTTGACACTAAACTTTTTAAAAAATGTGTGACTTTTACAGCTTTTTGATTTTTGGAATTACCCTAAGGAATTAGAGTAGTGGAAACTTCCCCAGGCATGGGATTTCTCCTTGGCACTTTTTGCTTGTTTCTGAACAACAGACTCACAATTTTAAATACCTGCAGTGTATTTCCTTGGAAATATTTTGGCCATGACTCAGGTCCAACATGGCAGAGAGCTCCCTGATGCTAACTTCAGGGGCCTCCTCTGCTTTCTCTTGAATATACCCTGGTCTAAAATACCCTGGAGTCACTTTGGCTCCTCCCTCCAAACAGTGATCCCAGCTGTCATTTCTTTCTCAAAATATCTGCCAGGCCTTTCTATCCTCATCACTGCTGTCCTTGTTCTTACGTTGCCATCTCTTTCCTGGGTGACAGTGATCTTCTCTCCCCCACATTCAAAGTGCTAGAAGAGTGATTTTCCCTAAACATAAGACCCGCCCCCTCCCCGCCCACTAAAAACCCTCAGTTGTAACCCACTTGCTGCAGAATTAAGTCCAAGTCAGGTTCTTAGAACAGGTTCTTTCTTCTGTTTTGGTCACCTACTACTTTTGCACTCCCAAGTCCTTGCGGCCCACTTACACCAGCCTTTGTCACGTTCTTACCTTGCCTTTGCTCTTTCCTGTCCTTTTCCAGTCTGGAAATCCTTAAAACCACCCACCCACCCCCAAGAAGTCTTCTCAGGTATTCCAGATTCAAAGGAACCCCCCTCCTGCCCTCCTGAGGACGCTGCTCCTACTCCTGTGGTGGGAACCGCCCCATCTTGCCATGCACTGGAAGCACAGTCAGCCAGAATCGTGTGTGTGCTGAGAACATGCCGGGCTCCTGGACCCTCCTCACACGGAGCCAACAGGGCAGAGGAGTGCTCCTCACTGAGTCCAGACGTGGCCACGAAATCGTCTCAGAGGGAAGCCCACAGCAACGACGTGGGTTTGAGATAAAACTTTGCTAGCCCGGGGTGGTATTACTATTCCGCAACAAATCATGTCTTCTCCTAAATTGTAAGCTGTTAGAAATGCTAATGTCACATTTTTGTTGCTACATCCCAGAGCCCATGTTTCGCAGAGTTCTGACTCAGTAACGAATACTGCTGAGTGAACACAGAAATCGATGAATCAGTGAATGAGATAGCACTCTTGAATGCAGCAGTTCCAATTTTCAGGGTAGCCAAGGGATTATTATAAGTCTCTATGGGACTTCCCTCGTAGCTCAGATGGTAAAGAATCTGCCTGCAATGCAGGAGACCTGGGTTTGATCCTTGGGTCAGGAAGATGCCCTGGAGAAGGAAATGGCTACCCGCTCCAGTATTCTCGCCTGGAGAACAGGTACTGAAAACTGAAAAAAAAAAAAAAAGTTTCACATTTATTAATATTTTTTGAATGTGGATATGTGCTGTTGATTTAATAAATGATGACTCTATAAGCATTTTTGAGTTTTAGGGTTTCACAAAGCTGGTGGGGCACATGTATTAGATATTATAGGATATGAGTGTGCTTGCACAGTCATCAGTCATGTCCGACTATTTGTGACCCCATGGACTGTAGCTTGCCAGGCTCCTCTGTCCATGGGATTCTCCAGGTGGGAAGACTGGGGTGGGTTGCCATACCCATCTCCAGGGGATCTTCCCGACAAAGGGAGCAAACCCTCATCTCCTGCGTCCCCTGCATTGGCAGGTGGGTTCTTTACTGCTGCGCCACCAAGGAAGCCCCATTACAGGATACGCTGCACAAGATACTCACCTTTTGCCTTTTAGATTCACTTGCCGCCCTCACAGCCCTCCTGGTGCTGGCGGCTCACTTTCTGGTCTGCCTCAATGAGCTCTCTTGCCTTTGGCTTTAGGTAGGGTGCCATCAAGGCTTCCCTGGTGGCTCAGAGGATAAAGCATCTGGCTGCAATGCAGGAGACCTGGGTTCAATCCCTGGGTTGGGAAGATCCCCTGAAGAAGGAAATGGCAACCCACTCCAGTATTCTTGCCTGGAGAATCCCATGGAGAGAGGAGCCTGGTGGGCTACAGTCCACGGGGTCTCAAAGAGTCGGACACGACTGAGCGACATCACACACACACAGGTTTCCATCAGAGAGGTGCCAGCAGAGTTCAGTTCAGTTCAGTTCAGTCGCTTAGTCGCGTCTGACTTTTTGTGGCCCCATGAACCACAGCACACCAGCCCTCCCTGTCCATCACCAACTGTCGGGGTGTACCCAAACCCATGTCCATTGAGTCGAGGGAGAGGGGAAAACCAGGGTGAGTGTATTTCCCAGGCTGTTCTCTGCGGTTCGGCTGCCAGCCAGAACTCTTGACTGTGACCTCCCCTGCTCTCTCCCTGGATTCCTGAACTCTGTCTCTGTCTGGCCCTTCACACCTGGGGCAGTACCAGAGCCTACTTCATCACATAATCCCTCCCTCCTGCCCTCATGCATCTCTGCTGGTCCTTCACTCACCCACACACTGTTACAGACAGTCCTTTATCAAACTCTGCTCATCCACCGGGGCTGAGTACCCCAGATCCTGCCTGATAAGCAGCCCCACGAGATCTGGGTGGTGCCCTGTGAGCAGAAGCAGCAGCATGTCCACAGGCATGTGTGAGGACTCCCCCACGAGGGAGAAGGACACACGATAAATAAAGTCCCATCAGATCGGGTGCTCTGTCGCCAGCTAAGTCCAGGTCTCAACAGGGTTTTACACTCAAAATGAGTTACGGAAAAGCTTCCAGACCTGAGGGCTTTTTGGATTTTGGAATGACAGATACAGGATTGTGGAACTAGTGAAGTCTGGATTGTGGACCGAGCAGTCACATGTTTGACTTGCTGGAACCACTGGGCTGGGGATGACCGCACAAGAATGTGACCGTTGATTTGCCCTTGGAGCAACCACGGACCCTGGGAAAGATTCTCTATCTGGGAACTGGGTTGATATATTGCCCTTATGGTAGACAGTGACCATTCAGCACACAGGAGTAGCATTTCCAGTTTACTTAGACTAGGGAACACAGTAGAGGGAAAATGCTTGTTTGCTACACACCCCACTCCAGTATTCTTGCCTGGGAAATCCCATGGACAGAGGAGCCTGGTGGTTCATGGGGTGGTAGAGTCGGACACGACTGAGCATGCGTGCGTACATGCACATATCAGATCAGATCAGATCAGATAGTTCACTAACTGCTCTTAGAATTCACTGTTTCGTGCTGCCTTGTAAATCTGTCAGTGGAATCACATGTATGAGGCATTAGAGGGTAGGGACACACGTGATCTACAGGTGCACAAAGAGTCTGCACTTTCCAGATACACAGAGGTGGAAGACTGGTCAACCAAAAGGGTCAGACAGAGTTGAGTCTGAGTCTGAATTATGGATTTGCTACTCACTGTCTGTGTTAATTTTTCCCTGTTTTAATTTCATAATTTGAAAAGCAGGGAATCTCCTCCAAGAGTTAACAGACAGTCGGATACATGAAACAGCATCTGCCAAACACCAGTCTTGCCTGGTACTGAGCTTGTCACAAATGCTCAGCAGATGTGGGGTCCCGTCTCTCTCCTACCCCATGCCCTGTCACCTGTCCTCCAGCTCGGCCTTTCTAGAAGTATCGTTTGTGTTCTACCTTCAAGACTAAACAGCCTCCTCTTCAGAATTCCAAATGTATTTCATAACCTATACTGAGGAATGAGTCAGATTTAATTCACATTAATGAAGCTTATCTGGAAAATCCTCACGAACTCTGGATGCCAAGTATGTGACAGGGCAGTAAGATTATGAAGCATGTACGTAGCCCTACATAGCCGACCTCACCAGGAAGGGCAATAGCACAAGGCCTTTATGCAGGAGTTTGTCATGGACCAAAGGAAAGTGTCTCTTGTGGCTGCTTATCTGGCAAAACTGCTGCTGGGATGGTCGTTTAGCACCAGAACAGGAAGACAGCTGTGGCTACAGGAGTCCCTGCAATGCTGACTGCCGGTCTCCCAGCAAGAGGGTCTGAGGTTTCAGAGCCAACAGAGCTGTAGGCACAGTTCTTACCTACCTAGAGAAACATGCTAATTCTGTCAAAACTCCACCTTACACACACATTCACCACTTCCTCAAAATCCTCTAGAAAAATTGGATAAAAGTAGGGGGAATTAATGCAAAATAATGGAAATCAGTCCTGAATACTCATTGGAAGGCCTGATGCTGAAGCTGCAATTCCAATATTCTGGCCACCTGATGCAAATAACTGACTTGCTGGAAAAGACCCTGATGCTGGGAAGGATTGAAGGCAGAAGAAGGGGACGACGGAGGGATGAGATGGTTGGATGGCATCACCGACTCAATGGACATGAGTTTGAGCAAGCTCTGAGAGTTGGTGATGGACAGGGAAGCCTGGTGTGCTGCAGTCCATGGGGTCGCAAAGAGTTGGACACAACTGAGCAACTGAACTGAACTGAATGCAAAATTTCATTTATGTAAAGAGGAAATACTTTAATGAAACAAGTATTTTAGAAGTATTTAAAAGTAATGTGTAATCCTTTGTCACTAAGTCAGCTGATAATTCTTAAATTTCTACCCTGAAATATTTTTTTAAAACTTATTGGCACTAATTATACAGATTTAGTTTCTGAATGCTCTCAAGAGGACACACAATTTTTAGATTACTCTGAATCTCCTATTGTTTTGTTTTCTTAGCATCTATTTTTAAAAAGACATCAGGACCTATTTTCCTTCAGCAACTGTTTTGTATTCTCTGATCAGTTTTGTGATCACATGAAGCAGACTGTGTCACTAAGAGAGCCTGTCAGCCAGGCCAAGACTTGTGTTATTTATGGGATGGACATAACTGAGCCGCTGGGAATGACTTAACTGAGTGGCTTAAGTGACTTCTACAAATAAACTGAATCATTATTGATTGGAAATGAATCACTACTAATAGAGCCAGGCAGGGTGGGAGAAGCGAACAAACACGAAGCTTTGGTCTAAAAAGATTTGCACTATGAAATATTTGCTACGGCACCATGTTTTGCACTTATCCAAAGGCTTTATTTATCTATCCATCCATCCATCGTAAGAACCTACAACCTCATTGGTACCTACAATGCTAAGCACTAAGAATATAAAAATGATGAAGAATTTGATAGCAGAGTCCCTGCAGGGGGTAGAGTGGGGCTTGAAGAAGTAGGTCTTCACAGAACCCAGAGGAGGGAGGTAATGCTAGAGATGGGTCTTAAAAGATAAATAACTGGTCAGCTCAGGAGTATGTGACTGGAGTTGCAGGGGATGAGAAGAAGGGCAATTCCAGAGAGAGAGAGAGATTAGACTGAAAAAAAAAGCACAGAGAAAAGAAACAAGTTGGCACATTCAGGGAAAAGTGTTAGTTGCTCAGTCTTGTCCAACTCTTTGGACCCTGTTGATTGTAGCCCACCAGGCTCCTCTGTCCATGGGATTCTCCAGGAGAGAATACTCAAATGGGTTGCCATGCCCTTCTCCAGGGGATCTTCCCAACCCAGGGATTGAATCTGGGTCTCCTTCATTTCAAGCAGATTCTTTACCATCTGAGCCATCAGGGAAGCCTGCTTTAGTTTAGCTTTGCTGGAGAATAAAGAGTAAAGGAGAGAATGCCAGAGATGAAGCTGAATACAGCGGCCAGGCCCTGGGGGGATCTGAAAGCCCAATGAGGAGTTCAAATGGGAAATTCATGGAAGGTTCTTAACGGGTAGAACCAGGATGTATTAATACTTGTGCTTGTAGATGGTCCTTCCTGGCTTTTCCATAGTGTGTTCTTCTCTCAGCTCTCCTGGGCTACATCTCCTCCTTTAGAGAAAGTATACACTGTGGTCTGGGAGAGAAGGAAGCTGATTAGAACTGTCCAGATGCTAAGCTCCAAACAGAATCCTAAGTCCAAGAAGCATTTTAAACAGCTGTTGAGAAGTTTAGTTTAATAAACTGTGTAAGTGCCTCAGAGGGCAAGCTGAGGAAAGACTCCATCTGCCACTAGCTCATCCTTACAGGTAAGTTACTTGACTCATGGGCTTCCCTTATGGCTAGCTGGTAAAGTATCCGCCCGCAGTGTGGAAGATTTGGGTTCAATCCCTGGGTTGGGAAGATCCCCTGGAGGAGGGAAAGGCTACCCACACTAGTATTCTGGCCTGGAGATTTCCATGGACTGTGTAATCCCTGGGGTCGCAGAAGAGTCGGACACGACTGAGCGACTTTCACTTTCACTTACTTTCCCTAACTCATTAGCAGGCACCGTGGGCAGTACAGATCACCCGATCTGGAAAGTGATGGAGTAGGGATACTGGGCTGTCACTGAGCTGGTGACAGAAGAGCACAGCAGTGAGACCCTTGGGGAGAGATGTGGCCTGCGGGACTACCAACAGGGAGGGAAGATTTATTACAAGAGTTCTCTGGTTGCAAACCACAAAAATACTTGATTCTGAAACAAGGAAGAATGTTTTAGAACGGTCGTGGGAATGTCACAGGATTATGACGGTCAAGCTAAAGAACAAAACTTGGGGCAGGAATGAGAACACAGACTTGCCTCAGTCGGTGTTTCTTGTAAAATGAACCGATTTTAACCTTTCTCCCATCCTTGCTTCCTTCTTCTCAGCATACAGAGTTTCAGAATATTGCCTCAGACTGCCTTAGGCTGCACACTTACCTTCAGGAAGCATGGAAATGAGGGGATGGGGTCTTAGTCCCTGAAGTTAACAAACCATGGACCTGTGATTTTGTGATGAGAACAGGAAGGTCCAAATTCATATTGCTGAGTCCATCCTCAAATAGGTCTCAGACTACATCGTTCATTAAGACTTATATGACCTGAAGTGAGCCATTTGGGTCTGGAGAATTATTGAAAGTGTAACCTTAATTACAAGATTTGAATTGTAGGTTTGAATTACAAGGTTTGAAGCAAGGCAGACATGCCAGTAAACCCTATTTTTTCCATTTAGTGCCATAGGACTAGGAACCTTTATTTAATTTCTTTGGTATCTGATTTTTCTTATCTGTAAAATGAGATGACAATATTCAACACACAGGGTTGTTGGCCAGGATTTAGAGAGGCTATCGTGCAGAATCATTGCACACATCATGTTCAATAAACATACACTCCTTTTATTATGCACTGATTCCAAGACGGTTCTTTGAAACTGAGCAGGCATAGGCAAAGGAGAGCAAGAAATTGATGTTTACTAGCTGAAATGTTATTCAGTGATGTCCCTAGTTATTATTATCATCTAGTTCAGAAAACTCACAGACAGCCCACTGCCTTGGCATCACTAGGCCCGAATCCTGGCATGGTCTCTGAAGAGGAAGTCTTGACTCACCACACTGGCATTCTGGATTGGTCATTTCTGGTTGGGTTCTCAGAAGCCTGCTAGCAGACTTAGTACAGCATCTGGCACAAAGTAGGCTCAAATGGCTACTTAATGAGTAGGAAGCCCTTGTCTATTCCATCCTCACTTTCTATACAGCAAATATAAGAAGAAATTACAGAGCCGCGACCTTCCTGTGCCTTTCTCAGAAAAGTAGGAAAACTCCAAAGTCATACGAGAGCAGTTCAATGGCCACAAAAATAGAGACTTAAATGCTGTATAACATACGCACCTACAGTTGTGGGATACAGCCCTGTTAGAATGCCTTTGAAAAAAGGAGGGTCAGGCTGAATTAAGTAATAGCTGTAGTAATAACACTTGTGTTGGAAGGAGAGAACAGTGCTGATCTCTGCCCTGGCATCTGCTGGCCATGAAACAATATGAATACATAATATTTATTCATCTTTCTTCTTGATCCTGGGAACCACTCTAAGTGTCTTCATGTAGGAACCCTCCTCAGGCCCTGGGTTTGGATGGGGCACATGTGGGTTCCTCAGTGTGTGTCACATGACACAGGCCTGGGGGTGGGACAGGAGTAGGATCAAAGCTGGGTCACTCCCCTGGGACCTCTGCCAGATCTTCGAGACAAGAATTTTTCCATTGTCTGTGAGGATAATACAGCCCTGAAGCTGCACACAGCCCTCTTGCTTCCACAGATCTGATCTGGTCAATCCTCAAGCCAAGGAGAAGCAAAAGATCCTGGGGGAGGTTTTGAACTTATTTTCTAAGGCACGTCTGAAGCAAATGGTGCCGCCTTTTCTTTTGCAGCTTCAGCTAGTGTGAGCTGGGCTCTTATTACCTGCAACCACAGGATAATGACAACAGCCGGCATTCAAAGGGTATTCAGTAGGTTCCATGTGTTGCGCTAGGATCTGGACTCACTCAGTACTTACAATAACCCCATGTGGCAGCACCACTGTTATCATCTTCTCTTTGCAGAGGGGAAATGGGAGTAAGGAGGTGAACTTATCTAAGGTCACAGACCTAGAAAGAGATGTACTGAGGATTCAATCTGGGTCTAGGAACGTAGCAACACCACCATGCTGCCTCTTAAGTGCCCAGACAAACACCGTGAACTTGCGCCAGGAATGCACCACCTCTAAACCTCCAACATGAGGAGGAAATATACAACATTTTCTCAGAGTGGGCTCTCAGTAAGCAGTAATGATTGCAATATTTATAATTATCCACTACTTCATCCATTTCCATCATTCCATCCATTCCTTCATGAGTGGTGTTTGGTGAGTGGGAGTAAATAAGTTCATGTTTATAAATAGTTTTGAGGACTGGGGATAAAAGTTGGGTTCTAAGACTCATGGGGCTTCCCGGGTGGCACTGGTGGTAAAGAACCCGCCTGCCAGTGCAGGAGACATAAGAGACATGGGTTCTATCTTGGATCAGGAAGGTCCCCTGGAGAAGGGCATGGCAACCCACTCCCAGGGATTGCCTGAGAAATCCCACGGACAGAAGGGCCTGGTGGGCTACAATCCATGGGGTCACAAAAAGTCAGGCAGGACTGAAATGACTTAGCATGCAGCACACAAGAATCATGAGAGTCTGGCTCCCTAAAAACAAGTAACAGTTTTGTTCATTGCTACAGAGGAAGAATGGAACATCATTTTGGACCTGATGACTTGATTGTATCCGTCCATGTTGCCATCACATGTAGAAATAAATGGTCACTTGAAGCTTGGCTATTTTTAAAAATCCTCTCAAAGTGACTGAAAAGAGACTGAAGATGATGAGATACTTGAGAAAGAATTATTATACCCTTAACTGCAGTGCTTCAAAGATCTAGCAACCCTTTGTTCTGAATTCATTTCAACAGTTAATGGTGAAAAGGGGTGTATTTCCTAAAGTAGATGAATTTCTGTTCTCTACGGATCACAAATCTGATCCAAATGAAATACAATTCTGAAAGTAATTTGATGAGTGGCAATTTACCTTCAGGTAACTGCAGGCATTGAGATTCTGCCTCTTTTATGATTTTTCTTCCCTGCAGCTTCCCCATTCTTATTGGAATCTGTTCTTGGCAGACAAAGGACAAACTAGCCACTGCCCTTTTCTTGGCTGGTTCGCTCCTCGAGGTCCCCCTGGAGAAGAGGACTGTGGTCATTGCTGGGTGGAGTCACCTGGCTCTGGGTTTTGAATGGAAAAGACACCCTAATGTATCTCGCTACATATGAACTAAACATAACTTTATAAATGTATACCTTTCTTGAAAGGATACATGCCAGATAGTATTTAGGGTTCTGAGGATACAAATATAGTAAAACAACACTATGAGATTTATTCATATATTTTCTTTTCTTTATTTCCTAATACAATGTACTATTCAGCCAGAGGTTATAATTGCTTTAGTGTGGATTCTCCATGGGTGAATCAGGAACAGACAAAAGTGCAAGGTGGTCTCAAGGCAAGTGGATGGCCCACAGAGATCAGAATTGTCCTCTCTCCCTTCAATACAAGTCCAGTCTACAAAGGACCACACTGGAAGAGAGCCTGCCCCCAGAGGCGTAGGCTTCAGGGGTTGGACTCTCAAGATAAACAGGACTGAAGGTGCCGGGGGGTCCCCACACAAGCTCCCATCCTAATTACACCTGAGGAACCCCAGATATTAATAACTGTGGGATGCCAATCAATTTCCTTTTAGATACTGAGGCAACTTACTCTGTGCTTACTGAAGCCCCTGGCCCACTTTCTGCCCAATCCGCTTCCATAATGGGACTGTCCGGATGAGCCAAAAGATGGGCCTGATAATCTATGTGAGCCTACTTCTGCTGACTCCAAAAATCCTGAGTCTGCCATTTGATCCTCAAGACAATGCCTTCCTGTCCTGGGTTCACTCCTACGCAGCATTTCACAATCAGTCTAACTGCTGGGTTTGTGGAGCACTCCACTCTTCATCAGTGGAAGGCTTCCCATGGTGGACATCTCTACTGCAAGGAAAAGACTTTCTCTAAGTCTGCAAATACCTTCAACAACAATCACATGTGATGCCTCTTCTTAAACTGATGACATCTAACAATCCTAAGATGGACTGATGTAACTGTGGACATAATATGACTTTTCATTTTGATTTTAACTTGGTTTAATTTTGGACTTCCCTGGTGGCTCAGACAATAAAGCGCCTGTCTACAATGCGCGAGACCCAGGTTCAATCCCTGGGTCGGGAAGGTCACCTGGAGAAGGAAATGGCAACTCGCTCCAGTATTCTTGCTTGGAAAATCCCATGGGCAGAGGAACTTGGTAGGCTACAGTCCATGGGGTCGCAAAGAGTTGGACACAACTGAGCGACTTCACAATGAGTGTTTAATTGAGCCCCATGCCCCTGTCTTCAAAGCTGTTCTAACAGAGTGGCATCACACACACAACTCTAGGGGTACACATTATACAGCACCCTGTCCTCTGCTTCTGAGGCCCAGCGGCGCTGCTCTCCTTTGGCTCTTGGGTTCCCCTACTTTTTAACGGAAGTCACAGTAAGATAACAGCTCTGAGTTGCATTTTACATTTGCAGGTGTAGAAACTGATAAGAAGTTGTTACAGCTGGAAGAGAGAAATGGCTAAAGTTTTGCAGTTCAGACTGTGTCTTGAGATTGGCTCTTGAAGGACATTCCAGATAAGATAAAGCAAGAGAACCAGGCTTCCATGACTAGAACTTGGCACCTGAGTTTCCTAAATCCTAAAAACTCCCTATTAACTTCAGAAACCAACTTTTGGGAGACTGAATGTGGAGACTATAAAGTTGCAGACAGTGATGTAAAGAGGAGAGCAGCACTGCTTCCACACAGGGCGGTCTCCATCATCTCATCGTCAGAGATAGCATAGAAAGAAGAGAATTATACTCAAGAGGGGCCGCCCGATCGGCCCCTTCCCGAGTTAAATCCTGGGGTGGAGGGTAGCATGAGCAACAGGCTTGAATACTGGAGGATGGAGAGGCTTCTATGCCATCCCCACCTGAAAGTGTGGGATGAGGCAGTCCAGAGAGGACCCGAGACCACCCACACCTTCCAGAAACCATCGTCGAGGGCATGGCAGAGATTAGTCATCTCCCATGTTCCCCAGCGAGAACGGACTGGCAAGCTCTCAGAGGACTCACTGTAGTTGAGATGAAAAGACCTTGTGACAGGGACTTCCCCGCCAGTCCAGTGGTTAAGACTCCACACTTCCCCTGCAGAGCATGAGGGTTTGAGCCCACATGTCACAGAGCCAGAAAAAGAAAAAAAGAAAATTTCTTGAACTGAATAAAAATGAAAACGCAACATATCTACTTAGAAAGACCTTGTGGCAGAGGACCTCAGAGTTGACAGACCTATCTAAGGGGTCAAATAGTAGATCCAGCCACAGGTGACCCCCAAGGCCAGCGAGATCTGAGTCAGAGTGCCAAGAAGCATGGGGACATGTCAGTGTGGAGAGAGTGTGCAAGTGTGGAGAGAGTGTGCAAGTGTGGAGAGAGTCTGCAAGTGTGGAGAGAGTGACTATGAGGCTCCACCATCAGTGGGGGCAACGTGGACAGCCACCTTGCTCCCCTACCAAAGAGTGAAGTAGGTGAGCGATAGTCTGGGAGACAGCACACAGCCCCCTGCACCCAGACACCATCTCAGGATCAAGCAGGAGATGAAAAACCAGGATAGTTTCACCACAGAGAGGAACCACGATGGGAAGCTGCGATGTGAACTGACTGAGCTTCAATTCTGAATTTAGTAATTTCCTAAAAAAGCCTTTCAATCAGAAGATACTGAGTGTCTTTGAAGTAGTAGAGAGCTAAGTTGATTTCAAGGATGGATGTACACTTCTTGTACATCTGACTTGTGACTGTATTTGAAGTGTAAAACCTAGTGCATGAAGATGAATGAGTTAAAATCTCTGCCTCAAGAACCTTATAATCTCGAGGTATGTTATAAAAGGAGGCATCGAAGCTGGGATTTTTCTGCCCTACAATTCTGCCAATTATTGCTCTTGAAATGTTATGAATAAGTACATTTCATGTTCATAAATTGGGCCTGTGGGGGTTAAAGTGAGAATCAATCAATAAAGCCTAGGGACAGAAGAGCTACTGATCAACTGCAGAAATACAATGCCAATTGAGGAAAAACAATTGGTAAAGGACAATGTAAGTGATCAATAGGTTGAGGAAAATGCTTTATGAAAAGAAATAGCAATATGATAAACTAGTCAAGAAATGCAAAGAAAGAACAGAAATAAAGTCTATCAGATTTTTAAAAAATATTAAAACCATCACAAACCATTATTCGATCTTACTCCAACAAAATTTTAAAATGATAGTTCCCAGGATGGTCTGGTTCACAGTGGAGATTTTCTTGACTCCATAAACCCCACACGCTATCAGAAGTGACACAATCCCAGGTACTTTGTATTTTATGTGTTAGGGAGGTGGGCAAGGTTCATACGGTATGTTTACTTGTGTTGCCCAGAAATGCCCCAGCGACGGAGGATCTGTTTTCAGAACAGACAAGAAGGGATTTTCTTCCAAAATACCTTACAGTTAGACACTGAGAAAACCCAGATGCAGTGCAGAAGAATGCTCATTCCCCAGTGAAATTCCAGCACAGAGACACTGCCCACATGGAGGACTTCAGAAAAGGCTCAAAGAGCTGCAGCCTTGCACACACTCCTAGGGCAGACAAGTCAAGTCTCACAATTCAGGGTAGGGTTTGGGCAAAAAGCACAAGCAATGGCCTTGCTTTGTACCCAGGACTTTGAAGCAAGAAGCGGACATCTTAAAGCCAGAACAGATTTTGAATTGTGGCAACAATTTGGGGCAGCCAACAGAAGACGTGGCTGGAGCCAGCAAAGCTATTCAATCACGAGAGATAAAGCACTGTCATCAATTTCTTAGCAAAGAAGAAACAGACACCTGTATAAAAACACATTCTGCCTCCTTCAGAGTTACTTTTGCATGTTCTAAATTGTAAGAGGTCTTATTACAGAGCATGCATGGGTTTAGTCATTCTCAACAAATGCTTTTGATGTTGCCATAAAAATCTAAGTTAAATATGCCCCTCTACACGGAGTCTGACTGGTTATTAAAGGCGAGATTCTGGTAAAGAGAGGCAAAGACTTTTACTTTTTGATGAGTATGCTAAATGGGCTATCCGTATTTATGCTGCTACAGCTCCTAGTCCCTATCATCTTTCCAGGCTGTACGATCTCGAGGTTTTGAATCTCTGTGTGTCTTGGCTGGTGGAAGTGATTTCCTCCACACGCTTCTTTCTAAGTCAGCATATGAAGTCCTCATTCTTGTGTCAGTGGTGTGCTGGAGCCGATTTGTACCAACTCATAAAAGACAATTATTAAATTTTTAGGAATTTTGTGAATCAGTTGTTAGAACTGTTATTAAAATTGAGTTATATAACCTTACAGTTAAATAAATCATAAAGGTAGGAAATACTTTCAAATTATTTTATTATATTTTACTATTTTTTCTGCCTTTGAGGCTATTAACATGTAATGTTCCTGTATAGTGGAAATATAATATAATGATGTGCCCCGGACAGTCTCTTTCCAGTTCTCCTTTCAGGACATTACGTCTGCTGCTTGAAAGTGGCCCTGATGGGGGGTATTTATACCAAGGGAATCAGCAAACTACTATAAAAGAGGGCTTGATTATTTTGTTGATTGCCTAAAATTTTAAAGATAAAGGAAAAAGTCTTCATGATATAGTTTAATCCTAAAACTATGCTTAGTATCCATAGCCATTACACTGCAAATAACACAAATAACATGAGGAAATATTCTTCCACCAGATTCAGCAAAGTGACTCACATCATCTACAAAAGAAATATTCCACTCTGTCTTGTCTCACTGATGTCTTTCAGGTTAACATAAATGCAAATATCAGTCAACACTCATGTGTAAACTACATGTAGTTAACATAAACGCAAATATCAGTCAACACTCATGTCCAAACCACACTCATTCATCAGTTGTTGCCATGGATCACCAAGAGATACAGGGTTCAGAAAAGAAAAAAATTAATAGAAGTATTTTATGGGAATCAATGGCTATACGGAGTTTATAATAAAGAGCACAGTTATATTTATTATCATTTATAAATCACATATAAAATTTACATATAGAATTTATACATTCTTTTCCAGAGAGACAGTCATCAGATATTTATCAGTATATCACTGCTTGTGTCTTACTCTCATCTAGGAAAAGTGAACGATTGGTCCAATTTTTATTTTTTTGTTAGTTCTGTTTTTACAGAGAGGACAGTTATCTCTATTGAGAAATGTCCAATTTTGTATCTCTATCTACTGGCCCTTTATTGTTTTTATAGTGTCAAAAGGAGCTTGCTTTAAGGTCTACTACAAGGAAAGAGAAGGTAATAATTACCTTTCTATTTTCTTTACAATTAAAAGTGTCTTTTAAGGTTAAATATGTACATAGCACATTATTTGTGCTATTCAAGCTGACCTGAAACATATTAGTGTGGGCTCTGAAGCTATTTTTTATGAGTTTGAAAAGGATTTAAGTTTGAAATAAAATAACAGCCTTTGTATGTACGTACTGCTATTTGAGAAAATGGTATGTGCAATGCTTAAAGGCAGGGGCCTGAGAGCCGGAATATATGCATTTCAAACCCAAATTTGCAAGCTGCCAACTCTATTATCTCTTTAGATAACCTCTCTGTTCTTTAGTTTCCTTATCTATGGGATAAACATGAGAGTACAACCTACTTCCTGGGGTTGTTGTGGTAATTAGAGGAACTGACACGTGTGAAGTCGTCTGACGCGGAGCCTGGCACACAGGTGGAGGTCTGCCGGTTTCATCACCACCACTATTATGGGAATCACAGCTGCAACACAAAGCAGCCAAGGCCCTGACTTAGACACTGAAGTAAACTGTGCAGAAGGAACCTGATCTTAGATCGACTCTGGTGCAGAAAAACTGACTTACCTAAGATCACACAACTTTTAGTATTAGAACTCAAAGGAGCTGCCACATCTGATAATCTGTTCTCTTGTTAAGCTAAATGGCTTCTTTCTGAGCTATTCTGTACTTATCTTGACTAGTTAATTAGTCAATTTCCAAGAACTATATTGTTCTTCATGAAAAAGAATGCTTTCATCTAATCATACTGTGATGCTTTACAGCTGCACGGCCCAGTGTGGTAGCCACATGTGACCACTGACCATCTGATGTGTGATGAGGTGTTTGAGAAGTGCTGTAAGTGTAAAGCACACATCGGATTTTGAAGACTTCATATGAAAATAAAGTGTAAAAGTATCATTAATAATGTTTATACTGGTTAAAAGTTTAAATTAGTAATACAATATTTTTAATACATTGGGTTAAATAAATGATTAAAAATAATTTCACCTGTTTAATTTTACTTAAGGTGGCTTCTATAAAACTTAAAATTATATATGTGCCTCACAAGTATGATCTGTATTATATTTATATTGGACAGTTCTAACTAAGATTAATCTTCATGCCTAAATCTGAAAGCTGAAAATACTTTTTAGTTTAATAAGTCAGAAGTGTCCTCTGCCTTCGTTGAGGGCGTTATCATCTGCCTGGTCCTCCATGCCAGAAATCTAAGAGACATGTTAACGTCTCCCCTCTTCCTCGAGTCCACATGTAATAATGGTTGACTCATTCTCAAATCCCTGCCAATGTCATCATCCCTTCTACCAGGCAGTCCTCACTATTCTTTATGTGGGCATTATAAGAGTCTTCACACCAGTCTCCCTATTCACCAGTCTAGGCTCCCCAAACTCACCTCCTACATTGGCAAATCTGGCCACTCCTGAGCAAGGTCCTTCCACTGGGCCTATTACTGTGTTCACAGACACAGTCCATCCACCACCACCATCACCCCCTGCCCTTGGACCCATTCGGATTTATCTCATCTCCTTTGAAGTGCTGTATTTGAAATGATGCAAAGAACTTCTTAGGTATGTACATTTTGTTAGGTTGTGGTGGAGGTGTACATTGAGTTGTGGTAGGGGTATGGGGAATGGAAGAGAAGGGAGAGGAAAATATGGGCAGTGTTATGAAATAATCACTTATTATATTTATAAACAAATTAATTTTTGAACAAAATATAGAACATAGATTCAACATCTTACTAGATGTCCTGGCCAATGCATTGAAACATCGTACAGTTATATCAGATGCAACAATGATAATTCCTCCAATTTCCTCAGGACTATGACCTCATGAAAGTGAAAGTGGAGAGTGAAAAAGTTGGCTTAAAGCTCAACATTCAGAAAATGAAGATCATGGCATCTGGTCCCATCACTTCATGGGGAATAGATGGGGAAACAGTGGAAACAGTGTCAGACTTTATTTTTCTGGGCTCCAAAATCACTGCAGATGGTGACTGCAGCCATGAAATTAAAAGACGCTTACTCCTTGGAAGGTAAGTTATGACCAACCTAGATAGCATATTCAAAAGCAGAGACATTACTTTGTCAACAAAGGTTCGTCTAGTCAAGGCTATGGTTTTTCCTGTGGTCATGTATGGATGTGAGAGTTGGACTGGGAAGAAGGCTGAGCGCCGAAGAATTGATGCTTTTGAACTGAGGTGTTGGAGAAGACTCTTGAGAGTCCCTTGGACTGCAAGGAGATCCAACCAGTCCATCCTAAAGGAGATCAGCCCTGGGATTTCTTTGGAAGGAAGGATGCTAAAGCTGAAACTCCAGTACTTTGGCCACCTCATGTGACGAGCTGACTCACTGGAGAAGACTCTGATGCTGGGAGGGATTGGGGGCAGGAGGAGAAGGGGACGAGAGAGGATGAGATGGCTGGATGGCATCACTGACTCGATGGACATGAGTCTGGGTGAACTCTGGGAGTTGGTGATGGACAAGGAGGCCTGGCGTGCTGCGATTCATGGGGTCGCAAAGAGTCAGACACAACTGAGCGACTGATCTGATCTGATCTGATCTGATGACCTCCTCAGATGAAATCATGTATGCAAAGAGTTTAACAGTGACTGGGACACAGTATTCATAATCCTTTTCTATCCCTTTGCTCAAATCTTGCCTCCACCAAGCCTACCTTCCCCCACCCCCACCCCAATCTTTAGGTGAAAGCCCAGGAGCTGAAATTCAAACTTTCAGAAATAATGGATAGTTTGAGCAAGAGATCACATTCCAGGTCACAGACCGGTGATTACTGAAGAGCTTAAATATGTTATTGCATAAGACAATCTTATTTGTTGAGAATAGTGAAGTGAGAAAAAGAAAAGGGCCCAGGAGGCAGAGTAATAACTGGTGAACAAGGGAAAACATGTTTCATGTCTGCTTCTTTCCTGAGAAATTAAACTAACCAGAAAAAAAAAAAAGAAAAACTGTGAAGGACCAAGTTATTTATCTCTGTATTTCAAAAAGCATATACCATAATGTATGGAGCTACCTAAGAGAATTTCATTTAGAATTATCATGAAGCTTTCATCTTGTTGACAGGCGATTTGCTTCCTACTAACATTCTCAATCCAAGAAGGCGATGGCACCCCACTCCAGTACTCTTGCCTGGAGGATCCCATGGACGGAGGACCCTGGTGGGCCCCAGTCCATGGGGTCGCTAAGAGTCGGACACGACTGAGCGACTTCACTTTCACTTTTCACTTTTATGCATTGGAGAAGGAAATGGCAACCCACTCCAGTGTTCTTGCCTGGAAAATCCCATGGATGGAGGAGCCTGGTGGGCTGCAGTCCATGGGGTCGCTAAGAGTCGGACACGACTGAAGCGACTTAGCAACAGGAGGGCAATGGCACCCCACCCCAGTACTCTTGCCTAGAGGATCCCACGGACGGAGGACCCTGGTGGGCCGCAGTCCATGGGGTCGCTAAGAGTCGGACACGACTGAGCGACTTCACTTTCACTTTTCACTTTCATGCATTGGAGAAGGAAATGGCAACCCACTCCAGTGTTCTTGCCTGGAGAATCCCAGGGACGGAGTAGCCTGGTGGGCTGCCGTCTCTGGGGTTGCACAGAGTCGGACACGACTGAAGCGACTTAGCCGCAGCAGCAGCAGCAGCAGCAGCAGCAACATTCTCAATAAGTATCCTGCTCAATAACTCATCTTTGTTTTTTCTCTCTGGTGGATTCTAAAAATTAAAAAGTAATTATATAAATGACTTACACACTTCCGTAAAACAATAATTATGGAAACATCAATGGCTCCATGATGAAAGTTGCCATCTTCACTTTAATAATTCTTAGATTTTTTTCCTTCAAAGACATAGTCACTTTTTTAAAATTATAAGAATTTTTTTATAGTCATTACCCTTGTGACTCAAAAAGATTTGTATTCAGACTGATGGATTATTTGAAGTATATAGTAATTATTTGTACTGTTACCAAAATGAAGATGCATCTAGAAAATTGAATTTCTCTATTACTTAGCAGTTGGTCCAAGCCAAACATTCTGATAAGTTCTATTATGAAGCTGCCTTTATTTGTAGAATCTGCAAGTCTGAAGCATATTTAGAATCCATTTAATCCACCTTCAGACCCAATTTAGGCATCCTGTTCAATTTATCAAGAGTTTACTCTTTTGCTCTCAGATCTATTCAATAACTCTCCAGACTTTTACGTAATGCTTGAGGAGCCTTTAAGCTTTCTATAACTTTAACCATCAAAATGACAAGCCTGGCTAATTACACACTAAGAAGCTGAATTCCAATATCAAAATTCCCCCTTTGCAAGAGTTCCAGAACAGGGTGGTGCCTGCTTGTAACTGGGTTAAGATTACCCAAGTTTCTGGAAGACTTAGCTTTTCCTACTCCCACTTGGGCAAGGCAAAATGAGATCAGCATTCTTTTCTGATTCCTACAACTCATGTTTTTCAATAGAAAAGGTCAGAAGGATTCTGATCTAAGATTTACATACTATTTCTGTAAAGTTACGTAGTGGGGACCACCAGGCTAGAAGTGTTTGCTCTTTGAGGATGCTAAAATAGAGACTGTGCTGCTTTGACTTTCCCCCTATACTTTCTAGACTCTTCTGTGTTTCTAACATCCCATCTTCCCTTCAATCCCAATCTTTTAGTTCAGGGAGAGGCAAACCATGGCACATGGGCCAAATCCAGATTGCCACCTGTTTTTGTAGATAAGATTCTTGGAACAGAGGCGTGCTCATTTGTTTCCATATCGTCTATGGCTGCCCTCCTGCTGTAACAGGAGAACTGAATAACTGTGAAACAGATCATACACACAGTCTCTGCAAGCCTGAAACATTACAATCCTGCCCTTTGAAAATGTTTCCTGACCTTTGGTCTGGCAAGATCACTGAGTCCTCTTATACCTTCCTTTGCATAACACATATGTTGTGGATAAACAAGTCAAGGGTCGCTTTTTCATGAACATGTAATTTCATGTCATGTCTTTGTCTGACTTACTTCACTTAGCATCATGCCCTCCTAGTCTATCCATGTTGCTGCAAATGGCAAAATTTCATTCTTTTTTTATGACTGAGTGGTAGTTGTCTATATAACACCACAACTTCTTTATCCATAGGTTGCTTCCATATCTTGGCAATTGTCAATAATGCTGCTGCAAACTTTGGGTGCAAATACCTTTTTGAATTAGTGTGATTTTTTTTTTTCAGCTATATACCCAGGAGTAGAGTTGCTGGGTGATATGGCAGTACTAATTTTAGTTTTTTGAGAAACCACCATATGGTTTTCCACAGTGGCTGCACCAATTTACATTCCCACTAACAGTGTACAAGGGTTCCTTTTTCTCCACATCCTTGCCAACATTTGTTATTTGTGTTCTTTTTTGATGATAGCCATTCTGATAGGTATGAGGTGATATCTCATTTGTGGTTTTGATTTGCATTTTCCTGATAATTAACAATGTTGAGTATCTTTTCATATTGCCTGTTGACCATCTGCATTTCCTCTTTGGAAAAATGTCTATTTAGCTCCTCTGCTCATTTTAAAATTGTGCTGTTTTGTATGATTCCACTTATATAAAATTCTAGAAAAGACAAACTATAGTGACAGAAAGCACATCAATGGTCATCATGGACCAGAAGCAGGAGAAATGGAATAACTGCAAAGAGGCACAAGCAGACTTTTTGAGGTGAAGGAAAATAGTTAATATCATGTGCATGGTGGTGTTTACATGTGATACAACATGTAGCGTTACCTTCTTCAGAAGCCATCAAGTGATACAAATAAACTTAGCTAATTTTATTGTTTACCATGAAAGCTAATTTTTAAATTAAAAATTCTTTTAAAATATAAATAGTTATATATAGGAAGAGGAAATAGAAGGTACAGAGGAGGAAGCTAGACTCAACTGCATACACCTTATTTGATATTTATACACATTTCACATAGTTATAAAAGAAAATTAAGCATTATAAAATCAACCCCTTAAAATTTAATGCACAATAAAACAAGCTAACCTAATGTGCACTCACTCCAAAGCCTAATTCTCTTTGAGAAGCTCTTCCATGTGACCCTAGAGCCCAATAATTTGACTATACATTCTGAGTGGGTATGCTAGTAGAACAAAACAATGGTCAAAAAATTATGTTTAGTACTCATATTGTTGATGGCAGTGTTATCACACTAGAAGCTATCAGTAACTACTGATTGTTACTAATGGACTCAGGAACCAACAAGTGATAATCCCTCACTTGTCAAAGATGAAACAATATCAATATTATCTTTATTATCAATAAGGATAATAACTGCAATGCACTGAAACATGTCAAATATCTTTAAATCAATGAATTCCAAAAAATTCACAATTCTTTATTATTAAAAGTGCAACATTTTAAAAAATGAATATCTATCCTGCCTTTATTTTAGGAATT
The DNA here is from genome assembly GCA_935064755.1 of Tragelaphus eurycerus. Lineage (NCBI taxonomy): Eukaryota > Metazoa > Chordata > Mammalia > Artiodactyla > Bovidae > Tragelaphus > Tragelaphus eurycerus. Next base: position 24,009,003 of record CAKXYN010000023.1, read on the forward strand.
TTACCTCAGGGAAATAAAAAAGTTGATGAGGGAATTTTTTTCTTATAAAAGCAGTTCGACTAGAAACTGAGGAAGGAGTAATATAATTAAAATTCTGTAGAGCACAAACAATACATTGTAAAGACACTAAACCCCAATAAAAATTAATAAAAAAAATCCAACTTCTTTACAACTTCTAGTGAAATAATGAATCTAAGACGTTGATCATCAGTGGCTACTAATATCCAACAAAGAAAAAAACTAAATACTACATGTTTAGGTATTTACCTAAATAAACAATACTGCCTATGAAATAGTCTTGCCAAAACTAAATAAATAAATAAGCTATATCCGATCAATCTAGATCTAGCTACCAATGCAACAAATAGAAAAGTATGTTAAATGACACCATGGGGATGCAATCAATGATACACTAACCAAGAGAGACCCTATAGGACTACAGGACAAACTTGATTTCTTTAATAAGTAAGAAATTTTCTTTTAAAAAATAAATAGTGCGAAGATAGCAATATAGGAATTATTGTAGATTTGAAGGGGTATGGTATTGTGATAACATTTAAGAAGTAGTGTTTGTTTTAGAGAAACATATAGAGATATTTAGAGATGAATTTACATGGTATCTGGGATTTCCATCAAGATAATATGGAGGTAAAAGGGATATAGGTAAGTCATGAGAGGAGGCAAAATTAGTAACAGATTGATAATTGTTGAAAGGTAGATGAAATTCTTGATTATATGATTCTATTTAGTGCATCTTTGAGATTTTCCATAATTAAAAAAAGCTAGAAGATACTTGCTGTCATAATATAGTAGATTAACAGTTAAATACAAAGAAGATACCTGAGAATAACTTTTAAATGCTTTTTGGAAGTCATCTTGGAGAAGGCAATGGCACCCCACTCCAGTACTCTTGCCTGGAAAATCCCATGGATGGAGGAGCCTGGTGGGCTGCAGTCCATGGGGTCGCTAAGAGTCGGACACGACTTCACTATCACTTTCACTTTTCACTTTCATGCATTGGAGAAGGAAATGGCAGCCCACTCCACTATTCTTGCCTGAAGAATCCCAGGGAGAGCGGAGCCTGGTGGGCTGCCATCTACGGGGTTGCAGAGTCAGAAACGACTGAAGTGACTTAGCACTGGAAGTCATCTTATAACTAGGATTTAGAGAATGAATCCTTTAAATAGTGTTGTAAGTAGCAAATCATACTTTCAGATTGAGGTTATTTCGAGGATAATATTTAAATGATAGATTGCCAATTGTTTATGAAACTAAAATGGCATGCAGAATGAAATCGGATTTTTAATTTGACATGAAATATTTTTAAAATGCCAGTCATTAATCATTATTTCCAAAATAAGCCTTATTTTTTTATAGTACTGTACAGAAGAAAGTACTTATCAGGTTGCAGTTACAAGTGAGGCAAAATATCAATGCTGAGACTAATAAGTATTATTGTGTTCTTATGAGGTGCTCCATTGTTACAAGAATATGTGCTAGAATGAGTATATTAAACTGAGTTTTGCTAAGGAAAATAAACTGAAGGGAATTCACATAGCCCACCAGGTCTATCTTACTGTCATGGGTAGCTGATGCTATCTGTGTCCCATCCCCCGCCCCCGACTGTGGACTGTGGAGCTGCATATTCCCAAACGGTCAGCCCTAGTTCAGTTCAGTTCAGTCGCTCAGTTGTGTCTGACTCTTTGTGACCCCATGAATTGCAGCACGCCTGGCCTCCCTGTCCATCACCAACTCCCGGAGCTCACTCAGACCCACGTCCATCAAGTCAGTGATGCCATCCAGCCATCTCATCCTCTGTCGTCCTCTTCTCCTCCTGCCCCCAATCCCTCCCAGCATCAGAGTCTTCTCCAATGAGTCAACTCTTCGCATGAGGTGGCCAAAATACTGGAGTTTCAGCTTTAGCATCATTCCTTCCAAAGAAATCCCAGGGCTGATCTCCTTCAGAATGGACTGGTTGGATCTCCTTGCAGTCCAAGCGACTCTCAAGAGTCTTCTCCAACACCACAATTCAAAAGCATCAATTCTTCGGCACTCAGCCTTCTTCACAGTCCAACTCTCACATCCATACATGACCACAGGAAAAACCATAGCCTTGACTAGACGGACCTTTGTTGGCAAAGTAATATCTCTGCTTTTGAATTTGCTATCTAGGTTGGTCATAACTTTCCTTCCAAGGAGTAAGCGTCTTTTAATTTCATGGCTGCAGGCACCATCTGCAGGTCAGCCCTACTGGCCCATGAAATCCAGTGGAGAGAGAAATTTTGTTAATATTATCCGAGACTAGAACTACCAATTTAACATCAAAACTAATACTAATTCTTTGTTAAACCTATCATGCTTCTCAAACTTGTTGATTATCCTTATAGCTGAATGTGTAGTACTGTATGGTATTGTCTGCTATTTTTCAAAAGTAGCTGTTTTTCTCATATCCAGCTTTTTACCACATATTCACACATACCAAAAACATCACAGGACTTCAGGGGAAGTACTGCTTGATGCCCTGATTCACTCTTGAGTCACAAAAGCAGAACTGAAATCTTCTCCTCCAACGCACCTCATTCAGAGTCTCCCCCCACCATTCAGAGCAATACCGGGAAACCTCAAGCAGCAAGGGTTGGCAGCAGCTGGCCCCTGTCTGAGACCTGATGTAGGGAATGTATAGAGCTCTTCAGAATAAATGGGTGTAGTTATTTTCATAGTCTCCTACTGACCAGACTCTGGAGCAAGATTCAGAGTTCTTCATAAGGATCCACATAAATGTAACACTTACGCAAAGAAACACACAGCTGAAATTTCATCAAAAATATTTTGCTAGTTATGAGAAGAATTTTACTTAATGCTTATTTTAACCTACTACAATCTAGGCTGTTGAAGTTGTTTAGTTGCTAAGTCATGTCTGAATCCTTTGTGACCCCACCAAGCCGTGGAATCCTTCAGGCAAGAATACTGGAGTGGGTTGCCAGGTCCTTCTCCAGGGGATCTTCCTGACCCACAGATTGAACCTGCCCCTCTTGTTTGGCAGGCAGATTCTTTACCACTGAGCCACCTGGGATGCCCGTACTGTTATCATTATTTTATAAACACTAATTTAACATCGTAAACCTATAAGGTTATCAGTCACAAGCTATCACATAATGAAACACCACAGTTTCATTAAAGAAGAAACTGAAGTACAGAGATTAAATAATTCATCCCAGGTCACAGCTAGTAAGTAGCAGAGGTGGGATTCGAACCCAGGCTTAAGTTCCTTAACCACTGTATTCTACCACAGTGGTTAAGCAACTTAACCACTGTATTCTCTGCTGAACTCCTCTGACACTTCAGCTATGCTATTTCACAATACAAATTCCCTTTCCCTTTATAGCTAAAGGCTGTATTTTAAACATATCAATTTAAGCTTATGGCAGTTTAAAAGATTATCTTTGAACATATTCTTAAAATCCACATAAAAGGAGACAGACTTCAGAGTAAGGGTCAAGGGGAATTTAAGAATAAGTAACTGAAGTAAATATACAACTCCTAATGGTTCACAGATGGATCCTTAACTGTTCACTTACTAAAAAAACAGGGGGCAATGAAAAATGTTCTCAATCTGCTATGTATTATAAAGGCAAAGATTCATCTGTTTAAAAAAAAGTTGCAAAGTTTATTGGCTTTTTTTCTTTCAGTAAGTTAAGTGCATCTCATTTTACATGCTAAAAGCTTACCAGCTCCTGGAAGATTATAGGAGCACTGCTTGTGGACAGAATTTTGGAGGTCCACACAGGAGGAAAGATAGCCCACTTCCAGTAGATGCACAATTGAGACACATGTGAAAGCCAGTGAATACACCATAGCAGAAATTTTGTAAAATGTAACCTATGTTCTACACACTTGAAGACATAATGTGAGAGATTATCACACTGGGGTTATACTGTTAGATAATTATCTAGAGTTATACTGCTAGATCATTTATTTTTGTGGTTAGCCTGTTTTACAATTAACTTGAGAAAATGACCCAGTTACTATGACAGTCTCTTGTACTTGGCTGCTGAACTATACACATTCTATTGCTGCATTCCCTACCCTGGATAATTTGTTGTTGCTCAGTTGCTAAGTCATGTCCAACTCTTTGTGACCACATGGATCTGTAGCCCACCAGGCTCCTCTGTTCAGAGGATGCTACAGGCAAGAAATGGAGTGGGTTGCCATTTCGTCCTCCAGGGGATCTTCCGCACCCAAGGATCAAACCTGTGTCTCCTGCACTGGTAGGTGGATTATTTACCACTGTACCAGTTGGGAATCTCCCTTGCTAACTAGCATGTCTAAAAATATAAATATGTTGAAGTTAATTTAAACTTAAGGGATCAGTGATATGAATATTCTTGTGCTAAATGTAAGTATCCAATGAAAAAATGCCTTTGCAAGTCCAATTCATATAGATGTTAAAAGAACAATGGAAAAGATGAGCAAAATTCCAAAAGCCTTTAAAAAGATATAGGGTATCCCCAAGCAAAGGAGCACTACTCTTGGTCTTGTGAAATGAAAAAAGGGAATTTAAATTTTCTTTTAAGGAGATCTTAGAGCAGGAGGGGAAATGTTAAGCAATGGGGGAAAAACTCCATTGAGGGCTATAGACAACCAATAATTTAATCAATATTTTAAGAAATAGAAAATCAATTCTGCTCTTCAGACAAAAATATAATAATCAAAATGTATTTTAGTTCACTATTCAGGCTAGACAAGGGGAAAAGATGACAAAAACTAGAAGAAAGAAAAGACCATCATCTCAGACTTATTCTAATCATCATTTCTACAACCACAGAAACCACATATGGTACATCTTCTTGAATCAGTCCATTTTCAAATATTCTGCACTAATTTTCAGATACATTCATTTGTATTTATCACATGTGCTGACTTTTGAAAGATACTGTTATCAAACCCACTTGGACCCAGTGCTCAGGTTCGCTCCTGCTGCAGTCCCAGTTCCAACTCCCACCAGTCGCTGGACACCCTTTGGTTCTCCTATCATTTCCCTCTCAACCTCCCCCATGCCCAGACAATCCCCAGCTCCAATCTGTTTGGGCTCCGTAACCTGACTTTCCGTCTCACTGTGGTAGCCAGGATTCCCACCCTGACCAGCCTTCAGACCTCCAGCCCTAAATTGTTCTCCCATCCTCTACCTCAACTGGACGACATTAGTTTGCTGGCCTCTGAGCCTTGAACTCCCTTTTATTCCCCGGCAGCTTTTTGACCACCAGTTCCCTTTCCACAAACCTCAAGAACAGAAGAGAGAATTTTAGGTACTTACCTTTGGTCATCCAACTAGGTCTAGTTCCTCCCTCTCTGAAAGGTTCTTTCACAGTGCAGTTAAGATGAAGAAGTAGTGATGGGAAAATCAGTTTGAGTTCTCAAATATTTACTGAGCATCCACTGTATGTCCCAGGCTAGCATGCATTCCTCATTAGCTGATGGGGTGGATCTGACACAGCCCAGTGAATGAGACATCTTGGGCTCTCAAAACCCTCAGAAATGAATGGGTAAGAGACAGGGGAGAACACGTAACTAGGATATAAGGGTGATCTTAAGGGAGATAATCTAGCTTCACTGGCAGAATGAATTTTAAAGGGAAAGGGTGAACGAGGGACATATGCTTGCCTACACCGTGAGCACAAAAGGAGAAGCAATTATTTCCGAACAGAAGTCTTTGTGGTGGAAACGGCTTTTGGAGCAGCCTGGGAGGGTCAGCAGGTTTTCAGGGAGAGAAAGGAACAGGAAAATGTTCTTAGCATGCTTGCCTACGTAGTTGCCCCCTTGAATATGTCTGGCTGCTCTCACTCACTTTCCAGTGTGGACATGTATTACTTTGCTAAGGCTGCTGTTAACAAAGTGCGACAAACCAGGTGACTTGAACAACAGAAATTTATTATCTCAAGTTTCCGGGGGCCAGCAGTTCTAGGTGAAGAAGGGTCTTAGCAGGGTTGGTTCCTCCTGAGGACTGAGAGGGAAAATCTGTTCACCCTTCTTGCCTAGCTTCTGGAGGGCCGATGGCCAGCCTGTCATTCTTTGGCTTGTAGAACCATTACCCTGATCTCCACCTCCCCCTTCACATATTTTATCTTCCCAGGGACGGGGGAGCCTGGTGGGCTGCCGTCTATGGGGTCGCACAGAGTTGGACACGACTGAAGTGACTTAGCAACAGCATGTCATTCTTCAAATTTCCCCTTTTTATAAAGACAGTGGTCACTGAACTAAGAATGGCATTAATATAGATGCACGCCTAGAAAGGGACAGGTACAGTGAAATGGATTCTTCTGTATGGTTTGTGAAAATCACTCCATACTTACTATGCATATTGTATAGATAAATTAGGAAGATTTTTTATAGCACAAAGGCATTTTCAGATACACAGATTTTTGTTTGGGGGGAATACTGGTCTGTTGCAAATTCTTCACCTCAAAGCCCATAGCACATTGAAGAAACATCTCAAGTTTCATGTTTTTAGATTCTCTATATCTGAACAGACAAAAAAAGGCATATTTTATGCTTACAGATCCCAAGTCTACAAGTGACTTGTTTTCTTCCCGTGAGAGGTAAATGCACAAAGGGAAAAGATAATGCATTTCAGTACAAACAGGATCCAAACAAAAATATTGGAGCTTGGCTCCTGAACAAGTGATAAAACGTTTGATGCCATCTACTCTTACTGTAAGTTCTGTCAAGAGGATACTCAGTTCAAAAGGGAGGAAAGCAAGAGGGGATATTTTCATCCTTCCATTTCGGTAATAGGAGTTGGACAGAAAAGTGGTAATAATACTTTAGATTTTCATGGTGCTTTAGAATTTTCAAAGAGTTCTCACATACTCTTATTTCATTTGACTACTGTTTGGTGGGCAAAATAAGGGCAATGACCCCAATTTTACAGATAATGACATTCAGAGAGTTTAAGGGGTCTCCCAACATGACCCAGATAATAAATAATAAGAAACACAAAGAGGGCCTCCAAACCTTCAGAACAGCTTTTTGTTAGCCTTTGGGAACACTAGCCTTTAGGGGCAACATGTAGCTTCTCAATGTCAAAACTGAGTTGACTTAGGAAGTTCTTCACCAAGAATTTGTCGCAAAAGATGTTCATGCCAAATGTTTATTAGCTGTTTCAGGTCAAACTGTTTATTAGCTGTTAATCAAAGTGTTCCTGATAAAGCTCTGTATTATCTCATTAATGGCTGCCATACATCACATGTAAACAATGAACTACAGAAAAAATAAAACACAACAGGTCCGCATCACTCATCCAAAGTATTAAAAGATAATTTAATTTATTCATTGAGTCAACAAATGAGTTGAAGGTTGAGAACGACTCTGTGCTACAGATTGGGTTACATACTGGTGGTAAAATAAGTGCCTGAGTGCCCCATCTTCATGGAGCTCACTGTTTGGCATGTGTCTACAGGGGGGTACTCCTAACTATAAAATTATTAAATGTGAAGGGCACTAGGGAAGAAAATTGTGACAGAAAGACCCCCTCTAAGCAGACAGACTGGGATAATCTGGAAAGCCCTTTCTGAGGAGGTGATGTAAGGGCCAAGATTCAAAGTATGTGGATGAGTTAAGAAGGACCAGGTGACTTCACTTTCACTTTTCACTTTCATGCATTGCAGAACGAAATGGCAACCTACTCCAGTGTTCTTGCCTGGAGAATCCCAGGGACGGCGGAGCCTGGTGGGCTGCCGTCTATGGGGTCGGACATGACTGAAGCAACTTAGCAGCAGCACCAGCAGCAGCAGTGGTGTGGTAGGGGAGAGTGAGTAGAGAGCAAGGAGATACGAGGCAGAAGAAATAGAGTGCAAAGGCCTCAAATTGGGAAAGAGCATAGCACATCTTAGAATACAGAAGAACCATCTGTAACAGCCACCTCTACTTTCTCACCTGTGTCTCTCTTAAACACTCTGTAGCTGATTTCCCATCTTCACCACTCCACTCACCCTGTTAAGGTCAGCAATGACCACCATAATGTAAATCCAACCCACACTTCTCTGTCATGGTATTCAATCTCTCACTAGCATTCATGGCTGATCATCAGCCTTCCACTTTAAAAAGCTAGTAACAATCTCTGGGCTCACCTTCTCAGTCTTCTTTGCTATCTTCTTTTGCTTCACTTCTCAATATTAGAGCTACAGGGTTGGATCCTAAGTGCTGTGCTTTTTTCTGTCTACATCTTTAAGAGATGTCATCCAGTCCCATGGCCTTAATCCCGCTGTATTGTGAATCTCAAATACATACCTCTGGATCTGATCTGTCTACTGAGATGCAGTTTCATATATAATTGCCTCATGTCTCTACCTGAATACCAAATCGGTCTCTCAAATATATGGAAATAAACATGGGTTCCCATCCCCTCAAACCTGCTCATCTTCTAGTCTTCTCCATCTAAGTAAATGAGGAACTACTTTTCACACTTCTCTTCCCCTTACTCAACTCCCACATATACATACTAGCAAGTTTTTATCTCCAAAACACATTCTATAATCATTCACTTCTCTCTAGCTTGGTTACCATCACCCTAATCTGACAAAACCTGCCCGGACAAGTTCATATATTCCTGCCAGTCTCCCTTTTGAAATCTAACTCCATCTTTATGGCTGAGTAATATTCCATGTATGCATGTACCACAGCTTCTTTATCCAGTCATCTGTCAATGGACATCTAGGCTGCTTCCATGTCCTAGCTATTGTAAATAGTGCAGCAGTGAACACTGGGGTGCATGTGTCCTTTTCAATTATGATTCCTTCAGGGTATATGCCCAGCAGTGGGATTGCTTGGCAAACAGAACGTTTCTTGTAACACACAATTCAGATCACTTCACTGCGTTTATTGAAATCCTACAAGGACTATTTCACTTGGAATAACATCCAAACCCCTTAATCTAGCCTACAAGCCTTTCATAACCTGGCCTAAGACCACCTTTCTAACCTTCTCTCCTTCAATCACTTTACATCTTTCTTCCACACTGTGGTAGGCAGGAAAGGCCTCTCTCCCCAAGGTGTCCACATCAAAATTCCCGGAACCTGGAATTATGTTGCCTCACATGGCTAAGGGGAATCACAACTGCAGATGAAAGCAAGAAGACATAAGAAGGACAGAGAAGATGAATGCTGTTGGGTAGCCAAGGCAAAAAAATGATGGTAAACTGGAGTAGGGAACCAGCAATGAAAAAGCTAATGTATTACAGTGTAATTCGAGCTATAATTTGGAATTAAAATGAACAAGACAAAGTGACAGATTGGGATATAACAGGTCCAAATGAATAGAGCTCCACAATGAGTTTCAGACTGATATTCTAAGCAACTTAGAAGCCTGCCTGTGTGCTCAGTCACTCAGTCATGTCCGACTCTTTGTGACACCTTGGACTGTAGCCTGGCAGGCTCCTCTGTCCGTGGCATTTTCCAGGCAAGAATACTGGAGTGGGTTGCCATGCCCTCCTCCAGGGGACCTTCCAGACCCAGGAATCAAACCAGAGTCTTGCCTTTCCTGTATTGGCAGGCGGATTCTTTACCACTAGTGCCACCTGGGATGCAACTAGTTTCCCTATAACAAAATTATCTAAAAGGTGATTTGTCAAAGATCCCTTCTCTCCAGGTGGGCATTACAGGCCACAGCTAAACTCAAGCATCCTGATGGGTTTCACTGTGGAGGTCATGTAGCACCTCCCAATTCTTTGATCCAGAGATTCCCGAAATGGGAACCCTAGGGTCCCCAAGATCCTTTCAGGCAGTTGGCAAAGCCAAAACTATTTTCATCATCACAAGAACATGTTATTTAAAGCCTAGATGACACGTGATATCACAGCAGAAGGAATGTTGAAAGAGACAGTGCAGTAAGGTAACTGGCAAAAATGTAAAAATAATGCCACTGTTTTGTAGAAATTATTTTTCACAAACATGTTAACATATAAGGAGTTCATTACTGAGTTTTAAGTAAACTCAAGTAAAAATCTTCCACGTTTTAATTTCTCTTTCTTTGTAATGTTTCTGTTTACTTTGCCCAGTATTTTCCTGTCTAAGGAGATGGAAGGGCCCCAGAAAACCATGAAACTGCCCAACCTGGTGGGGCCGAATATTCCGAATATTCCATCAAGAGCAACAGGTGGGTGAGGGCCAGGCCACCTTCTCTCTCGGAGAACTTGGGCAGTTCTCCGAGACAGTAAACATTAACGAATAAAACCCCAGATGAACAGAAGCTCTTAAAGGTCCTCAGTACTCTTTAGTTGTGAGACAAGGTCCTGGACCAAGGTTTGAGAAGCAGTGTCTGAAAAGGCCACCAGAGGGTTCTGAAGATGGGGACAAGGGACAACAGGCTCCCATGCACTCCCTCTGGCTGGCAGAGCCTCCTCTAGGCTGGAACGTGGGGATGCTGTCTACAGAAGCCCCGGCTTTCATCCCCTGACCCCGGGTCTCACCTGGAAGCCTCGCGGCCTTGAGCCCAGTCGGTCTGTGGTCCACTGCCCGCGTCTAGAGTGCACAATGACCAGTCACTGTCGCGGAGTCGAGTGTCATCTACTCGCGTAAGGGACAAAGCTGACAAACGGGAAAAGGAATCACCGTGGGTGGAGAGGGGCATGGCTGGGTGGTGGTGCGGGCACTGGGCTGTGGTCGTTGAGGACCTGGGCCCTCCCCCTGAGTCTGGGCCGCCCCTTTCGACAGGCCACCCCCGATCTGAGGGGGTCTGAGGTCTGAGGAGTCCAGGAGCCCAAGTTCTTGGAGAGAGAGGGTGGCCTGGCCCTCACCCACCTGTTGCTCTTGATGGAATATTCGGAATATTCGGCCCCACCAGGTTGGGCAGTTTCATGGTTCTCTGGGGCCCTTCCATCTCCTTAGACAGGAAAATACTGGGCAAAGTCCTCTGGGATCTTGTCATAGTCATGTTGTCATCGGGGTCAACATGGTGAGATGTGTGAGGCGCCCTGAAGCACAGGAAGTGTCGTCTCTAGGTTCTGGCAGCTCAGCTGATAAACGTTGGACTCTGAGCCTGAGAGTAGCGACCAAGAAATCTACCCCTCACACACTCACCTTCTTGTGACCCGGAGCTGGAGTGGGGCATCTTCGGCCTGGGGCGGGGCGTCCTCTAAAGAAGATGAGGTGTCCTCAAAAGAAGGCAGGGTTAGCAGGCTTGATTCTGTCTAGCGTTGATAAGCATTAGTTGATAAGAACTGGGGTTGTATGTTTGTTTTGCTTCTGTCTTTAGAAGGTGGAAATGTGTTTTAAGGATTAAAAACAAATACTCTAAGGAGCTGAGCATGGCACATGGCACGTATGTATAAATAATAGTTTGAAGGACAGTAGATGCAGCCTACTCCACCTAAGGAGGATTGTGAAGAAAGAGAACTAGATGCAGGGAAGTGAAATTAATATCGCATCAACCAGTTCTGCATCTGAGGTTTCAACCAACCATCCATTAGAAATATTTAGAAAAATTTTTTCAGAAAATTCCCAAAAACAAAATTTGAATTTGTGGAGCACCAATAATTACTTACTTTAAAGTATTTACAACCATTAGCATAACATTTACGTTGTATAGGACTTCCCTGGTGGCTTAGATGGTAAAGAATCAGCCTGCAGTGCAGGAGACCCAGGTTTGATCAATTCCTTGGGTCAGGAAGATCCCATGGAGAAGGGAATGGCTTGTTGTTCAGTCACTTAGTTGTGTCCGACTCTTCACAATGCCATGGGCTGCAGCACGCCAGGCTTTGATGTCCTTCACCAACTCATGGAGCTTGCTCAAACTCATGTCCATTGGGTTGGTTATGCCATCCAACCATCTCATCCTCTGTCGTCCCCTTCTCCTCTTGCCTTCAATCTTTCCCAGCATCAGGGTCTTTCCTAATGAGTCGGCTCTTCTCATCAGGTGGCCAAAGCACTGGAGCTTCAGCTTCAGCATCAGTCCTTCCAATGAATATTCAAAATTGGTTTCCTTTAGAATTGCCTAGTTTGATCTCTTTGCCGTCTATGTACTCTCAAGAGTCTTCTCCAGCACCACAATTCAAAAACATCAATTCTTTGGCGCTCAGCTTTCTTTATGGTCCAACTCTCACATCCATACATGACTAATGGAAAAGCTATAGCTTTGACTATATGAACCTTTGTCAGCAAAATGATGTCTCTGCTTTTAAATACACTGTCTAAGCATCTTTTAATTTCACGACTACAGTCACCATCTGCAGTGATTTTGCAGCCCAATAAAATAGTCTGTCACTGTTTCCATTGTTTCCCCATCTATTTGCCATGAAGTGATGGGATGATGCCATGATCTTCATTTTTTGAATGTTGAGTTTTATGCCTGGAGAATTTCAGGGACAGAGGAGTCTGGTGGATCACAGTCTATGGAGTGGCAAAGTCGGACATGACTGAGTAACTAACACTTTCATTTTCTACATTTGTAAGGTGATCTAGAGATGATTTTAAATATATGGGAGGATACGTATCAGATCAGATCAGATCAGTCGCTCAGTCATGTCCGACTCTTTGCGACCTCATGAACTGCAGCACGCCAGGCCTCCCTATCCATCACCAGCTCTCGGAGGTCACTCAGACTCACATTCATCGAGTCAGTGATGCCATCCAGCCATCTCATCCTCTCTCGTCCCCTTCTCCTCCTGCCCCCAATCCCTCCCAGCATCAGAGTCTTCTGCCAATGAGCCAACTCTTCGCATGAGGTGGCCAAAATACTGGAGTTTCAGCTTTAGCATCATTCCTTCCAAAGAAATCCCAGGGCTGATCTCCTTCAGAATGGACCGGTTGGATCTCCTTGCAGTCCAAGGGACTCTCAAGAGTCTTCTCCAACACCACAGTTCAAAAGCATCAATTCTTCGGCGCTCAGCCTTCTTCACAGTCCAGCTCTCACATCCATACATGACCACAGGAAAGACCATAGCCTTGACTAGGCGAACCTTTGTTGGCAAAGTGATGTCTCTGCTTTTGAATATGCTATCTAGGTTGGTCATAACTTTCCCTCCAAGGAGTAAGCGTCTTTTAATTTCATGGCTGCAGTCACCATCTGCAGTGATTTTGGAGCCCAGAAAAATAAAATCTGACACTGTTTCCACTGTTTCCCCATCTATTTCCCATGTAGTGATGGGACCAGATGCCATGATCTTCGTTTTCTGAATGTTGAGCTTTAAGCCAACCTTTTCATTCTCCACTTTCACTTTAATCAAGAGGCTTTTTAGCCCCTCTTCACTTTCTGCCATAAGGGTGGTGTCATCTGCATATCTGAGGTTATTGATATTTCTCCCGGCAATCTTGATTCCAGCTTGTGTTTCCTCCAGTCCAGCATTTCTCATGATGTACTCTGCATATAAGTTAAATAAACATGGTGACAATATACAGCCTTGACGTAGTCCTTTTCCTATTTGGAACCAGTCTGTTGTTCCATGACCAGTTCTAACTGTTGCTTCCTGACCTGCATACAGATTTCTCAAGAGGCAGATCAGGTGGTCTGGTATTCCCATCTCTCTCAGAATTTTCCACAGTTTATTGTGATCTACACAGTCAAAGGCTTTGGCATAGTCAATAAAGCAGAAATAGATGTTTTTCTGGAACTCTCTTGCTTTTTTGATGATCCAGCGGATGTTGGCAATTTGATCTCTGGTTCCTCTGCCTTTTCTAAATCCAGCTTGAACATCAGGAAGTTCACGGTTCACATATTGCTGAAGCCTGCCTTGGAGAATTTTGAGCATTACTTTAGTAGTGTGTGAGATGAGTGCAATTGTGCGGTAGTTTGAGCACTCTTTGGCATTGCCTTTCTTTGGGATTGGGATGAAAACTGACCTTTTCCAATCTTGTGGCCACTGCTGAGTTTTCCAAGTTTGATGGCATATTGAGTGCAACACTTTCACAGCATCATCTTTCAGGATTTGGAATAGCTCCACTGGAATTCCATAGGTTACGTGAAAATATTAAGCCATTTAACATAAGGGACTTCACTATCCAGTGATTTTGTTATCTGAGGGGGTCCTGGAACCAAACCCCAAGTTACAACTGTACTGAGTTCAACCTCTGCCAAGCAAACCCTGGGAATCACCTGAGAACATCTGGTGCCCAGATGTTGGTGTCTGTCAACGTCTGAACGAGCACCTACCGTTTTGTGTCCTAAGAAGCCACAGAGAAGTGTGTGGTCCAGCAGGAAAGGTTCCTACCTGCACTTAGAGATGTCTCTCCAGCTATGGACTACCTTTGTTGGAACACTGGATACCCTCAGTGGCAGTGGTGGTGTGAAAGGGACATGGTTGGGAATTAAAGGACCAGCTCAAGATTTACACTCCTCTCAATCCAAGTCCAAGCCAGAATGGTGGTGAAACCTCCTCCCTCTTAGCAAACTTGAATCCAGAAGGTCGTGACCCAGAGCACGTGATTACAGGCCAAGGAATGACTTTTAAGTTCAAAGGAGCTAGTCAGGATCTGGTTGAGCAGAAGGCTTTGAGAGCTTGAGTTTAAAAGGAAATGGTGGGAATTCCCAGGTGGTCCAGTGGCTGGGACTCTGTCCTCCAGTACAGGGGGCACAGGTTTGATCCCTGGTCCAGGAACTAAGATCTTGCAGGCCACACGTAAAAAAGTTAAAATTAAAAAATGGAGTGGCAACCTTCTCTAACTCTCAGGGCAAAAGTTGCTCTGTCTCACAAATTCTGAACATGGGCTATAATAGCCTCTCTAGCTCCACTCTTTATACTCTCTACTAGACATTTTCTATGTATATGTAGGTCCCTCAATTAAAAAAGAAATCTTTCTTCTTGCAGCTTTTTGTTTTCCAATATCCAGTCTAGACTGTCTAACCATTATAATTTTTAATATAATTTCTGATGCACAAGTAGGGTCAACTCAACAAACCATGCTGACAAAATTCAGAAAAACAAACATATTAACAAATTATAGTTTTGCTCCTTCTATTGTTAAGTTTAATGATCTGTGTAAGCAGGGCTATTTGATAGATACATATACATTAAAATACATTCTGGATTCCCAGAGTGATATCCATCTATCTACTATCCATCTCTGTATCTACCTATCAATCTATCTATCTATCCATCCATCAATCTACTGAGAGATAAGAGAGCTACAGGCTTAGAAGCAGGTGCCATGGTAGAAACTCAAATTTTCATGTCTTATACCAAATGTTCATGGTCACTTGGAGTGCTAATCAATGCTGGATATTTTATGTTGAAAATACCCATTTCAAACAATGACCTTCACATTGAAAATGCAAATCCTAATTAGAAACCCCTGAGTCAGCTAATGAAAAGTTTTGTATGTGTAAGTTCAAGGCTAATTATAATACACATATCTAAGGCACAGGAAATGTGAAGAAAATAGCATAAGAATCTCTGAAGTACATTCCTAGAGCTCAAAAAAAGAATTTGGCAACCGTTAGAAGAACTGCATCCTGGCAGTTCTTCAAAAGCTTGGCAATCCTGAAAAGTTGACCAGTACTCAATCCCTAGCAAGGACTGAGTGAAGTCAGACTACATATTATGTTCAGTTCTCTTCAACTTTTTCTGTGCAGTTGTATTTGAGAATGCAACAAGGGACTTAGAAAGCTGTGTCACAACATATATTTTGACATCTGGGAGACTCTTTCACCTTATCAGATTACAAACATTATCAGGTATCATTGACAATGACACAGAAATTGTGGGATGTAGACAGACGATTGTGTTCTAAAGCACAGAAGCTGAAGCAGCAGGTGATTTATCACTCTCAGCTTTCAGAGCCAGTGTAGCATGGGGGGCTGGCAGTGAGCCTCGAGATCAAATACCAGTTTACACAAGGGAATATTGTCCCCAAGTCCATGAGGTTTCTTAGAAAATGAGAACTGTCACTGGGTTCTGCCTCTTAGGTTAAATATTATCCAGCAATGATAGATGCAGAGGAAGAAAACTGAGTTGAAAGGGAGGAAGGTGAGAAAGATGTATGCCAGAAGAAAAAGGAGCATTCTTATTATTTAGAAATTGACAAAAGTGACAACCACATGGCTCCCAGGTAGAAATTTAAGGCAAGTGGTATGACGGTTAAGTATCATCTTAACCAACTCCAACTCCTGGGAGTCCTGGGTTTGAATCCTGGCTTTGTCATGTCTCAACTTTACAAAATGGGCAGATGAATTTCAACCTGGCTTCCCTGGTGGCTCAGATGGTAAATAATCTGCCTACAGGGCAAAAGACCTGGTTTTGATCCCTGGGTTGGGAAGATCACCTGGAGGATGGCATGGCAACCCACTCCAGTATTCTTGCCTGGAGAATCCCCATGAACAGAGGAGCCTAGCAGGGCACAGTCCATGGGGTGGCAAAGAGTCAGACACTACTGAGCAACTAAGTACAGCATTCGGGATAATAATGATGGTATTAGAAAGAATTGAATAAGAAATATGTAGAATGAGTAAACAACAAGGTCCTGTTGTATAGCACAGGGAACTACATTCAATATCCCATGATAAACCATCATGGAAAAGAATATGAAAAAGGATATATATGTATATATATGTATTTATACATGTACTGAATCTCTTTGCTGTACAGAAGAAATTAACACAACATTGTAAATAACTATCATTGATAAAAATTTTAAAAAATTAAAAATAAATATTATTTAAATTGAACTGAATGATTCATTGTAATAACAATTGATGGATATACATAGCATACACATATATGGATAGAACATCTATATATATGCAACCAGAGCTTTATATTTAGAAATAAATGACCTGGGGTTCGGTCTCAGTTCTGACACTTAAATTGCTCTGTAACTTTAAACTAGTTAAACATTCTTCTCTTTTGTTTTCTCCAACTGAAGAACACAGATAATAAATCCCTAACTAATACCATTATTCTTAGAATCAAATATACTTGGATGAAGAGTTTATGATTTCTTTTAAAAAATACAATATTAGCAATTAGAGTCAATAAGAATAAACATTTTTAATTGAGGTAGAATACAACTAACATAAAATTCACCCTCTTTGTTTCTAAATGAAGAGTTCTACAGTGTTAATTACGTTCACACTACCATACAACCAACTTTCAGAATTCCGAAAGTTTTTCATCTCGCAAAATCAAAACTCTGTATTCATTAAATAATTTCCAATCCCCCTCTCAACTCAGTTCTTGGAAACCACAACTATACTTTCTGTCTCTACAAATTGACTACTCTGAACACCTCATATAAATAGAATCATGTAATATTTGTCTTTTCATGACTGGTTTATTTCACTCAAGCATATCCTCCAGTTTCATCCATGTGTATAGATGTCCTTCCTTTTCAAGGCTGAATATAATATCCCTCTATCGGATGTTAATGTGAATAATGTTCCTTCTTTGGGACATTCATTATTTTTAACTCCTGTTCTTCCTTCTGAAGACATTTTAAGCTTCAGCCTCTTACTAACATGTATATCTTTCAATGTGATTCATTTATCACAACCAGCCTGATAAACTCATTTCTTTCACACCAAACACTATTCTGCTTTCTTCTGAGAACATTTGGTTCACAAAAAAAGAGGAGCCTGACAGCAGTAACTATAATAGGTCAGTGCTGTACCTACCTGACATAAAAAGCTTTTCAACAAATTCAAAATGATTAATGATAGTCTTGTAATTTAGCTGTGCCCAGAGAAACTGCAATGATTTGGTGTGTCTGTCACTATCTTTGAAGAAAAGTCATTTTTCACAGGAGCTATCTTGTCTGTTGTTATCATTGATAATATGGTCTAATGCTAAAGTTTAGTGTTGCTGATTCTGCAAAGAGAAAAGTTTGCCTAACCTAAAAGCACTGGTTTTATATATTTTTTTGCAACTGTTTATTGAAGGAGAAAGACCGAAGCACACATACACTTACAGGATATAATACTCCATAGAGATTGGTTACTGAGTGTTTTATTTCAAGGGTTTTAAAAAATTTTACTTTCTCACTTCCTTAGTAAAGATACTTTTATGTAACTTTTAATTTTACTACAGATAGAGAACTGAAAGTCAATCTCAAAACATAAATCATTTCTAGGAGTTGTTTGAATTTTTTTTTTTTTTTTTTCCAAATAAAGACATGTCATTTTTTCTTTCTGAGCTTTTTATTTGCATGTGGTTTGAATGGTTTTCTCAAACAGGAAATGTTTCTATACACAGATGATGAAATGAATTTGAGATGAATATCAAGGAACTTCCAGAGAGAAGTGTGAAGCTTTTGTGGGTCTTGGCTTACAGTTTTCTGCTGCAGTGTTCTCTCTCAATCTCAATTGGTCATTTTCTCTGTTTATTTCAGCATACATGTGTGAATGATGAAGAGCACAACATTGATTACAGTCTGAAAGGAATTGCTTCTCATTGGTGTGTATATTATCCTGTATGTTGAGCAGGGGACAATAAGGTCCCTGGGTGTGGGGCACCCAGGATCATTCCTTCCAGGCTCAGACACACCTATCCTTAGCTGCTGCTTTGTTTTGAGGTTACACTTGTAAAATGGTTCAACACTTCTCTTTATCCAATATTGACTTTACCTCTTCTAACTATTGGCTAATTTTTATAGGTCAATTGCTACAGCATATTCTCTACATAAATTATTAAGTAAATTCTGGTTGCTGTACCACTGAATTTAAGACTAGGCAGAAATTGAATAACTTAGTCTCAGTGGAATCAAATTTGACAGGATATACCCATATTACCTTGATTCATGGACCTAACATTCCAGGTTCCTATACAATATTGCTCTTTACAGCATCAGACCTTGCTTCTATCACCAGTCACATCCACAGCTGGGAACTGTTTTTGCTTTGGCTCCATCCCTTCATTCTTTCTGGAGTTATCGCTCCACTGATCTCCAGTAGCATATTGGGCACTTACCGATCTGGGGAGTTCCTCTTTCACTATCCTATCATTTTGCCTTTTCATTCTGTTCATGGAGTTCTCAAGGCAAGAATACTGAAGTGGTTTGCCATTCCCTTCTCCAGTGGACCACATTCTGTCAGACCTCTCCACCATGACCCATATGTTTTGGGTGGCCCCATGGGCATGGCTTAGTTTCATTGAGTTAGACAAGGCTGTGGTCTTTGTGATCATATTGGCTAGTTTTCTGTGATTATGGTTTCAATGTGTCTGCCCTCTGATCCCCTCTCGCAACACCTACCGTCTTGGTTGGGTTTCTCTTACCTTGGACGTGAGGTATCTCTTCACAGCTGCTCCAGCAAAGCGCAGCCGCTGCTCCTCACCTTGGATGAGTCGCCCCTCCTAACCTTGAACATGGCGTAGCTCTTCTTGGCCCTTTTGCGACTGCGCAGCCGCCTCTCCTTGGACCTCCGGCGTGGGGTAGCTCCTCTCGGCAGCTCCTGTGCCGTTGCAGCCTGGCGCTTTTGACGCTTTCGATCACTGCCCGTGACCTTGGGTATGGGGTAGCTCCTCTCTGCCGTGCTTCCTGCGCCTCCCGTTGCAGCCAACATTCTAGAAATAAGCGAACTAAGATGGACTGGAATGGGTGAATTTAACTCAGATCACCATTATATCTACCACTGTGGGCAGGAATCCCTTAGAAGAAATGGAGTAGCCATCATGGTCAACAAAAGAGTCCGAAATGCAGTACTTGGATGCAATCTCAAAAATGACAGAATGATCTCTATTCGTTTCCAAGGTTAACCATTCAATATCATGGTAATCCAAGCCTATACCCCAACCAATAATGCTGAAGAAGCTGAAGTTGAATGGTTCCATAAAGACCTACAAGACCTTTTAGAACTAACACCCAAAAAAAGATGTGATTTTCATTATAGGGGACTGGTGCAAAAGTAGGAAGTCAAGAAACACCTGGAGTAACAGGCAAATTTGGCCTTGGAATACGGAATGAAGCAGGGCAAAAGCACAAAGAGTTTTGCCAAGAGAACGCACTGATCATAGCAAATACCCTCTTTCAACAACACAAGAGAAGACTCTACACATGGACATCACCAGATGGTCAACACCGAAATCAGATTGATTATATTCTTTGCAGCCAAAGATGGAGAAGCTCTACACAGTCAGCAAAAACAAGACTGGGAGCTAACTGTGGCTCAGATCATGAACTCCTTTTTGCCAAATTCAGACTTAAATTGAAGAAAGTAGGGAAAAACCACTAGACCATTCAGGTATGACCTAAATCAAATCCCTTATGATTATACAGTGAAAGTGAGAAATAGATTTAAGGGCCTAGATCTGATAGATAGAGTGCCTGATGAACTATGGAATGAGGTTCATGACATTGTACAGAAGACAGGGATCAAGACCATCCCCATGGAAAAGAAATGCAAAAAAGCAAAATGGCTCTCTGAGGAGACCTTACAAATAGTTGTGAAAAGAGAAGCAAAAAGCAAAGGAGAAAAGGAAAGAGATAAGCGTCTGAATGCAGAGTTCCAAAAAACAGCAAGCAGAGATAAGAAAGCCTTCCTCAGTGATCAATGCAAAGAAATAGAGGAAAACAACAGAATGGTAAAGACTAGGGATCTCTTCAAGAAAATTAGAGATACCAAGGGAACATTTCATGCAAAGGTGGGCTCAATAAAGGACAGAAGTGGTATTGAACTAACAGAAGGAGAAGATATTAAGAAGAGGTGGCAAAAATACACAGAAGAACTGTGCAAAAAAGATCTTCACGACCCAGATAATCACGATGGTGTGATCACTGACCTAGAGCCAGACATCGTGGAATGTGAAGTCAAGTGGGCCTTAGAAAGCATCACTACGAACAAAACTAGTGGAGGTGATGGAATTCCAGTTGAGCTATTTCAAATCCTGAAAGATGATGCTGTGAAAGTGCCGCACTCAATATGCTAGCAAATTTGGAAAACTCAGCAGTGGCCACAGGACTGGAAAAGGTGTTTTCACTCCAATCCCAAAGAAAGGTAATGCTAAAGAATGCTCAAACTACCACTCAATTGTACTCATCTCACATGCTAGTAAAGTAATGCTCAAAATTCTCCAAGCCAGGCTTCAGCAATACGTGAACCGTGAATTTCCAGATATTCAAGCTGGTTTTAGAAAAGGCAGAGGAACCAGAGATCAAGTTGCCAACATCCGCTGGATCATGGAAAAAGCAAGAGAGTTCCAGAAAAATATCTATTTCTGCTTTTTTGACTATGCCAAAGCCTTTGAGTGTGTGGACCACAATAAACTGTGGGAAATTAATTCTGAAAGAGATGGGAATACCAGACCACCTGACCTGCCTCTTGAGAAACCTATATGCAGATCAGGAAACAACAGTTAGAACTGGACATGGAACAACAGACTGGTTCCAAATAGGAAAAGCAGTACGTCAAGGCTGTATATTGTCACCTGCTTATTTAACTTTTATGCAGAGTACATCATGAGAAACGCTGGGCTGGAAGAAGCACAAGCTGGAATCAAGACTGCTGGGAGAAATATCAGTAACCTCAGATATGCAGATGACACCACCCTTATGGCAGAAAGTGAAAAGGAACTAAAGCCTCTTGATGAAAGTGAAAGAGGAGAGTGAAAAAGGAGTATTACTCAGCCATTAAAAAGAATACATTTGAATCAGTTCTAAGGAGGTGGATGGAACTGGAGCCTATTATACAGAGTGAAGTAAGCCAGAAACAAAAACACAGATACAGTATACTAACGCATATATATGGAATTTAGAAAGATGGTAAAAATAACCCTATTTATGAGACAGCAAAAGAGACACTGATGTATAGAACAGACTTTTGGACTCTGGGACCGGGAGAGGGTGGGATGATTGGGGAGAATAGCATTGAAATATGTATAATATTATATCTGAAATGTATTAATTGTTCAAACTAATCACTGTCATATTACAATTTGTTCATATTAGATGTTTGTAATGTTTCTGATAATCAATAAAAGAGATTCTTGATAAAAAAAAAATAAAGTTCAACATTCAGAAAACTAAGATCATGGCATCCGATCCCATCACTTCATGGCAAATAGGAGGGAAAACAGTGGAAACAGTGGCTGACTTTATTTTTCTGGGTTCCAAGATTGCTGCAGATGGTGATTGCAGCCACGAAATTAAAAGACACTCCTTGGAAGGAAAGTTATGACCACCCTAGATAGTATATTAAAAAGCAGAGACATTACTTTGCCAACAAAGGTCCATCTAGTCAAAGCTATGATTTTTCCAGTGGTCATGTATGGATGTGAGAGTTGGACTGTGAAGAGAGCTGAGTGCTGAAGAATTGATGCTTTTGAAGTGTGGTGTTGGAGAAGACTCTCGAGAGTCCCTTGGACTGCAAGAAGATCCAACCAGTCCATTCTGAAGGAGATCAGTCCTGGGATTTCTTTGGAAGAACTGATGCTAAAGCTGAAATTCCAATACTTTGGCCACCTCGTGCAGAGTTGACTCATTGGAAAAGACTCTGATGCTGGGATGGATTGGGGGCAGGAGGAGAGGGGGACGATAGAGGATGAGATGGCTGGATGGCATCACCAATTCGATAGCCACGAGTTTGAGTGAACTCCGGGAATTGGTGATGGACAGGGAGGCCTTGTGTGCTGGGATTCATGGGGTTGCAAAGAGTCTAACACGATTGAGCAACTGAAATGAACTAACCCATATTACCTAAGAAGATTAGAGTTCTTAGACAACCTTACTGTACTCTGCTCCACTTCCTTGATGCCTCAAATGGTAAAGAATACATTTTATTCTTTACCTGCCAATACAGGAAACATGGGTTCGATCCCTGGATTGGGAAGTTTCCCCTAAAAAGGGAATGGTTACCCATTACAATATTCCTTGCTGGAGAATTTCAGGGACAGAGGAGCCTGGCAGGTTACAGTCTATGGGGGCCGAGTGGACACAACTAAACGACTAACACTTTCACTTCACTCCACTTTCATACTTCAAAGAAATCTCTCATTTTTTTCTAAGTGGTTATTTCCAATTTCATTTGGAAATGAAACATTAATTCATATCCTGGGGAATACTGACTGACCAGAAAATATCATAATTATGGAAAGGAAAACAAGAGTAACAGATGATTCAAGAAAAATATGGATTTAGCGAATACATGGATATAAAAAATACAGAGAAGAGAAATGGCCCATCAGACTTCAATCATTTTTTTAATCTTACTTCAGTTTTATCTTTTGGGAAAAACAAAATTTCTCTTAAGGATCTAATATGATCTCCAATGATTTTATATCAGTTTGCTTATGACTTCTATATGACATAGAACAATGATTATAAGCTATGACTTTGGGGTTCAGACAGATCTGAATTTGAATCTCAGCTTTAGTGTTGAGTATATTGGGAAAGATATTTAAGTTATATGGTTCTCAAATTACTAGTCTAAAAAATGGACCTGACTAATCCCACTACCTGTCTCACATGATTTGTGTGTGTACTAAATAAAATAATACTTCTATGTACTTAGTATGATGTCTGCTCATAGTCAGTGTTCAGTAAAGTTCAACTGTGGTTGATGAGATTATTCTGATGACAATGATTATCCATATTGATCAAATTAAGAGTTCGTACTCCAAATATTTTTTGGGTAGATGCTGAGAATCAAGCTTTTGATTGAAATTATTAAAAACCATGTCATTACTTTTTGATTCATGAGAAATTTTCAGAAATTATAACTTCCTAATGCAAGATTTAAAGAAATTGTATGAGAAGAATAAGAATTCTTCGCTAAAACAAAATGATAGAAACATTGGAGAGTATTCTCTTTATAAATGATTTTAATTTGTCATCTTATAAACTTTAATGTTCTAGACAATAATTTTCAGGGAAGTCTTCAATATTTCCAGTTTGAGTTCTGAAGATTTTAACCTGATGTATAAGATGACTAATGTCAATAAAAGATGGTATTTGACAAAGTGTCTTTTGGATTCTAAAGAAAGAGAATATTTCTATTCACAGAGAGTGAAAATATATCTGGAGTGGACAAAATCTACCTGCCTGAAGGCTGAATTTAGTAATTACATTTATTTTTTACTGTTACATACAACTTACATAAAGGACAATGCAAAAACAAGTAATCATCACCCAGGTCAAGAGATGTAATTATTACAGAGGAATAATAAGAAATAATAATAATAATAATAAGAAATAATAATAAGAAGAAGAAAGACAACGTTGCTAGAACCCCAGGAGCCAATCATAACACCATTTTATTTCCTCCTGGAGAAAACTACTAGCTTCATTTTCATTGTTTCCAGCAGGAGTGTTGATCTAAATAATCTAGCTGGCAATTTGCAGAAATGGAAGGTCCGTGTAACTTTTAGAGACTCCTCTTAATCTTGTCATTCAATAATGAAAAACAAAGGTCAACATGAGGCCAACATGTTCTGTAGAGGTCTCTAATGTCATAGGCAGAGGCTACCCTCAATTGGAAGTCAAGGACCTCCACTGGACATTGGGCAAAATTCAGCTGACCTGAAAGAAAGGAAAAATGATGAAAAATTCTTAAAAATAAAATATGTCTATAATGTAGTTATTCTGTATTACTCTAAATTTCTCAAAATTTGGGTACAACTTGAACATATTGGCCAAGAATAAGTGTGGTATTCATATTTTCATTACATGTATTTAATAAAGTGACTGTAACGTACTCTTACCACTCCTATCCACACCTCTGCCCCATTTATATAAGACTTGGCATTCCTACAGTGTCTGTTCATCTGTATAACTTTGTAGCTTCTGGCTTGTGATTGTTTGAGTTTTCCTAGGTGACTCAGTAGTAAAAGAATATGCCTGACAATGCAGGAGACTCAGGAGATGTGGATTCAATCCTTGGGTTAGAAAGGTCTCCTGGAGGAGGAAAGAGACTCAACTGAGCATGCACGCATGTGAGTGTTTAATAAGTGTTTCTTAAGTGAATTAAAAAGCAAAGAAAGGGACATCTACTAAAATTTTGAGGAAAAAAATGGATCACTGAAATTATTATTGAAAGAAGTTTATTGAAATTATTGAAAGAAGTTTCCAAAGAGAGTATTAGACTTAAATAGATATGTAAGATTTCATGATCAGAAAAGAAAAGAAGGGGCATTTGAGTTGTGAACAGGTCTATAGAAGTGAGATGGTGATTGCATCTGAAGGAGATGAGCAGATAAATTTAATTGGATTAGACACAGATATAGGCTCTATATGGTCCCCCGGCTTATCCAGCGCCCCTGCCATCTGTTTTGCTTATTGGAACATTATTTTGCTGTTGTTCAGTCGTTAAGTCATGCCTTACTCTTTGCACCTCCATGGACTACAGCACACCAGGCTCTTCTATCCTTCATTATCTCCCAGAGTTTGCTCAAATTCATGTCCATCAAGGCAGTGATGCTATCTAACCATTTCATCATCTGCCACCCCTTTCTCCTTTTGCCTTCAATCTTTCCCAGGGTCCTTTACAATGAGTCAGCTCTTCGCATCAGGTGGCCAAAGTATTGGAGCTTCCCAGCGTCAGTCTTTCCAGAGAGTATTCAGGGTTGAATATTGGAACATAGCCACAAAAAATAAAATAAAATACTCATCAGTGTCTCCCATGATAAAGTTCCTTCCACTGGAAGGACTTACTGGTGGCTTCCTCTTTCACTGAAACTGCCCAATATTTATTATACCTCCTTCCCTCTCATCTCGTCCCCCTTTGTCTACCTAAATCTCACTTATTCACTCACTTAGCAATTCGCTGGGGAGCTCCAGAGACTTTTTGACTCTTACTTCTGAATTTTAAATTCCCTGATAAACAAAAACCCCTTTTCCTATTGATTTTGTCTTGGTTTTCTGGAAGCTCTAAATGATTCTTGGCTTTTCTACACCAGTCTCAGAGTAATCGCTTTCTTTTCCCTTTGGAGCTTCTTAAAACAAGTCAGCATAATTGTGTCTACTTACCCCTTTAGCATAAAGCCTTCATTCTAGTCTTTAAAGCCACTCAATGATCTTGGAAATGTTTTCTTCACATTTTTTTGTTCACTCTTTATTTTTAAAGCAAGTAAAAGCAAGCAATCCAAGTATGTGATTTATTTTTATGAACAAGAAGACCCAGAGAAAAAAAAACCCTTTCTTCCTGAGAAGTAAAGGTCTAACTGACCATAACATTATTGCTTCAAATGTAATTCCTTAAAATATAAGGCTGTCTTTCTCAGGAGACAAGCACACACTCAAAGCCAGCATTATTCCACTGAACCATGTCAAATGAAGTGCATCTTTGTCTTTTCTCCAAGATCAATATAATACTATATACAAAAGGAAAATTATATCCATGTAGACAAAAAAAGGGCTTTTCAGAGGGAAAACTAAAACATTAGATGCTCTGTTTCTCCTTGTAAACATATATACTCTGTTCTGGAAAGGGCCACACAGATCTTTGCAGTGGTTGCTTAAGATCATAGATGATGATGAGAGTCAGTTCCACTTTCCACAAGAAAAGAAAAATCACTGCTCAGGTACGGCCAAAGGTTTCCAGCACAGATAAGGAATTTCCTAAGTGTTTCCCATAAGATAAATAGCCAGATTTACAAAAGTCTAAGAATGTTCACCACCATATTTCATTTTTTGAATAATAAATCCCAGAAGCAATCTAAAAATCCATTAATACAGAATTGATTAAGTAAACTATGGTCTGGTTAAATATTTGAATGCTGTGTAATCCTTTGACCAATGATGTATATCTACATCCTTAGACAGGGAAAGAACTATATGAAACCTTGATTTAAAAGCAGATTTTAAAATAATACATAAAATTCACCTTATCTGAAATTGTGTGCTCCTGTATATGTATATGGGCTTCCCTTGAGGTTCAGCTGGTAAAGAATCTGTCTGCAATGTGGAAGACCTGGGTTCAATCCCTAGGTTAAGATCCCCTGGAAATGGGAAAGGCTACTCACCCCAGTATTCTGGCCTGGAGAATTCCATGGTCTGTACAGTCCATGAAGTCACAGTCAGACACATATATACATATACGTATATATATGTGTAGAGACATGCATAGAGATGGTCCTGCAAATGGTTAGATGCCTGAGTGGTGTGATTTAGGAGTAATGTTTGCTTTCTTCATATAGTTTTGAATTTCCTCAAGGTTAAAATTACTGATTGGACATCCGTTATATGTGGAATCGGAAAAAAAGTGATACCAATAAATTTACTTACAGAACAGAAAGAGACTTACAGACTTAGAGAAGGAACTTACAATTGTAGGGGGTTGGAGGGGATTGGGGGAAGGGATAGTTAGGGGGTTTGGAATGGACATGTACAAACTACTGTTTTTAAAATAGATAACCAACAAGGACTTATTGTATAGGACATGGAACTCTACTCAGTGTTATGTGGTAGCCTGGATGAGAGGGGGAAAATGGATACAAGTAGATGTATGCTGAGTCCCTTTGCTGTTTACCTGAAACTATCACAACACTGTTAATCAGCTATTGATTACTCCGTCACTCAGTCGTGTATAACTGACTGTAGCTCACCAGGCTGCTCTGCCCATGGAATTTCCCAGGCAAGAACACTGGAGTGGATTGGCATGCCCTCCTCCAAGGGATCTTCCAGACCCAAGGATCGAAACCCAGTCTCTTTTTCTCCTGCATTGGCAGATGGGTTCTTTACTACTAGCACCACCTGGGGAAGCTCATAGTTAGTTATACTCCAATACAAAATAAAAAAGTTTAAAAATTAGATTACCTGATTGCTCTGCGACATGGATTTCACCAAAATAAAAGCCGCAAGAATATATTGTAATTTTATTACAAATAATTAAAATCAAGAAAAAGTGAAATTACCTTTATTTTGGAAAAAAATTATCTGGTTAATTGATTTAGTGATTCATTTTGTTTCAATAATAGCAATTGACTAGAAAGTGAGACATAGAGATTTAGTGACAGAATCTCCTTTACCATGGACTATAAATAATGTTTTAGAAATGTCCCTATATTTTGGAGCAGATTTTAATTTGGGGAATTTTTACCAAACATTTAAAAATTTTCTCAACATATAAAAGATCAAATGATAATCAAATAGCTAATTATTACTTGATATTTCTATTTTATTTCTTTCTTACAGCCTTAGCAGAAACAGTATTAAAGACTTGAAAAGTGCTTTGAGCTCTTGCTCTCTTGGTTTTTCTATGAAACTATTTTGGAAGGGTGCCAAACATGTGTTCAACAAATGCTTTATACTAGAAATATTTTGCTCTAATCACAAACTGATGGAATAACCACGATAATTCAAGCATTCTTTTGTTCATATGCTTCCACGTTTTGTTCATTTGCTTGAAATATGTGCTTTGTTTTTAGCTGAAATCAGGTTCATATGTGTTGAGAAATAAAGAGCTGTGTATTTCCAGAACCATATTCTTGTAACATGAGCTCTGTAAAAGATTTTAGAAAGAAGGTAATAATCACTTGGCATCAAGTGAAAAGAAAGCTATATACGGGATATGTTTTCACAGTAAGAACATTTGATTTTGGTCAAACTCATGTCAAAGAAGAATTAGAATTAATTTTAGCCTTGGTATGCCTAAGATATGGACAGCCAGATTATCTTAATGGGAAACATATTTATGCATTCAGAATTGCTTACGCTCAGGCAGAGTTTTCCATTGCAAATACTGTAGCCTCATGCAGCAAATCCATCATTTATGGGAAAACCTCAACTATTCAGATCACCAATGAAAATCAGGAAAAGAAAAAGAGAGTCCCGAATACTAAAATAGAAGTCACAAATGGTGTTCAGTGCACTACCCCTTCTCTTAGAACTCTGCCATAGATTAAGAACCTTAAATTCACAAAAACTCATAAAACTCAAACTAAAAATAGTATGAAGTAATGACTGTTGATATTATAATAGCCCAAGAGGAAATGGCACAGCTATAAAGCAAGCAGGATCAGAAAACTGAAGTCTAGGGCAATGTCATGTTGGATCAGTGTACTTTCTAAGGGTAATAGTGATGATGGCAAAGTACAGTTTGGCTGTCTTAATGGCATTTATTGTTTGCTCCCCAAATCCACATCCTGAGGTGCATGGCTATCATGTATTCAGAGGGGAGAAGGATCATCCATGTGTCTACCCTCCTTGGTTATTTTGATTTTATTCTCACTGCTTGTATTTCTATGAATTAACAGAATGGAAATAAAGAACACGATTTCAGGGACTGCCCTGGCGGTCCAGTGGTTAAGACTCCACCTTCCAATGCAGAGAGTGCAGGTTTGATCCCTGGTGGGGGAACTAAGATCCCATATGCTATAGGGTGCAGCCCAAAATTTAAATACATAAATAAGCAAATAATTAAATAAATGAAACTTACAAAAAAACCCCACAATTTCAGTGCACAGTGACTTACCAGTAAAAAAAAAAAAAACAGCTAAAACAATGATATGCTTTGGCTTGGAGCATCCTCATATTTATACTGCAAGACATGTCTAGGTTTCTTGGGGAACAAAATTGGTCAAGTAGGATATAATCTGCTTTTAAATATAGCTCACAAAATTATATAGTGATTTTGCAAGTGTGCTATTAGTTCCACTAAAAGAAAGATGACTGGGATGAGTTTGTTTTCTAATGAGCAAAGGCATACAAAGATCAAGAAAAAGAAACAGGGATCCTGTCTGTACTTGGCACGCAAGCCTTTCTTAGCGATCACAGAAGGTAGAGATAAAGGCTATCGTGTGTGCATGCGTACTCAGCTGTGTCCGACTCTTTGCTACTCTATGAGCTACAGTCTCATCTGTCCATGGGATTTTTCCAGGCAAGAGTACTGGAATGGGTTGTCATTTTCTTCTTTTAGCAGTTAGGATTTCATCGCAAGGGCTAAGGAAAGCAAAATCTTTCTTGGTTTGCTTTTTTTTGGATTGCATAACCCTCTCTTGCTAAGACATGAAGAAACATGGGTTTTACATGTCTGGATTTTTACATCTAGGATCAGGCTGACCTCAATATAATATGAATATGACCTATGATGAGGTCATATTCATATTATATTATTCATTTTGCTCTGAGTAGAAATACTACAGTGTGGACATTGAGAGGTTCTGACCAAAGGTAAGAAATTGATGAGAATAAGAGCAGTCAGCCTCGTGCAGAGCAGGCAAGCGGGAGTGCTGAATAAGTCTTATATCCTTAAAACAGGCTAGAGAGAAACTAGGCAGTCATGTGCTTCCTGAACAATACCTGCTTCCTCTTGCTTCCCATTACCAAGGCTGCCTTCTCTCCCCAGTGGGTACCACTAGGGCTGTGAGCACATGGAGAGGACGCAGAGGTTTATGGTAGGCACTTAAAACCTCTATGAATACTGTCCCTGGGAAACTCCGTGAGGGAGCAGAGAGGACAGACAGGCAAGGACAGTAAAGGACTAGTGGCAACAGGAAAAGAGTGAGAAAACGGACCTTTCTGTGTATTCTGATACACAGATATGAATGGTGTTAAATATCAGTGTACAGCGATCACAATAATTTTTAAATTCTTGATGCAAATGTTAATTGCAGATCCAATCACTAGCATCTATTTGTAAATGTCATTTCCATTACTCTTTGTCAAGTGTGCTACGTGTGTGCTCAGTCGCTCAGTCATGTCTGACTCTTTGAGACCTCAGGGACTGTAGCCCACCATGGGATTCCCCAGGCAAGAATACTGGAGCGGGTTGCCATTTCCTCCTCCAGGAGATCTTCGTGACCTAGAGATCAAACCCATGTCTCCTATGTCTCCTGCATTGCCAGGCGGATTCTTTATGACCAGCAACATCTGGGAAGCGCCTAGTGTGCTATATTCTGCTACAATAGTCAGGAAAACCTTGGTAAAGACTTGCAGTAATTCCCTGAATTAATTTTTTTTTAACACTTGATTTTTTCAAAAATAATTAGCCTTCATGGCTCACAGGTCCCAACTCCCTGAGCTAGTTTCATTTCTCCTTCTCTTTCCTCCTGGTCTGGATTCCAGGAGTTTTGGTTGAATTTGTTATCATACTGTTTCTGTTTCATGTTTTACTACTTTTGGCTGCAAGGCATGTGGGATCTTAGCTCCTGGGCCAGGAGTCAAACTCACACCCCCTGCATTGGAAGGTGAAGTCTTAACCACTGAACCACCAGGGAAGCTCCTGTCCTTTGATTTTGACTCTCTGTTCCATGAGAACAGGCAAGTGATAATTATGTGCCTGGGTTTTGCAGTGCGTGCTATGTGCCATGCGTTATTCTGACTTCTTTGTATAGATGAACGCTTCTAATCTCTGTAACCACCCCATGGGAAGCAGGGGCAGACAGAGGTTATCTTTCTGAGGGTCACACAGCCAGTAAGTGGCAGATCCACAATTTGAACTCTGGCAGTTATTTCCACACACCATGCTCTTGATTGTAATAAAGTGTTGCTTCTTAAATCAGAGCATCTTTGGTTTTAGAACAATGTCACTGCTTACTAGTTGTTTCGCCTGGGATCTTTTCTTCCCTGAATAAATCTGTTTTCTCATCTGAAACATGGGAATAAATATTAATAACAATATTTGCTCTAAGAATTAAGAGGTTTCAATGAGATAATACATCTATAGACAGCAATAACACACTCAGTACAGGACTTGACATGTAATAAATGCTCAATAATTGTTTGCTGCCTTTTTATCCTTATTCTTATCATCCTCTTCCTTCTGGTCTTCTTCCTTTTTCTTTTTCATCTCTTTTCCCTTCAGAATTGTGTCTTCAATTCTGAACAGAGAACAGACACATGGGCATTGATAAATAACTGATGAAAGAAGATATGAAGGAATGAATGAGTGAATACAGGAATGAAATAGAGAAATGTCCTTGAAACCAGTTTGCATCAATGCCATGTGCCTTAGTCATACACTTTCCTCTTCAGCAGGCTGAGGGTGATCTTGCCGTGACATCTGCAACCCTGAACAGGGTTGGCCTGTCAAAAACTGGACCTCCTCTTCCTCATAGCAGCAAACTCTGCTGAAAGGCTGAGCCTTCCTAGGCTGAAAATGTGTCCCCTGGTTAAAAGAAGCTGGGTAGTCAGTGTGTCTTAGACCCAGAAAGTTGGTACGCAAGGTCCATTTGTCAGAGCTTTGGAAATACCTATAATACCATCAGGTACTATTTAACCCCCAGTTTGAAATTATTAAGTATTCAAAGAGTTTTCAAACAATCTCAAGAATTTGCATTGTCACTATGATACATAGACATTTTGCTGAATTAACCTAAGAGATGTAGAAGAAAATGGCAATCCACTCCAGTATTCTTGCCTGGAAAACTTCATGGACAGAGGAGCCTAAGGGGATGTAGTCCACGGGGTTGCAAAGAATCAGAGACAGCTGAGCGTGCGCACGTGCTCACACACACACACATACAAAAGGAAAGCGTCTTGTTAGACCGTTAGACCATGACTACAATATTATGTTGTGAGATATTAAGCAGTGGTAATGAAAATAGTTATTGTGACACTTGGTTACATTTATACAAAATCTTTATCCTTTTGGAGTGCATGGCCCCAAAATAGTGTCAACATTTTAAGCTGCCAGATTTTATGGGGCTAAACGTGATTAGCAGACATTCTTCGCCTTACACACCCAAAGGTTAAACATAAGCCAGAAACCAACACTGAATGTAGTTCAGGCATTCCTGAATCAAATACCTTAGTGAAGAAAAATGATAAAATCTCAAGTGGTCTCATTCTTGGCAAGTAATTTGACATCTCTTTTCTAGTGTGGGTAAATATTTAGGGAGAATTCCCATCTAGGAGGAATTTCCTATAAAGTGGAAATTTCACTGGTGTGTGTTTTCTGCTCCTCCAGAGTTAATTCACAAAACTTGTTTCGTTCTATCATCAGTGGCTACGATTCATCTGTCATCTTAACCTGTGCTTGTGTTCCTGGTGTGGGCTGGAAACGTGACCCGTACAGAGGTGTGGACAAACGTAAGTAACACACACACCAGAGGGAGCCTGAGGGAATCTGCTCAGCCTGATTGCTATCAACTGGAGTTTTGCCAGTTCTTCTTTGTCTGTTAGCTCCCATTGTTGCCCCCTCCTTTTTTTTCTGGGCCCGCCACATGGCACGTAGGATCTTAGTTCCCTGACCAGGGACTGAATCCATACCACGCCCCTGCCATGAAATCTCAGAGTCTTAACCGCTGGACCACCAGGGAAGTCCCTTCCCCTCGTTTTGATACAGTTCTGCTGTTCTTTCGCTGTGGTTGGTGGTGGCGGTTTGGTTTGGGGGAATATGCGACTCCTAGCTTTATTCTTTGGCTTCTTAATCGTAAATGGCAAGTAAAAAGGGATCCAAATTTGCATGGAGATCCTGGGTGCCTTAAGAGAGTCCTTCTTCAGATTATTTTCATTGTCCAAGGGGAATATTTAGAACCACACAGGGAGCTCGGCTGGGTGTGCTGTGATGACCTAGAAGGGTAGGATGGAAGTGGGGTGGAATGGGGGGCTCAAGAGGAAGGGGATATATGGATACTTATAGTTGATTCATGTTGTTGTACAGCAGAAACTAACACAATATTGTAAAGCAATTATATTCCAATTTTAAAAAATTAAAAAAAAAAGAACCATAGGCAGAGCTCCACTTTTGGCACCAAGTGTATCACTGCTCTCCTTGACAGAGTTAATGAGCCCAAAGAATGAATTCTGTTTCAGCTCAATTCCTTGGCATTGTCTATTCCTGGCAGAAGAGTTCACTTACCTTGATTGAATTTGGGATATACTTGAAGGAATTTAAACTTTACCTTAAGTTTTAGATTATCTCTGATTTTTCTGGCCTTGGAAAAACAAAGGCAAGAGAACTTCTGGAAAAAAAGAGGTCAGTGGGATTCAGCCTCAGACAAATCAGTTTCATGAAAATTCTAGTCTTTTATCCCCAGAGGATGTTAGGGTACATATCCCTGCCATTATAAGGTTCTTCTATGTTTACAAGAAATCTGCATCATTATCTAATGAAATTCAAGCAATTTCTAAAGTCTCCATAAGTATATAGGGATTTAAAGTCTTTTGCTCTTCATTTATAGAAAAGAAAACTGAATTGGTTAAATTTAGATTAATTAAATAAATCACAACTGATGACTTACATTTTAATTATTGAAGGTTGATGTCCCCAGGGGCCAGGCCTATGCTAAGTTTCATAATATACCATAAAAATTATGTATAAATAAAAATAATAAGGTTCAAAAAAAGTGAAAACACTTTAACAGTTACTCTGGAATGTGGCTAGTTACAAAATACAAAGTCTTATTGTTAAGGGCCGGCCAGTTTCTTAGGAAAGGAAAGATTCCTCTATATTGTATGCCTGAAAGTAATATAATATCATATGACAATTGTATCTCAACTAAAAAAGAAAGAAAAAAGATTTCTAAAATTAGAGCTCTATCATAGAAAGAAATTTGCAGGAGAAAACCCCTCCATGGTACATAAGATGTGTGCAAAATTTCAATAATCAATGATGTTTCAAGGGAAGTCCTAGTGAGTGAAGAAAACCAAAATAACATTAAGCCAACTCAAGTAATCCTACCTCTGTTACGAACGTACACAGCATGTCTGAGGCTGGAAATCTGAGCTCTGGACAGCGTGTAGTGACAACAGATGTCACTCCTGGGCAAGACGAGACGGGGCTGGAAAGTGCACAAAGGTCAGACCTCCAGCGACGTCTTGTTATGTCTAGCGAGGACTTTTAGAAGCAATCAGTGCACGTGCATAAACACACACACACACAAACACATTTTTTATTTTATGACTGTATAGTGCTTGGTGTGCCTTAATGTCTAGTTCCTGTTAATTCCTCTCTGTTACCCTCTTAATTCATATCGGTTCTCTTAAGGGTCTATGTATTTATTTGAATCTTTTTAAATTTTATCTTTTGATTTGGGACTTGCTTTGAGCCATACCTTAACCTTTTCTCTCTGCAGATTCCAGACTGTGGGCCCAGATTCCCAGCATTGCCGTTCCTGCAGCCTCCTGCTCAGAGAGATATTTCCGACTTATTCTTTCCTTAAAGAAGGATGCCGGGCTTTGGCTTTGTGAGTTAGAGAAGTGGGAAGTCCCTGGTCACTAACGTGTGTGTCCACCTTCCCTGTCTCTCTCTTCTATGCCTATGACTCCATTTGTAGCCAATGAGTGGTTTCCTCACGTAATATTTTTTATTGTACTGTTGACAACACTCCTTTCATTCTCTACCCTTCTCCCCTACCATTCTTAACACCCATTAACCAACATTTTTAAAAACAAAACATTATAGAACTATTTCTAGTAGAAAGTACTTTTGCTAATTTGGCTGAAAGTATGTGCCATTTTAAGTATAGACAAGTTCCATTGATATGTGCACAGACACACGCATGGACACACACACACACATCACAGTACACAGACACACCAACACACACCACGACACACACAGCAGTTTCCTGCTGGGTGTGTGTACTCAGTTGCCCAGCCGTGTCCGACTTTTTTGCAACCCCATGGACTGTAGCCTCTAGGCTCCTCTATCCGTGCAATTCTCCAGGCACGAATACTGGAGCAGGTTACCACTTCTTACTCCACAACTTCCTTCTAAGCAGCATCAAATTTTGAGATACCATCCTATTCCTTCTGTCCTTAAGAAAGAACTTCAACATCTTTACATTTGGTATCTGGAACATTTGCAGAGAACCAACAAGGTGTCTGGCTGTAGAATTCCAAGTCTTAATTACCCTTGGAGAGATGAATATTCCTAAAACCCCAACCCCAGGCTTTTGAGGAAACAGATGGCAACTTTTGCCTTCCTCTGGTAAAGGGCTGGCTTCACTGCTCTGGATTCTCCTGAACCCTTGTCTTTACTCACGAGGACAGAAGAGTTCAAACAGAGCTTGCAAAATGGCAGCCTCCCTGCCAAGTCTGGCCTTCATATACATTTGAATGGCCTGCTCAGAAATTTAAAGATAGTTTTTAGTTAGGCTAACATTTCCAAATGAGGACATTTTTTGGAAAAGTCTGGATTTCCTTTTCTCTTAAACAAGTGAACGGTCTTACAACCCCAGGGCCATGCTCCTTCTTGGTAACAACTGGTAGGGGCCGCAGAGCAGCTCATAGAAACCAGGAGATGCACCTCCTGTTTCCATCACAGCCTCAAGAATTCACTTCCTGTTAACGTCCATCCTGAGACACTCTTGGCCTCACCTCCCTAACCCCTAGGGGCATGGGAGTTGTTCCTCTGATGGAGATGGTTTAAGTCTGGCTGTGAACTGATTTGAGAGAAACAAACTAAACCTTATGTGATTCACAAGTGATGCTAAGTACTGGTGGTGAAGGTGGAGACTTCTGTGAACATGGAATCCAAGATCCACACTGAACAAATTGCTTACTGGGGTAAATTCTGAGCAAACAGCCTGTTGGTCAAAAACTGCTAATCCAACGAAAATGGAAAAGTGGGGACAACAAAATAGGAGAGAGAGACTGTTGTGTTCTCTCCAAATTCTAATTCCTTGCTTTTCTGGGTTCTCTGCCAGATCACCCATCTCAGCTCTACCTGCACATGGATGTCTCCTCATGACCTTGAACTTGAGCAGAATAAAGGATGCCACCTACAGGCCTGACCCAGCAAAGCTTCCTGCACAATCTTCCCTGCAACCAAAGGCAAGGACCCCAAGGACAGAAAGTGGGTGGAAGACGGAAGGGCTCTCACAACCCGCCCCCAGGCCAAACACCAGATCCTGCCGCCCACTGAATGTGGCTTGAGTGGGAAATGAATATTTGTATTCCACAAAGATACTGAGATCTGGGGATGTTTGTTACAATACTTAGCCTACCCCTGATTAATGCTGAAGGCTCCTGAAAGCCAGGCAGGGAATGGATGGAATAAAATGTTCCTGAAGATAGGCATGATTGCTAATAAGCATGTCTGTGCCACCAAAGAGATAAAGATCCAAGTAGAATAGATGTGCTTAGTCCTTAACCAGCTAGGAGCCTGTGGCTCCCAGGTTCCAGCTCCCTGCTGAAGAGCAGATGAAAAGCAACGGGTGTATTTAGAAAATCTTTTACACAAAATTGCTTCATGCAGCTGTGCTTTTCCTACCCGGGTAGAGGGGAACACATAAAGCGAAAGCCCATCTGTTTGGGGACTGTTAATGCTCTCCAAGGCTCCTGGGAAACATACCTGAAAAGAGGAGCAGAGAAAACCATCAAGAAGAGATCCAATTCTGCTTAAGAAGGTGTCTGAAACCTACAGCCCCCCAGAGGGATACACAATTCCAAGTCAGAACTCTTTATTAGTTGAGTATTGTCGAAATGATAGGAGTTTTAAAATCCTGGTTTACATTAACCTTAAACTAGGGATTCATTGCTCTAACTACAAATTTTCTCTTTTCTGTAGTGCCGAGACAGCTATAAGGAGGGTTTCTAAGGGTTTAGCAATTTGTTGCAATAATTAGGAATAAAGAAGAGATGGAATAATAACTAGCACATTTCTTTGGGCTTTTTTTTTTTCTTCTCTACTTGTTATGGGTTTTTGGCAATATAGCAGTTTAGTATACAACACTTTGATGTTAATGATCTAATTTCCTGGGGATCTGCCCAAAATAAAAAAGTTGTTTCCTAAGTGGTTCCAGCTCACCAAATGAGACTTGACATAGTAGAGAACTGAGCCCCTTAAAATGGTGCATTTCGGTCCTTAAAAGGGCTGACTATATCAGAGGGTGGCAGCTCGCATGTCTAATTCCATCCCAGGGCCTGGCCCATGGAGTCCTGTAGATCCCAGTCTAGTTGAAGGAAGTCATTCCTATAAGACATTTATTTCAATGTATATACTCTGCTTCTTTGAATAAAATGAAGAAGATTAAGAATATATATACATATATATATATATGAGAAATGGAGTATTTCCTGCCATATCAGTAAACAAGGGTGTCACAGTCATCACGGATGTCACAGTCATCGGTGATTGTAGCCTTCCAAAGTGAGTTGGTGAACCCTGAGGAAACTGAAGAAGGAAAAGAGCACCTACCATCTAGCAGCCATCGGGTTCCAGCCATCCCTATGTTGAGCCCCAGTGGAGCTCAGGATGTGGAAAAGCACAGGATGTGGGACCTGGGTAACTGAAAGTGAAGGTGAAGTTGCTCAGTCGTGTCCGACTCTTTGCAATTCCATGGACTGTAGCCTACCAGGCTCCTCCATCCATGGAATTCTCCAGGCAAGAGTACCGGAGTGGGATGCCATTTCCTTCTCCAGGGGATCCTCCTGACCCAGGGATCGAACCCTGGTCTTCCACACTGCAGGCAGATGTTTTTCCATCTGAGTCAGGGAAGCCCAGGGAAGCCCCCAAGGAATGATTTGAGTGAGCCCAGACTCTTGCATATTCCCATACATAGTAAAGCGCTAAATTCCTTAACTTGAGATATGTTTTTTTTTTTTTTTAATTAGCAATAATCTTTTGATGTTCAGACTACCTGCTCCTTGTTGCAAAACTTGTATATACCAGACTCCTCCCCTGGCCTCGGAGCAGTTCTCTCAGGGTTACTTGAGTCGCTACCTCCTGGGCTTGAAGGCCTAAAAATTTTCACCAAATAAAACATAACTCTCAACTTTTAGGTTGTGAATTTTTTTAAATCAACATAGGGAACTCCCTGGTGGCCCAGTGGTTAGGACTCTGCGTTAACACTGCTGACAGCTTGGGTTCGATTCCTGATTGGGGAACTAAGATTCCATAAGCTTTGGAGTGCGCCCCTCACCCCCCCCCCCCCCGCTGCCAAAATATATGTGAAAGTTAATAGAAGAGGAAGAGATGATCAAGGCTCTGAATGAAAAATACTACCTGACAAATGAGTAAACAAAGGATGCTGCAGTTGTAGCCAACAGTCAGCGAGTCCCCTAATGGTGAGCCCCGAGGGGACTCAGGATGGAAAAGAACGTGATACTGGCCTCAGAGAGCTCAGGCACTTATCAAAGGAATGGTTTCAGTGAGACCAGACTTTTGCATCTTCCCAAATGTAAAGAAGCTGTGAATTCCTTCCTGTAGATGTGAGCTTGTGCTCTGCCTAGAGGCGGTACCCTGAAAAGCCACTCTCCTGATCAATAGCCCCGCCTAAGCAAAAGAAAAAAGGTTTGCTTTACCATAGAAAACTTCAGGAGGTAAACTTGAAGGATACATTGACCAAGATTGCTATTTCACCACAGGTAAATCAGGAACCTGATTAGACATGTATAATCAAAGGCATTTTCAATCTAAGTCTTATTTGAGAACCATTTTATAAGGGATGTTACTTACTGGAAACTGGGGGGAGGTGGGGGGTCAGATTTCACATGAGTTGCTCCTGAAAGAATGAAGTTAGGTCAGCAATGATGGAAACATGTGAGCTGTCACACACAATCATCTTGTTGGATATCCTTGACCCTGCAAACCACCACCACCCTTATCAAATGACCCTCAGCTTGCTTCTACATAGCATCTTTCGGATTATACATTTGCAAAGAAAGAGCTCCATGGCTTAATCCTGACTGGCTCCTCATGACAGTTTTCCTCTTGGGCAATCTGCCACCATGTCTATATTTTGAGCAACTGTCTTTGTATGCTGAACGCTTTCTCCCTCGTCCTCTTCAGCTCCAACTGTGAGTTTCTACAAACAACCTTGTTTGCAGAGGGTCCTTCCTCTCTGTCTTTGGGGAGGAGAATAGCATGCTTAGTCCAACAACTCTCTGCCCAGTGCTCTCCATCAAAGCTCTTCTAGGCCAAGGGCTCTGTGCTTGTCTCCCGTAGGTCTCCCCTGGCCTTCACCTCAAGCAAAGAATGACTACCGTTGCTAGACAAGTCCTCCAGTTTCTGATGGTTATCGTTCAGCCTATATGAACAACATCTTTTCCTAGGAATTTATTAAAAAGGACCAAAAGGGCTAAAAAGTGAGAAATGACTAAAATAATCTCATGGGATAAAGTGTATCCAGTTCAAACATACACTTACGTCCAAACAAAAGCTGTTGTATGATGTGGGTCTGGTACTGTTTTTTGCTAAAACACTTCACTAAGTGTAGCCAAGAGAATGGGGCCTCAGAGTTCTAGCCAGACTTCCCTCTGTGTTCATGACTTGACCCCAGCTGGTTCCTCCTCCACGTGGATAACCACATGCCTTGGGGCTGAATACTGATGCTGGGGGTCCTTCATCCCTCTCATGCTGCAATTTCTCAATGTTCAGATTCAAAGTACAGATACTTCATCAACCACTCATTTAGTTTTAACTTTCTAAGACTCTACAAATGATTACACAAATCCCTGCAAATCTCAACGTTAATTGCATTCATTTCCACCAAATTACTCTAGCTCTGTGTGACCCAAGGATAGATTCTCTACCTTCAGGTGGATCCTGCTGTAAAAACTCCTCAGTCTGCACACATTCTGAGGAAAGTGCGTGGGTACAAAAGGCAGGAACTTCCAGCTACAAGATAAATAAACCCTGGGGATGCAATATATAGCATGTTGACTATAGTCAACAATCCTCTATGGTATATTTGAAGGTTGTTATGAGAGTGGGTCTGAAAAGCTCTCATCACAAGGGGAAACATGTTTGTAATTATGTCTGGTGGTGGATTTTAAGTAAACTCTTGAAGGGGCCATTTTGTAATATCAATATATGTGCATATGTGTTCAGTCGTGTCCAGTTATTTGTGACCATATGGACTGAGGCCCACAAGGCTCCTTTGTCCGTGGTATTTCCCATGCAAGAATACTAGAGTGGGTTACCTTTTCCTTATCCAGGGGATCTTCCCAACCCGGGGACCGAACCCGAGTCTCTTGTATCTCCTGCATTGGTGGGCGGATTCTTGACCACTAGCCCACATCTGAGAGTGTCACCTCAGGGTAACGAGCGAGAGGGAAAGAAGAAAGTGAGGCAGGGAAGGAGGCAAAGCAGATGTAACACGTACATGACAGAGCTGGCCAGAGCTTTTCCAGGAAACACAGCTGCTGCTCCATTGTGAGGGGCACAGGAAAGATGTTATTTGAAACCCCTGTGTTCTGCTGCTGCTGCTGCTGCTGCTGCTGCTGCTAAGTCGCTTCAGTCGTGTCCGACTCTGTGCGACCCCATAGACAGAAGCTCACCAGGCTCCCCCGTCCCTGGGATTCTCCAGGCAAGAACACTGGAGTGGGTTGCCATTTCCTTCTCCAATGCATGAAAGTGAAAAGTGAAAGTGAAGTCGCTCAGTCATGTCCGACTCTTAGCGACCCCATGGACTGGAGCCCACCAGGCTCCTCCATCCATGGGATTTTCCAGGCAAGAGTACTGGGGTGGGGTGCCATTGTTCTACTGGAGAGTAAAAGAGGCAAATATTTTATGGACAAGCTTCTCAACTCCAGACCACTCCGAGGAGGGCCTATCTTCCCTGCCCTTTAGGTTTGGGGGCATAGCCCCTCCAGGAACTGCTGGAGACCAGCTCTTCCAGGGGCCTGGGCAACTGGCACAGGGGCAGAGGAGAGAATAGCTATGACTGATCCCTCACCTCCAGCCTGGTGACTTTGTGCTCCGGTTCCTGCATCAGTGAATCCTCAGTAACCTCCAGACGGTCCCTGGGTAAAGACACAGGGCTGGAAGCTCTGTTCCAGGTGTGGAGAGACATGAGCTTGTGTCTTGTAGCCATGGTAGGTCGAGGATGTTCCCGTCAACAGCCTCATTTTCCACATGGGAAACAGCCTCAGAAAAGCGTCTCTGTTAGTTCCAGCTTTTAACATTTACGGTTAGCAAAGAACTTTCATACTTATCTTCCATTTGGTCCTTTCTTTCCACAGCCCTCAAGGGACACGTCAGGTACCATTACCTGTACCCGGCAGTCCTAAGAAATGCATCTGGAGTCTCTGCATCTGGACTCTGGAGCTAAGGCTCTTTCTATTATGCTTTGGGTCCTATTTTTCTCGCATGGCTCTCGAAGGCTTTTCAATCAACCCTCGCTTTGTTGTCTGAAAAGTCCAGTGATTTCCCATCTGTTAATCCACTGGGTACCTAGTGGATAATAAGTTTTTCAGACAATGTGCTCAATCTATGTTCCCTGGCAGGAATTCAAGGAGGCTGGCTCAAGTGTCAGCTCCCTGAGCCAGAATGTGCGGGAAGGAATACCTACAATTATTGGCACAAGTTATAAGACAGTTGACAATGGCTGGTTCCAAGACAGGATACCCACAATCTGAGTTGGAGAATCATATTTGGAGCTTAAGTGTGTTGACAGATCCAGTATACTCAGAAGTAGGATTTAGTGGCTAGAGAGCAGATCCAAAAGAAAAGAACAAAGAACACGGGACTGAAATAAAAGAAGGAGGGAAAGCTGGGCAGATTACTAAGATGAGATGGTGGCAGGTTTTTGAGTTTCTCAGGAATGAAGAGCATGACTGAGTTGAGCTCACTGGAAGAGCCAGACACAGAACCAAAATAATGCACTCTCTGCAGCCTAGTGGAAAATTCCTAATCTGATAATTATTTACGAAGTGTTTACTTTGGCTACATACTTAAGGGCTCACCCTTAAAATGCTTACACTCTGTAAAGAAATGTAAATTGTGTACCTATTGCTAAATCACAAGAGGGTATGAGTTAAGTACCACAGAAGTAGTAGAAATAGCATACTCTAGTCATTCAGAGGGATAAGAGAGCTGAACTTTGAAACCATAGGTTTTTGAAGAGAAAAGCATCACGTTTTTGTGAAGATTTACCTGGAGGCAGAATATAAAACAGATCAGAGATGAAGTGACTGAGACACAAAGATCAGTGAGGAGATTATGGTAATAGTTCACACAGGGGCAAAGAAGGTTTAGTATAAGTCTTGGCAATAAATATATTATTTTGAACTTACCTACTTATCTCTTTAGATATTTTTATTTAAGATATAGTATCAAAGGTAAAGTACTTAAAATTTTTTTTTTTCTTTTCCATTATGGTTTATTACAGGATATCAAATATAGTTTCCTATGCTACACAGTAGGGCTTTGTTATTTATCTATCCTATATATAATAATTTTCATCCGTGAATCCCAAACTCCTCGCCCACCCCTCCCTGCTGCTGCTGCTGCTAAGTCGCTTCAGTCATGTCTGACTCTGTGCGACCCCATAGATGGCAGCCCACCAGGCTCCCCCGTCCCTGGGATTCTCCAGGCAAGAACACTGGAGTGGGTTGCCATTTCCTTCTCCAAACCACCCCTCCCTAGCGCCTCTCTATTCCGCACTCTCCCACCCCCGCTTGGCAACCGCAAGTCTATTCTCTATGTCTGTGAGTCTGCTTCTGTCTGGTAGATAAGTTCATTTGTGGTCTTATTTTAGAGTCCACCTATTAGTGATATCATATGGTATTTGCTTTTCTCTTTGTGACTTACTTCACTCAGTATGATAATCTCTAGGTCCATCCATGCTGCTGCTAATGGCATTATTTCATTTTTTATGGCTGAGTAGTATCCTATTCAGAGAAGGCAATGGCACCTCACTCCAGTACTTTGCTTGGAAAATCCCATGGATGGAGGAGCCTGGTGGGCTGCAGTCCGTGGGGTCGCTAAGAGTCGGGCACGACTGAGTGACTTCACTTTCACTTTCATGCATTGGAGAAGGAAATAGCAACCCACTCCAGTGTTCTTGTCTGGAGAATCCCAGGGACGGGGGAGCCTGGTGGCTGCCATCTATGGGGTCACACAGAGTCGGACACGACTGAAGTGA
Organism: Tragelaphus eurycerus; assembly: GCA_935064755.1. Lineage (NCBI taxonomy): Eukaryota > Metazoa > Chordata > Mammalia > Artiodactyla > Bovidae > Tragelaphus > Tragelaphus eurycerus. Next base: position 24,052,606 of record CAKXYN010000023.1, read on the forward strand.
CTTAGCAGCAGCAGTATCCTATTGTATTTATGTGTGATATCTTCTTTATCCATTCATCTGTTGATGGACACTTAGGTTGATTCCATGTCTTGTGTACTGTAAATAGTGCTGCTCTGAACATAGGGGTGCATGTAACAATAACGTATTTAGCTTATGAAATCCATACTCAACTGAATGTCCTTTGAGCCATCTCTCTTCATACACTGTTTTAGCTTGGTTCATAGGGTCCGGAAGTGAGAAGGAAGGTTCTAAATAAGAAAGAACATTATTTATTGGAGGAGACAGTATGATAACATATTTGTGCCTACAGGAGCTTTGGAACCAGATACAATTGAGTTCAAATTGATTTGCCAGTTTGTAATCTGGAGCAAATTACTTTCAAGTTCTCTGAACCTTTGTTTCCTCATTTATAACTTGGAATAATAATATTTCCCTGGTGGTGATAAGGTAGGATTTAAATGAGGCTGAAGAGAGTCCCTTGGACTGCAAGGAGATCCAACCAGTCCATTCTAAAGGAGATCAGCCCTGGGTGTTCTTTGGAAGGAATGATGCTAAAGCTGAAACTCCAGTACTTTGGCCACCTCGTGCAGAGTTGACTCATTGGAAAAGACTCTGATGCTGGGAGGGATTGGAGGCAGCAGGAGAAGGGGACGACAGAGGATGAGATGGCTCGATGGCATCACCAAGTAGATGGATGTGAGTTTGAGTGAACTCCGGGAGATGGTGATGGACAGGGAGGCCTGGCATGCTGCGATTCATGGGGTCGCAAAGAGTCGGACACGACTGAGCGACTGAACTGAACTGAGTAGCTATCTTTCCCAACAGCCAACAGTCTAGAAAATAACCTACTGTGACTTCAGGACTGTTATAACATCACAGCTCTGCCATATTCCGTGATAATAATGGCAGATTATCTAAACTACATGTATTCTGAATATGTGATACACAGTTGAAGCCTTCATTAAAAACACTTATTATGTCCATCTATTTCACGTTACGAATACTAGTTTTAAATTACAGTGTATTCCTCATTTTTATACTTGAAATTAAAACTTGGCAAATTAATTTAACATATATATCAACACAAAATTATCTTTAAATCCATATTATATTTCTTGGTTCATAGCTCTAACACTTCAGAAAATTGCTTGGAAATACCAGATACAAAAGTGCGTGCTCATATTTGTACCTTACTGAAGCACTTTCTTTCACGTGTGCCTGTGTGTACACGTGTGAGTGCACATAGTTTTAATGATTAGATCTAAGAGATGCCTGACGATAATTAGACCCCAGAGAATGTGGAAGAGGATTACCTGTTTCTCCTTTGCTTTCATGTGACTAAGCCCAATCAAAAGGATAATAACCCTGAAAACACTTTGATGCAGACTTTAGGCTTTGAGAGAGGAGGGGGACATATAAAAGTCAGGAAAGGTTCAGGAATAGAATTGTTGGTCTCTGACCCATGACGACTGAAGAGAACAGGAAGCTAGGGAGGTCAGCAGTCTCATTGGGTGTCCAGTGTTCTTCATTAAGGAATATTTATTAATTATTCTTCTTTCCCTGTCCCCAAACCTAGCTCTGAATGTCAGTAGTGCCTGTGTATGTACAAAGACAAAAACTCTCAGATTAATATCCATCTGGACCCCTAAACTGTTTGTTTTTGCAAGACAGTGTTAGGATTCATCTAGGAAACACACAAAAATTACCTATAAGAACCTACAGTTTCTTAACAAAGATCAAAATTCCCTCTTCTCTGCAAAGAATGAGGAAAAATCCAACATGTAAAGATAAATTGGACGATAAGTTAGCGAAAATAATTAAAAAAGAAAAAAGACTTGTTGATATAGAGAACATATTACTAGTGACTAGTGAGGAGGTGGGAGGAGGAGCAATTTAGGGGTGGGGGAAAGAAGGTATAAACTATCAGTGGGACATGGGATCAAGGATATATTGTACAACAGAAGGAATGTGGCAATATTTTGTAATAATCATAAATGGAAAGTAACCATTAAAATTATATAAATAATAATTTTTAAAAAATTGAACCAACTAATCACTACCTCCTGTAATTCTGAAGTAGCATAAATGATATCTGCTACATGTGTAATATCACACGAACATATCTATGACTTATTTTGCTAGCATCACAGTGACTGCTATTATTTATAGCGGTTTGTCATCCGAATTCCAATGCGAACAAAATTTTCTATTTTAGTTTGACCTTAGTAAAAATAATTTCCCCAACCAACAAATAAACAAATAAGAGTAAGTCAAAGAAAGCTTCAGTTAGGATGTTAACATGTTGGTTTCCAGCCCCCCACCCCCACCCCCACCTGGATAAGTATCTTCCAGATCCACTGGGTCCAGTTCAAGGAGTCAATATGGAGAATGACAACAGATGGAATGCCTGGCTTATTCAACAGCTCACTGAACGCCAGGGATGAAGTTTAATGATCTGTGACTTTACCAGGTACAGACCACCTAGTCGCATGCCTTTGATTAGCCTGGCCAGGAGAAGTAACCTCCTGAACCCTGAGTAGATGTGGCAGACAGAAACGTAAACATCACCCGAAGCAGCCAAGTCATAAGCATTAACCTTTAACAAATATTTATTGAATATCTGGCAGCCTCCACGCTCTTATTCCAGGAGGACCTGGCAAACTCAAGAAGGGAGAAAGAGAGACAAGCATGTGACCGATCTTAGTTTATTTTCACAAGCGCTGCACAAAGGAACAAAGAACCCAGAGAACACATAAAAAGAAAACAAAGCAATATACTCCTCCTGGAGAGTTTTAGGAGCCTGGAAGTACTCACAGAGGTGGTGAGCGCTTTAGGAAGGAAAGAAAGTCACCAGGCGGAGCAAAGGAGGGAGGGCATTTGATACGAGACTGGGAACAGCAGACACGGTGGCAGCAAGTAGCCCAGGGGATGTCCATGGGTGGAATACGACGTGTGGTTTAGTGGGGGATTAGAAGGTGAGATTGTATCTATAGGAGATGAGGGATTTTCACTAAACTTACTGGGATAACTATTTCATGGTGTATACAAGTCAAATCATTACACTGCACACTTTGAATTGAAAGAGTGTTATATGGTAATTATGGGGCTTCCCTAGTAGCTCAGATGGTAAAGAATCTTCCTATCAATGCAGAAGACCCGAGTTCAATCCTTGGGTTGGGAAGGGAATGGCTACCCACTCCAGTATTCTTGCCTGCAGAATCCTGTGGACAGAAGAACCCAGCAAGCAACAGTCCATGGGATTGCAAAGAATTGGACATGAATGATGACAATTATATCTCAATAAAGCTGGAAGTAAAAAAATGGGTGATATCATAGTCTTGTTCTGGAGGAATCTGAGTGCCACATTAAGAAATTTGAGCTTTATTCTGTATTATGAAATCATTGACTTGTTCTTTCAAAGTATTACTCCATCTGATAAATCTGTAACCAGAGTACAAAGGCCACCCCACTGTGACCTCCTGGTGGTGTTGTGATTACTCAGAAAGGTGGTCTCCATCACCTTTGAGGGGTTGTTCACTTCAGTTCAGTTCAGTCGCTCAGTCGTGTCCAACTCTTTGCGACCCCATGAACCGCAGCAGGGCCAGGTCTCCCTGTCCATCACCAGCTCCCAGAGTTCACACAAACTCATGTCCATCGAGTCGGTGATGCCACCCAGCCATCTCATCCTCTGTCATCCCCTTTTCCTCCTGCCCTCAATCTTTCCCAACATCAGGGTCTTTTCAAATGAGTCAACTCTTCACATGAGGTGGCCAAAATATTGGAGTTTCAGCTTCAACATCAGTCCTTCCAATGAACACCCAGGACTGATCTCCTTTAGGATGGACTGGTTGGATCTCCTTGAAGTCCAAGGGACTCTCAAGAGTCTTCTCCAACACCACAGTTCAAAAGCATCAATTCTTCGGCGCTCAGCCTTCTTCACAGTTCAGCTCTCACATCCATACCTGAGCACTTGAAAAACCATAGCCTTGACTTGACGGAACTTTGTTGGCAAAGTAATGTCTCTGCTTTTGAATATGCTATCTAGGTTGGTCATAACTTTCCTTCCAAGGAATAAGCGTCTTTTAATTTCATGGCTGCAGTCACCATCTGCAGTGATTTTGGAGCCCAGAAAAACGAAGTCTGACACTGTTTCTACTGTTTCCTCATCTATTTGGCATGAAGTGATGGGATTGGATGCCATGATCTTCATTTTCTGAATGTTGAGCTTTTAGCCAACTTTTTCACTCTCCTCTTTCACTTTCATCAAGAGGCTCTTTAGCTCTTCTTCACTTTCTGCCATAAGGATGGTGTCATCTGCATATCTGTTATTGATATTTCTCCCGGCAATCTTGATTCCAACTTGTGTTTTTTCCAGTCTAGCATTTCTCATGATGTACTCTGCATAGAAGTTAAATAAGCAGGGTGACAGTATACAGCCTTGACGTACTCCCTTTCCTATTTGGAACCAGTCTTCTGTTCCATGTCCAGTTCAAACTGTTGCTTCCTGACCTGCATACAGGTTTCTCAAGAGGCAGGTCATGTGGTCTGGTATTCCCATCTCTTGAAGAATTTTCCACAGTTTATTGTGATCCACATAGTCAATAAAGCAGAAATAGATGTTTTTCTAGAACTCTCTTGTTTTTTCAATAAGATCTGGCAAGCATCTGTACTCCTAATGCCTTTTCCCCATTGAAATGTGTTTTCCTTCCTTCTTTTTTTCCATTTCTTCCCTCTCTTCCCCTCCTTTCTCCCTTTAATCCCAAGCTTCTTGTTGTTTGTTGTTCAGTTGCTCAGTTGTGTCTGACCCTTTGTGACTTAATGGACTGCAGCACCCAGGCTCCCCTGTCCTTCACCGTCTCTTGGAGCTTGCTCAGATTCATGTCCATTGAGTCAGTGATGCCATCCAACCATCTTGTCCTGTCGTTCCCTTCTCCTGCTTTCAATCTTTCCCAGCATCAGGGTCTATTCCTATGAGTCAGCTCTTCACCATTAGGTAGTGAAAGTATTGGAGCTTCAGCTTTAGCATCAATCATTTCAATGAATGTTCAGGGTTGATTTCCTTTAGGATTGACTGGTTTGACCTCCTTGCTGTCCAAGGGACTCTCAAGAGTCTTTTTCAATCCCACAGTTCAAAAGCATCAATTATTTGGTTCTCAGCCTTCTTTGTGGCCCAACTCTCACATCTATACATGACTACTGGAAAAACCATAACTTTGACTAGATGGACCTTTGTCAGCAAAGTGATGTCCCTGCTTTTTAATATGCTATATAGGTTTGTCATAGCTTTTCTTCCAAGGAGCAAGCATCTTTTAATTTTAATCACAAGCTAGACTCCTCCAAATCCCAGGACCCTTGGGTGTGTGTGTGTGTGTGTGTGTGTGTGTGTGTGAGTGTATTTGTGTGTATGTATTTCAGAAGAGGAACCTGGCAGTTGGGTGGTGGGAGAATCTCAGAGCCCAGGGAGATCACTTGACCTCTTTGATCCTCCTTTCTGGTTAATAAATCAGGATGGAGGGATAATCAGAAGAGATAACCTACCTCTAAGAGTTCTTATGAAATTCTTTCACCTGAACAAAACTCAACAGTGAAATAAACCTGCTACCAAAGTAGTAATGAGGGAACATTAGTGTCTCATAGAACAAAAGTCAGTTGTCATCTGCTGAGTGTGAGAGACTTGGAGGCCGTAGTGAATGATCAGCAGAGCCTTCCAAAGAAACATTTTAAAGCTAAAAATGAGGGGCCTCCAAATACTTGGTGAAGTCTCTGAAATGATACTGCCTAGCTTTCTCAGGACCTGTCCTCCATCCTACAAGGATGTTATCAGTTAATTCCTGCAGATGTGCTAAGTGGTGATACCGGGGAGGTTTATCTCTTAATGAGGAACTCTTAAACATCAAAAAACCTTTAAGATCAGAAGAAATAATGAGCCGATGGAGTGAATCCAGGCATGGTGACAAGCATGAGATGGATGCTTGAGGAGCTTTTGTATAATACCACTAAATTTACATGCTGAGCAGGGCTCCTAATCTGTGGACTTGTAAAACACGACCCCTGCGGCCACTGCAGTCAGAGCTCTGCAGGATGAGGTGGGGCATCAGAGAACAGATTATTGAATTAGCCAATATCTGCACTTACCCACAAAAACCTCAAAGGTTTCATGGGAGGACAAACATATTATTTAAAAATTAACTTTGAAGCTTGCAAATGAAAGCAGGCTGCTATTTTCCTGTGTGGAGCGGGGAAGAGCAGGGAGGAGTGAGCCTGTAGCAGGAGTCCAGGACTAGGCAATGGAGACTTTCCTTTCTATAGGGTGGTGTTAGTTGCTCAGTCATACATGACTCTTTGTGACCCCACGGACTGTAGCTTCTCCAGGCGAGAATACTGGAGTGGGTAGTCATTCCCTTCTCCAAGGAATCTTCCTGACCCAAGGATTGAACCCAGGTCTCCCGAATCACAAGCAGATTCTGTACCTCTGAGACACGAAGGAAACCCTTCACAGGGCAGTGACTGGACAAAGATTCACTCACACCTTACAGCCCAGGTACCTCTAACACAGTCAGTTCACATCAGATTTGCCTGCTTCTGGCAAAAATGACCAGGGCACTAAAAAATAATGAAATCTCATTATAAAAAAAGGCAATATGCAGTGGTGTCTAGGCCATTTGCTTCAGCACAAAATAAAAATGCATTAGTTCGATGGCCTTCAGGTGAACACAGAAGAGACCGTCATCCCTTCCCTGGTTTTCCTGCCCCACACAGGATAGTTCATGGGGGAAAATGTTGTACTGAAAAGTCTCCTTATATTTTTTCTACATTTGAGGAAGGAAAAAAAAAAAAAGAAGGAAATTTAGTTTCAGATAGTCACAGAAGTATCATTTAGCTGTGGCTGAATAACAGGCACCCTCAGAAATGAGTGACTTAAGAGAACAACTATTTGTTTAGTTCGTGGATGCTGTGAGTCAGCAGTTTGGGCTCATCTAGATGGTCCTTCCTGAGAAGGCAATGGCACCCTACTCCAGTACTCTTGCCTGGAAAATCCCATGGACGGAGGAGCCTGGTGGGCTGCAGTCCATGGGGTTGCTAAGAGTTGGACACGACTGAGGAATTTCACTTTCACTTTCCTGCATTGGAGAAGGAAATGGCAACCCACTTCAATGTTCTTGCCTGGAGAATCCCAGGGACGGGGGAGCCTGGTGGGCTGCTGTCTATGGGGTCGCACAGTCGGACACAACTAAAGCGACTTAGCAGCAGCAGCAGCAGCAGCAGCAGATGGTCCTTCTGGCCTTGACTGGGCTCACCTGTGTGTCTGTGGGCAGCTAGCTTCTAGGGGCTGGCTGCTAGGCAGGGAGACAGAGGCAGCAGCAGAATGCCGGGCAGACATGTAAGGAGGAGAAGGAACTGTATCCACTTTCACAATCTAATGCAGATACAATGCTGTACCTTGGGCTTCCTTGGTGGCTCAGATGAAAGAATCTGCCTGCAATGCAGAAGACCCAGGTTTGATCCTTGGGTTGTTTAGATCACCTGGAGAAGGAAATGGCAACCCATTCTAGTATTCTTGCCTGGAGAATCCCATGGACACTACAGTCCATGGGGTCACAAAGAATTGGACATGACTGAGCAACTAACACTTGCACTTTTCATACTATACCTAGACACAGAATAAATATATTGAAGGAGGAAAAGAAAAGAGTAGCTTGGGCATTACAGCTACTTCTTTATTATTGCTCTATTGCAACAGAATCAGTTCTGAAATAAGTTTTATGTAGTTTCTTTTACCATTCTCAATTCATCTTAGTGTGTAATAGTACATAAAGTTATATACAGTCAGCAGAGACTATTATATAAAATCATAATTTTAGTTTGTTTGGTTTGCCTTCTGTCTAAGGCTTTTTTACCTTCCTACTATCTTTGGATCACCTTCACCTGGAGTCACAGTTGGACCATCACTGGAGGGAAAACAAAGATCACATTAAAGACTCACCTTCATGACAGCAATGGAGTAATTCACTTACTGCTCAGAAAACAGAAATGATTTCCCTAGAGTCAGTTACATTGGAAACTTGTTGGGACCCCAATTTCTTGAGTGTTGGTTTAATACTCTATTCTTTAAACCATTAGCTCAGTTGGTAAAGAATCTGCCTGCAATGCAGGAGACCCCGGTTTGATTCCTGGGTTGGGAAGATTCCCTGGAGAAGGGATAGGCTACCCACTCCAGTATTCTTGGGCTTCCTTTGTCGATCAGCTGGTAAAGAATCCACCTGCAATGGAGGAGACCTGGGTTCAATCCCTGGGTTGGGAAGATCCCCTGGAGAAGGGAAAGGCTATCCACTCCAATATTCTGGCCTGGAGAATTCCAAGGACTGTGTAGTCCGTGGGGTCGCAAAGAGTCGCACACGACTGAGTGACTTTCACTTAAACCATGCTGATTGGCTGGAATGATTTTTATGAATTCAGTCCAAAGATTTACTTACTTTTGAGATGTCCACAGTGCTCAAGGACATAATGTTCTGCCTAGAGAAGTTCTCTGCTGGAATCAACAAAGCCAGCCAATAGATCAGGACCAACTTACTGTGCTAGGCTATTTGCTTCTTCCAGTGGCTTTCGTCCCTCCTCTTTGCTGATGGCTGGAAGTTCTAGGGATTTCTAGGGATGGGGGCACTGCAGCTGGCCACAGTGGTCATGCCTCTTCTCTGCTGGCAGTAGCACTTAGAATTAGTTTGCTGCTGCTGCTGCTAAGTCGCTTCAGTCGTGTCCGACTCTGTGCGACCCCAGACAGCAGCCCAACCAGGCTTCCCTGTCCCTGGGATTCTCAAGGCAAGAACATTGGAGTGGGTTGCCATTTCCTTCTCCAATGCATGAAAGCAAAGAGTGAATGTGAAGTCGCTCAGTCATGTCCGACTCTTAGAGACCCCATGGACTGCTGCCCACCAGGCTCCTCCATCCATGGGATTTTCCAGGCAAGATTACTGGAGTAGGGTGCCATTGCCTTCTCAGAAAATTAGTTTAGGCTGCATAAAAAAAGAAAACCTCAAACAACAGTTGTATAAGCATTGTTCTCTTATAAAATTGTTCTCACAGCATGAAAGTTGAGTCAGGCAAACAGGGGCCAGGTAAGCAGTTGCACAAATTCCTCAGAGCCCATTCTGTTTCTAACTGAATCTTTTGCTTATTACTTCTGTCCTCAAGAGCATCGTAAGGTTGCTGAAGCTTCAGCCACCGCGTCTGCTGTCCAAGGCCTAAGGAATGAAGGCAAAAAGAGAACCAGCTTCCTCTAACACTCTACCTGGACATCATATCCAAATTTCTATCTTATTTCTGTTGACCAGTGCTTATTACAAGGCTGTACTTTGTTATAGGGGGTTTCCCTGGTGGCTCAGATGGTAAAGAATCTGCCTGCCAATGCAGGAGATGCAGGTTTGATCCCTGGGTCAGGATGATCCCTGGAGAAGGAAATGGCACTACACTATTCTTACCTGGGAAATCCCATGGACAGAGGAACCTGGCAGGCTACAGTCCATGGGGTCTCAAAAGAGTTGGACATGACTTGGCAACTAAACAACAACAACTTTGTTACAAAGAAACCTGGGAAATAGTCTTTTACTCGAACACATCACCAGCCTCAATAAAAGAAGGGTTTTAAATGCACCATGTTTTAAAACTAAAGACATTATTTCACAAGCTTTCAGAACCAAATCTCCCTTTTCTCTCTTACTTTCTGCTTCCCATGTGGGATGTTCTAAAATTTCATGGCACGTCCTTCAGGAAACGCTACATATAATGAAGAGATAATTTAATTCTATGAGTGCACTCCCCAAAGGTCACTGGTATTAGTGTCACATGTGCGAAGTGATGACATGCTGAGTTGGCTTTTATGGACACATTTTGTCTTAATTCAGTAATTTTATATCTATGAAAGTAAGGTCTGGATACACATTGAAAATAAAAAATTTAATTTCTACAATTTAGGGTGAATTTTGCACAGTATAAACTTCCAATTTATATTCCTAATTTGTCCACTTGCAGATGCAAAATTTGGTACCAAAATGATCATATAGGAAAGCAGTTTGATGCTGGCTAAATTAACATCTTTGGGTATCATTAGCCACCTGGTGTTCAGTAGATATGGTTAACTAGCTGGCTTGCAAACAAGAGAAACTTTCGTTCTTTCTTCCCTGATATCATTTCTGGAGGACATTTTTTGTCATAATGGGGCAAAAATAGGGACATTAGAAGAACATCTGAACTCTCCCCCCAAATCACTATATGTTCAAACAATGTCTTAGTGACTGTCAGTAACTTGTTTGACCTCAGCCATTTTTAAAGCTGTTGAAAGTTTTAAACGCATAGGAAATCCGCTGAACATGCTTGTTATGAAATTTTGATTTTCTTTATCAAAAGAACATAAGATTTCTCATTATTTACCTGAAAGAATTGATATTTAATCTTGTCAAGAGGTATTAAGTGTAATTCCCATGATTTCTTGTTCATGCGCATGTCTTTAATTTCCAGAGTAGCTCTTTATAATCATCAGTTGACTCTTATCAGTGACTTTGTAAAAAAACACATACATCAAGTCCATGAAGAAACTATGCTGTGATCACCTGAATATGAGTACGTAATGCAAGCTCAAATGTTGCAGATTTCTTGGTGCATTTTTCTTTCTTAAATCAAGATGGCTCTATATTTATAGAACCAACGTAAAATGCCCAAAATTTGCTTTCCAGAGTTACAGACTACTGGACATACGTGTTCCTGGTGGCTGTCCTGGGACTGCCAGGTGTAACCTTGTATTTGATAGTTTATAAATTAATGATTAGAAATATTAATATTGAAAAAGTTGACTTTGTGATTGTGACTAATACCAGGTATTACTACAGATTGCAGACCATTCTGATTAGAAGGAGTCAGTTTAGTGAGAAAACAGTGAAAAGACAGAGTTAGGAAGCCCTTAGTATTCCTCAGCATTACGCTTGGTTAGCTCAATACTAAATATACACTTTATTATTTGTGTACAAAAGTAACATTGAACCTGTCTAGTGTACCTGGCATCCAACCAGCCCATCCTAAAGGAAATCAGTCCTGGATATTCATTGGAAGGACTGATGCTGAAGCTGAAACTCCAATACTTTGACCACCTGATGCGAAGAATTGATTCATTGGAAAAGACCCTGATGCTGGGAAAGACTGAAGGCAGGAGAAGTGGACGACAGAGGACTAACTGGTTGGATGACATCACTGACTCAATGGATATGAGTTTGAGTAAGCTTCCGGAGTTGCTGATGGACAGAGTAGCCTGGCGCGCTGCAGTCCATGGGGTCGCAGAGTCAGACACGACTGAGCGACTGAACTGAACTGAGTGTACCTGGCAGTGTAGAGGAATTTATGTAGATTTTGCATAAAAGCATATAAGACATAAAACAGTATTAAAATTTAAGGGCATTTGTTCCTAATCACTTCGGATAGCTTGCTGTTGTTGTTCAGTTGCTAAGTTGTGTCTGACCCTTTGTGAGCCCATGGACTGCAACACATCAGGCTTCCCTATCCTTCACTATCTCCTAGAATTTGCTCAAACTCACGTCCATTGATAGTGGGTGATAGTGTCCAACCATCTCATCCTCTCTCACCCGCTTCTCCTCCTGCCCTCAATCTTTCCTAGCATCAGGGTCTTTTTCCAGCAAGTTGGCTCTTCTATCAAGTGGCCAAAGTATTGGCGCTTTGGCTTCCTAGGATAGCTAGGAAGACTATATCATTTTGATTTCTACCAAAGGAAGACTGGAAGAAAGGGAGAGAAGGAGGGAAGGAAAGATGAAAGGATTGGTAATTTGGATTTCATGCCAGTTATAATAAGGTCTTTCCAAGGGAATTATTAATTTAAAAAATGCTCACTATATTCCCCTGCTGAAGTTTGTTAATGACAACTTTGTTGTGATTTTCTATGGCAGCATTTGTAAAATGATATGTTTCACATCAGTTATTTACTCTACCCAACTGCTCAGAAGGGCGACTCTGGAGGCTTTGAAAAGACTCAAGAGGTCCAAGTCTCACTCCAGAGTAACTGAACCCTAATCTGGGAGATTCCCCCAACATGATTTTGTGTCCAGATGACTATAGACCCACCAGACTACAATTCTCACCATTAAAGAATTATTCCAGGTAATCTCATGAATGTTAAGTCATAATATTTATGTCTATTTGAGACACTTTTCATTAGAACAAACTAATATATCTTTTTGAAATAAATGACATGCTTAGGTCGATCACAGGGGAAAAATCTTAAAATATTCCAGTAATTATCCTTATCAGTTTGCACTCCAATTCTCAAAAAATTGAAATGTATATGTAAATCTATGTAAATTATATATCCTTATAATTAGAACCTTGAGGTTCTTTTGGCAAATTTCTCTTAAGCTGTAGCTATGAAACTCTGAATTCTAAAATTGGCCGCAGAAGGAGAATATTTTTCCAATTAGGGTGTTTTCTCTTAACTAAATAATTAAGTAGCTCAGTGGATTTTAACAGACTTTAGGTAAGGAAAGAGAAAAATGGTAATGTCCTCATTAGGGGATAATATGTTCATGCAGGAAAAGAATTCACAAAAATTCAGAGATGAGAGAAACATAAATGAGAATGATTCCTCAAGGATAAGAGCTTTGGACTATGCCATCACTTCAAGCCGGGATGAAATTTTGGCATCTCCATATATTTCACAGAAATCTGAGGGGGTTCATTCTAAGGCAGAATGTACCATTTCAATAAGAAATATAGAGATTAACAAAAAGTGGAAATAAAATGTATTCTTTAGACTGTATTTATTCTTTTTTATACTAAATAAATACATGACCAAATGTATTTGTAGAGTGCATTCATTTAACTTTGATTTTGAATCACTTAAAAGGGTCCAGAATTATTGCAAATATTGTCCATCAAACTTGAGGTGCTTTCCAGTTTCTGTTATCCTTTTGGATCATACTTGCCCTCACTACATTCAGAAACTATAAAAGCTCAGATAATCAACTGTAGGTTTAACTGTTTCACAAAGTTATTTATCAACTGAAAATTATTTTTGGTCCAAAAATTTTGATATCAAAAATGACTTTTAATCTGCCTGTTTAATTTCTGGGATGATTTATTCATCCTAAATGTTCTAAGAAGGCTTGTGGGTTAATTACATAGCTCATCTGGTAGGAATCCCAGAGTTCAGAGGACACAGTTAATTCAGTCTTCAAAGACTATAAAAATAAGATCAACACAAGGAGATAGAAACTAAAAGAACATAAAATGATGCCATATTTTCTTTCTATAAACTTGTCATGGTTCTCTTCCAATGTCACTTGGTGTTTTCCTCATATTTAGGATGAAAAGATAAGACAAAAGCAGAAAACACGCTCAACTAGTTAGTATTAAAAAGTTTCAATGATGTTCCAAAGTGGAAGATTGCACTCATAGAATGCTGATGCCTCACAGTTTATAAACATGCGCCTCAAGACAGAACGACATCTGTTCAATTAACAAAAGTTTTCCTTTGTTGTCTGGTTTCTGGTTCTGCTTCCCCCTAAAAGCTCATGAAAGGGGACAAGAATAGTTATGAGGAGAAACAGATTTTACTCAACAATCCCTGAGCAATATGTATCACATTAAGATATGTCCTCAAGTAAAAAACGAAGTAGACAAATTGGAAGCATTATGAATAAACTGATCAGATTTGAGAATTACAGCCAAGGCTTCCTATTCAACATGGTGGACAGAGCATTTACGTCCACATCGCTATCCACCAAGGTCCCTCTGAAATTATCAAAAAGGTATTTTTATTACTATGCAACTGTAAGTGTACCATCAGTGGCCCAGAAATATTAAGGACTATATGGAGGATGTAAGTAAAAGGTATAAAATTTACAGAGGATCACAAAGAGAAAACTACCTGAAGAAATAAGCCATTACCAAGAAAAATCAGATCTTTGAGGAAAACCAAGAACAAGTAATACACTAAGGTAAATAATCCCAGTAACTGATCTCAGAGAGAATAGAATTGGTTTAATAAACAGAATAGACTCTAAAAGATTGTCACCAGGGTCTCAAAGAAGTTCTAATCCAGGAGATATTAGGGTAAAAATTGAAAAAGCAGTCATTTGCTTATTTATTCATTCACCAATTTGACATTACATTATTACCGCCTCCCACTGCCAGGTACTATTCTAGTCCAAAATGGACTGAGAAGAGACTAGCACCAATCTTCTAATTAGTAACACTAAATGCTAAGTATAGATGAAACTATTCATTCAAAGTTCTGAGGAAAAAAAATACTTTTAGAAAATAAATAGATAGGGTTAATAGCAGATTTGATACCACAAAAGAAAAGGTCAATGAACTTGAAGAAATAGTAATAGAATCGACATAAAATGAAATCCAGAGAATAGAGAAAATTCTTGAAAAAAAAAAAGACAGAGACTCAGTGATCTGTAGGACAATATGCCAGAAAAGAGGATTACAAAAAAACTGGCATTGTAACCATTCCCTGTTTTCAGAAAGTGTAAACTAATGGTGATGGTAAGTTATAGTCTCCTTGGGAAGATTATAAAGATGATGAAAATAAAATAAAGATAGAAGAAAATCTTCTATAATGCAAATGAAGATGATGAAAATAAAATAAAGATAGAAGAAAATCTTCTATAATGCAAATGAAAGCATTTCTATAGGGACAAATTAGATGTTATATGAAACAAAGTTGGGATTTTGGTCACTTTGATCCACAGTATTTAAAGTTGCTCTTTTTACAGAGCTTTGTCAGCTCTAATATGAGACTTTCTTCAACCACAAGCAGCATCAAAACTGCCCCAATAACAACAACAACAAAAAAATGAAAACATTATAAGCGGAATTTAGCGGCCCTAAAGACCGAAGGAGTTGAATTTTCATCATGGTTTCATTTAATCACAGTGATTTTGGTTATGGGGGTCATCCTGCTAAATCAACATTAATAATAACACTTGTCATATCTATTTTTCTCTAGAGTAAAAATTAAGTAGTCTAAATCTATTGAAAGATTTTGAGAAAAATTGATATAAGAGCACAATTCTCAGAATCATATCTATCAGGAATTAGTTTCTAAGATGAAAGACACTTCACTGCCCCAAAACCACTCACTGCTCAATGAAGAAAGCTCACAGTCTGCTTCAGGACAGATTTCCCAAGCATTTTATTGAAAGGGAAAACAACACAGCAAATTGAATTTGACCTTAGGGCCAAAGAAGTTGTTTCTAAAGTTGGCTTACTTGCATTACCACAGTTGAAAGCTTGCTCTCTCACTGAGACCCTCTCCACCCCCACCTTACATTCCACACAGGTCAAATAAAGTCAAATAAATAGCACTTCCCATGGCTCACCATGGTACCCCACAACAGGTTGGCTGGAACAGAACACCCAGAGCCTGTTAGCATGACAACAAACACTGTGTGTTCGTCCCAACTGCTCCCAAGGTCACTCCTCATTGATAATTAAATATATCTTTAAAATATTTTAAAGAAAAGATTTTCTGCTCCTGATCTTTAATACGGTGGAACTCAACTGATGAAACCTGGACATCCTGACAATTGAGAAAGTCATAGGACGCAGGCGGAACCTCTGAAAGGACCCATCTCATCATGGAAATTTGATAGAACATTTGAAGCACAGGAATGTTTCATTTCAAACTGTTGAACTGTAGCATCTGGAGTTCAGAACAGATGGTATGAACACCCTGGTCATAGAACACCTCTAATGAGATTTCAACGGACTTACCTGTCACCTCTCCATCTCCTGCCCAGCATCATTCACGGTAAATAAAGCCACTAGAAACCCTTGTCCTTAGCTACCTCTGCCGTGCAAATCTCCTAGCAGTTGGAAGCTTCTGGAAGGAATATGTGGAGATCAAGTGGAATATTTGCTGATATTGCTGCTGCTAAGTCGCTTCAGTCGTGTCCGACTCTGTGCGATCCCATAGACAGCAGCCCACCAGGCTCCTCCATCCCCGGGATTCTCCAGGCAAGAACACTGGAGTGGGTTGCCATTTCCTTCTCCAATGCATGAAAGTGAAAAGTAAAAGTGAAGTCGCACAGTCGTGTCCGACTCTTAGCGATCCCATGGACTGGAGCCTACCAGGCTCCTCCATCCATGGGATTTTCCAGGCAAGAGTACTGGGGTGGGGTGCCATTGCCTTCCCCGATTACGTCTCTTATTACTAGATTCCAAACCTTTCCATCAATGAGTCAGAGAAGAAAAATCTAAGATAGGGCAGCGTGCTTCTATGTGATCATGTCAGTATTTGACCTCCCCAAGTATTCCACAAGGAAATCAACAGAAATTGGAGAGATTTATTGTGGATATATTCCTGAAGAAATCATTACTTGAATGTCTTGGAAGACAGGGTCTGCAAATGCATTATACTTTGGTGCAGATTTCTTTTCCCTTTTTATCTTTTATTTTATTTCTTCTTGTTTGTTTCTTTGGCTGGTCGTTTGGTTGAAGACTGCTTGTCTCTTTCATAATCCTGAGTTTCAAGGCATAGTCATAGTGGGTATGCTTTTCATTTTTGTGCATATAAAATTATAACACTGAATTTGCTTATATTAAATATATATATATATATATATATATATATATTTTTTTTTTTTTTTTTGACTGTGCTGTGTGACTTGCAGGATCTTTGTCTCACAACCAGGGGTCAAATCCAGGCACTAGGCAGTGAAAGGGTGGGGTCCTAGTCATTGGACCACAGGATAATTCCCTCTATTTTCTCTTTCTAAATATTGGATGCAAATTTCATGTTATATTTTTATATTATATTTGTATTAATTTCAGAAAAGATAGCTCAAGAACTTTTATTGATAGATGACATGTTGAAAGTAAGTGTTATTTTTACATTTGTAAAAAGAAAAATCCTTTTTAAAAATGAAAAGCCTTGATGTAGTCCATTCCTTTTTTACTGGCTGCTCACAGAGCAAGTCACCTGAGGAGTTACATTGCCCTGGCATCAGACTGGAGATTGAACCTGTGATGATGGTACTGAGTTCACGGAGATATCTGAGAGTGTTAATTGAGAGAGGGTTTGGGCCTGATATCTGTGGATAAATGGAGGTGAGCAATGCTTAAAACTCAGCTCTAAATAGAAAGCAGTGTCTGACTCTTTGTGACCCCTTGGACTGTAGTTGGTGATGGACAGGGAGGCCTGGCATCCTGCAGTCCACGAGGTCGCAAAGAGTTGGACACGACTGAGCCACTGAACTGAACTGGACTATAGTCTGTGGAATTCTCCAGGCCAGAATACTGGAGTGGGTTCCTTCTCCAGAGGATCTTCCCAACCCAGGGACTGAACCCAGGTCTTCCACATGGCAGGCAGATTCTTTACCAGCTGAGCCACAAGGGAAGCCCAAGGATACTGGAGTGGGTAGCCTATCCCTTCTCCAGTGGATATTCCTGACCCAGGAATCAAACTGGGGTCTCCTGCACTGCAGGTGGATTCTTTACCAACTGAGCTATCAGGGAAGCCCTTAAATAGGAAGTAAGATGACCTGAATGTGTACAAAGCTTGAAGCAGGAACTGGAAATGGTCTTTTAACTAAATTCGCAAAATTCTTGTATTTTCTTGCCCTTGACTTTCTGCTCTATACACAGAAAAATGTTCAGTTATTTGCAGTTTCTGATTCCTCAGCCTCTCAATAATTAAAGTTTTATATATCTGTCTGCAAAGACAGACAGCAGGTTCACTGCCGTGTGATGTTTCATTTGATGGCTGTGTGTTTAGGAACATCAAAGCATGTTTTTGATGCGTGCTTCAGTCTAGATGGATGTTGTGGTCAGATATAGCTATTCCCAGCTCTGCAGAAGGGAGCGGTGGTTGAAGCAGAGCTCAGAAAATCACTAGAGTTGGAGACTCCCCAAATTAAAATAATAAGTATGTTGGGATTCAAGTTTAAACTGAAGAGAGAGAGAGATTTGTCTGAGAAAATATAACACCCTGTAATATCTATAATCCTGTGAGATGGTACCATTTAATTTTTCAATTTAATGAGGAAGAAATGAACGCTCAGTCTCAAGTCAAATAAAAAGACTTTAAAAACCAGACTGTATCCTGAAACTCTGTGAGCCTGACCGGAATTGCTGGTTCCAACCACTGTAGTGGAAGTTCTGACAGAGTTCCTGTGATGAACTTCCAGTGCAAGGGTTTCAATTTTATTCTAGAGACGTGCTAGGGTTGAAACCCGACAAACAGGTTCCCACTTCTGTAGACGTGGAAAACATGAACGGGAAACAGCCAGCCATGATCTTGTACACACTTTGCAGTTTCTTTGTTTCTCTATAGGAAGACTGGGGTGTTTGCATTTTCACATAGGCAGGCATCTTCTGTTCTTTGGTTCAGATTTTGATGGATTCGCTCAGTGTCAAGCCCATTCTATTGGGAAGGAGATTAATTTATGATATTAAATTAGAGTTTAATTTAGATATTAAACTCTAAACAAGGAACCCTTTGTTTAGAGTTCATAGGGTTTTTGCTTTAAAATAATTTCTGATCAGATTATTTTTCTTTTTTCTTTGCTTGCTCCTTCCCATTTTGTTGAAGCTAAAAAGGAACGAGTTTGGACTGTTTATTATTATTTTTTTTAATTTCAGCCTCTGCCCCATTTATGCAAACTCCTCAGCCTTTTCTTTTCTTCTAGTTTTTCCCTAAGAAAAATGAAGCACATCATGCCAAGAGAAATATTTTCTTCACCAAGCATCTTCCAAGAAACTGAGTTTTTGCTCCAAGTTTCTAAATTGTACTTCAAAAATCTCAAGAACCCTCCACATTTTATCTCACCCTTACTTTTGGAAACCTTAGCGCCTTTATCTTTGCCGAAACAGCCGTTTCCAAATGTCAAGTGCGATTTATTCCATTTTAAGTAAAGAATTTCAACTTAATCTATTTTTTTCAAATCTTTATATCTATTGGCCCAAACTATAGCTCTCCCTTGGATAATTCTTAGATGGAAGTGAGCCTTTTCACAGGTTTATCATGTCACTGCTGACCCTAAAGGAATCCTGTCTCCACCTTCCCCTAGCTTTCTATTTAGTTAGTTGAAATCACAGCCTCTAGGTTTCCATTAAATTGTTAACATTTGCTACTAGTGTGTGTTTACCGCATGACATCGGATGTTACAACTGTCAACGGAAAACTTCACAAACTTGGAAAGGTTTGCAAATCCAGGTGCAGGTTTTAAAGGCAAAAGAAGGTTAGATCCATGGATCCTTCTAGAGGGACATAACCTTCTCCACCTCCACCTCCTTTCTTCTCGCTTGGCTAGCCACGGCATGAACTCCTCACAGAGAAAGGGCAGATTAAGGAGAAAAAAAAAATGAAAAATAGAAAAAAAAGGGATGGAAGCCAATCAGGCAACTGTCCAAGGTATGAGATCATTGCTGGGAAAAGGCAGAACTCTAACTTTACAATTAATCACTCCTTGTCCTCACTTATACATTGCTCAGTCTTTGTTTTGAGTCCTGTAGAGGTTAAGAGAGAGAGATGAAATGAATACTTTGTTAAGTGATTCTGCACATCAGATGGTATTCCCCACTGTGTTCTCCCCTGCTCTCTGCTCTCTCCCTCTGCCATCACTGCCATTCAGCAGGGATGGGACAAGACCTGACCATCAATGCCAATGTCATTGCAGGTGCCAACACCCATGAGAGTAAATTTGCATATTTGAGTGGACTGCTGTAGAGAAGGGCTGACTTCTCTGATGGTTGACATCCCTGGGCTGAGTTCACTGCCTCTTGTCCTGTCTTGGTTTCTTTGGTGCGTGCGTCTCAAATTTAGCTACATATACCCTTGGGATATGAAGCGATCTGTAGGATACCTGCGTGCTAAGTCATTTCGGTCATGTCTGACTCTCTGCAATCCAGTGCACTGTAGCCTGCCAGGCTCCTCTGTGCATGGCATTCTCCAGGCACGAATATTAGCATGGGCTGTCATTTCCTCCCAGGGGATCTTTGCAACCCAGGGATCAAACCCAGGCCTCCTGCATGGCAGGCAGACTCTTTACCACTGAGCCATCAGGAAAGCCCAAAAGAGAAAAATATTTACATGCAAATCCCGAGAGCTGCTTCAATTAAATGAATCTTTTTCCTTTTTATTCAGTTTATGGTGGTCTCTGCTCTACTTTATCCCATTATTTCACTTAATTGGCTGTGTTAAAATAGCTCATCATATTTTTTGTGTAAATGCAGTATTGTGAATGGTTTACTGCCTTCTTTTGTGGTCTGGGAACTAATTTCTTTCTCTTTGTTGAAATTAAAAGTAAACTGAAAATATGATCCAAATTAAAAATATTTATACTCAATTTCTTCAGAAATTTGCTTTGTGTAAAGTAAAGTGGCCCAGAGATGGCTGGGCTTTCCTCTCTGCCCGCCCCTACCCCCACTCTCACACAGGCAGAGTGGGAACCATCTGGTACCTGTGGGTGCAGACTCTGCCCCAGGGAGCATGGGTGAGGTCTCTTAGGTGGCTTGACGTGAGAGGCACTGAGATTCAGGGGTAACTGGTGTGACCCTCATTCCCCCTCTGCATGCATGTTAAGTTGCTTCAGTCATATCTGACTCTTTGTGACCCCATGTGGCTCCTCTGTCCATGGGATTCTCCAGGGCAAAAATACTGAAGTGGGTTGCCATTTCCTTCTCCAGGGGATCTTCCCAACCCAGGGATCGAACATGTGTCTCTTATATCTCCTACATTGCAAACAGAATCTTTACTGCTGAGCCACCAGGAAAGCCCATCATTCCTCCTCTACTGATAACCAATTCCTTGGAATTTCAATCAGTCATCCTAAAAGAAAAAGAAGGAAAATAATTACATATATATACAAATATATTGATGTATTTGGGATATACAGGGACCATGGGACTTTGATATGAGAGGGTTCTTGCAACAGTCTTGATCACCCATCTACACCTCCCCTGGCATTTTCCTGTGGACCCTGTGGACTTGGTTGTGCCCCTGCCCCTCGGTTTCAGGAGTAATTCCAGGATTCAGAACCACAATCATGAGGAAAAACATCACCAGACTTTATACAACTCTTTCCCAAGAGAGGTCTCTGGTCAACCACAGACTCTCTCTCTCTCTCCTGCTGACGTTTAATATAACTGCAGAATCTTTCTCAACAAAATCTCTGTTGCTGATTGGAGCTGACGCTCTAAATGAAGTGTATTTGTCATCACTGGCTGGTGTAAGAAGCGCCTCTAGAGGAATCCATTCATGCAAGTAAGTACCGCAGTGTTTGGAGCAGACCCTGCCATGCTCTGCCCATGTGTCCTTGACCTTACAATCTCAGTAAACATTTGCTGGACTCACAGCTTCAAACACCCAGATTTCCTTGCCTAAATTCAGTTCAGTTCAGTTGCTCAGTCGTGTCCATCTCTTTGCCACCCCATGGACTGTAGCACGCCAGGCTTCCCTGTCCATCACCAACTCTCAGAGCTTGCTCAAAGTCATGTCTATCGAGTCAGTGATGCCATCCAACCATCTTATCCTCTGTCATCCCCTTCTCCTGTCTTCAATCTTTCCTAGTAGCAGGATGTTTTCCAGTGAGTCAGTTGTCCGCACCAGGTAGCCAAAGTATTTGAGCCTCAGCTTTAGCATAAGTCCTTCCAATAAATATTCAGGACTGATTTCCTTTAGGATGTACTGGTTTGATCTCCTTGCAGTCCAAGGGACTCTCTCTATAACTAAAGGAACCCACTTTGCCAGCTTCATGTGAAAGGCTAGATATGCTGGGAATTAATAATCGATGACTGGGCTTCTTTCGGGGAAGGCAATGGCACCCCCACCCCAGTACTTTTGCCTGGAAAATCCCATGGATGGAGGAGCCTCGTAGGCTCCAGTCCATGGGGTCGCTAAGAGTCGGACACGACTAAGCGGCTTCACTTTCACTTTTCGCTTTCATGCATTGGAAAAGGAAATGGCAACCCACTCCAGTGTTCTTGCCTGGAGAATCCCAGGGACAGGGGAGCCTGGTGAGCTTCCGTCTATGGGGTCGCACAGAGTCGGACACGACTGAAGCGACTTAGCAGCAGCAGCAGCAGCAGGGCTTCTTTTGGTGGCTCAGTGGTAAAGAATCCACCTGCCAACAGCTTCAATCCCTGATCCAGGAAAATCCCACATGCCGTGGAGCAACTAAATCTATGCGTCACAACTATTGAACCTGTGCTCTAGAGCCCATGTGCTCCGCAACAAGAGAAGGAACTGCGGTGAGAGGCCCTTGCACCGTAACTGGAGAATAGCCCTCACGTGCCGCAACTATAGCAAAGCCCACACAGCAATGAAGACCCAGCATGACCAAAAATAAATAAATTAATTGATTTTTTAAAATGGCTGCATGACTGGTGGGAGCTGGTGTATAAATATCTTGGCTCCCTCACCCCTCAGATGTAACTCCTTCTTTGGGTTTAATCTGGGACCCACATTAAACAGTCATCACTTATATTTTTGCAATGGTAATTTGTTTGTTGATGAAACTTCACTTGCTTCTTTTCATTTTCTGTCTTAATTCTCCACTTCTCTGCTGATGTCTCCTGGAATCACTTCCCACATGCAATCTAATTGTGATCTTTAGTGTGGGGAGGGCAGGGTGTTGGCTTTTGGAGGGACCAAAACTGAGACAATAGCTATTTCAAAAGTCTAAGGAATGAAGTCACTGTGTTAGCCTGAGTTATGCTCAATGTTTATTGTAAGATTAGGACCTTCTGTTGGGAGCTCCTGAGTAGAGCTGGGTGGCATGGGAAGGTGAGAACAGAGTCGGGCTGAAGAAAAGGACAAGGAGGGGAGGCGATTGTTCAAGAAGTTAGTTCTGTGGGAAGCTCAGAAACCTGGGAGGCGATCGGAGCTGTGCAGAGGAGCAATGTGTGGAAAGATGGGAAGCCTGCCACTAACACACTGCCACCTTGGAAACTGTGCAATCTGATTGAAACAGACATCCATACCGGTTCTTTTTGTGCCACACCCCTTTCTTCTTGCCATGCCCCTTTCTTCTTGGGGGATTCGCATTTGTTGTGTTAGTCGCTTAGTTGTGTCCAACTCTTTGCAATCCCATGGACTGTAGACCACCAAGCTCCTCTGATCATGGAATCCTCCAGGCAAGAATACTGGAGTGGGTTGCAATTTCCTCCTCCAGGGGATCTTCCTGACCCAGGGAGCAAACGTGGGTCTCCTGCAAAGCAGACAGATCCTTTACCTTCTGAGACACCAGAGAAGCCCTGGTTAATTCCCACATTCCCTAACTAAAAAGATATGTAGATTGTGTCTTGAAATATGTTAAGTAAACCATTGTACAATGCCTTCAATTTTGAGTAAGAAACCTGGTTTCTCATTTCCTTTGGCAATCTAATTGAATATTTCTCGTGAAAAATCACTTGAGGATAAGCACTTAAAATACATTGCTACCAGCCATGATCCTGAGGCTTCCTTGTTTACCTACATGGAAAGCACATAGATCATGATCAGGGCCCTGTAGCTGTCAAGGGAAAGGGTATTAAGATCATTCTGATTCATTACACTGAATGTGTTTTCATCTTTACTGTAGAAGAAATCACCTGGACTCAAATGATTACTCGAGTCACTAAATCTTTCGACATAAAAATGGTAAAATCTTTTGAAAATAGATGATTTAGTAAGACCAAGATTAAAGTGAGTTCAACAAAAATCAATGGCCATGAGATTTAGTTTGTCTGGTTTCATCATCTTGTCTTTTTTTCAGGGGAGAGGAGCAGATACCAGAAGCTCAGACAGGAAAACCTCAGATGAGAGAAGCTGTTCTCTCATCTCGAAGGATGTGAGGGGGGCACTGTATGGAGAGAACAGGCCAGTGGGAATCAACTCCCCTGAGGACAGTCAACATGGCTACACCACCTGTTGTGTGTATTTACCGCAGTGGGAGTTTTAAGGTGAAGCATGAAGTATGGAGAGACTATGGAAAGCTGTGACAAACCTAGGCGACATATTTTAAAGCAGAGACATCACCTTGCCAACAAAGGTTTATATAGACAAAGCTATGGTTTTTGCAGTAATGATGTATGAATTTGAGAGTTGATCCATAAGGAAGGCTGAGCACCAAAGAATTAATGCTTTCGAATTGTGGTGCTGGAAAAGACTCCTGAGAGTCCCTTGAACTGCAAGAAGATCAAACTAGTCAATTCTAAAGGAAATCACCCCTGATTATTCATTGGAAGGACTGATGCTGAAACTGCAATACTTTGGCCACCTGATACAAAGAGCTGACTCATTGGAAAAGCCCCCCTGATGCTGGGAAAGACTGAGAGCAAAAGGAGAAGGGGGTGATAGAGGATGAGATAGCATCACAGACTCAATAGATATGTATTTGTGTGCACCACAGCTAGAGAGTGAGCCGCAAGGAAAGATCCTGCATGATGCAACGAAGATCCGGTGTGCTGCAAATATAATAAATAAATTTGTGATATGGCATGTGTACTCAGTCATGTCAGCCATGGACTGTAGCCCCCTTGACTCCTCTGTCCATGGAATTTTCCAGCCAGGAATACTGGAGTAGGTTGCCATTTCCTACTCCCGGGGATCTTCCTGACCCAGGGATCGAAACTGTGTCCCCTTCATCAGCAGGCAGATTCTTTACCACTGCACCACTCAGGAAGTCCAATAAATAAATATTTTTTAAAAAGAAAAAAAAAAAGAAGAACCAACATCCGAAGACTGTCAGGAGCTCCATGGTGGCTTTAGCTGTCCACGGACTGTGGCTCTCCTCCTCTCCTTCTCTGTTGTTCCTATGTTGGCTCTGAGCCCTTGGGAACTGCTCTCCTTGTCACTTCTGGATGTGGCGGAAGCAAGGGCGTCTGGTTAAGCCCGCAGCTGTCAGGTGGCTGAGCAGCTGCTGCCCAGGAGGCTGGCCAGGAAGCGCCGGGGCCCCTCAGGAGAGCTGTGTATTTAAGTGGCTTCTACTTGTCAGTCTTTCTCATTGCCTGCGGAAAAACATGGCACTGCTTGTTGCTGAGTCTCTTGGGAACCATCTGGGGGGTTAGGGACATCTCAGTTACCCAGCCAGGCGAGGGAGTGAGGGTATTCTGGTGGCCACATTCCTGGGCTGATGGAAGGAACACTCATCCCTCCGTGGCCCCTCCCCAGCACGGCTGCCTCCCCTCACCTGCACAACTGTTCTGGTTGATGTTTGAGTCATATTTTTACTTCTCTTTCCCCAACCCCATCTCCTCAGTCTTTTGATCAGAGGAAACCACAGTAAGATCATCAAAATGTTTCTAAAGGCCTCCTAAGAGGACACTTTTGATTTGTCCTCCGTGAGTCTGAGGCAGCCGAATCTTCAGAGGAATCAGTGTGATGTCTCCGTAGATAGGGAGAGAACACAGTCTGGGAGGAAAAGCATGGATGAGCAGCCAAGCAGTTGCAGTAATTCTGGAAAACAATGGGGGTTATTGTTAACATAATGAGAAGTTGAAATGTAAATATCAAGTTGCCTACTAATCCCTTTGCCGAGCCTGGTTGAGTAAACAAAATTGAAAAGTTGAAATTATTTCTCCTTTCTCCCTGGTTGAAATCAGAGCTGGAAAGGTGGCCAACAGAAAACTCTAGAATCCATGGAGAAATATGTTGAGTATCTTGGTTTATCGACCAAATCTGCTCTCCAAAACAGAGATTGGGCCTTATCTACAGTAAGATGCTGTTTTCTTTTCTGTGTAATATGGAAACAAAAAGGTTTTCATGGTGACACTTTGGGGGCTCTGGTTTCCCAGTCTTCCACAGTGGGCAAGTGGTGGGGATCAATCTGCGAACGTCCACTGCTGTATACTGAGGCACGGAGGGGAAGCTACCAAGCTGTGTTTTTTTTTTTTCCCAATGCTCAAGGGCTAAGTCCTGTCCAACCCTTGGTGACTCCATGGACTGTAGCCTATCAGGCTCCTCTGTCCATGGAATTTCCCTTTTTTTTTTTTTTTTTAATTTTGCCACACTGTAGCAAATTCCAAATAGTCCTGTGGTTCAATCTTAATTTGTTCTTTCAAATTATTGTTTATTTCGGATTCTCTAAAGAACCTAATAAGCTCAAATTAAGTCAGCACTTTCTAGACTCTAGTTGCCTTTGCTGCTGCTAAGTCGCTTCAGTTGTGTCTGACTCTGTGCGACCCCATAGACGGCAACCCTACCAGGCCCCACCGTCCCTGGGATTCTCTAGACAAGAACACTGGAGTGAGTTGCCATTTCCTCCTCCAATGCATGAAAGTGAAAAGTGAAAGTGAAGTTGCCCAGTCGTGTCCGACTCTTAGCGACCCCATGGACTGCAGCCTACCAGGCTCCTCCGTCCATGGGATTTTCCAGGCAAGAGTACTGGAGTGGGTTGCTAGTTGCCTTTAGACATGTTATAGTTACTGGAAGAAGGCTGAGGCCTGTTTTTTTTTTTTTTTTTTTTTAATTGAGCAAACTCTAGGAGATAGTGGAGAACACAGGAGCCCGGTGTGCTGCAGTCCATGGGGTCGAAAAGAGTCAGACACGACTTGGCAACTGAACAACAATGACGAAGGCAAGCTTTACAAAGCCTCTGGTACAGAGTAAGTGCTCAATAAACAGGCTTTCAGTTCCCTTTTATTCTATCTGATGATTCCTTTCCATCCTCAGTTTCACCTAGGTTTTGATGGTTGTCACTTTTCCTTTTAGAGGTTTAAAATCCCGGCTGCCCTATGACCACAGCCTCTCTGATTGGTGAGGCTTTGGAAGGCTCAGAGGGAAGTTTCTGCAGCCAGGAGATCCAGTTACTCAGATTTCACGATGCCATGTTTACAAAGCATTGTATGTTTTTGTGTTAGCTTGTCACTCAAAAATGCTTTTTTAAAAGGAAGACAAGATTCTGGCCAACCCAAACTACCATGTTATGATTTCTACATGCCAAATCTATTTTCTAACTACAGTTCTGATAGTTTAAAAATAAATCTTGCCCTCAGGAAATTTGTACTTTGGAGATTTCAGAGCACTAAAAACAAAAATGCAGATAAAGTGCGGATGACGATTGCAAACCCAGCAGCAGCACCCTGGCCTCTCTGTGATGCTACGAGAATGTCCCTTGAGGTATTCACCAGGTGACCACCAAGCTGCCACTCTCAGGAGTATTAGACCATTCCAAGGAAGTTTCTTTAATTCCCAGCCTTTATCTGGAAACTATTACAAGCAGTTTCTGAAGACTCTTCATTGTGTGTTATAAACTATATTATTATTCAGTTATTCAAACTTCCTTAGTAACCTCAACTGATATGATAGTAACCATATAACAGAGAATTTGATGGGTGGAAAAGTAATGAATTTTTTTTTTTTTTTTTTGCCTTAAGGGAGCGTTGGGCTGACCTGCATGCAGGCGAGGTGTTTGTACAGGTTCCCAGAGTTTTGCTTTTTAGTGCTTCTCCAAGGAAATGTTTGCATGGAGAAGAAAGTGGCCAATATGCCAAGCATAGTAGCGATCTCAAAGTATGGATATCTAAGGGATGGCTTCCCTGGTGGCTCAGCTGCTAAAGAGTCTGTCTGCAATGCAGGAGACCTGGCTCCAATCCCAGGTTGGGAAGATCTCCTGGAGAAGGGAATGGTTATCCACTCCAGTATTCTGGCCTGGAGAATTCCATGGACAGAGGAGCCTGGCAGGCTATAGTCCATGAGGTTGCAAAGAGTCGGACACAACTGAGCTACTAATCATATAACTCTTACATATTATCTGGTGGCTACCAGTTCTCTAAAAAATACAAATCCTCAAAAAGTCTTTCTTAAGTGACATTGACAAACCGATCTGAAATTTTCAGGATTGTCCCAGAATTTTGGCTGAAGGGTATTCCCCAGTTGGAGTTGTGAAACTACTTACTTTCAACAGCCACACAGTCTATGTTAATAGTTTTATTTTTTTGGCATTTCTGATGCTGATAAAAAAAGATCAAGGTCTCACAGTATGTTGAGTTTGATGTGTTGTGCAAACGAGGTGTGTGACCATTTTCACGGCGAATGTAGAAACGTGCATAAGCTGGGACAGGCTTATTTTATGGGGGATTCATACATGTTTCAGGTTCATCAGCCTTGGGAGTCTATCAGCACGTATCATAAAATATCCTCTGTGAGTACTAATGCCCATCTAATGGTGTGCACAGCCCATGAGGTGATAACATTTATGGTGTGGTATTAGAATAATGTTCAGTGAACAGCTAGATGCATGAAGTTTAATTAGTCAGAGAACCAACTTCCCAAGCTCTAAACAACTTAATTATTTGCTGGCTTTCAGTGTAATCACTGCTTTCCAAGCAATACTTCCTCTAGGCAGAATGTGCAGGTAATATTAACAACAATAAACAGTCCTTTAGGATTTCTGGAGCACTGGTCATCCTGCCCTGATCTGTGGCTCCCTGCCCCTTGCTCCCACCTCTGGCACTCCTGCTCTCAGCTGTGTCCTGTAGGGGTGCACTCAGTCTGGCCACTGTTGACTCCCCATCCCCCCATTCACTCCACAGACATTTATGGAGCATCTTCCACGTGCTCCACGTTCTGTGTGACCCCCATGAAGTTGACAGTGCAGCGCTGGTCCCTTTAAGTCATCCCACCTGACCGCTGCATCTGTGAGCAAGTCTAGGATGCCGCAGGTCTTCAGGGGTCAAGCAGAGAGGGGGTGACCTTGCATTGAGGCTTTGAGCCTGAAACCCCTCGTACTGCAGGCTCAGGTCTGCTCCCAGCCTCCCAGGAGGCAGACCTGGCCAGAGCCAAGAGAAGCTGGCATGAGCTTCTGTCCCAGTTCCCAGGGAGCCAGGCTGCTTTTCCATGTCCGTCTCAGGTCCAGCCTCCTCCACTCTGATCGCTGAGCTGCTGTGGATGCAGGGCCCCGTCCATGATGGGCCAGCTCGCTGCAGACCTTTGCTGCCTCCGTTACACCTGTTCAGTGGGTCGTTTCTTCCCTACAGTTCTCAGTACAACTGTTTGCAGCTCTTAGAGGAAATACTCTGCAGGGTACTGAAAGGTCAATGACATGTCACTGGGTTCTCCTAACCTGTAAGCAGTATATTAAATTTTTTGTAAAGAACTTTTAAAGTCTTTATTCGGTTTGTTACTGTATTGCTCTGTTTCCTGGGGTTTCTTTTGGTTCCGCTGCCCGTGAGATCTTAGCTTCCTGACCAGAACTCCAACCCACAGCCCCTGCACTGGAAGGCGAAATCTTATCCGCTGGACCACCAGGGAAGTCCAGCCTGTAAGCATGTTATACTAACTAAAACAAGCAAGAAGCTCCTTTCCAAGTGGACAGACTAGAAATATGTGGCCCCATCTGGGGCAAATGCCACCATGTGGACGCACAGCAAGGCGGGCATCCCTGGGCTGGAGCTTGCCCCCACCTTCCCAGCACAGGACATGAACCCCACTGTGGGTGGAGTGCTGGATTCTTTTACTGGACTGATTGGGCTCTCTGAGCCTCAGCCATCCCCTCTTCAGCAGGGGCGCCCCCTTGGCCACTCCCATCCGGTCTCAGCTCCCACATCTCCCTTCCCCCAGGGACCCTGCCAGCCCTGCCCACCCTGGCTCTGCAAGCTTTCCTGTGTCCTGGGCCTTCTTTTGCTGCAGCCCACAGCGCATCCTCCTGTGATAGCCAGTCTGTTTGCAGGTTTGCCTCATGCCTACAACAGTGACCCTGCGAAAGCAAGGACCTTATTTTACTTAATTCTGGTCCTGTCTCCTGGCTTTGCCTCACTCTCAGCAGGTGAGCTTGCTTCTGGTTTGAAAACTTGGAAGGAATTAGGGCAAAGCTTCTGTGTGCTGCTTGGACCAAATCCACCCCCACCTGCACCTGTACCGGGCCCCCTGCATCTGTCCTGATGGATGATGCCATGGATCCTGTGCTGATCTGGGGGCCACTCACTCAACTACTCCAGGGTGACCAGTCCCTAGACTGTACCCACCTCATGAAGCATCGTTTTTTCTCTCTATATCATGGTATCCCTATCAGAATAAGAATGTCCTATAACACTTTCCTTATCTTATTAAAAACCATCTCTGGTCTTCCTTGTGGCTCAGTGGTAAAGAATCTACCTGCCCATGCAGGAGACTCAGGATCGTATCTTTGAGTAGCTACTCCCTAGATGATCACTGGATGAATGGATGGATCTTTAGGTTTTTGTTTGATATTGGGCTCACCTTGTAAGACTCATATTTTTGTAAATGCCTGGGGACTGTAGGTAAAATGCCTGAGAAGGTTAGGACTTAGGGAAGGCCTTAGAAAGGATTTCCTTGTCGCTTCTAGTTCATCAGTTTATACAATGACCAGGTACCCTTCCTCAATATTTGAGGGCTGGAGTCAGAGGATGGAGATAGATGCTGCTTGGGGAGGTTGGGTGGGGGGTAGGGTGGGGGGAAGCTGGGACATCCACGCCAGGTGAGATTGGCCAACCTGGCGAGAGGTTTTCTTCCTGGTGAAACGTGGTGAAAAGCCGGCCCAGATCCAGTCCTGGGTTTCTCAAGCGCTGACCTCACCTCTTGGCTGACTTTCATTTCCAGCTCACCTGTAGGTTTGCATTCAGAGCCTCCAGCTCTTCAACAGTAAAGGTGAAAGTCTGAGCAAACTTGGAGTGACAGGGCAAGGTCACCAGTAACTGGAGGAGACAACTCGACTGTAAATAACCCTCAGGTCCACGCCATCTAGAGCACCCAGTGCCACCTCTTTGCCTTGCAACCATGCAGAGGATCAATGTCAAAGACACCCTTAAGAAGCTTAACCAGGAACTGCTCATAAAAGCACCATAAACATTGATGTTTATTAACCTAGGAAGAGTAAATGCTGAGGAGGACTGCATTCAACAAGGCAGAGATATTTTGCAAGCTTACCAAACAGGAGTTGAGTTCCTCTTTGGAGGAATTTGCTTTTTATTTTTCATAAATTTATTCCCTTAGTGATTGTAACCAACTGGTTTCAACAGCACAATGCTATTCTCAACCATCTTACGAGTTTTTTAGAGTAACACAGTAATGCTAGAAAAGACCTGAGGTTTATTTTTTTCAATAATTAATTTATTTTAATTGGAGACTAGTTTACAATATTGTGGTGGTTTTTTACATACATTGACACGAATCAGCCATGGGTGTACATGTGTCCCCCTTCCTGAACCCCCTTCCCATCTTCCTCCCACCCCATCCCTCTGGGTTGTCCCAGAGCACTGGCTTTGAGTGCCCTGAGTATTCTTGCCCAAACCCATTGTAGTTTTATACATAAGGTAACAGGAGCTCAGCAAAATGAAGCAACTTGCCCTGGGGCTGTGAGCAGCACAGTGGGAATCTACTGATTCATCAACCCACTTGCCTGCCCTCATGATGAAACCACACCTAGACACCCCCCAAGCAGCGTCCTCGCACCAGAGCCAAGGTCAGAGTAAAGTTTTCCGCACCTGTCACCTGCCCTCATCACGCCTACCTCCAGCCCTGACTCTCAGAGCCCTGACCATGCCTTGGCCCGAGGCCAACTCTGCCCTCATTTCCTGGCTCCCTTGTTGTTCGATTGCTCAGTCATATCTGCATCTTTCTGACCCCACAGACTGCAGCATTCCAGGCTCCTCTGTCTTTCACTGTCTCCTGGAGTTTACTCAAACTCATGTCCATTGAGTTGGTGATGCCATCCAACCATCCCATCCAATGTTGTCCCCTTCTCTTTATGCCTTCAGTCTTTCCTAGCATCAGGGTCTTTTCCAATGAGTTGAGTTAGCTCTTTGCATCAGATGGCCAAAGTATTGGAGCTTCAGCTTCAGCATCAGTATTTCCAATGCATATTCAGGACTGATTTCCTTTAAGACTGACTGGTTTGATTTCTCTGCTGTCCCAGGGACTCTCAAGAGTCTTCTCCAGCGCCACAATTCAAAAGCTTCAATTCCTGACTCCCTGTCTGAGCACAAAGCCTGGAGTTCAAAGCCTGCCTCCCTAAACCTTGTCCTGGAAAACAACTGCATGTCAGTTTCCCCCCCTGAAACCTGGGGGCTGGTGCTCCTCACCTTGTAGGATTGCTGTGACCTCCATAAGAAACCAAATCAGAGCATTTCCTATAACCTTACAGATAAATGCCAAGTAGGTGCTCTTCTCCAGCATCAAGCCCACTCCTTCATTGTCTAGCCTTCAGCCTTTATTGAGCAAGAAGCATCTCTGATAAAAGAACTCACAGCCCCTGTTTGACCTTGAGCAAGGTGCCAGAGGCTGTTTGGACCCTTAAGCAGAGAGACTTGGTTCTTTTAATCCTGAAGCCTGAAAGGGAGAGGTGGGAAGCTGCCGTGGACCTGCTGGTCACTGATCACCGTCTAAAAGAGGTGATGCCTCCACTTCCACATCTGAAGTTCCATACCCCTCGGTATCCATGGTGATGAAAGGCACGTGGGGTCTCTCCTCTATACCTCCTTGTCCATCCACATCCATCCCTGCACTGTGGTCAGAGAAAGACATAAGACTTTAAAATGGGTGAAAAAGATTACAGGGACTTCCCTGCTGGTCTAGTGGCTAAGACACCACACTCCCCAAGCAGGGGGCTGGAGTTCCATCCCTGGTCGGGGGATTGAGATTCCACATGCCACAACAAAGATCTGGAGCAGCCAAACAAATAATTAAAATAAAGCAAATATTAAAAAGATTACTGGGTTTGTTAGTCATTTTCTGCAGAGAAATAGAACCAATATATGGTATATATTATATATATACACACACGTGTGTGCACGCTGAATTGCTCAGTCATGTCCGACTCTTTGTGACCCCATGGACTGCAGCACACCAGGCTTCCCTGTCCATCATCAACTCCTGGAGCTTTCTCAAACTCATGTCCATCAAGTCGGTGATGCCATCCAGCCATCTCATCCTCTGTCATCCCCTTCTCCTCACGCCTTCAATCTTTCCCAGCATCAGGGTCTTTTTCAGTGAGTCAGTTCTTCACATCAGGTGGCCAAAGTATTGGAGTTTCAGCTTCAGCATCAGTCTTTCCAATGAATATTCAGGACTGATTTCCTTTAGGATTAACTGGTTTGATCTCCTACAGTCCAAGGGACTCTCAAGAGTTTTCTCCAACACCACAGTTCAAAAGCATTGATTCTTCAGCACTCAGCCTTCTTTTCCTGGTGGCTCAGAGGATGAAGAGTCTGTCTGCAATGCAGGAGATCTGGGTTCGATCCCCAGGTCGGGAAGATTCCCTGGAGAAGGAAATGGCAACCCACTCCAGTACTCTTGCCTGGAAAATTCCATGGATA
Source organism: Tragelaphus eurycerus (assembly GCA_935064755.1). Lineage (NCBI taxonomy): Eukaryota > Metazoa > Chordata > Mammalia > Artiodactyla > Bovidae > Tragelaphus > Tragelaphus eurycerus. The sequence continues at coordinate 24,085,864 of CAKXYN010000023.1, forward strand.
AAGGAGCCTGTAGGAATACAGTCCATGGGATCACAAAGAGTCGCACAAGACTGAGCAACTTAATTTCAGCTTTCTTTATAGTCCAACTCTCACATCCATACATGCTGCTGCTAAGTTACTTCAGTCGTGTCAGACTCTGTGCAACCCCATAGATGCCAGCCCACCAGGCTCCCCCGTCCCTGGGCTTCTCCAGGCAAGAACACTGGAGTGGGTTGCCATTTCCTTCTCCAATGCATAAAAGTGAAAAGTGAAAGTGAAGACGCTCATTCATGTCTGACTCTTAGCAACCCCATGGACTGCAGCCTACCAGGCTCCTCCAACCATGGGATTCTCCCTGCAAGAGAACTGGAGTGGATTGTCATTGCCTTCTCCAATCCATACATGACTACTGGAAATACTAAAGCTTTGACTAGATGGACCTTTGTTGGCAAAGTAATGTCTCTGCTTTTTAATATGCTGTCTAGGTCTGTCATAAGTTTTCTTCCAAGGAGCAAGTGTCTTTTAATTTCATGGCTGCAATCACCATCTGCAGAGATTCTGGAGCCCAAGAAAATAAAGTCTCTCACCATATCCATTGTTTCTCCGTCTATTGGCCATGGAGTGATGGGACCGGATGTCATGATCTTCATGTTTTGAATGTTGAGTTTTAAGCCAGCTTTTTCACTCTTCTCTCATTTTCATCAAGAGGCTCTTTAGTTCCTCTTCAGTTTCTGCTATAAGGGTGCTGTCATCTGCATATCTGAGGCTATTGATATTTCTCCCAGCAGTCATGACTCCAGCTTGTGCTTCATCCAGCCCAGCATTCCACATGATATACTCTGCATGTAAGTTAAATAAGCGAGGTGACAATATACAGCCTTGACGTCCTCCTTTCCCAATTTGGAACTAGTCTTTTGTTTCACGTCCGGTTCTAACTGTTGCTTGTTGCTTCTTGACCTGCATACAGATTTCTCAGGAGGCAGGCAAGGTGGTCAGTATTCCCATCCCTTGACGAATTTTCCACAGTTTGTTGTGATCTACACAGTCAGAGGCTTTGATGTAATCACTAAAGCAGAAGTAGATGTTTTTCTGGAACTCTCTTGCTTTTTCGATGATCCAACAAATGTTGGCCATTTGATCTCTGGTTCCTCTGCCTTTTGTAAATCCAGCTTGAGCATCTGGAAGTTCATGGTTCATGTACTGCTGAAGCCTGGCTTGGAGAATTTTGAGCATTACTTTACTAGCGTTTGAGATGAGTGCAATTGTGTGATAGTTTGAACATTCTTTGGCATTGCCTTTCTTTGGGATTGGAATGAAAACTGCCCTTTTCCAGTCCTGTGGCCACTGCTGAGTTTTCCAAATTTGCTGGCATATTGAGTGCAGCACTTTCACAACATTGTCTTTTAGGATTTGAAATAGCTCAAGTATGTCCTACAGCATATAGAAAGTTCCAGGGTTTGAGGAAAATAAATGTAAAATATTTAGATCTTTAATAATGCATAGTACAGATTTTTAGAGTTTCCAGCTTGAATACTTTTTTAAAAAGGAGTTCTTATTTTGAAACTAATGGCCTCTAATGAGTGATATGGTTTAGCTAATGATGATAAATAACAGGCACTAGTCAGAGGAATGTAATCCATACCCAGAATCTTTAGGCTGTCTGTCTGTCTGTTTCCCTGAATTCTCACCCAAACCCCATCCCGAGCTAGGTGCATATCCACAAAGTGCACAGAGATTTTCTGCTCTAATTAACTCCATGCTTTCCACTCTTTATTTATACTAACCCTAGTTCCTTCTCCTGACTCCTCAGAGATATGTGGTCATAGTGTGTTGGTACTACCCTTTTAAAAAAAATAATTTATTTGGTTGCATTGGGTCTTACTTGTGACATGTGAACTCTTGGTTGAGCATGTGGGATCTCAGTTCCTCCACCAGGGATCAAACCTGTGCCCCCTGCATTGGGAGTGTGGAGTCTCAGCTACTGGACCCACCAGGGAAGTCCCCATACTTTCTCTTCATCCACTCTTGCCAAGTTGTGTCCAACCCTTTGCAACCCCATAGACTGTAGCCACCAGGCTCCTCTGTCCATGGGATTTCCCAGACGAGAATACTGAAGTGGGTTGCCATTTCCCTTACCATTCCCCAAATCCACAGTTATAACACAAAATCTGTTTTGTCAGTGCAAAGGAGCATAACTTAGATGAACACATGATTGAGGGAGTGCCAGTCATCACCCTGACATATATCAAATCAGACACACAGGTCATTAGTTTCTGCAACCCAGCCATTTTATAACCATATACTTACAACTTCTAGATGTTATGAAACATTAGGGTTTTTCTGGTGACAACTATTTTTAACTGAGTGGGATTGTCAGCTGATGCCAAGTTGTTGATTTTCAAACAATATCATTGTACATAAATAAAGATCTCTTTCTTAGCACAAGCATATGCCTAAGGAATGTATGGTAGATAAGATAGAAGATTAAACACAAAGCAGATTATCTCTGAAGGATGTTTCAGTTCCCACAGGATAGAATGGAAATTCCTGAAACTTCTAGGGAAAGAGATAAAACAATGTGTTCTCCACTTTGATGGATAGGATGCTAATGTTTTCTCTTCCGGAGCACACATCCCTAAGGAAACAGAAGCACATGGTAACTGGCTGAATTTTTACCTAAGTCGCTGCCTCCTGCTTTAGGCACATGGAGCTCTGGGAGTTCAGATTTGTTTTGGTTACCTATTTGTAGAGGAAATCCTCTTTCCTGAAGATAGGAGTTTGAATGGCCTTGAGAGCTCTCTTTAGTTGCTCCAAAGCTGTGTCATAACACCCCTGTGTTTGCCTATATGACACACACACCTCTGCACACACTCAGACGTGCACACCAAAGGCATGGAGGGGCAGGGGCTAAGGTGAATTATGCTTTGTTTTTTTCCCTTTGTCATCAAGTGTTGCCTGACTCTTTGTGGCTCCATGGACCGTAGCACACGAGGTTCCACTGTCCATGGGATTTCCCCAGCAAGAATACTGGAGTGGGCTGCCAATTCTTTCTCCAAAGGATCTTCCCAACCCAGGGGTCGAACCGAGGTCTCCAGCATCTTCTGCATTGGCAGGCAGATTCTTTATCACTGTGAAAGTGAAAGTCGCTCAGTCGTATCCGACTCTTTGAGACTCCATGAACTATACAGTCCATGGAATTCTCCAGGCCAGAATACTGGAGTAGGTAGCTTTTCTCTTCTCCAGAGGATTTTCCCAACCCTGGGATCAAACCCAGGTCTCCTGCATTGCAGGTGAATTCTTTACCAGTTGAGCCACAAGGGAAGCCCCTGAGCCACCTGGGAAAGACTTATGCTGGGAGATTATAAATGGTATCAGATACCAGGTTCCGAACACCTGCTCATTAATCAAATGAAGGAATGCATGGTTCAACTGTGTAAACAGCTGGACATGGGACAACGCAAGACACAGGCTTGCACACCTGGGAATCCAAGAAGAGGCTGACCTCTTGGGTGAGGGACTTATTTTTGCCTGTAGGACACCCATAGACAGAGGACTGCAGTGGGTTAGTCACCAAGTACAGTTCCTGTGTGCAGAAAATGGTTCCACTCCATCCCTCCCCTCCATTCTCTTCTCCACTTTCTCTGGCGTGTGGGCTTCCAGAGGTTTCCCAAGGCAGGCCTGTTCCTGGCGCATGTTGGTGCTTGTGAGGCGCCTGAGCTGAGCAGCCTTCAGCAAACTGTTGGAGTTCAGAAACAGACAGCCAGAGAATATCCCTCGTTACTTATCTGTGAGCACCAACCCCTCTCTCCACATCTCCTCTAACAGAGGTGGGCAGAAAGAGAGATGCTTGTGGGTTAACAGTATAAGATTAAACAACAACCAGTCACAGTAAGCATCCAGCTATGCTTGGATAACATTGTTCATTGAGAAAGCATATATATATGTATATATATATCAAAGTGAAAATGTTAGACGCTCAGTAGTGTCCGACTCTTTGTGACTCCATGGACTGTAGCCCACCAGGCTCCTCTGTCCATGGGATTCTCCAGGCAAGAATACTGAAGTGGGTTGCCATGTCCTCCTCCAGGGGATCTTTCGGATCCAGGGATCGAACCTGGGTGTCTTGCATTGTAGGCAGATACTTTACATCTGAGCCACCAGGGAAGCCCTTTATATATATATATATATATATATATATATATACATATATATACATATATACTCGTACAAATATATATATATATACACACACACACAAATAGTGCAAGGAACTCTTTGCAAAAGAGACATTAGTCTATAGTATTTTGTTTCAATTGGATGCATTTGAACTCTTCAGCTTTGAAAATCAGAGTCCTATTAACTGTTCAAGACCAAGGCCAAGTGTAGTTTTTCATAGCCCAACCGTGAAGTTACATTAGGAGTCAAGATAACTGTGTAGAAAATACAACAGAATCCTCTTCTATTTGGAATTCCTTTCACATATTACATGATAATAACCGTGTTTTTTTCTTTAGGCTCATGAGTGTTCCCTTTGTCTGAAGCAACGTCTACACCAATGAGTCAACAGCCCAAGAACCCTCCGCCTTCCTGCACCGTCACCTCTCCTTTGTGTGTTCAAGCCACAGCTGCTTTTTCGGATCCGCTTACACTCTTATGTCCACTGAGAAGTGGATTCCAGAATGAAGACATTTCCAGGAGTAATTATTTGCTCAGAAAGTGACTAACGGACCCTTAGTGTGTTCTTTGTATGAAACTGATTCTAGTAGCTGGTGAGCTGCTGGGGCTGAGTAAGTGCAGAGGCCTCAAACAGACACAGATTCCCCGACTGTCAAAGAAGGATGAAGATCTCAAACCCAGGCAACAAAGCAGTTTTTAAAAAGAGAGAGAGAGAGAAAAGAAAAATATTAAATAATAGAAAATAAAGAGAGATATAATTAGTGATGCCACCCTAAGTTTTGGAAATTTTTAATTAAGAAATTGAACGTGGTGATTTCTTCACTAAGCCAACACACATGTGCTGAATACCTCTCTTTACCAGGGGCTCTATCGTGAGCCTGGCATAGAAAGTTCTCCATCTGAAGGATCTCACAGGGTAATAGTCTGGAGATTTACAGCTCAATGCACTAAGTACTATAATCGAGGTCTATACAGGGCCTCTGGGAGACCGGGGGCCAGGCACTAAGTCAGGGTAGGCCAGTCACAGGAAGGCTTTTCAGATGAGGTGATGTTGGAATTCTCAGTAGACAGAACAGAATAAAGAAAGGCAGGCAAAGGGGGAAACAATAAAATGTGATTAAAGATTGAGTAGGCAGTGTGGTGAACGTTGGCTGGTAGTCATAGCTACTCCTGGACTGATAAATTGAGCCATTGAAGGATAAAGTAGGAAAGCAGAGAGAAATGCTTTCTCAATCTGTGCTGGTGAGAGATGCTTTTGTAGCAGTGTGCAGGGCAGATGGAAGAAAAGTGGTGGGGTGCGGGAGGGTGGGGGGCAGATTGCAGGTAGTGAAATATTCCAGGGAACCAACATAAGAGTCTAGACCAAGGGGAGTCTTCAGTCTAGCTGCAAAGGGGAGAAGGTGGATGTGGGGGAGACTTAGGCCGTGGGAATGGGCCACTGTGATGGCCGAGAAGGAGCCCAGGCTTTCAGGCTCTGATCATCTGATGTTTCAGCTGTCCAGCTGTGACTGTGTCCTGTGGACAAGGACATGCCCATCTCACCCCATGATCTGGAGCATCAGAGGGCAACAGGATGGGCTGGAATAGGTCCCCTTCCATTTGGTGTTAGGGCATAGAGGACCCTTCTTGTAGCTGGCACATTGCCACGTAATATACTCAACTGCTTGCTGAATGAGGAAGAAAGAAGCAAGGCTGGCCCTGGGAGAGGTTCAATAAGGACACATAGCTATGTTGTTTTGTCAGCAGCCACCCTGGGTTTTTGTAAAGGCTGAATATGGAAGGAACACTGACATGTCCCTGGGGTGTGGTTCCACCTGGTGATTTCTTTTGTTTTGCCAGAAGAACATTGTGTGGAGGAAAGATCAAAGCCTTAGCAAACAGAGGAGTATAAACTAAAGTCTATAGTTCAGGTGAAAGGTGCGTGGACCGCCTCGTCACTTCCAGTCATTTCTCCCCAAAGCTCACCACGCTGCCTACTCAATCTTTGATCACGTTTTATTGTTTCTCCCTTTTCCTGCCTTTCTTTGTTCTTCACCGCTGTCATTCAGAGGGGACTGTCCCATATCAATTATGTTCTTTGCAGCCAAAGATGGAGAAGCTCTATACAATCAGCAAAAACAAGACCAGGAGCTGACTGTGGCTCAGACCATGAACTCCTTATTGCCAAATTCAGACTTAAATTGAAGAAAGTAGGGAAAACCACTAGACCATTCAGGTATGACCTATATCAAATCCCTTATGATTATACAGTGGAAGTGAGAAATAGATTTAAGGGCCTAGATCTGATAGATAGAGTGCCTGATGAACTATGGAATGAGGTTCGTGACATTGTACAGGAGACAGGGATCAAGACCATCCCCACGGAAAAGAAATGCAAAAAAGCAAAATGGCTGTCTGGGGAGGCCTTGCAAATAGCTATGAAAAGAAGAGAAGCGAAAAGCAAAGGAGAAAAGGAAAGATATAAACATCTGAATGCAGAGTTCCAAAGAATAGCAAGAAGAGATAAGAAAGCTTTCTTCAGCGATCAATGCAAAGAAATAGAGGAAAACAACAGAATGGGAAAGACTAAGGATCTCTTCAAGAAAATCAGAGATACCAAAGGAACATTTCATGCAAAGATGGGCTTGATAAAGGACAGAAATGGTATGGACCTAACGGAAGCAGAAGATATTAAGAAGAGGTGACAAGAATACACAGAAGAACTGTACAAAAAAGAGCTTCACAACCCAGATAATCATGATGGTGTGATCACTGACCTAGAGCCAGACATCCTGGAATGTGAAGTCAAGTGGGCCTTAGAAAGCATCACTACGAACAAAGCTAGTGGAGGTGATGGAATTCCAGTGGAGCTATTCCAAATCCTGAAAGATGATGCTGTGAAAGTGCTACACTCAATATGCCAGCAAATTTGGAAAACTCAGCAGTGGCCACAAGATTGGAAAAGGTCAGTCTTCATCCCAATCCCAAAGAAAGGCAATGCCAAAGAGTGCTCAAACTACCGCACAATTGCACTCATCTCACACGCTAGTAAAGTAATGCTCAAAATTCTCCAAGCCAGGCTTCAGCAATATGTGAACCGTGAACTTTCTGATGTTCAAGCTGGATTTAGAAAAGGCAGAGGAACCAGAGATCAAATTGCCAACATCCGCTGGATCATCGAAAAAGCAAGAGAGTTCCAGAAAAACATCTATTTCTGCTTTATTGACTATGCCAAAGCCTTTGACTGTGTAGATCACAATAAACTGTGGAAAATTCTGAGAGAGATGGGAATACCAGACCACCTGATCTGCCTCTTGAGAAATCTGTATGCAGGTCAGGAAGCAACAGTTAGATCTGGTCATGGAACAACAGACTGGTTCCAAATAGGAAAAGGAGTACGTCAAGGCTGTGTATCGTCACCATGTTTATTTAACTTATATGCAGAGTACATCATGAGAAATGCTGGACTAGAAGAAACACAAGCTGGAATCAAGATTGCTGGGAGAAATATCAATAACCTCAGATATGCAGATGATACCACTCTTACGGCAGAAAGTGAAGAGGAACTCAAAAGCCTCTTGATGAAAGTGAAAGTGGAGAGTGAAAAGGTTGGCTTAAAGCTCAACATTCAGAAAACGAAGATCATGGCATCTGGTCCCATCACTACATGGGAAATAGATGGAGAAACAGTGGAAACAGTGTCAGACTTTGTTTTTCTGGGCTCCAAAATCACTGCAGATGGTGACTGCAGCCATGAAATTAAAAGACTCTTACTCCTTGGAAGGAAAGTTATGACCAACCTAGATGGCATATTCAAAAGCAGAGACATTACTTTGCCAACAAAGGTTCGCCTAGTCAAGGCTATAGTCTTTCCTGTGGTCATGTATAGATGTGAGAGCTGGACTGTGAAGAAGGCTGAGTGCCGAAGAATTGATGCTTTTGAACTGTGGTGTTGGAGAAGACTCTTGAGAGTCCCTTGGACTGCAAGGAGATCCAACCAGTCCATTCTGAAGGAGATCAGCCCTGGGATTTCTTTGGAAGGAATGATGCTAAAGCTGAAACTCCAGTATTTTGGCCACCTCATGCGAAGAGGTGACTCATTGGAGAAGACCCTGATGCTGGGAGGGATTGGGGGCAGGAGGAGAAGGGGACAACAGAGGATGAGATGGCTGGATGGCATCACTGACTCGATGAATGTGAATCTGAGTGACCTCCAAGAGCTGGTGATGGACAGGGAGGCCTGGCGTGCTGCAGTTCATGGGGTCGCAAAGAGTCGGACACGACTGAGCGACTGATCTGATCTGACCTGTCCCATCCTAGAGTCTGTCCCTGTAAGGTTGACCCATTTAGAGTTGTGAATGACAACAAAACACCTATTTCTAGGAGTGGCCAAATAATGGAGCTTTTAACATTGATGTGGAAAGAAGCTTAGAAGTTTCAAATGTGGTTTGTGGCCATAAAATTGCTCATAGATTATGGAAGAGGATGAGGAAACGTACTACCTGGGGACATCTCTGGTGGCCCACTGGTTGGAACTCTGCTTAGATTGCTGGGGGTAGTGCTAGGGCAGAGGGATGGGTTTGATCCCTGATCCAGGAATTAAGATCCTGCTTGCCACAGGGTGCAGTCAAGAAATAAAAAACTGAAAACAAAAAAAAAAGCAACGTAGCACCTCTGGAGTCGTCCTGCCGCGAACAGTGCCCTTCTTATTTGGGTGTTGCACATTGCAATCAGAAAGCATGGAGCCATTTCTGCTGGGAGCTGCTTGCATCCCTCCATCTGCCTGTTGAGTAAATAAGTGTGCTAGTTGCTCAGTTGTGTCTGGCTCTTTTGGACACTATAGACTATAGCCTGCAAGGCTCCCCTGTCCTTGGGATTCTCCAGGTAAGAATACTGGAGTGGTTTGCCATTTCCTTCTCCAGGGATCCAACCCTGGTCTCCTGCATTGTAGGCAGATTCTTTACTGTATGAGCCACCAGTGAAGCCTGTTCAGTAGCTGAAGCCAAACCAAAGGACACAGCTCATTTTCCAAAACAAAATGATTTTCAGAAGGTGTGGAGGAAAGATCAAAGCCTGAGGAAATGGAGGAGCATAAACTGAAATCTACAGTTCAGGTGAAAGATGTCTGGACTGCCTCATCACTTCTAGCCATTTCTCCTGAAAGCCTCCACAACTATGGTTTCCACAAAACACTCCTGTGCTCTTAAAAGCAGACTAGCCTGAAATGTTAGAACTTCCCTGGTAGCTCAGTTGGTAAAGAATCCACCTGCCGATGCAGGAAATGTGGGTTCAATCCCTGGGTCGGGAAAATCCCCTGGAGAAGGAAATGGCAATGGCACCCCACTCCAGTACTTTTGCCTGGAAAATCCCATGGACAGAGGAGCCTGGTAGGCTGCAGTCCATGGGGTTGCTAGAGTCGGACACGACTGAGCGACTTCACTTTCTCTTTTCACTTTCATGTATTGGAGAAGGAAATGGCAACCCACTCCAGTGTTCTTGCCTGGAGAATGCCAGGGACGGGGGAACCTGGTGGGCTGCCGTCTGTGGGGTCGCACAGAGTTGGACACGACTGAAGCGACTTAACAGCAGCAGCAGTCTGAAATGTTAGAGCTTCCCTGGTAGCTCAGTTGGTAAAGAATCCACCTGCCGATGCAGGAGACTTGGTTTCAATCCCTGGGTCAGGAAAATCCCCTGGAGAAGGAAATGGCAACTCACTCCAATATTCTTGCTTGGAAAATCCCATGGACAGAGGAGCCTGGCAGGCTGCAGCCCATGGGGTCGAAAGAGTCAGACGCAACTTAGTGACTAAACCACCACCATAGCCTGAAAGGTTAAACAGACTTTGTTTCCTTCTCATCCGGTCACACCAAGCCATGTGCACTGGGCTTTTGTTTTGAAATCATATTTTTTTCTTAAGGATATGAAAATAAATGAAAGAGTGTTTCCCCAGTGCATTTCAAAGACATTTATTAGAACCTCGGTGATAAATCTCCTTTTATTTGAAGTGATAGCAACTTACCATCATGCCTTCAAAATAGAGGATCCTGACAGACAGAAAGCCAAGTGAACCCACACAGTAAATCTGTGGCCTGGGCCTTGTCTGTGTTAACATTTTCCTCTTTTTGTCTGTTCCTCAAATGTAAATTTAATGGCCTGGAAATGCTGCCAGGCTTTCTAAATTTTTCTTTGCATGGTAGTAAACCAAGACTCATTTACTCAGTGTCCTAAACTATATTACAACCTTCCTAGCAGTGAGTTGCTCTAATTATGATCAGACACCTAACCATTTCATGTTAAATGACTTTGATAGCCCAATAGATTGGGAGGAAATTGTACTTTATTCTAGCCTGTCTCTTTCTTTACTTGAGAGTTTTCCCCTAACATTTGAGATGAATGTTTCTATGGTCTATAATTCCTATTTAGCCCTGATCCCAATTCAAAACTTCTAAAACTGCATAACCTTACTCTTACTCGGGGTTAAATTGCAGATTTCCTTCCTGCTTGATACTGGAAACAAAGTTCAAAGTATCTGGCCTTGGGACACTGGACCATCTTTGGAAAAAAATACTTCAAAATAAAAAGCCAGTTTCATATATCTAGGTACTTCCCCTTTGGACAGAAATCTTTTACTTTAAAAAAAAAAAACCTTTCAGATTTTCTTATCAGGCTTTTTTTTTTTTTTAAGCCTTTGTTGAATTGGTTGAAGTATTGCTTCTGTTTTATGTTTGGTTTTTTGGCTGTGAGGCATGTGGGATCTTAGCCCCCTGGCCAGAGATTGAACCTGCACCCTCTACATTGGAAGACAATGTCCTAACCACTGAACCACCAGGGAAGTCCCAGATTTCTTTATTTAAATGGAAAAATAAGGATCAAGTAAAGACTTTCACTCAATAATGTTTGCATTCAGTAACAAAATTTCAAGCAAAGTTAAGTGACCACATGAAAGGGATGCATGGGTAGCTAAGAGCCTGCATCTTAAGGGAGAATAACTGATATGCCAATTAACTAGTTTTTCAACCATTTCTGAAGACAATGGGAAAACAAATGCACCCAAGGACCTACTATTCATTTCGCTCCATCCTATTGGACATTGCCGCCGGGTAGGGGTGGGGGAGGTCCTCCCAGCTACTCTCCCCCTCATACGAAGTATTAGGCGTAAGTCCTCCTGTAAGTTCTGGGATGTGAATCTGAAAACAACCGGAGTTTTCACCTTCCTAGGGCTTGCTAGGAAGCCATCACCACCTTCTCCTCACATCAAATAAAGGTGCGTGCTAAGTCACTTCAGTCATGTCCAACTCTTTGTGATCCTATGGACTGTAACCCGCCAGGCTCCTCTGTCCATTGGATTCTTCAGGCAAGAATATTGGAGTGGGTTACTATTTCCTCCTCTACGGGTCTTCCCAATCCCAGGATCAAATCCGTGTCTCTTAGGTCTCTGCACTGGCAGGTGGGTTTTTACCACTAGTGCCACCTGGGAAACCACCAAATAAAGATGAAGAGCTTCAAAATTATTATTACAAAAGGATTTGGCTCTTCAAGTTCATCTATTCCCTTTGCAATTGTGTACTGCTGTGTCATGGCAATGTGGGAGATTTTCTGAAAAGATTAAACTTGGGAATTTTCATGAAGAAAACAGTACCCAAAATAGAGATTTGCTTTTCCCGTAGATAATCTGTCAAAATTTTCTAAGGGCAACTTCTTTCCTCTTTTCAAGGACTTAAATTGTAGCAGAATCACCTTTCGGAAGGACTGAAACTGAAGTCCCCTCACTCCTCCAAGTGCCCAAGACCCCCAACTCCCTGCCATGGGAGCCCCTCACCATATCTCACAGAGCTTCTTCTTGCCAAGGTCTGCACTTTGTCCCCACCCTATGAAGGGTGGGATGGGGGCAGGGGAGCATACACATCACATTGAGAAATGGAGTATTTCCTGCTGTATCAATAAACAAGGATGTCACAGCCATCAGCGATTCCGGCCTTCCAAATGTGAATTTCTGAGTGTGAAGGGTGCCCCCAAAGAACAATGTCTGCTGTCTGACAGCCGTCAAGCTACAGCCACTTCTTAGGGAGCACTGAGGCTCTGGGAGATGTGAAAAAAAATGCAAGACGTTGGCCCCAGATAGCTGAAAGGCACATGAAAGGAATGATTTCCGTGAGCCCAGATTCTTGCCTCTTCCTGTACATAGAAAAGCACTAAATTCCTTGACTTGAGATATCGGGTTTTCCTTAATTAACAGTAATCTTTGATGTTTAGACTATCTTCTACATAACCTGACTTCTCTCCCCAACTCCTTGTCAGAGCAGTCCTCTCAGTGTCACTTGAGATGCTGTCTCCTGGGCTTGAAGGCCTCAAAATTTCCACCAAATAAAACTTGACTCTCAGCTCCAGGTGATGACTTTTTTAAGTCAACAACATCTAGCCAGTCAAAGCCATCTGGGTTTCTCTGGCTGACCACTAGTTTCTCATGCATCCTTTATTCTTTAAAATCAGTTCTTTTCCTTCTTTTTATTTTTTTAATTGGGGTGCACTCTTTGACTATGTGGATCACAACAAATTGTGAAAAATTCTTAAAGAGATGGAAATACCAGACCACCTTACCTGCCTCCTGAGAAACCTATATGCAGGTCAAAAAGCAACAGTTAGAACTGGACATGGAATGACTGGTTCCAAACTAGGAAAGGAGTATGTCAAGTCTGTATATTGTCACCCTGCTTTTTTAACTTATATGCAGAGTATATTATGTGAAATACTGGACTGGATGAAGCACAAGCTGGAATCAAGATTGCTGGGAGAAATATCAATAGCCTCCAATATGCAGATGACACCAGCCTCGTGGCAGAAAGCAATGAGGAACTTAAGAGTCTTGATGAAAGTGCAAGAGGAGAGTGAAAGAGTTAACTTAAAACTCAGCATTCAAAAAAACAAAGATCATGACATTTGGTCCCATAACTTCATGGCAAATAGATGGAAAAACAATGGAAACACTGACAGTCTTTATTTTCTTGGGCTCTAAAATCTCTGCAGATGGTGGCTGCAGCCATGAAATTAAAAGACACTTGCTCCTTGGAAGAAAAGATATGACCAACCTCAACATCATATTAAAAAGCAGAGACATTACTTTGCTGACAAAGGTCCATCTAGTCAAAGCTATGGTTTTTCCAGTAGTCATGTATGGATTGTGAGAGCTGGATCATAAAGAAGGCTGAGTGCCAAAGAATTGATGCTTTTGAACTGTGGTATTGGAGAAGACTCTTGAGAGTCCCTTGGGCCACAAGGAGATCAAACCCATCAATCCTAAAGGAAATCAGTCCTGAGTATTCATTGGAAGGACTGATGTTGAAGCTGGAACTCCAATACTTTGGCCACCTGATGCGAAGAGCTGACTCTTAGAAAAGACCCTGATACTGTGAAAGACTGAAGGCAGGAAGAGAAGTGGACGAGAGAGGATGAGATGGTTGGATGGTATCACCGACTTGATGGATATGAGTTTGAGCAAGCTCTGGGAGATGGTGAAGAACCGGGAAGCCTGATGTGCTGCAGTCAATGGGGTCGCAAAGAGTTGGACATGACTGAGACACTGAACTGGAGAAGGCAATGGCACCCCACTCCAGTACTCTTGCCTAGAAAATCTCATGGATGGAAGAGCCTGGTTGGCTGCAGTCTATGGGGTCGCTCAGAGTTGGACACGACTGAGCGACTTCACTCACTTTTCACTTTCATGCATTGGAGAAGGAAATGGCAACCCACTCCAGTGTTCACCTGGAGAATCCCAGGGATGGGGAGCCTGGTGGGCTTCTGTCTATGGGGTCGCACAGAGTCGGACACGACTGAAGCGACTTAGCAGCAGCAGCAGCAGCAACAGCAGAGAGACAACAAGCATCCCACTGGTAAAATACTAGAGCATCTCCAATACATGTGTATATATATGTATAAGCTATAACTATGTATTACTCTCTGAATATATTATATGTATTTTTAAGTATATACAAAAATTGAACTTAAAAGTATTAAGGTAGCCATAAATAGAAGTTCTATGATTGTCTTTCTTGCACTCCTGCTGGGATCTAGGTAGGTGACTGCAGACCACTGGAAGGTCAGTAGTGGCTGGTGGGTAGTGATCCCAGAACCCAGAGGTGATGGAGATGATGCAGATGCTGACAGCAGGGATGTGGTGCGTCACTGCTGATTGAAAGGAGGCAAAAACGTGCTGACCGAGACTGGGCTTTGTGACTTGCCTGCACCAGGACTCACTGAGTCATTTTTTATAATCTCAACTCCCACTCAGCTCAGAGGTGTCATGCATCAGAATGACTAACCGAACTAATAATAAACCTATCGAGTTACGCATTTCTCAAAAATGTCTCCACAAAACTGTTAGGAGTTAGGCGAATATGACAGTCCTCAACTCTGTCTGCTAGAAACATAGTTCTCCCAGTTCTTCCTAAGAGATGATGTAAAATTAGACTCAGGTCCAGGACACGCCAGGATCCTAACCGGCAACTGCAAATCACATAATACAAATTATCCCCATCTCATTGAAGGATGACCCTGACCCTGCATAGACACAGATGGTGAACCTTCAGAAATGCATTCAAGTTTTATTTTTTAAAATTATTTTTAAAGAATTTTATCTATTTATTTGGCTGAGCTGTGTCTTTGTTGCTGCGCGGGCTTTTCTCTAGTTGTGGCAAGTGCGCCTACGCTCTAGCTGCGGTGCGTGAGCTTCTCTTTCTGTGGAGCACGGGCTCTAGGGCGCTCGGGCTTCAGTAGTTTGGGCACATGCTCTTGGTAGTTGCAGCCCCCAGGATCTAGAGCACAGGCTCAACAGTCGTGGTTCACGGGCTTAGTTACTCCAAGGCCGGCGTGTGGGATCTTCCCAGATCAGGGATGGAATCTGTGTCCATCTGGCAGGCGAATTCTTTACCAATGAGCCACCAGGGAAACCCTATTCATATTTTATTTATTTATTTTTAGGTCCAGCATGTGGGATCTTAGTTCCCTAAGCTGGGATCAAACCCATGTCCCCTGCATTAGGAGCATGGAGTCTTAGCCGCTGGACCTCCAGAGATGTCTCATCTGTGTTTTAGACAAAACATTTGAAGCAATCTATTCTGTTTTCATTAACATTATGAAGATAAGTCATTCAAACATCAGTTTCAGTTTTCTTTTTTAAAAAAAAAGAACGATAAAAAAAAAAAAACTTACAGAGCTTTACTGGTTAAATCTTGAGGAGTTTGTTTGCAGTTGGTTAGAAAAAAGATATGATCACAGATGTCTTTGTCTTTATTACTTCTAATATCACCTCTGATCACTACAAGAAGAGGCAGAGATGTGCTCAGGCAAAGGTTTACTTCAAAGAAAAATGTGGAGGGAACCACTGGCTGCAGAGAGAGATCAAAGGAAGCGTTGCTTCATTCCCCGACATTCACATGTTCCCTCATTCATTAGGTGTCCACTGAATTCCTAAACTGTGTCAGGCAGTCAGGATGGAGAGCAGAGAGATGCTCCCCATCTTCAATGAAGGGACAGGCCAGTGGGAGAGGCAGATAAACCAGCAGGAGGTTAGTTTCCCATGAGAAGACCTTACTCCCAGGAGTGCCCAGGGTGCTATGATGGCCCAGAAGGGCCAGGAAAACCCACAGCATTTGGGTGGTCCTCCACTCTGGCTGCCTGGGTTGAAGTCTAAAAAAAAAAACAGAATAAAGTTAAGAAAGAAGAAGATAACCATAAACATTTACCCAGTAAGCAGCGCTATGTGCCAAAAACCCTGCTACAGATTTGATGAATATAACTTCATGATGGGAATATAATGAGGGAAAACACGAAGGAAAGCCTGAGAGCCAGGCTTCTTGAATTCAAACCTAGCTGCAGCATTTCCTAGCTGGTTGTTTTAGGGTAAGTTAGCTCACCTCTCTAAACGTCACTTTTCTGGGTGTGAAAAGGGATAATAATAACCTTTATCTTAGAGGTAAATTCTACAGTTAAGAGAACAAACCAAATGATCTAGGTAAAACACACAGGACTATGTCTGACATACACACACAGGACTATGTCTGATATAGCAGATGTTCAATAATTGTTAGCTATAATGTGACTGTTAATCCTAATGACCCATGAACTAGATGTTAGTGCTATTTTTTTCCCTCCATTTTATAGACGTAGAAACTGTCTACTAAAAAATTAGCCACAACCTGAAAGCAGAGATTTATTTTATTTAATGGAGTCCTGTTAAGGGCTCTGAGCCTGGCAGACAACGTCTCAGTAGCCCTGAGAAAACCGCTTGGAGGAGGTGGGAGAGGGAGTCGGGCTATGTATAAGTCTGCAACAAAGAGGGTGGGCAGTCTGAACATCAAAGATTATTATTAAGTAAGGAAAACCAGATATCAAGCTAAGGAATTCAGTGTTTTTGTGTATATGGCGCCTCTGGGCTCACTGAATTCATTCCTTTCATATGCACCTCAGCTATCTGGGGCTAAATCCTATTTTTTGATTGTTTACATCCTTAATTTCTAGTTCACCATAAGAGGTGGCAGCTGTGGCTGATGGCTGCTTCCTGTATCCCTCCCCACCCCCATCCAAGCTCCTCAGCAGTCACCGCAGCGGGTCATGGCATCTGCTGGGTCGCAGGCATTGTGTTCCCCTTTGGGAGCCCTCATTCATGTTTGGAGCCCCGAAATGGCTGATGGCTGTGACATTTCTTGCCGACTAATATGGCAGGAAATATTTCATTTCACAGAACTCAGGTCTAGAGAGCCTGAGTAACCTGGAGTGGAACCCAAGCTGTGTGGGGACGGACAAGCAGAAGTACTGGCCCAGGAAATGGAGTGAAAATGTTAAAAACATGGTGAGGCAGGAAAGAAAGGAAGACAGGGTGATTCAAAGGGTACTACTGTGATTATTTCAGAAAGAGGAGGCCAGTGTTGTAGAGTGTCCCACAGAAGTAGGTTGGAGATAATTTCTATCATGTGGATATTAATAGATTATATGAGCATATGATCCACACAAGTAGATCAGAGGCATTATCTTAGAATTTCAAAATTTCAAGTGGATTTTGGCTTTTATCCACAAATCAAATAAGAAGAGGGGGAAGGAGAAGAGATTTAAGATGTGTAGCTAAGAGAGGCCACAGTTGCAAGGCATGAGGATTAAAAAAGTTAATACATGGTATATACTGAGGGTTCACTTCACTTTTTCCATTGGTTCTGTATTTTGTTGCTGTTTTTTAAAAAATATTTATTTGCTGGGCAGCATCAGGTCTTAGCTGCAGCATGGAGGATCTTCACTGCACCATGCCAGATCTTTCATTGCATCAGCTCTCTCTAGTTGTGCCAGGTGGTCTCTGTAGGTAGGGCACAGGCTTAGTGGGCCATGCCATGTGGGATCTTAGTTCCCCAACCAGGGATTGAACCTACATCTTTGGCATGGCAAAGTGAATTCTTAACCACTGGACCACCAGGAAAGTCCCTTTTGTTGCTGTTTGATATTTAATTGTAAAGACCATAAGGAAATCAAACTAGTCAATCCTAAAGGAAATCAACCTGGAATATTACTGGAAGGACTGATACTAAAGCTGAAGCTCCAACACTTTGGCCACCTGATGTAAAGAGCAGACTCACTGGAAAATACCCTGATGCAGGGAAAGTTGGAGGGCCGGAGGAGAAGGACAGAGGATGACATGGTTGGATGTTATCACCAACTCTCTCTCTCTCAGTGGATGTGAGTTTGGGCAAACGTTGGAAGATAGTGGAGGACAGGAAAGCCTGGAGTGCTGCAGTTCATGAGGTGGCAGAGTCAGACACAACTTAGCGACTGAACAACATTTAATACAAGGAATATTGAATTGGTTCTTGTTAACAGAAATTCCTATTGCATGAATGTTTCATACCCTTCAGGATTTCATTTCTTGTCCCATTGTGTGGTAGTTTCCTAAAAACAGGTGTTCTTTAGAAAAGTGAGATGGAGGACACATGGAGTGAGGCTTTATGGGCAGGTCCCTGGGGACGGGCACGGCTTCCTCTACTTCAGAGGATTATGCTGTAGAAAGCCTTTCTATGGCATTGTCTCTCCCCAGTGACTCATTCCCTGCAGCCTATGGTGCGTCTATCAGAAGTGGAGCGAGGCCACTTTCTGCAAGACCAGCTAAGAGGGAGACCAACCAGCACATGCTTAAATGTCCGTGGCAAGGAAAATTCTCAATCTGTCAAACATCCGAGGTTGTCATCTGGCCTTCCCACTGCTGCCGAAGGGGCTGAGTGAAATATGATATCTGAGTTCAGGTCTCTGTGTGATGATCTGCTGGGTAATTCAGGACACCTTTGCCTCTGACTAGGAGACCTAATGAAGTGGGAGGCAGCGCTGCCAGTTTTCTGAAACTCACAAGAGAAGGGTTATAAATATTCACTTTCTATCAATTCATATTTAATGTCTCATCTAAATTAAAACCAATTTCTTGCAAGGGCCCAAAAAACTCTTTCGAATTATACTTTCTGATCTAATCCTCTTACGGCCCACTGCATGAATGAATTTTGACTGTCACAATTACATGATTTGTTATTCAGAAAAGATCCTAAACTTTTTAGATACAACATCAAAGGCATGATCCATGAAAGAAATAATTGATAAGCTAGATCTCATTAAAATTTAAACCATCTACTCTGTGAAAGACACTGTCAAGAGAATGACAAGGTAAGCTGCAGACAGGAAGAAAATATTTGCAAAGACACATCTGATAACGGATTATTATCCAAAATATACAAAGAACTCATAAAGCACAACAATAAGAAAATGAACAACTTGATGGGAAAGTGGACAAAAGACCTGAAAAGACATCTCAACAAAGAAGAAACAAAGATGGAAAATAATCATATGTCATCAGGGAAATGCAAATTTAAACAATGAGCCACCCCTTCACAACTACTCAGTTCAGTACACTGCAGTTGCTCAGTTGTGTTCAACTCCTTGCGACCCCATGGACTGTGGCACATCAGGCTTCCCTGTCTATCACCAACTCCCGGTGCTTACTTAAACTCATGTCCACTGAGTTTGTGATGCCATCCAACCATCTCATCCTCTGTCATCCCCTTCTCCTCCTGCTCTTAATCTTTCCCAACATCAGGGTCTTTTCTAGTGAGTCAGTTCTTCACATCGGGTGGTCAAAGTACTGGAGTTTCAGCTTCAGCATCAGTCCTTCAAATGAACACTCAGGACTGATTTCCTTTAGGATTGACTTGTTGGATCTCCTTGCTGTCCAAGGGATTCTCAAGAGTCTTCTCCAACACCACAGTTCAAAAGAATATATTCTTCAGCACTCAGCCTTCTTTATAGTCCAACTCTCACATCTATACATGACTATTGGAAAAACCATATCTTTGACTAGATAGACCTTTACTGCCAAAGTAATGTCTCTGCTTTTTAATATGCTGTCTAGGTTTGTCACAGCTTTTCTTCCAAGGAGCAAGTGTCTTTTAATTTCATGGCTGCAGTCACCATCTGTAGTGATTTTGGAGTCCAAGAAAATAAAGTCTGTCACTGTTTCCATTGTTTCCCCATCTATTTCCCATGAAATAATGGGACTGGATGCCATGATCTTTGCTTTCTGAATGTTGAGTTTTAAGCCAACTTTTTCACTTTCCTATTTCACTTCACCAAGAGGCTCTTTAGTTCCTCATTGCTTTCTGCCATAAGGGTGGTGTCATCTGCATATCTGAGGTTATTGATATTTCTTCTAGCAATCTTGATCCCAGCTTGTGCTTCATTCAGCCCAGCATTTCTCATGATGTACTCTGCATACAAGTTAAATAAGCAGGGTGACAATATACAGCCTTGACATACTCCTTTCCTTATTTGGAACCAGTCTGTTGTTCCATGTCCAGTTCTAACTGTTGCTTCTAGACCTGCATACAGATTTCTCAGGAGGCAGGTCAGGTGGTCTGATATTCCCAAGATGAAGAATTTTCCACAGTTTGTTGTGGTCCACAAAGTCAAAGGCTCTGGTGTAGTTAATAAAGCAGAAGTAGATGATTTTCTGGAACTCTATTGCTTTTTCTATGATCCAACAGCTTTTGGCAACTTACTTTCTGGTTCCTCTGCCTTTTCTAAATCCATCTTGAACATCTGGAAGTTCACAGTTCATGTACTATTGACGACTGCCTTGGAGAATTTTGAGCATTACTTTGCTAATGTGTGAGATGAGTGCAATTGTGTGGTAGTTTGAACATTCTTTGGCATTGTCTTTCTTTTGGGTTGGAATGAAAACTGATCTTTTCCAGTCCTGTGGCCACTGCTGAGTTTTCCAAATTTGCTGGCATATTGAGTGCAGCACTTTCACAGCATCACCTTTTAGTATTTGAAATAGCTCAACTGGAATTCTATCACGTCCCACACCTATTAGGGTGGCCAAAATCCAGAACACTGACACTACCGAATGCCCAGGATGTGAAGCAAAAGGAACTTGGAATATGATTTAGCATTTTCTTACCAAACTAAGCATATTCTTACTCTGTGAATCAGCAGTCTTGCTCCCTGGTATTTACCCAAACGAATTGAAAATTATGTCCACACAAAACCCTGCACATGGATATTAACAGCAGCTTCATTCAGAATGGCCAAAACAAGGAAGCAACCAAGATGTCCTTTAGTTGTTATTCTTGTTGTTGTTCAGTAGCTCAGTTGTGTCCAACTCTTTGTGACCCCATGGACTGCAGCACACCAGGCCTCCCTGTCCATCACCAACTCCCCGAGCTTACTCAGACTCGTGTCCCTTGAGTCAGTGATGCCATCCAACCATCTCATCCTGTCGTCTCCTTCTCTTCCTGCCTTCAGTCTTTCTCAGCACCAGGGTCTTTTCTAATGAGTCGGCTCTTCACATCAGGTGGCCAAAGTACTGGAGATTCAGCTTCAGCATCAGTCCTTCCAATGAATATTTAGGGTTGAATTCCTTTAGGATAGACTGGTTTGATCTCCTTGCTGTCCAGGTGAATGGAAAAATCACCCTTTGTACATCCAAGGAATGGAATATCATTCAGCACTAAAAAGAAATGAGCTATTAAACCATGAAAAGTGATGGAGAAACTTTCAATAGATATTGCTAGTAGAAGAAATCAATCTGAAAAGGTTGAAAACTATATGACTCCAAGTATACCACATTCTGGAAAAGGTAGAACAATGGAGACAATTAAAAGATCAGTGATTGCCATGAGGGAGGGCTAGAGGGGAGGGATGAGCCAGTGGAGCTCAGGATTTTCAGGCGGAGGATGGTCCTCTGTATGATACTATAATTGCAGATACGTGTGGTTATATGTTTGCTGAAACTCACTGAATTTGCAGCTCTAAGAATGAACCCTAACCTTATTGACTACAAATTGGCCCTTGCCTTGGGTGCTTGCCATTTACCTCTACAAGGATTACATCATGTGCTGCTGCAGCTGCTGACCTTCAACACTTCTTAAAGGAGTTCAGAGTGGAGAGCAGAAGTGAAGCACTCTGTGCTCAGGGGAAAAACTGACAGAGCAACTCTTCAGATAATTAGATGTTCTCAGGAGCTGATTTTATGAGCCCAGTTCTTGTATCTCCCCATATTTAGAAAAGCACTAAAATCCTTCATGGTGACACTGTTGCTTGAGACTAGGAAAGGCTTCACGAGACTAATAGAAACCTTCTGGAAAATATGTGCTTGATTGCATGTACTCCCCCTTCATCAAAAATCACATCTATACTGACCTCCCAACCTCCTTCCCCCGCCCCACACCACAACCTCTTTGGAGCAGTTTTTCAGAGTTATCTGAGGTTCACTCTCCCAGGCTGCAATCCTTATTTTACCCCAAATAAAACTAACTTGCCACTCTCACATTGTGCAATTTTTTTTTTTTTAAATGTAAACTGTGGACTTTGTTATGGGCTTCCCTGGTAGCTCAGATGATAAAGCCTGCAATGCGGAAGATGGGGGTTCTATCCCTGGGTTGGGAAGATCCTCTGAAGGAGGAAATGGCAACCTACTCCAGTATTCTTGCCTGGAGAAGCTGGTGGACTGAGGAGCCTGGCAGGCTACAGTCCATAGGGTTGCACAGAGTTGGACACAACTGAAACGACTTAGCACAGAATAGTATATGCACAAAGATGGACAATCAACAGTACTATGTGACCACAGAATATTTTCATCACCCAAAAAGAAACCCATTAGTGGGCACTCTTTTTTTAATAATTAAATTTATTTATTTTTAATTGAAGGATAATTGCTCTACAATTTTTTGTTGGTATCTACCACACATCAACATGAATCTGCCATAGGTATACCTATGTCGCTTCCTTCTCTAAAGGAAGTTTTAAAGAGCTCTTATTTCCCTGCATCTGTGGGCTACAGAAGACCCAGCATCGACTGTGAGTCAACACCAGGTCCCAGCCTGCACCCCGAATCATGGTGATGAGGGCAAGTGAGTCATCCTCTCTGAGCCTCTGAGCCTTTCTTTACTTAGGGAATGAAGATAATAATCCCCCGAAGATTGTTGAAGGCATTAACTGAGATAATCAGATCAGATCAGTCGCTCAGTCGTGTCCGACTCTTTGCGACCCCATGAACTGCAGCACGCCAGGCCTCCCTGGCCATCATCAGCTCTTGGAGGTCACCCAGACTCACATCCATCGAGTCAGTGATGCCATCCAGCCATCTCATCCTCTGTCGTCCCCTTCTCCTCCTGCCCCCAATCCCTCCCAGCATCAGAGTCTTCTCCAATGAGTCAACTCTTCGCATGAGGTGGCCAAAATACTGGAGTTTCAGCTTTAGCATCATTCCTTCCAAAGAAATCCCAGGGCTGATCTCCTTCAGAATGGACTGGTTGGATCTCCTTGCAGTCCAAGGGACTCTCAAGAGTCTTCTCCAACACCACAGTTCAAAAGCATCAATTCTTCGCGGCGCTCAGCCTTCTTCACAGTCCAGCTCTCACATCCATACATGACCACAGGAAAGACCATAGCCTTGACTAGGCGAACCTTTGTTGGCAAAGTGATGTCTCTGCTTTTGAATATGCTATCTAGGTTGGTCATAACTTTCCTTCCAAGGAGTGAGCGTCTTTTAATTTCATGGCTGCAGTCACCATCTGCAGTGATTTTGGAGCCCAGAAAAATAAAGTCTGACACTGTTTCTGAGATAATAGTAATTGTTAATTTCCGTTCCCACTTCTCGTCTCTCAGCAACACTTTAAAAGAAAGAAAATTGAGGTTTCTTGATTTTCAAGTTTTCTTGCTTTTCACTCCATGCCCTTACATTATGTTCCCCCGGCAAGTTGTGATCTGCCAACAGAGCATCAGCGCAGAATTATAAACCCCCAGCTGGGTCGACTTGACTTTGAGAGTTGTTTTCTAAGACAATCAACTGGCTGCCCAAATTAGGTACATGTAGATAGAATCTTCGGAGAAGGCAATGGCACCCCACTCCAGTACTCTTGCCTGGAAAATCCCAGGAGGAGCCTGGTAGGCTGCAGTCCATGGGGTCGCTAAGAGTTGGACATGACTGAGCGACTTCACTTTCTCTTTTCACTTTCACGCGTTGGAGAAGGAAATGGCAACCCACTCCAGTGTTCTTGCCTGGAGAATCCCAGGGACGGGGAAGCCTGGTGGGCTGCCGTCTATGGGGTCACACAGAGTCGGACACTACTGAGGTGACTTAGCATAGCATAGCATAGACAGAACCTTGTGTTTTGCAAATGAGGATGCTGGAGACTAAACAGGATGTGGGAGGATTGCCTTTCTTACTCTTGAATATATTTCTTTTAATGTTTTACCATTTCAAAGACTTTTTAAAGAAAATGTTTTGTCACCAATCAACTACTTAGCTTGTAAATTTTAAAATGATTCTAAAAAAATTTTATTAAAGCAAAGGCCAGAACATGTTGCATGGAATAATGGCCAGATACTGGGCTTCCCTGGTGGCTCAGTGGTAAAGAATCTGCCTGCAATGTGGGAGACCTGGTTTTGATCTCTGGATTGGTTAGATCCCCTGGAGAACAGAATGGCTACCCACTCCAGCATTCTTGCCTGGAGAATCACATGGACAGAGGCTACAGTCCATGGGGTCACAAAGAGTGGGACACAACTGATTGACTAACACTTTCACTTTTTCATTGTGAAACACTTTCACTTTTTCATTTCATTTCATTCATTATCACTTCTGTTGCCTCTCCTCTTTTCAAGCACTAGCTCACATTCTTTGCTTTGCTCAACTTGAGTTTCACCTTGGGTGCTTTTGTGACGTTGTCTGGAAACAACATGAAGTAAGCTTTTCAGCAGAAAATTCAAAGACTTCCTCTAAGGTAAAAGTTAAAATACTCTCAGTGAGTCATCTGTCAGGAGACTGTAATGTGCCAAGTAGTTAAGACCATAGCATCTGAGTCAGATGCAAAGCCTCCAGTGGTTTGGGGCAGGTTACCTAAACTTGCCAGAAAATGGAGCTAATGATCTTGCCTAATACATGATGTTGTTATGGGGACTGAGCAAAGAAATGTACATGAAACGCCTGACACATTGGCCAGAACAGGAAGAGAACTCAGTATGTGTCAGTGTCTGACGCTACGTGGATGGAGATGTTGCCTATATGCCAGGGGTCTAGGATGGATTTATGATGATCAGGCTGGGGCTGCAGCTGCAGAAAATTCCAAGCAGAGTTCTTTGTTACTGATGACTCTTAGAGTCAATACTGCTCACAGACAGAAACTTAGACGTTTGTTGGAGAACTCTTCTACCAGCCTGTTCTGGGTTGTGCTCAGAGATCACCTGGGATTCTTGGAAGCTGGGCAGAATTTCCCTAAAGGAAAAGTTTGAAAACACTGTAGGCCAACATGGAGGAGAAGCAGTGTGGGCTTCCTCCATGTGGGCAGAATAAGACAGTGGTGATAGTCATGAGTCAACTTGAAGCAAGTCGTCAGTTCCAGCAGATTTTGATGTTTTTTATGACGATTTCTAATCCTGAACTTTGGAAAAGAGTGTCCTGCATTCTAAAAATGAGCTTCCTTTGACAATTTCTAATCTTGAACTTTGGTAAAGAATATCCTGGGTTCTAAAAATGAGCCTCCTTCTTCCAGTTCATTTGAGCCTTTCCTTCAGTGTTTCCTGTTCAGAAACAATAGCGATCCCCAGGGAGATAAGACAAGTCACCTGAGAACATCTGAGAAGGTGCCTTTCTGTGGAGCAGGTTGGTGCAAGTTCCACTGTTCTGACCGTGTGGGCAGAAGGAGCCCCGGAGATACAGTGCTGCTTGTTTTCACTCTTGCCAAATAGGCTGCAGTGTCAGCACTTGAGGCTCCTCGTGGATAAAGGGAAAGGTGACTTTCACTTCCTTTCTCGAAGCTTTGAAGCCTCGGTTTCCTTCTTCTACCAGAGATACGAAAATGTGGGTAAATTGGTCTGGAGAGAGTGCCATAGACTTCAGTGTCATCATGGGGCTCTGACTGATGGTGTTAATATGAGTGTTTAGACTTAATCAATGAAGGAAATATATATATATATATACATGTTGATGGCTTTCCCACATCCAAAGAAAGGCCATTTTATTTACTCTTAAAATATTTATTTATTTGGCGATGTCAAGTCTTAGTTGTGGCACACGAGATCTTCATCTTTCATTGAGACATGCAGGAGCTAGTTCCCTGACCAGAGATGGAGGTCAGGCCCCCTGCGATGGGAGCCCGGAGTCTTAGCCACTGGACCACCAGGGAAGTCCCAAAAGAAAATCCACTTTAGATGCCCAAATTCAATGAACTGTTCTAGCTCATACAGCAGTCCTTCCACGTGACAATACTGTCTTCACGGAATGAAAGAGTTTAGTGAGCTACAGGTTTCCTGAATGACAGGATGGTAAAAAAGGAACAGCACTGAATGAGGGTCGAGTGGGCCAAGATCTAATTTCCTCTGTACCACTAAATAATTTTAGATGCTCTTCCTACTCGGATCAACTCCATCTCTATGGTTCACGGTTTACTCACTTGCAAATTCAAGAGCAGAATAAACTAAGCTCTAGAATAATAAGGTTTTTATGGACACTAGACAAACAACTCAGTCATGTTTGACTCTTTGTGACCCCATGGACTGTAGCCTGCCAGGCTTCTCCGTCCATGGAATTCTCCAGGCAAGAATACTGGAGTGGGTAGCCGTTTCCTTCTCCAGGGGAGCTTCCCTACCCAGGCAAGGAACCCAAGTCTCCTGCGTTGCAGGCCAATTCTTTACCATCTGAGTCACCAGGGAAGCTCAGATAAACAACTTTTAAAAATTGACTTCTGGACTTAGGAATGCATTTCACATTTATTGAAATTCATAATCCAAGCAATAAAAGTAATAAGGAAAAGGACTTTTCTAAGACAGACATGATCTGTTTTCATTTCCTTTTTATATTTGCAACTGGTTGGAGCAGAAAGTTCTGTGTATTCTTGTGTGGGCATACACCTGGTAATGGATTTGAGACGAAAAATCAATCTCTCATAAGAAAGCTCTTCTTATCACATTTTATGTACACCTATATCCTCTTTCACTTGAGATCCAACTTTGAATAAACACTGCTCTCAGCCAAGGACGAGCAAAGCCCTAATTAGTCATCATTGTCTTTTTCCACCCACATGGAAGAAGCTCACACCCTTTCGCCTCCACATTGCCCTATATTATTTTCAAACTCTTTCTTTATTTAGGGGGATTCAGCCCAGCTTTCAAGATTCCTAAATGATCTCTGAGCACAACCCATAACAGGCAGGTAGAGTTCTCCAACAAGGTTCTACGTTTCTGTCTGTGAGTGGTATCAACTCCAAGAACAAGCAGGTAGCTTGGAATATTCTGCAGCCTGATTGCCATAAATCCACTCTAGATACCCAGCATATAGGCAACATCTCCATCCACAGGTAGTCAGAGGCTGGCACATATTGTGGCCACTTTCTGTTCTGGCCAATGTGTCAGGCATTACAGGTGCATTTTCTTGCTTAGGAGAACTTTGGAATCTTATGTCTCATGAAGAGTCCTTAAGGTTGGGGATGTGGATTGGGAGTTTGGGATTTACAGATGCAAACTATTATATATGTGTGTATTAACGATGTGCTATTGTATAGCACAGGGAACTATATTCAATATCCTGTGATAAATCATAATAGAAAAAGAATTACATATTATATAATGTATAACTGAATCACTTTACCTCAGAAATTAACACATCATAAATCAACTGTGCATACTAAGTCACTTCAGTTATGTTCGATTCTTTGTGACCCTACAGACTGTAGCCCACCAGGCTCCTCTGTCCATGGGATTCTCCAGGCAAGAATACTGGAGTGGGTTGCCATGCCCTCCTCTGGGGGAATCTTCCCAATCCAGGGATTTGACCTGCGTCTCTTGTGTCTCCTGCATTGGCAGACGGGTTCTTTACCACTAGCGCCACCTGGGAAGCCCAAACTATACCTCAATTTTAAAAAAGGAGTTGTCATTGGTCATTAACACACACATATACACACACGTACTAGACTTTATCTCTGAGTTAGAATGCAGATCTCAACCCTCTCCTAATTTTACCACCCACCTTTCATTAGACTGACTTTTTGCCCCTGTTTCCTCTGCCAGAAAATTTTTGAGCAATGATGACAATTAAGAGCCTTGTATAGCTCCGATTTCCAAAAGTTGAAGGCTTATTATTCTATCAGGGAAAATGGTCCCCAACAACGAATTTCCAAAACTTCCTTTGACATCACCATAAGTTTCTCTGCTGCTACTCCGTAGAAATGTGTTCAGTTTGCTACCTAATTTTTTTCCAATGACTTGGGGGAAGAAATCAGGACTATGAAGCAATAGATTTTTTTGTTTAGAGCACAATGGAACTCTGTTGGTGGTACAAAACTTTTGATAAGCTACGTAAGTATTTAAACCAAACGCTGCCTTATGTTTGTGCAACAGTATTTACGATCTCTGGGACTTCTTTCTCAAGTTAAAGGTTGTCGCCTTTTGTAGGAGAAAAGCTAAATTGTCAGCATACTTGGGAGCATTTTGCTTGCCTCCTTTGTTTGCATGACTAAGTTGAGTATTGGGCTTTGCATGACATTCTCTGGATTAAAAATAACTAGTTCAACTGGTTGCATTCCAAGGATGAAACTTGTAAACACGATGCATCAATTCATGAGAAACGTGCCTATTTTCATGCGAAACGTAAACCATAAATAAAGCTTAAAAATAGTTTAGTGGTGGTTTGCTTTTTACGAAATTAACAAACAAACTGCCCTTTAGTAGTTTGGAAGTTAAACCCCCTCCCTCCAACAGGATAAAAACATGATTTGCTTATCAAATTGGATAGAATTTATTTGGGGGAGTCGGGGGAGGGCATGGTTCTCATGTTCATCTTAGTTCATCAGTTAGTTTTGAAATCAGAAGCAATCACCAACCATGTGAAAGCTTTAAGCCTTGGGAAAGTCATGACCTAGATGTGGTGTGTACAACCTTGAGTAGATGGAACAAGGCTGAGGACACCATTTAACCAAAGGTTGCATTTGTATTAATAACATGCATCTGGTTCTGCCCCAAGCCAGCCTTCATTCTCACGGATTTTTTACTCTCACATCAGAAGGAGAAGTTAACTTCCACATCGTACCCCCACCCCAAACCTATTCTTGAGAGACAGCACAAAACCCCACCTTTTCCATTTCAACAAGGCCTATGTCTTTTTTGCTTCTCTCTGTAGGAAAGGAGGTTAAAATATTTTTCCATGACACATTAAATGGTGTGACTTGCAAATGGTTTACACTGTTTCATTTACATAATCTGTGAAACATTCATAGTATTTGTGTCTCAAGGGAAAACAGAAATTCAATTATACTAAAATTTCCATCAAGGTATTATATAATAAGCTAACAATTTTCTTATTGTGTTTTTTACTTATTAGTAGAAAGATGTGTCAGAAAAAATCAGTGAACATACAACGAAATAATTGTCATAAGTGTGAAAAGTGAGTAAAAGTATTAGTCACTCAGTCGTATCTGACTCTTTGAGAACCCCATGGAATATTGCCCACCAGGCTCCTCTGTCCATGGAATTCTTTAGGCAAGAATACTGGAGCGGCTTGCCATTCCCTTCTTCAGGGGATCTTCCTGACCCAGGGATCAAATCCAGGTCTCCTGCATTGCAGGAGGATTCTCTGCTGTCTGAGCCACCAGGAAAGCCCATCACAAGTGTAATGCTTAATAAATATAATGTCCTATCCTCTAATACAATGATCAAAATTTGAATTAACTCTATATAATTTTGATGAGCTCATAGGTGACATTATTTTTATTTTTTTATTTTTAATTGGAGGAAAATTGCTTTACAATATTGTGTTGGCTTCTGCCATACAACAGGGTGAATCAGCCATAAGTATACATACATCCCTCCCTCTTGAACCTTCCCCCCACCCCACCTCACTCCAAATTTTGGTGAGCTTATAGATGACATTTTGAATGATTTCTTTCAGCAGATACCAAAAATTGTACTTAAAGCACACAAACTCTTTGGAATCACATTTTCTGTATGACCTTTTGTTTCAGATCATGATTTACAAGAGATTTGCTGTAGGTCTCTTTCCTTGGGCAAGATTAAGATTCTCTCTGGTTTGTGTGCTGAGATTGTGTACTAGAAATGTATTGAGAAGGGTTCCCAAGACCAACCCAGCGAGGAGTGAAGGAAGATCAGGGCAAAGGAAGGAGTTGAACGTTAATGTCTCTCCTACAGGAAGCCCTGGAGGACAGCTTTGTCCTACCTTGAACAAAGAAGTTGGACATTATGCACCCTCTCTTCTTCCCTACCCCTACTCGGCAGGCCCCGTCCCCCCAGACCTATGAGAGGGGGCTTGTCTTTGGGTAAGGTGGCAATCTAGCCCTCACTCTCTCCCTAGTTTCCTCTTTGACACGGACTTCATTCCTTGCTTCTCCTACAACTTTGGACTTGCCGTCTCCACGGGGCAGTTCCCTTGGGCATCTCAAAGCTGAACTATGATTTTTCCCACCAGAATGAGTCCGTTCTTTCGTCTTCATTTCTGTCCCTTTAGGGGCACTTCATTTTTTCCTCCCCATCTTTCTCATAAGAAACCCAGAGACACGTTTTAACATCATTTTCTATTATTCTATCATTCCGTCACCACATTGAAGAGGTCTGACCACCAAAATGTACCCCAAATTTGCCTACTTTTCCTCCCTCTCCCCCACTGACATCACATCAACCCAGCCAGCATCTCTCAGCTGGACTGCTGCAACTGCTTCCAGATTGACAGCCCTGTCCATTCTCTTCTCCTGCACCCTCCCATTCATCATGAGCCCAGCCCAGGTCACTATATCATCTGTTGCTTGAAACCCTTCAAGGTTTACCACTGCACTCACTTGAAGTGAGCCCTTTCTTACCTCTCCACCCTGTCCCTTCACCTCTTGTAAGTGTTTTTTCCACTTAACACTGTCAAGTGCCACGCTCTCTGTGATTGAGGGATCAGGTGGTCATGTGGCGAGCCGCCATCACCTGAGACTGCTGCTTAGAGGCCAGACTGGATTGGATGGAAATGAAATCCAGTCTTCTGCTCCAAGCCATTTTCTTAAGGAAAATACTTCATTCTAAAGGGAAACCCTTTTCTTTCAATACCACTGCTTTCTCCAAACCCTACAAAATAGCATTTGTAGGTTCAGAATCAAATCTCAAGTCCAGGTCGTCCGTGTAGATTTCCTGTGCTGTAGGATGGATTTAATAAATCCCCAAGTCTTTGAGAAGCTGTTAGGTGGTAAAATAACTTTCACTAGGGATTTAATTATTCCTCTTCTGTGAAGTCTGGTCTCTAACAATGTCATTACAAATAATCCCCCTCTCAGCTTGATACTAGCATAAACAAATATCAGAAAAATATCTAAAGTCTTTTGTTTCTATAATGGCCGGTGATCTTTTTTTTTTTTTTTAAGCTGAGAACAAGCCAAAGGTAGGAAGAGCAAGACTAAGAAAAGAAAAAATCTCTGAACCTGTAAAATTAGAATCAAACTTTAGAAATAGCTAATGCAAGGAGGTGTAGGGTGTGTTTTTGGAAAGTATGTTGATAGTCATCTGTTAATTCGGTAACCTTCAAACTATAGCTTTATTAGCTTTAAAAAGCATCATTGGCCAATAAGGTCAGCAGATTGTATCAATGTCCATTTAAAGTTGTGACATTGTTCTTTGTTATGCAAAATGCCATCCTTAAGGGAAACTGAGAGGGGTCTCATAGGATCTGTTTTTTCTTTCAAGTGCATCTTACATAATAATATATGTGTGTTTATATGTATATACATACACATATATAATTCCTTTATCCCCAAATAAAGCAATTTTAAAGTATCATCTAAGTAAACTGATAAGAGTTTGACAGATAGATCTATATTAAGAAAGAAAGTGAAAGTGAAGTCACTCAATTGTGTCCGACTCTTTGCGACCCCATGGACTGTAGCCTACCAGGCTCCTCCATCCATGGGATTTTCCAGGCAAGAATATTGGAGTAGGTTGCCATTTCCTTCTCCAGGAGATCTTCCCAACCCAAGGATTGAACCCAGGTCTCCCTCATTGTGGGCAGACATGTCACTTTCTGAGCCACCAGGGAAGTTCAACCTCTTCATCCTCTGCAATAGCCAACATAGTTAGTTGGTTAAATGTGTAACTGTGTCTTTTCATCTCAAGCTCACATTTTATTCTGAAGCATTACAATTATTCTTAAAAACTGTGTCTCTCCCCTGAAAAGCAAACATATTGTTTTTGCAAAAAGGAAAGGCTCTTTTTAAAAGCAATTATGGCAAATGCATTCATCTAATCCCAACATTTTTTCCATCCAAAGTTACAAAATTTTCAGTTTTACCTGGATGCTGTCCATGAAAATAAAATACATTAAACTACACAAAAACAACTAAAAACTTACCTTCATATTTTTCACTAGAATTTAGTTTGTTGGTTTAATCAACCAAAAAATATTTTAAGCTCTGAACTAACAAACTGAAGTACACTGTGTCTGTTTTCTTACATTTTTTTAGGTGCTATAACAAATAATTTATAAAACAGAGATTTTTAAAAGACCACTTTGTCTTTTAAATACTTTTAATTATTTTAAAAATGCAAATGTTGAGTATCTTTTTAAAGCAATATGTGGATTTCTTCTCTTGTTACTTTTCTAAATTTTTTATAATTAGTGAAACTTTGAGATATACATTCACACTCAGTTATAAGAAATAATACAGAGGGGTCCCATGTAATTATTACTGTTTATCCCAAAGGCTAAACAGTGTCAGACTTTATTTTTCTGGGCTCCAAAATCACTGCAGATGGTGACTGCAGCCATGAGATTAAAAGACGCTTACTCCTTGGAAGGAAAGTTATGACCAACCTAGATGGCATATTCAAAAACAGAGACATTACTTTGCCAACAAAGGTCTGTCTAGTCAAGGCTATGGTCTTTCCTGTGGTCATATATGGATGTGAGAGCTGGACTGTGAAGAAGGCTGAGCGCGAAAAATTGATGCTTTTGAACTGTGGTGTTGGAGAAGACTCTTGAGAGTCCCTTGGACTGAAAGGAGATCCAACCAGTCCATTCTGAAGGAGATCAGCCCTGGGATTTCTTTGGAAGGAATGATGCTAAAGCTGAAACTCCAGTATTTTGGCCACTTCATGTGAAGAGTTGACTCACTGGAGAAGACTCTGATGCTGGGAGGGATTGAGGGCAGGAGAAGAAGGGGACGACAGAGGATGAGATGGCTGGATGGCATCACTGACTCAATGAATGTGAGTCTGAATGACCTCCGAGAGCTGGTGATGGATAGGGAGGCCTGGCGGGCTGCAGTTCATGGGGTCGCAAAGAGTCGGACACGACTGAGCGACTGATCTGATCTGATCTGATCCCAAAGGCAACATCTCGTAAAACAATGGCATAATATCACAACCAGGAAGTTGAAACAGATACAATCTGCTGATCTCACTTAGATTTCTTCAGTTTTACTTGTATTCATTTGTTTGTGTGTATATGTCTATTTCCATACACAAATGTCATATATATATATATTTAATTCCATTAAGTGTTCAACCAGAAGGACATGGATCTTCATTTGTGTTTCTGCTTCTGGGAAGAGGAGATAGAGATTTTTAGGCACAGAAAACAGAATCCACCCTAGAGTGTGCTGGTCCCTTGTGATAGCATGAAAATATTCCACAGGGCTCTACAAAGAGCAATCAGCCACTGCAGAAAATACAGGATGGTTTTGGTGGTTTTTTTAAGTAGATCCAACCTTCCAGTAAACAAATCCAAACAATTTTCTAAAAATAATAGATTGTTGATACTTTATTGTTTATTTATTATTTAATTGGAGTATAGTTGATGGAAGATCTCCTGGAGAACGAAATGGCAACCCATTCCAGTATTCTTGCCTGGAGAACTCCATGGACAGAGGAGCCTGGTGGGCTATAGTCTACGAAGTCGCAAAGTCGGACACAACTGAGTGCCTGAGCACACACATAGTTGATTTACAATGTTGTGTTAGTTTTAAGAGTACAGCAAAGTGATTTAGTTATATACACACATGTATAATGTTTATCAGATTTCTTTCATTATTGTTTTTACAAGATATTAAGCAGAGTTTCCTGTGCTATACAGTAGGTCCTTGTTTATCTACTTTGTATATAGTAGTGTGTATCTGTTAATCCCAACCTTCTAATTTCTCTCTTCTCCCCTTCTACGTTGGAAACCAGAGTTTGTTTCCTATGTCTGTGGATCTATTTCTGTTTCTACATAAGTTCGTATGAATCAATTTTTAAGATTCCACATGTAAATGATATCATATGATATTTGTCATTAATGAAAAACACAAAACTGCCGGAGAATAAAGATGAAGAATGCATTCCCTACAAACTGATGGATTTCTCACATCTCAGGGTCCTCAGCTTAAATTAACACACACATACACACACACACAACACACACAAACATACACACACTTACATGTGGACACATCCCTCACGCACAAAAAGGCCAAGGGCCAAAGACGAAACCAAACACCCCAGCTAGAGTGGTGGTTTTCCCAAGTCGCAGATACTGTAACTCCTGTAATAAATGGAAAAAACAAAAAAAGGATTTTTGTTGGCAAAGTGTGGAGGATGGTGATTATTTTCTCAGGAAAAAAAGGTTAGATGTCATATTTCCCCCTGTTTTAACACCAATGAAACAGCATTTAGAAAAACAAGATGCTTAAATCTTGTTAGGATAGGTAATCTCGTGTTAGCTTAAAAGTTAAATCCTGAATCTGTTTGCCCCAGAACTTTTTCCACCAGGACGTGTCATTATCATTTGATATGATTTTCCCACCAGCCTTTTTTCTTTCCATGCTTCCTTTAGTAGATATGCTAGAGAGTAAAAAATAGGAAGAAATACAAAAAAAAAAAATAAAGAAGAAGGATCTAGAATGAACTGTTCACATAAGCCAGCCCATTTGAGCTTTTCATTCATCTTGGAACAATCTGAGACTTCATGCTGTGAAGTCAACGAGTATGAACCACAGAAAACAGACCCATAGGCTCTCAGAGGTCTGCAAATGATGGAGTTTCAGGAGGAATTCATGACACATATGTACTTCTGGTGCCGGGTCCTGATCCATCGCTCTGTGAGCCTCTGTTGTTTGTATTTGAACTTTCAGTTGAAAGTTGAGTGAGAGAAGTCCTCAGGTTTTGTGAATTCCAGGTTATCTGTGAAATGGGACTGGGAACTTTTGTCCGCCCGCCGTGCAAGAGTTGCCTAGCCAGGGAAGGTGTTCTGAATCTTTTCTGTTCAGACCCAGGGATTCTGAAGCCCACAGAGAGGTTCACAGGATGAGTTCAGAGGATTCTCTCTTTGCACTCAGAGATGGACACCCTGCCAGCAGCTGGGTCACGAAGGCCAGGCGCTGCACTTGAGTGTCGGCACAAGAACTTCTGAATTTGTCAGCAGGACATCATTCTGCATTAATCATCAGAGAGAGGAACCTTTTAAAACCAGCTGCTTGACACATCACCAGCGCAGCAATTTGTAAGCCAACGGCATCTTTTTTACGCTTATGCGGACATGGAGGCTTTTCCAGTGATGGCAAAACCAAGCACCATCTGACGGTCACCAGGCAGTGTGTGGGAGCCTGAAGTCAGGGTTTCCCCCTGGCCTCGGCAGAACTGGCTGGTGGAGGAGATGGACCTGTTTCTGATTAGCCCGGTTCACCCATTTCCAAAAAGGAGCCTGGCTGTTGCTCAATCTGGCAACAGAATTCTTTAGAAACGTTGGTTTAGGGCAGCATCCCAGAGCAACACTCAGAAGAAAGATCTTCCTGTGGGGGTGGGCATGGGGGACAGAGTGGGGAAAAGCCCCTCTTCCTGTACACACAGCGTCTCCTAGTGAGGACTTAGTCTCTGGCCTGAAACACAAGGTTTTGTGGCTCACCTCTCTGTTAGCAAGTTCCCGCTGCCATTTACACTCACTTACAGGGACACTTCAACCGAATTGATCTGGATAATAAATGAAAGCAAGAGACTCTTAAGCTTCCAAGGTACTGCAGCTGAAAACCGTATCTCTTCAACCCATAGAAGCCTCTGCTCACGTCCGGAATCAGAGGCTAGATTTAGGCTTATCTCTGCCCCACAGGCTGGACAGGCCTTCACAATACCAGGCCAGGAGCGGCATTCCCAGGGATGGGGGATGTTTAGTGCCTGCTTGGGGTCAGTAGGGCAGGGCTCGGAGTCTGTGACACTGACATCTAAGCTGGTCTCCTCTCTCCTTGGGTTTCCTTTCTATTTCTGGACAACTGCATCTTTATTCTTGCTGTATCTCTGTTTGAAGCTTGCATGAGCACAGACACACACACACACACACACACACACACACCAGAAAACCTTCTGTTAGTCTGTAAGCGTCAAAGCTGATATCTGATCTTGTAGTGACCTGCTGATGACAATGTTTCCACAAAAATGTGGAAAAATAAAAGTATATCTTTTTCTCCCCTGGTTTTTCTCAAATAAGCATTTATAATTATTATTTATAATGCTTATTATAAATAAGCATCAAGATATTAATACTTGATATTACAGAAAACATTATAAATGTTTAGAGGTACTAATATAAAATGCTGATTTCTGGCTTAAAGAGTGATACACTATAGTACTTGATAGAGATATACTGTGTGACTTCCCTGGTGTAAAGATGGTAAAGAATCTGCCTCCAATGCAGGAGACCTGGATTTGATCCCTGGGTTGAGAGGATCCCCAGGAGAAGGGAATGGCAACCCATTCCTCTTCTTGTTTGGAGAATTCCACGGACAGAGGAGCCTGGTAGGCTGCAGTCCATGGAGTCGCTAAGAGTCAGACACGACTGAGCGACTTCACTTTCACTTAAGCATGCAGACAACTAGAACCAGAGTTTCTGGGTTCGAACCTAATTCTGCCACTTACTAAAGATGGAATTCTGGTGACGTTACTTGTTACCAGGTTAACTCATACCTGGATTTCCTTATTTGCACAAGGGGCCTAATGTCACCAGGACTTACCTGGGGGCAGTTATGAAGACTAGTACAGACGGAAGGCTTTGAACCCTGCCTGGCCTCCGGCTGATCAGTGAGCTGTTACTGTTTATTGACTATTATTGACTAAAGCACTGCAGGCAGGCTCCTGTGGACACACATAAATATCAAGCCACTGTTGACAACATGTCGCTGTTTTCAAACTACAAGCCCATCAATTATGCTATTACCCAATCTTCATTTCGAGTCTCCTGCTGGATGTGCTGTCCATCATACCTTTATTTACTGGCTGCAAAAGTTGAATCTCAAGAAAGGTGTTTCAGATGCAAACTTCACAGTCGGAGTGAACCTTGGCTTTCCAACCTTTGGACCAGCACTCTTCCAGTAACTTTGAGATATTCAGCATACTTTGCTGTTAATGTAAATTATAATTATGGTATTCTTTGCTGTATAATAAGGTGTCATCTAGTACTCATAAAAAGAAATCAGTTCCATTTTTCACGCAAATACAAAAGAGCCCCTAGAAAGCTTTGTACACCCAAACTGAGCAATGATTTTGAAACTGTGGATCACAACACTTTAGTGGATAATGACATCAGTGTAGTGAGTGATAACCAGCATTTTTAAAGAAAAATAAAAAAATATAAATTATGCTCCGATAAAATGGAAAATACCAAAGTGAAAGTTTAGTCATTCAGTGGTATCCTACTCTTTATGCCCCCATGGACTGCAACCTGCCAGGCTCCTCTGTCCATGAGATTCCTCAGGCAAGAATACTGGAGATGGTTGCCATTTCCTTCTTCAGGGGATCGTCCCGGCCAAAGGATAGAACCAGGTCTCCTGCGTTGCAGGTGGATTCTTTACTTTATGAGCCACCAGGAAAGCCCTAGAAAATATCAAGGTACTGTATTATTTTGTGAACCTTTTATTTTAATTATTTTTCTTTATGTGGGATTACTAGGTTGTAATATAAAGTACATATAATTTTAAGTGTATTTTTCACATGCATTAGGATGGCTATATTTGAAAAAAAAAAACATGGAAAATTACAAGTGTTGGCAAGGATGTGAAGAAATTGGAAAACCTGTACATAACTGGTAGGAATGTAAAATGATGCAGTTGTGAAAAATAGGTGGGCATTTTCTCAAAAAGTCAAGCATAGAATTATTATATGATTCAGTGATTCCCAGGTGGCTCAGGAGTAAAAATCTGCCTGTCAATATAGGAGACACAAGAGACATGGATTCGAGCCCTGGGTCGGTAAGTTCCCTTGGAGTAGGAAATGGCAACCTGCTCCAGTTTTCTTGTCTGGAAAACTCCATGGACAGAGGAACCAGGCGGGCTACAGTCCACAGGGTTGCAAAGAGTTAGACGTGACTGAACACACACACATACATGCCAGCAATTCCACTCTTCAGGAGGATTGAAAATATGTATGCAGACAAATACTTGTAGTCAAATATTCACAGCCCCACTCTTTATAATAGCCAAAAAGTAGAAACAAATCAAAAGTCATCAGCAGATGAAAGGATAAACAAGACGTGGTATATCCACACACTGAATTGCTATTCAGTCACACAAATGAGTAAAGTATTGACAGATGCCACAACATAGATAAACCTGAAAAACATTACGATAAGTGCAAGAGGCCAGACATAAAAGCTCCATAATGTGTAGTTCCACTTATATGGACTATCCAGAATAGGGACAGCCATACAGATAAGAAGCAGATTAGTGGGCATTAGAGGCTAGAAAGTTTAAGGGGTGAGGAGTGGCCATTTAGCTGGTGCAGTGTCCTTGGGGCGATGACAAGTTTTGAAACTAGAGAGACATCATGGTTGCATAACACTATGAATGTACTAAATACACTGAATTATATACTTTAAAAAGAAATAGAGATTGGAATATGTTTTCAAATTATTTTAAAAAGAACCTAACAAATACAACTAGGATCACACCAAAAGGATTCAGTGTCCTAATTAAATAAGCTCCCATTGGCTAAGAATGGGGCAATTAGAGCATGGATAAGTATCACAATGCATAGCATTGAAATGTATCAACTATGTTTGCTGCTGCTGCTGCTAAGTCGCTTCAGTTGTGTCCGACTCTGTGCAACCCCATAGATGGCAGCCCACCAAGCTCCCCCGTCCCTGGGGTTCTCCAGGCAAGAACACTGGAGTGGGTTGCCATTTCCTTCTCCAATGCATAAAAGTGAAAAGTGAAAGTGAAGTCGCTCAGCCGTGTCCGACTCTAGCGACCCCATGGATTGCAGCGTACCAGGCTCCTCCATCCATGGGATTTTCCAGGCAAGAGTACTGGAGTGGGGTGCCATTGCCTTCTCCCTCAACTATGTTTAGTGTTTGGTTATCTCTGAGGATATTAGCAAGCCAACTCATTGTGCTTATCATTGAAAGGAAAGAATCGAGCATGTATCCTATCTTTCCAAGGGTCCAGGCAATGATGTCAAAGCAATAAACACCAAACAGAGTCAACCAGACAGTATCTATTTCCTGGTGGAAGTAAGTAGTATAATCTATGGCGAACTCTTGGGGAAAAAAAGAAAGAAAATAACTGAAACCTAATCAAGAATCTAGATAAAACTACCATTTTACTGGAAATACAGGTGATGGAAGGACAAACCTGTTGACTGACACCACGGAGGATGCAATCAGCAAATCCACACGGTCGGAAACTGTTCTGGACTAACAACCCTGTTCATGAGATAAGGGTTGGGGGTTGGGGAGCTTATAAATAGAGATTTCAATAACTGCTAAGTCAAGTCTTAGGGTTCGATCCCTGGGTTAGGGAAGATCCCCTGGAGAAGGGAAAGGTTACCCACTCCAGTATTCTGGCCTGGAGAATTCCATGGACTGTCCAGTCCATGGGGTTGCAGAGAGTTGGACACAGCTGAGCAACTTTCACTCACTCAAGTCAAGTCAACTCTTCTGTGTGAACCGGATCCTGATTCAAATAAACAAAAACCATAAATAGAACAATTGTGTGTGTGCTAAGTTGCTTCAGTTATGTCCAACTTTCTACGACCCTATGGACCATACCCCACCAGGCTCCTCTATCCAGGGGATTCTCCAGGCAAGAATACTGGGGTGGTTCCCATGCCCTCCTCCATCGGATCTTCCTGACCCAGGGATTGACCCCTCCTTTCATACTGTCTCCTACATTGGCAGGTGGGTTCTTTACCACTAGCGCAACCTGGGAAGTTCCAAATAGTTCAATTAGGGGAATGTGAATACTAGCTGGGTATTTGATAATAATGTGGAATTACTCTTTGGCGGGATGGGGGAAGATGACAGTTATTGATATTGTGATTATGTTTAAAAAGGGAAGCCCTTGTTTTTTTTAAAGATACATGGAGAAATACTCACAGATAATATGACATGAGATCTGAAATGTGCTTTAAAATAAATCAGAGGGGGTAGGTATTGGGTGGGAGCACAGAGAAAAAAAGATTAGCCATGAGATAATAATTACTGAAGCTAGGTGATTAGTGACTGATGGATTATTATCTCTACTTTTGAACATATTTGGAATTTCCCAATATAAAAAATGTTAAAGGTATGAAAACAAAAAAAAATATTATAAATAAAGCACTCAAAAAAGAAACTACTAATAGCAATTAGTTAAAAGATTAAAGACAATAGTCATAGGAAAATATTATAGATTTTCAAATAATCACTTCAAGAGTGATAAACCATATGGCAAACAAAATTTATCCATCTAAGAAACACAGTGAAATCTTTGTTTATGTTAACTATGTGCCTGTTGGCTGACTTTTTGAAAAAGCCATTTTGAAAAATCCTTGCAAAGTAACTAGAGAATTGAATATGGCAAAAAGCGTGACAAACTATGAAGTTGGACCTTTACCAAGTCAGACATAAGATATATAATCCAAGCTCCAGCAGGAAAACTAACCTAATCACCCAAATGGATGAGACATGTGATATTTTCTGTTATATTTGCACAAGCAAAAAATTTTAAAACAGATGTATTTATTTGTATAGTTCCCTTTGAAACTGATGGAAAAACACAGAAGGACTTAAACATGCATCCCTGACATAAATGTGGCTCAGAATCTAGAGATGCTCTTGCATTTCTACAGATCAAGGAACTCCATTCATTCACTGGTCTGCCATCAGCCCATTTCTTAAAACATGACTGTCAGGACTGCATGAACCTTATAAAGCAAAACCTCGGAGACAGTCCATCCCCACTGAGATTTCGCAAACTAAACTTCCTTTAATAATTCTTTCACATGCCTTAAGAATTCCCTCTAGAATATTGACTTACCCAGTTGAGAGAAAGAAGAAAGACAAGCATGCCGTGTTTTATATTTATTCAGAGTCACTTGGAAAACCATTAAGTGGTACCACATGGGGATGTGGGCATGCTACAATGAAGTGGTCTTTGTGCCTTTATTTCTGTAGGAGGCAAAGCCATGGAAAGCACTGGGCGGACAGTGGGATACTCTGCTACTTAACTAGCTGCTTAGTCTTGAACAGGTCCCACTTTCCTCATCTGTAAATTAGGACTCCAAGAGTAAAACAGGAAGACAGAGGGAGGGTCTTGCAATTTAACCATTCATTGCAAGTTTTATGCTAGTGAGCTGGACCATGCTTGGCTCAACTTTTTATCAATAATAGCAAACAGTCAATGTCCATGAATTTCCAAGTACTATGTTCAGTACTAGGATGGAAAGATAAGTAAAAACACTCCTTCCCTCAAACTCATTCGGGTAAACAGGCAGTTAAGTGATATCAGATCAGATCAGATCAGTTGCTCAGTCGTGTCCGACTCTTTGGACCCCATGAATCGCAGCATGGCAGGCCTCCCTGTCCATCACCAACTCCTGGAGTTCACTCAGACTCACGTCCATCGAGTCAGTGATGCTGTCCAGCCATCTCATCCTCTGTCGTCCCCTTCTCCTCTTGCCCCCAGCCCCTCCCAGCATCAGAGTCTTTTCCAATGAGTCAACTCTTCGCATGAGATGGCCAAAGTACTGGAGTTTTAGCTTTAGCATCATTCCTTCCAGAGAAATCCCAGGGCTGATCTCCTTCAGAATGGACTGGTTGGATCTCCTTGCAGTCCAAGGGACTCTCAAGAGTCTTCTCCAACACCACAGTTCAAAAGCATCAATTCTTTAGCTCAGCCTTCTTCACAGTCCAGCTCTCACATCCATACATGACCACAGGAAAGACCATAGCCTTGACTAGACAGACCTTTGTTGGCAAAGAAATGTCTCTGCTTTTGAATATGCTATCTAGGTTGGTCATAACTTTCCTTCCAAGGAGTAAGTGTCTTTTAATTTCATGGCTGCAGTCACCATCTGTAGTGATTTTGGAGCCCAAAAAAATAAAGTCTGACACTGTTTCCATTGTTTCCCCATCTATTTCCCATTAAGTGATGGGACCAGATGCCATGATCTTTGTTTTCTGAATGTTGAGCTTTAAGTCAACTTTTTCACTCTCCTCTTTCACTTTCATCAAGAGGCTTTTTAGTTCCTCTTCGCTTTCTGCCATAAGGGTGGCGTCATCTGCATATCTGAGGTTATTGATATTTCTCCTGGCAATCTTGATTTCAGCTTATGTTTCTTCCAGTCCAGCATTTCTCATGATGTACTCTGCATATAACTTAAATAAACAGGGTGACAATATACAGCCTGGACGAACTCCTTTTCCTATTTGGAACCAGTCT
Source organism: Tragelaphus eurycerus (assembly GCA_935064755.1). Taxonomy (NCBI): domain Eukaryota; kingdom Metazoa; phylum Chordata; class Mammalia; order Artiodactyla; family Bovidae; genus Tragelaphus; species Tragelaphus eurycerus. Next base: position 24,128,211 of record CAKXYN010000023.1, read on the forward strand.
GTTGTTCCATGTCCAGTTCTAATTGTTGCTTCCTGACCTGCATACAGATTTCTTAAGAGGCAGATCGGGTGGTCTGGTATTCCCATCTCTTTCAGAATTTTCCACAGTTTATTGTGATCCACACAATCAAAGGATTTGGCATAGTCAATAAAGCAGAAATAGATGCTTTTCTGGAACTCTCTTGCTTTTTCCATGATCCAGCGGATGTTGGCAATTTGATCTCTGGTTCCTCTGCCTTTTCTAAGACTAGCTTGAACATTAGGAAGTTCATAGTTCACATATTGCTGAAGCCTGGCTTGGAGAATTTTGAGCATTACTTTACTAGCGTGTGAGATGAGTGCAATTGTGCGGTAGTTTGAGCATTCTTTGGCATTGCCTTTCTTTGGGATTGGGATGAAAACTGACCTTTTCCAGTCCTGTGGCCACTGCTGTTTTCCAAATTTGCTGGCATATTGAGTGCAGCACTTTCACAGCATCATCTTTCAGGTTTTGGAATAGCTCCACTGGAATTCCATCACCTCCACTAGCTTTGTTCGTAGTGATGCTTTCTAAGACCCACTTGACTTCACATTCCACGATGTCTGGCTTTAGGTCAGTGATCACACCATTGTGATTATCTGGGTTGTGAAGACATATAGAACAATGTTTTAAAATAACATCTCTGGGTAGTGTTTATTTGCTCTAGACCTTGAAGAATGAGTAGAGTATTGCTAGCAGAGACGAAGGTCTTCCCTGGTAGCTCAGATGGTAAAGAGTCTGCCTGCAATGTGAAAGACCCAGGTTCAATCCCTGGGTCAGGAATATTTCCCTGGACAAGGAAATGGCAATCCACTCCTGTATTCTTGCCTGGAAAATCCAATGGACAAAGAAGCCTGGCGAGCTACAGTCTATGAGGTTGCAAAGAGTCAGACACAACTGGGCAACTAACACACAGAGCAGAGAAGAGGGGATGGGTATGAGATGGACAAAAGGATATTCAGGGGCAAGGAAAGGCTCAGAGACAGAGTTTAAGAAAACCCAAGACTTTGAGTAAATATCCCAAAGTAGCTTACAGATGGGGAGAAGATGCTGAGAGAAGGTAGGTTGAGCATAGTGAAGGGCCATGGCTGCCCTGTAGGAATCTGTGGGTTCCTGGGGATTGGCTGAGACTTTAAACCCAGGGAAGTCCATAGTTTGTTTCTTGTCCTCTCACTGTCCTCACTCTGAACCAATGGAGTCCTGTTGTTCCCAGCAAACGGTGCCCACAGGACCCAACTTTTCTTATTCAGAAAGGTCCAGACAGCTTTATACAGAGCACTGTGTGCTCCCTGTGCAACTAACCTTGATATAAAATGTAGTGGAAATTGTTCAACTTGTGCAATTGCTATTTAGGGTTAATTTTCATTTCAGACCTTATGTGCACAAAGTACAGGAGAATTCCTTCTCCAGACTCTATTTGGGCAGATTTGTTCATTTTATAAGCTCCGACTCCACCTCCTTCAATCCATTAAGGTCAGTTTCTGTTCCTGGTTGATGTGTTTGTTTTCTGAAAGAGTTAATGTAACTCCCAAATGTGTCCCTGAGAATATCTGAATTATAATGGATGAATCTTTTCTATTTAGAGCTGGGAAAGTCAGCATTTACCTAACATCTTCAAATATAATACTATATAAGTTATAAGCTTCCCAGGAATTACAAAGAAAAATAAACAGGAGAAAGGCTGATTTCTGCCCCTTGTAGAGGTGACAGTCTAAGAGCACAGGCCACATAAGCACAGATGAAATGATTGAAAGCAGTTTTTAAAAAACACATTACGGCAATATTTAAATGTGACACACTCAGAACAGACCATTTCCCCAAAACAAGATTCCCATATCTTTTAGGTGACATCTTTCCTGGAACATGCTATGATGCCTCTATCAAAGCTTTTACAATGAAGCTTGCTAGGAAGAGAGATGTAAAATATAACTTTACCTGGTAAAAGCTATCATTGTAATTTTGCGCTCTTAATGTCTGCTTTAACATAAGCTTTTTTTTCTTCACCAAAAGTTCAAATGCTTGGGTACAGAAAATTATGCATTTTTTCCTGCTTTTTATGTTGTCATTTTGTTAGGTGCAAGTTCTGAAAACAAAGTCATTTTTTTGTTGCTGTTGAACTATAGCTGATTTACAATGTTTTATTAGTTTCAGGTATAGAGCACAGTGATTCAGATTTGTAGATATATAAATAGATACTGATTCTTTTCTCTTATAGGTTATTCAAGATACTGAGTATACTTACATAGAGAGAGTAGCTGGCATAATAGTTTACCCAGATGGCAACTCTATGGAAATAAGAAGAATCAACTCAACATTCTTACCAACCCTCACTGAGAATGTTCCTGTTGGCAGGCTCTGTAGCAAGGATATAGGACCATCAGAGATGCTTTATAAATGGAGGGTTCAGATCCTGAGTCCCTTGTCTAAAATTCCAAAACCCCCCCCAAATCAAGCATTTTTCCAACTCATTGGTGACAATGAGTAATGGAGTAGATTACTTATCCCATATAGTATGAACATATTTTCCTACAAAAACGTAAATATTCCATTGTGAACGCTGCCACTGAGCACAGATATATCATTTGTGCTTCATCATTACATCCTGTGAAAATTCTGAATTCTGAAACAAACCTGGACCCAAGGGTTTCAGCTAAGACATCATGGCCCTGGAAGAGCAGGCATTGACTTCCATGTGCATGGTGCTGTACACAGAGCGTCTCATTTGATCCTCACTGTGCCCGATGAATGAGGTACTAATTTTACTGCTCTTTGATGCTCAAAGTTAAGCAATTCATCCAAGATTGTGTATCTCACAAATGATGGAGCCAAGACCCAAATCTGGATCTCCCATGTTCATTTCACTCTGTCTGAGGCTTCTCTCTGCTCTTTCTTACCACATGCCTATTCACCAGCCGCATCAAACCACCCTCAATGGTGGTTATTGATTCTAGGATCCTTTCCAGGCTGTGTAGATACCAAAGGAGAGGAGGGTGTTAAGTAATATCTCCTTTCTCTTCTTGCCCCTTTGAACTAACAATGAGTGTCTTCCTGCAAGACCTACATTTTTATGCTGATTCATTGCCATCTAGTGGTTATTTTAAAAGATGAGTTTTACATAAAATATGAGGATGACGTAGCATTGTTTTAACAGGTGGGAGAGTTGGTCCTTGGATGCTGTTAAAAAAAACAAACAACAAAATCTGCAGTAAAAAGGAAGCTAATCTAAAGAGTGGAGAAGGCGATGGCACCCCACTCCAGTACTCTTGCCTGGAAAATCCCATGGACGGAGGAGCCTGGTAGGCTGCAGTCCATGGGGTCACAAAGAGTCGGACACAACTGAAGTGACTTAGCAGCAGGAGCAGCAACCTAAATAAACATCCATAAAATGAAGTAAATTTTCATTTCTACATTCTTCAGGTGAATGACAAGATGGATGGGTTTTGCTAAGGCTTTATAAAAATCTCATCTATAAAAACTGACCTAAATAATCAGATTAAATCTCTATTTATGCTGCTTAGGAAAATAAAAGCTTTCTTTAAGACTGTTTCTGCAGCCTTTCTCTAAAGATTTCCAGGGATCATCTCTGTTCTAATGATAATATTTACAATGCAAATTAATAGTTGCAATGTATTCCTCTTCATGAAATTAAACATAGTCATTCATGCCCTCATTTCCATACATTCCTCTGCAAAACAGATGAACTCTCACTTATCTTTAGTAACAATGAAATAATTTATAAACTAGAAGGTGGATTCAAGGAAATGATAACATTGTCTATCAAAAGAAAAGTGTTTGGGGACTTCCCTGGTGGTCCAGAGACAAAGACTCAGCTCCCAATGCAGGGGACCAGGTTCATCCCTGGTCAGGGAACTAGATCCTGCCTCACCTAAAGATTCTACATGCCACAACTAAGACCTGCTGCAACCCAATAAATAAATAAATATTTTTAAAAGAAAATAAAAGAGATAAGTCTTTAGGTATTGTGTGTTTTAGTTGCTCAGTCATGTCTGACTCTATGTGACACAATGGACTCTAGCCCACCAGGCTCCTCTGTCCATGGGATTCTTCAGGCAAGAATACCGGAGTGGGTTGCCATTCCTTTCTCCAGGGCATCTTCCTGACCCAGGGATTGACCCACGTCTCCTGCATCCCCTGCATCGTAGGGAGACTATTTACTGTCTGTAGTATTTTGTGACTTGTAAACATTTCCACAGTTATATATACAATCATGAGCCTCCTAAAATTGATTTGAAATGACTTTCTCAGTCTTGAACAGTATCATCTGGCAGGATTCCAGTGGAGAAAGGACAAGAAGGGGACAACCACTCGTGTGGATTGCTGAGTAGAGACAGGGTGGCTCATGGCCGAAGGTTAAAAACAAAAACAACTCCAAAAGTCGTCAACCATACCTCCAAGACCTGAAAGGGACAAAATCTCTCTCTTTCTTTTTTTTGCTCCCATCATTTAGAAAGTTCACTCTGTGACAAGACAAAGGGGTGCCATCTGTTTTAACCATTTTGCTGAGGGGTATGGTAGAGAGAAAGACAGAAAAGAGAGATAATGACAGACAGAAACTGCAAAAGGCGTTTTAGATATTGTAAATACTTATTTCAAGTATTTCAGATTAATATTAATCGAGCTTCTGGAAAGTCCTATAATAGATTCAAATATGAGCTCAGCAGTTTCCTGGCTTCCAGTTGCTTAGAAACTAGAGAAGGAAGATTGGCAAGTAGATTAAGGAGAAGTACAGACTGGGATGCAAGAGGATGGGTCCAATATATCTGTAGATGGGGACAGTCCAGGATCAAAGTACTGAAGACACCCACTCCCTTGTTAGTTTCAGAGGTCAGGCCCTGGGAACTTCACGACACTAAAGAGTTCTCAGATAAAATGAAATCAAGGGTGACTACCTAATTAATGGACCCATGAGAGAATTCAAGAGCTTAGGGGTTAAAAATGGGTACCTTTGGGGACTTCCCTGGTGTTCCAGTGGTTAAGGCTCTGCGTTTCCAATGTAGGGGTTGAGGGTTTGAACCCTGGTCAGGGAACTAAGATTCCACATGCAGTGCGGCCAAAAAAGGAATTCATAGGTATATGTTGAAAATTTTAATGGGCAATATCCTCAAATAGAGTATTTTGAAACAAACAAAAAAATGTTCTTTGAGTAATTGTTCTTTTTTGGTAAGTATCCTTACTGATATCCACCTACCCAAGATTATTTCTAGAAGCAGTACAATATGATGACATATTCTACTATATGATGACACATTCTATTATATGATGACATGTAGATATTGCATAGCTGTCATGTGATTTAGCTTGCTTCAAGAAGTTTGGAAACCTTAAAGTGATGAATTTTAGCACATCCTTTGGAAAGCTTTTCCTCATATATACTTTCTTGACTGGGGTTTCTTCTGGTCAGTAATCAATTTAACATTGAGCTCTCAGAAAAATGGCTAAAGTATGAGGGAACTAGGGCATAACTGTATCAGGAGTCAGTGTAACTTTTTTCAAATATTTTTTATTAAAAAATATTTTAAAAATCCCAGCACTCACCAACTGTGAGAAGAAAAATTCATAAAAGTAAAACTCCCAACCCCCAGTGTGTATAGGAAATGGAGAGAAAAATTCAATAAAAAAACCAATTTCGGATTTTGGCTTCCTTGGGTTCCAATGCACCATATGTACTTGGAAATCTTTTAAAATGATGAAGTCAGCAATGTGTGTGAGACTCCTAATAGTACTCTGATTTATTGGAAACCCAGGACAGTACATGAACGGTGGAAAAATTGTCACAGTGAGAATGTGAAGATAGAGTTAATGTTTGTAAAATGCTTAGAACTTTGAAGGCTAGAAAAATGGTAGAAACAAAGCATTTGTGCTCTGCTCAGCTTTTTGCTTGTTTTTAGCTTCTCTCCAATCTTGGAGAAAGTGTTCTCATACACAAACTCCCACACACTCTGTAAAATGTCCCACTCTGCATCTCCTGAATTCATGTACTCAACTACCTGCTTGACATCACTTCAAAGGACAGTATGATAAGAACTGGGCAACCTGCTTTTGTCACAGTCCACCCATCGAAATACAAGGCAACTTTATGCTCCCAACTCCAATTCATGCTGACAAAAAGTTTTGGAATCGTCCTTGGTTCCTTTCTTCCTCCCAAATCCATATTTATTATGTCAGACCTCCTCAGCTTCACCTTCAAAGTCTATCCAGCACTGGGACATTCCTTCAAAAGAAACCTGAGACAGGCTATGACCTGGAGCTCTTTGCTGCAGTGCTTGCACCTGGACAAACATCTCTTCCAGCAACAAAATACCAAGAAACTGTATGAGAATACACAGTCAACGGGTCTCTAGGTGACCCGTCCCTGCTGGCACATCGTGAGCATTGTTTTAGGGAAAGGAAGAGATACTGAAGACTTGTCTGATCAGTTGCTCTTGTTCAGTCGCAAAGCTGTAACCACATAGACTGAAGCTTGCCAGACTCCTCTGTCCATGGGATTTCCCAGGCAAGAATATTGGAACGGGTTGTCATTTCCTTCTCCAGGGGATCTTCCCAACCCAGGGATGGAATCCACATCTCCTGCTTTGGAAGGCAGGTTCTTTACCACTGAGCCACCAGGGAAGCCCCATCTGATCAGTAATTACAGACAAAATAATTCACAGCAATGAACGACAATGAAAAAAGATCTTAAAGTAGATGATGTTCTTTGGGAATCACATTTGAAAGCTCAGTCTATTTTAAACTAATTGCATTCAAAGCGCTTTATTCATTTCTTTCTTGTGGTGGAACAGCCCCCAGTTTACATAGAAGGGGTCTTGTCCAGTGGCCACTGCAATGAGGAAAAAGGCAAATGACTCTCTAGCGGGGGCGTGTGGAGCCACGGCCAGCGGCAGCGCCAGGCTGGCTCCACTGTCATGGTAACGCTGAAGCTTTCTCCAGCACGTGTAGCTCTGGTAACTGGATACAAATCCCTTGAGAAAGACATGGGGGCGGGGACAGGGGAGGGGTCCTATCTTGGTGATAAAACTAAATGCCATTAAACCAGTACCTGAGATGGACAGGAGGAATGTGATGATTTCATAAGAAGACAAATTCTTCAGAAAGTAGAAAAGTATGCTTTCAAAATTGTCTCTGGAATTTATATGGATTTCGAAGCAGATACAGAAACCTATTTCAATCAGTGTCAATTGTGTTGACCAGGAATTTTAACTTGAAACGATCCTTTCCTTTAGTACATTTGACATCCATCCATTAAATCTCCAATTTCCTCATCCAATTTTGTACCCATCTGCTGGCCTACAAGCTGAACAGTCACTTGATCTTGACAGTTGCCCATGTTCTTCTGAAGTCAAGTGCATTTTCTCCAGGTCCATTATTTTTTTGCTTGTTTGTTTTTTAGATAATTTCATGATCAACTTTGACCTCTATTACGCACTTTCCAAAATCAATGAAGAGTTATTGCTCCCTTCCCTGGATATAGACACACAGATTAGAGAGACAATACTCTAACCTAATTTTATACGTATTTTTTTCCTTGTAATATTGATCACCCCATTTTTCTCACCTCTCTTCTGTGAAAGCCTGGCAGGTTGGGGGGTGGTGGTGCTGGACAGCTCATTTGTTAAATGAGCCCCATGACAGATGAAATTAGTTTCTACTTCTGTCTAGAGGCCAGGATTAAATTCATTCTTCTTACAAAGCACCACAAATGCCAATAATGTAGTTTAGAAAAAATGAATCCCAAGACCAAGAATGACAACTGTTATAATGAACTTGCCTGTGATTGTGTACAATTATTTATTCTGAGGCTTAGACTTTATTTGCAATATAAGATTTTAAAGATACTGCAAAATTAGGACAGATTAATTACTAATTATAATGGTCTATTCTTAGAGCCTTTGGTAATCACACACTAGGCTCACAGTCTGGAAACCCATTAATCTGTGTGTTCCACAATAGCCTGAGAATATCTGGACAGTCATAGGTGAACAGTTAATCTTTCTCATACAATAAACTCTTAAACAGACTGTGGATTACCCCTCAAAAGACAAGACTAGTGTTTAAAGGAATATCTATGCATTCTAAATATTTCTGTCAAAGGAATCAGTTTTTCTATCATCCTATTAAAGCACAGGTCTCATATATAATGTAATCAATCTTGACAACTTCAAAACTTATCTGCTACAAAGACAGGAATAATCAATAATCCTACTCCTGACCCATAGTAGAGGCTCTTACCCAGGACTGCCAGATCAAATACAAGATGTTCAGTTAAACTTCACTTTCAGATTAACAATGAATAATTGTTTAATACAAATATGTCACATGTAATGTTTGGGACATATACTACAAATTTATTCCTTGTTTATCTGAAATTCAAATTTAATTGGGTGTCTTATATTTTATTTGCAAATTTGGCAACCCTATTGGTACCTCTTGTTCTAAAGACTCAAAACGTATCATTAACATTTAGAAAATACTATGCATCTATCCAACATCAATACAGGGGAGTTAAACCCAAATAGCATCAACATATGGAAGGACTATTCCAGTTCAGTTTCAACATGTGATTTGAGCAGTTCCTAAAAGATCTAGGTCATAAGCCAGTATTCTATTCTCCTTTTTAACAGTTACAGCAGACATGAAGAACCTATGACCCACAAACCATACACAAATGCTTGTATCCTTGTCTTCCTCTTTCACATGGATTGGGCAGATAAAGGTCTTATTTTCCCAGACCATCTATAGTATAGGGTGGGCATATGACCCAGTTCTAGAGGATGAAAGGCAGGTTGGAGACACTGGGTGAGGTGTACAGAAAAGCTTTTTTAAATAAAAAAAATTTTTTTGTGATGTACACCTTTGTTAAAGTCTTTATTGAATTTGTTACACTATTGCTTCTATTTTATGTTTTGGCTTTTTGGCCACAAGGCATGTGGGAATCTTAGCTCCCTGATCAAGGATCAGACCTGTATCCTTTGCATTGAAAGGTGAAATCTTAGGCACTGGAATGCCAGGAAAGTCCCCTTCCAGAAAAGTGTTTGTGAATGGTTCTGCTTTGCTGGCTGGAAAATTGTCCCTTGGGATTTAAAACTGTTCTAAAGTCAGATAATGGTTGAGTTCAACCATAATCCCTCCTATTCCTTGCTTCCCAACCTTGCCTTCCAACCTGCCAGGCTTGGCCTTCATCCCAGCTACTGTTCTCTATGTTCAGGAGTAATTAAGTTAACCTCCCAGATTAGCTTCACTGATGACAGGCTGGTGCTCATGGAGATTATTCAATGCATTTGATGCCCCTCTGGTCCTTTTGCTTTATTTGACTCCATATCCACAAGCTGGACTCTTTTCTCTAGCCAACCAGGTCAGAAATGCATGTTTTTTGTTCTCAAGGAAGACTGGGCAAGAATAGACATTGGAAATACACCACTCCTTAGGAAATTAACTCAAAGCGCTAAACCAATGGCGGGCCAGAGGCGTTAACCCAAGCCCTCCTTAAATGCAGAAGGAAATCCACTCTGCATATCCCACTGGCCCTCAGTTGGCATCTTTGTATTCTCAGAGGAAGTAAAACTTTTTGTGGTGTTTACTTGTGTCCTTAGTTTTCTGTGCTGAAGCAATGTCGTCTTGACCTCTGAACACAAGGAGGAAAGAGACCAAAGATGATGTGTTGATGCAAATTTGAACAACCCAATTTACTCGAGTTTACATCTCTGCCTTTCAAATTCAACCCCACTTAAATAAGAATGTTTTATTTCTTCTCTAAGATAAGAACTTGTGCACAATGCTCTTATCATAAGCCAAGCTTACCAGATGGATTGGGGCCAAGTGGAAAGGTAGCCAAGTTGCATTATCATTCTAAAAACACCCTATTATTTTCTAAAGTTCATGGTAATTTTTATAATATATATTCACATAGCACCCTCATTTGAGATTGGTAAAAATTCTTTTCTCTAAATACATTTGGGGGCAGGGGGAACAAAAGGAAGAAACCTAAGGTGAAAAAACTAAGTTAAACCTCATACCTTGGTAAGTTGGGTGGGCTTCATTCACTCACTCATTCTCTTGTTTGTCTATCTTCCTGTCCATTCATTCATCTATTGACAATTTTTTGGGTGCTTCCAATACACAAGCCAGACTCCAGCTGTGAAATAATTTTCTTGGCATGTGTGTGTGTATATATGAGCAGGTTGTACTTTAAAAATAACTTTAGTTGTTAATGTACCTGTATTTCATAGTCTTATGAACATCATTTTTATTGTTTTGCCATCAAGAATAATTTTTAAAATGTTTAATTGGAGGATAATTCCTTTACAATGCTGTGCTAGCTTCTGGTATACAATGAATCAGCTGTAAGTATACATATATTCCCTTCCTCTCATCAAGAATAAACGTCTTATTCCCATATATATGAACTTAAGAAAGCCTTATGTCTTAGAAATGAAGCTTCACCCAACCACTCATTTCAAAATGTCAAAGTTTATTAAAAGGCCAAAGATTCCTTTTAGGAGTGTGAAGGCAAACACCACAGTGGCACAAAACAAACACTCTTACAGAGTGATGAATATTTCATTTCTTATTGTTCTTTTAGGTTGGCTGGTGCTTGTGTGCAGCCGACTTCAGACGAATGGACTCGACAGAGGGGAAATTAGCACTTGAAAAATTGAAAAATCCTGCTTGAGTAACACTTAGTCTCCCGGGTCTCAGGCTGTCAGGCCAGTCAGTCTGCAAATGAAATGTTCTTGAGTTTCTCAGTCAGTTCAGTCGCTCACCCATATCCGACTCTGCAACCCCATGGCCTGCAGCACGGCAGGCCTCCCTGTCCATCACCGACTCCCGGAACTTGCTCAAACTCGTGTCCATCGATTCGGTGATGCCATCCAATCGTCTTGTCCTCTGTCATTCCCTTCTCCTCCCACCTTCAGTCTTTCCCAGCATCAGGGTTTTTTCAAATGAGTCAGTTCTTCACATCAGGTGGCCAAAGTATTGGAGTTTCAGCTTCAACATCAGTTCTTCGAATGAACATTCAGGACTGGTTTCCTTTAGGATGGACTGGTTGGATCTCCTTGCAGTCCAAGGGACTCTCAAGAGTCTTCTCCAACACCACAGTTCAAAAGCATCAATTCTTCCGCATTCAGGTTTCTTTATACTCCAACTCTCACATCCATACATGACTACTGGAAAAATGATAGCTTTGACTAGACAGACCATTGTTGGCAAAGTAATGTTTCTGCTTTTTAATAAGCTGCCTAGGTTTGTCATAGCTTTTCTTCCAAGGAGCAAGCATCTTTTAATTTCATGGTGGCAGTCACCATCTGCAGTGATTTTGGAGCCTCCAAAATAGTCTCTCACTGTTTCCACTGTTTCCCCATATATTTGCCATGAAGTGATGGCACCAGATGCCATGATCTTAGCTTTCTGAATAATGAGCTTTAAGCCAACTTTTTCATTCTCCTCTTTCACTTTCATCAAGAGGCTCTTTAGTTCTTCTTCACTTTCTGCCATAAGGGTGGTGTCATCTATGTATCTGAGGTTATTGATATTTCTCCCGGCAATCTTGATTCCAGCTTGTGCTTCCTTCAGCCCAGAGTTTCTCATGATGTGCTCTGCATATAAGTTAAATAAACATGGTGACAATATACAGCCTTGATGAACTCCTTTTCCTATTTGGAACCAGTCTGTTGTTCCATCTCCAGTTCTAACTGTTGCTTCTTGACCTGAATACAGATTTCCTAGGAGGCAGGTCAGGTGGTCTGGTATTCCCATCTCTTTCAGAATTTTCCACAGTTTATTGTGATGCACACAGTCAAAGGCTTTGGCATAGTCAATAAAGTAGAAATAGATGTTTTTCTGGAATTCTCTTGCTTTTTTGATGATCCAGAGGATGTTGGCAATTTGATCTCTGGTTCCTCTGCCTTTTCTAAAACCAGCTTGAACATCTGGAATTTCATGGTTCATGTACTGTTGAAGCCTGGCTTGGAGGATTTTGAGCATTACTTTGCTAGTGTGTGAGATGAGTGCAATTGTGTGGTAGTTTGAGCATTCTTTGGCATTGCCTTTCTTTGGGATTGGAATGAAAACTGACCTTTTCCAGTCCTGTGGCCACTGCTGAGTTTTCCAAATTTGCTAGCATATTGAGTGCAGCACTTTCACAGCATCATCTTTCAGGATTTGAAATAGCTCCACTGGAATTCCATCACCTCCACTAGCTTTGTTCATAGTGATGTTTTCTAAGGCCCACTTGGCTTCACATTCCTGGATGTCTGGCTCTAGGTGAGTGATCACACCATCGTGATTATCTGGGTCGTGAAGATCCTTTTTGTATAGTTCTTCTGTGTATTCTTGCCACCTCTTCTTAATATCTTCTGTTAGGTCCATACCATTTCTGTCCTTTATTGAGCCCACCTTTGCATGAAATGTTCCCTTGGTATCTCTAATGTTCTTGAAGAGATCTCTAGTCTTCCCATTCTATTGTTTTCCTCTATTTCTTTGCATTGATCACTGAGGAAGGCTTTCTTATCTCTCCTTGCTATTCTTTGGAACTCTGCATTAAAATGGGTATATCTTTCCTTTTCTCCTTTGCTTTTTGTTTCTCTTCTTTTCTCAGCTATTTGTAAGGCCTCCTCAGACAACCATTAAAGACAAACTTTATGCATTTCTTTTTCTTGGGGATGGTCTTGATCCCTACCTTCTGTACAATGTGCTCATGGTGGCTCAGAGGGTAAAGCCTCTGCCTGCAATGCGGGAGACCCGGGTTCAGTCCCTGGGTCAGGAAGATCCCCTGGAGAAGGAAATGGCAACCCGCTCTGGTATTCTTGCCTGGAAAATCCTATGGACTGAGAAGCCTGGTAGGCTATAGTCCATGGGTTCGCAAAAAGTCAGACATGACTGAGAGACTTCACTTTCACTTTCTGTACAATGTCAGGAACCTCCATCCATAGATCATCATGCACTGTCTATCAGATCTAATCCCTTGAATCTATTTCTTACTTCCACTGTATAATCATAAGGGATTTAATTTAGGTCATACCTGAATGGTTTAGTGGTTTTCCCTACTTTCTTCAATTCAGGTCTGAATTTGGCAATAAGGAGTTCATGATCTGAGCCACAGTCAGCTCCTCGTCTTGTTTTGCTGACTATATAGATCTTCTCCATCTTTGGTTGCAAAGAATATAATCAGTCTGATTTCAATATTGACCATCTGGTGATATCCATGTATAGAGTCTTCTCTTGTGTTGTTGGACGAGGGTGTTTGCTATGACCAGTGCATCCTCTTGGCAAAACTCTATTAGCCTTTGCCCTGCTTCATTCTGCACTCCAAGGCCAATTTGCCTATTATTCCAGGTATTTCTTGAATTCCTACTTTTGCATTGCAGTCCCCTATAATGAAAAGGACATCTTTTTTTGGGTGTCAGTTATAGAAGTGTATGTAAACTGTCCTAACTGGATCCTTCCTAGCAAAGGCTTCCCCATAGCGAACAGGGGCACATAAAGACAATTCTCAACAAGAAGAGCAAATGTAAATTAGGCTGTGTGTTGGGATCCATCGTGTGTGTGGCTTCTCAGTAGTGTCTGACTCTTTGTGACACTATGGATGGCGTAGCCTGCCAGGCTCCTATGTCCATGGGATTCTCCAGGCAAGAGTACTGGAGTGGGCTGCCATGCTTTCCTTCAGGGAATATTCCTGACCCAGGGATCGAACCCAAGTCTCCTGCATTGGCAGGTGGGTTCTTTACTGCTGAGCCAGCAAAGAAGCCCCCCAAACCTTATTGCATCCTAAGAAAACCTGCACTTCCACCTTCCCCATCCCCCGGCAAACTCACTGCCCACTGCTCTCATCCAGCCCTATGATCTCTGCCCACACTGGTCTCCTCCTGATCCCCCAACCCTCCACGCTGCTCCTCTTGTCAAAAGTTTGCCCTTGGTATTCCTCTGCCTGGAATACCTACTCCCACATCCATGCGTACCTTACTCCTTCACTTCCTCCAGGTCCTGGCTTAAATACACCAGTTCAGTGATGCCTTCCCTTGACACTGGATCTCAGTTTCACACACACACAATGAGATAGTACCTCATACTCACTAGAATGGTTACTATCAAAAAAATAAAAAGCAAACCCAGAAAATAGCAAGTGTTGTTGAGGATATGGAACAACTGGAATCCTTTGCATGCACTGTTGATAGGACTGTAAAATGGTGCAACTGCTATGGAAAACATTTTGGAGGGTCCTCAAAAAATTAAAAATGCCACATGAACCAGCAATCTCACATCTGGGTATTTGCCCAAAGACCTGAAAGCAAGGAATTGAAGACATACGTACACACCCACATTCCAAGCAGCATTATTCATGATAGCCAAGAGGTGGAAGCAACCCAGCAGATGAATGGATAGACAGAATGTGATCTGTTACCTGCAGTGGAATATTATTCAGCCTTGAAGAGGAAGACACTTTAGCTACCTGCTATAGAAGGGATGAATCTTGAAAACATTATGTTAAGTGAAATAGGCCAGACACACAAAACAAATACACAGCATGATTGCACTTACATGAGGAGTCTAGAGGACTCAGTCATAGAGACAAAAAGGAGAGTGCTTGTTTATAGAGTTCAGGGTTTTGGTTTTACAAGGTAAACATTCTGATATCTGTTTTACAACAATGAGAATATGCTTAATACTACTAAACTCTACACTTAAAAATTGGAAAGATGGTAAAATTTATATAGTTTTCACCACAGTTTAAAATAATACTAAACAAAGTGTATACCTTCAAGGGACTAATACCAGTTAACCGTTTTTCTTTTGAAAGTGAACAGAGACTCAGATATTCTCTGAAATAATGACATGTCCAACCCCAAAGGATAAGCTTCTGGTTGCTTTCCAATCACCCTTATTCAATTTCTGTCCATTTTGGGGTCACTGAGACAGAGTGAAAAAGTTGGCTTAAAGCTCAACATTCAGAAAACTAAGATCATGGCATCCAGTCCCATCACTTCATGGCAAATAGATGGGGAAACAGTGGACACAGTGGCTGACTTTATTTTTGGGGGTCCAAAATCACTGCAGATGGTGACTGCAGCCATGAAATTAAAAGACGCTTACTCCTTGGAAGAAAAGTTATGACCAACCTAGATAGCATATTAAAAAGCAGAGATATTACTTTGCCAACAAAGGTCTGTCTCATCAAGGCTTTTGAACTGTGGTGTTGGAGAAGACTCTTGAGAGTCCCTTGGACTGCAAGGAGATCAACCAGTCCATCCTAAAGAGCAATCCTGAGTATTCATTGGAAGGACTGATGTTGAAACTGAAACTCCAATAGTTTGGCCACCTATGATGTGAAGAATTGACTCATTTGAAAAGACCCTGATGCTGGGAAAGATTGAAGGCAGAAGAGAAGGGGATTAGAGAGGGTGAGATGGTTGGATGGCATCACTGACTCAATGGAGATGAGTTTGAGTAAACTCTGGGAGTTGGTGATGGACAGGGAGGCCTGGTGTGCTGTGGTCCATGGGATTGCAAAGAATCAGACGCGACCGAGCGACTGACTGAACTGAGACATTTCTCATCAGCTTCCACAGTCCAGCTCACCAGCCTTCAGCCACCTCATGATTTTGTGTCAGTTTCTGGGAGTATATGAAGAAGCATGATGCTAATTCTAGACATTTTCTGTGCAGAATGAAACAAAAGCAGAGGTTACTTTGGGTGGGGAGTGAAGACTGTAAGCAACACCTGGACCTACTGGCACCAGGGGATTGTTTCCATGGAACCTTGGGAGCCCAGAGCTGCCTGGAGTCTGAAGGATCAGAGGAGTGTCTTGGGGACAGTCCCTCAGCTCCTGGAGAATGGGTGGCTCCCTGTCACTTTTCTCTGCAGCTACTGTTGCTGATATCTTTCGGGGAGCCAAGGCAAACAGTGAGCTCTTTGCCAAGTATGTAAAACCAATCCCTTCATTTCTGATGATCAGCCTTCAGACTTTTTCCTGGAGCAGGCAGGCTGTGTACCTGGTGGAAACTGTTGTTTAATTCACTTTTTCTCCTCTGGGGAAGGGTAGCTTTGCCAAGAAGGCTACATTCTGAGCAGATTAAATTAGTTTGCACTGGAGGCAGTCAATTTCTGGGTCATTTCTTCAGGCGCCAGTATGTGTCAAGTGGACTACTTCCCCAGGGGTGCAGGGCAATCTTAGAAAGGCCCTTGGGGTCTACAGATTCGGTACCTCATGCTCCTAAAGACCTCATCATGGGATGATGGGTCCCTCCAAAGGAAACGTGATTTTAGCAGACTTTTGGATGAGATCCTGCTGGTTGGAAAGTTTTGAGTGTGGAGAAAACTCTTCCTTATTGTAAGGGTATATATCACCCCTCTGTTGCTGTTGTTTATTTGCTAAGTCGTGTCCGACTGTTTTGTGATCCCATGGACTGTAGCTACTAGGCTACTCTGTCCATGGGGTTTTCCAGGCAAGAATACTGGAGTGGGTTGCCATTTCCTTCTCCAGGGGATCTTCCTGACCCAGGATCGAACCCATGTCTCCTGCATTGTCAGACAGATTCTTTACACTACACCACCTAGGAAGCCCAGGTTGAACTGAAATCACAGCCTTGTCCTTGGATTGCAAATGGAAAAAAAAAAAAGAAAGAAACCAGGAAGCACAGTTGAGTCATCCAGGCTTATATAAAAGTCAGTTCTTCACTCGCTCATTTGTTCAATGTGAACGTGAAGTCGCTCAGTTGTGTCTGACTCTTTGCGACCCCGTGGACTGTAGCCTACAAGGCTCCTCCGTCCATGGGATTTTCCAGGCAATAGTACTGGAGTGGATTGCCATTTCCTTCTCCAAGGGATCTTCCCAACCCAGGGATCGAACCTGGGTCTACCGCATCATAGACAGACACTTTACTGTCTGAGCCACCAACAGCTTGGTTTGAACTCCTAAGTGCCAGGCATGGTCAAAGTGCTGAACATGTGGTCCAAATGGAACATGGGAGGTGAGCAAGGGGAGAGGATAAGCCTCCTGAGCACCGTCTTGTCACCTGGCCAATGACCTGCACTGCTGCTGCTGCTAAGTCGCTTCAGTCGTGTCCGACTCTGTGAGATCCCATAGACGGCAGACCACCAGGCTCCCCTGTCCCTGGGATTCTCCAGGCAAGAACACTGGAATGGGTTGCCATTTCCTTCTCCAATGCATGAAAGTGAAAAGTGAAAGTGAAGTCACTCAGTCGTGTCCGACTCTTAGCGACCCCATGGACTGCAGCCCACCAGGCTCTCTGTCCGTGGGATTTTCCAGGAAAGAGTACTGGAGTGGGGTGCCATTGCCTTCTCTGATGACCTGCACTAGGTGGGCAGTAACCCTGTGCGGCTCTGCAGCCTGTGTCTCGCCCATACGCCTGCCCCTCACTGCAGCTTTCGTGAATACTTGTGACAATGCCACAGAGAAGTTTTTTCCGATATAGGAACACCCTTGACTTTCAGCTCTGTCTCTGGGCAATCTAGAGTGCTGGCAAGATCAACTCCTGGAGGCAGCCCTCAACCAATGAAGACCAATGAAGCAATGAGGCAACTGCTGGATCAAACCCCTACCCTCTCCGTCTCTCAGGAGTGCCTTCTGCTGCCCTTTAGTGGCCGGAAGATTTTGCTGTTTTTCAGTCCCAAAGTTATGTCGAGAAAACTATCAATAACCTCAAATATGCAGATGACACCACTCTTATCGCAGAAAGTGAAGAAGAACTAAAAAGCCTCTTGATGAAAGTGAAAGGGGAGAGTGAAAAAGTTGGCTTAAAGCTCATTATTCAGAAAGCTAAGATCATGGCATCTGGTCCCATCACTTCATGGCAAATATATGGGGAAACAATGGAAACAGTGTCAGACTTTATTTTTCTGGGCTCTAAAATCACTGCAGATGGCAAATGCAGCCATGAAATTAAAAGACGCTTACTCCTTGGAAGAAAAGTTATGACCAACCTAGACAGTATTTAATAAAAAGCAGAAACATTACTTTGCCAACAAAGTCCATCTAGTCAAGCCTATGGTTTTTCCAGTAGTCATGTTTGGATATGAGAGCTGGACTATAAAGAAAGCTGAGCGCCAAAGAATTGATACTTTTGAACTGTGGTGTTGGAGAAGACTCTTGAGAGTCCCTTGGACTTCAAGAAGATCCAACCAGTCTATTCTAAAGGAAATCAGTCCTGAATGTTCACTGGAAGAACCGATGTTGAAGCTGAAACTCCAATCCTTTGGCCACCTGATGTGAAGAACCGACTCACTGGAAAAGACCCTGATGCTGGGAAAGATTGAAGGCGCAAGGAGAAGGGGACAACAGAGGATCAGATGGTTGGATGGCATCACCGACTCAATGGGCATGAGTTTGGATAAACTCCGGGAGTCGGTGATGGACAGGGAGGCCTGGCGTGCTGCAGTCTGTGGGGTCGCAAAACTGAGCAACTGAACTGAAGTTATTTCTGACTTTTGCCACACCATGTACTGCAGCATGCCAAGCTTCTCTGACCTTCACTATCTCCCAAGTTTGCTCAAACTCAAGTCCATTGAGTCAGCAATGCCATCCAACCATCTCATCTTTAGTTGCCCTCTTCACCTTCTGCCCTCAATCTTTCCCAGCATCAGGGTCTCTTTTCCAATGAATCGGCTCTCCGCATCAAGTGGCCAAAGTATTGGAGCTTCAGCTTCAACATCAGTCCTTCTAATGAGTATTCAGGGTTGATTTCCTTTAGGATTGACTGGTTTGAACTCCTTGCTTTCCAAGAGACTCTCAAGAATCTTTTCCAGCACCACAATTTGAAAGCATCAATTCTTCAGCGCTCAGCCTTCTTTATGGTGCAGTTCTCACATCCATACATGACTACTGGAAAAACCATAGCTTTGACTATGCGGACCTTTGTTGGCAAAATGATGTCTCTGTTTTTTAATACACCATCTAGGTTTGTCATAGATTTTCTTCCAAGGAGCAAGTGTCTTTTAATTTTGTGGCTGCAGTCACTGTCTGCAGTGATTTTGGAGCCCAAGAAAATAAAATCTGTCACTGTTTTCACTTTTCCACCACTATGGGTTTCCATCATTTCCTGTCTCCCTTCCTGCGTTTCCATCAGCATTTCCTTGCTTCACCTTCCGACTAAACCCTGTATTCAGATCTTGTCTCTGAGTCTGTCTCTGAGGAGCTCAAAACAAAAGACTGTATTACTTAGATTTTTCCAGATAGTTTCAGTTTTGACAATCTCATCCCACCAGCATGTGCCACATCTTCTGTTTGAGAAAAACTGTTTGCCAACTTCATGGGCCACCTAAGATCTCTTGAAAAGGGTGATTTTTGTTTGCTAGGAACCAATAAATGCTCCTCCATACCCAATGTTCCACCTCCATCTATGGATGCTAGAAATGAAAATAGGATAGAAAGAAGACGATTTTCAACGTCTTTTTTATTAAGACATTCTCGTTATATTTTAATTTATAAAAATGGAGTCTGATTTCTTTTTCTTGATGCCTGGGATGGTAGGAAGTTTTCTGCTATAAAGTTCCAGGTTCACCTCCGGCCATGTGAAGAGCACTGACTCAGCCCCATCTTGCAAGATCAGCACAGCCTTCCCTTCTATCAGGGTGTTCCTCACTCTCCCTGGTGACTGTTGCCAGCAAGCACCAAGCTTACAGAATATCCTCGAAGGCAAAATAAATAAATAAATAAAATAAAAATCATCAGCTTGATTGTAGAGAGTCTAGAAAGAAGTGCACGTCTGGGATCCAAAACAGAAAAAAGGTAAACAGTGAACTTCAGAAGTTGTTTGGTGTCATGTCACTTGGCTCCCTGATGTGTTGGTTTTAGCTAGACTTGCCTCAGGCCAGTTTGAAATAAGGACATTTTGAACTGTTGAAACATAGCCAAGCTGCATAAAAAGGCTGGTGAGTTGCTATTTCTATATTTTATACAAGTGATACTGGGGAGAGAAAGTATTTTCTAGCAGCTCTATGTAACTGTAGCTCAAAGAAGTCACAAAGCTTTATGAAAAATCTACTTAAGATATTTGGCTAAATGTCTGGTCCTCTAAGAATTCTATATATTAGAAAAAAAAAAGTATAGATAAACACACACATACACACTCATGCATCCACATCAAACACCCCACCTGTCTTAACATTTTCTGAGATGCATTTATCAACCGGTTGTTCGCTCCTTGGAAGAAAAGCTACGACAAATCTAAAAAGCAGAGATACCACTTTGCCGACAAAAACCCCATAGTCAAAGCTATGGTTTTTCCAGTAGTCATGTACAGATGTAAGAGTTGGACCATAAAGAAGGCTGAGTGCTGAAGAATTGATGCTTTTGAACTGTGGTGCTGGAGAAGACTCTCAAGAGTCTCTTGGACTGCAAGGAGATTAAACCAGTTAATCTTAAAGGAAATCAACCCTGAATATTCATTGGAAAGACTGTTGTTGAAGCCGAAACTCCAATACTTTGGCCACTTGATGCAAAGAGCTGACTCACTGGAAAAGACCCTGGTGCTGGGAATGATTGAGGGCATGAGGCGAAGGGAGTGACAGAGGATGAGATGGTTGGATGGCATCGCCAACTCAATGTTTGAGCAAACTCAGGGAGATGGTGAAGGACAGGGAAGCCTGGCATGCTGCAGTCCATGGGCTTGCAAAGAGTTGACACGACTTAGCAACTGAACAACAGCAACAAAGCTGGAGAGCAATGGGAAACAGAAGGTTTCACTGTTGTTTAATAGCATTACATGAGTATGCAAAAATCATTTATTTTTTATCTTTATTTTATGTTGGAGTATAGCTGATTAACACTGTTGTGATAGTTTCTGGTGGGCAGCAGAGTGACTCAGTCATACATATACATGACCCTGAAACCCCTTTCCCATCGAAGCCACTGTGTAACATTGAACAGAATTCCCTGTGCTACACAGCAGTATCTTCATTTAATATTTTAATGTCTAGGCTTCAGTTTTAAATTTTAATCGAAATGTCTTATTTCCTTCCTCATCTCCATCCTTCCTTCCTACTCCTCCTTTTCTCTTCCTTTCCCTTTTCTCTCTCTCCCTTTCATTCTTAAAATGCCTACTATACATGACTTCATTTCTAAAGTGCACATCATTTATGACTTATAAAAAATTAAAAACAGCACCTTTGAGTAATGTATTCATTGTCACAATTTCATAACAGATGCGACTGTTCCAAACCACGAGACATAGCGGACTCTGCTGGCTTTCCAATCACTGTCTTAAAGTCAGCCGAATGGAACGGGGCCCTAGGATAGATGATCTTCAGGGTTAGAAACCCGCCATGCTGGTTACAAAACTGTGTGTCATAAGTAATATTGCATTTACAAATAGACGCGAGAAAGGTCAGTGCATTTTATCTGCTCTTTGAAAGCTGTTCTCTTTATTTATTAAGAGGTTTGGGTTACAGATTAGTTTTCTGCCCATATTAATGCCTCTCCTGCCTGGAAACCAAACTGTGCTTGGAAAGAAGCAGTGAATGACTGGCTTATCTCATTGCACTTTCATGCAGCTTTAAAAATCATTCCATTTGTGAATTTGATTACTGTCTCAAGGTGGAGGGGGAGAATACTTTCTAGCCAAGGAGAGGATTTGGGAAGAGACAGAATCTAATGTTCAGAGAGATGTAAAGTCTTGTGCTAGGAAAATATCAGATATGATTTGAACCTCAACTCTTAGAAAAATGGAATCCATTTTTTGAAGGATTCATTGTTTGGAAAAAAAGTTATATTATGAATAATTCGTATTAGAAGCAGAAGTTTCTACTTTTTTGTAAGCTGTAGTTTATTAGCACACTTCTGAAGAAACACCTTGAAAGTAGAAAAAAGGGGGCTCCTCTGAACACCTGCGGGCTTCCCCAGTGGCTCAGTGGTAAAGAATCTGCCTGCAGTGCATGAGACAGGGGATTGAGTCCTGGGACGAGACAGGGGATTGAGTCCTGGGACGAGAAGGTCCCCTGGAGGAGGGCATGGCAACCCACTCCAGTATTCTTGCCTGGAGAAACCCATGGACAGAGGAGCCTGGCGGGCTACTGTCCATGGGATTGGGAAGAGTCAGACAGAACTGAAGCAACTTAGCAGGCAGGCTCTGAATACCCAGCTGCAGGTGTTCCTTTCCAGAGACCAGCTGATTCACTGAGCATCTGAGTCACTCAGCCTGCCTTCCCGCACTCGCCTGCTCAGAAGCAGGTCAGGGCTCCAAGAAGGCACTGGAGCTTCTTCCCCTGGGAGGGACGCACTCAGGGCTGGGGCCTGAAGGTGGCTTTGTGTTCTCTGCTTGTCTTTCTTCCTTCAATCTCTCTCTGTCTGTCCTTTCCTCCCTCTCACTTCTTCCTTTCTTTTATATTCTCTTCAAATTTCTATCAGTTAATACTTAAGAATCACTAAACACAGTCACAGTCTTTTATTTTCATGTATTGATCACATATCCGGTCCCATCACTTCATGGCAAGTAGATGTGGAAACAATCGAAACAGTGAGAGAATTTATTTTCTTGGGCTCCAAAATCACTGCAGATGGTGACTGCAGCCATGAAATTAAAAGACGCTTGCTCCTTGGAAGGAAAGCTATGACCGACCTAGAAATCATATTAAAAAGCAGAGACATTACTTTACCAACAAATGTCCATCCAGTCAAAGTAATGGTTTGACTAGTCATGTATGGATGTCATGTATGGATGTGAGAGCTGGACTGTAAAGAAAGCTGAGCGCCGAAGAACTGGTGCTTTTGAACTGTGGTGTTGGAGAAGACTCTTGAGAGTTCCTTGGACTTCAAGGTGATCCAACCAGTCCATCCTAAAGGAAATCAGTCCTGAATATTCATTGGAAGTACTGATGTTGAAGCTGAAACTCCAATACTTCGGCCACCTGATGTGAACAATTGACTCATTGGAAAAGACCCTGATTCTGGGAAAATTGAAGGCGGGAGGAGAAGGGCATGACAGAGGATGAGATGGTTGGATGACATCACCTACTCAATGGATATGAGTTTGAGTGAATTCCAGGAGTTGGTGGTGGACAGGGAAGCCTGGTGTGCTGCAGTCCATGGGGTCACAAAGAGTCGGACATGACTGAGTGACTGAACTGAATTGATAATTCAAGTACAGCTAGGATTAAAATAAACAAAATTACAAGCCACTCAGTTTAAAAAATTATCAAAGCTTTGCAGGAAATTGTATTTATAATATATATTTTATCATATTATCCTGCTTTATGGTTTTGTCACTTTACTGTATTCAAAATTGTCAATAAATTTTTATGTTGCAATTCACATTACTTCAGTTCAGTTCAGTTCAGTTCAGTCACTCAGTTATGTCCAACTCTTTGCGCCCCCATGGACTGTGGCACGCCAGGCCTCCCTGTCCATCACCGACTCCCAGAGTTCACTCAAATTCATATCCATTGAGTAGGTGATGTCATCCAACCATTTCATCCTCTGTCGTGCCCTTCTCCTCATGCTCCCAATCCCTCCCAGCATCAGGGTCTTTTCCAATGAGTCAACTCGTTGCATGAGGTGGCCATAGTATTGGAGTTTCAGCTTCAGGATCAGTCCTTCCAAAGAACACCCAGGACTCATCTCCTTTAGGATGGACTGGTTGGATCTCCTTGCAGTCCAAGGGACTCTCAAGAGTCTTCTCCAACACCACAGTTTAAAAGCATCAATTCTTTGGTGCTCAGCTTTCTTCACAGTCCAACTCTCACATCCATACATGACTATTGCAAAAACCATAGCCTTGACTAGGTGGACCTTTGTTGGCAAAGTAATGTCTCTGCTTTTAAATATGCTATCTAGGTTGGTCATAACTTTCCTTCCAAGGAGTAAGCGTCTTTTAATTTCATGGCTGCAGTCACCATCTGCAGTGATTTTGGAGCCCCCCAAAATAAAGTCTGACACTGTTTACACTGATTCCCCATCTATTTCCCCTGAAGTTATGGGACCAGATGCCATGATCTTAGTTTTCCAAATGTTGAGCTTTAAGCCAACTTTTTCACTCTTTTCTTTCACTTTCATCAAGAGGCTTTTTAGTTCCTCTTCACTTTCTGCCATAAGGGTGGTGTCATCTGCATATCTGAGGTTAAGGTTATTGATATATCTCCCAGCAATCTTGATCCCAGCTTGTGCTTCTTCCAGCTCAGTGTTTCTCATGATGTACTCTGCATAGAAGTTAAATAAGCAGGGTGACAATATACAGCCTTAATGTACTCCTTTTCCTATTTGGAACCAGTCTGTTGTTCCATGTCCAGTTCTAACTGTTGCTTCCTGACCAGCATATAGGTTTCTCAAGAGGCAGGTCAGGTGGTCTGGTATTCCCATCTCTTTCAGAATTTTCCACAGTTTGTTGTGATCCACACAAAAGCTTTGGCATAGTCAATAAAGCAGAAATAGATGTTTTCCTAGAACTCTCTTGCTTTTTCCATGATCCAGCGGATGTTGGCAATTTGATCTCTGGTTCCTCTGCTGTTTCTAAAACCAGCTTGAACATCTGGAAGTTCACGGTTCACGTATTGCTGAAGCCTGGCTTGGAGAATTTTGAGCATTGCTTTGCTAGCATGTGAGATGAGTGCGATTGCGTGGTAGTTTGAGCATTCTTTGGCATTGCTTAGATTAACATTAGTTTTATTTAAATTAAATTTACCAAGAATTGGACAAACAGGATTATCTTTAGTTGAGATCACTGCTAATTTTTTGGCTGTAGATTTCCGCTGTGTACATATTCCTTGATGCACATTTGAAAATGAATTTATCTAGGACATTTAAGCAGACCAGGCTGGCCAATGGGTATGCATATTTTCAACTAAAGGGGAAATGACACATGGTTTTCCATATTGGCCAGTGCCAGTTCCACCCTACAGAGAGAGTGAAAGGGTTCTGTTAACTCTACATCCTGCCCAACATTAGGTCTTGATTGGAGTTTTAAATTTTGGGATTTTTAAATCTGGTGGTTATGAGATGGCACCTCACTGCTCTCATTTTTATTATCCTGATTGCTAATATCACTAATCATCTTTCCCTCTTCTTTGAACAACTCATTCACAGTTTGGGCCCATTTAAAAAGTTTAATGTAGCCCAATGAGGAGAGATAAGAAAGCCTTCCTCAGTGACCAATGCAAAGAAATAGGGGAAAACAACAGAATGGGAAAGACTAGAGATCTCTTCAAGAAAATTAGAGATAGCAAGGGAACACTTCATGCAAAGATGGGCTCGATAAAGGACAGAAATGGTATGGACCTAACAGAAGCAAAAGATATTAAGAAGAGGTGGCAAGAATACACAGAAGAACTGTACAAAAAAGAGCTTCACAACCCAGATAATCATGATGGTGTGATCACTCACCTAGAGTCAGACAATGTGAAATCAAGTGGGCCTTAGAAATTGTCACTACGAACAAAGCTAGCGGAGGTGATGGAATTCCAGTTGAACTATTTCAAATCCTGAAAGATGATGCTGTGAAAGTGCTGCACTCAATATGCCAGCAAATTTGGAAAACTCAGCAGTGGCCACAGGACTGGAAAAGGTCAGTTTTCATTCCAATCCCAAAGAAAGGCAATGCCAAAGAGTGCTCAAACTACCGCACAATTGCACTCATCTCACACGCTAGCAAAGTAATGCTCAAAATTCTCCAAGCCAGGCTTCAGCAATACGTGAACCACGAACTTCCAGATGTTTAAGCTGGTTTTAGAAACAGCAGAGGAACCACAGATCAAATTGCCAACATCCGCTGGATCATGGAAAAAGCAAGAGAGTTCCAGAAAAACATCTATTTCTACTTTATTGACTATGCCAAAGCCTTTGACTGTGTGGATCACAGTAAAGTGTGGAAAATTCTGAAAGAGATGGGAATACCAGATCACCTGACCTGCCTCTTGAGAAACCTATATGCTGGTCAGGAAGCAACAGTTAGAACTGGACATGGAACAACAGATTGGTTCCAAATAGGAAAAGGAGTACATTAAGGCTGTATATTGTCACCCTGCTTATTTAACTTGTATGCAGAGTACATCATGAGAAACACTGAGCTGGAAGAAGCACAAGCTGGAATCAAGATTGCTGGGAGGTATATCAATAACCTTAACCTCAGATATGCAGATGACACCACCCTTATGGCAGAAAGTGAAGAGGAACTAAAAAGCCTCTTGATGAAAGTGAAAGAGAAGAGTGAAAAAGTTGGCTTAAAGCTCAACATTCAGAAACCTAAGATCATGGCATCTGGTCCCATCACTTCATGACAGATAGATGGGGAATCAGTGTAAACAGTGTCAGACTGTTTTTTGGGGCTCCAAAATCACTGCAGATGGTGACTGCAGCCATGAAATTAAAAGATGCTTACTCCTTGGAAGGAAAGTTATGACCAACCTAGATAGCATATTTAAAAGCAGAGACATTACTTTGCCAACAAAGGTCCGCCTAGTCAAGGCTTTGGTTTTTCCTGTGGTCATGAATGGATGTGAGAGTTGGACTGTGAAGAAAGCTGAGCACCAAAGAATTGATGCTTTTAAACTGTGGTGTTGGAGAAGACTCTAGAGAGTCCCTTGGACTGCAAGGAGATCCAACCAGTCCATCCTAAAGGAGATGAGTCCTGGGTGTTCTTTGGAAGGACTGATGCTGAAGCTGAAACTCCAATACTTTGGCCACCTCATGCGAAGAGTTGATGCACTGGAGAAGGCCCTGATGCTGGGAGGGATTTGGGGCAGGAGGAGAAAGGCACGACAGAGGATGAGATGGCTGGATGGCAACATGAGTTTGAGTGAACTTCCGGAGTTGATGATGGACAGGGATGCCTGGTGTGCTGTGATTCATGGGGTGGCAAAGAGTTGGACATGACTGAGCGATTGAACTGAACTGAACTGAATGTATCGATATTTCCCTTTTAAATTTATGATATCTTGCTTATTTTATTTTCCTTTCAATGAGATTACCAAAAGAATTTCCTTTATGTCTTGTATGAATTTATGCTTTTCCTTTTCACATTTAAATCTACTGGAGTCACTTCTGTCCGATGAAAAATAAGATTCAATTTTCATTGTTTCCATGTGAATAATCACTTGACACGGCTCCATTTGTCGAAAAGTCCATTCTTTGCCTGTTGATTTGCAAAGCCAGCTCTGCAGTAACTCATGTTTTCACATGCAGGTTCCTGGGCTTGATTTTTTTTTTTTTCCCATTCTATGATTTTTTTCCTGTGCAAATATCACTTAGTCTTTTTAAAAATAAATTTCTTTTATTTGTTTG
The DNA here is from genome assembly GCA_935064755.1 of Tragelaphus eurycerus. NCBI lineage: Eukaryota > Metazoa > Chordata > Mammalia > Artiodactyla > Bovidae > Tragelaphus > Tragelaphus eurycerus. Next base: position 24,155,467 of record CAKXYN010000023.1, read on the forward strand.
CACTGGGTCTTAGTTGCAGCACGCAGGATCCTCAATCTTCACTGCTGCACGTGAACTCTTAATTGCAGCATGTGGGATCTAGTGCCCTAACCAGGGATTGAACCTGGGCACCCTGCTTTGGGAGCATGGAGTGTCAGCCACTGGACCACCAGGGAAATCGCCCACTCTGTCTAAAGTGTTATATATTTATAATAAGTTCGGATATTCAGTAGAGCAATCTCCTACCTTATTCTTTGCTCTCAGAGGTGTCTTGTAATTTTTTTTATTCTCCACTTCAGAATCACCTTGTCAAGTTCCAGCAAAAGAATGACTCCTCCACTTTCGAAAAAAGAAAAACCATTTGCATTTTGATTGCAATGCACTAAATCTATAGACTATAGAGGTAAAAACAAATATGCTTGTGTTATTAATCATCTCACCTTAGCAACATGAACTCTAGCTCTGTTTTGGTCTGTTTTAACATGTCTCAACAGTGTTTTATACTGTTTTCATCAAGTTTTTTCACATCTTTTGTTAGATTTATTTCTATATGTCGTTTCTGTTGTTTAGTTGCTAAGTTGTGTCTGACTCTGCGACCCTCTGGACTGTAGCCCGCTAGGCTCCTCTGTCCATGGGATTCTCCAGGCAAGAATACTGGAATGGGTTGCCATGACCTCCTCCAGGCGTTCTTCCCAACCCAGGGATCTAACTCATGTCTCTTGAGTCTCCTGTATAGGCAGGCAGACTCTATAACACTGTGCCACCCGACTCCTGTACCCATGAGCTTGCACAAAACAAAAACTAAAACAAGGCTCGAAAAAAAAAGAACACACACATGCCCTCAACACAAAAACCTAATTCTCAGCTCTGTTACCCCTCCGGCTTCCACATTTGTGTAGCATTTTACTGAGGATTCCTTCACACTTGCTGGTTCATCAGTACAATTCGAAACATTTATCTCTGTGTCATTTGCAGAATATAGGGTTCTTCTGGGCACAAGGATCCATGCCAGGCTGTTATTGTGTGTTAGTCAGTCAGCCGTGTCTGACTCTGTCCATGGAATTCTCCAGGCAAGAATACTGGAGTGTGTTGCCATTTCCTACTCCAGGGGATCTTCCCCACCCAGGGACTGAACCCACATCTCCTGCATTGCAGGCAGATTCTTCACCATCTGCGCCATTGTCTTTAGCAAAACCAACCAAAGCTTAGTACACATTGAGGATTTATCTTATGCCAGAACTTGGCCCTGGGCACTAACTCACGTACTTGTCACACCAACCACTGGAGACAGTGGGATTGTTTTAGCTATTTCACAACTGAGTTTATAAATGCTCATATGAAAGGGTCTCATCACGGGGACTCCTCTGCTGGCCCAGTGGGTGAGACACCATGCTTCCTCTGCAGGAAGCCTGCCTTGCTTGGGGAACAAAGATCCCATGTGCTACACGGAGCAGCCAAAAGAGAAAAAAAAAAAAAACAAAAAACACTGTGAATTAACAAAAAGTGGGTTCCCATCACAATGTCAGTTCAACTCCATAATAAGTTTAGAAAATGTGACTCTTGGACACAATTCTCTGTTCAGAATTCTCTTCTACATTCGCACATGGACAGCAGCCTGAGGATGAGTTGAAATCTTGGAAGAGTGTCACTTGGGAGTGATTTCATAGTGTGCACTCATTTGAGAGAGTTATTTGACTAGATGGAAGAGAAAGACAGTCCCTGAGTAAATAACAAGAAGCAAACATCACATCTCAGAAGGAGACTTCCAAGATCCATTCACAGCCCTTAGATGGAAGGCCTTTAGATTGTTTCGTTATACAGGGAGTTGTCTGATCAAGTGTGTCCCTGGCAAATGGAAAGATTTAGTTTCCAAATGTCTCTGTTGTGAAAAATTTTCCTGTTAAGCTTTGCTAGAAAACTCACCATAGATATTTTTGTTTCATCATTTTTTTACAGCTTGGATGACTCTTCATTAAAAATGTTTTTGTCCCTTTAAAAATATCTCTGAAAAGCAAAACAAAGACACAAATATGTCTCTGAGAATTCTGTAAAATATCAGGAGTAAACAATCCCTTCACAGAGACACTGGATTGGACCATGTAAACAGGCATGATTAGTTAGCTCTGTTTAGGGCTGTTTTCTGTAGAACCTTATTCTAGAAACAAAAATTTCAAGTAAAATATGACACATTTGCTCTGTTTACTATTCCTCAAGGCATTTCAAGTCCAGCTATGATTTGACAAATTTTTAGACTTGACAAATAGATTTCTTTGTGGGACTCTGAGGATTCAAATGTTGTCAAAAGCTTCATTGGGATAAAGCTGTTTTTCAATTCACTAGCGAGGTGACACAGGAATGAAACATGCCTTGTTTTTCCGGCAGTCATTTTATATATTCAGTAGAAGTTGCATTTAGTGCACACACTGCAGAGCAGTTTAAATTTCTATGTGCATAGCCTGTGAAGTATGTGTCCCTTCCATATTGGGATGAATACATTTTAGCTCAAGGATAAAGCAACATTTTCACTTCCTTCTCTTCCCTATTTTGTGTCATGTCTCTGTTACAGTCAACACAGGCCAATTTTTTTTTATAAGAAAAAAAAACAATTCAGGCATTGAATTTTTCAGGAAGGTGAAAAAGAATATGTGACTGGATCCACTCATGCATGAGGTTAGGAAGTGACCACAATACTAAAGGCAAGCACTCCCAGGATGTACTTTCTCATACTTTCTCACCCTGCTTTCATCTGAAGGAAAACTGACCACCTGGATGCCCTTCTAACTATAACCTCACAGCTCATTCCCTTTATGACAAGGCAGAACCCTGGTGCTTGGAGGACGGTGAGACTTTAAGAGCTTGGCTTCCATGCTTATCTGGTAAACAAATCAAATGGAGTTCAGTTTTGAGGTCATTGGAATCATTTCACCTGTTCATCTTCCATGCATGGTGTGTTTCGGTTATTTATTACATTATAGGTGGGAGCCATTTGACCTCCTTTCAGGAGTGTAAATATGTTCACACACACACAAATAGTTGCATTTATATAACATAGTTGCATTTGAATCCAGCAGGAGAGCAGGCTCAAGGACGTGCAGCCAAAATAACTTTTTCAGTTAGAATTCTTATATTTTGATAAGAATTTTAAAACATTTTTCAATTATGGTAAAATAAATGACAACATAAAATTTACCTCTTAATCATTTTTAAGTATATTATAGCTCAGTGGCATTAGGTACATTCACATTGGTGGGTAACCAATGTCATTTGCTAATCATTTTTTTGTTTGCTACTTTTTTTGTTATTTGTAGTTGATGTCATTTTTCTTTAAACCTTTAAGGACTTGGGTCTTTTTTTGTAGGAAGTTTGCCAAAGGAAGTATCTTCAAGAAAACAAAGAGATCGGGACTTCCCTGGTGGTCCAGTGGTTAAGGCCTTCTGCTTTCAATGCAGGGGGTCTGGGTTCCATCCCTGGTAGCAGATGCAGCCAAAAAAGAAAATGAAAAGATTGTGTGCAAATTCTGGGTTGCAATGTGTGCTGTCTTGGATCCATAAAGAGGATCCCATTGAACCATCAACAGAGTTAATGTTCTAAGTTGTTTTCCAGAAACAGTGAAAATTTTGATTAATTCCCACTGGGACTACTAGCATGAGTTCTTTAAATGGTCCGCTGGAATTTGGGACTTTCAATTGCTGCCATTATGGGACAAAATCCAGCCCTTCTCTGAAAACCCAATGGGAGACCTTTGCACCAGGGCACTCTGAATGGTTGTGGGTAAGTTGCCATCTTTGCTAGAAAGATGCTGAGGGAGGTCTTATTGGTCCAGTCTTCAATAGATGGCCGTGAGTGCCTTCTCCCAAAAGCTGAGGGTTAAAGGATGGCAAATTGTCTTTGGGGAAAGGGGTTATGGCGAGGGCGGAGGGTTGTGTTTAGCATCGAGACTGTTTGAGTGATTTGTCACCCCCTTCCCATGGGATAACAGGAGTCTAGAAAGAGCAGACTGCAGATTAAAGCAGGTTTTCCAGATTAGCTTAGGAGTCAGTCTTTACTGAAAAAAAAAAATGGAGAAAGGGTGATGCGAGAGGGGGAAAGAGAGAGAGAAGGGGGCCCTGTTCTTCCCGTAAAGAGCACAGCTCACTCCCCAAGCAATAGCCAGACAAGGGTTTTGATACCATGTGAAATCACAGAGCCTAGAGCTATACAGAAGTGTAGAGGTGGTTGCTAAGGCCTGGGAGACGTTGCTAAGGCTTTCTCTCTTTTTGAAGCCGTAAAGGAGGAGAAGGAGGCCTCATAATGCTGGGGGATTAGTGAGCAAAGTACCAAGCTCTGGCTCACAGCCGAGATGCTCGAGTGGTAACGTACACACGTCCCTGGAGGGAGCAGGAAAAAGATTCACATCATGTAGTTCGTCGAATGACTTAAAAAAACCCTTCGATAGTTTACAGCTGCTTCAGAAATAAAATCCAAATTCTCGATCGTGGCCTCTGGGATGAGCAGGAGTGGCTCTAACCTTCCTCCAACCTCCTCCCTCTCTTCTCTGAGCACCTGGAGAGCCTTGTGTTCACCCTGCCTGCTGTCCCCCTCCACCCGCCCCTCCCACCCAGTACCTCGGCCACTTCTTCTCCAGTACCAGCTCTCCCTGCTGCCTTGCCCCAGATGCGGAGCTGTACCACCGACATCCTTGCTCTGGGCTTGTCACCTCTCCCAGAAGGTTCCCCTCCCCCAGTGAAAGTGTTAGTTGCTCCTTTGTATCTGACTTTTTGTGACCCCATGGACTGTAGCCAGCCAGGCTCCTCTGTCCATGGGATTTCCCAGGCAAGAATACTGGAGTGGGTTGCCATTTCCTTCTCCAGGGGATCTTCCCGACCCAGGGATCAAACCTAGCTCTCCTGCATTGCAGGCAGACTCTTTACCATCTGAGCCACCAGGGAAGCCTTACTCTCTCATCTCAGCATTTGGTACAACCTGGAATTATTTGGTTTCTTCATTCATTTGCTTGTTTATTTTCCCCCTTAGAATAGTTATCCATATCCAACAAGGATCTACTGTAGAGCACAGGGAACTCTGCTCAGTGTTATGTGGCAGCCTGGATGGGAGGGGAGTTTGGGGGAGAATGGATACATGTATTTGTATAGCTGAGACCTTTACCTGTTCACCTGAAACTATCACAACATTTTAATCATCTATACCTCAATACAAAATAAAAAGTTTTTTTTTAAAAAAAAGAATAGTTATTCATTCATATGGTTATCCTCTCAAGCAATATTTGTTGAGCCTAACTTGTGCCTAGAACAATACTAGCTTTTAGGGTTTATCAGTGAACAAAACAAAGATTCCCACCCTCAGGGACCCTGCAGGAGATAAAGGACCACAAGAAATCAGTGAAGCACCTTGTGCGTGTATCAGATGGTGACGTTTGCTGTGGACACTATTAGTGCCAGGGAGGCCAGTGCCCAGGGTTCGGGAGGGACTCCCTTTTGAGTAGAATCTGTACTATTTCAGGCCTGGTATGCAGCCCTGGATAGCTGTTCCACATGTGTGGGTGGGAGCCAGGGAAAGGGAAGAAAAAGCAACATCAACCTGAGAATCTTTTAAAATTGCTATCACACCTAAAATCATGGTCCTATCCTAAAGTACGCTAGAGGGGAATTTATTGAGAAGCACGACGTTAAACTTCATGGCTTTTAAATTCCCTCTCTGCGCCAGAAAGACAATGATCCATGTGCTGTTTCTCTGCTTTAGCACAGTGCTTCCTTGGTTTCGTGACAGCATTGATTGGAAATGGCAACCCGCTCCAGTATTCTTGCCTGGAGAATCCCACGGACAAAGGAGCCTGGTGGGCTACAGTCCACAGGGTCACAAGAGTCAGACACGCTGAGCGACTAAACCACCATCACCCACACTGATTGCAAAGCTTGCCCGACAACATATTAATGTTAAATATTCATGTCAAATCTAAGATGCATCTTGAGTTAAGACCCGTTAAAATGTTGGAAAATGTTCATCTTTTAATCAAGGAACTCTTTTAATTATACCTCTACAGGTGATCAGTGGGGAAACCATGATTTTAATTTGGATTTTGGCCAAAGCATTTGCCTTGTAATTCAATCCACCAGAAACTCTTGTTGCCTGCAGGCAGTAAAGAGTCATTACGGGAAAAAGTGCTTAAGGAGGGAGAGACAGCCTTGGTGGTTCATATGAAAACCCAGAGACATGCTAGCAGCAGATGGTGAAGCTCCCCAGTACTATAAATCAGCGATATTCAGGAACCTCACCATTAGAACATAAAGTGAAGTTTTCTTGTGGAAGAGAGTTTCAGATATTAAATTACAGAGTGGAACTTACTGAAAGTGATGCCCGTTATAGAAAAACCCTAGTTTATTTTGCATCTAAAATGTCCTATTTGTATTTAAAACCAGTGTAATAATCTTCAGAAATGTGTGGGATAGATAGCTTTGACTCTCTTTCCCTGCCAAATGCCACACTAACAAGGAAGTGATAAAATTTGCTGTTGGAATAACACATTCTGCTGAACAAGAAATGAATGGAACACAAAATGTATCCAGTGATCATTGTTTCGAGTGGAAACTTCTTACCATCATCTTTAGGAGGATCTGCACACTGTTTGTGTCTCCTGCCAGCTGGTTGCACTGAATGTTGCATGTGAAAAGCTGGGATTGGGCCTAGAAGTCTTTAACCATAATGGAATTCAGCTAGGATATTCCATGGACTTCTTAATGTTTTATGTTAAATAGAGAAGGCTATTAATCATTCAGTTAATCCCTCTCTGTGGTAAAATGGTCTTTGGATCCTTCAGTCCAGGTCAGTTCAGTCATTCAGTGGTGTCTGACTCTTTGCGACCCCGTGAACCGCAGCACGCCAGGCCTCGCTGTTCATCACCAGCTCCCAGAGTCCTCCCAAACCCCTGTCCATTGTGTCGGTGATGCCATCCAACCATCTCATCCTCTGTCGTCCCCTTCTCCTCCTGCTCTCAATCTTTCCCAGCATCAGGGTCTTTTCAAATGAGTCAGCTCTTCGGGTCAGGTGGCCAAAGTATTGGAGTTTCAGCTTCAACATCAGTCCTTCCAATGAACACCCAGGACTGATCTCCTTTAGGATGGACTGGTTGGATCTCCCTTTAGTCCAAGGGACTCTCAAGAGTCTTCTCCAACACCACAGTTCAAAAGCATCAATTCTTCGGCAAACAGCTTTCTTTACAGTCCAACTCTCACATCCATACATGACCACTGGAAAAATGATAGCCTTGACTAGACGGACCTTTGTGGGCAAAGTAATGTCTCTGCTTTTTAATATGCTATCTAGATTGGTCATAACTTTCCTTCCAAGGAGTAAACGTCTTTAATTTCATGGCTGCAATCACCATCTGCAATGATTTTGGAGCCCAGAAAAATAAAATTAGCCACTGTTTCCACTGTTTCCCCATCTATTTTCCATGAAGTGATGGGACCAGATGCCATATGTCTACCAAAAAAATGCACAACATGAGAGTTGCAAGTTAAGTTTTTTGGGGGGCAATGTGAGGACTGCCACCTTGAAGATAACACCTCTGATAGCTCTGAGAAACTGCTCCACAGAGGCAGTGGGTAGGACAGTACAGATGCGATTTTGGTAAAGGGGGAGCACGTGTGATCAAGTGCACTTTTTTTGAGAAAGCTTCTGCTGGTCTCGTGGAGGTCAGCAGCTTCAGTCACACATGATTTAATCCTTGCTGAGGTAGGTGGCCAATTTCTGTTTAACATTCATACATTTTAGCTAGCCTTTTTTACACATAATTAGCAAATAATTAGACATTAGACATTATTAGCAAACAAATGGGCTTCCCTGGTGGCTCAGAGGATAATGCATTTGCCTGTGATGCGAGATCCCCTGGAAAAGGAAATGGCAACCCACTCCAGTATTTTTGTCTGGAGAATCCCATAGACAGAGGAGTCTGGTGGGCTACAGTCCAAGGGGTCGCAAAGAGATGGACACAACTGAGTGACTACACTTACTTAGCAAACAAATGATAACTCATTTTTTTTTTTTTTTTTAGGAATCATTCATGTATAGCCTAAGTTTCAAGAATGGATTTCCAATTTAATATTATTATTTGCAGCAAGACTTCTGACCTAAGGGTCTGACCTAATGGTCCTCAAAAGTGACCAGAGATACCCTTCTGACAACTTTACAGGCTGAAAGCAGCATTCAAATATCCCCACCTACCCAGCCAGTCCATAACGTTTTAATAACTTAGGCGGTGGTCAGAAATCATTTGTGATACGTCCAAAATATTTTATCGCTAAGGTGAATTAGGATCATACTTTTCACAGCCTTTCAGGCCAGCTTGAGGACACCGACTGCTTCTCGAAGGTGCAATCTCACACCTGTGCTCACCTGCCCTGGGCTTGCTGGAAGCTGCAATGCAGGATGCCAGGAGGGGCCCCTTCTGTGTTTTCCCCTGTGTGGTCCAGAATCTGGGGGATGTGGGATGGAGCCCAGCATCTATTTCCTGTGGAAGACAGTTCTAAGATGCAGCTCTTAAAACTCCTCAGAAGCTCTGGGCTTCACAGAACATTAGCAGCCATAGCAGAGGCCCTTGGAGGACACATTCTTGCATTTACACCCCCTCCCTTCTCTGTTTGGTGTCCCCTTGTGCCACACGCCCTCCTGAGAAACAAACACCCCACACACAAACCTCTGTCTCAGGCTCTGCTGCGTGGAGGAACCCAGAGGGCACAGCATTATTTGGTCTGTATCTTTCTACAGGAACAAATATTTCATTTTCTGTTCAAAGCCAAAACGAATGCAGTCCTGATAGAAAATCACTAAGCCAATATATATAGCCTGGGAAGAGTTAAGAGCAGCCTTAAGAATCAGAAAATAGAGGCCCAGAGGCTGACCCAGCCCTCGTTTGTCTGGTGACTGTGCACCAGACATCCGCCAGCAGCAGGTTCTCTGCCACGGCAAGTGCACCGGGGAGCAAGGGGTGCAGCCTTGGCCGCCATTCAGGGGCATCTCCATGCAGGACGCACATATTGGATGGAGAGTCAGAACCAAGACTAGAGTTTCACTTCTAGGTTATGTGATCTTATTATTGTTACTGGTGTTAGATATCCTACTCTAACAGAATGATGGTTCCTATCTCATAACACGGAGAGCAGTCATCCTGTTCTGTTTGTGTAAGATCCTACTGTGAGGCTGAGAAGCTGTGTTAACATTCCTGTATTAACCCTTCAGGCCCCACATCCCTTCCAGCTGTCCTCATCAGGATGGTCCGTCCTACCTCTCAGTCCGTGAGGTGAAGCCGTGGACTGGGCTGGGTGGACATTTCGATGGAAGCCAGTAGGTGGTGCTGAGATAGCATGGGACCCTGGGCTAAATTTGAGTTTAGCACTTCCTTGGAGAAGGCAATGGCACCCCACTTCAGTACTCTTGCTTGGAAAATCCCATGGACGGAGGAGCCTGGTGGGCTGCAGTCCATGGGGTCGACTGAGCGACTTCACTTTCACTTTTCACTTTCATGCATTGGAGAAGGAAATGGCAACCAGCTCCAGTGTTCTTGCCTGGAAAATCCCAGGGACGGGGGAGCCTGGTGGGCCGCCGTCTATGGGGTCGTACAGAGTCGGACATGACTGAAGCGACTTAGCAGCAGCATGTAGCTGAAATGAAATGTGAAACTTCCCTCAAACATTGAGCATGGAGTGGATTTTGTAACCCTTGGCGTTTTGCAATCAAAATCTCCAGGTCATTTGTCTTGAACTCATTTCTGGCTTGAATCATCCCAAAAGTTCAACATAGTTTCCATGTTCTTTGATAACCTACTAAGCCAGAGGTCTTACTCACCTCTGCGTGGTCCAGACCTAGCAACCTAGTTGGAGCTTAGAAATGCGTCTGAAATGAGCACAGCATCCACACAGATGAATCACTTGTAGATGAGCCAGGCAAGGCGCTTGGGGCAAGTGGCTTCCTCAAGGCCACATCAGCAGCCTGAACTGGCTCCTGACCTGGCTCAGGGCCCTGATGTCCCTTCTGTTGTCCATCTACCTGGATGCCAACTCCAAGAAGCACTGAATTATTTTTTTTTCAAACTCTAAACATTTTATTTTGTTTTGCTGTTGAGTCAATTAATGGAGCTTCCCTGGTGGCTCAGAGGTTAAAGTGTCTGCCTCCAATGAGGGAGACACAGGTTCGATCCCTGGGTCGGGAAAATCCCCTGGAGAAGGAAATGGTAACCCACTCTAGTATTCTTGCCTGGAGAATCCCATGGACGGAGAAGCCTGATAGGCTACAGTCCATGGGGTCACAAAAAGTCGGACATGACTGAGCAACTTCACCTTCAACTTCACCTTTCACCTTCCCAGATAACTCAGTGGTAAAGAATCTGCCTGCCAATGCAAGAAATGTGGGTTTGATCCCTGGGTTGGGAAGATCTCCTGGAGAAGGAAATGGCAACCCACTCCAGTATTCTTGCCCGGAGAACCCCATGGACAGAGGAGCCTGGTGGGCTAGAAGCCATAGGGTCACAAAGAGTCAGACATGACTTAGTGACTAAATAGCAACAATAACAAAAACAAAGCCAATTGAAAATGTTGTGGGAATTTCAGGTGAACAAGGAAGGGTCTCAGCCATACATATACATGTATCTGTTCTCCCCCAAACCCCCTTACCATCCAGGCTGATACATAACACTGAGTAGAGTTCCCTGTGCTATCCAGTAAGTCCTTGTTGGTGATCCATTTTGAATAGAGCCATGTGTACATGTCCATTTCAAACTCCCTAACTAGCCCATCCCCTTGGCAACCACAAGTTCATTTTCTAAGTCTGTGAGTCTTTTGGAAGAAGCACTGGATTATTCTCTACATTTTATTATTGCTTACAAAACAGTTTTTAGCATATGCATTTAACATATAAATCGATGAGAAATTTTGATTCCATCTACAGAGAAATTCAACTCTGAGGCATAACTGTTTATTAATATGTATATGCCATATTTAATTAAAAAAGAAATCTTCATGTCAAGGTTCAAAAACTTCAATTTCCATCTAGTTCAGATTATTCAGTGAGGCATCATTACACACAGCAGGGGAATTGTATGACAGTAAAACTTCATTTATCCAAAATTAGTGGGGGTACAAGAAGCTGACTTCACTGTACTATACAAGAAGCCAATTCAAAATGTGAAGTCACCGAATTCTCCTTTTACAGCCCTCAAAATATTTTTGGAAAATGCTTACCATCTGGATGGATAATTTCTTAAATGTAGTATCAGTGTCCCATCAGGAAAAATACGGCATGTAATCTAAGTGATTATTTGTGGCTGAGGGTTCCCACTGTGCAGTGATACCTTCGGGCTGAAAGAGGATCTGCTTGGCCACTGAGTCGGATTGACCAGAGTGACTCTGGGTGCTCCTCTCATGCAAGTTCTTATTTCTCCCTCCTTGGGCTTCTCTTCTTTTCTTTACTCTCACGCTGTCTACTTCTCCCTGCCCTGACTTCTTCCCATCCCTGTCTCCAGTGGATTTCTTCACCTTGTCCACAGTCACCCAAAGCCACATGCACACAAGTACTTCCAATTGATTGTGGGCTGGATAATTCAGTTCAGTTCATCCACTCAGTCATGTCCAACTCTTTACGACCCCATGGACTGCAGCACGCCAGGCCTCCCTGTCCATCACCAACTCCTGGACCTTACTCAAACTCATGTCCATCGAGTCAGTGATGCCATCCAACCATCTCATCCTCTGTTGTCCCCTTCTCCCACCTTCAATCTTTTCCAGCATCAGGGTCTTTTCAAATGAGTCAGTTCTTCACATCAGGTAGCCATAGTATTGGAGTTTCAGCTTCAGCATCAGTCCTTCCAATGAATATTCAGGACTGATTTCCTTTAGGATTGACTAGTTGGATCTCCTTGAAGTTCAAGAGACTCTCAAGAGTCTTCTCCAACACCACAGTTCAAAACCATCATTTCTTTGGTGCTCAGCTTTCTCTCTGGTCCAACTCTCACATCCATACATGACTACTGGAAAAACCATAGCTTTGACTGTATGGACCTTTGTTGGCAAAGCACTGTCTCTCCTTTTTAATATGCTGTCTAGGTTTGTCATAGCTTTTCTTCCAAGGAGCAAATGTCTTTTAATTTCAAGGCTGCAGTCACCATCTGCAGTGATTTTGGAGTTCAAGAAAACAAAGTCTGTCACTGTTTCCATTGTTCCCCCATCTATTTGTCATGAAGTGATGGGACTGGATGCCATGATGTTCGTTTTTTGAATGTTGAGTTTTAAGCCAGCTTTTTCATTCTCCTCTTTCCTTTTCATCAAGAGACTCTTTAGTTCCTACTTGCTTTCTACCATAAGACTGGAAAATAATTGTCTGTAAAACCAGAAGAGCTGACTCATTAGAAAAGACCCTGCTGCTGGGAAATATTGAAGGCAAAAGGAGAAAAGGGTGGCAGAGGATGCAATGGCTAGATGGCATCACTGACTTAATGGACATGAATTTGAGCAAGCTCCGGGAGATAGTGGAGGACAGAGGAGCCTGGTGTGCTGCAGTCCATGGGGTCACAAGGAGTTGGACACGACTGAGCAATTCAACAGCAGCAGCAGCAGCGAGTGCCTGCCCAAGCACTTGTAAAGGGCATCACAGCAGTGGTAGAGGCAGTTGAAACATCAGCAAAGACTATGAGTTTTAAGCCCAGAAAAATAAAGAAATTTTGTGATTTTTCCAAGAAAAGAAACAAAGCAATATTTACTTGCCACAGTTTAGGAAAAAAGCCAGTATTTGGGGGGTAACTATCTCTGGGGCTGCCATCTTCGAGAAGGGGCTGGGAGTCAAGGTTCCTGGCTTGAAGACAGGACATTCTGAAAGCATCCAGACTTTCAGGAACATGAGTATATGTGTGGCCCGACTCCAGCACCTTCCCTCTGAGTAAGACTTCTCTTTGTCTGAAGACCGATTTGGCTGTCCAGTAATTACTGGCCTTTTTCTATTGCTTGTGGAACCACGTCTAGTCTTTCTCATTACAGGTCATGCCACATCCCTGACTTAATTGCAAAAATTTCCAGTGTGAAAGAAAAAAGCCCTATTATTAAAGACACTGTTCAGCCAAATACGCTAAACTCAATATTGTCTATACTGCCCTTACTTTTAAATTCTCCGGAGAATATAAAAATCTTTGAAAGAACATGATTCTAATACCATATACTTAGCTTCTCCGGTCCTTCACTGGCTGGTTCTCATCCAACGGCTCCTTCGGCTCTTTGTTTTGCTTTGGCATCTCTGTTCTCCCTGCCTCTGCCCTCTGAATGGGGAGGCTCTCCATGTGCGGCCCCTGGCCCTCTGCCTTCCTTGTCCATGGCCTCTGGGATGTTCCTCCACACTCAAGTTTCTACTGACCATCCGTGCACAAAACTCCCAAAGGCATACTGTATGCCAGGCACACTAGCTCACCATCTTTAAAGATCACCCCAATTGTCTCAGGCACCCAGCCTCCAACTCTGAACTAAATTTTGATTCTGTCAGCTCTTTCAATAGCACGTCAGGGAAAAAAAAAATCTCGCATCAATTTCCCCTTTGAGAGGTCTGCAAATCCTGCCCCTTTCTCTTTATTCTTCCCTACATCTGGGCCCCCATAGGAGCCTCTAGGTAACTTTGCTTGCTTTTCAAATGAATTCTCTGACTTCAGTTTCATCCCATTTGAATAACAGAGTCACAGATGCAGAAAACCAACTTTGACTACCAGGGAGGAAAGCGGGGATGGGGAAAGGGTATGGGGGAGGGGCAGGATAAACTGGAGATTGGGATTGACATAGACACACTACTATACATAGAACAGATAAATAATAAGAACCCACCCATAGTACAAGGAACTCTACTTAATACTCTGTAATGATCTATATAGGAATAGAATCTAAAAAAGAGTGGAGATATATATAGACAGATAGATAGATAGATAGATATAAAACTGATTCACTTTGCTGTACACCAGGAACTAACAAAGAATTTTTTTCAATACTTTTATTTGTTTATTTATTTTTGGCTGTGCTTGGTCTGCATTGCTGCGAGGACTTTTCTCTAGTTTAGGGAAGCTGGGATTACTCTTCGTTTCAGTGTGAGGGCTTTTCATCGCAGTGCGAGGGCTTGTTGCAGACCACGGGCTCTAGGAGCATGCGGGCTTCAGCAGTTGCAGCTCCAGGGCTCTAGAGCACAGGCTCAGTAGTTGTGGTGCCTGGGCTTAGTTGCTCCTCGGCATGTGGTGTCTTCCCAGACCAGGGATTGAACTTCTGCTCTGGCTGGTGGATTGTTTACCACTGATCCACAAGGGAAGCCCTAACACAAGATTGTAAATCAACTATACTCCAATAAAAATTAATACAATTTTTAAAAAGTAACCCAACATTCAGAAAACGAAGATCATGGCATCTGGTCCCATCACTGCATGGGAAATAGATGGGGAAACAGTGGAAACAGTGTCAGACTTTGTTTTTCTGGGCTCCAAAATCACTGCAGATGGTGACTGCAGCCATGAAATTAAAAGATGCTTACTCCTTGGAAGGAAAGTTATGACCAACCTAGATAGCATATTCAAAAGCAGAGACATTACTTTGCCAACAAAGGTTCGCCTAGTCAAGGCTATGGTCTTTCCTGTGGTCATGTATGGATGTGAGAGCTGGACTGTGAGGAAGGCTGAACGCCGAAGAATTGATGCTTTTGAAGTGTGGTGTTGGAGAAGACTCTTGAGAGTCCCTTGGACTGCAAGAAGATCCAACCAGTCCATTCTGAAGGAGATCAATCCTGGAATTTCTTTGGAAGGAATGATGCTAAAGCTGAAACTCCAGGATTTTGGCCACCTCATGTGAAGAGTTGACTCATTGGAGAAGACTCTGATGCTGGGAGGGATTGAGGGCAGGAGGAGAAGGGGACGACAGAGGATGAGATGGCTGGATGGCATCACTGACTCGATGGATGCGAGTCTGAGTGACCTCCGGGAGCTGGTGATGGACAGGGAGGCCTGGTGTGCTGTGGTTCATGGGGTCGCAAAGAGTCGGACACGACTGAGCGACTGATCTGATCTGATCTGATACTCTTTTAATTATATTACTTTCCTCCTTAAAAATCACCATTGGTTCCTTCAGGTTTACTAAGTAGATTCCTTTTCATTTAGTTCCGATGTTGAGTGTACCTCCGTCTGCCTGCCCTGCCAGGCTGTCTCTCATAGGTGGAATGGGCTCCAGAGACAGCAGACGGACAGTCATACCTGCCTCAGGGGATGTCCTGAAAATTAAATAAGGTTTACAGCTTCAAGAACAGAACCTGAAAAGATGGCGGATGCTAAAGAAACACGCTCCATTTCCCACCTGATTGTTTCTCCATGAGATTGTAAGCAGACGAATGATTGACACTGAAGTGAACCAGGCAGGACACTTGGGAAATGCATTTGCTGAATGCATACACGAGGCTGGGGATGTTTACTGGAGTGAGTATTTTGGAAATGGCTCTGTTTCAGAGATGACAAGTTCCACGTGAAGATGGTGGTCATAGGTGGCCAAGAGGGCAAGGGGGAAGGTCACTGGTGAGGAAGTTTGTGATCCACAGAGACAGTCCTTCAGTGGTGAGACTGTTGCTGCCTGAACCCAGGAATCAGTATGATCATCACTAGCTGCAGGGTTACCAGATGTCCTGAGGTTCCTAAAGTGATGTAGTGGGAGGTTGCAACGATGATCATTGCAATGATCCATGCTAGCTGACAATTCTTACATTCCTTCCATGAAGTCTTTAGACAGAATTTCTTACAGATATAACTGAGATACAATGTCCAGGAAACACAGGTGAGGCAATGGTGCAATGGGGGGCTCAGATCTCTTGCTGTAGGTGGTATAGTTGACAGAAGACCTCTGTACTGAGACCTTCCCCACTTGCACTCCCCACCCGCCAATAGCTAGGCACACCTGGGCGCTTGGTGCAAGCCATTCCTGTGAGATGCACACTTGTGGCTGAGGGTCATCATCAGCTCAGCTGGAACTTTCCTGGAAGTGCACTGTGATGATACTGTCCAATTTCTTCTTTCTCTTCTTCATTCACAAGGTTCAGACCTGCATCTGGGCTGAGCGTTCACCACCTTCCCATGCTCCCTCTCATTTAGAATTCAAAGGCATGTGTGCTCAGTCACTCAGTCACGTCTGACTCTTTGCAACCCCATGGACTGTAGCCTACATGTAGTCCATCTGTCCATGGGATATCCCAGGCAAGAATACTGGAGTGGGTTGCCCATTCCCTTTTCCAGGAGATCTTTCCGACCAGGGATACAACCTGGGTCTCCTGCACTGGTGGCTCTCTTTACTATCTGAACCACAAAGGAAGGCTCAAATGTCAATATTTTGCCCATTGAATCCCATTCTGATGTCTCCTTTCCAGGGGATCAGAACCAACACTAATGGTGCCAGAAGCTGTTCAAGAAAATGGACAGGAAGATTGGACTTGGAGTCTGCTTAGTATCTCCCAGTGGCCAAAGAGAATGTCATCCTGAGTATTATGGGAAGTGAAGGTAGTCCCTGGTGCAAAGAAAGACCCAGTCACTAAAGATTTTACTGGTGGTGATCAGGGGAAAGTGCCAGGGAAGAACACCCTTGTAGGCAAAATTATTCAGATATTTGAAAAGTATGGGGGGAACAGTGCCAACAAGGATGGCCTAGATGGCTCGGTTGTTTTGCTGTGGAGACTGAGGGTCATTCACAAGCTAAGGGTGAGAAGCAGGTGGATGACAAAGACACTATCATTTCCTGTAGCAGAAGACCGGACACAGCTCTGTGGCAGACACAGGACTGATGGAGTCCCAGCTTGAGAGATGATGTCTAGGTATTTACTTAGACTTCAAGGTCCGGTGGCCTCCAGACACCTCTCTTACATTGGCAGGCATGTTTTGACGTCTAGTGCCATCTGGGAAGCCCATTCATCCCATAGAGAGCAGCAAGTATGAAGATTCTGGGGGATTTTCTCCTTTTCAGAAAGTTGGTTGCTAAACACTTAGCAGCACTCCATTAGTGAGGGTCTTGGCTGGCAAAGCCTGGGATTCTGAAACACGGGAGGAAAACTTCAGGATGTAAGTTCTGAAAGAGTCTGGCTCTGCAGATGCCCAGAGCCCCCAGAACAGCAGAGGTGGCCGCCCTTCCCTGAGGAGTATAGGATTGCCCCATGCTCAAAGGTGCCAGGAAGCTCTGTAAGGATTATCCTTAGAGAGAGAACTAAGTAGTTCCTAATTTTAACAAAGATGAGTAAAGTGACTCAATTCTAATAAGAAGCTGGATATCATTTTTTTTCCTGATTAATTTTGTCATTAACTTTTTACTCGGGATACAAAAACATTTTTCTTAGTCTTTACACGACTCATAAGAAAACTCCATGGGATTCTACAAGTGTACATAGTTTAGTTCTGATTACACACTGAAGATCCCATACTAGATTTAATCATAAAGTTAATTAGAAAGATAATTAACAAATCATTATTGGGCCCATAAAAAAGACAACTGAAAATAGCTCTCACTTTTTATCATGACTGAAGTCTAGATGTTCCCTATCCATTGACCAGTTTTTTCCTGATCTGATTATGTAGACCAAAAATAAATGCAAACACTGAGTATTATCATTGTCTTCTAAGAGGACATGTACAACTGTGAGTCAATGGTCTAGTGATCTGGGATCATCTACATTAAATATTAAGCTTGAAGGGCTGTAAGGTTTTTTAAGCTATACGCTGAATAACTCTGTTCCTTTCATCTTTGTTCTTATATGACACACAAAAGAATCTAAGTTTATTCCCAAGTAGCAAACCTAAGTCTGTGCTCACGAAACAAGAGCTAAAGTTCACCAGCCATGACAGGGAACTTATTTCACTCCCATTGCGTGGATGGCCTTCTGTGTCCTCGGTCACTCGGTTGCGTCTGACTCTTTGGCCACCCCATTGACTGTAGCAGGCCAGGCTCCTCTGTCCATGGGATTTCCCAGGCAAGAACACAAGAGTGGGCTGCCCTTTGCTTCTCCAGGGCATCTTCCCGACCCAGGGATCAAACCCACATCTCTTGAATCTCCTGTATTGGCAGATTGATTGTTTACCATTAGCACACCCAGGGAGCTCTGTGGTTGTCTTTGGGTGGACATAAAGGGAACACCCTGAGGGGTCTTCAGTGTGACCAAATTTGCTCTAAAATGTTTCCTTTTAAGCCAATCAATCATCTGTTACAGATTGAATATTTGAGTCCTCCCCAAAACGCTGGGCCCAGCTCTGTGGTTTTCCTCCACCTGTGAACTGCCCTCACCCCTAGCCTGCAACAGGGATGACCAGGCTCAAATAGGTAGGTATCATCTGGGCACAGAATTCGTGAGTGGCTGATGGGAGCGTGGGGTCTAATCACAGAATATCCTAGCAGATGCTCTGACATTTCTATCTTGGACATTTAGATTTTGCTTTAGGGTAAATGTGTAATGGGAATGCAGCCAAGAAAACATCTCTTGACAAGCCTGCTTTGCCAGGGAATTACATCATGAGCTCTTTAGGGGGCTAAGAGAACAGAGGAAGAGTCAAGACCTCACAAAGTGATTTTGATGAAGCTGGTTTGGGTCTCCGCAAAGAAATGTACAAACTCTTGTCTAGGAACTGACAGCTTCTGGGGCTTTCTGCCACTTGGGCTGTGCTCAGAGCTGGAAGACAGCTGTTCATTTAATTTTTGGTTGAGTGGGAACTGTCGTGCTTCTGAAAGTTTAAGAAGCCATTTTGTAAAGGCTATGAGATCACCTAATTCCAAAAGTGCATGGACTTTGCCTGGTAGTAAGTCTTAATCAATTCCAGAACAGGTAGAAATGACAAGCCATGGACATTTTAAGAAAATTAAACTCAGCTATCAGATAAACTTTTATTCCCAGGCCATAATCACCAGGTTATAATAAAAATTTAATTAGCCAAGGGGTTTTTTCTTGGGAACAAGAGGGTGGACAAGATTTTCCTTCTTAGGGATGCTTTAACACATATTTACGAAAAAGGATGGATGGAAATAGGCCCCACGGTTCTTTTCATGGAGCTATCCTCATATTAAAAGCAGGAATTTGAGCAGCAGACAAGTAGGATTTTTATAGAACCCCAAAGTAGACAGGGCATCCCAGGTGGCTCAGTGGTAAAGAATTTGCTTGCCCATGCAGGAGATGTGGGTTCCATCCCTGAGTCAGGAAGAGTCCCGGAGGAGGAAATGGCAACCCACTCCAGTATTCTTGCCCTGGAGAATCCCATGGACAAAGATGTCTGGTGTGCGGCAGTCCATGGGGTTGCAAAGAGTTGGACATGACTGAGTATGCACACCCACACACACGAAGTAAACAATGTAAGACAGAGACAGCATAAATAAAGGACATATTATTGTGTTGCCAGAAGGACCATCTGATTCGGAGGGGCCCCAGGAAACCAAAGTGAGGGAGGAGGCAGTCCGTGTATTCCAGGATCCCAAGCCAGGCGCTGAATCTCAGATCTCAGCCATATGGCACTATGTTCTGCAGAAGCAGAGCACGCAATGGTAGTCACGCAGAACAACAAAATCTTGCTCTGGCTTGTGCAGCTGCTCCATGATCATTTTGGGTCTTGGTCCCGCCTCGGGCATTTTGGGTTGGTGTAACTCAGCTTCTGAATGTTCAACTTTGGAGCTATGCGTTCTGAGCCGAAGTGGAGATATTTGTCATCTATATGATGCCTGGTCACCTGAAGTCACAGGGCAGATGGGCCCTGGGCTGTGAAGTAGGATGCTTCTAGCAACAATTCCAGAGTTCCCCAAAACTGCTTGTAAAATGCTGCCCTCTGGCCCCAGAGATTTCAAAGAAATCCCTCCAGGGAGATGCTTAGTCTGTTCTGTGGTTACTTAACAGGTTAAAAAAAAGTTCCCTGCTAAAAGTAAGAAAAGAAAAGGAAAAAAAAAAAAAAAACCCTCTGATTTATTCAAAATTGGAATTCCACAGAGGCTCCTGCAATTATCTGTTAAATACGAAGATCAGTGGGGAATATGTAAAACATTCCTCACTAACATCTTTGAAGAGTTACCTTCTCAGGCTGTGTGAATTCACTTCCTGGGGACATCACTGTGTCTCTGCTATACTTTGTCTCACAATAATATCAGAGAACATTACTGAGCACTTACAAAGTATCAAGAACGTTATCTTGCTTCATTTCGACCAATGTTGCTATGGAAACTGAAAGTGTTAGTGGCTCAGTCCTGTCCGGTTCTTCACAACCCCATGAACTACAGCCTGCCAAGCTCTTCAGTCCATGGAAGTCTCCAGGCAAGACCACTGGAGTGGGTTACCGTGCCTTTCTCCAGGGAATCCTCTTGACCCAGGGACCGAACATGAGTCTCCTGCACTGCAGGTACATTCTTTACTGTCTTCCCTACCAGGGAAGCCCCAGAGTTTCTATAATCATAATCAATTGATAAATGTGACTCAGAAACTCAGATGTGTCAGTTACATGTCCCTTAGTTGCCTGGCTGGCAAGTGAGAAAACTTGCATTAAAAAAAAACTTGATTGCTATGAGAGTGGTTATATAAATGGCGAGAGGGTAAACTGGATTAATCCAATCCAGCGAATACTCCTTAAACATCTAACATGAACCAGGCATCATGCTAGACTTGGGGGGAAAAGTCTAGACTCTGTTCATGAAATGGGCAGGCGTTTTCCAGGTCTTCACTCACCTTTGTCTCTTTCTTACCCATCTCTTTTCTTTCTCCCCTACTGCAGGCTCTTTCTGACTTACTACACTTTAAATTTCCTCTGAGTATGCTGTGACTAAAAGACAACAGTAATAGTGACAACAACAACAAAAGAAATAATCACTGAGTTTTTTTCTTTTTGGCTGTACCATGTGGCACACAGAATCTTAGTTTCCCAACAGGGATCGAACCCACGCCTCCTGCATTCGAAGCACAGAGTCTTAACGACTATACGGCCAGGGAAGTCCTACTAATATTGAATGCATACTTTGTTTCAGCCAATGTTCTAAACACATGAGCTCATTCACTCCCCCAACAGACCATCAAGATCAGGGCTACACAGCATTAAGTCACAGAGATGGAAGTATCAGAGTCAGGCTTTGAACTTGATCTTGGTTTTTCTAGCTAACAGTCTATGAGCCAGGCCCCAGCTCTCAGTGTGCTGTGAGCATGTACTAGGACGTTCTGCAGGAGGAATGCAGAGTGAAGGTTAATTCATGAAGAATTACGTAATTAACTGCAGAGAATTAATAACATGAAGACATTCAGCTGAAACCAGAGAAAAAAAATGTCAGAATTACAGAGCAATGAAAAATTAGGTTAGTGTGAATTATCTGACGCATGGAAAAGTCAGTGAAGGGATGACCTGTGTGTTTTCAAGTCCGCAAAGCGCTGCGTGAAAGGGTTATGTCCAGTGATGAGCCATTTCTACTGAAGGCACATTGGAATAAACAAACATCTGTAAATAGAAGAGTTAGGTAAGATGCAGGGTAATACTTCCTGAGAGTTAAGAGAGAAGCATTAGAAAATCTGCAAAGGGACACAGGGGAATTCATGAGATTTAGAGAACAGGCCACACATTCCAGATGGTTAAAGTGTTATTCTGTCAGAGATTTGGACAAACACGTGCTTTTCAGGGTGTCCTCTAGCAGTAAATGCATTCCTCGGTCTTGACTGAGTATCTTACCACCAACCCGTTACTGTGCCTGATTACAGCATTGAAGGGGAAACCAATGTGGGTTCAGCCTCTAGAGAATTTACAGTCTAATGGAGCAGAGAGATGAAAAATCAAGTCACCGCCTAATAAACGGGAAACCACTTGACTAGCTATTATGATAGCATCCTCCTTCTTCTCCCTCTCCCACATCCCGCTTCCCTGGCTCAGCTGCAATGCTGGGAGCCCAGCCCAGCTCAGGGCCTCAGAGGAGGCCGACTGTTGGGGCAGAAAACACCAAAGCTTCCAAGGCTGCTGCTTTTGTAAAGTAAAAACAGGCACCCTCCAGGGATGAAGATTCCCTTGCTGTTCAGTCGCTAAGTCCTGCCTGACTCTTTGTGACCCCATGGACTGCGGCATGCCAGGCTTCCCTGTCCTTCACTAACCTCTGGAGTTTGCTCAAATTTATGTCCATTGAGTCAGTGATGCCATCCAATCATCTCATCCTCTGTCTCCTCCTGCCCTCAATCTTTCCCAGCATCAGGGTCTTTTCCGGTGAGTCTGCTCTTTGCATCGGGGTGGTCAAAGTATTGGAGCTTCAGCACCTGTCCTTCTAATGAAAATTCAGGGTTGATTTCCTTCAGGATTGACTGCTTTGATCTCCTCGCTGTCCAAGGGACGTCTTCCTGGACAAGAAGTCCTGGGGTGTTCCATTTTGAGGTCAGTTATGGAGTCCCAAGCCTGGGGATAAAGAGGGACTGAATGCATTGTATTAAATGCATACAATTTATTTAGTTTTCTCTTAAAACTTCACTTTTGTTCATACTGAAAACTTCAGAGTTAGAAAGACATGTAAAACTTATAGTTATAATTTTCTAATTTTGTAGGATAAATTGAGAGTCAGAGAAGTTAAATGACTGGCACCAGGCCATTCAGAAATCAAATCTTGTTTCCCCAGGGCTAAACCTCTTTTTCGGAGAAGGCAATGGCACCCCACTCTAGTACTCTGGCCTGGAAAATCCCATGGACAGAGGAGCCTGGTAGGCTGCAGTCCATGGGGTTGCAAAGAGTTGGACATGACTAAGCGACTTCACTTTCACTTTTCACTTTCATGAAATGGAGAAGGAAATGGCAACCCACTCCAGTGTTTTTGCCTGGAGAATCCCAGGGACAGGGCAGCCTGGTGGGCTGCCGTCTATGGGGTCACACAGAGTCAGACAGGACTAAAGTGACTTAGCAGTAGCAAACCTCTTTTTACTATACTGTGCTGCCTCTTATACCAAATCTAGAATGTTATTTATAAGGAAATGTCATTTAAGGTATGTTTAAACACAGCTGCCAAAACAGTAGTTGTAGGGTGCTTAAAATAAGGACAGAATCCAATTTATTAGCCTGCTTCACCATATATTTCACTGACACAAAATTCCTCAGAAGTGTGGCTCATAGCCATTCTCAGACATATTCTAGGCCTGCATAAAATAAAGGATAAGCATTTAATGGTAGTTTTAAAAACATAGCCGATAGTAAAGCAAAATTGAGTCATTTTTCCCATACAGGAAAGTAAACGAGACTGAGCTATTTGATGTTTTCATCCACTTTCAAAAATAATCTGTGATGCAACTCTGAGGCTGGGGAGAGGAGCCCATATTACAGTATGATTATTTCTGGAAGAATTATTAGCACATCAGATAATGTAACACGGGAAGCATAAGTCTATTTGTTAAAAAAAAGAAGAAAGATTATATTTAAATGTAGACAAAGGGGAGATGCTATAAAGAGAGGAACCAGGGAGGATGATAGGCAGTAAGGTTTCTGAGATGGTAAGTGACCATAACACATAGGTAGCAGGAAAGAAAAGGGTTCAAGGGTTTCAAAGGGTGGAAAGGATGTGTTCTGCTGAGGAAACAACAGTTTTAACACAAGATGCGTCTTTTCTAAAACAACAAAGCCCTTTTCCTCCAGCCCAGCAGATGAAGGAGAATCTTCATGAAGAATGAACCTGGAGGCAAGGACAACAGATGACGAGCAGCTCCTCCCGCAGCGGAGGAGGGGGCCGAAGGCAAAGTTGATGCTCGCTAGTGAGACCCCCTGGACCCTCCCAGGAAGATCAGGGGTCGGCGGGGCAGCACAGCATACAGCAGTGTCTGTCTTCCAGTCTGGAAGGTTCCATCACCTTCCAGCTGTGGGACTTTAGCAGATCACTTCATCTGCAGCTTTATGTGAAGGATCTAGCACAATAATCTACGTAAAGTGCTTAGCTGAACGAAGTACGTTCTCAATAAATGTTCCCTCTTACTGGTTTCTAGCACAGAATAGGCATTTTATGGATGTTAATGTTCTTCCTAACCTTCTAAGGGGGAGTTTTCTCATCACTACCTAGTAGAAGGCTGAGGAGCTCAGAAAGCCTAGGGTTGGGCTTTTAGGAAAGAGTTTATGGATCTCCTGCAGTGCGATTGATAGTCTCTGCATCTGTGTGCATGCTTAGTCGTGTCTGACTCTTTGTGACCCCGTGGAATGTAGCCCACTCCTCTGTCCGTGGGATTTTCCAGGCAAGAATACTGGAGTGGGTTGCCATGCCCTTCTCCAGGGGATCTTCCTAACCCAGGGATCAAACCAGGGTCTCCCACATTGCAGGAGGATTCTTTACCATTTGAGCCACCAGGGAAGTCCCTCAATACATTTGATACTCTTTTAAAAGACATGCTTGCCTTCTAAAACATGCAAATAATTGAGACAAATTTGTAACAGCTCACACTCAAATTCCACTTGATAGCTGGTTAGAGGGAATGAACCAAACTTTCAATAATAGAGCTGGGAGGGATTGGGGGCAGGAGGAGAAGGGGACGACAGAGGATGAGATGGCTGGATGGCATCACTGACTTGATGGACATGAGTCTGGGTGAACTCCGGGAGTTGGTAATGGACAGGGAGGCCTGGCGTGCTGCAATTCATGGGGTCGCAAAGAGTTGGACATGACTGAGAGACTCAACTGAACTGAAATGAACAATTAAGAAACCATCACACTGGTTATTCCATATCTCCAGTATTATTTAGTAAATTTTAGCAACATTAAGATACCATTATACACCAATTTACTAAATACATAGAAATCATGAAATGCCAATTTTGTGATTTGTTGGATCTGAGACTGACATAAATTGTTTTAAATAAAATTGTAAATGTTTCTGGTCACATTTTCAATTGTTTTAGTTTCTCTGGGGGAAAAAAAGACATGGTGACCTGTGAAAGTACTGGATATAATTTGTAGCACGATATATAGCACAATATATAGTAGCACAATAATCCTACTCTATGTAATGTTCTACAAGGAAATACACAGATTAAAAAGTTATTTACTTAGAAATATTTATAGTAGTGCTATAAATATTACAAAATGAAAACAAAACTAGGAAAACCCAAATGGCTAAGAATAAGAGAGAGCTTAGCAAAGCCTGTCCCATGACAACAGAAGATCACTGCAGGACTATAAGAAGGTCAAATGTTTGACTGATGCATGAAAATGTGAAATAAAATTAATTTTCTAAAGCAGAGTGATAAAAATGTCAACTGTGAAAACTCTGTTGACATATGGAAATAAAAATTAAAATTAATTTGAAAGAGCAGAGCACATCTTTTCCTGATTTCCTCCATGAGAAAACAACATCCAGCAAAGATAGTAAGAGAATTTAGAGGGAAATAAATGAATTGAGTTGGGTTCATTGGATTCTTGTTCTTTCCTTCAAAGGTGCTTAAGTTGATCTGTATTCATTAATAAAACAAGACCACAGGAATTTTATGGGCAGCACGTGAGCTCTATGAATAAACAGACAGGCTCAGGCCCAGGCAGTGTAATTAAGAAACACTTGCCTTTTCTCTTCTGACATGGCCCATCCTCAAGGCAGGTGACCACGTGGTTTACTGGGGAACAACATTTCTTCCTAATAGATATGCCCAGTCTGGATCATGTTATTGTTTTAGAATGGTAATAGTTGTTGGTTGCTTTCTTATGTTATAAACAAGATAGCTGATGTACAATAAAATATTAAATCAATTTATATAATAGCAGTTAAAAGAGTTTGTAACAATCATGTCATCATGAATTACAAACCCATGTTTCAGTTATGACTCCGTAGATCATTCTGTGCTATGGCTCAGATCAATCTTCCATCTGAGTCAAGATACATACAAGGCAAAGGAATGCATAACCCCCAAACATTCCAGCTCAGTTCCTCCGCTGGAAATATTTTGTTACAAATGAATGCATGGATGAAATTACGGAGGAGGTAAAAGTCTAACAGAAAGATAACATAAGAAAAATAAAATTAGCCCTCTGGGATGCAGATGACACCAACAATTCTTTTTAGAAAAACAAAATTGTCTTTGAAGTCACCTGTTTTATCTTAAAAACCCAGGCACATTTTGTCTGTGCTCCATAATACAATCCCTGTTTATTTTAATGTAAAAATAATGTTTTTTAATTATAAGTGAAATAATTTAATTCTCCCTCCTGTCAAAGCTAGAGACAAATTGACGTTCCAGGAAGATGCCCCTGGTTTTATGTACTTTCAGTGCCCGCTTGCCCACTCCTGGGGGAGGACTCACCCTCACTTGTAAAACGGGGTTCAAGAATACACCCGAAGTGAGTGGAATTGAATAAAAACATTAAAGTCACGAAAACCTGTTTGCTTTGCTTATAAGATTGTTTTTTTTGCATTTAAATTTGTCTTATTTCAAAAAGAAAGTGAAATCAGTAAATGCTTCCTAAGGTAAAGGATGTATCAGATCAGATCAGATCAGTCGCTCAGTCGTGTCCGACTCTTTGCGACCCCATGAACCCCAGCACGCCAGGCCTCCCTGTCCATCACCAGCTCCCGGAGGTCACTCAGACTCGCATCCATCGAGTCAGTGATGCCATCCAGCCATCTCAACCTCTGTTGTCCCCTTCTCCTCCTGCCCTCAATCCCTCCCAGCATCAGAGTCTTCTCCAATGAGTCAACTTTTCGCATGAGGTGGCCAAAATACTGGAGTTTCAGCTTTAGCATCATTCCTTCTAAAGAAATTCCAGGATTGATCTCCTTCAGAATGGACTGGTTGGATCTTCTTGCAGTCCAAGGGATGTATAGGCTTATTATTAAAAAGGAATTTGTACATAGTTTAACAAATTATTTCCCAAATACTTTTTACACTTGGTGAAATATAATAAATAGGATTAAGTTTTGCTTTGTCATAGCTTTACTGTGGATTTATGGGAATAAAATGCCACTAGATGCTTTCTTACTAGATATCT
Source organism: Tragelaphus eurycerus (assembly GCA_935064755.1). Lineage (NCBI taxonomy): Eukaryota > Metazoa > Chordata > Mammalia > Artiodactyla > Bovidae > Tragelaphus > Tragelaphus eurycerus. The sequence continues at coordinate 24,182,400 of CAKXYN010000023.1, forward strand.
TGTTATTTAAGATACGATGTTCTCAAGGCTGGATTGTCAGAAACCAGTGAAACCTAATGAACAACATTGTAAAAAGAAAGGAAAACCATAGAAATAATACTTATTTTTCCATTTGTAAAATAAGAAAAATGATACTAATTACTCAAGGTGGTGAGAGATGATATTAAGACCGAGTGAAAAAAGCACTAAAGGGGAATTGACAGTATGACAAAAAAACCAATATTGTACAACTATAATTTGCATAATTTGCTACTTAAAAATCTTCCTTTGGAGGTTAAAATGAAACGTTGACAATGATAAAGAAGAAACACCTGGATAAATGGTTACCAGAGCCTCTAACAAAGAATATTATTGCATAAAAATTTTGAAAATACTATTGAAATATAGGACAAGTACAGTAAAATATAAGTGGGTTGTAAGACATTATCTACTTGCTGAGTAGACAATGAAACAATTCAATGAACACAAATCAATGCATGGTACTCTGGCTTAGCGGTACTAATACACATGAAAAATTACATTTGATTATTGAAGCTGTTTGTGACAAAGTAGAACATGGGTTTGAGCAAGCTCTGGGAGTTGGTGATGGACAGGGAAGCCTGACATGCTGCGGTCCATGGGGTTGCAAAGAGTCGGACACGACTGAGAGACTGAACTGAACTGAGAAGCCCCACCTTTGAATTCACGTTTGCAGTTCATTTATCTTGGCGGTGGTTCATTTCCAGGCTTAATTTAAAGCATGGGGAAGAAAGATGAGAGCAGAGGACTGGCCTATGGATTTGGAGCTCTTTAATAGAAACCAGCATGAGCCTCAAGATTGATGTGCTGTGCTGGAACCCAAGGTAAGATAATGGAAGATTCAGAAGGGCAATCAGATTTTGTAAGATGGAGTTTATCAAGTTGCATGTCTAGAGCTCTGTTTAATAGCCTCTCTGGGTCATTTTAAATGTCAGAGTCTGAAGAGTTGGCACCAAACAGAGATAAGGACTAAGGGCAAACAATATAAAGGTGGGGGGAGGGGCAGTGAAGTTAATTTAACTTGGGAAATGAGATGGTGATTGAAGTAGGACAGGGACTTCCCTGGTGGTTCAGTAGGTAAGACTCTGCACTTTCATTGCAGGGGCCTGGGTTTGATTCCTGGTCAGGGAACTAGATCCCACATGCTGCAACTATGATTCCACATGCCACAACTTAGAAAGATCCCACATGCTGCAACTATGATTCCACATGCCACAACTTAGAAAGATCACACATGCTGCAACAAAGATGCAGCACAGCCAAATAAATAAATAAACAAGCCAAATAAATAAATAAACAAACAAAATAAAACACTAAGAGCAAGATAAAGAGCAGAACTACAATCCCAGACAGTTAGGCTGCTTACTTGCATACCTTTCACTCTAACAATGATAATTGAAGGCAGAGAAAGAAGAATTGGAAGATATGGAAATGAAAACACACACAGGAAATATGCAATACCTTCCTGGGGTTGAATTGTAGACTCAGTAACTCTTGTCATATCAGCCTGGTCACCTGCAGGGTTTACTGAGCAGTTGGTAACAGTCTGTTCCGGTGGTTCTTCCAATGTGCCCATCCTTCATTGGAACCATTCCACACGTGTAAACAGAGATGAAGTCTTGGGATGCTCAACACAGGAAGGTCTAACTTTCATCCTGTCGAGCCTGTGTGGAATGACTCTCCTCTGCAGCATGTTTCTGATGAGCGTTCATTCAGCTTCCCTTTGCACAGGATGAAGTGACTTCAACTCCAGAAACTTGTACTGAGCACTTACTCTGTGCAAAGCACTGTGTGTGGTGCTGAGAAGGAAGTCAAGTGCAGTGAGAAACTGGAACTTGGAAAAATAACTGAGTTCATTTTTGAAGGACCCATCCTGAGTCAAACAAAGCCACTGAAACAGATTAAAATAAGGCAGCTATTTCCATATTCTAGAAACACATGAGCATACAGTGGAATGCCAGAGCTGAACTCAGGAATTCTGGGTCTGGAAATATGAAAGATGAATGACTATCACATTTGTAGAGAAAGAAATATTTCCTGCATGATGGAGGTCTACAGCCAGTGCTGTTGCTCGGTTGCTAAGTCGTGTCCGACTCTTCGACCCCCCTGGATGGCAGCATGCCAGGCCTCCCTGTCCTTCCCATCTCCTGGAGTTTGCTCAAACTTACGTTCACTGAGTCAGTGATGCCATCCAACCATCTTATTCTCTGTTGCCCGCTTCTCCTCCTGCCCTCAATCTTTCCCAGCATCAAGGTCTTTTCCAATGAGTTGGCTCTTTGCATCAGGTGGCCAAGGTATTGGAGCTTCAGCTTCAGCCAGAGTCAGTATCTAAAACTAGGGCTAGATGCTCTGTCAGCACCAAACAAGATGGAAAACAGTTATTTTTGCTGCATTCTTGCAGTGCAGCCAGAAAGAGGAAGGTGTGGGAGCAGGGCCAAGGCCCTCACTGTGCCTGCATTTCCCTCGCATTGTTGTACAATGTCAGCCAAGGCTGCTAAGAAGACACCTGATTCTGGACAAGACGGTGAGGCCCAGGCAAAGCAAAGGATGGAGAGCCATCCAGAGAGGGAGAGGAGGCAGCACACCTCACCCAAAGTTACGTGAAGATGATGAGCACTGACAAGATGACAGCCACACCGGGGGACGAATTTTGCAGGGCAGCGTGTGCTCAGTTGCTTCAGTCGAGTCTGACTCTTTTGTGACCCTAGAGACTAGCCCACCAGGCTTCTTAGTCCATGGGATTCTCCAGACAAGAATCCTGGAGCGGGTTGTCATTTCCTCCTTCAGGGGATCTTTCCGACCCTTGTCTCCTGAGTCTCTTCCATTGTAGGTGGATTCTTTACCCACTGAGCCACCGGGAAAGCCCAAAGGTACGAGAACATCAAAATAAACTTTAACTAAGTATGCTTAAGATCCTCCCAGAAATAAAGGAATAAAGTCCATGAAATAAGTAATTATGAACAAGAAAAAAAGTGACTATCTCATCCTTGCATGAAATATTCCCTTGATATCTCCAGCTTTCTTGAAGAGATCTCTAGTCTTTCCCATTCTATTGCTTTCCTCTATTTCTCAGAATTGTTCATGTAAGAAGGCCCTCTTAACTCTCGTTCCTATTTTTCTGGAACTGCATTCAGTTGTCTATATCTTTCTGTTTCTCCCTTGTCTTTTGCCTCTCTTCTTTCCTAAGCTATTTGTAAGAAGTTGACTGGTCATCAGAGAATATCCAAACTTGTTCATGTAAAAGCAAATAAGCAAAAATAAGGTCCTGTTGTATAGCATGGGGAACTATATTCAAAATCTTGTGATAAACCATAATGGAGAAGAATAGGAAAAAGAATGCTTATGTGTGTATGACTGAATCACTGTGCTGTACAGCAGAAATTAACACATTTTAAATCAACTGTACTTGAAAAGAAATTAACAAAAATAAATAAAGACATAAATAAACTTCGAGTTAGCTAAGAAAAAATAAAATGCCTAGTAACCATTAGTGTTCTAAACCCCATCACTCATGATGGACTATTGCTAATGTTAGACTAAGCCACAATGTAACTATTTCATTTCAGTCTGCAGCTGTTCAAATTAGAGGGATTTACTGCACTGGCTTTTGAAAAGTTCTGTAATAAGTGTACCAATGCATTCCTGCTTATATTTCCATATAATTTGAATAACGGTATCATTTAAAACAGATGTCAGCTTCTTTGACTACAATCACATGTTGCTCTCAGCACTATGCACCCATAGATTTATACTTAAGTAACCCAAAATGAGGTTTTATGCCTGTATTACCTGTTTTATTGGTGCAACTTGTTTTCTTATTTAAATCTAGCCCCTGAAAGCAGTGTTTTTGTTTAGTAAATACGTACACGTATGTTAAGTCACTTCAGTTGTGTTCGACACTTTTTGACTTACGGAGTGTAGCCCATCAGGCTCCTCTGTCCATGGGATTCTCCAGGCAAAGATACTGGAGCAGATTGCCCTGTCCTTCTCCAGGGGATCTTCCTGACCCAGGGATCAAACTGCATGTCTTGTCTCCTGCATTGGCAGGTGGGTTCTTACTACTAGCACCAACTGGGAAACACCTTTTGTAAATATAAGCCAAATATGTTCCATAAACATGTTGTAAAAATAATTGTTTCCCCCAAAAGTGAAGAAAAGGTGATGCAAATTCACTATTTGGATTTCCATCTAGCTTTCTTTGATTTTCTATAATATTAATATTGGTATTTCTAAGAGGAAGGTGGAAGTAGATGGAGTCTTAATTCTTTCTGTGCTGGGATCATTTTGATGTTTATATTATTAAGACTTGGAGTCTTGAATGATAAACAAACACCGCTGGGATGGCCTGGGTTACACTGCAGTCATGGAAACTCTTGTCCTTCACCAGAAATCCTATTAGTGCCCAGGTGAGCAGCAGCAGCGGGGGGTGGGAGGGGGGTGGGGGGGGTGGGGATTCTCATCCACCCACTGAGCCCATGTTAATTTCACGTAGTCAGGTGAACAAGTATGCAAAGGTCGCACCCTGAAGTGTGCCTGTTGTCATAGAAATACATCCCAACTCCATAAGATCTTTAGCATAAGCATGTTAAAATGGTATGAAAATAAGTACTCCACTTCATTAGATCAGCTTAAAATATTCTCTCTATACCCAAGCCTCTGTTTTCCTTTTTCTCTGGCTTAAATCTTTTTCTTAAATGATTAGAGCACAGAACACAGTTTGCATGTGTGTGTTTGTACCTATATGTTTCTATGATCATAGCTCCTAATATAAACATAAACTGCATTAGTAAAGGGTTTTATACGTTCTTCTTCAAGAACAACACTAAATGATGTTTCTACCAAAGGATCAGTCTCATCTGAAAAACAAAACAGTTTTAGTTCTTGGTTTATGGTAGTCAATAAGAAATTCAAAAGATCATTTTTGGAAATTATTTCTACTAGTGTTAAATTACTGAATTTCTTGCAGGAAGCAACTATTATTTGTTTTATACCTTCCAGCTGATATTTGTATACTAAAATTCATACACGGAAACCTTCATGAAAGAAAATTCCATTGAAAAGTCACAAAATACAATCTTCAGCTACCTGCTGCAGCTGCCTCGTAGGCTGCAGTCCATGGGGTCAATTACCAGCTACTTTGATTTTTTTCCTTTAATCTTGAAAACTTTTTTTCTGCAATAGTTTGATTTTTTTTAATTTATTTTTAATTAGAGGATAATTGCTTTACAATGTTGTGTTGGTTTCTGCCATACAACAACTCGAGCCAACCGTAAGTATATATACATGTACCCTCCCTCTTGAACCTTGACCCTCCCTCCCCTCCCCTCCCCATTCTACCCCACCCTTCTAGGCTGTCACAGAGCATCCGGTTGAGCCCCCCATGTTATACAGCAGCTTCCCACTAGCTATCTGTCTTACACACGGTGATGTATATTTCAGTACTACTCTCTCAGTTCATCCTACCCCCTCCTTCCCCAGCTGTGTTCATAAGTCTGCTCTCTATGTCTGCATCTCAATTCCTGCCCTGCAGACGGGTTCATCACTATCATTTCTCTAGAGTCCATAAATGTGCATCAATATAGGCTATTTGTTTTTCTCTGACTTCCTGCGGCATAACAGGCTCTAGGTTCATCTAACTCACCAGAAGGGATGCAAATTCGATCCTTTTCATGGCCGAGTAGTATTCCATTTAAAGTTTATTTTTAACTGAAGGATAATTGCTTTACAATATTTTATTAGTTCCTGCAGTACAATATGGGGAAGGCAATGGCACCCCACCCCAGTACTTTTGCCTGGAAAATCCCATGGATGGAGGGGCCTGGTGGGCTGTAGTCCATGGGGTCGCTAAGAGTCAGACATGACTGAGCGACTTCACTTTCACTTTTCACTTTCATGCACTGGAGAAGGAAATGGCAACCCACTCCAGTGTTCTTGCCTGGAGAATCCCAGGGACGGGGGAGCCTGGTGGGCTGCCGTCTATGGGGTCGCACAGAGTCGGATACGACTGAAGCGACTTAGCAGCAGCAACAGCAGTACAATAAGGTGAATCAGCTATAAGTATACATATACCCCACCCGCCCCCCCCCCCCCCGCAACTTTTAACTGTTAAGTGCTAGCCGCTCAGTTGTATCTGTCTCTCTACGACCCCACAAACTGTAGTCCGCCAGGCTCTTCTGTTCATGGAATTCTGCAGGCAAGAATACTGAAGTGGGTTGCCATTTACTACTCCAAGGGAATCTTACGGACCCAGGGATCTAACTCGGGTCTCCTGCATTGGTAGGCAGATTCTCTACTGTCTGAGCCACCAAGGAAGCCCTATTTTTAATGAGTAAGCCAGCTTAAATTATTCAATGTTCCTCCTCAAATGGGGACAAGGCTTTGTGACCAGCCAGTCGTTAAGATCCCTAAGGGCAGGGTCTCAGCAGTATCTCCTGCTTCTGCTCCATTTCAAGCATCTACAGCAGGGTCCCTGGACATCTGGGGCCAGGGGGAAGAGTCTCCTTTTATTTTGAAGGAGAATCCTCTTTTCTGCGGATGCAAGAGTAGCAAAAGTCAAGGGCGAGAATGGGGGCATCCGAGATGGGGTCGCCACATCGGAGGAGTGGCCGGACAGGGAGGACTCCCGAGGAGGCAAGTGAACCCGGAGAGGCAGCAGAAGCAGGGCGCGCGCCGGCCGGGCGCGAGAGGTTGGGGGCAGGCAGACAGAAGTGAGGTTTGGGACCTTCCTTCTGGAGAACCGACGCGGAGCAAGCCGCACTCACCCTCCCAGAAGGTGGGAGCCGGACCCACGCCCGCCGCGCTCCCCTGGGCGAACCCGCGGCGGCAGGTGCGACGGGAGCATGCGCCCGGGCGGTCCCAGGCCCCGGGCCCCCGCCCCGCGCTCCCCCTCTCCCTGCCCCCAGCGCCGCTGCCCCGTCTCCCGAGCCCCGCGCTGCCGCTCCGCCCAGGCCTGTCGCCCGGTCCGCCCTGCGGGCGGCGCGGCTCTGCTCCGGGTAAGGAGGGCGCCGCCGCGCGCGCCGCGTGCCCGAGACCGCGAGGGCGCCCGCCCGCCGACCTCGGTGTCCCCACGCCCCGCCGCCCCAGGTGTCCCTGCCGGCCGAGGGGCGGGCGCGTCGCCCGTGGTGGGACGCCGGGCGGGGGGCGGCGGTTGGGGGTCGTCTCGCCCCGCGCCTCCTTTTTCTTTCTCTGTCCCCACGGGGCCCGCGCCGGGCTCCCCGGGGAGGCGCTGCCCACTTGTCGCCCACTTCGGACGCTAGAGGGAGGATTCCCGTGGCCCTCGGGCCCTCGCCGGGCGTCGCTTCCTCCCGGGCCACCGTCCTGTGGACCGAGACCCGCACCCCGAGTCCGCCCGGCCAGGCGATCGGGGTCGTACCTGCCTCCCTGCGCGGGACTCCGCCCAGTGCGCGGCGGGATGGGCTCACCTGGACCGGGTTATCTGTTCGGTCGATGCGGGCCTGTCCCCCGTGGGGGCGCGCTGGCAGGCTCTGTCCCTGGCTTTTGCATCCCCTTATCGAAGATGAAAGTCCGCAGAGTGCGCTTTATTCCCTATATGCTTGCAGCCACTTAGCGGGGCGGTCCTGATCCGCCCATGGCCCGGTATGGAAACTTACTAAAAGGACGGTGTGGTGGTTGTTGTTGAGGCTGCAGCGTGAGGAAGTTCCGAGAAGACAGCCCGGTGGGGATCCGATGGGGACCCCTTCGCTGGGCCACGTCCCTGCCCACGGCTCACTCTCCCTGCAGGTTATTCGGTGTCCAGCAGGGGCACCAGGTTCGAGGTCCCAGGGTTGGAGATTGTCTAGAGGATGCCTCTGGTGGGCTCAGGTGTCAGTCCTTGACCCACAGAAGCCTGGGAGGGTCTCCTGATGGTTTCAGAAAAGGCTAAAGTGGTAAACAGTGGTGTTTATTCTTGATGCTCGGTAATAGAAAGATGTTGAATGTACTTAGCTGTTCACAAGATGCTAAGTAACCTCAGTTACTGCTTATTGCACTTTAGAATCTGGAGAAAGTGGTCAGAGTAGAGAGTTTGGAGTGCACAAATGGATTCAATTCTGCCCCACTGACTTGTGTTACTGGTGAGCAGGAAGAAAGATGAGCTTAGAATTGCTAGTTACTATGTTCTCAGGTTGCCAGACAAATCCACGGGTTTGTGTTGCAGGTGACCTTGACTGTGAAATTGTTTTCATAGCACTGCTGGACAGTATTGGGGTCAAGAGAAGAATTAAACTTACTCTGCCACTGCAGCGAGCTCTGGGTCTGTGCAGATGGACAGAGGAAGGAGGGAGAAAGTGGTGCCCACGCATAAAAAGATAATAATGGTTTAGAGCCAAAAGAAATCATCTGCAGGGCCCAGTTTGGGCTGTGTGGACATCATGCCCTCCCCGGCAGCCCCCACCCTCCCAAACTAGAAAGCGTGCATTCGCCTTTCATGATTCAGCATAATTTCTTCTCTGTGAGGGTTTCTCTCATTCTCACAGAGTTCCTCCCTTTGACCTGCACTTTCCTGCTTCCATCAGTGCATGTATAGAAAGAGGTTCTCTTTTAATAACCCTGACTTTAGGTTTTGCCATTAATTAAAAAATTGAGGTATAGTCGACATATAACATTATTTTATGTTCCAGGTGTGCAACCCACTGATTGGATATATGTGTGTTATGGACTAATCATCATAATAAGTTTAATTAACATCCATCGTCTCAAATAGTTACAACTTTTTTTTCTTACGAGTGGGAATTTTTAAGAGCAACTTTCCCAGCAACTTTAAAGTGTGCAATGCAGTATTATTAACTACACTGCATTGCACACTTTAAAGTTGCTGGGTGGCTCAGAGGTAAAGAGTCAAACTGCCAGTGCAGGAGATGCAAGAGATGGGGTTTTAATCCCTGGGTTGGAAAGATCCTCTGGAGAAGGGAATGGCAATGCACTCCAATATTCTTGCCTGGGAAAATTCCATAAACAGAGGAACCTGGTGGGCTACAGTCCATGGGGTCGCAAAGAGTCAGACACGACTGAGTGACTGAGCATAAGTGCACACACACACACACATGCACACACACACGTTATTAACTATGGTCATCATTAATGATAGTCATCAAAAAAGGGTGTATGTATTCTTCAAGATTTAGTTCCTGTCTTTAAGGAATACATGTATGTCCTTCAAGGGTAGGAATAGGTCCTCAGATCTCTTTATTCGGGGTGTTTTTGCTCTGTGGTCATAGCTTTTTAACGTCAATGATGCTAACCCTCTGGCAACTGGTATGGTACCTGGCGGGTGCTTCAGTGTACTCTTATGGGGTGTGTAGAGAGTTGAATCCAGGTGGGAGCAGAGGCTGGGCAGGGAGGCGACGTTCAGGAAGCCCCTCAGATGACAGAGCAGGAGCTGCTGCTGGAAGCCCTGGCGTTGTCATGGTGAAGGGCAGGGAGGGCGAAAGCCACCACAGGGAGGGGGAGGGCTCTGTGCAGGCAGCCCAGGCCCCTGTTCCTTCCAGTGTGACTTAGGTTCCCTTCTTCAGAGCTTAAGGAGATTTGAAAACCACCATTAGACATATGATGATTGCTTTGACTAATTATTTTAATGAGGAACACCGCTGTTGGGAACTGGGGGCTTGGCGGGAGAGCCAGGTTGGCGAGGTAGGAGCAGGGTAGCAGCCAGGTTCAGTGTTTAGAAAGCTGCGTTCACAGAGATGCTGAGATGGTGACTTTGGACAGAGGAACTCTGATGCTGGGTCAGGAGAAAGTCGGCCGGGAAGTGTTCAGCTGTCACGGAGGAGGGGGTGACAGTAAAAAGCAGGGGAGGGAACAGTGAATTACACAGAGAGGAGGGAGTGGTTACCTCCCTGGTGGCTGAGCTTCCACCCAGTGAAGGAGACCCCAAGAGAAACCAGGAGGGTCAGATGCTGGGAAAGCAGGCGGCCAGTGACAGGGGAGCCCGTGTAGAGCCAGAGGGGGAGTTCCTTGTTAGGTCAGTACAGATGAATCATCCCAGCTGCGAAGATGGATTTCAAGTTGGCTAGGAGGAGGTGGTGTTGGCTGCAAGGCTCAGTGTGAGCCGTTGGTCGTGTTTTGCTTTTCTGTTAGGTGTAGACATGCTCCCCTTTCATTTGAATAGTGTTTTGTAGTTTACAGGGTGTTTCCTCCTTGTAGCATCAGTGAACATTTTTGTTGTTGTTTAGTCGCTAAGTCGGGTGTCCAGCTCTTTTGCAACTCCATGGACTGTTACCTGCCCAGCTCCTCTGTCCATGGGGTTTCCCAGGCAAGAGTACTGGAGTGGGTTTTCATTTCCTTCTCCAGAGGATCTTCCTAACCCAGGGATCGAACCCATGTCTCCTAAATTGGCAGGCAGATTCTTTAGCACTGAGCCACCAGGAAAGCCCATGGTGAACATTTTGAGGGTAGTTTATATTGTAGGAACAGATGTCCAAGTGAAGAAAATGCTTTAGGTCCATTAAAAAAACAGTTCACGTAATTCCAAAGGACCCATGTAATGAGTATTATTATTATTATTAATACTAAGTTATTATATTGTAGTTAATAAAACAAAAACAATGAATTAGGATATACTAGGAAGAAATAATGGAGAAAGCAATGGCAACCCACTCCAGTACTCTTGCCTGGAAAATCCCATGGACGGAGAAGCCTGGTGGGCTGCAGTCCATGGGGTCGCTAGAGTCGGACACGACTGAACAACTTCACTTTGACTTTTCACTTTCATGCGTTGGAGAAGGAAATGGCAACCCACTCCAGTGTTCTTGCGTGGAGAATCCCAGGGACAGGGGAGCCTGGTGGACTGCCATCTATGGGGTCACATAGAGTCGGACACGACTGAAGCGACTTAGCAGTAGCAGCAGCAGCAGGAAGAAATAAAACACACAGACTTTTTTTTGAACATTTGTTTGTTTTAAAAAAAACGTACTGTTTTTAGCATTTAGAATAATGTATCCCTATTTTAGAAGAATGTACCCATATTTTGGGATATTGGAGGTTTCCCTGGTGGCTCAGTTGATTAAAGTATCTGCCTGCAGTTCAGGAGATCTGGGTTTGATCCCTGGGTCAGGAGGATCCCCTGGAGAAGGGAATGGCAACCCACTCCAGTGTTCTTGCCTGGGAAATCCCATAGACAGCGGAGCCTGGTGGGCTAGTCCATGGGGTTGCAAAGAGTTGGACAGGACTGAGCAACTAACATCCCTATTTTATTTTGCAAATACCCTTTTCCCCAGTACCAATGGAAAAATGAAAGCTTTGCCCTGAACCCATGAGAGCTGTCGCTCTGCTCACCGGGCCCCATACGCCTTCTGGGTGGAGTCACTGCAGGAGGACCCCCAGCCCTGGGAACCCCCTGAACCTCTCTGCTTCCTATTGAGTAGATTTCAGCTCATGTGTAAGAGAAGGCTTGTGCATCCATTTCAACAACGGATCTTTAAGTGATGAGAGTGCAGTGGCTGCCACAGTTACTAACGGATTGATAACGTGTGTGGAAGGTGCCGGGTGGGGCAGTGGGGGACTGGCAGCAGTGGTACCTCTGTTGTCCTCTCTGTGCCTGGCCAGAGAGGACGCAGTCAGCCCCAGGACAGATGGACAGCAGGGCACTTTCTTACACAGCATTTTGGTGTGTGAGCTCTTACTATGGCTTTTGAGATTGTGACAGCTTTTTTTTTTAATTGAAGTGTAGTTGATTTACAATGTTGTGTTAATTTCTGCTGTGCAGCAAAGTGACTCAATTATATACATATATACATTCTTCTTCATATTCTTTCCCACTATGGTTTATCTCAGGGTGTTGAATATAGTTCCCTGTGCTATACAGTACGACCTTGTTATTCTTAATACCTTTTAGTTTGAATCATGGCTTCCCTACTTACTCCTTGTTTTTTTTCTCTCTTTTCTCTTTTGAGGGAGGTGAGTGCAGTTCTGTTCCATTGCTCAGTGTGTCCAACTCTTTGCGACCCCATGGACTGCAGCATGCCTGGCTTCCCTGTCCATCACCAACTCCCGGAGCTTGCTCAAGCTCATGTCCATCGATTCGGTGATGCCACCCAACCATCTCCTTCTCTGCTGTCCCCTTCTCCTCCCACCTTCAATCTTTCCCAGCATCAGGGTCTTTTCCAATGAGTCAGCTCTTTGTATAAGGTGGCCAAAATATTGGACTTTCAGTTTGCATCAGTCCTTCCAGTGAATATTCAGAACTGATTTCCTTTAGGATGGACTGGTTGGATCTCCTTGCAGTCCAAGGGACTCTTCTTCTCCTGTACCACAGTTCAAAAGCATCAATTCTTCAGCACTCAGCCTTTTTTATGGTCCAACTCTCACATGTCACATGACTACTAGAAAAACAATAGCTTTGACTAGAAGGACCTTGAAGGACCTTTATTGGCAAAGTAATGTCTGCTTTTTAATATGCTATCTAGGTAGGTCATAGCTTTTCTTCCAAGGAGCAAGAGTCTTTTAATTTCATGGCTGCAGTCACTGTCTGCAGATTTTGGAGCCCAAAAAAATAAAGTCTGTCATTGTTTCCATTGTTTCCCCATCTATTTGGAGCCCTAAACTCCAGAACTTTGACCACCTCATGCGAAGAGTTGACTCATTGGAAAAGATGCTGATAATGGGAGGGATTGGGGGCAGGAGGAGAAGGGGACGACAGGATGAGATGGCTGGATAGCATCACCGACTCGATGGACGTGAGTTTGATTGAACTCCGGGAGTTGGTGATGGACAGGGAGGCCTGGCATGCTGAGATTCATGGGGTCACACAGAGTTGGACACGACTGAGCAACTGAACTGAACTGAAATGGGGACAAGGCATTTTTGCTGGAAGTCCACTTTATGTCAATCGTGTGCTGTGTGCATGGGGTGACTAGTACAGACAACTCCTGCCTTCCTGGACGGTACAGCCCAGCAAGGATGTGGGGGCAGGCTTAAAACAATCTCTCATGTAAGTGTCTGAGGATAGACTTGAAGTATATTATGGGAAAGACAGATAGAAGTCCCTAAGTTGGGTGTGTGGGTAGAAGCAGCATCTCTGATGAGACAGCTGCTGGCCAGGTGGGGGCAGGGCAGGGAGAAGTTCAAGGAGAGAGGATAAGCGTGTGTGAAGGGGGCAGGAATGGCACGGCTCAGGTGGACAAGGGGCTGCAGAGGGAGGGGGCGTGGGAGCCAGAAGCCCAGGAAGGCCACGCTGAGGGTCATGCATTCTCTTTTTCTTGCCACAAGCAGGATTTGCAGAGTGTGAGCAGGCATGACGGATCTGCTTTGTGATGGGCGAGGCCCCTGTGGGCTGCTGTCTCTAGAATACTGGGCAGGTGGTAGGACTCCGTAGGATGCCACCAGGGGGTCCAGGTGAGGGGAGGTGGGTGTGGAGATGGGCAGAGATGGAGGGACTTCTGGGGTGCTTTGCAGGCAAAATTTACAGAATTGCTTAGGGATAGGAGGGTAAGATTACTTCCCTGAATATTCGCCTGAGAAGCTGGGTGAATGTTCATAGATGGAGGAAGGCTGGAGTGAAGTGGACTTTGTAATGTCAGTTCGCTATGACTGTTTTTCCAGTATGCGACCTGCTGGATGTAGGTTATTTTTAAGAAGACAACTTGGTGAGAGGGCTTGCTCAGTTCACTGCATTTTTCCAAAACCCAGTGACTGCCTGATGTGTGTTAGACACCAAGAAATAAAAGGTGAGTGATTTGGATTCAGTTAGTGATGGACTCAAAACAGGAAAGAAATTTCACAAAAATCTGAACATTTGGGGATTCAGTGACTATCCTTCTTAGACTCTTGGTTTGATTGAAAATGTAAACCACTGACCTTTCAGCCACTCCTTTTATTGTTCTTGTGGTCATATAACAAAGGAAATATAAAAGTTCTCCTCTTGCTTTTTGGCCAGGAGTATCCATTAATTTCTGATCATTGCATCCTCCAGTCCTGGAACTAGAAATTTCTCTTCCAAGGTGGGTTATTAGCGATGCCGACATGGTGCTTTCACATCTATATATTTTGCTCTCAGTTTCTGAGGATGGTTAGAAGCATGTCTTTCCCCCCACCCCGTCTCTCTTCCAGAACAGTGAGCTTGCTGTCATTTTACTCCCAGAAGATAATGTGGATATTTTTCGGGCAACTTAACGTGTGCAATTGAGCTTGGACTGGGATCCATTAAGACTAACAGACCAATAATTTGAGACGAAGTCACCAGCAGAGGAGGGCAGATCCCACACTTAGAGCTGATTTCCAAGTTGATAGAGATTTTATTTTCTTGAGCTCCAAAATCACTGCAGATGGTGACTGCAGCCATGGAATTAAAAGATGCTTGCTCCTTGGAAGAAAAGCTCTGACCAACCTAGACAGCATGTTAAAAAGCAGAGATATCACTTTGCCGACAAAGGTCTGCATAATCAAAGCTATGGTTTTTTCCAGTAGTCATGTGTGGTTGTGAGAGCTGAACCATAAAGAAGGCTGAGTGTCCAAGAATTGATGCTTTCCAACTATGGTGCTGGAGAAGACTCTTGAGAGTCCCTTGGACTGCAAGGAGATCAAACCAGGTAGTCCTAAAGGAAATCAGTCCTGAATATTCATTGGAAGGACAGAATACTGAAGCTGAAGTTCCAGTACTTGGGCCACCTGATGTGAAGAGCCAACTCATTGGAAAAGACCCTGAAGCTGGGAAAGATTGAGGGCAAAAGGAGAAGGTGGCCCACAGAGGATGAGATGGTTGGATGGCACATCGACTCAATGAACATGAGTTTGGACAAACTCTGGGAGATAGTGAAGGACAGGGAAGCCTGGCGTGTTGCAGCCCATGGGGTTGCAAAGAGTCATATGCGACTTAGTGACTGAATCACAACAGCAACCCTTATGACTCAGCACGTGGCCTGTTGTCATTAGCATCTTACATGTCAGCGAGCTCGTGGGCAGAGGGAGAAACTTGCCTGAGGCCTGCCGCTCTGAGGTGACGGAGCCCAGTTTAAGCCCCAAGACGCTGGTTCTAGACAGAGCAGGGGGGCTGTGAGAGGAAGCCGAGTGTCCATGGAGTACACGGGGCCACCAGGAAGGGCTCTTGTTCTACTTTCATGCTTTGGGAGATCAGTGATGCACATGGGAAACAAAAGATTATAACGATTTAATACATCCTCTTTTCAGACACTTACTTTTGTTTCTGCTCTAAGACCCCCCTTTAAAGAAGAAAATAGTTCTGTTTTCATCTGGCACCTCGGAAAACAAACACAGTATCTACTTGGATTAGCCTGTCACTTTCCAATTTACTTTATTTGAAAAATATTTGAGTCTATAGGAGCGGTGGAGTGAGTGTGTTTTGTTGTTAGTTCACTTGACACTTGGGCACATCTGAAGCAGTTTGGAAACCAAGGGCTACGCTATGATTCCCTGTTGCTTCCTCTGGCCTTGTCCTCTGAGTCCGGGGGGCAGGGGGGACGCATCTTGTTCAGTGATCGTCTTGCTTTGCAACACGGGGTCAGTGTCCTTGTTTATGGCAGGAACCACCACAGTTTGGAGTAGAGGGGCTTCTTTCTGGGCTTTCCAGGTGCTAGGGGCACAGAACCTACCTGCTAATGCAGGAGATGTAAGAGATGCAGGTTCGATCCCTGGGTTCAGGAAGATCCCCTGGAGGGGGGCATGACAACCCACTCCAGTGTTCTTGCCTGGATGCCCTATGGACAGAGGAGCCCCAGGGGCTGCAGTCCATTTGGTCACAATGATTTGAACATGGTTGAAGCGACTTAGCATGCACGACTTCTTTATTTCATCACCTCTTCAAGTCCTCGTCATGTGTATAGGAGGTGGGCAGGGCAGGCAGAGGGGAGTTTGCTGGAGAGTTGTTTTCAGCCGCTGACCCTGAAGTGTGTAAACGAGACAGGACCTCACATCGGGGGCCCTGAGTAGAGAGACTGCCTGGTTTCTGTGAGGCGAGCACCCAGACGGTACCTCGCCCCTCTCAGGTGGAGGAGACCTCGCTCCTCTAAGGTGGAAAGGTGAAACGTTCTGGCTGCCCTTTGGGAAGGTCTGATAAAGGGCCGCTCCGTGCAGGTTGTGTGTTTGCTGTGTAGGAGACAAGCTGTCCCGTTTCCAGCATGGATGGGGTTACGGAGACATGGATGCAGGAACTGGAGTGCTTCCCAGAATCTGCAGAGGCACGTCTGCGTGGTACAGCCTCGTTATTTTTCTTGAGGGATTTCCCCTCCCTGCCAGAATACTGTGAGTGGAGGGACCCAGGTTTAAATATTAACATAAAATGTTATCAGATGTGTAGAATTTTTGCCTCATTTCCTCTTTTAGATGACGAGTCCCTAAAAGGAAAAATAGTGCCTGTATTAATATGCTCTGTAACAATAACAAGCTTAACTAACGTTCCGTGTCATCTTGTGTTAGGAGGACACTGAATTCAAAATTTTCTTCCCAGTACTTGGCAAAATGTAATTATAGTGGGTTAAATTCTTGGAGGAAAAGGTTTTTAGGTGAAAGAAATAAGTCAGACCACATTTTCATTTTTTTTTAAAAAAGAAAAATGATTCCAAACAAAAGTTGAAGCAATACATACATGCATATACATATAAATACTTTATATCTGTCTACTGGGTTTATAATGAGGGTGATCACTGAGTAGTATATAAGCCAGAACACTTTGGAGAGTGAACAGAGAGCCTGTGGACGAGGAACAGCAGGTCAACAGGTGTGACCAGACTGTTTTATGCAAGGCAGGAGCTTTGATCCCCCTCAGGATAAGAACACTTGCAGAAAAATAAATATTTTAAAAAGGAGAATAAAATGAAGAGTTGCAGATTTTTATTGAATATTGAAGAGAACTATAATTGGTTCTGGAGCTTGACTTTCCTCTCCTTAGAAACTGGTGGAGGCTGAGATGGTTGGATGGCATCACCAACTCAATGGACATGAGTTTGAGTAAACTCCTGGAGATAGTGAAGGACAGGGAAGCCTGGAGTGCTGCAGTCCATGGGTGGCAAGGAATTGGACATCCCTGAACAACAATTGTGACCAAACAACAATGCACTGAATTCACATAGGCAGGTCCCACCACGACCTTCACCCCCTGCCCCGTAACGGAAGGGCCCGGAGGCTGTGCCTTCCACGGTGCCCTTGGCCAAGGCTGGGTGACGGTTCTACAGCTTGTCCCTCAACAGTCTCCTTTTTATTTAATACAAGAGAATGACCTTGATTAAGACAATTTAGCTGGTAATTGTAAAAAATAAATGACTAATGGCAAAATCTGATGCCCCTTGAAGAATTAGTGATAATGTGAAGAAATTTTTATTTGCAAACAGTGCAACATTTTGGGTAACATTGTAAAAGCTGGTATTTTTGTGCAAGGTGAGTGTTTCAGGAGGCAGCTTATTATAAGGAAATAGCTGCCTGAATTTTGTTTTTTCCTTGACTTTACAGGTCTGACCCTGGTGGCTCAGCAGTAAAGAATCCACCTGCCAATTCAGGAGACTTGGGTTTGATCCCTGGGTCAGGTGGATTTCCCGGGAGAAGTTCTGTGGGCATTGTTTTCTTTATCTGAAATATGGGATCTGGCAATTCAAACCTTGTTGCTGCCTTATCTTTGTAAGAAGAGTGAGTAATTTTCCTCATTTAAATGCCTGAAATGCCTGTTCTCAAATAGGAAGGCAACAGTAGGAAAAATCCTCTATTTTTTTCTTCTTTTGAGGAAGAAATAGAAGAATTCAGACCCAGTTTAAAGTAGCCTCTGTAGCTGTTATGTGCATTAATGATTAACTTACTTATATTTCTTTTTGACTTTATAAAGTATAACTTGATTTCACAAAGTTAAAAGGAAAATAACAGCTCCTTAGACATTCCACTGGACAGTGTGTTTCTTTGATCTCTTTGTCTTTTGTGTGTGTCTTTTTCTGTCTGTCTGTCTGTCTGTCTCTATTTCTCTCTCTTTTTTTTTTTGCCTGTGTGAAACATCATTATGCTTTGGGGTTATACATTTTGTAATCTTTATAAACTCTGTATCTAGAAGGAAGCATTCCATTGCATTAAGCATTCATACATACTTTGCATCATGATGTGATCATCTCAGCCTCTAATAGATGTTTTTGGTAAGGATGATTATAATTGCATTGATTATAAGTTTAAATATTCAAGCCTAAGTTTTAAAAGATATATAAACATATCTTAGTAGCGGCAGCATGAATCAACATTTTATTTAATTTGAGAACTTACATTATACTTACGATTTTTCTTGCCATAATATATCTCTAAAAAGCCCAACAACTGTCTTCATACTTGGTTGCTAGCATGGAAGTTAGGAATGCCTTCTGTGTGGCTGCTTTTTAAACATGCCGTACATTTTGTTTATGATATAAGCCATCCACCTGAATTGCTTAGATGTGAAAGACACCTTCTGATCTAAGATTACAGTTATGAAGTTATTAGGTGTTGTATAGAGTGTATATATGATTGATAACATAGTGTTATAATTAACTAATTAACTATGCCAAACCCTTTGGCTGGATCACAATAAACTGTGGAAAATTCTTCAAGAGATGGGAATACCAGACCACCTGACCTGCCTCTTGAGAAACCTATATGCAGGTCAGGAAGCAACAGTTAGAACTGGACATGGAACAACAGACTGGTTCCAAATAGGAAAAGGATTACATCAAGGCTGTATATTGTCACCCTGTTTATTTAACCTATATGCAGAGTACATCATGAGAAACGCTGGGCTGTAAGAAGCACAAGCTGGAATCAAGATTGCTGGGAGAAATATCAATAACCTCAGATATGCAGATGACACCACCCTTATGGCAGAAAGTGAAGAGGAACTAAAAAGCCTCTGATGAAAGTGAGTGGAGAGTGAAAAAGTTGGCTTAAAGCTCAACATTCAGAAAACGAAGATCATGGCATCTGGTCCCATCACTTCATGGGAAATAGATGGGCAAACAGTGGAAACAGTGTCAGACTTTATTTTTCTGGGCTCCAAAATCACTGCAGATGGTGACTACAGCCATGAAATTAAAAGATGCTTACTCCTTGGAAGAAAAGTTATGACCAACCTAGATAGCATATTCAAAAGTAGAGACATTACTTTGCCAACAAAGGTCCATCTAGTCAAGGCTATGGTTTTTCCAGTGGTCATGTATGGATGTGAGAGTTGGACTGTGAAGAAGGCTGAGCACCGAAGAATTGATGCTTTTGAACTGTGGTGTTGGAGAAGACTCTTGAAGTCCCTTGGAATGCAAGGAGATCCAACCAGTCCATTCTGAAGGAGATCAGCCCTGGGATTTCTTTGGAGGGAATGATGCTAAAGCTGAAACTCCAATACTTTGGCCACCTCATGCAAAGAGTTGACTCATTGGAAAAGACTCCAATGCTGGGAGGGATTGGGGGCAGGAGGAGAAGGGGACGACAGAGAATGAGATGGCTGGATGGCATCACTGACTTGATGGACATGAGTCTGAGTGAACTCCAGGAGATGGTGATGGCCAGGGAGGCCTGGCGTGCTGCGATTCATGGGGTTGCAAAGAGTCGGACACGACTGAGCGACTGAACTGACTGAACTTTAAATATAATTAGTTAATCACAGAAATCTATCCTGTTGATTACATTTGAAAAAATATATTCTTTTGATTATGCTTATGGGTAAATTTATGGTGTAATTTGATTTTTTCAGTTTTGAAGCTGAGCAGCTCACTTAATCATGTAGAACTCAGTTAAAAATAAGACAGTTCTCAATGACTCTTATCTTCCCCTCACAAAGTAACATCTAAGCCTTTAGGCTTGAATTTTGGACTTTCTGTCCATTGTAAACATGAAGATTGGATTTTTATATTTTAGGATGGGCATTCTTAGACTTTTTGGTCTCAGGATGTTGCTATACTCTAAAAAAATTATTAAAGACCCTGCAAGTGTTTTTATTACTATGTGTGGCAATGGCACCCCACTCCAGTACTTTGCCTGGAAAATCCCATGGATGAAGGAGCTTGGTAGGCTGTGGTCCATGGGATCGCTAAGAGTCAGACATGACTGAGCGACTTCCCTTTCACTTTTCACTTTCATGCATTGGAGAAGGAAATGGCAACCCACTCCAGTGTTCTTGCCTGGAGAATCCCAGGGACAGGGGAGCCTGGTGGCTGCCGTCTGTGGGATCACATAGAGTTGGACACGACTGAAGTGACTTAGCAGCAGTGCATGCTTAGTTGCTTCAGTCCTATCTCTTTCCCACCCCATGGACTATAGCCCATCAGGCTCCTCTGTCCGTGGGATTCTCCAGGCAAGCATACTGGAGTAGGTTGCCATGCCCTCCTCCAAGAGATCTTCCTGATGCAGGGATCAAACCTGCATCTCCTGCATTGGAAAGGGATTCTTCACCTACTGAGCTACGTGGGAAGCTCTTTTATTATTATGTATGCTTTATATATATCAGTATTTATTGTATTAGAAACTAAAATTGAAAAAGTTTAAATAGGTGTGCATTTATTTAAGTAACAGTAGTGAATTTATAAACATATTTGCATGGAAAATAACTATTTTCTAAAACAAAAATCTTTAGTGGCATTGCTTTGCTGTCATTTTTGTTCAGTTGCTAAATCGTGTCCAAGTTCTTGACCCCATGGACTGCATCATGCCATGACAGGCTTCCCTGTCTCTCACCATCTCCCAGAGTTTGCCCAAGTTCAGTTCAGTTCAGTCGCTTAGTCGTGTCCGACTCTTTGAGACCCCATGAATCGCAGCACACCAGGCCTCCTTGTCCATCACCAACTCCTGGAGTTCACTCAGACTCACATCCATCGAGTCAGTGATGCCATCTAGCCATCTCATCCTCTGTCATCCCCTTCTCCTCCTGCCCTCAATCCCTCCCAGCATCAGAGTCTTTTCCAATGAGTCAACTCTTTGCATGAGGTGGCCAAAGTATTGGAGTTTCAGCTTTAGCATCATTCCTTCCAAAGAAATTCCCAGGGCTGATCTCCTTCAGAATGGACTGGTTGAATCTCCTTGCAGTCCAAGGGACTCTCAAGAGTCTTCTCCAACACCACAATTCAAAAGCATCAATTCTTCGGCACTCAGCCTTCTTCACAGTCTAACTCTCACATCCATACATGACCACTGGAAAAACCATAGCCTTGACTAGATGGACCTTTGTTGGCGAAGCAATATCTCTGCTTTTTAATATGCTATGTAGGTTGGTCATAACTTTTCTTCCAAGGAGTAAACATCTTTTAATTTCATGGCTGCAGTCACCATCTGCAGTGATTTTGGAGCCCCCCAAAAATAAAGTCTGACACTGTTTCCACTGTTTCCCCATCTATTTCCCATGAAGTGATGGAACCGGATGCCATGATCTTCGTTTTCTGAATGTTGAGTTTTAAGCCAACTTTTTCACTCTCCACTTTCACTTTCATCAAGAGGTTTTTTAGTTCCTCTTCACTTTCTGCCATAACGGTGGTGTCATCTGCATATCTGAGCTTATTGATATTTCTCCTGGCAATCTAGATTCCAGCTTGTGCTTCTTACAGCCCAGCGTTTCTCATGATGTACTCTGCATATAAGTTCATGTCTGCCCAAGTACATGTCCATTGAATTGGTGATGCCATCCAACCATCTCATTCTCTGTTGGCCTCTTCTCCTTCTGCCTTCAATCTTTCCCAGCATTAGGGTCTTTTCCAATGAGTCCAGTGCTACAATGCTCTAAAATGTTGTTGGTATTAGAGGGATATGCCTTGGACCTGTGGTAACATTATTAACATCTCAGGGTTTAGAGGAGCTCCACCTGAGGCAGTGGGGCTGGAGCAGTGGCCATGTCCAGGATTCCAGGCCAGGGCCTGCCCCCAGCGAGCTCTGTGACCTCTATTCTTATTTGCTTGGACTTCATTTTTTCTTTAAGTGAAATGAACGGTTGGGTTGATTTGGATCAGGATTTCATAAACTGTCCTTCCATGAAACACAAATTCATTGAATAGGCTTTCTGGGACAAAAAGGATCTGTTTTCAACAAGATTAGAAATACTGTTTGGATTAAAGTTGAGACTCTTCTATCAGTCGTACATGTCACTACTTTTATTTTGTTAAAATTCATCAAGAGGAGAGAGTTTGTGTCTGGGCTGCCTCCGTCTCCTGAGGTCACAGAGCACAAAGATTAAGAGCCTGGGCTTTGGACAGAGTTCAGTTTGAACCCCAGCTGTGCTCTTTCTTGCTGTCTAAACTTGATGTGGGGCAGCTCCTCTCAGCTGCGGCCCCTGGCCCTGGGTGTGGGGTAACTCCTCCCGGCTGCCATCCCTGACCTCAGATGCGGGGTAGCTCCTTTTGGCTGCCGCCCCTGACCTCGGACTTAGGTAGCTCTTCTCGGCCATACCTGCACCGTTGCAGCATGGCACTCTGGGCCGCTGCCCCTGACCTCGGACGTGGGGTAACTCCTCTTGGCCGCCGCCCTTTGGGCATGGGGGTCCTCCCGGCTTCTGCCCCTGACCTCGGATGTGGGGTAGCTCCGCTTGGCCATGCTTAGTGTGCCAGCTGCAGCCGATACCTCTCGTCCAAGGTAAGGAGCAGCAGCTGCACTTTGCTGGGGCAGCCGTGAAGAGATACCCCATGCCCAAGGTAAGTGAAACCCAAGTAAGATGGTAGGTGTTGCAAGAGGGCATCAGAGGGCAGACACAGTGAAAGCATACTCACAGAAAACTAGTCAATCTAATCACACTAGGACCACAGCCTTGTCTAACTCAATGAAACTAAGCCATGCCCGTGGGGCAACCCAAGATGAGCGGGTCATGGTGGAGAGATATGACAGAATGTGGTCCACTGGCAAAGGGAATGGCAAACCACTTCATTATTCTTGACTTGAGAAACCCATGAACAGTATAAAAAGGCAAAATGATAGGATACTGAAAGAGGAATTCCCAAGGTCAGTAGGTGCCCAATATGCTACTGGAGACCAGTGGAGAAATAACTCCAGAAAGAGTGAAGGGATGGAGCCAAAGCAAAAACAATACCCAGCTGTGGATGTGACTGATGATAGAAGCAAGGTCCGATGCTGTAAAGAGCAATATTGCATAGGAACCTGGAATGTCAGGTCCATGAATCAAAGCAAATTGGAAGTGGTCAAACAAGAGATGGCAAGAGTGAATGTCAACATTCTAGGAATCAGTGAACTCAAATGGATGAGAATGGGTGAATTTAACTCAGATGACCATTATATCTACTACTGCGGGCAGGAATCCCTCAGAAGAAATGGAGTAGCCATCATGGTCAACAAAAGAGTCCAAAATGCAGTACTTGGATGCAGTCTCAAAAATGACAGAATGATCTCTGTTCGTTTCCAAGGCAAACCATTCAATATCACAGTAATCCAAGTCTATGCCCCAACCAGTAACGCTGAAGAAACTGAAGTTGAACGGTTCTATGAAGACCTACAAGACCTTTTAGAAGTAACATCCAAAAAAGATGTCCTTTTCATTAGAGGGGACTGGAATGCAAAAGTAGGAAGTCAAGAAACACCTGGAGTAACAGGCAAATTTGGCCTTGGAATACGAAATGAAGCAGAGCAAAGACTAATAGAGTTTTGCCAAGAAAGTGCACTGGTCATAGCAAACACCCTCTTCCAACAACACAAGAGAAGACTCTACACATGGACATCACCAGATGGTCAACACCGAAATCAGATTGATTATATTCTTTGCAGCTAAAGATGGAGAAGCTCTATACAGTCCACAAAAACAAGACCAGAAGCTGACTGTGGCTCAGATCATGAACTTCTTATTGTCAAATTCAGACTGAAATTGAACAAAGCAGGGAAAACCACTAGACCATTCAGGTATGACCTAAATCAAATCCCTTATGATTATACAGTGGAAGTGAGAAATAGATTTAAGGGCCTAGATCTGATAGATAGAGTGCCTGATGAACTATGGAATGAGGTTTGTGACATTGTACAGGAGACAGGGATCAAGACCATCCCCATGGAAAAGAAATGTAAAAAAGCAAAATAGCTGTCTGGGGAAGCCTTACAAATAGCTGTGAAAAGAAGAGAAGCAAAAATCAAAGTAGAAAAGGAAAGATATAAGCATCTGAATGCAGAGTTCCAAAGAATAGCAAGAAGAGATAAGAAGGCCTTCTTCAGTGATCAATGCAAAAAAATAGAGGAAAACAACAGAATGGGAAAGACTAGAGATCTCTTCAAGAAAATTAGAGATATCAAGGGAACATTTCATGCAAAGATGGGCTTGATAAAGGACAGAAATGATATGCACCTAACAGAAGCAGAAGATATTAAGAAGAGGTGGCAAGAATACACAGAAGAACTGTACAAAAAAGAGCTTCACAACCCAGATAATCACGATGGTGTGATCACTCATCTAGAGCCAGACATCCTGGAATGTGAAGTCAAGTGGGCCTTAGAAAGCATCACTACGAACAAAGCTAGTGGAGGTAATGGAATTCCAGTGGAACTATTTCAAATCCTGAAAGATGATGCTGTGAAAGTGCTGTACTCAATATGCCAGCAAATTTGGAAAACTTAGCAGTGGCCACAGGACTGGAAAAGGTCAGTTTTCATTCCAATCCCAAAGAAAGGCAATGCCAAAGAATGCTCAAACTACTGCACAATTGTACTCATCTCACATTCTAGTAAAGTAATGCTCAAAATTCTCCAAGCCAGGCTTCAGCAATATGTGAACCGCGAACTTCCAGATGTTCAAGCTGGTTGTAGAAAAGGCAGAGGAACCAGAGATCAAATTGCCAACATCCTCTGGATCATGGAAAAAGCAAGAGAGTTCCAGAAAAACATCTATTCCTGTTTTATTAACTATGTCAAAGCCTTTGACTGTGTGGATCATAATAAACTGGAAAATTCTGAAAGAGATGGGAATACCAGACCACCTGATCTGCCTCTTGAGAAATCTGTATGCAGGTCAGGAAGCAACAGTTAGAACTGGACATGGAACAACAGACTGGTTCCAAATAGGGAACAACAGACTGGTTACAAATAGGAAAAGGAGTACGTCAAGGCTGTATATTGTCACTCTGTTTATTTAACTTATATGCAGACTACATCATGAGAAACGCTGGACTGGAAGAAACACAAGCTGGAATCAAGATTGCCGGGAGAAATATCAAGAACCTCAGATATGCAGATGACACCACCCTCATGGCAGAAAGTGAAGAGGAACTAAAAAGCCTCTTGATGAAAGTGGAGAGTGAAAAAGTTGGCTTAAAACTCAACATTCAGAAAACGAAGATCATGGGATCTGGTCTCATCACTTCATGGGAAATAGATGGGGAAACAGTGGAAACAGTGTCAGACTTTATTTTTCTGGGCTCCAAAATCACTGCAGATGGTGACTGCAGCCATGAAATTAAAAGATGTTTACTCCTTGGAAGAAAAGTTATGACCAACCTAGATAGCATATTAAAAAGCAGAGATATTACTTTGCCAACAAAGGTCTGTCTAGTCAAGGCTGTGGTTTTTCTCAGTGGTCATGTATGGATGTGAGAGTTGGACTCTGAAGAAGGCTGAGCACCGAAGAATTGATGCTTTTGAACTGTGGTGTTGGAGAAGACTCTTGAAGTCCCTTGGAATGCAAGGAGATCCAACCAGTCCATTCTGAAGGAGATCAGCCCTGGGATTTCTTTGGAGGGAATGATGCTAAAGCTGAAACTCCAATACTTTGGCCACCTCATGCAAAGAGTTGACTCATTGGAAAAGACTCTGATGCTGGGAGGGATTGAGGGCAGGAGGAGAAGGGGACGACAGAGGATGAGATGGCTGGATGGCATCACTGATTCGATGGATGTGAGTCTGAGTGAACTCCGGGAGATGGTGATGGACAAGGAGGCCTGGTGTGCTGCGATTCATGGGGTCGCAAAGAGTTGGACACAACTGAGCGACTGAACTGAACTGAACTGAACCTTGCATAGGTTCCTCACACTCAGTTTTACCATCTGTTAAGCAAGTTGAAGATTACATAATGTCTAGGTGAGCTTCCGTCTATGGGGTCGCACAGAGTCGGACACGACTGAAGCGACTTAGCAGCAGCAGCAGCAGCATAGATCAGACATTTTGTGAAATTCCTTGCAATTAGTCAGTGCTCAATATATGTTTGCAAGTCTTAAAAAAGAACAAGTTCTGATTCCATGATTGACTTATATCTCACTTGATTTTTACATTTTTCTCTGATGGTGGCGTTTTGTAAGAAACATGATTAAAATTTCCTTCACTGGCTTCCCTGGTGGCTCAGATGGTAAAGACTCTGCCTGTAATGCGGGAGACTCGGATTTGATCCCTGGGTTGGGAAGATCTCCTGGAGGAGGGCGTGGCTACCCACTGTATTAGTCTTGCTTGGAGAATCCCAGAGGAGTCTGGCAAGCTATAGTCCATGGGGTTGCAAAGAGTCGAACATGACTAAATGACTAACACTTTCACTTTCATGGTTAAATTTTATAGAGTGTGGGTGTCTTGTTGAAGGTGACAGTATGAAGGAGCTGTAGAGTCAGGACTGGGACTTCTGATCCCTCATCCGGAGCTCTCCTCCTCCCGGGACTGCTTTTCCAACACTCATGGAGGTGAGCCAGATGTCTCTTAGGCTGGGATTCCATTCTGGAGCCTTGTCAGCGTGGGAGACCTTCTTTACACAATTGGCTTGTGTGACGGTTCAAGAGATTGCCCAGGGTGGAGTTATAGGAGTGTAAATTAAACCTAGCAGAGCTTGCCTAGATCATCTTCTAGGTGGTCTAACCCATTTTATCTGACAAATGAGGTCACAACTTCCAGAGCAGTGAAGTCTCTGCCTTCAATTCAGCTGTATAATTTATAGTGAGAGTCATGTTTCCACCTTGAAGTGGGGTGGGGGGAGGCAGGTGAGGACAGACACCCTCTGTGAAGTCTGTCCTGCTCTATCTTTACCTCTTGGGGCTTCCTTGAGGACATTTTTTAGCGGCTGCAGTTTTTTGTCTTCACATGAGCAGAGATTCTGCCTTGAACTTGGCAGCACTGAACAGAGTCAGAGAAAGGATGAAGCTGCTAATGGATGATGCAAGTCATTCTATCCTGACAACTACATCTTACCACAACCTGTGGCACTTAGCAGCTGATATACCCTTCTAGTCACCAGAGAACCCTGCATCTCTGTCCATGTGCGTGTGCTGTGATTTTAGTGCTTTTTTTTTTTTTTCCAAAAGACCTGATTATGCTAATTGGAGCCCAATAGTTGAAGTAAAATTTCACAGTTGTTAATGTGTGGGTAGCATTTTGATCAAGGCAACTTACAATCAGGCAGTCAGTATTCAGAGGACTCCTGCATTCATATTAGAAGGACAATCTCTTGTTTTTCCTCTTAAACCTTCACCACTCAGAATCAGAATAGTTCTTCAGTTGAGGGTGGTGGGAGTAGATGATTTAACAGACAAGATACTGAAGTTAAATGAGCTGCAGGATGGAAAGAAGGCATCTCATTCTTGAGAATATTTTGTTTAGTGCTATTACATGCTAAATTCTCTCTTACGAAGTTCCACTCCATACAGACTTAGAAATTTCACATAATGTTCGGAGGTTTGGTGAGAAAGTAAAAAGATACGAAGTGGCGTCAAAGACTCCAGCTTGTCATCACCATTTGCGTCTAAGATAAACGGTGTTTCTTAATTACAATTTTTTGGGTAGACTTAAGCTAAAATGAAGTTTCAAGTGGGAACTGGTTTGATAAGCGATCAGTGCTTTGAATGGGGTACAGCAAAAGTAAAAATCTGTTTAGATTGAGCTAGAAAATGAGATAAATGACCTATATGCAGGGATACCTAGACAGACACTGATGTAGTGCACGTGGGGTTGGAAGACGGCTGGTCTGTGTTACCTCGGTTCCCGTCTCCTCTCTTGGGTGGGCCCGTGGCTTCCTCCTGAGAGTGGGGAAGCATCCTCTGCCTCCCCCGAGGCTGTCTTTGGGGTTTTAATATCATCTCGCACCAGGTCTTGTACAAATGCAAAACCATTTTGGATTTAAAATGTATAGACAAGAAAGTCCAGATGGCTCCTGTGGCTTTTATTAGTAACTAGAAGGAGAGCTTGGAGCAGATGGCATGAGGGTGAGGTAGAATCAGTGCTTTCCGTGGGCTGTGAGCCAGCTACAGGACAGTGGGGGGCTCTGGAGGGCCCCACCTGCTGCTTACTCACAGAGCCTTCGGTTGTCGTCACGTAAAGTGGGTGAGGCCACCTCCCTTGTGATGAACCCAACAAATGCTCATGAATCACGTTGCATACGCATAGTTCCAGGATAGGGGCTCACCATTGTGATCTTCATGAATTTGGATTAAGAAAAGTAATTCAAATTAGGTTACTATGGGAATGATAAAGTTCATCTTTGCCTGGGGCTTCCCAGGTAGCACTAGTGGTAAAGAACCTGCCTACCAATGCAGGATGCATAGGAGACAATCGCTGAGTTCAATCCCTGAGTCAGGAAGATTCCCTGGAAGGAAATGGCACCCACTCCAGTATTCTTGCCTGGAGAACCCTATGGACAGCGGAGCCTGGCGGGTTACACAGAGTTGGACACGACTGAAGCGACTTAGCACTCACGCACAGCTCACTGCTTAATCAAAAATGATGTACGTTGATAGACTTTAATTTTGCAGGAAATGGACTTGCATGCAATTGACAGATTTTTAAGTCATTGAGATTAATTCATTAAATCTAGCCCTATGTTCTTGAATGTAATCCAATGATAATTCTTTAGAACTATTCCATTTTGCAGACCTTTGGCATCAGATAGTTGCCTCTAGCTGGTGGAGTGCTCCTAGCTGATAAACTTACGGTAGCATCTATTTCACTCGAGTCTTAGCTTCTCTGTGGACAAGATGGAAGGTGGTTATTGTTACTCAGCATTTTGGCTTTCAGTCTAAAAGACGCTCCGCCTCCCCGAAATATCCTTGCCTAATCATAGTACTACTAAAATCATGCCGTGCGAATCAAGAGTTAATTTATTGAAGCTATCTTGAGAAATTTGCATAGTGTGTTTTTGACAAAATTCATTTTAAGAAACCCACGTGACTTGTATTTCTATACCTTTTAACTTGTATTTCTATACCTTTTATTTTATCACATCTACTTAACTGAAGTCCATAGAATTCTTGCCTCTTCATGCATAACATTTTCTGTAGTTTTGCTGATTGAAAATAATGAATGGAATACATATGTGATTGTTGTTGTTGTTCAGTCACCGAGTCACATCCAACTCTTTGCAACCCCATGGACTATAGCACACCAGGCTTCCCTGTCCCTCACCATCTTCCAGAGACATATGTGATTAACAGCAAACAAATATATGCTGTGTTTTTGCTTTAATCATGTTCTTTTGAGAGCTTGCTCATGAACAGTCCCTCTTGATGACTTGTATCATACTACGAGTATGTCCATGGCAACAGGCCAGTGTCTGTTCTGTCCTCATTTTTCAAGTATGTGTTTGTTAGAGGCAGAAATGTGGGAAGCTTGTAAAACAGAATGTGACTGAAAAGAAACTGCATTAAGTTGTATTTGTAGTAAGTTACAACTTACATGTTTTAGTTGAGTGTTTTGATGAACTTTGATTTTTTTTTTTTTTTTTTTTAGCTGCACTACACAACTTGTGGGCATCTTGGTTCTTCAACCAGGGATCAAACCTGCACTCTTGGTAATGAAAGCTTGGAGTCTTAACCACTGGACCACCACTGTGATTTTGTTTTCTTTTTGGTTTATTCTAGGAGGCCACAGGAAGTATTTAAGACAAAGTGAAACATAAGAAAGAGAATAATTTTGACAAAGTACTCCCTGAGAGAAGTCTGTTTTCAGTTTCTTCCAGCTTTGAAGCTGGTAACTAGATCACCTTTTCTTTAATTCTTCAGCACACAGGGACGCAAGTAAACAGATAGAAAAACCTCACTGTCCATGATGTAGCTTTCCTGTGCATTTCACCGGCAGAAGCAGGGTCACTGACTGCATCCTACTTTCAGGGGAGTCTGTGGTTCAAGGCTTTCTGGCCTCTGCCCTGGGGAGGGAAGGACTCATAATGTGGAAGACTGCCCAGATGTTCAGATCAGATCAGATCAGTCGCTCAGTCGTGTCCGACTCTTTGCAACCCCATGAACTGTAGCACGCCAGGCCTCCCTATCCATCACCAGCTCTCGGAGGTCACTCAGACTCACATTCATCGAGTCAGTGATGCCATCCAGCCATCTCATCCTCTGTCGCCCCCTTCTCCTCCTACCCTCAATCCCTCCCAGCATCAGAGTCTTCTCCAATGAGTCAACTCTTCGCATGAGGTGGCCAAAATACTGGAGTTTCAGCTTTAGCATCATTCCCTCCAAAGAAATCCCAGGGCTGATCTCCTTCAGAATGGACCGGCTGGATCTCCTTGCAGTCCAAGGGACTCTCAAGAGTCTTCTCCAACACCACAGTTCAAAAGCATCAATTCTTCGGAGCTACAAATGACACGTGGTCACAATAGAGTTAATTTTATCTACCACTGTATTTTTCCAGATCAGAAGCTAGAGCATGCTATTCAGAAGTTTTCTTAGCTGATGTGAGAGAATTTGTTTTTGTTGTAATAGGTTCTCAACACATTTGAACAAATGATAATATTTAACATTGATTGAGCACCTATTTGTGGAATAGACTGTTGTAAGTGAATGCATTAAGTAATAGATATAGATTAAATTAAAGATTGACGACATATGGCCTTTGGAAGTATAAGTCAAACTTGATAGGAGATTTTTAAGGCATTTCAAAAGAATAATGAAACATGTATTGTTTTGGTTTGTAAGCCCTCATTGATTTTCGAGCAGTCAAGAAACTCTAATACCTATGTAATTAGTGTGCTGTGGGAACATATTATTTTTGTCTCCAAGAGAGCAATTGATTTCTGAGAACCTCGATACCTTAGCAAGATAATTGTGGAGAGACAAAGGTAAAACTTCAGTGGTTCAGAAGAGGAATTAGTAGATGCTTTTTGTAGTGCTGTTGAGATTTTGTTTTCCTTTCAGTGATTTTGACCATATTCAAACAGGACATTTCAGAAACAAATGAAATGGTCTTATTTAACCCCAGGTACAACTTTGGCAGATCAGCAATACAAAGACCCATGTCAATAGGGAGGTAAAATCACACAAGTAGTATCATAAGGAAATCAGCTCATATCTTTTTGGTGATCACAAAATTCCTCACCCCAGAACAAGCCATCTTTCAACAGACTAGAGAGTAGCCTTGCTATGAGACTTCCACTTCTTTGTGGAAATGCCTGTGTTTCATCTCAGATAAGACACATTGATTGTAAGCTACTCCACTGTTTTATTGGCTTCCTGGGTAAAGAATCCACCTGTCAATAATCCAGGAGACCCAAGAGATATGGGTTCAATCCCTGGGTTGGGAATTTCCCCTGGAAAAGGAAATGACAACCCACTCCAGTATTCTTGCCTGGAGAACCCCATGGACAGAGGAGCCTGGCAGCCTACAGTTACGGGATGGCAAAGAGTCAGGCACAACTGAGCAACTTAGTACATACATACCACTGTTTTAAGGGCCAGTGGAAAGGGGAAAAATGCTAAAGCAGAGAGGTATATAATGTTTTCTCATCACTAAGAATTTGTATTTTATGGAAAGGATTCTTCTATTCTTTCTTTAGCATATTTTTAATATTTTTATTATATATATTATTATTTATATATTATATATATACTATATATATTCAAAAAAGAGGATACTAGCTTAGTAAGTTGGATTGGGTTTTTCTAAAACTTGATCACCCGCAGTGTCCACCTCTACTACTCACTTGTGACTCAGTCATTGTTCTGTGTTTTCCATGTATCAACCTGTGCCCCATATCTCACCTACTATTGCCTCTGTACCTGCCAAATCCATTCATTATCATTATTATTGATTCCCAATCTTTTAAACTTCAATCAATACCTTTATTTTGTGTCATCTTTTAATTTCCCTAAAATTAAAAATGTCATACTTTCTGAAGGTCCCAAATAATGAAATAAAAATGATTTTGTTTTGAAGTCATCATTTATAATTTTGTGATGTTTTTGAAGGTAGTTGGAAGAGCTGTAAGACTTATAAAACCCAGACTGGATTCAGAGCATCCAATATGATTAATGAGTTGGAGTAATGTTCGGATTGCAATCCAAATCCTTCCCAGCGTTTTAAATTGGGGAGCTGTTTAGAGAGCAGCTGTCCACTTTCTCTTGCTGCTGCCAGTGCTCCTTCTTTGCTTCTAACATTTTTATTAGTCTTGACTCTTTCAGTTGCAAATGACAGAAATCCAACTCCATCTGGCATAAGCAGAAAAGGGACTTTTATTAGCTCATAAAACTAAGCGGTCTTAGTGTGGTGTTGGATTGGATATGGTTAGATTCAGGGGCTCTTCACTCTCAGCACTGAATTTTGCCTTCCTCTCTGGGCTCTTCAGAAGAAAAGCTGTGACAGACCTAGTGAGTGTAAGTCCCTCAGTTGTGTCCAACTCTTTGCGACCCCATGGATTGTAGCCCACCAGGCTCTTCTGTCCATGGAATTCTCCAGGCAAGAATACTGCAGTGGGTTGCCATTCCCTTCTCTACGGTAACCTCCCAACCCAGGGATCGAACCCAGGTCTCCTGCATTACAGGCAGATTCTTTACTGTCTGAGCCACCAGGGAGCAGAAACATCACTTTGCTGACAAAAGTCCGTCTAGTCAAAGCTGTGGTTTTTCCAGTAGTCATGTACGATGGGTGAGTTGGACCATAAAGAAGGCTGAGTGCTGAAGAATTGATGCTTTCAAACTGTGGTGCTACAGAAGACTCTTGAGAGTCCCTTGGACAGCAAGGAGATCAAACCAGTCAATCCTAAAGGATATCAACCCTGAGTATTTATTGAAAGGACTGATGCTGAAATTGAGGCTCCAATACTTTGGCTACCTGATGTGAAGAACCAACTCATGGGATAAGACCCTGATGCTGGGAAAGATTGAGGGCAGGAGGAGAAGCGGGTGACAGAGGATGAGATGGCTGAATGGCATCATAGACTCAATGGACATGAGTTTTCACAAACTCTTGGAGATAGTGAAGGACAGGGAAGCCTGGAGTGCTACAGTCCATGGGGTTGAAAAGAATTAGACACGATTGAGCAACTGAACAACAGCAACTGTTGGCTTTGGTCTCAGTGAAGCTCTTGGTGGCTTCTGCAGCTCCAGACTTACTTCTACTAATTTTGAGAATCTCAGAAGATTATCAAATATATCTGCCCAGGATTTCCCTTCAGAGTCCTGAAATCAAATCTAATTAGTTTTTCTTAGTTTGTGTATCTGTCCTTGAAATGCTTACTGTGGCCAGGAGGGTTTAATTGAATTGGCTTTTTCAGGGTTATTGCCTACCCTGAAACTGTGTGGCCTTGGAATGAGGCTCTCTCAGGAGGATGTTGGGCTGGCCAAACCAGCGATTCTCTTGCACTCTAAGCAGAAGCCCAGTGGTCTCAACATGTGTAAACCATTTGGCTTATCTGAGCAAGAAGGGAAAGTAAAAACTAGAGTACTGAGCCTAGAACTAGATCTCTACCCTCAGCTCTGACTCTGTCAGGCTTGGAGGGCAAAATAACTTTTCTACTTCAAAATTATATCCACCAAGAATGAAGAGTGAGACAAGCTGATGGCACCCGAGGGAGGCAGAGGGTCAAGTTTGGAAGAGTCCTTCCCGGGAGCCAGGGGTGCCCGATGTACTTTCAGCCCCAGCTGTACTTTCCTGCTGACCTTCCAACTCCCAGAGACCAGCAATTGTGCTGGATCTTGCATTTTAAACTTTTTGTCTCTAGTTTCTTTTTCTTAGTCCCTCCTTCTGGGTATCCTTTTATTCTTTTATTATTATTTTTTAAATATAAATTTATTTATTTTAGTTGGAGGCTAATTACTTTACAATATTGTATTGGTTTTGCCATACATCAACATGAATCCCCCATGGGTGTACACGTGTTCCCCATCCTGAACCTCCCTCCCACCTGGGTATCCTTTTAGATGTATGTTGGTGCCTCTTACATATGAGGTGCCAGTATTTTGGCCACCTCATGCGAAGAGTTGACTCATTGGAGAAGACTCTGATGCTGGGAGGGATTGGGGGCAGGAGGAGAAGGGGACGACAGAGGATGAGATGGCTGGATGGCATCACTGACTCGATGTATGTGAGTCTGAGTGACCTCTGGGAGTTGGTGATGGACAGGGAGGCCTGGTGTGCTGCAGTTCATGGGGTCACAAAGAGTTGGACACGACTGAGCGACTGATCTGATCTGATCTGGTGCCTCTTAACTTATCCTTTATGTCTCTTCTCTTTTATACTTTTTAGCACTTGTTTTCCTATTTCAGGTGATTGTTTTAGCTCTAGATTCCAGTTTTCACTTTTAAAAAGTATGCTTATTTCTATCCACAGAGGTTTTCTTACCATATTATGTATTTTGTTTTTAGATTTTCTTTTATCACATCTGCTTTAAAAAAAAAAAAAAAACTTGAGCAATCTTATATTCTTGTCTTAGAGAGTCTATTTTTATTTATTTAAGAGTTTGTGCATTCTTATTTTTATGTCCTTCTAGGCTTTTCCTGTTATGAAGACTTCCGGAGTGTTCATTTTTTGCCGTTTGTTGTTTTTGCGTGTGCTCACGTGTTTCCTTGTGTATTCTGTTAGTTTTAGTCTGTGAGCTCACCTCCAGGGAGTTTCATGTGAATTCTGGGGCTGGCCCCGGGTGGTTGAGATGTTGCTATGGGGCAGTTTTGCTGTCACTGATTTCAACTCTCTGCGTCTCTGGGTTGAGGGCGTGCGTGCATACTAAGTCTCTTCAAGTCGTGTCTGACTCTGTGACCCTATGGACTGTAGCCCACCAGGCTCCTCCGCCTCTGCTGGCTCTGAAGGTGGAGGGAGGGCTTCAAGTCAAGGCAGGTGGGTGGTTCCCTAAAACTTGGGAAAAAACAGACAAAAAAGGATTCTTCCCTGGAGCCTCTGGAATAGAATAAAGCCCTGTTGACACCTTCATTTTAGCCTCTCAAAATCCATCTAGGATTTCTGGCGTCTGTAACTGTATAATAAATTTGTGTTGTTTTAAGGGCCTGCGTTTGCGGTAATTTGTTAGGATAAGAAAGTAATGCACACAAGGATGACCCAGCAATTCCTACCAGAAATGTGCCTCAGGAGATGTGCTGTAGAATGTTCAAGACCACTGTCTGTAGCACCCCACACCTGGAAATTACCCAGATGTTGGTCAGAAACAAATACATTGTGACACGGCCTGCATACTCTTCAGCGATGAGCGTGACCTGTCTGCAGTTCCATGGGACAGTCCAGAGAAACGCCACAGACGCGATGGCAAGAAAGTGAAAGTGTTAGTCGCTCAGTCCTGTCCAGCTCTTTGTGATTCCGTGGACTGTAGCCACCAGGGTTCCTCTGTCAATGGAATTCTTCAGGCAAGAATACTGGAGTGGATTGCCATTCCCTTCTCCAGGAGATCTTCTCAACCCAGGGATTGAACCTGGGTCTCCTGTATGGCAGGCAGATCCTTTACCATCTGAGCCACCAGGGAAGCCCAGAACAAGGTGTACTATGTAAGTCCATGTGTATAGAATATAAAAGAGACAGAAGTAGTGCATTGTGTAGAAAGTCAGGACGACCCTTGAGATCATCCTGGTGGGGGGGTTAGTGACTGTAAGGGGACATGCTTGTAACATTCTGTTTCTTGATTTGGGTGCTAGTTACATGTGTCAAGTGTGTGAAAATGTATTGAGCTACACTCTTATGCATTTTCCTGTGTGTCTGTTCAGTTCAGTTCAGTCGCTCAGTTGTTTCCGACTCTTTGCGACCCCATGAATCGCACACTTGAGTTAAAAAAAAAAACCAAAAACCAAACATGTCCCAAACACAGTATTGTTTTCCACGAGAGCTCTGCAGTCCGGTCCGTGTGGATGGGGTGTGATCTCCTAGCCTGTGCACGGGAGGATCAGACCCAGAACCTTGATCGGATGACGGGCCTACTGCTGGTGACTGACTCCCTCCTGTTCACTGAATCAGATTAAAGGAAGTTTCTGTAGTACTGGGTTTTAATTTGCCTGATGAAAATTCTGAGGTCTAGAATTCACAAATACCCAGGGCAATCTCGAAATGCTTGTCATAGAAACATGCACTAGTAACAAAACAGTTTGATTTATTTCTGCTAATAAGGTACATTCCTGTCATTTAACGTGGCATGTCGTTTCAGGCAGCTGCACCAGTTGTCGTGATGCGAGTGCCAACGTGTTAAGGCCACCCCTAGAAGGAGGCTTACTTCGAACAGTGCTCAGTGTCGTGACATCAGAAATTTGATCTGGCAGGGCTCCAAAGTGGCATTTGCTGGAAAAATCTGTCCTAACGAATGTATCCTGTTCTCCTTGCTAAGATGGGAAGTGGTCTGTTGCCCAGATCTTGGATTCTAGTCCTGACGGTGCTATCAGCCAGCCACAAGAGCTTAGGCAAGTCATTCATTTACATGTTTTCCCATTATAGATGTTAATGTTACTCCTTTGCTTTAAACACATGCTTTGCCTCCATGGTGTAGCCAGAGTCAGCAGCGACAAGGTTTTCAAATAGAGCCGTTCATTAAGGTGTAAACTTTTGGACTAAGACAAGTTCTAGCTGTGCTCTGCCTGGCTGTGTCACCTGGGGCTCATTACCTCTGGAAGGGCTGTTGAGAGGCCACCCTGCAGGCTTGGCATATAGGGAGGGCTGCCTGGATAAATAGTGTCTGCTGGGATGATCGTGTCTGTGGTTTGTTGTGAGTCCCTGATGTTGTTTGAGGCTGATATTGAGGGAGCTTGTAACTTTGTTATTGGATGATAGCATTCATGGGTAATGAAACCCTCATAGAAGTTAACTATGGGGACACAGAAAATTCCTCCTATGAAAGTAACCTTAAAGGTTGCATTTTTATTATAAATATTTGAAATTTGCCCTAAAGTATAGAGAGTAAGGAAATGAAGAGCTCTATGCTGGCCATTCAGATTTAATAATCATAGCAAAAAAGTGAAAGTGTTAGTTGGTCAGTCATGTCCGACTCTTTGTGACATCAAGGACTGTAGCCCGCCAGGCTCCTCTACCCATGGTATTTGGCATTGTTTCTTTTAGCCACAAAGCATGAGGGATCCTAGTTTCGTGACCAGGGATGGAATGTGAACCCCTCCCCCAACACTGTAAAGAGAAGTCTTAACCTCTGGACTGCTAGGGAAGCCCCACTGCTTCCCTTTTTTGAAAAAAAAAAAAAAAAAGGAAACATTGTAATTACAGCTGAAGCCTCCTGAGCCCAGACTTGTTTATTTCCAGCAGTCCTGAGATATAACCCTGATGCTGTAGTTTGAGTCATTCTCTGCCATGTTTTTATATCTTCTTAGGTGTTGATGTTATGTCAGCAGTCATCATATACATGATCCGTGGCATCCTGCAGCTTGATCTTTTTTCTCCAATATCTGGACAAATATAGATAAATATTTTAGATTTATCTATGATAGAATGTACATCACTCCAGCTCACTTGTTAAATGCTATGTTGCCTTCCAGTTTTGAATATATTCCAATTTCTTTGTCCATTCCTGGATGCATATTTGGGGGTATGACCAATTTTTTCTTATTATAAACAAGATCAGAATAAACATGTTTCACTTGCACGCATGCAAGTGTCTCTATACATCTAGAAACAGCTGAAGCTAACTGGTGGTTGCACCAGGTTACAGTTCAGTGACCTGTAATGGTTCCTGCTGCTTCCTGCCATCTCTGACACTTGACAAGACTAACCTTTGCCAGCCTCATTCATGGTGTGACAGGATGTTTTTTTTTTTTTTAATATGCATTTCCTTGTGTGTGTGTGTGTGTTTTATCTTGCCATAGATGTTAAATCTCTGAGCCCTGGATATTCTTCCAGCAAATGCCTTTTTGCTTAAGAGAACCAGACTGAGTTTCTCTAATGAGTGATTTGCATCCGCATCTTCTGTCCCTGCTCAGACTTGACTCCATGGAGGCAGAGATGCTAGGTTCAGCGTCTACCCTATACCCATTGAGGAGCATGAAGAAGGCTGGTGCCTGGTTTACAGACTCCTCCTTCCTCAGGGGCCAAGGGGTTGGAGGCTGGCAGAGTATCCAGGGCTCCCGGCCCACCTGACTCTTACTAACGCACATCATGCATGCTCAGAAAGGGTTTAGGGAGCTCTGCCCCACCCCATGTGTAGGAGGAAAGGGATTTAGACACAGGGAAAATGGACTGTTTGGTTAAAAAAGAACATGGTGTCTATTCTTCTTCCTCAGTTTTTCTGTCCTTATATTGGATGACAAAGGTAACCACTTCACATGTCTAGAAAAATCCCTTAACATTTTAGAGACATGAAACAATAAATTTTCTAAGTAAGTTATAAAGCCTAGAGAAAAAGAGACACAAAACCAACATCCGACTTAATGAAAGCATTATGATAATGTTTGTTTTCCTGTCAACTGCTATGCTGAATTTTATGTTTATCACTTGTTTTCTTCTTCAAAGTGATTTCCCACTTAAGAATATATCTCTAAGGTACATACTGAGTGCTTTTGGATGGTTTTACATTAAAAATGTAGACAGGCTTCTGGTTTCCTTTGTTCATTCAGGATTATTGCCATATTTTTGTTCTTACAAATGTAGTTGCAGTTGTTTCATCTTCACTATGTAACATATTATGTGA
The DNA here is from genome assembly GCA_935064755.1 of Tragelaphus eurycerus. Classification (NCBI taxonomy): domain Eukaryota; kingdom Metazoa; phylum Chordata; class Mammalia; order Artiodactyla; family Bovidae; genus Tragelaphus; species Tragelaphus eurycerus. The sequence continues at coordinate 24,221,074 of CAKXYN010000023.1, forward strand.
CTGTAACACAGTTAGTTTTTCAGATTCTTGTAGATATTTGGATTGTTCCCAATTCCACCCCACCCCTGGTCCATCAATACGAACTTGCGTCCTCAGTTCAGTTCAGTCACTCAGTCATGTCTGACTCTTTGTGACCCCACGAACTGAAGCACGCCAGGCTTCCCTGTCCATCACCAACTCCGGAGCTTACTCAAACTCATGTCCATCGAGTCGGTGATGCCATCCAACCATCTCATCCTCTGTTGTCCCCTTCTCTTCCCACCTTCAATCTTTCCCAGCATCAGGGTCTTTTCAAATGAGTCAGTTCTTACCATCAGGTGGCCAAAGTGTTGGAGTTTCAGCTTCAGCATCAGTCCTTTCAGTGAATATTCAGGACTGATTTCCTTTAGGATGGACTGGTTGGATCTCCTTGCAGTCCAAGGGACTCTCAAGAGTCTTCTCCAACACCACAGTTCAAAAGCACCAATTTTTAGGTGCTCAGCTTTCTCTATGGTCCAACTCTCATATCTATACATGACTACTGGAAAAACCATTTGACTAGAAGGACCTTTGTTGGCAAAGTAATATCTCTGCTTTTTAATATGCTGCTTAGGTTAGCCATGACTTTTCTTCCAAGAAGCAAGTGCCTTTTAATTTCATAGCTGCAGTCACCATGTGCAGTGATTTTGGAGCACAGAAAAAGAAAGTGTCACTGTTTCCATTGTTTCCCCATCTATTTTTCATGAAGTTATGGGACCGCATGCCATGATCTTAGCTCTTGGAATGTTGAGTTTTAAGCCAACTTTTTCACTCTCCTCTTTCACTTTCATTAAGAGGCTCTTTAGTTCTTCTTCACTTTATGCCATGAAAGTGGTGTCATCTGGGTATCTGAGGTTATTGATACTTCTCCTGGCAGTCTTGATTCCAGCTTGTGCCTCATCCAGCCCAGCATTTCACATGATGTCCTCTGTATACAAGTTAAATAAGCAGGGTGACAATATACAGCCTTGACATACTTTTTTCCCCATTTGGAACCAGTCTGTTGTTCCTTATCGAGTCCTAACTGTTGCTTCTTGACCTGCATATAGGTTGCTCAGGAGGCAGGTTAATGTGGTCTGGTGTTCCCATCTCTTTAAGAATTTTCCACAGTTTGTTGTGATTCACACAGTCAAAGGCTTTGGCGTAGTCAATAAAGTAGAAATAGATGTTTTTCTGGAACTCTCTTGCTTTTTCGATGATCCAACAGATGTTGGGAATTTGCTCTCTGTTTCCTCTGCCTTTTCTAAATCCAGCTTGAACATCTGGAAGTTCACGGTTCACGTACTGTTGAAGCTTGGCTTGGAGGATTTTGAGCATTATTTTGCTAGCGTCTGAGATGAGTGCAGTTGTGTGGTAGTTTGAGCATTCTTTGCCATTGCCTTTCTTTGGGATTGGAATGAAAAGTGACCTTTTCCAGTCCTGTGGCCACTGCTGAGTTTTCCAAATTGGCTGACATATTGAGTGCAGCACTTTCATAGCATTATCTTTTAGGATTTGAAATAGCTCAACTGGAATTCCATCACCTCCACTAGCTTTGTTCATAGTGATGCTTCCTAAGGCCCACTTGACTTTACATTCCAGGGTGTCTGGCTCTAGGTCAGTGATCACACCATTGTGGCCATCTGGGTCATGAAGATCTTTTTTTGCATAATTCTTCTGTGTATTCTTGCCACCTCTTACTAATGTCTTCTGCTTCTGTTAGGTCCATACCATTTCTGTCCTTTATTGTGCCCATCTTTGCATGAAATGTTCCCTTGGTATCTCTAATCTTCTTGAAGAGATCTCTAGTCTTTCCCATTCTATTGTTTTCCTCTATTTCTTTGCGTTGATCACAGAGGAAGGTTTTCTTATCTCTCTTTGCTATTCTTTGGAACTCTGCATTCAAATGGGTATATCTTTCCTCTTCTCCTTTGCCTTTCGCTTCTCTTCTTTTCTCAGTTATTTGTAAGGCCTCCTCAGACAGCTATTTTGCCTTTTTGCATTTCTTTTTCTTAGGAATGGTCTCAAGACACTCATGAGGAAGTCTGGTTCACTCTCTTGTGGGGTCACTGCTCCTTTCTCCTGGGTCCTGATGCACACACGGTGCCCTCCCAGAGTCTGTCTCCGCAGTCCTGTGTAAGTTCTGGCAGCTGTATGGTGGGGTTAATGGCGACCTCCTCCAAGAGGGCTTATGCCATACCCAGGTCTGTACCCAGAGCCCCTGCCCCTGCAGCAGGCCACTACTGAACTTGCCTCCGAATGGAGTGTAATTGCTGGAGTGTTGGGGTCATGGAATTTTCTAGAACATCATCAACTTTCATGTTTACACTCCATTGCTTTCCATGTTCGCAGTGCTCCTCAGCCTTGCCAAAGTCTGATGTCTGAGTTCTTGAATCACGGTGACTTGGTGTCTCACTGTGGTTTTTTAGTTTTAATCTCCCCGATCACTGACAAGGCTGAGCTACTTTCCATACATTTCTGTGTGAAATATGTATTCATTCATAGTTTTCCCTCTTTTTCCCCCTGTGTGGATTGTGATATCTGTCTGCTTTTGTGACCAAAAATATTGCCTCACAAACATCCCCAAGCTCGAGCATCTTAAAACACCACCTGCTTGTATGCACAGTAATGGATCTTTAGGTGGTTTGAGATGGGGCCGATCTGAGCTGGGCCTACTGGGTGGTTCATGTCAGGCTTCGGGCTCAGCATGCTAGGCCTGGCTGCAGGCTGTGCATCGGCTCAGGTGTGCTTTACCTGTGTTCATTCCAGGGCCTGCACTGAAGGGGAGAAGGCTAACTCAGCACGCTCTGTGAGTGGTGGCTGTTGCACTGCAGTGGGGCCAGGACTGGTTGTCACCACACATTTTAAGCCTTGGCTCTCATTGTATCTGCCGATTGCCAAACAAGTGTTAGGACAAACCCAAGGCAAGTGCTTTTGGTCCAAGTGGAGCCACAGCAAGAGTGAGGATGTGACACTAAGTACCAGGCGAGTCGAGAATTCAGGCTAAGAAAAGTGAAGGGACGAACAGAGATAGTTCATGTAAATGGTGAGCAAAACAAGACAGGGGTAGCTATGCTGAGAGCAGACAAAGTAGGCTCAAGTCAAAAACTCTTGAGAGAGGCAAAGAAGAGTATTATGTAATGATAAAGCGATCAATCAGCCAGGAAGATATAATAATTATAAATACACATGTATTTACCTTCAGAGCACCTCACTGTAAAGCAAACGGAAGGGAGACCCAGACAATAACAGGTGCAGCAGGAGACTTCAGCACCCACTTTCAGTGATGGGTGGAGGATCTGAGAGAAGGTCAGTAAGGAGACAGAGGCTTTGAACAAACAACACTGTGGACCAAGTGAACCCAACAGAAAAAAAAACACAGAGCTTTCTACCCAACAATGGCAGAATATCCTTTCTTTTCAAGTGCATATGAAACTTTGTGCAGGATTAGTCATATCTTAGTTCATGAAACAAGTCTTAAGAAATTTAAAATGATTGAAGTCATACCAAGTACCTTTACCAGTCAGAATGGAGTGAACGTAGAGATCAGTAGCAGGAAGAAAACTGGAAAATTCACAAGTAGGTGGAAATAGAATAACAAATTCTTGAACAACCATTGGGTCAAAGAAGAAATCTGAAAGGAAATTGGAAAATACCTTGAGAGAAATTAAACTGAAAATACAACATACCAGGACGTAGGGGATACAGCAAAAACAGTATTAAGATATAATTTATTGTGCTAAATTCCTATGTTAAAAAAGAGGAAAGATCTCAAATAAGCTAAGGTGGAAAAGGGAGAAGAGACTAAACCCAAAGTTAGCAGAAGGAAGAAAATAGCAAAGGACTGGGCAAAAATAAATAAGATAGAAAATTAAAAAAAAAAAAAAACCCAACTATTGAATTGATATTTTTGAGAAGATAAACAATATATTGACAAATCCTTAGCTAAAGTAAGTAACCAACAGAGGGAAGATTCAAATAAAATCAGAAGTGAAAGAGGATACAACGGATACCACTGAAATAATAAGGATCGTAAGAGATTACCATGAACAATTATATGCCAAGACACTGGATATGTGCATGCTCAGTCGTTCAGTCGTGTTCAACTCTTTGTGACCCCCATGGACTGTAGCCCGCCAGGCTCCTGTGCCCATGGAATTCTCTAGGCAGGAATACTGGAGTGGATTACCATGCCCTCCTCCAGGGGATCTTCCCGACTGAGCAGTCGAACTGCACTGCAGGCAGTTCTTCCCACCAGGGAAGCCCCTTACTGGGGGATACTACTTGAATTAACCTTCTAATGTTAAGATGACTGTGCATTCCTGGTCACGCTAACACTTTTGTGTGTTGCTGGATTCAATCTGCTAGTGTTTTGTTGAAGACTTTTGTTACCTTTCATAACAAAAGACTTTTGTTACCATTCATAAGGGATGTGGGTCTGTCCTTTTCTTGTGATATCTTTGTTTGGTTTTGAAATCAAGATAATAGTGGTCTCATAGAATGAACTTAAAGTATTCCTTTCTCTTCTTTTTTTTAGGGGGAAGCGTCTGTGTTGTGTAAACTTGAGCAGTGTTTCCTCATCTGTGAAAAGGAGGTGATAATGGCTTAAAAAAAGTTGCGTTGTCATAAGAATTAATTAATACGAATGAACTGAAAGTCTGTCTGTAGAGGAGATCCAACCGTGCCGGGTGCACGTGGGCGCTCAGCTCACGTTAGCTGTTACTATCGATACAGGCAGTGGGGAGCTGCCGTCTGTGCCAAACTGTCCAGATGCATTCAGTTGTAATTACTTATTAATTTATTCAAACACCACTACTGTGTGTTACAGGTTCTGAGAATCAAGTGGACAAACACATTTTAGCCTGTTACATCTTTGGAATAATGGGAAATCAGTGCAGTAATTGCATATTTGTATTGCCTATTTTGGTGCTAAATTCACCTTATATTCTATGCAGCAACCTAGAAACAGCTGAAATATGCGTTTTCTAATCTGTATGGACGTTCTCTCCCTCTGGGAACACCACGTGAATTGCTCATTTGTAATTCTTTAAAGACATGCATTATATTTCTTGTTAATATATGTGTGTTTCTTATCCATAGGGAGACCGTATATGATTTACTGTTTAATCGGAAATGTTTTTGGGGAGTGAAAGGCAGTGTTATTAATAGTTACTCTAGGACAAGAGGCATAAGGCAGGACTGTGCTGGGTTATCCAGGGTGTATGAACACATGGTTCTCTCCTTCTCCAGATAGTAGATGATCGATAAATATTTCTTGAAGAATTACCAAACAGCAACCAGACAGAGACAGACTGTACATTATTTTTATTGTGTATTTACTACTTTAATTTGAAGTATTGAAACTGTTCACAGGCTTTCTAACTGACAATCTAATTTGTCTGCTTAATTAGGGGGTCAGTAAGACAAGCGTTTGGCCACTTGCAGCCAGAAAATTCTATGAACCGTGAAGGAAAATAAAAGCGATTAAGAAAGAGTATTAATTTGAAAAATCAGCACACTATTTCCACATTCTTCACAGAAATACAAATCATTTCTACATATTCCTGTCTTTTTGTTTAAATATGAAACACTCTTTAGAAGTTTAATTGAAATCGCTTAAAATAACCTTGTCCTTTGTAGCAGGTGTTTGGCTGTGGTCACAGGAGTGCTCTGGGGCACGGCTCCGCTTGCTGCTGCTCACCTTTGCTTCTTCTTGTTTTCAAATCTGACGTTATTCCTCCTCGGTGCTGAAATTTTTTTTTATTTCTCTAAAGCTCAGCAGGGAGGCATGTGGCTGACATGACATTTGGGACCCCTGGGAGTAGGCTGTGTATCCTGGAAACTCAGAATAATCCATTTATTTGGATACTGGGCCAACGGTATCAGGTTCAGTTTATGTCAAAAGAAGTGTTGTGTTTGGTTGCTTAGAATACATGCTGAGAAGTGATGGTCGAAGGAATTACATCAACCCCCCCACCCCCGTCTGTCTGTCTTTCTGTATATCAGCCCGGCTGCCACCTGTCTGTCTGTCTATCGATCCATCTGTCATCTGTCTACATATCATTCCTCTCCTTTGTATTGTATTTGATGGAATTTGTATCTGATTCCTTTTTCTCTTTTGCCTGACAGAATATATGGGCTGTTAACTACCTTTTATATTTTTGCTTTATTATTTCCAAGTCTGAAGAGAATCTGCTACTAAATTGTATTTTGAAACTTCTCAGTATAAAAAATTCTAATTTTTTCCCCAATACATAAATACATAATAATATAAATTCAAGCTTTCTTCCTTTCTGAAACAAACTGAAGTTACTGAGATAATTACCAGGTATTATCAGGACAGATCACAGATGGTGAGGAGAAGATCCTTAGTAGTCAGATGATTTCAGTTTGACAAGCCACAGGGTGTTATTAGTCATTCTCAGGCCAGCCTTGGTTGTGCTTCAGTTCAGATCAGTTCTGTCGCTCAGTCATGTCCGACTCTTTGCAACCCCATGAATCACCGCATGCCAGGCCTTCCTGTCCATCACCAACTCCCGGAGTTCACCCAGACTCACGTCCATTGAGTCAGTGATGCCATCCAGCCATCTCATCCTTTGTCGTCCCCTTCTCCTCCTGCCCCCAATCCCTCCCAGCATCAGAGTCTTTTCCAATGAGTCAACTCCTCGGTTGTGCTTAGCATGCAATAATACTTTGCTAGAGGCATCAGGTCTAAACTGTTCATTTGCAGAGATGTTCAGAGTATTACCCAGAGCTAAACATGATAAATTGTGTTTACGTCCAACAAAATGAGTACAGTGCTATTGAATTTGGCAGGAAAGTGTCCATTTTAAGGACACAAATGTTATCTGGCCAGAAGCAAATGTGTCTACTGTAGCTCAAACAGTAAAGAATCTGCCTGCCATGCAGGAGACCAGGGTTCGATTCCTGGGTTGGGAAGTTCCTCTAGAGAAGGGAATGGCAATCTACTCCAGTATTCTTGCCCGGAGAATTACATGGGCAGTGAAGCCTGGTGGGCTACAGTCCGTGGTGTCGCAAAGAGTCGGACATGACTGAGTGACTAACACACATAACACACAGAAGCAGATGGCTATGAGGAAGTGTCGTTTGTTTATAGGTTTTCTGTTTTTTGTATACCAAGGAGAGAGGGAGGGGAGTTACAGAGTTTGAGAACATGCTCATACTATTAGTAGTCATACCAGCACTCTAACAGGAGTATCGTATGGGTGCAGAGCTAATATCCTCTGGGTTCCAGGCCTTTCTGTAAGTTGAGAGATAGGCGTATGCAGTTTGGGGCATGTAGAGAGTTTGTTGAGAGCGGCCTGTGGAGACAGTGAACAGTGGGGATCAGGCATCCACAGTCCTGGTCATCAAGATGCTCACAGCCTCGTAAGGGAGACACCTCTGCAGATGGAAACAGGAAATGTCAGAAGTGTTGAGTGTTGCGGCTGAGAGAAGGACAGGTGTGGTGCGTTTGAGGTAAGACACACACATTTTGTCCATCGGAGCCAGAGATGAGCGAGGAAGGCTTTTCTCCAGGAAGCGCAATTGTTCAGTCACGTCCTGCAGAATGAGTAAGCGTGGGAGAGGGAGACAGAGGAGGCAGCGGCTCTGAGGTTGAGGGGCCAGCACCATGCAGGACTGGGCAGCTGAGGGCACGTGGTGTCCAGAGGACAAGAGGCCTGTGCTCATGGGGCATGAGACTGAAGGGAAGGGGGTCAGTGAGTAGGAGCAGAGGGGACAATGAATTCAAGACACGCTGAGTAGTTTCAACACCCCAACCTGGTGGGCGTGTCGGGGGAAGGAAGGGAAAGACGAAGTGATGGTGGCTCTGGCAGAGTCAGGACCGCCATTAGCCCAGAGGTGTTTTTATTTGAATTAGAAAAAGACACATTTTCATTCTGCCAGGGAGAAACTCTGTGACAGGAGGAATGGCCGGTGTACGTGTTACTGAGTCCAATCTCATTATGCTCACTGCACGACAGACCAATAAGTTGAATGCAAACTGTTGAGACAAGGAATACAACTTTATTTGGAAAGCTGGCAGACCGAGAAGATGGCAGACTAAAGTCTCAAAATAAGCGTCTTATCCAGGTCTGGACGCCAGGTTCTTTTATGGAACAAAGATAGGAGAGGAGGTAAGAAGGTAAGGTAAAAAGGCCATTAATCTTGCAAATATCTCCTGGAATGGTCAGCCTCAGGGTGGGAAGGTGTCCGTTTCTTCCTTCCTGTAGCCACCCACAGGTGGACAGGGTCCTGAACAAAGGCACTTTGGTTTAACATTCAGGCAGAAGAGCAGGTTCCCCAAGGCAGGTTATTATGTTTGGACAGAATCCTTTCAGCGCACAAAAGCAATGGGAAGCAAAGGTTAAAGTAAAGGAAACAGATCCAACCAGGAGTCAATTCTCTGTAATATGCAGAGCCCAGGGTTCCCACCACCCCTTGGCTCGCTGCCCTTGTGCAGTGCACAGTCTGAACAACTGTAGGAGCAGATATGGGCAGACGGGCAGCCACTGTCATCATTCGTGCAAATAGGAAGAGCGAGAGGAACCGGGAGGGCACGGGAGGGGCAGTCATGTGCTCAGTTTGTAGTGTTTAGGCTCACTGTTCAGGCTGTGTGTGTGCGCTCAGTCGCTTAGTTGGGTCTGACTCTTTGTGACCCAGTGGACTGTAGCCCACCAGGCTCCTCTGTCCATGGAATTCTCCAGGCAAGAATACTGGAGGGGGTTGCCATTTCCTACTACAGGGAATCTTCCCAATGCAGGGATCAAACCCACATCTCTTGTGTCTCCTGTATTGGCACTCAGATTCTCTACCACTGTGCCACTTGTGAAGCTTCATTGTTCTGGTGGAAATATAAAATAAGAAGTCAGATATAAGAGTCTAAAACACTTGGGACTACAGGTGATTTGGGTCCTTAAACTTAAAAAAAAAATTACATGTAAACTGTAGTTAAAATTATTCATACTGTACAACCTTTTGAACCATGGCTCCAGTGGGACTCATATTTAAGTTTCGGTTCTCCAGAAAGGTTCATCTGCTCTGTCAAAAAAATAATTCCAACTAACTTACTAAAAAATGTCTACTACTGTTTACTAATATACAAAGACTGGTCATGAGTGACTGGATTGGTGAAGTTTTTTACTTTCTCTGCTGCAGGCCACCGGGCTATGCCTTGTGTTGACGGGGACCTAGTGCCTAGAGTACCTCTGCCTTGACAGTCTCAGAAAGTCAGACTGTGTGAGTAGAATCTGTACAGGTAAACTGCAGCCCATCCATTTTGGTTAGGTAAGCTAAGCAAAAACCCAAAGATTTCATGAGAGGGAGGACCAAAAGAAATATGTTCTAGGTAAACCAGGCTTCCCAGGTGGCTCAGATGGTAAAGAATCCACCTGCCAGTGTAGGAGACGTGGGTTCAATCCCTGGGTTGGGAAAATTCCCTGGAAAAGGTAATGGCAACCCACTCCAGTAGTTTTGCCTGGAGAGTTTCATGGACAGAGGAGCCTGTACAGTCTATGGGGTCACAAAGAGTCAAACACAACTGAGGGACTCAAACTTTTTCTTTCACATAAGAGATGTTAAGAAGATCAGTAGATAGCTTGCATTTGGGGTGAATTCCACGTTGCACTGTTTGCAGCTCACTGCCAGCGTCCCTTTTCATTATTTAAGTTAAAAGTTTTAATACAGGATGCATGGTCGCCTCTGTTGCTGCATTCACTGTAGAGGGAGATTTGGTCACTGAGGTCGTGTCTGAATTTTGTTTGAAATATCAGTGACATCCTTTACTTTCAGTGTTCCCCTTCTGATTCTAAAGTGACATTTCCAGCCAGGCAAGCAAAATAGCACTGGCAGATTAAGCATCTAAAACGTCAAACTAATGATAATTGGGTGCTTTCTGAACATCTGCTTTTGAGACAGTAATGTCATACATATCTTGGATATGTAATAATTTTTAGATGCTGATATTAATATTTGTCAGTGAACATCTTCCTAGACTAATATTTCCATGTATTTCAGTGTAGGATTTTAAAACTATTTATAGTCTTCAGTGTATTATAGTCTTCAGTTAAAAAAGATCAAATAGCACAGACAGGTATTAAAATTAAAATTAAAATTCTCTATTGTACCCCCTACTGCTATTAAACCCCCAGTCTTTTCCTAAGGGAATCAACAAACAAAAAACCAAAACACAAAAAAGCTAAAAAGCCCAAATCCTTTATGCATGTATACATATATACATTATACATACATATATACACATGCAACTGTTGTTCTGAATTTGGCATTTTTGCACTTACATCTTAGAGATGCAAATCATCTCGTTGTTTTCAGTGGTGCATAGCATTCCACTCTGGGATATCCTGTAACTTATTTAAACAGTGCCCCCACAGTACACATTTAGGTGGTTTTTATTTTTGGTCATCACATACCCACTTACACCTAGTGTTCTTATTCCTATATCTTACTACAATTTTGCAATTGACTCACAGGTAAAATCTCACCAGTAGAATTCTTGTCTTAAAGAGTTTGTGCTTTAAAAATTTTGGTAAGCCTTTCATATGGTTCTCGGAAGAGGTCACCCCAGGTGATACTCTGTCTGACACGTCCAGGAGAGTGCCTCTTGGCCTTAGGCAGCATTTGTGTCTCTTGCGGACGACTTGCCTGCTGATCTGGTCTCCGTGGTGCCGCTGCAGACTTGAAGAGGGGGCTTCCCTGCCCTCTTAGACTCCTTCTCACGTGATGCTTTTCACAACATCCCGCACAAAGGTGGGTGTCACATGGGTACCTCTGGTAGCCTTTGCCACCCACCACCCAAGGACTGACTGGCAAAGTGTAGCCACATGATAACTGGGGAAGCTAAGCATTTTTTTCAAAGTGATTTTATGGATGTTTGGTGTGTGTGTGGGTGTTCTGGGCATAAAACCCCAAAGCATATGTAGGCTGTAAAATTTCAAATTCCCTTCATAAAAATGCAAGTTTCTCAAATGAAAACAGGAAATTTTATTTGACTGTACAAGAATAAAATATGTGTTGTCTAACTGTGGATATAAAATATCTGATACTGAATAAATGTTCGTTCCTGTTCTTCCTCTCCCTCTGCAGCTTTAAGAATCTGTGACTGATCTAATCAGTGAATTATGAACTTTGAGAAGTAGAAATACGAGGCATTATTTATTCTTATGCATCTCAGAGTATTACTGAATTAAAGAGAGCTCACTTATGTTGAACAACGTATGTGACTTGAATCTAGGGTACATATAGCCTTCAGAAAAAGAGAGGATCCCTGGGGGTCAGAGCTCGACCTTGAGGGGTGAAGAGGGCCTAAGGTGTCCATATGTAATGCTTTATTTAGTTTATTTAGAAATAAAAATATCTAATGCATATGTAACATTGTTACAACAAATGGCACTTAAATCCAACCTGGTAAAATGTACACTGAGGGAATGAAATTTACTTGCTTAAAGTCTGGCTGTTCCATAAACAGCCAACCTTGAGAGAGAAGGAAATTGAAAGGTGGGATTGACAATCTCATAGCTGAGATTGTCTGGCCAAGAGGCAGTGGGATCCAGGGTGTGGGGCTGGAGGCAAATATGACACCTGTGGTGTCTGGTGGGACTGTAACGGCTGTAAGGACTTGTCTGACTAGCAGATACTTCTGTCAGCAGTTTTATAAGTGTATCTTGGGATGGGGGTCAGGATATCTTTGGCTCAGATGGTAACTGGCTCTGTGACCCTTTACCAGACCAGGGCTCAGTTTCTTTGTCTTTAGAACAAAAGTCTTAGAAGACTTTTAGTTAGTGTTTGTCGCTCAGTCACGTCTGACTCTTTGTGACCCCATGGACTGTAGCCCTCCAGTCTCCTCTGTCCATGGGATTCTCCAGCAAGAACACTGGAGTGGGTTGTCAGTTTTCTTCATCAGGGGGTCTTCCTGACACAGGGATTGAACCTGCTGTCCTGTATTGCTGGCAGATTCCTTACGGTCTGAGCCACCAGGGAAGCCCTAGAAGATTTTTAAGGGCTTTCTAATTTCACCGAGGCTCAGTGTTGGTACTCAGTGAGCAAGTAAGATGAGCGGAGTGCCTGTGGGTGGCCAGGCTCACGGGGTCTTGACCGAAGAATAGAGGAAGTTGAACTTGATGTTGTGGGGGCTGGACCCGACATACCGACAGGAGAGAGGCATGGCTGGCTGCAGCAGGAGCAGAGAAATTTTTTTTTATCATGTCCTTAGATAATGAAAAGGTGTTTAGAGTAGGGTTATTTTAAGTTCTTACTTTTCAATAGCATCAAATTTTTAAAAAAATCATTTTGTTCCTCCATATATTGGCCTCATGCCCCATATATGACTTGATACCAGTTTGCATCAGCCAGTGGAATCCATTTACATGTGGAGGAACAATGTAAATGAAAGAAAAGGTAAAAGAAAGGAGGTGTTAATGGTAAAAGAAAGGAGGTGTTAATAAAAGCGGTTTCGATTTTTTATCCCTTTTTTAGTGTGTTAGCAGATGCTGTTCTAAAGTATACCTGAGATTTTGTTTCTGTTCGGGTATAGCCAGGTAAACAGATGGAGCCGACTTCCATTGAAAAGATAGTTTATGATTCACGTTTCCCAAGAGTAGGGGGTGTAGTCACAGGGGCAGGACCCTGTGGGGAGGCCCCAGAGTCCGGCAGAGGGGAACAGTGGGAAGGGAAAAACTCAGACAGGGGCCTTTGTTTGGTTTTCTGGGAAATGAATGGGGAAGCAAGGTCAGCAAGCTGAGCAAGTTCAAGATCGGCTAGGCTGGACCATAACTCCAGTGGTCTCCGGCTACAAGGGCTGTCTCTGATTGTCCAGTACCTGGCCCTGGGGTTGGTTTAGAGCAAGCGGATAGTGTCCCAGACTGCAGGAGCCGGTAAGGAGAGGGAGTGAGCTATGGACTCAGGAGTGCTTGGTTTGCATGTCAGAGGTGTGACCCTGGCAGGCTGTTTGCTATCTCCAGGGATTGGCTCACACTGAGAGGGACAGTCCCTCCCCTGTCCACATGGCCCTCACATGTCAATCATGGAATACGGAAAATAAAAATCATGATGAATACAAATAGGAAAAAGATATTCCATTCAAGATATTTGAACAAAATGTGGGCATTTTTGCCTCTGCGTCTGCATCTCAGTTCCAGTAGAGCAATGGGAAGTCGTCCTGCCTGTATTTTTGTATGAAAGGTTAATCTCAGTTATCTTCAGTCTGTGTGCTGCTTGGGATCAGAGCAAAAGGGAATTTTGAAAAGCAGACTTGACACAGCAGGTGAAATTCAAAGAGTAGTCTATTACTGGAGATGCTGCATAGGATTTTAGCATTTTCTATAGTTCTGGAAAGCAATTGGTACCGCCCTTCATTCTTATGAAAGAGGGATGATGGCAGGATACTTGGACATCCTGTGATCAAGGACTTGTCTGACAGTAAGCGAAAGGAAGGGCATCATCTGACGGCTCCAGGCTTAGGACGCAAAACTGCCAGACGCACATTAGTGGGTGAAGTCCTTCAGTCTCACTTCCTTGATTGGAATTCTTGGACTGGGAACTCTAGGCACTGATTAATTACAAAACATCACTGCAACATGTCCTAAAAGTATATAATGCATTTGGGGCTGTCAGGAGGGAACAGAATGGCCAGCCTTTTGGGGTGTTTTCTGACCTCATAATCCTGGCTTCCAAAACCATGGATTTTAAGTTGGCTAATGGAAATGTACCATAGAAAGAGAGCAAAAGACTCATTTTTTGTTCCTTCAACTATTATCTCCCCTTGTTCAGAGCAGTGTTGTTGTTGTTTTTTCCCCTAGAGCTTTTATTTTCAGTTTTCAGAACTGAAGTTGGAAACCTAAGAAGGCACAGTGATGTTTTTGTTTCTCTCAATTCATCCTAATTTCCTGAAGTGTGCTGGTAGGGAGGATAAGGAAAAGTGCTCATTTTTCCCTTTAAAAAAAATTAACTCTATTCATAACAGCAGTGTGGATTTGTAATCTTTATGAGATAATTAATTAGTCTCGACAGAAGCAAAGAATGTTAAAGCAAGCAGAAACTTTGGAGAATATTTAGTCCAATACCTTTATTTTACAGACAAAAAGAAATCAGGCCCAGAGAATACATGTCACTTGTTTCCATTTACCCAGCTCTTTGTAAGGTTGGGATTCAGCCTTAGGTTACCTGACCCCCAACCCAGCATTTTTCCTGCTCTATCACATGTTAAATCATTTTTTATTTGCAAAATTGTTCTAGAAATGAGGTCAGTGTATCATAAGGAAATGTAAAATTTTTTCTGTAATATAAAATCATGATCTTTAATGCATCTATCTACACATCTATAATCTTCAGTTCAGTTCAATCACTCAGTCATGTCCAACTACTTGCAACCCCGTGGACTGCAGCACACCAGGATTCCCTGTCCATCACCAACTCCTGCAGCTTGCTCAAACTCAAATCCATTGAGCTGGTGATGCCAGCCAACCATCTTGTCCTCTGTCGTCCTGTTCTCCTCCTGCCTTCAATCTTTGCCAGCATCAGGGTATTTTCTAATGAGCCAGCATATATAACCTTGTTCCATCCTAAAAACACACACACACACATGGGCATGAGGACTTGGAGTAATTTAGCTTTGAACAAAGGTAATATTATTTTTGTGAGGAATAGGCTTCTATCTATCTAGGCAGCATTTCAATAGCAAGTAAAAAAGTGTGAACCAAATATTCTCATCCACTCACTGAGTGACAGACAGCATATTATGTATTTCTTTTTATGTTTGAATGATACAGTGATTATACAAACGCTTCAGTAGCTGCTGTGCTCACATAATCAGCCCTGTTTCTTGTTACCATTTCAGTTTCGCTGTAGAACCTTTATGAGAAGAGACTTGTGTTGTTTTGAATTATGTAAATTTCCTGTGCAATGACTGGGTGGAGAGGGATGGAGTTGAGGTGAGAGGCTGCCATAGAAAATCACACCTGATATAGTGCATCATTTCATGTTTGTAGTGGAGCAGAGGTCGATAGGACTGGATTGCTGACTCCCCAGTCCCACCCGCCCCCGCCCCCTGCCCCTAGCCCCATGGCTGTGGACTTGTGTGGTCCACAGACCTTCAGCAGTGGCTTCATCGGGGGCTTGTTGGAAACTCCTGCTCTTAGGCCCTTCCAAGACCCATGGAATCCAAATCTGCAAGTTAACAAGCTCCTCAGGTGATTCAAGCTCAGAAGATGAGACGGTTGGATGGCATCACTGACTAAATGGACATGGGTTTGAGTAAGCTCCAGGAGATGGTGATGGACAGGGACACCTGGTGTGCTGCAGTCTATGGGGTCACAAAGGGTCAGACCCGACTGAGCGACTGAACTGAACTGAACAGGTGATTCACATGCGTGTTACAGTTTGAGAAGCACTAGGTTGTAGCATGTTTTGTAAGAATGTAGCTATATTACTCACACAAAGACATCCAAGATAACTTTGGACATGAGATCTGTGGGGCACCCAAGTACCGTTCTTGAACCTGGCATCCATGCCTTCCGTCTCCTTGGACCCAGCTGGTCTGCCTCTGGAAAGTCTTTCGTATGCATCCTGGCACGTGTGCAAAACGCCCCGTGTGCTTTTTTTTTTTTTTTTCACTGCAGCGTTATGTGGTTGGAAAACAGATTGGAGACAACCTAGACATCCCAAAGTGTGGAATCAGTTAAATAAATCGTGAAATACCCATTCAGTGTGATACTATGTAACTGCAAATAGAAGGCATATGCTCTTACAACCTGATACAGACCTCCGAGGTATTTTAAGTGAAAAGAAAGATAGAAAACAGTGCCATCTTTGTGCACAACAACAAGAAAATAAATCCATTTTCTTATATTTTTATAAAGAAAACTTTGCATGGATATGTCAGAATCTAGGAAAAATGATTATTAGGTGGAGGTATTATGAGTTAGCTAGATGGGCGAGGATGGGGAGGGGAAGAGAATTTTCACTATCTTTAATGTTTCTCTATTTTTACCTTGAATCATAAGAACTCAAAATAAATTATGTGTATAGACTAAGGCATCTCAAGGAATCTATCATAGTCAGTTCTGTATGACTTTATAAGCAAATGGCAGCCTGACACAGTCATCTTCAGACTTGCTGGTCTGCTCACAAGGTCAGTAAAGAAACTTCAGTCACATGTCCGGACATACATGGATTATTTGTTTACTCAAAGTTAATGTGACTTACTTTTATACAAACTGTATTTTGTACCTTAAAGCCATAGACTAAAAAAGAAACAAAAAGTATGATATAAAAATGAAATTAATAGTTTTTATTTTAACAGAAACTAATTTGCTCTCATTAAACTATTAACATGCACAATTCTTTTTCGAAGCCTTGATTCAGAGCATTGTGTTGCTTATTATCTGAAGTCTTCTTTTAAGGTTTAGTTTTACTGGCTGTCATGCTTGGGCGACCAACTCTCCTGGTTTGTCTTGGACTGAAGGGTCCCTCAGATGTAGGACTTAAGTGCTGTGACCAGTTCAGTTCCAGGCAGACTAGGACAGTCCATCACCCTGGTCTGAAGGAAATGATTGTTGGCCAAACTTACTAAACCCTGATACTCCTTTACCAGCATCATCCATCAGTTATACAGTCAGCTGCTGAATTTTCATCTTCTGTGATGACAATCAGTTTTTCCTGGAAGCTAATGAATAGTGTTGCATACTTATAGTCCCAAAAGTGAGCTGAAAGCCCACCGAAGCTCTTAATTTGAAAGATTCTAAAATTGGGAAACTCTGTCCCTTGAATTTTAAGTGTAAATTTATTATGAGTTTTTAACGGGAGCATACCTTGTTCATGGGTTTCCCTGGTCCAGGTGGTAAAGAATCTGCCTGCAGTGCAAGCGACCCAGGTTCAGTCCCTGTGTTGGGAATGGCTACCCACTCCATCTTGTTAATGGCCACAAAATTATGTACATATCTGGATAGATGCTCTTGGAGTTTAGTTCAATCGCTCAGTTGTGTCCAACTCTTTGCGACCCCATGAGCTGCAGCATGCCAGGCTTCCCTGTCCAACACCAACTCCTGGAGCCCACCCAAACTCATGTCCATTGAGTTGGTGATGCCATCCAACCATCTCATCCTCTGTTGTCCCCTTCTGCTCCTGCCCTCAATCCTTCCCAGCATCAGGGTCTTTTCAAATGAGTCAGCTCTTCACATCAGGTGGCCAAAATATTGGAGTTTCAGCTTCAACATCAGTCCTTCCAATGAACACCCAGGACTATCTCCTTTAAGATGGACTGGTTGGATCTCCTCGAAGTCCAAGGGACTTTCAAGAGTTTTCTCCAACACTACAGTTCAAAACCATCAATTCTTTGCCACTCAGCTTTCTTCACAGTCCAACTCTCACATCCATACATGACTACTGGAAAAACCATAGCCTTGACTAGAAGGACCTTTACTGGCAAAGTAATGTCTCTGCTTTTGAATATGCTTTCTAGGTTGGTCATAACTTTCCTTCCAAGGAGTAAGCATCTTTTAATTTCATGGCTGCAGTTACCATCTGCAGTGATTTTGGAGCCCAGAAAAATAAAGTCAGCCCTGTTTCCACTGTTTCCCCATCTATTTGCCATGAAGTGATGGGACCAGATGCCATGATCTTCGTTTTCTGAATGTTGAGCTTTAAGCCAACTTTTTCACTCTCCTCTTTCACTTTCAGCAAGAGGCTTTTTAGTTCCTCTTCACTTTCTGCCATAAGGGTGATGTCATCTGCATATCTGAGGTTATAGATATTTCTCCCTGCAATCTAGATTCCAGCTTGTGCTTCCTCCAGCCCAGCATTTCTCATGATGTACTCTGCATATAAGTTAAATAAGCAGGGTGACAATATACAGCCTTGACGTACTCCTTTTCCTATTTGGAACCAGTCTGTTGTTCCATGACCAGTTCTAACTGTTGCTTCCTGACCTGCATATAGGTTTTTCAAGAGGTAGGTCAGGTGGTCTGATATTCCCATCTCTTTCATAATTTTCCACAGTTTATTGTGATCCACACACTCAAAGGCTTTGACTCTTGGAGTACCTTTCCAAAAAGAAGGGATTCTCTTAGTCTTTGTTGAATGATCGGCTTTCCTCCAGGTCACTGTGAGCCTGGCCTGATGGACTGCTGGCTCCAAGGACAGAACCTCTTCGGGGCACTTTTGTTGTCCCTGGTTTCTACACAGGGATTTTTGAAGGCATTTGTGCACTCTGGGAGGATTGGTGGGACTAAACTTGGACTTGGATGTTACCCTAACTGAGTTTGTAAGCTGTAGTGTTTAATAGGTCCCAGCAGGCTAAAAACTGTGGGGCGAGATGGGGGCTTGCTGGGGGCAGGGGCGACCCTCTTCCATCACCCTGCCTTTGATCCTTACTTTCTGTCATGTTTAAGCCCAAAGAGAGTTAAGACAGTAACAAAGGGTTCCTCTCACGTCCTTGTGGATGGCGGCGTGGCCCCCATGTCCCTCGCAGGGCACCAGCAGCTAGTGTGTCACCCCTCCATCCACAGTGCTCTTCATGGCTTGGCTATCTGCAGACAGAAAAGTCAGTTTTCATCATGGCCAACAACTACCCAGAAATGTGGCCAACAATTACCTAGAAATATGGTCTAAACCACATTTTTTTTTGTGTTCTGGGAGCAAGCTGATGAAGAACAGAAGACTGTGGATAGTGTGACCCTCCCCGCCCACCGCCCCCGCCCCGAGTCGTGGTAATTGTCACCACGCTTTAGTTTTATTTTACAATGAAGGACTTGTTAGTGACATTTTTATGGAGACAGCTGTAGTTGGTTTAGGTTTATTAGATTAAATCTGTGACAATAGTATCACTTATTGACAGCGCCACACGCTATCCTGTAGACTTCATCAGTGTCAGCGAGGATTCTCAGAGACGTATATCAAGAAAAAGTCCCAAGCTCTTGTCTCTTTTATTCACTTTTTCAAAAAGCTTTAAGCAAAGCAACTTCTGACTTGTTAACATTCCCTGTGAACGAGAAAATAAATGATGCTTCTTAGTTGGTTTATTCAACCCTTCACTTGAGTTTTCCTGGTTTGGTTTAATCTTCTCAAGATGGCACTTATACTCTTCTGTTGGAGTCATGTTTTAGAGGAGGTTGTACATTTGCTCCAAGATGAATATCCCTCGTCATGGTTTTTTAATACACCAGTAGATTTTAGATAACAGCTTTTTAATATTCAACTAATTCTCTGATGCTTTAAATTTCAATTGACAAATTCTGATACTATTTCCCTGCAGTATATATTCCAAACATTGTGTATTGATTTCTGCACAAGCAGGCAGCTGTTGTTAAATTTTCTGTAAAATATAGTTGAATGTCAGACAACATTTGTGCTATTCTTATGAGAAATAAACATGTAAATTTGATCATTCTCCTCTAATGAACTTTGAAAGTACCATAAGCATTGAATATTTGTTGAGTAAGCTTTTTTCCCCTCCAACAATGAAAACAATTGAAAATAGCTTTAAAAAATGACAAACAAGCATTGAGGGTTTTCAAAAATATTTGTTTACTTATTTATTTGGCTTTGCCAGATCTTAGTTGCGGCATGCAGGATCCAGTTCCCTGACTAGAGATCGAATCCAGGCCCCCTGCATTGGAATCATGGAGTCTTAGCCACTGGAACACCAGGGGAACCCCAGTATTGAGGTTTTTTGAAGACCAATTATAATGCTTAGTTTTGATACACAATATTGAAAATTTGTGATCTTCTACCTGAGGGACATTTAAAATAGAATTTGTTTTCTATTAAAAGCAAAATACACTGCTCTAAATTTCTTTTCTTCTTTTGCTGTCACCCCACGTCACATCATGTTTTTTGCTGAAAAAGCAAGGTACAATACACTAATTTGACAGTTACGCAACTTGATGTTCAGCTTCATTGAAATACACTCTGGTTATGCAACACTGTGGTCCTGGTGTGATTAGATTGACTAGTTTTCTGTGAGTATGGTTTCAGTGTATTTGCCCTCTGATGCCCTCTTGCAAGACCTACTGTCTTACTTGGGTTTCTCTTACCTTGGGCATGGGGTATCTCTTCCCGGCTGCTCCAGCAAAGCACAGCCATCGCACCTTACCTTGGATGAGGGGTCTCTCCTCACCGCCGCCCTTCCTAACCTCGGTCGTGGGGTAGCTCCTCTCGGCCGTGCTTAGTGCGCCAGTCCTCACCGCCGTCCGTCCTCGGTCGATGGGTAGCTCCTCTCAGGCATGAGAGGACCACACCAGGACCACAGCCTTGTCTAACTCAATGAAATTAAGCCATGCCCGTGGGGCAACCCAGGATGGGCGGGTCATGGTGGAGAGATCTGACAGGGTGTGGTCCGCTGGAGAAGGGAATGGCAAACCACTTCAGTATTCTTGCCTTGAGAACCCCATGAACAGTATGAAAAGGCAAAATGATAGGATACTGAAAGAGAAACTCCCCAGGTCAGTAAGGGCCCAATATGCTACTGGAGATCAGTGGAGAAATAACTCCAGAAAGAATGAAGGGATGGAACCAAAGCAGAAAGAATACCCAGCTATAGATGTGTCTGGTGATAGAAGTAAAGTCCGATGCTGTAAAGAACAGTATTGCATAGGAACCTGGAATGTCAGGTCCATGAATCAAGGCAAATTGGAAGTGGTCAAACAAGAGATGGCAAGAGTAAATGTTGACATTCTAGGAATTAGCGAACTAAAATGGACTGGAATGGGTGAATTTAACTCAGAGGACCATTATATCTACCACTGTGGGCAGGAATCCCTCAGAAGAAACGGTGTGGCCATCATGGTCAACAAAAGAGTCCGAAATGCAGTACTTGGATGCCATCTCAAAAACGACAGAATGATCTCTCTTCGTTTCCAAGGCAAACCATTCAATGTCATAGTAATCCAAGTCTATGCCCCAGCCAGTAACGCTGAAGAAACTGAAGTTGAACGGTTCTATGAAGACCTACAAGACCTTTTAGAACTAACACCCAAAAAAAGATGTCCTTTTCATTATAGGGGACTGGAATGCAAAAGTAGGAAGTCAAGAAACACCTGGAGTAACAGGCAAATTTGGCCTTGGAACACGGAATGAAGCAGGGCAAAGACTAACAGAGTTTTGCCAAGAAAATGCACTGGTCATAACAAATACCCTCTTCCAACAACACAAGAGAAGACTTTATACATGGACATCACCAGATGGTCAACACCGAAATCAGATCGATTATATTCTTTGCAGCCAAAGATGGAGAAGCTCTATCCAATCAGCAAAAACAAGACCAGGAGCTGACTGTGGCTCAGACCATGAACTCCTTATTGCCAAATTCAGACTGAAATTGAAGAAAGTAGGGAAAACTACTAGACCATTCAGGTATGACCTAAATCAAATCCCTTATGATTATACAGTGGAAGTGAGAAATAGATTTAAGGGCCTAGATCTGATAGATAGAGTGCCTGATGAACTATGGAATGAGGTTCATGACATTGTACAGGAGACAGGGATCAAGACCATCCCCATGGAAAAGAAATGCAAAAAAGCAAAATGGCTGTCTGGGGAGGCCTTGCAAATAGCTGCAAAAAGAAGAGAAGCGAAAAGCAAAGGAGAAAAGGAAAGATATAAACATCTGAATGCAGAGTTCCAAAGAATAGCAAGAAGAGATAAGAAAGCCTTCTTCAGCAATCAATGCAAAGAAATAGAGGAAAACAACAGAATGGGAAAGACTAGGGATCTCTTCAAGAAAATCAGAGATACCAAAGGGACATTTCATGCAAAGATGGGCTCGATAAAGGACAGAAATGGTGTGGACCTAATGGAAGCAGAAGATATTAAGAAGAGGTGGCAAGAATACACAGAAGAACTGTACAAAAAAGAGCTTCACGACCCAGATAATCATGATGGTGTGATCACTGACCTAGAGCCAGACATCCTGGAATGTGAAGTCAAGTGGGCCTTAGAAAGCATCACTAGGAACAAAGCTAGTGGAGGTGATGGAATTCCAGTGGAGCTATTCCAAATCCTGAAAGATGATGCTGTGAAAGTGCTGCACTCAATATGCCAGCAAATTTGGAAAACTCAGCAGTGGCCACAAGATTGGAAAAGGTCAGTTTTCATCCCAATCCCAAAGAAAGGCAATGCCAAAGAGTGCTCAAACTACCGCACAATTGCACTCATCTCACACGCTAGTAAAGTAATGCTCAAAATTCTCCAAGCCAGGCTTCAGCAATATGTGAACTGTGAACTTCCTGATGTTCAAGCTGGTTTTAGAAAAGGCAGAGGAACCAGAGATCAAATTGCCAACATCTGCTGGATCATGGAAAAAGCAAGAGAGTTCCAGAAAAACATCTATTTCTGCTTTATTGACTATGCCAAAGCCTTTGACTGTGTAGATCACAATAAACTGTGGAAAATTCTGAGAGAGATGGGAATACCAGACCACCTGATCTGCCTCTTGAGAAATCTATATGCAGGTCAGGAAGCAACAGTTAGAACTGGTCATGGAACAACAGACTGGTTCCAAATAGGAAAAGGAGTACGTCAAGGCTGTATATTGTCACCATGTTTATTTAACTTATATGCAGAGTACATCATGAGAAATGCTGGACTGGAGGAAACACAAGCTGGAATCAAGATTGCTGGGAGAAATATCAATAACCTCAGATATGCAGATGATACCACCCTTATGGCAGAAAGTGAAGAGGAACTCAAAAGCCTCTTGATGAAAGTGAAAGTGGAGAGTGAAAAGGTTGGCTTAAAGCTCAACATTCAGAAAACGAAGATCATGGCATCTGGTCCCATCACTACATGGGAAATAGATGGAGAAACAGTGGAAACAGTGTCAGACTTTATTTTTCTGGGCTCCAAAATCACTGCAGATGGTGACTGCAGCCATGAAATTAAAAGATGCTTACTCCTTGGAAGGAAGGTTATGGCCAACCTAGATAGCATATTCAAAAGCAGAGACATCACTTTGCCAACAAAGGTTCGCCTAGTCAAGGCTATGGTCTTTCCTGTGGTCATGTATGGATGTGAGAGCTGGACTGTGAAGAAGGCTGAGCGCCGAAGAATTGATGCTTTTGAAGTGTGGTGTTGGAGAAGACTCTTGAGAGTCCCTTGGACTGCAAGGAGATCCAACCGGTCCATTCTGAGGGAGATCAGCCCTGGGATTTCTTTGGAAGGAATGATGCTAAAGCTGAAACTCCAGTATTTTGGCCACCTCATGTGAAGAGTTGACTCATTGGAGAAGACTCTGATGCTGGGAGGGATTGAGGGCAGGAGGAGAAGGGGACGACAGAGGATGAGATGGCTGGATGGCATCACTGACTCGATGAATGTGAGTCTGGGTGACCTCCGGGAGCTGGTGATGGATAGGGAGGCCTGGCGTGCTGCAGTTCATGGGGTCGCAAAGAGTCGGACACGACTGAGCGACTGATCTGATCTGATCTATGCAACACTGGAATTCTAGAAATAAGTTTGGACACTACCTGGCCCTAACAGCAGGGGGTTTTTTAAAACACATTTTTTTTTTTTCTTCTAAGAGAGAGGTTGTGATTTATTATGTTGTTGTCTCTACCCTGCAGCTCTATTTTCACACTAATGTAAATTGTTTTAGATTCTCTTATTTCACAGTTGAGGCATTTAATTCTAGGAGAAGAAAAGCAGATTAAGTCAACAAATTAAAAATATTCAGACCCCCAAATTAAAATTTTTTTAGTAATTTAGTATTTATAGTAATCATTATACCAGTTGTGTCTTTGTCTTTGTTGATTTCAGTTTCACCAGGAAGCAGCTTCTCGTTGCTCTCCCATTGTCAGACTTGTCTTATATTTAGTGGTCCAGCCCGCAGCGTGTCATCCTGTGGCTTACACTTCTCTGGATCTGACACCAGTGCCGTTGCTGTCCCAGCTGGAGAACATAGCTTAATGTTTAGAAGAAGGATGAGATGGGCTGTGTGTATGTAGATGCCAGCAAGATGCTCAAAGAATGCAAATTGAATTATTTGAGGGGCTTTTGAGGATTTGTATTTTTACCACTTTTAATGGGATAGAGGAAACCATTCCTCAAATTGCCTATTGTGCTAGTACTATAATGGAGATTTTCTTCCATGTAGTTCCGGAAATAGTTTAATCTTTTCTGTAGGCTGCTTGTTAAACAAAAGAGATTTAGTCACTTACCTTCTGTCTTAAAAATAATAACAAAAGGAAAGCAGAAACTGTGAACTCATACATATTTATATGTGAACAGAAAAATTATATTGAAAAATAAACACTTTAATCCTTAGTGGTGATTTTACAACAAACAGGGCATTTCTTTGCAAATCACCACAAAATAATATATTGAATGCCCAGTCTCTATCATTGGCATTGACCTCTGTGTTACAGATGATGAAGCCTTGAGGGGCCATTTGACTGACTGAGGGTAAACCCAGATTGGCTTCCCAGGGGCTCAGTGGTAAAGAATCCACCTGTCAATGCAGGAGACACAAGAGATGCAGGTTCAGTTCCTGGGTTGGGAAGATTCCATGGAGGAGGAAATGGAAACCCACTCCAGTATTCTTGCCTGGAAAATTCCATGGACAGTGGAGCCTGACGGGCTACTGTCCATGGGATTGCAGAGAGTTGGATACTACTGAGCTACTGAGCACAGCACAAACCTAACTAGTTAGTGGTGGCTCCAGGATTTGAACCCACATCTACAAATTCTAAAGCATGTGTTCTTTCTACTTTACCATTTCCCCTTCTCTGTAGCTATTAAAACTCAGAGAAAGCTGGAATCTTGCTTAAAAATGGGATGGCAAGAGTAACAGCTAAAATTAGTGTCTATACTACCTCTGTGTCCTTGGGGACTGGCTGAACTAAATTATTTTGACATAGTCATGCCATAAGATCAAATTTTTTGGTTCTTTTGGAAACTCTCAGCTATAATACTCCTATGTTAAAAAAAAAAAAATTACTGACTGTGCTAGAGACCCTCAAGAGAAAACTTGTCTCAGTTAGTGTTATTTGCTAATACAGACAGCAGTGGCTAGCTGCCTGTCCTCACTTTTCTTGTTCAGTCTTTGCTGGGGCTGCTGCTGCTGCTAAGACGCTTCAGTCGTATCTGACTCTGCGACGATATGGGCTGTAGCCCGTCTGACTCCTCTGACCATGGGATTCTCCAGGCAAGAATACTAGAGTGGGTTGCCGTGGCCTCCTCAAGGGGATCTTCCTGACCCAGGGATGGAACCTGTGTCTCTTACAGCTAACCTGCTGGCAGGCAAGATCTTTACCAGGAGTGCCACCTGGGAAGCCCATGTTCGATCTTGAAACCCTCTCTAACCCAGCTGAAACTGACCTGAGGAGACCCTGCTAGCAGAGCACCCCGTGTCCTTTCTGCAGAGTGTCGTTCCAGGCCTCTCACTGTCTGCACTTGCCCCTCACCTGCCACCCTCCGCAGGAGTTGGTCTGCTCAACTGAACAGAGCACACAGTGTAGACTGCACTGTGTGAAGAACTGTTCCCTCTGCCGGGAGAATTCTTCCTCAGGCCTCATCCAAACAGCTGGTGCCTTCAAAACTCGTTGTCTTCCTTACTTGCCTTATTTTATATTTTTCTCCCTATTCTATTTTCTCCCAGCATAGCCCAGGGCATTTGGTTTTTTAAAAAAATTTTTTAATGCAATGTCTTATCTCTCACTAAAGTTTGGCATCTTTTAAAAAAGACATATAATCAAGTCCAATCCAGCCCATAGGAGCTATTGTTTAGTCTACTGAAGTCATGAATTACTGAAATCCTCAAGTATTAATTAGCTAGATGGCCTGAAGAAGAATTAACGCAGCTTCCAAAAGTGCTAGACTACTTCCGGGGAGTAGTTGCTGTGCTGAGGGATGTGGCTCATTAAGTGATTCTGAAAGATTCAGGGACGCGCCTTGAGCGTTGTCCCTGCAGTCTCCTGTTAGAGGAACTGGTCCCCTTCCTGGGTATACAGAGGTACTCTCTTGCAAAATAATTATATGCCAGCGGAACTAATGTCTGCATTTTTTTAAGCGTTGTGAGAGATCTGTTCACTTCCACCAAGGTAATTCTCTGAGAATGGAATATTAACATCAGAAAAGTGAAAACCAAATCGGTTTTAATTTAGAAGATTCCTATCTTTTGATGGCATTTATGGCTTTTAAGGTGGAGAAGGAAATGGCAACCCACTCCAGTATTCTTGTCTGGAGAATCCCAGGGGCGGGGGAGACTGGTGGGCTGCTGTCTATGGGGTCACCACAGAGTTGGACACAACTGAAGCGACTTAGCAGCAGCAGCAGCATGGCTTTTAAGGACACACCGAGATATTTAGGCATTGGGAATTTTTTAACCTAAATAGCCTCATTTTCATCAAGCTGAGAAACTGTCACTGGAGAAGAAGCAGGGGAATTTTTTCCAACTAATGAACTTCTGGGGCGAGGGAACACCAATAATTGAAGCATCCCCATGTACTACAACAGAAGTGCTTCTCTGTAGCAAGTTGTTCTCAGTTTGTGCTTTCAGGTAATCTGTTTTCTCTTGATGCTGGTTTGCAAGTGAACTAATCTTTGAATTTAATGGGTTAAGTCACCAAACCTCCCCTCTGGTGTCCTGTCACTTCTGGATGGGTGAGTGGTGGTCTGTGTATGTATGTACTGTCACAAAGGAAAATCATGCATTTCTTTCTTCCTGGAGTCAATCAGTAAATGATATAGTGGCTGAAACTGTATAAAGCACATCAGTAGGGCAAGGGCCATGTTCATAAAGCCTATCTTATAAAGACAGTTTGTATGAGCCATGTAGAATTCTCTTATGTATGTATGTATCCATTTATTTAAAATTAAAAAAAATTTATTTTGTATTGAAGTATAGTTGATTTACAATTTTGTGTTAGTTTCAGGTGTACAGCAAAATAATTCAGGTATACACATATATTTTTTTTCAAATTTTTTTCCTTTATAGGCTATTGTAAGATATTGAATGTAGTTCCCTGGGCTATACAGTAAATCCTTGCTGTTTGTCCATTTTATGTATAATAGTGTGTATCTGTTAAACCCGTACTCCTAATTTATCCCTTCCCCTTTTCCCCTTTGGTAGCTATAAGTTTATTTTCTATATTTTTGAGTCTATTTCTGTTTTGTGTATAGATTCATTAGTATTAATTTTTAGATTCCCCATATAAGTGATATCGTATGATATATGTCTTTCTCTGTCTGATTTACTTCCCTTAGTGTGATAATCTCTGGGTCCATCCATGTTGTTGCAAATGACAATATTTCATTCTTTCTTATGGCTGAGTAATATTCCATTATAAGTCTACCACATCTTAAGCCAATCATCTGTTGATGGGCACTTGAGTTACTTCCACGTCTTGGCTATTGTAAACAGTACTGCAG
This sequence comes from Tragelaphus eurycerus, assembly GCA_935064755.1. Taxonomy (NCBI): domain Eukaryota; kingdom Metazoa; phylum Chordata; class Mammalia; order Artiodactyla; family Bovidae; genus Tragelaphus; species Tragelaphus eurycerus. The sequence continues at coordinate 24,248,446 of CAKXYN010000023.1, forward strand.
TGAACATTAGGGTCCATGTATATTTTTGAATTAAGAGTCTTCATCTTTTATGGATATATGGCCAGGAGTAGGATTGCTAAATCATATCTGTTTTTAGGTTTTTTTAAGGAAACTCAGTGCTCTTTTCCATACTGGTTGTACCACTTCACATTCTTGCCAACAGTGTAGGAGGTTTCCCTTTTCTCCATACCCTCTCCAGGATTTATTTGTAGACTTTTTGATTATGGCCATTCTGACTGGTGTGAGGTGATATTTCACTGTAGTTTTGATTTGCATTTCTCTAGTTATCAGCGATATGAGTATCTTTTTATTACTTGTTGGCCCTCTGTGTGTCTTCTTTAGAGAAATGTCTGTTTAGATCTTCTGTACACTTTTTGATTGGGTTGTTTGTTTTTCATTTTGATATTGAATTGTATGAAGTCTTTGTATATTATGGATATTAACCCCTGTTGGTCACATCATTTGAAAATATTTTCTCCCATTCCGTAGGTTGTTTTTTTGTTTTGTTGATGAATTTCCTTTGCAAAAGCTTAGAGGTTTGATTAGGTCCCATTTGTTTAGTTTTGCTTTTATTTATTTTACCATGGGAGACTGACCTAAGAAAATATTGCCCTAATTTATGTCTGAGAATGTTTGGCTTATGTTTTCTTCTAGGAGTTTTATGGTTTCATGTCTTATATCTAGGTCATTTAATTCAGATGATACTTAATATATTAATTATCCTTTTTTGTGTATGTCCTGTCATGGATGAACATCTTTCAGTATTATAAAATCCAAAAAAGTCTTTAAAGAACTCTACTAAAGTTTCTTGATAATAAACTTTGTAATTTATATGTACTGAAAACAATGCTTTAATTCTGTGAATTCTTAACACTGAAAGCAGACATCATGCTAAACTTTTACTTCACTAGAGAACTTGCTAAGGCGTCTTCAGATTATTTATGCTCTCAATCTGTCCTGCAGAGGAGCCTCTACACCTGTCATTAGGGGTTCCTAGTGGGCAGTATGGAGAAGGCAATGGCAAGCCACTCCAGTACTCTTGCCTAGAAAATCCCATGGATGGAGGAGCCTGGTAGGCTGCAGTCCATGGGGTTGCTACGAGTCGGATGTGACTGAGCGACTTCACTTTCACTTTCACACAATGGAGAAGGCAATGGCAACCCACTCCAGTGTTCTTGCCTGGGGAATCCCAGGGATGGCAGAGCCTGGTGTGCTGCCGTCTATGGGGTCGCACAGAGTTGGACACGACTGAAGCGACTTAGCAGCAGCAGCAGCAGTGGGCAGTAAGACTCTTGAACCCAGGAAAGGGCACCAAGTTCCCTTGAGAGGCAATGCTGGGCTTCTGTGGGGAGACTGAGGGTCTGATGAGAGGGGTGGAGGGGTTGTCAGTTGTGCAGGTAATGGATGAGCCTGTGAGTGCAGGTGACCCCTCTGAGGGTCCCCTCTGGGGAGCTCCTTGAGCAGAAGACTGGGGATACCTCCCTGACCGTACCTCCCCCACCAAGGGGAGAGGAGGAGCAGCAAGCAAGGGTCCCAGATGGATCCACCCGAACCCATGTGGGAGCCAGGACCCCACACAGCACTCTGGATGCAGGCTTTCCACCTAGAATGATAGAGATGTTGACGTAGAAATTCTTTTCCCCCCAATTAAACTTACAGCTATAGAAAGCCAGGTTTTAGAAGTTTCAGATGCTACTATTTTAACTCTGCATATGTGTTGGAAAGTATTCTACCGAGATAAGCCTCTGGTCTGCCATTTTGTTTATACTTTTAATTATCTGTAGTTGTCTTCACAGGGCTTCGGATTTTAGGAGAAATTACTTTTCTCTGATAGTTGTTATCATGATTACTGTTTTATAACAGCAAATATGAGTTCAGTAATTCAGGAGGTAATCTGACAAGGAAGCTATATTTTACTAATGATTTTTAAAGCATAGAAAGGATTCTTGGGAATTGAAACCAGCTATTTAAATTAGTGCACATTTATGGCTTATCAGAGTGATGGAGCCACAGAGTGAGACATTTATGCCAAAACTAAACCTCAGGGAAATCAGTTCTTTCATATTTAAAATGATTAGCTGATTTATTAGATAGTTCCCAGTCTGAAGCTTTATGACTATATTCAAAACTATCTTGGAGAGTTAACATCAAAATCTTTCTGTACAAAAAAATGCTAGGATAGTGGAAGGTTTTTATAGATAACAATGCTCTTTTTTATAAATCAGCTCCCAGAACATCATCTTAAACAGACAGGAAAATATTAGCTATGGATGCATTTCAAAAGTTCTTTTATAATTTCTGTGCTTTATATATTTCTGTATTTTAAACCTCAGTTCAAATCAGAGAATACCATACCTACTGTGTGACATCTGTTGTCCTAAACTAACTTATTATTTGTGGATTCCTTCTTATTTTTCTGAAGGAGATCAACCCTGGGATTTCTTTGGAAGGAATGATGCTAAAGCTGAAACTCCAGTATTTTGGCCACCTCATGCGAAGAGTTAACTCATTGGAGAAGACTGATGCTGGGTGGGAGGGATTGGGGGCAGGAGGAGAAGGGGACGACAGAGGATGAGATGGCTGGATGGCATCACTGACTCAATGAATGTGAGTCTGAGTGACGTCCGGAAGTTGGTGATGGACAGGGAGGCCTGACGTGCTGCGGTTCATGGGGTCGCAAAGAGTTGGACACAACTGAGCGACTGATCTGATCTGATCTTATTTTTCAGGCTAATGAAGTATGATTATTTGTTGATCATTTAGAAACTTTTGGTAGTGAGTTTAAACAGTTGTGTGTGTGTGTGTGCTCAGCTGCTCAGTCATTCTGACTTTGCAACCCCATGGAGTGTAGCCCTTCAGGCTCCTCTGTCCATGGGATTTCCCAGACAAGAATACTGAAGTAGATTGCCATTTCCTCTTCCAGAGGATCTTCCTGACCCAGGGATGGAACCCACGTCTCTTGTATCTCCTGTATTAGCAGGCAGACTCTTTACCACTGCACCACTTGGGAAGCCCTGAACAGTTTACTAAATGCCAGTTATTCCTGATTACACTTCAGTGTTAATGACCCATAACCATGACTTAACAGTTTGAATAGCAGATATTGGTTATCTTCCAGTTCCTCAGGTTAGAAGCTTGACTTGGATCCCACTGGGCTAAATTCAGTGGGCAGGGCTGCGTCCCTTCCAGAGGCTCAAGGGTTGAGGGTGGGGAATCTGTTTCTTGCCTTTTCTAGCTTCTTGAGATCTCCTGCACTCTGTCTCATGGCCCCTTCCTCTATCTTCAAAACTAGCAAAGGACCATCTCCTGGGTTTTTGTTGTTACAGTCACATCTTACTCTGACCACAACTGGGAAGGCTTGTCCACTTTCAGAGACCTCTGTGATCCTATTGGATCCACATGGATAAGCCAAGGTTATCTCCCCATCTCAAGAACCTTCGCCTAACCACACCAGCAGAATCACTTTTGCCATATGACATAGTGTAGTCATGGTTTCTGAAGATGAGGGTATGAACGTCTTTGGGGGCTGTCCTGCCTTCATTAGCTCTGGTTGTAGAACCACTTTGGGCTTCTTTGCAGGAGGTAGGATGACCATGCACCTGTTCCTAAGGGAACAGCACCATTACTGAGCTCATTTGCTTTAGGGGTGTTTAGTCATGCAGGTGGCGCTAGTGGTAAAGATTCTGCCTGCCGATGCAAGAGATGTGGGTTCAGTCCCTGGGTAGGGAAGATCCTCTGGAGAAGGAAGTGGCAACTAACTCCAGTATTCTTGCCTGGAGAATCCCATGGACAGAGGATCCTGGCAGGCTTCAGTCCACAGGGTTGCAGTGAGTCAGACATGACTGAGTGCACACAAACACACAGAGTCATGAGGTCTACAAATACAGTGATTTCTTGTTGCATATACACAACATGATCTAATTAGGACTAAGGGGTTCTCATCCCAAAAGAGTCCTAAAGAGTTTGGTAGCAAAGAGGCTGATGGGGAGTGATGGAATCTTTGCTGCTGCTTTGAATGTGCTTTTCAAGAATTTAATTTCACAAAACTGTTCTAGATATTTTTACATTAAAAATTTCCTTTAAATAGTGCTAATTTATCTTTTGGCTGATACAAGTACTCTATTTTGCCCTAAACGATCTGCGAGTGAACTGAAATGCAGCATTCCTTCATGGATTTTAAATTTACATCCACTGTGAATGATTAGTGTTTTGAAAGGTTAGCAAGCTGTGAGGTTAAGATATGATTTGGGAAATAATCTATTTTAAACACTTGTAATGTGAAGAGAACAAACAATCTTGAATACTATTTTAAGCATGTCCATTCATCGAAGCCCAGCAGGAGATATCTTGAGTAGGGGAGAGTCTAAATTCTGATCGACAGAATTAATTAAATTAATGAGAACTGGAGCTCCGCTATATTCACCAGATGACATGAGATGTGTCTAGGATACAGAGAAACAAAGGTCAAGGGAAATGTGTAGTTAATGACTTTATGAAGAAGACGTCGTCGTCTCATATAGATGGATGTAAATTTGATGGCTAACAGCATGGTATTCACAGGGCAGTATTTTAATATCAACCCATGGTTATGTGGGTTGACTTTAAGGTGTCTTGGCAATGAAAATTACTCCTGTAGACCCACTGGCCCTGCACGTCAAGGGGGCAGTCAGTTAGCATGGAGGGATCCCAGCACAAATGGCTCTTTACAATAAACTCCACCATCATCTGAATGTTCCTGTAAGGATCCTGAGCTTTCTTAGTTCTTTCTCCTCTGGTGACAGACCTGGACCTGCTCAGGAGCCCTGATCTGCATCCAATCCTCTGTTCCAGTGACCCTTCACCTTGTCTCTGTGTTCCAAGTCAACCATCTGTGCTGAACTCTCAGTTGAGGTGGTGGCTGTTTCTTCCTCTTCTCCTCCTGCTTCTCCAGCTCCTCTTCTTCTTCCCCTCCTCTTCCTCCTCCCCTCCTTGCCCTTCTCTTCATCTTCCTCCCCTTCTTTCCCCTCTCTTCCTCCTTCATCACTTGCTCCTTCCTTGTGTCCTGATATCTTTTTGGACTTTATGTCTCTGTGCTTTCTCTTCTAATCAGATTTTTACTCTCTACCTTCCACGCCAGTGTTGAGAAGTCCCTGTGTTTCAGCTTTGATTCTCTTCTCCTTTTTCACTTTTTCTCTTGATGACTTCTGTTATATGGATGGTACCCCAGTTGTTTTTGCCTTACTGCAGGTCCATATCTCAGCTCCAGGCTGGATGCAGGTAAACTCCTCTTGGTTATCCTTCACTAAGTCAACTCACAGTCTCCCCAGTGTTCTTTTCTCTTTCTTGTTGATCTCTTTTTATGTACGAGTAAGTCACCACTTAACCCATTCTCTTAACTGTGTGCCGTGTGTGCCAAGTTACTTAAGTCATGTCCGACTCTTTGTGATCCCATGGACTGTAGCCACCAGGCTACTCTGTCCATGGGATTCTCCAGGAAGGAATACTGGAGTGGGTTGCTAAGCCCTCCTCCAGGGGATCTTCCCCACCTAGGGATTAAACCCAGGTCTCCTGCATTGCAGGCATATTCTTTATCATTGAGCCACCAGGGAAGCCCATATGCATCTATTTTTTAAATTTTAAATAATCCAATTTTTAATAATTTTAGTAATTAGCAAAAATATATTTTAAAGAGTTTGTATATTTAGGGGATGAAACAAGATGACCCAAGATGTCATTCTAGAGATGGGCACAATTTGAGCTCTTCAAAGAGGAGGGCATGGTAACCCACCCAGTATTCTTGCTTGAACAATTCCATGGACAGAGGACCCTGGCAGGCTGCAGTCCATGGGGTCGCAAACAGTTGGACAAGACTGAGCAATGAACACTTTCACTTTCACTTTCAAAGAGAATTGCAGTATATCTAGTGGCTGGCCTTAAACATCTGATATAAGAATCGATGTCTGTCTTTCCTGAATTAGGGTTTTTTTTAAATAATTTATTTTAATTGGAGGCTAATTACTTTACAATATTGTAGTGGTTTTTGCCATACATTGACATGAATCAGCCATGGGTGTACATGTGTCCCCCATCCTGAACCCTCCCTCCCCATCCCATCCCTCAGGGTCATCCCAGTGCTCTGGCCCTAAGTGCCCTGTCTCATGCATGGAACCTGGACTTATGATCTGTTTCACATCTGGTAATATACATGTTTCAATGCTATTCTCTCAAATCATCCCACCCTTGCCTTCTCCCACAGAGTCCAAAAGTCTTTTCTTTACATCTGTGTCTTTTGCTGTCTTGCATATAGGGTCATTGTTACCATCTTTCTAAATTCCATATATATGAGTTAATATACTGTATTGATGTTTTTCTTTCTGACTTACTTCACTCTTACTTAATAGGCTCCAGTTTCATCCACCTCATTAGAACTGATTCAAATTAGTTCTTTGTAATAGCTAAGTAATACCCATATGCAGATGGTGACTGCAGCCATGAAATGAAAAGACACTTACTCCTTGGAAGGAAAGTTATGACCAACCTAGATAGCATATTCAAAAGCCGAGACATTACTTTGCCAACAAAGCTTCTCCTAGTCAAGGCTATGGTCTTTCCTGTGGTCATGTATGGATGTGAGAGTTGGACTGTGAAGAAGGCTGAGCGCTGAAGAATTGATGCTTTTGAACTGTGGTGTTGGAGAAGACTCTTGAGAGTCCCTTGGACTGCAAGGAGATCCAACCAGTCCATTCTGAAGGAGATCAGCCCTGGGATTTCTTTGGAAGGAATGATGCTCAAGCTGAAACTCCAGTATTTTGGCCACCTCATGCGAAGAGTTGACTCATTGGAGAAGACTCTGATGCTGGGAGGGATTGGGGGCAGGAGGAGAAGGGGACGACAGAGGATGAGATGGCTGGATGGCATCACTGACTCGATGGATGTGAGTCTGAGTGAACTCCAGGAGTTGGTGATGGACAGGGAGGCTTGGCGTGCTGGGATTCATGGGGTCGCAAAGAGTCGGACACGACTGAGCGACTGATCTGATCTGACCTGACCCATATGTATCTTAACCTTAATTAATAGTTAATAATAATTAATCATTAACAAAAAAGTAAAGATTAATAAGAAAAATAAATAATAAAAAAGAAAAGAAAAAGGGAAAAGATTTTTTTCTATTTTTAAAGCAAAAGCAAAGGAATAATACAGACTTTTCTATAGCAACACGTTTGAAGCTCTGGAGTAACTGGATGATTTCCTAGCAAAATAACGATTATCAAAATGCATCCAGGAAAAGCTGAATATTTGAATAGGTTAAACAGTAAAAGAGACTGGAAGACAAGATCCAGCCAGGATCACAGCTGAACTATTCTTCAACTTTAAAAGAACAAGTAATTCCAATGATATTCAGACTCTTTCAAGCCATGTAAAAAGATGAAAAATTTTTTATGAAACCAGCATATGAAATCTGAGGAACATAGCACAAAGCCAAAACTGTAGGTGACAAATACACATCACATACAAATATGAAATTCTAAATAAATATTGCCAAATGTAATCCAGCAGCATATTAGAAAAATGATATCTTATTACCAAGGAGGATATAGCATGCAGTAATGTAAAATTAAACAGTGCAACACAGTTCAGTATTATAAAATCTGCCAACATAATTCTTACATCAGCAGATTAAAAAGGAAAAGCCATATAATGATTTTTAATACTGAAAAGGTTTTTGATAAAATTTAGCCACCCTTCCTTGCAAATATTGGTATGTAAAAGAATATAATAAAAATTATTTACCAAAACATAATAGTGAATATACCAAATAGCTAAACATCAAAATATTTAAATTAAAATCAAGAAATCGAAATGCCCACTGTCATCATTGGTGTTCAGTATTGTTTTGGAGGTTTTAGTGAATGAAATAAAAAGCAGAATTTAAAAGTGATATAAACGAGCTCTCTCTTGCTCTCTCTCTCTCTATATATATATGCGCAGATGATGTGATTTTATACCTAGGAAACCCATGAGAATCTAATTACTGTACCACCAGAATGTCTGGGATTTCAGTACAAACTAAGTTTACCCAATTTAAATTAAAACCAGTTGAGATTCTAATTTGGAAGTGAATTCACTGTTAACTTGGGGGGAACTGACATTTTTGTGGTATGTATTTTCATTTGTTCAGATACTAAGTTACATGATTTTTCTGTCTCCCCTTTCCTGTTCAGTGACCCCAGCTTCTGTTCTATGGCCCCGCAGGCTCCGGGATGATGTCCCAGACGACCCCTGGCAGAGGCTTTTAGCTCTCCCCTCTCTCCTTTGGCTCCTGCTGCTCCCAGCTGGACTGCCTGCTGAATTCTGGTTTTCTGGGAAGGCAGTGGTCTCCAGGAAGCTCCTTCTGTTTAGAATCAATCCTTCTTCATTTTGTTCGCAGATGTGTTGTTTGGATTTCTTAATTGGTGCCCATTAGCACTGTGTCTGCCTATTTATTCACCAAAACGTGAGTACCTCCATATTCCAGGTGAGGGTGACGCATGTTTGTCTGCCCTTGTGTCTCCCTCAGTAGAGCTGGTGCAACGTGAGCACAAGTCAAGTCCCCAGGCATCCCCAGCATGTTGTGTCCTGACTCTCAGTGCCTGCGCCATTCAGGGAAATGAGCAGCAACTGGTTTTGAATTCAGTTGTATTGGAATGAGACTCAGCCTAAATGTGCAAATGAAAAATGCTCTCAGCAGAGCAGGCAGAAGTCTTTGCTACAGCGACACCGTGGAGCTATTAGAAGGTGAAGGTTTGGAAAGTGCAATTACAATCAGGGAGCATCTAATTCTGGGTTTATTTCCCAACAGCAATAAGTTGTTAACACTGGGAAAATTATATTATTTCCAGTGGGTACCACAAAGGGGGGCGTTATTTATATCTATGGTGATAAAATTGGTTGGTTGCTACCTACAGTTGTTTTTCTCACATATTCTAAGATGCTGTCTGATGGGGCTGGATGCAACATAATGTTCGAAATGAAGTTGAGATGCTGGTGTGAAAGGTTGTGTTTATGGTTAATGGAATTGGAGAGGTGTTTCTCGGGAACACGAGTCGCAGGATTTACATGGTTCTATCCTTAAGAATGACAGCTTATTCACTCTTCACTCCCTGCCATGCTTAATTTTATATTGGAACATCATTAATAAACATTGTGCAGTTTCCTAGAACTAGGATTCTTAACTGTCAGGTAGAATTCATCTGTCAGTGGGTCTTCAGTCTGTATTCTCTAGGGAATGGGGATGAATGTGATGCTGAGTGGCCAGACAGATATGCTGTGGGGCAGACAGAATATCTGTACTTTTGGGGTTTCTGATAGTGGGACTCCTAAAAAGATATTTTATAAATTAAAACGGGGTCATGTTAAAGAGAATTTTTAGAGCTCCCAAATCGATAAAACATTTTAATTTATTTTTAATTTTGAAATGATTTACTTTGGGAAGCAGTTTTTACCTACTTTTGTTTCTATAACATATGCTTAAATTGTGCTGTACATTTAGTCCCCAAAGCAAATTTGATAATAGTTTCATTTGTTGACAAATCGTGCTTTTCTTGGCAGTTAAAATCAGCATGTATCATTTTTAAATGAGGAAGAGAGTGTTTAAAATCATCAATGTAATTAAATATGCCTACAATTACCTTCAATTAACAATATACTGTTATAATTTTTTCTTTTTTATTGAAGTATAGTTGATTTATAATGATTCAGATGTACAGCAAAGTGACTCAGTTATATATATATATATATATATTCTTTTTGATTATACAGTGGAAGTGAGAAATAGATTTAAAGGACTAGATCTGATAGACAGAGTGCCTGATGAACTATGGACGGAGGTTTGTGACATTGTACAGGAGACAGGGATCAAGACCATCCCCATGGAAAAGAAATGCAAAAAAGCAAAATGGCTGTCTGGGGAGGCCTTACAAATAGCTGTGAAAAGAAGAGAAGCGAAAAGCAAAGAAGAAAGGGAAAGATATAAGCATCTGAATGCAGAGTTCCAAAGAATAGCAAGAAGAGATAAGAAAGCCTTCTTCAGCGATCAGTGCAAAGAAATAGAGGAAAACAACAGAATGGGAAAGACTAGGGATCTCTTCAAGAAAATCAGAGATACCAAGGGAACATTTCATGCAAAGATGGGCTCGATAAAGGACAGAAATGGCATGGACCTAACAGAAGCAAAAGATATTAAGAAGAGGTGGCAAGAATACACAGAACTGTACAAAAAAGAGCTGCACAATCCAGATAATCACAATGGTGTGATCACTCACCTAGAGCCAGACAATGTGAAGTTAAGTGGGCCTTAAAAAGCATCACTACGAACAAAGCTAGTGGCGGTGATGAAATTCCAGTTGAGCTATTTCAAATCCTGAAAGATGATGCTGTGAAAGTGCTGCACTCAATATGCCAGCAAATTTGGAAGACTCAGCAGTGGCCACAGGACTGGAAAAGGTCAGTTTTCATTCCAATCTCAAAGAAAGGCAATGCCAAAGAATGGTCAAACTACTGCACAATTGCACTTATCTCACATGCTAGTAAAGTAATGCTCAAAATTCTCCAAGCCAGGCTTCAGCAATACGTGAACCAAACCGCGAACTTCCAAATGTTCAAGCTGGTTTTAGAAAAGTCAGAAGAACCAGAGATCAAATTGCCAACATCCGCTGGATCATGGAAAAAGCAAGAGAGTTCCAGAAAAGCATCTATTTCTGCCTTATTGACTATGCCAAAGCCTTTGACTGTGTGGATCACAGTAAACTGTGGAAAATTCTGAAAGAGATGGGAATACCAGACCACCTGACCTGCCTCTTGAGAAATCTATATGCAGGTCAGGAAGCAACAGTTAGAACTGGAGATGGAACAACAGACTGGTTCCAAATAGGAAAAGGAGTACGTCAAGGCTGTATATTGTCACCCTGCTTATTTAACTTATATGCAGAGTACATCATGAGAAATGCTGGGCTGGAGGAAGCACAAGCTGGAATCTAGATTGCAGGGAGAAATATCAATAACCTCAGATATGCAGATGACATCACCTTTATGGCAGAAAGTGAAGAGGAACTAATGAGCCTCTTGATGAAAGGGAAAGAGGAAAGTAAAAAAGTTGGTTTAAAGCTCAACATTCAGAAAACTAAGATCATGGTATCTGGTCCCATCACTTCCTGGCAAATAGATGGGGAAACAGTAGAAATAGTGAGAGACTATTTTGGGGGCTCCAGAATCACTGCAGATGGTGACTGCAGCCATGAAATTAAAAGGCGCTTACCCCTTGGAAGGAAAGTTATGACCAACCTAGATAGCATATTCAAAAGCAGAGACATTACTTTGCCAACAAAGGTCCATCTAGTCAAGACTATGGTTTTTCCTGTGGTCATGTATGGATGTGAGAGTTGGACTGTGAAGAAAGCTGAGTGCCAAAGAATTGATGCTTTTGAACTGTGGTGTTGGAGAAGACTCTTGAGAGTCCCTTGGACTGCAAGGAGATCCAACCAGTCCATCCTAAAGGAGATGAGTCCTGGGTGTTCTTTGGAAGGAATGATGCTAAAGCTGAAACTCCAATACTTTGGCCACCTCATGGGAAGAGTTGACTCATTGGAGAAGACTCTGATGCTGGGAGGGATTGAAGGCAGGAGAAGAAGGGGATGACAGAGGATGAGATGGCTGGATGGCATCACCAACTTGATGGATGTGAGTCTGAGTGAACTCCGGGAGTTGGTGATGGACAGGGAGGCCTGGCGTGCTGCAACTCATGGGGTTGCAAAGAGTCGGACACAACTGAGCAACTGAACTGAACTGATATTCTTTTTAATTATAGGTTATTACAATATAGAAAGAAGTTTAAGGTTTAAAAAAAATCAGAGCTGGATGACACTAGGGGTCGCCCGTAGCCTCTTCCTCCCCTCACCACTGCGTCCATGTGGGCATCCATCTGGGGTCTGAGGTCCAGGTGCAGTCCTACCACTGGTTCTAGATTCTCTCAGTGTCTCTCGGTCTTGAATAGTCCTCATTCTTACAAGGAACGATCTTCTTCCCCATTGGGAACGACGTCTGTCACCATCCGGGTGACATCACTCCACACACACAAGATTTTAGGAATACAACTGTGGTGGAAAACGAGATATTTATATCTGCTTTGGAGTCAACACTGCTGTAATGTTTTTGGTAAAGCGTATAATTGTGATGTTGTAAAATGCTTATGTGAAAAATGCTTATGTGAAAACAGAGATGTTGAGTAATCTTACCAGAGGATCTTCAGGGTTTGTCACATTGCTTTCTGTGTTTAGCAAAATCAAATGTCTCATGTGTAGAAATGGCAGCAGATCTTCTGGTGCTGTGACGGCCAACAGACTGCATGCGAGCTCCTTCGTGGGAACCACACGAAGTCATCCTGCCTTCATCTCCAGACAAGGGCAGGAAATCCACCGATGACAGTTCTTCCAGCATAATATAATGGTTTCGTTGTTCAGTCACTCTGTCATGTCCGACTCTTTGCGGCCCCGTGGACTGCATCACCACAGGCTTCCCTGTCCTTCACCGTCTTCCGGAGCTTGCCCAAACTCAGGTCCATTGAGTTGGTGATGCCATCCAACCGTCTCATCCTCTGTCACCCCCTTCTCCTTAAAGTGCATTTTAAAAATTTTATACTTTAGCATGTGTATTTATTCGCAAGAACAGGTCAGTGTGTTGTGGTGGATAAATATTAATAATGTGCACGCTCTCTGGGTCTATTTTACACTAAAATTTGATATGAGTTTGTCCTTATAACCTGAGCTTTGATTACTTTTTTTGTCAATTACATATATTAATATCAAAGGAAGAAATAGTACACATTATTTATTTTTCAATTACTAGACCAGGCACTGGGTTTGTATTTTTATTCCAGAAGACAGCACACTTGTTGGCATGTTAAGAAGAGCTCAGGACATTTTTATTTGACATTTAGTTATTTGTTTGGCTGTGTCGGGTCTTAGTTGCAGCAGGCAGGATCTTTGTTGTGTAGTGTAGGATCTATCGCTGCAGCACACGGACTCTCTAGTTGGGGCAAGCAGGCTCAGAAGTTGTAGTGTGTGGGCCTCAGAACTTGAGGGCATCAGAGCACAGGTTCTCTAATTGTGGTGCGAGGGCTTAGTTGCTCTTTAGTACGTGGGATCTTAGTTCCCCGACCAGAGATCAAACTGACTCCCGCTGCATTGCAGGGCAGATTCTTAACCACTGGACCACCAGGGAAGTCCCCGTATTTTTTTAAGTGGTTAAAAGTCCACAAGAATTCTTCCTGCCCATCTGGGTTGAGTTTGGCTTTTGTTACTCCATCAAGTTGCTTTATTGTCTTGAGATGTTTGAATGTTTGACTTGGAGGTGTACTTTATCACCTGTCACCACCAACATGCTTGCAGCTCTGACCTTTTACCACCTGCACCTTCCCCAGGATCATTTTACTGCAAGATAAACGTTAAAACTTATGTTCACATAGCACTTTTTGATCAGTCTTCTCCAAGGGCGTATGTATATGGATGTGTGTTTGTGTAGTGTATGTGTGTATATGGTTATAACAATGCTTGTTGACAATTTTAAAACTCTAAAAAGTAACAAGGAAATAATATTTATGTCAGTCCCACCCCCCCCCCCATGTATAACCATCATTAATATTTTGCTGTTTCTTTCCAATTACTTTTCTATGCGTGTGTGTTTGGACTTTTCCACACACTTTTAGATGTGTGTGGACTCATATATGCAGAGTGCCTTGCCTGAAGTAGGGCTTTATAAATATGTTGAAAAATTAGCATTTTAATCAGATCAGATCAGTCACTCAGTCGTGTCCGACTCTTTGCGACCCCATGAAATTGCAGCACGCCAGGCCTCCCTGTCCATCACCAACTCCTGGAGTTCACTCAGACTCACATCCATCGAGTCAGTGATGTCATCCAGCCATCTCATCCTCTATCGTCCCCTTCTCCTCTTGCCCCCAATCCCTCCCAGCATCAGAGTCTTCTCCAATGAGTCAACTCTTCTCATGAGGTGGCCAAAGTACTGGAGTTTCAGCTTTAGCATCATTCCTTCCAAAGAAATCCCAGGGCTGATCTTCAGAATGGACTGGTTGGATCTCCTTGCAGCCCAAGGGACTCTCAAGATCTTCTCCCAACACCACAGTTCAAAAGCATCAATTCTTCGGCGCTCAGCTTTCTTCACAGTCCAACTCTCACATCCATACATGACCATAGGAAAAACCATAGCCTTGACTAGACGAACTCTATTTTAAATTTTAGGATCATAGAACACATACTGTTTTGTATCCTTTGATTTGTTTACTTAACTCAGAAAATTCTCAAGATATTTTATAAAAACAGTTTTTGACAGGTTCATAATCATATATATGTGCGTACGTCATATATAAATATCTTTTCTTTAACCTTTCTCCCATATTACTATTACTTTGCATTATTGCTGTAATAATGTTGTGATGTCCATTTTTACATTAACTTTTATCAGGACCACTTCCTTATCATATCAACCCTACAGGAGGAGTTACTGTAACATAGACTATAAACTTAAAACAATTTTTGAGCTTTACTGCCAGATTTTTTATTATTTAGAAATGATCTTTTTATTGAATGACAAAGGATCATTATCCATCTAGAAAGCAGAAACTTAAAGTACAAAGAAGATTGGGAAGAAATTATTTATAATCCCAGTATGTAAAGGTGACTTCATTTAAGATTTTGTTTTGCACAGTTTTAGTCTTTTTTATTTCCGTTATATGTTTTACCAAAAAAGGATCATTTTATTTCCTTAACTCCTTTGTTCCGCACTTGGTGTGTCACTGTGTTAGTCGCTCAGTCATGTCCAACTCTCTGCGACCCCATGGACTGTAGCTGACCAGGTTCCTCTGTCCATGGGATTCTCCAGGCGAGGATACTGGATTGGGTAGCCATTTCCTTCTCCAGGAGATCTTCCCAACCCAGGGAGTGAACCCAGGTCTCCTGCATTGCAGGCAGATTCTTTACCATCTGAGCCACCAGGGAAGCCCCTGGTGTGTTATTAACATAGACTTTCTCTGCCATTCGACAGTCTTCTGCAGTGTAACTTTATGACCTGTTGTTAAAATAGCGTATCTGTATCGGGGAAGGCAATGGCACCCCACCCCAGTACTTTTGCCTGGAAAATCCCATGGATGGAGGAGCCTTGTAGGCTCCAGTCCACGGGGTCGCTGAGAGTCGGACACGACTGAGCGACTTCACTTTCGCTTTTCACTTTCATACGTTGGAGAAGGAAATGGCAACCCACTCCACTATTCTTGCCTGGAGAATCCCAGGGACAGGGGAGCCTGGTGGGCTTCTGTCTGTGAGATCGCACAGAGTCGGACACGACTGAAGCGACTTAGCAGCAGCAGCATCCATCCTCCAGGGGATCTTCCCGACCCAGGGATCAAACCCACTTCTCTTGTTGTCTCCTGCATTGGCAGGCAGGTTCTTTACCACTGGAACCACCTAAGAAGCCTAGGTCCGTCTTAGCTAACATTTAAAATACTAGCATGGCTTTACAAGCTGTAACAAGACACACCTTGTTATACTATGAACCCAGATATGCTCAGGGTCACATTATGGCCTTGCCCATATGCTTTTTTAAATTCACCTCACGTGTTTGCTTGTCTACCTGTTTTTATCATCTCTATGTATTGTGTTGCCCCCCAGTTTTATGATAACTTCATTGGCATTTAACAGTTTTCTCCACCAAAATACAAAACATGTTTTGAAATAAGTTGTACTCAGTTGTTTTGTTGGGGTTTAAAACACAAGGCGTGTCAAGGGAAAGAGGGAAAGGAGTGTGTTTGCAAACCAGACTCTGGCCTGACACTGTGTAGTCATGTAAGCCGATTGCTGGCTGGGACTCTGAAGATCAGAGCGAATTCTCATTCATGTTGGTTTCTCGTGTTCCCCAGAGCTCTCAATTCTGGGGCGAAACTGAAGCTACATTCTGATCCTGTGGTTCAGAGCCTCCTCTTCTCTTAGCACCGTCTCCTCTGAAATAGTGGGGCTCAGAGTTCCGGGGTGGGAAACAGTTCAGTGGATCTGAAGCGGTGGACCCAGACAAACAGATCAGACTCTCTTTTGTTCTTGGGAGGGGCCCGAAGTCCCCGTCAAGGCAGCTTATCTGCAGTTCCAGCTGGGAGCCCAATGTCATGTTCAGAGGAAGAAAAAGTAAAAGAAGAAAGTAGTGGCATTTAGAGTCAAGGGCGGCCCATTTTACGGCTCTTCTCCTACAGTTAAAGGAAATTTCTATTAGAAATACCCTCGTCTAGTTTCCCTGGTAGAGTTTTGTTATTCAGAGAAAAATATGTGGGTTTATTGTTTCAGACACTGGAGTTAGGATTTGTAGAATCCACTCAGTATGACCAGAGTTATCAGCCGACTTTACGTGTTATTTTAAAAAGTTCCTCTGTGCAGCTTTTTATTTTGTTCTGTGTGGGTTCTTTTTCTTTGTTCATTAAGATTTCTGTTAATCTGGAGTTGCTTAAATTCTGCGGTATTTCACCCACTCTGATCCGTGCTTTCTTTCCATTTCTGAGACTATAATTTGGTCAGTGGTTAGGTTAGGGTCTCTGGATACTCATGCTCAGAACACTCACACACCAAATTTCTTATTATGAATAGGTCAGTGGGCTCCAGGGGAATGAGAATTTCTGCATCTGAGATTATAGAAGAGATTCGAAAAGAAACAATAGGATTTCCATTTACTGACTTATGAAGTGTGCTTTTGTTGTACCAGGCATTCTGTGTTCTCCATTCGTAGGCGACCTCACAGTATAATCTTGACAGCAGTTTGGGATTAAAACTTAATTTATGAAAAGTGTTCGAAATAACAAGGAGGTAGTCTTTAAAATGAGAGTTTAAAAATACACAATCCGCCATCCGTCACTGCCATCTTCACTGCAGCTTTGCAGCCAGTGATGTTTAATTATGTAGGTGATGATTTTTCTCCATTAGTCTAACAAATAAATGGCAGAAACAGGCGTCACTTTGAAGAAGCAGCGTCGGAAGCAAGTCATGCTGCCTGGCCTGGGTCTCCATGATGAACGGCTGTGCTCTGCTTATGTGAAGGCTCCTGAATCAGTTATGTAGTCTATGGGCTGATTAACGGCAGGTTGCTGTAAAGGACAGCCATGTTGCTCTGGGTCGTTTTTTGACGGGGGCCGGAGCAGGGGGTCTTAGACCCCTTTGAACATCTTATGTAAGCTATTGATAATCTCCTTAGAGAAGTGTTTATATCCATTTGCACACACAATTTTATATAAAATTCAGATTTCCAGAATCCTCAAAGGCATCGTGGACCACCCCTGCTGTTAAGAACAGTTACACTAAACAAGAGTACAAAACACCAGTGTGTGTGTCTATTTACCTGAGTGTGTGCTGTGTACGTGTGTATTTTTCAAGTTCTCCGTTTACTCCGTGATTAAAACAAGAAGAAGTCAGAAGGGGTTCTAGTATTTCTGATAATTTTCCCTCTTCGCTCAGGTGGAAATCATAGTTTCTTGAAGAAGCAAGGAAGGTGTTCCGTAACCTTTCATCATGTGCTGGCATCTCTTGGTGAGGAAAGTCACTGCAGGGTGCTCGGGGTTGAGGGAGGCGCGGTGGTGTGGTAGATGAAAGCTGTAGTGATGTGCCAGAAAGGTGGAATTGATAACCAGCTACAGAAGTGAAGTTTTTGTGAGCTGCTCATTGGGTCCTTGGAGGTCTCAGTAGATGCTGATCACTTTATAGAACGGAGATGTCTCTCCACCCTGAAACCTGGGTGTCAGCTTAAACCCCCTGCCTTCCTCGTCTTGTGCCTCCGGCCAGTCAGTGGCTGGTACCCATCTTACCTCCCAGGTGAGTATGGAGTGGCCCTTGCTCCTCCCCTCAGCTCTTGTTTTAGGTTGGTTGAGGGTCTCATCCCTGTTGTTCAGGCTGTCCCATCATTCCAGAATACAATATAACTTTGCGGGTAAGCACAGACCAGAGTTTGAATCTGAATTTCATGTTTTTACTGATGAGCTGTGCAACTGGAGAGATTTGTGAACCTCTCTGAGCCTCTGTTTTCTCCTGTGTGGCATGGGAATGGTAATGGTCCCAGTACTGGGGATGTTAAGGTGTAAATGAGCTGAATTAGATGCTGTACGTGGTCCATGGCAAAGTCTTTAAAAGCCTTCTCGACCATCTTTTCTATTTCTAATCTTGCTACTTTTCTAATTAATTCTCCACATTTCCACTAACAAGATCTTAATATAATACAATAATTTTTTTTTCTTCCTAGTGACTAAAATCTTTTGCTAGAACGTCATTGACTAAGGATAAACCAAAAGGTCCTTAACAAGACTTACAAAGCTTCTCATGACCCGGGTCCTGCTTGTTTGCCTGGCATCTTTATCACTTGATCATGTGTATGCGCGTATTGATCTCTTTAAAAAAGTTACAGTGCTGTTTACAAATTTTAACAAGACAGAAGAGTTTAAAAATAAAAGGCTTTCTCCTCGTTCTGGGTGAACCATTCAAAGTAATGTGCTGTGTGTACCCCTGGATCTGCCTAGATGTAGTTATGGAGACCTGGGAATAATGTCCATATAGAGGGCGTGTGACTCTTCTGCTGCTTGCTCTGTATTTATCAGTACATCACAGCCTCATGCTGCCTCAGCAGATCCACATCTGTGACTTGCTGTTTAATAGCTGCACCGAATTCTGTTGTATTGTGTCTGTTTTCTCTCCATCTGAAATGATTACGTGTGCTGTTGTGGTCAGAACATAATTCCATTTTCCTCCCCCGATGGATCGTCATGGGTCCTGATGCCATGCGTCCTTACTTTGCTGATTGATCTGATAGGAAATTCCTATCCATGGGGTCTGGTGTTCTCCGCGACACTGCTTTCAAACTCTTGGCATCTGGAGATCATTTATTGGTCATGTAGCACATAATCAGACAATATCCAAAAACTCATCCTAAGTTTTAATCATAAAATGAAAGTTTAAAATGATGATGTCTTCAATGTCTCCTCTAACCCTTCAGAATGACCTTCCATAGTGACCACCCTTGTTCTTCCATCTTCATTTCTGTTTAATGAGAAAGTTGTATCAAACTATTGGTAGGTTTTTGGCTGTGATACTAAGGGTTTGATGGTTCTTCAGGTCCACGTGTGTTGTTCTGGATATTTAGAGCTCACCTGAACTCAGACTCATTTTGTTTCATCAAATGCTGTCTTGACACTTAACCACACTCAGAGCCTGGCAGGTTGAGTCTCTACTTCAGAGGTTACTCAGATGCATTTGCAACTTCTTCTTTGATCACATTTGTCCCAGGAACATGTTTTTTTCATGCTCCCTTTTTTGTTGTTGTTCAGTCACTCAGTCGTGTCCAACTCTGTGACCCTGTGGACTGCAGCATGCCAGGCTTCCCTGTCCTTCACCATCTCCCGGAGTTTGCTCAGACTCATGTCCATCAAGTCAGTGATGCCATCCAACCATCTCATCCGCTGTCATCCCCTTCTCCTCCTGCTCTCAGTCTTTCCCAGCATCAGGGTCTTTTCCAGTGAGTCGGCTCTTCACATCAGGTGGCCAAACTATTGGTGCTTCAGCTTCAGCATCAGTCCTTCCAATGAATATTTAGG
Organism: Tragelaphus eurycerus; assembly: GCA_935064755.1. Taxonomy (NCBI): domain Eukaryota; kingdom Metazoa; phylum Chordata; class Mammalia; order Artiodactyla; family Bovidae; genus Tragelaphus; species Tragelaphus eurycerus. The sequence goes on from CAKXYN010000023.1 coordinate 24,268,085, forward strand.
GTTGATTTCCTTTAGGATTGATTGGTTTGATCTCCTTGCAATCCAAGGGACTCTCAAGAATCTTCTTCAGCATCTACAACACTCCCTTCTGCAGTATTTCAATAATGCTCTTTATCAATAACATGATTGATTTCTTTCCTTACTGAGTAAAGAAAATCGTCACATGTTGACGAAAAGCTAAATTCTCTGTGATCAAGTTGTTTATATCACAATTTGCCTACATAAGCCTTCCTGACAGCTCACCTTCCATATTTACAATTGTTACATTTCAGCCCTGGAGATACACGTCGAGATGGTTTAAGATTTTGAAGGTGTTGCTGAGATAAACCATTTAATAAGGACACTGAACTCGTGGCACTGGTCTTTGGTGTCATAAGGAATTTTGTTTTTATCATCTGCTTGTAAAATCCTCAGGAACCTCTTTCCCCCGACAGTCCTCATATGGAGGTTGGAAAACTGTAGGGCCCAGCCCTCCTCCAGTTCCCTAAAAACGTATGCCTTGGTGGCTGTGGCTCCATTCATGTCCAGCTTCTCCCATTTCCTTCTGTACTGACTTATGATCAGGGAAGCACTTTTGGCTGCCAGCTCTCTCCTGTGACTAACATGGAATGTCTGCTGATGTTCGGATGAAGTTGTCCACTTGGCATACTGGCGCCCTTCTAGGGGTGGGCACCTCACTGATGCCCTGCTGGTGCTGGTGAGCTCCGCCCTTCCTTCTGCAGTCTGTGTACTGAATCCTCTCTTTGCTCTTGCAGTGGTGTTCTCAGTGATAAACAGAGGTATCTACCCACCGTCCAAGAGTTGTTCCTGCTGTGTGCTTGTGACTCTGTCCACCTGGGGAGCAAAGACCCGCTGCCATGCTCCCGTGAAAATGATTGCTTTTCATTAAGGAATTTTGCCACAGCCCATCTGATTTTGTCAAGGCATTGTGTTTTCTTTCTGTTTGTTGTTTTCTAATCCCCTGACTCGTTTTGTTTTTAAATAATAGTATATCATTTGTGCCTACTTTCGATTTGAGGTGTGGAACTTTCAATAATCCTTCTCCATTAGTGACAAAATCTGTCACTTTCATACTAGAAAGCATTATTTTGCAACTGTTCTGAGAAAAGAAAACGACAAAACAAAACAACGTTCCTTCTGTACCCAGGAGCACATAGCTACCTCGGAAATGTCCTTGAATCCTTCCATGACCCCGAGCCGGCTTTTGTTTTGCGTTTTGTTGCCACTTCTGTCCCCGGAGTGGAACAAACAGTTGGCAGGTTTTCAGAAGACTTGTGTCCTTACTTATGCTCTGCCCACTAAACTGGTGTGACCTTGAGAAAGTCTCTTAACTTCTCTGGGCTTGAGTTTGATTTATCTGTAAAAGTATTTTTTCAGGTCCACAAACCCTGTGGTTTTTCATGACTTAATTTAACTGGTTAATTGTTTGCTTTAAGCGTGTGCTTCCAGTTCCCTTTTTTCATTGTAAAATATAATTTTATAAGCACAGCTATCAATTATGTTAATAAAATATAAGATTTTTAGAAAGGAAAAACATCTTTATCTGCCATGTAAACCATCCCACAGGAAAGAGATTGTTGACAGGCAATGATATTTCTCAGTAAACATTGCCTTTTGGATTCTTTTTTTTAATTAAATTTTTTTAAAATATTTTTTAATTGGAGGAAAACTGCTTTACAATGTTGTGTTGGTTTTTGCTGTACAACACAAATCAGCCATAATTATACATGTATCACCTCCCTTTTGAGCCCCCTCCCCTCCCTCCAGCCCACCTTTCTAGGTCAGGTGGATGAACCTACAACCTATTATATAGAATGAAGTAAGCCTTTCAGATTCTTAAAATGACCGGTTTGGTTTTTGTTTGAAACCCTCGGAATACTGCTGTTTTCTTTGCAACATCACATAGAGCTCCCAAATGTTCAGCCGAGAGAGCATTTTGAAATGCTGGCAAGAGTGAAGTTGATCGTCCCAGCTCTCAGCTGTTTCACTGCTAGTGCCTTGAATTTATCATTCATAAATGATATAATACTGGTTCCTCCCATCCCCAGCTTTGCATCTTTCAGTTTTGTTGAAACATGAAAAATGCCCTCTCATTTTCTTCAGCTTCTTAAATTTTCTTCCAGCCTTATTGTTATCTTCTCCCCAGGTCTCTCCTTCCCGTTTGCTTTTCTTAGCCGTATTGCATGCATGTATATATGTATCTATGTATATGGACGTGGCGCTTTTGAAGTTAACTGAGAAATTTCAAAGCAATGAACAGGAGGCAGTCACACAAAACTTGTTAAGTGCAATCTGCTGGGAAACAGAGTAGAAGTGAGAAGAAGGCTGGGAGAGTTAAACACACACATGACATTTATTTTTGTAGAAATAAAATATTCCTGAGAAATCACTCATTCTTGCCATTTCGTTTTTGGTTTCTATCATCTTTCAAGTTTTTCCTTGGAACCTTGTAAAGTGAGCTGTGAATGTAAGAAAGTTTTTCACGACATTCTTACAAGCCAATTCACAAAGATTTTAAAAACAGTTCCCCGTTCTTGTATAAAAGGCATGCACCCAAGTGTATGGAAGAAGGTTGAGTAAATGATGTTCGCTACATGCGGTTGAGGACAGTGCAGCTTGAAAGAGAAGGTGGACAGTGGCCGCAACCTGACATGTGGTGGCTTCCAGGGGACACTGGGATGGGAACAAAGCCAAGTGCAAAACAGCCTGTATCATGTGCTCTTACATAAGAAGGAAGGGGGCAACAAGGAAAAAAACAAGCGTGATTACTATTTATATAAGAAGAAACCCAGAAAGGATAAACCTTAAAAGACTGAGGTTGGTCCCCTGTTAGGTTAGAATGGTGTGGGAGATAGGATGTGGAGTGGATAGATACTTCTTTGAGTCCCTTTTTGTAGAGCTTCAGCTTTGGAAAGTTTGATGTTCTACGTATTAAAAGTCAAAATAAATCATTAGGAACTGAAAGAAAATAGAAATAAACAGAACTCAGCTACATTTCTGTCTTCTCTGTGCTGAGGAGAGAAAGAATGAATCCAAGTAGTTTATGAACAGAGTTTCTAACTGTGTACCCCATTCTTGGATGGCAGAGCACCAAGAGAAGATTGTCAACAGATCCTGAACTCTTTGTTGTGGGTTTGTTCATTGCTGGACTGGGGTTGAGAGCATTCTGAAGCTGCAGTAGATACAATGTAGGATTTAGTACACGAGTAAGCATGGTACCTTGTTAGAGGAGGAACACGAACATAGAAAAAGAAAGAGCCCTTTGGGGATGGGTGGGAATGAGATGGATCTTTTTGAACTTATGATTTATTGTGTGTGTGTGTGTGTGTGTGTGTGTGTGTGTGTGTGTATACACACATACATGGGCTTCCATGGTGACTTAGATGATAAAGAATCTGCCTGCAACATGGGAGACCCAAGTTTGATCCCTGGGTTGGTAAGATCCCTTGGAGAAGGAAATGACAACCCACTCCAGTATTCTTGCCTGGAAAAATCCATGAACTGAGGCTACAGTCCATGGGGTCACAAAGAATTGGACATGACCGAGCAACTAACATTTTCATATACATATGTAAATGTTTATTGTGTATACACACACACACACACATATGTAAATGTTTATATATGTATGTATTTTGTATACCTAGACAGCATATTAAAAAGCAGAGACATTACTTTGCCAACAAAGGTCTATATAGTCAAAGCTATGGTTTTTCCAGTAGTCATGTATGGATGTGAGAGTTGGACTATAAAGAAAGCTGAGTGCTGAAGAATTGATGCTTTTGAACTGTGGTGTTGGAGAAGACTCTTGAGAGTCCATTGGACAGCAAGGAGATCCAACCAGTCCATTCTGAAGGAGATCAGCCCTGGGATTTCTTTGGAAGGAATGATGCTAAAGCTGAAACTCCAGTACTTTGGCCACTTCATGCGAAGAGTTGACTCATTGGAGAAGACTCTGATGCTGGGAGGGATTGGGGGCAAGAGGAGAAGGGGACAACAGAGGATGAGATGGTTGGATGGCATCACTGACTCAATAGACATGAGTTTGAATAAACTCCAGGAGTTGGTGATGGACAGGGAGGCCTGGTGTGCTGCAGTCCATGGGGTTGCAAAGAGTTGGACATGACTGACTGAACTGAACTGAATTAATGTATTTTGTATATAACTGTAGTAAAGGAATTGGAGAATACTATAATTGTGTGATCAAAATTATCATCACCAGTGGACCCAGGAACACCATATAGATCCAGTTGTCATATCCTGGGAAGGACACATCATCACTCATGTCAAATGCTGGCAAAAAAAGTTCATAACCTGAATCTAATCACAAGGAAACATCAGACAAATCCAAAGTGGAGAACTTTGTTTTCAAAAATAAGGCAGGGAAAAGACTATATTCTTTAGAAATGTTAATGTTATAAGAGATAAAAGCTATGGAAAATGTTCCAGATTGAGAGAGACTAAAGACACATGTCAGTTAAATTTAATATCTGACCTTAAACTGAATCCTGCTCTGGAGGGGAAAATATTATGAAGTGCATTGTTGGATAAATTGGAAAAATGGAACATGAGTGGAAGATTAAAGTATTGAATAATGTTAAATTTAGAGAATTTTATAACTGAGCTATTGTTACTAAGAGAGCCTTCCTATTCTTGGGGAAAATAAACTGCTCTTAGGAAAAATTTTTAGTATTTAGGGGTAAAGAGTGCCCAAATGATTAAAAAAATCATATGTACACATATTTCTGTATCTACCTATACCTGTGTACACATAGACACTTGAGTGGGGGCAAGCAAATGAGGTGGAATGGTAACAATAAATCTAGACAGAGGCTATTCTGTTCTCTGTACTGTTTTGTTCTTGGAACCTTTCTTTAAGTTTGACATTATTTCCAAATGAAAAGGTTTTTCTCAAGTAAATTTTACCTGAAAAATAGGCATTTGTATGTTAAATAGTTACTCAGTTCAGTTCAGTTCAGTCACTCAGTCTTGTCCAACTCTTTGCGACTCCATGAATCGCGGCACACCAGGCCTCCCTGTCCATCACCAACCCCCAGAGTTCACTCAAACTTATGTCCATTGAGTCAGTGATACCATCTAGCCATCTCATCCTCTGTCATCACCTTCTCCTCCTGCCCCCAATCCCTCCCAGCATCAGGGTCTTTTCCAATGAGTCATCTCTTCCCATGAGGTGGCCAAAGTATTGGAGTTTCAGCCTCAGCATCAGTCCTTCCAATGAAGACCCAGGACTGATCTCCTTTAGGATGGACTGGTTGGATCTCCTTGCAGTCCAAGGGACTCTCAAGAGTCTTCTCTAACACCACAGTTCAAAAGCATCAGTTCTTCAGTGCTCGGCTTTCTTCACAGTCCAACTCTCACATCCATACATGACGACTGGAAAAATCATAGCCTTGACTAGATGGACCTTTGTTGGCAAAGTAATGTCTCTGCTTTGGAATATGCTATCTAGGTTGGTCATAACTTTCCTTCCAAGGAGTAAGCATCTTTTAATTTCATGGCTGCAATCACCATCTGCAGTGATTTTGGAGCCCAAAAAAATAAAATCAGCCACTGTTTCCCCATCTATTTGCCATGAAGTGATTGGGCCAGATGCCATGATCTTAGTTTTCTGAATGTTGAGCTTTCAGCCAATTTTTTAACTCTCCCCTTTCACTTTCATCAAGAGGCTTTTTAGTTCCTCTTCACTTTCTGCCATAAGGGTGGTGTCATCTGTATATCTGAGCTTATTGATATTTCTCCCAACAATCTTGATTCCAGCTTGTGCTTCTTCCAGCCCAGCGTTTCTCATGATGTACTCTGCATATAAGTCATTAATCATGATTAAAAAGCAGCTCTAGGTCTAACAGTACTAGATTTTAATCATCATTTCCATTAGTATACTTACAAGTTTATTCTCAAGAATAAACCAATAATGCTGAATCATCTCAAAACTGTCTGCTCAAAAGCTGTTAATCATTCAGCAAGGCTGTGGTAAACAAAACCTATACTGAAGAAAATAATAATGAATGGAAATAAATGAGAAAGTCTTCTATAAAAATAAATCCCCTTTATAATAGCAACAAGTATAAAAGGTACACAGAAATAAATATGATGAAGTCTATGTGAAAATTTTGAAAAATATCTTGGACGAAGAAATGATTAGATTAAATGAGAGGGAACAAGTTCCTAAATTAGAAAACTTAATCAGATACAGATTGCTCTCCAGATAAACTCATTATAAGCAATGAAGACACTGTGATGTAGACAAATATGCCAATAAATAGGATTAAAAGGCAAGGAAAAGACCCAGGCATGTAGGAACATGATATAATAGAGGAAATTTTGCAGACCAATGAAAGTATGGACTATTCAAAAAGTTTTTTTTTAAAATAATTTGTTTTCCATATGAAAAAATAGAGCTCTACCACACTCTGTAGAAAAAAATCTATACTGTGGCATTATAGATTTAAATAGGAAGAACAAGGTTTAAAATTACACTGGGAGAATATTCATTTAACTTCGCTATTGCAAAGGATTTCATAGGCTAGATGTGCCAACAATATAGGACATAATTTATATATTACATTAAAATGAAATTATCCACAAAGTTAACATATACAAAATGAAGGGCCAAATCACAGACTGGGGATAAGTAACCATTATAATCCCTGGTGGCTCAGATGGTAAATAATCCACTTGTAATTCAGGAGACCTCATTTGATTCCTGGGCCAGGAAGATCCCCTGGAGAAGGGAATGGCTACCTGGAAATCCCATGGACAGAGGAGCCTGGAGGGCTATATATAGTCCATGAGGCTGCAAAGAGTAGAACACGACCTAAAGACTAACACACTCAACAAAAGATTGTTACCAGAGCTCAGAAGACTCTCCTTCAAATCATTAAGGAAAAGGGGCAAATGAAATAAACGGGGTGTTCATGGGCCATAGACTCTGGCAGATGAAATATTTTAAAGCATGTACAAGTGACCATGCTGTGTTTGAGGGCAAAATCTGTTAGAGCAGCATTCTTTCTTAATACTTGTGTTACTGAGCTTCCAGGCTTGTGTGAGTGTGTGCATAGCCACACTAGATGTTTTAACATTAGACTGTGGAGCTACTTCAGTGACTGATATTACTATGTTGTGAAATTTCACAGGACCAGCCCTTTCCAGAGCAAGAAAATGGCTTTCAGGCTGGGATAAGATTGGAAGGCATCAACCACCAACATCCGTCTGTATTTTGTATGCTCTCTGTAGCTGAGGTAAGAGACCATGTTACTGTTAGGCTAATTGTAATGACAGAGGAGAATTTTCTAGAGAATGACGAATTTCAGTGCTTTGTGTTATAAACAAGTTCCAATACATTATGCTATGCTAAGTCACTTCAGTCGTGTCCGACTCTGTGTGACCCCATAGACGGCAGCCCACCAGGCTCCCCCATCCCTGGGATTCTCCAGGCAAGAACACTGGAGTGGGTTGCCATTTCCTTCTCCAGTGCATGAAAGTTAAAAGAGAAAGTGAAGTCGCTCAGTCATGTCCGACTCCTAGCGACCCCATGGACTGCAGCCTACCAGGCTCCTCCGTCCGTGGGATTTTCCAGGCAAGAGTACTGGAGTGGGGTGCCATTGCCTTCTCCGCCAATACATTATGGATTCATTTTATTCAGTGATGGGTGAAATATGTTTTTTTAATGATTTTTTTCCCTTCTCTGAAGATTATAATTTTCTAGTAAGTCCCTCCTCACTAATGGTTACTCTTACGTAATTTAATTGGTAATAGTTTTCACCTGAGGTTGGTGAAATCCCTGAATCCCACAGTGTTGGTTTTTTTTTTCTGTTAAAAGAGACATAGTTATTCAGGTTTTATCTGCACTAATGAGAAATGTATATGAAAAATATGCCTGCTTATGAATTATGCATTTGCATACATACATGAATTTTATGAAAATTATATAGGGTTAAGAGCCACTGATAAAAGTAAATGACTTATAAAATACAATATTTACTAAATATTTTGTTAGTAAATTGATAAGAGGCCTCAATATTTTGAATAACATCAAACAACAAAAACACTATTCACTTAATTTGCCGATTGATTAGTTATTAAACCTGTATAGCATTTATAGGAGATGTGGTTTCCAGGCTGTATTATTATTTTCTTTGTTGAGTGTGCTGGATGCATATGTCAGAGTTGAAGGGAGATCGTACCCATGTTGGTTTTTGCTTGGTACTTCAATGCCTTGGGATGTGAATCTAAGCCAGGCAGCAGGAGATGGGGTTTCTGAAAGGAATATTTGATAGGTATTGAATGTCATTGACTAAATAACTTGTTGATCAATGGATATGTAAATTGATCTCAGAGTCCTAGACTGAGTAAAAGGATAATTTTCTTGCAGAAAAAATCTTATACTTGAAAGATAGTGTCTAGTTTGTCAGCATTTAGTCTTATCCAGATGTCATCTATGAATTTGTTCTCTAACATAAGCACTTTTGGTAAGGATTGGTTCATATATGTTGATGGTGTTGACAGAGTAAATGGAAATGTTGATTTTGTGTACACTTCAAATGCATGACTCAAAGATTGTAAACATTCTGTTTTACAGGTGTGTGGTTACCATCTAAGGCTTCATTTAGATGGTTATTTAAGCTGCTATGATTTTTGGACCAATGTTGGCTTCCCTGACAGCCATCCGGTGGGGTGGTGTGCGAAAACCAAACACGACTTATACATCCCTCAGGGTAAGTAGGAGGGAAAGGCAGTCAGCTTTATCTTAACAGTGGTTTATGAAATACTAATAAGAGAGCCTGTGTGAATTGATTTTCAAAATGAAAATTTGATCCCAAAGAGCCATGAGACTACAAGGATACCACTCTTAGAAATAAAAAATGTCTTTAAAAGCATCAGTGATCATTTGGGTCAAGTATTCTGAGGTATGTAGGGCAGAAATAAAATCTTACAAGAACATTTTATCTTACATGAAGTTTATTAAGCTTTATAAGGAATGAAGAAACTAATGTTTAAATTACATTAAAATAAAACATTTCCCTTACTCAGTGATGCCTCACAGTAAGGAAACTTGATTCTCTGTGTATCATTTGTTTCAAGCAGAAATCACAGCAAGCTGCTGCTGCTGCTGCTAAGTTGCTTTAGTCACGTCCGACTCTGTGCGACCCCACAGACGGCAGCCCGCTAGGCTCCTCTGTCCCTGGGATTCTCCAGGCAAGAACACTGGAGTGGGTTGCCATTTCCTTCTCCAATGCGTGAAAGTGAAAAGTGAAAGTGAAGTCGCTCAGTTGTGTCCGACTCCTAGCGACCCCATGGACTGCAGCCCACCAGGCTCCTCCGTCCATAGGATTTTCCAGGCAAGAGTACTGGAGTGGGGTTCACAGCAAGCAGGGAACTCCAAAAGAGAAAAATTTCATTATTTTTAAAAATTTTTATTTTTTAAATCTTGGATGCATTGGATCTTTGTTGCTGCTCATGGGCTTTCTCTAGTTGTGGCAAGAGGAGGCCACTCTCTGGTTGAAGTGTGTGGGCTTCTCATCATGAAGGAGGAAAGGAGCAGGCCGAGCTGACTCCATCTTGAAAAAGAAGGAAACTCCATCTTGCACGTTCAGTGAATTTTGGACTATGTGCCTGGTGGCCACGGGGATAACATCAGATCAGATCAGATCAGATCAGTCGCTCAGTCATGTCCAACTCTTTGCGACCCCATGAATCGCAGCACGCCAGGCCTCCCTGTCCATCACCAACTCCCGGAGTTCACTCAGACTCACCTCCATCGAGTCAGTGATGCCATCCAGCCATCTCATCCTCTGTCGTCCCCTTCTCCTCCTGCCCCCAATCCCTCCCAGCATCAGAGTCTTCTCCAATGAGTCAACTTTTCGCATGAGGTGGCCAAAATACTGGAGTTTCAGCTTTAGCATCATTCCTTCCAAAGAAATCCCAGGGCTGATCTCCTTCAGAATGGACTGGTTGGATCTCCTTGCAGTCCAAGGGACTCTACAGTCAAACTGGCCTCCTGGACTGATAAACACGATTCCATACCAATATTTCCCATCGCCAAAAAGAATGTAATAATCCCCTATGTAGTCAATCACGTTTATAATCTTTATGGCACCCATTGGTGTAATCTACAATGTATAACCAGCTGACTCTTCTGATTATGAAACATGGCTGTAACCTGATTGTATCTCCCTTTAACACTTTCCAGGCTAGGTATAAGGAATTTGGGGATGTGGGCTTGAGCAGTACACGTAAGGTATATAAAGTTTTCACAAAAGTCGATCGGAGTCCCTGGCTAAAAAGAAAAGTCTGCCTCGGACCCGCTGGTGTAATAAACTGCACTCCACTATCCACGCTGTCCTTCTGAGTGAGTTTGTTTCCTGGAGTGTTTGGCTGTGACAATCACAGTGGCTTCTCTCATTGCAGAGCACAAGCTGCAGGGCACGTGGGCTCAGTAGCTGTGGCTCGAGGGCTGTAGAGCTCAGACTCAGGAGTTGTGGCGCAGGGCATGTGGGATTTTCTCGGACCAGGGATCAAACCCATGTCCCCTGCATTGGCAGGTGGACCCTTAACCACTGGACCACCAGGGAAGTCCTTCACTATTTTCTTTGGATGGGAGTTAAAAATCTTGTCTTAGTCTCCTAGTTCAGTTCAGTTCAGTTCAATCAGTCAGTCGTGTTCAACTCTTTACGAGCCCATGGACTGCAGCACGCCAGGCCTCCCTGGCCATCACCAACTCCCGGAGTTTACTCAGACTCATGTCCATTGAGTCAGTGATGCCATCCAAACATCTCATCCTCTGTCGTCCCCTTCTCCTCCCACCTTCAATCTTTCCCAGCATCAGGGTCTTTTCAAATGAGTCAGTTCTTTGTGTCAGGTGGCCGAAGTATTGGAGTTTCAGCTTCAGCATCAGTCCTTCCAGTGAATATTGAGGGTTGATTTCCTTTAGGATGGACTGGTTGGATCTTCTTGCAGTTCAAAGGACTCTCAAGAGTCTTCTCCAACACCACACCTCTTTAGGCAAGAGGAACTGGGTCTGGCAGATGTGGCTGAAACCTTTCTTATCTGCTGAGGGCTAGTGAGGGGACGGTTCACAGGTTGCGATGCTGATGAGCCCGTTTCCTTGACCAACACACTTCTGTATTAATATAAGGTCTCATGCTTGGGTCTTAGACTCCGGATGACCGTGGCAATGTCTGGAGTCACCATATAGTTGTTTTATTCTCAGGAAGCAGCTTGGGGTGTCCTCTGGGATCCAAGGCTGGTGGCAGGGTCCTCTGAGATTGCTGGATCTCATGAGCCTGTAACAGGCCCCAGGCCCATCAATTTATCAAGCCCTTACTGTGTGCAGACCCTGGGGATAGAGCTTTGAATAAAATAAATCCTCTCTGTCCTCATGGGGCTTTCGTTCCAGAGGGGAGGAGAGGATAAGCAGAAAAGGATGCATGTCCAGCAGCGGCAGGGGTGGAGGCTGAGAGGGGCACAGGGCTGCCCTCAGTAAGCGTCCTGAAAACAGATGCTTGGACAGATGTGTTGCAGGAAGGAAGACCCCTTCCAGGGCCCAACACTGGGTTCTTGTCTAATAAGAATTGTTGAAAATGAACTGTCCAAGGAGACACATGTGCTGACAAAGCAAGAGGTTTTATTGGGAAGGGGCACCCGGGCGGAGAGCAGTAGGATAAAGGAACCCAAGAGAACAGCTCTGCCATGTGGCTCATAGTCTTGGGTTTTACGGCGATGGGATTAGTTTGGGTTGTCTTTAGCTAGTCTTTCTGACTCAGAGTCCTTCCTGGTGGTGTATGCCTTGTTCAGCCAAGATGGATGCCAGAGAGAAGGATTCTGGGAGGTGGTTGGATATGTGGTGTCTCCTTTTGACCTTTCTTGAACTCTTCCGGTTGGTGGTGGCTTATTAGTTCCATGTTCCTTACCAGGACCTCCTGTCGTAAAACAACTCATGCAAATGGTTACTATGGTGGCTGGTCAGGGTGGGTGGTTTCAGTCAGTGCATCTGTTAGGGGAAGCACAGGACAGACAGCCAGGCGGCTTCTGAGAAGAAGCCCAGCCTGAAAGTGTGTGGTGGAACCACAGGGAGGAGAAGGCACTGGAGTGGAGAGGTGAGGGCCAGAAGCCGGGAGGTGAGTGGCAGGTGTGGCCGTACCTTGAAGGCCCTGTACGGAGTTTGATGTCTCTTCTGAATGTCATTTGTCTGAAGCGTCTACTGAGCTGAGTGGTCTGGGCCAGGCCGAGGCCAGCTGCTTTAGGGACAGGACAGGAGGGTCAAGTGTTCTGTGTGTACAGACAAGGAGCAGAGAGCTGGGACTGCCTCGTGGCCTGCGGGCTTTCCTGTCATTTACTCCTGCATCTAATTTCCCTGGGACTGCTCCCCATCCGGCCCTTGCTGGCCTGGGGACTCAGGAGCTCTGCCCTGCCCCCCTCTGCCCATTTTGGAAGACTTCACAGGAGATGAGAGTCCATCAGACCACCAGATCCTGGTTCCATAGTTTAATGAGTTTTAGGATTTGTAGAGAATGACATGCATGTTGAAAAATCACACTCAACAGGTTCAAATTCCATACACTGAAAACACACTGAAGCAGTTTAGAGATTTTCATTTAAATCTTTTGTGTCTGCTGAAGGACATCGAATTTATGGCAGAAAACTGAATAAGAATAATATGGTTATTATGCACATGGTTACATCTTGGGGGCATTGTGGGTAATCCATCCTTTTTTTTAGGTTATGGAAAAGATAAATTTGTTTGGATGGATTGCTTGAAGGCATGAAAATTACAAAATGCTCCCAAGAAATTATTCAGAGTTCTGTAAGTATTTTCTTCCTTAGTATAAAGCAGATTTTTACTTCAATTTAAATTTCTTAAAATTCACTATGTATTCTGTTGTGTTTAATCTTTTAAGAATCTTTAACTTCCTATGACTTTTATCACTAAATTTTTCAGTTTTCTATGGACAAACCTTCCCCCCTCCACACACACCCTTTACACATACAATTAAATACTTTAATTAAATGGAGAGAGTAGAAAACTTTGCCCTGAAAGCCAGCTAAAATTGCCTGCAAGGCGGGAGAACTGGATTAGATACCTGGGTCAGGAAGATCCTGAGGAGAAGGGAATGGCTCCCCTTTCCAGTATTCTTGCCTGGAGAATCCCATGGGCAGAGGAGCCTGGTGGGCTTCAGTCCATGGAGTCTCAAAGAGTTAGACACAACTGAGCAACTAACACTTCCACTAACATTGTAAATGCCTTTTAGAATACATTTCCGTTTGCTTTTAATGAGTTAGTCAATTAAACTTAGTCTGGTGCTTTGAGACCTGCTGATAAACCAGGTAGACTTTGACTGTACCTGGTCCAGGTGTATTTACGTGCAATGAAAAAGAGGGTGACATTTCACACAGATTCAAAGGGTCTGTGAGAATTGGGTAGCACATACACGCTCTGTATCCCAGCAGCCTAAAGGCTGTTCAGGAGAGGGGGTCACGGCCCCGCCTCCTCTGGGCCCTGGGGGAGCCACACACTGGGGAGGGGCGGGAAGTCTGGGAGCAGAAGAGGCCCGGCCACCTGCTGGCTATGTCCCCTGAGGATAGCCCACCCCCTTCCCCAGACTTCTGTTTCCTGCTCTGTAAACCAGTGTTCACAGCTGCTCACAGTGTTTCATTGTTGTTTTTATTCGCTCGCTAAGTCGAGTCCGACTCTTTGTGACCCCATGGACTGCAGCGTGCCAGGCTCCCCTGTCCTTGACTACCTCTCGGAGTTTGCTCAAAACTCATGTTCATTGAGTTGGTTATGCTGTTCAACCATCTCATCCTCTGTTGCCCCCTTCTCCTCCCACTCTCAATCTCTCCCAACATCAGGGTCTTTTCCAGTGAGTCAATTCTTTCCATCAGGTGGCCAAATCATCAGAGATTCAGCTTCAGTGTCAGTCCTTCCAATGAATATTCAAGGTTGATTTTCTTTAGGATGGACTGGTTTCATAGACTTATTTCAAGGAAAGAGAGTTACAGAGATATAAAAATGCTTTTTAAAATGTACTAAAGGAAACTAAAGATCAAGACCCAGTACAGACAGTAAAGAAGTAGGAAGAAAACCTTCTTCCAGGCCCCAGACAGTGTGTATACTTTCTAAATGTCTAGCCTGGCTAACTTACAGACAGGAAAAGTGGAGCTTTATCATTGTCATAATAATCCTTGGTATTTTTAATAGTAAAAAATATGTGCAGGTACTAAAAAAAGCATTCATTGTTTTCAACTATAATTTATTTATGGACAAGTGCATGTGTTCCTTAAACATGGAGAAAGCCATTAATTTCAACTCTGGTCAAAGTAAGTGATAATTTTAGTGCTAAAGAACTTATCTTACAACATTTGCAAATAATGGTATTTGGAAATATACCACCCATCAAAAGCCTAGAGGGAGTTTAGAAATTACTTGATATTACCATATTCAGTAAACAGTGAGTGTATTTTAAAATTAATACCAGTTACTCTAAGAACTGAAGAGGGAAAATGATAAGGGAAATAAAACCTACCTGCATGACAAAAGAGAAAAGCACAAAATAAAAGCTTGTTTCCTGGGAATTTTTTAAATGAATGTATACCTGGTAACAGTCCGTTGGAATATTTTTACTGGCTGGTTTCATTCTGGAGGACAAGTGTTGATACTCGGTAGACTTTTCGGATGGTAAACATCACAGTTTTGACAGTGGTTCAGTCCTGTCTGGTGTCCTGTTTCTCTTTCTGCCTCTCCCTCATTGTGCTGTTAAAACAGGCCAATGCCTAAGGAATTTCAGATCAGAATGAAGCTGGAGGCCATCGACAGGAAGAACCTTTCCTTGATATGTGTTTGGAGACCATAGCAGATATTGTTGGCAATTGCTTGCAAGTGCATTTTGAGAACTGGGATGATAGTTACAATTACTAGTGAGACACTGACATGAGTTGTATTTCTGTGTGTTCTTGTTTGCCATTAAGAATTTATGTTCACTCCACCACTGAACAGTTTCAGCCAAGTCGCTGTTCTTGCCATTCTTACAGTAACGAACATCAGGAATTTAGAGGCTGACTTGTCACTACCTTCTCTTGCTCGTGAACTGTTGAATTAAAGAGCCTGAGAAACTGTTTCTCTGTCTCTGAGAGGTTGCCTAATGAGGTCTCATCTGAAATAATGTGACCATTTCAGAGCACTGCACCATATCATGTCTAGTTTGTAAGGGAAGCATTTTTGTGAAGAGAAACTTAAGAACTTGCAGTATTTTTTTTTCCTGAAAAATGTTGAACTCAGACTGTCATATTTTTAAAAGGAAAGATTCAGGGAGACTAGAGAGAATAATTTGAAAGCCTATGGGGAGCCGAGAAAATGTATGCTTGCCATGCCATTAAACTAATGTTGCAGGAGTTAAAAGGATTTTCTGGGTGAAAATCTGAAATATGGGAGAGGGCATGGCAAAAATAATTTTTTTGGCCTTTCTTCAGAGTATATATCCTGAATAATCAACAGATTCCCCACCTGAGGCTATGGTTCTTCACCTGCATGTCTCTGGGAGGGGGGGCAGTTTTCATCTTTGAACTAAGCAGAGTGTAGCTTCATTCCTGTATGTGTCTTAGGTAGAATAGTCTGGGCCCCTGGAAAAGAAAGAGGGAGGAAATTGTAGGCATATGAAGTCTGGTCTGTCCTATTAAAATTTGGACTGACCTATTAATATTTTCTTGCTGCTGGCAAGAAGTGGTAGGAAAGGTTTATTAAAATGTTCACTCTTTGGGGAGATCACTGGCAGTTCAGGTCCTAGTCAAACACTTTTTAAAGAAATATTTTTAAATTTCAAGAAGGTTATGTAAAAGAAGTTCGGCCACTCAGCGGACAAAATAGAATCCTAAAATTACTTCTGATTTTCT
The DNA here is from genome assembly GCA_935064755.1 of Tragelaphus eurycerus. Lineage (NCBI taxonomy): Eukaryota > Metazoa > Chordata > Mammalia > Artiodactyla > Bovidae > Tragelaphus > Tragelaphus eurycerus. The sequence goes on from CAKXYN010000023.1 coordinate 24,283,991, forward strand.
TAGGCTTTAAAATATTTCAGCTGTGCAGTAATATTTTCCATGTGTCTTTTAACATCTAGAATGATCATTACTCTTGGATTCTTTCTCCAGTGTTAATACGGGATCTAAAATAGAATCCTGTTTCTGCAGGTGTGACGTCAATCGTCCTTTAGGTCCAGCCAGTTGGTTGGTGTTGGGAGCATGGAAGAACTCTGTCAGAACCCCAGGGTGAGTGGGCTGATTGAGTTCTCTTTGAGGCCATCTCTACCTGAGTGGCAATGCCCATTTTATTTTTGTTTATGCAAACCACATTTCAATACAAAGGGTGTCATAAGGATACTGTGAAAGATTCTGTTAACCCTTGAGGGACCCAGAGGTTGGGAATCTGCAGATCCTTCCTCATAATACAAATGGACTGTGTTTATAAAGACATATTAGGCAGCCATTTAAAAAATTGGTACTGTTTTTTATCCAACGAAATGAGAAGCATTGCCACGAACCAACATTTAAAACTATTTATTTCCACTTATGTAATTTAACTTATGCTGGTAAGTCACTTCAGTCGTGTCCGACTCTGTGCGATCCCATAGACGGCAGCCCACCAGGCTCCCCCGTCCCTAGGATTCTCCAGGCAAGAACACTGGAGTGGGTTGCCATTTCCTTCTCCAGTGCATAAAAGTGAAAAGTGAAATCGAAGCCGCTTAGTCATGTCTGACTCACAGTGACCCCAGGGACTGCAGCACCAGGCTCCACTATCCATGGGATTTTCCAGGCAAGAGTACTGGAGTGGGGTGCCATTGCCTTCTCCAAATTTAACTTTTAACTAATGTTAATTCATTAGCTGACTTTGACCACCTGGTGCAAACAGCAGACTTTATTGGAAAAAACCCTGAAGGTGGAAAAGACTGAGGGCAGGAGCAAAAGAGGATGGCAGAGAACGATATGGTTGGATGGCATCACCTAGTCAACGGACATGAGTCTGAGCAAATCTGGGAGATAGTGAAGGACAGGGAAGCCTTGCATGCTGCAGTCCATGGGGTGGCAAAAAGTCAGATACGATTTAGCGACTGAACAATGTCAACAGCAAGGTTATTAAATATACTTCACTTTGGAGTTAAATGTAAGAAATGCAGAAAACTAAAAAGTGAAAATTGATAATGAGAGCTCAGACTTGCCAGATTCTTTCACCAAGCCAACTTAGTGGCTAAACGCTGACATAAGAACTCATTTCTTGTTATTTATCTGTTTTCTACAGAAACAGAATCTCCCCACTTATCTAGTTCCTTGATTTATTTCAGTGGCATTTTATAGTTTTTCTTATGTAGATCTTATATATATATTTGGCTAAATTTTATAGCTGTTTTATTACTTTGGATGCTAATGAATACAGTACTATGTTTTTAATTTCAAATTTCACTTGTTCTTTGCCAGTGTATAGGAAAGCAATTGAATTTCTATATATTAACCTTGTATCCTGCAACCTTGTTATAATCAGTTATTGATTCTAGTTTTTTTGATTAGTTGCTCAGTTGTGCAACCCTTTGCAACCCCATGGACTATAGCCTGCCAGATTCTCCAGGCGAGAATACTGGAGTGATTTGCCATTCCCTACTCTAGGGGATCTTCCCAACCCAGGGACTGAACCCAGGTCTGCATTGCAGGTAGATTCTTTACCGTCTGAGCCACCAGGGAAGTCCATAGAAGGGAGAGAACCTAGTAAGAATAAAAGAAAGGGATCTATATATATTTGTATAAAAACATTGTCAAGATCTAATTCACATGCTGTACAATTCATCCATTTATAAAATCCAGGATTTTAAATATATTTACACAATTGTACAGCCATCACCACAGTCAATTTTAGAATGTTTCCATCACTTGGACCACTTAGCTCTTATCCCCAACCCTCTGATTCTGCAGCATTCAGAGAACATCAGTCTACTTCCTGTCTCACCCATTCTGAATATTTCATGTAAATAGAATCACATGAGCTGTGGCCTCTGGTGTCTGACTCCTTTCACTTAGCTTAATGATCTTAGAGTTCATCCACATTGTTGCATGTATCAGAGTGCGCTGTTTCTTTTTAGTTTCTAATAATATTCTTTGTGTAAACCACGGTTTGCATATTCAGTTTATCAGTTGATGGGCGTTTGAGCTGGTTTGAAGCATTATTATCCTTCAAATAATGCTGCTGTGAATATTTGTGTATGCGTTTTTGCTTGAACATGTTTTCTGTTCTCTCGGGTTTATACATAGCAGTGAAATTGAGGTCATATAGTAATTCTGCATTTGCCTTACTGAATAGTGAGTGAGTAATTACTGTGGAGAAGGAAATGGCAACCCACTCCAGTATTCTTGCCTGGAGAATCCCATGGACAGAGAAGCCTGGTGGGCTACAGTCCACGGGGTCGCAAAGAGTTGGACACGACTGAGCGACTTAAAACTTAATTACTGACTGGCTTTTTAACCACAGGAGGCTGCACTTTTTAAAATTCCCACAAGTAGTGGGAAATCCCATGGAGCCCTGGGGGGCTACAGTCCACGGGGTCGCAAAGAGTCAGACACAACTAAACAACAACAAGAAGTAGTGTGTGAGTGCTACAGCTTCTCCATGTCCTTGATGACACTTGCTCTGTGTTCCTGTGTACTACTCTGTAACAAATTACCATGTAGTTAGTGAGCTGAAGCAGTACAGATTTCCTGTCTTATTATTTTGGAAGTCAGGAGTTCAAGATGGGTTTCACTTCGGTTTTGGAATATTAATGAGGCATTAGTGGGATGGGTACATTGAGGTCTTTTTATGAAAGACCTTTAAAAGCCAAAGTGAGGAGTTTATAGTCAAACACTGATGTGACCATGGTGGAGCATTTATTTTGCAATAGTAGGCCAAATTGGGGCGTCCCATATGGCTCAGCTGGTAAAAAATCCACCTGCAATGCAGAAGATACAGGAGATGCAGATTTGATCCCTGGGTTGGGAAGATCCCCTGGAATAGAAAATGGCAACCCACTCCAGTATTCTTGCCTGGAGAATTCCATGGACAGAGAAGCCTGGCAGGCTACAGTCCATGGGTTGCAAAGAGTTGGACACAACTTAGCAACTAAACAACAACAATAACAATATGTAATTTCAACAAGAGATGGGCATACCAGACCACCTGACCTGCCTCTTGAGAAACCTGTATGCAGGTCAGGAAGCAATAGTTAGAACTGGACATGGAACAATAGACCGGTTCCAAATAGGAAAAGGTATACGTCAAGGCTGTATATTGTCACCCTGCTTATTTAACTTAAATGCAGAGTACATCATGAGAAATGCTGGGCTGAAGAAACCACAAGCTGGAATCAAGATTGCCGGGAGAAATATCAATAACCTCAGATATGCAGATGACACCACCCTTATGGCAGAAAGTGAAGAAGAACTAAAGAGCCTCTTGATGAAAGTGAAAGAAGAGAGTGAAAAAGTTGACTTAAAGCTCAACATTCAGTAAACTAAGATCATGGCATCCGGCCCCATCACTTCATGGCAGATAGATGGGGAAGCAGTGGAAACAGTGGCTGACTTTATTTTGGGGGGCTCCAAAATCACTGCAGATGGTGATTGCAGCCATGAAATTAAAAGATGCTTACTCCTTGGAAGGAAAGTTATGACCAACCTAGATACCATATTCAAAAGCAGAGACATTACTTTGCCAACAAATGTCCATCTAGTCAAGGCTATGGTTTTTCCAGTGGTCATATATGGATGTGAGAGTTGGACTATGAAGAAGGCTGAGCACCGAAGAATTGATGCTTTTGAAGTGTGGTGTTGGAGAAGACTCTTGAGAGTCCCTTGGATTGCAAGGAGATCCAACCAGTCCATCCTAAAGAAGATCAGTCCTGGGTTTTCATTGGAAGGACTGATGCTGAGGATGAAACTCCAATACTTTGGCCACCTGATGTGAAGAGCTGACTCATTTGAAAAGACCCTGATGCTGGGAAAGATTGAGGGCAGGAGGAGAAGGGGATGACAGAGGATGAGATGGTTGGATGGCATCATCGACTCGATGGACATGGGTTTGGGTGAACTCTGGGAGTTGGTGATGGACAGGGAGGCCTGGCGTGCTGTGGTTCATGGGGTCGCAAAGAGTTGGACAAGACTGAGTGACTGAACTGAACTGAAACATTAGAATAGTCATCTTATTGTTCATACTGCTTTTGTAGCCTTTCCCCCCACTTACTTGAAGATATAATTTGACCATATTCCCTTTCTTTAAATAGTCCTTGATAACATGGTTATTACTGACTGTATTCTTGTCTATATGTGAGTATACTGCACTTTATTTTTGTATTGTACATTAATTTTGTCTAGTTCTTAAATAACAATGGAAGACATGCTTTTATAGAAATAGTTATATGTTTATTGCTTAAATTTTTTTAAAATTTTAAATATTTTTAAAAATTTAAATAAAACTTTTTTAAAGTTTGTTATTATTTTGTGGTTGTTGTAAGTGGAATTATTATATTGCAGAATATGGAGGTAATTTTTAAGCTTTGAGTAAATATTTCTAGATTGCCCTTCATATATTTTCTTTTCTTCCAACGATATAAGAAAATTCAGACATTAAAAAGACAAAAATGGAACAAGACCAGATATCTCAAAATATAGACACAGAGTTTATGTGAAGATTTTAAATTTGTTTGCTTGTTTTTTTCTATTGAGTTGTATCAATTCTTTATATATAACCTCTTATCAGATAACATAATTTGCAAACATTTTCTCCTACTCAGTAGGTTGCTTTTTCATTTTGTTGATGATTTTCTTTTCTGTGCAGAAGCCTTTTAGTCTAATGTAGTCCCACTCATTTCTTTTTGTTTTCGTTGCCTTTGCTTTTTGTATCAAATCCCGGAAGTCATCACCACTCTCAGGAGCTTATTGCCTGTTTTCTTCTAGGAGTTTTTAGGGTTTTAGGCCTTATAGTCAAGCCTTTAATCTACTTTCCAGGTTTGTACAAGGTAAATTAACCTGCTCCATACTGGCATTTCTCTGTAACAGATTTATGTTTGGTGTCCTCAATTACTAGATATTAATCAGTTTTCATTCACTAATTTCCTTTCCCAGTTCTAGGAATCTTTGTTGCCAATTCTCATCTACTTTTGGCTTTTTACCTGTTTTCATTGTAGCTTTATGCTCTTGTACTAGTTTCATTAAAGTTTTTGTATAATATACATGTGTTTATACTGTATTATTACATTCATTTCTCCTTATACCCAAGTTACTCTCTTCTAGTAAATAGCAGTTGGAGGTAATTCCTCCATGCTAATTTTCATGAGCTAACTAGCATATCAGACCACTCTATAAAATGTTAGTGCTGTAATACGTTAAGAATGGATTTCTTGCTCCTGTCAAAGTACAGTCATGGTTGATAGGAGTCAGTTCTGCTCCATTTAATTACTATCCCCTGGGTCCTTGGGAATCTTTCCCTCAGACCTGAGAACGGGAAGAGGGCTGATGGTCACACATGAGAGGGCTTTGGGGCCAGACTCAGAAGTGGCTTCTTGCATCATTTCTGTGCACATGCATTGGCCAGAACGCAATTACATATCAGCATTTAAATGCAGAGAAGTAAAGGGAGTGCAGTTCATCTGTTTTCCCAAGAGGGAGATGAACAATTAGCCATTCCATGCTGTGCATTTTTTGCTAATTCCCATACCATTGCATATACACAGACATGCACACTCGAACATGCATATGTTCATGAGCCCATGTCCTTTATAAAATCACTGTCTGCTATAAAAATGGGTTAATATTGTGTACATCTGTTTTCATCTTCTTGTTCCCAGTCAGTGGTGGCTTTTCTCGGTCTCTACCGTTGGGAGCCCTAGACATATGAAGTCCCTGCTCTGCCTCATGAGCATGACCTGAATCAGAGCAAGAAGTAGTGTCTGAGGGGCTTTCTTAGAGAACCCAGCCTCTTAAAATGATGGCAGAACCCAGTCTGGCTTCCCTGGTGCTGGTGGTCTAGCCCCCATTGCTTGCTGGCACTGGTGCTTGCTCCTGTCTCAGTGCCCAGCAGTCTTGGAGCATCACTGGGCCTCAGAGCAGCTCCCTGGAGATCTTGATCTCTGTAAATTGCAGATCAGGATACCTGGGCTCCAGCTTTGCTTATTAGTTATCCTGCCTTTGACATGTCAGCTAGAGTACCAGGTCTCTCTTTCCTCATCGACAAAATGAGGAGTTATTAATAGAGGAAGAGGACTCTTAAGTCCTTCCAGCATGTATTTATGGTCAATATTCTGTCTGTTCTTATTGAATCTTCTCAGTAAGACTCAGAAGATCCCTGTTTATTGTTTGTTATTAAGCAGACTGTTGTCTATTACTTGAGAATTGCTTGTCCTGGGACACCTATGATTTTTGGTTCTGGAATTGGCTTCTGGTATAATTACTGTTGTCTTGCCTCCATGGAACAGATTACCCAGACCAGAAGGTTAGGAATGTAAGGACTTGTGTTATTTATTCATGATAACAGTTTTCTTGAAAGAAGGATCAGTGGCAGGATCATGTTTCTCGTTAGGCTGTTGTTCCTGGGGAAAGTGATAGAGGATGTTGTTGTGAGCAAAGCCTGGAACCCAACTCATCCTTCAGCTGGCCTGCTTACGTGGCAAGTTGGAGAGTGTCACGTCTGCCTCCTGCGAACGCCACACATCAGATGCCTCGTCTGGGCTCCGTCCAGGCTGCAGTGCTGCCTGGAAGCACCAGTGGGATTCTGAGGCACCATTAGGACACAGTGATGTGCCAGAATCATTACTGGCTCAGCTTCCAGTGAACTGATGTGGGTGGAGCACACCATCCATAAACAGAGGCCAGGTAGTCATGCTTCTCTTGGCCGTAAGTGAAGAGGGTGAAGGCTGTTGTTGTTCCCTGTATTCTTTTTTTTTTTTTCTTGTTTCAAGTATGAATTTAGCCATGTGACCGGATCTGTCCCCTGCCCCTTCCTCTGTTCCTCTGCCTCTGCGCACGAGTCTGGTAGGACTTAGGTCCAGGCAGGAAGAGGAGAGGGGGGAATGGGTGTCATTTGCAAGGCTTTCATGGCTGGAAGACGCTCTGTTCTTCCAGGGAAAGAACAGGGAAAATATAATTCATGCATGTGTTTTCTTTTTTGCACATGCACAGCTCATTTCTGGAGAGTCACACAGAGGCAGTTAATACTTAAGAATCACTTAACACAATCACAGTCTTTTATTTTCACATATTGATCACGTATTTGGTCCTATCACTTCATGGCAAATAGATGGGGAAATAATGAAAACAGTGAGAAACTTTATTTTGGGGGGCTCCAAAATCACCCCACTCCAGTACTCTTGCCTGGAAAATCCCATGGACACAGGAGCCTGGTAGGCTGCAGTCCATGGGGTTGCTAAGAGTCAGACACAACTGAGTGACTTCACTTTCACATTTCACTTTCCTGCATTGGAGAAGGAAATGGCAACCCACTCCAGTGTTCTTGCCTGGAGAATCCCAGGGATGGGGGAGCCCGGTGGGCTGCCGTCTGTGGGGTCGCAAAGAGTCAGACACAACTGAAGCGACTTAGCAGCAGCAAAATCACTGCAGATGGTGACTGCAGCCATGAAATTAAAAAACGCTTGCTTCTTGGAAGAAAAGCTATGACAACATAGACAGCATTTTAAAAAGCAGATACATTACTTTGCCAACAAAGGTCTGTCTAGTCAAAGCTATGGTTTTTCCAGTGGTCACGTATGGACGTGAGAGTTGGACTATAAAGAAAACTGAGTGCCGAAGAATTGATGCTTTTTAACGGTGGTGTTGGAGAAGACTCTTGAGAATCCCCTGGACTGCAAGGAGAGCCAACCAGTCCATCCTAAAGGAAATAAGTCCTGAGTAGTCATTGGAAGGACTGAAGCTGAAGCTCCAATACTTTGGCCACCTGATGCGAAGAACTGACTCATTGGAAAAGACCCTGATGCTGGGTAAGATTGAAGGCGGGAGGAGAAGGGGATGACAGAGGATGAGATGGTTGGGTGGCATCACCAACTCGATGGACATGAGTTGGAGTAAACTCCGGGAGTTGGTTATGGACAGGGAAGCCTGGTATGCTGCAGTCCATGGGGTCACAAAGAGTCAGACACGACTGAATAACTGAACTGAACTGATTGATCATGTTAAGCGAATGGGGCTGTTCCTCTGGCCTCAGCAGCTGGGTCTGTCTTCGGGGCCAGAGCAGGACTGGATTCCTACTCACCAAGCATTCCTCACCCCACCACTTGCAGGTCTCATTTGTTGCCATTACCCTGAATGTGCTGGTCAGGTCCCCTGGGGGTCCTCCCAGGTGGGGAACCTGGAGCTGGCTGAGGAGCCTCAATGTTGAAGGGGCAGATTCAGATCTTGTGCAGAAATGTGGAGGCCCAAGTAGCAAGGAATGAGTTTGGACAGTTTTTTAAGATATGAGCTATAAAGGTAAATGCAGCTGCAGAAATGTTATGCCAATGTACATTTTAAAATTGTAATGAGAAATAGTAAACTTGGGAAATTGTCATTACAAGCCTTTAGTTATGAGAATAAAACCCTAATCGATGCAGAATAATTGGAAGAATTGGAAAAATCAATTCACAGTTTGAGATCAGACAGTGATTGTGAGTTTTTTCAAACTTCTGAAGAACCTCCTGGAGTGAGCTGGCTGTGCCACTTACTCACACCACCTCTGGACCCTGGTCCACCTGCTTGACCTTGTGGAATCAACGCATGGATCAGTGAATGACTGCTCGTCAGCATGAATGCAAGCAAAACAGCCTACTCAGAGGTTATCATAGACTTCCATTGCTGCTGCTGCTGTTAAGTCAATTCAGTCGTGTCCAACTCTGTGTGACCCCATAGACGGCAGACCACCAGGCTCCTCCGTCCCTGGAATTCTCCAGGCAAGAACATTGGAATGGTTTGCCATTTCCATCTCCAATGCAGGAAAGTGAGAAGTGAAAGTGAAGTCACTCAGTCGTGTCCAACTCTTCGCAACCCCATGGACTGCAGCCTACCAGGGTCCTCCGTCCATGGGATTTTCCAGGCAAGAGTACTGGAGTAGGGTGCCATCGCCTTCTCCATCCATTCTTAATAGAGGCTATTAAATTGTTGTTATTCAGTTGGTAGGTCGTGTCCGATTCTTTGTGACCCCATGGACTGCAGCATGCCAGGTTTCCTTGTCCTTTACTATCTCCTGAAGTTAGCTCAAACTCATGTTCATTGAGTCAGTGATGCCATCCAACCATCTCATCCTTGGTCCCCTCCTTCTCCTCCTGCACTCAGTGTTTCCCACCATCAGGGTCTTTTCCAACGAGCTGGCTCTTCACATCTGGTGGCCAAAGTACTAGAGCTTCAGCTTCACTATCAGTCTTTGCAATGAATATTCCGAGTCGAGTTCCTTTAGAACTGAATGGTTTGATCTTGTTGTCCAAGCAACTCAAGAGTCCTCTCCAGCACCACAATTCGAAAGCATCAGTTCTGTGGCTCTCAGCCTTCTTTATGGTTTTTAATTTTTGCTTTCAGTTAAAAATACTAAAGTGGAGGTGACTTATTTATTATTGTTTCTGTACACAAATGTAGGTGACCATTTTCCTCCTCAAAGTGTTTTGAAAGCCCCATCAACCTCTGATGCTGAGCCCCTCATTTCTGGTCCTGTCTGTCCACTGAGTGGGAAGTTTGACCTTTTCATCTCAGGGACTGCAGGACGGTCAGCGATGCCAGAATAAAATAGGTGGATCATATGTAGCCCCTGTGTGTTAGCTGTTCACCCATTTTGAGGGAATACCTTTTCACACATTTTGACGAAATATTGCTTTTAGTGATTTGTTAGAATACCGACTTGTAAAGTTCAAATTTGTACTTATACATTTATTCCAGAATTAAACCAAGTATAAAGAAAGTGCACTGATAGCATAGTTAGAGATATTTATGTTCTAAACCAGTGGTTTTCAAGCTCTATTCCCTTTCAACTCTGTCCTCGGGGCTCTCTGGTTCATCTTTAATCAGAATTTTATATAGTGAGCTTCTCCATATGATTTTTTTTTTTTTTTTTTTTTTTACTGTAAGTCTTCTCAGGATCAAAAGCGGTTTAAAACAAAATGCCATTTCATTTTTTAAGAAGCAGTTGATTATAATAGGTCCAGTTTGGAGGACGAGGGATACTCAAATTAAGAGGGCTGGAAGTTCTGGTATACTAGAAAGAGTTTTAAGAACAGCAAAACATTCAGCAAGTAGAAGTACCAGTTGCTTGTAGTCTCACATTTCTTCTTGCTTTATGTCAAAGCTTCATTTTATTTTTCCAAGAAGAAAATTACAAGAAAGTAAAATTACAAAAAGATCTGGTCAAAAAGGCAACCTCCAGGCTCTGTCACAGGGTTGTTATGGATTCACCTTAAGCTGTATGTCTTTGGCATCTGAAACAATTATGTTTATTATCAGCACAGACCTCAGGGAGAAAAGAAAGGTTTTCAAGGATCAGAGAGTAAACTGTAGTCAGTATCCTCCATTTAGTAGACATGACAATGGATCTTAGAGAGAAATATGTTTTCATAGAAGCTGTAGAGTAACAAACCAGGTACTGGAGAAATATTCAACTGTTTTGTAAGTCATGAATTATCAGAGGTTTTATTTTCCTGCTGCTATTTCTAAACTTGAGAAACCCAATACCCTTTCATTTTCAAGCAAGTCAACTGAACACTTATAGCTTTCAGAGTGAAACTTTTTGCCACCTCTTAAACACTGGCGGAAATGGCAACCCACTCCAGTGTTCTTGCCTGGAGAATCCCAGGGATGGGGGAGCCTGGTGGGCTGCCATCTATGGGGTCGCACAGAGTCGGACACGACTGAAGTGACTTAGCAAACACTGGCCAAGTTGTCTTTTGACTGATTTTTGGTGAATTTTCTTAGTTTCCCTGATTTGGTAAGCTCTCCAGGGAGCTTACCAAATGGAGCTCCCCACTCCATTTTCTTTAATATTCCTTGAGTGACCATCTTTGTAGACTCCTGCTGCTGCTACTGCTAAGTCACTTCAGTCGTGTCCAACTCTGGGTGACCCCATAGACGTCAGCCCACCAGGCTCTCCTGCCCCTGGGATTCTCCAGGCAAGAAAACTGGAGTGGGTTGCCATTTCCTTCTCCAATGCATGAAAGCGAAAAAGTGAAAGTGAAGTCACTCAGTCGTGTCCGACTCTTAGCGACCCCATGGACTACAGCCCACCAGGCTCCTCCATCCATGGGATTTTCCAGGCAAGAGTACTGGAGTGGGGTGCCATTGCCTTCTCCGTGTAGACTCCTAGTTCCCAGCATTTTAAGACTGGAAAGAAACTTTGAGTAAATACAGTCTAACATGGTTATATTAAAGATGAAATAAGAGAAGCACAGGCTGTGGCTTTAAATTACATTGTGATATGGTTTTAAAACAGCTTAACTTATAATTATGGCAGCTTTTACCTGTTTTAAATTTAGATATAAAGGATCATATGTTTATCTTTTCTCATTTTTTGTTGATTTTTCCTTTTTGTCATACACCTCAAAACTGGGCAGTGATAGTCCACGATTTCTTAAGTTATAAGGTTAATTTTAGAAAAAAATGAAAGTATCTAAGCCAAAGGATAAATTATAATAAGATCCTTTTTTTGAACCCTGTGATTATTAATGAATTTATCATTTAATCTGTCTTTGTCTTTTAAGTATCTTGAAAATAACCAAAACATTCTTTTAACTCTTGCAGGTTTTTATGAAACCTGGGTAAAATATTAATAATATGCATAAAATGTCTGTGTGTTCTTAGAACTACAGTTGTATTAAATATCTGATGCAAAAGTAGAACAGTCATGTTTTAGAAAAAGTTAGCAACACGTCTGAATTGTTGGACTTGTCACGACTTGTGCTTCTTGTAACATCACAGCGATGCACCATGGTTTTGTCCCGAATGTGAAACTTGAAGATGTGGATAAGCGAAACCCCAGGTGAATTTGCTTGCTACAATTATGGATTTCGACGACCGAAGAATAAAGGTACACGTTTAGATTAGTGTGATATTATGTTGACGTTTTCCCTGTGTCTCCTGTGAGGCTGGCTTCAGAGGCTCTAAGTTCTCGTCTCAGAAGGAGGATTGCACTTGGTCTGAGTTCATTGCTGGTCTTGTGTCTCTGGTCTCGTGTCTCAGCTGACGTGTGTGGCAGAGGATTCTATAGATTAGACACGACTGATTTTCTGAAGGCTCTTACATATCTTTGTTTGCACTTGCTGCTTAGATGTCCTAAATTTTGTTCCTTTAAAAAAAAAGCTTATTTTTGTTGGTATCATCAGATTTTTCTTGGAACTGTTGTCATTAAGCAGCTTAAGAATGATTACCTCCTTGTTCTCTACTAGTCAAACAAAAAATTTGATGTTGAAGTGAAAATCGATTCACAGATTTCTATACCATCCTTGTTGTGACATGTGGTTTTTTTTTTTTTAAATATACACATCTTCAAAATTAAATTATCCTTAAGTGAAAGCCTTTCATTTTTTTATACAGACATCTGAAAGCAACTGTGGAATTCAATAAATCTTCTATAGCATATGACAGTTCAAAATTCATTTTCCATACAAGCACAGTTTATTTTCATATTAATAAAAAATTGAAGTCAATGAATATTTATAGGCTTTATTAATAAAGATGTATTTAAGTTGGATATACAGTTGGATATAATTGAAAAGAAATCTTATTTGCTCTATGCCTAATTTGAAAATAACTTCTAATTCATCTCATAGAGAATAATCAGTATATATATATATTTTAGTAAAATATAGAGATGAGTATTTGGCTTGGCCATGGGTTATCAAGAGCAGATATTGGCAATGTCCTTTATTCTTCTGACAAGTGAAAACAATAACTGTGCTAAATGCTATTCAGGAATATGTTATAGGTGTTCTATCCCACATACATTGTTATTAATGTTTACATTTCATTTTAAGCATATTAAGTTCTTATTTGTGGTTTTTTATTGTTTACTCTTATTATAGTGCTTACTGTGGAAATGATCTTTGGATCTCATAAATTCAGTAATGTTTCATTACTGAAAATGAGCATCAATTTTTTTCTTTATATTCTTACTTAACTTTCATTATAAAATCACTACATTTCTAGGAATAGCTTAATCTTGGTAGTACATCACATGTTATTTAGAATTTTAATTGACAGATTATTTTCTTGTGATTCCTAAGATATATAATACAATAGTATCCAATTGAACATATTTACCAGCTTATTGTGTGATCACATTGGATTAGTATTACCTTTTGAAATATCATTTGAAAATACCATTTGAAAACCTTTAGCTCCTAAAGTAAATTTAGTATACTTCTATATTTACTATCTCAGCATTGAACTTTTAAAATCTCTTATGATTTCGCTGATCCTTCCAAAGAAATATTTCATATGTCTTCTTTCCCTTTCATGGAAGTTGCTTTGTCCTTTATTAGTGGAAAAAAAGTTGAAAAGTATCTGGTACTTCTGATGAGATTAGAACCCTAATGTTACCTCCATGGCTGTGGGCGTAATGGAAATCCCTTTAGGATTTTAGGGCTAAATTAAGATGTGACATGGAGCTTTAGAAAATCTGTGGTGAATTGCTTCCACACACCCTTAGGTCTGCCAGAATATATCCATTTTGAAATGACATACATGTCTTAGGGCTTGTGGAGAACTTGAGGTCCCCAAGGACCCTCTGACCTCCTGCAGCACGTGCTGTCACCGCCCCTCCCCCAGGCAGTTGGGTACAGTCTCCTCCTGCCCCCGGAGGTGGAGGGGAGGAGATGGCCTGGGGGCTGGCCCAGTTGTCTGACTAGAAACAGATTACAGGGAAGATTCAGAAGCATGGCTTCAAATCCTATTCAGCAGTGTTCCCAAAGATACAGGGCGTTGAAAATGAGCATCAGATTTTTCCTCTGATTTCTTATTCAAGGCGATTAAAGGTGGAGGGTGAGACTGTCTTTCCAAGTAGGGAAATCAGTTGCTTTCCCTGTCTTCTCTTGGCCCGAGGCATCCGTCTGTGCCTTTATGAATGTGTTGATCCTACTGTTCCGTAATCTTCTCTTTTGAAGTCAATATCCTCAAGGACTGTCTTTATCCCTGGCAGTGATGGATGCTGAGTGTACGTGTGAATGAATGGGTGAGTGCGGGGGTGCTCAGTGTCATGGAGTGTACCCTAAAACCCTCCTATTTGAATGGGAGTCCAGTGTGTTAGTCACAGAGCACTCTCCCCTTGAGCTCAGCTGCCAGGAAATCTAAGGTGGCCTTCTGCACAGGAAAGTGCCCTAGGTCACCCTGGTGGGGTTTCATTCCAGCTCTGACTCCTGTTTAACCAAGTTAGTAACTTTGTGGCTACCTGACCTATTTACACTTCCCCCCTCTGGAGAGCAGTGATCCACAGTGCCCACCTGGTAGGTTGGCTATAAGCATCGGGATAAGGAGCCTCACTGTGCCTGGCTCTTTCTAGGGCCTCAGTGGCCACCACCATGGTTACTGGTCAGTGCAGGTGCTCTGGGCTGCTCTCCCAGGGGTCCCTGGGCCTCATGGAAGTAATCACCAGCTGTAAAGGGAGAGGAGATGAGCCCAGGCTCCCTGGGGAAAACAAAACAGAGAGTCTTCCCGGAATCCCTGGGGATGCTGGCAGAGAACATGCGATGTACCATGGGCCCAGTCTTAATACTGATGGTGATGATGATGCCAGATACTTTTCTCAGGGCTTTTTATGCACTAGTGTATCCTCACAGCAGCTGTAATGATGTAATATATGACCCTGTGTGTCTGGCCTCTTTCACTGGCTATAACATTTTGAAGGTTTCATCCAAGTTGTAGCGTGCATCAGTATTTTATCCTTTTTTATTTCTGAATAGTATTCCCTTGTATGGATGTATCACGTTTTGTTCATTCATCACTGATAGGCATTTGGGTTGTTTCCCCCTTTGGCTATTGTAATAATGCTGCTGTGAACATCTGGGTGTGTTTCTGTGTGCGTGCTTGCTTTCACTTCACTCAGGTACACATCTAGGAGTGGAATTGCTGGGTCTTATGGTATTTCTCTGTTTAAAATTGTGCTCCAAAGTGGCTGCACCATGTCACATTCTCACTGGAACCTCTCACAAAGGTCCAAGGAACCTCTCTACCTCTACATCCTTGCCAACATTTGTTCCTACCTATTTTGTTTATTTTGTAATTATCCTATTGGGCCTTATGTTTAGACCCAAAGAGTCTGAATTATTACCTGTGACCACTAGGTTACGTCTTGGCCGAGAGGGGTGGGATTCAGCACTGGTTGCTTTGTGGTTGTGTAATAGTGGTGACAGTAGTGGATGTGATGGTGTTGGTCTCCAGTGTCAGAGACACAGTCCTAGTAGAGTAAGAAGACTCAGGCACTGAATATGGGGTTTGTTCCAGGTACCTAGTTAGGTATGTCATGTATCTCATCTTTATCTTCAAAACTCTTTTGTTAATTTTTTTATCGAGATATAGTTGATGTGTAGCGTTGTATCAATATGAGTTTTAAGTGCACCATATGATTCAAGATTTGTTTATGCTCTGCAAGCATCATCACCATAAGTCTAGTCACACAGCCGCCCTTCTAGGTAGGTGTCATTTCTTCTTTATAGTCGGCATGGAGAACTGAAGTTGGCCAGAGTGTCACAGCTAGTTTGTGTGCTTAGACAGTCAGTCGTGTCCGACTCTTTGCGACCCCATGGACTAGTCTATCAGGCTCTTCTGTCCATGGGGATTCTCCAGGCAAGAGTACTGGAGTGAGTTGCCATGCCCTCCTCCAAGGGATCTTCCTGATCTAGGGATCGAACCCAGGTCTGCCGCACTGCAGGCAGATTCTTTACACTTACGTAATTTGACAGCTCGTGTACACTTAGATGTTTTGCTCTCATCTTAGCTCTTACTTCAGAGCTATGATAAGCCATTGAAATTAAGGAGCATCATTGTCAGTGTTGGAGAGTGCGACCATGGCAGTCTGTGTCAAGATATTCTACACTCTGCCAGGACTAGTCAGGCCAGGTATTCTGATTTTCATACTGAAAATGTGGATTCAGTTGTGTGTGGTTCGTTGGTAGGTGAGCTGTGAAGTTTTTCTTACAGTGGCAAGACTTTAAGACACTACTTCTCCTTGATTATATGTGTGCTGAGCGCTAAGTTGCTTCAGTTGTGTCCGACTCTGCAACCCCATGGACTATAGCCCGCCGGGCTCCTCTGTCCATGGGAATCTCCAGACAAGAATACTGGAGTGGGTTGCCGTGGATTACAGTGTATATTAATTACCATGGTTACTTTACTCTCTAATAAATATTTATGATGTACTCAGTGTGTCGTGTTCAGTTTACAGCCAACTATTATGGTTAATAACTGTTCTTTTGTTTGGTTGCACACTGTACTCTGTTATATCTGAAAACCCATTACTGTACCCTTATCAGGAATTGTACATTAAATTACAATAGATGGATGGATGCTTTTAGGAAGTTTAGCCTTAGTTTGGGGGAAAAAATGTATCCTACAAATAAACTTAAAACAGAGAACTTAAAAAAGAGTAATATTTGATAAATATTTGCCCTATGGGAAGCGCTGCTAAGCTGTGAAATGAATTATAAATGAATTCCAAATAGATGTTTTAGGAACTTCTACTGAATCATTAATAAATTGAGTCTCTTCAGCAAGTCTTTTCATATTTAATGCATTAACTGGATTATGTATTTGTGGCATTTCTAAATGAAACAAGAGCATCATAGCCAAGAGGAATTGTCGGGGTAAGTGGTTTATGTGTAGGACTCGAAGCTGGTTTGAATTTTAGGTCAGACCAATAAGTTTAAAGCTTTTTGTTTGAAAACACCTGCGGGTGGACTCATGCAAAGCGAAAGTCCAAATACAAGCCTGTGAGTTCTTGCTGTAATTAAGGCTTACCAGAGCTTCGAGGAAGTCGCCTGACCCCCACGGGTCCTGGTGTAATTATCTGTCAGAGAGGGAGCAGAGTCTGGAGTGCGTCCTGTCACTTGGCAGTGTCTCCAACAAGGATGCATTTTTTAAAATGGTTTTGAAATTCGAGGCTAAAACAAGATACCCCGTTTAAAATGACAGTCCTTTGAGCTAAACTTCTAATTAATGGCCATTACGGTGCCGCGGTAATTGATCACTGTCTTCATTTGGGAAGGAGACTGGGACAACTTTCAAAAATATTATGACCCATTAATGAAAAGATAATTTTCTGAGTAGGTGACAATATCAGTTAGTGTCAGCCGTGATTTCCGGAAGAGTTGAAGCAGGTACATCTGTGTGACCACAGTCACAACAAACAGCGATCGATGGTAACCGCTGTGCTGCTCCCTCGGGTGTGGCGTCCCATGCGGCCTCTTCCTCTCCCCGTCCATGTGGCCACCCCACAAGGGAGCCTCGGGGAGGAACCAGCGCAGGTGGCTTGGGCGACTCGCCCGAGGCTACAGGGTCTCTATGTAGTAGCGCAGATGGGGACCAGGTAGCCCAGATCTACAGCCCGAGCTCTTTATCTGTAGCGCGGCATCTGCAGCTGTGCAGGGCAGAAAGTGACTCAGCCCTGGGGCCGTGTATCTCTGGCGCAGCCACTGGCTCTGTGGTTTAGCACAAAAGCAGCCGTGAACTACCTGGAAGCTCTGAGTGTGGCTGGGTCCCTAGAAAACTTTATTTATGGACAATTCCAATTCATTTTACATGTCATCAAATAGTCTTTTTTTTTTTTTTTTTCCAGCAGATTAAAAATGTAAAAACCATTTTTAGCCACTGGCACGCACAGAACGGGTGCCAGGCCCTGTTTAGCCTGGAAACTGTATTTGCCAGCTCCTGTCTTAATAGATCCACCATGCTGATTGGACAGTGAGATGAACTCACTGAGTTGTTATCTTTAGTATAATCTGTTTTAGACCCCCACCTTATTTTTTCAGATATTTGATCTATAAAGAAAACCAAATCAGTATTCAATTTTCAGTCTAGTTTTAGGTAAGTTTTATACAGTCAGTCAAGGAGGTAGAAGAGATGGTGCCACAGATCAACACTTTCTAGACTTAAATGCATGTTTCTTAGTAGCAATGGATTGTTGTTGTTTAGTTGCTAAGTCATATTTGACTTGTTGTGACCCCTTGGACTGTAACCCACCAGGCTCCACTGTCCACAGGATTTCCCAGGCAACAATACTGGAGTGGGTTGCTATTTCCTTCTCCAGGGGATCTTCCCAACCCAGGGATTGAAACTTGCATCTCCTGCCCTGGCAGGTGGATTCTTTACCACTGAGCCATCAGGAAAACCCATCAGTGGATTATCAGTCATTCATTTAATTTTCAGAGTAAAGATAGTCAATCTCTCTGCCCCCGCCGCCCCAAGATGTATATTCTTTCCCAGAGTCAGTGTCTCTGCCGCTGGTGTTGTATTCTCCAAGAACTGTGTGGAGACTTACCTTGCACATTTTTTATGGATGTCAGTGTATCCAGCACAGAAACCTTCCTGGCAGCATGAAGAACTGTGGTGGCAGGGAGCTGGCCACTGGGCTGGAGCCACTGCCACGCTCCCAGGTACTCTCACCTGCTCATCCCCCAGCCTGACCTGCAGGATCTGCTAAGATCCTGCCGTGTGACTATTTGGCTGGAGGCGCCAGCTGAGTCACGAGCTCGGGAGAAGAGAAATAGCACATTTCACAGCTTCTCCACAGAACACTGTCTGTGTGGAACCTCTTAAATAAAATATGACGCTGAAGGAGCACTGGTTGTTCTGAACCCTTGTTTCGGGATCATGCATCTCTTTGAGTGTCTCCTGTAGATGGTGAAGCTGCAGAGTACACGTGCCTGTGTACACAGAGGCTGGATGCTGTTTGTGTTTCAAGGGTTAATGGACTTTTAAAAAACTTTTTATTTTGTATTGGGGTATAGCCAATTAAAAATGTTGTGGTAATTTCAGGTGAACAGTGAAGGGACTCAGCCATACACATACATGTATCTATTCTTCCCCAAACCCCCCTACCAAGCAGGCTGCCACATGACATTGAGCAGAGTTCCATGTGCTCCACAGTCCTTATTGGTTATCCATTTTAAATATAGCAGCGTGTACATGCCCATCCCAAACTCCCTAACCATCCCTTCCCCCTGGCAACCATAAGTTCATTCTCTAAGTCTCAGAGTCTCTTTCTGTTTTGTATGTAAGTTTATTTGTATCATTTCTTTTTAGATTCCACAGATAAGGGATGCCCTATGATATTTCTCCTTCTCTGTCTGACTTATTTCACTCAGCGTGACAGTCTCTAGATCCATCCGTGTTGCTGCAAATGGTATTATGTCATTTTTTTTAATGGCTATCATTCCATTGTATATTTGTACCACATCTTCTTTATCCATCCCTCTGTCGATGGACATTTAAGATGCTTCTATGGCTTGGCTCTTGTGAACAGTGCTGCAGTGAACCCTGGGGAGCATGTACGCTTTCAGATCATGTTTTTTGTGTTTTTTTTTTCAAGAGTTAATGAACTTTTGACCAAGTTAGTGGAAGGCCCTCCATTCCCTATATACTATCACCTCATTCCAAGCTTTGCAGTTGCTCAGAAATTGTGAGGCTGCTTGCCTGCTGCGGTAGTGAAGACTCATTCCCCAGGCCTCGTCGGATGGTGCTGTGTAGACTCAATGCCTGCGGAGCAAACCAGAGAGTCTGTGGCTGCGTCTTAGCTTCGAAGGAGACACAGTGTCTGCTGTTGCTCTGAACAGAAGTGTGCCGTTTCTGACCAGCTGCCGCTCTGACATCCCAAATGCCCTCACTAATACTGACACTTGGCTAATTATGCTGAGCATCGTCTCTTTCTCTCACATCCTGCTCTACTCTATTTTTACCCCTGGAAGAATATCTCTCAAAAATAAAGAACTAAATGAAGACACCCCAGAATAAACTGATTAGGCAGGATGGCGAATACATCTCCCACCTTGTTACAAAATCTGTGTCGTTCCTTGTGATACAAGAAAGGGCGATAGACTCGGGGAAAGGGGGATCTTCTCCAAGCAGGGCGTGGGTGGAGTCTCACTCAGGTTAATTTATTTCCAAATGAAGTTGTGTTATCTTTCCATTGCTGCTGTAACAAATTGCCGCAAACTCAGTGGCTTAAAGTGACACAAACTGGCACATTATATTTCCCTGTGTTGCTGGGCTAGAGGGGAGGTTTCAGCAAGGCCGTCTCCCTTCCGGGAGCTCTGAGGAGTCCAGTTCCCAGTCTTTGTCAGTGTCTATTCCTTGGCTCTTGGTGCTTTTCTTCACCTTTAAAGTCACCAGTCAGGACAAATAGAGTAGCATCAAAACGTATATCACCATATGCAAAATTAGATAGCTAGTGGGAATTTGCTGCATGATGCAGGGAACTCAAACCTGGTGCCCTGTGATGACCTAGAGGGATAGGATGGTATGGGAGGTGAGAGGGAGCCTCAAGAGGGAGGGGACATATGTATGTCATGTCGTGTATAGTTGCTCAGTCGTGTCCAACTCTTTGTGACCCCATGGACTCTCGCCCTCCAGGCTTCTCCGTCCATGGGATTCTCCAAGCAAGAATACTGGAGTGGGTGGGGAGGAGCTAAGATGGCGGACAAGTAGGATGGGGAGAATACTTTCTCCTCCGCAAATCCATTAAAAGAACATTTGAATGCTGAATTAATTCTACAAAACAACTTCTGAATGCCGGCAGAGGTCATCAGGCACTTAGAAAGACTATTCATTGTCTTCAAAACAAGAAAACGAGCCCTGCGGTAACTCCTTTCGTGGACAAGCGGCGTGGACATCAGCATTTGCCATTGGCAAGCGGGGGCTGCATTGCTTTGAGAAAGGATTTGGCCCGGCTATCTGGAGCGCTATCTGAGTGAAATAACCAGACTGTCGGTTATCTACTAGATCAAAAGCCAGCCTTAACTTAAGACACCACCAGGACTGCAGCCATGAAATTAAAAGACGCTTGCTCCTTGGAAGGAAAGTTATGACCAATCTAGATAGCATATTCAAAAGCAGAGACATCACTTTGCCAACAAAGGTTCGCCTAGTCAAGGCTATGGTCTTTCCTGTGGTCATGTATGGATGTGAGAGCTGGACTGTGAAGAAGGCTGAGCGCCGAAGAATTGATGCTTTTGAACTGTGGTGTTGGAGAAGACTCTTGAGAGTCCCTTGGACTGCAAGAAGATCCAACCAGTCCATTCTGAAGGAGATCAATCCTGGAATTTCTTTAGAAGGAATGATGTTAAAGCTGAAACTCCAGTATTTTGGCCACCTCATGCGAAGAGTTGACTCATTGGAGAAGACTCTGATGCTGGGAGGGATTGAGGGCAGGAGGAGAAGGGGACGACAGAGGATGAGATGGCTGGATGGCATCACTGACTCGATGGATGCGAGTCTGAGTGACCTCCGGGAGCTGGTGATGGACAGGGAGGCCTGGCGTGCTGCAGTTCATGGGGTCGCAAAGAGTCGGACACGACTGAGCGACTGATCTGATCTGAGGACTACGTATGGAACAAAGGACTGCACGGAGATAGCTGGGTGGTCCCACTCCGGTAACAGGCAGCCCGGGCCGGAGGCGGGCAATCACAGCCCTAGAGAGACACTGCCTACAGAACTGTAGGTAGGTTTCGGTGCTGACTCACGCTTCTTGGGGCTCTGGATGGTCAACATCTGCCTGAGAAAGTGCGCCAGTTGTATACCCAGAAAACTGAGCGGCGGGGAGGCGATAAGTCACAGCAGCTGTGCTCACTGAACATTTCATCACCTGCGCTACCTGGATCTGGGAAGGGCATAAAATGCAGACTCAACAGAGTCTGTGCTTCTGAGGATTATCCGAGTGCCTGAACCTGGCCGGCTTAAATTTGGGTGTTCATCTCCGCCCCCTCTGTAACAGGGCAGAGATCAGATATTGAAAAGACCAGTAAACCGCCTCAAGAAAGAGAATTCAACAAACTACCAGAATATAGTAAGGACACTTTAAACTTGGCAATTTTAACAAAATGAAGAGAAAAAAGAATACCCAGCAGCTAAAGGAACAGGATAGATCCCCACCAAACCAAACCAAAGAGGAAGAGATAGGGAATCTACCTGATAAAGAATTCCGAATAATGATAGTGAAATTAATCCAAAATCTCGAAATCAAAATGGAATCACAGTTAAAGAGTCTGGAGACAAGGATTGAGAAGATGCAAGAAAGGTTTAACAAGGACCTAGAAGAAATAAAAAAGAGTCAACATATAATGAATAATGCAATAAATGAGATCCAAAACACCCTGGAGGCAACAAACAGTAGAATAACAGAGGCAGAAGATCAGATCAGATCAGATCAGATCAGTTGCTCAGTCGTGTCCGACTCTTTGCGACCCCATGAACCGCAGCACGCCAGGCCTCCCTGTCCATCACCAGCTCCCGGAGGTCACCCAGACTCGCATCCATCGAGTCAGTGATGCCATCCAGCCATCTCATTCTCTGTCGTCCCCTTCTCCTCCTGCCCTCAATCTCTCCCAGCATCAGAGTCTTCTCCAATGAGTCAACTCTTCGCATGAGGTGGCCAAAATACTGGAGTTTCAGCTTTAACATCATTCCTTCCAAAGAAATTCCAGGATTGATCTCCTTCAGAATGGACTGGTTGGATCTTCTTGCAGTCCAAGGGACTCTCAAGAGTCTTCTCCAACACCACAGTTCAAAAGCATCAATTCTTCGGCACTCAGCCTTCTTCACAGTCCAGCTCTCACATCCATACATGACCACAGGAAAGACCATAGCCTTGACTAGGCGAACCTTTGTTGGTAAAGTAATGTCTCTGCTTTTGAATATGCTATCTAGGTTGGTCATAACTTTCCTTCCAAGGAGTAAGCGTCTTTTAATTTCATGGCTGCAGTCACCATCTACAGTGATTTTGGAGCCCAGAAAAACAAGAATACACAGAAGAACTGTACAAAAAAGAGCTTCAAGACCTAGATACTCATGATGATGTGATCACTGACCTAGAGCCCGACATCTTGGAATGTGAAGTCAAATGGGCCTTAGAAAGCATCACTACGAACAAAGCTAGTGGAGGTGATGGAATTCCAGTGGAACTATTCCAAGTCCTGAAAGATGATGCTGTGAAAGTGCTGCACTCAATATGCCAGCAAATTTGGAAAACTCAGCAGTGGCCACAGGACTGGAAAAGGTCAGTTTTCATCCCAATCCCAAAGAAAGGCAATGCCAAGGAGTGCTCAAACCACCGAACAATTGCACTCATCTCACACGCTAGCAAAGTAATGCTCAAAATTCTCCAAGCCAGGCTTCAGCAATATGTGAACCGTGAACTTCCTGATGTTCAAGCTGGTTTTAGAAAAGGCAGAGGAACCAGAGATCAAATTGCCAACATCCGCTGGATCATGGAAAAAGCAAGAGAGTTCCAGAAAAACATCTATTTCTGCTTTATTGACTATGCCAAAGCCTTTGACTGTGTGGATCACAATAAACTATGGAAAATTCTGAAAGAGATGGGAATACCAGACCACCTGATCTGCCTCTTAAGAAATCTGTATGCAGGTCAGGAAGCAACAGTTAGAACTGGTCATGGAACAACAGACTGGTTCCAAATAGGAAAAGGAGTACGTCAAGGCTGCATATTGTCACCATGTTTATTTAACTTATATGCAGAGTACATCATGAGAAATGCTGGACTGGAAGAAACACAAGTTGGAATCAAGATTGCCGGGAGAAATATCAATAACCTCAGATATGCAGATGACACGACTCTTATGGCAGAAAGTGAAGAGGGGCTAAAAAGCCTCTTGATGAAAGTGAAAGTGGAGAGTGAAAAGGTTGGCTTAAAGCTCAACATTCAGAAAACGAAGATCATGGCATCTGGTCCCATCACTGCATGGGAAATAGATGGGGAAACAGTGGAAACAGTGTCAGAGGCAGAAGATAGGATTAGTGAATTAGAAGATAGAATCCTAGAAATAAATGAATCAGAGGAGAAAAAAGAAAAACGAATCAAAAGAAATGAGGACGATCTCAGAGACCTCCAGGATAACATTAAACGCTACAACATTCAAATCATAGGAGTTCCAGAAGAAGAAGATAAAAAAAAGACCATGAGGAAATACTTGAGGAGATAATAGTTGAAAACTTCCCTAAATTGGAGAAGGAAATTACCACTCAAGTTCAAGAAATCCAGAAAGTCCCTAACAGGATAAACCCAAGGCGAAACATCCCAAGACACATATTAATCAAATTAACAAAGATTAAATATAAAGAACAAATATTAAAAGCAGCAAGGGAAAAACATCAAATAACTCACAAGGGAATTCCCATAAGGATAACAGCTGATCTTTCAATAGAAACTCTCCAAGCCAGGAGGGAATGGCAAGACATAATTAAAGTGATGAAAGAAAATAACTTATAGCCTAGATTATTGTATCCAGCAAGGATCTCATTCAAATATGAAGGAGAAATCAAAAGCTTCACAGATAAGCAAAAGTTGAGAGAATTTAGCACCACTAAACCATTTCTCCAACAAAAACTAAAGGACATTCTCTAGATAGGAATCATTAAAAGGGTGTATAAATTCAAACCCAAAACAATAAAGTAAATCCTATTTATCAATAATTGCTTTAAACGTTAATGGGCTGAATGCCCTAATCAACAGACAAAGACTGGCCGAATCGATACAAAAACAAGACACCTACATACCTTGTCTACAAGAGATAACCAAAAGACTAAAATGGGTCAAATGGATACAAAAACTAGACCCCTATATATGTTGTCTACAAGAGAACCACCTTAAAATAGGGGATATATATTGACTGAAAATGAAGGGCTGGAAAAAGATTTTCTATGCAATTATGGACCAAAAGAAAACAGGAGTAGCAATACTCATATCAGATAAAATTGACTTTAAAGATCCTGAAAAGGAGACAATCAAGGTCATACATAATGACTTAAAGGAACAATCCAAAAAGAAGATATAACAATTATAAATATATATGCACCCAACATTGGAGCATTGATATATCTAAGACAAATATTAATTAATATGATAGAAGAAATATGCAACAATACAATAATAGTGGGAGACTTTAATACCCCACTCATACAATCTGGCTGTAATAGACAAAGTAAAGAGGAAAACATATTCACTTATGAGCCTCAAAAAATTCAGTTCACTCAGGAGAGTTAAAAAAAAATATTGACTTATTTTTTCACTCTGTAAAGCTTTATTGACTATTTTATGGGACTGGTACCACTTTGGGTAGTAGGGAGGAAGAAGTGACAAATGTGATCCTGTCCTAAATAATATATTGTGGTAAAGATAGACCTACCAATACAAAATACCAAGATGTGCCTAAGATGAGGACACCCAAACTGGACTTTTAGCTTCCTGAACTTTTCATTTCCAGATTAAACCTCCTAATATAGGATGAATTCAACATGCTTTTTTTTAAGTGTTCTTTGTGATTAAAAACAGAAAGCCATTAGTTAAGAAATTACATATACTCCTCCCCACCATCACTCCCCTTCTTTCTTCCCATTTCCCTCCCACCCTCATTGATCCTTTCCTTTGTCCATTTTCCCCTGCAAAAAAAAAAAAAAAAAGAGTAAACAAATATTCCAGTTAGAAAATGGGCCAAAGCACAGACATTTTGCCAAAGAAGACATACAGATGGAAAGTAAGCACATGAAAAGATATTTAATATCATTGGGGGGGAAAAAAAAGAATACTGGAGTGGGTTGCCATTCCTTTCTCCAGGGGATCTTTCTGACCCAAGGATTAAACCTGCATCTCCTGCATTGCAGGCAGATTCTTTACCATTTGAGCCACTAGGGAAGCCCAGAGGTATGTATACATATGGCTGATTCATGTGGATGTATGGCAGAAACTAATGCAGTATTGTAAAGCAATTATCCTCCAATTAAAAATAAATAAATACAAATTTAAATTCTATTGTTGATAACTCTATCCTATTTCTATGCAAAAATGAATATATATTGTAATTTTCATTGTGAAATCTGTTTAGATATAAAGCTTCTAAATATTAAACAATATAAAGTCAGAAGATATCACCTCCATCCCTCCCTCTGACATCTCTGCCTCGGGATGTCTGGTTACAGGATAACCCAGGATAGGATGGTCTCTGCCGTCTCAGAGTCCTTCACTTGGTCACATCTTCAGTGTCCCTCCTGTGATGCACAGGAGCATTTTCACAGGTTTTAGGGGTTTTACTAAAGCCCTTGTTTTAGTAAACAAGGGTGACATTACTGAGACTATCTTCTGCCTACTGCAGTGGTGTCAGGTAAAGTTAAGATACTAACAACAGAAGAGGCCGGCCCTTCCTTCCGTGTAATTGGCATCTTTGATTCACTGAGCTCCATGGGGTTGAAGGGACCATTCTGGAAGCTGTGGGCCAGGGACGAGACCTCACAGCCTGGCTGGGAGATGAGTTACATCACAGAGCTGTGTCGAGTGCAGGGCACAGACGCGTTCACCCACTGCAGTGCAGCAAGCAGAGATGCGGAGGGGCAGATGGCTGCTCAAGAAGAGCAGTCTCTCTTCTCTTAGAGAAAGTGTACAACATGCCTTGTTTTATTGCATTTCCAAACACCAAATGCCTTTATTTACTATCGTGTAGAGACAAAGGATATTCAGTTTTAATGTTTTAAACTGTGTGCATGTGTATGCATGTATGTGTATTTGTGCACACACACACACAGATATATCTACTTAGTTTAACAGGGAGCTGCTTGGGCCAGCAGGCTGTTGCAGATCTGTCTGTGTTTGGACCTGGGTAATGGGACATCACGGTTAACTGCATGGCTGTGGCACTGGCGGGCCTCAGCTGTGGGAGCAGAGGCCTGCAGCTCAGGCAGTTGGAGTAAATCCTCCTTTTCTGCTACTACTCCTTAAAGACGTATTGCCCACACTTCCTCTCCTGGCCTCCGTCTATGTGTGTGCGTCCTTGCTTCCTTGGCAGAGCCAGCACGGGCCATGGAAACAAGGGACCAGGCTGCGTTCATGGGGACGGTCTCCTCCTGACCCTGAGAGGGCCTTTGACAGACAAAGACGGGGTGTGTAGATCTTGAAAACGCAGAGGGTGGATTTGTATTGCAGGATTGTTGAAGTTGGGCTTCCCTGGTAGCTCAGACAGTAAGGAATCCACCTGCAATTCAGGAGCCACAGGTTCAATCCCTGGGTCAGGAAGATCCCCTGGAGAAGGGAATGGCAATCCACTCCAGTACTCTTGCCTGGAGAATTCCATGAACAGAGGAGTCTGGAGGACTACATATAGTCCATGGGGTGGCAAAGAGTCAGACATAAAAACCATCTTTGGGGCTTCCCCAGTGGCTCAGATGGTAAAGAATTCACCTGCAATGTAGGAGACCCAGGTCTGATTCCTAGGTCAAAGCACATGAGTGAGGAATCAGAGCTCTGTGGTGGGTCCAGAGGTGCAGGCAGGGTAGGGTTGTAGCCCCGTGAATAGTTGACGATCAGGGACTCAGGAGGGATACACAGTGGACACAGGTGCCACTGACTGTATCCAGTATCTCGGCTTCAGGGTGGAACTGGGGGGTCTTTTCCAGGCTTCCATGCAGGTGAAGGTTTCCTGCAGCTGCAGAATGTGAGCTCCCATCCCCAGGGAGCAGGTTAGGACTGGGGGGCTCCCGCCTCATCCCAGACCTGCCGAGTCACATCCTGCATTTGAACTGGAACCCTCTCCGCAGAGCTGCAGTCCTGTATTTAACCAGAACTTGATGTCACTTATATGTTCCATGTGAGCATGTCCTGGGGCACACAGACCCAGACCTGTTTCTTCCCTTGGTGTCCACAGTTTACTAAACAGCAGCTCAGCCAGCAGCTTGCTCGGTTCAGACACTGGGGAGCTATTCCTAAAACCTACCTGTCTCAGAATAGCATGCAGCCCCCACCTTATCCTATTGATTCTCACTCCTGGTACTGTGTCCCTCGTCTCCTTACGTCTCTTCATCTCCATGACAACCAGCATAATGAAAGCCAGCATCAGCTCTCTCATGGACCAGTACACTTCCCGTCCAGCTGGGCTCTCTGCACCCCCGAGACCCTGTCAGTCCATGCTGCACAGAGATGCCAGAGGGGACTTACACGTGAAATGGAGCACCCACCTTTAGGTGATGGTGGTTGTTGAGTTGCTCAGTCGTGTCCAACTCTTTGTGACTCCATGGACTGCAGCACACCAGGCTTCTCTGTCCTTCACCACCTCCCAAAGTTGGCCTAAACTCATGTCCATTGACTAGGTGATGCCATCCAACCATTTCATCCTCTGTCATCCCCTTCTCCTGCCTTCAATCTTTCCCAGCATCAGAGTCTTTTCCAATAACTCTCAGTATATCTGACTAGGTCCTGCATGCTCCATTCTCAGCTCACTGTCTCTTCCCATCCTTTATAACTTGAAAGACAGCTTTGTGGTTTAGAAAACTGCAAGGATCAGGTGGGTGACTCTGGACTTGGTTTCCACAGTTCTCTTTGGAGTGACGGTGACGCTCCACTCTCCACCTTGCAGGAATGGTCATGCACTGCCTTTTCTCATGCCCCTGGCAACGTGTGTTCGTTTCTTTCTTGGGGAACTGGCCACACTCAGGACCTGTGTGGACAGTGACAGCTGTTTCACAACCCTTAGCACCTGGTAGGAAGGTGAGAGGTCATGTGGTAACATGCAGGATAGAATCAGGGAAATCAAAGAATTCCATTTTCCTCTTTTTTTTTTTTTTTTAAATAGATTTGCTTTGTAAAGTCAGTAGATTTGTTTTTTTTCCCTAAGAAATGGAATTGGGCTCAATTTTATGTGAATGTGCCAAAGGCGGAGGCTTTTCATCAAGAACCACCAGGAAAGCAGAGGCTGTCGTCCTGTCCCCCACAGGAGCCTCGTCCCCGGCCATCGCTTCCTCTTCTGCCGTTTCTTACCCTTCTGCAGCTCCTCTCTCCCCTGGGAAGGGGTTTCTGCCTTTCTTTAATGGCTGCCAGTTTACAAACTTCCAAGTGAGGCCACTTTGTGTCCTGTGGCCTGAGAAGACAAAGAGCCATCCCAAGGGTTTACCTTCAATCACGTCTGCGGGTTTCTGGAGCCCCCGAGCCCATTCTAGCCTCCGCCTCCCGATCGGCCACGTTCCCAGCCTCCAAGGAGGCTGCTCCATGGTCCTGTCCCCTCACACCCTCTCCCCCTACCCTCACAACCTTCCATACTTCTCCTTCATGGGGAGACCGAAGAAACGCAAAGAGGAATCACCCCGTCCTCAATGGCCATTCTCCTTCCCACTCGGGGTCTAGACACGTACTTGCAGCCTCTGCCTGCCTCGGTGGGAGAGACATCCCAGCTCCATCAGAGCGTTCACTTTCCTCTTGTGTGAATGTAATCCAACATTAGATCACACACCCGTGTGTTTAGTTCTTTATCACGTTTTGCCAGTGGAGTGTAAGCTCCTGGTATGTGTGTTAGTCTCTCAGTCGTGTCTGACTCTTTGCGACCCTGTGGACTGTAGCCCGCCAGGCTCCTCTGTCCATGGGATTCTCCAGGCAAGAACACTGGAGTGGGCTGCCATGCCCTCCTCCAGGGGATCTTCCCGACCCAGGGGTTGAACCCGGGTCTCCTGCATTGGCAGCTGGATTCTTCACTGTCTGAGCTGTGGAGGAAGCACTTTCCTCTCTTGGTTTCCCAAGAACTCTCGATGTCCTTGTGCCTGTAGAGCAGCCCCAGCCCCTGGCATCTCACAGGAACCAAATAAACACTTGCTGAACGAATAGATGAATGAGGGTTGTAAATAAAAATGCACTGATAGGTTGTTTACTGGCAGTAAATTACTATTATTAAGGATCACTTACGACTCATTCCCTATCAAAACAAATGTGCATTAACCCTTGGCATTAACTGGATCTCCTCTACATAATCCCCCATAAAAGAGTAACTTTAACGCCACATGGGACATTGGACTTTAATTGGTGCTTCTGTGTTACTAATAGACTTTTAATAGGCAACACGGTAGCTATGGGCATAGCTAAGAATGATACAATATTTGAATAACTGAAATCACCCATTATTTCATTATGTATGATGCTGTCTCCCTTGGAATATTGACACAGTGAGTCATGTCAATGATAATGGTGTCGGGGAGGCAGAGCCCATTCCGAGGCCATTATGCTAGTTGCACGTGACAAACAAAGGGGCCAAGGATGGTAATGGATACATAATGGGTAACGAACGGCTGGGATTCTGCACAGTGATTGCTGCTAGTGATTTTCTAGTAGTAATAACCTCCTTCTCTCAAAATAAATGTAACTTCAATGTTGAAAACTGTCAGCAGCATGAAGGGCCCCCACTGCTTTTGGGGGTGGCCCACTTTGCCTGACTTAAGCTTTTCCTCCAGAAACCCGGGTTCATCTTGCTGCTCCCCAGGCAACGGGGCAAGCTGCTCTGGCAGCCTGCCCCGCGTGTCCCCTGATCAGTGTATCAGCAGGGCTCTCCTCAATGAACACACCCCCCATGCCCCAGACTGACGTACCTTGTGCGTATCTCCTCCGCTGATCTCCACGCTGATTGTTTCTCACTTGCATCCAGGATTCTGGAATCAACAAGCAGTTTGCACTGGTGTGTGGTAGTACCTCAGGACACCTGCTGCCTGGCCCTTGTGTGGTGCTCCCTTGCTCCTCTTCCCTCCTCCTTTGCTGGCTTTGGAGGCAGCTCCCCGTCTGGGGGGTGTCCACTCTGTGCTCCTTCCCGCCCAGCACCTTCCTGCCAGACGTTCTGAGGCTCTGCAGCTGCCCCAGTCCAATGTTGCAGTGCGAGTTCAGAGATGTGCTTTGCTCTGATCACTCTTCATAATTCATGTCACCACCTGTGAGCCAAGGCAGTGCTGGACCCAGGATTCCCTTCTGCTGAGGCTCACTGCAATGTCTCTATTTCCCTGGGCTCCAGAAACCACATTTATTCAAGAATAAGGGCTCCCCAGGTGTGATTCTAGTGGTAAAGAATCCATCTGCCAATATAGGAGATGCAAAAGACGCAGGTTTAATCCCTGGGTCAAGAAGATCTCCTGGAGGAGGAAATGGCTAGCCACTCCAGTGTTTTTGACTGAAGAATCCCATGGACAGAGGAGCCTGTTGGGCTACAGTCCATGGGGTCACAAAGAGTCAGACCAAGATTGAACAACTAACACACATTAGTCTCTGTGTGACTGGGATGCAGATACAAGAGGGATGTGTGATCCAGGAGGTTGGGGGAGGCTGAGGATACTGTGGACAGGGTGGGGCAGGAATGCAGAGGACAGAGGAGCTGTCCTCGGGCAGGGAAGTCGGCCTTCTTAGCAACTTGTTTGCTGACCTTCAGCATCCACCAACATGTGTGATGACTCTGTCTGCTCTGGGTTGGTTTGCAAAGTGTTTTTTAAAATTCCATTTTGTTTTTCTAGCACAGGAAAACCAGGCTTTATGGAATAGCTAATAAGGCCAATCAGATAAGCTGTAGGCATCTGCAGAAATTAAACTGAGAAGGAGGAGGAATCGCGTGGAATTTTAAGACTGTTTTCGCCTCAGCCACAAAATATTTTATCCCTAAAATAATGTTTTCATAATAAAAATAAATTTCAGCCATTTTTCAGCTGCATAAATGTTGTGAGGCTTTTCTGAGTTTGCTGTTTGCATACGTTTGTGTTTGTTCCTCAAACCGTCAGACTTGGCGTGATTGACTCATCCTGGGGGATCTGCCCAGACGGATTATGGGGTCAGAGGACCCTCTGCCCTGCTTTTGGACCTGGGCAACCCTAACACCAGAGAGAAAACACTGGCAGGTTGGTCAGCTCAGCTTTACCGGGTAATTATACAAGTAGTTAATCCAGCACGTGGTGGAGGTGAGGTGTTAGC
This sequence comes from Tragelaphus eurycerus, assembly GCA_935064755.1. Classification (NCBI taxonomy): domain Eukaryota; kingdom Metazoa; phylum Chordata; class Mammalia; order Artiodactyla; family Bovidae; genus Tragelaphus; species Tragelaphus eurycerus. Next base: position 24,315,876 of record CAKXYN010000023.1, read on the forward strand.
CACCCCATCTCCAGGGTACATGAGTTCTGAGGTTCCACACTTCAGGTGAGGTGATAGGAGTTCTGAGGCTGGATGGAAACCTGCCTCCCTTCCCTGGACCACCCACCGCTGAGCCTGGACCCCCTTCCGCAGCTCAGGTGGGTTTGTTCTCAGCTGCCTAAACAAAGACAAAGCCTGCTTTTCTTGTGCTAGCAAGACAAAACGGAATTTTAAAGAAGGTTTGCAGACCAGCTAAGAGCAGACAGCATCACTACACATGTTGGTGGACGCTGACTTTGGAGGTTGATGGACGAGACCTGCAGACCACAGGGTTTCCCTGCCCCACACTGGGAGGAGCAGCCACTCTGCTGAGGCAGCAAGGGCTTCATTCACCTGCCCACTTGGAACAGGGTGATGGGTTTCTCAGTGCTTCTAGCTGCCTGTGTCAGATGCATCTTTGTTGCAGATGTCCTGTCTGGGGGCCCCTGTCCTCCTTACTGGTCCTCCGGTGCTCTCTGTCATGGCAGCTCCAGGCTAAGAACCACAGAGCATCAAGTGGAGAATCAGAGACCTTCGTGTTAGATGTGCTGATCTGGCTGCGATGGCCATAATTCGGGCCCTACAGCACGTGGGTGGTCATCAGTTCCGTGGGCCTCTTCCCACTGTGCCTGCTTTTAAGCTGATGATGACTCTAATGTTATAGTTGTCCCTTTATTGATAAAAACATTTTTAAAGGAAAATGGCTAAGATGGCTATAAATCATCTATTGGGGACTAAGATCCCTAGTAAATCTGTTAAAATATTAAATATTTACTTTAAAATTTCAATATTAATTATACTGCAAGTGAATACTGGAGTGGATTGCCATTCCCTTCTCCAGGGGATCTTCCTAACTTGGGGATCTGACCCAGGTCTCCTTCATTGCAGGCAGATTCTTTACCATCTGAGCCACAAGGGAAAGTTTAGTCGCTCAGTTGTGTCCAGCTCTTTACGGCCCTGTGGACTATAGCCCTCCAAGCTCCTCTGACAAGGAATTCTCCAGGCAAGAATATTGGAGTAGGTTGCTATTCCCTTCTCCAGGGGAATCTTCCTGACCCAGGGATTGAACCCAGATCTCCTATATTGCAGGCAGATTCTTTACCATCTGAGCCACTAGGGAAGCCCAAGAATACTGGAGTGGGTAGTCTAGCCCTTCTCTAGGGGAACTTCCTGCCCAAGAATCGAACCAGAGTCTCCTGCATTGCAGGCAGATTCTTTACCAGCTGAGCTACCCGGGAAGTCCACATATGTATACACATAATCATATGTATGATTATATTAAAATATATTTGTATATGATCATAAACATAATGTAAAATATAATTAGTTACTTATTAAGGATGATCTGTGTGGAGGTTGGCAGAACTGGTATATTATCTGAATGAAGGCCAGCAGTTGCTGATTTCAGATTTCAGAACCAAGGCTTTCAAGGTAGAAAAGTGGGAGAAAGGCAAGAAATGAATGGATAGGCATAAATATTCAGGACCACATGAACTGAAACAGTTTCTGGTTGGCAGTGATGATTTCTTTTGGTTTTTATCTAAAATAAACTAGAAAACTAGCTTGAGATGATTAGATCTTTGTATAATACTTTATTTTACATTATGTTAAGCTGTGTGACCTGTGGAGTTTTAGAGGATAAATAGCTTGTGAATAATTTTGTCTTTTTTTTTCCTGTACCAAGAGCCCCGTGGGCAACTAAGTTATTTTCAACAGACATAATTTAAATTCCTGATGTTGACTTATGAACAAATACATAAGGAAACATGAGCAAACATGTTCATTTCAAACATTCATTCTCCTCCATTGCTTGAAAGTTATGCACTGGCTTGAACATGTTTTATTTTCTCCAGAAAGGTAATCCATTTTCAAAACACATTGTTGTGGTTGAGCTAACCACTTGGTTATACATGGGAAGAGAAGTCTCCTGCAGTCAGCCAGATAGATTACTTGTTTCAGAGAGAGTCGTGCATGGAAATATGAGAAAGTTATAGAGAACTTTCGGGGAAGGCAATGGCACCCCACCCCAGTACTTTTGCCTGGAAAATCCCATGGACGGAGGATCCTGGTAGGCTCCAGTCCATGGGGTCGCTAAGAGTCGGACATGACTGAGCGACTTCACTTTCTCTTTTCACTTTCATGCATTGGAGAAGGAAATGGCAACCCACTCCAGTGTTCTTGCCTGGAGAATCCCAGGGACGGGGGAGCCTGGTGAGCTTCTGTCTATGGGGTCGCACAGAGTCGGACACGACTGAAGCGACTTAGCAGCAGCAGCAGCAGCATAGAGAACTTTAAATTCATAACACAGCCCATCTTTAAAAACTTTGTTTATATCTTTATCAAAGCTACTCATATACAACACGCAAAAAGGAACTCTCCTAGTTTTGTTATTGAACACTAGTCCCAAGACCTCCTTCTCCCACTCTTCGCACTCTGCAGAGGCACCCACTGTCCTTTACTGGAGCTAATCGTTACGGTGTTTACATGTGACTCCAAACATAGCCTTGTTCTGCACCGTCATGACATGCTGTGAGATCCTTGCTGTGTAGACAGAGCCTCTTCCCTCCCCTACCCTCTTCCTCCCCCATACATGCTCTTCCCTCCATCCGTCCCCTCAGTATAGAGAGATTTTAGTTAAAACAATTTTTTTTTAATCCATGACATGTTAGTCATCATAACCTAGAGACTTATGTGTCCCCTTTTGTATCCCAAAGAATAAATGCCTGAGAACAATTCCAAGCAACTTTCACATGTTTCAATATCATCTTACTCAAAGGGAAAAAAAGTGTTGGTAGCCCAGAGGTATGTCTGTAGAATAAATGGATAAGGTTTTGGTTAAACTTAAATGGGCTCTTTAGATGTGTTTGTTTAGTACTGTTTACATAACTTGAATGGACATACTTGAATCTACACATTCACTTGTTTGTTCATTCATCCAACAAATAGAGTGTTAAATGCTTCAACACATGTACTCCAAATATTATGTGGTATTGGTGACAAAAAAATATCAGAAGAAACATCCAGTTTCAAATTCCACATGGAAGGAACTTGGAAGTTGACAGTCTCTTTTGACAACAAGGAAAAAGTTGAACAGACTGAAAACCAACAGCTCTTTTTGAATTCGAAAGTGAGGCGAGGGCACAGGGTGGCTTCACTGCCCCCCAAGATCGGAGAGACAGACAGGTGGACACTGGGTATCATGGCTCACTGGAACAGAGTTGCTGAGCAGAAGCCAACCTGGGAACCAGGGCTGGGCAGGAGGACCTGAGCCGTAATTGATGAGTTACTGGGGGCTCAGAGTTCAAAGCTCCAGGGGACCAAGTTGTGGTGGGGGGCACTTAGAGTGCTATGAGATTTACCAACAGACCAAGTTTAACCAGGAGCTCAACCGTTGTAAATCTAGGGGAAATCACCCATCACGTGTCTGGCAGTGGAAGGGGCAGGGGAATCATTTGGAAATGTATCAGGGTACGCCATCCTTCTTAACAGGGCTGCTCTTAGGGGAAGCTCCTTAACCAAAGCCCACCCTGCTGGGGCATTAGCAGAGCCTTAACTGACTTGGGAGGACAGATGGTTGTCATTCAGTCACTCAGTTGTGTCCGACTCTGTGCGACCTCGTGGACTGTAGCCTGCCAGGCTCCTCTGTCCATGAGATTTACCAGGCAAGAATACTGGAGTAGGTAGATATTTCCTTGTCCAGGGGATCTTCCTCACCCAGGCCCCGAATGCATGTCTCCTGCACTGGCAGGCGGGTTCTTTATCACTGAGCCATCAGGGAAGCCTGAGCCAGAATATATGGCAACAGAAATCTCCAAAACATTAGCAGGGAACTTGCAGCCAGAGCTGCTTCAGTGCTTACAACTTTACAAATCTTAATGGCAGAGCTTTTGAAAATATTTATGTTAGTTATAACCATAAACTCATTTTGAGAGAGTTTGTCTTCACACCACTTATTAAGGAGCTTTTTCTTCCTAAGACATCACCCACACATCTGGCCATGGAGCCCCAAGTGTGGGGGTTTCATGCCCAACTCTGATGAAGTATTTAAAGATCTGTTAACAAAGACTAAAGCCCTGGGGATGCTGTTAGAAATTTGGCATTTTTATTTCTTGCAAGAATCCTATGGCAGAAATTTATCTTATGGGATAATCTAATTGTATTTGTTATAGCAGTAACTGTAGAAATAGAGAAGTAGAAACTTATGTAGACATATTTATCATCAATGGAGACATTGAGAGTTGAATGTCCTCTGCATTATGCCTTCCACCGGGTTTCTCTTGGACACATTGTCTTACAAAATTAAAAAAAAAAGTCTATGGCCTTAAGAAATTACATCATTTTGATTGTTTTGGCTATACCTCTGAGTTTGATGGCAAATTCAGTTGATAAACAACTGTTTCATGGTATCCCCCTAAAGAGACATTTCAAAGTTTTTATCCAGAAACCATCTTCAGAGTAATCTAGGTCATGTAGTTTAAGAAAATGTGGTTTCCAGGTATTACTCCTGATATCCACTCCTCCAGCCCCAAATTTGAGTCCTGATGGGGGAAGGGGACAGTTGGTACTTTGCTTATTACTAAATTTTGAAAACCACTGCCCAAGAAATATGATGAATTGGGCAGTGACCTTGACAAATGTAAGAATTTTAGATTGGCTATGGTGAAACTATTGATTTTTAAATTTAATGACAAGTTGTTTTCCATAATACTTATTATAGGAACAGACTAGATAGGAGGTGAGGGAGCTGTATTTGTGAAGGAGGAGGTTAGCGGGGGAAGGGAACAGAGATGATTTCCCTGGAGTGGGAAGGAAGAAAGGAACGTAGGGGCTGATGGTTCCAACTGCTGAGCAGTAGCTCCGAAGAGTCAAGGTTTTCAAATCCCCTTCAGTTGCTTGGAAATGCACATTTCTTGCCCGCTGTGTATCTCAGTAGCTTCTTGTATCAGATGGAGCTATTACATGACAAGGGTAGTTTTTTAAAGTATATCGACTCTTTTGTTCTAATTCTTTTCCTTCATGGTCCCTCGACATCAGTTCTTGCCTGGATAGACACAGATAGTGTATAGTAAGCAGATCAACTCAACATGGAATTAATGTTTAATGTGCAAAACTGAGGGTAGTTCTGGATGGCAGTCCTGTGTTAGTTATCCCATGGTGCTTTGTTTTCATTATGAAAACACCATTTTATATTCTTATTAATTTTTGTTGGGGTTTAGTTGCTTTACAAAGCTGTGTTATTTTCTGCTACACAGCAAAGTGAATGAGCTATATGTGTACTTATATCCCCTCTGTTTGAATTTCCTTCCCACTTAGGTCACCACGGAGCACAGAGTAGAGTTCCCTGTGCTATACAGTAGGTCTTCTGTCTTATACACAGTGTTCAGTAATATATGTCAATCCCAATCTCCCAATTCGCGGGAGATTCAGTTCTGCCCTTGGTGTCTGTAAGAATTTGCCCTTGGTGTCTATAAGAATTTGCTCTCTACATCTGTGACTTTATTTCCGCTTTACAAATAAATGCATCTATACCATTTTTCAAGACTTCACATATAAGCAACACTATGTGATGTTTGCCTTTCTCCTTCTGCCTTATTTCACTCTGTATGACCGTGTGCACTACATCCATCTGTGTCACTGCAAATGGCAGCAAATGCCTTTTTTATTTTAAAAACATAATTTCCCTCTGCTACATTAGGTTCTTAGGTCGAGTGCTCCCAGATAACCTCACAATTTTTATTTCTGGAAGGTTCTCTCAGTAAACTCTTCTCAGCTTAAGTCTGGCTTTGCCATTTACTGGCTGTCTGCTCCCTGCAAACCTCTTTAAAAGGTTCCTTTCCATCATCTATGAAAACAATGTATAGTGGTCTTTAAACGAGAGTGTGTGTGTGTGTGTGTTACAGCTATGCCTGGAAGCCAAAAGTTCACAACAAAAGGATTCACCTCGCCTTACCATGCGTGCCTGTTCTTACACTGTGGGGTGTTGTGTGAAAATGCAACACAAGCGTCCTAGTCCTGCCGTGAACAGGTGTCTGGCCTCTGTCCTCTTCCTGCTTCTCCCGTCTGGCCCCCAGCAGAGCTCTGCATCTTTGGAAGTCAGATTCACCGTGGTCTCATTAGCATGAATAGTTATGACTAATGAGTATTGGGATAATGTATGAAAACTCAGTTCTTCTTTTCTAGAATGAAATTCAAGGCTAAGTCTCATTAACTGAAACCGTATTCATTTAAAGCTACACGGATTCAGGTACAGTAGAGCCTGTTTCTAAATAAAGCTCACGTCATACACATAGGTACTTATAATTCATTCACCACAAGCCTTCGAAATAGACTTGAGGCCCCTGACAATAAAATACACGTATCCAATAAGCTTTTTGAAATGGAAATTAAAAATTTAAAAACCATATAGCAGGAGCAAACAAGCATAATAGTTACTTAGGCTAATAAAATTATTGTGATTGAGCATTAAATTGAGCTCCACTGTTCCCCAATAAATAGCTGCTTATTATCCAACTGCCCAAAGGAACAGAGAGGGGTGATAATTACCATCATACATCTTATTCAGCTGATGGTTTTCGAGGTGAAGCAATGTGTGAGCCAAGGTGCCAGGAACCTTGGAGGCAGCCAGATGACTGAGGCAGGGACAGAGCGCCCAGGTCCAGGGGAAGTCCCTGATGTGGGGACTGAATTGGATGGTAAATGATGAAGCAAAGCAAGAAAGACGGTGCAAGTCCAGACAATCGCCAGCTTTGGAGTTGCGTGAAGGATTGGTCCTGGTTATTTATGTGCTGATATAGTTCTTAAGTGTCTCAGTTATTTTACTGACCATTAATTACTAGTGCATATAGTGGTATTACCATCAGGAAGTTTCACTGTCTGTTTAAGGATAGGAGCTTGAGACAGTGGCCAATTTCATTTTCCGACCTTTGTTTTCCAGTTCATCAAAATCTGGGCAAGAAGGGTCTATATATTTGCTCAGCTTTATGCAAACCCAAATATGTGAAAAATCATAAATGCATGAAATACAGTGCTGGAGATGATTTGGTTTTCAGAATGATTCTTCGCTTTACAAAAGGACTCTTTGTAAATATTCTTAAACTGCCACTCTTCTTTAGTAACATGAAAATCTGGTTAGAATTCTTAAAATTGGATTTTCCTCCCAAGTTATGAAGATCCAAAGATATGAAAATATCTTTCATAAAGACGTATATGGATACAGAATTTGGTTATAAATTCCAAGTTTAGATGGCCCTTGTGGGGAGGGGGGCTCATATCACTGGATTAGAAAGGGCGATTTTAAATTTCCACTGTTTTCATCGTCAGTAATTATATACAGCCTTGGAAAGAGTAATTTAATATTTCTTAATGTAAATGTAAGGGGAAAATATTGAATAGAGAACATAAAAAATCATGTCTATCTGCTTTCAAAACATTTTAAAAGATATTTTCTTTTTACTTTTTCAGTTTTAGACCTGAATTCCGCACAGGATTGCCAGGTTTGGTCCAATGGCTATAGCTGAACTAGAAAGACAGCTCTCCTGCACACTGGGTCTGGGAGCGCTTGGCCTGCCTTGTTTGTGTTTAGATGTGGTTTCCTTGCTTTTGAAATGCAAACTATTGCATTACAAAATTTAAAAGAGAAGGACCTTTTAAAAATTGAGTCTGGCTCATATTCATCTATGTATTTGCATATCTAATAAAATTCTATTCTGTGTTGAACATAATAAATGATACAGTGTACAGACTTGGGAGTATTTGTCTTCCTTTAAAAAGAATAGTTTATTTTATCAGACAGTTGATTACTGGTGGTTCTTCTTCATCTTGTTGAGGCTTTATTTTAGCCTTTTTAAGAACTGGTCTGGAGTAACCGTTATCTAGGACGTGGTTCTGGCATGTGCCTTTTTCGTGTCTCAGTCAAATCCTCAAGGTGTTACTAAGGTCCCTCCACTCTGGTCTCTCTGTTCTTCAGTGGTGTGTGTACTCCAGTTTGAGTGAAAGTTGCTCAATCGCATCAGACTCTTTGTGACCCCATGGACTGCAGCCCACCAGGCTCCTCTGTCCGTGGAATTCTCCAGGCAAGAATACTGAAGTGGGTTGTCATGCCCTCCTCCAGGGGATCTTCCCAACCCAGGGATCAAACCCAGGTTTCCTGCGTTGCTGGAGATTCTTTACCATCTGAGCCCTATCTTTGTCTTGTTTTCAGCTCTGTATCAGCTGTTCTCCACCAAGTCTCACCTCACACACGTGCAGTCCGGCCACTGGTCAAGGTCCTGTGAGTAACCCAGTAGACTCTGGGGTCCCCTTCTCAGAGCTCTGTCCTCCCTGGTCTTTGTCCTCCCACCTCCAGCTGCATCCTCAGCTTTGAACGAACAGTGATCTTTTCTCCTCAGCATAGCCTGACTTCTCTGCAGAGTTGTCCTTCATAGCTGTTAGAATCACTCTTTATTAGGATCACTCTTAATCCGTCTACCTCACAGCGCATATTGTTTTGCTGTTTTTGCCTCTTTGGGTCCAACGGCTCCATCTCTCTTCATTTGTCGGGATATCGAGATTTATTGCTTCCTTTTACTCCATGCATGTCCTGTCAGCTTAAGGTTTCTTCTGGTGTCAGATGGTGACACTCACTGTTAGGGGTGCTGACCTTGTTCTTGCAGTGGCTGCAGGACAGGAAGTGTTCTTTGAAAAATGTCATAGAATTTCTAGTTGGGAAAACAGATGGGTCCTACGCTTTCAAGTTCTATTCAATCCTTGGCAATTTTTTTTTTTTTAATGTGACAACTTCTTTAATTTCTTGGAAAAACTGGTGCAACCGCCTTTGGTGGCTAGATCATAAAGCTGTTTCATAGCACATTTTCAGTATTGTTTCAGCTGTAATGTGAGATTATAACAATTTTAATCTCAACTTCAGAGGTCTGTTTTCTCGTATTTTGACACAGGCATAGTAGTATACAGATGACCAAGGACTAATTTCCAACAGGTTCATTTTGATGGCTGAGACCACAAATACTACTGCTGGGTGGATGCAGATAGCCCTGACCTTCACCCCATTGCATGGTGTCATGTCACAGGTCGTCCCCTGGAAGTACCACGTCGTGCATATCTTGCTGTTCATGTTGTTGCTTTTCAAAGACTTAGTCTGAAGTCTATCTCAGTGCTGTTTTTCTCATGTCATTGTAGGTGTTTTAAAGCTTAATATCACATAGGTGAATTGATTAACTGTAGTGACAGTTACATAGTGACACTGAAAGCCAATTATTCATAATTAAGCCTTAAAACACATGCCTTGTATAAATGAAGAGTTATCATTATTAAGGAATTATTTTGATAATGTAGTCTAGAAGAATCTTTGTTTTCCACATTTTAGTTGGGGAAAACTGAGCTAGGTCTAAATTCATCTGGGATCAAACCAGGTCTCTTACATCTCCTGCATTGGCAGGCAGATTCTTCACCACTAGTGCCACCTGGGAAGCCCCTTGTTTGGATTAATTATTATTAATCTAGTTTATTATAGGTTTCCTGATTAACCTTTTGTTTTATAATTATTCAAATCTGCATTATTAGTCTTAGTTTTAAATACCTATACTTTAAGACATACTCGTAGTTCTATACACCACACACACACATATATATCTTCTACACCCCCATTGTTAAAAGCAAAAATGCATACACATACACATCATAATCCTACTCCAGCATTTGTTTTTTTACTTATTTATCACAGAATCTTTTTACACTGGAAAGTAGAGATAATTCTTTGGTCTGGGTCCTGCAGAAAAGCAAAATATGAGGGTCTAGCATCGATGTTGCAACAGCTTCTTTACTATCTTGTCTTGTTTCTTTGCCATAATAGTCTGTGTAAAATCGAAATCTAACCTTTTACCAGCATCTTTCGACTCGAGGCTCTTATGCACATACCAGGCCAGTCATGGTCTGTCCTCTGCTAACCTCTTGCCCTACCCTTCGCCATTTCAACCAAGAACAGAATTACTTCATTTATACTTAACAGGTTTACTCATGGTACCTTGAACACTGGCCTTATAAGATTCGGACGACAGTACGTCACCTTTCTGTCCTCTGCTCTCTTAGCTTCATTTCCAGAAAGTCGCACCCCACAGTCAGTGTCATAAGCCTGAGGACTGAGGAGCTGGCAGAATCACTTGCTCTGCAGCTTGGACCACATGTAGCATCTTCACTCTTGTGCCATCTCTTACGAGTGTACTTGTACAAACAGCCACATCAAATCATCTTTTACCACCCATGCTATTTTAAGTCAAAGCATTTACTCATATAATTCAAACCAAATTCGTAAGTCTAATATCTTTGATAATCAGATCAAAGTAATTATGTTTTGTAAGTAGATCTATAAAGCCAAACCCAGCATTTTATCATATATGAACAAAATCATCTTAGCAATATTAATGTTCTTATATTTCAGATGTTTTAACTTTCAGACATTGTACTCTGTAGTTTTATTTCAGTTGTATTTATATGATTCATCAATTGCCTTCAGTACTTTATATAATATGATAGTTTTATTGATCAAACACTGCAAAAGACTATTCAACATTTAGGACTTGGAAAAGGGCTTAGAAATCATCTAATCTACCCTGTTATTTGGTGGAGGCAGAACCTGACTTGAACTTTATCTATTTTATTGATTTACTCTAGTGAATTTTTATAAAAGATATAGCAGCAAGTCATCTATGAGGGGTATTCTGTGAAAATAAGAGCAATCAAAGAAAATATGAGGTAGACACTTTTTATATCTATTCTTCTCACATGTTTTTCTTTACGAATATTTTCCTTTGACCCTTTTTCAACAGATCTGCAGCTCAGAATTATAATACATGCCTTGGAAACAAAGGAATAGAAAGTAGAAACAGAATATATGTTTTATATGTATATGCTTTTTTTCTTTCTTCAGTGACTTCCTAATTTATGTTTGCAGGATCTGCAGTTTGGAAGTACATGAAGTATAATAAAATTGCGGCTTATGAACGAGTAAAACTAAATGCATATTGCTACAGTGGTTTTGAAGACAGAGCAGATGGACCAGTCTAGCCAGGCTCCTAGAAGGATCTGAATTCAGAAGCACATGAGGGGCCTAGACCAGTGGAGGGACAGAGGTGGCCTCTAAAGGTGGAAAGGCCACAAGGAAGCACAAGTCAAATTTGTTGGTCTTCATGCAGATTTTATTAGAATCAATTAGAATTTGGTTTTTCTAAATGAGTTTGTATTTGTTCTTCCAGTGCCATTTCATCAGCGTCTTTGTTCTCACTGCACAAACTGAGCCAAGACGTAGCACGTGATGGCTGCACACTTCTGTGGGAATCCTTGTGCAGTGCATTTTGGGAAAGACCATGATATTTAATAACCCATAGTATTCCATCACAAAACTCTTGAAAACAGTAACTATGAAAAGCCTTTTGAGAGAGAAACTTGAATGTCCCCACTCAACCAGGAAGAGCGCCAGCTTGTGTGGCCAAGTGACCATGACCTCCTCTTAGCCTCTGTTACTGGCCAGGTACTCACTGACACGTCACCTGTGTTTACTGCTGCGTTGAGATCTCCTTTCCTCAGGCCAGGAGGGCACAGTTTGCCTGTTTTAGCTGATGTATAAGCCTTCAGGGTGGATTTTTTTTTCTACACGTAGAATCAAAATTAAATACTTAAAAGTTAGCACTGAGGTGTCAGGATCTTTTTCTTGTGCTTTGCATCCCGTAAATGTCCTTAAAAAGATAAAATATCAGGACCACTTCAGACAACTACGGGATTGCCTCTTGGCAGTATTTTTAGTCATAGCATTTGGAAACTAAAATCCCAATCACATTTGATGCTAAATTTGCTTAAATAGAGGTCGTTTCTTTTATTAAATTATTGCATGCTAAGTCGCTTCAGTCATATCCAACTCTTAGGGACCCTGTGGACTGTAGCCTGTCAGGCTCCTCGTGAGATTCTCCAGGCAAGAATATTGAAGTGAGTTGCCATTTCCTCCTCCAAGAGATCTTCCCGACCCAAGGATTGAACCCACATCTCTTATGTCTACTGCATTGGCAGCTGGGTTCTTTATTGCTAGCGCCCAAGTGAAAGTGTTAGTCAGTCAGTCATGTCTGACTCTTTGTGACCCCATGGACTATGACCCCAGGCTCCTCTGTCCATGGAATTCCCCAGGCAAGAATACTGGAGCGGGTAGCCATTCCCTTTCTCCAGGGGATCCTCCCAATCCAGGGATCAAATTCAAGTCTCCCTCATTGCAGGCAGATTCTTTACCACCTGTGCCACCAGGGAAGCCCCTGCAAATTACCCACTCCACCAGGCAATGGGGCGCCCAATATTTTTTTGCGTTGGAAATTAACCGAGTTTGAAAAGTAAGATGGCGGACTTTGGAGTTCGGAAGGCTTGGGTTTAAATTTCCATTCTGCTCTGCCTGCCTGTGGCTTTGGGCAGGTTCCTTCACCTGTGGGACTCACAGGCTTGTGAGATTTAGTACCTGAACCACGTTACTGCCTGCTGCTGGCTGTCTGGGCTCAACAGCCCTGCAGGATGGAATGGGTGGGTGAAGAGTACAAGCACATTTGCTTCCTAGACTGCCGTTTCTCTTCATTGATTCAGAAAATTGGGAGTTGACTTGACTGCCTACAACTTAAAACAACCAATCTGTTTTTTTCCCAGGCACTTGTTATGATTGCACTGTCCATAAAGAGGTCGCTGATCTCTGAGCGAATGTGGAATAACCATTCCAAACATTGAGAGTGACTAACATAGACTTGAGATAAGCAGGCCCTGTAAGCCCCATGAAACTAAGCATGAAAGAGCTTTGCTATTCTTCAAAATAAAAATTGGAATACTTATTGTACCCAATTCCAATGTGCATGTGGATTTTTTTCCCCACACCAGCTGGGTATCCCACGGTTCAGCTCAAGTCTGACACGTGTCGACTTAAAAAAGTGCCCAACATGAGAGCTGTGAGTTAAGGTTTATTGGGGGCAAAATGCAGACTGCAGCCTTGGAGACAGCACCTCAGATAGCTGTGCTGCTGCTGCTGCTAAGTCACTTCAGTCGTGTCCGACTCTGTGTGACCCCAGAGAGAGCAGCCCACCAGGCTCTGCCGTCACTGGGATTCTCCAGGCAAGAACACCGGAGTGGGTTGCCATTTCCTTCTCCAATGCATGAAAGTGAAAAGTGAAAGTGAAGTCACTCAGTCGTGTCCGACTCTTTGAGACCCCATGAACCGCAGCCTACCAGGCTCCTCCGTCCATGGGATTCTCCAGGCAAGAGAACTGGAGTGGGGTGCCATTGCCTTCTCTGCTATGAGACTGTTCCAAAGAAGTGGAGGAAAGGACAATATAGATGTGATCTTGGTGAAGGGGGCGTATATGCAATCAAGCACATATTTTTTGGTGGAAAGTTTCTTCCAATCTTGTGAAGCTTCTGTTAGTCACAAGAAACAGTTGACACCATGAAGGATTTTAGGGCTTTTCTAGATATGAGGAGATACAAGAATTGGGCTCATAAAATGAGCTCCTGAGAATAGCCAGTTATCTGAAGACCTGTCCTGCCAGTTTTTCCTGGAGCACAGAGGGACTTATTTCTTCTCTCCACCCTGAGCTCCTTTCAGGGTGTCTTGTGCAGCAGCAGCAGCACAAGATTTAACGCTTGTAGAGGCAGATGGCAAACACAAGTGGCAAGTGCCAATTTGTAGTTGACATGCTGTTTACTGGAGGTGTGGCTTAGTCCTACATTACTGCTTCCCCTACTCCAGCATCATCATCCCCAGTTCTCACAGGGGTCACAAGTCCAGGGTGTCACATGTGCTTCTGAGGGTCTGGCGATAAATCTGGAGGTTCCTAATTTATGACCAACCTAGATAGCATATTCAAAAGCAGAGACATCACTTTGCCAACAAAGGTTCGCCTAGTCAAGGCTATAGTCTTTCCTGTGGTCATGTATGGATGTGAGAGCTGGACTGTGAAGAAGGCTGAGTGCCGAAGAATTGATGCTTTTGAACTGTGATGTTGGAGAAGACTCTTGAGAGTCCCTTGTATTGCAAGGCGATCCAACCAGTCCATTCTGAAGGAGATCAGTCCTGGGATTTCTCTGGAAGGAATGATGCTAAAGCTGAAACTCCAGTATTTTGGCCACCTCATGCAAAGAGTGGACTCATTGGAGAAGACTCTGATGCTGGGAGGGATTGGGGGCAGGAGGAGAAGGGGACAACAGAGGATGAGATGGCTGGATGGCATCACTGACTCGATGGATGTGAGTCTGAGTGACCTCCGGGAGTTGGTGATGGACAGGGAGGCCTGGCGTGCTGCAGTTCATGGGGTCGCAAAGAGTCAGACACAACTGAGCGACTGATCTGATCTGGTCTCTGACTATCCTCTCCTTAGGTTTGATTAATTTGCTGCTGCTGCTAAGTCGCTTCAGTCGTGTCCGACTCTGTGCGACCCCATAGACGGAAGCTCACCAGGCTCCCCCGTCCCTGGGATTCTCCAGGCAAGAACATTGGAGTGGGTTGCCATTTCCTTCTCCAATGCATGCTAGCATGGTTCATAGAACTGAGAAAACTTTTACTCACTCAATCACTGGTTTATTATAAAAGGATACATCTAGGGAGCAGCCGGTGAAAGAGATGCTTAGGGAGAGGTCTGGGGAGGGCCATGGAGCTTCCCTGCCCTTCCCCAAATCCCCTCTCCCACAGATTCCTTGGGGGTTCACCAACCTGGCCAAGCTTTGGGCACTTTTCAGGGGTTTCATTACAGAGGCACTGCAATTCAGTCCTTGGCCATTGGAACTTGAGCTCAGTCTCCGCTCCTCTCCCCTCTCGGGGGTCAGGAGTCAGGACTGGGCAGGACTGGAAGCTCCAAACCTCTGATCAGTGGTTGCTTCTCCTGACACCCGGCCCCCATTCTGTGGTGCTTTGCACAGTCACATCATTAATGTAATAAAGTGAAGTGAAGTGAAAGTTGCTCAGTCAGGTCCAACTATTTGCGACCCCATGGACTATACAGTCCATGGAATTCTCCAGGCCAGAATACTGGAGTTGGGAGGCTTTCTCTTCTCCAGGGGATCTTCCCAACCCAGGGATTGAACCCAGGTCTCCCACACTGCAGGTGAATTTTTTACCAGCTGAGCCACAGAAGACCCTTGAAATTCCAAAGGCCTTAGGATCTCTGGGCTCCTAATAGAGGTGAAGACTACATCTGTGTATTGTGCTGTTCAGTGACTCAGCTGTGTCTGACTCTTTGCAACCCCATGGACTGCAGCACACCAGCCTTCCCTGTCCTTCAGTATGTCCCAGAGTTTGCTCAAACTCATGTCCATTGAATCGATGATGCCATCCAACCATCTCTGTCATGCCCTTCTCCTCCTGCCCTCAATCAGCATCAGGGTTTTTTCCAATGAGTTGGCTTTTCACATCAGGTGGCCAAAGTATTGGAGCTTCAGCTTCAGTATCAGTCCTTCCAATAAATATTCAGGGTTGATTTCCTTTTGGATTAACTGATTTGATCTCCTTGTAATCCAAGGGACTCTCAAGAATCTTCTCCAGCACCACAGTTTGAAAGCATCAGTTCTTTGGCACTCAGTCTTCTTTATGGTCCAACTCTCACGTCCGTACATGACTACTGGAAAAACCATAGCTTTTCCTAGATGGACCTTTGTCGGCAAAATGATTTCTCTGCTTTTTAATACACGGTCTACGTTTGTCATAGCTTTTCTTCTAAGAAATAAGTGTCTTTTAATTTCATGGCTGCAGTCACCATCCACAGTGATTTATTTCTCCTGGCAAGTCTATACTTCTTCTTACAACTCACACTCACACAATCGTGAATGTGCTGCAGGTGACATACACTTGTTCTCACTGTTATTCAGTGGCTTCCCGGGTGCCTGATGAGAGGGTGTCAGCAGCTCTTCTCTTCATCTTCCCAGTTCAGCACAGCTTACCCTCCTTCACCCCGTGTGGGCGGCACCCTCTCCTCTGTCCCCCAGTCAGCTCCTGCCTCTCTCCTTAGTCTGCACGTGTGGCTCTTCAGCTCTTTATGTGGCTTTTGTATCTTGACCCCTGCCTCTGCTTATCTTCCAGCCCTTTAAGGGATACCGTGCCTCCTCACAGTGGCATGGACCGGCTGCTGGGTCCCTCAGGGTCCCACACAGGCTGTGCCGAAGCCGAAGGACAGCCCTGGGCCCGTTAACTTGGCCCCCCGCCCACTACTACCCCATTACTTTCTGGTGGGATCTTTAGTGGGATCTCTTCCTAATGACACACAGTCATACTGTGGTATACTAGGGGAAGCAAATAGCTGGCCCTCACCCCAGCCTGGACTGGGGGCTCAAATTAATGCCCCCAAATTTACAAAGTAATGCCCACTCAGTGCCAACCTAAGGAGTGGGTTGGGTGAGATCAGAGGGAGAAATGCACAAAGAGAGAGAAGGTGAGCACACACACTTCTGACCTCCTTGTCTTCCTTTTACCTGCCTCTACTCCACTCACTCCCCTTTTCATGTTCTTAAATAAGAATTCTTTCCACCCCAGGGCCTTTCCATGAGCCATCTTCTCTGTCCAGAACAGTCCATCTCTTCTTCTAAGACATGACTCATTCCCACCCTTGAGAATCCGTCTCCACTGGTCCCTTGTGAAAAAGGCCTTCCCTGGCCGCATTCACTGTGATTTTGCATTTCACCACTTCCTTTGCTCCATTGTGCATATCACAGTTTGTAATCACTCTAATTGTCTATTTCTTTTTGTCACCAGTCCCAGTGAGACTGTAAGCTTCCGGAGTGGAGTGTCTGTCAACATTTTGCCAGTGTCTGGCTTCCAATAAATATTTATCTGTTTATCCATCTCTCTCTAAGCGTTACTTAATCACTTATACCAAAACCAGAAGCATCTCAGGAGACCAGCCTAGATGGAGACCAGACTAGCCTCTCGCTTGCAACCTTTATAGAGTGAATTCTTGAGTAGTAGCTGTGCAGTTAGTCTATTCAGGCCTGGTAGGACACACATGGGTCTACACCCCCACAGCTAACAAAAGAACCTTTCATAAATACGAAGTTGACAGACAGAAAAAGGAGATTCCTTGCTGGCTTCCATGTCTAAATAATTTTGTCATTGTTGTTTCTTTAGCTTCTGTTTGTTTTATATTTGGAAGTAATTATGAAACTTGATTACAAAACATTATTATGAAGTTAAAATGTATATTAATAATAATACAAACTACAACAGTAAGATCTATAACCTTTGTAATTTCTCTAAGGACCCCGAGAGCATTGCTAATTTAACTGTTAAGCATAAATAAGCATACTAGAACATAACTTGATAAAAGATACAGTTCATTTTTACTCCATTTAGTTCATTCCATAGCAGATGTATAAATATGACAGAAGAACTTGTAAATACACCATATGGGCTGGTATGTTGTTTTTCCTGTCAGGAGAGATAAAAGACTTAAATCTGCATTAAGAAATGAATGATTAATAAAGCCCTCTTTGGGACCTTTGGGATTAAGAGCATTTGGGAACCAATTTCTAATTGGGAATTAGAAAAGTTTTATTCTGTCAGAGATGGAAATCTCCTTAGATTATAGACTAAGTTAATGAAGGGGCTTCCTGGGTGGCTCAGTGGTGGAGAGTCCACCTACCAATGCAGGGGACATGGGCTCGATCCCTAGTCCAGGAAGATCCTACGTGCTCTGGGCCAACTAAGCCCCTGCAGCTTCTGAGCCTGGGCTCTAGAGCCTGGAGCCTCAGCTACACTGAGCCCACACACCCTAGAGACCATGCTCCTCAACAAGAGAAGCCACCGCAGTGAGAAGCCTGCACACCGCACCTAGAGAGAAGCCCCCATTAGCCACAACTAGAGAAGAAGCCTGCACAGCAATGAAGACCCAGCACAGCCCAAAATAAATAAATACACAAAATTACTTTTTTTAAAGAAGAGTTAATACAGATATACTCCAGATCTGGAATGATAAATGTGATGGTGGACAGATGTTATTCCGAGGAAAAAAGTGAAGATTGTTAACTTTTCCAGGTAACAACACATCTCCAATTTCATTCTAAGGAGAATTTCATAAGAAATCTTTAGTATTTGTTCTTCCAAAATAACAGCAGGGAAGTAATCAGCAGTTTTAAGAGTCCCTAAGTACTCGTTGACTTAATAGACAATTACAGCAGATTGTGTTAAAAAAGAAAAAAAAAGTTAGCTATTTTAGAAGTCCCTAATTACAGATTTACGTGATAGACTTATCAGGGAAAAATAATACATTTCAAAACGTACTTACAGTCTTAGTGATATCACTGTTTTCGGTGTTCCTTGTTGTAGCGCTTGTCGTGTGAGCTCTGTCTGCTGGGGGGTGAGGCGGGGCCCGCTGCTTTATTCTGGAGCGCAGTCTCCGGTGCCCCGTGCAGGCGTCCTGTGGCCAGGTGGTCTCAGTTCCCCATTATAGACGGGCAGACTGTGTCTAGACAAGGCTCGGCTCTGGGCAAAGTCACTGACCCTGAGGACAAGAGCACACGAACTGCTGGACGCCACGGAAGAACCCAGTGGTTGCACAGTGAGTGACCCTGGTTCTTACGGGGGCCCAGTTAAGAGTCACATCTGGCCAGATGTGTGGACATCAGCACGTGGATGTCCACCTTTAGGGATTTATCTGAGTTGTCACCCTGTTCAGAAGACCATCACGCCTTCAAGGAAAGGGACAGGATGCAGTTATTGTACTCCTGCCCCTGTGTCCACCTTGGGGGACCTTGGGTGATGGACTGACTGCCTGGGTTTCCAGACTTGAGGGAGGGTTTTTCTGTCCTAGGGGATCCTGTTTCTTTGGTCACTGAATGAAGGTTTACTTGGTGTCACCAGTATGCTGAACCCTGTACCAGGATTAAGAAAGTCCTATGGGACAGAACTGTGCTTCAGGGGCCAGGATGACGAAGGAGGAGGGAGGGGTGGTCTGTGACCGGTGCCGCTGGGGGCTTTGGCAAAGGTCACTGGGGGTGACACAGGGCTGTGCCAGGCACCAGGATGCAGTGTGAAGAACCTGAGATTCCTCCTCCTGAGATGCATTCTCCTGGCCACACCACATCTTCTTACAAATTAGGGCTTGGAGAAGGTGGTGAGGGCAAGGTCCACCCTCACCTTGCCTTTAAAGGCAAGCTTGGTGCTCTCAGCATTGTGAAGATGTTCTGTTCACTTGTCTAAAAAAATGAACAAGTCCTTGTCCACTGTGTCTTATAAGTGGATATATTGTAAAGGGCTCCATGGAATAACAGTAGAATCACATATTTCTAATGTAAAGTAAATGCTATGTATTTGCATTACCAGAGAAGCTGGAAGGAGATCGTGGGTTTTGTTTTTAATTTCACTCCACATTGGAAGCAACCAAGAATTGAGAAGCTGAAAACATAGACCGACTTAAAATTGAATGAATGCTGCAAATGACAAGCTTATAGAATTGGAAATGTATAGAATGTTTGGTAACTAAGGGCCTTTGGCTTATACATGGCATGTCATCCATGCTTTGATAATGATTTTAAGTCAGAAAGTAAAAATTAGAATTGCTTCCTTTAGCAAGAAAGCCAGTTTCCCTTCGTGTGAGATCACTGTGAATGGTGGACTGCCCTTATCCTCCTGGGCTACCGGCTCTCCATGCTCTCACACCAGCAGTGGGACCACAGGCCTTTCCTCCAGGCCCAGTTCCCTGGACCGCATGGCTGGGAGCATCTCACGCTGGGGCTACAAACACACAGTTAAAGATGCTGAGGCTGGCCAGTGGCCTACTGCCCTCTGCTGCCTGCCACCTCGCCCCAGAGCATTATTTAGAGTACTCCTAATTTGACTAATTCCTCTAGTCAAAGCTATGGTTTTTCCAATAGTCATGTATGGATGTGAGAATTCAACTGTAAAGAAAGCTGAGCGCAGAAGAATTGATGCTTTTGAACTGTGGTGTTGAAGAAGGCTCTTGAGAGTCCCTTGAACTGCAAGGAGATCCAAGAAGTCCATTCTAAAGGAAATCAGTCCTGAATATTCATTGGAAGGACTGATGCTGAAGCTGAAACTCCAATACTTTGGCCACCTGATGCCAAGAACCGACTCATTGGAAAAGACCCTGATGCTGGGAAGGATTGAAGGTGGGAGGAGAAGGGGACAACAGAGGATGAGATGGTTGGATGGCATCACCGATGGGATGGACATGAGTTTGAGCAAGCTCTGGGAGTTGGTAGTGGACAGGGAAGACTGACGTGTTGCAGTCCATGGGGTCCCAAAGAGTTGGATACAACTGAGTGACCGAACTGAACTGCGTTTGACTGACATCATTCCTTCACTAATATTTTCTCTGTGCACCATTATTTCTGTCAGCACCAACAGTGGAGGACACTGAGGGGTGGACATAGCTGCTGGCGGCGTGCTCCTTGTCCTCCCGTAGCCTCGGGCCCTGCCCTTCAAGGCGCTGTGCCTTGGATTGTCCTGCCCTCTCCTTATTGCTCCTGTACTTGGCTGTTTTCCTGGACATTAAAAGCGCTTCTATCCTGAGGAATGGTAAAGCAGAGTAACGGAAGTGTGGTTTTGCAGGTTTCTGATCTTTAACGTGCTGTGTGTTTTCTAAATGCACGAAGAACATCCTCCATCATTTTCTGTGAAGTCATCGTTCTATTGTTCACATCAGTGGACCTGTTTTGTAAAGAAAGTCATTAGAATGGGAGGGAACTCTTTTTTTAATATAATGTCTCTGACTAAATTTTATGTCATGCCAGGCACCTAGGGGAAATTTAACAGCACAGGGCAGTCGCATCTTATTCCAGGGGTAGCTTCAAAATTCAGCAAGTAAGGCAAACAAACTGTCTCATCATAGTCACTGAAAAGTGACTCAGTCTACTTTAAGCCCAGCACAGCGAGTTTTCCTTCCATCAGCAAACCAGGCAGTCGGCAGGTATAGGGAGAGGTGTGTGGTTGGTGTGAGTGGAGGGGCCCAGTTGTGTGAAAACCGTACCACATCTTAAACTCCAGGGCCATCGGAACTGGGGCATCTGCTCCCGTTGTGGGGAGCACAGGTTGGGAGGGGAGCTGAGGAGAGAAGTGGGGGTCTCTGACTCCCAGCACCTGCCCCAGGGCATGGTGCGATCACCCGGTCTTCATTCTGTGCATCTCAGGTGTTTGATGACTTTGTCTTACAAACAAAGTAGTGCCTCCCTTGCTGCCCAGGAGTAGCTAGGGGTCATGATGAGGAAAGCTTGTGTGTATAAACATATGAAAGTTGAGATTCCAGCAGTTACTCATTGGGCAGTGTAGCAGACTACAAAGAGCACAGATCTGCATGTTAGGGGTCTTGAATGCTTGTCTTAACTGCCAAAAGGTGATTTATGACCTGGCACAAATTATTTACACTTCCAGCCCTTTATTTCCTGACTTTCAAAAATAATTGGATGGCCTCGGTCAGTGGTTCCCAACCTAGTTGGGAAACACTTTAAGAAATACCATTCAGAAGCTTGCCTCTGGGATTCTGACTTTGTGGGGCCTGGAAATATATGTATTTGAAATCTTTGAGTCCCTCTGTCTGTCCTCTGGGGCACTCTCAGGCTCTCTGCCACTGTCATGTCCATGGTCTCCATTCTGGTGTTCAGGCGGGATGGTCCACACAGCCAGAGTCATGTCTGACTCCAGAGATTGGAGCCCGCGAAGGAGCCTTCTCAGAACGGGGTGCCTCCATGTCTGTTATGTGTTCTGTCCATCAGTCAGCACGTGGGGGTGCCCATCTGATGATATCCTCTCCATGGGGCTCCCCTCCTGCCCCCCACCGGGACAGCTCTGACACACCCAGGAAGAGTGTAGCCTGTCTTAGGTCTGAAATCCAGGCTTATTCAGAGCCCCCGGGAGTGGTCTGGGGTGTGGGTCTGAGCGTTTGTCACAGACACAACAGAGAAGTTTCCTCCCCCTTAGACACGTGGCAGCTCTGCCAACACTGTTCTCAGGTCATTCAGTGTGGGAGCGTCAAGTTAGGTTTAGAGTAGGAGCCTTGAGGAGAAATGTAATTTCCCATTAAATATTTAAAATACCCATTTCTTAAGTGACTCCCAGCATTTTCCATTGAGAATATCCAAAAGCTCGTTGTTGAGAATGCTCTTATTAAGTGTGGCCACGTGAGGTCAAGGCTGACGTGAGGAGCGACCGTGGATGCTGTGGTCACCGCTCTAGGTGTGTCTGCCGGTTATTGGGATGGTGTTCCAGAGGAGGGGTGGATTTGCAGCACTTACACTTAGATTCATTGGGAATAATCCATTTACACAAACCAAGCACCACATTTGTCATTGAAAAAATAGCTGTTTTCATATGAAAGATCAGCTAAATTAGGAGGTTCAGAAAGTAAGAAATAATTTTAGTTTTTTTATATTATCTTTGGGAGAGAATTTGTGTAAGAGTTAAAGTTCAGAAGACAA
This sequence comes from Tragelaphus eurycerus, assembly GCA_935064755.1. Taxonomy (NCBI): domain Eukaryota; kingdom Metazoa; phylum Chordata; class Mammalia; order Artiodactyla; family Bovidae; genus Tragelaphus; species Tragelaphus eurycerus. Next base: position 24,338,319 of record CAKXYN010000023.1, read on the forward strand.
GTGCATCTGCTTTGATTTCTTTCTTAAGAATAATGAAGAAATGAGACAGTCTAGTGAAGTAGTATTTGTATTGGAGGCTGTTTGATGTCACATTACCCTTCAGTTCCTCACTGTACACTTATCAATTAGAAGGAGATTTAATCCAGTTTACTTTATGTATAAGTCAATTTCTCTGTGAGCCAATATCTCTAAAGGCTTTTCTACTCCTAAAATTCAATGTGATCTCTGTGGATCACAGAGTTTTCCCTTCCGTTTTCCCTTCTGTTGGTTGAAGGTTTTGCTTTCCTGACTTTTTTTTTTTTTTTTTTTGAAAGGTTAAAATGGGTTACAAGGCTGTTGGGCATTTGAAAAAGAGCCTAGTCTTGTGTGTTTAGTTGTGGTATAAAGTGATGCTACAAATCCTTTACTTCAGAGTGTTTGATGGAGAGGTATCTGGGATCAAACCTGTATTTCTCCCTTCTGCCCTTGATGTCATCCTAGCCATACGTCACATCTCACCATTCAGGCTTCCTCACGGCCCTGTCTCCTCCTCTCTGTGGCTCAGGCCCGTGCACAGTTTAAGGCTCTGTATCTCTCCCTCGGGCCAAACCACCTCTTTCCCAGAAGAGCCCTGGACCCCCTGGGCCTGTGCCCACACGTAGATGGGAGACCTTTACTGCCCTGGTTCCTGGTGTAGTAGCTACACTGTGCTGTCTTGTCCCTTATTTAAAATTACATGTGTGATTAAGTGCATTTTATTATATTCTGCTGAGAAAATCATTGCCAGCTGCTCCACTGTCTCCTTTTAAACACAGAACAAAGCCCCATGTGACATGTTTCACTTTCGCCTTGGCTGCTCGGAAGCTCTGTTGGGTCTGCCCTGTCCACGTGGCTATCCCTTCTCAGTCCAGGACATCTGTGAAGAGGAACCATATGATTACTGTTGTGTCCACCCATCCTGCCCAACTCCATCTCCTTCCGCATGTTTGACTGCCTTAGGCGCTTGGTTAATTCACCTTCCTCCACTCACACTGCCATTGTTATGCTTGAAAGGTTTTTCTAGATCAGCTAATATTCACACTTGTTAGAATCCTTTTTAAAACCTGTTGCATTCTCATTTCTCAGAATTATTGTTCTGTTTCTTTTATGTGTCATGCAATCTGATGGCCTGAAACCCGGTACAGAAAACTGTGGTGTTTGGTTACACCATTTTCGTCTTCTTTTTGAGAAACTCATTATTATAGTACAATGGGTATTTGTTGTCCCTAATTTCATTAGACGGTGGAGACTAGGTAGGAATAACCTACAATTTCAGTTTGAGAGATAGCTTTATTACTTACATCCTCCAACATTTGGAGTAATCGTTTCACTAAATCTTCTTGGCAAACTCTAGTATAAATTTCCTGGGGGATAGGGTGGAAAAGAACAGGATACTAACCTAAAAGTGTTAGTTGCTCAGTCGTGTCAGACTCTTTACAACCACATGGACTGTAGGCCACCAGGCTCCTCTGTCCATGGAATTCTCCAGGAAAGAATGCTGGAGTGGGAAGTCTTTCCCTCCTCCAGGGGATCTTCCCGACCCAGGGGTCAAACCCAGGTCTCCCACATTGCAGGCAGATTCTTTACTCTCTGAGCCACCAGGGAAGCCCTAAAGTTTCCAATCCAAAGTAAAGATGGCTAAAGCTTAATCCTTTGAAGTGAGAATATGTGTATATTTTAACGATTTGCTTTATCTTTACATTTTTAGTCCTAGATTTAATACTGCTGCACTCCTTGTCCAGCTTTTAACTTCAGCTGATTGAGCTCACTGTCTATTTGGCTGAGAAAATAAACGTTCTGGGTGGAGCCATTGGTTCTCCCGTCCCCACAAGTTGTTCCCTTTCCTGGAGCCTGGCTGTGCTTGGGCCTCTCTGGCCGTGACTCAGGACATTCCCCAGAATCACACCCTCTCCTTCTGCATCATCACGTTTCCTCTACGGAAACAGAAACAGGAAAATATCTCCTTGGCCACAACCCACTTTTCTGTCACCTTTTATACTAAAAGTCCTCAAAAAAGTAGATCCTCCAAAAAATAAAAGTGAGGGCTGAGTAGCAAGGTTCTTAGCTGTATTTCAACACTCCTTACCCACTGCTGTATAGGATTCAGTTCAACCTGAGTCACTCAGCAAGTGTTTTATAGAGAAAGGACATTAGCACTGGGTGGTAACATCCATTAGAGGATGTACAGACAAGTAGTGGCTGTCTAGTCACTCAGTCGGAGAAGGCAATGGCACCCCACTCCAGCACTCTTGCCTGGAAAATCCTATGGAAGGAGGAGCCTGGTAGGTTGCAGTCCATGGGGTCGCTGAGAATTGGACACGACTGAGCGACTTCACTTTGACTTCTCACTTTCATGCATTGGAGAAGGAAATGGCAACCCACGCCAGTGTTCTTGCCTGGAGAATCCCAGGGACGGGGGAGCCCGGTGGGCTGCCGTCTATGGGGTCGCACAGAGTCGGACACGACTGAAGTGACTTAGCAGCAGCAGTCACTCAGTCGTGTCTGACTCTTTGTGACCCTGTGGACTGTAGCCTGACAGGCTCCTCTGTCCATGGGATTTCCCAGGCAAGAATACTGGATTGGACTGCCATTTCCTTCTCCAGAGGATCTTCCCAACACAGGAATCAAACCCACGTCTCTCACATGGCTGGTGGATTCTTACCACTGAACCACCAGGAAAGCCCAGAAAAGTCAGACAGAGTCAAATGCCAGCAGACAGTACTTTCTCTTCCTCACATTGCCCTCCCCGTGGGTTGTACTGTCTGGGGCAAAGTCGAAGGGCCTTGTCTGGATGTGAGGGGGGCTGGAGGAGATGACTATGTTAGCTGACACATTGCTCCCGGGACCAGAGTCAGGGCTCATGAGCCAGAAGGGATCTAATCACAGACGCTGGCACCTGCAGTGTCTGTCCTGGTGGCTTATGGCCAGTGAGGAACCTCATGAGAATGAGCATCTATGACCATGCTCTGCTGTGGTCTCGTGTTAGAACAAACCTTATTCACTGCTCAGATAATTTCCTGTTCACAGGGATATTTCCCATTTCATTTTGTCCTCATGGAAACAATTCTACATTTATTCTTGGCAGAGTAAAATTTTCAAGGAAGACTTGAAATAAATGAGGAGTTATTCATGCTGCTAGTTAGCAGACCAACAGTTTATTTTAGACAATCTAAGCTCTGAAATGAAAATAAAATGTGATTATTTCACAGCATTATGGTCAGGATGTACCAAAATAAGACTCAGAGGTGCTCACTGTTGTCTTTATGTTTATTCATTCACAAGACACACTTTAATTCAACATTTCTTGTGGGCGGTCACTACTACAGCCAGTCGGGGATGCAGCATAAACAAGCTGTGTCCTCACACAGGTGTTCTCACACCCCAAATCACTGATAAGGCGATGAACAAGTAGACTAGGGAGGTCATTTCAGGTAAAATGATAAAATGAAGACCAAAAAGGGTAAGACAATCAGGGATGATCTCTGCAGAAGGGATTTTGAGCTGTGAACATTTTCTCTTGTGACCAATTCTCCAAATATCCAAGTTACAAGTAAGATATTCTTGGCAAATATACAATTACTTTCTGAGGAAAAGCATTAATTTTGTTGTAGGTTCCCTTTATCCTAGAGGCAATAATATGGACTAATTCATAGGTTTCTCGTCCCCAACAGAGGGTTCTCTAATTCACCCTTGAGTCAGCCCATTAAACTTCATCAGACAACATTTGCCAAGAAAAGTTGAATTCTGTGCATTTTTATTGCATGCTCTCCTTGACTTTCTTTGTTACATCCTTGCTGTGGTTCTTAATGAAGTAACTCTTCTCTGAGAGCCACGGTCATGCCTCTCCTTACAGATTCTACAGGAGAGGGTCACCCCACCCATCCGGGCTCTGGAGAGATACAGGCAGTGATAAATATTTAAAGTAGCACTTCACACCTTAATTGAATCAAGTGCATTAAAATAGCCCTGACAAAAATACTCCTGTAGCCTTCACTGGAACTCTGTCCCCACGGAGCTACATCTGGGCCGGCTGGTGGGGGAACTGGCAAGTGGCCTGTTTAAGGTGCCAGCCCTTGGTGCCAGTGGCCTAGGAAGTGTGTCATGAGGCACGATTTCGAGAAAAGTCTCTTTATACTCTGTGCTTCTTTCTTTTCTCATAGATTCTTTTTTGTTTTCACATAAACATACTTTTACTGGGCTGTGGTATACAGGATCCTGTTGTCATTGTGTGTGTGTGTGTTAATCACTCAGATGTGGCCAACTTTTTGTGACCCCCATTGACTGTAGCCCACCAGTCTCCTCTGTCCATGGGATTTTCCAGGCAAGAATACTGGAATGGGTTGCCATGCTCTCCTCAAGGTGATCTTCCTGACCCAGGGATGGAATCCATGACTCCTGCATTGTATGCAGATTCTTTACCATCTGAGCTGCCAGGGAAGCCCACTGTCATTAACTGGGGTAAAAAGATTTTTTATATCATTCATAATCTCTAGGTTTTGTTTTCATGTCAGTTCTGTTATTGTCGTCTCAATTTTACACAGCTGCAAAAGATGAAAAATATTGTTTTTTAGGATGCATCTTTGGTGGTGTCTGTTGAGGGTCTTAGAAACACAGACCCCCCCCCCCCACACACACACACACATGCACCTTTACATACGCTAGAAGTTTGCCACAACACATCCAAGGTTATCGTGAAACATTTTGCTGCTTGTATGTCAAAGCAAGAGGTGAGACTGTTTAAACGTTATTGCCATCTCCCAGAACCCTAGACATGCTACTGTAATCATGTCTAGCTTGAGTTTCCTGAACAATTTAAATTAAACATTCTAAAATGAAAGTATTTATTTAACTTGTCTCAGATATGTGTACCTTTACCAAAGTCATCATTCTACAAGATGCTTTTTTTATAGTCTGTAGTCTAGAAGATTCTTAAGCAAATGTTTTTACATTTAAAAAAAGAGAGGAAAAAAACAAGAAGCACTGCCTCCAGTTTCATATGCCTGCATGCATGCTCAGTCACTTAAGTCGTATCCAGTTTTTGCAACATCATGGACTGTAGCCCACAAGACTCCTCTGTGCATGGGATTCCCCAGGCAAGAATCCTGGAGTGCGTTGTCATTTCCTCCTCCAGGGGATTTCCCTGACCCAGGGGTCTAACCCACATCTCCTGCATTAGCAGGCGGGTTCTTTACCCACTGAGTCACCTGGGAAGCCCCAGGTTAATTTAAAACAACTCAAATGACTTGTGCTCCCAAACCCTTTGGAAAGGATTGGGAGCCTAGACATTAAGGCTACTGGCCTTAATGTAAAGGCCACTACATTAAGTAAAGTGGCTGTTTCAGCTGCTTTCCCAGGAAACATTCCCAGGCAGTGAGTGCCTGCAAGGAATGGATGTTGTTTTTATCATTTCATGTCAGAATTCCTCCTTCTGATGTTGAAGGTTTGGTGTTTTGAAAGGAAACAAACAATATTCTTAAAATAAGTTGTCAGCATCTTGTTTTGTACAGCTGACAAGAAGGGTGACATGAGGGTGTAGCTGAAGACACTTGAAGATAACTTGTCATTTTCAGAGACCAGACAGAGCCCTCAGTGTCCTTTTCAGACGAATTTCAGACAGGCTTATTTTTGTTTTCAGGTAAATCGTCAAGGGGTTAAAAAAAATGTTCAACTCTGTTTAGAGTTCATGTAGAAGCTGCATAAACCATTATTTGAAAGAAACTGCATCAGTTCTTATCTGCATGAAAACAGGACTTTTGGCACAAAATTATCACACCATTTACATTTTATTTGAATGAATTTACATAGTGAATAAAAAGAAGTAGGTGTATTTGTTAACACAGAAATATTTAAAGATGACAACATTGGGACTACAGGATGTAAACCTCCTTTTAAGCCAGGGTCCGGGATTAGACATGTTTTTTCTAAATGAGCAGAACACAGACTCAGGAAGACTTGATCTACGTCTGTGCCGTGAAACAGACAAAGGTGATGGCCTTGAGAGGTACTGATTATTCTTTACACAGAGAGCCAGGCACTGTAGAGTGTCAGCCCCCAACCCTGGTGCTCCAGGTAGGTTGCTGGATCTGAATTGCCAGCATCACAGTCAAGAGTCAAAAGCAGAGGAGTACCTGCCACTCCAGGGGGAGGGGTTGGATAAACCTAAGGTGTCTGGGTGCTCATCATGGAAACTTCCAGCACCACTCAGCCTCTGTTTGTGGTTTGTCTGGAACAGTTTTGCAAACTCAAGAATTGTTGTTGTTCAGTCGCTATTTTCGTGTCTGACTCCTTGCAGCCCCATAGACCACAGCACACCAGGCTCCCCTGTCCTTCACTATCTCTCAGAGTTTGCTCAGATTCATGTCCATTGAGTCAGTGATGCCATCCAACCATCTCATCCTGTCGCTCCCTTCTCCTCCTGCCCTCAATCTTTCCTAGCATCAGGGTCTTTTCCAATGAATCGGCTCTTCACATCAGGTGATGGTGGACGTCATTTCAGATCCGTTCTCTGCTCTTCACATCTGTTCCCCTGTGTGTGGTCACACCTTGCTCACCAGTTCCATCTGGAGACTCACACCTCTTATTTCCAGGAGCCCCTAAGCAGTTTCTTCAGTCGCCGTCTTTTCTCTTTGCTCCGCTTGTTTTCCTGTCATGATGCTCAATCTTCTATCTTCAGCACTTTCTCTCTTGTTCTCTTGCTTGGAGTAGTTCTCGACTTTGTCTTCCATCCCTTTGATTTTTTTTTTTTTTTTAACTATACTACGATTTTTTTTTTCTCCAGTTTCTGAGAACATGTCCTTGTTCTCTGTTTCTCTGTTGCAGCCTGTTCTTATTTGAAGGCTGCATGTCTTTTCTTAACTCTCAGTATCTGAGGCTGTGATTTTCCTGCTCCCTTGCGTGTTGGTTTGTCATCCAATTAGGTTGGCCGGCTTCTCTCTCCCGTGTGAGACATTTCTCAAATTGTGACCATCTTTCTCCAAGTTCCTTCTTGAGGACGAGGCACCTGCAGTCCCTGCCTGCGTGCTCGGAGCCTGCCAGCTGGTGGGGCTCAGGGGCAGTGGTCAGGAGGGACCCGGCCGACGCCAAGGAGTCGACATCACCACCAGGGGTCTCCCAACAGAGACTTGCTTCCAGCTGTGTCCTGGTGGGTATTTGCCACATCACTCTCTGAAGACTCCTGGCTCCCACTTTACCCATTTTTCAGCCTCGAAACTGTGAGGACCACTCTGATCCTCTGTCATTTTTTTTTCTTGTCCTTTGTCTTTATGCATTTATAGCCTTTATTCATTTATTAATTATTTTAGTATCGAGAGAAAGGATTGATTATCAAGAACAAATGATAAATTCAGTTTTCCAGTCTGCCATTTTTTCCCTAATTTATTTTTAAAACTTTATTTATCCCCAAATAATAATTCCGCTAATAGCATATGACTTAATTTCTAACTCTCTTCAGTTGTTCTGCCTCGTTATACCTGTACCTTCCTCTTAATATACATACAAAATATAAGATTTTCTACAGTGAATCTTTGTCTGGTTTGGCTCTGTAAATTTTATGATAATGGCTGATTAAAGTACTGTGTTCAAAAGGATCCTCAAAGGCATGGTCTTAATTTTATATGCACAGAACTTCTGAATTTACTGTTGCCTTCAGTTAGAACTTTCACCCTGACAAGAGAGCCCCTTAATGAAATGCGCGCACATTTATCTGGTTCTTCTGTCACTTGATCTGTCATTTGCTTTGACTTCATGTTACCACATAGTGAAACTGAGCTGGGTAAGAATTTAAAAATAAGCTTGTGGATGTATTTTTACTTTGGTAAGTAAAAGGAAAAAGAGGATCCGACTTTAGATAACACTTTTAATTCTCAAAATGACATGATTAATGACCCAATTTAGTAAAAGCATTGATAATGTAAGAAAGATCAGCCCTGGGTCTTAAAATCACTTCTATCCATTATTATAAAATTCTCAAAGGTTAATATATATGTCTGATTTTACTGAACTGGGAAATAATTATATGAGAATTCTATGGGGTTTTTTTTTTCTGTCTTTAAGCAAGAAGACTGTATATGAAGTACTTAGCTTTATAGTAATTAGAATGTTGATTTTCCAAAGATGTTATATTATTTGGCATCTTAAGGATTTTATGAAGTATAACATTCCAAACTACATAAATTAAAAATATTGTAGAAACCGTATCTTTACTGCTTTATTTTTACGGATTTTATTAAGTGCAAAAACATACAGGCACACACATACTCACACTTACCACTGCAGTTGTTATTCATAATTTGTTACAGAAAATAAGAATATAAGCTATCTGAATGCTTCTCTCCACCTTGGTACATAGAGCTGTTAAAGCTCCCCTTGTAGAACATGAACCACCAGTAAGAAACTTATAAATCAGAAATCTGAAATAAAGCCTTTAGTTATGAAAATACTAAGCCAGGTATGGTGGGTTTTAATTATCCCTTTGTCTCAATTATTCCCATTTTGATGAAATAATAAATACAGCATCATATTCCAGTTCCTGTTATTACAGATCTGTGCCCACACATGTCAGATTTAATATTCATTTGCCTGCCTTTATGTGGGGCCAGATGGAGAGGTATATTGGCTATTTATAAGAACTAGCTAGCTGTTATTACTGAATTTTCCAAATTACTTCAACAATAATAGTGGGTGTGTTGAGGGTGGTTTAGGATTGCATTAGAAATGCCAGAACAGAAATCCAAAATAAATAACATGATACCACATATCTACAAATGATGGGACTGATGACTCAGACAGACACGTGGCATTGACCTCAGTTATAATAATAGACTCTCCAAAAGGTGAGGGTGTGAAGGAGAACAAACAACTCTGCAGGTAATAAATGGACTTGGATCTTGGGGGCCTGTTATAGAACACTGTGAGCATCAATTATGTAGTAAATGCCAAAATGAATTTCAGAGGATACAGCAATCCCAGTCCTGGTTAAATGCCCAACAGAAACATGGGTATAAATGCACTGAAAGTCACGTGCCAGAATGTGTGTAGTAGCACACTGAGAGCAGCTCAAGCCTGAATCTTCCCAAATGCCTATCAGTTGCCAGTGATGCTCTGCACCTTGTTTACAGAGTGGGAGCCCCGCGGGAAGGAGAAGGAGCAGACTAACCACGCAGCAACATGGATGTGACTCATGGACCAGTGGGAACCGAGACTTCTGAGCCAAACACCAAGGGCAAACCCTGAAAAGTTCCTTTAATCAAAGGGGCAAAAGCAGGCAAAATGGACCACTCCAGAAAGCTCCACACTGTGTCACCCCTGGGTGATGCTCTATTTCTTCACCTGATGCTCCTGGCCAGCATGTGTTCAGTCTGTGAAAGCAGCTAATAATCTTGGTGTTCTGTGTATAAAGTCTACCATGAATAGAAACAAGTTCAGGAACAATTGCTTCAAAAGTATCAGAGGTAGCCCTCCTGGCTGACATCTCTCCCGTGTTTCTACAAGCCTAACCCTCTGTGTTTGGTGGGTCTCACGAGAGTGTGACATGAAACCAGTCTAGAGAACTCTCCATGGAAATCTGACGTTTCCAGGAGCAACAGCTGCAGCCCAGCCCCCAGGCTCGGGAACCAACGCCAGGATCAGTTGGCCAGTCCCGCAGGCACCCCTCACTGACGTCCAGGTGCAGCTAGCCGGTTTTTCAGTTCTCACTGGAGTTTCAGAGTTCACAGGACTCATCTTAGGTTTTAATTGCATGGCTCTCTCACAGAGTAAAAGTGAATGAACAAGCAAAGCAATATGTGGAAATTTCCCTGAGTTAGGAATTAGGAGACTGGCTTTTCTGCCCTGAATGCTGCGTTCATTTCCCAGCCATTGGCTTTTTCTTGATCTTTTCACTTACCTTTGGTTCGAGGGGAGAGACAACTTCTCCTGTGAGACAACAGGTCTGGCAGAGAGACAAATTGGGAGAATGAACACTCACCTTAAGTTCCTTACAGTAGGATTTATATTTGATGAAAATCCAGTTTTATCCTGGAATTAAGCCTCATGGCATCTACCTCCCACACACGTGAAAGAGGCGTAGAGTCTGCTGTCAGATGGAAGTTGGCCTGACTTCCAGGCTTTTCACATCTCAAGGGATGCTGGGGTCTTAGGAAGAATGAAATAGCAGGACCACTCACCTGAGCCTCTCAAGGTGACCCACGCGCACTGACACGCCCTCTCTCATCCCCACCGCCTGGGCCTTTGTCTGAGGATTCTCTGCTGATGATTCACCAGCACTAAAGCATCTTTTGAAAGAGAACAAAGAGGCAGGCTTTGTGAAGCAGCAACATGTCACATCCAAGCACAGGAGTGTCCGCTGCCCTTGGCCAGCCCCCTCCTGCTCCCACACCCTCCACCGACCTGGCCCTCGAAGGAAGGAGATGAATGTATGGTGTTAACTAAGCAGTGTGAGAAAGTGTGTATGGGGAGCCATGTATGGGTGGTCCTGTGAGGGTCTCCAGCTGATCCTAGAGTGTCAAGAAAAGTTTCCCCAAAAGATACCTTCCTGGGTCCTGAAGGATGAGTAAGCGTCAACCAAGCAGACACAGGAAGAAGGGATATTCTAGCTGAGATACAGAACATGCATGTGGGTGTGCACGTGTGTGGGTGTGTGATTGCACGTAATTTTAATCTTGCATACCTCAAGTCTGGACTTGGGTGGTGATGATGGGGGATGACGGGGACACAAGAGGCTGAAGAGTGGCGGGAGCCGATCCTGTGATCCTAAACCTTCCAGCCTGTCCTGGCTGCAGGCCTTCTCAGCCTCTCAGGTACAAGGCTGCTAGTTCGGATGTTTCATCTTGCCTTCATGTATGAGCTGGTTCAGCCAGACTGGTGTCTCTCCTCCAGTTCCCAGGCTGGAGGCTGACTGTGTCTGTCACTAGCACGTCTGATGGAGTGAGAGGAAGGGCTGGCTCCTCCTTGTCCTGTTACGAGAACAGAATATTAGACCTTCTCTCTGTGAGCTCATCCTTCAGCTGGTCCAGGCTGTGGCATCAAGAACACATCTTTTCTAACAGTTGTAACTGTGGTTTTGTTGCTGCTAATCCACTGAGAAATTTTTGAATGACGTTTCAACATTGGGTTTCTGTTGTGTGCCAACATTTTTGACATATGACGCTGAATTTAATTATCATAACACACATTTTATAAGACCTGATCTCCATCTCAGAGCTGAGGAAACCATGGTTGAGTTTGGGGGGTTGGCCATCTCCCTGGTTATGCGTGAGGCTGTTTCATGGACTCTGTGCTCCTCTCTCCATACTTCTCCACCATGAGGACTCCACTGCCCTGTCCTGAGCACCTCCCAGAGGCCCCGCCTCCTGCACCATCACATTGGATGTCAGGATGTCAACATATAAACTGGGGTGGACGATGATGCAAACATTCAGACCACAGCATGGACTAATTGTTTATTCCAGAAACGTTATTGAAATACTACTGTGCCCGGGTAATATGGTGAGAGCTGCAAGAAGTGATAAAGGATATCTAAGACTCTCAATGACCTTGTTGTCTAATAAGGTTGAAAATACAGGAAACATATGAATGCAGGTGATTTAATGCAAAGCAGAGAATGATGAGCATCTCAAAATAAGCACAGATGAGTACTTAGGGTTTCAGGGGAGGGAGAGATTAATTTGTGGTGCAGTTGACACAGAAAGCTTTCCAGAGGAAGTGATGCTTATGCTGTAAAGTGGGAGAAGTCAGCCAAGTGAACCTGTGGGGGGAGGTAGGAGGAGAGGCGGGGCGAGGGGGAGATGGTTTCTTTGTCGAGGAACCCCTCAAGTTCCCTCAGCAAGGCTAGATCCAAACATAAGCATCGCCTCTCTCCACTGCTTTATAGTCATTGGACATGGGTATTTATCTTGTGTGTGTGTGGTGTGTGCAACCGTTCATTGCACCTCCAATGCCTGGAACAGTTCTTGGCATCTGGTAGGCCTCAGTTAGTATTTGGGGGAGGAAGAAGGAGAGAAGAAAGGGGGAAGGGATCTGAACTTGAATTTGGTCCTCATCTCCAAGTAGGCAGACGGTGGCTCCTACAGAGTTGATCAAAATGTGAGCCAGATGGTGCCTGCTATACTTAGCTTAAGTGTACACTGGAGCAATTTTAAAACACCTTGCTTCCTATTTACTATTATCTGGATGTTAAATATCCAGTTTTGGGAAACAGTAATTATAATGTTGAACTCAAGTCGTCTCTGAGTTGCCTGTGATTGGTAGGACAGAAAAGGAAAACTGCCCAGGAGTGGCACACAGGAATGCGGTGGTTTTGTGCTCTTGAAACAGGTGACGCAGTGGGTATCTCTAAGAAGTCCTTTTGCTTTCCTCTTGTTTGTGTTTACCAAATAAGGACACACAGTCATCAGAGGACTCGGAGGAGCCTGTGAGAGTCACTGTCATAGGCTCACTTGTGATTCCTCCACTGTTCTGGAAGTGAGATCAGATCAGATCAGATCATTTGCTCAGTCATGTCCGACTCTTTGCGACCCCATGAATCACAGCACGCCAGACCTCCCTGTCCATCACCAACTCCCGAAGTTCACTGAGACTCACATCCATCGAGTCAGTGATGCCATCCAGCTATCTCATCCTCTGTCGTCCCCTTCTCCTCCTGCCCCCAATCCCTCCCAGCATCAGAGTCTTCTCCAATGAGTCAACTCTTTGCATGAGGTGGCCAAAATACTGGAGTTTCAGCTTTAGCATCATTCCTTCCAAAGAAATCCCAGGGCTGATCTCCTTCAGAATGGACTGGTTGGATCTCCTTGCAGTCCAAGGGACTCTCAAGAGTCTTCTCCAACACCACAGTTCAAAAGCATCAATTCTTCGGCGCTCAGCCTTCTTCACAGTCCAGCTCTCACATCCATACATGACCACAGGAAAGACCATAGCCTTGACTAGACAAACCTTTGTTGGCAAAGTAATGCCTCTGCTTTTGAATATGCTATCTAGGTTGGTCATAACTTTCCTTCCAAGTGAAGTGAACTTTCCTTCTGGAAGTGAAGTGTTCCCTAAATACAAGTTGTTACTCCTTGGTCTTCATTTGCTTTTTTTTTTTTTCACACATTCCTCCAGTTATACCTGTGTCATAGCTTTATTGTAAATGCAACCAAGCTCTGTCGGTGTTTGTGGTCACACAATAATAACTTTTTTTTTTAACCTATTTTGAACTCACTTTCTTTTTTGAGCCTTTGTTCTATCACAGTTTCTGAAAACAAAGAAAGCAGTGCCCATATCAGTGTATGAATGTGTTAGCCTTTAATTCTAATCAGATAAAATTCAGACATGTACAAAACACGAGAGAATAGTTTTTGTTCCACCAAAGATTCCTGTCCATCTTCTTTGTTTTGTTATCAGCATATCCAGTCTTATAAAGTATTTTCTCATAATTTTCTTTCCTGAAATTGCTTTTTGGGAACTATCGAGTGAAAAGATGCAATATACAAACAAATTGAATTAAACATGAAAGACAGATGATTCGGGCTCCGTTCTTCTGGTGTGCTGGGGAGTTAACCAGGCACAGTTCATTAACACTAATGGAAAAATTCATCATTTACCATGAGCTTCTCTAGACATCGTAGGGCAATTTCTTTCCTTAATTTGCTATATAATTTGATTACTTCTAAATGTACTAAGATTCAAAAAGGAGGTATTTTATCAATCATGCATCTTAAAGATTACTTCTCATTAATTTAAATATGAATTTCTTTGAGAAGAGACTTCCTATCCCCAAACCAATTATTTTCTATAAATATATCCGTGATTTCCTAGGCACTATAGCTTTCTTTATGTTTCTGGATAATAAAAGCATATACTTGCCATAGTTTAACTATAACTTACATTCTCTTTATGTTTTAAGTATGGCTCAAGATTCAGAAAACAATAAATTGTTTTTCTTAATTTGACTCAGAAGTCTCTATGGAGTAGAGATTTGGGACTTCCCTGGTGGTTCGGTGATTAAGAATCTGCCTGCCAATGCAGGGGATATGGGTTTGATCCCTGCTCTGGGAAGATCCCACATGTAGGGCAACCAAGTCCACATGCCACAACTAAAGCGTAGCCCCTGCTTGCCACAGCCAGAGAAAGCAAAGCAGCGACAATGATATGTGTACGTGCGTAGAAATGGACTCACAAATGTGCTGATGTCACATATTGGAGATAATGTTTATTTGCTCTATTGCCAAAAGATTAAATTTGAAACCATAGGGGTCTCGAGCCTAATTAGGATTAGAGGTTTCCCTCTAGAAGCAGAGACACTCCCAGCCTGCAAAGGACTTCGTAAATACTGAGCAATCATACTTCACCACCTTCAAATCTTCTCTTTGGACTTAAAGTAAAAATTCGCATTAGGACACGTCTTAGCTCTGCAGCCCAATGCCCAAGAGGGTCACCCTTCCATCTTAGTGAGCATGCAAACTGGTTCTGGATACAGATTCCGTTAGTGATGGTGCCCGTGGGTACCAGGAAGGTTCACTGGCCTCTGCTTGTCTTTTCTTTTGCATGCTAAGTCGCTTCAGTTGTGTCTGACTCTGTGACCCTGTGGACTGTAGCCCACCAGGCTCCTCTCTCCATGGGAGTCTTCAGGCAAAAACTGGAGTGGGTTGCTGTGCCCTCCTCCAAGGGATCTTCCTGACCCAGGGATTGAACCCACATCTCTTGCTTCTCCTTCACTGGCAGGTGGATTCTTTATCCCTAGGGGCACCTTTCTTCTCTTTGCTTCAGTGGGAAAATAAAATGTTAGAAAGAGGCAACAGCAAAGTATATGAAAAAGGAACGAAAATCTCCGCATTTCTAAAGAAAACGAGAAAGTAGGGAGAAGGCAATCTGTTGGAGACCCTCTTGTGTTGAAGGCTGACTGGTCCAGGTGTCTTCTGGGCACACAGTGGCTTCTGGGAGCCGTGAGGTCAGTGAAAGAATGGACCATGCTTGTGTGTATTTGCATTTGTGCATTTGTCAACCAGGGAATCCATGACTTTTAGTAGATTCTCAAATAGGATTTCGACTCCAAAGAGGCTCTGGAATAATATTTGTTAATCCTTCAGGAATGATTAGGTGGCACAGTGGCACAGTGGTAAAGAATTTGCCTGCCAATGCAGAAGCCACAGGAGACATGGGTTTGATCCCTGGGTGGGGACGATCCTCTGGAGAAGGAAATGGCAACCCACTCCAGTATTCTTGCCTGGAGAATCCCACAGACAAAGGAGCCTGGCAGGCTACAGTCCATGGGGTCACAGAGAGTGGGGCACGACTGAGCACGCATGCACAGCATCAATCAGAAAGGACCTGCACAGGAGAGAGAGCCTCAGAGAAAGAGGCTGGCAGGAGGCGGCTTACCGAGACAGAGAGATACAAGACCCTGGACAGTCATTGTGACGGTGACCACACTCCTCTATGGTGCATGGACACACTCGCATCAGTGACGCTTGCACACGTGATGTACACAATAAAACCAGAAGGAAACGGGGGAAATGTTGATGGTTTGCTCTGGGAAACCATCTACTAACATTCTATACTAGAAAGTTTATAATTTATAAATTATATGTAGTTTTTCTAAAAACAGAAACCTCAGTATATAGCTTACAAGCTAAAATAAGGACAAGTAAAACCTTGTTCAGGCCCTAAGGTAGTAAAATTTCTCATAGTTTTCATGGTCTGAATATATAAGTAAACCTTGCATGTGCATTAAATTGCATTAAATTTGCATTAAATTTGAAACCATAGGGGTCTCGAGCCTAATTAGGATTAGAGGTTTCCCTCCAGAGGCAGAGACACTCCCAGTCTGCAAAGGACTTCATAAATACTGAGCAATCATACTTCACCACCTTCAAATCTTCTCTTTGGACTTAAAGTAAAAATTCACATTAGGACATGTCTTAGCTCTGCAGCCCAACGCCCAAGAGGGTCACCCTTCCATCCTAGTGAGCATGGATGGGGCAGAAATTGAAGTAAAGAATCAACATATTTAAGATTTCACTGCTGAACTGGTTAAATTTAATCAGACAATCGAGATTTAAACCATTTAAAAAATCCAACAAAGTGAACATTTAGAACCCTGAAACTTCCAAAGAACATCCACCTTGAGGGTGAAGTCATGGGTCGATTTCATCTTTCCTGTCAAGTGCTGCTTTAAATAGTGGCCCATCGCTGGTCTAGATAGAAATGGGGCCTCTTATCAGAGAGAAGCTGACGTATGATACCACTGAGAAGAGTGTGTGGTTTTGACTAAAAAGAAACCCTGAGTTACCTCTACTAGTTTCCTTCCTCCAGAACATCTCTGCCTTCAACTATCTGGACACACACATCTGCACAGACTCACGGTCCCTTGAAAGCCTCAGCGTGCCAAACACAGGAGGTGGCAGGCCGGAGTGGCCGTGCTTCCCCAGAAAGCTCAGCTCCAGGAGGGAAGGGAAGAAAGCAGCCAGCACAGCCTTGCTCCCTCCCGCCTCTGCAAATGGCCCACCTGCCCTGAAACCTCGACTCTGCTTCACTCAGTTTTCAGGATGGGGTCACTGTCAGTCAGTGCCTCTAGCTCTGAGATCAGGTCCTAGAGAGTCACACGGAGCACGGTGGATGGGCCTGAATAGTCTATGCTCTTGCAAATTGGTCCTAGTTTCAGCTTTCTCGGATTGCACAGCTAACGCATCCGGAGCTTAAAATGCCAGCTTATCTAGGCAGATTTGCCAACAAACACACACAACTGGAACATTTCTATTGAAACTATTTTTGTACGGGCAAGTTTTAAAAGATGGTAATTAGCAAACTTAAAGACAAAAGAAAACTTTTTCTGCCTTTTCAAATACTGTCTACCTGCAGTACCAAGCCAGAGCCCCATCTCCTGACTGGAGCCCCCTCCACCCCCACGCCACCCCAGCCACATCTCTCGTGTCTAAAGGACGCTCTTCTGTGTGAAATCGCACAGCCTCCCATTACCGAGAGGCTCTTACGAAATCTGTCCCCGCTGCTGCAACTGGAGGCCAGGGACCACTCATCTGCTCCTGGGGTGCCTGGCTTAGCGAGGGTAACATGGGAAGCTGAGACCCTCACCCAATGTCCTGGCATGTGGTGGAATTTACCCTCTGAGTGGCTGTCTCTGCTCATCTGCAGAAGGAGACCAAGGGGTCCCTCAGTCCTGCTGTTTAAAACACTGGAAACAGAGAACATGATCTTAGCCCCACCTGTGGCATCTCATCACACCCAGAGGGTTAGGCTTCAGGGTTTGATGCCCAGATTGAAGCCTCTGAGCCCCACGGGCTGGTTTTCTACAGTCTGCATCAGAACCAGCTTCCTTCTGCTGCTGCTGCTGCTGCTCTGGTCCAGACCCCTGGCCTGCCTGCCATCAGCTCCCACCACCCATCCCGTCCCTCAGTCTGCTCCTCTTTTGGCCAGAGCTGCCAGTATGACCTTCCCGACCTTTAACCTTTCTTTCCCAATTTAGGAACCTCTAGCATCTCTGGAGGAGAAGGCAATGGCACCCCGCTCCAGTACTCTCGCCTGGAAAATCCCAAGGACGGAGGAGCCTGGTAGGCTGCAGTCCATGGAGTCGCTAAGAGTCGGACACGACTGAGCGACTTGACTTTCACTTTTCATTTTCATGCATTGGAGAAGGAAATGGCAACCCACTCCAGTGTTCTTGCCTGGAGAATCCCAGGGACGGCGGGGCCACCAGGCTGCCATCTGTGGGGTCGCACAGAGTTGGACACGACTGAAGCGACTTAGCAGCAGCAGCAGCAGCATCTCTGGAAAGTTGAACCTCTTGGGGCTCCCCCATGGTGAGAAAGCGTCTCTGCCCTGTTTCCTGGCCCAGTGGTCTTCTCCCAGGATCTTTCATCTCTCTGTCTCCACGCCTGAGACTGATGAGGCCAGACCTATTTCAAGAACCTGCCCCCTGTGCCCTCCTTGGTCCTAGATTAATTAACAGCAGTGGCAACAACAAAAACAATTTTATGAAAACATTCCCTTCCCAGAGTGTGTTTATTTAATGAAATAATACATATAATGTAATATACACTTATAGTGCCTGATATATAGTATATGCTTAAGAAGTATGTTTTCCTGTTGTTATGGTTGCTGCTGCTGCTGCTGCTAAGTCGCTTCAGTCGTGTCCGACTCTGTGCGACCCCATAGACGGCAGCCCACCAGACTCTGCCGTCCTTGGGATTCTCCAGGCAAGAGCACTGGAGTGGGTTGCCATTGCCTTCTCCATTGTGTGAAAGTGAAAAGTGAAAGTGAAGTCGCTCAGTCGCGTCTGACTCGTAGCGACCCCATGGACTGCAGTCTACCAGGCTCCTCCATCCATAGGATTTTCTAGGCAAGAGTCCTGGAGTGGCTTGCCATTGCCTTCTCCGGTTGTTATGGTTATATCATTATTAAACACTTACTATGAGTAGTAACTCACAATATAGTATCCACAGCTTTTGCCTTTTAAAGACTTTTTAAAATGGGGACCATTTTTAAAGTCTTTATTGAATTTGTTACAACATTGCTTCTGTTGTTTATGTTCAGGTCTTTTTGGCCTCAGGGCACGTAAGATCTTAGCTCCCCAACCAGAAAACGAACCTGCACCCTCTGCATTGGAAGGCAAAGTCTTAACCACTGGACTGCCAGGGAAGTCCCTGCTTTTGCCTTTTAGATTTTTAACTCATTTCTTTTTGGACCCTCAGGTCAAAGACCCTTGAGGTAGGCTCTGTACAGTCGTCCGGGTTCCCTAATGCCTAATGCAGTGCTGTGCATACAGTTGTTGCTGTTCAGTCACTAAATCGTGTTCAACTCTTTGCAACCCCATGGACTGCATGCAGCACGTCAGACTTCCCTTGACCCTCACCATCTTTCGGAGTCTGTTCACGTTCACGTCCATTGAGTTGGTGATGTCATCCATCTCATCCTCTGTCCTCAGTCTTTCCCAGCATACAGTGGCATACAGTGAATGTTTGTGGGTGGAATCTTGGCAGCATTTCTGCCCTCCCCCCGCTCCTGGCCTCCACTCACACAGGGTCTGCTTGGACACTTGCGTGGCCAAGTTAGGTGGAATCTTGTATTTGGCTGTGTAGAAGAAACATTAGTTTGTGTGTATGTGGGTGTGAATATTTAAATTCTCATTTAAAACATGTTAGGATGGAATGCAAAATCTTTTTTCTGGCAGAAAGTTAAGCCTGTCTCCTCTATTTTCTCCTTCTTTCTCACGGTTTTTATAAATTACAGCTTGTCCCAATAAAAAATTATCCAGATGGCCAGTTCCTCACATCACATTTTATTCCATGCAGAGAATGTGTCTTTGTTTCTAAAGAATTCCTTTTTCACCACATGTTCTATTCTTGAAACAACTCGGTAAATTTCGGAATGAAATTGAAAAAAAAAAACACTGAATGGCTTAAATTCTCTCAAAGTGTTCTGATTTTCCTACCTTTCTCTCTGTATAATCAACAATGCCAGAGACATTACATAAATACATTAACATCATAAATATCCATTTGGCAATGCACCCACTATGTACAGGGTGATAATGTCAAGTATTCCACCACTTTTATTTATATATGATGTACTCAGAGAAAAGTCTAATCCCAGAAGAAGTTTGGCATAGAACTTAAAAGCCTAGATCCTAGCATGAGTCTGCCTGGGTCTCAAACCCGACTCCAGCATCCTACCTGCGTGGCCTTGTATGACTTACTTCACCTATCTGTACCTCAATTGCTTCGTCTATAAAATGCAGGTAATAATAGAACCTATCTTGAGGGATGTTGTGAGAATTGAGAAACTTAATGTATAAAGAGAGCTTAAGTCAGGGCATAACACAGAGTAAAAACTATAGAACTATGATCTGTTTTAGGTATTATGAGTAATAGATGAATCAAGTTATGTTTAGGTATCATCTTCTCTTTAAATTTTTGAATGATTTTACTGCCTAAATTTAGTAGAAATAAAAAAAATTGATATATATGTTTTAGATTAGTCTGGTCATCTTATATAAAATATTTTGCATGTTGATTCTCAGTAACAAATAGTTAAAACAAATTACCTGAACAGTATGTCAAGATAGCTTATGGTAGAAAAAGTAGTGTTGAATCATAATTTTCTTGAAAGAAGTAAGTGTTCATTTTATCCACAATTACATGGGTGCCCCTAATCTTTAGGCTTCCCAGGTGGCACTAGGGGTAAAGAACTAGCCTGCCAAAGCAGAAGACGCAAGAGACTCAGGCTCAATCCCTGGATTGGGACGATCCCCTGGAGGAGGGCATAGTAACCCACTCCAGTATTCTTGCCTGGAGAATCCCATGGATACAGTCCTTAGGGTCACCACAAGGACACAACTAAAGTGACTTAGCACACACACATACCCTGATCTTTAATATCTCAGTGTGGTTTATTTAAACTTAAAAAAAAAAAAAAAGAAATATATAAAATCCTCCCTTCCAGATTTAATAAGATTACTAATGTTGATTATTGCTAATTGGGATGATACTGCTTTATGCACATTAAATTGCAGTACAAGTTTGCCTTTGGTATGTTAACTGATTTAGGGGGAAGAGAATTGGCAATCAACTTCAGGAATTTGAAGAAAACCTAATATTGAGACCTTTGATTGCTGCTCTATATATGTATCATTTGTACTTGCTCACAATCCTCATAGATTGTGAAGTAAAATCAGTAACACTTTTAAGTCCTAGTTAGCTTTTGTACGTTTCCATAGAAAATATTACAAGAATTCTACAATTATAGCAACCTGCCTTTCAGTGTTTATCATGCCTTTTAATACCATTGGCCAAAAGGTCAATGTTACCTTCAAAATAAAAATTGTCCATTTAACATACCATGCACGTTTAAGCTGTCCACATGTTAAAGTTGGATGGCAGTGAGGCAAAGGTTTGTCTTATCCGCCTTGTTTCCTGGCACACCCCCTGTTCTTCAAGTCTCTGTCCCCATCCTCTGAGGAGGCAGCATCCAGGGCTTCCTTGCTGCCTTTGCTGCGGGAGGCAAGCCCCTCAGATGGTCTGTTCCATGAACACTTCCAAATACTTGGCCTCCACTCACTCCAACAATTAAATTCTTGTCTTTTGACGATAACCCAGGAGACTTTAGCATCTAACCTCCCGGCTTAGATAAATTGTCTTGTCTAGGTCTGAGAAAGAAAGACTACAATTGGCTAGGAAAATAATTAAGACTAAGCTATATGATGCGGTGAGCCTCCTGGAGATCGCATTAGGGGAAGAACTCTTTACAGTCTCACTACAGTCTAAGTCCTGGGCTGCGTGAGGCCATGTTCCCAGACCAGGCTCCTCCTGGGAGCTATTGGCCTTTCTTGGATGACTTCCCTTTTCTGGATCAGCAAGAAGGTTGTCAGCGACCTGACACTCTTCCTGAAATACCGCTGACCTCTGGGTTTTACTTATGTTTTGAAGTACAGCACCCAAGGGGCCGTTTCATCTTTCCCAGTTTGCTAAAATGTGTAAAGACTCTAACGTCATGTCATGGAGAGAAGATGCTAATAGATACCTGGGCAGGTATCTATTCAGAGCAGGGGCCAAGGCACTCAGGACGGAAGGACTCTTGGTGCCCAAGGCCCCTCTGGCCACCCTGGGGCTGTCAGTGCCCAGCACTTGGGAAGCTTCCAATTAGGTGTGTGGTGACAGCTTAGTTACACTCTCCTGGTCCAGACTGTCCATCCCCCAGGGTTTGACAGAGCATGGCCCGTTATTTTTATCAGGACAAGGGAATTATAGAGAAGCAGGGACCATATCAGCTGCTTGGGTCTGAGAAGATGAAAACATGGTTGAGTACAAGATGATAATAGGGTTGGACGAGTAGGGCCTGGAGCCCAGGGGTTTGGAAATCAGCAGCTCTCGTCTTGACTCTTGGAATTGGAGCCAAGCAGGAGGAATCAGAAATGAAGGTGAGGAATCCCAGGAAGTGGGCAAAGCACAGTAAGAGAAAATAATTCAGGGGTGTAGGCACATGGAGGCCTGGTCAGCTGGGGAGGCAGATCTGCCTTCCAGGGATGGGGTTAGGAGGCAGAGGGCTTGTCATGGGAGGGAGCCAGGCAAGAACCAAGTTGGAAAGTAGGGCTTCCCCAAGGAGGACCTCTGGGTTCTTGGCATGACAGTAGATAAGACTCTTACTTTTTTAAATTTATTTTTACTTTCTGGACATGCTGTGCAGCAGGCAGAACCTTGGTTCCCTGACCAGGGATCGAACCCATGCCCCCTGCATTGGAAGCTCGGAGTCTTAACCACAGGACTACCAGGAAAAGTCTCTCTAGACCAGGCTTTGAGAAACAGTGTGTGTGTGTTAGTCACTCAGTCATGTCTGACTCTTTGTGACCCTATGGGCTATAGCCCACCATGCTCCTCTGTCCATGGGGATTCTCCAGGCAAGAATACTAGAGTGGATTGTCATGCCCTCCTCCAGGGGAATCTTCCCAACCCAGGGATCAAACCCAGGTCTCCCACATTGAGGGCAGATTCTTTACCATCTGAGCCACCAGGGAAGCCCAAGAATCCTGGAGTTGCTTGCCATGCCCTCCTCCAAGGGATCTTCCCAACCCAAGGATTGAACCCATGTCTCCTGCATTTCCTTCTCCTTCATTGGCAGGCACATTCTTTATCACTGAGCCAACAAGGACCAATGCAAATGCCAGGTTCTGTGATGCAGAGCCCACAGGCTGAGCCCTGAGCTCCGGTATCAGAACTGGGCCCTGCTTCAGGTTCAGACCTTTGGACTTTAGACTGAACTGTGGGGTTTAGCGACTCACCAAAGGCTTCAGAACAGAATTGGTCCTGAGAATAAGGGGCCACTGCACTGACCTGTGAAATCAGGTGCTCCTGTCATGGAAGGAAGGCGAATTCAGAGGCTGAGGACCATCAAGGGCCTGACATCACCCGCAGTGATTCAGCACTGGCTGCTCCAGCTCTGGCCCCGGTACAACCAGCAGAGCAGCAGCAGCCAAGGATACTGCTCCTAAGAGGAGGGCAGGACAGTTTTTAAGGAAAGAATATATACCAATACAGTTTCTTTTATTTTTCTATGTCTTCTCAGATGAAATAGAAATTATACTTGCTTCTCAATTATACTTACATATTCTGAAAAGCAAAACTAGTATTTTTAATGGTGGTCATTTTTCTGTTTCTATTTATGAAGAGGTCTACTAGATCTCAGATCTGGTCCAAAAATCTTCTTTAAAAAAAATTTTTTTTATTTATTTGTTTTTGGCTGTGTCAGGCCTTAGTTGCAGCACCACAAGCGTCTCTAGTTGCGGCTTTGGGGCTCAGTTGCTCTGTGGCATGTGGATCTTAGCCCCACTGAGCCCAAGCCCAGGGATCGAACCTGCAACCCCTGTGTTGCAAGGCAGACTCTCAACCACTGGACCACCAAGGACATCCCCCAAAACCTCTTTTAAACTTTGCAGCTGTCTAGAAGTTTTTGTTTGTTTAACATTTGCCCTCTAGTCGCCTCTCTTGCTGATGAACTTGGACCAGACATATTTTATAAATTATTCAGCTGAACTGTATGAAATTCCTGGTATTCAGCTGTGTCTGACTTTTGAAAGCTATGTAGTTTCTGCAGTCTCTTCCTCCTTTCCCTGTAAGCAGCACACATACATTGAATTAAGGAGAGCTGTGGTTCCCAGTCAGGAGAACCCCACCTCCCACGGAGTTCCCGCTCAGTCCAACCATCCCACCCACGGTGTTCTTGCTCCCTTCACTCTGTCCACAATGAGCTGAAATTTGAACCTGCCACCTCCCTGTTCATCAGAAGCTACCATTTTCCTTTGACCAACAGAGACTTGAGGCATAGAAATTTCAGCTTATATGTCAGCAATTTGCTGAAGAGACTGTGTCTTCAGAACCTTCCCCCCTCCCC
This sequence comes from Tragelaphus eurycerus, assembly GCA_935064755.1. Classification (NCBI taxonomy): domain Eukaryota; kingdom Metazoa; phylum Chordata; class Mammalia; order Artiodactyla; family Bovidae; genus Tragelaphus; species Tragelaphus eurycerus. The sequence continues at coordinate 24,362,211 of CAKXYN010000023.1, forward strand.
AATATTTGGCTAGATCAGTAGTAAGTTTTAAATGGTTTTCATCACACCTAGGACAACCACTTCAATCAACTTTCTTTCTATGTGTATGGTTTTATGAAGAGTCGTGTATGTTCTTAAACACGCACATATACACATATATCCCCTGGAGGAGGAAGGGGCCACCCACCCCAGTATTCTTGCCTGGAGAAGCCTAAGGACAGAGGAGCCTGGCAGGCTACCACCCATCCATAGGGCTGCACAGATGCGGACACGACTGAAGTGACTTAGAACACATACACATACATAAGGGTGTGCGTGTGCAGAAAGGCTCATGATTGGGATGCCATCTCTGTAACATAAATATTTCTCTGCACTGAATGCAAGTAAGCACAGAGCTACAATCCAGAAATGCATTCCCAGCAGAGCCGAGGCTGAATGGGGTGCTGACAACGCTACTGAAAGCCCATCATCTCCACTCCTTACGAACTTCCATCTCTCTCCCACTGTTACCTTCTTTCAGATTCTTCACCAGCATCTTCTGCAAAATATGCTCTTGTCATTTAACATATTCTTCTGAACGTACTTTATTCGGATCTGTGTAATAGGGAGATACTCTGTCATATGCCTTGCCTCTCAGAACTGAGAAATACCCCATTCTGGTGATGCTCGAGGCACTGCGTTGGTGCTAATAATTAAGTGATTTGTTTTGGGGTTTCCCAAGGTGTCAAGTCACATTGGGAAAATTGCTTATCTTGTGTGAACCTGTTTTCTTACTCATGAAAAATACATCAATACTATCTTTAGTTTTTGCATACCTTTGTACCTGTGAGACAAAGAAGAGCTGGAATGGGATTAAGAACTAAGTGAATGATTAAATGACTAAAAGGGCTGATTAATGAGTAAAGATTGAGGAAAGCAGAATCTTTCTTAACTGAGCAAGAGGACGAATGGTAGCTTCTACAAGCCTGGGCAGATAAGCCTGAGGAAGACGGCATGAGTGCTGTGCAGCGTAAGTCACACAGGGGTCATGATATGAAATCAAGAAAATTCATGGCCACAATGGTCATTAAACCATCTCGAGTTGGGAGTATGTGTTGATGGATGGTTAGCAAAGCTTCTGAGTGATAGTATTTTAGTGAAAACTCAACTGTGCGTGAAATAAACATTTTCCATCTCCCTTAGGTTAGCCTAATGCCTTTCAACTCTCATCTGCAGAAAATTCTTTCCAAAAATCTCCCTTAAATCTCATAAGTTGCAGCCTAAACCAATCGGTCCTGCTGGAAACTGCTTTATCACCACTTCACTCCTCACACAGGACCCAGCACAGACTGATTTATTTTCCCCTAGACATGGTGGGCTGGGTGCCACTGCTTTCTCTGGGAATAGTGCCTCTGCCACTCTGCACAAGAATTATGTTCCCTTTCTGACAGTGCCCAAAGCGCCGTCCCACTTCGGCCCACGTGGTTGGTGCTAATAATTAAGTGATTGATTTGGGGGGTTTCCCAAGAAGGTACCAAGTCACATTGGGAAAATTGCTTGTCTTGTGTGAGCCTGTTTTCTTACCAATGAAAACTATATGAAAGATATCTTTGGGTATTTATTGAATACCCAGGTCTCCTGCATTGCAGGCAGATTCTTTACCGTCTGAGCCACCAGGGATTCCCTTGGGTGTTTAGTGTTAAATACTAGAGATAATGTATGTAAAACACCTTGTATTGCAGTGGGCCTATGTAGACACTCAGTAGGGGTAGCTTTTGTTCTTATTTTAAGTTGTATTTTTTGGAACATATCCCAGCTTCTTCACTAGAACTGTATTCTCTCAAGTGCCTAGCATGCAGCACATGCCAAGTTAGTGGGCTGTTGGATCAATAACTGGATAAACAAACTAATAGATCAATGCCAATTAATATTAACTACAGAACATAAGTGCATGGAATGCTGCTGTCTGGCAAAGTACAGGTTTACCCTGTTATGTCGAGCAAGGCTAGTGTTATCAGAATCACACCACTCCAAATTCCAGAAGGCCCATTCCAGATTCAGGTTGGTACTGAAGCCTTCTGAGGTTAGACTTCATATAGGGGCTCCCTAGAAAACTCAATTTATTGTAAAATAGAGGGAAATCTCATTGCTCCTGAAAGAGTCAATTCCTAGGCAGGTTAATAAGAAGTCCGGGGTCCCCAAGGAGGAGAAAGGGGTCTGGGACTCTTGAGGAGGAGAAAAGGACAACCTTTCCATGAGAGCAGCTCCCAGTCCTGGGGTGTGTGTGTATGTATGTGTGTGTCTATATGTATGTATGTGTATGTCTGTGTGTCTGTATCTGTGTGTGTCTATCTTTGTGTATATGTGTGTGTCTAGTGGTGACTGCAGCCATGAAATTAAAAGACGCTTACTCCTTGGAAGGAAAGTTATGACCAACCTAGATAGCATATTCAAAAGCAGAGACATTACTTTACCAACAAAGGTTCGCCTAGTCAAGGCTATGGTCTTTCCTGTGGTCATGTATGGATGTGAGAGCTGGACTGTGAGGAAGGCTGAACGCCGAAGAATTGATGCTTTTGAACTGTGGTGTTGGAGAAGACTCTTGAGAGTCCCTTGGACTGCAAGAAGATCCAACCAGTCCATTCTGAAGGAGATCAATCCTGGAATCTCTTTGGATGGAATGATGCTAAAGCTGAAACTCCAGTATTTTGGCCACCTCATGCGAAGAGTTGACTCATTGGAGAAGACTCTGATGCTGGGAGGGATTGAGGGCAGGAGGAGAAGGGGACGACAGAGGATGAGATGGCTGGATGGCATCACTGACTCGATGGATGCGAGTCTGAGTGACCTCCGGGAGCTGGTGATGGACAGGGAGGCCTGGCGTGCTGCGGTTCATGGGGTCGCAAAGAGTCGGACACGACTGAGCGACTGATCTGATCTGAGTGTGTGTATGTCTTTTTTTTTTTCTTCTCTGCATTCCTTAGTCTTAGTCACTTAAGACGTTTTTTTCTTTAAGCCCGGAGCTGATGATTACACAACAAAACAGCTCAGCTTAAACTCTGTACTAAGGATTATATAACAACAATGTATCCTGCTTGAGGACAGTTTCTCCTTCTTGAAAATCTTCTGACTAATCCTGTTATCTTAAAATGTATATTATGGAAGTGGGTCTGGTAAGATCTTTCTATTGTTAGTTCTAATCCTGTCATCATAAAATGGAAATTGTGAGAGTGGGTCTAGTAAGATTTTACAACCTTGAGACATTCTTTGGATTTATTATAATAACCAATTAAAAAAAGTATTTAGCTTGCTTGCTAAGACTAGCGAGGGGGGCACTCTCTGTCCGCCTTCTGATGTCTATGTCAGAAGTTTCCTCTGTCCTTTTTATACTTTAATAAAACTCCGACAGAAAAGCTCTTGAGTGATCCTGGTCCCAAAGCTAAATCTTCTTCAGAGATCACAAATCCAACATCCTTCACTGTTATCTATCACTCCCTAATTTGATCATGAGTTGAAAATAACAAAAGCAAACTCTCCTATATCAGAAAGGATTTATTATGCATTGTGTTACCAGCACATTTATAGTAACTAGGAAGTGAATTCCTGGAAAAAAAGAGCCCACTGCCAAGATACTGATGCATTTGAGTCCATGCTCCCTTAGATGTAAAGGATGACAGCACAGTCGTCATGAGAGCACTTCCCAGACCTGGTGTGTGTGTGTGTGTGTACGTGTGTGTATGTATGTGTATGTCTGTCTATGTTTGTGTGTGCCTTTGTGTGTCTGTGTGTGTCTTTGTGTGTCTCTGTGTATGTAGTTTTTGTGTGTATTTGTGTCTGTGTGAGTATACATCTGTGTGCCTGTATGTCTGTGTGTGTATTTGCGTGTGTTGTGTGTATGTGTTTGTGTGTCTGTGTTTATGTGTATCTGTGTCTGTATGTATGTGTATTTGTGTATGTTGTGTGTGTACCTGTGTGTGTCTCTCTGTGTGTGTCTATTTGTATATCTGTGTGTGTATGTGTATGTCTGTCTGTGTATGTCTGTGTGTGTCCATGTGAGTGTACATGTGTGTGCTTGTATGTCTGTGTGTATGTTTGTGTGTTTGTGTGTCTGTGTGTGTGTGTCTATGTATTTATGTGTATCTGTGTCTGTGTATTTGTGTGTGTGTCTCTGTGTGTGTGTGTCTATGTGTGTCTCTTTGTATATCTGTGTGTGTATGTTTCTGCGTGTGTCTGTGTGTGTGAGATTCCTCATGGTCACAACATCCCAGAGGAGCTGGATCTGATTTTCCCATTTCCCTGGGGGAACGGGAGCTTGGGCGTGGACCAGGTCCCTGAGGGGCGCCATCATGCCTGGTCATCCTCCAATGGCACCTCCCTTGTTCAACAGGTTGGAGCCTCTGCGGGCAGAACCGTGGGTGCTGAGCCCTGGAGACAGCAGTCACCCGTGGAAGGGATGGGGCCACTGGTCCCGGCAGAGCTTTGACCTGAACCTGCTGTCGGGCTCCAGCCACATCTGGAGTTCAGGATCCAGCTGCAACCCGGTCTCTCCTCTCACCCACAATCGGCCCTTCACGTTCAAACACAAAACTTCCTAGCCAGGCTCAGGAGGATGAAGCAGACAACCAGATACATAATTTCTGGATAAACAAATGATTAAAAAAAAAAAAAGCTTAATATTCTCTTGCTGGCAAATATGTTTAATTACCCCATGGAATTTTGTGATGCAGGTGGTCCCATCAGGGCATGAATTTTCAAGGATGCAGACTGAGTCCGCTGTTTATATGGCATTTTCACTGCATGTGCATCTTTATGACAGTCTTCTGTTGTTAAGTTTCTTAAATTGTGAAAACTGTATTGCTGATGACTATGCCTGTGATGTCTGCTGACCAGTGTCTGAGGCCTGCACAGAGGGCAACATGGGAAGAAACGTAACACAGTTTGTTCAGTGAAAGGAAAGCGTCTCTATTCAGCATTTCAGTTTTGGATGTGTGTCCGTTCCCGTGACAGGTCAGCCCTAATGCATCACCCTAAACTGACGCCTGTGCTCTCATTTTTATACAAACCAGCGCTTTCAGCTGTCCGTGTTCGGACAGGAACTGGAAAAAGGAGGCAACACTTCAAGATCGTCTGAGAGAACAAACACAGGCAAAAAAGTGGAATCAGGCTCTGTACATTCAATATCGAAAAATCGCTATAGCTTGAACTTCAGTGGAAGACTCCAGAAGGTGAATAACCAGTTCAGGTAAGGAAGTCTTAAAAATGTGAAACAGAGAGTAAAGCATGTAGAAGAGAAATGGACAAACTTGTTGCTGATAATAATTCCTTATGTTTCTTCTTCAAAATCTTTTTTTTTAATTTTTGGATAATATTATGTTCACTAGCTCGTAGAATTCATCTAAGCCTTGACACTTCATTTTTTAAATATTTTTACTTACTTCATCCTCAGTAGTGGGAGTTGACCTCTAAGTGGAGGGATTATATGGAAGTCGTGTTCGACTCTTTGCGACCCTGTGGACTGTAGCCTACCAGGCTCCTCCGTCCATGGGATTCTCCAGGCAAGAATACTGGAGTGGGTTGCCATTTCCTTCTCCAGGGGATCTTCCCAACCCAGGGATCGAACTCGGGTCTCCCGCATTGGAGGCAGACGCTTTAACCTCTGAGCCACCAGGGAAGTCCTATATGGAAGTCATAGAAAGCAAATCTCACGTGTAAAATTCTATAAGACTCCCTGCGTCTTTGGAGATGTCTCACAGGTGGCATCTCTCTGGGCACATGGCCCAGTATCCACAACCTCTCATCCTACCAGCACCCTCTCGCTCACCTGGTACTTGTCATATTTAATCCAAACATCCCTCAGACATGGTTTCCTTACTCTGAATAGTTTCCATTTTCATTTATCAATGGCACATCATCCTTTTGTTCCTAAATGTAAACTTAATGACTATCGGTCCTCAGTTTTTATTTGTTGTTGTTGTTGTTCAGTCATGTTTGACTCTTTGCGACCCAAAAGACTGCAGCCTGCCAGGCTTCCCTGTCCTTCACCATCTCCTAGAGCTTGCTCAAACTCATGTCCATTGAGTCAGTGACGTCATCAACCCATCTCATCCTCTGTCGCCCTCTTCTCCTGCCTTCAATCTTTCCCAGCATCAGGGTCTTTTCCAGTGAGTTGGCTCTTTGTATCAGGTGGCCAAAGTATTGGAGCTTCAGCTTCAGCATCTATCCTTCCAATGAATATTCAGTACTGATTTCCTTTAGGAGTGACTGGTTTGATCCCCGTTCTATCCAAGGTATTCTCAAGAGTCTTCTCCAACACCAGTTTGAAAGCATCAATTCTTTGATGCTCAGCCTTCTTTGTAGTCCACCTCTCACATCTGTCCATGACTACTGGATTATTTACATATAATTTTCTAAGAAGCTGCAGATGCAACTGTATTTGCACTTTTTTTCTTAACCTAAACAAGTAAATAATCTAAATGACATTTAAGAATAAAAACTTCATTCCCCAAGCTGGGGATTATAAACACAGGAAGATCTAATACAAAGTGAATGACTGACGACCAGAGATGGAGCCATAAAGGCCTGAGAGAGGTGAGAAGTGGGTATCTTCAGACCCCGCTGTGGGCAGAAGGCACTGGCGTTCAGGGTTGAAGGACAGCAGACCCCACCCAAGGTGAGCTTTGGGGGAGCTGCTAGGGGAGGGGCTGCTGGTTCTCCCGACCCTCCACCTCAAGCCCTGGTCTTCCTACTCAGCATGTGGGACCAGAAGGTGTGCACGCCTCTACACAGAGGCTGACTTAGTGGGAATACTCTTGTACTCACGAGACCTGATCCATCATTGGGAGAATTTGGCTCATGCTGTGCTGTGCTTAGTCACTCAGTCCCGTCCAACTCTTTGCGATTCCAGGGACTGAAGCCCGCCAGGCTCCTCTGTCCATGGATTCTCCAGGCAAGAATACTGGAGTGGGTTGTCATGCCCTCCCTCCAGGGGATCTTCCCAAAGTTCAGCTCATAGGACATGCTTTTCAGGTGGATTTTACATCTCGGACTGTGCATTTTGTTCCTTTTATAGAGCATTCAGGTGATGTTGCATTTTCGTTCACTTAGCTGATTTAAAGCTTGGTGGCTCTGCACGCTCCTGCGCACCCTCCCTCTGTGGCATGCCATCCGCTGCCTCTGGGTACCAAGGCGCTCCTCTGTCGCATCTGTATCCTGCATCTCATCCTTTGTTCTACACCCACTCCTCTTGCCGCAACTGCACGGGGTCTGGGTTTTCTTCACTGCTTTTCACACCCACGCCATTTACAACTTCAATCGGCTGAGAGCTTCAACAGCCTTTCCATTTCCTAGTGGAGGGAGAAGTTTTTCTTTTTCTAAAAACTGTTTTTCCCAGGAACCCTGTTTGTTTATTCCAGAGGCCAGTACATCCCTTTGCTCTTACTCTTTTTGTTCTGTTCTGTTATCTTTTTTCCCAAACAAAAATCCTCTTGTAAACATTTTAGACATTCATTCTCAATGTCAAAAGCCAGAGAGAATAAACAGCTCTTTGAACTGCTTTAAAAAGCGATGACACCATGGTGTTCTCTCAGAGGTTAGCCAAGCCTTTCTCTTCAGCACAGATGTACGGCTTCCCTAACTCCGCTTATGGTACACTGTTGAGCGTCTTACGATTTTCAAGGGGGTTTTCACTGAAATGGATCAGTAAGCATAATCACAACTGATAGAAAAAGCAGAGAACGTTAGTTGATGTGTGTATGCATGCCCATCCCTTCAGTCATGTCTGACTCTTTTTGACCCCATGGACTGTAGCCCACCAGGCTCCTCTGTCCATGGGATTCTCCAGGCAAGTATACTGGAATGGGTTGCCATGCCCTCCTCCAGGAGATCTTCCTGACCCTGGGATCAAACCAGAGATTCCTGTGTCTCCTGCTTTGCAGGTGGATTCTTTACCCACTGAGCCACCTGGGAAGCCCTGTTAATTGATTACCAAGCCAAAAAAAAAAAAAAAAAAATCACACATGATGCTATTCTGTGAAATCCTCTTTTGTAAACGCAGGGAACTGTGTTAGCAGCTGTGCAGGGGAGGGGAGACCCATGGTAAAAGTCTAGAATTCTTAAGCCATACTTTTTCTTTCACATCCTGAGACCAAAGTCATGCTCATGCCCCAATCCTCGCCCTCCTTTTCTACACCGATCATCATAACATTGTTTGGATCAATGGTCTTGGCAGTAATGCCTGCTTGGACCTGCTCCCCACCGCCCCCCACCCCCCACCAATCTCCCTGACCTCCTGTTCATGGTCCAGAATTTCAGCTGGAGGAAAAAAAGAGAACAAGGAAATCAACAAGGAAGAGTATGTCTGCTAATGATGAGCAGATACAATTTATTTTAACTCTTTTCACAGTTTACTTGTGATAATCTCCTGAGGCTGCCTGTACTCTAACCCAGATCTTTGCTCTTAAAATAATAAGCTACCACGTAGAGGAAGAGGAGAATGTTCAAATCCCATCTGGCCTCTTCTACATGCTGAGGGAAAATAATTTTTACTTGGCCCGTGTCCAAGGATAGGCACGGGCATTAAATTAGCAAGTGAAAGTCTCTTAGTTGCTCAGTTGTGTCAGACTCTTTGCAACTGTAGCCCGCCAGTCTCCTCTGTCCGTGGGATTCTCCAGGCAAGAATGCTGGAATGGGTTGCCATTTTCTCCTCCAGGGGATCTTCCAAACCCAGAGATCAAACCTGGGTCTTCTGCGTTGCAGGTGGATTCTTTGCTGTCTGAGCCATCAGGGAAGGCACGGGGTTAAATTAGCAAAGATCAGAGTTTTAATTTCCCCTGGCTTCCAGGGCATCCACCATCACTGAGCTCCGGACAGGCCCGCTCTGACTTCTTATACTGGCAATGCTGTGACCTTAGAATCTCCAGACTGCTTACAGTTCCAGGGCAAAATATAAAATTAACTCTTGACTTTCTTCCAAAATCAATTAGATGCTGCCCAGCAATTGAGGAAGTTTTGTCTTTTCCTTAACAGCACTCCAGTTCTGTGTTTATTTTTAAAAAGCATGCTTGTTCTGATGTTAATCTTTGGAGAGGGAACTATAATTAGTAAATTCTAAGTCTCCACGATTTAGTAGTGGAAACAGTCTATTTATGTTCACATTTTCTTAGTGGAGGGTCATGTTATGGATTCGAGTGTATTACATACTACTTAACGTTTATAAGATCCATCTTCACAGTCTAAGTTTGCATGTTAATACAACCTTGAAGAGTCAGATTCATAATAAAATGCCACTACTGAAAAACTGTATACTATTAGACATAGTCTCGTTTTTAGTGCTAACAGAATCAGTAGTGGGCTTCCCTGGTGGCTCAATAATAAAGAATCCGCTTGCAACGCAGTAGACCAGGATTGGATCCCTGGATTGGAAAGATCCCCTGGAGAAAGAAATGGCTACCCACTCTGGTATTCTTGTCTGGGAAATCCCATGGACAGAGGAGCCTGACAGGCTATAGTTTATGAGGTTTTGAGAGGGGGACACAACTTGAGTAACTAAACCATCACCACCAGAGTGAGTAGTAGTATATTCATGGTGCATTAAATGCAGGCAAATGACCTTACCCTTGAGTATCTTGCATCCAGGAATGAACTCTAGGGTGAAAAATGACTTTAATATATACCTTTAAAGTTTCACATAATCTTGTCATTTAGGCAAAATGGACGTTATTGTCATTAGAGTGTTCTCACTTAACTGGTGAGGAAGTCAAGGGTCTTCCTAGTAGCTAATCCAGGACCTGGGTCTTCTGGTTAAATCCAGCATATTCTTAGTTCTATAACCTCAGAGCACCAGATTTATCGACAATAATGCTAATTGCACACACTCAGCTCCTGCTGCAAAGCCCTGTGAAAGACAATTCATATACATGGTCTACTGCTGCTGCTGCTAAGTCCCTTCAGTCGTGTCCGACTCTACGACCCCATAGATGCACCCCACCAGGCTCCCCCAGCCCTGGGATTCTCTGAGCAAGAACACTGGAGTGGGTTGCCATTTCCTTCTCCAATGCATGAAAGTGAAAAGTGAAAGTGAAGTCACTCAGTCATGTCCGACTCTTCACAACCCCATGGACTGCAGCCTACAGGTTCCTCTGTCTATGGGATTTTCCAGGCAAGAGTACTGGAGTGGGGTGCCATCGCCTTCTCCAGTACATGGTCTAGTGAATTTTATTTCATCCTCCCAGCAACTCTATGCGTGCTAAATATTCTGACTCTGATTTTATGATGTCGACACCTGCAGGTTCAGAGTGGTTAGGCAAAGTGTGCAGGACCACGCTGTGGCAGAAGAGGTGGGATCTGAATCCAGAACACCTGACCCTGAATTCTATGTGCGTTTCAAAGCATCAGGCTCGCACCAACACAGCAGCTGGAGGCTCTGAACCTGCCTGGCTGGGTTCAGATTTAGACATTCTCCTGCTGTTCAGGATTCTCAGGGTCATCTTGAAGGAATTTATTTCTTACTTGGTGAAAATAGAACTACTGAGGGGGAAGGATCTTAACCGTGTCCTCCCCAAATTGTTTATTCTTATTTATACTGTAGAATGCAAAACTTGCACCTTGAACATGTTTCTTTGTAATTGGTACTAAAGGCTTCGATCTGCAACAAGGGAATAAGATTATACTCACTAAACAGTTTCCTCATAAAGGAAATTGCTAGAAACGCAGCTCCCCTCCCCTACCTTATACAGTCTGTTCGCTGGCTTTCCCAGGCCGGCATAGTACTTTTTTCCAGGCCCCTCCCGTCCACCTCAGTATTCTCTAATAGCATCTTCTGCCTCCCAGAGCAGTGTTTAACATACTTTAATTCACACAATCGGCAGAACCATTAGTTATAATAGCTGTCATATTCAATCACTGCTATTAAGAAAATCTAACAAAACGGCTTATAAAGCTCACTTTGTTTTTCCTAATGCCTGCCATATTATAAATTTTGCAGACTTCCCAAAGGCCTATATTGACGATGAAAGTGGCTGGGAAAAAATTATGGTAATCAGACAAGAACGGCAGGCAGTAAGGTGCTTCCTTAATGATCCTAATAATAAATTCCCCTGCTCTGAGCTAACTAGTTGGTATTCAAGACTCAAATTACCTTCTACAAGGTCCATTCTCAGAATTAAAGCAGTGTTAGCTGGTTGTTTCCTGTATGAACCTTCCAAGACTTTCCATAGGTTTTCTTTAAGTGCTCCTTCCCACATGACTTTTGTGCTTCAGAAGGTGAAGTCTCCCAGGTGCCCCACATTTCCTGTCTCTAGCCGCAGAGATTTTTATTTCTGTGCTGGTTACTTTGTTCCATCCTTCCTGCCTTCCTCGCTCCTGTTGCATCTTCTCCCTTCATCAAGGCTCCTTTTGGTCTTGAAACTTTCCATGGCAGTTCAGCCCATATGAGCTTCCAGACCTTAGAGATGGTGTTTGACACATCATGTGTATTTCTAATGTCTAGCTCAGTGCTTGACACTAGTATTCCAGGTTCCCGTGCTATTCTTTACAGCATCGGACTTTACTTTCACCCCGAGACACATCCACAACGGAGTGTCATTTCCTGCTTTGGCCCAACTGCTTCATTCTTTCTGGAGCTATTTGTAATTGCCTTCTGCTCTTCTCCAGTAGCATACAGGATACCTTCTGACCAGGGGGCTCATCTTCCAGTGTCATATATTTTTGCCTTTTCATACTGTTTATGAGGTTCTTTGCCAACAAAGGTCCATCTAGTCAAGGCTATGGTTTTTTCAGTGGTCATGTATGGATGTGAGAGTTGGACTGTGAAGAAAGCTGAGTGCCGAAGAATTGATGCTTTTGAACTGTGGTGTTGGAGAAGACTCTTGAGAGTCCCTTGGACTGCAAAGAGATTCAACCAGTCCATCCTAAAGGAGATTAGTCCTGGGTGTTCATTGGAAGGACTGATGCTGAAGCTGAAACTCCAATACTTTGGCCACCTCATGCGAAGAGGTGACTCATTGGAAAAGACCCTGATGCTGGGAGGGATTGGGGGCAGGAGGAGAAGGGGATGACAGAGGATGAGATGGTTGGATGGCATCACTGACTCGATGGACATGAGTTTAAGTAAACTCCGGGAGTTGGTGATTGACAGGGAGGCCTAGTGTGCTGATTCATGGGGTCGCAAAGAGTCAGACATGACTGAGCGATTGAATTGAACTGAACTGAACTGATGGGGTTCTCCAGGCAAGAATACTGGAGTGGGTTGCCATTCTCTCCTCCAGTGGACCACGTTTTGTCAGAACTCTACCCTATGACCTGTCTGTCTTCGGTGGCCCTGCACAGCATGACTCATATCTTCATTGAGTTATGCAGGTCCCTTCATCACAACAAGGCTGTGATCTACGAAGAGGCTTATTTGTGTGTGTGTCTTATTTTCTCAAGAAGACTAGAGGCTGCTAAAGAGTGAGAACTAGTTTTCATTATGCTTTTATTTTTTCTCCATTACTGTTCACACTATAGGTTTTTAGTGAATCTTAGTTGATTGATTCAGATGCATACATTTGTTTTCCCCTGAGAGTCTCTGTCTTCAACTGTAAAATGAATACAAATATTCGAGCCTTTGATTTTTGAATGGAGTTGTACGGATGTAGGTACTTCCCCGGTAGCTCAGATGGTAAACAGTCTGCCCACAATGTGCAATGCAGAAGACTTGAGTTCAATCCCTGGGTCCAGAAGATCCCCTGGAGAAGAGAATGGCTACCCATTCCATAAATATAGATGTATGACTGGGCCTGGAACATAGTAGAAACTATGGAAATAATATTTATCTTCCATTTTTATAAAAATGCTATGCTGTTGCTAAGTCACTTCAGTCGTGTCCGACTCTGTGTGACCCCATAGACGGCAGCCCACCAGGCTTCCCCGTCCCTGGGATTCTCCAGGCAAGAACACTGGAGTGGGTTGCCGTTTCCTTCTCCAATGCATGAAAGTGAAAAGAGAAAGTGATTTTAAAATCTACATTTGAACTCATTCTAGCTGTGTATGTGCCACACATCTTTGCATGAAACATAGAGATTTGGCCCTTTGTTTATTTAGTCTGAACTAAAGTAAACCCCTTAAGCTAGTGAGCAGTGATCAAAACACCAAGAGACCCGGGTCCTCAGCCTGCCTGTAGAGACTGTGGTTGGACAGGAAGCCCCTGGCCATCCAGATGACCCCCCGCTCCGCCCGCCTCCACCACAACTCCCCACTTCCAGTTGGACTCTAAGGGGCCTTGTCATCCAGCCAAATATGATAGTCCTGGAGCTTTACAGTGAGAAAGGACTCAGAAGGTTATCTCAGCCAACTTCTGCACAGAGAAATAAGGACATCAGAGCCAAGAATTTAGTCCGTCATTGACACTGTCACTGGTGGCAACCCCAAGCCCTCTGACCCCCAGGCATCACTCTGTCATCATCCCATCCCCCATCCTACCCCGGAATTAGAATGAGGTCAGAACAAGTTGGTTTCTGGCATATGAATACCGGAATGACACTAACCTTGCTGTATTCCGCATCCACATAATAGCCGTTCATTTGCTCCTCACTTATCCATTGAATAAACCCTTAGAAAGGTACTGCTCAAATCTCTAGTGATACAGCAGTGGACAAAACAGACTAAACTCCTTGTCCCTGTTAAACTTTCACCTCGGGGTAAGAAAACTGCCCAGGCTGCTGAGTGGTAGAATGGGGATCCGAGCTCGGGCAGGATGGCCTGGTCCCCCAGCCCGGGCACTGAGCCGCTGCCCCCAGGGCACCAACATCAGTTCACCCAGGGAGCTGGGTGAGTTCCTGGGTGTGGACATCTGCTGAGGCTGAAGGTGAAGACCAGGGGCCAGGGACGAGAAGGGGAACAAGACTGCCAACCCTTCAGGGAGAATATTTTCAGGAGCAAAGATGGAGGAAGGAAAGCAAAGTTAAACATAACTGAAGAGAGACTCCTGGGTTGTGATGAGTGACAGGGAATGAGAGGGGGGCCTCTGGTTTTAGCAGTGACCACCTTAGGTTCCTGGAGACGGTGAGCAGATCAAGGCGATCAAGAAGAACTAAAACAGTTCTGTTGAATATTTTGCAAGCTGAAACTGAGCTGAATCTGTCAAGATCAACCCAGGGGTGTGGACAGAACCCGACGTGATGAAAGGACCCAGATACTGAATTCCGCTCGCCTCAGCTCCCCTGGCACCTTCATTATAGTCTCGTGTGTTTCCTAAACAAATTTACAGTCTTGCTAAAATGTGATAACATAACCAATGCATGCCTTCAAAAGATCTTTAAAAATATTTTTCTGTGCTTATTTTCATGAGGCATTTTATGATCTACTGTGGATCTCTGGATTTCTGGAATCCTGCCTTGGCTCAGACCCTTAGCAATTAAATGCTGAGAACAGTCTGTGCTCAAGTGTCCATGGTTTATTCCATCAAGGAAATGTTGGTGTTCTTGCACCCCAGAAAAACAAAACTTTGTTGCCTAAGCACCAGCAGGCATTTTTTTCTCATCTACATACTTCATTTGGCTTTAAAATAATTGTTGTTCAGTCACCCAGTTGAGTCTGACTCTTTGTGACCCCATGGACTGCAGCATACCAGGCTTCCCTGTCCTTCATTATCTCCCAGCTCAAACTCATGTCCATTGAGTCGGTGATGCCATCCAACCATCTCATCCTTGTCACCCCCTTCTCTTCCTGCCCTCAATCTTTCCTAATATCAGGGTCTTTTCCAGTGAGTCAGCTCTTCGAATTAGGTGGCCAAAGTATTGAAGCTTCAGCATGAGTCCTTCCAATGAATATTCAGGGTTGATTTCCTTTGAGATTGACTGGTTTAGTCTCCTTGCTATCCAAGGGACTCTCAAGAGTCTTCTCCAACACCACAGTTTGAAAGCATCAATTCTTCGGCACTCAGTTTTCTTTAAGGTCCAACTCTTGAAATAGTAACTGTTGGCACATGACTGGCCTGACATTACTGCTGACCACATGCAGTAGATGCTCCCAAGGCCAGTGCTGCGGTGGCTACTTCCACTGTTGTTGTTCACTCACCCAGTCATGTCCAACTCTTTTCAACCCCCTGGACTGCAGCATGCCAGGCCTCCCTGTCCCTCACCATCTCCCGGAGTTTGCCCAAGTTCGCATTCATTGCTTCAGTGAGGCCGTCCAGCCATCTCATCCTCTGACATCCTCTTCTCTTTCTGCCCTCGATCTTTCCCAGCATCAGGAACTTTTCCAATGAGTCCTCTGTTCTCATCAGGTGACCAGAATACTGGAGCTTCAGCTTCAGTCCTTCCAGTGAATATTCAAGGTTGATCTCCCTTAAGATTAACTGGTTTGATCTGCTTGCTGTCCAGGAGTCTTTCAGGACTCTTGTCCAGCACCACAGTTCGAAGGCATCAATTCTTTGGCATTCTGCTTTCTTTACACTCTGGCTCTCACAACCATATGTGACCACTGGGAAGAGTCACCATAGCCTTGACTACATGGACCTTTGTTGGCAGAGTAATGTCTCTGCTTTTCAACACACTGTCTATTTGTCATTGCTTTCCTGCCAAGAAGCAATCATCTTCTGATTTCATGGCTGCAGTCACTGTCTGCAGTGATTTTAGAGCCCACGAAGAGGAAATCTGTCACTACTTTCACTTTTTTCCCTTCCATTTGCCATGCAGGAATGGGGCCATGGCTACTTCCATTGCCATCACGATAAAGGCTGCATGCTCAGAGCAGCGTGCCAGGCTCCCCCAGCTCAGCTCCAGCTGCAACCTCACCTCTGGTCCTGCCTTTCCTTACACAGGCAGATGCTTCACCCAGATCAGTTGACCTGCTTATTCATGTCCCCAAATGCTCTCTCCTGCATTTCACTTGTGCTCAGCCTATGCTTTCCTCCTGCCCTCATTCCCTAGATCTCTGTGGTCCCATCCGTCACTCACCTCCCCCTTCTTTCAGAACAGACCCAGCTGCATCCTCTGCCTCCTCCCAACCACACAGATCTAAGCCCTCCCTCCAGTCCTCGCAGGCACTACTATACACCCAGGTCTCTCCTCCCCCTGTGCCATCTCCAGCTCCAGGTCATCTGTAGATGCTCACAGATCCTCTCACCCTCCGTTCCTGGAAGGCGATGTGTAGGGGAGAAGAAAGCTGGCTTTGGAGTCTGTTGACTTTGCCTCCAGACTCACTCACCCTCCATCATTGACTCACTGTGCCCTTAAGATGGGCAAGTAGTTTAACACCTCTGAGCCTCAGTTACTTGACTCATAACAAGCATCCTTATAGAGTTTTTGTGGGAATGAAATGCAGTTAAGTGAAACGAAGAGTCTGAGAGTCCTTAGGCGGCACCTACCTCACTCAGGAGATGTAACTGAATCTCAGCAGATTACAGAGTTTGACTTGGTGTATCTCCCTGATGATGTAATAATTTTGAAAGCAACAATTATTCCTAAATAGATCTGTGATTAATTGCACTGCTTTGTATTTTTTGAAAAGCCACTTAGTAAACTTATTTGATTTGTTTTTAAATTGCCTTTTAAAATCCTCATCAAAGTTATATAAGGCATACTGGCTTCTATTTTTTTTTTAAATTTTGTAGAATAGAACCTTGATCTTCATGGTATTGTGGAGGGAAGCTTTCAGATAGTTTGAAAATCAACTCACTTTTATAAAACTTGTAAAGTTTGAGGGAAAATACCCAACTATTTGCCAGAAAGATGTAAGCAGAGCTAAAAATAGTTCTTTTTTTCCATCTTATTCTTTGCAAAATGACTCTACTGTGTACAAGTGCTTCTGGCATTCTGTGTGGACCAACTTTCTCTCCTAGAGGCTCCCTACTTAGGGCCAAGTCCTCTTTCTACCATTCATGTTCTTTCTTATAAGAATGTAGATAAATCCTGATTTTTATATATAATATATATGGAATTAATAAAAATATTCCACATAGTTTTCTGCATGACCAAAGGTTCATAAGAGTTTCTAGACTGTTATAATATGTTGTTTCACTGATTGTTCTGAACGTACACTGTAAGGCAAGTACTGTCTGAGTTTGGCAGGTCAGGAAGCTGAGGCCTCTAGACTTTTAATTATTCACTCTGGGCCTCCTATCCAGGGAACAGGGTGAAGACATGGACCCACGCTTTGGGTGGACTGATACCGGTCTGCATCACAACAGAGTAACTACCTGGGATTAGTATGTACTGCAGTAGCTGTGTGTAGGTCCTTCTTTTAAGACCCAAAGATGGGATTTCAAGAGCAGTTCTTTCTCAGCTAATTGCTTTTTTGATTAAAAAAAAAAAAAGTCTTCATGATTAAAAAGTATCTGATTAATAGAATGCATTTTTACATGACATACATGTTTTTGCAGGGCTTTCCTGGTGGCCCAGACAGCAGAGAATCTGCCTGCAATGCAGGAGACCCAGGTTGGATCCCTGGGTTGGGAAGAATTCCCTGGAGAAGGAAATGACAACCCATCCAGTATTCTTACCTAGAGAATTCCATGGACAGAGGAACCTTGTGGACTACAGTCAAAGGGGTCTCAAAGAGTCAGATATGACTGAGGGACTAACACACACACACACACACGTTTTTAGAACATGTAGATAAGATTACCTCAAATTATGTACCAGCTGGGCTTCCCTCATGGCTCAGCAGTAAAGAATTCGGAGATGTGGGTTTGATCCCTGGGACAGGAAGATCCCCTGGGCAAGGAAATGTCAACCCACTCTGGTATTCTTGCCTGGGAAATCCCATGGACAGAAGAGCCTGGTGGGCTACAGCCCATGAGGTCTCAAAAGAGTCAGACACGACTAAGTAAGTGACTGAGTGATAATTACATACCAGTCACTTAGGTTTATGTGTAAGATTTAGGAACTGAATCCATTTCCTCATCCACAACAGAAACTGAAATAATACTAGAATGTCCACACGAAAGACTTTTCAGTGAGAATAAAACGAGAGTGAGGTTATCCAAGTGCAACCAGAAAATACACCTGCGAAGCAAGGTATTCTACTTTTCATAAAATCTTAAATATTACATATCAGTTAATCCACCCGCTCAAGTTCTGGCCACCTACAATTAATTATGAAGTAATTAGTAACACTGGCAAAGTTTCATTTTAGAAACTTCCACATTCCTTACAAACTATGAGCCTCAAGTTTTAATGAAGTTCCATGATGAAAGAGTTGCAGAATTAATCCTCACTGTATCCTGGAGCATCTTAAAAGTTAATTAATTCTCTGACATTCAACAGTGTAACTAAATTACTTTGTACAGTTGTTTGAGCACAATGTCTATAATCTTCTGATTAAAATAAGCACAGAAATAATCAGGAACAATTATTATTTACCACCTACCACACATCACCTACGATCATTCGTAGCTCTTCCTTAGAATCTAAAGATTATTCTCCAGAAACTTTTAGAAACTTTTGGCTATAATAGAACTGGAGGCTGGGGGCTTTCAAGTTTCAAAGTTAAGAATTTCTGAACAAAGGTATATTTTTAAATCTTAAACTGGAGAAAACTTCTAACAAGGCTCCATGTAAGCTGGAGAAGGCTTCTAACAAGGCTCCATGCTTCAGAATGCCTGCTATTTCACCATTGTTTACCTGTGATTTCTATTTAAATTTGTGCTGCTGTCATGATTTATTCCTGCCTCACAGGATAATGAATCCAGGTTTTATTTTTATTTTTGTTCTTTACCCAGACTTGTACGGCAAACAAAGTGCTTGAAAATCAAAGGAAAAGAAGATATTGACTTGGTTATACTCCCCAGAGGTAAAAACAAAAGCACCAGCAAAAACACAGACTCTGATTTTTGTTGGGAAGGATGCCTTGTTTGTGTGTTCGGTTGGTGTTATTGTTCCAGAAAGGAGTGATGGGTAAAGAAGTTTCCAGAGGCCAAGAGACTTGTGCTTTTGTCTTATGCGCTTATCCTAACCCTGCTTCACTACTCTGACCTTCATCTTCTCGTTTTTAAAGTGAAAGACCCCGTCATCTGCCTTTGTGGTCCTCTCTGATGACAGGACAAATCTAAACCTATAAGAACCCCCGTCTCCGTGGTGGAGTCTCTCTCTGCCATCCCCACAGGGCGTGGGGGAAACCAGAAGTGTCTCCTTGTATTCTTATAAATTGGGGGATTGGGAAATGTACTTCGTTAGCAAGATAGGCAAGAAGGCTGCACAAACTTAAGCATTAAAAGCTGAGGGATTACTGAAAGTGAAAATGTTAGTCACTCGGTTGTGTCCAACTCTTTGTGGCCCCATGGACTGTAGCCTGGCAGGCTCCTCTGTCCATGGGATTTCCCAGGCAAGAATACTGGAAGGGGTTGCCATGCCCTCCTCTAGGGGATCTTCCCGACGCAGGAGTCAAACCTGCATCTTCTACACTGCAGGCAGATTCTTTGTCTCTGAGCCAAGAGGGATTATTAGAATGTAAGGAAAAAGAATTGCCTATTTTTACTGATTGGGTTTCTTTGCAATTAAGGTTCAATAGAGACAGATGCCCTCTGTCATTTTGAGGTTATATAGTAGCAAGCTAAGGAATAAATTTCCCCTTGGGTGTGTTAATTTGGTGTAATAATTCCTATTTGGTTGAATGAAAATGTTGATCATTTGTAATTAGTATGTCTTCAGCCACAGTAGTTCTACGTTTGCATCTTACAGAATGTGAGTTTATCTTCTAGAGGAAAAGAAAATTAGTGAGTTTTCTCTTCATTTAACTAAAAGTTCAACAAATTAGCATAGTTTGGTTGCACTGTACTTCCCCTCCAATACAATTATCCATTCGACTTTTTTTTAAAAGAAAAATAGGTGCTTTGCAGTCATTGATCAACAGGGCTGTGACTTCTATGGGCTGATTTCAGGCAGAACCCAAGCTCTGCTTGTAGCTGGGAGAACTCTGGATTTTATCACATCCACAAAGTGGGAAGGAATCTTTTCCTCAGAAAATGGAGGGAACTAAGTTGCTCTGTTTTGTTTGTGCATCTATATGTGTCTCCCTTGCCTGAAGAATTTCCATGTAATATAACTAGATAGGGACATTACTTTAAATAAAATATCTCCTACCTCATTTCCAGTGAATATCGAGGGTTGATTTCCTTTAGGATTGACTGGTTTGATCTCCTTGCAGTCCGAGGGATTCTCAAGAGTCTTCTCCAGCACCACAATTTGAAAGCATCAGTTCTTTGGCTCCCAGCCAAAGTGTGGTAATCACAGTCAACTCGAGCAGGATGTTCTAAGTAAAAGGAAACTGGTGACCTAGTAAGAGGACACAATGAATATTCTCAATGTTAGTCCAGAACAATTTCAGCAGCCATCTTGCATCAACAGTGCTATAAGACAACACGAACGAAGTCCTGGTTCTTATGATAAGCAAGTCCTCTAACTGTCAAACCCTCCTGCGGGCTCTCTGCTGCTTTCTGCAGGTGTCAGTCAAAATGTTAATGATAAGAACTTAAAAGATGGAAAGAAATGGAACTCACGTTTCTCATTAAAAAGAGTCATTAGCTTTGTGCGCGCATGCTAAGTCGCTTCAGTCATGTCCGACTCTTTGCGACCCTATGGTCTATCGCCTGCCAGGCTCCTCTGATCATGAGATTTCCCAGGCAAGAATACTGGAGTGGATTGCCATGCCCTCCTCCAGAGGATCTTCCAGACCCAGGGATCAAACCTGTGTCTATTATGTCTCCTACACTGGCATGTGGGTTCTTTACCACTGGTGCCTTACTTTGCTTAAAATGACAAATAACAGCCCTGTATCCCGAAGTCAGAGAGGGGCTGAGATTCAGAGGGTTGAGCTGGAGATTTGGAGGTGCTGAGATTCCAGTAATTAGTTCCTTTTCCTGCCAGATGCTCTGAGACACCTACACTCGCAGGCCCGCCAGAAGCCGTCTTGGTGGGGCCAGTAAGGCTCAGAACAGGAGGAAAATTCTTGGATCTGAGCATGCGGTCTGGACGCCTCTAGCCTCCTTCCAAGGATACCATGAGCTTTTTTCTTTTCTCTTAGTTTGGTTTTTAGTATATTCTATATTGTCGTTCATAAACTTCACTTCATCCTTCTTTTCAGAGCAAACTCTTTTCCTGTGGAGTTCCAGAAACACGTGAAAATGAGAAGCCAGTTTTCTTACTGAAATCAAGTCATAGTTTATAGTTTATGGATTTTAAAGAATTATAAGCTTTATGGACAAAATATTTTGAATATTCAAATGTGGAGAAAGTTATAGTGCACTGGTGGAAAAGTCTAGTAAAAATAAATCTGCTTTAATAAGGAGATACTTATTTTTAGGTTTGAGGCTTGAGGGGCTGACAGTTCTGGAAACTCAATTCCACAGCTCCACGTCTGGTGCGGTGTGGGCAGCCACGCCGTGAGCTTCCTCAGAGAACTCCAGAAATAACCCTCCGGGACTGGAATCTGCCACTGACACCTCCTCTGCTGCATCTGGTTATGCTAGGATGCAGCTTCACCTGTCCAAGTCACCCAGTCTGGGGGCTTCCCAGGTGGCGCAGTGTCAAACAATCCACCTGCCAATGCAGGAGATGGAGACGCAAGAGGCACAGGTTTGATACCTGGGTTGGGAAGGTTCCCTGGAGAAGGGAATGTCTACCCACTCCAGTATTCGCGCCTGGAGAATTCCGTGGACAGAGGAGCCTGGTGAGCTCCATGGGGCTCCATGGGGCACAATTGAGCGACTGAGCACATCACCTGTCCAAGTCGCTCAGCCTGCAGGCATGGTGTCCCGGGATGCAGTCAGACACAAGTCACTAAACTGAGGGCCCTCTACATGCTCACTGTCCAGGGTTTGGGTGGAGTGGGTAACCCAGAGAGCCATGGAGAGATCAGATCAGATCAGATCAGTCGCTCAGTCGTGTCTGACTCTTTGCAACCCCATGAACCGCAGCACGCCAGGCCTCCCTGTCCATCACCAGCTCCCGGAGGTCACTCAGACTCACATCCATCGAGTCAGTGATGCCATCCAGCCATCTCATCCTCTGTCGTCCCCTTCTCCTCCTGCCCCCAATCCCTCCCAGCATCAGAGTCTTCTCCAATGAGTCAACTCTTCGCATGAGGTGGCCAAAATACTGGAGTTTCAGCTTTAGCATCATTCCTTCCAAAGAAATCCCAGGGCTGATCTCCTTCAGAATGGACTGGTTGGATCTCCTTGCAGTCTAAGGGACTCTCAAGAGTCTTCTCCAACACCACAGTTCAAAAGCATCAATTCTTCGGCGCTCAGCCTTCTTCACAGTCCAACTCTCACATCCATACATGACCACAGGAAAAACCATAGCCTTGACTAGGCGAACCTTTGTTGGCAAAGTTATGTCTCTGCTTTTGAATATGCTATCTAGGTTGGTGATAACTTTCCTTCCAAGGAGTAAGCGTCTTTTAATTTCATGGCTGCAATCACCATCTGCAGTGATTTTGGAGCCCCCCAAAATAAAGTCTGACACTGTTTCCACTGTTTCCCCTTCTATTTCCCATGAAGTGATGGGGCTGGATGCCATGATCTTCATTTTCTGAATGTTGAGCTTTAAGCCAACTTTTTCACTCTCCACTTTCACCTTCCCCAGAGGCTTTTTAGTTCCTCTTCACTTTCTGCCATAAGGGTGGTGTCATCTGCATATCTGAGGTTATTGATATTTCTCCCGGCAATCTTGATTCCAGCTTGTGTTTCTTCCAGTCCAGCGTTTCTCATGATGTACTCTGCATAAAAGTTAAATAAACAGGGTGACAATATACAGCCTTGACGTACTCCTTTTCCTATTTGGAACCAGTCTGTTGTTCCATGTCCAGTTCTGACTGTTGCTTCCTGACCTGCATACACATTTCTCAAGAGGCAGATCGGGTGGTCTGGTATTCCCATCTCTTTCAGAATTCTCCACAGTTTATTGTGATCCACACAGTCAAAGGCTTTGGCATAGTCAATAGCAGAAATAGATGCTTTTCTGGAACTCCCTTGCTTTTTCCATGATCCAGCGGATGTTGGCAATTTGATCTCTGGTTCCTCTGCCTTTTCTAAAACCAGCTTGAACATCAGGAAGTTCACGGTTCACATATTGCTGAAGCCTGGCTTGGAGAATTTTGAGCATTACTTTACTAGCATGTGGGATGAGTGCAATTGTGTGGTAGTTTGAGCATCCTTTGGTATTGCCTTTCTTTGGGATTGGGATGAAAACTGACCTTTTCCAATCTTGTGGCCACTGCTGAGTTTTCCAAATTTGCTGGCATATTAAGTGCAGCACTTTCACTGCATCATCTTTCAGGATTTGGAATAGCTCCACTGGAATTCCATCACCTCCACTAGCTTTGTTCATGGTGATGCTTTCTAAGGCCCACTTGACTTCACATTCCAGGATGTCTGGCTCTAGGTCAGTGATCACACCATCGTGATTATTGGGTCATGAAGATCTTTTTTTGTACAGTTCTTCTGTGTATTCTTGCCACCTCTTCTTAATATCTTCTGCTTCTGTTAGGTCCATACCATTTCTGTCCTTTATCGAGCCCATCTTTGCATGAAACATTCCCTTGGTATCTCTGATTTTCTTGAAGAGATCCCTAGTCTTTCCCATTCTGTTGTTTTCCTCTATTTCTTTGCATTGATTGCTGAGGAAGGCTTTCTTATCTCTTCTTGCTATTCTTTGGAACTCTGCATTCAGATGCTTATATCTTTGCTTTTCTCCTTTGCTTTTCGCTTCTCTTCTTTTCACAGCTATTTGTAAGGCCTCCCCAGACAGCCATTTTGCTTTTTTGCATTTCTTTTGCATGGGGATGGTCTTGATCCCTGTCTCCTGTACAATGTCATGAACCTCATTCCATAGTTCATCAGGCACTCTATCTATCAGATCTAGGCCCTTAAATCTATTTCTCACTTCCATTGTATAATCATAAGGGATTTGATTTAGGTCATACCTGAATGGTCTAGTGGTCTTCCCTACTTTCTTCAATTTCATTCTGAATTTGGCAATAAGGAGTTCATGGTCTGAGCCATAGTCAGCTCCTGGTCTTGTTTTTGCTGACTGTACAGGGCTTCTCCATCTTTGGCTGCAAAGAATATAATCAGTCTGATTTCAGTGTTGACCATCTGGTGATGTCCACGTATAAAGTCTTCTCTTGTGTTGTTGGAAGAGGGTGTTTGTTATGACTAGTGCATTTTCTTGGCAAAACCCTATTAGTCTTTGCCCTGCTTCATTCCGTATTCCAAGGCCAAATTTGCCTGTTACTCCAGGTGTTTCTTGACTTCCTACTTTTGCATTCCAGTCCCCTATAATGAAAAGGACATCTTTTTTGGGTGTTAGTTCTAAAAGGTCTTGTAGGTCTTCATCGGGGAAGGCGATGGCACCCCACCCCAGTACTTTTGCCTGGAAAATCCCATGGACGGAGGATCCTGGTAGGCTCCAGTCCATGGGGTCGCTAAGAGTCGGACACGACTGAGCGACTTCACTTTCATTTTTCACTTTCATGCATTGGGGAAGAATGGCAACCCACTCCACTGTTCTTGCCTGGAGAATCCCAGGGACGGGGGAGCCTGGTGGGCTTCCTTCTATGGGGTCGCACAGAGTCGGACACGACTGAAGCGACTTAGCAGCAGTAGCAGTAGCAGGTCTTCATAGAACCGTTCCACTTCAGCTTCTTCAGCATTACTGGTTGAGGCATAGACTTGGATTACCATGATATTGAATGGTTTGCCTTGGAAACGAACAGAGATCATTCTGTCGTTTTTGAGATTGCATCCAAGTACTGCATTTCGGACTCTTTTGTTGACCATGATGGCTACTCCATTTCTTCTGAGGGATTCCTGCCCACAAAACGGGTGAATCTGAGTTAAATTCACCCATTCCAGTCCATTTCAGTTCGCTGATTCCTAGAATGTCGACATTCACTTTGGCCATCTCTTGTTTGACCACTTCCAATTTGCCTTGTTTCATGGACCTGACATTCCAGGTTCCTATACAATATTGCTCTTTACAGTGTCGGACCTTGCTTCTATCACCAGACACAGCCACAGCTGGGTATTCTTTTTGCTTTGGCTCCATCCCTTCATTCTTTCTGGAGTTATTTCTCCACTGATCTCCAGTAGCATATTGGGCCCCTACTGACCTGGGGAGTTTCTCTTTCAGTATCCTATCATTTTGTCTTTTCATACTGTTCATGGGGTTCTCAAGGCAAGAATACTGAAGTGGTTTGCCATTCCCTTCTCCAGTGGACCACATCCTGTCAGATCTCTCCACCATGACCCGCCCATCCTGGGTTGCCCCACGGGCATGGCTTAGTTTCATTGAGTTAGACAAGGCTGTGGTCCTAGTGTGATTAGATTGACTAGTTTTCTGTGAGTATGGTTTCAGTGTGTTTGCCCTCTGATGCCCTCTTGCAACACCTACCGTCTTACTTGGGTTTCTCTTATCTTGGGTGTGGGGTATCTCTTCACGGCTGCTCTAGCAAAGCACAGCCATCCCACCTTACCTTGGAAGAGGGGTCTCTCCTCACCGCTGCCCTTCCTGACCTTCAACGTGGGATAGCTCCTCCCTCTTGCGCCTGCGCAGCCTCGGCTCCTTGGACGTGGGGTTGGTCCTCCTGGCCACCACCCCGGCCTCTGGCGTGGGATTGCTCCTCCCAGCTGCCAACCTTGGCCTAGGGCGTGGGGGCGTGGGGTAGCTCCTCCCGCCTGCCGCCCCTGCTCTCAGGCTTGGGGCGTGGGGTATCTCCTCAGAGCAGCCGCCCCTGACCTCGGACACGGGGTAACTCCTCTCGGCCGTTCCTGCGCTGTCGCAGTCTAGTACTCTCGGCCGCTGCCCCTGATCTTGGACGCGGGGTAACTCCTCTTGTCGCTGCCTCTGACCTCGGATGCAGGGTAACTCCTCTAGTGGCCATCCCTGACCTCGGATGCAGTAACTTCTCTCAGCCGTTCCTGCGCTGTTGCAGTCTGGTACTCTCGGCCGCTGCCCCTGACCTCGGACATGGGGTGGCTCCTCTTGGCCGCGCTTTAGCGCGCCGGCCAGCAGCCGCCTGCACTTTAGCGTGCCCACCAGCAGCCGCGTGCACTTTAGCTTGCCCGCCAGCAGCCGCATGGATCTCTATTCTGGATCAGAAGTACAGCTTCATGTTCCAGCCAGGAACAGTTCTCCTCCTGCTGGGCTAACACGCAAGTCCTCGATTCTTAGATCCTCCACCCATCCTCCCAGGCCAGATGATTTTGTTGTTCAGTCTTTCCCAGCATCAGGGTCTTTTCCAATGAGTCAGCTCTTCGCATCAGGTGGCCAAAGTATTGGAGCCTCAGCTTTAGCATCAGTCCTTCCAATGAATATTCCATGTTTATTTCCTTTAGGATTGACTGGTTTGCTCTCATTATTATACACAGTAGTCAGTCCCAATCTCCCAATTCATCTCACCCATCCCCTTTTCTCCTTGGTATCCACACATTTGTTTTCTATGTCAACAGTGTTTTATTTTTAATGCCCTTTTATGTAAATTCTCTCTTTTGATCCACCCAACTACTGCTTTGAGTAAGGCGATCCTCTCCACCTGACAGACCAGGAAGCAAAGGCTCACAATCTCAATGGCTTAGCCTTTAGGGCAGCATGTGTGTCTGGATTTTAAATCAGGTCCCACCACCCTTCTGCCAGGACCCTCCCCTATGCCACAGTCAGGGGGACAGCCCGCTGCAAGGCAAGAGCCTTGGAATGTCCAGGACGAGCTGAGCTCTCTCTCTCTCTGTCCTTTAGCAGCAAGTGACCTTGGACAGGTTGCCCAGCCTACCTTAATGGAAAATGGTGACCACAGTTCCTGAGATGGAAAGCAAACATGAATCTGCTTTATGATTTGGGAAGTACTGGGCGAATATGTTATTATCACCGTCACTGTGATAGCCAGTATATTAAGGAAATGGCTATTATTTCATGCTACTGCTAAGAATTTTTTTTTAAGTGTCTTTCCAGAGCTACAGACTAAAAACTAGGCAAAGTATGTTAATAGAAATCCACTACCACTGGGGGAAAATTTTTTTAAAGCCTTATCTTTCTAAAGGCAAATAAAGGGGAAAAAAAAGTCATCAGAGTAGCTACATGTAGAATAACTCAGAAATCTTATCTTTTTTTTTAGTTTAGTTTCTCATTTCCTTAATTATGTATTATTTTATTATTTACTTTATCATTATTTTATAATCTGATTTTTTACACATCAAAACCATTAAAGATTTGCAGCCAAAATTTGAAGGAAATGGCATCATCTAAAATTAATAAAGGAAAACAAGAAAACAGCGAATGATGGAGAGCCATGTAAATAATAGAAAAACTGTTGTCTTTGCTAATAAATATCATCTATGACATAAATGATATGCGATGTACCCTGACAAGGCAACAGTAACCATGGCAACAAGAAGAGATGCAATGCACTCAGATTGACTCAACCAAATACCTAATTGACACACTAAATGCATTTCAGGTATATTTTCATACAGTGCTGAAGTATTTTTTATCCTTACTTATGTAAGATAATAGCCCCCTTTAATTCATAAAGAGATTAAGTTTTCTTGTATCTCCCAACTTATGTAATAGATCAAAACAAAAACAGCCCAAGTGTACCGGAGTTGGCAGCAACACTCGTTCTCTACTTGGCAGTGGAGATTTCTAGGTCTGAAGAATTTCAGTTCAGAAATCATCTAACACAGTGACTATCCGGTGATCTAGCTAAGAATCACTTACACGCATTCAAGGTGTCAAATTCTGATTCTCTCTCTATTTAGGCATGAGGTGCTTGGTATTCCTATTTGAATTCTGCTGTCTGCAATAATGGAATGTCAGAATAGTAGTGATGTCTGGATAGAGAAACTCAAAACCAGGTTTGGCTGAAGGTCTTTTAAGAAAAGAAATTACACTGCCTCGTTCTCTCAGTTGCTCCAGGATCTTGTACCTTCTCTCCTGTCTTACCCTTCTGCTCTAACCTTTAGGATAAGCTCTTCTGTCCTAGGACTGAGCTAAGGACTCAGAGCTCAAGGCCTGAGCTAAGGACTTAAAAGCTCAAGGACTGAGCTCTTCTTCACTGACTCTCATTATGAGGTATAAACACCAAGTTTAGTAAACTTGTTCTCATAAAACAGGCACTTACTCTCCAAGCAGATTGTGTATTAGGGCAGTTTCTTTCCAAGCCCTCAGTACTTATCGTGGAGGAAAAACAGGTCTCACACTCTCCACCTGATGGAGAGGCATGGGCTGTCTCTCTTTGATCCTGGAATATCTGAGAGGTGAAGGTTCTTCTCTGTGGCCTGGAGATATTTCTCATTAGCACTGGAATTAGAGATGAAGAAAGCAGGCCTGGCAACACCCTGGGCCAAGCAATGAATAAAGGAGACAAATGCTTTGCTTTGGGGGTGTCCACTCCCCAGAGACACCCACACAGTTCTCATGTGTTCATAGCCTCTGAGAAGGGAGATGTCCACACTGGGAGGAAGATGAAGTTATTAGAATTCTCTATCATGTATGAATGTGAGAGCTGGACCATAAAAAAGGCTGCGTGCCAAAGAATTGATGCTTTTGAATTGTGGTGCTGGAGAAGACTCTTAAGAGTCCCTTGGATAGCAAGGACATCAAGTCAGTCAATCCTAAAGGAAATCATCCCTGACTGTTAATTGGAAGGACTGATACAGAAGCTAAAGTTCCAATATTTTGGCCACCTGATGAAAAGACACATTGGAAAAGACCCTGATGCTAGGAAAGATTGAAGGCAAGAGGAGAATGGGGCAGCAAAAGATGAGATGGTTGGATAGCATCACCAACTCATTGGACGTGAGTCTGAGCAAACTCCAGGAGATAGAAAAGGACAAGGAAGCCTGGCGCGCTGCAATCTTCGGGGTGGCAAAGAGTTAGAGACATGACTTAGAGACAGAACAACAGCAATGAGAACCTACTGTGCAGCACAGGAACTCTACTCAGTGCTCTGTGGTGACCTAAATGGGAAGGAAGTCCAAAAGGGAGGGGATAGGTGTATATGTATGGCTGGTTCATTTTGTTGTACAGCAGAAACTAATACAGCATTATAAAGCAACTACACTCCAATAAAAATTAATTTAATTAATTAAGCACTGTATTGTTGAAGGTATGCTGCTGCTGCTAAGTTGCTTCAGTCATGTCTGACTCTGTGCAACCCCATGGACAGCAGCCCACCAGGCTTCTCCATCCATGGGATTCTCCAGGCAAGAACACTGGAGTGGGTTACCATTGCCTTCTCCCGTTGAGGGTATGACCAGTACTCAAACATGTCTCTGTAAGGCAGAGTGGATTCACAACACCTTAGATTTAACCTCCCAACCCACCTCCCATTGCTGGGCATGTCCTAGATGCCCTGTGACTTTTGCTGCTTCTCTGACCATTTGCTCAGGTCCCCTTTCAACATAAAAGTAAATTTCTGCAGAAACTTTGGGGACTTTACTTTCTGTTGGACAGATTGGCATTGAAGTCTGAAGTGAAAAGCCATTTCAGCGTCTCTTGACATTCTTATTCTGTTCACTGACAGTCTTTCCTTTTTCGTGAAGAATGTTTTCTGCTTGGCCAGAAATTTCTCCTTGGAGATGACAGAATTGCTGTCTTACCATTAATGAATGTTACAACCCAAATCCTTTTCATTTGAAAGAAATATGGATGTGTCTGCCCGAAGCCTCACTTTATGGCAAATCAGAGGGAACCACTGCCGTCCCAAGACCCTCAGCCCTGCAGGTGATGCACCTTCAGACAGCACCTCCTGCCCACTTGGGGAAGCAGTCCCGTTCACAGGTGATATTTGCATGTTTAAAAGAGAAGCTGCTGCATGTGGAGAGGAAAATAGTCCAGTCGTCTGTGTTTCACACAAGTGCCCTGAAGTTTTGTGGGAAACCCTTCCCTGAGGGACTGAGAATCTGGGTCAAGTCATGCTTTCTGTGGCATCAGGCGTCTGTCACATGATGGGCTGCATTTGCCTAAACTGTGGAGGTAGCTGCTGTTTATTTCTTCATGATGTTTACATCAGAATTTTTTTTTTCACTTCTGTGAACATCGTTGTTGTTTTTGTTTAGTCAGTAAGTCGTGTCTGACCTTTGGTGACCCCCTGGACTGTAGCCCATCAGGCTCCTCTGTCCATGGGATTCTCCAGTCAAGAATACTGGAGTGGATTGCCATTTCCTTTATCCAGGGGATCTTCCCGACCCAGGGATGCAACCTGAGTCTCCTGCATTGCAGGGGATTTCTTTACCGCTGAGCCACCTGGGAAACCCTCTGTGAATACAGGGGTTGAGTAATAAGATGTTTCAAAGGAATCCTTGTTTGAGTGTTGTTTCACTGTTTAGCCTTAAAATGAAGAACATTTCCTGAAAAATCTTTCTAAGGCAGCTCTCCCCAAATCCTGCAGAACACACACAAAAAAATAAGTAGAAGGGAAAATGAAGCTATAACAGAAAAGAAGATGAAACAGGAGGGAGCAGAACTTGTAGAGCACAGAACAAGGGACACAGAAGATTAAACACACACACACACTATGGAAGAAACTTTACTGTCAAGTATACCTGCTTTCCAAGCGTGGTCTTGGTGGCCATGCACCTGTACCCAGCACTCAGCTCCTTGTAAGCCCAGAGACTCAAAGGTATCCAGTGTGGATGAAATGAACATAATACCAAACGTCAGTAATCAAGAGAAGTTAGTCTTGGAATGAATGCCAAAGTGTTAGAAGTTTTCTTTGATGGCTTCATGCTACCAAAGGTAGACCCTCTCTGAACACATCTAGAGAATTCCTTGGGGAAGCGCAGGAGGGAGATGGTCCCCGTCGTGTGTTGTGGGCAGTGAATGCAGGCCAGGTGTGCTCTGTCCATACAGGTGCTTCTGCAGTAACAAGCAGCGGGGAAGTACACGGTCATAGTGTCTCTCGAACTCTGAGGCAGAAGGTGTACGTCCTAGGAAAGAGCTTCAAAAGCAATCACTTTTTAGACTGTATTTTACTGCCTTCCAGGGGTGTTGGGGTAACCCAGAAGTGAACAGATGAAGGCCAAGCTGCGGTAGGGGAGGGGAGCCAAGCCCCCCTGCCCGGTGCCACATTCCTAACCCTGCAGAACCCTCGAGGCTCTTCCTCAGAACCATTTTTCCCTGGATCCAGTCATTCCTTTGTTCCTGTGGTCTTTAAACACACTTTTCCTACTCATTATTATTCCAGTGTTATTCCAGGCCTGGGGAGGGCTAGGTGGATGAGGACAGAGCTGTGCTTAGTGAGAGTCACTGACAGCAGCCAGGGGAGAAGGTGCTGGGAGATCCCAGAGGGTGTCTCTGAGGAAATGACAGGGGCCCCGCATCTGAAGGGGGAGCAGAGGTGAGCTGGGCCTCAGGGCAAGGCAGCAGGGAGGGCAAGGGGAGAAGAGAAAGATGTGTGTGGGTGTTTCCATGAGCTGATGGTGTGGGTAACATGTGTGTCACGTTGTGTGCTGGGGTGATCCAAGTCAGAGTCTTCTTCCTATGTTGAGGGTACCCTGCCCTACAGGTACCCTTGGTCCCTCAGCTAAAGATGATGGAGCAGGGGTTTGGACCCATCTCACTGATGAGCCCCCACCCTGGGCCGTCTCCCTACTTTGCCTCTTAATGTGAGTTGAGCAGGCTCGTGGGGGCTGCAGACAGCGATGTGTGAAGCCATCTGCTTGCCAAGATCAGAGAGAGTCAGAGGTCTGAGCCCTTGACTTCCCACACCGAGACATATGAGGCTATAAAGATGGGGTTTCAAGAGTCCTTAGCGGGAAAGATGCTGAAGCTCAGGATGGAGCAGATCCCTCAGGGCCCTGGGCGTCTGTCTCTGAGGCAGGGGACCAGCGGAAATGAGTCATGCATTCGCCAGCCCCCTCCCCCCATCAGAGCATCAGCAAGCAAGAGACCTGCATGCGGAGGACAGAGCTTGCTGACCCAGCCAGTCAGACTTTGCCCCAGCATCTGCATGACCTGGCGCTTCCCAGGGGGTGGTAGTGGTAAAGAACCCACCTACCAATGTAGGAGATGTAAGAGATGCAGGTTCAGTCCTTGAGTTGGAAAGATCCCCTGGAGGAGGGCAAGGCAACCCACTCCAGTATTCTTGCCTGGAGTATTCCCATGGACAGGAACCTGGTGGGCTACAGTCCATGGGGTTGCAAAGAGTTGGACATGACTGAAACAACTTAGCACACGTGCATTGCATGACCTGAGTCCTCTTGCAGTCGCTTCTTGAATAATGCTGAGTGCATCTTCCTGACTGTTAATGTGTCCATGAGACCGTGAACTCATGGTGCTGGACTCTGCTTGTTTTTGCGTCCTCTGCACCTGGCCTTGTGCCAGTTCTACAGGGAACACTCCGAGCTGGATGCATTTTGTCACATTTCTGGAACTAAGTCTCTTGCCCCTTTCTTTGTAGAAGATTTGTTGCCTTATCAAATTTATATGTCAGCTATGCAAGCAGTTGTTTTACTAATACACATAATTAGATTACACATTACACATCTTAACTCTCCCAGCCTGGTATATTTTAAAGAGCTAATACTTGCTGGAAATAGATTAAAAAATCTCCTTACACCATTTGAAAATAGGAAGACATCATTAGTCAGCCCTAAAGGAAATCAACCCTGACTATTCATTGGAAGGATGGATGCTAAAGCTGAAGTTCCAATATTTTGGCCACCTGATACGAAGAACTGACTCATTGGAAAAGATCCTGATGCTGGGAAAGATTGAGGGCAAGAGGAGAAAGGTGAGACAGAGGATGAGATGGTTGGATGGCATCACTGATTCAATGGATGTGAGTTTGAGCAAGCTCCAGGAGATGGTGAAGGACAGGGAAGCCTGGCTTGCTGCAGTCATTGGGTAGCAAAGAGTGGACATGACTGAATGACTGAACGACAACATTAACAAGGACAGAATGATATTCGCGTCTTCAAACACTGGACTTGTTCTTCCAGATTCTGAACTTATTGTGAATTATAAATGGACAGAACTTTCTAGTAAGATTCCTTGAGCTGTAGATGATTTTTCCTAGTCATCCAGATGTGCCGTAGGATCGGATTGTGGCGTTCAATTTGCATTGTCCAATTTCCTACCTCGCCATACATTTTCCAGTATGTTGATTTGTTCTTCGTCTAAAAACTAAAAGTGTCAGAACCCTTTATGCCCATTAACCTACTTACTCACTGGATCTTGAAAGAGAAAATTCTTCAATATTGGTAAAGTACCAAAGAGTCAACTATTTGCAAAACTTAAAAATGGAGATTCTCTCTTTTGCCTCAGAAGGTTATTGGGAATAAAAAAGCACATATAAGTTTTAGAACTCACTGTCCTTTAAGCTGCAAAGGTCAAACAAGGATATTTGACCTTTTCCTTGTCATTTGCTTAAATGTCTGGAAACTGATGCTTATTATTCCACAAGAGGCTGAGAAGGTACAGGACATCCTGCTTGTTCATCATGGCCAGCATCTGGCAGGGACTAGGCACTGATCACAATTATTGTAATCCAACATATTGATTAATTGAGACTTAGGTATGTGTCAGCTGTCCGCCATACTCTGTAAATTATAATGAATTTGATGCTGAATATATGCTTTATTGCTTTATGATTCAGACAGCCCTCCAGAGACTTTGTAGAGTTCTCAGTCATTGTTTTACCATCACTTTAAATTGTATTGTGATATGATCAGATCAGTCACTCAGTCGTGTTTGACTCTGCGACCCCATGAATCATAGCATGCCAGGCCTCCCTGTCCATCACCAACTCCCAGAGTTCACCCAGACTCATGTCCATCAAGTCAGTGATGCCATCCAGCCACCTCATCCTCTGTTGTCCCCTTCTCCTCTTGCCCCCAATCCCTCCCAGCATCAGAGTCTTTTCCAATGAGTCAACTCTTCACATGAGGTGGCCAAAGTACTGGAGTTTCAGCTTTAGCATCATTCCTTCCAAAGAAATCCCAGGGCTGATCTTCAGAATGGACTGGTTGGATCTCCTTGCAGTCCAAGGGACTCTCAAGAGTCTTCTCCAACACCACAGTTCAAAAGCATCAATTCTTCAGGACTCAGCCTTCTTCACAGTCCAGCTCTCACATCCATACATGACCACAGGAAAAACCATAGCCTTGACTAGGCGAACCTTTGTTGGCAAAGTAATGTCTCTGCTTTTGAATATGCTATCTAGGTTGGTCATAACTTTCCTTCCAAGGAGTAAGTGTCTTTTAATTCCATGGCTGCAGTCACCATCTGTAGTGATTTTGGAGCCCAGAAAAATAAAGTCTGACACTGTTTCCACTGTTTCCCCATCTATTTCCCATGAAGTGATGGGACCGGATGCCATGATCTTCATTTTCTGAATGTTGAGCTTTAAGCCAACTTTTTCACTTTCCACTTTGACTTTCATCAAGAGGCTTTTGAGTTCCTCTTCACTTTCTGCCATAAGGGTGGTGTCATCTGCATATCTGAGGTTACTGACATTTCTCCCAGGAATCTTGATTCCAGCTTGTGCTTCTTCCAGTCCAGCGTTTCTCATGATGTACTCTGCATAGAAGTTAAATAAACAGGGTGACAATATACAGCCTTGACGTACTCCTTTTGTTATTTGGAACCAGGCTGTTGTTCCATGTCCAGTTCTAACTGTTGCTTCCTGACCTGCATACACATTTCTCAAGAGGCAGATCAGGTGGTCTGGTATTCCCATCTCTCTCAGAATTCTCCACAGTTTATTGTGATCCACACAGTCAAAGGCTTTGGCATAGTCAATAAAGCAGAAATAGATGTTTTTCTGGAACTCTCTTGCTTTTTCCATGATCCAGCGGATGTTGGCAATTTGATCTCTGGTTCCTCTGCCTTTTCTAAAACCAGCTTGAACATCTGGAAGTTCACGGTTCACATATTGCTGAAGCCTGGCTTGAAGAATTTTGAGCATTACTTTACTAGCATGTGGGATGAGTGCAATTGTGTGGTAGTTTGAGCATCCTTTGGCATTGCCTTTCTTTGGGATTGGAATGAAAACTGACCTTTTCCAGTCCTGTGGCCACTGCTGAGTTTTCCAAATTTGCTGGCATATTGAGTGCAGCACTTTCACAGCATCATCTTTCAAGATTTGGAATAGCTCCACTGGAATTCCATCACCTCCACTAGCTTTGTTCCTAGTGATGCTTTCTAAGGCCCACTTGACTTCACATTCCAGGATGTCTGGCTCTAGGTCAGTGATCACACCATCGTGATTATCTGGGTCATGAAGATCTTTTTTGTACAGTTCTTCTGTGTATTCTTGCCACCTCTTCTTAATATCTTCTGCTTCTGTTAGGTCCATACCATTTCTGTCCTTTATTGAGCCCATCTTTGCATGAAATGTTCCCTTTGTATCTCTGATTTTCTTGAAGAGATCTCTAGTCTTTCCCATTCTGTTGTTTTCCTCTATTTCTTTGCATTGATGGCTGAGGAAGGCTTTCTTATCTCTTCTTGCTATTCTTTGGAACTCTGCATTCAGATGTTTATATCTTTCCTTTTCTCATTTGCTTTTCACTTCTCTTCTTTTCACAGCTATTTGCAAGGCCTCCCCAGACAGCCATTTTGCTTTTTTGCATTTCTTTTCCATGGGGATGGTCTTGATCCCTGTCTCCTGTACAATGTCATGAACCTCATTCCATAGCTCATCAGGCACTCTATCTATCAAATCTAGGCCCTTAAATCTATTTCTCACTTCCATTGTATAATCATAAGGGATTTGATTTAGGTCATACCTGAATGGTCTAGTGGTTTTCCCTACTTTCTTCAATTTCAGTCTGAATTTGGCACTAAGGTGTTCATGGTCTGAGCCATAGTCAGCTCCTGGTCTTGTTTTTGCTGACTGTACAGAGCTTCTCCATCTTTGGCTGCAAAGAATATAATCAATCTGATTTCGGTGTTGACCATCTGGTGATGTCCATGTATAGAGTCTTCTCTTGTGTTGTTGGAAGAGGGTGTTTGTTATGACTAGTGCATTTTCTTGGCAAAACCCTATTAGTTTTTGCCCTGCTTCATTCCGTATTCCAAAGCCAAATTTGCCTGTTACTCCAGGTGTTTCTTGACTTCCTACTTTTGCATTCCAGTCCCCTATAATGAAAAGGACATCTTTTTTGGGTGTTAGTTCTAAAAGGTCTTGTAGGTCTTCATAGAACCGTTCAACTTCAGCTTCTTCAGCATTACTGGTGGGGGCATAGACTTGGATTACCATGATATTGAATGGTTTACTTTGGAAACAAACAGAGATCATTCTGTCATTTTTGAGACTGCATCCAAGTACTGCATTTCGGACTCTTTTGTTGACCATGATGGCTACTCCATTTTTTCTGAAGGATTCCTGCTTGCAGTAGTAGATATAATGGTCATCTGAGTTAAATTCACCCATTCCAGTCCATTTCAGTTCGCTGATTCCTAGAATGTTGACATTCACTCTTGCTGTGATAGCCCCCTTTAATAGGAATTCCCAGTCAATAGCATACTCTTAATATCAACCTATATCCATAATTTTTAAACTGAAACATCAAAGAGAAAGTATGTATGAAGCTGACTTCAAGGCAGCTTTTTAGTATACTTTTGGAACTACCTCCAGTTGCTTTTCAGAGAACTCTGAGATACACGTTTTATAATTGAACAGTGGGGTTGGTACAGAGAAGCCTTGAAGGAAGTCCGTCATGATCATGCAGACAGCCAGCAACCATCGGTATTGAACGGGACCGAGAAGCTCACTGATGGGAAACGTTGCAGGACTTGTCAAGTGCCTCTGCAGTACCTGCCCCTGCAGCCACAGCTGCCCCTCTCAACCATCCCAATGATGAACTGGTATCCTGTACAGCCAGGCATTTGTCATATCACATAATGCAAGCCACTGGGGCTTCCCAGATGGCACTAGTGGTAAGGAACCTACCTGCCAATGCAGGAGATGTAACAGATAAGGTTCAATCCCTGGGTCGGGAAGATCCCTGGAGGAGGAACTAGCAACCCACTCCAGTATTCTTGCCTGGGAAATCCCATGGACAGGGGAGCCTGGCTAACTACAGTCCATAGGGTCACAGAGTTAGATACCACTGAAGTGACTTAGCACACTCGCACAGTGAAAGCCATTACTGAAAAAGTCAGGCACTTAAGATGACGACGTCCTTCATACCATATGGTACCCGAGGGGCATCGTTCATCAGCACGAGTCCCCTGTCCTGCAGAGTTCCAGCAAAATACAGACTGGTTGGCTGTATTTCTCCACTAGACATTGCCCTTTGATGGTCAATGTCTCCATCAAAGTCACAGGCTGGATTCAGTCCACAACAGAAATTTTCTGGAAATGGCTGAATTCATCCACTGAGTCTGCCTGACCACAGGAATGCACCAGGATTTCCACCCAGTTCTCCAGTGAAGACATGAATGCAGACTCTGATGGCCTCCATGGAGCCTCTTTGCCCCAAGGCCTGCAGGCTTCATCAGAATCCTCACACACTGGCAGCCTAGCCAGTTAGACCTGCATGGTGTGGCCTCCATGGAGTCTCGTTGCCCCAAGGCCTGCAGGCTTCATCAGAATCCTCACACACTGGCAGCCTAGCCAGTTAGACCTGCGTGGCGTGGCCTATTGACTTGTGTATGTTGAAGTCGCAGTGGGGTGAAGACCACAGGGAACATCCTGTTCCCGAAGGATGCCTCTGCCACATCCAGGCTGAGAGTTCCATACCAACATTCAGGGCCCTCATGGCCAGACTGAGACTCTGGAAGCAACAGCCACCATGGCCTTTGACGTCCTCTTCCCTGCCAAGACCCGAGGCAGGAGGAAAATAAGCATCACATCCCGGAAGGAGACTGAGGAAGTTACCAGCTGTGTTGATATCACACGTCTGCGATTCTTTAATAGGCAGCATGTTGAGAAAACTTTTAACAATTTAAGAGAAAAATCAGTATTGAGTTCTGCAACAGAATTTGCTACAAAAAATCCCTCCCCATTATGAGTAGATCACTTACTGGGACAAAAAAAAAATCCTTCCCTCTACTGTCTCTGCCTCTCTCCAGAACTCATTTCAGACCCATGTTATTGCCCTAAAAGGAAAAAAAAAAAAGAAACCTCCATTAAAAACCAGAAGTTGTACCCTGCACAGCAGCAGCCCAGAGCCTCAGGGGGACAACATAATTCTTATTCAAACAGCGAATCTGAGCGCTGCCATGCTCCCTGGAGTCAGATCTTATTTGCATTTTGGAAACTGTTCGGTATTGATTTTATTGAGTTATTTAAAATGAGATACTTTAGAATTAATGTGCACAGGTATTGGTCATGGAGAATATCACCACTTATAAAAACTGAGAAAGTTTGCTCTTAAATTGCGAGAATGGCACAGTGACGGTACTAAGGTGGTTGTTGTTCAGTCACTCAGTCGTGTCCAACTTTTTGTAACTCCGTGGACTGCAGCACGCCAGGCTTCCCTGTCCTTCACCACCTTCTGGAACTTGCTCAAACTCATGTCCATCTAGCTGGTGATCCCATCCAACCATCTCATCTTCTGTTGTCTTCTTCTCCTGCCTTCAATCTTTCTCACCATCAGAATCTTTTCCAGTGAGTTGATTCTTCACATCAGGGGTCCAGAGAATTGGAGCTTCAGCTTCAGCATCAGTCCTTCCAATGAATATTCAGGGTTGATTTCCATTAGGATGAACTGGTTTGATCTCCCTGCTGTCCATGGGACTCCAATGAGTCTTCCCCAGCACCATGGTGTTAATATCTTCATCATTTTGGAGACTACAAGGTTAATTGCCTTTCCGACTGCTGAGAGTAACTAGTTTTCATTCAATTTCTACTTAATGGAAGAGGCTAGGACTAGGATAGGCAGATGTTATGTGGTCCTGGAGAATTTCCCTGACACACTTTGGGGAAATGTTGAGGAAAACACTTGGTGTTTTGTGAGATTTGGTGAGAAGTCAGATTATGCACAATTCTTCATCTTGAGGAAGAGCATACAGAGAATTAACAGGCATACAGAATTCACAGGAATACAGTCCATCTTTTGACCTGCAAATACTTTGTCACTTTTTGTAGTATTTATTGAATAAAGTCGTATCTTTTTTAGTGATTTTTTAAAAAGTTTGGTCCCTTAATAATTATTGTACCAAGTTGAATAGCATGAGTGTTGTGGAAAATGGTTTTTAGTACTCAAAATATTCTATTTACTGTCTTCCCAAACTCATACCTGTGTTTTTCAACAGAGTTTTGCTAGTTCCCTTCTTGGCTGATTTTTTTAAAAAGTAAGTACAGAACACTATGGTAGAATTGCATAGGCTGGATGGCATCACTGACTCGATGAATGTGAGTCTGAGTGACCTCCGAGAGCTGGTGATGGATAGGGAGGCCTGGCGTGCTGCAGTTCATGGGGTCGCAAAGAGTCGGACACGACTGAGCGACTGATCTGATCTGAATTACATATTAAGGGTTTCCCACATGGCACTAGTGGTGGCCAATGCAGGAGTTGCAAGGGATGTGGGTTCGATCCCTGGGTCAGAAAGATCCCCTGGAGTACGAAATGGCAACCCACTCCAGTATTCTTGCCTCGGAAATCCCAGGGACGGAGGAGTCTGGCGGTCTACAGTCCATGGGGCCGCAAAGAGTCAGACGCAACTGAGCACAATTACAAATTGGGCTTATTGTGCAACATTACTTTTCTGAAACTGCTTTAGTAACACCAGTCAAAAAGTTCCCATTGTTGTTTTTGCTCTCTCCTTCTCCAAGGAATAATCAGGGGTCATGTAGAGGAAGGACCAGGGCTGGCCAAGCTGCTGTCAAGGCCACTCTCACACTGTAAAAAGAGCTCTTAAATTTAACCAGAGAGCTTCTGGGGGCCCCAGGGTGTTCTGGGGGCTTATCAAGACCATTATCAGGTCTTCTGGGGAGATGTAAGCTCAACACACAGGCAAAACTACTGTCAAGACTTAAACTGGAAAAAAAAATTAGGTAACTGGAAGCAAAGCCACTTCTGTGATTTTGGGGACAACAGTGACTCATCTGATGAACCACTTAAGGATGGAAAGAAGCCTGGGCAAAGGCAAGGATGCTCATCCTATGAGGTGCCAGCACCTGCTTCTCCCACTCTTCACCATAGCCAAGTTACATTGTCTTTTCTTTCTTTTGAACTATGGAGAAACTGCAGTGCACAGAGTATGCATAACCTCCCAGGGCACACAGCCAGTACATGGCTGGCTGGCACCAGCACCACTAGTTTGTCTTCCCCAGGAAGGCAGTAGGGGGCAGGGGGCTGTGATGCCCTGATAAGTAGTTTGGCAGCAGAGGCTGGGGGCTCCAACCTGTGTTGAATCTGCCTGAGAAACCCCTTCCTGATTCCACTTGGACACAAAATGAGAGTGGATTGTCCAGCTTTCCACAGTCATCTGTGGTCATAGCATGAACTCAGTTGAAGGATGTGTATATTTTCATCAAAGGGTAATGAATCAGCAGAGTGTTCTAACTCTGCTTCAGAGAACAGGTGCCGTATGTCACTATCCACTTCCTTTCACTGCTTTCTTAGAGGGATTTTTCTTAAAGCTGTCACCTGAGCACCTACATTCCAAACACAAATCAAAACCTTGCCTCCTCCAAGCGTCACCTGAAAACAAAATCAGTTGTCCCTTATGAGTGCTCTTGAGAAAACATCCATATTTAACTCTGAGTCAATGAAAGCAAGTTAGAAAATGTTGAACTTACTAAAGGATCCTTTTGCTCCAAGATCAGCCATTCAACAAACATTTTACAACAAACATTTTAACATTTTACATTTTACAACAAACATTGTCCAGCACTGTAAACTTCAAAGAGTCAATCCAATCGTAGCTGGATCAGAGGAAAGAAATACAGAGCACAAAGTTTTTCAGTTGAGAAGCTCTGGAAAATTCTGGTCATGGGAAGTGAGATAAAAGAATTCATTGCTCTGTCATTTAATCCAAAAGCTTTGATCTCTATTTGTACTTTGGTTAAAAGCACAAGTCCTGGATCATTCATTCGTTGACTGATTCTATTTCACAAGCACTGGGTTGGACGTGGGGGTATGTTACTTCCCAAACCACAGACAGTTCTTCGTGCTCAGTCGTTCAGTCATGTCTAACTCTTTGCAACCCCATGAACTGTAGCCCTCCAAGCTCCTCTGTCCGTGGGATTTCCCAGGCAAGAGTACAGGAATGGGTTGCCATTTTCTTCCCCAGAGGATCTTACCCTTCCTGACCCAGAGATCAACCCTCCATCTCCTTCATTGGCAGGCGGATTCTTTTCCAACTGTACTACCCGGGAAGCCCCCATCTCCAAATACCATCAACCAGGGGCTTAGGGCCTCAACATATGAACTTTGGGAGGACACAAATAGTCTATAACACCAACCTGATGAGAACATGCAAAAGCAATGATAGAATTGCTTATTATTTATGAGGCATGACTGGTCAAAAGCTCTCTTTTGTGTATTACCCTTCTTTGGTGAGATGTCATTTTTGTTGTTGCTGCTGTTGATTTCTTTCTGTTAGATGCCCCCTCGACACTGATGTGCCCTTGCTCCCATTTTTATGTAAGCATGCCCACTCCACCTTCCATGTTGCTATCTCTTACTAGATGACCAAGTCAACAGTCAAAAACTGACCTGAGACACTGATTTCTAGTATCCTCTAGGATTCCAGTATCTCTGTTAAAAATACATTTAAGTAAGTTACTTATATCTATATTGATATTGGTTAAATCTCACTGGGGGCACAAATATTCGATGCAGCAGAATTTCGTTATAATGAAAGCTGTTTGCTCGTCTCTTGATTCCATTGTAATAAGATCAGAAAAAGAGCATATTAATTCTGAAGAATTTGCATAGTGTTTGTATGGTTACAGAGCTTTGTATAATACCATATGCCTTTGCAACGTCCATTCATTTACCAAGACAAAAGTAGAAAGCAGCAGAAACACAAATTACCAAAACACTGCTGGAGAGGAGAGAGAAAGCAAGTTGTGACTATAGCGAGTAGAGGAAATAATTCTACAGCCAGTATTGAGGAATGGGGAGGAGGTGACGACGAAACCCAAAGAAAAATAAGAGAGAGATATTTTGAATCATTTCAAAAATATACTTCTCATTCTGGAAAATCTGACTTTTCCTTGGTATGCAGATGAGTCTCTCCCCCTGGAGAAACCACCTGTGGCTATGACACTCATTGCATTTTCCTTACATAGAACTGTTTTTCACAGAGAGCTGAGCAGCAGAATTACTTGGTCGGTCCTCTAGTCTTTCCTCAAATCTGACATGATACTTGGAGTTAGTCTGGGCTGAGCCTGGGGTCTGCTTCCCCAGGCATGGAGCCTGTCACCCGCCTCTCCCGGACTGAACAGGGTCATAACCTCCCCCTGCTTTGACCCCAGTAAGAGCCGATGCTGAATCAGCTGCAAAGTACAGTGCTTTTGTTTATTGATTTATTTTTGGCTGTGCTGGGTCTTTGTTGCTGCACTCGAGTGGCTTTCTCCAGTGTCAGTGAGCTGGGGCTACTCTCTGTTACGGTGCGCGGGCTTCTCTTTGCTTCTCTTATTGCTGTTGCGGAGCACAGGCTGTAGGCACTTGGGCTTCAGGAGTTGTGGCACACAGGCTTAGTTGCTCTCAGGCATGTGGGATCTTCCCAGACCAGGGATCGAACCAGTGTCCCTTGCATTGGTAGATGGATTCTTAACCACTGGACCACCAGGGAAGCCCTGATTTACACTATACATATAGTGTAAATATGGTAAATCCTGAATATTCATTGGAAGGACTAAGCTCCAATACTTTGTCCATCTGATGCAAAGAGCCAACTCATTGGAAAAGACTGATGCTAGGAAAGATTTGAGGGCAAGAGGAGAGGGGGTGACAGAGGATGAGATGGATGGATGGCATACTGGATTCAGTGGACATGAGTTTGACCAAACTCTGGGAGATAGTGAAGGAGAGCAGAGCCTGGCATGCTGCAGGCCAGGGGGTTGCAAAGATCGGACACTATCAGTCGACTGAGCACAGCCTTCTTTGTAGCTGCATAAGGCTGGAGTTACAGATCTGTGTTCCACCAGTTATGAATTTTCACTTTGCAAGCAAGATAACTTAGCCTGTTATTACATACCTGGAATTTGTAGAAATCAAGTTTCCAGTCTTGCATTGCATCTTCAGGCGAGGCGCCCTGCACAGATCTCTGCGTGAAGCACAGTAACTCTATCCCAGGTAATTTCTCCATCACCCCCAAGAATGAGATGCTCCTGATCTATGTGAATTTCTCAAGAGGCAAAGAATTGTTCCCTCCCAGCAAGTTGTAAATCACTCAGGAGATAGAGAAGCAGAAAGAAGTAGCATTTCCTGTGTACACCCTGCCTCTCTGAAATGGGCTGATGTGAGGAATCTGTCTTCTCAAGAACACAGTGTGCTTCCTGGCAGCAGGTGGATCAGCTTCCAAAGGCCCCTTTGAAGTAGAAACTAAAATAATGCTTAATGGTCATTCTGCTCCCATGGAGGGGCGGCAGTGGGTGGGGGGCATAAATCAGAAACACAGCCGGGCTTGGAACTTGGATCACATGAGGCTTTTCTCAATGGTCACAAACTCTAGCCTCCTAACAAATAGCAGTTGGATAATTAAGTACTTTTATGGATCAGTCTAATGAAAGAGCAGCTGTAAAACTGAAACACATGGAACCAGCTAGGTGACAAAAAAGGTAGGGGAAATAATTGGGTTTCTTAGCACTTAGAGTATTTCACAGCAATGCAGTTACCGTGTTTATAAAGGATAAAACACCATTGGGTTTAATGGAGCTGCCTGGGTGTTTATGGTTTATATAATGCACTTACAATATGTTCCTTGTTCATACGCTTGTTTTAAAATGTATGACCTCTTTATTATAAGAAGTTTTAAATGCAGTGAAATTCTTAGAAAATTCATAAAGTAGAAATTGAGATGGCAGTACATAAAAGAAATTTTGAAATAGTGTTCTTAATTTGAAAAAGTTGAAGTCAAGGGTAAAAGCAGATGCTTTGGGGCTGCTCAGCTAGGACTACTGACTAAGTTTCATAACCCTTGACAGTTTAGAATCGAAAATGTAATTTTTCTTTTCTCCATTTTCTCTCTCTTCTTGCCAATGAACTTGCAATACTTCTGACTGACATTAAAAGAACCACAGGCAAGTCTGAGAAGGGTGGCCCCTTGGAAAGTAAATTTGTGTTACCTTTTCCCCCATGAAGCCCTCTTCCTTATGGAAACAAGCTCAATACTTCACTCATTTAGTTAAAATAGTGAAAACTGCTGCTTGGTAAATGGTGAGAAAAGGTACACACGTGTGCGTTCTTGCTTCCTTTCCCTGAACAAGCTCAGTCTCCCAGACTTAGCCTGTTTCCAGCTACAAGTCAATAACCCAGAATTCTGAGAAGGCAAAAAGATACGTTATTGATTTTTAGTAGGTGATAGATGTGCTTGGTGGGAGAAGGCAATGGCAACCCACCCCAGTACTCTTGCCTGGAAAATCCCATGGACGGAGGAGCCTGGTAGGCTGCAGTCCATGGGGTCGCTAAGAGTCAGACACGACTGAGCGACTTTACTTTCACTTTCCACTTTCATGCATTGGAGAAGGAAATGGCAACCCACTCCAGTGTTCTTGCCTGGAGAATCCCATGGACAGAGAAGCCTGGTAGGCTGCAGTCCATGGGGTCGCACAGAGTCGGACACGACTGAAGCGACTTAGCAGCAGCAGCAGTAGCA
The DNA here is from genome assembly GCA_935064755.1 of Tragelaphus eurycerus. Lineage (NCBI taxonomy): Eukaryota > Metazoa > Chordata > Mammalia > Artiodactyla > Bovidae > Tragelaphus > Tragelaphus eurycerus. Next base: position 24,406,859 of record CAKXYN010000023.1, read on the forward strand.
GCAGCAGCAGCAGATGTGCTTGGTACAAAATTCAAAAGGTCTGAAGAATTCACAGTGAAAATGTGTCCCCCTCCTCATCCTGTCCTGCCGCTCCAGCTTGCACCCAGGCCAGGGCTGTTATCTCCTTACTTAGGGAAGCCTGTGTGTGTATGTTCACGGTTACACATGTCCCTGTGTTCACTTAGCACAATAAAGTCTGGCAAATGATTCACATCAGTGCATGTGAAGGATCCTTGCCCCTGTTCACCACATGGATGGACTCTGACTTTGTCAATGGCCATCCAGGTGGATTTCTACATTTTTATGTAAAGAATGCTGAAGAGTGGTCCACATTCATCATTTCACACTGTGAGAATTTACTGGGCAGATGCCAGAAGTGAAATCACAGGTCTGTGGGGACACGCATTTTAGATAATGCCAGATTTTTCTCCATAAAACCTGTACAAAATACCCCCACCAGCAATGTATGAGAGGAACATCCCCCACTCCCGCCGCTTTCCACCTACTGTATTAGGAAATTTTTTTCATTTAAACCAAAAAAGATAGGTTAAAAAAATAGACTTAAGTCTGAGAGTGAGCATCTTTGCATATTTCAAGAGCCATTTGTATTCCTTTTTCTGTGAACAATCGTCTAAATTCTGTTCTCATTTTTCTATTTAGTTACGGCTCTGTGGGGCTTTGCAGGTGACACTAGTTGTAAAGAACCCACCTGTCAATGCAGAAGACATAAGAGACGCGGGCTCCATCCCTGGGTGGGGAAGATCCCCTGGAGGAGGAAATGATAACTCACTCCAGTATTCTTGCCTGGAGAGTCCCATGGACAGAGGAGCCTGGCGGGCTACAGTCCATGGAATCACAAAGGGTCGGACATGACCTAGTGCCATGCACATGTGACACTGTGTGTGTATACGGGGAAATTAACGCCTTTAATGTATTGCAAGTTGGAACTACTTTTTTCTGTTTTCATTGGTCTTTGAAATTGCTAATGGTACTTTTTATGTTTTTTTAAATACAGTTTTTGGATATGAATATACCAGTCTTTTTCTTTGTGGCTTCTAGTTTTGTATCACAATTGGGTTTTTCTTTCCCTTAAAAAAGAAGTCTACCATTTCTTTATTTTATTGCTTCATGGTCTTCAGTTTGAAAGCCTTTCTCCCTTTAACCTCTGTATTTGTGGATGGTGAGAGGTGGAGAAGTAACTTTTACCCTTGTCCTGGCTGTTGATCTAAGTGTCCACAATTGGTTAACTGAATGTTCCATCTGTTCCCCCACTGACTTAAATCTCACCTTCATCTTCTACTAAATCCCTCTACGTAGTTTATTTGCATGGATCTTCTTGTCTGTTCCTGTGTTAGTACTACATTGTTTCAAGTGCTGCAGCTTTATAGGAAGTTTTAAAGTCTAAATAGCAGTCAGGCTCTTCTTTGTAAACAATATTTATTGAGGCTGACCAGTCCTTACTCGCGCATGCGGGTTGCGTGCGGGTTCTCTAGTTGTGGCGCAGGTGCTCAGTAGCTGTGATGGGTGGGTTTAGTTGCCCTGAGGCATGTGGGCTCTTAGTCCCCCTGCCAAGGATTGAACCTGAGTCCCCTACATCCCAAGGGGGATTCTTAATCCGTGGACCACTAGGGAAGTCCCAAGGCTCCTCTTAACATTCTTCCGGCTACTCTTTCTTGTTTGTTTTTTCCAAATGAACGTCAGAATCAGTTCTTCTAGTATAAACCAAAATCCTGTTGTTAATCTCACTGTGCTGTGTGCTTAGTTGCTCAGTCATGTCTGACTCTTTGCAACCCTGTGGACTGTAGCTCGCCAGGCTCCTTGGGGATCTTCCTGAGCCAGGGATCCAACCTGCGTCTCCTACGACGCCTGTATTTGCAGGTGGATTCTTTACCCACTGAGCCTAAATTTATGGTTTAATTCTGAATGTGCTCCTTTATGAAGTTAAACACAATAAGCCTTTCCCACACTCAAATCATTCCTGTCCCTTGATAGCATTTCTGGTTTCCTTCATGTAGAGATTGTACCCTTCTTATGAAGTTTACTCCTAAGTATTTCATAATTTTTGTTGCTACAACAAGTGGATTCATTTCTTTCTTGATACCTTGGAGCTAATGTTGATTGTGTATAAAAGCTGTCAATTTCTGTACAGCAATTTTGACTTTGTGATCAAGTCAAATTCTCATCTATATGTAATTTTTTCATGTAATTGCTTTCCAGGTAAATAAATCGGTCATCTACAAATAATTATCATTTTACCTATTAAAAGCTGTTTGTTTTTTCTGATTTTCTGTGAATTGAGCAGCTTAGCAACTTTTGGGGAGAAGGCAATGGCACCCCACTCCAGTACTCTTGCCTGGAAAATCCCACGGACAGAGGAGGCTGGTAGACTGCAGTCCACGCAGTCACTAAGAGTCTGACATGACTGAGCGACTTCACTTTCACTTTTCACTTTCATGCATTGGAGAAGGAAATGGCAACCCACTCCAGTGTTCTTGCCTGGAGAATCCCAGGGATGGGAGAGCCTGGTGGGCTGCCATCTATGGTGTTGCAGAGTCGGATACCACTAAAGTGACTTAGCAGCAGCAGCAGCAACTTTTGGACAGTAGAGTAACCTTCTCCCTGGCAAGTAGGAAGTGGGTCTCTCTGAGACCACAGACCCCCCAACACAGACCTCTGCTTCTATCTTAATTTTGTTTGACTAGTCTCTTACTGGGCTTCCCAGGTGGTAAAGGACCTGCCTGCCAATGCAGGAGGCTTAAAAGATGTGGATTTGATCCCTGGGTCAGGAAGATCCCCTGAAGAAGCACATGGCAACCCCCTCCAGTATTCTTTCCTGGAGAATCCCACAGAGGAAGCTGGTGAGCTATGGTCCATAGGGTTGCAAAGAGTCGGTCAGGACTGAGGCCACTTAGCAGCAGCAGTACTCTCTTACTGAAAGAAATTAGAGTAATTCATTTCTCTTGTTTATTGAACAATGGAATGGGAGCTGGTCACAGCTTTTGTGGTTTATTTAAACATTTACTTTATTGGTTTCCTTATAAATCCCGTTTAACATGCAGTAGCTTGAAGTTGCCTAGATTAGAATATTCAGAGGATGGCTATTACACTGAGCAGTCTTATTATCTGGAAATTAGTAACCTTGGGAGGAGTCAGGGGCCTTCCCCCTCGTGCCTTCTACAGGCAGCTCCAGCATCTGGGTCTCCCCAGTCTCACCAGTGGGAACCTCAGCCATGCACTGCAGGGCATACAGGGCAGTTAAGATCCTGGCCTGAGAGACTATTGATAAGCTTAGCTGGATTGCAGTTGAATTTATCAGAAGGTGAGGAAAATTAATGCGAGAAGTTACGGATGTCATCTTGCTCAGAACTCAGCTGGTTGCTCAACCCTGGCAAATCGTGTAACCTCTCTGCTGTGATATTTTCAGTCTGGGGATGTGACTATTATTAAATATTCAGTTAATTGATATAATATCAGTTACTAATCTTAATTAAAAGTATTCATAGTAGATACTCAGTCCTGTACTTACATTTGTCATCGCACTCTACTGTCTTTATTGGGAGACCTCAGTTAACAGCCCTGCGTGTTGCTGTTGTTACTGTGGTTCCTGAGATCCCATGTGGCATTTTAGATAAGGAAGTGGGTTGGTCTTTGGGGCTTCTCCCTTGCTGCTTCAGCAGATTGAAGGAGCAGCTGGGCTTAGAACCGGCAGCCGTGGGTTTTTAATCAGCAGCCACCTCGAGCTCAGCATTACTCCATCGGCTGGCCTCCCTGCATGATCCTGTCTACCATCTTCTCAGAAAGTGGATAAGGATGGACTCTTACCTCTTGCCAAAGTCACTGCAAGTTGGAGATGTTAAATCACATAAATCAAAATAGACCTCTTAGGGATAAGACATTGGCATTAAAAAGCACTATGAAGGTGTATGAAATATTTTAATGAAAGAAAGTAAGCCCTACTTGAAATCATATTAATAGTCGAAGGGAACAGTCACCAAGATTTCCTTTAAATTGTAGATGACAAGTCATTTCCTTTCCGCTAATCAAGTACACTAGTGTCGGTGTCTCGTTCCAGCTGTACTTTTATCACAGCGGCCTATCTTTACATCCCTGTGTAAGACTAGAAAAGGGTCAATAGAAGGAAAAGCCACATTTAAGAAGTAGGTAACACCGTGTGGAGTCTGAGAACTCACTGGGTTCTTCTTTATCTGTGACTGACATCATTTAAGTGATGCAACGTAACCAACAGTCATCATCCTACCAGACATCAGACACAGGAGAGGCAAAAATATCCACCAATGCTTTTATTTTTTTCTTTTATTAATTTATTTTGGCTGCTTTATGGCACACAGACTTCTTTAGTTGTGGTGTGAGGGCTTACTTGCCCCTCGGCATGTGGGATCTTGGCTTCCCAGGTGGTGCTAGTGGTAAAGAACCAGCCTGTCGATGCAGGAGACATAAGAGATCTGGGTTCGATCCCTGGGTCAGGAAGATCCCCTGGAGGAGGGCATGGCAACCCATTCTAGTATTTTTTTCTTAGAGAATCCCATGGACAGAGAAGCCTGGTGGGCTACGTTCCATGGGGTTCTCAAAGAATTGGACATGACTTAGTGATTAAACAACAAGAGTGCGATAGAATTTTCTTTTTCTTCTCATAAACATTATTTTTTTTTTATCTGTTTCTCTTTGTCTGTTTCTCTTTGTCTGGAAGGTAAGTTCCCTAAAGGCAGGAATCTTTGATTCTATTCGTAGATGTGTCCCAAGCGTTATGTCAGGTCCCAGAAAATAGTAGATATTACATAGACAACTGTTGGATGAATGGATGGACAAATTAATGAAGTCATTGTATGCAGCCAGTATTGACTTCTTTGAAGCTCAGCAGAACTTCCTATTTCATGAAGAAAGTGGTTGCGGGCATATTAAATTTAGGGTTGAGATATGTTTTTTTTTTTTTTTTTAATTATGTATGGATGGAGGAGCCTGGTGGGCTGAGGTCCATGGGGTCACAAAGAGTCAGAGATCAGATCAGTCACTCAGTCGTGTCCAGTTCTTTGCAACCCCATGAATCGCAGCACACCAGGCCTCCCTGTCCATCACCAACTCCCGGAGTTCACTCAGACTCACCTCCATCAAGTCAGTGATGCCATCCAGCCATCTCATCCTCTGTCGTCCCCTTCTCCTCTTGCCCCCAATCCCTCCCAGCATCAGAGTCTTCTCCAATGGGTCAACTCTTTGCATGACGTGGCCAAAGTACTGGAGTTTCAGCTTTAGCATCATTCCTTCCAAAGAAATCCCAGGGCTGATCTCCTTCAGAATGTACTGGCTGGATCTCCTTGCAGTCCAAGGGACTCTTAAGAGTCTTCTCCAACACCACAGTTCAAAAGCATCAATTCTTCGGCACTCAGCCTTCTTCACAGTCCAGCGCTCACATCCATACATGACCACAGGAAAAACCATAGTCTTCACTAGACGAACCTTTGTTGGCAAAGTAATGTCTCTGCTTTTGAATATGCTATCTAGGTTGGTCATAACTTTCCTTCCAAGGAGTAAGTGTCTTTTAATTTCATGGCTGCAGTCACCATCTGCAGTGATTTTGGAGCCCCCCCAAAATAAAGTCTGACACTGTTTCCACTGTTTCCCCTTCTATTTCCCATGAAGTGATGGGGCTGGATGCCATGATCTTCGTTTTCTGAATGTTGAGCTTTAAGCCAACTTTTGCACTCTCCACTTTCACTTTCATCAAGAGGCTTTTGAGTTCCTCTTCACTTTCTGCCATAAGGGTGGTGTCATCTGCATATCTGAGGTTATTGATAGTTCTCCCCGCAATCTTGATTCCAGCTTGTGTTTCTTCCAGTCCAGTGTTTCTCATGATGTACTCTGCATAGAAGTTAAATAAGCAGGGTGACAATACACAGCCTTGATGAACTCCTTTTCCTATTTGAAACCAGTCTGTTGTTCCATGTCCAGTTCTGACTGTTGCTTCCTGACCTGCATACACATTTCTCAAGAGGCAGATCAGGTGGTCTGGTATTCCCATCTCTTTCAGAATTCTCCACAGTTTATTGTGATCCACACAGTCAAAGGCTTTGGCATAGTCAATAAAGCAGAAATAGATGTTTTTCTGGAACTCTCTTGCTTTTTCCATGATCCAGCGGATGTTGGCAATTTGATCTCTGGTTCCTCTGCCTTTTCTAAAACCAGCTTGAACATCAGGAAGTTCACGGTTCACATATTGCTGAAGCCTGGCTTGGAGAATTTTGAGCATTACTTTACCAGCATGTGAGATGAGTGCAATTGTGCGGCAGTTTGAGCATTCTTTGGCATTGCCTTTCTTTGGGATTGGAATGAAAACTGACCTTTTCCAGTCCTGTGGCCACTGCTGAATTTTCCAAATTTGCTGGCATATTGAGTGTGGCACTTTCACAGCATCATCTTTCAGGATTTGAAATAGCTCAACTGGAATTCCATCACCTCCACTAGCTTTGTTCGTAGTGATGCTTTCTAAGGCCCACTTGACTTCACATTCCAGGATGTCTGGCTCTAGGTCAGTGATCACACCATCGTGATTATCTGGGTCGTGAAGATCTTTTTTGTACAGTTCTTCTTTGTATTCTTGCCATCTCTTCTTAATATCGTCTGCTTCTGTTAGGTCCATACCATTTCTGTCCTTTACTGAGCCCATCTTTGCATGAAATGTTCCCTTGGTATCTCTGATTTTCTTGAAGAGATCCCTAGTCTTTCCCATTCTGTTGTTTTCCTCTATTTCTTTGCATTGATCGCTGAAGAAGGCTTTCTTATCTCTTCTTGCTATTCTTTGGAACTCTGCATTCAGATGTTTATATCTTTCCTTTTCTCCTTTGCATTTCACTTCTCTTCTTTTCACAGCTATTTGTAAGGCCTCTCCAGACAGCCATTTTGTCGGACATGACTAAAGTGACTAAGCATGCATGCAAATGTGGGATCTTAGTTCCCCAAACAGGAATTGAACCTGAGTCCCCTGCGTTGGAATGTGGATTGTTAACCACTGGACCATCAGGGAAGTCCCTCCATCAACACTTTAAAATATGGAAACCAATGAGTGTACAAAACTATGCATAGTGAAGGTTTAGAAAAGCAGAAGAGTGAACCTCTTTTGACATGGGAGAAACTGGAGTATGTGCTTACACAAATGGTTTAATAAGACGTCAATAGTATGAAAAGATTCAGGTTTGTCTTGAGGTTACAATTCGTTTTGGAAAGACCAGGTGAAGCTTGAGTTCCGGGAGAGGGTGAGGACTGCAGAATGTAGACAGGGTCAGTGGAGGACACAGCCATTTCTGTGTTCAGAGACCCTCCCAGGAGAGGCAGAAATGTGTTTTTTCTTCACCAGGGAACATCCTTTAGAGTGTATCTCTTTGTCGTGTTTACCAGACGATCAATGCTGCGGGTATCTTGTGGATCTTAGCTAAGCATCCTAGTTCTGAAACATCATTCTTCCAGGGTTTTGTTTTGTTTCTTACCAAAACTGAACCAGAATCCATGTTTTATGATACCCTCCACAGACCTGTGAGCTTTGCAGAGGGCTTTGGAGGGACCCCACAAATATGATCACCCCAAGGAAGAGAGAGGTGTTGATAGGTTGTCATGAGTAAACAGGGAAAAGAAAAGAAGCTCCCCTGAAAAAAGGGCTAGAAATTATTTTTAACACCCTCTGTGATTATTTAGCTAAATGTGGGAGGCGTACCAAACTTTATTTTCAAGTATGTGACCTTTTCACAATCATAAGCTGTGCCCTGGAATGTGCCAGAGTATGCAGTAGTTTTAATTAGTCTCCCTATCGTATAAAACCAGCAACCAAACTGAATATGAGGCTGGTTTGTTTTTTTTTTTTAAATACCCATCAATTTGAGTAATTAGAGGGAAAAAAAGAATTGCAAGGAATATTCTTCAACTGAGTTTATCTTGGCTTTTTAAATTTTAACTGGAGAAAGGCAAAAAAGAAAAAGTACATGACACTATTTGGTTTCACCTCTTACTTTAGAGAAATGAATGTGGCCAGTTCTAGTTAATTAGCAGAGGCACATTTATGTCATGGTGCAGTTCGGCCTGTGCACCTTATGTGGGAAAGATAGGTGATTTGTGTTATTTTTCTCTGTGGGTTTTGGGGACTATGATTTAGCAAGGCAATATCCTGGAATACGTTAGAAAATAACAATGACAGCTCCATTTTGTATTTTGTGCCCTGGAAAGCTGTTAATGTAGATGTAAATGCTGTGGGTATAATATAAAAATGCTTGGGAATTACTGGCCCCTTAGCCAGGACTTGTGAGAGGAGAGAGCAAGACAGTGAAAATCAGGTTTCACCCAACTTGACTGCGATGACTAACCCTCTATAAAGAATGCATAGACAGGCCCCCATTTGAAGGAGTTCCATAGGTGACCATCCAAACGTCACAATAAATCATGGCAGTTGTGAACAGTGCAGAAGAGCACTGTCTAATAAGAAATAGGAAGAGCTTACAGTAAAGTAGGAACAATTATCCATTTTATGGGGTATGGGACTTCCCTAGTGGTCCAATGGCTAAGATTCTGAGATCCCAAAGCATGGGGCCTGGGTTCAATTTTTGGTCAGGCAACTAGACCCAGCACAGCCAAATAAATAAATATTTTAGAAAAAGAAAAATGAATTTACTATAATACCTCACTGACAAAACTGTAGGGAGAATTAAATGGAGAGACTTCAATGGCACATACCAAGCATGACACATAATAGGTTCTCATTGGGTAGGAGGTATTTTACAATTGGAATGAATTTCAGCATGTTTATTCAATGCTTCTTGAATGACCACACCTGAAAACAAATGAACAAAGAATCCCTGGAATGTGACCAAAATAACAATTTTGGCCTGGGTCTACAAGGGGGAAGTCTCTGGACTATGGCCTCATATATAATTTATCATTTGTCTCCATTAAACCATAATAAATTATAAAGAACCAGAGGCACAGGCTTTGTACTAGAAACCTCCTCTGAACACAACCTGAGGGGACTATTTGTACTTCCACCACCTTCCTGCAGAGAATCATTTGCTATTAATAACATGGGACCATCTTTATTTTTCCACAATTTCAATTCTGTAAAATATCACATAAAAGCTGCCCATTCCTGGACTCAGCCTCTCCAGCCTGGATACTTAGGGACACTTGAAAAGTATAAAATCCGTGACTATCTGTAAAACAGCAGAGATGTATTTAAGACATGGGCTATGAGATACGTGTATGCTATATGCCCAGTCACTCAGACATGTCCGACTCTTGTGACCCCATGGACTGTAGCCTACCAGGCTCTTCTGTCCATGGAATTTTTCAGGCAATAAGACTGGAGTGGGTTGCCACTTCCTACTTCAGGGAATCTTCTTGACCTTGGGATCAAGCCTGCCTCTCTTGCATCTCCTAGTTCTGGTCAAAAGCTATCTCAGTAATGTGTGTGTGTGTGTGTGTGTGTGTGTGTGCGCACATACCCACGTGTGTGCACTCAGTTGTGTCCAACTCTATGTGACCCCATGGACTGTTGCCTACCAGGTTCCTCTGCCCATGGCATTTTCTAGGCAAGAACACTGGAGTAGGTTGCTGTTTTCTTCTCCAGGGGATCTTCCTAACCCAGGGATCAAACCCGTGTATCCTACATTGGCAGATGGATTCTTTACCGGTCAGCCACTGGGGAAGCCCCATGTACCAATCATAGCCATGACTTGTTGGCATTCTGAAAATGAAGCGGAAGTGGATGGCAGAAATTTCATATTATCTCTTAGGATTAAAGTGTTCAGATAATTTAGATAATCAACAACATAAAGAATACCCTTTCAGGACTCACTTCTTCTCCATATGTTACATTTTATTTCCTTGGTAGAAGATCTGTGTCCTTTATGTTGTTAGTGATCTAAAATAACTGGGCACTTTAATCCTAAGAAATGATATGAAATTTCTGCCACCCACTTCCACATCACTTTCAGAATGCCAACGAGTTGATTGCATTTAGTTTGGGGTCCCTGAGAAAAGGTTAAATATTAATTAACTTGCATAGCTTTGGGCAACATTGCCAGAATCCTGCAGCCCTCTCTTTTTAGCATTGCTAATCAGAATCTTTGCTGTTATTTTCTAAACCTTAACTCTTTTAGAGTCTGGGCATACAACTGGTTTGCGTGCACGCTCAGTCGCTTCAGTCCTATCTAACTCTTTTCGAGTCCGTGGACTGTAGCCCACCAGGCTCCTCTGTCCATGGGATTGTCCAGGCAAGAATACTGGAGTGGGTTGCTATTTCCTTCTCTAGGGGAATCTTCCTGACCCAAGGATCAAACCTGAGTCTCTTGTGTCTCCTGTATTGCAGGCGGATTGTTTACCACTTCACCACTTGAGATTATCCAGTTACCTAAGAATCAGTGTTCCTGATTAGAAGTGGTTTGTTTATAGGACATAAAAACTCCAGTTTGCCCTCAGAATTCAGGGTGGGGAGGAAATGGTAGGGCTTTTTCCTGTTTCAGTGGTTTCTATGAATCACATTGTATGCCTACAACACATGAAACATCTCTTCTCACTTTTAGATGTAACAGATGCCACTGGATACTATGGTAAATGTGTGTGTGTGTGTGTGTGTACACTCAGTTGTGTTTGACTCTTTGCAACCCCATGGCCTGTAACCCACAGGCTCCCCTGCCCATGTGTTTCCCCAGACTAGAGTACTGGAGTGGGTTGCCATTTCCTTCTCTAGGGGATCTTCCTGACCTGGGGATCAAACCTCTGTCTCCTTCTCCTGCAGGCAGAGTCTTTACCACTAGCGCCGCCTGGGAAGCTCCATAGTCAATGGTAATCGCCATGCTAGAATTCACCACTATTGTGTATCAGGACTTTGGTTTGGATGATCATGGAAAGAGGACCTGGATGTGATTCTTCAGAGACTCCCATGGTTCTGTGTGGCCTGTGCTGTGGTCCTCACTCTTCTCTACATCAGAATCTCCTGTGTAACCTTTTACTAAATGCGTGTATTCAGGCCCCACCCAAGCTATTATAACTTAGATATTCCGGAAATGGAGCCAGGTCCCTCCCATTTGGGGGACCTGAGGGGCTGAACAGGTCGCAGTAAGGATCTCTGGTGGTCCATGGATGTGAAGGTGAGGAGAGAAAGGGATGGGGCAAGGGCGGGGCAGGAGGACTGTCTTACAGAGAGTAAACGTGCAGAGACCATGAGGGGCTGCACGTGCAAAACGCTCTCACGTCCTCACCACGGATCAAAGGAGAAAAGCAGTTCATCCCATTGATTTCGGGCAAAACTGACGTCAAAATCAAACACTTGTGTAGGTTTTCAAGATGTATTTTCTATGGCAGGGGCTTGACACCCGCAATTCTTCTTTATGACCCTTGTGACAGCTTGCCTTGTCCTGGGAGGCTTTTTTTTCTCCTCCCTGATCTTGATTTCATTGACAGGCAAATAAATATAACTTTAAATTTCCCAGAGCACTCGATGTGGCCCTGCTAGACAGTTCTTCGGGGTAGCCGTTCCTCAACCCTTCATCCTAACTCTTCGACCATCTTCGGGGTAGCCGTTCCTCAACCCTTCATCCTAACTCTTCGACCATCTTCGGGGTAGCCGTTCCTCAACCCTTCATCCTAACTCTTCGACCATCTTCACATCATATTTCTGCTTCCCTATGATCTGTGCCCAGTTGACAGAGCACACACCTGAACTAGCCCCAGAAGTGTCCAGGCAGCACTTGGGGGTAGTGACCACAGATCCTGTTTTTAAGGAAAACTAAGTTTAATGTCCTTCAGGCCAAAGGACGAAAGAAAAAGGTTTCCGTCCAGCAGCAAAGCCGACTGTTGATGGGAATCAGAAAGGTAGTCAGGCCATTGTTGAAACTGGAGGTGATGGTTTTTCCTTGACTTAAAAAAAAATCCCTTGGACGATTCTCCATCCCCCAGACATTCCGTTCTTTGTACCTCATATTTGTGTTATCATAGGAATTGTGAACACGGAGCATTGTTCAGACCCTGTCCTCTGTGTCCAAGAGGTCACTTGCATTTCTCGAAGCCACTGCATTTATGTTGCGCCTGTCTCTCAATGGTTGGGAGCACTTGCTCTTTGGAGATGGTTGGTGGGAGCTCCCAAGGATTTGGTAACTTGCTACTTTCATGAGGGAAAATAAATGGGGAGTGGGGTGGGTTGAATAGTGCTGAGGAATTGATGCTTTTGAACTGTGGTGCTGGAGAAGACTCTTGAGAGTCCTTTGGACAGCAGAGAGATCAAACCAGTCAATCCTAAAGGAAATCAATGCTGAATATTCATTGGAAAAACTGATGCTGAAGGTAAAGCTCCAAAACTTTGGCCACCTGATGCGAACAGCCTACTCATTAGAAGATACCATGATGCTGGCAAGACTGAAGGCAGGAGGAGAAGGGGACGACAGAGGATGAGATGGTTGGATGGCATCACGGACTCAATGGTTGTGAGTTTGAGCAGACTCCCGGAGAGAGTGACAGACAGGGAAGCCTGATGTGCTGCAGTTCATGGGGTTGAAAAGAGTCGGAGATGACTGAGCACTGAACAACAACAAGGAAATGAAAAGGCCTTGGTGACCTGGGAACATGGGACTGGATTCAACAACCATTCAGATGTGGATTAGTCAGAACACAACCAAATCTATGTCTCCACACACTGACTTGTCACTTGGCCCTCTTGGAATATTCACTCCAAGTCTGCTTGTCAGGTACCTGCCAGCAGAACCTTGGCCTCACCAGCAAATTCTGCCATTATTTTGAAATGACAAGAGAATCTGCTTCTACTTCTTGGTCTTTTTTAAAATGTTTACATCTTTTTTGATATGCTGTCAGGGCTGACAGACTAAATGAGGACTTGTCACATGCCACTTTAGCTTGTCTCTGTGTATTTTCAGCCCCCATTAAAAACAGATAGTAGTAATTAAATCTTCTTTAGAAATCATCCCTTAGTGGTAATGTGCTTTTCGGTTCCTTCAATGAGATGCTGTACCTTGATAAATCACTCCGTTGGCAGCAGCAGCAAAAACAGAACCTGAAAAACTGTAAACCCTTCCTTCGCTAGTACTTAGCAAAGTCATTATCCAGTGTAGTTTCCTCACACCAGAATAAGGAGGCCGACATGAGTAAATTTTCAGAAACCCTCCTTCATCCGTTTCTTTCGGGAGGAGTCACTGGTCACTCAAGAAATGAGTCAAAAGTGATGGCGCCTCAGAGAAATGGCCTTGTTGCCTAGGGCCTCCCCTCCTGATATTCATCAAGTTTGGACCAGTCCTGAGGCTCTGTTGAGTCTAAGTCCCAAAAGAAGATGGTAAAAGTCCCTTTGTCATGATAAAGTTTCCTTTTATTTCCATTTTGCTTTAAAAAAAAAAATAGAATTAAGCGTTTCCCAAACATAGTAGAAAAGCTTTTGTATACACATGTGTGTGTGTTAGTCACTCAGTTGTGTCTGACTCTGCGACCCCATGGACTGTAGCCCACCAGGCTCCTCTGTCCATGGGATTCTCCAGGCCAGAATACTGGAATGGGTTGCCATGCCATCCTCCAGGGGATCTTCCCAACCTAGGGATCAAACTCGGGTCTCCTGTATTGCAGGCAGATGCTTTACCGTACATGCTGTTGCTGCTGCTATGTCGCTTCAGTTGTGTCCGACTCTGTGCAATCCCATAGATGGCAGTCCACCAGGCTCCCCCGTCCCTGAGATTCTCCAGGCAAGAACACTGGAGTGGGTTGCCATTTCCTTCTCCAATGCATGAAACAGTGAAAAGTGAAAGTGAAGTCGCTCAGTCGTGTCCGACTCTTAGCGACCCCACGGACTGGAGCATGTTTGTGTGTTAGTCGCTCAGTCGTGTCTGACTCTTTGCAACCCCACAGACTGTAGCCCACAAGGCTCCCCTGTCCATGGGATTCTCCAGGCAAGAATACTGAGTGGCTTGCCATCCCTTTCTCCAGAGGATCTTCAGAAACCAGGGATCAAACCCTGGTCTCCTGCATTGCAGGCAGATTCTTTACTGTTTGAGCTACAGGGAGGTCCTTTACTATAATATAAATATTTTATAAAACTTATGAATTTTAAAGCTGAGTGCTGAACAATTGATGCTTTTGAACTGTGGTGTTGGAAAAGCATTTTGAGAGTCCCTTGGACTGCAAGGAGATCCAACCAGTCCATCCTAAAGGAGATCAGTCCTGAGTGTTCATTGGAAGAACTGATGGTGAAGCTGAAACTCCAATACTTTGGCCACCTGATGCGAAGAACCGACTCATTGGAAAAGACCCTGGTGCTGGAAAAGATTGAATGCGAGAGGAGAAGGGGACAATAGGGGATGAGATGGTTGGATGGCATCCCCGACTCAATGGACATGAGTTTGGGTAAATTCTGGGAGTTGGTGATGGACAGGGAGGCCTGGCATGCTGAAGTCCATGGGGTCGAAAAGAGTTGGACACGACTGAGTGACTGAACTGAACTGAAAAAATTTATGACATTTTGATTCTACTTGTTTGACTTAGTATGAATAGAATCAAATTTTTATATAGTTCCATGTATTTTGGCATCTAATATTACTGCTAAAAGTCTAGAAAGTTTATTATCTTAGTGATTAAAAAAATTGAATGAGCCTTGGAACTTTTAATCCGATTCTGAGAATATAAAGAAATATTATATTGTTAAAAAAAAAACAGGAAATGTGATCCAGTATTATTAACTAAAGTACAGATTTTGTTCAAATCTCAAAAAAAAAGCTTAGAATTATTCAGGGAAAAAATATTATATTATGTAAATAAAAGGAGACAGATGGGTTAAAGGGAGAGACTATTTCCATTTTAGCTCAGCTTTGGAAATCTAGGCCAACACTGATAAAAATTGAAGAAACACAGATTGAAACCAGATCTGTCTCACCAGAGAAACCAGTGCCGCATGAAGGCTCCCGCTCGGGTGGCTCTGGCTGGAGAAAACCACCCACCCTGGCTTCAGAGACCTTGCTCTCCTACTGGACTTCTCCAGATTTGACTTTTTTTTTTTTTAATGATTCAAGTCATCACCGATCAGAATGAATCATAAGTGATTTTTTACGTGACATTTGGAGAGTTTCAAAGGCAGAAAGCAAGAGCTGCTGGACTCTTCCCCCTCAGCCTGTATTTCTTGTTAGATTAGCAGCATTTTAAAACCCAAACTCTCACTTGCTGACATTTTCATTAGCGCTTATTCCATGTTCTGGCTTTTAAATTTTAATGCCTGTCTTATAAAGGAGAGAGTGGAGGCTTCCTAATCAGAAATGTATTCCTTTCAATTTACCATAGCAAAGAGTCGGACACGACTGAGCGACTGAACTGAACTGAAAGGAAAAAAAGGAAAGAACCCATTATTGAATAGTCACAACCAGGATGTAAAGAGTCGTGGGGAAACACGATAAGGTGGAGACAAACACTGACTGTGTATCTGAGGTGCCACTGAGTCAGACATGCGATCCTTCTGTACACTTTCGTCCCTTGAATATGTGATAGATATAACTCCACTGTCTTCCAGGTTTTTTTTTTTAATTGTGATAAAATATACATAACACAAAAGTTACCATTTTGCCCATTTTTAAGTACCCAGTTCAGTGGCATTAAATGAATTGATGTTGTATGCAATCCTCACCACTTTCCACCTCCAAACTGGATCCCTGTCCTCCTTGACTAGTAACTCCCACCTCACCACCCCCAAGCCCCAGGTCATCACTGCTCTACTCTCTGTCTCTGTGTATTTGACTGTTCTAGGTATTTCATATAAATAGAGTCATACAATATTTATCCTTTTGTGTCTGGCTTATTTCACTTAGCATAATGTCTTCAAGGTTTATCCATGTTGCAGTATGTATCAGAATTTCATTCCTTTCTAAGGCTAAATAAATTCCCACTGTATGTATCTACCACATTTTGTTTATTCCCTTGCCATCAATGGGCACTGAAGTTCATGTCATTTTTGGACAGAGACGATTTCCCTGCTTCTTTTCCAATTGAGATGCCTTCCTGCAGGTTAGGAAATGTTCCCTCCTCTTCAGTTTTTGGGAGAAGTCTGAAAAGAATTTGGGCTTCTCTGGTGGCTCAGATGGGAGAGAATCTGCCTGCCAGTGCAAGAACCACAGGAGACCTGGGTTTGATCCCTGGGTCGGGAAGATCCCCTGGAGAAGGGAATGGCTACCCGCTCCAGTATTCTGGCCTGGAGAATCCCGTGGACAGAGGAGCCTGGCTGTCTACAGTCCATGGGATTGCAAAGAGTCGGACACGACTGAGCAACTAACACTTGCACTTTTGAGAAGAATTTACGTAAGTTCTTTCAGTGTTTGGTAGAATTCACCCATGGAGCCATCTGGTCCAAGGATTTTTTTGTCAAGGAGTTTTTGGTTCCTGGTTCAATGTTCTTACTAATTATAGATCTATTCAGATTCTCCATTTCTTCATGATTCACTCTTGGTAGGTTTTGTGTTTCTAAGAATGTGTTCACTGCATCTGTGTTAATTTGTGGGCATATAAGGGCATATAGCTGTTTATAGTGGTCTCTCATAATCTTTTTTATTTCTGTAGAGTTGGTAGTAATTCACCCACTTTCATTTCTGATTTCAATAGGTTGTGTCTTCTCTTTCTCAGTTAATCTTTTTGATTTTGTTAATTTTTCGAGAAAAAAAAAAACCCAACTCTTGGCTTTCATTGTCTTTATTGTTTTCTCTAGTCTGTCAATCTCCACTCTACTGTTTATTATTTCCTTCCTTCTGCTAGCTCTTAGTCTTTCTTCTTTTCCTAGATCCTTAAATTGTGAAGGCAGATTGTTGATTTGAGTTCTTTTTTCTTTTTTTAATGCAGCATTTACAGCCATAAATTTTCCTCATAGCACTGCTTTCACAGAATCCCCTAAGTTTTGGTATCCCCTAAGTTTTGGTATGTTGTGTTTTCATTTAAATTTGTATCTTTAAGGGACAAATCCTTGTATTTTCTAATTTTCTTTCTGATTTCCTCTTTGAGTCATTGATTAAGAGTTTGTCCTTTAATTTCTACAAATTTGTGAATTTCCCAGATTTCCTGCTGTTACTGATTTCCAGTTTTATTCTGTCGTAGTCAACAAAGATTCTTTGTATGATACATATGTTTTAAAATGTATTAAGACTTGATACATATGTTTTAAAATGTATTAAGACTTGATTTGTGGCCTAACATAAGGTTTGTCTTAGAAAATGTCCCATGTGAACTTGAGAAGAATGTGTATTCTGTTGTTGGGTATACTATTCCATATGGTTTCTGTTAGCTCTAGTTAGCTTATGGTTCTAGTCCTCTGTTTCTTTACTTATCTTCATGTCTGGTTGTTCTATCTATTGGATTATGTGTTCAGTTTTTATTACTTTTACCAGCAGAGTTCTGAGTTCATTGCTGGGGCCTTGGTAGTCTTCCTTGTTCTTTCTTTCCTGCAGTGGATAATGTTCTGGGAGAGAGGGTGGGATAAACCACTTTCTTACTTGCATTGCAAAAAGATCAAGCCAGTCAATCCTAAAGGTAATTAACCCTGAATATTCAGTGGAAGGAAGGACTGATACTGAAGCTGAAGCTCCAATACTTTGATCACCTTATTTGTACAGTTGACTCATTGGAAAAGACCCTGATGCTGGCAAAAATTGAGGGCAGGAGGAGAAGGGGACGACAAAGGATGAGATGGTTGGATGGCATCACCAACACAATGGACATGAACCTGAGCAAACTCCAGGAGATAGTGAAGGACACGGAGGCCTGGTGTGCTGCAGCCCATGGGGTAACAGAGAGTTGGACACGACTTAGCAACTAAACCACAATCCTTAAATACCTGGCTCCCAAAAGGCGAAGGGGGAATGAAGGGAAAAAAATTTCAAGGCACTCTGAAATACCCTAAAAGCCACTTCAGCCAACAGGGGTTACAGCAACAGCATCTGGCTGCTCCATGCCCACAGCTTCGCAATCAGCCACCAGCACACAGAGCCCTGGCATTTGGAGGACAAGGTCCTGGTCGTCCACCCTGTACATCCTGCAAGTCACACACCAACTGCTCCAGGAACATGGGCACAGCTTCTGGCCAGGGGGCTGAGGGCAGGGCACGGGTAGCCACCACTGCGCTGAGAGCCAGAGTTGACCAAAATTAACCGTGACTTATCTCCCAAGCCTCCCCTGGAAGCCGCACGCCTTCAAATAGACTCCAGGTTCCAAAATAGTTGCATCAGACAGCTTCTGCCAGTGTCGTCGCTGTCTAGAGAGGAAGCAGATTCCTGGCACTTCCTACTCACCATCCTCTCTGCCGTTCCCAGGCTCTGCTGCTGAAGGTCTGGGGAGAGAGTGGAGGCTTTCCTGACTGCCCACACGGGTGTGTATCTCTAGATGATGGTAACTTTACCAAGATACACCCCAGTTCTGGATTCTCATTCACCTGATGGCCCTTTCAGTTATAGATTCAAGTATCTTTGAGCTTATACAGAATGCTCAGGAGAATGGGTAGCTTTTATTGTATGTGTATTAAGTGTGTTAGTTGCTCAGTCTTGTCCAACTCTTTGTGACTCCATAAACTGTAGCCCAGACTCCATTGTCCGTGGGGATTCTCCAAACAAGAATATTGGAGTGCGTTGCCATGCCCTCTCCAGGGGATCTTCCCAACCCAGGGATCCGCCCCAAGTCTCCCACATTGCAGACAGATTTTTTTAATCATCTGAGCCACCAGGGAAGGTTTTAATGTGTGTGTGTGTGTGTGTGTGTGTATAGTTTGTTTCATTGTTTTGCTTTTTTCTCAGAGACACTAGCTATGCATTTGCTGGATCTCCTTCTCTAATCTTTTCTTAAAAATTCTTTTTTTTTTTTTTAATTTGAACTGTATTTTGCTAGGATTTTTCATTTTTATCTTTTGCGTCCCTTGCTCAGTGTCCAGCAGGGTCTGTTCTCCCTTTCTGCTTCCTCCAGTTTCATCTTCATTCCTGTTAAGGTTTTGTTTTTCCTTCTACTTATTTTATGTGTGTGTGTATTCTGCCTCTCTTTCTGTTAACTTGTTATCTCTTCCTCAAATGATTGCTTTTCTACTTTGTATAGAAATGGCCAAATTCTGAGTTTCTATTGTTTTTATTTTCATAAAAGAGGAAGACCATCATGTAAACAACTTTTCAGAATCAGCTCATCTGAAAAATGTTGAATTTTTTAGAGGACGAGTTTTGGATTTGGCCTCCAGCGTTCATGCCTCATGACGGGAAGGCTAGAGGCAGGTGGAACACACCATGGTGGGAAGTTGGGATTTAATCAAATACAGGGAGCCCACCGCTGCTTTATTTTAAAGCCCTTGATTGCATCTCTGCCTTGCACATCCTGGCGTGGTGTGGCTGCTCCTGCAGAAAGCACAGATGGTGACTGTCAGACCCATGCATCAAACCCATGGCCCTCCTGGAGGCAGCTGTGTCCTCCGGCTGGCATCCTGAATGTAGCTATTTTCCAACCATTTTGAAAATTAGCCTTAAATATACTTTTGGAAAAAAAAATTTCTGGGTGCATCTTCTTCGGCTCCTAACAAAGAATAAATCAGAATGATGAAAGGGAGCCTCATCTCCATTTGAGGGGGGGAAATATTGAGTTGTGGGTCATTTATAAAAGCAGATAAAGATGTGACATCTTCATGGACGACATGATCATGATTATTTTTACAGGGAAGAGAAAATGGAGTGATTCACAGCAGTTCCAGAGAGCTGAATGCTGGCCAGTAGACACAAGTATAAGGAACAGTTTTAGTCCAGCCTAAGGAAAGTCTTCCCTGGCGGCTCAAACGGTAAAGAATCTGCCTGCAGTGCAGGAGACCTGGGTTTGAACCCTGAGTCGGGAAGATCCTCTGGAGAAGGGAATGGCTACCCACTCCAGTATTCTTGTCTGGAGAATCCCACAGACAGCAGAGCCTGGCAGTCAACAGTCCAAGGGGTTACAAACAGTCGAACACAACTGAGCAAATTTTACTTACAGATATTTAGAAAAAAAAATTGTTACGTTAAAACAATGAGTAACATGGACATAACAAGTGCCATGTAAATAGCATCACCGACTCAATGGGCATGAGTTTGAGCAAACTCCAGGAGATAGTGAAGGACAGGGAGACCTGGTATGCTGCAGTCCATGGGGTCGCAGTCAGACACAACGGAACGTCTGAACAGCAGCAACTGTCTGTTAAAGATAAATAAAGGAAATATGTTGTAAGGTGCTTAAGGGACACCAGAGATCTTTTCTGAGGGCCTTTTCTCCCCTAAGCAGCAAACAAGGTGGACACGGGTGCCGCCTGCACACGTCTCAGATCTCGGTACCCAGTGTAGCCTGGAGAGGACTTTGGGCACAGGGACTGAGGGCCAGGGCTCCCATGGCATCTGGAACCCAGCGCCTGGGCTGGACGATTCCCACTCTGGTCCCCACTGCTGCAGGCACTCAGACTCTGCTGATTTCATCCAGAGCCGTGGTTCATTATAGTCCCCGACTCACACATTTACTCATTCACTCATTCATTTACCTTTAGTAACAGGTAAGAATCTAGAGCTTCTGAGTACAAAAGCATATATACTTCTAAATTGCCCAATAAAAGATTTATTCAGTTAGAAGTATATGTTCAGTTTTTTCATTTGTTGCAAATTCCATTCTTGTGCTCTCTGAATAAAACTGTTGGAGGAGAAAACAGTATTTATTCAAGTTGTGTCCTTGAAGGAAATAATAGGTGTCCTCACAACTCCCCTTTTTCATTACTTTTACTACCCAGGTTGAAATAAGCACAGGAGCTGTATAATGATGGCGATGATTATAATGCATAATTCTGTGAAGTTGTGTTTGAAGGATCTCTCAGTGAAACCGCCTGGTGAGCAACACATGACTGAATTCATTTCTGTTTTCTTAGGATTAGTCGTCATCAGGGTTCAGAATGTATAATTACCCTCTAGGTTGAACTGATGTCTATCTCAGATGAGATGACGTTTCGTCAGGAGGCAATGTGAGGTCCAGATAAGTTAGGTAACGTGTCTAAGGTCACATAGCTTGACTCCAGCATAGCTGGGATTGGAACCCAGATCTCTCTGACTCTAAAATCCATGCCCACTCTTTCCACGGTAGTACGCTTCAGGCAAAATAAAGTAATTGCTGTAGACATACACACTGCTATGGTAAAACAGGAAGGGGTTCTTTATTACAGCAAAGAAGGCAGGGGGATCCATGGATCATGTTACAGGGCCTCCATTGCAGGGGAAGTGAGTGGGGCGGATACATGGTACATCAGCTCCTTCTCCCTCTAAAATGCTGCATTTCCGTGCAAGGTCTCTGTCCTAGTCCAGGAAAGGTCTGTGGCTTGTATTGTTCATGGCTTCTACTTTAGTTCCTTTTTATTTAATTGTTGTTGTTCAGTTGCTCAGTCGTGTCCAGCACTATAATTCTAAAGCATCATTTCTTCGGCGCAAAGCCTTCATTATGGTCCAGCTCTCACATCCAAACCCTACACGTTGATTAATTCACTGCACCATTATTTACTGAGCTCCTAAGAGGTGCCAGGCACAGTGGAAAAACACAGGGTTCCGCCTTCAGAGAGAATCAGGCTTCTTGTTTGGAAAGTTTCTGGGGTTATAACCAGCCTACATCACTTTTAAGTCTTTGCTTCTCAAAGTCTGATCCTGAGAACCATCACAGGAGCATCACCAGAGAGCTTGTAGTAATGACAGAACTTCAGTTCCCCGCCACCCATTCTATCAATACATGAGCAAACCACCCCCCCACCCCACCCCACCCCCACCAACCAGGAGACCCAGCAGAGCCTGAGAAGCTCTGCCCTGAGACTCAGAGTCAAGTCAGGGTAGGGGAGTGAGTTGGTTGGGTGGATTGTATGTTTAGTTTACACTGGTTGTATACCTGTGGGTTTAAATTGTCCTTCACATAGCAAACTCTTTTTGAGGGATTGTTAATGTAAGTGACACTCCTTGGTACTCAAGAGCACCACTAAATTACAAGTAAGCAAATAGAGATTTATCTCTCCTGTTCGAAAAATGACAACTTTCCAGACACTGCTCATGTTTCCTTCTGCAAATATTTATCCAGTTACCCTTGCATTCAGGGGATTTGTGCTCGGTCAGACATTGTGAATTGGTATTTGCAGGCTTGGCCAAGCACCTGCTTGTGTGGCCGGCACAGGGTTTTCATAAATGTTTAATCCTTTGCAAGCATTTAAAAACCGAGAGATTTTCACGTAAAAATTCAAACTTCTGGCTTCTCTGGAAAATCAGGCGGCCCCACCTTCTTGATGGCACAACAGGTTGACTCTAGGGGTTCCCTCTTACAAGTGGGGGGGCATGCTCACCAGTTTACCCACCCCCACCCACTCCACCAGCCCCCTGGACTAGAGGCCCCAGAGTTGACCCTGCCTCCTGGAATGGCCACCGTTTAGTCACCTTCAGGGTCTCCGTTCAGAAGCAGCCCCCACAGGAGGAGAGAAGAGGGCAGGACTGGTGGTGAGGACGGATATACGGCTCCAGGCTTGCGATCCTCAGCCCTGGTGCAGGAGTTCATAAAGGCATCAGTGCCCACTCCCATCGACAACCCAGAAAGTCTGACTTAACTGGTTTGGGCATCACCAGATTTAAAAATCTCCACAGGCGATTCTAATCTGGTTTGAGAACTACCAGCTGAGCCCATCTATCAATACATTACTTGCAAAAAAAAATGAAACATGCCAAAGTGAGGAATAAAATATGCATACCTACGTGTGTATGTGGATACATGGGCTTCCCAGGTGGCTCAAGTGGTAAGGAATCTGCCTGCAATGCAGAAAATGCAGGTTCCATCCCTGGGTCAGGAAGATCCCTTGGAGAAGGAAATAGCAATCTACTCCAGTATTCTTGCCTGGAGAATCCCATGGACTGAGGAGCCTGACAGGCTACAATCTGTAGGGTTGCAAAGAGTCAGACACGACTGAGCACACACACACACACATAAATTGACAGAATTTACACTGAAGCCTCATTTCTCTGAGGTTTCAATGAAGCCTGGTTATCCAAGATGTTTTGTCTAATGACCAACCATCCACTTTCCTATAGAAAAGAGTCGGCCAAGCAGATGAGTACTGTGAGCAAGATGGCTTTAAACTGCGTTATAGAAACTAGACTTTTTTTTTAGGATTTAAATTCAAATGCTGCCTTGAGCTAAATATAATTTACATTCTCGATTACAAAAACAAGAATTTGCAGGATACCAGCCAGCACTGTGAGTAGATCATCCAGGGCCCCTCTGACAATTGCTTTTACCGTAGAATTGCTTTACTGCCTTGTCTATTATCACATAGCCTAAAATTCTATTAGTACTTTAATTGCTTTAGAACAATGTTTATTACTGTTGGAATTCAGCTGTTCATGCCACGGAAGTGTCCATCCAAGGGACATCATTAGAGGATGACTTCCTGTGACACCGCAGCTTTAGTGGGACCCGTCCCCTCACCCCAACCCTGATCCCACTCAGGTCCTCAGATTTGCAGATTTGCGCTGCAGCACTCTGGCAAGTGAAGTGCCTGCTGTTTCGGGCAGAGCCTCTTGATGAGGGAGTCTGACAATCACCAGAGTAATTCATGCGATGACTTTATGCAAGAAATTTCATTATTTCTAATAGCTGATGGTGGTTTAATATTTTAATGTAATTATGCTTAATTATATATTGTAATAACGCATTGATCAGGCTTTGGATCTGGGTCTAAGTAAAATACAGCTTGTGGAAAATTTTCCTCCAGTTTTTTTTTTTTTTTTCTAAAAAGGAATTAAGTCCTGAAGTGAAACTGGATGCAAATCCGACAAGCAATCTCTTGCCAGAGAAAATATTGGCATAATATATTTGAATGGCCTAGTTTATCAGCTCCCTTGGCTAAATCCCCAAAGCATACACTGTTTGAGAATTATTTCGGAGGTGCTGTTCCTCACCCTTGCACTAACCTACTTTGGGTCATTTCTGTTTTATGAGCTTTTACCAACCGACCGTCTGTGTGTGGGAGACACATGTCATTTACCATGATGGTCATTAAAATGGGGGAGAAGAGCTTGGAACTAATGGCAAGATAAGACTGGGGTCTCACTGGTCTGTGCTGCCCACTGTGGCTGGACACGCCAGCTGGACGCAGACAGCAAGAGCTAACATACAGCCCCCCAGTGCAGGGGCCGCTCAGACCCTTCTCCATCCCACATCCCCACCAAGGCATCTCCCTTGTGAGGGCCCCCAAGGTATGGGACCTGGGGCCTGACAGACAGCCAGATGTGGGCCTCAGCGAAGTCCCCAGAAACAGAGGGGCCAGCCCTCCCACTCATGAAAGGAGAGGAAGGGAAGGGGAGAGGAAGGGGAAGGTAGAAAAAAGACCTCAAAAAGGAGCAGTGCCTCACATTCACACAGTCCTGCCCCATCGAAAGAACCCTGTTCCCGTGAGAATCCTGCCTTGTTGCTGACTCATGCCATCTTCCAGTGGAGAAACCTGAGGCTCCGGGAGTGGGACGTGTAGACACGGCACACACAGGCATGCATGGGCAGCCCGTTGCCGAGTCCGGGGCTCTGTCCCCACGTCACAGCAGCCTGGCCGCACCAGCAGGCAGCTCCTCACAGGGGACAGTGCTCCCTGGCTCAGAACTGTTCATTCTGCACTTAGCAGAGTTTAACAGTACCTGTTTTGAAATCTTTCCTCAAGAGCACATTGTAAAGTTTAGAAAAAGGTAACAACAGAAAAAAAAAAAAAAAAAACCTTGCTGCCACCAGAGGAGAGAAGGGAGAGGAAACCTCCCAGCAGAGGCTCCCAGGGAAGGTTTATTAAAGGTCACCTCGTTCGTGACAGATGAGATGGTTGATGGCATCACTGACTCAGTGGACATGAATCTGAGCAAACTTCGGGAGATAGTGAAGGACAGGGAAGCCTGGCATGCTGCAATCCATGAAGTTGCAAAGAGTTGGACACAATTTAGTGACTGAACCACCGACCACAACCTCTATGACGCTGCGAACACAGCACGCAAACCTCGTGGAGATAAGAACAGCATAAGGTCTGTGGGAAGAGGGGTGGGGGCCAGGAGTCCGGGACTGGCTTTGATCCCACCTCTGCGCTTCGGTGGTCCTGGGACTGGGGACTGCGGCCAGGTCACTAGGTACCCACACAGCTGGAACCCCAGCCTCCCCTGTGGTGGGGCTCAACCACATATCCTGTTAGCTGCACTTCTGGTGGGGCAGGGCGGGGGTATCCTGCAGGTAAAAGGTGTTCTTGTTTCTGTGTCTTTACCGATCCAACTTCCGAACACATACGCACTCAATCATGTTCAAGTCTTTGCAACCCCACGAACTGTATCCTGTCAGGCTCCTCTGCCATGGGATTCTCCAAGCAAGAATAGTGGCGTGGCTTGTCATGTCCTTCTCCAGGGGATCTTCCCCACCCAGGGATCGAACCCTCGTCTTATATCTCCTACATTGGCAGACAGGTTCTTTACCACTAGCACCACCTGGGAAGCCCCTTCCATGGTCTGAATGGAGCAGGTCAAAGCCTGCGTCTCCTTCGGCCTCTCACTTTGTTCTCAGGGGCCCAAGCTGCCCCACCAACACCACTTCTGTGAATCGACTGCTCTCTCTGACCAGGTCACTCTTACTCGGCAGACCGAAGTCAGGATGGCATGATTGCACCCAGGTTGCTGGCTGGCCCCATGTACGGCGGGCACATTCAGAGTCACTCTGACACTGCATTCTCTGACCCTAAGCCGCATCCATCCCCCAACCCTGACCACAGAATCTGCCTCTTGACTTAGACTGTCTCCTGAAAAACATCTGCAGTGCCCTCTCCCCGCCCACCCCACCCCCCAAGCCCCTTACTACAAATCTCCTCTCTCTTCTATGTCCTTTACCCTGATCTTGTGTGCTCTAATCTTGACCCCATAGATGTCACACCTCAAGGCCCAACTCCTACCTCCCAGGCAGGTGAGTAACTTTCTTGCCGTGGATTCTTCCTAAATCTTCATTTCCAGACCAGTCTTTGCCTGTGTGTTGATAATATTCCTCCATTCCTTAAATGCCCATCGTCCCTTCATAAGGCTGTGTAATGTCAAGACCAAGAGCACAGACCGGGAGGCCAGACATCCCAGCGGTGGGTCCTGACTCTGCCACTTTCTAGAAGGTTCTTGGGCAAGTTCCATTCCCTCTTTGTGCCTTAAAACGGTGCCTGGCACTTAGTGCTATGTGAGAGCTGGGCTTTGTGGGGTGGAGTCAGCTTGGGAGGCAAAGGAGAAGAGTGCTGAATTGTAGCAGTTTTGAGCAGGAAAAGCTGAGCGTTTCACCTAGTATTGGATAGAACATTCTTTGTCTGCATTTCCCTTCCAGGGCTGTTTCTGGTCTGTCTTAACTGGATCTATCTCTGCACCGGCACCCCCACCCTAACCCCTGCCCCCGCTGCCCTGTGCTGCTGGTCACATTACTGCCTTTGGTTCAGTCCATTATGTTTTTCCTTTTTGTCTTCCCTCGTCCACCCAGCTCTCTCATTAGAACTTGTGGGTAGAGCTTTTTACTTACATTTCAGAGCAGTTTATAAATAACCTGCTTAGTTTCAGCCAGCAGGTAAAAGCTTTTGTCAAATCATTCCTCCTCCCCGGATCACTGTTATCTGGGGCTCCCAGGAAGGAAGAGTTGAGAGTTACATGTTTTTCTAATCATTAAGGAAGCATAACTTCAGCCCAAGCGTCAGTGTTCATTTCCCTACCTATAATTGACCCATGTGATTTGGACCACTCATCAACACCTGTAACATTTTTTCTTCTGAGAAAAATTCTCCTAAAGACTCTTAGATTATGACATAAGATTCAAGAAAACCAAAGTCCAAAAATAATCAAGCAACAAATTTCAGATTTACTCCATGCAAATTACTTTAACACATCATTTCTTCACCAAGAAAGAAATGAGAGCGTAAGCAAAAATAGCCAATGTTTGAAAGAATAACATGGACAGATGAGGGATCCGGGCGGGAGGGGGAGGCTCCCCGGAATTCCCCACTCCTGTTCAAAGTGTGAAGTAGAATGGCATTTCCCCCATATAGTTATGTGGGGGATACCTGGCATTGTTACAGTTACATAATTAAATACACTAAACATTTTCTTCCCTGGCAGTTCAGTGGTAAAGAATCCAGTTGCCGATGCAGGAGACTCAGGTTCGATGCCTGGGTCAGGAAGATCCCCTGAAGGAGGGCATGGCAACCCACTCCAGTATTCTTGCCTGGAGAATCTCGTGGACAGAAGAGCCTGGGGTCATAAAGAGTCAGACCTGACTTAGCAACTAAACCACAGAAACCGCTTCCTTCCCTAACTCATTAACATTGATCCTGCAACTGAAAAATCCATCAACCTCAGTCCTTCAGACATAACCTCATTCTTGGGACTCCCACAGGATCTTCCATGGAAGGCAGCCTTTCCAAAAAAATCACAGATCCTGGTCACAGTTACTTTCAACAGAGATAAGAGCAGGGTTTTGTGTACAGGTGTCATTTACTTGAGAAAGGGACTTACCTGGTCATCACAGGGTCCCCCTTGCATCGGAAATGAGGCTCCATTTACAATAGACTGTCTCCCTGATGTATGAGTGACTCGGGGCTCCCCTGAACAGAAACTCACCAGTGTTTATTATTTCCATGCCCACGCTGAATAGCAACCCAAGGAAATTGCCATCTCTCTGCTGAGGTGATGAAGCCCTGGCACATGTCCTCAGGTGCCCGTTGTTACTGGAATGCCTGATATGGGGGAGGGGTGCTTCCCAGGTGGCACTAGTGGTGAAGAACCTGCCTGCTAATGCAGGAGACATAAGAGATGCAGGTTCGATCCCTGGGATGGGAAGATCCCCTGGAGGAGGGCATGGCAACCCACTCCGGTATTCCTGCCTGAAAATCCCATGGACAGAGGAGCCTGGCAGGCTACAGTCCATGGAGTTGCAAAGAGTCAGACACGACTGAAGCATCCTAGCCCACACGCACTAATATGGTAGGTTTCGAATACTTGCTTAGAAGTTACCTGGACATAGTTCCTTTGTAGGTATTTTTACTAATACTTATAAAATATGTGATTTTTAAAGTGTGTATCTTATAATCATATAAATGGGAAACAATAGTCAATTAATTAGTTCCAGAAAAAATCATGCCATCTCTTATCCCACCACATAGGCACGTGATAGATGTCAGAGCTTCCATCCAATCCCTCGTAATCTTGGAAATTAGGGAGACTGTCATTTGTGTACGATATCGTGAATGTGTAAACTTAGCATCTAGGTCAAAATGTGAGAGTGTGAAAATGTTAGTTGCTCAGTCGTGTTCGACTTTCTGTGACACGACAGCCTGCCAGGCTCCTCTGTCCGTGGGATTCTCCAGGCAAGGATACTGGAGTGGATTGCCATGTCCTCCTTCAGGGGATCTTCCAGATTCAGGGATCGAACCCTTGGCAGGTGGGTTCTTTACCACTAGCAGCACCTGAGCTCTGCTCAACCTTCAGGAAATCCAGCCTCCACCTTCCCCTAAACAGACAGATTCATTTAGTGGGGACACAGACCTGAGACCACAATGTGCTCAAGTGTGCGGCACCACAAGGGCCCCTCCCTGCCTTGAGCAGTGAGCTCAAGGCCGTCCCGCCACTTGAACGGCATCCCGGTCCTCCGGGGGTGGGAGCCGTGGGCAGCAGCGGATGGAAGAGTCTAGTGCTGTTCAGCAGAGCTGCCAACCACACCTTGGGTTCATTTCCAAGTGGCTGCTCAGTGCCCAAGGCAATCTGCTTCCCAAATGAACGTGTGGAAATTTTCCTTTTTCGGAGCCCAGTGAGGTTTGGTGTGTTTTTTGTTTTATTTTGTTTTTTGGTTTTTTTTTTTTTTTGCATTTCAGAGGCCTTCAGGAACGTGACCACTGCCGCTGGACACATTTGTTCCTCCAAAACACAAGCCTCACTCCTGGTGTCTTTTCAGAATCCTGACATCTTGGAAACCACACGTGATTGGTTCATTCAGGGCATGGGTTTGAGACATATGTGATGTATTTTTTAAGCCCATGGCATTTCAGTGAAAGCAACCAGCTGATGGATACGGCAGTTCTTTTCCAGAATAAAGCCAGGCTTTGGCTCAGGTCTTAATCCCTAAGAGCACAGAGCTTTTAACTCCTGGCTTTCCAGGAGAGCCCTGGTGATTCTGCATGTCTGGAACTGCAGACCTCTGTTCTGTGACGTTTTCTCCCTGGCTTTCCAGGGCTTGTTTTGTATACGCTCCTGTCCAACCTGACGACTTCATTAAGGAACATTCACACTTGTAAACCTACCGGCTTTGAGAAGAAGACATGAAGTTTCAGCTTTACACACTGTTGGCTGAACGACTCAGAGGAGATAACCTATTTACATACTAAAAAGGTCAATGTCGGACAGTTTGCATCTAGAAATGAATTCGCTGCTGCCGGCAACTGGAGCAGAAGAATTTGGGAGAGGGCCGCAATTTTGCTGTCTGTCTCTCTGTATAGAGAGCACACAGGAGTAAAGATGCAGGATGTCTGTGTGCAGTGCTCAGGCAGAGATGGGCATGTGGGCAGGCTCCCTTTCTGATCACTAACCAGTAGGTGACTGTGAGCATGTAGAATGCAGGGCAACCTCACCTACCAACAACCGTAATTAATTTGAGGTGGAAATATATGCATGATAGGGTTTTCCCGGGTGACTCAGTGGTAAAGACTGCCTGCAGTGCAGGAGCCGAAGGAGACCTGGGTTTGATCCCTGGGTTGAGAAGATTCCCTTGGAGGAGGACATGGCAACCCACTCCAGCATTCTTGCCTGGAGAATCCCCTGGACAGAGGAGCCTGGCGGGCTACAGTCCATAGTGAAGACATGAAAGAATTAGACACGACTGAGCACTGCTTACTTACCCTGTCTGCTACATTAGTAAAGGCAGACGGAGAGGGCTAAAGACAGTTCCTTTTGTGGTCTTCCCTTTCAGAGCCTTTTAAAATATCAACAGCTTTACTTGGCTAATGCGTGTTGAAAGAATCTTATAAGATGTCACTATAAAGTCCAGAGTTTTCTCTGGAATCTCTGTAGTGATTTTGTCCTTGCCTGTTTGTATATTCAAAGCAAAATAATGAGGGAATTGAAATCTGTGCATGCTAACTCGCTTCAGTCCTGTCGGACTCCTTGCAACCCCATGGATTATAGCCCGCCCGGCTCCTCTGTCCATGGGATTCTCCAGGCAAGAATACTGGAGTGGCTTGCCATGTCCTACCTCCAGAGGATCTTCCCCACCCAGGGATCAAGCTCCCATCTCTTATGTCTCCTGCATTGGCAGGTGGGTTCTTTACCACTAGGGCCACCTGGGAAGCCCATTGACATCCACAGCTCCATATGAATGTCTGGATATAATAGAAGAGTAAAGTCCCTTTTGAAGGTGGAAAAGGCTGTTCAGAAAGGCTGGGGAGGAGTGTGGGCGGAAGTGAACTCTGACTCCTTGGTGAGAGTGGCTGGCACCCTTGCAGCCTTAGGGCCAAGGCCACTCAGAGCTCTGGTCCCCAGGGAGCACCCCATTCAGAGGGCCTGGCTGGGGCTCCGCTCTCAGCTGCAGCCTCTTCCCTGAGTCCCCCAAGGTCATCGTGCCTGCAGGGACTCACAGCAGCAGCTGGCACCCAGGTGTTCCCCTGGGATCCTGAGCTACGTCCCACACCCAACCCCGCCCCGTCGGGGCACCCTGGGAGCCAGATGTGGACCCGGGCCCATGGTGACGAAGGCAGTGGCTTACAGGAGGGAAGAGAGCTTTGTGTGCTGCGCATCCAGGTGGCTGCTGTGCATCCAACGAGGCTCTACACCTTCCCTGCCTCCCGACTAAGGGAGAGAGGCCAGTGCAGGGACAGGCCGGCTCCTCTTTGCCATCAGCGGGTCACAGAGATTATTCGAACCCGCTTAGCAAATGGCCATGCTCTTGGGCCTTCACAACGTCTGTTTCTCTCAACTGTGGTTTTGAAACAGAGCCACAGCAATGTGGCTATGTTGCGGAGGGTGACGCCTGGGCAGTGATGCCGTCTGTCCAAGGTTCCACCGGGTCAGCCCTCAGCGAGGAGGGTCTACAAGGATGCCCCAGGAGGCTGCCTCTCTCGCCCACTTACCTCTCTTGCAGGGCACTTGGCCACACAGATGCCCCAGGCCGTGCACCAGCCTGTCTTCATGTCATCCTTGTCGGCCCAGCCTTTCCGAGACCCTCCCCTGGGCCAGCTTGGCCGACGTACAGGCCTGCAAGGTGGCCGGATGGGCACTGGAGGAGGTTGAGAGGCTGCTCGGGGCGGGGGTGGTGGACCTGCCCATGGCCAGGTTTCTCTTAGTTGCAGAGTCCCCATGTCAAATTCCAGGTCCACACTTGAGGGAGAAGCAGACCTGGCCTGAGGAAGCTCGTGAAGCCCCTAGGTGGGCCCTGCATGTCCCTCGCCCCCAGCCTTTTCCAGTGCTGGTTCAACCCCCTGCCCACCAGGGGAGTGGTGATTGAGACTTCAGCCCCGCATCACAGGTTTCCTGTGAGAAAACATGTACCATGTGAGCCCCCGGGCATGTGCCCTGGCAGCCCCTGGTGAGCCCCCCATGCGCTGTGCCCGAGGGGGTCCCTCTGCCCTGTGTCCACCCTCAGCCACAGGTGAGCAGGTCAGCCTCAGGTTTATTAGTAAACTAGGTCACCATGTGGTGCAAGATGCTGGACAGAGGAGAAAATGGATTCAGTTCAGTTCAGTCGCTCAGTCATGTCTGACTCTTTGCAACCACATGGACTGCAGCACGCCAGGCTTCCCTGTCCATCACCAACTCCCGGAGCTTACTCAAACTCATGTCCATCAGGACAGTGATGCCATCCAACCATCTCATCCTCTCTGATCCCCTTCTCCTCCTGCCCTCAATCTTTCCCAGCATCAGGGTCTTTGCAAATGAGCCAGTTATTCGCATCAGGTAGCCAAAGTATTGGAGTTTCAGCTTCAGTATCAGTCCTTCCAATGAATATTCAGGACTGATTTCCTTTAGGGTGGACTCATTGGATCTCCTTGCAGTCCAAGGAAACATTTCATGCCAAGATGGGCACAATAAAGGACAGAAATGGTATGGACCAAGCAGAAGATATTAAGAAGAAGTGGCAAGAATACACATAAGAACTATACAGAAAGATCTTCATGACCCTGATAACCACAATGGTGTGATATTCGCCCAGAGCCAGACATTCTGGAAAGTGAAATCAAGTGGGCCTTAGGAAGCATCACTATGAACAAAGCTAGTGGGGGTGATGGAATTCCAGTTGAGCTATTTCAAATCCTAAAAGATGATGCTATGAAAGTGCTGCACTCAATATGCCAGCAAATTTGGACAATGAATTACATTTTAATATAAACATGTCCAACAGCATTGTCGATGCTCACTCAGCTGATCCTGAACCCTGAGAGGTGAGCAGACACCTCACTCCACTCCCTGGGCCTGTATCCCAGAGCCTCTCACTGAGCCCAGCACTGAGTAGATCTCCCAGTGAACATTTGTTGAATGAATGTTGAACAGCAAGGGCATTTGAGCTGGATTTTGAAGCAAACGTGGGCTGTGTCCAAGCAGAGAAAAGAAGGGACGCCGAGCGCAGGAGGACAACCAGAAGTGGAGGGGACGGCGATGATAGTGAACTGCATTCACACAGTCGGGAGGTGCGTTTGCTTCTTTGCCCATTTTACAGACAGGGAAGTAGAGGCACCAGAGACGGAGGAACCTCTTGAGGTCACACAGTCAGAGCCACATCCTGAGTTGATGTCTCACCCCCAAGCACACTGCCCACTGGACTTCAGGAAGGTGGGCCTGGGGTGGGGAAAGGGCCAAGCCTGGGCCAAGCTTGCAGGGCAGTCAGGCAGTACCCATGTCTTAGGCTGAAAGTCCGTGCTTCAGGGAGGTGCAAACAGCAAAGACCTGTTAGGAGATGAGTGTGAGAAGGGGCGGGTGGAGCCACCCCACAGGAAGTAGACAGTAGACGGGACACAGGATGAAAAGGTGAGATGAGCCAGGCTGATTCCTTTTATAGCCTCTGCTATACGGTCTGGCACTTAATTAGGATAATGATGTGTCAGTGACACAGCCCACAGGCTTTGTCAGGAAGAATGCGAAAGCAGTGGCGTTGTCAAAAAAATGGAACTTTGGGGAGAGGATCCAGTTTGGGGGCTGGAGGATAGGATGATGAATTTATTGTGGGACCTTCTGAGTTCAGGTCCCTGCAGATGACACCAGGAGCAGAAATACCAGATGGGGCCTCACCAGGCACGAACCCCAGAAAGCATGGCCAAGAATGGAGGCCAGTGGGTCCATGACCAGGAAGGCTAGGAAGCAGGGAAGGCAGAGGCCGGCAGTGAGTGTCCAGGTCACAGGGTTCCCGCTGGGGCTGTGGGATTGGGCTGCAGGGGATTTGGGAAAACGTGTGTGTGTGTGTGTGTGTGTGTGTGTGTGTGTGTGTGTGAGTTGCTCAGTCATGTTGGACTTTTTGTGACCCCATGGTCTGTCCATGGAATTCTCTAGGCAAGGACACTGGAGTGGGTTGCCATATGCGTATATTTTTTTCTCTTAAGAGGAGGGCCACAGCTTTTGTTAACTTCTGGAAGGTGGGAGGAGCATTATCCCAGAGCAGGAATCACTCTTATGGAATATCAGAATGTTTAGAATTTAGAATTCTAATTTCAGAACATTAGAGTCTCTTTAGGAAATTTGTGTTTAGTGGGGGTGGGGGGTGACGAGGAGGGGGTTCTGATCTGATAAGTTTCAAGTCTGACGCTGAATGAAGTGGAGTCTGGGGGGTGATTAAAGGAAAGTAGCTGGCTCAGCACAAGTCTCCCCAGGCTGGGGCATGTCTCAGAAGGGAGGTGGTGAGGGAGGACCAAAGATGCCGTGGAAAATGATCAGGAAGCCACAGTCACAGTTCTGAGCTTTCTGTAATGAGTACACGCGGGATCCCAGCCTTTCATTGCTGGAAGAGGTCTTGTACATTTTCCAGATTAAAGATACAGCAGGCATTGGAGAGGCATCTGTGACTATGGCTGCCCACAGGGATGCATCTCAGAGACAACGGCCTGTGATATTCCCTAACGTTGACATACCTTTGACTTGATAACTACCATTAGATGCCCCTGTGGACAAGGACCACATCCTAAATTTCCCCTCTGAATTCTCACATTCTGTAGCACATTTTCTGGCACCAAAATTGGTCCCCAAGAAGAGTCTTTGGAGGTTCAAAGTGTGGGTGTTGTGATGGTTCTGTTTGTATAGCTGAAAACGAGGCGGCTCCCTAGGGGGCATCTTAGTCTCATGCACTGAGGCCACAGCGTCTGTTTGAGTGCACGCATGCTCAGTTGCCCAGTCATGTCTGACTCTTTGCGACCCCGTGGACTGTAGCTTACCAGACTCCTCTGTCCATGAAATTTTCCAGGCAAGTACACTCGAGTGGGTTGTCACGCCCTCCTCCAGGGAATCTTCCCTACCCAGGGACTGAACCTGCATCTCTGGCATTGGCAGGTGGGTTCTTTACCACTGAGCCACCTGGGAAGCCCGTGACTGCATTGAGTGGTGAGTGAGGGAGTGAGGACTTGAGGAGCTGAGCAGGCTGGGGGGAGCACTATTCCTCTGCTGCTTGTTCCCATGGGGCAGAGACTGGAGCAGGGCCCAGTGGCCAGGGACAGGGCATGTGGAAGATGACTGCTGGGTCCTTGTGTTAAGGGGAGACTTAAGGTGGGTTGTTGTCTCTGGCCGGAGATGCAACGCAGGAAAGTCCCTCTTGTTTGCTTTCCTGGCCAGAAGGAGGCCTCCACTCCAAGCTCTGTTACCTGCCCAGGTCTTTGGCACCTCGCCCGGAGGCGGCGGCTGGCTTTGAACTCCTTTCCCATTTCTCTGGCTCCTTCTGCCAGAGCAGATTCTTTGAGAGCACAGGCAGGCCAAGAAGTCAATGCAATGGTTCTACACAGAGAGACAAGACCAGACGACAGCACATCATCCCATCGCAGAGGTTCCTGTTTTGTGAAACCTTCGTTAGGAACGTGGGGGTGAGCACACATGCAAGGGGTAGTCCCCTGGGGAGTGTATTTCTTACTCTAGTTGTGGAAGTGTTCTATAGATGGGTGCAGGCATTTAAGAGTAGGGGCTAAATTAGTCTTATATCTTTTCACATCTTTATAGTAAGTGTCTTGCCAGAGCAGCTGTGAGACAGATGTGAGAGTGCAGGGGTGAATTAGGAGAGGAATTTTCCGCAGCCCCTCCTGCCAGGTGTCCGTGGGCACGGGCAGGCGGATGTGACGTGTACACTCATCACAGGCTGCCACTCGGGGATGCCCAGTGTCTATAAGGTCACTTTTATTTCTTACATTCAAAAATGCCTTTTAAAGCCGCATGTGCAAATCTCCCTGGCCTCAGCCAAGGGCTCCCTACATACATTAGTTCTGAAAGATGGTGGTCACTTCCATACAATCTTTGCACAGGAGGGAGTGTTGAGAAAAAGTCAAAATGGTGCTGCCTAAGCAGAGCAGCCTTATACAGTCAGGCCATGAAAAGGGGCAACTAACCAACTCCATTGTTGACAAAAGAGACCTGGGCTGGAGACAGTCCCCAGTGGACCTGGAGCCAGGACAGTCAGACGCATGGCAGCGCTGGCTCAGCGAGATGGGAATACGGGCATCAAGAGAGATTTAAGGGAGCAGCAGCCCCATTGAAGGAAACAGGCCCGCTGGTCTGCACGAGGTTGCCTGGGAGGGAAGTCAGGTGGGGAAAGGGCCCAGCTCAGAGCCTGCACAATGTCATCGTTCTTAGTCTTTCCAAACTGCTGTGTCACCCCCAGATCTCACTGACTCAGTGTCCTTCCAAAGCAAAACTGGGGTGTCTACTATGTGATGCTGCACCCCCAAGAACTCGGGGAACCAGGTATGCTGCCCCCATCAAGACCAAGGTCAGCTTTTCTGCCCGTGGACGCCGCCAAGAAAGCATCGTTGAAGTCTTCCCCGCCTCCATTGCCGTCATGTCTAAATCAGAGTCTCCCAAAGAGCCCGAACAGCTGCGGAAGCTCTTCATCGGAAGATTGAGCTTTGAAACAACCGATGAGAGTCTGAGGAGCCATTCTGAGCAATGGGCAACGCTCACAGACTGTATGGTTATGAGGGATCCAAACACCACGCGCTCCAGAGGCTTCGGGTTTGTCACGCACACCACGGTGGAGGAGGTGGATGCGACCATGAATGCAAGGCCACACAAGGTGGACGGAAGAGTTGTGGAACCAAAGAGGGTCGTCTCAAGAGAAGATTCTCAAAGACCTGGTGCCCACTTAACTGTGAAAAAGATTTTTGTTAGTGGCATTAAAGAAGACACTGAAGAACATCACCTGAGAGATTATTTTGAATAGTATGGGAAAATTGAAGTAATTGAAATCATGACTGACCGAGGCAGTGGCAAAAAGAGAGGCTTTGCTTTTATAACCTTTGATGACCATGACTCCATAGACAAGATTGTCATTCAGAAATACCACACTGTGAATGGCCACAACTGTGAAGTGAGAAAAGCCCTGTCTAAGCAAGGGATGGCTAGTGCTTCATCCAGCCAGAGAGGTCGAAGTGGTTCTGGAAACTTTGGTGGCGGTCGTGGAGGTGGTTTTGGTGGGAACGACAACTTTGGTCGTGGAGGAAACTTCAGTGGTCGAGGTGGCTTTGGTGGCAGCCGTGGTGGGGGTGGATATGGTGGCAGTGGGGATGGATATAATGGATTTGGTAATGACGGAAGCAATTTTGGAGGTGGCGGAAGCTACAACGATTTTGGCAATTACAACAATCAATCTTCAAATTTTGGACCCATGAAAATGGAGGAAACTTTGGAGGCAGAAGCTCTGGCCCCTATGGTGGTGGAGGCCAATACTTTGCCAAACCACGAAACCAAGGTGGCCGTGGTGGCTCCAGCAGCAGCAGCAGCTATGGCAGTGGCAGAAGGCTTTAATTACTGCCAGGAAACAAAGCTTAGCAGGAGAGGAGAGCCAGAGAGGTGACAGGGAAGCTACAGGTTACAACAGATTTGTGAACTCAGCCAGGCACAGTGGTGGCAGGGCCTAGCTGCTACAAAGAAGACATGTTTTAGACAATACTCATGTGTATGGGCGAAAAACTCGAGGACTGTACTTGTGACTAATTGTATAACAGGTTATTTTAGTTTCTGTTCTGTGGAAAGTATAAAGCATTCCAACAAAGGGTTTTAATGTAGATTTTTTTTTTTTTTGCACCCATGCTGTTGATTGCTAAATGTAATAGTCTGATCATGACACTGAATAAATGTCTTTAAAAAAAAAAAAAAAGACCAAGGTCAAGGTCAGCCACCCTGGGCTACAACTGGGCCACCATCACCTCAGGAAAGCAGCTGCATCCACACAGCGGTCCTGGGTAGAGACAAAGGACAGCACAACAGCCTCCTTCTCCGTGGACTTGGCACCATCTGACCAGTTCTCTGTGCTGCCCTCAACATGAAGACGGAGACACGTGCCAAGGGAAGCATGAAAGGGAAACCTTCTGATGCTGCTCTGTGGCCCAGTGAAGTTCACTATACGCTGAGAAAATCTGTAGCAAATGGGCTTTCTCCTGAAGCTCAACATAGAATGAATTTCTTATGGGGAAGAAATCCTGACTAGCAATATTGAATGATGACGATGCCAAATGATGATCCAGGCCTTTGGATATTTTAAATTCCAGTCAGAAAAGTCTGCCTCATTAGATTTCGTTGAACTTGTTCTTTACTTTGGAAAAAGGTAGGTTGAGTAGCATCAGAATCTCTGTCCAGAAAGACAGAATTTCAGACCCAAGAAAGACAGGAAGGCGAGTGTGAGGCTGTGCGGGCTGGGCCAGCTGCCCGCAGTGCGGCTCTGTTTACTCTTTGGTTTAGCACATCATTTATACCCATTTAAAAACCCAATCTACCTCTGACATGGACAGTGATTTCTTGGCTCACAGTACTAAGAAGAGGGAAGGTGATCGCTTTTTTTTAATTTGTATTTGTCCAGAAGAGGACATTTTAACCTCTGAAAACCATCAAAGCAATGCTTCAGCTCCTTTTGGAGAACAGTAGTTGCTGGAGCGTGTGTCTACAAGAGACCGTCTCTGGAGCACATCCCTGAGCCTGGGGTGAGGCCCCAGGGACCCTGGTGCTGGCGTGGCTTCCCCAGGGAGCCAGGAATTGAGACACAACCAGGGTGTGTCTTAGCTAATTCCTGGTCCTGCTTTTCTATGTGTATTTCCCTACTGTGACCCCAGCCCTCGCCTGGCACAGAGCCTTCCCAGGAGAGCCCTCCTTCCTCGCCACGGCTCTCACCCACTGACATCGGCAACATCTGGACTCATTTCTCGTCACAGTTTTGCGCGTTTGGGGTGTTCCTGTCACTTAGCTGGCAGAAGGCAGGGGTGTCACTGAACATCCTGCAGTTGGCAGGGCAGCCCCACAGCAGGAAGGATCAGCCCAGCGTGGGAGTAATGCTGGGGTAGGAAGGCTGTCCTTGAGCACTGTCCCTGCGGTCAGCATCGTCTCCTTCAGCCCCACCCCCAGTCTATAGGCAGAGCCTCAGGATTCCCTCCCAGCATCTCCTGCCTCCAGCTCTGGGCTCAGCCCCAGTGTAACGTCCAGCCCCCAGAATTCTCTGAGGGAGAGAGGCTGCAGGCTGTCCCCTAGAGGCACCCAGGTCTCCTCCTCCCAGGCGTCCTCTCACCCAGGGTCCATGGCCCTGACTACACATTAGGGCAGTGTCAACCTGGGAGTCTAATCTGTGTCCAGCTCTCGGGCAGATCCAGCACCACTGATTTGGAATCTGCAGCGTGAGCCTGGCCTGAGATGGTGTTTAAAGCTCTCCAGGTGGCTCTGCAAGCTCTGGGAGTTGGTGATGGACCGGGAGGCCTGGCTTGCTGCAGTCCTTGGGGTCACAAAGAGTCAGACACAACTGAGTGACTGAACTGACTGACTGGGCTTCAGCTTCCTCCTCATTTTCCTGGAAATTCCCTCAGCAGAGAGTTCCCAAGTCCCTGTTGCTGGCCAGGCCCAAGAGGAGGCCCTGGAGGCTCAAGTGAGAGAGAGGGGTCTGGAAAGGGCAGAGGTGCAGCCCTCAGCTCCCGACTGCCCCTTCATTACTGATGTGTGTGGCCACTGTCCCCTGCCCTCCTGACCCTGCAGGCCAGATGATAGAAGGTTCTAGAATGCCAGGGCTCCACCGACATGGAGGCTGCCCTTGCACCATGGTGACTGTCACCCTGCGTAGGTTGGCCTAAAACAAGAGGTCAGAAAAGAGAGTAGGAGCTGGTGTCACTTCCGAGCTGGCTCATACTAATGTGGCTGGATGGTTACTGTTTAAACCCCCCAGCGTGTGAGGGATGTGAAGTGTGTTTTACTCAAACACTGAAGGACTACAACCCAAGGTGTTCTTTCCAGTGAGTGTTTTGAATCAGGCTTTTCACGTCACGCTGCGGGTGGCTGAGTTTGTGGCATCTCTCCTGGGCGGTGAGGAGCGTGCCTAATACTTCAGGAGGGAAAATTATATGTATCCAGCCCAGACCCAGGAGTGCTCTGCTTCCATTTACTTAGGTGTAAATAAGAGCGGTGTGGGGCGGCGAGAGAAGGAGGTGCAGCAGGGCAGCCTCTGTCTGGACTGCTGACATGAGCTGTGCTTTGTGAGAGGCAACTGGAGCTGGTGGCCTTGGCTCTGCAGCCACTGGAGGAAGGGACAGTTGGAACACATCCCTCATCACTCCCTGGGGTTCCCCTGAGCCCCTGTACCCTGGGGTCAGGGGGGAACCACCTGCAACGGACCTGCCTCCGGAAAAGGAGATATACTTTTCTGTTCCAAAGTGGAAGTAGGGCCATCCTGTTTGTCCCCACCCAGCCTCTGCTCAGAGGGTCACAGAGAAGCCGCATGCTCCGTCTACAGGGCTTCCCCTTCCAGACCCAGAGGGCAGGGCAGTTTGCCCATGGGTGAGCTGAGGCCTTGTGAGCAAAGGTTCATCCCGTACCAGTCTGATCCCTGAGCTTCTGCCACTGATCTAGAACTCCTGAGAAAATCATGCTCATGGACAGCGTGCAGCTCACGCTCCCGGTTTCTGGGTTCAGGGCACATGTGGGGCAGGGGAGGTGCTCTCTGAGTTGTGGGTCCCAGGCCCCTCTGACTCCGCCAGGCCCTCCATCTGCAAGGAGCTCAGCATCAGGGTCACGGTCTGGAGCTGCTGATGGGAACGTGGAAGGGGGAACCCCCAACCCCCAGCCCAGCCTCACATGAACAGGTGTCCTCTGTGTCTGCCACATCCAGGACCCCCTTGTCCACAGTCTCCTTGAGGTCCGGCTGCTCCAGTGTGGCCGAAAAGACCTGCACAGTCACCACGGGCAGCTTGCCTCGCTTCTCTCCTCCCTGCTCTGGAAACACAGACTGATGTGAGAGGACCTGCAAGGGTTACGGTTAGTGTGTCTACAGCAGCTGGCCCAGGCTTGTTCCAGGGCAGGGGCTCCAGGACTGGCAGCAATGCGGAGCAGAGGGGCCCCTGCTGGAGGTCAGCAACCTGCCCGCAGCCACAGTGTTGCCCCCTATGACCTGCGGCAGGTTGTGCATGCGTGCAAAGTCACTTCAATCATGTCTGACTCTTTGTGACCCTGTGGACTATAGCCCACCAGGCTCCTTTGTCCATGGGATTCTTTAGGCTAGAATACTGGAGTGGGTTGCCATGCCCTCCTCCAGGGGATCTTCCTGATCCAGGGATCGAACCCGTGTCTCTTATGTCTTCTGCACTGGCAAGCAGATTCTTTACCATCTGAGCCACCAGGGAAGCCCATGGAAGCTTTTAAAACTAACACCCTACCTGGGGTCCTTGGGGATCGCTCCTTCCTCAGGGGGACACTGACACGGGGGTTGTGTTGTGAACCAAAAGGGTTAGAACCACAGGGCTGGGTTCCTGGACAGGTGTTACTCCAACAAACTCCATTCTGTCTTCTTGGTTCTGGACCAGGACTCCTCCAGGGCCTGCCCATGTGAATAGGTGGTGTGGCTATGGGCCTGTCCACGTCCCCGAGACTCGAACTCTGAAACCATCCTGGGGCTTCTACAAGCTGGAAATACAACCTGCACCGTGACTACCAGCCATCATGCAGTCTCAGGATAGCCAAGACATTCCAGACCACGATATATTTTCAAATTTAATAACACATTCATTTTGAATGTACTTCTGCTTGTAATGGTGTTTGTCACAAAAAGCATTTTAAGTAAGGTTAAAACACAAACCAGACATCTAGCCAAAGATCACTTCACATTTGCTGTAAAGACTTCAAATATTTCAACTTTGCGTATGTTTACAGCGATCACACACATTTAATTTTACAAATGAAAACAAATCTTTCTAGGTCATCAGCTCATGTCCCCTTGCTTCACAACCCACAAAAAGTTTCCCAAGTCATGACCTATTACACTGAGACGTGAATTTTGGTGACTGCCGGTCCCCCATCCTCGGTGACGCCGTAATTTCTTTCCTTCTGCTGTTCCTGGCGTGTCCGGTTGTTTGCAGTATTTCACTGTATAAATAACACCAGCGTGTCCTCACCACTCATCACCTTCATGTGAAGTATTCCTGGAGATTCACTTGGTATATGAAAGCGGGTTATTGTTAAGGCCCTTGATACAAATTCAGTCCAAAAATTTTAAAATGTTAACAGTAGAAATATAACCTAATTTGTGTACGCTGAGTTCACATTTAACAGAATGAACACCTTTTAATGTAACTTAGCTTAAGGGTTCTGGGGAGAACTTACTGTTGAGAACAGTTGGACTAAGATGCCGCTGTGCTCCGTGGTCCTCCAAGCTCTGGGAACCCACATGACATCCAGGTTGCAGCTCAGCACCCAGGGGCTCCTGGCAGTGGTGGTGGGGGAGGGTTGGAGGGGGGCAAACAGACTGGAGGAGCAGGCTGTGTTTATTTGTGTGCATTTATTTACTGACAGCACATCGATGGCAGAGTCTTCTTGCTGCTAAAAGATGGACATTGTCTAGGTGATGAAGATCGAGCTGGATCCAGTCCTGAAGGTTTACAACTCCATCCTCATGTTCAGGACCTCCCAGGACCTTGCCGGGGAGGACGCCATCTCAGGCCAGGAGGCCATGGGGGGACGCTGTACCTGAGGGACCAAGGCCGCACCTTGTTCTTTCAGCAGGAACCTCAGCCACAGGAACTTGATTTCAGTGTCTCTGTGGTCATGCCCAAGTATGAACGGGACCTTGTAAAGAGGCCATGGCTTTTACATTTGGAAGATTTGATGGGTGATCCAGTACCAGCGATGCCGAAGCCCCCAGGCCCGGCAGGACCCTGACCATCACCACCGCAGCTCTGATGCGTGACAGGAACAGACCCAAGAAGCCCACGGAATGCATCTTTATCCTGGTCCCTCGCCGTCCAAGAAGCCGCTTCTCATTTTGCAAGGATGAAACTCTCTAGGGTGGGATATGAGCAACACAGTTTTCGGACACACACTGTTAATGTTTTCGTCAGCGCAGCATCTGAGCTTGGCTGTGATTTGCCCTCTGGGTGCAGGGAGTCTAAGAGGCAGAGGCCTGGTGTTTTAATGACTTCATGTGAGATGTGTGCACTTTACTCAGAAAACTGCGGATCTTTAAAAAAAAAAACAAATTAGTAATAAGCACATGTTTTCATGATCCATTAATTCTTATCTAGGTTCCACAAACCGTTTCTCAGCTGTGCCGCCCAGTCTCCAGCAGCATGCCTGGGTCCCATGAGAACAGCCAGCCGGATACTTGGCAGAAACTTGGAGGACCGTCCTGAGGACCCTCTGCCTGTGGAGCCCTTACTGCCAGGGACCCAAGTCCTGACACAAACGCCCCCCATCCCCCCATCCACATCTTCACAGCTTCCACCCTGGTGGCCACCTGGGAGGCTGACATCCCACGGGCCACCTGCCTGTCAGGAGGAGCCGTGTTTACCGGGGCCCACGGTACCTGTCTACAGATAGAGGCTTCATCAAGGGAAGAGGTCTAGAGCTGGCTGTCTAGTACTCGTTTAAACAAGTCTTTTTTGTTATGAGCGTGTATTTATTTTGTGTAAGTGACTATATTTGAGACTGAAGCTATGCAAAGTCAGCCTCACAGTTTTGAAAGACAAGCACCTCCTTTCTTATACCAAACAGTAAGAGGTACCAATGCCCCGTGGAATGGAGGCGCCATTGTTTTGCTTGGGTTTGGGGGCGGGATGCGTTTTTTTTTTTTTTTTCCACTGGTGGGAGAGAAAAGAAATAAATAGAAGCAATCCAATGGTATCCATTTGCTTCAGTTAAGAATGTTAGGGTTTAAGAAAGTTGCTTGGAGAGTTTATCAAACTTCAAGTCGCTGAGGAAAAGAGAACTTCTTCTCAGAGGTGTGCTTAGATTCCATTCTTTAGAGTCTCACTTTGCCTACATAGCATTTTACTATATTATTGGTTGATGTGCATTTTTTCTGTTTGGTTTTTCTTTTTTAAACTGCCACAATACAATTAAAATTCCTGCTTCTGCTTCATTACATTGTAATATATTTTAAATGATAATAAACAGATAAAATAAAAACCCCTGCCTCACTGCCTTCATGAATATCATAGCCTGGCTCCCCCATCCCCTGAAGGACCATAGAGAGTAACCCTGCACCCCCGAGCCAGCCCTTACTGAACGCTCGAGGTGTGTTTCCTCAGGGACGATGTTAATGATTTGAGAGGTTTTTTAATTAAAAAGCATCTCAAAATGGCTTTTATGTAGGCTCCATGGAAGACAGGAGATTTGCAGTTTGTGTATTTAATACGTGTCATTTCCACAGAAGGCTCAAGAACAGGACAGAAAATTCTAAGACAGATTAGGGTTGAACTTTGTGTCCCTCTAAGACAGAACGATCAGACAGAAAGAACCTGATCCAAGCTCAACTTGAATCAAGCGGTTTTAAATTTGGTTTTGAGCATGTGCACATGGTTGAATGTAACCAACGCAACACGTGTAAGCTGCCGGACACCTAACAGAAGCCATTAAATAGGTCTCAGAAAAGCAACCGCAATCCATTTTCTGAACAATCCTGCAGGAATCTCCCACATATATACTCAAATTTGCATCAAGCTTGACCCCAAGGGGCCCACTCTTAGTGTGGCTCATGTCGGGGGCCCAGGAGCAGGTGAGGCAGACCCTGGGATCGTCCTGGACATGAGTCCACCACACCCAGAACCAGCTCTAGCCAGCTCCCTCCCCTGTCCCTGTGGTCTCCCGAAGGGCTTGGAACTGGAGTGTTGGGAGGTGAGCTCTTCTGCTCTGCCAGGAACCACCACTCCCCCACCCTCCCCACCCCCTACACCCCCCACACCTCCACACCCCCCACACCCCAACACACCCCCACCTTCACCACCCTTTAGCTGTCAGGCAGCATCCAGAAATACCCAGATGCTGTGAAGGCCTCCACCACCCTGGGTACCAGCCTCACCCTCACTCCCCTTTTCTCTTCCAGAGTCCCAACCAGAACATGAGAGAGTTGAGGATAAAGCAAAAACCTGCCACCAGGGCATCAAGAGATACAGGCTTCTAGGATGTTAGAAAGAGTTTCCACGAAGGAGCCCTCATATATATTGCAATGCTGGAAATTAGATCATTAGGAAGAATCCTAAGGGGGCTGGCACTTCTGAGAATACAATCTTTAAACATCTGTAATTTGAGGTAATTTCTGCAAAAATAAATTTTTGTCACTTGCAACAACCAGCAAATATTCTCAGAAAAACCTACCCTTAATCAGCTCTGTACGTCCCTTTCCTCCCTCTGGGATTAGATGCTAACCTTGTATAACCAGGAGTTTGGGATGGATATATATCCTCTGCTA
This sequence comes from Tragelaphus eurycerus, assembly GCA_935064755.1. Classification (NCBI taxonomy): domain Eukaryota; kingdom Metazoa; phylum Chordata; class Mammalia; order Artiodactyla; family Bovidae; genus Tragelaphus; species Tragelaphus eurycerus. The sequence continues at coordinate 24,451,778 of CAKXYN010000023.1, forward strand.
TATTTAAAATGGATAACCAACAAGGACCTACTGTATAACACAAGGAACTCTGCTCAATGTTATCTAGCAGTCTGGATGGGAGGGGAGTTTGCAGGAGAATGGATTCATGTATATGTATGGCTGAGTCCCTTCGCTGTTCACCTGAAATTATCACAACATTGTTCATTAATCAGTTATGCCCCAATACAAAATAAAAAAAGTAAAAAGAAAATTGATTAATACATAATGGATGTGTTAATTTTTTTTTAAAGAAATGAACTTATTTACAAAATAAATACATTCACGGGCATAGAAAACAAATTTGTGGTTCCCAGAGGGGAAGGATGGGGGGAAGGGATAGGGAGTTTGGGATGGACATGTACACTCTGCTATATTTAAAATGGATCACCAACAAGAACCTACTGTATATAGCACATGGAACTCTGCTCAATGTTATGTGGCAGCTTGGATGGGAAGGGAGTTTGGGGGAGAGTGGATACATGTAAATCCCTTCGCTGTTCACCTGAAACTATCACAACATTGTTAATTGGCTATGAAGTGAAAAAGTGAAAGCGTCAGTCATTCAGTCGTGTCCAACTCTTTGCAATCCCATGGACTGCTGTAGCCCACCAGGCTCCTCTGTCCATGGAACTTTCCAGGCAAGAATACTGGAGTGGGTAGCCATCCCTTTCACCAGGGGATCTCCCCGACCCAGGGACTGAACCTGGGTATTCTGCATTTCAGGCAGGTTCTTTAAGTAAAAAAAAAAAAAAAAAAAGTGACAGTGTAGGAAATTGACTCCAACTTAGGACAGGGCTCTGAGCTGAGACTGCCTCCCCTGGCTGGCGTTGACCCTCAGACATCCCTGGGATTCCTTGGTTGAATCACCTTGGTCTGTGGAATCTCCATCTGTTGGGTGAGGGCTAGAAGCAGGGACATAGAGGGAAAAGTACTTGGGCTTTGGAGCCGGACCCAGGCTTGAATCCTGAGTCCTGTATCTAACCAGGTGCCTGCTCTGGAAACGTTTCTCAAACACCCAGCACGTGACCAACTTCCACACTCACTCTTTCCTTTTGAAATACTGTGTTTTGATTGCATTACATTTTGCTCCATATCATTTTGAAGAATATTCAGTTTGTCTTTCCAACTCTTGGGGCATAAAAATATATTCTTGAATACGAAGTGATTCTATGAATACATTCTTAATATTCAAGAATATATTCATCATGAATATATTTTCTTATAAAATACATTCTTCTTAAAAACTGATTTCTCCTTGTAAATATATTCATGAAGAATCTATTTGTTAATAGATTTTTGAATATTCAGAATCCTTATAAATATATTCTCCCTATGAATAAACATATTAATGAATAATATATTGACAGGAAGTCTTTCTTCAAAAATACATACTGCTCTACACTCTGTATCTCTCTCTGCCCTTCAGTTTCTAGCTGTGGCAAGAAGCTAGTACAGCCCAGCTCCTTAATATACTGCTCGGAAGACAGAGTGAAAACTGATCAAATAGAATTCAAGAACTAAACAAGTGGGCTTCCCTGGTAGCCCAGTGGATAGAATCCGCCTGACCAACATGGATGGACCTTGAGATTGTCATACTGAGTGAAGTAAGTCAGAGAAGGAGAAATATCATATGACATCCCTTATATGTGGAATCTAAAAAGAGCTGATACAAGTGAACTTGCTTACAAAACTGAAACAGACTCATAGAGAACCAACTGGTTGCCAAGGGGAAGGATGAGGGGAAGAGATAGGGATCTGGGGATGGACATATACACACTGCTGTATTTATTATAGAACAGCTAAACCAACAAGGACCTACTGTATAGCACAGGGAACCGATCAATGTTATGTGGCAGCCTGGGTGGGAGGGGAGTCTGGGGAGAGTGGGTACATGTGTAAGTATGGCTGAGTCCATTCGCCGTTCACCTGAAATTGTCACAACGTTGTTAATCGGCTATACACCAACACAAAATAAAAGTTTTTTTTTTTAAAGAATCTGCCTGCAAATGCAGGGGACACAGGTTTAATCCCTGGTCTGGGAAGATTCCACATGCCTCAAAGCAGCTAAGGCTGTGCGCCACAACTAGACAGCCTGTGCTGTCTAGAGCCCATGTTCTGCAACAAGAGAAGCCATCCCAGTGAGAGGCCCACACACCGCAACTGGAGAATGGCCCCCACTCATCACAACTAAAGAAAGCCGGTGCAGCAGCCAAGACCCAGCAGAGCTAAATAGAGTAATTAAAAAAACAATCAAACAAGTGACCATTGATGAGCCACTTGGTGAACTGGTGCTCACACTTTGATTTCTCGGGGAGCTTGCCTGCACATTCAAGTCTTTGCCTCATGTATCTCTTCAGGCAGATGACGGATGTTGAATCTGGTGATCAATAAAACATAGCCCAGCCACTCCCACTGAAAGCCCAGGTGCCCAGGCTAAGGCTGGGATGCACCAGGAGGTCCTTAAAGGCAGCCCTGAAACTTGGTGATGGGCGCAGGGAGCGGTGGGCCTGCAGACGCCATGTGGACACCATGGGCTGTCCCTCCCTCAGGACCTCAGAACGTTTAGAGGCAAAGCTGCTGCATCGGATCACTGTCTGCTGATGGCGGTTGCAGGAGTGACACAGAGGTGGAGAAAATTCAGGGAAAGGGATATGGGGTTAAAAAAAGAACAAGCCAAAACCACCATTTAAAAGGAAAGGCAAAGTCAAAGGTTGGAGAAATGAGACTGAGTTTAAAATAGTAAGAGTTTTTCTCCAAATGGTTCTGGGAGTCAGGCTGAGTTGTTCTATGCAATTTTGCCTACAGGCAACACCCATCTATTTCCCCATTTACTTCAGCTTGAAATCAGATTGTGTTCCCTTTGATTGCGGAATCCAGCATCAAGGCAAATTTGTGATGTATACAAAGTAGTAAGAAATCCCAGGTCAAACTCGGAAAAATTTGAATCTAAAATTCTTAAAAAATGTTTTTAGTTTAAAATTCTTTAAAAAAATTTTTTTTAAAGAATGTTCCCACAATGGCTTTTTCACAGTCCTTGAACTACAACTGATAGCAACTGTGTTAAACACACGGGGCGTATTTGGACATGCAGGAGTCAGTGTTTTTTAACTGACAAGGGTCCTCAAGGGTCTTTTAGTAGGAAAAAAAAAATCAATAACTACTGGCTAATACTAGTTTCATTAAAAAAAAAATAAAGAAATAGAAAGCATGTTTATAGGATCTGGTTCCCAAAGATGCATGAGTAGCTTCACCAGCTTGTGGTGAGAACGGTCAGGTGTGAGTGGCGTGTGCTTCCACTAATGCGGTTGTTTTTCTATAAACTGGTTCAGGATTTGCTCGGAAGATGCTTGTAAACACTGTGCTTCAGAGAGCAGCCCAGGTTTTATTTGTCCAACAAGAAGCAATTCGAATTTCATTTGGCCTGGCCTCTACAACAAAGAGAGTGAAACCAGTCAAAAAATACTTTACCAGAGGAAGCTTGGGACTTCCCTGGTGGTCCAGTGGCTAAGACTCCACATTCCCCAATGCAGGAAGCCCAGGTTCGATCCCTAGTCAGGGAACTAGATCCTGCATGCCACAACTAAAAGTCCACATGTTTCAACGAAGACCCAGTGCAGCCAATTAAATAATTAGTTCTTTTACAAAAGGAAGTGCACTCAGACAGGTTCCTTGGTGTTGGTGACTGAATCTTTTTCTTCCATTTTTTTCAACGAGTTTGTAAAGTTTTCCTCAAGAATAGTCAGCTTACTCTTTTTTTTTCCTTTTCATTTCTCTCCTTTAAGAATAGATCTGTTTTTCTCGAGCCTTATCAGTTTGAAATTTGAGGTTGTCCTTCTGGGTTTTTAGAAAGTTTTACTGCTGTGTCTTTGAAAATTAAGTCAAAGAATAGAAGGAAATATCCCTTGATAGAATCAATATCAACATTGATTCAGAAATTTTCTTTAAATGAATCAACAAATGCACCTGAACAGAGAGGCCCTTATCTTCATCCACTGTGGAAATTACTGCATTCATTCATTCAACAACTATTTATTGAGAGCCCACCATGTGCCTGAGTTGGGAAGATCCTCTGGAGGAAGAAAGGGCAACCCACTCCAGTATTCTTGCCTGGGAAATCCCATGGACAGAGGAGCCTGGTGGGCTACAGTCCATGTGGTCACAGAGTCAGATGATTTGAGCGACCGAGTACACACACCATGATGTGCCAGGTGTAATGAGCACTGGGAATGTATCTGCAGACTAATAAATAAAAATCTCTCCCTTTGTGGGCTTTAAATTCAAGTGGGTGGAGACAGACAAGAAAACATAAGCATAAAAATATGAATAGGAGGGAAGAAAAGGAGAAAGGTCTAGGGTCCCGTGTAATGGAAATGGTATCTTGCTGGTCCATGGATCTCATGGACATGCTATCAGGCAGCACCAGTGGATGGAGGCCCCTGGCACCCAGGTCCACGTGGCATCCACAACGACACACATCTGCACAGACCCAGGTGTTTCTGTTTTTCTGCCTAGGCCTTTCTTCTTGTTCTGCTGTAGTAAACAGCAGACATGCCCTCATATCTCCCCACAGGATCTAAAATAATTTTCCACCAGAGGTGCCATCGCCCACACACATTGCTGACTGGCTGGGTCAAGGAAGGGAATGTTATTTGCAGTGCCAGGTTGATGTTAGCAATTAAGTAATCTGTTACCTGGAAATTTCTGGACCTTTTCCCCTCCAGAATGGAAGTAGCAATTAACAAGAAGTAATCAGAGATACTTGTAATGTGATTAAGTAAAATTGTCATCAGGCAGGTAATTTTAAATACAGCCATGCTTCAAATACAGACTCATTAATTTCAGCTCGGTGGTGTTCTAGTATTTATTATGCATACAGAAGCATTTAAAATGTGAATATGTTTTCATATTGCTATGCTCAGTAGTTCTGCCACTCCCTCCCCCAAAAATTATCCAACCAATTAATTTCCTCCCAGGGGGAAGCTAAAGGTTAATAATGTGATTGTTGAGTGCAATGCTGAAATAAAAGGATAACAATTCTTGATGAAACGGGTCTAATAAGAAGGTGGAAGGACTTGACCTTCTGTGGATGCCAACACAACATTCCAAGAGTAGGTCCTGTGTCACAGCTGTTTTCAGTGTCCCCATTTATCAAATTAATCATTTGGGTGCATGTTAATTTGAGAACTGATTAGCCTTAGAGGATGTGCCATTTTAGGAAAAGCAGTATTTAGTGATTTGTTTCATTCTAGGCAAGTTCTCTTAACCTGAAAAGTCTGAAACAGTGTGTTAAGATCTGAGTTGGAATCATGAACTTTGTGGGGGAAAAACCAGTCTTTCCACATCTGGGTAGCTGTTGGACACTTGAAGAGTCCTTTGGAACTTGGGAGCACTCTCAGTCAACTTGGGTTATATAAACTTATTTCAAGATCCTGTATACATTCTGGGCAGACATTGGGAATATCTGTCTTCAAGAGGAAACAATAAAGAGCTTGCTGATGTCAAAAGCTCAAGCTCAAAGTTTCAAGATCCATTTTTTACTGATATTATACTGGTAACAGGTATTTGATTCCACAAACCTGTTTAGCCCCATTTCCATTTCTTCGGAGACAGGAAACCATCACACACATCTATCCTCAGCAGCAACTTCATGACTTTCTAGACTTCAATGAGAATCTGAAAATAGAGTAATAGATGAATGGAACACAGAACCATGGAACAGAACAGAACAGTTGGGTCATGTGACTACTTTCTCCTTCATTATCTCCTTCCCAAAACTCCCTAGTAAAGCAAGTATCTAATATGCTGCATAGCCTCACTCGAGACCTTTTAGGAAATAAAGATGACTCCTATAAAATCCTCCACACCTCTCGGGGCTTACCCAGAGCCCTACATACACAGGTCAATTGAATTTAATATTTAACAACTGGACGGTAAGGAAGAGGCATTTGAGAAATATTGGGTAAAGTAGAAACAAAGATGCACTTTTTCAGAAGGAGCCTCAATGATTCAAAGTTCAGCTTAAGATTTAAAAGAGCTAGTTCTCCAGTCCCTATAAAATCATTTTTCATATATTTTTGAAGATCCTAATAAGATCACTCCTCAGCCTTCTCTTTTGGGGATCAAATCCTCCCTGCTTCTGGTCTGTTTTCAGATTAACTTTAAAATGTTCAAGTTTTGCTTTTACTATTAATTCTGCTTTTTTCTAATCTTCGTCCCATGTACCTTCTCAGCTATTTGCTTCTAGAAAGGCCTTCCCTTCCGTATCTCTGGATAGTCATTAAGAAGCCAGCTGATGTCATTCTGACCTGTGATTCATTTCTGCTAAAAGTTAACCATGACGTAGATCTATTCAACCTCCTCCCTGTCAACCCTCAAAGGAGGCACAAGGGTGGAACAGCCCAGAAATTCATCGAGTCATGGAGTGATGCACTGACTCCTGGAATGAGCGAGGGAGGCCTGCCATCCTGGAAAAGAATTCCTGGAGATTGTCATCTTGCTAATGGTTTATAAAACATTACACAACACAAGCTCCTAATGAAGAGGCCTTAGGAAAGTAGAATTCAGTTTTCAGGCTTCAGGATGTTACTGAGCACTTCTCTTGTGCTTCCTACAGTTCCTGTCCCATGTGTCTTGCTGTTCAATCTACAGACTTGCTTGTTCAGCGCATTTCATTTGGTTTCTGCCCAACCTGAATTTCCTTCTCACTTACAATTGGCATATGCTGGTTAAAGCAACTCTGATACTGTCTCATATTTCTTGCAGCACCTTGCTCAGGGCTGAGACTGTGGTCACATGATACCTTTCTCAGTTCAGATCAGATCAGATCAGATCAGTTGCTCAGTCGTGTCCGACTCTTTGCGACCCCATGAACCGCAGCACGCCAGGCCTCCCTGTCCATCACCAGCTCCTTGAGGTCACTCAGACTCTCATCCATCGAGTCAATGATGCCATCCAGCCATCTCATCCTCTGTCGTCCCCTTCTCCTCCTGCCCCCAATCCCTCCCAGCATCAGAGTCTTCTCCAATGAGTCAACTCTTCACATGAGGTGGCCAAAATACTGGAGTTTCAGCTTTAGCATCATTCCTTCCAAAGAAATCCCAGGACTGATCTCCTTCAGAATGGACTGGTTGGATCTCCTTGCAGTCCAAGGCACTCTCAAGAGTCTTCTCCAACACCACAGTTCAAAAGCATCAATTCTTCGGCGCTCAGCCTTCTTCACAGTCCAGCTCTCACATCCATACATGACCACAGGAAAGACCATAGCCTTGACTAGGCGAACAATTGTATAGAGAATTGGAACGTTTTCCCGAAGACCTCACCTTCAGAAGACACAACTTGTTTTGAATAAAGCACATCCATTTCAGCCAAATTCTTCCTGGTTCTGTCTTTTATGAATATCTATGTCCTGCCCACAGACCCAGGCTTTGATTGTGATAAGATAGATGTGACCATGGTCCGTGTGGTCAGGGTGGTCCAATGCAAGCCAAGCACTGTCCTCACTTGGGTGAGTGTGTCAGCGAAGAGCAAAGTCCCACCTCAGCCTTCACGTTGAACTTAGGATGTCTGCCCAAGTATTCTTGGTTTATTCTATCCAGAAAAAATTATTTAGGAGCATGTGGTTAGAAGGGAGAAGAGAAACAGGTTTATAAAAAAATAACTGGAAAGATGAGGCAAAGCATTACCTAATAATTTATTATAATTTAATAAATAATTTCATTCATTCTTTCATTATCATATTTTTTTTAGCATCTACTTAAGTCAGATACTGTGTTCATCATATAAGCACCAGTATTACATATGGAATTTTTTTTTTTTTAGATATTTTATTTTATTTTTTTTTATTTTTTTTATTTTTTTTTTGATCAAGAATCTCTTTTATTGATTATCAGAAACATTACAAACATCTAGTATGAACAAATTGTAACATGATAGTGTTTAGTTTGAACAATTAATACATTTCAGATATAATATTATACATATTTCAATGCTATTCTCCCCAATCATCTCACCCTCTCCCGGTCCCAGAGTCCAAAAGTCTGGTCTATACATCAGTGTCTCTTTTGTTGTCTCGTAAATAGGGTTATTTTTTTACCATCTTTCTAAATTCCATATATATGCGTTAGTATACTGTATTTGTGTTTTTGTTTCTGGCTTACTTCACTCTGTATAATAGGCTCCAGTTCCATCCACCTCCTTAGAACTGATTCAAATGTATTCTTTTTAATGGCTGAGTAATACTCCATTGTGTATATGTACCACAGCTTGCTTATCCATTCATCTGTGGATGGACATCTAGGTTGCTTCCACGTTCTGGCTATTGCAAACAGTGCTGCTATGAACATTGGGGTACAGGTGTCTCTTTCAATTCTGGTTTTCTCAGTGTATATGCCCAGCAGTGGGATTGCTGGATCATAAGGCAGTTCTATTCGCAGTTTTTTGAGGAATCTCCATACTGTTCTCCAAAGTGGCTGTACTAGTTTGCATTCCCACCAACAGTGCAAGAGGGTTCCCTTCTCTCCGCACCCTCTCCAGCATTTATTGCTTGTAGACTTTTGGATAGCAGCCATTCTGATTGGCGTGAAATGGTATCTCATAGTGGTTTTGATTTGCATTTCTCTGATAATGAGTGAATTTTTTATCTTTGGACTGTCATCAATGAATGACTACATAAATGAACAAAAGCCAGAATTAGAATATAATTTTTAGGCTGTGGAAAGTCTTTAATATTAGTTCACACCAACTCTGATACAGTGTTTTAGAAGGTCTGAAGTGTTTGAGTCACATGAGGCAGTGGCTTTCTGAATTTTTAAAATTTCATTCCATAGAAAGAGATGCTTTAGATCACAACCCAGTGTGTAAACACACATACACATTTCTGTCAATAGCAGGGTTTTTTTTTTTAAATTGTTGATCCCAACCCACTGAGCCTCTTGATTAAAGTGAAAGAGGAGAGTAAAAAAGTTGGCTTAAAACTCAACATTCAGAAAACCAAGATCATGACATCCAGTCCCATCACTTCATGGCAAATAGATGAGGGAAACAATGGAAACAGTGAGAAACTTTATTTTGGGGGAGTCCCAAAATCACTGCAAATTGTGACCACAGCCATGAAATTAAAAGATGCTTGCACCTTGGAAGAAAAGTTACAACCAACCTAGACAGCATATTAAAAAGTAGAGACATTACTTTGCCAACAAAGGTCCATCTAGTCAAAGCTATGATTTTTCCAATAATCATGCAGGTCAGGAAACAACAGTTAGAAGTGGACATGGAACAACAGACTGGTTCCAAATAGGAAAGGAGTAAGTCAAGGCTGTATATTGTCACCCTGCTTATTTAACTTATATGCAGAATACATCATAAGAAACGCTGGGCTGGAAGAAGCACAAGCTGGAATCAAGATTGCTGGGAGAAACATCAATAACCTCAGATATGCAGATGACACCACCCTTATGGCAGAAAGTGAAGAAGAACTAAAGAGCCTCTTGATGAAAGTGAAAGAGGAGAGTGAAAAAGTTAGCTTAAAGTTCAACATTCAGAAAACTAAGATCATAGCATCCAGTCCCATCACTTCATGGCAAATAGATGGGCAAACAGTGGAAACAGTGGCTGACTTTCATTTTGGGGGGCTCAAAAATCACTGCAGATGATGACTGCAACCATGAAATTAAAAGATGGCTACTCCTTGGAAGGAAAGTTATGACCAACCTAGAGAGCATATTCAAAAGCAGACTTTATTTTGTCAACAAAGGTCCATTTAGTCAAGGCAATGGTTTTTCCAGTAGTCATGTATGGATGTGAGAGTTGGACTATAAAGAAAGCTAAACGCTGAGGAATTGATGCTTTTGAACTGTGGTGTTGAAGAGGGCTCTTGAGAGTCCCTTGGACTGCAAGGAGACCGAAATAGTCCATCCTAAAGGAAGTTAGTCCTGAATATTCATTGGAAGGACTGATGCTGAAGCTGAAACTCCAATACTTTGGCCACCTGATGCAAAGAACTCACTCATTGGAAAAGACCCTGATGCTGGGAAAGATTGAAGGTGGGAGGAGAAGGGGACAACAGAGGATGAGATGGTTGGATGGCATCACCGACTAAATGGGCATGAGTGTGGGTAAACTCCGGGAGTTGGTGATGGACAGGGAGGCCTGGTGTGCTGCAGTCCATTGGGTCACAAAGAGTCAGACATGACTGAGCAACTGAACTGAACTGAACTGAACCCATTAAATTGGTCTCATGACCATGGGTTGTGACCACAGTTGGCATGACACCACCATGGGCCACCAAAGCAGCAACCCTCTGCCCTGGCTGCACAGGGGAGTCACTGGGAGCTTTCCAAAAAGAATACAGAGATTTCCCTGGTGGTCCAGTGGTTAAGAACTCACCTTCCAATGCTGGGGACATGGGTTTGATTCCTGGTCAGGGAACTAAGATCCCACATGCCTCGGGGCAACTAAGCCTGCTCACCACAACTAGAGAGAAGCTCAAGTACCTCATCTAAGACCCAACAGAGCCAAATAAATAAACAAATAAAATATCACAAATAATGATAAATAAACATTTAAAAATACAGATGCCTGGTTCCCTGCTGCTGCTGCTGCTAAGTTGCTTTAGTCATGTCCAACTCTGTGGGACCCCATAGATGGCAGCCCACCAGGCTCCCCTGTCCCTGGGATTCTCCAGGCAAGAACACTGGAGTGGGTTGCCATTTCCTTCTCCAATGCAGGAAAGTGAAAAGTGAAAGTGAAGTCGCTCAGTCGTGTCCGACTCTTAGCGACCCCATGGACTAAAGCCTACCAGGCTCCTCCGTCTATGGGATTTTCCAGGCAAGAGTACTGGAGTGGGGTGCCATTGCCTTCTTCAGCCTGGTCCCCTACCCCAGACCAATTGAACCCAAATCTGGAGGTGAGATCTGAGCTTTGCTGTTAAAGCTCCCTGTCTGATTCCCATGAGCAGTAAGGGTTAGTACCACCACTGTACATCATGGAAAATATCCTCTTAAAATACACAATTACCACCTTAATCATATAAGTGACACATGCGCCTACTGAAAATTTCAATAGCATAGATGGTTATGAAATAAAAACTGAGGCACTGTATTTGTGTTTTTCTCTCTGGCTTACTTCACTCTGTATAATAGGCTCCAGTAGCATTGAAATATGTATAATATCATATCTGAAACGAGTTGCCAGTCCAGGTATGATGCCTGACAACGGATGCCTGGGGCTGGTGCACTGGGACAACCCAGGGGGATGGTATGGGGAGGGAGGAGGGAGGAGGGTTCAGGAAGGGGAACACATGTATACTTGTGGCAGATCCATCTTGATGTATGGCAAAAGCAATACAATATTGTAAAGTTAAGCAAAATAAAACTTAATTAAAAAAAAAAAAACTGAGGCACTGGATCAACGCCTTACCTCTCACTTCTGCTGTCTATAGGTAGACATTATTAACACCTCCTTCCCCAAAACTCTTGTTGCATATTAGGGAATCCATTGATATATAGTTTCCATAAGTTTACATTTCCAAATAAATTTAATAATAGGTTTCCAAGTTATAAAAGTTACTGATGGTATTTTGATAAAGATTACTTTGGATTTATGGATTAGTTCAGTTCACTTCAGCCACTCAGTCGTGTCCAATTCTTTGCGGGTTGCCTGGACTGTAGCATACCAGGCTTCCCTGTCCATCACCAACTCCCAGAGCTTGCTCAAACTCATGTCCATTGAGTAGGCAATGCCATCCAACCATTTAATCCTCTGTCATCCCTTTCTCCTCCTGCCTTCAATCTTTCCCAGCATTAGGGTCTTTTCCAATGAGTCAGTTCTTCACATCAGGTGGCCAAAGTATTGGAGTTTCAGCTTCAACATCAGTTCTTCCAATGAATACTTAGGACTGATTTCCTTTTGAATGGACTGGTTGGATCTCCTTGCAGTCCAAGGGACTCTCAAGAGCCTTCTTCAACACCACAGTTCAAAAGCATCAATTCTTTGGCACTCAGCTTTCTTTATAATCCAATTCTCACATCCACACATGACAACTGGAAAAATCATAGTTTTGATTAGATGGAACTTTGTTGGCAAAGTAATGTCTCTACTTTTTAATATGCTCTCTAGGTTGGACATAACTTTTCTTCCAAGGTGCAAGTGTCTTTTAATATCATGGCTGCAGCCACCATCTGCAGTGATTTTGGGGCCCCCAAAATAAAGTTTCTCACTGTTTCCATTGTTTCTCCATCTATTTGCCATGAAGTGATGGGACCAGATGCCAGGATCTTAGTTTTCTGAAAGTTGAGTTTTAAGCCAACTTTCTCACTCTCCTCTTTCACTTTCATCAAGAGGCTCTTTAGTTCTTCTTCACTTTCTGCCATAAGCGTGGTGTCATCTGCATATCTGAGGTTATTGATATTTCTCCCAGCAATCTTGATTCCAGCTTGTGCTTCTTCCAGCCCAGAGTTTCTCATGATGTATTCTGCATATAAGTTAAATAAGCAGGGTGACAATATACAGCCTTGACGTACTCCTTTCCAGATTTGGAAGCAGTCTGTTGTTCCATGTCCAGATTAATTTCAGGTAAATTGATCTGTTTACAGTATTAAGAAAAAAATAGGTCTTTTTATTTATTCAATTACATTTTTATGTCCTTCAAGAAAATATTACAGTTTTAAAAATATACAGGTGTAAACATCTTATTAAGTTCATTCTAGGTGTTCTTTTTTTTTTCACTCTTATAAATGAGGTAGATTGCCTCATTACATTTTATAGCTAAATACTGCCTGTTTATTGAAATGCTGCTGAATGTGGATATTAATTTTGAAATCAGTCCACCTAGCTGAATCACCATCTGTTGTTTCAGAATTTCACCCAATTGATTTTTTTGTACTTTCTATGTAAACAACTACATTGTCTGAAAATAGTAATAACTTTGTATCCTCAATTGAAATATCAAGGCCTCATATTTTTCTCTAATTACATGACCAATGCTTTCATAACAACAAATTTTAATTTGAGATAATTCCAGAAAGTATCATCTATTATAATGACCTATTATTTCATGACATAGTGAAGAATTATATACACTATATATATAGAGAGAGAGACATTGAGACTGAGGAAAGATACAACTTGGTAAAATCACTTTCAATAATTTTTTTCAGTTACCTTTTTCTTTAAAAGACTGTCAACTTTAAAAAATATATCATTTTCCCATATTTATTATTATCACAGCTGAGATTTTCTCATGTATCCGTATAACAGGGCTTCCCAAGTGGCTCAGTGGTAATGAACGTACCTACCAATGCAGGAGACTTGGGTTCGATCCCTGAATCGGGACAATCCCCTGGAAAAGGGAATGGCTACTCACTCCAGTATTCTGGCCTGGAGAATCTCATAGATAGAGGAGCCTGGTGGGCTACCGTCCATGGGGTCACAAAGAGTTGGACATGATTGAGCAACTAACACTTTCACACCTGAAACCAACATAATGTGACATGTCAGTGAAAGTCACTCAGTCGTGTCCAACTCTTTGCGACCCCATGGACTGACTAGACAGTCCATGGAATTCTCCAGGCCAGAATACTGGAGTGAATAGCCTTTCTCTTCACGAGGGAATCTTCCCAACCCAGGAATCGAACCCAGGTCTTCCACATTGCAGGCAGATTCTTTACCAGCTGAGCCATGTTAATTACGCCTCAAAATAAACCCCAAACCAACAATTCAGCTTCTCACTAGCCACAGGCTGGCGGCCGCCATGGGCTCAGCACGGATCCCAGACCACTTGCTTCACTGCAGAAAGTTCTACTGGGCAGCGGCTGAGCCATCGCTTCTGCCGCAGAGCCAAGAACTTGACACAGTCACCCTCAGAAAAGCAAAGTCAGGCAGACTTGACTCCACCTCCTCCCTGGCCGGGGCTCCCTATTTCTAGGAGTGACAGCAGTTCTCTGCTGCTGGAGATGGACAGCCTCAAGGTGCCAATCCAGGAAACAGACTTTTATGCAACGTATTTCCATGACAAAAGGAAGCAGTCATGTGGCTGGTGTCGTCCAGACCATGGGTTCAGGGATCTTTTTATATTTTTTAAAGAGAAAACGAAAGAGGCAATAACTCCTGCTTTCCCTTCCATTCAGTTCCTTCAGGGTCCTTGAGCTCCAAGGCAGGTATGGGAACCATGCTGTTCTCTCTGCGTCCAGCCCACCGCCCAGCTCCCAGGATGGGAGGGAAAGAAAATGATAATGTCACCTTCCACAGCAGGGCAGGCTGGAGTGCACCAGCTGGCCAGGTGAGGGCCCATGAAGCCAAGGGCCACGGGTGCAAAGGTGGGGGGAACCCAGCTCCTGTCCCCGCTCCCCACATGCCCCATCCCCCTTCCCTTCTGCAGATGGAGAGCTGGCCAAGTTCCTTCCCTGGGAACACTGAACTCCTGGGCTCAGCCTCCAGCTCCTGCTCAGAGCCCAGTGTCTCCACTGAACTGAGGTCTGAGGGCAACCCAGCAGCCGCTTGCTCTGTCCCTTAAAGAAAACAAAAATAGCAGAGACTTCCGCTCCAGAGCCTATGCGTGGAGCCGAGCCACCACCTACCTTGGGCCTGGGATGAAGCCCTGGGGAAAAGTCCTGACTGCATGAATGCCCAGAGCTGCTGGAGACCAGAGCTGTGACCTCTTGGAGTTCACAGGACCATCTTCCTTCCATGGAGGCTCTTAGGAAGGAGAATCAGCCTAGTATAAGCTGCAGCTGCTGCTGCTTACAGTAACAACAATGACAATAATAATATAGTGGCACTTTTCACTTTTCCTTCACCAACTTCCTTAATTCTCACAGCAACCCTGCCTGGAAGTTCTTCTCCTACCTTCATCCTGCAGATGGGGAGACTGGCTTTGTTGTTGTTCTTTAGTAAGTCGTGTTCAACTCTTTGGGACTCCAAGGACTGAAGACCGCCAGGCTCCTCTGTCTGTGGGATTCTCCAGGCAAGAATGCTGGAGTGAGTTGCCATTTCCTTCTCCAGGGGATCTTCCTGACCCAGGGATCGAACCTGCATCTCCTGTGACTCCAGCATCGGCAGGCGGATTCTTTACCACTGAGCCACCTGGGAAGCCCCTTATAAACAATTGCTCAATATTTATTTGAAAGCAAGGTTTTCATGGCCCAAACAGAAGAACCAGAACCCCTACAGTTGAGCAGACAATGCTCTTCAGAAAGCAGACTGTTAATTGTATGGGAAATTTTTTACCACTGTTTTTTCCCCCAAATTTATCTATGTCAAAGAAACTGTAATAATGTGCCATGTTGACAATACTACTTGAATTTGGGGGCAACGTAAGAGAAGCTTGGAGAAAATGAATAATCTTGTTAATAAAACCCCTAATGCTTTTGCATGTCACTCATTTTTTAAATGCTACAAAAGATACCGGAGAACTGACCTTGAAAGCCAGCTCCTGGGGCCACATGTGATTCACTGTGGTCTTACTATTCTCATCAGCCAGGAGGATCTAAGTTATTAATACACTGGAAGGAGCTTTCTGGCTTCCAAGTGATGTCTTTGGTATTAGCTAATCTGGATGTTCAGAAGAGCCTGGGAAGATGCACAATGTGACCTTAGTTCGATCAGAAGGTGATAAAACTCAGGTTCAGGAGGGTGTTAAACAACTCAAGGTCATGTGGTCGGAAGGAGCTGCTGCTGCAGATGGAAAAAGCATCCAGAATCCAGATAAGCCAACCATCCCTGACGCCCTGGTGAGATGCGGTTCAATGACTCAAGTGTCTTTGATGCTGTCAGAAAGCGAGAGTGCTTCTGAGCTGATTGTTAGCAGGAAAAGAGGCTATTTAAATTATTATAGATGTTCAGGCCTGAAAATGAAGGAAATCAGGTAGCTGTGAATTTAACGAGTGCATAGAGAAATTCCATAATGCCTCAGACTCCCTAGGTCCCAGGCTTACAATTCTGTCATCACAAAGACAAAGGAAGGTGTGAGATTCACCAAGGTAACTTTGGGTCCTCATAATGACTCACAGGGCTTCCCTGGTGGCTCAGACAGCAAAGAATCTGGCAAGAGACTTGGGCTTGATTCCTGGGTCGGGAAGATTCTCTGAAAGAGTAAGTGGTAACCCACTCCAGTATTCTTGCCTAGAGGATCCCATGGACAGAGAAGCCCTGTGGGCTACAACCCACGGGGTTGCAAAGGGCGACTAACACTTTCACTTTTCAATGACTCATAACTGTGGAGTGAGATTCCATAACGAATCAACCAGGCTGGAAGGAGGAGGCTGAAAATTCTCAAGCCAGGAACTTTGCAAACTTGCTGACAACAGAGTTCATGGCCAAGTTCCCTCTTTACCCCAAAGTCCCTGGTGTCTGCATGGACAAGAAGAGCAAAAACTGATCTAAAATGTTTTCTAGTCAATTGACTCTAAACAAAGAAAAGTAGCATTGAATTTGGTAGCTGACATTTTGTGACCTGAATAGGCTGGGAGCACCACTGCCTGGCCAGTTCCTGAGGTTTGTTTGTAAAACTGGGCACAGCAAAGGAGAAGACACTGTGATCCCAATGCTATTTGGAGAAACTCTTCCATTCAGTCCATGAGCACTTGGAGCCCTGGTTAATTTCCAAAGATCTGAGGCATGAGTCTACTTCTGTACCAACCAATGTCCTGAAGTCTGTTTGTCTTTCACAGACAGATTTCTGTCTGTCCTTTACAGGGCCACCTATGCTTCTAGTCTATGTGAAGCACAGGTGACCCCTCCTCTTTGTGGAAAGAAAAAAAAAAGAATAGTGGATTCCGGATCACTTTGAAGAAGTGAAAGCAAATGATACGATAAAAGCAAGAGACAGTCATTTGCTCACACCTGGAATATTGACCCCACAAGGCCAGTGACCACACTCCTCTTTGAGACTTTCTAGTCACCTACCACACTCTCCTTCTTGAAGCTTTCCTACCACCTAAAATGACCCTTTTCTCTTTTTATCTACCTCTGAATTTAAAACTCCCAGCTTGTTACCTCTGACTTCAAATATTCCCTATGATACTTGTTGAATTATCTCATTTGTGGCAGAAACCCGTGAAATCATATGAAATCTATACTCTTTTCCTCCTTTGCCTTCTAAGGAGGGAGGAGGAGGTTCCCCCAAAGATCCTTGTTTTGCCAAATTCTCAAGAATACCTGGAGAGATGGGAGCATACAATCTGCACATGGCCTGGCTATGTGCTCAGTCGCAAAGTCATGTCCGACTACTTGCAACCCCATGGACTGCAGCCCACCAGGCTCCTCATCCGTGGGATTCTCCAGTCAAGAATACTGGAGTGCACTGCCATGCCCTCCTCCAGAGGATCTTCCCACCCCAGGGATCAAACCCACGTCTCTTATCCTGCACTGGCAGGCGGGTTCTTTACCACTAGGCCAGTTGTGTGGCTTGAGAGGAGGAGAAAAAGAAAAGCAGAGAAGGAAGGGGAGGAGAAGACATAGATGGATCTCTAGGGGTCATTTTTGGGGAAAGAGGAAAAATATTCAAAGATTTTTAGAAATCTTGGCTTTATAATGTAAGATGCCATTCCCACCTTTGTCTTCTGGCATCCAAACTTTTCTATAAGAATCTTCAACAGGATTGTGTGTGTGTGTGTGTGTGTGTGTGTATTTGTGTGTGGGTTGATGTAACAATGTACTGAGACTGACCTTAAGATGAAGACTTACTGGATACATTCAAATGATACATGTTGTGGAAGTTCTCTTACATAATTTTCACATGTGTGTGTCTTGTCTCACTCTAAATTATGTGTCCATACTTCCTGAGAGGATAACTGAGGCCACATAATTATCCTCTGTATCTAGCATATAGGCTATCAGTGTCTTACATGTGAGAAAGGGAAAAGTTAAAAGTGTCAGTAGCTCAGTCGTGTCCAACTCTTTGTGACCCTTGGACTGTAGCCCGCCAGCCTCCTCTGTCCATGGAATTCTCCAGGCAAGAATACTGGAGTGGGCAAACCATTCCCTTCTCCAGGGCATCTTCCCAACTCAGGGATCAAACCTGAGGGTCCTGCACAGCAGACAGATTCTTTACCGTCTGAGCTACCAGGGAAGCCCTTTACATGTGAGAAATACCCATTAAATATTTCATTGCTTGATTGATAGGAAAAGCATGTTTGCCAATTATTTTATTTATAATTATTACAATTATTCTGAAATGACAATGAGGAGCCAATATTTTACAACACAAGAGAATCAAGGATGTCAACAAAAGGACACATTTTGGTTGGGATTTTTTTAAAAGATACTCTATTTGGTGAGGCATAACCATGTTGTAGACTGTAAGGAGATCCAACCAGTCCATTCTAAAGGAGATCAGTCCTGGGTGTTCTTTAGAAGGAATGATGCTAAAGCTGAAACTCCAGTACTTTGGCCACCTCATGCGAAGAGTCGACTCATTGGAAAAGACTCTGATGCTGGGAGGGATTGGGGGCAGGAGGAGAAGGGGACGACAGAGGATGAGATGGCTGGATGGCATCACTGACTCGATGGACATAAGTTTGGGTGAACTCCTGGAGTTGGTGATGGACAGGGAGGCCTGGTGTGCTGCGATTCATGGGGTCGCAAAGAGTCAGACACAACTGAGCTACTGAACTGAACTGAACCATGTTCCTATTAGCTTTGGAAAGAAACACTTTGTACTCAGTCTTATGCTAAGAGCAACAGAACTGCCTATAAGCCACTGGGTGCAATTGCTGGCATGACTTTCCAGTCAAATTTCCAAGCAGAACAGTCTCTAAGAGGACCCTACCTCAAGCTTTGGTAGGTTATCTTAGGGGAAATGAACTGCGGTCTAAGAGGACACTGAGCGGATGGATGCTGGTAAGTCTTTAACAACTGACTTCAGGAGAAAAAAAAAAAAAAAAAGGCCTGGTCTGCACTGTGTGCCAATTCCCATGGTGTAAGAACTCTCAATGGCAGATCTCAAGCTGCCCACATGGCATCGCTGAGTATAGAACTAGAAAGAAAACAAGCGAAATGAGCTCTTGCATCCAGTACAAGTCAGCTCCAGGGCCCACCGAGTCTGAGGCTGTCCCCACGGGGATGACCAACAAGCAGGTCTACAAACTACAGAGGAAGGTGGGGGTTTTGTGAGTGTGTGTGTTTTCTTTCAGAAACATGAGACTGAGTTCAGAAAAGTTACACAAGGCACCAAGAGCTATTTTCAAAGCATTACAGAAAGAAAAAAATATATGAATACACACACCAGGTCATTCAGCCAGCTGACAAAGCATCCTTTCATACAGTATTAGGGGTTCAAAGACATCTCAAATTTCATTACCGCACCAGACTAACATGAGTACTAGGAGAGCCAGAAGAGCACAATTACGCATGGTTAAGACCTTGCAGGTCGGCCACCGACTCCTTCGAGGCAGGAGGTTTTATTCTGATGAGCATAGAGTGAGGCGTGCGCCAGCATCTGCACTTAGGTCAATCATCTGAAGATTTCTCATCCGCCCCGCCACATCATTTTGCATCTGACACGCCGTTAGAACATTGGAACGCTCTTCTGTGCCCGGTTCCCCCAGGGCCCAGCTAAGTTGTACTGACATGCGTGCGCCTGTGACCCGCAAAACAGTGAACAAGCTTCAGACAACTAAGAGCTTGTTGTAAATCACCGCAGTTTGTTTAAAGCAATCCCCTCGTTCCAAATGGTGTAAGTGTGTGAGCAGGCACGCACCTGCACACCTGCTCTCCATCCCCAAAGCCCCCCTTCTCCCTGCCCACTCCCATCTACCGCTTGAAACTACAGAGAGGAGAGAAACAGATGGAGGCCCCCAAAGGGCTCCTCTTCATGCCAATCAACTGATCTTCTTTTCCTAAATCTTAAGAACAATATACCCCAGGAATCTGAAAACAAAGACTAGATTCCAAAATAATTACTGTGAATGTATATGGAGAACCTCTCTCTTTCAATGAAGCCCAAAGAATTTCATGATGTGAAATATGCTGTACTACTGGAAATTACATATATTTTACTTTGGGGGAAATTTTACAGAGCATGTTGTTGCAACTTCCTGGTGTCAATTATTTTCTCTTTTAAAATTCTATTTGTGTGTGCATGAGTGTGCAGTGCCAGTGTTATTTGTGTGTGGGTGCATGCTCTGACTCTTTGAGACCACATAGACTGTAACCCACCAGGCTCCTCTGTCCATGGGATTCTCCAGGCAAGCATACTGGAGTGGGTAGCCATTCCCTTCTCCAGGGGATCCTCCTGACCCAGGAATCGAACTCACATCTCTTATGTGTCCTGCATTAGCAGGTAGGTTCTTCACCACTAAGCCCTTATGAAGGTGAAAAAATAACTATTCAAAAACCTCTTTTTTAAAATATGAAATACGTATTTTATAATATTTTATATTGATTCTAAGCTTCTTTTCTTATATTGAAACCAAGAGGTATCATAAGCCAAGTTTATATTATTTCCCCTGAATATACTGCTTTAACTCACCCACGCTAGAGCTCATTTGCTATTTCTCTACCCACTCATGAAATCTCCCAAGATCGTACTACGGTTTATCCCTGTCAGTTTGACATTTCACTTCCATCTTTAATTTCAGAGATCTCACTGTGTACTTTCTGATCCAAATCACTCATAAAACTATTAAATAAAATCGTAACATGTTTCCATCTGGAGGAGCAAATATTTTCCAATGCTTTTGATTTCCTATTAAGCCAATTCTTTATCTACAGCAAAACAAAATACGACCCCCATTTGCCCTCTGACTGGTGGCAAATTGACTATTCCACGGTTTTTCATCAGCATTATTTCTCTTATAATTACGTAGTGGAAAGACTAGCTCATGAAGCTAAACCACCTGTGTGGGTGTTCACCAGAGGACTGACCCAGCATCCCTGAGCTGCAATTTCCTCATCTGTAAAGCAAAGGTAACATACCTATGCTTAGAAAGGAGGCAACGATCCCTTAAGATCAAGCGTAATCAGTGTCGGTTTCCCAGGTGGCGCTAGTGGTCAAGAGCCTTGCTTGCCAATGCAGGAGACTTTAGAGACGCTAGGTCCATCCCTGGGTCGGGAAGATCCCCTGGAGAAGGAAATGACAACCCACTCCAGTATTCTTGCCAGGAGAATCCCATGGGCAGAGGAGCCTGGCGAGCTACAGTCCAAAGGATCGCAAAGAGCTGGATGCAACTGAAGTGACTTAGCACAGCACATAATGAACGTCAAGCTGTGTATCTGACATAAGGTAGATTTTCAATACATACAAACCTTCCTTATAAATCTGAAGCCCAGAAGCATTAATTTGCTGCAGACTTCTTGGAAATAAAATACATGGACAATGTTAACCATACTCCAAATGTAAAAAAGTAAAAATCATGCTCCAGCGACACAAATAACTTGCTTCTTTTTTTCACTTTTATTGCACTGTCAGGTTCGATAAAGCAGCAACATTCTTTAATGCTCAAAACTGATAGATAATGATGGCACATTTCAAACTCCAACAAACGTGCAGGCTCCATTCTCCACAGGAGCAGTGGTCCCTTTTTCAGAAGTCTCTGAAATCTTTGATAGGAAAGAAGTGTGGGGTCCTGAGTGGTGATGGTGAGGGTGATGAAGCCGGCAGCAGGGTCCATTCCAAGCCTGTGGACCATCAGCGTTGTCCTTTACAAACCAGACAAGCTGTTGGTGTGACTCAGTGGTGACAATGTGCCGTCTGACGTGCGGATCTGTTGCGGGAAACACACCGCCCGGCTCCAGTGGAGATCGGCTACTGGTCTGGAAGGAGTTTCACATTCTTTGAGATCATGGATCATAACCATACCTCCATGAGTACTGAACAGAGACCGTTTCAACATGAAGAGAGCTTTAGACATTCTCTGGCTGGGGATTTCTTAAGCTGAGTTAAACGCGTGTGTGGCATGGAGGGTCTCGGGGGGTGGGAGGGGGCATCCAATTAATCAGGGACAATGCAACTAACTAGGGGAAAGGAGGGCTTCCCTAACGGCTCAGCAGTAAACAATCTACCTGCAATGTAGGAGACACAGGAGACTCAGGTTCAATCCCTGGGTCAGGAAGGTCCCCTGGAGGAGAGAACGGCAACCCACTCCAGTATTCTTGCCTGGGAATCCCATGGACAGAGAGGAGCCTGGGGGGCTACTGTCCATGGTCACAAAGAGTCAAATGTGACTAAGCACATACACACAGGGGAAGGGGAAGACTGATGTGAGGGAAGGAGAGGGGCGGGAGCGTGTGTGGTGTGCTAGTCACTCGGTCGTGTCCGATTCTTTGCGACCAATGGACTGTAGGCTGCCAGGCTTCCCTCTACAGTGGGATTCTCTAGGTAAGAATACTGGAGTGGGTTGCCACTGCCTTCTCCAAAAAATCTTCTGGACCCAGGGATCGAGTCCAGAAGATAACCCGGTTCTCCTGTATTAAAGGTAAATTCTTTATCATCTGAGCCACCAGGGAAGCCCTAGGTGGGACAGAGGAACCAAGGGAATGTCGTCACTATCTCCTTTCTCTTCCTCTTTTTTTTTTTTTTTAATTTTGACCATTTTTTAAAAGATTTTTTATTGAATTTGTTACAATATTGCTTCTGCTTTATGTTTTGGCTTTTTAGCCACAAGGTATGGGGGATCTTAGCTCCCCAACCAGGGACTGAACCCTCATCCGCTGCGCTGGAAGGCAAAGTATTAGCCACTGGACTGCCAGGGAAGTCCCCACTCTCCCTTCCTCTTAAAGAAGTTTCCCATCATCACTTATGTGCTATCTTGCTAGCTGCCTATTTCCAGAAAGTTGGACTGTCAGGTTTGATAAAGTAACAGCATTCTCTAATTTTCACTGTTGATAGATGATGATGACTCATTTCAAACTCCAACCGACACGCAAGCTTCATTCTCCATATAGGCGATGGTCCCTTTTAAGGCTAACGTGCCAGCTGCCTATTTCTGCCTATTTTCAGACCCTTGCACAGACTCCTATAATTGTCGTCGGATCCTAAAGGACATAGAAGGATTTCTTCCTAGAGGAAAGGAGATAGAACTGCAGCCAGTTCTTTCAGGACTATATTTGTTTGCGCAGTGGTAGATTTCTCTCCAAGTCACTGAGTCATCTTCCCAGACACAGAACTGAAACCTTCTTTTCTTTTTATTTGGAGACTGACATTCTCATATAGCGTTTCATAATAATGTGTTCAAGGGGCACATTTAAAATATATGAAATGTATATGAAATGTATATGAAATAAAGTCACTGAGAACTGGAGATATTAGGAGCCTCAAGGCAACAGCCTGGCTTAATAAAGAACCACAATAACTTGCAAAATAGAAATTCAGACTAGAGCCCGAAAGGAGTCCCTCTTTCACTGTTATCCACCTGAGTTCTAATATTTTTGGTGCTTCCACAGGGAAGAATCTTTAACTAGATCATTTCAAAATTATTTTTCCCCTCTTAAAAATGTGCCGTGTGGAATAAAGTGCATCGAATTCAAAATAACAGTGATGTCATATCTGTGGTGGCTGCCTCTTATACCACGCTGAGTCTGGCACAGCATCAACAATTCTGACGGCTTCTTGGAAGACCAACATTTCTCTTCGAGGCACTTACTGTTACTTTTCAAATGTTTGTGAAACCATTACCCTATCATGCGTGCTAAGTCACTTCAGTCATGTCCAACTCTTTGCGCCCTATGGACTGTAGTCTGCCAGGATCCTGTTTGTGGAATTCTCCAGGCGAGAACACTGCACCTTAGGGAGTTTTCTTCAATGAAACTCAATTTATGTTTCTATTATCCCCAAACATGTGCCTTGGTAGGAATCTACTAAACGGAGATGAAAAGTATTCCAGTGGTGGTGTACAGCATGGGAGTCTGTCCTCCAAATGCTGTTGTTGTTGTTTTTCAGTCACTAAGTCGTTTTAACTCTTTGCGACCCCATGGACTGCAGCACATCAGGCTTCCCTGTCCTTCACTATATCCTGGAGCTTGCTCAAACTCATGTCCATCAAGTTAGTGATGCCATTCAACCATCTCATCCTCTGTCGCCCCCTTCTCCTCCTGCCTGCAATCTTTCCCAGCATCAGGGTCTTTTCCAAATGAGTCGACTCTTTGCATCAGGTGGCCAAAGCATTGGAGCTGCAGCTTCAGCATCAGTCCTTCCAACAAATATTCAGAGTTGATTTCCTTTAGGATTAACTGGTTAGATCTCCTTGCAGTCCAAGGGACTCTTGAGAATCTTCTCCGGCATCACAATTTGAAAGCATCTATTCTTTGGCACGCAGCCTTCTTTATGGTCCAACTCTCACAAATCAAGATTTGTAAACAATAAGAAAAAAGCTCCAGCTTTCCAGTTAAAAATTACAATCGGCAAAGCACCCACAGCTTTCATTACAAGGAGGCACTAAAATGAGTCCTTCACTGCTTTTTCCCACCCACAAGCCCCTGGAAGCTTTAAAGGGGTCATAACTCAGAGGTCACTGTGGCTTCCTAAACTCTTAGGAACCACATCAGACCAGGCTAAACTCTTGATGAAAGTTAACCTTGAATTCCTGTTCTTGTGGCCACTTTTTCACTCGGTATCTTGAGAAATGGATGAGAAATTCAGCTTCTGACTCAACACTCACACACACACACCACTAGACAAAGCCAGCCCTATTGAAGGCTGGAGGATCAAGAGAAAAGGTCACATATTCAACATATGTCAAATGACAGAGCATCCCACAGTATATGTTCCTGTCCTTAAATACCCTTTTGGCCATTCTTTGTCCACCATCTCCATTGAGGAGGCTTCTCACCACTCTTTCCTCATGTCTTAACCTGCCCCCTCTCCCCATTCCCACCCCCTCGACTTCCTGGACCATCCTCTGAATTCTTCCCCTCAATTCTTCCTGCAGGAGTGCAGGGTGGTTCCACCCTCTCCAGGTCCTGCCCCTACATGCATGGAGGTGCCAGACATACACAACAGCATCACAGGTACAGGGGCCCATTCCCTCCTAACAATGTGGTTGCACACATGACTGTCCCATCACACAGTACACATTTTCCTTAAGTTTGGGTGTTTTTAATCTTTTAAAAAACATTCTGCCTCTTTTTTGCCAGAGACCATCCAGTACTTTTGCAGCTTATAAGGCTTCAGTTTCACATTTCATTGACCGAACAAATAAACTTATTTGCTCCCCAAATGGAAATTTTATAGAAGGATACATTTTCCCTTTCACAATTTGACTTATAGATAAATTGCTCGCAGTAAGACTAATAGTAATTTTCTCTTCTTTGTAGACCCTGATTGTGTTGCCATGAAGCTCTGATGAATAAAGGTAGAGTCTAGGTGGCTTTGAGAAGCTTAGAAAAACACACGATTCCATAGCTGAGAGTCAAGGAACTACCATTAATCAGTGCCTGACTCTGTGCTATGTATTCAGATCTACATCCTTAAAGTCACAATGTAATTAGTATTCTGTAAAACAATTATCCTTCAATAAAAAAATAAATTAAAAAGAAAAAAAAAAGAAATGTTCTAAACATATGCTTAATAACTATCTCAGGTTATACTTGTGGCTTCATTTTTAGTATCAAGTGGCTTTTTAAAAAATATTGTGTTCCTATTTAATAGTTATGTCTTCTTTCATGCTGGAATTTATCCTTTTTACAACTTTGAAGTATCAGGACCAAATTTTAACACCAAACACTTTCATGGACTACTGTAAATTGAGGGGAAAAGTCCAAATGGCCAAAACCCATGGTACCTTTAACAACATGTTCAAATTAATGTGCATTTTTGAATCACGATGGTGCTCACATCAGTCCTCCAGTCTCTTAGAGTGGACAGGAGACAACTTGAAGGAGGTGACATCTGAGCTGAGATGGGAAGAAGATCAGAGCAACAGCCAGTGTAAAAGTCGAAAGGTGAGAATGGGCCTGCAATGATCAAAGCTGAGAAAAAGGCCAGTGTAAATGAGCAGGGTCAGCTTTCAAGAGGCAGCTGGGCCCAGACACCGCGGGGCTTTGAAGTCCAGGTGAGGAGACTGACCTTGATCATAAGTGCAATGTGGACCATTGGTGAATACCAATAGGGGGTGGCATTGTTCTGATTTCAGATTTTACAAGATTGCTCCAGCTGCTGTGAGGCAAGAGATTGCGGGATGGGGGGTGCAGCAAGAGGTCTGTCAGGAGGTTCCCCCCGACCTGCCCTGGTCCAGGGGAGAAAAGATGGGGTGTGGCCTAGAGGAGGAGCAGCTGAGGAGAAAGGAGGACTGCCTGACGTGGGTACCACCGGGTATTCAGTGTACACACAATGAGACCATATGCATGGCAAGAGTTTGTCTCCAGGGGACACTGGGGTGCCATGTATGGAAACACGGTCTCCTTTCAGTAACGCCTTTCTTAAAATGCTGCAGAGGGCCTGTGGGAGACACATGGCTCCTTTGTATCTAGAGGCGAACTTGCCAAAGTCTCACATGAACTATTTTCATCTGCAGAATATTGGAAGTAATTCTTTCACCTTGGTGCCTGAGGAGGCTCAATTAGTGAATGCTTATAGGGTGGTTAAAAGGGAAAAATGAAAAAATGTTTAAATGTCAACTGTGACTCTAATTGTATTGGAAGTACTTAACTCTGAAGCTTGCTGAGACCTCCTCCTCCAACCAACAGCTATTCTCCAGGAATGGTGAGAAAGCAGGAGTGGCCTTTTCTAACTGCAATCAAAAGTCCATTCGTCACTTCACGCCATTTTCAGGGAAGGGTATAGGAATCAAGTCCCGTAGAGAAGCGCTTCATTATCTTCTAGAAAACCATGTTAGATGATCATTTTTATGAGAAGAAGAGATACACAGCGAAATACCACAGTCTTCAATATCATTAGAGAAGAATTCCTTCCAGATAAGCGGCTGCCTTGAAGCATCTGTTTAGTTGCTCAGTCGTGCTCAACTCTCTTTAACCCCATGGACTGTAGCCCACCAGGCTTCTCTGTCCATGAAATTTTCCAGGCAAGAATACTGGAGCGGTTTGCCATTGTCTCCTCCAGGGGATCTTCCCGACCCAGGGATCAAACCCACGTCTCCTACATCTCCTGTACTAGCAGGCAGATTCCTTGCCTTAAAGCATCAAAGTAGTTTTATTTTAACTACTACTGATGGATATCTCTGTCAAATGTAGGGCACACACCTCCCCACACATGGGGAAGTGTCTTAGTTATGACTGAACCTTTTCTCCACCTTTCAGGGTCACAAGTCACACGGTGAGTCATGACTTGTGATGTCACTGAGTGCTTCTTCTCCACAAGCTGTCACACTTCTCAGCATCCTCTACTGCTACGTACTTGCCTCTTGCAGCCTCTTTGTGGGTTTTCTATCTTTTCCCTTGCAGCCAGGTCATTCATCATCACAGACTGTAACCATCATTATTTTTGCTCCGAAAACTCCTCATTTGTTATTTTAAATCTGCTGCAGACTGGATAACTAGTTCACAAAGCTGTGAGCATTGTGTGCAACATCAAGACTGAATGGGCTCTGAGTGAGGGATGAGGCAGCTCTGTTTTGAGTTAAAGTGCTTTGAACTTTATGGTCTCTATTAGGACCACGTGGAAGGCTCTGGAGCACGCGTCATTTCACAGACCAAAAAGAACACACGAAGAAGTGATGTATCTTCACCAGCCACTCTCACTATATTTGTTTCCTGTGGTTGCTGCTCCCGCAATTTGCTGTCATCATATTGGCTTAGAACTACACAGATCTATTATCCTACAGTTCCGGAGATGGTGTGAAATGGGTCTCACTGCACGCGGGTCGAGGGGACAGCAGAGTTGGTATTCCTTTCAGAAGATGCTGCTTCCCTAGGCTCACAGCTTCCTTCCATTTTTAAAGACACAGGGAGGCAGCTTTGAATCCCTCTGACCTCACACTCTGCCTTTGTTGTCACCTCTCCTTTTCTGAGTCTATTAAGGACTGTAGTGATGACATTGGGCCCATTCGGATAATTCAGGATAATCTCCTTTGCATGGGGTCCTTAACCTCATTTGCCTGGTGAGGTGCCAGAATCACACGGTCTGGAGGAGGGAATTAGGACGCACACATTTCCCATCAACTTTCAGGTGTTGCTGAAGCTGCTGGTTCTCAGTACACACTCTGAGCAGCAAAGGAAAAGGCTCAACTTGCCATCCTTCTGTTTCATCAGGCAAACTTCAAGGAAGTGGACATGACTAAGTGGGCAAGGCTTCCACGACCAGTGTGACCGTGCAGACTGGTGTCTCTGTGAACTTCTACAGCAGTTATTTTTTGTCTTCTTGTTTGACACTCAATAAATATTGCCTTATATGATTAGCTACCATTCTATGCTATCTTATTTTCCAAACAAAACTAAAAATGCCTAGAGATCCAGGACAAACCTTGAGCAATTTCTTCATATACTTAACTCCTAAATTCCAACTCTGTACCTTGTACCAGGTAACTGCCCAAGAAATATTTGTTGACTCTTCATGGATTTCCTCAGTAGGGGCTGTGGATCTATTAAAATTAGTTAGAATTACAAAGAGATGGAAATATGACTTTTGTTATGAAGCTAAAAATTTAAATCAGGTAAGTTTATAATTAGGTTTACATGCAATAAAGAGACAGAATGTATATGTCTGTGTTAATAAACCAGGTTAATTACATAATGGGATTCTTTGAAAAGTTGGATAATTGAATAAAGGAGAATTTCAGAGCACCTGGACCTCTAAACTGCTTCACAATTACAGAAGGATTACATAAAACTGTATATCCCTATTAAAAACAAATTAAACAATAATCATGAATATTATCCAAAATTATAAAAGAACAGTGAGTAGCTGCTCGATGTGAATTATCAGGAACATTTTCATGATTGTTCTTTAATTAATTGCTCCATAATCTGAAAGCTTTCTCTGCCTCTCAGCATGTAATGCAGCCTAATACGGAGTTTCCTTCCCGGAACTCACTAACAGTCAGCTTGATACATCATGGCAATGAAAAGAGTACTGAGTTACATAGGAAAATCACCTACTTGTGACTGCCCCTTGGAATTCAGTATGGAATTACATCCTGCAATTAATATGAAGACCGCTGTCTGAATGACCGCCGTCTCTCCAGGGGCCATCACTTCCCATCTGTTCTCCCTGGGAAGAGAGTTCCTGGCACGGCCCCTGAGGCAAGGCTGGGGACCACCCCCAGCTCTGATCTCACTCCAGCAGCACATTGTAGAGATGCTGCTCCAAGGGACGACCCGGTCCCAGTGCCAGCGGAGAGGAAGTCTAACCACAGCTGACTTTTCATTTTGTAGAAGTGTCAATTACCCAGTCATTCATTCTTTAATAAACACTGTTAAGCATCTCTTCTAGGTTAAGTGCCATGCTGGGCTCTAGACAGAGTTGCACGGACAGGATCTCCATCTTTGAGAACCCAAAATCCACTAAAATGAGGCTGTGAAGGGGCTGGGGCTTCATCTGGCCTGCTCACACTGGATCCCCACATCCAAGCAAGTGTTTGGCTTATCATAGCTGGATGGAGGGAGGGAGGGATGGATGGATGGATGGGTTAGTGGGGAGCACAGACGCATACATCACTAACTTCTGGTTAATACAGAACTTGTTATGAACTCACACCAAAGCTACAATTTATGAAGCCTTCACAAAGCTGTGTGCCAAGTGCTGTCCGACAACCTCTCTGCAAGTTAGCTATTTTAATTCTGACAGGCTCCTCTGAGTGGCTATGATTATCACACCATTGCATGTGTAAGGAGCTGGTGTGAAGAGCAGCCATGCCTTGTGCCCGAGCTCACACCCTCGGTGATAAAGTCATGACTCGTACTTAGGTCGTCTGACTCTAGGTCTCTTAATTGCCTCACTATACTGGCCTCTCCCAGCTTTCACAAAAGCCAGAGGCTTCCAAATTGCGGTTCAAATTTTAAAAAGGGGAGAAAGGTGAGTAATTTGCTGCCATGGGGCATGCTAAATAAACATGATAGCAAAAGCAATCTTCATCGTGTTGTGAGATCGTGCTGCTTTCCTTGGGGTTTGCCTACAGTCTGAGCCCACGGAACAGCCAGGATGAGGATCTGGGCTGACTTATCTATTGGTTAGAAGAGTCAAGATGCCACAGTATTCTTGGAGAAAATTGTTATTTCCATGAGTTGGCAGGAGCCTGCTGGTGCTCCTTCTTCAAGACAAGCTACGAAATGAAACTTAACCTTCAGCAGTTTTTAATACCAAAAATCCGCTATTGACAGCAGAGCTGAAGAGTGCGGGCAAGAAAAAGGTCAACATTTCTTTAAAAGTGACATTTTTCAGTGCAATCATTTCCAAATAATATTAAAACCTACAATCGTATGTGGTCAGTCGAGTCCAACTCTTTGCAGCCCTATGGACTGTAGCCAGGCTCCTCTATCCATGTAATTTTCCATGCAAGAACACTGGAGTGGCTTCCCATTTCTTATTCTAGGGGATCTTTCTGACCCAGGGATAGCACCTGCATTGGCAGGCAGATTCTTTACCATTTGAGCCACCTAGGAAGCCCCTATAATTGTATATTAAAGGACAGAAAAGGCCAGCATTTGTGCCACAAACACTTGAAATAAATCAAGGGATTTACAAATTTGGAAGATTTACTCTACAGACTACGTACCCATCACTTAGCTTGGGAGGTGATTATAGAGCTGTGGTTGTGGGGTCTGCGGTGGAGAGGTCCGCGTGAAGAGAAGAGGCTGGGGACCTTGAACAGTCAGAAAATCCCCAGAGTACCAAGCTCTTGAGATGCCAAGGAGGCAAGGCTTATAGAAAGAAGTGGGATGGCACCCAAGACAAATTTCTTCTCCCTTAAAATCTGCTGAGAGCTAAAGACTGTATTTTTTCAAATCCCTATTCTCTTCTCTTCTATACTAACACTAAGGCATTTGCCACATTGTTTGGCCCCACAGCTTCCCTGCCTCGGGCAGAACAATAAACACTGAGGAATGTGTCTCTGGCCATTGTGTGATGGCCAGGGCGGGCTGTGCCAGGGAGCAGGAGGGATGTTTAGTTAAATCACTTTGGACCAGTGGTCCTCAATGTCATTCCCAGATCAGCAGCCTCTGCTAGACTAGGGAGCTGCAAATATTTTCTGTGAAGAGCCAGAGAGCAAATATTTTAAGCTTTTTGGGCCAAGAGGCAAAACTGAGGATATTATGTGAGTACTTATATAACAAGGGAGGAAATCAGCATCCCCAGTTTGACTGATGAAATTCAAGCCATCACGTTGGCTATACATTTTTATAATCTAGATCCATTAATACTAATGAGAAGAATGAAATCATTTTTGCAGGGAACAGCAATTTGCTTAATTGGGGTTCAAAGATAGTGTCCCCTGTCAGGGAATCAACTGCAAAAGTTCATCCATAAGAACCATTACTAGGTTGCTCCTGTTCAGTCCTGTCCAACTCTTCCCAATCCCAGGGACTGTAGCCCACCAGGCTCCTCTCTCCACAGGATTCTCCAGCCTAAGATGCTGGTGTGGGTTGCCATTTCCTTCTCCAG
The DNA here is from genome assembly GCA_935064755.1 of Tragelaphus eurycerus. NCBI lineage: Eukaryota > Metazoa > Chordata > Mammalia > Artiodactyla > Bovidae > Tragelaphus > Tragelaphus eurycerus. The sequence continues at coordinate 24,483,264 of CAKXYN010000023.1, forward strand.
GGGACCTTCCCAACCCTTCTGAACCCAGGGATCAAACCCGCATCTCCTGAATCTCCTGCATTGCAGGCAGATTCTCTACCCCTGAGCAATAGGCGCCTTGCCAAAGCAGGGGGCAAAACAGATCTGGCCCTTGGGCTAGACCTGGGAACTTCTTAGAAAGGCAAATTAGAAGGTCCTACTAAATTAGCAAATGTAGAGGTGGGGCCAGATACCTGCCTCTTAACAAGCCCTTCAGGTAATTCTGAGGCCTCCTAGCATTTGAGAACCGGTGGTGCACATGTTGAAGGGCCAGAATTAGCCCCGCCCACTCCGTTATTACCATGGTAACAGCCATTTCTCAGTCATTCAGTCATCGCCTTCTGCCCTACTTTTCCTTTGCCATTATTTTAATGAGTTTGGGTGTATATTTTTATTTTAAAATAACCTTTTGAGTCTTAGGCAACTCATTTAGGAAACATGGCATGCCCATGTCTGCTCAGAGATATCTAAGCAGAGGAGCAGGAAGTCCTCTGGGAAAAGGCTTAGAGCCCAGGAGGAAGAAGCATCTCTAACCAAAGCCAGAAGGAGAAGGTCTCAGACAGTTTGCTCTCAGTAGGTAACCCGAGAGATGGGTGATGGAAGTGGTGGCTTTTGACCTTTTCAATTGTTGCTCCGAGCCACCTCTGCTCAGTTAAAAATAAACGGGGCTACAACATAGGTGCTGTGTTTTGATTGAAGAAGTGGTCTCGGTGCGATCATTTCATACAATCCATAAATAATGTTTTTGTAGCAAACTCAGAAGGAAGAAATACACAGACTGTCACCTGGATTCATTCTCACTCTGACTCATCTTTTTCTGTCTCCGATGCTGCCTTGATTTCTCCATGTTTACAATGGAAATAATCCATCAAAGTGCACTGATGGGGCTGCCTTGAAAATGAACCCAGGTGTGTGAAGATCTCTACCTCTGACAAATTCTGAGAATTATTATTAGGTTGTACTGTCCTAACAGGCTGACAAGATGATGTCTAGGCTGACAAAAGGAGTGCACAGCCCGCCATTACTCATGCGGTGCTGCTCCCGGGGCCGCTCAGACTGCTCCGTGGTCCATCTGGCACTTTTCCGGCATACTGCATCTTTTGCTGAACATTCAAATAGCTCTTTAGACCCACTGGCCAGGATGTGTCTGTCAACATTTAAATTAGGTTCCCCACCCCTGAAATTCAGGTTAGTTGAGTGACTTGGGGGTAGGGGTCCCCAGGGAAAGGGGAGGGATGTTATCTCCAGAAGGCTTTGGTCAGTCTTCCAAGACCCATGTCCAGATGTTTCCTATTAATACTGGTTGACTGATCAAATTTACTGGATGAAACCTAGGAAGTCCCAAAGAGCCAGACCCAAGTGGTAAGGGGTGTATTTTTAGGATATTCACTTTCCTAGTTTAGAATTATGGGTGTAAAGCCAGGAAGACTGTAGCTGTAAGAAGGGAGCCCTGTATTCTCCGGCTTTTAAGGTTTAGCCCAAGACAAGGAAGGAACTTAACATGCTTTCGGAAGCTCAGAATCCTTCTCCTTCTCAGGAATCTTCCTGGAGCCTAAGCTTCAGCACAAAAGATGCCAAGGAAAGACATACACACCCACGAGGACTGGCCATGTTGGTGAATCGATTGGAGGCACTTTTAAAAGAGAAGCAGGAGGAGGAAAGTTTAGGATGTGTACCCTAAGGCAAATGCTCAGTTCTGCATCCCCTTTAAAATTCAAGTCCTCAGAGGACCCCTTGTTTTGACTAACAAATGCAGAAGGAGTCAACACAAAAAAACACCAATGGTTGGAAGGAAGCAAGCCTTGTAAAGATCTCCGTAGAATCGAGAGGACTACAAAATACTTTTAAAACAATAAAGAGCAAATGTAGGGAAGAATCCACTGCTGTCCCAAAAGCTTCACCTTAAGAGATGGCACTGTTGAATATTATTTCTAATTCTCACTTCATGCTGTGTGGTACTTAGATTGTATAGAGATAGATAGATGATTGGTAGATAGACAGACATTCGTCTTCCTATTTTTTGTTATGAAGCCAAGAATTCTAAAAGGAAAAGGATACATTAGGAAAGTAGTGAAAGAAACATCACCTTTGAAGCCCCTTCACTGAAGAGTTGACTTGTGTGTTACTTGCTCAGTCGTGTCTGACTCTTTGTAACCCCATCGACTGTAGTCTGCCAGGCTCCTCTGTCCCTGGGATTTTCCAGGCAAGAATACTAGAGTAGGTTGCCATGCCTTCCTCCAGGGGATCATCCCACCCAGGGATAGAGCCCACGTCTCCTAAGTCTCCTGCATTGGCAGCCGGGCTCTTTACCACTAGCACCACCTGGAAAGCCCCACTGAAGAGCGGCTGCTGCTGCTAAGTCGCTTCAGTCGTATCTGACTCTGTGAGACCCCATAGACGGCAGCCCACCAGGCTCCCCTGTCCCTGGGATTCTCCAGGCAAGAACACCGGAGTGGGTTGCCATTTCCTCCTCCAATGCATGAAAGTGAAAAGTCAAAGTGAAGTCGCTCAGTCGTGTCTGACTCCTAGCGAACCCATGGACTGCAGCCTACCAGGCTCCTCTGTCCATGGGATTTTCCAGGCAAGAGTACTGGAGTGGGGTGCCACTGAAGAGCTGAGCTCTGTGCAATTACGATAGGTTTCTCCACACTGTCCTTCATTCTAGGTTCCATCAAGTAGAAAACTGAAGTTCTGAGAGGTCAGGGTTTGTCTGAAGCAAAACCATAAATGGTTAATTTCCCTTCCATTTTATATGAGTTAAGGATGCTTCTGAGTGCTCATCACAAAAATCCAATCAATAAATGCTTTATCAAATGAAGGAGGATTTTTTGCTTCTCACATGCAAGGAGTTGGCAGGGCAAGACTGGGGCACTGACTCAGGGGTGCACTGGGGACTTCTGAGCTCTATTATCCTGAGCAAGCCGACAGCATCTCCAGGCTTGTAGGTGTCCTTTCATCAATCACATGAAAGCTTTTTCAGACACCATCCTGAATCTCACTGGTCCCCACGAAGTCTGCGCGCCCTAGTGCTGCAAAGCCAGACTGGAGAACTCTGACAGCAACCATATGGCCAGCAAGGTCAATGTCCCCACTACCTGGCCCTTGACAGGAAAAGTCTGCCAGCCTAACTTGACAGCATCATTTCTAATGGAGGCTGATTTTCAATACAATGGATAGATAAAGCTCCTCAATTAGCTAATCGATTTTCTACTTTTCTATATTGAAGTTACTCTCATGTTCACCATTGTAAAGAAAATGGTGATGAACATCCATGTATTATACATACATCTTTGCATGGATCTCCAAGTATTTTCATAGGAAGATGGGGAGTATATTTCAGTAGTTAATAGCATGTCCTCTGGAGCTTGGCTGCTGGGTTCAAATCCGGGTTCTGCCCGTCAGCAGCTGTGTGACCTTGAGTAAATGATTTAACCTTCAAGAACTTCAGTTTTCTCACCTCGGTGAGGTTAACGTGAGTTAAAACATGCGTAGATTAGAAAAATGACTGCACATAGTCAATGCCACCTGTATTAGCTATTATCGAAAAAAATTTTTGACCATTGTTATTATTAGCAGGAAGTTAAATCCCTAAAAAAGGACTTCCCTGGTGGCTAGTGGTTGGGAATCTCCTTTCCAGTGCAGAGAACACAAGTTCAATCCCTGGTCAGAAAACTAAGATCCCACATCCCACAGGGCAACTAAGTCTGAGAGCCACAACTAGAAAGCCCTCAAACCCCAACGAAGACCCAGACCAGCCTCTCATCCCCACAAAAAAATTTTAAAGATAAGCAAAATCCCTAAAAGTGAAACTGCGGAGTATACACTTTTTAACACATATTACATTTCACACAAATAGGTTTTCTTAATTTCTGAGAAACAGTGAATTTTATCCTTTATGAAAAAAAGGAATTTTGGTCTAATTTTGTTTTGAAAGTGAATAATTGTACTGAACTACAATTAATAATTAATTATAAAATAAATAAAATTATATTCTTAAATTTGTTATTTTTGTTACTAGTGAAATTATTTTTGATATTTGAAATTTTTATTTTAGGAATTGCCAGTTTTTTTTTTCTCTTTATCCCTTATTTCTAATTAATATATTTTTTAAGATATTGGAAACACTTTTATATGTTAAGGATATCAACTCTTTGGTGACTATATTGAAACTCTTTCCCTCATTTTTTGTTTTTGAATTTTCTTTTTGATACTCATTAATTAAAATCTTCGGGGAAGGCAATGGCACCCCACCCCAGTACTTTTGCCTGGAAAATCCCATGGATGGAGGAGCCTGGTAGGCTCCAGTCCATGGGGTCGCTAAGAGTCGGACACGACTGAGCGACTTCACTTTCACTTTTCACTTTCATGCATTGGGGAAGGAAATGGCAACCCACTCCAGTGTTCTTGCCTGGAGAATCCCGGGGACCGGGGAGCCTGGTGGGCTTCCGTCTGTGGGGTCGCACAGAGTCGGACACGACTGAATTGACTTGGCAGCAGCGGCAGCAATTAAAATGTTAAAATTTTATATAGTACAAACTATCCATTTTTTTCTCTTTATGACTTTGATCTTTGATTCCTGGTTAAAAGGAATATTGCTGTCCTGTGATCCACTATATATTCATTCACATTTTCTTTAATTTTTTAATGGTCTAATTTTTTTCACTTTTAACTGTTCAATCCATTTGGAATTCACTCTAGAGTACAGTGGAAAGCAGGAACCTAACTTCTTTTTTAAAACTGCATAACTCCTGCTGCTGCTAAGTCGCTTCAGTCATATCCGACTCTGTGAGACCCCATAGACGGCAGCCCACGAGGCTCCCCTGTCCCTGGGATTCTCCAGGCAAGAATACTGGAGTGGGTTGCCATTTCCTTCTCCAATGGATAAACGTGAAAAGTGAAAGTGAAGTCGTTCAGTCGTGTGTGACTCTTAGCAACCTCATGGACTGCAGCCCACCAGGCTCCTCCCTCCATGGGATTCTCCAGGCAAGAATATTGGAGTGGAGTGCCATTGCCTTCTCTGAATAACTCCTAGTAAGATTTATTTAAAGAATCTTGACTTGCTCACAAAAGTTATCATTTTTGATATGTTAAAAATCTTTCATTGATTTATCCATCTATATCTTTTAAATTATTTACATTAGTTAATTATTATAAATTTAATAGTTTGCTCTAATTATATTTTATAATACATTTGTATCTGCACACCTTTTTTCTTTACCTATTTTCTAAAGTTTTAATTTAAAAATAATTATATATTCACAGAAAGTTACATAGATAGTTCAAAGAGGTCCCATGTACCTTTCATCCTGTATTTCCCTGTGGTTCTATCTTACATAGGGCTTCCCAGGTGGCTCAGTGATAAAGAATCCACCTGCCAAACAAAAGATGTGGGTTTGATCCCTGGGTTGGGAAGAATCCCTGGAGAAACACGTAGCTACCTACTCCAGCATTCTTGCCTGGAAAACCCTATGGCCAGAGGAGCCTGGTGGGCTACAGTCCATGGAGTCACAAAGAGTCAAACAAAACTTAGCCACTAAACAACAGTAACAACATCTTACATAACTATAGTACAATATTGAAACCAGGAAATTGCGACTGATACAGTATGTGTATAGAGTTGCATTAATGCAATCAAGTTGCAAAACTAGTCTATAGCCCCGGAGATCTCCCTTCTTCTAGCATTTCATAGTTAAACACAGCTCCCTCCCTCTTCACCTTCCCCACCCCATCACCATCCATAACCCCCGACTATCACTAACCTGTTTTCCACGTCTGTAATACTAGCATTTAGAGAGGCTCCCAAAAGTGGATTGTGCAATAAGAGCCCTTCAGGATTGGCTTCTTTCAGAAGCTTGCCCTGGAGACTCATCCAAGTTGTTGCCTCTCTAAAAAGTTTGTTCTTTTTTGTTGCTAAGTCATCTTCCATGGTGTGGATGTATGAAGATCTATTTAGCCATTCACTTGAGGGATATTTTGTTGTTTCCAATTTTTGGCTATTACATATGAAGCTGCTATAAACAATTGTATCCAGGATTTTGTGTGGCTGTAAGTTTTTATGTCTCTGGGATAAATGCCCAGACTTATGAGTGCTGGGTCATATGTTAAGAATGTGTTAAATTTTTATAAAAGCCACTAAATAATTTTAAGAGTGACTGTACTATTTTATAGTCACAGCAGCAATGTATGAGACTTCTATTCATCTCATCATAACGAACATTTGATGTTGTCATTTTTTTTTTTCAGTTGTTCCAGGGAATGTAGCGATAGTTCATCATGACTTTAATTAGCATTTTCCTACTGGTTAGTGAGGTTGAACATCTTTTTGTGGGCTTATTTGTCATCCAGACATCCTCTTTGGTGAAATATCTGTTCATCTCTATTGCCCATTTTCTAAGTGGATTTCATTTTTTTAACTGTTGAGTTCTGAGTCCTTTAGATATTATAGATATGAGTCCTTTGTCAGCAATGTAATTTACAAATATTGTTTCCCAGTCTGTAGCTCATTTTTTCATACTCTTATTATTTCTTTCTTATTCTTTCATACTCAGGATTGGTCTTTCACAGAGCAAAAGATTTTAATTTTGATGAGGCCCAATTTATTGATTTTTTAAATTCTTGTATGGATTATGCATGTTTAAGAACACTTCATCAAGCCCAAAAGTAACCCACAGATTTTTTTCCTATGTCTGCTTTAAACATGTTATAATTATACATTTTACTTTAAACTCTAATATATTTAAGATTACATTTTATTTAAGGTATGAAGTTTGACCCTGGGTTGTTTATTATCAATATGCATGTATGGTATTCAACGACTGTTATTATTCACTTTGTGTATATCCTTTAATCCAGAAATTCTCCTTCTAAGGCTTTTCCCAAAGGAAATAATTAATGTCCTGTCACAGCTTTCTTTTTTCCCTAAAAGTGCTTTGGCTCTGCATACCTCTCACTCCATTCTTATATAAACACTTAAGCAGAAAAACCTTTGCTTTATGGATACATAATTTACATAATAAAAAATCGCTCCATTCTGGGTATTCAATTCAATGGTTTTCAGTGTTATTTGCAGAGTTGTACAACCGTCACCACAGTCTCATTTTGGAATATTTCCAACCCCCTCAAAGAAATTTTGTACCTATTTCCAATCACTCCTCAATTCCCAGGGTGAAGCAACCACAAATTTATTTTCAATCTCTATAGATTTGCTTTTCCAGACTTTTAATATTAAACATAGTGATAGTGTCCACTGTGATCGTTTACACGTGGTTTCTTCCACTGAACATAACAATTTTGAGCTCATCCCTGTTGCAGCATGTGTGTTTCCTCTTTATTGCTGAGTGGTATTTCATGGTATGGATGCACCAAACTTTGGTTGCCCATTTACAACTTGATGCGTGTGTGAGATGTTTCCACTTTTGAGCTGTTTGAATAATGCTGCCACGAACATTCACGTCCAAGTTTTATGTGCAAATGTTTTCATGTTTCTTGAGTAGACCCCTAGAATAATGTTGATATATTAAAAAGAAAAGTCAGATTTTTATTGGAATTGCATTCAACTGACTCGATGAATGTGAGTCTGAATGACCTCCGAGAGCTGGTGATGGATAGGGAGGCCTGGTGTGCTGCGGTTCATGGGGTCGCAAAGAGTCGGACACGACTGAGCGACTGATCTGATCTAATCTGAAGGGAATAACTGGCTCCCCAGATAGAGAATCTGCCTGCAACGCAGAAGACGCAGGCTTGATCCCTGGGTCAGGAAGATCCCCTGGAGAAGGAAATGGTAACCCACTCCAATATTCTTGCCTGGGAAATTCCATGGACGGAGGAGCCTGGGCTACAGTCCAAAGGGTCACAGTCGGACATGACTGAGCGACTGAGCACGCAAGGGAATAATTGGCATCTTTACCATATTGAGTCTTGACATCCAGAAAAATGGTGCTCCTGCACTTATTCAAAAGTTAGAACCTCCTTCCAATTCTACTTAGGTTGATGGGATGTTAATATTTCCATTTCATTTTTGTACACTTCCCATTTTCCCACAAATCCATTAACTGTCTTGTACAAGGAAAGTACATCATAGGGGGTCTTTCCTAGTGGTCCAGAGGCTAAGACTCTGCACTCCCACACTCCCTTGCTCCAGGCCTGAGTTCGATCCTTGGTTAGGAAACTAAATCCCACATACCACCTCATACAGCTATCCTGTGATGAAAACTAGTGGAATTCACAAGCCACTACTAAAGATCCTGCATACCCCAACAAAGATCAAAGATCCTCATGCAGCAACTGAGACCCCAGCACAGCCAAACAAACAAATAAATAAAAGTACATGACAGATGCTTGCCAGTCACTTTCTTTGGTGTTAAGGGCATGGCAATGAACAAGACCTAGTAGCTGCTCTCTTGAGCTACTTTCTAGTTGAAGGAAGGGCTGATTTGCCCAAAAGCTTTGAACACCTGATGGAACGGTAGAGCAGGGACAGCACTGAGAGTGAGAAGCGAAGGAGTCAGTGTTTCAGGTGGACGTGGGGACGATCTTTCCAACCCAGAAGGTCTCTGAGATGCGACCAACCCATTTTCTTCAGACAAGCCTGCACCTAAGGTTCTGTCCTGACTCATCTGGTCCGTGGTGCCAGGAAGAGGGGCTCTGACAAAGAACGGATGGATCTGTGTATCTTTGCTAACCTGAGGCCAGGAGGGGATGATGGGTGACCCATGCGCTCAGAGATAAAACGCCCTGCGATGAAGCCAACAGGACTTCCATTACAATCTCAGCGGTTTGTTAGATCCTGTAAATCCCTGTATATTCTTTACGTGTGTTATTCATATAAAGCAGGTGCTCAGCCCACGTGATTGACAGCAAAACTCTCAGCAATGCTGGCACATTTGTTTGGAGGGTGTAAAAAAGGTGGCAGCCAGGAAGAAACATCCCACATGGAGAACGAGTTTGGGGACAGAAAACCTCACCTCCCTCCAAGGAGAGTAGGGGGGATGGCAGAGGCTACTTCCCAAGAGGAGAAGGTGAGCGGTACCCTGGGGGTCTGCTGAAAAGAAGAGCAGGGGGCCAGAGAGACTGGACAGTGAGGAAGGCCCTCTGGTAAGAAAAAGGGCTTCCCTGCAGAAGCTGAAGAGCTCAGAGTCTGTCTGAGATTCCTATGAGAGTCGGGTGGGACATAGGAACACCCACACCCCACCACCCCACCCCCGCCTGCCACTGCCCTGGCCCCTGAAAGCTTGCGAGAGATTCCTACAGTTAGTCCCCCATCGTCCACCTCATACAGCAATCCTGTGATGAAAACGTGTTAGATAATCTAGGGACTGAACACTTCTGACACAATCCTGCAGCTGGAAACTGACAGTTAGAACTCAACGGGAGTTGGTTACCTGATTTAGGTAAGTAGAGAGAGACATTTCAGGGAATTGTTTCTTCAAAGGTGGACTCAGAGTGGGTTGAACCCTTTCTCTGCCTTCAAACAATACAAGCCCCCAGGGGCTTGTCCTTCTGAGGATAGGGAGGGATTGAATACAAATAACCAGAAGAGCAATTCCCCTGGTGATCCGGAACCTTCTGCGAGTTCACTAAGGATCAGACGAAGGGAGTAAACAGTACCCTCCCTAATGGTGAGACCCAGTGAATGAGCTACATGGACAACTGCAAGGATAAAGAAATGATAGCAGAGGATTTGCTTGGACAAAGAAAACGTGCTGGGGTGGTGGGGCGGGGAGTGGGGGGCGGAGAATAGAGTCAACTGGGGAAAAGTGCCAACTATACCCCTGGGGAATTGTCCAGAGAACCAAGGTAGCTAATGAGCTAAGGAAACCTGAAAAGCAGTGCTGCTGAAAGAGGCCACAGCAGAGAGAGAATAAGAAACAGGGATGTGTTTGCAGGGTGAGCATGAAGGTCAAAGAGGCAAAAGCAAAAATAATAGCTGAAGACAAAGAGTCTTAGTTATCTAAGCATCAAGATCACTAAACCCATGTTTTTAAAATTACTTTCTGGGAGAATACACTGGTGTTTGTAACTAGGTCAAAATGTCCCATGGTGCACATAAATGACTGTGTTCTTGCCCAATTTTTAGGGGGAAAAATGTTATTAGACAAAGATTCACAGTTTTAAGGTTTTCTTCCATAAATATCCCTTCAATATTTGATGCTTACTCGATTCTTATGTAAGACTCTAATGTTAGATGGTTCGTGATTCAATCGAAAAGCATACATGAATTAATTTTGTTTGCTACCTGAAAATATTCCAAGAGGAGGTCTGAGATGTTCAAACATCCCATCTCCTGAAGAAGTCTGAGAATTGAATCCAAGTGAGGCCAAAATCTAGAACAGTATAAAACCAAACACAGTAGCTTCTGTTTGTGGACATTGTAATTTTACTACTTTTTGTACAGACCAGAGTTTCTAGAAAACACAATGGCCAGATGAATATTACAAAAATGACTGATCCCCTGTCTCCACAGCTTGAAGTAAGAATAAGATGAACCAGAAGACAGGATGGTGTTTTTAAAAGCCAGCTAGTGCTTTCTTCAAATCCCATTGTTCAATACCAACTATTCAATATTATGCATCATTTAAATACTGCATTAATATGTATGGTGTCCAAGAGGTTATGCAACGTGTCCTTGAGATTTTTTTTTTTTATGGCTGCAAAAGCAAAGAGGGAATCAAATTATCCAGTTTGACTTTATACATCTTTTGAATAAATAGCATACTGAAGGATCACCCAGGAAAAGGGTACAAAAAGTATCGTTTCAAAGTGGTTTAGAATCCCATCTTGCTCAGAGCCGGAAAGGCTAGTTGACATTTCCACGTCTACGTGCTGGTAGAGACAGGCACAGAAAACCAGAAAGCTGGCTCCACTGATGGAATCCTTGGAGCTTTGTAACTTCCTCTGACTTGAGATCCATGATTCTGTGCACCACCCTGGGCCCCACTCCCCTTTCACCTGTGCCCTCAGCCTTTGCAGATTCCTGGAGAGATTCCTTCACTGCCTCCTAGAGTAAGCCATAGAGAGTCTATAAGTTCTAAAACTTCTAAAGTCAGCCATTAAATGCACATTCTGATGTGTACCCTCTTAAAGTGATTGCTGCAAATGACCATCTTTTCTAATCCTCCTCCTATGGTTTGTGAATTCTGTCTTGATGATAACATACTTATTTCTGTAAATGGGAAAAACATCATTTCCTTGGGGGAAAAAAAGTTAGAGCTGTAACACTGATTGGTATTTAATTTCCATAAAGTATAATTTTTCTATCATTTTATTCATATTAATGTCATCAAAAGCCAGAAGTTATAAGTGATTGGGAGGCATTGGAAGGCAATCTGTGACACAGGTTCCCTTTGGTGAGCAGAATAAATGAAGCTCTTATATGATATGCTGGAAACAGTCAGAATGCTACAGACCTTTCGGTGGCCCAACCCTAATCCTGGAAAGAAGTGGCTTTGGAGAATAATAAAAACCAGGAATATTTTGAAGCATTACCTCTGCTTTCTCTGCATATCATTTTCCAGTATACCATACCAGTGTTTCCCCTCTGCAAAAAGCTGTGTAATCACTTTATTTTGCCTGTCAAGAAATCATGGTGGCATCTTTCTCACTGGAAAATAACTTCTTGTGATACTTTTCCAACGTCGTGGTATTTCTGTCTTCTTCAATATAAAGAAGCCAGCTGAAATTGTTGTCAGTAAGATTTTATAGAAATTCAAAACTAAATTAAGTGTGGGAAAATACTGCATGCTTTCTCCCTTCAGAAAAAAATTTATATTAATATTACTTTGAGCCTACTTTAATCATGTAACTCTTTTGTGGTTCTGACAAGAGTTTCACTGGGTAAAAATACTCTATCAAGGCTGATTTACTGGCTTTATATGTTAGATATCTATGTATTCTGTAACGGTCATTTGGGGCAGGCAGTTTTCTTCTTTGCTCTGACTGTATTTATACTCTAAAAGGAATATGAATGTATTATAGTTGTTACAATGGGGTCATCCAAAAGGGGTGTGCATTAAGAAATTAACTGTAAAATGCAAAATTAATTATTCATTATGATTGTTTGGCTTCCAATGATCTTGAGCCCCAAATATGCAGATTCTATCGTTACATGATCAGTAAGTCAGCAGCAGGGATTCTAGCACTGTGAGGTTATGTAAGGCCACCATATAACCTGAACAGTGGAGCAAAGCCTGGGGCTCACAGGATGGTGGCAGTGGCCCAGGTGTGAGATTGAGGAAACCCAAGCCCACTTCAAAACATAATTAATTTTAAAATATCTGACCCATTTTCCAAGTGTAGATACATTTTAATTTATCTTAATATTTTGAATAAAATGATATAGGTTTATAATATCAACTTCTCTCCTGACATAACATGCACAATTTTTTCCCCACTCTTTTGTTTCAGAAGGGAAGCAATGATCTAAGTTTCCAGTATGACCTTGAGATATATTCTGGTGCGGACTCCTTTCCTAGTGATACTTAAGATGATCAACCTCCAAAATACACAAGCGGTTCATGCGGCTCAATATCAGAAAAACAAACAACCCAATCAGAAGTGAGCAGAAGACCTAAACAGACATTTCTCCCAAGAAGATGTACAGGTGACGACCAAGAGGCATATGAAAAGATGCTCAACGTAGCTCTGCTGCTGCTGCTGCTGCTGCTGCGTTGCTTCAGTCATGTCTGACTCTGTGTGACCCCATAGCTGGCAGCCCACCAGGCTCCCCGGTCCCTGGGATTCTCCAGGCAAGAATACTGGAGTGGGTTGCCATTTCCTTCTCCAATGCATGAAAGTGAAAAGTGAAAGTGAAGTCACTCAGTCATGCCCGACCCTTAGCGACCCCACGAACTACAGCCCACCAGGCTCCTCCGTCCATGGGATTTTCCAGGCAAGAGTACTGGAGTGGGGTGCCATTGTCTTCTCCCAACATAGCTCTAGAGAAAAGCAAATAAAACCACAATGAGGTATCTACATCTCACAGCAGTAAGAATGGCCATCATCAGAAAATCTGCAAAAAAATAAATGCTGGAGAGGGTGTGGAGAAAAGGGAACCCTCTTGCTCTGTTGGTGGAAATGTAAATTGGTACAGCCCCTATTCAATACAGCCCCTATGGGTCTCCCGCATTGCGGGCAGACACTTTACCATCAGAGCCATCATGGAAGCCATGGAGAAAAGTAAAGAGTCCTTTAAAAAACTAACAACAAAAATTACCATATGACCCAGCACTCCCACTACTGGGCATCTACCCTGAGAAAACCACAATTCAAAAAGATGCTTAAAATGAAATACAAGTTTTTATTGGCCAACACTTTGTCCTTGGACAGGTATAATAAAGGTCTCCTAAGTCACCCTCGGAGAAGGCAATGGCACCCCACTCCAGTACTCTTGCCTGGAAAATCCCATGGACAGAGGAGCCTGGTAGGCTGCAGTCCATGAGGTTGCTAAACGTCGGACATGACTGAGTGACTTCACTTTCACTTTTTGCTTTCATGCATTGGAGAAGGAAATGACAATCCACTCCAGTATTCTTGCCTGGAGAATCCCAGGGATGGGGGAGCCTGGTGGGCTGCCATCTATGGGGTCACACAGAGTCGGACATGACTGAAGCGACTTAGCAGCAGCAGCAGCAGCAAGTCACTCTAGTCAGTCAATTTAATTTCACAAGTCCATAGTCACATACACGGAACATATATATAAGTTTGCATTGTTCCAAACATACGACAAGAACAATATCCAGCACCCACACAAGTAGTTGTTCAGCCTCTGTTTTTGCAGGAGGGGAGGGGGCTGGCTTTGATGAGAATTAAGTTGGAAAATGGAGAACAGAAGTAAAAGAGATCCAGACCCTGCCTTCTGAGACAAGGAATAGGAGATACACATATGAAAATGCCATTGGCTTCCATCAGAAAGAAAATGAAAACATTTATCTCAAGCTTTACAAGTACAATTAAAGCCATTTCCAGTCCCATCTATGGAGGAAGTGATCATCTTGCTGAGGCTCGGCAATGGAAGGCAAAAGAAAAGCACGCTTCAGGAAATACCCACAAACAAACCAAAACACAATGGCTGCAGGAGCAGTGTGGAGCTCTGAAGATGAGACAAGCATGTCAGTCACCACTCCCTGCCTGCCTGGGCTCACTGGGAACCGCAAGGCACTCTGGGAAACTCTTCTCTTTCTTTGGATCAGACCCAAACCTCGCAAGTGGCTTCTGCCCTCCACTGTGTCTCCAGGACCCACGATGAGCCCTGTAAAGATTCCCCACCATCATCACCAGCACTAACACCTGACTAAGGCTGCACAGACATCAACGCCTGTACCCCAAGCACCACCTACAACAGCATCCCCAAAATTTCCACATAGAACAGGCTTAGTGATAGGATGGGATGAGAAACCTTTCCATAGCAAGTGCTCAGTTTTTACTTCTATATATTCATTTAGAGGTGTTCTGGGGAATGGTAGAGATGATGGGGGACCAGAGGACCTCTTCTTCCCCAAGCTGCCCCCGACTATCTCATTTCCTCCCCACAACCACCTTGCAAGAGAGGAGTCAGACAATCAGACACTTGGGTATCTAATAATGTATCTCTAACAACCTAGATAGCATATTCAAAAGCAGAGACATTACTTTGCCAACAAAGGTTCATCTAGTCAAGGCTATGGTTTTTCCTGTGGTCATGTATGGATGTGAGAGCTGGACTGTGAAGAAGGCTGAGCGCCGAAGAATTGATGCTTTTGAACTGTGGTGTTGGAGAAGACTCTTGAGAGTGCCTTGGACTGCAAGGAGATCCAACCAGTCCATTCTGAAGGAGATCAGTCCTGGGATTTCTTTGGAAGGAATGATGCTAAAGCTGAAATTCCAGTACTTTGGCCACCTCATGGGAAGAGTTGACTCACTGGAGAAGACTCTGATGCTGGGAGGGATTGAGGGCAAGAGGAGAAGGGGACGACAGAGGATGCGATGGCTGGATGGCATCACTGACTTGATGGGTGTGAGTCTGAGTGACCTCCGGGAGCTGGTGATGGACAGGGAGGCCTGGTGTGCTGCGATTCATAGGGTCGCAAAGAGTCAGACACGACTGAGCGACTGATCTGATCTGATCTGATCTGAACATCCCATAACTAGAAGGGGCAGGACTACCTGAGTGTAAAGGGTCTGAACCCAAAGAGTGGTCCCAAGTAGAGTGAACTTGATCTTTCAGAAAACTGGACTCAAGCCTCACCTCCACCAAACCTATTTCCTAGACAGATACAGACACCTCCAAAAGACACAGGTTTTAATTTCTTCTTTCATTTGAGCTAAAAAACATGCTGCTGCCCCGTGTAAGAAACATATATCTGGTCACAGACGTTATGTACATCTGTGTGCACTTTGTGAAATAAAGAGTTAAAGGTAAAATTCTTTCTCTCACACCTGGATGCCTGTAAAGATGGAAGATGAGGTGAATCCCAGGTAGTGCTGATGCTGCTGGTCCATGGACCACACGAGAGAAGCAAGGGACTAGAGCATCTGAAGGGCTCTTCCCATTCTGACCATCTTAACATCAGTGGCATGCTTGGACCCTACTCCTGGGCCTCTTCTACTCATCAGAGAGGTTATGTTCATGTCCCGACTGCTCACATGTCCAGTTCTATGCCTTCCCTCCACTGACCCAAATCTACCCCAGGTCAAGGGTGGAAGCCACGAGGTATTCCTGACCTAGCTTTTTCTCCCCAGTGATCATTATCTTCTAAAGTCCTCTAGCGCTTAGAGATCTTGCCCTCTTGCCCTGCATTGGTCACTAGTTATTTTTTGATGACTCTAAATTATAGGCTAACAGGACCATGTCCCTTAATCTTTTCTTTTCCTGGGGAATACGCTCAAATGGTCAGCTCCTTTTCAGCCTTCAGTTCTCAGTACAGACACCACTCCTTGGCAAGATCTTCCCTGAATATCTGATCTAAGTTATTCTCTCCTGCTGCCTCCTTTCACCAGTCACAGCACCCTCTTTTAATTTCTTCATAACACTCATCAAGCTTTAAAATTTTCTCAGTTGTTTGCTTCAAACTTTTCTATTACGTACCTGCCCCCTTCCCAGAGAGGGACTTTGTTTACCTGTTTATCACCCTACCCCCAGTGCCTAGAAGAGTAACTATAACATAGTAACTGTTCAATAAATATTTGTTGAGTGAATAAATGCAAGAATCAAAAAGCTGGGTACACAAGAGTCACTTAAAAAAAAAAATGTTTGCAGGATGAGTCAGAGACTTGTCACCCAAGCTCTAGTCTTGGTTTTTTTACTTTTGAAAAGGAGTTCCGTGTCTGTGTGTTTCTCCCTTCCTGCCGGGAACTCACAGCAGCTCACATCACAGTTAATTTTGAAAGGAGTTCTGTCATGCGAGTTTCTATTAGTTCTCAGTAGGACAAGTCTTCTATCTGGAGTGCTCACGGATTATTAGAAATAATGGGGACAGCCTTGGTGTGGACGTTTGGGATGTGTTTTGGGAACACAGAGCACAGTTAGTTGTGAGCTTCTTCTTGGCTGTTTTGTTGGTGGTGCCCTTTCTGCAAAGCCCTTTCCAAGCTCGGCTTTGATGTTCTTTCAGCTGTGCCAACACACCCTGGTTTCTCATTTCAGACCTCAATTATCTTATGAGGCACACAATCCAGCTTTGATGGTGTCCATGGAAAATGATAGAAAATACAGGCCATCAGGGGAAAGTGAATGTACAGAAAGGAACCTTCTCATTAGAGAAGACAACCCCCAGTCAGTCTCTTGGTGACTTGCAAAATTAAGAATGAATGGGGCTGGAGGCAGAAAGCGAAGGCTGTCTCTGCCACACGCCCCGTTTGTCTGGAACAGAGGTAGAGGTGCCTGGCTGATATGTTTCATCATTTCCTCTGTGGTGGAAGGGTTCTGGCTTGAACTCTGATATGTTTCAGAAGCACAAGAAAACAGGCTGGATCGTGACCTTGACACAGCATGAGTTCACCCTTAGTTTTCAAACAGAAGTTCTCGAAAGTGATGCCGAGTTCCTTCTCCCAGAGGTTCATTTGTGGGCCTCTGGGGAACGGAGGCAGAGGCAAACGCCTGTCCCTCTGGGACAGCAGCTTCGCTGGGGAAGGGCTGGAAACACAAACCGTGTAATCTGGAACTGTGAGAAACAGTTTCCCACCCTTGGGCTTCCAAGTTCTGCTTCATCCAGGCTCTGCCGGGTGTCTTCTTGCTTATTTTGTTCCAAAAGAAATCTAATGGGGCTTTAACCCACTGTTGCGTTTCCTATTTTCTGTTTTATCAAACTCTATTATCCTTTGTATGTGCCATGAAAAAAAAGCCTGAGGCTAACAATGTATGTAATGGTGGGATGCAGATCAAAGACTGTGCCTGGTGAAATCTACATTTCAGATAAACAACAGAGAGCTTCTGAGTGTATGTTCCACCTAAGATTTTATTTGCTAAATCTGGTGCTTGGTTTATTGTTTTCTCTGATTGGGGTTTTGTTTGTCGTGTTGTTTTTTTATTGGCTGGGGTATGGAGAAGGAAGTAGGAAAGAGGAGGAGTGAGATATCTGATGTCCCATGCTCAACCTTGGGATAGTGGTTTTTTTCCTTCTGTGGCGATGCCAGAAAAAGGCTTTGAAATCCCTTCTGTGAATCCCTGAAACGTCCAGTCTGAAGAGTGTCCTCTTGGTTGTGTTTTTGCAAACTCCTACGCTGACTCTAGAGTGACTTGAGTTTGCAGTCTGGTTTCACTGAAATGAAAGGGCCCTAGTAATTGCAAAATGAGTGAGGTGGCAATGGGGAGAGGGCTTTCACCCCCGCCCCCTAGAGAGTGGGCTTCTCGAGTGACACTGAGCCAAGGCCATGTGGGCCATGAGGGCAACGTTGCTCAGTTACAATAGCCAATCCTGTAACCACATTTCAGAGTGACTAAGGGTAGGGACCTCCCACATCAAGGTTGGTGAATATGAACAGAACTTGAGAGGGAGGGTAACAAGGTGGGAGAAGAGGTTCAGACTACCAAGGAGGATGGCTAAATGTAATGAGTGTTAAGGTGAAGGTCAAAGTCGCTCAGTCGTGTCCAACTCTTTGAGACCCCATGGACTATACAGTCCATGGAATTCTCCAGCCCAGAATACTGGAGTGGATAGCATCTCTCTTCTCCAGGGGATCTTCCCAACCCAGGGATCAAAGCCAGGTCTCCCACATTGCAGGCAGATTCTTTACCAGCTGAGCCACAAGGGCAGCCCAAGAATACTGGAGTGGGTAGCCTATCCCTTCTCCAGCAGATCTTCCTGACCCAGGAATCAAATCAGGGTCTCCTGCGTTGCAGGATTCTTTATCAGCTGAGCTACCAGGGAAGCCCAATGAGCGTTAGTGAAAGTGAAAGTGAAGTCGCTCAGTCGTGTCTGACTCTTAGTGACCCCATGGACTGCAGCCTACCAGGCTCCTCTGTCCATGGGATTTTCCAGGCAAGAGTACTGGAGTGGGGTGCCATCGCCTTCTCCGAATGAGTGTTAACCACATGCTAAACATTAGTGAGAAGGAAACAACCCACTCTAGTGTTCTTGCCTGGAGAATCCCAGGGATGGGGGAGCCTGGTGGGCTGCCGTCTATGGGGTCGCACAGAGTCGGACACAACTGAAGTGACAGCAGTAGCAGCAGCAAACATTAGTGAACGTGAACTAACCTTGCTCAATCCTCACAATAATGCTATGAGGCAAGCATGTGTCATGATCCCAATACATATGGGGAAACTGAGGCAGAGAAGCCAACACCACTGACTTATTTGATTAAATTCCGTACTTAGTGTATGGAGGATATGAACTGGTTCTAGAACACACACCTCCAAACTATCTGGTTCCTGCAACTGAAAAACCTGAGACATCAGAGCGTGGGAAGAAGCAGGAATTGCGGAGCTGCAGACACGGGCAAGCTTCTCCCACTGCACACTGTTATCCTCTCTCCTGTTCTGTTCACATTCACCACCAAGGACCCCGGCAGGCTGCCCACCACCACATCTCCTCCTGAGCCCCCGGCAAATACAGGCAGGTGAGCCAGTCCACGTTGAGGACATGACCAAGGGAAGTAAAAGGAT
The DNA here is from genome assembly GCA_935064755.1 of Tragelaphus eurycerus. Classification (NCBI taxonomy): domain Eukaryota; kingdom Metazoa; phylum Chordata; class Mammalia; order Artiodactyla; family Bovidae; genus Tragelaphus; species Tragelaphus eurycerus. The sequence continues at coordinate 24,502,357 of CAKXYN010000023.1, forward strand.
TGTGAATTACATATATTACATAAGGGTTATTTTTAAGAAAGAGCAGATGAAAGGCTTCAGTTCAGAGTTTAATCCAATTAATCTAAGCTCATACTGTTCTTAGTTTAGTTAGTTAAAACTAGTCAATCCTAGACTAGGAAACCAACCCTGAATATTCATTGGAAGGACTGATGCTAAAGCTGAAGCTCCAATACTTTGGCCACCTGATGTGAGGAACTGACTTACTGGAAAAGACCCTGATGCTGGGAAAGATTGAAGGATGGAGCAGAAAGGGACGACAGAGGATGAGACGGATTGGGTGGCATCACAGGCTCAATGGACATGAGTTTGAATAAGCTCCAGGAGATGGTAAAGGACAGGGAAGCCTGGCATGCTGCAGTCCATGTGGTCACAAACACTAAGTCGAACACAACTTAGCAACTGAACAACAAAACTAAGCACATCTTTTTCCTCTTCTTTTTTCCCAAGGCCCTCATTTCTCTCCTGCTGCCACATGTTCTGAATGCCCCGCTGAGCCCTCAGTTCTTTAAACACTGATGAACTGTTATGAGTAGGTAGTCTTCACCCTTCAGCATTCAGCAGGGAGAAAGAGGGGTGTCCCACAACCTCTGAAATCACCCCAACTTAACGGCCAGTGAAATCAGAAAAAAAATAACTCCAGAAGAGAACCATTGTTCCTTTCAAAATAACCACATCACTTGCAAACCCGTGGGAATGTATGTTGATATGATATTATTACAGAGAGGATAAAGGACTGCACTGGAAATCAGATGTGATCTGATTTCCTCTGATATACCCTGAGCTGAAAACAAAGAAAATAACTGAAGATGATACACTCAGGTGAAACGTAACAGTTCAAAGTTCCAAAGAACTCCAGTTTGGAAGGAAGCCTTTGAATAATAAACCATGACTCTTACTGCAGTCATCCACAGAAGAAAAGTATGTCCCAAGGCCTGTTTGTCTAGAAAAGCATTCTTTTCCTTTCTCCTTAAATCCCTCAGATGAATTTTAACTGTGCCAAAGATGGCTATCGTTTCTGCTGAAATTTGCAACTGTTAATGGCTTAATCCACCTCAGACCCTAATGAAGTTCTGCAATGCCATTCCTGTTTACACAGCTCAGCAGAGGCCAATGAGGACAGGAGTTGCCACCCATGGCCCCTGGCAGCCAGTTGCATAATGAAATGAGATCTCAGATCCAGTCTTTTTGCAAATCACCAGATTTTTATTGGGATTCAAGAAGTCTGGAGGGCTTCTCTGATGGCTCAGTGGGTAAAGAATCTGCCTGAAGTCTAGACGTTCCGAGACAAAAAAAAAAAAAAAAAAGCACCTTGAAAATGACTACTAGACCAGGTGATTTCTCCTTTGCAGTGATTTCTCTAAAAGGAAGCACTCTATTGTGGAACCGAAAACTTTCCCTTCATTTTGACTTGTTTTCTAGTGTCTGAGTAGGAACAGAGGTAGAAGGAGGTGGGCTCTGATCACCCCATCATTATCCAGCTTCAACATTTGCTTGGAAAGGGAGACTGACGGCACCTTCCAAACAGGCAGATGCATGGTTTCCTTTGAGGGAAATATTTCTCCTCCACCCCCTCTGGCTTCCCCACCGTCTCCACACCCACCTCACACATCAAGTGTCCACATTTCTGTCTTTAAACCCATAAATGTTTGGTCTTTATTGTTCTTTTTGCAAAATGCAAGCTTTAGCGGTAAACACAAGAGGATGCTGTGTACCTTGAGGAACAATCTTGTCCCTGACACTGTGGGCTGCAAGGCCCTCCCAGGTGGGCTTGTGAACCCTTGAACAGGCAAACTCAGAATACACAACAGTCTCCACCACCACCACCACCACCACCACCGCACCCCACCCCAGCAATATATTTCTGTCTGGGCCCCAAAGTTCAGACAGCACCTGCTCCTCTGTTGCTTTATTCTTGAACCCTGGCTGTCCTATTTCAATAGATAATTGAAATCTTTCTTACTTTCTTCTCAATTCTCCATGGGGAAATTCCACTTTGAAATGCTCGCTTTCCTGTCATTTTTACTTTACAGTTGAGAGGGCAGGGATGAGCCAGGAAACAGGACTCCTCTCTCCCTCTCGCTTTTTCAAAAATGACGTAGGGAGTTTGGACGGCCTCCCTCCCCCCACCTCCCGGCTCTGATGCTAACCCTGATTCCTGGAGAATTGTAGTTTTCCTTTGCAAGCTTGCTGATGAGCGCGCGGGTCGGAGCAGGAGGGGCTGCCAAGCGAGAGCCCCGGAGCCGATTCTAATCTCCGATGAGCCCCAGCTGCCCGAGTCCGGGGGAACGGCCACAAAAGCCCGGCGGGGCTGGAGCGCGTGGACAGCGGACAGCGGCGGCCACGAGCCCCGCGGGGCGCGCGGCGCGGCGGGGGCGGCTCCCCTCAGCCCGGCCTGACTTCGCTGGGGACAACTTACTGTGTTCGCTGTGCGTCCACACTGCCAACTCCCGAATGGGAGGGGGGAGACAGCCCAGGCTGTGTCGTGTCCAGGAGTAGAGGCAACAAAAGAGGAACAGAGAGGAGAGGCGGGGTGGCAGGGAGGCAGGGAGACGCGGGCGCTACCCTCGGATGTTGATGGGGAGCCCCTCCGGGAGCAGCGGCCCTTCCTTTGGGGACCCTCCGGCCCGCGGCTCAGACAGGTAGTTGGGAGGGAAAGAACAAAGCTCCAGCCCCGGGCAGGCGGCTGTCCCAGGGCGCCCCAGGGGCGGGGAGGGCCGAGGCTGAGGCGCCCCGCGCCCTGCCCTCCCCGCGCGCCCCCGGCCCGGGCCCCCTCCTCTGCCTCCCCTCGCGCCTCCTCGTTCCTGGGGAAGCGGTTCTTCCGAAGGGACGCGCGCCGGCGGGAGAGGAAGTGTGGAGGGGGAGACCAGCGAAGCGGGGGGACGGGAGCCGGGGAGGAGGCGGGAGGCGGGGCGGGGCGGGGGGCGGGTGCACCCCCGAGCAGCCTAGCCGGGCCGGGTACCGACTGCCATCCTGCAGCGATTTCCCTGTGTCATGGCTCCGGTTTCTTAGCAACCGCCGCGGGTCCGGCCGCCCCGAGCCGCTCTCCCCGCCGCCGCCGCCGCCGCCGCCGCCGCGGGCTCAACTCCACCCGGCGGTGCCCGGCGCGCAGCAGCCACACAAAGAGGCGCGGGGCCGACCAGCAGGCAGGGCCGGACTAGGGGCCGGGGCGGCGGGGAGAGCGGCTCCGGGCGGGATGCGGGATGCAGAGGACCTGACACTTCTTGAAAACTCCGGGAAATGGCTCCCGCCCCGGCGCCAGAGAGGGATGCGCACCCGGGGCTGACGCTCGCCCCCGCCGGGATGCTGAGCCGCGCTCGCACCGAGGGCCCCGCGGCGCTGTCCCCGCGCTCCGCCGGCGGCTCCGGCTCGAAAAGTTTCTCCATGGTTCCTTTGTGTCGCCCGAGCGCCCGTTCGCCGGCCCCGACCTGCCCCCGTCTTCCCGGGTAAGTGAGCGATAGTCTTGGCTTGCAGCGCTGCCATCTTGAGCCGTTCTGTCCGTCCCCCCGGGCGCCCCCTCCCCAGCCCCCGGCCCCAGCCCGGGTCCCCCGCGCGGGTGTTCGGGACACTCGTGTTCCTGGGCGGGCTACGCGGCACGCGCTGCCCGGATTCAAGCGAGTTCAGGATTGCCCTCACTTCGCTCCCGCCTGGCTTCGTTCCAGAGGCGGACTCCCAGCTGCTGCACTCATGTGACTCCAACATAAATAAGCAGACCTAAAAGGAAGGGCAAGGGGGGCTCGCTGCCCTGCCGGGGAGGGGCCGGGGGTATTGAGGACCCGGGCAGGGCAGGGCGCTTCCAGTCCTGTGGGCTCGGAGCTGCAGACACCGAGTCAGGCTTAATTCGTCACGAGCCGAGAACTTGAACGTCTCTCTTGAAAGCAGTTGTATTTTTAGACATCCCTCCTTTCTTTTCCCCCAGCCTCCATTCCTTTGCCGCGGAAAGACCAGCACCAGGCAGTAAATTGCTAAGGCAGACGAGCTCGAATGCTAAGTTTGTTTTCCTTCATTATGCACGAAGAAAACCTCCAAGGTGGTTCTTCCTCGCCATTTGACCTTTGTCAGTATTTCCCCGTCAGATGGAGACACGTTATAAAGGAGTTCAGGATTCAGTAGAGCTGAAGGAAAATAAACTAGGGAGTTAATTACTAGCTATTAAACTAATTTTAAAGATCTTCTGTAAACGATTGTTGAAATCCGTTCCAGTCTTCCTTACTTTGTACCCAGAGCCAAAGCTGCCTTGTGAGGAGAAAAAACATGTGTGGACCTTCCTCCCCCAAGACGTCCAGCGTCTCCATCAGTGCCCAACAAATGTTAGCGCTTCTCTTTTTTCTGGGAGAGCCACCTCGCCAACTGATGCTGCCTTTGCTTCTAAAATGTCTGGCTCCCCAATCCTTCTTAAGACAATCAGTCATCTCCAGATTATTACATTAAAGATGCTAGAGTTTGTGTATCACTTAAAAAACAGTCTTTGCAGTTACAGCTACATAATAAATGTGCTTATTTGGGGAGAAGAATGGACAGTAAGCTACTCTTGGTTTCTGGTTTTTGTTGTGTTTTTTTTTCCCCAAATCTCTGCTTACTGGTGCAGCTCCTACTTAAAAACAAAATTCAAAGGGTTTGTAAGTTATTCTCTCCACTAAGCCCTCTCTCACCTCTCTCTAGCCCACCTCGCATTCCTGCTTACTGAAAGCCAACCAAGTTCCAAGGAGATATTGATTTGCAAGCATTGTAAATAGCTTATTGCCATTTGCTTTTCCACCAGTGGAGAAATGCTCCTGTCTTGGTATGATAGAGGGCATCAACGGGCAAAGCTGTTCACCCAGGCACCAACTAAAAGCAAAATTCTACCTGAGCAACCCCCCATTTTCAAAGGGCAGTTTATTCTAAAACATGAATTATTTTATAAAGGATATAATTCCCAAAGGTTTGTGAGTGATATCTAAGCCTTTCAATTTCATACAATGCCTTTAATTTTAGCATCTCTATTATAGGAGGGAACACAACCAGTGGAACAGAAAATGTGTTACTCTGGGGATCCAGCAGGACTGAAATTTTTAGAAGCTGACAGATATCCACAGAGTTGCATCTGTGCCGTTTATCTACCCAGGCTTTATTATAAACCACTAAACTTCCTGTAAGATAGTCCACTGATTGTTGTCCCCCCTCCTTTCCTAAAAATGATCTCATGAGAAAAACATGGGAACAGCTCTCCCTTGGGAGATCCTACAAGCCATCATTATTATGTAGACTGCTGTACCTAGTTAATTGCCTCCTCATTTGAATATTTGGATTCTTCAGAATGTGCTGTTGGCACATTAATAAGGGGTCAGAAAGCTATGATGGCAGGTCTTTTTTTTTTTTAAGATTGGAATTTTCCCACATGAGAAAAAGATCTTTCTCTTGGAGATGCTGGGAGGACTGCTTAAATTCCCTGATGGACTCTAGCACATGATACCTTTAAGGGAGTTCCTCTAAGGGAGAAGAGACCAGAAAGAAGAGCGCAGTTACATAACCTGTTACCTAAAACTAAATATTCCACCCCAAGAAGCTGTCCAGATGTTGCAGGAATGAGATGAGAGGGAAGGGGCTGTGAGAAGGATCAGCTTGCTTGAGAACAGTGATGGCTTGGAGACAAGTTGGTGGAAGGATTCATGGTCGGAGTACTAACATAGCTCTCCGGTATTCCTCCAGCCCTGAACTCTTTATTAATTACCTGGGGTAAATAAGCCGTCTGCCAGGATATGACTTTTAATTTCTGTCCAGTGAAAGGACTTCCTTTTGTCTTTATGAATCGGTAACCTTTGTGACTGTTTCAGGGACTTTGAAGGCCCCACAGACAAACAGACCCTCCTCTCAGTTAAGAGACTTGGAAGTCTGGGGCGCCCCCCTTGGGAGACCAGGAGAGCCCGTGCCCACGAGCGCTGAGTCCCCCACGTTAGTTTTCACTCATGGTCAGAACTCCGTTGCCTGTCAGCCTGGAGCTTTTGAATTGAGCACTGCTGGAATAGTACCTACAGTGTTTGGGGGATGGGGGAGAAAAGAAGACCTCTTCTCCAAGTGTGTTTAACCGTCTCGGATCAGTTACGGCAACAGCGCTTCTCGTCCCTAATCCACTGCCCGCACCCCCTGGTCTCCACGTAGGGCACTCCTGTTAGCGGGTCATGGCCCAGGTATGTGGGGTGGGGTGGGGTGGGGGCGCGCACACGTGGTGGGATCCTGGAGCCGGACTATGGCAGAGCGCGTGGGATATTGCCGCAGCCAAGCCTACACCTTCTAACTGTCTTCCTCTGCTTTGCAGCAGGAGGAGGTGGAGGAGCGGCTAGTGGGCAGCTGGTGCCCCCTCCCCCCGCCCCCCGCACAGGCCTCCGGGTTAGCCCCACTCTCCACCGCTCGCTATGATCGCCACCGGCGGCCTCCTGAGGATCTCCGCCCGGAAGCAGGACCCCCTCCGGCCCCCGGGCCAGGTCCCCAAGCGCAAGCGGAAAGCCAAGAAGAGGCGCAAGAACGACGTGGTGGTGGTGAAGGGGAAGCTGAAGCTGTGCTCCGTCTCCGGGCTCATCGCCCTCTGCGGGATCGTGGTGCTGCTGGTGGGCATCGCCCTGGCGGTGGTGGGCTACTGGCCCAAGGCCAACGGGGCCCACCGGGAGGGGGCTAAGCAGCCGCCCCCGCCGCCCGGGGACAGCGGCCACCGCGTCCCCTCCGTGACCAACAGCAGCAGCGGGGGCAGCAGAAACCGGTCCAGGACCCAGCCGGGGCCTCCGGAAGGTGTCACCGCCAGTTCGGTGGGCGCGCCCAGGAGCACGCCCCCGGCGCGGTCCCCCGCCCCCTCTCCGTCGTCCTCCACGTCGGTGGGCTTCTTCTTCCGCGTCTTCTCGGGCTACCTGCACTCCGACAAGCTCAAGGTCTTCGGGCCCCTCATCATGGGCATCGGCATCTTCCTCTTTATCTGCGCCAACGCCGTGCTCCACGAGAACAGGGACAAGGAGACCAAGATCATCAACCTGCGGGACCTCTACTCCACCGTCATCGACGTGCACAGCCTCCGCGCCAAAGACTTGGCGGCCGCCGCCTCGTCCTCCGGCCCCGCCTCGGCGCCCCCCGGGTCCGCGCCGCTCAACGGCTTCCTGGGCTACGTGCAGTCGCGGGGCCTGGAGCTGAAGCCCGGGACCCGAGGCGGCGCCGCCGGGGACGCCTTCGGGGCGGCAGCGATGCTGGCCCGCGGCGCCTGGCCCCACCCCGCGGCCCGGAGCGGGGGTGGCGGGGGGACCCCAGGCGCCGCGTCCCCGCCTGACCTGGCCTCGTCCCCGCGCCGCCCGCGGGAGCCCCCGAGCCTGGCCGAGGCCGTGTACAGCATCTACCGCGAGCGCCCGGGCGTGGCCGGCCGTCGCCGAGCCGCGAGCAGCGGCAGCAGCCCGGCTCCCGGCAGCCCCCCCGAAACCTGGGGGCGCCCGAGCACTGCCAGCTCCCTCGTGGGCTCGTCGCTGAGCACCTTCGCGCTGCTGCCCCTGCCGGGGGACCGCGACGGGGACGCGGGGGCCGCGAGCCGCGGCTGGCAGCGGCCGCCCGGGGAGCGTGGCGCCGGGGAGATCCCTCTCGAGCTGAGCCTCGCCGACCTCCGGGGCGGTGCCCGGGGCGGCGCGCGCTGGGCGCCCCGCGAGCCTGAGGAGCCGGCGGCCGCGCGCACCGCCAGGGGGCAGGGCGGCCGCCTACCCAGGACCGGCAGGCACGCGGCCCTGCGGCGCCGCAGCACCAGCGGGCTGCCGGACTACCGGGCAGCCCAGTACCCCGAGCCCCCGCACGCCTCGCGCAGCGCGGACCTGGACTCCAGCCTTCCGGAGCTCGCGGCCTCCCCGGAGTCCCCCGCCCGGCCGGAGTCTCCGAGTTCCCAGTCTGATGACCCGTCCTGCAGCAATAAGGGCTACACCCCCCTGCGGGAGACCGGCACTTCCCTGGAGTCGATGGGGGACTTGGGGGCCGGTGGAAACCCAGACGGGGAGGCCGCCACCGCCCTGGGGCCGGAGCAGAGACCCCCAGAAGATCCTGGCCAGGAGGCCCCCGAGGCCGAGCCCTCCCAGCCGGTGCAGAGGCAGTTTACAAACAAGGAGAAACTCTACCTGATTTCCCGGTCTCACGCCTCAGGGGTCGAGGACGGAGAACTGGAGAGTGCTGGCATTTAGGAAGAGAGAGAGAGAAGATAGGAGAAATGCCCGCAGGAAGCAGGGGGCTTATCCGCGGAAATCGCCCACTACCCAAAGAGCTGCAGAATGTTAGCCTTGAATTGCGTTCACGAGATTCCTGTAGATAATTCTGAGCAATTTTTTTTTTTTTCAAAGCAAACTAGTCTTATAGGTCCGATGGTGATTGTATGTTCTCTGAAAACCAAATGTATTAAAAGGTCAGCAATCTAGTTCCTTAGATAAAATTCTCTTAATTTTCTTAGGATCAAAATAATATATTTTTGACAGTAACTGTGCACTTTACTCCAACTTTTTTTTTTTTTTTTTTAATCTCTAATTCCCCTGACCTGTACTCTGCCTCTGGTTTTGTCCCTAGCTGCTCGTGAATGACAAGCTTTTTTCCTTCTGTGCTTTTGGGGAGCATAGAAGGGTTTGTTTCAGTTCTCTGAGAACTGATTTTACTCAGTGAAGTCAAAGCCAAAAGCATGAGTTTGAAGAGATCACAGTTCCCTGCCCCTCCCCTGTCTGCTCATCCCACCACCCAAAGGCCTCTTTATTTTTGAAAAGGGTATTTACATTTTGCTACTAGGGTATCTCATGGAGACTAGAGGCCAGCATCAAGTGGGACTGTTACCTTCCTCAATTCACTATATCAAGTACACAATACTTTATGGAGTATTATCACACCTGTACTGAAAATAGCATTACCATGAAAAAAAAATCTTTTTTTTTTTAATAAAACAAGTTTCCAAACAAACAGTTAAACATATATTGCCTCATTTTGCCTCGGAACTAATACTTTAACACATGTAAAGCATGGGGCAGTTCGGCTGGTAAACCTAAGATATTTTGCTATGACACTACTACTGTGATTCAGCACCTTTCAAGCATATTTTTAACTTAAATACAGAGTAGAATTGAACATTTGGGAGCATCTCTTTGAAATGAAATATTAAACAGTAATTTTCAACAATGCTTCTATTTTACCTTTAGGATTAATCTACAGAGCACCCAGGCTTCATGTTCTTCTGCCATCCTTTGGCAGTTGACTGATTTTTGCTTTTAAATTCAAGATCTTGAATCCATGTCCTACAAAGGCTAGCAGGTCATGTTTTAATAATGTGGTAGGTTGTTTATGCTTGATATTATTAAAAGTCCATTAGTTTTCAAGACTAGTAGACAAACACAGTAATTAGTGTACCAGTCTGATGTCCTCTCCTGTGGAGTGTGAGCTGAGCCTCATGTATGACTTTTTTTCAGCTTCTCAGAAACAGGTTCTCTAGTTACAGGTAGCTGAGGCTAGCATTGCAGGAATTTAAAATATTGATTTTCAAGGAAAATCTTGTCAAAGATGTGGTCCTCTTGACCCCCAGGGGTGAAACAGTGGGTCCCAGAGATAGAATGCAGATTCAGGGGTGAAGCTGGACCGGAGCTTTGGGCATTTGCTGGCTGTGTAGCCATGAACAAGTCAAAAATGTTGGGTCTCTATGATCTCATCTATAAAAGGGGGATAACTAGATATACCAAGGGCTTCCCCAATGGCTCAAAGGGTAAAGAATCTGCCTGCAATGCAGGAGACACCGGAGATGAGGGTTGGATCCCTGAGTTGGGAAGATGCCCTGGAAAAGGAAATGGCAAGCCACTCCAGTGTTCTTGCCTGGAGAATCCCATGGACAGAGGAGCCTGGGGGTGCTGTAGTCAATGGGGTGGCAGAGTTGGACACCACTGAGCAACTAAAAACCACCAGACATTCCACATAGAGCCATGAGGGGTGGGACGAGGACGTTATGTGGACAGAGCCTGATCGAAAGCTTGGTTCAGAGCAGTACTCAAAGACAGTAGTTACTGAGACTGTTATCATGATAACAGTGTCTGAATTCATGCTGCAGGAGAGTGGGCCTCCCTCCCACTAAGCTCTAGAAAGACTGGGCTCAAATCTGGAAGATCCACTTACTATCTGTGTAACCTTAGGCAAATCGCTTAATTCCTCTGGGCCTCTGGTGGATGATATAATCTCTGTGATTGCCTTCAACTCTAAAAGCTTTACTTAAATTCAGGGTATTTGTTTTGTCCCGGATACAATCCTATCATATTTGCACAGACAACTTTGCCAAGTGAACATAATACTTCGTCAACTCCATTTAGTGTCACATTCTGTGATCAATTTTTAAAGGGTCTAATTTACTCCCAGATTGAATCTGCATTATGCTTATAACACACTTTAAAGCTGTGGATTAATTTGTTTGACTCTTCCATAGAGCAAAAGTGAGTTTCCACTAATAAGAGTGACAAACAAAACCACACTGTCAGGTAGTGTTAAATTTCAAGTCTCAATTATTTTATAGCCCTTAACCAAAGTATTTAAAAATGTCCTCGTTTTTCTTCTCAATTATCTTACACACTGGGTACTTCATATACTGAGAGAATCTGATGAGTTGTCTAAAAGGAAAAACATTCTAGCGCTCTAAAATGCTGTTCCTAGTCCTCAGAAAATACACTATCAAACGTTTAGCAAATAATAAACCCACAGCCGCTTAGTTTGACTAAATAGGGGTGGGCAGAACATTCATATCTTACAAACTTGAGAAAATTCAGTCCCACCAATTGCCTGGACTTAACAATGCTGATTGCCTCATGATATTAATCAAATTAAATAAAAACTTCTAGCTCACATTGATCTAGATACAGGCCCTCTGAAATTGAGTAACGTTAGCAAACTAATTTAGCTTGGTATCAAGTCACATCTCTCTTAACTACTGAGCAATTTAAATGGATTTTTTTTTTTTTTAATCTGGAAATAAAGGTTGAGCCCAATTTTCTAAATCTTGGGAGGAGCTAGACTGTCATCAGACCTCAGAAGGAATCCTCTGCAGTTATGATCATAGTGGTACATGATCCTTCCTGTTCACAGGAGCAGAGATCTTCTGCAATAATAATGTTAAATGTTTACTTACTACTTTCTATGGACCAAGTTATCTTCTGCACACTCTAGACATTGATCTCAATAACTCCCCACTCAGCCCTCACTCAGCTTTATGGAGATAGGGCTATTATTACACCCACTTTACAGAGAAAGACACAAGGCATGATGGAGTACTCACCCAGGTTACACAGCTGGTGCACGGTGGAGCCAGGATTTACAGTTTTGAGGATTATCTGTATGTGTTGGCATATGCCAGGCTGAAGCTGGCATTTCTAGAGACCATCAAAATATTGTCTATGTTTTTAGCATCCTGCTTGATTCCTTTCCAGAAACCACTGTTGGGGATATCCAGGGAAGAATCAGAATGCACAGCCAGTTAAAATCTGGACTTTGCATTTAAGTCTTCAGACTGGGACAGACAAAGCTGTTTTAAAGTCAACTTTGCAGCGTTTGTTGAAGAGATCTTAGAGATGACAGAATCAGCCCGCATCCTTTATTTATACATGAGGTCACTAAGAACTAGAAAGATAGAGTCATTTGTTTGAAGGCAAACAGCAGTGGCAAGACTAGAATGTTAAAAAGAATTGCAATAATTGGCATATGCATTGCCCCCACATCCTGAATTCCTATCAGACTACTCAGCATCTCTGGGTCTCCATTTCCTTCTTCAGACAGTGGGAATAACAACTGTGCCCCACCTCACAGGACTGGATTAAATGGATTCACACCTGTGCAGAGGGCTTACAACCAGCTTGGAAGGTAGAGAGTATTATAAAAAGTTTTTAGAGCTTTATTTAAAATAGAATCAACTGCTAAACAGAATGATTTCATATGACCTTCCTGTTTATTAACAGAATAATGTTAGGTTTGAAATCTAGAGAGTCAGGCAACACAGCATGGTGGCTGAAAGCCTGACTTGGGGTTTGGTTCGGAACATGGGACCTGGGGTCCACATCTGTTTGATGGAAATACTCTTGGAATTAATTATTTAATTAAACTACATAAACTAACATCTGTGAAGGACTTAGAACAACTCCTGGCACAAATAAACCTTTGGTAAATGTTAACTACTGTTATTAAAGGCAAAATAGAAAAAAGTAATTAGTAGGCTAAATTTACTGTTCAGTTGTTAGGGACAACCATATAAACATTATACTGGGAAAAAAATCTGTAAAATTTAGACATGTTAGAAAAAAGAGAATTTAAAAGTGAGAATGGAGGCCCCTGCAATGGCCCCCAATAGACCATGGGATGAATGAGCACTGAATGTGTATTCTTCATGGTCCGGCATCATAATATTTTGTGACAAGCAATGACTATGTAAACCAGCTTATTTGGCTGGTTTTGGCCACCATTATTTCATTTCTGTTTATGGTGGGCTGGTGACATCAAAGAGGCCAAGCTAGCTCCTTCCCACCCTTCCCACCCCCCACTCCCACCCCCATGGTCCCAGCCCCTTTCTATGAGAAGAGCCAGCATGGGAGAAAGTGAGGAGCTGCTGCTTGTGGATTTTCAGAACCATGTCAACAATAGTTCTTTATATACTAGTTTTTCTTGAGTCATTTTGTGTAGTTTTTAATGATGGAATTTTAAAACTTTTTAGAGAACTTAAAAAAAAATCTCCTGCAAATTACATTAAATTAGAAACAAAGTATGAATTTGCATTTTAATCAGAATAGTATTTTTGCCAAGATATAAAAATATAAATATATACGAATACATTTTACAGTCACATAAGGAACAGGATTGATCTTCATGGAATTTGTTTTCTTTAGACTCAGGCCATTGTCTGATTGATTGATTTAGGACTCAAAATCATGGGTAAATATTTAAATATTTGAATGACAAACTCTGAAAAGCATTCGAAGGCTTTTCTCCCTTTATTTCTCTTAAGGAAATCATCTTTTAGGTCCTCTCTTCAAAAAGAATGACTTCCATTTAACAGATATGAAAATTCTATTTGATTTAAGTCACCAGCTTCCCTGGTAAAGAATCTGCCTGCAATACAGAAGACCCAGGTTCCATTCCCAGGTTGGGAAGATCCCCCGGAGAAGGGAATGGCAACCCACTTCAGTATTCTTGCCTGGAGAATTCCACGGACAGAGGAGCCTAGTAGGCTATAGTCCATGGGGTCTTAAAGAGTCAGACACAACTGAGCAACTAACACTTTCAGTTAAGTCACCACAAACTGGGGAGTCCATTTGTACTAATAATTTTAGTCAAACAGCTGCCTGACACCTCCAAAGACCTGTGGAGCAACCTCTTCTGGGCTGCTAATTTTCTGCAGTGGCAGAAAAGCCCTGGGCTTGTGGTGGGTCCCTTGGTGGCAAGAACCACAGCAGGAACTACAAATGACCCAACCCTAGGAATTTAGTTTACATCCCTGAGCCAGGGTTCTTTCATGTTTCTAGAATCTCAGATATTTAAGTTTAAATGGGCTTCTGAAAACCCTCACCCCAGCAACAGTGCCAGCCTGGAATATGGCCCTGTATGGCAAACAGAATGTTTGGCTAAACCAGTACTAAGATAATAGTTTTTTTTTTTTTTCCTATGCTCATAATGTTACTGTCAAAAGACTAAAAAAGCTTAAGCACGTCCACCTAGAGCATCATAAAGCCCATGCCCTGCCTCACCACCTATGTCACTTTACCTGAGCTTCTGATCCTACACTGTGGCCAAGGCCACTAAGGCTGAGATGCTTGACTGTCAACCACAAGAGAGAAAAAAGTGGGCAGATCCAGGTGTGGAAGAGCTGACATCCTGCAAAAAGACAGAAAAGATAAAGTTAAGCTGGGAAAGCTTTTCTGTTTCACAAACAAGCACTTAGTTACACTTGTTTACAGATTATTTGTATGTAGACAAGTGTTTTAAAATGAAACATTATGGTAACTTTTCAGTTCAGTTCAATTGCTCAGTGATATCCCACTCTTAAGGACCACATGGACTGCAACATGCCAGACTTCCCTGTCTATCACCAACTCCCAGAGTTTACTCAAACTCATGCTTATTGAGTCAGTGATGCCATCCAACCATCTCATCCTCTGTCATCCCTTTCTCCTCCAGCCTTCAATCTTTCCCAGTATCAGGATCTTTTCAAATGAGTCAGTTCTTCGAATCAGGTGGCCAAAGTATTGGAGTTTCAGCTTCAGCATCAGTCCTTCCAAAGAATATTCAGGACTGATTTCCTTTAGGATGGACTGGGTGGATCTCCTGGCAGTCCAAGAGTCTTCTCCAACACCACAGTTCAAAAGCATCAATTCTTCAGTGCTCACCTTTCTTTATAAGACAAGTGTTTTAAATGAAACATTATGCTAACTTTTAGTCCTTAGAAAATACTATTTCAGCAAATGCTTGGCTGAATATTTTCCAATATTTAAGAAATTCAAACTAACTATGTATTATTGAAATTAATCTGCTTGATACTAGGGACTGCTAAATGTCTGCTGCTGCTGCTGCTAAGTCGCTTCAGTCGTGTCCGACTCTGTGCAACCCCATAGACGGAAGCTCTCCAGGCTCCCCCATCCCTGGGATTCTCCAGGCAAGAACACTGGAGTGGGTTGTCATTTCCTTCTCCAATGCATGGAAGTGAAAAGTGAAAGTGAAGTCGCTCAGTCGTGTCCGACTCTTAGCGACCCCATGGACTGGAGCCTACCAGGATCCTCCGTCCATGGGATTTTCCAGGCAAAAGGACTGGGGTGGGGTGCCATTGCCTTCCCTGGCTAAATATCTAATAATGTTTAATAAAGTAAGGAGAGAAACGTATATTTACAAAGAATTGTTCTCTGATGAGAAACTCAAGTACCTTTAAACTATATCCATGCTTTCAAAGGGAGAAAGTACACAAGTTGTAGTAATTGATCTGTTAGGTCCATCAAAGCCAGACAGGCCAAAAAACTACTTTGTCTCAATGTAGGACTCTGGCCATTGCTTTACATGATAATTGCCTGACTCCATTTTACATAGCCTATAACTCAAGAGAAAACAACTTCACCTGTAGGAACAAACAACTTTAGCTGGAGCTGCTGTCCTCTGGGTAACCAAATTCATTTTCAGATCAGTTCAGATGTTTAGGGCTTCTATGATCCTCAGATGGAAAGAATCTGCCTGAAATGCAGGAGACCTGGGTTCCGTCCCTGGGTCAGGAAAATTCCCTGAAGAAGGGAATGGCAACCCACTTCAGTATTCTTGCCTGGAAAATCCCATGGACAGAGGAGCCTGGGGGGCTATAATCCATAGGTTGCAAAGAGTCTAACACACACACATATAGGAGGCAGGTAGGCACGGTGCAAGGTGGGAAGGCTGGAGCTTATGAAGCAAACACAGTTCCAGACCATGGGGTTTGCAATTGTGTTGTTGATACAGGCACGTGACCAGTCACTTCAGTACAATATAAGAAATATGAGCGCTATGACATGGACCCTGCAGCTGAATGTCAAGAAATGAAGAAAGTGTCAGCTGGTGCAAAAAGGTACAATAGGTGTATCAAACAGCGGAACCAGCCTGAGCAACTGTGTGAAGGCAAAAATGCAACTGAACAAGCTAGACTGTCATAACATAACATCACAACATAGTATGTCTTTTCCAGGGAATCCCCCAAATTGCAGAGAGCAACCTGTTTCAAAACAATGAAAAACAACAACGAAACTATCTATCTATGTATGGGGTAGGTTGACAGACAGATATCTCCTTCTATAAGTAGTAGAAGCATTTTGGGGATCAAGATTAAAGCGATTTGGGCATTAAAATACTCAAAAAGTATATTCTATACCATTTGGTACTTATTAGACATTTAATTTGGTTCCCTGGTGGCTCAGATGGTAAAGAATCTGCATGCAATGCAGGAGACCTGGGTTCTATCCCTGGGTGGGGAAGATCCCCTGGAGAAGGGAATGGCAACCCACTCCAGTATTCTTGTCTGGAGAATCACCATGGACAAACAAGCCTGATGATCCACGGGGTCGCAAAGTGTTGGATGTGACTGAGCACACACACACACACACACACACACACACAGAGACATTTAATTATGCCCTCTTTATAACTTACCTTGACCAGCAGGGCTTCTCCCCTGTGAAGAATCACTACATGGAACTAATCATATTTTCACTGGCCCTAAGCTCTCTTTATGGAGAAGGAAATAGCAACCCACTGCAGTATTCTTGTCTGGAGAATCCCATGGACAGAGGAGCCTGGTGGGCTACAGTTCATGGAGTTGCAAAGAGTCAGACATGACTTAGCAATTAAACCAAGCTCTCTTTATGAGCAAAAATTGTTTTTGCTGAATCATATAATGCTTTTACAATAATCATTTATCCATAGTTTAAATGTTCAACTCCTGGATATCACTTCTCTTGGTGTGGTAGAGGGGGATAAGACTGGAATGAGGAATCCACAGCGCTATGTGTGTGCTTCCAGCAAGGTGGATAATGTCATGTTGATCACCCTGCCCTGGGGACTGGGAACAGGACTGGGAACATGAACTCAAGGCTGCAGGGCACTTTCCAGAATCTAGACGTGACAACTGAATGTATTTCCACATTAATTTGCAACATCATCTATATCAAAGCAAAAATAATTTATCTTTGTTAAGAAAGCATCCCATTCATATTTTTTCACACCCATGTTCATAGCAAAGCAAAAGATAACCTAGCTGTTCTGATGCAAATAAGAACAAGATAAATCTGAGTATTGTTTATGAATTGGCACCAAAAGGCTAAGCTTTTAAATTTCTAAGTAGCCAGTCATTTGAGGATAGTTGAAACCAGATTCAGCCAGAATAATGGTTTGGCACTGTATAAATGTAATCTAATACTTCATTTACACATAAAACTGCAAACTAAAAGATAGGGGGGAAAACCTACTTTTTCAATACAAATATTCTAATAAAGTAAAAAAAAAAAAACACCCAGTATTATTTTATTTGAATTTCTCACATTTTGATTTCTTTGAAATCTTTTTAGTGGGTAAATGGTCAAAACAAAAGTATAAAATGTGTTCTTCTCTCTAATCCATCAAAGTAAGAATTTTGCATTACAGATCAAGTTCAACAGATATTATCAACTGCAGTGTCATCATCAAAGCCATTAAAGAAATCTTTCATAGAGATATATTTATTGGTAAGAGATTTAAAATTTGAAAATACTGGGAGCTAAAATGCTATAGTTAATATGGCCTGGCAAATGATGTCAGGAAGAAAATAGAATTCTGGATAGAGCAAGAAAATTCAAAAGACTAATTTGGTGACCTAAATGCTAATCCTTCTGCTTATATAACCACTCATCTCAATGTGTTTGGAGCACAAAATATTATTTCACTGCTTGCACATTTTATTGTACAGTTCCTTCCATTTGTATTCCTAACTTCATTTCAGCTTTATGCCTAGGAACATTTCCTGATTTATTAGTCTTGCTTGGGATTACTAACTTAGGGGAAAAAAGAATGCATTTATAATGAAAGTCATAATAATAATAACATATATAATAATAATTATAATAGGCTTAAAGGAACCCAAAGAATAATCTGAGTACTTTACTAATAATATAGTAATTGTTTGTGCCCATTTAAAAAAATGTCTTCTCAGAGAGTAAATTGAATGATATCTTCTTAAAACATGTGCTGCCAAAACACAATTAAAATGCATGTTGCCAACATCTGCCTTTCTTAATGCCATGAACATGGACCCTAAAAACTTTCTTTTATTTTTATCATATATTCTAAGTTGAGATTTAGGGGTGGATGCTTTCCAAGATTTCTTTTATTATAAAGTAAATGAAAAAAGAAATTTAATAATGCTATAGCTGCTTTATTTTTAATGCCAGCTTTAAGTCAATGGCAATTAAACATAACACTTACAAATAAATGGAACAGAGAATCCAGCTAGCCTGTGAGGATGAATCATCTTCAATAGAATTACCAAATAATAGTAAAAAATTAAGTAAATAAAATAATATGAAAAGAAAAAACTTCTTTCAGGCATGATTAGGGCCCTGAGTAAAAATAATCCAAGTTGATGAGTGGCAACTCCTAATGCAGCCTAATTTTAGAAAATTATTTGGTGATTGTATAAATGTGACATGCCTGAAAAATGTTAATTAAACTGGTTTTACACAATGGTTGAGACGTATAATTATTTAGCCATGCTCCCACAGTCATTTAGAAGGAAACTGCAAGTTCCAACTCTAAAAGGCTCTTATGGATTCTAAGCCCTGGAGCTGGTGGTTGAAAGCAAAGCCTTTTCTATCCCCTGAAAATGATGAGGTCCCAGAAGTGTCACAGTTGTGTTTCATTCATATGTGATTTCATTGACTCATGTTAGGAAGAACAGCATTAACAACAATCAGGTCTAACTGTAAATGCTTTCTCTCTTGCCCAGGATCCTTCAGCAAGACTTAATTCGGGAGAACGACAGTGATAAGGTATTAAACCAGGTCTCAGGATAAATAACCCAGCCGTCGTGTCTCTTGATTTATAAGAGTTCTGTGCAATCCATCTTCAAGGCAGAGGAAGGGGGGATGGTTGAGAAAAATGAGCCCGAGGACCTCTTAAAATCTGGGGTATTTGTACCATTATGTCCTGAAACTTATATGAATGTCTGAGACTGATGTCTGGGTCTTGGCCTGGAATTACAGATTTGGGAATCAGGCTGCTGAAATGAAAATTAGGATTGATGGTAGAATGATCATGTGGGAGGATTCCTGGGTCTTTGAGTAGAAGAAGTGGCAGAGGAAGGGAAATCTCGGATGTGTTCACGTGTGCCCCTGTGGTCCTGCTCCAACATGGAGAAAGGTCATGTTTGCAACTTGAGATCACGTATGCTTTACCTTGAGATCAATGGACAAAAACAGCATAGCCAGAAAACCCTTGCTTCAAGCGGATAATAGTTCTTATGATATTGATGGCAACCTTAAGAATATCACCAAATAGCAAGACTTAATTTCTATGTCACAGAATTCTGTTGCAGCCCAGGCTTAGGAGAAATGGTGCTCATATTTATAAGTAGCAAAGTAGATATGTAAGACTCCATGGCCACTTCAGATACTGTATTTTTATTTTCCTATCATGTAGTGGCTATTCTCCTTACACATCCTATAGTCACTATTGTGAACCTCAGTGAAGACCTAAATGCTTTAGAAGCTCTGGGCCTTGCCAAGTGGGTTTAATGAAACTAGAAAAAAGCCCTGAAAGTAAAACAAAGCAAACAAATGTCAATTTTACAGGCCCTGGAACTGATTGCAGACCAAATTTGCATAATTAAAATAAAATAGGAATAATTCATTATGCAACTAACTTGCTCAGTTTGAATAGACAGGATTTTTTTCCCCCTAGACTCTAATTAGAAAATTCAGAGATGGTCATAATAAATTTTGAAAGAGCTCATGTTTGTTCTAATGCATGCCAGTTGGGGGCATTTTTAAGGGAAGATTTGCTAGGAAGAGTATTTAAAGAACTCAGCGTGTCACACCGAGAACAGTCACTGGTGGGGATCACACACTTGACATGAACTTGCTTTTCTCTGATTTAGTCTTTCTAGAGCCAGTCTATGAACTTCTCGAATTTCAAGGCGGAATATAATCCTAAGCAAAACATAGCAATGGTTAGATAGCATCATGGACTCAATGGACATGAATTTAAGCAAACTCTGAAAGATAGAGGAGGACAGAGGAGCCTGGTGTGCTGCAACTTATCAACTGAACAACAACAAAAACACAGCAATAGCAACACAAATTTTATCTGATAACATTATTTCATGCACTTCATTTAAATAGCATCAGTAACATTCACTTCAATTCTGGTTTTCCATGTTGCTGCTGCTGCTGCTACTGCATCGCTTCAGTCGTGTCCAACTCTGTGCGACCCCATAGACGGCAGCCCACCAGGCTCCCCCATCCCTGGGATTCTCCAGGCAAGAACACTGGAGTGGGTTGCCATTTCCTTCTCCAGTGCATGAAAGTGAAAAGTGAAAGGGAAGTCTCTCAGTCGTGTCCGACTCTTAGCGACCCCATGGACTATAGCCCACCAGACTCCTCCATCCATGGGATTTTCCAGGCAAGAGTACTGGAGTGGGAAGCCATTGACTTCTCCGTGGTTTTCCATAGACCACAATAAAAGGTTAAAGGCTGGGTCTAATTGGCATAAACACTGTGGGAAGATGAATCATCTGATTTAGGTTAAAAACCATCTATCCGGTTTTATCCTTATTGAACACTTACATTGATCCTTGTGAAATCTTCCCTGAACTGCTTTGTGCTAGAATTGCTCTGGTGGGCAATTCCAAAACCATTTTCAACAAGAGAGTCAGTCTTTAAAATTTATCAACACCCCATTTTCAGACTGCTTCATGTAAAATCACTTTCTGATGCTTTTATCCCTAGGTGACTCAGAGAGCTTCTCATTTGAGTTACAATTTTACATTTTCTGCACCTTGCTCCCCCTACCATTGAGAAGATGTCTCTGCTCCCTAAAATAAAAATAAATACCACAATTCAAGGCATTCTATGCTTTTTCTGTAAAATTAGTGCCCTGCCCGGGCGCTCCTTGGTCAAAATGTGAGGCAAGCTAGATAATAAACCTTTCTATCACTACTATGCCCATCAACATCAATAAGCCCACTCTGTAATCTGTAATCTTTCTGAATTCTTTAATGTAGCTAGGCTCACATCCTGACCACGTGAACAAACATTCACTGTAAGGGTCACTGCCAATCTTTCTTGATCTATGTTACCAAGGCTGATCACATTTCCCATCACTGTCACTTTTATTTGTCCATTTATTCTACAAATATCTATCATAAATCTTGTTTTCAGACTGTGTGATTAACAGAGAAATATGAAAAGGATGCACTTCTTAAGCTTGGACTATCATATTCCAGAGGCAGACACTGACATGCAAACAAATAGATTTAATATGTGACAAGTGG
Source organism: Tragelaphus eurycerus (assembly GCA_935064755.1). Lineage (NCBI taxonomy): Eukaryota > Metazoa > Chordata > Mammalia > Artiodactyla > Bovidae > Tragelaphus > Tragelaphus eurycerus. Next base: position 24,523,391 of record CAKXYN010000023.1, read on the forward strand.
AGTGTAGCCAGGCTACAGTCCCACCAGGCTCCCCTGTTCATGGCATTTCCCAGGCTAGAATACTGGAGTGGGTTGCCATTTCCTCCTCCAGAGGATCTTCCCAACCGAGGGAATGGACCCAGGTCTCCCACATTGCAGGCAGATTCTTTACCATCTGAGCCACCAGGGAATATAAATATACTTATGTGTATATATACCTACCATATCCACTGTTAAGAATGTGCGTTTTCAGCTCTGAACTAAACTCCTAAATTTTGTCACCTACAAAACTGTACCTACTTCAAAAAGGTTTTCGAGGGAAATAAAGAACATAAGGTATATAAGGCCCTGTGTCTGGCCTATAGTTGATGATCAGTAAATGCCAGCTATTGTGACCAGTCACCTGATAGCTTCCCTCGTGGCTCAGTTGGTAAAGGATCCATCTGCAATGCGGGAAACCTGGGTTCGATCCATGCATTGAGAAGATCCCCTGCAGAAGGGAAAGGCTACCCACTCCAGGATTCTGGCCTGGAGAATTCCATGGACTGTATAGTGCATGGGGTCTATACAAAGAGTCAGACACGACTGAGTGACTTTCACTTTCACTATGACCGATCACCAGCAGTTGTCTAGGTTTCCTGAGATGGGCACTCTTCCCTCATCACTTTGGGACTCAAAATTCCTTCAGTTGGCTTGAGAAAGTATTTTGCGTGAGGCAAGACACTGGTGTATCAACACCTCCGTGGCTGCACCACCACCATCTGGGGGTGGGCCTGGCCCTGCTGCTGTCCCCCAGGGTCATCAGTCTGGAGGAACGGACATGGGGTGGAAGAGAGCAAAGGCCAAACTTCAGACCCCAGCATCTCTGTGTAACCTCACCACACCATCCCAGTGTAACGGCAGCCTCCTTACTTCCTCCTTCTGCAAATCAATCTTTCTGCCAAGTCCTAACTCAGAATCATACAGCACAGAACATTCTAGAAAAGAAAGATCCAGTTTGACCAAGTTGATACAGTTGAAAAAACAACAGTCTATTTGCCATTGACTTGCCATTTGATACACCTCTCAGATCATATTTAACTTCCAAATAAAGACTGGAAAATATCATGCTTCTACCTAACATGATACAATCATGCCTTCAGATCAGATCAGTCGCTCAGTCGTGTCCGACTCTTTGCGACCCCATGAACTGCAGCACACCAGGCCTCCCTATCCATCACCAGCTCTCGGAGGTCACTCAGACTCACATTCATCGAGTCAGTGATGCCTTAATTATGTCACTGAAAATATGGAGCACCGCCCCCCACCATGCTGGACCTGGTGAAATGGGCTCACCTGGCCACGTGTGAGACTGTTTAACCGTCTGAAAAACAAAAAACTCAACACTGAAGCTCATGATTTGTTTAAAGATGAGAGTCTGAGTCTGCCTGGAGATCTTTCAATGTTAAATTATTTTCAATCCACATATTGTTCTTGGTGCTGGGTCCTTGGGTTCTTGAAGTATAGGAAGAGGTCTCTGACTGTTGAGGAACAAGTCAACCCTTCTAACAGGATGCATGCATCTCAAAGATCTGATGTAACCTTTCAAGTCTTACAGCTGGGGTGAATGACAGGCCGGTAGAGTAAACAACCCCTGGGGAGGTTAACAGACACCTGTCTGGTGACTTCAATAGCACTCTCACCCCCAGAACTTAAGGACCTAAACCACCATGTTAATAAAAATGAAATTTTAAATCACATACATGAGCCTTTAAAAACCAAGGCACATAATACCACAGCCCGATTTTGAAGGAGAACAGAAGTGAACAAATGTTACATGGCCAGTGTTAACAAACATAGATTAGGAGGTCGTTCTAGGGACAAGGGCTTCCCAGGTGGAACTAGTGATTAAGAATTCGACTGCTAACGCAGGAGTTGCAGGAGACGGGGGTTCAATCCCTGGGCCGGAAAGAGCCCCTAGAGAAGGAAATGGCAACCCATTCCAGTGTTCTTGCCTGGAGAATCCCACGGACAGAGGAGCCTGAAGGGCTACAGTCCATGAGGTCACGAAGAGTCTGGCACAACTGAGTGACTGGGCGTGCACACGTACACATACACACACACACACACACACACACAAATGAATTAGAGACAAGGAAGCTGGGATATGAACCAACAGGAAGAGTTGATGAGGGGTGAAGAGAGAGAAGAAAGGAAAAAAGACTTTGCAGCTTTCCAAAGGAAGTTCTTATTTGCTGTAACTATTTCTATAGCTGCTACATTTCCGCTGTGTTGTGATTATTTATAGATGTCAAAAGAGTCTTTCTCATGGGTAGGTTCCAATTAAAATCTGGCAGCAATTCATCAGGGCTGTGAAGACAGCGCCGTAGCTGTTGTTAGCGTTGTCACATAACTCGTGCAACCTGGCTCCAGTTTCCCAAATCGGCTTCTTGTTTTCAGTGACAAAGAAATCTGAGGAGCCCTTTCTCTCTAAGGCGAGTGGTAAAAGGACTTGGCTCTGGGTCTCATAATCCTGGTGCAGTTCTGCTGGAGGTTTTGACCACTGGCTCCTCCGTGGCTCAGGTTCCGTAAACAGAACGTTCTCTCTCCATATTATGTTCCTTCTTTTTTGAGCAAAAAGTATTTTCAGTGGAATGTGAATTTCCTCTCAGCTCCTCACAGTTCAATGATGCCTGGCAACATCAAAGAACCGAGGCGACAAAATGGGATGCTTTCTGAACACCAAGATGCTGGGTCCTTCAGTCTCTTTCAAGAAATAATGGTGTCAGCAACACCTCTCAGCTGACATTAGCATCATCACAAACAGCCCCGCCGAGCTGGAAAGAAAGCTGGGTTGTTAAAGCATGGGCATAGATGCCATCTGCAAACCAGAAATGCATCCAGCATTTGGAGACATTAAGATGGCCTGTTCTTTGCTAATGATTAACTACATCTCTGGTATTTGGGAGAAGGGAGCAGTGAAGAAAAAACTGAAAATTTATCATTGCTTGGGAAGAAATAATTGTTGAAATTACAAAGCGCTGCCATATAAAATACCATTCCACAAATATGACCCCTAAACTGTGCGACTTAGGAATGTCACAGGCGGTCAATCTTTTAAGTGTGTGAACAGAAATGAAGTAACACGCATCCTAGGGACCTGGAAAATGCTTCTTCCATGCCCATCCACAGACTGAACTCTTGTCCCTTGTCACTTGAAGTGCCTCCACCAGCTTGTCCTGGCCCCAAAGAGCCTGAAGAAGTCACTGGATGTGACTGTGGGCAAAAAAAAGAAGAAGGGAAGGAAGGAGGAAGGCAAGAGAGAGTTCACGTGTGATGGGGCAGTTCACATTGCTCAGCAGAGGGGCCCCGAATCCACCCACACTTTGGCAGGGGACCCTATTGTTCTGGCCAGGTGAGTTAGTCCCCATTAAGATATTAATGAAGATATTAATTAAGATGTAAGATATTAACTTACACAAGCAGACCTGAGTCAGCGTTGTCCTGACAAAGTAGGTGCTGACACAAGAAGAGAGAATCCATCTTAGAAAAAGAAATCCACACCTTCAACAGATCAGTGATTCTCTCCTGGGGGAGATTTGGTCTCCTTTTTGGGGACACTTGGCGAGGTCTGGGGGTAGTTCTGCTGTCACCGCTGGGGTGTGAGGATGCTCCTGGCATCTGGTGGACAGAGGTCAGGGATGCTGCTAAGATCTTATGATGCTCAGAAGAGTCCTCTCTCTCTCCCGCCTCCCCGCTCCCCACCCCACTCAACAAAGATTCAATTGTCTCAAAATGTTGATTAGCACCCTGAACAAGAAACCCTGTGCTACATTAGATATGGCTCCAAATGTTTTTCCCCTTCTTCCATCAAGAGATGGAGAGCTTCCCACGGTGGCCAGCCTGGACCAATCGCAGGCAGTGGAAGTGATGTTCACGTTCCTGAGCTGAGGTCCCAGGAGGCCTTTTAGCTTCTGCCCCTTCTCCCTGAGACCACTTGCTAGGTTATCTCGGGATGTTGCCCTGAGACCATCATGGTTGGAAGAAGCCCAAGATGAAAGATCAAATAGATAGATAGAAAGACTGTCCTGGTTGCACCCAGGAGGTCATCAGAAGAGCCCCAGGCATCCCACAGCCACTGCATAGCATGGTGAGAAAGGGTAACCAGTTGTTTTACGTCCCTAGGGTCTGGCTGATATGCCACGCAGCTCTTGGTAACTAACTGGGATGGGGGATGCACAAAGCTTACTTTCCCCGGCGTTCTCCAAGCCACAGTCCACCAGATCTTTACCATAAACCTGCCGAAAGTGATCCCAGAGAGGACAGCAGCTAAAACTCCTTTGTCTTCAGTGATGAAACCAAACCAATGAAATTCTGGGGGAAATACGCACCACTGGCGCAGACTTTCTAACTACCACTGGGTCCTGCTCTCCCATTTCAATCAAGTCAGCACCAGTTGGGGTATGCTGAGGGGAGAGAAGAGGTAGGAAAACAATAGCATGGAATTGAGATCTCCGTTAAACCATGATGTGGTTACACCCATCCTATATTCTACGTGTGGCTGTCTGGAAAACTCCACAAGAGGTTGGTATTCTGTTCACACACCAGGAGAATGGGGACTGCACACCTCAGGACGTCTCTGCGGTCACTCACCCCCAGGTAAACCCAACACTCAGCAGGATGCCAAGGACCAGAAGGATGCAGTGTGAGGGGGAGCTGGGGCTGGAGAGGGCAGAGCCCGGCCAGCCTTCCACACTCTGTGGTTGGAGAATCACAGCCACTGACGATGCTCCCCTCTATCCTCAACCCACTTATCTCCCCTGCCTGCATCCTGAGCCATCGGGTCTGCTTGCCCCAAGTCAGGCAGCCTGAGGAATCAGACTGCAGGCTTCCCACCACCCCCAAGCTATCCCAAGCTCCAGACACTGTTCTCTGTGCCCAGAAGCAGGGCACAGGAGGAGCTGTGAGTCAGGAGCTTCATCATTCCATGGGCATCTTTGGGAGCTTGGGTCTGCAGTGAAGAACGAGGAGTTCAGCTTTGGGGAGAACTCACAGTGTGGAGCCTCTGCAGGGAACAGGGCTGATTGTGGTCCACATGGTCCTCTTGGGGCCACCCCTGCTCTGTGCTCTGGGTCTGGTGGAGGAGACCTGGGAGCCCTAGTCCTCCCCAGAGCTGAGGAGGGGGCCAGGAGAGGCAGGAAGGAGGGTCGCTGCTGTGGAGCAGGGGCAGATGGACCACATCTTTGAGGGAATGAGAGCTGCAGGCAAATCTCCTCCTGATCTTGTCTGGTGCCTGATATCAGATGGCTTTCAGTTTCCTCAGGCTTCTGGACCTTGCTGTACTGGTTACATACTGGAATTGCCTGGACCTGCTACAGAGAGTGAAATAGAAGTTGCCAGGGGAGGGATCCTGGCATCAGTAGCTCCTAATGTGCAGGTATTAGTTTTTTTGTTGGAGGGAAGCTACCATTCTTTCCTTCTTCTGGGCTGAGGCTCTTGCCTTCTTCAGCCCCTGGACAGCTCACCATGGGCTCCACCCTTAAGTTAGCACCAAAGAAACTCACAAGCGTCAGCGCCCTCTGGTGTCAGTCATGACACTGTTCTGTTCAGAAGGAATACTTCTCATGCAGGTCACAGTTATTGAAGAAAAATTAGAAGATAAAGATACACAGAAGAAAAAATAATACACAAATAACCTGAATTGCTGAATGTTAATGATGTAGATATATTCACAGAATTTTTTGATAGATTTTCTTCTTTAGAAAAATTTAACTAGTTATATTGTCTTCTTAACCTTTTACTTAATAAACTATGAATGCATTTTGAGGCAAATAAATTTACCATTCTATACCATTTTAATTGCTCATACAATGGAACGGTATTTCAAGGCAGTAATAGTAAAACTATGTGGCATTTAGTGAGCACACAGTGCATGCCAGGAACCATGTGATGTACTTGACATCACTAATCTCATATTTATAACACCCCTATAAAGTAGGGATCATAATTATTCTCATTCTATACAGGAAGATATTGATGTCAAAGAGGACTGATGATTTTTCCAAGTGGTGGAACCAGAATCAGACATAAACATTTCACTCTATTGCCATTGTTATTTGTTGTTTCCTTTGGGGATCATAAACTGTACTGTGTAACACAAACATATACACACACACACACACACACACACACACACACACACACACACACACGCACTCGTGTGGTCTTGGGTCATTCCTTACTCCTTATGCTAGGTCCCTGTATGAGTTCACAAATTAAGCGGTATGCATTTTAATGATCTATCACAAAATTTTTCTCCATAGATAGCCAAATATATTTTCTCTGTGTTTGCTTACACTGCTTGAACAAGCGTGTTTGTTTTAATCTATTCCAAATTCAGCAGAACTTTAGCAAACCAACCCGCCCCTCCCCAATCCCTACCTCATGTCTGGTCTGCTATAGAATTGGATGCTGTTAAGTCCAATAAATGGTAGTTACTATTATCAATGATTCAGAAAACACAGCTTCTCTATCACATGATGGCATGGAATCCAGTCCTGGTGTGTTGAGAGATTCATACACCCTAGTCAAAGAAACTAACAAACGTAACTGATTGCTGCTGGTTACACAGGGTTTTGAATCAGCATTTTAAAAACTGGAATTAGGTCTACATAATGCAAACGTGTTTCGACGCAGCTGCCATTTCAGATTCAGATGATGGAACGTGGTCCAGAGAAAGGAGCACACGCGTTACGTTTGTTCAACAGTGTTGGGCTAAGGCCACTTGCGATGCTATTTCCTGGGGCAGGAATCTGCTGCCAGTTCACATCAGAACACACAGAGAGCATGACGGGGCGATGACCTTTCTGACTGTCCAAGATTCTTCCTTCCTCTCCTCCCCTCCCTATTTTCCTCGCACTGGCTGACAAAATTACACCCACATCTTCAAAGGAGCACAGACAATTTAGCAAAGAGGTTCTTGTCCAAGAATCACTGACCCTCCAATATCAGAAATTTCCAAGACAGAAAAGAACAGGCCTTTTCAGTAGGAACTAGAATGGTCTGTAGCATTTCATAGGTGCTAGAATAAGCAATCCATTTGATGTCCTTATAATAAGAAGCGCCCTTCTCTCACTCCCCTCAGATATGAATTATTAAAGTCTCTTATTGTTGCTCTGTAAGTCCTGTATATAATGCAGAACTCATCTGGATAAAAAGGGGAGAAAGAAGCTGGAAGCAGCAGAAACAATAATAATAACGCACCTGGAGCTTATGACTCCCACCAACAGTAAAAATCATTTCTTGCACTTTCATACAAAAATGTTTTTCCCCATTTCATTTCCATCTTGGGCACAAGGTAATTACTCTTCGGAGATACCTCGGGAGCGGCTATGAGAATGTCTGATAATTTTTAGTGTATTTGCCTCTACATATTCTTTCTGACACTTTCTCATGCACACCTGCCATGAAACCTCGGCCGAGGATGACTTCATCAAATATTAAATACCATTTTCCGCCTTCACCAAGTGTTGGTCCTACACAAAACCCTCAAATGGTGGGAGCGTCCAGGAGGGCAGCCCGACTCTATCTGAGCCACAAAGGGCTCCTTGTGAAAGTCACCCTGTCGGTATTCTTCCGGTCCCCCGTGAGCTCTGCCTGCAGCCTGTGCAATCTGAACAATTGCTACAATAGCATCTCTAATAAGGGTCTTCACGGACACTTGAGACAATACATTTGTGGATTAGAGACAATCTGCAAGGCTTATAAAACTTGTCCACCAGTCAACAGTAATTCAAAATGAGAGGGAAAAGGAGGGAGTGTGTGTCATAGCCTTCTATTCCTTTCCCCCAAATCCATTCCTTTGCTTTGATGGGCATAATGGAGGTGCAAGACTTTGACCTAGTTTACATTGACTTTGGACGTCTCCCCTTCTGTAATTTTTCAATTCCCTTGAAAACTCTCAGGGACCATTGGGTTCTCTACTAGTGCCACCTGCTGGTCTGCATATTCTGGTTCTGGTTTGTAAGCTTCAATACACGGAAGAAAACTCAGACTTCTCTAAGTTACAGATTTTTAAAGTAATAAAAAAAAAAAATCTTCACCCAGAGATTTTGTTAAAAGAATTTTGCTTCACAGGCACCTGATATTTGTCATATTTCCATTTTACTTAACTCCTAAAGCAATAATTACCAGTCATTCATATGTCTATTCATGTCTGTGTTATAGCACTTTGTATTGTATATTATTATAATGTATTAAGGCTGACAAGTTGACTTTTTATTTTCCTTGATATTTTGGAAAGTTAAGGTTACTGTGTAATTATATAATCTCTAAGAAGTGAAGAAGTGAAGTGAAGTCGCTCAGTCGTGTCCAACTCTTTGCGACCCCATGGACTGTAGCCTACCAGGCTCCTCCATCCATGGGATTCTCCAGGCAAGAATCCTGGAGTGGGTTACCATTTCCTTCTCCAGGGGATCTTCCCGACCCAGGGATCAAACCCGGGTTTCCCACATTAGAGGCAGACACTTTAACCTCTGAGTCACCAGGGAAGCAAGTGTCAAATCTACAGGGTAAAAAAAATTTGATTATATGGACATTTCATATGCGACTTAGATGAATTCTCCTCAACGTCAGAAAATAAGTTACATTTATTTCAGACACAATTAAACAGGTGGATTTTGAACAAGTGAGTCTTGTTTCCAAGTATTTAGTCATAGAGATACTTACATAGTAGTATACGTATATTAATCATATATAGTTATCAGTGGGGCTTCCCTGGTGGCTTCGTGGTAATGAATCCGCCTGCCAGTGCAGGAAACTCAAGTTCGATCCCTGAGTGGGAAAGATTCCCTGGCAAAGGAAATGGCAACCCACTCCAGTATTCTTGCCTGGGAAATCCCATGGACAGAGGAGCCTGGCGGGCTACAGTCCATGGGGACACAGAAGAGTCGGACATGACTTAGCGACTAAACAACAACATAGTTATCGAAAATTTTTTCCCTTGGTTGTCTGTAGTCTATAATTGTGGCTTTCTGATATTTCAAATGTTTCTGATATTTCATGACTTTTAAGTACTGTATCGTTTCATATACATTCCTCCCCACTAAGTGAAATCCAGGTGGCTTTCCCTCAAAGGGTGTCTCTCCCCCTTTGCACTTGCTTCCCAGCCCGGAGAGGCGCCCAGTGGTCTGCCAGCTGTGCTTTGGCGCGTGCACCAGCCCCATGGAAAGCCGAGCCCTGGCACGCGCCCTCCCGCTTCCCTGCTCATTGCTGAGATATAATTTATGTTGACTCAGCTCTTCACCAATTGCCATCTGTCAGCTCTGCCCTCTCTCCTCCCTTACCTCCTCCCTTCACTGCATTTGGCTGAACTGGCAGAAGCGCAGGATCTGGCTGAGAGCAAAGGCTCTCCATCAGTAGTAAAGATCCCATTTAAAATTAACACCTCATTCATGAACGGCCTTCCCTCAGTCTTGACGATAGCAATATTGTCATCTGGCTTCTCAGCGTCCTCCGCTACCCAGGAAACAGAGTGTCAGTGCCTACTGACCTCTCTGCCTTCTGGGCCCCAACTGAGATGCACTTTGCATCTGTATCTTCAGAACAATCCATCTTTGTTGGTGTCCTGTGATCTTGCTTCAGGTTTCCAGGAGCCTGTTATTTGGAACATTCACAGTGATGGCACCCAGATGCCTGCTGCTTCTTGTCCCTGGAGCACAGATCAGTTTTGCTGAAGATTTCTGCCCCAAAGGGACTGTCACCATAGTCTTTACATAGATCTGGACAAATCTTTCTATAGCTGTGGAATATGTTAGTCGCTCAGTCATGTCTGTCTCTTTGCGACTCCATGGACTATAGCCCGCCAGGCTCCTCTGTCCGTGGGATTCTCCAGGCAAGAATACTGGAGTGAGTTGCCATTCCCTTCTTCAGGGGATCTTTCCGGCCCAGGGATAAAATCTGGGTCTCTTGCATAGCAGGCAGATTCTTTGCTGTCTGAGCCACCAGGGAAGCCCAATGGAATACAGGGGAAGTTATTTAATGCTAATTAAAAAGTAGACAAGCATCATTTAATTAATAAGAATATAAAGCATGATGAAAAGCTATAAATTTCATCTAAAATTAAGCATAAGTTAAAAAAAAAAACTTAAATGTTTTTAGAGGTGCTTTCCCTAGGCCAAGATTTCTCAACCTCAACACTACTGATATTTTGGGGCCAAATAATTCTGTTGGAGGTGGGACACATGCTGTGCATTGTGGGAAGTTTAGCAGCATCCCTGAATGCCAGGAATACTTCTGTCTTCTGTGTGTGACAAACAAGATCTCTAGACATTGCCGTGAGTCCCTTGAGGGACACGCCTAATCCCCTGTTGAGAATCATAGCCATTACACATGAACATTAATGAAAGAAAACTCTAAGACATGTGCCAGAAATCCAGGTGGGTTCACTTAGGTTGCAAACAACCTCCCTGTAAGAGAAATGTCAAAGCAATTGAAACACGACACAAAAACTTACACCTCAGAACTGGACAGGAAGATGAAAATATTTCTTCCAACAATGGAGAGCTGAGATATAACTCACTATCACAGACTCTGGACATTCTCCTAGCACAGTTTGGGGCATGAACACAGAACTCAACAGGCAAATCTTCTAACATACACATTTCCAAGTACCTTGTTCTTATTTTATAGGAAATCAGGAACCGGGGGAAACTTGTAATGGGTCACTGTTGGTAGCTGTTATCAGAACCACTGATCTACTGGGCAGATTCTAAGAGTTAAAAGGAGGGAAAAACGTCTCCAGTGGGCTGTGCTCTCAGGTTCAGTGACCTCCTGGTCGCCTACCCCCTGGCTGGGGGCGCCCTTCCTCCATATTCAGAGCCAGCACCTGGGGGCTCTGTGACCCTGCTTTAGTCACCCCATCTCCACCTCTTCTCTTCTGCCTCCCTGTCCCACTTTGAAGGACCTTTGTGATTACACTGGGTTTACCAGGATAATCCAGCATAATCTTCCTTTCTTACCATTATTTGACCAGAAACTTTAATTCCATCTGCCACCTTAATTCCCCTCTTCCATGTAGTCTAACATATTCACAGTTTCTGAGGATCAGAATGTGGATATCCATCTTTTGGGGGCCATTATCCTGCCTACCCAGGTGGCTCGGTGGTAAAGAACCTGCCTGCCAATGCAGGAGACTGAGGAGACACAGTTTCGCTCCCTGGGTCAGGAAGATCCCCTGGAGTAGGAAATGGCAACCCACTCCAGTATTCTAGCCTGGGAAATCCCATGAACAGAGGAGCCTGGCAGACTACAGTCCAGGGGGTCGCAAAGAGTTGGGACAGGACTGAAGTGACTGATCATACACACACATCCTGCCTACCACGTGCTGAGCTTAGTCGCTCAGTCCTGCCCGACTCTTTGTGACCCCATAGACTATGTAGCCTGCCAGGCTCCTCTGTCCATGGGGAGTCTCCAGGCAAGAATCCTGGAGTGGTTTGCTATGCTCTCTTCCGGGGCATTCCCAACCCAAGACTCACAGATGCCTGCTCAAGTCAGTGGACAGAAGTTTTGAGAAGTGAGGTATTTGCAGAGTCTCAATGTCTCTCCAAAAGAGGTTTATTGACTACAAAGAGATAAATGATAACTTCGCACTGGAGACCCACAGATGACACCACCTTTATCAAGTGATCAAGGGTAACATCACCACCAATGTAAGACCTGTCAGCATGGTGTGCCCTTGTTATAGTACACTGAGATAAGTACATCACTCCTGGAGTGTTTGCTAAAAATACATAGACTCAATCTAAAGAGAAAACACCTGATAAACCTAAATTGAGGGACCATCTGCAAAAATCAGTACCTTCAAGTGTCAGTGTTATCAAAGACCAAGACGGAGGAGTTCTCACAGACTGCAGAGGCTCAGGCAACATGACAATTATAAAAATATGAGGTGGGATCCTGGAACGGGAAAAGAACATCGCTGATAAGGTCTGGTGACATCCAAATGACGCCTGCAGTTTAGTGGACAATAATGTGCAAATGTGAATTCTTAGTTTTGGCGATCAGACTGTTTTACACACAGTGTGAACAGTAGAGGAAGCACTGCGAGAGGTATGCAGGCTCCCTCTGTGTTGTTCTTTCAACTTTTCTGTGAATCTAAAATGATTTCAAAATCAAATTTAAAAGACAAAAAAAAAAAAATTGCCAAAAGATCTAGTGGGGAAGGAGAATTTCCAGAAAGACATAGAAACTATGTTAAAAAAAATAAAATAAAGAGAAGAGAAGAAGAACCTAGTGGAAATGTCAGAACCAAAGATATGGATACCTGGGTCTTAGGCAACAGAAATGCTGATCTGATTGCCATGAGGCAGGGTGCAGGCAGTTGGAGGGGTGTCTGTGTGTGTAATTTCCCATGTAATGTGCTGCTGCTGCTGCTAAGTCACTTCAGTCGTGTCCGACCTCTGTGCGACCCCATAGACGGCAGCCCATCAGGCTTCCCCGTCCCTGGGATTCTCCAGGCAAGAACACTGGAGTGGGTTGCCATTTCCTTCTCCGATGCATGAAAGTGAAAGATGAAAGTGAAGTCGCTCAGTCGTGTCCGACTCTGTGCGACCCCATGGACTGCAGCCCACCAGGCTCCTCCGTCCCTGGGATTTTCCAGGCAAAAGTACTGGAGTGGGGTGCCAGAATTACAGCCAAAGATGGGAACCCCTGGGGTAGCCTAGTCAAATTATTAATAGTATTAAAATATGAGAAAACTGTGGGCTTCCCAGGTGGCGCTAGTGGTAGAGAACCTGCCTGCCAATGCAGGAGACATAAGAGACCCAGGTTCGATCCCTGGGTCAGGAAGATCCCCCAGAGGAGGGCATGGCAACCCACTCCAGTATTCTTGCCTAGAGAATCCCATGGACAGAGGAGTCTAGCAGACTACAATCCACAGGGTCGCAGAGTCGGACACTGAAGTGACTTAGCACACATGCACGCATGAGGAAACTATATACTGCGTGTCATGGGTCCCAAGACAGGTGGAGTAACTAATGAGCATCACTCACATTTCACGGGAGGGGACAGTGTTAGCTGTTTTGTGTACATCTTCTCCTATGGTCCTGATGACAAATCCAAGAGCTGAGTATCTCCTTAGACTGCTGAGAGAATTTGAGGCTTAGAGAGTTTTTACCCCAAGAGATAATTCACCCCAACATCACACGGCCAGGAAACAGCTGTCATCCAAACCCAGTTCAGTTCTGACACATCCTGATCTGAATCTTGTCTTTCTTTTCATTGAAATAGGAGATAAATGATAACCCTCCTTCTCTCTACCGTAGAACATGTCTGAATGTAAATGATAATGCCCCCAAAAGGACCTTGAAAGACATGATATAAATTGTTTTTTCCACTGTTATCACCAATGGAGGTAGTTTTAACAAAAAGAAAGTTCTCTAGTATAAATGGGGCATTGAAAAATTACCATGTGGGGTTTCCTGAATCTCTTTTCTACATTACGACAGTACTGAATATATGAAAATATCATTTCCCCCAATTCCTGTCAATTGGCCTATTTAACTTTATCTTTTTTTTTTTTAAAGACAAATGGGCTTTTGCTTTTCATGTATTTCAGACTTGTTCCCTTTTTGGCACCTCTGATCCTGGGACCTGGTGAAGCTGTTTTAAGTGGTTATGGTCTGCACCATGCAAAGCTGCTGACAATTCACCAAACTGTGAGAAGGCACATCCCTCCACAGCCGGCTGGTAGTTCTAGTTCAATGAACACAAAGGTCAATTTTATTACCAACGTTTCTGCGTGTATTTCAGCCATTGGACACCAAAAGGCGAAGGAAAAAGCCCCTCCACTCAGTTCAGGAACAAACCTTCCCCTGCACTGGGCCCTAGAGGGCAGGCCTGGGCTGTCACTGGGAGCCCGGAGCTGCCCAGGAGCAGGGTGTCCACCAGCCCACCCTCCGCTTCTCTGGGCAGAACCATCTCTCATGGGGCAACCCAGAGCTGTGGGAAAGTTTCTGCTGACTGAAGCAAAGATGCTGATTCAGAATTTTAAATAAGAGATAGCCTTAATGAAATAAAGAGTCTAAGTTTCTAGAACAGGAGTCAGCAAAAATTTTGTGAAAGCCCAGAGAGTAAATACTATAGGCTTATTGGGCTCTGGGGTGTCTGTCTCAGTGACTCAGCTTCACCAAGCAACAAACCAGGACCCTTAGACAAACAAATGTAAACAAATGGGCATGGCTGGGTGCCAATAAAACTTTATTTACAAAAACAGGGGATAGGTTGGATCTAGTTTGCTGGCTGCAATTAAGCAATGCCTGTTCTAGAACACTACTGCTGCTGCTGCTAAGTTGCTTCAGTTGTGTCTGACTCTGTGCGACCCCATAGACGGCAGCCCACCAGGCTCCCCCATCCCTGGGATTCTCCAGGCAAGAACACTGGAGTGGGTTGCCATTTCCTTCTCCAATGCATGAAAGTGAAAAGTGAAAGTGAAGTCGCTCAGTCGTGTCCGACTCTTAGCAACCCCATGGACTGCAGCCTACCAGGCTCCTCCATCCATGGGATTTTCCAGGCAAGAGCACTGGAATGGGTTGCCATTGCCTTCTCTGGTTCTAGAACACTGCTGCTGCTGCTGCTAAGTCGCTTCAGTCGTGTCCGACTCTGTGCGACCCCATAGACGGAAGCCCACCAGGCTCCCCTGTCCCTGGGATTCTCCAGGCAAGAATACTGGAGTGGGTTGCCATTTCCTTCCCCAATGTATGAAAGTGAAAAGTGAAAGTGAAGTCACTCAGTCGTGTCCGACTCTTAGCGACCCCATGGACTGCAGCCTACCAGGCTCCTCCGTCCATGGGATTTTTCAGGCAAAAGTACTGGGGTGGGGTGCCATTGCCTTCCCCGTCTAGAACACTAGCAGAATGTATATACGTATGTTTGCCTCTAATTTAAGATACCCAGGAACTGTTAACTCAGTGATTCATACTATACACTCCTACCTAGAGCACAAACACAGTCCCCATACTCAAGTGCTAGAATTCATACATGGAAGGACAAGAGATTGGTTTATATATTTAATTTCATGCTAGATACCAGAGCTAATAATTCCTAAATGAAGAACTGCAGACAGAGTCTGAATGTGTCTGTCAGTAGGACATGAGCCATCTTCGTTGGCACCTAATACATTCTGCATGGAGAACAGCTAGGACCTGACTGCTTTTGCGAAATGTAATAAGGTTCAAAGATCAAAGAACTATATTCTGATGCCTGTACATAATAATACATTTGGGGAAAAAGCTAGATTGTAGAATCAATAGCAATCAGATGGTCCTGCAACATGGTATTCCTGGGAGATTAAAAAAAAAAAAGTAAAATATACAGAAGACTAAGTTCATAGCAGTTTTTAAAAACACACAATCTGAATTTCAAAATGTAGCTATGCTTATTGATTTTTACAAAATAACTATGCCGTATAACGCTGCATTTTAACAACAAGCCCTGGTGATTGATTCTCCCTCTGCATTGAAATGATGGCTACTTGAATCAAACAGTAACTAACAGCCAGTAGATGGCATCTAACTGCCAGAGCAAGGTTCTAGACTGACACCTATTTTTAACATCAGATTTTCTGATTTATGAGGGCTTACCTCCTGAATATTCATTGGAAGGACTGATGCTGAAGCTGAAGCTCCAATAATTTGGCCACCTGATGCGAAGAGCTGATTCATTGGAAAGGATTCTAATGCTGGTGCTGGGAAAGACTGAAAGTAAAAGACAGAGGATGCAGTAGAGGATGAGATTTTTAGATAGTATCACTGACTCAACGGAGACGAATTTGAGCAAACTACGGGAGATAGTGGAGGATGGAGGAGCCTGCCGTTGACTCCTGTCTGTGGGGTTGCAAAGTCAGACACAGCCTAGCAACTGAGCAACAACCTTCCGATGTTATTCATATTGAACCATTTTGAGCTCTACTCATCACAGTGGAATTTTTAAATCCCCATCCAATAAATTCACTTAAAGAGCTACAGGAGACAAAAAAATTGTTTTCCCTTAATTTGAACCTGATATTTCCAACTGCATTTCCACATAAGAAGCAGATGAAATGTTCTGAATTTTAAAAAGAGATAATTTAAAGACACGAAACACTGCACACAGGCATTTCAAACACACTTAGTTCTTTATGATTGAATAAAGCCGAGTTGCTAATTGCTGGATCAAGCCCAAAAGATATAATTAGTGTAACACCAAACACCCTCCACTTGGATAAATTCCATAGGAGTCAATTGAGTTTAAAAGTTTCACAAATAATTAAATTACTGACTAGGACAGAGCAGAAGGAAAAAGCCAATAGCTTGAATTCTTTTCCTTAGAGCTCAATTTGCTTTTCAGCCGACTGTGTTTAGCTATCTGCAATTGTAACAAACTAAAATCATTAAAGACCCATATATTTTCTTACGCAGCCTGAACAGAACTTTAATGGACTTTCCCACACACAGAAATTATAATACTTTTTAAAAGGAGGCAGGGTTTACAATTGCCCCTGCCATGCATATTGAAGTCAATATCTGAGATTATAAATAATTTGGGGCAAAGAATAAACAGAATGTTTCTTAGGATGTACTTTCTAGGTTGTGACCCACGAATTTTGGTGTTGGAGTTTGAGTTAGATTGATTGCAGAAATAAAACAGCATTCTTGGAAATGGGAAGGACAGAGGTCTATGGGGGGAAAAGAATAATCTAATCAGAGACTTGTTTTTTACTTTAATCACAAGCCATAAAAACTGCCAACTCCCATGTCATGCTGCAGTAAAGGTTACATCAGCACTTCATACAATATTTATGGTGTAAAAGAAGCCCTGCAGTCTGACTCTGACATGACATTAATCTTCCTGCTCTCTCATCTCTTATCCCCCTCCCCGCCACACACACACACACCCCTCCTCTCAGCTAAATGCGTTCCCTGGTGCCATTCTGATCATGCAGATAACTGCCTGTAGAATACGGCTATAACAAGCACGCTCGACCACAAAACGAGTACAGAACCACACTGGATCCTAGGAAGATGCATTTTAAATGCCTTTCAAGTAGGGAGACCAATTATCCTACTTTGTCCCAGACTGAGGGGTTTCCCAGAGGTTGAACTTTTGCATTAAGACTAGTCAAATCCTGGACAAACCTGGACGAGTTGCTGACCCCACTGTTAAGAGGCTATGACTTTAGGATAGGAAGGTTTCTTTCAAAAATATTTCTTACGGTCTAGTCAGGGAGTCCAGCCTGGTCCTCTGTGATAACCAGGAGGGATGGGATGGGGGAGGGGAGACAGGAGGGAGGGAGGGGGGTGTATGTATAATTATAGCTGATGCACATTGTTGTATGGCAGAAACCAACATGACACTGTCAAAATTAAAAAACAGAAAAAATAAAGTATGGGCAAAACACGGCAGGGGCTGTACTGCCTGAAGCTGCTGCTCCCGAGACCAGGGTCAGGATGTCGCGCCCAGAAGAGTCAGGAGCCTCTCTGTGGTGCCAGACTTTCTCCTTCATCTCAGTGCCGTAGGCTTGTCAGTTTAGGGAGGGTGGAACAGGGCTTCGAGAGGGAATGATTCAAGGAATTCAATAGCTACTTGGAACAGCATCTCGAATCGTAGCTCCCGCTGGCACTCTTTTTCTCTGGTATTGCCCGTTCTGTGATGCTCATTGAAAACGCATTTATACGCCAAAGAATAAATGAAAGCAGTGGAAAAGGAGCTCAGTCATGAGGATTCAATCAACATAATTATCAGGCTTCTGCACCAAGCTGCTCTGGAGGTTCAAGGACCATCAGGTGGGATTCCAAACCCCTGCTGCCTGTGACAGTTTCACCAACAGCTCCCTCCAGAATTTGGGGTAAACAAGGGATTTATAAACAGTTACTGAAATGGGGCACAGGGCTATATCATCACCTTAATTCCAATCCTCTAGGCAAAATGATTGATCAATTGAATCCATCAAAGTTATTATACACTGAAGAATCCAAGCTGGCATAGGTCCATTTATTGTGGAGCCACATAAAATGACTTGTTATAACAAATCCCTCTCTGACTGAGGCATCCTCACCTCCACCCTCAGCCTGGCTGACATACTAGGGATCCCGCTTCTGCGTTCTTATGCCCCCTTATCTTTCATCCACCACTCGCCACCCTCAACATCAGCATCCATTCAGGGACTTCTCAGTCAAGCCTGATTGCTTCTCGGGCACGTTCTCATGGCAGCTTTAAGCATCTCTGTTTGTCTCCAGAAGCTGGATTTGTGGAGAGCCGGCCCTGCGCTGCAGTGTGCACACTGTGTAGGGTCCCTGCCAGAGTGGTCCGGATGGTGCATATAAGCAGCAGGTCCTGGCGCCCAGAAATAGGTCCTGTGTGTGTGGCCTGCACACCGAGTCCTGTCCGATTTTTTATGACCTCATGGACTTAGCCCACCAGGCTCTTCTGTCCATGGGACTTTTCAGGCAAGAAAACTGGAGTGGGTTGCCATTCCCTTCTCCAGGGGATGTTCCCCACTCAGGGATTGAACCCGTGTCTCTTGTGTCTCCTGCACTGGAAGGATTCTTTTTCCACTGGAAACCCCAGACAGATTCTTCGTATATGCAAATGTGAGCAATGGGGACCTAGAACCTGCCTCTAGGTTCCCATAAGACAACTCCAACCAAGAAGCCAGCATTTTTTAAAAGTAGACAGGAAAAGGTACAACTTTTCTTTCCTAAGAAAGCCCTTAGGAAAAATGCCTCCTAATCCTTCTGAAGTTTCTACCAGCAGCAGGTCAATAGTGGCTTCTTAAAAAGCTTAAGTAGCTTAAGAAAACACTCTCCTGGAAAGGTAATATGAGTAGCAACTTATTACGTGTACTTATTCCAGAGTTCAACAGGCAGGTAGAACTGATGGCTTCATCCTGACTTTGGGTCCATATGAGGAGGTATTTTATAAACCGTCGCAGCGAACTGCCTGCCAGGGTTTTAGCAACAAAGGTACAAGTGACCGCCTGACAAGCTTATCAAAGGCCGTTCATATCCCTTCTCCTTCGCCTTCTTTCCATGTAACAGGTACAGATGAAACCCTGGGTGATGATTAGTCAGATCCACTTGACCTGCCCTTACTAATCAAGGTCCTTTCCATCGTAGCTGTAAAAAGCTCGCATCCTTGCAGCTGCATGGAGCCTAAAAATGAGCCGGTTGCCCGAGTTGTTTTCCAGGAACTTAGATCAGCTGCATCTAGTTGGAACCTGGCTGGTTTAAGACTGGATGGGACCTGCGGCCCTCCCAACTGGGCATGCGTGAGTGTCCTGTGACCTTTGACCTCCCGAGCACCCAATACCCTGTTTTGAACATGTGGAACTGTGGCTGAGCTGCGCCTGTGCAGAATGAGGTGGATGCACCTGTTTCTCATCACCTTTCCTCCTTTCCCCAAGCTCCCCGTGCCTGGGTCACCAGCTCATCCCATAAATATCCCCATTCCCCCACCTCTAGGAGAACACATCAAAGACTTTCTTCTCTTGATCCTTGGCCGCTTTGTATATAAGCTTTTCTTCTGTTGCAAATTTTGGGGGTTCAGTGGTTTGGTTCGCTGGGCATGGAAGCAAAACGAACCTGGTTCAGTAGTGGGGAGACCCCTGGTCTGGACTTCCTAGCCTATGCTCTCATAGGGACTTCAAACAAACTCACTGTCTAGCTGAGTGTCTTAGCCAAGTCCTCAGCGTGAGGGTAGTGTTTTAAAATGACTCGTAATACTTAGCCATTTTCAACGGAGACAAGTTTTGTATAGACCTGGGGACCCACTCCAGTGTTCTTGCCTGGAGAATCCCAGGGATGGGGGAGCCTGGTGGGCTGCCGTCTATGGGGTCGCACAGAGTCGGACATGACTGAAGTGACTTAGCAGCAGGTACCTGGGGGAAAAAACTTGGCTTTCCTGGGTGGCTCAGCAGTAAAGAATTTGCCAAAAAGGCAGGAGCCATAGGAGACATGGGTTCAATCCCTGGGTGGGGAAGATCCCCTGGAGAAAGAAATGGCAACCCACTCCAGTATTCTTGCCTAGAAAATCCCATGAACAGAGGATCCTGGTGGGCTGCAGTCCATAAGGTCGCAAAGAGTCCCACACAACTTAGCGGACTAAGCAACAATCTGCAGAAAAAAAACTTGCAACCTAGTAATTTCAAAACCAATCTACCAACCTTTTTAATGTGGGAGGAAGCCGTTGTCGTTCTCTTTCTTTAGGAGAAGTCCTTTCATAAAGAAGTAGCTAAATGAGTAGGAACTTAGGCTCAAAATCAGACTATCAGAGTTCCAAACCCTCACTTTCCAATTTGGTCTTGTGTGTGACCCAGTGCTCCTCACAATTTATTTGTTAAAGATGTGGGTGATTCCTACAATGAGGGGGGTTTGGGTGTGAGTCAATGTGTGCCTAGAACTCTACTTGGCACCTAGCAAATTTTCATTGTAATAATTTGTGACCCTTTCTGAATCTGGGTGGGGATTTTTGCCAAGACAACAAAGAAAATTTTCCTTATTCCCAAGGGAAAGGAAAATGAAGCAGCAGCAACTGCCATCAGCTGTGCTCAATAGGAAAGGCTTCTGTGAACGTGTTCCCTGTGCAGATGGAGTCCAAAGTACCAAGCAGACCTCCAGCATACCTCTTTCATCTCACCCAAGCTACTTCTGGAGGCATCAGTAATAAAACCTATGCTGACTTCACCAAGGCGGGGAAGGGGGTGGCGGGGAATAACCACTTCCTGCTTTATGGGGCAGGCAGTTATTTAGGGAGAACAAATGTGCCCCTCCAGGTTCACCTGGTGAACCATGAACCCCAGCATGGCTTAGGTATTCACTCAACATAGTAAGCAGCCCTGGGAGGGGACAGTTGGAGTCACTGCCCTGGCCAGAGAAAGACCTTCTGCTTTGGCTCAACGGTTCAGTCTTGAGAGCCGCAGCTGTCACAAGAAGTGGCTCAAAGCTGGAGTTGCTCTGGTTTCTGTTTTCTCCATGGGTTGGAGGCTGTACCAGGCAGCTGGACCCAGAGTGGTTTCCGAGGAGAGGGAGAGAAAGGACAAGAGACACCCCCCGCCCCCGCTCCCCCCATCAGTAGTATCCCCAGATACTTCCCTGGAACACTGAGCAGCCTTCTCCCTGTAGGAACATATTTTCCTTTTCCTCCAGAGTGAATATTACATCAGGGTGTGACCACTGAACAGTATTCAAGCAGAGTTATTTCAGATCGTTTTAATGATCAGACTATAGATGGACACATATAGATGTGACAGAAATGGCAGCTTGGAGTTGGGGATGTCAGCTCGTTGCCCAGCGTCCACTGTCCTTCTACAGACACCTCCACATAACCACTCAGCTGGGAAAGCGACCCAGCCCATCGGGTCAGATTAAGACTTTTCTTTGGGAAAGTCCTTCTACTGTAGCTAGCTCTGCCCCACACCCAAAGACCCCAGGTGTAAGACACACAAGGAGAAGCATTAAGTACCTGGAGGCCGCCGTGTTGTTTCTCCTTCCTGGAAGACAAAGGAAACAGAGGCTCAATGGGCACCAGGGACCTGGAAAAGGAGTTGTTGTTTAGTCGCTCAGTCCTGACTCTTTCCAGCTCCAAGGATGATAGCCCACCAGGCTCCTCTGTCCATGGGATTCTCCAGGCAAGAATACTGGAGTAGGTTGCCACTTCCTTCTCCAGGGGATCTTCTTGACCTAGGGATCAAACCCGAGTCTCTTGCATTGCCAGCAGATTCTTTACCACTGAGCCCCCAGGGAAGCTCCTCCAGAAAGGAGTACTCATCCTTAAAAAGATACATGAAACACCCAGTCCTGCTATTGTAGACTACATCCCCGCAATCAGCGAGCTCCCTCCCTGCCTCCCAAGCATCCTCGGCAGGATAGGAACTGAACTGTCTTTCATGGACGGGCATACAGCCTGCTGCTGCAGACACACCACCTTCCCCAGACGACACCAGCTGCCACTTGCCTGTTACTGAAAGGATACACAAGTCGTTAAAGGCCTGGAGAGAGACCAGAAACCAGAATTTTCTAATAAGAACTAATCCCTCCAGGCAGAGAGCATTTGATACATCAAAGGCTTAATATTTGATACATCAAAGGCCTTCTCCGTAATTCTGTTGAGGAATTTAAAAATATGCTAATAAGTGTTCGAGCTCTATAGTTTTAAATCAGAACTTTTTTGTGCTATGACTTAAGATGATCTAAGACCAGTTGTTCCAGAACACCTTCCCTGCCACCTCATCACCCCTGTTAGTGCATCTCTGAGGTTAAGGATTTGAGGGCCCCTTTAAAACACGTGTTACCCCAGCGACGACATGAACACAATCATCCATTAATATAGTAGAATAAACTCATTTGTCCAATTTATCCTTCTCAAGCAGCGTTGATAGGTTGGGACCCACAGTAGATATCTTTTGATGGGGCTTACTTAGACTCTAGGTGTCTAAGTAAGGTGTCTTAGACCTTTGAGAGGTGTCTCTCATCAGTATTGGTCCGTGGGGTAAGGGAGCAACACCCAAAGTAAAAGGAATAAAAGGTATACAAGGATGACTGGAAGCAGGTGGATGTTCCATTCACATAACTCCTGATTTGAAGACTCAAGAACAGGCTTTGAAGGAGACCTACACTCCTCCACCCTAACTTCTGTTGAGTTTCTAATTCCTCTGGGTGGCTTAGCATCCTCTGTAAACTTAGTTACAACAGGGATTAAACAGTATCAGTGCCTGCCCTCCTGCTTGCAGTTGTAAAGACCACATGCTTTCCCAAGTACCTAGTCCAGTACCTTGCCCTCAGGAGACACTCAGAACCTCTGTCCGTGGGATTTCCCAGGCAAGAATACTGGAGTGGGTTGCCGTTTCCTCTTCCAGGGGATCTTCCCCACCCAGGGATTGAACTCGTGTCTCCTGCATTGCAGATAGATTATTTACCGTCATGAGCCACCATCATTATTCAGTTAATTTCCTAATTTTGATCTTCCATTTCATCTTGAAGGAAGTGACTTTGACCACAGGGGTTTCTCAACCAGGCTTCCACCTGTGTGTACTGTGCAGTCATTAAGTTGTACTTCCTAGGTGGGGAAAGAGTTGCCCCTCCCTCAGGACATGCAACTCTGGCACGAGGCATGGCCAGGTGAGGGCTATATGGTTCAGCCCCTGCACCTCCCTAGCTGGGTGCCTGGGGCCATGCAATCTGCTTCTCAGCTCATCTGTTGCCTTAGTTCATGAAGTGACCACTAACCGTGTATCTGGCCACTTTTAGTTCCACATGAACACCTGAAGAGTTTACCTATGTCCTTTGTGTTCAGATACTCAGTCATGTCCAACTCTTTTGCAACCCCATGGACAGTAGCCCTCCAGGCTTCTGTGTCCATGGAATTCTCAAGGCAAGAATACTGGAATGGGTTGCTGTTTCCTTCTCCAGGGAATCTTCCAACCCAGAGATTGAACCCGCATCTCCTGAACTGCGGGCAGATTCTTTACCGACTGAGCCACCAGGGAAGCCCAACTTTTCTAAACTGGATGCTCCTTATTTCTTATTTCAGGTTCCTCTCCTGCACATAGTGATGTTGTTTGATCCAGGATGTACCAATGCATTAGGTTCCACCTATGTTCTTTCCCTGATGCTTTATAGTGGCAAAGAGCTGTCCACTAAATTCACTGATGGATGGTGGGACACTGTTCTTTATCACACATATATCCCTTCTTTCCTGTCAGTGTATCACGTGTCCTGTTTCTGCCCCAGCTACTCTAAATGCCTGGCACCATAAAAATACGTTCACCACCTATCTGTTCTCACCCCTTCACAGACTTTAATCTCCTTCCACCTGGAAGCCCCTCTCACTGTTCTCAAGTGACATAAAAATAAAAATTTGATTTAAAGTTCACTCTGTGGAAAGCAAGGACAGGTGGGTGGAAAATATTTCTCATTTATCTTCTGTAATAAGGCCTGCTGAGGTTTAGGGTACAAATACTGAGTCAAGAGGGGGCCTCCAGCTTGCCTGTTTTGAATAGTCTCACTCTTTAAGCCATCAGATTTATTCCACAGCCCTGTAGAAGGTCCAGGGATTTGAGGGTGACTTGATTAACTTAATCATCACTGCACAACTATTCCATTTTTATCACTGACACACTGAACAGCCTGTTTTCAAATAGAAGCTTCAAGAATTTCATGGTGGGACTTCTCTGGTGGTCTACTGGTTAAGAATCTGCACTTCCATTGCAGAGGGAACAGGTCCAATCCATGATTGTGGTACTAAGATCCCAGATGCTGTGTGGGCTGACCAAAAAGTTCTAAAAAAAAAAAAAAAAAATTCTTGGTCAGTATTTTACCTTCCCGACTGTTTTGGAGAAGGAAATGGCAACCCATCGCAGTATTCTTGCCTGGGAAATCCCATGAACAGAGGAGCCGGGCAGGCTACAGTCCATGGGGTCACAAGAGTAGGACGAAACTTAGCGACTAAACCACCACACCATTTTTTTCTTGGCATTTTGTCTCAAAAAGAACATTGCTAAAATCCCTAAGCTTATGCTTTAGTAACACACCTGATGGATTGCATTCGCATAATTGCTCCAAGATGATTAAAGAAAAGCTGCCAAATTGATTACTGAGCAGTCTTTCACATTGCTCATATTCATCAAATTCATTGATCACCATCCAGCCTATTCTTGACATGAGGAAAATGGAGGTTTGAGTCACATTAAGAAAGAAAAATCTACTTTGACCTATTCTCCTTCACCGTAACTGCCTACTTGCAGTCTTGCTACCTGGTTGGTGAATGCCATTGACATTGACAGTTGATACAGGTATTGTAACCAAAACACTGAGAAATCACCACCAAGGCAGCTCTTCATAAACTAGATTAATGGCCAAGCGAACATGATGTTCTGCTGGGCACCCTCCCCTCAGTGTCTAATTCATTTGGTCTAATTAACTCTTTTCTGTAAGCTGAAGTTCCCTCCATATTTTCCATTGACAACTTGCTGCTGAACAGACAGGCGTAAAGAAAGCAATTTAGAGCCAAAGATTTAGTGGTGCCTAGTATTTGACTTTCCTTCCTTTTAAATACTATACTTTGGGGCTTCCCAGTTGTCAGTAGTGGTAAAGAACCCACCTATCAGTGCAGGAGATATAAGAGACGAATGGGTCAGAAAGATCCCCTGGAGGAGGACATGGTAACCAACTCCATTAATGTCTGGAGAATCCCACAGACAGAGGAGCCTGGCAGGCTGTGGTCCATAGGGTCACAAACAGTCAGGCACAACCGAAGCAACTTGGTATGCATGCATACTATACTTCATTCGTGCCCACAACCAGTACATGTCTAGCTCCCTAACAGGTATACTGATTGTGAGAATTCCTCTTAAGTGCGAGTTCCAAATGCCTACCAAAAAAAGGGGAGCCGAGAGTTATGACTTAACGTATTTTTTTAAGTGACTTATTAAAGCTATTGAAATTGGGGAAATGTAATTGCAGTGAAGTGTGTATACAGTGAAAAGAATTCTCGGGTTTGACCATCACATCGGTCTTGAGCTGAGTGTTGATAACAGGGATCTAAATCTTCTCTTTTGGGATCAGCGCTCAATGCAGCTTGGAATCTCATTACGTACAACTCTCTGGAGCTTTTAATCTTATCCAGAATCTACAGTCACACAAGCAGAGAAAGAAAAGACAAATTCACGTTGCTTTAGTCATAGAGCAGCTTATGTGACCAAGACATATAGTATTGTTTTCCGGATGAGTAGATGAAGGCAGAGGTGACTGAGCATCAGTCTACCTGGGAGAAGCAAATAGATACAACATCAGGCACTAGCCAGTGGCAAAGAGCATTTTAAAACTTGGGATGGGAAGGCAGAGCTCTGAACAGTCACAGCCACGTGATGAGGATCTTGAGGCTAGGAACCATTTTCTGTAAGAAACCAAGAGGAAAACAAAGGCATAGCCAGCATTCCATCAGCTCGGGGCCTGGAAGCTAAGGAAACAGAGGGCCCTCCACTATGCTCATCTGGGATGTTTTGATAGTGCTCATTGGGGTCCTGAATTTAAATGTTTGTTTGTTTTTTTTTTTTTTTTAATTATGTTTCAAACTGAAGTGTAAGTTTCCCTGGAGGAGGGCATGGCAATCCACTCCAGTATTCTTGCCTGGAGACTTCCGTGGACAAAGGAGCCTGGCAGGCTATGGTCAATAGGGTCACAGGGAGTCAGATACAACTGAAGCAACTTAGCATGCGCGCATACATAGTTGATTTATGGTGTTGTGTTTATTTCTGCTATATAGCAGAGTGACTCAGTTATACATATATGTACATTTTTAATATTTTCCATTATGATTTATCTTAGGATATTGAATATAGTTCCCTGTGCTATACAGTGGCTTCCCTGATGGGCTCAGTGGGTAAAGAACTCACCTGCAATGCAGGAGACATAGGTTCCATCCCTGGGTTGGGAAGATTCCCTGGAGGAGGAAATGGCAACCCACTCCAGTATTCTTGCCTGGAGCATCCCGTGGACCGAGGAGCCTGGTGGGCTACAGTCCATGGAGTGGCAAGAGTTGGACGCGACTGAGCATGCATGCACTACGTGCTATACAGTAAGGCCTTGGTGTTTTTCCATCCTATAGGTCATGGTTTGCATCTACTAACCCCAAACCCCCAGTCCTTACTTGGGAAGCTGATAAGCTGCCCTCCCTGGTACACTCCTGTGCTTCCAGAAACCACAGGGTGATTTTCACCTATAGGAGCATAAGGGGGAGAGGTTGCTTGCTGCCTAGGTCTCCCCCAGCATTGACCTTTGGTCTCTACCTCTCATCCACTAAGCAGCGACTGCCCCCCAGCCATGAAAAGGCTGCTGCCTTGCCATAGCACTTAGATTCCACCCTCTGATTTTAATGCCTGCATGAACCTATTTAAACCAGGCTGTTCCAAATTTGCCTGCCACCTGTACACATCTTTTTCTAAGAAAAATCCCCTGCATTTAAGGCAGCCAGCTGAGCACACAGGCAGATGGACGACTGTCTGAAATTTAGAAATGGAGCTCCCTGACCTCAAACATTACACCATTCCCCAGTCTCCTGACTTTTTCAGCTCAAAGTCCTTTATTCGGGTTAAAACAACACTTCTTAAAGGCTTAAATTAAAATGCAAACATATTACTTGGAATGGGCATCGCTCTAAGTTATTCAAGTTTATTAATACATCAGCAAGGATTAGTTTTTCTGATTAGAAAAGTACCTCCTTCAAATGTATTATCCCAAAAGACTGGAATATACTTTTTTGATTGGTTGGTTGGCATGGGGAAAAGGGTGAGAAAATACCTAGCGCCCAAGATTTTAACCAGAGAAGGATGAATGGCTTGTCAGCTGAGTGTGTTCCTAATGTCAGGAGCTTTAAAAAAAATATTTATTTGGCTGCCCTGAGTCTTAGTTGTGGCATGTGGGGTCTAGTTCCCTGATGAGGGATCACACTCGGGCCCCCTGCATTGGGAACGCAGAGTCCCAGCCACTGGACTACCTGGGAAGTCCCATGTCAGGTGCTTACATATTTTAATCTTTACAACAACTTTATGAGATAGGTTTTAGCATTCTTGGCTTACAAATAAGGAAACCAAAAATTCAGACATCCTAAATGACTCTAAGTAGGGGCAGAGCCAAGAGGTGAGACCTAGGTCTTACACTCCTGAATCTGAGAAGGGAGGGTACCAATGGGTACCAACCCACAATTGTTGTTCAGGCGATAAGTCGTGTCTGACTCTTTGCCACCCCATGGACTGCAACACATCATGTTCAAAGGAAGACTTCCCCAACCTTCACCATCTCCTGGAGTTTGCTCAAACTCATGTCCATTGAGTTGGTGATGCCCTCCAACCGTCTCATCCTCTGTCTCCTTTTCCTCCTGCCCTCAATCTTTCCCAGCATCAGGGTCTTTTCCAGTGAGTTGGCTCTTCACATCAGGTGGCCAAAGTATTAGAGCTTCAGCATCAGTCCTTCCAGTGAATATTCAGGGTTGATTTCCTCTAGGATAATCCCATAATACTCTCTCTTTCCCATTCTTCCACACTTCTACCCTCAGTTGCTTTGGAAGATGCATCAGATTCACTCTATCAAATTTATAATTGGAAAATGGCAGGAAATTAATTATGGAAATGCTTTTCAATTTCAATAGTCAATTAACAGGCAACTGTGTGAAGACCTTCCCCTTCTAAGAGGAAGGAGGCAAAATAACTGCAAATTCTCTGGCAGTTTAGGCGACAGTAGGTCTGTGTAGAGAAAGAGCGCTTATCAAGATACTGTTGTAAAATGATGGGAATGTTATGTATTGATTCAACGTTGCTTTTACATCTGTCCTAACTTATCTAACTATGCACTTAGCATCTGTGTTTCTGACAGCATACAATTATAATATCGAAATAAGCTTTACTGAAATTGAACACGTCCAGGAGCCTGCACTAGATATTCCCTGTTGGTCAGAACAGAGAAAAACAATTTCCACATTGAAGGGAAAAGGAAAGACCTATAGGTCCCATTGATATCAAGAAAATAGGTTTAATAGGGTCCACGGGAGTTCACATTCCTTCTGAAATCTTCCACCTGAACATAATGACAACTATGGCAGGCATTCATGCAGAAAAATGTCCCTATGATGATGGACCTAGATAAAGAAAATCAATGTTAATTTGATAAGCATTAATTTATAATCCAATATCCAAAGGAAATTCATGCACTCCTTGAATGTCAAATTCATTAAACAAATAGTGCTAATCAGATTCTCTTCTACAAGTCTAAGTAGACTAAAATAAGACTTCTGGAGCAATGCTTATAGAACAATGTAATTATTGTGGTCTTCATACAGTTGCCTGTTAATTGACTATTGAAATTGAAAAGCATTTCCATAATTAATCTCCTGCCATTTTCCAATTATAAATTTGATAGAGTGAATCTGATGCATCTTCCAAAGCAACTGAGGGTAATAACTTGTTTCAGGGAACAGATATTTTCTCAGATAAACCAGGAGAGTTTTCTGATCAATATTTAGCTTTTTTGAAATCCTATGCACAGAAGGAGTTAAGTGAAAACAGCTTGAAAGCATTGTTTCAAGCTTAACTTTGAATAGGTTGAAAAAGATGAAATTTGGAAGGGAAGAAAAAAGTCCGTGTGATACACTGTACAGTTTGTCCAGACAGCTCAAGACAAGGCCTAAAGCTGAACAACATTCCAATTGCAATAGTAGCTCTTTACCCATCAATGTGTTAAATTCACTGTGGACCACCCAAGGTGCCAAAGTCTTAAGAACAGACAATTGTTGGTGACCAACTGTTTGCAATTTGAAGAATCCCATGATGACTGCCTACTCTTTCCTAATGACTCAACTCTTTAATTTAGTCAAAATGAACCACACAAATGATGTCTTATTTTATTCTCCAAAGAGAGGCACTCAGAAAACTCACAAGACTCTGAAGAAAGGAAGAGGGAGTAGAGAGCTGGCTTGTTACCATTAAAATCTCACCTATTAAGAAAGAAAGAAGTTAGGTGAATGCATTTTTGATCACCATCTTGGAGCTTGCCTGGGATCTGAGATGACAAGACGGGGAACTTGTGAAAGGAGAGCTGGAGAAGAGAGGGGAGATGTGTAAAGCCCAGGACTGTCCAAGCTGCAACATGAGACTTCAGTCTGTACACTTAGAGTGTCGTATGGTCCATGCGGTGAATACCAGAAAGGGGCAACTTAAGGGGTGCCCAATTTTACTTTCCGAAAGGGTTGGCCCATGCCTTTGACATGCAGAGAATGACAAGCCAGTGTTGGGTTTCAAGGGCAGCTGTTCACAGTATCTCAGCTCCTGTAAGGTGACAGAGACTGGGAATAAGAAGACTTAGATGCAAGTTTTGGATTTTCTACCATTTTCTATCATAATGTTGATGCGTTTGAACTGTGATGTTGGAGAAGACTCTTGAGAGTCCCTTGGATTGCAAGAAGATCCAACCAGTCCATCCTAAAGGAAATCAGTCCTGAATATTTATTGGAAGGACTGATGCTGAAGCTGAAGCTCCAATACTTTGGCCACCTGATGTGAAGAGCTGACTCATTTGAGAAGACCCTGATGCTGGGAAAGACTGAAGGCAGGAGGAGAAGGAGATGACAGAGGGTGAGAAGGTTGTATGGCATCACCGACTCAATGGACAGGAGTTTGAGTAAGCTCTGGGAGATCATGATTGACAGGGAAGCCTGGTGTATTGCAGTCCATGGGGTTGCAAAGAGTCAGACACGACTGAGCAACTGGACTGAACCCATCATAATGTTGGACTCTGAACACCTGACTTCTGAAGATTTCAATTTTCCCTTCTGCATCATAAGATAAAAAAAATTACATGATCTGTTAATACCTTTCTACTCTAGTATTTAATAGTTTACTCAAAGAGATAGAAAAATGAACCCTGGGATAGCACTGCAGGAATTAGAATACACTTTCATCATCAATGCACTATTCACATCTTTTCCTCTGAAGCTAGCTCACTGATTCTCATACAGCTTGTGATGGGTTAGATTTTTGTTCCCCTGAAATCTGTATGTTAAGTCATAACCCCTAGGACCACAGAATGTGAACTTATGTGGAAAAGGGGATCATTGCAGGTGGAATTAGTCAAAATGAGGTCATACTGGAGTGGGGTGAGCCCTAGTGCAATATGTCTGGTGCCCTCACACAAAGGGATATTTGGACAAAGAAACAGGAATGTGGGGAGACAGCCATGTGAAGACTGGGGTGAGCTGCTTCCAGCCAAAGAATTGCCAGAAACCAGGAGCGTGGCCTGGAACAGATCTTCTCTAGTGTCTTCAGAGAGAACGTGACCCTGCCACCGCCTTAATCTTGAATATATACCCTCCAAGACTGCAGGACAAACTTGTGTTGTTTAAGTCAGGGGTCTCCAATTGCCAGGATCTAGTGCCTGATGGTCTAAAGAGGAGCTGACGTAATAATAGGAATAAAGTGCACAATAAACGTAATGTACTTGAATCATCCCCAAACCATCCCCCTGTGTGTGCCTGCGTGTGCGCGTACACGCACACACACACACACACACACACACACACACACACTCAGGTCCTTGGAGAAATCATCTTCCACAAAACCAGTCCTTGGTGCCAAGATTAGGGACTGCTGGTTTAAGCCACTCAGTTTATGGTAGTTGGTTTCACGGCTGCTGCTGCTACTGCTGCTAAGTCGCTTCAGTCGTGTCCGACTCTGTGCAACCCCATAGACGGAAGCTCACCAGGCTCCCCTGTCCCTGGGATTCTCCAGGCAAGAACACTGGAGTGGGTTGCCATTTCCTTCTCCAATGCATGAAAGTGAAAAGTGAAAGTGAAGCCGCTCAGTCGTGTCCGACTCTTAGCGACCCCATGGACTGGAGCCTACCAGGCTCCTCCATCCATGGGATTTTCCAGGCAAAAGTACTGGGGTGGGGTGCCATTGCCTTCCCCGTGGTTTCACGGCAGCCACAGAAAACTAATCAAACCCTGCACCTTGCTTTGATCACTTCCCTGGAGAATCCCGACCAACAATCTCAATCAATTTCTCTTAAAATTCAGGTCTTTCATTTCTTCCTTCAGGTCAGCCTCAGTGTTCTCGCCGAGTCCTTTTCCATAAATGTGAATGGCCCCTTGCTGTTCAATTTTAGTAGGTAGGGCACAAGGTTAACCATTAACTTCTCTATCCAATCATGAAAATTAAATTTGTCCCCACCTCCATCCACACTCTCTTCTATTACCTAAAATGCAAAATTTGTTTAAAGCATTACAACCGTGATGGCAGATGAGTGAGTCGTAATAAATAAGACATGCTGGAATAATCACAGGCTGTCACGACATTTCCAGTACAAATCTGTCTCTTCTCAAAGACGGCTAAGCCTTTCCTCTTAGGCTCCATGCCAGTCCCCCTTACAGAATATTGACCTGGATTTGTTGAGATTTAATGTGTCCGTCCTTTAGATTAGATTTTGCTCTGACCACCTTCTCCTCCAAAGAAGTGTCAAGTCCAACATTACTTGTGGAAATTAAGGTTGAAAGCTAAGATAGAGAATGTGTCAGCCACTTACATCAAAAAACTCAAAATATAAAGCAGAAGAGTTCAAGAAGGATGTAATTTAATTTATAATTGTGGTCTTATATAAAGTAATTTTAAAACCCACCTCCCTTGGGTATTCTTAGTCATTTGGGTAAGGGGGCATCTCTCCTTACTAAACAAAATGGGCACACACAAATACAGAGCTTGAAATACTGTATTATAGTGACAAATCTGAAAAACACACTATCTTAAATCAACACTTCTCAAACTTTCACAGGCAAAAGAATTTCTTGAATTGGTGTTCATGCAGCTCCTTACGTATTCTGGCATATTCTGATTCAGTAGAACCTAAGCATCTACATTTTTAGCAGGCATCTCTGTGAGCTCTGGAATAGAACATCCAAGGATAACCCTTTCAGAACCAATCATCTGCATCCCATGCAATGTTTTTCTTTCCAATAAGAAAGAAAATTATTCCCTGCTACTCTCAATTCAGCATGGAAACATATACATTACCATATGGAAAATAGATAGCCAGTGGGAGTTTGCTCTATGACCCAGGGAGCTCAAACTCAGTGCTCTGTGAAACCTAGAGAGCTGGGATGAGTTGGGGTGGAGGAGGTGGGAGGGAACACATGTATACCTGTGGCTGGTTCATGTTGACATATGACAGAAACCAACACAATAATGTAAAGCCATTGTCCTCCAATTAAAAATTATATAAATTTTTAAAAGTTACTCCTTAACTGTCTTCTTTTATAACAAGCTTTTATTTGTAGTAAGTATTGAAATCAGCATAAAAGTCCATCAGATAGTATATTCCAACATTTGCTTAGAATCTGTGGTCATTATCAAGTTGCGGTCCTGTCTGGGTGGGAGGAAGCAGATGAGTTGCTGGTCTATGATTGGTCCCCAGCAGGACCAGAACTCACCTGTGCTCTCTGCTCTGCTTGGCAGGACTTGAAGAAGCCTGCGCATCCAGGTGTCCAGGATGCTCTGTGAGAACTTAGCCGCCTTGTGAAATGTGCCAGCTTTGACATATTTAAGACTGGGCACTGTAGCTCTGGGGTGATGGGGAAGAAGAGTTTTCTTCCAACTCTGTCTCTGTCTCAGGTCTCTCTGCATAGAGAATTTTACCAGCTTTCTTGTAAAAATGACCCTGTTCAGCCAAAATACCTGTTACAGAATATTGGGGTAGAATGATGGAATGAGTTTGAAATGAAATCAGTATGAGAGAATGTGGTTTGCCCCCTAGAAAACTGCTCTTAAAGGATCTCTGTCCTCTTAAGGCCTTATTGATCTTACATAGCCTCGATCAAGTAAATGTCCAGTAGAAGGACGTAAAGGAGGGGAAAATCTAGTAGTTTCCATCGTTATTTTAGTAGTGGTAAAGATTGCCTCTCTAAGAACTGTGCCAGAAAGGCATAAAAAAATCATGATGACGATTCTAAAGTAAGGCTAGAGAAGGCAAAGGGTATCTACGTTCATGCATCCTGGTAGGAAGTAGAATGAGGCAGGGTTTAAGAATATGGGTTTTAGGGAATTCCTTGGAGGTCCAGCGTTAGGATTCCATGATTTCACTGCAGAGGGCCTGGGTTCAATCCCTGGTTGGGGAAATAGGATCTCACAAGCCACGCAGTGTGGCCATAATAATAATATGGGTTTTAAAGTCAGACAGACTTTAAGTTCAAATCCAAGACATATTGCTGGTGTGTCTTCACTTTCACTTTTCACTTTCATGCATTGGAGAAGGAAATGGCAACCCACTCCAGTGTTCCTGCCTGGAGAATCCCAGGGATGGGGGAGCCTGGTGGGCTGCGGTCTATGGGGTCACACAGAGTCGGACATGACTGAAGCGACTTAGCAGCAGCAGCAGTTACTTACCTGCTCATAAGCTCAGTTATTAATATTTCATCTGTGAAATGGGGATGACAATACTTTGGTCATTGTCTACCAGTACACACATTTATGTAGTATATATATGTATATGTGTATGTATGTAGGATAAACACACACACATACTCATACCAAGATGCATACACAGTATACATGTACTATCCATCTGTCTATCTCTCAGCATAGTGCCTGGAGTGTGGCAAATGTCCCTTAAAAACCAAGGCTAGTAGCAACTTATCATTATTATTAGAAATGGTACACAATGACCAATTTAAATCTCCAACATTTGGGAAGTAATTTTCCTAACTGATTCCTCTTTTTGTTTGCTACGACTGTAATGCCATAAGCACACCAGTAAGTCATTTATTTACCACTTACTATGAGCCAACTATCGTGAATACAAAACCCTGTGAAACACAGTGGTCTGGGATCCATCTCTTTCTAACTCTCTGCCAGTACCACTGCCTGCCCTGTCTTCTGCTTCCAGACCTCTTCCCATAGAAGCCTTCCTGCTTCTAATAGCTGCATTCCACAGTGCCATCCATGCTTCAATATTATTGGCACTATTACTCTAACCACCAGAGATGGTATCAGTTCTATAAGATGTTGAAATGTACATTTAAAACATTTACACTTTAGGGGGCAAAACATGTTCGCTGCTCATTACAGAAGATTAAGCTTCTCCAATGGCACCCCACTCCAGTACTCTTGCCTGGAAAATCCCATGGATGGAGGAGCCTGGTAGGCTGCAGTCAATGGGGTCGCTGAGAGTCGGACACGACTGAGCGACTTCACTTTCACTTTTCTCTTTCCTGCATTGGAGAAGGAAATGGCAACCCACTCCAGTATTCTTGCCTGGAGAATCCCAGGGACGGACGGGGGATCCTGATGGGCTGCCGTCTATGGGGTCACGCAGAGTCGGACACGACTGAAGCGACTTAACAGCAGCAGCAGCAGCAAGCTTCTCCTAAGCTCAAGAATCCCATCCCACGTCACAACCCACTGCAAAACAGGTGTTTAACACTTACAAGAGAACCCCAATCACATGAAAATTAAGAAAAACAGAGAAGTTGGAAAGATCCCCTGGCATAGGAAATGGCAACCCGCTCCAGTATTCTTGCCTGGAGAATCCCATGGACAGAGGAGACTGGTGGGCTATTGTCATAGGATGCAGAGTCAGACACGACTGAAGCAACTTAGCAGGCACATAAAATAGATCACTCATGAGAATCAACTATATAGCACAGGGAACTCTATTCAATGGTCTGTGGTGACCTAAATGGGAAGGAACTCCAAAAAAGAGAGGATACGTGTATACATATAGCTGATTCATTTTGCTGTACAGCAGAAATTAATACAACACTGTAAACAACTATATTCCAACTAAAAAAAAAATAACTGAGAAACCCCTATACTATGGTCAACTAATATTCCACGAGGATTCTAAAACAATCAATAGGGAAATAATTCTCTTCTCAATAAATGATATTAGACAACTAGATAGCCACATGCAAAAGAGTGGAATTGGACCTTCACCTCACATCACTTGCAAAATTTAGGTTTTAACCTAAAGCTATCAAGGGAACATTTCATGCAAAGATGGGCACAATAAAGGACAGAAATGGTATGGACCTAACAGAAGCAGAAGATATTAAAAAGAGATGGCAAGAATACACAGAAGGACTAAACAAAAAAGATCTTCACGACCCAGATAATCACAATGGTATGATCACTAACCTAAAGCCAGACATCCTGGAATACAAAGTCAAGTGGGCCTCAGGAAGCATCATTACGAACAAAGCTAGTGGAGGTGATAGAATTCTAGTTGAGCTATTTCAAATACTGAAAGATGATGCTGTGAAAGTGCTATGCTCAATATGCCAGCAAATTTGGAAAACTCAGCAGTGGCCACAGGACTGGAAAAGGGCAGTTTTCATTCCAATCCCAAAGAAAGGCAATGCCAAAGAATGCTCAAACTACTGCACAATTGCACTCATCTCACACACTAGTAAAGTAATGCTCAAAATTCTCCAAGCCAGGCTTCAACAGTACATGAACCATGAACTTCCAGATGTTCAAGCTAGATTTAGAAAAGGCAGAGGAACCAGAGATCAAATTGCCAATGTCTGTTGGATCATCGAAAAAGCAAGAGAGTTCCAGAAAAACATCTATTTCTGCTTTTTTGACTGTGTCAAAACCTTTGACTGTGTGGACCACAACAAACTGTAGAAAATTCTGAAAGAGATGGAAATACCAGTCCACCTGACCTGCCTCCTGAGAAATCTGTATGCAGGTCAGGAAGCAATAGTTAGAACTCAACATGGAACAACAGACTAGTTCCAAATAGGGAAAAGAGTACGTCGAGGCTGTATATTGTCACCCTGCTTATTTAACTTATATGCAGAGTACATCATGAGAAACACTGGGCTGGATGAAGCACAAGCTGGAATCAAGATTGCTGGGAGAAATATCAATAACCTCAGATATGCAGATGACACCTCTCTTATGGCAGAAAACAAAGAAGAACTAAAGAGCCTCTCGATGAAAGTGAAAGAGGAGAGTGAAAGTGTTGGCCTAAAACTCAACATTCAGAAAACTAAGATCATGGCATCTGGTCCCATCACTTCATGGCAAATAGATGGGGAAACAATGGAAACAGTGACAGACTTTGTTTTGGGGGCTCTAAAATCACTGCAGATGGTGACTACAGCTATGAAATTAAAAGACACTTACTCCTTGGAAGGAAAATTATGACTAACCTAGACAGCATATTAAAAAGCAGAGACATTACTTTGCCAACAAAGGTCCATCTAGTAAAGGCTATGGTTTTTCCAATAGTCATGTATGGATGTGAGGGTTGGACTATAAAGAAAGCTGAGTGCTGAAGAATTGATGCTTTTGAACTGTGGTGTTGGAGAAGACTCTTGAGAGTCCTTGGACAGCAAGGAGATCCAACCAGTCCATCCTAAAGGAGACCAGTCCTGGGTGTTCATTGGAAGGACTGGTGCTAAAGCTGAAACTCTAATACTTTGGCCACCTGATGCAAAGAACTGATTTGAAAAGACCCTGATGCTGAGAAAGATTGAAGGCAGGAGGAGAAGGGGACGAGAGAGGATGAGATGATTGGATGGCATCACCGACTCAATGGACATGAGTTTGAGAAAGCTCTGAGAGTTGGTGAAGGACAGGGAAGCCTGGTGTGCTGTGGTCCATGGGGTTGCAAAGAGTCAGAGATGCATGAGCAACTGAACTGAAAGCTATCAAATTTATAAAAGAAAACATAATGGTAAATCTTCATTCCCTGCCTTGGATTTGGCAAAGGATTCCTAGATATAACAACAAAAGCATGAAAAACAGCAGCAAAAAAAAAGAAAGTGAATTTCATTAAAATAAAAATATTTGTGCTCCCAAGGACACCATTAAGAAAAGTGAAATATTTGCAGAATGGGAGAGCATGTTCGACAAATATCTGAAAAGGGACTTGTATCTAAAAATAGGTAAATAACTCTTAAAACTCAATAAAAGGACCAAAAAACCCAATTTAAAAATGAGCAAAGGATAAGACATCACCTTTTTCCAAGAAAGACATACAAATGGCCAATAAGCACATTAAAAAGTATTTAACATCATTAGTCATGAAGGAAATGTGAATCAAAACCACAATGAGAACTGGTCATGCCCACTAGGATGACTAGGATCCAGAAGTCATACAGTAACAGGTCTGGTGAGAATGTGAAGAAATCAGAACCCTCGTGTACCACTGACAGGAATATAAAATGGTAGAGCCATTTTGGAAGACAGACTGTTTCTCAAATGTTTAAACACAGAAGTTATCATATGATCTGGCAGTTCCCTTCCTAGGTATATATATCCAAGATAAATGAGAATATCTGTCTATGCAAAAATTTTTACATGGATGCTTATAGCTGCAATATTTATAACAACCAAAACCCAGAAACAACCAGAATGTCCAACAGACAAATAGACGAACAAAATGTGCTATATCCATACAATGGAATATTGTTTTAGCATAAGAAGGAATCATACTGATATATCGAACAACGTGAATGAACCTTGTAAACATTATAGTGAGTGAAAGAAACCAGGCACAAAAGACATGTAATAATAATAGAACTTCATTCATATGAAAGTCCTATAGAGACAGAAAGTAGATCAGTGGTTGGCTGAGGAGTTTGGGGTGTGTGTGTAGAGGGGTGAAACCAAATATAATGGACACAGTTTTTTTCTGAGGTGATCAAAATGTTCTAAAATTGGCAGTGGTGATGCTTGCATAAATTGGTAAATAACTAAATATGGTTGAATTGTACACTTTAAATTGCATGGTGATTTGCATGCATAACTTTATTGAATTTTATCTCAATAAAGCTATTTATTGGAGTTTCCCAAGTGGCACAGTGGTAAAGAATCCACCTACCAATGCAGGAGACAGAAGAGACACGGTTTCGATCCCTGGGTTGGGAAGATCCCCTAGTGTAGGAAATGGCAATGCGCTCCAGTATTCTTGCTTGGGAAATCCCATGGACAGAGGAGCCTGGTAGGCTATAATCCATGGGGTTGCAAAAGAGTCAGACACAACTAAAAAACTGAGCATGCACACAGAGCTGTTTATAAAAATTTGCAAAAAAATTTAAAATGAAAGTTAACATTCATTCTCTATTCCTAATTTATATGACATTTAAAAGGTTAATTATGCAATGTCACTGTAACATTCAGAAATCAACTTTCTAATGCTTAAAGAAATCTTTAAAACTGGAAAATGCATTGAGACCTTTGGATGATGGAATGTTTTGTATTATTGCTGTAAGTAATCACCAGCTTGTACAGAATGTGTTATATTTAGAATTGAAAGGTAACTGGTGCTACTTTATTGAAAATCTATATTCTTCATATTAGTGTAAATGGTTTTCTTTCTTAGTACAAAGGTAATTTAAGGGAAAAGTATGCACAGCTTATGGTTTGAGCATCCTCATTAATGTGTTCCAGTTATCCTTTGCTCACATCATTGTCTTCTAAATGCACTGCATTATGTAATATTTAGAACATCTTTTTCTGAATGTGAAATAAAATCATTTTGCAGAAATGAATTTTTTTTTAACCACACCACTCATTTTGTGGAATTTTAGTTCCCCATCAGGGAACCCTGCAGGGGACACTTGGAGTCTCAACACTGGACCAGAAAGGAAATCGCAGAAATGAGTAAACTTTTACTCAAGGTTGGGATCACAGTGACAATAATACCAAAAAAAAAAAAAAAATCTGTCTATTGGCAAACATAACAGCTTTCTCTCTTCCATCAAAAGATTCTGATTTTGTGGCAGATTTTAAACCAAAAAGCTACGTTCTTGTCTGTCCCAGAAAATGATGTCCCCCAAATGGGAAAGAGCAGAGAAATGGCTGAGTACTCACTTTTAAACTGATAAAGTTCTTTATCAGTATCCATAAAGAGAGGCTGATTTTGTCCATGGTCAGTTAACAGTGAAGAAGATAAAATGATACTCCAAACTGGTTTTCTAGAAGGATACCCAAATGGCTCCACATAAGGAAACTAGGGAAGACATTCACTAGTGTGGGATTCAGTCTGGGGCAAGGGTAGAATGTCCAGTGGAAATACATAAGTAATAGGATGTGCTGCTTACGGGTAAGGGATCTGAGAATTACTTCAAAACTATTCTTTATATATTTCTGAATTATGCACCAGTGTTTTACATTCCCCCAATCACATAAAATTCAAAGAGTTGAATAGATATTTGTCCACCCATGTTCATAGCCGCATTATTGACAATAGCCAAAAGGAGGAAATAAGGCAAATATCCATCGATGGATAACTGGATAAAAAATGTGGTCCATCCACACAGTGGAATATTATACAGCCTTAAAAATTCTAACACATGTTACAGCATGCTTGAACCTTTAAGACATCATACTCAATGAAATAAGCCAGTCACAAAAGGACAAATATTGTATGATTCCATTTTATGAGGTCCTTCAGTTTAGGTGCTCAGTTGTGTCTGACTCTCTGCAACCCCATGAACCGCAGCATGCCAGGCCTACCTGTCCATCACCAACTCCCAGAGCCTACCCAAACTCATGTCCATTGTGTTGGAGAAGCTATGAGGTCCTTGCTATGTTATGCTATGCCAAGTCACTTCAGTCGTGTCCGACTCTGTGTGACCCCATAGACGGCAGCCCACCAGGCTTCCCTGTCCCTGGGATTCTCCAGGCAAGAACACTGGAGTGGGTTGCCATTATCCTTCTCCAGTGCATGAAAGTGAAAAGAGAAAGTGAAGTCGCTCAGTCATGTCCGACTCTTAGCGACCCCATGGACTGCAGCCTACCAGGCTCCTCCATCCGTGGGATTTTTCAGGCAAGAGCACTGGAGTGGGGTGCCATTGCCTTCTCCAATGAGGTCCTTAGAGTAGTCAAATTCATGCAGACAGAGAGTATAATGGTGGTCACCTGGGCCTGTTGGGGGAAGAGATGGGAACTGTGATGAGAAGGTTCTGGAGGTGGATTTGGTAGTGGTGGTTGCCCAGCTGCCCTGGTTGTACTTCATCCTACTTGACTACACACTTTAAAATGGTTAAAATTAAAAGAATCTGGGAAAAATAAAGAGGTATTTATGTATGTATAAGTGAACCACTGTTGTATACTTGAAACTAACACATTATAAATCAACTATACTTCAATTTAGTTAAAATGATAAATTTGTTATAAATAGTTACCACAGTAAAATCTACTTTTCATTTGTATTAATATTTCAAAACTTATGTAAACTTAAAATTTATTTAAATTTTGCATAAATATATTATAATGCCAATGTAACAAAAATACATGACAACATGCCAGGAGCGCAAATGTCTCAGCTGAGGCACTGATCCACCCCCATCCTATTCCAGCATGAACAGGAAGCAGACTTGACTTCCATTTCAGAAGTAGGATGCCTCAGATAGAGAATCGTTCATCAGTGAACATAAAACACGGTAAGTAATGGTTTCTAGATGCTTCCTGGTTACCTGCCGCTATTCTGTTCCTTGCCTGAAACACAAGATTTAAGTGGCTGCCTCTCCTCTGGCAAATGAGATTTTCACAGAACTTATTACCTAGTGACTTCTAACATACGTGGCATAATTTAAAAGAAAATAATCAATGAGCCTTCCTAGTGCCTTGAAATCCCTAGACCAACAGCCTTGACTCAAAGCAGCTCAGGCTAAATCGCATGAAAAGCTCACAAACAGTGTCGGCATCAGAGGAGCTCGGGTTTGTGAGGTGGAACTCAGCCCACGGGTCAGAGCTCCTTCCTAAGACACTACCTGCTGATTCTGAAGTTGGACATTTGCTGATTATGAAGCAATTGGTCAATAAGTACAACTTAGGTTACATTTTTCTTCAAGTGTCCTGTGTGAAAACATTCACTATCAGTAATTTCCGAAAAAATTAACAAGAGGACCATTCACCAGCACCCTGAGGCTGAATTCTCTATTTATCAGTAATTTTCACATAAGAATTCAAACCATGATTTGCAAGAAGCCATTACATCAAGCCAACTAAAACTAAGCGGCCTGACCTTGGTTACTCTGATAGCTAATGATTAAGATGACAGCAGATGGGGAACTGTATTTGGAACTCACATAACCTTGCGTTTCTCAAGGTCAACTGTGAATTCAGATAGTCGTCCCACATGCCTGCATGCTCAATCACCAAGTCGAGTCTGACTCTTTGCCACCCAAAGGACTGTAGTCTGCCAGGCTCCTCTGTATGGGACTCTCCAGGCAAGACTACTAGAGTGGGTTGCCATTTCCTCCTCCAGGGAATCTTCCTGACCAAGGCAGGTGGAATTTTTTTTTTTTTTTTTTTTTTGCCACTGAGCCGCTAAGAAAGGGCATCCCACAGTTTACGTCCATCTAATGACCTATTGCAGAGAAGGCAATGGCACCCCACTCCAGTACTCCTGCCTGGAAAATCCCATGGACGGAGGAGCCTAGTAGGGTGCAGTCCATGGGGTCGCTAACAGTCGGACACAACTGAGCGACTTCACTTTCACTTTTCACTTTCATGCATTGGAGAGGGAAATGGCAACCCACTCCAGTGTTCTTGCCTGGAGAATCTCAGGGACAGCGAGGCCTGGTGGGCTGCTGTCTATGGGGTCATACAGAGTCAGACACGACTGAAGCGACGACGCAGCAGCAGCAGCAATGACCTATTGGCGGTCATGGGGACCAGGATACTTAAAGTGAACTCCATCTACTCCTTCTCTCCAGACTTAGGAGAACCTCTCCACCAGCACAGGACTGCAGGCTTTTTAATAAAAGCTATGGTTGGAGGTGAGGGGTGAGGTCAGATTTGCACAAAGAGCCTGGTCTCATCATTTAGAATTGCGATTTCTGGTTAATTGAACTAGTCAGTTCTGTTCTGACGACTTTGCAGACAGCAGCCCGCCAGATTTCTGTCTTTAATTCCTCCACCTTCGCTCCTTTGAGAAACGCATTTTCAGCAAGTTTGCACTCATTTTCCACATTGTCTAATTTAGCCAAATCAGCCGCTGAAAGCTTACATAGGATTAAAATATTAGCATAGTCTTACATCTTGGTCCAAGTATAAATCCTCCATAGAGCTCCATGTGGATGACAGTGTAAACTGCTGGCAGGCAAGTGACCCTCAGAGACTGGTTTCCTGTAAACCTGCCCCCGCCCCTGTTCCCATGTGATAGGCTGGAGAACCTAGAAAAGCTGGTATTCAGGCCACACAGATGAGGGATGACAACCATCTCTTTCTCCTCCCCTAACTTTAACCTTAGGGGCTACATCTTTGCTTCATTCATTCGTGAAGGGAAATGCGTGGCTACATGGGGACACAGGGGACAAGATCTCAAATCTCGGTACTCCTCCGGGGACCCTTTTCCTGTAGGCTCTTTCCTCATCTGCCACCAGGGCTGCTCATCCTTGGCTTTCTCCTCCTAGCCTCCCAGGAGTGCTGCCCTCTGATCCATTTTCATGGAGAACAAACAGGTGTCTCTTGTGAACAGAAGGTGAATGGTTGGCAAGACAAGGGTTAATCAGAGAGCCCCAGAGAGAAGCATTTGGAGAGATGAATGATATTCAAAGCATGATCAAGGAGAGCTGCTGCTGCTACTAAGTCGCTTCAGTCGTGTCCGACTCTCTGCGACCCCATAGACAGCAGCCCACCAGGCTCCTCTGTCCATGGGATTCTCCAGGCAAGAACACTGGAGTGGGTTGCCATTTCCTCCTCGATGCATGAAAGTGAAAAGTCAAAGTGAAGTCACTCATTTGTGTCCGACTCTTAGCGACCCCATGGATTGCAGCCTACCAGGCTCCTCTGTCCATGGGATTTTCCAGGCAAGAGTACTGGAGTGGGGTGCCATTGCCTTCTCTGATCAAGGAGAGCAGGCTTGTTTAATTTAAGGGAGAGATCGGGGGCTGAAGGTATTCTGTCCCCAAACTTAATCTCTCAAGTTTTAGCACTGAAGATATGTCTAGCTTAGCGGCTGGAGATGATGTTTGGACAAATTCAGGGAAAATATT
Organism: Tragelaphus eurycerus; assembly: GCA_935064755.1. Taxonomy (NCBI): domain Eukaryota; kingdom Metazoa; phylum Chordata; class Mammalia; order Artiodactyla; family Bovidae; genus Tragelaphus; species Tragelaphus eurycerus. The sequence continues at coordinate 24,566,873 of CAKXYN010000023.1, forward strand.
TAACTCAGTCTTGCAAGAAGTGTTCATCCAACTCACATCATCTCCATTTCATCAATTCCACCTATATCTGCCATTTCTTCTCCATCTTCTACTCTTGGGTCATTATCACTAGATTTGGTAAGAATTTCTTTCTATATTAATAGCTCTAATGAGGCTGTATTCTAATACTATTCTGTATTATCACTTTATTAATTTTAATTATTTTATTATCTACTGTATCTAATTGCCATATTTGTATTCCTGAAAATTATCACATGATAAAAGCTACAGGACTCAAGGCAAAAATAGGGTTCAATGGACTACACATGAAATTTCTAATCAGAGAAGTGACAAAAACAACAGCAACCCTTATTAAAATACTGGCACAGTTTAATCTCCACTGGCATTTGTGTCTAAATTCACAGTCCAGACATCATAGCATCCTTATATTCTAGGGCTCCAGTTTCTTCCCTCAAGATGTAGGTCTTTGAAGACATTTGTTTCCAATAAAGACCAGTTTCATCAACACAAAATGTATCATTTGAAGGTAGCTTTCCTTATCATTCCATTTTGGTTAATGTATGCAAAAAACGTCTGTAAATTCTTCACCTGCATTTGCGGCTTCCTCAGAAAACTTAACACCGTCCATTGGTCCACTGACTCTCAAGCTGTGGTTCTCTAACCAGCAACATGCTGCCGCTAAGTCGCTTCAGTCGTGTCCGACTCTGTGCGACCCCATAGATGGCAGCCCACCAGGCTCCCCTGTCCCTGGGATTCTCCAGGCAAGAACACTGGAGTGGGTTGCCATTTCCTTCTCCAATGCATGAAAGTGAAAAGTGAAATAGAAGTCGCTCAGTCGTGTCCGACTGTGTGTGACCCCATAGACGGCAGCCCACCAGGCTCCCCCATCCCTGGGATTCTCCAGGCAAGACCACTGGAGTGGGTTGCCATTTCCTTCTCTAATGCATGATAAGTGAAAAGTGAAATAGAAGTCACTCAGTCGTGTCCGATTCTTAGCGACCCCATGGACTACAGCCCACCAGGCTCCTCTGTCCTTGGGATTTTCCAGGCAAGAGTACTGGAGAGGGGTGCCACTGCCTTCTTCGAACCAGCAGCATAGCCTCCTGCAAACTTCATTAGCAATGCATCTGGAGGTACTTCTCTGGTCCAGTGGTTAAAATTTCGCCTTCCAGTGTAGGGGATGCTGTTTCCATCCCTGGTCCAGGAGATAAGATCCAACATGCCTCGAAACCAAAAAACCAAAACATAAAATCAAAGCAATACTGTAAAAACTCAATAAAGACTGAAAAAACTATGAGGCATGTTAGTCAGTCATGTCCGACTCTGCAACTGCATGGACTGTAGCCTGCCAGGCTTCTCTGTCCACGGGATTAACCAAGCAAGAATACTGGAGTGGATAGCTATTTCCTTCTCCAGGGGATCTTCCTGACCTGGGGAGCAGGTATACAAAAGAATTCATGAATACATCTTTGCACAAGTTAAACAAAGAATTAATAAAATGAATGTATCTTGAAAAGAAAGAAATGCACCAGGAAATTTTGTTTAAACTACCAATCCCTGGCCTCTTCCCCTTTCCCCACCCCACCACCAGGGATTTGTGACTCAGTAGCTCTGAAACATTTAAAGTCTAGATGAATTCTCTTTCAAACGTGGCTTTCTTCCCCTTGAGGCTCACGTTTGGGGCCACTGTGCAGATGGCTGCCAACATATGTTTGACTAATCCACTAGGGTCAGAGAGGCATTGTAGAAGCAAAAGCATTCAAGAGAAGACAAGAGATAACAAATTGTTTCCTATGGGCTTAGAGCTAAAAACTTCTGCCTAATGACATTTTAATTTTATTTAAAGAAACCTAAAACTTCTAATAAAAGAGATTATTCTGAGCCTCAGGCCCCACTGAACCTGTGACCTTGAGAGGATCATTCTCATTTGCTAAATAAGTATCTGTGATGTCATTTTTCCCTGTTAGACCAATCAGCAGTCTGAAGAAATACCAGGCTCAGAACAGACATTCTGTAGTTTATTAGTACATGAGTAGCTTTCCCAATGAGGAAAAAGCCAAAAATTACAGATTTATGAGCACAAATGAAACAGGAACTGGAGAACTGACCAGAATCTGTGAGATGAGGAAATCGAGAGGCACAGAATGCAACATTACTTGGTTAAGAAAACAGGAGCTGGGATTTTGAACCATCCAGCTGTCTCTGAATGCACTTGGGATATCAAACAGTTGTTTGCACCTCTATAAATAATATGAAAGACAATGAAATACAGACATAGACACTCAAGTAGAAAGTGTGAAAAATAATTTATGCAACTTAATTTAGAATGTCTTTGCTTATTCTTCTTCAAAACTTTTTGAGTTTTCTAGCCATTTCTTCCTTGGGGATCTTCCTGACCCAGGGATCAAACCCAAGTCTCCTGCATTGCAGGTGGATTCCTTACCATTTGAGCCACCCGGGAAGCCCAAACTGGATCACAGGAGCAAGTAAAACACTATTCCAGTCCACTGTAAAATTATATCTACTCATAAAGGATGGTTTACCTAAAACTTGGACCCAAGTGTTCCCTCTCCTGGTCTCTCTCAAAAGATACTTGATTTGATTGAAATTTTAATTTCTAAAAATTTTAGTTTGGAAGGATGCAATTCCAGCATGGAGAACTGGAGACCCGGGGAGACTTTCCAGAAGGTCAGGCAGCATCCTGACTTTTACTGATGCCTGTGAGGTTGATTTCATTAGATCAGGAGATATGAACATCTTGGTATGTCTTTCTGAGCAGTTAAAAGAATCAGAAGTAGTTAAGATTTAGAAACTGCATTAAATACAATGCATTTAAATCTGAAACACTTTGGGAGACTTTTTTTAAAGATCTAAATGCTGATCTTTTTTAGATAAGAAAAAATAGAAAGCATTATTATCTCCCACTACAACTCATTTGAAGCTAAGGAAAATCGCATTCTATTTCATTCAAATTATGCTTTGGCTCCATGCAAATGATATATGCTATTTGAGAAAATGAGGGAGATGATCGCCTTTTGGCTAATAGCCCAGGATGTGTGTGTGCACATACACACGAACATGTATGAGAGGGTATCTTATAAGCCAGGGCTTATTTTTGCAAAAAAAAAAGAAAAACAGTTAAGATTGTAGTTCAGTGAATATGAATAGTTTTATGGTCAAGTTCAGTAGTTGTATTGTCAACTCAGTCATTTCCAACTCTTTGCGACCCCATGGACTATAGCCTGCCAGGCTTCTCTGTCCTCTGGGATTCTCCAGGCAAGAATTCTGGAGCGGGTTGCCATGTCCTCCTCCAGGGGACCTTCCCGATCCAGGGGTCAAACCCGAATCTCTTACATCTCCTGCATTGACAGGAGAGTTCTTTGCCTCTTGAGCCACTGGGGCTTCCCCAAGTTCAGTAGGAATAATCCTAAATAGTAATTGATTTGCAGTGCAATTACCATTTTGATTAATTTAGCCTTTCCCTGTGCCCACAAGGTGGTGGGAGGGCCATGCTAATAGCCTTTTGGATGACCGGTTTTGTGTTTTGGGTGCTGGAGTTGAAAAGTCTTTTAAAATAACTACAATATATCAAAGTCAAGTATTTCATTCAGTTTGGTTTCTAATTAGTGTTAAAAGAGGGCATGTCAGTCACTGGAAAGTGAGATATACATTGAACAAAAATACGTTTATCCTGAACTTCTGTTCCTGAAATTGATGAGAATTTGTCCTTAAAAAGAAATGAGACACTGCAAAAATCCTGCCAGTTCAAGAAAAAATTGTTGGGCAGGAGGGGTGATTTTGATGACGATTATCCTTCTCTGCCTTGTCCTTGGTCCCCTCCACAGGTCATGGCCGGGCTGTTGGGATAATGCACTGGGCAACCCTCAGTCTAACCGAGACTTCCTGCCTTAGAACCTGGTGAACAGGTTCTCTCTTCAAATCTCTCCATCCCCACTGAGTCCTGCCTTCCCTATGGTCTCTCAGTCTTGCTCCATCTATAGTGGCAGCCAATGGGTGTGTTTTGGTTAGTTCCCACCTTCCCAGGACCCCAGTAAAAACATTTGCATTTCAATTGGGCCTCCAGAGAAATACTGAGGAACACTACACAGTGCCCTCAGCTGTCCACTGTGGTTAGACACTGGAAGTAAGATGGACTTGGCAGAAAGCCGTGAAACCCACGATGACTCCACCAGCCATTCAGATGCTCTCTCCATCATTTAAGTTCAGATTATTACCTATAAAATCAGATTCTCTTAAGATTGACAATTAGTGCTATATGCTAAGTCACTTCAGTCATGTCTGACTCTGTGCGACCCCATAGACGGCAGCCCACCAGGCTCTGCCGTTCCTGGGATTCTCCAGGCAAGAACACTGGAGTGGGTTGCCATTGCCTTCTCCATTGCGTGAAAGTGAAAAGTGAAAGTGAAGTCGCTCAGTCATGTCCGACTTGTAGCGACCCCATGGACTGCAGCCCACCAGCCTCCTCCATCCATGGGATTTTCCAGGCAAGAGTACTGGAGTGGCTTGCCATAGTGCTAGTGAGATTCAATCTTCTTAGTGATATAGTTAAAAAGAAAAAGTCCCAAACCATGACACCTTGAATGAAAAAACCATCATATCCATATTCGTGCCCTTCCCACTTACTAGCTTTGTGACACTGATCAAGCTCCTTTAGTCTCTCTGACCTCCAGCAATAATCATAATAGCCCCAGTTTTACACAACTCACAGGGTCTTTTTAATGTCAGAATCAATGCCTCATACGCTGGAAAGGGTATTTCAACAGTAAACTCACATTGCAAAATATGACAAGGAGTTTATCATGTGCTGAAGTATTTCTCACCGGGTGGGGCCATATTGGCCATGATGCTGATCAAGTTAGGAGAGTGAATTGATCCCCCAAACTGGAGCATCAAGGGCTGCCAGATGTTGGGGGACTATTCATCCAGCTCAATTCTGTCTTGGGAAGTCATGAGGGTGAACTGACCAAAGGCAATCTGACAGAGACAGACAGAATAAGAGAGAGACTGAGAGAGAAGCTGATAAATCAGGAATTTAATTAGCACGGTGACTCAGGTGGAAGGTTGAAGCCTAACTGGGTTTCTGTTTACATTAAAACAGATTTGATTTGTAATCTGACTCAATTAGCCGGAAATTAAATGCATCTTGAGGCAGAAATACCATGGATGTAGGTATTCTCTTTGGGGGAGAAAAAGAAAAACTCAGCAAAATGATGACACATAACCTCTTCCTACAATTTTATTTCTGGGGTGCTCCTTTTTTCCAGGCCACAAATGGTCATCTTCTTGCCCACCCCACCCCCACCTCTATGCTTGTCTTAATCAGGAGGGAACATACCATTCCCACAGTGTCGGGGGATGCTTACTGTTAACATGATAAGTGATTCCATGCTGATACAGTGACAGTTAACTCCAATGTGTTCATTGTTGCTGTTTTGATGTGGGCAGGATAAAAATTGAAGCAGGAATATTTCCTTAAAAAAAAAAAAAAACCTACCATCCACAAAGTCTTATGAACACCTTGGAGCAGGTGTCCCTGGATATGTCATTCTCCCTTGTGATGCAAAAGCAAACTAAGCTTCATCTGAAACACTGGAATGGGGTTCCATTCCTCCTGGGAGAGAGTTGGCATTTGTCACTCTCCCTTGGGGGCAAACCAGTGAGGAGGAGACCGAATCCAAACGATTGAGGAGAAATTTAGGATCTCCCCAGGACTCCTCTCCTATGACCAGGACCCCAGACCGTTGGCAAAGATTGACCACGTGTCCTCCTGTGAACAGCCCGTCTGTGTCCTCACCACTAGAGCAGGACTAGAGACATGGGCATATGAGCCACGGTCACCATGAAGCTGCCAAATAGAAAGAGGAGAGCCTTTCTGAGCATCAGTTTGACATTCCTCATGACTCAGCCTGACCCAGCTCTCTGGCACCAGCTCCACTGGGGGCTTCTTTTTGCACATCATCTTCTTGAATCCCAAAGACTTTCCCCTGGACTAGCGGAGAGAGAGCTAAGATTGGGATGTTTGTGTGTTTCCAGGGTTGCATAATGACATGTGGGAAGAGCCATGGTTAATAACTGAGTTAAATAATTGAAATTAAAAGATGCTTTCTCCTTGGAAGAAAAGCTGTGACAAACCTAGACAGCATATCAAAAAGCAGAGACATCACTTTGCCAACAAAGGTCTATCTAGTCAAAGCTACGATTTTTCAAGTAGTCATGAATGGATTTGAGGGTAACACAGGGGTTGTATTTTGCCAAAAAGTGAACTCAGGGCTATAACTTTGAGCATCTTTCTTTTTTTTTTTTTTAAGAATTTTTTTTTAATGTGGACCATTTTCAGTCTTTATTGAATTTGTTACAGTATTGCTTCAGTTTTATGTTTTGACTTTTTTGTTACCAGGCATGTGGGATCTCAGCTCCCCAACCAGTGACTGAATCTGCACCCCCTGCAGTGGAGGGTAAAATCTAACCACTGGTCCACCAGGGAAGTCCCTTGACTTTTTCTTACATGTTGGTTTCATCTCTGTGACTCATTTGGGAAAAGCACTGTGTTGGCCACTGGGATGTTCAGAGATGAGTGAAAGACAGTCCCCATCCTCAGGAAAGCATCACAGACCGCCAGCATTTTGTGTGTGTCAAGCCCTGTATCATGGGTGTACACACACGTACCACGTCAGGCAGTACATGTATGCACACACACCTGGTGTCCTGCTGCACCCTCGTGCTGCTGCCAAGAACAGAGCTTTCAATGATGTCAAGCAACAGATGGACATCCAACCCAACCTCCAACCGCCAAGCTTGCAGGGCACTTCTGCCTCCCCAGGAAGATCCCCAGGGCCTCCCCTCCCCGTCCCAAACTGCTCTTTGCTCTGGGTCTGCAATGCAGGAAGGTTGATGGCCCAAGGAGTAAAAAAAAAAAAATCTAAAAATCAATAAGATAATTTGTAACTGATCCTTGGGCACCAAACATAGGATTTGCCTCCTGCCTTCTCATTGTTTACACTTAAAACCTGGTTCACACTGCAGAACAGTGAGGCATGCAGGCTGGCTTTAATTCAAACCGGTTAATTCAAAGAGTTGCTTTCTACCCTCTCATCTGTTTGGAACTTGATCAGCCTCAGCCAAGATGTTCTTTGGGGCCAGAAGGGAAGTTGGAAGCAACTGCTTTCTATTCAGCATAGACTGCGACCTGCTTTTGAGCTCACACTTAATACTTTGCTTCCCTTCTGACTCATTTGCACAGTTGTGTCCAACTCTTTATGACTGCATGGACTGTAGCCCGCTAGGCTTCTCTATCCATGGGATTCTCCAGGCAAAAATACTGGAGACGGTTGCCATTTCTTCCTCCAGGGGATTTTCCCAACCCAGAGATTGAACCCGGATCTCTTGCATCTCCTGCACTGGCAGGTGGATTCTTTGCCACTAATGCCATCTGGGAAGCCCTTCTGGGCCCACGTTTAAATCCCACCTCACAGCACAGTTGCAACACTCACGTCTCAAGTAGGCTTTATATACTGATCACTCGCTAAAGTCAGTTTGATAGGCTTGATCTCTGGTGGCCCAAACAGGATTAATTTTTAGAAACACAGCCCTATCTGGAATTGCTAAAAGAAAACATGCTAGAAAAAGGAAGGCAGCACGATTTGTACAATTGTTGCAGCAAATAAACAGGAGCATTCTGGCAGTATCTCAGTCCTGCTGCAGTTCATCTTGCAGCTGTCCACAGTTCCCGTGACGTGACATGCTGCACTTCACGAGATGATTTCCAGGCCCGGTCTGGGAGGCTCCCCTAAGAGGTGAGGAAGTTGCTGCACAGGGCTGATCCACATGAATGGACGACCTAAATCCTGGCTTCGCGCCTGATTGCCTTTTCCTCGTATCTTTCATCATCATTAGCTGGACCGAGCTTCCCTGTTCCAAATCAGGGTATAAAAAAAACACAGCAGACTGAGCAGAGAGAGCTGAGGAGGCACAATTCAGCAAACAATCCCAGAGACACAAAAAGGCAGCAAAATCCCATAAAATAAAAACAGTGCATCTGAGACCCACCCTGGGTAGCAAATCTCATTTGCTGTTGACATGAATCTCTCCACCTGTCAAGGACTCACCGACTACCTTCCATATCAGTATCTACTCCCTCACTTAACATTGATCCAGAGGAAGTATCTTCCAGACATGCTTTTTGTTACCAGGTGGTAAGACAAATGATTCTTTGGTCAATCAAGGCACAGGGCAACTCCATCAAATATTTTTTAAAAAATTATAATATTCATCTTCCTACTTCTGGTGAAAGATCAGAATAAGGTTGTCTGATAAAATGTCTTAGAGTTCTGAAAACCAGAGGCTGTGTCCACTGTCTTATGCTCAAGATACATTTTTATTTCATGGGAGTTGGCACCTTTAAGTTATATGGCTGCCCATTCTTAACCCTCTGGGCAGGACAGCTCATAACTATAGGAGGGGAAAGCCTCATATATGAAGCCTTTCATTCTCTCCACGGTCATCAAAAATGAGTTTCCTCTGGCAGACGGTTGAGTTTGCAAATGAGTTGAAGTGATTCATGGGCTGCTGGAAAAATAGCATCTTGAAATCTATTCTTAAACCTACAGCTTTATAAACTCAGTTCACACTTTCGGTGTTTCCCAGGCAAACATTCAGAGACACAGGGAGCCATGAGCCTGTGGCAGGGATGAAATTGAGAGGCAGTACAGGAATAGTCAAAGCTATGACAAACTTAGACAATGTATTAAAAAGCAGAGACATCACTTTAATGACAAAGGTCGGTAGAGTCAAAGCTGTTGTTCTTCCAGTTTTCATGTACGGATGTGAGAGTTGGATCATAACAAAGGCTGAGGGCTGAAGGATTGATGCTTTTGAATTATGGTGCTCCTTGAGAGTCCCCTGGACTGCAAGCAGATCAAACCAGTCCATCCTAAAGGAAATCAACCCAGAATATTCATTGGAAGGACTGATGCTGAAGCTGAAGCTCCAGTACTTTGGCCACCTTATGTGAAGAGCCAACTCACTAGAAGAGAGCTTGATATTGGGAAAGATTTGAAGGCAAGAGGAGAAGAGGGCAGCAGAGGATGAGATAGGTAGATATCATCAGTGGACATGTATTTGAGTGAACTCTAGGAGATAGTGGAGGTCAGGGGAGCCTGGCATGCTATGGTTCATGGGGTCACAAAAGAGTTGGATTTGACTTAGCAACTCAACAACAACAACAATGGGACTAGCTCTGTGGTCACCACTGGGAGGATCCCTATGGCCTCACTAGGGTGGGCTCAGGCAGGCACGCTCTGGGTCACTGATCTAGAAATTAATGTGGACAAAGTTAGCACAACAGCAGAGCAGAGAGAGGGACCCTCTTAATCGTCCCTCCCTTCATCCTTTTTACTCCCAATCCCAAACCAAAGAGGGACATTTCTCATGGCTTTGTGTTTTGTCAGAAAATTCCCAAATCAGGGATCCTCAATGTCCGGGATCCTAATGCTTCATGATCTGAAGTGGTGAAGTGGACAAGAAATGTAATGCACTTGGATCATCCAGAAACCATCCCCTCACCCCTAGTCCATGGAAAAGTTGTCTTCCATGAAACTAGTCCCTGGTGCCAAAAAGGTTGGGGACCACTGCCCCAAATGCTTCGCAAAGCAAGAGTCATAGATTATCTGAGCAGAAAATCTGGACTACAGATGGCAGGATGCAGAAGTGGAACTAAGTTCTGTGACTATCATTCACTGAATCCATCCTCAGGAATACAAGAAACCTGAAGCAGGGTTTCTGAGGAATCCCTGCATTTTAGAGCTTTAAGAAACTGAGTATTCGCCCATGTGGTAAAAAATGGTGCATGCACGCACGTGCGTGTGTGTGTGTGTGTGTGTGTGTGTGTGTTCAATCATATCCAACTCTGTGACCCTATGGACTGTAGCCCATCAGGTTCCTCTGTCCATGGGAGTTTCCAGGCAAGCACACTGGAGTGGTCGCCCTTTCCTCCTCCAGGGTGTCTTCCCGACCCAGGGATTTATTGAACTGTGTCTCCTACGTCTCCTGAATTGCAAGCAGATTCTTTACTGCTGAGCCACTAGGTACTTAGGGCTAAAAAGTGCATCTCCTCATCCCCCAAACACAGTGTGAGAGCAGAAGCAGAAGGAGCCTGTCTCACTTCCCTCTTCCTTGTCCCCTGGTTGCAGGAGGGACTAAGAGGGAAGCTTGATAGCTAGAAACTGCTGCTGAGAGGCTGCTGAGAGGAACAGTGAATGGTGGTGATACATTATTCAAGACAACAAAAACAAAATAACAGTAGCCAACCTTTATTGGGAACTGACTGTATTCTAGGCACCAAGCTAAGTGCTCTACACATCATTTATTTACAATTCCTCATGATAACCTTATGAAGCAGATCAATGCAAATAATGTTATGATTCACCTTCCAATGGGTGGGAAAACAGTGTTTGGTAAGCTTCTTGCCTGAAATGAGATGGCTTGTCCACCAGAGAGCCAAGGCACGGACCCTGCCCTGCCTGCCTCCAGAGGCCACTGCTGTGCCCCCTCCAGGAAGTATACTAAGAGGTGAGGATGGGGCTTTCAGTTCGGTCCCTCAGTCGTGTCCAAATCCTTTCGACCCCATGGACTGCAGCACACCAGGCTTCCCTGTCCATCATCAACTCCTGAAGCTTGCTCAAACTCATGTCCATCGAATTGGTGATGCCATCCAACCATCTCATCCTATGTTGTCCCCCTCTCCTCCTGCCTTCAATCTTTCCCAGAATCAGGGTCTTTTCCAATGAGCCAGTTCTTCACATCATGTGACCAAAGTATTGGAGCTTCCGCTTCAGCATCAGTGCTTCCCAATGAATATTCAGGACTGATTTCCTTCAGGATTGACTGATTTGATCTTCTTGCAGTCTAAGGGACTCTCAAGAGTCTTCTTCAACACCACAATTCAAAAGCATCAAATCTTTGACGCTCAGCTTGCTTTATAGTCCAACTCTCACATCCATACATGACTACTGGAAAAATCATAGCTTTGACTAGATGGATCTTTGTTGGCAAGGTAATATCTCTGCTTTTTAATATGCTGTCTAGGTTGGTCATAGTTTTCCTTCCAAGGAGCAAGTGTCTTTTAATTTCATGGCTGCGGTCGCTATCTGCAATGATTTTGGAGCCCCCCAAAATAGTCTCACTGTTTCCATTGTTTCCCCATCTATTTACCATGAAGTGATGGGACTGGATGCCATGATCTTAGTTTTCGGAATGTTGAGTTTTAAGCCAACTTCTTCACTCTACTCTTTCACTTTCATCAAGAGGCTCTTCAGTTCAGCCATATCTTCACAAGGAAGGCCATGAGACTGGATGTCGGCCTGAAAGACACAATTAGGGAGCCTGCAACCTAGAAAGTGACTGTGTTAGTCACTTGGTCATGTCTGACTCTTTGTGACCCCATGGACTGTAACCCACCAGACTCCTCTGTCCATGGAATTCTGCAGGCAAGAATACTGGAGCAGGTAGCCATTCCCTTCTCCAAGGGATGGTCCCAACCCAGGGATCGAATCTATGTCTTCTGTGTCACCTGCATTGGCAGGCGGGTTACCACTGCCCCAGGTCACCTGGGGAACCCTGAGCCCCTGACTGGAGGGGATATTTCTGCAGGTCAGTTGCTAGCTGTTCATTGCAACACTGGAAATTTTTAAACCAAAACTGAGTTTTTCCAGAAATGTTCTTTCCTGAATTCTTCAGGAGGGTGTGCTATTAATATGGAAATGAGGAGAGAGTTTAATCATGTTTGACTGTTTGCTGGAAAGAAAGCCAACAGTCTGATATGCTAAGTATCGTCAGATTTGCTAAATGGGGTCAGGATTATGGGGTCCATGCAGGGCTGATGGATTTCTTACTGCTCATTATCCCTATTGAATGGCTGGAATAGATTCAATGTGACGAGAGGCCAGGCCACGGTGGGGCCACTGCGCCCCTGCACCTGGCAGGGTGCTCCTGAGAAGCCCTTGGCCTCAAGCAGGATCTGGAGTGGCAGGGGGAATGGGGGTGGGCAGCCAGTCCCACCCCCGAGCCCAGCCCCACCCACTACCCAGTGATCAGTGCGCAGAGCAGGTGCAGGGCTGGAGTTCAAGATCAAAGGGCAGATCAAAAAGGATTCCTTGCCCTCGCCGGAGTGTAATTGATTTCTGTTTGCAAAATAAGTCCACGGATACTGTCTCAATGATTCCTCCTAAGACTGAGGAGAGAAGAGCAAGACAGATATTTTCATCTACCTGGTTTATAGATGAATAAATGAGTCCCAGAGACAGTTAAGGGGTTTGTCCAGTGAGACCAGACAGAGGTAGGACCCAGCTCCCACCCCACCTGCCCTGCTACACCATGATGCAACCTCCCATATGGGGGTCCCCAGAGGACCAGGGCTCCCACCCTTGAGTTCCAGCCTCAGCTTGACCTAATCTTGCTCCCAGCCACAGGGAAGTGAGAACCTCAGGATGATTTCAGATTTCAACTCCCTTTTCTTAACTAATCTCTAAAGAAGCATGTGGCTCAGATGGTAAAAAAAAAAAAAAGATCTGGAGACCTGGGTTTGATCCCTGGGTGGAAAGGTCCCCTGGAGAAGGGAATGGCTACTCACTCCAGTATTCTTGCCTGGGAAACCCCATGGACAGAGGAGCCTGGCAGGTTACAGTCCATGGGATTGTAATCGGACATGACCTAGCAACTAAACAGCAATAAGAACCTGATGACTTAAAATGACAAGAAGAGTGAGATGTGGTCATTGGCCACAGGAGGTTCCACAGATCCAAGCTCAGCAGAGGGTGGGATGAGGGAAACTGTGCACTAAGCCAGGAGCTCTTCCCCACCCTCCTCGCACTCCCTGGCCCAGGTGCCATTCCTAGGTAGAGGGAGAGTCCAGCTGTGGATGGACACCTGGTGACCAGGTTGTCACACTGAGTCACTGACACATCAGAAAGAACCAGGAAGGGTGGAGAGCAGAAGTGAGGGAGCTCTTCTGCAAGATGAGGGGATAGGCTGTGAACAGGCCTGTAAGGCGCTCAGAAGCAGATGTGTGGAAGCAGCCAAGCAATCAGAGGTTTGTGAAAGGATGCTGTCATGGATTCGGTGAGAACAGCCATCATCTGAGTGATGGTGCCGCCTCTCCAGGAGGGCTCTGAGCTGGTGACTCTGAGTGTCTCCCCCACTTTCAATTGCAATTCAAAACGCACCTCTTTGAGTAGCTTTCTCACCCCCTGACAAATACCTCCGCTGTCCTAGGGGATCTGAGCTTCCTGTCCTGAGTGCTCCCAAGGTCAAGTGCACATTGGAAGTACAAGTGCAAATGATTCTTACCAGGAGTTACCCTGAGAACTTTGACTTCATGACAATTATTAGTATGAAAAAAAAAAATTAGTACAGGACTGTTGTAGGAATAAAAAACATGTGTAAATATCAATTGTAACAATTATTAGAGAAAATGCAATCTCACATAGCTGTGAAATTCAAGATCATTATTATTCATTGACAAATAGTAATGATGGCATAAAACTAAGGTAACCTCAGTTCAGATGAGCAAATAAAGTTGACAGCAGAATGACCCTCATTAATGAATTTGACATGAGCCTTCCCCCGTTAATAGATTCTTAGCCAAAGGTGAGTTTTTAATTAGGATATAAATTTCAGATACATTGATAATATATGTGGAAATGTGAAGGCTTCAACCCAGCTAATACATATTGCTTCCTATGCATTCAGAGTCAATGTCCTATAAAGACAAACAGGGGCCCTGCTCCTGAGTTTCCTCCCAATAATTCTCTCGAGATGGAGAAGATGACTTGAGAATATTTGGAAGCAAGATGGAACAGGAGAGAGAGAGAAGTTGAATATACAAGGCAAAAGAAGTAAACTTTGGGAGGGAGCAATGGAAAGCTGGTACCAACCAGAGTTCTTGGTCTTCCCCAACTGATAGAAACTGATCAGAGGCCAGACAAAAAATTCCAGCCAGGTTTTACTGGGGTCTCTGCTGCAGCAGAGGGATCAAGAACAGTAACTGGTTCCCTCGCTTGCTCCCCAAGGCAGAATGAGCTGGTTCCTTACATGGGGTGAGAGTAGGGGTGCATCGTGGGAGCTGGCCGAATTGGTGGCTTAGGTGGTCTCCCTTCCTTATTGTGTCTTGTCCAGGGGGCAGGAGCAGTATCCTGCTTTTGTTCCCAGCTCTTCAGAAGTGGGTTTTTTGGTCTTTATATCTTTGTAATCTGTCTCCAACTGCACATGCACATATTAATAGTTATTTTCAGTCCCTTGTAGGTGTGAGTGTATGCTCAATCACTTTAGTCATGTCTGACTCTTTGCAATTCTATGGACTGCAACCTGTCCATAGGATTTCCCAGGCAAGAATACTGAAGTGGTAGCCATTGCCTTCTCCAGGGGATCTTCCTGACCCAGGGATCGAACCCGCATCTCGTGCATTGCAGGTGGATTCTTTACTGCTGAGCCACCAGGGAAGACCTTTGTCCCTTCTAGTTTCTTTGTATTCTATTGCTCTAGGAGGAAATATTTGTCCAGGTGCAAGCACTGGAGCAAAAAGTTCCAGGTCCCAGCCTGTCTCAAAGCCACACTTGTCAAAGTAGGTCCTAGGTCCTTGCTGGAGTCCCAGATGTCTATTCTCTGCAAATACCCAACCCTTCCCCACTTGCAACCCATCAGATCAGAGTCCCAGGAGAGAGCCTGGGAATCTTCATTTTACTAAAATCCTCAGTTGAGTCTCCTATTCATAAAACAAAAAACAGTGCCTGGTGCTCTGAGAACAGGGTCTAAAAGTGCTCTTCTGAGGCCATCGCCTTATTTTACAGGGGAGGCCCTTGAAACCAGAGGGATGGAACCAGAACTCCAGAGCTCAGCTTTATTTCACCTCCATATGACCAGGTCTGTGCCAGGCTTCCAGGGACCAGTTTCAGCTGCCTGCAGGGAGTTACTGTCAACATCCCAAATTCCAGCATGAACTGAATTCGCACTCTGTTCCTGCCACACCTGCCATCCTGGGGTCAGCGCTGGCCTCTGGAGACCCCACGTCTGGCCTTCAGGCCTGAGGTTGTGCTTCCAAATCGTGATTGGAGATAATTTTCCTGCTCCTCCTTGACTTCCTGGTCAATGTTTTAAAACATAAAGCATGATTTTAAAAAAAATGCTACCTATTTAAATCGATTTTTCTGAGAGTGAATAGAAAATTTATTTATTTAGAAAAGCAGATCTAGACACTGGTATGTGACCACCTGCCACCAAATTTTCTCTTCTGACTGTGTCCCGTGATTCTCCCTTTGGGTGTGAGTGTGAGCAAACCTGTCTACTGCATTGCATGTCATGAATCCCTAAATCTAGGTTAGACAGTTTGGCAGCATCCTAATCTTTTCTTAGACCCAAACTGAGAGAGAGGGTGCTTACAGAATTCCAAGATGAAGAAACAAGCTTTCTGTTTGAAACAGCTTCTAACAGACTGATGTCATCTGACTTCTACAGAAAAGGCCACATTTTTTGTTATATCGGTTTTGTTCGGTTAGGTGCCCAAGGAAGTGGTTAATTCTCTAAGAGCAATGGTAAGAGTGACTGGGGCTCTATTTCATACCTATTCCCCATTTCTTTTTCTTTCTTTTTAACCAGTGCACCCAACTGTAGAGCAATATAGTCCTTCCTTATGTAAGAGAAGCAAACAGACTTCTGCATATCTGCACAATTTTATGACAGATCTCACCCAAAGTCCACTTTCTGAAAGTATGGATACTATGCTTTATCCCAAAGCCATTACATTGTTCATTCCTCCTCTGTCCTCATGCACACCCCTGTGTGACTGTGGCTTTATGAAAGCAACAGTGGGGTCACTGAGAGACGACACTGTCTTCTGTAAATTGGCTCAAGCTGGCACATCTAAAACATAGAGTCCCCTGAGTCTGGTGGGTTTTCCCACAGAATGGCCCTGCTGCTTACTGCTTTCTTACTTGGCTGAAATCAAGAAAGGGACATGATATCTTTATTTTCCGGGCAGAAAGGTAAAACCAGGCAAGGACAAATCAGTCCTCAAGGCACACCGGTCTATTCCTGAAAGTGGAAAACGTGATTCTGAGAGTCCTGCATGGCTGGCCTTAAAAGTCAAAATTTGCTGACTCATCCCCAAGTGTCAAGGAATTTTAAAATCTCAGATGCACTGTTTTCCAAGTGGAAACTGGTGGCCACTGGCTGACACATCCACTGGGTAGGACAAGGCCTTGGGACAGAGAGGAGGTGGTGCTGAGGGTTGGCGGGTACATCCTGAAAAGCTCTATTAGCCCCAGGTTGGGATCGATGTGAAACTTAATACTTTAATGACTGAGCTGCTTGTGGGCTCTTGTTTTTAATTCTCTGGTCCCAAGATAATAATTTTCTTCTCTCAATCGAACCTTCTTGAGAGGAGGAGAAAGCAAGGAGATACGTGTGGGTCAGGCAGTGCTGGGCAGAGCTTCCTAAGGGAAAGGACTGTTCCTGATACACGGAGCAGGCAGCCAAGGGTGGCCAGTGAGCACTGGGCATCTGGACTCAAACCTTTTCTCCATCCCCTACCTATCCCCTGAGCTGAGTCACTAACATGATTTGAGTCTCATTTCCTCCTCTGTTTCCCTGTCCCAGGATGGTTAGTATGATATGAGATCATCACATAAAAAACATTGTGTCTGATGTCTGGCACATAGTGGATATTTAATACTGATAGGGAATTTCAATTATTTTATTTCCATGTTTAACAACTTGCCTAGAGAGCATCAGAGGGTCAGTATATTTGGTATGAGTGGATGATACATGAATGACATGCTGAACTCATCACAGGTGGAACCAGCTCGTGACTGTCATCAACACCAGAAGTTCCTAATAGGCAGAGACCATCTGAGATCACAGGCAAGCATCAGTCGTTATGTGTATCAGCTAATTTAGTCTTCCAAACAATCCTATCAAGTCAGTGTGATCGTTGTTCTTGTGAAGATGAGAAAACTGAGGATTTCGATACTTACCCAAAGGCACAGAGCCAGAAAGTGAGAAAGTGTGATTCCAAAGCCCATACTCTGAGCTAAGCGTCAGCAAACCCATAGACTACTCTTGTTAGCTTCCTGCTTTTGTAAATAAAGTTTTATTGGAACATAGTCGTGCACGTTAGATTACACGCTATCTCTGACTGCTTTTGCATTACTGTGGCTGAGCTGAGAAGTCATCTACAAGGCCTGCAATGTTTAAAATACTTACTGCCTGGCCCTTCACAGAAAACATTTGTCAGCCTTGCTATAAATCACTACAGCACAGTACCTTCTTGGTGAGAGAGAGAGACATATCACGTACCCAGACTTCGAAGATACAAGACGGAACATGAGCTACGCAGGGGTACAAAGAAAATGGAATAATGTTACTATGACCTTCCTGCACACAATGGTGGTGAATGTGTGTGTCTGTGTGTGTGGTTGTGGGAGAGGGCAGGCAGTCAAGCTCCTCTGATTGTGAAGCTCAAGTGGAAACAAGAACAGCATAGTGAAGACTAAACGTGATAGCTAGGTTTGGCAGTTTTAGATAAAAAAAAGGCCAATTGGGAGAAAGATGTGTATCCTAGAGTAGTTACCACAAGAAGCTATAATATTTCTGCTTTTATGTAAAGAAGTAGTAGGGACTTCCCTGGCGGACCAGTGATCAGGACTCTGTCTTCCAGAACAAGGGATGCGGGTTCAGTCCCTGGCTGGGCAGTTCAGATCCCACATGCCTTGTGGCCTAAAAACCTAAAACAGAAGCAATATGGTAACAAATTCAATAAGGACTTAAAAAGTGGTCCACATCCCCCAAAAAATATTTAATGAGGAAATGAAGTAAAAAAATCTATTAAAAAATTTAATGAGGAAATGCATATCAAGAAGTAGTAAAATCGAATTTAACATCTTAAAATCAGTTTCACCCCTAAGTTTCAACACTCATGAGACAGTTTCTACCAACAGAGTCAAGCAAGAGCACGGCAAGCTCCCAGGAAGTCTGAGTCTCCAGGGCGCTGTGCAAACACAAAACTGCCACTTAAACTCCAAACAGCCGACGAGGACGTTAGAATTAAGCCAACTACTTAAAGCCAGCATATACGTCATCATAGCATCTATCTGTACCTGCTTTTTGTGCAATTTCTTCAACTCTTGCTCCTCAGTACATTTTTTTCTTATTTGCCGCTTATCTCATTCACACCAAGCAATTCAGCAAGGGAATAGTCTTCTTCAAAATATTTAAAATTGGATGAATATTCCCTTTGATCTCTTGTTTATTTCAATGTCTGACACCACACTTGACTGGTGAGCGTTTCTGGTCTCCAAGAGAAACAACCACCCTCCCCTGGGTATTCCTTGAAAATGATGTTACTTTTCTCTGATGGTAAACATCACGCAGAGATAAAACTGAAAACAGAAAATTTAATAAAGTAAAGACACGTTTGACCATCTTTCTCTGGAGCTTCAGAAAGTGTTCAGTGTTTTAGAAGCAGTACATGGCGTAATGCAGGCATACCCAAAAAGATGGATAGTCGTTCCATTATTTCGAGATTTCCCTTGGTGATCATAGCTGCAAGGCTTTCACTGCTTCCTGGATCGTTATTACATGATTCCTGCCTTTTCAGCCTATTTTTCTCTCACGTTCTTCTAGCTTGAATGAGGAGTTTATGTTTTTGGTAAATAGAGGTAAGTTAAATGAGGTTGAAGGTTTGGGGAGTCAATTGAAATCAACTGCTGTTAAATATGGATGAAGGTTACAGGATCAAAGCCTCACTCACCAAAAGAAAAAAAAAACTCTTATTCTGCACATTTGCTGCCCATGGGCATTTCAAAAAGGGCTCTTTAGCATATCCAAGCTTTGTCTCTGCTGCTACTGCTGCTAAGTCACTTCGGTCGTGTCCAACTCTGTGCGACCCCATAGACGGCAGCCCACCAGGCTCCCCCATCCCTGGGATTCTCCAGGCAAGAACACTGGAGTGGGTTGCCATTTCCTTCTCCAACGCGTGAAAGTGAAAAGTCAAAGTGAAGTCTCTCAGTTGTATCCGACCCTCAGCAACACCATGGACTGTAGCCTTCCAGGCTCCTCCATCCACGGGATTTTCCGGGCAAGAGTACTGGAGTGGGGTGCCATTGCCTTCTCCGAGGCTTTGTCTCAGGCACATTCTATTCCATTTCAAGTCACACGCTACTTTTTTTTTTTAACCTTAATTATCATCCCATTCTTAAAGAGACGTTCAGATTATGCCAACAAACTTGAAGTACCCTTTTTGATGGGGCTTCCCAGGTGTTGTTAATGGTAGAGAACACACCTTCCAATGCAGGAGATAAGAGACATGGGTTCCACCCCTGGGTCGGGAAGATCCCCGGGAGGAGAGCATGGAAACCCACTTCAGTATTCTTGCCTGGAGTGGCAAGAGGAGCCATACACAGAGGAGCATGATGGGCTATAGCCTATACGGTCACAAAGAGTCAGACATGACTTAGCAAACACACACACACACACACACACACATACACACACACCCTTTTTGACAAAGCAGATATTCATTGAATAGTGTGTAATGTCGGTTCTCACCTGCTTCTTAATTCTGCATTTTGGTCCATTTCTCTCTAAGATGAGGAAAGGATGAGGTTGACCCAGGAGGCCCAAATTTAATTCCATGTTAAAGTCTCATTCTATCAGTACCAGATGGAGACCGAGTCCAGAGAGGCACAGAAAGACCCCCGAGCTGAACATTTCAATTTCTTCTAAGAAATGAGATATTAATGATCTGTTCAGTTCAGTTGCTTAGTCGTGTCTGACTCTTTGCGATCCCATGGACTGCAGCACACCAGGCTTCCCTGTCCGTCATCAACTCCTGAAGCTTGCTCAAACTCATGTCCATCAAATTGGTGATGCCATCCAACCATCTCATCCTATGTTGTCCCCTTCTCCTCCTGCCTTCAATCTTTCCCAGAATCAGGGTCTTTTCCAAGGAGCCAGTTCTTCACATCATGTGACCAAAGTATTGGAGCTTCCGCTTCAGCATCAGTGCTTCCCAATGAATATTCAGGACTGATTTCCTTTAGGACTGACTGGTTGGATCTCCTTGCAGTCCAAGGGGCTCTCAAGAGTCTTCTCTAACACACAGTTCAAAAGCAACAATTCTTCAGTACTCAGCTTTCTTTATGATCCAACTCTCACATCCACACATGACTACTGGAAAAACCATAGCCTTGACTAGACAGAACTTTTTTGGCAAAGTAATGTCTCTGCTTTTGAATATGCTGTCTAGAAGCTGTTAAATACAAGGCCTTCTCAACTAGACACAGAAGACTGGGTTTCCTTTCTATTTGCACCTCTTTCTTTGAAAGGGGGATTCCTGAGTAGCTCAGTAATAAAGAATCCTTCTGCCACTGCAGGAGATGCAAGAAACGTTGGTCAATCCCTGGTCCAGGAAGATCTCCTGGAGAAGGAGATGGCAATCCACTCCAGTATTCTTGCCTGGAAAATCCCATAGACAGAGGAAGCTGGCAGGCTACAGTCCATGGGGCCACAAAGACACGACTATGCAACTGAACACACATTCCATAGAAAAGCCTAAGTGTAATACTGAGAGCTCATTATCAGAGGATATCATAAAGCATCAGAAGGTGAATCAAAATGCTGGGCTTGGGAGAGAAGAGAAAAAAAAATCCAAGAAGGAACAACATGCTGCTGCTGCTAATTCGCCTCAGTCGTGTCCGACTGGTGTTGCGACCCCATAGATGGCAGCCCACCAGGCTTTGCAGTCCCTGGGATTCTCCAGGCAAGAACACTGGAGTGGGTTGCCATTTCCTTCTCCAATGCATGAAAGTGAAAAGTGAAAGTAAAGTTGCTCAGTCATGTCCAACACTTCGTGACCCCATGGACTGCAGCCTACCAGGCTCCTCTACCCATGGGATTTTCCGGGCAAGAGTACTGCAGCGGGGTGCCATTGCCTTCTCCAAGGAACAACATAATTAACATAATTGCAGACTAGTTAGGACTCTCCCAGGCAATAGGGATGCTGCTTCATTCTCCGAGTCCTGGTTTCCCCAAGAGTAATATTACAGTCATCACATTTTCTGTGAATCGACCAGGTCTTAAAAAAATATGCAAGAACAAAAGTACTAGACACCTGAATACTATATAGTGGATAATATATTTCAAAGTACTGATTCCCCTCCCCATACACCCCTAACTATGGATGTCTCCCTCTGAGAGAATTAAACATCTCTGTCCCATGAATATCATGTTACTTGCTTTCACCAATGAACTGAAAGCAGAAACTATGCATACTTTGTCTGAACACAAGCTCTGAGAGCTTTCTCCTGGTCTCCCCATGCTCTTATTTCTCTCTGCCTAGAGATAAGCAATGACAGAATAGCTTAGTCTTCAGACTTTAAATTTTTTATGTTCTGTTAATTTTCTATAACAATTTCCTCTGGTTTCTACTTCATTCTGCAGGAATATCCTCTCTGAAAATGTCAGCTTGAGAGAAAGGGAGATGGAAAGTCAGAATCTCCCCAGGACCAACCCCCAAGGGGATGGAAAAGGAGAGATGGAAATTTAAGGGCATGTTAAAGTAACTTGAAGTCAAACGACTAGAAACTGGCTTCCAGCTTTCAAATTAGCAAGTTAAATATAACATTCTCTGTAAGCAAATGTGTCAGGAAATGCTCACTCCTGTTCTTCTGATACAAATATAAAATAACTAGATTTCTAGAGGACAAGTTTGTAATATTTATCAGGAAGATTTAAAGCAGGCATAGCCTCCTAGGTAGTGAAACCCCCCACAGGGCTGTGTCATAAAGGAATGATAATAGATATGCATAGAGTCTGCGTAGAAGAACGCTGTTCTCACCAAGAATAAGGGCTGAGGGGCGAACAGTGCTTTTGTCTGAGATGTGGCATTAATGCAATTTCTCGTACCTTTTCTCTCTCTCTTTCTCCTTCTCTTCCTTTTTTGCTTATCTATTTTTAAATGGCCGAGAGAACTTTCTTCATTTCTGTGACAATGAGGGAAATATATTTCAGAAAAAGAGGGAGGGCTTCCCTAGTGATCCAGTGGCTAAGATGCCATCTCCTGTTGCATGGAGCCCAGGTTCAATTCCTGATCAGGGAATTAAATCACACATGCTGCAACTGAGAGATCTCATGCCTCAAAAACACCAAAGACCCCGCAGGCCAGAACTGAGACCCGGCACAGCCAAATAAATATTTTTTAAAAAGAAAAGAAAAAGAGGGAAATTCACGAAGAGCTTATGTCCCTCTTGGGTAACATTGTTCCCCTCTGAGGGACAATGGCCTTCCCTGTCCCACTGCTGCTAGAGGAGTGGCCTCAACCAGGAGACAATCAAGTCCGAGAGGAGGCGAGAGGGTTGTCTCACCCTGCAATTCACACCCGTGCTGGGGGTGGGCGGGGTTTATCTGTAGAAAGTACCCTCTGAGTTCCCCAACCTGCATAGACTCCAGGAGCCCAAAATAAGAGACAAGAGCTCACAGGATGTTCAGCCGGGCAGGATCCCACCTTCCATGAGGCTCGCTGCCTACTTTCTTTCATTGTTATTCACAGTCCCGTCCACTTTCACAACTGGTTTAACTTTCTCTCCAGTTGGGTGTTTTCCTTCACTGTGGTTTCCTTGGTTCTATTTTCCTTCCAAGGAGTCATTAAACTCGGGAGGAAAACCATACTTAGGAGGCCACACAGCTGCAGAGGCCCATGGATAATAAGTAAGTGGTAAACAAACCTCCACGTACTTAAAGCTCAGCTGTTTGAAACACACTGAATGCAAAAATCACTGGTGAGTTACAATGTGTTAAATGACTATAATTAAAGGCCTCTATATTATGACACAGTTCATGATCTTTCATTGCAAAAATTGTAACTGGGGCACCCACAGTGGTGGACACTACATTTTTTATTCCTTTCTGTGGGACTGAGAAAGAATGGGACAAAAGCGTGGTGGAAAGATCATTATGTTATAGGAGGAGTTTTATTATTTGGATTCTTTGAGGCTCTTCGTAATCTTTAGCCAATGGTTTTTGTACAATGTTGTACACTGTCTTCCTGCTTTACATCTGTTGACAGAAGAATGGGGAGTCAATTACATTTCAACAAAATTTCCAGCTGCTGAGCATGTCTAGATAACTGGTCTGTTGTTATTTTCCTAATGTGGGTTTTTTTTACATAAAGCAGTTGTGAAAACAAGGCATGAAATACTGAACTCGTTGAGTTCAGCATAAGTTTGGCCATTTGGGAGAAAAGCTAACTGGTCAGATATTAAAGCAACTTGATCACTTTCTCACTTAAATGAAGACTTGTGGAATTTCCCAAGATCTATCATTAGAATTTTATTATGTTGTACCCAGAAACCTATATTTGATACATTTTTATTTTTCCCTCATATATAACTTCTGTGTTCTGTGCTCAGTCTTAGACAACTGTTTTTGACTTCATGAACTGTAGCCCACCAGACTCCTCTGTCCATGGGATTTCCCAAGCAAAAATACTGGAATGGGTTGCCATGCCCTCCCCCAGAGGATCTTCCCAACCCAGGGATTGAACGTATGTCTCCTGCATTTCAGGTGGATTCTTTACTGCTGAGCCCCTGGGGAAGACAGTACATACTTCTGAGTTTGACTCTATTCCCGCTTAAAAAAAATCTAAGTTGGAGGACTAGTTCTTAATCATTTCCATCAATGGGTGAATGAAATTGTTAACTTATTCTTAAGAACAAACCATAAGATTGATATTTGCCTTTTAGTGTAGCCAACTTATAATATTCTATTACAACATAATTTATGAGCCTGATTTGACCACGTTTTTAGTGTAGTCATTATTCAGATTGTCTGTAATCATTCTGCTTGAGTAAGGACCATAAGGTTCAGCTATCATGGATGATAAATGTTCTGGATTCCAATCTTGTTGCTGCCATTGATGTTCTGAGCTAATCTTCTATCTTTGTGTCCTCAAGGAGAAAGTACAGCTTAGAAAGCCAAACTTGCCACCAAGGATATAGAAAGAATAGATATAATTGCTGTAAAATGTTTTTAAAATGGAGAGTGATATTGCTTAATGCACCTTGAACTTGTTACAAAGTCCAAGCTCATCTGGAGAAGGAAATGGCAAGCCACTCCAGTATCCTTTCCTGGGAAATCCCATGGACAGAGGAGCCTGGTGGGCTACAGTCCATGGGGTTGCAGAGAGTCAGACACGACTAAGCATGCTCACACGCATGATATTTCCATGTGTGATCCTTTATCTCCTTTCAAGAGGAATGAAGAGTCTTTGCCAGACCACTGTCTGGCCAAAGGGGGCTACTGTTTTACATGCGTTCCTTATTTACTCTTTGCAGCACTGTCTTATTTCACAGACAAGGAAATAGAGATTTAGGATTCAGATGCTTCATACTTGCCAAGGTTCCAGTTTGCAAATGCACAGCCAGCATATTAGCCCTCTGTGTCCCCAGAATCCAGGTCTGTGTCTCTGTGATTCTGCCTCCAAAAGTAGGCATTTAAAACTCTAGCAAAAAAAAAAAAAAAAGGACCTGGCGAAGAATGGGAGGAGACAGCAGTGTCTTCATTCCAGCACTAGGTCCAACTGCAATTTTCACCTGAGTTTCAAGCTCCTGTGAACTGGCAGGAGTTTTGACTGACTGCTGATGAGTCAAGTCCATGCCATAGCTTATCTGTGCTGCCTTCTGCAGTTCTGTGTAGACAAACTGCAGGGTCATAGCAGGTGTCACTGGACATAGGGTTCTGTTGAAGTGAGATATTTCCACGTGTGACCAATAGGAACAGTGATTTGTGGCTCTGGTTTCAAAAGATTCTACTTAAGTGAAAACCCCATTGAACAGATGGAATCTTAAGTCTCTGTCCATAATGTAGTTAATATTTATAACAAAAAGTTTATTTTGATGCTCACATGTTTCTGCGACTGCATCTGAAGGCAATGAGGGCTTTTTCCAAAAGGCATTTATTTGGTTTTGAAAAAGATGTGGCTGTGCTTTTTGGTTTAATCGCCAGTCTTCCCAGAGAGAGAGGAAAATAATTGTCAGTTGGGACTTAGCTTTTATGGGACAGACGGTAATCAGGAGAGAAAGGCAAACCCTCATTTACTGGCGGGGGAGACAGAGCAGCAAGGAGAATGGAGCACAATGTGATACAATGGAAAAGCATGAGCTTTGTGGTTAGAAAAGTCTGGGTTCAAATTCTGGCTTTACCTTGTGTAAATAATTATTTATTTAATGAGTTCTAAATCCTGTGCCAAATATTGAGTTAGGCATTAGGCACACACAGATAAAAATGGAATGGTTCCCAGAAGCACACAGTCTAGAAATATACATACATTTCAGAATGTTTAAATTTGTGATGGCTAAGCACAATGACAATGATCTTTTGGGGGTACTAGCAGGCACATCTAAAAAGTCAGAGGCAGAGGGCAGACCAGGAAGGCTTGCTGATTGGTGACTTTGGATGATTTGCATAATCTCTAAACATCACTTTTCTCAAGCTGGTAATAACTGTCTTGTTAGACTGTTGTGAGAATTAAATTAAATACACTATACACATACTGTGTGTAGTGTGTGTGTACTGGGTTTACTGTGGTACCAGGCAAACGGACTGTACCTGGCGCAATGTAGGAGATGAGGATTCAGTTCCAGGGTTGGGAAGATCCCCTGGAGAAGGAAATGGCAACCCAATCCAGTATTCTTGCCTGGGAAATCCCATGGACACAGGAACCTGGCAGGCTCCAGTCCGTGGGGTTGCAAAGAATCAAACATGACTTGGTGACTAAACAACAACTATAAATAGTTGTGATGCTAATAGTGATGATGGGGATGACGGATGATATGGACCTGAAGGACAGATCAGATCAGTCACTCAGTCATGTCCGACTCTTTGCGACCCCATGAACTGCAGCACGCCAGGCCTCCCTGTCCATCACCAACTCCCAGAGGTCATTCAGACTCACATTCATCGAGTCAGTGATGCCATCCAGCCATCTCATCCTCTGTCGTCCCCTTCTCCTCCTGCCCCCAATCCCTCCCAGCATCAGAGTCTTCTCCAATGAGTCAATTCTTCGCATGAGGTGGCCAAAATACTGGAGTTTCAGCTTTAGCATCATTCCTTCCAAAGAAATCCCAGGGCTGATCTCCTTCAGAATGGACTGGTTGGATCTCCTTGCAGTCCAAGGGACTCTCAAGAGTCTTCTCCAACACCACAGTTCAAAAGCATCAATTCTTCGGAGCTCAGCCTTCTTCACAGTCCAGATCTCACATCCGTACATGACCACAGGAAAGACCATAGCCTTGACTAGACAAACCTTTGTTGGCAAAGTAATGTCTCTGCTTTTGAATATGCTATCTAGATTGGTCATAACTTTCCTTCCAAGGAGTAAGTGTCTTTTAATTTCATGGCTGCAGTCACCATCTGCAGTGATTTTGGAGCCCAAAAAAATAAAGTCTGACACTGTTTCCACTGTTTTCCCATCTATTTCCCATGCAGTGATGGGACCAGATGCCATGATCTTCGTTTTCTGAATGTTGAGCTTTAAGCCAACCTTTTCACTCTCCACTTTCACTTTCATCAAGAGACTTTTTAGTTCCTCTTCACTTTCTGCCATAAGGGTGGTGTCATCTGCATATCTGAGGTTATTGATATTTCTCCCAGCAATCTTGATTCCAACTTGTGTTTCTTCCAGTCCAGCATTTCTCATGATGTACTCTGCATATAAGTTAAATAAACATGGTAACAATATACAGCCTTGACGTACTCCTTTTCCTATTTGGAACCAGTCTGTTGTTCCATGACCAGTTCTAACTGTTGCTTCCTGACCTGCATATAGATTTCTCAAGAGGCAGATCAGGTGGACTGGTATTCCCATCTCCTTCAGAATTTTCCACAGTTGATTGTGATCCACACAGTCAAAGGCTTTGGCATAGTCAATAAAGCAGAAATAGATGTTTTTCTGGAACTCTCTTGCTTTTTCCATGATCCAGCGGATGTTGGCAATTTGATCTCTGGTTCCTCTGCCTTTTCTAAAACCAGCTTGAACATCAGGAAGGTCACGGTTCACATACTGCTGAAGCCTGGCTTGGAGAATTTTGAGCATTACTTTACTAGCATGTGAGATGAGTGCAATTGTGCAGTAGTTTGAGCTGAAGGACAGATGGGTCCAAAGACAGGAACTCTGGCAGAGTTGGAAGAGTCAACCGTTCGGTTGCTCAACATTAGGCTAGATTTCTATCCCTCCTCTGTGCCCTGAGTGAGCTGCCCTATAAGTGTTGTTTAATCCCATTAAACTGTGATGTCTCTGAAAGTGAAAGTGAAGTTGCTCAGTCGTTTCCGACTCTTTGCAACCCCATGGACATTAGACTGCACCAAGATCCTCTGGCCACGGGATTTTCATGGCAAGAGTACTGGTGTGGGTTGTCATTTCCTTCTCCAGGGAATCTTCACAACCCAGGGATCGAACCCAGGTCTCTCGCATTGTAGACAGACACTTTACCTTCTGAGCCACTGGGGAAGTCGTGATCTCTCTGATCAGATCAGATCAGTCACTCATTCGTGTCCGACAGGCACAAAACTCTGTCTCATGAGACACTGTGTCCAGGATTTAGCTTCTGTCCTCTCACATGGCAGTCTACACATCCATGGAGGGAAGGAAGGAGAAGAGAAAGAAAAGATGGACAGAGAAACAGGTGAAAGGAAAAAGTCAGGGTGAATCACTGTCCAAGGACACTACCTGTGGCTGCTCCCTCCCCTCTATTCCATGCTTCATAGCAGCACTTTCGATGACCAGCTCATCTCTCCATTACCCATCATTCTCTAATCAGACACGTGCACAATCTCAGCACTAATTTCTTTATCTTCCTTTTCTTTCCTTGTTGTTGTTCAGTCGCTCAGTCGTATCCAACTCTGCGAACCCATAGACTGCAGCATGCCAGGTTTCCATATCCTTCACTATCTCCTGGAGATTTTTCAAACTCATGTCCATTGAGTCAGTGATGCCATCCAACCATCTCATCCTCTGTTGCCCCCTTCTTCTCCTGCCCTCAATCTTTCCCAGCATCAGGGTCTTTTCCAAAGAGCTGGCTCTTCACATCAGGTAGCCAAAGCATTGGAGCTTCAGCTTCAGCATCAGCATTCATTGGAAGGCCAATGAATATTCAGGGTTGATTTTCTTTAGGATTGACTGGTTTGACATCCTTGGTGTTTGGTCTTCTGGTCTTCTTTCCTTTTTAAAGAGTTGAAATTCTAGCCATGCCACATACTGAGCTATACTGGCCTTATATAAGTTCTTAACCTCTTAGAGTCAGTGAAGATAAGTCCAGTTAAACATGGCAGATTTAAATATACATGAAGTCCACTTCTTCCTAAAATTCTAACTACAGTGAATATTTTTATAAAAATTTAAATGAGAGAGGTGATAAACATGAGAACAAAGGTGACAGCAGAGAAGAGTGGTTAAAATATTTTGAAAGTTAATCCTTGGCTTTATCCTTCCAATTTATTGACTTGCTCGCTTGAATCCAATAGGGAGAGTATCTGGAGGCACAATTGACGTGGGGAAGACATTCACAATAGCAGAGGGGAACTACCATCACTTTGCTCCCAGACCCTAACATGGGCTAGGGTGGCAGAGAGACACCCCCAACTAGATGGGGTCAATTCATTCAACTGAGGAAATGGCGTGGATGTAGTGCTGATTCCAGGGGCAGTCTCTGGGGGGTCAGATGAAAGAGTTAGCCCAGGTCTCTCTATATTAGTGGGATTGGCACCCCACCCCAGTACTCTTGCCTGGAAAATCCCATGGACGGAGGAGCCTGGTAGGCTCCAGTCCATGGGGTCGCTAAGAGTCGGACATGACTGAGCAACTTCAGTTTCACTTTTCACTTTCATGCATTGGAGAAGGAAATGGCAACCCACTCCAGTATTCTTGCCTGGAGAATCCTGGGGATGGAGGAGCCTGGTGGGCTGCCGTCTATGGGGTCGCACAGAGTCAGACACGACTGAAGCGACTTAGCAGCAGCAGCAGCACAGAAGATAATAAAGAATACACTTATTGATTGACTAATGGACAAGCCCTAGCCAATGCCCTCCAAGAGTGTGTGATATGTGTCTTCAAAAAGAATTGTCCAGACAAGGTGGATGCACCAAGAACACAAAGTGCACAGCTTCCCAGCAGGTACAAGATTTGGGTGTCTCAACATCTCAGCCCCCAAATAATCATAGTTTGCTTCTAGTTTATCCCTGAAATTCCACCCTTAGCCCTCTCCTCACTTGCTGTGTTAATTTTTATCCTACCGGGTATGAGGCCTGCCTGGGCTGGGCTGGGGGTACAGAAGGTAAGATGAGAAACCACCCACTGCCCTGGGGAATAACAGACAAGTACACAGGTAACTATCATCCTGGAGTGAGCCCAGGAGCAGCAGGGCGCCCAGCACAAATGCAAGCAAACACCCACCTCAACCAGGTCCTGGATCCTTCTCTGTAGGGCAGAGGATTCTGGAAGAAAAAGATGTTGCATGGAGGGGGTGATATCATCGTGTTTGTGCATCAAAATGCAAATCAGGACAACAAATGAGGTGGTTGCATACGTAATCCATTATGTCACTTCAATTCTAATGTTCTAAATATCCTTAGAAGGGACAATGATTTTTAAACAAGTTATGTACTCTTTGGAGTGACTAAAGGTTTCAAAGACTACTTTTTTATGACTCCCTCTTTTTTTAAAATTTATTTTTAATTGAAGGATAATTGCCTTAAAATATTGTTGTTTCTGCCATACATCAACATGAATCAGCCATAGTTATACATATGTCCCCTTCGCCTTGAACCTCCCTCCCACCTCCCACCTCCCACACCACCCCACCCACCCCTCTAGGTTGTCAAGAGCAGTGGATCTAAGCTCCTTGTGTCATGCAACATATTTCCACTGGTTATCTAGTTTTTCACATGGTAATGTATATGTTTCAATGCTACTCTCTGAATTTGTCCCACCCTCTCCCAGTAGTGGGATTGTTGGTCATACGGTAATTTTATTCCTAGCTTTTTAAGGAATCTTCATACTGTTCTCCAAAGGGGTCTGTATCAATTTGCATCCCCACCAAGAATGTAAGGGGGGTCCTTTTTCTCCACACCCTTGGCATTTATTGTTTGTAGATTTTTTTGATGATGGCCATTCTGACCAAAATGAGGCAATACCTCATTGTAGTTTTGATTTGCATTTCTCTTATAATGAGCAATGTTGAGCATCTTTTCACACGATTATTAACCATCTGTATGTCTTCTTTGGTCAAATGTTTATATCTGCCCACTTTTTTATTGGGTTGTTTATTTTTCTGGTACTGAACTGAATGAGCTGCTTGTGTGATTTAGAGATTACTCCTTTGTCAGTTGTTTTATTTGCTATTAGATTCTCCCATTCTGAGGGTTGTCTTTTCACCTTGTTTATAGTTTCCTTCATTGTGCAAAAGCATTTAAGGTTAATCAGTTCCCATTTGTTTATTTTTGTTTTTATTTCCATTATTCGCAGAGGTGGGTCACAGAGGATCTTGTGGTGATTTATGTCAAAGAGTGTTCTGCCTATGTTTTCCTATAAGAGTTTTACAGTTTCTGGACTTATATTTAGGTCTTTAATCCATTTTGAGTTTGTTTTTGTGCATGGTATTAGGAAGTGTTCTAATTTCATTCTTTTAAGTTCTGAAAGACTACTTTTTATATTAAGAGAAGAAGAATCCCCAAACAGGCCTGAGCACAAGAGGGAAATGGAAAGGGGAAGAGAACTACTGAGAAAGGAAAGGGGGAAATTTGATGCAGAACAGACCAATGATTGCCTTATGCGTGTCTCACCAGGCCTCTTACCAGAAGGACATAAGTTATACACATCGATTGCCTGGCTTTGTGTCCTCAGTCATGTCTGACTCTTTGCAAACCCATGGACTGAATCCCACCAGGCTTTTCTGTCCGTGGGATTTTTCAGGCAAGCTTACTAGAGTGAGTTACCATTTCCACCTCCAGGGGATCTTCCTGACCCCGGGGTCAAACCCACATCTCCTGCATCTCCTGCATTGGCAGGCAGATTCTTTACCACTGAGCCACCTGGGAAGCCCATATACCTTAATTACTTTTACTTAATTTATCAGAAATTATTATTTCATGAATTTGAAATCCAGTTTCATTTATTTTTACTGAAGTACAGTAAAAAATACTATTGTGTTAGTTTCAGGAGTGCAGCACAGTGATTCAGTTCATGGACTGTGGCCCACCAGGCTCCTCTGTCCATAGGAGTTTCCAGGCAAGAATACTGGAGTGGGTAGCCATTGTCTTCTCCAGGGGATCTTCCCGACCCAGGGATCGAACCCAGGTCTCCTACACTGCAGGCAGATTCTTTACTGACTGAGCTACCAGGGAAGCCCCATATATATATTTTTTTTTTCTTTTTCAGATTCTTTTCCCTTATAGGTCATTACAGAATATGGAGTAGAGCTCCCTGTACTATACAGTAGGTCCTTGTTGTTTATTTTATATATAGTAATGTGTATCTGTTAATTCCAAACTCCTAATTTCTACCCCCGTTTCCCCTTTGGTAATCAGTTTGTTTTCTATGTCTATGGATCTATTTCAGTAAAACCCAATTTTAATCAACAGTAGAATGACTAGTGTATCTGTAGCAAAATTAGCCTCCCCAAAAGATTAAATTTGAAGGAAATTTTAGTACCTTTGGTTAAAGTCCATATTCAGTCACTTTGAGAAATTATTAAAGTTGAATTTGCTCATCCCAAAAGTTTTTTTTGAAAAGAGCAGCCCAAGTGTGTCACATGACTGCTGGCCAGACTCTAAGTGTTCCTGGTAGAGTGTTCTGACCGTGTTGGCTTGTCCGGGAAGTACAGCCTTCATGTAAGTGATAGAGGAAAATTAAGTATCTGCAAATATTTGCCAAGTGTCTGCCACGTCGCGGGCACCACGCCAGTCCCTCGATGGGGTGGTAGACTAAGAGGCCTAGGCTGAGAATTCATGGTCCTTTCATTCTAGGTCAGGAAATAGGCAAAATCAATTAAGTGCAAAGGCATGTACAGAGTTAGCCCTGTGAAGGAAAAGCTAAGGGAGAGTTTCCTAAGATAACAGGATCCATGAATTCAGTTTCCCAGAGAGAGGTCAAGACAGGCTTCGAAAGGACATGATATTTAAGCAAATAACTGGACTTAACAAAGAATTAGCTGGGGGACGTGTGAGAGAATGTGATCAGGACACAGGAAAAGGCCTGTACATAGGACCACGGTCTTTGCTCTAATCAAGATCTATCAAGAGGACATACAAATGCCCAACAGGCATATGAGAAGATGATCAGCATCGCTCATCATCAGGGAAATGCAAATCAAAACCCACAAGGGGATGTCACCTCGGGCCTGTCAGAATGGCCATCATCAAAAAGAACACAAATAACAAATGTTGGAGAGGATGCGGCAAAAAGAGAACGGTTGTATGCTGTTGGTGGGAATGTAAACTGGTACAGCCACTGCAAGAAGTAGTATGGAAGTTTCTCACAAAACTAAACATAGAATGACCATGCTGTTGCTGCTGCTAAGTTGCTTCAGTTGTGTCTGACTCTGTGTGACCCCGTAGACCGCAGCCCACCAGGCTCCCCGTCCCTAGGATTCTCCAGGCAAGAATACTGGAGTGGGTTGCCATTTCCTTCTCAAATGCATGAAAGTGAAAAGTGAAAATGAAGTTGCTCAGTCGTGTCCGACCCTCAGCAACCCCATGGACAGAGGAGCCTGGAAGGCTGCAGTCCATGGGATTTTCCAGGCAAGAGTACTGGAATGGGGTGCCATTGCCTGCGTAGAACTACCATACGACCCAGCAATTCCACTCCTGGATCCAAAACAACCAAGAACACTAATTTGAAAAAATACATACACCCCAATGTTCATAGCTAGGATGCTATGCTCCCAGTGCAGGGGGTTGGTCTGGCTCCATCTCTGATCAGGGAACTAGATCCCACATACTGCAGCTAAGACTCAGAGCCCCAGAATTAAAAGAAAAACAGCTGTGGTGTATATACATACAACATAATACTACTCAGTCATTAAAAAAGAATGAAATTTTGCCATTTGCATGTACATGGATAGACTTGGAGAACATTTTACTAAGTGCAATAAATCAGATGGTAAAAGACCAATAGTGTGTGATATCACTTCTTTGTGGAATCCAAAAAATACAGCAAACTAATAAATATAACCAAAAACACACACCCACAGATCAGGAGAACAAACTGGTGGTTACCAGTGGAGAGAAGCGGGAGGGCCAGGATAGGGCTGGAAGAGAAGCAGGCACAAATTACTGGGTGCAGGAGGAGCTCGCGGATGTATTGTACAACATGGGGAACAGAGTCAAAATTTTGTAATAACTGTAAGATAACCTTTAAAAATTGCATTAATTTTTTGTTTGTTTTTTAGAAAAAGAACTAGCTAGGAGAAGTGTGAGAAAATGTGGTTAGCACAGGAAAAGATTATGCATAGGAACACAATATTTGCTATAATTGAAATCTGTCCCAAGCTCAGGAGGTCACAGGAAGGGAGCTGGGAAAACCATAGAAGATAAACAAGCAGCTGTGAAGTCGGGGGGTGGGGCTCAGCCCTCCCAGGGAGGCCTGCCTTCCGCAGAGGGAGACCTGTGAGCTGACACATGTGTGGAATCCAGTTACTCACGTAACTGCACATTTCTGAAAACTCACCAATCACCACAGATCATCCCTTTGCTGGAACATACCATTCCACTATCTTGAGTAATTTGGGAAAAACAAACAGATGGGAAACGCCGAGAATTCATTCCAGGTGAGTAAATATTCCATCGCAATTGTACAGAGAACGTGAAAATAAAAACCTCTAGGGCGGGGGAAAAAACAAGCACACCTGGGAATTTTGGACCAAATGATAGATCTGTCATTTCATTTTTCCTGGATGGATGACATTGTAATTGGATTTACTTTTATCTTCAGAGATAGAGAAATGTTGCAATCTTTTATTTTCCTTTAAAAAAAAAAAAAAAGTAACAAAAAAAAATAAACCACTCTTTGGTTCCAGATTGCTTCCCCCTCGGGAGATGTTGCCGGGCGGCCAGGAGGCAGAAGGTTCCAAGAAAATAAGTAGAGCATGAACTGCTCCTGAGGTAGAGACGTCTTTCCACATGTGACTTTCAGAAACAGAGCTCTTGGCCCATGAGGGCCAGACATCGGCTTCGGTGATCAGTTTGAGGTTAATCATAGAAATGAAAGAAATCCAATACCCTATAAAGCTAGGCCCCCTCACTTCTCAAAAGTCAAGACAGCCATCATCCATCTACCTGGATCCCCACCTGGCTGGAGGAGTTATTAGTTTTAGGAAGTGGATCATTCCCCATTTAGTACTGCTCTGTTGCTTTCTTGAGGCTGGAAGCCCTTGCAGCCAGGTGGTGGTGAACAGCGGGGCTGAAAGGCTTCTTGTAGGTCACACTGTACTGAAAAGAGTTTCCTTTCATCCTGATTCAGTACTGAACTTGAAACCAAATAGCCATCCGTATGAATTATCAGAAGGTCACATGAAGAAAAATGTTAATACCGTTGTTAATATCTTTCCTCCAAAATGTTTCCTCCTGTTTTCTAATATTCTTTTCATTTTTCTTTGAGTATGTAAGATGATGAAAGATAACTACCTATCATTTCCTAAAAGCTGCATATTCAGCTAATAGTTCTAAATGGCAGCACGGTTCTCATTTTTAAGGCTCCCTCCAGGAAAAGGAAAAAAAAAAAAAAAAAGGACTTCGGTTGAGAAAGCTGAGCTTTTTTTTTTTTTTTTTTTTGCCAAACCTCCTCTGAGCCTATTCCATTTGAAAATGAAAATCTGACATCACATCCGTAAGGACCTTGGAACGGTTTATGGTTGCTCCCTCTCCATGTCTCGAGTCAGAATAAATGAAACATTTCAGGCTTCCTTGACTGAAGGCTGACATTCTGTCCTTCATGAATGTCTACTGGCCATAGAAGGAAATGAAGAAATAATTTCAGAGTTCCTATTGATCTGGCATTGCATTAACTGTCTGCTGAGCCAAGCTGCTTATTGACTAAATGCTCGCTGGCCACTTCTAATTAGCTCAGCGATCCTGAGCGATTTTAGGATGGGGTGAAAAGACGCCAGAACAGGAGCCTCTGAAGCTGTCACAGAGCTATCCATGTGACCTCTAAATGTCATTCTTATTTCCCAACCATATTTTAAAGAGTGGAAAGGCAATATTGGATTCTTAATGACAAAAAAGGGCTTCCCAGGTGGCACAAGTGGTAACAAACCTGCTTGCCAATGCAGGAGACATAAGACACGCAGGTTTGATCCCTGGGTCGGGAAGATCCCCTGAAGGAGGGCATGGCAACTCGCTCCAGTATTCTTGCCTGGAGAATCCCATGGACAGAGGAGTGTGGCGGGCTACAGACCATGGGTTGGCACAGAGTCACACAACTGAAGCTACTTAGCACACACGCACGCATTCACAAACAACCCCATGTATGGGGAAGCATGAAACTATCCCTTGAGAAAAATTACTGATCCACACACACCGCAAGGTTTTCTTTCATGGGTCAGATGGCCGAGTCCATAAGCTAAGACCAGGTCTTTCTGTGCAGGAATTCCGTCTCCCTTTCAGTCACTGGTTACTTGCAGCTGCTGCTGCTGCTAAGTCGCTTCAGTCGTGTCTGACTCTGTGCGACCCCATAGACGGCAGCCCACCAGGCTCTGCCATCCCTGGGATTCTCCAAGCAAGAACACTGGAGTGGGTTGCCATTGCCTTCTCCACTGTGTGAAAGTGAAAAGTGAAAGTGAAGTCGCTCAGTCGCGTCCGACTCGCAGCGACCCCATGGACTGCAGCCTACCAGGCTTCTCCATCCATGGGATTTTCTAGGCAAGAGTATTGGAGTGGCTTGCCATTGTCTTCTCCACTGGTTACTTGCAGTGACACCCTTTTGGAAGCCAATCTTACCCACTTAGAATCTGTCTTTGGAATCTTTGGAATCTCAAAGAAAATCAGGGAACAACTAGGCTTCTGTAAGAGTAAACTCTGTGATATGGTCACATTTCCATATAAATATATATATATATATATATATATATATATATATATATATATAAAATAAAGTGAAAACACCCATATAACCAGAAAACACAGCAAGAAACAGAATTACCTGCACTCCAGAAGCTTCTTCAGTCACTTCTGTCCCTGTCTCCAAAAGGGTAACCACTATGTGGACTTCTAAGACCATAGTCAGTTTGGCCTGGTTTTGAACTTTCTATAAATGGAATTGTTGTTCAGTCACTTAGTTGTGTTCGACTCTGTGACCCCATGGACTGCAGCACATCAGGATTCCCTGTCTTTCACTATCTCATGGAGTTTGCTTATACTCGTGTCCATTGAGTCAATGATGCTGTCCAACCATCTCATCCTCTGTTGCCCCCTTCTCCTCCTGGAGTCAATCTTGCCCAGCATCAGGGTCTTTTCCAATGAGTTGACTCTTCTCATCAGGTGACCAAAGTATTAGAGCTTCAGCATCAGGCATCAGTCCTTCCAATGAATATTCAGGGTTGATTTCCTTTAGTTTGAACTGCTTTGATCTCCTTGCTGTCCAAGGGACTCTCAAGAGTCTTATCCAGCTCCACAACTCAAAAGCCTCAATTCTTCAATGCTTAACTTTCTTTATGGTCCAACTCTCATATCCATACACGACTACTGGATAAACCATACTCTTGACTATATGGACCTTTGTTGGCAAAGTGATGGACTATGTAGTATGAAAACTTATATCTCCAGCTTCCTTCAATCAATATTCATTTTGTAATATTCAACCAAGAACAATAGAATTTTGAGGCTAAGCGACATGGGAGGTAATATCTGGTCTATACTTATTTTTTTTGCCTAATTTTGACAAGTATGTATGAAAATCAAAAACCAAACTCTCAGCCTTTATCAGTAGGAGTTTGGCAAACCAGTGCAGATAGTCAAGAAGAGAACACTTCGAGTAAGTAGTTCTTTTATGTAGTTCACCATGTCTAATTACTTCAGAAATATTTCAAAAGGCCATGTGAGTCCAGGTCTAAAAGAAGAGTAGAAAGTGTGCATACGATTTCAAGTCTAACACAAATGTATGCCTAGTCATAGTATTACAGTGACTCCCTGCTTTCAAAACTTTGCAAAATTCTTCTAAGCCTCTTAAATTTCCTGCAGCTTAGAGAGCCAACAATATAAATATTCACAGGATTTTCCAAAGCAAAAATTGCTACTTGGCTCCAGACAAGCAAACCAACAAGAGACTTTACTGGAACAAGATGCAAAGCACAGTCATATTGAATTTGAACATCAATTTTAAAAGCGATTCTTTATAATTTCTGGAGCTCATAATCAGAGAGGCCGCATGCTAATGATACTGTGCCAGATAGCTTGGCTCTTCCACTTGGGATTTGCTTCTGCTTTTATTTAAAAATAAAAATAACCTGTAATACATAAAAATGTTTCCTTCATATTATTTAGTCAAAGTCAAAATTACGTTTTCTGACAATTAAATCTTGCTTCCTTATTTTAGTAGAGGGAATGTTTGATTTTTTCCTCTTGCCTGAAAAAGAGACACTGGAAAGACATCTATAGGAAAGCACCCACATCCCGAACTGGCTGTGGAGAGACCAAGATGAATACAAGATGAAAAGGGATGGAAGATACAAAATTAGCATAGGTTCATGCCCAACTGAGTCTCAGAAACCATCATGGAGTGCTGAATATATCCAGAAAGGGCCCATTCATTCATTCATTCCTTTAGGAACTTTGATTGTATCCTTACCAGATATCAAGAACAAGCTGATAATGATTTACCAAATGAATAAAGTTTCTTGCTCAAGGGAGAAAATGCATTCTTGGGACCACTTATGTTCTAGTAAATAGGCTCTTTAAGGGAAAAAAAATCCCTGTTTTTCATTCTTTTGTTGGCATGATATAAGTATTCTCTCCACCTGTGATTTCAAGATACCCATTGAATTATGTGCTCATAGTACAAAAGGTGAGTATTCATCTACCCCAAGTAATTATTTAACTATGTTGGGTAAATGGGTGGTTATGTTTCTATGGATGCTTATGATAGGAGGGATGATGAGAGAGAGGTAAATTTTCCTGTACTATAGTGAGAAGTGAATAGATGCAGGTGAAAATGGAAAGGATGATGAGAAGTACCATGCTTTTCATAGCAGGCTGTTAAAAACAGTTGTGTCTGGAATCCAAGAAATAGGCAGAAGAAACTGGGGATAGATATTCTTCCAATAACCTTGGAGAGCTTTATGAGTTTTTAAACTAGATCTTGAAAATTTTAAAACAGGGTTCAGTTGAGTTCAGTCTCTCAGTCGTGTCCGACTCTTTGTAACCCCATGAATTGCAGCACGCCAGGCCTCTCTGTCCATCACCAACTCCCGGAGTTCACTCAGACTCACGTCCATCGAGTCAGTGATGCCATCCAGCCATCTCATCCTCTGTCGTCCCCTTCTCCTCCTGCCCCCAATCCCCCCCAGCATCAGAGTCTTTTCCAATGAGTCAACTCTTTGCATAAGGTGG
This sequence comes from Tragelaphus eurycerus, assembly GCA_935064755.1. Classification (NCBI taxonomy): domain Eukaryota; kingdom Metazoa; phylum Chordata; class Mammalia; order Artiodactyla; family Bovidae; genus Tragelaphus; species Tragelaphus eurycerus. The sequence goes on from CAKXYN010000023.1 coordinate 24,605,534, forward strand.
CCAAAGTACTGGAGTTTCAGCTTTAGCATCATTCCTTCCAGAGAGATCCAGGGCTGATCTCCTTCAGAATGGACTGGTTGGATCTCCTTGCAGTCCAAGGGACTCTCAAGAGTCTTCTCCAACACCACAGTTCAGAAGCATCAATTCTTCAGTGCTCAGCTTTCTTCACAGTCCAACTCTCACATCCATACATGACCACAGGAAAAACCATAGCCTTGACTAGATGGACCTTTGTTGGCAAAGTATTGTCTCTGCTTTTGAATATGCTATCTAATTTGAACATAACTTTCCTTCCAAGGAGTAAGTGTCTTTTAATTTCATGGCTGCAGTCACCATCTGCAGTGATTTTGGAGCCCAAAAAATAAAATCTGACACTGTTTCCACTGTTTCCCCATTTTTTTCCCATGAAGTGATGGGACCGGATGTCATGACAGGGTTAATATAAGTTAAATTTTAAAAAGGTACCCGTTGAAGTCGCTGAAGCGGAGTTGGAGGGAGATACACAGTTGGGCTTTCATGATTAAACAGGAGTCAACTCTGACACATCTCCGCCTAGAACAAGTATTGCTGATGATGTGGAAAGGTATCCTTGAGACAGGAAAAAGACCGCTTACACAGCACTGCACCTTCTCACCAATTAATCAAGGAAAACTGAGTGTGTATTCTCTGTCTCTGGAGGCCCGTGTGCATGTGTCTCAGCCTTGTCTCAGTCCAGCCTTGCTGAAAAGCGAGCCATGGTATTCCAAAGGGAAGCAATACAAGCAAAATAATTATGCAGGGCAGGGATTTAGAAGAGCTCCAGTAGGTCAGAGAGCCCAGATAGCCCCCTGTGCAATTCTGTTTTGAAGCCTGAAATTCCCACGGTCAGCATCAGGAGGCCTCATGAAATGCCAGGGTTGTTCCAGAGGAGTAACAAGTCACGCTCCTGTTAAACAGGTGGTGTGGCACAGCGGAAAGAGATCTGGCTGTTCGGTAAAGGTATTCCATTCCTGGTCAGATAATAACTGATCGTGAGATGGGTGGCAAGTCCCTCAGTTTTGAATCTCAGTCTCTGTGAACCCAATGACATCCTTTGTCATGCTCATATGATACGTTGCAAATCACCTCTGTATCAAGCAGTCCTCTGGACCAAGAAGGCAGATTCGTTGGTGGCTCTGTGCTACAAGGTCTGATGCTTTGACAGTGTGCTTTGTTTGGAGTTGGGGTATGGAGAGAGATGTCCACCTACTTCTTAAAATGTATGATATTTAGTTGCTAAGCCCTGTCTGACTCTCTTGCGACCCCATGGACTATAGCCCGCCAGGCTCCTATGTCCATGGGACATCCCTGGCAAGAGTACTAGAGTGGGTTGCCGTTTTCTTCTCCAGGGGATCTTCCTGACCCAGGGATCAAACCCCTGTCTTCTGCGTCTCCTGTGTTGGCAGGTGGATTCTTTACCACTGGGCCACCATTGTGTTCTGTAAATAATTCACACTTTCAGTTCAGTTGCTCAGTCATGTCTGACTCTTTGCAACCCCATGGACTGCAGAATGCCAGGCTTTCCTGTCCATCACCAACTCCCAGAGCTTACTCAAATTCATGTCCTTTGAGTCAGTGATGCCATCCAACTATCTCATCCTCTGTCTCCCTTACTCTTCCCACCCTCAATCTTACCCAGCATCAGGGTCTTTTCAAATGAGTTGGTTCTTCACAGCAGGTAGCCAAAGTACTGGAGTTTCAGCTTTAGCATCAGTGCTCCCAATGAATATTCAGGACTGATTTCCTTTAGGATGCACTGACTGGATCTCCTCGCTGTCCAAGGGACTCTCAAGAATCTTCTTCAATACCATAGTTCAAACACATCAATTCTTTGGTGCTCAGCTTTCTTTATAGTCCAACTCTCACATCCATACATGACCACTGGAAAAACCATAGCCTTGACTAGATGGACCTTTGTTGGCAAAGTAATGTCTCTGCTTTTGAATATGCTGTCTAGGTTGGTCATAACTTTCCTTCCAAGGAGTGTCTTTTCATTTCATGGCTGCAGTCACCATCTGCAGTGATTTTGGAGCCCGGAAAAATAAAGTCTCTCACTGTTTCCCCTGTTTCCCTACCTATTTTCCATGAAGTGATGGGACCGGATGCCATGATCTTAGTTTTCCGAATGTTGAGCTTTAAGCCAACTTTTTCACTCTCCTCTTTCACTTTCATCAAGACGCTCTTTAGTTTTTCACTCTCTGCCATAAGGGAGGTGTCATCTGCATATCTGAGGTTATTGATATTTCTCCCAGCAATCTTCATTCCAGCTTGTGCTTCATCCAGCCCAGCATTTCTCATGATACTCTGCACATAAGTCAAATAAGTAGGGTGACAATACACAGCCTTGATGTACTCCTTTCCCAATTTGGAACCAGTCTGTTGTTCCATGTCCAGTTCTAACTGTTGCTTCTTGACCTGCATACTGATTTCTCAGGAGGGAGGTCAGGTGGTCTCATATTCCCATCTCTTTAAGAATTTTCTACAGTTTGTTGTGTTCCACACAGTCAAAGGCTTTGGCATAGTCAATAAAGCAGAAGTAGATGTTTTTCTGAAACTCTCTTGCTTTTTTGATGATCCAGTGGATGTTGGCAATTTGATCTCTGGTTCCTCTGCCTTTTCTAAATCCAGCTTAAACATCTGGAAGTTCATGGTTCATGTACTATTGAAGCCTGGCTTGAAGAATTTTGAGTATTACTTTGCTAGTGTGTGAGATGAGTACAATTGTGTGATAGTTTGAGCATTCTTTAGCATTGCCTTTATTTGGAGTTGGAATGAAAACTGACTTTTTCCAGTCCTGTGGCCACTGATAAGTTTTCCAAATTTGCTGGCATGTTGAGTGCAGCACTTTCACAGCATCATCTTTTAGGATTTGAAATAGCTCAAACTAGAATTCCATCACCTCCACTAGCTTTGTTCATAGTAATACTTCCTAAGGACCACTTGACTTTGCATTCTAGGATGTCTGCTCTAGGTGAGTGATCACACCATTGTGGTTATCTTGGTCATGAAGATCTTTTTTTACAGTTCTTCTGTGTATTCTTGCCATCTCTTCTTAATATCTTCTGCTTCTGTTAGGTCCATGCCATTTCTGTCCTTTATTGAGCCCATCTTTGCATGAAATGTTCCCTTGGTATTTCTAATTTTCTTGAAGAGATTTCTCGTCTTTCCCATTCTATTGTTTTCCTCTATTTCTTTGCATTGATCGCTGAGGAAGGCTTTCTTATATTTCCTTGCTATTCTTTGGAACTTTGCATTCAAATGGGTATATCTTTCCTTTTCTCCTTTGCCTTTTACTTCTCTTCTTTTCACAGCTATCTGTAAGGCCTCCTCAGACAACCATTTTGCCTTTTTGCATTTCTTTTTCTTGGGGATGGTGTTGATCACTGCCTCCTGAACAATGTCATGAACCTCCATCCATAGTTCTTCAGGCACTCTGTCTATTAGATCTTATCCCTTAAATCTATTTCTCACTCCCACTATATAATCATAAGCGATTTGATTTAGCCTAGTATAAAGTGGAACATTTCTCTTTCATTCTTGTGGTGATCACCAGCTTTTACTAGTGCTTTATAAAGGTCCTCGAGACTTTAAAGATGTCATTCAACTATCAGATCAGATCAGATCAGTCGCTCAGTCGTGTCCGACTCTTTGCGACCCCATGAACTGCAGCACGCCAGGCCTCTCTATCCATCACCAGCTCTCAGAGGTCACTCAGACTCACATTCATCAAGTCAGTGATGCCATCCAGCCATCTCATCCTCTGTCGTCCCCTTCTCCTCCTGCCCTCAATCCCTCCCAGCATCAGAGTCTTCTCCAGTGAGTCAACTCTTCGCATGAGGTGGCCAAAATACTGGAGTTTCAGCTTTAACATCATTCCCTCCAAAGAAATCCCAGGGCTGATCTCCTTCAGAATGGACCGGTTGGATCTTCTTGCAGTCCAAGGGACTCTCAAGAGTCTTCTCCAAGTCAACATCAAACTTTCAGATTCTAAGAATGACATGAACATCATAAAATTTTTTGAGGCATTTCTCTGTGAGTCAAAGTGAGCAGAAGCATAAGAGAGGCGGGAAGTTTGAGTACCAGGAACCAAGGTGAAGAGATAGATTCAGTTACCACTTTAACATAGTAAACTGGGCATGGAGTTTCAAGAGGGCGTTTCCTGTCTCTCCTTCACAGTGCATCCTCCATCCATCCAGGGAGTATTATGAATGTGTGTTTTTATCATCCTCCCAAGTATCTTAAAAGTTACAGCCCAGTAACCACACATCAGAATTCACTTTGGTCAGCAGTAATTGACAAACAAAACTGTGCTAATTTCACCCTGCTCATCACCCCAACTCACAACAGACCCAGACAACACACAACACAGACCTTGAGTTGGCTCAAACGAAAACTGCAGTGCCCTTCAGAACAGGGTCCTGGGGATCCGAACACATGCCTGTCACTGCCCTGGGTCACTTAACTCCTGTTTGGAGAAACACAAATTTTGCCAAATCTTCATTTTTAAATCTCCTGGCATTAAAAAAAAAAACACTTGCTCTCCAGCCATATTTAAGCAAGGAAATGTGTTTTTCTAAATACTTACTTGGTCCTGAGGAGGAGACATTACTCCCATCAGAGAACATCATGGGCTTTAAAATTTTGACAAACTCCATTTGTTTGCAGGCATCTGGCATGAGCTGACATCAGTGTGACTCTGACAGCCAGTTGGCATTTGAGCCCTAGGATAAGAAGTAAGAACTTTAGAAGTAAATTGTCCGGGGGAAAGGCCATTTGAGGTCTTGCAACCCTGGCTGCCTCAGAGTTTTTCCAGAGATAATGAAGCCTGTGGTTAAGAGTATCCATTGATTGCTGGACCAAAATGGGCTTCCACAGGCCGAGAAGCTTCTTCACTGATCTATTTATATTTGCATCATAAATTTTTTTCTGATTCTGAAAGAAATGCAAGCTTGTAAAAATACAAATGGTAAAAAATTATAAGAAGTAAAAGCAAATGTCTCCTGTAATCACATACCCCAAAAATAATGTTATTATTTTTTGTGGATTTCTTTTGAGTTTTAATGCCTATGTGAATATCTACATAATAATTACCAGGACTTAATAAAAGTGGATCATAACATATGTGTATATATAGATATACATTTATATAATACACAATATATATGTGTATTATACACTGTATGCTTCCCTGGTGGCTCAGTCAGTAAAGAACCCACCTGCAATGCAAGAGACCTGGGGTTGATCCCTGGCTTGAGAAGATTTTTCTTTGAAGGAGGAAATGGCAACCCACTACAATTCTTGCCTGGGAAATCCCATGGACAGACAAGCCTGGTGGGCTACAGTCCATGGGGTATCAAGAGCCAGACATGACTTAGCAACTAAACCACCACCATGTATATATATAAGATATATATATATATATATATCTTTTACCCCTCATTATTGAAGGAAAGTTATGACCGACCTAGACAGCATATTAGAAAGCAGAGACATTACTTTGTCAACAGAAGTCCATCTAGTCAAGGCTATGGTTTTTCCCGTAGCCATGTATGGACATGAGAGTTGGACTATAAAGAAAGCTGAGCACTGAAGAATTGATACTTTTGAATTGTGGTGTTGGAGAAGACTCTTGAGAGCCCCTTGGACAGCAAGGAGATCCAACCAGTCCATCCTAAAGGAGATCAGTCCTGGGTGTTCATTGGAAGGACTGATGCTGAAGCTGAAACTCCAAATACTTTAGCCACCTGATGTGAAGAGCTGACTCATTGGAAAAGACCCTGATGCTGGGAGAGATTGAGGGCAGGAAGAGAAAGGGATGACAGAGGATGAGATGGTTGGATGGCATCACCAACTCAATGGACATGGGTTTGGGTAAACTCCGGGAGTTGGTGATGGACAGGGAGGCCTGGCATGCTGTGGTCCATGGGGTCACAAAGAGTCGGACGTGACTGAGCAACTGAACTGAACTGAACTGATCCTGGACATCTTTCTGGGTCAGTTCATGTAGTCCCATGCCTTTCTTTTTAGGGTCTGGACAGAAAGGCCCCTCTTTCAGGATCATTGTGTTTTCTTTGTGAGGGGAACAGAGGAAAGGCAGTGTCCCATTTCACAGAAGGACAAATGGAACTGCAGACAGGATGCCTGCCCCTCCCAAGATCCACAACCAGCTGACTCCTCAGCACGGTTGAGACCTCTACAGTCTGTACCTTTGGACTAGTGACCCTTTCCAGGTGTCAGCCCATTGCTCCCCCATCTCCTGAAATAGAAGTTAAAATGATCACTTTTGAACAGCTAAGCTGTGCTAACCATAGATAGATTTTGCAGGTTGCTACCAAGAGGGATACTCAATCATTAAACCACAGCGGATGGTCATTCATTCCCGCAAGAACTAAAAATAAACCCAGTAGGTTGTCTCTGCACTATTTTCCAGCAGAACTCAAAACTTACCAATGATACAGACTTAGCAGTGCTGGTGCCTGTTCCCTTAAGAGAAACAAGCTCTCGGAAATTACAGTTATTTATTGTTCCCTGTTAGACACAAAGACCATCATGAGCCTTCCTTTCTCTATCGATTGGGAAGACAGCATTCATCACAGCAGGAATCTGAAGTCGGGGTTGGGAGTGCACTTTGGGCTGCTTCTGCGAGGAAGGGCTGGAGAACCCCTGCTCTCCACGCTCGAGGCTCTGCTGTAATATATGCAGGACACCTTGTCCTTGTTCCTGTCCTTCCACCCGGACCACTTACCCCTCCGGACACATCTGCTAATGGGCATGGCCTTCTATCAGACTGCTCGTTGCCCCCCACCACTCCAGCCTTGAGCCCCTCCTTCACCAGCTTTTCTCTCCAGATACCTGGTTCCTCTCAGCTTCTTTTTGTTGCTCTTCTGTCTCTTCTGTCCTATTGAGCTTTGCAGGTGGCTCAGCGGTAAAGAATCTGCCTGCAATGCAGGAGACACAGGTTCGATCCTTGGGTCAGGAAGATCACCCTGGAGGAGGAAATAGAAACCCACTTTGCCTGGAGAACCCCATGGACAGAGGAGCCTGGTGGGCTAGAGTCCATGGGTTGCAAAGAATCAGACATGGCTTAGCAATGAACAACAACAAACTCCCTCACTACTGCACTCGGACTGTCTGCCTGGGCCTTATCCACTGGCCTGTTTTTACTTGCTCTCAGCCACTGAGCTCTGTTAGTTCTTCCAATGCAACCAGCATCATCTTGCCCACCTCAGTCAGCCCTCAGCCCACATCAATTCAGCCCTAGTTCCTGCCAAGTTGCTGTATGGATGTCCACCTTCAAGGTTATTTTCACACCAGATGTCCTGTCTCCTGTCTCCACTAAACCCTCTGGAAGCACAGCTCCCATCACACCCCTTTCCTCTCTCAGAAATGCCCAGGGGACCCACTGCTGATTTGCACTGGGTCTCTCAACAGCTCTTTGTTGGTGCGGAGACTTCAAAGGTAAATAGCATCCAAATCTCTGCCCACAGAGGTACACATCTCACCTGGAGGAGGATGAGCCAGTGAATTAAGACATGGCCAGCCTAGATGGGTGCAGGGGGAGGGGAGCCCAGGTGCTGAGGGGCTCTAGGCCAACTCCGGGGGTGAGGGGAGCTCCAGGGAGGGGATGACAGGTCACAGTCAGTCCTGAGGGAGGAGGGTCATTGAACCAGATGACAAAGGGAGTCATGATCCTCCATCTGGCCTGAGTTTCTAACTTCTTCTCCTTGCCTCCCTCCAGTCCCACAACTCTCTCCCCACTCCTAGCAACATTCTGTAGCTCTCTTACACCCCAGACTTCTCTGGGGTCCTCTCTGCTTAGAAAGCCTCCTGCCCCCATGCCCACCTTGTCTCTCCAGTCCCCAGGCAGTCTGACCCCTTGTGTGCTGTCAGCTGTCCCGTTCAGGTGTTCAGTCTACAGTTACTTAGCAAATGTTTACAGAGTGCCATTTTGGCCAGGTGTTGAATGATGGCAGAAGAGAGATACACAGACGGGAATAAAAGATTTAGAATCTGTAGTATAAGCAGCTAACTCCCACCCCCGATGGATGGTGTCATTATATTGCAGGTAAAAGATTTTCTATCAAATATCTGACCCCCCATCTACTGGCTAACTTCTGCTGTCTCCTCCTCCCTCTTCTGGTTCTTTTCCTTCATTCCTGTAGTCATTCAGATCTTTATCATTCACGTATTTGCCACATGCCACCTTGTGTTACTGATTTATTTCATCTGCATTCTTTCTCTGTCTCAGTTGTGAGCTCCTATTGGTAAGTAATCTCTCTTTTACTACACTTCCTATATTTCCATAGTTAAGGTTCATTGGCTCTGTTAGACATTTAGGCTTTTTTCAATGGAAAAAGAAGATATATATATATTCTTTATTCATTTATTAATATATATATTAATATATATATATTATATGATGTATATATATATATGATGGGATACTACCAAGCACAAAAAAGAATGAAATAATGCCATTTGCAGCAACATGGATAGACCTAGAGGTTATAATACTAAGTGAGGTAAGTCATAAAGAGAGATGCAAATACCATATGATATTGCTTACATGTGGAATCCAAAACATGACATAAATCAACTGAAACAAAAACAGACTCATAGACATAGAGAACAGACTTGTGTTTGCCAAGGGGCAGGAGGGGAGGCGAGGGGTGGACTGGGACTTTGGGATTAGCAGAAGCAAACTAGTACATATGGAATGGATAAACAATAGGTCCTACTGTAGAGCACAGGGAACTATACTCAATACCCTGTGGTAAACCATCATGGGAAGAATATGAAAAACACACATATGTATAACTGCGTCACTTTGTTCTATGGAAAAAAAATGCACACAACATTGTAAATCAACTAAACTTCAATAAATTAAAAAAAAAGTAATAATGGCCCTTGGCCCTGGAGTCCCCTCATTGGATGGGAAATTGAGGACACGGATGGGAGGAGGATGTGGGCCCTGCAGACACCACAACCCACAAGGTGATAGCGTTGATGCCTTACTTGGGATGAGCAGGTGAGAGGGAAACATCACTGCGACAGTGCCCAGCCTGGGTGTGGTCCCCTCACGTGCTCCCCTGGGCAGCCTCTGGGTCTTCCTCACTGACTGTTGATGAAGAGAAGCATTTCCATCCTCCAGCTCTTTCTCCCACTGACGCACCCTGGCATTTCTGTTGTTCAAAGCTGGATGCATAAGCCACTACCTAATGCAATAAATTTCTTTTAACACTAAAGCCAGAGCTGTAATGATTTATCTCAGGATCTCAAATCATTTTGACTCTCACATATACTTAAATTATAAACCATGTCAGGAAAATATCTCATTTTCCATAAGTAGTAATAGTCAGGTTTATAAGTTACGGGATAATATTTTATATGAGAAAAGGTTGAACTCTTGTCATTTCCTTCCCAAGCCTGAAATAAGTAACATGAATAAAATGGGTTTTCAATTTTCCAGTGACTTTGAAAACCATCTAAATGGGAACCACTTCCCTTTTTCCTTTAAAGCAGAGACCTACATTCCATAGACTTTCAGAAATATTTTTGAAAGTTTTCACCTTGCCTTTGCTTCAGGATTGCTGATAAGCTGGAGCTTAAATTGAATTTATTTGAAATAGAATTAACAAATTGAATTTTTTCTGGATTCTGTTCTATCTTGCCAAAATTTTAATGAGCTTTTCACATAGAACCTTGAAAATAAATGCATTAATAATAATTTCAGCCACAGGCATATTAGTAGGAGAGTTACCATGCAGAGAGGTATGGGAAATGTTCCATTACATATAAAGATTAGATACATAGATGAAGAGAGAAATAAATTGAAATAAAACTAAATACCTAATAGTGACCAGGATATTTTGATACTTTCTATCCTGTATGTCTTTTTTTTAATAGTAAAATATTTATAAAATCAACTTCTGGAAATGTTCAAACACAGCCGTGGTCAGACAAATAATATACTTGACTTGTACTTCATATTTCTTTATACTTCTTACCTTTAGCAAAAAAGAAAATGTAACAGTGAGAAAGCAGAGCTGCTGTAAGAGAAACATCTGTTTCTCTATTCTTAAAGCAACTGAAAAAAAAATTATAATAAGATTCAGTGGACATTATTCAATTAAAAAAAAAAAGCTTTTCTTCAAGAAAACATTTTAGTGCACCAATTTTGTTTCATTACTGATGGGGTCATTTCAATTGTGGAATACTAAAACTCTTTTTCCATTATCATTGTTAATCGTACAGAATACGGAGTCCCACCTGCTAACGATTTTGACAAATTTACGTTGCTGATAAAATGAAAACCATCTTCGTTTGCAACCAAATCACAGGTTATCGCTGCCTTCACAACTTGTGAATTGAAATTCATTGCTCTTCCAAACTCAGGACTTCAAGAGCTGTATTTTCTCTCTTATCCAGGATCGCCATCAGCAGTGGGGCATTTCATATCACTTTGGACCACATCAGTATCGCTGAACACACTGGGTAACATGAAGCAAGGTTAATTGGATTGATAACATAGCAATATCCAAATGGCTGAATATTTTAGCATCACATTTACTATACATCTGAAAGCACTTGTCATTTCCTCCCTTATTTCTGGTGAGAGACTAGCCCCCAAGTTTTACCCTGTAACCTTGTGACTCTGACCCCTTCCCTCAAGCATTTAACCGGTCACCTTGGCACTGACCAGTGACTAATTCAGATGGAACAGCAAAGCTGGTCTCTTTTTATGAGGAGAGAGAGAAAGCATGTTTCCCATAGCGCAGCCCTGCTTGATTTGTTTTTCCATCGCTTTTCAGAAGCTCTATTCTTTTACTGCCCAGGAAAAGGAAAGGTTTATATCAGCGCCCAACAGATCTGCTCATGTGCGAGGGAAAAATGGGCTCCAGGTGCCCACCGGCACCACTGCCATCTGAAATCAGGCAGCCTGCTACCCATAGGCATCTGCTTATCCAGTCGATGGTTTTGAGGCCTGCAGAGAGCACCCACCAGGGATGGCTGGCAATGAGAGTCTGCTTCAGAAGCTGACAGCTAAACCCAGGTCCCCACCCCACGGGAGCCCTGTTGGCCCATCTCCGTGGAAACTCACCAGCCCCAGGTTCACACAGTGCCTGGGCAAGTGGATGCACTAACTGTCCACTCATCCAGCCAACATTTATGATGGGGGTAGGGGTTTGAGGGCCCAAGTCTGAAGATGCAAAAATAAAGCAGACCCAAGGGACTTCTCTGGCGGTCCAGTGGTTAAGAATCTGCCTTCCAGTACAGGAGGGGTGAGTTTGACTCCTAGTCCGGGGACTCAGATCCCTATGCCTCATGGCCAAAAACCAAAACATTGAACAGAAGCAATGTTGTAACAAATTCAATAAAGACTTAAAATAAAGGAGACCTAACTGCCTCCTTCCAGCTCACAGATGGAATCGCTCATACCAGGACTGGAGACGACACTGCTCTGCAACCACTGTAGAATGCCATCCTGATGTCATGGGACCCTGAAAAGAGAGGTCTGGTAGGAATAGATAAAGGAAAATATCCAGAAGAGCATCATTAGCCCACTGAGGAGTCGGCATCACCTGAGCACTCAGGGCTGGACCTGAAGGATGATGGAAGCCAATCAGCAGCTGGTGAGCCAGGGGCTCCGAGGATTCCATAGGTGGACAGTTACCATCAAGCTCCTGTCTCATCAAACACACGTGAGTCACAGAGTCACCGACGTTTACAGAACAGCAACTCTGCCCCCATGTTACATCGTCTCCTTGAATCCTGAGAATAATCTCTCAGGTTGACACTGTCATCCCATTTTACAGATGACGAGCTGAGACTCCATAACTTTCCTGAAGTCTCACAGCCAGCAGATGTGGGAATTAGAATTTGACCTCTACAGCAGCGGTCCCCAACCCTTTAGGCACCACAGACTGGTTTCGTGGAAGACAATGTTTCCATGGACGGGAGTGGAGGCCAGTTTGGGGATGATTCAAGTGCATTACATTTATTGTGCAGTTTAGTTCTATTATTATTATTACTATTATTACATCAGCTCCACCTCAGATCACCAGGCATTAGATTCCAGAGTTTGGGAACCCCTGCTCTAAAGTGAAAGCTGTTTCTTTTTTTTTTTTTTTTTTTGGTCTCTGAGCCAGGTTTCCACCCCAAGAGGACACAGAGGTTCCCAACAAGAAATGGGCATTTCTGCTCCAGGTTTGGAGCAAAGGGCCAGCCCCTTTTACCCCGCTCTCCCATTTTGGGTCCCCTGATTCACTGGATCAACCTACCTAGGATTTTCCCCAAGCCAGTCATGGCTGGGCCAGTTTTGATACCTTGTGAAAGCGAAAGTCACTCAGTTGTGTCCAACTCTTTGTAGCCCCATAGACTATACAGTCCATGGAAATCTTCAGGTCAGAATACTGGAGCGGGTAGCTGGTCCAGGGGATCTTCCCAACCCAGGGATTGAACCCAGGTCTCCAACATTGCAGGCAGATTCTTTACCAGCTGAGCCATCAGGGAAGCCCAGCTGGCTCTTTTCTCTCCCACGTGAGTGGGTGGGCCTGGGCGGTTGGGCCATCTGTTCCTCCAGCCTCTGCCAAACCTGGATTTCTTGCCATCACCTGCTATCCACCCTGCTAGTTCCTACTTCTCCACCCTGTTTCTCTTCCATCCAATGGTTTGTTTGGTTTTTTTCATACTCTTCCTGATGGATGCTGGTTTCCTCCCAAATAATCTACTAACCTGCCTTCTAAAAATGTTTCTGGTCAGTCTACACATTTCAAGGCTTTAAAGAGATGTTACATTTTGGAGTCAACACATCTACAAATTATAACTCTGCCACTTACCAGCTGAGTGATCTTGAGCAAGTGGCTTTACCTCTCTGAGTCTCGGTTTTCTCATCTGCAGAAAGGATATAATGATGACACTCTCACACGATGATTGCAAGGACTCAGTGAGCTTGTTTTTACAAAGAGCACAGAACAGCGCTTGATATCAAGACCACCGCACTGCACAACACCAAGCTAGGATGGGAATAGTGCCCTCTGGATATGTGCAGTTGCACAGTGCACAGGCTATGCTGGATACAGTCCTGAATCCAGCAGTCCTGCCTGGTAAACAGTTAATAATCAAGAAAACATTATTATTCTTTGTTTTCCTTCTTGCTAGTAGCTGCTTTGTAATAGGTCTCTAAATTGGCCCATGTGGGATGGCTGCTGTTGCTGCTGCTAAGTCGCTTCAGTCGTGTCTGACTCTGTGAGACCTCATAGATGGCAGCCCACCCGGCTCCTCTGTCTCTAGGATTCTCCAGGCAAGAACACTGGAGTGGGTTGTCATTTCCTCCAATGCATGAAAGTGAAAAGTGAAAGTGAAGTAGCTCAGTCGTGCCTGACTCTTAGTGACCCCATGGACTGCAGCCTACCAGGCTCCATGGGATTTTCTAGGCAGGAGTACTAGAGTGGGTTGCCATTGCCTTCTCCGGTAGGATGGAGCACATACTTAAAGATTTGAAGAACATAGCTGCACTGTGATCCTCATCTATGTAAATTGTAAAGGAAGACTTTCAAGTAGAAAAGCGGATGTCAAGAGTAGCTGTCTCTCTTGACAAGGGCTTAGACACAGCAGCCCCTGGGTGCTCTTCTCACAGCCTACTGGGCAGACTAGCTGCTTAACCCAACCTACTCATTTCTCTATACTGTACTTCCGCCAAGCAAGTCTTGTATATTGAATAGGTATTTGCACAATAAATGTATATTTTCCAGTAAGTGCCTCTGGCTTCATTGTACTGCCAGAGAACTTTCTATGCAAGTGGCAAGGTCTCTGTAAAAAAAGGAGGTCATCTGAGTTGCTTTCCAGCCAGAGACCTTTAAATCCCCTACTTAACATTATTAGTTCCTGAGCCCATTGTTGATAATAAATATCCTTGTGATTGCTTGACCTGAGCATGATTGTTTGAATTCCAGTCCTATTTTTACTTTCCCTTCATAGCCAAGTTCTGTGTGATCTGTATCTACCCTCTCTATTGTATCTGCTTCCTACACTCTAGACTCTATAATCTGTCTTTGATCAGTTTCTGTTAAACTCTCTTCTGCCTTGTTAAGGCTTTTCCTTCTCTTTTTCTTGGCATCCCTCCAATTTACCCAATTCTTTTTCTTTTGAAATCACCAATGACTTCTTCCTGGTCGAATGCTGGCCTTACCAGGCTGCAGAGAAATCACCTGGGGAAAGGAAAGTCTTTCCACAAAAGTGGTGTCAGAACAACTGGAAATCAACATGGGGAAAAAATAAACCTTAACCCTTACTTCATAATTTCATACCCCCAAATTATAGTTAGATGTAAAAGCTAAATCTACAATTCTTTGGAAGAAAACATTGAAGAGAATCGTTGTGACCTTGAAGCAAGTAAATATTTCTTAGATAGGACCCAAAAAAACATTAACTACCAAAAATAAAGTGATAAGTTGGACTTCATCAAAACGAAAAACTTCTACTCAACACGAAAGAATCATGAAGACAACAAATAGGCAAACTGTAAACTACCAGAAAACATTAGATAAATCTGACAAAGGACCTGTATACAGAATACATAAAGAACTCTCACAACTTAATATTAAAAAGCAAAAACACCAATGATAAAAGTGGCCCAAAAATCCTTGACCAAAGAAATGGTCCACAAGCACTTGAAGAAGTATTCAGTATGATCAGTCATCAAGGTAATGAAAATTTAAAAGACTGACAATATGAAAGTTGATGAGATGCAGAGCAAATAATATTCTTAAATGTTGTGTAAAATCATACAACCACTTTGAGAAACTTTTTGGCAGTTCCTTATGGCACTAAACATGTAATTATATTATACCCAGCAACTTTGCTCCCAGAGTTGGCCCAAGACAAATAAAATCAGATATCCTTTAAAAAAAAAAAAAAAAAAAAAAAAGACTTCTACAAAAATGCCACAGATGCTTTACTGAGAGTAGCCAAAACTGGGAGGAAAATGACCATCAAAAGGAAAATGGATTTTAAAAGTGCAGTAGAGCAATCCGATGGAACACTACTCAGACTACAAAGGCGCAATAGCTATAATAACATGGATGGCACTCAAAAGCAGCCTAGTGAAAGCAGACAGACAGCAAAGAGTGTGTTCTCAGTGACTGCATTTATGTGAAATTTATGAGCAGGCAAAGCTCAGCTATGGAGACAGAAAGCAGAACAGTGGTGTCCTATGAGGTGGGTAAATGGATTGGTGAGTGGGGAATAACTGGTTGGGGACACAAAGGGACTTTCTGGGGAGGTGGGAGTGTTCTATATCATGATAGGAATGTGCCTTAAGTGTGTGGGCGTTTGTCAAAACTCATTGAACATACGCACTTAATCTGAGGATTTAATTGAAAGTTGTAATTCAGTAAAAGCAAATTTTTAAACAGACGAAGATTCCCCTTCTCAGGCTTTTTGCTGCTATATAACATCTATCTCTTCAAACTGTACCCTGGCTCTAAGGATTTCCCAGCCCCCTAACTCCCCCACCTCACCCCACCCCTGTTCTGTGTGCTGCCTGCCAGAGGGTGGACCCTCATGCCCTCATCCTCTTTCTTGTGTATTACCTCATCTGCTCACTCATCCTGAGCACAGCCACTGTCAAGATACATTAAACTAAATTCACAGATTCGAGACTTTTTTTCCTAACAAAGTTGGAGAACACTCCTCCTGCAACCTACAAAATGCACCCAGGGTGATTCATATCCCTTCCCCTTACTACTTCCCGTGGAAACCAAGCAAAACCAAATCGCTTACCTGGAAATAGCAGATGACCCACAAATGTCCACAGATACCCATCTTGGCACCCTGCATCCTCCCAAGTTCATGTCATTATGTCATCCTTGCTTTTTGGAAACAGGCTCCCTTTTTGGTTTGAGTCCTGTCGCATTCAGAGGCTAAATTCACTGAAGAGTCATCATGGCTAATGCTGGTCTTCTAGTGACATCTAAGTGCATTGCTGATGTTCAGTGAATATTAATAAATAATAGCAACTGTAGGCTTGAGTAAGAGAACCAAGCCCCAGGCACCATGCGACCGGGAAAACTAAATAAGAAATTTTGAAGCTTTCTACCGTCATTAATTAAGATTAGAATGCTAGTGAACTATGTAAGAAAAATGAAGCAATCTTTTAGATTCAGGCCCAGAAATACTGAGGATGATTGCATTTTACTGATGTCTCTTTGTTTTGCTTTATTTTGTGTGTGTGTGTGTGTGTGTGTGTGTGGCAAAGAACCCTAACTCAGACAACCATAAAGAAAAGTTATTAGAAAGAGCAACTGAAGAACATACAGCTGTTATTTCCTTACTAAGCTTTATTACTCAGCTGAATACTCAGAAATGTGCAAAAAGAAAAAGGTCTAGCTATAACATTTTTTAAAAAGAACTATCCAAATGAACTTACTTATAAAACAGAAACAGATTTGGAGAATGAGCCTATGGTTGCCGGGGAGAAGTATTTAGGGAGTTTGGGATCGACATGTACACTCTGCTAAATTTAAAACGGATGACCAGCAAGGATCTACTGTGCAACACAGGGAAATCTGCTCAATGTTATATGACAGCCTGGATGGGAGGGGAGTTTGGAGGGAATGGATACATATATATGTATGGCTGAGTCCCTTCACTGTTTACCTGAAACTATTACAACTATGTACATCTGTGTGTGTGTGACAAGGTCATTTAGATGTGTCTGACTCTTTGTGATCCCATGGACTGTAGCCTGCCAGGTTCCTCTGTCCATGGAATTCTCCAGGCCAGAACACTGGAGTGGGTAACCATTCCCTTCTCCAGGAGATCTTCCCAACCCAGGGAGCGAACCCAGGTCTTCCACATTGCAGGCGGATTCTTTTCCAGCTGAGCCACCAGGGAAGCCTTAGAATACTGGAGTGGGCAGCCTATCCCTTCTCCAGCAGATCTTCCCGACCCAGGAATCAGACCGGGATTTCCTTCATTTGCAGATGGATTCTTTACCAGTTGAGCTACCCCAATACAAAATAAAAAGTTCTTTTTTATTTTTATTTTTTTAAAAGAGAGCTACCCAGATTAAGTAGTTTTCTTTTTCCAGCCCTTTGTACCAAAGACACTGAATGGCTTTTTCCATTGTCTATTAATAGAAATACTTTTGCCTGATTTTCTGAAGCTGGTCCTGTCTGCTTTGAGAGGATAGTTACTGATAGAAGTCATCACAGCTTTTACTGCTATCCCTAAAGACATATCGAAGGCTTGGACATCTTTTGATAACACACATTCTGTTTTACAAGACTGAAATCATTGCGACCTGGGGCTCATTTCCTGGGGAAAATATGTGAGCAGAGCCGGGCTTGAGAAAGAAGAAAGCAGGGTGATGTGCAGGATGGCTCTGAGTTGGGAGGGAGAAGAGGAAATGAGACCAGGGGTGACCGCAGCACCCACAGTGGCGACCAGGACTCCCCGAGGGCTCAGTGAGCGCTGGACCCACCGTGATACTCACTCACCTCACCTGTCACCTGTGCTTGCACAAAGTTCTTGGGCATACATGTCAAAAGGGCTGTGCTGATTTTTTGTTTTAGGGTGGATAATTTTTTTATTACAGTATAGTTGATTAACAATCTTGTACCAACCTCTACTGTACAGTAAAATGACTCAGCTACACACATAGATACATTCTTTTTCAAAAATAATCTTTTCCATTATGGTTTATCTCCAGAGATTGGGTATATTTCCCTGTGCTAAGTCACACTGCTATGCATGGGGCCAAGAGCCCTGGCTTCCCACATGGTAACCAGCATTCATTTTTATTCACGTCCAGAAAATGGTCTTGTGCCATCCACTCTTCATCTGTCACATCCTTGGTAACTGCCCCATGAGGAGCTTGTGAGCGAGCTTTGAGTGATGCTCTGGAGTCACCGCTTGGGGCCAAGGTCTCTGCAAGGTCACCTCTGCAGGGCTAGTGGGCCCAGACCAGCAGCATCTCAGGTGGGTCACTGGAGGTTTGGGACCCTGAGTTGTTTGCTGTCCAAGTCCCAGGGGGCAGTCTGGTGCACAGTAGGTGCTCAAAGAATATTTATGGCTTTGTTGAATTCGCCACGAGAGATTCAGTAACTCACTGTTTCAGGACCTCCTAAATTATGTGGCCAGAAAGACAGGATGAAATAGTTCTACTTGTCCCTACGAGAATTCTCTTCAAAAGGAGTATAATGAACCAGGCATTTTAATTATTTCAAGGACACTGCCTGGTCAGTGTCTCACTGAACCACACACATGCCGGAAGTCTGGATGTTCTGCATTCTGTTTGGTTTTGGTGCCTGGGCTCCACCCAATTCCCATTTCCTTGTTTCTGCTTTTGTTCCTCAGGAGACTTGAACCAAAACACCTCCTGCGCTTAACCAACTAGAAATGAGTAAACGGAGCACCTCAGGTTGTAATGAAACAAAGGGCAATCTCAGAAACTGCACAGCCAATCCCTGAGGAGCAAAACCCAGACTGGACTCCACTGAGGATGTGCTGGCACGGGGTGAATGGGCAGCCTCCTCTGTGCCCTCCTGCACAACAAGGAAAGCATTTCTGATGAGTTTCGGCAAAGAAATGTGAGCACACCTTTCCCAGCATAAAAGAGTTAGTGCAAATATGTAAGTAATTCTGAGAGGATGATTGGTACTGCATCTGGCTTCTCCCATCCAGGCGGCACCAGTGGTAAAGAATCTGCCTGCCGATGTAGGAGACGTAAGAGACTCAATTTCAATCCCTGGGTCAGGAAGATCCCCTGGAGGGGAGGGCACAGCAACCCACTCCAGTATTCTTGCCTGGAGAATTCCACAGACTGAGGAGCCCAGCGGCTACAGTCCATGGGGTCGCAAAGAGTTGGGCACAACCAAGCAACTGAGTGCGCACACATCTGCCCCTCCACGCTGATCGGTAGGACCATTGGTTCATGGGCCTGGGTCTGCTCAGTTCACAGCCTGTCTCAGCCTTTTCTTCTGTATTTGTTGTGCCACCAGAATGATGCTTTTGATTTAAAGAAGAAGAAAAACAAAACCAGCAAGTCTGGGGACACAGCAGAACCTTGATTAAGAGAAATGTTTGGGCAATGGGATAGTGGGATCAATTCCATGTTCTATGAAACCAAGAGTTATGTATAAGAGATCCTTTCAGCTTCGATCCTTGTGATTGAAACCATTTCTCAAATGAGCTACTCCATTCCTCTATCTTTGTAAACATAGTGGAATCTTCCTCTGAGGACAGACAGTTGGGTAGTCAATCTTAGCTATCCTTCCTGAACGCTGATGGTAAGATGATTCATGGAGATTTGGAAAGTATAGAAACCAGATGTGGGCAAATCCTTATACATTCTAGGAGCTCAGATTTAGAAATAAGTCTTTTCAGGGACTTCTTTAGTGGTCCAGTGGTTAAGATTTTGCCTTCCCCTGCAGAGAGTGTGGGTTTCATCCCTGATCAGGGAGCTAAGACCCCACATGCCCTGGGGCCAAAAAACCAAGACTTAAAACAGAAGCAATATTGTAACAAATTCAATGAAGACTTTAAAAATGGTGCATGTCAAAAAAAAAATGTCTTTCCATTTTCATTTTGTAATTTGCTGTTGAGGGATAAAGGGGGTCTCGTTCATTGGTCTTGAGTTGGAGGCCAGACCATTGGAGATTTTGTTTTTCATTTAGAATCTTAGTGAACAGCTATTTGATTTATTTTCTAATTAAACTAACACTGGATTCCAGGTTTTTGAGTCTGACTCATGCTCTTCTGTAGATGAAAATACCTCGTAAAATAATGAATATGGTCCAGAGAGTACTGGACCATAAGTATAAGTTTTTACAGCATTGATTCATATTGTCCATTAGAGGAAATTCTGGTTTTTAAAAGACTTGCTATTTTTAAAAACAAATAACAATCTATCTAAATGTGTTATAGAAATGTCTCTTTTGGAGAGATGGCATAGTATAATAGACTGAGTTTTGGTTTTGAAGTGAAGCACATCGGAGTGAAACAGCTACTCTGCCCTTGCTGTGTGACCCTGGGAAATTCACTTAAGCTCTCTGAGGCTTGACTTCGTCATCTGAAAAAAATGAAGACAAAACCCTTCCTGTTCAGGGCCAGAGTAAAGATTAAATGAGAGGCTATGTGTAAGCACCTGGTGTCTAGCTGCTGATGAAAAAAAGTCAGACCGTCTCCTCCCCTGTCCCAACTTAGGAATAGTATCATATGTTTTATTGATCAAACACAAATAATCTTCCTATTTGCCCTAGAACAGTAACATTGCCTGCTCGGGTCAGAGCTGCTGCAGATTCTATTTGTGATGGTTAATTTTTGTATCAGATTCACTGAGCCAAGGATGTCCAGGTGTCTGTTTCTATTTCTGATTATTTCTGGGTGTGTCTGTGAGGGTGTCTCTGGAGGATATTAGCAGTTGAATCAGTGGATTCTGGAGAGCAGATGGGCTTCCCTGATGTGGGGGGTTATATCCTATCCCTGAAATAAACAAAAGATGGAGGAGGAGAGAATTGGGCCCTTCTCAGCAAGCCTACATGACCTGGGACATCAGTCTTCTCCTATCCTTGGACAGGGATTCACTCCATCCCTCCCTGGTCCTCAGGACTCCAGATGCAGACTTGAGCTCCAGTGTTGGTTTTCCCAGGCTCCAATCACAGATGGCAGACTACCTGCCTGCATCATCTTGTGAGCCAATTCCTTATAATAATCTCCATGTATCTCCTGTGTTGGTTCTGTTTCTCTGGAGAACTGTGACTAACATGCCGTTTTCAGGAAATGATCCCTACTACCCAATCTGGACTAGAACTCTCGATTTAGGAAAACCCTAGCCTTCCTCACCCACCAGCCCACAGCCCTCAGCCTGTCTCTTGTCAGCAGTCGGGGAAAACCACAGCTGCAGAATCACCAGGCTGGGAATTCTCCAGGGATTTTTACATAAAGTCGTCTCACTTTTTTTTGTAGTTATCTCCCACAGTGGCAAAACTCATTTCAGCGTGATCTTAGAAACTGAAATCTGTGTTCACACAGGTTAAAAAGAATAAGCAATGTAAATGATGTAAGAATTGTATCAGAGTCAGGTTACCTCTTTGATATTTGACTCCAGAGTGAAATGAGGCCAAACCACTTTAGAAACAGGTTTTAAGTGAATCCTCATGCCATAGCCCCAGCCCCAGAACACAAAGTTTAGGAAGAAGGTACAGGGTGCTTTGGGGCTTCCCTGGTGGCTCAGATGGTAAAGAATATGCCTGTGGATGGGTTGAATCTGTTAGGTAGGTAGAATAGGGAAAAGGAGTCCAAAATGGCAGTGGCTAAAAGACAAAGGAAGGTCAAAGGAAGATCCGAGGACCAGAGTGAAGACTTGAGGCAGAACAAACAGCACTCCCGGCTAAGCCCAATTTGCATAGGGCAGGCCCAGGTGCAGGAAAAAACATATAAAAGGAGGAGCCAAAGCGCTTTCTCTTTCTCTTTTTCTCTCCCACGTGCATGTGCTCTTTCTCTCTCTCTCCCTCTCTCTCTCTCTCTCTCCCTCCCCTGCGTGCTCCTCCACTCTCTTCTCTTTGAGTCTTTGGGTTGGCATGCCCTCACACTTCGAGGATGGATTCTCCTGCTATCTTCTAAATAAAATAGAGCTGTAACACTGATTTGCCTAAGAGCTATAACACGGTTTGTCCAAGACCCGAAAGCTGTGACACGCCGAGGGCTTTAATGTCCGTCGCTCCAAATCTTTGTTGTGATGAGACAAAGAACCGAGGAACATACACTCGCGTGACAAATCCTTGGATCGGGAAGATCCCTTGGAGAAGGGAACAGCAACCCACTCCAGTATTCTTGCCTGGGAAATCCCATGGACAGAGGAGCCTGGTGGGCTACAGTCCATGGGGTCGCAAAGAGTCACACATGACTGAGCAACTAAACAACAACAGGTGCTTCGAGCGTCCTGCCGCCTCTCCCCTCGGCTCCCCAACTAGAGCTGGGAGTACAGGCCCTAGTGTGGTGCCCCGGCAGCCTTAGTGAGCCATTGTTTAACTTGCTTCCTCTGCAAATGGAAAGTAAGATACCTACTTGGTAGGGTTGTTGTGACACTTAAAATGAAAATATCTGATAGGTACATCAGAGATTCTCCATGAGTGGCAAGCATTTTCTGTAGGCACAGGGAGTAACATAGAAATGGGTTGTTAACCAACCTTTGAAAAAGCTGGACTCTATTTGCCAAGGAGATGGAGTAGCTGGAATCATCCATGCATCACTGGTGGAGTGTAAAGTGGTGTAACCATTCAGGAAAACAAAAAAAAATTCATCTGAAAACTTGCCATATGACCCACCAAGACCACTCGCAGATATAGACCAAGAGAAATGAGTATGAATGACCCTTCCAAAAAAGACTTATATGAGAATATTCACATCAGACGTGTCAGATCTATTCATAAAAGCCAAGAATTAAAAATAGGCTAATGTCTGTCAAATAGCTGTGAAAAGAAGAGAAGCAAAAAGCAAAGGAGAAAAGGAAAGACATAAGCATCTGAATGCAGAGTTCCAAAGAATAGCAAGAAGAGATAAGAAAGCCTTCTTCAGCGATCAATGCAAAGAAATAGAGGAAAACAACAGAATGGGAAAGACTAAGGATATATTCAAGAAAATCAGAGATACTAAAGGAACATTTCATGCAAAGATGGGCTCGATAAAGGACAGAAATGGCATGGACCTAACAGAAGCAGAAGATATTAAGAACAGGTGGCAAGAATACACAGAAGAACTGTACAAAAAAGATCTTCATGACCCAGATAATCACGATGGTGTGATCACTCACCTAGAGCCAGACATCCTGGAATGTGAAGTCAAGTGGACCTTGGAAAGCATCACTACGAACAAAGCTAGTGGAGGTGATAGAATTCCAGTTGAGCTACTCCAAATCCTGAAAGATGATGCTGTGAAAGTGCTGTGCTCAATATGCCAGCAAATTTGGACAACTCAGCAATGGCCACAGGACTGGAAATGGTCAGTTTTCATTCCAATCCCAAAGAAAGGCAATGCCAAAGAATGCTCAAACTACTGCACAATTGCACTCATCTCACACGCTAGTAAAATAATGCTCAAAATTCTCCAAGCCAGGCTTCAGCAATATGGGAACCGTGAACTTCCTGATGTTCAAGCTGGTTTTAGAAAAGGCAGAGGAACCAGAGATCAAATTGCCAACATCCGCTGGATCATGGAAAAAGCAAGGGAGTTCCAGAAAAGCATCTATTTCTGCTTTATTGACTATGCCAAAGCCTTTGACTGTGTGGATCACAATAAACTGTGGAAAATTCTGAAAGAGATGGGAGTACCAGACCACCTGATCTGCCTCTTGAGAAACCTGTATGCAGGTCAGGAAGCAAAAGTCAGAACTGGACATGGAACAACAGACTAGTTCCAAATAGGAAAAGGAGTAGGTCAAGGCTGTATATTATCACCCTGCTTATTTAACTTATATGCAGAGTACATCATGAGAAACACTGGACTGGAAGAAACACAAGTTGGAATCAAGATTGCCAGGAGAAATATTAATAACCTCAGATATGCAGATGACACCACCCTTATGGCAGAAAGTGAAGAGGAACTAAAAAGCCTCTTGATGAAAGTGAAAGTGGAGAGTGAAAAAGTTGGCTTAAAGCTCAACATTCAGAAAACGAAGATCATGGCATCCGGTCCCATCACTTCATGGGAAATAGATGGGGAAACAGTGGAAACAGTGTCAGACTTTGTTTTTCTGGGCTCCAAAATCACTGCAGATGGTGACTGCAGTCATGAAATTAAAAGACACTTGCTCCTTGGAAGGAAAGTTATGACCAACCTAGATAGCATATTCAAAAGCAGAGACATTATTTTGCCAACAAAGGTCCGTCTAGTCAAGGCTATGATTTTTCCAGTGGTCATATATGAATGTGAGAGTTGGACTGTGAAGAAGGCTGAGCACCGAAGAATTGATGCTTTTGAACTGTGGTGTTGAAGAAGACTCTTGAGAGTCCCTTGGACTGCAAGGAGATCCAACCAGTCCCTTCTGAAGGAGATCAGCCCTGGGATTTCTTTGGAAGGAACAATGTTAAAGCTGAAACTCCAACACTTTGGCCACCTCATGCAAAGAGTTGAGGCATTGGAAAAGACTCTGATGCTGGGAGGGATTGGGGTCAGGAGGAGAAGGGGACGACAGAGGATGAGATGGCTGGATGACATCACTGACTCGATGGACATGAGTCTGAGTGACCTCCGGGAGTTGGTGATGGATAGGGAGGCCTGGCGTGCTGGGATTCATGGGGTCGCAAAGAGTCAGACACGACTGAGAGACTGAACTGAGCTGAACTGAATGTCTGTCAAGTGGCAAATGAATAAACAAACTGTGGTTGATCCCTACAATTGAATACTATGCAGCTGCAAAAAAGAGGAAACTATTATTTCATACAACCGCATGAGTTAATCTGAGGAATGTTATTTTAAATGAAGGAAACCATATATATGAGAAAATATACACTATATAACCCCAGAGATCAAGAGTTTCAGAGGTCAGTGGTGAAATAGTGACTCCTGCTAGGGTAGGATTGTGATATTGGCAGGAAAGGACCCTGAGAGAACTTTTTGAGATGATGGACATATCCTAAATATTGATTTGGATGATGACTGCCCAGACAGGTACAAAATTCATCAAGGTATATTTTTCAGGTGTGTGCACTTGGTATTTGTAAATTATACCTTAAAAGTAAATTTGAGATTCTCTTTGGCAGTGAACAAATTCCCTTAAACAAATTCTTAGGCCATCCATGCAGTTATTTCCAGGAGTCAGAAAGCCTAAACCCCTCCCCCACCCCCCCCATCCATCACCCCTCCCTACACCTGTGGGTGGGCTCTGCATGGCTCTCTGAGAGCAGAAGTCTCCAGCCACTCAGCAGATGGCAATCACATTTCTGCTATATAACAAGATACAGGAAGAAAATAGTAATACCTCCTCATTCTAGTTACAGGAAGTCTCTAATCTGGTGTTGGGAAAGGGGTTGGAACATAGATATTTGTGGGTGCATATTTGGGTACAGCTGGGTGTTTCTCCTAGGAGCAGGAGGAATTGATGCTGTGTCACTCAGGGGACAGGAGCCTGACACCCTAGCCCCTCAAAAGGAGCCTTGGCTTCAGAGGGCAGTCAATTACACAGCCAGCCTGCTGGGATGGGGGCGGGGTGCTGGCTGCTCATCTCCCCGCCCTGAATTCCCACACTGTGTCTTGGCAGGGTTTTCCTAACACACCATTCCATTCTTTCATCTGCCTTCAAACAGTTTGAAAACATGTTTGTGAATTACTTACTTTTGTGGAACCTATTAAATCAGAAGCTTCTTTTCTTAATATAACAAGTAGATTAAAATGTGAGCGATTTCATGGTCTGCAAAGACAGTCAAATGTTGATTTAATTCCAGAAGGTGTGCTCTAATGCGCATTCATAAAGCCAAAATGTGTTTCTTATGAACAAGGAATTACTATCTGCAGGCAGGGCAGTGGTGGTGGCGAGGGTGCTGGGGTCCTGGTGCATGCATCAGAAGGCCATCTAACACTGCCCATGTGCTCTGGGCCTTGGGTAGAAGCAAGCCGTGGCTTGTGGGGCCTCGGTAACCTCCAAGAGCGGGCGTGCTCAGTTGCTAAGTCGTGTCTGACTCTTTGCGACCCTATGGACTGTAGCCCTCCAGGTACTTCTGTCCATGTGATTCTCCTGGCAAGAATACTGGCGTGGGTTGCCATTTTCCTCCTCCAGAGGATCTTCCCGAACCAGGGATTGAACTCAAGTCTCCTGCCTCTCCTGCACTGCAGGTGGATTCTTTATTGCTGAGCCACCAGGGAAGCCCACCTCCAAGAGCACTGGCACCTTTTAGGATCAGAATCATCCAGCTATGGGCAAACAGTCTACAACTGCTTCTGCAGAGTTCAGATCAGATCAGTCACTCAGTCATGTCCAACTCTTTGTGACCCCATGAATCACAGCACACCAGGCCTTCCTGTCCATCACCAACTCCCAGAGTTCACTAAGACTCACATCCATCGAGTCAGTGATGCCATCCAGCCATCTCATCCTCTGTTGTCCCCTTCTCCTCCTGATCCCAATCCCTCCCAGCATCAGAGTCTTTTCCAATGAATCAACTCTTCGCATAAAGTGGCCAAAGTACTGTAGTTTCAGCTTTAACATTATTCCTTCCAAAGAAATCCCAGGGCTGATCTCTTCAGAATGGACTGGTTGGATCTCCTTGCAGTCCAAGGGACTCTCAAGAGTCTTTTTCAACACCACAGTTCAAAAGCATCAATTCTTCGGCGCTCAGCCTTCTTCACAGTCCAGCTCTCACATCCATACATGACCACTGGAAAAACCATAGCCTTGACTAGACGGACCTTTGTTGGCAAAATAATGTCTCTGCTTTTGAATATGCTATCTAGGTTGGTCATAACTTTCCTTCCAAGGAGCAAGCGTCTTTTAATTTCATGACTGCAGTCACCATCTGCAGTGATTTTGGAGCCCAGAAAAACAAAGTCTGACACTGTTTCCACTGTTTCCCCATCTATTTCCCACGAAGTGATGGGACCGGATGCCATGATCTTCGTTTTCTGAATGTTGAGCTTTAAGCCAACTTTTTCACTCTCCACTTTCACTTTCATCAAGAGGCTTTTTAGTTCCTCTTCACTTTCTGCCATGAGGGTGGTGTCATCTGCATATCTGAGGTTATTAATATTTCTCCCGGCAATCTTGATTCCAACTTGTGTTTCTTCCAGTCCAGTGTTTCTCATGATGTACTCTGCATATAAGTTAAATAAGCAGGGTGACAATATACAGCCTTGACGTACTCCTTTTCCTATTTGGAACCAGTCTGTTGTCCCATGTCCAGTTCTGACTGTTGCTTCCTGACCTGCATACAGATTTCTCAAGAGGCAGATCAGGTGGTCTGGTATTCCCATCTTTTTCAGAATTTTCCATAGTTTATTGTGATCTACACAGTCAAAGGCTTTGGCATAGTCAATAACGCAGAAATAGATGTTTTTCTGGAACTCTCTTGCTTTTTCCATGATCCAGCGGATGTTGGCAATTTGATCTCTGGTTCCTCTGCCTTTACTAAAACCAGCTTGAACATCAGGAAGTTCATGGTTCACATATTGCTGAAGCCTGGCTTGAAGAATTTTGAGCATTACTTTACTACAGAGTTAACGATTATTAATAACACCTACTTTTTCTCAAGTGCCTCCTGTGAGCTTGGAACTGTTGGTCCCTTCCTAGGCATGGGGTTATTTAACCCTTACAACAACTCTGAGAAATTGGCTCAATATTGCTATGCTATGCTAAGTCACTTCAGTCGTGTCCGACTCTGTGTGACCCCATAGACGGCAGCCCACCAGGCTCCCCCGTCCCTGGGATTCTCCAGGCAAGAACACTGGAATGGGTTGTCATTTCCTTCTCCAATGCGTGAAAGTGAAAAGTGAAAAGTGAAAGTGAAGTCGCTCAGCTGCGTCCGACTCTTAGCGACCCCATGGACTGCAGCCTACCAGGCTCCTCCGTCCATGGGATTTTCCAGGCAAGAGTACTGGAGTGGGGTGCCATTGCCTTCTCCAATATTAGGGGCTAGGATTTAGCAAACACAATTCCATAGACTATATAGTCCAGGGAGTTGCAAAGAGTTGGACCTGACTGAGTAACTTTCACTTTCACTAGCAAGTCCAAGGCATTTAACCCTTGCAGCGGCAACTCCGCAAAGAGGGAATTATTCTCCCCACTTGATGATGAGAAATTTGAAGTTTAAGAAGCCAAGGAACTTGTCTGGAGGTTACACAGTCCAGAGTTGCACAAACTTAAGATTTAGTTCAACATAACACCTGTGTCTGAGCTCCCCACCCCCACCCCACCTCAGAGCAGGTGTGCATCAAGGAGGGTGACAGGGGAAAGGGGAAAGCCGGGGCATTCAAAGAGCTTCCAAGGTAGCTCAGATGGTAAAGAACCCACCCGATGCAGGAGACAAAAGAGATGTGGGTTCGATCCCTGAGTCAGAAACATCCCCTGGAAAAGGGAATGGCTACCCACTACAGTATTCTTGCCTGGGATGCCTGGAGAATCCCACAGACAGAGGAACCTGGCAGGCTATAGGTAGACACGACTGAGTGACTAGGACTTTCATTTTTTTTCAGGCCATTTAAAGGCCAGTTCTCTGGGTGTGGGGAGGGGAGGACTGGGAGAATCTGATGAGCCACAGAGACGGGTGCTGGAGAAGAAGGAGCCCAGTAACCATGAGTGCACGTGTGTCTGTGTGGAGCTGAATTGGTGGTGGTGATGACAGTGAAGGTGGAGATGTGCGTGGTCGGCGAGGTGTACTGGGAGGGCTCCATGGTTGCTGTCCTAATTTTGGAAGCAGGCACCCTGTTTCCATGGCGGCCAGCCTCCACCTGAAGAGACTAGAGCCAAAGGCGGGTGGCTTTCTTCCCCAGAGAATTCAAGGGCTTGGGCAGCATACACACACACACATACACACAAACACAAACAAAAACCCAATCCTTTGTCCCAAAATAGGGCAGCTTTTAACATGGCAATTTATTTTAAAATGTTAGTGTTCTCTGCTGGAATTATTTTAAAAATTCCTGCCTGGATCATTTATTTCCCCAAGTAGAATATCAGCTCCTAGAAGGCTTTCATGGCAATGCCTGTCAGCGTCCTGCCAGGTCATCTGGGTCCAGGCAGTCCTGACCCACACTTGAGGCAGTTGGTGGCCTCCAGGTGGCCATCCCCTGAGCCAGAGTCTGGGTGGGCCACAAGTGCAGGACAGAGAAAGCCCTGGACCAGTTTCTGGCAGAAGTAATGCCAGGCCATCCCCCTGCGAAAACCCAGAGGCATCATAAGCACTGTCTCCCAAGATTCCTCAGAGGGATTTTACTCCAGATGGTGGCAGGTGCTCCCTGGGGCAGTCTCCCTCCTCCTCCTCCCCTTCACTTTCTACCCTTCATTCCCTCCCATCCCTGTTCCCCTCCCAGGGCTTCCTGGGATTTTCTCCCAAACACACTCCTGGCCCTGGAAACTTTGCCTCCATTTTCAGCTCTCAAGAGAGTAACCAAATTAAGACAAATCTGCACTGTCCTCAGGACTCAGCATCCAGATCAGTGATTCCCAAAATGTGGGCACCTGGCCAGCAGCATCAGGGCCACAGGGAATTTGTTGAAAATGCAAATTCCCAGGCTCCACCCAGACCTGCTGCATCAGAATCCCTTAGGGCGGGGGCAGGGAGGGGAACCAGAACTCTGTGAGTTAACAAATCCTTCAGATGATGGTTTTGTCTTTATTTTTAAAAGTTTTATTCTATATACAAAATTTCAGATTTGCCTTCTTTTCTAGTAGGTCTTGGAACTGTTGATCTGAAACAGAAGAGTAATTCAACATCTCCTAATTTTCAAGCTGCCCTCCTCACCGATTGGCTGCATTTCACTTCACTAGCTAATTCTCATAACTATAGGTATGCATACAGATTTCTCAAGAGGCAGATCAGGTGGTCTGGTATTCCCATCTCTTTCAGAATTTTCCATAGTTTATTGTGATCTACACAGTCAAAGTCTTTCAGATCAGTCGCTCAGTCATGTCCGACTCTTTGCGACCCCATGAACCGCAGCACGCCAGGCCTCCCTGTCCATCACCAGCTCCCGGAGGTTACTCAGACTCGCATCCATCGAGTCAGTAATGCCATCCAGCCATCTCATCCTCTGTCGTCCCCTTCTCCTCCTGCCCTCAATCCCTCCCAGCATCAGAGTCTTCTCCAATGAGTCAACTCTTCGCATGAGGTGGCCAAAATACTGGAGTTTCAGCTTTAGCATCATTCCTTCTAAAGAAATTCCAGGATTGATCTCCTTCGGAATGGACTGGTTGGATCTTCTTGCAGTCCAAGGGACTCTCAAGAGTCTTCTCCAACACCACAGTTCAAAAGCATCAATTCTTCAGCGCTCAGCCTTCTTCACAGTCCAGCTCTCACATCCATACATGACCACAGGAAAGACCATAGCCTTGACTAGGCGAACCTTTGTTGGTAAAGTAATGTCTCTGCTTTTGAATATGCTATCTAGGTTGGTCATAACTTTCCTTCCAAGGAGCAAGCGTCTTTTTATTTCATGGCTGCAGTCACCATCTGCAGTGATTTTGGAGCCCAGAAAAACAAAGTCTGACACTGTTTCCACTGTTTCCCCATCTATTTCCCATGCAGTGATGGGACCAGATGCCATGATCTTCGTTTTCTGAATGTTGAGCTTTAAGCCAACCTTTTCACTCTCCACTTTCACTCTCATCAAGAGGCTTTTTAGCCCCTCTTCACTTTCTGCCATGAGGGTGGTGTCATCTGCATATCTGAGGTTATTGATATTTCTCCCGGCAATCTTGATTCCAACTTGTGTTTCTTCCAGTCCAGCATTTCTCATGATGTACTCTGCATATAAGTTAAATAAACATGGTGACAATATGCAGCCTTGACGTACTCCTTTTCCTATTTGGAACCAGTCTGTTGTTCCATGTCCAGTTCTGACTGTTGCTTCCTGACCTGCATACAGATTTCTCAAGAGGCAGATCAGGTGGTCTGGTATTCCCATCTCTTTCAGAATTTTCCATAGTTTATTGTGATCCACACAGTCAAAGGCTTTGGCATAGTCAATAAAGCAGAAATAGATGTTTTTCTGGAACTCTCTTGCTTTTTCCATGATCCAGCGGATGTTGGCAATTTGATCTCTGGTTCCTCTGCCTTTTCTAAAACCAGCTTGAACATCAGGAAGTTCACGGTTCACATATTGCTGAAACCTGGCTTGGAGAATTTTGAGCATTACTTTACTAGCGTGTGAGATGAGTGCAATTGTTCGGTAGTTTGAGCACTCCTTGGCATTGCCTTTCTTTGGGATTGGAATGAAAACTGATGCAGGTCAGGAAGCAACAGTTAGAACTGGTCATGGAACAACAGACTGGTTCCAAATAGGAAAAGGAGTACGTCAAGGCTGTATATTGTCACCATGTTTATTTAACTTATATGCAGAGTACATCATGAGAAATGCTGGACTGGAAGAAACATAAGTTGGAATCAAGATTGCTGAGAGAAATATCAATAACCTCAGATATGCAGATGATACCACTCTTATGGCAGAAAGTGAAGAGGGGCTAAAAAGCCTCTTGATGAGAGTGAAAGTGGAGAGTGAAAAGGTTGGCTTAAAGCTCAACATTCAGAAAACGAAGATCATGGCATCTGGTCCCATCACTACATGGGAAATAGATGGGGAAACAGTGGAAACAGTGTCAGACTTTGTTTTTCTGGGCTCCAAAATCACTGCAGATGGTGACTGCAGCCATGAAATTAAAAGACGCTTGCTCCTTGGAAGGAAAGTTATGACCAACCTAGATAGCATATTCAAAAGCAGAGACATTACTTTACCAACAAAGGTTCGCCTAGTCAAGGCTATGGTCTTTCCTGTGGTCATGTATGGATGTGAGAGCTGGACTGTGAAGAAGGCTGAGCGCCGAAGAATTGATGCTTTTGAACTGTGATGTTGGAGAAGACTCTTGAGAGTCCCTTGGACTGCAAGAAGATCCAACCAGTCCATTCTGAAGGAGATCAGCCCTGGAATTTCTTTGGAAGGAATGATGCTAAAGCTGAAACTCCAGTATTTTGGCCACCTCATGCAAAGAGTTGACTCATTGGAGAAGACTCTGATGCTGGGAGGGACTGAGGGCAGGAGGAGAAGGGGATGACAGAGGATGAGATGGCTGGATGGCATCACTGACTTGATGGGTGTGAGTCTGAGTGACCTCCGGGAGTTGGTGATGGACAGAGAGGCCTGGCGTGCTGCGGTTCATGAGGTCGCAAAGAGTCGGACACGACTGAGCGACTGATCTGATCTGATCTGATAGGTATGCAATCTTATATTAATTAGTTATGAGAATTAGCTTTAAGAACTATAGGTATGCACTTGTCTGAATATTTTTCAAGAACGTAGAGTTTTTTTCTCTACAAGACTGCTTTTTTTAAACTAAAGATGTAGCACCTCTATCTTTTGGTCCAGTTGATGGTTTTGTTTGCTTGTTTGTTTTTATTTTGTTTCCAGCTTGATTGAGATGTAATTAATTTATAACATTGTGTAAGTTTAAGGTTTATAAGGTAATGATTTGATGTCTATATGTATTGCAGAATGATTGCCACTGTAAGTTTAGTTAGCGTGCATCCCCTCACGGAGCTTCCCCTGTGGCTCAGTGGTAAAGAACCTGCCTGCAATGCAGAAGACACAGATGACATGGGTTCTGTCCCTGGGTTGGGAAGATCCCCTGGAGGAGGGCATGGCAACCCACTTCAGTATTCTTGCCTGGAGAATCCCATGGACAGAGGAATCTGGGGGGCTACAGTCCATAGAATCGCAAGGAGTTGTCGACTGAAGAGGCTTTGCACATACACACAACCTAGACACAGTACACGATGCGGTTGTTGCACAAATAACAGAACGAAGGAGGGAAAGGAGTTTGCACCTTTAGTCACAGCCAATCAGATGGACAAATACACGCTCAAAACCTTCCGGGAGAAGTCTGAAGAACCTTTCAGGCCAGACAAGGTAAAGCGGAAACCTGCCTCGGGGGAGAGCTCACTAGCAGCCCGGCTGACCCTGGGCAAGCAGGGACTGAAGTGTGAGACACCTGCGCTGAAGCAGGTCGTCTCTCCAAACGCTTGATTTAACAAGGCTTTTCCTTACGATCTTTGCCTAGGGTTCAGCAGCTGACAGTCGCAGCCTATGCTCTTTGTCAGTGCTCTTTCTGGGGATTCAGTTTCCCTTCTTTCAGCTCATGATGACCCTGCTAGTCGTCAGTGTGTTCATCATCAGTTTGATGAACACAGTGCTGAACATCAGTGTGGTTACAGAGGCAGACTCCCCCAGACAGGCAGCAGGGAGACCAAGGGCGGAGGACCGCACTGAGTCCAAGCCCCACGTGGACACTAGGAGGTCCTGCTGCCCACTTTCCACTTCCTCTCACCCAAATCACTCCATCACACCAGCTAGAAGAGGTCCAAACAGATGGCCCGAATTGGGGGCGGTGGGGGGCACAGAGACGGGGAGGTTCAGAGAGGATGGGAGAGCTGAGAGAAGGGCCCAGAAGTGACCCAGATGTCTGGGGGGAGGATGGAGTTGGTGAGCCAACAGGACATCCATAGGCAGCAAAACCATAAGCACTGAGAGATGAACCCACAGGCTTCACTCTCTCATCAATGGTGAAGCCTCTTCAGGATGCTGCTCTTATAGGTAGGGAGTGGGGAAATAAGTAGAGTCCAGGACAAGGGCCTCTCTCTGCTACAGCAGATCAGCTGAGCTCCCCGCCCCCCAGAGCCACAAGCGTGAATGCTTGCCGAGTGGAGTTTTAAGGCTTTGCTGCCTGCAGCAGTGTGATGTCCACATGAGACCCTTCCCTCTGGACCCTAGGGTTGGAATCAGCAGTTCTGACCCTGTTCTTTCAAGTCTGAATCTTTACTGGCACTGATTCTCTACCGCACAGCCTGCTCTATAAGGGAACAGGGCAGGACTTGCCGTGCAGATGTGCAGGCCAGCACTCTGGGCAAGTGTCCTCTGTGACGCTGCTGTGGTCTCCACTGCCCTCCACCCAGGCTCTGAGTGCACCCTACTGGGGTGAGTGCCTGTTAAGGGCCTCAGATGTCCTACAGCCCTCAGAGTGTATTAGTGACACCATCTGCCCACAGTATCACTCCCTCTGGGACCAAGAGATCAATGATGAGCAGACCCCTGCCCTGTGCTAATGGGCTGTGGGAGACAGCATCTTGCCTTTGGCCTCTGGCTCCAGTGTCCCTCATCTGTGAGCCAGCCCATCACTCATGCTGATGGAGGCCACATCTTGGGTAAGGAAGGGCTGTGAAGCATGTGAGGCCGTGGCAGCCTCTCACCTGGCCTTATCAAGGTCGACTGAGCGCTGCTAGATGCCGTGCCTGGGGCTTCCAGGGCTGGTACCCTGGCTCCTGCAGGACAGCTCTCCGAGGCTGCTTTCTAAATTATTTATTTATTCATTTGTGGCTGTCCAGAGTCTTTGTTGCCACACAGGCTTTGTTCCTGCTGCATCATTGGGGTCTACTCTCTAGTTTGGTGTGCAGGTTTCTCATTGTGGTGGCTTTTCTTTTTGTGCGGCACAGGCTCCAAGAGTGAGGGCTTCTGTACCTGTGGTTCCCGGGCTTAAGAGCACAGGCTCAGTAGTGGTGGTACGTGGGCTTAGCTGCTCCATGGCAGGTGGGATCTTCCCAGATCAAGGATCGAACCTGTGTCTCCTGCATCAGCAGGCAGATTCCTTACCACTGAGCCACCAGGGAAGTCCTGAGGCTGTTTTAAATAAACACAATCGTTCACTTGGTTTTTGTCAAGGTGCTACCAGGACGTGAGTCATTCCAAACTCTGTGACCTTCAGGAGGCAGTGGCTTTGAACTGAGCTGTGTTAACCTCAGCTGAGTGCACATCAGGGGTGGGCTGGGACACTTGAGCCATCGGTGACCCTTTCCCATCAGAGTGGGTCCAGAGCCACCCTGGGAACCTGCATTTCTACGGCAAATTACAACCCTCACCACACTGTCACCAACTCTTACTACTTTTCCTTTGAACCTGCTCTGAATTCTGAAGTACTTTGCTCCGATGCTTTGTTTTACCCAGTGGCTGTAACTATAGTTTGTCTATGTTTCAGGCAAGACATTTAGAAATGGACTGACATACAACGGCTGAGGCTGTAAGAAATGCACACACCGGCGCTTCAATCCCTGGGTTGGGAAGAGTCCGTACAGGAGCAACCTGCTCCAGTGTTCTTGCCTGGAGAATCCCATGGACAGAGGAGCCTGGCGGGTGGGCTATAGTCCATGGGGTTGCAAAGAGTCAGACATGACTGAGCAACTAACATACGAGAGAGACGCGCAAACAGCTTAAAAAACGGGCAGAGCAGGGAGTTCAATATTTGTTGAACTGAATATTGTATACTACCCTGTTTATATGAGTTTGTTTATTCTGTTCTAGAAATTTCTCATGGCAAGCTATAAATTAGTTCATTCCAACAATATTCTCTAATTTCAATAAAGAATGCAGGCTGTTGAGTCAGTCTGCTTGACTTCAAAGCCTCCTCCCATCACTGGGGATAGATGTGTATTCTTTCCTCTTTAAAAATTTTGTTTCAATTTGTTGTACTTAGACCAGAATAAAAATGAAATTTCAAATTAATGGGAGAAATGATGCCCAAGAAAAATGGTGCCAGAATAATTGGCTCAGATCAGATCAGATCAGTCGCTCAGTTGTGTCCGACTCTTTGTGACCCCATGAATCGTAGCACACCAGGCCTCCCTGTCCATCACCAACTCCCAGAGTTCACTCAGACTCATGTCCATCGAGTCAGTGATGCCATCCAGCCATCTCATCCTCTGTCGTCCCCTTCTCCTCTTGCCCTCAATCCCTCCCAGCATCAGAGTCTTCTCCAATGAGTCAACTCTTCGCATGAGGTGGCCAAAGTATTGGAGTTTCAGCTTTAGCATCAGTCCTTCCAAAGAACACCTAGGACTGATCCCCTTTAGAATGGACCGGTTGAATGTCCTTGCAGTCCAAGGGACTCTCAAGAGTCTTCTCCAACACCACAGTTTAAAAGCATCAATTCTTCGGCCCTCAGCCTTCTTCACAGTCCAGCTCTCACATCCATACATGACCACAGGAAAAACCATAGCCTTGACTAGGCGAACCTTTGTTGGCAAAGTAAGGTCTCTGCTTTTGAATATGCTATCTAGGTTGGTCATAACTTTCCTTCCAAGGAGTAAGCGTCTTTTAATTTCATGGCTGCAGTCACCATGCACAGGAGGGCCTAGAGGAGCTATCACATGTTGAAGGTCAGGAAGGGCGGTGGTGAGGAGAGACCCCTCATCCAAGGTAAGGTGCGATGGCTGTGCTTTGCTGGAGCAGCCGTGAAGAGATAACCCACGCCCAAGGTAAGAGAAACCCAAGTAAGACGGTAGGTGTTGCAAGAGGGCATCTGAGGGCAAACACACTGAAACCATACTCACAGAAAACTAGTCAATCTAATCACACTAGGACCGCAGCCTTGTCTAACTCAATGAAACTAAGCCATGCCCGTGGGGCAACCCAGGATGGGCGGGTCATGGTGGAGAGATCTGTCAGGATGTGGTCCGCTGGAGAAGGGAATGGCAAACCACTTCAGTATTCTTGCCTTGAGAACCCCATGAACAGTATGAAAAGGCAATAATTGGCTAACAAATAGTTAAAATAAGGTAAAACAGTTTTGAGTGTTAAATATTAACAAGAAGAAAAAAAGAGAGAGAGGAAAAGAAAGAAAAGGAAGGAAGGGAGAGAAGAAGGAAAGAAAGAAAGAAAGAAAGTTCAAAGATTAATTCAAGAAAGTATATTTGGAGCATAATATAGAGGAAATATTTGATAGATACAATAGTATTAAAACTTACCTTTATCAAAAAGCAAAATTGAAACTCAAACAGCAGGGGAAAAATATAGAACTCTCTAGAAAGAGCTCTTAGAATCAGGAGGAAACAATGACCATGATACGAGAAAATGAACAAAAGAAAATAAACAAGTATTCACAACAGAAATGGCACAGATGAAAACTAAACCTGTGATAAACATTCCATGGCAACGGTAATTAGAAAAATGCAAATTAAAAATATGAGCTCTCATTTTGTATCTATTTAGTTTGCCATATTTATAAGAATAATAACCTGTGCTGGCAGTACTTTGGGAAAACAGGCGTTCTGATACAGGACTGACAGGAGCACACATTTAGTAAAGATAAACTTCTATTTCTGGACAATTTCAGCAAATGTTTACTGAGCACATATGCTTCTGTAGCGAGCACTGAGTCAGACCGGGGGACATAACAGTCAACAAACCGTAAAGGATCCTGCAATTCTTGGAGCCTGCGATCCAGTTCCGGGAGGTTGGAGGGAGGGAGGGAAGTGACAGAGAGACAGTCATCAGAACACACCTAGTGTGCACCAGTGCTAGCGACAGAACAGTAGTCACATTCCACAGTTTGATGATGGCCTCTGCCTGCACAGCTGCAGAACTCCAGGGGGAATATCCACCTATGCCCACCCACTCACCCGCGTCACACTTCCCCCAGGTTTTTAGAGGGAATTTCCAAGAGGTTCCTTATAGACACAGTAAAAACAAAACAACAAAACAGAACCATCCCTATCTCCTTCTGCTGCTGGTGCGTCACCATCATGGGGGCCATGGGGGCTCTAGGGCAGGAGTTCTGCCCCGCGCGGGGCAGCCTCTCTGGTGTCCTCCCAGCCTTAAACAGAGTGGAGGAGGGCTCTGTTCTACTCAGGTCTTATGTATGAGGACTGTGTGTCCTCATACAGCTCCTCGAGGAGTTGTACCCTGCTCTATAAAGAAATACCAACTGTCAGATTTCTGTGCTCAGAAGGCCTCTG
The DNA here is from genome assembly GCA_935064755.1 of Tragelaphus eurycerus. NCBI lineage: Eukaryota > Metazoa > Chordata > Mammalia > Artiodactyla > Bovidae > Tragelaphus > Tragelaphus eurycerus. Next base: position 24,643,036 of record CAKXYN010000023.1, read on the forward strand.
AAGCTGGCTTTCTTCCCAGGATCGACCCTAGAGAAATTACAGAAGCTGGAGGCGCGTATGGGCTCCTGGAACTTTTAAAAAGTGAGAAAAGCCCTGGGATGATGAAGGTTGTTTTGGACTGATGTATGTGGGGGCAGGTGACCAGAGGCAGTGCTGACACAATGGGATGAGGGAAGAGTTGAGGTTCTAGTCTCCATTCTTCCTGAGTCATCTGCTCCTTCTGTGCACTGTATCAACAGGACCCCATCAGGGGTGAAGCATTGATGAAAAATGAAAAAAACCGGAAAACAAGACAGAACATCCATTACAATCCCACAGCTAGAATTCTTGCCAGGAGAGATGGCTGGAGGAGTGAGAGAGACCAGAAAGACATGAAAACATGCTCCAGTACTTACTAGTTAGCAGGAAATTAAAGATACTATTGAGTTTTTAAAAATCAATAGGGGTAAATAATCATGAAAAATTTTAGGTTAAGGACACACACAGACAAAAATAGAATATTTAGCTTTTAAACTAGCAGAAGAAAACTCTATCTACAGGAAAATAGGAAAAGAGAAAACAGAGATAAAACAGAGAAAATGAAAATGGAGTGCAAGAAAAAGAATGGCAAAAACAGTTCCTAATAGTATGCTGCTGCTGCTGCTGCTAAGTCACTTCAGTCGTGTCCGATTCTGTGCGACCCCATAGACAGGAGCTCAGCAGGCTCCCCTTTCCCTGGGATTCTCCAGGCAAGAACACTGGAGTGGGTTGCCATTTCCTTCTCCAATGCATGAAAGTGAAAAATGAAAGTGAAGTCGCTCAGTCGTGTCCGACTCCCAGCGACCCCATGGACTGGAGCCTACCAGGATCCTCCGTCCACGGGATTTTCCAGGCAAAAGTACTGGGGTGGGGTGCCATTGCCTTCCCCGTCCTAATAGTATAGTAATCAATAAATATAAATGGGTTAAACCTACATATTCATTAATCTACCAATCAGACATAACCCTATTAAAAGTTCAGCTGCATTTTTTTTTTAATTCAATGAACTTAGTACTAGACTTTATACAAGAATACCAACCCAAGAATAGCCAGCTCAACTCTGAAAATGAAGGGCGGAGAGTTAAGAACTTGTCTAGCAGATTTCTTAAGATATTAGAAAGCCAGGGTAATAATAACATGAAGATGGGGATAGGAATAAAAAGAGAGCTGCTCAGAGGTAGATCCATGCACATATACAGCAGCACCATGGGGGACGATGTGGCCTCACAGATCACCCAGGGTAGGGTGAGTTGCTCAATGGATGGCGCCTGGACACTAGCTCACTAAAAAGCGAAATTAAAAACAGAATCTCTCCCTGATACCACTTACAAAGTCAATCTCAGATGGATTAAAAGCGAAACGTAAAAACTCTGATGTAATCAGAAGACAGTTCAATAGACCATTTTGTGACCCAAGGACAGAGAAAGACTTCCGACACTCCAAAGCTTCCGTCAAGTTCACCCAGCAAAATCCACTTCCCTGTTTTCCTGCTCTATCCTCCTGCTCCGTCCCTGGGCTGTGACGCACTTTTCCATAACCACATCAGCCCCTGAAAACACACTAGGTGTCAGGCACCCAGAGTTTGAATTATCATTCAGGCAGAATCCCAGTTTACATCCTTTCAGTTTACAGATCCTTTCACATCACCTACTTCTAAGAAACAGGGTAACAGCATTATATGAAAATCAGGATGCTATACTGCAAAACCATCCAAGAGCAAACAGCAGAATGCAAACTAGAGAAACAACAGATCTGTACTGGTGGTAAGATTATATGTCTGTGTGTCCTTACATATTTTACAAATTTTCTGCCTGAATCAAATAGTACCTTTGTAATTAGAGGGGAAAAACCTTGCTTCTCCAGATGGGCAGGTGAAATGGGAACCTGCCAGTGGGTGTGTGACCACATTGCTCTGGAAAGAGGAAGGGGTGGCAACTGGGCCCACATGAATAGAAACATGAAGTGTAAACTTTTAGTGTATGTGCCACACTCCAGAACATCACGCAGAACCCTCAATAAACATTGAATTGACTTGCTGCTCCTGAAACCACATCTCTTGGGACCACTCAGGAATGAAACTGCCTGAGGGTGTGCACTTCTATTTTTAAAGTCCAGAAAGTACACATGTTCATGTCACACACACACACACTGCTCTGGATTCTGTGTATCTGTCCTTGACCCAGTGATTCTGAGTGTTGCAAGGGCTTCTATTTCGAATTTTACTAGCATCTCATTCCACCAGTTTACTCCTGCTGCTGCTCCTAAGTCGCTTCAGTCGTGTCCAACTCTGTGCGACCCCATAGACAGCAGCCCACCAGGCTCTGCCATCCCTGGAATTCTCCAGGCAAGAACACTGGAGTGGGTTGCCATTTCCTTCTCCAATGCATGAAAGTGAAAAGTGAAAGTGAAGTCTTTCAGTCGTGTCCGACTCTTCGTGACCCCATGGACTATAGCCTACCAGGCTTCTCCATCCATGGGATTTTCCAGGCAAGAGTACGGGAGTGGGGTGCCAGTGCCTTCTCCAGTTTACTCCTAACTAGAAGTAAGAGAAGCTCAGTTCATGGAATGGAGAACATTTCTCTACTTAGACGACTTTTACAGGCTCTCCCTCCTCAATAAATGCATTCATGAGTTTCTATCGAAAAGATCATCAATCTGTGATTTTCAGCCATGAAGATCTCATTTTTTAAGACGTCCTTATTCTCAGATGTGAAATCTGATGAACATCTTCTAAATCGGCAATGATGTGGTTCACATTGGCATGAAATGGCACACCGTTCTTGGCTGAGGGTCATCAGCTCTGGAGGTCTACTGACCTTGTTTTTAGTTTGTTTGGTATCCTCATGAATTGTCACTTTGGAAGTGGAGTCTGGTCAGACACTTTGTATATTCAGAGATGTGAAGAGAATTAGAACAGAATTGGATTTGTAACTTTAGGACACTGTCAAGACTAAGTATTTCTCTCTAAGAATCAAGCACATATTGGCATCTATTTTAAAGCAAGCACTGTTCTCTTCTGGGAATTTGATCATGGCCTCTCTTTCTGTTTTTCCCTCCCCCACCTCATTCCTTATTGCACTCTCTCTCCTTTATTTCTTACCTTCTGCAATTATTTAACACAGAAACATCCATGCCCATGGCAGCCTGCTACCTGTTTTGAAATATAAAGCAAGAGCCTTGCCCTCGCTTCCAGGAACGTGGAATCCAGATTAAGTGCTATATGCCCCTGCACACACACAAAAAGTCTGAACCCAAGATTAAGACTTGATAGCATTAAATTATAACAGAAGAGATGTTGACAAGACAGCAAGATAAAGTACATGGAAAGGAAGTAGATTGTCTAGAGAAAAAGTGTTTTGTTTTGTTTTGTTTTTGCTGGGGAGAGTTTTTGGTCTCCAGCCAGTTAAACAAATGAGCATTGCACAGGAACCTAAAAAAGACGGAGGAGCTGTGTTTACTTGAGATGGATCACACGGAATGCTTATTGAGGTGAGAGCTTAGATGGAGTGAGAAGTAACATTTCTTGTGAAGCGGAGGTGAACAGGGAAGGCACAGGCTGGGGCTGGGGAAGAGAACACGGCCATCTGACTGAGACAGGAGTTCCTGCTGGGCAGTGAGGGAGAGAGGCAGGTTTTTCCATCTGCCTCCTTTCCCCAGTGAAAGCGAATTCAGACAGCATTTGGACAGGAGCCCAGAGGAGTGCTCTGGAAGAACTCATTTAAAACATAGCATCAGAGCACATCTGGCAGGCAGTGTTTCCACAGCATTCATGACCAGCACCTTGCCTGGACCCAACTTACAGGGCCATCAAATTTAGGGGAAAATAAATCCTAAAGACACGTGTCTGGAGCTTGATGAATGAGGCCAAGCCTATCTCGTTGGCTGTCTATTGGCCTCAAGGTTTAGGCAGATTCAATCCCTAAATACACCTTTTAATCTAATCACACACTTTGCATCATTTTTCCATCATTTATGGAAATTGAGCACAGTGATTAGCTAACAGGAAGTATGAAACAGTATATTCTCCATGATTATACCTTAAACCTTTCATTCTAGGAAGCCTAAGGATCTTTTCTGGAGGTTGTTAAGCAATCATAGCTGCTTAAGGAAGCTCGATAATTTTTTTAAATCTCCTGGTGCCCTAGCAGGATAGAGTATCTGACCCACCCTTCTCAATAACAAAATCAGTCTTGCATAGAATGTCTAATTTTAAAAGGAATTTTAAGGGGTCATATGAAAATGATCTGGAGACTTAGAATCTTTTATGGTCTTCAGGCAAACTGAAAAAAATCAACAAGCAGCAAAGTACTGTTGGAAGTTTTCCAAGTAAGTTACACACAAGCCACTGGATACCAATAAGCAATCTTCAAAGTGCATGGGTAAAAAGAAAGGGGTGTTTAACAGAAACAACAGAGCACCATGAACTTGGAATTGAGTAAGAGGGGTGGCCAAGACCCTGTCTAACCTACAGAGATGAAACTCCTCAAGTACAAATTCCTCAGAGTGGAAATGACAGATGTCTCGGCCAAGGAAGATCCTGCTGCTAATCAATCATGGGATTCTTTCAGCTGAGTCTGAATGCAACCTCAGAATCCTTCTCAACCTCAGTACCCTCAACAGGTAGTGCCCATTTCTAAGAGCTGATAGAGGAGGTAGGATCTATTTGCATTTCTGACATGGATTCCTACTTGCATGATGTGCAGTTAGCACACTGACAAAGTAAAATGTAGACTAAGAGGCTGAACAGACAGCTCGGTGATGGAGGTGTGGTGGGGAGAGTTATTAGGGCCAAGCATATAAAGTTGCCATATTTGTAGGTCAAGTGTTGGTCAAGAACAATCAGTGATTTCATACCATTCAACCTGTTATTTAATGAGATGGGTGGGGTGGCACTTGAGCTGATTAGTCAACAGTAGGATGATGCAGATATAGCAATACCTGGAAAGGAGTTCTCTGGACAAAAGATCACGTGCTAGGTACCAAAGCCAGATTGCTGGGCCAAACTGCTGCATCACAGAGAACCGAAGAGAAATGGACAGAGGCTGAAACAAGGAGGCTGAGGACTTAGGAAGGAGAATGAATTTCTTCTATTGCCATGAAGACTTTAGCAAGAGAGTCATATGACCTGATGAAAGCAAATGTTAAGATTGTTCTGGCTGGAACTTCCCTAATGGTCTAGTGATTCAGATTTCACCTTCCAATGCAGGGGATGTAGGTTCAACCCCTAGTCAGGGAGCTTAGATCCCATATGCCTCACAGCCCAAAAGAATAAGCAAAACATAAAATAGAAGGAATATTGTAACAAAGTCAATAAAGACTTTAAAAATGGTCCACATCAAAAAATTCTTTAAAAAAAGAGTGCTCTGGCTGCTATTTGGGAAATAAAGTGTGGAACAGGAAGACAGTTCAGAAGTTTCCTGCAGAGGTCCAAGCGACGGACAATCCATAGTGGCTTGAATGAGGATTATAGCCAAGAGGCAGGTGAACATGGCTGGATTCCAGATACATTTTGAAGGCTGAGCGTCCTAGCCTCCTGATAGTAACAATTACAACAGTATAATCATTAATCATAAAGAAGGCTGAGCATTGAAGAATTGATGCTTTTGAATTGTGATTCTGGAGAAGACTCTTGAGAGTCCCTTGGACTGAAAGGAGATCAAACCAGTCAATCCTAAAAGAAATCAGTCCTGAATATTCATTGGAAGGACTGATGCTGAAGCTGAAACTCCAGTACTCTGGCCACCTGATGTGAAGACCCGACTCATTGGAAAGACCCTGAAGCTGGGAAAGATTGAGAGTAGGAGGAGAAGGGTGTGACAGAGGATGAGATGGTTGGATGGCACCATTGACTCAACGCACAGGAGTTTGAGCCAACTCTAGGTGACCATGAAGGACAGTGAAGCCTGGTGTGCTGTGGTCCATGGGGTCAAAAAGAGTCAGACATGACTTAGTGACTGAATAACAACAATAATTAATCATAAGCAGAATCCACCAACCATTACTGTCTGTCGAATACTTTCTATGAGCCAGGCCTGTTTGTTGCTAAGCATTTTGCACACATTATCTCAATTCACACAAAAAGTCGACAGAGTAGATGCTATTATTATCCACATCCTGCAGATGAGAAAACAGCTCAGAAAAAAATTAAAAAGCTGACCCAAGAACATATGGCCACTAGGTGGTAAAACTGGAATTAAAAATAAATGGGTCTGTTTCCCAAGGCAGAGTTCTAGAATACTCTAAGTTCTCAACATCCAACCAGAATCCACAGAGGAGTATGCATGTGTAATGCACGCCTGAGTTGGGAGGTGAGGGGAAAGGGAAATTTCCATGGAAGCCATTCCACAAGTGGAAACCACAAGGAGGGAAAGACAGTAGGGGTACGAAATAAAACAAAAATCGCTCCTCTGACTTTTAGGGGATGAATGCTAACTAAGCACCAAGATGTTTCTCTTCTTAATCAACCCATTCCAAACTTACAAGTGTACACTGATCAAGCCAATACATCCCTCATTCAGATATAGCATCTTACCTTGTCCTCAGCTGGCCTGTTTTTCCTAAGGTTGTATGGCTTAAACACACAAGGAAATCAACCCTGAAAACTCATTGGAAGGACTGATGCTGAAGCTGAAGCTCCAATACTTTGGCCACCTGATGCGAAGAGACAACTCATTGGAAAAGACTCTATTGCTGGGAAAGATTGAAGGCAGAAGGAGAAGGGGGCAATAGAGGATGAGATGGTTGGATGGCATCACTGACTCAATGGACATTAACTTGAGCAAATTCTAGGAGATGGTGAGGGACAAGGAAGCCTGATGTGCTTCTGTTCATGGGGTCATGAAGAGTCAGACAAGACTTGGTGACTGAACAACAACATGACCTACACATGACAGTCTCCTCCTCAGCTTCATCAGACTTTGCAGGAAGCCAAATGGAATTTTACATGAAGACCACAATCACCCATAATGACACCTGAGATGCATCCAGTTGACTTGCCTTAAACACCCTTTATCCTTGCTTGATTCCAGCATTTTAGACTCCAGATCACTCTGGATAAGTCTGTTCTTTCATTCAATGAGTGGAAGACTTTGAGTTTGCATGCAACAAGAGGTATAGACAGTAAAAAAAAACAAAACAAAACAAAACCCTTTGGAATGGGAAGTATACTGGCAAAGCCAGTGAAGCCAAGTTGTCAAACTGAAGTTTGTCTTAATCAAAAAAGCGAATAAGGCTCTTTTTTATCAGAAGCGTTAAGTTTCCCAAGAGGGACAGAGCTACACACTGTGAGAGATGCTAAAAACACAGCTGTGGCTGAACACACAGTGTCTACATCGGAACACAGGGTGGAAAGATCTGGAAGAATTCTCTCTCACTCCCGAGTGTCACCTTTAAATTCAAAGGACACGTTAGAGCCTGTTCTTGATAATCCGTCCTGGGATCCCGTCCCAGGCGAGTCACCCACTGTCACCTGCCCTGCGCTGTCCAGTAGATGATAGTTAGACCTGCCTTGGAGGGAGACTGACAGGGGCGTGTGTTAGTGCCTGAGTGTATCTGCCTGACTGCGTCCCACATGCAACGGAACACAGAAGAATATTTCTCCCCTCCCAGTGATCAGTGTCTTTTTCCTTCCATAAGAATAACACTCAAGAGTTACATTCGAGGCTTCCCTGGTGGCTCAGTGCCAAAGATCCACCTGCCAAGGCAGGAGACGCAGGTTCGATCTCTGGTCTGGGAAGGTCCCACATGCTGAGCAGCTAAGCCCATGCACCACAGCTAGTGAGTCTGTGCACCCTGGAGTCTTGGCTCCACAAGAGAAACCACCACAATGAGCAGCCCTCACACTGCAACAAAGAGTAGCTCCCACCCTCTGCAACTAGAGAAAAGCCTTCACAACAGTGAAGACCCAGCACAGCCAAAAATGAAAACAAAAAATTTTTTTTAAATTACATTCGTATATAAATATAATACTTCTTAGTATTAATTTGCAACCCTCCTGCCTCTCCGCTGGAACCAAAGAGAACTGCTTTATCTACTCAGTTCCCTGTCGGGGTTCCTGATAAAGCTCACTTCCTGTGAAGAATAATGTGATTATCAGACATGATATTCCTGTCAAGATCCAGGCTCCATGTTTTATCTCCTCACATCAGACAGCAAAGCTAATTAACTCACAGCATTCAGAGGTCTGGGAACTTCGTGAGTCAAGGGTCACAGAGAACCCGAGAAAGCGTTGATGATGATGAAGTGTTAACAACTAATTACACATCTGAACAGGGGAGATCAATATGACCCTGCAGAGCCTTCCTCCCTAATTGCCTCGTGAAGCAGCAAAATGCTTCATAAATGGAAAAAGAGGTATGCAAAGAGGATAATGGGAACATTGCCTTTGAAAGTAACCAAGAGGCAGAAGGGAGAAGGCAATGGCAACCCACTCCAGCACTCTTGACAACAAGGGCTTTTGAGAGATGTCAGGCTTTACCCCATCCTCTGGTATGGCCGAGTCCCTTAGCTGCTTGGCATCTATGCTGGTCTATGGACAACAATTTGGGCAGCAAGGAAGTAGTGAGACAACATGTCCTCTGAATATGCACATGAAAGCGATGCTGATGAAATGTTATTTGCTCAGGCAGACTCAGAAACTCACATGCCTTGAAGCTCTAGACATTCCCTCTGTTCTTTGTACAATTTCTGACTTTGCTAGAGGTGGCTCCAGGGTTTTTGAACATCTAAGCTTCCAGGTATTTAAAGGTGAAAGGGTGGGGGAGCGGGCTCAGAGTCTCCAGGGAAACTGTAGAGAGGTGGAAAACAACAGAGCATTTTTATGAAAAAGCGCTGAAATGAAATATCTTGACACTTCCTCTTTCCCAGCCACATGTAGATGCTATAAAACTTCATAGTGAGATTGTTACAGTCCTTTACAGCGAGATAGCTGAGCTCCTGACAAGTCCATTTGCTTCCAGCCAAGTAAGACCCAGACGATGTAATGAATACTTGATATTGTTGGACCTCTGCCTTAAATTCCTTGTATCATTGTGACCTGAACTTTAGAAAATTACCATTGAGGGGGGAAAATGTATACTTTTTTAAAATACATTTAACCACTGAAAAAGATTTCAAATACAGTTTTTAACCACTATGGCTATTTGCTTAGATGAATCCTTCATTTTTAATACAAACTTTGGCACCAAATTCTATTTTGTTCCAAAATAATTATAAAATAAAACATTGATATCCTTGGGGTGTTTTCCCAAATCTATTCTGAAATTGTCCATATTCAGAATCACTAAGATAATTTCTATCATAAATATTACACTTTCTAACATGCTAGCTTTTTAGGCAAATGCCTTCAATATCAGGGGTGATGACTCCTATTTCCTCATCCTGTTCTAATAACTGATTCATTTGTGGTGATGAAAAACAGCAATTATTTTTGCCTCCATGTCTTTATTTGTATGCAAATTTCCCTCTTATTTATTTTCAGGCAGTGACAATTGCCTGGACAACCCGGATGAGATAATATCCTTGCCACTTCCCAGTATTAAATAATGTTAAAATAATGTCTTGTAAAATCAACACAATAATAAAAATAGAATCCTCACAAACCCTATTTGAAGAATAGTAATTCAACACAAGGGTGCTTTGTTTAAAAAGGTTCCCCCAGTGGCTCAGTGGTAAAGAACCCACCTGCAATGCAGGAGATGCAGGCTTGACCCCTGGATTGGGAAGGTCCCCTTAAGATGGAAATGCCAACCCACTCTAGTATTTTTGCCTAGAGAATCCTAAGGACAGAGGAACCTAACAGGCTACAGTCCATGAGGTCACAAAGATAGATTTGGACACAACTGAAGTGACTGCGTGCAACCCCAGTAGAAGTCAATAGAAACTCAGGAAGCAGAAAACTTCATCTTTATAAGCTCTGAGAATGTTTCCTCCATGTTCTATGGTTGTCACCCAAACAGGCAGAGATTGTGTTATGTATATTCCAAAGATTCAGGAAGAAATATGGATGGAGGGAGGGAAGGGGCTTAGGAGGAAGGGAGGAAGGAATAGAGAAAGAAGTCAGACAGGCATGTGTAAGTTTATGTATGTGTCTGTGTGAATACATATTTCTATTTTCAGCAAGTTTGAGAAGAGCTACAGGGAGGGGAAAGACAAGTACAGTTGACTCTTAACAACTTGAGGTTGGGGGCACTGACTCTCCCCGCAGTCAGAAATCCCCCAGTGACATAGAGTCCACCCTTCATGTATGTGGTTTGGTCTGGACTTTGATATTTACTACTGAAAAGAGTCATGTGCAGGTGCACATGCATAGTTCAAACCCTTGTTGTTTAATAGTCAACTCAAGACAGTTGACTTGATGAGTCTCTTGTGATTACATTTTAATGTCTGTTTCTTCTAGTGTACATTGCTCAGTCATGTCTGATTCTGTGATCCCATGGACTGTGGCCTGCCAGGCTCCTCTGTCCATGGAATCCTCCAAGAAAGAACACTGGAGTAGGTTACCATTTCCTCCTCCAGGGGATCTTTCTAACCAAGGAATCAAACCCATGTCTCCTGTGGCTTCTGCATTGGCAGTCATTCTTTAACACTGCGTCACCTGGGAAGCCATTTCTTCTGGTGCTTTCCATTTAATTCAGTCCTTCCCACCCTATTTCAGAAAGCTAATCATAACAATATATAAAACCTCTCTATACTTAACATTAAGACTCTTTACTCTGCTAATTCTGGGGCTCACTGTCTTCACTAAGAAATTGGGGCCTGATAATCTCAATAGTTGAGTCTAAGATAGTATTTGGGTTTGAAGCTGCAGATGGAGAGGAGCAAAAACTTAATTCATAACTTCAAAATCTTCTCCTTCCCTTGTAGGAATAACTTGACTTCTTGGTGATCTGGGTGGGGGAGTGGGAGTGAGGTAGAGAGAGAAGATGCCCCTGGCCCTCTCCCATGAGCTTCCAGGCTAGGTTAGGTCAGAATGCAGAGCGGTCTTCAGGCCCTAGCCTCCTAATATAGAACATTCTGAAATATTTATTGCATTTTTATGGTACTGTGCTAGGTAGTGAGGGAATAACCCAAGGAGTGCATGGTCCAAGGAGAGACACACATAAAATACTTACCTTTAAAAAAACTGTAACATTTTAACCATAAGGAAAAACAATTTTTAAGAAACTTCTCTGATGCGGCTTGTGCGTTTGTGCTCAATTGTTCAGTCATATCCAACTCTTTGAGATGCTATGGACTGTTGCCCACCAGGCTCCTCTGTCCATGAAATTCCCCAGGCAAGAATACCAGAGTGGGTTGCCATTCTCTTCTCCAGGGGATCTTTCTGACCCATGATCAAACCCACATCTCCTGCTTGGCAGGTGGACTCTCTACCACTGAGCCACCTGGGAAGAACCCCAGATCCCACATATGGAATATGAAAACAGATGGAGAAGCAGGTGTGGCTTCTTTAAAAGAGACAACAGGACATTTGCTATCTGGAAGATACATATCAGAACAGGTTCCTGTCTGCGCATCCATCCCCACCCAGTAAGCTCAGAGCTATGGTGAGTTTTCTTCAACACAGGCATTGTTCGTATGGTGGATTATTCTCTTCACACAGAAGTCACATAGACCTAGTCAATAGAGAGTTGCTCCATACAATGAAGGTTTGAAATCCCCATACAGATTTGAACAGGACTAGAAGAAGAAAGGGAGAAGGCAATGGCATCCCACTCCAGTACTCTTGCCTGGAAAATCCCATGGACGGAGGAGCCTGGTAGGCTGCAGTCCATGGGGTCGCACAGAGTCGGACATGACTGAAGCAACTTAGCAGCAGCAGCAGCAGCAGAAGAAGAATATCAAGAGCAAGAAATATCTTTCCCTGAGTTTCTTTTGAAGTCTAGATCCGGAAATATCTAGATGGTGGTTACACTTTATTCCTCAGGGGAAAAAATAATGAATCCTCACAAGTGTTCAGGACTAAGAAAGGAAAGAAAGAAAAAGCTTAGTTTGGGGTGAAAATTAAGACAGAAAGCACTTGACTTCTTTCTGTTCTGAATGAGTCCCCCTCAGGATCAGTGTGATCAGTGTGCATCCCTCTTGGAAGAGAAGGACTACCATCTGGGACTGTCAAGTACAGCAGGCACTTTGGGAACCAAATCCACTCCTCACTAAGCCAGTCTGGGTCTTGGGAGGCTTGTCTGGTTGGGTGGGTCTCAGCGGGAAAGGACCTAATAACCAGGTTCTTGGCTCCTTAGAGATCCTGGCAGCTCTATGCCAAAGCTGGAAAACACAGGAGACACCCTGAAGCTGCCCCATCCAGGGAGAATTTCCAGGTTCAGATGACCTTGGCCGCCAGCTTGATCCCCCTTGGAGGAGGGCTCACTCTAGAAACACCCATCCGCTGAAAGCTTGCTGACAGAAAACCCCACGTTTCTTTTTGCTCATGATGGTCTCATGTATGCAGACCTTTCACTTAAGAGAATCACTGTCACTCTCTACCCTACCTTATCCATGAAAGCCTCAAAATTTTTATTTTGTATGACTAAAACTTCACCAAGTCCACGTTGCCAAATATATGAACAAGAGTTTTATTTCAAATAGGGGATGTTTGCAAACACTCAGATTCTCCAGTTATACCCGTGTCTAGCCTGGCACCGGGGCAGGATCCACTCCTCTGTGAAAACCCTGAACCTCCACTGGGAAGCCATCTTTCCCCACGTGAGAACCTAGTCCTGCACATCTGACAACCACGCCTTGATGGCCCCTAGAAATTCTGGGTATAAACTTGCTCAGGGGTCCTACGAAGAAGACTCTTTATCTCTCTTCATCCCAGAAGGCATGCTTCTTGTGCCAGCACCCCAGGAGGACATGATGGCAGCTTATTCGAGAGAAGAAAGTGAAAGAAAACTCTCTGCCTTTGTAAATAAGATCATCTATACCATTTTTTCCTAGACTCTACATATATGCATTAATATACGATATTTGTTCTTCACTTTCTGAACAGACTCAGACACAGAGAACAAACATGGACATCAAGAGGGGAAGGTAGGGTGAAATGAATTGGAAGATTAGGATTGACATATACACAGTACTATAGATAACTAATGAGAGCCTACTGGAGGGCACAAGGAACTCTGCTCAGTGCTCTGTGGTGACCTGAATGGGAAGGAAATCCAAAAAGAGGGGATATATGTGGGGGGGGGGGGGGGGGGGGAGCTTTCCAGGTGGCTCTAGCGGCAAAGAATTCGCCTGCCAATGCAGAAGTCACAGGAAACATGTGTTTGATCCCTGGGTCGGGAAGATCCCCTGGAGAAGGGCATGACAACCTACTCCAGTACTCTTGCCTGGAGAATCCCATGGACAGAGAAGCCTGGTGGACTACAGTCCATGGGGTCGCAAAGAGTGGGACACGACTAAGCAACGAAACAGCAAACAATATGTGTATGCCAGGGTGATTCACTTTGTTGTACAGCAGAAACTAACACATTATAAAGCAACTATACTCCAATAAAAAAAAACTTTTTTTAAAAAAGGCAACTTTGGGTCCTCTGATGGTTTTCAAGTAGTGAGCGGGTTGACCCAGGAGGCTGAGGACACCTGGTGTGGGAGCTCTGTAACCTCCTGGCCCCTCCCACTCACCTGCTGGGGGCGGGATCCCAAGCTAGGCTAGATGTTCAGCCAGGGACTCCCCCCTCTGCCCTGGGCTTTATGCTCACTCCCAGCCCCATGATCTGGCCACGCAGAGACCTGGGGCTTCCTATTTGTGTCTAAAAGCTTCAGCTCCAGCCCTCAGGATGGTTAATTTGACATTTAAAATGCTGCATAGAACATACTATTAAGCCGGCTTCCCTGCAAAGCTCATAAAGATGCACCAAGGCCGATTCTGGCTCTCTCCGTAGTGCAGCCCTGCAGGGACCATCTTTTACGTTCTGTCTGAACCCCACAGAGCAGGTGGCCCGTCGCTGAACAGGACTCCTATCCTTGTCCATTAGGCTGGATTTTAAAACAATTGGCAAAATTTGTGGGAAAGTAACTTGAGATCTCTTTTTCAATTCCCAAGAATATGTGAGCCCAAGACCTGACCTCCATGAAGCTCTGACTGCAGTGAAGACAAAATCTGGAGGGTGACTGAGATGCAGGCAGAAAATAGCACTTGCTGTCATGGTAGGTTCGGAGAAGGCAATGGCACCCCACTCCAGTATTCTTGCCTGGAGAATCCCATGGGCGGAGGAGCCTAAAAGGCTGCAGTCCATGGGGTCGCTGAGGGTCGGACACGACTGAGCGACTTCGCTTTCACTTTTCACTTTCATGCATTGGAGAAGGGAATGGCAACCCACTCCAATGTTCTTGCCTGGAGAATTCCAGGGACGGGGGAGCCTGGTGGGCTGCCGTCTATGGGGTCACACAAAGTCGAACACGACTGAAGTGACTTAGCAGCAGGCATGGTAGGTTAGCATCATTACCAGTTCCTACATCACCAATACCCGAATCCTCATGACCAAAATCAGACCCCTTTGTCTGATTTCCCCACCCTTGGCTTTATTTTATTGTATTTACTTTTTAATTAAAATTTTTTTAACTTATTTATTTTTAATTGAAGGATAATTGCTTTACAATATTGTGTTGGTTTTTAATTTTTTTAAGATTTTTTTTTTTTTTTTTGATGTGGACCATTTTTAAAGTCTATTGAATTTGTTACTATATTGCTTCTGTTTTCTGGTTTGGGTTTTTGGCCCCAAGGCATATGGTATGTTAGTTTCCCAACCATGGATCAAACCTACACCCCCTGCATTGGAAGGCGAAGTCTTAACCATTGGACCACTAGGGAAGTCCCTACCCTTGGCTTTAGACAAGCTAATTCCCTAGCTCTCTCCCCATTGGCTTGTCTGGGGATTTTCTTTTCTGCTCACCTCCTTCAGTGATCATTAGTGGCCTTTGGGAACCCTTGAGGCAAAGGAGACCATGTCCTCTGTCCAACTCCAACTCTGAGCCTCAGATCACACAGCCTGGTGGTGAGGAATGTGCGTTGAATGGAGGTGCAGTGAAGCTGACATGGTAAGGATGGTCTAGAAAGAATACACAGGGCATGCTCATGGCCACTTGATTCTGAGAGTGAAGCTAAGGAAGGGCTTGGGAGAAGGCAAGAAGGCAAGGGGAATCAGGGAAGCATACAAGCATAAAGGGCTCTTCCTTACCTCTTACCACCAAACTAGATTTAAGAGAGAAAAATGTAAGAAATAATCAGGATTGATTTCCCAACTGTGGCAAATGTTTTCCAAGCCCTGTGATGGGCAGGGTGTTACAATAGTTTTCAAACTATCCAAAAGCCATGAGGGAGCTCTGGGACCAATGAGAGATTTGTAACCCCATGCTGTCTGGGTTTTGGAGATTAGGTTTATCAGAGGGGCCAGAGGGCTGGGAAGTCTGTGCCTGAAAGAATACCCCACATTTGGGGGACATATTTGGAATACCTGGAGCATAGTATTCAGGGAGGAGGGTAGCGGTAGAAAAGATGCTGCAAAAGTAAGAAAGGGCTCTACGGTCATGCTGAGGAATTTGAACTTATGGTGGATAAACTGGGTCTAATGACTCAGTGCACAATTTAGAAATGTGATTTTTGTTATTAGATTTTTCAAAATTGAAGTATAGTTGATTTGCAACGGTGTGTTCGTTTCAGGAGCATAGCAAAGTGATTCAGTTTTACATATATTCTTTTTCAGATTATTTTCCCCAGTGACAACCCACTCTAGTATTCTTGCCTGGAAAAATCTTATGGGCACAGAAGTCTTGGTAAGCTGCAGTCCTTGAGGTCACAAAGAGTAGGACACAACTGAGCGTGCACGCCATGCCGTAGGTTATTACAAATACCGACTATAGCTCCCTCTGCTGTATAGTAGGTCCTTATTGTCTAGTTTATATATAGTGTGTGTCTACTTTAATTCCAATCTCTTAATTTATCCCTCTCCCCCTTTCTCCTTTGGTGACCATAAGTTTGTTTAGAAATGCAATTTTGATAAGTGGATAGTGTACACAGGAGTGGAAACACTTCATGGGAAAGAGGCTAATGAGTTGGTCACTGGGAAAGGTCATGGACCAGGTGATAAGAGCTGGTCCAGGCGAGGGCAGGGTGAGAGATGGAGAGGGTGGGCTGCATCCGAGAGACTCTCGGGAGGAGAGTAAGAGATGTAGAGACAGCATGTGTGAGAGGCTAAGAGTGAAGGGGGGTCAAGGATGAAGCAAGGTGTGTAATGTGATCAGCCCATTGTAGTTTCTCCTCCAAGGACTGAGGGAGCCCCTCCCCATCCTCAGATCTGGAAAGAGATTGTTGTGAATCCCCTCCCCTTCCTCACCCTTCCTGAAAGGAAGACACAAAACCTTTCCAGAGCTTATCGCCATACTCATTCATTAGTCTACTTCCAAGCCGGAAACCAGTTGAGGCCCGGGGATTAGCTTTGGTTAATACCAGGTAAGAACAGCTCCCCGGTGAGGAGAACATCACTGGCCCAGTCTTCTTCAGCCTTTCATTTCATTTATGAGAGGAGGGAAGAACCAAAATCTTTTTCGGCTTGAAACAGATACTAACTCATCTCTTGGATATAGCCGATCAATAAACATTTAAAAATCAAGACTTTGTTCCCATCAAAGTTGCACCATCCATAAAGCTGGCATTCTGAAAGGACAGGGCCCTTCCTTCTCTGCCAGATCGGGGACCTACTGTTCTCCAGTAATGCTTTCTGTGCAGTTGAGTGTGTATCCCTTTTTGGTTTAATTATATTTTTTGGCTCAAGAAATCTCACATTGTCTCATAAAGTCCTGGCTTCTCACCAGTGACTAATGGACAGTCCTGTGGCTATGAGCCCATGGTTGACTGAGAGGATTGGTCAAGTTGTTAAAAGTTGACTTGCAAACAGGTAGAGGGGAACAACACTGGCATTTGATAACAGGCCGAGTCAAATATTCTAAGCTATTTCTGAACAATGAATTGCATGTGAGGCACCTACCTGTTTAGGTGGCTTTGAAAATCATTGGTTTGTGAAAATGCTATTACTCCCTTGATTCTTCCACTTAGCACAAACTTTTACATCTAATAAAATCATCTTCTCCATTTAAAACGTATTTGCTCTTCTTCCTACTTTATTGTGTAACTCTGGGCTAAGAGAAGAAAAACATGTGTCTTCAGCTGCTTTGTTTAGAGTTACTCCACAAATGCCGATTTCAGTAAAAAGAAAAGAACATAGAATGTAGAACAAATCTCCTACCTGATTTTCATGGCACTTCCTCTGGATTTTTTTAAGTGTGGCAGGCATATTTATTTTTATCCATTGCACTGTGATTTTCAATTATCTTTTTTTAAAAAGGCTTTATTTTAAAATTCATACAGAAGTCTTGGTCTGCTACCAAGTTTTGTGTCTTAATCAGTAAAGTGTGATTTAAATGAGCATACATGTTTGCAAAAGCATCTTAGATAATAAATCCCTGACTCTGAAAGAGTTCTGACATTTTTGAAACTGAACAAATGGGCCATGCTGTTTCACACACCCTTAGGCTGGTCAGATTTAGCAAATAAAAATACAAGATGTCAGGTTGAATTTCAGAAAAATAATTTGGTTTTCTAGGACAGGTATTTGTATGCACTATTTGGAACACGTGTATACTAAAAAAAAATTCATTATTTATCTGATATTCACCTGGGGTGTCCTCTGTTTTATCTGGTAAACCAAAACCTTCTATAAATTGAAGGTTAACATACAAACCTAATAAGTCTGGCTTCCTTGACATTCTGTGTTTTTACATAAGATAGTTTCAACTATTGGAATATTTTGTTTTGAAAAGTTGCCCTGCTCTGTATGTATGCGAAGAGTGTTGTGTTTTGTTTTGTTTTGTTTTTTTAAAGTTACTTTTGGTTTTATTTTGTTTTTTGGTCTTTTGCCGTACTTCATGGTGGGATCTTAGATCCCCAGTGAGGGATTGAACCCAGGCCCCAGTATTGGAAGCACAGAGTCCTAAGCCCTGGGACGCCAGGGAATTGCTTCAAAGAATGTTTTTGGCAGGACAATGTCATGCTTGATTCTTGGGGATTGAGCCTATGGACCATCCTTCAAGGATAAACACTAAAGGGACCTATAAGGACAAATCAAAGATGCTGTGGACACATGAAAATGTGGCTCACTCTCCATTTCACTCACAACTTGTGAAACAGAATGGGATCCAGGATTCTGGGATTAATGCAATTAGCAGGCCATGACGATCTTGCTACTGCTAAGTCACTTCAGTCGTGTCCGACTCTGTGCGACCCCATAGATGGCAGCCCACCAGGCTCCGCCGTCCCTGGGATTCTCCAGGCAAGAATACTGGAGTGGGTTGCCATTTCCTTCTCCAATGCATGAAAGTGAAAAGTGAAAGTGAAGTCACTCAGTCGTGTCCGACTCTTAGCGACCCCATGGACTACAGCCTACCAGGCTCCTCCATCCATGGGATTTTCCAGGCAAGAGTACAATCTTAGCAGCGTCTTTAACTAAAATGGTAACGTGCTCTAAATTTGGGTTTTCACTAAAAAAGTAGCCATTTCACTAAATTGCATTCGACAGAGACAAAGGTTTCCACTTATATTCCAATGAAAATTGCTTTACTATTAGACAGACCCTCTTTAAGCCTGTGTCACTTTACAAGGGGAAGCTAAGGAGAACACTTAGCATTCTTTTTATAGGTTTCCACATAGAAAAAAAAGCTCCTATTATTTCCCTTCTAAATTCCTTTGAAAAGTGGCTGACCTTTATTTCCCCTTTTCTCCCAGGATGAGACGATTAAGGAAAAAAAAAAAATCAACCCACATGGGCATGAGGTCATTTAAAGATAGGCCAATTAATAAAGACATTATACAGCATCCATGTTAATCCACTCCTTAATTTGCTCCCACCCTAGGCTGCCTTCTTAAGGCTGGTTGGGATCATGTGTGGACCTTAGTGATGGAGCACTCTACTAGGAAAGTGCCCTCTACTTTCCTAGCCAAGGACATTGATGCCCCAAAAGGGACTTCCCTGGACCAAAGTTACACATCCAATAGGAGATACTGTTGTGTCTCACATTCAGCTTTCCTGAATCTTTTCTCCAACGATGATTTCTGTCTTCCCCAAGTACTCTACAGATGTAAGTGAAAACTCATGATTATTTAAAGTCACCAGTTCACTCATGTTCACAGCAGAATTATTCACAATCACCAAGAGTTGGAAGCAACCCAAGTGCCACAGATGGATGGAGGGATAAATGAAACACAGTCTCTACAAACACTGGAATACTATCCAGCCTTCAAAAAGAATGAGTATCTGAGACATGCCACAACGGCGATGAACCATGAAGACACATTATGCTCAGTGTAATTAACCAGTCACTAGAGGACTCAGTGGAGGAAGGGAATGGCAACCCACTCTAGGATTCTTGCCTGGAAAATCCCATGGACAAAGGAGCATGGTGGGCTGTAGGCCATGGGGTCAAAAAGAGTTGGACACCACTGAGCAACTAGTACTACTAGTAGAGGACACAAACTGTATAATCCCACTTCCATGAGGGACCTAGAGTCATCAGATTCATAGAGATGGAAAGTAGAATGGTGGTCACTAGGGCTGGGGCTGGGGATGAGGGGCTGGGGAATAAGTAATTTAATGGGTGCAGTTTCAGTTTTCAGCAAGATCTACTGTTGAAGACTGGTTGTCAACAATGAGAATGTACTTATGCTACTGAACTGTATATTTTAAAATGGTTTTAATGGAAAATTTTATATGATATGTTTTCTACCACAATGAAAAAAAAAAAGCTTCATCAGAGAAGTAAAATCAGATTTTTGAGAGTCTAAGGCGCTCACTTCCAATGCTCTGCCAATAAGAATTGGGTTTAAAACTGAGGACAGATGTGAAGCATTCAACTATGTAAAGGATGTGTGAGTGGTTAAGAAATCTGTGTCGAGGCTGATGTTGGTGACTCTGGGAGGGAGGAAACGGTGATTTTCAGGTGACACTCAAGTAAAATCAGACCGAGGGCTTCAGGGAAGGGCTCTGAGAAGGCTCCCCTGCCCCAGGGCACCCCCAGGACTGCCTTATGTTCAAGAGATTCAACTCAGTCAAGTGACTGCCTTTTAAAAATGCAATCTCCCTGGAAGAGTTTATCGATACATTCCAAAACCGTGAAAGCAACACACCGGCCTTCTCTTCGCGTTTCCCAACTGGTGTCCACTCTCCAATTCTGCACCGGACACCCCATGCTTTGAACTCCCATCCCCCCAGCTCTTCCTTCAGAACACTTAAAGGGATGTGATTTATAAACTATAGTGGTAACTGTTTTCATTTATCTACTTTTGGCTGCACTGGGTCTTTGTTGCTGCTCTCAGACTTTCTCTAATTGAGACAAGCAGAGGTTATTCTTTAGTTGCAAAACACTGGCTTCTTTCTCACTGTGGTGGCTTCTCTTGTTGGGAGCGTGGGCTCTAGGGCATGGGCTCAGTGGTTGTGGTACTTGGGCTGAGTTGCTCTGCTGCCTGTGGGATCTTGGTTCCCTAGCCAGGGATCACACCCATGTCCCCTGCATTGGCAGGCAGATTTTTACCACTGGACCACCAGCAAAATCCTGCCAGCTGCAGTTCTTTGCTTGTATCTGTCCACCCCTGGCTCCCTGGAGGCAGGCATGGTTCCTCCTCCGATCTTCTTGTGACTCGGCATCTAGAGCAGGTTCACAGGAACCAGTTCTCAAATGTCTGGGTCAGTCAGCAAGCAGGTGAGAAGACCAGTGGGTCTGGAAAGCTCAACGGGGTGGTGGTTAAGCCAAGATGTTGAAGTATCACTAAAGTTGTCCTTTGCATCTTCTCGGTAGCTATAAAAATGGACTATTCTCCCCAGATTCTGATGCCAACATGATGTGAAGGGCTCCTACAGGAAGCACTGAAGTTGTAAAATCAATCTAAGGGTTACATTCCCAACTTTTAAGATGAGGTACGTTTTTAAAAGTATACCTTTGAATCTTGCATATTTCAATCCTAACTACTTAATAGCTACAAATAAAACACTGTAAACCTTTCCTTTTGAATGCTTAATGAGAATCAGCACTAATGATACAAATAGAAACTGTATCTTTCAGTATTTCAGCAGAATGTAGTCAGTGTGTATATGAATATATATTTCCAAAATACTTTTTTGTCAGGAGACTTAATACTGGACAATTAAATATTCTATTTGCTCCCATGGAAATTACAGTGACAAATAATAATCCTTTGTGAAATCTCCTTGTGACTGCCCATGTCCTATAGATTTTCTCTGTAGAAAAGAATTAAAAAAAAAAAATAGATATGTGATAACTGAATTGCTTTGTTGTATACCTGAAACACAACATTGTAAATCAACTGTACTCCAATATAAAACACAAATTAAAAAATACTTTTAAAGAGAGACATTTAATTTTAAAAAGAAAAGAAATTACAAGGACAGATGTTGAATTGAGACTGTTCTGGGGCTGAGATTTCATATTTTGCATCAGTGTCCTAAGTTACAGTATGACAGATCCAGTGAACCTCTTAAGACTGCAACTAGGTCCACAACTGGAACTAAAATTTACTCACTGCCAGCTTCCACCATAGAAAAGCAAGACAAACTAATGATTTATTGTATTACAAGTGATTTTAACAGAAAGGTTTTCCTTTTTTTCTCCTATGAAAAATCAATTCTAAAAGTCTTTGTCTAAGGTTGAAAGGTTACAAAGCCATCTGAAAAGTCATTACCTTATTTTGGAACTTGGAAATTGAGGTGTTTAAAATAATGTATTCAGTAGAAACTGGGAAAAATTGACTTCTCTACTTTCATCTTTTGTACAACACAAAATATCCAAGGATTTAACAAAAATTACATGAAACTAAAATTCTCCTCTAATGAGGAAGAAGCCAACCAATCTCTCTTTATTTCATGTACAGTATAAGAACTTCCCTGATGGCTCAACGGTAAAGAATCTGCCTGCCAATGCAGGAGACTTAGGTTTGATTCCTGGGTCAGGAAGATCCCCTGGAGAAGGAAATGGCAAACCACTCCAGTATTCTTGCCTGGAAAATACTGTGGACAAAGGAGCCTGGTGGACTACAGTGCATGGGGTCACAAAGAGTCAGACACAACTTAATGATGAAACAACAACATGTCACTTCAACGCCATGGTGACATTTCAGATAAATTTCTGATTGAATGAAATAGAATAGCTGGATTTTTTGCTTATCAATTGGCTTCATCCTTAATAGACATGTCTTCTTTTCCCCCAAAATTCAAAAGTAAGGACTTTCTGCTCCTTGCTATTATTACATGGTTCCATTAAAGTTTGTGTAACTATGAGACCCCAGGTGGTAAAGCTTCCACTTTGAAAGAAGATCAAGAACAAAGTTGGCAGTGCTCTGCCTGGAATATCATAATTTGATAGCATAATATAAGACTTTCCAGCCTGGTATTTAAAAAAATGAAAGCCAACATCTGCTCTCCTTGGGGTCTAAGCTAATTATTCTTAACTCAGCAAAACTACCTTTTCATTTCTCTTCCTAGATAGCTAGTTTTTGTAACTGACAAGGAACACTCAGAGCACGATTTGGAAGGCAACGATTTCTTGATTGACGCTAATGATTTCCAGATGTCTAGTGTCTCTGCTCTTCTTGATGTAGCATTTTAATATTTGCTTCAATCTCTTTAGGTTTTTAACACCAAAGTTCTTCTGTCATGAAGCAATCACAAAAATTAATAGCATTGACCTCAAGTACTGGCATCTAAGTTGAAAGCAGGATGGTAGGAATGTAGCTCATAGTTAAGTGGAACATGGACTAAAATAACACAAAAATCATCTTCATGAAAAAAGTCCTCGCTTGACAGTATGGTGGTTCCTCAAAAAAAAAATTTTTAATAGAATTCCTATGTAATCCAGCCATTCCATTTCTGCATATACCAGCATCCCTGGGAGATATTGCAGTTTTGTTACAGATCTCCACAACAAAGTGAGTGTCATGACAAAGTGAGTCACACAAACTTTTGATTTTCTGTTTCATGTAAAAGTTATGCTCACAGGGCTTCCCTGGTGGCTCAGTGATAAAGAATCCACCTGCCCATGAAGGAGCCACAGGTTCAATCCCTGGTCTGGGGAGACCATAATTTGATAGCATAATATACTATCAGATATACCAGATCAATCTACTGGTCTGGCCAGTAGACAGGTGGTTGCCAGGGGCTAAGGAGAAGAGTGGGAAGTTATTGTTTACTGGATATAGGGCTTCAGTTTTGCAAAAGGAAAAGAGTTTGGAGAAAGACAGTGGTGACAGTTACACAGCAATGTGAATGTACTTAATACCACTAAGCTGAACCTTTAAGAAGGGCTAAGATGGTATGTCACCTTGGCATGATGGATGAAGTTGTACCATTCCAAGGGAGCATCTCTGCAAGGCATGCTGGGATGGAAGCAGAAGGCTGGTGGAGGAGGAAGCAGGACTGATTTCACGTGGGTCGGGGGTGTATAATATATCTGTGTTTGTCCCTGGCCAAGGTGGTTGCACGGTGCAAATCACAAAGCTCAAACACAGGTATAGCAAACTTAACTTTGACTCAAGGTGTCAACATACGAAGAGAATAATAAAAGAGAGTGGGACAGGGTAGCCCAAGTCTCGCTGTGATAGATAGCCCCAAAGTTGGCAGGAGGCAGACAGAGTCTCCAGCTGGTGGTTTGAGCAGGGCAAAACGTTTAGGAAGGAATCAGTAGTTGTCAGAGCCCCTCCAGGACAGCTGGGGTTAATAGAGAGCTTTGTAGGAGCCAAATGGAAACCAGGAACCAAAACAGAAACTCCAGCAGTTAATATTGTGAGTGTCTGTCTGCTTGACATTCCTTATTTCACTTCTCCTCACACCATTAGTAACAGCATCTCTTATGTTGCACTTTGTGCCACACAGAGGTAACAAGTTTTCCATAGACTAACTCATTTAATACGCAATCTGCTGGCAGGCTCCAGTCCATGGGGTTGCTAAGAGTCGGACACGACTGAGAGACTTCACTTTCACTTTTCACTTTCATGCATTGGAGAAGGAAATGGCAACCCACTCCAGTGTTCTTGCCTGGAGAATCCCAGGGACGGAGGAGCCTGGTGGGCTGCCGTCTATGGGATCGCACAGAGTCGGACACGACTGAAGCGACTTAGCAGCAGCAGCAGTGAGGTTTAAGTCCTATCCTTGGACAGAAAGTTATGACCAACCTAGATAGCATATTCAAAAGCAGAGACATTACTTTGCCAACAAAGGTCCGTCTAGTCAAGGCTATGGTTTTTCCTGTGGTCATGTATAGATGTGAGAGTTGGACTGTGAAGAAAGCTGAGCACCGAAGAATTGATGCTTTTGAACTGTGGTGTTGGAGAAGACTCTTGAGAGCCCCTTGGACTGCAAGGAGCTCCAACCAGTCCATTCTGAAGGAGATCAGCCCTGGGATTTCTTTGGAAGGAATGATGCTAAAGATGAAACTCCAGTACTTTGGCCACCTCATGCGAAGAGTTGATTCATTGGAAAAGACTCTGATGCTGGGAGGGATTGGGGGCAGGAGAAGGGGATGACAGAGGATGAGATGGCTGGATGGCATCACTGACTTGATGGACATGAGTCTGGGTAAACTCCAGGAGTTGGTGATGGACAGGGAGGCCTGGTGTGCTGTGATTCATGGGGTCGCAAAGAGTTGGACACGACTGAGTGACTGAACTGAACTGAACTGAACATTGTTTTACAGATGGGAAAACTGAGGCACAAACAGCCCATAATCTCATAAGTCAGAGGATAGAAACTGAACTACATCACAGATAGATAAACTGAGCCCTGAGGTGGAGGGGAGAGAAGCGACCTAGGAATGAGCAGGCCTGAGCTTCAAACCTGGGACTCTGATTGCAGAGGCTGGATGGTAATCGTTGGGATTTACCAGCTCCCAGGCGAACTGCAAGGAGGCTTAGAAAACAGCACCAGCTCAGTGTGAGCACGAGTCCCTCACAGGGCTCCCCTAGGATCAGGTTGATGGATGGAAAACAAATCCCAGACTCACCCCCTCTTCCCTCAAGGCTCTCTTTTTCTTCCATCTCCTCCCCTTCCTCACTCCCCAACTCTGGTGGTTTAGAGATGAACTGATGAGATCAAGATTGGCCCCGGGTCTGCGCAGGCTCAGCAGGCATCGTGGAGCCAGAGAGAGGAAGCTCACCGTCAGTCACTGTTAGCACACACACACAGGGAAACATCATGGCCCACGTTCTTATATATTACAACATTTATGAGCTGTGCTGAGCGCTGAAGAATTGATGCTTTTTAACTGTGGTATTGGAGAAGACTCTTGAGAGTCCCTTGGACTGCAAGGAGATCCAACCAGTCCATTCCGAAGGAGATCAGCCCTGGGATTTCTTTGGAAGGAACGATGCTAAAGCTGAAACTCCAACACTTTGGCCACCTCATGCAAAGAGTTGAGGCATTGGAAAAGACTCTGATGCTGGGAGGGATTGGGGGCAGGAGGAGAAGGGGATGACAGAGTATGAGATGGCTGGATGGCATCACCGACTCAATGGACGTGAGTTTGAGTGAACTCTGGGAGTTGGTGATGGACAGGGAGGCCTGGCGTGCTGTGGTTCATAGGGTTGCAAGGAACTGGACACGACTGAGCAACTGAACTGAACAACACAAATTGGCAATTTCACTTTGAGTCCCTTTCCCCCTTAATGTTGTATTCCCTCTGGTCCAGAAATAGTTCTCCTTCCAGAAAAGGACCACCTTGAGGCTGACAGTGTCATCAATTTTGTTCTATTCACAAATGGTCCAGCTTTAAGCACACATTCATCCAGCTCACTTCAGAGCATGGGTCAGAATTGAATATGCTAGATCTTGCTCCAAAATAATTTCGAACACTCCATCATGTCCCTTTCAATCTAATGAAAAGAGACAATAGTTCTCTGAAACTCAGATTTTTGGCCCATTCTGTGTGTTGAGACCTCATCACTGCCATATAATTTAAGTTCAAGGGAAGAGTTATGGAAAGGAGATAATGATGAGCGTGAAAAGGACAATGAAGTGTCCTGGTTTCCTTCATCCCTCTATGGGCTGTAGGGATCAAATCCCCAAGAAAATGTGATCTAAACCCTCTAATACTGTGCTTGGGATTCCATTTAAACATAAAATGAGCTCAACATTAGAGTTGTAACCATGCTTAATAGCAGAGAGAAATATCTGCTTTAAATATTTTGTTGTTATTTTAGTCACCAAGTCATGTCGAACACTTTTGTGACCCCATAGACTGTAGCCTGCCAGGCTCCTCTGTCCATGGGATTTCCCAGACAAGAATACTGGAGTGGGTAGCCATTTCCTACCGCAGGGGATCCTCCCAACCTAGGGATCAAACCTGTGTCTCCTGCACCGCAGGCAAATGAATGATATACAGCAGTTTAAAAAATTACATTGTTCTCCTCTCTAGCTCATACATATTGCTTTAAAAATTAAAAATGCCTGCATAAGTGTCATAATTGCATTGTTTATGTGACTGATTACAGAAAAACAAGATATACTTTGTCACAGACGTTGTCTACAGATAACTATTAACCATCGAGCAGTTGAAATCAGGCTCGTGGGCTGAAAGCTATTAATTAATCTATTAATTAATTCAACTTTAAAAGATTGCAAGGAGATTTTAATAGAAGCTTATATAACATCTCTCAGCACTAGTATTCCATTTCTCCTGATAACAAACTTATCAGACACTTAATATTGGAAAATCAAAGATTGCTAGGGAAAATTCTGCAGGCGAAGAAAAACTTATAGGGTAAAATTTTCTGATATTATAAAATACTTGAAAGCTATATTATTTCATACTCATGAAATTTTGGAATTATCTATATTCCCAATCTTTTCAATCATCTTAGCCTCAGAATATTTTCTAACTACTCTGCACTCAAAACCTAATTCACCCATTTCTCAAGCATAGAATGAATATAAAAAAATCTCAATTTTTATGCCACTGGGGAAGAGTGTTTTCAGGCATGATCATTTGCATTGATGACTCTGTTCTGGTGCTCTGTAATGAGAGCAATAAGAATTAAATTTTTTGAACATCAGGGCATCATTATGGTTCCAAGATTATGCTCCTTCTCTGTTTCCTGGTTTGCACTTGACTGTTAAAATGGAATAAGGAACTAAATTCACCAACTCATGGAGCTGGTTCTTAAGTTCAAAAAGCTTCCATGGAGAATGCTATTCTACAGATGTTTAAAGTAAGAATAAGATGCTGACTTCAGAGGAGAAGATACACAGGATCTAGGTCAAGAGTGGATGCTCACCTTCATTTTTCACAAGGGCCTTTTCTACCTCTCCTGCTTCTGTCTGATGGTGATCCAGCTCCTGAGAAGTCTATTTTAGCACCCCCCCATTGTGGCAAGAGCTCTCTCAATAAGCAGAACAGAGGTAGCTACAGTGGTAACACGATTTCAACCAGAAACTAGATTTGCCTCCAGGGAGTGAAGGCAGCTCTGTGCATATTAAATTCTGTATGTGGCTGAAATGTGCTTCTCATTTACTGGGTTTGAAAGCAAATAAAATGCATGTTTGGATTTTTAGATTTTTTATCTATCATCAGAGGAATATTTTCCTGTGCCTTATGTAATTCTTTCAAAGATGACACCAAGAATAACCTGAAAAACTTATGCTCTTAAACTTATGAAACTGAAAATTGGTTCAGTTTCAGCCAAATATAGCAGATAACATTACGGCGTCTGTCTTTCATGTCCTGAAATATTCCAAGTTTGACTTCAGTAAAAGAGTAAACATTCGTCTTTCTATTATTTTATTACTTGTGAGCAACTATTTATTATGGTTCTTATTAGTGACACTTTCCTCTGGGGTGGGGAAGGGAGCTAGAAGATGTTCATAGAATCTTCTTTGGAGCCTTTTAAAAATACAAGTGCCAACTGCATATATATTGTCAACTGATCTTTGATAAAGGAACAAAGGCAATACAATGCACAAAGATGGTCTTTCCAACAAATGGCACTAGACACTCATGAGTGTCATGAGTCCAGACTCATACCCACCACAAATATTAACTCAAAATGGATCACAGACCTAAATGTAGAAGACAAAACTATAAACTCCTTTTTGTTGTTTTTGTTCAGTCACTAAATCATGTCCGACTCTGCGACCCCACGGACTGCAGCACACCAGGCTTCCCTGTCTCTCACTGTCGCCCAGAGTTTGCTCAAACTCATGTCCATTGAGTCAGTGCCCTAAAAGATAACAAATAAGAAAACCGAAATGACCTTGGGTCTGACAATGACTTTTCAGATACAATACCAAAGGCAAAATTCATCAAAGAAATAATAGATAAGCTGGGACTTCCCTGGCGGTCAGGGGCTAAATCTCCACCTCCCAATGCAGGGGGCCTGGATTCAATCCCTGGGCAGAGACCTAGATCCCACATTCTGCAACTAAGCATTTTGCATGCTGAAATTAAAGATTCCACATGCCACAAGAAAGACGGAAAATCCCACGTGCTACAACTAAGACCCAGTGCAACCAAATAAATAATAAATAAATAGTTTAAAAAGTTTAAAAACTGTTCTGTGAAAGAAAATAGCCAAAGAATGAGAAAACAAACCACAGGCTGGAAGAAAATATTTGCAAAAGGCACACCTGATAAAGGACTGTTATTCAAATATACGCAGAATGCTTAAAGCTCAACAATAAGAAAACAACTCAGTTAAAAAGTGAGCCAAAAGTCTTAACAAACACCTGACCAAAAACATACATGATGGCAAATGGGCATTAAAAAAAAAATGGTTCACATAATATGTTGTCAGGGAAATGCAAATTAAAACAAGGTACCATTACACACCTATTAGAAGGGTGCAAACCCAGAACTGACACCACCAAATGCTGGCGAGGGTGTGGAATGACAGGAACTCCTGTTTACTGCCAGCAGGAACGCAAAATGGCACAGCCATGCTGGAAGAGAGTTTGGCCATTTCTTACAACCCTAAACGTGATCTTTTACATACTATCCAGCAATCTCATTCCTTGATATTTACCCAAAGAAGTTGAAAACTTATGTCTATATGAAAGCCCACACATAGATGTTTAAAGCAACTTTATTCATAATTGCCAACACTTGGAAGCCACCAAGTGAAAGTGAAAATGTTCGTCTCTCAGTCATGTCCGACTCTTGGCAACCCCCAAAACTGTAGCCCATCAGGCTTCTCTGTCCATGGGATTCTCCAGGCAAGAATACTGGAGTATTTTGAAGATAGAAATAGCCATTTCTATCTTCATCTTCCCAACCCAGGGGTTGAACCCAGATCTCCCACATTGCAGGCAGATTCTTTACCATCTGAGCCACCAGGGAAACCCACCAAGATGCCCGTCAGTTGGTGAATGAATAAATAAACTGTGGTCCATTCAGACAATGGAATAGTATTCCTCACTATCAAGCCATGAAAAATCACGAGGAATCTTAAACACATATTACAAACTGAAAGAAGCCAATCTGAAAAGGTTATATACTGAATGAGTCCAACTATATGACAAAACTACAGAGACAGTCAAAAAAAAATCTCATGATTGGCTGGTGGGGGCAGGGGGTGGTAGGGATGAGCAAATGATGCAGAGAAGAGTTTTAGGACAGTGAAAATACTCTGCATGATATTATAAGGATGGATACATTCCATTATATTAGGTTGGCCAAAAGGTTCATTCAGGTTTTTCCATTATGTTTGTTTGTACATTTCCAATACATACTGCATTGTTTTTGTACTACATTTGTCTAATCCCATAGAATAGGCAGGGTACTTTGGCCACCTCATGTGAAGAGTTGACTCATTGGAAAAGACTCTGATGCTGGGAGGGATTGAGGGTAGGAGGAAAAGGGGACGACAGAGGATGAGATGGCTGGATGGCATCACTGACTCAATGGACGTGAGTCTGAGTGAACTCTGGGAGTTGGTGATGGACAGGGAGGCCTGGCGTGCTGTGATTCATGGGGTTGTGGGGGTCGGACGTGACTGAGCGACTGAACTGAATTGAAGAGTGAACCTTAATGGCAACTGTGGACTTCAGTTAACAATGACCTGTCAATGTAGGGTTATCAACCACAGCCAAGGTACCACTGTGGTGGGAATGCTGATAGTGGGACAGGCTCTGCAAGTGAGGGGGCAGGGATACAGGAACCTCTGTGCCCTTCCCCTCCATATTGCCGTGAACCTAAAGTATTCCAAAAAATAATATTCAATATAAATTTGTAATACATGAAAAACCCCACCAACAAGAGATGCTCAAATTCTGACTTGAGTCTTAGTGCACCCACGTTTCTGACAGCAGGTGGGGGGTGGGGGTGGGGGTCCCACCTGTGAATTTGAAAAAAGATCCCTCATAATTGTGGTGAGCCTCTTAGTTGAAATCATTGGCATTGTAAGGTACTAAACAGATTGCATTTAATAATGAGAGTTTTTAAACCTTTCCGGGCATGCTCAGTCACTTCAGTCATGTTCAACTCTTGGCAACCCCATGGACTGTAGCCCATCAGGCTCCTCTGTCCATGGGATTCTCCCAGCAAGAATACTGGGAGTGGGTTGCCATTTCCTCCTCCAGGAAATCTTCCCAATCTTTAGCATGGATATTAAGTGATAGGGGATGGCAGAGGAAATAATAAGATTATATTTTACTCCTTCTGCGTAAATTATGTCTCTTCTGCTGATAAGTGAAAATAAGCAACAGTGTGAGAATTCTATTACCATCACAGATCTGCTACCTTAAATTTTTCGCATGAAGTGTGATACCATTTTTTAAACCCCAATACAGCTTTTCAGTATATCGACTGAATAAAGTCTTTTCACTTGTCTCCCCAAAGCCTATTTTCCAATTTCTGATTCTGTTTGCAGTTTGGACACACAATATAATCTTAAAATCTCTTTACAAACTGTTTCCAGGTTCTCTGAACAGGACCCTGGAGAAATGCTACAAAACATGCATGTATCACAAGCTCTATATGGTAGAGATTTTCTTTTTAATTCTATATAACATCATTGGGTTTTGAAGCAGTTGCTTTAAAAGAAATATGTTTTCCTTCTCCCATCTTAAATGCTTAGAAGCTGTCTAAGATGCTTACAGATCTGGGGAAATAGGAATCATAGGTGACTTAAGCTCCTCAACAGTGTAGACATTTTTGAAAGCAGACTAGGTAATTTAACTTTCAGAGATGCAGAAGTGTGGCAGACTGCCCCAGTCACCCCTCCTCCTGAAACTTATACACAAACACAGAAAGTAGAATACTTTGGAGTATCACAGTGAAGATGAAACCGATAAAATGAGCTTCCTGTACAGACATAATAATAGGAGATCACAAAGTATATATTGTCTACTTGGGTCCTATTAGAGGATTAGTATGCTAAGAAAATATTTATCAGAACTCTCAATCCTTACAGCATCAAAGTGAATTGAAATGTGCAATCCTCTGCAAAGAAAACTCTTTATTATATTTGATGTTTTTCAGAGGAGCTAGTGGTAAACAACCCACCTGCCAAGGCAGGAGACAGAAACGGGTTTGATCCCTGAATCAGGAAGATCTCCTGGAAGAGAACATGGCAACCCAACTCCAGTATTCTTGCCTGGAGAATCCCAAGGACAGAGGAAGATTTTCTCTGAATTTGTTTTGCCTCCTTCCATGGTCCCTGGGGAAAGTAAAGGCTTACTAAACACCTCATACATACAACCATACATACAAACACACAACCTTGACCTGACTTCCTCCTCCCCCTGAGCCCCCACCACGAAATCCAGGGCATACACATGGAGACACAGGATGAATGAGGATATAAGACCCAAGTGATGAGCAGCTTGATGCTTAAATGGGAAAATTGGATTTTATCCTAGAAGCAAGTTACAGCCACTAAAAGTTTATGAGCAGTGGAATCATATGATCTAAATGATGTTTGAAGAATATTCCTCCTATGGTGGATGATGGGGAAATTCATGAAACTGTACCTTGTTACTATGATCTTCTAAAAAGTTAACAGCAAAATAATCAAGGGAGCAATGTGGAATCACCACATTTCAAGTCGCCTCAGGCACCACTAAGAGATTTCAGCCATTGAATGATAATACTGATGTTAGCAATACATAGTTAAAACTTCCTGAGCTCTAAACAAACCCTCACATATACAGTCAGATGATTTTCCACAGCGATGCTAAGACCATTCAGTGGGGAAAAGGGCAGTCTTTTCAACAAATGATACTGAGAAAATCGGAAATCCACATGCAAAAGAATGAAGTTAGACCCTTACCTAACACCACAAACAAAAACTAACTTAAAATGGATCAAGGACCTAAACCTAAGGTGCCAAAGCTATAAAACTATTAAATAGGAAATGCGGGGGAAAGTTTTGTTACATTGGGTTTAGCAGTGATTTCTTGGATATGATACAAAAAGCACACTTAAATATGACACACAAAATACACTTAAAATGATGTAGATGATACATTTTATATTATGCATAATTTTATCATTTTTTAATTTTTAAAGAAAAATATGTGAAGGTTTAGCATCAGCTTTGACTTGTAAGGCTTCCCAGGCAGCTCGCTGGCAAAGGGTCTGCCTGCCCCTGCAGAAGATGAGGGCTCTATCCCTGAGTCAGCAAGGTCCCTGGAGAAAGAAATGGCAAGCCACTCAAGTATTTTTGCCTGGGAAATCCCATGGACAGAAGAGCCTTCAGTCCACGGAGCCACAAAGAATTGGACATGACTTAGTGACTAAACAGCAACAACAATATATAACATATACAGATTGACTTGTAAACAAAAACTGTATCAGAACACATTCTGTGTTTGACCCGAAGGTACGAGTTAGAAACAATGCTGAGGAATCCACTGTAAATAACATAACTACACAGAAATGTCCAGTCACCCACACAGAAAGTTCTAGGAAGACAGGGCTTGGCGCTGCTTGACTTTCTTCCCACAGAACCAAAGAGAAACTCTAAGATTACTTCCTGATGGAAAACCAAAACTTTGCTGTAACTCTTTCATGTGAGAAATAAAAGTTTATATGCATTTCTCTCTCTTTTTTTTTTTTTTTTACTTTTCCACATGTAAGAATCAGCAGCAAAGCTCAGATCCAGGAAAAAAACAATACACCAACCTTTCCCTTCGCCATGAAATACCATCATCATTGCATTTTCTTCAGCTGATGGAAAGAGAGTTAACTGCAAAGCCAAAAATGCAAGCCTATATGCAGATGGCACCACTCTTATGGCAGAAAGTGAAGAGGGGCTAAAAAGCCTCTTGATGAAAGTGAAAGTGGAGAGTGAAAAGGTTGGCTTAAAGCTCAACATTCAGAAAACGAAGATCATGGCATCTGGTCCCATCACTACATGGGAAATAGATGGAGAAACAGTGGAAACAGTGTCAGACTTTATTTTTCTGGGCTCCAAAATCATTGCAGATGGTGACTGCAGCCATGAAATTAAAAGACGCTTACTCCTTGGAAGGAAAGTTATGACCAACCTAGATAGCATATTCAAAAGCAGAGACATTACTTTGCCAACAAAGGTTCGCCTAGCCAAGGCTATAGTATTTCCTGTGGTCATGTATGGATGTGAGAGCTGGACTGTGAAGAAGGCTGAGCGCCGAAGAATTGATGCTTTTGAACTGTGGTGTTGGAGAAGACTCTTGAGAGTCCCTTGGACTGCAAAAAGATCCAACCAGTCCATTCTGAAGGAGATCAATCCTGGAATTTCTTTGGAAGGAATGATGCTAAAGCTGAAACTCCAGTATTTTGGCCACCTCATGCGAAGAGTTGACTCATTGGAGAAGACTCTGATGCTGGGAGGGATTGGGGGCAGGAGGAGAAGGGGACGACAGAGGATGAGATGGCTGGATGGCATCACTGACTTGATGGGTGTGAGTCTGAGTGACCTCCGGGAGCTGGTGATGGACAGGGAGTCCTGGCGTGCTGCAGTTCATGGGGTCGCAAAGAGTTGGACACGACTGAGCGACTGATCTGATCTGATATACCTCAGAGGGACATCTGGGACCCTTTTCTAGAGCACCGGTTCTTAAGGACTGCCGAGACCTGCCACACTGGTATTGCCTGAGATCTTATCAGTAAGCCCCAGGCACCTATGTTTTCATAAGCCCTGATGAAGTTCAAGAACCTGTCAAGTATGACTCTCATTACCACTCATGCAATAGGAAGCCCGGGAAGACAAAAGGGGTGGGGTAGCGGGGGCAGGATTTTCAAAGCATGAATGAAAGTGAACTGTTGACTTCTGAAGGCATGGAATGGTTGATAGAAACAAAGAAATAGAAAATTAAATATTAATGGAAAATTAATGTCCATTTTTCTACAAAGAGTATCTAATCCAATTAATATTTATAGTTTGTTGTTTTAATTGAAATCAATTTTTATTAAAAATTCTAAAAGAAATGTAGTGAGCACTCAGTATGTTCAAAGGGCTTTGAGGTACACTTTCCCACCGAGTCCTCACTTTATCTCACATGGTGGGCACTATTATTCCCATTTTACAGATAAGAAAACAGCCTGAAGAGGTTTAAAAAAATCTTGCCTATAGTCACACAGCTGGAATAAGCAGCAAAGCCTGAATTTAAAACCGAGTCTCTCTGACTCAGTCTGGGCTTGCTCAGCATAATGTCATCTGTTGGGTGGATCTTCCTGGACATTGAACTTGAAGACAAGTCTTAGACCCTAACCTGGAATCACATGTGATTCACCTTGCTCCTTTACCCCTTGAACACCATCTGCTTCCACTTTCTTTTTTATTTCTACTGAAAATTCCTCCCTTTCCACCCAGACTTCATTCTGCTGGGTGGTGATTTTTCCTTAATCATGACTTTCAACCTGTCAGAGACTAGTTCAAAAACTCCTAAATACCAAATGGCTCTTTTCTTTGTGTCCTCCTATGAATTCTCACCTGCAGAGTGGTTCAGATGCTCTCTCTGGCTACAAACCTTGGTCTGTTATCCCCTTTGCTCTCAAATGCATTCCCTCCTCCCTCGATTGGCCAGTCTTCTCCCAGTCTCAGGAACATTCGATGGTCACCCAGCTCCATTTTTCAGCTCCCATTGTCTTCTGGACTGGAATACCCTTCCTTCTCTCTTTTGCACATTCAACCCCCTCCCCTGCTCACCTCTTGGCTTGAGCCCACCTTGACCTCTTCCTCCCCTGCCCTCCTTCAGACTTCACTGTCTGCAGGGGTCTTTCAAGTTCACTGAATAAGAGCCCCCTCAGTAGACCATTTGTGCATGCACATTTATAAACTACATTAATGAACAAACCATATGGATGCTGTAAATGTGCATTTCAAAGCATTTGAAAATAGAAATTAAAAACTGATACTTCTGATCTTTTCTTCCTTCATCTTAAAAGATAATCCCCGGGCTCTGACCACATGTGTGACCCCTTTGATGATTCTGCCAGCTTTCCTTGTCCAGTTTGTCATGCGTCCCTATTTTATATTCCTTAAAAATATGTTGTATGTTCTTAAGGGGAATAACTCTCTTTTCAGTGGCAAAAATGGGATATTACATAGGAGGTGCCTGATTCTTTTTTGGGGGGAGGGGTATAGTTGCTTTACAATGTTGTGTTAGTTTCAGGTGTACAACAAAGTGAATCAGCTCATTCTTTGATACAAGTTCACTGATGTCCACTGCACTCAGCTGACGTGTTAAGTTTCAAGGCTGCTGGTTATTGTCAGATCATAGCTTCTGGTTGTTGCATAAAATGAGACGGCAGTGGTTTCAGTTTTTCTGACTTCAAAGGGAAGCCAGGAAGAGCCTAAGTCCCATGTCACTTGGCCAGTTCCTGTGAAATTGAGCATTTCCAAAAGAACAGTGTGACTCGCAGCCAGAAAGAGAATCACATATTTCACCAAGTCTTGGCGAATTGAGAAGGGTGTGACTTTTTTGTTTCTTTCCCATATCCTTGTTGCTCTCTCTCTCTTTTCCCTCACAGCTTTATTGAGATAGAATTGACATATAACATTGTGTAAGTTGAAGGTGTACTAGATGTTGATTTGATACATTTATATATTGTAAAATAATTACCACCTTAGCATTAGCTGGCATTCCCATTCTGTCACATAATTATCATTTCTTTCTTTGCAACAGGATTAATCCTATAACTGAAAGCTTATACACTTTGACCAATATCTACCCTTTTCTTTCATCTCCCAGCCCCTGACTCTATTCTGTTTCTCTGAATTTGGCTTTTTAATATTTCACATATAAGTAAGATCATACAGTATGTCTTTCACCATCTGACTTTTTTCGACTTAACATAACGCCCTCACATTTCATCCAAGTTGTCACAATGGGCAGGATTTCTTTCTTTCTCATGGTTGAATAATATTCCATTGTATAAACCCCACCTCTTCTTTATCCATTCATCCACTGAAGGATGCTTGGGTTGTTTCCAAGTCTTAGTTGTTGTGAGCAATGTTGTAAAGAACAAGAAGGTGCAGATTTCTCTTCTAGATAGTGATTTCATTTCCTTCGGGTAAATAACCAGAAGTGGAATTGCTGGACCATATGGTGCTTCTATTTTTAATTTTTTGAGGAACCTCCACACTGGTTTTCAGAGCGGCTGCCCCCACGTACTTGCCCACCAACAGTGTGCTAGGGTTCCCTTTTCTCAACACCCTCACCAACATGTATCTGTTCTCTGCCCCTCTTTGAACCCTGTATGGGTATCCCCAGATTACCCGAAGGTCAGGTGTCATTTCCTGAATCACCTAGCAAGATGAAAGTGTACCCTGACCAACATCTAATCAACAATCTAACATTTTACAATCACAACTTCTCCCTGATAAAAGTTTCAGTTAATCATTGCTTAGCAAGATAACCTTGGTTGGGAAGAGTCTTATTACCGAGGTGTGCCTTTTTTCTTTATCTTAAAAGTCGTTTCACATCTTTAAATGTAGTCTTATGTTATTAAAAATTTCCTAAACACATCTCATTTCTTTCTGTTCTCCCCTCCATGTTTTACACCTTTGTTAATTATTTGAGGGATGCAGAAAGTAGCATCTCTACTTTAAAAGTGATGTCTGCCAATACTGACAAATTAGATAGTTGCCAAGTATTCAAAGAGAGGGAGGGAAGATGGGTAGGAATTAAAAAGTCACACCATTCTTAATAAATAATGAGAAACTGTCTAGCCATTGACATGAGTGACTCATCTGAAGGATTGACACCCTAATTTAGACACACAATAATCCTGCCAGAGAAGACAAAACTCCACAGCAAGACCTGGCTTCCATATTCCTTGGGGTAAAATGCCAGGGGGTTGCCTGTTTTATTTTCAGGGGAGGCAATGGGTGCTTTTATTGGCATCTTGGTGAAAGAATCTTTCCTTGGAGTTGGTTGTTGCTGTGATAGCTCAGTCCCTTCTGGTTTCCCCACGGCTTCTCCCTGAAGTCTCCAGCAGCAAGCTGAAGAAGGTGTTTGTTTGTTTTTTCTGAAATGCCATCAGTAGCCCCTCCCTGCCATTTCCTACAGAAGGAGCGTCCAAGGGAGGAATTGTTGTCCTTATTTTCATGGCATTTCAGACACAGGTCTCAAATAGCCACAGAGCCCATTAAGTGAACTGCAACACAGTGGCAAAAAATAAGAAGTTTTGTTTTCTCTGCGTTTTTATCTGCTATTTCTATACTAGCATTCCTTCACTATTACTGAAGATTCTGGTCTTGACAGAGGACTAACTCTGTGAGATGTGGGAGGTGGGAAAAAATAGACTTCATCTAACTATGAGAAAAGGATCTTGAGGGTTTTTTAAAAACCTTCCTTTTCCAAGCACCTTTCCCACCTACATTCCAAGTTAAGAAGAATGTTACCAAATATCTCTTCTTAAAATATGTCCTTTGGAGTCTGTGAAATGGCACTGTTATAAAGAGTATAACAAGCTTTTTTAAAAGGAAAGGGGGAAAAAAGGAGGTTTTTTCCAGAAGAATGTTTCTCAAAGTATGGTCCTGAAAACCCTGAGTAGTAACTGAGACCCTTCTAGTGGAAACCTTAGTTAAAATAATTTTCAAAACAAAATTCACACATTATTGCTTTTTTACCCTTATTCTTTCATGAGTACAATCAAGTCTCCTGGGGGCTATTTGGCATGTAGTGACTATCATCTGACAACTTGTATTCTGATGTTTTTTAAAACTGCAGTTTGGTACATCCACTATGAAAAACAGTATTCATGATCATCAACAACTTAAAAATAGAACTACCATACAATCCAGTAATTGCACTTCTGAAAATATATCCAAAGGAAATGGAAACATCAACTAAAAAATATCTTCACCCTACGTTCATTGCCACATTATTTACGACAGCCAAGAAATGGAAACCACCTAAATGCCCATTGAATGGATGAATGGATAAAGAAGTTGTGAGATATATTTCTAATGGAATATTATTCAGCCATTAAAGATGAGGCAACTCTACCATTTGAGACAGCATGGATGGACCTTGAAGGCATTATGCTAAGTGAAATAAGTCAGACAAGGACAAATACTATACAATCTCATTTATATGTGTAGTCAAAAACAAACAAAGAACCCAAGATCAGAGACAAAGAGATCAGATTTGTGGTTACCAGAGTCCCAGGATAGGCAGGGGGAACTGGAGGAAGGAATCAAAAGGGACAAACTTCCGGTTATGAGTATCCGGGGTGTAAATTACAACATGACGGCTGTAACTGACACTGCCGTATTATATACAGAAACGTTGGAAAGAGAGTAAATTCTAAGAACTCTCATTGAAAGGAGGACATTGCTTTCCTTTTCCTTTTCTTTCCTGTTTTATTTTTATTGTACCTATAGGAAAAGATGGCTGTGTTAGCTGAACCTACTGTGGAAATCATTTCACAATTTGTATAAATCAAAACATCATGCTACCTACCTTAAACTTATACAGTGATGGACATCAGTTATTTCTCAATAAAATTGAAAATAAAATTTTCACTTTTATTTTCTAACATGATAAACATGATCATAATCCACATAAGCAAAAATCTCTTTGGGGTCCCAAATGATTTCTTAATATTATTTTTATTCATTTATCTATGGGCTTCCCCAGTGGCACAGTGGTAAGAATCTGCCTGCCAATGCAGGATCCCTGGGTTGGGAAACCCATCTGGAGAAGGAAATGGCAAATCATTCCAGTATTCTTGCCTGGAAAATCTCATAGACAGAGGAGCCTGGCAGACTACAGTCCATGGGATTGCAAAGACTCAGACGTGACTGAGTGACAGAGCACACATTTATTTACTTAGCTGCACCAGGTCTTAGCTGTGGCAGGCAGGAACTTTGAGTGTGGCACGCCAACTCTCAGTGGCGGCATGTGGGATCTAGTTTCCTGACCAGGGATCAAACCTAGGCCCCCT
Organism: Tragelaphus eurycerus; assembly: GCA_935064755.1. Taxonomy (NCBI): domain Eukaryota; kingdom Metazoa; phylum Chordata; class Mammalia; order Artiodactyla; family Bovidae; genus Tragelaphus; species Tragelaphus eurycerus. Next base: position 24,682,474 of record CAKXYN010000023.1, read on the forward strand.
CAATTGGGAGTGTGGAGTCTTAGCCACTGGACCACCAGGGAAGTCCCCCAGTAGTTCTTTAGGAATGAAAAAAGATTGTAAAAGCAAAGTCTGTGAGCCGCTACTCCAAGAAACACAGGCTCATTGGAAATTGGTGTCTCATGAAGTATTCTGAAAGAAGGCACCGTGTCACCAGGGTGGTGACTCTGGTGAGAGTCACGGGAGGAAAAGTAATCTGACTTCCAGTATTGCCAAGGACGCTCCAGGGACATCGGGCTGGGACACACTTCTGGCAGGCTCTCTGTACACACGGCAAACTGAAGAGATGAAAACAAAAGGGCAACGATGGACCTGTGATCTGAACACTCACTCAGAGCTGACACTCAGCAAAGGTGAGGGAGCTCAGTGGGGAAGTCCAACGACAAATGCAAATGGAAGTAAGTGTGCGTCCACACACGTTGGGTTCCTATGGCCACACTCAAGTGCCTGAAAGCAGGCCAAGGCACTAGGGTCTATTCTGCAGCCTCTGTCTGAGTCCAGAAAGGGAATCAGAGGCAAATGCTATGCCTGCCTGGCACCGGCTCTTGTTGCCTCCAGATGACAGTTGTGGAGGAAAGCTGCCTTTATAGAGAGTCCACCTGTCCTACCTCGTTGAGGATGGTGCTCCTAGAACAAGTGATGGAATTCCGTCTCAAGGCTGCTTCATTGCCTGTCTGGCAGAAGCAGCCTAGATAGATATTCCTTGTGCCATCAAACAATACCACATTTTATAGTTTTGTTTGCAGTCAAGGTTGCAATTATCTGATAAGAAGTAGCATTGATGTGCTAATTTCTTTGAAACTTTGGGAAGTTGAGAAGTATAAAGTATCTACCCTTAAAGGAAAGCAAAAGTTGCCTCCTGGTATTGATGGATGTACTTTATAGTAGCAGCTTTCAGGACTTCCCAGGTGGTCCAGTGGTTAAGACTCTGAGCTTCCAGTGCAGAGGGCATGGGTTTGACCCCTGGTTCAGGAACTAAGACCCCAGGTGCCACAAGGCTCAGCCACAAAAATAAATTAATTAGATAAAATAGATAACCAACAAGGGTCCACTGTAAAATAAGTACGTGTGTGTGCTCAGTCACTCAGTCATGTCCAACTTTTCGTGACCCCATGGACTGTAGCCTGCCAGGCTCCTCCATCCATGGGATTTCCCAGGCAAGAATCCTGGAGTGGGTTGCCATTTACATTAGACCACCTTAAAAAAAAAAAAAAAGAAAAGAGCTCAAACTGCAGTAAAGGAAAACCACTCCAACTGAGCTGCCTAAATCAAGACGATTTCCAAGGCTGGGCAGATGAAATGTGCCAAACCAAATATGACATGGCCTGAAATCAGCAAACGGAGATCCATACTGGGGCAGTAAAATGGATATACAGCTGTACTTTGAACATGAAGATTAGTTTAAATCATCACGTGTATAGGTATTGTAAAACTCATCAAAAGACTTTTGCACCCTGGACTGTCCTTGCCTTATTGTTGGGGAGCCAGCTACACAATCTAACACTTTGCAGCAGCCATCCTTAGTGTCTAGGTTTGACTGCAATGCTTGCGCAGCTGTTTGGACTGTTTGGACTCATATCTAGATATCGATTTGCAGAGTCAGTATTCTCACACTTGAGTCCTTGAGAGACAGGACCTAAAATCCAGGGCTATGGTTTTTAAAAATAAGTAAAAGGTGTTCTTCTTGACTGACAAGGTTTTCACAATACTTATTAAGTGAGACTAATCAGGTTATCAGGCAATATATAGAGTAAGATTCTATTTTTCCATAAGAAAAATATATATAGGTATAAACTTGTCAGAAATTTAAAACAGCAAATTCGTTAGTGGGATGGTCTGGGGACGGGAGGTGGGAGGTGTGGAAAGATATACAGGCTTATTTTAAATCAGAAATGGAACTTACCAAACAGCAAATAAGATGGCCTATACATATAAAATGATTTTACGCATCTAAATTTAGTCAAGGAGAAACCAGCAGGACATTAATTATGTTCCAATCATCTAACCAAAATAGGTATGGGCTTGATTCACTGAATTAAGGTATAATTCTACTTACAAAAGCCTTTTCAAAATTCAGTAAAGCAGACAACTCACTCATGTCTTAAGAGAATTTGGAAATTATTAACATTATCAACCAGAGGATATTTTTCTTCAATATTCAGTGAGAAGTCTTTGCAAACATATGGATGCTTTCTATTAATATTTTTAAAAACTTGTTCCAGGATGTATGGTATGTGAAGTGAAAGCTGCTCAGTTGTGTCTGACTCTTTGCGACCCCATGGACTATAAAGTCCATGGAATTGTCCAGGCCAGAATACTGGAGTGGGTAGCCTTTCCCATCTCCAGGGGATCTTCCCAACCCAGGGATCAAAGCCAGGTCTCCCACATTGCAGGCAGATTCTTTATGAGCTGAGCCACGAGGGATATAATGGCATTTAAAAAATCCTCAATTATTTTGCCCAATGCTAAGGTAAATAATTATTCATCCAAATCATAATTATCAGTATATGATTAGTAAAGTTATTCCAACACAACAGGCTACATTAGCATTAAGGGTCACAGTGGTTTTTCTAAACTTTATGAACCACAAAATGATAAATATGTTGTCATAAAAAAAGGACATGTTATGTAGAATAGCCATTAAAAATGCCCGGAGCATTAAAAAAAAAAGGCAGGACAGCTCTAGAGAGGTAATGTTTGAGCAGAAACAAATCTTATTTGTTACAATTCTCTCAATTCACGTAAAGGATTTATTCATTTAAAGAGAAAAAGAAACATCAAAAATATAAGTCCTTAACATTACTTGAGGCAGATTTTTCTGACATCAGCCAAGAAGCCAGCAAGTCTTATTGACTGTTTCTATGGTGATGTTTCTAATAAATACATTGTGATGACAATAAAAACCATCTGAACAAAAAAGAACAAAATATCTGTTTTCTTTTTATTAACAGAGATTTTCCAGACCCTTCTTTCATTTTTCCATCACAAGAAAAGCCAAATTTGGCTCCTTGACTCAAACTTTATTCCAAAGTTATAATAATCAAAGCAGTATGGTACTGGCACAAAAATAAGCCACATAGACCAATGCGACAGAATTGAGAACCCAGAAATAAACCCACGCCTATATGTCAACTAATATTTGACAAGGGCTCCAAAAATGTGGCACACACACGCAATGGAATATTAGACATAAAAAATGAAATCCTGCCATTTTCAACACTGTGGATGAACCTTGGGGACACCATGCTAAGTGAAATAAAACAGAGAAAGATAAATACTATTTGATCTCACTTATCGTGGAATTCAAAACATTGCACTGATCTAAACAGAAACAGAATGGTGGTTGCCAGGAGCTAAGGGCTGCATAAAATGGGAAGATGCTGGTCAAAGAGTAGAAACTTGCACGTACAAGACGAATAAGTTTCAAGGAGGGCTTCCCAAGTGGCACTAGTGGTAAAGAACCCGCCTGCCAATGCAGGAGAAGTAAGATACATAGGGTTTGATCCCTGAGTCAGGAAGATAAGGAAATGGCAACCCACTTAATATTCTTGCCCGGAGAATTCCATGGACAGAGGAGCCCGGCAGGCTGTGGTCCATAGGGTCACAAAGAGTCCGACATGACTGAAGCGACTTAGCTCGCACCCACGCAAGTTCTAGGGACTCTTACGAATAGCATGGTGACTATAGTTAACAATGTTGTGTTGTATATGTGAAAGTTGCCATGAGAGTAGAGTTTTAATGTTCTGGCTAAAACAACAACAAAATGATAGTTTTGTGAGATGAAGGATGTACTGACTGATCTTATTGTGACAAACACTTCACAATAAATATGTGTATCAAATTATCACATGATACATCTTAAATTTACACAGTGTTATAGGTTAACCATCTCTCAAATAAATAAGGGGAAGAAAAAGAGCCACCAAATTTGGGGTTCTATGGGAGCCATTTTAGACAAAATTTGTAAAGGAAAGGCAAAGAAAGTGTCAAAAAATATCCATGACCACGTAGGAATTTATGTATATGGCAGGTCTGGCACTTTCAATGTTGTTTGTACTATCTTTTTGATGATGTGAAAGTCATCTGAATCATGTAAACCAGGAGAATTTTATTTCCTCTAAACTCTGATGGTTTAGTGGGTAAAGAGGCAGGCAGGCAGGCTAAGTCGATTCCGTCATGTCTGACTCTGTGAGACCCTATGGACCATAGCCCACCAGGCTCCTTTGTCTGTGGGATTCTCCAAGCGAGAATCCTGGAGTGGGTTGCCATGCCCTCCTCCAGGGGATCTTCCTCACTGGGTAAAGAATCCACCTGCAACGCAGGAGATACAGCAGACATGGGTTCAATCACTGGGTCGGAAAGATCCCTTGGAGGAGGAAATGGCAACCCACTCCAGTATTCTTGCCTGAAAAAATCCCCTGCACAGAGAAGCCTGGTGGCCTACAGTCCATGGGGTTCCAAAGAGTCGGACAATACAGAAGCAACTTAACAACAAGGGCAAAGGCACATCATCTGGAGAAAGTGCATTTCAATCAGGTCTCCTGGGACAGGTTTTGGCAGGAAGAAGAGATGCAAAAGAGGGAACTGGGCCAGTCCTGAGAAAGAGCTCAGGAAAAGCCTGGAAGTGGGCAAGAGTTCACAGCCACCTTGGATGACAATTGAAGACAGAGCTTGCTGGGAGGAGGCACAATGGTGGGAGGTCTGGTAGCCATCCCGGACTGGGTTCCTTTTGACATTTTCAAATTTTATCTGGAGTGAACCAAAGGTCTTTGAAAAGGACTAAGCAAAGGAAGAATCCCTGGGCTAGTATGAGAAAAATGAGCCCGAGGCAGAAAGGGTGGAGTGGGGTGTGGGAAGCACCACAGTTAGGAGCCTAAGACAGACCAGATAAGGGAAGATCAGTTTGGAAACCACAGCAATGGAAGAGGTGGACACCTTAACGCAGTGGTCTGGAGGTGATCTGGCCAAACCTGACAGGTCTCTGGTGACTCAGGGCTTCCCCAGGAAAAAGCTGAAACACTGGAGGAGAAATATCCTTTTCTCATAGATTTAAAAAAAAAAAATCTGGATTTTTATTTTTAAAATCAGCATTGTTCTTTTTATGGATCAGCCATATGTGAAATAAGAGAACACTAACAAGTTTGCTTAAAATCTGATGATGGAGCAAATTTCTGCAGCAAATCCTACCCTTTCAAGTGTCACTCAGACAGCATCTGCCTGGGAAATTTACTAGTTGTTTACCGTTCCAAAGAAGACCCTCATGTTTTAGAGACATCTAACACAGAACTCCGTCACCCTCCTCTTCTGGCTTCTTGGGTCTGGAAAGTTCTGCACAGGCCCCTCACCAGTGGATGGCCCCACCACCCAAATAACTGACAAAATGAAAAGAGCCAGGGTGAGGCCAGAGATAGAGACCAACAAGGTCCAGGAGCCTTACTGAATCTCACTTGGTGAAAATGAACATCACCAACTAGCCACAGGACATGGCTCTTCTTGGCAAAGAATGTGACCTTGACTTTAAGAGGAAGAGTAGAAACCAAAGTAATACTCAGTCCAGTTGTCAGCCCTGGCTTAAGGTGATACAGACGTACACAACGACCAATTTTAAATCCATCGTATATCATATTTAGAAAACTTCTTGCTTTGTAAAATGTGGCAAAGAATCACTTTTCAGATGATTAGCTCCAATGTATCACTAAGTTCGTATGCTTTGCCACAGATCAGAAAATAGCCTGAAGAGTTTCTGCATCTAGAGTGTTCTTTTCACAGGCTGGCATGCATCAAGCCAAGACGGCAAGTCCTAAATCTTTAGAATGAGTTGATGAGTTGCAGTTATGTGGGAGGTTTATTGATCAGTCACGGCTGTTTGATATTATTCAGCAAAGGACAGAGCTTCCCATGGAACTTTCTGCTCTCAGAAACTTGGTGAAATTCTTATTATAATGGAGAAGTACTTATTTTATTTTATTAGAGTATGATGGATTTACAATGTTGTGATAGTTTCAGGTGTACAGCAAAGTGATTCAGTTATGTGTATATACATACTCTTTTTCAGACTCATATAGGTTGTTACAGAATATTGAGTAGAGTTCCCTGTGCTCTAGAGTAGGTCCTTGTTGATTATCTGTCTTACATACAGTGGTGTGTGTATGTGAATCCCAAGCTCCTGATTTATGCCCTCCCCCCACATCTCCCCTTTGGTAACCATAAGTTTGTTTTAGATATCTGTTTTAAGTCTGTTTCTGTTTTGCAAAGAACTTCATTTGTACATTTTTTAAAAAATTACATTGCACATATGAGTAATATCATATATTTTTCTTTCTCTGTCTGACTTATTTCATGTCATATGATAATCTCTAGGCCCATCCATGGTGCTGCAAATGGCATTATTTCATTCTTTTTTGTGGCTGAGTAATATTTCACCGCAAAGAGTTGGACACAACTGAGTGACTGATCTGATCTCTGATCTGAATATTTCATCACATGGGCTTTCCTGGTGGCTCAGATGGTTAAGAATTTGCCCACAATGCAGGAGACTCTGGTTTGGTCCCTGGGTAGGGAATATCCCCTGGAGAAGGGAATGACTACCCACACTCGTATTCTTGCCTGGAGAATGCCATGGACAGAGGACACTGGTGAGCCCATGGGGTCACAGAGTCAGGCATGACCCAGAGACTTGGCATGAATGCACACACGCATATTCCCTTGTATATATGCACCAGGTCTTCTTTATCCATTTACTTGTCAGTGGACATTTAGGCTGCTTCCGTATCATGGATATTATAAACAGTGCTGCAATGAATTTTGGGGTGCATGTATCTTTTTGAATTATGGTTTTCTCCAGATATAGGCCCAGGAGTGAGATTGCTGGGTCATATGGTAGTTCTTTCTTTCTTTCTTTACTTATTTATTTTGGACTGCACTGGGTCTTCACTGCTGCTCGGGCTTTTCTCTAGCTGTGGCGAGCGGGGGCTCCACTCTAGTTGTGGTACGTGGGCTTCTCATCGCCTTGGCGTCTCTTGCCATAGAGCACACACTCCAGGGCACACTGACTTCCTTAGTCGTGGCGTGCGGACTCAGTAGTTGCAGCTCCCAGGCTCTGGAGCACAGGCTCACGGTTGTGGCACACGGGCTTAGTTGCTCCATAGCATGCGGGATCATCCTGGACCAGAGATTGAAACCATGTCTCCAGCATTGGCAGGTGGATTCTTTACCACCGAGCCACCAGGGAAGCCCCTGTTTTTAGTTTTTTAAGGAACCTCTATACAGTTCTCCATAGTGATTGTACCAATTTACATTCCCACCACTCTATTTTTACGGAAAAAAAAAAAAGGGACAATCATTCTAAGGCTGATGCATGCCATGCCAAACCTAAGGAGGTCCGGAGGATCAGTGACGATTCAGTGGTTTTAAGAATTACAGTAGGATTTCACTTGGAGGAAAAGCTGGTTAGGAGGATGGGCATGTCTGATTTTAAGAAAAACATACAGGTGTTCCATCCACAGCATTTTTAAGCTTCTGATGTTATTCAGTTTCAGTCCAAGCGGCTCGAGGAGGAGGCTGGTGATAGCAATGACAGCACCGTGGCATTCTCAAGGCTCTTGCTCATTTTCAAAACCCTTTCATCAGATTATTTCATTTAATCCTACCTATTCAATGAGGTCCTCTATGCTGTTCCCAATTTATCTAAGGAGATGGAGATTCAGAGAGGTTAAGCCTGAGATCACACTGCTGGGAAAGAAACAGCACTGCGGAAGAAGCTGGAAGGCATTCCTGGAAATCACAACTTTATTTGACTTTTTGCTTCACGTTTTGAAGTTTGCAGGGGCAGGACAGCAGCAACAAGAGGAAACGATTTTTGCGGCAAAGGCCAGTCTCCAGTTTATGCATCAGGAGGACGCGGATGCCAGCCTTCAGTTTTGCCAGCCCTTGTGTTCGCAAAGATGGCTCCTTAGAGAAAACACGGGAAGGTGTGCTTTTCAAAAGATTGCATAAACCAGCTAGGCCACTTCTGCAGAATCCAACATTAACCTTGAAGGCTTTTGCTAATGCGACAAATTTAAGAGAAATAACGCTCTTTTCAACTATCTCATTCCACTAAGGATGTGCTGAACAACTTGAATAGTTAGAATACCTAAAATTTCTATCAGAGCTGTATCTTTCATTTAATTCACTGTATTCTACCGCAACATCTACCTGGATACTTTGGGAGGATTATAGAAAATAAAAGCCACTTTTTGCAATTCCAAATATAAGTCACTGTATCTTATGTGTAGTTTCCAAGCAGAGTCATTAAATAATATTAATAGTAGGACTTTTGTTGTTTTGTCAGTAAGTTTTGTCTGACACTTTGCAACCCCACAGACTGTAGCCCCCAGTCTCCTCTGTTCATGGGATTCTCCAGGCAAGAATACTGGAGTGGGTTGCTATTTTCCTCTCCAGGGAATCTTCCTAACCCAGGGATTAAACCCTCCTCTCCTGCAGTAGCAGGCAGATTCTTAACCACTATACCACCAGGGAAGCCAATAGTGGGACTGGCCTCAGTCAAACTTGCTCTCTGAATTGTTCTCAAACACATACTCAGATTCTCCTAAAGTATGCAGAACAAGGTACATTAAAAATGGGATGATTAATCAATGACGAAAATTTGTCCGATGTGTAGGAGTTTTCCATTTCATTTTGTAGAAATGTTTTCTAAGGACTTCCAACTTATAAAGCTCAAGTTTGACTCAGAGCTTTAACAGTATAAGAAAGGGATTCATTTCCCTTGTGAGCTGAGTTGCCACTTTGGAAAAAGACAGTGCTAAATATGAACCCCTTTAATGAGTTCCTTCTGCTCCAAGAGGCTCTGTTTCACAAGAGGAAAGTGTCCAAAGTCGTTTTAACAGACTCCATGATTTGAAAGAATATGTTTCAAAACTTTCGTTGAACTTTTCATTCTGATGCCTGGTGATATGTAATTTCACCTTTTGGCCAACTAAATAGTCAGATGATCGCTAACAACCTTTTGTTTGCAGATTACCTGCTTTACTTCCTATTCATCAAACACATAGTTATTTTAAGTCTTATACATTCTTGACACTCTTTTACTTTACTCTGCTGGGTTTTTTTTAATAATCTTTTTTTTAAAGAGTTTTTTTTATGTGCACCATTTTTAAAGTCTATTGAGTTTGTTACAATACTGCCTCTATTATTTACTTTCTGGTCTTTTGGCCAAAAGGCATATGGGATCTTAGCTCCCCCAACAGAGATGGAACCCATGACCCCTGCTCTGGAAGGTAAAGTCCCAACCACTGAACCAGAAGGGAAGTCCCTACTCTGCTTTAATTATATAGGCCTCTCTATGAAACCTTTCAACTATCTGGCTTCGATCTCTTTAGTCACACTGACAACCACTTAGCGTGTGAATATATCAACAGTTGTTGTAAATGTGTTTATGTGTTCCTGGAATTTCACCCATTCATTTAACAATTATTTATTGAGATTCTATTGTATGCCAGGCTCTGATATAGGCACTGAGGATACAGCAGTAAACCTAAGAGTCTAAAACCTCCTTTTTTGTGGGGCTTATAGTCATGGCAGGGGATGCGTTGACTGTAAGTAATTAATAAAAGCAAGCTATACTATGTTGGATTGTAATGCAAGCTATAGAGGAAAATCCAGCAGTGAGAGAGAGAAGGTGTGTTGGAAGTAGGGAGTGTAATTTCAAATACAGCGCCCACAGGAGCCTTCACTGAGGAAGACCTTTGAGCAAAGGCCTGGTGCTGGTGCAAAGTACAGGGACACCTGGGGAAGAGCATCTCAGATGCAAGGAGGAGGATGCACGTCAGGAGCATCTTGGAAGCCAATGGCCTTGAGTGGGGCCCAGGGTGGAGAGCAGTAAGACACGAGGGAGAAGAGGCATTAAGACCAAAGGTGGTTCTGTTTGGATTTGGAATTTTTATGCAAGTAAAAGCCATGGAGTAGCGAGCTGAATGGAGAAGGAAATGGCAACCCATTAGAGTGTTCTTGCCTGGGGAATCCCAGGGACGGGGGAGCCTGGTGGGCTGCCGCCTATGGGGTCGCACAGAGTCGGACATGACTGAAGCAACTTAGCAGCAGCAGCAGCAGGGACCTGAAATGATATGACATATTTGAAAAGTATGATGTAGGCTAAGGCGCTGACGACAGTCTTCAGTAAAGCCAGGTCCAACACAGGGGACCGGTGACAAGGCTATTATGATAGTCAACACAAGAGATGATGTTGACCTGAACCAAGACAGTAGTGATGGAAGTGGTGAGAAATTTGGATTCTAGACCGTGTCCAAGGTGGAACAAACAGGATCTGCTACAGATCAGGCATGGGGTGTGAGAGAGAGGGTGTTAGCAAGCACGCCTCTGGGATTTGACCTGCACAACTGCAGGGACAGAGAAGTCATTTTACTGATGGGGTACGGTCAGGAGCTGACAGCAGCTCTGGGGGCCCGGGAGCCTGAGACAGAAGAGGCTGCAGGGGCAGGGGGCAGCAGCTGGGACAATAGGGAGGGGTGGCTAATACGGTCAGAAGATGCTTACACAATGGGACTTCCCTGGTGGTCCAGTGCTTTAGACTACATGCTTCCGCTTCAGGGGGCACGGATTCAATCCCTGGTTGGGGGGACTAAGATCTCACATGCTGCACCATATAGCCAAAATTTTAAAAAGATGGTTACACAAGGCGAGTCAGGAAAGTAAGTCAATATTCTGAGGGTAATGAGAGTCAGGTGACTCTGTGTCAGAGAAAAGATTTACAAATAAAGAGGGAGAGCTAGAATGAACCTTGAATGTTTGAGGCAGAATTGGGAGTATTGATGTGCTATTTATGTCTCTAGATAAATACAGAGATCAATTTACCTCTACATGTTTTCATAGATATATACATATAAATGGCTTGATAGAAAAATAGATACATAGATATACACACACATAGCAATAGACATAAATGTGTGTGTCTTCTTGTGTGTGAACATTTGTCACTTACTTTCTTGCTTGCCCCACTGAGAGAGCCTAGAGGTTACGACATGCTAGTAGCAGTGAGCATTTGGACGCCCAGAACTCGTTCCTAAATGCCATCCTCTGTGAAAAGAAACCAGGGCTCCTCAAAGAGCTCACTGATTTCAAGACTGGGGCAGGGAAAGTACCAAATGAGCCATCTTGATGTGCCAGAAAGTGAGAACCACGGAGGCATGGTCAGAAAGACCAAAGAGCCAGCTTGAAGAGACACCCTCTGGCCAAATCTGGATGTGTGAGCATCAAAATAAATAACGAAAGTAATAATATGATCCGTGGGCTGGAATAGGAATTCATGAGTCTATACTGCCATAAATAGATAAATGCAGGGAAGGGAACTATTGTTTTCACAGAGTGCCAATACACAATTGAAAAAAGGAATGATGCAAATGGGGGATAGTCATTTGGCAACCATCATAGCAGTGGCTGATTCAGGCCAGAGTTATCAATGCCTCTTAAGATCAGTTGAGTGAAGTTTCAATGAGAAACAGACAATTGATGTAGCCTAGGAGTCTGTCCCTATACTTGTCAAACACAGGACAGAATGCTGACTTCATATTGGAGGATTCCAGTGTCTGACAACCCAGGAGATCAAGGTTATTATCACAATGATGGGATGCTTCTTAGTGAACTGTCTAGAGCAGAGTAGCATTTCTTTGATGCACCCGACAAAAACGCATGACCTGGGTCCAACACGAAGAAACATCAGATAGATCCAGGTTGAGGTCTCTGAAATCCACAGAATAAAAGGCATGTCATTTTCAAAGCCATCAAGGGCATGAAAGATGGAAGAACTGTGGCAGATGAAAGGAAAAGAACCAGATGTGTCACTTTCAGGAATGTGTGCGCCTAGACTGGATTCAGGACCAAAAATGAAAATTAAACATTTTATTGCAAGTTGGGAAATCTGAAGGGATTGTATGGATCAGCCGTGCTGTGCTTACGTGGGAAAGAATTCTAGTTTGGGAGAAACATATCCTGGAGTGTTTAAGGACAATGGGACATCATGTCTACACCTGCTCTTAAATGATTCAGACAAAGAATATTGATCATGAGTATCTACCCATCTAGAGAGAGAGAGGTCAATGTGAAATGGCCACAATTCAGAAAACTAGGACAGAAGGACTTACTGAGTTCTTTGTACTATTTTCCATATTGTTCTAAGTTTGAAATTGTTTCAAATCATTAAAAAGTGACTTCATTGGTCCTTGGGCCTAATCCCACGCTTTTACAGGAAGGAAACGTTGAATGACACACTGCGCTATGTGAAGTCACTTCAGTCGTGTCTGGCTCTTTGTGACCCCATGGACTGTAGCCCACCAGGCTCCTCTGTCCATGGTGATGCTCCAGGCAAGAGTACTGGAGTCGGTTGCCATGCCCTCCTCCAGGGATCATCCAGATCCAGGGATGGAAACTGTGTGTCTTATGTCTCTTGTCTCTTGCGTTGGCAGGTGAGTTCTTTACCACTAGCACCACCTGGGAAGCCTGAATTACACTAGGAACCCCTAAGTTCTGAATGAGCAGTAACACATGAAAAGGATTGTTCAGGTATCAAGTGCCACTCTCCCATTCAAAACGGATACAAAAGTGCCACCCACGCTAATTGCAGCACCTTGGGAAAGGTATTTTGCTGGTAGGTGGGTGGAGCACTGCTTTCTTTTATACGGAGGTCAGAGGCAATTTGGAGGGTAAGAAATGGTGAAAGACTGTGAAACCAGGTCACATGAGGAAAGGCTAGAAGCCCAGGGCACTTTCGTCTGGACGAAAGAAGTCACACAGGGGATCTGTTATTTGTCTCAAACAAGCTGGAGGGCTCTCTTGTGACATAGGGCTCAGACATTTCTATGACCGCCAAGGGGAGGAACAGGACCAGAACCAACAGTAAAAAAAAAAAAAAAAAAAAAGCGTACGGTTTCACATTTCATCTTCAAGTAAGAAAGAGGGCATGAACACTGGCTAGTCAGTTTCTCATCACAGGGAAAACACAAGCAGGATGAGCAGTTGTCAGAAATACTCTATCAAAAGCAAATATAAAAAGGTCTTAGGTAACCTTTAAGCCCTTTTTAAACTGTTTACAATAATAGCTACTATTCACTGCATGCTTCCATCTTTCCACAAGCAGACATTGTGCCCAGCATTATAGACTGCGCTATCTCAGTGAGTCCTTCCTACAGCTCCATCAGACAGGACCCTTGATCCTCTTTACACAGATGAACAGAATGAGACTTTAGCAACCTGTCTCACTTGCAAATCAAACACAGCACACTGGAAAAATGGAACCTGGAGTCAGCCCTGTGTCTGTCTACTCCATAAGCCACTCTAAGTCTCAAGAACTCTCTCATACCTCCTCCTTCCAAATCTTGAGCTATTTGGTATGTTCAGTGGACCAAAGAGCATCCATTGATTTCTCATACTATTCACAGGTGCTCCAATTTTATCTCTCCTTGCTTTCTCAGCCACTTGAGTCTTTAGCTCCTTCCCTACTATTAAGGAAAAGCCATCTTGTCTAGTTGTTCGTGCCTGGCCAGGCTGTCAACACATCAGATGCCTGGGTGGACTAATATTAGACAAGAGGCATGTCCCCCATCCCCACTCCCACCTCCACCTCTAATCAGGTACCCCTTCTGGTACGGAATTCAGCTGCACTCAAGTTTGAGCCAAGCCACACCTTCATTCAACCCTCAGTTTCAGCCAGTTCAGGTCAAAGTGCAATGCATTTAGCAACCTGGAGTACGAAAAGACCAACCATGAATGTTTTGCCTCTGAATTGCACCACCCTAGTCTCCTTGGGTTTCAAGTTTTAAGAAGACGGATAAGGACAGACTTGCCTCTTCTTGAGAAGTAAATGTTAGCACTTGGCTGCCAGGAGGGGGTAAAAAAAGTGGCTATCATTTTCCAAAGTGAACCCAAGGTGTGAGGATCTCATGAAACAAAATCTGCCTTAAGGTGCAAGGAACTGGGGATACGAAGCAGCATCCCAAGTCACTTAGCAATAAGAAGACAGCGAGAGTCTCCTTAACTGGTGACAACTGCCCCCTGACTTTCTTTAGTGAAGCCTCTTTCCTCCTCCTCCCCCTATGGAGGAGTCTAGAAAGCACAGCTAGACAGGACCGCGTGTGCGCACTTGTCACGCTTAAGAGTGGCACAACGGCACTCACAAAACAGAGATATGTCCCTGATGGACTATAAAATGTGCGATTTGGGAAGTTCATTTTGAAATGTTATTAAACTAACAGGGAGTTGGCACTGTACCTCGCTCCCGTAGATATATCAGGGAGGGAGACGTTTCTGGTTGACTGGCTCACTTCCTAGAGTGGGATTTTCATCTTTTTATATGTTTTTCTCCTCCGGTAGACTTTACCCAAGGAATTGTCTAGAAAGCGTGACTTCAGGAGGTACTAAGCGACAGAGGGAAGGGTGGGCATGAATGTCTGCCCCAGGAAACTCCTGTCGCAGTCTCTAGGGAGGCAGTGGTAGGGAGAAGAAAGACCAGGTGCCTTCTGTTTACTTAAAAGACCCAGTGTGCAAAACGCAGGCCTTGTGCATGCACGGGCGTGAGTGTTCTCCGCCTGGACGCCGAGGCGCAGAATCAAGCAAGCACGAGGCTGACGCGCTGGGCCTTCCTTCAGGCCTTGGGGCTCGGTGGGCACCGGTAGGGGTGAGTGGCGAGGGGGTCGCTGGAGCCCGAGGTGCTCCGCGTCGGTGGTGCAGGTTGGGTGAGAAAAGACCCGGATCCCAGGATTTATCTTCGTATTTTAGCGTTTCGTGTGAACCCGTGTGAAGCTTAAGCGGAAACAAGCCTCTGAACACTTAAGGGCTCGCATCCCCGCCGCTTCTGCCGTGACTTGAACTCTTTTCAGAAACTGCACAGATTTAATACCAGCAAAAGAAGCCGAGTTACCAGGTCCCCTTCAGGCGCGCGAAGGGCTTATGTCACACCGTCTCTCTCTTCTCCAATCCCCGGCCGACACAAAATTGCGCGCGTGTGTGCCCGATCCTTCCCTCCTTGCCAAAGCCCAAGCAGCTCGCAGCACTCGCGGGCTATAAAGCCCGGGGCTGCTGGGCAGGAACCCAGCACCGCGAACTCAGCTCGGGGACGGAGCGGGGCGGGGCCGAGCGCGGGGACTGCCCGGGCGCAGGGCGCAGCCAACCAGCGGCCGCGGAGGGCGGGTCGGCGCGGGCAGAGGGGCGCGGGCTGTCACAGGCGCCTGGCGCGCGCTGCAGGTGGCAACTTGGAGGTGCCACCGCCGCCGCCGCAAGAGGGCCCGGGTCTGGCGGCCCCTTCCGGCCTCCCGGAGCCCTTTCCCGCCACCGAGCCGAAGATCGGACGCGGGAGAATCCTCAGGAAAAAGCCGCTGTGCAGAGACCCGTGAGCAGCCCTACCTCTCCTCTGCCCTTCCGCTACTTTTTTTCTTCGAGGAAGGTTGTGCCGGAGAGCGGCGAACAGGCTCCGGGAGAGGCCGGAGAAGGACACTCCCGGCGACCCAGGTGAGCGCCTTTCCTCCACCTGTCCCATCCCTCTTCCCAGCCGGGCGCAGGCCGGGACGCTGGTTCGCCCAGTGCGCAGGGGCCGCGGCGCGAGCGCCTGCCCTTGGCTCGAGGTCGACTAAGGAGAAGGCGAGGCAGGGGGCGAGGCTGGCCCGGCCGGGCGCTGCTTGCCCGGAACCACCTGGAATGCGCAGAGACTCCCGGTTGGGCACTTGCGGCTAGGGATGGATGGAGAGGGGCTCAGCGGTGATGGGAGGGCGGCCACCCTGCTTGCCGCGGGCCAGGATCGCCCCAATGCGCGCCGTTCGGAAGCCGCAGCGGGAGCCGGGCGCGGCGCCTCTGCGAACCCCGGGAGTGAGCGCGCGGGTCCGGCGAGCGCAAGAACCTTCAGTCTCTGAGAGACCCGGGCTTTGGAGGACGTCATCCCTCCCGGCCCCACAACTCCTCCGCCCGTCTCGCCTCCAACCCCTCCGCGCCCGCGGCGCAGCCTATTCGGAGATCCGTGCCTTGGCCGGCGCGTGGAGGGGTTGTTGCTTCCTCTCCCTGCCCTCGCCCGAGTTGGAGCGCCCCGGGGTCCCGCTCCTCTGCCCAGACCGCCCAGCAGTGCGCTGGAGGCGAGTGGGGCGGACCGGTTCTCCGCGCCGAGGGCGGAGGTGGTGCGGTCTCGCTCTCCAGTGCTCGCTCTGTCCATACCACCCGCCCCTCCTGCAGTTTGAACCTCTGACCCAGGGAGCAGAAACTCTGTAGCCAGATCCTCGCTCGCTCTGGGAAACTGGGGGGCCTCCGGGGATGTTGGAAACCTCGGAGAAGAGGCGAGAGTATCTGCCTCCATCTCGGCGTTTCAGACCCTGCTGTGAATTGGACAGTGGCTCTGATCTCCGTGTCCGAGATCTGGCGTGGGGGTGCTGGCGGCCGTGAGCGTGTGTATGTGTGCGTGTGTGTGTTCCTCCGTGAGGCAGAGGTGCAGGGGCCGGCTCCCCCTGCCCGGCGGAGACGCAGGGCCCCGCCACCCGTCTTCGCCAGCCGCGCGCAGCTGCACTCAGCAACTCAGCGCTGCTGACTCTTCTCCTCCGGCTCCAGCTGCCCGCCCCCACCCCCACTCCACCTAGACGCGTCCGGGGGTGGCTGTCATCTGGCTGGAAGGTGCGAACGGAGATCCAGTCTCTCCCGGGGCGAATGGGGCAGGTTTCCAAAATCCAGAGGAATGCTCCTCGCCCGGCTGTAGGGACCTCGGGAAGAGGCCGGTGGAGGCGAGTCTGCGCTTCGCGGAGGGTGTCGTGTCCCTCGGGAAGCCGAAGTTGGGGTCTCTGAGCCGCCGAACTGCCTTTGGTGCGTCCGGGTCGGAGGCGGAGGAACCGGCCGGCGGGGGGGCGCGCTGCGCGGGCGGTGGGGAAGGCTGGGGACCAGCTGTGGAGGGTTCCTGGGGCCGAGGGTGCACGGGGGCTCGGCTCCGGTGTGTGTGTAGGGGGGCCGCGTCCGGGCTGCGGTGGGCTCCGGGGACGCCCACTAGCGCTGAAGTTGAGGTCGGGGTCGGTGCCGCGTGGGGATCGCCCTCGCGGCCGCTGCGGATCCCAAGCAGTAGCCACGCGGCGCGATCGGCCCCCAACTCCGCCCGCCGGCCGCGGCTTTCGCTTTTCATTCTGCAGAAGTGGAGCTTCTACGCAGGGAAAGCCGGAGATGCTGGAGGCGAAATCCTCCGGGGAGCTAGGGCGGCGCCCAAAGACGCGGAAAGGGAGAACGCGGGTAGCACAGTGAAACGCCAAAGATCCCCGAGGCAAGGCAAGGCTTGGACCTCTGCTGGCCCAAGGCAGAGGTCGGGCTCCGGGCCCTGGCCGCCGCTTTCCTAGAGGACGGAAGGCTCCAGCCTCCCGCGCCCTCAGCCCCGGCTCGTGATCAACTCCTGTGTAATTCCCTGCGAAGTGCTCTGGATTAAGACTGGGCGGGGAAGGGGCTAGAAAGCACGAAATGAATGAAAGTGGAAAGGGCTGTAAATCCCAATTTTAATTCCAGCTTAAATCTAAACTCCATTTGATTAGAAACAGACTCTAATCTGGTCGCGCGGGGTCTGGATTCATTTCTGCTAATGATAGTTACTGGAGGGCCGGGCGAGGTTCGTCCTTCCCAGACTGGAATTGTCCGCAGATGGAGGTGGGCGGGGTGCACGGACAACTTCACTTGCAGCAGGGAAGCGGTCAGTTCACGTTGGTTTGGAAATGACCTTGCAGGCCTTCTCTCATTTGTCACAGGCATTCCCTCCTGGATCAATTACATATGTTCAGAGACTTCATGACACCAAGGGGTTAAAATCCTTGCCTGTAACAGTTGTTTCCAAGGAGGGCTTTTTAATGGGCTCCTTACAACTGCAGTAACCTCAGGGAACATTCTCAGTTCCGAGGAGCAGGGGTGTAAAACCAAAATTTTATAACTCGGCTATGATGTCTAAGCCCGCATCAGGGAGGTTTCCTCCTGACTGTGGTGTAAGTTATCGAGGACAGGGCTCTGTCTGATTCTTTTTTCTCCAGGGCCGGGAATATAGTAGGTGTTCAACAAACACATATAGACTGGTACTTACAATTAAAAATGTTGGCCTGAAAAAAAACATTTAATAATTTCTAGGATCAATCATTATTAAAAATCAGAATCTTAAACCAAGTGTTATAGTCATTTTGAGGCCTATTGTGCATAGTTTAGTTACATTTTTTGAAAACCATTTGTGATTGATGAAATCACTTATGAGAATGCCCTTAGGATATTGCTGTTTAGTCACTCAGTTGTGTCCGACTCTTTTGCAATCCTATGGACTGTAGCCCAACAGGCTTGTCTGTCCATGGGATTTCCCAGGCAAGAGTACTGGAGTGTGTTGCCATTTCCTTCTGCAGGAGAATCTTCCCACACCAGGCAGGGACCAAACCTGGGTCTCCTACGTTTCTTGCATTGGCGGATGGATTCTTTACTGCTGAGACACTGGAGAAGCCCACTTAGGATGTTAGGAAATTTAGAAATAACAGAATGACTGTTGCATGTTTAAAGTCCCTCTGTAACAGTCTCAGATTCCTCCAGAGATGGAGACCTCGCTACTTCCACAAAGGTTCAATCCACTCTAGATAAACTCATTATTCCAATGTTGGGAGCTCAAGGTTGAATAGGACAGGGCCTCTGTCCTCACATGCTGGTTGGCAAGCCAAAAAGGAAATGTGATTTTGGTCCTGCTGTGTAGACATATGGGAAAGTTAAGAGATCTCAGTGCTTTGAGTGACAGCAGCAAGGGGCACCTGACTGAGGATAGTCCTGTGGTTTGGATTTGGAGGAGGAAGAGGACTATATAAACAGACTAATAAGAACTTTCTCAGTACTTCCCTGGCAGTCCAGTGGTTAACACTCTGCCTTCCAATAGAGGGTGCCCTGGTTCCATTCCCCATCAAGGAACTAATATCCCACATATTGTGCAGTGTGGCAAAAAAAAAAAAAAAAAAAAAATTAATTATATATTTAAAAAAGAACTTTTTTTGAAGCTTAGCCTGCCTGTCTATTCCTTCCAGAGCCATCTCCTGAGCTGTGACCCTCACGCCCTCTCTCTCCTCCATGCCTACCCTTCTTCTCTGTAACAGCAGTCTCCAAGCCTCTCTGTGTCTTCTCTTCTTGAAGCCTAAGATTCTTCATGCTACACCTCACCCTGCGTAACCACCTCACCTCACAGCACACTGAATATTAACATGCTATCTCTGAAAATTAAAAAACGGGGAAGAGGAGCAAAAACTCAAGCAGGGGATGATTTGTGTAGGACTTGAAGTCAGAGCGGTTGGCGGTGAATAGTTCATTAAAAAGATCCAGGGAGTGGGATGAGTCATGGTCCATTCTGGGCAGCCACTTCCTGGTCTGGAAGGAGAGTAATCATTTTCACCTGCCATGCGGTGAGAATCCATTTATGGCTCCTGCGTTATCAGAGATGCTGGGAAGGCGCCGGTGACAGCGAACACATAGAACCTAGAATTTTCCAATCAGAACCGGTTAACCAGGAATAGCAAGACCCACAATTAGTAAGAAAACAGGACTTTGCCTGGAGAGCTGCTGAAGGGACTGGAGATGTTGAAAGCTATTGAACCATCATCTTCACAGTAAAGATGGAGGAAATGTCAATGGCTGTTATAAAGTTTCTGATTTATCATTTTGCCAGGGAGTCATTGAAACGGTGATGGAGGAATCAAAGCGACCACCAGATTGCTGCGGGGAAGACGATCATTGTGTTTTAATGCTACCTGAGTGGCACGTGAGGCTGCTTTTTTTGGGCAGCTTTTGGTGTGCTGATGACATGATGTAGAAAGCAGGTCTGATAGATGGACCACCTGTGTTCTGCAGGGCCACCGGTCACAGGGCCCAAAGCTAATAGTAGGGCTCCTATCCTGGTGGGATGCTGGACAGAATTAAGGACACCAGAGCTAAAAGTCCAGTATCTTGGAATCCTCAGTAGCAGAGAGTGAGCGGCTACCTAGGTTAAGAGCAGTGATGTGATATGGAATGGCACTGCATATAATCAGGGCCGATTAAGAGGGTTTCGGTCAAGTGGAATGAACCCAGATCAGAACGGGAGGAAAGATGTGAATGAGAGAAGAGCGCCTGGTAGAACTTGGTGCCTGGGGACTCGAGAACAGAAGGAGGAGGAGAGCTGTCCCATCTCAGTGGGAAAGCAAGGGCCAGAGGTGGCAATTGGTCCTTGCTGCTGCTCCAGTATGTTGTTATGGAAGATCTCTGAGCCACAGCATCTCCATCAGGAAAATGGGGAGAAAGATGCTTCCTAGTGAGGAATCAGTACCATGTAAATGCCTCACATCTGGTCTGGCTTCCAGGTTAGCTGCCCTGGCAACAAGCTTCCAGTTTGCTAGTCCAGGAATGTAGGCTGACTGGAGGAATTATCACCAGGTCGTTCTCTTCAGCCTCCTTTAGAAGTCCAGTCTCACATTTTCAGCTGCCAAGTAGCTTCCCTGATAGCTCAGTTGGTAAAGAATCTGCCTGCAATACAGGAGACCCCAGTTCAATTCCTGGGTCAGGAAGATCCTCTGGAGAGGGATAGGCTACCCACTCCAGTGTTCTTGGGCTTCCCTTGTGGCTCAGCTGGTAAAGAATCTGCCCGCAATGAGGGAGACCTGGGTTCGATCCCTGGGTTGGGAAGATCCCTGGAGAAGAGAATGGCTACCCACTCCAGTGTTCTGGCCTGGAGAATTCCATGGACTGTATGGCTCATGCGGTTGCAAAGACTCGGACACGACTGAGCCACTCACTTTCACCCACATGTTCAGCTGCCAAGCTGATATTTTTACCCTGCTGTTCTGCAGTCACTTGGACTCAATGGATCTCAATGTTTCATTCATCTGTTTCATGCATTTCTCCCTTATACCAGTATGTGCCCTCAGTCTCCAGGCAGGAAGCCCGGTCTTCATTTTCTTTGCTTCCTCTTCTCACGTAGCTCCCCTATAGATTCACAGGAATGGCAGTAGTCATGTTGTGACTCCCATTGTCGCTCCCTTCCCCAGTCTCTTCCTGCCTGGACTGTTGCGTTGTTATCCCAGCTTACTCTCATCCCACCCCCTAACCTGGGCTTCCCACTTAGTCCTTTGATTGGACAATTTTGATGACGCTGCTGCTGCTGCTGCTGCTGCTAAGTCGCTTCAGTCGTGTCCGACTCTGTGCGACCCCATAGACAGCAGCCCACCAGGCTCCCCCGTCCCTGGGATTCTCCAGTCAAGAATACTGGAGTGGGTTGCCCTTTCCTTCTCCAATGCAGGAAAGTGAAAAGTCAAAGTGAAGTCGCTCAGTTGTGTCCGACTTTAAGCGACCTCATAGACTGCAGTCTACAAGCTCCTCTGTCCATGGGATTTTCCAGGTGAGAGTACTGGAGTGGGGTGCCATTGCCTTCTCTATGACGACATTTCTGCCTGGCTCCAAACCTCAAGTCTCTCCTATTGCCTGAAGGATAGATGCTCAGCCCTTTCAATCTGGTTCACAACCCTGTGTCCAACATTCAGTGTGACCTCTCACTGGCCCCCAGCAGGAAACCCATTTCACCTGTCCCTGGTTTTTTTGTTTGTTTGTTTTTTTTTTTTTTGGTTGTACACCTTGGCATGTGGGACCTTAGTCCTCTGGCCAGGGATCAAACCCACACCCCCTGCACTGTAGGCAGAGACTTAACCACTGGACCACGAGGAAAGTCCCTGTCCCTGTTTAGAATGTACATCTTTAGGTTTTGTGTCCACATCCTTTGCTCATCTATTTCCTTCAACCGAGATCTGCCCCCTCTGTATTTTCTTGAAATCCCACTGGTTTTTCAAGGTCTAACTCAAACACCACCTCCCTTCTGAAGTTTTCCCTGGTCATTCTCAGAAGGTCTCCCTTCCCCTTCAGCAGATCTATGCTTCTTCCTCACGCAAATACCATGTTTTTATTCTGTGGTGTGTTCCTGTTGAGAACTTATTCATCTTTGTCTTCATCACTGAGTGGTACCCTCCAGAGTGGAGGCTCCATCACTTTTCATTGAATGAATGATTGTGTCGTGAAGCCTGAGAAAGACAATGAAGGAAGGATGCTCCAAACCCAGGTCAAGACCTACCTCCAACCTAGGTAGGAGGAAGAAGTAGCCTTGATCAGGTCTTTGCAGACAAAGTGAAAAAGAGGCAATTATCTGGAGGGTTCACAAACCACCCTCTACCTCCTTTTGGTCTAGTTACATGAGTAACTCAACCTTTGGCAGCCGGAGGAACCTGTAGCATTATTGACATTCTTCATTGTAGAAATCAGCTTCTAGTCATGTGAATTGGACAGAGCTTTCCAAAGCAGGCTGGAGTGTGGGAAAGCCAAGCCGACAGTGATTGGGCTGAAAGGAAACAGATATCCTGGGCAAGATGCCTATAAATGCTGGATGCAACCAGAAAGAGGAAAGATTCTTGGTCTGGGACTCAGGAATGTCTGATCTAGAATTCCTTTTAGGAAGATTTTCATCTGATTCCTCTCATGGCTCCTTGCTTTACAAGATATACATACTATATTATCGAAATCTATAATCATGCATGTGTTCATTAGCATGGGTTTGAATGTTTCTGATGGAGAAGAATGAAAAGACTAGGCTGATCCTCCTGTTTATACAATATGTTTGAGGACAGGTGGAAAAACAAGTTATTATAAAAAGCTTGCCAGTTTGCAAGTTCCAGGAACAGAAATGCTTCCAAACAGTCTTAAATATACAAGCTTTCAAACCTGAGAGGATAAATCCATCCTCATCAAATAGTTATAAACAGCCCATTGCACACAAGGAATGAACAAATAGGAAAAAAATAGGGCACGATCAGGTGCTGAGGTTTTGAATAGTCAGGAATGAGACACTTTATTAAATGGTGTTTGAATTATACTCTCAAACCTCTTCTGAAATCTGAGCAACTGGATGATCTAAGTGATCAAGAGCTGTTGTGTCTCTGCTATATAGACTTTAACACATGGTGTTTATATAGTCTGTATACATACATTACAAAATAGAAAAGATGTTGGTCATCCAGTCTGTGAGAACATTTAGCCACATGTTTGATTCCTATCTAGGACACTGTCCAAACTGGCTAATAGAGATGTAGTGTTCTGTATCACAGAAACAACAGCAAAAATACTGAATGGCATCTCAGAGACACAGTATTTTAATTACTACTCTGATAGTTTTTTTAAAAAAAATCAGCATTTTGCCATACAAATCTCTTCATCTCTGTAACCTCCTCAATATAAAAGTCCATCGGGGAAGACTCACAAGAACTAATTCAAATACAAGGAAATATTTGTTTTTTAGGTTTTATTGAAGTATAATTGACTTATACTGTTACATTAATTTCTGCCGTACAGCAAAATGATTCAGTTACATATATATATGTGTGTGTGTGTGTGTGTGTGTGTGTGTATCCTTTCTCATATTCTTTCCCATTATAGTTTGTCTCAGGATATTGAATATAGTTCACTGTGCTGTATAGCCTATTGTTTATCCATTCTATATATAATAGTTTGCATCTGCAAATGGAAAAAGAAAATATTTTTAAAAACAAATGTGATTTCTTTTTGGCACTTTTCACATTAGAAAAAAAAATTTTTTAACCAGAGTACAATTCAGTTAGGAAGATAAACCTGCCGATTCTACTGCAAAATGTTTCTGCATTTTAAATCAAATAGAAATGATTATTTTGTTGATCTATCTCCTCTGCATCATTCATGTTGGAAAAATAATGTCACAGACATTTGTCTCTACACTAAAATAATCCATGACAAATTCATTTAGACTCTTTGATCTTGAAGTGATCCACATTGATCATGTAATTACCAAAATAATTAGGTAAAACTGCTGCAGCTTCTTTTTTCAGCTGGGCAGAGCTGATCTGCTTCTTGAAAAAGCAGTTCCGTTTACAGTGGATGCACAAGTAAGCCATGTTTCCCAGGCCAAAGAGCTTAATACTGCTACTGCTGCTAAGTCACTTCAGTCGTGTCCGACTCTGTGCGACCCCATAGACGACAGTCCACCAGGCTTCCCCGTCCCTGGGATTCTCCAGGCAAGAACACTGGAGTGGGTTGCCATTTCCTTCTCCAATGCATGAAAGTGAAGTCGTTCAGTCGTGTCTGACTCTTAGCGACCCCATGGACTGCAGCCTACCAGGCTCCTCCGCCCATGGGATTTTCCAGGCAAGAGTACTGGAGTGGGGTGCCATTGCCTTCTCCAAAAGAGCTTAATAACCGTAATGCAACTCACTCTATCGCTGCCTGCAATCGTGTTAGTTCTGAATAGAGTCAGATTTCGCCTACTGACCTTAGGAATCCCTGGGGATCACTCCCCGGCTTGTGAAGCCAAATTTTTCTGGGCTGCCTGCACTCCAGCATTTTCACTTGCTTTTATTCAGGCCACCATGATGTCAAATGATGACATTTGACATCAAAGATCCCAGATGCACCCAAGGATGCTGTTAAACCTACCCTGACTTGAACCCAATAGAGAGGCGCCCATGCAGCCAGCAAGTGACACGCTCCCCAGCTTTCCCAAAGTCTGTATTGAGTACAGGTTCAGTAAAAAAGTGAAGTGAAAGTGTCAGTCATTCAGTTGTGTCTGACTCTTTGCGACCTCATGGACTGTGGCCCCGCCAGGCTCTTCTGTCCATGGGCTTCTCCACACAAGAATACTGGAATAGGTTGCCATTCCCTTCTCCAGGATCCCAACCCAGCGATCAAACCTGGGTCTCCTGCATTGCAGGCAGATTCTTTACCATCTGAGCCACCAGGGAAGCCCACAGGTTCCATGCTAGTAGTGCTTGGATCACTACTCAGCTGGCAGCATTATCCTCATGGCCCCGTGAGGTCCAGCATTCAGCCCTGTGTCTTGGAGACACCACCACACAACAGTGACTCTTGGCGGATTCTATGATTGAGGTGAAGTGGCTCCTTCACTCAGGACCCAGACACGAGGGAGCCAGGCATACTCTGCATCACACTCCAAGCCTGTTACAGGTTTCATGGTTTCATAAAATATCCCTGGCACACAGTAAATGTGTGAACAAGGATACCAAGCTTGTAAGCTTATGAAATGTGTGTGTGTATCCACGTATGCGCTCAGTCGCATCCAACTCATTGTGATCCAACCCACCAGGCTCCTCTGTCTATGGTATTCTCCAGGCAAGAATGCTGGAATGGGTTGCCATTTCCTACTCCAGGGAATCTTCTTGACCCAAGTATCAAACCCACATCTTATACATCTCCTGCACTGGCAGACCGATTCTTTATCATTGCACCACCTGAGAAATCTTGGAGTTTATCAAATAGGCGATGGAGACCCATGGAAGGAATTTGCGTAGAAGAGTCATATAGGAAATTAGAAATAGGCTTACTCTGGCTGTGGGTGGAGTAAGCTTGATGGCACAAAAGGGCAGAAAGTTAGATGGGCAACCAGGAATCTTTTCCACCTTGCACCACACTCCTTGCTGACCTTGGACTTTGAATCTCTTCCCCTTTGATCTGGGTTCTTTCCTGGGAGGCCCCTAACTTTTTCTCCTATGATTAGATGCTGGAATAACAGAATCTAAAACGTAGAATCTCATTCTTCAAAGGTTGGGTGGCTTAGATACTTTCCTTCATAAATTTTATGAATCTTAGGGAATATTATCATATTTCAACATTATCTACATTATATTTATAAAGAATGAGTAATGTGCTATTCTTGGTCATTTGCTTTCTTTGGAAAACATATTAAAGATGAAAATGAATTAGGTAATTCAACAATGAGTAATGCTGTTGAAGTGTATGTGCAACCCAGATGTCAAATCTTTTCACTCAGTGAAAAATATCATGATGTTCTGATGTATGTCTTATACCTTCAATATACAAGTGTACACTTATCTTTCAGGTTATTTCACATAGTATTTTGTCTTAAGGGTAGCTTTGTCCACCCCCTAGATACAGTTAGGAGATAACTGTGTTTCATGAAAAATAAACAGTGATGTCATTTTCCAGATTGTGGGTTTATCAGCATTTAATTTCCCTGGATGACTGTTTATTCATCTTTAGGATGGAGTTACAGCTGCTCCAGCTTTCAAATCTACAATCTGAAAACATCATCATAGATTTAAAAAACCTTTTGTTTTCTAAACCTGATAGCATCACATAAACTTCATGATAGATTTTACACGTCAGCATTATTGAAACATAATTTTGGCTCAAGGAAATGAAAATATCATTTTGCAAGGATCTGCTATACAAAAATACTAAATTCACTGTATTGTAGAAATTAACACAACACTGTAAATCAACTACACTTCAGTAAAATAAACTACAAAGGAAGCAAGACCAAATACTAAACAATTCTTTAGTAACAATAATAGTATTATTATTAGAAGCAGAGGTAGTATAGTTTTGTTCTCTGGATAATTGATCTCATTAGTCTGATGACATCCTATTTTTCGGAACTAGCTCAACACTTTCTTTAACCACATTACCCAGAATTTCATTTTCTTTTCCTTTCACCTCTCCTCCTAGATTTGGATGGTCTCAAAGATATTCTAAGTAATCTTTACAAAGCCTGGGAAGATGATTTATCTGTGTGGTTTTCACTAAAATCTATTGGAGTGATCAACACAGGCTGAAGTATAGCACATCTTTCAGAATGCTTTCTCCTAGACTCCATTTGCCTAAGGAAAGGAGGTGTTGGTTACATCTGGCCAGCTGTTAGTCTAGTGGGAAGTCAAGGTCCATTGGGCAGGGCTGGAGTATAGCAAATGGCTCTAGCGGTGAGCTGTTTGCAGCTTCAAAGAGCAGCTGGGCTGGGACTTCCCTGGTGGTGTGGTGACTAAGACTCCTTGCTCCCAATGCAGGGGGCCCAGGTTCCATGCTTGGCCGGGGAACCAGATCCTGCGTGCCACAACTAAAGACCCGGCACAGCCAAACAAATAAAAGAACAGCTGGGCTGAGCCACTGTTTCTATGGGAGTGCGGTTCACTTATTGCCTGGAAATGAGACGATTTGGGAAAAGTGACCCATAAAATTATTGCTCTGACCAAAAGTATACTTTTAACAAGATTGAGAAATAGAGTTGAAAAATAGAAAAAACAAAACAAGGAAAATAACCACTTCCTCACATTATACTTCACTGTGTTGGATGAAAGTGAGTGCTGGGTGTCATGGATTCCATAAAGCAAGTTGCATTGTGTTCACAGAAAATTAGTCAGAATCAAAGAAATATGCTCTTCTTCTTTCTCTGCCGATTGCTTCTGAGTATTGCCCCAGACCTTGCCTCAAAAATAGCAACAACGGGAACTTCCCTGGTGGTCCAGTGGCTAAGACTTGGTGCTCCCAATGCAGGGGGCCTAGGTTCAATGCCCGGTAAGGTAACTAGATCCCACGTGCTGCAACTAAGACCCTGCTGCTGCCGCTAAGTGCTTCAGTCGTGTCCGACTCTGTGCGACCCCACAGACAGAAGCCCATCAGGCTCCTCTGTCCCTGGGATTCTCCAGGCAAGAACACTGGAGTGGGGTGCCATTTCCTTCTCCAATGCATGAAAGTGAAAAGTGAAAGTGAAGTCGCTCAGCGGTGTCTTGGTGACTCTTAGTGACCCTATGGACTATAGCCCACCAGGCTCCTCCATCCATGGGATTTTCCAGGCAAGAGTACTGGAGTGGGGTGCCATTGCCTTCTCCGAACTAAGACCCGGCACAGTCAAATAAATAAATAAATAAAAATAAATATTAAAACAACAACAAACCCAACCCAAACTCTTTTCTTTTCCTGATAGTTTTATTGAAATAGAATTGGTCTACAGGGCTTCCCTGGTGGCTCAGTGGTAGAGCCAATGCAGGGGATGCAGGTTTGATCCCTGGGTCAGGAAGATTCTCTTGGAGAAGGAACTGGCAGCCCACTTCAGTGTTCTTGCCTGGAGAATGCTGTGGACAGAGGAGCCTGGAGGGCTACAATTCATGGGACCACAAAAGTGTCAGAGGTGTCTTAGTGACTAACCAACAACATCAACAATTGACCTACCACACTGTCTTAGTGACATGTGTCAATGCATGAAAGTGAAAAGTGAATTTAAGGTGGACAGCATAATGATCTGACTTACACACAACATGAAATGATGACCCTAGTAAGTTTAGTGACCATCCATTATCTCATATAGATACAAAATAAAAGAAAAAGAAAAACTCGTCTTCCTTGTAATGAGAAGTCTTAGGATTTATTCTCAATTTTCATATAAACTATACAGCAACTTTCAGGTCTTCATTATATGTATCATATTGTACATTATATCCTAGTGTTTCCTTATTTCATAACTTTGTACATTTTGACCACTTTCATCCACTTCCTCCTTCTCCCCCAACACCAGCTCAGAAAACCACACATCTGATCTCTTTTTCTGAGAGTGTTTTTGAAGCATAATTGACCTACCTCGCTGTGTCTGTTCTTGGTGCACAGCATTGTGATTTGATATTTGATGGCATCACTCACTTGATGGACATGAGTTTGAGTAGGCTCCCGGCGTTGGTGATGGACAGGGAAGCCTGGTGTGCACACCTGGTGTGCTGTCACAAAGACTTGGGCACAACTGAGCATCTGAACTGAACTAATATGCTACATGATGATCACCACAATACGTCTAGTTACCCTCCTGCACTGAGGCAGGTTCTTTACTGTCTGAGCCACCAGGGAAGCCCCAACATATTATACAAAGATTAATTACATAGTGATTGGTTATATTTCCCATGGTGTAGATTTCATCCCCCCACTGGTTCATTTTACAACTGGAAGTTCCTACCTCTTAATCCCAAAATTCTCTTAATAGCCAAGAGCCAGATTTTTGTGAGGCTGTCCTTTAATATAGGACATGAAAGTAAAACTGCTAGTCAGTCATGTCTGACTCTTTGTGACTCCATGAACTGTAGCCCTTTAGGCTCCTCTATCCATGGAATTCTCCAGGCAAGAGTACTGAAGTGGGTTCCCATTACCTTCTCCATGGGATCTTCCCAACTCAAGGATCAAACCCGGCTCTCCCACATTGCAGAGCACATAATAGGCATTCAATAAATGCAAAGAATCCTAAAAACTTGATTTAGCATCACGAACTAGGATGCAAACTAAGCATATCTGCTCATCTGTTTTCAAAAAAGTGGCTCCGTTCACCAGACTGATATTTTAAAGATCCTTGTCTCTGCTTGTATCTCCTTGTATCTGCAGTGAGGGGTTTGAATTTCCCTTTACACCCAACAGTCAGAGAGCTGTGAGCACGTGTGTTCTACCCAGGCTAAAAACACTGTGCTCAGTTCCAGGTGCCTTCTTGTCTCAATGGTCCCATACGATGGTCTGATGGTTTCCTGATTGTAGCCACAAGCTGAATTTGTCCCTGTGAGGTTGCTTGGTTGAAATTGATAGTATGGTTCTCCCCTACTCTGTGTTGACTCTTCTCTGCTCACAGAGAGACACACTGAATTCAGAAATTGGCTTTTTGGGGCATTGACTTACCAAAGTATCAGTTTGTTCCTGATGTGAAAGTCAGCATCAGAGATGTGAACAGGATGAGGTCAGTGACCTTGAACATCCTGAAGCCTTTTATTTTTCAGCTGTGCTCACACAGGGGAAAAGCCTGGCTTCAGAAGTCCTGTGCCCTTTGGAACAGGTTGAGCAATGTTACCAACAGTCTTTTTTTTTTTTTTTTTTTGAGCCCTTGGTCTTCTTTGAAACATTTATACCCTGTACCACCACCCCCCCCCCACCCAACCCCATAAGGAATTGGACTTCCCTGGTGGCTCAGCAGTAAAGAATCTGCCTGCCAATGCAGGAGACACAGGAGACTTGGATTTGATCCCTGGGTGGGGAAGATCCCCTGGAGAAGGAAATGGCTACCTGCCCCAGTGTTCTCACCTGGAGAATCCCATGGACAGAGGAGCCTGGTGGGCTACTGTCTGTGGGGTCGAAAAGAGTCAGATGTGACTTAGCGACCGAGCACAAAGTCATGCCACAAGGAATGCATGCAGTCATATACTTGGACAAGTTTTGGCACTTCCTTTTCTGAGTTATTTTTCAAAGCAGAAGGCGAGCAATGATCAAAGAGCCCTTTAATGGATGTAGTGTGTGTTGTTTGTAACAGCACAGACATGCTTATTTTCTTCAACCTCTGGCCTTTCAGTCCTAGGGGTGAGATGATTAGATTGATAAAAGGCAGAGACCTACTTTCTGAATACAGTCATTCCCCATTTTACAGAAGAATTGTTTTTCCAAAAGTACATTTGTTAGTATTTATTTGAAATGTTGAATTCTTAGCCCGGAGAGAAGATATTGAAAATTATGGTTAGGTTTCTAGGCTAGTTCAGACAGCTATGCTCAGTCTGTGTCATGAGCATATGTTGGAATTATTAGTACCACTGGTGGGACTCAGACAGGAAGCCAGTGCTGCCTCATCATGGGGACAGCCCGAGGTGAAAATCTCTGAACTCATATATAGCATCCCTTCCTGATTCCTCATTCATCTTCTCCTGCCCACTTCTCTGGGCTCTGATGTCCACATACTTTCTTGAGTCTCACTTCTAGTCTTTCCATTAGGCTTTCTTCCCCCAATATATTCCTTGTTCCAATTGTATTACCTTCTTTATTTTCCAAATAAAGCTATCATTTCCTTAGTTCTGCTGATCAATCCTGATACGAGTAGGAAAGCCATCTGATTGAATTAACTGTAATTGTATGTTTGTATGGGATTGATAACCCTATAGCCCTTTCGCACTATTGCATTAAAAAGGAAAATGTCTCACAGATGGCCAGCAGTCACATGAAAAGATGCTCAACACTGCTAATCAACAGATGAATGCAAACTAAAACTGCAATGAGATATCATCTCACACTGGTCAGAATGGCCATCATCAAAAAGCTTGCATATAATAAATACTGGAGAGGGTGTGGAGAAAAGGGAACCCTCTTACACTGTTGGTGGGAATTAAATTGGTACAGCCACTATGGAGAATAGTATGGAGGTTCCTTAAAAAGCTAAAAGTAGAGTTACCCTTTGATTTAGCAACCCCACTCCTAGGCATATGTCTGGAAAAGAAAACTCTAGTTCAAAAAGAACCCCAAAGTTTATATCAGCACCATTTACAATGGCCAAGACATGGAAGCAACCTAAGTGTCCACTGAAAGATGAATGAGTAAAGATGTGGCAATACATATATGATGGGCTATTACCAGGCCATAAAAAAGAATGAGATCATGCCATCTGCAGCAACATAGACAGGTCTAGAGACTATCGTATTGAGTGAATTAAGTCAGAGAAATACACAAATTATATGATATCATTTATATGTGGAATCTAAAAAAAACCACAAACGAGCTCATTTACAAAACAGAAACAGCCTTACAGACACACAAACAAATATGGTTACAAAGAGGAGAATGGAGGAGGAGGGATAAACTAAGGGTTTGTGATTAGCAGATACACCCAACCATATTTAAAATAGATAAACAACAAAGATTTCCTGTATTGCACAAAGAAATATATTCAATATCTTGTAATAACTTAATGGAAAAAATATATATATATGTATAACTGAATCACTTCGCTGTACCCCTGAAACTAACATAACATTGTAAATCAAGTACATTTTGATTAAAAAAAACAGAATGTCTTGTAAATCAAATCAAATACAAGGTGTTGTATTTACTTCAGTTTGATTTTCACTTATTTTTTACAAGCAAGGTACTGATGCAGACCATGAAAATAAAAGTGTGAATTAAAAATGGTGCTTATCATCTTACTGGGAGACAAATATATAAATGCCAATAAACATGATACAAAATGTTATGAATTTCTAAAGAGAATTTTATGAAAATATCAAATCTTATACCTAACTGGAGTGACGCAGATAAACTGATAATGATAATATTGAAAAACAAGGGACTTCCCTGGTGGTCCAGTGACTAAGACTCCACGTTCCTGAGGCAGGGGGCCCAGGGTTTGATCCCTAGTCGGGGAACTAGAGGGGCTTCCCCTGTGGCTCAAACAGTAAAGAATCTGCCTGCAGTGCAGGAGACCTGGGTTCGATCCCTGGGTCAGAAAGATCCCCTGATGAAGGGAATGGCAAGCATCCGGTGTTTTTGCCTGGAGAATTCCATGGACAGAGGAGCCTGGTAGGCTACAGTCCATGGGGTCACAAAGAGTTGGGCACAAGTTAGCAGCTAACACTTTCACTTTCCCTGGTGGCTCAGCAGAAAAGATTCCACCTGCCAATGCAGGAGCCACAGGAGAGGAGGGTTCAATCCCTGGGTCGGGAAGATCCCCTGGAGGAGGGCATGACAGTCTACTCCAGTATTCTTGCCTGGGAAATCCCATGAACGGAGGAGACTAGCAGACTTTGCAATCCATTGGGGTTCCAAAGAGTCGGACATGACTTAGTGACTAAACAACAACAAAACAACATCCTAAGTGCATTCTTATAAGTGATTTCACCAGTCTCAGATAGTTTAAATGTTAAAATTGAAGAAGTTTCTAGAAGCCACGTCGATCAAGTTACCATATCCAAAGCTAGATGTCAGGGGGACTTCCTTGGTGGTCCAGTGGTTAAGATTCTGCACTTCCACAATAGGGGGCACAGGTTCGACCCCTGGTTGAAGAACTAGGATCCCATTTGCCAGGTAGTGAAGCCAATAAATGAATGAATGAATCAATCAGTGAATAAATAAAGTTGTCAAAATCAGGTGTCAGGGAGCAGAGCTTCAACTAAATCATCATGAGATAGAGATTTCTATTTTTAATCTATTCATGAACCACAGGCATCTGTCTTCACCGTATACACATTCCTTCAATTCTGTTTCTCTCTCTGTACATGTAATGGTTACCTAAGAAATGAGCAGCTCTTGGATGGCGGGTTGTGAAGTAAAGACCAAAAAAAGGGAGGAAACCAAGAAAGGAACTGCCATTTACTGAGCACCTGCTGTGCTCCAAGTATTCTGACCTAAGGGCTGAAAATGCCCTTATTTCTGACCTTTCTTACAGATCTGCAGAGACAGCAAAGACAACAAAATCAAGGCTTGCCCAGGGCAAGTGACTCGCCAAGCCAAAGTAGATTGAGAAAGACAGACTATCTCTGTGAAATCATACTGGTTCCCTCCTTGCTTTTTTCCCTCAAAAAAAAAAAAAAAAAAAAAAAGGAGAAAAACAGGGAACTATATTCAATATCCTATGATAAACCATAATGGAAAAAAATACTTTAAAATGTATACAGGTATATAACTGAGTCACTTTGCTATACAGCAGAGATTGGCACAATGTTGTGAAAAACTAAATTTCAATTTTAATAAATAAATTTTGAAAGAAAAGTTTTAATTAGATCCACTCAGAAGTTTAGCTTCCCAAGTGGCTCAGTGGTAAAGAACCCACCTGCCAATGCAGGAGATGTAGAGACCCGGGTTTGATCCCTGGGTTGGGAAGTTGCCCTGAAGAAGGTAATGGCAACCCAGTCCAGTATTCTTGCCTGGAGAATTCCATGGACAGAGGAGCCTGGCAGGATACAGTCCATGGGGCTGCAAAGAGCCAGACAAGACTGAGTGGCTGAGCACACATGCACGAACCGAGAAGTTTAATTCCTTGGGTTTTTTGCTCAGATGTCTTTAGCATTTTTTATAGGTCTGCCCTCCTCTCCTGACGTTCTACCATCCCAGTCTTGCTGTAAGGCTTGAGCATCTTATCAGTTTTGTTTTGTTTTTTAAGATACAGATTGTCCCCTCAGTGATGCTGTTCCAGCAGGCGTCCCTGGAGAATGCACTTTGATAAGAATGTTTGATGTGACCGGCCTTGTTGCCTGGCTGCGTTCCATCATCTCCTTCACATGCATTTCCTTACCTGGATGTGCCTTAGATCCGTCTTCTCTCACTGATGTTACTAACATACAATTATTTTCTTGTTATTAAAATCATAATCACGCTTTTGGTTGCTATTTATTCCTGGAAATTGCATATTAAGGTAATTATTTTTATCTTGCCGACATTAACAGCTCATAAATTTTACAGTCATAAATATTAACCCCTTAGCTGCCTGCCTCTAGCTCCTTGGTGAAGAGAGAAGTGAGTTTTTTTCCCCCTAACAGTTAGAGGAATGCAGAAGGGAGGATGGATAAAGCTTGCAACAGCTTCTGAGGTGACAGGTACCAAAAAGCCAATAGGGATAGCAGAGGGGGTTTGCAGGCAGCACAGAGGAGCTCACTTCCTCATAGCTCGGTTGATAAAGAATCCCCCCTGCAATTCAGGAGACCCCAGTTCGATTCCTGGACTGGGAAGGTCCCCTGGAGAAGGGATAGGCTATCCACTCCAGTATTCTTGGGCTTTCCTGATGTCTCAGCTGGTAAAGAATCTGCTTGCCATGCAGGAGATCTAGGTTCTATCCCTGGGTTGGGACGATACCCTGGAAAAGGAAAAAGCTACCCACTCAGTATTCTGGCCTGGAGAATTCCATGGACTGTATAGTCCATGGGATCACAAAGAGTCAGACACAACTGAGTGACTTTCACTCACTCAGAAGGCCTCACTGAAGTCAGAAAGGACCACCTATCCTGGAAGCTCTATTTCTTCCCGCCCCACAGAGCATCCTCAGAGTAGTGACTCTGATCTTGGCTCCACTGGAATGCGGGCTGCTCTATAAACATTTCCCACTTCCTAATTAACCATAAAGTGGGTCTCAAAAAATGAGTACAACGCAGACATTGCACCAACCACAGAGGGGAAGTTATTCTTTTTGAAAGCAACCTTGAGATTCATTGTAGGGTGATGAAGCTTTCTTTATGTTGGAGCTTTATGAATTCATGTTTCTATGATGAATCATTAAAAGGTAGAAAAGTAAGTTGAGTGGTGAGTAATGTCCATCACAGGCAGGGAAAGACACTGTAACTGCAGCCTCCAACACGTGTGGACCAGACTGATCTTGCGTTTTGGTTAAGACCAGAATCACGCATGCGGCTCCCGGGGGCTCCTCCTGCATCCTTCTCAGCCTCATCTTTCACCCATCACTATCCTGATTTCCGTTGTAGACACTGTGGTACCCAAATATTTTGGTCTTAGGACCTCTTTCCTTCAATCATCCTTAAAAATGATTGAAGAACCTTTGTTTATTCGTGCATACTTATTGATATGTACTACGTTCAGAATTACAACTGAGAAGTTTTTCAGATATTTGTTTTTAATTCACTTTAAAATAGTAAATTCCATACCATGTGAATGTAAACATTTTTTAAATTTATGTTTAACTGGAGGTTAATGAACGTGAATATTTTTATGAAAGTTGCCTATATTTCCAAAATAAGAATAATTTAGGGTAAAGGGTGTTACTGCAATTCTATTTAATGCCCAGCTTAAGAGGGTGAATTCTTATGTAGGTTCCTGCTTCCCACTTAGAAACTGAAGGTGAAACCTCATAGATCATGTAGCTTCCAGAAACTTCCACTGTATGCAAAAGGCAAATTAGTCCATGGGGTCGCTAAGAGTCAGACACGACTGAGTGACTTTACTTTCACTTTTCACTTTCATGCATACGAGAAGGAAATGGCAACCCACTCCAGTATTCTTGCCTGGGAAATGCTATGAACAGGGGAGCTTGGGGAGTCAGTCCATAGCGTCACAAAAATGTTGGACATGACTCAGCAACTAACAACAACAACATGACTAGGAAAATTGTTTTGATCTCATGGGCCTCCTGGAAGAGGCATAAGGACCTCCTGGAGTCCTGGACCCCACTTTAGAAATAGACTCATGGGCCTTCACGGGGTTGGAAGTAAGCCTGTAGGGATGGATAATGAGAAATACAGTTGGAAGTTGAAGTTGAGGATACACCATATCCTATTTCAACAATTCTTATCCAATGAAGGGACTGAGCATTCTTGCTGAGAAGCAGACAATAAATACTCAAGGACATTCCAAAGCCCACTCTGAATTTTTCCTGTTTATTTCCCAAGGGTCTTTTCCAAACATCATTTCATTTCCTCTGCACCATAACTTGATGAGAAAACCAGGACCTTATTCTCCTTTTCCTCTCAAGGAAACAGAGATGTTTAATGACTTGCTCAAGATTCCCCCAGTTCCTTTAAAGGACCCCTGAACCCACACTTCAGATTCCCCAAGTCCTCC
Source organism: Tragelaphus eurycerus (assembly GCA_935064755.1). Classification (NCBI taxonomy): domain Eukaryota; kingdom Metazoa; phylum Chordata; class Mammalia; order Artiodactyla; family Bovidae; genus Tragelaphus; species Tragelaphus eurycerus. The sequence continues at coordinate 24,718,651 of CAKXYN010000023.1, forward strand.
CCCTACTCTGGCCATCTCCTCTCACTGTGAGGTCAACCCGGGCACTCAGGGGCCAGGTTCACAGGGTGATGGAAAGTGTGGGCAGAAGGTGATGGAAACCAGATGTATACGCTCACTTCTGTGACAGTGACTCATGTATGCACCTACGTATTCCCTTTCCTGAGTCTCTAGGAAAGAAAAATAGTCAATATTATTTTTATCCACAGAGAGGATCAGCTGTATCCTTTGGCCATTACCAAGGAAGTCCGTGTGTTCTCACTGGGAAGAAAACACCATTCACTATTAGACCTAGGAGAGTAGATGAAGCCAAACGCTACCCACAAGTCAAGTTCTTAAACTTTTTAAATATTCAGAGGACGTTAGGGGCACTTTGCAAGGTTCAGCGGACTTGGACGGATCAGGAGGAGGCTGTGGGCTGAGTGCTGACAGCTGGCTCCTCTCTGGTCTCTGCAGGCATGTCTGTCACACTTCATCCAGTGCTCTTTAAGTAACTGCTTTTGTCCCAGACCTGCGGAGAGGAAGACCAGGTTTCTTGAGTATGTGCTAAGCCTGCTTTTGTTTCACAGACTGCAATATTTTTTAACACTTAATGCTGAGCGTGACTTAGACTCTTATTCTTTCTTCTAAAGATTGGGTCTACAAAGGGTGACCAGATTCTAATCTACAAAGGGTGACCAGTAATCATTCTAACAATAGCTGTTTTGTTTTTAAGTGTGGTAATGTGCTGACTCACTGGAAAAGGCCCTGATGCTGGGAAAGCTGGAAGGCAAAAGGAGAAGGGGCGGCAGATGATGAGATGGTTAGATAGCATCACCGACTCAATGGACAGGAATCTGAGCAAACTCCAGGAGATAGTGAAGGACAGAAGAGCCTGGCACACTGCAGTCCATGGGTTCACAAAGAGTCAGACACAGCTTGGTGACTGAACAACAGTATGCACATAACATAAAATTTAGTATCTTAATTATCTTTAAGTTCAGGAGTGATACATCCTTTTGCATTGCTGTGCAGTCAACCCTGAGGACCCTTTTCATCTGCCCATTGAACTTCAACTCCCTGTTTCTCCCTCCCCCAGTTCCTGGCAACCACCATTCTACCACTTTCCTTCTCTAGGAATCTGACTACTCTAAGGACCTCACAAAAGTGTAATCACACAGTATCCATCCTTTCGTGTCTGGCTTGTTTCATTTAGTGTAATGTCCTCAAGGTTCATTCATGCTGGAACTTGTGTCAGAATTTCATTCCTTTTTAAGGCTGAATAGTATTCCCTTCTGTGTATGGACCACATTTTGTTTATCTATTCATGCATTGAGGGACATTTGGGTTGCTTCCACTTTTTGACTATTGTACACAAGCCTGCTCTGAACATGGATGTGCAAATACTTCTTCAAGACATCGCTTTCAGTTCTTCTGAGTTGATAATAGCTTTTAAAGTAGTGGGCTTCCCAGGTGGCGAGGTAAAGAATCTGCTTGCTAATTCAGACGCAAGAGAAGTGGGTTCGATCCCTGAGTCCAGAAGATCCCCTGAAACAGGAAATGACAACCTGCTCTAGTATTCTTGCCTAGGAAATTCCTACAGTCCATGGGGTCACAAGGACTTGGACCTGACTGAGCGGCTAAGCACACTTACATATCTGTAAGGCCGAGGCCCAGGAGGCCCTGGTAGACCCAAGGGTCACAGCCTTCCTCTAGCATGACTTTGGCATGGCCTGGTCTTCCAAGGTGACTTCCACATGGCAAGCCTGTGACAGATGCTCTGTTTTAAATGAAGCCTGTTTGGAGAGTTCCATTGGCTGGACATTATGTTTCATGTGGCTTTACCTTGTGAAATTTCTTCCTAATGGAGCAACTATTATGGCTGATAGGATTGAAAAACAACATGGCCTAGAAATTTTGTAGCCATAAAATTTTTTTCTGGCCCCTATAAAAAGATAATAATAAAACTTATTTCTGTGGTCTTTTCATTGACAAATTCAAATTCTGTTCTATGGCTGTGACCTGTAGCACATTCTAAATGAAAGTGAAATCCCTCAGTCGTGTCTGACACTTTGCGATCCCATGGACTATACAGTCCATGGAATTCTTCAGGCCAGAATACTGGAGTGAGTGGTCTTTCCCTTGTCCAGGAGCACATTTTAAAATGGGCTATAATTTATATTCTAGAAAAGGGATAATTGGAATTATTAGTCAAATGCTTGTGGGAGTACGTAAATAATTTTACTGAGTTTTCTGATTTTGATTTTGAAATAGCCTAAGTCTTTACTTGGCCACAATGTGCCTGCAATGCAGGAGATCTGCGTTCAATCCCTGGGTTGGGAAGATCCCCTGGAGAAGGGGATCGTCAACCCACTCCAATATTCTTGCCTGGAAAATCCCATGGGCAGAGGAACCTGGCAAGCTACAGTCCGTGGGGTCACAGAGAACCAGACACAACTGAGTGACTAACACACTTACTTGACCACAGTCTCAAACTCCTCCCCCATTCTAGGCCACATTGCTTTCATTATTTTTATGTCCCTATGCGTTCATACAACTCTTTCGTAGTCTCTTTCTGGAAACATCTCTTATACATTCAAATGTGGCTTGCATGTGTTTTCTCTTATTTGCAACTTATTTGTGTTCTCTTATCTGCTCGTTGAAAGTGTTAACAAGAGATCCCTTTGTGTCTCTCATGAAGTATCTACCTTTTCTTTTTTTAAATTTCGATTGGAGAATCGTTGCTTTCCAACGTTCTATTAGCTTCTGCCGTACAACTTATGAATACATATACCCCCTCTTTTTCAGATTTCCTTCCCATTTGGGTCACCAGAGAACCCTGAGTCGAGTTCTCTGTCTCTACAGTAGGTTCCCATTAGTCATCCAGTTTATACACAGTAGTATACATCTGTCAATCCCAATCTCCCAGCTCATCCCACCCCCTTCTTTCCCTCTTGGTATCCATAGTTCTCAACCTTGTTTTCTTACAGCAACTTTCTCCTTAACCCACTGTGTCTTGGCAATGGGGCAGTTTCTAGAAAGGAGAGAACTCTTACTATCATGCTCAGAATGGGGATGCGTTACCATTAGATGTTGAATTACTTCTAATCTATGTTTTCTTCTCTTTTTTGCTCACCTCCCTGTTTTGCTGCCTCTCGGAACATGGCACGGGACCTGCCCATCATCTGGAAAAATGTTATCTCTGGGCGTGTGACATGGACAATGTGGGTGAGTCATGAAATTAATGTTTAAGCTGTTGATTTCTGTGTTTGGAGAAGAAGAAAGTTGCCAAATGAAATTGCTTGCTGGGAAAATATCTTTAGCATCCTGGTGCCCACATGCGTGCACCCTCTGCGCCTTCATGTTTTGCTCTTGGTTTTCTTTATTTCTGAAAAGAAGAGTTTTGTACGATTTTGAAGAATAGTTCTTTATAACAAAGTAGTTTGAAAATATCCCAAACAATTTGAAATGGAATTTTCTAAGGCTCTTGTTTGGTTGTTTCTATAAGTTATACACCATGGATATTCACAATTACCATTTGTGGCAGATATGTGTGTTGGCTTTTGTGATGCTGGCATTGTTTCTAATATAAAGCCATTGGACATGGTACACTGTGGATGTATTTATATTCAATGCATCGTGAATTTGACATGAAATCTTCTCACTTTAATTGGTCCCACTTTAATTGGTCCTCAAGGTAGCAAGATTCAAAATATCAAACTTTGTTCTTCCAGAGCTGGGCAGTACGGATGTACTGGGCACCCAGCTATTCCACCTGTGGGACCAGAGAGGGGAGAAAGGATTGATGTCTGCTGGTGGATTTCTTGTTGTAGAATGGAGACCAGATGACAGGCAGGTTTTGAATACAAAAAGTAGAGTTTTAGTTACATTTCTTTCTAGTTATCAAGCATGTGGGAAATAAGAGTCCTCCCCCCAAAAAAAGGCTTTGATTAGCATGATATTGTAGGAGTGGCTGGTTCAATAGTGTCTGTCCATTTTTAATTTCTTTAATTGGAGGATAATTGCTTTATAATATTATGTTGATTTCTGCCATACATGAACATGAATCAGCCATAGATATACATATGTCCCCTCCCTCCTGAACCTCCCTGCCACCCCCCAACCCATCCTACCCCGTTAGTTTGTCACAGAGCACTGGATTTGAGCTCCCTGCGTCATACAGCTCATTCCCCCTGGCTATCTGTTTTATGTATTGTTATGTATACGTTTCAGTGCTACTCTCTCAGTTCATCCCACGCTCTCCTTCCCTCACTGTGTCCACAATCTGTTCTCTATGTCTGCATCTCCATCGCTGCCCTGCAAATAGGTTTATCAGTACCATCTTTGTAGATTCCATATATGTGCATTAATATACGATATTTGTCTTTCTCTGTCTGACTTACTTCACTTTATATAATAAGCTCTAGGATCATTCACCTTATTAGAACTTCTATCCTATTTAAAAAAAAAAAAAGTCTTTAGCATGGCTGGTTTCCGGAAATAAAAAAGAAATCCTTTGGGGTATTCTTCTGTAAGAAAATCATTGTCTTGATTATCCATTCCACTTTCACCCTGGGTCTCCCTCCTCATAAATTCCAAATAAATTTCACACTGTTGTCTTAGCCAGTTGAGATGGCAGGATTTCACTTGCTGGGAGCAAATGCATGTTACTGTTACAAATACATAATGCCATCTGTTATTTCTGGAATCTCTAAAACTATATATTGAATGTTAGCATGAAATTTGGCATGGATGTTTGTAAAATTTTCTATTCTGGTGTAAGTAATTTGGGAATCTTAATCTTAGATGATTTGGTTGCCCGTAAATATCCTTAGGACTACGTATCATTTGAGTTTACTCTGTTGAGCTATGAGTTGTTGATTTGATGCAATTACCGCTAATCAGCAGTTTTGCCTTTTGGGTTATGCTATGATTTTTCAGTTCCACATCTCAAGTCCCCTTTTGGGATTCACACTGTGTGTTTTCCTCTGTGTATGTCTGTAGGTCTTTCCATTATCCTTCTCGTTAACGAGCAGTCCTCAACCTGGCACCCAGGGATCAGTTTTATGGGGAAGACAATTTTCCCACAGACCAGGAGTGGGGGATGGTGTAGGGATGATTCAAGCAAATTGCATTTATTGTGTACTTTATTTTTATTATTATTACATCTCCTCCACCTCAGATCATCAGACGTCAGATCCCAAAGGTTGGGGACCCCTAATGTAAATGATAACTTGCTGGACAACCATCCTTAAAATCTCACTTTCTCTTCTAGTAATAATCAGTAACTAGAACCTACTTCTTTTAAGTTAATCATGTGCCAAATATTGTGCATTCTTCTTTCTTCTAGGACTCAGAAAGTTTGGAAGATAGCACTGTTTGTGAGATGTTCAGGGAATCTTCTGAAATCTCTGCTCCTAGAAGCAGCAAAGTACAAGCCAGAGTGTTTGCCTGTTTTTTTACCCTCGACTCCATTCCAGAGCATGTGTATCCTATCGGTTTCTCCTTTTCTTTCACTTTCTAAGGTTCCCTTCTACTCTATTTAGGAATCTTTTGATGTGTGTGTGTCATTTGGGCTTTTTAAATTTGTTTTTGTTTCATTTACAGAGAGGGGACAGGCTGGGTCTGCAGCCTAAAGATTTGGTCGATCTGGGATCACTTTCTTAAAAAAAGGAAAAAAAAAGCTAATGGGCTTGTCACTCGACATGGTATCTTTTCTGGGATGTTCATGATCAGATATCATCAGCAGCCTCATTTTTGGCATCACCTTCATCACTTCCTCTTTCCCAGGTGCTGGGAGATGGACTACACATGTGTCTATTTAATCTTCATAACCTCATGATAGGAACTTACCTATCATCTGATTTTACGGATGAGTAAACTGAGGTACAACTTACCTGCTAAAAGCCACCAGGGTCCTAGTCATAAACTGGTCTTGTTTAGACATATTTCCTTTTAACCATTTTAATATACTTTTTGACTCTCCTGTACCTTCAAAAACAGAATTTTGGTGCATCTCAGATGATATTTTGTCACATACAACTAAATTTGTCTTTCATCTGGAGGTTATATAAAGCTCTTTCATTGTGTAGGGGGAAGGGGGATTAGAAAGGGTTATAGTAAAAAAAAAAAAAAAAAGTGTCAATCAGTAGGGTGATTTGCCCTATGAAAGAGATTTCTGTTTCTAGAGAAGTTGCTATCCTCAACAGTATAATATTTTGGTAGAACTAATAGTGGTTTTGCAGGAAAAAATATCAGACAGAAACTAAATTTTTTTCCCAATTCATATAAAGCCTTGTACCTACAAATTCCATTTAGATTTTCAACTCTTGCTTTTGAGGGTTATTGAGCTTCTTAATCTAATCATGAATATTTCTCTAATAGCTAATTTTCTGCTTTATTAGTCAGGGTAATAAGGCCCTTCTCAAAATCAGAGAGACATGAAAAGCGGAAAGTTATCTTGGTCAGCTAGCTCTCCCTGCTTGGCTCTCCCAAGGGTCTCCATTGAGAAGGATAGGAGTTGATGAAGCCAAGCCATAGACATCTTGGACCAGAAGACTGGGATTTCCAGTTGCCCAAGGTGTGCAGATTCTCATCATATCTTACCTGAGTTTTGTAATGGCTTGCCAAATTCTTCTTTTCATCTTTACGCTATCTTTCATCTGGCTCCAGAGACACATCTAAGCTATAAATCTGCCCATGCCTCCCTCTTGCTTTAAACACCCCAGTGGTTCTATCTTGCATCTGGTCCTGCTTCTCCACCATAGTTTTGCAGTAGCCTGGTGAGCATTATAGTTTGTGTGGGTGTCACAGGTAAGGGGCTGCTAATAATAAGTCTAAGTATTAGAGCTTAAGAAGTATTTATTTCTAAAGTAAAATAGGCTGGATTCAAGTTTATCTCTATGGCATTATTGTCTGTGCTCACTTTTATTCTGTACTGTTTCATCTGTGTGTAAAATAAAGATGTATTAATATCTATCTGTGCTGTGTGCTTAGTCGCTCAGTTGTGTTTGACTCTCTGTGACCCCCAAGGACTGTAGCCCACCAGGCTCTTCTGTTCATGCCCTTTCCCAGGCAAGATACGGGAGTAGGTGCCCTTTCCTCCTTCCCAACCCAGGGATCAAACCTGCATCTCCTACACTGACAGGCAGATTCTTTATCATGAGCCAGAAGGGCAGCCCATCTATCTATCAGATGTCGTATCTGGCTATGTACTGGAGATTGTGTATAAAATCATCAGCCCTCCTTATTTGTCTCATCATCTAGTGGTTGCTGGTGTGTTGCTAATAATTCTGTTTATCAAGAATCTCTGTAGCACTTGTGAGTTGTAACTTTGTAGTTATTGATTGCTGCTGCTAAGTCGCTTCAGTTGTGTTTGACTCTGTGTGACCCCATAGATGGCAGCCCACTAGGCTCCTCTGTCCCTGGGATTCTCCAGGCAAGAACACTGGAGTGGGTTGCCATTTCCTTCTCCAATGCATGAAAGTGAAAAGTGAAAGTGAAGTCACTCAGTCGTGTCTGACTCTTAGCGACCCCATGGATTGCAGCCTACCAGGCTCCTCTGTCCATGGGATTTTCCAGGCAAGAGTACTGGAGTGGGGTGCCAACTGGGTCTATGTAATTTTACTCATGGGTAATTTCTAGGTAAGAAGGAAGGCAACTATCCCTCGTAGCTCAGGTGGTAAAGAATCTGCCTGCAGTGTAGGAGACCTGGGTTCAATCCCTGGGTCAGGAAGATCCCCTAGAGAAGGAAATGGCAAGCCATTCCAGTATCCTTGCCTGGAAAATCCTATGGATAGAGGAACCTGGTGGGCTGCAGTCCATGGGGCTCATAACTGAGCGACTAACCCACACACACACAAGAAGGAAGGCAAGGATAGTTGAGGAGAACTCCAACATTGTATTGTATGTAATGATGTTATAAACATTCTGACCCAAATGACAATAATTTCTGATGACCACATAAACATCAAAGTGATGATAGGAAGTAAAACTTTCAAAAGGACAAGTCATATAAATAAAAAGTTAAGATCTGTACATTTTATTTGTTTCGGTAACAATAAATAATGTAGTTGCCCTTCAAGAGTCCATGTTTATTTACTTTTCTAACATGACCCATGAAATCGAGACTTGAAAAAAAAAACGATAAAGTTCTTTTTTCAAAATGAAATGTTGTGAAAAATCTTATGTGCTGATGATTTTCCTTATAAAATATCTAATTCTGTGCATAGTAGATAATGTCAGAAATTACACATTTATGTAAAGTGTTGTCCATACCACTCTTGTACTCTTGAAATGTCTGTGCTGCTTTTTGCTTTATATTCCCAAGTAATTTTGGTGGAGGTGAGGAGTTGGGAAAATCTGGAAGTGTAGATTGCATGAAAGTCATCTGTCTTATGTCTCCATCTATAAAAAGGTCAAGAACAAAGCTCCTTACCATCACCCACAAGTTTTCCCTGATGCTGTTACCACCTACCAGATGCATCAGCCAGGTGGCTTTTGGCTCCAGGCTTGCGTCACTTGTTACTCCTGCTGTGCTCCGTGTGTGTCCTGCCTTTAGCATCCCAAGGACTTGCTTGTATCCATGATTTTTCTCATTTTCTCTCTCTTGCTTTCAACTCTTCCCCTTGTCCTTATCTAGTAATTCCTGCTTGTCTTTTACACACAGCTCCCCAAAGAATTCTATCCTAAGAAGCATCCTCTTCTCCCATCCTCCTGGGTATGAGAATCCATCAGACTCTTTCAGCACCTGAGTGTGTCTCCCTGTATCTTTGCATGTCATAAGGAGTGATGGATTTACCTATATATGTCCCTGTTGTTTTATAAAACCATAAAGAACTGAGACTTTCTCTTGAACAATTCCTTATGCCTAACACCTAAAGTCTACAGGGATGTCATGGGTTATTTCTTGAGGATAGATTATGAAATGGACATTGATGACCAAGATGTTTATTAGCAGGATATCCCTGAAACCAAAGCCAAGGAGGAAGGCAGGAAAGAACAGATGGAGAAGTTGTGATCCTCACAAAGGTCTCGGCTCACCCTATGAGGACCCTTAGAGCTGGGATGACCTCCAGGTTATTTCCAGTTAGAGCAAGATGGCCCAGGCATCCTTACCTGCTCCACTGGAAGGATGTATGACATAAGCAAGGCAGCTGTCTTCAGTGGAGGCAACTCCATGAAGGGCTGACAGCTGAGAGCTGCCTATTGACAGCACTTCCAGAAGCTGGAGGATTATAAATCGTTTGTTCCTGGAAGAATATCATAGTGCCCACACGCATGCATGCTAGCATCATCACTTCAATCATGTCCAACTCTTTGTGACCTATAGACTGTAACCCACCCGGTTCCTCTATCCAGGGCATTCTCCAAGTAAGAATACTGGAATGGGTTGCCATGCCCTCCTCCAGGGGATCTTCCTGACCTAGGGATCAAACCTTGGTCTCTTTCATCTCCTTCATTGGCAGGCAGGTTCTTTATCACTAGCATCACCTGGGAAACCCCTCGTACTGCCCACTGTAGGGTTATCATGGTGTCCACTCTATAGGCACAGAACTCTTGTGACATTGACTGAAGAAGAGCAAAATGCCTGTGAATTTGGGAAATTGGGGCTGAGAGGAGGAAATGAAACATGTGGGTGATTTCTATCTGCTCTATTAATAGAAATGGTTTTAGTAAAAATGGATTTTTCTCTGAATAAGGAGATATGATTTTTTAAAGACCCTTTAAGCTCTAAGCCTTCCAGCCCTGAAAGCAGCAAATGCATTGTTTGTAACTGTTCCAAATATTGAAACTTCTGCTGCTTATTCCACAGACATTTATTGACTCCCCGAAAGATACACAGCACTATAGTAGCTGGTGAGGGACCCATAAAATTGTTTAAAGAAAAAAACAATCAAATATCCAGGAGATTTCAACCTATTGGTAGATAAGGTCATGTAGACAACAGATCACAAAGCAGAGCAGAATGAAACTCTGGAGCGAGATGTGACGTGAGCTGAGCTTTGAACCTCCAGAGCCTTGAGTCTGACTCTTCCAGGAAATGGTAGCTTTTACTTTTCTCCCCGAAAAAATATCTCATTTGACTTTTGTAGCCTCTGCAACCAATGACCTCCATTTGTTTAAAAGAGAGGCACTCTTATCACAACCTATAGCAGCCAATGAAAATCAAATCATAACTCTTTCTTCTTTGTTCCATTCCCAGACTCTAAAAATGAAATGATGCTTGTGCCTTTTAGCTGTGGTTTCTGTAGGGGAAAAAAAAATCCCCACACATGGGGCTATATATCAGTTCCAGGGCTGGGCCTACAGAGGCTTATGGGTCTTGCGTGGTGATGTTTGCTTCTAATCACCTCTGAGGTTCGCTGTGGGCTCTTGTCCCAACTGGTGACCCTGAGTCACCTGCAGGGTGGAGGTGTGCCTCAGCTCATTTCCACTGTGTTTAAAAGAAAATGCCTTTGGGGACTTTCCTGGTGGACCAGTTAGGTCCACCAGGGTTAGGGTTAGGACTAACCCTAGGGTTAGGAAGGGTTAGGACTCCCTTCCCCTGCAGGGAGGGTGAGTTGGATCCCTGGTTGGCAAACTAAGATTCCACATGCTGTATGAATCAAAAAATAATAATGTTAAATATTATCAAAAATAATAATAATAAAAAATAAAAGAAATTGCCTTTTCACCTTGCTTTTATAGAGGACTCGCCCTTCCTTTTAATGATTTCTTTGTATATTATAGTTCCTTTCTTTCCCTACCTTATCTTTAATTGCCAAGATGGTGACAGTGCTGATGAAGAAGACATATGATTCTCTCTCAAAGGTTTAGTAAAAAGAAAAAAAAAAGAAGCAAACTGAATTACAATAGCCGAGTTCTCAATTATGCTTATGAGGCAGTGTTGGTGATAAGGAAGTAGTTAAACATTACTTTGCTTAGGAATTGTTCTTAGGACCAATACAAAGTGTCAGTAAAACAAAAAACAATTGATCTATCAAGTTCTTTCCTCCTTGGCATATAGAGAATGAGATTATTAGCTTGGCAAAGTTATTCTACAGTCTATTTCAGTGTGTAGCTTTCTCTACCCACCATTTTTTTCCCCTGATGGTCCTGAAGTCCCATATTTAAAAAAATTTTAAAACATCAGTTACCCAGTCTCCGCTGCTGACTCTTCTAAAGATGTTACCCTCGAGATAAAGAGAGGAGAGCCGAAGGGCTGTAAACCTGTCAAGTCTGTATTGATCTTTCCTGTTGAATTTAGCATCACTTTCCTGGTATCCATCATGCAGGAAGTAGATACGAGATGCCCAGGTCACCTATCTTTTAGGGAAGAATTGGAATATAAGTTTTACTCCATAAGACTCTATTATCATGGTATCAGTACTGGCTACAAGAGGGCAGCAAGAGAAACGGGGAAAGCACAGTGTTTGGGGAAAGTGTGTGAGTGTGTATTTTCTGTGCTACAGGGTGGATTTCACGCCACTTCCATCTGAAAAGCTAATTGGAAAACTCCAGTACATTGTAGTGGAAGGAATAACAGCATCAACATGGAAACTTGGTATGAAAATAAAAGCTTAGTGAGCAATCTTACATTAAAGTTGTCACTTTTAAAAGTATCAAAAAAGGCTCTTATAGTCTGTCCAGTTCATCTAGTCTTTGTTTTAGCCAACATAACAGCTTGAGAACCCAAAGCTCTGATCATTTATCTTCTTTTTTAAAAAAATTCACCCGGGCTTCCCAGGTGACCCAGTGGTAGAGAATCCGCCACCAACGCAGGAGATGCGTAAAATGCCGGTTTGATCCCCTGGAGTAGGAAATGGCAACTTGCTCCAGTATTCTTGCTTGGAAAATCCAATTCACGGAGTTGCAAGAGTCCTGAGCACACATACTGTCATCAAAGAAGATTGTCCACTCCTCAGTGCTATTCTTTATCCTATTGATTTTGCTTCTGTAAACCATTTATGGTAGCAGAACAATTTGAATTTAGTAAATAGCTTGAAAAGGAAGGGAGCAGCTTGCTTATGGACAATATGAAGCAAATGTCAAAAAACATGATATTTGATATCTGTTTTTTATAACTGTTCTCTTTAACAGGTATAAATTCCCGGTTCTGTTGATGCTGGATTCTTCGGGTAGTGCTAACTGCCTCCATGCCTACCTGACCCAGCCTGAACCTGACTCTTGGATTTTCTGGGGAAGAATTTATGTGAGGTCAATGATTTGTACTTGTTCAAAGGTTACCGTGCTACATAATTTGGCTGTCAGCAAAGTCAGGTCTGTCCTGGCCCAAGACTGTGTATAGATCTGGAAAAAAATAAAATAAAAACAGACTACACAACATTTTACTGCCCAGTAAACTGACAGAATCACATAGGCTATGTCAGCACAGGTGCTGGGCAGCTGGGCAAGGGTTCCTGTTGCTCGTCTGAACTTTGCATTTTGAGCACGTGGCGTTGGAAAGACAGCCCTGAGATAGCGCAGGGGGAGCTGAACCAGCAACGATGCCCAGGAGATACTTGTGGGGCTATCATGGCATTTTCATCCAGCAGCTGTAGGTGATGACTAAGTTTGGCCGGTTATCTCTGAAGTCTTATCTCCTCCAGCTTGAGTCCACTGAGAGACTCAAGACAGAGCCTATTTTTAACAGCAAGTCCTACAGACCCATAATTGAACAAGGTGTGTGTGTGTGTGTGTGTGTTTCGGTTGAGAAGTCACTCCTACACTGAAGTTCAGATATTCCTAAATGTCTGGTTAGGGCTTCCTGTATTTCTTAACCATGGACAACATAGAGATTTGAATGTATTTTGCTTTGGTTTTATTTTACTGCAGTCTAGTTGATTTACAATGCTGTGTTCCTTTCTGCTGCACAGAACACTGATTTAGTTATATATATACCTGCATTCTTTTCCGTGATAATTTGTCCCAGAATACTGAATGTAGTTCACTGTGCTATTAATTTGGATATTTTGTCTTTTACTCATGATGCTGTTTTCTGTCCTCCTATTAGTCACTCAGTTGTATCTGACTCTTTGCAACCCCAAGGACTGTAGCCCACCAGGCTCCTCTGTCCATGGAATTCTCCAGGCAAGAATACTGGAGTGGGTTGCCATTCTCTCTTCTTCAGGGGATCTTCCCAACCCAGGGATCGAACCCAGGTCTCCTGCATTGTAGTTAGATATTTCACCATTTGAGCCACCAGGGAAGCCTGATGATGTTTTGAGGCTTGTCTTTTACTCTGATGTTTTTTTGAGTCTTGTTTTTCACAACAGCGTGTCTCTAATTGGAATGTCATGGTATGTCTGAGGACTGTGCCCACTTTAGACACAGGAGAACATTAACACTGTCAAAATATTTTTACAAGTGTCCAGAAAGGATTTATTCCCCAATCCCCATATGCCTCCTCCTCAAAGCAAATGTAATATTTGCATTGATTTCAAATCCTTACAGCTCTTGACTCTGTAGCTTTGTACCTGGTGTGTCTCCATAATAAACATTAATGATCCTATTCATAGTCATGGTTTTTATTGTTAGAAAGAAAAACTCCGTTCTGATGATACTATAGATTTTAAGGATATGTTCTTTAAAAGTGAGAAAATAAAAGTGCCTTTTGGGTTTTGCTTTCAATTGTTTTTTTCTTTCCCTTTTTAAAATCATTCCAAATCTTGAACGTGGGGCTCCACCTAGTGTAAGTTTTAGGTTAAAAAAATAGTATGAATATAAGGAAAGGGCAATGGCACCCCACCCCGGTACTTTTGCCTGGAGAATCCCATGGACGGTGGATCCTGGTGGGCTCCAGTCCATGGGGTCGCTAAGAGTCGGACACGACTGAGCGACTTCTCTTTCACTTTCACTTTTCAAGGAAAGGGCAAAAATAACCAGAATGGACTTCTTTATGCTAAAAATGCAAAACAAAAGACAGTGATATTTCATAAAATACTTTTGTGGTTCCAGATGCTTCACAGGATTTAGGAATGCAGAAGCATTCTTTTTTGTTCCATCGTTTTCCACAAATTCTTACTTTTATACCTTTTTTTTTTAAAGCAAAAATACATTATAGATGCGTGTAAATACAGTTTTAGGTTGTAAACACTTTCTTTGCCTATGGTAAATGGATTTAGATTCAATTTTCCAGTGGTGTAACAAGACAAGAATCTTAAATAAAACAGTTCAGGATGTCTTCACAGTTAGTAAAATTAGAGTTGCTACTGGAAATTGCTTTTTTTGTTGTTTTAATAAACAAGGACTTAAATTTTAGGCTAACATTTTAATTTAATACTTTCCATAATCAGATCAGATCAGTCAGTCGTGTCCAACTCTGCGACCCCATGAATCGCAGCACACCAGGCCTCCTTGTCCATCACCAACTCCCGGAGTTCACTCAGACTCATATCCATCGAGTCAGTGATGCCATCCAGCCATCTCATCCTCTGTTGTCCCCTTCTCCTCCTGCCCCCAATCCCTCCCAGCATCAGAGTCTTCTCCAATGAGTCAACTCTTCACATGAGGTGGCCAAAGTACTGGAGTTTCAGCTTTAGCATCATTCCTTCCAAAGAAATCCCAGGGCTGATCTCCTTCAGAAGGGACTGGTTGGATCTCCTTGCAGTCCAAGGGACTCTCAAGAGTCTTCTTCAACACCACAGTTCAAAAGCATCAATTCTTCGGTGCTCAGCCTTCTTCACAGTCCAACTCTTACATCCATACATGACCACAGGAAAGACCATAGCCTTGACTAGATGAACCTTTGTTGGCAAAGTAACGTCTCTGCTTTTGAATGTGCTATCTAGGTTGGTCATAACTTTCCTTCCAAGAAGTAAGTGTCTTTTAATTTCATGGCTGCAGTCACCATCTGTAGTGATTTTGGTGCCTACTTTCCATAATACCATCTGATTATATTTTGAAAATAATTATATTGCATCCAGCTTAAAGATTGAGTTTTTTTTTTTAACTTAGTAGTCACTAAGTGGAGTTGTACTACTGTCACTAACACAATTTTTTTACAACTTTGAAATGATCACTATAGTATAGTGTTCAGTATCTTTCTATTTTGTTCTCATAGAGGGGAATTTGCAGTGCTTGTGTCTATTGTCAGTGAGTTCGAACAGCAGACTGTATACACGTCTCTAAAGCACCAAGTGCCAGACTGAAGTGACACATACAGGAAACTGACCTAGCTTCACCATATCAACAGCCAAGAGATGCAGAGAGTTGAGAAATTCGCTTGAGAAATACATCCCGAGTGTTTGGATTTTCAGATAGGCAGCATTTGCTCTAGAACTGACCCATGGTGGTTTCCAGGGGAATGTTTCCCATGTGCCCCCTGCATGATAGGTGTTGTATATATAAGATGTATCTACTTTTCCTAACACCCTGTGAATTAGGAACACAGAGCTGTTTTACAGAGAAGGAAACAAGCTCAGAGCAGTCAAATAACTTATCCTGGGTTTGAACTCAAGTCTGCGTCTCTACATACTATGTTTTTACCTCTGCGTCATATTACTAAACTACATAAAATTTCTGAAATCTTTCATGACAACAACTCTTTTTAAGATTCCAATTAATCGCTATTTTTATTCAAGACTGAATATGTGCTAGGGAGTTCCAAGGGAGTTGATACTATTGTGTCCTCAAGAAACTTTCATTTTAGCTGAAGAGGCTGAGCACAAGTTGCTATTTAGGCAGTAAGTCATGTCTGACTCTTTTGCGACCCCATGGACTGTAGCCTGCCAGGCTCCTCTGTCCATGGGGATTCTCCAGGCAAGAACACTGGAGTTGCCATTTCCTTCTCCAGGGGATCTTTCTCACTCAGGGATTGAACCCAACTCTCCTGCATTGCAGGTGGATTCTTTACCACTGAGCCACCAGGGAAATTCTAGATTTCAGGGAGATGAATTCGCAGGTCCCAAGTCAGAAAAGAGGTTATATGACAGATCTAGAATGTGGATCAGGGACCCTAGAGAGATGAAAACCAATGCATGAAAACCACAACTGGCTTGAGGAGAGGCTGATGGCATTGGGGGCAGGGAGAGGGGTTAGGAACAAAGTAGACTGAAGCTAGACCCCTGGCAGTCTACAGTGGGAGAAGACAGGTGAAATGCTGGTCAAAGCCGTCTTGTAAATCTTGCTATTATCTATGGTCTTATTTAGTTATAGGGAGGGTGTCTGGGTAAAGATTTTCCAGTTGGAAAATATATTCCTTAAAAATAATTGAAAAAAGAAAAAGCTTAAAGATTTATAGAAAAACATGTCATTATTAGAACCCTATGAAAGTGACCCCATGAAAAGAATCTTCTCATTGCATTTTCAGAAGCATGACATAATGTTTTTGTTTCAAAAGAACATTTTAGCCACAACAATAAAACTGCAGAAATTTGTCATTGAGAGGAAGGGAAAAAAATCAACAAAACTTTTCATCCAATGCTTGGAATGAGCAGAATAAGAAATTCTTTTCTCTTCATATACTCTATGATTTCATATGAAACTAGCATTGCCAACTAGTCAGACACATTTTTTTTGTGCCGGTGCTGGTCATCTACAAGTTTTGGAGACCCAGATATCACCACATCTGTGACCCAGATGTGGTCTACTAATCAGAGGACCCCGGCATCAGAGTATGGTTAGATCCTGGGTCTCCAACTTGGCAGTGCGACTTTGGGTAGGTCACACCCAGCTTCTGAAGATCTCCATCACGTATACAGCAGGAAATAAAAACTAGATCATTGGTTCTCAAAGTGTGGTCTATGGACCGACAGCATCAACATCGCTTGGAACTGGTTAGAAATAGGTTGCTGTATTTCTAACCAGTTAGAAGAGAGGACCCTCCCAGACTTACTGAAGCAAAACCATAGGAGCAGGACCCAGAAATCAGTTCTGACATGTTCTCCAAATGATTTTGTGAATTCTACAGTCTTTGAGCCATTAGCTTAGCTGATATCTTAAATTCCTTCTAGTTTCAATGCTAGAAGAGTCTAAGAGTCATGTGGCTCATTCTGGCCCTCAGGGAAATAGTTGTCTGGATCCATCAGAAAAGAGAATCATTTTTCTTTAATAAACATCCAGAAGACAGAGACTGCCATGAGTGGCTCACTGTGTTATTTAACCATTTCAAGCTATTGTACCTTATTGTTTATTCAAAATATATGTAGGACAGTGATTTTTTAAATTGATTTTTGGATTATGGTTACCTTAAAGACAAAAAGAGCTGTGAGGATTCTCCAGTGGGGAAGGGGACTGGGAGGGAAGGAGAGCCACCTACTAGAATAAGCATGTAATTGATACACAATTTTAAGTGGTTCACAGATGCCCTAACACCCATCCCTGGTACTAATTTAGACTTGGTTAAGAACTGACTCGGGGAAGGCAATGGCACCCCACCCCAGTACTTTTGCCTGGAAAATCCCATGTACGGAGGAGCCTGGTAGGCTCCAGTCCATGGGGTCGCCAAGAGTCGGACACGACTGAGCAACTTCACTTTCGCTTTTCACTTTCATACGTTGGAGAAGGAAATGGCAACCCACTCCAGTATTCTTGCCTGGAGAATCCCAGGGACAGGGGAGCCTGGTGGGCTTCTGTCTGTGGGGTCGCACAGAGTCGGACACGACTGAAGCGACTTAGCAGCAGCAGCAAGAACTGACTTGGAAAGTTTTCAGTAATTGTTGAGGAAAGTAAGGACATTTCCAGGGGTTCTAAAAGAGAGACTCATGCAATACATTTCCTCTAGTTTCCATCTGTTTGTCAAATCCATTTTAAATACTTACTGATGGGGAAGGTACAATTCTGAGTCCTGGGGTGGGATATATCCTATTCTTTGTGAACTTTTACACTTACCTGCAAAAGTGGTCAGAACAAGTACCAAGTGGGCCACAGATTCCTTCTGCCAGAAGCTATTTCGGTGTGTGTTTTGGCGGTGAGTGGGGAGTGGGGGTGGAGGGATTTTCAAAAGAGGTGGCACATGAATTGGTCTTGGAGATGAGCTACATGGGCATTTGCAAACTGAGATGATGGCATGAAGGAAGGCTGGAGATCCAAGGTCGTTCAGGAAGCCCAATTGATGGAGAAGCTTTAAACAAAGAGCCCCTGGCTCTTGAGTTTTCTTCAAGGGCTACATGGAAATTTCTAGAGAAGATGAAGTAGAATCCTTTTCTTCCCTCACTGATGTTAACATGCACAGCTGTCAATTCTCCGCTTTAGCTCCAAGGATTCTCTTAGAAACAACTTCTTCCAAGTGATGATATTGGATCTTAAACAATTGGGCTGTTCTCCTAAAAGAGCAAGTTATATCCACAAGACATTTGCCCATAAGACTTTTCTGCTAATTTTAAGCTGTATTTTTATTTCAGTTTTCAAGGAGCTAATGGAGGTGTGCATGCTCAGTCATGTCCAATGCTTTGTAACCCCATGGACTGTAGCCCACCGGGTTCCTCTATCCATGGGCTTCCCCAGGCAAGAATACTGGAGCGGATTGCCATTTCCTCCTCCAGGGCATCTTCCTGACCCAGGGATGGAACCTGCATCTCCTGCATTAGCAGATGGGTTCTTTACCACCGAGCCACCAAGGAAGCCCTCAAGAAGCTAAAAGTTGGGTCATTTTAGAGAGCTAGTCACTAATCATTTGCTTATTCTCAAAGTGCCTTGTGTGAATTGATTAATTCTATGTACTTAACAGGTGCTCATAAGGCATAACCTTTTAGTCTTTTAATAAGATTTTAATTAATTCTTGCAAGAGCGATAATTTTCTACTCATTTCTTAGAGTTTTCCAATTATAATGACAATAGTTGTGTCCTGATGACCTCATGTAGTGCTTCATTTCTTGGTTGTTTAATTTCAGAAGGAATAGGGCAGTGTGAAAGTATCTTCTGACTTGATTGAATTTTCATCCTTGGTATTCACTGCTAGACTATATTGGGACATCATTACTGACAGAGACTGCTTACATTCCCTGCAAGGGGAACAAACAGTTTAATCTCCTGGAGTTTGCTCAGATTCGTATCCATTGAGTTTGTGATGCTATCTATTTCATCCTCTGCCATCCTCTCCTTTTGCCTTCAGTCTTTCCCAGCATCAAATTCTTTTCCAGTGTGTTGGCTCACTAAGCCACCTGAGTTTGGTCACATCAGGTGGCCAAAATGTTGGAGCCTCAGCTTCAGCCTCAGTCCTTCCAATGAGTATTCAGGGTTGATTTCTTTTAGGATTGACTGGTTTGATCTCTTTGCTGTCCAAGGGACTCTCAAGAGTCTTCTCTAGCACCACAATCCAAAAGCATCAATTCTTTGGCACTCAGCCTTCTTTATGGTCCAACTGCTACACCAGTACATGACTACTGGAACCATGTCTGGTGGTTTAGTTGCTAAGTTGTGTCTTGCAACCTCAGGGACTGGGAACCTACCAGGCTCCTCTGTCCATGGGATTCTCCAGGCAAAAATACTGGAGTGGGTTGCCATTCCTTCTCCAGGGGATCTTCCTGACCTAGGAATAGAACCTGGGTCTCCAGCATTGTAGGCAGATTCTTTATTAACTGAGCTACAAGGGAAGCCCGGAACGATTCTATGCTATGCTATGCTATGCTAAGTCACTTCAGTCGTGTCCGACTCTGTGTGACCCCATAGACGGCAGGCCACCAGCCTCCCCCATCCCTGGGATTCTCCAGGCAAGAACACTGGAGTGGGTTGCCATTTCCTTCTCCAATGCATGAAAGTGAAAAAAGAGAAAGTGAAGTTGCTCAGTCATGTCTGACCCTTAGCGACCCCATGGACTGGAGCCTACCAGGATCCTCCGTCCATGGGATTTTCCAGGCAAAAGTACTGGGGTGGGGTGCCATTGCCTTCCCCGGGAACCATGTCTACAGGATGCTAAAAAATCAAACAATACAATGTCTATGGTGTTGTCATAGCCATCATCACAATCAACCAGGGAGTTAGAATTATTGCTGTCTGGGCCCCATCAATTAAGCTCATGTCTTTGAAGCCTGGGCCTTGGTGTTGGTTTTTAAAGGCTCCCAGGTGGTTCTCAAGGGCAATTAGAGCTGAGATCTCCTGGTCTTCATGAGACCTGCATGGTTGTCACATTTGTGCAATGATGTGATTGATAGAAAGATGTCAACAGTTATAGCCAGAAGGTATGGTTTTTTTCCTTTAATGGCAATTGACTTGAAAACATCCAGAGACTCTTACATTAAAGCAGGAGATAACATAGCATGTTCCCAGAGATATGAATTTCCAGGCCCCTGAAGTTCCCTGTGGTGATGGACAGCTGGGATGGATGATGCCCATGTGAAGTGAGGGTCTCTAGGGGCTGGGGGAGAGCATCACTTGGTCCCTGAGTTCTGTGTTCATGCTTCCCCATCCATATGCCCCCACCACCTCTGTTCTGGGCGAACTGGCTACCTGTTTGCTGCCAGTGCCACCTCCCTCCTCCAAGACACTCCTAGGCTTATGCTGCAAAATTAGATAGATCCAGAACCCCTGAGGGGCTCCCTGGCCAATCCCCCGAGGATCCCCAGACAGCTGAGGGCCATTCTTGCAATGGCCAGTTGGCAGTCTATCTTGCTTCTCTCTTTAAAAAAAAAAAAATATATATATATATATATATATGTATATATATGTGTGTGTGTGTGTGTGTGTGTATATATATATATATAATTTTTAAAATTTACTTTACTTTTGGCTGTGCTGGGTCTTGGTTATTGCACAGGCTTTCCTCTAGTTGTAGCCAGCGAGGGCTACTCTCTAGTTGCAGTGCATGGGCTTCTCACTGCGGTGGCTTCTCACTGTTGTGGAGCATGGGCTCTAGGGTGCTCAGGCTTCAGTAGTTGCAGCACATGGGCTCAGTAATTGTGGTTCCCCAGCTCTAGAGCACAGGCTTAATAGTCGTGGTTCACAAGGCTTAGCTGCTCCAAGGGATGTGTGATCATCCCGGACTAGGGATGGAACCTTTGTCTTCTAGATTGATAGGTGGATTCTTTACCATTGAACCACTAGGGCTTCCCTGGTGGCTCAGCTGGTAAAGAACCTGCCAGCAATGCATGAGACCCTGTTCAATTCCTGGGTCGGGAAGATCTGCTGGAGAGGGGATAGGCTACCCACTCCAGTATTCTTGGGCTTCCCTGGTGGCTTAGCTGGTAAAGAATCTGCCTGCAATTCTGGAGACCTGGCTTTGATCCCTGGGTTGGGAAGATCCCTTGGAGAAGGTAAAGGCTACTCTCTCCAATATTTTGGCTTGGAGAATTCCATGGACTGGGGTCACAAAGAGTCAGACACAACTGAGCGACTTTCACCAGGGAACCCCTCTTAGCTTCTCTTTTAAAGATTGGGATGACTTTTCTAGTGTTTTTTGGGTGGCAAAACGTTTTAGGTAAATTATTGATCATAATAATTAGATAGCTCATTTCTCTTTGTTTTTAAAAAATGAGAGACAGTGAGGAAGTTCATCATCATAGCTTGAAGCATTTTTAAGTCTAGACCATGCCTAGCTTAGTATTCTTTCGTAGGCAATTATTTCATTTTTCTGGCAATTATTTCATTTTTCTGGGAAGGGGAGAGGCTGTAAAAGATGACATCATGCATCTATTTCTTGGTGTTCTCTCTTTCCAGAAAATGACAATGACATATTGAAATCTTTTTAATGTTTTTATTTGATTTCTCTTTTCTTTCACTCCTGGCATTTCTTTTTACCCTATACTTAAAGATCAAAATAAAGGTGAGATTTTCACATAAGTTTTACAAAAGAAAAATGACAAATTCAAACTTTTAGCAATCATTGCAAATGCCAATTGAAATTTTGCTTTCCCAATATTTCTTCCACTTTTTTTTTCCTCTCAACCAAATGATTCTCATGTTTGCTCACCACAAAAGCTTTGTGGCCTTGGTCAATGTACTTAACAAGAAAATATCCATGACAAATGAGCATTGGATGTATCCTCAAGTCCAGGGCTGTGAGAAGATAGTAAGCATTATAACAAGTTTTTGTTGAATAAATGAATGGATCTACCATTTAAATTTTTCTTTTTTGCTCAAGATGACTATATATAAACTTTTCTGGGATATACATACTCGTATACTTCAAACTTAAAATTATTTTATTTCATCAGAATAACATAACATTCTTAGCTCACTCACTTATAGTTGGAAAAGGGCCATTTCCACATTATGGATGGTATTTTGAAAACATCATTATGCACACAACTTTTTTCTCTTTCCATTGCATCTTAAGGGTACCAATTCCAAAGATGGAATTACTGGGTCCCAGGCTGTGGGCTTCCCTGGTGGCTCAGCTGGCACAGAATCTGCCTGCAATGAGGTAGACCTGGGTTCAATGCCTGGGTTGGGAAGATCCCCTTGAGAAGGGAACAGCTACCCACTCCAGTATTCTGGCCTGGAGAATTCTGTGGACTGTATAGTCTGTGGGGTCGCAGAGTTGGACTGGCTTGAGCAGCTTTCACTTTCACTCTTCAGGCTGTGCTCAACATCCTGACTCTTTTGGCAGATTGCATGGTTATGTCCCAAGTTATTGCACTCCTTTACAGGAATTCATAGGGCTCCTAGCAACTCCTGCCAACATTAGATTTATTATTTTAATTCATGTTTCCCAGCTTGGTAAGTGTGAGGTGGTACTTTATTTAAATGAGTGCTGTCTTCGTTGTCTATGAAGCTGAATATCATTTCAAAGTGTGTTATTTTAGTGCCTCTGTGTGTGAGCCGCATTTTACTCTTGTCAAATTGAGGTTAGGTATTATCTTACGGGATTTAAGGAGGTATTTCTAAGAGGCTTACATTCATAATATAGAGAAATTTATTGTGATCATTGCAGCTGTCTTGATTTTCATCTTAGTTCTCATTGTGGTGTCCTACAGAATTATTTTATTTCATTATGTTAAAGCCACTAATAGATTATAAGAGTCAAACAAACTCTAGCTGCTCTCCAGAATTAAAATTCTCTATCTCCCTCTCTCTCTATTTCCAGTCTCTCTCTCCACCTTTTAAGCTTTCATTGGTTGCTTTTACATCTTAAGGAAATTTCATGGATGTCACATGACGGGACAGAATCAGGAAGGGAAGAAGGACATTTAAAGGCTGTACATGGTCTGCACTGCCCGGGCATTCAACCCTGGATGGTCTTTTTCTAATTATAAGGCCCATTGCTGTTTGATTAATTTCTAACGTCCCTGCTTGTTCCTGATGATCCCTATTTCTCAAAGTTTCATCAAAGTATTCTTCTTACTAATTGATTTCTACAGATAGTGACAGATGTGAGTTACAGCTCATTTCTAAGATGTATGTTAAAGTCTGTTCTACTGAATTTTTTAAATGTTATAAACCCAAATCTGTAATTTATTCACATTTGCTCAGGACACTTGAACAAGTTGAGTTCTTTCCGTTGCTTCTTGTGGATGTAAAGGGCTAAAGAATTGTGAAGGTTCTGAAGATATTAAAAAATGACTGTAATTACCTAGGACACCAAGGGTTTGAATACCAACTGTTTTTCCAGCATCTGCCTATAAATATATCATGTTGTCAGGCTTCATGGAGCTCACTGAATAACCAAGCTGCCAAATAATTATCTTTGGAAATCATTTAAATGACCACACAGGAAATCCTATTTATCTTAAACAGTACCACACACAGAAAAACACAATGCAATATAATTGTTGACATTTCAGAATATTTAGACTACTGATTCGTAACATATAATCCTTGAATCTTTCAACTTCTCTGCTTAGTATGGCTTGGTCAAATAAATGACTTAAAAATACATGACATATGCCAAAAATGCAGAATTTTGCTCTAGTTGAATTATTGAAGTACAGAACAAACACACTCTAGCTATCTATTAGCTTCATTTGTGGATATAGCCATCGGGACTGCCCCAGGAAGCAGGAGGCACACACAGCTGTGAATTTCAGCAGGGAATTTTATAGAAGCCAACAAGAGATGTTGAGGTACCAAGACCAGAAGAAGAGGGAGCCGTAACCACCCCAGGCTGACATGGTGAGGGGAGGAAGCTTTTTACAGCATTCACTGTGAGCGGAAGGGTAGGAGAGACTGCTTCCAACAAGAATGGTGCCAACAATATTTCCTTCCCATTTAGGTCCCCACAGAGTAGAGTATTTCCCTGTGCTATACAGTATGTTTTCATTAGTTACCTGTTTTATGCATAGTATTGTGTACATGTCAATCCCAATCTCCCAGTTCATTCCACCCTCCACTTCTCCCCTTGGTATCTGTATGGTTGTTCTCTACATCTGTGTCTTTCAGCTTTGCAAATTAGTCTTCTCTGGTGGCTTAGTCAGTAAAGAGTCTGCCTGAAATGTAGGAGACCTGGGTTCAATCCCTGGGTCAGGAAGATCCCCTGGAGAAGGAAATGGCAACCCCCTCCAGTATTCTTGACCGGAGAATTCCACAGACAGAGGAGCCTGATGGGCTACAGTCCATGGGGTCACAAAGAGTCAGACATGACTGACTAACACCCTCATCTGCACCATTTTTCTAGATTCTACATATAAGTGATATTATAGAATATTTTTTTTTTCTTTCTGACTTACTTCACTCCGTATAACAGTCTCTAGGTCCATCCACATTTCTGCAAGTGGCACGTTCTTGTTCCTTTTTATGGCTAATATTCCACTGAATACATGTACCACATCTTCTTTACCCATTCCTCTGTTAATGGACATTTCAGTGTTTACATGTCTTGGCTATTGTAAATAGAGCTGCAATGGACATTAGGGTGCATGTGTGTTTTTGAATTATGGCTTTCTGGTTATGGGTTTATGACTAGGAATGGGATTTCTGGATCATATGTAGTTCTGTTTTTAGTTTTTTAAGGAGTCTGCAAACTGAATGGTCCTTGGAGATCAGGTCCTTGGAGACATATGCAGCCCCTGGGAAGCACATGGCATCATAGCCGGGAGGAAACCAGAGGAAAGCACCCCAGCCTGTCTCTCTTCTACTTCAGTCCTGATGTCAAAGTCAAAGTCAGAGTCAGTCTGAGCAGAGGGTCAGGCAACCTGAGTGATGGGGCTAGGTCCTAGGAGTAGGCCCAACTCCCTGGTATGGAGGCACATGGAAAATGGATCTGGGTTCCTACAGGGAAATAATTAGCATGATAGAATTTTGAGTTCCCTTTGAGGATATCTATTGATAAACACATTCAGAAGAGCAGTATACAAGAGAATCATCTATGTTTTAAATAAATCTCTACATGCATTGGGGGTTCCCTCATGGCTCAGTGGCAAAGAATCTCCCTGAAAATGCAGAAGACTTGAGTTCAGTCCCTGGAGGAAGAGGGAGACCCCCTGGAGAAGGAAATGGCAGCCCACTCCAGTACTCTCGCCTGGAGAATTCCATGGACAGAGGAGCCTGGTGGGCTATAGTCCATGGGGTTGCAAAGAGTGGGACACAACTTAGCAAATAAACAGCAACAACAACTCTAATGCATAATGTGATTATTAATAATACAAAATGGTATTAGAATATAGCTTCTTTAGAACCGTTAATATAGAAACAAATTCTTATCAAATCTAGTGTTAATGACCCAAGAGGAGACTTAGCGACTGAGTATCAGCAATAGTATTTGCATTACTTGCTTCAGAGATAAATATTTAAGCTCTTTCAATATTAGTGTGAGTAGCAGGAATAAGCAGAGAGATGATCATGTATTGGCAACAGCATCCACTCCTTGTAAATTACAATTGCAGACACCAATTGGGCAAATTTATAAGTCAAAAAACAGCAAAAACTGAAATTAAGCTACACCTAGCATATTTATCTATTTTTATCTTTCTTTTAAATTTGGGTTTGCATGTCTTTCTTCAAAAGTTTAACACGGTTCTCGAAAGCATGAAAGAGTCATTCTATTAATTGGGGGAAATTGCACCCTCCTCTATACAAGGCAGCCATTGATTGTACAGTAAGAGTCACAGAGGCCTGCAGTCCAGTTTTCTGAGTCATCGTTTCATGCTGGACTTAGCATTATATTCGTCTTTTTTAATTCAAGTCAGCCTTCTCTTTGAAGCTGTGTGCCTTCGATTTTAATTTGCTACAGATTTTCACTTTGAAGCAGATGAAATACTTTGATTCTTTGGAATGTCTCACACTTGGTGGTTAGGAGTTATTTTCATATATTTATTGATTACAGTGACTGAAATTCTCCCTTCCCCTTTAGGATGGGAAAACATAAACTATTACTCAGGGAAGGTAGTGAACAGTTACTGAACACCTGTCACATGCCAGTCTTTTCATCTTTCTCTTTGTTCTGTATTCTTCATTTTATTTCACAAAGAACTTTGGAATATTTTTGTTAAGAGGTCACAATCTTTACTATAGCTCTATGCAGCAGGTAGTATTCATTTCACTTTTTTAGATGAGGAAGAAACATCCAGAGAGTTTAAGTAACTTTGTAAAGCTATGAAATGAAGCAGTGTATGTGAGTATGTGTGTGTGTGTTAGTCACTCAGTCATGTCCAACTCTATGAAACCCCAAGTTAAACCTTGCTATCTCCCCAGTAAAAATTAGATTAATTTTTTTAATTAATTAATTTATTTATTTTTTGGCTATACCACGGGACATGTGGGATCTTCGTTCCCCCACCAGGGATTGAACCTGTGCCCCCTACAGTAGAAGCACAGAGTTTTAACCACTGGACCACCAGGGAAAGCCCCATGATCTACTAATATTAAACTCAGTACCAGAACAGCATCAAAATATACCTGACAACCCCTATCAAAAGCTTTCAGTCACACCTGTTTCAATGGGATGGATTTTACCACAGCAGATTCATTCAAGGAATTTTGGATCTGGCATGGAGAGGCCCCTGCTGAGCCTTAGTGATTGAATCTGGGAATGTCAGGCCTCAGCTTTTTGCCAGTTTGTGCCATGCCCTCCTTTCCAGTGATTGATAGGTAGAGAACTTATAGACATGTTCCAGGGCAGAAACATGCCGGGTCAGCATGTGAGAATGGTTCATCTGAGTTTTCAAAGGTGTTTGTCCTCTTAAAAAAATACAAATGAACTGATTTACAAAGCAGAAACAGATTCATAGATTTACAGAACCAATTTATGGTTGCCAGGTGGAAGTCTGGGGAAAGGGATAGTTAGGGAGTTTAAGACAGATAACCAACAAGGAGCTACTGTATAAGCACATGGAACTCTGATCAATATTATGTGGCAGCCTGGATGGAGGGGAGTTTGGGGGAGAATAGATACATGTATATGTATGGCTGAGTCCCTTCCCTGTTCCCCTGAAACTATCACAACATTGTTAATTGGCTATGAAAAAATGAAAATGTTAGTCACTCAGTCCTGTCCAACTCTTTGCAAACCCCATGGACTGTAGCCCACCAGGCTCCTCTGTCCATGGAATTTTCCAGGCAAGAATACTGAATGGGTAGCCATTCCCTTCTCCAGGGGATCTTTCCAATGCAGGTAATCAATCAGCTATACTCCAATACAAAATAAAAATTAAAAAAAAAAATACAATGTCTCTTGAACTTTCAGCTGCTATATGATCAGCCCATCAACTTACTAACACTTTGGGGGTAGGAAACACTGCCACATTGAATATACGAATCAGTTTCACATCCTGATTTCAAAGATGTTGAAACAGTCAGAGAAAAAGCACGTGTTAGAAATGAGGAAACAAAGAGTTCTTGGAAGGTTACCTGACTTTCGGAAGTAAACTTGTTCCTTGTAGTCAGCTGGATCCAGACAATATTCTGGGGGAAAAAAAAAAACAAAGAGGAAGAAGAGCTGTTGATTTTGAATTGTGCTGCCCCGAATAACCTACTAAGATGGTCATTCTAACGGGTAAATGGGTCACACCTGGGCCACTGTGTCTCCTGGGCTGGTTCCCGAGTCAGTAGACTTGGATTAAAACCAAGACTCAACCACAAGGTCTCTGAGCTTCCCCAGGCTTCGTGAGTACAGTGGGCAGGCAAGTACCTTTCTTGTGAGACTGGTGGACATTTGAAAGACCGCACCTCGGTAGGTCACCTTGTCAGGTGGTCGGGATTGTTGTACGTCTTCTATGATGGTTTATGACCTATTGGTCTCAGCCACCCTGCCTGGGAGTCAAACAGTGACTAAAAGAGTCAGAAGAGATTATTTCCATGATTCATCCCTTTGCCTGAATCTCAGAAATTCCAGAACCCTGTCCAGTTTCTCTTTTTCTATTCACTGCCCCCCCTTTTTTCTTGAGTATTTAAGGTGCATCTCATGGGCTCAGGGTCCTTAGTTACCCTGTGGCATCTGCCACCTTCCCTTCTGCTGCTCTGGGTCCCTGTCATGACATCAGCAGCGGCTCCCAATTCCTGAGAGAGGCCAGACACTTCTCCAGGGACCCTTTGCCAGGTCTGCTGAAGCTCCAGCATCAGTCCTGCCAAATTTCACATCTGAGAAGGAGTAAAGGACAGGGAAGCTGGCATGCTGCAGTTCATGGAGTTGCAAAGAGTTAGAAACCACTTAGTGACAGAACAACAAGAACAGGGGTCCCCAGGGGCTGCTTTTAGTTGGCGCTTACACTTGCATGACAGTTCCTGTAATTCCAGGGGACATTTAAGTTTTTATGAGAGGTTAAAATAAGTGAAAATCACCACTCAGGTCTGACTTCCTGCTCAGTCACAAACTACATAGAATCAATAAGTCATGTAACTATCGGGGTCTCAGTTCTTCCTTCCTAAAATGAGGACTGGAAGAGCATATTTCCTCGGTCCTTCCCAGCACTGATATTCTCTGCATTAAAACCATTTTGGCTGTTGTAAGAAAATACGAAGCCACATTTGTCGTATTTAGAAAACATTAGTCTTAGAGCCTCCTTAAACATATACTGTTTAGCATTTTAAAAGTAAGCATCTGTTTGATGTTGGGAGAAATTAACTTGTAGGCTCCAGATGTGATCCTGTTTTCTGTGGAAACATCTATTTAAAGCCCACATCTCTAACCAGCCTGGAGGCAGCTGCCAAGATCTCTTATGTTCCTTTACCTGTTTTTTAGTCTTTGTGGGATGAAGATTTTGTGAAGCTTTTCCTGCTCTGTTGGCTTATTATCTTCTGTGTTGAGAACTTTTTCTAGCCTGGGATCATTCTCAATCTCCCACTGCACTTCTTCTATGATGTAAGAGCAAAATGTAGTCGCTGCGGACCCCCATGGCCTCAAGATTCAGTTTGAGAGCAAACCCCAATGGTCTTTGGATCTGAAATCACACTGGAGGGCTTTCTACTGAGACGCCATGGAGCAAAAATTTCTAGTTTGATGTGAAAACTCAACATTCCAAATCCTTAGTCTCTTTTGCTTTTCTGTTTCTACTTTCTCTATGAAAGGTACAGGTTGTTTAAAAAAAAATCAGTGGAGTCCATTTGAAGATCTAATTGGCTTTATTCAATGATTCATGAATCGAGAGGCATCCCATCTGACAAAGTTAAAAAAAGCTCCAAGGAGCTGAACCAAATGGGAGGTTTTTGTAAGCACACAGGGTGGGGAGAAAGAAAGAGCAGATTCCCTTACTTCCTTTGGGGGATGGAAAATGGGCCAGTTATCAGTGGATTACCTATTTCTCCTGTCCAGGCAAGTCTAGATGGACTGGTATAAGACTACAGACCTGGGAGAAGCAGAAATTGCAAGAAGGTTGGGATTTAAGTCTTGGTTTGCTGACAGGCTTAGCACAGGTGACTCCATTTGGAGTCTGTTGTCTCTCTTTTTTAACAAGGTGAAACTACAACATCCTAAGTTTTTGGAAAGGTTACGTTTTGAAGGTCTAAGTGACATTTGGTAGAATGTGTGTGTGTGTGTGTGTGTGCGTGTGTGTGTGCGTGTGTGTGTGCGTGTGTGTGTGTGTGCTCAGTTGTGTCCAACTGTTTGCAATCCTACAGACTATAGCCCACCAGGCTCCTCCATCCATGGGATTCTCCAGGCAAGAATACTGGAGTGGGGTATCATTTCCTCCTCCAGGGGATCTTCCTGACCCAGGGATTGAACCTGCATCTCTTACATTGGCAGGCGGATTCTTTACCACTAGTGGCACCTGAGTGGTTGATGGACTGACTCAGAATGAAATAATGAAGTGTATGTGTGTGTTTGGGGACAGCGGGGGAGCAGTGATTGGGGGAAAGGGAGTTCCATGTGCCTATTCCCTGGCTCTCACATATCTTAGAGATTCAGAGTTTGTACAGGCTTTTGTTGTTGTTGCTTTTTGAGCTTTTTTCCTTTTTTTGCATTTTTGTATCCCACTCCCAACTCACATACCCATCTCACTTACTTACATCAACAGCAAGTACTGGAAATTGTAGCCTATTTACTCTTTCATTATTCTCTGGAGCCTCTAGCTTTTAAAATCCAATTTGAGAGAATGTTCTTATAACTGAACCTAAACTCATGGGAGAACTTCACATTTAGACATTGTAAGGGTGTGTGTGTGTATGTGTGTTGGGTGCTCAGTTGTGCCCCACTCTTTGTGACCCCATGGACTGTACCCACCAGGCTTCTCTGTCCATGGAATTCTCCAGACAAGAATACTGGAGAATTGCCATTTCCTTCTCCAGGGGATCTTTCTGACCCAGGGATCAAATTGGCTCTCCCACACTGCGGCAGGTTCTTTACAATCTGAGCCACCAGCTGCTGCTAAGCTGCTAAGTCACTTCAGTCGTGTCTGACTCTGTGCGACCCCATAGACGGAAGCTCACCAGGCTCCCCCGTCCCTGGGATTCTCCAGGCAAGAACACTGGAGTGGGTTGCCATTTCCCTCTCCAATGCATGAAAGCGAAAAGTGAAAGTGAAGTCGCTCAGTTGTGTCTGACTCTTAGCGACCCCATGGACTGGAGCCCACCAGGATCCTCTGTCCATGGGATTTTCCAGGCAAAAGTACTGGGGTGGGGTGCCATTGCCTTCCCCACCAGCTAAATGCCCCCAAACTAAAAACCTCCAAGAATAAGATCTCAGAAGCCAAATTTAGGAAGTCTAGACTCTCTGTGAGTAATGACAATAGTGAGTCTTATTTTTTATAATATTAATGGCTGCCATTCATTAAGCGCTGGTTACGTTCCAGACTCCATCTGGTATATATATCACCAACAATTAAGCAAAATTTTTCTTTGCTTTTGTCACAGCAAAAAGACTTAATACATTTTCCCGAATTTAAAGAGATAGGGTTACAAATACTGATGGCTTCACTTCCACTATGTTGCTCTGCAAGGCCACTGGCAGGTGTGGGCCTGGCCCTGAGGAGGAGCAGAAAGTGAGATGCAATAGGAGGCTGTGGCGCTCAGGGGTGTGAAGGACAGGCCATGGCGGGAAGCACATGTGGAATCACCAGCAAGGATTGTAACCGGGAGCCCCAGGACGGATGTCATGGACCAGCTGCTCCAAGGGAATCACGTTCATTTTAAGCCACGTTGCTTCTCATATGGATGATTCAGTGACATATGCTGGAGAAGGGAAGGGACACAAGGGTTTTTGAAAATAGTTAATGAGTCTCAAGAAATGCCAGAAAAACTAGGCAGCATTTTGTGTGTTTATGTCTGTACATATGAGTACATGTGTGTGTGTTCATGTATGTGTCTCTACATGTGTCCTTATGAGTATCTTTTGTTATGAGTATATATGCATAAGTGTTAATACATGTATGGGAATATGTATGTCTAAATACAGATTGTGCATGGGTGTGTGTTCATGCATATGTGTGTATGATGTGTGTCTATATGTATGAGTGTGCATTTATATATGTAGTGTCCATGCACATGTGTGTATCTATACACATGAGAGTACATATGGATATTTGTGTTGGTACTATGTGTGTTTCTGTACATATGTGTGTGTATTAGTATCACCACCATTAAGAGCTTGGACAATGGAGCAAGAGACAACTGTGTTCAAGACTTCCATCATAATTGTATGTCCTCCGGGAAATTTCTTGACCTCTTTTTCTTACAGTCAGTTTGTCTTTAAGTTGGAAACAATAATAATTCATGCCTCATAGATTGTAGTGAGGGACATGTCAAAAAGCATTGGTAGTGCTCTGGCTGATAAACAGATAACAGCGTTAAGTCATCAGGATCACCACCTTTATCATCATCTCAAGTCCTTGCGTCCCAAGGACACTGAGTCTGTCAGAGTGAGACAGCCCCCTCCAGTTCAGGATGCTAGGTTTGGTTGGTCAGTGTACTATTCAAAAGTGTTTGTTAGACTGGTGATACCTTTCTTGTCTTTCAACACAACCTGGAAAAACTAAGTTGATCGGTTCTGGTTATGACCAGACAAGGTCATAGACAAGGTTGCTCCATCCTCGTAGATGAAGGGGAGTCGGTTGCACTGTTTGTACGTCTCTAGTTGAAAGCAGGGTAGTGGTCTCTGTTCTGGTGGCAGTGGGGGCTTCAGAGTCTGCTGAACCTGAATTTGAGTCCTTAATGCAGCACTGTATGACTTGGACCCAATTTTTCTTTATTTGTTGTTTTTTTTTCATGTTTCTTTGGGTGTTTTTAGGACCTCAGATGTACAAACTGGGCTTCCCAGGTGGCACAAGATGTAAAGAACTCGCCTGCCAATGCAGTAGACGTAGAGATGCAGGTTCAATTTCTGGGTTGGAAAGATCCCCTGGAGGAGGGCCTGGCAACCCACTCTGATGTTCTTGCCCGAAGAGTCTCCTGAACAGAGGAGACTGGCAGGCTACAGTCCATGGGGTAGACAAGAGTCAGACATGACTCAGTGACTTAGTATGCACACACTTGTGTGAATTAGCCTACTAGTAATCCTCGGTCAATGATACACTCCAGTTGGTGTTTTCTCTTTATTTCGTTGTTTTCTAAATGCAGTAAGGCCAGTGAGGGGGTTTCCTAGGTGGCTCAGAAGGTAAAGAAATCACCTGCAATGTAGGAGAGACCCAGGTTAGATTCCTGAGTCAGGACGATCCCCTGGAGGAGGAAATGGCAACCCACTCCAGGATTCCTGCCTGGAGAATCCCACGGACAGAGGAGTCTGGTGAACTACAGTCCATGGGGTCGGAGTTGGACACGACTGAGCAACTAAGCATGCATGCACACAAGACCAACGAGACCACCTCCCCAAACAAAAGCCAGGATTTGACAGTGACCTTCAGGTAACCATCAGGCCATTCCCTTATTTCATTCCAGCTCCACCTGCCCTGACTTCATCCTGAGTCTCATGTTTGTTACTCCTTTTCTTTCCTTTCCATGCGCTCTCACTGCATTCATAAGAAATCCAAAAAGGAAACCTTTAATTATAATTGTCTTTTACTTTCTATAAAGGATATAATGTTGCATGTAATCCTGTAAAACTACTTTTTTTATTTCAGAGATTCATCTACATGATGATACACTGTACTACCTTTGTTTTGCTCTATTGTTTTATATTCTAATGTGTGAAGCATTTCATAGTGTATTTATATGGTCATTTGTTGATGGGGCATTTGTGTGTCTTCAGAATGCTATTGTTGTAGAGAGGGCTGTTTTGACATTCAATAGAAGTCTTCGTGCACATATGTAAGAGTTTCTTGGAGAATAGTACAGAGGTTTCTTTAAAAACTTAAAAATCAGATCAGATCAGATCAGTCACTTAGTCGTGTCCGACTCTTTGCGACCCCATGAATCGAGGCACGCCAGGCCTCCCTGTCCATCACCAACTCCCGGAGGTCACTGAGACTCACATCCATCGTGTCAGTGATGCCATCCAGCCATCTCATCCTCTGTCGTCCCCTTCTCCTCTTGCTCTCAATCCTTCCCAGCATCAGAGTCTTCTCCAATGAGTCAACTCTTTGCATGAAGTAGCCAAAGTACTGGAGTTTCAGCTTTAGCATCAGTCCTTCCAAAGAAATCCCAGGGCTGATCTCCTTCAGAATGGACTGGTTGGATCTCCTTGCAGTCCAAGGGACTCTCAAGAGTCTTCTCCAACACCACAGTTCAAAAGCATCAATTCTTGGGCGCTCAGCCTTCTTCACAGTCCAGCTCTCACATCCATACATGACCACAGGAAAGACCATAGCCTTGACTAGGCGAACCTTTGTTGGCAAAGTAATGTCTCTGCTTTTGAATATGCTATCTAGATTGGTCATAACTTTCCTTCCAAGGAGTAAGAGTCTTTTAATTTCATGGCTGCAGTCACCATCTGTAGTGATTTTGGAGCCCAGAAAAATAAAGTCTGACACTGTTTCCACTGTTTCCCCATCTATTTGCCATGAAGTGATGGAACCGGATGCCATTATCTTCGTTTTCTGAATGTTGAGCTTTAAGCCAACTTTTCACTCTCCACTTTCACTTTCATCAAGAAAAAAACTTAAAAATAGAGATACCATATGATCCTGCAATCCCACTCTTGGGCATATATCCAGAGACAACCATAATTTGAAAAGATACATGACCCCAGTGGTCATACCATTACTATTTACAATAGCCAAGACATGACAACAACCTAAATGTCTGCCAACAGGTGAATGAATAAGGAAGATATGATACACACATGCAATGGAATATTACTTGGCCATAAAAAAGAATGAAATAATGCCATTTGCAGTGACTTGGATGGACCTAGATCTTATCATATTAAGTGAAATAAACCAGAAAAATACAAATATCATAGGATATCACTTGTATGTGGAATCTAACAAAAAAAGATACAAATGAACCTATATGCAAAACAAAAATAGGCCTATACAAATAGAAAACAAACTTAGAGTTATGAAAAGAGAATGGGGGAAGAGGTATATTAGGAGTTGAGGGTTAACATTTCCACAATGCTGTACATAAATAGATAAGCAACAAGGACCTACTGTTTAGCACAGGGAACTATACTCCGTACTTTGCAACAAACTATAAAGGAAAGCCTGGTAGGCTACAATCCATGGGGTCGCAAAGAGCTGGACATGACTGAGCGACTTCACTTTCACTTTCATAAAGGAAAAGAATCTGGAAAAGAATAGATATAAATAAACGTATAACTGAATCACTTTGCTGTTCACCTGAAACTAACACAACATTGTGAATCAACTATACTTCAATTAAAAATAATAATTGAAATTGAAAAAGAATTTCTCTTGGGCAGATGTGGAATTGCTGCATCCTAGGGTGTATGAATGTTTAACTTCAGGACATAGAACCAAATAGTTTTCCAAAGTCAGTTGACCTAATTTTCACTCTCATTGGAATGTAGGTCCACAGTCCTTTAACACTTGTTGGACTTTTTCATTTTTGCTAATTGAATGGTTATCTCACTGGAGTTTTATGTTTCTCTGACAATTAATAATGATGAATATGTCTTATGCTAACTGATGGCTGTGAAATGTCTCTTCCTATATTTTGATAACTTTTCTCTTGGGTGGTGATTTTCTTACTTGTGTGTAGGAGATGTTCAGCAAGTTACTTGACCATTTGGAGATTATTTTTCATCTAAAGATGGGGTTGATAGCTCAGTGTTCAGGGGTTGATTTTGTATTCATGTTTATGTAATGTACCATAAGTACTAGCCTAGAGCACAATAGATGATCAGAAAGAAAAGTTCTTGCTTGTTTCTTGGTCCCTCCCCACAGCTGGAGCCTCCATTTCATAGACTAGCTTTGTTGGAATTTGCCCCATTTACTTAGTTGGAAAATCTCTGCTTATTGGCCTGGCCAGTGTAGCCCTACTAATATTTTTATACTTTAGAGATTAAGCAATTCAGTAAACTCAGACTCTCTTGGAAGAAATATGGGGAAAGAAAGTTAGAAGGGAAGAGTTTCAGTGGAGTCTTTGGTAAAATAAAGGAGAAAAAAAAATCAGCACCATTATTCCATTTTGCTTTCAATAGCTCTGTTGGTAAATGTTTAACTGTGTGTATCAATAAAGCATGGGCTTCCCAGGTGACTCAAATGGTAAAGAATCTGCCTGCCAATGCAGGAGATGTGGGTTCAATCCCTGGGTCAGGAAGATTCCCTGGAGGAGGAAATGGCAACCCACTCCAGTATTCTTGCCTGGAGAATCGCATGGACAGAGAACCCAGGTGGGCTACAGTCTGTGGGATTGCAAAGAGTCAGACACGCCTGAGCATGCAAATGCATTAATAGAGCATTGAAGAAACTTCCTTGGCAGTCCAGCGGTTAAGACTTTGCCTTCCAATGCAGAGAACGCAGGTTCGATCCCTGGTCGGGGAGCTAATATCCTACAAGCCTTATGGCCAAAAAACCAAAATATAAAACAGAAGCAATATTGTAACAAATTCAGCAAGACTTTTTAAATGGTCTACATAAAAAAATCTAATTAAAAATATGGCAATTGTGGGAAACTAAGGATTTCTAAAATGCTCATCTACATATTTACACTGAAAATTTGATACAAAGCAGAAGATCCTCTGATGCCTAGAGCTGGCGGTCCTAGGATGCCCTCTGTGACTCACGGTGTTCTCTTTTCTGCTGCCACTGAAGCTGCTTCACAGCACTTTTCAGCGCGCTGCACAGTCATGCAGAGAAGCTACAGAGGGGCTGGGAAAACGATTTGGAGACGGGTCTGAAGGACACTGTGGGATGCTGTGCAGTGATTGCTTCCTGCCCCTGGCTTGTTTTTTCGAGCTTTGAATTCAAGGAGAGTAGCTGGATGTGATCGGAAAACAGTTGCCTTTACCTCCCTGGATCTGTTTGTGTTTCGTTGAGTCTATTCCTGGAGGAATAGAAATCAGGATGCCTGCACTCCGGTCACTTTGAAACTGCTGCACTGCAGCATGCCATCCTTCATCTGCCTCTATCTGTGCTCAAAGTCCCTCTTAGGATTCGGAGGTAACGTTTTTGTCTTCCTAACATGAATGTGTGCTTATGAGAAGTGACCATTTATCAAACTCTGAACAGGATAAATGTTGAAGCAAGTCCACTTATAAATTCAACCAGGGAAATGTGGAAATTCTTCTTTAGTGCCTGAAGCCTTTGAAAACATTGGTTCATTCATGACTTTGTTATGTTGATTGTTCTCTAGTTTTTCTCTGTTTGGAAGGCTTTGCTTCTCAGTTTTTAGCAGAAAAACCTGGAGGTGAGAACAGATGGGGTTTAGCTACAGTGTCATTTCACCTTCCTCTTTATCCTTCTTAGTCTTTGCCAATCTGATTCATCAGAAAGTCTTTGCTCTAAGGACACACACTTAGAGTTAGGAAACAGCTTTCGGTCATTATGGCAACTTCCATGGAAGAAGTGGTTAAAAACTTGAATGCGCTCCAAAGAGAACGCCACAGGCTTATGCTCAGGCTTTGTAATTCACAAGTTGTAATTCGCTTTTCTTTATGCCAAGAATTACACAGACTAGAATAGTCAAATGTAACTTAAATTTATTCTGGAAATAATAGTAAAACAACTTCATTAAAGCGTGGATGATACCTATACCTCAAAGGGAGGGAGCTGCCTGTCAGTCAAGGCAGGGATCTATTCAGGCTGGAGAGTCTCATGTCTGACATCCTCAGTGGTTTCTGTGGGTCTTTTGTGGATCACTGGGAAAATGAATTTTTAGCAATAATTGGTTTTAGAAGTAACTAATTAGGAAACTCAGAAAGGTTTCTCTGAGGGCTCTTCTCTTGTTGAAATCTTTTGATCTTGACATGTATTTTATCAAGTGAGTTCATAATATTTCCAAAGGGGGCTGTTTCCTGTGTCACCTGCCTCGTCCTGAGAGACAAGGGGCTTTGACTGAACAAGAACCCAAACCCTTTCCTGCCAACTACTGAGTTGCTAATCTCTCTTAATTCTTTCCTTTTCTCAGAGTAACTTTCAAGAACAATATTATTATCCGGGAGATTTTGGTGTGATATTTTGAATATTATCTGTATTTTGCACCACACTTTATTTTTCTTTGAATGTCTGTTTCTGAACTATTTCTCACATTTGTTTTCAACGAATTCAGAAAGTTTTGCAGGACTATACAAAAATTAACCTTCTAGCATGGAAGTTATAGAGAAAATAGGCCTCCCTTAATAGAGCTATTTTGCTTCAAATGAACCTTTTAGTTGGAAATTGGTAATTTTTTGCAACTTGCTGTTCAGTTGCTCCATCATGTCCCATTCTTTGCGACCGCATGGACTCCAGCACTCCAGGCTTCCCTGTCCTTTACTATCTCCCAGAGTTTGCTCAAACTCACATCCATAGAATTGGGGATATCATCCAATTATCTTATCCCCTGTTGTCCCTTTCTATCCTCTGCCCTCAATTTTTCCCAGCACCAAGGTCTTTTCCAATAAGTTGCCCCTTTGCATCAGGTGGCCAAATTATTGGAGCTTCAGCTTCAGCATCAGTCTTTCCAATGAATGTTCAAGGTTGATGTCCTTTAGGATTGACTGGTTTGATCTCCTTGCAGCCCAAGGGACTCTCAAGAGTCTTCTCCAGCACCACAGTTCAAAAGCATCAATTCTTTGGCTTTCAGCCTTCTTTACAGTCCAGCTCTCACATCTGTACATGACTACTAGAAAAATCATAGCGTTTACTATACTGATGTTTGTCGGCAAAGTGATGTCTCTGCTTTTTAGTGCACATAGGGTGTGCCTGATTCCTCCAGAACAAACTGACAACACTTGAGAATGTTGTCTGCCTGGGGGCTTACTAGGGACTCCTTGCCCAGGAGTTTTATTGGTGGCTGGTCCCATGGACATCCTCTACCACGTTCCTATCAAAATTCCAGGCTCCTGGAGGAAAGTGGTTATTCGTCATAAGCCATGTGGTTTGTACCAACAGTTTGGGCCAAGAGAGTCACCTGATCAGTTGGGAGCAGAGGGAACTACCCCCTTAATCCAAGGCACCAGCCAAGGGTTAGTCCTACAAAGAGGCCTTTCTAAGGATAGCATATCAACCTCGCCACTCTCACACTTCTCCGCACGGGATCTATTGAAGGTTATTGAACCAGCTACAGTGACCTTGAAAACTGTGGTTCGAAAGATTTCATTGGAGTGGAGTGGAGAACAGAGTGGAGTAGTTGGTGAGACACTGGAGCCAGGAGATTGGAAATAATCTAGCCCAAATCTCAGATGTCAGTGTGAGAATAAAAAGAGGAGGGATGGTTGGTAGGAAGAATAAGCAGGTTGAAGATAAGCAATGCAGGGATAGGAAGTGGTATCTAGGTCTGGGAGATGAAATACCCAGAAGGCTTTTTTCTAGTAGAGGAAGATTACTTAGGTAGAGCCCCTGGATGGAAAGGGAGACATTCTAAATTCTGGATATATTTATATATATTATCTATATTATATTACAATTTATTATATATCATATTTCCTACCTACTGGATGAGAAGCTGCCGCTGCTGCTAAGTTGCTTCAGTCATGTCCAACTCTGCAACCCCAGAGACAGCAGCCCACCAGGCTCCCCTGTCCCTGAGATTGTCCAGGCAAGAACACTGGAGTGGGTTGCCATTTCCTTCTCCAAAGCATGAAAGTGAAAAGTGAAAGTGAAGTCACTCAGTCGTGTCCGACTCTTCGTGACAGCATGCACCACAGCCTACCAGGCTCCTCCGTCCATGGGGTTTTCCAGGCAAGAGCACTGGAATGGGGTGCCATTGCCTTCTCTGCTGGAGTAGAAGGGAGACATTCTAAATTCTGGATATATTGATATAACATTTATTTATATTATTGCATATCATATTTATAATATATTAAGGGCTTCACAGGTGGCACTAGTGGTAAAGAATCCTCTTGCTAATGCAGGAGATGCAAGAGACTCAAGTTTGATCCATGGGTTGGGAAGATCACCTGGAGGAGGGCATGGCAACCCACATATTATTTATATTAACATATGCTATTCATATTATTTACATATATATATTATTCATATCGTATACAACATATTATGAAAGTGAAGTCAGTCAGTCATGTCCAACTCTTTGTGACCCCATGGTCTGTAGCCTACCAGGCTCCTCCATCCATGGGATTTTTCAGGCAAGAGTACTGGAGTGGGTTGCCATTTCCTTCTCCAGATCTTCCCAACCCAGGGATCAAACCCAGGTCTCCCGCATTGCAGGCAGACGCTTTATCACCTGAGCCATCAGGGAAGCATGTATTATTACACATAATCAAATTATATGTATATTATATATTATAAAATATGAATATTTTACCACTAATGAAATAGATTCAAGATATTGGTAAATTACATTAGAAAAACTGATTCTAACTCGAAATTCATGTCCAGGGTATGTTTTTATGTCATGAGTAGACAATGAGAGTAAATCACATAATAAAATAATTAATGTTGAGAGGAAAATTTAAATTGTATTAGCTGTAAAGGACACACTATTAATAGACATAATTTTAACCTAGAAATATTATTAATGTCATTTTATTAATGACATAATTAATGGATTATATTTTAGGCAACTTATTTTAGCATTTTATTCTACTTACCAATCATTAACAATTGGAATCCTTTACCCGAGCTATCTGATCTGGTCGTGATTTTTTTAAACATAAATAGCTCTTGTTTTTTTTGTTTGTTTGTTTGTTTGTAAGAAAGAAGTATTGTGTGAACAATTCCCTAGAGGTTTGTTTGCTACAAGGTATAGATTTCTGGTTGGAGTTGATTTAGAAAAGAAACATAGGAAATGGAGTCTGTTAGGGGAATGGGAAGTGATGAGGTCTCTGGTCATTGAACCAAATTGATGAAACAGTGTGTGTGTACACAGCTTCTAAGAAAAACTCTCTTCTCACTGATTATCTGTACAACATGGGCAGATGCCAGCTGCCTGGGAGAGTATCTGTGCTGTGCCTCCAGTCACAGTGGCTTCTGAGAATCCAGTTATATTTCCTCCCCATAGTTACTACCGTAAATATCCTAGTCCTATTTATTGGTTAACGTATAACTGCTTTTGATCAGACTAATAACCACTTTACTTAACCAGAGCAATGTTCTACATTCCCTATTTTTTTTTCTTTTAATGAAGGTTCTCTCTCACTTGCAAGGGCAGAAAATATAGTAACAGGTTTGGGATCATTTTTAGACCTGCCCATGTTAGGGAACACGTGTGATGCAGGAGCTGGGCAAAGCTACTTCATAAATACGTCCTGTGGAGATGATGTTATTGTGTTATACAAATTGGATGTGTCAGGATTTTAAATGTCACTTTGGGATTTAATGTGAGAAATTCCTAACTGGCATTTTCTTGACTTTCCTTAGAAGTGACCCCGTAGTCACAGAAACTTAGTTTCAATTCCTTGCTGCTCAGATGTGAGATTTTTCTCTTTCCTTCTTGCAAGTCCAGCCCCCACCTACTCCTGTTCCTCAGAACTCTTGCCATCTTCTTTGAATGTCAGGACTCCCATGAGTGGGGGGCGGTGGATAGATGGGGCATACTAAATCCTGTTTGCCTTCGCAAAGTAAAGGTCTAAAAGCAGGAAAAAAACTATCTTTCTCTTCCATGCAACTATTTTGCTTATTGCTAATTCTTAAAATTCATATCCCATATTGCTCTAAAGTACTTGAGTTAGGCATTCCAATTGTTCAAACAGAATAAATGGTGGAGGAAGTCAGGGTTAAAAGACAATACAGGAAGGAAAAAGCAGAGCCAGGACTAGGTGAGTCTGAGAGGTATGTACCTTCATGCCTTGTGGACGAGGTATGTTGCAGGTTTAACTCCTTCAGGGAAAGTGAAGAGGAAGACATGATTAGTGACAGATATGAAATATCTTAAGATAAAAAACCTCAGTTGTCCTACTCCTGAAACCTGAGAGGAGATTCTTCCAGCTGCTCTTTAAGGGTAATGTAAAGGACAATGATTCACCAGCACCCTGTAACAGACAGCCAGACTCATATGGCTGTTGGTTAGGACCTCGTCAGTAGATGCTTATTTACATGCCGCCCAAACATACATGAGCAGAAGGAGTTCTAAACAGACCACCAATTCCCAGTACATCTGTTGTTGCTCAGTCACTCAGTCGTATCTGACTCTTTGTGACCCTATGGACTGTAGCACACCAGGCTTCCCTGACTTTCACTATCTCCCGGAGTTTGCTCAGACTCATGTCCACTGGGACAGTGATGCTATCTAACCATCTCATCCTCTGCCATTTCCTTTTCCTTTTGCCCTCACTCTTCCCAGCATCAGGGTCTTTTCTAGTGAGTCACACCTTCACATCAGGTGGTCCAAGTATTGGAGACTCAGCTTCAGTATCAGTCCTTCCAATGAATAATCAGGGTTGATTTCCTTTAGGAGTGACTGGTTTGATATCCTTGCAGTCCAAGGGACTCTCAAGAGTCCTCTTCAGCACCACAATTCAAAGGCATCAATTCTTTGGCACTTAGCCTTCTTTATGGTTCAACTCTCACATCCGTACATAACTACTGGAAAAACCATAACTTTGACTATACTGACCTTTGTTGGCAAAGTGATATCTCTACTTTTTAAATATGCTGTCTAGGTTTGTCAGAGCTTTTCTTCCAAGGAACAAGCATCTTTTAATTTCATGACTACAGTCACCATCTGCAGTGGTTTTGTAGCCCAAGAAAATAAAGTCTGTCACTGTTTCTACTTTTTCCCCATCTACTTGCCATGAAGTTATGGGCCCGGACGCCATGATCTTTGTTTTTTGAATGCTGAGTTTTAGGTCAGCTTTTTCACTGTCATCTTTCACTTTCATTAAGACGCACTTTAGTTCCTCTTCACTCTCTGCCATTAGAGTGGTATCATATGCATATCTGAGGTTATTGATATTTCTCCTGGCAATCTTGATTCCAGCTTGTGATTCATCCAGCCCAGCGTTTCTCATGATGTACTCTGCATAGAATTTAAATAAGCATGGCAACAATATACAGCCTGGACATACTCCTTTTCCAATTTTGAGCCAGTCTGTTATTCCACCTCCAGCTCTAACTGTTGCTTCTTGACCTGTGTACAGGTTTCTCAGGAGATAGGTAAGGTGGTCTGGTGTTCAGCCTAAGAGGTTAACATTTTTCTATAGACAAGAGGAAGGTGGAGGACATGGGGGGTAGGGGAGGTCTCTTCCAGGAGGCCCCATAGGGTCCTGCTCAACTATGGAAGGACAGAGTTAATTTTTTCTACTCAGATTTAAGGACACATCTCTAAATGGATGGTCACTGTGGCTTCACTTAGGCATGATACAAGGGAGGATGCACAGCAGGGATAAAAATCCACTTCAAACCAACATGGAACTTGATTCTAACTCAAGTTTCTTACCTTTATAGCAGCTATCTGGAAAAATTAAAATTTTGGGATGAGAATCATTGAACACCACATTGCCTCAAAATGAAATGTCATTAAAATCACATTATGTTTTGCCCACTGGAAAAGAAGTCCTAAAATGCATCATGCTGAAATGCAATTAATTACCCAAGAGCTATGAATCCTCAGGGGCCTAGCATTTGGTACAGAACAGGCTGAAAAACATAAACTCCAAGAAATGATGCTTAAATTTTGATCACATTGCTGCTCATGTCAAAATAGAGTCTAGCCAACCTAGAGAACGTTTGCATTCCTTTCTCTAAAAGAAGAATTTTTTAATAAGCAGGTCAATGTATTTGAAAATGGAATTTTATTTGATGTGAACTAATGGCTCAATGGTGAGGAAATTTAGAGCCAATATGTATTTCTGATGCCTCTTGGAATGTTTTCAAATGTGTTCACAACCACTTTTCTCCGAGTACATGACTTCAGAATGCTGAAAGTTTTCCACTTTACCCTTCAAAATGTGCTAATATAACAGAGAAGTCCATTTCAAAGCAATGCACATAATTTAAATTCTCCATGTGTACTGGACTTATATTCAGAAAGAAAGAAAGTCTCTAAAATCTTGGCATTTGATAAGAAAAAACATACAGACTATTCAACACAATGAAACCTATTTTATTTCAAGGATTACGAAGTTAGATGGAAAATGCTGATAAGCTTGCTTTTCCATAATGACTGCAGTCTGCTCCCTCACCTCTGACATCTCTGGCCACGTATCTGTTGCCAGGCAACAGCAGAGAAATAAAACCTGTGTAAGGAAACTTCCCTACATAAGGCACTACATAAGAATGGCCTGTATTCTTGAAGCTGGTGAACCACTTATTTAGAATTTTAAATGCATTTTTTATGTTAAAAATATTATCAATAGCAATTCAGTGCCCCAGCCAGCTGCTATAAGTCTGTTTAACTCTTGATGCCCTTCCAGGATTGAAAAGTAGCACCTTTTCTATCCAGAGTGAACAGGACAGGTAGTAAACCCCTCAAACTCCAAACAGCCTCCTTATAAGAATTTTAACTGTCCCATACCCAGCAAATAATACTCTTTTATAGACTCATTAGTAAGTCAAAGACAAATATATCATATAACATCACATATGATGATATGTAGAATCTAAAAAAAAATGACACAAATGAACTTATTTACAAAACAGAAATAGACCCACAGCCATAGAAAACAAACTTATGGTTTCAGTTCAGTTCAGTCGCTCAGTTGTGTCCGACTCTTTGTGACCCCATGAACT
The DNA here is from genome assembly GCA_935064755.1 of Tragelaphus eurycerus. Classification (NCBI taxonomy): domain Eukaryota; kingdom Metazoa; phylum Chordata; class Mammalia; order Artiodactyla; family Bovidae; genus Tragelaphus; species Tragelaphus eurycerus. The sequence continues at coordinate 24,763,017 of CAKXYN010000023.1, forward strand.
GCAGCACGCCAGGCCTCCCTGTCCATCACCAACTCCCGGAGGTCACTCAGACTTACGTCCATCGAGTCAGTGATGCCATCCAGCCATCTCATCCTCTGTCGTCCCCTTCTCCTCCTGTCCCCAATTCCTCCGAGCATCAGAGTCTTCTCCAATGAGTCAGCTCTTCCCATGAGGTGGCCAAAATACTGGAGTTTCAGCTTTAGCATCATTCCATCCATAGAAATCCCAGGGCTGATCTCCTTCAGAATGGACTAGTTGGATCTCCTTGCAGTCCAAGGGACTCTCAAGAGTCTTCTCCAACACCACAGTTCAAAAGCATCAATTCTTCGGCCCTCAGCTTTCTTCACAGTCCAACTCTCACACCCATACATGACTACTGGAAAAACCATAGCCTTGATTAGATGGACCTTTGTTGGTAAAGTAATGTCTCTGCTTTTCAACATGCTATCTAGGTTGGTCATAACTTTCCTTCCAAGGAGTAAGCATCTTCTAATTTCATGGCTGTAATCATCATCTGCAGTGATTTTAGAGCCCAAAACAGTAAAGTCTGACACTGTTTCTACTGTTTTCCCATCTATTTGCCATGAAGTGATGGGACCAGATGCCATGATCTTCGTTTTCTGAGTGTTGAGCTTTCAGCCAACTTTTTCACTCTCCTCTTTCACTTTCATCAAGAGGCTTTTGAGTTCCTCTTCACTTTCTGCCATAAGGGTGGTGTCATCTGCATATCTGAGGTTACTGATATTTCTCCTGACAATCTTGATTCCAGCTTGTGCTTCTTCCAGCCCAGCGTTTCTCATGATGTACTCTGTATAGAAGTTAAATAAGCAGGGTGACAATATACAGCCTTGACGCACTCCTTTTCCTATTTGGAACCAGTCTGTTGTTCCATGTCCAGTCCAAACTGTTGCTTTCTGACCTGCATACAGATTTCTCAAGAGGCAGGTCAGGTGGTCTGGTATTCCTATCTCTTTCAGAATTTCCCACAGTTTATTGTGATCCACACAGTCAAAGGCTTTGGCATAGTCAATAAAGCAGAAATAGATGTTTTTCTGGAACTCTCTTCCTTTTTCCATGATCCAGAGGATGTTGGCAATTTGATCTCTGGTTCCTCTGCCTTTTCTAAAACCAGCTTGAACATCAGGAAGTTCATGGTTCACATATTGCTGAAGCCTGGTTTGGAGAATTTTGAGCATTACTTTACTAGCATGTGAGATGAGTGCAATTGTGCGGTAGTTTGAGCATTCTTTGGCATTGCCTTTCTTTGGGATTGGAATGAAAACTGACCTTTTCCAGTCCTGTGGCCACTGCTGAGTTTTCCAAATTTGCTGGCATATTGAGTGCAGCACTTTCACAGCATCATCTTTTAGGATTTGAAATAGCTCAACTGAAATTCCATCCCTTCCACTAGCTTTGTTCGTAATGATGCTTCCTAAGGCCCACTTGACTTCACATTCCAGGATATCTGGCTTTTGGTGGGTGATCACACCATCATGATTATCTGGGTCATGAAGCTCTTTTTTGTACAGTTCTTCTGTGTATTCTTGCCACCTCTTCTTAATATCTTCTGCTTCTGTCAGGTCCATACCATTTCTGTCCTTTATCGAGCCCATCTTTGCATGAAATGTTCCCTTGGTATCTCTAATTTTCTTGAGGAGATCTGTAGTCTTTCCCATTCTGTTGCTTTCCTCTATTTTCTTTGCATTGATTGCTGAGGAAGGCTTTCTTATCTCTCCTTGCTATTCTTTGGAACTCTGCATTCAGATGCTTATATCTTTCCTTTTCTCCTTTGCTTTTCTCTTCTCTTCTTTTCACAGCTATTTGTAAGGCCTCCCCAGACAGCCATTTTGCTTTTATGGTTACCAAAGGGAAAAGAGCAGGAGGGATAAATTAGGAATTTGTGATTAACATATACATACTCACACTATTATATTTAGAATACGCAAACAACAAGGACCTACTGTATAGCACAGGAAAATGTACTCAATATCTTATAATAACCTATAACGGAAAAGAATCTGAAAAAAAAAAGTATATATATATATATATATATATATCTGAGTCACTTTGCTGTACACCTGAAACTAACAAAGCATTGTGAATTAACTATACTTCAATTAAAAAAGTGAATTACCAAAACATTTATCATACTAAATTCTAATGTTTGGAGTACAAAAAAAGACTCATTAGTGTACATTTTAGAAAGCTTGAATCATAAATAGGAAACATAGAAAAGAAAACAGCACTGATTACAAGTTTTGAAGAGGTATGTCTTCAAGCTCTAAGCAAAGTTCATCTAGCTGTATAGCTGAACTTTGCTATCAAAGTACCACAGTTTTGGAGAAGGAAATGGCAGCCCACTCTGGTATTCTCGCCTGGGAAACCCCATTGACAGAGGGGCCTGGTGCTCTACAGTCCATGGGGTCGCAAAAGAGTAGGGCGCGACTTAGCCACTAAACAACAAATCCCCCATGACCTCAGTCTAAGCAATTCATTTCAAAAGACCCTGTTTCCAACTAAGATCACATTCTGAGTTTCTGGATAAACATTTTTTTTTTTTTTTTTTTGAGAGAAACACTATTCACTGTAGTACAGTGATATTCTGTGTGTCTCAAGGGAATTTATATTCTGCAGTTGCTGGTTGTAGTGTTCTATGCTCAGTAAGGTATACTTAGGTAAAATTTTGAACCAATTCTAACATATGACTCCAATTTTTCTTTTCTTTTATTAATTACTGAGTATGATAAATATCAATCGTGATTTAGATGTTTGTATTTCTTTTTAATTCAAACAGTTTCTACCATGTATATTTTTAGTCATATGGGTTATATACAAATTAAAAATTTTTAGATATCCAGTTGGATTTAATATTTTCATTAATAAATAACCCTTTAAAAGCAAAAAAGTCCCACAATTTAATTATGCCTAAGATTTGGTATGGGAGAAGGCAATGGCACCCCACTGCAGTACTCTTGCCTGGAAAATCCCATGGATGGAGGAGCCTGGTGGGCTGCAGTCCATGGGGTCACTAGAGTCGGACACGGCTGAGTGACTTCACTTTCACTTTTCACTTTCATGCATTGGAGAAGAAAATGGCAACCCACTCCAGTGTTCTTGCCTGGAGAACCCCAGGGACGGGGGAGCCTGGTGGGCTGCCGTCTATGGGGTCGCACAGAGTTGGGCACGACTGAAGCGACTTAGCAGCAGCAGCAGCAGCATACCAATATATTGCCATAGGGAAATATTTTAAAAATTCCAACTAGGGACACATGATAAACATCTTCCACTTAGAGGCAGTGAAAGTAAGCTATTGAAAGCTGTGTGTGCCTGGGAAAAAGAGGAAAAGTAGCAAGGTCTTCACCTCTGGATAAAAGAAATACACACCTCTGAGTTAGTCACCTAACCTAGTACTAAGAACTGTGTAATGAAACAGTTGCCCCTTAAGGGGCCAAGAACCTGCTTCCCTCTCAGCCGCTCCTCTCACCCCTCAGGTGGGCTACTCGTTCACAGTGGGGGCATCACTGATCTGAGAACTATGTTGTAGTATATGTTACACTTCAGCAATGTTTTAATCGAGTTGTTCACGAGCCCTGCTGACTCTTAATTGCTGTTTTGGTCATGCACCCAACAGAGACAGTGATTCCGAATTAGAAAGTGAGTGATTGGTAGTAAACATTTGATTAACTTCATACAGTAAGTACCAGTACTTGCTAAAAATATTGGGAGGTAGCTGACCACCCTCTTTAAAATGACACCATCAAACTGAAAATGTTCTGCTCACCTAAACAAATTCTGCTGGTTCTATTTTGTTTCATTTTTTTCCCCTTTAGATTGCCTGTAGATCTGAAGGGCTAATTTTGAGAATTCCTATTCCAGATTACTGAAAATTGTGCTAAAAAGCTATGCAGTCCCATTGAAAGAAAACATTACCCAATCAAATCTACCAATTGTAATCAAGATACATTTTATAAAATTGTATTTATGGAAAAGTTCCACTGTTTGTTGTTGTTTAGTTGCTATGTTATGTCCGACTCTTTGCACCCCATGGTCTGCAGCACATCGGGTTCCCCTGTCCTTCAATATCTCCCAAAGTCTTCTCAAATTCACGTCCGTTTAGCTGGTGATGCTATCTAACCATCTCATCCTCTGCCGCCCCCTTCTCCTTTTTCTGTCAATCTTTCCCAGCATCAGGGTCTTTTCCAATGGGTTGGTTCTTTGCATCAAGTGGCCAAAGTATTTGGAGCTTCAGCTTCAGCATCAGTCCATCCATTGAATATTCAGGGGTGATTTCCTTTAGGATTGACTGGCTTGATTTTATAGGAGCTTGCATAATCGGCACTAAACTCAATTTTTTCAATAGTCCACATTTTTATAACTGAAAGTCTTAGTTTTATTTTTCTCATTGTTCAGCTTGAGCTTCTTATAGAATTTCTTAAGTTCAAAGCGTGCTGGGGCTATGCCAAGGCTCTTTGAAGAAGTGGGTAACACACAACATATTTAATAACAACTTCTTAATTTGGGAATCAGGGGATCTGAAAGTATGGACTGACAAAAAACTTTACATGCTTCCTCCAGGAGAGATCCTGGGAATGGTATATATATATATATATATATATACACACATACTGCTAGGAACATTACTGTAACTTTGTTAGTCTCTCCTATTGTTGACAAATATCAGTATCACCCAGAGATGTTTTGCATTTAATCAGGGCTTGAGTATACCCCAGGGAGCACCCTAGCAAATGTGGAGCGACCTCAGGGAAATCTAGATCCATATTTTCACATCTAGTGTTTCAAAAACATTCTTTGATATTCAACAAAGCCTTTCCTTTCTCTCATATTTGACTGTTTTTCTTTGTAACCATCCAGAAGAATTGGTATAAACCACAGTGGAAGGAGAAGGGCAGCTTTTGAGCATGGATGGGACAGTACTCCATTGAGAACCAGTGATCTTCATACTTTTTGCTTCTATGCCACCTAGAAAAAATTTGAGAAACTATGTACCCCTTGTCCATTTTTAGGCTCATATCTAAATGCTTTTACACTAAATTTTTTCATGTCAAATTTAAATGGTTATACCACACATGGTTTTAGTTGTCATGCATATATGATACTTTTCATAATCAAAGAAGTACATCACTCTTCTGTATGTTATCTTTTAAATTCTGTAGCGATCTTCCTGACCCAGGGATCAAACCCAGATTTCCCATGTAACAGATTTTTTTTACCATCTGAACCACCAGGGAAGCCCCAAGAATACTGGAGTGGGTAACCATTCTCTTTTCCAGGGGATTTTCCTGACCCAGGGATTGAACCTGGGTCTCCTGCATTGCAGGCAGATTCTTTACCGTCTGAGCCACCGGGGCAGCCCTAGCAATTTCCTACTGGCCATCTATTTTACAAGGACAGGAACATTTTCTGTCCTTTTGATTTTCTTTTGCAGATATTTTGCATCATGTCTTTTTCTCCTTAAACTTTATTTTTTTTCCTACTTGCTCCATAGAATATAACCGTCATATGGTATTTTTATGCTTGAAAGTATTTTATTGATTGCCTATCATAATTCTCTGCAAAAAAATGGGTATGTAAATTGAAATTTGAACTTCATTTTTCACTTTATGTGATATAATATTCTGTGTTTGACCTACTGTGCAGCACAGGGGACTATGCTCAATATTTTATAATAACCTATAGGAGTGAAGAGTCTGAAAAAGAATATATATATTCACTTTGCTGTACACCTGAAACTCACACATTATAAATCAACTATACTTCCAGAAAGAGAAAAAAACTGTCATATAATATCACTTCTATGTGGAATCTAGAAAAATGATACAAATGAACTTATTTGCAAAGCAGAAATAGAGACACAGAGAACAAACATGTGTATACCAAGGAAGGAAGGCAGGCGTGGGAGAACTGGGGGATTAGGATTGATATATACAAGTGAGTGCGTGCTGAGTCCCTCAGTGGTGTCCAACTCTGTGTGACCCTATGCACTGTACCCCGCCAGGCTCCTCTGTCCATGGGATTCTCCAGGCAAGAATACTGCAGTGGGTTGCCAGGCCCTCCTCCAGGGGATCTTCCCTGCTGAGGGGTTGAACCCGGGTCTCCCACAATGCAGGCAGATTCTTTACTATCTGAGCCACCAGAACATATACACACGGCTATGTATAAAACAGTAAACTAATGAGAACCTACTGTATCGCACAATGAACTCTGTTCAGTGCTCTCTGGTGAACGAAATGGGGAGGAAATATTACTGGCACTGCTCTTGTTGGATGGATTCTTCCCTATCTTTCAGCTCACAGTGAGTGCTGTTAACAGCTTCCTCCCCACACCGTGTCAGCCTGGGGGTGATAAAGTATCCCTCCTCTTCCTGTCCTGGTGCCTCAAGACCCCTTGTTGGCTTCTCTAAAATTCCCTGCCTTATTTCTCTGAAATTCACAGCTGCGTAAGCCTCTTGCTTCCTGGGGCAGTCTTGATGGATACATCCACAAATCAAGCTAATAGATAGCTAAAATGTGTTCCCTACTTCAACAACTGAGCTAGAGCAAAATTCTGCATTTTGGCATATGTCATGTTTTTCTTAGAAGTCATTTATTTGACCAAGCCCATTAGACAGAGAAGCTGAAAGATGCAAGTATTATATGTTATGAATCAGTAGTCTAGTCTTAAAATATCAACGAATTGAACTGCATTATGTTTTTCTGTGTGTGGTACTATTTAAGACAGATAGGATTTCCTCTATGGTCATTTAAATCATTTCCAAAGATATTTGGTGGCTCGGTTATTAAGTGAGCACCATGAAGCCTGACAACATGACACACTTGCAGGCCGATGCTGGAAAAACAGTGAGGATTCAAGACCTTGGTGTCCCAGATATTTTGTAGAATGTCCCTCCATTTGGCTATGTCTCATGTATGTGAAAGTGTTAGTTGCTCCGTCGTGTCCAATTTTTTGCAACCCTATGGGCTGCAGCCCGCCAGGCTCCTCTGTCCCTGGAATTCTCCAGGGAAGAATATTGGAGTGGGTAGCCATTCTCTTCTCCAGGGGATCTTTGCAACCCAGGGATGGAACCTGGGTCTCCTGCATTGCAGGCAGATTCTTTACTGACTGAGCCACCAGGAAAGTCCCATGTGTTCCCATGAATAGACTGAGGTCATGTGTTTGGGGAAGAACCTACACAGGTGACGTGACCTCTCAGTGCATCATGTCAGGGAGCCTGTGACCTCTGTGTTAACATTATTGGCGATATCAACTTTCATCACCTGAGTTAAGGTGGTTCTGACTATAAGGAGGGTAACATGCATCTGTCTGTAGTTAATAAATATTTGTGGGGAGATACTCGGAAACTTAAACTTTCACCCCCAAATTTTGGCATTCATCCATGGATCTGGTGATTTTTCTATTTCCTTCATTCTTCCTACAATTATTAGTTGGAATTCTGTAAGAGTTGTGCCTTCTCCTATTTCCACTTATTTAGTCAGTCATTTATTTATAACGGTATGGAGTCATGGATATTTACTTGACTCTTTGGGTTATACTCCAGTATCATCCTTATTACCTTTTTTTTTGCTCAAATTGTTCCAGTCTTGGCTCTTAGGAGCTCCCATGTCCCTTCCATTATGCCCCCCAACTTATTTTTAGGCACTTTCTTTATGGCTCAAAAAGATGCTGCAGGCTTAGCACATGAAGCACATTTATGGGATTTTTAATTATGTATCCTACTTGAAAATTAAAATTTCTCCTTGGACATCTCATTCAGTTGATCACTAGCCTTTTAGAAGGCTCTTGTTTTGTTTTTTTTTTTTTTTTTTAATCAAGAATCTCTTTTATTGATTATCAGAAACATTACAAACATCTAGTATGAACAAATTGTAACATGATAGTGTTTAGTTTGAACAATTAATACATTTCAGATATAATATTATACATATTTCAATGCTATTCTCCCCAATCATCTCACCCTCTCCCGGTCCCAGAGTCCAAAAGTCTGGTCTATACATCAGTGTCTCTTTTGTTGTCTCATAAATAGGGTTATTTTTTACCATCTTTCTAAATTCCATATATATGCGTTAGTATACTGTATTTGTGTTTTTGTTTCTGGCTTACTTCACTCTGTATAATAGGCTCCAGTTCCATCCACCTCCTTAGAACTGATTCAAATGTATTCTTTTTAATGGCTGAGTAATACTCCATTGTGTATATGTACCACAGCTTGCTTGTCCATTCATCTGTGGATGGACATCTAGGTTGCTTCCACGTTCTGGCTATTGCAAACAGTGCTGCTATGAACATTGGGGTACACGTGTCTCTTTCAATTCTGGTTTTCTCAGTGTATATGCCCAGCAGTGGGATTGCTGGATCATAAGGCAGTTCTATTCCCAGTTTTTTGAGGAATCTCCATACTGTTCTCCATAGTGGCTGTACTAGTTTGCATTCCCACCAACAGTGCAAGAGGGTTCCCTTCTCTCCGCACCCTCTCCAGCATTTATTGCTTGTAGACTTTTGGATAGCAGCCATTCTGATTGGCGTGAAATGGTATCTCATAGTGGTTTTGATTTGCATTTCTCTGATAATGAGTGATGTTGAGCATCTTTTCATGTGTTTGTTAGCCATATGTATGTCTTCTTTGGAGAAATGTCTATTGAGTTCTTTGGCCCATTTTTTGATTGGGTCATTTATTTTTCTGGAATTGAGCTGTAGAAGTTGCTTGTATATTTTTGAGATTAGTTGTTTGTCAGTTGCTTCATTTGCTATTATTTTCTCCCATTCTGAAGGCTGTCTTTTCACCTTGCTTATAGTTTCCTTTGTTGTGCAGAAGCTTTTAAGTTTGATTAGGTCCCATTTGTTCATTTTTGATTTTATTTCCGATATTCTGGGAGGTGGGTCATAGAGGATCCTGCTGTGATGTAAGTCAGAGAGTGTTTTGCCTATGTTTTCCTCTAGGAGTTTTATGGTTTCTGGTCTTACATTTAGCTCTTTAATCCATTTTGAGTTTATTTTTGTGTATGGTGTTAGAAAGTGTTCTAGTTTCATTCTTTTACAAGTGTTTGACCAGTTTTCCCAGCACCACTTGTTAAAGAGATTGTCTTTAATCCATTGTATATTCTTGCCTCCTTTGTCAAAGATAAGGTGACCATATGTGCGTGGATTTATCTCTGGGCTTTCTATTTTGTTCCATTGATCTATATTTCTGTCCTTGTGCCAGTACCATACTGTCTTGATGACTGTGGCTTTGTAGTAGAGCCTGAAGTCAGGCAGGTTAATTCCTCCAGTTCCGTTCTTCTTTCTCAAGATAGCTTTGGCTATTCGAGGTTTTTTGTATTTCCATACAAATTGAGAAATTATTTGTTCTAGCTCTGTGAAGAATACCGTTGGTAGCTTGATGGGGATTGCATTGAATCTATAAATTGCTTTGGGTAGTATATTCATTTTCACTATATTGATTCTACCAATCCATGAACATGGTATATTTCTCCATCTATTAGTGTCCTCTTTGATTTCTTTCACCAGTGTTTTATAGTTTTCTATATATAGGTCTTTAGATTCTTTAGGAAGATATATTCCTAAGTATTTTATTGTTTTCATTGCAATGGTGAATGGAATTGTTTCCTTAATTTCTCTTTCTATTTTCTCGTTATTAGTGTACAAGAATGCAAGGGATTTCTGTGTGTTAATTTTATATCCTGCAACTTTACCATATTCATTGATCAGTTCTAGTAATTTTCTGGTGGAATCTTTAGGGTTTTCTACGTAGAGGATCATGTCATCTGCAAATAGTGAGAGTTTTACTTCTTCTTTTCCAATTTGGATTCCTTTTATTTCTTTTTCTGCTCTGATTGCTGTGGCCAAAACTTCCAAAACTATGTTGAATAGTAATGGTGAAAGTGGGCATCCTTGTCTTGTTCCTGACTTTAGAGGAAATGCTTTCAATTTTTCACCATTGAGGATAATGTTTGCTGTGGGCTTGTCATATATAGCTTTTATTATGTTGAGGTATGTTCCTTCTATTCCTGCTTTCTGGAGAGTTTTTATCATAAATGGATGTTGAACTTTGTCAAAGGCTTTCTCTGCATCTATTGAGATAATCATATGGTTTTTATTCTTCAGTTTGTTAATGTGGTGTATTACGTTGATTGATTTGCGGATATTGAAGAATCCTTGCATTCCTGGGATAAAGCCCACTTGGTCATGATGTATGATCTTTTTAATGTGTTGTTGGATTCTGATTGCTAGAATTTTGTTAAGGATTTTTGCATCTATGTTCATCAGTGATATTGGCCTGTAGTTTTCTTTTTTTGTGGGATCTTTGTCAGGTTTTGGTATTAGGGTGATGGTGGCCTCATAGAATGAGTTTGGAAGTTTGCCTTCTTCTGCAATTTTCTGGAACAGTTTGAGTAGGATAGGTGTTAGCTCTTCTCTAAATTTTTGGTAGAATTCAGCTGTGAAGCCGTCTGGACCTGGGCTTTTGTTTGCTGGAAGATTTCTGATTACAGTTTCAATTTCCATGCTTGTGATGGGTCTGTTAAGATTTTCTATTTCTTCCTGATCCAGTTTTGGGAAGTTGTACTTTTCTAAGAATTTGTCCATTTCTTCCACATTGTCCATTTTATTGCCATATAATTGCTGATAGTAGTCTCTTATGATCCTTTGTATTTCTGTGCTGTCTGTTGTGATCTCTCCATTTTCATTTCTAATTTTATTGATTTGATTTTTCTCCCTTTGTTTCTTGATGAGTCTGGCTAGTGGTTTGTCTATTTTATTTACCCTTTCAAAGAACCAGCTTTTGGCTTTGTTGATTTTTGCTATGGTTTCTTTTGTTTCTTTTGCATTTATTTCTGCCCTAATTTTTAGGATTTCTTTCCTTCTACTAACCTTGGGGTGCTTCATTTCTTCCTTTTCCAGTTGCTTTAGGTGTAGAGTTAGGTTATTTATTTGGCTTTTTTCTTGTTTCTTGAGGTATGCCTGTATTGCTATGAACTTTCCCCTTAGGACTGCTTTTACAGTGTCCCACAGGTTTTGGGTTGTAGTGTTTTCATTTTCATTTGTTTCTATGCAGAATTTGATTTCTTTTTTGATTTCTTCTGTGATTTGTTGGTTATTCAGGAGTGTGTTGTTCAGCCTCCATATGTTGGTCTTTTTAATAGATTTTCTCCTGTTATTGAGATTTACTCTTACTGCATTGTGGTCAGAAAAAATGCTTGGAATGATTTCAATTTTTCTGAACTTACCAAGGCTAGATTTATGGCCCAGGATGTGGTCTATCCTGGAGAAGGTTCCGTGTGCACTTGAGAAAAAGGTGAAATTCATTGTTTTGGGATGAAATGTCCTATAGATATCAATTAGTTCTAACTGGTCTATTGTATCGTTTAAAGTTTGTGTTTCCTTGTTAATTTTCTGTTTAGTTGATCTATCCATTGGTGTGAGTGGGGTATTAAAGTCTCCCACTATTATTGTGTTATTGTTGATTTCTCCTTTCATACTTGTTAGTATTTGTCTTATATATTGTGGTGCTCCTAAGTTGGGTGCATATATATTTATAATTGTTATATCTTCTTCTTGGATTGATCCTTTGATCATTAGGTAGTGACCTTCTTTGTCTCTTTTCACATCCTTTGTTTTAAAGTCTATTTTATCTGATATGAGTATTGCTACTCCTGCTTTCTTTTGGTCTCTATTTGCGTGGAAAATCTTTTTCCAGCCCTTGACTTTCAGTCTGTATGTGTCCGCTGTTTTGAGATGGGTTTCTTGTAGACAGCATATGGAGGGGTCTTGTTTTTGTATCCATTCAGCCAGTCTCTGTCTTTTGGTTGGGGCATTCAACCCATTTACATTTAAGGTAATTAATGATAAATATGATCCCATTGCCATTTACTTTGTTGTTTTGGGTTTGAATTTATATATCTAGAAGGCTCTTGTGAAGGATTTGCCATGTGTGGCTGTAAGAAAACCGCAGAAGATAATACATTCTTTGTTCTTTCCCCCCAATATAATGTCTTGGAAATTACCATGTAAAGTATGGAACATAACATTTGAGTTACATAACAAGGCCTGCCATTCAATTTCCTTTCAATAAACATGCAGATGTTCCCCTTCCTGATCAATGTACCCGAACAAATGTAGATTTTTTTTTTCAGAATGGTGCAGTGGGGTATCCTGCAGTGTTCTCCAGAACTAGGATCTGCAGGCTTCATTCCCCTGCATATTCAGATAGACTTTGTACTTCACCTGAGGCTTTGACATTGTTCAGTAACAGGTTGTCTCTTCCTACAGAGTGAATTAAGTTTGAAAAAGTTAAAATTAAAAAGTTACTCTTAACAGGCAGTTTGTGTTGCCAAAGTTGTTTAGTTTTTCTAAATGTTTCCCTGGGGGAACTGTTTCTAAACAGATAATTTTAAGTTAGGAATAAGAGTTCTTCATTCTTTTTTTTATCTCCTATATTTATTTGTTTATTTGGCTGCATTTACATCTTAGTTGTGGCACTTGGGGTCTTCATGGCATCATGCAGGATTTTTATTTCCGTGCATAGACTCTCTAGTTCTGGCACACAGGCTCAGTAGTTGTGACACGCATGTGGGCTTAGTTGCTCCTCGGCATATAGGATCTTAGTTCCCTGGCCACAGATCAAACCCACATTCCCTGTATTGCAAGGTGGATTCTTAAACACTGGACAGCTAGGGAAGTCCCTGTTCTTCATTCTTAAAGTTACTGCATCTAGACTAGTATAGACTATGGATGTCCTCTTCACCCCTCCACTCATCAGGCAGTTGCTATGCAATTAATCAAGGGAACCCATCTAATTTTAGGTTGAACTTTAATTAGCTCTTGTGCTATCACCATTTTTATTTTGCCCTTTTATACAAACACTTTAGATTACTTTCAGCATTTCTGAAACTCAAAGTTGGGGAAAAACCTGATCCAACACACAGACACCAAGAGGATTTGCAGGGAGCATCTTGGCGAGGTTACTGGAGGTGCATATATTTTCGTGTCTGGATGGTACAATAGAGTTTGAGCCAAAGATCAAAATAAGATGGCAAATAAAAAATAGCCTACCTATAGAGGTAGGTGAAATAGCATGTTCATGCTTTAGCATGCATAAAAGCAAATTTTAAACTATAATATCTAACATCCTGATATAGGTGCAATATCATGAAATTTTCTCTCATCTTTTTGAAAACTGCTAATTATGTGGTAGGTGAAAAATATTTTATTTAGATCACATACCAAGAATCTGAGGTAGTTATTAAGCCATCAGTAATATTGTTTAGTATTCATTAGTTTTTCTAGAGAAGCAACGAAGTAAATACTGCCTGATTGATATGAACTGCAAGAAGGTTTCAAATTAATCTGAATAACCATGAATTTATAAACACTGACATCCATAGGTTCATTTGTAGATTGATTGTTTGGAGCTCAGAAGACAGACTGTTTTAGTGGTTAGCTTCTCAGGTAATTGGATGGAGGTCTGTTTCATCCCTTTGAAGAACGGATTGTTGTTGTTCAATCACTAAGTTGTGTCTGACTCTTTGCGACGCCATGGCGACGCCATGGACTGCAGCATGCCAGGCTTGCCTGTCCTTCACTATATCCTGGAGTTTGCTCAAACTCATGTCCATTGAGTCGATGATGCCATCCAACCATCTCATCCTCTGTCGTTCCCTTCTCCTCCTGCCCTCAATCTTTCCCAGCATCAGTCTTTTCCAATGAGTCGGCCCTTTGCATCAGGTGGACAAAGTATTAGAGCTAAACTCTGGTATTTCAATTCTGCTGAATTGATGTTTTTTGCATGGCAGCTATGAAACTTTGCTTTTGAGATCCTATCTCTGGTGAGAATTCAGTTAGCTAGGATTTCACAGATGGCCCTATATAAGATTCTCCTGGTGTCCTAAGATGGGGGAGACGCAGGGCTCTCTTGGCAACGGGGACTTCCTGTAGTTGAGGTAGGTCCTCCAGGTACCCATAACTTTCTCTCTCTTTGCATAAAATTGATGTTCTAAATTAGCAACCTAGGGAAAGTTTTCTTCTCCATTAATTTGAAAATAGGGCTGTTAAAAGTCCAGACTTAATGATATGAGAACATTTCATGATAGAAAAACATCATCATCTATTCTCCTGATCAACTTGGGCGTAACTGTGGCTGCCTCGACTTCATAAAGATAAAACTGCTGCCAAATATTTTGAAGATCACAAAGTTCTCCATAGAAAAAAAGAAATGTATATTCATCTTCATAAGGAATGCATGCCAAATTTTTCTTTTCTGAGGTACTCTACAGAAATGGGTCCTGGAAAATTTTTACTTTAGAAACTATCATTTAATTAATTTCAGACACTGTGTAATGTTGGCAAGGAAAATTCTCATAAAGTTCAAAAACTCAGACTTGATGTAGTCTAATTGAATTAAAGCACCACTGCTGAAGACTAAGTACCTTTGTAGAATATCAATGTCTGTCCTGTGGTGCCCTCTCCTAGATAATGACCCTTGGGGAAATGAATGTGTTTCTACATCAATATGAATAATCACAGCTAACATTTATAGTGGGCTTCCTATGCCTTAGACACACTAGGAAGAGCTTAACATATCTGATTCTCAAGCAACCCTAGGAAGAGGGTGATTCCCACTCTGCACTGAAATCACTGAGGCCTTAGGGGATAATTTACTAGGCTTCCTCAGTGGCTCAATGGTAAAAATCCTCCTGCAAAGCAGGAGACACAGGAGACATGGATTCAGTCGCTTGGTCGGGAGGATCCCCTGGAGTAGGGCATAGTAACCCACTCCAGTATTCTTGCCAGGAAATTCCCATGGATAGAGGAGCCTGGCAGGCTATGGTCCTTAGGGTCACAAAGAGTTGAACACAACCGAAGCAACTGAGCACTAGAGATTCCAGAGTCAGGTTTAAATGCAACTCTTAATACCTAGTCTGTGCAGCTTCTATATAATTAAATTTAATGTGTAATTATACTTCATACTAGAAGTTCAAACCTCCCTATAAACATAATGGTAGCTGGATACACATCCCATTCTCTGTTACTCATTTCTGAGATTTTTGTAAACTCATTTCTGCTTCCCATTTGAAAGGGTCTCACAGTACTTCCCTCTGACACTGGAAATTTCTGTACACTAGCAAAGCCCTGTTTCAAGGCCCCGGGTTCTAGTAATCCTGCGTGGTTATTGTAGGGTTCTATGTTTGCACAGATTATAGAAAGCTTGGCCATTATATGAAACAAAAATTTTTTTGTAGCAAATATATCAGAGAGCATTCATTCAGAGGAATGTTGTCTTCTTGAAGAGGGAGAGGAGAGAGCTGTCAAATAAATACTTCTATGCAGACAAATGCAGTTCTATCTAAGATCTTTGTTGTGACCTTGGGCCCAGACTGAATTTCTTAGGTGTTAGATGGTACAATATAGATTTAGGGGTTATCTGAATCTCAAGTGATAGAGTGAATATAACATACTTACCGAGTGCCTGGCAGATAGTAGGCTGTCGATAAATGAGAACTTTGTTTGTGAGTGGAGATGTTTCTGTGGCTCAGAGTGTTTTTGGAACTGCTTTTTGAACTTCCTTCCAAACTAGTCCATTAAACTCTTCTAAGAACTCAGTTAAATGTGTTTATAGTTAGAATTCCAGGTTTGTGTCTTTTTTTTTTTTTTTGATGGCCAATGGCTCTGACCCCAGTTGATCCCTTGATTCATTAGTCTGGTCCTAAATCATTTTGTCTCCTTCAAAAAAATATATCTATCTTCAGCAACATGAGTATTTGTAGTTTTTGATGGAATTTCCAAATACTGACACATGCTCTTGAGACCGTCTCAGATAAGTGCTTTAAAAATGCTTCCAGCCATGGCAGCAAGACTGGGGGGAAAATGTGTTAGGAGCAGAACATGTGTTAATACATAAGCTCTTGGCTCCAAGTAGATATGACTTCCTGCATTTACCCCTTTCCATCGGGCAACAGAACTGAGTCAGATTAGCTATTAAGGGCTCCTTGCTGCTTCTTCCTAGCTCCTCGTGAACTGGATATATAAGTTCAACACACCTCCCAAAGATTGAGGGTTTCACTGGTGGCTCAGACAATAAAGAATCCACCTGCAATGCAGGAGACCTGGACTCAATCCCTGGGTTGTGAAGATCCCCTGGAGAAGGGAATGGCAACCCACTCCAGTATTCTTGTCTGGAGAATTCCATGGACAGAGGAGCCATCCTTCTTTACCTTATCAAGTGGGCTGGTTCTCCAGGGGCCCTTAGCTCTGCCTCTGTATCTTGGAGCCCACAGAGGTGAGATGGAGGGAGGGAGAGGTCAGGAACCTGTGGGCTGCACTGGCCAAGGAAGCGTGGCCAAAAGGTATGAGTGTGAGCTGCCCTCGTAACCTCATTTAACACCATCACCATTCTATGAACCTAAGAGCTCACTAAGTGCTTTCTACATTATTTCATCCAGTCCTTTCAGTGGCCCTTGAAGCAGGTTAGTCACTCAGTTTAGAAATGAGAAAGCAGATACAAAGAGATGAAGCACCATGGGCCAAGCCAAGTCAGGCCTCTGGGGCATGGAGGAGGCAGGGGGCTGACTCCAGGCCCGATGCTCCGTCCAGCATGAGGAGCCAGGGCCAGACAGAGAGACTGAGCATCAGCCAGGCTTCCCCACAGTCCATCCCTGATGGCTGTACCAACAGCTCCTCCTCACCTGGTCTTTAATTCCTCTCCCAGGATTGATCACTGACATGGAGAGAGTGAATGTGAACCAGTGGTGAAGCTCAGAGGCTGATGCTCTGGGCCAAGGAAGAATTGCATCATTCTCCCCAGTCTATGGGCAGCATTTTGGGTAGAAGTGTTCCTGCTCCTGCCACACCACTGGGAGAAATAGCAAGGTTTTGGTACCTGCTCAGTCCCTGTGCACAAATGATATGGATGAATATTTAAGTGCCCATTGTGAGTCTTACTTGTGTGTCCAAGATCCTAAAAGCCTCGTGGAGTCCAGGTTTATGCATTTGCTTTTTCTTTGTACCAAAAGTAGTGAGCCCCTCGCCACCACCTGTGCAGGCAGACGCCTAATCATCATGGACCGTACTGTCTCCAATGACGAGAGTCTGGTGACATTCATTTATCATAAATGTTCACTGAGCATCTCCCACATGCCAGGCAGTGTGCATGGTGGGGACACAGCGGTGAGGAGAAGCAGACTGGGATTTCATTCTAGCAAAGGGAGACAGCGGTTCATCAGTCATACCCTCCCTGCACAGTTGCAATGGTGGCACTTTTGGAGGATCTATGACCCAGTTATGGAAGCCGGAAAAGAGGAATGGAAAGCAGCTGGTCTGAACAGAGCAGAGGAAGGGCACCTGGGTCAGAAGCTCCATGAGAACTCAGAGCATTGAGGCTGCGATAGAGGGAGTTGTCCTTGCCCTGAGAACAGTGGGCTGTTCATGTTCTAAGCAACCCACTTATGTCTCTGAGTGCTCACTCTTCTCAGGGAAACTGGAGACTGGAGAACGGACTGTTCCAGTATGGAGAGGAGAGATGTGCACAGATCTGGGAGATTCGGATAAAATGCAAAGGACTTAGTAACAGAGTGGGTAAAGGAGCTAATGGGGAGTGAGGTACCAGGAAGACCCAGGGTTTCTAAGGTGCATGGCTGGGGATGGTGGCATCATTCACTAAGCCCTCTAGTGCCTGGTGCTAGGAGTTATTTCAGAGTTTCTTAGGGTTAATGTGCCATGCCACTCATACTGGAAAGTACAACTATGAGAAAAATATACCCACTTTGCTCACAGGGCTTGCAATCTAATGATCTGGGGCACAAGGAGTGATGAAGATATTCTGCCTCCTAAGATTTGTTTAAAGTATGGCTGTGGCATAAACTTGGCAATGTAATACACAAGGACACTTCTTTCAGAGTGGGTGGGAGGCCTTAGACCTTTGTTGCCCTGGTGAAGGAAGAGGCTGAGGATTAGAAGACATTCTTGGCAGGTGAAGGATTGATCTGGTGACCTTTGAACAGGCACCATGAATCACTGAATAAAACCAAAATGCAGATCACATGGAAAAACACAGTACAGGCTTCAAGCTTGAAATTACAGAATGTGAGACTCATCTTTCATGGGCACGCCAAGTGCAATCAAAAGAAGTGAGCCATTTATTGGGAGCAAGTGGGATGAGAGTGATTTGTGAAGATGGAGGGGGGATTGTAACTTCTTATCCTCCAGAAGCCTGTTAAAAGTATTCACTGACTGATCATGGTGACATCTTTATAAATATCACCATGGCAACCATGGATGTGAGAAACAATTCTAGCCTGGACACTTCTGCTCCAGCTGATGCGACAAATCCCACTGCAGTGGTCATCCCCATTGTTTGTGCAGATGAGTGAGGAGGGTCCCACCTGGATCCTGTGACATTTTCTTTTGTCCTGAGAAGACAAGTGCTCATTAAATCCTCCCTGATGTTAAGTGGCATTTGGGGTGGTGGCTACATCATTCTTGACTTTCACTGCTGAGGATGTGGTAAGAGATGCACCCTGCTGGTGTCATCCATGTTGGTTCACGCTGAGGATGGGGACCCTTTTAGGGTGGTTAGGAGACTCTGCCCAGATCAGTTCTGCCATTGGATCTGGAGGAAGTATGTTGCTTGTAACTCTGCACCCATTTCCACCATACATCCGTTCCTTCTCATATTTAGTTGCATCCTTCTGAATCCCTTCTTTCTGGTGTCCAACCCCAATCCCAGGCAACCTAACTCTGCAATTCTGTACTTCCTGCCCTTCTAGTCACTCTTCTCCTCAGAGTCCCTTCTTTTATCATCCCTGCTCCTTTCTTCATTCTTTTATTCAACAAATACAAATTGAGAGCCTTCCCTCTGCCAGGCACTGTTCTCTGTGGGAGGGACATCCAGGGAGTAGGATCCCAGAACTCTTGCCTTTGTGGGATTCACATTGAGTACGTAATCAGTAAGGAAATATTGGGTGTGATAGATGCAGGATGCAGGGTGGGAGTGTTGGGTCTGTTTATAATCAGGTCCGCCGTTTACAATCAGGCTCTTTGAGGACATGGCGTGTGATCAGATTTGAAGATAGGGTGTCAGCATATCAGAGAGTGGAATTGAGTGTGGGCTATGCCTGGCTTGTTTGAGGATCTGCAAGGAGCCAAAGTGAGAGGGACAGGATATGTGGTTGGCAGACGAGGCCAGAACAGTGAGGGCAGAGGATGCAGGTCTAGAGGTCTTTGGGGGCTTTGAACGTGAGTGACATGACCTGGCTTGTTTCATCAGGATCACAGTGTCTTCCATTTGGACAATGACAACAAAAATCTCAGAAAGGCAGGGAGAGAGAAATATGATGACACTCTTACAGGAACCCAGAGAGGGATGGTGATGGTTTGCCCCAGAGTGCTAGCAGTAGGTGTGGTGAGAAGAAAGAAAGAATGTGAAGTTGCTCAGTCATGTCTGACTATTTGCAACCCCGTGGACTGTAGCCTGTCAGGCTCCTCTGTTCATGGGATTTTCCAGGCAAGAATACCTGAGTGGGTTGCCATTTCCTTCTCCAGGGTATCTTCCCAACCCAGGGATCAAACCCTGGTCTCCCGCACTGCAGCAGACTCTTTACTGTTTGAGCCACCAGGGAAGCTGGTGTGATGGAGAGTGGTGGTATTCTGGTTATGTTGAAGGTAGAGCCACTAGAATTCACTCATGGAGCAGAACTTTCCCCTTTGGCCTTTTTCCCAAGGTTGAAATAGAAGTAGAATACTCTTCTTAGTAAAATAGCTCCATCTCTAAAGAAGAAAGTGAAGTCACTTGGTTGTGTCCGACTCTTTACAACCCCATGGACTGTAGCCTGCCAGACACCTCTGTTCATGGGATTTTCCAGGGAAAAATACTGGAGTGGGTTGCCATTTTCTTCTCCAGGGGATCTTCCCGACCCAGGGATCAAACCTGGGTCTCCCACACTGCAGGCTGACTCTTTACCATCTGAGCCACCAGGGAAGCTGGAATACAGATTCCACGTGGGGAACAACTTTTTAATTTGTTGATGAAATTACACTGAACTGATGGAATTCTGTAGGAACAACTGAGCACTGTGGTTAAGAGCACAGGCTCCAAAATAAAATTACCAGGTGGTAGAAATGATCATTCCTTAATCCCGTACATCCCTGCCTTCCTAGCTAATTCAGTGTCTTCTCATTATAGTACATATCGTAGTTACTGTTTTTGAAAGTCAAAAAACACTCAGAGAATGCCAGTTTCATGACATTTAACTAAATATGTGTGTGCGTGTATGTATATGTGACTGTAGAGTTGGAAGCCTTTAGGGTCTAGCTTGGGAGTCAGACCATCCAAGTTTATATCCTGGTTCTACTGGTCATGGTTATGTGACCTTGGACAAATTGTTGAACTCATTTCTGCCTCATTTCCCCTTTCTGTCAAATAGGGACAATCATAGGATCTATCTCATAAGGTTCTCATGATGGTGAAACAAGGTATTCTCATAGACTAGCTCATAAAACAGTTGCTTGCACAAGGCAAATGCTCCATAAATTTTGGCTCTTAGTAAAAAATCATGATCACTGAGCTGGGCACATGGTGTAGAATCCCAGTGTGTGAACACCCCTGGGGGAAATCACTAGCTTGAAATCATAAAACATTAAGATTATATTTATTTAGACACAACTCCCTACTAGACACCTCTGATCACATACTGGAATCTTCTATCATCCACCATCCAAGATACTCATGAGTGTACAAGTATATTTTCTCTACTTCATGAAGGAACTTGGAATAAAACCATGAACGATATTTTTTTCTTTGGGGTGTTTGAAGAGTTGTTGAAATTCTAGTCATGATATTTAGTGTTATGAGCTCTTTATGCCTGTTGTTAAATATGCCAGCATTTTATTGACACATTACTGTGAAATGGGCAGCCAGCTACAGTAATAAGTTTCCCCTAAAGAGTGCGAGTATCAACAAATCTGATGGCAGGCACTGCCAAGGAAACTAAACATGTGTTCAAAAAACAACTAGCTTCACAGAGGATAATGGGTACATGCATGTTTAATCCAGTGACTTCTGTTTGAAGGTATAAATAGGTGGCTACTATTAATTTTGATTTTCATGGTATCCTTCTTTTGAGAAATTCTATATATTGCTTAATTTTGTGCTTTAGTCTTCTCTTACTCTTGTTTCTCAACTCTGCCTATCCTTAAAAACCACTTAAGAAATGTTTAAAAATATTGATACCTGCTCATCATTCCCCAGAGGTTCTGATCTCATTGATTTGGGGGTGGATCTCAAGCATCAGTTATTTTTTAAGTATTTTTAAACTTTCATCATGAAATATTTCAAATGTACATAAAGTACAAATAATTATAATAATAAGGCCACATGTATCTCTCATGCCTCCATCATAATGAACTTCAGTTGTTATTTTTTAAAATCTCCCCTACCTGATTCTTCCAATACATCACCATGGTTGAGAACCATTCTCTCTTTTAAAAAGACAGAAAATGGGAGGAATATTTCAATGGATATTAATATCAAGAGAAGCTGAAATTTGTTCAAGGTCCCACAACAATTTTAAAACATCATTCCATACTCTGTTCATCAAGGCATAATGGCATTCATGAACATGTATGTTGTATGGCAAGTGTGTGCCTGCTTGATTTTGTTTAAAGAGTGGAATAGTTGGGAAATTTTCAGAAAAGAGCTTAGAAATATAATGGTTTCCCATTTATAATCCTTGTACCTTGACTCAAACCACATTGTGGCCATCCACTTAATGCAACTCAATAAAACGTAACTCAGAGATAAAGGTCTGATGAGCAAGGGTGGACAAGTGGATTAGAGTTGATGGATCAGAGAGGTCATGTAGGAAGGGAAACAGTGGTGGAAATTGTCTTCAGATTCACAGAGAAAAAGCAATGAACCAATCGCAGATTAATCTCAACCTATAAAAGAGTTTTGTAGGCTATTCCATAGCATATACGTATATATATATAGTGGTGGTGCTTTAGTTGCTAAGTTGTGTCCAACTCTTGTGACCCCATGGACTGTAGTCTGCCAGGCTCCTTTCCAGGCAAGAATACTAGAGTGGGTTGCCATTTCCTTCTGCAGGGGATCTTCCCAACCCAGGAATCGAACCCACAGTCTCTCACATCTCCTGCATTGTGGGCAGATTCTTTCCTGCTGAGTCAGCAGGAAAGCCCCATATATATCTGTGTGTGTGTGTGTATAAAACATGTATATGTAATATGTATACTGGATATCTCAGTCAGTATATCTTAATGAAGTTAAGATTTGTATTGCTACCTCAACAGTGAAGAATTGTGGGCAAGCTCTAGTTCCTGCATGGCAAACACTTGGAAAACAATTTGATCTCAGGGGTAAACAGGACTTTAAATATGATCTCACCAAACTGCCCATCTGTAAGAGGAATCTCTTCTGGGGCATTACTGACAGATGTCATCTGGTATCCAGATGGAGACCCTTGACCCTGCCAGCTGGAGAGTCCACTGCTCATAAGCCAGCAGGTTCATATTAGGATTTATTATCTTTTATTGAGCTGAAATCTCACTCTTTAATATACCTTTAAAGAAAGAAAGTACTTCTGATGTCCCTCATGTTGTCATATTTTTGTTACTTAAATATATATAGATGTAAAACTAGATTTAAATTTCTCATTCTGTAGGTCTCATCAACTATAAAACCAAACTAACCTTACAAGTTGATATGAAAAATACAAGACTCATAAATTAACAACATATTAATGGCCACCCACCCAGTATTCTTAGGGCTTCCCTCGTGGCTCAGATGATAAAGAATCTTCCCGCAATGAGGGTGACCTAGGGTCAATCCCTGGGTCTCAAAGATCCCCTGGAGAAGGGAATGGCTACCCACTCCAGTATTCTTCCCTGGAAAATTCCATGGACTGAAGAGCCTGGTGGGCTACAGACTCCTTAGTCTGTAGCCCATGGGGTTGCAAACAGTCAGGCACAACTGATTGACTAACACTGATGGGAATAATGATTTTGTTTTTCAGAAACAAAATCCCTCACTTTGTGCTTAAGGATAGAAAGATGTATGTCTGGTCAATTTGTTTGGTTCACTAGCTTTCACTGATCAGCACAAGGGATACCTATCTGCATATGTATGTTCTAACAAAAGGTATGAATACTTTAAAGTTTCTATTTGCTGGGTTTGGGAGAGTCAAATCTCAAACTTAACCGAAACTGCCAGCAATTAGTTCTCCATCTCCCATTTTTAGGAGACATCCCTTGGCAACTTTGTCAGGATGTTTTGTGCACTTGGAAATTAAGGTCAGAGTTGTAGTGTTATTGCAGTCTTCAATAAATGGGCATCTAATCTAATTATTGCTGGAACTGGGTACAGAACAATCTTTCATTGTTATTTATTACTGTACTTACTGCGAATGAACTGCTGTTGCAAATTGATGCATACGACAGGATCCAAGCAATAACTCTTATGGCAAAATGTGTGCTGACTGTCATGGCAGAGCCTCCTTATAGTTCTGCTTATCTATGTGGCTGAAGGAGGCTGTCTCTCACTTATCTCTGTCCCACCTTCTATAAAACAGCTATGCAAATAATACATCAACCTTGTCACCTGTGTCGTTATTGCTGTACCCTGGTGTCCTGGGCCTCAAAACCAAGTGTGATTTTGTATCAGCTGGGGAGCTTGTTGAAAGTGCCTGCTCTCTGGTCCCTACCCCAGGGGTTCTGGTTTGCTTATCCTGGGGCTGGACCCAAGAGTCTTCCTTATTAACAAGCACTCCGAGGGATTCTGATATAAGTGGTATGAATGCTTATCACTTTCCAAGATTATGGTTGACACGGAAATAAGAAACTTAAACTCTTTACAAATCACCTGAATTGAGAAACTCTGGTGTCCTCCTCAGATTTGCATCACCCGCAAATAAGCCCTTCTTGGATGTTCTGACAAGTGCCTGATAAACATCTTGAACAGGAGAGAGTCAATCAACAGCGGAGTCTTTAAAGATGGCTTTGACCTATTAAGCACCAGATTTATTTCAAGGGACACAGATATTCTAATGATGTTTTCATTGATGCCCAGAACATTCTGGAAGCCGTGGACTATTTTCAGATTGTTACGTATGCATGGACAAGGAGGCAATTGGAAATGGCAAATAAAAGTCCTGGAAAACAGGAATCAAATCAAGCAGCAAAGTTGACGTTTTTCTTGTGAGTAGTTATAGGTGCATACGCCTTAATTTACAGAGTTAACTATGACCTGTTTGCCTAAAGTAGGGAACATCAACCTGCAGACAGAGTCAACAAGCTAATAAACCAGACATCTGAATGTGTCATATTACCATTTTTTTTTCCTTCCTCAGTTCATTCTTGTTAATTCCAGTTGGGATGAAACAGAATAGCTGGCTAGGATTATTTACAACTTTACAGGCGACTAAGGGGCTTGCTGGCATTTATTTCACGTCTTTTGGGGTGAAGAGGTTAAAATGTTATGTGTCTTGGCATAACCCAACAGTGATCATCTATTGGGGTATCAGTATGGTCTCAGTGAATTACAGATCGCCAACTTCCATTATTTATATTTTGCTATTCTAAACAAAATGCCCAAAGATAAGATATTTTTAATGGATTTTTATTTTTACTTAAAGGAAAGAGAATAGTTATTGAGCACTTAAACTTTATAAAGAACTGAGGATTAGACTGGAGAAGGCGATGGCACCCCACTCCAGTACTTTTGCCTGGAAAATCCCATGGATGGAGGAGCCTAGTGGGCTGTAGTCTATGGGGTCACAAGGAGTCGGACACTACTGAGCGACTTCACTTTCACTTCCCACTTTCATGCACTGGAGAAGGAAATGGCAACCCACTCCAGTGTTCTTGCCTGGAGAATCCCAGGGATGGGGGAGCCTGGTGGGCTGTGGTCTATGGGGTCGCACAGAGTCGGACACGACTGAAGCGACTTAGCAGCAGCAGCATAGGATTAGACTAACCCTTAAAATTTTAACCTTAGAAATTATGCTATTTGTTTACACGTGCTGAGATTACTTTCTAAAGTTTACTACAAATGGAAAGTAAAAAATTATTTAATAAGGGTATATTTTAATACAATGAAACTTACACGATATGTATTAGCCATGTCTTTTTGACTAATATTTTTCCAAGAGTACAAAGATAGAAAAGAGGAAAATATAGAATTTTGATGAATAGGAATGATTTTTAAGAATGATGTGCTAGCAGCCTATTATACAGAGTGAAATAAGTTTGAAAGAGAAAAACAAATATATACTAACGCATATATATGGACTCTAGAAAGATAGTACTGATGAACCTCTTGGCAGGGGGGCAATGGAGACAAAGATACAGAAAACAGATTTGTGGACACAGAGTGGGAAGGAGATGGTGGGACGAATAGAGAGAGGAGCATGGAAACATAAACACTACCGTATGCAAAACAGATGTCAGTGGGAATTTGCTGTATGATGCAGGGAGCTCAAACTGGTGCTCTGTGACAACCTAGAGGGATAGGATGGGATGGGAGGTGGGAGGGAGGTTCAAATGGGAGGGGACATATGTATACCTATGGCTGGTTCATGTTGATGTATGTCAGAAACAACACAATATTATAAAACAATTATCTTTCCATTAGAAATAAAAATGTTTTAAAAAATAGATGAATAAAGGAAAGGAAAAAGTCTGCAACATAAAAAAAAAAAAAACAACAACAAATGATGTGCTAGCAGGTCTAAACTTGCTCCCTCTCATATGTACATATTTTTATATAGTTTGTGCTGCATTTGTACTTGCATTTTAAATTTCGTTCTGCATCTGTGCTCTGCATGTACACAGACCCCTGAAATGATGTATACAAACTCAGAATGAAGCATCTGGAAGCCTTGAGAAGCTGTTAACTTGACACTATTCTTAGAACCCAGAAACTCTCAAATGAATTTTCATTTCAGAAGAATAAGCTTGTTGCTTCTGAATTATGCATTCATCCCTGGATTTCCCTTATTTATGGTCCCTGGTAATGCTATGGCTGAAGACTTTGTGTCCTCTTTTCAAGGACTTGATATGCAATTCAGGGTCCTGAGATTATCGTGAGCATAAAATAAGCCTCAGCTAGTTACTGCGAGGGTTGTTAGCATTTTACTAGGACAACTGATGATGAGGAACAGTCAGCCTAAAGGACTGAAGGGCATGGAGGTATTTTTAAACACCACATGCTTTCATGAAAGGTGGTCTGAGAGCATGGACAGGGCTGCACGCCTGTTAGAGCGGCTGCATCTGCCAGGTTTGGTCAAGCCTCAGTGTTCTCCTAGTCCTGCTGGAGGGCAACATCCTGGTGGGTTCACCAGACAGACTCCATCATCTCTTCCTGGAGTCTTGTTGATGAGGCTGTCATACAGCTGGTAAATGCTGCCTTTGTGTTGGCCATCAGGCTGGAGTTCACATCACTCATCAGGTAGCAGGGTACCAGTGCATACCACGGAGTCAGCATGCTGTTGATGCTTGTGGATGGTTGGAGGTTCGTGGGGAATCCTATCTCTACAGTTTGGGATGAAGTCACACACATACTTTGCCTAAAGTGAGCTGTGTCCCTTTTCTCTGGACCACGGCTAGAATTCTGGATAGCTTGTTGGCCTTTAGTGATGTATCTTCCCTGCATGCATCCGTGCTCAGTCACTCCAGTTGTGTTCAATTCTTTGTGACCTATGACTGTAGCCTTCCAGGTTCCTCTGTCTGTGGGATTCCCCAGGCGAGAATACTGGAGTGAGTTGTCATTTCCTTCTCTGGGAGATCTTCCTGACCCAGGGATCAAATCCACGTCTCCTGCATTGCAGGTGGATTCTTTACCTACTGAGCCACCTGGGAAGCCTGTATCTTCCCTACAAGAGAGCAATCTCAGGAAGCCCATTGTAGGGTAAGCTTCTCTCTTAGTGGGAGAGACCAGAAAGAACTAAGACCTGGGCTGGGTCATAGCATGGGGTCATCCTTGCCCCACGTTTCATGGATTATTTAATTATTTCTTGTATGAATACAGAAAATCTGGAATCTGAATTCTCATGCCAAATCTGCACTCACTCTGGGACTGTATGAAAGGCATTTCTTTGATCCAAGAACTACTTTTCTGTAACCCACTGAAGCAGCACCATGAGGGGTCTTACACAGACAAGAATATCAAATTCTCTAGGGGTAGAGTGGCTTTATTTTTGATAGCTGGAGGGATGTAGAGTGTTTATTAGTGATTTATGAATATAATGCCATCAACTATAATGGCATCATCACCTTACCTTCTTTTTGCTTTCCTTCTCTTTTCCAGGTGGAAGAGCTCCTTATTTTCCAAAGAGAGTTTTAATTCATAAGTGTAGTCTTTACATTATTGTTTTTACTCAGCAGGTATTAATATGTGATGACTCAGTGGTAAAGACCGTGCAGGAGACGTGGGTTTGATCTCTGGGTCGGGAAGATCCCCTGGAGAAGGAAATGGCAACCTACTCCAGTATTCTTGCCTGGACAGAGGAGCCTGGTGGGCTATAGTCCATGGGGTCAAAAAAGAGTCAGATACTAAACAACATTAATATGTGATAGTGTCTTTTTATTTTGTGGAACCCTAAGTGCTTTTGAAACATAAGCATTTTGGAAATAGTCCTTTATTTGTGAGGAAACAGAACCGTCCAAGTGACAACTTAGTTCTTTATTCCATGTCCATTTATTCATTTAGCAAAAGTGTTCATTGCTTGCTTGCAATATACCCAGTGAGGCACTGTGGGGAGACAGATGATTAGCAGCGGCTTTGGCATGATATTCACAAGGTAGAAAGAAGAGTGTTTATTACAGAGATACAAGCAAGTACTGATGAGCTAGCTCTGTGATGCTCCTGAATTTCTGTGTGGCCTTTTTTTCCCTCCACGAGTGTGCTAGGAAAAACAAAAAAGAATAGCAGAGAGCCTTGGTCAAGCCCAAAGAGTTTCATAATAATTGCTTCCCAGGTTAACTATTAAATTATGAAGCAGGATGGTTTTTACTCCAAATTTTGAATTCATGCAGTATTAGGATGAATAGTTAGGTACTTCTAACTTTTAAAACTAATATTTAGTTTTTGAACATTTTCTCCCAAGAAAATAGACCTTCATACACTATTGCTGATTTTTTCCATCACTAGAAAGAGCCAAGATTCATCAGTCAGGAGAAAGCGGTTCAATTTCAATTTAAAAAAAAAAAAAAGCAAAAATACTGCCATAAAATGAATGAAAATATGAAACCATCTGTATCTTCAGTGATAATGCCAATCCAGTGTATACTGTAAACAATACAATTTGTTCAAGTCCACTTTAAAGGAAAGTGGTTTAGTGTGGATATATAAAAAAGGAAAAGAAATCCTTTCTTTATTTGCAGATCTCATATGCAACACACACCGCCATATATGTACAGATGTTACATATATGTGTATATATATCTCTAAACATTCTTGTGGCCCCCATAGGAAATTAACATAGGTCATCACCAAACACAACCAGTATTTGAACTGTCACCTTTTTAATTGTCTGTCACTTAAAAGACAATTCAGGTCCTTGGAACAATGCCATACTCACCTCCTGTCTGCCCATCCTTGCTAGTTTTTGCAGTGTTATCAGAATATTTTTCCTATGACATGACTTAAGTCACATTTTCTTCCTCAAAATTTCCCAAAGCTGCAAACCTATAGAATGCAGGCCCATAAACTCCATAGAAACACAAGAACCACAGTTTTCCAACTGTCTCTAATACAGTCTGAAAAATGCCCCTCCCTTTTATTCTTTACCATCAGGTTTATTACAGGACATTGAATATGGTTCCCTGCACTGTATAGCCCTCTCCCCTTTCTATTGCCATCTTCCCTGTCCTGGAAACACGGGGTTACCGACAGACCTGGTCCAGAAGCTCTGCCGCAGCCATTTAACTGTGCACCACGTATTTGGCACTCGATAGGAAGCAGTACTTGTGTAAATCCATTTTTTCCCTCCCTGAATGAGTCGGTGAGCTCCCAGAAAGGTGACTAGGAGTATTTGGAGAAGCCCTTAAACATTTTAATAAATGTGCCTTGGTTACTTGGCTAGGGCTGTGATATTGCGAGACAAATAGGAATAATTTCTTTTGCCTGCAAACCACTCCCCCCGCCCCAACCCCCGCCATTTCAATGGGAAGCGTTATCAATTATGACTTCCCATTAGGCCGGGAAGAGCACCTGTAACTGCAGCTTTAGGTTGGGGATGGGGAGACGGTGGGGAGCAGGAGGCTGCCGGAAAAACAGGAAACCTCCCTCAACCTGTAATTCAGATCTTCTCCATTAACTTAAATCTTTCTGGGACACCAACCCGATGCAAAACACCGTCTATTTGATTTCTTTTTTTTTTTTTCTTTTCTTTCAAAAAGGTGGGTGGGGGGAGCCTGCAGTCCCCAAGCCAGTAAATAACTCACCTGAAGGTCAGGTACGCCCTCCCCCCACTCTCCCGTGGGTGTCTGGGAGGAGTGGGGGTGGGGGGCGGATAGAGAGCCCGGCAGTGATCGCAGTTGAAACCCGGAGGCTCAGGCGATTGGCAGCGGTCTGGGAGGCGTCCTCCCCAGCCCGACCCCGCGCCGGGATGAAGGCGGAGGCGGCGGCACGACGGCCCTGAAGTCCCCAGCGCCCCCTCCCCCGCGGCCGAGCCGGGCCGGGCGCGTTCCTGGGCGTGTGCCCCGCCGCAGCCCGCGGAGCCTCCCGAGTCTCCTGCCAGCGGGGCGGGGAGCGCGGCAAGCGCCCGCGTCTGCGGCTGCCTCCCCACGCCCGAGCCTCCGCGCCGCGCCGCGCCGCGCCGAGGACGCGCGCCCCAGCCGGTTCCCCCGCCGCCGCCGCCGCGCGCCCGGGCCCCCGGCCCAGCCCAGGTAACTTTTCTGCCTGCGGGGCCGCGGGGGCCGCGGGAGGCGCAGGGTCGCCGGGGGCGCAGGGCTGGCCGGAGGCCGGGGGCGGGCGCGTGGCTGCGGCGCCGCTCAGCCGCGCGAACCGCGGAAGCCGGACACCCTCCCCGCTCGGCCCGCCGGGACCCCCGCAGGGACCCCCCGCCACCACCAACAGCCTGGCCGAGCCGGGGCGCCGCGCCCGGGGACTTGCCCGTTTCGCCCGCCCTGCGCTGCAGCATCGCAGGGCGGGCGCGCGGCCCGAGCCCTCCCGGGCCCCGGTCTCCGGCCCGGGGGGCCTCCCCGGAGCCCCGGCCGAGAGGGGCGGCTGGCCCCTGCTCAGTCAGTTTCCGAGCCCCTCCCCTCCGTCCTGGGCGCCATGTTTTGAGTTACCCCTCGGGGTGGGGTGGGGGCGGGGGCGACACTGCGGCGCCGCCCGGGGCGCAGGGAAGCCTGCGAGCGGCGGCGGAGGGACTGCGCGGGGCTCGGCAGGCGCGGGGCGGGTAAGGTGCGCTCGCACAAAAGCATCTGCGCTCCAAGCGGCCGCCGCTTTTATGTAACTTGTCCTCTTCGCCGAAGTGGAGCGGGCGGCGGCCCCCGGACGGCGGCGGAGGCTGCAGCGGGGTGGCCGGGGAGGGGGAGGAGGCAGCGCCCTCCTAACGGGGTGCGGAGTTAGGGTAGGGGGTGCTCGGGCACCTGCGGGGCCGGGGACCTCGGGGCGGCGCAGCTCACCTGGCGCCCGTGAGGCTGCACTGCCCTGGGAGGCGTGTGCGCGGGCGGCGCTGCGGCGGCTGGGGGCGGGGAGGCCGGGGCGCGGGGCTCGAGACCCCGGGAGTCGGGGTGTCCGCCAGTTCCGGGCGGGTGTTTCCCGGCTCCTGCCGCGGGGGCCCCCGCTGTCTGGGGTCTCCCCTCTTCTCTCGCCCTCCTTGCCGCCACCCCCCCCCCCAAGTTCACGGCTTCTGCAATGCGGTGGGTGTGGTTACCTAGTCTCTTGCCCCTGTGGTCCTTCGCCGCGGGAGCGGTGTCTCCTCGGTTTTCAGATTTCCGGATCCCAAGTTGTCTAGGGCTTTTTTTCTCCGTCAGTCCCAGCCCAGGGTTAAAGTTGAGATGGTTGCAGAACACATAGAAAGATAAAGAGAACATGTGTTGTTAATTACGCCTGGAGGCCGGCCTGAGAAATCCTGAGAGGGCCAGGCAGCCCTGTCATGCGTCGCTTGCATTTTCGTGTTTAACTTGGTGTTTCAGCTTTTTGTTTTTTTTTTTAACCTCAGTCTGGCGGAATTGTTTTTGCAGATATCCCACTCTTCCTTTTTTTTGGTGGGGGGTGGGGGTGCGGGGAGGTCCATTTTAGGGTCTCTGGGGCGGCCAGGTGTGCGTTGGAGTTTATCCTGGTAGCATTAACTTTCCTAGTAGAAGAGCCATCAGATCAGACCAAGCACTAAAAACAGTCTTTTTGAATTTTACACTGATTTTTAATGTCTCAAACAAAACTGGTAAACCTCCATTTATTATCTGGGAACCCTAGACGCAGCAATTATACAGCAAATTGAGCAGAAAAGCCCTATTAAGGAAAAAGAGCGCATAGAGTTTGAGTAAACTCTGGGGAACGGGAGGTGATTCGAATCTTGGATCAAAAAGCTTTTTAAAAAAATGCACGTTAATTTTGGTATCAGACTTTCAAAACTTTAGTTGGAGTAACAAAGTCATTTCGAGAGGAAATAAATTCCATATGGATAAGCCTGACTTTAATTTGTTAATTTCAGAAGGCATTGATGAAAATAAAATAACTGAATACTAAATAGTCTCATTTGCATTATGATTTTCTAGTGGTTTAGAAAAGCAACATACCAGATGCACGAGTTACTGCACACAGTTTATCGAGCTAATACACTTTAGGCAAATGATTTTGGCAGCGCAGAACGTGTTTTCTGAATGATTTCTCAGTAGCGGGAAGAGTGGCCGCTTTATTTAATGTGTAAACCCCTTGGAGCTGAAGGATTGAGAAGATGGAGGTCAAAGGTCAGTATCTCAGAGAGCTGTTTACATTTCATTTTTAAGTCATTTCTTCTGTACCAATGCGATTTAGGTTAAAAGCAGGTTTTGTCAATTCTTGTACAGTGCTTGGACTTGGGCCAACTTTGAATTGTGTTGAAATAGATTGAGACCTGGGATTTTTTTTTTTTTAAACTTGATCAGAAGCTATTTTGTCCATACCTTGGTGTTGAAACATTGGTCAAATGCATTAAAGGGCTGCCCAAGGAGAAGGGAGGCAACTGTTCATGGACCAAAGATGTTATGATGTTAGTATTTTGTGAATCCTTCCTTGATTTACAGTTTGTTGGGTTATTATGGCAGGGACATACTATCCAGTGTATTTAAGTTAGTGATTTTTTTTGGGAAAAAAAAAAAGCCTTAAAATTTACAAAATAGAATTCATGTCCTCTCTAGTAAAATAGAACTCCAAGAGTGAGCTGAAAAATAAAGACAAGTTTCTTTTCCTTGGGAATTTGACTCTCATGGAGAGAGATTACTTAAGTCCTCGAGTTCCTTGGTCATCTTTCCTCCCCAGCCTGTTCTAAGGATCCAACCATTGTTTTCCTGTGAACGTCAGCTTTATCATGAAATAGAGACTTCCTATGGAAAACCATGACTCAGGTTTATCTCTGGCACCGCTTCCTTTAGAGAGATCTCTGATGGTATCACTGCAGCATCTTTCTTTTGGAAGGCTACACAGCGGCTAGCTTGTTGAGAATTCGTCGGGCACTCCTGGAGAGCTCTGCTCTCATTTGCTTCCTCTTGGCTGCAGAGAATTGTGTGCTCAGAAGCAGGGACTGGAGCCGTGAAGTCACTGCCCTGCCCTGTCTGGTGTTGTGACATCACTATGGCTCAAAGGAAACAAGGGTGGGGCAGCAACACCAGACCGTCTGAAGCATCTTGCCGGCGTTAACTTTGCCTGATCCATGAAAGAGCCTCTCCTTCTCCAGTTGAACTGCACCATAAGGTATTGTCTGAAGCATGAGATGTGGATGCAAGCCTGCATGGGAAAATGTGTTTCATAGATTAAGGAAGCAGAGCGTTTGTGTGTGTGTGTGCAGTAGTAGAAATGATTGACTCTTCCTCCTATTAAGGAAAACATTGTTAGTTTTTTAGGAGGGCCATTGAAAAATCATATTTAATTAACAAGTATATATTAATGCAGAGAATAAAGTCAGTATATTTCTTACTCTTTTTGTACGTAAGTAGCATTCTTGCTAAATTCTTGGTGTAAATGGTTAGTCTTGTCTTTCAAAAGTGTGTGGTGTGGTGTCTGTCGAGATACAGTCTCTTTCTGGGTAGACAGTGTTCTATCTGATGTGTTTTCCAGTGATGTGTTTGCAATTGGCAATTAGAAAAAAAAAAAAATGGGGAAAAGAAAGCAAGAGGTTTCACAAGTGTAGAAGATAACCTGCAGTGATTTGGGGTAATTGATTTCTGTGTAAGTTTTTGGTTTACATATAGTCGATTTTATAATTTAGCACTTTTGAATTCTCTGAACTGAACATTCTAGTGCAGAGATGATCCCAGACAAGCCGCACCTGAATTTGTGATAAATCAGTTTCCTGTTGTGATTCCTGATTTGAATGTGATGCTAGCATAAAGGAGACCCATAGAACAGCTGCAGCCTGGGGTCTTCTTGCCACCTTTTCAGTAAGATGACTGACCTTTTCTCATGTGAGGATATTATGTGTGTGGGACCTGTGAGCCGTTCTCATTTAACCGTGTCACTGTCCAGAACACACTGCCAATGCAAAAGGGAAGGAAAATTAAAAAAAAAAAAAAAAAGGAAGGGTAGCCCAAATAGAGAAGTTGAAATTAAGTACCAGAACTGCAGCTCGATTCGTTGAAACATCTTTGGTGTTGCATTTTTAGACTTAACCATGATTGGCTAAATTGCACACTTCACAATTGTAAGCTTCTATTAGCGCCAAACCCCTAATTCTTTGGTAATCTGCAGTACAGAGGAAAAAGCTGACAACTTAATTTTTAGATGGCTGACATTTTGATGCACTGTTCTTATAACCCTTCCTTACAGACTTTAAAAAAAAAGCAAAAGCAGAAAGGTTTGTATTCAATCTAGAGAACAGTTGGGATACTTCCTCTGCCTCATGCAGTGTTTTTTTCTCTCCACTTAAACTGAATGAGTGCCTGTTGTTTGGAGGGACTTATTTTCCTTTTGCTTGGAGTTTCATTCCCAGACCAGCACAGGTCTAAACTCGTAGGGTATTGAGTAAATATTTATGGAATTGGATTAAGAAGTGAGGCCATATGTGACTTATGCTTCACTATTAAAGAATAGTCGACAAGGCTTAAAAAGCATGGCCACTTCCTTAAAAATGAGGATGTTTAGACTCTTGTATGCAGTTGCTTCTAACCGCACGGTCCTCTTCATAAGGAGTTTGCTGCTCTGGCCACAGCTCAGATTAGGTAGGTTCTAGAGGTTTTGTCTGATCCAAGAAGAGAATACTGCAGGTACCGTGAGAAAAAAGGACGGCTTCTTTGAGAGAAGATGGGCAGGCAGCCTGCTTCCCTTCCTGCCATCTCTAATTGGTGTCATGGGGACATCAGTAGAGCAGATGTACTCAGAAGAAGGGGAGAGGGATCAGATGGAGACAAAAGCTGAATGAGGGCTGGGCCATGATACTGATCTTGATGTTGAACTAAGAAGAGAAAAACTATTTTCTCCTTAAAATTTTTTTTTATTTTAATGTTTTTATTGAAATATAATTGCCCTAAGATGTTGTGTTTCTGTACAGTGAAATGAATCAACCATATGCATACATATATTCCCTCCCTTTTGAGTCTGCCTCCCACCCCACTCCCCCATCCCCACCCTCCCTTCCAGGTCATCACAGAGCCCTGAGCTGAGCTTCCTGTGCTTTATAACAGCTTCCCATTAGCCATCTATGTAGATCTCTCTTCTTTGGTCATTTATATATATATATATATATAGTATTTACATTCTCCAGTAGTGACTTCCTCTGTGTTTTAGTCAAGCCCCACATTTCATCCTTTCTCTAAAACAAACCTTTTTTTTTTTTTTTTCACATTTGCACATCTCTGAAATTGGGATATGGCTTACAGTTGCTCTCAGCCATATGGCAGAGAGAAAGCTGGCAACTGAATTCATTGATAAAGACGCAGACATCAAAAATTGGAGATTGGGTGTCAGTTGATTGGAAGGAAATCTTGGAGACATAATGGAGAATGCATAAGAAATAGCACATCACCCATGAAGAAACATAGGTGGTATTTACTGTGTAAAGGCATAGACCATGGTAACTGAATCAGCATGCAAGTTGAGAAAGTTGGATTTTGACCTATAATAGAATTTTTTTGAGTACCTTGGCTAGTTTATTTTGTTTCTCTTTGTGCATGCAGAGAATATGTAATTAAGTGTAAAAGAGTTCTCTAAATAACTAGAAAATTAAAATTCCAACATATGCTGCTGCTGCTGCTAAGTCACTTCAGTTGTGTCCGATTCTGTGTGACCCCATAGACGGCAGCCCACCAGGCTCCCCCATCCCTGGGATTCTCCAGGCAAGAGTACTGGAGTGGGTTGCCATTGCCTTCTCCAACGTATTGTTATTTCTTAGAATTAACGGTGTCATGAATTTTATGAGATAGGGTTTGTCACTTGGCTACGCAAATTTTAAAAATGCTCTATGATGTTCAGTGCTATTCACATGCCCCCTTCTATGTATTTGGTAACTGAGGTGCATCCCTTTGTAGGAAAAATCTATTGAGCGGTCTTCATTTTTAAGTTTGGCTTTTCCATTTGGGTCCTTGGAAGATGGTTGGACTTTGACTAGTCATTGAGAATATATTCCAAATAGAACACTCTGAAAGTTAGGAGGCCTCAAGGTGACTGGAATGTAGTCTTTACCCTGCGGAGTAATAGGAGATGAGTCTTAGGAGAGACTGTGGGGCCTTAGGGTGAATATGAGATTAAGGAACATTTTGCACTTTGCTAGATACTAGGGAGCCATTGAAAGTAGTGGAGTAGGAAAGACAGTGTTCATCTGGTGATCAATGTAGGGTGTATTGGAAGAACAGGAGTCTGGGGACAGATGACCTTTTGTTAAAGGAGTAATCCAAAAACTTCAGAAATTGTATGTAATGCTAGTTCCTCTCAGCGATTGATATTTTGGCAACTCATGACATATTTTTTGTGATCATATTTAGTTGAAGCTTGATTATTACTTTTGGACTGATTAGGGTAGAAAATGAAATGTTCAGAAGATGGAATAATTTTCATTCTTATTTATCCTTCTAGTTAAAACCTCTCTGTTATTTCAGTTATTAAGAATAATACATACTCCCTGTAAAATATTTTCTAATAATATTGAAAGACAAGCAGAAGAAACTGCACTGTCTAGAGGCTACTGTTAATAATTGTGCTCAATTGCTCAGTCATGTGCTCCTCTGTGGCCCCATGAACTATAGCCCGCCAGGCTCCACTGTTCATGAAATTTTTCTGGCAAGAATACTGGTGTAGGTTGACATTTCCTTCTCCAGGAGATCTTCCTGACCCAGGGATTGGACCCTCTTCTAATGTATCTTCTGCATTGGCAGGAGGATTCTTTACCCCCCACCTGGGAAGTGACTAAAACAATAACAATAACAACGTGTGTCTTGGAATCTGACAGCCCTGGGATGCGCTCCTAGGCTTGCTGTGTGGTTGCTGTGTGACGTGGGTCAAGTCTCTTAACTTCTTGAGTCTATTTGATCACTTACAAAATGGCCATAATGTTTAGATCCCGAGGTTGCTGCTGCTACTGCTAAGTCACTTCAGTCGTGTCCAACTCTG
Source organism: Tragelaphus eurycerus (assembly GCA_935064755.1). NCBI lineage: Eukaryota > Metazoa > Chordata > Mammalia > Artiodactyla > Bovidae > Tragelaphus > Tragelaphus eurycerus. The sequence continues at coordinate 24,799,780 of CAKXYN010000023.1, forward strand.
TGCCACCCCATAGACGGCAGCCCACCAGGCTCCCCCGTCCCTGGGATTCTCCAGGCAAGAACACTGGAGTGGGTTGCCATTTCCTTCTCCAGTGCATGAAAGTGAAAAGTCAAAGTGAAGTCGCTCAGTCGTGTCCGACCCTCAGCGACCCCATGGACTGCAGCTTTCCAGGCTCCTCCATCCATGGGATTTTCCAGGCAGGAGTACTGGAGCGGGGTGCCATTGTCTTCTCTGAGATTCTGAGGTTTTGAGGGTTAAATGATGCAGTACACGCAAAGCACTGCACGTAGTACCTGGTACATCACAAGTGTCTAGTTAATAGACCCTGATTCCTGTCGTCGTTTAGCTGATGAGTCATGTCCGACTCTTTGCAACCCAATGGACTGTAGCCCGCCAGGCTCCTCTGTCCACAGGATTTCCCAGGCAAGAATACTGGAGTGAGTTGCCATTTCCTTCTCCAGGGGATCTGCCCAACCCAGGGCTCAAACCTGAGTCTCCTGCATTGCAGGCGAATTCTTCACAACTGAGCGACCAGGGAAGCCCTACTGGCTAGTGTCTTAATAAAGATAATACACTGGAAATAAATAGTCCTAATGATTGTGAGAATGCTTAGCATGGAGGAAAGACCCTTGTCTGGGTTTCTCTATGGCTGATCCATCATTTACCACTTTTGTAGCCTTGCTGCTGCTACTGCTAAGTCACTTCAGTCGTGTCCGATTCTGTGTGACCCCATAGACGGCAGCCCACCAGGCTCCCCCGTCCCTGGGATTCTCCAGGCAAGAACAGTGGAGTGGGTTGCCATTTCCTTCTCCAGTGCATGAAAGTGAAAAGTGAAAGTGAAGTCTCTGAGTCGTGTCTGACCCTCAGTGACCCCTTGGACTGCAGCCAATCAGGCTCCTCCGTACATGGGATTTTCCAGGCAGGGGTACTGGAGTGGGGTGCCATTGCCTTCTCCGTTTGTAGCCCTAGGAAATTAATATAAAATTTAGAAGGTTAAGGAAGTAGGATTAAGGGTTAGTTTTCTTATCTGTTAAGTAGGGATGATAATCATGTAGTGTAATGGTCTGGAGTATGAAGTGAATGTCTAATTGAAAATATGTGGCTCTTTAATACATCTTCAGTTGAGGTTAGTTTCTCTCCTTATGATGAATAATAGAAAAATGGAGTGAAGTCAGTGAAGCAGAAATGCTTCTATGAGAAAATGTGATCTGCTGATCAAAATCAGGGTGAGTACTTTGGGTCTTACAGATATTTTCAAGATATTATGAGATTCTTAACTTTCATATGGGGGCAACAAAACAAGGCATCGATTTAATAGGATCTGAAAATGAATTAGCCGATTCAGCAGACATGAATTTGAGCAAATTCAGGGAGATAGTGAAGGACAGAGGAGCCTGGTGGGCTACAGTCCATGGAGTTGCAAAGAGTTGGATACAACTGAGTGACTGAACAACAAAAGCAACAGCAAGTAAAATGAACTCAAGAGGGAGCTTCCAGGGGACTTCCCTGATGGTCCAGGGGCTTAGACTCGGCGTTTCCAGTGCAGGGGCCCGGGTTTGATCCCTACTCAGGGAACTAGATCCCACATGCCACAACCAAGAGTTGGCATGCTGCAGCTAAAGATCCTGTATGCTGCACTTAAGACCTGGCACAACCAAATAAATAAATTAAAAAAGAGGGAGCTTCCAGTCCTTGAACCTGTAGTTGCGATGCAGCCTAAGGGTCTTCAGAAGCTTGTCTGACGCTATGGCCCAGTCTCAGTAGAGACCCAGCAGGTCGCCAACCCCATCATATAGCCTTTCAGTTCTCACTGTGCCTTCTGCAGGTGCCTTCAGACACCATCTTGGACTCACCTCTGCTCTCCTGGATGCTGTATTTCAAGCTGAGGGACCAGCAATACGCAAATAGGATTTCAGATTGGGATGAATGTTCTGAAGCAGGACCAGGTCACAGTGTTGATGGGTGTAGAGGACTGCTTCAGATACTGTCACTTGGGGATGGTTAACATTTAGTTAAGTCCTTCCTTCTTATTTGCAGCCTTTCTCTGCAAGTGAGACATCAACCCTTAGGTGGTGATTGGTGCCAGGCAAGAATCACATCTTCCATCAGCTGTGTGTCTTTAGGCCTCGTACAGCACCTGGCTGTAGTCCCAAGCATGCTCCTCTGTCCATGATTTTCTCTAGGCAAGAACAGTGGAGTGGGTTGCCATTCCCTTCTCCAGAGAATTTTCCCAGCCCAGGCATTGAGCTCAGGTCTCCTGCATTGCAGGCAGACTGTTAACCGTCTGAGCCACCAGGGAAGCCCAGCTACTGAACACATAGTTTTTATACTCACCAAGCTCTCTCTTGTACCTTACCTTTCTTGTGATATGATTTTTACTGAGACCATGCATTCTTTTCTTTCTCTTAAGTTTGATTTCTTGAACCTTCGCACTCAGATGTGGGCTTAACCATGCATGAAACTAATGGAGCCTGTACTTAAGTTTAAATTCAAACTGTATCATCTTTTTCTTAGAGAACATTTCCCAAATTTGTTTAAGTGTCAGCGTTTATGAAACCTACACTTGCCTCTGATCTCAACCTGTATTCAGTTCAGTTCAGTCACTCAGTCATGTCCAACTCTTTGCGACCCCATGAATCACAGCACGCCAGGCCTACCCTGTCCATCACCAACTCCCGGAGTTCACTCAGATTCACGTCCATCGAGTCAGTGATGCCATCCAGCCATCTCATCCTCTGTCGTCCCCTTCTCCTCCTGCCCCCAATCCCTCCCAGCATCAGAGTCTTCTCCATTGAGTCAGCTCTTCGCATGAGGTGGCCAAAGTACTGGAGTTTGAGTTTCAGCTTTAGCATCATTCCCTCCAAAGAAATCCCAGAGCTGATCTCCTTCAGAATGGACTGGTTGGATCTCCTTGCAGTCCAAGGGACTCTCTCCCCCTTTTCTGAATTCTTACTGCAACTGTGGTTCACCCGAACCCAGAACTTTACTGTGTCCTGGTTCATCTTCTCATGGGTGCACATGAAAGGTGTCCAAAGACTTGGATTTGTGATTTGACTAAAAAGCTTCAGGACCTCTCAGAGATGCAAATTCTCATGTAGGAGTGTAGAACAACCCTTCCTTCCTGCGGAATCACCTTCATGTAGTTCAGTTGCGTTTGATTCCTTGCAACCCCATGAACTGCAGCATGCCAAGCTTCCTTGTCCTTCACTGTCTCCTGGTGCTTGCTCAAACTCATGTCCATTGAGTCAGTGATGCCATCCAACCATCTCATCCTCTGTTGCCCCCTTCTGCTTTCTATCTTACCAGCATCAGAGTCTTTTCCAATGAGTCGGCTCTTGGCATCAGGTTGCCAAAATGTTGGAGCTTCAGCTTCAGCATCAGTCTTTCCAATGAATATTCAGGGTTGATGTCCTTTAGGATTGACTTGAGAGTCCAAGGGACTCTCAAGAGTCTTCTCCAGCACCACAATTCGAAAGCATCAGTTCTTCAGTGCTAAGCCTTCTTTATGGCCCAGCTCTCACATCTGTACATGACTACTGGAAAAACCATAGCTTTGACCAGATGGACCTTTGTCGGCAAAGTAACGTCACTGTTTTTGTCACCGTCATGAGCCAGTGGTACTTTTCCATTGATCCAATCCAATTTTCAAGCTGTAAGATGTAGAATATGATAATAGTGTTTTTTTTAGTGAGTTAAGGTAGCAGACATTTAGTTGAAGTAACGTCTTGGATTTCTTCCATGCTTTGCTCCCGCCATCCTGTGCCTTCAGTCCTTCTCCTGATGATGAAATACATCCTGAGGACTTTGCATTAGCACCGTGCCGGTGTCAGCGACAGAGCAAAAAGGAAAGTAAGGAACAGCCGCTCTCTGGGCTCCCCCAGGGCACAGAGCTGTCATTGCCTGTGAAAGGGGCATCGAGCCCCAAGTTCTCCCCAAGAAGCTCACCATTCAGACTTGTGATGTGGTCCTGGCAGAAGGCAGTGAGGTCTAACCTAGACCTGAACAGTGGCCAAGAGTCAGCATGTGGTGGAAAAGAAGGGGAGGGTCTGGTAGGATCCAGAGTGGACTAGAGCGGGGGTGTTTGTGGGGTGACTGACCAGCAGATACAAAGACCAAAGGGCAAAGGATGCTTAGTCAGACATGGTACACGACAAAGGGATGAGACCGGATCCAGGAAGAGCACTGGGGAGGTGACAGTGTTGCAGAGGTCCATGGGGTCCACAAGGACATCCAGGGAGAGATGGCTGGTAGCCTTCATGCCAGAGTGGTCCAGCTTGTAGATCAAGATGGGGACTCATTACAAAAGGATGCTATTAATGCCTTGGAAGCTGAGGCCCAGGAGAGGGTGAGTGAATAGGGTGTGCGGAGGAGGGGGGATGGGGGGCAGACACACCTGGAAGCATGTTTAAAAGGAGCAGTGCTCAGGGCGCCTGGGCACCCAGGAGCACCGAGGCTGTCTTGTGCCTGCAACAGCTTTGGTTCAGCTGCCGTGACATTGGTGCCTCATAGGGACTCAGAGAGCAGGACCCATCTCCTCTGGGAGCACCTGGTGTTTCTGCCTCCTTGCTTTCCTTGGTTTTGAGGATGGAGCAAACTGCTGGAGGTAGAGGTCGGGGTGGGGGCAGCAGGGATTGGGGGAGCCCACGTCCCCAGGAATCTTTCCCACATACAGGTGAGGTGTGAATTGCATGCCTGTATACATGAGGTCCTGTTATCCATGGCGTTTTATTTTTTTTTTAAGAAGTATATTGAGAAGCAAAGGTGACATTGCTAAAAATGCCCGCCTCCTATGTGGATGAGGGGCTGTGTCTAAGGTGACACTGGTGACAGTTTAAAGCACTGAACATAGATTTGCCGCCTTCTATACAGCCCTTGTCTGTGGACCCTAAAAGGCTCTAATGTGTCATTTGAGAGCTAGGAAAGTGATGACAGCTTTTCCAGTCCCTTAATTTGTTTCCTGTCTCCTCATACCAGAAACGTTTCCACCAGTGGTAAAATATTCTTGATCACAGCAGATTAGAAATACTGGACAGCCTTGTCCATTACATAGAGATCCATATCAGGATGACCCATGGATGGGCCTTAACTCAGATCTCAGAGGACGTCGAGTTGTGGTGACAATCTCTCTTAGAAATAGTGTGTAATATTTCTGATACCTGAAAAAGTTGAATAATAGTTACAGTGACCACCTCTGTATCCCACATCCACTTTTAAGAGATAAGGCATTATCCCAAATTGCTTACTTTCCCTGTATTCTCCTCTGCAGTTGTACCTCCCTTCCTCCTAGGAGCAGCTGTTCTCTATAGCATCAGATCAGATCAGATCAGATCAGTCGCTCAGTCGTGTCCGACTCTTTGCGACCCCATGAATCGCAGCACGCCAGGCTTCCCTGTCCATCACCAGCTCCCAGAGGTCACTCAGACTCACATCCATCGAGTCAGTGATGCCATCCAGCCATCTCATCCTCTGTCGTCCCCTTCTCCTCCTGCCCTCAATCCCTCCCAGCATCAGAGTCTTCTCCAATGAGTCAACTCTTCGCATGAGATGGCCAAAATACTGGAGTTTCAGCTTTAGCATCATTCCTTCCAAAGAAATCCCAGGGCTGATCTCCTTCAGAATGGACTGGTTGGATCTCCTTGCAGTCCAAGGGACTCTCAAGAGTCTTCTCCAACACCACAGTTCAAAAGCATCAATTCTGCATCACTAAATTATTTGTGGTGGTGGTCATATTTAAGCAACTTTTAAACAGTGTCTTATACCTGTTCCTCTGCAGCTTTGTTCATCCTGTAGGCTCCATGACCTCCAGGGGCCCATGGTGTAGTTCTTGGGGGTGAAAACTGATGCTTTAACTAGAGTTCATGGCTTCCTCACCAGGCCTTGAACAGGATTGTCCTTCCCACCTCAGAACATGGTACAACTCTATATCTTCATGCTCTGTATCCCTGGATTTAGCCAACCATGGATTGAAAAATACTTTTTCAGAATGTTCTAGAAAGTTCAAAAAAAGCAAAATGTAAATTTGTCCCCAGCAGCTATTTACATAGTACTTGCATTGTACTTAGAACTATTTACATAGTATTTCCATTGTGTTAGGTGTTATTGAAAAATATTTTTATAGAATGTTCCAGAAAATTCCAAAAATCAAAACTTAAATTTGCCCCCAACAACTATTTACATAGCGTTTGCATTGTATTTACAACTATTTACCGAGTATTTACATTGTGTCAGGCATTATAAGTAATCTGCATGCTCAGTCACTTCAATAATGTCTGACTCTTGGCAACCCTGTGGATTGTTGCCTGCTAGGCCTCTCTGTCCATGGGATTTCCCAGGCAGTCCTGGAGTGGGTGGCCATTTTCCTCCTCTAGGGGATCTTCCTGAACCAGGGATTGAACCTGTGTCTCCTACATTGCAGGCAGATTCTTTACCTGCAGAGCCATTAGGAAATCCCATAAGTAATCTAGAGATGATTTAAAGTCTATGGGAAGATGTGCAGGGGTTAAGCAAATACTATGCCATTTTACAGGCTTCCCAGGTGACTCAGTGGTGAAGAACCCACCTGCCAATGCAGGAGATGAGGGTTTGATCCATGGGTCAGGAAGATCCCCTGGAGGAGGGCATGGCAACCCACTCCAGTATTCTTGCCTGGAGAATTCTATGGGCAGAGGAGTCTGGCAGGCTACAGTCCATGAGGTAGCAAGAGTCATATGCCATTTTACATAAAAGACTTGAGCTTCTGTGGAATTTGGTATCCGAGGGTGTCCTGGAATCAATCACCCCTCCCCAAGACAGACACCAAGGGATGAGTGTCCTGGCTGCCCATCAGCCTGGGACGTCCTGCCTCTGCACCTGCACCCCATCACCTCTCACCCCACCCAGCACTGACTCCCTGCTCTGCCTCCACTTTCTTCATATGAGTACATGTTTTACTTGTTTGTGTCTGTCGTGTGCCTCCCCCAACCAGAGCATCTGCTTCATCTGTTCTAGGACTTAACATCTGTTCTCTTCACCATGGACCCCAACTTTGAGAACAGTGCTGCTCAGTACTCAGCTAACTGAAGGAGTCCTTCAAGATACGATGTGATAGGAATTTGCCACATTTTTATTGTGGACCTTTTAGTTGTGGTGGTTTGTCTACTATGAATAAACCTACATTGTACATAAATGCAGGAGTCTTTTCTTTTTTTTAGAAAACAAACAGTTCATTATCAATCCAAAAATAAAAACAGAAGATGTGAGCTTACGAAGGAGAACTTTTTATTGATCCATCTTTAACCTTTGATTTAGTGGATACCGTTGTGTTCAGAGTGATTTAATGTTGAATTGTAAATATAGCTTCAGTAAGTGAAGTCCCCTGATGGGAAAAGCTGGCCTGTGTGGCCCGAGGGATCTTGCCAAGAGGTGAAGAAGCCGGTGTGTGTGCACCAGGTCGAGACCTTCCTGCTCTGAGCTGTGGGTTCAGTCATGCTTCCCAGGGCGGCAGTTGGGTTCCAGTCATTTTCAATTAATTTGGACTTGCAGTTCTTTATGCTCATTAGAGTATCGTAATTTTCCCCCTCCTCAAGAATTAGCACTTCCACAATCATCTGTACCTTCCCAGACGTGCCATCTGGCCTGCCCCTTTCTTCCCTTCCATTATTAGCACAGTCAAAGGTAAACACGTTTTTTTCCCCCTCTTCCTTACCGATGAATATTCCATTGTCTTTGTAATTTGGAAGATAATTCGTACACCTCTCATTTTCACTCTTTGTATTCAGTGCTGGAAAATCAAAGCGTGCTTGGCTTTCTGGGCTCTTTAATGAAGCATCAAGTCGATAGTGAGGTTTTGATTAGATGTGCATTCTAATTAAAGAAAAACAAATGATGAATTTCCACTTGGACTGCCATAGAAAATGATTCCAACATATAAGGATAGATAGTCATGGTATCCTATCAGCAAAATCATTTATAACTTGGTTTTGAAGAATTTCTTATCCAAATGAAAGCTTTCATGACTGCCCTTTTCTCTGCTTTTATTGACAGTATTTTTCTCTGAATCTGTGTATCCTGTCTAGTCTTGGGGAAGGTGGAGACCTGGAATTTCTCTATCCAGGTATTCCAGAAGCATTGGTGAAATGGAATGGTCTCCCTCCATTGGGAAATTTGTTTTCCGTTATGTTTCTTTCTTCTTGATGCCAGCAATGACATGTTCTTGGATGAGCCTTTGAGTTCAGGATGGTGAGTTGAATGTGCCTGGTTGATAAAGGGGAGCTGACTGAGTGGTAAAGCAGATCAGTTCAGTTCAGTCGCTCAGTTGTGTCTGACTCTGCGACCCCATGAACTGCAGCACGCCAGGGCTTCCTGTCCATCATCAACTCCCAGAGTCCACCCAAACCCATGTCCATCGAGTCAGTGATGCCATCCAGACATCTCATCCTCTGTCGTCCCCTTCTCCTCCTGCCCTCAATCTTTCCCAGCATCAGGGTCTTTTCAAATGAGTCAGCTCTTCACATCAGGTGGCCAAAATATTGGAGTTTCAGCTTCAGCATCAGTCCTACCAATGAACACCCAGGACTGATCTCCTTTAGGATGGACTGGTTGGATCTCCTTGCAGTCCAAGGGACTCAAGAGTCTTCTCTAACACCACAGTTCAAAAGCATCAATTCTTCAGCACTCAGCTTTCTTTGTAGTCCGACTCTCACATCCATACATGACCACTGGAAAAACCATAGCCTCGACTAGACGGACCTTTGTTGACAAAGTAATGTCTCTGCTTTTTAATATGCTATCTAGGTTGGTCATAACTTTCCTTCCAAGGAAAGTTTAATTTTAATTAAACTTTTAATTTCATGGCTGCAGTCACCATCTGCAGTGATTTTGGAGCCCAGAAAGATAAAATCAGCCACTGTTTCCACTGTTTGGAGAAGGAAATGGCAACCCACACCAGTGTTCTTGCCTGAAGAATCCCAGGGATGGGGGAGCCTGGTGAGCTGCCATCTGTGGGGTCCCACAGAGTCGGACACGACTGAAGCAACTTAGCAGCAGCAGCAGTTTCCACTGTTTCCCCATCTATTTCCCATGAAGTGATGGGACCAGATGCCATGATCTTAGTTTTCTGAATGTTGAGCTTTAAGCCAACTTTTTACTCCTCTTTCACTTTCATCAAGAGGCTCTTTAGTTCTTCCTCACTTTCTGCCATAAGGGTGGTGTCATCTGCATAGCTGAGGTGATTGATATTTCTCCCAGCAGTCTTGATTCCAGCCTGTGTTTCTTCCAGTCCAGCATTTCTCATGATGTACTCTGCATAGAAGTTAAATAAGCAGGGTGACAGTATACAGCCTTGACATACTCCTTTTCCTGTTTGGAACCAGTCTGTTGTTCCATGTCCAGTTCTAACTGTTGCTTCCTGACCTGCATACAGATTTCTCAAGAGGCAGGTCAGGTGGTCTGGTATTCTCATCTCTTTCAGAATTTTCCACAGTTTATTGTGATCCACACAGTCCAAAGGCTTTGGCATAGTCAATAAAGCAGAAATAGATGTTTTTTTGGATAGCAGCTTAGATATTCTCTGATGACCACAGGCATGGCTAGTTTGCAACCCCCATCCCCATCATCTCCCATTGTCATTCCTCCTGACCTACATCCATGCATGACCACACGATAGTTCTGAGCAGAACGCACAGGTGCCCTGCCTCTGGCTTCTCTGGTTTTAGGTGGTCTGATAACAGCCATTACTCAATTTGAAGCCATCATTTCTCAGCATAGGCAGTCTGGATTCTGTCTCAGACCCAGATTAGCAAGTTGGATGCTCTGAAACTGCTTTAAAGGGTTTGTTAATTGTTGTTATGGCTTTATAAAAGTGAAATAGAATTACCTGATAGAACAGTCTTGTTTCTTGGCATTCTTTTATCTGATACTGGAAAGAGGATGATGTTGAAATCCCGTTCAGTAGAAACAGCATCACCACAGTCCTCAGAAGTGTTAAATGTGCATTGACTGTTTCTCCTATGGAAGGAATCTTCTTGGGAGATGTACTGAGGGCAGTGTGGTAATGAGAATGCATTTGTTTCATTTACGTGATTCTGTGGTACTTGCTACTGCTGCTGTTCAGTTGCTCAGTCATGTCTAACTCTTTGCAACCCCATGGACCACGGCACACTAGGCTTCCCTGACCTTCACTATCCCCAGAATTTGCTCAAACTCATGTCTGTTGAGTCGGTGATGCCATCCATCCATCTCAACTTCTGTCGTCCCCTTCTCCTCTTGCCCTCAATCTTTCCCAGCATCAGAGTCTTTTCCAGTGAGTCGGCTCTTTGCATCAGGTGACCGAAGTATTGGAGCTTCAGCTTTAGCATCAGTCCTGCCAATGAGTATTCAGGGTTGATTTCCTTTAGGATTCACTGGTTTGATCTTGCTGTTTTAACCTATTTTATCATTAATTGGATTTCACATGACCAGTTTTTAGATATTTCCTTTTTAAAGAGCACTTTGATCGTGGAAACATTGGGTTTGAATTCCTGGAAGATACTGTACATGGAAGAACAGTTTTATTATTTGTCTTATTTGATGGGCAGTGACTTTAATAACAAAATAATACTCTGATCGAAAATGTATTATTATACTTGGGCCTTTTCTAACCACCACAGTTTAACTCCTGGGAGGTGCTTAACCACTCTGACCTGGCTCCATCCTTGCCCTTGTGAGGCAAGCAATTTAGCTTGATTGTCTTCCATGATTAATGCTCTGTGACTCAGAAACATATCCAACTTTTTCAGCTCAGAAATACATCTGCTGACCTAGTTTATTTGGCCTCGATCGCTCGCTCCTTGATTTGCAGCATCTTTCTTTGGGGGCATCTCTGGTTTGACACATTTGAAACATCATTGGTTACTACCTGTTAGTGTGTCGGGACACCCAGCAGGAAGTAGGAAGAGCAGGGACAGGACCTTGACTTGCCGCAAAAGATGAAGCAGTCTCGTTCCTGAGCTGTGTTTGAGGCTTTCATCCCTGAGGACATTGTAGGTTGGGCTGTGCTCATTTATAAGACTCGGGGAGCACAGTGAAGGGGGTGAAACACTCCCTCCCCGTGTTTCCCTGAGGACGGAAGAACAAAGCTGAGGGATAACTAACCACAGGAGGATGGGACCAGGTGTGCTCAGCTGAATCCCCCTCAGTGCAGGGGAAGGAAGGTGAGTCCTTTCTAAGGAAAAACAGACCATCCTGTGTGTCGGATGGACCTCATGGTTGAAGCTAAGACGATCCCATGGTCAGGCGCAGCAGTGATCCTGCAGGAACTCAGCGAGGAGACACCTGCGGAGGCTTCCTCCAATATGGGATGTCCCCAGTGCTCTGCAGAGCCTCCTTAGGGACCCTGAGCAAGGGAGACACAGCCCTCGTCTTCAGTACCTTCTCTTGACAATGCCGGGCAGCCGTTCAGAGGCCCCACCCTCTGCTCTTAAACATATGTGGCATTGGATCTGTTGTCTTGAAGTTCTTGGTTGTAAGTGCTAAGTAACTCTTTTGCCTGAGAATTTTTGAAAAGGAAAAAAATAAGAAACAGCCTGACATATCAGGAGTTCCTGAGATGTAGGGTGGATAGGTGAACAGGGCTGAAGTGGAAACGGTTTCTTCCTCAGCAGTCTCCCCTTCTTTCCTGGGAGTTCCGGGCTGTGTCACCGTCTTCCCAAAGACATCCCGCAGTCATCTGCATCTGGACCTGCAGACGGGCCCCGTTGCCACGTGGACAGGCCTCCCTAGCAATGTGCTGTGTGCTTTCACCAAAAAAAAAAAAAACACAACTGTTGAGGGTTTGTTGTTGTTTCTGCCCTGTTTTCCTCTCTCAAAGCCTAGCGTGAGTTGTTCTCCCTGCAATTTTTCTCTCTGATCAACCCTATAATTTTATTGTAATAATTCTCTGCGGGCTGTCACTCGACACACATCCAAGCAAACACGTCGCCTGCTTGGTTGCCCAACAAATGGGTTCAAACACTTGAGCCCCTTCTTACTTGTGTCAACCTTTGAGATATTTGTACCAAAAGGAAAAGCTCAACTCTTTTCATTTTAATCCTCATTTTTATCTGCAAATTTGTGTCCATGTAGAAGGGTGTGTGTTTGTATTCTAAGTAGTGAAAGAATGTTGTTGTTCAGTCTCCAAGTCGTATCTGACTCTTCTCAACCACGTGGACTGCAGCACGCCAGGCTTCCTAGCCCCTCACCATCTCTCATAATTTGCCCCGGTTCACATCCAGTGAATCGGTGATGCCATCCAACCATCTCAGCTTCTTTCGCCCTCTTCTCCTCTCGCCCTCTTCTCTTGCCCTCGATCTTTCCCAGCATCAGGGTCTTTTCCAATGAGTTGACTTTTCAAATCAAGTGACGGAAGTATTGGAAGTTCAGCTTCAGCATCCATCCTGCCAGTGAATATTCAGGGTTGATTGCCTTAAGGATTCACTGGTTTGATTTCCTTGCTGTTTTAACCTGTTTTATCATTAATTGGATTTCACATGACCAGTTTTTAAATATTTCCTTCTTAAAGAGCATTTTCATCATGGAAACATTGAGTTTGAATTCCTGGAAGATATTGTAAGTAAAAGTATTGAAGCTTCAGCATCAATCCTTCCAATGAATATTCAGGGTTGATTTCCTTTAGTGAAACAATGGAGAGACCCTAAAAGGTCCTTTCACAGGGGACTAATTGCATAAATGCTCACTCCCCTAGGCTGGGGTACCAGGCAGTATCAAATACAAGGAGATAGTTTTCTCCACCTAATAAGGAAGCTGTTAAGTGATAGTATTTAAAACATGTTGCTTATTCGTTACTTCATTCAACAGATTTACCAAGTGCCTATCATTGAGTGCCAGGTGTTTTTCTGGGAACCAAAGATAGAAATAGAAACAAGCCAAGAAAAAAAAAATCCTTGGTGTCCTGAAAGTTATACTCTAGAGGTGAGAAGTAGAAAATAAATCATAAATTTGTTGGTGTTCAGTTGCTCAGTCTTGTCCAGCTCTTTGTGACCCCATAGACTGCCGCCTGCCAGTCTTCCCTGTCCTTCACTATCTCCTGGAGTTTGCTCAAACTCACATTGATTGAGTCAGTGATGCTACTTATCCATCTCATCCTCTGCCACCCCCTTCTTTTGCCTTCAGTCTTTCCCGGCATTAGGGTCTTTTCCACTGAGTCAGCTCTTCACATCAGGTTGCCAAACTATTGGAGCTTCAGCATCAGTCCTTCCAATGAATATTCATGGTTGATTTCCTTTAGGATTGACTCGCTTGATCTCCTTGCTGTCCAAGGGACTCTCAAGAGTCTTCTCCAGCACCACAGTTTGAAAGCATCAGTTCTTCGGTGCTCAGCCTTCTTTCGGATCCAACTCTCACATCTGTATATTACTACTGGAAAAATCATAGCTTTGACTATATGGACCTTTGTTGGCAAAGTGATGTCTCTCCTTTTTAATATGCTGTCTAGCTTTGTCATAGCTTTTCCCCCAAGGAGCAAGTGTCTTTTAACTTCATGGCTGCAGTCACCGACTGCAATGATTTGGGAGCCCAAGAAAATAAAATCTGTCACCGTTACCATTTTTTCCTCTTCTGTGCCATGGATGCCCTGAATTAAAATAACATAGAATATTCAAGGTCTGATGAGTGTTATGGACATGACATAGCAGGGAAGAGGAGGCAGATGGGGGGGTGGACTGGCAGTTTTGAGAGCACGTAGCACTCCGGGAAGCCTCCAGGGAAAGATGCAGTTGAGCAAAGCCTGAAAGAGGGGTGGGGCACGGAAGCCCAATGGTGTGGAGGGAAGAACATCCCAGGATGCGTGCGCTCTTCACAGACTGACTGTTGCTGGAGAAGAGCAGAGCTTATCCAAGTGTGAGCCCTATAGCTCTCCAGGGTCTGCAGACCACTGAGCAGTCAGGGGGGAAGGAGAGACCGGGAGGCTGGGGCCAGGAATCCTAGAGGAACCAATGTTTGGGGGGGTTGGCGAGACAGAGGCAAGGGGGAGTGATGGCTATTCTCTGTGCGGGTGTTGGAGACAGTGAAGTGCAGAGTTGTGTGTCCAAGGTGCTTCAGTTTTGTTTAAAGGCAGGAGTTAGTATCCATGTTGGTGTTTGATTCTGCCTGGGGCACTTCTGAGGAAATAACCAAAACACTTGACAGGTGTCTTCTGGGGACGCCAACCCCCTGGGCCTCCAGTCAGGGGAAAAGGAGACTTTTTCAGTTTAAAAATAATCAGTTTTTAAGCCATTTCCATTATGAGAACATTTGAATGGACAGCAAGCCTTGTCTTTCCCTCCTCGGCTCTGCTGTGAGGGGTTCTTCTTGTTGGATCGTGCCAGACCCTCATATGTCACACTCTGGGGTGTAGCGGGTGCCTCCTCTCTTTCATTCATTGACTTATTCATTCATTGACTCATTCATTCATTTACTCACTCACATGTACCAAAGACTGCTTGACATGTCTGCTGGTGGTGTTTAGTCGCTCAGTTGTTTCCGACTCTTTGTGACCACATGGACTGCAGCCCACTAGGCTCCACTGTCCATGGAATTTCCCAGGTAAGAATCCTAGCGTGGGATGCCATCTCTCTCTCCAGACATGTTTGGTGATGGAGCCATAAACCAGAGACAAAGCCACAGTGTCTTGAGAGCAGTGCCCAGACCTCCTCCCCACGCTCATTCCCACTGAGTTTAAGGAGTCCCAGGGCCCTTTAGGATTCCACTAAAATATTGTTCTCATGCTCATTCTGTTTTCAGATTTTTATAGGCAGTCCCTGAAGCCTGACTATAATTTAGGGCAGTAGTATCTGTGTGGAAAAGGCTTCCCGGGTGGCGCTAGTAGTAAAGAGCCTGCCTGCCAATGCAGGTGACTTGAGAGGCAGCTTCGATCCCTGGGTCACGGAAGATCCCCTGGAGGAGAGCACAGCAACTCTCTCCAGTATTCTTGCTAAGAGAATCCCATGCACAGAGGAGCCTGGTGGGCTACGGTCCATAGGGTCAAAAAGAGTTAAACACAACTGAAGTGACAGCACACACGTGCCCCTGTGTGGAAAACAGGCTTTGGGGCTTTCAACAACCACTTTACAGGTTACATTTTGGAATATGACAAATTGGCTGTGGGCAGCTGCCCATACACTGGTCTTAACTGTTCCAATCAGCAGATTTTGTTAAACAGTCTACTCTTGGTTATCTCTGCCTATGGACATTTGTAATAGTGTGAATATATGAATTTTGATGACTGAATTAAAAAAAAAAATCTATCAATTTTTTTTGCTTAGGCAAATCTTTCATTGTTATTGGAGTACAGTTGCTTTATAATGTTGAGTTGAGTTCAGTTCAGTTCAGTCGCTCAGTCATGTTGGACTCTTTGTGACACGAATCGCAGCATGCCAGGCCTCCCTGTCCATCACCAACTCCAAGAGTTCACCAGAAGTCATGTCCATCAAGTCCGTGATGCCATCCAGCCATCTCATCCTCTGTCGTCCCCTTCTCCTCCTGCCCCCAATCCCTCCCAGCATCAGAGTCTTTTCCAATGAGTCAACTCTTCACATGAGGTGGCCAAAGTATTGGAGTTTCAGCTTCAGCATCAGTCCTTCCAAAGAACACCCAGGACTGATCTTAAGGATGAACTGGTTGGATCTCCTTGCAGTCCAAGGGACTCTCAAGAGTCTTCTCCAACACCACAGTTCAAAAGCATCAATTCTTTGGCGCTCAGCTTTCTTCACAGTCCAACTTTCATATCCATACATGACCACAGGAAAAACCATAGCCTTGACTAGACGAACCTTTGTTGGCAAAGTAATGTCTCTGCTTTTGAATATGCTATCTAGGTTGGTCATAACTTTCCTTCCAAGGAGTAAGCGTCTTTTAATTTCATGGCTACATTCACCATCTGCAGTGATTTTGGAGCCCAAAAAAATAAAGTCTGACACTGTTTCCCCATCTATTTGCCATGAAGTGATGGGGCCAGATGCCATGATCTTTGTTTTCTGAATGTTGAGCTTTAAGCCAACTTTTTCACTCTCCTCTTTCACTTTCATCAAGAGCCTTTCTAGTTCCTCTTCACTTTCTGCCATAAGGGTGGTGTCATCTGCATATCTGAGGTTATTGATATTTCTCCCGGCAATCTTGATTCCAGCTTGTGCTTCTTCCAGCCTAGTGTTTCTCATAATGTACTCTGCATATAAGTTAAATAAGCAGGGTGACAATATACAGCCTTGATGTACTCCTTTTCCTATGTGGAACCAGTCTGTTTCTACTATACAGCAAAGTGAATCAGTTATACATATACATTTGTTGTTATTCAGTCGCCAAGTCGTGTCCAATTCTTTGCGACCCCATAGACTGCAGAAGACCAGGCCTCCCTATCCCTCACCATCTCTTGGAGTTTGCTTAAGTTTATGTCCATTGAATTGGTGATGCCACCGAACCATACATATATCCCTTTTTTTAGATTTCCTTCCCATTTGAGTTCCCACAGAGCACTGAGTAGAGTTCCTTGTGCTCTGCAGAAGGTTCTGATTAGTTAGGCAAATCTTGAAATGAATTTACATTCCCCAGCTTCCCAGGGCTTCCCAGGTGGCAGTAGTGGTAAAGAATCTGCCAGCAATGCAGGAGATGCAAGAGACGCAGGTTCCATCCCTGGATTGGGAAGATCTGCTGGAGAAGGAAACGGCAACCCACTCCAGTATTCTTGCCAGGGAAGTCCCATGGACAGAGGAGCCTGGTGGGCTACAGTCATTGAAGTTGCAGACAGTCGGAGATGACTAAGAATGCACACACAAATTCATAGGCTCTGATACCCAGGATGTTAGTCTAGTCACATGCTGTGGAAAGGGGTTCCTGGTGTGCTGCTGCTGCTGCTAAGTCGCTTGAGTCATGTCTGACTCTGCTACCCCATAGACGGCAGCCCACCAGTCTCCCCCGTCCCTGGGATTCTCCAGGCAAGAACACCGGAGTGGGTTGCCATTTCCTTCTCCAGTGCATGAAAGTGAAAAGTGAAAGTGAAGTTGCTCAGTCATGTCTGACTCTTAGCGACCCCAAGGACTGCAGCCTACCAGGCTCCTCCGTGTGTCTTGGAATCTGACAGCCCTGGGATGGGCTCCTAGGCTTGCTGTGTGGTTGCTGTGTGACGTGGGTCAAGTCTCTTAACTTCTTGAGTCTATTTGATCACTTACAAAATGGCCATAATGTTTAGATCCTGAGGTTGCTGCTGCTACTGCTAAGTCACTTCAGTCGTGTTCAACTCTGTGCTACCCCATAGACGGCAGCCCACCAGTCTCCCCCATCCCTGGGATTTTCCAGGCAAGAACACTGGAGTGGGGTGCCATTGCCTTCTCCATCCTGGCTGTGCAGTGTTGAGCATTTCTGGTTTAGGGAGCCATGGAGTATGAGGAACACTGACAGTTATTTCCATCAAGGATGGTTTTAGACCTCTTTTGGGGGACTGGAAAGAAAGAGCCTCAGTTTATAGAAACATTAATATGGGAAGCAGCTGATAGTGTCAGGAACCAGCATGGACTTCCTACCACCTCCTTGACCGTGTGACTTCCGGTCATAAAAGTGAGAACAGGAGTCCCCTACCATTTTTAGAACATGGGTGGTCAGCAGGGTCCTTGATTGCATGGGAGGGCTGGTCCTCACGTCCATTCTTTCAGTATCTCCTTAAAGTATCCTCTTAATTTTGTCTTTGGCATTTCAGAAGCCCACAGTGTGGCTGAACCTTTGGTCTTAGCTGTGGTCTTGAGCTTTCAATTTGAAGAAGCTGGTGTCAAGTCCAGTTCTCAGCTGTGGCCAGGTATCAGTCACCCAGGAGAGCATCCATAGACTGTGTGAATATCCACCCCATAAGTAGGGTTCTGATGTGGTCCACAGACCAGAGGCATCTGTAGCATCCAATATGTTTGTTAGTCAGGAACATCTCATTGCCCTGAGGACCCTGCCTGTACCACCTATCAGCTTTGGGGGCATCTCACTTTTTATGGGCACTTGAGTTTCAGTCCATTATAACAGTCCTTTCTCTAGGCAAGGAAATAATGGTTTTCAGGAGTCTGAGGATGACCCTAGCCACAGGCTTCCCTCTGCCAGGACAGCAGGTTCTTCTCCTTTCTGTGCCTTTGTTTCCTATGAATATTGGACCAGGTCAGAGAGTTGGTGGGTGGTCCTCTGTGTTTGGAAAAAGTTACTCATTTCCTTAAGAATTGGGCTGCTTTTTGTTTCAAAGACTCACTCCAATGTAAAGCTTGCTCCCTCTTTGACCTTTTGACTTAATATTCTGGTTTCTGAGACAGGGAACTTGGATGATTTTGTAATAGGATGGGATTTTCATCTGCCTTCTCTTAGTTCCTCCTTGCTGTGCTGTGTTGGTTCATCTTGACGATGGTGCCTGGAAAGGAAAATTATGTAAAAGGCCATGGGAGCTGTGGTATCGGCTCCAGTGCTGATGCTCTCTGCTGCTTGAATCGGAAGATCTCTCCTATGGTTTTGCACTTTCCCATTTTTCATGCTGAGTCTCAAGTCCCCACCCACGTGACTGGCTCAGTGAATTTGAAAGCAGACACTGCTCTTAGAACAGATCTGTTCATAGCTAGTGGTGGAAGAATTCCCGTTTGCTGTCCAGGCCAAATTCCAATCCGTGTTCTTCCAGCAGTTCCGTCTTGAAGAGGACATTTTAGAGGCTGATATAAAGCACAGCCCTCTCAGCTCCCCTAGCAGCCTCCACTGAGGCAGCTGGGGAGTCTAATTATAGGTTGGGAAGCCCCTGAGGAATTACAGAGTGTTAGCAGAAGGCCGGCATGTAGATGACAGCTGTTTGCCTGGGGCACCAGGGAACCACAGTGCAGAGAGAAGAAAAACACAGTGTCCTGTCCAGCAGATGTTGGCCTTAGACACTTGTAATAATTACCCTCGTTGGTGTTAGCAAAAATGCATCCGTGGTCCGTCACTGTAGTGGTTCCGGCTCAAACCCTGTGGGTGAGAGAACACATCCCTTCCCTTGATTGTTCAAAATTGTGTGTTTGAGACATTTTGACTCGTCTGTGTCTTGGTGATTAAAACATAGTGTAGGAAATCAATGTTCTAGACCTGTAATTTGGCATGTCAGAATATTCTGGGTGCAGCTGTGCCCTGCCTACACTGATGGATTCTCGGACCTAGGAAATCCCACCTTCTTATTGGAAACATATGGTGTGAGAAATATTCCCTCTTTTTTTTAAAAAAAAAACCCACCAGGCCCAAAGTCATGCCAAGAAAGTGCTAATGAGTCCTCGGAAGGAATACATTTCTCAGGCTTAGTGTTTTTCTGAAGAGGATTGTTTCTTTGTAACTTTCTTTAGTATTTTGACATTTCTTGATAAAGATAAAAGGGATGCATACATTAATAACATGCGGTGCAAATAAGGCAAGGTTTGGCTTTTAAAGAGGAGAAAACTACTTTGGAAATGAAAGGAATAATTATTTGCAGGTAGACTTTAATGCTTATGCATGGGCTTCCCTGTTGGCTCAGCAACAAAAGTTCAGGAGATACAAGAGATGTGGGTTTGATCCCTGCACTGGGAAGATCCCCTGGATCTTACAAAAGTGCAAGAACACGCCATTTTTGATTGGCCTCAGATATAAAGATATGTATTAACTTTTGCTGTTGTCTTCTCCCGTAAAGGGAAGGTGAACCCCGCACTGTAATCAGCGGCGAGGACTGTCTCAGCAGCTGCTCTGGAGTTCTGCTTCAGTTAGGCTAAGGCAGGAAGGAGGAAGTGCCTCACACTGAAATAATCATCGCATAAGGGTTTATGTCAGCCGTGTCATCAAGAGTTGTAATTTAATACACAAGACACACGGAGGGAAATGCTCATTTTCTTCCTCTTTTGTAACCTTGTAATTATGCTTTTGCCTCTGCATTAACCAAACCAGAATCAATAATGACTTTTTTATTGAAGTGAGATTCAAGTTTTAAAATGCAACTTTACCTTTGCTGTCTTTTTTTTTTTTATCAGATTTGTTGTGCATGAAAATTATCTTGATTTTTTACTTGGCATAAACCATTATAACTATCAGATCAGATCAGTCGCTCAGTCGTGTCCGACTCTTTGCGACCCCATGAACCGCAGCACGCCAGGCCTCCCTGTCCATCACCAGCTCCCGGAGGTCACTCAGACTCGCATCCATCGAGTCAGTGATGCCATCCAGCCATCTCATCCTCTGTCGTCCCCTTCTCCTCCTGCCCTCAATCCCTCCCAGCATCAGAGTCTTCTCCAATGAGTCAACTCTTCGCATGAGGTGGCCAAAATACTGGAGTTTCAGCTTTAGCATCATTCCTTCTAAAGAAATTCCAGGATTGATCTCCTTCAGAATGGACTGGTTGGATCTTCTTGCAGTCCAAGGGACTCTCAAGAGTCTTCTCCAACACCACAGTTCAAAAGCATCAATTCTTCGGCGCTCAGCCTTCTTCACAGTCCAGCTCTCACATCCATACATGACCACAGGAAAGACCATAGCCTTGACTAGGCGAACCTTTGTTGGTAAAGTAATGTCTCTGCTTTTGAATATGCTATCTAGGTTGGTCATAACTTTCCTTCCAAGGAGTAAGCGTCTTTTAATTTCATGGCTGCAGTCACCATCTGCAGTGATCTTGGAGCCCAGAAAAACAAAGTCTGACACTGTTTCCACTGTTTCCCCATCTATTTCCCATGCAGTGATGGGACCAGATGCCATGATCTTCGTTTTCTGAATGTTGAGCTTTAAGCCAACCTTTTCACTCTCCACTTTCACTTTCATCAAGAGGCTTTTTAGCCCCTCTTCACTTTCTGCCATAAGGGTGGTGTCATCTGCATATCTGAGGTTATTGATATTTCTCCCGGCAATCTTGATTCCAACTTGTGTTTCTTCCAGTCCAGCATTTCTCATGATGTACTCTGCATATAAGTTAAATAAACATGGTGACAATATACAGCCTTGACGTACTCCTTTTCCTATTTGGAACCAGTCTGTTGCTCCATGACCAGTTCTAACTGTTGCTTCCTGACCTGCATACAGATTTCTTAAGAGGCAGATCAGGTGGTCTGGTATTCCCATCTCTTTCAGAATTTTCCATAGTTTATTGTGATCCACACAGTCAAAGGCTTTGGCATAGTCAATAAAGCAGAAATAGATGTTTTTCTGGAACTCTCTTGCTTTTTCCATGATCCAGCGGATGTTGGCAATTTGATCTCTGGTTCCTCTGCCTTTTCTAAAACCAGCTTGAACGTCAGGAAGTTCACGGTTCACATATTGCTGAAGCCTGGCTTGGAGAATTTTGAGCATTACTTTACTAGCATGTGAGATGAGTGCAATTGTTCGGTAGTTTGAGCACTCCTTGGCATTGCCTTTCTTTGGGATTGGGATGAAAACTGACCTTTTCCAGTCCTGTGGCCACTGCTGAGTTTTCCAAATTTGCTGGCATATTGAGTGTAGCACTTTCACAGCATCATCATTCAGGATTTGGAATAGCTCCACTGGAATTCCATCACCTCCACTAGCTTTGTTTGTAGTGATGCTTTCTAAGGCCCATTTGACTTCACATTCCAAGATGTCTGGCTCTAGGTCAGTGATCACATCATCATGATTATCTGGGTCTTGAAGCTCTTTTTTGTACAGTTCTTCTTGTATTCTTGCCACCTCTTCTTGATATCTTCTGCTTCTGTTAGATCCACACCATCTCTGTCCTTTATTGTGCCCATCTTTGCATGAAATGTTCCTTTGTATCTCTGATTTTCTTGAAGAGATCCCTAGTCTTTCCCATTCTGTTTTTTCCTCTTTTCTTTGCATTGATCACTGAAGAAGGCTTTCTTATCTCTTCTTGCTATTCTTTGGAACTCTGCATTCAGATGTTTATATCTTTCCTTTTCTCCTTTGCTTTTCGCTTCTCTTCTTTTCACAGCTATTTGTAAGGCCTCCCCAGACAGCCATTTTGCTTTTTGCATTTCTTTTCCATGGGGATGGTCTTGATCCTCCCTGGACAATGTCACGAACCTCATTCCATAGTTCATCAGGCACTCTATCTATCAGATCTAGGCCCTTAAATCTATTTCTCACTTCCACTGTATAATCATAAGGGATTTGATTTAGATCATACCTGAATGGTCTAGTAGTTTTCTCTACTTTCTTCAATTTCAGTCTGAATTTGGCAATAAGGAGTTCATGGTCTGAGCCACAGTCAGCTCCTGGTCTTGTTTTTGCTGATTGTATAGAGCTTCTCCATCTTTGGCTGCAAAGAATATAATCGATCTGATTTCGGTGTTGACCATCTGGTGATGTCCATGTATAGAGTCTTCTCTTGTGTTGTTGGAAGAGGGTTTTGCTATGACCAGTGCATTTTCTTGGCAAAACTCTATTAGTCTTTGCCCTGCTTCATTCCGTATTCCAAGGCCAAATTTGCCTGTTACTCCAGGTGTTTCTTGACTTCCTACTTTTGCATTCCAGTCCCCTATAATGAAAAGGACATCTTTTTTGGGTGTTAGTTCTAAAAGGTCTTGTAGGTCTTCATAGAACCTTTCAACTTCAGCTTCTTCGGCATTACTGGTTGGGGCATAGACTTGGATTACTGTGACATTGAATGGTTTGCCTTGGAAACGAACAGAGATCATTCTATCGTTTTGAGATTGCATCCAAGTACTGCATTTCGGACTCTTTTGTTGACCATGATGGCCACTCCATTTCTTCTGAGGGATTCCTGTCCACAGTAGTAGATATAATGGTCATCCGGTTTAATTTCCCCCTTCCTCCCTTTTTTTTCTTTATTCCTACTTTTTCCCCTCCTCCTTCCTCTTTTTTCCCCCTTCTTTCTTCTTCTCCTTCTCTCTCTTCCTCTTTTCCCTCCTTCTCCCCCTCTCTCCCTTTTTTTTTTTTTTTTCTTTCTTCTTTTTTTCCTCTGGAGAAAAAAAGAAGGAAAAAAATAAAACTCAGAGAGGTTAAGTAACTTTCTCAAAATTACACAGCTGATTAATCATGGAGCCATCTGAACCCATGGTAGAGTTTATACCCTCTCTGTTGTATTGGGTCTTCATTACAGATAGAGACCCATGAATGGCATGAACAGTTGGGGAAAGTCTAACAATTTTCTAGGCTGCCACCTTCAGTTTTATCTGGTCATCCCATCCTTTCTGTTTTCCTAGGTCCTTGCAACCCAGCACAAACATCCCTGGCTTTCTCTTCCCTCATTACACCAGACATGCAGCCTTTATGCTCTGACGGTTAGGATAGGTGAGGCGATGCTGCTTTAACAACCCCAGATCTGCATCTTAAAAGATTCATTTCTTGCTTGAGCTCCATGTGCATCGTGGTTTGGCAGGAGGTCATTACCCAAGGTAGTAACTGAGGGACCCAGGTTCACAAGGACATCCTACGATGTGCCTACAAAGAGGTGGACAAGCGTGACTTGGGAGAGAGTTCTGCCAACTGCACAACCCAGTTCCCAAACAGGAGCCCCACACAGGCTGCCCACTGATACCCAGGTGCCTCTCCTGATGTGATGTCCCTTGTCCCGCCATGTTGTGTGGATCCTTTTTCTGAAGGATATGCTCCTATCCCCTTGCCAGAAGCTCCAGCTTTTTTATATAGGTGTGGCGTAAACAGGCATGCTGTTTGGAACTTGGGGACTACAGGTGTGTCTTGTACCTGCATTCGCATAGCCACCCCTTACTCACTCAGGTTATTGGTGGGAGAGTGAGACGACTTTGATTCAGCTTCTGGTGGGAGTTAAATGATGGAGGTGAAGAGGAGAGCTGATGCTCGCCATCCCAACTCATCTCCATCTCCATGATGCTGTGATTATTCGGGCCCTCGTAGTTTGCCTGGATCACCATAAGATAGTCTTCACTGGGTCTTGGTCTACTCCCTAATCCATTCTGCACCTTCTAGCCTCTATGATACATCTAATAAACCAGTCTGGGCTGTTTACTGCAAGGCTTAATACCTCAAAATGTTTTGTGGCAGCCTGGATGGGAGGGAAGCTGGGGAAAGAATGGATACATGTATTTTTATGGCCAGGTCCCATCACCGTTCAGCTGAAACTGTCATAACGTTGTTAATCCGTTATATGTGTGCTCAGTCGTGTCTTACTCTCTGCGATGCCATGGCTCCTCTGTCCATGGGATTTCTCAGGCAAGAATACTGGAGTGGGTTGCCACTTCCTCCTCCAGGGGATCTTCCCGACCCAGGGATCAAACCCATGTCTCCTGCATTGGCAGACAGGTTCTTTTCCATTGAGCCACCTGGGAAGCCTAATCGCCTATACCATAGTACCCCCATAAAAGATAAAAATTAAAGAAAAAAACTGATACTACAATCCAGCTTTCCCTGATCTGTATTATGGGTTAAGTGTATGTGTTCTAGGAGTGCAGGTACCTCCTGACCCCAGTCCGGGTTGATGATGATGAACTGTAAGTAACTTGTTTGATGTACTTAGCTTTTTTTAAAATGATTATCGTGTAGGTACAACATGTTATTTAGTGGTAAAAATCAAAAGTAGGCAAAATTAACATGAAAAGGTGCTCAACATCACTGATTATTAGAGAAATGCAAGTCAAAACTACAGTGAGGTATCACCTTACACTGATCAGATTAGCTGTCGTTAAAATGTCTACCGATAACAAATGCTGGAGGGGGTGTGGCAGAAAGGGAACCCTCCTATGCTGTTGGTGGGAATGTAAATTGCTGCAGCCACTGTGGAGAAAAATATGGAGGTTCTGCAGAAAACTAAAAATAGAATTAACCATACCATCCAGAAGTTCCACTCCTGGGCATATATCCAGAGAAAGTGAAAGTCGCTCAGTCATGTCTGACTCTTTGCAACCCCATGAACTGCAGTCTGCCAGGCTCCTCTGTCCATGGAATTCTCCAGGCAAGAATACTGGAGTGAGTTGCCATTTCCTTCTCCAGTAATCCAAATAAAACTATAAAAAGATACATGCACCCCTATGTTCATAGCAGCACTATTCACAGTAACCAAGACACAGAGACAACCTAAATGCCCGTGGACAGATGAATAGATCAGCAGCTGTGGTGCACACATATACACATGATAGACGCACTTAGAATGAAATATTGCCCAGCCATTAAAAAGAATGAAATAATGCCATTGCAGCAACATGGATGGACCTAGTGATCATACCAAGTGAAGTGAGTCAGAAAGAGAAAGACAAATACTATGTGATGTGGAATCTAAAATATGAAACAGATAAACATCTATACGGAACAGAAACAGACTCAAACATAGAGAAGAGACTTGTGGTTGCCACGGGGCTTTGGGGTTGATGAGGGAAGGACTGGGAGTTTGGGATTAGCAGATACAGACTATTGGGGTGGCCCAAAAATTTGTTTGGGTTTTTCCATAAGATGGTGCAGAAAAACCCAGATGAACATTTTGGCCATCCCAATGTTATATATAGGATGGATAAACAAAAAGGTCCTACTGTATAGCACAGGGAACTATATTCAGCATCCTGTATATTCAGCATCCTGTAATAAACCATAGTGGAAAAGAAAAAGTAGGCCAGATCAAAAATAAGGTATCAGAGCCTCATGTTTTCAGGATGCAGCATATATTAAGAAATGTTACTGAATGAGTGGATAGTTTGGAATGAAGGGGGATTATAGAAAATGATTTGAATAATTATCTTACAGATGAAAACAAAGCAGAATAATGGTAGAACAACAAAAATCCTATTAGTAGAAATTTGCCCAAAGTGCTTTGGAATGGAAGGCGAGCAGGTTGGTGCCGGTGCCCCGGTTAAGCATATTCAGTTAGGGGCCTGCGACTTGACTTTTTGATCTCCTTCAGCTCCTTTCAGGTGAGCATGATTCCCCAGTAGCAAACTGTGAAGTAGGAAGATTAATGCCTCCAGTCCCATTTATATTTCCAACTGTTCCTTCTTCCTGCTACAATTGAACTCTCTTCCCGCCTGAGTCTGTTTCTCATAATGGGGAATGAGGGAATCCATGGAGAAAATAGATGAAAACAGGAATATTCTGCAAAAGGTTTAGAGCAAATGGAAGAGATTTTAGTGGGAGGTGTGTCTTCTGCTGTGGTCAGTGTTAATAAAATATTAGACTTAGTGAATTGGTCTTGTTTTCCCCATCACCAGGAGGAGAACATAGCTTGCAAAGTGGTATATTTTTCTTTTTTTCTTTTTTTGCTTGTTTTTTTCACGACTTTTGGAAGCTGAATGAAGAAGACAAAATATTTTTAGGACCTGATAAGGATTGTGTGTGTGTGTGTGTGTGTGTGTGTGTGTGTGTGTTAGTCGCTCAGTTGTGTCTGACTCTTTGTGACCCCATGGACTGTAGCCCACCAGACTCCTCTGTCCATGGGATTCTCCAAGCAAGAATACTGGAATGGGTTGCCATTTGCTTCTCCGGACCTAATAAGGATTAGACTCTAGTAATTATGATTTCATAGTTGTGGTTCCTAGATTACCCAGAACACATATTTTCATCATCTCCCTGGCTGATGGAGGGCATCATTGTCCCGTGTAACCTTTGTCTCAACTCCTTTTCCTTATCTCCCTCCTGAGAGAGTCCTGGGAAGATAATTATCTCCCAGGCCCGGGTTTTCAGTGGAGTTCACGTAAGCAGGTTACTAGAAATGACAAGTGCACAGAAATGATATATGCAGCTATGATTTTTTTGACAGACTAGCCAGGAGAGCTTTGAGCCTGTCCCTTAATTTGGTTTATTAATTATGAGTAGATTAGCACTAACGATCCTATAAAACTCTAAAGGAAAAGATAATATTTCTATAAGTTTCAAATAACTTTGCCCAAATCCTCTTTGGATTTTAACAAAATGTTCATTTTTTTTAAACTCCCTAATATTGGAATACATTCTAACCAGGAAATAGTAACAATAGGAATTGATCCACTGATTTAAAAAGGATGGTCCATTTATTGAATGCTTCCTGTGTGTTGAACTGTATTAAATGCTACTCTATATACTTATATAATTCCAGCAATTATAAGATGTATGTTATCTACATTTTATAACTGACTATAAATGGATTCTTAGAGAGTTTGAGTAACTTACTGCAATTCACAGAGCTGGTAAGGGACAAAGCTCAAATTTGACATTATCCATTAGGTTTGAACACCTTAGACAGAGATCAGTAACTGTTCCCAATTGGCAAAAGTGATTAACTTGAGCTTAAATATCTTAAATGCTAAGGTTGTTTTGCCTTTTTTTGGTTAACCCCCTTGAAAGAGAGGAGACTCCTGTCGGATTGTCAATGCTGAATATGAGGTGGCTGTTGTTCAGTTGGTCACTCTGGGGTGGAGTAAATTCTGTCTCTTGGACCTCATGCTGATGTTCTGGGTGAGCTTTGGTTGCTCCGTGGTTCTTTACAAGTTTTGCCCTGGACGGATCTCCCTTCAGCAGAGCCTCCTAAGGGAGACAGGTCTGGATGTGGGAGGGGTGGCTCATTCTTCACAGCACTTTTTTGGATATCATGGACATTTTTGACATCTGGATTTTATACAGAAAGGAGTGCTCTTTAGATAGACATGGAGCACAGGCAGATTTTTTTCAGCGGTACATACTACTATTTTGGGCTTTGGCGGCTCAGATGGTAAAGAATCCACCTGCAATGCAGGAGACCTGGATTCGATCCCTGGGTTGGGAGGATCCCCTGGAGAAGGGAATGGCAACACACTCCAGTATTCTTGCCTGGGCAATCCCACGGACAGAGGAGCCTGACGGGCTACAGTCCATGGGGTTGCAAAGAGTTGGACAGGACTGAGTGACTAACACAGCAACTTACTGCTGTGTCAGCTGAGATTGGTTGAATCCAGGGATGTGGAACCATGGATGCACAGCAGGAACCCAATGTATGGAGGGCTGACTGTGGTTATGTGTGATGGGGCAGGCCCCCTGTCCCCTGCATTGTTCAAAGGGTCAGCTGTGCTTTTAACTCCAGCCACACTCCTGGGTTGTGCAGTGGCCTGATCTCCTTCAGCTCCAGCATCCAGACTGCCCTGCAGACTCCAGGCATTTGGGGACCATCTTCAGAGGTGGACTTGAGGAGGAGGAGTGTCTCAGATCTGGAGGCCCTTGTGCTATCTCCCAGCTCTGGTCCAGAGGGGCCCTAAAGAAGGAATCAGATCAGATCAGATCAGATCAGTCGCTCAGTCGTGTCCGACTCTTTGCGACCCCATGAACCGCAGCACACCAGGCCTCCCTGTCCATCACCAGCTCCCGGAGGTCACCCAGACTCATACCCATCGAGTCAGTGATGCCATCCAGCCATCTCATCCTCTGTCGTCCCCTTCTCCTCCTGCCCTCAATCCGTCCCAGCATCAGAGTCTTCTCCAATGAGTCAACTCTTCGCATGAGGTGGCCAAAATACTGGAATTTCAGCTTTAGCATCATTCCTTCTAAAGAAATTCCAGGATTGATCTCCTTCAGAATGGACTGGTTGGATCTTCTTGCAGTCCAAGGGACTCTCAAGAGTCTTCTCCAACACCACAGTTCAAAAGCATCAATTCTTCGGCGCTCAGCCTTCTTCACAGTCCAGCTCTCACATCCATACATGACCACAGGAAAGACCATAGCCTTGACTAGGCGAACCTTTGTTGGTAAAGTAATGTCTCTGCTTTTGAATATGCTATCTAGGTTGGTCATAACTTTCCTTCTAAGGAGTAAGCATCTTTTAATTTCATGACTGCAGTCACCATCTGCAGTGATTTTGGAGCCCAGAAAAACAAAGTCTGACACTGTTTCCACTGTTTCCCCATCTATTTCCCATGAAGTGATGGGGCCGGATGCCATGATCTTCGTTTTCTGAATGTTCAGCTTTAAGCCAACCTTTTCACTCTCCACTTTCACTTTCATCAAGAGGCTTTTTAGCCCCTCTTCACTTTCTGCCATAAGGGTCGTGTCATCTGCATATCTGAGGTTATTGATATTTCTCCCAGCAATCTTGATTCCAACTTGTGTTTCTTCCAGTCCAGCATTTCTCATGATGTACTCTGCATATAAGTTAAATAAACATGGTGACAATATGCAGCCTTGACGTACTCCTTTTCCTATTTGGAACCAGTCTGTTGTTCTATGACCAGTTCTAAGAAGGAATACCTGACAGTAAACATCTGTGCTTCTGTGACATTTCCAAGGTGTCACTGCTAGAGATAACAGTGACTGTGCTTTTTCTGGCCAAGGACCCGGCTATGTCTTTCTCCCACTGTGGGAACTAAAGCTTCTTTTAATATATTTATTTATTTATGGCTATGCAGCCTGTAGAGTCTTAGTTCCCCAACCAGGGATCAAACCTGTGCCCACTGTAGGCGAAGCTGCTACTGCTAAATTGCTTAAGTCGTGTCCGACTCTGTATGACCCCATAGACGGCAGCCCACCAGGCTTCCCCGTCCCTGGGATTCTCCAGGCAAGAACACTGGAGTGGGTTGCCATTTCCTTCTCCAATGCATGAAAGCGAAAAGTGAAAGAGAAGTCACTCAGTCATATCCAACTCTTAGCGACCCTGTGGACTGCAGCCTACCAGGCTCCTCCGTCTTGGGAGTTCCAGGCAAGAGTACTGGAGTGGGTTGCCATTGACCACCAAGAAAGTCCCTGAAGCTTCTTTAAAATCTAGATTTTTATCTCACCTCCTCTTCTATTGAGGAATAGTCCACATTGGGTAATTTCCGAAGAACATTCTGAGAAATTAATAAGAAAAACAACAATCACGTATTGAGGATCTGCTACATGCCAGGTGTTGTATATATGTCTCTAGTCCTTTTGGTGACCTTGTAAGATAGATGTTCACTCATTTAAAGATGAAGAACCTGAGATGCAAGAGGTGACACTACCCAAGCACTCAAAAGGAGACTGAACTAAACCTTAGCCCAGGTCTGGTTTTCTTGACATTCAGGATTGGGTAGGTAAGAGGGTTTTAGTCATGAGGGCTCTTCTTAAGAAATAAAACGTTGATATATCTGTGACCTCTTCTGTTAGGCAACCAAGACCCTGACTTAGGGTGAGGACTCAGCAATTTTTGTGGAGTTGAATTGAAAGCACAGACTCAGGGGTAGTAGGTGGTAAGATTTCATGAAGGCAAAATCTGAAGGAGATCTCTGAATTGTAATTAGCAGGGTTTTTCTTCCTCCCTTTTCTGTCCACCCCTCTCATGTCTGTCAACTGTCCTCTCTTCATGGGGACCCCATTTCAATTTAAGGGAGGTGCTTCCTTGGAAAGAGGAGGAAGTAAGATTTCCTCAACATTAAAGAAGTCAGGTGTTCTCAACCTTATTTCAGTCATCATCATCACTAATACACATAATATTCTTTCTATCAGTTATTACTTAATAGTCTGTTAGAAAGAAGATTGAGCATGACTGAGGCAGAAGAATGTAACTGTTGTGGAACAGACCTGGGAATGAATCTTGCTTTATTACTGAAGTGAAGATCTTAATGTTTGAAAGCATACAGTCTGCATGTACATTTTGTGTAAACCAGCGAAAGCAAAATGACATATACATATGGGAGACGTGAAACACAGTAAGGGTGCTTCAGCTTACACGGGCAAGAGTAAGCCGAAATTGATGGCCTTGACCAGGGCCAATGACCTGTTGTGATCTATTTGTCATTTCTGCCTCCAGATACAGTTGCTTAATAACTTTAGGAGCTTCCCTGATAGCTCAGTTGGTAAAGAATTCACCTGAAATGCAGGAGACCCCCGTTCGATTCCTGGGTCAGGAAGATCCACTGCAGAAGGGATAGGCTACCCATTCTGGTATTCTTGTGGCTCAGCTGGTAAAGAAACTGCCTGCAATGTGGGAGACCTGGGTTAGATCCCTGGGTTGGGAAGATCTCCTGGAGAAGGGAAAAGGTACCCATTCCAGTATGCTGGCCTGGAGAATTTCACGGACTGTATTGTCCACGGAGTCGCAAAGAGTCGGACACGACTGAGCAACTTTCATTTTCACTTTTTCCTCTATAACTTTAAGGCTGTGAATTTTCTGATTGGGCCGCTGATTAACAAACTTCAGTGTGGCGATGACCTGGGTGCTTATTAAAACTGCAGAAATGCTAGCTCACTATTCCCATCCCAGTCTGCATTTTAGAATCCCAGAGTGGCAATTAAAAATCAAGTAGGCTTAAGACAGGCCACCAGGGATTCTGGCTGAATTGGTGGGCATTGAACCCAAGCATCTTGTGAGGAAGATTCTCTGCACTGGTGGTTAATTCTGAGGACCATGGAAATTTACCAGAGCCCCAGATGACTCTGATACATATACACATGGTCTGAGTATCGTCCTGTGCACACCTTAAGCCTTCACTGGTTTGCTCTATCTACTGAATGGTGGCACTGGGTTTTATTAGTGGCAGATAAATAGGCATATTTCTGAAGTGTTCAATTATTTTAGGCTGAGTCCTTTTAAAAAAAAAAAAAAGCCAATTTAAGATATTAGGATAGTCACCTAGCAAACAGATCATTTTAAAGATGCGATAAACATATTTTTAACTTTCCCGTGGTCCAGTGGTTATGAATCCCTTTTGCAATGCAGGTGACACAGCTCCCATCCCTGCTCGGGGAACTAAAAGCCCACATGCCACAGAGCAACTGAACCTGTGCAGCACAGCTAGAGAGTCTGTGCGCCACAACAAGATCTGATGCAGCCCAAAACCCCACATACCTTTAAGAAACAATGTTTTGGGAACTCCCTGGCGGTCCAGTGGTTAACACTTCACATTCCAGTGGGGAGGGGTTGTGGGTTCGATCCCTGGTAGGGGATGTAAGACCTCACATGCCTCAGGGCCAGAAAACCAAAGCATAAAACAGAAGCAATATTGTAACAAATTCAACAAAAGCTTTAAAAATGGTCCATAGGGAAAAAATCTTTTTGAAAGAGAAGCAGCAATATTTTGTTGATTTGTTTTCTTCTAGTTATATAAATAATACTTTTGTACAAAATCTGAGACAGACAGAATCGACCATCTAGAAGTGATTTCTCAACATTTTGGTTTCTCTCTTACACACGTCTTCGCGTGGTGAGCCTAAATGTTGGAAACCGCGGGCTTCATCCACATCCTCTCCAGGGTTAGTAATTAGCGCTGCCCTCTCCAGCTGTCTGGCTTCTGTTGCTCGCCGCTTCCTTCCAGCAGAAAGCATTGCTTCCCTGCTGTCAGAGAACAGTTTAATCTATCTTCCTCTGGCCTTTAATTTTTCCTGCCCTACATCAGAAGCATCAGTGGCTCAGCTGGTAAAGAATCCCGCTGTAATGTGGGAGACCTGGGTTCGATCCCTGGGTTGGGAATATCCCCTGGAGAAGGGAAAGGCTACCCACTCCAGTATTCTGGCCTGGGAAATCCCTTGGACAGAGGAGCCTGGAGGGCTACAGTCCAAGAGGTCACAAAGAGTTAAACACAACTTAGGGACTAACCACCAACAACAGTCATTTTCACAACCTGACCCTGGCAGAGTCTGCTTTGAAAAAACCCTTCTTATTGTGGCTTCTTTACGTATAAAGCTGCCAGTTAGATTTATTTTGCTTTCATTTTCAACAGACAAGTGAAAGGATTTAAAACTAATTTCATTGTGAAAAGTGCAGTAATTAAAATTATCAACATTTGAAGTGAAGCAGGTTTGCCTGTGATTAAACCTTTTCTGGAAACCTAGACTGTAAGAATGTAGGGAAATTTTTAAAGATGAACGTCGATTCAACCTTTCTGTTTTTCTTCAAATTTATTTTTGTCTGTAGGGTTTTAAGTTAATCCCCATTGAACTGGAAATGTGTGGATTTAAAAATTGAAAGAGCTGTTTATTGGCTTAGTTCCCCATTAGAGAAAAAGCATATAAATAAAACAGCACACCTGTAGCCTTTCAGTCTTGTTTTAGTACATTGGGTGGGAAATTCAACCCCCCTAATTGGAATCTGGAGTGCTGGAGAAGACTAATTGAGAGTCCCTTGGATAGCAAGCAGATCAAACCAGTCAATCCTAAAGGAAATCAACCCTGAATATTCATTGGAAGGACTGATGCTAAAGCTGAAGCTCAAGTACTGAAGCCACCTGATGTGAAGAGCTGATTCATTGGAAAAGACCCTGATGCTGAGAAAGATTGAGGACAAGAGAAGAAGGGGGTGACAAAGGATGAGATGGTTGGATGGCATCCCCAACTCAGTGGACATGAGTTGGAGCAAACTCCGGAGATGATGAAGGACAAGGAAGGCTGGCATACTGCAGTCTATAGGGTCGCAAAGAGTTGGACACGACTACGCAATTGAACAACAGCAGATCAGAATCTGCCATTAGAAGGCAGCTGCACTGGGCTGTGTTTTTATCTGCTGAGTCACCTGAGGGAGGGGGGCAGGACAGATGGTGGCTGAGCCAGTCTCTGAAAGCTTTAGTTACAAAGGATTCGAGGTGCAAATGGAGAACCTCTTCAGTGCTACAGGCACCAAGGGAACAGCCCTGCAGTAAAGAATCCTCTTATCAGCACCTTCAGAAAACTGGACCAGACACTGTCTCTAAGCAGCTCATTTGTGTGCCAGGAAGATCCTTTAAGAACATTCTTTGTAGTCTCCTTCCATTGCTAGCATAGAGATAAAAGCTAATGCATTATGGTAAGAAACAGAATAATTCAGTACTTGGCCTCACATTTGAATTGAAGTTTGCAAAGACTCAACAACCTGTCAAAACTCCCAAATGTAGAAGGATCCAGAATACCAGAGGAGCTCCCATTTCCTATCTTGCAAGAGTTCTGAACATTTAGTTAATTAATGGGGTGGGGTGGGGGGAGGGGCAGAGACTCTATGATATGGAACTGTGGTGAAAACCAAATTCTATTAGTTTGGCTTTGGAATACCTAAGTGTCAAGACAATGTCATGATTAAAAAGGGAAGCTGGTCGAATTTAGCATATTCTACGCAGGGAAGAGCTGAGAGCTTTCAACTTGTATTCACTTCTGTTCATGGCAATAAACCACAGAAACAGCCCTGGGTTTTAGGAGTCAGACTCAGTTGGATCTGAGTTCCCAAGACATTATTTGTAGACACGGGACTTAGAGGTTCAGTCATTTGTTCACACGTAGGCGTTGTTGCAGGGTGGGTTCCAGACACACAATAAAGCATGTCACACAAGTTTTTTGGTTTCCCAGTGCCCTTAAAAGTTAGGCTTATACTACACTGTAGCCTGTTAAGTGTGCAGTGGCATTATGTTTTAAAAATATTATACAAAACTTGACACTTTATTATTAAAAAGTGCTAACCATTATCTGAGCCTTCAGTGAGTCATAATAGTAATATTAAAGATCACTTATTACATTGTTGTTAAACTCAGGTTCAGCTGCTTGCCATTCAAAACCAATCATTTGAGAAGCGAGTGTCAGTAGAAAGGAAAAGTGCTTTAAGCAGACAAGTCAGCAATCTGGGGAGAAGGTGGCCTCGTGTCCACAGACCAACTACAAAGATTCTGCTCAGCCATGATAGTGGTAGTTTGAATCACTTGTTGTTCAGTTGCTAACTTGTGTGTGACTCTGTGGGATCCCATGGACTGCAGCATGCCAGGCTCCCCTGTCCTTCACTATCTCCCGGAG
This sequence comes from Tragelaphus eurycerus, assembly GCA_935064755.1. Taxonomy (NCBI): domain Eukaryota; kingdom Metazoa; phylum Chordata; class Mammalia; order Artiodactyla; family Bovidae; genus Tragelaphus; species Tragelaphus eurycerus. The sequence goes on from CAKXYN010000023.1 coordinate 24,834,310, forward strand.
TTTGCTCAAATTCCAGTGCATTGAGTCAGAGATGCTATCTAACCATCTCATCCTCTGTCGCCCCCTTCTCCTCACTTATATAGGAGGATAAGTGGCTCAGACAGTTAAGCGTCTGTCTACAATGCGGAAGACCTGGGTTTGATTCCGAGGTCAGGAAGATCCCCTGGAGAAGGAAATGGCAATCCACTCCAGTACCATTGCCTGGAAAATCCCATGGAGAGAGGAGCCTGGTAGGCTACAGTCCATGGGGTCGCAAACTCAGTGACACGACTGAGCGACTTCACTTCAAGTGAATCACTTAGATGGGGCATTTCTTCCGGGTTTCCTTTGGCCAGTATCTTGCTTTGCCTAGTTCTGAGTCAGTGTTCAGTTTATCTCCAGGTCCTTCCACGTGTGCAGGTGCCTCTTTAGTCAAGATGGAGTCCAGTGAAGAGGGCTTTGGGTAGGTTGGCATCACTCCTTTTTGACCTCCACAGTGCCTTTCTGTTCATATGTAGTCAGGAAGGTCTCCCTGACTTTCTTGAGAGTGAGAAATGTGTGGTCTTGTATCTGGCCAGGGTTCAGCTGCTTCTCCTCTTGAGCTTAGAGTATCTCTGCACAGAGGACAGACTCTAGCTTTTCAGCCTGGGCCCATTGATCCCCTGCCTCAATCCCTAAAGTGCTGACAACTCTAAAGAGAAGCCCGAACCCTGGCTTCTCAGCCAGGTTCCCCCAGATACCAGAGGGGATGTTATCCCTCGCTGAGGGCAGAGGTTGGGAATTTTAGCCATGACCTTTTCCCTGTTTTGCAAACGCATGGTTCTAAGGGAGAGAGACCCATTTCAGAAAGAGCCGGGCAGCTCTCCTGGGTGGTGGTTAACGGCGCAGAGTCTGACTCTGTTTTAATTTATTCACTCTCTCTGGTTCACACCTTGTTTCTCACAGATGCAGAGTCAGATGCTGGGTAGTAGAGAAATATGCTCCCTATTTAAGGTGCCAAATGTATCTTTTTGCTAATAAGTTCTTCGTTGAGGCAGAATTGGCCAGGAGAAACACGCCATCTCCTTTTCTTTCCTATTTGGATTGCAGCCATGGAATTCTGAAAAGTTTCAGTGGAGTCGGACAGTATGTTGTTGGTGTCTTGTCCACTTGAGGCCCTCCATGAACAACACTGTCAAAGTTGGAGCTGGTTAAAGTCTAGGCTCAAATGGATATTTGAGGCTAAAGCCACTATCAGTGGAAATTGTTGAGAGTCTAGAAGCAGGGTCAGTACCATTCATATTTTCTCTAAAAGCAACAATGACCGTTTTGTTTGTTTTCCAGAAATAAGTTGGCAACCTGGTATAGAATTCTAAGAGCTTGCAGTCGATTAGAAACTAAAATTGTGATGTTCTATATATATATATATATATATGTGTGTGTGTGTGTATACACACACATATACACACACACATATACACATATATAAGGATAAATTAAGTAGTAAAGATGGGTGCATAAAGACAAGTAAGTAGTAGGGAAAATAGTCTATAAACCAAAATGTAATGTTATAGAAATTTAAATTTATTAATGTTTGATTTCCATTGAGGTAAGGAGTAAAGTAGCATTGTGGAATTGTAGATGATCACATAAAACAGTGACTTTGAAAAGCTGTCCAGTTCTGAAATAGGGACAGAAGGCTAAGGGCAGGTTTAATTGCTGTCACTGAAGCGCAGAACTCATGTAGAAGAAAGAGGTCTTATCCAAAGCAGAAACTCAGATTAAAAAAAAACAACTCATTTGTGTATTTGGGTGCCTCAGGTCTTAGCTGCTGCACGAGGGATCTTTGCTGTGTGGGGTCAGTTGCTGCACAGCATGTGGGATCTTAGTTTCCCAACCACAGATCAAACCTGCATGCCCTGCATTGCAAGGTGGGTTCTTAACCTCTGAACTACCAGGGAAGTCCTCCAAAACTCAGATTTAATTGTTGGCCAGTGGTGGTTGTTATATGACCTTGGGCAAGTATGACCTCCCAGCCCCCATCTGTCCTGGGAGGCACCATCCACTGCACACCTTGGGTTCCCTGTGAACAAGTTCCTTTACTTTCTCAAGCACCACACCCTGTTAATTACAAAATAACATTAGAGAAAGCACAGAAAGGTAATGAGAAATCACTCCAAACTCAGGAAGCTCCTATGCATTTTGCAAATTGAATCTTCCTTTGAGGAAGCCATAAGGCAGTATTTTCTAATATTCGCATAGAGGTGAGTTAAGAAGCAAATAAGGCTGTTTGAATGGCAGTCCACACACAGAGGATATAATGCCAATTTCTTCCTTAGAGTGATTTATGCTTAGCAGTAAATGAAGAGAATGTTGCTAAATTTAGCTTACTCTCTTAGACTTTCCAGGATTCATATTGACATAAGGGCTGTCTTTTTGCCCTTTCTGATGTATTTCATTGGTGGCTGAAATTTCCATTTTGATTTAATTTTTTGCCTATAACCGCAAGGGTTCTGTGGGAGCATCTCTGGCTGTGGGAAATGAAGTCGTGGTCAGTCCTGAACTCTATTTCAGTGATAGGGAACACAAATGCATGGCTGTAAACAGAGCTCGTAGGAAACAATTCAAATATTCTAACTCCTAAAAATAAATAGATGTGCTTGGTACTTTATCACAAGAAAGCTCCTTAAAATATTTCTGCTCTGCATTGACTAATACATTCAAATGCTTGTCCAAGTGAAAAAACGTACACATGTTGTGAAAAGTGCTGCCTTGTGCTTGGTAAGGTGGTTCTAGATCCAACCTGGGCAAGAGCTTTGTCATTTAAGTTAAACCCTTTGATAGGAGCCGAAGTGTTCTACAAACTTACTAGCACTCTTTGCTGACAATGACAGCGTGATAATCACGTTAAAATCTCATGGAGACTGAAATTCTTAGCCAGGTTATGTGTGAAATGAGCGTATAGGTCCAGATGCCCTTTAGCTATGAGCTCAGTACCCAAATGAAGTTAGGAAGCCATGCTCTACGCCCAGGGCCAAAGCTTTTCCGTGTTAATCTGCTTTTCTGGGAAGACTGGAGCTGTCACTTAGACCAGAAGAAGACATTCATTACACATGCAGCCAGGCGTGGCCTCTCACCTGAATGTGTTTAGAAATGATGGATAATGACGTTGGGCTCCCTGAAGATCTGCATTAGACTTGCGGCAGCGCCCAGAAGGACTGAAGCCTCATCTTTGCCTGTGGCTGGGCTCCCTAATGAGTGCATAGTGTGCGGTCTTCTCACCCCCGGGGGTCCCTGTGTTTATAAGAGACCTAACAATGCTAAGTGGTTGTGTCTCCCAGCTAGCCGGTCTCCCCTGCCTGCACAAGGCTCGAATCGTAGCTTCCAGTACCCTAGAAGGCACCCCTGCCCTTCCTTCGTCTCCTCCCAGCATCTTCTCTCACCTGGACTACTGTAATCTGCTCACTGCTCCCCCTGCTCCCATCCTGGCTCCCTCACTCCAAACCCAGCATGGTCTTTCTCTCTTTCAAAAAAAAAAAACAAAAACATTTCTTTCTTTGTTTTATTTTTAGCTGCACTGGATCTTCGTTGCTGTGCACGGGCTTTCTCTAGTTGCAGCAAACGCAGGCTACACTCTAGTTGCGGTGTGTGGCTTCTTTTGTGGAGCACATGCTCTAGAGGGTTTAGGCTTTTTTAGTTGTGGCTCAGGGGCTTAGTTGATCCCCAGCATGTGGAATCCTCCCAGATCAGGGATCGAACCCTGTCCCCTGCATTGTCAGGCAGATTCTTAACCACTGAACCATCAGGGAAGGCCCTGAGTCGCTTCTTAAAAAGCATCAATAAGACCCTCTGACTGCTCCCCTTAAAATTCCCCACTGCCTTTAAAATAAAACCCAGCTTCATATGCTGGCTTAGCAAGGCCCCAAACTCCACTTGCATCACCGACTTCATGGTGGCCCTCCCCGTGCACCTTCTGAGTCCCAGCTCCCGACACCAGCCTTTTGTTCCTCAGCCATGGGCTTCTCGTTGCAGTGGCTTCTCTCTTGTGGAGCACAGGCTCGTTTCATCCTTAGGGCCTGGGCACTAGGCTTCTGGAAGGCATGGTCCCAGCCCCTGTGCCTGATATTGGAATGTCCCCTCCCTGGAGAAGCCCTGCCTAACCACCCAGCATCAGCAGCCACCCACCCACTTGATGTGTGCTCTGACTCTCTGTGGCCCCATGGACTGTAGCCCATGAGGCTCCTCTGTTCATGGGATTCTCCAGGCAAGAATACTGGAGTGGGTTGCCATGCCCTCCTCCAGGGGATCTTCCCAACCCAGGGACTGAACCCGCGTCTCTTATGTTGCAGGCAGGTTTTCTCCACCACTAGTGCCATCTGGGAAGCCCCACCCAACTTCAGATTCACTTATCTAATACTGTCTCCCTGGAGCTGACATCTTTCATTTCTCTGTCTCCTTCAATTAGAAGGCAGCCTCCCCTAGAGCAGAGTTTTGTTTGTCTTCATCTCATGTGTCCCCGGGCCTCACATTCAGCACATGTTTGTGGAAGGGATGGATTCATGATCGAAGCAATGATGTAGCCAGTATTTCTAACCTTAGCTGATAAATGCCCAAGCAGAAACAGAGAGACTTGGCCACTATGTGCAGCCGTGTCATTTCTGAATGTACAATATCCTTGGAAATATCAAAGCACTCTCTCGGACCCTTCGGGCCCCATTCCCCACTGTCTGGAATTCAGGAATCCAAGTTTGGGGCCATCCTTGCTTTTAACCCAGTGGTCGTAATGCAGGTGTACTAGAGCAGAACTGAGATTCTGCCACTCGCTTTCTAGACCTAACTTGCCAGCAGCTTCATCATCTCGGGAACTCAGCCTCTCCTCCCTTTAGTGGTGTCACTGAATTCTGTTAAAATCCTTTACCAGTGCAAGTCCCCTTTCCTCGAGAGGGGGAGCCAGCTGTTCCCTTGATTTTATAGAAATGTATTTAGAGGACTATGGAAACTACAAAATATCCTGGTATTTCAAAGATGTATTGGAATTTTATACCCTGGCATTTCCCATCAGTTGGATTTTGAAATGTGGACACATGTTGATAAAATGGACACTTCCATAATCACCGTATCTATTTTCTTTTTTTAAACTTTTAATTTTGTGTTGGGGTATAACCGATTAACAATGCAGTGATAGTTTCAGGTGAACAGCATAGAGACTCCGCCATCCCCACCGTCCATGTACGTGTTTCCATTCTCCCCCAGACTCCCCTCCCATCCAGGCTACCACATAACGTTGAGCAGAGTTCCCTGTGCTATACAGTACATCCTTGTTGGCCATACATTTTAAATTCTGTTTTCTAAACTGTATTTGTTTATCTGCTCACACATAGAGGTAAGCATCTTTGAACTTGAAAAGCTAAAAAGTTGCTGAAAAAATAATTTAGGGTTTTCAAGTGTATTCTGTAAACTAAGAGAGATTATTTCAGTTTCTTAGGATTATCTGGGTAATGTCTTGCTTTGGTGAACTAAATCAAACTTGAAGAGACTCCGATAGTTGATGAAGCCTTGCACTTGTACAGTGGCCAGGAGGCTGGTGTTCCCACCAGTGTGAGCAGTTGCTGCCCTAGGAGCTTCCTGTTCTTGGAGATCAGTTAGTCTCGGTCCTCACTTAAAGGACAAAATTTCCTTAGACCTCATTGTTAATGGGCTTCCCTGGTGGCTCAGCAGTAAAGAATCCTCCTGCCAATGCAGGAGATGTGGGTTTGATCCCTGAGTCGGGAAGTTCCCCTGGAGAAGGAAATGGCAACCCGCTCTGGTGTTCTTGCCTGGGAAATCCCATGGACAGAGGAGCCTGGCGGGCTACAGTCCATGGGGTCACAGAGAGTCAGACATGACTGAGTGACTAAAGCCACCGCCACCATCGCGCTGTTCATACAACAGTGTCTCAGGTTTCAGGAATCCTAGAATTTCAGCCTCTTAGAACAGAGGGAGAAGCCAGGTTCTTTGAGGTAACAGAACCTGTGGTAGAGTTGAGGGTGGTTGCTGCATGACTGCCTGCCCCTCAGCGTCCTGCCTCATCCTTGCTCTTATTTATCCCCATTCGCCTTTTGTCTTCCCGAAATAGCCTGTAATCTTTGATTGCTTCTAAAGCTAGTCCTTTAACTTGAGGTTGAAGGTTAGCGATTATCTTTTTTACCCAAGGTGACTTCCCATGAGCCTGCCCCGCGGGCTGGTGGACAGCTCGAAGCAGATTTCTTGCACCCTGGGCACCGTGTTACTTGGCTTCTCAACGTAACCTGTCAGACCGATCATTCCTTAAAGCAGGGGGCTGTGGCCTTGTTTGGGGGTGTTGGTCTTGTTTTGTTTTAAAAATTCTGAGTCGTAGATTCCCAGTGCTGTTATGAAGTCTGTCTCCATACTGATGGGAATTGATCATCCTTTCCAGGTTTACCATGGTCGTTGTGAAAGTGGTTTTGAATTATTGTGTTGTTGCCATAAAAACTCTTTCTGTTTCTTCTACAAACTTAAAGTCTGGCAGTTTCATAGGTTTTGGACTATTGGCTTATAAGATTTGAAATTAGTATGGCCCCAAAACTTCTTTGAAAAAAAACCAGAATTGTCCTTGCCACCGGTCCTGAGCGTTGTTGCAATTCGTTACTGTTAAGGTTTCAAAGATACTTTACAGCATTGTTGTTCACTCAGTAAGTTGTGTCCAGTTTTTTGCGACCCCATATACTGCAGCACACCCGGCTCCTCTTTCCTCCGCTGTCTTCTATATTTTATCATGATCAGCCTTGAATTCCACTGTGCTGTGCTTTGAGGAGTGTCTGGTCCACTGCTGCCCCATCAAGGCCTTCTTGGCCTGTTGACTTGGTCTAATTTTGAGCTGATGTCGGTCATCCCCGTGGCTGCCAGAATGGCCTCTGTGTGATAGGATGAGGACCCCTTAGCGAGGACCAGCTGGCCTCACAGGGCCTGATCTCTGCCTGGCTGGTCTCATCAGCTCACCTCACTGGCCACGTAGCTCTCGTGGTCCAGCCACCACTGACCACGTGCCCTCATGCCAGGACATGTACACGAGTTCTCACGCCTTTCTGCTTTTGCCTGACTGGTCACTTGTGCCTAGAAGTTTCTCAAGTCTTATTTCTTTAAGTACAGCTCGAGAGGTGACATTGACAGGTGTGAAGGGGATTGGGAGTGAGGAAAGAGAGGTCCCAATCCCCACCATGAGCAGCTGGACAGACGGACACCTACTGAAATGGGGAAGATGGAAGTAGAGCAGATGGGGGGCTGGGAGGGAGCCAGGGGGTTGGGAGGCAGTGGGGCCAATGGTTTGGATGAAGAAACATTCAGTTTTAGGTGCCCCTGAAATAGCCAGGAAAACAGGACGAGCAGTGGAGTTGTGTCTGTGGGTCTGAAGCTCAGAGAAGTCACAGAGTGAGGAACCTGTATTTCGGATGTGCCCTCGTGTTGGGAACCAAGTGGAGGAGCTCGATTCCAAAGACCTGCAGAGCTTAGAAACAGGATGACAAGATAAATGTGAAGAGGAGGATGGAAATGAGGCAGAAGGGAGGAGGAAGATCACAAGTGTGTCAAAAACAGAATTCAGAGATGGGAAGGGACTCGCGTGGATTTACTAGCTTGTAGGGAGGTCGTCCGGGGAAGGCAATGGCACCCCACCCCAGTACTTTTGCCTGGAAAATCCCATGGATAGAGGATCCTGGTAGGCTTCAGTCCATGGGGTCGCTGAGAGTCGGACACGACTGAGCGACTTCACTTTCACTTTTCACTTTCATGCATTGGAGAAGGAAATGGCAACCCACTCCAGTGTTCTTGCCTGGAGAATCCCAGGGACGGGGGAGCCTGGTGAGCTTCCGTCTGTGGGGTCGCACAGAGTTGGACACGACTGAAGCGACTTAGCAGCAGCAGCTCGGAGGTCATCAGTGACCTTGGTAGAATAATGAGGACCACCTTGAAGGGTGAGTGGGGATGGGGATGTGGTAACAGCATGGGGGTGAAGTTCTTTTAGTTTTCCTTCTGTTAAATTAAAAAAAAATTTTTTATGGAATATAATTGCTTTACACTGTTGTGTTAGTTCCTGCTATGCAGCAAAGTGAATCAGCCACACGTGTATGTGTGTGTGTGTGACAGTGTGTGTACATATACATGCCTAGTCACTTCACTTGTGTCCGACTCTTTGTGACCCCATGGACCATAGCCTACCAGGCTCCTCTGTCCATAAGATTTCCAAGAATACTGGAATGGGTTGCCATTTCCTCCTCCAGGGCATCTTCCCAACCCAGGGATCGAACCCCAGTCTCTTGTGTCTCCTACATTGCAGGCGGATGCTTTACTGCTTGAGCCATTTTTTAAAAAATTCTTTCCAGAACGTGACTATAAAGAAGAGTAGAGAGGTAGGGCCGTCCTGGAAGGGTGAAGATGGGGTTGCAGAGGGGTAGGATGCAAGGTCAGGAGCAGTTGTTAGGTGTGTGGGGGTGTGTTTAGTGGATACTGGGGTTTTTTAATGCAAATAGACTCCACTAGAGGAGTCATGGCAATGGTACCCCACTCCAGTACTCTTGCCTGGAAAATCCCATGGACAGAGGAGCCTGGAAGGCTGCAGTCCATGGGGTCGCTGAGGGTGGGACACGACTGAGCGACTTCCCTTTCACTTTTCACTTTCGTGCATTGGAGAAGGAAGTGGCAACCCACTCCAGTGTTCTTGCCTGGAGAATCCCAGGGACGGGGGAGCCTGGTGGGCTGCTGTCTATGGGTTGCACAGAGTCGGACACGACTGAAGTGACTTAGCAGCAGCAGAAGAGTCATGGGATATTACTGTTTTTTACTTGCTTGAAGTTGGTAGTTTTAATGGATCAGTGGATAGTATTCAGGAGTCACAAATACTTAAGCTGAGTATATCAAGATCTACTAGCCTGTCTTCTGTACATTTATATTTGCAAGATCAAAGGGAGAAAAGGCTTGTTTTCTTAAAAATCATTAGTCTTACAATCCCCCAGGCAGGTAAATGGTGTGAAGGGGTTTCTTTGTGAAATGTTTTGTTACTCCACAGGAATCCTGCTGTTGTATATGTAAGGACAGAGATTTATATGAAATGTTCTCCTGCAGGAAAAGTCCTAGGTTTGTATCTTTTAATAAAATGTCACTGAATTTTCTTATCTGCAAGAGACTTAGGTAAATTTGAATGCAGAAGCTACTATGGCAGTCAGGAGGTGGAGAAGTTAGAGATGCTACTTCTAAAAGTGGAAAAAATGAGGATAAACTGACTTTTATCTTCTGTAGAGTAAAAAATTAGAGCTGAAAAGGAACGAAGCCTCAAATGAATGCCAGTGACCATTTTTTAAAGGAGAAATGAATCAGGAATTGGGAAGGATTTCATTCACACCTGCACCATGCCTCTTTTGAAGCTAATTACCATTTCTTTTGGTAGTCATGGAGTAAATACAGCCTTGAAAAGAGGCATCATGGGATACAGTTTATATTTCTTGAAAAGAGAAAGAAGGCTTCTCTTCCCAGCGTCCCAGTGCATGTAGTGAAAGTCCTTATACCAGTTTTGAGGATTTAGAGTTTCTAGGATTCCAAACTTTTTTAAGCTGAAGCAGAACACAGTTAACAAGGTAAATTTAATATAGAGAAAAGGCACAGTTTAGCCAAAGCTTAGCATAAGCGTTTTGTGTCACTCTCTGTTTGTGATCACAGGTGATGCTGTTCCTTCCAGTCATCGAATGATTGCTAATTTTAGCTCATACAAAAGTAATCTATCAGAAGAGAAGAGAGCATTGGAAAATAGTCATCTTTAGTGAGTTGTGCAATTTTAAATGGCAGGGGTCATCCAGGAAAGCAAAGAATTGAGTATAAGAAAAAGGAAAACCAAAGCACTGTAAAAATCATGCAAATCTAATACTAAAGAATGTTTTGGCAGTTGGGTTTAAGATTGGAGATGTACATTATAGAATTATTAAACTAATGACCTAAAGTAAGAAGGACCATATTAAGAAGCTTTGATTTTAGTTGTTTGCTATTGAAAAATCAGTTTATTGTTCACTTATGTTGGCATGTGAATAGGGAAGGAAGACTATTTTCAAAGTTTTGAAATTGAATTTACAGGTTGAGGCCATTGATACAGTTTGCTCATAGATACAGTTTGACCTTATGCCCTTTCAGATATTGGAATTAAATATTGATCCTAGTGAGATTCCAGAATTTTAAAACTTTACATTTTTAAAGTTTCTTACGTTCAGTTCAGTTCAGTCGTGTCCGACTCTTTGCAACCCCATGACTTGCAGCACGCCAGGCCTCCCTGTCCATCACCAACTCCCGGAGTTCACTCAGACTCATGTCCATAGAGTCGGTGATACCATCCAGCCATCTCATCCTCTTTCGTCCCCTTCTCCTCCTGCCCCAAATCCCTCCCACAGCAAGGAAATTTTATTTTATTAAAACTAATAAAAAAACAACAATGATTTGTATTTCTTATATTATATATTTAGTGTTAGGGGAAATGATATGCCAAAGAAATATTTGACAAGGGCGTAGGACTTTATTTGAAGTGCGGTTCTATGATAAATGTGATATATGCCAGGTCGGGTATTAGTTATTCCTAGGCAGAAAATAATGCTAGGTTATTTCACTATTTAAATAGCTGATGGGTGGTTCCTGGGCTCTGTCCATTTTGCATTTTTATGCAGCCTCTGTGGAGCTGGCTCTTTGCCTTAGGGACAGACATGGAATTAAAGACAAAAACCAGGTGCTGAGTGATTTCATGGCGAGAATAGTGGCAGCCAAAATTGGGATATTTCTTTATGAGTTTTACCTTTCTGTTTCATGTAGAGTGGATCCCGGGCTAATTTTATATTTAGAAAGATTTTTATCTTAACGCGTATTTGAGAAGATTTTCAGCCCAGATAGTGAAGAATCCGCCTGCAATGCAGGAGATCCCAGAGTCAGGAAGATCCCCTGGAGAAGGGAATGGCAATTCACTCCAGTATTTTTACCTGGACAATCCCGTGGACAGAGGAGCCTGGAGGACTACAGTCCATGGGGTTACAAAGAATCGCACTCAACTGAGCGACCAACACACTTTCAAGTCTAGAGTGCAATCATATGAGCTATATATACCACAGTTAACTGTGTGGAAAAAAATCCTTACATTTAAAAAACAGTAAGGAAATCCAGAAAAGATAGTCAAAGAGGTGGCAGGGGGTTACAACATCTTTATCTCTGCTTCTAAACCAAGAGCAGGGCTTGACTCATATCTGGTACTCCCTGAAGGTTGGGCAAGTTGAATTGATTATTAGAATGACTCCTCCCCTTCTAAAAGGAAGAATTCAGCTATAGTCTCTGAATTACACAATCACCACCTCTCCCTCCCCCTCCACTGTTTTTTCTGTAGACTTGACACTTTGTATTATAAGCTGAAAAATGAGAATATCATATTTACCTTCAAGATTTGCTTGAAAATCTAAAATATAAGGAGGAAAAAATTGTATTAGTTTTACGTAGATCCTGGGTGGCCCTGTACTTGAACTTGGTGTTTACATTTACATGATAACTGAGCACGTGCCAGGTTGACACATCTTTTATTCAACAGGCAGAATAGCTGGTGATGGTTAAAAGTTACCTAAAATAGAAAGCACCACATTTAGTTTATAAGATAGATTAGTATTTATAATGTTTCCCTCTTCAAAGTGTTAAGCATCTTCCAATGTGTATTGTGAGAATGGGAATTGAATGCTGGTTTTACTATGGAGTTTTATTGGGCATACAAATTCTACACCATACTAACAGGTGTATTATTTGCTTAAAGTGTGATACTAATTCTTTGCTTGAGATATTTTTACCATAAAATTAGGATTCAGTTGAGTTCAGTCGCTCAGTTGTGTCCGACTCTTTGCAACCCCATGAATTGCAGCACACCAGGCCTCCCTGTCCATCACCAACTCCCAGAGATCACCCAAACTCATGTCTGTCGAGTTGGTGATGCCATACAGCCATCTCATCTTCTGTCGTCCCCTTCTCCTCCTGCCCCCAATCCCTCCCAGCATCAGAGTCTTTTTCCAATGAGTAAACTCTTTGCATCAGGTGGCCAAAGTATTGGAGTTTCAGCTTTAGCATCAGTCCTTCCAAAGAACACCCAGGACTGAGCTCCTTAAGAATGGACTGGTGGGATCTCCTTGCAGTCCAAGGGACTCTCAAGAGTCTTCTCCAACCCACAGTTCAAAATCATCAATTCTTCGGCACTCAGCTTTCTTCACAGTCCAACTTTCATATCCATACATGAACACTGGAAAAACCATAGCCTTTACTAAACAGACCTTTGTTGGCAAAGTAATGTCTCTGCTTTTGAATATGCTATCTAGGTTGGTCATAACTTTCCTTCCAAGGAGTAAGCATCTTTTAATTTCATGGCTGCAGTCACCATCTGCAGTGATTTTGGAGCCCAAAAAAATAAAGTCTGACACTGTTTCCACTGTTTCCCCATCTATTTGCCATGAAGTGATGGGACCAGATACCATGATCTTTGTTTTCTGAATGTTGAGCTTTAAGCCAACATTTTCACTCTCCTCTTCCACTTTCATCAAGAGACTTTCTAGTTCCTCTTCACTTTCTGCCATAAGGGTGGTGTCACCTGCATATGTGATGTTATTGATATTTCTCCCGGCAATCTTGATTCCAGCTTGTGCTTCTTCCAGCCCAGCGTTTCTCATGATGTACTCTGCATATAAGTTAAATAAGCAGGGTGACAATATACAGCCTTGACGAACTCCTTTTCCTATTTGGAACCAGTCTGTTGTTCCATGTCCAGTTCTCACTGTTGCTTCCTGACCTGCATACAGGTTTCTCAAGAGGCAGGTCAGGTGGTCTGGTATTCCCATCTCTTTCAGAATTTTCCACAGTTTATTGTGATCCACACAGTCAAAGGCTTTGGCATAGTCAATAAAGCAGAAATAGATGTTTTTCTGGAACTCTTCCTTTTTCCATGATCCAGCGGATGTTGGCAATTTGATCTCTGGTTCCTCTGCCTTTTCTAAAACCAGCTTGAACATCTGGAAGTTCATGGTTCACATATTGCTGAAGCCTGGCTTGGAGAATTTTGAGCATTACTTTACTAGCGTGTGAGATGAGTGCAATTGTGCGGTAGTCTGAGCATTCTTTGGCATTGCCTTTCTTTGGGATTGGAATGAAAACTGACCTTTTCCAGTCCTGTGGCCACTGCTGAGTTTTTCAAATTTGCTGGCATATTGAGTCCAGCACTTTCACAGCATCATCTTCCAGGATTTGAAATAGCTCCACTGGAATTCTATCACCTCCACTAGCTTTGTTCGTAGTGATGCTTTCTAAGGCCCACTTGACTTCACATTCCAGGATGTCTGGCTCTAGGTGAGTGATCACACCATCATGATCATCTTGGTTGTGAAGATCTTTTTTGTACAGTTCTTCTGTGTATTCTTGCCACCTCTTCTTAATTAGGATTAGGAAGAGAAATTATATGATGATCTGAGATATTCATTTTTGAAATATTTACCATACACCTGAGATGAGAAATTGCTTAAAATGACATGGTTACCAGTGTTATAGAAGCTCTCTTGCTTAGAGCAAAAAACGGCTTTAACTAGGGCAGCATGTCTATTAGTAGTAGAGAAAAGGTAACAGCAGGGAATAGCTTATTTAGATGTGATCATGTTCATTTCTCACATTTGGCAGATGTGGAAACTGAGGCACAAAATACTAGGGTCTTGAAAAGTAAATTATAAGAACATGGCAGTTATATTTTAGAGCATCTTTTTTAGGATGTAAGAGCAGATTATTCTGTATCAAGATCTGTTGTTTGAGATTCTGATGGAATATGAGACAGACTTCTCCTTCAACACTCAAGGGAAATGGGGGGGAGCTGAGAAGAAACCTTTGAGAGTGAACTTGTGATAAGCAGGAGAAGGTATGCTGTCTGGCTTCCCTCCAGCCATGGCCAGGGCTGGTGTGGTCCAGTGTGGGACAGGCCCGGCAATACTTAATAAGCCGAACACAAGAGAAGACTCTATACATGGACATCACCAGATGGTCAACACCGAAATCAGATCGATTATATTCTTTGCAGCCAAAGATGGAGAAGCTCTATACATTCAGCAAAAACAAGACCAGAAGCTGACTGTGGCTCAGACCATGAACTCCTTATTGCCAAATTCAGACTGAAATTGAAGAAAGTAGGGAAAACTACTAGACCATTCAGGTATGACCTAAATCAAATCCCTTATGATTATACAGTGGAAGTGAGAAATAGATTTAAGGGCCTGGATCTGATAGATAGAGCGCCTGATGAACTATGGAATGAGGTTCGTGACATTGTATAGGAGACAGGGATCAAGACCATCCCCATGGAAAAGAAATGCAAAAAAGCAAAATGGCTGTCTGGGGAGGCCTTACAAATAGCTGTGAAAAGAAGAGAAGCGAAAAGCAAAGGAGAAAAGGAAAGATGTAAACATCTAAATGCAGAGTTCCAAAGAATAGCAAGAAGAGATAAGAAAGCCTTCTTCAGTGATCAATGCAAAGAAATAGAGGAAAACAACAGAATGGGAAAGACTAGGGATCTCTTCAAGAAAATCAGAGATACCAAAGGAACATTTCATGCCAAGATGGGCACGATAAAGGACAGAGATGGTGTGGACCTAACAGAAGCAGAAGATATTAAGAAGAGGTGGCAAGAATACACAGAAGAACTGTACAAAAAAGAGCTTCAAGACCTAGATAATCATGATGATGTGATCACTGACCTAGAGCCAGACATCTTGGAATGTGAAGTCAAATGGGCCTTAGAAAGCATCACTAGGAACAAAGCTAGTGGAGGTGATGGAATTCCAGTGGAGCTATTCCAAGTCCTGAAAGATGATGCTGTGAAAGTGCTGCACTCAATATGCCAGCAAATTTGGAAAACTCAGCAGTGGCCACAAGATTGGAAAAGGTCAGTTTTCATCCCAATCCCAAAGAAAGGCAATGCCAAAGAATGCTCAAACTACCGAACAATTGCACTCATCTCACACGCTAGTAAAGTAATGCTCAAAATTCTCCAAGCCAGGCTTCAGCAATATGTGAACCGTGAACTTCCTGATGTTCAAGCTGGTTTTAGAAAAGGCAGAGGAACCAGAGATCAAATTGCCAACATCCGCTGGATCATGGAAAAAGGAAGAGTTCCAGAAAAACATCTATTTCTGCTTTATTGACTATGCCAAAGCCTTTGACTGTGTGGATCACAATAAACTATGGAAAATTCTGAAAGAGATGGGAATACCAGACCACCTGATCTGCCTCTTAAGAAATCTGTATGCAGGTCAGGAAGCAACAGTTAGAACTAGTCATGGAACAACAGACTGGTTCCAAATAGGAAAAGGAGTACGTCAAGGCTGCATATTGTCACCATGTTTATTTAAATTATATGCAGAGTACATCATGAGAAATGCTGGACTGGAAGAAACACAAGTTGGAATCAAGATTGCCGGGAGAAATATCAATAACCACGCACATATGGTCACCTTATCTTTGACAAAGGAGGCAAGAATATACAATGGATTAAAGACAATCTCTTTAACAAGTGGTGCTGGGAAAACTGGTCGAACACTTGTAAAAGAATGAAACTAGAACACTTTCTAACACCATACACAAAAATAAACTCAAAATGGATTAAAGAGCTAAATGTAAGACCAGAAACCATAAAACTCCTAGAGGAAAACATAGGCAAAACACTCTCTGACTTACATCACAGCAGGATCCTCCATGACCCACCTCCCAGAATATTGGAAATAAAATCAAAAATGAACAAATGGGACCTAATCAAACTTAAAAAGCTTCTGCACAACAAAGGAAACTATAAGCAAGGTGAAAAGACAGCCTTCAGAATGGGAGAAAATAATAGCAAATGAAGCAACTGACAAACAACTAATCTCAAAAATATACAAGCAACTTCTACAGCTCAATTCCAGAAAAATAAATGACCCAATCAAAAAATGGGCTAAAGAACTAAATAGACATTTCTCCAAAGAAGACATACAGATGGCTAACAAACACATGAAAAGATGCTCAACATCACTCATTATCAGAGAAATGCAAATCAAAACCACTATGAGATACCATTTCACGCCAATCAGAATGGCTGCTATCCAAAAGTCCACAAGCAATAAATGCTGGAGAGGGTGCGGAGAGAAGGGAACCCTCTTGCACTGTTGGTGGGAATGCAAACTGGTATAGCCACTATGGAGAACAGTATGGAGATTCCTCAAAAAACTGGGAATAGAACTGCCTTATGGTCCAGCAATCCCACTGCTGGGCATATACACTGAGAAAACCAGAATTGAAAGAGACATGTGTACCCCAATGTTCATAGCAGCACTGTTTGCAATAGCCAGAACGTGGAAGCAACCTAGATGTCCATCCACAGATGAATGGACAAGCAAGCTGTGGTACATATACACAATGAAGTATTACTCAGCCATTAAAAAGAATACATTTGAATCAGTTCTAAGGAGGTGGATGGAACTGGAGCCTATTATACAGAGTGAAGTAAGCCAGAAACAAAAACACAAATACAGTATACTAACGCATATATATGGAATTTAGAAAGATGGTAAAAATAACCCTATTTACGAGACAGCAAAAGAGACACTGATGTATAGACCAGACTTTTGGACTCTGGGACCGGGAGAGGGTGGGATGATTGGGGAGAATAACATTGAAATATGTATAATATTATATCTGAAATGTATTAATTGTTCAAACTAAATACTGTCATGTTACAATTTGTTCATATTAGATGTTTGTAATGTTTCTGATAATCAATAAAAGAGATTCTTGATAAAAAAAAAAATAACCTCAGATATGCAGATGACACCACCCTTATGGCAGAAAGTGAAGAGGGGCTAAAAAGCCTCTTGATGAAAGTGAAAGTGGAGAGTGAAAAGGTTGGCTTAAAGCTCAACATTCAGAAAAGGAAGATCATGGCATCTGGTCCCATCACTGCATGGGAAATAGATGGGGAAACAGTGGAAACAGTGTCAGACTTTGTTTTTCTGGGCTCCAAAATCACTGCAGATGGTGACTGCAACCATGAAATTAAAAGACGCTTACTCCTTGGAAGGAAAGTTATGACCAACCTAGATAGCATATTCAAAAGCAGAGACATTACTTTGCCAACAAAGGTTCGCCTAGTCAAGGCTATGGTCTTTCCTGTGGTCATGTATGGATGTGAGAGCTGGACTGTGAAGAAGGCTGAGCGCCGAAGAATTGATGCTTTTGAACTGTGGTGTTGGAGAAGACTCTTGAGAGTCCCTTGGACTGCAAGAAGATCCAACCAGTCCATTCTGAAGGAGATCAATCCTGGAATTTCTTTGGAGGGAATGATGCTAAAGCTGAAACTCCAGTATTTTGGCCACCTCATGCGAAGAGTTGACTCATTGGAGAAGACTCTGATGCTGGGAGGGATTGGGGACAAGAGGAGAAGGGGACGACAGAGGATGAGATGGCTGGATGGCATCACTGACTTGATGGGTGTGAGTCTGGGTGACCTCCGGGAGCTGGTGATGGACAGGGAGGCCTGGCGTGCTGCGGTTCATGGGGTCGCAAAGAGTTGGACACGACTGAGCGACTGATCTGATCTGATCTGATTGTACTGTGGTCGCAGTATTCAGAAGGGCATAACAGTTATGGGACATCACAGAGGAAAGATGTTTGTTCCAGGAAGAATGGATGGATTCAGGGCTGTGAAGGGGCAGAGCAGGGCCCCTGGGGAGGAGAAGAGTGAGAAATTGTACCTGCTTCCATTATTAGATCATCCTTCCCAGAGACTAAAATGTATCTTCAGCTGATACTGCAAATTCATGTTTCTGAAATTAAATGTATCTAAGTTAGGTAATTATTAGGATGGTAGTGTCATTTCCCTGTCATCTGTGGTGAAAATCTAATAGGACGAAAACCCGGGATGGCCCCAAATCAACTTGACTGCTAGTTAAATGTTCATTTTGCGCCATCAACGGGCACCCTTGCCAGTGGTGAACTTGAAAAGGCTGCTTGCTGGGTCTGTGTTGGGTTCTTAGCGTTTCTCCCTCTTCTGAGTGCTGGTTCCCCGAGTGATAGGACCATCCCTCTCTCTGCCTGCAGAACAATCGACCATGACCACCGAATCAGGATCAGACTCGGAATCCAAGCCGGAGCAGGAGGCCGAGCCCCAGGAGGCGGCGGGGAGCGAGGGGGTGCAGCCGGGGGGCACAACCGGGCCCCGAGCCGGCCGCCGAGGAGCAGCCCCAGGCGACCGAGCAGTTTGAGGAGGCAGCAGCACACAGCACGCCAGTGAGGAAAGAGGTGAGCCCCCATTGCCCAGTACCTCTGGCATTCCAACCCAGAACCATGAATGAATGTCTGCTGAGCTTTTCCAGGGTTTGCTCTGGCCTGGGTCTCTTAGCACTAGCAGGAACGTGGAGGGTGCCGGCGAGGAGGGGGATCATCTGCTTGTCCTCTTCTGTTCCCCGGGCAGATGGACACTTAAGCTGTTTTAAGACTTTAAGTGAATGACATTCCACAGCCTTGCTTGGTAATGCTTCCTTTGATGAA
The DNA here is from genome assembly GCA_935064755.1 of Tragelaphus eurycerus. Classification (NCBI taxonomy): domain Eukaryota; kingdom Metazoa; phylum Chordata; class Mammalia; order Artiodactyla; family Bovidae; genus Tragelaphus; species Tragelaphus eurycerus. The sequence goes on from CAKXYN010000023.1 coordinate 24,852,868, forward strand.
AGCACTTCAGCTCACACTGAAATCTGGACTGCGGGTCCAGGGTTTTATCTGAGTTTTCAGGGAGGCTAGACACCGCATTGGCAGCTCTAAGTATGCTCCCAGTTGTTTATTTAAGCCTCTGGTGGCTCAGACAGTAAAGAATTCTCCTGCAGTGCAGAAGACCTGGGTTTGGTCCCTGGGTCCAGAAGATCCCCTGGAGAAGGGCATGGCAACCCACTCTAGTATTCTTGCCTGGAGAATGAATCCCCATGGACAGAGGAGCCTGTTGAGCTGTAGTCCATGGGGTCGCAAAGAGTCAGACATGACTCAGCAACTAAGCATGTACACACTGGTTCAGAACTATTCTAATGTTTCCCCGAGGGCTACTCTGACCTTAAGGTTACCAGCTGTCCCTAGTAGGTGTTCAAGCTGCTCTCTTTCTCTCTGCCATGGACATATTCAACTTGGTTACCTAAATGTGTTTAAGTTGTCATGGATAATGTGATTATTCCTTTACAAAATTTTCCTACAAAATATAAAGCATGATTTATACCTGGGCCTTGAATGAATCCATATTTAAATTTTTTTGTCTTTAAACTTCAAACCTGGGATTGGTATGTTTTAGGATGCTGACTCATGGGTTAAGGGAATCTGGGAATCTCTACATATGGTTGACCTTTTATAGGTTGAAAGTGTCTGTGTCAAGCCAGAAATTCTAGAGGATATCAAAAGAAGAGACATGAAGTCCCCATGCCTTTTTAAAAACACATCACATAATTATAACATTAAACTATATGTTGACAGCCTGATTATTTTATTTCTTTTCTCATAGTACTTAAGTTCTGCTTTTAAACTCTATAAAGAGTCACGTTGGAATTTCCCTAGCGGTCCAGTGGCTGACTCTGCACTTTGAAATGCAGAGGGCATGGGTTCAATTCTTGGTCAGGGAACTAAGATCTTGCATGTGGTGCGGTAGGGGGTCAAAAAGAAAAGAATAACGTTTATTTTTATGCTCTGTCTGAGCTCAGAAATTTTGTGAAGGGAGCTGTGGGTTACCCTTTAACTTTTATCAGGGAGAATCTAAGGAGCAGGTCTTGTCATCGTGGTTTCCCTTACCTTTTCTTTTTGTGTTGACATGATGGTGGTAGGGTTTTGTTTGTTTTCAGATCTTCAGCGATTATAAATTATTAGGCTGGATGTTTCTATCCTCTTCACTCTGAAATGAAATAAACATGAAAGTGGGAGAAGAGTTTCTTTCTATACCCAGATATAATTAGACATACCTAGTTAATAAATGGATTGACTTTCTATACTCAGACATTGGAAACTAAAGAGAAGTGTGACTCCAAACCACATTTCTTCTGTGGTTATCTCAGTGTTTCCAGAGCTCTTTTCAAGTCCTCTGGACGTCAGCTTCCTCCTTTACAAAATGGAGAGGTCAGAAAAGATAGTTTTCCAAGAACATATCTTTCTTTGGACTTTTCAGAGTGTATTTGCAGACCAGTAGTAGGGGAAGGCAATGGCACCCCACCCCAGTACTTTTGCCTGGAAAATCCCATGGACAGAGGATCCTGGTAGGCTCCAGTCCATGGGGTCGCTAAGAGTCGGACACAACTGAGCGACTTCACTTTCACTTTTCACTTTCATGCATTGGAGAAGGAAATGGCAACCCACTCCAGTATTCTTGCCTGGAGAATCCCAGGGATGGGGGAGCCTGGTGAGCTTCCATCTATGGGGTCGCACAGAGTCGGACACGACTGAAGCGACTTAGCAGCAGCAGCAGCAGAAGAGGTGGTTGGGCCCATGGGTTGATATGCATTGGTGGTGATCTAATAGATAGAAGAGGGGTAGACAAAGTCATTGGAGAGCAGGGCACAGGGAGATTCCAAGGGGACTGACTCAAGGGAGGATGTTACTGTTCTGTAGGATCGCTCCCTCTTAAAGTTCTGAGTCTAGCTTGGACTGGACTGTTAGGCTTTGAAAGCAGATTAAAGCCTTTGAACAGATTTGATATTTTCTTATACTGGCTCATTACAATGAAGGGAGGGGGAAGCAGACTTAAAGGATTATTTTTAATTAATTTCCGTACTGCTAGCTTTGTTGAATTGAGTTAGAGCTAAATCAAGTATTTTAACAGTTGTAAAATTACTGAGAAGATTAATACTTGAAACTCTGTAGGCTTTACAGTTTATAAGATACCTGGTATGTTTATGGAGCAGTATGGGTCATGGAGTAAAGGACCTGCCAAACAGCTCGACCCAGTGAATGAAAGAAGCGGAATACATTAGATTCAATCTTAGAGGATTTATTTACTTTTAAGGCTTATACTATCCAATGCCTTTGTTTTTTTCTAATTGAAGTATAGTTGGTTTACAATGTCGTATTAGTTTCAGGTGTACAGCAGTGTGATACAGTTATACACACATTTTTTTTTTCAGACTCTTTTCCATTATAGGTTATTACAGGGTATTGAAGATAGGTTCCTGTGCTGTATGGTCCTCGTTGCTTATCTAGTTTAATATATATATAGTAGTGTATATTAAGTTGCTTCATTTGTGTCCAACTCTTTATGACCCTATGGGCTGTAGGCCTCCAGGCTTCTCTGTCCATGGGGATTCTCCATGCAAGAATACAGGAGTGGCTTGCCATGCCCTGCCTCCAGGATATCTTCCTGACCCAGGGATTGAACCTGCGTCTCTTATGTCTCCTGCATTGGCAGGCAGGTTCTTTACCACTAGTGCCACCTGGGAAGCGTGTATCTGTTAATCCCAAATTCCTAATCTGTCCCCTCACCCTTTCCCTTCTGATAACTATACATCTGCCCACTATGTCTGTGAGAGCCAATGCCTTTTTAAAAAGTCAGGAGCCCAAACTTCCCTGGCAGTCCAGTGGTTAAGACTTCACCTTCCAATGAAGAGGGTACAGGTTTGACCCCTGGTTAGGGTGCTAAGATCCCACATGCCTCAGAGCCAAAGAACCAAAACATAAAATAGAAGGAATATTGTAGCAAATTCAATAAAGACTTTAAAAATGGTCCATAAAAAAAAAATCTTTAAAAGTCATTTGTACCCTTCTTTGCTTGGGCGAAACTTGATGGTATTCACTAAGAACTTAGCACTTCTCGTATTAATACTTGAGTCAAACTGAAAGAAGTCCCTATGGGTACATTCAGGTAGCAGAAATTATTTAGGTGTACCTGTTAGTATTATTTTTGTGTATGTGTGTCCATTCCTTATATTCTAATTCAGACATCCCTCATCCTGTAGGAGATAGAAAATCCCGTTTCTACAGTGTCCTTTGGTTGCCTGAGCAATGCAATATTTATTTCCTGTCTTGCAATGAAAACTGTCCATTGTTTGCTCTCCACAGGTCACTGACAAGGACCCGGAGTTTGCTGCCGTACCTGCCAAGCAGCTCGAATATCAGCAATTAGAAGACGATAAACTTTCTCAGAAATCATCTAGCAGCAAACTATCTCGATCTCCATTGAAGATTGTCAAAAAGCCTAAAAGCATGCAGTGCAAAGTGATACTTCTGGATGGATCAGAATATACCTGTGATGTAGAGGTAAGTGTATATTTAAAGTATTTTTTTTGTCCCAGATATTGAAGAGCTGGGGCATATTGGTCTAAAGCATGCAAGATGCCTCTTTGTTTTTCCAGATCTCTGGAAAATTACTCAGACCCAGTTTCTAAATACAAAATTATTTCCAGTCTCTCTCACAGGGGATCAAATTACTGAAAATACTTGTAAAGTCCCCAGAATGTTACAATTAAGAGAAAAATGTGATCTTCTTTATAAAAAGAAAAAAGAAGGCAAAATATCTAATACTTTCCATGGTAGGAAAAAACATTTTGGAGGCCTTAAAAAATCAGGTTTTCTTTAATATCCTGGCTGTGAGCTGTCATTGAAGTCAATTTTACTTTTTCTATTTGCATTACTTATGGCAGGGTTGTTAATTGGAGGAAACTTACAGATTTCTGTACACAGGAGCAGTAGGGTAATTTGAATGGTGAATGTCCTTTTCCTGCTTGGACAATGAGTAGGATCTGCAGCTCCAGTGTAAAAGGGTTTTAAAATTCACATCTGCAGCTCGAGTGTAAAAGCGTATGCTCCTCTGTGCTCTCTCTGTAAAGAAAACAAAAGAAATTCCTTCGAGAGAAAGGGGAGGTGAATGACTTTTATCAGAGATGTGTGGCCAGACCAAGTTAACGGCTGAGAGCAACGTGGGCTGTTGAGAGCTGTAGAGACACTGATGGTTGCTGAGTATTGCGAGAACACAGGCTGGGTGTGAACTCAGGCGGGAGCTACAAGTCTGCCAGGTCCACCGTCCGCCACCCACCGCATCTTCTCCCCGCGCCGAGCTGGGGGAGATTCCCATTTTAGATTTAATATTTTCATTTAAAGAGCTGTTCCTCTGCCTCCAGCTGCCTGCCGTTGGTCCTTCGCACATCCCTCTGCTTAAACCCCGCCCACCGCATGACTCCACTGGCCCCCTCTTCTGCCAGGGGTGCTGAGAATCTGTACCTCTGTGTGTGGTTGTTCATTTCAGTTCCTCTTTTCTCATGACACAGCGAACACCAAGCCCACCTGATGCCCCGTGTTCTCTGCCTGTAACCCCTGCGTCGTTCCTTATAGTCTGCACAATGCGCTCACACACCAGTGCTTTTATTGGAGCAGAAGGTTCAAATTCATTTCACATTGATAACATCATTTAGGGTGGGGATGGGGTTACATTACCAAATCACTACAGATTACAGGGACATAGAAAACAATTTTTTTAATGAACTCTTTAAAGTGATTTCATTTATCATGTTAATTTAGAGAATTTTTGTCATCCTGTAACCTGACAATTATTAGTGGGTTGCTTAGTGAAATGGGCTTGTTTATCACCGACTGGCTGAATAGGAAAAATGGGTGGGGAGTAAAATACATGCTCTGAGGTTTGCCACACACACATCCATTTGTTGCAGTTTGCCTGCTGCTTCTGATTTTGCCTAATTTCTTAGCCCAAAGTATTCAATTATTGATTCAGATGTTTATTCTGGAAATGAGAAGATCCAATAATATAATTTTACCTGGGCTTTACTATGAAGCTTAACGCACTTTTGTAACCTTTAGCAACATTGCATTTTTCCAATGTGGATGCACCTTCTGGAAAAATTTAAGTCAAGAGAAGCTTTCTTCCTTAACTTGAGGGTGCGTCTTTCTACTGAATTATATTTATACAATGGAGTAAGTAGGGTTCCCTGGCAATCCTCTAGTTAAGACTACCAGAGTTTTCTAAAGAACAGTCTGGAAGAAAATGGATAGTGTTTCACACAGGGAGAATTCCAGCAGAAAGCATAGGTGCATCTGTGGAAACCAGTAGCTCTGATGGCTTCCAGTGCCTTTGCCTCCTCTAAGACTCATGGAGAGAAGAAGCACAAAACTCTGGAGAAGCAGGATTACCACTCCCAACCCCTGTCCCCAATTCGAGCAAGTGAATTAAGAATAGAATGGAGGAGACAATAAGAGGAATATCCCCCTTTTTTTTTTGCATTGAATAAGATCTCAAACAAGGCATTTTATTTTAATGAAATCTCTAGCTGTTTTTCCTCCCTGGCTTACTTAATGCCTTTAATGTTTTACCATCAAAATCAACAAGGCTCAGTTTGCCACGACTATGTCATGAGAATTTATCAGATCAGATCAGGTCAGTTGCTCAGTCATGTCCAACTCTTTGCGACCCCATGAACCGCAGCACGCCAGGCCTCCTTGTCCATCACCAACTCCCAGAGGTCACTCAGACTCGCATTCATCGAGTCAGTGATGCCATCCAGCCATCTCATCCTCTGTCGTCCCCTTCTCCTCCTGCCCTCAATCCGTCCCAGCATCAGAGTCTTCTCCAATGAGTCAACTCTTCGCATGAGGTGGCCAAAATACTGGAGTTTCAGCTTTAGATGAGAATTTATAGTTGCCAGCAAAGGACCCCCTGCCAACACACACACACACACACCTTACCTGTACCTGGTTCTCTCTTCTTTTGATGGTACAAGGTAGCTTTTCTCCTTGCCCAGCAGTGCTGCAGCAGAGGAAACCCAGAGACCCTGAAAATCAAGATACAAGAAGCCTTTGCTCTCCGAAAACAGTGACTTCATGAAGTGTACAGTTCCCACCCCCACTGTTTTAATGGGAAGCCCTTTCCAATTGTGTTGGAATTTTCAAATTTCCTTCCAGCAGTAGCCGTAGATCATTGTAACAGTGGGTGCTTTCCATTTGAGAGATGTATTTCCTCAGTCATTTTTTTCAAACTCTTCATCATGACTATCTAAAATATAAAAAGAACTAATTACACATAAAATATAAGAAGAAAAATCTGATGATCAGCAATTTGATATGCATGTTTGGGCAATGTTTGCGGGCCCCGGGATTGTCACATTTGCCAACAAAATCACCAGTACTGCCATTCCCTTCCTGTCATTTTTATTGGACCTTTAGAGAACACAAACTACTTCCTGTGGCCAGTTTGTCACCATCATCACTGCTATTTAGTTCTTGAACATGAATTTTAAAAGAGAAAATAAACAGAAGTACCAGTCACAACAACAGAGGAAGTGGTGCTTATCGTGTTTATTTTATTTTAATTTCACTCTCATTGTTTCCGGGTCTGATTAGCGTACAGTGTATTTTCTGATGACCACCTAGTTAGAAATGTTTCCTCTTATTTGACACCATTTTCATCTAGTCTGTTGGTTTTAGGAAAATAAAATAGACATGTTTGAACTTTGAATCCATATTTCATCCATATTTTAAGTCATTTTCAGATGTAGTTTGGTTTGTTCTCCATAAGAAACCCAACGGGTGGAGGAGTCCCAAGCTTTACCTCAAAAGTGGCAGAAAGTAGACCTTGAAGGCAGACTTTGTTTTTCAAAAGGTCCCGCTGTGTTGCTGGTGTAGTTATGAGCAAGACCAAGTGCTTGTGAGCCCCAGGTAATCCCATATGGGGCTGGAATCCAGGGGACGGTGCCCGTAGGTGAAAGAACTCTAGCCTCTCTGGAGAGATCTTTGCATCAGATTTGGGCAAATACAGAAGGTACTTAAGTGTAGCAGTAAAACCTTAAAAGCCTGCAGCTCAGACATCCCCACAAGTTTGGCCATGCCTGGAGGCCTACAGGTTGATGGACTCCATGACTGGGTATCACTCAGATCTTTCCAAAATCCAAAGTGTTTATTCCAACATGCACTTCTTGCTACCATTCAGAGATGCTTCCAAGGGACCAGAGAGGATAAAGGAATATTTTGCCCTCTGTCCTAAATGTGCTTTCATCACTGTTAGGAAGGGACTGTTTAAATAATTTCCAAATACCCTGTCTTGCTTGTGATCCAAATAACTTTCCATATCATGCTTCTGTTTCATGTATTCTACTCACTGGGGTTTAGTTGGAAAAACAAAATCACTGTCTGGATTTTCCATCTTCTCTAGGTTACATGATTAAAATGCCTTATGGTCCCTTTAGAAGTTCTTGAAAAAGTGTGTGTTAATTGCCCAGTGGTGTCTGACTCTTTGCAACCCCATGGACTGTAGCTGCTCCACCAGGCCCCTCTGTCTGTGGTATTCTCCAGGCAAGAATACTGAAGTGGGTTGCTATTCCCTTCTCCCAAGCATCTTCACAACCCAGGAATTGAATCCATGTCTCCTACATGGCAGGTAGATTCTTTACCATCTGAGCTACCAGGGAAGCTCTTAGAAGTACTTGATTGAACAACAAATAGATTTGCTATCATGCAGAAGGTTGAATAGAACACCTGTTGCCTTTCATGGAAGTTGTAGTTGTAAAAAATAGAAAATAAGATTTTTTTTAAACCACTACGAGTATCATTCACTCAACTACTACATGATTCAGATGTTTTGATTCTGTATAATTGTGTAAATTTGGATTTAACCTCAATGGGTTTCTGTTCAACTGTGTTTTACTACATCAAAACATCTGTTATGTCCTGTGACCAAGTGGCCCAATCTTGCAGCTCAGTCTTCCAGCCTGAAGACCAGTGGACTCCAGACCACAGAAGGGCTTTAATAAACTCAGTTTCCTTGTGCAGTGACTCTTTGAACAACCGTAGGAACAGTGACACACGAGGACTGTTAACAGGCCCCTTCTTATTTACCTGACATGGTCAGCATGCAGTCTTCCCAAGGTGTTCAGATTTGAGTTCTTGAAGGTTCAAGAGAAACAAACTCTTTTACTAAAAGTGTTAAAACTTTTCTCCTAGTTTTCATTTCAAAAAGTAACAGTGACCACAGCCTCCCAGTCACTCAGCTCCAAGCTGATTCAGGGCCCAGGACAGGAGTCTCCACCACTAGTTGAGCTTCTTTAGCCTCCTTCCTAGAGGAGGCCCTTGATTACAGCTTCCAAACATCTTTTGAGGTGTTGTCTCCACCAGGCATCTCATTCTCATCTCTATATTTTGTAGAAAACACTGATTGATTTGTCCATGGCAGGTACTGAAACAGTTTTTAACAAGGGGGTGCGTCAGTTGAGTCTTAATTATGATTTGTCTTAATGAGCCTTCTTTTTTCTTGTTTACAACCATTCCGGTCCCTAGAACTGACATCACACAGTGTGCAAAAGATGACAAGGAAGACATTGATATAAAGCATTTCTTGAGGGCCTGCAATGTAGCAGGCACTGAAAACCAAATGAGGCAAAGACTTCAAGCTTAGGGTGTTCTCTTCCTCAGGAGTCACACAGTTTTAGATCTGGAAGGATCATTGGAGATAACTTTATCTCCTGTCCCATTTCACTGAAGAGGAAATAGGCCCAGAGTAGTTAATGTTATGCCTGAGGACACATAGCCTGGAAAGAACCATGAAGGGCTAGGGCCCAGATCTCCTGCCCTCTGCTCCAGAACACTCTTTGTTGTTGTTCAGTCACTCAGTCGTGTCTGACTCTTTGTGAACCCATGGACTACAGCATGCCAGGCTTCCCTGTCCTTCACCGTCTCCCAGAGTTTGCTCAAACTCATGTCCATTGAGTCAGTGATGCCATCCAACCATCTCATCCTTATCTAAGAGACAGGTTGAGTTGATGGAAAGGATGTCATCTTCTCAAGAGTTTTTAAATCTAATTTCTCAAAAGGACCACCAAGGCCCTGCTTCTGGCTATACTATCATGAAATAAGATGCCCTGAAAGATATCTGCACCCCTATGTTCATATCAGCACTATTCACAGTAGCCAAGACATGGAAACAATCTAAATGGCCATTGACAAAGGAATGGATAAAGAAGTTGTGGTATATATATATACAATGGAATATTACTCAGCCATAAAAAGAATGATATAATGCCATTTGCAGCAACACGGGTGGACATGGAGATTATCATACTACGAGAAGGAAGTCAGAGAAATACAAACATATCACTTACATGAGGAATCTTAAAAAGGATAGAAATGAACTTATTTACAAAGTAGAAAGAAAATCACAGACATAGAAAACTTACAGTCACTAAAGGGAAAAAGAAGGGGGATGAATTAGGAGTTTGGGATTAAAGTATACCCATTACCCTATATGGGCTTCCCATGTGGCATGATGGTAAAGAATCCACCTGGCAATATAGGAGACGCAAGAGAGGCAGGTTCGATCCCTGGGTTTGGAAGATCCCATGGAGAAGGCAATGGCAACCCATTCCAGTGTTCTTGCCTGGAGAATCCCATGGATAGAGGAACCTGGTGGGCTACAGTCCATGGAGTTGCAGAGTTGGACACCACTTAGCAACTAAAACTAAAACAGCAACTACTACTACTGCATATAAAGTAGGTAAACAAAAGCACCTACTGTATAGCACAGGGAACTATATTCAATATCCTGTAATAACCTATAATGGAAGATAATCTGAAAAAAATATTTTTTTTTTCAGTTTGCATTACATGAGAAGCTAACACAACTTTGTAAATCAGTTCTACTTCAATTGAAAAAAAAAAAGATATTCTGTGAAGAGTAGTTCCAGCACTTCTTAATTTTGGAAGCAGCACTTTTTAATTTTGAATAAGAAGGGGAAAACATCTGGGGAAGTGTCTTGCAGAAGCTCTTCAAAGTGGGGAAGGGACCAGAGCTCCAGCTGATCTCCACTCCTTGCCAGAATGTAGAATGACTGGGAGCCAGTTGTACGATCGTTGTGTGTCCTACTCAGAGTGGAAAGGCAAGTCTCATCTGGGACCCTCACCATCCTTTCTGTAGAGAAACACTTTCCACAATACAGTGATCTCTTCCCCCAATTTTCCTGATCAATTGCCAGTTCATTTCATAATTACAGCATTTTCCCCATGAAAGACAGGTTATAATTTTCAAGATTATAGCTCGTCTCCTTTTCGTTAGCATTTAAATTGATGCCTTTCTTTTTCCGGCCATAGTCTTGGCTCTGCGGGAAGTTTAGGGAGAACGCTACTGGCATCAACCACAAAATGATAAAAGTCTTTTCAAAGTTAGTTCATAACCTGGGAAAATGTCTACGTGGTGGATCATCTTTTGAATGTGATACCACTTTTTTTGTTGTTGTTACCTTCAGTGTCAGAGGCAGGTGTCTTTGACCTTGTCCCTTCTTGGACAGCAGAGCTCAAGTCTTGTAGAATAGCAGGTTCTTAGGGTCGGAGGACGGTGTAAACTCTAGTTCAGTCCTGCACTCACATTCCAACAAAGTGCAGAGGTAGGTTCTGGAAGCCTGGAGGACAGTGATATTAAAGTCCTTGTCTTAGGGACACAGTAAAATAGTCACAGAAAACCAGCTTGCACAGAATTTCGTGGTGTCCGTCCACATACCAGCTGATCTGGTCTTAGAGGGAAGTGCACACAGTCAGGCAGCAGTTAGTGTCAGGATTTGACTGCCATGGACACCTTACAGTCCAGCGTCCAGTTGGCATAGGAAGAGAGCTGAATATGAGGATCATAGTTTGAAAACCTGGAGAAGGCAATGGCACCCCACTCTAGTACTCTGGCCTGGCAAATCCCATGGACAGAGGAGCTGGTAGGCTGCAGTCCATGGGGTTGCTAAGAGTCAGCACTACTGAGCGACTTCACTTTCACTTTTCACTTTCATGCATTGGAGAAGGAAATGGCAACCCACTCCAGTGTTCTTGCCTGGAGAATCTCAGGGACAACAAAGGAGCCTGGTGGGCTGCCATCTATGGGGTTGCACAAAGACGGACACGACTGAAGGGACTTAGCAGCAGCAGCACCAGTTTGAAAACCCTTGTAATTTAAAAGGAGATAGCCAGCTGTTAACTTCCCTGATAGCTCAGTGATTAAGAATTTGCCCGTCAGTGTAGGAGGCACAGGTTCTATCCCTGGGTCAGGGAGATCCCCTGGAGAAGGGAATGGCAACCTACTCCAGTATTCTTGCCTGGAGAATCCCATGGACAGAGGAGCCTGGCGGACTTCAGTCCATGGGGTCACAAAGAGTCGGACGTGACTGAGCACGCATGCGCAGCACAGCTTATGACTTTATAATATAGTAAACACTGGAAAGTATTTCTTAAATCTGAGAAAGTAAATATCATCTTGACTGTCCCTTTATAGGCTGTTTTCCCCCCAACCTGGAAAGAAGATTATCAGTGTTTCCATATGAGCTAATCATTTATCTGGCAGTTGGGGAAATGCTGAATGATTTTATTAAATATGAACAGGAAGTAACTGCACTCAGCACCCACTTGTGAGGACTGAGACACTGACCTCAAACAGGAAATTTGCTTTTCTCACGCTGCCCGGCTTGAACCTGCTGAGATCAGACAGAAGATGTGGCTAAGGGTCTGTTGCTGTTATGCCAGAAATCAGTAGGTGTTTAACAAGCCTGAATATGTGCTGAAGATAAATTAAACGCACTCCATATCTGGCTTTCAGCACTCGCCTCCTCTTTGTGAGCCAATTCCCACTTTATGGTGAATGAGGAGGCAGTGGTCCTTGGCGTTGGTGATGAACTCCTCAAAATGTGTAGGAAAGTCTATTAGAGAAGGTGTCCGACCAAGTCACCCACTTTTCCTTCACGCTTGATCCCTTCAGAAGTCTCTTTACAGTCTTTCTAGTTCCAGTAAGCCTTAATTCAGTATAGTTTCCAGTTTCTTCCTTGGTAACTCTGAGTAGTGTTATTTGAAGAGGTTTCTTTACTATTTTTTTTTTTTTTAAATCAGAGTTTAGTTGCTTGACAATGCTGTTGTGTTAGTTTCTGCTGTACAGCAGAATGAATCAGCTGTACATACATGGTGTGTGTGTGTGTGTGTGTGTGTGTGTGTGTGTGTGTTTGTCGCTCAGTCGTGTCCAATTCTTTGTGACTCTATGGACTGTAGCTGGCCAGGCTCCTCTGTCCATGGGATTCTCCAGGCAAGAATACTGGAGTGGGTTACCATTCCCTTCTCCAGTGGATCTTCCCAACCTGGGGATCAAACCAGAGTCTCCTGCATTGCAGGCAGATTCTATACCATCTGAGCCACCAGGGAAACCCTATACATATACATAATATGCCCTGTTTTTGGATTTCCATCCCATTCAGCTCTTTACCACAGAGCATTGAGACCACACAGTTTTGAATGTCTTAAAAATGCAGGTTTCTCTTGTAGCTCAGATGATTAAAGAATCTGCCTGCATTGCAGGAGTCCAGGTTTGGTTGCTGGATCGGGAAGATCTGGAGAAGGCAATGGCAACCCACTCCAGTATCTTGCCTGGGAAATCCCATGGACGGAGGAGCCTGGCGGGCTACAGTCCATGGTGTCAAAAAGAGTCAGACATGACTTAGCAACTAAACAAGAACAACAGCAACAAAATGCAGGTCATCCTATATTTGTCCTTCTGTAGCAAGTAGAGAATCCCAGGGTTGGGGGAGCCTGGTGGGCTGCCGTCTATGGGGTCGCACAGAGTCAGACACAACTGAAGCGACTTAGCAGCAGCAGCAAGTAGAGAATAGGAGAGTCTTTGCGAGCCTGTTATCCTTGAGGAGTTTTGTGATGTGCTTGCTTTTAATGCAAATAACCAGGGACAATAGGAACAACTCAGAAAAAGGAAAGAGTTGGAAATCTACTCAACTTACTTGCATTTCATGCTGAGACAGATTCTCTGCTTTTGTAGGGCACTTTCTCTCTTGCCTGAAGAAATTGGGAGTGGCTGTTTGAGGCACGTTTCTTAGATTCTTCTTTCTTTTTTAGGATCTAGGTTTTGAAATAGGGCTGATGCATAAAAAGCATGACTCCAAATCTTTAGCTGACTGTAAATACCTCCCTACGAGCAAAGATTCCTCCGCAGTGGTTCATGCTGTTAAAAATGGTATGCACGTGTCCGATCATATTTTTGGCATATATTTATTATTAGAATGTGTTGGCTGACTTTCCCTGCGGTGGTATTTAGGTCAAGTAGCAGTCACTTATTTTATTTACTTATTTTTACATTTCCAGAATAATTCTTATTGTACTCAGGATATTTGCACAGTTCTCTTTAGAATTTTGGCAGATGAGGAGATGAGAAAAGCACACAGGGAGAAATTGAAACGTCAGGAGCAGCTGAGAGTGAAAAGGGAGGGCCAGGGGCCCGCCAGGAAGGATGGGCTTGACTTGCTAACAGGGTTGGGTATTTGCACATACTGGTTTTCTGTTCGTGTGGATGCTCAGTCTTGTCTGACTCTTCGTGACCCTATGGACTATAGCCCACCAGGCTCCTCTGTCCATGGGATTCTCCAGGTAAGAATACTGGAGTGGGTTGCCATTTTCTCCTCCAAGGGACCTTCCTGACCCAGGGATTGAACCTGCTTCCCCTGTGTCTCCTGTACTGCAGGTGATTCTTTACTGCTGAGCCATCAGGAAATTGGTTTTCTAGCTGTATAACACGTTACCATAAACTTGGAGATGTAACACTTATCGTCTCACATTTTTTGGCTGGATTGTTGATCAGCGTCTTATAGAGGAGAAGTCATGTTCTTCACCTGTTGCATCTTCGTCTAGAGGCAGGTCTAGGGGAAGATGCATCTGCGTGCTTTCTGGTGCTGTTGGTGGAATGCATTTCCTTCTGGTTGTAGGACCCAGGTCCCCTCTTGCTGCCTGTCAGCCGGGGACGACTCAGGGCTGCTGAGTTTGCTGTCAGTCCATGAGGCTTCGTCTGTCCCAGCAACAGAGAACTTCTCCCACCTTAGATTCCTCTACATTCAAGTCTCTCTATTCCCCACCTTCTGCTGCCAGCTGGAGAAAACTCTTTGCTTTTAAGGGCTCAGCTGATTAAGACAGTGTTCCTATCGAAAGGTCACTGGTGCCAGCTAGTGTAACCTAACTGTTAGATCTACTCTGTCTGAAACCCCAGGGATCAGGCGGGGTATATACACCAGGGAGATGAGAAATCACAGTAGGTGATGGGCGCTTCTGAGGGGTTTCGCTTTGGGGAGCTGGTTGACCATTTGTGTTTTTAAAAGGTACTTCTACTAAATAATAATTGAAACAGGGATGCTAGTTGGCAAGAGATGCTGAGGACCAGAATCAAGACGGTGGCCAAGTGGGACAGAGAGGAGAGGGTAGATTTTAAAGAACTACCCTGAACATGAGCAGACATAATTAACTGCATGTGTGGGCAGGGATATAGGGAGGAGAAGAGAGGGTAACTGATAATGGCGTCCACGTTTATAGACTACAGTATAAGAAGAAAAGTACGTGGGGGGGAGACTAAGTCTAATGTAAGCCTATTGAATTTGAGATGCTTGGAATATGAAAGTGACAATCTGCTATTGCAGTTGGATACGTTGTTTGACCGTTGGAAGAGAAGTCAGGCTGGTAGGCACCGTGCCAGCCGGTACCGTTTACAGTGAGTCACACAGAGGAGTGAATGAAGTGGTGCAGATGGCCAGTGAGTGAGTGGGAAGAGCATTAACAGTAGAGCTCTGGGCAACACCGATGCTTTGAGTTGGGGTGGGAGTGCTTTGTCCAGCTTCCCCCACCCCACCGCACCCCTAGATGCTCTTGTACAGCCAGCTCCAGTCTCTTCGGCCTGTACCCCTAGCTTAGGAACTGGATGTGCTCAACCCCGTGGGGACATTACAGCAGTGACTGTGATTGAGTGTTATTGTTGTTGTTCAGTTGCTAAGTCATGTCCGACTCTTTGCCACCCCATAGACTGCAGCACGCTAGGCTTCCCTGGCCTTCACTGTCTCCCGGAGTTTGCTCAAACTGACGTCCATTGAGTCGGTAATGCTGCCATCTAACCTTCTGTCACCCCCTTTTCCTTCTGTCTTCAATCTTTTCCAGCATCAGGGTCTTTTCTAGTGAGTCAGCTCTTCTCATCAGGTGGCGAAAGCATTGGAGCTGCAGCTTCAGAATCGGCCCTTCCAGTGAATATTCAAGGTTGATTTCCTTTAGGATTGACTGGTTTGATCTCCTTGCAGTCCAAGGGACTCTCAGGAGTCTTCTCCAGATCTATCATTCAAGAGCATCAATGCTTCAGTGCTTAGCCTTCTTTATGGTCCAATTCTGACATCTATATGTGACTACTGGAAAAACCATAACTTTGACTGCATGGACCTTTGTCAGCAAAGGGATGTCTCTGCTCTTTAACATGTTGATTAGATTTGTCTTAGCTTTCCTTCCAAGGAGCAAGCATGTTTGAATTGTGGTTGAGTAATGGGTCTCCTTCAAAAAGGTTCAGGAGAGACTCTCCACAGAGAAACATTCCCAGTATCACTTTCTAAGTGCCGTCAAGGCATGGCACTACTGAAAGCAGAAAAGACGAGGCCATGGAATGCCCCAGGGACCGTCCGTGGAGAAATGGTGTCACTCACGGTGATTGATTCTTGTTCTCCCTCCTGTCCGATGCCAGTTGTCCCTTTATTTCTTTAATTTGGCTCTTTGCTGTGCTTTGTACGTTAGAATTTCAGTTACACAAAGTGATAAGGACAGTAACGTAACATTTCCTCTAAGGAATGCCTGATCCCTGTTTCTTGGAACACTTGAACAAGACAGGGGACTTCCCTGCTGGTCCAGTAGTTTTGACTTCATCTTGCAATGAAAGGGCTGCAGATTTCGAACCTGGCTGGGGAGCTAAGATCCCACAATCCTCAGGGCCAAAAAAAAAAAAAACCAAACGTAAAGCAGAAGCAATATATATGTAACAGATTCTTTCAATAAAGACTTTTAAAATGATCCACATCAAGTTAAAAAAATTTAAACAAGACTGTTAGGACTGGGCTTCCCAGGTGGTGCTAACGGTAGAGAACCCACCTGCCAATGCAAGAGACATAAGAGACACGGGGTTCAATCCCTGGGTTGAGAAGATCCCCTGGAGGAGGAAATGGCAACCAGTATTCTCCAGTATTCTTGCCTGGAGAATCCCTTGGACAGAGGATCCTGGCAGGCTACAGTCCATGGAGTCGCAAAGAGTCTTATATGACTGAAGCAACCTACCGAACAGCACGTTAGGACTAATTTTACGTTAGCATACTGTGTCATCCTTTGATCATTCGGTAACTGTGAAGGGGTGGTGTTATTCAGAAAGTTTTTTTAACTCTTTAAATCTCAAATTAGAAAACAGTACCCTCTCCCGGCCCCCACCCACCCAATGCATAGTCTCCTGCAGTTTTCCAGTTCTTGTGGTCATGGCCTGCTGTTCATTCAGGAAATACCACCTCCTCCCACGTCTTCCCCCTTCTCTTGGTCTAGGGCAGATGGGCATCTAAGCTGAGCCCAGGTTCCTTCTCTCAAGAGCTGTAAAACCACGGATTCTTTTCCTCTTCAGTTCTGTGGTTTGTAATGACCAGACAATGCACTTTCAGGTTTTTATTTGCTTCTTCTAGACTAGATCACAGATTTTAAACTGTGGGGTTCTCGTTGGAATGCATCACAGTTCTATCAAGAATGTTAGCTTCTCATAACCTGGTATGATATCCCTTGTTGGATTTCTATTGTGGATGTTTTATCTCTAGATAAATGGAATTTGGGTCTTCCTTTTGCTTGTCCTGCCAAGGCTCATCTCTTTTGTTAGTGTTGTCTAGTGACTGTTTCCTGTGGTTTGGTTCCAGGATGTGTCTACAAATGGCAAATTTAAATGGCCAGATTAGATACTAATTCATGAAAGGTTTTGATCAGTGGGGGTTTCTTCTCCACGACAAACAAGGCATCTTTGCTGCATCAGAATGTGTGTGTCCTGTGTGACAGACAGCTGTGTGTAACTGGTATGCACATTTGGGGTCACTTTCCAATAAGGGTGAAAGAAATTCCAATCTCGAAGTCATATTTGCACTTAGGAATGCACTTTATTCATCCCACGGCTGCTTGTAGGCATGAGTGATGGTATGCGGACGTACAGTGAGCACAAGGAATTGGTTCTTAGGATGGTGTTCGGAAGGAATAAAGAGACTTGTTATTTCTTATGGAATGCCTTGGTGGCAGCAAATAAAGTCACTAAAGAGCCACCACGTTCTTTAGGGAAGTGCCCCTAGACTGAACTTGTCAAACACATGGGATGCTTTTCAAGGATTACCCAAAGCAAAATGCTTTAGTTCATGTCTCCAGTTATTCCTTAAAAAAAAAAGCACTGTCCAAAAATCATGTTTTGACAAGCTTCCTTAATAATACCAGGTCAAGAATTCATCATCATAGGGGAAAAAAAAACCCACCCAAATTCTAAAGGTACTTTGTTTCAAAAATACATTTTATTTTAATTTAGGGTTTCTATGATGTATACTTGGCCATGTTCTTAAGGTATTTTTCAGACATACATGTAGGCTTCCCACGTGGCTCAGTGGTAAAGAATCTGGCCGCCAATGCAGGAGACACAGGAGACTCGGATTCAGTTGCCGGGTTGGGAAGATCCCCTGGAGAAAGAAATGGCAGCACACTCCAGTATTCTTGCCTGGAGAGTCCCATGGAAAGAGGAGCCTGGCGGGCTACAGTCTGTGGGGACACAGGGAGTTGGACACAATGGAGCACACATGCATACAGAGATATACATGGAATATAATGAGAAGAAAATAAGCAGAAAGCAGCACCAAGAGAAAATGAGAGGAAGAAGGTGGGAAGAGATGAATCCATAAAACCTGTGTTTTGAACGCTCGCCTCACAGTGTCCATATGATAAAAATATCCCAGTTGTTCACTGGAAGCCCACTTCTTCCACTAACATTACTCAAATCAGCAAACCAGCAGGAATTTGCCACCCTGACAAGTGCGATGCAGGAGCTGTAAAAAACGTTCTCTGGGACTTGGTCCTGGAGGAAGGGATGCTTGAGGAGCGATCTGAAGGATGAAAGAGGGTGTTGCGGGGACCCAGAATGTGAAGGTGGCTTGTGCAGATTTCATTTGGCAGAAGGAATCCAGGGGGAGTGGGGAGGAACTGGAGGAAGGTTGTGTGATGGAGCAGGAGGTCAGGGACTCCTCCCCACCGTCATGGGCTCTGACTGCGTCCTCACACTGGCTGACTGTGCTGCTGGAACTAAATCCGATAACCAGCTTCTGGTCTTCCCATGTGGGTTTATTCTCACAAAGATTTTTGGGGGATAAAAGCAGAAGTGAAAATACATTTGATAACATCTTGGGGTGACCTCCTTGGAATTTCACTTCATGTCTCCTCCAAACCCCTCAGACCCCAGGCATCCTGCTGCCCCAGAGTCCTCATTAAGCCAGGAGGGAGCGGGCAGGACTGGCTCCGAGGATCAGCCTTCAAAGAAGGGGAGTAGGGTCACCCTAGTCCTGAAGAACTTCCCAAAGTCCCTCAGCCCCGAACCTCCCAGTTCAACCCCGAATGCTAGAAAGGTCCAGGAAAGATGGCTGCTTTCAGGCAAGCACAGGAAAATAAGCAGAATCGTCTGAACAAAGCTGTAATATTTGACTTTTTGCTTAAATAGAACTGTTTTAATTTTCCTGTCAGTGAAAGAATGTATCAGCTTTTTGTTAGGGCAAAAGCCTGTACCTACTTTAAAAGCCATTCGTTTTCTGGATTCAGTTCGCCTTGTCATTTCAGTTTTTCTTTGATTGTTATTTAATGACCATTTGCTAATGCAATTCATGCTTTAAAAATAAATATAACCATAGAATGCAAAGAAATCACCATCTGAGGTTCAGGTGTCAGAAGGGCGACATTCTCTGAGGTTCAGTGAGCTCTTAGGATGGCTGCAGGGTGAGGGGGGACCTCGTGTATCCCAAGGAGGTGGGGCAGATCTGGTTCTAGAACAGTCCTGACCTCTCTTCTGTGCAGAGCTGAGCAGGCTCCACCCGCCCCTGCCCCCAGGAGCAGCAGCTGACAGGCCAAGGGATTAACGCTGGCTTTTCACGATTGCCAGCTCAGGAGCATTAAGCCAGGATGTCCCTGATCCAGAATGGATGGTCCAAAAACCATCCTGACCTTGGGCATATAGACCTGGCAGTACCAGAGAGTCTACACAGGCTACTGCTTGTGTCCAACAGAACTGGAGAACATATGTATGTAGGATCAACATGTTTGATGATTGCAAAGACTTTCCCCTGCATCTATTGCACTTAAATGCTAATCTGAAAGATGACACGCTTTCAGTGCAGGCCAGACTGATCCTAAGTATAGTTGAAAGTGTGATCACCTATTCTGTTTTTTTGCCAGACATTTCTATTTTCATCATAGGTTTTTCATAGGTTACACAGTCATTTTAATTTAAACCCACAATTTTACTGGTGAAAGGCTATAATTACATTTTTGAATTATGAGAGTGTGTGCATGCATGCTAAGTCACTTCAGTCATGTCTGGCTCTTTGTGACCCCCTGGACTATAGCCTGCTAGGCTCCTCTGTCTATGGAATTGTCCAAACAAGAATACTGGAATAGGTTGCCATGCCCTCCTCCAGGGAATCTTTCCAACCCAGGGATCGAACTCTCATCTCTTACGTCTCCTGCATTGACACGTGGTTCTTTACCACTAGCGCCATCTGGGAAGCCCCAAATTATGAGAGTAGTTTATGTAATAACCCTGAAATCTTCCTCTGTGTGCTTGCTCACAGCCTTGTCCTGTTAATAGGAGGAGACAGTTGGTGAAAAGGACACTGGTTCACTTAAGACCTGTTTATTTAAAGCACTGACTGTTATTACTCAGGTTTATTCATCGTTGCCTTAGCAGTGATTCCCAGCCATTTTGGCACCAGGGACCAGTTTCCTGGAAGATAATGATTCCACGGACTGGAGGGGTGGAGATGGTTTCAGCATATTCAAGCATGTTATATTTATTGTGCACTTTATTTCTACTGTTGTTACATCATCTCCACCTCAGATCATCAGGCATTAGATCCTGAAAGTTGGGAACCCCTGCTGTATAGGTTTGAAAAGTAACCATTCTACAAATTTATACTTGTTAAATGCATAGTATGAAAAGTTATATTTTCACTGTCAGCATCTGTGTTGCCTCCAGGTCTTTACTTGACCAAATGAGTTATAAATCACACCTGGGGATTTTGTTTGATTTTTCTTATTTTTGGAGAATTGTCTTGGAAAGTAGTCATATATGGACGTGAGTTGGACCATAAAGAAGGCTGAGCACTGAAGAATTGATGCTTTTGAATTGTGGTGTTGGAGAAGACTCATGAGAGTCCCTTGGACAGCAAGGAGATCAAAGCTGTCAGTCCTAAAAGAAATCAACCCTGAATATTCATTGGAAGGACTGATGCTAAAACAGAAGCCTCAATACTTCGGCCACCTGATGCGAAGAGCCAACTCCACTGCAAAAGACGCTGATGCTTGGAAAGACTGAGGCCAGGAGGAGATGGGGTGACAGAGGATGAGATGATTGGATGGCATCACTGACTCAATGGACATGAATTTGAGCAAACTCAGGGAGATGGTGAAGGGAAGTCTGGAGATGGTGACAGGGAAGTCTGGCATGCTGCAGTCCATGGGGTCGCAGAGTAGGACACGACTTAGTGACTGAACAACAATGATGGTTCCCAGGAAATGTTTCTCAAAGTCCCCTGTCGTTCTGAATTAGGGCCTGTGGTTCTTTTTTGTGATTCAGGTTTAAAAGTCTGTGTCTCTCCCTCATCCCTCTTCCCCAGGCTTCCTTCTCTGCATTCACTTGGCACTCATTGGCTTAGTGACTTGAATCCCTAGCAGATTAACAGCAGGAAATGTTGTCTGACAGTTCGCTGCCAACATCTCATACGTGTGATGTGAAACTCTTTGTACAAAAGCGAGCCCAGTGTTTTTGCTGGCCAAGAAGAAGTGTGCTTCACCGGAGAGCTATTATCGGCCACGGTACTCGGCTCTGAGCACAGAAGTCTGATTTCAAACAGAATGAAATGGCTACAACAAATGAAGGCAGAAACAGATTGTGGCTGAAAGAAAAAAGAAGTCTTTCTAAAAGCAGTGGAGGAGCTTCACATGCACGAAGGGGTTCTTGTATATGTGCTAAACGTGTTTTTGCAGAGAATTTCAAACCTCGGTGGGCTCTCCACATGTGGACTCTCCCTTCTTGCTCTGGCTGTGCTGCAGACTGTATCTATGATAATTCATAACTCTCGTGTGTGGCCTAGGATGTACCTTAGTGTGCCAGTAAACCCAGGGTATGTTAAAAAACACTTTGTGTTTGTGTTTGCACAGGGTAATGGAATGTTCCCTTAGTTTACTGATAATGATACTATTTTCAGCCATTTCCCCCTTTGACCTGTAGAGTGAGATTTGTTTTTCACGAGAGATAGGGGGTGATTTCATTGCAGATGAAAAGGCTTCAGTCCCTCTCCCAAATTTCAACATTAGAAACCCTGAATTTGAAAAAAAAAAAAAAAACAAGGAAAACAAAACAAGAAAAACAACAATAGAAAAGAACCCTGAATAAATTGGATTCCTTATGATAAGGGCCAACTGATAATCACCAGCATTGATTGGTAATGGCTTCCCCTGGGCTAGGCAATCTGTATGCTTTCCTGTGTTTCTTGTTTTTTTAAGAAATTTTATTTCTGTTTTATGGAAGAGGACAGAAGGTCTGCATTCAGTGCTGCTGTGAAAGTTCCTTGGTCATCAGGGGGTTTTATGTTTGTTTGGGGTTTTTTTGCAGGGGCAAGGGGCTCAAGGTGCATAGGATCTTAGTTCCCCCAACCAGGGATGGAACCCACACGCCCTGCAGTGGAAGTGCAGAGTCTTAACCACTGCCAGGCTGCCAGGGAAGTCCTTTCCTGTGTATTAATTAATGCAACAGTCTTATGAGTAAGGACCAATATTATCACCATTTTTTAAGGAAGGCAGTGAAGTTCAGAAAGCTTCAGTAACTGTCTCACCTCACAGCCAGCTAGTTTTAGAGCCAGGGTCCAATGCTGGGGCTGTCTGATGAGCCTCATTTAGTATAGAATGATAGGGAAACAAACTTGAATTGGAAAGGAATAATATCTTTAAAACTGCATCCTAAAGATATTTAAATAATGCTAGATGAATTCCAATCTCTAGACAGTTGAGATATTAGACAACTGTCTAATCTCTAGACAGTTGGAAATAAATTACTGTTTTGTTTAAAAACTAAGCAACACCAGGATGTGGTTCCGAGTTCCTGTTCTCACAGGCCTCTCCATATTGGCACTGCCAACTGAGCTGAGTTTAAGAAAATGACAGAATAACTATTGATGGACTTAGTAATGTTTAAAAGAACTGTCATAGTTTTCTGAAAAGCTGATTGCCTGTGAATTTAAAGAACACGCTAGTGAGACACATAATGTCTAGGCAGAAAAAATTCATCTCTGCCTCTTACGTCAGCCCTCCTTGCATTCGCTATCTGAATCACACTTGGATTTGGGCTTCCCTGGTGGCTCAGCTGCTAAAGAATCCACCTGCAATGCGGGAGACCTAGATTCTATCCCTGAGTTGGGAAGATCCCTTAGAGAAGGGAACGGCTTCTAGTATTCTGCCCACTCTAGTATTCTGGCCTGGAGAATCCCGTGGACTGTATAGTCCATGGGGTCGCAAGGAGTTGGACACATCTGACTGACGTTCACTTCACTTCACACAGGCTAGAAGTTTCCATTAAGTCCTGCCCCTCGGGGCATGGATTCTGGCAGTAGTGATGGGGATAATGGACTTCCTGCTGTGCTTATTAAACTTGGCATTTAAAGTACACTTGAGACAGAAAGGCCCAAATGGAAGTGGATGCACACAGGGCAGCTGGGGCCACCTAGCGCTTCTCAGACCTTCCTGGCCTCAGATCTCTCTCAGGGACTTAAGGCTGTTGTCACAGACCAGACACTGTCATCATCTTTTATTCATGAGTTGACCACAGACTCTTGCTATTTTCTAAATGTAGTTAAAAAAAAAAAAAAAAAAAAAAAACACTTAAATTTCAGGGCAGACAGTATTAGAACATTTTTCAAACAGAAAAGGGAAAACTGAGGAAGAAATGACTTACACTGAGTCCAGGTGTCCAATTTAGGCTCAAGCTCCAGCCAGTTCAATTTGTGGAGCTCTTCAGATGCTCCTAAACACCAGGAAAGTTGTGATGCCGTCTTTAGAAATTAAGAGAATTCCATTTGACCTTTAGAAGTGAGGAGAATGGAGAGGCATTCAGTGAGGAAATACGCAATTACAGAAGGAAGCATGAAAAAAGAGATGGCAGTTTGCAACAAGACTAATCCAAGGTAACGTGAGGAGAAATTCCTCCTTCAGATTCATGCCAGGAGCACTTATTAGACACATATGTTGAATGTTTTTGGTATTTAGGACATTCTGTTGGGGACATTAAAAAGGGTGTCCGGTTTCCTGTCCTTGGGGGACAGAAATGCAAGTTCACAAAGTGCATCAATCTATCAGATCAGATCAGTCGCTCAGTCGTGTCCGAATCTTTGCGACCCCATGAACCGCAGCACGCCAGGCCTCCCTGTCCATCACCAGCTCCTGGAGGTCACCCAGACTCATACCCATCGAGTCAGTGATGCCATTCAGCCATCTCATCCTCTGTCGTCCCCTTCTCCTCCTGCCCTCAATCCCTCCCAGCATCAGAGTCTTCTCCAATGAGTCAACTCTTCGCATGAGGTGGCCAAAATACTGGAGTTTCAGCTTTAGCATCATTCCTTCTAAAGAAATTCCAGGATTGATCTCCTTCAGAATGGACTGGTTGGATCTTCTTGCAGTCCAAGGGACTCTCAAGAGTCTTCTCCAACACCACAGTTCAAAAGCATCAATTCTTCGGCGCTCAGCTTTCTTCACAGTCCAGCTCTCACATCCATACATGACCACAGGAAATCAATCTATGGGAAGGTATAATTTGCAGGAGAAAATCAGCAATCTGTTTGAGGAAGATACATGGTGGAGAGATGGAAGTGCTTACAGGGCTGGTGCACCCTCAAATTTCAAAGCAGCTGAAATAAAGGTATGGAAGTGTCAATTTCTCTGTAAGTTCTCAATATTGTATGTATTTCCTTGTATTAACACACGTGATTTAGCCTAAGCTATGACAGACCTACAGAGCATATTAAAAAGCAGAGACATCACTTTGCTGAAAAGGTCCATCTAGTCAAAGCTATAATTTTTCCTAGTCATATACGGATGCGAGATCTAGACCATAGAGAAGCCTAAGCGCCAAAGAATTGACTCTTTCAAACTGTAGTGCTGGAGAAGACTCTTTAGAGTCCCTCAGACAGCAAGGAGAGCAAACCAGTCCATCCTAAAGGAAATCAACCCTGAATATTCATTGGAAGGACTGATGCTGAAGCTGAAACTACAATACTTTGGCCACCTGATGCTAAGGGCTGATTTATTAGAAAAGACCCCGATGCTGGGAAAGATTGAAAGCAGGAGGAGAAGGCAGGCAGCAGAGGATGAAATAGTTGGATGGCATCACCAATTCAATGGACATGAATTTGAGCACACTCAGGGAAATAGTGAAGGAGAGGGGAGCCTAGTATGCTGCAGTGGACACAACAACTGAACAATGAAATGTAACAAGACTTTTTTTTAAGCGACAGTTTATAGAAATGGACACACAGATCCTGAGGAGCCTCAAGGATGTACCTGCAACCTTGGTGCTGATGGCTTTGCTTCCCCCGCTCCTGCCCCCGTCCCCCTTTTAAGAAGCAGGGAACACTGATTAGCTACACTTCTCAGGCAGGACGACAGTCTCTGCCTCATTTTCTCCGTGATCGTGCAGCTTCAGAAAATAAGAACTGCAGCCCATCTTCCCAGGCGAGGACATTATACTTGACTTTACAAATTTCTCTAATTTCAGCGTTTAGCCTTTCTTACCGACTGATTCATAGGTTTGTGAGACTGAAAGAAAAGACAAATTCTATTAAAGTCTTGTGCTGAGATTTAGTACAATTGGGCCCATGTTTGGGAGCACAGATCAAGCCACAGTTTCCAGGGACTTTTAGAAGGACGTGTGCACAGGTGTGGGCTTCCCAGGTGGCGCTAGTGGTAAAGAATCCACCTGCCAATGCAGGAGACATAGGTTCAGTCTCCAGGTGGAGGAGGGCATCACCACCCACTCCAGGGGTTGACTTCTTGCCTGGAGATTCCTGCGGACAGAGGAGCCTGGCAGGCTACAGTCCACCAAGAGCACCAAGAGCAGCTCCTCCCTCCATCCCACCCCAGGCTCAGAGCCCTGTGTGTGTTTGCTTCTTCTGGTCTCCTCCCTAACGTGCTGGACAAGATGTGAATGCTTCTGCTCAGTCACAAAAGAGGAAATCAAGATATTTCTTATCCCAGCTGGGTCATTTTTTAGTATGGTATCAGGTTCTTCAGTTAAAGTCTATATATGTTTTGGCTCTCCCAAGGGAAAATGCCACCGATTAAATTCAACAAACATTTTAATTTTGTGTACCTTGTTCATAGTTTTCAATGCAAGTTCATTGTTTGGTTTGTTTACTGGTTGGTTTTATAGTTTGGTGATTTAACATTGCTCATTTGTATCATTTTATTTCAGCTTTTGACTGGGTTTTTCATTTCTTGAGAACTTAACTTTTTTTAAGAAAATTTGTTGGAAAGGATATCTTAAGATTTTAAGACTGTGTCTGTATGTAAATGAAGTTTATTATCATGTAGCTATCAGTGTTGATCTAAGAGGCCTGAAAGAAACTGTTATGAAAAAGTTACACATTTCATCAAAAAATGAAGCATTGCTTTGGAGTCCTCCTATTTAAGAGTTTTTAAATTGTAAACTTAATTTAAGTGTACCTTTCAACCATACCTGCAAACCAGATCTTGATAACCTACAAAGACCATGCTCCCACCTTTAGAAATTCTGATTTCTTTGTCCTGACATGGGTTCCTGGATATTGGTGTCTTTTTTACTGTTCCCAGGATCCAAGGTTGAAAACCCAAGGTTAAATTATTGCTTCTGCAACATTGGTTGTGATATGCTGGCAAGAAAAATTTTATGTAAAACCGGGGCCCAACTCTCCCACATGACCTTGTCATGGGTGGGGACTCCGGTGCTGGCTCCCAGCCATGTAAATTTTCATCACATTATCTTTTTAATCTCTTGATGATATTTGACCAAAATGAGGTTCCATAAAAAGTGTAGGAGGGACTCTCCTGGAAGTCCAGTGGTTAAGACTCCATGCTTCCAATGCAGGGGCATGGATGTAATCCTTGGTAGGAGAACTGAGATCCCACTTGCCATACAGCATGGCAAAAAAAAAAAAAAAAGTATAACTGGCTTGATAGCATGAAGAATGTCTTTATAGTTGGTCGGGGTAAAAGGGGATGCACAGACAGATGGCTGCAATGTAAGATGGAATGTGGAAAGTACCCTCTTGGTACCAAAAGTGCTCGAGCATCCAGAGACGAGAGACATCACATTTGGTTGGGAGGACAGGAAGTGCTGTAAAGAAGTGGCACTAGAGAAGCGTGGTGAAGGATGAGAGTTGACAGCAGAAGGCCAGGCAGAGCATTTAGGGAATTTAGAGCTTCACTAAGGGTAACACCTATAATGGACTGAAACACATCAAGCCTGATTTACCCCTGTGAGTTCACAGTGATAACATACGACAGAAATTCTAACTGGTGACTTTTAGATGATGCTAGGGAGCCAACTTGTCTTGAAATTGAACAGAGGAGAAGGTTCGAGTGTTGATCCTGGCTTCATCGAACTGTGTCACTGGATACATAATTTTGACAAAGAGACTCTCTTCATAGACATGCCCCAGCTGATCATTGGGGGAGCAATGATGAGGATTAGAATATTCCCATCTTGCCATCTCAAATCGATGGGTCTAGGGCAGCAGTCATTAGTGACTGTGCTTCCGAGATGGCTTACTGGTAAAGAATCCACCTGCCAATGAAGGAAACATGGGTTCAATCCCTGGGTCAGGAAGATCCTCTGGAGAAGGAAATGGCAACCCACTCCAGTATTCTAGCCTGGGAAATCCCATGGACAGAGGAGCCTGGTGGGCTACAGTCTTTGGGGTCGCAAAGGAGTTGGACATGACTTAGCAACTAAACAACAACAAAATATTACAAAAAAGGCAGGAGTCACTGTATGCCTCCTGATGAAATTACACAGCATCTTTTATAGAAAACAGTCATATAAGAACTCTGGTCAAACTTCTAGATTTTACTGTCAGTTTACAGCAAATACAAAAGACAGAGGAACATGTTAAATTACACCATGAAGATGCAAGCAGCAAGTCTAGACTGAGGGAACTCTGCAGGCAAATGACCTAATTTCCAAAACAAGTTAATTTCAACAGGAAAACCAAGATAAATGGAAAACTTGCAGATACAGAGACACTACGGAGATATGACGGCCTATTGCAGTGTATGGGCTTATCAAAGAAAATGAAAAGAGATTGAAGAGATTAAAGTACTGAGTACATATTTGGTGATAGTATGGACTGATTGCTAATTTTGTTTAGATGTGATGAAGGCATTGCAGTTATATTTTTTGAAAGAGCAGAGTTACATGCTAAGATAAATAGAGACAAAATTATTTACTTAGATGCTTCCAAATAACTCAGGGGTAGGATGAGGGGAACAAAACTCAGATGAACCAAGGTTGTGATCTTCAAAAGGCATTTGTTAAAACTGGGCGATAAGTTTACAGGGTTTCATGATACTGCTGTCTCTACTTTTGGAACTGTTTGAAATTCCCCAATCCTGAAACATTTTGAAGTTAATTTTTAAAACTTGTTCCTCTAAGCAGACAAGTGAAAGTGAAAATAAACATTTTAATATAAACTTCCCAGGTGATGCTGATTGATAAGCTATGCCTTGAGAACCAGTGTTTTACAGACATAAAAATCTTGGAGTAACTTTGACTTCGGGAAGTTTCATTAATGTTGCAGAAAGACTTGTTTCATCTGCTGTGTTTGAGTGGTGGTGATGGCTGTATCCTCATCTTCTCTATTAGAAATCCAATTTTAAGAGGAAAAAAAGGGTCAAGAGAGGGCAGTCCATCACTGGTTTGTTGTTGTTTAGTCACTAAGTCGTGTTCAAGTCTTTTGCAACCCCATGGAATGTAGCCCACCAGGCTCCTCTGTCCATGGGTTTTCTCAAGCAAGAATGCTGGAGTGAGTTGCCATTTCCTTCTCCAGGGGATCTTCCCAACCCAGGGACTGAACCCTTGTCTCCTGCATTGGCAGGGAGATTCTTTACCCACTGGGCCATCTGGAAAGCCCATTGGTTTGCAACTGCAAAGCAAACTTAGGATTTCATGATGTTCATGTGTTAATAGTGAAGGGTTACATGAACTGTGAATGCATTTGAGTCAGAGACATGACTTATCAACTCTCAGGAAACAGCAAATGAGATTAAAAAGTGTTTGTCTCCAGTTAAGTAAATTATCCATTGATTTTAGAATAACTGTCCAAAAAAACGTTTTTGAATCTACTGAATTCTTGACTCATTATGGCAATATATACACACACCCCATGAAAATTAGGTGCCTAGATTTGATCACTTCATGAACATCCTTTCTCTGGGAACCAAATATTTAACATAAATTCTCTAGAAGTTCCGGGTGACTGTTGAGCTTTAGTCATATTTTAGATATTATTACCCAAAGATGCACATGATGTCAAACATGTAGAAATAATTGACTTGAAAAACTTGAATAATATGCTAGAAAAAAATCATCTGTGTAAAAAGAATCAGTTTGGGGGAGGTGAGAGTGATTACAGAGGAGAACTTGTGTGGGGCTGGAAAATAGTCCTGTTTTGTGTCCTGTCTGGACTCCAGCCATTGCCAGGGTCTTTCCCTTTATGTGTGCAGTTGCCATGTCTAGGCTCTGGGGCAGCGAGCTGTGATCATAGTGATGTTGGCCATGAGCACAGGGGCCCTATAGCCTCGAGTCTGTGATCCCTGGCTCCTTATGGAGTCTTCCATTCTCAATCAAGGATGAGCAGGAGAAGACCCACATAACCTGAGAGGCCTTTCTGGTGTCATCCAACTGGCTGGCGGCTATGGTGAGATTTCTCTGCTAAGTTACTTTAGTCGTGTCTGACTCTGTGTGACCCCATAGACAGCAGCCCACCAGGCTCCCCCGTCCCTGGGATTCTCCAGGCAAGAACACTGGAGTGGGTTGCCATTTCCTTCATGAATGTGAAAAGTGAAAGTGAAGTCGCTCAGTCATGTCTGACTCTTCGCAACCCCATGGACTGCAGCCTACCAGGCTCCTCCGTCCATGGGACTTTCCAGACAAGAGTACTGGAGTGGAGTGTCATTGCCTTCTCCGATGGTGAGATTTAGTAGGTAGGAATTTCATTGCTTACATATAAGCATCTGTAGTGAAAGTGAAAGTCACTCAGTTGTGTCCAACTCTTTGCGACGCCGTGGACTATGCAGTCCATGGAATTCTCCAGGCCAGAATACTGGAGTGGATAGCCTTTCCCTTCTCCAGGGGATCTTTCCAACCCAGGGATCAAACCCAGGTGTCCTGCATTACAGGCGGATTCTTTATCAGCTAAGCCACAAGGGAAGCCCAACCATCTATAGTAGGAGAGATCAAACCAGTCAATCCTAAAAGAAACCAACCCTGAATATTCACTATAAGGAACTGATGCTGAAGCTCCAGTGCTTTGGCCACCTGATGCGAAGAGTCGATTCATTGGAAAAGACCCTGATGCTGGGAAAGACTGAAAGCAGGAGAAGGGGACGACAGAGGACAAGGTGGATGGATGGCATCACCAACTGAATGCACGTGAGTGTGAGCAAAAAAGGACAGGGAAGCCTGGCATGCTGCAGTCCATGGGGTTGCAAAGAGTCAGACTTGACTTAGCAACTGAACAGCAACAACAACATTATAATAGATTCTAAACAAACCATCTTGGTTCTTAGAGCCAAAACAGACAGAAACAAATTCCCCCAAAACCCTCAGGGTTAAGAATGGACGACTATGTTATTGTCTTAAAAACTGTTAGTGAAAGAAAAGGAGAGTAATTTTGCCCTGAAGCTGGTTATTTCTATGTGGAAAATAAAGAAAGGACAAACTAATATGAATATAGAAATTTGTGGAAAAGGAAGCCTGAAAAAAATTTTGTGTGTGATTAAATTTAATTGAATGAATGAATTTTAATACTGTATTAAAGGTATAAAATAGTGGAAAACTAAAAAGTATATGTATGTGTGTGTATATAAATATATATAAATATATAGTGTTCAAATATGTTTAAGAAAAATAGTCTATTCAAGAGAAAGCTGTGGGTCATTATTGTTCAGTCGCTAAGTCATGTGACCCCGTTTTTTTACCCCATGAAATGCAGCAAGCCAGTCCTCCCTGTCCTTCACTATCTCCTGCAGTTTGGTCAAATTCATGTCCATTGAGTCGGTGATGCCATTGAGCTATCTCATCTTGTATCACCCCTTTCCCCTCTTGCCCTCAATCTTTCCCCGCATCAGGGTCATTTCCAATGAATGAGCTGTTTGCATCAGGTGGCCAAAGTATTGGAGCTTCAGCTTCAGTCCTTCCAGTGAATATTCAGGGTTGATTTCCTTTAGGATTGAGTTTGGTCTCCTTGCTGTCCAAGGGATTCTCAAGAGTCTTTTCCAGCAGCACAGTTTGAAAGCATCAATTCTTGGGTGCTCAGCCTTCTTTTTGGTCCAGCTCTCACATGGGTCATTAATAGAAATCAAATGGTGAGGAGCCAGAAAAGTAAGAACCAGCTAGCACAGTGGTCTCTGCCTGAGCTAGCCTTTCCACCTGTTAAACAAAAGGAAGAAGACAGATAATTAAAACGATGTCCAAGGCTGCCTGCAGCATGATGAGAATAATTCCTCCATTGAGGGCCTGGCTGAGGTCTGCTGGGTCAAAGAAAGTAGAAGTTTCTGTAGAGGAAGGTTTATTTATTTATTTATGTTTGTTTTTGCTCATTGAGAAAGTACGTGGCCAGACACTGGTGTTTATTTGTGTGTGTGTGTGTTGTGTATATTATGTTCTGCTTAAAGCAGTTTGGCAATAAATATAATTGATATCTAAAAAAAAGAGCAGGGTATTTTTTTTAATTGTTTATTTATTTTGGCTACACTAGATCTTAGTTTTGACATATGGGATCTAGTTCCCTGACCAAGGATTGAACCCAGGTTCTCTGCAGTTGGGAGTGGGGGTTCTTGGCCACTGGATCATCAGGAAAGTCCCAGAGCAGGATATTTTAATGCTGTGTATGTGGTGAGTTGCTTCTATCCTGTCTGACTCTTTGCAACCCTGTGGACTGTAGCCCGCCAGGCTCCTCTGTCCATGGCTTCTCCTGGCAAGAATACTGGAGTGGGTTGCCATGCCCTCTCCAAAGGAATCTTCCCGACCCAGGGATCAAACCTGCATCTCTTATGTCTCCTACACTGGCAGGCTGGTTCTTTACCACTAGCACCATTTTAGTACTAAGGATGTTTATCAGCCCCACAAGGAGCTGTGTTTGTTCTCCTATAACAAAAAGGCAAACTGAGTCCTACATTACATATTCTGCCACTTATCAGTCACTTAGGCTGATAACAGCTATGTTTGTGGGATGCTTGATGTGTGTAATCATTGGACCAAGTTTGAATGCTTTTGTTCTGGGAGATAGTGAAGGACAGGGAAGCCTGGCATGCTGCAGTCCCTGGGATCACAAAGTCAGACATGACTGAGCGAGTGAACAACAACACTCCAAAGAAGTAGATGGCATCATACCCATTTTACAGAGGGAGAGAGGTCTGCACAGGTGTAGGGGACATAAGGAAGATTCAGAATTAGGTTTATCTGTTAAAGCCACCGACATAGGCAGCAGCAAGACTGCCTCTCTCATCTAAGTCCTCTGCACCTCTGTGTTCTTATCTCTTAAACTGGAGCTCTTACCAATGGAAGCATCAGAAGAACCAGTTTGTTTTTTGTGTGCGTGAAAACTTTATAATTTATTAAGAATCTTTCAGAAGTAATATGCCATTATTTACAAATATAAGATTTAAACTAGCAGGCAGCATTTTATTGTCATACCATTTACTCATATCTGTTGAGTGTTAAGCAGTTTTGCTGGCATGTAATTTATTTTCATACATTATTAAACTTTATTCAAATACAACATTGATTATTTAGCTAGCTGTAAACCAGGCTTCACTTTTTTCTATCCTAAATTTATCTTTTCTCCTAAATAGTCATGCTTGAGGGGGCTGAGTAATTTCCAATATATTTGCAGTTGCACAGTAATACATACCACTTACAGATCTTCTGAATACTTTCTCTTTTGGCATGCCCATTGTTTATCAATTTTCTTATTTTTCTCTTACTGTATTAAATCTTAAAGACAAATATGCTTAATGTACAAGATGTGAAATGTTGTTACTGTGCAAACAAAAAGTAGTTTAGCTTAATTGCTGACGGTTAATCCATCTCAGACTCCAAGGCCAAGGTGAAAGAGCTTTAAAGTCTTACATGAAAACATGATAGATACTGTGTATCACCATAAATTAAACTGATGGATTTTATTTTCCCCAGATGATTGCCTTTTTTCTAGGCAAGAATACTGGAGTGGGTTGCCATGTACTACTGCACGTGATCTTCCCAACCCAGGAATTGAATCCTCATCTCTTCCATCTCCTGCGATGGCACACCACTGAATTGATCACACCCACTCATCATTTACTGAACAGTTACAACAAGCAACATTTTAAAGTGTATCCGTTTTAATGGTGGCAGTTGAAGAACTTTTTTGGTAATTTGTTTTTCTGTTTTGTTCTTCATAGAAACGCTCCAGAGGCCAAGTGCTGTTTGATAAAGTCTGTGAACATCTGAATTTGCTAGAAAAAGACTATTTTGGGCTTACATATCGAGATGCTGAAAACCAGAAGGTGAGTGGTTCAAAGCAATAGAGAACCTTCTGGCTTCAGCTGCCCTTCACTGCAAGAAAGTGAACTGAAATTGAATCGGTAGATCGTCTTCTCCACCCACCCCTCACACCCCTACACCTCACATTTACTGTCTGAGGCTCTAAATGCTGTTTATCACCTTATTTCTTCATGAAGGAAATTATCTACAACTTCCTTCAATCTTGAGTCTTTTGAAAACAGTAAGTCAATGTTTCTGCTCTTCATGCTTGAGTTCTTTATGCATCCAGAAAAGCATTTTATATAGTGCTTTGGGGAGGGTATGATAATATGTCAGTGGATTTGAGCCACTGAGAATCAAATACATTGATACACAGAAAACATGTTCACTGGATGCTGTCTTATTGTTAATTCATCTTATTGTGCTTTCATATTCTGGCTGCGTTACAATATGACATGGGTCTTGTCTAAGGTGTCCAGTCTGCCTCTGTAGACTCTCACAGCTGACGCAGCCTCTTTAGGCCTTTTCCTCACTTATCCTCTCAACCACCTGAAAAATGAGGAAGAAGAAATTGTCTCCTGAATGCTGGAAACTGAGCCACCACAATCGTGTTCATAAATGTTACTTGTTTGGTTGTCATTCTGTGAATCGTACTTAATCTTGACTGGATTCACTGGATGACGTCTTAACTTCATCATTAAATGCCTGAGTGTTCTGATAAAGAAAATCGTAAAGTCTCAAACAAGTGTTTGTTTGTTAGTAATGCATTTAAGAAGGTGCTTTAAAATCTATAATCACAGAAGTCACTACATGGGAAGCTGACCAGCTAGGAGCTCAGTGGAGTCACATTACACGTAGCCAACTCTATGTGTTTTCAGGTTCTGCATCTGCACATTCAACCAACAGAAGATCAAAAATATTTTTTTAGAAAATTCCAGAATGTTCCAAAAACAGAATTTTAATTTGCTGGTGTACCAACAGCTCTATCGCATTTCCATTGTATTAGGTGTTAGAAATAATGTAGAGATGACTTCAAGTATGTGAGGGGACTGAATAGGTTGTATACAGATACTGTGCTATTTCATATCAGGGACTTGAGCATCCCCAGATTTCGGTGTCATCTGAGGTCCTATGACCAATCCTCTGCAGTGACTGGGGGATGGCTGTATCTTCATTTTTTTCTCCTAATTTGTTTGAACATAGACTCCTTTTCTACTCTGTTTCTGTGCTAGCTTGAATCTCTGAAGGCACTTATAAAAGAATTTTGTCCAGCCTAAACCCTGCACATACACACATCTTCTCAAGAGACAAGAGCCTGGGCCCTCTCAGGATGAGTGAAGGCAACTGGACATATTAGGGGCAGGACCCCGCTGGAGGCCCTTCCGATAGCCATTCCCGGCTCCCTCCCAAATGCACTTAGCACATGTCTCTATGCACTCAACACGAAATCATTTCTGTTCTTTTCTGATTCATATTCAGACTCTCACTTCTTTTTCAGAACTGGTTGGATCCTGCTAAGGAAATTAAAAAACAGATTCGAAGTAAGTTCTTTTGGATTATTTTGTGTAGAAATGGGAGGGAGATTTTCAAACCGTGGGCTTATCTGAATTAGTACCTCATACCCACGTGGCTGGTGTGGATACAGTATTTTAAAGACAGATTAAGATCTCAAGTTTTATTTTTGGCAGATTTGTCTGGCTCAGATACCCATCACCCTTTATGAATTATTACAACCTGGGAATTAAATGACATGACTTTTGACCTAGTCCCTTGCCTGTACACGGATGTGAGATATGATTTAATCAAGTGGTACCCCCATTGACAATCATTTTAAAGTTCCAAATTTAATTATTAATGTTATATTATGCCTAACCAAAGTATGAAAGGCAAGCAGTCAAGCTAGAAGTAACAGTCATTTAATAACAAGTCAGACTGAATTTTACTATTTGATGATAGCTTCTTTCCTTAGCCTCTAAAGGCAAATTAAGAAATGCACATTTCACATTTCCTAATGGACAAAACAACTACAGGAGCAACACAGAAAGTTTAAAACGGGTAACTAATAAGTATTAGACAGGGTGCTAAATCTTAGTAGTAATTGAATGCTAATTAAAATGAGACTTTTTTTCACCTATTCAGTGAAAATGGCCCTGTAGCATAGGCAGTTGAGAATGAGGATTTTTTTTTTTAACCCTTTTCTATAGCTGTTGCTTTTTGCTATGGATAAATGGTAAAAGATATACTTTATAGTTTCAAATAACTAGTTAATTTTTTCAAGCAGTTCATTTTTTATCAATAAAACCTAGTTTAATTTTCTAGAGCAAAGATTTTAAAATTTTAATAATTCTCTGCACTGGCAATTTTGTACTAAATTGGGAGAAGGCAATGGCACCCCACCCCAGTACTCTTGCCTGGAAAATCCCATGGACAGAGAAGCCTGGTAGGCTGCAGTCCATGGGGTCGCTAAGAGTCGGACACGACTGAGGGACTTTACTTTCACTTTTCACTTTCATGCACTGGAGAAGGAAATGGCAACCCACTCCAGTATTCTTGCCTGGAGAATCCCAGGGACAGAGGAGCCTAGTGGGCTGCCGTCTATGGGATCGCACAGAGTCGGACACGACTGAGGCGACTTAGCAGCAGCAGCAGCAGCATAACCCTTTAAGAAGACACTTTTTGTCAGTATTTATTAGAATTTAAAAGGCACTTATTCTTTGACCCCTCATTTTACTTGTAGAAGTGTTATCAGTGTATGTGTTAGAGAGGAGTATGAACATATGTGTACCTGTAGGAAAGTTCATTGTAATACCATTGGCATAGCAGAAAGCTGTTTCAACTTAAATATCCATGTATAAGGAAATGATTAAATCGATCATGAAATAGCCATACCTTGAAATACTAGGTAGCTATTAAATAGAATGAGCTAGAATATAGTTTTAGCTCTCATTAGTGAGACCTTAAAGAAATAAATCATATTTGTTTAAACCAAATTATGTATAGGGACTTCCCTGGCAGTCCAGTAGCTAAGACTCCACGCTTCCGCTGCAGGGGGTGAGGGTTCAGAGAACTAAGACTCCAACGTGCGGTGCGGTACGGTGCAGCCAGAGTTATGCATTTATATAGGTATGTGGATATTTGGGAAGAGCATGAATGTTATTAATAGTAAATACCCACCAGAAATGTCCCTGCAGGGTAAGAGGTTGAGAAACAACTAATTTTTTCTTTAACCCTTTTCTGTAGCTGTTGCTTTTTACTATGGATAAATGATAAAAGGTAGATATACTTTATAATTTCAAATAACTAGTTAATTTTTTCAAGCAGTTCATTTTTTTTTGTCCGTAAAATCTAGTTTAATTTTCCAGAGCAACTGATTCTATTTGGAGACAAAATTTAAGATGAGTTTATTAATAAGAACATCATTTCCATCGAAGTTTTCAACAGTTCACTATTAAAAGAGAAACGAATCTTTCTAGCGCCTTTGACTGTGCTGAGACCTCCAAATACCCTATGTACAAATAAAAAGTAATTAGTAGTAAGCAGTTTGAAATGGTTTAATGCTAGGTACTATCTCAAAATAGTGAATTTTTCCTTAGATAGTAGAGTGCCTGATGAATTATTTGTACAATGAAAACATCTTTACCATATTTTTGAGAGGAATTTGGTGTCATCACTAACAAGAAACTTGATAATGAAGTAGTTTGATAGAAATAAATTGGGATTGAAACCAGGGAAAGCTACAGGTATGATAAGTAGGTAAAAACACACCTTTCTCTAGAGAGAGGTCCAGTAAAAACTTTAAGACAATGAATATGTTCTGAGAACCTTTTTATGGAGTTATTAAAAGCAGATGTGCTGAAATATATCTTAGCATTTTGTGTGCTTTATTTAAGTTCTTTATAGTCACCTAATTAATAAAATACTATTTCATACTTGGGTGATTTATAGTCACAAAGCACTTTGAAAATGTATTAAATGTTTAAGGATAAATCATAGTACTGTTGCAGGAAAGGCTGTAGGTATCAACAGGTAGTTTTTTTGCTGTTAATGGAATTCTTTTTTTCTCTCTCTCTTTATTTCCCATTTATCCTTTCTCTTACCTTTCTTTCTAAGAGACAAGCTAAAGGGACAATCAGACATGAGATTTAAAGGAAATTTTCCTCATGTAGATTAGTGTTTGTGACAGCAACATAAAACCAAGAGATAATCGTGCAGACAAAGGAGGCACAGAAAATTGGGATTTTTTGGAAATGGAATTTG
Organism: Tragelaphus eurycerus; assembly: GCA_935064755.1. Classification (NCBI taxonomy): domain Eukaryota; kingdom Metazoa; phylum Chordata; class Mammalia; order Artiodactyla; family Bovidae; genus Tragelaphus; species Tragelaphus eurycerus. Next base: position 24,890,258 of record CAKXYN010000023.1, read on the forward strand.
GTGTTTTTATCTATATTTCTCATTGTTTCCTATGTACTAAATACCTTCTTTCCACCAAAGTTCCATTCTGTTAGTATCAAGGCAGAAAAGTATTATCAGACCTCATGTAATTATTGTACAACACCTTCTCTTCTAAACACACATAATAAAAGGATATTTCCATTATTTTTATGTTGTAGCCCCACAGTAGTTCTCTAGCATGAGATTTTCAAGACAATGGCAATCTAGCTGATAGAGATTTTAAATCACAAATTTATGAGAAATAGAAAATTCTGAGCCTGTAGAGTTTGTGCTTATAAAAAAATTCTTATTCCAGTCATCTTTTATGCCTAACAGATCTAAAATTTCTGAATCTACTATCTTAGGATATAGTGTATTTACAATATAGTGATTTCATGATATAGAATATATGATAATCATTTATGCTATAAACATAGTATATTTAGACATTTTAAGATTTGGCAGGCATAGAAGACTAAAGTTAGAATTTTTGCATAATAATGAATTCTCTTTAGTTTCACAGTTTTCTAATTATCATAAATTTGTAATTTAAAAGCCTATATCAGTGTTATAGAATGTCATTTTTATGCATTGAGACTCCTCCAATTGTGAAGTCTCTAACCAGAGTCATCATCTGAGCAGATTCAGGCTCACAGGCCTATTTATGGCATAACCATAGCTTCTCAGTGATTTGTTGCTACCAAACTCTCTATGGGGATATATATTTCAGTTTAAATCTGCCTTGCATATTAATTTCAAATTTTATGCCTCATTTCACTGGATTTTTTTCCCCTTGATTATGGTATAGATTATATTTTCTTTAAGCTTTCCCACTTTTCAAAATAATGTCCTATGGGACCTCATTGTCATTTGAGTTATAGTCTTCAGTTCAGTTCAGTTGCTCAGTTTTGTCTGACTCTTTGAGAACCCACAGACTGCAGCATGCCAGGCTTGCCTGTCCATCACCAACTCCCAGAGCTTGCTCAAACTCATGTCCATCGAGTCAGGGATGCCATCCAACCATCTCATCCTCTGTCACCCTCTTCTCCTCCTGCCTTCAATCTTTCCCAGCATCAGGGTCTTTTCCAATGAGTCATTTCTTCACATCAGATGGCCAAAGTATTGGAGCTTCAGCTTCAGCATCAGTCCTTCCAATGAATTCCTTAGGATTAGTGATTTTCAAAGTGTGGTCCCAAGACCAACTGTATGAGAACCATAAGGGCGTTTATTGAAATCATAAGTTCCTTGGCTGTGTTGCAAATCTCCAGAATAAAAACCTCTGAGTGTGGAACTTGTTGTTCTTCAGTCACTAAGCTGTGTCTGACTCTTTGCAACCCCGTGGACTACAGCATGCCAGGCTCCTCTGTCCTTTACCATCTCCCAAAGTTTGCCCAAATTCATGTCCATTGAGTCAGTGATGCTATCTAACCATCTCTTCCTCTGCCACCCTCTTCTCCTGCTGCCCTCAATCTTTCCCAGCATCTGGGTCTTTTCCAGTGAGTCAGCTCTTTGCATAAGGTGGCCAGAGTATTGGAACTTCAATTTCAACATCAGTCCTTCTAGTGAATATTCAGGGTTGATTTCCTTTAGGATGGACTGGTTTGATCTCCTTGTGGAGATCAGAGCTATGGAGTGGAGTAGAGTGGAGCCTGGGGATTGGCATTTTTACCAGGCCCCTCAGATGCTTCTCAGGCCCACAGTCCTTTGAAACTCACTTTCCTGTAATGAGGATCTTTGCATTAAAATATCTTTCTTCTGTTTTTATTACCTCTTAGTTTCCAACTTAGAGTGTTTACCCTGAATTTATTATGAGTTTGTTTAATTACATTGCTAAACGATTCATTGGATTCACTTTGAAGTGGATGAAAATTATAAAAGAGCAATAAATCCATTTCCCATAACTAATCCATTAGCTTTCATTCCAGTTGCTTGGGGATGAGCCAGCTCCCATTGTAAACTTCACTGTTGGCAAGTGTTCTGTTTTAGCAGGAAGTGAACAGGGATCAATAAGAGAGTAAAATCAAACCAGATTATTTTTAGAATAACAGGAGGACTTTTTTGAGAACAGGGGGAAAAATAATCACTAAGAGTATATTTGATTGACAGATATGTTATGACTTGTAACTCTTAGAGCCGGTGTATTGGGAATATTTTCTGGGTGGTTTAGAAATGACATGAAACACCCAGTAATACCTGGTCCCATGCTAAGTCCTTTGAAGTCAACTTAAGAGGGATCCCTGCCAGGTGGAAGCCTAAATGTAATATGAGTAATAATGTCAAGAACAAACCAGAATTAATAAATGGACCATGCCGTTGATGACAGAAGCACAGGTAACCTATGCAGCCTGAGCGTGTGCTACGCAAGCAAGAGAATAGTGCCAAGGCTAGAGCTGGTGTGTACTTATCACGCTGGCACTTTTCTTGTGAATATTTGGGAAAAACTATGGGAAAGAATGGAGCTTCCGGGAGTCATGGAATGAGAAGGCAAGGTGGGGTGTGTTAGAAGTCTAGGAAAGAGCGTCCCTGGTGGCTCAGTGATAAAGAATCTGCCTGCCGATGCAGGGGTCATGGCTTCAATCCCTGGCCTGGGAAGATCCCACATGCTGAGGAACAGCTAAGCCCCTGCGCCACCCCTCCTGAGCCCGTGCACCCCAACTGGAGAGTAGCTCCAGCTCGACACAACTGGAGAAGGCCCACGTGCAGCAGCAAAGACCCAGAGCAGTCATAAAGAGAGAAAGTCTAGGAAAGTGTTTGAAGCATAAGGGTGGGACTGCAAGGACAGGAATCACAGAGCGAAAGGAAGAGTGTGGCTCAGAGGAAAGGCCTCCAGCACCAAGGCTGGGAGGGCTATTAGAACCAGCAGGCCCTCGCAGTGTGCTTACTGGGTGCAGAGAACAGATGGAAACAGTTCCCAGCCAGGAGCACCCAGGCCTCAGTAATGTGCCACGTTAAAAGTTCAAGTGGAAAGTGCAAGATGAAAATATGTGACAGGGTGACCACAGAGAGAGTAAATGTAGAAAAATAAATGTGTTTTTTTCCCACATTTAAAGTAATAAATCTGGTTAAGTGTATATAAGTAGTGAAAGTGTTAAGTCGCTCAGTTGTGTCCGACTCTCTAAGACCGCATGGACTGTGACCCGCCAGGCTCCTCTGTCTGTGGAATTCTCCAGGCAAGAATCCTAGAGTCGGTAGCCATGCCTTTCTCCAGGGGATCTTCCTGACCCAGGGATTGAACCTGGGTCTCCCACATTGCAGGTGGATTCTTTACCTTCTGAGCCAGAGAGCATGAATCAAACGCAGAGCTCAGGGAGGCTTGTGATGTCTCACATATGTGTGTAGGCCGGCACGAGAGCAGGTACCCGTGAGCTGATGTCTGGTTGACTTGCTTCCCCACTGGAGAGGCCAGAGGAGATGCTAGAGGAAGAGGGATGGCAGCGTGCAGTGAGGACCCATCCTGATCAGGGGGATGATGAGGAGGGGTGGGTTTGGGAATGCACAGAAAATACCCCCAGTGTCTCTTTAATCAGAAATTTCCCCAAGTAAGAAGAGAGCTTTCCGAATGACCCATAGAGCAGATCATCCCTTAATATGACAGCAGACCTTTCCTGTAAAATAAAAATATTTTAAATAGTCCCTTGACATGTATTATTAGAGGATTTGACCTGTAGAAACAAAACAGACAAGACAAGGGAAATGGGGTTATCTCTGCAGTGTTGGTATGTGAGCTCCCCACAACTTGAGAGGATAGATCCGGCCAGCTCCAGTCTTGTCCAATTGAGGCCTTTCTGTACCGTTTACTATTTTTCCCTCTTCCCAAAACTTACCTTCATCCCTGAGAAAGGGAGCAAATTTAGTCAATTTCCTTGCTGGTTAGAAGCTCCAGTAAAGAATTTAATGGGGAAGATTAGAGATTGAATGAAGTTGCCGCATTACCTGCAGATTTCACTGAACAGAAAAGTCACCATTTTCCAGGGATGATTCAGAGTTGCCAGCGAGTTAGTGCCTAAAGTTAGGATAGCTCTAGCTATCAGTTAGTATAAGTACAAAGGGATTGTCTGCAATTTTGTTATAAATTTTTTCTCCTCTCCATAGGTGGTGCTTGGCACTTTTCGTTTAATGTGAAATTTTACCCACCAGACCCTGCCCAGCTCTCTGAGGATATCACCAGGTATTTGAAAGTTGGCTGTGAAAAAGGCAGTCATGTTGGGGGCTGTGCTTCTCTTAATTCCGGGGAAGGGAGCAGGCTTACACCTGGTGAGCCTCTTAGTCGACCGTGCCCAAAGGGCAAACAAAAGACTGCTGAATGGGAGCAAACATCTGATAAGAAGATTTGCCGAATGGTATCTGTTCACAGTTGAATCTTTGGTGTTAAGCTGATACTTCCTACTGCCTGACCCTGGTGGGAAAACACACGGAATTGAGATGCTGTCATCCTCCCACTACAGTCAAATTGGATGGGATTCAGCCTGAAATAATATGGCAACTCCTGGTGCTCCTGCTTTAAAACTTGGAAATGTGTCTTCAGATGCGTATGCCTTTGTATATAACCAGTCTGATACGTTGGTGGCTGTTTTGTGTATTTGTGTCTGTGTACACACAGGCATGCACACACACACACAAATACACATAAACACATGCACATTTAAGAGTTTACCTTCCATGCCTTCTGTATGCGAGGAAAATGATTCATTTGTTTTGGGGAAAGAACGTTACAAAAGGAATATCAGTCTGGCCCGGTGGCTGAGCTTTGAGCGTAAGGAAGAATCTCTTTATGAAGTGATCCTGGGTTTGCTGCGTGTCTTTTTAGGCCTCTTCGAGTGCTTTCTGCTTTGGAATCCCAGGTCTTCTCACTGTGTTTTGTCGTAAGTTTATAAGCAGAGTGATAATGCACAGTGTGGCTGTACAGCCTTCTTGGCAAGCTTTTCAGGAAAGAGAAGTTACTCGAAAGTTTCAGTCACTTGCTGTGATGAAAAATAATTCCAATAGACGTGTCAGAAAAGAGGAAAAAGTAGTTCCAGAAGATTTCTTTTATATTTCCATTAAATCAAAGAACAGTTTATAATTTCTTATTTATATATACTTTGTAGTAATGTTGAGGGACCATTTAATTGTGGCTAATTTGTGCTTAGACACCCTGTGTATACTTGGATATGGAATCTAGTGCGTGATTCCTTTCTCCTCAGGTCGTGTTTGTTGTTGTTCAGTCACTAAGTCCTGTTGAACTCTTTGTGACCCCACGGATGGCAGCATGCCAGGCACCTCTGTCCTCTACTCTCTCCTGGAGCTTGCTTAAATTCATGTCCATTGAGTCAGTGATGCTGTCTAACTGACTAGAACCTGTGAAATTTGTAGAAATTTTTGTATCTAGGTTACACAGCATTTATATCATCAGCTTTTAAAGCCACATTGAGAGGGGACCTTAAGACTTAATCATAGCCCTCAGCTTCAGCAGTTTGTTTCTTATGTGAGACATGCAAGGTATATTTTATCATTTATACTCATATTCTTGGCCGTGAAGAGTATCATTATAATTCAACAGTGTTCCCATTGATGAATTGTGGAGTCTTCTCCAATTAGTATTGTATCCGTAACTCTTAGAAGCAAAATAACAGAAGATAAAAGTCAGCTATTAAGGGAGATATTTAATATTGGCAGAATTATACAGAACGTGTTCTGGATTCCCCCAATTTAAAATTGTTTACTTTTAGTGATGAGATTTTAAGTACAAATTCTTCAAAGTTAATCTTCGTAACAGTTGCAAGTTATCTTCATTTTATTTTTTATTATTATTTTTTTAAATTTTATTTTGCTTAACTTTACAATATTGGATTGCTTTTGCCATTCATCAAAATGAATCCGCCACAAGTATCTTTAACACAGGAGAAGGCATCCAAGAGACCCTCACTCCAGGACGTAGGAGGTGGCAAGCCATGCTTGTGCTGGCACAGCCACGGTTTATCTTGGTCCTACGGCAGGACCTTTCATCTAGATAGCAAAATGAGTCTTCCTTTAGGCTTTGGGGTCTCATTATATTTAAGAGTGCTGTTTTAATATTAGAATTGCCTTCCCCCTACCCACAGAGTTTGACCTTCAACCTTACCTTAATGTTAGAGGAACAGTCTGTAGGTTTCCTTTACCCAGATCATGAATGCATCTGTGTTTGATGACAAATATCGAGTTGGCACTAGATGCCCTTAAACCTTCCAAGTATATCTTCCCTTGGTATGGAGATGCAAATAGAGATGCTGGACAGAGTGTCCCAGCGGGTCATTGCGCGGGAAGAAGTTGCCTGCTACCCGCCTGGGACTGTGCGGGCTCCTTTCCAGTCTCCTAACTCTGACTTTCCGCCTGCCCCCTGGCCCCCGGAAGGTACTACCTCTGCTTGCAGCTACGTGACGACATCGTGTCCGGCAGGCTGCCCTGCTCCTTTGTCACGCTGGCCCTGCTGGGCTCCTACACTGTCCAGTCGGAACTGGGCGACTACGACCCGGACGAGTGTGGCAGCGACTACATCAGCGAGTTCCGCTTCGCCCCAAACCACACGAAAGAACTGGAAGACAAGGTCATCGAGCTGCACAAGAGCCACAGGTGAGCGGCAGGGGCCCCGAGAGCATCCTGTCTGAGCTGTGCTCAGTGGGTGGGCGTCCCCTGCACCGCCTGCTTCTCCTGGGACCTCCAGGTTAATGCCTTGAGGATGGGACACAGCGGAATGAGGTTCTGGGTCTGATACATTCTGGGTGGTTGGTCGTTCTGCTCCCACTTGGGATGTCCTTGTGCTGTTTCAGCTAAAAGTCATTTTTCTGATATTCTCCCCGGCACCCTACCTCCCTTAGAGCACAAATCAGTGTCTCTGTGGGAACTTGCACGTGAGCTAAGTGGGAAATATTACAGCCCCACCAGGTTCCCTGGTGGCTCAGACAGTAAAGAATCTGTTTGCAATGAGGGAGACCCAGGTTCAATCCCTGGGTCAGGAAGATCCCCTGGAGAAGGAAATGGCAACCCACTCTGGTATTCTTGCCTAGAGAATTCCATGAACAGAGGAGCCTGGTGGGCTGCAGTCCATGGGATCACAAAGAGTTGGACACGACTGAGCAACTAACACTATCTTTCACCAGGTTTATTAAAAAAAAAAAAAAAAAACAGTGTTGTAATTAATACTTTTCATTTCTTATCAGAGGAATGACGCCAGCAGAAGCAGAGATGCATTTTTTGGAAAACGCCAAAAAACTCTCCATGTATGGGGTCGATTTACACCATGCCAAGGTATACACTTTAACACTCCAGACTTTCTGATTTCATGGAAGTGTGTACAAGGCCCAGTCGTCACAAATGTTGTGTGCTAAGTTGCTATGTATACCCTTGTTCTGGACGTCCACCAGGCAGTCAGTACATTCTTGTTAAATTTTTAAAACTGTCTATAAAGTTTGGGCTTCCCTGGTGGCTCAAATGGTAAAGAATCTTCCTGCAATGTGGAAGACCTGGGTTCGATCCCTGGGTTGGGAAGATCCCCTGGAGAAGGGAATGGCAACCCATTCCAGTATTCTTGCCTGGAGAATTCCATGGACAGAGGCTACAGTCTGTGGAATCACAGAGTCGGACACGACTGAGCTACTAACACTTTTACTTTCGTAAGGTTTAGATTCTGTGACAAAGAATCAGTGCTTTGAAATAAGAGGATTATTTTGGAGTTCAAGTAAGGTTAGCCAGCCAGGCTAAGTCGCTGGGTGAGTTGTTGAGGCTCTATCTTGATTCCAGGGTCTTGGGAAGAGAGAAGTTGGGGTTGAAAAGTAGGCAGGTTAAGGCTGGGGAGAAAGTACTAGCTGCTTTTACTCACTGTCGCACTTTTCCTGGAATCTTTGTATTTTTCAACAGTGAGAGAGTAAGCATTGGAATGTTAGTCTGTTATCTAACAGCTATGAATAGAAGTGCCGTGGAAGCAGAGGCTTTCCTGAAATCTTGTATTATCAAAGCATAGATGTGTTAGGCTCTTGGAGATGGATTCTGGTCCTTTGGCAGTATTGAAGAGATCCATGCTTGAAATTGAGGGGCAGCTGCTTCTGACTTGGACTGATCTAATGACATCCTTCTGGGTAGGGACATGCCTTGACTTCTGGTGCACAGAGTGGTATGGTCTCATGGTCCAGACTTCACAAGAGCATGCACATAACAGGCTGCCAGGCAAGCGAGCGTCTTATACAGTCAAGTTTGGAGCCAGTAAGTGAAGAGGGTTTTGGCAGGCTCTGTTCAGGCAAACATCTCAACAACACTGGGGACCCCTGGGAGGGGAAATACATGATCTGTACTTTCTGTTGGTGCTGCATTTGGAAAGCTGATGGGTTTAGGATGAGTTTGGACAAGATAATAGTGAGGAACAAATGAGCGCTGTTCTGACTGGGTTTGTCTGTGGATCATTTGTACATCACTCAGGATGAGCAACTTCTGAGGCCCAAAAGCCCCAACACGAGCAGGATCTCTGAGACTTGGCTGGGGCGTCACCGGGAGATGCTGGTCCAGCAGAGCCAAGAGCGCTGACATTTGTGTGTAATTACAACAGCAGGTGTAGCTCTGTTTACTTGCCAGCTAATTATTACAGGTTTTCACTTACTTGGCACTCAGATCACATAGCGTTTTATAGTTTTATGTCAGCTATAAGGTAGGATAAGGAATTAAAGACAATAAGGACACACACTAAGATTGTTTTTCTCAGCGTTTTTCCCTGCATGGCCTAAAGATAAAGAAACAAGACAAAAATGAAGGTAGCTTGGAAATTGGAGTGAACCAAAAGCTATTTTTGATACACACAATGACTCACTCACTACCCAGGGAGAATAAATAAATGAAAGATGAGGGCCTCTGTTTAGGAGAAGGGCAGCTCAGGCTGTGTCACTGTTCCTATCGGAAAAACGAAGCCACTTAACACGGCTGTAATGACTAAATTAAAATAGATAGCTGGTTTTTCATTTGATAATGTGATTTGAAATTAGGCCAGTTAAAAAAGAAAGAAAATTAAGGAAGTGGCAGTGCTGCCTGTGATAGGGTTTCATCTGAATGCTAAGTATAACAAACGATATGGTTATGGACTTCATTTTCTGCTGCAACTGCCCTCCATCATTTCAAGGAGGAAATTTACCAAATTACATAGCTAATTTCGGGTTATAAGTGGGATGCTTCTCTTCTGTGGATGGTATCGAAAGGCCCTGAGTTTTAACACCTAGTTAGAAATTCTGAACTGTGATCTTGGACTCAACAGCTCTCAATGAAGAATAAATAACCTACATTAGGTGAGGTCCCTTGTTTTGGAAAAACCTGTTCTTAATGCTTTTTTTTTTTTCCTAAAGAAGACTGTCTCTGCTTGTTGGTCGTTTAACATCACTCTGAATAGGCTCTGTCAGAGGCATTTATTTCATACAAGATTCGGAAATGTAGATATAAATCCATATTGGATATCCTGTGGACCAAGAGATAATAAGGGATGGGGAAGTTGGAACAGTGCTTTTAGGTTGAGGGATAGTAGATTTGTTTATTTTAATGGGGACAGGCTGAGACTGTCCAGGTCTTCGTCAATGCTTCCTGCTAAACACATGTCCCCAGACACATGGTTATAGCTTTCAATACAGTTTGTCAAGTTACTGCCTAGATGCTATGGGCTGCAGCAGAAACCTAGACATCAAAGTGAAAGTGAAAGTCGCTCAATCGTGTCTGACTCTTTGCAACCCCATGGACTATACAGTCCACGGAATTCTCCAGGCCAGAATACTGGAGTGGGTAGCCTTTCCCTTCTCCAGGGGATCTTCCCAGCCCAGGGATCAAACCCAGGTCTCCCACATTGCAGGTAGATTCTAACCAGCTGAGCCACAAGGGAAGCCCCTAGATAGATATCAAAAGTATCCTTTTTTTAACCAACAAGAACCTATTATATAGCACATGGAACTCTGTTCAATGTTATGTGGCAGCCTGGATGAGGGGTGGGGTTTAGGGGAGAATAGATACATGTATATGTATGGCTGAGTCTCTTCCCGCTTCACGTGAAACTATCACAGCATTATTAATTGGCTTTACCCCAAAACAAAAAGTTCAAAAGAAAAAAATAATCATACATTTTTTGGTTGCTGTGTCTTTAATGAAATGGAAACATTCATCCAGTTTTAAGCCCTGCTTATTCCTGACATTTGCTTTTTCTTCCAACCCATCCATAGTAGCTTAACATGTGCTAGGCAGGTGCCGTGCTGAGCATACAGGTCACTGAGATAAACAGAGTAGGTTCTCCACCAGCCTGGGTCAGGGGAAGGAGGAGGAGGAGGAAGGGGAGATTGGGGCGGCACATTTGCCCGGGGTGTGCCGGCCGCAGTAATGATATGGGGCCACAGGAGAAGTGAGTGTGTGTTGAAGGCCCCATGAATAGTTTCCCACCTTCTCATGGTTCAAAGACACTCATGAGTGATGTAAAACATAATAATAGAAGAGGTTGTAAATGTCCAAAGGCGTGTTTCATACTAGTTCTTTATCACAAAGACCATGACTCAGGAGACCTTATTCCAGCAGCCCTGCTCATGTACACACGTCTGCTTGAGGCCTGAGGGGTCACCTGGGTGGTCCCGAGAGCAGATCATCTGGATCTAAGCATCCACCCGCTACGTCCAGGGTCAGGTGACAGCTCTGTAAATTGCTCTTACAGTTACAGCCCTTGATAAATGGTGGGTGGTCTCCGGTCTCTGAATTCCCCTGAAATCTGATTACGTCGTCATATCCTGCTGTCAGTTCCTTCCACCTCTCTAGAGTCAGGTCGTGTCTAATGGAGCAATACGTTTCCAAGGAGAAATGTTTCATCTTAAGTCAACTAGATTGTATGTGTAACCTCACCATGCCGAGCGAGGGACCAGAATACTTATTTTTGACTCTGGAAATGTTCCTCCTGTGCTTTGTACTGGTGAGACTTAGGACGTCAGTCCACCCACCCCCATATGGATGAGTCAGAAGCCCCTGTTTGGATTCTTTTGTGTCTCTCTCCTCACTTTGCTGGGGCTGCAGTGACTCAAAGTGAGACAGCCCTGACAATGACATGTCCCCAGACCTCAGCTTTGCCTCTCCATGACCCTGTTTTCCAGAGAAGGCAATGGCACCCCACTCCAGTACTCTTGCCTGGAAAATCCCATGGACGGAGGAGCCTGGTAGGCTGCAGTCCATGGGCTCGAAAAGAGTCAGACCACGACTGAAGTGACTTAGCAGCATTAGCCGCAGCAGCAGACCTGTTTTCCAACAACCAGTGAGAAACGGGTGGGGGGCTCTGCCTTCTGAACTTTGTCCTTAGCCCATGTAGGACACCACTGATACTCACTTTACCCTGATCTCACCCGAACACAACATTGAAGGGACACAAATAGGTCATGGGGCGTCTCCTGAGCTTCACATAACATCTCTGATGACCCCCGGGACCCCTCATCACACCTCCCTAGGAAATGACCTAAAGATGTAGGATGCAGGTAGCTAAAGCAAGTTGCAAATACAGCACGATCCCCCTTTTGTTTAAAAAAAAAAGAGGCCTAGGACTTCCCTGGTGGTCCAATGGTTAAGACTTCACCTTCCAATGCAGGGGATGTAGGTTCAATTCCTGCTCCGGAAGCTAAAATCCCCACATGCCTCGCAGAGAAAAGTAATAATGTAACAAATTCAATAAAATGCTTTAAAAACGATCTGCGTCAAAAAAATCTGTTAAGAACAAACCTATACATATATATTAAGTGCATCTATATTTTTTGTCTGGGAACCAAGTGATTAAGAGAGTACGACTGGGCGGTGAGTGTGTGTTGGGGGCCTGTTGAGTAGGAGGTGCACACTGTTAAAAAATTATTTTATATTCAAATTTTATAATGGTATATTAAAAAATCAAGGCTCTTTTTAAAGCAACAAACCCCAAAACACTCATAGGAAAGGATGGGGCCTGTCTGCTAATGTCCATATTAGTTAAGTACTGCCCCTGGAAACAGGCTGCCCATATTCAGCTGGGATGGGCAGCTAACCTATCTGTGCCTTGGTCTTCTTGTCTGTAAAGTAGGAATAGTAAGAGCAAGTAGCTCAGAACAATGCTAGTGAAGATTAGTAATGTGTGTACAGTGGTCGGGCCAGGCCTGGCACCCAGTGATGAGAACCCAGGCTCTGAACACCACTACGATTAACACACCTTCCCCTGGGTGACCTCCTCTATGTTCAGTGTGGACATCGTAAGTCCAAGATACCTGGGTGAATAAAGGCTCCACTAACAGATCTCCATAGCAATGAGTATCTTCATCACAAGGCTATTATTTAGTGGTAATGTGTTTTAAATGGCTGCAGTATTTTTCATACTTAAATCAGAGCTACAGGCAAGCCTTTTTATAGGTTCCAACCTGGAGGCTTAAATAGTGTACCCAGCCATAAAAGGAAATCGATGAGTTGCTCATCCTTCATTTTTTTTTAAATCTTTTCTTTTGTACTGGAGTACAGCCGATTAACAATGTTGATAGTTTCAGCTGAACAGCCAAATTTAAAGCAAAAGTTGCTCAGTTGTGTCCGACTCTTTGTGACCGCATGAACTATGCAGTCTGTGGAATTCTCCAGGCCAGAATACTGGAGTGAGTAGCCTTACCATTTTCCAGGGGATCTTCCCAACCCAGGGATCGAACCCAGGTCTCCTACATTGCAGGTGGATTCTTTACCAGCTAAGCCACCAGGGAAGCCCAAACAACCAAGGGATTCAGCAATACATAGACACATACTACATTTTAACTGTTTTTCTAGATGACCATTTTTCTAGATGCGTTATTATTTTTCTCTATGGCTTTGATATTCTAACTTTGTCTTCTAAAAGGTAGCATGTTTTTGAATCCAATTTAGGCCTCTGTTATCATTCACTGTTCTCTTTATTCTTGTGCCATGTATCACATGATGCAATTGTATTTAATTTATAATATACTTTGATACCTCATAAGCCTAGGACTCCTTTTTCACCATTCCTTGTTTCTTGCTGCTGTTTTTCAGGATTCTGAAGGAGTCGACATCATGTTAGGAGTGTGTGCAAGTGGTTTGTTGATATATCGTGACCGACTTCGCATCAACAGATTTGCCTGGCCAAAGGTTCTAAAAATTTCATACAAACGGAACAACTTTTACATTAAGATCCGGCCAGGAGAGGTAAGTAGATCCCAATTTGCATGTACGTTGGGAAGAAAGTTACTAAAGAACTGACAGAAAATTTTTCTAAATTGTTTTAGTGGAAATTTACCTGGTCAGCAGCTTTATTAGGATAACTTTGTGACTGTAGATAGTCAATAAAAGTATTTGATATAAATCTTTTAAGAAGAGTTCGAAAATGAAAATTCATAATCACATAGTTATTTGCACCCATGGACTCTATTTGTGCGTTACTGTATTGGCTCAGTGGTAATGAAGCCGCCTGTCAATGCAGAAGTGGGTTCTATCCTGGGTCAGGAAGATCCGCTGGAGAAGGAAATGGCAATCTCCTCCAGTATTCTTACCTAGGAAACCCTTTGTACAGAGGAGCCTGGTGGGCTACAGTCCATGGGGTCTCAAAGAGTCAGACGTGACTTAACGACTGAACTACAGCAACTCTATTTGTAAAATATTTAATAATAAAAAATAAGTTTGTCTATTTAATCCTAAACGAAGAGGGTTTAAGACTTTCCTGATAAGATTAATGAATGTGAAAGACAAAAAAATGATCAAACAGAACTTTAAATCCCCTGCTCACATGTTTGGAACTTGGCAGGACATAGTGAGTTAGAGCTAACTGCCTAAGAGAATTTATTGTAGGTTTGTCCAAAAAACAGTAGTGCATACAATCTTATCTTCCCTTTTTATTGTTTTGTTCTAATTTTTCCCCACTGCATATATTAATTGAATGATTTTTTTCCTTTTGCATATTTTAATGTAAAAGCAGAATTCATGAATAATGTTTTGTATTTTTTTTGTGCTGTGGTAGAAAAGAAACTTAGTTGCTAAACCTCTTTGTGAATAAAGAATAGATTTCTTCCCCATCTGTCCTGTTGTGCTATCTCTGCATCCTGTGTCTTTGTCCTCCAAATCTGATAGCATCCTAAAGGAAATAACATAGAGGTAGTGTGCTTCAAAGTATAAGAAAGATTAGAGCAAGCAAAACTGGGTGTAAATTATGCAAGTTCAGTAGCCTGATACATTTCTCCTCTTTTGTTTTTCAATCAGAGAGACTAATGAAAGAATCAGAATTGTTAACTAATCTTTGCTTCTTAGGCAGAAACATCCATGATTAACTTACAGCCTCCTAAGTGGTTCTGTATCTATTTCTTGCCAACATTGTACTTGTTCAGTCACTAAGTCATGTCGGACTCTTTGTGATCCCATGGACTGCAGCATACCAGGCTCCTCTGTCCTGCACTGTCTCTTGAAGTTTGCTCAAATTCATGTCCATTGATGCCATCATGTCCGGTGATGCCATCTAACGATCTTACCCTCTGCCACACCCTTTTGCCTTCAGTCTTTCCTAGCATCAGGGTCTTTTCCACATCAGATCAGATCAGGTCAGTCACTCAGTCATGTCCAACTCTTGGTGACCCCATGAATCTCAGCACACCAGGCCTCCCTGTCCATCACCAACTCCCGGAGGTCACTCAGACTCACATCCATCGAGTCAGGGATGCCATCCAGCCATCTCATCCTCTGTCGTCCCCTTCTCCTCCTGCCCCCAATCCCTCCCAGCATCAGAGTCTTTTTCCAATGAGTCAACTCTTCGCATGAGGTGGCCAAAGTACTGGAGTTTCAGCCTTAGCATCGTTCCTTCCAAAGAAATCCCAGGGCTGATCTCCTTCAGAATGGACTGGTTGGATCTCCTTGCAGTCCAAGGTCTTCTCCAACACCACAGTTCAAAAGCATCAATTCTTCGGCACTCAGCCTTCTTCACAGTCCAGCTCTCACATCCATACATGACCACAGGAAAAACCATAGCCTTGACTAGACAAACCTTTGTTGGCAAAGTAATGTTTCTGCTTTTGAATATGCTATCTAGGTTGGTCATAACTTTCCTTCCAAGGAGTAAGCGTCTTTTAATTTCATGGCTGCAGTCACCATCTGCAGTGATTTTGGAGCCCAGAAAAAGAAAGTCTGACACTGTTTCCACTGTTTCTATATCTATTTCCCATGAAGTGATGGGACCAGATGCCATGATCTTCGTTTTCTGAATGTTGAGCTTTAAGCCAACTCTTTCACTCTCCACTTTCACTTTCATCAAGAGGCTTTTTAGTTCCTCTTCACTTTCTGCCATAAGGGTGGTATCATCTGCATATCTGAGGTTATTGATATTTCTCCCAGCAATCTTCATTCCAACTTGTGTTTCTTCCAGTCCAGCATTTCTCATGATGTACTCTGCATATAAGTTAAATAAACAGGGTGACAATATACAGCCTTGATGGACTCCTTTTCCTATTTGGAACCAGTCTGTTGGTCCATGTCCAGTTCTAACTCTTGCTTCCTGACCTGCATACAGATTTCTCAAGAGGCAGATCAGGTGGTCTGGTATTGCCATCTCTTTCAGAATTTCCCACAGTTTATTGTGATCCACACAGTCAAAGGCTTTGGCATAGTCAAAAAAGCAGAAATCGATATTTTTCTGGAACTCTCTTGCTTTTTCCATGATCCAGCAGATGTTGGCAATTTGATCTCTGGTTCCTCTGCCTTTTCTAAAACCAGCTTGAACATCAGGAATTTCACAATTCACATATTGCTGAAGCCTAGCTTGGAGAATTTTGAGCATTACTTTACTAGCGTGTGAGATGAGTGCAATTGTGCGGTAGTTTGAGCATTCTTTAGCATTGCCTTTCTTTGGGATTGGAATGAAAACTGACCTTTTCCAGTCTTGTGGCCACTGCCGAGTTTTTCAAATTTGCTGGCATATTGAGTGCAGCACTTTCATAGCATCATCTTTCGAGATTTGAAATAGATCCACTGGAATTCCATCACCTCCACTTGCTTTGTTTGTAGTGATGCTTTCTAAGGCCCACTTGACTTCACATTCTAGGATGTCTGGCTCTAGGTCAGTGGTCACACCATCGTGATTATCTGGGTCGTGAAGATCTTTTTTGTACAGTTCTTCTGTGTATTCTTGCCACCTCTTCTTAATATCTTCTGCTTCTGTTTGGTCCATACCATTTCTGTCCTTTATCAAGCCCATCTTTGCATGAAATGTTCCTTTGGTATCTCTGATTTTCTTGAAGAGATCCCTAGTCTTTCCCATTCTGTTGTTTTCATCTATTTCTTTGCATTGATCGCTGAAGAAGGCTTTCTTATCTCTTCTTGCTATGCTTTGGAACTCTGCATTCAGATGCTTATATCTTTCCTTTTCTCCTTTGCTTTTCGCTTCTCTTCTTTTCACAGCTATTTGTAAGGCCTCCCCAGATAGCCATTTTACTTTTTTGCATTTCTTTTTCATGGGGATGGTCTTGATCCCTGTCTCCTGTACACTGTCACGAACCTCATTCCATAGTTCATCAGGCACTCTATCTATCAGATCTAGGCCCTTAAATCTATTTCTCACTTCCACTGTATACTCATAAGGTATTTGATTTAGGTCATACCTGAATGGTCTAGTGGTGTTCCCTACTTTCTTCAATTTAAGTCTGAATTTGGCAATAAGGAGTTCATGGTCTGAGCCACAGTCAGCTCCTGGTCTTGTTTTTGCTGACTGTATAGAGCTTCTCCATCTTTGGCTGCAAAGAATATAATCGATCTGATTTCGGTAGTAAATATCTGCTATTATCTTATAACAGATAATATACATGTCCAGTTTCTAATTAAAGTAGTTAATATAATGGAAGTAGTCCAGGCCCTGATTTCAGCTCATCTAGTCTCTACATTTTCTGATAGAGTATAGAATTACTACCTGTCTTCGAAATCAACTTGTCCACAGGTGGAAAATGCAATTTCAAGCATCACTATATGGAGTATAATGGTTATAATAGTCATAATACTATATTATATATTTGAAATTGCTGGTAGAATAGATCTTAGAAGTTCTCATCATAAGAAAACAAGATTGTAACTCTGTGCAGTGATGAATAATTAATTTGCCTCATATGGTAGTAATTTCACAAAATGTACAAACATCAAAACATTATGTTGTACATCCGAAGCTAATATAATGTTGTGTATCAGTTTCATTCTCAGAAGTTTAAAGAATCAGACTATAAAGCAGGCAATCATGTTTAATGTAAATATAGAGTCAAACTTGTATTTGAAGACTGAAATAATCTACAAGCTTTTCATACAAATACATGAAATTAAAGTCATTTTTTATATTTCCTTAAGACTGCATGTTATGACCAAGATATATTTGATTTATGGAGCATTTATTAAGTGAGCATCTATTTATTGCCAAGAACTGTGTTGGGCCAGCTTCCCAAGTGGTGCTAGTGGCAAAGAACATGCCTGCCAATGCAGGAGACTCTGGTTTGATCCCTGGGTCAGGAAGATCCCCTGGAAGAGAGCATGGCAACCCACTCTAGTATCTTTCCTGGAGCATCCCTTGGACAGAGGAGCCTGGTGGGCTACATTCCTAAGGGTTGCAAAGAGTCAGACACTACTGAAGCGTGAATATTCACAACCCTGAATATTCATTGGAAGGACTGATGGCTGCAGTTCATGGGGTCACAAAGAGTCGGACACGACTGAGCCACTGATCTGATCTGATCTGATCTGATGCTGAAGCTAAAGCTCCAATACTTTGGCCACCTGATGCGAAGAGCCAACTCGTGGGAAAAGACCCTGATGCTGGGAAAGATTGAGGGCAGGAGAAGAAGGGGACGACAGAGATGATTGTATGGCATCACCGACTCAATGGACTCGAGATTGAGCAAACTCTGGGAGATGGTGGAGGACAGGGAAACCTGGTGTGCTGCAGTCCACAGGGTCACAAAGAGTCGGACACAACTGAGTGACTGAACAACAACTTTGTTGGGCGTTGAGAATAGAAAGATAAATGTGACCTTGTTCCTCCTGTCCTGTAGGGAGTGTCTGTTCCACAGAGAAACAGACTGAGACAGTTGGAATCACAGAGTCATGATCCAAGTGTGATGATATTCCATAGATGAGGAGTGAGTGCAGTGAGGGGCCAGAAGGGGAAGTCTGAGCAGTGCATCCGGAGACCACCATGAGCCTTGGGAGCTTTAAACTGGGATGTGACATACTCGGTGGATATTTTGGGATGAGATTCAGCGACTTAGTAATGTGATGTGATGGGACCTAAACTAGGGCGGAGGCTGTGGGAATAGACTGGAAAGAGCACATTTGAGAGAGAGAGGTTTCAGAGGCAGAGGCCGTGGTCCTGCAGACAGGATGCAGGAAGGATCGAAGGAAGAGAGTCCAGGAAAATCAGAGGGCTTTGGGTTTGCATGAGCAAAGTTGATGGTGATGATATTATTAGATAAGAAAGAAAAGTGGGGAGAATTTCAAAAAAAAAAAAAAAGATTGACATTTCTTTGCAACAGAGTTTTGGGTGATGGTGATCCTTGCGTAGCAAGAAATAAAAGATTTGAAGAGTGTCATCAACTGTATAATACATTTTATTCAAGGCCTTAGACCTGGAAGGAATTACCAAAGAACAAGTAATTCTTGTTCAATGAGAACAAGCGGGGGAAAGACCCTAAAACAAAAATTATGAGTAGTGCCACTTTTTCTTGGCCTTTTTGGCTAAGATGAAGTGTAGTATAGGAGCTTCCCTGGAGGCTCAGTGGTAAAGAATCTGCCTGCTAATGCAGGAGATGCAAGAGACTTGGGTTCGATCCCTGGTGAGGAAGATCCCCTGGAGAAGGGCATGGCAACCCACTCTAGTACTCTTGCCTGGAGAATCCCATGGATAGAGAAGCCTGGTGGGCTACAGTCCATGGGGTTGCAAAGAATCAGACACAGCTGAACAACAGAGCGTGCACGCACATGCACGCGCACGCACACACACACACCACTTTTTAAGGGAGGGGTTGGCAGAAGAGGACTAGAGGCAGATGAAGAAAAGCATCCAGAGAAGAAAAGAATAGCCAGAAACAGTCATGGCTAATAAATAAGGATAATGAGATGCAATGAGTGTGGGTCACCAGCAGTACCAAATGGGGCAGAGGAGCCTCTCGGATGGGAACAGAGAAAAGTGGGTTGAACTTGACAGGCAGGTCCTGTCGTGACAGTAAGAGCTCAGAAAGGAGTGAAGACCTGGCAGGTGGCAGCCAGGTGAGAAGTGGGCTACAGAGGCTTCTCCTCCTGCCCTTCAGCCCTGACCCCAGCTCTGCAGAAACAAGCTCAGAGAACGTCCTCCCCACCCTCACTTTTTACAACCATGTTTATAGGCTGAGAAGAAAGAATGAGAAGGAATTACTGGTGACACAAAGGCTCCAAAGAAGTTGGAAGAAATGATTCCATAGCCCAGAGAAAGATAAGCATTCAGAAAGTGCCGGCCCTGTCTCATTCTTGTGCTGAGGAGACTCTTCCTGTAAAACCCCCACCCTCAGCACGGCAGTGTGTGGTCCTTCAGCAGAGCGTGTGGTCCGTGTGAGATGCAGGATGAACACGTGGAAGATGGTTTAGTCGGGGTCCCTGGTCCTCTGGTCTTTCGGTTCACTGGGTCCACTGGGTGGGGTGAGTTCCCCTGACCCACCCCATGACCATCAGAGGGAGGAAGAATTTGGGGAAAGCAACTGCATTTACAGTCACCCGTGATGTTCTCCTCATCTCCCCTGCCCAGTCCCTCTCAACGAACAAGGAAGAGAGGTCCAGCATGATGAAAGCTCACATGCCTTGCACAGGACCCCTCCCTTGGTTCTTTGCCACGTAATTTCCTTTTGCTGCTGATAATACCAGTAGTCTGGTGCGTTTCAGCTCTTTGGGGAAGGCTTTACTGTTTAAGATGATTGCCCTCTGGTGGCCTGATGGATCCTGTCTTCAGAAAATTTTTTAAAAATTATTGAGTATCTGCCATAATGATATGAAAATCTGTTACTCAGGAAATTAGCTATTTCACTTTGGAATGAGTATCATCTCAAGTCTACTTGCTGAAAAATATGAAAATACGTTCCCCCAATCCTTGATCTTATGCAGTTGGGTCTTCTCATCCCAAGGTTCTGCATCTATGGATGCAACCAATCATGGGTCAGAAATATTCAGGGGAAAAAATTCCAGAAAATTCTGAAAAGCTAAAAATTTTGAATTTGTTGCAACTATTTCCATAGCATTTTACATTGTACTTAAATTCTTCCCCTAGTATTTACATTGTGTTAGGCATTATAAGTAATCTAGAGATGATTTAAAGTCTGGGAGGGTTGTGTATGTTATATGCATATACTAGGTTATTCTATGTAAGAGACTTGAGCATCGATGGGTTTTGTTATGCAGGGCAGCCTGGAACCCATCCCCTTGGATCTTGAAGGACAAATGTAGATAGTGATGAGAGATGTTAGCATCTAACATGGTAATGCATGTTGTTGTTCAGTCACTCAGTCGTGTCTCTTTGAAAGCCCATGGACTGCAGCACACCAGGCTTCCCTGTCCTTTACCATCTCCCAGAGTTTGCTCAAACTCATGTCCATTGAGTCGGTGATGCCATCCAACCATCTCATCCTCTGTCACCCCTTGCTCCTCCTGCCCTCAATCTTTCCCACCATCAGGATCCTTTCCAATGAGTCATCTCCTCGCATCAGGTAGCCAGACTATTGGAGCTTCAGCTTCAGCATCAGTCCTTCCAATGAAGAAATAAAATCAGCAATATCTGATACCAAGTCATTGGATACATAGAATATATGCATATTTCTAGACCAGATACAAGGAGAGAATGTCATCCTGAGGCTGCTGTAGACTCTAAATGTTTTATTCATTTGTGTGTGTTCCAGCTGATGTCATGATGTCAGAGAGAAACCATGAAAATCAGGCTTAAAAGATCAGGACAAATTGGTCTCTGAAAGGAATACAAATTCTTTCCTTTTCTGCATTTAGTTTTCATAAGATTAATCCTTGTACATGCAACATTTACTACATGCATAATGTGGTTGTCTGTACCTGCAGTGTTTTGAGATTGCTATAAGAAGATGTTTTTTTAAATGAATGAATGTGTGTAGCATGAAATCTGTATATAGCAATTGATTTAGGAAGTAGAGAAAAATTTATGGGTGGTATTTTTATTTTGTATGTTATTTGCTTTCATGTTATTTATGACTCCAAACTTCACTCTGCTCTCCAACATTTTTTTTTTAATTTAGTTTGAACAATTTGAAAGCACCATCGGGTTTAAGCTGCCAAACCATCGAGCCGCCAAGCGTTTATGGAAAGTATGTGTAGAACACCATACATTTTTCAGGTGGGTGGACATCACTTTGGTTTTGTCCTAAGGAAGTCAGGTGATTGGAATCACCTTACTGAAAAAGAAAGGTGGTTAGAAAGAAGGATATGGCAGCAAAATTCTTTCTATACTTCAAGTTTGTTGCCATCGGATGGCTTGATAAATCCTAAAGATCTTCTGACTAAATTTGAAGGGTTTTCCTCCAACTGTCTTACAGCTACCTGTCTTATCACTCCCTTTATTATCTTTAGTGGCTTTCCGTATTTTTATAGGATGTCTATTTCAGATGGCCAATCCATTCCTTGCTATTTCAATAACTTTTCTATACCCTCAACTGTTCTGTTCACACACAGTAAAGCTGTCAGATTTGTGTCTACAAAATAACAAATTATCACTGTTCACTGATATCACCTACTTAGTTGCTCACTGGGTTTGGAGAACCACAGACCCTCCAGTTCCATGGGATGGTCAAGTTCACCTAATCCCGACTCCACCCCCGTAGCATGTCTACAGCATCTGTGTGAATTGACTTTTTTTCTTGCAAAATCAGGTTCATTGAATTGCAGGTTGGCTGTTAAACCTGTGGTGCACAGAGCACTTTTTACCTTTCAGAACAGAGTAAGAAATTAGCATTCTTGGGGCTTCCCTGGTGGCTAAGGGTTAAAGAATCCTCCTGCCGATGCCGGAGACACAATTTCGATCCCTGGTGCAGGAAGATCCCACTTACCACAGAGCACATGCGCCAAGCCCGTGCAGAACAGCTACTGAACCTGTGCTCTAGAAGCTGGTAACTGCAACTGCTGAAGCCCGGGGGCCCTAGAGCCCATAAGAAGCCACCACAACGAGAAGCCACGTACTGCAGCTAGAGAGTAGCCCCCGCTCCCCACAACTAGAGAAAAGCCCACACAGCAAGGATAACCCAGGACAGCCAAAATAAATAAAAATAAGTTCGCGTTCCTAATATTTAGCTTAATCATCTTTCCGATGTTTTTCCTTTAATCTTTGTAGACTGTTGTTACCAGAAGCGCCTCCAAAGAAGTTCCTCACCTTGGGTTCCAAGTTCCGGTACAGTGGCAGAACACAGGCCCAGACCAGAAGAGCCAGCGCGCTGATCGATCGTCCAGCCCCATACTTCGAGCGCTCGTCCAGCAAACGTTATACCATGTCCCGCAGCTTGGATGGAGGTAGGCGCCACTTGTAAGGTCTGCTAGTGGCTACCAAGTAGTGTGAGACCATCATGAGCCTTTGGTGGACATCGTTGCTCTGGGATAGTATGGAAGGAAAAGCACCTGTTGGTCTTTGGAAAATGTTAACTAACCCCTAACCTCAAAAAAGGAGAAGGCAATGGCACCCCACTCCAGTACTCTTGCCTGGAGAATCCCAGGGATGGGGAAGCCTGGTGGGCTGCCGTCTATGGGGTCACACAGAGGCAGACACGACTGAAGGGACTCAGCAATAGCAATAGCAACGTCAAAAAAGACTTTAGGGACTTCTGCTGGCAATCCAGTGGTTAAGATTTCATGCTTCCACACAGCAGGCATGGATTCTATCCCTAGTCAGGGAACTAAGTTCCCACATGCCACATGGCATGGGCAAAGAAAAAGGTGCCTTTGTGAGCCTGATGTCTGCTGTGCTTAGTCGCTCCGTCACGTCCAACTCTTTCTGACCCCAGGGACTGTAGTTCACCAGACTCCACTGTCCATGGGGATTCTCCAGGCAAGAATACTGGAGTGGGTTGGAGTGGATTGGATTGGAGTGGGTTGCCAATCCTATCTCCAGGGGAGTCTTCCCAACCCAGGCATCAAACCCAGGTCCCCCACGTTACAGGCGGGTTCTTTACCACCTGAGCTACCAGGGAAGCCATGGTAGATTTATGTAAAATCACACGAAAGAGTGGTACTTGGAGAATGAGGCAACTGTCATAAGCTGGCACCCTGAATTGGGAGAAGGATGCTCGTATTCTTCAATATAGGAATCACATACTTATACATCATTTGCTTCTCTCACCAGCAGATCTTAAATGATTATCGGGTTTATTTTAGATCATTTGGTTCAGAAAGAAAACTGCATTAAATGTATCTCTTGTTCCTTTAGAAATGTCAGCAGTGAAATGTGACTTTTATCTGTCAGTGAATAATAGCTTATAGGAAGGATGACATTCAAATAACAGTGAAGGGCTCCAAGTGACCTCCTCCTGGTTTATATTAATCACTCCAGCAGATGGCCTGGGAGGGTGGCTGTAAACGTTCTCCATCTTTAAGTCAGGTGTGTGAGTATGATGGGGAGAGAATCACTCAATCACTTAAGTAACATTTTTAAGGCATAAAAGGGAGTCTTTAGCAAGCTTCTGCGTCATGGGACAGTTATCTATGGCCATGTAGAGTTACACTGCTACTGCTAAGTCACTTCAGTCGTGTCTGACTCTGTGTGACCCCATAGACGGCAGCCCACCAGGCTCCCCCGTCCCTGGGATTCTCCAGGCAAGAACACTGGAATGGGTTGCCATTTCCTTCTCCAATGCGTGAAAGTGGAAAGTGAAAGTGAAGTCACTCAGTCGTGTCCGACTCTTAGTGACCCCACGGACTGCAGCCCACCAGGCTCTTCCATCCATGGGATTTTCCAGGCAAGAGTACTGGAGTAGGGTGCACAATGGTGTGCTTTTCTGCTCTAAGACATGGCAGCTAAAGTCAGAATATCTGTATCCTCAGAAGTGAGATCCACAGAGCAGAGGCTGAATATAATCGCTGTGCCACATATAGCGTTTTGTGTCAGAGAGTTGAGTATCCAGTTTTTGGTTGTCCTCGGAGGTCCTGGAACCATCCCCTCCAGACTCCATGGGATGACTGTGAGGCTTGACTTAGGCCCCAGGCCTCTGTCTCCTAACCCAGAGCTCCTGGATATGAGATGTGTTATAGGGACCTTGTCCTGGACACACACAAAGTGATGTTTCTAGCATGAGTATATGATTTTAATAATAAGCAAAAGCATAAATAGAATCAAAAGTTATTATTACGGATGCCTGGGATCACCTCCCCCTTGACCTCTGCCTTCAGCTCACTGTAGAGTCTCAGTCCTTCCTTCCCTTTTGCCAAGCCCTGATGTGGCTGTCGGGGTGACATACTCCCCGGATTTCTTGACTTCAAAGGCTCTATTGCATTGATGTTGTTAGAAATCCTGATTCTGACTGCAGGAGGAGATACAAATATGAATGAGGTGAGATAAAGAATCCTATAATGCTTTATCAGATATAGATATCTGTCCATGGAATTCTCCAGGCCAAAATACTAGAATGAGTAGCCTTTCCCTTCTCCAGGGGATCATCCCAACCCAGGGATCGAACTGGAGTCTCCTGCATTGCAGGCAGCTTCTTTACCAACTGAGCTATCAGGAAGCCCAACAACATGAAGTCATAATTTCTAACTCTTCATTCTTGGCTCCGTCCGCTGAAGGGGCTAAGAAGCCGTGAACAGTACTGAGCACACCAAGTGCCTATGTCGTACTTTCCCAGTGTCTCCCCTGCCCCCGCCACCATGTTCTGTGCTCGTGCTTGTGTGGATGTACAGAAAGTTAGGAAAATACATACCAAAGAGTTTGCAGTGACAGTGGAATAAGGAGGGTGGGCAGTGAGCAGTCTGAAGAAAAGAAGAGAAAGCCTCTGTAAATTGGCTTGCTGCCATGACCAAGAGCTCCTTTTGCAGTTTGCAGATTCTAATGACGTGAATGAAAACAATGCACATAAAATGAAAAAAGACTATTGTCCCCATGGAGTACTTCATAATAAGTTTATAGAAATTTTAAAGTTTATAGAGGGGGTCAAACCTGTGCTATTAGTGCTCTAAGTCCTATTAGTGAAGTGGGAAGAACGCTCACCTGGTGTAGATAAATCCAGACCTGTTCCCTGTACGGCAGTGGGTGAGTGGCTGACCATCTCCAGGCCCCAGGCACCATCTGTAAGGTGGCATCACGGCCACCTCTGGCAGGGTTGTCGCAAAGAGTGAATAAGACGCTGGTGAAAGCGGTCTTATTCCAGATGTGACCCTGAGACTCAGCAGGTATATTGAGAGTCATTCTTTAGGCTCTTGTGAGCGGGCCTAGGAAGGTCAGCTACCTTTCCCTACCTTCTACAAGAATGTTCCATTTTTAGAATCTCTGAGAACCAAGCTTTCAGGAAACACAGTTTACTGGGACTGTTCGAAGCTGAATTAAGT
The DNA here is from genome assembly GCA_935064755.1 of Tragelaphus eurycerus. NCBI lineage: Eukaryota > Metazoa > Chordata > Mammalia > Artiodactyla > Bovidae > Tragelaphus > Tragelaphus eurycerus. Next base: position 24,915,803 of record CAKXYN010000023.1, read on the forward strand.
GCTTTGAAAGTTCACATTCGCAGTGGCACCTTCTCTCCGTATCGTCTCATCTGCTCTTCTTTAAAGCATCTGTGTAAACTGGTGTGTGTTCTTTAAGTCAGTGTTGGAGGAGCTCATGTAGAATCCCAGCTTTTTCCCCTGAATGTCCTTCACGTGGTTCTGTGATGTGAACCCAAGGGGACACATTTGCTGTGAATGCTGTTTTCCTTGTGACCCTCTGTGCGATGGTGATTGCTAAGAAGACAGAAGCCAACTGTGAAACCAATGTACTAACTCCGTGCTGTCTCTCTCTCCCCCGCCCAAAAGTGATGCTAGTGTGTGTTGTCCCACTCTCTGGGGTCCTGCCGGTTCTCGTATGTTTTCTGTGCTGCTGCGTGGGGGACCATGGCTGCATGTTGGAATAGCTACTGCTTTTTGCAAGGTTGCATCTTCTATGAGAAAAGCCTAACAAGCCTTTTTAGGAAACTGTGTCTCATACAAGCTCTTTTGTCACTAGATTGAAATATAAAATATCTTAGTGAAGGTATTTTAGTGAAATGGTTTACTATTCAAAGGATTTCAGAGTTTTTTTCTTAACGTTTGTGTCTTAAACTCCCAAAAATATGAAAGCAGATTAAATTTTGCCTGTGATTTGATAAGTAACCTTTCTAAATTTTAGTAAATTTTATGGTATCTAAACCCTAAAAGAATGAGTAAACAAATTTCAAAAAATTTAATTAAATCAGGTATCTCTTTCACTAAGACATTTTAGCTGGGAGGAAAGGCTGGGTCTTACATTTCTTAAGTTTGCATGCTTTGCAGTTGCATGAGTTACGTTAGCAATGTTTGTCTTCCTTTCCCCAAATACCAGAGATGAATGAATGTGTGCACATCATGGCAGTCTTTTTAAAATGCAGTAAAAATTAAAACATTTCTGCACTTGAGTTGAGCAGAGTTGCCATCCGAATTGTATCATCCCTGCTGAGATGGCTACTTTTCAGTATAACTTAGGTAGCTTTTATATTGTAGGAGAGAGACTTTTCAACCACTAATAACAATAGTAGTAGTAGCAATAGTAAAAAACACTACAAAATAATTCAGTGCTCCTCAATGACTGGCACTTTCAAAGATGTGTTTAAAGTCAAGCGTAGTAGGGCAGTTGTCTGTCTGCTGTTAGCTGTGGAACTTGCCTCCAAGTGCTGCTGCCCAGCTGGTTAACTGTGGGTAAGAGGCTCAGCAGTCACTCAGTGCTCCCCTCTTTCCACTCACATCCACCCTCGCACACATCCTTACCAGAGAGCCTGCGAGTGGATGAACACTGTGCTGGTGGTTTCAAGAGATGAGCATTGAAATCACACTTAGACACAATTACAGGTGACAGAAATATGAAACTGCGGTGTTGCTTAGACTGAGAGTACCTGCAAGGCTGATGTGTCTTTTGAAGAGAAACCTGGTGCTTTACGGGGGGTTTTTTTTTTTTTTTTTTTTTTTTTTTCCTGTAATAGGACAATGGGTGGCATCCATCCTTCTTCTGACTTAACCATCTCAGACTTTATTTCTCCAATTGTATCTGCTTTTAGCGTCAGTGAATGAAAACCATGAAATATACATGAAGGATTCTGTGTCCGCTGCAGAGGTTGGTACTGGCCAGTACATCACCACAAAGGGCATGTCTCAGACCAACTTGATCACCACTGTGACTCCGGAGAAAAAGGCCGAGGAGGAGCGAGACGAGGAGGAGGACAGACGGAAAAAGGCCGAGGAAGCCACACCGGTCCCTGCCGTCCGGCACGAGGGAAAGGTACATCTCCCCACTGCCTCCCAGGGCTCCTGCAGATTCTAAAGAACTCCTGAATGGTGCTGAGAATGTGAAGCAGGAATGTGTACATAAGACTTGGGCTGACTCATAGCTCAGCGTTAGTCACATTCATACTATCAGTCTTTATTTCTTCTATCCACAGTTTTCCTCTGAAAGATCCCTTTCTTAACTTTTTGAAACTTCTTATTGAATGACTTAAGTGCTACGTAAGACTTTCAACAGCTGTCCTGTGTGTAGATCTTAAAAATACGTTTGGTGGCATATTAACCCATTTATTCGTGTTTGGGCTTACAATTCAGAATTGCCGCTAAAGCTGTTTTCTTTGTTTCTGGCCCCATTCTCCTACCCAAGGGCTGTGTATTTATCTAGATGTACAGTATTGACTTTGCCATACTCTTGACTGCAAGTAACTGAGTGACCACAGCTTGCATACTCATACACTGTTTTCTCTCTTAGTCTTTTGATTTTAACCTCATCATTAAAGTAGCCAGTGGATATATTTTGGAAAAGGGTTAAGGCAAACTTCACAGGGGAGACGGAGGGTGAACTTGGCAGTCATTTCTCCAGGGTACTTGATTTGCTGAATTCGGTCACTTCATTTCATCTGAAATTCAATTTATTTTTAAAAAATAACATTATGATTATTTCTGGAGCTCCAACACTACAAAGCAACTTTTTGAGAAAATGAAAGTCAAAAAACATCTAGATAGCATCCTTCTGGTTCCGGGTTATGTATCTTGCAGAGCAGCTCCCATAAAAGTCAAAAAATACAGTAGGAGGTTTATATGTATTAATCATGGAAACCCAGGAATGTACAGGGAGAAAGGAAACCACAGAATAAAAATACTGTGTAACTTAGAGGTGATGCTAAAATTGGGGTAAACTTGATTCAAAAGTGCTCTTTAGCAGGTGGGCTCTTCAGATGTAGAGGCTGGGGTGGGAATTTCCCCTGGGGCTCTGTAGAGAATACTTTTGGTAAGAACGTAACAATGACGTCTGAACAGGCAGATTGGCAAACGTATCATCATTCTGTTTATGATAGAACATCCCAGTAACCCAGTGCACAGCCCTTTTCTTAGGGTAAGATTAACTAATTTTCTAAGTCACTTCAGTTGTGTCCGACTCTATGCAACCCCAGAGACGGCAGCCCACCAGGCTCCCCTGTCCCTGGGATTCTCCAGGCAAGAACACTGGAGTGGGTTGCCATTTCTTTCTCCAACACATGAAAGTGAAAAGTGAAAGTGAAGTCGCTCAGTCGTGTCCGACCCTCAGTGACCCCATGGACTGCAGCCTACCAGGCTCCTCCATCCATGGGATTTTCCAGGCAGGAGTACTGGAGTGGGGTGCCATTGCCTTCTCCAAAGATTAACTAATTAGCCAAACTCAAAGACAGGACATAACAACAAGGAATCCTGGCTCACTTTAGCTGCGAAAATGTGCATTGTTCTGAATTTCGTTTTCACACACCTCCTTTTCAGTTAAGGCAGGTTTTAACTAGGTCTTAATCAGAAGATGATAATATACTTGAAAACCAGTGCGTCCCATGATTTCTGGAAGTTGCCCAGGCTAACACTCCACTTTCAGGGATGTGTAAATAATATGAAAGTATTAGTCGCAGTCATGTCCGACTCTTTGTGACTCCATGGACTGTAGCCCACCATGTTCCTCTGTCCATGGGATTTTCCAGGCAAGAATACTGGAGTGGGTTGATCTTCCCAATCCAGGGATCGAACCCAGGTCCCCTGCATGAGCAGGCAGATTCTTTATCTTCTGAGCCACCAGGGAAGCCGAATAAGATGAAGTGCGCTGTAAAAGTGAATGACTTGTCCTTTGCTCCTGAAATGATCCACTCCTACTTTATTGATTTTAAAAGATGAGGGATTTGTTTACGTGAGATGGAGCCCTAAGCCGGCGTCACTTGGTGCCGTTTGTGCCCCTGGAGAATGGAAAGACAGAGGAGACTGTGGCTGTGAGAGCCAGAGCGCCGTGACCCAGATGCCTTCTGAGAGGCTGGGGCCCAAAGCTCCTGCTGCAGTAACTGCATGCTGTCTCCCTCCCCCCACCCCCACCCCCGCCACCACAAAGCTGTTTTTAAAAACCACTCTTTAAAAAAAAAAATTAAAAACCCACTCTAATCAGCCGTGTAAAAGATTAAGCTGTAATTTCATTTTTCTCCATCTTCAAAAAGGAACACAGCACTCTTTTTATTTTTTTAACGAAAATGAAGGTGTGTTACTGAAAACAGTACTTAAACGACTGGTCCCTGATTCCTCTGAGAGCTTGTTTCCCCACTGATGATCACCGCAGGTGACGGGGCAGCCTTCTGAGGGCGGACGGCGGCTCTTAACTTTTGCATTATCCTCAGTTCAATGAGATTTGTGCAGGGTCTTGTGTAAGATACAATGTTTAACATCAAACGTGAGTATTAGGAAAAGACATTTGTCTGATATCAAAAAAGAGACACTTCTGCATTATAGTGGGTCCATGCTATTGTTTTATTTGTGCATTTGCTTACCCTCTGCCTCTGTATTTACCAAGTCAGGGTTGGATAACTGCCACAAAGCAAGCCGGGTAATGTCCATGCTATCAGGACACTAGGCAAAAACACACATGTGCATACACACATGCGCGTGCACACACACACACACAGTGGACATGCGGTCATCTTCAGGCTCCAGGTGACCTTGTCTTGAACTCATTTGGTGGCAGCAGCCTCTACACTGGACCCAGGTCCTGTCTGGCCTTTGCCTGCTTCTTCTCCTCTCACCCACCGCCCACCCCACCTCCTCGCTCAGCAGTCCCCCTCCACCTGCAGAGAAAGCTGGCTGTGGTCACAGAGACTGTGGCGCCAGGGAAGGTGTGAAGAGCCTCACATGCCCACAGAACCCTGCACAGCCCTCCCTGGGAGCAAGCTCATGGTGATGCTGGCCTAGATCTTCCTCTTAAGGACTCAAACCAGGCAGATGAAGCATACCACTCCACTGCTAAGAAAATGCAGAAGACTGGGAAATTGTGTCTTTCTATTACTTATGGATCACACATAATACAAAGTAAACACTGATAAACCACATCACAAGAAAACACAGTCTTTTTGGCTAGTTAGCTTATTGAAAGCACTTCTTCAAGCTCCTCCAGGTACACCATGGGTAAACGGAGCCGGAAGAGGAGTTTTCAGAAGAGCCTCGGTTCTTCACGGAGACTTTGTGTTCCTACTGTGTTCACTATGGATTTCCCTGATGGGAACTGCTTACAGATAGGAATGGGGCCAGAAACTTCTTGATTTGGAAACCCACCTTGTTTTGGCTATCATTGACTAACCAAGGAAAGGTGATGCTGGAGATTTTGCTTTAAATGACTGCAAATTGGATTCACTGTGATTTGAATCCAGATGAACCCTCATGACAGATCTGGTAGCCGGGTATCAGGAGAAGTTATTGAAAGTCTTGGTTTTAAGTTATCAGAGTTATATTTTCTCTCAGCATCCTAACCATTCATGGAGTTGTTGGTCTAAACACAAGTTTTGAATCATATGAAACATGTAGATATTGAGATTTCCCACAGGTATCTTCCCCTCCAACCTTTTTTTAAAGCCTACCCTATGTTTGGCTTGAGGGTCTAATGGGGAAAACGATCGCCCTTTGTGGGAGCGTTGGCATGCACTTTGAATGCTTTAAGATTCATGAACGACCCCAGTGCTGAAATTCTTGTTTTGACGATTTTATATCGGTTCCCATAAGAAAATTAACTAATTGCAGTTTTCTTTTTGTCCTTTTGCACCTCTGTTCACTGCTTTCTGTCTCTCTTGCTGTCCCTCACATCAGTCACCTGGGCTTGGCACCGACTCATGCCCCCCACTCCCCCCATCAGCCCACAGTCCCCCCGCATCCCCCACAGGGCTCCGCAGGAGGTGTAAGGAGAACGGGCAGCCCCCTCTGGGGGTCGAGCTGGCCCGAGACCCCAGGCACCAGCACGGGGAGCCCGCCTCGGACCCTGACGGCCGAGGGAAGCCGTGCCCGGGGGACCACGACGTGGCTCTCGGCTACAAACCGCAGCCAGGCAGAGGGGGCACCCTGTTTTCCTTCTCCCTGCAGCTCCCTGGGTCCTTCCCCTCTCTCCTGGATGACGATGGCTACCTGTCCTTCCCCAACCTGTCCGAGAGCGCCCTCCTGCCCCAGAGCCTTCAGCATTATCTCCCCATCCGCTCGCCCTCCCTCGTGCCCTGCTTCCTCTTCATCTTCTTCTTCCTGCTCTCCGCCTCCTTCTCAGTGCCCTATGCCCTCACTCTCTCCTTCCCTCTGGCTCTGTGCCTCTGCTACCTGGAGCCCAAGGCGGCCTCCTTGAGTGCCTCACTAGACAATGACCCGAGTGACAGTTCAGAGGAAGAGGTGTGTACCTCGGCATAGAACACACGTCCCTGTCGTGTTCGGGGCTTCGGTCCAAAACACTTGGTAGACGGCTGCTGCGATAGTGGTCCTCTTTTCAGAGCCTCATTTACCGTCTGTGCCACTCCGTGCAGAGGTTTTGTGTGCCGGGGATGCGCCCCCCAGCCCCGGGGTTAGGCACAATACCATGTGGACACAGCAGGCTGAGCCCGGCCAGACCCGTGCTGCCACCCACCGCCTCCTGCGAGTGGGAAAGGACTCAGCCACGAGGCAATCATACATAAATAACCCGTTTGCTCTGTAGGAACTCAGGGTCAAATAAAGGCTCTGTTTAGTTACTGTTCAATAAAGGAAAAGACACAGAAGACAGATAAAGTAACTTTTCAGCTAGACGAGGCGAGGTACCAAAATGTGTCCTGATGCAGTGATGCTCTGTGCTGATACGCGCCTGGTAAAGGATGCTCCAGGTGCGGGGAAAGAGCACTACCCTTGAGGGTACATCACCACCAGGGTGGCTTTCCAAGGTTGTAAGCGCCTCCCTCTCCTCCCTGGAGGTTCTAAAATGCCCCCACCACTCTTTGACGGTCATTGCCAGACTGTCCTTGTGACTCCTGGAGGAAAGTCCAATCCTGTGGCTGTGTTGAGTCAGAAAGACAGGCTGGAGCCTTTTAAAACACCCAGTGACATTATTGGCAGGGTCAGAAACAGGAGCAGAAAGAGCTGAAGTTGAAAATAGTGGTTTTTAAACACAGTCGGGGAGAGACTCATTTTAGTTTTCTATACACCATAAAAATGGGCTGAAATTCCTTGAGCACAAGCAATGCCAGATCAGGTATTGGGAGGCAACCATGCTGTCAGGCCAACGTGAGCCCCAGATCCACCCACATGGGGACAGTCTGGTAGGTGAGCCTCTGGGGCTGGCAGCCAGGAAAGGACTTGAGCCTTCCACCTCCGTACCTGAAAGCGGGCTGACCCGCATCCCTCATCCGAGCCACTGGGGGAGGTGACGTGGTAGCTGGTAGTTTTTCCTTTTAATTGCTCCCCTTCCCACCACTGCACTGGCATGTGAACAGCCCTGCGGTTTCCCTTTGTGCAGCCTTCAATAGACGCCAGGGAAAAGTACAGAAGCTGCCAACAGGCCTCTGGCTGACACTCCTCCTCCCCCCACCCCCACCTACACCTGCCCCCAGCTCCTCCAGCAATTCTCTTTCCACAAAACAAGGGTTTTGTGGCAGGAGACAAACTTGATACACCTAGCAGTTAAAAAAATCACAAAGTCAAAGCAGCACTTAAAAAGGAAAGAAAGTCTATTCAGGTCTGTGCTCTGCTAGAAATGATAATTCCAGCACACCTGTGAGTGTACAGCATTGCTAGGTGCGTAAGCATCTATATTTAGTTGTATTATGACCATTTCTTTGTGGCAGCAGGGAAAAAATGGTAATGATCTGAGAGATGTTCTGAAGAAAAGTTTAGCCTTTCAATTTGATATTGCCTAAAAACCCTTTGCAAGGTTCTTGGATCTTATATGACTTAGATCCAAATCTTAACTGTTATAGAACTATTTTCACACATGGAAAATATTTTAAGAGAAAAACCACTGTAAATCCTAGGCTTGAATATCTGTTTCTCACAGTAGAAGCATTATCAAACAATGTAGGTCTAAACGTACAGCCTTTAAGAACACAACATCATGTACAAAAGCTGTTAGTACTATTAACTGGTTTCCAACCTGGATATCATCTATTCCTTTAGCAATGGAGTTAGTCATCCAGCTCACAGAAGGCAAAAAGATTGCCATTTTATGTTCTTCTGCATTGTTAAATAACTGAACTTTTATGTAGCCAACCACACAGATCTTGTGCCTAATCCAGGGTATACATCTTGTTGTAATCAGTGCATGAAAATTAATGTTCCACTTGGGCATGTCTGCGTTAACATCAGCAAAACAAATCACAGCACTTACTCCTCGCAAGCTGGTGGCAGTGTGGCTGGCGTGTCATAAACCCTCCTTGTTCCTGCAAACCCCTGAGACCGTGAACCAGCTCTGGCCTCGGCAGCCTTCCCGGCCACCCATGACAGCCTCCTGCCACATGACCTTGTATTTGGCCATCTGGTCAGTGTCGCCTCTTAACCCCAAATGTTAAGAGCTATGTGCTCTGGTTCAAGCTGAGCTAGAAAACTCAGATGTAGGTCATTCAGTTAAAAAAAAAAAAATCACCATTTGTTGACACAGCTTGTTTTCTTCCCTGGGCCTCAAGCACTTTGGCGGCAAAACCGGGTGACTTTGTAACATACAGTTCAGCTCTGTCACTCTCGTTTTGCAAAATCACTAATGACTGGAACGCTTTTTAAATATTTTGACATCTCTGCTTACATTTGTCGCATGTGGCCGTGGCTTCATTAGTCCCAGCCCTTCTCAAGATTGAAATCCAGTGTAGAGAGTTGTAATCCTTTAAAACTGTAGAGCAGTTGGCCATTTTTTTCTTTTGTCCTTCTAAAATTTGGCTCAAATACAGAGGGGCTGAATACTAAATCATCTACATCTCCCAAAAGATATAAGATGAACTTAGTTCACCATAAATTCTGTGTCAACTTATGAAGCATTTTTTGATGATGCCAAAAAAAAGGAGATGGATTAAATCTGGAGGAAAAGATTGATCACCTGATTTAACACTTTACATTGTGTAAACACATCATATGATAGTCCATGTTGCACCACACATTTTGCAGTTTTACTTAGCATGTTCAGTTACTCAGTCGTGTCCAGCGCTTTGCAACCCCATGGACTGTAGCCCACCAGGCTCCTCTGTCCATGGGATTCTCCAGGCAAGAACAGTAGAGTGGGTTGCCATTCTCCAAACAGTTGCTATAAAAGTTGTTTTATTCAGCCTTTATGACTTCAGTCTTTAACTGTTTATTGATCAGGTACTATGTTTGTTGAATAACTGACTGACTAGGTTCTAAGTAGGAATGTAAAGGAGCTTAGATATGGCCTAAGCTACAATTTATTTGTGTATACCTAGGAAAAATAACAGCAATAATGGCGAAACATTGGGTTGGCTGAACTTTTTGGCCAACCCAGTATTATATTCATAGCAATATTTATGATTTTATAGGCATTTCTAGCTCTGTGTGTCAGGTAGTGTATAAAGACCTAGTATCAATTACCTGATACAGTTAGGGCTAGTAATTTCCCCATTTTCCAAGAAGGAAATGGGAATTAAAATATGAAACATTCCCCTCATGCCGCAGAGTTAAATAGCAAGCATTAGAGCTGGTGTCATTCTGACATGAGACCCCTCCTTCTTATTATTAACTGTGGCGATAATTCCAGTACCAAGATGCTTGGAACGCTGCTGAAGTGAATTCTAAAGCCATAGGGGAAGTAACATAAGCGGGAAGAGAAATACTTTGAAGAACGTTCGAGGCCTTTGGCACAACTAGTTAGTCCTCTGAACCAAGTCGTTCTTACTTGTTCTTGAACGCCTAAGGTATCCTTGAGTTGTTCCGTACCTTTCAACAGCAACCTACCTCTGTCTTCCTAAATCAAACCGGCCTTGCCCTAGACTGTCAGTTGGTGAAACCATGTTAATGCACCACCAGGGTCACCTGGTAGGAAGATTAATAGCCACCCCCCTGCCAGGTGTTGCCAAGATGGTTGGGTCATGACAGCTCTCACTGTGGTTTCTTTACCAACCTATTGGCAAGGGTTCCCTGCCCCGCTTAGGCATGGGGGCAGGTTGCCAGGATAGAAACTTAGGTGCATAGGGCAAGCATGAGTGACAGCTCCTTTTCTTTCAGGAATATAGGAAATGAAAGCTTGGGAGCAGGTCAAAAAGTCAAGCCAGCCAAGAGTTGTGTCAACTGTGTCCCAGCCCTCCCTCTTGATAACCCATGTTCTTTGCAGTGAAAGATCTAAGAGGCAGATTCACAACCTTAGAACCCCGAGTTTTGATTGTTGTTTACAAATTATTAATCACACAGCTTCATTCAAGGGAATTTTAATAGTAGCTAGTTTCAAAGGGAAAGTCAGTTGATATTATGTAAGATATTATACATAAGTCTCCTTTTCAATGGCCATGGCTCTTCTCTCCTCCAGAAAAAAAAAAAAAATGAAAAGTGTTTGTTCTAAATCGTAAACGTCTATAAAACAGATTAAAAATCAGTCCTGAAATTCCTATTGTAATTCTCCCGTGAAAACCTAGGCTCTGTAAAATGCTGTGCTTTGTTTTATTTGTTTCCAACTAAATGTCTCTTTCCCTCCCTCTCTCCTTATTTTTCATTACTATTATTATTATTTGCTTCATTTGAATGTTTATTTGGAACAAGATATTCAAATTCCATACTTTTATATACCTCTTTCTATTGGAGGGTGGGACAAAGTAAACAATATATAGTCTTAAAAATACCTGGTTACCAATGCTGCTGGAGAGTTAAGTTACACTTTTCATACGTAAAACATAGGCCAGAGTCACTGGCATGTGCTTTTTATAATTAAAGGGTAATGCAGATAGCCTGATGGTCTTAGATGGATGCAAATTATCAAAATGATATAAAAAATGAGGGGCTGAAAGTCCAGTGACTATTATAGTAGCTTTTTAATTAAATGTACTTGTTTATTTGCCTTTCAATTGTGACCTATTACACTAGAATTTTTTTAAAATATATAGATTGCAATTTTATTTGCATTTAACATCTTTAGATCTTTCTTGGGGTTTCTGTTAAAAGGGCGGGAGAATGACACAGCAGCAGACACGGCACCCTGGCTAACGCACGTACTGCGGTTCCAGCGGGCCGTGTGCCGCTGGCCTTCCTCCGAGTGTCTCTGCTGATGGGACCTGGCTCTGGCCTTCCTTTGGCTTTTGTTTGCACCTGCATTCTTGTGGGAAGGTAGTGTGATTGTACAGGGCACAGAGAAAGGGACTGGGCTCTCGGACCCAGACATACCCGCTCTGACCAGATGATTTGTTTTCTCTTCCTGCCTTTCTCCTGGAACCTGATCACCTCTGCCATCCACAGACGGACAGTGAGCGCACAGACACGGCAGCTGATGGGGAAACCACCGCCACTGAGGTTGGTACTGTAACCGAGGGGCTCGGCCAGTTGCCTGATGAAAATGGTCTGAGGGCTAGCTCTGTGTTTATTAGCAGCTTGCATTTAGCATTTTGGCATTTAGAGTGGAGAGAAATGCTACCTTAATAATAGGAGTTAAAAATATTCTGCTGTCTAGACCACTGGTTCTCAAATTCTGGCCTGCATCAGAGTCACCTAGAGTTTTCTATTCACGTTCAGAAGAAGGTCTGGGGTAGGCTTGAGAATTTACATTTCTAACAAATTCCCAGGTGACAGTGACTCTGTCGGTTGTGGGGTCGCATTTTGAGAAATGTATTCCTTTAACCCACAAGTTTATGTATGATAGCCATAATAGAAGGGGGAAGATGTGGGGGGACGGTCACAATTAATTTAAGTAGCTTGTTGACTGAATACAAATACATTTTAAAATCCTAAATGGTCAGAATGCTTATTAAAATTGTAATACTTCTCTTAACTCATTTTTTATAGGCTGGATATAGTCTAGGTTACTCAAAAGAAATGAATTCCCCAGGGAAGAGAAAATTAGCAAATTACTGTTAGTACTTTATGGGAAAAAAGAAAAATTATCACAATGACCAGTGATAGAAGAGAAACTGTGCTATTATTTAACTTTATTAATTTTTAGGGTTCATTAAATGTGTATATGGCTTGTTTTTTAAATCTTCTCTATCAGCAACTAATTAAGATATCTATAAAAAACAATATTTATCTCTAATAATGGAAATCAAGATGTTCTTTTCCTAAAGTGCTAAGAGAATTTATTTTTCACTTTGCTGTTCACATTAGGTTGTTTTTTACATTATCCAATCATAATATTTTCTAGTTGGGTATTTAGGAAGAACTATAAATATTATAAGTAGTAGTTACACATCATTTCATTGAAAATATGTTCAGGAAAACATTTCAAAATGGAGTTTAATTGTTTTTTTCCTTTGGAAATGCCAGAGTTCAATAGCTAACCTCATAGGATTATGGTAAAAATTGACTCAGAATTCAAAGCTTGGAAATCATCATTTGTTAATTTAAAGATAATACTGGAAAATTATTAGCAGTTTCTTTTAGGCAGTCACATATAAACTGATTACAGTATAACTATTTTCTATGCCAGATATCCCAATTGCATCTTAATTTTGTGAGAATTAGTTACAGGTAGCTACTGATACATTCAACAAATTTCATTGTAATCCTAACATATGCTATAAATGAAAAATAGTTTAATAATACTACTTTAAATTTTCTAGCAGTTTTAAAATTTGTTTGTATTACATTTGAAGCATGCAAATGAAGACATGTAACATAGATAAATTATGCATTTTAAAAATAAAATGAAGAGCTGTGAACCCACCACCATTGTAGAGTCAGCATGCCACCAGCCCTCTAACACTTTTTATAAACAAAAAGCGTTCTTTTTATTGGAGCTCTTCTTTTTTCTGGAGCTGGTTGTAACAGTAGTGCAGAGTGGGGCACTCAGGTTAGACAGATGGTCCCCACTGAAACCCAGACAGACTCACCTTGAAGGCAGCCTGATCCAGTGTCATCTGCTTCTCATCCATAACTTCACTCTGGACCTCCTCTTGTGGTTGATTTTGGACTTGAGGGAGGTTTATTTATTTATTTTAATTTTCTTAGTTACCCAATATCAGCCCTCTCCTCTTCCTAAATTTGTTTTAAAGTCCATGGGCTCAACAAATTCAAGGTTTAAAGAAATTTTTTAATGTGAGAACCTTTGTGTTAAGTTCTTTGTGCCTCACTTCTCTAGTCTAGAAATTGGGGATCATAATAGCTAACCTCATAGGATTATGGTAAAAATTGACTCAGAGAGAGCACTCAGCATTGGGTATTCATAGCTGTTTGGTGAATTTTAATTTTGATATGGCCCCTCACACTTCCTGAACCATTTCTAATGTAAGGACAACCCGTCAAGTCCTAGCTGTCACCTCCCACACAGGGTGTATGCTTGTCATACTTGGAAGTCTCCAGGTTGAAGCGTCCAAGACCCACCGAGCAAGGAGTCTTTTGCTTTCATCATCTTATTAAGCTTCATAATATGTGTGTGAGAACATTGTGGGTTCACATATAAGAAAGAAATGTCCTCTAATGTAAGCATAAACAAGTGTCCCCACGTAGCTGGCTTATCTAGACCCCGTCCTTCAATCTCAGAGTCGATGGCATGGTAAGACTTTATCTCCCACTCTTTCTTGATGCTGGCAGTCGGACCAGGAGGAAGATGCAGAGCTCAAGGCACAGGTAGAAAACTCAAAATGGAACAAAAGCCAAAAAAAAAAAGCAGCGTGCGATAAGTCACTGTTGGTCTCCGGTGTTCAGATCTTCCAGCATGCTCCGTGGCGGTGACCGTGTGTTGGTGCCGTGAGCAGGGTGGCACTTGTTTTCGTGACTTATCATGTCCCTTACCTTTCCTTTCTTTTCCACTTTTTTCAGAATAGTCTGATTAAGCGAATAAAGGGTGAAAATGTGTATGTCAAACATAGTAATCTTATGTTAGAGGTTGGTATTGGTATATACCAGTGCATGCTCGTGTGTGTTGGTTTTCCTCCAGGGGCACACCTGTGGGCTCGTACCATGATGCATGAAGGGTGTGTTCTCACCTGTGACTACGTGCGGTTGACTTCTCTGCTTCCTTTGATTCTTTCCTGTCCCCCCAGATGTGGATCCCCTTTCCTGTGTGTGTATTTATTTTCATTTTCTGGTTCCGTGTGAATTACACTCTTTACAATTGACCTTTGAAACTTTTGATTTTTATGCTTGTGTGATGTAGATTTTGTGTTCCCTCGCTTTTCCTTGGAAATAATCACATTTTCACCAGAGTGTTTGTGGTAGTGTCATGAACCCTGATCAGAATTTTTTTTTTTATTTTGACTACTAATGAGATAACAACCTTACTTTTAAAAAGAGAGCGAGCACGTGCAGAGAGGAAATCAAATGTAAAACGTTGACTGTTGGATTCTCTATGTTCTGAATATAGGAGCTAGATAAAACCCAAGACGACCTGATGAAACATCAGACCAATATTAGTGAGCTGAAAAGAACCTTTTTAGAAACCTCCACAGACACTGCCATCACGAATGAGTGGGAAAAGAGGCTTTCCACCTCCCCCGTGCGACTAGCCACCCGGCAGGAGGATGCGCCCATGATCGAGCCGCTGGTACCCGAAGAGGTCGGTATTCAGGCATCAGGTTGCACTCGTCTTCTGTTCACTAGCGTCACTCCTCTACAGGGTCTCCAGGGAAGGGATCTGGAAGACTTCTGAGTATAGAATCTCACCTCTTGTCTGTGTATAACCTGCAAAATGATTGGGTGGCCAAGGAGTGAGTAGTCTCATCCCATGGTGCCTTGGAATAACCGAGGACACTCTGGTACAGGCAGGGCTGCTTGTTCTAGATTTCACAGCTAAGACACTGACCCAGTGTATGAATTAACTAACTGTCACTCTTTCTGAGTGTACTTTTGCTGCCTGAAGAAACACCCTGAAGGCCCATAAATGTTTCTCATCACTTGCAAGATGAGGCCTATTGAGATGGTCCAATGTTTGACTGAGCATTGTTCTGGAGTTGATGACATTTCAGGACATATTTTCCTCTGGGAATACTATACCAGGCTTTTACTGGTATTTGATTTTTATTTATAACGTATATATACATATAGTTTTTTAAAAACTGGTTATTTTAACTGATTTATATATAAACATTTATATTATGATTTATAATCAGTTTTTATTTGATTTTTAAAAGGGAAAGTAAACACCAGAGGTCTTTTTGAGTAAGAGCCTTCCACATAGAACGAATACTCTCTTTAAATGTTTGGCGAGAGGATTCAGCTGGTGTGACTTCAAGGCTCCTCTGATGTAGGACCCACAGTGGCAGTGGAACTAATCTGACTGTAGACTGCTGCTGCTGCTGAGTCGCTTCAGTCATGTCCGACTCTGTGTGACCCCAGAGACGGCAGCCCGCCAGGCCCCTCCGTCCATGGGATTCTCCAGGCAAGAACACTGGAGTGGGTTGCCATTGCCTTCTCCGACTGTAGACTAGTACACATCATCTTTCTTTATCTGTCTGTCAAAAGAAGTCATTTTTAAAATCAGCTTCTTTCTAGCATCACATTGATTAAGTTATTTCTTACCAAGATTCTTTTCTTGAAAGACATGTGTCCAGGAAGATGGGATAGAACAGAATAAAATTAAAACTTAGGCCTTTATGGGAGAACACTCCTTTTTAAGCAGGAGTCTATATGCAATGCTTAGATATTAGTCATTTTCTAAACTTCCTTTGAAAGCCATTTATCTAAAGTGACCACAATCATGACTTTCTTGACAGTTCCAGTCCCACTTTTTAAAAAATGACAAGGTGTATCTCCATTTCAATCATTTTGAAAAAGGCCTTTTTATGCAGAATAAATGAAAAGTCCAGTGACCAAGTTCTTGTACCATTGGTGGTGGTGGTTTGGTCACTAAGTCATGTCCGACTCTTGCGACCCCATGGACTATAGCCCGCCAGGTTCCTCTGTCCATGCGATTTTCCAGCCAAGAATACTGGAGTGGATTGCCATTTCCTTCTCCAGGGGATCTTCCTGACCCAGGAATCAAACCCAGGAATCGAAACAGGTCGCCTGCATTACAAGTTTCATTCAGATTGTTTAGAGTTTCACAACAAAAAATTTCAGATTTTCCAGACTGATTTAAATATTGTAGTTCCTGCATTAGTAAGACTGTCATTCATGAGTTATGGTCAGATTAGTTTTATCATCATTGGTCAAGTTTGATTTACCCTATTTCTTTTCTTCTTATTAGTTTTATGTTTTTTTTAAAATTGGAGGATAATTGCTTTGTAATGTTGCATTGGTTTCTGCCATACAACGGTGTGAATCAGCCATAAGGATACAGATGGCCTCTCCCTTTTGAGCCTCCCTTCCACACCCTACCACCATCCCACCACTCTTAAGTTGTCACGGAGCACCAGGAGCTCCCTGTGTTATACAGTAACTTCCCACTAGCTATTCTACATATAGCTTACCCTATTTCTGTAAGGGCTAGAAATAAGGAAGGACACATTGGCTCTGAAGATGACAGATACTGGATTAAGTTACAAAAGCACAAAATAAATTGCCACTAAAAGAGTCAAGCCTCTCTTCCTCTGCTGTCACTTAAGGACTTGAGAGGTAGCAGGCTCTCTGAATGGAGGTTTAGGTAGATTGCTTGGACAAGTTACAGTGGTGATAATAAACCAGGGACTGTAGAAGTCTAGGTCATTAGACTTGTAAAAGAATTTTTTTTTGCTTATTAAATCCTCTAATTCTTAGAGAATAACATTGATGATCCCAGTCGTGTCCAGCTCTTTTCAACCCCATAGACTTTAGCCCACCAGGCTTCACTGTCCATGGGATTCTCCAGGCAAGAATACTGGAATGGGTTGACATTCCCTCCTTCCGGGGATCTTCCTGACCCAGGGATTGAACCTGTATCTCCTGCGTTGCAGGCAGATTCTTTACAGCCTGAGCTACCAGGGAAGCCCATTGATGAATCCAAAGAATGTTAATGACATGAAGAGGTGATGGTTTGAAATACTAAACTTGACATGGATACGGCTGCCATGTCCTTGCCTTGTCCTTGCCTTGTCCTTGTTTTGCAGAGAAACTGCAATAGACCTAAGAAAGGATTTTTTTTACAAAAGGATTAAAGGATGGAGGGAAGACATCCTCTGCAGAAAAGCAAGCTTGGTTTCCATAGCCCAGGCATCAGCAACTGACTTAGTAACTGCATTCAAGTGTCTGTTGAGCAGTTATGCAGATGGTGTACCTCAGGGCTTCTCTACCACCTAGAAGGGAAGACACTATAGGAAGACTTGCTGGATGTAAAGAAGAGCTTCTTAGGGTTATCAACTCTGTTATCAAAGGGGCTCTGAGAAAGCAGCTCTAAGTAGCCTCAAATCCCAGAAGAGTTGTCCTTCCTGGGCTGGGCAATTAGGGCTGTGCCCACTTCCCTTGCCTTGGGGGCTTCCATCTAGCACTCCTCCCTAGTAGGATGACACCCAGTTTACACTCACTTGAGGGCCCTGGAGACAGCCCTAAGAACAACCCTGCAGGTTCTTATCCTTCAAATTCGTCTTCATTTCTGTATTCAAACTTAACATGGCTTTCATTATTGGTTGTGTGAAAAGCACAAAAGATAATTGTGTCATCCCAGCCACTAGGCATGTGCAAAGCATATTTGTTTAAAAACACGTAAACAGAAGATATTCATCTTAGAGGCGAGGTATTTTTCTAGATAAATTACTCATTTGATCTTACCCATTCATTTAATGTATCTCACTTTAAATTAATTAAGACAGTAATTGGCCAGTTTTAGAAAGAGGTCTAATTATTTCTAAAAGAAGATATTTAACTTAATTTTTTTAAGTGACGTCTCAAAGTAATATTATTTGTGTCAGAAGGATAAAGGAACTTTGATTTAGTGACCCCAAGCTTAGTTGGACTATTTTTTGGCAATCTCAGTGATACAGTATTATTTTGGAAAGATAATATAATGACCCCCAATTTTTAATGAACCATCTTTTTTCTTTATCTATGGTGGTTGAACACTAAGTAAATCTATTTTGCTACCAATTTATGAACAATTAAAATTAGCAGTTGGAAATACAATGAGCTAGTAATGGGATCATATTCTTAGAAATGTATGTCTAATGTAAAGTGTGAATTTTATTGCCAATTGTTTCACATTTCAAATGTTTGAGTTCACAGCAGACAAGAGGCCACGATGCCCCAAACACACAAATGATAGCAAATCCTCCTGAACTGTGTAAACCAGACAAACCTGCACACAGAGCCCATGGAATGGAGGGTAGATGGATGAGATGTGAAGGGTGTCGGCTACATCTTCTGTGCACAGATATGTCCCATGGCAGCCTTTTTGTGATGCCGTCCCAGTCCATATCAGGGGAATAGTGAGAATGTTAGTGGCTCAGTTGTGTCCGACTCTTTGCGACCTCATGGACTATAGCCCGCCAGGTTCCTCGGTCCGTGAAATTTTCCAGGCAAGAATACTGGAGTGGGTTGCCATTTCCATCTCCAGGGGGGTCTTCCCGACCCAGGGATTAAACTCTGGTCGTCCACATTGTAGGCAGATTCTTTACCATCTGAGCCAGCAGGGGAATATTCCTTCGTGGTTATTTGAATGCTAAGAATTTCCACATTCTAACCACAGTGCAGTACACGTGAGCAGTTATACACTGCCAGTGCTGTCCCCTTTTTTAAAGTGGCAGACAGTTTTACTGGTATATAAGCTTAGCACAATCAACCCTCCCTATTCATGGATTCCAGATTGTGCACATTCACCTACTCACTGAAATTTATTGTAATCCTAAAATACTAAACAGTTTCATGATAATTTGCAGACAGGTGCAAAGTGGTAAAAAAATAAATAGTTGCTCAAGGCATTCCCAGATAAGGTTGAACAGGTAACAAGTTTCAGGTCTTATACTGTAAGCAGGTGTCCTTTTCATAGCCTGTTGAATGCCACGTTTTTGCTTTTCTTGTTGGTGATTTTCTCTGTCTAAAATGACCTCCAGGCATAGTGCTGAAGTGCTCTCTAGTATTCCCAAGTACAGGAAGGCTGTGATGTGCCTTATAGGAAAATATGTGTGTTAGGTAAGCCTTGTTCAGGACTAAGTTACAGTGCTGCTGACTGTGAGTTCGATGATAATGGATCAATAATATATACTAAAGAAGTGGTCTTTAAACAGAAATACACATAAAACAAGGTTATGCATTGATCAGTTGATGAAAATTTCATGGCCAGAGGCACCCAGGAACCTGACCCTGTCTTTCCCCTAGGAGCCATGGTTCAGCATTCACTAGTCCAGTGTTCACTGATTCAGTATTCACTGGTCCAGTGTTCACTGATTCAGTGTTCATGGCGACTTTATAGGCCATAATTGTCATGAATACCTAGAATCAGCTCTCCTTATGCATTTTTCTGCTTTCTTGTCCAAGTTTACTTTTGCTATTCAGGTCTCAGATGGCCCTTAAATTGGGCCAAAAAAAAAAAAATCCATTCACCATGGATCATCTCTACATGCTAGAGAGAATCATCTTTAGTCTCTGAATCTGACTTCTGTGACTTTGCATTTAGACTTTGGGGTGCAACTCCAGATGCATATTACAATCACCTACGAGACTTTTAAACTACTGATACCTGGGTTCTGCATCAGAGTCTGATTTAATTAGAGGTGCACCTCACACATTACTCTTACTTAAAAGCTCTCCACATAATTGTAATGCAGAACCAAATTTGCGAACCCTCAACCCAAGCAGAAGTGAAAGTCACAGCTCCATAGAGACCCTTATGAGCAAGTAACAGCTCTGTGAATTTTGCAGGCCACTACAGGGCCTTGTGTCCCAATTATGACACAGACATGAATGTTTAAGTAGCTAAATGAAACAGAGTGTACATCTGACTCTGTCTTGAAAGTGAAGTTGCTCAGTTGGGTTCGACTCTTTCAGACCCCATGGACTATATCCCACCAGGCCCCTCCATCCATGGGATTTTCCAGGCAAGGGTACTGGAGTGGGTTACCATTTCCTTCTCCAGGGGATCTTCCCTACCCAGGGATCAAACCTTGGTCTTCCGCATTGCAGGCAGACTCTGTCTTAACCCCTAGTAAATGTCTCGATCATTAGCTTTTCTTTATCACTACCTCTTCACTTCTCTTTAGTCAAACTCACTGGGTTGGAGTCAATCATACACAGGATTAATGGTAACATTTGTCCCCCCGTGTTACCCTTTTCTGTTATAGGGTATGCACAGTTCTGAATGCAGACCATGTGGACGTTTTTAATTACAGACACAGACGTTTTTAAAATTAGTTGATGTCAGATAACAGGATATGCTGAAAACCACTGTTTTCTTGCTGCTGGGTCTTTTTTTTTAAGCTTTCATCCTAGGAAAAACATTTAGCTCAGTGATTATAATTAGAAGCCTAGTCTTGGTATTCTGAAAAGTACCTATAATTTCAACCTTTCCTTCCTGTTTCTTATTTCTGTTGGAAAAAGAGGCTCTGATTGAAAGTTTAAAGCATAAATCCACATTTAATGATGCCACAGGGTACATTTTGTCTCTTCCAATATCTTTCTCCAAAATGGGGCAGGACAGAAATTTTTTTCCCCTTCAAAATGTCTTCTTTGTTCCTTATTTAAAAGGAGCATCTGAGAGCAGTGCTATCAGAATCTGTCAGCAGGCCCTTCTGGAGAACATTCCAGTTGCTCCTCTATAACCTCCTGCAAGAAAATGATTAAATAGAGTACTGAAAGCTTTGTAAACACATACATAGGAATTTTAAATACCTCTGATAAAATTATACTATTTAACAAATAGCTGCTGCTGCTAAGTCACTTCAGTTGTGTCCGACTCTGTGCGACCCCATAGACGGCAGCCTACCAGGCTCCCCCGTCCCTAGGATTCTCCAGGCAAGAACACTGGAGTGGGTTGCCATTTCCTTCTCCATAACAAACAGCAAGAAGGTTTATTTTCAAAGTTCCATTCATCTAGATACTCTGAACTCTGTTATTATTTTTAAATGGCTTTACCAAAATGTCCTTTCTATCACTATTCTGTGGAGTTTTATTAGCTACCGAACCTGTGCAGAGACACAGGCTCAGAAATTAATGTATTGTCCCTTGAATTATGCGTTTTTAATACTAAAGAAAGAAATAAAAATAGATGAAAGGAAAACACCTATTTTAACATGACATATGTAATGTTAAGTTTATATGTTAAAGACGAGTACGATTTGAAGTACTTAATTCTTCACCAAGATATTCTGAAGCTGACTTTTCAGAATTACTCACCATGTTATAAAAGTTCAAATAAAGCTATAATCTTGAGTATATTTTATGTTTATTTGTAGAATAAAGACCTCAAGCTAGGCTGGGTTTTTCAGATTAGTAGGTACTGCAGTGATCTGTATGTATTTCCTTCCTCTGCATCAGGCAGCTCTTCAGAGCAGAATATGATCAAGAATTTGTCAGAAATGGAAGTGAGAATTTATTCCCAAGTTATTTGTTTTAATCTTAGCATTTTCATTTGAATACTCATTTCTACAGTATTGCAGAGGACAGCCATATAAACACCTATTGAGACTCCAGGAAGTCCTTTATTTCACTCTTGCATGTTCTATGTTTGTAGAAATGAGAAATGTTTGAGTTCTAGAAACACTGGAGAGTCACAGAATAATCTGTTTCACTTTGGAAATAATTATTCAACTTTGACATTAATTTTCCAAATTAACAGACAGTAATTCTTCTGGGGAAAAGAAATGAATGACTATTATATGTGTAGCACAAGAAAAGAGCTGTCTTCCTAACTTGCTTTTTGGAAACTGTCTGCTTCCTCCTCTCCCACCCGACCCCCTTTATTCAAACAGACTGAAGAAGAAAGGGAGATTTCAGAAAAGGTTCTATTTTTGCAGCAAGGAAGCTCTCCATTCTTTGAGTCTCAGGTAAAAAACAAACATTAAGGAATCAGAGGGAATTGCTCCTCAGATTTCAGTGTCATTCAAATATCTTTAGTTTTTCCTTTCCTTTTAAAATTTACCTTGCTTGCCACCAAGGTAGGTATATCATTTTTGCCTAGATTCCGGGGAGGGAAAATAGGGAATTTTCTTACTAGTTTGGTTATCCATTAGCCATGGTTTCTTTGCAGCCTTCGCTTCTCAGTGATTATGTCTGTGTTTGGTCATTGAAGCATTATGATTATAGTTTGTAATGATATTATTGGGCCTTTTTACTGTCTCTTTCACCCATAGAGCCATGGTAATACAGATGACCTTGATTGACTTTGAAAGTTCTGAACTTTTATTGGTTTTCCCACTAGTAGAGTGTGACACAGAAAATTCAGGAAGGAGACTCAGCAATCTCTGTGGTTACCTCTCATCAAATCATTTTCCAGAAAACTGTCCCGTCGACCCTAGAGGTTACTTTTCAATTCATTTCATTTAATCCAGCACCAGTCTGTAGATGGGTCTGTAATCTTCTTTCTTAAGCCCCGCCCCCTCCAATTCTAGCTTCAGATTTTCAGGCAAGGATAAATAAGAAAGTAAAAAACATCTGAGATCAAAATGTCAAGCAAGGCACGTCCCTGCTCCCGGCTTGGTTTCTCTTCCCTCTGTAACTTGTTAGACTAAGTCACCTGCTAACCTCTGCATAGGCTTCCCAAATACAGAAGTTTCCTAACTCCCATTTCTTCTGCCTTTTTGGAGCTAACACTAAGGAAACTGGCCAAGAAACTCCTGAGACAATGAACTTTGGTTGTAAATAAGTTCGGAACAGTGTGCAGACAAGTATAGCCTATTTTTTTAAGAGGCTCTGAACAATGTGCTAACAGTGGGAAACCGTTCATTGCCATGCCTGGAACACAGGTGCACTCAGTATTTATGGATAATAAGTGCTAGAGTGGATTCCAGCACCCATATAAGGAAATATAATTCACAAACACGGAAAATGATTTTCACAGAAGTTGGTGGAAATGCTGGCACGTACTTTGTGAGAACAACAGATGTGAGGTGCAGTGTTCTGTTTCACACGGAAAACAGTCTTTTCTGTGTCCATCTGAGTAAAGCTGAATAACATGTACAACAGCTTCGAAAAGGTTTTATAATCTTGAAATACAAAACGATCAGACATTGAGTACAAGATCAGATATATTCCTTGCAAAATTTACCACTGAAGTGTTTCAAGAAATCTGAAATTGCAGGTCTACAATAGACCGTACTCTGAGTTGAAGGCTAAAGTTAATACATTTCAGATGAGAAGAGATTGCGGCCGTAATTAATAGATCACAATCCCTGTCCCGGACACTCACCTCCCAGACCCGAGTGTAGCTCTCATCTAGATTGCCTTTTTTAAAGGATTCTTATTTTAGAAATGAAATACCATCAGAATTTCTAATTTAGCTTTTATATTTCAAATATAGGGCACAGAGGATTGGGTTATTGTAGACAAAGTGCCCACTGAGGTAGCTGATGGTGATTCGAAAAAGACTGTGATGTACAAGGTGGTGACCTTGAGCAGTAGAACTGGTGACATCCCCACCGACCTCTTAGGATCGAGCACCATGGAAGTGCAGAGCTTCAAAGACTTGGCCCAAGAAATGCACTTGAAGGAAGAGCACAAACAGAAGATATATACTCTCGGAAAGTCCTATGACACCGTGTCTGGAAAAATTGTCACGA
The DNA here is from genome assembly GCA_935064755.1 of Tragelaphus eurycerus. Lineage (NCBI taxonomy): Eukaryota > Metazoa > Chordata > Mammalia > Artiodactyla > Bovidae > Tragelaphus > Tragelaphus eurycerus. The sequence continues at coordinate 24,939,313 of CAKXYN010000023.1, forward strand.
TGACAGGAAAAGGCAGAGAAGGCGAGAAGGTGGTGTCGCCCTCTACTGTGGAGCGGGGACTGGCTGAGTCCATAAAGACTCCCCTCGTCCTGGCCGAGTTTGAGGTCCTCACAGCTGTGACCGAGGACAGGGCCAGGAGGGGGGCTGAGGTCCACACCCCGAAGCGGAGGCTGTCAGAGTCACTGTCCCCCATCAAGGAAGCCGAGTCCCGACGGCAGAGCCCGGAGGACGATGCTGTGGGAAAAGCCCAGGTGCCCAGGAGGGATGCTGGCCTGGAGGGCCCGCGACTGGGCCGAGCGGAGCCCGAGGCCGAGGCCTTGAAGGTGGGGCCCTTTGGTCCCCGCAGGAAGAGCCTGTCCGAGTGGAGGTACTCGCAGGAACCAGCCGTCACTGTCGCCACTGCCCGTTATGTCGTCACCGAGTCAGCTGCATCCCGAGTCGTGGTAACCGGGGCCGCCTTTGGGCCGCCGTTTCCGATTCCAGCATGACTGTTTGCAGAGGCAGCCCTTCCACCCCAGCCTTTCCGTTTCTCTGGCTGTTTGGCTTATGTTGAGAGCCGCCAACCCAAGCTTTTTGGTTGTTTTCATGGTTAAAAGTCACCACGCGCCGACGTGCACCTTGAGGCACCTGCTGTTTTATTTCAGCTCTTGTCCCCGAGGTGGGGTGGTGCTGCCGGCCTTGCGGGGCCAGGAAAGGATCGGCTTCACCCAGCACCGCCCCAACCCAGGAACTCTCTCTGCTTTCCCGAACCAGAGCCCCTGCTCACCCTGATGACTGGCTGTTTCCCCTCCCTTTCTGTAGCTCCCTCCATCCCTCGCCCTGGGTCCCATGCCCACCGTTGTGTCTCACCGGCTGTGAATGTGTACATGCCCACGTGTGTCCCAACCACTGTGGCTGACTCTCCATTTCTCTGTTCACTCAGACCAAACAGACTTCTGGCGAAAAGCTCATGGACGGCTCAGAAATCCTCAGCTTATTAGAGTCCGCGAGAAAACCGACAGAGTTCATAGGCGCGGTCACTTCCACTTCTCAAAGCTGGGTGCAGGTGGCCATTTGTTTCCATGCCCCGTGTCTCTGCTCTGCCTTTTTGCCTTTTCTTTATGCCTTTTTGATGTGTGTGTGTGTGTGTGTGTGTTTTCTATCCAGGTGGCTTTGCCTTAAATACCTAACAGGGTCTTCACTTCCACCCCTCTGTGCCTGCCCCACATATACATCACATGTCTTCAGTCCCATGACAAGAACATACTTCAGATGTTCAGAAAGTAATCTTGCTGACACATTTTAACAGCATTTAATTTTTAAAGCATCTTATGTCACCTGTTAGGTCTGGAGAAGCCGCCGAGACTGATAGGCATGTGCCCCAATGCTTTTGTTTTGTTTTGATTTTTCAATTGCATTTCATACAGCACTCTGTTTCTTTTGCGACATCCCAAAGGAGCAGCACAAGTTTGAGTGTGTGTTTTGGGGTATCAGAGATTCTGGTGCGGGGGATGAAAGCTAAATTATATTTTCTGCCAGTGCTGCTGGGTATAAGCACAGGTACCCCAGTGAGTGGCTTCTTTTGGTTTTTTTGCCTTTTGACCTTTGCTTGGTGGAAAATCATGTTGACGCCACAATTTTTTTTTTTTCCATGCAGAAAACAGAAGCCAAGGTGGAGTCCAGTGATATAGAGACGGAAACAGCTCAGCAACCCCAGCCACCTAGCGTAGAGAAGGTTGTGCAGGAAATGGTGCTGGTGGAGGAGAGACATGTGATGAGTGTGCATGCGAGCGGGGATGCTTGTTACGTGGCTGGAGAGGACGCGGACACGGCGACCCAGGCAGCACCTGCTGATGCTTCTGGCACAAAAGGGAAGGAGGGCTCAGCTCTTACTGAGGGGGCAAAGGAGGAGAAAGGGGAGGTGGCCGATAGAGTTGTTGTGGAGCAGGACAAAACGGCCACTGCTTCCTGTGAGCCAGAGGAGGAGCAGACTGCAGCCGTCCACGTTTCAGAAACTTTGGAGCAAAAACCTCATTTCGAGGTAACTAATAGTTAATATTCCTTGTAGCACTAAAGCAAGTCCCTAAAATTTAGTTAAGTGTAAAGGCGGGGCTATGTGTTGATAATTTTCTTCCTCTTCCAAGAGCAGTTTGTCTCTCCTCTTAACTGCCTTCTTGCATGGCAATTGTGGGTCTCCGTGCTGGTTTCCACCTTTGGGATCACATGCAAACATAGATAATGATGATTAATAATCTACAGTTCCAGGAAATGGTTCTTACTCTTGTAATTACTGTAATTGGCAGTAAACCTGGGAGATGCATGGCCAGCCAAGATATCAGAAACCTTGATAGATCTATTTCTGATCACTGTACTTATCCAGAAGGGCCACAGCCAGCCAGGCTTGCCCAGTGCTAGGATTTATTCTTTCTTTTCTTTTATTGAGATTCCAGAAGTATATGTAGGCAGGGGTGGTTCAATGTCTTATTACTTGTTCCTTTTCTCTAAGAAGTTATTCAATAAAAGGCTAATTTATGGTTTTTAATCTATTAAAATTAGTTCTTGAGATAAAAGAGAGGGAATATAAAAATGTGGGTGTTTTTTCAGTTTCCTTCAAAATGTTCTCCTTTACCTGGAACATTCCTTATGAATTCTGGGAGACTCACATATATCTGTTTTATGCCTCATTCCCCAACTTACCCCCATGTAATACATAAACATTTATTTCATACTAACCTGTGCTTATATAGCCACCAAGAGGGGAGGGGGAAAATATGTATGTCTGTGCAAAATTTAAGAACCTCTCTGCCTCCTTCCCGTTGGTATAGTCTTCAACTGTGAAGACAGAAACCATCAGCTTTGGCAGCGTTTCACCAGGAGAAGTAAAGGTAGAAATTTCTACCAAGGAAGTGCCGGTAGTTCACACGGAAACAAAAACCATAACATATGAATCCTCACAGGTAAGACAGTCTGTGACGCCCAGAGCCCTGTTTCACCTGTTTCACCCCGTGCATGACTTCGTGCACCCAAGTGTAACGAGTGAAAGTGTTACTCAGTCATGTCCAACTCTTTGTAACCCCATGGGTTGTAACCTGCCAGGCTCCTCTGTCCATGGGATTCTCCAGGCAAAAATACTGGAGTGGGTAGTCATTCCCTTCTCCGGAGACCTTCCCAGCCCAGAGATTGAACCTGGGTCTCCTGCATTGCAAACAGATTCTTTACTGTCTGAGCTACCAGGGAAGCCCTAAGTGTAATTAATTACATGATACTGAATCTATGAGAAGACTCAGAGGACCCAATTGTCTCTATCAAAAACAGTGCAATAATTGTACCTTTATTACTGATCAAGGAAGAGCAGGTGACTTAAGCAGGTCTTCACATGTCTCAAAATGTAGACATGAAGTGAAATTCACTCAGTCATGTCCACCTCTTTGCAACCCCATGGACTATATATTCTGGCCCATGGAATTCTCCAAGCCAGAATACTGGAGTTGGGTAGCCTTTCCCTTCTCCAGGGGATGTTTCCAACCCAGGGATTGAACCCAGGTCTCCCCGCATTGCAGGTGGATTCTTTACCAGCTGAGCCACAAGGGAAGCCCAAGAATACTGGAGTGGGTAGCCTATCCATTCTCCAGCAGATCTTCCCAACCCAGGAATCGAACCGGGGTCTCCTGCATTACAGGCGGATTCTTTACCAACTGAGCTATGAGGAAAGCCAAAATGTAGAAAGAGGCTCAGAAATCTTTCTCCCTCACTGTTTAGATAAGGAAAAGCACTAGTTGTACCAGCCCTGCTTACACTTCTGAAGTCCTGTTTTATTGTTGTTGTTGTTGTTTTTAACAATAGTGACCATTTAGTAAGCCTATTATGTGCCACATCCTCTACAAACATCCCACATAAATCTCATAAATAAGGTGGTGGTGGTTGTTGTTCAGTTGCTAAGTTGTGTCCAACTCTGCAACCCCAGAGACTGCAGCACACCAGGCTTCCCTGTCCTTCACTGTCCATTCTCTCCTGGAGTTTGCTCAAACTCAACATCTGTTGAATCAGTGATGTCATCCAACTGTCTCATCCTCTGTCATCCCCTTCTCCTCCTGCCTTCAATCTTTCCCAGCATTGGGGTCTTTTCCAATGTGTCAGCTCTTTGCATCAGGTGGCCAAAGTATTGGAGCTTCAACTGCACCATCAGTCCTTCCAGTGACTATTCAGGGTTGATTTCCTTTAGGATTGGTTGGGTAGAATTTTTTTTTTTTTTTCTTTTAATTTGTTCACACAGCACAGCTTGTAAGGATCTCAGTTCTTCTTCCAGTGGTTGAATCTGGACCACTACAGTGAAAGCATCTAATCTTAACTGCTAGACCACCAGGGACCTCCCAAGAAGGATTTTCTTATATTTTTATCTTTTGAAGTCCTGGTTTTTAATGATAGTTCGCAGCGGCCGTGTTTGGTCCAGTCTAGAGTCAGTGGCAGCTCTCAGGGCTATCAGGGAAGCACAGAGATTGTGCAGATAACTAAGTCATCACCATGCCCTCAAGCAACAGAGCGGGTGTCCTGGAGAGGTAATGTGTCGTGTCTCCCGCTTGGCTTGCTTAGGTCGATCTCGGTGCTGACTTGGAGCCAGGTGTGCTCATGAGTGCGCAGACCATCACATCTGAAACCACCAGCACCACGACCACCACCCACATCACCAAAGTAAGTGGACTGGAAACAGATCTAGGGAGGTGTCCATGCAGAACCCTCAAGTTGCGCTGCACTTGCAAGCACCTACATGAAGAACAGGATGCCAGACACTGCCTTGGAGCTCTCACAGCTGCTGTGTTTCTGATGCTTCTATCCTCACCTGCCGAGTTCTGCTTAGGAACATGCATTCCAATGCCCTTGGCGTAGCACTTAGCTCCATTGCTTCTCATATGACAGACGTTTCAGAAACACCAGCCAGCCAAACCCCAAGGAATCTATTTTGTCTTCACTTCTGAAATTAACAGTTGTAAATAACTGCCAAAAGGAGTCCGTGTCCACTTTTAAAGAATAAATGAAGCTACTTAAAGCTGAGTCAGCATTTTCTACCATGTCCCCCAGTCAACAGGGATGGTAAAGTCATAACACTTGTCTGTTGCTTTCAGACTGTGAAAGGAGGCATTTCAGAGACGAGGATTGAGAAACGAATTGTCATCACTGGAGACGCGGACATTGACCATGACCAGGTATCTCGTGAGAGAGGGTGGATAACCTGGCAGGGAACCACGAGAAACACCGGCTGGCCCTACTTTGCCCAGAGCTGTCCTCTTAGTCCAGCCTGTAGTGGAACAGTTTTCTGAATTAACTTTCCAGCACACAATGTATAAGCCCCTTGGCAGTCGTTGGTCTCCATTTGTGAGTTGTGTATATAGATCTAGCTCCTGAGTCTCCTCCTTGCTCTGATCATGCATGTTCCACCTCCTTTTTGTCTTTGCCCTCCTATGATTTCCCGGGGATAGGCGCTGGCTCAGGCAATTAAAGAGGCCAAAGAGCAGCATCCTGACATGTCAGTGACCAAAGTAGTGGTCCATAAAGAGACAGAGATCAGCCCGGAGGATGGAGAAGACTGAGCCCAGGTAAGAGGCGGGTGCTGCTTCTCCAGGCGTGGCCTCGGCTGGCATGTGGCCCGGGGCTTCCCTCTCTCCCTCGCCTCACCTCCTCCTTTTCTCCTTTTTCTCTCACTGGCATTTGCAGGGCTGGGTCTCAAGAGGATGGAGAATTGGTTTGCGGATACTAGTGTGTTTCAGATTTACAGGCTCCATACTATGGACTTTTGATGTCCCCCCTGCCAGTTAGAGGATAAAGAGAAAGCAGAGTCTGCTTACGTGGTCCTGCACGTCTTCCCTTTTAGTCCATGCTCCTCATTAGCCGGATCTGAAAAGTCATGTTTGTTTTATTTCACTGGCCATATAGCCTAATCAGCTCTAATACGGTTTTGTTCTGAGAGGTGCAATTTGTGTGTTCCAGAAACTAGCAAAATAAAATGACACCCATTCTGGTGCCAGCATTATCCCATTGTTAGCTTCCTCTTCAACTGTGTTTGGTTCTGGCCTGTTTATGCTTTTGTTTTGCTTCGTTTTACAGTTTGAAACCAAACCACTCACTCTCACTGTGGATGTCATCTATTTTCCTATGTTCTTTGGGATGGTTTTTTTTTTTTCCCCCTGAGTGTAGCACTGTGTCTCAGGAGGAGGCAAAAATGCAGTCTTGTGGTCCTGCTTTCCTTCAGGAAACGCATGCCTTTCCAGCTGCTGTTTGGCCAGCATCACAAGCAGACAGCATCTCCTGTGTGTGCTCAGACTTGTCATGCATACTAACCTGCCCGCAAGAACTTGATGAGCACTGAACATCCTTGGAGGGCTTTGAATGCTGAATGCAGCTCCTTGCACATTTGGCTATGTAATAAAAGTCTCTTAAATGCTCTACCTGTGTAAAGGAAGTTAGTTCTCTAACATTGGTTTAAGAAACCTAGATTGATAAGTGGCTTCTGTCAAAGGAAAAATATAAAATTCACTCATCATATTCAAATTAAGAAGGAAAGCAAAAAAAGAAAAAGTTTCTCTTCAGTGAGGTCAGCCACTTGGGTAATGATGAGGTTATTTCAGAAGAAGCCTATCCATGACATACACTGGTGTTTTACAGTATCTTGTCCAGAAGAGCATTTAATAACCTTGTAAGATACTTGCCACCTGACTTCAGTCTGAGGGAAACTCTCATATATTCTCAAATGAGTAACTGATCAAATCTCTCTTCTACAGGAATAACCTAGGCTGCACACGAAGCCAGTCACGCAAACCATTAGGAAAAACCAGAATCTATATGGCGTTCCCTCTTCTAACCCACTGACTTGTTATCTGCCCATGGACAATTTCAATCCAGGAGAACTGACTTTGACCATTTAATAAAGACACTGGCAGAGAGATCTTCCCATAATAAAGCAATCTGAATCAGCACCACTAAACCGATATTGCATGAAGCAACAATACAGTTACAAAAAGAGCAGCATTTTTACTTTTCACACCCTGTCTCCGTTTTCAGCTCCACCTGCACGTTCATAACCAACAATAGAAACCGTGATCTCATGTAACACACAAAACGGTCCATGCCTTTCATAGCTGATGATGATTAAAGTCTAAACAAAATTGCAGTTTCTTAGGTGACACATCTTTTGTTTACAGATCAACGAAGATTACCCTAAACTGCTAGAAGCTGTCTAGGTCCACTGTGTCAGGTTTTTCCCAGATTAGATGTGCCAATAACCGAGTTTATTCAGTAAACAACTTGAATCTTGTTATTTGTTTCCTCTGGTTTATTACTCTCACCCATCAACAGTAATGACTCTCCGGAAATATTTAATGCTCACAATCCTGCTTTGTGTAATCTAATTTAATTCATTATAAGGTAGTACTGATTTTAGCATATTAATGTGATTTCTTCCCTGTTGTCTGCTTTGGTCCGTGTTCAATCTGGAAAGCTTCCCAGGGTACCCTGACGAGTCCTAAATATGTAAAATGTCATTATTTTGGAAAGAAAACCTGTATTTTTGTTAGTTTACCGTAATGATGAAACTTCACTCCAGGAAAACTCGTTGGGCTTCAGTTGCTTTTGTTTTCTTTCTTCACTTCTCCTTCCTTGTATTTTTTTTTTAATTTTCTTTTTTTACTTGAAAAAAGTGTTTTAATTTCAAATCTGGTCCATATTTACAATCTAGTTCAAAGCCAAGCCTTAAACTGTACAGAATTTCCACTGTAATTAAACTATTTAGCATTGAGTTATAAATAGCCTTCAAGAAGATATATTCTTCATTTCACTGTCAACTGCATCGCACAGCCCCTGGTGAATGTATGTTTCCGCATAGCAAAATAAAAATGGTCAATGCATTTAAATCTCTAATTCTCTACGTGTAATACTTTCAGGATCAGACGCATTTGGCCCAGAGCTAACATTTGCATGACATCAAAGGCCTCATTCATCTGCAGGATAGAGAGAGCCTGTCTCTTTTCCAGGATAAAAAGTACAGAGAGATGGTGAACAAAATACGTGTAGATAAACGTTGGGTTGCCTGTGGAAGCCTGGAAAAGTACGAGTATCACAGAACCTTGTTTTCACAGTTTTTGTTTTTCTGTTAGAAGGGAGGCTCTGTTGAAAACCCTGTGCTTCTGGGGACTTTTAATTCTACCGGAGAGACACCTCTGTCTTGCATTAGCACCAGAGCTGAGAAGATGAGGAGGCTGGTCTGCAGGGCCCACGTGTGTTCCCGCGGCTCATTCACATCGAGCTCCTCGAGTGCCAGGGACTAAGAATCAGACTTTCTGTTGCCAGCTGCCCACCTAACGCCTGAGTGTATCCACTGGCACTTAGTCCCTCACTTCCCAGCTTGCCGGGGTCCAGCCCTGGTGGATCCAGGGATCTCGAAGGGGAGACGGCATAGGTGATCAGGAAACAACAGCTTATTAAAATATTAATTAAAGATATAAAGAGTGATGAAAATGAAGATAGCTCAGTGAGGAGGAAGTTCAGTGAAGACAAGCGGATGAAATAAGGATAGCTCAGTGAGAACATTTTGTGGAGAGAGGAGGCTGAATAATTCAGCCAGAAGGTAAGAAAAAGAACGACATGGGGAGACCAAGCTTCGGTGAACGAGGCCCCGCACTTTATTTTTCAAAGTAGTTTTTATACCTTAAGTTATGCATAGAGGATAATGGGGGAAGGGGTGGAGTCATGCAGGGACAGCAGTCCCTGAGCCAGGCTTTCAAACCTATCACACGCAAAAGTTTAGGTGAGTTACATCATCTTCTGGCCCAGAGGCCTATTAACATTTTAAGGAACTTATTTTCTCTAAAGGTGATTATTCTAAAGTCAGGCGCCACCCTCCAAAGGCATTGGAGTTGCATTTCTATAGGGCAAAGGTGTGGTGGGTTATAACGAGAAAGAATTAACTCAAGGGTCCAAGGTTACAAACATTGAGGCTACTAATTACATTTCTATACACCAATTATATCAATCAATACACTGCCAAGGACACAGTAGGTAAGGGATATGGAGACTTAGCAGCAAACATTGGCCCAACAAGTGAAAAACCCTTCACCAATACAATTTCTAATCAATCTTTTAACTGCTCAAAGGAATCTGTGTTTAGACAGTTTAGAACATCTCATGCCTCTCACAGTTGGGAGGCTCTAAACAATCACATGTGGCCGGAAAAACCTATTCAGGCAGGCTAGAGGATTTCCAAAAGGAGTTTGTAGGCTGAAACACTGTCACACCCAGAAATTATTAACTGGAGCTGTAAGTTAGCTCTTTTTTCAGAGAAAGGTAGTGGGGGACAGCCCCCTGTAAAGTCAGAGGTGTAGGTGAGAACACAAAGCAGAAAGTAGGCAGACTCTGGCTTTTCGGGCGTAGATGCTCGAGAACCTCCAGGGGGCTCCTGAGGCTCGATCTTGCCCTTGCGTTATTGCCGAGCCTCCTTCCTCATGACCTTTGTCATGGGCGGAGCGCTAATCCAAACCGGCTCCCAACACCAGCTTAAAAAAAGCTCTTCATTAAATTTTTTTTCCAGAAAATTATTAATATATTTGACCACATTTATTATGTTACGTTGCTCAGTTGTGTCCGACTCTTCGCAAAGCCCTGGACCGTGTCCTGCCAGACTCCTCTGCCCATGGAATTTTCCAGGCAAGAATACTGGAGTGGGTTGCCATGCCCTCCTCCGGGGCATCTTCCCAACCCAGGGATCGAATCTGTGTCTCCTGCATTGGCAGGTGGATTCTTTACCTGGGAAGCCCTCAGATCAGATCAGTCGCTCAGTCGTGTCCGACTCTTTGCGACCCCATGAACCGCCGCACGCCAGGCCTCCCTATACTGCTGCTACTGCTAAGTCGCTTCAGTCGTGTCCGACTCTGTGCGACCCCATAGAAGGAAGCCCACCAGGCTCCCCCGTCCCTGGGATTCTCCAGGCAAGAACAGTGGAGTGGGTTGCCATTTCCTTCCCCAATGCATGAAAGTGAAAATAAAAGTGAAGTCGCTCAGTCGTGTCCGACTCTTAGCGACCCCATGGACTGGAGCCTACCAGGATCCTCCGTCCATGGGATTTTCCAGGCAAAAGTACTGGGGTGGGGTGCCATCGCCTTCCCCGTGGCCTCCCTATGGGAAGCCCTATTTGACCACATATCTTAGCCCTATTAAGGGAGTCAGGTTCTTATCATTTCTCTCTGAAGTTCTGTCTGTCCTTACTGTCAATACTAAGTGTTCATTTTAGGAACTGAAGCATCATTTTAATTGTGCTTGAAGCCAGTCCAAAATTGTCTTGAGAAAAGTTAACATTTTTACTGATAGGAAAATGGCAAGTGGCCTCCCAAAGATGCCAGCACCTGGTCTGCTGAATTTGTATCCAAGTTGTACCTGTGTTCTTGGTTTTATTTATTTTTCTGAAATTTTTATTGAGGTATAATTGACATTATTTTCAGGGTACAATATCATGATTTCATATTTTGTATATGTTGTGAATATAAACCCACCGTAAATCCAGTCACTGCTATCACCATACACAGCACAATTTTTTTTCTTGTGATGAGAACTTTTAAAGTTTACTCTCTTAACCTTTAAATATATGTTAATACTATGGTATTAATTATTATAGTCACCATGCTGTCTGTGTTTGCTGTGTTTACCAAACCTAGCATTTTATGTTCCTCTGCCCTCAGCAGTAAGGGCTTACTCATTTTTATGAAATTATACATTGTCAAGGAAGCTACATGTTTTCAGCTTTCTTTTCCTTCTATCATGCTTCTCAGACTTTTTCCACCTTCCTTCTACTATTCCAAATCACTGTCATATACTGCTATCTGGGACAGCAGTGCCCACTTCTAGTACCAAAATCTGTATCTGCTTTCCATTGCTTTATAACATGACCAACCTAGACAGCATATTAAAAAGCAGAGACATCACTTTGCCGACAAAGGTCCATATAGTCAGAGTTATGGTTTTTCCAGTAGTCTCGTATGGATGCGAGGGTTGGACCACAAAGAAAGCTGAGCACCCAAGAATTGATGCTTTTGAATTGTGGTGTTGGAGAAGACTCTTGAGAGTCTCTTGGACAGCAGGGAGATCAAACCAGTCAATTCCAAAAGAAAATCAACCCTGAATATTCATTAGAAGGACTGATGGTGAAGCTGAAGCTCCAATACTTTGGCCCCTTGATGTGAAGAGTCGACTCATTGGAAAAGACCCCGATGCTAGGAAGAATGGAGGGCAGGAGGAGAAGGGGACAACAGAGGATGAGATGGTTGGATGGCATCACCGACTCAATGGACATGAGTTTGAGTAAACTCCAGGAGTTGGTGATGGACAGGTGCTGCAGTCCATGGGGTCGCAAAGAGTTGAACACAACTTGGTGACTGAACAAGGTGTCTAAAAGATCCTAGCTATTACACTTGTAGAAACTGAAGAATTCCACTCTGGTTACCTACTTGCCTCCCAGAAAATACATGCTTGCTTCTCAATTTGCTCAAAAATTCAGGTCCAGGGTCATAAGAAAACAGGAATTTATGAATCTCTCAAACGAGCAGAGCAAGTTACAAACCTAAAGGCATTGTGGTCCAGCCTACTTGTGGCCCATGTGCAAGCCTGCGTGCCTGCCCACTCAGTCCTGTCTTGACTTTTGCAACCCCATGGACTGTCGCCTTCCAGGCTCCTTCCTCTGTTCATGGGATTTCCCAGATAAGAATACTGGGGTGGGTTACCATTTCCTTCTCCAGGGGATCATCCCAACCCAGGGATCAAACCTGAGTCTCTTGCATCTCCTGCATTCTTTACCAGCTGAAAACCCAGGAAGCCCCTTGTGGTCCAGCCTGCTGATGACCTGCAGTTCCATGCTAATCACACAGGGATGTGCAGAAACATTCGTTGTGGAGTTGCTGAGTCCTCTAAAATCTTCATGATGTTTTCTCTGGAGTCACAGAGCAAATGGCTAAGACCAGGCAATAGCCCTCCTTCCATGCTTTCTGCCCAGTGGAGCTCAGCCCGGGTGTGAGGCACAGCCTTCATGGACACCTCGGGCTCCTTCTGCAGTGTTGGGATTAATGGATGGAGCTGCATTGATGCTGAAACTTCATTGCCCCAGCAAGAGAGAGGCGGGCAACACTAATAATGTGGGGATTTCCAGCAGCTTCACTCTCCTGGAAGAATTTTCCCATTTTCTATTCCCTGTGCATGCAAAGTCACTTCAGTTTTGTCCAGCTCTCTGCAACCCTATGGACCATAGCCTACCAGCCTCCTCCGTCCATGGGATTCTCCAGGCAAGAATACTGGAGTTGCCATGCCCTCCTCCAGGGAATCTTCCCAACCCAGGGATCGAACTCACATCTCTTATGTCTCCTACATTGGCCGATGGGTTCTTTACCACTCATACCACCTGGAAAGTGCCCTCTATTGCCTATTCCTTTGTGATTTCCTAGACCACCATGCCCCCCTTATGCTGGGCATTGTGTGTGAATTCATGCAACTTGTAGGGTTCTTCCATTAATTTTTTTAAACAATCCATTTCCTTCATTCTTTCCAGCACATCTAATACGTTATATTTTCTAAAGCAACATCAATTGTAGCTATTTTTTGAAAACCAATGTGGAATCTACAAGAGGGCTCTAAAATGCTCCTAACTTACAAATGAGAGTTATAGGTACCTCCATGAAATTCTCCCTTATCTTTCTCACTATGGTCAATTAACCAGTGTCAGAAGTGTCTGCTGTGACTTGCTGTAGAGGTGGCCTCATATTTGTTTGTTTAACTTATTTTTTTAATTGAAGGATAGTTGATTTACAATATAGATTTGATTTCTGCCATACATCAACACAGCCTCGTGTTTTAATAGGTATTTACTCACTAAGTAAAATTGGGTTATTACATTTTTTGGTAAATACATTTTTGTGGCAGGTCATTGGTGCATGTAAAATTGTATTCTCAGAAATGACATTTCATTTTGCCAAATCGTTTCTTATCAGAGCTGATTAATTCTGAGGAAGAGCGATGGAGTTGATGCTTCCCCGGGAGTATTACACACACGCACCCCCACAATAGCCTCTTATGTTTCTTTGAGATAAGTGTAATCTTTGAAGGGATTGGACAGGTTCTTGCATTGCAAGCTCAAGGGAGAGCTTATCAACCAAGATAATATGTGAGTTTTCACAGAACCCCATGCAACAAGGAGGAACCAGAGTATTCTGGGGCTGAATTTCAGGCTTAAACACTCTCCTTGAATAATACTGAAATCTAAGTGATCCCTGAAGACATGCCGTGACAAAGAAATGCACGTTTTTATACACTGTGATTTTACGATTATCAGCCAAAACACCACTGTATAAGTCTAAGCTTTGGAAGGGTGCAAAGCAAAACCCACTTCTCATGGGAGTGTCAGTTACAGATTTGCAGTAGAATCAAGGAAGACATGTATTTTCGAGTTTTTTTACAAACTTTTGACCCAGCAAATCCACTTTGGGAAATTTTTCCTAAATCCAACACAGAAGTTTATAGAAGTTAATGTACAATTCTGTTTGCCACAATGTTATTCTTAAAAACTAAAGTGTTTAAACAGTAAATATTCAGCAAAGTGGAAAATTTATAAATAATGGTATTTTCCTAAGATGGAAGACTGTACAATGCCGAAGAATTGTAGAATACTGACCTGATAGAGAAATTAATCCTAGTAAATGTAAAAGTAGATAAAACAGTTTATACATGATGATGCTGAGCAGGCAGACATACTGTCTGTGCACAGAAAAGACAGAAACATCAGCCAAAATGGTACCAGTGATTTTCAGAGGAGAGAACATATAATGATTTTCTTTCTTCTTTGTGCTGTTGTATTTTTCCTGTTTATTCAAGTGTCTGTCACCTTTATTATATATTTTAAACCATTGATTCAGGAACAGTGAGAGAGATGTAAATGAGAAATTTGGAAAACTGACTTTTTCCTGGAACTTCAAAGCCATTATTACCCTTACCAAATGTTACAGATGCTTTGTTCAACATGGATTTCTTTAGCCATGTTCTAATTAGAATGGTGATAGATGAGTTTCTGTTACAGATAATGAAGTTATTTATAGTAACAGTCCATGCAAAATCTTTCCAAATGAATAAGGTTTGCTTTGTATGAATATATATTTGTGGTTCAGGAAGTGCATTTGCTTTTGATGGGCAGTAATTTAGTATACTGTGTAAGTAATTTTTAAGTGTTACCACAGTATAATTGAAAGAATGCTTCTCTGGGTGCGCTTAATTTTTACTTTCCTCTGCATAAAGCTGTCTCTCACCGGTGCTGTCTTTCTTTAAGCAAGCATGGCCTAAAACAAAACAAAACACATAAACACTGGACTCAGCAACCCTGCATTCCACCCCTTTTTTGTCACCTTAAGGCAATGACTTGAACATTTGAGCCTCGGTTGACTCACCATAAAAAGGGAACAACAGCCAATTGCAAAGGTTGTTATGGCGAAAACCCTTTGGTTCTATGACAGTCAGTACCCTATAGAAACACCTGAGAGTGTTCTTTGTAAAACAGAAAGCAGTAGTTTGATGTAATGACCTGATTTGTCCCCCACCTCCTACCACGCTGGGCATCCCTTATTCTGTACATGAGAACACAAACTGATTTATCTCAGGAAGAGCAGATTGCTTTTGCTTGTGAAAAAAATAGCCCTCTGCTTGAGCTGCAAAAATCTTTTTTTATTAGGATTCAAGCAATGAGAAAGACCCTAGCTAGGATCCTTCTCCGTATCCAGGTCAACATTCACTTTGCTAAGAGGGGCAAAAAAGATGCACGGTGTGTGTGATGACCCTCGTGCTGAGTTGATATTGTCCATGAAACCATGGCTATGAGGCAGCCAGCACAATGTCTTGCAATGTTCAGCATGAAACCAAAACTGCACACACAATGATCCCAAGGTTCTGACATGGCTTGTCGGATAAGGTGTGAGTGCAGGGTGTGCACATGTTGGCGGATTCACGATATTAATTTTCTGTGTTGGGATTTTATACTTGCAGGGGCCCTTTTTGTATGAATAGAGAGTTGCTAAGTGACAATATAGAACATCTGAGGTGCTGTGTTTCCAATACCTTTCCTAGGGATGCTCCCCGAGGACTAAGAAGAAATTCACAGGCAGCTCCAGCTCTGTGTTTTCTGGAGCAGTGGGTCTTAAGCCTAAACATACATTAAAACCACTTGGGAATTTGTTTTAAAGATGCTACAATCTGAGCTGCTGGAGCATCTGAGTCCTGGTCTGGAGGTGGGGCTCAGCATTACTATATTTTAAGAGACTGCAGATGAACGCCATGGACAGCCAGTGGGGAGTGAGGCACTGGTCTCAGAAAGAGATCTCAGACCCAGCATGCATTGGAACACACGGAGTTTCCCAGTGACTCCATAGGTCTGGGGTAGGACCTGAGAATGAGTGTTTCTGGCAAGTTCTCAGATGCTGCTAATGCCTGAGGTCCAAAGACGGCAGGCACTGGGACAACTTCTGGTTGTTCCTGGTAGAAGGAGCATTGATTTAAGACTGAGAAGAGCTGGGTGACAAGTTTCTTGACCTACAGCAATTCATCTTCTAGGAAAGGAAAGTAAGTAACTTACCCACATAAAAATTATTGTGAAGACTTATTGAGACAGTATTCTCAGCATCACTTAAGGAATGTTTCTAGTGCTAAATAAGCCTAAGGCAATACTATGATCTCCTCCACATATTGGGAGCCTGTGACAGAAAGAGGGGGTGGCCCCCTGAGCACTAAGAATAGGATGGTCAAGTGATGAAGGCAGTACAAGTACCACCTGTAGTCATGATGGAAATATTAACTCCAGTCCAAGAAATTGTAGGGCAACAGGAATTGCCTTGGAAATACTGATAAGAATCACCAAAGTGACAGTTTACAAGGAGGCACCAAAAATAATTTTTAAAATATTACAATGATGCCCCACAAAGTGCTTCAGCATTGGTTATAATCACCCAACACAGGCTCAGAAAGCCTTGAAATAAACTACACTAGAGAGGAAGGCAGTCACGGCCACTCAGAAGGATGCTCGTAAAGAGGTGAGCAGGCAGATGAAAGAATCCGTCTGCAATAGATGTGATGGGAGGCCCTGTAGTGATAAGTGACGATTGTTTAATCACTAAGTTGTGTCCAACTCTTGCGACCCCATGGACTGTAGCCTGCCAGGCTCCTCTGTCCATGGGATTTCCCAGGTAAGAATAGTGTAGTGGGTTACCATTTCCTTCTCCAGGGGATATTCCCAACCCAGGGATCGAACCTGCATCTCCTGCATGGGCAGGTGAATTCTTTACAACTGAGCCACCTGGGAAGCCCGAGTGACAATTAGCCCAGAGGAGAAAGAGCATCTCTTGAGTAGGACAGGAGAAGCGACTTTGGAATTGATCCTTAAGGTATGTGGAGTCCATCAGACATCAGACAAAGGAGGTGGGATGGAGGGTGAAGAACAGGACTCAAGAAATAGAAGCTTCTCACCAGGAACAGTTTCTAGGTCTGGCACTTGATGCTTCCAAATAGCCATCTGCTGCCAGTTCTTCCTCTGCTCTGCTAACTGTGGGAACGTTAACCAACATGACAATTTAATGGAGACCATCAGAGGTGTAAGGGAAACATCCCAAGAGAGATGACGCCTCAGTACAAGTGACTGAGGGTCACCGAAGGACTACTGATTGCAACGTCCGACCGACGCCAGGAGGAGCCATGGCTGAAGTCCAAAGGCAGGGCTGTAGAGGGAAGGGTGGGGATGGAGGAGGGGGTTTTACAGCTTGGAGCAGGTGATGGAGGTTGTGGGGAATCTCCTCTCTAGAGGTGATAAAGGAAAAACAAAATGTACGACAGTGTTGGCTCTGGGGACTGGCTTAGGATATGCAAGAAATTTGGAGCTGGGCTGAATTTCTTCCAGCTTTATAATTCTAGATTTATAAAAGTAGTAGCTTGCTGTATAGGGAAAGTTTAAAAATAGGAAAACATGTTCTTCAAGTGCAAGGAGAATTATCAAAACTATTTAAAAAGATAGAACTAAGAAATTCAATGGAATTTTTAGTAAAAAAAAATATTGTTTTATTTTTATACCTATTTCTCAATTACCAGAAATAGGTAGGACAGACAATCTGATTAGTTTATGCCATCTTTTATACCTGACTTAAAAGTCTGACAGTACTGTGTGATATACTTAATACTAATAATACTATGAATAATTTCTCCTTTGAGAATTCAAAACACCTTTTCAGCATTTTTCCACGTATCAGAGTCTTCATATATTTCTCCTCATTACACAGTGTGGTGGAGACAGGAGGTGAAGGAAATGACCCCCACTGACCTCAGGACAGATTCTTAAAGTTGCTTTTTGGAATAAATTCCTTGTAACAGCCTGTTTGTCACATGACTCTCAAAAAAGTACAATATAAAGTTTATATGCAGACATTACGTGCTTTGAATTTTAAAAAACTTGAATTTAAGGTGGAGGGGATTTTCCTACAAAAAGATACAGAGGTGATCCATTTGAAGCATAACATTACCCACCTTCTGTCTGGAGAGAAGATTATCAGGAGTGTCTGGGGAAACTGAACCAGCTTTAGGTCTTATTGGTATTGGCTGGGATGTTCTGTTGGATTCTAAAATATAGTGAAATTTTGGCACAGTGGTAAAAAATCTACCTACCATTGCAGAAGACATGGGTTCAATCCCTGATCCGGGAAAATCCCCTGGAGAAGGCTATGGCAACCCATTCCAGTATTCTTGCCTGGAAAATCCCATAGATAGAGGAGCCCGGTGAACTACAGTCCATGGGGTCCCAAAAGAGTTGGACATGACTTAGGGACTAAAACTACCATCCTTAGGGACAAAGACATCCTCAAACATCCAGGGTGAGACAGCTTGACTTGCTTATGTCAAAATCATCTCTCAGCTTTTGTTAAGTCATTTCTGAGAAAGTAAGAGTTTTCCATCCATCAGGGTTAGCAGGTGGGAATCAGTGGAGGAAGGGAGTGGGTAGGAAGGTGGGAACCGGGAGCAGAGGGACCAGCCAGCACAGCCTGGATCTGTGCTTGGAGCTACCTAGCAGAAATTAAAGAGGCTGCTGCAAACCCAAGACCAGGTGACAGTCACAGGTAAGAGCACATGAACGTCGGCAGGAAATGTTGACTGGGCGATGTGAGCTTGGAAAGTTGAGGAGAAAGTCAGGCTTCCTCCCGGACACGCAGGATCCAGGACCTTACGAAGGACTGGCTGCTCTGAATGTAGCTGACTTTTGAGAACTCTGTTATTGGCATGTTTGCTTGTCATTCCCCTTCTAAAGGTGATCTGGCACGAGTGGAAGACCAGGGGGAGGCAGAAGTCTAGCTGAGTGTGCTGAGCAGTTGGGTACCCATTAATAAAGGGCTGGTGATAAGTGGATGTTATTTAAGAACGCATGAGTAATGTCTAGCTGTCATTCCCTTGCCATGCTCCATGAGACGCCCCTGCTGTGCCCAGAATGGCTCCTACAGAATTTTTTGACAGGTGCTCTGTTTTGTAAAGAATGAACACCTGACTTCAGCCCTTACAGACATGAAAAAAGAAAAACGCAAGCACCATTTATAAGGCCATGCACCATGAGAGGTGACTTGTAAGTCACCCCTCCTACACACACACAACTCAGCCCTTTGCTGACAGCTCAAGCCATGTCCCGATGCCCACCACACCTGTCTAGGATGGCTTTTCCAGAAGCATCCCCATCCTGTTGATTTCACTTAACCCCCACCATAAGCAGTCTTTCATCAATGTCTCAATCATCCTCTTCTGCGGGTGCCATTTGTTCCCCTAAGAACACTTGATCTGTACAACCAGCTCTGTGATGCTGGGCAGTTAGTTAAGCTCTTTCTTTCACATCTTCAGGTAGAGTGTTGTAAAGGACTCGTCCGAACCATGTCAAAATGACAGTACGTGACCAGCTCTGACCTAAAAAATGGCAATGTCATTTGCTGTGAGAATGACTTGAATATAAAACAATTCAAATAGTGCCCAACAAGCTGTAAGCATTCCTTTCTAGTTACGATGCTCGTGGATGCGTCCTAAATCACTTCAGTCGTGTCCGACTCTTTGCACCACTATGGGCTGTAGCCTGCCAGGCTCCTCTGGCCATGGGATTCTCCAAGCAAAAATACTGGCCTGAGTTGCCATGCCCTCCTCCAGGGGATCTTCCTGACCCAGGGATTGAACCTGTGTCTCTTACGTCTTCTGCATTGGCAGAAGGGTTCTTTATCACTAGTGCCACTTGGCCAGTCCCTGTGAGGCTCAGATGCTATAAATGATCTCTTTGCCCCACAGCAGCAAGTCTGTGCTGCCTCCTCCTCCCTCATCCCAGGTAGACACCGCTCAAGTAGTGTACGGCTTCCTCACCCAGCCCAGAGGCAGAGTTACACCTTAGGAAGGAAAGGTGCTGCTTTTCAACGCCATGGCCCTGTTCTAGACTCACCCACCAGGGATTTCCACACCCACCGCCTGCTCCTCTAGCGCAAGGGGTGCCTGGCATCTTGCCACAGAATGTTTTCATAGAAATAAATGCCCTGCCGAACAGGAGGGTTCCATCACTGTTAATGAAACTCTGGGTGAGCGTGGGTTAAATCTGTTTCACCTGTAACCTCACTAATTGTGGCTGGACAAGGTTCGCATGTCCTCCAGCTGCACAGAGCCTGAACAATGAGATGTTTGACCCAGTTCTCTTCCAGAGTCTTAGACCAGCTGTGTCTAGCTGGAGCTGAACTGGTTGAGACTGGATAGGACCACTGACCCTCCATCTGGGCACGTGCGAGTGTCCCGCAGCTTGGTGACCTTTTGACTTCAGAGGGTGGAAAACTCCACCGTCAGACTACGCCAAGCACCTCCCCTCTTCAGGTGCACGGGCCTTTGGCTGAGCTGCGCCTGCGCAGAACAAGGAGGCTCCACGTGCTTCTCATTACCTTTCCCGCCGTCCCTATGTTCCCTGAACCTGGGAGGCCAGCTCATCCCAGGAACACCCTAGCCCCTTTCTTCTGGGAGCTGCGTCTGAGACTTTGTTCACTTTCTGCATTAGGCTGCCTTGTGCACAAGTCCCATCTCTGCTGCAGAGCATGGGGGCTCAGTGTTCAGCCTGCTGGGCGTCGGGCAAAAACGAACCTCGTTCCTTAACTTTAATCCTTGACTCACCCGCAGTTGCCCTGGTAAGTGGGGTTCTGTGCGCTGGCCTAGAGGCTCTAGAACCTTTGTGTAATTTTGGTATTTGGGAACTTATGTTTTGGATTTCAAACTTTTTACAAATAAATTTAACTTGCAGGACTTGGGGGAAGGGGTGTTGAGCTACCTGATTGACTGACTATGACCCAAATCTAGAGCAAAGCTTACGTTGTCCAGGACTGGATCAGGGGAAGGGGGTGATTTTCCACGGGTAGGAACACTCCAAATAGGTTAAAACATACATGTGTGCCTGTTTGATGCCCCTAGCTGTCCTCACTCTAATTCTTTGCAGCTCATTTATTCTAAATCTGTGCTTCCTATGTAAGCTGTCTCTTCTAAATAACATCAAAAACCTCTCAGAGGTCCCTCTTTAATGTCTAGACTTGTCATAAAACTTCTGCATCCTGCCTCTCAATACCAGATCGCAGCCAAGTCCTAGGTCCTTTCACCTTTAATTTAGAGCATGTTTATGAAAGTGAAATATTAAAGAACTGAAGCAGACCTGTAACTATGAAGAATTAAGACAAGTTAAAGGTAAACATTTCTATCCCCCTTTTGAACTTCTGGATAATATACTGAAGGACAAAGGAGGCAAAGGAGGTGGCGTCTTTTGGGGGGGAGAGGGTCTTAAAAAAGGGAGGGGACACTTCTCTGGTGGCTCAGTGGACTAAGAATCTGCCTGCCAATGCAGGGGACACAGGTTCTATCCCTGGTCCAGGAAGATTCCACAACGACTGAACCTGGGCTCTAGGGCTCATGAGTCACAACTACTAAAGCCCCACACCCTAGAGCCCATGTTCCCCTACAAGAGAAGTCATAGCAGTGAGAAGCCTGAACACCACAACTAGAGAAAACCCGTGCGCAACAAAGACCCAGCGCAGCCAAAACTAAAAATTATAATTTAAAAAAGGGGAGGGGGATTTTCCTGGTGGTTCAGTGGTTAGGACTCCATGCTTTCGCTGCTGAGGGCAGAGGTTCAATCCCTGACTGGGGAACTAAGATCCCACAAGTGGCGGCATGCCCCCCTCCACCACCAAAAAAAGAAAAGAATGGTACTATTGAGGCCAACCTTCCCTTACTTCTGTGACATCCACTGTCAGTTTCCCGACAGGCACACTCTGTTGGCTGAGCATCCTTCAGGGGTCCTACTATTAGAAAGAGCAATGATTTGCCTATTGCATCAGCAAAATACATTAGGGATGAACTCCTAACAAGGAAAGCATGGGGCTCATGGGGCATATTAATTAAAGTGGAAACACTTTTTCCACACTGTTGATAAGAGATGGAAACCCACCACCCCACCTGTACTCTGGGTATAGGGTGAGTGGAAGGAAGAGAGTAACAGCAAATGTTAATTCAGACAGAATTCAACAAACGTAATTCACAGGGTTCTATTCACAGCTGGTGCTGAGAATGAAATTATTGCTGTTGTTGGTTAGCTACTAAGTCATGTTCAACTCTTTTGCAACACCATGGACTGTAGCCCTCCAGGATCCTATGTCCATGGGATTCCCCAGGCAAAAATACAAGAGTGGGTTGCCAGTGCCTTCTCCAGGGGGTCTTCCCAACCCAGGGATTGGACCCAGGTCTCCTGCATTAGCAGGATGATTCTTTACCACTGAGCCATCTGGAAAGTGTGGAATGAGATAGGAGCTGAGAAATCAACTCACCCAGTTAGCGTTTTTTTCTTTTTTGCCTTTGAAAACTAGTTTCCCCCTTATCAACATCTACATTTTGCACTGTTAAGTAATTGTGTACTTATAATTTTGATTTTTTTTACACAGAGAACGTGTGTGCATTTCCAAAGTCTATCTTAAATGCAAACTTAGCATACTCTTACATATTTTAAGAGTATATAGTTTTGCATATATAAGGCAATTCAAATATAATTCCTCTTCCTAACTCAGAAAATTCCAGTACCGGATTGTAGAGCCTCTCAAGGCATCTTCTGCCTTATGGAAATTTAGCCCACTCAAATATCACATGCGTTCTAAATTTAAATGTCATCAGATTTGTATAACATTTCACTTTCCAGTGTATTTGCGACAATGTTGTAAGACACTGCTACATTTCAGGGGTCATTTTGCTCTACTTTCAACAGTTTTGTCAGGAGCTTGAATTCATTCGGGGGAGTGCTACCTAGTTTGATTTCAGAAAAGTTGTCATCCAGGATTGAGCAGCCAAAGGATATAGGGTATTTGGGGACCAGAAGAATCCTTAGTGAGCTGCCTCCTGACTCAGTGTGAGGATGCTCCTCACTGCCACCCTAAGTCTGCTGCTGCTGCTTCTAAGTCACTTAGTCATGTCTGACTCTGTGCGACCCCACAGACAGCAGCCCACCAGGCTCCCCCGCTCTGGGATTCTCCAGGCAAGAACACTGGAGTCGGTTGCCATTTCCTTCTCCAGTGCATGAAAGTGAAAATGAAGTCGCTCAGTTGTGTCCAACTCTTAGCGACCCCATGGACTGCAGCCTGCCAGGCTCCTCCACCCATGGGATTTTCCAGACAAGAGTACTGGAGTGGGGTGCCATTGCCTTCTCCAACCCTAAGTCTAGCCTTTTGTAAAGCTCAGAGACTCTGGGTATGATAACTTTAAGGTGTTTTTTTGTTAGCCTCAGCTGTTGAACTGTATTTTAATTCATTATTCACTCAGGGGATTTTTGCAGAAATTAATGCCTGTGGCTCATGAATTGTTATGTAAGTGAATAATGAAATGTCTCTGGTCAGTGTTCGGGTAACAAAAGATATCTTCTAATACATTGTCTCTAGTCGATAATATGTTGAAAGTTAGCTCCAAACTGCTACTCAAGAAGTGTGGCGTAGGCTTCCCTGGTGGTCCAGTGGTTAAGAATCCATCTCGCAATGCAGGGTACACGGTTTGAACCCTGGTCTGGAAGATTTCACATACCACGGGGCAAGTAAGCCCCTGCATAACAATTACTGAGCCTGAACACACTAGAGCCCATGCTCTGTAACAAGAGAAGCCACTGCAAGAAGAAGCCCACACATTGCAAGTGGAGACTAGCCCCTACTTGCTACAACTAGAGGAAGCCCATGTGCAGCAACAAAGACCCACCGAAATAAATAATTTTAAATGTGATTCAACTCTGAGGAATGTTGTTGCTTTTCTTTTTCATTGCCTTTTTTAAAAACCACAGTGATCACAAGTCATTTCCAATCTAGGGGTAACTGCAAACTCTTAGCAACCTGAAGAGTTTGGAAGGAAGCTCAGTGATGTAGTTATTTTTAGATGTTTTTATGAGTGTGCCTAAGATCATGGCATCTGGTCCCATCACTTTATGGCAAATAGATGGGGAAAAAGTGGAAGCAGGGACAGATTTTATTTTCTCAAACTCCAAAATCACTGCTGACAGTGACTGCTGCCATGAAATTAAAAAAACGCTTGCTCCTTGGAAGGAAAGTCATGACAAACCTAGACCATGTATTAAAAAACAGAGATATCACTTTGCTGATGAAAGTCCTTATAGTCAAAGCTATGTTTTTCCAGTAGTCATGTACAGATCTGAGAGTTAGACCATAAGGAAGGCTGAGCACCAACAAATTGATGCTTTTGAATTGTGGTGTTGGAGAAGACTTGAGAGTCTCTTGGACTGCAGGGAGATCAAACCAGTCAATTCTAAAGAAAATCAACCCTGAATACTCACTGGAAGGACTGATGCTGAAGCTCCAATACTTTGGCCACCTGATGTGAAGAGCTGACTCATTGGAAAAGACCCTGATGCTTGGAGAGATTGAAGGCAAGAGGAGAAGGGAATGACAGAGGATGAAATGATTGGATGGCAGTACCAGTTCAATGAACATGAATTTGAGCAAACTCTGGAGATAGTTAAGGACAGGGAAGCCTGGAGTGCTGCAGTTCATGGGGTTGCAAAGAGTTGGATATGACTTAGCAACTGAACAACAGCAAATCAGTGTGCCTGACTTTATTCCTAACAACTGTTCTAGCAAATCACAGTGCATATTATTTAATTTCACATTCTTACACCTTGATGGGGACTTTTAATTTTTAAAAAAAGCACGAAAAAAATAAATAAGCATCTACCACAAGTAGTAGAATAGTTATATAACAAGAAAACTTACCCTGGAAACACTTGCATAGCAACTAAAAAGCAATTAGTAGTGCATCTGCTCATATAATAATCCTAGTACATTTTTAAAATAAAATTGTTCTTCCAGATGACTGTACCTTTTAAACACGATTTGCTTATGTTTTATCCATATTTATGAACAGTATAGCACCTAATCCCATAATGTGTGTCATTCTGGCAGTTTTAGATCATTTAGTCAGATATTTTAAATAAAAATAAATTAAATGTCCACTTAACGGCAGTAGTAATAGATATTCCCTAAGTTCAGTTGTAAAATATTTTTCTAAAACTCTCTGAAAATGTTTGTCCTGGTCTGTAATGTTTAAGATCAATAGAGTTAACATGCAGAATTCTATACTTTTTTTTTATTATGCATTAGATCTTAGGTATTTCCAGTGCAATTAAAGCATCTATAGGAGCTGTCCATGGTTTTCTGTTTTATAAAGTGCAGAGTAAGTCCCAAACCTTTTCATACTGTCCATAGGGTTTTCCAAGCAAGAATACTGGAGTGGGTTCCATTTCCTTCTCCAATTTTTCTCCAGGTTTTTCCAATAGTCATGTATGGATGGACATGAGAATTGGACCATTAAAGAAGGCTAAGCACTAAAGAATTGATGCTTTCAGACTGTGGTACTGGAGAAGTGTCTCCCTTGGACAGCAAAGAGATCAAATCAGTCAATCCTAAAGGAAATCAATCCCAAATATTCATTGGAGGGACTGATCCTGAAGCTCCAATACTTTGGCCACCTGATGCAAAGAGCAGACTCATTGGAAAAGACCCTGATGCTGGGAAAAGATTAAAGGCAAAAGAAGAAGGCAGCGACAGAGGATGAGATGGTTAGATAGAATCACTGACTCAGTCAACATGAATTTGAGCAAACTCTGGGAGATAGTGAAGGACAGATCAGCCTGGTGTGGTGCAGTCCACAGGGTGGCAGAGAGTCAGACATGACTTAGCAACTGAACAACAAGGTCTCAAATAGTTTTCAAATGTCTTGGTTCCAAGGACCTTTTCACACTCTTAAAGATGAGTGAGAACTCAGAGAGGTGTTTTATATCAGTTATATCTACTAGTATTTATATTATTAGAAGTGGAAAAATGTTAAAATATATATCCATTTTAAAATAATAAATCCATTTTGTGTTAATAGGTGATATTTTTGTTAAAAAATGGTTTATTTTCCAAAACCAAAAGATGAAAACAGTAACACTGTCTTACATTTAAGAAAAATCTCTTTAGTATCTAGAATAATAGAAGATCAGATGAGTTTTAATATCTGCTTTGCATTCAATCTGTTGTGGTATTTTATCTTGGCTGAAGTATATGAAGAAAATCATCTCACACAGAAATGCAGTTGGAAAAGAAAAGAATATTTTTCACAAAATTTTGAGCATTGTTTAACACGACACTAAAACTCCACTAGTGATTTATGGGGACTCTGAAGCTGTTATCAACATTCTTCTCACACTCATATTGTTGCTCATTGACTTGCTTCTCACACTTTTGATTTAAATTATGATTGTGATGGGCTTCCCCACGGGTCAGCAGGTAAAGAATTTGCCTACAATGCAAGAGACACAAAAAGACGTGGTTTCAATCCCTGGGTCAGGAAGATCCCCTGGAGAAGGAAATGGCAACCCACTCTAGTATTCTTGCCTGAAAAATTTCATGGACAAAGGAGCCTGGCGAACTACAGTCTGCTGCTAGGTCACTTCAGTCGTGTCCGACTCTGTGCGACCCCAGAGGCGGAAGCCCACCACGCTCCCCCATCCCTGGGATTCTCCAGGCAAGAACACTGGAGTGGGTTGCCATTTCCTTCTCCAATGCATGAAAGTGAAAAGTGACAGCGAAGTCGCTCAGTCGTGTCTGACTCTCAGCGACCCCATGGACTGGAGTCCACCAGGATCCTCCATCCATGGAATTTTCCAGGCAAAAGTACTGGGGTGGGGTGCCATTGCCTTCCCCAGAACTACAGTCTATGGAGTCACAAAGAGTTGGACGCGACTGAGCAATTGAACACAATGATTATAATATGATGCATCAGTCATTTGAGAAATGTTGGCTCACTGGATTGATTACACAGATCTTTTAAGCACTGACATATTTCATTATATAATCCCCGAAAAACCTCCTTCATTCATAAAACCACTAATGTCACAATACTTAAAAATCTTGGAGGGTTAGAAAACTGAAAAGCTTACAGTGGGAAAGACAAGTTTTCCATTATTCTGATTTTCACTTGAAAAGTTGACTTTTGTTATTGGCAGAAATAATTTCAGTTGAAGTATTTTTCCTTGAAGTGGAAACCTCTTTTGGTCTTTGAGAAAATACCTGCCAAATCCGTAAGCCTGATTAGCTATGGTTAATCTCTCAGTCACATCCCATAAAATAAACTGTTAGTTGGGCTTGTAACCCACAGACTTTTTTTTTTTTTTTTTTTTTACTGTATCACATGCAGGATTTTAGTTTCCCAGTAAGAGATCAACCCCATGACCCTTGCAGTGAAGTGTGAAGTCCTAACCACTGGACCACCAGTGAAGCCCCGACATTTGCAGCTCAAATAGCCACCAGGCAACCATTGTGCACCAGTAGCCACTGAAGTGCTTTTCACCTATTTCCAATGTCACCATCAGAACATTGAAAGACTTGTTAAGTGTCAAGATTCAACAAAAGTAGTGGTTTTTATGGCTTCCTCAAGGGCATTTTTAGAGAAAATAGCATTTTTAAATTTTAGAGGTTTGTTTTTTTTTTTTTTTTTTTTGCTGCACGTGCCCTCTATTGAACACAATGGCTGATAGAATAGATTTGACCCACGAATTTATACTAAAGGGCCAGCTGTTCTACTCACTAAGGGTTTTTCTGCACCTTCAGAGCAAATGTCAGCACTGAAAATGGAAAATAACATCTTAGTGTTATTAGGAAAATAGTTTGAGTTGAAATTTCTTGGGGACCACCAGGAGTTTGCAGGCCACACTTTGAGTCACTGTCCTAAACAGTTACAGAGTCATAGGTCACTGGATATGTGAGGAACCCCAAATAGAATCACAGCTTTAGAAGAGATTTTAGAAGAGATCATTCAGCAAAATGATCTCCATGTTGTCCCACATTTTCAAATAGTATGGTGTTTTCCAAACTATAAATATGTAATACATCTCCCATTTTACAATACTATAGATGAGTATTTGCAATCAGCTATTTTTCACCCAATGCATTCTACCCTATATATAAATCAAATTTAATCCCATCACTTTTGATTCTGTTTTCAGTAGAGATGGAAGTTGGTTGGACCATTTGCATAAGATTCCTATTGTAAAAGCATGTGAAGTTGGTTCTCCCTTCCTTCTGTGTGTGTTTAATCATAATCCTTACAGGTTTGCTTTGATAACCACTTTTATCCCCTTTTTGACCGACACGTCTTCCACGTGACCCTTTTTTAGGTATACCTGCCCTTCTTTACTCTTTAGCCCTTTAATCGTTAGTTTTGCTAACCTGGACTTCCCCAGTGGCTCAAACGGTAAAATGTCTGCCTACAGTGCGGGAGACCTGGGTTGGGAAGATCCCCTGGAGAAGGAAATGGCAACCACTCCAGTATTCTTGCCTGGAAAATCCCATGGACGGAGGAGCTCGTAGGCTACAGTCCATGGGGTTGCAAAGAGTCGGACACGACTGAATGACTTCACTTTCTTTCTTTGCTAACCTGAAAATGTATCACACACCTTCCCCAGCCCACTACCTCCATTCTCTGCCTTGTGAATATCTAGCTTGCAAATGCCCTTCATGTAGAAAGCTTCTGAGCAGTTGCCAGCACATAGAGCATTTCTATTGACAGCCACCTGTGGGTAAAGAATAAAGGGAAGGAGTCTGGTTGTAGACTTGTCTAATAGACCTTTCTGCAGTGACAGAAATCTTTCACATCTGAGCTGCCCGTGGAGTAGCCACAAACCGCTTCAGGCTATTTTGTACTTGAAACATGGCTACTGTGATTGAAAAACTGCATTTTAAATTGTATTCAACTTTAAATAGCCATGTAAGTGCAGTGGTACCATATTATATAAGTAATACCGTACTTTAAGTATCTCATTTAATTAGTGAATTGAATGTAGTCATTCTTAACACTGTCGGGGTGTAGACATTACTTTTGCTCACCAAATGGGTTCTTCTTTATTTCCTGGGCACCCAGGGGAGATCACTGCCCACCCCTCTTGCGGGAAGGCAGGATCATGTGACTACTTTTGGCCAAAATGCTGTGAGCAGGTGACGAAGGTCACTTCCAGGACCAATACTTATTGCTTGTGCATGGCACGCCTCATTTGTCCTGCTGTGGTGATGGGAGTGTCCCAAATGAGGGAGACTCTGTGATCCTGAACCTCGAATAACTGTGGGGCTGAACCCTCCACCTCACTAAACCCACATGGAATGTACAACATGCATAGGAAATAAATGTTTATGTGTTAAGCCCTGGGAAATGCAGGGTTCCTTATTACTACAGCATAACTTAGACTTTCCTGGCTGATGAGTTCCCATCAGAATCACCTGAGCAGATTTTTAAATTCCCCATTCCTAGGACCCACCCCAGTCTGGGCTCAGGACCCTTGTGTTTTGGTTCAAAGCCCTCTCCAGGTGAGTCAGATGCATGCTCGCCTAATGAAGAACAAGAGCTGAAAGGTGACATCGTTGTCACTACAGATACTACAGAAATGAGCCTTAGACTGCATGCACGTGTGTACAGTCGTGTCTGACTCTTTGCAGCCCTATAGACTGTAGCTCACCAGGCTTCTCTGTCCTTGGAATTTTCTAGGCGAGTATACTGGAGCGGGTTTCCATTTCCTTCTCCAGTCAGGTAGATGGTGCAGGTTGTTTGGCCACTGAGTGATGGAGATGGCATTTGAATTGCTCTTGCCCTGGGCAGTGCCCCTTTTCCCTTATCAGAGGTGGGAGTGGTGAAGAGAGCAGAGCAGAGTCTCTTGTCTTCTTAACGGAATTGATTAATACTTTTATTCTTGTTACAATACTTTTCCAAATAGCGATTAGCTCCACAGAAGCCTGTTTAATCCAAAATATAGTTTCAAGAGTTGCATACACTGTGGAATAGGCTGAGCGTCTAACTTCTACTTAATATGTTTTGTTTCCATAGGCAAATGTATTCCACGTTTAGCTAATATATCTAAAATGGAAAAAAGTAATTTAAGATTTTATTTTTGATGAGGATTTTTTTTTTTTTTTTGGTCTTTGTTGAATGTTACAACATTGTTTCTGTTTTGTTCTTTGGTTTTTTGGCTGAGAGGCGTGTTGGAGCTTAGCTCCCCGACCAGGGATCAAACCCACACCCCCAGATTTGGAAGGCAAAGTCTTAACCACTGGACTGCCAGGGAAGCCCCTAAAATGAAATTTTTTTAATAAAAAATCTGTTTGTATTGGAGAATCGGTTATGGGTAATAAAAACGGCATCGTATATTGCCCAATTACTAAAGAATATTCTAAGTAACAACTACTCTACTCATCATATATTGTCTGTCTTAAACGCCTTTTCTTTTTTAAGTGTTCATTGAATTTGTTAAAATATTGCTTTTGTTTTATGTTTTGATTTTTTTGGCTGTGACACATGTGAGATCTTAGTTCCCTGATCAAGGGTCGAACGTGCATTGGAAGGTGAAGTCTTAACCACTGGACCACCAGGGAAGCCCCCTGCCATAAGTGTCTTTGTTTACCTTTTAAAATGGGGAGACTCGGATGTCAGTTATTTCATTTATTCACCAAATATCTATCACATCTGTTATGAACTGGCACTAGGATATGTGTTAGGTACAGAGAGTTAAATAAACACACACAAAAATACCTGTCCTCATGGAATTTACAGTTTAGTGGGAGATGTAAACAGAAAGCAAATACATAGTTAAATATAGAATTACAAATTGTGTCAATTTCCCCAAAATTGGTATCTAAGTTTAATGTGCTTATTTATAATCCCAGCTTTTTTTTTTTCCTTTGATGGAGAAGATTCTGTAGTATCTTGACCATGTGTCTATGGAAGAATTAAAGACCAAGGCTAGCCAAGAGGAGAAGGAGTTGGGTGAGGCTGGGGTGGTGCAGTTTACGTTGGGTGTTAAGTGTGAATCCTTGGAAAGCATTGAGATAGAGTTAGAACCCAAAGTGTTAGTCACTTAAGTCATATCTGACTCTTCGCGACCCTATGGACTATAGCCCAGCAGGCTCCTCTGTCCATGGGATTTCCCACGCAGGAATACTGGGGTGCATTGCCCTCCTCCATGGGATCTTCCCGACCCAGGGACTCAACCCAGGTCTCCTGTATTGCAGGCTGATTCTTTGCCACCTAAGCCACCAGGGAAGGATAGGAAAGGGTTAATTTGGGGGGTGTTGTTGGGGTGGGGATAAAGAATGCCTATAAAAGGAGGAAGCCCTCAGGCCCTGATGAGGCTTGACCCCTGTGGAAGGGAAGCTGCAAGGGCAGACACCAAGCAGTCATGACCACCGCGTCCCAGACAACCTGATAGTGGAGAGCTCGGGATGGAGCACAACTTCCACAGCTGGGGGCATCCCACTCTGGGTAGAAGTGACCAGACCCTTGCACTTCCGCCACGCCAGCTCAATCACTGGCTGGGGGCTTCCTGGCCCCGGCACTCAGCCCCACGCAGCTCTCCAGCTCCTCCGGGCTGACCTGCTGGGTTCTCCTGCAGGAGATCTGAGCAGGCATGAGGGGGCCACCCCAGGCCATGGAGCAGCACCCAGAGTAGAGGCACCTCCATCAGAACAAGATGGTGCCAGGGTCATAACAGAGACAAAGTCCGCGGGACGGAAGGAGCAACAGACAACACTGGTGAGTGAGAATTACTTTACGAAAAACGTTTAACCCAGTGGGAGGAACGGTTTGTCTTATAAACAGTGCTGATGTAAAGAGCTATCTTTCTAGAAGATAAAAGTTGGCCTCCCAACTTAGCTTAGACAAAAATTCAAGCCAGAGGTACAACGGATGTAACTGGCATTAACAAAATCTTTAAAATAATATAAGAAAGCCACAAAACTTCAATCCAACAGCAAGGAAGACTTTATTGTGCATAGCTGGAAATCAGAAGCTATCTTTTAAAGAAGACTAGAGTATTTAAAATCTTTGCCAAGAAAAGAAGCCATAAATGAAGTAACTAGACCACACAAAGATCAGGAAAATCTTTTTAAACTCAGGTAAGGGATTGGCTCGTGATAGGGAACAGCTGTGAAGGTTGATGTCTATAAACCAGAAATGAAAATCAGTTGTGTATTTCTTAGCCAAATTACACACCTACACTTTCTATACCAGTGCGGTGGCTCAGATGGTAAAGAATCTGCTTGTAGTGCAGGAGACCTGGGTTTGATCCCTGGGTCAGGAAGATCCCCTGGAGAAAGGAATGGCAACTCATTCCAGTATTCTTGCCCGAAAAATCCCAGGGACAGAGGAGCCTGGCAGGCTACAGCCCATGGGGTCACAAAAAGTTGGACATGATTGAGTAATTAACACTGTGCTGTAGGACCAATTCTAGGACCTGAAAGTCTTAAGCAGTGCTCGGGGAGAATCACGTGGACTCTCCAGTTTCTGATTTCCCTGAATGATTTACAGCTGTGGAAAAAATCTGCAGTGAAAGCCAAACTCCCAGCACAGGTGTTCCTAGCTGTAGGAATCTTCTATGTTAATGTGGGTGTTTTGCACTGTATCCCTATAGAATATAATGGATGCCTCTGAATGTCTCTTAGACTAATCCCTTAAAGTGAAAGTGAAGTCGCTCAGTCGTGTCCGACTCTTTGCCACCCCATGGACCGTAGCCTACCAGGCTCCGCGGTCCATGGGATTTTCCAGGCAAGAATACTGGAGTGGGCTGCCATTTCCTTCTCCAGGGGATCTTAACCCTCTGGCAAAGTTGTCATTTACCCTGGAAGGTATAGTCATTTCCTGGATCAGGGCTGAGGTTCAATGAAAGAGGTTAGTCTCCAGGAAATGAAATCCAGAAAGGGAGACTTCAAGTAGATCAGTAAAGGAACTTGTTTTCTTTTTTGAAGTTTTCTTTGCTTGGCTGTCGTTCAGCTGCTTAGTCATGTCTGACTCTTTGCAACCCCATGGAGTGCAGCACGCCAGGCTCCCCTGTCCTTCACCATCTCCTGGAATTTGCTCAGATTCCCTTGGCTAGAGATTCCAATAATGCAGATGTCTTTGAAGTGGCCCATGTTTGGTAGATTCTCAGATGGCCTTGATTGATAGATCTTGCTGTTGCTGCTGCTAAGTCTCTTGAGTCGTGTCCAACTCTGTGCGACTCCATAGACGGCAGCCCACCAGGCTCCCCTGTCCCTGGGATTCTCCAGGCAAGAACACTGGAGTGGGTTGCCATTTCCTTCTCCAGTGCATGAAAGTGAAAAAATAAAGTGAAGTCGCTCAGTACTAGCGACCAACTCCTAGCGACCCCATGGACTGTGGCCCACCAGGCCCTTCCATCCATGGGATTTTCCAGGCAAGAGTACTGGAGTGGGGTGCCATTGCCTTCTCCGATAGACCTTACAGGGTCTCAATTGCTAAGGAACTCACTGAAGATGCATAAGGAAGATTTACTGAGAGTCACTGAGACAGATAACTAAGGGTCAGAAGTTCTCTGTAGCTCTTTCCCATGTATTTTCCCAAGCCTTTGATAAACATAGCAGCCCTCCCCCGGATCCCGTGGACTAGCACATGAATGGTGTCAGGACATGGTGCTGCTGCTGCTAAGTCACTTCAGTTGTGTCCAACTCTGTGCGACCTCAGAGACGGCAGCCCACTAGGCTCTGCCGTCCCTGGGATTCTCCAGGCAAGAACACTGGAGTGTGTTGCCATTTCTTCCTCCATTGCATGAAAGTGAAAAGTGAAAGCTAAGTCGCTCAGTCGTGTCTGACTCTTCATGACCCCATGGACTGCAGCCCACCAGGCTCCTCCATCCATGGGATTTTCCAGGCAAGAGTACTGGAGTGGGGTGCCATTGCCTTCTCCCAGGACATGGTGACACCATTATAATTTCAGTTTCTTCTGTCTTTACCTCCAAGGACTACGCATCTGTAGATTTACTATTGCTCTGTATATCTGAATTACTTTTACTAGCCCTCAGTTTGCTTCTTCAGGTTTCAAGGGATACCCCTTAACCTGGTATGACAGTATTTGTTGACTAATTCATGGGTTTCCCGAGTGGCTCGGGAAGGAATCTGCCTGCCAAGCAGGAGATATGAGTTTGATCCCTGGGTCAGGAAGATCCCCTGGAGAAGGAAATGGCAACCCACTCAAGTATTCTTGCCTGGGAAATATCACAGACAGAGGATCCCGGCGGGCTACAGTCCATGGGGTCACAAAGAGTCGGATATGACCAAGCAACTAAACAACAATTCAGGGTTATTCTCTATATAAATTGCGCATATACATGAGCTCTAAGACCATCAATATGCATTTTCAATAAATTTGGAAATATTCATGGGACTAAATCATCTTAGTATCACAACCCCTCTGGACATCAGTGTATAACAATCATTTTCATTACATTTTTCTCCCTCTGATATTTGAAAGGGAAATAAATCTTATCCATTATCTGTGACGATTGCAATGACAATAGGAATGGTGATTTAATTTCAATATTTATATGAATACATGAGTAGGCTTGTATCACTCACAAGATTTATGAATAGTACATCCTGTTGAGGCTGGAAGAATGCGAGGCCTAAAGGCACAATTACATGTTTAATTCTAATTTCTTTCCAGGAGTTTTAATTGACTTTACAAGGAAGTACCTGGTTTAAATGCGATCTTTTATAAATTGTTGTAAGGCAGTGTAGGAGGATGGAAAGAGAACTAGCTCTGGGATTTCTAAAACCTGGGGGATATTGCATAATGCAGGACCTCAGGGCTTTGATGCACTCTGCCATTTAATAGATAATTCAGTTTAGTTGGACAAATCATGTCACTTCCCTGGACTTAAGATACCTTCTTTGGAAAGTAAGACTGAGCTGGGGGCTAAGGAAGATGCTGCAAGTACAGCCCTCACGATGTGGATAGTACGGGGCAGCTTTTCTTCTCAGTTCTTTCCATCCTGGCTCCATCACTAACTGTGTGATACTGAGCTGGTCACAGCCTGCAAAGCCATCTTCTCTTTATTTAGTTAAAAAAGTTGCAGCCAAAGAGTTAAACTCTAAATTCTCCTTCAACACTGCATCTTAAATTCTTATATCTGAAATGCAATTTTTTTTTAACACCACGTCCATCCTAAAGGCACTCTGTAAGATTCTTTTCTGTTAAGTCTTCCATAACCAACACCCTACCTTCCTCATCCACAAGGCAAGAAGAGTCAATCCCAACTCCTTGCACCCCAAAGTCTCTTGTCTCTTAAGGTTAAGAGATCTTAAGGCCAGAGGTGGTTTCTTTCTCCTCTTTGCCTCAGTTGGAAAAAACTCTTAACATGAAAGTGTCTTCTAATGTAATCATGTCATATTTTATAGACTACATCCTTTTACCCACACCCTACTCATTTCATGTTTGACTTTTATGCTATTGAAAGAAATGAGGACAGAGGTATAAAAATGCACCTCTGGGTCTTTCTCACCTTATCCTTGAACAATGTACAAATGACTCTTTAACAGTATTTCTCATATAGGTTTTGGCTGCACTAAATTATTTTCACTCCCTGTGCCAGATTCTTTATCTATCAATAGAGTTCCTATTCCTTTGGTGGAGGGCAGTGGTCAGACTTTGAATGCAGCTTCCACTTGACTGGAGACTTTCACATGACCTGACACTTGTCATTCACACCTGGCACTGGAGACTAAACTCTTCTCCCAACCCAAGACTAGGCAAGCCTTTGAATGGAGTGATTGTGGCATCACCTCTGGCATCAACATGGACCTCAACCTAAAAGAAGCCACCTGGGAACGCTAACCTGAATCTGAGAAGTGATTTGCATTCTCCACGGGTCCAGAAAGACATTCAAAGACCTTTGGTTTTGCTTTAATACAATTTCCCTTTGAGCTTGACTTACACACTACAGATGAAATCTCACATAATTTGATATTTTCCTTTGGGCTGTAACCTCTAGGTGACAGTCAATATTATTGAATAAACAATTCAACACTGGAATATTGCACAACAAGTCTTGTGACATTTTGACCATGGGTTGTCATTTTTCTGGGGCAATTTGTCATTGAACAAATTAGATTTCCCAAGAACATGGCCATTTCTTCTTCTAAAGCAATAAGACACTTGCTGAACGCGTTTTTACCTCTGCAAATCTCCGTACATTATCTTTGTTGTCCTCAAATCTCACAAGTCATTAGGTCTGGGTTTGTCTGAATGAAGAGTTCTCTAAAGTAAACTTGAAAGCTCCAAGGCCCTGGAGCAGTATTTCTCCAAGAGACAGTCTGGCCACCTCTGCAGATGGCCCAGGCTTTTGCTGGGTGCAACAGTTCTGGGTCCTGAGGCTCAAGTGATGAAAGGGCTCTTACACGGGTCCTGAGTAGCACTGGCTTTAGGCGGTCACACCTTTTACATCAAGATTCTCATTGCTGTCACTCAGGAAGGACATTTATTAATAAAAGTCATTGTGGGGCGGGGGGCTACTGAGTAATTCAGTAAATGACAGCTTTTACGCTGAAGCATCGCTTTGCCAGAATCAGCCTAGGATCTAGGAAACAGGAGAAGAACATGGCAAACTTATAGACAGGTAAACAGCTACTCACTCTGAGCCTGTACCACATAGGGGTGAAATCGACCAGGTAAAGAATCAGATTGCCATCCTCTTTAACATCATCAGAGTTTGATCCTACCCTAGTCTGTAATCACACACAGTGACAGGGCGAAGCACATGTGCTAGACACAGTGGGGCAGTGAAGTGTACCCCATTTTGGCTATTAGGGGGAAAGAGTCTGGCCTTAGAAGTTGGACCCTGGCCCTCACTGGTGGCTGCTTGTGGTTTTCCTACCATTTTTAGAGTCTCATCTACCCAAGGAGGAAACACACAAAAATATGGTGTATGTGAGCCAAGTACATAAAGATGTTCCTGGTTCATTCAGATAGTGCAGTTCCAAAAAACCCACGTGGAGGTGATAACTTCAGTCATTTAATAAGGCAAGTTATTGTCTTTGAAATAATCGATCTGTCGAAATGGTCAAATTAGACCCTGTCAGATTATTCCTTAGAACACATTTAAAAATGAAGTGTTACATAAATGAAGTGGAAATCACTTTATAGCAAGAACAATTATTACAAGCCAGCCTAATAAGAACCATCTTCCATGCCTCACGTTGGTATCAATTGAGTGGATGGGAATTCTGTCATGCCTAACTGATCACAAGGAGATATTTGCATGGAGTCATTTTCTTTCTTTGCCATCAGAATTCAAGAGTTAAACTACAATAGCAAGCAAGGGCGGAGAAGGCAATGGCACCCCACTCCAGTACTCTTGCCTGGAAAATCCCATGGATAGAAGAGCCTGGAAGGCTGCAGTCCATGGGGTCTCTGAGGGTCGGACACGACTGAGCGACTTCACTTTCACTTTTCACTTTCATGCATTGGAGGAGGAAATGGCAACCCACTCCAGTGTTCTTGCCTGGAGAATCCCAGGGACAGAG
This sequence comes from Tragelaphus eurycerus, assembly GCA_935064755.1. NCBI lineage: Eukaryota > Metazoa > Chordata > Mammalia > Artiodactyla > Bovidae > Tragelaphus > Tragelaphus eurycerus. Next base: position 24,976,257 of record CAKXYN010000023.1, read on the forward strand.
GAGCCTGGTGGGCTGCCTTCTCTGGGGTCCCACAGAGTCGGACACGACTGAAGTAACTTAGCAACAGCAGCAGCAGCAACAAGCAAGGGGGCAGGGGCATTTTAAAGCAACTCAGCCTGGTTGAAAATGTGATTCACTTGAAGAAGTGACTGAGAAAAAGCTTAGGACTTATCTGATGGTCCAGTGGTTAAGAATCCAAATTTCTAATGCAGGGGGCACAGTTTTGATCCCAGGTTGGGGAATTAAGATGCCACATGATGCAGCCAGAAAAACAAAAAAAGAAAAAAATCATTCGTACCCATTGTCAACTGGTCTAAAGCAGATATGAACAGGATAAAAGCAGAAAAAAATATAATCAAATGGAAGGGTAAAAGATACGTCATTGTTGTTTACTTGCTAAGTTGTGTCAAACTCTTTGCAACCCCACAGACTATAGCATTCGAAGCTTCCTTGTACTTCACTGTCTACTGGAGTTTGCTCAGATTCATGTCCATTGAGTCGGTGATGCTATCTAACCATCTCATCCTCTGCCTCCCCTTCTTGTTTTGCCTCTAGTCCTTCCCAGCATCAGTCTTTTCCAGTAAGTTCGCTCTTTGCATCAGGTGGCCAAAGAACTAGAGCAAAGAACTAGAGCTTCAGCTTCAGCATCAGTCCTTCCAATGAATATTCAGGATTGATTTCCTTAAGAATTGACTGGTTTGATCGCCTTGCAGTCCAAAAGATAGGCTAATTTGGAATAACTCTAGCTTTTGAATTTTACCTAGACAGGCCTCATTGGTACTACAGCAGCTTTTGATATTTCCCCAAAGCAAAAATCCCCTTTAGCCTTGAGTCCACAGTCAGGAGACTGCGCAGGCAGTAGCCATCTGGCATTCCCTTTCACAGCCGGCTCATGGGGCTCCCTCTGGTTTCTGGGACAGAATCCTTAGGAAGCTGATTGGATGGAAAAGCCAAGAAAAGAGCTCCAGAGCCCCCAGAGGGGAAAAAAGGCCTTTGATGTCTCAGGTGGACTTGAACAAAAGACTCAGGTGTGCTGAGGAGAGGATACTTGCTCATTGGAGCCCAGGGACAACTGGGGACTTAGAGTGATGACCAGACATGCATCCTTCACCTGCTGCAGACATACCTTCGATACTGGTGAAGCAGGAACACTGATGCCAGAAATATCAGTACTGCTCCTCTAGCAGAATTTAATTTAAATTTAAAACAATTAAAAAAATTTTTTGTTGGAGTATAATTGCTTTTCAATGTTGTGTACAATGAAGTAAATCAGCTCTATAAATACGTATATCTCCTCCCTCATGAGCCTCCCTCACCCCTCCAATAATACAGCAATTTAAGATTCACTTGTCATGCCAGGCATTGTCATAAATTCTAGAAATATAAAGATGAAGACCGTAGTTTTTGTGCTCCAAGAAGTCATCATCTACTGGGGAAGGTAAACATACAACACAACAAAGGATGGAGTGGATAAAGATAGTGAACAATAGTAGAAATAAATAAGAATGAGGGGCAGGAGTGGCCATGGGATAGACAAGAAGGGGATTACTATGGAACAGGTGCTTAAAGCTGATCCTGAAAGGTGAGTAGAAAGGCTTCCAAACACCTGGAAAAAGGAAAATATTCAAGACCTTGGCTTGTTTGAAAGTCTGCTGAGTCATATGTTACTAGAGCATAGGCTTCATTGGGTTTCCCTGGTGGCTCAGCAATAAGGAATCCACCTGCAATGCAGGAGACATGAGTTCGATCCCTGGGTCCGGAAGATCCCCTGAAGGTAATGGCAGCCCACTCCAGTATTGTTGCAGGAAATTCCATGGGCAGAGAAGTCTGGCGGGCCAAAGTCCATGGGGTCACAAAAGAGTAGGACATGACTTAGTGACTAAACAAACAACAAAGCTTCATTGGTCAAGAGGCGACAGAGAGATGGGACCCAGAACTTGGAAAACCTAGGAAGTTGTGCCTAATAATTTAGACTTCTCATGCAGCTCAGCCAATAAAGAATCTGCCTGCACGCCACAATAAAGAGAACTCCACAGACTACCAGAATACAGTAAAGACGCCCCAAACTTAGCAATTTAAACAAGATGAAAAGACAGAAGAATTCCCAGCAGGTAAAGGAACAGGATAAAAGCCCACCAAACCAAACAAAAGAGGAAGAAATAGCGAACCTACCTGATAAAGAATTCCGAATAATGATAGTGAAATTAATCCAAAATCTGGAAAGCAAAATGGAATCATGGATAAATAGTCTGGAGAAAAGCATTGAGAAGATGCAAGAAAGATTTAACAAGGACCTAGAAGAAATAAAAAAGAGTCAACATATAATGAATAATGCAATAAATGAGATCCAAAACACTCTGGAGGCAACAAATAGTAGAATAACAGAGGCAGAAGATAGAATTAGCGAATTAGAAGATAGAATGGCAGAATTAAAGGAATCAGAGGAGAAAAAAGAAAAACAAATTAAAAGAAATGAGGACAATCTCAGAGACCTCCAGGACAATATTAAACGTTACAATATTCGAATCATAGGAGTCCCAGAAGAAGAAGACAAAAAGAAAGACCATGAGAAGATACTAGAGGAGATAATAGTTGAAAACTTCCCTAAAATGGGGAAGGGAATAATCACTCAAGTCCAAGAAACCCAGAGAGTCCCAAATAGGATAAACCCAAGACGAAACACCCCAAGACACATATTAATCAAATTAACAAAGATCAAACACAAAGAACAAATATTAAAAGCAGCAAGGGAAAAACAACAAATAACACACAAGGGAATTCCCATAAGGATAACAGCTGATCTTTCAATAGAAACTCTCCAAGCCAGGAGGGAATGGCAAGACATACTTAAAGTGATGAAAGAAAAGAACCTACAGCCCAGATTATTGTACCCAGCAAGGATCTCATTCAAATATGAAGGAGAAATCAAAACCTTTACAGACAAGCAAAAGCTGAGAGAATTCAGCACCACCAAACCAGCTCTCCAACAAATACTAAAGGACATTCTCTAGACAGGAAACACAAAAAGGATATATAAATTCAAACCCAAAACAACAAAGTAAATGGCAACGGGATCATATTTATCATTAATTACCTTAAATGTAAATGGGTTGAATGCCCCAACCAAAAGACAGAGACTGGCTGAATGGATACAAAAACAAGACCCCTCCATATGAATGAAACTAGAACACTTTCTAACACCATACACAAAAATAAACTCAAAATGGATTAAAGAGCTAAATGTAAGACCAGAAACCATAAAACTCCTAGAGGAAAACATAGGCAAAACACTCTCTGACTTACATCACAGCAGGATCCTCTATGACCCACCTCCCAGAATATTGGAAATAAAATCAAAAATGAACAAATGGGACCTAATCAAACTTAAAAGCTTTTGCACAACAAAGGAAACTATAAGCAAGGTGAAAAGACAGCCTTCAGAATGGGAGAAAATAATAGCAAATGAAGCAACTGACAAACAACTAATCTCAAAAATATACAAGCAACTTCTACAGCTCAATTCCAGAAAAATAAATGACCCAATCAAAAAATGGGCCAAAGAACTCAATAGACATTTCTCCAAAGAAGACATACAGATGGCTAACAAACACATGAAAAGATGCTCAACATCACTCATTATCAGAGAAATGCAAATCAAAACCACTATGAGATACCATTTCACGCCAATCAGAATGGCTGCTATCCAAAAGTCCACAAGCAATAAATGCTGGAGAGGGTGCGGAGAGAAGGGAACCCTCTTGCACTGTTGGTGGGAATGCAAACTAGTACAGCCACTTTGGAGAACAGTATGGAGATTCCTCAAAAAACTGCGAATAGAACTGCCTTATGATCCAGCAATCCCACTGCTGGGCATATACACTGAGAAAACCAGAATTGAAAGAGACACGTGTACCCCAATGTTCATAGCAGCACTGTTTGCAATAGCCAGAACGTGGAAGCAACCTAGATGTCCATCCACAGATGAATGGATAAGCAAGCTGTGGTACATATACACAATGGAATATTACTCAGCCATTAAAAAGAATACATTTGAATCAGTTCTAAGGAGGTGGATGGAACTGGAGCCTATTATACAGAGTGAAGTAAGCCAGAAACAAAAACACAAATACAGTATACTAACGCATATATATGGAATTTAGAAAGATGGTAAAAAATAACCCTATTTACGAGACAACAAAAGAGACACTGATGTATAGACCAGACTTTTGGACTCTGGGACCAGGAGAGGGTGAGATGATTGGGGAGAATAGCATTGAAATATGTATAATATTATATCTGAAATGTATTAATTGTTCAAACTAAACACTATCATGTTACAATTTGTTCATACTAGATGCTTGTAATGTTTCTGATAATCAATAAAAGAGATTCTTGATCAAAAAAAAAAAAAAAAAAAAAAGAATCTGCCTGCAATGCAGGAGAACCCAGTTTGAGTCCTCAGTTGGGAAAAATCCCCTGGATAAGGGATAGGCTACCCACTCCAGTATTCTTGGGCTTCCCGGATGGCTCAGGAGTATAGAATCCACCTGCAGTGTTGGTGACCTGGGTTTGATCCCTGGTTTGGGAAGATCCCCTAGAGAAGGGAACAGCTACCCACTCTAGTACTCTGGCCTGGAGAATTCCATGGACTTTTTTCACTACGTGCTCTGGAGTGTCATTATTTAAAAAGTTGACTGCAATGTGGTGTGTGACAGGCAAATTGGAAACAAACAAGACTAGCCATAGAGAGACCAGCTGGGAGGCTGTGGATAACAACCATTTGAGCCTGCAGTCGGGGGGTGAGGGGTGGAGGTGGGACTGAGGGATGAAGGAAGAAAGATGTCTAGGAATTCTATCACCGAATTTCAGGATGTACGGGGCTCCTGCCACCAGGAGTTCTTGTGGAGGAATGTATGCCTGTGAGCGTGGGGTGCTGGAAGCCAGTGGGCAGAGCAAGAACTACAAAGGCAACTCAGGAAGCTGACCTGGCTCTCACCCGCCCCACTCCAACCACAGCTGCTTCACACCCTCGCCTCCGCTCAGGCTTCGGCCCACCCACCGCTTCTCTTTGGTTTCCACGCTGCTTCCGCCAAGGTCATCAAAGACCTCCCAGTCACTCATTCTCTGCACATTTGACCCCACTGCAATCTCCCTCCTTGAGATGTTTTGTTTCCTTAGCTACCTCATCACTCACTTTTGTTGTTTCTCTCCTGTTTCCCTGGCTGCTTTTCTTACTTGTTGGTAAGCTTCCTTTTCTCTCCCTAGAGTTTATCCTCAGCCTCTTATTATTACTTTGGGCCACACCACGAGGCATGTGGGGTCCTAGTTCCCCAACCAGGGATCAAACCTGTGCCTACTGCAGCGAAAGCTCAGAGTCTTAACCACTGGACCACGAGGAAAGTCCTGCCTGTATTTTCTTTTCTTCTGCTTTATTTTTTCCAGCTTTATTGAGATATAATTGACACACATGTATGTTTAAGGGTACAGTATGATACATGGATATACATACTGTGAAATGATGGCCACAACAAGGTAAGTTAATGCCTCCATCAGCTCACATAAGTACCATTTTTGATGTGTAGGAGAACATTTAGAACATTTTAGATCTACTCTCTTGACAGCTTTCTAGTATATAATATAGTATTGTTAGCTATACTCTCCATGCTTACAGCCCCAGAACTTACTCATCTTACAACTGGAAGTTCATATACTTTGACCAACATCTCCCCATCTCCTCTGCCTCCAGTCCCTCATAACCACCACTCTACTCTGTTTCTGTGAGCTGGGCTCTTTTAGATTCCACATATACAGTGCACTGTCTTTCTCTGACTTAATTGCACTTGGTGTAATGCCCTCAAGGTTCATCCATGTTGTCACGGATAACAGGATTTCCTTTTTTTGGTCTGAATAATATTCCATTGTATGCATGCAGGCCACATCTTCTTTATCCATCCATCTGTTGATGACATGTAGGTTGTCTCCTTGTCTTGGCTGTTGTGAACAGTGTGCTGCAGAGAACATAGGAGAGCAGTTATCTCTTTGGCATCCTTCTTTTGTTTCCTTCAGGTGTATATCCAGAAGCAAGATTGCAGTATCTCATGATAGTTCTATTTTTTATTTTTTTGAGAAACCTTTATACTGTTTTCCATAGTGACTGCACCAATTTACATTCTGCACAAGAGTGCACAAGGTCTCTCTTTTCTCCACATCCTTACCATCACTTGGTGTGTCTTGTCTTCTTTGTAATATCCATGCTAATAGGCATCAAGATATCTCACTGAGGTTTTGATTTATGTTTACCTCATGATTAGTAACGTTGAGCATCTTTTTATGTGCCTTCCGGCCATTTGGATATCTTCTTTGTAAAAATGTCTAGTCAGTTTCTCTACCCTTTTTTTTTATTTTTATTTTTTTTATTGAGGGATAATTGCTTTACAGAATTTTGTTGTTTTCTGTCAAACCTCAACATGAATCAGGTATATGTATACCTCTGCCCATTTTTAAATTACATTGTTTGGGGTTTTGCTATTGAATTGTATGAGTTCTTTATATATTTTGAATATTTTGAATACTAACTATTCAAAACTATTTTGAATACTAACTAAAATTGCAAGTATTTTCTCCATTCCATAGGTTGCCTTTTCATTTGCTTGATTGTTTCTTTTGCTGGGCAGAAACTTTTTAGTTGATGCAGTCTCCTTATTAATTATTGCTCTTGTCACCTCACCTTTGGTGTCATATCAAAATATCATTGCCAAGATCCATGTCAAGGAGTTTTTTCCATATGTCTTCTTGCAGAAATTTTACACCTTCAGGTCTAATATTTAAGGCTTTTATCCGTTTTAAGATAATTTATGTGAGTGGTGTAAAACAGAGATTCCCATTTCTTTTCTTTTTTTCCCGGTGATTAATTCTCCCAGCAGAGCTTCCCAGGTGGCTCAGTGGTAAAGAACACACCTGCCAATACAGGAGATGCAAGAGACACAGGTTCCTCAGGAAGATCCCTTGGAGGAGGAAATGGCAACCTGCTCCAGTATCTTGCCTGGGAAATCCCATGGACAGAGGAGCCTTGTGAGCTACAGTCCATGGAGTCTCAGAGAATCAGACATGACTGAGTGCACACACACACAGTTTTCCCAGTATACTATTTATTGAAGAGATTGTCCTTTCCCCATTGATTACCTTGGCTACCTTGTCAAATGTTAGTTGACATATATGCAAGAGTTTATTTCTGGGTTTTTGATTCTATCTTTTGGTCTATATGTCAGTTTAATGCTAATACCATACCTCACTGCCCCCAATATTTATGCCCCAGATATTTCTGGTGGAAATAGGAAACATCTTACCTATCATCAAAGTACTCCACAGAACATTGCTGCTCATCAGGAAAAGCAATTCATAATAAGAGAAGAAATGGAATTCATTGGTCTTGTACTACACATCCTATTACTGAGAGGCATCTAGCCTGACAGAGCTGACAGACGGCCTCCTGAAGATTCAGTGCAGTGCAGTGAAGAGGTGGCATTCTGTGTATGAGATGGACATTGCCATACAGAATATGCTTTGAGACAGCACCCAGTGTGTGATGCTGTTTCTCCAACTGCCAGCATATATGGGTCTGGAAATGAAAAGATGGGTCTGGGACCAGCTCTTCTCACTATCAAATCTAATAAGCCACTCCTAGAATTTTTGCTTCTAATTCCTACACATTTGGCTTCTGCTGATTTCATTCACGGTCTTACTTCCCAAGGAGGAGTGCTTCCACCAGGAGACATCGTCGCAGAACATGTTGGGTTAGAAGCACAGAGTGCCACCTGGCCATCTCAGTTCTCTGTGTCCCTGGACTCACAGAGACCAGATGGGGAAATTGATTCTGATTATCAAGTCAGTGAAACTTTGATTTCTACTATGAAATTACATCAGTGAATGAAGTCTGGACATGAGAAGACTTTCCTGGGGCACTTCTTACTACTTCCCTGTCCATTTGTACAAGTTAATGTGGACTTCCCTTGTGGTCCAGTGGCTAAGACCCTGTGCTCCCAATGCAGGGGGCCCAGGTTTGATACCTCGTCAGGGAACTAGATCCCACATACCACAACTAAGACTGAAAAGAAAAAAAGATCTTGCCTGCTGCAACCAAGACCCAGAGGGACCAAATACATAAATAAAATAAATATATTTTAAAAAGTGAACAGAAAACCACTGCAGCCTAGCAAAGACAGAACTATTAAGAATTAGAACCCTTCAGAAATTAAACTTGAATTTACTTCACCAAGTCAAAATTCCCAAGTAGTTTAGGTGCTGGCCCTAAGGGCCCAGGAACCATGGAATTAGTAGAAAAAATGAAATTGTTAGTATCAACTATAACCTTGCCATCAGTAATAGAAACAATGATTGTAGCAGCTAGGCATATTTTTTTTCTTGTTTTCATGATTTTGCATATTTTGAATATTTTTGCCTTCATTCTCATTCTCTATATTACTTGGTACAAAGAAATTTCATTATTATTGCCTTTGCAGTTTAGTCTTTGTATCATAGTACACTCCTGTGGGGGTTGTAATGAGCTAGAAAAGCAATTAAAGATACCCAGAGGGCCTTCCCTGGTGGTCCAGAGGTTAAGACTCAGCACTTCTACTGCAGCGGTATAGTTTCAGTCCCCAGTTGGGGAATTGAAATCCCATATGCTGAGTGGCCAAAAAAAAAAAAGCACACAACATCCCGAGATAAATGTGTAACTGGTGGGATTTTATACCTTTCTTCTTTGGCTATAGGTGATGTCTTACTTAGTCTGCTAAGGTTGCCATAACAAAATACCACAGCCTGGGGGGCTTAATCAACAAATATTTACTTTCTCACAACTCTAAAGGCTGGAAGTCCATTATGAAGGTGCCAGGAAATTTGGTTTCTGATGAGAGTGCTTCTCCTAGACCTTTCACTTTGTCCTTTCATGATCTTTCCCCAGCACATGCATCAGGGGATAGAGAGAGAGATCTTCCTCTTCTTGTAAGGCCACCAATCCTATTGGATTAGGGCCTCACTCTTGCGACCTCAGTTCAGTTCATTTCAGTCGCTCAGTCATGTCCACCTCTTTGTAACCCCATGGACTGCAGCACACCAGGCTTCCTTGTCCATCACCAACCCACAGAGCTTGCTCAGACTCATGTCCACTGAGTCAGTGATGCCATCCAACCATCTCATCCTCTGTCATCCCCTTCTCCTCCTGCCTTCAATCTTTCCCAGCATCAGAACACCCTATCTCTAAATACAGTCACATTGGGTATGAGTCTTATAATATGAGTTTCAAGGGGGACATAATTCAGTTCATAAGCAATGAGAACATTTTCATTTGTACAAGAACATCTTGTTGGGAAGAAGTCATTATTATTATGGGAAAGTTTACAAAAAATCAAAGCATGCATACAGACAATACCGCTAATAAACATAAATGTAAAATCCTAAACCAAAAAAAAGTAAATCAAGCCCAAGTTATATGAAAATAATCACTAACAAGTTGGATTTATTCCAAGAACATAGATTGTTTTAATGCTTGAGAAGTAATGAGTACAATTCATTTATCATAATAAAGAAAAGATCATATATGGTCATAAAAAAAGACAGAAGTGCATTTGATAAAACTCAACATGAAAGCTCAGTACTTTTTGTAAATTATTAATACACAATCAGATCAGATCAGATCAGTCGCTCAGTCGTGTCCGACTCTTTGCAACCCCATGAACCACAGCACGCCAGGCCTCCCTGTCCATCACCAGCTCCCGGAGGTCACCCAGACTCATACCCATCGAGTCAGTGATGCCATCCAGCCATCTCATCCTCTGTCGTCCCCTTCTCCTCCTGCCCTCAATCCCTCCCAGCATCAGAGTCTTCTCCAGTGAGTCAACCCTTCGCATGAGGTGGCCAAAATACTGGAGTTTCAGCTTTAGCATCATTCCTTCTAAAGAAATTCCAGGATTGATCTCCTTCAGAATGGACTGGTTGGATCTCCTTGCAGTCCAAGGGACTCTCAAGAGTCTTCTCCAACACCACAGTTCAAAAGCATCAATTCTTCGGCGCTCAGCTTTCTTCACAGTCCAGCTCTCACATCCATACATGACCACAGGAAAGACCATAGCCTTGACTAGGTGAACCTTTGTTGGTAAAGTAATGTCTCTGCTTTTGAATATGCTATCTAGGTTGGTCATAACTTTCCTTCCAAGGAGTAAGCGTCTTTTAATTTCATGACTGCAGTCACCATCTGCAGTGATTTTGGAGCCCAGAAAAACAAAGTCTGACACTGTTTCCACTGTTTCCCCATCTATTTCCCATGAAGTGATGGGACCAGATGCCATGATCTTCGTTTTCTGAATGTTGAGCTTCAAGCCAACCTTTTCACTCTCCACTTTCACTTTCATCAAGAGGCTTTTTAGCCCCTCTTCACTTTCTGCCATAAGAGTGGTGTCATCTGCATATCTGAGGTTATTGATATTTCTCCCAGCAATCTTGATTCCAACTTGTGTTTCTTCCAGTCCAGCATTTCTCATGATGTACTCTGCATATAAGTTAAATAAACATGGTGACAATATACAGCCTTGACGTACTCCTTTTCCTATTTGGAACCAGTCTGTTGTTCCATGACCAGTTCTAACTGTTGCTTCCTGACCTGCATACAGATTTCTTAAGAGGCATATCAGGTGGTCTGGTATTCCCATCTCTTTCAGAATTTTCCATAGTTTATTGTGATCTACACAGTCAAAGGCTTTGGCATAGTCAATAAAGCAGAAATAGATGTTTTTCTGGAACTCTCTTGCTTTTTCCATGATCCAGCGGATGTTGGCAATTTGATCTCTGGTTCCTCTGCCTTTTCTAAAACCAGCTTGAACATCAGGAAGTTCACGGTTCACATATTGCTGAAGCCTGGCTTGGAGAATTTTGAGCATTACTTTACTAGCGTGTGAGATGAGTGCAATTGTTCGGTAGTTTGAGCATTCTTTGGCATTGCCTTTCTTTGGGATTGGGATGAAAACTGACCTTTTCCAATCTTGTGGCCACTGCTGAGTTTTCCAAATTTGCTGGCATATTGAGTGCAACACTTTCACAGCATCATCTTTCAGGACTTGGAATAGCTCCACTGGAATTCCATCACCTCCACTAGCTTTGTTCGTAGTGATGCTTTCTAAGGCCCATTTGACTTCACATTCCAAGATGTCTGGCTCTAGGTCAGTGATCACATCATCATGATTATCTGGGTCTTGAAACTCTTTTTTGTACAGTTCTTCTGTGTATTCCTGCCACCTCTTCTTAATATCTTCTGCTTCTGTTAGGTCCACACCATCTCTGTCCTTTATCGTGCCCATCTTTGCATGAAATGTTCCTTTGGTATCTCTGATTTTCTTGAAGAGATCCCTAGTCTTTCCCATTCTGTTGTTTTCCTCTATTTCTTTGCATTGATCACTGAAGAAGGCTTTCTTATCTCTTCTTGCTATTCTTTGGAACTCTGCATTTAGATGTTTATATCTTTCCTTTTCTCCTTTGCTTTTCGCTTCTCTTCTTTTCACAGCTATTTGTAAGGCCTCCCCAGACACAATAGCTCTCTTAATCTAATAAAGAGTACCAAAAACCCTATAGTAAGCAATATACTTCATGGTAAAACAAAGCTTTTCCTCTGAGTTGGAAAAAAGACAAGGTTCCCAATCTTACCACTTAACACAGTAATGTGTCCTAGCCACCACAGCGAGGCAATAAACAGCAAATAAATAAGTGAAATAAACAAAGGGCATAATGATTGGAATAATAAAATAAATGTTCTTTGCAGATGACATAATTATGCAAGGCAAATACAAAATAAGACACAATTAGAATTTAGCAAAATCATCAAGTGCCCAAATGTATTTCTTCCTGCCTTTAGTAAACAGTTAAAAAATATGATTTTAAATTATTTAATTCAAAATAACATCAAATATATGAAATTTTAAAAATAAGTCAAAAGAAAAATGAGCAAAACAACCATACCAAAAACTGAAGAAAAATTATTGAGACCAAAATAAATGGAATGACATGTTAATGGATTAAAAATTTGGAAATATTGGTATAAGACATGAAATTCATATAAATGGATTAAAGTTAAGGAAGTTAATTCTCCCTAAATAGATTTATGGATTTAATAAAACCTCATTAAAAAAGGCTAGCAGTTTCTTTTGTATAAAACTTACAAGATGGTTGTAAATTTCATTTGAAAATGCAAAGGGCCAAAAATACTGAAAAAAATATTGAAGGGAAAAAAAGGGGGCTTACTCTAGTGAATAAGAAGATTTATTACAAAGCTACAGTAATTAAGGGAGTGTCGTTTTTCTGCAAAGATAGCCATATACACCAGATACAACAGAGGAATAGATTAGAGAATCTACAATCAGTGCTACACTTACATGGATGATTGATTTTTGAAAAAGGTCACACAGCTAAGCAAGGTGGGAAAAAAATGACCTGTTCAATAAAAGTTGTTGGGATGATTGGATATCCAAACATACAAAATGAATCTTGACCCCGACACCACACTACACATTAATCAATTTAGTTGAATTTTAGATATAAATGTGAAGGGAAAATACAATACAAATTTTTAGTATGACATAAGGAAAAGCTTCTTCAACAGGGGACTGTAAAACTCATACAGGAAAAGTTTAGTTCAGTTGTTCAATCATGTCCGACTCTTGGTGACCCCACGGACTGCAACCCACAAGGTTCCTCTCTCCATGGGATTCTCCAGGCAAGAATACTGGAGTAGGCTGCCATGCCTTCCTCCAGGGGATCTTCCCAAAACAGGGATCAAACTTGGGTCTCTTGCATCTCTTCCTTTGATAGGATGATTCTTTACCAATACCACCACTTGTAAACAGGAAAATGCAAATTAAAACAATACATTGTACATTACACACATATACATCAGAAGGGCTAATTTTTCTTTTAATTGGAGAAAAGAAACAGGAGAAAAGGTGAGAATGTGGAGTAACTGAAACTCTTAACTACTGTAAGTAGTGTAAAATGGTGGAACTTTGAAAATCTGTGTAGTGGTTTTCATTAAATTTGGAAATTCACATTCATTATGTCACTAGTTTAAGCAACACTGTATTATTCTTTTATGTCTTGATTCTGTTGTTCAACACTGAGTCTGTGAGATTCATTTTGGTAATTATTGTGTACTGTTCATCTCATCTGTATTGAGTTTCTGAGGTTGCTTTGTTCTCGGTTGACTATTGATTACCCACATCAATTCTCCAACATGTGGGGAGCGGAGTAATACCCACTCTTCCTCAGCTCCACCTACAGAAGCAGAAAACTGACTACCTTCACCCTCCTACCATCCTCTTTTGGGTATTATCTTAAGCATAAGGGCATCTTCCCTTTTGAAATTGGGATAAAGCCTCAAAGAACAGAGAGTGAAGTACAAATAAAGTTCAGGTATTGGGTTGGTCAGAAAGTTTGTTTTCCCATACGATGTCACAGAAAAAACCCTAAAGGAACTTTTTGGCCAACTGGATACTTTAGAGGCCAGGCATATGAAATTAGGGTAAATTGAATTGTTTAAAAGAGAAAATCATGGAAGCAGATGATTGAACTTCCAAAGACATTGAAAAGTTTTGCTGTATTCCAGGTACTGGGCTAGACCAACCTAGCCTGGGATACCAAGAAAGACTTTTGGTGGAGAACACACCAGAACAGAGTCTGAAGCCTGTGTAGACATGAGTCAGCTGACATGGGGTGCAGAGAATTCAGCAGATGGAGAAGCATGTGCAGAGGCCCTGGGTGAGTACCAGCAGGAGACATTTTGAAGACCACAGGTGCTCATTTGGACAAAAATAGAGAGCACAACAGCAGAGAGTGGCTGGGTCAGTGTGGTATGTAAGAGGTTTCAAGCCTTTCAGAAGGCCTTGAGGACCACAGTGCAGAGCTAGGCTGTACCCTCTCGGTTCTCTGGAACCTCTAAAATTTTCAGTGCGATGTTATGGTTGGTGGTGATAACCAACTCAGATCTGCCTGATAATGGAGGGTAACATTGCAGAGATCGAACTGATACGATTCAGTGACCAATTACAATGAAGGTGTGAGAAATAGTGAATTTAAGGATGAGGCTAAGTTTTCTGATGTTGTGATCAAGCAATTGCTGCTCCCTCACATTGAGTAGGATGTAGAGGGTTTAAAAAGCTGGATGACTAGTTCAGTTTTGGAAAAACTAAAGAGCTAAAAAGTTGCAAATTATTCCAACCAGGGAAGAAGAGCTTGAGACACTATGTGGGAGAGATTATATTTAAGGGAAAGAGAGATCATAAAAGACAACAGAAAGGACATTTCAATGTAAGCGTTATTTTAGGCCTGAGGGCTAGGACATGTCCACCGGCTTCAGCAATAAGGCAGCGATGATTTGGGTGGCTGGGGCAGAAGCCAGGTACAAGTGAGTGAAACATATACTCTATCATATGTAAAACAGGTAGCCAGTGGGAATTTGCTGTATGATTCACAGAACTCAAATTGGGGCTCCTTAACCACCAGAAAGGTAGGATGGCGCGGGAGGTGGGAGGGAGGTTGAAGAGGGAGGGGACATATGTATATCTATGGCTGATTCATATTGATGTATGGCAGAAACCAACACAGTATTGTAAAGCAATTATCCTTCAATTAAAAATAGATAATTTTTTTAAGTGAGTGAGAGAAGTAATTGGAATAAGCAAGTGGACATGATGGTTACAGACCACCCTTTCAAAGAGCTTAACTCAAGAAAGGAAATGGCCATCAGGACAGACAGGGAGGTTTTTTTTTTAATATTAGATTATATAAGCATTTTATGCTGAGGAAATCCTCAGTAAAATGGAAGAAAGTTACACCCCCTGGAAATGGTAATCAGTGGAGCATTGTCTAGGGAGAGACCCTTCTACTGTGACAGGAAGACGAGAGCCTTGTGGCAGCAGTGAGTCTGCGGAGCAGGGGCCCAGGAGTTCTCTAGTCTCCCAAAGCCAAGGGAGGACCTTTGCTATGTAAGGGTGGAGGCTGCAGGCTGTAGGTCTGGGGTGGCGCCAACCTTCTTAGTAGTGACACTTTCTCCCATGCTTCTCAGCTGCCTGGGGGCAGTGATGCAAAGATTAGGAAGATTTGGGCTGATGGAAGATGAGGGCTTTGCCAGGTTTGTGGGGAGAGATGGACAAGGGAAGTGAAGGTTTGGAGTAAAGGTAATTATTGCTAAATTAAGGTTCTTTGGAGCTTCATAGGATAGGGTTCTTAGTCTTGTTCAGGTTCATCATTCTATAAAGGGGGTGGCTGAAGAACTTGTCCAGAATCAGAGCTCGTTGCTAATAGAGTGATGTCCAAAATTTAGAACCTTTGACCCTGTGTCTTTTCTACTGCGCGCATTGAGGGTTTTTTTGTCCCGGCTCGTCTCTGCCCTGTGCACTTGCCCATGGGCACTAACTTGCAGGGTGGATTATTAGAACATGGTCACCAGGCATCTGGAGAAGGTGGGTTTGCTTCACCTCTGATGTTGCTTTTGAGCATCTCTGAGTCACAGGTTCCTCCATGCAGACACAGGCTGCTTGGGTTTACATGTTAACAGGTGGAAACCTTTTCCCTTACTGCTGGTTTCCAGCAGACACTCAGGAAGCACAGGGTTAGTACCATAGGGAAGGAAACTGGATAAGAGACAAAGCCATCCTGTATATCTGCATCTCTATTCCCACCCTGGAAATAGGTTCAGCTGCACCATTTTCCTAGATTCCACATATATGCATTAATATACAATATTTGTTTTTCTGACTTCTTTCATTCTATGTGATGGACTCTAGATCCATCCACATCTCTACAAATGACCCAGTTTCACTCCTTTGTATTGCCATCTATACACTACCATGTGTAAAACAGACAGCTTGTGGGAACGTGCTGTAAAGCACAGGAAGTTCAGCTCGGTATTCTGTGATGCCCTAGAGGGGTGAGGTGGGGGAAAGGTAGGAGGGAGGTTCAAGAGGGCGGGGATTTATGTATACATAGGGCTGATTCACTTCATTGTGCAGCAGAAACTAACACAGAATAAAAAAAAACAATATAATAAAATCTTGAGGAAAAAAGGAGACAAAGCCAGTGGTTGTAGAATGCCCCTACAGTGCAGAACTTTAAAAATCTTTTCCTACTTTCCTCCAGTCACCTTGTCGTCTTCTCTGATGCCAGTTCTTTTCACTGTACTTTGAATATTTCCCCTTTGATTTTACTGTCTTTTTTGATACAAGAAGAAACAGTCATTACTGGGATGTTGGCTTTTGTGAAACAGCAAGGGCTGGGCTCCTTGCTGACACTGTCCCAGAGATTTCAATCACCAGCCTCTTGATCCGTGAGGCACTGAAAATGTATCATGGAACCTCTGATGCAGTCATTTTCAGAGTTGAATGTCATGTCAATCTCTTTCTCAATGGTTATCAGGCTAATTCTGAAAAAGAACAGGGCCCACTACCAATTAGAATTATTCTTCAATAGGGCAGATATATATATTTCAAATACTTAATTACAATTATATAAGTGATCTCAGATCATCATTAAAATTCATTTGTGTTGCAACAAAGGAAAGGTATCCTTGAAGTTATTATTCACTCAGTCATTTCTGACTCTTTGAGACCCCATGAACTATACAGCCCACCAGCCTCCTCTGTCCATGGGATGATTTCCCAGGCAAGAATACTGGAGTGGGTTACCATTCCCTTCTCCAGGGGATCTTCTCAACCCAGGTATCGAATCTGGGTCTCCTGCATTGCAGGTTGATTTTTTAACATAGTCTGATCTATGGGGGAAGTCCCAGCCCCTAAATCTGATTGAAATAGCACTGGTGACATGGACCGGAAGGGGCTAGCTCCCCCTTCTGGACACCTGCCATCATGAAACAGTTCCACAGTTCTAGGGACTCAGTCTCAGATCAATTTGAAATTATACAGACTCCAAGTTTACTTGAAGCCCATCTTTCCCCCACACCCACCGGAGACACATTAGAACTCAAGAATGCCCATCCTAACTTTTGGATGCTTCTTTACCTGGAAACACAGGCTCCAGGAAGCCAGGCACATAATAGGAACTCAGCAAATGTTTATTTAATAAATGAGGGAATGGTAGACTAAGCAGGTACACTGAAATTCACACAGCCTTTCCTGTGTGTCTGTGGCTCTGGATTGAGAGTATCTCTGTATTGTTACATTTTATAAATGTAAGTCTTAAATTTGCAGACCGGCTTCCCTGGTAGCTCAGCAGTAAAGAATCCACCTGCAGTGCAGGAGACACAGGTTGGATCAGGATGATCAGCCCGAGAAGTAAATGGCAACCCACTCCGGTATTCTTGCCTGGGAAATTCTGTGGACAGAGGAGCCTGGTGGGCTACAGTCCGTGGAGTCTCAAAAGAGTTGCACATGACTTAGTGACTAACAATAACATAAACTACTAAGAGTTTTGCTCCAGTAGGAGATTCTGGGTGCTTTAATAGATGCTTCATCATGTGGATACAGATAAATATTATACTTAGAGGATGTGTATTGAATTCATCTTAGCCCTGTTTTCCCCTTAGTCTCTTGGCCTTCACTGCAATGCACTGTAACTAGGAAACAAGCACATAATCTAATGTACACCAGAGGCAGAATATGGTCATATCAAAGGAAAGGCATTTACATGTGTGGATTACCTTCACTGTGGCAGGCACTGCGCATACAGGGAATTATCATTAAAAACGTTCTAGCCGTTTGATGAGGTGAATTTTCATTTATCTATCCTCTTTTTAAAAATAATTTTATATTTATTTATGGCTGTGCTGGGTCTTCACTGCTGCGTGGGCTTTTCTCTAGTTGGGGCGATGGGAGCTGCTTTCTGGTTGTGGTGTGCGGGCTTCTCATTGCAGGGGCTTCTCTTGCTGTGGAGCACAGGCTCTAGGGTACACGGACTTCAGCAGCTGCTCCCAGGTGTAGAGCACAGGCTCAGTAGTTGTGCACAGGTTTAGTTGCTCCATGGCATGTGGGGTCCTCCCAGACCAGGGATCAAACCTGTGTCTACTGCGTCGGCAGGCGAACTCTTTTACCACTGAGCCACCAGGCTTCAAGCAAAAGCCATCACTTTTGCTTGAAAGATATTTTTTTCCCATGCCCTTAGGTCATACAAATAGTAACAGAATTGAACTTCAAACCTAGGTTGATAAATTCTAAAGCCCATACTGTTTTCATTGTCTGAAAGAAAATGCAACATTCAGCCAAATGGTATGTGTGTCCAATGGGAGTGGTGAAAGGAGTGGAAGAAACTACAGGGACTATAGGCATCAGATGAAAATTAGAGGATTGTGGTATTTTAACAGAACTAAACAAAAGGTTACATTTGCTTGTCCATCCCAGCAACGAGGTCCTTTTGTCAATTGTCAGACACATCGCCTCTACTTCTTAATTTCATTTATTTTATTTGGTTTGTTGAAGGGAGTACGGAGAAGAGGGCATGGTCAGGGAGTCAGGATTCTAGCATCCTCAGTGCCGCTTGGTACCTTTATCATCCTAGATGAGTCATTTAGCTTCCCAGCCTCAGTTATTTCATTTCTAAAATATCAGCTCTACCAACCCAATGCCCTCCCAATAGCATGCTGTACATACAGGGGACCCACGAGAAATATACATGTGAATATTAATTTCATAGCACTGTACAGAAATCATAGTGACCACCTCAACTAAAGGCTATGGAGATGAATATTTGTTTTTCTAAGACCAGCAAGTATGGCAGAAAACAAAAGAAAAGACTTGAGATGCGTGACGGATTCAAAAGATCATTTGGATTCCAGGTCAGTCTGGCTGCTGTGGTGACTATAATGATTCTGGGTATACTCGATTACTGTCCTTTCTACTCGGCAGGGGAATAAATGTTTTTATGATTCTCAATTGCATTTAATACCTTGACAACAAAAATGAGAAATTTTGCGTGAAGCGTTCGTTGATTTACTCATGATTAGAGCTATAGCAGTTCAGACCAAGTTACTGAATTTGACGGCTGAAGAAATATAAGCATCCAACAGTGGGTTGTTCCAAGTGAAAACCACTGTGCTGCTTTCAGAAACATTTGGCGAGAGATTTGTGTGGGGACAAAATAATAGCAAAGGCCAAAAATGAACAAATGACAAGCTGGTTATCCATGGATGCCTCGTGGAGTCATAGAAGCTGAAAGAGAGATTTCTGGCTGTGATTTCAGGGTCATAATTCCTTCTTGGGACTGTATGCAAATTAAGGAAGAGTTGGCATGATGTGACCATATCAAGGAATTTATGAGTCAGCATAAATAAATAAAAATGCTGACTAGGAGACTAAGTAATTGCCTCTATTTCCTGTCTAACTGCCTATTCTTAAAGTTATATGAGAATCATAAATAATGAAATCTGAACAGCAGGAACGCACGCCCACGAGCTGGAAGTTGAAAATAAAGTCAGCATTCTGCATGAAGATTTTTAAAGATAAGTTATCAGATATAACCCATTCCATGGACTTTTATCTATTAAAGAAGATATCGTAAGCTCCCTTTTGTCAGCAGATAAAAATGAAATTATTTTTGACTTAAATCTCAGGCACGAAAATATTTTCAGCTTCCAGAGACTGGCAGGATGTTGTACGGTACATTCTGAAATTTTTGTCTTTGGAGGATAGAGGATTATTTGGGACCAGAAAAGAATGTGTCCCCTCTTGAATTTCACACATTCTGCAACTTACTTCCCCTAAAATACAGATATGATAAGGGCCTCTCCCTTTGAAATATGGGAAACAAACTTTGGCAAACAGATTTCTTTTAAGGGATATTAGAAATGAAGTGACACATTGTCTATGCCAGTATTACTGAACTTACTATGGTCATAGTCATGATGACTGTCTCTTCTAAAGCATTACCAGAATCTTACCCAGTATTTAATCATGAACTTTTTAGTCTATTTGGGGTGACTATTTCTGTAGCTCCAATTTGCTACATCTTTTTTTTTTTTTTTTTTCTTCAGCAGCTAATTCCTTTGTGCTGGTATGGTGAGAACATGTTCTCTCTACCATCTCAAATTTCCATCCCCACTTCCCTACCATGAACAAATGACAGTCTCCCTGAGAGCAGGATTATATCTATCTTGCTCATAGCTCTGTCCTCAACCCCTTATGTATAGCAGGTGCTCAATATGCGTCTGTGAAGAGAATGACTGAATCAAAACTTCTTTTCTTTTTTCTAATTGAAGTATAGCTGATTTACAATGTTGCATTAGTTTCTAGTGCATTGGAGAAGGAAATGGCAACCCACTCCAGTGTTCTTGCCTGGAGAATCCCAGGGATGGGGGAGCCTGGTGGGCTGCCATCTATGGGGTCGCACAGAGTCGGACACGACTGACGCGACTTAGCAGCAGCAGCAGTGCACAATAAAGTAATTCATTTATATATATATATTATAATATATTCTTTTTCACATTTTTACTCTAACTTATTATAAGATATTGAATATAGGTCCCTGTGCTATACAGTAGGTCCTTGTTGTTTATATATAGTAGTCTGTATCTGCTAATCCCAAATTCCCAATATAACCTCTCCCACCCCCCTATCCCCAACAGCTTTCCCCTTTGGAAAACATCAGTTCAGTTTAGTTGCTCGTTGTGTCCGACTCTTTGCGACCCCATAGACTGCAGCATGCCAGGCTTCCCTGTCCATCACCAGCTCCTGGAACTTGCTCAAATTCATGTCCATCAAGTTGGTGATGCCATCCAACCATCCCATCCTCTGTCGCCCCCTTCTCCTCCTGCCTTCAATCTTTCCCAGCATCAGGGTCTTTTCCAATGAGTCAGTTCTTTGCATCAAGTGGCCAAAGTATCAGAGCTTCAGTTTCAACATCAGTCCTTCATAAATGAATATTCAGGACTGATTTCCTTTGGAAAACATAAGTTTGTTTTCTATGTCTGTGAGCCCGTTTTGGAAATAAGGTTGTTTGTATCATATTTTAGATTCCACATGAGTGATATCATACAATATTTGTCTTTCTTTGTCTGACTTCCTTCACTTAGTATGATCATCTCTAGGTCCATGCACGTTGCTGCAGATGGTGTTATTTCATTCTTTTTATGGCTGAGTAATATTCCATTGTCTATATGCACCACATCTTCATCCATTCCTCTGTTGCTGGACATTTAGGTTGTTTCCATATCTCGGCTATTGTAAACAGGGCTGCAATGAACATTGGGTGCATGTATCTTTTCAAATTAGTTTTCTCTAGATATATGCCCAGGAGTGGGGCATTTCTAGAGTTAAGGTATGATCCAGGAGCCTCTTTTCAATGCACTGTGAAGGCAAAGGTGGAGGGGACCAGTGTAAGGAGAAATTCAGCAACTGTCCCAATGGTCTCAAGAGAAAAATTATTCCAGCTCAACTTGGGAGAATCTCTTCCATGTTGTCAACAGCCAGCAACCTGAGGCTCCTGTGAAAGCTTGAGACAATAACAACAGTTTAAAGCTTTCTATTCATGAGAGTGAAAATGAAGCTAAGAGGCAAGAAAATCACCTTTTGAGTCAGGGCAGATTGGTATAGTGGTTAAGAGATCCTGGAGTGAGGTGATCTGGGTTCAGATCCTTGGCTGGCCATTTGCTAGGTGGATGATGTTTGACAAATTCTTTAATTTCGCTGTGCTGCAATTTTATCACTTGTAAATGGGGATGCCTACCTCTTAGAGTGTTGTAAGGATACATGAATGAATACATGTGAAGTGTTTGGAAGACTTCCTGACTCATGACGACTACTGTACAGGCATTCACTGTTTACATTATTATTATTTACCCTCAAGTAGCCAGCAAGCAGGTCTTCAGGA
Source organism: Tragelaphus eurycerus (assembly GCA_935064755.1). NCBI lineage: Eukaryota > Metazoa > Chordata > Mammalia > Artiodactyla > Bovidae > Tragelaphus > Tragelaphus eurycerus. The sequence continues at coordinate 24,998,109 of CAKXYN010000023.1, forward strand.
CCAGGCGACCAGAGATTGTTTCTAGGCTGTACCAGTAACTAGCTCCAAGTGCTGGTGCTAACGTCTCTTATTTTTTGTCTTTTCATCTGTAAAATGAGGTAGTAGGCCACATGGAAGGACCTCTGGATTAAATCCTGTAACAATTGCTTCCCTTCTAAAATGGAAATGCACAGGGGCCATAACAATGTTCAATGAGTGTGTAGGTATCACACACATGCAAAGTGAATGTATCAGTACAGGGTGTATTCAGTACTCTATTCATTATGAAAACATTTGGATATGATTTCCAAGTCTGATAAGCCCCACTTGCTCCTCAGGTTTAAAATTGAGTGATCACAAAAGAAAATGGAGGATGAGATGGTTGGATGGCATCACTGACTCAATGGGCCTGAGTTTGAGTAAACTCTAGGAGATAGTGAAGGACAGGGAAGGCGGGTGTGCTGCACTCCATGGGGCAGCAGAGTCGGACATGACTGAGTGAACAACAATAAAAGGAAATAAGGCAACTACAAAATCTTGTGGATAAAATGGATTTCCTGCTGCCTAGCAGTTCCTTCTTTCTCCTCCACTTTCTTTGTTCATTTCTTTCTTCTCAAACTTTTCCTCCTGTTCTCACTCTAGTTTCATGGGTTCCTACACCTGGAAGCATCTGTCTCATTCTTGATGGCCCCATAATTGAATACATTTGCCGTTTTTTTTTTTTTTTTTTTGGAAATTGGATTGTTCATGTATTTCTTTTTATTCTAGAGTAAAATATGATCTATTTGTCTTCAATGGATAACTGTAGCCGAGAATGCAGATATTTAGTAGACTGGTAAAATCTATCATAAATCTACAAACGCATGCAGGACACAGGGCTTATGGGAAAAGCATAAAATTAATCTGCTGTGGTCCACATATTATGTGGGCTTCCCTGCCCACTCATCACTTGAGTGAAATTAGAGGCCAAAGTTTAGAAAACTGGAATACATATATACTTATTCATTTAGAAAACAGAGTGTGTGTTCACTCAGTTGTGTCCAACTCTTTGCCACGCCGTGGAGGATAGCCTACCAGGCTCTTTTGTCCATGGGATTTCCCAGGCAAGAATACTGGTGTGGGAAGTCATTCACTTCTCCAGGGGCTCTTCCCAACCCAGGGATCAAACCTGGATCTCCTACATTGCAGGAAGATTCTTCACCATCTGAGCCACAAGGGAAGCCCTTAAATACAGTGTAGATTTTTCCAAAAAGATCTATTTACAAAGATAAACAGTTTTCCTCCAAAGCTGAGGACACAGTAGGAGAAGCCAATTACATAATCTGTCAGATCACTTCCTTTTCCTATTACAGAATTGGCTCAAATGTTAACTCTGAAAAGATCTATGTGTCTTGATGAATTTCTTAGGACTCCTGTTGAATTGTTCCTCTTTTAACTGGTGATTGAGACTGTGACTTTTATTAATATCAGATAAGAGAAGCATGGGAAAATATATTAGCTTATCCCTAAGCATAAAGATAGTCATGGAATATTTAGGGTCATCTGTTACATTTATTATTTTACAGTTTGAATATTGTAGCAGCTAATAGATTAGCTGACTGAAATTCATGCTCAACCTATTCATCCCAAAGGATGAATTCTTTGATTCAAAGAATTTAGAATCAAAGTGGTATCTAGTTATGCAGACAAATCTGTGTGAGTAGTCAGCTAGATTAAGAGGAGAAAATGAACTTTCTACTTATTCCACTTGACCTCATCTGCCATCTCATTTGTAAAGCATGGAAGCTGAAGAATGGCTCATTTCTAGAAAGAACTATGAGCCGATCATGAAAGATGGATGAGGGCTGTAGAGATATTCATGTGATGGAGTGAAGAATTCCACTGAGATGTCCTTATCCATTTAGTGTCAACCCTGTCCTGCAGAGCAAATGTTCCCTTCTTAGTCATGCCAGAAGTTAAGCACTGGAGCCTGAAGAGGGAAGCCAACAGCAGACTCTATTCCAGGAACTGTGTTAATATCTTAAAAGAATCATCTTATGTAAATCTCTCGACACTCTGTATGTCCTTGATTGGCCCCTTCCTCTTTGCTGATTTTCATGGGTGGCTGTACCTTCTGATCACCTGGAGAGCTGTTGTAACTCCAGATCACTCAGTCTACCCCCCAACACAATTAATTAGAAACTCTGAGGGTGAGACCACAGGGGAAGTATCTTTAAAACCCCCCAGATGATGACTGTGAGTAGCCAAGACCGACAAAGACTGCTCTCAGGCATCTGCTGGACGCCGGTCCTCACCAGCGGATGTGGCTCCCTGTACCCCTCTGGAGAGTGACTGTGCTCCTGCCTAGAGCTGAGAGGTGCCCACCTTCTCTTCCCAAACCTTTCCCCCTCTCTTCTCCATAAAAGCCCATAGCTGTGACTGTCTGATCATCGAACTATCCAACCTACCACCCCTCTTTGTTGCCATCATGATTCACCCACTACTGTCACTTCCCCTTAGAAGATTTTAATTCCAGGAGTCTGAAGCCTTGCTACAATCTGCCTGGAAGAATATGGTCATCGCTAAATTAGAGTGTTTTGCCATTTCCTCTTCAACAAACATTAAACGGTGGCAAAATGTTAACAACTGGTAAATTTGCATGCCAAGTCACTTCAGTTGTGTCCCACTCTTTGCAAAACCATGGACTGTAGTCTTCCAGGCTCCTCTGTCCATGGGATTCTCCAGCCAAGAATACTGGAGTGAGTTGCCATATTCTCCTCCTGGGGATCTTCCGACCCAGGGGTCAAACCCACATCTCTTATGTCTCCTGCATTGCCAGGCAGGTTCTTTACCACTAGTGCCACCCAGGAAGCCCCCCTGTAAATTTGGATAAAGGTAAAATAAATATCCCTGTAGAAAGAAATGGCAACCCACTCCAATATTCTTGCCTGGATGATTTCATGGGCAGAGGAGCCTGGTGGGCTACAGTCCATGAGGTAGCAAAGAGTTGGACATGACTGAGCAACTAACACACACAAAATAAATACAGAAATTCCTCTTACTATATTATTTCAAAATAAGCTACCCAAGAAAAGATAACTCAAACAATTTCCATATAATTAGAAACAAAATAACATTTATCACACTTGGATTACTAAATAACATGAGTTAAAAAGGAAGTCGTAAAGAAACTTAAGAAATACATAGAACTGAATGTAAATAAAACTACACAGAAAAATATGTTGGAAAGGGAAAAGCAGTCCTGAGGAGGAAATGTAGACATAGCTCTTTGAAATAAATGTATCTGAAAACAAGCAACCTTATCATCAAGCCTTTTTTTTTTTTTTTTTCATTCTGGTTCTCCTACTACTTGGCTCTCGATGCAGGGACAGCCATGCAGGTGCCCCCAGTTCCTGGTTGAAGGATAGAGAAAGGAGCCCCAGAAAGGCAGAAGTTACCAGGCAGTCACAGAAAGAAAGAAATCTAGGAAAGCAATGCCATAAAGCTGTTTATAAACCCTAGGTTCACCTTCGAGCTGCATGTGGAAGGATCTGATCCTGAACTAATGATTGCCGCCCAGGTCCTATGCTGGCCAGTGCATGAGAACACTTGCAACAGATCCAAATAGCATCCAAATATACCAAGCAAGGGGGCTTCCCTGGTGGCTCAGATGGTAAAGGATCTGCCTACAATGTTGGTAGACCCAGATTCTATCCCTGGGTTGGGAAGATCCCTTGGAGTATGAAATGGCAACCCACTCCTATATTCTTGCCTAGAAAATTCCATGGACAGAGGAGTCTGGCAGGCCACAGTCCAAGGGGTCTCAAAGAGTCAGACACTCACTGAGCACACAGCACACAACACTGAGCAAGAACCCTCTGAACATATGTTAAAAACTGACCAGAATGTAACCTAGCTGATTGTCTGCTAAAACTTAAAGAAAAAGAAATCAACATTTTTCCATAGGATTTCACATGGCCCAGAGTCTTGTAACATAGTATTTAAAATACCTAAGACACAGTTCAAAATTACTCTGTATGAAAAGACCCAGGCAATCTCAACTCACTTCTAAAAAGACAGTCAACAGAAAGTAACAGTGAGATGACAAAGATGTTGGAATTAAGTAACAAAGACTTAGAAGCAGTTTTATTAAAATTCCCTAACAAACAATTAGGAACACTCTTAAATACAAAACTAGAAAGTCTCAGAAAAGAAAGAGAAGACTAAAAGAAAAAAACGTAAATTTTAGACTGAAATAGACAACTGAAATGAAAAATCTCATTGAGTAGGCTAACTAGCAGATTGGAGGTGAAAAAGGGCAAAACAGTTAACTTGATAGAGCAATAGAAATTATTCAATCTGAGCAACAGGGCAACAAATTTTTTAAAAAATGAGAAATCTTATAATCCTAAGAGAAAAAAAAATTTTAATCCAATGTCTATATCATTAGAATCTCAGAAGAGGAGAAAGAATGTGATGCTGAAAAAAAAAATGTGAAGAAATAATGGCCTAAAAGTTCTCCATTAGAGAAATATATAAACCTGCAGATTCAAGAAGCACAGTAAATCCCAAATAAGATAATCTTAATAAAATGCATCCCCAGAAATATCATAATTAAAATGCTGAAAACTAAAACAAGGAAAAAATCTTGAAAGAAACCAGAGAAAAATAATTACCTACATAGAGAATCTTTTTGTTTTGAAATAATAATATATATGCAGAAGTTATCAAAAATATAAAGTGTTCCTATAAACCCTTCACCCAGCTTCCTCTAATGTTAACCCAAGAGAACCATGAGAGCATCCTCTGGATGACCAGCTTCAAGAAGAGGAAGACAAAGCCTGTCTTGGTGTGAAGGTCTACCCAGGGTAGATCAGATTCCCCACCAAGTTCAAGCCTACAGGGGAAGGATCCTTTCATTCAGCCAACTCCATCTTTTTTTTAACATCAAAACCATTTTGTTTTGGGATATAGCTGATTAGCATCGTGGTAGTTTCAGGTGAATAGCGAAGGGACTCAGCCATACATATACAAAAACACATTTTCCCCCAAACTCCCCTCCCATCCAGGCTGCCACATAACATTGAGCAGAGTTCCATGTCCTATACAGGAGGTCTTTGTTGGTTATTCATTTTGAATATAGCTGTGTGTACATGACCTTCCCAAAGTCCCTAACTATCCCTTCCCCCCAGCAACCATATGTTTGTTTTCTAAGTCTGTGAGTCTCTTTCTGTTTTGTAGGTTCATTTGTATCATTTCTTTTTAGATTCCACATATAAGGAATGTCATATAATATTTCTCTTTCTGTCTGACTGACTTCACTCAGTATGGCATTCTCTAGGTCCATCCACGTTGCTGTAAATGGCATTGCTTCATTCTTTTTAATGGGTGAGTAATATTCCATTGTATACATGTAGCACATCTTTTTTATCCATTCCTCTGTTGATGGACATTTAGATTGCTTCTATGTCTTGGCTGTTGTAAACAGTGCTTCAGTGAACACGGGGGTGCATATGTCTTTTGGGGCCATGATTTTCTCTAGATATATGCCCAGGAGTGGGATTGCAGGGTCATAAGGTGGCAGCCAATCCATCTTTGTGCAGCAGTTTTTCCCCATGGGCAAAGCAAAGCTTGTCCCTGTGCTTCTTACCTTGGAAAATGTTTGGAACTTTTTTGATTCACCCCTCCCACCTGAAAAGTTGCTGTTAGCTTAGGTTCTCTCTTTAGAGGTCAGGTATAACAGAGAAGTTCCAAGGAGCAGTTCCTTAGGATACCCTGTTCTTCTCTTTCTCTCGAAAATGAGAACAAACCTCACCAGAAATTCACTTCACCATGGGAATTCCCTGGCCCAGCATAACCAAAATGGGCAACAAGAAATGTCCATAGCAAGGGCTCAGTTAAATCTTGTACCTACAAAGCTGGAAAACAAGAGTGAAGTATCTTGTAAACAGACGCATCTTCCAATAAGCGTATTTCTGAAGATACAGAACTATATAGCAAGGTGCCTTTCCCCTCTTTCTACTGAATAAAACTTTTTTTGTCCATTACTTTTATTGCTGTTAATTAAGAGATAATACAGTGGTTCAAGTGGAAGCCTGATATAATTAGAATTCTTAGAATAATGTTTTATAACTAGATCCTTTAAATGTGAATCTTATCAATTAATTGCTTCCATTTTATTCTATTTCTACATAGTATAATTAAGGTATTTTTGTTCTTAACAAGACCCTGAAATCATCCAGAAACACAGCAATAATAATTTTTGATCTTTCTTCTAAAATGAGTTTGAGCTTTTTCTCTTTTGGTTTCATTGCTATGATTTAAGTGTTTATACAGTAACTCCAGTGAAAACCTCATGGGAACATAATTCTTAGGATAATATTCTGTAAATGTGTATTCTGTAAATGTGAATCTCATTAGTAATTAGCTTTCCTTTTATTTGATTTCCAGATAGTGTATAGTATTTCTATTGTTGCTATCTATTAATAACAAGTTTCTTCTCTTGATCCACAAACAGAGCAGTGTTTTCTGTCTCCGCTAATTCAGCATTTTCACTCATTTCATTTCAATGCTGTTGTTAAGTCCTCATATAGTCATTCAAATGGAAGTTTGATCAGAGTCTTTTCTTAGAATAGTGTGATGAATGTATTTCATTTGAAAGTAAAATTTTATGAGTGAATTATTAACTTTTATTTCTAGATAAAGAAAGATAGGATTTCAGTTGCTGGTGTCAAAAAATCATTTCCCATAACCTGAACTATGAGAAAAGTTTTACATGAGCAGCACACCATTGGAGGTATTTGAAATTCAAAGTCTGTATCTGCTTTCCATAGCCTGCATTTACCCTAGTTATAAGATTAATATATTTACCCAAGTAAATGTTAGTTTACTCTCTGATGGCACTCACTGTGCATAGTATAAATGCACTGTACACAGCCTTCACTATGGACTGCAAAGCCCCAGATGTGCTGAGCTCCGCTGTTCCACTGACCTGTCTCATGCCCACTGAGCTTTGGTCACTCTGTCCTCCCCTAGAGCCTCAACCCACCAAGTCCCTTCCATCTTTTCCTTCATGCTCTTCCCTGTCTGCCTGAAATGATAGCCCCCAACCCCAAAGATGCCTGTCTCCCCTCACTCTTCTGGTCTCAAATATCCATCTTCGAAGAAGCTTTCACTGAGTTCGCAACCAGAATGAGTTCCTCTGTTTCATGACATTCTGAGCTTTGTACCTTTTTATTAGTAGCATTATCAGAATGTGCTGTTGTTAAATTACTCACGTGATCATGTTTGAATGTGTGTTTCCCTACCTCCGCATCATCCTGGATTAAGTCTGCTTCCTGTTCATGTACCATGTCCAGTGTTTTCAGAGCAGCAAGGGGAGAGTGCTCCTGGCACTTGGTGGGACACTTTTCCTCGCGCAGGTGTTTTACATTTGGCTACAATGACAAGGCATAAAACACAGCCCTCCGGCGCCTAATGAAGCAAGCATTTCTTACTCACTCACGAATGTGTGGATGAGCTGTCACTTGCCTGGGCTTGGCAGGGCTTGGATTTCAGGTCAGCTTCCTTCTCTGAGGCCTGCTTATCATTTGAGGGCCCAGGCAGAAGAGACAGTGGCAACCTAGGCCCAGTCCTCACGGAAGACCGCACAAACCCAGGCAGCAGAGGGGAACACAAGCCGCTTCTCAAAGCCTCTGTTCAGAACACGTGCCCACTTTTCTGCACATCTTCCACTGATCAGAGGGCCCAAGGTCAGTGTGATAGAGACATCAACTCCATGCAAATGATCTAACATAACCTATGTCCCTTGGGGGCCATTCCAAAGCCACTCTAGGCCCTGGCGCCCCAGACTCCTGCCTTACAATTATTTTTTTTTAGATTTTTATTTATTTTCAGTTATACTGGGTCTTCATTGTGGTGTACAGGCTTCTCACTGTGGTGGCATTTCTTGTTGCAGAGCCCAGGATCCAGAATGCAGGCTTTGTATGGGTTCAGAATGTATGGGTTCAGTAGTTGCAGCTCCCGGGCTCTAGACACAGGCTCAGTAATTGTGGCACAGTGCTTAGTTGACTTCCCAGACCAGAGATCAAACCCATGTCCCCTGCATGGGTTGGCAGGCAGATTCTTAACTAGATCACCAGGGAGGTCCCGGCCTTACAAGCAAGTTCCAATTAGGAGGCAGCCATGAGCACCCTAGGGGGAGGAACAGTGTGTTCCCAGCATAGTTGTTGGCTTGAGAGTCTCACAGAATGACAGCATTCGGAGCAGGAGAGACAGAAGACTTCCTTCAAGGGCCTCAGATCTGTGAGTTTCAGAAAGCTCCTGAGCCCACATCAACCCCACAGCGTATCCTTGTAACTCCCCACAGTACTGCGTCATCACTTACCTGTCAGCCCGTATTTATGAAGGGCCTAAGGGATGCTGGGCGGTGCCGAGGTAAGGCTGCTGTGTAAGGCAAGTGCCGGGTCTGGGTCAGGCCTTGCCTTTGTAGCTTCCCCCCTCCCTCCTCCAGCCCACGGAATTTCCTCTTTCTTTTACACTCACCCCATTATTCCCATGGAGCAAGGGACAGTGGGTCAGAGCCCAGGCAATGAGCGCAAAAAAGCAAATGAAAAAAAGGAATAATTCATGCAAAATCAAGATGTCAAGGATCTGTCACTTGAGAACTGCATTCTGCTGCTCAAGAACTCTTCTGAGCCATTTTAATTGGATCAGATTAGTCAAATCCTGAAAGACTTTACCTAGCCATATGCCAAGAGACAGTCTTTACATAGTAGATAGGTAATCAATATATGCAGAATAAGTATGTAAAGCTATGCAATTAAGTGGTATGGAGGGAGTGTTTGCATCGAATGATGAGATGAACCATAACTAAGAGAGCTATGCCCACACACTGCTCTATGAAATGACAGCTTTATCGCTTGATAACATAATCCTACGGTATACTGCTATTATTATCCCCCTATAAAAACACAGACAAGATTGAAATATAACCTTAAAAACTTTGGGAAATCCCATGGACAGAGAAGCCTGGTGGGCTACTGTCTGGGGTTGCAAAGGACACCGCTTAGCTACTAAACAAACACATAAGAATAATCAGGCCCAGCGTGGCATCAGAGGGGATGTGGGCCACCTAGGGATGAAGTGTGGGCCTGACCCCTGGTAGTTCTGGTTCTGTTCTTGCCACTGAAACCCACTAACCAGACAGACTTGATAGGTCAGATCAGATCAGATCAGTCGCTCAGTCATGTCCGACTCTTTGCGACCCCATGAACTGCAGCACGCCAGGCCTCCCTATCCATCACCAGCTCTCGGAGGTCACTCAGACTCACATTCATCGAGTCAGTGATGCCATCCAGCCATCTCATCCTCCGTCGTCCCCTTCTCCTCCTGCCCTCAATCCCTCCCAGCATCAGAGTCTTCTCCAATGAGTCAACTCTTCGCATGAGGTGGCCAAAATACTGGAGTTTCAGCTTCAGCATCATTCCTTCCAAAGAAATCCCAGGGCTGATCTCCTTCAGAATGGACCGGTTGGATCTCCTTGCAGTCCAAGGGACTCTCAAGAGTCTTCTCCAACACCACAGTTCAAAAGCATCAATTCTTCGGCTCTCAGCCTTCTTCACAGTCCAGCTCTCACATCCATACATGACCACAGGAAAGACCATAGCCTTGACTAGGCGAACCTTTGTTGGCAAAGTGATGTCTCTGCTTTTGAATATGCTATCTAGGTTGGTCATAACCTTCCTTCCAAGGAGTAAGTGTCTTTTAATTTCATGGCTCTTGATAGGTCACTTAATACTATCGCGCTAGTATTTGAGCTAATCACTTAATTGAGCATTACTCCATTTAATCCTCACAATTTCCTGCTCTTATCAGAGAACAAGAAGTGAGGTTTAGGGAAGCTAAATCATATACCCAATATTTGAGCTGAGTATGTCTGACTTTAGAACTTGTCTATTCTACCTCACTTCATTCAGTAGACCCTCAGGCTTTTGTGAACATCAAAAAGGATATGTATAAAAAGCACTTTTAGAAACGTTGAAACCGACAACAATTAGTACTACCTATCACCTCGGGATAAACAGAATTTCTTTGGAATTTAACACAATCATAATATAATTTCTTCAAGGTGTATTATGGACCCGTTACAAGCGTTAATTTTTGTAATTATTGCACAAGCCCACAAGGATGGTCCTGCTCTAATTTTTAGATGTGAAATACGAATGTTTTGGCGAATCGCTGTTAAAACGTGTGATAAAGCTGCACAAGTGACAAGAGGGAGCCGCGGCGGCTTCCAGCTTCCTGTACGTAGATGAGCAGAAAACGGGGGAGCGGGAGGGAGGGACTCCCCAGGACCTTCACCGCATGGGAGCGATGATGCTCCCACAGCACAGGAGTCGTTACTCTGCTCAACAGTGATGTAGGAACGGCGCTGAGTTATCAGAGTTCTCCGAGGGAGCTGCAAAAGAAGCCGAACCCAGGGGCTCCACCGCCAGGGATGGGCTATTCGGCCTCCAGCCCCGAGACTTTTCCTTGCGAGTTTCCCGGGAGATGCGGCAGCGTGGGCCTGTCCCTGACTGGCTCCCGAGCGTTGGGGCTGTATGTGTGGGTATGCGTGTGTGTATGATCCCTTGCCTCTCTGGGATTGGGATCGCCCCTTACAGTCCAAATGAAAAGATGTCACCTTCGCATCTTTTCTAAAAACGCTTACTGAGCTCCTATAACTCGCCCAAAGGCAAAATGCGGCGGCGATGCCCGCTAAGACCCAACGCCCGCGAGCGCGCGTCTCGCTGTCTCTGACGAGCGCGGAGGACAGGGTGCCCGGAACGCCCGTCCGGAACTCGCGGGCGAGCCCCGCAGCCGCGGCGCCCGGCCTGCGCGCGCCCGAGGGCGGCACTGCCCACGCACATGCACACGCACGGGAGCGCCGGGCTCCCGCGTCCCCGGTGCCGCGCCGGCGCAGGCGCAGGGCGCGGGCGGGAGCTCGGGAGTCCGAGCGGGAGGCGGGAGCGGCAGGCGGGGCGGGTGCCCGCGAGCGGCGCTCGTGCATTCGCTCCTCCGCTCCTAAGCCCCGCCCCGGTCCCGCCCACCCCCTTCTCCCGCGCGCGGGCTCCGCGCGCCCCAACCCGCGCGCGTGCGCGCGCGTGCGCAGGCCAGGGCCCTCCGGGGGCGGCCCCGTAGACTCCAACGAAAGCGTCGCAAGGTCCCGGATTAACCCTTTCCCAGCTCGCCCATTTAGAGGCCTGGTCGTGTTCCGTGCCTGCGCAAGCCGGCGGCGCGCCCTTCCCCTGGCCCGCACCGCGCATGCACGGGAAGGGGGGGGGGGTGCCGGTGGGGGTGTTCGCGGCCGGCTAGACATTCTGTGCTCGTGCAGGAGGAGGGCTGCTACCATCAGGGACGTGCACGATTTCCCCCCCACCCCGCCCCCTCCCCAAACTCCAAAAAAAAAAAAAAAAATCCAAAACACACTGCCACCCACCGTGCCCCCGCGCCCCGCGTCCATCCCGTCCCCGGCCTGCGTGCAGCGAGCGGGGGGAGCCCACGGCGAGTGTCTGTGGCTGTGCCAGGCTGCAGGTAAGCGCGGGCCGGGGGTGCGGAAGGGGCCCGGGCCGGCCGCGAGGCGGGTGCGGGGGCGGCGGGCGCGGCGGGGCTGCCCGGAAGAAGCGCGTTCTCGCCGCGCTCGGGGGCACCCGTCAGCTCCAGGAGGTGCGGGCGGCCCCGGCGGCGCGGCGCGAGCGGGGCCGGGCGTGGGGCCGGGGCGCTCCGGGGGCCGCGCAGGCCGGCGAGCGGGCTCGGGCAGCGGCCAGGCGGCGACAGTGGCTGCCCCGCGCGCGCGCTCGCCGAGCCTCGGCGGCGGAGTTTATGGCCGCCCCCGCTCGCACCGCCGCAGTGCACCGCGGTGGGGGTGGGGACGGCCCGGAGCCCGGCGCCGAGCGCGGCCCGCCGGGCGCCGCCCCTCCGCGCCGCGGGCCCCGCCGCGCCGCCCCCCAGCAGCCCGCGGAGGAGGGGGCCAGGACCCCCGCGCTCGCACTCCCGGGAGCGCCCGCGGAGCTCGGGAAGCCGGCCGCGCGCCGCCCCCGCCCCCGGCCGCGGGAGGGCGGGGGAGGGCCCGGCGCGAGCCGGCCGGGGAGTGCGCGGGGCGCGAGCTCCGGGCTCGCGGGCGGAGCGGGGCGCGGCGCGGCGCGTCGCGGGGCTGCGGAGCCCGGCCGCACGCCCGCTCCCGATCCCCGCCGCCGGGGCCGCCGTGGGTCCTCCCTCTCGCGCTCTGAGTCGCGGCCCTAGCCCGCGCCGAAGAGCCGGATTCTAAAAGGGAAAACGGCTGGTGCTCCTCCCGGCTTCCCGGGCGGGAGCTTTTGTTCGAGAAGGAATGCCAGCCGCTGAATCCCGTCCCCCACCTCCCGGGCCGAGCTGGATGGGAGCGAGGCTCGGAGAGGTTCCGGAGGCGGCCCGGGTGCTGCGATCGGTTCCCTGCTCCCTTCCCATCCAGAAGCGGCGAGGTCTCGACCGGGAAGTGGTGCCGCCGCCATTGTCGCGGCGGCCCCGGGGTCGGCGAGGCGGCCGGCTGGTCGCCGCGGCTTTTGTAGGTTCGGCTTAGTGGGGGCCCCCGCGCCGGCGCTTTGGAGAAGCGACACGCAGGGGCAGCTTCGTCCAGGAGGTGTGGTTGGAGCGGCATCTTGCCTTCCACCTGTAGGGATACTGGCAATGGGGATCTTCCCATTTGACTCACCTGAACTTAGCAATGGGAACATCTTAACAGAGGGGAGAAAACGGAGATATGGAGAGATAGAGTGGGACCAAATAACACATAGGCTTAAAAAGAAAATCTAAGTACGTTGCCATGGGTACTGTATGCTTCTCCTGTACCTGGTCCGTGCACCTTTATCCCACAAGCTCCAGAGAGAGCAACTGTAGGAAGTAACCTGGTAGGAAGGCTGCCTTCCCTTGGGGATGGCCTCAGGCTAGGGTGCACCCTTAGAAATTATTCTGCCCAGTCCTCGCACTTGGCAAGTAAGAAAATAGCCTGCCACTTTAGGCAGCTTTATGATGTTTTTGCTTTTCTGTAGAGGGTTTTCAGGACTCTGGTTGTGGCACTCTCAAGTTTGTGTGGTCACCGTTCAGTAGAGAAGGCTTGTTTTTCAGGATTTTGGTCTGCAAAATGGAGTTTAAATTGGAAAAAATCAAGAATCCTTTGAGCTTCCCTGTAGGGATAGAGGCAGACACACCTGGAGTTCTCTAATGCAAGCTTCAAAACCAGAGTGATTTAAGTAACTATATACTGCATCGTCGGAGAAGGCAATGGCACCCCACTCCAGTACTCTTGCCTGGAAAATCCCATGGACGGAGGAGCCTGGAAGGCTACAGTCCATGGGGTCACTGAGGGTTGGACATGACTGAGGGACTTCACTTTCACTTTTCACTTTCATGCATTGGAGAAGGAAATGGCAGCCCACTCCAGTGTTCTTGCCTGGAGAATCCCAGGGATGGCAGGGCCTGGTGGGCTGCCGTCTATGGTGTTGCACAGAGTCGGACACGACTGAAGCGACTTAGCAGCAACAGCAGCATACTACATCATACAGAAGAGCGAATAGAAGTAAACAGCTACAGTTCCCTCTCCCCCACTGTTAACTGTTGAGTATATGTACTTTTCTTAACTTTGTCTATATTTATCGATGTAAAAAAATATATAGTCTATGTTTATATAAGCCAAGCAGAAAAAAATTGGGAAGGCTGTGTATCTAGCAGGAAATTGTAGGGGAACGAGGTACTTACCAGCTTTCACTCTGTCTGTGCAGCAATCAACATCCTTGCAAATACAGACAGAGGCTTTGTGAGGGGAACTCCCTTAGTGGTTCCCCAGCCCATCCTTCCCATTCCTGTCGCACACCCGCTCCAGGCTGCCAGTGCTCCAGCCCTTACCTTTTCTCCTTCATATCTGTTCAGAGCTGAACCCGACGCTGCCAGCCACCCTCCTCTTTGTTCCCAACCTGAAAATGGGTACAGGTGCCAGTGACAGGACAAAAAAGGAAAGTTTCTTTTTAAAAATCAATTTTTGAAAACATTCTTGTTTACAGCTGGGGATAGGGAAAGAGCCAACTTCACTCTTGTATGTCCTTTTCTCTTGTAGGACTGGCGTGCCCCTGATCAGAGTTATTCTGATCCGAAGATTTTGGTGTTTAAAGCATTAAGATAATAGCCTGAGTTGTTCATGGTAACTATGACTTTGCATATTAAGTCTTGAGAATCTTATTGGTGTCAGCTTTAAAATGTCTCTCAGTTATGTACTAGCATTCTTTAGGGGACTAGGTATTTTCCTCATACTTATGCTTGGTCAAAAAAAGAAAAGCAAGGTTTTTGAAAAGAAACATCCAGGACACATTAATTTAAAAAAGATCACTCCTTTAACACATGGCAGATGTCTTCCATGCCAGTTCTACATTTCTTTTTCTCATAAAACCCCCACCGCACTTGTCAAGTACATCCAGTTCTGATGACACTTTGATCCGGGTGACAGATAGACTGGCATCCAGTGCGGAATGAAGCTGCTTGTCACTGTCTTCCCAAATGTCATCTGATTCTCTGAGGGTCCTATTAAACCTTGCCCCTTGTTCAGAAGTGGCCCAACACTGGTGTGAAGACTAGAGGACAACACTGAATGGAGTGTTCTGGAAATGACTTCCCTCCCTGGGTCTGCAGGAGTGATCTGTCTCTTCCGTCAAGGAAGCAGAACCTTGAAAGCTGCTAGTTATTTTACTGAATCTTCCTCGGCATGAAATCAGACACAGCAGAGGGCACTGGCGGATGCTTGCCAGACAGTTTTCTTAAACCTTGAAGCTGAGTTGTCATTATTACCTCTAGTTATCAGGAAGCACTGGTTTTAGAGCTAGAGTATCTGGATTTGCTAGAGAAGGCAATGGCAACCCACTCCAGTACTCTTGCCTGGAAAATCCCGTGGACGGAGGGGCCTGGTAGGCTGCAGTCTGTGGGGTCGCTGAGAGTCGGACACGACTGAGTGACTTCACTTTCACTTTTCACTTTCAAGCATTGGAGAAGGAAATGGCAACCCACTCCAGTGTTCTTGCCTGGAGAATCCCAGGGACGGGGGAGCCTGGTGGGCTTCCGTCTATGGGGTCGCACAGAGTCGGACACGACTGAAGCGACTTAGCAGCAGCAGCAGAGTCCTGACAGTCCACTAAATAGCTAGGATATTGGGCAGGTTCCTCAGTTTATTGGTAAAGTAGGGTAATAACAATGCCTGTGTCTCAAGGTCATTTGATCACTGCCTTTTTGAAGACATGAAAAGTGCGTAGCACAATGCCAGGCAGGTGTTGTGTGCTCAGTAGGAGTTGTTGTTATTATGAGTAAGCATATGCTGAGTACAGTGAAGATTAGTAGAAGGAACAGTGTGGAAATCCCTAAATTTGAATCTGTCTTTTCTCCTCCTATTCTTGAATCCATCCTGACAGTGACTTTCTGAAATTGTTAGGGACTGGAAAGTGGTCAGAAAATGAAATCTCCCTGAAATTTTTATATGGAAAAGTACTGTCCATAATGACCAAAATTCTTTTTCTTTATAAACATTTTCTTGTAGGAGTTTTTCATCAGTATGTCTGAAACCATTAAATATAATGACGATGATCATAAAACTCTGTTTCTGAAAACACTCAACGAGCAACGCTTGGAAGGAGAATTTTGCGACATCGCTATTGTGGTCGAGGATGTGAAGTTCAGAGCGCACAGGTGTGTTCTTGCTGCCTGCAGCACCTACTTTAAAAAGCTTTTCAAGAAACTTGAGGTAGATAGTTCCTCAGTAATAGAAATAGATTTCCTCCGTTCCGATATATTTGAAGAGGTCCTGAATTACATGTACACGGCAAAGATCTCCGTGAAAAAAGAAGATGTTAACTTAATGATGTCATCCGGTCAGATTCTCGGCATCCGGTTCCTGGATAAACTCTGCTCTCAGAAGCGGGACGTGTCCAGCCCGGACGAAAACAACGGTCAGTCGAAAAGCAAGTACTGCCTGAAGATCAACCGCCCCATTGGGGATGCTGCCGACCCTCAGGATGACGACGTGGAGGAAATCGGAGACCAGGATGACAGCCCCTCGGATGACACGGTAGAAGGAACCCCCCCGAGTCAGGAGGACGGCAAGTCGCCCACGACGACGCTCAGGGTGCAGGAGGCCATCCTGAAAGAGCTGGGCAGCGAGGAGGTACGGAAGGTCAACTGCTACGGCCAGGAGGTAGAGTCCATGGAGACCCCCGAGTCCAAGGACCTGGGGTCCCAGACCCCTCAGGCCTTAGCATTTAACGACGGAATGAGCGAAGTGAAGGATGAGCAGACCCCAGGCTGGACCACTGCGGCCAGTGACATGAAGTTCGAGTACCTGCTGTACGGGCACCACCGGGAGCAGATCGCCTGCCAGGCGTGCGGGAAGACGTTTTCAGACGAGGGTCGGCTGAGGAAGCACGAGAAGCTGCACACGGCCGACCGGCCCTTTGTGTGCGAGATGTGCACCAAGGGCTTCACCACGCAGGCCCATCTGAAGGAGCACCTGAAGATCCACACGGGCTACAAGCCCTACAGCTGCGAGGTGTGTGGCAAGTCGTTCATCCGCGCCCCGGACTTGAAGAAGCACGAGCGGGTGCACAGCAATGAGCGGCCCTTCGCCTGCCATATGTGCGACAAGGCCTTCAAGCACAAGTCCCACCTCAAGGACCACGAGCGCCGCCACCGCGGCGAGAAGCCCTTTGTGTGCGGCTCCTGCACCAAGGCCTTCGCCAAGGCGTCCGACCTGAAGCGGCACGAGAACAACATGCACAGCGAGCGCAAGCAGGTCACCCCCAGCGCCATGCAGAGCGAGACCGAGCAGCTGCAGGCGGCCGCCATGGCTGCGGAGGCCGAGCAGCAGCTGGAGACCATCGCCTGCAGCTAGAGGCGGGGGACCGGGATGCACACGCGCGCGGCAGGATGCTCAGCATCCTTTATCCGCCTCCCGCATCCCGAGCCATGAACGCCAGCTGCCACGTTTTGGTGGAAACTTACTAAGAACTTGTACTCGCTGGACATAAGGCAGTGCTTGGTTGGGTGTTTCGAAAACTTTGCAAGGAAATAACCGTTCCTTGGTTCTGACCAAACTGTTTGACTGTCCCATCTGGTGTGTTGTATTAATGTTGCCAGTAAGCACCCGGCCCCCGCCCCCCCCCCCACCTTTTTTTTTATGATTTCTGATTTTAATTTGAGAACTCCTGGGCCCAGTTCAGAAGTGAGAGACTTCTGTCCCTTTTTAAAAGTCCCCCTCTCTGCCTGCTGCACCAGGGAGTGCACCGCACACAGAGTGATAATTGAGTGGATTGATTTCCTGACCATCACCATTCTGTGTGACTTACAGGTCACAGCGACATTTTTAAGAACTTTAGTAAAAGTACTTCGTGTAGACGCAGGAAATACGGGTGGGTGGTTGACCAAGAACCCTGCGTGCACAGATAGGAAAACAAGTTCTGGAAATGCAAAATGGTGTCAGATTTATATATTTGGTTTGTTAATTTTCTATCACTGTTTTTCATGGTTTTTGTGGACAAATAATGGTTGCTTTGCTCAAGTGTTTCTTCATCCTTTTTGATTGCCCATACCTGCCCCTAAAGATGTCACATGACCTGAAGGCGTGTCAGTCGTTTGAGGGCTGAGTTTTTTCACTCTTATTTGGGGTATTGCTACTCTGCAGCTGATGGGGTTTGTGGGCTGGACCAGTGGTGAGAGGGTTAGGAAAGGGAGTGTAGGAACCTGGCTCTGAGAGACAAGGTTTGCACATTTGCAACAAGTCCAAGATTTCCTAGATCAAAATAATTCCTGAGTTTGAAATTGGATTTTTGTTTAGGATCAAAATTAGGCCAAGAACAGGTATACCTCTTCCGGTACGTTTGTGTAACTTAAAGAGTTTCATCAAGCTTTTGGGCTCTCGGCACCACGTGATTATCCATAAAGAAGATGCAGTGTCCTTCCTGAAATCATTATGTTTAAAATCTTTTACCTGTGTAAATAGTACAGAAGCGTTGGTCTTATGTATCTCAAGTACAAATAGACAGCTGCACTTTTTTGCACATGGGATTAACGATATCTCCATCAGCAACAAACATGAGTCTGTTTTTAACCAATATTAAAGATTGTCAGACCAAATGTTTATGTTCTTGAAGTATATTTCATCACTGGTTACAGTTTTAAGTGGAAGATGATTGCCTTTTCATAGCAGTAAACTGAATTATAAGTGCTGTTCCAATTCTGGTGTACGAATTTCTTTTTAAACATTTCTTTAGGAATACATTGAACTACCAACAATAGTTTGAATTATGTTCTGTAATAAAGAATAGTTCTTTTAGAATGTACCATTTTCAAAAAATGTCGATTTTTAAAATTTATTTTTGGTTGCTAGGGGCTTTTTTTCTTAAGATACATTAAAGTAATTTCATTTCCTTGTTGCATTAACACCTGTAATTATTATTGTGAGAGAAAGTTTATTTTTTAAACTGGTGTATATGTTATGCCCATGATTGTAGGATGAAGATGTTACCTTTTTAAGAATCTTATTTATTGGTAAATGTTTAGTTTAAAACTAATTTAATTTCTTTTCTTAAATGTTGTTTATTTTCTCCTTAAAGCAGTTGTGTCGCTGTGTTTATATGCTCTTCGTAGAAGGGGAACCGATTGCTGTTCCTAGACTGTTTTAACCAAAGCAAAGGAAAAGTAATTTAACATCTTGTGGATGGCTACTTCGACAAATCATACCTGGGGCCTTTGTTTTTGTATATAAAAGAAAATATACTTCTGTCATTCCTGTTTTTGTTTTTTTCCTAGCAGCCTATCACACACCAGGTTTCTACCCAAGTGCATTTTCTATACTGTCTTCATCTTGGTTATACAGAGTTGCAAGTTTTCCCCATGCAGCATTAACCTTCACTGAAACCACATAATCAGAGTGGTATCCCCAAAAGAAAGCTCTTTCAGCACTTTATTTGCATCGTGTAAATATGTGTCATTGGTCCTATTTTGCATGAGAAATATATTTGTGTTGTAATTTCTACCACCGGTGCTGGGTTCATCTGTGTTGAGGGTGCATGTGTTTGTTGTGTTCTGGGCAGCGAGGTTGTGACATGGCAGCTCTCCTGCCTCCTGGTCATGAAGCCTGCCTCTCTCCCACCTAGCTGGCTATAATGTCCTGTGGATGATGAAGCCCTCGTGTCCAGCAGTTCTAGGGTACCTCCCTTCACAGCCAGTTACTTCTGAAACATGCTTATGCTGAATCTGCCTTGTGAGAAGGAAGGAAATGCCAATGTCAGTGTTCAGTTCAGTCGCTCAGTCGTGTCTGACTCTTCACGACCCCATAAATCGCAGCACGCCAGGCTTCCCTGTCCATCACCAACTCCCAGAGATCACTCAGACTCATGTCCATCAAGTCAGTGATGCCATCCAGCCATCTCATCCTCTGTCGTCCCCTTCTCCTCTTGCCCCCAAATCCCTCCCAGCATCAGTCTTTTCCAATGAGTAAACTCTTGGCATGAGGTGGCCAAAGTACTGGAGTTTCAGCTTTAGCATCATTCCCTCCAAAGAAATCCCAGGGCTGATCTTCAGAATGGACTGGTTGCATCTCCTTGCAGTCCAAGGGACTCTCAAGAGTCTTCTCCAACACCATAGTTCAAAAGCATCAATTCTTCGGTGCTCAGCCTTCACAGTCCAGCTCTCACATCCATACATGACCACAGGAAAGACCATAGCCTTGACTAGGCGAACCTTTGTTGGCAAAGTGATGTCTCTGCTTTTGAATATGCTATCTAGGTTGGGCATAACTTTCCTTCCAAGGAGCAAGCGTCTTTTAATTTCATGGCTGCAGTCACCATCTGCAGTGATTTTGGAGCCCAGAAAAATAAAGTCTGACACTGTTTCCACTGTTTCTCCATCTATTTCCCATGTAGTGATGGGACCAGATGCCATGATCTTCGTTTTCTGAATGTTGAGCTTAAAGCCAACCTTTTCACTCTCCACTTTCACTTTCATCAAGAGGCTTTTGAGTTCCTCTTCACTTTCTGCTATAAGGGTGGTGTCATCTGCATACCTGAGGTTATTGATATTTCTCCCGGCAATCTTGATTCCAGCTTGTGTTTCTTCCAGTCCAGCATTTCTCATGATGTACTCTGCATATAAGTTAAATAAACATGGTGACAATATACAGCCTTGACGTACTCCTTTTCCTATTTGGAACCAGTCTGTTGTTGCATGTCCAGTTCTAACTGTTGCTTCTTGACCTGCATGCAGATTTCCTAGGAGGCAAGTCAGGTGGTCTGGTATTCCCATCTCTTTCAGAATTTTCCACAGTTTATTGTGATCCACGCAGTCAAAGGCTTTGGCATAGTCAATAAAGCAGAAATAGATGTTTTTCTGGAACTCTCTTGCCTTTTCCATGATCCAGAGAATATTGGCAATTTGATCTCTGGTTCCTCTGCCTTTTCTAAAACCAGCTTGAACATCAGGAACTTCACGGTTCACATATTGCTGAAGCCTGGCTTGGAGAATTCTGAGCATTACTTTACTAGCATGTGAGATAAGTGCAATTGTGCAGTAGTTTGAGCATTCTTTGGCATTGCCTTTCTTTGGGATTGGGATGAAAACTGACCTTTTCCAATCCTGTGGCCACTGCTGAGTTTTCCAAATTTGCTGGCATATTGAGTGCAGCACTTTGACAGCATCATCTTTCAGGATTTGGAATAGATCCACTGGAATTCCATCACCTCCACTAGCTTTGTTCATAGTGATGCTTTCTAAGGCCCACTTAACTTCACATTCCAGGATGTCTGGCTCTAGGTCAGTGATCACACCATCTTGATTATCTGGGTTGTGAAGATCTTTTTTGTACAGTTCTTCTGTGTATTCTTGCCATCTCTTCTTAATATCTTCTGCTTCTGTTAGGTCCATACCATTTCTGTCCTTTATCGAGCCCATCTTTGCATGAAATGTCCACTTGGTATCTCTAATTTTCTTGAAGAGATCTCTAGTCTTTCCCATTCTGTTGTTTTCCTCTATTTCTTTGCATTGATCACTGAAGAAGGCTTTTTTATCTCTTCTTGCTATTCTTTGGAATTCTGCATTCAGATGCTTATATCTTTCTCTTTCTCTTTTGCTTTTTGCTTCCTTCTTTTCATAGCTATGAACTATGGAATGAGGTTCATGACATTGTACAGGAGACAGGGATCAAGACCATCCCCATGGAAAAGAAAGAAATGTCAACTTTACTACTTTGTATTTCCAAGTATTAGAATGAAAATATAGATGATACTTTAATATTTTTTAAAGATACATTTTAATCCTTTGAAGTTCTCATGTTCATGCTTACTCTGCTACCCCACCAGGCTCTTTTGTCCATGGTATTTCCCAGGCAAGAATACTGGGTGGGTTGCCGTTGCCTCCTCCTGCGGATCTTCCCAACCCAGGGATCGAACCTGCATCTCCTTTGTCTCCTGCATTGCAGGTGGACTGTTTACCAGCTACGGCATCAAGGAAGCCCTTTGAAGCTCTAATAGTATCGTTAAAGAATCACTTTTTATTTATTTTTAAAGCCCACAAAGCATCCAAGTGTCTGCCCAGTTCTAGCCTGGCAACTCAGAATTGTAGCCGCATTTGGGGGTACATCCCTGGTGGTTTTTCTGATGGCCCCTAGCATTGGGTGGGTATGCTGCTGCTTTACAGCACTATCAGACGTCATTTAATTTAAAAAAAATGCTGTTTGTTGTTTTGGTTGCCCTGTGAGGTTTGGTGCCTTTTAGCAGGGTATGAAGGGGGAGGCAATGGCACCCCACCCCAGTACTTTTGCCTGGAAAATCCCATGGACGGAGGAGCCTGGTAGGCTCCAGTCCATGGGGTCGCTAAGAGTCGGACACGACTGAGCGACTTCACTTTCGCTTTTCACTTTCCTGCATTGGAGAAGGAAATGGCAACCCACTCCAGTGTTCTTGCCTGGAGAATCCCAGGGGCAGGGGAGCCTGGTGAGCTTCCGTCTATGGGGTCGCACAGAGTCGGACACGACTGAAGCAACTTAGCAGCAGCAGCAGCAGGGTATGAAACAAATGCGACCATTTGGCTAAACTGAGAGCTTGGGACACCATTGATCTGAGATGGTCCCTACTGATAGGTGTGCAGAATGTAAAATGAAGATAGCAGCTTCCCATGCACATTGTTGGGGAGATGAATGTTATAATAGGATTATGTCCCATGGGGAAACTCCCACGGAACTGATGCGAGGGAGGTCAGTCAAGACGGGGTCCTTGGCTTCCTGTGGCTGGTAGACTTCACTGTGCATCACACAAGAAGTGTGTTACCACTTCTTTTTGAGTCCTGTGATCGGGGTCACCAGTCTGAAAGTGGGGTGTTTTGTGTTCATTTGTAGCTTACTGACATTCAAACAGTCCTGCTGCTGCTACTGCTAAATCACTTCAGTTGTGTCCGACTCTGTGTGACCCCAGAGACAGCATCCCACCAGGCTCCCCCATCCCTAGGATTCTCCAGGCAAGAACAACGAGTGGGTAGCCATTTCCTTCTCCAATGCATGAAAGTGAGAAGTAAAAGTGAAGTCGCTCAGTCGTGTCTGATTCTTCGCAACCCCATGGACTGCAGCCTGCCAGGCTCCCCCATCCATGGGATTTTCCAGGCAAGAGTACTGGAGTGGGGTGCCATTGCCTTCTCCGCAAACAGTCCTACTGGGCAGTAAATACCGTAAGACTTGCCATGCTGATGTGACCGCTTCCTTTCATTTTGGGGCATGATTGTAAGTATCAGTTCCTGAGTCTACCTTTCACTTGTGGAGCAGGTGCAGGGTTCTCTGTCCACTGTTAGAACTACTTTTTCATTATATGAAAATCATCTACTTTTTTTTTCTATTTGTTCAAAGAGAATGTCTACAAACATTGATGGTAATTGGTGGTAGCTTTTATGCCAACTTGCATGGCTTTGGTAATGATTGAGGAAGGGAATTTTAGACAGTCTAAAATGTAGGTAATCTGCCTTCTCATTAACTTGATCACAAATTCAGAATTGTTAGAAATCACAGAGGTCACTGTCAAGTCAGGATGATAATAACAAATTCTTCCTATTCTGTTGTGGAAGCAGTGGTGGTGTTTATGATGAAAGTGATCGATTTTGGTTGATGTAGTTTCCAACTTCATGGATTATGTTGTGTAAGGTTATCTATAACTTAGTCATTGTGTATGCATGCTTAGTCATGCCACCTCTGCAACTCCATGGACTGTAGCTCGCCAGACTCCTGAGTCCATGGGATTCTCCAGGCAAGAATACTGGAGTAAGTTGCTGTGCCCTCATCCAGAGGATCTTACTGACACAGGGATCAAACCTGTGTTTCCTGCATTAGGTCAGTTCTTTATGCTGAGCCACTGGGGAGGCCTAACTTAGTCTTTGTGTGCTGTGCTGAGTTGCTCAGTTGTGTCCAACTCTTTGCAATCCCATGGACTGTGGCCCTCCAGGCTCCTTTATCCATGGGGATTCTCCAGGCAAGAATATGAGAGTGGATTGCCATTCTCAACTCCAGGAACTCAAGTCTTTGGGAACCTAGAATTCATTTTCCCAAGTAGTGGTGTTAGTGGTGATTAGTTCCCCCAGCAGATGTAAAAGCCTTTTGTGTAAGTGGAAATGAGCTAGTTTAACAGAACTTCTGGTCTTGAATTCTGAGTTAGGAGTTAAGTAAAGAAGGGAGAACAACTCTCAGGCTCCTCTCTGCCCTTCACCTTGAGCATTTGCCTGCTTCTCTCACTTAACTCCCCATCCCCACCAAATGTACTGGAATCATAATTAAGGCATCCAACTGCAGGCAAAGTGACCACTGAAAATCATTCCAGGGACAGACGAGGGCCTAAATGTATTCCCTCCTTCCTTCTAATCCTCCACTGAAACCTGTGAGTGGTAGGGATTCCCTGCCTCCTGGTGAACACCCATTCCTATCCTGGAACCTCTAACTGCTCCTTGTGGCTTGAATTCTGTATGTTTTTTGCCTACCTCCTTGAACCTTCTTCCCCTTGGAACCATTCAAAATTGGTTTAACCCTGCTTGACAAAGCTTTAGGTGCGTGAAGATAAGTGTGTGTGAGTAATTCTGTCCGACTCTTTGTGACCCGTGCGAGGCTCCTCTGTCCATGGGATTCTCCAGGCAAGAATACTGGAAAGGGTAGCCATTCCTTCTCCAGGGCATCTTCCCAACCCAGGGATCAAGCCCAGGTCTCCTGTATTGCAGGCGGATTCTTTTTCACCTGAGCCACCAGGGCGGCCCATGGTGAAAATAGCATGTCCTTAATTCAGCGTGTATTAAGCATTGTGTGAGGCCAAGGGCTGATCCCTGAGATACAAAGGGAGATTTGACCCTGGCTAGTAGGGTAGCCCTTTCCCAGTCTTGTCTTCAGCAGTCTTTTAAAAAACGAAGATGGCGTTTTCCTCTGATTCTTTAAATGCAAAGAAATAGAGGAAAACAACAGAATGGGAAAGACTAAGGATCTATTCAAGAAAATCAGAGATACCAAAGGAACATTTCATGCAAGAATGGGCTCAATAAAGGACAGAAATGGTATGGACCTAACGGAAGCAGAAGATATTAAGAAGAGGTGGCAAGAATACACAGAAGAACTGTACAAAAAAGAGCTTCATGACCCAGATAATCATGATGGTGTGATCACTGACCTAGAGCCAGGCGTCCTGGAATGTGAAGTCAAGTGGGCCTTAGAAAGCATCACTACGAACAAAGCTAGTGGAGGTGATGGAATTCCAGTGGAGCTATTCCAAATCCTGAAAGATGATACTCTGAAAGTGCTGCACTCAATATGCCAGCAAATTTGGAAAACTCAGCAGTGGCCACAGGATTGGAAAAGGTCAGTTTTCATCCCAGTCCCAAAGAAAGGCAATGCCAAAGAGTGCTCAAACTACTGCACAATTGCACTCATCTCACACGCTAGTAAAGTAATGCTCAAAATTCTCCAAGCCAGGCTTCAGCAATATGTGAACCGTGAACTTCCTGATGGTCAAGCTGGATTTAGAAAAGGCAGAGGAACCAGAGATCAAATTGCCAACATCCGCTGGATCATGGAAAAAGCAAGAGAGTTCCAGAAAAACATCTATTTCTGCTTTATTGACTATGCCAAAGCCTTTGACTGTGTAGATCACAATAAACTGTGGAAAGTTCTGAGAGAGATGGGAATACCAGACCACCTGATCTGCCTCTTGAGAAATGTGTATGCAGGTCAGGAAGCAACAGTTAGAACTGGACATGCAACAACAGACTGGTTCCAAATAGGAAAAGGAGTACGTCAAGGCTGTATATTGTCACCATGTTTATTTAACTTATATGCAGAGTACATCATGAGAAATGCTGGACTGGAAGAAACACAAGCTGGAATCAAGATTGCCGGGAGAAATATCAATCACCTCAGATATGCAGATGATACCACCCTTATGGCAGAAAGTGAAGAGGCACTCAAAAGCCTCTTGATGAAAGTGAAAGTGGAGAGTGAAAAGGTTGGCTTTAAGCTCAACATTCAGAAAACGAAGATCATGGCATCTGGTCCCATCACTACATGGGAAATAGATGGAGAAACAGTGGAAACAGTGTCAGACTTTATTTTTCTGGGCTCCAAAATCACTGCAGATGGTGACTGCAGCCATGAAATTAAAAGACGCTTACTCCTTGGAAGGAAAGTTATGACCAACCTAGATAGCATATTCAAAAGCAGAGACATCACTTTGCCAACAAAGGTTCGCCTAGTCAAGGCTATGGTCTTTCCTGTGGTCATGTATGGATGTGAGAGCTGGACTGTGAAGAAGGCTGAGCGCCGAAGAATTGATGCTTTTGAACTGTGGTGTTGGAGAAGACTCTTGAGAGTCCCTTGGACTGCAAGGAGATCCAACCGGTCCATTCTGAAGGAGATCAGCCCTGGGATTTCTTTGGAGGGAATGATGCTAAAGCTGAAACTCCAGTATTTTGGCCACCTCATGCGAAAAGTTGACTCATTGGAGAAGACTCTGATGCTGGGAGGGATTGGGGGCAGGAGGAGAAGGGGATGACAGAGGATGAGATGGCTGGAGGCATCACTGACTCGATGGATGTGAGTCTGAGTGACCTCCAAGAGCTGGTGATGGATAGGGAGGCCTGGCATGCTGCAGTTCATGGGGTCGCAAAGAGTTGGCCACGACTGAGCGACTGATCTGATTTGATACTGATCTTATCTCAGGGGCCCTGGGTGTGATTTATCTGGATTACAACAGATTTCATCAGTTGTGACTCTGTGATCTCTTCCAGAGATGTTCCCAGTTACCTTTCTTCACATAAATCTTTTCAGTATGGCAAGGAGGGATGGTGGGTTCATGGGAAGAATTTTCATGTCAGACTTGAATTGGATCCCGATTCTGCTTTTCAATTAATGTATACGTTTAGACTGCCCCGATGGCTCAGTGGTAAAGAATCCACTTGCAATCCAAGAGACGCAGGAGATGAGGGTTTGATAGCTGGGTCAGGAAGATCCTCTGGAGGAGGAAATGGCAACACACTCCAGTAATTCTTGCCTGGAGAATCTCATGGACAAAGGAGCCTGGTGGGGTCTCAAAGAGTCAGCATGATTGAGCAACTGAGCACATCACATCACATATATTTAGGCAAATTCTTAGCTGCCCTGAGCCTTCATTTCATTATTTCTAAAACAGTGATTGGGATTTCTTCTTCATGGTCTGCTGCAAAAATTAGTGATAACCACTACACACCTGGAGAAGGCAATGGCACCCCACTCCAGCACTCTTGCCTGGAAGATCCCATGGACAGAGGAGCCTGGTGGGCTGCAGTCCATGGGGTCGCTAAGAGTCGGACACGACTGAGTGGCTTCACTTTCACTTTTCGCTTTCATGCATTGTAGAAGGAAATGGCAACCCACTCCAGTGTTCTTGCCTGGAGAATCCCAGGGACGGTGGAGCCTGGTGGGCTGCCATCTCTGGGGTCGCACAGAGTCGGACACGACTGAAGTGACTTACCAGCAGCAGCAGCAGCAGTACACACCTACTGCTTTTGAGGTGCACCAAAAGTGTTCCCTGCTTAAGGGGCATTCTCAATAGAGAAGCAGAAACAAGATTAAATTTCTCTTGACTTTGACATCTGTCAATCATTGGCCATAAGCTGTAGACCTAGATCACACTTAACCTTCTTATCAGGTGATATCTGTAGAAGATGTGTTTATCTTAGCATTTCTGTAATCTTCAACCAGTTCATAGCCTTGTCCTCACAAATTCCTGTATTCCTCTAAGAATTGTCTTTGGTTCTGTAGTCTCCCATCCTTTAAGTGGTTCATGGGAATGTGGTCAAGTGTAAACACTGGTCTCCGGATGGCTCCCTGCTATTTGAAAATATCTGTGATGGCAGAGTCACAATTGCAGTTTTGACAGCTGGCTTTTGAGTTTCCTCTCAGAAGTCATGCATTTGGGGAGATATGTTTATATGTACTTTTCAGATATTGTGTGTATTTGGCCTACACCTGACCTTTGCCTTTCTAGTTTGCATGAATTCCAGGATGACTTGTTGCATTCTCACAAAAGGGACTTACACTACTGCTCAGGAATTCGAGTCTTTTTTTAGTTCCAGAATGCCATTGTATTGAATCACTTGACTATTTTTTTTGGAGGATATTTCCATCGATCTTACATAAAACTACTTTCTGTAGATTAAGATTAAAGTGTATGGGTCAGCAAATGCTTCCTGGATGTCTCGTGTGTTCCAGGCCTTGGACTGGACACTGGGAGATAACAGTGAACAGGACGGACACCTGTCCCTTTCTCATGAAGCTTTCGTTCTGGGATGGAGTTAAACAATGACTTTCCCAAGTTTTACTAAATCCTACAAGAAATCATAAATGTGAAAAATGCTTTAAAAACTGTTCTCACATGTATTTCAGTGCAGTTCATGAAATATACTTTAGGATATAAGTAAACATTTTGAATGCATAGTCATGAAGTTTGGTTGTCCAAAAGAAACATTCTCAGATGACTTTTGAATATATACTAAGGAAATATATTTGTTCAATGTGACCATTTTCATAGAACAGTTCTCAACTTTTCTCACTGATACTGGATTTTGGAACTAGGCATGTAAAAAGAGACCATGGTTTATTTCTTTAAAAATAGTGAATGCTGTTATCAAGTAAGAGTACTTAGGTACTTCCCTGGTGGTCCAGGGGCCGAGACTCTGCGTGCAGGGGGCCTGGGTTCCATCCCTGGGACCTAGATCCCCCATGTCACAACTAAGACCCAGCACAGTCAAATAAAAAAAAATTTTTTTAAAGGGTACTGATGTAGAGAAAGTTAGGAGAGTAAAAGCATGATAACTTGGGCTTCTTACAGCATTGAACAAGGATAGTAATACCTGGGAAGAAGGGACCTCTATGAGCAATACAGGATATCCAACTGAGATTCATGAGATCTTCCTTAAGAGTGCACAGGTCAGGGCAGGGTAGCAAGCAAGCTAAGGGAAACATGAAATCTCATCTGTTGCTTTTAGATCACCATGAGGTGCCTACCATTTCAATGGAACTCTGTGCAAAGCATCCTGTGCTGTTCCACTTACTTGGAATGTGGTTATTTTTTTGGTTTCAACCAGAGGGGAGAAGTCTTTTATAGTTGATTCCTATAAGTGATTCTTACAGATCATGGCTGTTTCTTTTCCTTTTTTTTTTTTTGTTTTCACTTGTCGCTTTGAACTTCTGTCACTGGATATCAAGAGGATCAGGAATTAAAGCATAAAAACTAGCACATGTTGAATGTTTACCAGGTATCAGGCACTATACAGACAATCTCTTTGTATTATTTGTGACGACTCTTGGGTACGCATTATTATGGATTAAGATGTCAAGATTCAAAGAAGTTACAAATGCTGCCAACGTCAAATTGTTTTCAGAGCCATGATAGAGGGACCAGTCCATCTGCCTCCAGGGCCTGTGCCCTTAGTCACTGTGTTATATGCCCTCAAACAAGCAGAGGAGCAACTCTGACCCTGCCCACATTCTTACCACCTTCAGCCCATTGTTAGGGGAGCAACTGGAGGGCAGAGGGGGCATTTATGTAAACTGCTGCCTCTAAGTTTGTACAATAAATTAGTACCAGTATTTTAATTTCTGTGCATGTTTCCCATGTAAGGGGCCTAAAAACTAACCAGCATTGTTTTGTCTCTTTTCCAGTCTGGAGGCTGCCCCCAAATAATGTGGAAAACTGCAGACAGAATGTCATGGATGATTGCATAATAACAAAGCTAGCTGTCTGCTTTCTTTACACATCCCATTATGCAGTGAGCCAGGGAAATCCCACCACACCAGAGACCATCGAATTTGGCACCAGGATTAACTCTTTATGTGTATAAAAATGGTTACCTATGTCAGGAGTTCTCCCATCCACTCCCTTCTCTCTGAAAGGTGCTAGAAAACTTGAATTCAGGTTCTATCTCTACCGTTTTCAAGCTGTCACCACTTTGGGCTGGTTGCATATCTCTTAATTTCTTCAGCCAAAATGCAAACAGTGATTCCTTGCTCAGCTGACTCCACTCTTGCTTAATATTTCAAAGATAAATTCACTTTTTGCATAATTTAACAGACAGGAAGTTTAGCTTTAAAATGTTTTGTAAGATCAAATATAATTGGTTTAAAATGTTACCAGCCTCAAACTGGATAACCCATAGAGAAGGTTAGACGGATAAGAGGAAACTAATTACACTTCATTCGTGTACATTTAATTAAGTGAAAGATGTGTGTATGAGGACTGGCTTTTTCTAAATCTTAGAATATTTTAGCTGCTCTTCTGTAATCTTCCAGCAAGCTTTCAGCCAGTATGAAGCAGAAAGTATTAACCAAATTGGAAGGCTACTGGATCAATTGGTCTGATAAGCATAAATAAGACTGTATATGATAGTCTGTAATAAAATGTGGCATTGAGAATTGAGGAATGAAAAATAGTAGGGATGAATTAATTTTAGGTGCTGTGTAACTAATCATTATTTCCCAAAACTCACTTCTTTCAATTATGAGGCCATAAGAGTTTCCTTGATTTTTTTTCCATGTAAATTTAGTGAACATCCATCTTATGTAGATACAAAATTAAAGAAATATAAAAATGTATTTTTCCTTGTGATGAGAACACTCAGGATTTACTCTCCTAAAAACTTTCATATATAACATACACCAGTGTAAATTGTCATGTTGGGTATCACATCCCTAGTATTTATTTATCTTATAACTGGAAGTTTGTACATTTTGACCACCTTCATCCAGTTTCCCTCCCCACCGTGTCACCTCTGATAACCACAAACCTAATCTCTTTTCCTATGACTTTGTCTCTGAGGTATAACTGATATACTACACTGTTAGTACCCTAGTCCATGACATAGTGATTCAGTATTTTCATCCATGACAAAATGATCATCATGGTAAGTCTAGTTACCATCTGCCACCATACAAAGATATTAGGTAATTATCAACTCTGCTCCCCACACTGAACATTTCATACCTGTGACTCATTTATTTTGTAACTGGAAGTTTGTACCTCCTTATCTCCCTTACCTATTTCTCTCTCCCCACCTCCCCTGGTCGACTACCTGTTTATTCCCTTTATGACTGTTTCGGTTTTGTTATGCTTATTCATTTGCTTTGTTTTTTACATTCCACATATAAGTGAAGTCAGGCATTTTACCAGGCATGAGATGATATCTCCTTGTGGTTTTAATTTGCATTCTCTAATAAGCAGTGAAAGTCGCTCAGTTGTGTTTGACTCTTTGCGACTCCATGGACTATACAGTCCATGGAATTCTCCAGGCCAGAATACTGGAGTGGGTAGCCTTTTCCTTCTCCAGGGGATCTTCCCAACCCAGGGATTGAACCCAGGTCTCCCGCATTGCAGGCGGACTCTTTACCAGCTGAGCCTCAAGGGAAGCCTAAGAATATTGGAGTGGGTAGCCTATCCCTTCTCCAGCAGATCTTTCCAACCCAGGAGCTGAACTGGGATATCCTGCACTGCAGGCAAATTCTTTACCAATGGAGCTACAAGGAAGCAATGATTGTGTACCTTTTTTATATGCTTGTTGGCCATTTATATATTTTTGGAAAAATGTCTATTCAGGTCTTTTGACTATGTTTAATTGGATTATTTTGGGTTTTCTTAGAGTTTTAATTTTTTTAACTGAAATATAGTTGATTTACAATGTTGTGTTAGTCTCTGCTGTACAGCAAAGTAACTCAGTTATATTTTGTTGTTGTTCAGTCAGTAAGTTGTGTCCAACTCCTTGTGACTCTATGGACTGCAGCACACCAGGCTCCTCTGTCCTTCATCATCTCCCAGAGTTTGCTCAAATTCACATCCATTGAGTTAATGATGCCATCCAACCATGTCATCCTTTGCTGCCCCCTGTTCCTCCCACCTTCAATCTTACCCAGCATCAGGGCCTTTTCTGATGATTCAGGTCTTTGCGTCAGGTGGCCAAAGTATTGGAGCTTCAGCTTCAGCATCAGTCCTTCCAATGAATATTCAGGATTGATTTCCTTTAGAATTGACTGGCTTGATGTCCTTGCTATCCAAGGGACTCTCAAGAGTCTTCCCCAGCAACATCGTTGGAAAGTGTCCATTTTCCAGTGCTCAGCCTTCTTTATGGTCCAACTCCATACTTAACTGCATTTTATTACAAGCCAGGTCCTGTAGGAGGAGCCTGGGATACAGTGAGAATCCTCATAATTGAGTGAGGGAAGAAAGATCTGTAAGCAATTGTAGTCTCATGCAAGGGGAGTATGGGCATGGGGTGCTGGTGGTGCCCCACAGGGAAAGAGCACTGAATTCATTCTTGGGGTGAGGGGAGGTTCTTGGAGAGAAGGATTTCTGCATACTAACTACATCACACATGGTCTGTGTAATGATTTCTGGTAGGCATCTTGCTACTGCTGCTGCTGTTGCTGCTGCTGCTAAGTCGCATCAGTCATGTCCGACTCTGTGCGACCCCAGAGATGGCAGCCCACCAGGCTCCCCTGTTCCTGGGATTCTCCAGGCAAGAACACTGGAGTGGGTTGCCATTTCCTTCTCCAATGCATAAAAGTGAAAAGTGAAAGTGAAGTCGCTCAGTTGTGTCCAACTCTTAGCGACCCCATGGACTGCTGCCTACCAGGCTCCTCTGTCCATGGGATTTTCCAGGCAAGAGTACTGGAGTGGGGTGCCATTGCCTTTTCCCAGTAGGCATCTTGGATATGACAAATTCAAAATCGTCCTCCTGACTTGACCCTCAGATCTCCCCACTCGATCTTTCCTGTCTTACCGAATGGCAACCCCATCCTCCCACCTATCGAGGCTATAAAACCTCTTATTTCTTTTGCATCCTACATGTTAGACACAGAACCCCCTACTGGCTTAGCCTTCACAATGAAGCCAGCATTTGACCACCCTAGTTCTAAGTTCTCTCTTACCAGGAAATTACAGTGATCTCCTCCTAGGCCCCTCTGCTATATCTTACTATTGTAAATTTATTGTTTTGTTTGTTTTAACTTTCCCCCACTGGAATACAAGCTCCATTATAATTGGAATTCAGTCTGTTTTATCCCTTTCAGTATATTCCCTAGATAATCCTAGAACTATGTAAATTTCTCTTGACATTTTTGTGTATGCCTTCCAGATGTTTTCCTCTATTTTTAGGCTTGAGCTTAGTTGCTCAGTCATGTCTGACTCTTCATGACTCCATGGACTGTAGCCCACCAGCATCATATGTCCATGGGATTTTTCGGGCAAGAATACTGGAGTGGGTTGCCATTTCCTCCTCCAGGGAATTTTCCTGACCCAGAAATCGAACCTGTGTCTCCTGCATTGCAGATGGATTCTTTAGCTATCGGGGAAGCTTCTTTTAAGCTGCCTTCTATTATGTATTTAAATAAACACAGGATCATGTTGTACACCCTGTTTTTACCATGCTTCGTTCATTGAACAGCATTTTTCAGTAACAATACTGTCCTTGCACAGTATAATTTTGTTTTTGTGTAGTATTCCAGTATTTGAAATATTTTATTTATTCAATCTTTTATTTCCCTGGTGGCTCAGAGGTTAAAGCATCTGCCTGCAATGCGGGAGACCAGGGTTCGATCCCTGGGTCAGGAAGATCCCCTGGAGAAAGAAATGGCAACCTACTCCAGTATTCTTGCCTGGGAAAGCCCATGGACACAGGAGCCTGGTGGCCTACAGTCCAAAGGGTCACAAAGAGTCAGACACGACTGAGCGACTTCACTTTTAACTTTTTTGTGTGTCCAAAGCTCACCATTCTGACCAAATTTTTGTTCACATTTCAGCATAGGATATGTCCCTCAGATTCATCTTAGGAGGTAGACTTGTTGATATTCAGTTGCTAAGTCATGTCTGACTCTGTGACCCCATGGACTGCAGCAAGGCAGGCTCCCCTGTCCTTCACTATCTCCCAGAGTTCAATGAGATTCATGTCCATTGTGTTGGTAATACTCTCTAACAATCTTATCCTCTACTGCCCCCTTCTTTTGCCCTCAATCTTTCCCAGCATCAGGGTCTTTTCCAGTTAGTAGGCTCTTCGCATCAGGTATACAAAGTATTGGCACTTCAGCTTCAGCATCAGTCCTTCCAGTGAATATTCAGGGTTGATTTCCTTTAGGATTGACTGGTTTAATCAAGATAAAAATCACTTATTGGGTCAAGATATATAGAAAATTATAAAGTCTTGTTGCCAGCTGCCAGTTTGCATCTCAGAAAGGTGGTATTATTTATATTTCTACCAGTTTCATACAATTTCTTTTAACACTTACACTAGCAGGTGTAGGGGGTATAGAAATAGCTTCAGTTTTTCAGGATAAAATTGAGTAAACCAGTAATAATTTGATCCTTTGAAGATAAGAATCTTCCTTTTTCAGTCTATTGCATGCTCTGTATGGTATCATATTCAGTCTAATTTTGTTAAAGTCACTTAAAGGGGTGGAATAACCTTTTCAGTGATTTCCTGGAGAGTCTTTAAAAGACTCTCATTTAGAAGGTTCCTATAAAAACATATTTTTACTTAGGAATGAAATATTTCATTAATATATTATCCATAACAATTCATACCCATAATACTACTCTATGTTTTCTGTAGGAAATTCTAAATACTGTCTTTATTTTTATAATAATAAAAAATTAATGCCCAGTATTTTGTGGAAGGCACCCTGATAAGCAGGCATGACTGCCAGTTGCTTGCATGTTCTACTTTTTGTATCTGGACACCAGAAAATTCTACTAGTATTGTCATGGAATAATAAGGATGAAGGTAGATTTAGTGCTTAAGAGTTGCAATCTTCCAAATGTCACTGAGCAAATAAAAGATTGGTCACTTAATCAAAAACTTTGGTAAAGTAACATGTACCTTAAACATTTATAGGTAAACCACATAAATGTACATTTTTTTTTAACCTCCATATGATAGAAGCTCAAGACATTTCTCATGGATTAGATGATTAGGTTGTCATAATCTTAATAATTCATAACCATAATACTACTGTTTTCTTTAAAATAGAACTTAA
Source organism: Tragelaphus eurycerus (assembly GCA_935064755.1). NCBI lineage: Eukaryota > Metazoa > Chordata > Mammalia > Artiodactyla > Bovidae > Tragelaphus > Tragelaphus eurycerus. The sequence goes on from CAKXYN010000023.1 coordinate 25,032,673, forward strand.
GCCCATTGTTGGTTTTGAAATTTGGTTTATATTTAATTTGTAATTTTAATAGTTGTGTGAGAGCTCCATATATTTAACTCATATAAGGATTTATAGTTGCCTTAATTTGTCTATGCTTATGTGACATTCTAATAATTGAAGCCAGCCTCAGGGATAGATGAGAATCTTTTTTTTTTTAAGGTATGTGTACAACATTCCAATATGAAAATCACTATCATATTTGCTAAGAAGGAATTATCATGAACTGATACAAGGAGATATACACACACCTTTACTGATCCACCCTAACTCTCCACCTCCAACTTTTGTTTCTCAAATTAACTCCCAGTTGGGCATAAACACACAAGGAAAGCTCTAAGCTGTGAATATTGGTGGGAAAAGTGGATACAAAGATGAATAAAACTTGGTCTCTGGTTTCTTTGGTAGAGAAAAGGGACATAATGTAATCCCTCAGTAACAGATACTATTTAACAAGGCAAGAAGTTAAGTGCCATGAAAAAAAAGTAGAGGTGGCTACTTTGGAACGTTGAGAGCATGGATGCTGCTGGTATTTAGTTTTTTGCACAGTGAGTTTTGGCATTAAAAACTGTAATGTGAATCTTCAAGAATACTTCGTCCTGAACTTGCCTCTCTGTGGGCTGAAACCACTATAATGGTGACAGATTGTTCAGATCTCAGTTGATATTTGCTGTTATTATTGCATAAACAAACCATATTGTTTGCAATTGCACTTTCCTCTAGGCCCACGAAAATCTGTTAAAAGCCAGTGTGTGTATGTGTTTAATTCCTGTAAGTATGAAAGCTATACATCTGAGAGACTGAAGCTAATTCATAATTTCAAAATGGCATTGTCAGTTTACTACACATAAAGACTTGGCTCTCATAGATTTTTGCATGTCCAGATGTTCATGTGTTAAGTTTTCTAGAGTACCAAACATTTGTTCTATTCGAGGAAATTATGCATATATAGGAAGTTTTGACAAAGTCTACACTATTAACCCCTCCCAGAGAGGAATCTGGCAAGTACTCATGTTTCTACCCAAACCTGGTTGTTTCACAGCAGAACAGGCCCTAGGGTTTTGGGAACCAGGCTGGGTAGTCAGATAAACTGAACAACCAGATCTGGTCTTAAGGACCAGTCCACAGAAACCTGGTGCCCAGGCTGTTCGGGGTCTCAGGATTGGAAGATCTCAGTCTTGAATGGGTCAGAGCCAGGCAGACCAGGTTCTAGGAGAAGCCCTGCAGGGGATTCAGGTTCAGAGTTTGGGGAGATAGAAGCGGAGACCAAGTTCTGTCTATTAAGGTCTCTGTGGAAGTAGAAAATAAGTCAGAATCTGACCATGAGTCCTTCACAATGGTCAGATTAGTTTAATGACTTTGCCAGGGGAGGAGACTCACAGATTATGATCTTTCTCTGTTCTTTAAGGCATGATTTACAGTCTGAAATTCATACTAATTTTTTTCTCCCTTCCTTCCTCTCCTCTCCTCTCCCTTCTTCCCACTCCTTCTCCCTCCCCTACTTTCTTCTTCTTCCTCTTTTCCTTCTTCTCTCTCCCTCCCTGCCTCCCTGTCTTTCTTTTCTTCTGTATTACTTTACTGGGGCTGCCATAGAAAAGTACCACAGACTGAGTGGCTTCAAAGAAGAGGAATCTATTCTCTTAAAGTTCAGGGGGGATTAGTCAAGGTTTCAGTGGGGCCATGCTCCCTCTGGGATTTTCATGCTTCTTTCACAACTTCTGCCTTGGCGTTCCTGACCTCCCCTGCATGGCTCGGTCTCTGCTTCTGTTGCCACTCGCCTATCTGCCTTGCATGTTTCTATGGCTCTCTGCTTCCTCTCCTCTTAAAAGGACACCAGCCTTGTTATATTTAGGACTCATTCTAATACAACATGCTCTCAATTTAGCTTAACCAATTAAATCTGCAAAGGTCCTATTTCTATATAAGGTCACGTTTTAAGTTCTTGGTGGACAAAAAAACTGGGGGGAGACATTATTCAATCAGACTCCTTTCTGTTTATCCATCCCCTCCACCCTGTTTTGCTTATTTTTCCTTTCTTTTTAGAGCTTTAATCAGTTACAAGATAAGCAATGAGCTGGTTATGTCCTTCCTTGTTTTTGATGACTTTTTACAAATCACTCCTTGTTATGTTTTTCTCAGCATTCATGAATTATAAGATCATCAATAACTCAAAGATGCATTATTTATTTTAAACATACTCATTAGTCAAGCTTCATATATTTTCTTGGACTTTTTACTTATCTTCTTTAATTATCCTGCTCTTTTGGAGCCTGCTTGAACATCAAATGTCAGTCAATGCATTTTTCATAACTTGTAATGGATTCTTGGGGTTTTATTTTTAATAAGCCTTTCAAACATGGAAAATACCTCTATCAACCTATTCATTTCTCATTTTTAAAACAGCAGGAGATTCTGTGTGGCTTTAGTTTTTGATGCAGATATTTATATTCTCCTGACAAAGGGGTGATGCCAAGCAGTAGAGGCCAGTGAGAAAAATGGAAAGTGTGAATAATACTATTTCATTAAAATGGCATCATTTCTGTATCAAGAAGAAGAAAGTTGACTGGAAATGCTTCTTACTAACATCCACATTGTTGCAGGCCAAAAATAGACTTCCAAGTCTCATCAGGTAAATCAAATAACTATTGAGGAAATTAAACAAAAAAAGTAACCATGACCTGTGTAGACAGTGGGCTGGAGGGGAGTAAGAAGGAATGTAGTTAGGAGTCTGTTGTCATAGTGACAACCTGCAAAGCAACAGTAAGAAGCAGAGGACCAGCTCTGCCTGAGCAAACAGTGGGGCTACGAGTGTGCCCAGACCCATCCACAAGGAAAGAGATGTCAGAAGACTAGTGAGCTCTGCCCAATCTTTATTCCCTCCTTCCTTCTTGGAGAAAAACAAAGGGGATGCGGAAAAATGGAAATAGGGCCTGCAATATTCCTGACCAGGGAGAGAGGAAGAAACACCGCCGCCCCCTCGCCCCCCAATCCATTTATCCGTATAGTCTGCAATTTCTGTCTCCAAAATAGTGTGAGTGGCTCAGTGGTGTCTGACTTGGACATGATTGAGCGACTTCACTTTCTTTCTTTCTCTTCCTCATCTTCACCTGGAAGAGAGAGGAAGCAGGCTCTCCAGTCTTTTCTTGTAAGGCCTCTAATCCCATTTATGTGGGCTCCACCATCAGGACCTAATTACTCCCACGCATGTTGGGGGCTTGCTGCTGCTGCTAAGTCACTTCAGTCATGTGCAACTCTGTGCGACCCCATAGACAGAAGCCCACCAGGCTCCCCAGTCCCCAGGATTCTCCAGGCAAGGACTGGAGTGGATTGCCATTTCCTTCCCCAATTCAGGGAAGTGAAAAGTCAAAGTGAAGTCGTTCAGTCGTGCCTGACTTGCAGCGACTCCATGGACCACAGCCCACCAGGCTCCTCTGTCCATGGGATTTTCCAGGCAAGAGTACTGGAGTGGTGTGCCATTGCTTAGGGTTTCTTTTTTTTTTTTTTTTTCTTTTGAACTTTTTATTTTGTACTGGGGTAGAGCTGATCATGGAGAAGGCAATGGCACCCCACTCCAGTACTCTTGCCTGGAAAATCTCATGGATGGAGGAGCCTGGTGGGCTGCAGTCCATGGGGTCGCTAAGAGTCGGACACGACTGAGCGACTTCACTTTCACTTTTCACTTTCATGCATTGGAGAAGGAAATGGCAACCCACTCCAGTGTTCTTGCCTGGAGAATCCCAGGGACAGGGGAGCCTGGTGGACTGCCCTCTATGGGGTTGCACAGAATCGGATAGGACTGAAGTGACTTACCAGTAGCAGAGCCGCCTAACAATGTTGCCATAGTTTCAGTGAACAGCAGAGCAACCTTGTGTGCATATGCATGTATCCATTCTCCCCCAAACTCCCCTCCCATCCAGGCTGCCACCTAACATTGAGCAGAGTTCCCTGTGCTGTACAGTAGGTCCTTGCTGGTGATCCATTTTAAATAGAGGAGCATGTACAAACTCCCTAACTATCCCTTCTGGTGGTTAGGATTTAACGTATGCATTTTGGAGGGACACAAATATTCAATCCAAGGGGCTTGGGGTGCCCCTTGGTGCCATTACAGGCGCGCTCCTCTTGTCTCCTCCCTGCTGCAGTCCAGCATGATGATGGCCAGTTTCTTTATCTTCTGGAGAATCAGGATTGTCTTGTTAGTACTATGTCCACAGCCTTAGCAGAGTAAGTAATAGGTTGGCTGGTGACTAATAATGTAAGCAGTGCAGTTACAGGGATCCTTGGTGCCTCTTTCCTGAACTGACTAATGGTTTGGAAAATGTAGATTCATCAATTTTGTAGATTCATCAATTCATCAACTTTGATATAAAGTAGGGAGAATGACAGACTCAGAACTGGAAAATTCAAAGATTTCAAATGCCTCAGGCTGGGGGCTTCCTTGGTGGCTCAGTGGTAAAGAATCTGCCTGCCTATGAAGGAGAATATGGGTTTGATCCCTGATCATAGACAATACCACATGCTTAGCAGAGCAGCTAAGCCTGTATGCTACAACTATTAAGCCTGTGACATTACTTTGCCAACAAAGGTCCATCTAGTCAAAGCTATGGTTTTTCCAGTAGTCATGTATGGATGTGAGACCTAAGTGCCAAAGAACTGATGCTTTTGAACTGTGGTGTTGGAGAAGACTCATGACTCTTGAGAGTCCCTTCAACAGCAAGGAAATCCAACCAGTCCATCCTAAAGGAAATCGGTCCTGATTATTCATTGGAAGGACTGATGCTGAAGCTGAAACTCCAATACTTTGGCCATCTGATGTGAAGAACTGACTCATTTGAAAAGACCCTGATGCTGGGAAAAATTGAAGGTGGGAGGAGAAGGGGATGAGATGGTTGGATGGCATCACTGACTCAATGGACATGAGTTTGACTAAACTCTGGGAGTTGGTGATGGACAGGGAGGCCTGGTGTGCTGCAGTCCATGGGGTTGCAAAGAGTTGGACATGACTGAGCTACTGAACTGACTGAAGCCTGGAAGCCACAACTACTACAGCCTGGGGTCCCTAGAGTTGGTGCTCTGCACAAGACAAGCCACCACAATGAGAAGCGTGCATCAAAACCAGAGAGTAGCCCATGTTCTCCGCAACTGGAGATCAGATCAGATCAGATCAGATCAGTCGCTCAGTCGTGTCCGACTCTTTGCGACCCCATGAATCACACCACGCCAGGCCTACCTGTCCATCACCAGCTCCCGGAGGTCACTCAGACTCACATCCATCGAGTCAGTGATGCCATCCAGCCATCTCATCCTCTGTCGTCCCCTTCTCCTCCTGCCCCCAATCCCTCCCAGCATCAGAGTCTTCTCCAATGAGTCAACACTTCGCATGAGGTGGCCAAAATACTGGAGTTTCAGCTTTAGCATCATTCCTTCCAAAGAAATCCCAGGGCTGATCTCCTTCAGAATGGACTGGTTGGATCTCCTTGCAGTCCAAGGGACTCTCAAGAGTCTTCTCCAACACCACAGTTCAAAAGCATCAATTCTTCAGCGCTCAGCCTCTTCTTCACAGTCCAACTCTTACATCCATACATGACCACAGGAAAAACCATAGCCTTGACTAGACGAACCTTTGTTGGCAGAGTAATGTCTCTGCTTTTCAATAGGCTATCTAGGTTGCTCATAACTTTCCTTCCAAGGAGTAAGCGTCTTTTAATTTCATGGCTGCAGTCACCATCTGCAGTGATTTTGGAGCCCAAAAATAAAGCCTAGCACTGTTTCCACTGTTTCCCCATCTATTTCCCATGAAGTGATGGGGCCGGATGCCATGATCTTCGTTTTCTGAATGTTGAGCTTTAAGCCAACTTTGTCACTCTCCTCTTTCACTTTCATCAAGAGGCTTTTAGTTCCTCTTCACTTTCATATGACATGCCATGAGGGTGGTGTCATCTGCATATCTGAGGTTATTGATATTTCTCCCAGCAATCTTGATTCCAGCTTGTGTTTCTTCCAGTCCAGCATTTCTCATGATGTACTCTGCATATAAGTTAAATAAGCAGGGTGACAATATACAGCCTTGACATACTCCTTTTCCTATTTGGAACCAGTCTGTTGTTCCATGTCCAGTTCTAACTGTTGCTTCCTGACCTGCATATGGGTTTCTCAAGAGGCAGGTCAGGTGGTCTGGCATTGCCATCTCTTTCAGAATTTTCCACAGTTTATTGTGATCCACACGGTCAAAGGCTTTGGCATAGTCAATAAAGCAGAAATAGATGTTTTTCTGGAACTCTCTTGCTTTTTCCATGATCCAGAGAATATTGGCAATTTGATCTCTGGTTCCTCTGCCTTTTCTAAAACCAGCTTGAACATCAGAAAATTCACAGTTCACATATTGCTGAAGCCTGGCTTGGAGAATTTTGAGCATTACTTTACTAGCATGTGAGATGAGTGCAATTGTGCAGTAGTTTGAGCATTCTTTGGCATTGCCTTTCTTTGGGATTGGAATGAAAACTGACCTTTTCCAGTCCTGTGGCCACTGCTGAGTTTTCCAAATTTGCTGGCATATTGAGTGCAGCACTTTCACAGCATCATCCTTCAGGATTTGGAATAGCTCAACTGACATTCCATCACCTCCACTAGCTTTGTTCGTAGTGATGCTTTCTAAGGCCCGCTTGACTTCACATTCCAGGATGTCTGGCTCTAGGTCAGTGATCACACCATAGTGATTATCTGAGTTGTGAAGATCTTTTTGTACAGTTCTTCTGTGTATTCTTGCCATCTCTTCTTAATATCTTCTGCTTCTGTTAGGTCCATACCATTTCTGTCCTTTATCGAGCCCATCTTTGCATGAAATGTCCCCTTGGTATCTCTAATTTTCTTGAAGAGATCTCTAGTCTTTCCCATTCTGTTGTTTTCCTCTATTTCTTTGCATTGATCACTGAAGAAGGCTTTCTTATCTCTTCTTGGTATTCTTTGGAATTCTGCATTCAGATGTTTATATCTTACCTTTTCTCCTTTGCTTTTTGCTTCTCTTCTTTTCACAGATATTTGTAAGGCCTCCCCAGACAGCCATTTTCCTTTTTTGCATTTCTTTTCCATGGGGATGGTCTTGATCCCTGTCTCCTGTACAATGTCACGAACCTCATTCCATAGTTCATCAGGCACTCTGTCTATCAGGTCTAGGCCCTTAAATCTATTTCTCACTTCCACTGTATAATCATAAGGGATTCAGGTCAAACCTGAATGGTCTAGTGGTTTTCCCTACTTTCTTCAGTTTAACTCTGAATTTGGTAATAAGGAGTTCATGATCTGAGCCACAGTCGGCTCCTGGTCTTGTTTTTGCTGACTGTGTAGAGCTTCTCCATCTTTGGCTGCAAAGAACATAATCAATCTGATTTCGGTGTTGACCATCTGGGGATGTCTTCTCTTGTGTTGTTGGCAGAGGGCGTTTGCTATTACCAGTGCATTTTCTTGGTAAAACTCTATTAGTCTTTGCCCTGCTTCATTCCGTATTCCAAGGCCAAATTTGCCTGTTATTCCAGGTGTTTCTTGACTTCCTACTTTTGCATTCCAGTCCCCTATAATGAAAAGGACATCTTTTTTGGGTGTTAGTTCTAAAAGGTCTTGTAGGTCTTCATAGAACCGTTCAACTTCAGCTTCTTCTGCATTACTTTTTGGGGCATAAACTTGGATTACTGTGATATTGAATGGTTTGACTTGGACATGAACAGAGATCATTCTGTCGTTTTTGAGATTGCATCCAGGTACTGCATTTCAGACTCTTTTGTTGACCATGATGGCCACTCCATTTCTTCTGAGGGATTCCTGCCCGCAGTAGTAGATATAATGGTCATCTGAGTTAAATTCACCCATTCCAGTCCATTTCAGTTCGCTGATTCCTAGAATGTTGACATTCACTCTTGCCATCTCTTGTTTGACCACTTCCAATTTGCCTTGATTCATGGACCTGACATTCCAGGTTCCTATGCAATATTGCTCTTTATAGCATTGGACCTTGCTTCTATCACCAGTCACATCCACAGCTGGGTATTCTTTTTGCTTTGGCTCCATCCCTTCATTCTTTCGGGAGTTATTTCTCCACTGATCTCCAGTAGCATATTGGGCCCCTACTGACCTGGGGAGTTTCTCTTTAAGTATCCTTTCATTTTGCCTTTTCATACTATTCATGGGGTTCTCAAGGCAAGAATACTGAAGTGGTTTGCCATTCCCTTCTCCAGTGGACCACATTCTGTCAGATCTCTCCACCATGACTCGCCCATCTTGGGTTGCCCCATGGGCATGGCTTAGTTTCATTGAGTTAGACAAGGCTGTGGTCCTAGTGTGATTAGATTGACTAGTTTCCTGTGAATATGGTTTCAATGTGTCTGCCCTCTGATGCCTTCTTGCAACACCTACCGTCTTACTTGGGTTTCTCTTACCTTGGGCGTGGGGTATCTCTTCACGGCTGCTCCAGCAAAGCACAGCCATTGCTCCTTACCTTGGACAAGGGGTATCTCCTCATTGCCACCCTTCCTGACCTTCAACGTGGGATAGCTCCTCTAGGCCCTCCTACACCCGCGCAGCCAGATAACTATTCAAGTTCAGTGAAATCCTTCACCTTTCCTAGATCCTTTTCAAGTGGCCTGCTGTCAACAGTTGTCTGCAGTGATTCTTAAGCTTTTGGAGCATCAGCCCCTCCTGAGGGACTTAGAAGCACATGCTGCCTGGCCATATCTCCAGAGTTTCTGAGTGGGTCTGGGGTGGGATCCGAGAATATGCATTTCTGACTTCTAGTTCCCAGGTGATACTGATGCTGTCGGTGTGAGGGTAAAAGAAATTAGAAGTAACAAGAATATCAAATGCTCTATGGTGCAAATAAAAAGAGATCATTAACTTTAGAAAACTTCCCCTTGTGGGCTCTTTCTCTGCCTTTTGAAATGTATGTAGATCTTTGTAAAGGCTAAGTAAGCCCCTTGCCCATTTTACAATACAGAAATTTTCTCTTTGAAAGGGGCCCTGGAGCCAGCACTTAGAATGTAACCATCAAGAAAGCAGTAATAGCACCCCTCCCTCCCAGTTTCCTGGGAGTCTAGATGCCTAATTCCAGCGGTGGCAGGGGGTTGGGGAGGTGGGGGCTTGCTGTGTGTGTCTGTGTCTGTGTGTGTGTGCCCGTGAGTGCAACTAAGTCCCTTAGTAGTGTCCAGCTCTTTTCCGCAACCCTGTGGACAGTAGCCCACGAGGCTCCTGTGTCCATGGCATTCTCTAGGCAAAGATGCTGGAGTGGATTGCCATGCCCTCCTCCAGGGGATCTTCCCAATCCATAGATAGAACCTGTGTCTCTTAGGTCTTCTGCATTGGCAGGTGAGTTCTTTACCCCTTCAGTTCAGTTCAGTTGCTCAATCATGTCTGACTCTTTGCCACCCCATGGACTGCAGCACACCAGGCCTCCCTGTCCATCACCAACTCCTGGAGTCTACTCAAACTCACGCCCATTGAGTCAGTGATGCCATCCGAGCATCTCATCCTCTGTTGTCCCCTCCTCTTCCTACCTTCAATCTTTCCCAGCATCAGGGTCTTTTCAGATGAGTCAGTTCTTCGTATCAGGTAACCAAAGTATTGGAGTTTCAGCTTCAACATCAGTCCTTCCAATGAATATTCAGGACTGATTTCCTTTAGGATGGACTGGTTGGATCTTCTTGCAGTCCAAGGGACTCTCAAGAGTCTTCTACAATGCCATAGTTCAAAAGCATCAATTCTTTACCCCTAGTGCCACCTGGGAAGCCCAATTTCAGCAGGTACCTGTCGCCAAATGCCTTCTGTCGTAAAGATAGAAGAAATTAATTTTTCCTTCATATGAAGGTAGTTAGTCCTCTCACCAACCAGTAACGCTGAAGAAGCTGAAGTTGAACGGTTCTATGAAGACCTACAAGACCTTTTAGAACTAACACCCAAAAAAGATGTCCTTTTCATTATAGGGGACTGGAATGCAAAAGTAGGAAGTCAAGAAACACCTGGAATAACAGGCAAATTTGGCCTTGGAATACGGAATGAAGCAGGGCAAAGACTAATAGAGTTTTACCAAGAAAATGCACTGGTAATAGCAAACGCCCTCTGCCAACAACACAAGAGAAGACATCCCCAGATGGTCAACACCGAAATCAGATTGATTATGTTCTTTGCAGCCAAAGATGGAGAAGCTCTACACAGTCAGCAAAAACAAGACCAGGAGCCGACTGTGGCTCAGATCATGAACTCCTTATTACCAAATTCAGAGTTAAACTGAAGAAAGTAGGGAAAACCACTAGACCATTCAGGTTTGACCTGAATCCCTTATGATTATACAGTGGAAGTGAGAAATAGATTTAAGGGCCTAGACCTGATAGACAGAGTGCCTGATGAACTATGGAATGAGGTTCGTGACATTGTACAGGAGACAGGGATCAAGACCATCCCCATGGAAAAGAAATGCAAAAAAGGAAAATGGCTGTCTGGGGAGGCCTTACAAATATCTGTGAAAAGAAGAGAAGCAAAAAGCAAAGGAGAAAAGGTAAGATATAAACATCTGAATGCAGAATTCCAAAGAATACCAAGAAGAGATAAGAAAGCCTTCTTCAGTGATCAATGCAAAGAAATAGAGGAAAACAACAGAATGGGAAAGACTAGAGATCTCTTCAAGAAAATTAGAGATACCAAGGGGACATTTCATGCAAAGATGGGCTCGATAAAGGACAGAAATGGTATGGACCTAACAGAAGCAGAAGATATTAAGAAGAGATGGCAAGAATACACAGAAGAACTGTACAAAAAAGATCTTCACAACTCAGATAATCACTATGGTGTGATCACTGACCTAGAGCCAGACATCCTGGAATGTGAAGTCAAGCGGGCCTTAGAAAGCATCACTACGAACAAAGCTAGTGGAGGTGATGGAATGTCAGTTGAGCTATTCCAAATCCTGAAGGATGATGCTGTGAAAGTGCTGCACTCAATATGCCAGCAAATTTGGAAAACTCAGCAGTGGCCACAGGACTGGAAAAGGTCAGTTTTCATTCCAATCCCAAAGAAAGGCAATGCCAAAGAATGCTCAAACTACTGCACAATTGCACTCATCTCACATGCTAGTAAAGTAATGCTCAAAATTCTCCAAGCCAGGCTTCAGCAATATGTGAACTGTGAATTTTCTGATGTTCAAGCTGGTTTTAGAAAAGGCAGAGGAACCAGAGATCAAATTGCCAATATTCTCTGGATCATGGAAAAAGCAAGAGAGTTCCAGAAAAACATCTATTTCTGCTTTATTGACTATGCCAAAGCCTTTGACCGTGTGGATCACAATAAACTGTGGAAAATTCTGAAAGAGATGGCAATGCCAGACCACCTGACCTGCCTCTTGAGAAACCCATATGCAGGTCAGGAAGCAACAGTTAGAACTGGACATGGAACAACAGACTGGTTCCAAATAGGAAAAGGAGTATGTCAAGGCTGTATATTGTCACCCTGCTTATTTAACTTATATGCAGAGTACATCATGAGAAACGCTGGACTGGAAGAAACACAAGCTGGAATCAAGATTGCTGGGAGAAATATCAATAACCTCAGATATGCAGATGACACCACCCTCATGGCATGTCATATGAAAGTGAAGAGGAACTAAAAAGCCTCTTGATGAAAGTGAAAGAGGAGAGTGACAAAGTTGGCTTAAAGCTCAACATTCAGAAAACGAAGATCATGGCATCCGGCCCCATCACTTCATGGGAAATAGATGGGGAAACAGTGGAAACAGTGCTAGGCTTTATTTTTTGGGCTCCAAAATCACTGCAGATGGTGACTGCAGCCATGAAATTAAAAGACGCTTACTCCTTGGAAGGAAAGTTATGAGCAACCTAGATAGCCTATTGAAAAGCAGAGACATTACTTTGCCAACAAAGGTTCGCCTAGTCAAGGCTATGGTTTTTCCTGTGGTCATGTATGGATGTGAGAGTTGGACTGTGAAGAAGGCTGAGCGCTGAAGAATTGATGCTTTTGAACTGTGGTGTTGGAGAAGACTCTTGAGAGTCCCTTGGACTGCAAGGAGATCCAACTGGTCCATTCTGAAGGGGATCAGCCCTGGGATTTCTTTGGAAGGAATGATGCTGAAGCTGAAACTCTAGTACTTTGGCCACCTCATGTGAAGAGTTGACTCATTGGAAAAGACTCTGATGCTGGGAGGGATTGGGGGCAGGAGGAGAAGGGGACGACAGAGGATGAGATGGCTGGATGGCATCACTGACTCGATGGACGTGAGTCTGAGTCAACTCTGGGAGTTAGTGATGAACAGGGAGGCCTGGCGTGCTGCATTCATGGGGTCGCAAAGAGTCGGACATGACTGAGTGACTGATGTGATCTGTAGTTTGCATCACATAGGTAGTCACTGCTCTGCTGGTCCACAACCTTCAATTAGTTGGCAGGAAATGAAGATGTCTGAAATAAATGTATTAGATGGTCCAATTGTAACAGTGTGCATGACTGAGATGTAAAAGCAGCATTATGCAAAATGAGCACATTTGGCTGTAGGTGCATTCTCTAGTTTAACAGATGAAGAGTTGCCTGGTTTTCTGGAAAACTAAAAAATGCCCAAATAAAGCCATATAAACCAAACTCAAAATAAGACACTTGTGCCCTCCCCGGCCCCAGCATGAACTCTTAAGTTCACCTGACTTGTAAAAATTGTTTATTTATGGCTGCACTGGGTCTTCATTGCTGCCTGCTGGCTTTCTCTGGTTGCAGTGAGCAGGGGCTACTCTTGAGTCATGGTGCAAGGGCTTCTCATTGCAGAGCACAAGCTCTAGGGGGAGCAGGCTCAGTAGCTGTGGCACAGGGGCTTAGCTGCTCCGCATCATAGGAGATCTTCTCAGACCAAGGATTAAACCTGTGTCTCCTGCAGCAGCAGGTGGGTTCTTTACCACTGAGCCACCAGGGAAGCCCAATTTTATTTTTTTTTTAATTTACTTTATTGTGGTTGATTTACAATAATTGTATTGTACTGTACAACTGTAGTTTGTGTTAACTTGTTCGGTACAGCAAAGGGACCATTTTCATATAATTTTCCATTATGGTTTATCACAAGATACTGAATACACTAATAGTTCCTTGTGCTATACAGTAGGGCCTTGTTTATCCATTCCCTATACGCTAGTTTGCATCTGCTAATCCCGAACTCCCAATCCTTCCCTCCCCAACTCACCCCTACACACACCTTGGCAACAAGTCTGTTCTCCATGTCTGAATCTGTTTCGTACATATGTTCATTTGTGTTGTATTTTAATTGCCATAACCTGTATTTAACCAAATCATGCAAGAATATAATCAGAGGTTTTCACTACAGTCCTTATGTATGTAAACTGTTCACCAAGGTGGCAAGAGAAGAGTTTTTCTTAATACAAACTATCCTAACTAGGAATTTAAGCTATTTCAGTGAGACTGTACTGACCACCAGAATGACAAAATCCATGGACATTTAAAGAAAGGTAATACAGACTTTGGTCCCTAGAGGATTTCAAGAACTCCTTTCTTTGAAAGGACTCCGATCTTTTTCTTCCCCTTATTTGGCCCCATAAGAGAATCACAGAATTCTGAACTAAATTGTAATGATCAAGTTATGCCTTTATTTACAGAAGAAAAACTGAGGCCAAATATCAAGTAATTTACATAAAAGGAAGGGAGCCAGGTTATTTAACATAGGAGAATAAGTGACTACAGCTCATAGAATGCACGCCGCGCCGCTCCTCTCCCCATTTTTTTTTTTTTGCTGTTAGTTGCACCCTTCTTGAAAAAATACCATCTTTGCGCATTCAAGAGCAAATATAAAAATTACTCAAGTTGAGTCTTCTGCCTCCTTGCAAGATACACATGTTTTTAACACGTAATTTTTTTAAATTTACTTTTAATTGGAGAATGATTGTTTTACAGTATTGTGTTGGCTTCCAATCATATTAACATGCATTTCAAAACCATGAGGTGAAAAGTGAAAAAAGGCCATAAAACAAGAATCCAATATGCCATTCTTTGCACACGACATCAGAACATGCACTTAATTTTTTTCTCACAATTGTGTTCCTATGAAGATACACTTGGTCTTACTTATTTGCTTCTCCGGTAACCCCAAGTACGTAAAATACGTATTTACATTTTACAAGGAAGTACTTTACAAATGTACTGTCCAGCGCCTGGACTTCTCCGACTAAAAGGCACAATCTCTGAAACTGTTGTGGTTTCAGAACAGAAACAAAGTATGTGGAAAACAGATTCCTAGGGTACAAGGGTCAATATTTGGCCGCCAGGCACGCGAACTCTGGCATCCGTCTCAGGACCTCAGCTCTCCATCGGTGTCCCCGGAGGTGTGACAAGCTCGGGCACTTCCCAGGTGGCCCAGACGTCCAGGGCGGTCTGAAGCAGCCTTCGCAGACTCGGAAGGTCTCGGGAAAAGCCACGGGGCAGGCGGGCGGGCATGCCTGGGACAGTAGGTAGGTCTTCTCGTACAGCAGCCTCCGAACTTGGTCCATGAGCGCGCCTTCATCCCTGCGCAGCGCGTGGTCCGGACCCAGGACGTCCTGCATCCGGACCGCCGGCCGCTCCATCGCCTCCCACCGCGCTCCCCCGCCTGCCTCAGCGCCGCCGCCGGAAGTGCGTGTCGCTCGGAGGCGGGTCACGGCGGCAGCGCGTCCGGCCTCCGCGGTCCAGGCCGGGCCAAAGCCCGAGCGCCCGTGGGCAGGGTCGCCAGCATTATTGGCCGCAGAAGCGGCGAGCCGAGAGCCCTGACGCTGGCGGGCAGAGGGAAAGGGAGGAAATTTACGGTACACTGGATGCCGAGACGCGGGACCGGACGCCGCGCTCGGCGGAGGAATCTAACTCCGTGGCAGCGCGCAGCGACTTCCGGGGGCTCCCTCCGCGGGCCCGCGCGCAGGTGCTTAAAGGGGAAGCCGCGCATCCCTAGGAGGCAGCGGGATCCCCGGCCCCTCCCGATGTACACGCAGTCTTTTGAGGTTTTTTGAGGTCCCACATTAGTGAATGTTAACGTTACGCCCAAAACCTCACAGCCAGGAGGAGGCAGTTCTAATAATCCTCCCCCCACCCCCGCCCGCCGCCCGTGCTTGCAAAATAGGCCGTCCTTTGGGGCTTCCAACCTGCCAGGAGGCTTCCAACTTCCCAGGTGCCTGACGCCTTAGCCTATCGCATCCTAGCCTCCCGGCTCTATGAAGCCCTTGCTGGTTCTTTGGTAGGCTTGTGTTTTTTGTTTTCCTGAGGACACAAGTAACTCAGAGTTGACACACTTACTCTGGCTATAAAGTCGGGTGGGTCGTTGGCGGAAGCTTGCCGAGTGTCAGGTGTTTGAAGATGAGCTTGAACTTCAGATGGCGCAGGGTCTGTAGATTGGAAGGGACCGTGTGGAGATTAACGCCGCCTGTGTTTGTATGAATGAAAGGAACACGTTCCATCTGGTTCAGTTCAGCCAGTTTTCTATTCCTTCTTGAGTCAGTTTTGGTAAATTGTGTGTTTCTAGGACATTTTCCAATTTTGTTTAATTTATTGGTGAACAATTATTCATGGCATTCTTTTTATGTAAAGTTGGGTGCAGTGTCATTTTCATTTCTGATTTTAGTTATTTGCATCTTTTTTCCCCTCAGTCTAGCTAAAGTTTGTCAATTTTGTTGACATTTTTTTCCCCCAAAGAACAAGACATTTGATTTCGTAAAATCTATTGTTTTTCTGTTAATCTATTTCACTTATTTCTGTTTTAATCTTAATTATTTACTTTCTTCTACTAGTTTTGGGTTTAATTTGCTCTTCTTTATCAAGTTTCTTAAAGTGTGTTATGGACCTAATTCAGTTCAGTTCAGTTCAGTCGCTCCGACTCTTTGCAACCCCATGAATCGCACCATGCCAGGCCTCCCTGTCCATCACCAACACCTGGAGTTCACTCAGACTCACGACCATCAATTCAGTGATGCCATCCAGCCATCTCATCCTCTTTCGACCCCTTCTCCTCCTGCCCCCAATAGTCGGAGCCGGCTTGGATTAGCGCTCCGCCCATGACGAAGGTCATGAGGAAGGAGGGCTCGGCAATAACGCAAGGGCAAGATAGAGCCTCAGGAGCCCCCTGGAGGTTCTCGAGCATCTATCTACCCCTCCCAAAAGCTGGAGTCTGCCTACTTTCTGCTTTGTGTTCTCACCTACACCTCTGACTTTACAGGGGGGGCTGTCCCCCACTACCTCTCTCTGAAAAAAGAGTTAACTTACAGCTCCAGTTAATAATTCCTGGGTGTGACAGTGTTTCAGCCTATAAACTCCTTTGGAAATCTTCTAGCCTGCCTGAATAGGCTTTTCTGGCCACGTGTGATTGTTTAGAGCCTCCCAACTGAGAGGCGTGAGATGTTCTAAACTGTCTAAATACAGATTCCTTTGAGCAGTTAAAAGATTGATTAGAAATTGTATTGGTGAAGGGTTTTTCACTTGTTGGGCCAATGTTTGCTGCTAAGTCTCCATATCCCTTACCTACTGTGTCCTTGGCGGTGTATTGATTGATATAATTGGTTTATAGAAATGTAAGTAGTAGCTTTAATGTTTGTAACCTTGGACCCTTGAGTTAATTCTTTTTCTTGTTACAACCCACCACACCTTTGCCCTATAGAAATGCAACTCCAATGCTTTTGGAGGGTGGCGCCTGACTTTAGAATTATCACCTTTAGAGAAAATAAGTTCCTTAAAATGTTAATAGGCCTCTGGGCCAGAAGATGATGTAACTTACCTAAACTTTGCGTATGATAGGCTTGAAAGCCTGCCTCAGGGACTGCTGTCCCAGCGTGACTCCACCCCTTCCCCCATTATCCTCTATGCATAACTTAAGGTATAAAAACTACTTTGAAAAATAAAGTGCGGGGCCTTGTTCACTGAAACTTGGTCTCCCCATGTCGTTCTTTCTCTTACCTTCTGGCTGAATTATTCAGCCTCCTCTCTCCACAAAATGTTCTCACTGAGCTATCCTTATTTCATCTGCTTTTCTTCACTGAATTTCCTCCTCACTGAGCTATCCTCATTTCTATTATTCTTTATATCTTTAATTAATACTTAATTAAGCAATTGTTTCCTGATCGTCGCCAACACCATCCCCGCTTCAAATTCCCTGGATCCACCGGGGCTGGACCCCAGCACCCAATCCCTCTCAGTATCAGTCTTTTCCAATGAGTCAACTCTTGGCATGAGGTGGCCAAAGTACTGGAGTTTCGGCTTTAGCATCATTCCTTCCAAAGAAATCCCAGGGCTTATCTCCTTCAGAATGGACTGGTTGATCTCTTTGCAGTCCAAGGGACTCTCAAGAGTCTTCTCCAACACCACAGTTCAAAAGTATCAATTCTTTGGTGCTCAGCTTTCTTCACAGTCCAACTCTCACATCCATACATGACTTCAAAATTCATATATTGAAGTTCTGATTCTCAGTGTATTCTCAGTGTATTTGAAAATACGGCATTTAGGGAGACAGTTGAGGTTGCTGCTGCTACTGCTAAGCCGCTTAAGTCGTGTCCGACTCTGTGTTACCCCATAGATGGAAGCCCACCAGGCTCCCCACTCCCTGGGATTCTCCAAGCAAGAACACTGGAGTGGGGTGCCATTGCCTTCTCCGACAGTTGAGGTTAAAAGAGGTCAATAGGGTGGTTTTGTTTTCCTGAAGAACCCTAATACATTCTTCTTTTAGTCATTTCTAATTCTTCTTTAACCAGGGGTACATTGGTGGATATATTATATAGGAAAATATCTTTCAAGTGTATTTCCCACCGAAATAAAACTACTTTTTACAAACAAGAACCAGGCCCATGTGTGTGTGTGTGTGTGTGTGTGTGTGTGTGGTTCTGTGCAGTCTCAAGATGTATTAAAAGGCTTGAAATATATTGAATGATGGTACACACCTACTTTTGGACAGGTTCTGTGTGTGTGTGTGTGTGTGGTGTCCAATTTTTTGCAGCCCCATGAACTGTAGCTCGCCAGACTCCTCTTTCCATGGAGTTTTCTAGGCAAGAATACTGGAATGAGTTGCCATTGGCTACTCCAGGGGATCTTTCCAACCCAGGGATCAAACTCGCATCACTTAAGTTCCCTGCATTGACAGAAGGATTCTTTACCACTAGCACCACCTGGTGAGGTATAAAGTTGAAAGCTCAGGCAGAATTCTCTGGGAAAACTTCAGTGTTTGCTCTTAAGGCCTTCAACTGATTGAGTGAGGCCCACACAAGTCATGGAGAGTAACTGCTCACTTTAAAGTCAATAATTCTAAATGTCAATCACATCCAAAAAAAAAACCCACCTTCACAGCAACATGAAGACCAATCTTTGACCAAAAAATTAGTCACCATTATCTTGCCACGTTGACACATAAAATCAGCTACATGTACATTTAGAATAAACCTTGAAAACATTCAAAGAAGTGGCCTAGCCAAACGTGGGGACTTGTAGGAGAACTCATCTCAAAGTTGTTTTTTATTTGACTCACAAATCTTCTAGAAAAGAAGTGACATCAGGAATATTTCAAAACAGTTACTTCCATTAGGCAAGTAAATGCAGAACCATGTCCCTGTCTGGGTGGGGTTACTCCGAATATATTTCAAACTGCTAAAAGCAGTTATAACAAAGGACAGTGTGACCAGCAAATAAATGGTTGTTTTTATTTCCAGCATGTACCTTTATCACTTGTTCACTCTCTCTGGGCCATCGTTTACTGTGACTCAAACTGTGAGTCAGGAAGTGAGCTGTCCCCTGATATCACATTAAAAAGACTTGTGAGACTCATAAACTATATGGGCTTGATGAATGGATCACGTATGGAATTGAAATAGCATTTTAAATGGTTACATTTTTCTTGCAGATATCCTCAGGAGACAGTCTTCCTGCCTCCTGGAATGAATGTCCTTTGCTTTGATGTGGGCGCCGTACTACGGTAGCAGTCTGTCTTGATCATTTGTCAGTGTGTCTGGAGCCCCAGCTATAGGCACCAACCTTTACAGATTTGTAGGGGAATCAGATGAGTAATGCATGTGCAAACATTTTGGAAGCAGTAAAAAATTAGAATGTTGATGATACAGGTAAGACATTGTCTTTACCAAAGAGATTGTAAATGTCAGAGGATTTATCAGAGGCCATTTGTTGGTTGCAAAGCTGGATACAGTGTTTAAATGAATTTTGGCATTTTGGGTGGGGAGGATGGTTTAATTGCATTTTCGGAGTTTTCAGTGTGGGAAACAAGGCATTAAAGAATTCATTGAACTCTAGATTTTAATAGCGGAGGCAATAATATGGCTTCTGTGACTCTCAGTTTAACAAGGTTAAGTGGTCCTTTAAAGGACAGAATTCTAAGACCAACTATTTGGGTTTATTGTAAAAAATACCAATCATGAAAAATTTTGAGAAAATGTTCTCTTACCTTCTGCCCCCTTGTTTTAATGCATTTGTTGAAATGCTGGCACTCTCCATCCTGGGTCTTTATCTTTTCCTCCTGTGCACCCTCTCCCTTTGTTATTAAAATTAGGCCAAGACTACACTTCTTTGTATTCCAAAACTTCCAGATCTTTGCCTCCAGCTCTCTTCTCACCTCTGGACCACTATTCTCAACTGCTTCCACGCGTCAAAAGGATCAAACTAAATCTAAGTTGAAATCCTTATCTCTGCATCCGCTTCTGTTGCCGAATCTCTAACTGGGCTAATAGCATCACTGTTGTGTTCGTTGACACTAGCTGCTGGGTAAATTCCAAAAATTGTAGTGGCTTAACCAAATAGATGTTTATTTCTTACTAATGTAAAGTCCAGTCAGTGCAAAGAATGTGTGAGCCTTCTTTCCAGGGACCCAGGCTCAGAGCAGCTCTTCTTCCATCCCCATGTGCGCTGAGGTCCAACTGATGGGGGAGAGAACAGAGGACAGACCGGAAGTGATGCTCATCCTTGGCACTCATTCTTTTGACCCCAAATCAGTCACCTTGTCATGCCTGACTGCAGGGGAGACTGGGTTAAGTCATCTGGCTCTGTGCTCAGTAAGGGCTTACCTGATCACTACTATTTAAAATTCCCAACTTCTTCCCAACACTCGCTCCCTGTTCCCTTCTCCCACTTAATTTTTATCCATAGCAACATTCATCCTGGTGAAAAATACCTCTTTCTATATGTTTGTGCTTTTGTTCCTCCGTCTCCAGTGAGAATGTAAGTGTAATGAGGAGAGAAGCCTTGTCAGCTTGGTTCCCTGTCATATCATCAGGGACTGTGCTCGACCTATAAAAATCTGTGTTTGTTAAAAGTGAGAATTAATGAATCCAAGTGCATATAGTGAGTAGGCAAGTCGGTCTGTAAGTCTGGAGCTTAGAGGAGAGGTCTTCACTGGGGCAATGCATTTGGGACTCACTGGCATAGAGATAGGGTGGCCATGTATCCAAGTTGGCCCTGAACAGTCTGGGCATAATTGCTGGTAGTACCCCTCCTTTACTCTTAAAAATGCTCTGTTTTGAATGATCAATTGTAGAGTTCTAAAAATTCGTGATAAATAAAACCATAGAACTGGATGGGGTTCCCTAGAGAAAGCCTGTGAAGTGAAAACCGAAAAGGATCCAGGAGGAGCCTAGGTTCCTTAGGAACTTAGGTTCCTTAATTTTTAAAGGCTCAGAGATGAGGGAGGAGTCAGAGAAGGAAGGAAAATCATAGAATCACAAGGCCAAGAAAAAAGAGTGGTTCCAAAAGGAAAGTGAGAGATTGATCAAGTCAAAGTCTACTGAGAACAGGAGTTAAAATGAGGATTGAGACGCTTGAAAGTCAGGGAAGACCTCGGCAATAGACCTCGTGGTGGAGTGATTACAGCAGAAGCCAGACTGATGCAATGGAGAGAGGAGAGATAAGGAAATGAAGACAGCAAGTTATAGGAAATCCAATTAGTTTGGTTGTGAATATAAGAGAACGGGCAAAAATTCTGGATCACCCATTTAGCAGATTGAGTGTGTGCTCAAGGCAAAGCTCATAACAAAACAAATATGCAAGAATTTAGTACTTGACAATTTGAAACAATGAACTAAAGGAGTCATTGCCAACAGCTCATAGTTCTGTTGGGCCTTCTGTTCATTGTTTTAATGTTGACTTTACACGTGGGAGAGGGTATCTGAGTACTCAGTCCACTGAACAATCTGGTCTGGCCCTGAATGTGGTCACAGTGGAGGTGGGAGTAGCCTTGAGAGAGAACGCTTTCTGTTTTTGTTGGAAGAGATTTGAGCTGAAATGTTGCCTGGCAGGATTCAGGTGAGAGGGACCAGCAGAGCACACAGGAGAGGGCAGAGAAGAAGGATGGTAGCATTTCACCTGGGCAGGTGGGAGGACAATGGGAAGAGTGGCCAAAGGCGGGTCAAAGGGTACGGACCAGCTGTAACTGGAAGGAAGGAGGAGGATCTGGGCTCATGTACAGCTGGGTTTGTCCAGGTAGACATGGGAGGAGAGGACGCTGTGGTCTGAGGTCTTAAGTGTCCCTGAAAAGGAGGAAAGACCACCTGTGTGTGCAGGAGGTGTCTGTCTGTGGTTTAGAGCAAGTAGGAGAGTGAGAAAATCACCAACCAAGGAAACAACGTCAAGGGTGCTTTTGAGGTTGGTGATCATGAATCATCGGCTGACATGTCTTCAGTTACCCAGGTGATTACAGGAAATCACAGGTTTTTCTTTGATGGACCAAAACCACCAAGAGAGAGAAGTATTTAAGAGGGACATTATCTTCCACTTGTTTTTTTTGCTATGCCATGAGTCAGCATAAACATGTGGGGAAAGTAGGGATCGTTAGGAGAAAAACATTCTGGAAGACATTCACTCTGTTCTGTTTTGTTTCTTCTGCAGGAATGAGTGGGATTGATACTCAGGTTTTCCTGAGATGCAGGTCTCACTGGACTGGGTGGGAGTCAGGGGGCCTGGGTCACAGTCCTGGTTCTGTTGGAACCATATGAGCCTCTCTCTCTGCTTTGGGTTTCTCACAGAAAAGCTGTGAACAGATAATCCTATTTTCCTTCCGCTCCTAGAATCTGTGAGTCTATGATGTTCTGTCTCCATCTCAGCTGCCTCCAGCTGACAGGCAGGCGTGTAAGTCCTAGGCTTCATTGTGGAGTTGGAAGAGTTCTTACAGATCACCTGAGCCTGGATTTGTGCTCTGAGACACTGGCTTTGGAGGGATTCTGATGAACTTCTTGCTGGGCGGAGTTTTGAACCCATTAGCAGATGAAGCCAAGGAGTCAGGCCGGGATGGAGTAAAACATTGTTTTATTACTAGTCAGTCAGATGCTGGAAAATGTGGATTAGAGGAGCAGGTCAACAGGCTCTGTGATACTGAATTCCCAGATGAGGTCATTGCACCCACCAGAGTCACAGGAGTGCGGAACATTGCAGGTCTTCCCGCATCGTCCCTGAGGATGTCATCACATGGGGAACAGAGGAAGACACAGACTTTCTGCAGCCTCCCAGCTCCCTGGAGGCCAAGGGAGGAAGCAGGGTCAGTCAGCAAGTATCAGGTTCTCTCCTCGACTTACCACTCAAAAAAGTTACTTCTTGTAGGGAGAAATAAGAGTGCAGCAGAGAGGGAGAGAGTGGCTTCCCTGGTGGTTCAGTGGTAAAGAACCGTCCTTCAAGCAGGAGACACAAGAGATGCAGGTTTGATCCCTGGGTCAGGAAGATCCTCTGGAGGAGGAAATGGCAACCAACTTCAGTATTCTTGGCTAGGAAATCTGATGGACTACAGTCCATGTGGTCATAAAGAGTTGGACATGACCGAGTGTGCAGGCATGCACACACAGAGAGGGAGACAAGGAAGGTGGGAGACAGAGATAGAGAAAGAGCAGGATTTATGGGAATGGACACCATCCTTTCCAAGGTTTATGAAAAGTGTAAGTGTGAACTCCAAGTGTCTGCATGGCAGGGCAGTTTTGGTCATATAATACACACATTGTGCATATATATGCATATGTGTGGGGTACATACAGATTAAGTGGGCAACGATGTTATTTTGTTCAGATGTAAATATATGTGAAGATACTGGCAGTGTGTATATCTTCCCTCTGTGTTGAAGTGGCTATTCATTTAAAATCTCAGATATCAGACCAGGGTCAAATGAATGCTTCACTGTGGACAGAGGCTCGGATGTCTATGGGTATTTGTCCATTAAACTTTACACGTTTGTTTGTTTTTCTTTTTGGCCACACTGCATGGCATGTGGAATTTCCCTGACCAGGGATTGAACTCATGCCCCCTGCAGTAGAAGCATGGAGTCTTAACCACATCGGATAACTATGAAATACCAAGTTGGGGAAGGGGCGATAACAAAAATGAATCTAGGATCCTGTTAGAAAATAAACAGTGTGTATATTTGTGTGTGTGTGTGTGTGTGTGTGTGTGTGTGTGTGTGTAGTAGTAGTAGTAGTAGTTGGTGGTTACACATACCAAGATTAGTTAGACGGGAAAAACCTCTGCAGGAGTGATACCTAAACTTGGATTGGGATGGAAGGAAGAGCATCTCAGTTGGCCAAAACTGCTGTGTGCAAGTCCTAAACAAGCACTGAAAAAAAGCATTTAGTGCGGGTGGTAGAGAGCCACAGACCTCGGATGGGGAACAAAGGTTTTTTTTTTTTTTTTTAAATAACTGAGACCCAATCTTTTTATCATTTTGTCTGATAGTAGAAAACTTAATCTAGTTACTTCTAGGCAGGCTCAGTCAAAATGATTGATTACTCAGAAATTTCTGAGTAAAGTTCTGGATTTTAAATAGCTAATACAGGATCTCCATTGTGCACGCTTCTTCTGAGGCTGTGTCTAAACTCAAGGGGAGGGGGTGGGGAGGGGATGTCCAGTTTGCAGGTGCCTGCTCTGCCTTTGGTGTTGCTTCCCTGATGGCTCAGTAGGTGAAGAACCCTCCTTCAATGCAGGAGACACAGGAGATGCAGGTTTGATCCCTGGTTTGGGAAGATCCCCTGGAGAAGGAAATGGCAACCCACTCCAGTATTCTCCCATGGACAGAGGAGCCTGGTGGGCTAGAGTCCAAAGGGCTTCAAATCTGCCATGACTGAGCAACTGAGCAAGCACACTCTGCCTAGGCAGTTACTGAGGCATGACTTTGTCTGTCCTTTGCTTTTGAGACTTGATGCCTGGTCCATCGTCTTAGACGCCCATGTCTCTGCATGGCCGCCAGTCCCTCTGGAGCCTTCCTTATTCTTACCTGAAGACCCATCTTGAAATGGAGCCTGAGACCTGTCCCTATGTGTCTAAGCCCTTCTGTGTGTGTGGGTGTTCTCTAGGGCTGGAAGGGGCCTAGAAGGTGACCCTGAAGCTCACGTGCCTGACTGTTCACTTCGCCATCTGTACATTATCCCTCTAGTCTCAGCCTGGAAATTTTCAAGAGGCTGGAGGACTTTCTGAGCTATGAACCCTTGGAAGTCAGATGAAGATCTTGGGATTTTTCCAAGTTCATCTGGGTTCTCAAGTCATTTCCCCTTGAGGCCTGCTGGCTGAAAAAAAAAAAAAAATGCACAGCATGAGAGTTAAGTTTTATTTGGGGTGATATGAAGACTGCGTCCTGGACAACAACCTCAGATAGCTCTGAGAAACTGCTCCACAGGGGCATGGGGGAAGGGCAGTATAGATGTGATTTTGGTAAAGAGGGGATACATGCAATCAAGCACGTATTTTTCCAAAAAGTTTCTCGTGACAGCTCATGAAGCCTTTGCTAGTTATGAGGGACAGTCGTCACCATGAAGGATTTTAGTGCTTTTCTAGATATGAGGAGATACAAGAATGGGCTCATAAAATCAGCTCCTGAGAACATCTGAAGACCTGTCATGCCAGTTTTTCCCCTGAGCACAGAGTGCCTCATTTCTGTTCTCCACCCTCAACTCCTTCAAGGAGTGTTGAAGGTCAGTGACTGTGGCAGCACATGATGTAATCCTTGTAGAGGTGGATGGCAAGCACACGTGGCAAGGGCCAATTTGTAGTTGACGGGCCCTACCTCTCCATGGATCGACCAGGGCTAGGGGCAGGCTGAGATACAGTCCCTTTGTTTGGAGATCTTGCTAAATCTATAGTTTCTTATCTATCCTCGTTAAAAACAACAACAACAAAAACCTTGCCTCCAAGCCCCAAAGGAGATTTCAAGCAAAATAAATGCAAAATATTTCCTTTGCAGTTTGAATGAATTTTCAAACAAAATAAAACAAATGCAAAACTGGCTATGCTTTTTTCCTGTTTTTCATTCTGACTCTCTTTATGTTACAAGCTTAACCTTGAGACTGTGACTCACAACCTTTCCCCTCTGCTCTGGCAATTGATTGAAAGCCTCGGCTTTCAAGACTTTAGCCCCGGCTCTGCATTTCAAGCACTTATTTTAACATTCAGATGCTAGGAAAGTGATTGTTTATTTTCTGAACTCAGGTCAGTCTCTCTCTGAAGCAGTAAGATCTAGCCTAAGGTCTACTGTTGTTACTTAATGTGGTGTAAAAATCAATTACCACGAAAGAAAGTGAAAGCGTTAGTCAGTCAGTCATGTCCCACTCTTTGCAACCCCATGGACTGTAGCCCACCAGGCTTCTCTGTCCATGGAATTCTCCAGGCAAGAATACTGGAGTGGGTTGCCATTTCCTTCTCCAGGGGATCTTCCCTACCCAGGGATTGAACCCAGGTCTCCTGAATAGCAGGCACATTCCTTACTGTCTGAGCCACCAAGGAAGTATTGCAGGTGAATTCTTTAGCTTGTGAGCCACCCCAGAGAAGCCTGTTACCATGCTAGTTATGCATTAGTGGCTTATTCAAAGACCTTGTAACTGTCTTCTCCTTAGATTTATCTGGCAACTTCTCAGTAGTTCTAAATATCCATGCCCCTGCCCAACATCCACTGACGGAAGCCAATCCGTGAGGCTCATTATCTCCTCATCTTTGTCCACCAGCCTTCCAGAGTGACCTCTGCATCGCTCACTTCAGTCTCTGGGTTCTTTCACTTCCTCCCTGGGGATTGTTCTGCAGTCACTTACAGAGGTGCTCTTGAGACCTTGCTGTCCTTCAGGTCTCCGCCTTAAACCAAAAAAAGCCTATCTCCAGTCCTGGCAGCTTTCTTTGCTTTTGTGAAGCTCATCTTTCAACCTCACAACTCCTAATCCAGAACAACCTCTTATTCTCCTCCTTAGAGAGTTCCCCATGGCTTAATTTCTTTACCACTTGGATTCCATTGGCTAGTGCATTCTCAGCTGTACATTCAAACCATAGTGAGGTACCATTACATACCCTGTAGAAGGCAGAAAAGTAAAAGGACTGACAATGCTAGGTGTTGATGAGATATAAGACAAGGAGCAACTAGAACTCTGGTGGGAATGTAAAGTGTTACAACCACCCTGGAAAACAGTTTGATAGTTTCTTATAGCATTACACTGTTACTTACCCTAAGACCCATGCATTTTACTCCTAGGTGATTATCAGAGAGCAGAGTGACTGGGCACACGATCCACACCCAGACTTATGCAGAACATTGATAATAACTTTATTCATCATAGCCAGAAACTAAAACATCCTCAAAGTCCATCAACACTATTGAGCCACACAAATTGTGGCAGATAGAGGTACAACGTTGGTAAATTTGAACAATGTACGGAGCAAAGGAAACCAGACACCACAGAGCACACACTGTAGGGTTCCATTGATGTGAAATTCTAGAAAAAGCTGGAAAAGCTATAGTGACAGAAAGCAGATCAGGGACTTGGGGACATGCAGAGGTGGATTGGGACTGACTGAGAAGGGACACGGGCTTGAACAGATGGGGCCTGCCTCAGCACTCAGCATCAACAAGAGGCAAGTCAGCTGATGGGCAGGATGAAGGGTATGTTTCTAAATATTTTAAAAGATGTGCTACAAGTAATTTCTTTTTAAATGCTAATACATCAACATCTTCCTACTCAAAATGTAGCCCACGGACCAGTAGCACCTACAGCGTGGACATCACTAGGGAGCTTGTTAGAAATACAGAATCTCAGGCCCACCTGCAGTCTCCTGAGTCATCACCTGCATTTTGACAAGATCTCCATGGGATTCACGTGCACAATCAGGTTGGAGAATTACAGGTTAGGAGAATATCTAACATATTTAGTTTGTATTCCTGTAGGGTGTCCCCCCTCATAGCTCAGCTGGTAAAGAATCCACCTGCAATGCAGGAGACCCCGATTTGATTCCTGGGTTGGAAAGATCCCCTGGAGAAGGGAAAGGCTACCCACTCCAGTATTCTTGCCTGGAAAATTCCATGGACTGTATAGTCCATGGGGTCGAAAAGAGTCAGACACAACTGAGCGACTTTCACTTTCAGGGTGTCCTCCACTCCCAGTAATTTCCTGGAATGTGTTTAATACTTGAGGCAGACTGATTACCAAGCCTTTTTTCTTTTCCTACACTCCATTATTTTTTCTTGGAGACAGAAATAGCAACCCACTCCAGTATCCTTGCCTGAAAAATCCCATGGACAGAGGAGCCTGGCGGGCTATGGTCCTGGGATCGTTGGACACGACTTAGTGACTAAACCACCAGTGCTCTTAATAAACCCATTAATCCATTATCACATTTAATCTTCACAACAAACATTCAAGATACCGTAATCCTTCTATTGCAGATAATACAGTTAAGTCACTTATCTGAGGTCACACAGCTAGTAAACAGTGAAGATATTCTATTTGAGGCGGACTGATTCCCAAGCCTTTTTTATCTTCCTACACTCCATTGCTTTTTCTTGAACTTAATAAAGAGTAAATTGTTTATGCACTAAGGGAATAAACTCATTAAAGTGTAAGCTTATGAGAGACGTTTTGAGCATGTTAAAAGAGGTCTTTCAGTTGTTTAAAGAGTATTTCAAGTAGTGTCTTGCACTTCTGTCAGTAATAAAGCAGAGAGAGTGAAGCATCATTGGTTTCCCATTTCTGGTGTAACCCAAGAAGTGGGAAGACTACATCCTGCATATGCACGCCCTTCATCCTGCCCATCAGATGCCTTGCGTCTTGTTGCTGCTGAGGCAGGCCCCATCTGTTCAAGACTGCATCGGGCCAGGTGCTAAGAGCAGTACTGATTGTTTTCTGCTCAGACTGCCCATATGCCTCCATGCACACTGTAGTCCAAGAGCTGTAAAACTATTTGCATTTGCAATCTATCAGATGGCTTTGAACAAAACTAGTGCCAGTAAGGCCATTTGAATGCTTGCTATTTGCCAAAAGAGTGTAGAGCTTACGGCCACCAACCAAATTAGTAAGAAATCTGGTGTTTTCAGAAAAGCTACATTTTCCAGGGAGAGGTGTAAGTGAAGAAACCCCAGTGAAACACCAGTGATGACCCGGATCACCTTTCGTTCTTGGAAAACTCCATTCAGCTGCAAAAACAGGCTAAAACCCAAAGCCACTGATGTTTGCTTTGAGTGTGGAGGATCCTTATGTCACCCTAGCTCGGGGGTTGTAACCCAGATGGATTTGTTTCAAGCTGGGTAATATCTAGTGTGGGCTGTCCACACCACACAAGCAGTTCTTGGCAGAAGGAGAAAATGTTTTAAAATAACAGTGTATTAGAAGCTTGAAGTGAGCATGGTGGCCACATCTGGGTAACTTCAGAGTAGAACTGGGTGTACACCTGGCTAGGTGTTCATTTGGATAAAGGCAGGGAAAGCACTGATGTTTTTTGATTGGTCTCAGGGCTCTTCTCACACCTGAAGGGAACTCTCTTGGGCCCACCTTTCACAGGGGTTGTGTGTGTGTGTGTTGGTGGAGGAGACCTGCCTCACTGAGGTCTCTTTCCTCTGCTCTGGACAGCCCTGCTGTCTCTCATACGATGACCTTGAAGGTGTCCAAGCTCGGAGCTTTCAGAGCAGCCTGGGAGCAGGGGGCCTGATGTGGCGCCCTCCTCACAAGCTCCTTCCTCAACTTGTTCTTCCCTCCAGCATCCTTTCTGACGTTAGGTTGGGACATGAGGGTGAGAGTGGAGTCATGGACTCCAAGGACCCCTTAACTGAAAAGAGGGGTCCCACCCCTCTGTTGAGCCAACCCAACTCGGAGAACTCGAGTCAGCCTCTAGAGTAAAGCTTTTTGAGTTATATATATATATAATTTTTTTTTTTTTTTTAAAGGGCAAACTCATCCTAAATGCCAGTCCAACATCCACAGGGGGGCGAGAGACAGCAGGTAATTAGAAGCAATTAGCTGCCCCCTGCCGGGAAGCCGGGCGTTTACCTTTTCTCTCTTCCTCATCCGTCGGTCCCTCTTGGTAGAAGTGGTGCTGCTCCCCAGGCAGCGGGTGCGCCGCGCTGGCGCGGGCATGACAGCTGGACCGAGCAGCAGCCTCCGCTCCTCGCGTCGCGGCGCCGGGCAGAGCGGTGCATTGTGGAGGCGGAGCGCGCGGGGCCGGGACCGCGCGGCCAGAGCTGTCCGAGGTGCTGACCGCCCGACCCGCGCCCAGAGCGCCGTGCACCGGCCCCCAAGCCGTGGCCTGCCCCTCACCTTCCGTCTGCCCGTCTGTCTCTCCTTACCCTGGGGCGCGGCGGCTGGAGGAAATCATGGTGTTCGCTCCAGGTACACTGGCACCTTGCTTTTCCACCAGGTGTCCGAAGGGGAGCAAGGGAGAGAAGAGAGGCGATAGAGAGAAAAGGCCTTTATCTTACGGGGCACCTGTGCGTTTTGGAGTTACTGTCTGTGAGCGGGCGGTGGCGGGGTGGGGAGGGGGGTCGCGGGAGAGAGAGTGTCCCTCTTCCCCTAAACCCGCCCCATCTGTCCTCTAAGAACCTCAGGCTCGGTCCTGCCCCATCACTGCTTTCCGCCTGCCCCTCCGTGTCCCGTCGGACTCCGGCATCTTGAGAACGGAGACCTTGGCCAGCAGCACGCGCCCCCACCTGAGCGGGAGGGCGGAGGGCTACTTCGGTGGGAACCTTCTTCAGGGCCGCTTCCCCCTAGAAGCAAGAGGGGCAGAGGGACCAGGGACCTCCTGAAGGAGAGAAGTGTGTGCCGCCCGGGGGAGTGGGACCAGGGACCTCCTGAAGGAGAGAAGTGTGTGCCGCCCGGGGAGTGGGACGGAGGGCGGAGGAGGGACGCTTACTCCTTAAAGAATTGGACCTGGTACCGAGGCTGCCACTGCGGCGCCGCCGGCGGTTGCAGTGTGTTTTTGGAGCTAGCGGTGAAGGACTTCGGTGCTTTTGCTGCTGTCTGTGGCTACAAGTTGGCCAAGAGTCAGGTTTGCCTGCGGTTGACCGGCGGGCCGGTGTATTTGAGTCACCGCCCCGGCCTCCCTCCCGCTGCAGGAAGGACTTGGGCGCGTGTTTCGGCTGAGGTCAGTCGAGTTAGGGAGTGGCAGGGAAACTTGACCGTTGTTAATGTAGGAAGCTCTCTCTCCGGGACCGACCTTCCGTCTTTTCCCCCCACCCCCTCTCTTAAATGACAGGCTCTGATAGTAATATCATTGAAGACGCTTGACGGGGGGCGGAGCGGGGGACGGGTCGGGTCGGCGGGAAGGAGACTGGAAAAGAGAGAGAGAGGCCTGAAAGTCTTTAACTTTGTTGTTGATTCTTTAACTTGAAAGGTTGATTTGCATTCGCTGTGGCTGTGGACCTCAGCTAGCTAGGGAGGAAAGGTAAAATGCATTTTTTTTTTTTTTTTCTAAGGTAAGAGTTGAGCCTGGCCTTCAAAAAATTCAAATAAAAGCAGGAGAAAAGGAAGCCTCACCCTGCCCCCACCCACCTCCCCGCAACCAGCTGAGGAGGGCGGAGTGTCTGTCAGTTTGGACACTCACTGCACGCAGTGACTCTGAGAAAAGCCGCGGAACCCTTCTGCGGTCTGTCCCAAATAACTCAAGGAGGGTCAGGTTCTGTTCAGCAAAGAACATTCAACCAACCCAGGGTCTGGAAAATTGGGAAACAGCAGCTCCTTGTTGTGTTTATAAGCTGCTGCTGCTGCTAAGTCACTTCAGTCGTGTCCGACTCTGTGTGACCCCATAGACGGCAGTCCACCAGGCTCCGCAGTCCCTGGGATTCTCCAGGCAAGAACACTGGAGTGGGTTGCCACTTCTTCTCCAATGCATGAAAGTGAAGTTGCTCAGCCGTGTCCGACTCTTAGCGACCCCATGGACTGCAGCCTACCAGGCTACCTAATGCTTTATAAGTGGGAGTGTAGCTCAGTAGTAGAGCTCATGCTCTATGGGGCTTCCCCCATGGCTCAGCAGGTAAGTAATCTGCTTGCAGTGCATGAGACACAGGAGATGCCAGTTCCATCCCTGGGTGGGGAAGATCCCCTGGAGGAGGCAATGGCTACCCACTTCTTTATTCTTGCCTGGAAAAATCACGTAGACAGAGGAGCCTGGCGGGCTACATGACTGAGTGACTAACACTTTATAAAGCATTTTCAGGTCTTTATCTCATTTGATCTTCAAATTACCCTCTGAGGTAAGCAGTGTCATCTCTAGCTTACCTCCTCCTGGAATGGTGGTGGTTCCAGATAATCTTGTCAACCTCAGTTGGAGTTTTCTGACTCCAGATTCCCTTCCTCCCCACCCCTCCCCACCCATATCTCAGAGCCTATCTTCCTGACAAAATGCTATACCATTTTCAGGGGTAGCTGCCTTTTGGTCCAAGGTCAGACATAGCAAAAAGGAAGTGTTCTTACACTTCTAAGGTGGGAGATGGACTGGTGTTGTCGAGTTAGGATTGTTGGGTGATATTAACTTTGTTGTTTAGTCACTGTGTTATGTCTGACTCTTTTGCAACCCCATGGACTGCCAGGCTCCTCTATGCAGGGGATTTCCCAGGCAAGAATAGTGGAGTGGGTTGATATTTCCTTTTCCAGTGAATCTTCCCAAAATAGGGATTGAACAGGGATTCTCCTAAGTCATGATTGTGGGTGAAAAGTTGTGAAATGAGTGGTGGGTAATTTCTGGAGTGGACTGACTTGGCTTAAGCAGCCCACAAGGTAGATAGGGCTTTATTTTTCCATTTCTCCCCAAGTTTTGTATTAGTGCTATCTCTTTATAACCCTTAGAGATGGCATAAATTGACCTGAATAGGATATGTACAGAAACCCATAGGGAAACAGTTTTTGGGTCATTTCTGCAATTTTTAATTTCTCTTGAAAAGTCATAAGCATTTTGGGGCAATAAGGACAGGGTGCTAAAAATATTATGTCAATTACTTGCTCATCTACTGACCATTGTAACATTATTCTGAAAGAAAATCAGAACAATGAATTATGTTTTTTAACCCTGCTAAATTTTCAGCATCACTGTCCCATTTCTAGGACTATCGCTCTTCTAAATCTCTTTAATCTGGAGCTCCAGATGTTTTGCACTAAGTCAAGGGAAACACTCCCCCACTGCTTTCTCCAAGCCAACTTGACACTCCTGAAGGGAGGGAACAGAAACAAGTGCTATGATTATACCAACATTAATTTTAAAAGTGTTAGATAATTCAAGATGAAAACAATAACAAACTAACAATGGGCTGTTCATTGGGTCAGTGGGCACTATGTCCTTCAAAACCCATTGTAGCTTTTCTGGATTTTAGCAAAGGGAAACAAGAAGCCTGAGGTCTAGTTCTGGCCTTGCCTGCACACACTGGCCTGTCTTTGAATTGTCCTGCTGCCTCTCTGCTTACTTTAAAGGCAAGGTGAAAAGTGACAGAGATTCATGAAGCCAATTTAAGTCCAAGAGTACAGTGGAATGAAGTTCATATAACTCTAGTTATGATTCACTCTTACCATATTTTTGCATTCTCTTCTTTCAATTAATCTACAGATTATAAGGGACAGAGCTTAAGTTGGGCAGGATCTTTGGGTGGTTTTTTCACTTTACATAGGGTAGACAATTCACTTCTACCCTTTTCCTTCTTCTTATACCATTCATGGGTCTTCCCGATGGCTCAGTGGTAAAGAATCCACCTGCAAGAAAGAGATGCAGGTTTGATCCTTGGGTTGGGAAGATCCCCCGAAGAAGGAAATGGCAACCCACTTCAGTATTCTTGCCTGGGAAATCCCAAGAACAGAGAAGCCTGGTGGGCTATAGTTCATAGGGTCCCAAAGAGTCGGACACGACTGAAGTGACTTTGCATGCACACGCTCCCTTGACTTCTAAGTTTAGTTTGAAAAACATTTAGCAAAAATAGTTCTAGAGAGAACTGTCAAAAGTATTTAAGAAAATATATATTGCAAGGGGGTTATAGCTTTTCTTTATTTACATAAACCTATTACCAATTCCTGAGAGATCCATGAATAAATAAATTATATAGCAGGCAGTCTTAACTGTAAGGTTTACAGTCTGCCAACTTAAATTCTCTTCTGTTGGCATAAAGGGTTTTTTTAAACTTTTATTAATTTATTATTTTTAAACATTTATGTTCAGTTAAATTGACCTCTTTTTGGATGTACAATTCTATGAGTTATAACTCATGCATAGAATGGTGTAATGACCACAGAACAGTTCTGCTGTATCAAAAAATCTTTTCCTGCTATTCTTTTTGTTATCAGCCCTTTTCTCCTGCCCCAGCCTCTGCTGACCACTGATTTATTTTCCACTTTTACAGATTAGCTTTTTCCGGAATATCATATAAATGGAATCATATGGTGTGTAACCCTTGAGATTGGCTTCTTTTACTCAGTATAATGTCAATGAGATTCATCCGCATTTTTGCTTATATCAAGAATTCATTCCTTTTTATTATTGAGTTGTATTTCATTGTAAGGATGGATTCACAAGGTATTTATCCCTTTGCCTGAGTATTTAGGTGATTTTCAATTTTGGGTGATTATGAATAAAATTGTGATAAACATTTCTGTACATGTTATATGTGAACATAGGTTTTCATGAGTCTATAAATATTAATTCCTAGGCTTGGAACTACTGGATCTTATAGTAGGTATATGTTCTTCAGAATTTGTACCATTCTGTATTATCATCAGCAGTTTACGAATTCCAGTTGTTTTTCTAACAGGCATGTAATGGTATTCATTGTCATTTTATTCTGCATTTCCCTAATGGCCAAAGATTTTGATAATTTTTTTCAGAATTTATTTTCCATATGTGCATCTTTTTTTTGTAAGTTAATTTTTACTTTATATGGGTTGAATAGAGTTGATTTACAGTGTGTTAGTTTCAAGTGTACAGCACAATGATTAAGTTTAATATGTTTATATATACCCACTCTTTTTCAGACTATTTTCCCATATAGGTTATTATACAGTATTGAGCTCCCTGTAGTATACAGCTGGTCCTTGTTGAAGTTGTATCTTCTTTTGATGAAGTGTCTGTTCAAATCTTCTGCCCATTTTGCGGGGAGATGCTTTTGTTCTTATACTTTCATTTTCAGAGTTCTTTATATATTCTAGATACAAATCTGTTGTTGAATATGTGATTTGTAAATATTTTTCATCTAGTTGTGGCTTGATTTTTTATTCTTTTAACACTTTGACCATTTTTAAGGGCAAAAGTTTTTAATTTTGATGCAATCTAATTTATCAGTTTGCTTCTTCTAAAGATTTTACTTTTGATGATGTCTTAGAACTTTTTGCCTAACCCAGTGTCAGGGAGAATTTCTAAAAGTCTTATAATTTTACATTTAGATTGAATCATGGGATTAGATGCCCCCTGTCAACACTTCATGTAAACCTAATTGTTTCCTCAAGGCCCCACCTCCTAATACCAACATATAGGAGCTTAGGGGTTCAACATAATAATTTTGGAGGGACAACAAACATTCACTCCATAATAAGTTGATCAATCCTAAAGGAAATCCTAAAAGATGATGCTGTGAAAGTGCTGCACTCAATATGCCAGCAAATGTGGAAAACTCAGCAGTGGCCACAGGACTCAAAAAAGTCAGTTTTCATTCCAGTCCTAAAGAATGCTCAAACTACTGCACGATTGCACTCATCTCACACACTAGCAAAGTAATACTCAAAATTCTCCAAGCCAGGCTTCAACAGTACATGAACCATGAACTTCTAGATGTTCAAGCTGGATTTAGAAAAGGTAAAGGAACCAGAGATCAAATTGCCAACGTCCGTTGGATCATCAAAAAAAGCAAGAGAGTTCCAGAAGAACATCTACTTCTGCTTTATTGACTGTGCCAAAGCCTTTGACTGTGTGGATCACAACAAACTATGAAAAATTCTTCAAGAGATGGGAATACCAGACCACCTGATCTGCCTTTTGAGAAATCTGTATGCAGGTCAGGAAGCAACAGTTAGAACCAGACATGGAACAACAGACTGGTTCCAAATCGGGAAAAGAATATATCAAGGCTGTATTTGTCACCCTGCTTATTTAGCTTATGTGCAGAGCACATCACACAAAATGCTGGGCTGGATGAAGCAAAGGCTGGAATCAAGATTACCAGGAGAAATATTAATAGCTCAAATATGCAGATGACACCACCCTTATGGCAGAAAGCGAAGATGAACTAAAGAGCCTCTTGATGAAGATGAAAGAGTGAAAAAGCTGGCTTAAAACTCAACATTCCAAAAACTAAGATCATGGCATCTGGTCCCATCAATTCATGGCAAATAGATGGGGAAACAATGGAAACAGTGACAGACTTTATTTTCTTGGGCTCAAAAATCACTGCAGATGGTGACTGCAGCCATGAAATTAAAAGATGCTTGCTCCTTGGTCAAAAGTGTTGGTCAAAAGCTATGACCAAACTAGACAGCATATTTAAAAGCAGAGACATTACTTTGCCAACAAAAGTCCGTCTAGTCAAGGATATGGTTTTTCCAGTAGTCATGTATGGATGTGAGAGTTGGACTATAAAGAAAGCTGAGCACTGAAGAATTAAAGCTTTTGAACTGTGGTGTTGGAGAAGACTCTTGAGAGTCCCTTGAACTGCAAGGAGATCAAACCAGTCTATCCTAAAGGAAATCAGTCCTGAATATTCATTGGAAGGATTGATGCTCAAGAGCTGACACTCTGATACTTTGGCCACCTGATGCGAAGAACTGACTTATCAGAAAAGACCCTGATACTGGGAAAGATTGAAAGTAGGAGTAGAAGGGGACGACAGAGGATGAGGTGGTTGGATGGCATCACTGATGACTCGATGAACATGAGTTTGAGCAAGCTCCGGATGTTGGTGATGGACAGGGAAGCCTGGCATGCTGCAGTCCACGGGATTGCAAGAGTTGGACATGTCTGAGCGATTGAACTGAACTGAAAGGAAATCAATCCTGAATATTCACTGGAAGAGCTGATGCGGAAGCTGAAGTGCCAATATTGGGCTACCTGATGTGATGGAAAAGAAATGCAAAAAAGCAAAATGGCTGTCTGGGGAGGCCTTACAAATAGCTGTGAAAAGAAGAGAAGCGAAAAGCAAAGGAGAAAAAGATATAAACATCTGAATGCAGAGTTCCAAAGAATAGCAAGAAGAGATAAGAAAGCTTTCTTCAGTGATCAATGCAAAGAAATAGAGGAAAACAACAGAATGGGAAAGACTAGGGATCTCTTCAAGAAAATCAGAGATACCAAAGGAACATTTCATGCAAAGATGGGCTCGATAAAGGACAGAAATGGTATGGACCTAACAGAAGCAGAAGATATTAAGAAGAGGTGGCAAGAATACACAGAAGAACTGTACAAAAAAGAGCTTCACGACCCAGATAATCATGATGGTGTGATCACTGACCTAGAGCCAGACATCCTGGAATGTGAAGTCAAGTGGGCCTTAGAAAGCATCACTACGAACAAAGCTAGTGGAGGTGATGGAATTCCAGTTGAGCTATTCCAAATCCTGAAAGATGATGCTGTGAAAGTGCTACACTCAATATGCCAGCACATTTGGAAAACTCAGCAGTGGCCACAAGATTGGAAAAGGTCAGTTTTCATCCCATTCCCAAAGAAAGGCAATGCCAAAGAATGCTCAAACTACTGCACAATTGCACTCATCTCACATGCTAGTAAAGTAATGCTCAAAATTCTCCAAGCCAGGCTTCAGCAATATGTGAACTGTGAACTTCCTGATGTACAAGCTGGTTTTAGAAAAGGCAGAGGAACCAGAGATCAAATTGCCAACATCCGCTGGATCATGGAAAAAGCAAGAGAGTTCCAGAAAAACATCTATTTCTGCTTTATTGATTATGCCAAAGCCTTTGACTGTGTAGATCACAATCAACTGTGGAAAATTCTGAAAGAGATGGGAATACCAGACCACCTGATCTGCCTCTTGAGAAATCTGTATGCAGGTCAGGAAGCAACAGTCAGAACTGGACATGGAACAACAGACTGGTTCCAAATAGGAAAAGGAGTATGTCAAGGCTGTATATTTTCACCCTGCTTATTTAACTTGTATGCAGAGTACATCATGAGAAACGCTGGACTGGAAGAAGCACAAGTTGGAATCAAGATTGCTGGGAGAAATATCAATAACCTCAGATATGCAGATGACACCACCTTTATGGCAGAAAGTGAAGAGGAACTAAAAAGCCTCTTGATGAAAGTGAAAGTGGAGAGTGAAAAGGTTGGCTTAAAGCTCAACATTCAGAAAACGAAGATCATGGCATCTGGTCCCATCAGTACATGGGAAATAGATGGGGAAACAGTGGAAACAGTGCCAGACTTTATTTTTCTGGGTTCCAAAATCACTGCCAATCATGACTTTAGCCATGAAATTAAAAGACGCTTACTCCTTGGAAGGAAAGTTATGACCAACCTAGATAGCATATTCAAAAGCAGAGACATTACTTTGCCAACAAAGGTTTGCCTAGTCAAGGCTATGGTCTTTCCTGTGGTCATGTATGGATGTGAGAGCTGGACTGTGAAGAAGGCTGAGCGCCGAAGAATTGATGCTTTTGAACTGTGGTGTTGGAGAAGACTCTTGAGAGTCCCTTGGACTGCAAGAAGATCCAACCAGTCCATTCTGAAGGAGATCAGCTCTGGGATATCTTTGGAAGGAATGATGCTAAAGCTGAAACTCCAGTATTTTGGCCGCCTCATGCCAAGAGTTGACTCATTGGAGAAGACTCTGATATTGGGAGGGATTGGAGGCAGGAGGAGAAGGGGACGACAGAGGATGAGATGGCTGGATGGCATCACTGACTCGATGGATGTGAGTCTGAGTGACCTCTGGGAGTTGGTGATGGACAGGGAGGCCTGGCGTGCTGCGATTCCTGGGGTCGCAAAGAGTTGGACACGACTGAGCGACTGATCTCTGATCTCTCTGATGTGAAGACCCGACTCATTGGAAAAGACCCTGATCCTGGGAAAGATTGAGGGCAGAAGGAGAAGGCGGTGACAAAGGATGAAGTGGTTGAATGGCATCACCTACTCAATGTACCTGAATCTGAGCAAACTCCAGGAGATGGTGAAGTACAGGGAAGCCTGATGTTGCTGCAGTTCATGGGGTTGCAAAGAATTGGATATGACTTACAACAAAGTTGATTTTTGTATATGGTGTCAATTATAGGTCAAGTTTATTTATTTATTTTTTGCATATGAATATCCAACTGTTCTAATCCATTTTTCAGAAAGACACTGTTTCTCCATTGAATTACCTTTGGAACTTGTCCAGAATTATTTAACTGTATTTGTGTGGGCCCATTTTTGGACTCTTTATTTCATTCATCTTATCTTTCCACTAACACCACATGTATTGATGACTACAGCTATATGGTAAGTCTTAAAATCAAGGAGTGGTAGTCCTTCAATTTTGTTTTTCTCTTTTAAAATTGATTTGGTTATTGTAGTTCCTTTGCCTTTCCATATAAATTTTAGAATCAGCTTGCCCATATGTACATAAAATCTGCTGAGATTTTGGTTGGAATTTTGTGAAATCTGTGTTGTTTAGTTTCTAATTATTTGAAGATCACCTACGTATCTTTCTTTTATTTATTTCTAGTTTAATTTTGTTATGGTCAGAAAAATAAGTTTTCTATGGCTTCAATTGTTTTAAATTAGGTAAGGTTTGATTTTGAGACAGAGCATTGTCTGTCTTGGTGAATGAATCGTGTACTTGCTAAGATTGTGCATCTACTCTTTTCAGGTGAAGCTCTTTATCAATGTCATTTTGATACAGTTGGTTGATGACGTTGTTCATTTTTCTCTTTTCTGGTTGATAGTCAGCATACTTGGTCTATTGACTACTAGGAGAAAAATGTTGAAGCCTCTAGCAAAAAACTCGATTTTTCCCTTTCCCCTTTTGTTTTATCACTTTTTCTTCATGTATTTTGCTGCTCTCTTATTAGGTGCATATACATTTAAGATTGTTACATTTTCTTTTATCATTAAGTAGTGTCCCTCTTTATCTCTAGTAATTTTTCTTACTCTGAAGTCTGTTTTGACTGATAGTCATGTTGTCATGTCAGCTTTCCTTTGAGTACTGCTTGCATGGTATAGTTGACTCTCATTATTCACAGATTCCATATTTATAAGTTTTCCTACTCACTAAAAGCTATTAGTAAAACACATCAAATGAAATCAGTGTTCACAGCACTTTTTCTGTGTCATTCAAAGACATGTATGGAATGGCAAAAAAAAATTTGAGTTGCTTGACATACATATTCCTAGCTGAGGTTGAACAAGGCAGTGGTTTGCTCTTTTATTTCAGTTCTCATGCTGTAAGCAAATGTGCTTTTTGTGGTCTATTTAGTTTTTTTACAAATTTGTGCTTTGTGTGTGTGTGTGTGTGTGTGTGTGTGTGTGTGTGTGTGTGTGTGTGTATGTGATTTCACTGTTTAAGGTGGCCCTCAGTTGTAATGCTGAGGTGTTGTCCAATGTCCTAAGTATAATAAAGTTGTGATGTGTCTTGTGGAGGAGGAAAAGGGGCTTGCAGGAACCTAATCCTTGTGTTTTCCTTGGGAGCATTAGTTCCATATTTGCTAATTCACTGTTTGCAATGACTTTATAGGATATAACTACTGTAAATAATGAGAATTATCTGTATATTATTGCCCATCCCTTTACTTTAGTACCTTTATCATTGCATCCACTGTGGGTGTCTTATAGACAGCATATTGTTGGGTCTTATTTTTTAATCACATGTAGTGCTTTAAAGGTGGTAAGTTAGCTACTGACTGCTGGGATGTCTTTCTTGTATAATTACTGCATTTTCTAATTCCCCATCATCATTTAAAATTTAACAGTATTTCATCAATTGAACATTTTTACTGTTATAGTTCTAGAAATTTTAATAAGCACAGATAGTCAAAAGGAAAATAAACATCCCAATATTACCCAGCGGGAACTGCTGATATTTTATATATAACTTCTCAGACATTGCCTCTATAACTAAATCTCCCACTTTTTTCAGCAAAAACGTTATCGTGACATGCCTGTTATTTCTGGACATGACTATTTACATGATGTACCGTTATCTTTTCATGCCGTTTAGTTGTATTCTACATGTAATTTTAAAAAGAGGCATAGAGCAAAGTTGTCATTGTTCCCATTTTTACAGATGGTAAAAGTAAGGTGCAGAATGCCTGACCAATTTTAGGTTTCAGAACCAAGATTTGATGTCAAATGCACTTATTTCTGTACACAATGTCATTTTAAAATACATTACAAGCAGTAATTTGCCCACTAGAATTAGAGACAAAAGAAAATAGATAAAACCAGTCTCTTTTGAGGAGAATCTCTGTGTACTGAGCATCTCTTCTGCCAAGTTAGAGGACACGAGGTACTCTTTCAACCACCCTGAAACGGGCTCCATCCTTTCACACTTGCTGAATTCTTCATCTTCTCCTGGCAGCTGTCAGTAATGGAGAGTGAAACAGTAGACAGCCAGAACTGGCAAAAGATGACCTGGAGAGCAAAAAGGTCTAACAGGTTTACACAGGGCCTTACCATTTCTAAAGCTTTTATATTAACTAATTGCTATATACAAGACATTCCTTGGGTTAAGAATAAATGGCACTGGGTTAAGTATAGTCTCTCCTCCTCTAGACCACTCAGGAGAATATTTCAGTTATTTCAGTTATTCAAAGTTCGTTGCTGCAGAAGCTTGGGTTTGGGGACCAATCGGCCTGGATGCAAATAGCTCAGCTCTGTCATGTCCACACTTAGTGGCACTGGCTAAGTCATGTTATCTTGGTGATTTGTTTCTGTGTTAACTGAAGGTCAGAATATCTGTTTTCCAGAGTGGTGATAAAGGTGAAATTGAAGTGCCTGGCTGACAGGGGATTGAACAGTAGCCATTACTGACATTATTGTTTTAAAAGGCAATGACTAAGATTGTGTATTTTTTTAAAAAATATTTTATTTATTTATTTATATGGCCGTGCTGCAAAGTTGCCTGTCGTGTCCGACTCTGTGTGACCCCATAGACGGCAGCCCACCAGGCTCCGCTGTCCCTGGGATTCTCCAGGCAA
Organism: Tragelaphus eurycerus; assembly: GCA_935064755.1. Classification (NCBI taxonomy): domain Eukaryota; kingdom Metazoa; phylum Chordata; class Mammalia; order Artiodactyla; family Bovidae; genus Tragelaphus; species Tragelaphus eurycerus. Next base: position 25,074,033 of record CAKXYN010000023.1, read on the forward strand.
GAACACTGGAGTGGGTTGCCATCTCCTTCTCCAATGTGTGAAAGTGAAAAGTGAAAGTGGAGTCGCTCAGTCATGTCCTACGAGTAGCGACCCCATGGACTGTAGCCTACCAAGCTCCTCTGTCCATGAGATTTTCCAGGCAAGAGTACTGGAGTGGCTTGCCATTGCCTTCTCCAACTAGGTCTTAATTACAGCATGTGGGATCTAGTTCCCTGTCCAGGAGTCAAACCTGGATTCCCCCTGCATTGGGAGCATGGACTCTTAAACACTGGATCACCAGGGACGTCCCAAGAATGTTTTATATACTTATGTATATGTATATATATATACTTATATATATTTTATATATATAATGTTTTATACACTTATGCATGTATATGATTTCATGATTGGATCATCAGTCTTGGGGAGCTATACAGTTGATTCTCTCTGTGCAAGAAGACTACCTTACTGGTTCACTGTGTCACCTGGATGGAGGTTGTGAAACTTTGAAGTGAAATGCTGTGACAAGCTGAACTGATGTCAGATGTCAGAGAGCATCCTGGGATGAATAAGTTATGAATCATGGAAAGTTGCTGTTCAGAGGCATGCAGCTGCGTGCTTGAAAGCAGATGGCTGTCTTGCTGATCTGAATGATTCTAATCATCTCTAAAATTAAATCTGAATGATGATTTTCTGGTAAAGGTATACTTTAATATTTGGTATATTTTTCATATTTAACTTGCTCAGTTCAGTTCAGTCACTCAGTCGTGTCCAACTCTTTGCGACCCCATGAATTGCAGCACGCCAGGCCTCCCTGTCCATCACATCATTGCTACTTAGGGTAAATTGATATTTTGGGATTTTAGATATTGATTCACATTCTCTATACCCTTTTTTTTTTTTCTTGGAGCCTTAAGTTCCCATTTTGTGATCGTATGTCATTGGTCACACACACATTCTTAGATACTCTTCTTTGAACATTATCTTTGGTCCTTTGTAAATCTTGTTAGGAATGAGACAGGAAGGGGGCAGGGCACAACCTTTCCAAGAATGACATAGCCCCAGGACACTACATAAAGTGATTATGCCCCACTGCGTCCCAGATGGTGGACTTCCAGTAGATCTTAAGCCTCAGTATGTGAAATATATTCAGATTATGAATGTATCTGAACACATCTCATAAACTATGTTTGAATGATTTCTTTAGTATTTAGAGAAGAGGCCTTCATAGAGCCCACATCTGTGTTGTGTTGTCTGATAGAAGTTGTTCAGTTTTCTCTCCATGGAATTTATTTCTAATGTTCTTGTGTATTTTTTTTTTTTTTGCCTTCCCATTTAAATTTTACGTTGTTTCAGGAATAAAAAGTAAAATCCAGTCTTTCTTGCAGTATAGTAGATGAGATTTTGATTACCCCTAGCCAGGGAATTTGGAATGAAGTGCCCTATAGACTTAATTCAGAGAAGGCAATGGCAACCCACTCCAGTACTCTTGCCTAGAAAATCCCATGGATGGAGGAGCCTGGTGGGCTGCAGTCCATGGGGTCGCTACTAGTCAGACATGACTGAGCGACTTCACTTTCACTTTTCACTTTCACACAATGGAGAAGGCAATGGCAACCCACTCCAGTGTTCTTGCCTGGAGAATCCCAGGGACGGCAGAGCCTGGTGGGCTGCCGTCTATGGGGTCACACAGAGTCAGACACGACTGAAGCGACTTAGCAGCAGCAGCAGCATAGACTTAATTGCAGTCTGACTCGTGCTTCAGAATAAATTATTTCCCCACCAATCAGGCTATGCTGTACAAATCCATACGTAATAGTTGTTTTGCTCTAAAACTGACTTACGTCAAGAAGGACAACATTATGTGTTCTTCATTATGTGTTCTTTCTAGTGCCTTTGGGGCAATGATAATAGGGTGGAGCTCAAGACCTCGAGAATGGAATTCAGGAAAAAGAACAGGCATAGCTGCTCTCCCTCCCAGTGCCTTAGAGCAGAGCTCTTAGTGAGAGTCATTGCCCCCTGACCTGGGGAGAGAGGCCTTTAGTAGCCTTAGTGGGAATGGAGCTGGGATGTTGAGAATGCCAAGGTTGGTGTGTGTGGGAGGGTTGGGAGATAAATACTTTAGCTAATTGCATATATTTATGCAATCTGTTAGATCTTCCCTGGTGGCTTAGATGGTAAAGAATCTGCCTGCAGTGCCGGAGACCTGGGTTTTATCCTTGGGTTGGGATGATTCCCTGTAGAAGGGAATGGCAACCCACTCCAGTATTCTTGCCTGGAGAATTCCATGGTCAGAGGAGCCTGGAGGGCTACAGTCCATGGGGTCGCAAAAGAGTCAGACATGGTGGAGTCTGAACAACAACAGCAACATACATGTATACTTCTGACCAGAACAGTGGAAACACTGCACAAAACTTACTGAACTGTCTTCATTTCACTTCATGATATGCTTATGTTCTACCAACATTGACCTTATGCTCCTGATGACTCAGGAGGGCCTGATAAAAAGGAACTAAGGACCATCCTGTCTTTCCTTCTTCTGTGTTGTTGTTTTCAGTTTAGGTCGTTGCCTAATACAGGGGAGTGGTAGGCACGAGAAAGAATGTGATCGGGTCCCTTGGTCATGCACATTTCATAGACATCACTGCCTTCTTCCCAGGTTCTAAGCAGGCTGTGGTTCTAACAGCAAGTGTGGCTGCTCCCCTAAACCCCTCCCTCTATTGTAGACAAAACACAATAGTGCTTGCCTGGGGGCCTTGTATCTCACTGAATTCATACCTGTCACAGGTATGTGCTCAGTTGTGTCCGACTTTGTGAGACCTTACGGACTGTAGCCTGCCAGGCTCTTCTCTCTATGGGATTTCCCTGGAAGAATTCTGGAGTGGGTTGCCATTTCCTCCTCCAGGGGATCTTCCCAACCCAGGGATTGAACCCACATCTCTTACATCTCCTGCATTAGTAGGTGGGTTCTTTACCACTTATGCCACCTGGGAATACATATCATGATCCGTTGCAATTCTGTGCTCACGGGCATCACTGAAGCTACACAAACATGCATATTGGGTGGCTGAGAATGATGTGTTGTGTGAATCTCCTCTGGGCAGGTCTCTGTTCCATCATCCCATCCAACTTCACTTACAGAACTCAAGTTCACTGATATGATTGTTAAGACTTTCAAGGTGGCAACAGCAGAGCATTAAATCCAGCACAGGAGGCTTCTGAAGGTGGGGCTCCATGTGACTGCATCAGTCACATGCCCGTGAACCTGGCCCTGGCTGCTGGTATATCTCCTGGCTTGAGGCTAGGGATGCCCTGAACATTGTGTGGTAGCCAGACCTGGCCCTGTCAAAGGCACTGCTGGAAAGGTTGGTCTTCTGTGTCTGAAGAGCATCTGAGGTCTGCACACAGCGCCAGTTCTCTCTGTGTCTGTGGAGCCATTCTCCTGGTGGTCTCTGCTCCGAGATCCTCCATGTCATGGTCACTCCATGGGAGACCACTGCTTTCTGCTCACCCTGCAGTTGTCGGGCCCCTCTCTACTTTGTCTGAGCAGGCAGTTCTGCTTATTGCTCTTTGCTCTCATCTTGCTGATGAGGACAGGTTCTCCAAGGTGGACCTCGACAGCTTCTGGATGTGGTGCATGGCCCTCAGGGTCCCAGTAGGCAGTGCCCCCCTTGAAAGGGAACCCTCATGGGCACTGCCTCTCCCTCAGGGCAGGATGTGAGAGGCGGTGGCCTTCCAGAGCCTGGCCCGTCTCATGCATTGGTTCCCGGGCTGTCCCAGCCAGGCTGCATCATCTTCAGTACCAGGGTCCACAGCACTATTGTGACTTTTGTGCACATAGGAAAGTTGGGGAAAAAATGTCCATGGGCGAAGAGCTGGCTTAGGCAGCCAGAGAATGTAGTGCAGGGAGAAGAGAGCAGGTGTGGAATGAACTGGGGATTGGGGTGGGGTGGGGGGGACACGCAGAGGGGAGGGCAGTGGGAAGGGAGGCTCCAGGGCAAGTGCTCCAAGCATCTTTCTTGGCTTGTTGTCTTCCTGTACCAGGATGTGTGCAGCGGGATGGGAGCGGGTGTGAGCAAAGGTCCCAGACAGCCCAGAATCAATCCTCCACCCCTTTTCTGGTTGTTATCCCATTTCTAGGTCTCTAACCATGCGCAGCAGATGGCAGGGGTGGGGATGATGGCAAAGAAGGGCCAGTCTGGACAGGTGCTCATATGGCAGTTGCTGCTGCCACTGACCACCCTCTGTGTGGTCCAGGGCTTAATGATTGTGCTCCCAGCATTCAAGACCATTCTCTGAAGCTTCTTTCTGAATTCCCAGAGTTTGAAAAAAAGTCATAGTGAAAATGTTAGTTGTTCAGTCCTGTCTGACTCTTTGCGACTCCATGGACTGTAGCCCGCCAGCCTCCTCTGTCCATGGAATTCTTCAGGCAAGAATATTGGAGTGGCCCATTCCAATATTTGGAATTTCCTTCCCAGTTGTCATTCCTTTCTCCTGGGCATCCTCCTGACCCAGGAATTGAACCCAGGTCTCCCACATTGCAGGCAGATTCTTCACTACCTGAGCCACCAGGCAAGTCCCAGAGCTTGGTTCTTGTTACTTATTTATGAAGCAAACACTCTGTGCCAGACCTGGGCTCCTGTAAAACAGCCATGACCCCTGCCCTCAGGGGGCTTATCATGCTCAGTCACAGAGACTTGAAAAACAGCTACCCAGTGTCTTGACTCTGTTTTTTCCATCAAAGGAAAGGACATGATTTTATTCCAATTAGAATATAACCAAAGGCAGCCCCTCATTTCTGTTTTGGCTCACAATTGAGTCGCCAGCTGCTTTTGTTGGTCTTTTACGTCACTGATGGGCGATCATCTTTTTGGACGTGGGGAAAATGTCAGTATCTTGAATCAATGATTTGGAAAACAAAAAATATGCAGAAGTTGAGACAGCTACACAATAAAATACAATACACACCAGAAAACACTTACTATGCTCTATAATGTGATATTTTTAAAAGTTTTGTTTAATTCTACAAAAGGCTTTCAGCGATTGTGTTCATTGCATCTGAAGGAAATTCAAGTGTATTATGCAGCAGTGTCTGGTCAGTCAAAGCAAGTTCTGGGGACAGGATTTGAGCGTTTTCATGGTCAGTAGTAATTAATATGGCTCTTTTAGGCTCTTTATTTTGCACGTTACAGTGTCTACTTGCAGGATTTTAATGATTAAATGATTTTTAACCAGTTGTGAAATGAAATAATCCTCATGCATTAGAACTCAGAAAATATTTAAGTAAGACTTTTCACCAAATCTTTTGTCGTTCTTCAAAGTATCTGATTATGCTCTAAACTTTCAAACAAGAAGTGTTTTGTCTACATCCCATCTCTACTTTCTTCCATCTTGACTTTTTTCTTCATTGGCAGGACCCTGATCTTCACAATTAATGTGAAGGAGGGAGTTTTATAGATTTGATATAAATGAATTGAGTCAGGCACCTTAGAAATTGCTTCTCCAGGCAGTAAGAATTCAATTTCTTACATTCTTGGAAAGTACCAACAGAAAGAGACCAAGGAAAACTCTTTTCTGATGGAGGTTTTTTCCTCCCTAAAAACGTTTTTATTTTATTCAAATGTTTTTATGAATCGTCTTAACCTTTGGTAACATGATTTCTTGGAGGAAAATACCAATGCATATAATTATATTAAATTTATGTAAAATATATTACATAATTTGGTCTGTGAAATAACACAAGGGATAGATAGGGCTATGAATCAAGGACTAATCATTCTATCAATACTTATTAAGTAAGTATACAGTATAGTCAGAACCCAGTTTATGGAGTCAGGCTGCCTCAGTTTGAATTCTGCTTGCAAGCTGTATGATGTTGGGCAATTTACATAGTCTTTTTTTTTTTTTTTGCTTGTTTCCTCATGTATAAAGAAGGATAAAACATGACCAACCTTATTCTAGTTATTACTACTGCATCGCAAACCACCACAAAACGTAGTGGCTTTGGCAATACGACACTAGTCATTTGGGTCATGAATCTTCAATTTGGGGATGGGCACCTGGCAGAGAAAGCGCGTCTCTGCTCCACTGCGTCGGCTCGGTGGGATGACAAATATCTGAAGCCATGTGCACTTCCGTCAGCTGATGGTTGATGCTGGCTGTCAGCTGAGATTCGACCTGGGTGCTATTGGTTGGAACATCTCTACGTGGTCTTCCCACGTTGCCTGACCTCCTTTACACTGTGGTGGCTGGATCCACGGTGAGCATCCCAAAGGAGGAAAAATCCATGTGGATGTGGTATTGCCTATCCGTAGAAGTCAAGCCATCCCTTATGCCATATTCTTTAATTGAGTCCTTCCCAAATGCTCAAACAAGGTCAAGGGGAAGGGAATAGAATCCGTCTCTTGATGAGGGATGGCAAGGTTCTGAAGAACGTAGGAGACCAGAGATATGGTTGTGGTCATTTTGGGAAAACACAATCTTTGACATGCTTGATGTGGTTTTTGTGAGTCAGTTCATAAATAAAATGTTTAGCGCATATGAAGCAGTAAGCACATGTGCTGTTGTTATTGCAGAGCATGTAACATGTGCTAAGGGGATTGTATAAGTTCTTTGGTCAGAAAGAGAATTCTGCAGTTATCAGTTGTCCCTAATTTCGGCACAAGGAAGCCGAGGGCTAGAGGCTAACTTGCCCGGCCATCCAGTGAAAGAACTGAGGTCATGGGACCACAGTTGTGAGTGCTTGTTATTTCAGGTCAGACTCTGGAAACTTACAGAGCTGGCAATCATGGAAATAGACCTCTAAATAATTGATTAAGGCAAGAAATGAATGCTCTGTCTCTAGAGAGCTTTGGAATCAAAGATAGACCTGATTGTAGAAGAAATAGCCCTTTTCTCTATTGTAGTGTACTTGTGTTCAGTTGCAAAATTGGTTTTTCTGCTTTTATTTTGTGGTTGATAGGATTAGATGAAATTCTGCCCAAACTGCTAATACCACTTATTTTGCCACATAATGCATACAAGGCAGTAGTTTTGTTAAAAGTCATAATATTTTTTTAAATATCCCGAATGTATGAAGGCTTGCCAGTCTCATATACAAATATTTATAACTGTACGAGGAGACTGTACCTGAAGAAGTGAGCAGATGAGAAGTACATGGTGCAGTCCAGGTCATCAGGTGGCAGGAGGGAGCTGGGATGTGGTGGGGAGTGGCCCTTGTTCATTTCAGAAACCTCTACCTCCCACCCCAGGGCCCAGCAAGCCCCAGCCCAAGCCCACTCCCACAGGCTGAGGTGCTGACGTGAGACTGCAGGAGGGAGCCTCGCTACCTTGGACCGGTTCTTTGCAAATAAACTTTCTCTTCTTAATGACGCCTCTGTGATCATCATTATGTTGGCACAGCCTGGCCAGTGCTCTCCCTAGAAAAAGCCCATTTCCATTGGTCTTGGCTAAGCTAATGCTTATTGAGTCGTCCTCCTGGAAACTTGGGGGCAAAACAGGGTCTGTCTGCTGGCTCCCAAAGGCAGATTTGACATTTTCTCCATGTAAAATTTCAGCGGTTACAGTTACTAAAACTTCAGGTCCGGATGAGACTGAGGGGCTGCAGGCGAAGTGTGACTTACTTGCTGGGCATAGGCTCTAATGGTGGGTGGTTAAAATGAATAGGTTTTAATCAGGGAGGACTCGTTGGGTTGGGGCCAGGGAGAGAAACGGTGGTCCCCTCTACAGTCTGCCGTACCTGAGGTCCTATCTTTCTTTCTGGCTGTAAGGGAAACAGCACTACTTCCTTCAGGTAGAGGAACAAAGGAGAAAATTCACGAAACGTGCTCACTGTGCCAGGAATGCGGCAGGTGTCCAGTACAGGTTACCTAGAGGCAGCCACAGTGGCAGCAGCATCAGACTTGCATAGAGCATTTTGGCTAGGGGAAATATGAAAGAAGCTAACGTGGGAAAAGTAAATGTGATGTGTAATCTAACACCGGCTAGACTGTAAGGGAAATATTTTCAGTGGGCATTGGTGAAAAGTAAAATATTTAAGGTAGAACCAGGACAACGTCATAAAACTCAAGATATTGTCATATGGTTTTACTAATAAACTGTTATATGACTTGGCAATGGTTTGTGAGACTTCCCTGTAAAACATCCCTTGTGTTGTAAAGTCAATTGTATATATCTTGATAGGATGATGTTGCCCGGCATTTCTGCAAAATTAATAATATTGATATGGGGGACACTGATGCTCGCCTAGACAATAGCAACTTCTCCTTCATCTGGGTAAGAGTCCTATTTTTGTCCTGGTTTCGACCTTTTATCCATGTGGTTCAGGTAGCCTATAACCATCTGGGCTATAATGGTGGTTCTGTTCTTGTTGCCAATGATTGGTTCAGGGTGGAAAATGAAGAAGGCGTCTAGTAAAAAGTTCCTAGCTCTTGGAAATAGCTACATTCTGCCTCTGGAGATTGCTTTATGAAGTTGTGATGCCGGGATCTACTGCAGCTGTATTGTGGACATGAGGGTGAGATTAGCCATAATTTTATTATTATTTTCATTGGCTTAGTTTTGCCTGGGGAGAGATGCAGTCCATCATCTCTCCATTTTTTATACTAGATGAATGTATCTTGCTGCTGTTTTTGCACATTCTGCCTGTGTTAAACCCTACTTCTTACTTCTGCTCCATAATAGTGTCGATTGCAATCCCAGAGTCTCTTTGCCCTCCTGGGCTGACTGGGTCCCACTTTCCTGGCAGTCCTCTTATAGCATATTTCAGAATGTGGCTTTTCCCCATTTCCTATGTCTGTTCAATCTCATATGCTTTTCTTCCAGAAATTTGTAAAGGTCTGTCTTCATTGGTGTCCTCTGTTCCATTTTCTCTTCTTTTTGTGGTTGTGAGTTTATTCTTTTTTATATATTTATGCATTGGAAGGTGCACAGGCTAATGCTTGGGCTTAGTGGATAAGCTTGGTTGTTTCTTTTGTAAATTGCTCATTATAGTTCCATTATTTATGTTTTAATATTACTCCTTTCGAGGATTAAACAGTGAGAAGTCAGCTGAAACAGCAGTTCAGCTAAAGTGGAGATGCTAGGATCAAACCTGGGACCTCATACCTGCAAAGCATGTGTTCTACCACTGAGCTACATCCCCACTGCTCATTATATTTCATTCCTATTTATATTGGAGTTGTCATCGATTTGCAAGACCTATTTGTATACTAAGATATCAATCCTTTTTTCCATGTATAGCCAATATTTTTTCCTACTTTATTGCTTTTGAGAATTGTTAGTGTGTTTCTTGACATATGGAAGACTTTACTGTAGTGTAGTAAAACTTATCCGTCTTCTTTGTGGTTTCTTTCTTTGTTTTTATTCTTAGAAGGACTTTTTCTCCCCAATATCAGATGTATATTTCCCATTACATTTTTGATCCTCCCTTCCTCCCTTTCTTTTTAAATTTAACTGGTAGCATTTTCGGTTCATGGCACACCGTGGTCACTGGTCCATGCAGAGCCCTTGCTTTTTACTTTCTCTTTTCCCTGTTCTCTTCTTCCCTCAGTGGCGTTTCTCTCTCCAACCATATACATCTGTAGTGCATATAGTGTGTGTTCTTCATTTTAGAAAACCATTCACCAGTTTTTATCCATCTGGAGTTAGAGATTAAAACATTTAAAAAACAAAACCAAACCACTCAGTTTTCTTACTACCACTCTCTAATTATTCAAACTGCCTTCTTCACCAAATGTCAGGTTCCAGGTTTTCTAACCTGTTCTGTTTCTCTGTCTGTTTTGGTGCTAGGATCACACTGCCTTAATGATTATCTAATTTAAAAACATTTGAATATGTAGAAATGAAAATCACATGTAATGCTATTCCTATATCATTTAATTCTTCACTTTTTATTCATACGATAGACAAGGGGGCCATTCTTTAGTAACTAGCAGCACATTTATATATGTTAATGTAGTAAATTGCTGTCCCTGTCATCTAAGCCAGTCATGTGTTACGATTTTCAGACTATGAAAACCATCACGACTGTAGGAGCAGGAACACATTTAAGAGTACTGCCCAGGACTAATTCAAAAGGAAACATGCCTCAGTGAACTCTGGCTTAGAGTTACTGAAGATGTTGACTGTGATTAACATTCTCATAACCTTAAATCACACTCTATCAAATTCTAAGCAAGTAATTTCAAATGTCATTTTGTGGATTGATAAAGTAGGAGCCAGGAATGAAATCCGGTTCTGACCTTCTTTTTATCCATGCCAAGCAAACTTTTCTTTCTGGAATTGATATTTATCAGCAGCTTTCATCTTTCCTGTGTGTTTATCGTGGGGTTGTGGTTTATATATGGTTCTTATTCCATGGAGCATATGGAAATTGGTGGTGAGAATCAAATTTGCTGCTTTTGGACAAAAAATAGTGCCTCGTTCCATGAAGCAGCCCTAGACAGTGGTTCTAGGTGCTTGATGTGGGGGAGGAGACGGAGGGAGGAGGGTAGCAAAGGCTTTCTATGCTTCCCAGGGCAAAACAAAAAGGGAAAAGTGGCAACTGATGAGCACCTGAAGAATTAAATGTAGTAATTCAGAAAAACTAAAACTCTAGCATTTTGTTGCAGCAAAACAGGAAAAAAACAAAACAAAACAAAAACCCACAACTGCTTTCCTTTACGATGTGAGAATTTTAATTTCTACCAATAATTGGTAACGTAATAATTGAGGGGGCTTGGTTTGGAGGAGGACTTGGGACACTTTAGGTAATTTCAGATCAGATCAGTCACTCAGTCGTGTCCGACTCTTTGCGACCCCATGAACTGCAGCACGCCAGGCCTCCCTGTCCATCACCAACTCCCGGAGGTCACTCAGACTCACATCCATCGAGTCAGTGATGCCATCCAGCCATCTCATCCTCTGTCGTCCCCTTCTCCCCCTGCCCCTAATCCCTCCCAGCATCAGAGTCTTCTCCAATGAGTCAACTCTTCGCATGAGGTGGCCAAAATACTGGAGTTTCAGCTTTAGCATCATTCCTTCCAAAGAAATCCCAGGGCTGATCTCCTTCAGAATGGACTGGTTGGATCTTCTTGCAGTCCAAGGGACTCTCAAGAGTCTTCTCCAACACCACAGTTCAAAAGCACCAATTCTTCGGCACTCAGCCTTCTTCACAGTCCAGCTCTCACATGGTCACATGGTCACATACATGACCACAGGAAAGACCATAGCCTTGACTAGGCAAACCTTTGTTGGCAAAGTAATGTCTCTGCTTTTGAATACGCTATCTAGGTTGGTCACAACTTTCCTTCCAAGGAGTAAGCGTCTTTTAATTTCATGGCTGCAGTCACCATCTGCAGTGATTTTGGAGGCCAGAAAAATAAATTCTGATACTGTTTTCACTGTTTCTCCATCTATTTCCCATGTAGTGATGGGACCAGATGCCATGATCTTCGTTTTCTGAATGTTCAGCTTTAAGCCAACCTTTTCACTCTCCACTTTCACTCTCATTAAGAGGCTTTTTAGCCCCTCTTCACTTTCTGCCATAAGGGTGGTGTCATCTGCATATCTGAGGTTATTGATATTTCTCCCAGCAATCTTGATTCCAACTTGTGTTTCTTCCTTAGGTAATTAGAATTACCTAATTCTTTCTTAGGTAATTTAGGTAATTATTTAGTTCAGGGAACCTTCTCACTAATAGATGCTTATAATCTTTCTGGATTCTGTGTACATTATAATTGATTTACTAAAAGCCACATAGTTTGAAAATAATAGCTAATCGCAGTAATTGCATGGCACATTTTACAATGCTGAATATGAGAGGATTTTTAGAAAAGGGAGGTTGAACCCAGAGAGGTCAAGTGCATTGTGTCAGCTTACTCAGTAGCCTAGGAGTGGAACTGGGTTTGCATATCAGACCTTTATCAACGCCCAGTGTGGGTTCTGCCATGTAGGAAATGCAGACTGCTTTCTCTAAGGATCACCTGGCTATCTGGAGCACTGGGTGGAGACTGAGGATTAGCTAAGGTCACTTTCAACCAGTGTGTGCTCACTGCAAAACAGTTGAGTTCATTGGATTAGAGATAATGAAGGGGAAGTTAGATACACATTTTTCACTTGCTTTTCCTGAGTTAATTTTCTGAGTGAATGAAAAATTCATTTAGTAAAATAAGTACAAAATTTTCATATATCGGAAACCACCAGTGGCTCTAAATTGTGTTGCTTTTTGTTTGCTAAGTCATGTCTGACTCTGCAACCCCATGAACTGCAGCACTCCAGGCTTCCCTGACCTCCACTATCTCCCGGAGTTTGCTCAAACTCATGTTCATTGAGTCAGTGATGCCATTCAACCATCTCATCATCTGTTGCCCCCTTCTCCTCCTGCCCTCAATCTTTTCTGATATCAGGGTCTTTTCCAATGAGTCAGCTCTTCGCATCAGGTAGCCAAAGTGTTGGAGCTTCAGCTTCAGCACCAGTCACAAGCAGTGAATTACTTACTCGACAACTTCACAGAAGGGCTTCCCTGGTGGCTCAGATGGTAAAGAATTTGCCTGCATGCAGGAGACCCGGGTTTGATCACTGGCTTAGGAAGATCCCCTGGAGAAGGGAAGGGCTACCCACTCCAGTATTCTTGCCTGGAGAATTCCCTGGACAAAGGAACCTGGTGGGCTACAGTCCATGGGGTCACAAAGAGTCAGGCACGACTGAGCAACTTTCACTTTTTCACTTTCAACTTCACAGAATTCTATTCTGTAAAGGCAAATGAACTTTGTAATAAGAGTAGGCACTAATAGGGCATATTTTTTATCTTTTTTTCATCTTACTGGGATTAATTTATTCCTCCCCCCTGGGTTAACATGATTTTACATAAAATCATTTCCATATGTATTATTTTTTGTTTTTTTTTATGTGAATTTTAAATTACAATATGAGTTGTTTTTTTTTTCCCCCAGCCATCCTTTTTTTCATCTTGCTGTAAATTTTCTACACACAGTTAGAGAATATAGTCCTAATATATTCACAAATAGGGAATATATTCCAGGTGTAATATCTACCTATGCTATATTTTCAAATGCGTATCATCTTTTCTGTTCATTTGATAGAATGACAACCGCTACCCCTTTCCCAGTTTTCTAAAAAGGCCTGATTGTTGTACTATTGGACTTTTAAAATAAACTGCCCAGTACATTATGTGACTCCCATAAGTCTACCAGATGGATCCCAATGATACTGAGTCATATTGTTCAGCCTTCTGAACACACATATTGTTAACATTATCTGCCAGCGTTTTAAAAACTCATTTGCAAATATTCTACCTGTTAATGATTCAGAGATTTGGGAGTGTATCTTCCAGTTTTCTTACTTCTTAGAATCCATTTTAATCCATGTCTATTAACGCCAATCAAATATTGAAAAAAGAGCTTGAAGGCTGCCAAGAAGACAACATGACTTTAACATACAAAGAGTTTTAAGCATGTATATAAGAGGGAGTTTTTCCATAGATCGTATTTTTAAAACATATATAAAGTCTTCATTTTGTACCTTTCATAGTGCCTTTTGAAATGATTTCTGAATAATCAAAACATTTTGTTATTGAAGCATAATATATCAGATTTAATATAAAACTCAGATTTAATTGAGGAATGAGATGTCCTGAGAGTGCCTGTAGCTTGACTGAGATATACTTGGTAGAAACTTTTCCAGGCACTGCCTGCAGTTGCAGCCGGAATTTAGTAATTTAGTTTTATTTTGGGGTAGCTCATTTGCATCCTCAGCAGTCCTGTTGCCCTTTCCCTTCATCTCTCCTCCCTTCCTCTCTTCTTTTCTCTGAGTCTGATTCTTGCACCAAGTGTGCGGTGCATTTGCTGTGCCCTGACTTGGGGTTTTGAGGCTGACCGCCAAGGCTCCCTGAGACCCAGAGTGAGACACATGTTCCGTGGGTCTGACAGCCACTCCTCACGTCGGAGTTTATTTTCCTTCAGTCTCTATTCCTTCTGAAATATCACTGGAAAGAAAAAAAAAGACACAAAGCATCTGATCTTGCTTTTCACTTCCTTTTCTATTTGCAGCCACCTGTTCTTATTTTCTAATTAATCCCAACACAGTGACAAGAGCCAAGATTCTCAGGGTTCTGTAAAACGCAGAATAAAAGAAAAACCACATCTACTAGACTGTTGCCCTAAGGGAGACTCGACATCATTTTTGAGGAAGGCGACTCTCTTATTTCTTTGTCCGATTTGTAGAGGAAGCAATGGTGACTTGCCTTCTCACTCTTCTGCTTCAAAAACGAATCAGAGGTTTCTGTGTATATTGTGTGATAAAGGGGAGGCTTGTTCCTGAGAGCTCAGAAAGGCCCAAAGGTGGACTTCGAACCCCATGCTTCTAGGCCAGGGCCTCTGCACAGGCTGGTGGCCTCCAGCACCTGCATGTAAACTGATTCAGTAGAGCCTGGTGTGTGCAGGGCTCAGGGGGTTGATAAACACCTGGAGAGTCTTCATGGCAGACGCTTGGCCAATAGGAGTAAAATCACCCGGCAACATCCCATGGGCCTTTCCGCATTGCCTTGCTCTGAAAAGTATTTGAAACCAAGCAGAGGGTGCTGAGAACTGACACAAAGGGGCCTGTAAGGATGGGAAAGGAGGAGAAAAAGGAGAAAAACTGGCTAGTAGGAAATGAGAGAGAAGAACTTGCTGTAAAATTTCCAAAGCGGCAATTGACCGGGTTAGATGTGGCTAGGAAATTGGAGCAGCCTTTCTGATATTCTCATGCCAGGGTGCTTTCTGCATGGAGGCTGGTGCCAGAAGGGTATCTCCCAGGCGCTTTCCTCCTGAGCTGGACTTTTATCACAGTGAAGCAGCAAAAGGTAGCAAAGGCGGCCAAGAGCAGGGAATGAATGGAGCAGAGAGAAGGGAGGAGACAGAACAGGTTGGAGAACGGAATCTGGGCGCCCAGGGTGGCAGTCCCTCACTGAGCAGATCCTGAGTGTCTGCTGTGGACCAGGGCTGGGCTCTGGGCTCAGGACAGATGGGGTCGTGTCCTGGGGGCTGATGGTCTAGTGAGGAGGGACAGACCAGCAGCACAGGTCAGGCCACTGTCGGCAGACGGGTGGCCAGTTCAATCCTGATGGCTATTCATTCACTCATTCCCTCTTGATGGGAGACTTCCTAAGAGCTACTCCATAAGGAAGTAGCTTTTATTCTCTGGGCTGAGGTCAGAACGCTAGTGGGGCATTGCTGCATGGGGTCAGGTGCCCCTTTGGAGTGGGCAGAATGGCACGACAGCTGGAGGAAGATTACTTCCACACTGTGCCCCAGCTCCTGTGCATGTTCTTCCATTAGGAATTCATAGATAACATCTGTCTGCTTTTCACTGCTTCCGGCATCTCTCGGCTTATATGGGAGCCAGAAGGACCCGGGGGCCATGGCACTGTTTCAGGGGATGGGGACCCCAAGCCTGTAGCTTCCGCTTCCTGTGGCTGGAAGACAGTCTCACAGAACTCCTTTTCTGTTGAGATGAAAAGCATTCACATTCATCAAAAAACATTTCTCAGTCCATAGCTTCTTTTTGTCATTGGGTTGTGCATGAGGAGATCTGTGAAATATTTTAATCTGACAGTGGAATCGTCTTCAAAAAGGTGGGAAACTGCTCCTTCAAGGAGAGTAAGAAAGATCTTACTTCATGTTAGAGCACAGTGCGCCTCTGCTTATCCTTCTCAGGCTCCTGCTGTATACGCCTATCCGCACCCCCCTGCCCCCACCCCTGGACAAAGAATTACTACTGAGAGATTATTTAGGTAAAATATTAAAATTTAATCTTGCACTGATGACTTGTCACAGCTGGGAATCTGATTCCTTCTTTAGCAGAAAATGGTGATTGTGAGGATTATGCTGTTCATCTTTAAGGAGAACAGTACAAGAGGATTTTTGTCTGTTTTTTGAGGATGCCTCTGAAGGCACTCAGAGGGCGAGGATCAGCTCCTTCCTGCCTCCTTTCCTCTCTCCTTCCTTCCTCCTCTGCCTCCCTCTCCCCTTTCCATCTTGAGTAAAAAAGGAGAGTGTGAGCCTAGTTTTGACCAGGAACTCAGAACCTTTCGTTAAATATTTACAAGAGCTGGTAATTCGGTCAAGTAATTCTCATCTGAATGAGGACAGGAAACTCTGGACTGTGTTTCTAGCTGCTCCAGAGCTCTCGGAAGGACAAACTATAAATGAGCTCATGCTTCCCTGGTGGCTCAGACGTAAAGAATCCGCCTGTAATGCGGGAGACCTGGGTTCGATCCCTGGGTTGGGAAGATCCCCTGGAGGAGGGCATGGCAACCCACTCCAGTATTCTTGCCTGGAGAATCCCCATGGGCAGAGGAGCCTGGCAGGCTACAGTCCATGGGGTCGGACACGAGTGAATGACTTTCTGTGATCAGAAAGCACTGTGGATGTGCTGGTGATTCTAAGTGTGTGTGATAAAATGAAACCACAGTCTTGTCTCAGAGGTTTCCCCTGACAACACTCACACACACAGCTACACATGGACACATCTACACATTCATACACACATTCATACACACATTCATACACACATTCATACACGTAAACATTCGTGTATACACCCGCACCCCATCTAGGGAGCAGGGCAGACAGCTCCATGTCTACGGACATTCCATCCCTGTCTGCAGCAACTCCAGGAGTGGCCACCAGGGGGCAGCAGAGGCCGCAGAACCCGGCCGGCCCCGCTGGAGGGGAGGTGGGGGGCGCTGAGCCTCTGTGGGTGGACCCCTGGGGTAGGGACCTGGCTCCCAGAGAGAGGAGAGTTCGAGTTCCCCCAGCATCCCCAAGTTTGTTCTGCTTCCTCTTCGGGCCTAGTATGTCACCTTTTTAAACACACGGGTCCACATGGTCCTTAGTTTTCCTGTCCCCTTCATGCCTGGCTCCCATGTTCCTGGAGTGGCCATTCGTGACCCTACCTGCTCTCCTTTCCTAGCACATCCCTGGGGTGGGGGACTGCAGGAGCCCACAGTCTGGGCCAGCTGGGGTCGTTTGGGGGCTCCAGGAGGGGAGGAGGGGCAGTGGGTGACATGGCCACTCGTGAGAAATGAGCTGATGAGAAGAGGGGCAGTGGCTGTCACAGGGTGGTCTGTCCTTCCCACCCCATGCTGTTGGAGGGACGGACATTGGGAGGATGGACATCTTTTCATTCTTGCGAAAAGTGTCATATACCCTAGTTTGGAGTCAGACTCTTGTTTCCCTGTTCCTCTGCATTGCCCTTTCTGAATCTCTCCTGCACAGACATTCTAGAGCAGCAGCTCACTGCAAGAAAGTGGGGGCTGGAGGACTTGGTTTCCTGCATCTTTGGGGTGAAAGGAGGGAAACTTGTAGCTGAATTTTGCAGAAATCCATGTGGAGATCAGGACAGCCTTTTGGGTCTCTCTGAACTCACAGCCCAGTCTTGATGGAGTTATTTGCTATCCAAGTGTTCAGAACATAAAATATCTAACACATTTCCAAGGTGGCATTTCGCAAGCATTTTTCCTGCCTCAGTTTCCTCGAGTGAAAAACGTTTTTTCCCCCGTGTGTGTGTGTGTGTGTGTGTGTGTGTGTGTGTGTGTGTGTGTATGTCTATGACAAAAAACAAAAGCCGAGCTGCCCTGATAGGGATGTCTGCAGTTTGCATATTTAGTGACCCAGTGGGGAAAGGTGACAGCTAGAGATGCTGCTTCTTATACAGCCTTTACCACCAGCTCTGTGCAATCCAGGGAAGATCACTAATTGGATTTGGCCTCAAAAATGGGAACACTGACCTTTTCCAAAATCCACCAAACTGGAACATAATAGGGTCAATGTCATAGAGGCAAATGACGCTTAGGTTGTTAGGGGGAAACAGTGTACGTTTTTATCAGAAGGGTATTCCTAAGGTCCTTAGAAGCATGGTTTTGATGGATATAAATAGGGAATTAGGACCTGTTACTAACCACCTTGCGCTTGAGGTCCTCTGATGACTTCCGGTTGGGGGAGGTGCCTGGTGGAACAGCAGGATCTGAGGGGAGGGGGCGAACCCGAGGGCTCACGGCAGCCTTCTGGAGGCCAGCCCCACGGGGGTGGGGGTGGAAGGTCTCTCCAGAAACTGCCCACAGGGATGGATGCCTGACTGTGTCGGGGGAAGAGGGAGGGGGTTACCGTTCACGGTGGAAAGATGCGGAAGACAGATTCAGTCACATCTCGATTTCATGATTTCAGCGTGTTTATATTGGGCGTTTCAAGTTTAAAGCTAATTAAATCGATTCATCATCTTTTTTGAAATACCAAAACGATTTGGTAAATGCTAAGTAGGCTAGCTGACGTTTACATCACTTAACACAAGGCGTAGGCCACCTGCAACCTGTAGGTGATTCATTAATTTCAAGTAAGTTTCACGCATGTAAGTAAATGGCAAAACTAAGGGTTTCAGTTGCGGCTCTGCCTTCTGCTGTTTGTGCCGTGGGTGTCTAGCCAGAGACTTGTCGCCAAGACCCTTGTCAAGGAGCTTTCTTCCCCTGTGTTTTCTTTTAGAATTGTATGGTTTCAGATATCTAAGTCTTTAATCCATTTTAAGTTAATTTTTGTGAGTGGTATGAGATAGGGCCTAGTTTCATTCTTTTACATGTGAATATCTGATTTTTCCAGCACCGTTTTTAAAAAATTTATGTTTTCTCAACTTTTTATTTTGTGTTGGTGCATGTTGTGACAATTTCAGGTGAACAATGAAGGGACTCAGAGATACATATACATGTACCGATTCTCCCCCAAACTCCCATCCCATCCAGGCTGCCACCTAACATTGAGCAGAGTTCCATGTGCTGTACAGTGAGAGGGTCCTTGTTGGTTATCCATTTTTAATAAAGCAGTGTGTACATGACCTTCCCAAAGTCCCTAACTATCCCTTCCCCCCAGCAACCATAAGTTCATTTTCCAAGTCTGTGAGTTTCTTTCTGTTTTGTAAGTAAGTTCATTTGTATCATTTCTTTTTAGATTCCACATATAAGGGATGTCACATGGTATCTCTCCTCTATCTGACTTACTTCACTCAGTATGACACTCCCTGGGTCCATCCATGTTTCCAACACCATTTATTGAAGAGACTGTCTTTTGTCTCTTGAGTATTCTTTACTCCACTGTCGAGTGTTAGTTGACCGTACATGCATGGGTTTATTTCTCGGCTCTCCCTAATGTTCCATTGGTCTGTGTGTTTGTTTTTATGCCAGCATCACATGTTTTGATTACTGTAGTGTTTATAAAATAGCTTGAAATCAGGAAATGTGACACCTTGCGCTTTATTCTTCTTTCTCAGAACTTCTTTGGCTATTTGGAGTCTTTTGTGGTTCCATATATAACTTCTTGTTTTGCTTTTCCTCACTTAATGCTCTGAGTGGCTCTTACCCTCATCTTCATCCTTCTCTTTCTCTGTTTGAGCTCGTTGCACCTCTTTTTGTCCCGCATGCTCTGCCATAGGTAGAAATTCCTGACCCAGAGCAAAGTGGTGATGAGGGCAGTTAAGGTTAAACCTGCCTTGCAAATTCCCAAAGGGATCCCCCAGACACAGAATCTCACAGACTGCCTCTGACTTCTTAATCAATTTTTCTTCATAATGGATGAGCGAGGGGAAGACGATTTAGCTTGGATGTTAGGTCACAGCTAAATTCGGAGTAGATTTTCTTTTCCTTCTCTGTCTCTTGTTAAGAACTCATCCTGCTCTTACCCTTAGAGCCGTCCGTCCTCCACCCAAAGAGGGAAAAGTGACTTCACGCAAGGATCATTTGTGAATTCACGCAGATCTGGCTTGGCCGAGATACTCTTCCTGGGGGCACCCCTGGGTCTTTGGTACTTCGTTGTTGCCCACGCACTTACGCTGTTTGGTGGTCTCAGCCGATCTCTCTGAGGGCCAGCTGGGACCTGCCGCCGGTGTACGTCTTCTTGCTTTCACTTTAGCCTTGCTGTTGCGTGGAAGTCATCACTTCTTTGTTCTAGTGATAGAGCCTCCCTGAGTCGTAAGCTGGGCACATGGCTATCTGGTTGGTGACTGTATTTGTGGTCTTCTGTGTGGGAAGTGTGGCCACGTGGCTCCATTGCCCCCAGTAAAATGTGAGCATAGTGATGTTCGCAGGGTCCACCACAGTTCCTCCAAAGAAAATGCCCTGCTCTTCCTTTTCTCTTTGGCTTCCTGCCAGCCCCAGAGGGGATCTGCATTAATAAGCTCCACTCATGCAATACTTTGGCCACTTGATGCCAAGAGCCGACTCATTGGAAAAGACCCTGATGCTGGGAAAGATTGAAGGGAGGAGGAAAAGGCGGTGACTGAGGATAAGATGGTTGCATGGCATCACTGACTCAATGGACATGAGTTTGAGCAAGCTCCAGGAGATAGTGAAGAAGAGGCGAGCCTGGCATGCTGCAGTCCATGGGGTCGCAGATACTGGGACAGGACTGAGTGGCTGAATAACAACAACATGCAGCTGAGGGCGATGCAGTCAGAAGCAACAGAGCAGTGAGGTGGAAGGAGGCAGGCTCTTGCAAGAGCCTGGAGAAGCAGAACCACCGGAGGATGCTGGGAGGATGGGAGTAGAAATTGGGTGCCTTATTGGGGCAGACCCGTGGAGATTCTGCTGGAAAGGGAGACAGGGAGACAAGAGTTAAGTACTCAGTCATGCCCAACTCTTTGCAACCCCATGGATTGTAGCCCACTGGGCTCCTCCATCCATGGGATTCTCCAGGCAAGAATACTGGAGTGGCTTGCATTTCCTTCTCCAGGGAATCTTCCCCGCCCAGGTTTTAAACCCAGGTCTCCTGCATTGCAGGCGGATTCTTTACTGGTAGAGCCACTGGGGTAGCCTCTGTGCAGGGCTCCTCGCAACTAATGTGGTGGGCCCCTCTAGAGATCTTATTTATTAGCCTCTTTTTTTCTACTAGCCCCGGCCTGTTTAACCCCTGCCTACACCCCCAATTAACCTTGTGCTTTCCCCTCCCTTTCTGTTCTTGGCCAGGTGAGAAGCCTGGAAGTGAGCCTGAAGAGGCAAAGCTGCAGACCACCAGCAGGCAGATCGTGCAGAATGCCATCCTGCGGGCCGTGCAGCAGGTCTCCCGGGAGAGCCAGAGCCGGAGGAGGGACGCCAGGGCTGGCGACCCTGCCCGGGGCAGCCTCTGGCCGGGCGCAGGGGAATCGACCAAGAAGCACGAGAAGTAATACGTGGACGGGGCTCTTATCACGTGCTTGGTTTCCGGCCCTTTTTTCAGTGTAGGATGTGCCACCAGAAACGTTGCCAGTAAAGCAAACCGAAGAGTTATTCACACCTAGTAGGAGGACAAATTTGAGCGAGCCCTGGCCGAGGGGCTCTGTCCTGGAGAGTGCATCAGACAGCTGTTTCTATTAATGCAGTGCCTCTGAAATAGGCAGGCAGACAAGACACTGCCATCACAGGTGTAGTTTTGCAGCACAATTCATTTCTAAAGTTCTTTTAAAAAAATGACTCTGTCTTGTTTGCTTATTTGGCCTTGTATGCATTCTTCCTGTAACTTAACTCACCAGTTCTTTCTGCTGAAGCACCGAGTGCCCTACTGTGGTCTTTACAATATTTAAACAAGGCTTGCTGGAAAGGGGAGGGAAGGGCATTGCAGTCCTCCTCAAATATGGAACTGAAGGCTTTAATAAAGTGGGTTCAGGCCCAAGATCATATTAAGAAAAGGTAAATTCTAAGTCCCTCAGGATCTTACAGAGGCATGTATTTATATTATTTTGTAAAAAAAAAAAAAAAAAAGGAAGAATTTAGATTTTCAAGGACTCAGGCTCAATTCTCTCAATTGTTTGATAGTTGATATTTTCTCCTTGTGCAGAAAGCCTTGCGAAATATTACAGATTTCTTTTTCTATTTCACAGTGAAAGTAAGACAGGTGAACCTGAGTGCACAAGTGAAGAACAGCTGGAATCGTAGATTCCATCCTGAGATGCCCTGGGGTCTGATTATGGGATGCGGGGTCCTTGGAAGGAGCTCTGAGGCCTTATAAATGCCGTGTGGCCATCAGATTATGCATATACACTAGTAATTTGCAAAGAGGAACTTTTCTTCTCCCATCCACAAATTAGATTTTTGTTTTTTTGAGATGATGACTATTATACCCATCTGGAACGAATGACATGTAAAATGGGAAAAATCATCTTCTCAACTCTCTGAAATGTGAAAATACAGTGAGGTCAACAAAGTGACCGTGTTGTGAATGCAGTCGTGGGAGTGTATGTGTGCAAATGGATAAAGCCACCTGTGTTGCCACAGAATGAGTTCTGCTCCCCTCCCACGTGGGGGCCGTACAGCCCTCTGTGTCCCTGCTGTCCTCTTTCCTGGGCTCCCCAACAGTTACTGAGCTGGTGCTTCCAAGAACAGAGGAAGAGTCTGACCTTTGTTAGAAACTTTTGGGCTTCCGAGTGTCAGTGTCTGCATCTGATGGTTTTTTAAAAAGCAAAGTACCAGCGAATGAAGTGTGACTGATATTGACAGACTTCTAAAATCCCACTATTTACACTTTACAGAATGGATACTGTTGAGAAATGAATGAGAACAATGTCTCATCAGTTCTGTTAGACACTCTTACACCATGTGGAATGTGATGGAATAAATTTACAGGGAGAATGATTAGGGAGGGAGCAGAGGGGTGAACCTTCAAATGTGGTTTATTCGTAATTTTCTATAATACTCATGATAGTTGAAGAACGAGTTTAAGTCGAAGTTATATAATGGATGGACTATAATTGTACAACCTAGATAATAGGAATGAAGGTATTAAGGGAACTGAGTCAGGAGTGTCCACGACTGAAAAAATAAATCCAATGCTTGTATTTTGCAAATGATCCAGCCCTCTGTCTACTGAGATGTCTGGATATAACCAGCCTTGGGTTTAGCTGCCAGATGGCAGAAACCCATAAACATGCTCTCTTTCCTCTCTGGTGTGTCTGTGCTAATACTCTGGGGGACCTTGGAGAATCTCTGATTAACCTCTGTATCTAAATGTTATTTATAAATAAAATATACCCAGCTTTGAAACACGTTGTCATTTTAAGCCAAGTTTTCTTCACCCTACTGTTTGGCTCCTTTCATATGGGTCCACGAGGCATCCCAAGGCTGTTTTCCAAACCTCTAGATTCTGGGATCCTGAAAGCATTTCTTAATGGGCTGTCACTGACCCTGTCTGAACACAGCTGTGGGATGCGGGTTCCTGAGGTGTGAGCAGAAAAGCTTGTGTGTACTAAGAAGTGGCCTTTTGATCTCAGGAAGTGAGGGTAAGTATGTTTGGAAGCCAGGTATCTTTCATGGTCTTTCTGAGATGGAAAGTCTATAGCAAGGAACAGAGATACTGATATGTTCTTGAAGGCAAAAAGAAAGTTTATCTTTCGCAGCACTCGACAGGTAGGTGCCTCATTAGTAGAATCCTAAGGAAATGGCAACAACTCCAGTATTCTTGCCTGGAGAGTCCCATGGACAGAGGACCATGGTGGACTACGGTCCATGGGGTCGCAAAGAGTTGGACACAACTGAGTGGCTGAACGCACAAGAAAACTCAGCCATAAAAATAAATGCATCTGATAAACTCCTCCTTGTATCTGTCTCACTATAAAGTTATGAGGTTTTAAAGGAGCCAACAGAACTTCATTTAGAGGTGGCCTTCCCCCTGATTGTGCTCGCAAGCCAGCACAAAGCTTTTGGTCCTAGGAATTGGTTGTGTATGTGTGCTCAGGCATGTCTGACTCTCTGTGACCCCATGGACTGCAGCCCGCCAGGCTCCTCTGTCCATGGGATTTTCCAGGGAAGAACACTGGAATTAGTGGGGGCATGTATTTCATGCCCTTTACCTTCCTGGCTTAATAGATAGTAAAACACACACGGACCTCCCAACTCTGTTTTCAGCTCTTTGTCTTGGGCTCTGCCTGTCCCTGTCCCTGGAGAGAAATTCTTTTTGCCGCTTTGTTTTTCTGCAGTCACCCACCTACCATGAACAGTATTGTAAAGAGAACTTACTGTTTCATCTTTGTTTCTCTTTTTTCTCTTTTAACTGCTTTAGTCTCCATTTATGGCATGGTTTCTGGTTACGAGTAAATGAATCAGCCATTTAAAAATAATCTTTGAAACTGCTCCACTTTGACTATTTTCAGAGTTTAAGGTCTATAAAAAATTACTATTAAAAATTACAAAAAAGAAAGGAATTTTACATTTATCCACAGTAACAACTATTCTAACTAAAAAGTAGCAGAGAATGAAATCCCTGAAAAATCTGGTAACTAGTTTAGCAACTCTAGGACCCAAACTGGTGTAAAAACTAAATATCCCAGTTTGAGTAATTCTTCAGTTTATGTAAAGAGAAAGTAGAAAATACAATCATATTGTTGGCTCTCTTGAGTGTGAGAAAGTTTTCTGAAATATGTGACTACACGTTAACGCACGTGTGTCATCACAACTTCACAATCAAGTTGTAGCCAGGAAGATTTTATTCTCCTTTTGCAGAGAAAGTCGCACTGAATCTCAGAGAGGGTACGTATGAAAAGTGAGTAGCTGTTGGAAATAAGAACACATACATCGCGCTTCCCAGGTGGCTCAGTGGTAAAGAATCCGCCTGTCAATGCTGGAATCCCAGGAGATGGGGTTTGAGCTCTGTGTTGGGACAATTTCCTGGAAGAGGAAATGGCAACCTGCTCTGGTATTCTTTATTTTTTTTTCTAGGTAAGAATACTGGGGTGGGTTGCCATTTCCTTCTCTAGGGGATATTCCCAACCCAGGGATTGAACCCTGTCTCCTACGTCTCCTGCATTGGCAGGAAGATTCTTCACTACTGGGAAGCCCCGTGCCTAATCCCCACTTCAGTATTCGGGAGAGTCCCATTGACAAAGGAGCCTGGTGGGCTATAATCCATAGGGTCACGGAAGAGTTGGACACCACTGACCACACACCTACATCCGTCACTGTTCTTTGTGGGTGTGTGCATTAGCTGGGGACCTTAAGAATATAAATTCCAGGGATACTTATGTTAAGATGGACTAATCAAACTGCCTTAAACCATAAGAAATGTAAGACATAGTAAACACCCAGCAAAAACCATCATCAGGAGTAAAAGAATGCCATCACCCATGAAAAGTGGCAGCAAAGAAAAGAAACAGGAGACCCCAGAGGGAGCAAAACAGAAAATGGCAGCAGAGCATGGGAAGCGACTCCTTTCCCTTCTGCTCCTCAGAAGCCACAGAATCCTGACCCCCATGTGGAGAAAGGCGGATGAGGAGGTGTTGTGATTGTCTTCTGGCTCCAGTGTAGGGTAGAAATAGGTGAAACAGGAAACAGGACTCCTTTCAGAGAAATGACAACCTGGTCTGACAGAAATGAAAACAGGGAGACAGAAAGGAAACAAAATACATGTTTCGAAATCTCATCATTTTCTAGGGAAATGGATACATATATTCAACAGCGATATTTCCAAGAATCAAAGAAAAATTCTTGAAAATCCTAGGCTGAGAGCTAGTCCTTTACAGAGGTAGAACTTCTAGCTGGTGTCAGACTCCTTCAGAGCAGTGTGTGACATTCTAAGGTAAAAGAGAACGGCTCTGGAGAAGCTCTGAAGGATGGAAAGTGTGAAGCAAGGATGTTATTCCCAGCCAAGATGTCACTCAAGGACAAAGGCTATCATAAAAAAAATGGTCAAGAGCCCTTCTTTGAAAACCTACTTGGCTGGAAACTTCAGCCAACTAAAAAGATAAATAATCTAGGTTGTTGACCATAAAGAAAGCTGAGTGCTGAAGAATTGATGCTTTTGAACTGTGGTGCTGGAGAAGACTCTTGAGAGTCCCCCTTGGACTGCAAGAAGATCAATCCTAAAGGAAATCAGTCCTGAATATTCATTGGAAGGACTGATGCTGAAGCTGAAGCTCCAATTCTTTGGCTACCTGATTCGAAGAACTGAGTAATTGGAAAAGACCCTGCTGCTGGGAAAGATTGAAGGCAGGAGGTGAAGGGGACGACAGAGGATGAGATGGTTGGGTGGCATCACCAATCAATGGACATGAGTTTGAGCAAGCTCCGGGAGTTGGTGGTGGACAGGAAAGCCTGGTGTGCTGCAGTCCATGGGGTCACGACTGAACAACTGAACTGAGCTAAACTGAACTGAGGCTGTTGGGAAGCTGTAGTATAATGATCGGTGAGGAGCAATTCGTGCATACTAAGTCACTTAAGTCATGTTTGACTCTGCGACCGTACGGACAGTAGTCTGCCAGGCTCCTCTGACTATGGGATTCTCTAGGCAAGAATACTGGAGTGGGTTGCCATGCACCCCTCTAGGGGATCTTCCCAACCCAGGGACTGAACCTACGACTTCTGCACTGCAGGTGGATTCTTTACCACTGAGCCACTGGGGAAGCCCAGTGAGGAGCAATTCAGTTCAGTTCAGTCGCTCAGTTGTGTCTGACTCTTTGCAATCCCATGAATTGCAGCACGCCAGGCCTCCCTGTCCATTACCAACTCCCGGAGGTCACTCAGACTGACGTCCATTGAGTCAGTGATGCCATCCAGCCATCTCATCCTCTGTTTTCCCCTTCTCCTCCTGCCCCCAATCCCTCCCAGCATCAGAGTCTTCTCCAATGAGTCAACTCTTCGCATGAGGTGGCCAAAATATTGGAGTTTCAGCTTTAGCATCATTCCTTCCAAAGAAATCCCAGGGCTGATCTCCTTCAGAATGGACTGGTTGGGTCTTCTTGCAGTCCAAGGGACTCTCAAGAGTCTTCTCCAACACCACAGTTCAAAAGCATCAATTCTTCAGGCTCAGCTTTCTTCACAGTCCAACTCTCACATCCATATATGACCACTGGAAAAACCATAGCCTTGACTAGGCAAACCTTTGTTGGCAAAGTAACGTCTCTGCTTTTGAATATGCTATCTAGATTGGTCACAACTTTTCTTCCAAGGAGTAAGCGTCTTTTAATTTCATGGCTGCAGTCACTATCTGCAGTGATTTTGGAGCCCCCCAAAAAGAAAGTCTGACACTGTTTCCACTGTTTCCCCATCTATTTCCCATGAAGTGATGGGACCAGATGCCATGATCTTCGTTTTCTGAATGTTCAGCTTTAAGCCAACTTTTTCACTCTCCACTTTCACTTTCATCAAGAGGCTTTTGAGTTCCTCTTCACTTTCTGCCATAAGGGTGGTGTCATCTGCATATCTGAGGTTATTGATATTTCTCCCGGCAATCTTGATTCCAGCTTGTGTTTCTTCCAGCCCAGCGTTTCTCATGATGTACTCTGCATACAAGTTAAATAAGCAGGGTGACAATATACAGCCTTGATGTACTCCCTTTCCTATTTGGAACCAGTCTGTTGTTCCATCTCCAGTTCTAACTCTTGCTTCCTGACCTGCATTACAGGTTTCTCAAGAGGTAGGTCAGGTGGTTTGGTATTCCCATCTCTTGAAGAATTTCCCACAGTTTATTGTGATCCACACAGTCAAAGGCTTTGGCATAGTCAATAAAGCAGAAATAGATGTTTTTCTGGAACTCTCTTGCTTTTTCGATGATCCAGTGGATGTTGGCAATTTGATCTCTGGTTCCTCTGCCTTTTCTAAAACCAGCTTGAACATCTGAAAGTTCACGGTTCACATATTGCTGAAGTCTGGCTTGGAGAATTTTGAGCATTACTTTACTAGCGTGTGAGATGAGTGCAATTGTGCGGTAGTTTGAGCATTCTTTGGCATTGCCTTTCTTTGGGATTGGGATGAAAACTGACCTTTTCCAATCCTGTGGCCACTGCTGAGTTTTTCAAATTTGCTGGCATATTGAGTGCAGCAGTTTCACAGCATCATCTTTCAGGATTTGAAATAGCTCAACTGGAATTCTATCACCTCCACTAGCTTTGTTCATAGTGATGCTTTCTAAGGCCCACTTGACTTCACATTCCAGGATGTCTGGTTCTAGGTCAGTGATCATACCATTGTGATTATCTGGGTTGTAAAGATCTTTTTTGTACAGTTCTTCTGTGTATTCTTGCCGCCTCTTCTTAATATATTCTGCTCTGTTAGGTCCATGCCATTTCTGTCCTTTATCGAGCCCATCTTTGCATGAAATGTCCCCTTGGTATCTCTAATTTTCTTGAAGAGATCTCTAGTCTTTCCCATTCTGTTGTTTTCCTCTATTTCTTTGCTTTGATCACTGAGGAGGGTTTCTTATTTCTTGCTATTCATTGGAACTCTGCATTCAGATGCTTATATCTTTCCTTTTCTCCTTTGCTTTTCACTTCTCTTCTTTTCACAGCTATTTGTAAGGCCTCCCCAGACAGCCATTTTGCTTTTTGCATTTCTTTTCCATGGGGATGGTCTTGATCCCTGTCTCCTGTACACTGTCATGAACCTCCATCCATAGTTCATCAGGCACTCTATCAGATCTAGGCCCTTAAATCTATTTCTCACTTCCACTATATAATCATAAGGGATTTGATTTAGGTCATACCTGAATGGTCTAGTGAGGAGCAGTGCTTTCACTTAAATATCAAATGAACATGATGTAATTGCAAAAATTGGGCTAATGAAAAGAATGGGAGTTGTTCTATCTTGACAAAATAAAAACATAACTTACAAAAATCAGGAGATGGACTGAGAACATGACATTGTGCTAATGACTTCATCTATTAGAGAAATACAATTTATCTCATCTTAACTTGAATGATTTAGTTTTTTAAAAAAAACCAAAGATTCCAATCCCTTAACTGATTTCAAAATTTTCCTTAACCCTCAAGGAATGCAGTAGAAAACAATCTCTTATGATAAAGGTTTATTTAAAGTGTAGAGATTCCTTTAGCTTCCATTTAGCTTCTTTTTCTTTCATGAAATTAAAAATGAAGTTACATATATAAATTCCCTGGATACCAGGCATGACCATCGTTTGCTCACGCTTCCACTGAAAGTGATTATAGACTCTTGCAGGTCTGAAGATCCAGAGTCATCGTCCAATTGGGAAAAAACAATTCTGCTGATAATTACACCTGGATCAGAGATGGCCCACGGTTCTAAGTAATAACAGAAGAAGAGATAGCTTTATTCACATACTGCTTCCATTTTTAAAATTTTCTTGTTCTCTTTTCTTTTTGAAGTATAATAATAGTTGATTTACAATGTTGGTTAGCTTCAGGTACACAGCAAAATGATTCAGTTATATATATATAATTAATATAACCCAATATTATAATTATACACTATTATTAAATATATTATCATGTAATATATAATATAAATTATATAATTATATTATTAAAATATATTGTAAGATGTATAATTTATAAAATATATTATAGAGTATAATATATATTTTATTTTATAAAATATAATATATTATATATAATATATATTATATGTCTACTATAATATATATAAGATATATCTATAATATATCTATACTTCCTACCAGGGAAGTATATATATATATATGTATAAATAATACATATATATACATACAAATGGAGAAGGAAATGGCAACCCACTCCACTGTTCTTGCCTGGAGAATCCCAGGGACAGCGGAGCCTGGTGGGCTGCCGTCTATGGGGTCTCACAGAGTCAGACACGACTGAAGCAACTTAGCAGCAGCAGCAGCAGCAGCAAACATACAAAAATATATATACTTACCTAGTGGCTTAGATGGTAAAGAATCTGCCTGCAGTGCAGCAGACCTGAGTTTGATCCCTGGGTCAGGAAGATCCCCTGAGAAGGGAATGGCTACCCACTCCAGTACTCTTGCCTAGAGAATTTCATGGGCAGAGGAGCCTGGTGGGCTACAGAATATATATGTATGTATTTTATTTTTCAGATTATTTTTCCTTGTAGGTTATTACAAGATGTCAAATACAATTCTCTGTGCTCTACAGAAGGACCTTGTTGGTTATGTATTTTACATACAGTAGCGTGTATATGCTAATCCCAAACCCCTAATTTGTCCCTGCCTCACCCCTTTCCCCTTTGGTAACTGTAAGTTTGTTTTCTGTCTGTGGGTCTGTTTCTGATTTGTAAATAAGTGCGTTTGTATCTTTTTCTTTAGATTTTACATTAGGTCATATGATGTTTTTCTGTCTGGCTTACTTTGCTTAGTATGATAATCTCTAGGGCCATCTATGTTGCTGTAAATGGCATTATTCCTTCTTTTTTATGCTGAGTGATATTCCATTGTATAAACATACCACATCTTTATCCACTCATCTGTTCATGGACGTTGAGGTTGTTTCCATGTTTTGGCTATTGTATGTAAATCGTGCTCTTATGAACATTGGGATGCATATATCTTTTAAAATTATAGTTTCCTCTGGATATATGCCCAATAGTGGGATTGCAGGATCATATGGTAGTTCTATTTTTAGTTTTTTAAGGAACCCCCATACTGTTCTCCATAGTGGCCAGACCAATTTACATTCCCACCAACAGTGTAGGAGAGTTCCGTTTTCTCCACACTCTGTCCAGCATTTCTTATTTGTAGACTTTCTGAGGGTGACCATTTTGACCAGAGTGAGGTGGTACCTCATCATCATTTTGACTTGCATTTCTCTAATAATTAGTGATGCTGAATATCTTTTCCTTTGCCTGCTGGCCATCTGAATTCACATGCTATTTTTTGTTTTTTAAAGTAGAAAATGTGCCTTGTGTGTGTGCTCAGTCATATCTGACTCTTTGCAACCCCATGAACTGTATAGCCCACCAGGCTCCTCTCTGTTCATGGAATTCTCCAGCCATTTCCTTCTCCAGGGAATCCTCCCAATCCAGGGATCGAACCTGTGCTTCTCGTGTCTCCTGCATTGGCAGGTGCGTTCTTCACCGCTGAGCCACCTGGGAAGCCAAGAATGTGCCTTCAGTTCAGTTCAGTTCAGTCGCTCAGTCATGTCTGACTCTGCGACCCCATGAATTGCAGCACGCCAGGCCTCCCTGTCCATCACCAACTCCCGGAGTTCACTCAAACTCATGTCCATTGAGTCAGTGATGCCATCCAGCCATCTCATCCTCTGTCGTCCCCTTCTCCTCCTGCCCTCAATCCCTCCCAGCATCAGCATTTTTTCCAATGAGTCAACTCTTAGCATGAGGTGGCCAAAATACTGGAGTTTCAACTTTAGCATCAGTCCTTCCAAAGAACACCCAGGACTGATCTCCTTTAGAATGGACTGGTTGGATCTCCTTGCAGTCCAAGGGACTCTCAAGAGTCTTCTCCAGTACCACAGTTCAAAAGCTTCAGTTCTTCGGCACTCAGCTATCTTCACAGTCCAACACTCACATCCATACATCACCACTGGAAAAACCATAGCCTTGACTAGACTGACCTTTGTTGGCAAAGTAATGTCTCTGCTTTTGAATATGCTATCTAGGTTGGTCATAACTTTCCTTCCAAGGAGTAAGCATCTTTTAATTTCATGGCTGCAATCACCATCTGCAGTGATTTTGGAGCCCCCCAAAATAAAGTCTGACACTGTTTCCACTGTTTGTCCATCTATTTCTCATGAAGTGATGGGACCAGATGCCATGATCTTAGTTTTCTGAATGAGAATGTGCCTTAGATCCTCTCAGCTGAATTTTACCGAACCGTTTAACCAGTGTTTTCTCTACATGCCTGACACACGTGTTTAAGAACCAACCTCCTGCACACTCTTGCTCTAATGCTCAACTACTTGTTACACATGTGGCCAGCGTTGTTGGTCTGCTAAGTCACTTCAGTCGTGTCCGACTCTGTGCGACCCCATAGACGGCAGCCCACAAGGCTCTGCCGTCACTGGGATTCTCCAGGCAAGAACACTGGAGTGGGTTGCCATTTCCTTCTCCAATGCAGGAAAGTGAAAAGTGAAAGTGAAGTCGCTCAGCCGTGTCCGACTCTCAGCGACCCCACAGACTGCAGCCCACCAGGCCCCTCCGTCCACGGGATTTTCCAGGCAAGAGTACTGGAGTGGGTTGCCATTGCCTTGGCGTGGGTTGCTATTTCCTCTTCAAGGGGCTCTTCCGGACCCAGGGATTGAGCCCGCCTCTCCTGAGTCTCCTGTATTGGCCGGCAGATTCTTTGCCCTCTGAGCCATCTGGGAAGTTCAGTGGTTCTATAGGTGTTTCTTATCAAAGAAAACTGAACTCACTAAAGACTCATGTTTGTTGCAGGCAAAGCTGAGCAGCCTTTTTGGAAAGGTAATCTGCCTGAGCGGAAGCCGGCGTCATTTGAAACAAATCCCTGAAGTCACAGACTGTGAGTTGCTGAAGAAATTAGACGTGGTGTGTATTTTAACTTTATTATGGAGGTCTTGGCTGTCTTGATATTGATTTATCTTGGTCCTGTTTTCCAAGTTGGCTAATTTATAACAGTTGAACCCACATAAATGTCAAATAAACAGGAGAGGGAGGGAAAAGTGGCCAAGGTACTGTTGCCGGGCCATCCACCTTGTGAATCTAAAGAGCTGAGATGTAACAGGAAGCTAATGTCAAGTCCCCAAACTTGAGCAGTTCCTTTCCCCCAAAAATGGAGTCCTTTTTGGCAATTCTCGAGAGGGTCACCCCCCTTTACACTTATTTATTGTTTTGCCTGTGGTTTATAATTAAAGGTTGCCCTTTGAAGTCTGGAAGAAATTGGAAGTCTGGAGAAATTCTCCAGAATAAATTCATGAAGATTTAGAATTTCTTCCTAGTTTTTTAAAAGTTCAAAGTGGGTGGGAAAGGCAGTGTTGTTGGAATCAAGGGAGCGGGAATCTGTCCACCAGGTGGGCTTGTGCTCCAGGTGTGATCACTCAGACACCCCGTGTTGGTCCTTCACACCGTTTATCACAATCTGCCGTTACATGTTTATTTTTTAGGTTATTTGTTTAATTTCTGTTTCTATAGCTAAACTGTAGGATTCATGAAAACAGGTGACGTGTCTGTCTTGATAAACTGTATCTTCATATGGTGTCAGCAAAGAGTAAGCTTCCAGTAATTACTTGGTTGAACAAGTGAATACATTACCTGCATAGTATCAACAAGTTTCTTAATTTCCTGAGACTTGGTTTCCTAAATGTAAAATAAAAATTGGCTAAGATGATCACTAAGCTTCTTTCTGGTTCTAAAATTAAATTATTCCATGTAGGGTTTTTTTTTTCCTCTAATTTTTAAATTGAGGTTTTATATAAATGTACAGCTTGATGAATTTTTATGTGTGTGTATAGCCAGGGAAGTACCATTAGATTGATATAAGCACATTTCCTCATGCCCCTGGCCGACTGATACCTCCATAAAACTAACCACTATTTTGACCTATATAATTAAACATTAGTTTTGCTCATTTTTAAACTTCATTAAAGATGGAATCATGCAGTATGCACTCTTTTTTGTTTGGGGGGAGTTTTTTCCTCAACATTTTGTCTGAGAGTCACTCATGTTGGTGAAAATAGTGGTAATTTGTTGTTTTTTTAAAATTTGCTTTGTGTTCTATTACATAAATATATCTCTACTTATCAACTCCACTAGGGTTTCCCCTCAGTTTTGGATATCACAAATAACATCCTTGTCCATATCTTTGGGTAGTTAGCCAGGAGTAGAATTTCTGGGTTATCATATATATGTGTTTATATATATATAAACCCCTTCTGTCAAAGGGGTTTCTAGTGTGGCAGTACTATGTGAGAGTTCCAATTGCTTCACATGTTTGAGGCAGACCTCATCCTTCTAGAGGGACTGTGTTTCCTGAAACATGAGTTATGGGGAATTTCACTTCCCAGCCTCCTGCCCCTTCTGCCAGAATCCAGCATGAGTTCTCTGGGGGAAAGCCTCGCCCCCTTTTGGATATCTCTTGTTTCTATTCAGTCCATCAGACTGCCAGAATCCTTGCTGATTTCACTTTCCTCAGTCCTCATCCAGAATCAGCCAAGACCCCACCCCCTCCCCCTGGAAAGACTCTTCCTGATTTGCAACTCCTGTTTACCCAGTTCCCATCACACCTCGTCATTCTGCTTTACGTCAAGTATGGTGCTTAGTTGCTCAGTTGTGTTCAACTCTTTGCAACCCTTTGTACTGTAGCCCACTAGGCTCCTCTGTCCATGGAATTCTCCAGGCAAGAACACTAGAGTGGGTTGCCCATTTTTCCTGCTCCAGGGGATCTTTGTGGCCCAGGAATTGAACCTGTGTCTGCTGTGTCTCCTGCACTGGCAGGTAGATTCTTTACCCACTGAGACCTTGGAGAAGCCCTATTTGAAGTATGCTCTTGGTAATTCATCCACTTTTTTTTTTTTACCTCTAGTTGCTATAGCGAGATGGAGAAGGCAACGGCATGAAAGTGAAAAGTGAAAGTGAAGTCGTTCCGTCGTGTCCGACTCCACTTTCACTTTTCACTTTCATGCATTGGAGAAGGAAATGGCAACCCACTCCAGTTTTCTTGCCTGGAGAATCCCAGGGGCGGGGGAGCCTGGTGGGCTGCCGTCTATGGGGTCGCACAGAGTCGGACACGACTGAAGCGACTTAGCAGCAGCAGCAGCAGCTATAGCGAGAGCATTGGGCTACGTTCCTTCCTGAAGCAGAAATCCTCTGATTCTGTGAATTATTAATCTAGACA
The DNA here is from genome assembly GCA_935064755.1 of Tragelaphus eurycerus. Taxonomy (NCBI): domain Eukaryota; kingdom Metazoa; phylum Chordata; class Mammalia; order Artiodactyla; family Bovidae; genus Tragelaphus; species Tragelaphus eurycerus. Next base: position 25,108,556 of record CAKXYN010000023.1, read on the forward strand.
TGGCACCAGTGATATCACACCAGTTACAGATAGACTAGGATCAGAGAAAAGAACAAAAGTCCAGTTTTCACTTCCATTTGTTTTAGAATTACAATATGGGGCAACCTTGAGTAACCTCACTGATGTACTTTCTGATAGTTTCACAACAAGGAAGTTTTGATAAGATCGTAGTCACTTACAATCATGTTGAGGTGGGTAATAAAGGAATCCAGTGCTATTAGAGAACAGTCCTTCTCATCTCTCATCTGTTTTATCCAACATTCTGCAAATTTTCCTTTCCTCCACTGCAATCATCTTTTCTGCCTCCATCCAGCTTCTGTGTCACCACCACGCCTTAATGACTGTGAATCCATCTTTGAAAGGAGACGAGGTGAAAGAAGGGAAGGGAGTGCGATTAGCGCTCTGAGTGGAAATGTCATATATGGGCACGTCCACAAGGACACGTGTGTGTGTGTACTGTATGTGTGTGTTGGTATGTATTGCGGTGTATTTATGTTCTAAGTCTGAACATGCATATGGAGGATAAAATGTTAATAGTTTTGATCTTGGTTCTAAATGAAAAGCAGGTGTCTTTTGTAACAATTTTCATAAGTATTAAATAATTTGCATTAAAAATAATTTCTTTGAGTTGCACTCTCTGTGGCATTAGCACAATTAGAAGTGGTTTTCTTCAGACACAGCTTCCCTGGTAGCTGAGATGGTAAAGCATCTGCCTGCAATGCAGGACACCCAGGTTCAGTCCCTGGGTTGCAAAGATCCCCAGGAGAAGGAAATGGCAACCCACTGCAGTATTCTTGCCTAGAAAATTACATGGATGGAAGAGCCTGGTAGGCTACAGTCCATGGAGTCGCTAAGAGTCAGACACGAATGAGCGACTTCACTTCTCCAGACACATGACCTCTTGATTTCCTGGCAACCTTGTCAGCCAGGCTTCTAAAGAAAATTCTTTCACTCAGATTGATTTATGAACTCAGAGTCCTTCTGTTGTCTTAAAAAGAACAAAACAAAGGAAACACAACAAAAATACCTTCAATCATCTTTAATAAAATAATTTTCCTTTTGTCAATCATCTTTAATAAAATAATTTTCCTTTTGGAGTAGCTTCCTATCCTAATTTGTCTCAAGTCAGTTATTTTGATTACATGAAGAGTTTATTGAAAATTGGAGTTCCTGTTGAAATAATGTAACTATTAAACTATTACAAACCATTCTGCTGATATTTGTTCAAAACTAATTAGATTTGTGACCTGAAGCAAATGAGTTTATTTATGACCTGAAGCAAATGAGTTTATCTTTCTGGTGCTAGTTTTCATTATTTCAGAGAAACAGGATCATTATACGGGTCTGATTTTTTTTTTTTAATTGCAGTGTGGTTGATTTACAATGCTGTGTTAATGTCTGCTGTACAGCAAAGTGACTCAGTTATATATATTATATATATGCTTTCTTTTTCATATCCCTTTCTATTATGACTTATCACAGAATATTGAACATAGTTCCCTGTGCGATGCAGTAGGACTTTGTTTATCCATCCTATAAACTAGTTTGCATCTGCTAATCCCAAACTCCCAATCCGTCCCTCCTCCACCTCCTCCCCCTTAGCAAGCACAAGTCTGTTTTCTGTCTATACAAAAGTTAACAAAATTCTCCTTTGTATTATTAGCTGGTCTGTGAACAGTATCCAAATGCTGGCGTCATTGCATTCGGTCCTATGAGGGTCCCAAGAGCTAAGTGAATGGATCACTTTTGAGACAAATGCATCCTTAATCCTAGTGAGACATCAGAGCCAAATCCACTATGTGGTTTGTTAACCTGTTCAAGCCAGCAGGATAAACCTTGTTGCCTAGACTAGTGGAAAGCCTAAGCATCCCACTGTATACTTGCTTTGGGGTTTTTTTATTTTGTTTTTTTTTTTTTCAAAGCCTGCCTTTATTCTTTCTGGGCTTCCAAAGATAGGGATTATTGTTTGGTCACTAAGTCGTGTCCGACTCTCTGCAACCCCATGGATGGCAGCATGCCAGGCCTCCCTGTCCTTTACTGTCTCCCAGAGTTTGCTCAAACTCATATCCATTGAGTCAGTGATGTGGTCTAACCATCTCATCCTCTGTCACCCTCTTCTTTTTTTTTTTTTTTTCAATCTTCCGCAGCTTCAGTGCCTTTTCCGATGAGTCAGCTTTTCATATCAGGTGGTCAAAAGTATTGGAGTTTCAACTCAGCATCAATCCCTCCAGTGAATATTCAGGGTTGATTTGGAATGGCAAACCACTTCAGTATTCTTGCTGCGAGAGCCCCACGAACAGTATGAAAAGGCTAAAAGATAGGGATAATCCTTGGAAGAATCTCTCATATCAGCTCAGTCGCTCAGTCGTGTCCGACTCTTTGCAACCCCATGAACTGCAGCCAGACCTCCCTGTCCATCACCAACTCCCGGAGGTCACTCAGATTCATATCCATCGAGTCGGTGATGCCATCCAGCCATCTCATCCTCTGTCGTCCCCTTCTCCTCCTGCCCTCAATCCCTCCCAGCATCAGAGTCTTCTCCAATGAGTCAACTCTTCGCATGAGGTGGCCAAAATACTGGAGTTTCAGCTTTAGCATCATTCCTTCCAAAGAAATCCCAGGGCTGATCTCCTTCAGAATGGACCTGTTGGATCTCCTTGCAGTCCAAGGGACTCTCAAGAGTCTTCTCCAACACCACAGTTCAAAAGCATCAATTCTTCAGCGCTCAGCCTTCTTCACAGTCCAGCTCTCACATCCATTCATGACCACAAGAAAGACCATAGCCCTGACTAGGCGAACCTTTGTTGGCAAAGTAATGTCTCTGCTTTTGAATATGCCATCTAGGTTGGTCATAACTTTCCTTCCAAGGAGTAAGCGTCTCTTAATTTCTTGGCTGCAGTCACCATCTGCAGTGATTTTGGAGCCCAGAAAAATAAAGTCTGACACTGTTTCCACTGTTTCCCCATCTATTTCCCATGAAGTGATGGGACCAGATGCCATGATCTTCGTTTTCTGAATGTTGAGCTTCAAGCCAACCTTTTCACTCTCCACTTTCACTTTCATCAAGAGGCTTTTTAGCCCCTCTTCACTTTCTGCCATAAGGGTGGTGTCATCTGCATATCTGAGGTTATTGATATTTCTCCCAGCAATCTTGATTCCAACTTGTGTTTCTTCCAGTCCAGCATGTCTCATGATGTACTCTGCATATAAGTTAAATAAACATGGTGACAATATGCAGCCTTGACGTACTCCTTTTCCTATTTGGAACCAGTCTGTTGTTCCATGACCAGTTCTAACTGTTGCTTCCTGACCTGCATACAGATTTCTCAAGAGGCAGGTCAGGTGGTCTGGTATTTCCATCTCTTTCAGAATTTTCCACAGTTGATTGTGATCCACACAGTCAAAGGCTTTGGCATAGTCAATAAAGCAGAAATAGATGTTTTTCTGGAACTCTTTTGCTTTTCCCATGATCCAGTGGATGTTGGCAATTTGATCTCTGGTTCCTCTGCCTTTTCTAAATCCAGCTTGAACATCAGGAAGTTCACAGTTCACATATTGCTGAAGTCTGGCTTGGAGAATTTTGAGCATTACTTTACTAGCGTGTGAGATGAGTGCAATTGTGCGGTAGTTTGAGCATTCTTTGGCATTGCCTTTCTTTGGGATTGGGATGAAAACTGACCTTTTCCAATCTTGTGGCCATTGCTGAGTTTTCCAGAATCTCTCATACCATATACATAACCAGACGAGAACAATTAAACATTGATTTCATGCAGAAAAGAATTACAAAAAATATAATTTTTCTCCAGTTCAGCTCCATTTATACTACCCATAAAGGCTACACCTAATCTCACAGAAGTTATATCCTGTGATTAATGATCTAGTTATGTATCTATTAGGATTCTCTTTTGTCCTTGACCTAAACAAAAAACAATTCTTTTAAGGTGGAGTGAAGCAGTTCCTCGAGCTTCCTCTAGAGGGAAAAGTACACTATTACATTGCTTTAGAGGATTAGCTCATGAAATCTTGTTACTGTTTGTGTGTGTGCTCAGTTGCAGATCCCATGAACTGTAGCCCTCCAGGCTCTTCTGTCCATGGGATCTTCCTGACCCAGGGATTGAACCCTCATCTCCTGAGCTGGCAGGCAGGTTCTTTACCACTAGCCACCTGGGAAGACCAAGAGCTCATGTAAATGATAACAATGATAATAAAAGAACTACAGCATCCATGAGGGCAACGACCACAGCTCCCTTGCTTTGTACAGAGTGACTGCTCAATACACATTTTGGAAGAATTAAGAAATTAAGTCACTAGTAGAAACTTTAATTAGCATTTATTATGTTCTAAAATCCATGATTAGCTTCTTGCATGTACTATCCAATTTAATCCTTCTCTTTCTATAAAGTGTGTGCCACAATATGCCCATTTTATACTTAGTGAGGTTAAGGAACTTAACCAAAGCCATCATCTAATAAATGGTGAGGTCAGAATCTGAAGAGAAGCATCCCGATATTTGCTCGGAACCGCAGCCTAGTGTGGAGCCCGATGGTGGAGTGGGAATCCTGTGGGAGGCGCTGGGAGACTGGGTCCCTCTCCTTTCCCAGCCTGAGTGTCCTCACATGGTAAATATACAGGGTGACAACCTCCTTCCCTCTTTCTGCCAGACAATTGCGAGGATTAGGTTTACACCAAGGTGACTATAAAATATCTGGCAGAAAAATCAATGTATTTTTGAAACACTCAGTAAACAGAGGAGTGGGAGTGGGGAGTTTAGGCTGGCGAAGGGTGGAGAGGTTCCCTTCTCAGCAAGTTTACTGAACTGAGGAACGTGAGGGCTTGGGTACGGTAACTTCAGATTTCCCTGGAAATCTTGGGACTCCGAGTCCAGGGGACTGGGAGTAGGATGTGGGAAGAAGAGGAATCCTTTTGCTTCCTAAGTAGAGAGAGAGGTATTTTCAAAGTCTTTACATCTATACATTGGAGATGTTAATTGGCCTTAGAAGGTCTTGATCAATACTATATTTTGTTAATAAGCCTTGAAATGCATATTAGTAATTTAAATATGATTAGAGAATGTTTTTAGTTACAGAATGATACCATCTGTTTGCTAAAGGTTTTTCTTTCTTTCTTTTTTTTTTTTGGTGCAGTATCTGGACTGTATCTCTGTGCTCCTGTCAAATAGGGGATAAAGTTAAGGTTTTTCTCATCTAATTAAGGATGCAGGATTACCTAACTGAGTTATCCAGGGGCTGCTCTCCCCCCCCCCCCAACCTCCTGTCCTCCTGCCTTTTTTTTAAATAAGTGAATTAACATGCAGTTTAAATGGAATGAATTATATAGCCCATCAGGAGATATACTTTAACAGCTCTTGGAACAAAAACTAATAGGAAAATAAGCTTGATGGAATCTAAAGTTGCCTTAAAATTTAGATTGAAATTGGGCTTTAAAAACATAATATTTATTTTTAATTGAAGGATAATTGCTTTACAATACTGTGTTGGTTTCTGCCATACATCAACATGAATCAACTATAGGCATGCATATGTCCCCTCCGTCTTGAGTCTCCATCCCTGAAATTGGGTTTTAAAGCACTTAATGTATAAGTTCTAGAGTTCAAACACTGATGTATTTTGACTTTGATTGCTTTTTTTAATGCGTGTGAAAATTTGATCAGAGATCAGATCAGATCAGTCGCTCAGTCGTGTCCGACTCTCTGTGACCCCATGAATCGCAGCACGCCAGGCCTCCCTGTCCATCACCAACTCCCATAGTTCACTGAGACTCACGTCCATCGAGTCAGTGATGCCATCCAGCCATCTCATCCTCTGTTGTCCCCTTCTCCTCTTGCCCCCAATCCCTCCCAGCATCAGAGACTTTTCCAGTGTGTGTGAAAATCACACACTTTTCCAATGTGTGTGAAAATTTGATACAACATGTCTAAACTATGGCGTTTAACTGTGTAGCCTTAGTGATGGCATTGCCTTTAATAATTTATAATTAACCACATGTGGTCATAAAATGTTAGAACTGAAGGGACTTTCAACATAGCATTTCTCAGAGTTCTGTTGGAGCCTTGTCTTCTAAGATGCTCTAGGGGAAAAAACAATTGTTCTCCATGCAGTCAAGTTGGAAGACACTGCATTTCATAGCTCACTCTTGGAAACTGACAATGCACAGGAACTTAAAAAGAAACTCTGAGAAATTCTGCAGTAATGAAACCTATCGGCATTTATTTAACCAACTGTTTCTGCAGTATGTTTCTCCATGGAAACTTTTCGACAAATAGCTATTTGTGACTTGAAGGGAAAACACTGGGGTATTTAGTCCAGAGTCAAGTGACTTGCCCAGTCATGACGGTTAATGTTGACGATGCTGGTCACTTGAACAACTCTGCCTGAAGCTTCTGTTAAATGTTTCTGAGATGAAAGGAACAAAGAGGGTCTGTTTTAACTAATCCTCCAGAGAGGATGTGAAGCTTTCGTGTGATTCTCAACTAGCGAACTACTTCACTTCCCTGGCTGGACACTAGGTGTCACTCAAGCTGTTGAAAAGCAGTATCAGGCCATCTTCAGAAAAGGAAGTTCTTCCCCGAGTAGACATTGAAATTTAATTTCTGCCGAATATTTTCAGTGATGATTACTTATATTCTTTTCCTTTTCTTGAGTTTTCTCCACTATAGTTACCCTGTAGCAGGACCATTACTCCAGCTTAATCAGATGAGAACATTTCTGCCTTATTTCCTCTTAAAAAAAAAAAAAATCTCAGAAAAAGTAATTTTCCTCTCCCTTCTTACAGTTTCTTTCTCTCTCTCTCTTTTGAACTTGCCACATTGCATTCAACAAATTTGTTTTCTTACAATAGACTCTTAATTTAGTTGTTCAATTACTCACAACATGACCATATTAGGGTTGTTTGAAGGTTTCTCTCTTTCAGTGCAGATTTAAGAATCGTCTCCTTTCTTAAAGTTTCTCTTTCTCTCTCTTTTTTGCAGCTTACCACATGACATGCAGTGTGATTCTTCACCATAAATTGTAAGGCTTGGATAGACCCACTGATTGTTCCCTTGTCATCGTGGGATTTGTGCTATTTTTTTTGGCAAGTTTTTTTTTTTTTCTTTCCCGCCTTATTTTGTTTCAGTTAAAAAGCAGACTTGAAATATTAGCAAGAGAACAAATCTGTAGTCTGTTTTCCTTCCTTATTTGATTTGTGGAAGTTGAGACTCAGACATTATTCTTGACTTTCTGATAATTTTTCGGGACGAACTCTGGGATTGACATCTGTGATGCCTGGAAGAACAAGTCCTACCTCTGTAAAGAACTGTGGGTCTAGACTAAGTCAGACAACCCCGTAGACCATGAGTCATACCCTGGGGCTTGTGACTTGCAGTTATTACGTCACTGTCCTCTGTCTGCTTAGAAAACCTGGTTTGTCTCTTTGATGCTTTTGAGCCACTTATAAAAGGAGGCTACCAGGAGGCTAGATAGTGGAAATAAAAAAAAATTCAGTATAGAAAGAGTGAGAGAACAAACAATCCACAAATAATACACTAGATTCTTGGAAATGAGCTACGTGAGAGTAGGTTTACAGGGTACTCGGAGGTTGACCACCTTATGCAAAAGAACATATATTAACTTCAAAGACTGTTTAAAGAATTTTATTGGGGTATAGTTGATTTACAATGCTGTGTTTCAAGTGTGCAGGAAAGTGAATCAGTTTATACATATACATATATCCATTCTTCTTAAGACTCTTTTCTCATATAGGTCAACACAGAGTATTTTTAAGAAAGATTTTTGTGAAGACCTAGGAGAAATCAATAAAAAATTATTTTCTTTTCCCAGTTAAAAAAGAAAAAATGCTATAGACTAGTCAGTATGACAACTCTAAGCGGAATTACAGACTTTCTTGTGTAATTATAAACCAACAATCTCTGACTACTTAAACAATGTATCTTCATAATCAAAATCTGGGAAGTGAAAAAAGCACATGAAGGATGTGTCAGTCAGGCATCTTTTCTTATCAGATGACAGAAACCCATCCAAACTCATCTGAACACAGGAAAATGTATGACTCAATATGAAAAAAGTCAAGAGGTTTGGTGAGGTTTTATTAATAGAAAACTCTGATCCATCTCGATGTATAGCAAAAGCAATACAATATTGTAAAGTTAAGCAAAATAAAATTCAATTAAAAAAAAAAAAACAAAAAACTCTGACTCAATGGTCATGTTGGATTGAAAGATGATATTCTTTCTAGAAATCACATTAAAACAAATTTCTGTAAAACATCCAAACATTTTGTACTGGGGTAGAGCCAATTAACAATGTCGTGGTAGTTTCAGGTAAACAGGGAAGGGACTCAGCCATACGTATACATGTATCCATCCTCCCATAAACCCAATATCGTATTTCTTTATTTTTGTTGGAGTATAATTGATGGACAATGCTGTGTTAGTTTCAGGTGCACAGCAATCTGTTATACATATATCCACTCTTTTTAAGATTCTTTTTCCATATGGGCCATTACAGAGTATTAAGTAGAGTTCCCTGTGTTATACAGTAGGTCCTTATTAGTTCTCTATTTTATATATCAGTTCAGTTCAGTTCAGTTGCTCAGTTGTGCCGACTCTTTGCGACCTCATGAATTGCAGCACGCCAGGCCTATAGTCACGTGTACATGTCAATCCCAATCTTTCAATGTATCCCTCCTGCTACTCCCTGGTGTGCGTGTGTGTGTGCACGCGCTTGTGTGTGCTTAGTTGCTCAGTTGTGTCTGCCTCTTTGTGACCCCATGGACTGGAGCCCACCAGGCTCCTCTGTCCATGAAATTCTCCAGGCAAGAATACTGGAGAGGGTTGCCATTCCCTTCTCCAGGGGATCTTCCCGACCCAGGGATTAAATCTGGGTCTCCTACATTGCAGGCAGATTCTGTACCATCTTAGCTACCAGGGAAGCCCTGGTAACTCTAAGTTTTTCCCACATAGAGGTCCTATTTCTTGAGTGAGCCTCTCTTTTTCTCCCCCTATTTTGTTTCTACTTTCCTGAATCTTGGCTTAATGTCAGAAGGCTGTCTTAATGAAGTGGCAAAACCACCACCACAGGAAAAAGCCAGGCTGTCACTTGTAGGTTAACAGCGGCCTTGTTAGCTGGGCTCTGGGTTTCGCTGGTGGCTCAGGCAGTAAAGAATCTGCCTGCAATGCAGGAGACTCAGATTCAGTCCCTGGGTTGGAAGATCCCCTGGAAAAGGGAGTGGAAACCCACTCCAGTATTCTTGTCTGGAGAATTCCATGGACAGGGAAGCCTGGTGGGCTACAGTCCATAGGGCCACCAAGAGTTGGACACAGCTGGATGGCATCACTGACTCGATGGATGTGAGTCTGGGTGAACTCCGGGAGTTGGTGATGGACAGGGAGGCCTGGCGCGCTATGATTCACGGGGTTGCAAAGAGTCGGACACGACTGAGCGACTGAACTGAACTGAACTGACTGAAACCACTTTCACTTTCACCAGCTGACAGTGACCCAGAGAGGAGACATGCCTCTTTCCTGATGCTCCAGGGAAGGTGCTGATGTCCAAGTTCAGAGCCCATGCACATCCCTGACCTAGCCACGGTGGGGCAGCCATTTACCAGCATCCTCTGGCTGGTCCTGGTCACGTGCCTTCCTCTGCTCTGGGAAAGGAAGGTCAAGTGCCTCAAACTCACAGAAAGGATGCCTATGAGAGAAGGGCCTGTGCTCTACAATAGAGCGGAGAAGAGGTCTGATCCTGGGGAGAGAGCAGGAACTGCTCGAGTTACCTGCAGAAGAGAATATTTATCATACCCCACTCAGAGATAATGACCAATAACATTTTTTGGTATATCCTTCCAGTTTTAAAATCTATATGATTAAAATAGAGTTCTCCAATGTTGTCTCCTGTTTTCTATGTATCATTACAACTGGCCTTGGGTGTTTCTTGGTGAGGTCATTTCTGAGCCTCTCTGGGTCCTTCTTGTTTAGTCACTAAGTCTTGTCCAACTCTTTGCAATCCCATGGACTGTAGCCTGCCAGGCTCCTCTGTCCATGGAATTCTCTGGGTAAGAATACTAGAGTGGGTTGCTATTTCCTTCAAGAAGAGATCGTCCTGGTCAAACCCACATCTCCTGCATTGGCAGGTGGATTCTTTGCCACTAAGCCACCAGGGAAGCCCCCTCTGGTTCTTGGACGGGTCCCAAACACTCCCCTATTATTTGGGCATGTAGGAAGTGAGCAAATGAAGGAAAATCTCTAGGACTTTTTGCCACGGTTGAGCCACACACATCTTCAGGGCAGGAACCTCTGTATCTAGCTTGTCATCACTTTACCCAGCATTTGATAGGTACATTTAAGCAATTGATGGATTTAAGTGATTCTTGCCAAATGCCTACTGCTGTGGGATCCACAATGTCAACTGTTCCTCAAAGATTTATGACCCACAGATGTTCTCACAGTTCCAGCAAGGACAGAGCTTATGCCCTGTGAAGTTTTAGGCAATCCTCTGTAACTCCCACCACTGGAAGCAGTCCTCCAGAAACGCACGGTGGAATGTCACTTGCCTCCTCTCCCTTCCCGCCTGTGGGAATTCCAACTATTTTAGCGTGGAGATAATCTGGGTGATGTTTTTACTCTAGACTTAGCAATGGGTCACATGCTGATTCACTTTTCTATTTTGCTTATGGTTGTGGGCAGGAGGGGGTTTAAGAGTTAAGGAAGGTACATGATGGGGGTCCAGGTAGATGAAGGAAGAAAAAGGTAAAGGAAGGGAAGAGAGAAGGAAAAAAAGAAGAGTTTTGCACAAAGAAGGAAATGGCAACCCACTCCAGTATTCTTGCCTGGAAAATCCCATGGATAGAGAAAGGAGCCTGGCAGGCTACAGTCCATGGGGTCACAAAGAGTCGGACACGACTTAGCAACTAAACAGGAGCACATTATAGCAGCAGATATTAGCTTGGGTGTATATGTCAATAGCCATGTAGTCGGTTGGTATTTTCAACCACCACTTCTGTAATTTATTTTAAAAAGTCTTTACTGAATTCATCGCAATATTGTTTCTATTTTCTCTTTTGTTTTTCTGGCATGTGGGATCTTAGCTCCCTGACCAGGAATTGAACCTGCACCCCCTGCATGGAAGGTGAAGTCTTAACCACTGGACTGCCAGGGAAGTCCCCACATCTATAATTTTCATCTGAGTTTCAGTGACCCACTTTAGGCCAGGATAGAAGACTTGAAATAAGAATGACTCTAAAATGTCCTCTTGGTTGAAGTTCTTATTGCTTTGAGAGGTGAAGTGGTTTGCAAGTCCTTCTCCAGGCCGGAATTAAATGCACCGACGTGCTCTCGCTTGTGAAATGTCTGCTCCATTTAGTCCCAGATGACAGAATGAGTCATCACTTGGGGGGAAAAAAAAGGACTTTTCTTTGTGTGCTCTGCAGGATTGTTTGTGTTTAAACCTGTGAAGATTTTGAGATTGTTTAAGCCTTAAAGCAAGGGACCAATTGTCAAGACATTGATTTCTGGGTGCAATAAAAAAAGATCATTTTGACTTAGGTATCCCTGTATTTGGCTTCCCAGGTGGCACTAGTGGTAAAGAACCTGCCTGCTGATGCAGGAGAGGCAAGTTCAATTTCTGGGTCGGGAAGATCCCCTAGAGAAGGAACTAGCTCATCACTCCGGTATTTTTGCCTGGAGAATCCCATGGACAGAGGAGCTTGGCAGGCTATAGTCCATAGGGTCTCAGAGTGGGACATGACTGAAATGACTTAGCATGCATGCATCCCTGTATTAATACCTCTCTAGACAGAAAACTTCATTCAGGCTGAGCCTTGGTGCTACTAGCTCATTTGCAGCTCTGTGGATATTTATGTTTTGAAGAGTGAATAAACACACAGGAATTACATGATACATAAAACACAGTACTTAAGCTTACAGCCTACCCGCCACAACCATTTACCTCCAAATGTTTCAATTGATTGTGGTTTAGTAACAAAACTATCTGAAAATTGTGTTTTATTGGCTGGCAGCTCACAGTGCAGGCATGCTCAAGTCGATTCCACTCCTGCAAAGTCACTTCAGGGATTTCTGAAAGTCCCCAGACTGTGTCCAGGTCTGTCCCAACAGGAAGGGTCAGCGCCACAAGGAGACCCCTGGCGACCACTGTTTGCGCCAAGGCATCACTCCCTCTGCTGGGCATTGCAGCTTCCATCTGTTTTGGTGGTTCTTTGTGGTGTCCAGCTTAAGCCCATATCTAGCTTGATGAGGATTAACATGTGGGATATGCTTTTGTAGATGCCAGGTTTAAATGAACTGTCCAGTGGCTGCAGTCACTTCTCCAGTTTTGTGCCAAAGATGTGCTCTATTTTTTTCTTTGAATATATTTAAAAAACGTTTACAGTGTTGTGTAGGTTTCTGCTATACAACAAGGCAAATCAGCCATGATTATAAAGCCATCCCCTCCCTCTTTAGCCTCCCTTCCCTCCCCGATCCCAGCCCTCCAGGTCATCACAGAGCACCCGGCTGAGCTCCTGTACTACACAGCAACTTCTCACCAGCTATCCATCTCACACCTGGGAGTGTGTATATGTTGACGCTACTTTCTTCATTCATCCCATTCTCCTACTCCCCACCTGTATCCACAAGTCCATTTTCTACATCTGCGTCTCCATTCCTTCCCTGCAAATAGATTCATCAATAACACTTTTCTAGATTCTGAAAGTATGCATTAATATACTATGTTGGTTTTTCTCTTTCTGACTGAGTTCCCTCTGTATAACAGACTCTAGGTTCAGCCACCTCACTAGAACTGACTCAAATGCATTCTATTTTTTTATGAGTGAGTAATATTCCATTGTATATATGTATGACAACTTTATCTATATGACCCAAAGATGTCTTCTTAAAGTTCAGTCAATCCATGGGTGGATGGCTGTCATGCTCTACAAGGAATATTCCCTACTGATGCCTGTGGCAATTCTTTTTTTATTAATTTAATGTAAAAATAATTATTTAATTATTTGTCTGGCTGGACTGGATCTCAGTTGCAGCACGTGGAACCTTAGTTCCCCAACCAGTGATCAGACCCAGGCCCTCAGCATTGGAGCACGGAGTCTTAGCCACTGGACCACCAGGGAAGTCCCCAGCTCAATTCTTTGAGAGGAATTTTTCCTCTCTTAATCTCTTAGTTTTATGAAATTACATAATTTTAAATCCTGTCTCATCACTTTTCTTTTTATTGAATTAATCCCTGAATTAGTCAAGGTTCTTCAGAGAAACAAAACCAATGAAGGGGAGAGGGATAGAAATTGACGGAGAAATGTGTTGATTTGCTTTTAAGGAATTGGCTCACGTGCTTCTGGGGGCTGGCAGGCTGGAAACTTGGCGCTTCCCCAGTGGCTCAGCAGTAAAGAACCTGCCTGTGATGGAGAAGACACAGGAGATGTTGGGAAGATTCCCTGGAGGAGGGCATGGCAACCCACTCCAGTATTCTTGCCTGGAGAATCCCATGGAAAGAGGAGCTTGGCAGGCTACAGTCCCTGGGGTTGCAAAGAGTTGGATACAACTGGGCAATTGGGCACACAGGCTGGAAACTCAAGAGGGGACTTTTAAGTTACAGTCCTGAGGTAGAATTCCTTCTCAAGCAAACCTTAGTCTTTGCTCTTCAGGACTTCAGCCAATTGGCTGAGGCCCACCCACATGACTGGGAATAATCTACTTAAAGTTGACTGACTTTGTTGTTATTCAGTAGCTCAGCCATGTTCAAGTCTTTGTGACCCCATGCACTGCAGCATGCCAGGCTTCCCTGTCCTTCACTCTCTTCTGGAGTTTGCTCAAACTCATATCCATTGAGTCAGTGATGCCATCCAACCATCTCCTCCTCTGTCATCCCTTTCTCCTCTTGCCCTCAATCTCTCCCAGCAGCAGAGTGTTTTCCAGTGAGTCAGCTTTTTGTATCAGGTGGCCAAAGTATTGGAGCTTCAGCAAGGCCTTACAATGAATATTCAGGGTTGCTTTCCTTTGAAATTGACTGGTCTGATCTTCTTGCTGTCAGAAGGGACTCTTGAGAGTCTTCTCCAACATCACAGCTCAAAAACATCACTTCTTCGATGCTCAGCCTTCTTTATGGTCCAACTCTCAGAATCATATATGACTACTGGAAAAATCATAGCTTTGCTGTATGGACCTTTGTTGGCAAGATGGTAGATGTTTATCATGTCTACAAAATGCCTCAAAAGCAATGTCCAGGCTGATGTTAGAACAAATCACTGAGCTCAGTTTACGTAGAAAATTGAGGCCCAGGAGGGTCGAGTGACCTGCTCAGGGTACCTGGAGTGGACAGAACCAGGGTCGGTATCACAGTTTGAATTCTCCCGAGGCCCACTTCCTTCTGTGCTTGTGGAGGATGGCACTCAAGGGCCACTCCTTGGATTGGGTGCCCCTCTTTGCATTCCCATCATGTCTTACATGTCTCTGTCACCCGACTGGACACATCTCATTCTAACTCAGCTGTTGGTGCCTTCCTGTCCGTCCTGCCGTTTCCTCACTAGGGCTAGATTCCTGCCTTGGTCCTTGTCCAGTTCAGGACTGGCATGTACTTTTTCCAAATGTTCACTTATGGTAGATGACCCACCTACCCTCTATGTTCTCCCAGAGGTGACCCAGGCTCCCACTCTTGCTCACTGTGCATTCAGTGATTGGAGGGGACAAATGATTTCCTGTCCAGCACCTACAGGTCTCTCAATGACAGTGACTTTTCCAGGACCCTTAATTACTGAAGACCTGATCTCCTGTTGGTGACAGGGTGTCTGCAGGCCACCAGGGCTCTTCTTGCATCTCTTGACTTGGTGTGACAGTTATGTGTGGAGTTTTGTATCTGCATGAGGAAGCAGCCCACCTCCTCTGTTCATTTTTTAAAAACCTTTGTATTGCGGTATATCCAAATAACAGTGTTGTGATAGTTTTGGATGAACAGTGAAGGGACTTAGCCATACATATACATGTATCCATTCTCCCCCAAACTCCCCTCCCATCCAGGCTGCTATATAGCCCTGAGCAGAGTTCCATGTGCTATTCAGTAGGGCCTTTTTGGTTATCCATTTTAAATATAGTCAAGTGTGCATGGTGGTCCCAAACTTTCATTCTTATTTACAGGAGCTATGGCAGCAAGTGTTGAGAGGCTGGGGATCTACTGGGTGGCCTCATGGGTTTCTGACAAGCTCTGTGATCCCTAAAGCCATGAGTTCCCCCTTGTGGGACCCTAACGCCCTTGAGCACCATGGAGACCTGTGGGAAGCAGCCATCCCAGCAGGCAAGATCAGATGGGCTCTTGGGTGATAAGTTAACCCTGTCCTTCCTTCTGTA
Source organism: Tragelaphus eurycerus (assembly GCA_935064755.1). Taxonomy (NCBI): domain Eukaryota; kingdom Metazoa; phylum Chordata; class Mammalia; order Artiodactyla; family Bovidae; genus Tragelaphus; species Tragelaphus eurycerus. The sequence goes on from CAKXYN010000023.1 coordinate 25,123,923, forward strand.
GACAGGATTGTTTATTCCTGTGCATCTTCACTGCTGAGTAAGAATCCTGTGGGCTTTGACTTGAATAGAAGTGGCCGAATGGCCGTCTCTATAAATGGTCTCCTAAATTGCAGCCACCAGTAACTCTGTCTTGGATTGGGACTGAAAATTTCAACGTTGTCTCTTGGCTGGCAGGTCATTTTTTCCTCTCACTCGCTCCAAACTCATCAGTGTGATGCCAATTGTCCTATTTATTTTGGGACAGAGACCAGCATGGATTGTTTCTCCACCAGTCCTGCTAAGCAGTGTGTAGAGGGGGATAGTGATAAAACAGCCAGGCCCATGATGAGATTTTAGTTTCAGAACATGACATACTCCTTGGTCCAAAGGGCTGTCATCTTTGGAAGACGGGCATGTGGGCAAGTCACCGCCAGCTGGCAGCCCGGACCCTCCAGCACCCCCCACACACTTTGGTGTGGGTCATGGAACCCAGGGCGTCTGGAACCGCAGCTGGCAGAGTCCCGGACCCTAGCCCAGCTCAGCCGCTGGGTGGCCCCACTCGGAGGAGTGCAGGCGGCTGGTGCCGGCCTAGCCGTGAGCACATTTGCACGGAGTGAAAGGAAACAGACAGAATGCTTTCCTCACAAATCCACCCACCGTTCCTCAGGAGAAGAAACACAGGGGAGGACTGGGGAGTGCAGGCCAAGTTCCTGTAAGGAGAACACTGCAGAGTCACCACTGGGAAATGGAGCAGAAGACTCAGAGTCCGGGCACCGCCTCCAGCCCTGAGGCCACATGAAGTCAGGTTGCACTCAACAGTCTGAGAAGCTGGGCTGGAGAGAAACAGTTTTTAAAGGAAACCCCTTGAAAAAACCCAACTTTATCTTTTAGAGCGCTTTTAGATTCAGAGCTAAATTGAGAGGTAGGTACAGAGATTTCCCATAAATCCCCAGTTTTCCACATGCACAGCCTCCCTGGCCATTCACATCCCCCACCAGAGGGGATGTTGGTTATAAGTGATGAACTTAACATTGACACCTTGTTATCACCGACTGCTTTGTAATGGACTTTTGTTACTAATTCTTAATGGCTTGGATTTCTTTTTTTCTTTTTTTTTTTAATTTTTATTTTACATTGGAATAGCCTTAGAGGGTAAAAAATCCACCTGCAAGGTGGGAGACCTGGGTTCAATCCCTGGGTTAGGAAGGCCCCCTGGAGTGGGGCATGGCAACCCACTCCAGTATTCTTGTCTGGAAAATCCCCATGGACAGAGGAGCCTGGTGGGCTGCAGTCCATGGGGTCACAAAGAGTTGGACACAACTAACCACAGAGCATAGTTGATTAACAATGTTGTGTTAGTTTCAGGTGTATAACAAAGTGATTCAGTTACACATATACATGAATCTGTTCTTTTTCAAATTCTTTTCCCATGTAGATTGTTATATAACATTGAGCGGAATTCCTGGTGCTATACAGTAGGTCCTTATTGGTTATCTATTTCATTTTTTATGATCTTTTTTATTGGAGGATGATTGATTTACAGTATTGTGTTGGTTTCTGCCATCCATCAACATGAATCAGCCCTAGGTGTACATATGTCCCCTCCCTCTTAATCCTTCCTCCCATCTCCCACCCCATCCCAGTTATTCACTTTAAATATGGCAGTGTGCACATGTCAGTCCTAAACTCCCTACTATCCCTTCCCACCCTGGTAACCATAAGTTCGTTCTCTAAGTCTGTGAGTCTGCTTCTGTTTTATAAATAAGTTCATTCGTATTGTGTCTTTTTAGATTCCACATATAAGTGATATCATATGCTATTTCTCTCTCTGACTTCACTCATATGACAATCCATCCATGTTGCTATGAATGGCATTATTTCATTCTTTTTAACGGCCAGGTAATATTCCATTGTGTATACGTACCACATCTTATTCATCTGTTCCTCTGTCGATGGAATTCGGGTTGCTTCCATGTCTTGGCTATTGCAAACAGGGCTGCAGTGGACACTGGGGTGCATACATCCTTTGGGCCATGTTTTTCTCCAGATATATTCCGTGGAGTGAGATTGCTGGACCATATATGGTAGTTTTATCTTTAGTTTTTTAAGGAACCTCCATACTGTTGTCCATAGTGGCTACAGCAGCTTACATTTCCACCAACAGTGTAAGAGAGTTCACATCTCTCCACACCCCCTCCAGAATTCGTTGCTTGTGGGTTTTTTGATGATGGCCATTTTGACTGGTGGGAGGTGATACTTGGTGTGGCTTGGATTTCCTTACTCTGAGGGAGGGAAGACTAGCTCTAGCTTTCCCCTCCTGTTTTGTTCCTGATGGAGTTCTCTGTCCTTTGCATTTGCCTCCAGCCCCTATTGCGGTCCCAACAGCAGCAGCCTCATCTGACCGTTCCCGAGACCCCACGGAACTGAAAGGCTCTGCTGCTCCGTCGCGTACACCTGGAAAACACACTGGGATTTTACTTGCATTCGTCTCATCTTTTCCAAGAGACTGTGAGCTCCTTGAGTACAGCGACCGTTGTTCACATGCTCTCAATAAAATATGTTGCCTGAAAGAAGTTTTATTTTTTTTTAAGAGGATAAACACCAAAGATATCCAAACACTGGAATAGTTCTGAAAGAGTTCTGTTATTATGATTATCCATTTTGGCATCACACCACCACAGGAATGAAAGACCAGTCTGCTTCAGGGCACAAGGATGTGATTTGCCAAGATACAAGGGGCTGTGTCTCAGTGGTCTGAGCTCCATGATCCAGACAGTGGGATGGGGTTTGTAACAGACACGTGAAACACAACCCTGTCAGATGTTGTTCGATGTTATGAAAATCTTATAAATTACATGGGACAAAGGGCATTTACTCTAGAGCAGGGGGTATTCCAGGTGGAGAGACAAGCACAATTTGGAAAGAAAGATGAAGCCAGAGCAAGCAGAGGATACTGAGAGATGTTAACAAGGGTCACTTCTGATGGTGAGTGATTATTGTCACCCTCCTACCCACCGGTCAATAATGATGTCCAGAAATGCAGAATCTCTATATATTCCAGTTTTCTCTGACTTTTAAAATGCAATAAATAACATAATGCAAGTTTTGATTTTGTGTGTGTGTGCGTGCAAAAATTCAGTGCGTTTATGGTGATGGACAGGGAGGCCTGGCATGCTACAATTCATGGGGTCACAAAGAGTCGGACATGACTGAGCTATGGTTTTTCCAGGGGTCATGTATGGATGTGAATGTTGGACTGTGAAGAAAGCTGAGCACCAAGAATTGATGCTTTTGAACTGTGATGTTGGAGAAGACTCTTGAGAGTCCCTTGGACTGCAAGGAGATCCAATGAGTCCATCCTAAAGGAGATCAGTCCTGGGATTTCTTTGGAAGGACTGATGCTGAAGCTGAAACTCCAATACTTTGGCCATTTCATGTGAAGAATTGACTCATTGGAAAAGACCCTGATGCTGGGAGGGATTGGGGGCAGGAGGAGAAGGGAACAACAGAGATGAGATGGCTGGATGGTATTACCAACTCGATGGTCATAAGTTTGAGTGAACTCCAGGAGTTGGTGATGGACAGGGAGGCCTGGCGTGCTACGATTCATGGGGTCGCAAAGAGTTGGACAAGACTGAGTGACTGAAATGAACTGAACTGAAACAGTAGACTTTGTAAATATTCCTTAATCCTTACTGTAATCTGCATCCCTTTTTTGGGTACCGTTGCCTTATGGGCTAGAATGTCTTCCAAAAATATTGTTACTATGAAGTTAAGATTTCTTTTTTTTAAAATCATGAATAATATTTTATTTAGTCATTTCTGTTTACAACTGAAACTCTGTGGATTCAAAATTAACATCCTTGCCCGTGAGCTTCTTACAGACACCAGAAAATGTTTCAACCTTGCGTTCCACGTTGTTCTGCTGTGCTTTATCCAAATGGACCTTTATGAGTAGGCTACTGTCTAACTTCTTGCAGATTCTCTTGCCCACAGTCTCACTTGGGAAAACCAAGTCCTCCAGGATGGTGTCATGCGCAGTGGTCAGAGTGCGGCTCCTGGGATGTTTTTGCTTATTTCTCGTAAGGCTTATTCGAGTTGGCTTAGGCAGAATTCTCCTCTGAATGATGAAGACGACATGCTTTCTACTGAACTTCCTTTCCAGCTCACACATGAGCCGCACCTGGATTTTCTGGAACGACTTCAGTTGCAGAACGGGAACAAACATGATGATAGCTTTCCAGGCACCGCTAACTTCAATTTCCTTGGCGGTCACGATGTTCAGCTCCCACAGCTGGGCCTTGCGGGCCGAGTTCATCTCCAGCTCCAGGAGGGCCTTGGAGATGCTGGACTCAAACTCATCTGGCTTCTCGCCATTGGGCTTCGCGATCTTAGCACTGGAATTGAACATGGCCTCGATCTTGCAGATGTGGCCAACACTTGTTGCCATTGCCAACACTAGCAGGCCTAGGAAGAGCTGAAGTTTAAGATGTCTAAATTTCAGAAATATTAACTTGGAAGCAGTCAGTCCCCTGACATTTTGAGCAACTCCCCTCCTGTATTTCTGTGTTCACCAGTAGATTTAGAAATCTTAAAAATCATGGTGATTTATGTTGCCAACTTTATATTATGCTTTATGCCCCATTTTCTTCTTTTTTTATGGAAGTATAGTTGATTTACAATATTGTTTTACAATATTGTGTTACTTTTAGGTAACAGCAAATTGATTCAGTTATACATACATGTAAATATTTTTTTCAAATTCTGTTCCATTATAGGTTATTACAAGAGTTTGGATATAGATTCCTGGAGTATACAGTAGGTCCTTGTTATCTCTTTAATGTGCAGTGGTTTGTATCTGCTAAGTCTAAAGTCCAAATTTATCCCCCTTTCACTTTTGGTAACTGTAAAATTTTTTTCTAAGTCTATGAGTCTATTTCTGTTTTGTAAATAAGTTCATTTGTATCATTTTCTTTTTGATTCCACATATTAGTGATATCATGTGGTATTTGTCTTTCTCTGATTTAACTTAGTGTGATCATCTGTAGTTCCATCCATGTTGCTGCAGATGGCATTATTTCATTCCTTCTTTATGGCTGAATAATATCCTATTGTGTATATATACCACATCTTTATTGATTCCTAAATGTCCATCAAATGTCCTGTTGATGGACATTTAGGGTGCTTCCTTGTCTTGGCTAAAGGAGATCAGTCCTGGGTGTTCATTGGAAGGACTGATGTTGAAGCTGAAACTCCAATACTTTGGCCACCTGATGTGAAGAGCTGACTTATTTGAAAAGACCCTGATGCTGGGAAAGATTGAGGGCAGGAGGAGAAGGGGATGACAGGAGATGAGATGGTTGGATGGCATCACCGACTCAATGGACATGGGTTTGGGTGGACTCCAGGAGTTGGTGATGGACAGGGAGGCCTGGTGTGCTGCAGTTCATGGGATTGCAAAGAGTCAGACATGACTGAACTGAACTTGACTTGGCTATTGTAAGTAGTGCCGCAATGAACACTAGAGTGCATGTATCGTTTTGAATTAGAGTTTTCTCCAGATATATGCCCAGGAGTGGGATTGCTAGATCATATGGTAGCTCTATTTTTAGTTTTTTTTTTTTTTTTTTAATATTTCTTATTTTATTTATTTGGTTGCTTAGTTGCAGCAAGTGGGATCTAGTTCCCCAAGCAGGGATCGAACCCAGGCCCCCTGCATTTGGAGTGTGGAGTCCCAGTCACTGGACCAAGTGGGAAGTCTTTTTAAAAACCATTTATTAGAGACAAAAAAAAAAAAAAAGATGAAGATATTTCTTAAGCTCCTTTACACACAAATTATATGTTTTTTAAAAATATCACAGAACAGGGAATCTTACACCTTTCTAACTAAATGTTTTTCAGAACAAAATTAACTCCTTTGCTTAAAGTCAAAAGAATGAATGCTAAGTTCTAAAATTATAATAGGGAGTGGACAAAAAAAAATTCCCAAGAGAGATGTAAGAAAACTGAATTCACATTTTAAAATTCTATAATATCTGCTGCTGCTGCTGCTAAGTCACTTCAGTCATGTCCAACTCTGTGCGACCCCATAGATGGCAGCCCACCAGGCTCCCCTGTCCCTGGGATTCTCCAGGCAAGAATACTGGAGTGGGTTGCCATCTCCTTCTCCAATGCATGAAGGTGAAAAGTGAAAGTGAAGTCGCTCAGTCCTGTCCGACTCCGAGTGACCCCATGGACTGCAGCCTACCGGGCTCCTCCGTCCATGGGATTTTCCAGGCAAGAGTACTGGAGTGGGTGCCATTGCCTTCTCCTCTGTAATATCTACAGAGCCTTAACTCTTGTGTATTGGCTTCATGGTAAGTTTACTATTTGTAACAAAAGTGACAAAGTCAGAATTATCTATCCAGTGTCAAAGCCCCTATTGGTCAAAACTGCAAAATATAAAGAATCCACTCTAATTCTGATCCTCTATCCTCTGAGTATTCAACACCTGACCTCTATGGCACCCTCTCCTGAACTGTCTTCTAAAGCATCACCCCATCATCCTGTCCCAGTTAAACCTACCTATGGAGAGAGTAACATGGAAACTTACATTACCATGTGTAAAATAGATAGCCAGTGGGGAACTTGCTGCGTGTCTCAGGAAACTCAAACTGGGGCTCTGCATCAGCCCAGAGGGGTGGGATGGGGAGGGATATGGGAGGGAGGTTCAGAAGGGAGGGGATATATGCATACCTATGGCTGATTCATGTTGAGGTTTGACAGAAAACAAAATTCTGTAAAATTATTATCCTTTAATTAAAAAATAAAACAACACAAACCTACCTATGCTATGTTCAGTCCTTCAAGCCAGCAGTATAGGCAGAGAATCTGATCAACAAAACCATAATGATGTGTTTATGGAGCATTCATGGGCCAGCACAGATTTGTCCACTAGCGTAAGTTAGCAGTGGCCTCTTAAAGACAGAGCCTTTAACAAGAGGTGTGGCCACATGACTTCAGTAGTGAAATGCACGGAGCGCAGGAGGAAATTAATGTTTTAGACGATCAAAGGTCTCCTGAAAGAGGAGATGACCAGTAGATCTTTGGATATGTGAGACTGAGACTCAGGAGATAGATTTGGGCTGGAAGAATCGGGGAAGGCATGGCCCCCCCCCCCAGTTTTTGGAAAGGGGGGGGGGGGAGGGGGACAGCGAAGTGAGAGCAGCAGGAAGAACTAGACTTGGGACGTCAGCACATGAATGACCATTAGAACCATGGCAGCCGGAGTACTTCACATTGTCCAAGAAAAGTGTCTCAAGTGAGAAGAGAGTCGCGCCCCTCGGTTCCCAGCAGCAGCCTCTGGTCGGCCTCTCTCTCAGAGCCTGTTGCCATTCCTGCCACCTCTAGTCTTTCTCAATTCAGCAGCTGGAGGGGTCCTTTTGGTGATTGAGTCTTTTCCTCAAAACTTCCCAGAGACTACACCCATCTCCTTTGAGGCTTCCGAGGTGGCGCAGAAGCCACCTGCCAATGAAAGAGACCCCAGAGGTGCAGATTCAATCCCTGGGTCAGGAAGATCCCCTGGAGAAGGAAATGGCAACTCGTTCCAGTATTCTTGCCTCATGCCAGGCGCTGGTCCCAGAGACGTGGGCAGGTGACGTTCCTGATTTCATGAGACTCATACAAGCACATCTCAAGCTGGAGAGCCCAACGCTAAGCCTCCTCTCCCTGCCACTGGAGCTGCGGCTTGAAGCGCACTCTGCTTGGAGCTCCGCAAAAAGACTGCCTGAGACTGAGGCTTCACTCTTCACGTGGCCCAGCCCTAAACCCACCCAGTGGCCTCACCCGGTGAAGGCCTCACCTTCCCTTCTCTTTCATCAGGCCTCTGGGTGTGTTCCCTCTATTTTTATATTTTTAAGGAACCCCCACACTGTTCTCCATAGTCTGCGCTTTCACCTGTTAGGTGAACTTGAACTACAAATTTAGGACTTGTTCTTAACACATTCTTCTCAGCTTTAGGCCCAAGTGCCAATTCCAGCCCATTCAGATTCCTAAAAATCCATTATATCTTCCCGTCCCTCTTCCTTCCTGGGGCCTTGGGCTCTCGGGGCAGCCTGAATGTTTCTATCACGGCACTGACGGCAGCCTCTCACCTCCACGTGAGTGCACACCGGGCTTGCCACGATGCTATCTCCAATCCGTGGCAGGTGCCAGACATGCACTTAATTAATATTGAATGAAAGCTTGATGAATGAATGAATGAATGAGAGCCCTATATATCTGAAGTGTTAGGAATTCTGGATTAGTCAATCATTAGCCTATGGTGTTCAATTAAGCATCACAAACAATTTAGACTAGGTGGTACCTGTCCCAGTGGGCAAGCCGTTCACTAGGAATTGTTTTAAGGGACTGAATGATCTACTTTATAAATTTGATGTGTGTTCTTTGGTTATGATTTTCAGGGCCAATGTTTTCTGAAACCAATTAATGTCTCGGTTTGAAATGACAATTATGTCAATCTCATGGGTAGGTGATATTTCCTCCCCAAAGTAGAGGAGGGTGAATATTGGTGTCTATTTTGGAAACCAGGCAATGAGGTGATGGCATGACAGCTGTGTTATCTTGAATCCAGGAGAAGAGGTAATAATAAAGTAAACACGGGTGGCTAGGTCATGAGTATATATCCCTCAGGTCAGGTCAAGCCACTCAAAGAGGCTAGCGGAGGTCATGGGAATTTGAGCTCTCATTCGCCGCCTCCTCTATCCTATTGAGGGCAGCTTGGAGGGCATTTTGAAATGCAGAGGGCAACCATCCTTCTCTCCTAGCAACCAATAAATGGATTTTTCTAGAGCTCAGGGTGAAACCCCAGAGATGTCAAGAATAAAGGACCACTGTCACTTGTGATGCCATCCAACCATCTCATTCTCTGTCACCCTCTTCTCCTCCTGCCTTCAGTCTTTCCCAGCATCAGTCTTTTCCAATGAGTTGGCTCTTCACATCAGGTGGCCAGAGTATTGAAGCTTCAGCTTTAACATCAGTCCTTTCAATGAGTATTGAGGTTTGATTTCCTAAGATTGACTGAATGGCACCACTGATTCCATGGACATGAACTTGGGCAAACTCCAGGAGATGGTGAGAGACAGGGAAGACTGGCATGCTGCAGTCTATGGGGTCACAAAGAGTTGGATACCATTTGGCGACTGAAAAACAACAGTCACTTGTGAGTTTTAACGACGCTCCCTGCATTTTATACAATTTCTGTGTGTTCTGTTCTCTCTTCCCTGGGACCCCTCATTGAAATGAAACTTGAGATTGTTCTCCAGTGGCTCTTGAGAGGTTCAGTTCTCCCTCCCTGTTTAATGATACTCTGTATGTCTGTTCCATATCTCTGATGTGTGGTTACTTAACATTTTGCAGTGAAGGAAAGTGCCTGCCACCTTGTATTTCCCTTCTGATTACAGGACCTCCCACCTCAGAACTGACATCTGTAGTGGGAGTTTTTAGGCAACATTAATCTTGGGCCAGTTTCTCCTGGGTCACTGTGTGTGGGCAGCACCTGCCCACCTTAAAGAGAACCAGGTGGGCAGGCGCAGTTGGGTCAGAACCATCTTGTCGCCCAGGGTTCCAGGCTGAAATGTAAGGAAGAGGGTGTCTGAAATCCTAATTTTGATGGAAAAAGTGCCCAGACCTGGAGGTTTTACGGAAGGAAGAAACATGGTGTTTGAGTAAAAGGAGTGATCTCTTCTCTGTATTCAGAGAAGTTTCAGAGTGGGCAGGAAGTCTTGGATCTTTTAAGAGAGAGGTTTGAGGATCTAGGTCAAGTAAGAAGTGTCTTCACAGCTTTGTCTGCATAAGGTTGGAGAAGCTTCCAACTCGAAGTAATGAGCCAACATCTTTCCTTGTGAAGTATTACATTTCTGAAAAAGACTGTTCATGAATATGAAAAAAGATGCAAAACGCATGTTGTTTATCAGACCCTGGATCAATGCCAGACTAAAGCTTCTAAAGACCCTAAGAGGTAGAAATATTTCTGTAGCCAACCCAACACATGTAAATTAAGAGGAAAGCAATTTTAAATGGTAAACAAATGTGAGGAAGTCAAAGAAATTCTGATTTTTTCACCAGAATGACTATTTTCGTGTTCTTATAAAATTTGCACAAATTATTTAAAAATGATTGAGAAAGGGTGGAGGTGATTTGCCCTGTTTTGAAAGTGAAAATGTTAGTGGCTCAGTACTGTTGGACTCTAGCCCTCTAGGTGCCTCTTGTCCATGGAATGCTCCAGGCAAGAATACTGGAGTGGTTAGCCATTCCCTTTTCCAGGGGATCTTCCCAACCCAGGGATCAAACCTGGGTCTTCTGCATTGCAGGCAGATTCTTTATCATCTGAGCCACCAGGGAAGCCCTTACACTGCTTTGTCCCCAGCTTGTATACAGTCTGGATAATTCTATGCTGAGCAGATGCCTTTAGGAGAAAGATTGCTTTTCCTAACAGGCACATGGGCAGAGTTCCTTGGTGGCAAAATCTGTCCTTGAGAACCATGTCAGCCTGAAGTACAATGCTGTCATCTGGTGACCACATTCTGAAATTACAATTATATCTCCCCTTGGGGCTCTTGTCATCTGCTTCCTGCACCATTGTTGTTACTGCTACTGCTGCTAAGTTGCTTCAGTTGTGTCCTACTCTGTGCGACCCCATAGACGGCAGCCCACCAGGCCCCGCCATCCCTGGGATTCTCCAGGCAAGAACACTGGAGTGGGTTGCCATTTCCTCCAATGCATGAAAGTGAAAAGTGAAAGTGAAGTCGCTCAGTCGTGTCCGACTCTTAGCGACCCCATTAACTCTATTCCTCTCTTTCCTCTATTTCCTCTCTTTTGGGGGGACTACAGTTACATTAATGTTAGCCCTTCTTGGTGTTGTATCACTTTTTGGTTCTTTTCTATACTCTCTTCTCTATATACTATGAATTTTTTCTTCTGACCAAATTTCACTGTGTCTTCAGCTGTGTTTCATCTGGTGTTAAGCTCATTCATTGACTTTTCAAAATTTCAGCTGTTATAGTCTTTTAGTTTTTTAAAATACCCAATCCCCTGTTGATATTTTAATCTTTTCTCTTTTGTTTTCCTCTTGCATATATTAAGTCCATGGGTGTCTGAGCATTTCTTTTATTGCCTGCTACCTCCAGAATTGAGCAGATATACCCACCAGTTGCAAGCAGTGGTGGCCTAGAGTAGTGATCAATACATATAAGATATACAGAATGCAGGAGCAAAGAACATATAATCTCTGAAAAAAGATTCACTCCTAAGAAGTTAAAGATGATCTGATTATATCCATCTTTCCACTTTCCATTTGCTTCTGCCAGGTTCCCACAGGGTCAGTCTTTTTTATGTTAAATTCTCAGTTGGAAATTATCACACAGGTAACTTAAGTGTCTGCTTAGTCTCATATGAGAACAGACCAGGTTTCCCTGGTAGCACAGTGGTAAAGAACAGTGGTAAAGAATGGTGCATTGTTTACCACTGTGTTACCAGGTGGTGCATTATTAAGCGACACCAAATAATTTTACAGCCAGAGTGATATTAGAGCAAATTGCATGTAGCTTTTCCAGTTTACAGATGAGGTATCAAGACCTTAGTTAAAGTGGCACAGCCAGAAGGTGGCCCTGGCATATGACTAGTTAATAATCCATTTCATGGTATAAGTAGACACTTAGTGCCAGCAAAGTTGAATTTAGATGGCAGCTCTGCAGTGGACTAGGGCTTCCCAGGTGGCTCAGCAGTAAAGAATCCGCCTGCCAAAAAGGGGACGTGGGTTTGATCCATAGGTCAGGAAGATCCCCTGGAGAAAGAAATGGCAACCCACTCCAGTATTCTTGCCTGGGAAATCCCATGCACAGAGGAGCCTGGTGGGCTACAGTCCATGGGGTTGAAAAAGAGTTGGACACAACTTAGAGACTAAACAATAACTGTAATTTTCTAGCTGTAAAATTACTGTGCAAAAGATCAAACCTTGCTGAACCTCAGTTTCCTTGCATGTAAAATGAGAATTCCATTAGAATACACCTTGTGGGTTTACTTGAAAGATTAAATGACATAATATAACTTGCAGACATGATTGAGACACCCCTGGCAGAAGACAGAATATTGTTAGGATAAGTGTGTCGCTGGATACACAAGGGTGCCTTGAATATTTCCAGAACTGTACAAACAGGACGGTATGCTTCAGAGCCATTTAAAATCAAATGATGTAACATTTACAATGATGTAGAATAAAAAACTAGCACTCTTTCCCCATTTCCTTCTTCCTCTTTGGGAAGATGCCAAATTGCTCTTGATCCATTTCACTGTCTTATTCTACTGTCTTTAAGTTCCAAAGCTCTGCTTTGTTGAATTTCTTGCAAAGCCTCAACTCTTTGGGGTAACTAACGTGCTTGTAACTACTCTCTAAACTGACATCCCTGTGAATTATCTTGTTTTGAATCCTGAAGTGCCAAGACTGAGTCAATTGATGACTCTGATGTCAGCAGTTCACGTTGTCACTTTAGCATAAAGTCTGACCAGGTAGAGCCTGACACCATGCTTTAAGCTTCCTCTGCACTTGTGAGGACCTGTAACACCTGGGGAGGCCTAATTCGGAAAATAGAATCTAACCATCAGAGCTTTTGAATTGTGGTGCTAGAGAAGATTCTTAGAGTCTCTTGGATAGCAGGGAGATCAAACCAGTCAATCCTAAAAGAAATCACGCCTGAATATTCTTTGGAAGGACTGAGGCTGAAACTGAAGCTCCAATACTTTGGCCACCTGATGTGAAGAGCTGCCTCACTGAAAAAGACCCTGATGCTGGGAAAGATTGACGGCAGGAGGAAAAGGGGACAACAGAGGATGAGATGGTTGGATGGCATCACTGACTCAATGGACATGAGTTTGAGCAAACTCTGGGAGATGGTGAAGGACAGGGAAGCCTGGAGTGCTGCAGTCCATGGGGTCGCAGAGTCAGACACAGCTGAGCAACTGAACAGGAACAACAATACTTGTCTTCTAGCTTTTCTTTAATTTTTGCTTTCCTCAAAGCTATCTCCCCCATGATTAGTTTCCCCAAATACTAATAAGACCATTTAACTCTCATGGTGAACTGCATCCTTCGCCTTCTGACAAGTACTACTGGAATCAGCTCAGGCAATCATGGTGCGATTTTCATCTTTGTTAGATTATAAATTCCTGTGCATCAAGAGAAATTATTCCACACAAGGAGGTTCCTCAAAACAACTAAAAATAAAACTGCCATGTGATACAGTAATTTCACTTCTAGGTATTTACCTGAAGAAAATAAAAACACTAATTTGGAAAGATATCATACCCCAATGCTCACTGCAGCTCTGTTTACAACAGCCAAGATATGAAAGCAAAGTATCCACTGATGGATGACTGGATGAAGAAGATGTGGTGAAGATACACACAATGGAATATTACTCAGCCATAAAAATATGAAATCTTACCATTTGAAGCAATATGGATGAATCTAGAGGGTATTATGCCAAGTGCAATAAATCAGAGAAAGAGAAATACTGTATGATCCCAGTTATATGTGGAATCTATAAAAACAAAACAAGCAAAACAAAACCTGAATAGACCCAGAGAACAGATACAGAGAACAAAAGGGGGCTAACCAGAGGAAAGGAAGGTGAGGGGGTGGGTGAAATATATGAAGGGGACTAAGAGAACTGTGATGTTGGAGAAGACTCTTGAGAGTCCCTTGGACTGCAAGGAGATCCAACCTGTCCATTCTGAAGGAGATCAGTCCTGGGTGTTCTTTGGAAGGAATGACGCTAAAGCTGAAACTCCAGTACTTTGGCCACCTCATGTGAAGAGTTGACTCATTGGAAAAGACTCTGATGCTGGAGATGGAGAAGGAAATAGCAACCTACTACAGTATCCTTGCCTAGAGAATCCCAGGGATGGGGGAGCCTGGTGGGCTGCTGTCTATGGGTCGCACAGAGTTGGACATGACTGAAGCGACTTAGCAGCAGCAGCACGACGCCTGAAACTAGCATAGTATTGTGTGCCACCTCTACTTCAATACATAAAAGTATTAACGAAGTTCCTGTCACATCATAGAAACTCCAGTACTTTGGCCACCTGATTCGAAGCACTGACTCATTGGAAAAGACTCTGATGCTGGGAAAGATTGAAGGCAGGAGGAGAAGGGGACGACAGAGAGTGAGATGGTTGGAGGGCATCACAGACTCGATGGACATGAGTTTGAGCAGGCTCTGGGAGTTGGTGATGGACAGGGAGGCCTGGTGTGCTGCAGTCCATGGGGTTGCAAAGAGTTGGAACATGACTGAGCAACTGAACTAAACTGACGCATACATTGTACATATGCATATAAGCGTGTACACACATACCGATTGTATGTATATGTGTATAATGTGCATATATATGTATGTGTGCATGTAAGCATGTGTATGTACACGTTAAGAAATAGTCACTCAGTTTGTATGTATGTATGTATGTAGTGTTTGTCTACCTCTCTTGCATATATATGTGTATGTGCTCAGTTGTGTCTGACTCTGTGACCCCGAGGACTATAACCTGCCAGGCTCCTCTGTCCATGCAGTTCTCCAGGAAAGAATACTGGAATGGGTGGCCATCCCTTTCTGCGGGGGATCTTACTGACACAGCGACTGAAAGTGCGTTTCTTGCATCTCCTGCATTGGCAGGCGGATTCCTTACCCCCGAGCCACCTGGAAGCCCCGAGTGTGTGCCACCTTTTCGTCCGCCCGTCCCCTGGTGGGCAGCGAGGCTGTCTCCATGCCTTGGCTATTGTGAGTGACGCTGCACATGGGGGCCCAGATGGCTTTTTGAGTTAGTGTTTTCATTTCCCTTAGATCAATACCCAGAAGTGGAATTGCCGGCTCATCCATATTTTGTCCTTGATAAACAACAAAAAAAAAGCAAGTTGATAGTATTCCCAACACTTTTCTTTCCCAAGTTCCTGCCTTTCTCAAATCCTCCTCCGTTCTTCCAGACTATTATTCTTTCCTTATAGTTAACTGCCTCACTCAGAAGTTGACTATTCTGTTTTAGGTTGGCTTAGTTCTCCCCTGTGGCCATGAAGCTACTGATTCACAAGTCACAGAGGCTCAGGAGACATGGAAAGAGGCTGCTTATTATCTCTATCTAGGTATTTTCCTGATAAGAACACATCAACCCTGCCAGACACTGCTGACATGTTGATCTGGGACTTGTAGCCTACCTATTTGTGAAAAATTAAACTTCTGTTGGCCAAGCCAGCTTACTGTTATGCAGCCCCAGCCAGCTAATACCTGGCTTTCCTGAAGGTGTTCCTTCCTTTCAAGGACCCAACTCCACAGGAAGTCAGAGAGCTCGGGGGTTTCATCTGCATTGCTCAGTCTTCTGGCCACAGAGCGGGGAAGAGAAAGATGTGATGTGGGTGGAAGGTGGGGAGGACAGGGAGGCAAACAGAGAACCCCCAGGATGAAGGGCAAATACAGAAAACTTAGCAGAATGAAAAAAAAAGAGAAAAGAGTTGTCTATAGAATGTATGTTCACAAGGAAAATGAGAATCTGCCTTGTTTTATAACTTCAAAGGTCTGACCCACACTCATATTTAGTGGGATTGTATCTAGAGACTGCAAGCTTAAATTTCTCACAAAACACATGAAGCTAAAAATAGCCTTTTGGAATCTAGTCTATTGGTAGGCAAAGCGTCCTGGCATTTGATTTGCAGTTGAGGTACGTCGCCTCCAAGTTAATTATAGGGCTGTGGTTTGAACAGCTAGATTCGGAATTTTCCAGAACATTTAGTAAGACCTCAGGAGAAAGCATGGTGCTAAGTGCTCTGCAGGATAGAGGGTTTTATATGAGATGTTTTATGAGATTGGTACCCCAATACCCCTACCAGGGGTAGTATTTGAGCAGACCTGGAACTTGCATTTCACAAAGGAAGTCAACCTTGAATATTCATTGGAAGGACTGATGCTGAAGCTCCAATACTTTGGCCACCTGATGCAAAGAGCTGATTCATTGGAAAAGACCTTGATTCTGGGAAAGATGAGGGGCAGGAGGAAAAAGGGATGATAGAGAATGAGATGGTTGGATGGCATCACTGATTCAATGGACATGAATTTGAGCAAACTCTGGGACATAGTGGACAGGGAAGCCTGGTGTGGTGCTTGGGGTTGCAGAGTCAGACACGACTTAGCGATGGAACAACAACAGAACTTTCATTTGCCTGGAACACCCAGTATAGGCACGGTGCGAAAGGCAGTATTTAAGGTACCTTGTTTGTCATGAGGGCTTCCCTGGTGGCTGTTGGTCATGAGGTCTTTTGGTCCTTAGGTGGGTGTTTGAGGCCAGCCCCACTGCAGTTACTATCTGTGTCCACAAGATGGCAGTCACGGCCAGGAAGGGGCTGCAGGAGCCACTGGCTGGCCCTTTCCAGGCTGGACCGTGGGTGGGGTTTCTAGAGGTTCCTGGAGGAGGGCTGAGATTCCATAGTAGTTCTTCCCTAGGAGTGGGGGAAAGGATCAGGTTGAAGTAGCTGGGAGGCAGTCAGGAGGAGGGGAAGGAAGAGATAATAAAAAAATCAGCCGAAAGTCTGGAGCGGGAGGACAGGATTGTTTGGATACCGAGTGGAGGCACAGAGGATAAACCAGAGACAGGAGGAATGTCAGAGGAACCAAAACACCTGGTTAAAGGGCCAAAGGCTGGGAGATAAACCAGACTGCAGAGTCTACAGGAGGTGGGCCAAGGAGAGGGACGTGTCAGGGCAGCCCTGGGAGAAGTAGAGTCTGAGGTCCATGCACACTACTGGTTCTGACTCCTGCCCGTGCCCCTGGGTGCTTCCAGGAGACGGGGCTCAGGGATGGATTCTGACTTACCAGATCTTGAAGGAGGAGCAGGGACAAAAGACATAGAACGAGTCAAGTTCACAGCTGGTTCCGGGAAGGCAGTACTTCCAATGGGCTGGAGCAGAGCTTTGTGGAAAGGGGGAGATAGATGAGACTGCAAAACTAGGGGTTTATCCGTTCCAGGTGAATCTTTGGATGCTCAGCCAAGCAGGGTGGCTTAATGATGCCGTCATTAAGATACTTTAAATAAAAATTGTACTGGTGCTTTGCTGTGCTTAGTTGCTATGTCATGTCCAACTCATTGTGACCTCATGGACTGGAGCCTACCAGGCTCCTCTGTCTGTGGGGTTCTCCAGGCAAGAATCCTGAAGTGGGTTGCCATTTCCTCTTCCAGGGGATCTTCCTGACCCAGGGATCGAACCCGCGTCCCCTGTGTCTCCTGCATTGCGGTGGATTCTTTACCTGCTGAGCCGTCGGGGAAGCCCAGTGGTGCTTTGGGAAGAAACAATTTGAAGCTAAATCCAAAGCTGATTTGAAGGAGAGTAGTGTGAAGCAGTGTGAGTGATTCCAAAGCTCTAGAAGTAGTTTAGAAGTATGGAATTAAGAATTCAATATGGTAATGATATTTGAAAAAACTGGATAAATGTTAAAGGGATTAGTGGCTTAAGTGTAATGAGAAAAAAAGCTTAGGAATGTTTTTGTACCAGTTCTTAGTAGAACTGGAAAACATATACACAGACTCAAATTCAGAGAAAAAGTTAAAGAAATGCTAACACCTAGACATTTAGGTATTTTATTTTCTACCAATGGTTTTGTCTAAGGCATGGACGTAACCATCTCATCCCAAATGTTTTACTTTGTAATCAAACCTCAGGAGAATATACAAGGTCTTGGCACACTTCAGTGTTTCAGGGCGTTCAGAAATGTTTGTCTTATTAGAATTCCCCAGATAGCCTAGACATATGTCTGTACTTATCTTGGAGGTAAATAGATATAGAAGGGTTCTGTCCCAGCTCAGAAGTTGCCACTCAGCCCCTTCTGCACTAAAGAATGTGCTGTTGACCAAAAAGATGCACAATGTGAGAGCTGCGAGCTAAGTTTTATTTGGGGCAAAATGAGAACTGCAGCCTGGGAGGCAGCGCCTCAGAGAGCTCTGAGAGCTGCTCCACAGACGCATGGAAGGTCAGTATAGATGTGACTTAGGTGATGGGGGAGTACATGCAATCAAGCACGTGTTTTTCAGAAGGCTTCTGTTAGTCTCATGAAGACTTTGCTAGTCACGAGGCACAGTGTCACCATGAAGGATTTTAGTGCTTTTCTAGATATGAGGAGACATAAGAACTGGGCTCATAAAATCAACTCCTGAGAACATCTAACTATCTGAATACCTGTCCTGTCGGATCCCCACTGAGCACAGAGTGCCTCTTTTCTGCTCTCCACCCTCAACTCCTTCAGCGGGTGTTGAAGGTCAGCAGCTGCAGCAGCACATGATTCAATCCTTACGGAAGTAGATGACAAGCACTCTTGGCAGGGCCAGTTTGTAGCTGACGTTACAAATGCTTCGGGGATGCTCTTTTCGAAGAACATTCATCTGTTGGGTGGGAGACTTGGTTATAATCTAGATTAGATATTTGTCTTGAGGTGTTATGCATGGTTCCGCAGGACTGTATACAAGAGGACTGTATCTTTGGTAGCAGATATAAAGGCACATCTATATTTCAACATGGAGTATATTTATTTTGACATGTGGGCTGGGGGGGAATTTTCCATTTCATTAAGCTGTAGCCCCCCTAATCTCAAACCTGTACATGTGGATAAGAGTTTGAAACACCGCTGTTAAACATGTTAAGGTTTAAAATTAGGATGAAAGCTAGTTTTCTGTCAGTGGAAAACCATTCTTCTAGAAATTGAGTTCTGTTGACTGGGCAAAAAAAATGCACCACCTAAACATTGAGAATTATGTTTTATTTGGTGGATTTTCTGAGGACTTAAGCCTGTAAGACAGCCTCTCAGATCACTCTGAGGGAGGGCTCCAAAGACGTAAGGGAGGAGCCAGGATGGATAGGGGTTTTTGTAACAAAAACCAAGCAGTCAGAACATCAGAAGATTACCGTTAAAGAAAACCAGACATTTTATTTTATTTACTTTTAATTGGAGGATAATTGCTTTACCTGGTGGCTTAGATGGTAAAGAATCTGACTGCGATGCAGGAGACCTGGGTTTGATCCCTGGGTCATGAAGATCCCCTGGAGGAGGGCATGGCAACCCACTCCAGTATTCTTGCCTGGAGAACCCCATGGACAAGGGAGCCTGGCGGGCCACAGTCCATGGGGTCACAAAGAGTTGGATATGACTCAGTGACTAACACGCACTCAGTTGCTTTACAACATTATATTGGTTTCTGCTGTGACGGGAATCCGCTCTAAGTATACATATATCCCCTCCCTCTTGAGCCTCCCTCCCACTCCTACGCCCCACCAGGCATTTTAAGTTAATGAATTTAGGCTTTTCCATATATATGTGTTGGGAAGATCCCCTGGAGGAGGGAATGGCAACCGACTCCACTATTCTTGCCTGGAGAACCCCATGGACAGAGGAGAGCCCCATGACCCTACAGTCCATAGGGTCAGAGTCAGACACGACTGAAGGGACTTAGCGTGCACATATATGAAAGATGCAAGAGTCTGGGCTCAGTGATACTGCTCCTTTGGGTGCCCCTCAGCTCTGGGGCCAGTATCCTGCTCTTTTCCATCCCGAGTCCCCGCAGGGTGCACTGCTGGGCGTGGCTGATGGCTTAGTGGCCACAGCATCCTTTGTTTGCTGATGAGGCAGGCAACAGTTTTTCATCCATAGCTCCATGCTTCCAAATCTCTGCTTTATCTTCACTGTCGCCCCTGTTTCCCTTTGAGGGGCCCTCCTCACCTGTTATCTTCATTGTCGTCCCTGGGTCAGGAAGATCCCCTGGAGAAGGAAATGGCAACCCACTCCAGTACTCTTGCTTGGAAAATCTCATGAAGCCTGGTAGACTACAGTCCATAGGATCGCAAAGAGTCGGACATGACTGAGCGACTTCACTTTCACTTCCTCACCTGTTACAATTTCTCCCTCAGCCTTGCCACTTCATTAGCATATGTGCATTTATTCTGTCTACTTTCCTGTGGGCTGCAATCTATTCTGACCTTTCTTTTCTCCAAGCTTTTGTATCTTGCTTGATATTCAATGCCACGATTTATGTTTGCATTTTCCCGCCCCGCGCCCCCCCCCCGCCACGACCCAAAGCATAAGAGAGCCTTTCCTTTACCTCCTGTCCCTGGCAGAAAATAGATACATCATAACAAGACTATTTTTAAGTCAACAATATAGATATAATTAGAAAAGTTTAGATGGAGACCTAGTTTTGGATCAGCCCTATCAGAGCTATGTTTTGTCATCACAGTTTTTCTCTAATCAGCTCTCTTGCACGCACGTGTGCCAAGTCCCTTTAGTTGTCTCCAACTCTGTGTGACCCTGTGGACTGTGGCCCTCCAGGCTCCTCTGTCCGTGGGATTTTCCAGGCAAGAGTACTGGATTATGTAGGCAGTGGTTCTTTATTTTTACAATCCTAATTAATTTTCATGGGGAATTTTTCCCATGACAGCAGTTAGTTTTCATGGGAATTTTTTTATGGTACCTACAAGAAAAGTAAAGATTAAACTTGGGAAAACATACTAATAATTTAGAGACAGGAAGGCTGAGGAGGAAACACTCCTAAGATATAAAACTTTAGCTTCCGGCTGCCCTGATTCTAATTGTTTTATTACTCCCATAGGATTTGGCTGAATTACTTTTTACATCATCAGTTTGCCTAAGTACATCTATTCATGGTTGACAAACAATTGTTTATAAGGAGGTCTTGTATTGAGTTGGCCAAAATGTTCCTTTGGTTAGTGGATTCGTTGTTCAATAAAGTTCTTTGTGAATATGAAAATTATCTTTCAATTTTACTTAAAATAGAACAAACTTTTTGGCTAACCTAATATATACATAATTTGCAAGTACAGATCATAAACGACTGCTTGTCTGTTTATTGTGAGAGATTTCCTAAAGATCTCTTTTGCTGCTTTAGTTTTAGTTGTTGTGTATTTGAAAACAATAGTTGCTATTCCTTGAAAATATTTTGTTTGCTTATTCACTCATTATTTCATTAAACATTTGACTCCCTACAAATAAATTTATTACTTTAGTGTTTTCCTTATTAAGCAAAATTCTGTAAGTTTGCATTTAAAAAAATGTAGTCAGGGGGTATACATTAATTACTTGTCAGGGATTAAAAATCAGGTTTCCTGGATTCTTGTACTGAATGTACTATTTTAGCTGGGTGAATGTAAACAACGCACATAATAAGTCTCTTTAGTTTACTTATTTGTAAAATGAGGATATTGTCTGCTTGGCATCAGAGGATTTGGGTGAGGATAAAGGCAAATAATTTGTTTAAAAATGTTTTGCTAAATTGTAAAATGTTACATAAGTGTAAAGGCATTGACATTGACTTCTAGCGGCTAAGTCAGGTATATAAAGGTATGCTTTCTTTGTAACTTCTATGACTTTAAGCCTATTTTTAGAACATTAAAAAGTTGAATCTGTCAGCAAAATTATCCATTTGTGTTTCAAAAACAGCACCCGGAAACATCTCTTAACTGTCATGAGGCAAAGAGGCTCCCAGAACTTTGCTGTGTGGACATTCACACATGCGTGTAGAACCAGGGTAAATGACTTCCCTGGCCGGCTCAGCGTTCTGGTAGATCAGTGAGGTTCATTGAACACAGTGGCAGAGAATGGGGAGTGTTGGATCTGTTTTAGGTAGAGGGTTTGGGAAAGTTCTCTCTGCAAAGTACCATTTGAACAGAGAACTGCGTAAAGTCAGGGAGCAAGCTGTGTGAGTATTTGACCCAAGAGTGTTCCAAGCAAACTGAATGAGTATCTCAGGGTAGAAGTATCTTGTTCATGTATCTCAGTATATTTGAGCCAGCATTTCTATAATATAGGTCTAGAAGCTGAACTATATTTATGAATGTAATTTCATAGTGAAAATTAGTGGGTTTATGCATGTGTCTGAAAAAAGTACATAAATTTGAAATAATTTATTCTGTAACCTCCCAGCACTTCATTAGGCAAGGATTTCAGCTTCCTTCTCTTTGTAATGTCCTATGAAGCCTGGAGCCATTAGCTTCAGGTCAGAATTATCTGTTCTTGCTTTTTGCCAGAACTGACGGAACCAGGCAATTTGCCATCAAAATGGGAGCCATCCAGCTTCTAATTTCTGAATGAGGTTGAGAAGGGAAATACATTTGGAAAAGAAAATACATTTCATTCAGAAATAATTGCATTCACTTCTTGAATGATTGATAAAGAACTGACCTAAAGTTATTCAGGAAGACAACAGGAGCTTGGAAGAAAGAAACCAAATCAACACTGTGGCTTTTTGAAGTCAAAAGTCAAGAAAGGCCTGAGTCTTCATCAGTATTCTGTCACACGCAACTCTGATTTATTCAAAGCCTGAGTTTAGGAGTGGGATTTGCCTACGAGGAGAAATCTTTACCCCAGAGAGGGGGATATGGATTTCTATGGAATGGGGACCAGGGAACGCTCAGTTGTTATGTTACTGGCCTCTCTGGGGCATAGAGAGATTCTCAGGGAGGGGAGCAGTGGTGACAGCAGGCCTTGGTGTTCCTAGCATTTTTGCTGTTTAAAATCTTGGTAGGGGCTTCCCTGGTGGTCTAGTGGTTAAGGATTCACCTGCTAATACAGGGGACACAGATTCATTCGATTCTGGACCCGGGAAGAGCCCAGATGCTGCTGAACAACTAAGCCCATGGCCACAATTCCTGAGCCAGCACTCTGGAGCCTGCGTGCTGTAAGTGCCAAAGCCTGCATGCCCAGAGCTTGTGCGTGTGCATGCGTGCGTGCTAAACTCCTTCAGTCGTGTCTGATTCTTTGTGCCCCTATGGACTGTAGCCCACCAGGCTCCTCTCTTGATGGGGATTCTCCAGGCAAGAATACTGGAGTGGGTTGCCATGCCCTCCTCCAGGGGATTTTCCTGACCCAGGGACTGAACCCGGGTCTCTTGCATCCCCTGCATTGGCAGGAGGGTTCTTCAACCACTAGCACCAACTGGGAAGCCCACAGGGCTTGTATTCTGCAACAAGGGGAGCCACTGCAATGAGAACCCCGGGCACCGCAACGAAGAGTAGCCTCCACTCACTGCAACTGGAGAAAGCATACACAATGAAGACCCAGTGCAGCCAAAAATAAATAAGTAAATAAATTTTAAATGATTACATAAAACACATTTTCATAGGTTGCCTTGAAACTTCTGTGTGTGTGTGTTTAGCAATTTAAGCATACATATAACAGCAGTTTTTTACCATCATAGCTTATGCCAGTGTGTTTGTGTTTGTTCTCATACTTTGTGTGTAAATAATATAGGTTTCCTATATTTCCTATACAAAATAGTCCTTTCCATATTATAAAATATTTCCACATGCTTTATCTCACTTGGTACACACAATGCTCTTTAGTTTCCATGTGATAATAAAACTAAGAACATTTATTGAATGCATGATTTCATTTTATTATTATTCCCCATTTTATTGATGAAAAAGCAGAGTCTTTAGTAAAGTTAACTCTCAGATGGTTTTGGATAATTGAAGTAACAAAAAAAACCCAGTGATGGTTTTACTGATATAATTGAATGTAAGGCTATTTTTCCTCTCAGGTTCAGTTGTGATTTCTAAGTATCTCTAGCGGGAGACCTGGGTTCGATCCCTGGGTTGGGAAGATCCCCTGGAGAAGGGAAAAACTACCCACTCCAGTATTCTGGTCTGGAGAATTCCATGGACTGTATAGTCCATGGGGTCGTAAAGAGTCAGACATGACTGAGCGACTGTCACTAATTACCCCCCAAGATTCAGATTCAGATCAGTCGCTCAGTCGTGTCCGACTCTTTGCGACCCCATGAACCGCAGCCCGCCAGGCCTCCCTGTCCATCACCAGCTCCCGGAGGTCACTCAGACTCGCATCCATCGAGTCAGTGATGCCATCCAGCCATCTCATCCTCTGTCGTCCCCTTCTCCTCCTGCCCTCAATCCCTCCCAGCATCAGAGTCTTCTCCAATGAGTCAACTCTTTGCATGAGGTGGCCAAAATACTGGAGTTTCAGCTTTAGCATCATTCCTTCCAAAGAAATTCCAGGATTGATCTCCTTCAGAATGGACTGGTTGGATCTTCTTGCAGTCCAAGGGACTCTCCAGAGTCTTCTCCAACACCACAGTTCAAAAGCATCAATTCTTCGGCGTTCAGCCTTCCTCACAGTCCAGCTCTCACATCCATTACCCCCCAAAGTAGGTCCAAATTCAAGATCAAGGAGATAGACAGAAATTGGTTAGCACTGTTGGTCACC
This sequence comes from Tragelaphus eurycerus, assembly GCA_935064755.1. Classification (NCBI taxonomy): domain Eukaryota; kingdom Metazoa; phylum Chordata; class Mammalia; order Artiodactyla; family Bovidae; genus Tragelaphus; species Tragelaphus eurycerus. The sequence continues at coordinate 25,148,195 of CAKXYN010000023.1, forward strand.
CATTTCCAGTAGAAACAGTGTAGGCTCAAGACCCTTGTGGAGGAATCTCTCAGAAGAGAAAAGCAGGACAGAACTGTAGCATTTCCTGTGTTCGCTACAGAACAGGAAATAGTTTCTCCTTATTTCAAGCCAAGTGTGTGTGTGTTGGGGTGGGCTTCAAGGGAATCACCCAGGAAGTTTGATGTGTCTCCTGTAGTTTGCAGGTCACAGAAGAACTGGGATTTGATGTATGGCTTAAAAAATATCTAAACTCAGGTGGTTCTGATAACTGGCTAGAGAGGCAGAAAGAGGGAAAGATGGGCTTGTATTAGGAGCATCATATGTGTGGCACCCCTGAACCAAGTGTGACCAGCCTAGTCCTTAAAAAACCCTGTGCCAGAGGGCTGTCTGGAGGGCTGAAGGGACCAAGAGGAAAGTCAGGGGCTGAGGAGTCAAAAGCAGCCAGGTAGAGGAGGGGCATTGCCTGCATCTTGGGGGGTGGGGCTATCTCTGAGGATCTTGTGAAAGTGCCCCTGGGTGAGAAAGAATCAGTGTCCGGAAATTGCTGCACCAGAGGACAATGCATGGTTGCAACCATTGCAGCTACCTACTGTTGGTATCAGGCATAGTAGAATTGATTATGCTGCAATCATCAATTAACTGAAAATCACATCAGCTTAACACAGTGAAAGCTCGTTCTGTGCTTGTATAGAGATGGATGGGGTTTGGGTGCCTTGCTGCATCTTGTTGCTGTATCATCTAGTCGCAAAGGCTGTTGCAGCAGGGACCTTAGGATGAGTGGGCCAGGTACACAGGCTCCCGACTTGGTCTGGAAGTGACTTTTATTAGCCAAACTGACTGCAGAGGAAGCTGGGAAATGTAGTTTGCCCATATATGAAGGAAGTGGATATGGTACAGTAAACACATAGAGTGTCTTTGCCAACTGTTCCTTTCTGCTCTTCCCAGTTCCTGGTCAGCACTGTGGGAGCTAGGGGCAGCCTAGGGAGTGAAAGCAGGTGCAGAAAACCAGGCTAAGAGTGAGCCTTCAAGGTCAAATTACACCAAAGCTGGAGGAGAGGAATTGGTTTAAAGTAATAAGGTTATTTAACGTCAGTTGGACATTTGATTACTGAAATGAAATGGTTCTTCTTGTGGCTGAAAATGACCCGAAGAAATGTATTATTTGAATTTGGCCATAACATTTATGGAAACTGCATAAGGTTAGCGTATAGAAACACATTAGATTTTTGTATAATGATTTTGTAACCCGAAGCTATACTGAATGCATTTATTCTAGTTTTTTTGTGTATGGAATCTTTAGGATTTTCCATATGTAATTTCATGTCATCTGCATTAGTGACAGTTATACCATCTTTTCTGACATGTGAAAACTGAGAGTGTTAATTGCATCATTGTGTCTGCCTCTTTGTGACCCCACAGACTGTAGCCCTCCAGGCTCCTCTGTCCATGGAATTCTCCAGATGTGAGTACCGTCTATTTCTTTTTCGTATTTAATTGCTCTGGTTGGAATATCCAATACTATGTTGAATAACAGTGGCAAAAGTGGGCATCCTTGTCTCGAACTTAGAGGAAAAACATCCAGCTTTTCACCATTGACTATGATGTCCTGCTGCTGCTGCTGCTAAGTCGCTGCAGTCGTGTCCAACTCTGTACGACCCCATAGACGGAAGCTCACCAGGCTCCCCTGTCCCTGGGATTCTCCAGGCAAGAACACTGAAGTGGGTTGCCATTTCCTTCTCCAATGCATGAAAGTGAAAAGTGAAAAGTGAAAGTGAAGCCGCTCAGTCGTGTCCGACTCTTAGCAACCGCATGGACTGGAGCCTACCAGACTCCTCCCCGTCCATGGGATTTTCCAGGCAAAAGTACTGGGGTGGGGTGCCATTGCCTTCCCCTTATGATGTCCTACATGGCATATTATATGGATTTGTCACGTATGGCCTTCATTATGTTAGATACATTCTGTCTGCATCCTCTTTGTTGAGAGTTTTATTATAAGATGGGTATTGAATTTTGTTGTATGCTTTTTCGGCATTTATTGATATGATCACATACTTTTTCTCTTTTTTTGGTTAATATGATGTATTACATTGATTATTGTGAATGTTGAACCATCCTTGTATCCCTGAAATAAATCCCACATGGTTACAACATATGATCCTTTTAAGATATTGTTGAGTTTCATTGGCTAGTATATTGTCGAGGACTTTCACATCTTGTTTATCACACATATTGACCTATTATTTTCTTGTGGTGTTCTTCTCTGGTTTTGGTATCGGGTTAATGTAGGCCTCATAAATTGATTTGAAAGTGATTACTTTTCCTCTTTTTTTTTTGGCTATTCCTCTGTGTCTCCCTTTTACTTGTCTCTCTGTGTTTGTTTCTAAGCATTAAACAAAGTAGCCACCTCTCCCGGTCTTGAAGAAGTGGCCTTGTGTGGGAAATGAGTGTTAACTCTGCCCTTGCTCTTGATTGTCTCTTAAACTTTTGTGATTGTCTAAGTGACTGTTTTAGTGGCTCCCAGTAGTTGAGGGTGTGCCAATACCTGTCAAGGTCCAAAGTGGAGAATCTTAGCACTTAGATTCAGGCTGACGGGAAGCTGATTCCTCAGGCAGCAGCCTTTACAGTGTTAGTCGCTCAGTCATGTCTGACTCTTTCTGATCCCATGGACTGTAGCCCACCAGGCTTGTCTGTCCATGGAATTCTCCAGGCAAGAATACTGTTGTGGATTGCCGTTGCCTTCTCCAGGGGATATCCCCAACCCAGGGATCAAAGTTGGGTCTCCTGCATTGCAGACAGACTTCTTACCATCTGAGCAACCAGGGAAGCCCGCAGCCCCACGGGACTGCAGCAAAAGTCCACTGGCCACCAGAGCCAGGTGACCCAGAGGTGTCGCCTTGGCAGCAGTCACAAAAATCAGTGCCAGGTGAGCGTTCAAGCTCCTTTCCAGAAGTGAGGCAGAGGGAGAGTGCAGAGATGGCCCCCACTGGTCTCCATCCCTGGATTGCACCTCCGTGTACCCCGGGTGTGTGAGAACCTGAAGCCCGCCCCTCAGCCTGGAGCTCCAGGGTGAGCCTTTCTCTTTCTCAGAGAGACTGAGGGTGTGTTTAGTCTGCTGTCTGTGCTGTGCCCTGTGTGGTAGCCAGCTAGAAATTTTGTCCTCATTTGTTACAATCCTGTGGGACACTGGCATGCAAGCCTTGCTGGCCACCAGAGCCAGGCAATGAAGGGACCTCCCTGGGCATCAGCCATGAAATCCAGGGCACTAGACTCACGTACAAGCTCATTTCCAAGGGATGCTGACAAGCTGAAGCAAGGCAGTGAGAGAGCGCTAAGCTGATGCCCACCGGCCTTGGCCTCCTGGGAGATGTGGGCCACATGAGACACCTGCGCTTGAGCTTAAGCTCCAGGACAAGCAAATAGGCCTCTTTCACAGAAAGCCTGGGAGCATTTCCGTCAGCTGTCTTTGTGGTGCCCTGGGGCTGGGAGCCTGCCAAGAACTGTCTCTGATTGTGACTGTCCCAAGGGACACAGGAACACAAGGCCCCATGGCCACCTGAGCCAGGTAACCAAGGGGGATTACATCCCCCCCACCCCCCGCGCTCCCCTCCCCCCACCCTCTGGCAGCAGCTGCAAAAACCAGGGCACCAGCCACGTGTGAAAGCTGCCCTCTGGGATATAAGCATTCTGTAGCACAGCCAAGGATGAGAACAGGAAGAAGACAGGAGCACTCCACTGTCTCTGGACAGGATTGTATTAGGCCCTAGATAAGCTTGATTAGAAGCTGCCCCTCAGGCTGCAGCTGTGAGGATAAGTGAATGTGCTTCTTTGCAGAAAGACCAGGCTCCTCCAATGTTTGTCTCTTGCTTTTCCTGGGGGGTGGTAACTATTTGAGGACTCTGTCTCCAGTGGTTCCAGTCCTGTGGGACCACCAGCACAAGCCCCCGCCAGCCACCAGAGCCAGGCAAGCTCTATAAAGTTTGCAGCAGCCATAGAAACTGGGGTGCCAGAGGAGGGTGAGGACTCTCCTGGTGGTTCAGTGGTAAAGAAATCTGACTGCAGTGCAGGGACCCAGGCTCAATCCCTAGGTTGGGAAGATCCCCTGGAGAAGGAAATGGAAACCCACTCCGGTATTCTTTCCTGGAGAATCCCAGAGACAGAGGAGCCTGGTGGGCTACAGTTCATGGGGTCACAAAGAGTTGGGCACGATTGAGCAATTAACACTTTCTGATGAGTAGAGTACAAGCTTCTTTCTGGGAGATACCACTTAGAAGAAGGAGCAGAGAGAGAATGTTGTTCTTGTTGTTAAGCATCTTAAACAGTTTATGTTGGGATGCCTGTTTTTTTTATTACACTTGGGTCATTGGATTTCATAGGTTTTCACTGCTTTTGGACTACAGAATGACTTCCATTTTCAGAAAATATATTTCCACTCATGGGAGATGTTTATAGGAATCACTTCTGATTTCTTTGAGCTGTAGTTTGTGTCATGACTAATCAATACATGTTTTAAAAAGAAAGACTCTAAGAAACAGAATATAAAATTGCATCCATGTGTAGAGCTACCTCGAAAGTGAATAGACCCGAAAGGGGGTGGTGGTATTGTAGAAAAAATGGTAAATTATCTGTGGTTAAGATGACAACTGAAGTGATCTATAGAGTCAGTCAAATTGTTCTTAAAGTCCCAATGGCTTTTATAGGAATGGAAGAGCCAATTCTACAATTCATAAGGAATTTCAAGGAGACCCAAATAGCCAAATGGTTTTAAAATGGGAGAGAAAAGACCCCAAGAACTGAAACAGGTGTTCAAACAAAAATTGTACAGGAATGTTTAAAGCAGCCTTATTCATAATAACCAAACAGTGCAAACTGCCAGTGGTCAAATCTCGGACAGATTGAAAGTAAATCATTGTCACAATCCTTAGTCCACATGCAATAATATAAAGTTTTAGTAAGAATAAATATATGAATTTAAAACAAACTACCAACAAATAACTGGAGAAACTTGCTTAGAGTAGAACGCTAGTGAAAAACTCTTCCACTGTTTGCAACTATCATGGGTATAACTGATTCTGGCAAATATCAATGGATACTAAAACTGAGTCAAAGTTTAATGGGGAAGGCGATGGCCCCCACTCCAGTACTCTAGCCTGGAGAATCCCATGGACGGAGGAGCCTGGTGGGCTGCAGTCCATGAGGTTGCTAAGAGTCGGACACGACTGAGCGACTTCCCTTTCACTTTTCACTTTTATGCATTGGAGAAGGAAATGGCAACCCACTCCAGTGTTCTTGCCTGGAGAATCCCAGGGACGGTGGAGCCTGGTGGGCTGCCGTCTATGGGGTCGCATAGAGTAGGACATGACTGATGGACTTAGCAGCAGCAGCAGAACATTTATACAGCCTCAATGTAGTAGTATGTCAGTGTTACGTTTTCTGAATTTGATTGCTGTGGCTATGTAAGATAATACCTCCGAGAGCTGTGATGGTGGGAGCGGGGGGGCAAGGGGCGGGAACCTTGCTCTTAGGCAGTATATGCTGAAACAGGCATTTATAGGGGTGAAAGGTCATATTGTCTGCAACATTTAATTAATTTTATAATAATAATTATTACATATGTATACATTTAATTAATTTTATAATAATAATTATTACATATATATGTGTGTGTCTGCCTGCCTATCTATCTATATGATAAAGCAAATGTAGCAAAATGTTAGCTATTGGTAAATGCAGGTAAAAGATACATGGCTGTACTTGCAACTGTCTTGTAAGTTTGAGTTTTTCCAAAGGAAGTGACAAAATGAAACAAAGCCCACTGATTCCCAACATAAAAATCCCCCTTCTAGAATCCACTCCCTCCTTGGGGCTTCCCTTGTGGCTCAGCTGGTAAAGAATCCACCTGCAATGTGGGAGACCTGGGTTGGATCCCTGGATTGGGAAGGTCCCCTGAGAAGGGAAGGGCTACCCACTCCAGTATTCTGGCCTGGAGAATTCCATGGACTGTATAGTCCATGGGGTCACAAAGAGTCAGATGTGACTTTCACTTTCAGAATCCACTCCAGTAAAGATGCGGTAGGCTGGATATGTGGCAGGTTCAGTTTTAAAGCACTTTCCAGCCGTATGACTTTTGGTGTCTATGTTCCTATGCTTCAGCTCGAGGATAACATGAGATCTGATGCATAAAACACACACACACCCCTCAAACCCCCGTATACAAAGGAGGAGGAGATTCCCCCTTGCTTGGAGAGTTCAAGAAGATTGATAGGCTGGCTCAAAGACACAGTTCTGGGGGGACTGGTGTTGGTGGAAGCATTTCATTGCCTTTAGTTCAAGGTGGAGACCCCGTTCAGGAGGGCTGCTCAACTGAGCCCAGGACTACACAGCCTGGTGGGGTAGACGGTCCAGAAAGATGACACATGGGTGGCAGTTCCCACAGTGTGGCTGACACCCCACAGCACGCCTGTCACTAGTATTGTCAGATGCTGCCAACCAAATACATAGGGAACAATTTCCCAGAGGAGCCAGCCTCTAAGGTTCTGGAAGGTACCATCCAGAACAGCTTGTCCCTGAAGGTGTATTACTGGGAGCTTCAATGAGGCTACAGGTTCAAACAGGATTTTGATGAACTGTGCCCGTCTGCCTGTGTTCTTTATCCACCGTCAGTCAGTTTTATTTCTGCTGCCTACGCTTGTGTCAAGGAAAGCCAAATTCTATGAATATTTAGTATAGCTTTGCCATGAAAAATTAAAGTCTCAGTATTTTTCCAATGTGAGATTTAGATGTTAGACGACTTCCTTTATTTCAGGAATTCATCCTTCTTTGACACATGAGGTTAAGAGGATGGAAAACAAGAGAATGATGCTGAGAGTGGGAGATTCAGTAATTTATTTGACTGAACCACTCAGACCTCCAAATTTGGTAGCACTAGATATCAGCATTGCCTTTTCTTTCAAAGTAATGTGGATTTGAAGTATAACCAGCAATTAAAATTTCTATTAGCGAGAGCAACGATTTGCTCCTCGTAATCTGCTGTTTTTCCCAGCCCAAGATTGAAAAGACTCTTTTTAAAGTTCATTGGTTTCTGCTGAACCTGAGCTTACAGCAAGCGTGTGTTAGTATGTTTTTGGTAGCAGGGTCACACACAGGCGTGTGTGTAACACACACACACACACACACACACACGCTGATGCTCAATTTAAAAATGGAAAAGTTAAGCTGAGTGATTTTTGTTATTCGTGGATGCTGAAGTCAATATTCAGATTTGATGCTGTGCTCTACAGCCATCAGATCAAATTCAACATAACCAAACATCAGACATGAAGAGAGTTTGTGGTCATGTAGCAAAGCCTATTTACTAACCATAATAAAATTTTTATGGAGCACAGTATTACAGTCAGATTCACGATGCAGTGTTGGAAACATTTACATTTTTTTTAAACCACTGACCTGCTTTGAGACGCTGATATGTAGATTTTTTAATTCTTAGAGAGGCTTTGAATGATAGTATGTGTCTTTGAAAGCAAGGTTATACAGTAAGAAAACTAACACACTATTAATTTTATGTATTGCCTTATGCCTTATAAGGATAGATGAGTATTTACATATATTTTACTGGATCTTTTTAAAGAATTAGCAATATATCCTGAATTATTTCTTTTTTAATACTGCATTGCATTTCATTGTGTGGACATTACATAGACTATCCAACCAATTCCCTGTTAATCTAAATTTGGGGTGTTGACAATATTTTGCTCAATGCCTCAATGAATAACTTTGCACATATGTTTCATTCTTGTAGAAGTGCCTAAAAGTATAATTGCTCCACAGTGTAATTGCTGAGACAAAGGGCAAATATGTATATTATTATGTTGTTGTTGTTCAGTCGCCCAGTCATGTCCAGCTCTTTGCGACCCTCTGAACCACAGCACTGCAGGCTTCCTTGGCCTTCACTGTCTCCTGGCGTTTGCTCAAACTCATGTCTGTTGAGTCAGTGATGCCATACTGTCATCTCATCCTCTGTCACCCGTTTCTCCTCCTGCCCTCAATCTTTCCCAGAATCTGGGTCTTTTCCAATGAGCTGGCTCTTTGCATCAGGTCGCCAAAGATTTGGAGCTTCAACATCATTCCTTAAAATGAATACTCAGAATTGATTTCCTTTAGGATTGACTGGTTTGATCTCCTTGCAGTCCAAGGGACTCTCAAGGGTCTTCTCCAGCACCACAGCTTGAAAGCATCAATTCTTCGGCACTCAGCCTTCTTCATGGTCCAACTCTCATATCCATACATGACCACTGGAAAAACCATACCTTTAACTAGACGGACCTTTGTTGGCAAAGTAATGTCTCTGCTTTTTAATATGCTGTCTAGGTTTGTTGTAGCTTTTCTTCGAAGGAGCAAGTGTCTTTTAATTTCATGGCTGCAGTCACTGTCCACAGTGATTTTGGAGCCCAAGAAAATAAAGTCTGTCACTGTTTCCATTGTTTCCTCAACTATTTGCCATGAAGTGATGGGACCGGATGCCATGATCCTCTTTTTCTGAATGTTGAGTTTTAAGCCAACGTTTTTACTCTTAGAGGTCACACCATTTTAACCCACCCCTCCTCCCCCAAAACGTGTGCATGTCAGTTTCTTCCCCATGGCCTGACCCACAGAGTGTGTTGCCAAGCCTTTGGACTTTTGCCAGAAACCCACCCCCACCTTCCCCCCCCCCCCCCCCCCCCGCCACCATCTTTGCCCAGAGTCAGCAGGAGAAACCAGATGCCTGAGCTGATGAGTGTGCTGGAGCTTGCTTGATGGGCTCACCAAGGTCTACTGTGAAAAGTCCAGAGAGTTTGTGCTTGTTGTTAAACATTACATTTAAACTATACAATCAAACCATATAAGCATATAAATTAAATGAATATTAGGAACAAATGGCAATAAGTTCTCAGAAACATGACTTTCTAATCACAACTTCTACTATTAAAAAAAGTAAAAGTTGGTGGTGGTTTAGTTGCTAAGTCGTGTCTGACTCTTGTGACCCCATGGACTGTAGCCCGCCAGGCTCCTTTGTCCGTGGGATTTTCCAGGCAAGAATACTGGAGTGGATTGCCATTTCCTTCTCCAAGGGATCTTCCCAACCCAGGAATTGAACCCCAGTCTCCTGCATTGCAGGCAGATTCTTTACCAACTGAGCTTTGCGGGAAGCCCTTTATTGATGGTAATTTCCTCCTATTGTCTTTAAGGCTGAGACACAAGGTGAGTGAGTGTGCATTTCTGCTCAGTGACTCCACTTACTTTGTAGCTTGAAGTCAGCAAGGTGGAAGTAGTCACACTGTGAAAATCAGTATAACACTACAAACTGGGGCTTTTACCTCCCCAGAAGAATCAATTGTATAAGTTTTACCAGCACACCACTTCCCATTAGGAAAGAAGTTCCCTGGTAGAAAACCTGGTTCTGATATTTTTTACAAACCTTGGAGATATTGTGAGTTCAGTTCCACACTAGCTCAAGATTGCAACACAGTGAGATACATAACCTTTTGGTTTTCCAGTGCATGTACAAGTTATGTTTATACTACAATAATCTCTCAAGCATGTGCTGGCATTATATCTAAAAAAATATAAATACTTTAATGAGAAATACTTTATTGCTTAAAAAGTGCTAACCATCATCTGAGCCTTCAGCAAGTTGTGATCTTTTTGCTGGTGAAGGTTCCTGCCTCGATGCTGATGGATGCTGACTAATCAGGGCTGCTGCTGCTGCTGCTAAGTCACTTCAGTCTATGAGACCCCATAGACGGCAGCCCACCAGGCTTCTGCATCCCTGGGATTCTCCAGGCAAGAACACTGGAGTGGGTTGCTATTTCCTTCTCCAATGCATGAAAGTGAAAAGTGAAAGTGAAGTCGCTCAGTCATGTCCGACTCTTAGCGACCCCATGGACTGCAGCCTACCAGGGTCCTCCGTCCATGGGATTCTCAAGGCAAGAGTACTGGAGTGGGGTACTAATCAGGGCAGTGGCTGCTAAAAGTTGGTGTGGCTGTGGCAATTTCTTAAAATAAGACAACAGTGAAGTTTGCTGCGTGAACTGATGCTTCCTTTCACCAACAATTTTTCTGTAGCTTACAGTGCTGTTTGATACCATTTTACTTCCAGTCAAAATTCTTTAAAAACTGGAGTCAGTTCTCCCAAACCCCACAGCTGCTTAATCAACCAAAATGAAAGTGAAAGTGAATCACTCAGTTGTGTCGGACTCTTTGCGACCCCATGGACTATAGCCTGCCAGGCTCCTCTGTCCATGGGATTTTCCAGGCAATAGTACTGGAGTGAATTGCCATTTCCTTCTCCGGGAGATCTTCCCAACCCAGGTATTGAACCCCGGTCTCCTGCATTGTAGACAGATGCTTTACCGTCTGAGCCACCAGGGAAGTCCTAATCAACCAAATTTACCTAATATTCTAAATCCTTCCTTGCAATTTCAACAGTCTTCTCAGCATCTTCACCAGGAGTAGATTCCATCCCAAGAAACCTCATTCTTTGCTCATCCATAAGAAGCATCGCCTCATCTGTTAAAGTTTTAATAGCATGAAAACAGTGTTAATCTCCTTGTACATGTCTATGAGAGCTCTTGGATGACCAAGTGCATAGTCAATGAGTAGAAATATTTTTGAAAGGAATTTTTCTTTTTTTCTGAGCAGGAGGTCTGAACAATAGGCTTAAATTGCTCAGTAAACAATGTTGTAAGCAGATGGGCTGTCATCTAGACTTTGTTGTTCCATTTATAGAGCACAGACAGAGTACAATTAACATAATTTTAAGAGCTCTAAGATTTTGAACGGTAAATGAGCATTGGCTTCAACTAGAAGTCACCAGCTGCGTTAGCCCCTAATAGGAAAGTCAGCCCAACCTTTGAAGCCAGGCACTGACTTCTCCTCTCTTGCTATGGAAGTCCTAGATGGCATCTTCTTGCAATAGAAGGATGTTTTGTTTACATTGAAGATCTGTTGTTTAATGTGGCCACCCTCATTAATTATCTTAGCTAGGGAGCGGCAGAGGATGAGATAGTTAGAAAGCATCACTGACTCAATGGATATAAGTTTGAGTAAACTGGAGGACAGAGGAGTCTGGTGTGCTGCAGTCCATGGCATCGTAAAGAGTCAGACATGACGTAGCCACCAAACGACAACAACAAAGATCTTCTGGATGGCTTGCTGCAGCTTCTACATTAGATCTGCTGCTTCCCTTGCACTTTCACATTATGGAGATGGATTCTTTCCTTAAACCTCATGAACCAACCTCTGTTAGCTTCAAACTTTTCTTCTGCTAATTCCTCACCTGTCTCAGCCTTCATAGATTTGAAAAGAGTTAGGGTCTGGCTCTGGACTAGATTTTGGCTTAAGGACATCTCATGGTTGCGTTGATCACCCAGACCATTGAAACTTTGTCCATATCAGTAACAATGCTATTTCACTTACTTATCATTCACATGTTCACTGGAGTCAGCCTTTTTAATACTCTTCAAGAACTTTTTCCTTTGCGTTCACAGCTTGGTTTTTGGGGGCAAGAGGCCTGGTTTTGGGGGGCAAGAGGCCTGCTTTTGGCCTCTTTTGCTTTCCAACATGCCTTCCTCACTAAACTGAATCACTTGTAACTTTTGATTTAAGGTGAGACATGCAACTCTTTCTTCACTTGAGCACATAGAAGCCATTGTAGGCTTATTGAGTGGCCTAAATTCTATACTGCTGTGTCTCAGAGAATAGAGGGAGAGAAAGGGAGAGAAACAGGGGAGTGGCCAATCAGTGGAGCATTTGGAACCCATGCCTATTTATCTGTTAAGTCTGCCCTCTTATATGAGAGTGGTTCATGGTGCCCCAACACCATGACAATGGCAACATCAAAGATCGCTAATCACAGATCACCATGAAAAATATAATAGCAAAGGAGTCTGAAATATGGTGTGAATCGCCAAAATGCAGTGCAGGGATGTGCAGAGGAAATGCTGTTGAAAAGATGGTGCCTGCCAGAAGACTTGCTCAACTCAAGGTTGCCAGAAACCTTCAATTTGTTAAAAAAAAAAAAAAAAAAAAAAAAGGAACCTCTGCAAAATGCAGTAAAACAAGATATGCCCACATAAATGCCAAACCCAAACACATTTTCCTCCTATGTTCCTTCTCTTCAGTCTGCCTCATGCCTCCTTCAGGGTTAACTTGCAGTAATATCTTCCCACAGATGTTGGGTTCATAATGCATTTATCTTTTATTATCTTGTTGTTAAATATGGAGTTTGGGTTGGTGTTTCAGTCTGCCCTGTTTGGTACCCTGGCAATAACCATAATGCTAGTTATTTTTCCTCCAAGTTCATGTACTCCATGTTATGCTTATGTGTTTAAAACCACATAAGAATGAGATAATTACATTTCACTGATGTCAGTTAGTATAAACTGACCGGCCTGTTTTCCACTGTTTGTGGATTTTTCCCCCCTCTGGCAGAGGTCTGCTTATCTTTACTTCTGTTTACATGTTTCTAGAGCACTCTGAGGCCAGTTTTAGATCTTAATTTATTTTTGAAAAGGGACGGAGATTAAATTTTCTCTCCTTTAGTTTTACGATATTAAATAAATGTTGAGCAAACACTTTCTGGGAGATCTGATCATAAGCAACTTTATTTTTGGCTCCCACTGGCCCTCGTTTCTCTTCTGCCCAGGATTAAATGTAAGTCATGTTGTTGGGTTTTCTGGTCTCTCCCAGCAAATGTAAGTGGCTTCATTCCAGAGACTAACACATTCAGACTCTCAACTATGCCTACCATGAAAAGGTGGGTCTTCTCTCTCCCCAAGCCTGGACCTATCTCTCTGCAGTGGCTTGGGTTGGTTAGGGGGGCCTGATTCCCCTCCTTGTCTCTTTCCCTACTTCTGTTTCTATTACACAGGGTTGCTTGCAAGGAGAAAGTTAAGGAAAGGAGATCAAGAAAATTTTTATCTGATGGTTCTTCCACAACCTGGCATCTGCACTTCCACACTTGTTTGTTGTTTAGTTACTAAGTAATGTCTGACTTTTTGTGATCCCATGGAAGCTCCCTCAGCTTCTCTGTTCATGGGATTTCCCAGAAAAGCATACTGGTGTGGGTTGCTGTTTCCTTCTCCAGGGCATCTTGTGCACTAGACAGGGGTTTAAACCTCAATCAGCCAGCTCTTTCAGACAAGACTGAACTCTGGGTCTCCCATGAGTGTCCTCCCACATCTGATCTACCCCAAATGCACACATTCTTTGCTCTTAAAAACTCATTACCTGCAAGGCATCTAGGATCTAGGAATTTTCCTTGGCTCTGCCATCAAAGCTTCTGTCTTATACCTTTCATACTGTTCACACTGTTCATGGGTTTCTCAAGGCAAGAATACTGAAGTGGTTTGCCATTCCCTTCTCCAGTGGACCATATTTTGTCAGAACTCTTTACCATGACCTGTCCGTCTTGGGTGGTGGTACACAGCATGGATCATAGTTTCATTGAGTTAGACAAGGCTGTGGTCCATGTGATCAGATAGGTTCAGTTCAGTTCATTCGCTCAGTCATGTCTGACTCTTTGTGACCCCATGAATCACAGCACGCTAGGCCTCCCTGTCCATCACCAACTCCCGGAGTTCACTCAGACTCAAGTCCATCGAGTCAGTGATACCATCCAGCCATCTCATCCTCTGTTGTCCCCTTCTCCTGCCCCCAATCCCTCCCAGCATCAGGATCTCTTCCAATGAGTCAACTCTTTGCATGAGGTGGCCAAAGTACTAGAGTTTCAGCTTTAGCATTAGTCCTTTCAAAGAACACCCAGGACTAATCTCCTTTAGAATGGACTGGATAGATCTCCTTGCAGTCCAAGGGACTCTCAAGAGTCTTCTCCAATACCACACTTCAAAAGCATCAATTATTCGGCGCTCAGCTTTCTTCACAGTCCAACTCTCACATCCATTCATGACCACTGGAAAAACCATAGCCTTGACTAGATGAACCTTTGTTGACAAAGTCATGTCTCTGCTTTTGAATATGCTCTCTAGGTTGGTCATAACTTTCCTTCCAAGGAGTAAGCGTTTTTTAATTTCATGGCTGCAATCACCATCAGCAGCGATTTTAGAGCCCCCAAAAATCAAGTTTGACACTGTTTCCACTCTTTCCCCATCTATTTCCCATGAAATGATGGGACCAGATGCCATGATCTTAGTTTTCTGAATGTTGAGCTTTAAGCCAACTTTTTCACTCTCCTCTTTCACTTTCATCAAGAGGCTTTTTAGTTCCTCTTCACTTTCTGCCATAAGGGTGGTGTCATCTGCATATCTGAGCTTATTGATATTTCTCCTGGCAATCTTGATTCCAGCTTGTGCTTCTTCCAGCCCAGCATTTCTCATGATGTACTCTGCATCTAAGTTAATAAGCAGGGTGACAATATACAGCCTTGACGTACTCCTTTTCCTATTTGGAACCAGTCTGTTGTTGCATGTCCAGTTCTAACTGTTGCTTCCTGACCTGCATATGGGTTTCTCAAGAAGCAAGTCAGGTGGTGTGGTATTCCCATCTCTTTCAGAATTTTCCACAGTTTATTGTGATCCACACAATCAAAGGCTTTGGCATAGTCAATAAAGCAGAAATAGATGTTTTTCTGGAACCCTCTTCCTTTTTCATAATCCAGTGAATGAGAGAATGTGGTCCACTGGGGAAGGGAATAGGAAACCACTTCAGTATTATTGTCTTGAGAACCCCATGAACAGTAAGAAAAGGCAAAATGATAGGATACTGAAAGAGGAACTCCCCAGGTCGGTAGGTGCCCAATATGCTACTGGAGATCAGTGGAGAAATAACTCCAGAAAGAATGAAGGGATGGAGCCAAAGCAAAAACAATACCCAGCTGTGGATGTGTGGATGTGGTGATAGAAGCAAGGTCCGATGTTGTAAAGAGCAATATTGCATAGCAATCTGGAATGTTAGGTCCCTGAATCAAGGCAAATTGGAAATGGTCAAACAGGAGATGGCAAGAGTGAACGTCGACATTCTAGGAATCAGCAAACTCAAATGGACTGGAATGGCTGAATTTAACTCAGATGACCCTTATATCTACTACTGTGGGCACGAAACCCTTAGAAGAAATGGACTAGCCATCATGGTCAACAAAAGAGTCCAAAATCCAGTACTTGGATGCAATCTCAAAAATGACAGAATGATCTCTGTTTGTTTCCAAGGCAAACCATTCTATATCACAGTAATCCAAGCCTATGCCCCAACCAGTAATGCTGAAGTAGCTGAAGTTGAATGGTTCTATGAAGACGTACAAGACCTTTTAGAACTAACACCCAAAAAAGATGTCCTTTTCATTATAGGGGACTAGAATGCAAAAGTAGGAAGTCAAGAAACACCTGGGGTAACAGGCAAATTTGGCCTTGGAATACAGAATGAAGCACTGCAAAGGCTAATAGAGTTTTGCCAAGAGAACACACTGGTCATTGAAAACACCCTCTTCCAACAACACAGGAGACTCTTACATGGACATCATCAGATGGTCAACACAGAAATAAGATTGATTATATTCTTTGCAGCCAAAGATGGAGAAGTTCTATACAGTCAGCAAAAACAAGACCAGGAGCTGACTGTGGCTCAGATCATGAGCTCCTTATTGCCAAATTCAGACTGAAATTGAAGAAAGTAGGGAAAACCACTAGACCATTCAGGTATGAACTAAATCAAATCCCTTATGATTATACAGTAGAAGTAAGAAATAGATTTAAGGGACTAGATCTAATAGATATAGTGCCTGATGAACTATGGACCGAGATTTCTGACATTGTACAGGAGACAGGGATCAAGACCATCCCCATGGAAAAGAAATGCAAAAAAGCAAAATGGCTGTCTGGGGGGGGGGCGCCTTACAAGTAGCTGTGAAAAGAAGAGAAGTGAAAAGTGAAGGAGAAAAGGAAAGATACAAGCATCTGAATGCAGAGTTCCAAAGAATAACAAGGACAGATAAGAAAGCCTTCCTCAGTGATCAATGCAAAGAAATAGAGGAAAATAACAGAATGGGAGAGACTAGAGATCTTTTCAAGAAAATTAGAGATACCAAGGGAACATTTCATGCAAAGATGGGCTTGATAAAGGACAGAAATGGTATGGACCTAACAGAAGCAGAAGATATTAAGAAGAGGTGGCAAGAATGCACAGAAGAACTATTCACTAAACATCTTCATGACCCAGATAATCAGAATGGTGTGATCACTGACCTAGAGCCAGACATCCTGGAATGTGAAGTCAAGTGGGCCTTAGGAAGCATCACTACGAACAAAGGTAGTGGAGGTCATGGAATTCCAGTGGCGCTATTTCAAATCCTAAAGATAATGCTGTGAAAGTGCTACACTCAATATTCCAGCAAATTTGGAAAACTCAGCAGTGGCCACAGGACTGGAAAAGGTCAGTTTTCATTCCAATCCCAAAGAGAGGCAATGCCAAAGAATGCTAAAACTACCACACAATTGTACTCATCTCACATGCTAGTAATCAGATCAGATCAGATCAGTCGCTCAGTCGTGTCCGACTCTTTGCAACCCCATGAATCACAGCACGCCAGGCCTCGCTGTCCATCACCAACTCTCAGAGTTCACTGAGACTCATGTCTATCGAGTAAGTGATGCCATCCAGCCATCTCCTCCTCTGGCATCCCCTTCTCCTCTTGCCCTCAATCCCTCCCAGCATCAGAGTCTTCTCCAATGAGTCAACTCTTCGAATGAGGTGGCCAAAGTACTGGAGTTTCAGCTTTAAGTAATGCACAAAATTTTCCAAGCCAGGCTTCAATAGTATATGAACTGTGGACTTCCAGATGTTCAAGCTGGACTTAGAAAAGGCAGAGGAAACAGAGATCAAATTGCCAACATCTGCTAGGTCATCAAAAAAACAAGGGAGTTCCAGAAAAACATCCACTTCTGCTTTTTTGACTATCCCAAAGCCTTTGACTGTGTGGATCACAACAAACTCTGGAAAATTCTTAGAGATGAGAATACCAGACTACCGGACCTAACTCTTGTGAAATCTGTATGCAGGTCAGGAAGGAACAGTTAGAACTGGACATGGAACAACAGACTGGTTCCAAATAGGAAAAGGAGTACATCAAGGCTGTATATTGTCACCCTGCTTATTTAACTTACATGCAGAGTACATCATGAGAAATGCTGGGCTGGATGTAGTACAAGCTGGAATCAAGATTGGCAGGAGAAATATCAATAACTTCACATATGCAGGTGACACCACTCTTAAGGCAGAAAGTGAAGATGATCTAAACAATGTCTTGATAAAAGTGAAAGAGGAGTGAAAAAGTTGCTTTAAAACTCAACATTCAGAAAATGAAGATCATGGCATGCAGTCCCATGACTTCATCACAAATAGATGGGTAAATAGTGGAAACAGCGACAGACTTTACTTTTTGTGGGGCTCCAAAATCACTGCAAATGGTGACTGCAGCCATGAAATTAAAAGACACTTGCTCCTTGGAAGAAAAGTTATGACTAACCTAGACAGCATATT
Source organism: Tragelaphus eurycerus (assembly GCA_935064755.1). Lineage (NCBI taxonomy): Eukaryota > Metazoa > Chordata > Mammalia > Artiodactyla > Bovidae > Tragelaphus > Tragelaphus eurycerus. The sequence goes on from CAKXYN010000023.1 coordinate 25,165,718, forward strand.
AAAAGGCAAAGACATTACTTTGCCAACAAGATCCATCTAGTCAAAGCTATGGTTTTTCCAGTAGTCATGTATGAATGTGAGAGTTGGACTATAAAGAAAACTGAATGCCAAAGAATTGATGCTTTTGAACTGTGGTGTTGGAGAAGACCCTTGAGAGTCCCTTGGACTGCAAGGAGATTCAACCAGTTCATCCAAAAGGAAATCAGTCCTGGATATTCATTGGCAGAACTGATGCTGAAGCTGAAACTCCAACACTTTGGCCACCTGATGTGAAGAACTGATTCATTAGAAAAGACCCTGATGCTGGGAAAGATTGAAGGTGGGAGGAGAAGGGGACAACAGAGGATGAGATGGTTGGATGGCATCACCAACTCAATGGACATGAGTTTGAGTGAACTCCAGGAGTTGGCAATGGATAGGAAGGCCTGGCCTACTGCAGTCCATGGGGTTGCAAAGAGTCTGACACAACCGAGCAACTGAACTGAAGTGAACTGAACTTATACCTTGGGTCTCCTAGGCAAGAAGAAAATAGCACTTAACTACAAACTCTAACTGAGGGGACGCATAAAGCCCCTTTTTCTTGACTTGAAGAGGAAATACATCCATTGTCTTTATTTTTGCAGGGAGAACTCTGTCCAAAGATACTCCCTCAAGATAACTCCTTCTTCCATATCCAAATTCAATTTTTTCATTCACTTCGTGTGTGTGGCGTGGGAGTGAGGCTTATGAACTGCTTCTGTCATCTTCTTTATGAATTCTGCATGGGGTCTCCCTCTTCCTTTTGAAGTTAGCATGTGATGTCCTCAAGCGTTCAGGTGAGACCCGCACTTAACTCCCCGTTGCATGAAGAGGATGACAGATGCTGTTATGTTCATGTTGCGTACTATGAATAACTTTAATTTGCATGTTTCAGTCTACACACACAAAAAAAAGTTGGCATGATCTGAGAATCAATGAATATTAGAGTACTGCCAACTGTTCTTACTCTTCCATTTTATATGTGAATTCAACCTAAAATGCTTGGTCACTTCTATTCTAGGCATCCTGGTGGTGCTGACCAAACCTGTGTGTTCCAAATGTATGAGACCTACTTATTTTAGAATTTGAGTGGTTTTTTGTGTGTGAATTAAAGTCATTGCTGCAATATTCAAAATTAGATTCAGTTCAACCATATCAAAAGCCAGTTTCCTGAGTCTGTGTACAGAGGGAACATTTGTATACAGTTTAATAGCTGCGCCATGCTGTCTGGATTGGGGGGGACAGGATATTAGTCATTTCTATGATTAAATGCCATTCATTTAGGAATATGGACTTGGGAAACATGCTAGCTAATGCTTTAAAAATTTTAAATTAAATGACCAATAAACCAGTGGACATTGTAGAAACAGTAAGATTTTTAGGAAGGAAGATGAAATGAAAGGAGAAGGAAGAGTATAAATATAAATTGAAAAGGTAGAAAGAGAATAAAAGTTAATTTGAAGTCCTTTCCCTGGACTCCATGGAACACGTGAGGGTCAGTTTTAGGCTTTAGGGAGTCTGCAATCCTCCTGAAATTGTTGCAAATGTTACTGTGATAATGTGCATTTTTTTAAGAGGAGAGGGTTTTTCGCTTTCACTAGATTTTCGAAGGGATCCCCAGTGACTCCCACATAGAAAGAATCATGGTTTATTACCAGTCATCTTAACGCTTGCTATGCTATGCTAAGTCTCTTCAGTTGTGTCCAACTCTGTGTGACCCCATAGACGGCAGCCCACCAGGCCTCCCCGTCCCTGGGATTCTCCAGGCAAGAACACTGGAGTGGGTTGCCATTTCCTTCTCCAATGCATGAAAGTGAAAAGAGAAAGTGAAGTCACTCAGTCGTGTCCGACTCTTAGAGACCCCATGGACTGCAGCCTACCAGGCTCCTCCATTCATGGGATTTTCCAGGCAAGAGTACTGGAATGGGGTGCCATTGCCTTCTCCGATCTTACGCTTGGACTTCTGAAATCTGGACTGCATGAATCATTCTCTAACTAGGTGGGCACACAGTTGGGCTGGTCTTTTTAACCCCTTTGGGCACCAGAATCTTTACCTGTGTCCTGCTGTGAGGTGTGGGTCCCCTGCCAGGCATAGGAGTGGGGCTCAGGCACAGAGCTAAGTAACATTCTTCTTCCTCTCCAAAATCTGGAATCACATGAAAGTAAAATATGTTACTAAAACAGATGGAGACCACATTTCCATCTTATAAATTTTAATTTTGTAAAAGCTGGATTCGAAAATGTGGTTGAGATCGGCAGCCAATGTACCTCTTACATTTCATTCCGCTGCTTCTCTGCTTGATACATTGATTTCTCGGAGCAGCAGATTTATGCCTGTATAAGGTTACTACCCGGAGAAGCAGAGAATGTGTGCACCCGAGGACACACTTTTCCAAAAAGGGTGTCTAGAGCCGAGTCAAGTGTTCTCAATTCCTTTTCTCAACTGTGCCAAAAAGGTTAGTGAGAGAGCACCCAGAGACCACTTTCTTCGAGGAGAGTAAAGTATCAGTTTCCTGTTTTCTGAGACCAGGGAGAAATGCTGGAAGGCCTAGAAAATCACATCCTATAGAAAGATACAAAGCAGAAGGGCTGTTTAATCAAATAGCTTTGGAAAAGTCATCTGAGGTCCATGGGTGTAGTACATTTTATGTAAATTTTTAAAAGTTTAATTTGAACAAATAAGCATGGTTATTCATTTTTTAAAACAAATGTGCTATAATCAAAGTGTTTTGAGAGATTAAAGGGCGACAGTTTGTTGTTGTTCGGTCACTAAGTTGTGTCCACCTTTACGATCCCATGGGCTTTAGCATGGGAGCCATCAGGCTCTTCTGTCCATGGGGTTTTCCAGGCAGGAATACTGGAGTGACAGTTATTATACACTATATAAATGGGAAGATAGAAACACGAACCAAAAACCTATTATAAAAATCATGCTGTTAAGAGCAAATTTTCTGAACTGTTAGCAGTAAAAATGAAGATTCATGAAATGCTTGGAGCAGCAGCAGGGCTGTGGAATCAGAAGAATCACGTACAACTTGAAAGCTTGGGTCTTTGGAGGATGAAGATTGAATAACAGAGGAAGGAAGTTTTGGGGTCACGACCAGTGATGAGTTTTAACTGTGCCATTTTCATTTGCTAGACTCTATTAGTGAATTGCAGAGAAGGCAATGGCACCCCACTCCAGTGTTCTTGCCTAGAAAATCCCATGGATGGAGGAGCCTGGTAGGCTGCAGTCCATGGGGTCGCGAAGAGTCGGACACGACTGAGTGACTTCACTTTGACTTTTCACTTTCATGCATTGGAGAAGGAAATGGCAACCCACTCCAGTGTTCTTGCCTGGAGAATCCCAGGGATGGGGGAGCCTGGTGGGCTGCTGTCTGTGGGGTCGCACAGAGTCGGACACGACTGAAGTGACTTAGCATTAGCATTAGTGAATTGGGTAAGTGATGCATGGTTTGCAATTAATACAACTAAAGCTAGTGAAAAAGAAGTCAAGTATATACAATAAGGAAAAGGCCAGTCTCTTCAGTAAATGGTGAGGGAAAGCTGAACATCCACATACAAAAGAAGGAAACTGGACCGCTCTTTGTACCATACACAAAAATTAACTCAAAAGGCTTGACTGTAAGATTTGAGACCATAAAACTCCTAGAAAAAAACACAGGCAGTCATCTCCTTGACATCAGTCTTGGCAGTGCATTTTTGGACTTGACACCAAAATCAAAGGCAGCATAAACAAAATAAATTAGTAGGTCTACATCAAACTAAAAACCCTCTGAATAGCAATGGAAACTACCAACAAAATTAAAAGGCAGCCCACTGAATGGAAGAAAATAACTTCCAATTGTATATCTGTTAAAAGGTTGGTATCCAAAGTATATAAAAACTCTTACAATTCAATAGCAAAACCCCAAACAATATGATTAAAAAGTGAGTCAAGGATCTGAATAGACATTTTTCCAGAGAAGACATACAAATGGTTAATAGGTACAAGAAAAAGTGTTCAACCTCACTCATCACCAGGAGAATACAAATCCAAACCACAATGAGTTATTACCTCACACCCATGAGAAGAGCTATCATCAAAAAGACAGAAATAATGTTGGCAAGGATGTGGAAAAAGGGGAACCCTCATGCAGCATTAGTAGGAACGTAAATTGATGCAGCCACTATGGAAAATGTCATGGAGAGTCCTCAAAAAAATAAAAATTCAACTACTATATCATCCAGCAATTTTGCATCTGTGTGTTTATTAAAAAAAAAAAACAGCATTATTTATAATAGCCAAAATATAGCAAGTAACCTAAGTGTCTAACAATGGATAAATGGATAAAGAAAATGTGGTGTATATATACAGTGGAATACTATTCATCTATAAAAACAAATGAAATCTTCTGTAACAACAGGGATGGATCTTGAGGGCAGTATCTAAGTGAAATGAATCAGAGAAAAACAAATACTGTATGATCTCACTTATAGGTAGAATAAAAAAAACTAAGCTCATAGATACAGAGAACAAGCTGGTGGTTGCCAGAGGTGCACCGTGTGGGGGTGTGAGAAAAATGGATGAAGGCAATCGAAAGGTACCATCTTCCGGTTGTAAAATAAATAATTTAGGGGGATGTGATTTACAGCACAGAGCCTACATTTAACCATACTGTATTGAATATCTGGAAGTTGCTAAGAGAGTAAATCTTAAAAGTTCTCATCATGAGAAAAAAGTTATAATTCTATATGGTGATGGATGTTAACTAGACTTACTGTGGTGACCATTTTGCAATATATACAAATATCAAATTATGTTGCACACCTGAAACTAATGTCATTTGTCGATTATACCTCAATAAAAAATAAACTAGATAATTGTTGTTGTTACATTGCTAAGTAATATCTGACTCTTTTGTGACCCTGTGGACTGTAGCCTGCCAGGCTTCTCTGTCCATGGGATTTCCCAGGCAAGAATTCTGGAGTGGCTTACCATTTCCTTCTTCAGGGGATCTTCCCAGATCAGGGATTGAACTTATGTCTCCTGCTTGGCTGCTGCTGCTGCTGCTGCTAAGTCGCTTCAGTCGTGTCCGACTCTGTGCGACCCCATAGATGGCAGCCCACTAGGCTCCTCTGTCCTTGGGATTCTCCAGGCAAGAATACTGGAGTGGGTTGCCATTTCCTTCTCCAATGCATGAAAGTGAAAAGTGAAAGTAAAGTCGCTCAGTCGTGCCCGACTCTTGCACAGGTTCTTTACCACTGAGCCACCTGGGAATCCCCAAGAGACTGTTATTAGGTATTACCTATCCAAGATCAGATCAGATCAGTCGCTCAGTCGTGTCCGACTCTTTGCGACCCCATGAACTGCAGCACGCCAGGCCTTCCTGTCCATCACCAACTCCCGGAGGTCACTCAGACTCACATCCATCGAGTCAGTGATGCCATCCAGCCATCTCATCCTCTGTCGTCCCTTCTCCTCCTGCCCCCAATCCCTCCCAGCATCAGAGTCTTCTCCAATGAGTAGGCTATACCTTAATTGGGCTTTCCTAGTAATCTCATGGAGAAGGAAATGGGAACGCAGTACAGTATTCTTGCCTGGGAAATCCCATAGACAGAGGAGCCTGATGGGCTACAGTCCATGGAACCACAGAGTTGGATACGACTGAATGACTAACACAACACGAAGTTATCTGGGTAACATATGTAGTATTGGTGTTTATGGTTACATTGAATTGATTTTTAAAATTCTTTGCTAGGCACAGTGACCACTGTCAATCTATTATTTCTCAGCTGCCTATTCGCCCTTCACTACCTTCTCTGACACAAATATGTCAAGCTTTGCCAGTAGGGGGAGCTAGAGGGACACGGTAGATGTTCCGTTGCTCACTCGTGTCCGAGTCTTTGCGACCCCATGGAGCTTGTTCAAACTCATGTCCATCGAGTCGGTGATGCCATCCAACCATCTCATCCTCTGTCTCCCCTTCTCCTCCCGCCTTTGATCTTTCCCAGCATCAGGGTCTTTTCCAATGCGTCAGTTCTTCGCATCAGGTGGCCAAAGTATTGGAGCTTCAGCTTCGATATCAGTCCTTGCAATGAATACTCAGGACTGATCTCCTTTAGGATTGACTGGTTGGATCTCCTTGCAGTCCAAGGGACTCTCAAGAATTTTCTCCAACACCACAGTTCAAAAGCATTAATTCTGCCTCACTCAGTCTTCTTTATGGTCCAACTCTCACATCCATAGGTGACCACTGGAAAAACCATAGCTTTGACTAGATGGACGTTTGTCAGCAAAGTGATGTCTCTGCTTTTTAATATACTGTCTAGGTTTGTCATATCTTTCCTTCCAAGGAGCATATGTCTTTTAATTTCATGGCTGCAGTCACTATCTGCAGTGATTTTGGAGCCCAAGAAAATAGTCTCTCACTGTTTCCATCGATTCCCCATCTATTTGCTATGAAATGATGGGATCGGATGCCATGATCTTAGTTGTTTGAATGCTGAGTTTTAAGCCAGCTTTTTCCCTCTCCTCTTTCACCTTCATCAGATCAGATCAGATCAGTCGCTCAGTCGTGTCCGACCTTGCGACCCCATGAACCGCAGCACGCCAGGCCTCCCTGTCCATCACCAGCTCCCGGAGGTCACTCAGACTCGCATCCATCGAGTCAGTGATGCCATCCAGCCATCTCATCCTCTGTCGTCCCCTTCTCCTCCTGCCCTCAATCCCTCCCAGCATCAGAGTCTTCTCCAAGAGTCACCTCGCAGGAGGTGCCAAAATACTGGAGTTTCAGCTGAGCATCATCCCAAAGAAACCAGGATTGATCCCCAGAATGGACTGGTTGGATCTTCTGCAGTCAAGGGACCCAAGAGTCTCTCCAACACCACAGTCAAAGCATCAATCCGGCGCTCAGCCTCTCACATCCAGCTCTCACATCCAACATGACCACAGGAAAGACCAAGCCTGACAGGCGAACCTGTTGTAAGTAATGTCCTGCTTGAATATGCTATCTAGGTTGCATACTTCCTCCAAGGAGTGCGCACAGGCCAGTCACCATCTGCAGTGATCGAGCCAGAAACAAAGCGACACTGTTTCCACTGTTTCCATCATTTCCCATGCAGTGATGGGACCAGATCCATGATCCGTCTGAATGTTAGCGCCAACCTTACTCTCCACTTTCACTTCATCAAGAGGCTTATTCCTCTTCACTTTCTGCCATAGTGTGACTGCTCGTATTTTCTCCCGCACTGATTCCAACTGTTTTCTCAGTCCAGCCCATGATGTACCCAAGTATACATGTGACATACCCTTGACGTACTCTTCTTTGAACCAGTCTTTTTCATGACCAGTTCTACTGTTGCTTCCTGACCTCACGAGGAGATCAGGTGTCTTACCCCCAGCCGTATCACACAGTAGGTTGCAAGTCAATAAAGAGAAATAGATTTCTCCCTGCTCCATGATCCAGCGGATTTGTTGATCTCTGTTCCTCTGCAGGAAGTCACGTCTGCTGAAGCCTGGATGAGCGCTGGAAAGTGTTTTAGCCCTTGCATTGCCTTTTGGGATTGGGATGCGACCTTTTCCAATTTGTGGCCACGTCCATGTGAGTGTAGCACCACAGCATCATCACAGATGGATGTTCACTGATCCATCACCTCCACTAGTTTTTTGTAGTGATGCTTTCTAAGGCCCTACCACTCCAAGATTCTGCGTCATATCCTCAATGTCTGTTGCTCTTTTTGTACGTTCTTCTGTTTCTCCCCTCTTCTTGATCTCTGTTCTGTTAGATCCACACCATCTCTGTCCTTTTTTGCCCCTGCGAATTTCCTTTTTCCTTTGAGAGATCCATCTTCCCTTCTTTTTTCCCTTTTATATCACTGGGGCTCCCTTGCTATTCTTGACTCTCTTCAGATTTTTATCTTTCCTTCTCCTTGCTTTTCGCTTCTCTTCTTTTCACAGCTATTTGTAAGGCCTCCCCAGACAGCCATTTTGCTTTTTTGCACCTTCATCAAGAGGCTCTTTAGTTCCTCTTCACTTTCTGCCATAAGAGTGGTGTCATCTGCATATCTGAGGTTACTAATACTTCTCCTGGCAATCTTGATTCCAGTTTGTGCTTTATCTAGCCTGGCATTTCACACAAGGTACTCTGAGTATGAGTTAAATAAGGAGGGTGGCAATAGAAGATGGGGCTTCCTAGTTCTGCAGCTATTGGCTACTTCTCCATGAATTTATTGTGTGTGTGTGTGTGTGAAGGTTCCTTCCAGTGGCACTCCACTCAAGCTCTGTGTCCCAGAGCACACCATCATTTTGAAAGACCGTGGCCCTAACTCTGGCCTGGTGACTGCCTGACATGGACATCCAGCACCTAAGACCTCCTGGCACCCTGCTGATGAGTGTGCTACTGGCCACCACACACTCAGTGCATTCACCTCGGCCAGCATCTCCAGTGTCTCCAGTATTGGGCTCCTGGAGAGTGCAATTTCTGCAGCAACCTCATGTTCTCCATCCTGGCCCCCTCATGGCACACTTTGCTTGGTGCTCTGTGCTTGCAATGGCTTGGCTTCCTCTTGTTCTGTGAACCTGCAGAGTCCTGGTGTCTCTTGCAGTGGGCTCCTGCAGTGAAGGCTTCCTGGGGCTCCTAGGTTCAGCATCTCCTAGAGGCCAGCAGTTTCCCATGGTGCCTGGAGGGCAGGTTTTCTGCAAATTCCACTACTGAGGCACCTTAGCCACTCCCCACCATCCAGAAGGGCAGTGGGGACTGCCTGTCAACCTTTCTAGGGGGTACCCATTTTAACCTTAAGGATACTGGGTGCTCCATGTATTGTATCTGCTCCTCCTGGTTCTTAAGAATTCTTTTTAATTCTTATTAGCCAACTCTCCACTATTCTAATTCCATGTTGCTGCTGCTAAGTCGCTTCAGTCGTGTCCGACTCTGTGCGACCCCATAGACGGCAACCCACCAGGCTTCCCCATCCCTGGGATTCTCCAGGCAAGAACACTGGAGTGGGTTGCCATTTCCTTCTCCAATGCATGAAAGTGAAAAGTGAACGTGAAGTTGCTCAGTCGTGTCCGACTCTTAGTGACCCCATGGACTGCAGCCTACCAGGCTCCTCCATCCATGGGATTTTCCAGGCAAGAGTACTGGAGTGGGGTGCCATTGCCTTCTCCCAAATTCCATGCTAGTAATCCTTTATGTTAAATTTTTCTCATTTACATTACTACGTGGTTTCTCTCTCCTTAGTGGGTCCTAACTTAGGGATCAGCATTGGCCTTGCAATCTTTCTCGTCTTCTCTTACGCCTCTATCCGGTGACCATTCTAAGAATGACTCTTCTTTATAATAACTCCTCCTTGTGTCTAAATAGCCCTAACCAAAACAGTAAATAAATAAAAATAAAAAATTAAATTGCCCTAATTGCTTGAAAAAGACCTGCAGTAAGGCAGCTCTATTCTGAATTATGTCAGTCTTGGAGATCTAACTCATTTATGGATAATAATTTCTAGTGGCTCACATGAGTAGGAGAAATCTTAATAGAATATTATGGGACAGAGTTTTAGCTCCAGCATCAGTCCTTCCAATGAATATTCAGGGTTGATGCTGAAGCTGAATCTCCAATACTTTGGCTACCTGATGCAAAGAGCCGACTCACTGGAAAAGACCCTGATGCTGGGAAAGATTTAGGGCAGAGGATGAGATGGTTGGATGGCATCACTGACTCAGTGGATGTGAATTTGGGCAAACTCTGGGAGATGAAGGACAGGGAAGCCTGGCATGTCGCAGTCTATGAGGCCGCAAAGAGTCGGATACAACTTAGTGATTGAATAACAACAACAATGGGACTGAGTGCAGGTCCTGGGAGCAGGAGCAACCTACCTTTTCCTGTGTCTGTAGGCAACTGGCTTTCCCCCCTCTCTTTTCCATTTTCTTTCCTTTTTTTTTTTTTTAATATGGAGTGCTTCACGAATTTGTGTGTCATCCTTGCGCAGGGGCCATGCTAATCTTCTCTGTATCGTTCCAACTTTAGTATATGTGCTGCCGAAGCGAGCACTCCATTTTCTTTCTCACTTTTATTCCCAAGGAGGCAGGAACTGGAATGATACTTGAGGACTGGGGAGTGGGGAATAAAATCGTGGCAAACAGAAGATTGCAGTTTTCCGAGAAAATCTGCTGCATTACTCCAATCAAGACGTTGGTCAGAGGAACCTCCAATAAGATTTCCCACAAATGTATGTTGGGACACTTACTTGGCAAACCATGGCCACTTCTCTCCCTTTTCCTCTTTACTTTCATACCCACCCCAGCCTCCTGCTCCCAGTGTCTACTTGGTACTGACATGTTCTCAAGTTCTCAGTTCCCATGTGCTCTGCTCTACACCTCGATCTTAAGTAATGCACTTCTCATGACTGCTTTCCTTCCTTCCGTTTCCTTTAATAAAAAATAACTCTCAATTATTGACCCTGAACTAACTTTGTACTTTTCAACATTAAGAAGCAAATGACTACTGTATTTATACTATACTATATTTAATACCCAGTTGTAGCCCTAAAGTGAAGCTTTTTATCCAAATTAACTTGAATTGATGGAATGTGATAAGAGAAAGAATAGGTAGATAGTTTTGAGAAGGGCATCTAATGATAGTTTTTTGGTCAATCTAAATGCCTCCTCTTTCCCGGTAATATCCAAGCTGGGTTTCGGAGGAAAAGTATTGGTAATTGGAGCTATATGCCAATCAAGCCTTAGTACTGCCTCTTGGCTGCACGCCACTCAAACCTTTATTTAATAGTATGGTGGCTCAGACAGTAAAGAATATGCCTGAAATGCGGTAGATTCAATCCCTGGGTGGGAAGATGCCCTGGAGGAGGGCTTGGACAACCCTCTCTACTGTTGCCTGGAGAATCCTCATGGACAGAGGAGCCTGGCGGGCTACAGTCCATGGCGTCCCAGAGAGTTGGACACGACTGAGTGACTAAGCACATATTTCCATGGGGCTGCAAAGAAGCAAAGAATCATGCTCATGTTGGCAAAGTGGAGAAATGATGGATTTCTGGGTCATCTTTTGAGTTGTGCATTCACTTCCGGCAAACATTGCTCCTGACAATCTCAGTTCTCCTGCAAAACTGGCAGATCCAAGCACTTGCTTCTCTTGGTTTTACACAATGAAAGAGCCAAAGACTTAACTGAGTTGCTCAGTTCATGACCCATCTAGGCATCAAAACTGATTAGACTCTTGAGTTTTCTATGTCATCACATTGCTTTCTATCAGGGGATTTGACTTTGAATTTTTCAAATCCCTGACCTATTTCTAAACTTTCAGGTTGGACTTGTGAACCAAGGGAAATGGTAATTGGCAGAAGAGAGATTTCAAATACCTACTGATAGGAAGAACTGCCTTAAAGTGGCATTAAAGACCTCAAGAGGTTTTCAAAATCAGTTCACAAGCCTTCTGAACATCAATTGATTCTCACGTGAAGAACTTAACTTCTAATCTTAAGGTTAAAGAAAGGAGGGTGAAAAGCAAGGACTGTTGGCAAAGCCTGTTCTAAAAAAGGGGAAGAACACATGGACAGAAGAAGGGATAAGAATACAATGTTTTACCTATGCTGCTTCTGCTAAGTCGCTTCAGTCGTGTCCGACTCTGTGACCCCAGAGATAGCAGCCCACCAGGCTCCCCCGTCCCTGAGATTCTCCAGGCAAAAACACTGGAGTGGGTTGCCATTTCCTTCTCCAATGCAGGAAAGTGAAAAGTGAAAGTGAAGTCGCTCAGTCGTGTCCAACTCTGTGACCCCATGGGCTGCAGCCTACCAGGCTCCTCCGCCATGGGATTTTCCAGGCAAGAGTACTGGAGTGGGTTGCCATTGCCTTCTCCCTGTTTTACCTATATTTTAATATAATTATGAGGTGTTTTCTCTCAATACATTGATTTGAAATATTCACATTAGCCAGTAATTTCTTTTCGACTTTTATACTCGTGTAGCTTAGAAGAGTAGTATATATAAAAAAATTATAAGAAATTTTATAAGAAAAAATTTTCTAGCACCTTTTACCTTTAGATTTTCTAGATTAACTGTGATACAAGTTTTTTAAAATTTCCTTTTGTTGAGGCAAATTTTCTTTATGTGCAGATAAATTTTCTTTATGTGCAGATAATTAAGCAATCATTCACTCATTCAGTTATTCATGTGTTGATTTTGGAAATACCCTGTGCACACAGAAGAAAAGGAAGCATAGACTTCAGTCCTTCAGGCTTATTTTATTTTTAGATTTATTTCTTTTCTTAATTATATATTTATTATTTTTTGTTATATGTGTGTATGTGGTGTGTGTGTTTTGATTGTAAGAGTTTTAGAAGTCCCGGAAAATTTGAATGTTTAACCTTCCCACGTCTGTTGTGACAAAGTCAGGGCCCTGATTTGGCAAGAATAGAATATTTGTACGTGGGATCTAGACCTTTGTGTACACTCAAATATATTGAATTTCCTGGGCCTTCTAAACCTTCAGAAATAGGAGCTATGGCTTTTTCTAGTTGAAAGCAAGTACTACCTGGCAAGACTACTCAAGTGCCTTCAAAATCTTCATAATCTACTCACATGTTCCCTCCTCATGACCAGTAGCAAATAAGGAACCCTCAAGAACGTTGAATCCACAAGTGTCTGTGTTCTTTTCCTAGTTTAGATAAATGCTCTCACCTTGTTTAAAGATGATAGTTCTCAATCTTTTTACATCACTTGTGTCATTTTCTTTCTAATGATATTTATTTATTTTTTGGGGCACATTTATTTTATTTTATTTTACTTAACTTTACAATATTGTATTGGTTTTGCCATACATCAAAATGAATCCACCACAGGTATACATGTGTTCCCCATCCTGAACCCTCCTCCCTCCTCCCTCCCCATACCATCCCTCTGGGTCATCCCAGTGCACCAGCCCCAGGCATCCGGTATCAGGCATCGAACCTGGACTGGCGACTTGTTTCAAATATGATATCATACATATTTCGATGCCATTCTCCCAAATCATCCCACCCTCTCCCTCTCCCAGAGTCCAAAAGACTGTTCTATACATCAGTGTCTCTTTGCTGTCTCGTATACAGGGTTGTTGTTAGATTGCGATTTTGTTTTTCCCTGATCAGATCCACCGTGTTGGTCTGTTTTAGGGTCTCCTACTCTACTTCTCGAGCTTCCCTGATGGCTTAGTGGTAAAGAATCTGCCTCCCAAAGCAGGAGATGTGGGTTCAATCCCTGGGTTGGGAAGGTCCTCTGGAGAATACCCACTCTAGTATTCTTGCCTGGAAAATCCCATGGACAGAGGAGCCTGGTGGGCTGCAGTCCATGGGATTGCAGAAGAGTTGGACACCACTTAGCAACTAAGCAACAACAACCCTACTTCTCCACACCCCACACAATTCCTTTCAAGATCCTGCTTTTGGATGAATTGCTACTTTTTTTTTTGCTTTTTACTTTATGAATTAACCTTTTATCTTTATTTGGCTAGAGGTGTAATTACTTACTCTGTGTCAGGCATTGTGATAAGAATTTTACCTTTATCACATGAATTCATTTCTTTTCTATCTATTGATGTCATTGCTCTTGCTTTGCTCTTCTCTTTTTAAATTCTACAGTTGAATGCTTAATTGATTTAAAATGAACTGTCCCATAAAATAGTATTCTTTAATAAAATCACATTCTGTAAACATTGAATGAATCACTGATAAAATCCATTTGCACACATTTTAGATGGGAAATATTGTTTACAGCAATTTTAAAAACATATGTAGGTCTGGGAATGCTTCAGATCCAGCAGGGAGTAAACTTGCTAATTTAATATTGGAAAAAAAAAAAAAAGTAAGCCAGAGAATTTTTTTTTTAAAAAAAGAATCCAAATGTAATGTTATCTTCAGTCAAGTAAGGTTCAGAGGGTATGTCTCTTTGATTGAAGTTGGGGTGAAGGATTGGAGCCCTTACAACTTGAAAGTGAAAGTTGCTCAGTCACGTCCAACTCTTAGTGACCCCCATGGACTATACAGTCCCTGGAATTCTCTAGGCCAGCCTTTCCCTTCTCCAGGGGATCTTCCCAAGACAGGGATTGAACTCAGGTCTCCCACATTACAGGCAGATTCTTTACCAGCTGAGCTACAAGGGAAGCCCAAGAATACTGGAGTGTGTAGCCTATCCCTTCTCCAGGAGATCATCCTGACCCAGGAATTGAACCGAGGTCTCCTGCATTGCAGGTGGATTCTTTACCACCTGAGCTATCAGGGTAGCCCAGTCATTTTCATCTCAAAGGCAACTCCATGGGACCGTAATGGTTAGTAGGGCAGCGTGATCTCTTTTACCCTTTTTGTCTTACAAATGTGGAAACTGAGAACCAAGAATTTCTTCTTGTCAGTGCTGATTGCTATCTATTGTTGCTTAATCTGATTTTGTCTTTCTCTATTTTGTATTGCCCAGTATATTTTCTTATATGTCAGAATTTTTTTAGTAGCCTCTGGCTAGCTTTTGTTGTCTGAGTTGGGGGTTTTAGATAAATGATTGTGGCAAATATTTAAAAGTTTCTTAAAATTTTGCTTATAATTCTTCAAAGAAATAGCATCAGTTTCCCATGTGGGATCCAGAATATTCCTTTTCATGCTCTCTTCTTTGAGTAAACTTTGACTTCAGAGCAGTATCCCGTTTCCATGGAAAAGTAGTGACTGCCGCGGCAGCACCCATCTGCACACAAGAAGAGCGTCGTACAGTCATCATCATTGTCTTTGTGTCACCACCACGACTGTCACACACATAAGCTAGATTCCTATGTGGTCTAAGAATGCCTGGAGTCACAATCAAAGAAGCCCCTAGCAGAGAAAAACAAATATTGTGTATCAACGCCTATATGTGGAATCTGAAAAATACTGGTATAGATGGTCTTATTTACAAAGCAGAAATATAGACAGAGATGTAAAGCACAGACATTTGGATACCAAGGGGGAAAGGGACGGTGGGATGAATTGGGAGATTAGGACTGACTTATACTGATCCTACGTAAAAAACAGGTAACTCTGCTGCTGCTGCTAAGTCGCCTCAGTCGTGTCCGACTCTCTGCGACCCCATAGATGGAAGCTCACCAGGCTCCCCTGCCCCTGGGATTCTCCAGGTAAGAACACTCTGGAGTGGGTTGCCATTTCCTTCTCCAATGCAGGAAAGTGAAAAGTGAAAGTGAAGTCGTTCAGTCGTGTCCGACCTAGCACCCCCATGGACTGGAGCCCACCAGGCTCCTCCGTCCATGGGATTCTCCAGGCAAAAGTACTGGGGTGGGGTGCCATTACCTTCCCCAAAAACAGGTAACTACTGAGAACCTACTGTATAGCCCAGAGAGCTCTATTCAGTGCTCTGTGGGGACCTAGATCACATCAGATCAGTCGCTCAGTCGTGTCCGACTATTTGCGACCCCATGAATAGCAGCACGCCAGGCCTCCCTGCCCATCACCAATTCCCGGAGGTCACTGAGACTCACATCCATCAAGTCAGTAATGCCATCCAGCCATCTCATCCTCTGTCGTCCCCTTCTCCTCCTGCCCCCAATCCCTCCCAGCATCAGAGTCTTCTCCAGTGAGTTAACTCTTCACATGAGGTGCCCAAAGTACTGGAGTTTCAGCTTTAGCATCATTCCTTCCAAAGAAATCCCAGGGCTGATCTCCTTCAGAATGGACTGGTTGCATCTCCTTGCAGTCCAAGGGACTCTCAAGAGTCTTCTCCAACACCACAGTTCAAAAGCATCAATTCTTTGGCACTCAGCCTTCTTCACAGTCCAGCTCTCACATCCATACATGATCACAGGAAAGACCATAGCCTTGACTAGGTGAACCTTTGTTGGCAAAGTAATGTCTCTGCTTTTGAACATGTGATCTAGGTTGGTCATAACTTTCCTTCCAAGGAGTAAGCATCTTTTAATTTCATGGCTGCAGTCACCATCTGTAGTGATTTTGGAGCCCCCCAAAATAAAGTCTGACGCTGTTTCCACTGTTTCCCCATCTATTTCCCATGAAGTGATGGGACCAGATGCCATGATCTTCATTTTCTGAATGTTGAGCTTTAAGCCAACTTTTTCGCTCTCCACTTTCACTTTCATCAAAAGGCTTTTGAGTTCCTCTTCACTTTCTGCCATAAGGGTGGTGTCATCTGCATATCTGAGGTTATTGATATTTCTCCTAGCAATCTTGATTCCAACTTGTGTTTCTTCCAGTCCAGCGTTTCTCATGATGTACTCTGCATATAAGTTAAATAAACAGGGTGACAATATACAGCCTTGACATACTCCTTTTCCTATTTGGAACCAGTCTGTTGTTCCATGTCCAGTTCTAACTGTTGCTTCCTGACCTGCATACAAATTTCTCAAGAGGCAGATCAGGTGGTCTGGTATTCCCATCTGTTTCAGAATTTTCCACAATTTCTTGTGATCCACACAGTCAAAGGCTTTGGCATAGTCAATAAAGCAGAAATAGATGTTTTTCTGGAACTCTCTTGCTTTTTCCATGACCCAGCGGATGTTGGCAATTTGATCTCTGGTTCCTCTGCCTTTTCTAAAACCAGCTTGAACATCAAGAAGTTCATGGTTCACATATTGCTGAAGCCTGGCTTGGAGAATTTTGAGCATTACTTTAATAGTGTGTGAGATGAGTGCAGTGGGGACCTAAATGGGAAGGAAATCGAAAAAGAGAGGATATATATATCCATTTAACTGATTCACTTTACTGTACAGCAGAAAATAACACAACACTGAAAAGCAATTATGCTCCAACAAAATTTTTAAAAATAAAGGAGGAAAAAAACCCAAGCCCTAACAGCAACTCAAGGTAATAAAAGGAAATGTCATTATCATTAGAGGGTATTCAACGTGTAAACCATAACAGCACATATCCCAACGTATCTCCAAAGACCCTTCCTCTCCTGAAATATCCCTTATTCCACTTGCTCCAGTGTCTCTCTCACAGCTGCCTCTCACTCTCCCTGAAGTCTGTACAGGTTCATCTGTTTATTTCTCTCCCACATTTTCTTAAGGAAATGGCAGCCCACTCCAGTATTCTTGCCTGGAAAATCCCATGGACCGCCGAGCCTGGTAGGCTACCATCCATGGGGTTGCAAAGAGTCGGACACGACTGAGCGAGTTCACTTTTCTTTCATGACTTCCCCCTGCTCTTGAATCTGTATCTCAAAAATTTGGGAATGAAGTCAGCAAAGACAGAAGCCTTTCAAGGGTAAATGAGGGAAGAAAAGGAGGGAAGGAAAAAGGAAAGAAGGCAACGAAAAGAGAAGGAAAACCCTCCTTTTCTTCTGAAGGATTTAGTGGAAGAAAACACAAGCGAACTCAGGCTGGAACACATTTGTCCTTGTCACTTAAGTGGTTATGTATGCATTAGCTCATTCAATCCTCCCGATAAGTGTATGAGGTAAATAATGTTATTACAATTTCTATTTTGTTGGCAGGGTAACTAGGACTCAGGGAGATAAAGCAATGTCCTCAGGTCGCCTGGCTAGTGAGTGAAAAAAGACCTTACTTTTAAGCAATTCGCTATCCTATTATATGAAGTTTCTAGAGTTTCATAAAGCTCAATAATGGTGATTTTACAATTAGAATATATTTTTCCCCCTACATGGCCTAGTTTTCTTCTCCAAATCTAAGCGCTGAGAAGTGCATCTTTGCTTGAAATGAAACTTTATCAGATTACTTGTGCCTTCTCAATCTGCTGACTTCTTAGTTGTGGAACTGGGACTCTCTCAAAAATTTGCACTAGTTATTCTAAACATTTAAAATGCAGAATGGTAGAGCCAATTCTTCCTGCAACCGTGAGGATATTTTTTGTTGACGCTGGTATATTAGAGTGGGTTTCTTTTAGGGGGTAAGATTAGTATGGAGATGTCTTGGAGGGTGTATCCACCAAGAGGAGAGTATGCACAGAGGCTTCTGTAATACTTGTGTTAATATTGGTGTCAACTGAAAAAATACAACCTAAAAGTTGAGAATTATGTTTTATTTGGTGAAATTTTTAAGGGATTCAAGTTCAGGAAATAGCATCTCAGGTAGCCCTGAGAGAACTGCTCTGAGGCACCGAGGGGAGGAACCAGGTTATAGAAATTTTGCAGCAATTAGTTTGAATGTCAAAAGATTATTGTTAATTAAAGAAAACCAGATATCCCAAGTTAAGGAATTTAGCACTTTTCTATATATGGGAAGATGTAGGAGTCTGGGCTCACTGAAATCATTCCTTTGATATGCACCCCAGCTCTCTGAGGCTAGGATCCTGTGTTTTCACATCCTGAGTTCCCTCAAGGCTCACGGCTCATGCTGAAAGGCTGCTATTGCTGATGACTATGACATCCTTATTTACTGACATGGCAGGAAATATCCCATTTCTCTTTGGAATCTAGAGAGATAAAGGTAAGGCTTGGAAGGAGGCAACAGAGATGCTATCTTGCCTGGTAGGACATTAGAAAAGTTGTAATTTTCTAAAGGGAAAAATTTACAACTGTAATATCTGTTGTGAAGGAGGAAGAAATGTAACTGTTGTGGACATTGGAACCACTATATTGATTGTGTGATATGTGTTATATGTCATCACAATTCAGCATGTAATTTCTCCTTGGTTTGTGAGTTAGGGAAATCCTGTGCAGAAGAGCATGT
This sequence comes from Tragelaphus eurycerus, assembly GCA_935064755.1. Classification (NCBI taxonomy): domain Eukaryota; kingdom Metazoa; phylum Chordata; class Mammalia; order Artiodactyla; family Bovidae; genus Tragelaphus; species Tragelaphus eurycerus. The sequence continues at coordinate 25,184,376 of CAKXYN010000023.1, forward strand.
GAATGCTGAGGGCAGAGGAGTAAATAGGTGCTTGCCTCAGTCTGAGTCTCCAGGGATCCAGATATTCTTGATGAAATGAGCCTTGAAGGGTGGACAATTGCAAGCACTCACTATGCCAACCCATTATTGATCCAACTTTACAACAAAAATGAAGCAAAATACTCCTTGAATGTGGGCAAGCATGTTGGAAAATAATTTTTGAAAAGGTAAGTTCTAGGAAGTCTTTACATCCAGGAAGGCCGAGAGCTTTTGTAGTGTGTGCTTCTGCGAGTTCAGAGGTTCTCTGTTCTGAGTGTAGTGAAGGTGCCTCATATTCTGTACACAGTCATTCCTGATCAGTCAGACCCTTTCTGCTTATATAGTCTATAATCCCACAGTATAAAGACCACGTGTGTTTTGGTTTAAGTTCAGTTCATTTCAGTCGCTCAGTCATGTCTGTCTTTTGCAAACCCATGAACCGCAGCATGCCAGGCCTCCCTGTCCATCACCAACTCCCAGAGTCCACCCAAACCCATGTCCATTGAGTCAGTGATGCCATCTAACCATCTCATCCTCTGTCATCCACTTCTCCTCCTGCCTTCAATTTTTCCCAGCATCAGGGTCTTTTCAAATGAGTCAGCTCTTGGCATCAGGTGGCCAAAGTATTGGAGTTTCAGCTTCAGCATCAGTTCTTCCAATGAACACCCAGGACTGGTCTCCTTTAGGATGGACTGGTTGGATCTCCTTGCAGTCCAAGGGACTCTCAAGAGTCTTCTCCAACACCACAGTTCAAAAGCATCAATTCTTCGGCACTCAGCTTTCTTGACAGTCCAACTCTCACATCCATACATGATCACTGGAAAAACCATAGCCTTGACCAGACGGACCTTTGTTGGCTTTGTCTCTGCTTTTTAATATGCTGTCTAGGTTGGTCATAACTTTCCTTCCAAGGAGTAAGCGTCTTTTAATTTCATGGCTGCAGTCACAATCGGCAGTGGTTTTGAAGCCCAGAAAAATAAAGTCAGCCACTGTTTCCATTATTTCTCCATCGGTTTGCTATGAAATGATGGGACCAGATGCCATGATCTTAGTTTTCTGAATGTTGAGCTTTAAGCCAACTTTTTCACTCTCCACTTTCACTTTCATCAAGAGGCTCTTTAGTTCTTCACTTTCTACCATAAGGGTGGTGTCATCTGCATATCTGAGATTATTGATATTTTTCCCAGCATTCTTGATTCCAGCTTGTGCTTTATCCAGCCCAGCATTTCTCATGATGTACTCTGCATGTAAGTTAAATAAGCAGGGTGACAATATACAGCCTTGACGTACTCCTTTTCCTATTTGGAACCAGTCTGTTGTTCCATGACCAGTTCTAACTGTTGCTTCTTGATCTGCATATAGATTTCTCAAGAGACAGGTCAGGTAATCTGGTATTCCCATCTCTTTCAGAATTTTCCACAGTTTATTGTGATCCACACAGTCAAAGGCTTTGGCATAGTCAATAAAGCAGAAATAGATGTTTTTCTGGAACTCTCTTGCTTTTTCCATGATCCAGCGGATGTTGGCAATTTGATCTCTGGTTCCTCTGCCTTTTCTAAAACCAGCTTGAACATCAGGAAGTTCATGGTTCACATATTGCTGAAGCCTGGCTTGGAGAATTTTGAGCATTACTAGCATGTGAGATCGGAGAAGGCAATGGCACCCCACTCCAGTATTCTTGCCTGGAGAATTCCATGGATGGAGGAGCCTGGTGGGCTGCTGTCTATGAGGTCGCACAGAGTCGGACATGACTGAGCGACTTCACTTTCACTTTTCACTTTCATGCATTGGAGAAGGAAACAGCAACCCACTCCAGTGTTCTTGCCTGGAGAGTCCCAGGGACGGGGGAGCCTGGTGGGCTGCTGTCCATGGGGTCGCACAGAGTCGGACATGACTGAGCGACTTCACTTTCACTTTTCACTTTCATGCATTGGAGAAGGAAATGGCAACCCACTCCAGTGTTCTTGTCTGGAGAGTCCCAGGGACGGGGATGCCTGGTGGGCTGCTGTCCATGGGGTTGCACAGAGTCGGACAAGACTGAAGCGACTTAGCAGCAGCAGCAGCAGCATGTGAGATAAGTGCAATTGTGAGGTAGTTTGAGCATTCTTTGACATTGCCTTTCTTTGGGATTGGAAGGAAAACTGACCTTTTCCAGTCCTATGGCTACTGCTGAGTTTTCCAAATTTGCTGGCATATTGAGTGCAGCGCTCTCACAGCATCATCTTTCAGGATTTGAAATAGCTCCACTGGAATTCCATCACCTCCACTAGCTTTGTTCATAGTGATGCTTCCTAAGGCCCACTTGACTTCACATTCCAGGATGTCTGGCTCTAGGTCAGTGGTCACACCACTGTGATTATCTGAGTCATGATCTTTTTTGTACAGTTCTTCTGTGTATTCTTGCCACCTCTTCTTAATATCTTCTGCTTCTGTTAGGTCCATACCATTTCTGTCCTTTATTGAGCCCATCTTTGCATGAGATGTCCCCTTGGTATCTCTAACTTTCTTGAAGAGATCCCTAGTCTTTCCTGTTCTACTGTTTTCCTCTATTTCTTTGCCCTGATCACCGAGGAAGGCTTTCCTATCTCTCCTTGCTATTCTTTGAAACTCTGCGTTCATTGGTTTGAGTACAGTTCTGAAACTGAATTTATGGTATTAGTTCTTTATGTTCTGACCTTCTAAGCTAAGAAGAAAGCAGGGAAAGAAATTGATTTCTGAGGGCCTTCTGTATTCAGGTACTGCATGAGGCTTTATGTACACAATCTCATTGACTTGCATAGAGACACAGGATGTAGGTAACACTGTCCCCATTTCTCAGATGAAGAAACTATAGAATTGAGGTACCTCATCCAAGCTCACTCAGATGGCAGAGAGGCACAGTGGGGATCTGAATTCATATTTGCCTGTTTCCTTATGGTGCCACCCTAAGCTGTGATATTCCAAAGGATGGGGTGTATATATATACACATACACACACACACACACACACACACACACACACACTTTGGGATCCATTCATATATTAGGTGTTGAATCCTTATTAAATATTGGTGACTTTTCCAACACCATTTACTGAACAGACTGGCTCTTTCCCCACTGTATACTCTGGACTCCTTTGTCATGAATTAATTGGCCAGCAACTGAAGCAGGTTTAGGAGAACCCAAGCTGAAAAGATATGGTTTGGGGTCTACTATACATATGGCATCATGGCATCTGGTCCCATCACTGCATGGGAAATAGATGGGGAAACAGTGGAAACAGTGTCAGACTTTGTTTTTCTGGGCTCCAAAATCACTGCAGATGGTGACTGCAGCCATGAAATTAAAAGACGCTTACTCCTTGGAAGGAAAGTTATGACCAACCTAGATAGCATATTCAAAAGCAGAGACATTACTTTACCAACAAAGGTTCGTCTAGTCAAGGCTATGGTCTTTCCTGTGGTCATGTATGGATGTGAGAGCTGGACTGTGAAGAAGGCTGAGCGCCGAAGAATTGATGCTTTTGAACTGTGGTGTTGGAGAAGACTCTTGAGAGTCCCTTGGACTGCAAGAAGATCCAACCAGTCCATTCTGAAGGAGATCAATCCTGGAATTTCTTTAGAAGGAATGATGCTAAAGCTGAAACTCCAGTATTTTGGCCACCTCCTGCGAAGAGTTGACTCATTGGAGAAGACTCTGATGCTGGGAGGGATTGAGGGCAGGAGGAGAAGGGGACGACGGAGGATGAGATGGCTGGATGGCATCACTGACTCGATGGATGTGAGTCTGGGTGACCTCCGGGAGCTGGTGATGGACAGGGAGGCCTGGCGTGCTGCGGTTCATGGGGTCGCGAAGAGTCGGACACGACTGAGCGACTGATCTGATCTGATCTGATCTGATACATATGGCAATCCACTCCAGTACTATTGCCTGGAAAACCATGGACACAGGAGCCTGGTAGGTTACAGTCCATGGGGTCGCAAAGAGTCAGATACCACTGAGTGACTTCACTTATACATATATTTAAATTCCTTAAAAATAAGGAATTTTTGATGATAATACAGACTTAGTTACCTTCTAAGGCCAAGCACAATTTTTTGTTGTTGTTTTTTTTTTTACGTGTATACACTGCTTTCTTTATTTTATTCATTTATTCATCTCTTTTTGGCTGCGTTGTGTCTTTGCTGCCACTTGTGGGCTTTCTCTAGTAGCAGAGAGTGGGGGCTGTTCTCTAGTCGGGGTGTACGGGCTTGTCATTATGGTGGCTTCTCATTGCAGAGCACAGGCTCTAGGCACATGGGCTTCAGTAGTGGCCCACAGGTACAGCGGCTCCACAGCATGTGGAATCTTCCTGGAGCAGGGATTGGACCTGTGTCCCCTGCAGGTGGATTCTCATCCACTGCACAACCAGGGAAGTCCAGCCAAGGACAGTTTTAAATGCAAAGGCATAATAATTGATTTAGAATTCAGGACTATGTAGGCAGGTGGGCGTACTACTGATGGTGGGCCAGATGGCGCCCTCTGCTGGTTTGTGCAAATAAAAGTTTTATTGTGACAAAACCCTTCTTGTTTCCATATAGTCTGCTTTTGCACTACAACGGCAGAGTTGAGTAGTTGTGACAGAGACTAGAAGGCCCAGAAAATCTAAAATATTTACTCTCTGGCCCTTAAGGGAACAAGTTTGGGACTTCTTATATGGAGTTTAAATGGGAAGATTGTTAGCTAGGGCAGCGTTCTGTAGGTGAGGAAGGCTTGCCCTTTTGTCAAGATGCTCGCTGGTCTGTGGGATCATTGGTACTATTACACAGTTGGCAGAAAGATTCCTACTGCCAGTTTGGGCAGTTTCCTCTGAAATTATGATGAAGGAAACATTTCTTGAGGTCCTTTCCAGTGTAAGTTCTGGTGTACAGTGCTGGCAACGTGAAATGATAGCAGTTTAGGGAAGATTCGTTACTAAAATACATATATACACTTCTTCATATGAGGCAGGTGCTCATTCTATTGGGAGAAAAATCACTCTTTATCCAGGTTGGATGTCATTTGAGAGATGAAGGATCTCTTTTGCTCCTAAGGAGATTTCAAAAGAACTTGTTACAGTTAATAGATCACAATTTATGGGCAATTCCTCCAAGTATCCCCAAAGGAGACAATTTCTAACACTTTACTACCAGTTTCCATTATCTTCAATTTGCTGGAGAGGCCAAAAGTGCTGTGCAAACATGTAAGGACATCCTTTTGCAAGGATGATACATTTATAGAAATGCTGAGTTATTGGGGAACTCCCACGGTAGTAGCTAAATTCATCCCATTCCAACTGATGCACTGTAGGATCTATTAAACCCACATTTCCCAAATTAGGAAATATTCCACTTCTTGAATTGCCAAAGCCAAAGCAGAGAGTTCAATCGTCAGCCACGTTATGGCAAGTAGAACTCATGGAGACTCTTCTGCGAAAAAATTTCTGACTCTTTAGAAGGACAGTACAAAAATACAGTCAAAGATGCAGGAGGATTAAAGGGATAATAAGTAGTTCCCTAAAGTAATGCGATTTTCATGGAGAAATTTTGACTGAGCCATCAACATATACAAAGAATGAAATTCCAGAGTGTGGGAGTCAGACCAAGAATTCTCAGAGGAAGTATTTGGAACTGTTTTATGATTCTTTGGCGTTGTGCATATTACAATGGCATAGAAAGTTCAGCTGCTTTAATGTAGGGAGGAGATTTGGTGGTGACATTTAAGAGAAAGCTGTGGCTACAGAAACAGAGAATAGAATGGTGCTTTCCAGAGATGGGGGAGAGGGTTGTGGGAGTTATTGTTTCGTAGGTATGGAGTTTCTCTTTGGAATGATGAAAAAGTTGTGGAAATTGAGAGTGATGATAGCTGAACAACGTTGCTAATGTGATTAATGCCACTGAATTGTATGGTTAAAATAGCTTTATGTTACATATATTTTAAATTTTATTTTATCCTTTTAAAAGATTACTGTAATTTTTTTTTTCATGCATTATTTATTTATTGGCTGCACTGCATGGCATGTGGGATCTTAGTTCCCCAGTTGGGGATCAAACATGTGCCCTCTGCTGTCTCTAGTGTCTTAACCACTGGACTGCCAGAGAAGTCCAATTTCACTGCAGTTTAAAAAAGAGAGATAGCTGTTGTCATGCTGTGAGTTCCACCCCTCTAAACAGAAGAATGGGGCTCTGTCTTCCCTGCTTCAAGCCCAGTCAGAATGTATTCAGAGAACCGTTTAAGCTTATTACATCTTCCGGTCGTGTCCCCACACACGAGGTCACTCCAGGACACTGTTCCTGACTTATGCCTGAGGAAAGGTTAGCAATCTTTGGAAATAAGAAAGGGCTTTGCATGAGAATAAATACTGTCAACTACAATGAAGATAATCATTCATGAGTCCTTCAAGTAATGAAGAGCATTTGTAAACTAGGGTTTGAAGTATAAATTCACAGTCACTTTGAAAAATCCTCTAGCAGTACATAGTAAAACTAAACCCATGCATAGCCAATAATGCAGAAATTCCACTCCTGGTGTCTAACAGAACTGACTTTGTAAAGTGCACCAAAATACATACACAAGAATCTTTATATAACAATTTTATAGCTATGCCAATAGCCCTCAAATGGAGACAATAAAAAAGCCAATTTACAGTAGAATATGTAAATAAATTATGGTATATTCATAGAGAGACATACTATATCACAATGAAATCAATTATCTTTTATACACAGCACCTTGAATGAATCTCTCCTCCTAAAAATGCTAAACAAAAGGAGACAGTTATAAAGGAGTAATTACTATAAGAATTCATTTGCTACATTTTTTTTCATTTTTTTTTTTATGTCTGTAGGAACTGCAGTGTTGGTCGCTTAGTTGTGTCTGACTCTCTGCATCTCCACAGACTGTAGCCCGCCAGGCTCCTCTGTCCATGGGATTCTCCAGGCAAGAATACTGGAGTGGGTTGCCATGCCCTCCTCCATAGTAGGAAACATGAGTTTGTCTTTTCTCTTATTCCTGATGTGGGTAATGTGGGCCTTCTTTCTCTTGTGATCAGTCTGGCTGTAAAAATTTCAATGTTATTGATCTTAAAAAGCCCACAGTTTTGATTCTTCAATTTTCTCCTTTTTTTTGTTTACTTACAATTCCATTGATTTCTGCTCTTCATCATTCCCTCCCTTCTGATTTCTTTGGGTTTTGATTTCTTCTTCTTTGTCCATGGAAATCTCATGGACAGAAGTGCCTCGCAGTCCAGTCTGTGGCAGCGTCTTCTTTTCCATCTCTTTAAGGTAGAAGCTTAGATAATTGATTTTAGACTCTTCTGTAATATAAACATTTATTGAGATAAATTTCCTTCTAAACACTCCTTTAGCTGCATTTCACAGATATTGATACATTGTGTTTTTAATTTCATCCAATTAAAAATACTTCCTAATTTCCTTTGTGACTTTCCCTTCAGTTCAGTTCAGTTCAGTCGCTCAGTCGTGTCCGACTCTTTGTGACCCCATGAATCGCAGCACACCAGGCCTCCCTGTCCATCATCAACTCCTGGAGTTCACTCAAACTCACGTCCATCGAGTCAGTGATGGCACCCAGCTATTTCATCCTCTGTCGTGCCCTTCTCCTCCTGCCCCCAATCCCTCCCAGCATCTGGGTCTTTTCCAAAGAGTCAACTCTTCACATGAGGAAGTATTAGAGTTTCAGTTTTAGCATCATTCCTTCCAAAGAACACCCAGGACTGATCTCCTTTAGAATGGACTGGTTGGATCTCCTTGCAGTCCAAGGGACTCTCAAGAGTCTTCTCCAACACCACAGTTCAAAAGCATCAATTCTTCGGTGCTCAGCTTTCTTCACAATCCAACTCTCACATCCGTACATGACTACTGGAAAAATCATAGCCTTGACTAGATGGACCTTTGTTGGCAAAGGAGTGTCTCTGCTTTTGAATATGCTATCTAGGTTGGCCATAACTTTCCTTCCAAGGAGTAAGCGTCTTTTAATTTCATGGCTACAATCACCATCTGCAGTGATTTTGGAGCTCCTCAAAAATAAAGTCTGACACTATTTCCACTGTTTCCCCATCTATTTTCCATGAAGTGATGGGACCAGTTGCCATCATCTTAGTTTTCTAAATGTTGAGCTTTAAGCCAACTTTTCACTCTCCTCTTTCATTTTCATCAAGAGGCTTTTTAGTTCCTCTTCACTTTCTGCCATAAGAGTGGTGTCATCTGCATATCTGAGGTTATTGCTATTTCTCCTGGCAATCTTGATTCCAGGTTATGCTTCTTCCAGTTCAGCGTTTCTCATGATGTACTCTGCATCTAAGTTAAATAAGCAGGGTGACAATATACAGCCTTGATGTACTCCTTTTCCTATTTGGAACCAGTCTGTTGTTCCTTGTCCAATTCTAACTGTTGCTTCCTGACCTGCATATGGGTTTCTCAAGAGGCAAGTCAGGTAGACATACTTATTTAGAAATGTGTTGCTTGGTTTCCAAGTATATGGCAAGTTTTCCAGTATTTTTCGTACTGTTTTTAGTTTGATTTGTTATAATCAGAAAATGTTTCCCTGGTAGCTCAGCATTAAAAATCTGCCTGTCAATGCAGGAGATGCCGGTTTGATCCCTGATCTGGGAAAATCCCCTGGAGAAGAAAATGGCAATCCACTCTGGTATTCTTGCCTGAGAAATCCCATGGATAGAGGAGGCTGGTGGGCTACAGTCCATGAGGTCACAAAAGCGTCAACCACGACTTATCGAGTAAAGAACAACAACAATCTGTATGATTTCAGCCAGCTTAGCTGGCTAAGCGGAAGACTCTCAAATGGTCCTCATGGGCATATGCCCAGTAATGAGCTCAGAGACCCGAGCCAAGTAGTTAAAGTAGTGGCTTCACACTGTTGTCCACACAATTCTGAGAAGCTCTTCTTTGTTCTTTTGGCATGGCCAGGTCTTGTGTATTAGACAAGTGTGTTGAGTTCCTCTAAAGGATATGACTTGTGGTGATGGGAGGAAACCACAACAGACAATGATACATTTTGGACATTCTGAGCTGAAGTTTCCCTCTGCCTCCCTCCATCCCTACTGCCTCTTCCTCTTCCTTCCTTCCTTATTCCCCCACTCCTCTATTCCTCCCTGCCTCTCTTTCCGTCATATTTTACAGTTAGGATATATAACAAATAATGAAGAATTCTATTAACCGACACTGATCTGGTACACATGCTTTGTCTATAAGCTTTTTCTTTTTTTAACTTGATATTTTGATCAGCTAACAAGTGTGAGTAAAATCTTGACATCCAGTTCTCTCAATTCAGTTTCCTTTCTGTGCTGTTTGTGTGGATTTTGCAGTCAGTACTTGATCACAGTACAGAAGTTGAGGGTCTGTCTGATCTTGTGAGGTCACAGACATGATTCCCCTGCCTTTCAGTCGCTTATATTGAAACCATAGCTACTGCTTTCAGTCTGTGATGAGCTCATGCCACTTGTCTGGGTTTCCACAGAACTACCAGCTATACCTTCTTTGCTGTTTGTAAATATAAACAATATCATATTTAGGTAATATGCCAAATATTTTGATTTTTCTTTACACGTGTATTTAAACACAGCTTTTGTTCCAGATTTTGCCTACTGATCCCATGTGCTGGCAATTTTCAGAAGCATATGGGATAAGTGCTAAGTCACTTCAGTCGTGTCCGACTCTGTGCGACCCCATAGACAGAAGCTCACCAGGCTCCCCCGTCCCTGGGATTCTCCAGGCAAGAACACTGGAGTGGGTTGCCATTTCCTTCTCCAATGCATGAAAGTGAAAAGTGAAAGTGAAGTCGCTCAGTCGTGTCTGACTCTTAGCGACCCCATGGACTGGAGCCTACCAGGATCCTCCGTCCATGGGATTTTCCAGGCAAAAGTACTGGGGTGGGGTGCCATTGCCTTCCCCATATGGGATAAAGATAATAATAATAAATAGGGAGTGAACATGTGGTCCCCATGATCTGAGTGACCAAAAGGACACAGTGAAAATGTGCAGGAACTTCTGCTGACCTTGCCCTCCCCACACACCCATGCTTTTCTCCTGCTGCTTTCAGTGGCCTGAGTGGTCACTCCCAGAAGGAGCTACCCTAGATTCCGAGCTTCTGCAGATTCCTGTGGTGCAGGGAAAGGATACTGACCAACAGAAAAGTCATCTATCTCAGCTCTGTCCAGTGCAAATATTAAGTGAGCCACTATAATTAAGAAAACTTCATAGTCTCATTAGAAACTTTGATAATAAGAAATAAGTGAAATGATTTTTAATCTATTTTTTACCCAGTATATCCAAAAACATTATCATGAGAACATATAAAATATATTTAATATACATAAAATTATTGATGAGATGTATGGTCTCAAGGAAATCAGCCCTGAATATTCATCAGAGGGACTGATGCTGAAGCTGAAGCTTCAATACTTTGGCCACCTGATGTGAAGAGCAGACTCATTGGAAAAGACCCTGATGCTGGGAAAGATTGAGGGCAGGAGGAGAAGGGGATGACAGAGGATGAGGTGGTTGGATGGCATCACCAACTCAATGGACATGAATTTGAGCAAACTCCAGGAGATAGTGAAGGACAGGGAAGCCTGGCGTACTGCAGTCCATGGGATTGCAGAAAGTTGAACATGACTTAATAACTGAAGAACAGCAACTGATGAGATATTTTACTGTCCTTTTTGCTGTACCCCATCTTAGAAATTTGATATGTATCTGACATGTCTAGCACATTTCAGTTCAGACAAGCCACTTTTCAATTGCTGTTGCTGAAAACCTGAGGTGGAGTGGAAACTGTGCTGCTTGAGTGAGAGTCTGAATGTCTGGGTGAAGGCAATAGGTGGTGACAAATGTCCTGTTTATTCTTTGCTTTCACGTTTCCACAGTTAATTCAGCCAAATTGAGCATGGCTTTTCCTGGCTACTTACCAACTCTCCAATTTTGAATTCTGACCCATCTGTCTTCGGCAAAGTCAAAGACACTGGAATTTGATTGAGGTGAAGTGAAGTGAAAGTTGCTCAGTTGTGTCCGACTCTTTTGACCCTGTGTACTATATAGTCCATGGAATTCTCAAAGCCAGAATACTGGAGTGAGTAGCCTTTCCTGAATTTGACTTGGATCAAATCACTTACAGTTGTGTGACCTCAGTCAGTTATTTGGCCTTTGTGCTGTTACTGCCTCCCTTGGTGAGCTGAGGGTTAGACATGATATATGGAAAATGTGTAGCACCAGCCCTGGTTCACCAGAGGTGTTCAATTAATCAGAACTGTTGTTGTATTTGGTATAAGAAGGTTTTGTCACCAATAGGCTTTTGGGCTACTAGTGGAGAGTCTTCCCTGGTGGCTTAAATAGTAAAGAATTTGCCTGTAATGCAAGAAACCCAGGTTCGATCTCTGGGTCAGGAAGATCCCTTGGAGAAGGGAATGGCAACCTGCTGCAGTATTCTTGCCTGGAGAATTCCATGAACAGAGAGAGGAACCTGGTGGGCTACAGTGTGTGGGGTCGCATGGAGTCAGACACGACTGAGTGCCAAATGAATGAGTGAGTGAGTGTTGGGTAGGGACGTGGCAGATTGAGCTTATTTGAGTTTTATAAACTCTTACATCTAGGGAAGACATTCCCAATCTTACTGTACAAGGCCTCCTTTTTATAACACTAAGTGAAAGTTGCACACTTGTGTCTGACTCCTTGTGACTCTGTGGACTGTTGCCCGCTAGGCTCCTCTGCCCATGGGGTTTTACAGGCAAGACCACTAGAGTGGGTAGCCATTCCCTTCTCGAGGGAATTTTCCTGACCCAGTCTGCATTGTAGGCAGACTCTTTACTGTTTGAGCCACCAGAGGTGGTGGTTTTTTATAACACTGCTGCTGCTGCTGCTAAGTCGCTTTAGTCGTGTCTGACTCTGTGCAACCCCATAGACGGCAGTCCACCAGGCTCACCTGTCCCTAGGATTCTCAAGGCAAGAACACTGGAGTGGGTTGCCATTTCCTTCTCCAATGCATAAGAGTGAAAAGTGAAAGTGAAGTCACTCAGTCGTGTCCGATTCTCAGCGACCCCATGGACTGTAGCCCACCAGGCTCCTCCATCCATGGGATTTTCTAGGCAAGAGTACTGGAGTGGGGTGCCATTACACTGCCTTTTACTAAAATAAAATGCACATCTGATATAGCTTAACCACATGTAAAATATTTAAAAAATCAGTATGACGTTCTAATGTAATATAAGGGGAAAATCTGAGGAAGACATTCACAATAAAATGTGTGTTTCATATGCAAACACATAGGCACCACTGTTCTGGAAAGCAGTGGCCAGGTGGTGCCGTGATGTCCCCAGACAGAATCGCTGCTAGTGGATAATTCTAAGGTGGTGTTGAGAGAGCTGATTCAAGTACTAGAAGTGGCACAATTACTGGGAACATGATTTCATGAAACAACCAAGAGCCCCTGGAGTTTCCAACAAATCAGAGGAGCACGTTTCCTTATTTCACTTTGTAATTGTATCGTTGCATAATTCAGTTTATATTAAAACTGTGCAAAGCACTATATTTAAATGTAAAATAGACTTAGACTCTAGAATTGGAAGCTTACAAACAGATTTTTCACTTGTGCTAGCTGTTCTGTGGGACATTCAAAAGTAGTGCAGGACATGGAGCAATTGGGCAAGAGTATTCTTCACATTGTGGGTCATAAAGCATCTTTCCCCTCCCCCCATCTTCACCACTAAATGCAATATTGCTGTCTGATTTTTGTCATAGTCAAAGGAGATGGCTGGCTTAAGAAGATATACACAGTGGAATATTACTCAGCCATAATAAAGAATAAAGTGAAAGTGAAAGTTGCTCAGTTGTGTCTAACTCCTTGTGATTCCGTAGAGTTCTCCAGAATACTGGAGTGGGTAGCCGTTCTCTTCTCCAAGGGATCTTCCTAAACCAGGGATCGAACCCGGGTCTCCTGATTTGTGGGCGGATTCTTTACCAGCTGAGCCACTAGGGAAGCCCAATAAGATACTGCCATTTGCAGTAACATGAATGGACCTGGAGATTATCATCCTGAGTGAAATAAATCAGAGAAAGACAAATACTGCATGATGTCACTTGTATGTGGAATCTAAAAAACGAATACACATGAATCTATATACAAAGTAGAAACAGACTCACAGGTATAGAAAATGAATTTATGGTTATCAAAGAGAGAAGAGGGGGAGGAATAAATTAGGAGTATGGGATTAACAAAGGTCCGTCTAGTCAAGGCTATAGTTTTTCCTGTGGTCACGTATGGATGTGAGAGTTGGACTGTGAAGAAAGCTGAGCACCAAAGAATTGATGCTTTTGAACTGTGGTGTTGTAGAAGACTCTTGAGAGTCCCTTGGACTGCAAGAAGATCCAACCAGTCCATTCTGAAGGAGATCAGCCCTGGGATTTCTTTGGAAGGAATGATGCTAAAGCTGAAACTCCAGTATTTTGGCCACCTCATGCAAAGAGTTGACTCATTGGAAAAGACTCTGATGCTGGGAGGGATTGGGGGCAGGAGGAGAAGGGGACGACAGAGCATGAGATGGCTGGATGGCATCACTGACTCGATGGACTTGAGTCTGAATGAACTCTGGGAGTTGGTGATGGACAGGGAGGCCTGGTGTGCTGCGATTCATGGGGTCGCAAAGAGTTGGACACGACTGAGTGACTGATCTGATCTGATGGGATTAACAGAGATAGGTAGATAACACCACAGACTCTGTGGACATGAATTTAAGCAAACCCTGGGAGACAGTGGAAGATGGAGAAGCCTGGTGTGCAGCTCTCCATGGATTCCCAAAGAGTCCGACATGACTTAGCAACTGAACATGGGATTAACCGACATAAACTGCTTTACATCAGCAACAATAGATAAGCAACAAGGGTTTACTTCTGTCTGCCCTCTGGTGGATGAGGATTAAGAGGCCTGTGCAAGCTTTCTGAGGGACAGCTATGGGGGAAACTGGGTCTTGCTCTGGTTGGCAGGGCTGTGCTCAGCAAAACTTTAATCCAATTGTCTGTTGATGGTGAGGCTGTGCTCCCTCCCTCTCAGTTGTCTGACCTGAGGCCACCCAGTCCTGGAGTCTACAGGCTCTATGGTAGGCCTATTGGCGACCTCCAAGAGGACTTAACGCCAGCATGTATCTCCCAGGACTGCTGTTACCAGTGCCCTGTCCCTGAGGTGGGCCACTGCCCACCCACACCTCTGTAGGAGACCTCCAACACTCATGGGTAGGTTTGGCTCTGTCTCCTGTGGGGTCAGTGTTTCTTTTCCCTGAGTCCTGGTGCACACAGTTTTGTTTGTGCCCTCCAAGAGTGGAGTCTCTGTTTCCGTCAGTCCTGTGAGGGTCTTGTAATCAAATCCCACTGGCCTGCAAAATCAGATTCCCTGGGGATTGCCAGTTCTTGGCCAGATCCTGGGCTGGGGAGCCTGATGTGGGGCCTACAACCTCCACAACAGTGAGAGAACTTTGGTATCACTGTTCTCCTGCTTTTGGTTGCCAACCCAGCAGGTATAGGATTTGATTTTATTGTGATTATGCCCCTCTGACATACTGTTTCATTTTGGCTTCTCCTTTGACCTTGGATGTGTGTATCTTTTTTTGGTGGGTTCTAGTGTCTTCCTGTTCAACAGCTAGTTGTGATTTTGGTGCTCTGGCAGGGGGAAATGAGTGGACATCCATTATCTTGAACCAATCTGCAATAAGGGTTAACTGTAGAGCACAGGGAACTATATTTAATATAGTAACCTAGCATGGAAAATAATCTGAAAATGTATGTATAATGGAATCACCTTGCTGTAGACTTGAAAGTGATACAATACTGTAATTCAACTACACTTCAGTGAAAGAAACAAAAACACCCCTGCAAGCTTCCATAATGTCCAGCAGAAGGTGGTATCGGGTTGGCTTAAAGGTTTTGAACTGTGGTATTGGAGAAGACTCTTGAGAGTCCCTTGGACTGCAAGGAGATCCAACCAGTCCATTCTGAAGGAGATCAGCCCTGGGATTTCTTTGGAAGGAATGATGCTGAAGCTGAAACTCCAGTACTTTGGCCACCTCATGCAAAGAGTTGACTCATTGGAGAAGACTCTGATGCTTGGAGGGATTGGGGGCAGGAGGAGAAGGGGATGACAGAGGATGAGATGGCTGGATGGCATCACTGACTCGATGGATGCGAGTCTGGGTGAACTCCGGGAGTTGGTGATGGACAGGGAGGCCTGGTGTGCTGTGATTCATGGGGTCGCAAAGAGTCGGAGACGACTGAATGACTGAACTGAACTGAACTGATGGAAGGGAAAACTTGTGGAAAATTAACCTTTTGGCCAAATCAGTATAACCGCAGTTGAAAACCACTACTCTGTGAGAAGGATGTTTCACTGTCTCCTGTTTCTAGGAAGATCTCCATGGTCTTGGGGCTTCCCAGGTTGCATAGTGGTAAAAGAATCTGCCTGCCAATGCAGGAGATGCAAGAGACTCGGGTTTGATCCCTGGGTCAGGAAGATCCCCTGGAGGAGGGCATGGCAACCCACTCCAGTATTCTTGCCTGGAGAATCTCATAGACAGAGGAGCCTGGTGGGCTACAGTTCATGGGGTCGCAAAGAGTCGGACACAACTGAAGCAACTGAGCATGTGCATGTATACAGTTATTTTTAGTTCCTGTAGTTTCTTTGTATTTTGTTACTGGGGGATATGTTGGTCCAGGTGCAAACACTGCAGCAAAGGGTCCCAGGTCCCAGTCTGTCTCAGATCCACCCACTGGAAAATGTGAACGTGAAGTTGCTCTGTCGTGTCCAACTCTTTGCAACCCCATGGACTGTAGCCTACCAGGCTCTTCTGTCCATGGGATTTTCCAGGCAATAGTACTGGAGTGGATTGCCATTTCCTTCTCCAAGGGATCTTCCCAACCCAGGGATCGAACCCGGGTCTCCCACATTGTAGACAGACGCTGAGCCACCAGGGAAGTCACCCACTGGAGAAGCATCTTATAAACTCTGCCAGTAGGAGAAGATGAAAAAACTCTGCTGGTTACAGAAGCCACACAAAATCAGTTCTGACATTTCCTAAGAGAACCACACCCATGTTGGTGAATGAGAGTGAGGGGAGGAAACTGGAGACTTGTCCAGTCAGGTGGTTCTGACTCCTCTGATGTTTAGAAGTGATCTCACCTTGCTCCTGAGGGCGTGGTGAAGATTCTGACTCAGGCTCAGAGAAACCAGTAAGTTGAGAGGCCGTTCTTTGGGATCTGGGCTTCCCAGATGGTGCTGGTAGTAAAGAACCCAGCTGCCAATACAAGAGACGTGAGAGACATGGGTTTGATCCCTGGGTCAGGAGGGTCCCCTGGAGAAGGAAATGGCAACCCACTCCAGTATTTTTGCCTGGAGAATTCCAAGGGAAATCCTGACCTAATTCTTTCAACATACCCAGCACTTGGATCCACCAAGAAGGCTGAAGGTAGTTTAGGTGGAGGCTGCTGAGTTTGTCAGGAGAGGAGGAAATGAGAAACACAACCGGCCAGGTCAGCCGCATGAGGCAAAACCCTATGTGGTGCTTCAGAATTAATTAGAGGAGCAGAAAAGTTATTAGCCTGAAGTAACCGAGGAACGCCATGCTTAGCATGCATGTCCTGAAGAAGTGTGTAAAGGACAATCAAAGGAAACCGGAAAACGAAGTAGCAGTGAGGCTGAGCGTTAGGTTAAAGGCCAATAGAAACCTAAATTTTTTGGTGCAACTCTGTATAGACTGTAAAGGAGGAAATAAAGTGACCAGTTTAGAAAAAAGATTTTTTTTTTTGTCAAAATTAAACTTTATTTCTCAGTTTTACTTCATCAGCATGTGGTAAGAAAATTGGCACACACAAAAGTTTACTGACATTGGGTCTAATTAAGATGCCTCTGGCAAAACATTGGGTCTAATTAAGATGCCTCTGGCAAAGTGGTAGGAAGATGAAAGTAATAGAGATAAGCATAGAAGCTTTTTTTTTAATTTCTTTTTGCTGCAAAAGTTTTATTGTTTCCATTTGGTCCAAAGCTTGAGAGAGGGCTCCATGATGTTAAAAAGCCACCGAGTGGTGGTAGACAGGGGCTTCAGGTAGAAGCCTCGACATTAGGCAGTGCTCCTCAAAAGCCGCTGGGCTCCAGAGGCTCCTAGTTGTATTTGAGGGTGAACCTTTGGAAGAGCTACTCACCCATCCTGGCTTGGGGACCAGCCAGCCTGCGGAGGTTTTTCCAAGTGGTACCCATCTTCTTGATAAGTTTCACTTGCTCACCTAGGGTGTGTCTCTCCAGGAAGTCACAGAAGTTGAGTCTGCATGGGGAGAACCCAGGTCTTGCAGATCTAAAAGGGCTTGGTCCAGGTTCTTCTCCATGAGAAGGGTGGTCTCCATTGCGTCCTGGGTTTTTAACCCAGTCATCTTGAGATGGCTTCTGCACGTCCTGGTAAAGGGCATGACCGCCTTGTTGGTTTTGCATTTTTAAGAGATGCGTGGTGCCCTGGTGCTTCTTCTTGACCAATTCCTGGAAATAATGGCCCATGCCTGCAGAGCCACATTGTTGTGGTTGAAATAGAAGTCCAGAGAGAGGTAGGTGTAGGAGGCTTGCAGATGCAGGTCCACGAGGTGGTGGTTGACCATGGCCTCCACTGGGTAGAATAATTCTGATGAATCTGGGAGCTCATGGTTGGTTGGTAATGAGTTAAGCTCAAAAAATGGCATTGGCTGGTCTAAGTGTTCCAGGAGAGCTGAGTAGCTGATTCCGAAGGTTGCAACCAAATTCAAGGTTGAAGGGTGATGGGAGGCTGGAGCAAGGGGCATCCCTGGGTCTGTTTGCCCAAGCAGTGTTGAAGTAAGAGACAGTTAAGAGGGACTGCCAAACACACAGCATAGAAGCTTTATAAAATTTAATTCTTTCTATTGAAGTGTAGTTGATTTACAATGTTGTGTTAGTTTCAGGTATGCAGCAAAGTGATCCAGTTTTATATGCATATGCTTTTCAGATTCTTTTATATTTATATCATTATAAGATACTGAGTATAGTTCCCTGTTCTATACAATAAGTCCTTGCTGTTCATCTATTTTATGTATATCAATTCAGTTCAGTCGCGTCCGACTCTTTGTGACCCCATGAATCACAGCATGCCAGGCCTCCCTGTCCATCACCAACTCCCAGAGTTCACTCAGATTCACGCCCATCGAGTCAGTGATGCCACTCAGCCATCTCATTCTCTGTCGTCCCCTCCTCCTCCTTCCCCCAATCCCTCCCAGCATCAGAATCTTTTCCAGTGAGTCAACTCTTCACATGAGGTCGTCAAAGTATTGGAGTTTCAGCTTCAGCATCAGTCCTTCCAATGGACACCCAGGACTGATCTCCTTTAGGATGGACTGGTTGGATTTCCTTGCAGTCTAAGGGACTCTCAAGAGTCTTCTTCAACACCACAGTTCAAAAGCATCAATTCTTTGGTGCTCAGCTTTCTTCATAGTCCAACTCTCACATCCATACATGACCACAGGAAAAACCATAGTCTTGACTAGACGAACCTTTGTTGGCAAAGTAATGTCTCTGCTTTTGAATATGCTATCTAGGTTGGTCATAACTTTCCTTCCAAGGAGTAAGCGTCTTTTAATTTCGTGGCTGCAATCACCATCTGTAGTGATTTTGGAGCCCAGAAAAATAAAGTCTGACACTGTTTCCACTGTTCCCCCATCTATTTCCCATGTAGTGATGGGACCAGATGCCATGATCTTCGTTTTCTGAATGTTGAGCTTTAAGCCAACTTTTTCACTCTCCACTTTCACTTTCATCAATAGGCTTTTGAGTTCCTCTTTACTTTGTGCCATAAGGGTGGTGTCATCTGCATATCTGAGGTTATTGCTATTTCTCCTGGCAATCTTGGTTCCAGCTTGTGCTTCTTCCAGCTCAGCGTTTCTCATGATGTACACTGCATATAAGTTAAATGGTACAGTAGTGTGTATATGTCGATTCCAAACTTCTACTTTATCCACCCCACCCTATTTTCTCCTTTGGTAAACATACCTCAGTTCTGTGTGTCTGTGAGTCTGTTTCTATTTTGTACATAAGTTCAGTTGTTTCATATTTTAGATTTCACATGTTAGTGATATCATGTGATATTTGTCTTTCCCTGCATTGACTAGCTTTAAGAGAGGTTGCAGGTTGCAAATACTAAACAGAAGGAACATCAAAGGGACTATTTCAGTATCTGTGTTCTTATCCATAAATAACACTGATTCCCTTCCATGTTATGAAAAATAATTGTGAGAAAATTTATTTTTTTAACATTAAATTTTTCTTTATTAATATATCATTGTTGGTTTCAGGTATACAGCAAAGTGATTCAATTATACATGTATATATTCTTTTTGAGATTCTTTTCCATTGTTCATTGTTAAAAGACATTCAGTATAGTTCCCTGTGTTACACAGTAGGCCCTTGTTTGTCTGTTTGTATATAGTAGTGTGTATCTGTTAATCCCAAACTCCTAATTTATCCCTCTCACCATTTCCCCCTTTGGTAACCATAGGAAAACATATTATTTTAAAAATGGGTATTCATTGTACAGTTTTTTTAATATGGAAAATTTATTTGGCATTTAAAATAATCTCAACTATTCTTAGGTGGATGCGGCTTACTTAGATAAGGGTTTTTTTAAAAAATAATTTTTGTTTATTTTATTTTATTTTGACTGTGCTGGGTCTTCTTTGCTGTGTGGGATCTTGTCTGGTTGCGGCGACTGGGGGCTATTCTTCATTGCTATGTGCTGGCTTCTCAATGAGGCGGCTTTTCTTACTGTGGAGCATGGGCTCTGTAGTTGTGGCCTACGGGCTTAGTTGCTCCACAACATGTGGGATCTTCCTGGACAAGGGGTTGAACCCATGTCTCCTGCATTGACAGGCAGATTCTTTACCACCCAGCCACCAGGGAAGCCCAGATCAGGGGTTTTTAAGCAGGGTTGCCATGCTGCGATTCATGGGATCGCAAAGAGTCAGACACGACTGAGCGACTGAACTAACTGACTGTGCCTCAGAGACATCTGGGGAGATTTTTTAAAAGAGACTTGGCCTCAACCCTAGACCAGAATCAGAAACTTGAAGAAGTAAGGCCTGGACATCTGTGTTTTTAATGGCTCTAAAAACTTGCCAGGTTGTTCTAACATGGCCTTGGCTTTGGAAAGCATAATCTTGGATGACATTCCTACCAGAGACTGCTGCTGCTGCTGCTAAGTCACTTCAGTTGTGTCCGATTCTGTGAGACCCCAGAGACGGCAGCCCACCAGGCTCCCCCGTCTCTGGGATTCTCCAGGCAAGAACACTGGAGTGCATTGTCGTTTCCTTCTCCAGTGCATGAAAGTGAAAAGTGAAAGTGAAGTCGCTCAGTCGTGTCCAACTCTTAGTGACCTCATGGACTGCAGCCTACCAGGCTCCTCCATCCATGGGATTTTCCAGGCAATAGTACTGGAGTGGGGTGCCATTGCCTAGTACAGGGTTATTTCACATGGACAACTATTGGCTTCTGCACCTCTTGTCCTCTCGAGCACACTTTAAAATCAATAAAATTTTAAAAGCCAGGGTAATTTCTCTGGAAAAATAAAAATAGATGATGGTATTCTTCTGCCTATGAATTTCTGGTGACCTCTCATGGTTCTTAGAAAACAATTCCAGGTTGCCAGTGTTCTGACCTGGGACTAGTTCTCCAACATCTTTACTGCTCTCTTGCTCCTCATTTAGTTGGCTTGTTTCCTATTCCTCAGCCACACCAGTTACGTTCTTCCTGCTCTTTCTCCTCTTTCTGCCCAGATCCAGTTCCCGTAGACTTTTGCATGGTTGGATCCTTGTTTGATTCTCAGCTCAAATGTCAGTTTCTCAGAAAGAACTTCTGTAACCAGTTTCTACTCAGTCACTCACTAGCATGTCATTTCCTTTGATTTGCATCTTGTTTTTTGTTCAGTTGCTAAGTCATGTCCAATTCTTTGTGATCTCATGGACTGCAGTATGCCAGGTTTCCCTGTCCTTCACTATCTCCTGGAGTTTCCTCAAACTCATGTCCATTGAGTAGGGGATACTACCCAACCATCTCATCCTCTGTTGCCCCTTCTCCTGCCTTTAATCTTTCCCAGCATCAGGGCCTTTTCCAATGAGTCAGGTCTATGCATCAGGTAGCCAAAATATTGGAGCTTCAGCATCAGTCCTTCCAATGAATATTCAGGGTTGATTTCCTCTAGGGATTGACTGGTTTGATCTCCTTGCTGTCCAAGGGACTCTCAAGAGTCTTCTCCAGCACCACGATTGGAAAGCATCAGTTTTTCAGCACTCAGACTTCTTTATGGTCCAACTCTCACATCTGGACCTGACTACTGGAAAAATCAGAGCTGTGACTATACAGACCTTTGTGGACAAAGTGATGTCTCTGCTGTCTGCTGCTGCTGCTAAGTCGCTTCAGTCGTGTCCGACTCTGCGACCCCATAGGTGGCGGCCCACCAGGCTCTCCCATCCCTGGGATTCTCCAGGCAAGTTGCCATTTCCTTCTCCAATGCATGAAAGTGAAAAGTGAAAGTGAAGTTGCTCAGTCGTGTCTGACCCTCAGGAACCCCATGGACTGCAGCCTTCCAGGCTCCCCCACCCATGGGATTTTCCAGGCAAGAGTCCTAGAGTGGGTTGCCATTGTCTTTTTTGAATACGCTGTCTAGGTTTCTCTTAGCTTTTCTTCCAAGGAGCAAGCGTCTTTTAATTTCATTGCACTTATTGCAATCCAATATTATTTTATTTATTTGTACATTATATAGCTCCCCCACAGAGGATGAGATGGTTGGATGGCATCACCGACTCAATGGACATGAGTTTGTGTAAGCTCCAGGAGTTGGTGATGGACAGGGAAGCTTGGTGTGCTGCATTCCTTGGGGTCGCAAAGAGTTGGACACGACTGAGTAACTGAACTGATATAGCTCGCCTCTTAGACTGTTAAATATTACATTGCTTCTGAGTCTAAGGCTCCAATAACAGCACATGGTGGCTGTTGAGTATGTATTTAAAAATTAGATGGAAGAGTGTAGCTCTTAAAATATCCCATGAACTAGAACAGCAAGTTTTAACCTCGAAAGAATAGCCACTTAACAGACTTGACATCCAGAAGTCTAGCATCCAGAGGTTCTCTTTGGAAATATCCATCCTGTACTTTGTTATTAGAGATGTTAATGTTTTACTGGGTTGGAGAAGGCATAATTAAATAAAGTTAATCTAATAGTGTCTTGCCTTTTTAGGGAATAATGGCAGAGTTAAGACTTGGAGGTTAGTTTCCTCTTAAAAATTCTCATGCTGGAGAATGAGCTCTTGAATACAATTTGAATTTGATTATGAGCAGAATAGAACAAGAAGAGCTAGATAATATAGGAAACTGTGTGTACAGTTCTCTGCTGTGTGTGCATGTCAGAAAACAATGAAATGAAAAGAAAAAGTGTAACCGGAGACTTTGAAGCTTCTGCAATATCGTCACAGATTCGGAGTTAGAAAAGTAATGTTACCAAGTAAGTTACACCTTCCGCCAATCTCATGAACCAGCTCCCAGTGCTCAGAAAGTCCTGAGAGAATACTCTCATCTAAAAATTACAAGGCTGTTTAATGATGATGATAAGGAAATGACATTTTTCAAGTTTCAAGGCTTAAAAAAACCTCTCCAGGCTAGTAACCCTTCAAACGACAGAGAAATAAGACACCAGAACATGTATTCCAAGACAAATTCAGCAGGTAAACCTCAAGTATACATACAAAACAACTTAGACCCTTCCAAACTAATGATACTGGACTCAAAATCATATCTTTAAGTTTTTTATAATTAGACCTTTTAAGTTCTTATAACAAAATTTTATTTAGTTGAAATTAAACAGTAGTATATAAAATATGAACAGAATTTTAGTTTATGTCACTCATTCCTGATGTTCAAGCTGGTTTTAGAAAAGGCAGAGGAACTAGAGATCAAATTGCCGACATCCGCTGGATCATGGAAAAAGCAAGAGAGTTCCAGAAAAACATCTATTTCTGCTTTATTGACTATGCCCAAGCCTTTGACTGTGTGGATCACAATAAACTGTGGAAAATTCTGAAAGAGATGGGAATACCAGACCACCTGATCTGTCTCTTGAGAAATTTGTATGCAGATCAGGAAGCAACAGTTAGAACTGGACATGGAACAACAGACTGGTTCCAAATAGGAAAAGGAGTTCATCAAGGCTGTATATTGTCACCATGTTTATTTAACTTATATGCCGAGTACATCATGAGAAATGCTGGACTGGAAGAAACACAAGTTGGAATCAAGGTTGCTAGGAGAAATATCAGTAACCTCAGATATGCAGATGACACCACCCTTATGGCAGAAAGTGAAGAGGAACTAAAGAGCCTCTTGATGAAAGTGAAAGTGGAGAGTGAAAACCTGGCTTAAAGCTCAACATTCAGAAAATGAAGATCATGGCATCTGGTCCCATCACTTCATGGGAAATAGATGGGGAAACAGTGGAAACAGTGTCAGACTTTATTTTTGGGGGCTCCAAAATCACTACAGATGGTGACGGCAGCCATGAAATTAAAAGACTCCTTGGAAGGAAAGTTATGACCAACCTAGATAGCATATTCAAAAGCAGAGACATTACTTTGCCAACAAAGGTCTGTCTAGTCAAGGCTATGGTTTTTCCTGTGGTCATGTATGGATGTGAGAGTTGGACTGTAAATAAGGCTGAGCACCGAAGAATTGATGCTTTTGAACTGTGGTGTTGGAGAAGACTCTTGAGTGTCCCTTGGACTGCAAGGAGATCCAACCAGTCCATTCTGAAGGAGATCAGCCCTGGGATTTCTTTGGAAGGAATGTTGCTAAAGCTGAAATTCCAGTACTTTGGCCACCTCATGGGAAGAGTTGACTCATTGGAAAAGACTCTGATGCTGGGAGGGATTGAGGGCAGGAGGAGAAGGGGACGACAGAGGATGAGATGGCTGGATGGCATCACTGACTCGATGGACGTCTCAGTGAACTCCGGGAGTTGGTGATGGACAGAGAGGCCTGGCGTGCTGTGATTCATGGGGTCGCAAATAGTCGGACACAACTGAGCGACTGATCTGATCTGATCTGATCTGATATTGAGTTAAACATTTTGAAATGAAAGGATTTATTTGCTGAATTATCCCTTCAAACTTTTGCCTGTTTTCTCATTAACCATTTGATGTCTTGATTTTTTAGGTCATGATCTGACATGAAGATAAACAGGTGGTATTGTGTGAGTGTATGGGAAGTGAGTGTGTGGGAAGTCATGTCTGACTTTTTGTGACCCTATGGACCGTAGTGCATCAGTCTCCTCTGTTCATGTGATTCTCCAGGCAAGAATAGTGGAGTGTGTTGTCATGTCCTCCTCAGGGGATCTTCCCAACCCAGGGGCCAAACCCACATCTCTATGTCTCCTGCATTGGCTGGTGGGTTTTTTTTTACCACTAGCAACACCCAGAGAGTCCAAATAGGTGGTACAGTGGAGCTATTCATAAGGAAGGACTGATGCTGAAGCTGAAGTGAAGTTGCTCAGTCATGTCCTACTCTCTGCGATCCCATGGACTGTAACCTACCAGGCTCCTCCATTCATGGAATTTTCCAGGCAAGAGTACTGGAATGGGTTGCCATTTTCTTCTCTTGTATAGACTATTATATTATTCATTATCTAGTGGTCAAAACTTCAGAGAGCATTTTAGTTTTAATTTTTTAAATCAGTTTATTTATTCTGCAACTTTTAGTGACTGTGTGTATGTGTGTGTCTTTGTGTGTGTAGATGGGAACCAGTTTTGAGTTAAAATGGGCAAGTTAACGTAGAGTCCTCATTACTTAGTCTTTAACACTCTAGAAACTGCATCTCACTACTACCTTGAAATTAACATCCAAACAATGGAACAGGCTTGCTACTCTCAGCATGCCCTCCCCTTCTCTTATTCCGCATGCTCATTTTGAATAAAAAACGTCATGTCTTTGGGTTACCTAACTACAGAAATGCTCTTCTACATATCGTCTTATGCGGCATATACAAGAATCAGTGGCATTATTAGGCAGTATTAGAGAAAGACTTCAATGGCAAAGCCTCCTAACGTTCCATAACTAACACAGGATGCTATCATCTGCCTTGTAGAATGATTCCTTTAATTATCATTAAACTACCAGTGTCAAAAGAGAGAAATGCGTAGCTTAAACATTATGGGACTGGGGGTTCTGCCTTAAAAAACCTGAACCAAGAGTCAAATTTCTTCAAAAATTTTCTGTTTCTTTATATAAATTAATGTGACTTGTGAATCATAGCCCATAATATTTTCATGTCTTTTTAAAAATAATAAATAATAATAATAAAAATAATGTCAACATGAAACATAGTTGACATTCTAAACACGTGTACCATATTCCTGTATCTTTAAGCTTTCTTAAAAGATTCGATAGCTATCATGGATAGCTATGTGACTGGCAAAATCACTGATGTTTGTCAGTGGGCAGAGGGCCAGGACAAGACATGTTTTGATGGGCATTGAGTCACAGAGGAAGCCCTCAGTGTTGGATGCTCTGGCTTCTCTCCCAGACTACCTGCGCCACATGTCCGTTGGAGAGACTGGGCTACAATATCTGTGTATGCACCTTGGGAGTGAAATAGGACATTACATTTGTTGACTTTGTGGAATCTCTATGCTTTTAAAATAATTAGTTTACTTTAACTGGAGGATAATTACTTTATAATATTGTGATGATTTTTGCCATACATCAACATGAATTGGCCATAGGTATACATGTGTCCCTCCCATACTGAAGCCCCATCCCACCTTCGTCCCCATTCCATCCCTCTAGGTTGTCCCAGAGCACCAGCTTTGGGTGCCCTGCTTCATGCACCAAACTTGCACTGGTCATCTATTTTACATATGGTAATATACATGTTTCAATTCTATTCTCTCAAATCATCCCACCCTCGCCTTCTCCCACTGAGTCCAAAAGTCTGTTCTTTATGTCTGTGTCTCCTTTGCTGCCCTGCATGTAGGACCACTGACTGGTACAATGGCATTCCCAGGTGGTGCTAGGGGCAAAAAACCCACCTGCCAATGCAGGAGACCTGGGTTGGGAAGATCTGCTGGAGGAGGAAACAGCACCCACTCTAGTATTCTTGCCTGGAGAATCCCATGGACGGAGGAGCCTGGTGGGCTATAGTCCACGGGGTTGCTGAGTTGGACACAACTGAAGTGACTTAGCACATGCTTTTAATCCGTGTGAATTCATGATATTTTCCATTATTCCACTCCAATAAAAAATAGGAGATTTCATCCTAAATCTTACCTACCAGGTATAATAAAACTGGATGAGAAACAAGAATATGTTGCAAGGAAGATGCCAGATTTCCTATGGTGTCATGAGCTGCTCTGGCCCCTGTTCTTCTGAGAAGAGTGTGGCTTTAGGGTAGGATACAACCCAACACATTGAGATTCTTCAGAGTGGGGTTCAAATTTTCCACCAGGCACATCCGAGGAAAGTTTGGTTTTTCACCTCTGGGGAACCTGTGAAACATAATTTTTTCTCTGGCCCTGGTTGAAATTTGCATTTGGATGTACATTTGTTTTGAAAGGTGAAGAATTAAAAATAGCCTCTTCTATGTGGATTTTATAGCTTTTTATTATAATGTGGAAGAAATGGATGTTTTATTTTGCTATCTCGGATACAACATTGAGAAACAATAATTAAGATGTTAACACTTTAATGAAAACAATTGCATTTGACAGATATTTCCAGAAACTTAAGAAAATGGTATTCTGTAAAATTTACCAAACCAAGTACTTCACTTTCATTTTCTCATTTAATGCAGTTCATTACAACAGCATTATATATTTTCACTTTTATGATCTCTGTTTCCTGTATGTGGAAATGGAGTCTGAAAAGGACACATGATTGGCCATTTAATCTTTGTTGTTGTTCAGTCACTAAGTTATGTCTGACTCTTTGTGACCCTATGGACCGCAGCATGCCAGGCTTCCTTGTCCTTCACTGTCTCCTGGAGTTTGCTCAGATTCATGTCCATTGATTCAGTGATGCCATCCAACCATTTCATCCTCTGTCATCCTCCTCTCCTCCTGCTCTCAATCTTTCCCAGCATCAGGGTCTTTTCCAGCATCTTTAGCAAGGATTAATGGAGGACTCATCTCACCATCTACTTACTGGTTTATATCTAAGATCCACTATTCTATCCTATCCCAGCTCTAACACTTATTAATTCTGTGAATTTGGGTAATTTCTTAACCTGTGTGTTTCTTTGTTTCCTCGTTTGAAAATGGAAATAAAAATAGTGCCTGCTTTGAGAATTTGTTATTAGAGGATGTCATGCTCAGTGAATCCATCTGGTGATACTGTTTTATAGGCCACCCTTGCCTGGAGATGACACATTGATTCACAAAGTGGTCCATGAGGCTGTTTGCATTCGTGACCATTATAGACAGGGCCTGGCCTGGTTGTCAGCACCTCTGATGGTCTGTGATGTGTAAATCACGTGTAATATTACTGAGGTGTAAGTCTCAGTTACAGGTATAGAGAGGTTAGCTTGCGGAAGTGCTTAGCTGCTCATCTCTCAACTCGACTTTATTATTTCTTTATACTGCTCTGCTGTCGATAGTTCATACAAAGTGACAAAACAACAACAACATCTTGGGGGCTGTGCCTGTGTGTGTGTGTATGTGAAATGGCTTTAAAACATATTGGTGGTTGACACAGGCATGTCTGCTCACTGTTATGTGGCAGCCTGGATGTTGGGGGAGTTTGGGGAAGAATGGGATACACATGTGTATGGTTGAGCTGCTTTGCTATCCACCCAAGACTGTCACAACATTGTTAATTGGCTATACTCCAATATAAACAAGAAGTTAAAGTATGTTGGTGATTGAAATGAAGAAGTCTTAAGAACTGAATGCTTAGTTCTTAGTCTTAGGAACTGGTGCTGAAGTCTTAAGAAGTGAATGGATCTTAGGGAGAAAATGAAGCATTGGCTAAATTAAATCATGGCTTATCAGATATAGTGCCAGCCAACCCTTTTTTGGGTGAGTCCATCATATTATCTTTAGGGAACCAAGACTAGACAACTCACAAATCTGTCCAGTGGGTGCTTACTTGAATCTCATCATGAATGAATTTGGTCTTTGTAAAAGTCAGGGTCTGAACAAGAAGAAGGTGGCACAGTCAGATAAGATAATTGAGGGGACATGAAGAAAACCTGTTTGCAAAAAAAAGAAGATGGGTTTAAAGGAAACAGACAAGCAATTGTTCTGGATCCCAAAGGAAAGAGAAGTGAGGAGCTGTTAGCAGGTGTAAAGAGCCAAGAGATAGCAAGGGTACCTGAAACTGGAGAGGGTAGCAGCTGTCCTAAAGGGTGGAGGCCTTCAGAGTAGAGATGCAGCCAGCCCGTGGCAACTTGGAAGAGATGGAACTAGGGAAGTACCCATCCTTCCACTCCTCCACCCCATCTCCTGGAGCCTGTCATTGGTTGAGCCTTCATTGAAGCCAAACAGTGAGGAAAACTTTCTGTATTCTTGATGCTTTAGCTTCTAGTGCCTTGATGATCAGGAAGAGATGGCCCTCTCGGGGCTCCCCAGTCCTTGGAGACCATCTGTGAGCACGTCTTGCTTTATACAACCAGCCAATGGTACCCACACTCCAGCCCTCTACCTTACCAGGCTGTCACATTCCAGGCCACTATCCACTATCCTGATCACCCCAAGGCCAGGAACCAGACAACTCAGGACAGCCCTGTAGCCCAAAGCCTGCTGGAATTACTAACGTAGCCAATGCTAGGCCTGCTTACCCTGCCTCGCCTGTTCTTTTCCTAGGAAATCACAATCAGGGCTCTCGTCTATGCTTTCTCTGAACTCCTTCTGCCTCTTGACTGGAACCCTCGGGTTTCCTCTGTGTGGTGTGGGGAACCCCCTCCCCTTGGGAGCTGGGAGTAACCACTCTCTTGGTAATGGCAGTCTTCTGCTGCTCTGCTGGCCTCACGGTACTTGAATGAGGACAAAATCTACATTGTAAAACTCTCTCCTCCTCCTTCCCCTCTCCCCTTTCTCTCCTTTTTCCTCCTCTTCACTTCCCCCCACCCCACTCCTTTCCAGCCACATCAGTCTCCATATTGTTCCTCAATGATTTCATCACACTCCTGTTATGGGACCTTTGCTTTAGGGTTCTGTCCACCTGAAAAGTTCTGCCAGATTTTTCCTTTGTTAAATTTCTAATCTTCCTGTGTTTTTGCCACAGCTTACCTTCTCAACAAGCCTAAATTCATGGATACTACACAGTCCTCCTCTTCTCTGCTTATTCCATATCTCCTAATCATTTCCTGCTCTTTTCTCTGTTTTCTCTTGTATCACCTGGAGTAGGCTTGAGGGCTTCCCTGGTGGCTCAGTGGTAAAGAATTTTGCCTGCAATACGGGAGAATCAGATTTGATCCCTGGGGCAGGAAGATCTTCTGGAGAAGGAAATGACAACCTACTCCAGTATTGTTGCCTGGGAAATCCCATGAACAGAGGAGCCTGGTGGGCTATGGTCCATGGGGTCTCAGAGAGTCCGACATGACTTAGCAACTAAACAACAAGAGTAGGATAGAATTTCCTTTTTCTTCTTGTAGACATTATTTTTTAAATCTATTTTCCTGTGTCTGGAAGGTAAGTTCCCTAAATGTAGGTATCTTTGGTTCTATACGTAGACGTGTCCTAAGCATTAGGTCATTTCCCAGCAAATGGTAGATATAATATAAACAACTATTGGATGAATGAATGGACAAATTAATGAAGTCATTATATGCAGCCAGTATTGACTTCTTTGAAGAACTTCCTATTTCATGAAGAAAGTAGTTGGGGCATATTAAATTTAGGATGGAGCTATGTTTTTTAAAATTATATATGGTTTTAAATCAGATACATTGAAGTTTCATTTACATAAATTCTCAATAAAATTCACTCTGAAGGGTAAAGTTTGGTGAAATTTGACACATCTACAGAGTCACATATGAAGTAGGAAATGGCAACCATTTTCCTTCTCCATGGGGTCGATGCGGGTGCAGAGTCAGACACGACTGAAGCGACTTAGCATGCATGCACAGAGTCATGTAACCACCAGTACAATGAGGATGTAGAACATTTTCCTCTCCTCAAAAGGATTCCTCCTGCTTCTTCATAGTGAGTTCTTTCCATCTACTCCTCTTAGATCCTAGAATTGATTTCTCTCCTTTTAGTTTTGGCTTTTCAGATTATTAAATGAATAGAATTACATACAGTATAAGGTGGTATAGTATATCAAGCTTCTTTCATTTAGCATAATTATTGTGAGAATCATCCATATTTTTGCACATATTAATAGTTTTTACTTTTTGTTGCTGTGTTCCATTTAAAGAGTCACATTCCATTCTAAGGAAGGACAACAATGTATCTATTCGTCAGCTGATGCTTTGTTCCCAGAGTTTGGCATGATGAATAAAATTTGCGAACATTTGCATCTAGATCTTTGTGTAGACATATGCTCTATTTCTCTTGGTGAAATGCCTGGAGGAGGAAATTCTGGATGTTAAGTACATGTTTAGCTTGATACAAAGCTGCCAAACTTTTCCAAAGTGTCTGTTATCCTTGTCTTTGTGCATCCCCACCAATTGCTCAACATCTACACCAACAGCTGGTACTTTTCATGTTAGTCATCCTAGTGGGTGTAGTTCATTGTGGTTTTAATGTGTATTTTTCTCATGATGATGAACATCTTTTCCTATGCTAGTTTTTACTTTGCATATCTTCTTTTGTGAGGTGTCCAAATCTTTTGCCAGTGTTTTACTGGGTTGCCCATCTTCTTTTAAAGGAGTGGTAAGAGTTCATTCTATATTCTGAATAGAATCCTTAATCAGATATTTGTTTTGCCAGTCTGTAGCTTTTCATTTTTTTATCAGTTCAGTTCAGTTGAGTCTAGTCGCTCACTCATGTCCAACTCTTTGCGACCCCATGAATCGCAGCATACCAGGTCTCCCTGTCCATCACCAACTCTGGGAGTTCACCCAGACTCATGTCCATCGAGTCAGTGATGCCATCCAGCCATCTCATCCTCTGTCGTCCCCTTCTCCTCCTGCCCCCAATCCCTCCAAGCATCAGAGTTTTTTTCTAATGAGTCAACTCTTCGCATGAGGTGGCCAAAGTACTGGAGTTTCAGCTTTAGCATCATCCCTTCCAAAGAAATCCCAGGGCTGATCTCCTTCAGAATGGACTGGTTGGATCTCCTTGCAGTACAAGGGACTCTCAAGAGTCTTCTCCAACACCACAGTTCAAAAGCATCAATTCTTTGGCGCTCAGCTTTCTTCACAGTCCAGTGCCTGTCAAAGAGTAAAACTAATTTTGATGATCAATTTATCACCTTTTTATTTTATAATTTGTGCTTTGTATGTCCTAAGACATAACCCAAAGTCATAAAGTTGTTCTCTTTTTTCCTCCTTGTCAAAAAGTGTGGTTTAGGATAGGTATGTGGTCCTCACGTGAACAAAGCAATTCTGTAGGATCTTTCCAAATGAAAGATGGGTGAGTGACAGCTCCTTCTTCTCTGACTTTAAGCCTGCAAGGCAGTGATTCTCAAGTGGGGACACTTTTTCCCCTCAGGGGACATTTGATAATGTTTGGTTTCTGGTTGTTACAGCTCAGGAGAGGGGAGACCAGTGGTCAGAGACCGGAGAGACTGCTAAACAGGTTACCTTCCACAAAACAGATCTCTCAAAGAAAGAATGATCCAGCTTTAAAATGTCATCAGTTTAAACTTGAGGAACCCTTATGGAAGGCTCAGAATTGTCTGTGGTCATGATTTCAGCCATGAAGAAATAGCAAATCTACACAGATAGAAGAAAAAAATAAAAACCACATAAAAGGTTAAAAAAAAAAAAAAGAGCAGATAAAAGAAGAATAAGTGAATCCTAATGGTCCTAACATCCTCGATCCAGTCCTTTCAAAATATGGCTCCATCTACACTCATTTTTTGTTCTGCCATTGAGCTGTTTTGACATTATAAAATTTTGTGCTGAGTTTCTGCCATGGGCACCTCAGCTGTTAATATAAAATATGTAATTTTTGCAATAGATGCTGCATTAGGTTAGAACTAGGAAGGTGAAGCAGCTGCTATTCTTACTGCCCCTTTTCAATTTGTGTTCATTTTCTAATAGGTAAACATGGAAAAATTTTAAAAGAAATGAATAGATGGATAAATAAGCATCAGTTTTCAATTATGAGTATAAACTTCTTTTAAGAGGATGGAAAGTTTGCCTGCTTCCAATTATTAGACCCATAAATTTAAGTTCCTGACTCATCCATGTTTTGAAGCTAGATTTCGTTAAACCTCATTAACAAATGACCTCTCAGACTACCTTTTAAGGATGTGAGTCTTTGTAGGAGAAAATAGGAGATCCATACATAAAAAATGTCAATGCGGAGTTGATCTCAGAGAACATTCTTAAGCCTTTATTACTTTCCAACTGCCTTTAAAACCTCAGAGAACACACTGGAGAGTTGCTTGTTATGGTCGGTTATTGGAACATTGAATTTGTTTTCAGGTCTTGATCTTCCTGACCTAAGTTATATTTTAAATCATAAAGCACAGACTTTTTCATAGAAGATAATATACCAGCTGCCAGATCATCAACACACTCTGTTCATACAGTTTATTTAGGACTTCCCCTTTAAAGTCCAAACTTTTTAGAAATTTGAGTTCATTTCTGATGTATTATTGCTAGATTTTAATAATCTTTATCTAGCTCTCTTTATCTTTCTCCATATCGCTGACTCCTAGGTGCAGCTTTAGATTGAGATTGGAACACCCACTATTTTCTCAATATTGTCTACACCTTTGGATCTCTATCCTTAAATCACACTGTCATGACATCCTGGATTATTCTTTGCTCCATCTCTCTCACCTTCTCTGTCTCCCTCCTCTGTGGCATTAGTCACTGACTTAGAAGCTATCCTGGGAGGAGTTCCTTGTCTTGGAGTTGAGAAACAGAGTATGAGGCTAAGGTTATTTAGCTTAAATAACATCTGAGACCATATTTTAAATTCCAATATGGCATACAATTCTTAGCCATTCCTTAGAATGGCCGAAAACAAGTCTATGTCTGATAATTCCTATTTAGTATAGAAAATTAACCTGCATAAAATACCTAAAAGTCATTAGTAATGACTTTAGTAAAGCTTTATCGCTCAGTTGTATCCGACTCTTTGCAACCCTTTGGACTATGGCCTGCCAGGCTTCACTGTCCATGAGATTTTTCAGTCAAGAATATTGGAGTGAGTTGCCATTCCCTTCTCCAGGAGATCTTCTCAACCCAAGGATGGAACCTACGTCTCCTGTGTCTCCTGCATTGCAGGTGGATTCTTTACCCACTAAGGCCCAGTGATTTTAGAAAGGGTTGTAATTAGTTACATGTCAAAAGTAGGAGAGTCATTTGCCTTGTGACAGTGGCAAAGAAAACTCATTTTATTTTATTGTTAATATACTGACTGAGGGTCAGTGAGACAAGCCAAAAGCAAAATCTGTGTCTGACAACTCCGCAACTGGAGTGTTTATTTGTAAATTTACAATTACATGTTTATACTGACATTATTTAAGACTTTAGCTGTTGGAAAGAATGGCTACGAATTGTATGCCATACTAGAATTTAAAATATGGTCTCAAATGTTTCATATCCTCCCTTATTGGGGTAGAAGCTCCAATCCTCTGTGATTTATCTTGATATATACAGTTGTTGGTGGAGAAGGAAATGGCAACCCACTCCAGTATTCTTGCCTAGAGAATCCTGTGGACAGAGGAGCCCGGTGGGCTGCTATCCATAGGGTCGCATAGAGTCAGACATGACTGAAACGACTTAGCATGCATGCATCCCTTGGAGAAGGGAAATGACAACCCACTCCAGTATTCTTGCCTGAAGAATCCCAGGGATGGAGGAGCCTGGTGGGCTGCCATCTATGGGGGTCACACAGAGTCGGACATGACTGAAATGACTTAGCAGCAGCATACAGTTGTGAGGCACATTCATAATTTTATGAATTATTTTGGCCTGTCAACTCAGCTCCAGCCTCACAAACTATACACACCAGTTCCTCTTGAATTATAATTTTAAAGCCTCCCCCCAGGACTTTTGAACAGCTTCCTTCTTCAAGTGCTATAGACACTTCTTAGGTGTTGAATTTCACAAAGCAGGTTTAATTCAAATTCTAATCATTTGAATTACATTTACAATATACTCATTATATAATTTGCAGCCAGTTTAAAGAATTTCTCCTTTAATTGCTAGGCTGGGCTGTGGTCTCCTTCATGTGGGAAGGAAACAAATAAAAATAATTGGAACATGAAATAAACAGATCTCAGAAGTGCCCACTTATTTATTATGTGCCCATTAGTATGTGCCCCACAAAGGAGGGGGTGAATTTGTCTGAAAGAAAAGACAAGTCAGAGAGTGGCTTGTATATGAGGATGAAAGAATGATAGAATTTCACAGTTTCAAATTTCAAGCTGAGTAAGGACAGATACAGAGACCCTAGGCTGTGTTTATACCCTTCCCTCAGGCTGAAATGCTTTCCCCAAGGTGTGTGTTTGTTTTTTTGCCAGTTTAATTCTTTTTTTAAACTTCAAGACCTGCTTCCACTGTCACTTCTTTGGCACATTTCTTCCCTGAGGCCTTTTCCACTAGTTTTTCAAGCACCTGTAGTTCATTAAAAAGGTTTTTTTTTTTTCCTTTACTGCCTCCACCAAAGCATCTGTACTTTCTCAGGGTTATCCCAGCTGCAGATAAATTTATTCCAGGTCAATGTGAAGAATACCTTTTTATGGTCATAAGCCAGAAATTCCAGGTTCTAAGGTCATTCCGGGGCTTCCCAGGTGGCTCAGTGGTAAAGAATCTGCCTGCCAATCCAAGAGACAAGGGTTTGATCCCTGGGTTGGAAAGATCTCCTAGAGAAGGGAATGCCAACCCACCCCAATATTCCTCCCTGGGAAATCCCGTGGACAGAGGAGCCTAGTGGGCTACAGTCCATGCGGTCACCAAGAGCTGGACAAGACTGAGTGACTAAACAACAACAAAGGTCATTCTAGGCAACACATCCTTACAAGCCACATTAGCCATTGAAGACCCGAAGTTCCCGGACCCACCCAGTTCTGCTAAGTGTTACCTTCATGGTGCTTCAGTCAGCATCTCCCGTGACCACACCCTTGCTCCTCTCTGAAATAATAATCGTCTCTTTGGCTGACCAAGATCTCTCTTCTTCCGGCTCTTTCCCTCCTTCATTTCCACCACATCTGTTCTTTGGCATCTTTGGAATTTCCAGTCATTGCTTACTTAGTTCATCATTTCTCACCTGGTTTTGTTCCCTTAAGTAATAAAAATCCTAGGTGCATGACTAACTGCCCCCCACCTTTCTCTCTGATCCCCACAACTTCCATGCCTCCTTGTCTTTGATCCATATTCATCAAGTTCACTTTTCACCCTGTTGCTTACTGGTGCTTATACAAAAGTTATATAATGATGGAGAAAATTCTCTGCAAAATTAATGGACCTTGAACCTGGTTGAGCCCCAAGTTAGCAATTATTCAATGTATTCCTGTTTACTCTATTTCCTGTTGCCCATAGAGTCATTCCTCTCCTTCTTGACTTGTTCTGCTTTTGCTCAGCGTAAGGCTCTTTCTTCTTCCTAGAAAATTTATTTTCTTTTTTAAATATAAATTTATTTATTTTAATTGGAGGTTAATTACTTTAAAATATTGTATTGGTTTTGCCATACATCAACATGAATCTGCCACGGATGTACATGTGTTCCTCATCCTGAGCCCCCTCCCACCTCCCTCCCCTGACCATCCCTCTGTGTCATCCCAATACACCAGCCCTGAGCATCCTGTATCCTGCATCGAACCTGGACTGGTGACATGTTTCAATGCCAGTCTCTCAAATCATCCCACCCCTCCCTCTCCCACAGAGTCCAAGAGACTGTTCTATACATCTCTGTCTCTTTTGCTGTCTCGCATACAGGGTTATTGTTACCATCTTTCTAAATTCCATATATATGCGTTAGTATACTGTATTGGTGTTTTTCTTTCTGGTTTACTTTACTCTGTATAATAGTCTCCAGTTTCATCCACCTCATTAGAACTGATTCAAATGTATTCTTTTTAATGGCTGATGGGAATACCAGACCACCTGATCTGCCTCTTGAGAAATTTGTATGCAGATCAGGAAGCAACGGTTAGAACTGGACATGGAACAACAGACTGGTTCCAAATAGGAAAAGGAGTACGTCAAGGCTGTATATTGTCACCCTGTTTATTTAACTTATATGCAGAGTCCATCATGAGAAACGCTGGACTGGAAGAAGCACAAGCTGGAATCAAGATTGCTGGGAGAAATATCAATAACCTCAGATATGCAAATGACACCACCTTTATGGCAGAAAGTGAAGAGGAACTAAAAAGCCTCTTGATGAAAGTGAAAGTGGAGAGTGAAAAAGTTGGCTTAAAGCTCAACATTCAGAAAACGAAGATCATGGCATCTGGTCCCATCACTTCATGGGAAATAGATGGGGAAACGAAACAGTGTCAGACTTTATTTTTGGGGGCTCCAAAATCACTACAGATGGTGACTGCAGCCATGAAATTAAAAGACACTTACTCCTTGGAAGGAAAGTTATGACCAACCTAGAGAGCATATTCAAAAGCAGAGACATTACTTTGCCAACAAAGGTTCGTCTAGTCAAGGCTATGGTTTTTCCTGTGGTCATGTATGGATGTGAGAGTTGGACTGTGAAGAAGGCTGAGCACCAAAGAATTGATGCTTTTGAACTGTGGTGTTGGAGAAGATTCTTGAGAGTCCCTTGGACTGCAAGGAGATCCAACCAGTCCATTCTGAAGGAGATCAGCCCTGGGATTTCTTTGGAAGGAATGATGCTAAAGCTGTAACTCCAATACTTTGGCTACCTCCTGTGAAGAGTTGACTCATTGGAAAAGACTCTGATGCTGGGAGGGATTGGGGGCAGGAGGAGAAGGGGATGACAGAGGATGAGATGGCTGGATGGCATCACTGACTCGATGGACATGAGTCTGGGTGAACTCCGGGAGTTGGTGATGGACAGGGAGGCCTGGCATGCTGCAATTCATGGGGTTGCAAAGAGTCGGACACGACTGAGCGACTGATCTGATCTGATCTGATCTGACCACAGCTTTATTATCCATTCGTCTGCTGATGGACATCTAGGTTGCTTCCATGTCCTGGCTATTATAAACAGTGCTGTGATGAACATTGGGGTACACGTGTCTCTTTCAATTCTGGTTTCCTGGCTGTGTATGCCCAGCAGTGGGATTGCTAGGTCATAAGGCAGTTCTATTTCCAGTTTTTTAAGGAATCTCCACACTGTTCTCCATAGTGGCTGTACTAGTTTGCATTCCCACCAATAGTGTAAGAGGGTTCCCTTTTCTCCACACCCTCTCCAGCATTTATTGCTTGTAGACTTTTGGATAGCAGCCATTCTGACTAGCGTGAAATGGTACCTCATTGTGGTTTTGATTTGCATTTCTCTGATAATGAGTGCTGTGTTGAGCATCTTTTCATGTGTTTGTTAGCCATCTGTATGTCTTCTTTGGAAAAATGTCTGTTTAGTTCTTTGGCCCATTTTTTGATTGGGTCGTTTATTTTTTCTGGAATTGATCTGCAGGAGTTGCTTATATATTTTTGAGATTAATTCTTTGTCAGTTGCTTCATTTGCTATTATTTTCTCCCATTCTGAAGGCTGTCTTTTCACCTTGCTTATAGTTTCCTTTGTTGTGCAGAAGCATTTAATTTTAATTAGGTCCCATTTGTTTATTTTTGCTTTTATTTCCAATATTCTGAGAGGTGGGTCACAGAGGATCCTGCTGTGATGTATGTCAGAGAGTGTTTTACCTATGGTCTCCTCTAGGAGTTTTATAGTTTCTGGTCTTACGTTTAGATCTTTAATCCATTTTGAGTTTATTTTTGTGCATGGTGTTAGAAAGTGTTCTAGTTTCATTCTTTACAAGTAGTTGACCAGTTTTCCCAGCACCACTTGTTAAAGAGATGATTGTCTTTTCTCCATTGTATATTCTTGCCTCCTTTGTCAAAGATAAGGTGTCCATAGGTGCATGGATTTATCTCTGGGCTTTCTATTTTGTTCCATTGATCTATATTTCTGTCTTTGTGCCAGTGCCATACTGTCTTGATGACTGTGGCTTTGTAGTAGAGCCTGAAGTCAGGCAGGTTGATTCCTCCAGTTCCATTCTTCTTTCTCAAGATAGCTTTGGCTATTCGAGGTTTTTTGTATTTCCATACAAATTGTGAAATTATTTGTTCTAGCTCTGTGAAAAATACCGTTGGTAGCTTGATAGGGATTGCATTGAATCTATATATTGCTTTGGGTAGTATACTCATTTTCACTATATTGAGTCTTTCGATCCATGAACATGATATATTTCTCCATCTATTAGTGTCCTCTTTGATTTCTTTCACCAGTGTTTTATAGTTTTCTATATATAGGTCTTTAGTTTCTTTAGGTAGATATATTCCTAAGTATTTTATTCTTTTCGATGCAATGGTGAATGGAATTGTTTCCTTAATTTCTCTATTTTCTCATTATTAGTGTATAGGAATGCAAGGGATTTCTGTGTGTTGATTTTATATCCTGCAAGTTTACTATATTCATTGATTAGCTCTAGTAATTTTCTGGTGGAGTCTTTAGGGTTTTCTATGTAGAGGATCATGTCATCTGCAAACAGTGATGATACTGCAGAAGTAATATTAATGAAACATCTCATTGAGTAATTTGATTATTAGTTTTTTGATTGAAAAATATGTTGTAGAATGTTAAATGGCACAAACAATCTCATCCATCCCAGATGAGCTCTGTTCTTTCCTCAGGCAAAACAATGTTAAATTTTTTTTGGATCTTTTCAAGTATATTTTATACATATGTAAACATAATTGTGCATATAGTCCTTCTTTATCTCATGTCATTTCCTCCAGACATAGGGAACTGTTTGCAGCTCTCTACTTATGCTTTTGAATTGTGGTGCTGGAGAAGACTCTTGAGAATCCCTTGGACTGCAAGGACATCAAACCAGTCAATCCTAAAGGAAACCAACTGTATATTCACTAAAAGGACTGATGCTGAAGCTGAAGCATGTGAAGAGCCGACTCATTGGAAAAGACCCTGATGCTGGAAAGATTGAAGGAGGGAGGAGAAGGTGACAACAGAGGATGAGATGGTTGGATGGCATCATTGACTCAATGGACATGAGTCTGAGCAAACTCTGGGAGATGGTGAAAGACAGGGAAGCCTGGCATGCTGCAGTCCATGGGGTCACAAAGAGTCGGACACAGCTTAGCAACTGAGCATCAATGTGTATAGGAGCTAAAGCCTCCAAGACTTTACCCTTGATGGTCTCAATGGAAGGTCCTGCCTTGTCATTTTTGCCCACCACATGCTTTCCTTGGGAAATCTGCCTTAATAATGATAGCTTTACTGCTGTGCACATTACTTGGCATATAGGAAGATGCAATAAATATTCAGTGTTATTACTTAGTGATTATTCATAGAAGAGTGGTATTTTCCACCTTCAGTTCATCATCAGTAAAATTTAAGCTTTTTTTTTTTCTTGATTAAGCAGCTGCTCTTGGGGCTGTAGAAAATAATAGGAATTTTCCAAAAGGTTTATATAAGGTATGGAAAAATGCCAAGAGATTATTTTGCACAATTTACATGGAAAAAGAGTATGCAAAAAAAAAAAAAAAACAAAGGAGGAGAATTCTGGGAAACAATGTATCAATATACCTCTGCTGCTGCTACTGCTGCTGCTAAGTCGCTTCAGTCTTGTTCGACTCTGTGCGACCCCATAGACGGCAGCCCACCAGGCTCCCCCATCCCTGGGATTCTCCAGGCAAGAACACTGGAGTGGGTTGCCATTTCCTTCTCCAATGCATAAAAGTGAAAGTGAAGTCGCTCAGTCGTGTCTGACTCTTAGCGACCCCATGGACTATGGCCCACCAGGGTCCTCTGTCCATGGGATTTTCTAGGCAAGAGTACTGGGGTGGGATGTCATTGCCTTCCCCGTCAATATACCTCATCAGACGGAAAAGAGGTTCTAATTTAGGTTATATTTCTGAACTCTGAGTTGATCAGATTGAAGCCCCAGCTATGTCTGGCTGCTGAATTTTCTGTTGGGATTTCAAAATTCTTTCCTCATACCCTCTTCTGTTTCCTTGTGTAGTTGTTACTTTATAAATCCTTGACTGTGAACATGGTGCTAGAAAATGGGAAATTATGTTCCTGGGTTAGTGAGTTAACCATGGTAACACTGGTGTGACATTTTAGAAGGCTGGGGACAATTTGGTTGGAAGTGAAGGCAACAAGTCATGTTAGAGTTACATTTGGATAAGATACTGGTTTTACTTTTGCGGGGGTGGTTTTGGGAGTATAATAACTTCATACTCCTAGTCACCCTTTAGAACTATCCTGTTGACCAAAATTATTTCACAAAATCTATTAGGTCAGTTCTAATATTTTTGTGTGATCTATCAATATCTTCCTAAGATGTGTCTACTAAAATAGTAATTAAGCTCTGTAGGACAGAAAGAAAAGTTCTAGGGGCATTATGACCTAGGAAAAAAGTTGTCCTCACTTGATTGCATTACCTTGTTTAAAAGACAGCTATGGCATAGGATTCTTTCTTTCTTTCTTTCTTTCTTTTTTTGGCTTAAAAAAAATTGGGGTATAATTGCTTTACAGCGTTGTGTTAGATTCTGCTGTACAATGAAGTGAATCAGCTGTATGTATACATATATCCCCCTCCCCTTGGAACTCCCTCCCACCCCCAACCTCCTTCCCACCCACCTAGGTCATCACAGAGCACTGAGTTGAGCCTCCTGTGCTATATAGCAGCTTCCCACTATCTCTTCCACACATGTTAGGGTATATATGTCAACACTACTCTTCCAGTTGGTCTCACCCTCCCCTTCCACCACTGTGTCCACAAATCTGTTCTTTTTTTGTCTGTGTCTGTATTCCTGCCCTGCAAATAAATAGATAGTATGGATGGATGCATAGAGATAGAAAGGAAAATAAAAAGGACACTGTCTATCTAATTTTTTTTTTTTCATTATAACTAGAAAGAAATCTCCAGGAGACAGGCCTAATAAGTGTGCTTCTCTCCTAACATAAGCACATGGAGTTTGCAAGATTCAGGATCTGGCAATTTAAAATTCATCTCTCTGATATGCATCTGTGCTATGACTAATGATTTGATAAAGAATGAAAGCCAAGGGTCACTTTGGTGGCAAAGCAGATTAAAGAGCAGAGCACCTTTGGGACTTCTCTCCGTGAATGTCAAGGTCAGGGCCAGCAGCCACTATAGTGAGATCCTTTCTTTATATAATGACATCCAGATACCCAGTTTACAGAAATACTTTGTAATGCTGCTTCTGACACTGCACGACATGGCCTACCATAAGCACTTTGTTATTTAGGTCAAGAAATATACTCACAAATTAAATATGGCAGTAATTAAAGACATGTCTGGCAACAGTAAATATACATCAGCCTGAATGTAAGAGCTTTGGTAGAAATGCAAAGGCAAAAAGACTGAGCCTCTCTTTCTTGGCTTATCATTCACTTGCTGTATGTGACTCGCCTTCAGTTTTCACTGTTGTCACATAAACAGACCTTTTGCCATGGTCCTAATTAGGACACAGTTTGTTCCTCAGTACAAGTCATGG
Source organism: Tragelaphus eurycerus (assembly GCA_935064755.1). Lineage (NCBI taxonomy): Eukaryota > Metazoa > Chordata > Mammalia > Artiodactyla > Bovidae > Tragelaphus > Tragelaphus eurycerus. The sequence goes on from CAKXYN010000023.1 coordinate 25,226,233, forward strand.
GGTGGCAGACAATAGAGAATTTTGAATCAGATGATCTAAATTCAAGTTCACCTCCTTCCATTTTAGTAATATGACTCTGGACAAGTTGTTTTACATCTTGAAACCCCAGTTTACTTATGCAAGAGTGATGAGGTGAGGGCTGGAGGAGATAATGCTTATAAGATGTCTCGTGTGTGCTGGGTACCCAACATGTGGATCTTTCCTCTGCATATAGTAATTTCACATTTCCAGACTTGTATTAGTGGCATTTGTTGGGAGGAAAACCATGGCAACTTTTAAATTGAGACGTAATGCGTATAACCTGAAATCCCCTTTTAAAGAATGTGATCCTAAAGTTTAAGGACACTGGCAAAGTTGTACGATCATTGGCACAAATGCCTCCAGAACATTTCATCTCGGCCAAAGGCCCCATACCTTTTAAGCACTTGCTCTCTATTCACCTGCTTCCATGCCCCAACCAGCCCCTGGCAACCACTAATCTGTTTTCTGTCCCTGTGGTTTACTTATTCTAGCCACGTGATACAAATGGTCATACATTATATGACCACTTGTGTCTCGTTTCTTTCATTTCACATAATGTTGTGTGTGTGTATGTTTATATTGGAAGTGAAAGTGTAAGTTGGTCAGTCGTGTCCGACTCTTTGCAAACCCATGGACTGTAGCCCGCCAGGCTCCTCTTTCCATGGAATTCTCCAGGCAAGAACACTGGGATGGGTAGACATTCCCTTCTCCAGGGGATCTTCCTGATCCAGGAATTGAACCCAGGTCTCCTGTATTGCAGATAGACTCTTTACCATCTGAACCACCAGGGAAGCTTTTTTAAAAATATTATTTTTATTGTTTTTACACCCAAAACATTTTGTATTGGGGTAAAACCAATTAACAATGTTGTAATAGTTTTAGGTGGACAGCAAAGGGACTCAGCCATACATACACGTGTATCCATTCTCCCCCAAACTCCCTTCCCATCCAGGTTGTCACATACTATTGACTAGAGTTCCCTGTGCTATACAATAGGTCCTTGTTGGTAATCCATTAAAAATTTTTTTTTAGTTTTGTATTGGTGTATAGCTGATTAACAATATTGTGATAGCACTGAGCAGAGTTCCCTGTGCTATATAAATAGGTCCTTATTGGTTATCCATTTTAAATGTAGCAGAGTGTACATGTCTATCTGAAATTCCCTAACTATCCCTCCCTCCCATCCTTCCGCCCTGGAAACCATAAGTTTGTTCTCTAAGTTTGTGAGTCTGTTTCTGTTTTGTAAGTTCATTTGTACCATTTCTTTTCAGATTCTGCATTTAAGAGATGTCATGTGATATTTCTCCTTCGCCATCTGACTTATTTTACTTAGTATGACACTCTCTAGGTCCATCCGTGATGCTTCAAATGACATTATTTCATTCTTTTTAATGGCTGAGTAATATTCCATTGTATAAATGTACCACATCTTGTTTATCCATTCCTCTGTTAACATAATGTTTTTAAGATTTATCCATGTTGTGGTGGCTCAGATGGTCAAGAATCTGCCTGCAATGCAGGAGACCCATGCTTGATCCCTGAGTTGGGAAGATCCCCTGGAGAAGGAAGTGGCTACCCACTCCAGTATTCTTGCCTGGAGAATTCCATGGACAGAGGAGCTTGGTGGGCTACAGTACTTGGGGTCGCAAAGAGTTGGACACAACTCAGTGACATTTGAGTTTTCTGCTTTTTGAAAACTATAAAGAATGCTACAGTAAACCTTCATATACAAATTTTTGTATGTAGATACATTTTCATTTCTTTTGAGTAAATGCTTAGTAGAGTTGGTGGGTCATATGTAACAATATGCCTGACTTTTCTGTGTGACTTAAAAATGACATTAATTCATTTTGCCTATGAATCTGGAATTCAGGCACACCTGAATGGGGACGGTTTGTCTCTGCTTGACATGGGAGCTGGGGGACCCACTTTTGAGACGATTCACTCATGCTGCTGGCAAGCTGGAACCGGCTCTGGCTGGGAGCCCAGCTGTTGCATGGGCTGGTCCTTCTCAACATGGCTCTCTCCATAGGCTGCTCCAGTTCCAAGTAAGCTCGACTTTTTGAGAAACAGCTGAACTGTTGTCCACAGCTGCTGTATCATTTTACATTCCCATCACTAAATTTATGAGGATTCAATCCATTTACACCTCATACGTGTTTTTTTTTTTTTTTTCTCTTTTATGGTAGCCATTCTACTGGGTGTGAAGTGGTATCTCTGTGGTTTTGATTTGCATTTCTGTGGTGAGGGGTGATGTTGAGCCTCTCTTTAAGGGCTTATTGGATATTTGTGTATCTTCCTTGGGGAAAAAAGGTCTGTTCAAACCCTTAAGCTATTTTTAAACTTGGGTCTTTGCCTTTTTATTGTTGATTGTTGTTGAATTATAAGAGTTCTGTCCTGCACAGTGTTCCCTGTGAACTTGAGGAGAATGTGTTTTCTGCTCTTGCGAAGGTTTCTACTGATGTCTGGTAGATCCAATTGTCTTTTAATGTTGAAATATTTTTCAGGTCTTCTTTTGGCTCATGGATCTGCTAGCTAGTTGTTCTGTTGTTGAAATTTAATTCATTCTGTCTCTGTAGTTCAAGTCACCATTATTTTTGAATTGTCTCTTTTGGTGTATACATCATTTTTAAGTGTCCTTCTTTGTCTCAGTTAACAATTTAGTTTTAAATGCTGTCATTTTGACTGATGTTAGTACAGTGACCAAAGCCCTCTTTCAATAACTTTACACGTCTAGATCTTTCCATCCTTGTACTTTAACCTACCAGTAGCTTTGGATCTAAAGTGTGTCTCTTGTAGGTAGCCTATATTTTAAAAAAATTCAGTCTGACAGTCTTTTCACTGTTGAAGAGGGATTAGTCCCTTTACATTTAATTACTATTATAAGATAGGATTTTTGTCTGATATTTGTGTCTTACATCTTATTTTTCATTCCTCTCTTCGTAATTGCCTTCTCTAAAAGAAATACTTTATATTGTATCATTTTAATTCCCTTGTTTCTCTGACTAAATTTTTAACAGTTATTTCCTCAGTGGCTGCCTTGGGCATTACAGTGAACACATTACCTTGTGTTTAGATTATTACTTATATTCAAACAACATAGTACAACAGTGTACAAAGCTCTGTTCTTCTATAGCTTTGTTCCACCCCTCTTCTGTGCCATGGTCATCCACATTTCATCTTTATGTATCATGAGGCCATCAGCATAGTTTTAGAATTATTGTTTCATGCAGCTGTCTTTTAGATCAGATGGAAGAGGAGAAAGAGGTACAAATAAAAATACATGTATGTTGCCTTTTATCTTATCAATATTATCTTTACCAGGGCTCTTTTTTCCTCCCCATGTGAATTGGAGTTACTGCCTAATATCCTTTTATTTCAGCCTAAAGGATTTTCTTTAGTATTTCTTACAGGATAGGCTTGCTAGTGACAAATTCTGTTTTCCTTTTTTTTTCGTGTGTGTTAAACCTGGGCATGTCCTACTATCTCTTGCGTGTTTTAAGAATAATTTTGCTGTTGTAGAATTCTTGGTTTACAGTCTTTTTGTTTCAGCACTTTGAAGGTATCATCTCAATGCCTTCTGACCACCATGGTTTGTGATGTGAAATCAGCTGTTAATCATATTGGGGGTCCATTTTACACCCCTTGACAAGTCATTCCATTCACTGCCCTCAGCGTTTTCTTTGTCTGTATCTTTCAACAGCTTACTTATGATACATAGCATTTTGGTATCACACTACTTGTTGATTGAACGTCTTAGATATGTAAATGAATTTTTTAAAACAAATTTGGAAAGTTTTGGGTCATTATCTCTTCAAATATTATTTCTGCCCCTTTATCTGTCTACTTGCCAACTGGAACACTCATTATACAGATACTGACATGCTTGACAATGTCTCAGTTCTCCCAGGCTCTGGTCATTTTTTTCCTGCCTTTTCATCTGTTCCTTAGGCAGGACAATCTTAACTCATACTTTGCTGATTTTTAAAACTTTGACAGTACTTCTCTTCTCACATGAGCATTTCAGGTGTAATACCTCTTAGCCACTAATTTCTGTTGGAGTAAAATATTACTTTTTATTTCAAACCCTTCTGTATTGTTTTGATGCTATGACAGGTGTGTTTTGTTGGTAGTTAAACAGTTAAAAAATAAATTACAGTAAATGGGTTGCAAACATTGAATCTTTTTAGTAGAAAGGTACTCAAGCTAGTATGTAAGAATTAATTTTATTATGAATGATGTTGAATGTACTTTTGAAAATATCAGATGGCAAGGAGTGTTTGTTACTAAATTCAGAAACTGGGTTTTTGCTCATATGCCATGTGTTCATTCTAGATATAAAAATGTCATAAGCTCTAATTCCGGAGGAAGTGAATGATGTAAGGCAAAGTGAGTCTGATGGGCTCACAGTAAATGCAAAGGAACATACTCTGCAGGCGGCAGCATTGGAAGAAGCATCATGGTGTTGTGTTCCTCTCATCCAAAGATGCTGAGTCTTTTCTCCATCACCTTTATAATTTATTTGTGCTTTTTCTCTTCTGTGATTGTCTCACTCTTTACATTGTATAGGTATTTGCCTGCATCTCTCACCTTCCAATCTTGGAACTCACTGTGAGCTGAAATGATCTATTATTTATCTTTGTATCCTGACGCTTAGAATAGGGCCTGGTAGGTCAAAGAGGGCGCCGGAAGATGGTGAGTTTTATACAGAAAGGTGATTGTCAGGGTTGCCTCTTGTTTGCTTGTTTGATTGTGCCGATTTTGCCTTGGGGAGGAGGCTGTCTCTCAAGGTAGAATAAATATTGCTTTGTTTTATTTAGAGGTTTTTCTGAATATTTATGATCGAATGGTAGAAGCTCTGGGCCATGGTTTAGATTTTCAATTACTTTTTACTTGTTTCTGACAGAAGGTAAATTCACTTCAACTTTTTGTTGGTTAAATAGTTTAAATTTGCTTTTAGAAAGCTTAAAGGTGACTATAAGCCCTCCATTCCCATTCTTTCTTTATTTTTACCCCTTTTAATAAATCATAACATGTAGAAGTAAAATGATTTTCCTAAGCAGCAGTGTTAGTATGTCTGCTGTTTTAACCAACATTTTATACTTTTTTTTTTTGTGGCAGAAAAACCAGTTAGTAAAATGAATTGTGCCTTGTTTTCCTATTGACTAATTTAGATGAAAAGAATTCAGACAGTAGATGAGATACTTTCTTCTTCATTATGCTCCATTAGGAACCAGGCTTGGTATCACTGGCCTCAAGTTTACTGGGTATGAGGTCAAGGGGAACAGAGTCCTGCCCTCTATTACCTGCAAAAGACCAGGCAATTGACTGACTTAGTGATGACCAAATTGTAAAGCAGACAGGACTTCTCCATTTGGGGGCTTCCCTGATGGCTCAGATAGTAAAGAATCTGCTTGCAATGCAGAAGATGTGGATTCAATCCCTGGGTCAGGAAGATCCCCCAGAGAAGGGACTGTCTCCCCTCTCCCATATGCTTACCTGGAGAATCCCATGGACAGAGGACCCTGGCAGGCTACAGTCCATGGGGTCTCAAAGAGTTGGACACAACTGAGCGACTAACATTTTCACTTTCATTTTAGGACCCTTGAACACTCTTATAACCAAAGGGAGGAGAGATTCTCTCCAGGAATCATGGATGTTGGATACATTGCCATCTTTTATGGGTGGAAACATGGATCTAGATTTTTACATGATTTGGAAAAAAGAAGTTTTGTCAAACTCTTAATGTAAGTGTATACATCCTGCAAGCATAAATGATTTCCATCTGTAAGACTGTGGTTGTGTCATTTCTCCCACAGTCCAAGAGAGAGTGTGTTCAACCTGGCAAGGAAGGAGTAAAGGGCATCCTCAGTGTAAGAGCAGTGGGTACAGAGCAGGATGATGAGAAAAGCAAGGCGTTTCCATGAGTCCAGTTCAGGAGCATCGAGGGGAAGAAATTGTGGGAAGGATTCAGTCTTTAATTCATCGATTCACCTTACTGTGGTGTAGGCACTCTACTTCAGAGGGAGATAGGAGCATAAAATGAGGAAACGGTAAGTTTACCAAAGGCAGGGAGAGAGAGGACTTTCAGGTAGAAGTTGTTCCTTAGAGTAAATATGAAAGCTCAGAAGGCCTTTGTCAAATATAAAAGGTTGGAATGGACCTGCCAGGAAGACGGGGCAACATGAGAATATAAGTCATGTAGATTAAGCACTGTAACAGACAACCCCCGCATTTCAGTGGGTTAAGGCAATGGAAATTATTTCTCATTTATACATCAGTTCTACACAGTGCTCCTGGCCGAATGACTCTCTTAGTTCAGTCTCCTCCAGGGCCAATGATTCAGAGACCCAGGTTCCTTCCATAACTCGGCTCAATCCTCTGGGTTCTCCAGAACCCTCTGCAGGCATTCTGAAGCATCATGCTGGTTGGGCCGGGCCTGGAGGAAACATGTGTCGCTTTCACCCACCCTCCATTGGCCAGAAGTCAATCACGTAGCCTTAGTGATTGTAAGGAGGGCTGGGAAAGATGGTGGACTAGCCATATGCCCAGGAGGAAGTAGGAAGAGGCTTTGGTGATTGTATATTAGGAGCTGCAGTGAACAAAGGAAGGGAATGTGAAAGCCAGCAGAGAGGGGCTGACTCAAGGTGAGTGTTGTGACTGCTGCATAGCATTCAAGAGATGATGAGATCAGAGCTGGGATTCGAGAGGTGGGAAGGATCCAGCCTCAATGTGAGGAGGATGACTATGAATTGAAATATAGGCAGGCCTGAATCCCTAAGTATCGTGAATCACAAACTGAATGCTTACATTTCTTTTCTTTTTTTAAAAAATTAATTTAATTTTGGTTGCTCTGGGTCTTCAGTGCTCTGTGGACTTTTCTCTGGTTGTAGCAAGTGGGGGCTACTCTCTAGATGCGGGCTTCTCATTGCGGTGGCTTCTGTTGTTGCCGAGCACAGGCTCTAGGGTAGGTGAGCCTCAGTAATTGTGGCATGTGGGTTCAGTAGTTACGGTTTTCAGGCTCTAGAGCAAGGCTCAGCTGCTCCACAGAATGTGGGATCCTCCCGGATCCGGGATCAAATCTGTGTCCCCTGCCTTGGCAGGCAGATTCTTTCCCACTGAGCCACCAAGGAAGTTCAAATGCTTACACCTTATATGAAATGAGTATGCATGAATGAATGATGGTTGTATACCTTCTCATGCTGGTTGTGTATCTTGGAAATGAAGAGTCTAAAGACATTCCCTCCTTTTGGAAAACTCAGACTGGGTGTTCCTTTGAGTATTTAAATCTCTGTTTTGTGACAATAACGAAACTCCCAATTCAGTCCTTATTCCATTCACTCAATATATATTTATCTTGAGCAAAGTTAGGTATTCTGTGTGCCACATTTCTTTAGACAGCAGTAAATTGTTACAGAATAATTCGTTTTCCTGCCTAAGACCTACTGCCTGATTCAGCTTTCAGAGACTCTCTAATGGGACATGGGATAAGGGGTAATGGGTTGTCTCATGATTTCAAGATGAAAACCTGGGAATTAGACACAGTTGAGTTGTTTAAGAAAATATTATGAGAAAAACCCAAGCCCACATAGAGCTGAAAGGCAAAGAAATATTATACAACATACTTACATAAAAGAGGCAATTCAACTTAGGTAAAATGGTTTAAAAGGAATTGATAATACTGAAGTGCCTTTTCCTCTGAATATTACTCTTTAACATGAATGAACTCCCTTGATCTTTAAAATCACTCAATAATCATCTCTTGCCTCAGAATGGACTTTTTCTTCCTTTTCTGAAAGAACACGTGTTTAGGAGTCATTGAAAGGTTAATTTGGGGAGTTTTTGTTTTATAATTGGGAGAGGAGAAAAAGGAGGAGGGAGTGAGGGCGGGATACAAGCATTGAAATTGGTTATTTTGTTAACCTAGAATTTGTGGGAAATAAAAGATCAGTTAAGTAAGAATATAGTCAGAAGACTCTTGAGAGTCCCTTGGACAACAAGGAAATCAAACCAGTCAATCCTAAAGAAAATCAACTCTGAATATTCATTGGAAGGACTGATGCTGAAGCTGAAGCTCCAATACCATTTGATGCGAAGAACCTATTTATTGGAAGAGACCCTGATGCTGGGAAAGACTCAAGACAGGAGGCGAAGGGGGCAATAGAGGATGAGATGGTTGGATGGCATCACTGACTCAGTGGACATGAGTTTGAGCAGACTCCAGGTGATAGTGGAGGACAGGGAAGTCTGGCGTGCTGCAGTTCATGGGGTCACAGAGTCAGACATGACTTAGTGTCTGAACAACAACAACTCACATTATTACATGTGGATTTACTAGACCATTCAGGTATGACCTAAATCAAATCCCTTATGATTATACAGTGGAAGTGAGAAATAGATTTAAGGGCCTAGATCTGATAGATAGAGTGCCTGATGAACTATGGAATGAGGTTCGTGACATTGTACAGGAGACAGGGATCAAGACCATCCCCATGGAAAAGAAATGCAAAAAAGCAAAATGGCTGTCTGGGGAGGCCTTACAAATAGCTGTGAAAAGAAGAGAAGTGAAAAGCAAAGAAGAAAAGGAAAGATATAAACATTTAAATGCAGAGTTCCAAAGAATAGCAAGAAGAGATAAGAAAGCCTTCTTCAGTGATCAATGCAAAGAAATAGAGGAAAACAACAGAATGGGAAAGACTAGGGATCTCTTCAAGAAAATCAGAGCTACCAAGGGAACATTTCATGCAAAGATGGGCACGATAAAGGACAGAGATGGTGCGGACCTAACAGAAGCAGAAGATATTAAGAAGAGGTGGCAAGAATACACAGAAGAACTGTACAAAAAAGAGCTTTAAGACCCAGATAATCATGATGATGTGATCACTGACCTAGAGCCAGACATCTTGGAATGTGAAGTCAAGTGGACCTTAGAAAGCATCACTACGAACAAAGCTAGTGGAGGTGATGGAATTCCAGTGGAGCTATTCCAAATCCTGAAAGATGATGCTGTGAAAGTGCTACACTCAATATGCCAGCAAATTTGGAAAACTCAGCAGTGGCCACAAGATTGGAAAAGGTCAGTTTTCATCCCAATCCCAAAGAAAGGCAATGCCAAGGAGTGCTCAAACTACCGCACAATTGCACTCATCTCACACGCTAGTAAAGTAATGCTCAAAATTCTCCAAGCCAGGCTTCAGCAATATGTGAACCGTGAACTTCCTGATGTTCAAGCTGGTTTTAGAAAAGGCAGAGGAACCAGAGATCAAATTGCCAACATCCGCTGGATCATGGAAAAAGCAAGAGAGTTCCAGAAAAACATCTATTTCTGCTTTATTGACTATGCCAAAGCCTTTGACTGTGTGGATCACAATAAACTATGGAAAATTCTGAAAGAGATGGGAATACCAGACCACCTGATCTGCCTCTTAAGAAATCTGTATGCAGGTCAGGAAGCAACAGTTAGAACTGGTCATGGAACAACAGACTGGTTCCAAATAGGAAAAGGAGTACGTCAAGGCTGCATATTGTCACCATGTTTATTTAACTTATATGCAGAGTACATCATGAGAAATGCTGGACTGGAAGAAACACAAGTTGGAATCAAGATTGCCGGGAGAAATATCAATAACCTCAGATATGCAGATGACACCACCCTTATGGCAGAAAGTGAAGAGGGGCTAAAAAGCCTCTTGATGAAAGTGAAAGTGGAGAGTGAAAAGGTTGGCTTAAAGCTCAACATTCAGAAAACGAAGATCATGGCATCTGGTCCCATCACTGCATGGGAAATAGATGGAGAAACAGTGGAAACAGTGTCAGACTTTGTTTTTCTGGGCTCCAAAATCACTGCAGATGGTGACTGCAGCCATGAAATTAAAAGACGCTTACTCCTTGGAAGGAAAGTTATGACCAACCTAGATAGCATATTCAAAAGCAGAGACATTACTTTACCAACAAAGGTTCGCCTAGTCAAGGCTATGGTCTTTCCTGTGGTCATGTATGGATGTGAGAGCTGGACTGTGAAGAAGGCTGAGCGCCGAAGAATAGATGCTTTTGAACTGTGGTGTTGGAGAAGACTCTTGAGAGTCCCTTGGACTGCAAGAAGATCCAACCAGTCCATTCTGAAGGAGATCAATCCTGGAATTTCTTTAGAAGGAATGATGCTAAAGCTGAAACTCCAGTATTTTGGCCACCTCATGCGAAGAGTTGACTCATTGGAGAAGACTCTGATGCTGGGAGGGATTGAGGGCAGGAGGAGAAGGGGACGACAGAGGATGAGATGGCTGGATGGCATCACTGACTCGATGGATGCGAGTCTGAGTGACCTCCGGGAGCTGGTGATGGACAGGGAGGCCTGGCGTGCTGCGGTTCATGGGGTCGCAAAGAGTCGGACACGACTGAGCGACTGATCTGATCTGATCTGATCTGATAGTTGATTTACAACGCATTAATTTCTGCTATATAGCAGAGTGATTCAGTTATATGTGTATATATATATACACACACACTATTTTTCATAATCTTTTCCATTATGGTTTATCATAGGATAGAATATAGTTCCCTGTGCTATACAGTAGGACCTTGTTGTTTTTCCATCCTATATGTAATAGTTTGCATCTATTGACCCCGAACTCTCACCCCAGTCCTCCTCCATCACACTCCCCTTCCCTTGGTAACCACAAGTCTGTTTTCTATGAGGATATGTAGTTTTGTAAACAGCTACATGATCATGTGTGATAGTGGTGGTAGTGTGTGTGTGTGTGTGTGTGTGTGATTAAAGAGAGCCAGGGAGGGAAAGAGCAGAGCACACACAGAAGAAAGATGAAGCAATGAGTTTTTCATTCTACTTTCCTGTGTGTATGTGTTCAGTCATGTCTGACTCTTTGCAGCCCCATGGACTGTAGCCTGCCAGTTCCTCTGTCCATGGAATTCTCCCAGCAAGAATACTGGAGTGGATTGCTATGTCCTTCTCCAGGGGATCTTCCCAACCCAGGGATCGAACCCACATCTCCTGCATCGGCAGGTGGATACTTTGCCACTTGCGTACCACCTGGGAAGCCACCTACTTTCCTAATAACCCTCTTATCTTGGGAGATGAAGGAGCTTGCCCAAAAGCTGGCCCTGACCTTGACGTGCTCTCTGCCACCCACCCCCTCATGCCCTGCTCCTCTGCCCAAGCTGTCTCACATGTGAAATGTATTAGCATCATGGCTGAACACCTGTAGGCCAATATCAGTGCAAGTGGGGGTGTTTGAGTCCTTTCAGCCACTAATTTCTATTTAGATTCTGGTTGTCACTCTGAAACAGGAGTGTCACTGTTTTGGCTTTTGTGCTGTCCAGGCTAATTAATGAACAGACTCTTTCATAAGTAGATTAATGAAAGTCGTCTCATTACCCAAAGTTATTTCAGGCATGGCTGTATTGCACCTCATTAGACAAGCATGAATTGAGGCAGCTTTCAATTAGAGGACAAAGTGCATGTATAGGAAAAAAAATTTCACTATTTTTAGAAGAGTCTGTTTTGCTCACGTTTTCAGGAAGGACTCTTAGCTTTTATGCCTCTGCCTGTGTTCTAATCCAGGATAAAAGAGTATCGAAGTAAAATGAGTGCTAGATTTTCTACTAGATTTGTAGTCAGAAGGTTTTGTGCAGCCCTGGACACAGTGGTAATGAATCCGCCTGCCAGTGCAGGAGACACAAGAGACGGGGTTTCAATCTCTGCGTTGAGAAGATCCCATGGAATAGGAAATGGCAACCCACTCCAGTATTCTTGCCTGGAAAATTTGGATGAAAAGCCTGGCAGGCTACAGTTCACGGGGTCACAGAGAGTTGGACATGAGAGGGTGCCCACAGACACACACACACATACACACAGATTTGTCACTAAATAAATGTGTGATCTTTGTGAATTTAATTAACATTTCTGAGTATGACTTTTTATTTGCAAAATTATAAATAATTTTTTGATACCTTATTTAGCTTACCACGTTTGGAGGATGTGAACAAAAGTACTTAATAATCACCATGTCTTCCTCTTCCCCATATTCATATCCCTCCCTCCTTCTTTCCATGATATCATTCAATTCCATTCCTACTATGTATTCTTTCTCAATTTCAGTATTGTAGTCAACAACCCATCCTTGACCTTCTCAGCTCCAGCCAGCTACCCCTCCAACTTCACTTCATGCTCTTGTTGCTGCTGCTGCTGTTGCTGCTGCTGCTTCTGCTGCTGCTAAGTCGCTTCAGTCGTGTCCGACTCTGTGCGACCCCATAGACGGCAGCCCACCGGGCTCCCCTGTCCCTGGGATTCTCCAGGCAAGAACACCGGAGTGGGTTGCCATTTCCTTCTCCAATGCATGAAAGTGAAAAGTGAAAGTGACGTCACTCAGTCGTGTCCGACTCTTTGCGACTCCATGGACTGCAGCCCACCAGGCTCCTCCATCCATGGGATTTTCCAGGCAAGAGTACTGGAGTGGGTGCCATCGCCTTCTCCGTCATGCTCTTGGAAACATCCTAATCTTTTCATAATCCTGTCCAAATCCAATGTGACATTCCTAACTATTAATAGTTAGACTAATGATTCTATGAGATACAGGTTTAATTTTTTTAGGCTAAAATATCTCATAGATGGTATTGGGTACTTTCTATTGCATTATGTTATAAAGCACATGATGTTGGTTTTCTTGATTTTTATTGATATTAATACTGGTCAAGAGATATAAGTGGTGGTAGCCTGATCTTTCTGAAAGAATAATTTTAGTTTTAAAAAACATTAAAGAAAACAGTATTATATTTTTTGTGTTTCATAGAAAATACATTTTTGTCCATACAACTTTCTCTTTTACTATGCATTAACTGGCATTTAACACAATAAAGATGCTTTTATCAAATGTTACTGTTACTCTTTAACTATGAGATAATTTCCAAACTCGTTCTCTGGATCATATCAACTCAGTGAATTGAAGATATAGTAACATATTTCATACATTTCAATATTATTCATTGCATATGTTATGTAACAATTTTCTGAAAAGTGTTCAATACTCAAAAATGACACAATCGTAATGAAAAACTTTATTGAAGTTGTTTAAACTGCTTTATAGTGCCGTATTTGGCAACAAGGAAGGTGAAAGAATGAATGCAATTGTTAGTAAAAGTTTTTGAATAATCTCTAAATGGATGATTTTTAATAGCCAAGGAAATTATTTTTTAACTTACCATTAGAAATTTTAAATATGTTTGAGGTTTCCCCAACTTAATTGTTAAAGATACTTGTAGCTAAATTTTGTTACTGTAATATTCCATGGACATCCATCCTGTCAAATCTACTTTAGGCTGCATAAAATTGTCTTTGTTACTGTTTCCTACTTAAGAGTGTGTCTCTTGGTATTTGTACATTTCCTCCCCTCCCCCTACTCATCTCTCTAGTTCTTACTGTAGCTATGATACTGAGCACCAAACTTGGAATCATGCCCTCCAAACAGGAATTGCCCTGTTGCCTAGTTACTGTTGGATTTTGAAAAATCCTTTTAATCTCTGAGCTTCATTTATCTCGTGTGTAAAACCATGTTAGTGATCTCAGCCTCACAGGACTGTTGAGAAGATTAAGTGAGACTTTCTATATGAAATTCCCTGCGACATTGCCTGGCATATCATTGGTTTTCAAGAAATGCGGGTTTAATACCTTTTAATCAAATATTCCCTCACTAATATATCCACATTAAAGTCCTTTCTTTATATGCTCATTTGTCCTTTCCTTGGTCCAACTTTTAAAAACAATTTTTGGATCATAGCCTTTTTTGAGAATCTATTTAAAGTTATAGGTTCTTTTTAAAGAAATATACTCTTATAACATATTTGATATAAATTCAGGAATTCATGAATACCCTTAGGAGATTCATTGACCCCAGATTAATAATTCTTCCCTTGGGCTGATCATGTTCACTCTCATAAATGCCAAGTGTGATTTATGAATATATTGTTAACCCTTTAGCTCATAAACTTCTGTCCTCCATTCACAATTCCCATTGGACATCTTCCTCTAGGTAAATATCCACTTTACACTTTGAACTTCACATACTTCAAATGACACTAATCTTCCCTATTCCAAATCAGTTGTCTCAATGACTTTCTTCTTTTCCTTAAGGTATCATTTTTTCAAGCAACCAAATTTGAATCATGGCAGTGTGAGGAGCTAACCAATGCCATTGAGAGGGTAGTCAGTTTTGAAGAGCCAGTAGAGCCTGGATAAGAATCTGGATGAGAGATTAAATGGGCTTCCCTAGTGGCTCAACTATAAAGAATCCACCTGCCAATGCAAGAAATGCAGGTTCAGTCCCTGGGTAGGGAAGATTCCCTGAAGAAGGGCGTGGCAACCCACTCCAGTATTATTGCCTGGAGAATTCTATGGACAGAGGCGCCTGGCGCGTTATAGTCCATGGGGTTGCAAAGGGTCGGACATGACTTAGAGACTAAACAACTGCAACAACAAAGAGGTTAAACATCATCAATTCACTGAAATATTTCTCACCACCTTATCCTGTCTCCCCTATCACCATAGCAATAAACATTCCTTGAGAAGGGGCAAGAAGCTGTAACAGATTGACAAATGCCTCCAATTAAAAAGCATTTTCTTTAGAGGACTCAAGTACACACACACACTGGCTTTTTTTTTTTTTTTTTTTTAGTTCAGTTCAGTTCAGTCTCAATCGTGTCCAACTCTTTGTGAACCCATGAACTAGAGCATACCAGGCCTCCCTGTCCATCATCAACTCCCAGAGTCCACCCAAACCCATGTCCATTGAGTCGGTGATGCCATCCAACCATCTCATCCCTCTCTCGTCCCCTTCTCCTCCTGCCCTCAATCTTTCCCAGCATCAGGGTCTTTTCAAATGAGTCAGTTCTTCGTATCAGGTGGCCAAAGTATTGGAGTTTCAGCTTCAACATCAGTCCTTCCAATGAACACCCAGGACTGGTCTCCTTTAGGATGGACTGGTTGGATTTCCTTGCAGTCCAAGGGACTCTCAAGAGTCTTCTCCAACACCACAGTTCAAAAGCATCAATTCTTCTGCGCTCAGCTTTCTTTAACATTGTGCAAATAAATGTGTCACCTACTTTGTGATTTGGAAAAGGATCCAGAATTATCTAAGATATTTCTCAATATTGTAGCCTCCAAAATGTTGCTTTGAAAGTGAAAGTGAAGTCGCTCAGTTGTGTCCAACTCTTTGTGACCCCATGGACTGTAGCCTACCAGGCTCTTCCTTCCATGGGATTTTCCAGGCAAGGATATTGTAGTGGGTTGCCATTTCCTTCTCCAGGAGATCTTCCCGACTCAGGGATTGAACCCGGGTCTCCCACATTGTAGGCAGACACTTTACCATCTGAGCCACCAGGGAAGTCAATATTTTGCTTTACTTCCATGCATAACCTGTCTTGCATTTAATATACATGGTTAAATAGATGTTCACATTATACTAGTCATTCATAATAAATAATGGAAATGTGAAGGATTCCAGCTTTACTATTATACAAAGATGAACCAAATGTAAGTGACCACCAAATTGTTTCATCCTAATAAGCAAATAAATCTATAAGAATTCTTTATCTGGATCATCAAAGAAGATACTGAAAATATGCACTGATTTAAAATCTCTGCCCTTCACCTGCATATCCCACATAACTTAACCTAAATTCTAAATTAGGAGTCTTCTTGTTAAACATTAAATTGCTCCCAAAATATGTTAATCACTTTATCATGTATAATATTAGCTCTTTTGGGAAATGCTGTTGTTGAATCTTCATTATGATTTTCAAACCCTAGAATAGAATTTTGTGGATCATGATATCAAAATCCCATGTAGCCCATGACAGTTATAGGTTCTGAACTCAACCCCTGTCTTAACTAAAGAAATTCTGCATTCAGAATTCTTCAGAATATTTCAAATCACCACTCACGTGATCATGAGTTGAAATAATTGCTAAAGTTAAATAATGTAGACTAGATCAAATGTCCCAGTTCTTAATCTTCTAGCCTCTCATAACTGCTTTCTTCTTAGTATTCATTAAAATATTCTCTAACATCTCAAAAACCAAATGAGCTATGTACTCAGATTTTCACATACATAAATGACAGATCTTACTAATGCCTGCTAAGAAAGTCACCATACTGAAATAGGCAGAGTCTATAATCTACAAATTATCATAAATGTGGCATTTTTAAAAAGCAGCTTTGGTCTCATAGCCCAAGACAATTAGCCAATAATCATGAGTTTTATCCCAACAGAAAGAGAAAAGATAAATGACTCAATCTGGATAAATAAGTTGAAAAAAATATTTTACCATAACACTATTTCTGGAGCAGTGACCATCTGTTTTAAAGAGTTATGGATTTATTTGCCATGACTTCGAGATAAAGACAGCACAACAAAAGAGAGTTGAGTGTCATTTTTTAAAGCTGTGATAGTAAATATCTAGGATAGTGGTATGATTGGTAAAAATTGTAGATTATTTTTTGCCATACTATTAAATGTATTGTCACCTTGAGATTTTTAGAAAAATATCCTGAAGACTTGATTAAAAGATTAGATGAAGGCCCTGAGTAGATAGTTGATGATCTAATCAGAAATGGAATTCTAAATTATTTTTTAATAAACAAGAATAAATCTGTGGAAATGGTTACATGGTAGATGTGAATCACCGAGCTAACTATTTTACAGATTGGGAAACATAACACAGTTTAGACTTTCAAAAATGTCAGAAACTTTAATAAGGAAAATGATACATGAAGAAATTAACAGTGCTAAAAATGGAATTTCTTTCAAGAAAAGATGTAGAAGTCTTAAAAAGAGCTTCTCACATTGACTTGATATTCAGAACATCTACTCTGGGGAGCAGTCTCCACATTACACATAGTGGGGTCTCCGCAAGCACCCTTCTCTAGAGTAAGGATGTATCATCATAGAAATCTGTTATCACAGGAGTTACATTTTCCCTAGAGACCTTGATGGCAGGCAGCAGCCCTTAGCCTGGAAGTGAATCCAGACACACATCCGTGCAAAATTTTGTATACAGTTAACCACCTTCGCCAGTCTATCATCTCCCGTCGTGTCTGCAGTCAACAGGGACACCTCTCTGTTCAAGGCTCTCGGGAACCTTGAACGATGCCTGTGAAAACAAGCATTTGGTGATTGCAAAAACATGAACTTAACCTGCATTCACAAACCAGATTTCTTTCCAATAAAGATATCAGAAACAACTGCCTGCCTGCACCAAATGTGTCGTGGATTAATGAACCAACCTAAGGTTGCCAGCTGTGGTACTGCTGCTGTAGGTGGACCCCATAAACATTCACTGATGATGATTAAACGAAGAACTGCTCCCCTGGGAAGTAGTGTTTAGACTTGATTTTGTAAGCAGTGGACAAGTCTGGTAGGAGGAGACCAAATTATCTCTAATTGACTCATCACTTTTGACCTCACAAGCTTTTCAAATGTACACCAATCCTCAGCACATTAATCAAATTTGAAACACTCATCTGCAAGAAACATTCATCAAAAGTCGCTTCTTTAATACTGCTAAATATTACATAAATTAAGTTAGGATGTTGAGATTCCTCAGTAATAATAATTTACATTCATTTGCATTCGTTAGTTTCACATTTTATAAAAATGTGTACATCTTGCCTCCTTATATTCTAACATTGTGTTCTTACAGTAATTCTGTAAATAGTGTACTGGAGGTCTCCTTATTTCTTGATCATATGATCTGCTCAAGGTCATACAGATAAGTATGAAGCATAGCTGAGACAATCAGCTAGATTTTTCTTTTTTTTGTCTTAGATCTCAAGTTTATCGTGTCCATCAAGTTAAGGATCCACAATTATTACATAAGACAACCAGAAAGCTCTCTTATTAATAGAAAATATTTATATTAGTGAAAGCAAGTTGGCATATTGTTACGTGGTTTCTCTCTAACGAGTTAAGGAATGCCTTCATTAAAATAACACATAATAATTATATAAGAAAATGTGAACTTATTTTTTCGAGTTGGCTTCTTATGGATGGTATCTAATTACAATGGAAAAGAGAAATAAATGATGATTTCATAAAAACATATCATGTATGATATCAGGAAAGAGTGTTTTACATTCATAAAAAAATATCCAAGATTCTCAATCCTTATAGAAGCCTTTAGATTTGTTTCAAATTGTATTTTAGGTCTCCATGAGACTTTTCTATTGCAACCATAGCTTATCAGGTAATGCAACAGAAAATTCCATTCTGTAAATTGTATTTGCTTCCTACAAACCGGCTTTATCAAGTAGAATATGAGCTAGTTCAGGAAGCATAGAATCAGAATTCAGATATTTATGGAAACTAAATATTTTCCTCTATTTTAACTTTATGGATCTGTTCAAGCAGAACTATGACAATGATACAGGGCAAAAAAAAAAAAAAAATCACTGTGCCATTGTATAGTGTTTCTGAAAATGCTGTTGTTAAAATTTTTTGTTACATAACTTAGCAACAGTTTTTTAAATATAGTTTTTTATTTTTGGCTGTTCTCAGTCTTCACTGCTGCACGGGCTTTTCTCTAGTTGCGTTGAGCGAGGGCTATTCTCTAGCTGTGGTGCAAGGGCTTCTCATGGCGGTGGCTTCTCTTGTTGCAGACCATGGGCTCTAGGGCGTCAGGCTTCTGTCGCCGCAGCGTGCAGACTCAGTAGCTGCGGTTCGAGGGCTCTAGAGTACAGATTCTGCAGTTGTGGTGCATGGGCTCAGTCGCTCCATGTCATGTGGGATCTTCCCAGATCAAGGATCAAACCCATGTCTGCTGCACTGGCAGGCAGATTCTTTACCACTGAGCCACGAGGGACGCCCTTTTTTTTTCTTTCTTTTTTTTTTTGCCTTTTAAGTACTAAATGAACTTAGTACCCAGTCTATTGATGCCTCCATGTCTGGCATAATTTAGGTGTGATGGGAATTAGAGGACCAAGGCTGCTAAAACGAGTACTGAGTATAAACCATTTCTGAAGAATCATCTGAGTTTGTTTAGGAAAAAAGCAAGCTTACATGCAGTAATTAGAAAATGATAAGTTACATCATATGTTCAGCCACTGTTATAAATCATGAATTAAGAGAGATGTGCCTTTCAAACGACAGGTCTGGAAGTAGCCCTCTAAGATGAGCAGCTTCTGATGCTGAAGACAAAGGAGGGACCATCTTGTTAAAGGCACACAGTGGATCACAATGAGATTAGTGGAGTGGCCGTGAATTAGGTCAGGCCAACTGCGAGGAGAGGCCAGCTCATCTCTGATGAAGCCATCTCTCCAAGAGAATGGCTCGAAAGAATGACTCGGGTCTTAAAGTGGATTTAGCTTTGAAATGTGAAAACATTTGACAAAATTTATAATCTACATTCTATCATTGTTTTAAAATTTTTTATTGATTTTTGTTGGAGTGTTGTTGCTTTACAATGTTATGTAAGCTTCAGATAGACAACAAAGTGAGTCATTTATACATATATCCATTCTCTTCTTAGATTCTATTTCCATATAGTTCATTATAGAGTATTGAGTAGAGTTCCCTGTGCTATACAATAGGTCCTTATTAGTTATACATTTTGTATATGAAGTGAAAGTCACTTAGTCATGTCCAACTCTTTGTGACTCCATGGACTGTAGCGTGCCAGACTCCTCTGTCCATGGAATTCTCCAGGCCAGAATACCGGAGTGGGTAGCCTTTCCCTTCTCTAGGGGATCTTCCCAACCCAGGGATCGAACCTGGGTCTTTTGCACTGCAGGAAGATTCTTTACTATCTAAGCCACTAGGGAAATGCAAGAATACTGGAGTAGGTAGCCTATCCCTTCTCCAGTGAATCTTCCCAACCTAGGAATCAAACCAGGGTCTCCTGCATTGCAAGTGGATTCTTTAGCTTCCCTGATAACTCAGCTATCAGGGAAGCCCATTTTATATATAATAGCATGTATATGTCAATCCCAATCTTCCGATTAACTACCCCCCCCCCCATCATTTCTTCCTTGGTAACCATAAGATTTCTACATCTATGACTGTATTTCTATTTTATAAATAGATTCATTTGTACCATTTTTTAAAAAATCCCACACATGAGTGATATATATGTGATTGTGTGTTTGTCTCTCTGACTTACCTCACTCAGTGTGACAATCTCTAGGCACATCCATGGTGCTGTGTATCCTCTTTTTAAAAGTCCTTTGCCCGAGGAAACCTGCGACTCAGTCCAGAGAAAGTTATGTTTTATTTCTTTACGCACAGTAGGTGTTGAGCACCTACTAAGTGGGGGCACTCCTGTAGTCCTTGTGGGTGAGTAAGACACAACGAAGAATGTCTGTTTCCTGTTCATCAGGAGGGCATGGTCTCATGGCAGAGAGAGAGGTGTGTACACTTTAGTTATAGTATGACTTGGTAAGTGCCATAGGTAAGAGCACACCTGGTACAAAATGCTGAGGAGAAATGTGTCAAGGGAAGCTTGGTTTTATCAGTTAAGACGATAAGGGAGGGTTCGGTGGGAGGAGGGAGGGATTGGCATATGAGAAGGCGCAGAGGGATGAGGAAGCGCTCCATGTTGGGGGAGAAAGCCTGCCATATTGAGGGAAGGATACATTTCATAGTTGTGGATGGTGAAGCTTCTTGGGTACAACAGCAGAATGTTTACAGTTAGCAGGGGAAAGATTATGAAGAGCCTGGTATGTCACACTGAGTTAGGGATTCATCCCATAGGCAAAGGAGACTGAGGAAAGTTGATTCAGAAGCAAAAGTTCCCATTCTGAGACGGGAAAAACAAAGAACTCTGCTAGAGAGTAGAATGTTGGTTGGCAAGGGAAATCTGGAGACAAGTAATTTGGACAGGATGTATTTGAATCATTCAGCCAAGATATGAGAGCTTTGTCAAAGATACCTCAATAGAGCTGTTAAAAAATTAGTAATTAATTAAAATGGCTGATTAAAAAGACATGAGCAGTGCAGGAGAGGAGAGGAATACAGAGAGATATGATCACTAACTAGGCTTAGAAACTCAAAAACACCTGCAGACATTATATTGGAATTTTGTCACTGGTATGGCAGCTAGCAATAGCTATTCACCTTTGAATTATTCGAAGAGCCCAAACTTTTAATTTAAAACTAGCAGTAAAAGAATTATTATACCCGCCACTAACTACCATATAGACCATTAGCATGATTAGGATATAAAGTTAATTGAAGTCAGACTGTCTTGGTATTTTAAAATAGATGAAACCTGTTAGAATGATGTAAATGTTGTTGAGGTCACATATGGAAGTTGATATCTTTGGAAGTTTCATTATTCAGAAATGGTTTATAATTTTCAACACCTTTTAAATTATTGCCCTAGCATTTACAAATGTAAAAGGTTAATTATTTCATCATTGTCTCTGACAGTATTCAGCACATTTTGGGGAAGAAACTATGTGTCTCACCATCAATCCATGAGCAGTTTTAAATTCTTATGATGACTTTGTAAATGGTTCTTTTTTGTGCAGTTTGGGGATGATTATTTAGAATATTCATCCAACAAACACCCTGAAATTTGAATCTCATTTATATGTATACTCCATAAAATTAGAATTTTTTTTTCTTGATAGAGGTCCAATGTTATGGTTTTATAGATTAGCTGTGATTTTATTAAAAGCAGTAGGCAAAATTATAATCATTTGAGGACCATTATTCATCCGAAAGGTGCTAACACTGTCCTACCGCTAGTATAATTATATGCTAATGGAAGATTATTAGCCACAGAAAACCCATGGTACATTATCACCGCTGAAATCACGAGCAATGAAAGATATATAAGAGAGATACAAATGTAGTGTTAGAAATGTAGTGGATGGCTTTTCTTTGGTAGTGATTTTTCAAAGTGATGAGTATATAAAATAACCAGTATCCTGTGGTGTCAATTTATGAGAATTGTTATATTATCCATACAATTTTCTGTATGATCACAAAAGAATTAGAATCTGGTTCAAAGTTATTCAGTCAAGTTGACATTTAACTTTCAAGACTTTTTTCTTGTTGTGAATCAGTAAATGTATTAAAATTCTCTAGCTAAACAGAAGCAATAGAAGCAACTATAAATATAGTTGTTGTTTTTCAGCTGCTAAGTCATGTCCGACTCTTGGCAACACCATGGACTGTAACATGCCAGGCTTCCCTATTCTTTACTGTCTCCTGGAGTTTGCTCAAATTCATGTCTTGAGTTGGTGATGCTTTCTAATCATCTCATCCTCTGCTGTCCCCTTCTCTTTTGCCTTCAATCTTTCCCAGCATCAGGGTCTTTTCCAGTGAGTCGGCTCTTCACATCAGGTGGCCAAAGTATTGGAGCTTTTTATTTGTAGGTACTTTATATATGCTAAGTCACTGAAATCTTAAATCTCGTTACAACATACCCATCATACAGATGGATAAATGGAGACTTGGAGAGATTAAGCACAATTCATATCATATGTTTTCTAAGCTTGGATTCCAAAACTTTGCCTCTCTGACTGCTATACAAGACTGCTTCTAAAACCAATACAATATTGTAAAGTAAATAAATAAATAAAAAAAATAAAAGACACGTAAATATATGAAAAAAAGACTGCCTCTCAAAGTGTGAGTCCTAGGGCTACTTCTTAAAATATGAAATGAAAGCTGACATCTTTTCTATTAGCATATTCAGATATCTGAGGTTTGGGAATAATTTTCAAGGATGGGCATCTGAGAAAACTGATACGGATAAGTGGGAAGGGAAAAGGAAGACAGCATCTTGACTGTTGCTTCTTTCTGCTCCTACAAAGTGAGTGCTACCCTCAGAGGGGGAGGAAGGATGTTTATTTAAACCATATTAACATTTGAGTGACTAGATGGGGTCCCACACTGGAGCCCGGTAACTAAAGTGGAACTAAGGGAAGCTGGCATCCAGAATCGATGCAACAAAAGTTAGCTCAGGTAAAAAAATATTTTCTGCCCATCAAATGCCCAACCAATTACTCCCTGCCTATCCAACTTACTTATTTTCAATTCATTACTTAATCCGCACCTTCTCCATGAAGTTCTTTTATCAGTCAGACTGATTTCAGTTGTAAATACAGAGACGTTGACTCAAGTTGCTTTTAAACTATAATGTTATCTCATCTACATGGAAATCTAGAGTTAGAGCTACTCCAATGTAGTCTTCAAGGGTATAGGTCCTTCCTCTTCACTGAGGCTTTCTAAACTGTTATTGGCACTTTCCTGGTGGTTCAGTGGTAAAGAACTTGACTGTCAATGCAAGAGACATGGGTTTGATCTTTGGGTTGGGAATATCCCCTGAAGTAAGAAATGGAAACCCATTCCAGTATTCTTGCCTTGGAAATACCATGAACAGAGGAGCCTGGTGAGCTACAGTCCAAAGAGTTGGACACAACTGAGCGACTAAAGGACAACAAGCTTTCTTTAACCTACGTGTGGTTCCTCTTTGGTCACTAGATGGCTATTTATGGCTATGTGATTCCTTGTTTGTGTGTCTTAGGAGAGGGAAGGGAACTTCTCCCCAACAATGGAATATAATTCCTTCCCTTCAGTTTGATTGGATAAAATTAATTGGACTAGTTTGTGTTGCTTGTATCCTCCTGTTCAAATAACTATTACTGGAGTTTATTCAAAATACCTTCTGCATCTGGACATTAAACATAGACAGGAAAAAATAATCAGGGTTCTATTAGAAATGAGGCAGGAAGGAAGTGATGTTTTGTAGATGACATGTAGTATTTACATCAATCATCCATCTTTGACTTATGTACTAGTTTGGCCCTGGAAGAATTACTTGCATACAATAATAATTGCATATATCCACTTAAGCATTTTTGAGTTTTTCCTATTTTATACAACTATGTGTTAACATTGTTTTTTTTGTTTGTTTGTTTTCTAAATATATTATGAAATCTTTGTGTATACACCAGAAAGTATTAGTCGCTCAGTCATGTCCAGCTCTTGGCAACCCCATGGATTGTAGCTCGCCAGGCTCCTCTGTCCATGGGATTCTCCAGGTAAGAACACTAGAGTGGGTAGCCGGTTCCCTTCTCCAGGGGATCTTTCTGACCCAGGGGTTGAACCTGTGTCTCCTGCATTGCAGGCAGATTATTTACCATTGAGCCACCAGGGAAGCCCATACACTAGAAGGTGTATGATAAATATAGAAAATATAAAGACAAATAGAATTCACATTTCTCAGTGCAAATGCACACAGAGAAGTAGTAGAACATTACTTACACCTTTGAAGGCTGCTATGTGTCCCTTCGCTATGTGAATATCCCTGCCTCCCTTCAGAGGTAATCACTGTCTTGAATTTTTATCATTCCGTTGATTGTATTTATAATTTTTCTCTATATTTAACTCATTAAAACAATGTAGAGATTAAAAAAACTTTATATATATATACTGTATGCATCATTTTGCATTGATTTTTCCTTCTTTATGTTCTGCTGGTGATATTCATCAATGTTGATACATGTAGCCCCTTTCATTTCTATTTACTGATATATAGTATTTCATTGTATGATGACACCATACTTTTGTGTGTGTGTGTGCGTGTGTGACTCTTCTGATAAGGGACATTTGTTTTATTTTCCTGATTTCCTTCTGTTTTACACAAAGCTTCCATAAATCTTGTATGCACTTTTTTTCTGGTACACTTGTACAAGACCCATTCTAGAATGTATAGATCCAAACGTTGAATTGCTGTAAACTATGGAATATACATCATCATCTTTACTGATCATTACTAAATTATCTTCCTAGTGCATCTACTAGTAGACAGTTGTGTATGTGTCCCCTTTGTTATATATATATTCATGTAACAATGATACTCTGAAACTTTCTCCAGTTTTACTCATGTGCATTTAAAATGGTATTTCATACTGACTTTTTAGTAATTATACATAAGAATAAGCACTTTGTTATTTGGGGGGCATTTATTTATGGATCTATAAATGGAGAAGGCAATGGCACTCCACTCCAGTACTCTTGCCTGGGAAATCCCATAGATGGAGGAGCCTGGTAGGCTATAGTCCATGGGGTCGCAAAGAGTCGGACACGACTGAGCAACTTCCCTTTCACTTTTCACTTTCATGCATTGGAGAAGGAAATGGCAACCCACTCCAGTGTTCTTGCCTGGAGAATCCCAGGGACGGGAGAGCCTGCTGGGCTGCCGTGTATGGGGTTGCACAGACTCGGTCACGACTGACGTGACTTAGCAGCAGCAGCAGTAGCATGGATCTATAAAATGCCTATTTATTCCTTTTGTCCATTCTATCATTGTCTTAAAACTAGGCATTAGGAATAACTACCCTTTTCCTGGTTAATGGGAGGCAAATACTTCTCCCAGTTTTTTTCATCTTGTTCTTGAGCCTTTTAAATCCTGAATTTTGATACCTGAAAGTTTTAAAATGATTATTCAGCTGAATTAGACTGTTTGTTCACAGTTTGTGCTTTATATATTTTGATTAAGAAATCCTTTACTAAACCCAATGTATATAAAATTCTCTTAGGTTTTTCCCTATGTAGTTTAAACCCCACTTTTCACAGAATGCAATCCACCCAAAATTTGTTTCCATGTACAATTGAGTATACAAATTTCCTTTTCTTTTTTCCACTATTGCCCATTAGCATTTAAAATTTTCCCACTTTTCCCATGATCCACCATGATAGCATGAAGATGGAATAGGTTTTAATTTATGCCTGGATAATTTTAGACTCTTCTCTGTACAGTGTGGTCCTTTGTCTATTTCTGTGCTTACACCACACTGTTATAAAAAAAGCCTCAATCTGTTGTAGGGCAAGCATCTTCCTTCATTCTTTCTCAGGAGTGCTTTCATACTTTTTTAAATTTCATGACCCTTTATGTTTTCATGTACTTCTTAGAGATAGCTTGTTAACTCGCATGAAATATACCATTGGGGTTTTGTTTTCACTTGCTTTAAATTTACAGGTTATTTTAGACAGCCTATGTTACTGTAATAGTGAATCTTCTTGTCCATGAAAATAGTGTATCTTACTGTTTCTCTGGGGATTTGGGGGGTGTGCTTCATTGGCATTTTAATAATTTTCTCAATAGTTTTCCTCTAGGGGTGAGTTTCTTTATCTCTTATCTGGTTTGGGTTCTGTTGGGATTCTTAATGTTATGTGATAGCTTGGTTTCTTCAGTCAGTTTTGAAAGATTCCAGGCAATTACCTCTTCAAGCATTGCTTCTATTCTGTTTATTCTGTGATATTCTGTATCACTTCTGAAACTCCATATGCATGTATATTAGAATGTTTTCCTATGTCTTATCTGTATTTTATACCCTTTTGTGTCATTGCTAAACAGGTCCTGGTCCCCAGATCTCTTCTCTTTGAGGCTGTCCAAGGACTGGGGTTCTTTCTATCTTGTTCCCTTACCTGTTGGAGCTGTTGCCCCTGTTGTCACTGTGACCATGACTGACGGCTCAGTCGTGTGCCCTCAGTCCAGTGAGTGGGAGGAGGAGACACACATGGAGAAATAGAACCTTACTTCTCACATCCCAGTGCCCTGAACGTCCTTGAATGGCCAGACCTGACTGCAGCAGAGATGGAGAGATGGGCTTTTCACCCTAGGTGGTCATATGTCTGGCAAAATTAAGATTCTGATAAAAGAAGGGACAATGAATATTGGAGGAAAGTTAATAATCTCTGCCACAGCTAGTTTCCAGATTTCCTCTTTGCATCTAAATTATCAAGGAGGAAGTAAATGTGTACATGAAAGTAGTTTTTGAAATGTCCTAGATGTACTCTGGACAAACACTACACTTACTTTAAATTGAAGTCTTATTTTGTATTGAAATATAGTTGATTTATAGTATTTCACTGTTTCCCCATCTATTTCCCATGAAGTGATGGGACCAGATGCCATGATCTTTGTTTTCTGAGTGTTGAGCTTTAAGCCAACTTTTTCACTCTCCTCTTTCACTTTCATCAAGAAGCTTTTTAGTTCCTCTTCACTTTCTGCCACAAGGGTGGTGTCATCTGCATATTGGAGGTTATTGATATTTCTCCCAGCACTCTTGATTCCAGCTTGTGCTTCTTCCAACCCAGCATTTCTCATGATGTACTCTGCATAAAAGTTAAATAAGCAGGGTGACAATATACAGCCTTGACGTACTCCTTTTCCTATTTGGAACCAGTCTGTTGTTCCATGACCAGTTCGAACTGTTGCTTCCTGACCTGCAGATAGGTTTCTCAAGAGGCAGGTCAGGTGGTCTGGGATTCCCATCTCTTTCAGAATTTCCCACAGTTTATTGTGATCCCCACAGTCAAAGGCTTTGGCATAGTCAATAAAGCAGAAATAGATGTATTTCTGGAACTCTCTTGCTTTTTTGATGATCCAGCAGATGTTGGCAATTTGATCTCTGGTTCCTCTGCCTTTTCCAAAACCAGCTTGAACATCTGGAAGTTCATGGTTCACGTACTGCTGAAGCCTGGCTTGGAGAATTTTGAGCATTACCTTACTAGCGTGTGAGATGAGTGCAATTGTGTGGTAGTTTGAGCATTCTTTGGCATTGCCTTTCAGACTTTATTTTTTGGGCTCCCAAATCACTGCAGATGGTGACTGCAGCCATGAAATTAAAAGATGCTTACTCCTTGGAAGGAAAGTTATGACCAACCTAGAGAGCATATTCAAAAGCAGAGACATCACTTTGCCAACAAAGGTCCGTCTAGTCAAGGCTATGTTTTTTCCTGTGGTCGTGTATGGATGTGAGAGTTGGACTGTGAAGAAAGCTGAGTGCCGAAGAATTGATGTTTTTGAATTGTGGTGTTGGAGAAGACTCTGGAGAGTCTCTTGGACTGCAAGGAGATCCAACCAGTCCATTCTAAAGGAGATCAGCCCTGGGATTTCTTTGGAAGGAATGATGCTAAAGCTGAAACTCCAATACTTTGTCCACCTCATGTGAAGAGTTGACTCATTGGAGAAGACTCTGATGCTGGGAGGGATTGGGGGCAGGAGGAGAAGGGGACAACAGAGAATGAGATGGCTGGATGGCATCACTGACTCGATGGACGTGAGTCTGAGTGAACTCTGGGAGTTGTTGATGGACAGGGAGGCCTGGTGTGCTGCAATTCATGGGGTTGCAAAGAGTCGGACATGACTGAGCGACTGAACTAAACTGAACTGATGGTATTTCATTGGTTTCAGGTGTGCAACATAGTGATTCAATATTTTTATAGATTATATTTCATTTAAAATTATTATAAAATATTGGCTATATCCCCCGTTTCATACAATATATCCTTGTAACTTATTTATTTTATACATAGTGATTTGTACCTCTTAATCTCCCACCCCTATCACATCCCTCCTCACCACTGGTAACCACTTGTTTGTTCTCTATATCTATGTCTGTTTTTCTTTTGTTATATTCATTCATTTCATCTTTTAGATTCCACATGTAAGTAATAATAAATCTAAAAATATATGGTTAATGTGAATATCTTATATTGCTTGTTAATAGTAAAGGCCCTCAACATTAGATTCCAGATATGAGGGAGGAAGAGAGTCCTCTTTGTGCAAGTGATGGGAATGCCTTTCTTCCCAGATGGAATGTTCAGCCACCCTGGTTTTGGCTGATAGGGGTGGCTCACAGCTGCTCTAGGAAGGACAATGGATTAGTCCCAAGCTTTATTTCTAATGTAGAGACTGCTGCTGCTGCTGCTAAGTCGCTTCAGTCGTGTCCGACTCTGTGCGACCCCATAGACGGCAGCCCACCAGGCTCCCCTGTCCCCGGGATTCTCCAGGCAAGAACACTGGAGTGGGTTGCCATTTCCTTCTCCAGCGCATGAAAGTGAAAAGTGAAAGTGAAGTCACTCAGTCGTGTCCCACTCCTAGGGACCCATGGACAGCGGCCCACCAGGGTCCTCTGTCCATGGGACTTTCCAGGCAAGAGTACTGGGGTGGGGTGCCATCGCCTTCCCCAAATCTAGAGACTAAGGTTCTCCAATTCCAGGCTGTGCAGACAGCAGTACTCGAAACTGTAGAGAAGCCACTCTGGCCTTTGCATCAACTAACTGTAACCACAGTGATGATGTGTTATGAGCCACTTAACAACTTGATGGATCGAAACAACAACCACTTATTCATCTCACAGTTCTGTGGTTCACAAGTGTTGGCTGGGATCAGCTGGGCTCTCTCAGGCCTCAGCAGTCCCCTGTGTGTCCGGGGTTCTTGGCTAAGTTTACTCCCAGGCATGGGCCTTGGATGGGAGAACTGGGTGACTGGGTCTGCTCCCAAGGGCCCTGACCCTCCAGCAGACTCTCCAGGCCATGTCAAGGGACCGAGCAAGAGGAGAGGTGCATGCAAGGGGCTGAAACCAACACTCTGTAGCTTCTGGAACATTCAATCAGCAGGAAAGAGTCTTTAAGACCAGTCGAGGCTTAACATGTAGGAAGACAGACTCCACTTCTCAGCTGGAGGAGTCACAAGGTCATGTTAGAAAGATCTGGATGCTGAGAGGAGTGGGATATTGTTACCTATCTACCACTCTCATTTAGTTTAATATTTTGTAGTTCTAGTTAATTTGTGATATCTTGAAAAGGTTAAAAGTCATTTTCCCTTAGAATGAATCATTTTTCTAGTCCTTTCTGGAAAGTACGAGAACTCTTGGTGAGAAGGGATATTTACTGCTTCCTTTGCATTAGTTGAAATGTCAGAATAATTAATGGGGAAACTATTGTTACCTAAGAAATAATTTATAGCCTTCCATTTTTTGTTCTAGATCCCCTCTGGTGAGAAATATGCAGTCTAGGTTGCCAGAGAAACCAATTGCTGCTAGTCTTATCGGTGATGTATGCATATCCCTTTAAGCTAAGATAAAAGCATTACATTGTTGCGGTTAAAGCTTAGGCTCTGAAATCAAAGTACCTGGATCTCAGTCCTCTCTGCTTCTTGTGGAAATTTATGCAGTTAAAAGATTTATAATACTGGATGAATGTTTAACCTCTAATCCCAGTTTCCTTATCACTAAAATGAGGATAGTAACTGTCCCAATCTCTAAGGATTGTTTCAGTTCAGTTCAGTCGCTCAGTCGTGTCTGACTCTTTGTGACCCCATGAATCACAGCACGCCAGGCCTCCCTGTCCTTCACCAACTCCCAGAGTTCACTCAGACTCACGTCCATTGAGTCGGTGATGCCATCCAGCCATCTCATCCTCTGTTGTCCCCTTTCCTTCCTGCCCCCAATCCCTCCCACCATCAGGGTCTTTTCCAATGAGTCAACTCTTTGCATGAGGTGGCCAAAGTACTGCAGTTTCAGCTTCAGCATCATTCCTTCCAAAGAAATCCCAGGGCTGATCTCCTTCAGAATGGACTGGTTGGATCTCCTTGCAGTCCAAGGGACTCTCCAGAGTCTTCTCCAACACCACAGTTCAAAAGCATCAATTCTTCAGCACTCAGCCTTCTTCACAGTCCAACTCTCACATCCATACATGACCACAGAAAAACCATAGCCTTGACTAGACGGACCTTTGTTGGCAAAATGATATCTCTGCTTTTGAATATGCTCTATAGGTTGGTTATAACTTTCCTTCCAAGGAGTAAGCGTCTTAATTTCATGGCTGCAATCACCATCTGCAGTGATTTTGAAGCCCCCCAAAATAAAGTCTGACACTGTTTCCACTGTTTCCCCATCTATTTCCCATGAAGTGATGGGACCAGATGCCATGATCTTAGTTTCTGAATGTTGAGCTTTAAGCCAACATTTTCACTCTCCTCTTCCACTTTCATCAAGAGGCTTTTTAGTTCCTCTTCACTTTCTGCCATAAGGGTGGTGTCATCTGCATATCTGAGGTGATTGATATTTCTCCTGGCAATCTTGATTCCAGCTTGTACTTCTTCCAGCCCAGCGTTTCTCATGATGTACTCTGCATAGAAATTAAATAAGCAGGGTGACAATATACAACCTTGACGTACTCCTTTTCCTATTTGGAACCAGTCTGTTGTTCCATGTCCAGTTCTACTGTTGCTTCCTGACCTGCATATAGGTTTCTCAAGAGGTGGTCTGGTATTCCCATCTCTTGAAGAATTTTCCACAGTTTATTGATCCACACAGTCAAAGACTTTGGAATAGTCAATAAGGCAGAAATAGATGTTTTTCTGAAACTCTCTTGCTTTTTCCATGATCCAGCAGAAGTTGACAATTTGACCTCTGGTTCCTCTGCCTTTGCTAAAACCAGCTTGAACATCACGAAGTTGATAGTTCACGTATTGCTGAAGCCTAGCTTGGAGAATTTTGAGTATTACTTTTCTAGCGTGTGAGATGAGTGCAATTGTGCGGTAGTTGGAGCATTCTTTGGCATTGCCTTTCTTTGGGATTGGAATGAAAACTGACCTTTTCCAGTCCTGTGGCCACTGCTGAGTTTTCCAAATTTGCTGGCATATTGAGTGCAGCACTTTCACAGCATCATCTTTCAGGATTTGGAATAGCTCCACTGGAATTCCATCACCTCCACTAGCTTTGTTCGTAGTGATGCTTTCTAAGGCCCACTTGACTTCACATTCCAGGATGTCTGGCTCTAGGTGAGTGATCACACCATTGTGATTATCTTGGTCATGAAGCTCTTTTTTGTACAGTTCTTCTGTGTATTCCTGCCACCTCTTCTTAATATCTACTGCTTCTGTTATGTCCATACCTTTTCTGTCCTTTATTGAGCCCATCTTTGCATGAAATGTTCCCTTGGTATCTCTAATTTTCTTGAAGACATCTCTAGTCTTTCCCATTCTGTTATTTTCCTCTATTTCTTTGCATTGATCGCTGAGGAAGATTTCCTTATATCTCCTTGCTATTCTTTGGAACTCTGCATTCAGATGCTTATATCTTTCCTTTTCTCCTTTGCTTTTCACTTCTCTTGTTTTAATAGCTATTTGTAAGGCCTCCCCAGACAGCCATTTTGCTTTCTTGCATTTCTTTTCCATGGGGATGTTCTTAATCCCTGTCTCCTGTACAATGTCACGAACCTCTGTCCATAGTTCATCGGGCACTCTGTCTATCAGATCTAGGCCCTTAAATCTATTTCTCACTTCCACTTTATAATCATAAGGGATTTGATTGAGGTCATACCTGAATGGTCTAGTGGTTTTCCCTACTTTCTTCAGTTTAAGTCTGCATTTGGCAATAAGGAGTTCATGATATGAGCCACAGTCAGCTCCCGGTCCTGTTTTTGCTGAATGTATAGAACTTCTCCATCTTTGGCTGCAAAGAATATAATCAATCTGATTTCGGTGTTGACCATCTGGTGATGTCCATGTGTAGAGTCTTCTTTTGTGTTGTTGGAAGAGAGTGTTATGACTAGTGCATTCTCTTGGCAAAACTGTATTAGCCTTTGCCCTGCTTCATTCCGTACTCCAAGGCCAAATTTGCCTGTTACTCCAGGTGTTTCTTGGTGGAGAGGTCTGAAGAATGTGGTCCACTGGAGAAGGGAATGGCAAACTACTTCAGTATTCCTGCCTTGAGAACCCCATGAACACTATGAAAAGGCAAAATGATAGGATACTGAAAGGAACTTCCCAGGTCGGTAGGTGCCCAATATGCTACTGGAGATCAGTGGGGAAATAACTCCAGAAAGAATGAAGGGATGGAGCCAAAGGAAAAACAATACCCAGTTGTGGATGTGACTGGTGATAGAAGTAAGGTCTGATGATGTAAAGAGCAATATTGCATAGGAACCTGGAATGTCAGGTCCATGAATCAAGGCAAATTGGAAGTGGTCAAACAGGAGATGGCAAGAGTGAACATTGACATTCTAGGAATCAGCAAACTAAAATTGACTGAAATGGGTGAATTTAACTCAGATGACCATTGTATCTACTACTGCGGGCAGGAATTCCTTAGAAGAAATGGAGTAGCCATCATGGTCAACAAAAGAGTGCAAAATGCTTGGAAACTAAATAAAATCATGTGCCTGGCATATACTAGTAGTGTGCAATGATAATAGCTCTTTATTCTAATCACTGAGTGCCTCCCAGGTGGTGGTTAAGAATCCTCTTGTGCCAATGCAGGAGACACAAGAGACACTGGTTCAATCCCTGGGTTGGGAAGATTCCCTGGAGAAGGAAATGGTAACCCACTCCAGTATTCTTACCTGGAAAATTCCATGGACAGAGGAACCTGGCAGGCTACAGTCTACAGGGTTGCAAAGAGTCAGACACCACTGAGCACACACATACACATTTTTATCACTAACCTCATGCAACTCATGTAGACCAGTTGACTTCTCCATAAATCCAGATACATGTGAAATGAAAAAAAAACAACTTTCATCAGAACAAGGCAGATTGAATGCACACGTGTATTGCCACTCTCCCTTTATAGTAAAGGGATAGCAACAGGAAAAAGAGAGGCATTATTTTGGAAACTAAGAAGCAGATGGAGAAGTAAGGGAAATAGTTTCATGACATTGGTGTTGGCAATGATTTCTTGGATATGACACCAAAAGCTCAGGCAACAAAAGCAAAAATAAACAAATGGGACTACATCAAATTAAAAAGCTTCTGCATAGCAACAAACAATGAGGCAGCCTACAAAATGGGGGAAAATGCTTGCAAACTACATAGCTGGTAAGGAGTTAA
Organism: Tragelaphus eurycerus; assembly: GCA_935064755.1. NCBI lineage: Eukaryota > Metazoa > Chordata > Mammalia > Artiodactyla > Bovidae > Tragelaphus > Tragelaphus eurycerus. Next base: position 25,259,893 of record CAKXYN010000023.1, read on the forward strand.
TACCTAAGATATGTGAGGATATCCTACAGCTCAAATAGAAAAAATAAATAACCTCATTAAAAAACATGCAAACGTGTTGAGCACACATTTTTTCAAAGAGAAAACACAAATGGCCAATAGATATATAGAAAGATTCTCAACATAACTAATTATGATGGAAATGCAAAGAAATATGAAATATCAACTTATATTTGTTAGGATGGCCATTAAAAAAACAAAAGATAAGTGTTGGATAGATTGTGGAGAAACTGAAACCCTTGCATTCTATTGGTAGAATGCAAAATGGTGCAGTTGCTATGAAAAACATGATGGTTCCTCAAAAAAAAAAAAAAAAAGAATACAACTACCATATGATCCAACAATTGTGTTTCTGAGTGTTTACCCGAAAGAATTGAAAGCAGGATCTTGAAAATATATCAGCAGTCCCATATTTCCCGTACATTATTTACAATAACCAAGATGTAGGAATAACCAAAATGCCCATTAATGGATGAACAGCTAAGGAAGATCTGTGTATATACATTCTGCAGTATGTTATAGCATGAATGAACCTGGAGGACATCATGAGTAGTTATATAAGCCAGTCGCAGAAAGATAAATCCTGCATGATCCTTCTGACATGACGTTATGATTTATTTATGTCAAATTGACTGGGCTAAGGGATGCCCACATAGTTCAGTTCAGTTCAGTCACTCAGTCATGTCCCACTCTTTGCGACCCCATGAATCGCAGTACGCCAGGCCTCCCTGTCCATCACCAACTCCCGGAGTTCACTCAAACTCACGTCCATCGAGTCAGTGATGCCATCCAGCCATCTCATCCTCTGTCGTCCCCTTCTCCTCCTGCCCCCAATCCCTCCCAGCATCAGGATCTTTTCCAATGAGTCAAGTCTTCGCATGAGGTGGCCAAAGTATTGGAGTTTCAGCTTTAGCATCATTCCTTCCAAAGAAATCCCAGGGCTGATCTCCTTCAGAATGGACTCGTTGGATCTTCTTGCAGTCCAAGCGACTCTCAAGAGTCTTCTCCAACACCACAGTTCAAAAGCATCAATTCTTCGGTGCTCAGCTTTCTTCACAGTCCAAATCTCACATCCATACATGACTACTGGAAAAACCATAGCCTTGACTAGACAGACCTTTGTTGGCAAAGTAATGTCTCTGCTTTTGAATATGCTATCTAGGTTGGTCATAACTTTTCTTCTAAGGAGTAAGCATCTTTTAATTTCATGGCTGCAGTCACCATCTGCAGTGATTTTGGAGTCCCCCCCCGCAAAAGGTCTGACACTGTTTCCACTGTTTCCCCATCTATTTCCCATGAAGTGATGGGACCAGATGCCATGATCTTTGTTTTCTGAATGTTGAGCTCTAAGCCAACTTTTTCACTCTCCACTTTCACTTTCATCTCCTCTTCACTTTCTGCCATAAGGGTGGTGTCATCTGCATATCTGAGATGATTGATATTTCTCTTGGCAATCTTGATTCCAGCTTGTGCTTCTTCCAACCCAGCGTTTCTCATGACGTACTCTGCATAGAACTTACATAAGCAGGGTGACAATATACAGCCTTGACGTACTCCTTTCCCTATTTGGAACCAGTCTGTTGTTCCATGTCCAGTTCGAACTGTTGCTGCCTGACCTGCAGATAGGTTTCTCAAGAGGCAGGTCAGGTGGTCTGGGATTCCCATCTCTTTCAGAATTCCCCACAGTTTATTGTGATCCACACAGTCAAAGGCTTTGGCATAGTCAATAAAGCAGAAATAGATGTATTTCTGGAACTCTCTTGCTTTTTCCATGATCCAGCAGAAGTTGACAATTTGATCTCTGGTTCCTCTGCCTTTTCTAAAACCAGCCTGAACATCTGGTTCACATATTGCTGAAGTCTGGCTTGGAGAATTTTGAGCATTACTTTACTAACGTGTGAGATGAGTGCAATTGTGCAGTAGTTTGAGCATTCTTTGGCATTGCCTTTCTTTGGAATTGGAATGAAAACTGACCTTTTCCAGTCCTGTGGCCACTGCTGAGTTTTCCAAATTTGCTGGCATATTGAGTGCAGCACTTTCACAGTATAATCTTTCAGGATTTGAAATAGCTCAACTGGAATTCCATCACCTCCACTAGCTTTGTTAGTAGTGATGCTTTCCAAGGCCCACTTGACTTCACATTCCAGGATGTCTGGCTCTAGGTGAGTGATCACACCATCGTGATTATCTTGGTCATGAAGCTCTTTTTTGTACAGTTCTTCTGTGTATTCCTGCCACCTCTTCTTAATATCTACTGCTTTTGTTAGGTTCATACCATTTCTGTCCTTTATCAAGCCCATCTTTGCATGAAATGTTCCCTTGGTATCTCAAATTTTCTTGAAGAGATGTCTAGTCTTTCCCATTCTGTTTTTTTCCTCTATTTCTTTGCATTGGTTGCTGAGGAAAGCTTTCTTATCTCTTCTTGCTATTCTTTGGAACTCTGCATTCAGATGCTTATAGATCCTTTTCTCCTTTGCTTTTCACTTCTCTTCTTTTCACAGCTATTTGTAAGGCCTCCTCAGACAGCCATTTTGCTTTTTTGCATTTCTTTTTCTTGGGGATGGTCTTGATCCCTGTCTCCTGTACAAAGTCACGAACCTTATTCCATAGTTTATCAGGCACTCTATCTATCAGATCTAGTCCCTTAAATCTATTTCTCACTTCTACTGTATAATCATAAGGGATTACAATTTGAGTGTGTCAGTGAGGGCTGTTTTGGGAACAGATTGTTGTTCAGTTGTTCAATTGTGTCTGACTCTTTGCAACCCCATGAAGTGTAGCACGCCAGGCTTCCCTGTCCTGTACCATCTCCCGGAGCTTACTCAGAGTCATGCCTATTCAGTCAGTGATGCCATCCAGCCATCTCATCCTGTCGGCCCTGTTTCCTCCTGCCATCCCTATCTCCTTTTGCCTTCAATCTTTCCTAGCATCAGGGTCTTTTCCAATGAGTCGGCTCTTCACACCAGGTGGTCAAAGTATTGTAGCTTCAGCTTCAACATCAGTCCTTCCAATGAATATTCAGGACTGATTTCCTTTAGGATGGACTGGTTGGATCTTCTTGCAGTTCAAGGGACTCTCAAGAATCTTCTCCAACACCACAGTTCAAAAACACCAATTCTTCAGCACTCAGCTCTCCAACTCTCACATCCATACAAAACTACTGAAAAAAAAACACAGCTTTGACTAGACAGGCCTTTGTCAGCAAGTGCTGTCTAGGTTTGTCATAGCTTTTATTTCAAGGAGCAAGGGTCTTTTAATTTCATGGCTGAGATTAGCATTTGATTTATTAAGGTGAGTAAAGAGATCCACCTTCACCAAAGTGGATGGGCATCATCCAGTCCTTTGAGGGCCTGAATAGAACAAAAATCAAAGGAAGTGTGAATTCACTTTCTTACTCAGCTGGGACATCCATCTTTTCATGATTTTGGACATCAGCACTCCTGTACTGAGGCCTTTGACATTGGACTGATTTATACTACTGGCTTTCCTGGTTTTACATATTGCAAATAGTGCAATATTCTCAAACTTCATAACTGGGTGACTCAATTTCTGTAATAAATCTATTTCTTTCTATCAGTCTATCAATCTATCCCTCCACCTATCCACCCATCTCTCTCTCTATCTTTCTATCTATATCTCATTTCTTTATATATTTCCTGTTGGTTCTGTACCTCTGAAGAATAGAGACCCAGACTAATAGGTATGAGGTATCTAAAATAGCAGAGAAAAAAGAAGGCTGAGCATGGAAAGCACCGATGCTTTCAAACTATGGTGCTGAAGATGACTCTTGAGAGTCCTTTGGACAGCAAGGAGATCAAACCAGTCTATCCTAAAGGAAATCAATCCTGAATATTCATTGGAAGGACTGATGCTGAAGCTGAAGCTCTGATACTTTGGCCACCTGATGTGAATAGCTGACTCATTGGAAAAGACCCTGATGCTGGGAAAGATTGAAGGCAGGAGGAGAAAGGGACAACAGAGGATGAGATGGTTGGTTGGTATCACCGACTCAGTGGACATGAGTTTGAGCAGACTCTGGGAGATACTGGACAGAGAATCCTGGTGTACTGCAGTCCCTGAGGTCACAAAGGGTTGGACACAACTTAGCCACTTAACGACAACCAGTATTCTTGCCTGGGAAATTCTATGGACAGAGGAGACAGGCTACAGTCCATGGGATCACAAAAGAGTTGGACATGATGTAGCAACTGAACAACAAAAACAGAATTCTCTTCCACATTCTATATTTTAAGCAGCAGCAGAGCCCCTCAACATTTGTTAGAAATGAACTGTTTGGAGTACATGTGAATTTCCATTTCTTTGCCTCAATGAATGATTCTGTGAGAATCATCTATGCACATAGTTTTTTACTGTTTTATTAGTTTTCCCCCTAAGTATCCGATCTTCATGGTGGACTTGCTGGCACAGTGATGGTGATCATCATCAAATCCCTTGAAACACACAGCCATACTGCATCCCAAGGTGTCTGTGCTCTTGCTGAGACCAGAAGTGTATGAGAAAACGTGTGTGCTTGATCCTTGCTAGCATTGCTTATTATTTTTTAAGAATATTTGACAACATGACAGGTGAAAATTCTAAAAGATATAATTGTGTTAAAATTGAGGTTTCCTGTGAGGCTGAATATTTTACCAAACTTTTGTTTATTTCCTTTCTGTGGATTTCTAGGGCTTAGTTTATCATCACTCTGTGCTTCGGTTGGTTTATTAATAATAAGCAGCAGGCATAGTAGGAAACTGTCAGGAATTTCACTTTCAGAGAACTATGGTTTAAAGAAATAAATAAGAAGGACATCATGTATCTAATTCATCTATAAGACTGTATATCTTGTACCCTCCATGAACCTATGACATGGTTACTCCCAAGCTAGGCAATGGTCAGGCTTGTGCACTGTGGATGCCCAAAGCCTGACTTTCTGCACCTAAGATTCTTTCCAAAGGACTCCAAGCTGGAACTGATTGCCAGATCATATGTGTCTACCTGGGGTTTTGGTTGTGCTGCGCTTAATCGTTCAGTCTTATCCAACTCTTTGCGACCCCATGGACTGTAGCCTGCCAGGCTCCTCTGTCCATGGGGATTCTCCAGGCAAGAATACTGGAGTGGGGTTTGGTTAGCTCCAGTTTATATGGGATACAAGAAGCTATCTACGTCTTTCCTCTTTAAAATGGAAATCTGCTGAGTATCCTTGGAGAAGGCAATGGCACCCCACTCCAGTACTCTTGCCTGGAAAATCTCATGGACGGAGGAGCCTGGTAGGCTGCAGTCCATGGGGTCGCTAAGAGTCAGACAGGACTGAGCGACTTCACTTTTACTTTTCACTTTCCTGCATTGGAGAAGGAAATGGCAACCCACTCCAGTGTTCTTGCCTGGAGAATCCCAGGGACAGGGGAGCCTGGTGGGCTGCCGTCTATGGGGTCACACAGAGTCGGACACGACTGAAGTGACATAGCAGCAGCAGCTGAGTATCCTACCTGACTCTTTATGACTATAGACTCCACCTAGCAATGTTTTCAGCCTGTCCGGAGTTCCTTTATTCTTATGACAAGGCTAGGTTAGTTTGAAAAACTCTAAATCATGTTTTTAATGTCTTTTCTTTTAATGCTGATGGATAACCATGTGAACAAGAAACACAGAAAATTCTTGCAAACAACACCCACATGGTATAAAATGTTCATTATGATATTCAGAATAGTGCATTTGGATACCTTTTACTACAGTGTTTTTCCTCAATCTTCATTTATGCCATGAGTGCTGAAATTGAGCCTAATAAAGGTTAAGAAGTCTGAGGAACAATCAAGAGAGCATTTTCATGTAAAAGATTATTGTCATTGTTTAATATTTGTGTCTTCTTTTGAAAAATTACTCTGATCTGAATTTGTTTCTTCACTTTTTATATTTATATTCACATTCTATTCACTTTTTATATTATATATGTCTGATGTGAAAAATGTAGTCATTAATAAAATAATACATATTATAATGTTCTACTATAAAATAATAGTTTTTAAAAGTAATTGTTCAGTTGCTAAGTTGTGTCTGACTCTTTGTGACCCCATGGACTGCAACATGCCAGGCTTCCCTGTCCTTCACTAAAGTAATAATAAAGTAAAAAGAACAATAGTTTTATCATAATTGCAAAATTGCAATATATACATTTAGATCCCATCAAACATAGGAATACAAATTGGTAGAAAATCTGTTCTAGTCTTATTGTCTTTAAAAACAAGTACATTCAAAAAGTTTTAAAACAAAAGTTAACTTTTTTGGATGAATACTCCTTTGATAACCTAGATCTTTCCCTTCTAAATTAAGAATCATTTTTTACAAATATAACAGGAACTCAAGAATATTACATATTCTGTGTGGGTGACTTCATCTTACTTTTGCTTTTTTGCATTGAAATTATTAATGAAATGTTAAGCTAATGTTTTTGCATTCAAGTTCTTGAGAAGTTTATTTTTAAATGAGCAGGTGGGAGGAACAGAGTCTGCGCATAGCTACCTAGCTCTGCAGCAAGACAGCAGCGTGAAACCACAGCTACACAACTATCAGGGATACTCTTTTTAAAATCTGTAGTCAGTGGAATTATTATGTAACTCAAACTGTGCAGAAAAGTCCCAAATTTTATGAAAAGTCCCATGTCCAAAACACTTACATAATATAATTTTTTTTCTTATGTCCCTTAAATTCATGTGATTTTCATCACCTATGGCATAGTCATGGAGAAGGCAATGGCACCCAACTCTAGTACTCTTGCCTGGAAAGTCCCATGGATGGAGAAGCCTGGTAGGCTCCAGTCCATAGGGTCACTAAGAGTTGGACACGACTGAGTGACTTCACTTTCACTTTTCACTTTCATACATTGAAGAAGGAAATGGCAACCCACTCCAGTATTCTTGCCTGGAGAATCCCAGGGACAGAGGAGTCAAGTGGGCTGCCGTCTATGGGGTCACGCAGAGTTGGACACGACTGAAGCGACTTAGCAGCAGCAGCATGGCATAGTCATGGGAACATAACTAAACTCCAAAGCAGAATCTCATTGCAAACCCATCAGTGTTAGAGTTTATCTAAGTGATTTTATTACATCTTGTCAAGAGATATGAGCAGGAAAAGGGAGAAAAACTGCTAACAATGGAATAGTTATTCCTTAAGCATTTCATATCTAGAACATGGGAAACTATAAAGTTAGGTGAAGATTTTTAAAGTTCATTCTTAGATTAAAAATTGTGTGACTGATCCATTGGGACCATCCACGAAAATGCTGTAAACACCAGGCTTTGCAGGTTTCTTCTCCCTACACAAAACACATTAAGGGATATAACTTATTACAACACTGCCAACTTTTATATTTCCGCAAAGGATGAGCCCACGTTTTGCTCAAAACAAAAGAAGAAAACCTTTGGGACTGAGATTCATTAAAGCAAAGAATCTTAAGCAGAAAGTAGCTCTTTAATACTTTTTCATGGACTAACCTGGTTTCATGGGAGTTAGTATCACTTTGAGTAGGATTTGCTTCAGGACAAAGATGTTGTTCTTTGTTTTATTTTAGGAATTCTGAACAGGGCTCTTCCACTTGGAGATTATAGCCAATGCATTTGTATTCAATTGGTTTTGTTCAGTTGCAGATGTTGGCACCTTTGAAACGCTGACCATCTCTGTCACGATGGAGACCACAGTGCCTTGTCCACAGTGGGTAGCTATTGGCAAAGAAGAATGCTTTTTGATAGGCAGCAAAATGGACCTTATTAGTGTAGGTCTCAGTCTGCACAGAAGATTTATATGGAGTGTCACCTTCCATTCAAATGCAGTTTTTGAATAATTATACATATAAGGTGAAGTGTCCCTTATCTATTTTTGTTGTGTTTGATTTTTTTGGCTATATGTCTGCATACAAAAGGCTCTCTGGTGTCTCAGTGGTAAAGAACCCTCCTGCCAATACAGGACACCTAAGAGACATGGGTTCAATCCCTGGGTCAGGAAGATCCCCTGGAGAAGGAAATAGCAAGCGACTCCAGTATTCTTGCCTGGAGAATCTCATGGACAGACAAGCCTGGTGAGCTACTATCCATGGGGTTGTAAAGTGTTGGACACGATTTAGTGACTAAACAGCAACAAACTGCATACAAAACTCATCTTTACCAATGATTTTCACATAAAGGATAATGGCACAGAGAAGGGGGTGGTATTGCCTCATAGTCATGTATACCTTAGTTGGTACATTGACAATCACCTTGAGCAGACTGTCCTTGACAAACTGAAATGAGGAAACTGCCTACAGTCTATCTGTCTGGTATATATTTTGAATAAATCTATTTGGTTCCTTAAAAAAGGAGTACATTTTCTATTTCTTCCTGGTTTAGTCTTGGAAGGTTGTACTTTTCTAAAGTCAGAAGGAAATAAATAAATATTGTATATTAACACATATTTATGGAATCTATTAAAAGGGTGCAGGTGAACATATTTGCAGGGCAGGAATAGAGATACCAGGGCTTCCTTTGTGGCTCAGATGGTAAAGAATCTGCCTGTAATGCAAGAGACCTGGGTTCAATCCCTGGGTCAGGAAGATCCCCTGGGGAAGGAAATGGCAACCCCCTCCAGTATTCTTGCCTGGAGAATTCTGTGGACTGAGTTGCCTGGTGGACTACAGTCCATGGGGTTGTAAAGAGTTGGACATGATTGAGCAGCTAACACACACACACAGTAGAAACACAAACAGAGAGAACAGACGTGTAGACACAGGGAGGGGAAGGGGAGGGCAGGACAAACTGGGAGAGTACATTGACTTATATATACTACCATGTGTGAAATGGATAGTTAGTGAGAAGCTGTTGTATAGCCCTGGAAGCTCAGCTTGGTGCTCTGAGATGACTTAGAGGGGTGAGATGGGGGTGAGGACCGGAGGTAGGCTCAAGAGGGAGGGGATATATGTACACATATAGCTTATTCACTTTGTTTTTGCAGCAGAAACTAACCCACCATTGTAAAGCAGTTATACTCCAATGATAAAATAATTTTATATGAGTTCCCTGGTAGCTCAGCTGGTAAAGAATGCACCTGCAATGCAGGAGACCCTAGTTTGATTCCTGGGTTGGGAAGATCCCCTGGAAAAGGGATTGGCTACCCACTCCAGTATTCTTGAACTTCCCTGGTGGCTCAGATGGTAAAGCATCTACCTGCAATGCGAGAAACCTGGGTTTGATCCCTGGGTTGGGAAAATCCCCTGGAGAAGGGACCTGCTACCCTGTATAGTATTCTGGCCTGGAGAATTCCATGGGCAGAGGAGCCTGGCAGGCTGAAGTCCATGGAGTTGCTGAGAGTTGAACACCACTGAGCAACTTTCACATCATAGAGTTATAGCATAAAAAAGAAAGATGATGCATATCACCTATAAATTCAAAGAACTAGGTATCTACACACCTCTTTCTTAAAAAATAAATACATGAAAAAAATAAATACTTGTTTTAAAAATAAATACTTGTCCCTCAGTTCTTGTTTTTGATATACATATGATGCATAATACAAAAAATAGGTGGCATTGAGGCTAGAATGGGGACTATGCAAACGCGCATGTTATTTCTGCCCTCCCTCCTCAAAGATGGGATCTTTGAGGTCACATCCCATTTGCTTCCTTGGTCCCTTTTACATCCTGATGGGTTTTTCCCAGGATACTTTCTCTGAGGGATCTCTCTCTCTCTCTTTTTTTTTTTTTTCCTTCTGATGATAAAGCTAATGTCATAATGCTGTCTTATGAGAAAGCTGAGGTTTTATCTTTGTTAAGCATTTGGCATGTGGTTTGCTGATGAGTGACCCAATTCCATAGAACCTTTCAACTTCAGCTTCTTCGGCGTTACTGGTTGGGGCATAGATTTGGATTACTGTGACATTGAATGGTTTGCCTTGGAAACGAACAGAAATCATTCTGTCATTTTTGAGATTGCATCCAAGTACTGCATTTCGGACTCTTTTGTTGACCATGATGGCCACTCCATTTCTTCTGAGGGATTCCTGCCCACAGTAGTAGATATAATGGTCTTCCGAGTTAAATTCACCCATTCCAGTCCATTTTAGTTCACTAATTCCTAGAATGTCAACATTCACTCTTGCCATCTCTTGTTTGACCACTTTAAAGGAACATTTCATGCAAAGATGGGCACGATAAAGGACAGAGATGGTGTGGACCTAACAGAAGCAGAAGATATTAAGAAGAGGTGGCAAGAATACACAGAAGAACTGTACAAAAAAGAGCTTCAAGACCTAGATAATCATGATGATGTGATCACTGACCTAGAGCCAGACATCTTGGAATGTGAAGTCAAATGGGCCTTAGAAAGCATCACTACGAACAAAGCTAGTGGAGGTGATGGAATTCCAGTGGAGCTATTCCAAGTCCTGAATGATGATGCTGTGAAAGTGCTACACTCAATATGCCAGCAAATTTGGAAAACTCAGCAGTGGCCACAAGATTGGAAAAGGTCAGTTTTCATCCCAATCCCAAAGAAAGGCAATGCCAAGGAGTGCTCAAACTACCGAACAATTGCACTCATCTCACACGCTAGTAAAGTAATGCTGAAAATTCTCCAAGCCAGGCTTCAGCAATATGTGAACCGTGAACTTCCTGATGTTCAAGCTGGTTTTAGAAAAGGCAGAGGAACCAGAGATCAAATTGCCAACATCCGCTGGATCATGGAAAAAGCAAGAGAGTTCCAGAAAAACATCTATTTCTGCTTTATTGACTATGCCAAAGCCTTTGACTGTGTGGATCACAATAAACTATGGAAAATTCTGAAAGAGATGGGAATACCAGACCACCTGATCTGCCTCTTAAGAAATCTGTATACAGGTCAGGAAGCAACAGTTAGAACTGGTCATGGAACAACAGACTGGTTCCAAATAGGAAAAGGAGTACGTCAAGGCTGCATATTGTCACCATGTTTATTTAACTTATATGCAGAGTACATCATGAGAAATGCTGGACTGGAAGAAACACAAGTTGGAATCAAGATTGCCGGGAGAAATATCAATAACCTCAGATATGCAGATGACACCACTCTTATGGCAGAAAGTGAAGAGGGGCTAAAAAGCCTCTTGATGAAAGTGAAAGTGGAGAGTGAAAAGGTTGGCTTAAAGCTCAACATTCAGAAAACGAAGATCATGGCATCTGGTCCCATTACTGCATGGGAAATAGATGGGGAAACAGTGGAAACAGTGTCAGACTTTGTTTTTCTGGGCTCCAAAATCACTGCAGATGGTGACTGCAGCCAAGAAATTAAAAGACGCTTGCTCCTAGGAAGGAAAGTTATGACCAACCTAGATAGCATATTCAAAAGCAGAGACATTACTTTGCCAACAAAGGTTCGCCTAGTCAAGGCTATGGTCTTTCCTGTGGTCATGTATGGATGTGAGAGCTGGACTGTGAAGAAGGCTGAGCGCTGAAGAATTGATGCTTTTGAACTGTGGTGTTGGAGAAGACTCTTGAGAGTCCCTTGGACTGCAAGAAGATCCAACCAGTCCATTCTGAAGGAGATCAATCCTGGAATTTCTTTAGAAGGAATGATGCTAAAGCTGAAACTCCAGTATTTTGGCCACCTCATGCGAAGAGTTGACTCATTGGAGAAGACTCTGATGCTGGGAGGGATTGAGGGCAGGAGGAGAAGGGGACGACAGAGGATGAGATGGCTGGATGGCATCACCGACTCGATGGATGCGAGTCTGAGTGACCTCCAGGAGCTGGTGATGGACAGGGAGGCCTGGCGTGCTGCGGTTCATGGGGTCGCAAAGAGTCGGACACGACTGAGCGACTGATCTGATCTGATCTGATCTGACCCAACTCCGGAGCTTATTTAATTAGAACCCTCCTTCTGGGGGAGGGAGGCTATAGCCAAGCGTGGAAAATGCACACCCCACTCAATGTCTTTGATTCTATGCGTTTCATGGTTACTGTCCTTATACATGGATCCCCATTATTCTGTCAGAAAGTCAATCACAAGAAACTTCCAAAACCCTTAAGTAGTCAGAGGCAAACCACAGACAAAAGTGGAAAACAAGAATGGCTTTGGGAAAATTGGGTTCATCGTTGTTCCTTCTTCCCTCTGCCTCCGGTAATCATACATGTGCCAGGTTCGTGGGAGACTGTAGTAATGATGCTCAAGCACCCATGGAAAAATATTTATTACAACAGAGGTGGGGAAGGGAAAACGGAGGAGGCAGAAGCTCCATGGGGCAAACTCTTACCTCCTTTTCAAGGCATAGCTCATGACAACCATGTACCCACCTGGAAGTCACTTTAATGTCTCTGGACTCCCTTCTTTCCCAAAATACAATCTTTTTTATGGTCCTTATCATGCAGTTTCACATTATGGCAGCCTGTAGTGCTGCTTAGAAAGCTGTTGTCTCTCAGCCCTAAATCTATCCTTCAGTTCCTGGCTTTGGGCTGCTGGCTGGGCTGCTGCTCTACAAGCCACATCCTTTCTTTGCCAGCTGCTCCCTGTTAGGCTGTCTAAATAGGGAACAATAGAGGGAGACAGGAAAGCTAGAGGGGGAAGGAGAGCCTGCTCTGTGCTGTGCTTCCTATTTTCCTGAGCTGTGAGCTGGAGACTGCAGAAAATTCTGTCCAGTGGCAGCATGGAATCCACTTTGTAGTATCTCCGTATTTCCAGAACCAGATGTATGATGTCCACATCAGAGACACCAGCCAAGAAGCACTGTCATCTCTGTGATCCAATTTCTGGTTTCACAGTCCTCCTCCTCCAAGCTCCTAAATTTTAATAATTCCACCCTCTTCACTCTTTGCCGCAATTCTCACCCTACTTCCTGCAACTGCTCACTCTGGGATCCTCTGGTGTCCTCTTTTTGCCTTTTCTGTTCTTATGTACCTAGTGACTAGTTCTTCATAGAACAATTATTCCCATTAAAAGGAAACAGAAATTACATCAATTATTTTAGGACACTGAGTGAATTACCCACATTCATCTTTTCTCCCTGCTTATCTGTGAGCTCATTAGCCATGCCAGATAGTAATGTAAATATATACTTCTGCTAAGTCACTTCAGTCGTGTCTGACTCTGTGCGACCCCATAGATAGACAGGAGCCCACCAGGCTTCCCCGTCCCTGGGATTCTCCAGGCAAGAACACTGGAGTGGGTTGCCATTTCCTTCTCCAATGCATGAAAGTGAAAGTGAAAGTGAAGTCGCTCAGTCGTGTCCGGCTCTTAGCGACCCCATGGACTGCAGCCTACCAGACTCCTCCATCCATTGGATTTTCCATGCAAGAATACTGGAGTGGGGTGCCATTGCCTTCTCTGAAATATACACTACCACGCATAAAATAGACAGCTAGTGGGAGGCTGCTGTGTAGCATGGGGAGCTCAGCTTGGCACTCTGTGGTAACCTAGAGGGCTGGGATGGAGCAGTGGGAGGGAGGCTCAAAAGGAGGGGATATTTGTATACATAACAGCTGACTTACTTTGTCGTACAGCAGAAACCAACACAACATTGTAAAGCAATTATAGTCCAATAAAAATATATATGCTTGATTAAAAAGTCAATAATAATACTGTTATCATTTACTGAACAATTATCATGTATCTTGCTCTACACTGTATCTTTGCATGTGATCTCATTTAGTATCCACAACTTTATAAAACATGTTTTAGTAACTTTATGTCACAGATGAACAAACCAGGGCTCAGAGAGTTCAAGATGAAGGGAATTCAGTACCTGCCTGATGCCTCAAGCAGGATTTGAACCTGACTCCAAAGTCTAACCTCTTAAACACTCTATTAATTTGTCTACATCATGTTTGTACTCTAATTCTTTCTTCCCTGTTCCTATTAAATAACTTATTAAAATAGCTGGGCTTATGTTCATCCAAGAAAATAAAAGCTTTCACCTCCTTTTACTGAATTAAATGCGTGCTCTAGAGGATATTTATGTTAAACCAATCAGGAGAATGTAATGCAAGATCTTCCACTAACCCATTAATCTCCTTGGCCTTGAGTTGAGGTACAGGCTATAGGGTCTTTAAGGTCTCTGTAGATGTGTTATTTTATTTTTCTGTTAACCTAGGAGTGAAAAGAGGAGGAATTCTGTCATTTTGTCAACACAGACAAAAAATTGGAAAGAATGTCATTCAAATGATGTATTAGAAAAGAACCCATGAAACATTTCCATGGTCAAAATGAAACATCCACATTCCACAAGTTTTCTGTTTTCAGCACCAGTGCTGCCCAGGTTTTAACATGTACCCAGATCACCCAAGGATCTCGTGAGACTAAAGGTTCTGATTCAGAAGTTCTGGGGCATGGACTAAAAGTCCGCCTTCCCACTGAGCTCCACACCAGGATCACTCCAGCAGTAATAATCACAGCATCATCTATTAGGCACTTACTAGGTGCTAAGCATATTTTCTCTAATCTTCACGAGAATCTTATGAAATTATTATTCCAAGTCTTCAGATAAGGAAACTTAAGACTGGGAACAAGTTCAATAACTTACTGGTGGCCTTAAGGTAGAAAGTGGAAGGACTGAAATTCAAAGCCTTGTCTTCTGATTCCACATCCTTTTGGTGTTTACTCATTAACAGTGTGTTACAACCAGCCATGGAGAAGGGAATGGCAACCCACTCCAGTATTCTTGCCTATAGTCCATGGGGTTGCAAAGAATCAGACATGACTGAGCAACTAACACAGACAACCAGCAAAGTTGTTAAAGGTAGGGCATGAGGTGTGTATCAGTAAGATCAGTACCTTAAGGTGTGAGAGTGGTGACTTTTATTAAATGCTTCGGTACTTGGAAGTTAATCTGTTTTGGAGCGATTTGTGGAACATATTATTTAAATTTTGAACTCTTGCTTATATCTTGTCTGCAAATATAACAACTATTTCAGAAGTGTTATGTAGTTCAGGTATTATAATTGAGCAGTTCATTAGAACAAAAACTGTGATGGAGATAAGGGGGTTATATATTTCTCTGTCAAACTTAAGTAAAAAGAAATGCAGTAGGGAATTGAATGTGAGCATTAGGTTGCAGTGCTAACTAAAGCGTGAATCCATATTAGCACCAGTGACTTTAAACGGCTTCATCATTCATGGGCGCACAGACTGAAGCCAGATTAAGGGAAAAAAATTATTTTACCAGGAGCCCCCAAAGATTTCACCTATAGATGTAGATAATGAGTATTACCATGGCTACAGGATAATTATATCACCTGAATAGAATCTAAGGGAATTGGAAAACAAGAGACAAAGAAATAAGCTTAATTATTCATTTTTGGAAAAATCTGTGCAGACAATTTAACAGTAAAGTGAGGTGACTAAGGAACACATACATTTCATGCCCATATGTCACAGTAATGTCTAATTAGGCACAGTGTGCCAGTAACTAGTTATAGGCTGATTGCCGGAAGAAGGAAGGCTGAATAGAGAGTAGCTGGCAACTTGGTGGTCTTCTTGCCATGCTGAGTGTGCTGAGTGTTGCAATGCACTGATTGGTTGTTTTCTTTTTCTTTTTGTATGAAAATTGGATTGTAATTGACTTAATTTTTTTCCCCAATAACTTCCTGGTTATAAATGAGGATGCTGAAGCCAGGGCAGCAGGTTAAGCCCTTAAAGATGGAAAAAAAGAGGAAAAATAACCTGACTTGGTAATTCTGACTCAGGGTGACTGATCCTCTGTATTCTCTTAGCTCAAGTGTAAGAACCCACATTTCCAGAAGTGTAGAGTGATGTAAACAGTGGGGTCAATGGATACTCATAGCTTGAACATAAACTCTACTCATCAACACACTTAACTTCAGATCTCTCCAAAAAATCAGGAAGATCCTCTGGAGATGGAAATGGCAAATCTCTCTACAATGTTGCCTGAAATTCCACCAGGAAATCATGTTAGCTTAATGAGTAGTTGTCCTTGAAAAACAAGGTTATCAGAAGAAGCTGTAGTATTCTCACTATTGTTCTGGATGGAATTAAATTATAGTCTCTAACCTGGCTGAAAGAAATGAAACTCTTGTAAGACTGAAGAGAGTATGGAGGTAGAATTCTGATATGGTCCCCAGGATTCCCTGATCCCATGGTGTACACACCCCGTTTAGTCCCCAGGACTATGAATACAGTTTATTTAACTCGTGGGATTAGGTTCCACTCCACGACACAGTGGATCTTAAGGAGATCATTCAAGAAGGTCTGACCTAATTTCAGAGGTCCCTTAAATCTGGGTTCAGAGGTCAGAGGTAGAAGAAATCACAGATGGAAAGCCCAAGAAGGATTGGATGGATCCTTGTTGGCCTGAAGGTGGAGGGGCTGTGTGTCGAGGATGCAATTCATCTCCAGGAGCTGAGAATGGCTCCTGAATGATAGGCACCCAGGCAGTGGTGACCTTAATCCTGTAACCACATGGATCTGAATTCTCCCAGTGATAAGGGTACGCTTGGAAGTGGAGTCTTCCTGAGAACCTTCAGACAAGTATTCAGCCAGGCTGACACCTTGATTTTGGCCTCATGATCCCTGAGCAGGGAACGCAGCCATGTTGTGCTGGACTTCTTTATTTTTAATATTATTTCTAACATGACTTACTGAATCATTTTCCATTTTAATACATTCTTGTAATGACTCTAGCTTTCTTTTTTTTTCCCCGACAGTTATACATGTAGCAGCATTTATTTTCAGTTTATTATATATATGTAGTGAGGTATGTTGGATAGAGAAATGCTACAACATTTACAAAGTTTAATATATTCAGTCCTTTGTATTTTTTGGGTGATAGTTACTGTTACAATTACCATTTTTAAAATTTATTTATTCCTAATTGGAGGGTAGCTGCTTTACAATGTTGTGTTGGTTTCTGCCATACATCAACATGAAGCAGCCATACGTATACACGTCCCCTTGTGCTGGACTTCTGACCAACAGAACTGTGAACCAAAAAAGCCAGCATTGTTCTAAGGCACTCAGTGTGTGGTAATTTGTCACATAGCATATACAAGAGTATGAAAGAGGGAGGGGCCATAGGGACCTTTGAGTTGCAGACTGGGAAAGGACAGGTGGTTGAGCTGGTGAGCAGGGGAGGCTGGAGGAGAGACATGCTGGTCTGGTGGTGGAGGCAAGGGTCCCCAGGTAGGCAGTAAGTCCAGGAAGGTAGGTGCATACTCAATCACTTCAGTCGTGTCCAACTCTTTGCAATCCCATGGATTGTGAACCGTCAGGCTCCTCTGTCCACGGGACTCTCCCAGCAAGAATACTGGAGTGGGTTGCCATGCCCTCCTCCAGGGGATCTTCTGGATCCAGGGATTGAACCCATGTCTCTAATGTCTCCTGCATTGTCAGGCAAGTTCTTTACCATTAGCTCCACTTGGGAAGCCCAGGAAGGTGGGTGGAGGGTTCAAAACTTACAAGTTCCTTTGGATCTCTCCCTTTTTGATATTAGAGTCATAAATTGGGTTTTAGTTTGGATATACCATTATTCATTCAGTGAGCCTAGAGTATCACTGTATCTGTCTAGTCCTCAGGTTTTTAATTTGTAAAATAAACAGATGAACTAATAAGGATCTCTTAAGTCCTTTTCAGCAAGGACATGCTTTAGTCAGAGACTATCATCATTGCCCTAAAGCTGACCTTCCTGCCTCTAATCTCTTTCAATTTATCCTACAGAGCTGATCACATCACCCTCTTATTGAAAAGCTTAAAGGTTTAAACTCTTTAGGATACCATCCAAAATCCTTTGTGAAGTGACATCCAGTGGAATCTTAGTATCATAGACCACTACTCGACCTCTAAGCACTCCAGGTTCTAGACCATCTGAACATTTCCCTTGTCTCAAATGTGATTCCAAGCTTCCTTCTTTCCTGCTTCACTCATAGTTCTTTTGGGATGAAATATTTCTTTGTCTGAGTGTGGTAATCAAGCTCAGCTAATTCATTAAGATGCAGATTAGGTTATTTTTTGTGCTACTATCTTAGAGTTTCCCCAGTTGTTTTAATTCACAGGAATTTTGTTTGGATTAATGTCAACTTAGTTTCAATTGTGGGTTTCCCAGGTGGCAGAGTGGTAAAGAATTCTCCTGCCCATGTGGGGGATATGGGTTCAGTCCCTGGGTGGGAAAGATCCCCTGAAGTAGGAAATGATAACCTGCTCCAATATTCTTACTTGGAAAATTCCATGGACAGAGGAGCCTGGCAGGCTACGTTCTACGGGGCTTCAAAAGAGTCAGCCATGACTGAGCAACTGAGCAAGCATGCAGTTTCAGTTGTATGCAAAATCTTCTTATACTTTTTATCAGATTATAAAATTAAAGTTTTGCTGGTATTAGGGAATTCTCTGGCAGGGTCCAGTGGTTAGGACTCTGTGCTTTCATTGCCAAGGGCACAGGTGCAATTCCTAGTTGGGGAACTAAGATCCCCCGCAGCATGCCCCACCCCCCAAAAAAGATGCAGTTTAAATGATACCATTTCCGAGAAGCAGTTTCTCATCTGTCAAACTGGAAGTAATTGCCGCCTTCTCTGAACCATAGATGTAATGATTCTCCAAATCATCTGGCTTGGTTCATAACCTTTTTGTGTAGCATTCACCTTCTATATGTATTTAATAGTAAGTACGTATATGTATTTATATATAATGCATGTTGGTTTAGTCACTAAGTCGTGCCCAACTCTTTCGACCCCATGGACTATAGCCTGCCAGGTTCCTCTGTCCATGGGATTCTCCAGGCAAGAATACTGGAGTGGGTTGCCATTTCCTTCTCTAGGGGATCTTCCAGACCCAGGAATTGAACCTGGATCTCCTGCACTGTGGGCAGATTCTTTAACAATGAGTTACAAGGGAAGCCCCCCATATATAGTTCATAGGTATATATTTATATCTGACCATCTCTATTGTTTATAAATTACTCAAGGACTGGACACTTGTCTACCTGATCTCTATCTTTTCAGAAAGTGAGGAGGAAGTAAAGAGACTCTTGATGAAAGTGAAAGAGGAGAGTGAAAAAGCTGGCTTAAAACTCAACATTCAAAAATCTAAGATCATGGCATCCAGTCCCATCACTCCATGGCAAATAGATGGAGAAACAATGGAAACAGTGACAAACTTTATTTTCTTGGGCTCCAAAACCACTGCAAATGGTGGCTGCAGCCATGAAATTAAAAGACATTTGCTCCTTGGAAGAAAAGCTATGACCGACCTAGACAGCCTGTGCTATGTTGCCTCTGGTCTGATATTCTACCTGTTATAGTGAACTTGAAGGGCCTTTTGTGAAAGAAATTTTTCCCAAATGGTTTGGGTTTCTCTTCTCTTAAAAAAATAAAATCACATATATGTATACATGTATATATGGATGCTGCTGCTGCTGCTGCTGCGTCGCGTCAGTCGTGTCCGACTCTGTGTGACCCCATAGACGGCAGCCCACAAGGCTCTGCCATCCTTGGGATTCTCCAGGCAAGAACACTGGAGTGGGTTGCCATTTCCTTCTCCAATGCATGGAAAGTGAAAAGTGAAAGTGAAGTCGCTGTCGTGTCTGACTCAGAGACCCCATGGGCTGCAGCCTATCAGGCTCCTCTGTCCATGGGATTTTCCAGGCAAGAGTACTGGAGCGGGGTGCCATTGCCTTCTCCAGTATATATGTATACATATATATTAATATGGGATTCCCGGGTGGCTCAGACCAGGGAAGAATCTGCTGACAATGCAGGAGACTTAGTTTTGATCCCTGGGTCTGGAAGATCCCCTGGAGAGGGGAATGGCTCCCCACTCCAGTATTCTTGCCTGGAGAATTCCATGGACAGAGGAGCCTGGTGGGCTACAATCCTTGGGGTCATGAAGAGTCACACATGACTGAGCGACTAACACTTTCACTTCACTTTCATATATTAATATATATGTATTATTTGAAATTCATTTTCTAGCTTTTTTAAAAGATATTTTAGATGACAGAAATCTTAGCCTTATTACTATTATTCAAAGACAGACTATTTATTCTATATTTATCCATCCTTCTCCCCCACCTTAATGAGCAGGGCCCAGAATCCCAGAACCATTGTATCACACAGATTATTGTAATGGACATTATAGTTGCCTCTTTGTCTCCACCACTGCACAGTCTTATTTTTAGAAAAATTTGGCCATGTCATCTGGCATCTTAGTTCCCTGATCAGGGACCAAATTTGTACCCCTTGCATTGGGAGCATGGAGTCTTAGCTACTGGGTCACCAGAAAATTCCCTCTACCACTGCACACTTGTGTGCAGAATTTCTCATTCTGCTCACAGGGTGAGGCTTCTTCCCACTCAACCATTTCTTTTTGCCTTTTCTGTTTTTTTTTTTTTCTAGTTCCCTCTATAGCTTGCCTGAGAGTTAACACTGGTATAATTTTTTTTTTACAGTGTAACTTGTTCAGTGAGAGACTTTATTTTTGAGGGCTTCAAAATCACTGCAGATGGTGACTGCAGCCATGAAATTAAAAGACTCTTGCTCCTTGGAACGAAAGCTATGACCAACCTAGACAGCATATTAAAAAGCAGAGACATTACTTTGCTGACAAAGTTCCATCTAGTCAAAGTTATGGTTTTTGGGTAGTCATGTATGGATGTGAGAGCTGGAGGAGGGAGGAGGGTTCAGGATGGGGAACACATGTATACCTGTGGCAGATTCATTTTGATATATGGCAAAACCAATACAATATTGTAAAGTTAAATAAAATAAAATTAAAAAAAATAAAGCTGGGCACTGAAGAATTGATGCTTTTGAAATGTGATGTTGGAGAAGACTCTTGAGAGTCCCTTGGACTGCAAGGAGATCCAACCAGTCCATCCTAAAGAAAATCAGTCCCGAATATTCATTGGCAGGACTGATGCTAAAGCTGAAACTCCAATAATTTGGCCATCTCATGCGAAGAACTGACTCCTTGGAAAAGACCCTGATGCTGGGCAAGACTGAAGGCAAGAGGAGAAGGGGATGACAGAGGATGAAATGGTTGGATGACATCAATGATTCAATGGACATGAGCTTGAGCAAGCTCCAGGAGTTGGTGATGGCAGGGAAGCCTGGTGTGCTGCAGTCCATGGGTTTGCAAAGAGTTGAGCATGACTGAGAGACTGAAATGAACTGAACTGAGCTTGTTCACAATTATAAGTCTACCTTGTTGCCAGGGGTCAGCTGGGGTCATTCAGTAAGTGCTTGTTGGACATTCTGTAAGAATGATAAGACACTGAGAAAACATTTCAGAGAGAAACAAAAATGCCCAATTTTCAGGAGATCTAGTCCATGCGTCCGTAACTTCTCTGTGTGATACACCAATAAACAGCTTGAAAGCTGGCAACACAGCTGGCTGGAGTGGGTGCCAAGGAAACAGATGGTGGTGATGCAGGAAGAATGCTCTCCATTGCTTGGCATTAGACTCTTTTGATATGTACCAAAAATGGAGATAGAACTGACAGGCACCAGGGTGACTAAAACAGGCTTTATTGCCACCACTTGTCAGCTGGAATATTTTAAACACACATCAGTGATGAACTCTTTGGACTTTCTTGACTTTCTCCCACATTCTCAAAGGACTTTTCTAGAAAAATACTGCCCTAGTGATGGATGGAAAAACTGAGGTCTCAAAGTCAGTATTACTGAGGATGACTTCCCTGGTAGCTCAGATCGTAAAGAATCTGCCTGCAATGCAGGAGACCTGGGTTCAATCCCTCAGTTGGGAAGATCCTCTGGAGAAGGGAACTGGCTACCTACTCCAGCATTCTTGCTTGGAGAATTCCATGGACAGAGGATCCTGGTGGACTACAGTCCATGGAGTCACAAAGAGTCAGACATGACTGAGTGACTGACACGCACACATACATACATATAGCTTAAATATTGGATCATTTCTAAGATCCGTCCTCTAGAAGTTGAGCTTTCGATGTCCTTCCTTTTTAAAACTTTCTTGAAGACAGTCACATCAGCAGGCTGTTGCAATAATGTGGTCTATTCCCTCTGTACTTGGTATCCATTCTGTTTTTTTCTTTTAAGAGAGAAACTATACAGAAGGGTAAAGAGTAGACCTAACAGATGAGAGAGAGGCTTGTTCTTTACAGTTTAAAAGTCTGCCAAACTATTTCAATGCATCTGAGCCAATCAGCTATCTCCTCAACTGGCTGAGTTGCAGAGGAAGGAAGTGATATTACAAGGAGAGTCCATAGTGAAATACCTGCTCTCAGCACCTGAGTTTTCTGCACCTCAGTACACCTCCTATATGGGATGTCGTGTGTATATAAAATTGATCTTTGAGCTTTATGACTGGAGAACTGAGGGCAAAATGCACTTTCATTTTGCTTGCTTTTGTATCTTACAGTTCATAATCTGTCATCACTCTGTAATGATAATGAAAATAGCAGGGCTAAATTATTCCCAGTAATTCTGGAACAGTTTAAGGCAGGAAGAATAGTGGGTGTGCTTATTTTTAATTTTTTATGTAATTTTTAAAAGCTACTTTCCATTTACAGTTATTGCAAAATATTGGCTATGCTCCCTCTGTTGTACAGTGCATCCTTGAGCCCATCTTACACCTAATGGTTTGTACCTCCTACTCCCTCACCTCTACATTGCTCCTCCCTCTCACTGGTGACCACTGGTTTGTTCTCTAGGTCTGTGAGTCTGCTTCTTCTTCTTCTTCTTTTTTTTTTTTTTTTAATATTTACTAGTTTGTTATATTTTTTAGATTTCACATATAAGTGGTATAATAGAGTATTTGTCTTTCTCTGACTTATTTCACTTAGCATAATGCCCTCTAAGTCCATCCTTGTTGCTACAGATGGCAAAATTCCATTATTTTTTACGGCCAAATAGTATTCCATTATCAAACAAGAGATGGCGAGAGTAAACGTCGACATTCTAGGAATCAGCGAACTAAAATGGACTGGAATGGGTGAATTTAACTCATGACCATTTTATCTACTACTACGGACAGGAATCCCTTAGAAAAATGGAATAGCCATCATGGTCAGCAAGAGTCTGAAATGCAGTACTTGGATGCAATCTCAAAAATGACAGAATGATCTTGGTTTGTTTCCAAGGCAAACCATTCAATATAACAGTAATCCAAGTCTATGCCCCAACCTGTAATACTGATGAAGCTGAAGTTGAACGGTTCTATGAAAACCTACAAGACCTTTTAGAACTAACACCCCAAAAAGATGTCCTTTTCATTATAGGGGACTGGAATGCAAAAGTAGGAAGTCAAGAAATACCTGGAGTAACAGGCAAATTTGGCCTTGGAATATGGAATGAAGCAGGGCAAAGACTAACAGAGTTTTGCCAAGAAAATGCACTGGTCATAGCAAACACCCTCTTCCAACAACACAAGAGAAGACTCTACACATGGACATCACCAGATGATCAACACCAAAATCAGACTGATTATGTTCTTTGCAGCCAAAGATGGAGAAGCTCTATACAGTCAGCAAAAACAGGACCGGGAGCTGACTGTGGCTCAGATCATGAACTCCTTATTGCCAAATTCAGACTTAAATTGAAGAAAGTAGGGAAAACCACTAGATCATTCAGGTATGACCTAAATCAAATCCCTTATGATTATACAGTGGAAGTGAGAAATAGATTTAAGGGCCTAGATCTGATAGATACAGTGCCTGATGAACTATGGACTGAGGTTCGTGACATTGTACAGGAGACAGGGATCAAGACCATCCCCATGGAAAAGAAATGTAAAAAAGCAAAATGGCTGTCTGGGGAGGCCTTGCAAATAGCTGTGAAAAGAAGAGAAGTGAAAAGCAAAGGAGAAAAGGAAAGATATAAGCATTTGAATGCAGAGTTCCAAAGAATAGCAAGAAGAGATAAGGAAACCTTCCTCAGTGATCAGTGCAAAGAAATAGAGGAAAACAACAGAATGGGAAAAACTAGAGATGTCTTCAAGAAAATTAGAGATACCAAGGGAACATTTCATGCAAAGATGGGCTCGATAAAGGACAGAAATGGTATGGACCTAACAGAAGCAAATATATTAAGAAGAGGTGACAAGAATACACAGAAGAACTGTACAAAAAAGAGTTTCACCCAGATAATCACGATGGTGTGATCACTCACCAAGAGCCAGACATCTTGGAATGTGAAGTCAAGTGGGCCTTAGAAAGCATCACTACAAACAAAGCTAGTGGAAGTGATGGAATTCCAGTTGAGCTATTTCAGATCCTGAAAGATGATGCTGTCAAAGTGCTGCACTCAATATGCCAGCAAATTTGGAAAACCCAGCAGTGGCCACAGGACTGGAAAAGGTCAGTTTTCATTCCAATCCCAAAGAAAGGCAATGCCAAAGAATACTCCAACTACCGCACAATTGCACTCATCTCACATGCTAGTAATGTTCAAAATTCTCCAAGCCAGGCTTCAGCAGTACAAGAACTGTGAACTTCCAGATGTTCAAGCTGGTTTTAGCAAAGGCAGAGGAACGAGAGATCAAATTGCCAATATCCACTGGATCATTGAAAAAGCAAGAGTTCCAGAAAAGCATCTATTTCTGCTTCATTGACTATGCCAAAACCTTTGACTGTTGTGGATCACAATAAACTGTGGAAAATTCTTTAAGAGATGGGAATACCAGACCACCTGATCTGCCTCTTGAGAAACCTATATGCAGGTCAGGAAGCAACAGTTAGAACTGGTTATGGAACAACAGACTGGTTCCAAATAGGGAAAGGAGTACATCAAGGCTGTATATTGTCACCCTGCTTATTTAACTTCTATGCAGAGTACATCATGAGAAACGCTGGGCTGGAAGAAGCACAAGCTGGCATCAAGATTGCGGGGAGAAATATCAATCACCTCAGATATGCAGATGACACCACCCTTATGGCAGAAAGTGAAGAGGAACTACAAAGCCTCTTGATGAAAGTGAAAGTGGAGAGTTAAAAAGTTGGCTTAAAGCTCAACATTCAGAAAACAAAGATCATGGCACCTGGTCCCACCACTTCATGGGAAATAGATGGGGAAACAGTGGAAACAGTGTCAGACTTTATTTTTTGGGCTCCAAAATCACTACAGATGCTGACTGCAGCCATGAAATTAAAACACACTTACTCCTTGGAAGAAAAGATATGACCAACCTAGATTGCATATTGAAAAACAGAGCCATTACTTTGCCAACAAAGGTCTGTCTAGTCAAGGTACGGTTTTTCCTGTGGTCATATATGGATGTGAGAGTTGGACTGTGAAGAAAGCTGAGCACCAAAGAATTGATGCTTTTGAACTGTGGTATTGGAGAAGACTCTTGAGAGTCCCTTGGACTGCAAGGAGATCCAACTAGTCCATTCTGAGGGAGATCAGCTCTGGGATGTCTTTGGAAGGAATGATGCTAAAGCTGAAATTCCAGTACTATGGCCACCTCATGCGAAGAGTTGACTCATTGGAAAAGACCCTGATGCTGGGAGGGATTGGGGGCAGGAGGAGAAGGGGACGACAGAGGATGAGATGGCTGGATGGCATCACTGACTCGATGGACGTGACTCTAAGTGAACTCCGGGAGGTGGTGATGGACAGGGAGGCCTGGCGTACTGCGATTCATGGGGTCGCAAAGAGTCGGACATGACTGAGCGACTGAACTGAACTGAACTGAGAATTCCATTGTCTACATATATACCACGGCTTCGTTATCCATTCATCCATTGATGGACACATGGCTTGTTTTCATGGCTGGCAATTGTAAATAATGCTACTATGGACTTGGGGTGCATGTATCTTTTCAAATTACTGTTTTTGATATTTGTCAGATATATACCCAGGAGTGGAATTGCTGGGTCCTGGAGTTGTTCCGTTTTTAGTTTTTTGAGAAACCTCCACGCTGTTTTCCATGGAGGTGAAGCAATTTACATTCATATCCATGGTATTTGAGGGTTCCCTCTTCTCTACTCACTTTCCAACATTTACTGTAGAATGGGTGTGCTTGTTTTTCACTGTTGTCTCTTTTCACTGTTATCATCTTCTCTTCTCTTCTCTGAGATGCTGAGGTCAGGCCTCTGTGAACCCTGTTTCCCAGACTTCCTTGCTGGTTGACTCAAATCTTGGCCAACAGAAGGCAAATTGGAAGGTGGCAGGAATGGAGAATGGGTTTCCCTCCTGGTTTTTCTGGTGCCTTTTGGCATCACTCCAACAATACCAGTTGACTCTGGCAGCCATTTGGTTTTGACACCATCAGAAACAGCCTCACTTGTTCCCATGAGAGGTGCTGGTATAACTTCTGACAGTCTTGTCTGTGGTAAGCATGGAGCCTGTTCTCTGGGCTCCAAGGTTCATGAAACCTCACTTGCTGCTTGTTATCCCAGCCCTCTTTAACTTCATGGAACCGTGATGTTAAACCGTCATGTCTGACTCTCTGACCCCATGGACTGCACCATGCCAGGCTTCCCTGTCCTTCACCATCTCCCGGATTTTTCTCAAACTCATGTCCATTGACTTGATTATGTCATCCAATCATTTCATCCTCTGTCACCCCCTTTTCCTCCTGCCTTCTACCTTTCCCAGCATCAGGGTCTTTTCCAATGAGTTGGCTCTTTACATTAGGTGGCTAAAGTATTGGAACTTCAGCATCAGTCTTTCCAATGAGTATTCAGTGTTGATTTCCTTTAGGATAGACTGGTTTCTCCTCTTTGAAGTCCAAGGAACTCTCAAGAGTCTTCTCCAACAGCACAATTCAAAAGCATCAATTCTACAGTGCTCAGCCTTCTTCATGGCCCAATCCTCACATCCGTACATGACTACTTGAAAAACTATAGCTTTAACTATATGTACGTTTGTTGGCAAAATAATGTCTCTGCTTTTTAATACACTGTCTAGATTTATCATATCTTCTCTTCTAAGGAGCAAACATTCTTTAATTTCATGGGTGCAGTGACCATCCATAGTGATTTTGGAGCCCGAGAAAATGAAGTCTGTCACTGCTTCCATTTTTCCCCCTTCTATTTGCCATGGACCCAACACTGTGTATGAAAGAGCCACATCCCTGCAGGAATCCTGACTGTGACAGTGGCAAAAAGACAAGTTGATTTCAAGTGGGATTTCACAGGGACATCTGTCAGGCTGATTTTGGCTCACTGTAAGCGGGGCTTGACTTTCCAACTGTGGGACTTGTCCCTTAATGGGTGGAAAGAGCTCTCTGTGGCTGGAAGCATCAGCAGGAACTAGAGGACTTCTGTCAGAAGTGCTGTAGCAAAAACAATTAGAGACGCTTTGCCTATGAGACTGGCAAAGCCTTAAAATATTGGTAATTGCCACAGTGCAGAGATTAACACACTCCCATTTCTGGGATTTACATGGTGGAGCCTTCTTGAAGGGGAATCGGGCAAACTATGTTCAATCCCCATCTTATTTTATAAAAGGGGACAGGAAATAAACATGATATGAATATATTGTATGTCAGGGATATTAGTGACAAGAACTCATTAGAAAGACAAGTGGGGATGGACCTAGAGACTGTCATATGAAGTGAACAGAAAGAGAAAAATATTGTATGTTAATGAATGTATATAGAATCTTAAAAAATGGTTTAGATGATCTTATTTGCAAAGCATCGTTGACTCAATGGACATGAGTTTGGGCAAACTCTGTGAAACAGGCAAGCTTTGCATGCTACAGTCTATGGGGTTGCAAAGAGCTGGACACAACTGAGCAACTGAACAAGGGCAAATTTTCAAAGCAGAAATAGAGCCAGACTAAGAGAACAAAGGTGTGGCTACCAAGGGGGAGAGTGGGGAGTGGGGTGAATTAGGAGATTTGGGATTGATGTGTGTACGTTATTGATAGTATGTATAAAAGAGATAACTAATGAGAGCCTACTGTTTAACACAGGGCTCTTTACTCAGTCCTCTGCCGTGACCTAAAAGAAAGAAAGTAAAAGTGAAGTCACTCAGTCGTGTCTGACTCTTTGTGACCCCATGAACTATAGCCTACCAGGCTTCTCCGTCCATGGGATTTTTCCAGGCAAGAAGTACCAGAATGGGTTGCCATTTCCTTCTCCAGGGGATCTTCCCAATCCAGGGATCAAACCCAGGTCTCCCGCATTACAGGCAGATGGTTTACCTTCCGAGCCACCAGGGAATACACAGGAAATCTGCCTACAGCTGATTCACTTTGCTGTGCAGCAGAAAATAACACAACATTGTGAAGCAAATATACTCCCATGAAACTAATGTTTGAAAAGTGTGGAGATGGCCATGCAGTGTGGAGGGTGCCGTTTTAGGTGGGGTGGGCTAGCGCGGCTGTTCTGGAGCAGCTGCTTTTGAGTGGAGGTGACTAGCAGGCCAGGCAGGATTCTGGGAGAAGAATATTCCAAGGAGAGAAGAGGGCAGGAGTGCTGGGGAGGAAAGGGAGGACCTTCCTCAAGAAAGTTCAGGCAGTGAGGGAGAACAGGAGGAGGTGATGTCACAGAGGTGTCAGCGGCCAGGCTGTGTAGGGAATCATTGACAAGGATGAGAAAATTCTACTTTTTCTGAGTGATGTCAGAAGACATTGAACCATTTTTTTTTTTTTTAAGCAAAGAAGAGCCATGATCTCACATATGTTTCCTATTAAACTCTTAAAGACATATTCAGTCTTTGACCTAAAAACTTCACTTTCAAGCATTTGCTTTAAAAAAAAATTATCAGAAAAATATGTCTAAGGATGTATGTCTCTACATGACTGTTCACTAAGAGCTGCTCACCTTTTAGAGCCCTTACTGGATACCAGACATTATTCTAAGCACTGTACATATATGAATTCATTTTGCCAGCATAGCTTTTCCATGAGAGAGATATGGTCTTTCTTTTATAGGTGGGGAAACTGAGGCATAGAGCAATGAAGTGTCTTGCCCAAGACATTGAATGGCAGAGACTGGATTTTAATCCAGGAAGCCTGGCTCCAGAGTCCACACTTTGAATCATTTGGCTGTAAATGAAAATGGTTTCCCTAGTGGCTCGGTGGTAAAGAACCCGCCTGCCAAATGCAGGTAGACCTAGGAGACGCAGGTTTGATCCCTGGGTTGGGAAGACCCCTGGAGAAGGAAATGGAAACCCACTCCAGTATTCTTGCCTAGGAAATTCCATGGACAGAGGAGCCTGGTGGGCTACAGTCTACAGGCTTGCAGAAGAGTTGGCTATGACTGAGCATGCATGCTTCTTATAAATGAAAATAGCTTCACATTATAACACCCAGTGAAAAAAGGCAGGTTCTCCAACTGTGTGTAATACTTTTGTGCAGTTCAGTTCAGTCACTCAGTCGTGTCCGACTCTTTGCGACCCCATGAATCACAGCACGCCAGGCCTCCCTGTCCATCACCACCTCCCGGAGTTCACTCAGACTCACGTCCATTGAGTCAGTGATGCCATCCAGCCATCTCATCCTCTGTCATCCCTTCTTGTCCTGCCCCCAATCCCTCCCAGCATCAGAGTCTTTCCCAATGAGTCAACTCTTCACATGAGGTGGCCAAAGGACTGGAGTTTCAGCTGTAGCATCATTCCTTCCAAAGAAATCCCAGGGCTGATCTCCTTCAGAATGGACTGGTTGGATCTCCTTGCAGTCAAAGGGACTCTCAAGAGTCTTCTCCAACATCACAGTTCAAAAGCATCAATTCTTCAGTGCTCAGCCTTCTTCACAGTCCAACTCTCACATCCATACATGACCACAAGAAAAACCATACCTTGACTAGACAGACCTTTGTTGGCAAAGTAACGTCTCTGCTTTTCAATATGCTATCTAGGTTGGTCATAACTTTCCTTCCAAGGAGTAAGCGTCTTTTAATTTCATGGCTACAGTCAACATCTGCAGTGATTTTAGACCCCCCAAAATAAAGTCTGACACTGTTTCCACTGTTTCCCCATCTATTTCCCATGAAGTGGTGGGACCAGGTGCCATGATCTTCATTTTCTGAATGTTGAGCTTTAAGCCAACTTTTTCACTCTCCACTTTCACTTTCATCAAGAGGCTTTGTAGTTCCTCTTCACTTTCTGCCATAAGGGTGATGTCATCTGCATATCTGAGGTTATTGATATTTCTCCCAGCAATCTTGATTCCAGCTTGTGCTTCTTCCAGTCCAGCGTTTCTCATGATGTACTCTGCATATAAGTTAAATAAACAGGGTGACAATATACAGCCTTGACATACTCCTTTTCCTATTTGGAACCAGTCTGTTTTTCCATGTCCAGTTATATTTATATATATATGGACATCTTTAGAATTATGTACACGTGTAACAAAATGAGGATTCTGAGTATTTCTTCTTTTATTCCCTAAGATTCCCTTTTCCACTAGGGAACATGCCCTGGGCTTCCCAGCCCCCACTTTACCTTGCAGCTCTAAGCAGGGCGGTGGGGAGACGCTGCACAAAGAATGCCCCACTGGTACTCTTGCTCCACTATCCCAGAGGTGGGTCTGTGACCTTGCCCCTGCCCTTGTCCTCCAGGATTTTTTTTATCACTCTGCCTTCCCAGCCTGAGCTGATTCACCCCAGGAAGAGCATCTGGCTGTACCAGGCTGATCAAACTCTCTCTCCCAGAAACTGAAAGTCAGCCTGCAGCCCAGCAGTCACTGGAATTGAGTCACATCCACAGTGGCCCCTGGAGATTCCAAATTGTCTGACTGCTGGGTCTTCTGTATGGATTCCCGCTTCCCTGAAGCCTGGCAACTCGGTGTTTCCTTTGATTCTCTGAGTGATGCCAGCACCCATCTACTAGGTCTGGGGTTTTGTTTATATCAGTGAGGATTGTGGCTGCTGCTACAAACAGAAGACCTTTATCTGATACTGTCTAGAGGGAAGCATAGCAAAATGCTAACAGCGGGTGAGGGAATTTTGCCTGACTTTGCCTTTACAAATGACAAATACTCAAATGTGAGGTGAAAAATGCTTCAGTTGATTTACTGTCTATTTATTCAAAGTGTGACATAAAGTTTCCCGAGTCCCCTCATAGCCAATGGCACCTAGAGCACCCATGGCCCAGGCCTGAGTACAGAGACTAGGGTAGATGGCATGAAAAGATATTGATGGTGATGACATACAAGTCACAGAAATGTCTGACAGTGAGAGGAAAACTTGGAAAGTTTCAGACCAGAAGGTAGAACAGACAGTGGAGGCCGGAAGTGGTGTAGGAAGAGGACTCATGACAACCATATTTCAAAATCCCGGTGTTCCCGTTTGTGCTATGACTGCTGTAATAAACTCTCATGGAACTTTGTGATTTTCTCACCTAAAACACGTTATTAAAACCAATTAGCTTTCATGATTTCTGTTGTTGGTAACACGGTGTACATTACTCATGTTGGAACAACATTTTTCTCCAGGACGACCAGATTCTAAAGGGTTTGCATATCAGCAAAACAGACAGACCTCTAATGTAAATGAGTTACGAATAAAAGAAATGTTAGCCTATGGAAATCAATGAGCAAAAAAATATATTTCAGTCATTCCTAAGCAATGGCCTATCACGGTTAACTGCTTATTTAGTTAGGCCTTCAGCAAAATCCTGAAGTCCATTCATTGCCTTCACCCGCTAAGTTTGCCCAGCTTTCATGAATCAGTTCCACAGTGTGTGAATGCTCACTCCATGTCAGGCGTGGCCCCAGGGAGAGGGGACGCAGACTGTGAAACATTTGGTTTCCACCCCAGAAGCAGCCCAATGGGGCAGGAAGGACATGGCAGGAAAACTTCAATGCATGCCCTAAATTAAAAAAAATAAAGATTCTCTGTTTTTGGCTGTGCGGGGTCTTTGTTGCTACACAGGCTTTTCTCTAGTTGTGGCGAGCAGGGGTGACTCTCTAGTTGCAGTGTGTGGGCTTCTCACTGTGGTGGCTTCTCTTGCTGCAAAGCACAGGTTCTAGGGTGAGTGGGTTTCAGCAGTTGCAGCTCCTGGGCTCTAGAGCACAGGTTCAGTAGTTGTGGTGCACGGGTTTAGTTGCTCTGTGGTATGTGAGATCTTCCCGGATCAGGGATGGAGCCCATGTCCTCTGCGTTGGCAGGCAGACTCTTCACCCTGAGCCAAGAGGGAAGCCCATGCCTTGAAATTTGAACACCCAAACATAGGACACTGTAGCAGTCATAATTATATCTATTTATTTTTAAAATTTTTATTGAAATATAGTTGATTTACAATGCTGTTAGTTTCAGGTGTACAGCAAAGTGAATCAGTTATACACGCGCGCACACACACACACACACACACATATATACACACACATACTTTTTTTCATTCTCTTCCATTACAGATTATTACAAGATACTGAGTATAGTTCCCTGTGCTATACAATAGGTCCTTGTTGGTTATCTGTTTTGCACATAGTAGGATGTATATCTCAATCTCAAGCCCCTAATTTATCCCTCTTCCTTTTTTGTATGACACTGGAACCCTGTACCTAACACTCCACACATTCACAATGATCTTTTGTAGTGATGCTGTTATTGCCTTCCTCATTTTACTGATGAGGAAATTGAGCTCAGAGAGTTAAGTAACTTGCCCAAGATTATAACATTCAAACATGGTGGACTCAGCCTTATACACATGCACAGTGTGTACACACGCGCACACACACACACACATGCACACACACATACGCAGAGGATGTCTTAGAACTCTAGAACTGTGGCTTTAACCACTGCCTGTAATTCTTCCCAATGTACAGCTTGTTAAGAGGACATGAAGTCTGCCTGAAGGTGTGGGAAGTCAGGATCTTCTATGGACTGAGTATTTGTGTCCCCCACAAATTCCTGTGTTGAAGTTCTAACCCCCAGTGGAGTGGTATTTGGAGATGAGACCTTTGGGAGGCCGTTAGGTTGAGATGACATCATGAAGGTGTGGCCATCATGATGGAGTCACGTCCTTTTAGAAGAACCATCAGACAGCTTACTGTGTCTGCATGGTGGTTTAGTCGCTAAGTCGTGTCCAACTCTTTGCGACCTTCCCATGGACTGCAGCCTGCCAGGCTCCTCTGTCCATGGGATTCTCCAGGCAAGAATACTGGAGTGGGTTGCCATTTCCTTCTCCAGGGGATCTTTTCCAGCCAGGAAGGATACAGTAAGAAGGTGGCCCCCTGGCAAGCTCCTCATCAGAACCTGACCATTCTGGCCTCTTGGTTGAGGACTTCTAGCCTCTGGAACCTTGTTCAATTGCCAAGTCTTAGTGTTTTGTTATGGCAGCCTGAGCAGAGTAAAGTAGGATCACTTCCTGGGCAGAGATGCTAGAGCACAGATGTTCCCTCCTGGTCCTGGAGCCCTTACCTGCAGAACTGCCTGTTCTCAAGGATGCACAGGTTTATCGGGGAGTGTCCTTGCCATCATCATGGATAGGGGAGGCCGGGAAGCAGGACTGGCAGAGGAAGAGGCTAGGCTGAGATGTGGTTGCACTGAAGGCGTCAGTTGATCCTCTGCAGAGCTGTTGATGAGGTGAGGGAAAGAGGGGTTCTTTACACCCTGAAGTGGGCCAGTCCTTGGCAGCTGCCCATGGGAAGGACCATGACCTTGATGGAGGTAGCTCCCATGGGCCAGTCCTGGAGGGATATCATCTTGAGTGCTGCATATGTCCCAATGTCAGTCCTAGAGCAGGTGTCAGATGCTTGTTTTTCAAGGTGGCCAGAAGCTGGAGAAATAAGGCTTGTATCTTAGAGGGGGATCTGGGTGGGATGTTCCTATGTCTTCAGATCTAAATATGACCTCAAGTGGTTATCTGTGTGTGCTTTCATGAGTGATAGGAACTCTCGAGTTTTAGAGTAAAATCCAAAGTAATCTCACTGAGTGTTTAAACACTCACAGACACTAGTGCTGATTTTAGTTTCGTATTTTTACCACTGCTGCTTCAACTTCAACTTTCAGGAGGAAAAAGATTGGATTCTCTGCACAGTCTTACATTGGCAGCCTACCACTATCATAGTAAGAACAATCTGTTACTTCCAAAATTCTGGTGAACCTGATCCCTATAAACTCAAGGCAGGATTTTGGGACTTTATCTAATAAGTGGTGAATAAGTGGTGCCAATGTTCATTCATTTTCTACTACTGTACAAGCTACATCTCTGCCTTTTTGCTTTGTGATACTGTGATGTGTCTTCCTGACATTTTGCACGGGAGAAGCCTCCTGTGGCCAACTTTTCTGACATCATTGAAATTCATGTTGTTGATACTCGGAGAGAGTTTTTACAACCTCCTCCTCTGGTTTTTTTTTTTTTTTGGACCACAGTCATTCAAAAAACATCCATCTCTAGCACCGAGAAATGTGATATGCTTATTTTAGATGCGGGATTTGAATTTAAATTCTGGAGCCTACTCTCAATAGAAATGCACTTGAAAAAAAACCACTAAAGAACAAAGTGAAAATCAAAGTTCAATAAACTGATCACCCCATAGCAAGGCTGAAGTTTGAAGCAGTGGCAATACAGAGACAGACATCAGAATATCCAGGGAGGTCCTTCCAAAGGAATGTGCCTGTGTGGGGTCAGCATGGGTCAGAGGAGGCACAGTCTATGCACATTATTTGGCTGAGGAGTCAGGAAGTGGCCTAGAACTCACCTACACTGAGTATCAAGGCTTCCCTGGTGCCTCAGTGGTAAAGAATCCGCCTGCAATGCAGGAGATGCAAGAGACGTGGGTTCCATCCTGGGGTTGAGAAGATCCCTTGAAGGAGGAAATGGCAACCCACTCTAGTATGCTTGCCTGGGAAATCCCATGGACAGAGGAGCCTGGCGGGCTACAGTCCATGGGGTTGCAAGAGTCAGACGGGACTTAGCGACTAAACCACCACCACATTGCATATCAATACACATCCCCTGTTAAGACTTTATTGGATCTTCTCTTGCTAGGGGCATTAGAGTTCAAGTTAACATGTGAGTGTCTTGGTCATCATGGTTCAGAATCTGAAGATGGGAACATTCAGGCTTGTTTCTGATACAGCTGGCCAGACTCACTCTATCAAAACATACAGAGTCTGGAATAGAAAGAAGCACCTCAATCTAATGAATTTAAAGTGAGAAACAGTACTCCCAGGTACATTAGAAAGTATGCTTGACTTTTCCCTGGATGCTCCTCATTACAGGAGAATAGCACTATAAACTAACATTGTTCTCAGTAGTGGGCTGATGTTAGAATCCAGTGTCATGGCCATAACCTTCTTAGGTTTAAACTTAACAAAGAGACTTGAAATCAAGATCTATGTCAGCCATCACTGTTGCTGGTGTCAAAGCCCAAAGACTGGGTCTTGCTATTTAACTCATCTTGTTTAGTCTCCATTCAAAACACCTTTTTTTTTCTAAGTATTTTGCAAAATAGATTACAAAGCACTTAATATAGCTATTGCCTTTTTTTGCTTTCTGAACTGTTGTTCTAAAACTGTGCCAAAAACCAAACAACAAAAAAAGTCATCAAGAAATGCATTCAATCTATAGTATAATGGGTTATGTTTATTGCTTTTTTGCCAGGAGAATAATAAGCCATGTGACCTTGGTACATTAGCTGTAGGAAGAAGTTTATTTGTTTGACATCTCTATATCATTTAAAGTGAAATGATGGCAAAAGAGTCCAAAATGGGCATTTGTGAATCTCTAAACCATAAAAGAAATTATAACATAGTATCCTTACATAATAATTTTACAGTGATAATCATGGTAATTAGTAGAAAGTAATCTTAAAACAGGATAAGTAATGCTGTGTGTGTGTGTGTGTGTGTGTGTGTGTGTGTGTGTGTGTGTGTGTTAGTTGCTCAGTTGTGTCCAGCTCTTTGTGACTCCATGGACTGTGGCCCCTGTCCATGGAATTCTCCAGGCAAGAAAACTGGAGCGGGTTTGCCATGTTCTTCTCCAGGAGATCTTCCTGATCCAGTGTGGTCGAACCTAGGTCTCTTGCATGGCAGGCAAATTCTTCACCACCTGAGCTACTAGGGAAGCCCTATAAGTAATGCTAGCATATAGTTATAGGAATGCTCACAGGGTGATTTTACATGGTGTCTGACACGTGATACTTGGCCATGTGCTAGGCTCAGACGCGGTGCTCACTAAATGCCCTGATGGACTAAGGGAATAAATTAGGAGACTATTGCTTAAGGCCACGCATCAGTCCTACTGGGATTTTCAGTCCAGGATGGGAATGCCTTGGCTTACATCATCCTCTTGGGGTCTGAGGATTTTCTTGGATTTTCACCCCTTCCTGCATCCAGGACTGTGTCAGGGGCTTGGAGTATCTGGGAAGGTAGACACAGTGAACTGCCCTTGGGATGAGGCATCTGACTAACGTGCTGATCTGCCACATAGCTTCCGCCCAAGTGATGCTAGAAATATCACAAGAACAGAAGGGCAAGATCTGCCTGTTGCCAAGTTTATTTTGTATTTTCTGCATGTTAAAAAGGAAAGCCCACGCAACCAAGAGAGCTCATTCTTTTGACAGGAAGTGATTAGGAAGGAAGGGGTTTGTGTCTGGGAATAAAGTTTCTTTAAGTCCTAAGGAGAGCCAAGATGACTGCACATTTTAGCGTCATCCTCAGACCTGGCACAAGAGGCACCTTCTTTGAACTCTAGCTTTAGTGGACCCTGCTCTGGCTCATCATCAGGTACAACCCTCCTCATGGGGCAAGGAGTCCACAGGGTCAAGGCTTGCTTCCACTTACAGTCTTCACTCCCTCCCTTCTACACCACATTATGGGTACAAGGAACCTGGTGTTTCCTGCTCAGACAGTCCCAAGCTCACTTCCCAGGTCTGAATAATATCTCCCTGGGATCCCTCCTCTTCAGGGATTTTGCTGTGTCCTAGTGAGGTAGGAGATAGTGGGCCTCTGGGCTCACACCTGGTATTTGTCAAGTGGAATAAAATTCAAGCTTTGTTCTCACCCAGACACTCCAAGGACAAGCTGCTAAGCTGCTAAGTCACTTCAGTCATGTCTGACTCTGTGCGACCCCATAGACGGCAGCCCACCAGGCTCCCCCATCCCTGGGATTCTCCAGGCAAGAACACTGGAGTGGGTTGCCATTTCCTTCTCCAATGCATGGAAGTGAAAAGTGAAAGTGAAGTCGCTCAGTTGTGTCCTACTCTTAGCGACCCCATGAATTGGTGCCCACCAGGCTCCTCTGTCCATGGGGTTTTCCAGGCAAGAGTACTGGAGGGGGTGCCATTGCCTTCTCCGGACAAAGCTAGTGGTAATAGCAGAGCTCTGCTAGAGCAAAGAGATAAGCTGTCCACTCTTGTGGTCAAGGAATACTTCTCTAACTGCATGTGCTCAGGAAGGCTCCTTGGGGGTCAAAAAGGGACCCCACCCCAGAGTAAGTATGGGAATGCACCCATAGTCCTCTGGGGTGGGATCCATCTTAGGAAAATTTACACGTGCATCTTGGGGAGAGTCTATGGACCAGTCAGGTGTGAAGAAAGAAAGAAGATAACTGGCAAGCAGAACTGTTCTCTACGGGTGATTTAGATCACTTCTCTATTGTGCTCCTTCTCGTTTAGGACAGCCACACTCCTTTCCAGGTGTGTGTCTCTGCCTAGCTTCTGACTAACTGTTCTCCTCATTCAGGATGCCCATACCTTGCTCTCTGGGTGTGGGGTGTGTAGTTCTGTCTTACATCTGTCATAAATAAACATTTTCTGTGTACTCATTTTTGCATCCTGGATCCCTCTGGCTTTCAAAAAGGGGAGAGAACCAGTGTCACTTTGCTTCTTTATTCTAGCCTGTGGTGGTCTGGTTTTCATTCAGGTTACCCAGGTTCAATTCCTGGGCAAGGAACTTAAGATCTGTCTTCAGGACTGCTCACTGATCTCCCTCTACGATCAATAGGATAACAATCTCAGAGAGGGAATGTGTCCTATGACCCTCTGGCAATCCTACCCTCCCACCCTGGCCCATTTCAAACACTGCATAAGTCTTCCCTGATGTACACTTGATGGTCTCTCTCCCTCTCTAAATATCTACAAGTGTTTGCTTATCATTTCCCTCTTGTTATTGAGTCTAATCTCACAGTGGTCACTGCACAACAGGTCAATACATCAAGAGCTGAGGTTTGGGGCAGGCGATGCCAATGTTTCTGGATGTAAGTCCATGTACTGGACACACAGTGAAGGCGAACATTACCAAAACATCAGAGTTTGGAGCAGAGAAAGGTTATTGCAGACCCATGCAAAGAGACAGGTGGCTTTTGCCCAAGAAAAACTCTCGACTCCCTGAAGGCTTTCAGCAAAACATTTTTCAAGGTAAGATGAGGGAAGAGCTGGTTAGTTGTTGCAAACTTTTTGGTGATGTATTCTTTGTTCTAGCAGCTGTCCATGTAGGTCAGGTCACAATGTTCCTGTAAACCTCCACAGAACAAATGTTATTCTCTGTTCTGCACCTTGTTATCTTCTTATGAATGGAAAAGTATTATACCTTTAAAGGTGAGAGCCTTGAGAATGGGCTATCCTGGATATTTCAGGCCATATGCAACATTCTTTTACAAAAGGTGCAGACCCCAGTCTAGGTGAGGTCAGGCTGAGGTCACAGGAATGGGCAGAGTCAGCATGACTAAGCACAGACAAAGAAGCACAAAGGTTAAAGGAAAAAGGAAAAGATCTAACGTGGGGTTAGATTTGTTCTTTCCTATTATAGCAGTTATTCAGAAAGCCAGGCTTCCCTGATAGCTCAGTTGGTAAAGAATCCACCTACAAAGTAGGAGACTCCGGTTCAATTCCTGGGTCAGTAAGATCCACTGGAGAAGAAATAGGCTACCCACTCCAGTATTCTTGGGCTTCCCTTGTGGCTCAGGTGACAAAGAATCTGCCCATAATGCGGAAGACTTGGGTTCGATCCTTGGGTTGGGAAGGTCCCCTGGAGAAGGGAAAGGTTACCCACTCCAGTATTCTGGCCTGGAGAATTCCAGGGACCATATAGTCCAAGAGGTCACAAAGAGTTGGACATGACTGAGCGGCTTTCACTTCATTCATTCACTCATTCAGAAAGCCAGCAGGCTGAGAAGATGGGACTAGTGTCCCAGAGAACCATCTTACCAGAGTTATAATCCAGGCTTCTTTTCTACTCAAAGGGGAAGAGGTGTGGCTGTTTATTACAGACTTCTTGGTGCAGGAATCCTTTGTTCTTGCAGTTGTCCAGTATGTCCACAGGCCATGATGTTCCTTTAAACCTCAAACAAGGCAAATATTATTCTCTGTTCTGCACTTCTTATCTCTATATGAATGGAAAAGTGTTGTACCATTAAAGATCAGAAACTTGAAGAATGGGATACTTTGTATATTTCAGGCTATAGGCAACATTCTTAACTCTTAGCAAAAGCAATAGAGTACAAAAGTTAAAGTAAAAGAAACATATCCAATATGAAGTCAGATTTGTTCTTCCCTAATAACTAAAAGCCCTGGGATTTCTTTGGAAGGAATGAAGCTAAAGCTGAAACTCCAGTACTTTGGCCACCTCATGCGAAGAGTTGACTCATTGGAAAAGACTCTGATGCTGGGAGGGATTGGGGGCAGGAGAAGGGGACGACAGAGGATGAGATAGCTGGATGGCATCACCAACTCGATGGATGTGAGTCTGAGTGAACTCTGGGAGTTGGTGATGGACAGGAAGGCCTGGCGTGCTGCGATTCATGGGGTCGCAAAGAGTCGGACACGACTGAGCTGAACTGAACTGAACTGAATACACTTTCCACATCCTGCCTTGGGTTTTAGCAAACTTTGTTACTTTTATTTTATCACTTCTTAGGTCATAAGGATTTTGTTGTCACAATTCATGTCTAATTCTTTTTAATATCCTCAAAAGAACCTTGATCAAGAACATTGTTAGCTCAAAACAAAAACAAAAACTCCTCTATTTGTTGCAAAAGAGAAGTAACAGCTGAAGAAATAATGAGTTTTGCTCTGGGCTCTTTGTCAAAAGGACAGGTATTTGCACTAATCTGGGCTGAAATGAGAAATCATTTCAGTTTCATCACTTTTATATATATGTTCCAAGGGCTGCTTAGCCTATTTTAGAAAGAATAAAAGAAGAGAAAACCACTAAAAGCATTGTTATTTCAGTGAAAATAGACTTGTGGCTTTCTCAGGTCCACAGAACCACCAGGAGTGTTTATAAGGCAACGACAGTTTCTTGATAAATCTCAGGAAAGGAGAATTGCTGGGAAAGTGTATTTTCACTGTTGTAAACTTAAAGCAGAGAACTGGGCTCACTTTTCCCTAAGCACTCAAAGAGTTTCTGACCTATTTTGAAAACAGTAAGGTGTGAATGCAAAAATTTTATAGATTGGGAAGCTAAATCACCAGGAGACAAAATACATAATTATCAAGCTATTTCCAAAGCCAGAAATCAAATTCAGGCTCCCCGTCTTCCCATGCAATTCACAGACTACTGTCAATAACATGAAACAAATATTGCCTTCAAATTTTTATTAGTTACAGCTCAGCAGAGCCTAATACCTAATGTAGCCAAAATTTAATGTTTTATATCTGTGCTTACACCATAATATAGTCTTTTGTCTAGTGGGGAGCTTTTTAAATCAAAAGATTTTAATTATCTGAGGTTATTTATCTGCATATCTGAGGTTATTGATATGTCTCCCGGCAATCTTGATTCCAGCTTGTGTTTCTTCCAGCCCAGCATTTCTCATGATGTACTCTGCATGTAAGTTAAATAAACACAGTGACAATATACAGCCTTGACGTACTCCTTTTCCTATCTGGAACCAGTCTGTTGTACCATGACCAGTTCTAGCTGTTGCTTCCTGACCTGCATACAGATTTCTCAAGAGGCAGATCAGGTGGTCTGGTATTCCCATCTCTCTCAAAATTTTCCACAGTTTATTGTGATCCACATAGTCAAAGGCTTTGGCATAGTCAATAAAGCAGAAATAGATGTTTTTCTGGAACTCTCTTGCTTTTTCCATGATCCAGCGGATGTTGGCAATTTGATCTCTGGTTTCTCTGCCTTTTCTAAATCCAGCTTGAACATCAGGAAGTTCACGGTTCACATATGACCTAAGTCACGTGTCCAGGGATTCAGAGATGGCAGGGAGGGAAAGGAGGACCAGAACCTTGCCATGTGGTCTTCCATCCTCCAGGAATCTGTCTTGGGCTTCTTTCCATGTGGAATAAGGGATTCATTGATAAGAAAGGACAAGCTCCAACATGCAGGTAACTTTCATTTCTCTGCTATTGAGAGATATGGCTCCTTAGAGGCAACTGACATTTGGGGATATTAGGAGAGTTTGGGAGAAAGAATAGGGGGCCTGGACAAGGAGAATAATAAAGAGGAGGTGCAGAAGGAGAGAAATCAGAAGGATATATG
The DNA here is from genome assembly GCA_935064755.1 of Tragelaphus eurycerus. Classification (NCBI taxonomy): domain Eukaryota; kingdom Metazoa; phylum Chordata; class Mammalia; order Artiodactyla; family Bovidae; genus Tragelaphus; species Tragelaphus eurycerus. Next base: position 25,301,157 of record CAKXYN010000023.1, read on the forward strand.
GGAGGAGACACACCTAGGTCTTGGAAGGCAACTGGAAGACAAGAAGGGAGGAGGGATATTCATCAGGAAAATGAGTTTAGCTTATCCTTTGAGTTTGTCAGCTGGCTCATTGACTTTGGCTAAACAATCTTTTATTGAAATAGGATTTGAGTCAGAATTACCTTTGAAGTCCTCTGCATGATGTCAAGCTCACTCACTCGCCACATGAGAGGCCAGTGAATCTGAGAGATGAGGTGTTGAGGCAAGGAATATAACTATTCAGAAACACAGCTGACTGAGAAGATGGCAGACTAACATCTCAAAATAACTATCTCGTCGATCTGGATGCCAGGTTCATTTATGGATCAGAGATGGGGGAGGTGAGGAAACGAAGTAAAAAGACCATTTAATTTTTGCAAATATCTCCTAGAATGGCAAGCCTCAGGCCAGGGAGTATATTAGTTTCTTCTTTATTATAGTCATTCACAGGTGGGCAGGGTCAGATTATCTCCCTGTGAGCTAACAAAGTCACTTTAGTTTAAGGGTTGGGAGTGAGGGGGCAGGATTCTCTGAGACAAGCCATTATGTATGATTATAATAATAAAAGTGGCCAAAAAAAAGGGTTAAAGTAAAAGAAACAGATCTAGCATGGAAGAGTCATAACAGACTCTTCCCTGTTACAAGCATACCTCTCAAAATACCATTTGGCTTTCACATACCATTTGGCTTGTGAAATCTTATGGCATTTCTTTCCTGTGGCACCTCTTAAATGAACAGTTTTGTTCAAATCAAATCTTCCCAAGCTGATCATTGAAGACCCCCAATCAAAAAGAAGGCCCAGGTGTGCCCTCATCATGTAACAGAGAGCAACAAACCTTACTCCATGTTGGATGTATTCTGTTGGCTCTAACCTCTGTGCTCTGTTGCCTGAATTTAGTCATGCTAGTTCTGCACCTTTGGTAAAAGAATATATTTCTCAAGATATTTTCCCATTCTCAAGACTCTGACCTTTAAACGTATAACACTTTCCCATTCATATAGAGATAAAAAGTTGCAGAACAGTGAATAACATTTGTCTTGTTGGAGATTTATAGGACATTATGACCAGACCTACATGGACAGCTGCAAAAACAAAGGATCCTGGCACCAAGAAGTTTGTGACAACCACCCACACCACCTCCTCCTTTAGAATAAAAGAAGCCTGACTTCTAAATCAGGTAAGATGGTTCTTTGAGACACTACTCTACCATCTTGTCAATCTACTATCTTTCTGAATAAAGTTGCTATTCTTTGTCCAAATAACTCATCTCTCAATTTAGTGGCCTATTGTCCAGCAGCAGTGTGAACTTGGACTCAGTAACGATTAGAGGTTTTTGGTTGGGAAAGCTATGTGTGCTCATTTGCTCAGTTGTGTCTGACTCTTTACAATCCCATAGACTCCAGTTTGCCAGGCTCCTCTGTCCATGGAATTCTCCAGGCAAGAATACAAAAGTGGGTTTCTATTTCCTTCTCCAGGGGATCTTCCTGACCCAGGAATCAAAACCCACAGCTGCCGTGTCTCTTTCTTTGGCAGGCAGATTCTTTACCACTAGCGCCATGGGAAGCCCATGTGAGCTGAGGGTGTGCTAACTAGAAATGGGCCTCTTCTGAGAACGGTTTGAAGTGTGTAGTTGCCTTTTCTGGTTGATTCTGAGTTGGAAGCAGGGACATAAAATAGGGAAGCTGTCAGTCTTGGATAAAGTACTGATTGTCTGGGCCTGTTGCTACAGGTTGTGGGTCTGAGTTCTATTGTCACGTGTGGGGCAGGCACTGTCCATTTGTGTATTCAGTCTCTTACAGTTATGTACAGAACTCTGAATATCATTTTACTTTTCTCCTTATGCTGTTGAGGTACATTTTCAGGGTCATGATTAAAATGATGAATGCAATGATAAGCTTATTTACTTCACATAGATAACAATGTACGTAAAACATTTCAGCTAAAAGTTTGTTCATTTAAAAAAATTAATAAAACAAAACCTCACCCTGGTCAGAATGGCCATAATTAAAAAGTCTACAAATATTAGTAATAAATGCTGGAGAGGATGTGGAGAAAAAAGAACCCCTCTACATTGTTGATGGGACTATAAATTGCTGAAGCCACTGTGGAAAACAGTATGAAGGCTCCTCAAAAAACTAAAAATAGAGTTGTCATGTGATCCAATGATCCCACTTCTGGGCATATATCCAGAAAAGACAGAAACTCTAACTCAAAAAGATACATGCACCCCAATGTTCATAGCAGTACTATTTACAATAGCCAAGACATGGAAGCATTCGAAATGTCTGAAGAAAATCAGAGAAAGCCAAATATTATATGATGTCACTTATATATAGAATCTTAAAAAATTGTATAAATGAGCTTATTTGCAAAACAGACTCAGACATTGAAAACAAATTTATGGTTACCAAAGGGAAAAAAGGGGGAGAGATAAATTGGAACTATGGGATTCACAGATACACACTATATAAAATAGATAAACAACAAGGTCTTATTATATTGCAAAGGGAACTAATTATTCAATATCTTATAATAACCTATAATGGAAAGAAATCTGAAAAAGAATATATATATATACCCATAACTGAATTACTTTGCTGTACATTTAAATTAACACAGCATTGTACATCAATTCTACTGTACATCTGAAATTAACACAGCATTGTACATCAATTCTATCTCAATAATTTTTTTTTTAATTAAGAGAAAAAAATAATGCAATAAAAGAAACCCAAGGGACTTCACTGGCAGTCCAGTGATTAGGACTCAGTGCTTCTACCGCATGGGGCCCAGGGTTCAATCCCTGGTCAGGGAACTAAGATCCTATGTGCCACATGGTGCTTCCAAAAAGTAAAAAAAGAAAGGAGGAAAAGCAACCAAAACAAATATTTAGCCAGAAAATAATGATCTCAAAGAAGTTCTTAAAGGAAAACCCATTTTTATCTCCCTAAAATATCCTAGGACATCTTCTCTTCAATGTCATGGTCATTTCTCCTTGAGGCTCTTTTACAATGAGTAAGTAGTTTTACCAGGTGTGAACTACCTCTTCACAGAGAGGAGGGTGACTTATTTTAGATGTCTGCACCCCTGACAAATGTTGTACTATGTGACTAAGAAGCAAGAAAACCTAGAAGGCTCAAACTAGAAGAAACCTTTGGAGCATTCACTGCTTCCCTGTGGCCAGTAAATGGAATTTTTAAATTGCGTGAGATCTTAGTATCATCAATATTGTGGCTGACAGCATGTAGCCTCTTTAGCTCATCCCCAGAAAAAGCCTGCCCACTGGAGTGAGAATGCAAAGAGGAAGTTGCTGCTCCACTTCATTTGTTACCTTCAGTGATCTCTGCCCTCCTTCCTCCACCTAGTGCCAAAGTCTTTCATACACACCTCCTCTAACACCTCCATTTTCATTTAAATTTCTCGAGGATAATGCAAATCAAGCTTTTTTTCCTCCCCTGAGTTTGACATTGAAAAAAATCCTACATCTTATCTGGTTCAGAGCCTACGATGACTTGACTACTAGATTTAGATTTAGGTTTCAAAGTCTTTGAATTATTCAGAACCCTTTGCATCTTAAAAAAAAAAAAAAAAAAAGACTTCTCCCGTGAAAGTGCATTTTGAGCCCTAAGCAAGCACAAGGCATGATTAGTTTTGGAATCACTTGAATTTTATATTTGACTTGGAAAGATGCTTCTTACCAAAGAAATATGGGGGTTTGAAACCCAAGGAAAGCAATGTGGTCTTTATATCGTTTTCACAGATGATTATACACCTTCAAAAATTCCTAACCATGTGTAACTGGAAACATACTTGCCTCTTTACCAGAGAGGCCCAGCAGTTACTGTGCTCAGCTGCAGGTTTTAGGACCTCTATGTCTTATGCTGAAGGCATGTAGCTTCTAATGTGGTTGCATGTGTACAATAAAAAGCTTATCACTGTAGGCAATTCAATATAATGGTAGACAGAGAAATAAGAGCAGGAAGATCCCCTGGAGGAACCATGGCAACCCACTCCAATAATCTGACCTGGAGAATCCCATGGACACAGGAGCCTGGCAGGCTACAGTCCATGGGGTCACAAAGAGTCGGACACGATTGAGCAACACACAGACGCAGTAAAAAAAGTTAGAAACTCCCACTTAATTTTTGCATGATGTAGTATGATCACCAGTATTGGCTTTAAAATGCTGCAGCAAAGAAAATGGGAGATAAGAGATAGGAAAAGATTGTCAAACTGTTGATTATTGTTGAGTAATTAACTGTTCATTATATGATTTCTTCTACTTTTGTATGTGTTTAAAATTTTTCACAATGAAGATTAAAGCAAATCCTTTCACACTGGCAAGGGAGAGTGTGGATACAATACACTAACAACACACTGGACAAAATTAGAAAGGACTTCCGGCCTTGAAGAAGGATGGAGACTGTCTCTTTTGACTAGGGAGTCAAATGCCTGGCTCTTTTCGGCATTGAAGTCGGGAGAATCTGTCTTGTCTGTTACCCTCTATGGTCATCTGAGATGAATCAGCTAGAAGACAACCCTCTTGGGAGCAGTGTTTTGAAATGACTCACTTTGTGTTGACATGGGTTCAGAGTCCAGACATTGCTTTAGGGTGACAGGGAGCAAAACATGTGACACCAGAAGTTGCCACTTTGCCTTGTGGATTATTCTGGGCAAAGTCAAAGTCCTATAGACTCAAGAAGAGGTTTTCACTTCCTTCTTATGCTATGCTATGCTAAGTCACTTCAGTCGTGTCCGACTCCGTGTGACCCCATAGACGGCAGCCCACCAGGCTTCCCCGTCCCTGGGATTCTCTAGGCAAGAACACTGGAGTGGGTTGCCATTTCCTTCTCCAATGCATGAAAGTGAAAAGAGAAAGTGAAGTCGCTCATGTCTGAGTCTTAGTGACCCCATGGACTGCAGCCTACCAGGCTCCTCCGTCCGTGGGATTTTCCAGGCAAGAGTACTGCAGTGGGGTGCCATTGCCTTCTCCGTACTTCCTTCTTACCTGCCTTTAAAATAATTTAGATGAAGGGCCTGTAACAGCAGAGAGCTTATACCAAAGTAACTTTTTATATCAGAGAAATTTCTCTTCACTGCCTGGCAAACATGTGTCTACCAAACACTGGCTCTTATCTTCCTGGGTTTTATCTTCCTTTCATTTGAGACCCCAGACCTGTACCCCTTCTCCTTTGCTCAGCTGAAGCTCATGGTGTATAAGCGTCAATTACCTGGCCTCCAGGAGACTTTGGTGTTTCTGGGAATTAAGTATGCATGAAATTAAATTTGTTTTTCTCCTATTAATCTGTATTTTTTTACAATTAATTTTTATTGGAGTGTAGTTGCTTTACAAAGTTGTATTGTTTTTGCTGTACATCAAAGTGAATTAGTCACAAGTATACATATATTCCCTCTTTGTCACCACAGAGCACCGAGTTCCTGAGCTAGACAGTTGTTGTTCAGTTGCTAAGTTGTGTCTGACTCTTTGCAACCCATGGACTGCTGTACACCAGGCTTGCCTGTCCTTCAGTGTCTCCAAGAGTTTGCCCAAACTCATGTCCATTGAATCATTGATGCCATCCAACCATCTAATCCTATATCACCTCCTTCTCCTACTACACTTAGTCTTTCTCAGCATCAGGGTCTTTTCCAATGAGTCAGATCTCATCAGGTGGCCAATTTCATTGGAGCTTTGGGATCAGTCCTTCCAATGCATATTCAGAGTTGATTTCCTTTATGATTGACTGGTTTGATCTCCTTGTAGTCTAAGGGACTCCCAAGAGTCTTCTCCAGCACCACAGTTCAAAAGCATTAATTCTTTGGCGCTCAGCCTTCTTTATGGTCCAACTCTCATATCCCTACATGACTTCTAGAAAAATCATAGGTTCTCATTAGTTATCTATTTTATACATAGTATCAATAATGTATATGTGTTATCGGGATTGATACCCTTTCCCCCCTTGCTGTCCATATATTTGTTCTCTGTGTCTGTCTTATGTCAATTTAATTATTAGATCCACCAAAGAACCTAGAAGAAGGGGAAGGAAAAGTTTTTTTTTTCCTCTATAAGAGCTTTAGAAAACCCATAAGAGTGGTGGCCAGGCTTGGGATCTCTTGGGCAGTATGCTTCCATTAAAAAATTAAGTATGTTTTTGGCTGGATGGCATCACTGACTCGATGGATGTGAGTCTGAGTGATCTCCGGGAGTTGGTGATGGACAGGGAGGCCTGGCGTGCTGCGGTTCATGGGGTCGCAAAGAGTCGGACACGACTGAGCGACTGATCTGATCTGATGTTTTAATCTGCTTCTGCTGTTGCACTCCACAAGCTGGTAATAAGGTATAATATCTTGTTAGGTGGCTCTTTGTCTCTGAGTCTACAGTCCAGCCCAGGAAGAGTTCACTGGCTTCTCTCTCAAACTCTGCCTCAGGAAGTTCATTCAAAAGAACGGCCTAAAGGGAGAAGGCACATTTAAACTGCTTCTTGTCATATTTCCCCATTTGTCCCCAAATGTTTTACATGTCCTCTTCTCTCCTCAGTGTGAAGGGAGAAGTTTTCTGTGATAACCCAGTATTGCTATGAAAATGATGTCATCTGAACCTACAGCAGGTGTGGTAGGTGACGTGGTTGATTTATATTCTTACGCACGCTCCCAGTCTCGCGGTCTGATAACAAACATTAGGAACCACAGCAGTCTGTGACCCACTCTATGGAACTCTGCTGTGGTGTGTCCCTTCGTTTGCTGTAGCATGCTCCTCCTCCTCATTGGCAGGCAGGTTCTTTACCACTAGCACCACCTGGGAAGCCTTGCTCCTCATTCTGATTTTGGCTAATTGTTTCCACTTAGTGTCTTTTAACTTCTTTCTTTAGTATTTCCTATATCCTGGAAGTTGAGTGGAAAGCAGCATTCTGCAATAGAAATGTAATGAGAGCCCCAAAGGAGAATCACATTTGTGATTCTAAATTTCCTAGTGGCTGCATTAAATAGGTGAAAAGAAAAAGGCGAAGTTCATTTTAATAATATATTTTAGTTAACTGAATAGACCCCAAGTAGAATCACTTAAACATGCAATCAGTATAATAATCATTGATGAACTATTTTACTTTTTATTTTTATTCTATACTTTAACTCCAGTGTGTATTTTTTTTAAGTGGGGTATAATTGTTTACAATATTGTGATAGTTTCTGCTGTACAGTGAAGGGAATCAGGTGTATGTATACATATACCCTCTCCCTCTTGGACCTCCCTCCTCACGCTGACCCCCACCCCCACCCCTCTAGGTCACCACAGAGCACCAAGCTGGGCTCCCTGTGCTATGCAGCAGCCTCTTACTAGCTATCTATTTTACACGTGGTAGTACATATATGCGGGGAAGGCAATGGCACCCCACCCCAGTACTCTTGCCTGGAAAATCCCATGGACGGAGGAGCCTGGTAGGCTCCAGTCCATGGGGTTGCTAAGAGTCAGACACGACTGAGCGACTTCACTTTCACTTTTCACTTTCATGCATCGGAGAAAGAAATGGCAACCCACTCCAGTGTTCTTGCCTGGAGAATCCCAGGGACGGGGGAGCCTGGTGGGCTGCCGTCTATGGGGTCACACAGAGTCGGACACGACTGAAGCGACTTAGCATAGCATAGTATATATATGTCAATGCTACCCTCCCTATTCACTCCCCTTTGCCCTCATCCCCATGTCTGCATGTCTCTTCTCACGTCTGCATCTCTGTGCCTGCCCTGAAAATAGGTTCCTCTGTACCATTTTTCTGAATTCTGTGTATTTTATACTTATACATCTCACTTTGGATGGGTCACACCTGAGAGCTCAGTGGATATGTGTAGCTGAAAGCTGCCCCCCTAGGCAGTGCAGGACTAAGATCTGATTGCCTTCAGCGTGAACATTTTCAGAAACAATCATCCAGAGCTGGTTCTGGACTTCTCACATCACATCAGATGGTGTAGAACATCAGCTTCGTCACTGTCTAAGTTAATAGAAAGTAACTGTGAAAGAAAGCTGAGCGCCGAAGAATTGATGCTTTTGAACTGTGGTGTTGGAGAAGACTCTTGAGAGTCCCTTGGACTGCAAGGAGATCTAACCAGTCCATTCTGAAGGAGATCAGTGCTGAGATTTCTTTGGAAGGAATGATGCTAAAGCTGAAACTCCAGTACTTTGGTCACCTCATGCGAAGAGTTGACTCATTGGAAAAGACTCTGATGCTGGGAAGGATTGGGGGCAGGAGGAGAAGGGGACGACAGAGGATGAGATGGCCGGATGGCATCACTGACTTGATGGACGTGCTTCTGAGTGAACTCCAGGAGTTGGTGATGAACAGGGAGGCCTGGCGTGCTGTGATTCATGGGGTTGCAAAGAGTCGGACACGACTGAGCAACTGAACTGAACTGAACTGAACACTTTCTTTACTTGTGAAAGAACTGCTTCCTTTCTAACTAACCTTTTAGATAAGATAGAATCCTATGTGCCACCTAGATATACACGGTTAGGAAAATAATTGTTTCCAACAGTCCGGTGGAGAAAGAGCAGAAATCCAAGAGGACTGTCTTAGATGATGCAGATTGCTCTCCAGACATTAGTACGTTTGAGGAACTTTAAAGTATGATGACGCGAGATAGAGGAGTTCAAACATTCACATCCCATGATTGTCTCATTATAGGTGTCTGTTGTATACACTTAATGTAGAATAATGGGCTTCTATGCAGCAGGCAATCACTAGCCTAGCATGTTACCAAGGTACAAAGTTCCAGCCAGAACAGACGCTAATTCTGTTCGACTTATATTGTAAAGACTGTAGCACGTTCCTCATGATCTGTATAAGAGAAAACACAAAACTTGTAATCTAATAGCTTGAAAGATTCTTCCAATAAAAGTAATGGACAAAATTGCATATTACCCATTTAAAAGTTTTTTAAAAAAACATTTATTTTTGGCTGTGCTGAGTCTTCCCTGCTGTGGGGGCTATTCTCTAGTTGTGGTGCTTGGGCCTCTTACTGCAGTGGCTTCTCTGGTTGAGGAGCATGGGCTCTAGGGAACTCGGGCTTCCATAGTTGTGACACAGTGGCTCAGTAGTTGCGTCTCATGGACTCCAGAGCACAGGCTCAGGAGCTGTGGCTCACGGACTTAGTTGCTTTGCAGCATGTGGGATCTTTCTATATCAGAGGTTGAACCTGTGTCTCCTGCATTAGTAGGCAGATTCTTTACCCGTGAGCCACCAGGGGAGCCCGCATACTGCCTTTTAAAATATATTTGACTCTTTTTTTTCAATGTATACATTCATCATTTAATGGTAAAATAAGCAGTTGGAAGGAAAGTTATGACCAACCTAGACAGCATATTCAAAAGCAGAGACATTACTTTGCCAACAAAGGTCAGTCTAGTCAAGGCCATGGTTTTTCCAGTAGTCATGTATGGATGTGAGAGTTGGACTGTAAAGAAAGCTGAGCACCGAAGAATTGATGCTTTTGAACTGTGGTGTTGGAGAAGACTCTTGAGAGTGCCTTGGACTGCAAGGAGATCTAACCAGTCCATTCTAAAGGAGATCCATCCTGGGTGTTCTTTGGAAGGAATGATGCTACAGCTGAAACTCCAGTCCTTTGGCCACCTCATGCGAAGAGTTGACTCATTGGAAAAGACTCTGATGCTGGGAGGGATTGGGGGCAGGAGGAGAAGGGGACGACAGAGGATGAGATGGCTGGATGGCATCACTGACTCAATGGACGTGAATCTGAGTGAACTCCAGGAGTTGGTGATGGACAGGGAGGCCTGGTGTGCTGCAATTCATGGGGTCGCAAAGAGTCGGGCACAACTGAGCGACTGAACTGAACTGAACTAAAGCAGTTTCATAGCAGCTTTATTGGTGAATTCTGTATTAGACATTTATCACAGGGCCAGACCAGAGGTAACTGAGTTCCTGCATAGTACTGCTTCCCGGTAGATCTGATAAGGGACTGAATGGTACAGAGCCCTTCCCATTTCTTGAACCTGTCCCGACCTGGGTTGGCTTATCGGGCTCCATCAAGGCTGCCTTTCTTCTGGGTGTCCATGCCCCTGGGTGGGATGTACAGAACATCTTCAGGGCCTCTGACTGGCTATTCCTCTGCAAAGGTAGGAAGGAAGGTGAAGAAGAAGCACTTGGAAAGGGAGATATTAGGGCTTCCCTGATGGCTCAGTTGGTGAAGAATCCGCCTGCAATGCAGAAGACCCCAGTTCAATTCCTGGGTGAGGAAGATCCCTTGGAGAAGGGATAGGCTACCCACTCCAGTATTCTGGCCTGGAGAATTCCATGAACTATATAGTCCATGCAGTCGCAAAAAGTAGGACATGATTGAACAAGTTGCACTTCAACACAACTTCAGTGCTCAGGTAGGCACCAGCTTGCTACATCATTTCTCCTGAACCTCTAGGGATCAGGCCATACTTGGGGGTTCTGAAAAAGATAACCATACATTCTCTTAACAAAATCAATGCATTTATTGGACTTACATAGGTCCCCTCTCTCAAACAGTCCAGCCATCACAATGCATCAGTTCTGGGCTTCCCTGATGGCACAGATGGTAAAGAATCTGTGCCTGCAGTGTGGGAGATCCAGGTTTGATCCCTGGGTCAGGAAGATTCCCTGGAGGAGGAAGTGCCACCTCACTCCAGTGTTCTTTCCTGGGAAATCCTGTGGATGGAGTAACCTGGTGGGCTACAGTCCATGGAGTAGCAAGGAGTCAGACACGACTGAGCACACAGCACACGCTGTCTTTTCAACTAGTTGAGCTCTCTAGGGGCAGCTGAGAATTTTACCCAGAGCCTTTGTGTTCTGGCTTTGTTGAGTTCCCTATTTATAAAGTGGGAATTGAAACAGCCTTGTTAAAACATTTCGCATTCCTCAGCTACGATCACATACCTGATCATAAAATATGATCCCGTGTTTTTGAGAGTCCAAGGTCATAAATCACCGTGGATGGGATGAGGGAGTGAAGGCTAGGCTGGGATGAGTGTGTGACTTAGGTTTACGTCTTTTGCCGTAAAGCCTTACAGGGCTTTCCCTCCAGATCATTTTTCTTCTTCCTAGCATAGAGCAGCTGCTGCTAAGGCAATTGAAAATCAGTTGGAACCAAAAAGAAAAACGTAGATGGGGTTTTCATCATCCTATATCGTAAACGAGCTTATGACCATATGAACATTGCTCTGAGCAATTGGGGAGGCCATTTATCTGTCCTCTAAATTAGCAGAATGCTTTTCCTAGAGGGGATAAAATGCCTTGTATGTACAACCTGGCTTTATGTTACAGAACAGAGGGGATAGAATTGCCCTAGGATAGGAACAGAACAAGCATGTCCCTCTTTTTTTTTTTTTTTCTGTTGAGGTTAGTAACATGAAGCACACAGAGAGGCAATGGGGTGCAGTGGAAGAGCAAAGACTTGATCCAAAAGGCCCAGCTGACCCTCCACTCAGTCTGTGTAGCTGGGTGACACTGGGTGTGCATAACCCTCAATGAATGATAGTTCCATCCTCTGTAAAAATGAGGGTAAAGAGACCCTTTTTTTGTATTATTAATATTTTATAATAAAAATGTGAGGAGGATTCAGTGAAATAAGGTACTACTTCATCTCTCTCTACTCAATACCCTTTCAATGCACCTGCTCATCAATGTCTGGTTTGAGGTCAGTCCAAAAATCTGATCTCTCACTGCCTCCACCTCACTGAGGAGACCCCCTAGAAGACTTGAAAACTCATATTTTGGTGCCTCTCTCAGTTTATGCTTTCGTACTCTTCAACCAAAGCTGGAACCTTTGATCTGCCTGGCCAATGGGTTTTCTAATCCATTGTCTCCTTTATCTGTTCATGCTGCTTTTAATCTAATTTTTTTCAAGCTCACTCTGCTATGACTGAATCTCAACTCTCAGCAAATGGTTTTGACTCTTACTATATTGAGGGCTTCCCTAGTGGCTCAGATGGTAAAGACTTCACCTGCAATGTGGGAGACCTGGGTTTGATCCCTGGGTTGGGAAGATCCCCTGGAGGAGGGCATGGCAACCCACCAGTGTTCTTGCCTGGAGAATTCCCATGGACAGAGGAGCCTGGTGGGCTATAGTCCATGGGGTAGCAAAGAGTCAGACGTGACTGAAGCAGCTTAGCACAAATACTGAGGAAGAAGAGAAAAGGGGAAGGGAGCAGTATAATGTGGATTTTTTATAGCCCTCTGCTTAAGCTTAAGCTTCTCTTGTGGCTCAGCTGGTAAAGAATACACCTGTAATACAGGAGACCTGGGTTCTATCCCTGGGTTGAGAAGATCCCCTGGAGAAGGGAAAGGCTACCCATTCCAGTGTTCTGCCCAAGAATTCCATGGCCTACAGTCCATGGGGTCAGAAAGAGTTGGACACGACTGAGCAACTTTCCCTAAACTTAAACTTAGCAACATTTCTATACATCCTTCCACCACTGTGAGATGACTCCCCACAACCCCTTCAAGCTTAATCCTCCTTTTTTTGTTCTGAATCCCATCCACTTTCACTTCCTTAATACTTAGTCCATTAATAATCCACTCTCTTCATTCTATGTTATGATTTCCCTTTTTATGGCATCTTTGTTGTGACACTCAATTGCATTTGATTTTTCCCTCATAACAAAGCAACCCTCCCTAGATCAGTGTTCTAGGTGAATGTAACTGGCAGGCCAAGTTCTTCCCTTCCCTTCACCATCAAGCTTATCAGAAGAATCCTATTTCTTGCTTTACTTTAAATTAACTCTTCAACCCACTGTCATCTGATGGCTGAGCTACAGTCTGTATGGAAGCAATTCTTGTCAAGATCATCTAAGACACTTCCAAGTCTTTACTTTGTTAAACTTCTTTGAAACATGTGTCTTCATAAGCAGCCCCTCCTGTTTAAAGCACTCTCTCCCTCAGTGTTCGAGATTTCATTATCCTCTTTGAAGTTCCCTGTTTAAAAGTTTTAAATTATTCTGTATTACTTTACTGATCTATTCAAGGCCCTTCATAATCTTGCCTCTGCTTCATTTTCTGGGTTAAAAAGTTTTTAGTCCCTTATCCTAAAATTCTGTGATTCAGAAAAACTGAATGATGGAAAACCCTGTAAATGCATCAGATGGACTGGCACATACTTTGATATTTGCATCTTTCTTCCAGGAACATCTTTCCCTTTTCCCTCTTGAGTTCATCTCACTAACTCTTACTCACTCACCAGATGTCAACTTCTACTGGAACTCTTCCAAGAAGTCTTCACTGGCCCCTTCTCTCTCATCCTCACTGACTAGCTGCCCCCCACGTGGCCTCTTAATAGCGTGTGCTATAAATTTGGTGTTCAATAATGGCTCAGTGGGTAAAGAATCTGCATTAAATGCAGAAGGCTCAGGAGATGTAGGTTCCATCCCTGAATCGGGAAGATCTGGAGAAGAGAATGGCTACCCACCTCCAGTATTCTTGCCTAGAGAATCCTATGGAGAGAGGAGCCTGGCAGGCTACAGTCCATTATGTTGCGGAGTTAGACATGACTGAAGTGACTGAGCACAATAGCTCTTGTTATTATTATTGCTGTTATTGTTATTATTACTATTATCATCATACCTAGACCTACAGCTTAAGGGTTTTGAATTTCAAGTACAGTATTATTTTCATAACAGACCATATCATTGCTATGCTTACCTATCCTCTTCTCATGAAAAGCCTTAGTTGCTATGAATGATAATTATCGGCCTTACAAGGTCCTCAATTATGTAGACTTTTAAAATCCCCCAGGTCCTGAGCATCAATCTTAGTTCTACAGGGAGAGCATGAAGACACTGCTTTTGCAGTATGAACACTGATCAGAATGAGGTAATATCCACCTTAATTGTTGCTCCTTGGAGACCGAGGATGTGTGTTGTGCTGGTCCTAACAGTAGCGTTGGTGTCATAATCTAGGGAGACCCCACGAGTGGAGGAAACTCCTCTCAATGACTACAAGGAAGGCTATTTGTAGGGAAAGAAGAAAACAAAACCTAAGTTAGAGACCACCCAAATAGAACCTACAAACTACTGGGATTGCTCTGGCTTCTTCTAAGACTTAATATTCATAAAAAATAAAGGATTCAACAAATTTGTGCTGTGTGTTGGCTCCCATATTCAGGTGTCCTTGATTTCAATAGGATTATTTTTTCTGTTTTTAAGGTCAAATGCTTGTAGATTCTAATTTTTACCTAAAAAGTGTATCCTTTGCTTGTGAGAAGAATGGAAAACTCTTCCTTTGATTAATGCCGCATAATATTCTTTTCAAGTTGGCAGAACTGTAAATATTCAAATGAGAGAAGTCATTGTGCCTTGGTGCCATGCACGCCCTTTGTTCTGGATAATGAGCACAAATATAAAAGCCTAATTATCACTGCTATTTTACACTCTGTAAGAGTGTTGACAGTGTGTAAGGCACCTTATAGACTGTAGGAAAAATACAGTCTCTGACCTGAATAGAGATGTATAGTCCGCAAAAAGAATTGATTTTTAACTGATCACCAGTACATCCTTGTATTAGCTAAACTTATCTTAAGGAATAATTCTTGGCATTATTTTTACTATTATTAGTAACAAGGAATAAATAAAATAGCTCGTATGATGTCAGGTTCAGTTCAGTTCAGTCGCTCAGTCGTGTCCGACTCCTTGCAACCCCATGAATTGCAGCACACCAGGCCTCCCTGTCCATCACCAACTCCCAGAGTTCACCCAACTCATGTGCATCGAGTTGGTGATGCCATCCAGCCATTTCATCCTCGGATGTCCCCTTCTCCTCCTTCCCCCAATCCCTTCCAGCATCAGAGTCTTTTCCAATGAGTCAACTCTTCGCATGAGGTGGCCAAATTATTGGAGTTTCAGCTTTAGCATCAATCCTTTAAATGAACACCCAGGACTGATCTCCTTTAGGATGGAATGGTTGGATCTCCTTGCAGTCCAAAGGATTCTCAAGAGTCTTCTCCAACTCCACAGTTCAAAGGCATCAATTCTTCAGTGCTCAGCCTTCTTCACAGTCCAACTCTCACATCCATACATGACCACAGGAAAAACTGTAGCCTTGACTAGACGGACCTTTGTTGGCAAAGTAATGTCTCTGCTTTTGAACATAGATAGCTATGTTGGTCATAATTTCCTTCCAAGGAGTAAGCGTCTTTTAATTTCATGGCTGCAATCACCATCTGCAGTGATTTTGGAGCCCAAAAAATAAAGTCTGACACTGTTTCTTCTGTTTCCCTATCTATTTCCCATGAAATGATGGGACCAGATGCCATGATCTTCGTTTTCTGAATGTTGAGCTTTAAGCCAACTTTTTTACTCTCCACTTTCACTTTCATCAAGAGGCTTTGTAGTTCCTCTTCACTTTCTGCCATAAGGGTGATGTCATCTGCATATCTGAGGTTATTGATATTTCTCCTGGCAATCTTGATTCCAGCTTGTGCTTCTTCCAGCCCAGCATTTCTCATGATGTATTCTGCATCTAAGTTAAATAAGCAGGGTGACAATATACAGCCTTGACGTACTCCTTTTCCTATTTGGAACCAGTCTGTTATTCCATGTCCAGTTCTAACTGTTGCTTCCTGACCTGCATACAGGTTTCTCAAGAGACAGGTCAGGTGGTCTGGTATTCCCATTTCTTGAAGAATTTTCCACAGTGTATTGTGATCCACATATTCAAAGCTTTAGCATAGTCAATAAAGCAGAAATAGATGCTTTTCTGGAACTCTTGCTTTTTCAATAATTTAGCGGATGTTGGCAATTTGATCTCTGGTTCCTCTGCCTTTGCTAAAACCAGCTTGAACATCTGGAAATTCACGGTTCACATACTGCTGAAGCAAAATTGCTTGGAGAATTTTGAGCGTTACTTTACTAGCGTGTGAGATGAGTGCAATTGTGCAGTAGTTTGAGCATTCTTTGGCATTGCCTTTCTTTGGGATTGGAATGAAAACTGACCTTTTCCAGTCCTGTGGCCACTGCTGAGTTTTCCAAATTTGTTGGCATATTGAGTGTAGCACTTTCACAGCATCATCTTTTAGGATTTGAAATAGCCCAACTGAAATTCCATCCTTTCCACTAGCTTTGTTCATAGTGATGCTTCCTAAGGCCCACTTGACTTCACATTCCAGGATATCTGGCTTTTGGTGGGTGATCACACCATCATGATTATCTGGGTCATGAAGCTCTTTTTTGTACAGTTCTTCTGTGTATTCTTGCCACCTCTTATTAATATCTTCTGCTTCTGTTAGGTCCATACCATTTCTGTCCTTTATCGAGCCCATCTTTGCATGAAATGTTCCTTTGGTATTTCTACTTTTCTTGACAAGATCTCTAGTCTTTCCCATTCTGTTGTTTTCCTCTATTTCTTTGCATTGATCGCTGAGGAAGGCTTTCTTATCTCTCCTTGCTATTCTTTGAAACTCTGCATTCAGATACTTATATCTTTCCTTTTCGCTTCTCTTTTTTTCACAGCTATTTGTAAGGCCTCCTCAGACAGCCATTTTGCTTTTTTGCATTTCTTTTCCATGGGGATGGTCTTGATCCCTGTTTCCTGTACAATGGCATGAACCTCCATCCATAGTTCATCAGGCACTCTATCAGATCTAGTCCCTTAAATCTATTTCTCACTTCCACTGCATAATCATAAGGGATTTGATTTAGGTCATACCTGAATGGTCTAGTGGTTTTTCCTACTATCTTCAGTTTAAGTCTGAATTTGGCAATAAGGAGTTCATGATCTGAGCCACAGTCAGCTCCCAGTCTTGTTTTTGCTGACTGTATAGAGCTTCTCCATCTCTGGCTGAAAAGAATAGAATCAATCTGATTTTGGTATTGACCATCTGGTGATGTCCATGTGTACAGTCTTCTTTTGTGTTGTTGGAAGACGCTGTGCTATGACCAGAGCATTCTCTTGGCAAAACTCTATTAGTCTTTGCCCTGCTTCATTCCGTATTCCAAGGCCAAATTTGCCTGTTACCCCAGGTGTTTCTTGACTTCCTACTTTTGCATTCCAGTCCCCTTTAATGAAAAGGACATCTTTTTTGGGTGTTAGTTCTAAAAGGTCTTGTAGGTCTTCATAGAACCGTTCACCTTCAGCTTCATCAGCGTTACTGGTTGGGGCATAGACTTGGATTACTGTGATATAGAATGGTTTGCCTTGGAAATGAACAGAGATCATTCTGATGTTTTTGAGATTGCATCCAAGTACTGCATTTCAGACTCTTTTGTTGACCATGATGGCTACTCCATTTCTTCTGAGGTTAGGTTAGTCTTCTAAGGTTAGATTTCAGGTTAGTTGTAAGTGTTAAAATATTTAAAAACATAGGCACTGTTTGTAAAGCACATTTTAATCATTTATTTTGTACATAGATCTTGGTGATTGATTTGATGTTGGAAAATACGGTGTTTTCAACTGCTGCCAAAGTAGTGTTCCATCTGTCTCCATAGATGCACTGTCATGTCTGATCCTTTCCTAGGTTCTAGTGTTGCAGAAATAACTGGGTTGGTCTCTGTCTACCTCCTATCATAAGATATGCAAGATATCCATGTATAATAACAGGACCGTGGGTAAGGTTAAAAGAAGCTCTGACTTTGCATGAGCAGGTGTCAGAGAATAGGTAGTCATAGTGAAACAAGTGACTTAGGATGAAAAGCAATCCACTAGTCAGATAGCCAAAAAGTGGGTGGAGACTAGATCATGAAGAACATCCTTAAGTTGCTTAATCATGTATTGTTCAAATAGGGGAACTTTTGATTTTGAAAGAGTTATTTAATAATGATGCTGGGGCACTTCTCTGGTGGTCCAGTGGATAAGAATCCACCTACAAGTGCAGGGAACATAGGTTTGATCCCTGGTCAAGGAAGATCCCACATGCCAGGAGGCAGCTAAGCCCGTGTGCCACAACTATTGAGCCTGTGCTGTAAAAAGCTACAACTGCTGAAGCTCACCCACTATAGAGCCCATGCTCTGAAGCAAGAGAAGCCACTACAATGAGAACCTGAGCACTGCAACAACAGCATAGCCCCTACTCACAGCAACTAGAGAAAGCCCATGCAGCAGTGAAAACCCAGCATAGCCAAAACTAAATAAATAAATAACGGATGTTGGAACAATGGTCAACACTGAACAAACAGGGTGAGATGGTCACCCTCCTTCTATACCAGGCTCACATGATGGAGAATTGCTGAATGATTTTAAGATTGGACAGTGATATATACATACTTTCATTTTTAAAGGTCATTTTTGGTGGCAGTGTGGCAGATAATGAGGAAGGGAGAGACTGTGGAGGCAGAGAGATCCCATAATTGACTAAGGCAGTCAGTTCCCTAGATGAAAGTTGCTAAGGGACTCATCTGAGGCAGGGACTACAAGAAAACAGAAGAAGCAATAAATTTGAAAACTGCTTAGAAATCAGAATGTTGGTATGGACTGGTGACTAGTTTTGCATATCAAGAGGAGAAAAGAGTTTAACCACAGTGTTTCTGGATTGGGTGACTGGCTGATGGTGACCAAATGAAAGAAAGATCATAGGAAGATCTGTAGGTATTGGTGGAGGGAAAGCAAAAGATCAGTGCTGGCCATGTGATAGAAATGTCTCGTGGCTGATGGGGAAGATGGACAGGTGTTCAAAGTCACGGCTCTGGAGGAACACGCAGAGCTATTGTAATTACAAAACGACTTGGCTTCAGTAGGATGTTTCTCACTGTCTGTACTTGCTGGAATTCCTGGAAAGGTCTCTTTAGCTTTTCAAGATTAATTCTTTTAATGTTATTGTGTCTTCTAGAAATACAACTGTAATAATGCTTTCTATTGCATTCTTGTTTTGTAGCAAATGTTTTCTCTATCTCTTTGGAGAGTATATCTTTGGCTGTTTTCACATTCTTTGGTTGTTTTCTATTTCAAAACATTTTGCACAAATTGTTTCCCAAATATTCACCTATGAATTTGTGGGATTGTGGCAGCCAGACATTGAATAATGCCAGTTAGAAACAGGATGCTCTGCTGTGCACATCCCACAATCCAGCCTATTGTTTCATCTGTCATTGTCACTGAGGCACATTTAGGAATATTGTAAAGAAACAATCCAGCTAGAAGCACTACGATAAGCTCAAACAGATAGTCATTCATCTACTGTTCAAGAAGTTATTAAGACCCTACTATATCTCTTGGCTGAAAAATCCCATGGATGGAAAAGGCTGGTAGGCTGCAGTCCATGGGATCGCTAAGGCATGGCTGAGCGACTTCACTTTCACTTTTCACTTTCATGCATTGGAGAAGGAAATGGCAACCCACTCCAGTGTTCTTGCCCGGAGAATCCCAGGGACAGGGGAGCCTGGTGGACTGCTGTCTCTGGGGTTGCACAGAGTCGGACACGACTAAAGCGACGTAGCAGCAGCAGCAGCATATCCTAGGTGCTTTTAAAGGTGGGAAGGCTCAGTAAGCAGATGGTCCCCCAAGCCTAAATGTAACTGCAGTTACTGTATTCATTTTGATTGGGCTGATGAAAGGTTGTCCTGTATGACTCTGAGTTTCCACCTCTGACTTCACTGTGAACCCATTTTTCCATTTTTTCCTAGGTCACAGCCCTCTCCACTGTGAGTAGTATAAAGGTTGATTAGTGGACAGAACCTTTAAGTATGAAATAATTTAATTATGTCTCTTTTTAGAACAGATTTTCTTTCTCACTTTCCCACCCAGATTGAATATTTGGAAATATAAGCAGTTGATACAGAAATCTGAAGCTATTATATTGAGAACTTAGCCCATTTATATTTTCGTACTCAAATATACCAACTTATGATTCCAAATCTATTTTTTCCAAGTTCCTAACTTTCCAGAGCTTGTACCAGTCATCTTTCCATAAGGTTGATAGCAGGATATGTCAGTTTTATTTTTAAAAATTATGTTCTATAACTTTTATTGATTGTTTTTATAGTTTTTATAGTTAGAAATACACTGAGGGAAAATGTTTTAATTAGATAATTCTACTTTTATGTGTCTTTAGTAGTGTACTATAATATAAAAGCAAAATATAAAGCATTATTAAATATTTATAATACTTTTTAATTTCACCTACGTTATAAATTTAAAGTGTGAGTTGGATATTTTTAAATTGGGTTGTTTAATAAATGTAAGCATCTTGGAACATAATATTGATTTTTGAGCTATTGAAACTCAAACCGAGTATGATTTGAAAATAAACTGAAAAAATAGTTTAAAAAAAGTATTAATTTTGTAAGAAATTTGATTATGACAGTATCCCACTTAGATTTTTTCAGTGACTCCCAGTGCCTTTAGGATAAAATCTAACCTCTTCTGCATGTCATATAGGGTCATTCACGATGTGTCGTGGACCTGTCTCTCCAGCTTGTTTCATCATCACCTTCTCTTACACATCCTTCTGTCTGGTCATATGCCTGTCTTTACTTGCATTATCCACAAATGATCCTTTTATCTCTAATTCCGTGTTATACTTTTATTCTTTGTGCCTTCTTCCTAGTTCACTTTTACCTGCTTCTTTCCCTAGGTAATTTCTTACCTGTCCTTCAAGATTCCTCCTAAGTATCACTTCCTCTGAGAAACATTCTTGGTTTCCCAAACTGAGTTAAAGGACCCTCCTCCATGCCCTGATAGCTGTCTGTGTATTTCTACTCCAGCACCTCCCATGCTCTATACTAAACATGTGAAATGAATCTGTCTCCTTATAGTAGAAACTTCCTTGAGGCTAGAAACCATATTTTCATCTTTCTATTCCCAGCAGCTCACTCAATCCCAGGCACATGATAATTGTTCAATCAGTGTTTGCTGAGTGAATAAGTGAGTGGATGGGTGAGTGGATGAGTGAAGGGATGCACAAGTTCCTGGTGCCATCCCATTCCCCAGCATTCCCCTGCTCCATCCTTCCCTGAGCTTTCTTCCCAAGGCCATGAACACGGCACCCGCTCTGTCCCCCCAAAGCCACACTCTTACTCAAGGGCAGAGCAGCTCTGGGCTCCTATGACCATTTTTTCCATGCACTTGTCTCTGGACTATAAAATATTATCTTAGGATTTCATTCTCCAGGGCTGCTGCTAAGTCACTTCAGTCGTGTCCGACTCTGTGTGACCCCATAGATGGCAGCCCAAAAGGCTCCCCTGTCCCTGGGATTCTCCAGGCAAGAACACTGGAGTGGGTTGCCTTTTCCTTCTCCAATGTATGACAGTGAAAAATGAAAGTGGAGTCACTCAGTTGTGTCCGACTCTTAGCTACTCCATGGACTGCAGCCTACCTGGCTCCTCCGCCCATGGGATTTTCCAGGCAAGAGTACTGGAGTGGGTTGCCATTGCCTTCTCCATCTCCAGGGCTAGCCACACACAAAGAATCTCCATGAGTAATATTTTCACACTTCCAGAGTTAGGTATTTTCAATCAGTCAACCAACCCAGAAACCGAAAAAAATGCACCTTGTTTATGTCTCAGCTCTGCCAGGTTCCCCTATACAGCCCTGGAAAAATAGACATGTCCCTGTCACATGTGGATGGTATTCCACTTGTTTTTTTACATAGGATCTACATTATTTCATTTTACTTCAGTTTTTCCTCACCGCACTCCCATTAGGTACATTGGGCAAATTCCAGTTTTCTGTATGTTAAAGATGGAAGAAATAAGGCTGCAGGCAGGAAGGAACATACAATGATTGCTGATACATAGCAGCTGACCCATAAACCCATGCCTTTGACTCTAGAATCGCTGACTCATCATTAAACCAAACTAATGAACGTCTTCCCGCATCCCAGTGTGGTCCAGTCATCCTTACAGGGCAAAGTTTAAGAGATGCTTGCATCCTTTGGCATCCACCTCCCACCAGCTCACCTTTCTCTAAGTCCTTCATAGAAGAAAATTCTTTATTTCATCACCATGTTCCAAACCAAGAAGAAAAAAGGGAGTTCCAGTTCTGATATGAATTTCTGCATTGTTTTCAGGTAATAGTAGAGGTAGGCAACCTCCATCACCAGACATCTGCTAAGGCTTTCACAGTCATAGATGACTTTGTCACCGACCCAGCTTGCTGACAGTTGCATCTCCCAACAGGTGAAGGAGACAACTAAGACCTGGTGACTTGGAGCATACTTTTGATCCCAAGAAGGAACTGACTTGAGAAGGAGAAAGATAAGATGGAAACTTGAGGACTGCCCTGGTGGTCCAGTGGTTAAGAATCCGCCTGCCTAGGAAGCGGACATGGGTTAGATCACTGATCTGGGGAGATCCTGCATGCAACAGGGCCACTAAGCCCCATACCACAACTATTGTAGCCTGTGCTCCATAACAAGAGGAGGCACTGCAATGAGAAGCCCATGCAGTACAGTGAAGAGTAGCCTCCGCTCTCTGCAACTAGAGAAAAAGACCAGCACAAGCAATAATAATAATAAATAAATAAAAATTTTAAAAAGATGAAAACCTGAGGAAACATAGCCATTATCTTAGAGCAGTGAGGCTCCATCTTTAGGAGGTAAGAAGAGGCAGTTTGGGAGAAGGCACATTGCTGATTTCACCTCCCAGGGATCCCTGGGGTCTGAAGTGATGTCTCAGATTCTGCAACACCAAGCACACCAGGATGGTGATCAGAAGGGTCCACTTTGACTTTGAGTATGTAGTATAAGAGGGCTTCCCAGGTGGCTTAGTGGTAAAGAATCCACCTGCATTGCACGAGCCCCAAGACACTCAGGTTAGATCCCTGGGTTGAGAAGATCCGCTGGAGAAGGAAATGACAACCCACTCCAGTATTCTTGCCTGGAAAATTCCATGGACAGAGGAGGAGCCTGGCGGGCTACAGTCCATGGGGTTGCAAAAGAATTGGACATGACTGAGCAACTGAACACATGTAGTAGAAAAGTCACTTGCTAGAGTCTGGGAAGGAGTGTAAAGAAGATGATATTTGGGGTTGGCTCTCTTGGGCTCATCAACCTCAGTTACTAGCTGTTATTCTTTAGTCGCTAAGCTGTGCTGCCTTGGAAATCATCCTTAACCCATAAGGGTTCTCTTTCTTCATCAAAGACTTTTTGAGAAATAGCCCCAGGATACTTAATCTTCCCACCTCATGGGATCATTTAGAGCCTCTAATTCTATTTTCAAAGGAGCTTTATAAAATGTGAAACTCAGCAAAATGATAGCAGGCATTCTGTTGCTCTGTATTTTGGTTTGGCTTCACAACAACCCTATGTGATAGGTTTTTCAAAGTTTCAAAGGCTCCTTGAATTTATGCCACAAAATTCCTGAGGGAGGAGAGACCTAAAGAAGGTTATCTTTCAGAAATGAAATTCTGCTTGTGTCACTGTTTTTGACTTCAACAAGAAAGAAAGCCCCAGGTCCTAAAGAATCTATCTGGCCTGGTGAAGCCAGGGAGTTCCCCAAGGAACACACTTTTTAAAATCATATGTATAATAGGAAAAAGGAAGCAAAATAACCCAAGACAGAACTTTCAAAAATTATGTCAGGAAGAATCTGTAGCAAAACAGTTAAGGTTTGCAAAGAAGTCCAGTAACAACCACAAAGGGCAATTTTATTCATGTTCATTGTATTTCTTTTTTACGATTACATAGAAATGTACTTCAAACCCTCATTTATTATCTTGCAGTTTCCATGGGTTAGGGTCTTTGCACAGCCTAGCTGGATCCTGCATTCAGGGTCTCACAAAGCTGCAATCAACATGTTGTCTGGGTTGTGAACTAATGTGAGGCTGGGGTTCTCTTTGAAACTCATGTGGTTGTTGGCAGAGTCCACTTCCTTACAGCCATGGACCCCATGATGACTTGCTTGTTCAGGGCCAGTGAGAGAAAGAGAGAGAGAGGAAGGAGAGAGAGAGAGTCTGCTATTTGAACCTCTGAGCTTAAGGAAGACCCTCTTATAAACCTTCTCATAAAGGACTCCATGGATTAGGTCACACCCTTCCTGGGTAATCTTTCTTTTGATTAACTCAAAGTCAGCTGAAGGGACCTTAATTACATCTGAAAAGTCCCTTATGTTATGCCACAAGAGGTAACACATCACACGAGCAGCACCCCATCATTTCTGGCATATTCTATTGGTTAGAAGTGGGTCACGATTCCCACTGACTCTCAGAAGACAGGATTCCACAAGGATGTGACATACTGAGGGGTCACCCAGGATGTGTTTGCCACGTGGGGAGACAGAGACCTGGTTCTGTTCAGAGAACATTTACCAAGCACACAGGATGCCCCAGGTACAGTGTTGGACCCCAGACAAGAAGGTCACTTTCCCTGTCCGCTTCTAGGAGGCTTACAGCCTAGTGCCGGGGATAGGCCAGAGGTTTGGAGCCAATGAAGAGAAACAGAAATCTTTCTTATTTTATTTCTCTCCTTACGGAAACAACATGAAGGGCAAAGATCTTCAAACTGAAATGGGGCAGATGTGGAGGGGACCAGTGGAGAACCCAGGTGGGTGAAGAAACATCACAGCAGCTCTCACTTAACTATTTTGGATGCATCCGTGATTGTTTGCCTGACTAATATCACTGATGTTAGAAGAAAACTAATAAATAAGCGTGCTGAAGTGATGTCAGAAATCTCTGAGCAATCAAGGGGAGAAGGGCTAGAACATGACATGGGAAAATATTCTAATGAAAATGGATGTAGTATTTAATGTTTGGAAGGACTCAATGAATAGACATCAGGCGCCCAGCTCTCTAATTTTCTTGGGGGCCTGGAAATAACTGGAGCTTCTGTCTCAGACCAGCTTTGCAGACCTGGACAGCTGTGTAAGTGTTGATCCCATTGTCTCAAACCCCAGGGAGATGCAAACAGCACATGGAAGCAGGGGCTTCTACTCTTTACTGTTCAAAGCACAGAGCACAATCCAGAATGAAGTCAGGTTCCAAAAAATCCGACTCCCTTAGTTCTAATGAAGTGGATGAACCTAGAGCCTGTTATAGAGAGTGAACTAAGTCAGAAAGAGAAAAACAAATATCATATATTAACACATATATACGGATAGAAAAGTAATACTGACGAACCCATTTGCAGGGAGGGAATGGAGGCTCAGATATGGAGATGGACTTGTGGATACAGTGGGGGCAGAGGAAATGGGACTAACGGAGAAAGTAGCATTGACATAGATACACTGCTGCTGCTGCTGCTGCTAAGTCACATCAGTCACGTCCGACTCTGTGCGACCCCATAGACGGCAGCCCACCAGGCTCCCCCGTCCCTGGGATTCTCCAGGCAAGAACACTGGAGTGGGTTGCCATTTCCTTCTCCAGTGCATGAAGATGGAAAGTGAAAGTGAAGTCGCTCAGTCGTGTCCGACTCTTAGCGACCCCATGGACTGCAGCCCACCAGGCTCCTCCATCCATGGGATTTTCCGGGCAAGAGTACTGGAGTGGGTTGCCAGTGCCTTCTCTGATAGAATTGCCTTCTACCATGTGTAAAACAGGTAGCTGGAGAGAAGTTGCTATAGAGCACAGGGAGCCCAGCCTGGTGCTCTGCGATGACCTGGAGGAGTGGGAAGCGGGGAGAGGAGGAAGGCATGCTTAATCGCTCAGTTGTGTCCAACTCTTTGCAACCCCGTGGATTGTAGCCCACCAGACTCCTCTGTCCATGGACTTCTCCAGGCAAGAATACTGGAATGCATTGTCATTCCCTTCTCTAGGGCGTCTTCCCAACCTAGGGATCAACCCCAAGTCTCTTGCATTGCAGGCATATTCTTGCCCATCAGAGCTACCCAGGAAGCCCCTCAAGAGGGAGGGGGTATGTATAATTATGGCTAATTTACATTGTTGTATGGCAGAAACCAACACAACATTGTAAAGAATTTTCCCCCACTTCAAAATAATTTAAAAAAATCTGACTCACTTTATTGAAGCTTATCCTAATAAGGAATGCACTTTTCTTCTTTCTCACCTCTTCCTTCCCCCTAGTTTTGATGCTACAAAAGATAAAGGTGGGGAAGGGAGGGAGGGAAAAGAAAGACCTAAAAATCCAAGGAGCTACTGTCCAGAACAAGTCTCTGGACCCGATCTATGCACCCCACCCCCACCCGCTTCCCGTCCTTCTAAGTGAGGGGCATATTCAGCTCCTAGGATGCAAGCTTAGCTTTCCCCAAGAATAACCTAGCGAAGCACAGGATAATTCCTCAAAGGCCAAGGGCCTAAAATATCCACGGCGTGTTCTTCTGTCTCTGTTCCTCAAGCAATCAGAGATCATTCTCAGCATCAGGAAGAGCGTTGGCTCTGTCACTGCTTTGCTGGCAATACAAGTGTTCACAGCTGTGTCCGTCCTCACGTGGCCTCTGCAAGTATGCTCCAAACTTCCTGCCTGGCAGACAGCTCCGCCCCATTGCTCTAGAGACTGTTCCAGGGGGTGAAGTCTGAAGCAACATGTGCTGTGAGTGTCCTTGTCTGGGATGATTTTTTTCCTCATGTAGTCTCACTGAGTCAAGTCCCTTTGGCCTTAAAACAGAAGATACTTCCCTTAGAAGTGGGGGCCAGCAGCGAAACTGTGTTAAGCCGGGTTTTGCCCTCCTGGAATTCAGAATATCCAGGTTCCATCCCAAGCTGTGCATCCCCTTCCCCATCAAAAACCATCATTTCAAGTTAAAAAAAAAAAAAAACAGAAAAAGATCATGTTGCAAATTCCTCTTCCTCTGGATGGGTGCTATTCCTTAGAAGGCAGAGGAGAGCTCAGATAAAGTCTGAACTCTTTAGCATAGCACGCAGGACCCTGAGGGTTAAACCTTGTTCTCTCCCAGCCTCATTTTCAGTTACCTCCTCCAACAGAGCTGGAGCTGCTCTGGACTCACTGTTGACTCCAGTGGATTCTGTGCTTTTAGGTTGGTGGAGGAGTTCTGATTTTCTTGGGGGGGACCAGCTTTCCCAGGTGATGCTAGTGGTAAGGAACTCACCTGCCAATGCAGGAGATGGGGATTCCATCCCTGGGTTGGGAAGATCCCCTGGAGTAGGAAATGGCAACCCACTCCAGTATTCTTGCCTGGAAAATTCCATGGACAGAGAAGCCTGGCGGGCTACAGTCCATGGCGTCGCAAAGAGTTGGACACTACTTGAGCACAGAGGGACCATTTTTCACTATCTGCCATTTCTGCGCTTCTATTCTTATCTCCAAACTGACTTGGCCTTTTCCATGATTGGTGACCCCTTCCCTTCTCAACTCCCCAGGACCTCAGGCATGTTATCCTCCAGCATTTATGTTGCACTGCAAGAACTTACTTTACTGTGTCTTTTCCACTCTATTTAAACGCAATGAGAAATGGAATCATGTACTATTTTTAGACCCCAATCTTGCAGCATGGTGCCTTTATAGAACAATAAATATTTGTTATTTGATGAATGATGTTGACCCTGTTTAAAAAGACACAATGGGGGTGGGGATATGGGAGATGGAAAGTCTACAATCTTAGCACAAGATATTGTCTTTTATAATATAGCTACAATAAAGTAAGGGCTTCCCGAGTAGCTCAGTGGTAAAGAGTCCACCTGCCAATGTGGGAGATGTGGGCTCGATTCCTGGCTCAGGAAGATCCCCTGGAAAAGGAAATGGCAACCTGCGCCAGTATTCTTGGCTGGGAAATCGCATGGACAGAGGAGCCTGGTGGACTACAATCCATAGGGTCGCAAAGAGTTGGTCACAATTTCAGTTCAGTTCAGTCGCTCAGTCGTGTATGACTCTTTGTGACCCCATGAACCACGGATGCCAAGCCTCCTTGTCCATCACCAATTCCTGGAGGTTACCCAAACTCATGTCCATTGAGTGACTAAATAACAACAATCTGTCTATGGATGGATGAATGAATGAACAAAAGATGGAAGGGTGGAAGATCAAGTGGAGGAGGAAGTGGTGAAAAATGATACCAGTTTTGTTGCTCTTGGAGTTAATTTCTCTCTCCCATTTATAATAACACTGTATACTTGCATCTGTCATTCACATCTTTTCACAGCTACTCCATAGTAATGAGATTTTCTTAGAGGCCATAAAGCAGTTCTAATCTGCAGTTTCATTAGGCATTCAACTTCCGCCATAAAACTTAATGACAAGGCAGATGAACATGGAGATGATTTTGTAAGAAGAAAGCGCATTGGCCCATACATCGTAATTGCAAGGCTACTGTACAGCACAAGCAATTCAGACAAGCCAGCTGCTCCCAAAGAAACAAGGCTGCCTTCCTGGCAGCCTTCATCAGCGAAATTATGCTCAGAATTGTCTTTCAATGCACACTTGATTTTGATTGGGATATTCTGAATATACCATGTGGTAAAATCACATGCCCTGAGTACCCTATCTTTGCAAAAGCACTGTGCTGCTTGATTAGACCAATTATATATCTCCTTTTCCAACCACAAACTTGTCCCCATTTCACAGATGGAGAAACTGAGGCAAAGTTAGATTAAGTCATATGACAAGTTGGCACCATAACTAGGATTATATCTAAGTAGCTCAGTTGCTCAGTCATGTTCAACTCTTTGAGACCCCATGGACTCTGCCTGCCAGGCTCCTCTGTCCATGGAATTCTCCAGGCAGGAATGCTGGAGTGAGTTGCCATTCCCTTCTCCAGGGGATCTTCCTGACCCAGGGATTGAACCTGGGTCCCCTGCATGGCAGGCGGATTCTTTACCATCTGAGTCACCAGAGAAGCCCATAACTAGGGTTACATCTGATAAAAGAAGTGTGTGTTTATGTTAAGCTGCTAATTAAATTTATACACAGGGGTAATAGTTCTTATAGCAGGTACTCACATAAACTGGCAGAAGGATGAATAGGTGCAATCTTTCTGAAAAGTCCCTTGTCAATGTCTATTGAGAGCAAGGAAAGTGTTCCTATACACTGACAGTGTAATTAGACTCTGGGAATTCATAGCAAGGTAAGAATCTGGAATGTGCTGAAGGATTCAGGCACAGAGTTAATAGGGATGTTGGATGGACAGTAAGTTCTCTACACTGTTCTCCGTAGTCTGTGGTCCTCCCGTATGAGAGAGGTTGGATTCTCCCCATCATACAGATAAAGTTTCTGAGGCTTAAGAAGAGATGAAGTAATAAAAGTAAGAAGATGAGTAAGTCCTTGGCCACCTGGCTCATAGTTAGAATTGGAGTTCAATATTATTTATTGTAGAAAATTTAGAAATTGTATAAATCCCCCAATTAAGAATAAATGCTCCCAATTAAGAATAAATGCTAGGGTTATACATGATAGAAAAATTACACATTAAATAATTTTAGTGGTGTTTATTTGTGATTTATATCTAAAACAAAAGATCAATCATTGGATGTGTGTTTTCAGATGCATATGTGAATCTGGAGCTTAAGCATGAGTTCAGAATTAAAGATCAAATACGTAGGAGCCATCAAAATGGTATATGCATCCTGAGGCATTGAACACAGTGAATCAGAGAGTGAGAGAGATAAAGAAGAGGTTAGGAACTTCAGTGTAAGGAAGCCAGGGGGATGATAGAAACCAGAAAGAGTCAGGGAAGTTGCAGCTATGGAGGTGAGAGGTCAGAGTGGAGTCCAGGAAGTCAGGCAAAGAAAATATTTCAAGGAGGAGTGTGTGACCAACCGGTCAAATGTTGTTCAGAAGTTCAGTAAAATATGGATTAAGTCTTGAACTTGGTGATATAAAGGTCTGGTTCACTGAGAATGTTGATTACAAAACCTGCTTGCAGTGATTTGGGGAAGAAAGACAGGCTGAAAAATTGGAGAAAACAAATTTAAATGACTCTCTGAGTTTTGTTATAAGGGGGCACTGGGTGGAAGGTAATGATAAGTCAAATATGAGTTTTTGTCCACTTGTTTTTTTAAATGAACGTTCATTAATGGGATTGCTGTAGGGAGGCATTTATATTTTTAGAAAGAGAGGTTAATTGCAATAGTGATGTCCTTGAGTAGGTGAAAAGAGATGGGCATAGCCTAGGGGCTGACCTTAGATTGATTGGGCCCTGGACAGTTAACCTATATAACCGAAGGAAAGGCACCCATATGCTTGGTAAATTTTATTATGGAAAAAGGGTATCTATTTCTTGTGATTGTTTCTCTTTCCTTCTGAGAAAAATAAGAAATGAGGTTGTCAGCTTAGCATCTGGAGAGGGAAGTGGTGCTGTAGATTTTCGCTCAGTCTTGTTCAGCTCTTTGGGACCCCATGGACTGTAGCCTACCAGGCTCCTCTGTCCATAGAATTTTCCAGGCAAGGGTACTGGAGTGGGTTGCCATTCCCTTCTCCAGGGGATCTTCCTGACCCAGGGATCAAACCCCGGTCTCCCGTATTACAGGCAGACACTTTACCATCTGAGCCACCAGGGAAGCCCAGTAGATTTGGGAAGAGGTATTAAATAGGTGTTTTGGAGAGTAGCAGTGTAACAGTGGCTTTCCTTGTGTCTGAAATGCAGGAGACCTGGGTTCGATCCCTGAGTTGGGAAGATCCCCTGGAGAAGGGAAATGCTGGAAATACTCCAGTATTCTGGCCTGGAGGATTCCATGAACCGTATAGTCCATGGGCTCCAAGAATTGGACACAACTAAGCAACTTTCACTTTCACTTTCAATGTACATTGACAGTTGAAGAACAGATACAATGACCAGGCACCGTGTTGTCCTTGTTCAGTCACTCAGTCGTGTCTGACTCTTTGTGACCTCATGGACTGCAACACACCAAGTTTCCCTGTCCTTCACTATATCCCGGAGTTTGCTTAAATTCATGTCCATTGAGTTGATGATGCAGTCCAACTGTCTCATCCTCTGTCGCCCCCTTCTCCTACCCTCAATCTTTCCCAGATTATCAGGGTCTTTTCCAATGAGTTGGCTGGTTCACATCAGGTGGCCAAAGTATCAACTTCAACATCAGTCCTTCCAATGAATATTCAGAGTTGATTTCCTTTAGGATTGACTGGTTTGATCTCCTTGCTATCCAAGGGACTCTCAAGAGTCTACTCCAGAACCACTGTTTGAAAGCATAATTTTTTTTGGCACTCAGCCTTCTTTATAGCTCAGTTGGTGAAGAATCCACCTGTAATGCAGGAGACCCTAGTTTGATTCCTGGGTCAGGATTATCTGCTAGAGAAGGGATAGGCTACCCACTCCAGTATTCTTGAGCTTCCCTTGTGGCTCAGCTGGTAAAGAATCCTCCTGCAATGCAGGAGACCTGGGTTTGATCCCTGGGTTGGGAAGATCCCCTGGAGAAGGGAAAGGCTACCCACTCCAGGATTCTGGCCTGGAGAATTCCATGGACTGTATAGTCCATGGGGTCACAAAGAATTGGACATGACTGAGCGACTTTCACTTCACTTCTTTATTACAGTATATGGGGTCTCCTTGGTCAGTACGGAGGGATGGAGGGTTAGGACTTATTCGCCCAAGCCTCCAAGGAGATGGTATTTTCTTTCCACAGAACAAAGAGGGGGAAATGGTCTAGATGTGACTATGAACCCAAACCCTGGGTACCCAGTACCACGTGGGATAGGGCAGGAAAAAAATAGCCCCAGTTTGAAAGTGATACAGAAAAGTCAAGTCTGCAGATGTGAATGTAGGCTGAGTTAAAGCAGAAGATTTGGAGAAGATCCAGAGAAGAGGAGGAGGAGGTGGAGGGATTTGGTGATGTTAGACTAGGAGTTCCAGAAGTAACTGGAAAGAGTTTCATATTGGCTGGGAAAGTGTCCAGAAGTGAGGACTGGTCATCTTGCCTCCCAGGGCATGTGCTGGGATGTCCTGAGGCTTTCTCAAGAAAGGTATTATTCTGTTTGTAGTCCATTTCCTGAGCTGGATTGGTTTTAGTGAGTTGGAGAGTGTATATGGGGAATGGAGTGATAATTTCACTAGAATTGTATGAGGCATTAGAACACCTCCTTACTATTGCTTTTGCCAGTGTCTAGATGAAGAAAGGGTCGTACATGGATAAAGGAAATACTTAGGAGATCATTAGTGATTCTTTTATAATAGAAGAAATAAAAATTGAATAAGAATGAATCATGTAAAGTGCAAATAAGAACAGTTTCTTTTAGATGTGATATTGTGCTGATAATACATGGTTCTTATTTCATTATTTTTTTCTACAATGAGTATGGATGTATTTAGAATATGTAAAATCATTTCTCAATTTTTCTGTGTATAATTGTATACCCATTTATTGTTCTTCTGATTATGGAACTCATATACAAGGCTGTAAAAAAGTAATATAGACAAAAACAAAGCAGAATGAAAGGGAATAGACTGAGTATCATAAAAGGGAGTAAAGGGTTAAAAATATTCCATTGTATGGATATGCAGTGATTTGTTTATTCATTTCCTGAAAGACATTTGAATTGTTTCCAGTTTGGGGCTATTATAAGTGAAACTGAATAGTCATTTTAAGATCCTTGTGTGGACATATGTTTTTATTACTATGGCTAAGCAAGAGTGGAATATCTGGGTCATTTGGTAGGAGTACATTTAACTTTTTAGAAAACTGCCAAAGTCTTGAAAAATAGTTGTAACAATATACACCACAAATGGCAGTGTATGATCCTGTTACTTCAGTTCAGTTCAGTTTAGTCACTCAGTTGTATCCAACTCTTTGCGACCCCATGAACTGCAGCACGCCAGGCCTCCCTGTCCATCACCAACTCCCGGGGTTTACCCAGACTCGTGTCTATTGAGTTGATGATGCCATCTAACCATCTCATCCTCTGTCGTCCCTTCTCCTCCTGCCTTCAATCTTTCCCAACATCAAGGTCTTTTCAAGTGAGTCAGCTCTTTGCATCAGGGGGCCAAAATATTGTTACCTCGCTGTCTCACAAAACACTTGGTGTTTGGCTTTAGGCTTTTGACTGGATGTGTAGTGGTATCATATTATGGTTTTCATTTGCATTTCCCTAGAAGGCAATGGCACCCCACTCCAGTACTCTTGCCTGGAAAATCCTATGGACAGAGGAGTCTGGTAGGCTGCAGTCCATGGGGTTGCTGAGGGTCGGACACGACTGAGCGACTTCACTTTCACTTTTCACTTTCATGCATTGGAGAAGGAAATGGCAACCCACTCCAGTGTTCTTGCCTGGAGAATCCCAGGGACGGGGGAGCCTGGTGGACTGCCGTCTATTATGTTGCAGAGTCGGACATGACTGAAGCGACTTAGCAGCAGCAGCATTAATGACTACTGAGGTTGAATTTATATTTATGTGCTTATTGGCCATCTGTATCTCTTTTTTGATAAAGTGTCTGTTCTCATCTTTTGACCATTCTTGAGTTGTTTCTTATTATTGACCTATGTTTTTTTATATGTTCTAGACATAGTTCTTTGTTGGATGTTTTGTAAATATCTTCCTCCATCTGTGGTTTGCCTTTTCATTTTCTTAATAGTGCTTTTAAAAAACAATTTTTTTTACACTCAATGAGATATAATTTACAAATTTTTTTTTCCTTTAGAGTTTATGTTTCTTGTATCTTATCTAAGAAATTTTGCCAAACCTAAGGTCACTAAGATGTTTTTCTATGTTTTCTTCTAATAGTTTTATCCCTTACCTTCCCATCTATGATGTATTTTGATTTATTATTTGTATGTGGTGTTAGATGAGAGTCAAGGGGTTTCTCTGGTAGCTCAGACAGTAAAGAGACTGCCCGCAATGCACAAGACTGAGGTTTGATCCCTGGAATGGGAAGATCCGTGAAGGCAATGGCTACCCACTTCAGTATTCTTTAGTGAAGGACAGGGAAGCCTATCATGCTATACAGTTCATGGGGTCACAAAGAGTTCGACATGACTGAGCGAATGACACACACAAGGTTCATTTTTATCTTTATGTGACAATCCAGTTGTTCCAGCACCATTTGTTGAAATATGGTAATCTTTTTCTATTCAATTTCTTTTCCATCTTTGTCAAAATTCCAGTTGACTATGTCTGTGTCAGTGTGTTTCTAAACTCTTTCATTCCATTGTCTTGATTACAATAGCTTTAGAGTTAAGTCTTATAACAATATAGTATAAATCATCTAACTTTATTCTTACATATCAATTTCAGAACTATATCGTCAGTTTCTACTAAAAAATGCCTTCTGGGATTATGTTTTCCTTTAGGATTTTAATATATCTGTAGATCATTTGAAGGAGAAGTGACATCTTAAAAATACTATCTTCATACATAAAGAGATACATGAGTATGATGCATGTCTCCATTTATTTGAGTCTTTCTTCACTTCTCTCAGTAGCGTTTCACAGCTTTCAGTGTGTTAGGGTATTAGATTTGTCTCTAAGTATTTTATATTTTTGATACGACTATAATTGACATTGTTTTAAAATATCCTCAGCCTTGTGGAAGTTCTGGAGTTTGTTCTCTCTAGTCCTTTTGGGTGGATCCTTCCTTGATCTCAGGTGGTTTCCACACATGCTGTGCTGATCAGTGCTCAGTTGGTGACTTCTGGAGACGCTGTAGGTCTCTGAGTTCTCTCTATGTAGCTCTCTGCTTTCTGATAATTTTCTCTGGGATGTACAGTAGCCCTGGCTTCTCCATTTGCATCTCTTTTTCTTCCACTATGGAAGATCTCTGGACTTATTCTGGAGCTACAACCTAGAATCTCTCTCAAAGGCACCAAGCTGAAGCAATCTCAAGTTCATCATATCTCCTTGCTCGGAGATCACGGCCCTGTGATGTCTGACATTAAATGCCTGAAAGCAATATATTTTGTCTTTTGTTGTTGCGTTACCAAAAGGGTAAATTCAGTCTCTCCATCATGTTCAGAAGCAGAACTCCTTTTTATCCAATTTTCAGTACCTCAGTTGAGCATCATGCCTGTCTATGAAGCATACTTTGATAACCATTGCTGTAGGCAAAAATAATGTCCCCTAAAGATGACCAGTCATGAAATTAAAAGACGCTTACTCCTTGGAAGGAAAGTTATGACCAACCTAGATAGCATATTCAAAAGCAGAGACATTACTTTACCAACAAAGGTTCGCCTAGTCAAGGCTATGGTCTTTCCTGTGGTCATGTATGGATGTGAGAGCTGGACTGTGAAGAAAGCTGAGCGCCGAAGAATTGATGCTTTTGAACTGTGGTGTTGGAGAAGACTCTTGAGAGTCCCTTGGACTGCAAGAAGATCCAACCAGTCCATTCTGAAGGAGATCAATCCTGGAATTTCTTTAGAAGGAATGATGCTAAAGCTGAAACTCCAGTACTTTGGCCACCTCATGCGAAGAGTTGACTCATTGGAGAAGACTCTGATGCTGGGAGGGATTGAGGGCAGGAGGAGAAGGGGACGACAGAGGATGAGATGGCTGGATGGCATCACTGACTCGATGGGTATGAGTCTGGGTGACCTCCGGGAGCTGGTGATGGACAGGGAGGCCTGGCGTGCTGCGGTTCATGGGGTCGCAAGGAGTCGGACACGACTGAGCGACTGATCTGATCTGATCTGAATGATGACCATGCCCCACTTCTCAGAACCTGTAAATATGCTATTTTACATAGGAAAAGGGACTTTGCCAATGTGAATAAGGTGAGAAATCTTGAAAAGAAGAGATTATTTTGGATACTTTGGGTGAGCTCAACCAAATCACAAACTCTTAAAAGTGAAGGACTTTTCTAGTGCAAAAATGAAAGAGATGGCTAAGTAAGGAGTTGATCTTTAGTTTTTGGCTCTGGCTTTGTAAGTGAAAGAGGGATGTCACCCATCAGAGAATCCATGTGGCCACTAGAATCTAGAAAAAAACATGGATATCAGTTCTCCTTTAGAAATGCCAGAAATGAACCAGCCCATGACATCTTGACTCAGTCCAGTGAGCCTAACAGAACTGTAAGATGTTAATTTTCTGTTGTGTTAAGGCTCTACATCTGGGATCACGTGTCAACAGCAAAAAATTTTTAAATGGCTGAACTTTAAAATATATATATAATAAACAAGCTATATCTTTCTTTGTAATCTGTAGCTTGTACTGCCACAATTTCAGTATTCATTTGTTAAAATATTCTCCAAAATATTTTTCTAATGGAGGCTTCATGAACTCTAGTTCCATGGTTGATGTTTTGTAGACAGTGTTCCAGTCTTATTAGCTTCCCAGCCATCTGTCATTTATTTGCTAGTCACTGGTCATCCTTTCCTCTGTGTGACAACTTCAGTATTTGATCTCACTCTGTCCCTTCTACTTTATCATCACAATAATAGTTTTCATGTAGCGGGATAGCTTGTGTCAAAAAGATCGAGATGGATTTAAGAATCAGAATGTGAGGAGTACAGTCCAGGTTTTGTTCTTGTATCACTTTGGGCAGTTTCACTCTGTTAAATAGAATTCATGTTGATGTGTCTTAGGGGAAACTGCATTCACTCTTGCACAGCAGCCCCATGGGAGGTGGAAGGAAGAAGAGAAAGAATTCAAAATCCTTCTGTGGTTGAATATTATTTTCATTTGGAGAATGAAAAATTAATAGAGAGGATTGTACTCCGAGACTTAGAATTTTAATGTCAGTCAGCATACAAAGAAAGAATATATGTATAAAGAATACTTTTTAAAAATGGAGGAAAATTGTATAAGTAGTGAAATGCCAGATTTCAGTATACATTGTTTTGAGTTTTGTGTACATACATGTCACTACCACTTGAATCAAGAAATAGGCCTGTTGTGAGTTGTGTCTATTTGGCCTGGATTTGTGTAGCTTGACTCCCCGCCTGCACATGGTTCTACTAGGTGACCAATGCGTTTGCTTCCAAAGCCTGGCTGTGATGGAGGTTTTGTTTCCTTTTGCTTGACTTTATATATGTGAATAAACATTGAAGAATTTCTCATAGAGTGGCAATCAATCATCATTACTCCTTCTAATATGACAAAACTGTCTCATCATTTTTGTGTAACAGCTTCTGTTCTTTGTCAAAATATGTTCACATTTTATATAAATAGTGCATATGTAATATTTATTTGCTGATTTTTTAATTCAGCACAATATTACATACATTTTTCTTAAATACTATATTGGCTTTACAAGGATCATTTTATACAACTACACAGTTAGTATTTCCAAAATACTTCTTTGGGGGGAGTATATTGTGCCAAGTACCACGGAGGCACCAGAGAAGCAAAGATTCATACAATTTATATGAAAATAAAATTGAACAAAGAGGGAGGGATAGAAATAGGAAAGGAAATAGGATCTATAGGAGTTATTTAGGTTTTATTTTTTAATTCCAAGGAAAAAATACATGTGTTTGCTGATGACAATGATGTAGTAGAAACAGGAACATGAGTGATGTTGGAGATAGATTTGCTGGAAGATGTCCCGGGGTAAACGAGATACAGATCGTGTAGAGTGTATGGGTCAGACTGGGAGCGTGAGGAGCTGTGGTGGTGAGAGAGTTGGGGAGATTTCCTCTGACTGCTTCAGTACACTTAATAACTGTAAATAAGTAAAAGGTAAAGTGATCAGCAAAGAGTGGGGATGTTGAAGAAGGTGCTGAAGTTTTGAGAAAAAAGAAATACAAAATGGTGGCCCAGGCCAGTTGACAGTTCAGTTATTGATCGCAGGGAGGATGAAAGTCAAATTAGGGTTTTGTGACCATTCCATGAAAAGTGATGTCAGTCAGTGTGGGTGTGGCCAACAAGGGAAGGAATTAAAGAATTCAGGCTTATTTCTAGGATGTGTTGTATATCCCAAAATAGTTGTGAGTAGAGGCAGAAAACTCTCTGCAGAGTGAAATTGTCAGTTTCTTTTAAATAAGTAAATAATTAATTTGTCCTTAAGTTGCTAAGCATGTACACTAGAATTCTTTGTCTTCAAATAAGTTAAACTTTCTATGCATCTGGGTTCCTTTTGACAAGTAAAGTTCTAAGGAGATGACACTCGAAGGTTCCTTGAAACTTGGGGGCTTTGGAGCCTTCTTTGAGTTGGGTAAAATGTTGTTAAAAGAAAATATTTTGCAGCTTAAAAAATGAAAAACTCCCAACTTAAACAGCACATAGGAATTATTGGAGGGATTTCAAAAATATCTTGAGGTAGATTGGACTTGCTTATCAACAACATCTGTGTGGTTAAAAAATGAGTTGACGATCATTGGGTGATTCCTTAGAAGTGATTGCATTAACCAAAGTAGCTACCACTCCAAAGGGAGGAAATTCTCATTAACGCATCCATCGTGTATGAGGTTCCTCCAGGCAAGGATCTGCCTAAGAGGTAATTAAAGACTGGGATCTGGGGCTCAGGTGTGAGTTCAGATATAAGCAAGGGAGTCATAAGCATTAAGGAGCTTCTCAGGTGGTGCTGATGGTAAAGAATCTGCCTGCCAGTGCAGGAGATACAATGAGACTTGGGTTCGATCCCTGAGTGGGAAAGATACCCTAGAGAAGGAAATGGCAACTCACTCTAGTATTCTTTCCTGGGAAATCCCATGGACAGAGGAGCCTGGCTGGCTACAGTCCATACGGTCGCAGAGTCGGATATGACTGAAGCAACTTAGCACATAAGCAAGGAGCAT
This sequence comes from Tragelaphus eurycerus, assembly GCA_935064755.1. NCBI lineage: Eukaryota > Metazoa > Chordata > Mammalia > Artiodactyla > Bovidae > Tragelaphus > Tragelaphus eurycerus. The sequence continues at coordinate 25,339,595 of CAKXYN010000023.1, forward strand.
AAGCGTTCGATGGGCTTTGAGGTCGAGGAGGTAGATGAGGTCATTGGAAGGAAAGCAGAGACCAGAAAAAACTGTGGTACAAACGGAAGACCAGCTGGCATTTAGACCTTGAATATTACCCGCATGAATTCTTCCATCTTTTTATGATGGGTTTTTACATTTAGTGTCAAGTTTTATAACTTATTATTTATGTTCTCTCTGGGTAAATTACAGGGTCTGATGATTCTGGACTACCCATTCCCTCTGGGCCACCACAGCCACGGGGTGGTGCTGAGTGGCGCCCCCTGCAGACGGGCATGTGCTGTGCAGGCGAGCCCCTCCCATATCTCCAGGCTGAGCCCACTGTTCAGAGTTGGTTCTATACCTCCAGGCAGTTGAGTTTTCAGCCCCTGAGGGAGAAGGACACTTGACAGTGGGGCCCTAGGACCCTGGCATTTATTATAAAGTAAGAGCAGCAAATGGGTTTGCTGGTGTTTGGGTTAGTTTTTTATTTTATGTATTAATTAATTTTAAGGTATTAACCCAATAGATCAACTAAAGTTATAAGTTAGAGAAGACAGTAGGGGTTCCTCAGCCTAATAAACCTGAATTAGAATGACTGTTTTTAAACACTACTACCAGCATCACAGAAAATGTAATATTGCATAATATAGTATGATATCATCACAAATTCTTAATACAGGGGTAGAATATGATATATTATGATATGCGTGGATGTATATGGGCACAATCGTGTCCGACTCTGCAACCCCGACTGTAGCAGCCAGGTCTCTCTGTCCTTGGGATTTCCTAGACAAGAATACTAGAGCTGGAGTGGGTTGCCTTTTCCTACTCCAGGGGCTCTTCCTGACTCAGAGATTGAACCTATGTCTCTTATGTCTCTTGCATTGGCAGGCAGATTCTTTACTAATGTATCACCTAGGAAGCTTCAGATCAGAGATCAGATCAGTCGCTCAGTCGTGTCCGACTCTTTGCGACCCCATGAACCGCAGCACGCCAGGCCTCCCTGTCCATCACCAGCTCCCGGAGGTCACCCAGACTCGCATCCATCGAGTCAGTGATGCCATCCAGCCATCTCATCCTCTGTCGTCCCCTTCTCCTCCTGCCCTCAATCCCTCCCAGCATCAGAGTCTTCTCCAATGAGTCAACTCTTCGCATGAGGTGGCCAAAATACTGGAGTTTCAGCTTTAGCATCATTCCTTCCAAAGAAATTCCAGGATTGATCTCCTTCAGAATGGACTGGTTGGATCTTCTTGCAGTCCAAGGGACTCTCAAGAGTCTTCTCCAACACCACAGTTCAAAAGCATCAATTCTTCAGCACTTAGCCTTCCTCACAGTCCAGCTCTCACATCCATACATGACCACAGGAAAGACCATAGCCTTGACTAGGTGAACCTTTGTTGGTAAAGTAATGTCTCTGCTTTTGAATATGCTATCTAGGTTGGTCATAACTTTCCTTCCAAGGAGTAAGCGTCTTTTAATTTCATGGCTGCAGTCACCATCTGCAGTGATTTTGGAGCCCAGAAAAACAAAGTCTGACACTGTTTCCACTGTTTCCCCATCTATTTCCCATGCAGTGATGGGGCCAGATGCCATGATCTTCGTTTTCTGAATGTTGAGCTTTAAGCCAACCTTTTCACTCTCCACTTTCACTTTCATCAAGAGGCTTTTTAGCCCCTCCTCACTTTCTGCCATAAGAGTGGTGTCATCTGCATATCTGAGGTTATTGATATTTCTCCCGGCAATCTTGATTCCAACTTGTGTTTCTTCCAGTCCAGCATTTCTCATGATGTACTCTGCATATAAGTTAAATAAACATGGTGACAATATGCAGCCTTGACGTACTCCTTTTCCTATTTGGAACCAGTCTGTTGTTCCATGACCAGTTCTAACTGTTGCTTCCTGACCTGCATACAGATTTCTTAAGAGGCAGATCAGGTGGTCTGGTATTCCCATCTCTTTCAGAATTTTCCACAGTTTATTGTGATCCACACAGTCAAAGGCTTTGGCATAGTCAATAAAGCAGAAATAGATGTTTTTCTGGAACTCTCTTGCTTTTTCCATGATCCAGCGGATGTTGGCAATTTGATCTCTGGTTCCTCTGCCTTTTCTAAAACCAGCTTGAACATCAGGAAGTTCACGGTTCACATATTGCTTAAGCCTGGCTTGGAGAATTTTGAGCATTACTTTACTAGCGTGTGAGATGAGTGCAATTGTTCGGTAGTTTGAGCACTCCTTGGCATTGCCTTTCTTTGGGATTGGGATGAAAACTGACCTTTTCCAGTCCTGTGGCCACTGCTGAGTTTTCCAAATTTGCTGGCATATTGAGTGCAGCACTTTCACAGCCTCATCTTTCAGGACTTGGAATAGCTCCACTGGAATTCCATCACCTCCACTAGCTTTGTTCGTAGTGATGCTTTCTAAGGCCCATTTGACTTCACATTCCAAGATGTCTGGCTCTAGGTCAGTGATCACATCATCATGATTGTCTAGGTCTTGAAGCTCTTTTTTGTACAGTTCTTCTGTGTATTCTTGCCACCTCTTCTTAATATCTTCTGCTTCTGTTAGGTCCACACCATCTCTGTCCTTTATCGTGCCCATCTTTGCATGAAATGTTCCTTTGGTATCTCTGATTTTCTTGAAGAGATCCCTAGTCTTTCCCATTCTGTTGTTTTCCTCTATTTCTTTGCATTGATCACTGAAGAAGGCTTTCTTATCTCTTCTTGCTATTCTTTGGAACTCTGCATTTAGATGTTTATATCTTTCCTTTTCTCCTTTGCTTTTCGCTTCTCTTCTTTTCACAGCTCTTTGTAAGGCCTCCCCAGACAGCCATTTTGCTTTTTTGCATTTCTTTTCCATGGGGATGGTCTTGATCCCTGTCTCCTGTACAATGTCACGAACCTCATTCCATAGTTCATCAGGCACTCTATCTATCAGATCTAGGCCCTTAAATCTATTTCTCACTTTCACTGCATAATCATAAGGGATTTGATTTAGGTCATACCTGAATGGTCTAGTAGTTTTCCCTACTGTCTTCAATTTCAGTCTGAATTTGGCAATAAGGAGTTCATGGTCCGAGCCACAGTCAGCTCCTGGTCTTGTTTTTGCTGATTGTATAGAGCTTCTCCATCTTTGGCTGCAAAGAATATAATCGATCTGATTTCGGTGTTGACCATCTGGTGATGTCCATGTGTACAGTCTTCTCTTGTGTTGTTGGAAGAGGGTATTTGCTATGACCAGTGCATTTTCTTGGCAAAACTCTATTAGTCTTTGCCCTGCTTCATTCCGTGTTCCAAGGCCAAATTTGCCTGTTACCCCAGGTGTTTCTTGACTTCCTACTTTTGCATTCCAGTCCCCTATAATGAAAAGGACATCTTTTTTGGGTGTTAGTTCTAAAAGGTCTTGTAGGTCTTCATAGAATCGTTCAACTTCAGCTTCTTCGGCGTTACTGGTTGGGGCATAGACTTGGATTACTGTGACATTGAATTGTTTGCCTTGGATACGAACAGAGATCATTCTGTCATTTTTGAGATTGCATCCAAGTACTGCATTTCGGACTCTTTTGTTGACCATGATGGCCACTCCATTTCTTCTGAGGGATTCCTGCCCACAGTAGTAGATATAATGGTCATCCGAGTTAAATTCACCCATTCCAGTCCATTTTAGTTCGCTAATTCCTAGAATGTCGAAGGAATTCCTAGGAAGCTTATGTTATGATATAACCTAGCCTCATCTAATTAAGTGTATGTTCGATTTGGAGTCTGGTAGGCTGCAGTCCATGGGGTCGCAAAGAGTTGGACACGACTGAGAGACTTCCAGAGAAAGCAATGGCACCCCACTCCAGTACTCTTGCCTGGAAAATCCCATGGACAGAGGAGCCTGGTAGGCTGTAGTCCATGGGGTTGCTAAGAGTCGGACACGACTGAGCAACTTCACTTTCACTTTTCACTTTCATGCATTGGAGAAGGAAATGGCAACCCACTCCAGTGTTCTTGCCTGGAGAATCCCAGGGACGGGAGAGCCTGGTGGGCTGCCGTCTATAGGGTCGCACAGAGTTGGACACGACTGAAGCGACTTAGCAGCAGCAGCAGCAGATCAAGTTTAAAGTCAAGGTCAAGATTAAGGACACGGACTCAGGTCAGGCAGTCTGAGTTCAAATGGTCACTCTGTTGGTTACCGTCTGTATGATCTTTCCATACCTGAATGTCCTCCTCTGTAAAAGACAGTTGTGAAGATGAAATGTACCACCACAAGGAAGGCTCTTAAGACACCTTTGGTGCATCCGGAGTAATTGGTAAAGGTCAACTGTTGCTGTGATTTTATCCAAAGTGGGTCATCCTTTCCCATCCACAGAGCAGATAAATCTACCTGGGGTTTTAGAAATCCATAGTGAAGAGAGAGGAGACTAATGAGAAGGCAGTAGCTAACATGTAAACATGATCTATTGTTATCATAGTCATCAATCTTCTATCTCTCTCAGAAATGGCTGGACACGTTGAGGGTTAAATGTCTGTTGTTTTGATCAGATAGACATTGACATATGTTTCTATTTTCTGAGATGAAGGGCTTTTATTTCTGTTCAAGAGCTGGTAATGCATTCTCTAAAGAACTCCTTCTTCTGAAAATTTGTAATTTTGTGTGATTAACTAAGGATGAAGCAGTGCATCAGAATTTAAATTTCCAACTCCATCAAGATTTATAGTCAGAAAATCACATGGTACTTACAGGAAACGAAATAGTTGTAGAAAGGGTTTTCTCCTCCTTACAGAGTGCTAAGTGATTCCATTACACACTCTTGTAGATTTTTCTTTAGAAGCTGAATTGCCGTCCAGCTTTATTTAAAAATCAACCTCAAAATCCCAGAGTATAATTTGCGGTCCAAACCTCATGCATATTTATCTTTAGGAAATTTATATGGATGTTAGAAATTTGCAGTGAGATAAATAATTGAGTTGAAAGGAGGCTTGGGATTAAAAATTTAAAGAGCTTGCTTAAAACCATTTGACCAGATTGTCCTTGAACTTCTGGGAGCCTGAGTTTTGTTGAGATGAAATGAACTGAATCTGGGAGGCCTTTTGGGTCAAGTCTCTGCTCCAGATGGATGCTTGTAATTGAAGTCTTGCAGAGAACACATGAAATCTTGTTTCCCTGGTTTTCAATCTTTAATCACAAAAAGTTTCCATCTGAGCAATCCTCAAATTAGAATCATAGGCTTTTAGAGCTGAAAGGGGGCATCAAAATGATTTAGAGCAAGGCTTCATTATATGGAAACTGAGGCATGACGTTATGGTTAATGTAAGGCCAATCATTTTTTAGAATTTATTTGTTTATTTTTGGCGGCACTGGTCTTTGCTGCTGCGCTGGCTTTCTCTAGTTGTGGTGCGTGGGCTTCTCGTTGCCGTGGCTTCTGCTGTTGAGGGACACGGACCCCAGAGTGCTTGGGCCTCAGTAGTTGTGGCTCATGGGCTCTAGAGCACAGACTCAGTAGTTGTCACGCACAGGCTTAGTTGCTCTGCAGCACATGGAATCTTCCTGGACCGGGGATCAAACCTGTGTCCTCTACATTGGCGGGCAGACTCCTATCCACCTGTACCACCAGGAAAGTCCAGGACAATAGTTTGTATGTCATCAGTCATACATTTTCTTTGACATTAGCTTCTCAAACAAAAGCAAAGCATAGTATACTTAGAATCTGCTAGAAAGACATACTTTGTATTGACCAGTTCTGTACAAATTGGCCATTCATTCAGATATTGGCCCCAAATCTTCAAACTGTTTGGAGTGCAGGGGAAAGCTTTTAAGTAATAACATAATTTTTATATTCATTAAACAACCTTATGTCAATCTCATTGACCTAAACGGAGCTGGGGTGGGATGCTTGCATAGTGATGTATGGGTGTGTCTATTCCCTCTTCCTTAAGCAAAAGAATTCAGTAAAAATGCAAATGAGGAAAGAACACTTACATATCAGAAACATGAAAAATTATAACTAGAGAAATACAAGGTGTGGAGAAAACGAAGACCTGAAATAGAAAGAACAGACAGTACCTCCATCCAACAGATGAGGACGTCAAATTACAAGGATACTGAGCAATTTGTCAGCCAATAAGTGGTGGAGTCAAAAACCTAAGCCAATTTTCCAGATGCTTAGCCTGAGTACTGAGCTATGCCAGGCCTCTCAAACTTAAATGTGTCCATGTGTCTCGAGGCTCTTGTTAAAATGCAGGTTCTGATTCCATAGGTGTGAGGTAGGGCTGGGGATTCTCATTTCTGACAGCCCTGAAGGATGAGTGATGAAGGATGTGGGTCTCTTAGCCACAAGGCACCTATTTTATATCCTTCATGGGATCAAAACCAAAAATCAGAACAACATGTCTAAGCAAATGATTTTGTTCTTAAGAATGCTCACCTGTGGCTTTCAGGAAAAGACCCCAATTTGGACAGTGTTGTGAGACAGGACAGGTTTAACCTCAGTGTCTTAAACTTCACTTTGTGTTTTGATTGACGTAAGGCTCAGCATGACCCTTAGGGAGCCACTTCTGGGTTTGCTTTTTCTCTGCTAAGACCAAACTCTTAGGAAAAATCAGAAATTATTTCACACTCATGAATGTATGCCCGAGGCCAACTGTGAATACTTTTCTTGGACTTATTTGAGTGTCATCAATACTCAAATTTCCTAGTTCTAGCACATCGTTTCTCAGTCACTCCAAGATGTGTGTCCATTCTGGATGCTGAGGGATGCTGTCTATCCACAGGTGACCTTGAAGTCCTATCACAGTGCAGGTATTTTACACGTTTAGCTTCTGTGAGTTTCCTCCTGAGCATCAACACCCTCAACATCCATTCCCACTGAACTGTGGCTACATGCAATTCGTGGCTGCAGTCCTTGTAAGAGAGAATCTCTTTCCTGCTTTATCACGCTCTATGTATTCCAAGATGAGTGATGCCAGGATTTAACTCTAGTTATCAGCCTGCTTTCCTGGTGGCTCAGATGGTAGAGAATCTGCCTGCAACATGGGATACCTGGGTTTGATCCCTGGGTTTGGAAGATTGAGCGACTAAAACTTTCATCAACCTGGTACCTAGGAGAGGAGTTGGGAGCATCTCTTGAAGGAGGTAGGTACCTTTTTGGGGAGAGGGCTCAGTAACACCTTCCAGCATGGAGGAAGTGCTGGTTTTGTGGGGAAGGTGGTCACATCCTGGAGTTAGGGGTCAGGGTCTACAGAGCCAAACTCTGCTGGGACATCCATCCAGCTGTCCTATCTCATGCTTCAAGATCTAATTTCCACTTCCAGGCCTCTAGACTGTCTTGGCTGACTGTTCAGCTCCTCTGGAGCTCTGTGCTTCTAGTGAGTGAGTCTGTTCCTCATCTGAGTCAGATCTCTGATGACAGGCAAGAGGGGCCATTTTGAAAGCAACCAAAAAGGCTTCTGGTTCTTACTGTTACTTTTTTGCTGTTGTTGTTGTTGTTCAGCTGCCAAGTCGTGTCCAACTCTTTGTGACCCCATGGACTGCAGCACTCCAGACTCCTCTGTCCTTCACTATGTCCCGGAGTTTGCCCAAACTCATGTCCATTGAGTGGATGAAACCATCCAGTCATCTCATCCTCTGTTGCTCTCCTCTCCTTCTGCCTTCAGTCTTCCCAGCATCAGGTTTTTAATTACCACTGGATATTTATTTATTTATTTTACTGAAGTATAGTTGATTTACAGTGTTATGTAAGTTTAGGTGTATAGCACAGTGATTCAGTTATACACCTACATATTATTCTTCAGATTCTTTTCCCTTATGTGTATGCATGCTAAGTCGCTTCAGTTGTGTCCAACTCTTTGAGACCCTATGGACCATAGCCTGCCAGGCTCCTCTGACAATGGGATTCTCCAAGCAAGAATACTAGAGTAGGTTGCCATGCCCTCTTCTGGGGATCTTCCCGACCCAGAGATCAAACCCGAGTCTCCAGCGTCTCCTGCATTGGCAGGCAGATTCTTACCACTGAGCCACCTGGGAAGCCTCTTCTCCCTTATAGGATATTACAAAGTATTGAGTATAGTTCCCTGTGCTACTTCTAATTGTTTGTTCATGGCCCTCAGTTTCTCATTATGCTTCTGTGGTGTCTCAATGCAATTTAGCAATATCCAGCCAACTCTACTGTCCTTGTGGCAATTACTCCCTCGTATCTTTCCAGCACCTGGATTGCTGCCCTTGGAGGGGCTTCCCCTTTGCCAGGATGTCTTTCTAGGTCATCAACAAAGAACTCTGCAGCAACTGGGTTACTGCTTACATCTGAGTCTAAGTGTGGCAGACACTGCTCAGGATGGTGTCTTCCTTGGCACCTGGGTGGTCAGTGAGGCAGCCTGGCCCTGGCTTCTTCAGCCCCTTTCTCCTTGAACCAAACTTCTATCACTTGTGTTAGTTGAAATGCTTTGGACAGCAGACATCAGGAAGGGATCAGACATGCAAGGTAGTGATTAAAGGAGTGCCCAGGGAGGACCACAGGAAGACTCAGGAAAGACAGCGAGATGCTTGGCCTGGCATATGTGGTGAAAGGGGTGGTAGAGGATGGGGCAGAAAGAGAATCAAACCTCAGAGCAGTGCTAGTACGTGGAGCAGCATCCTGGTGGCAAAGTGGACTAAGAGACGTCCCCAGTCTAGAGGCATGGCCATGGCCCACCTGCCCACTGCCCTATCATTGGCTGGAAGCAGTCCCAGGGGAGCATGAGCCTTGGTATTAACCTGGTGGGGTCCAAGGGGATGGGGACCAGCCATGGAGGTCAACTCTGCTTCCCATTGCCACCATCAAGGACTGTAAATGCTTCCTGACTAATAATGAACACTTCTTGAGCATTTATTATAAGCCAGGTACCATGTAAGGAGAAAACATTTCAATTTATCATTCCCTTTCATCTTCCCAATGAGTATAAAGATTATTCCCTGGTTTCAAAATTGAACTGAGACTTGTTCAGTTGCTCAGTCATGTCTGACTCTTTGCAACCTCACAGACTGCAGCACGCCAGGCTTCCCTGTACTTCACCATCTCCCGGAGCTTGCTCAAACTCTTCTTCATTGAGTCGATGATGCCATCCATCCATCTCATCCTCTGTTGGCCCCTCCTCCTCCTGCCTTCTATTTTTCCCAGCGTCAGGGTCTTTTCCAATGAGTTGGCTCTTCACTTCAGGTGGTCAAGTTACTGGAGCTTCAGCATCAGTCCTTCCAATGAATATTCAGGGTTGATTTCCTTTAGGACTGACTAATTTGATCTCCTTGCTGTCCAAGGGACTCTCAAGAGTCTTGTCCACCACCACATTTTGAGAGCATCAATTCTTTGGTGCTTAGCCTTCTTTATGGACCAACTTTCACATCCATACATGACTACTGGAAAAACCATAGCTTTGACTATATGGATCTTTATCGACAAAGTAATGTCTCTGCTTTTTAATATGCTGTCTAGGTTTATCATAGCTTTTCTTCCAAGGAGAAAGCATCTTTTAATTTCATGGCTGCAGTGATTTTGGAACCCAAGAAAATTAAGTCTTTCACTGTGTCCATTGTTTCCCCATGTATATGCCATGAAGTGATGGGACCAGATGCCATGATCTTCATTTCTCTTTTATATCTCAGTAGAGATGTTAAAGTTCTTCCAAATCTTACTCTATTGTAAACATATTTGCTGGTATTGTCCATAGTGAAGTTTGAACAGAGCCTGGCCCTCTGTGGACATCCACTTCTCTCCTATGGCTGCAACCGCAAAGTCTTCAGGCAGGGCCACCCACCCAGGGGGCTGCCATGCACAACTGAGCTGAGTGCAGGTAATCAGTGAAAACTTGATAGCTACCACTTTGGCTGCAAGAAGTCCTGTTTGCCCCAGTGAACTAAAGAGACATTATTATTTATTATGTTCGCCCTCCTGGAAACTGTAGGGAACATGATCCAACTCCCATTTTCTTCATAAACTTTCCCTAGGAATTCTAGTTCATAGTGATGTACAATTTGACAATTAGGACTCCCATCATTTAATTCAATAGTCTTTCAGCAGATTTTGTTGAAAGCCTTTTATGTGCTCTGAAGGATCGAGAGAAAGGCAAAGTTCTCACTTTATATTCCAGCAGTGATATATGTACTGTACCCGTGAAATGAAATTCCTGTTGGCTTTGTTGCCTTTGTGATAGTATAATCTATTCTTTGAGAGTAGAGAATCTCTTTGTCAACAACTTCTTTGCATAATCCCTGATGCCATCCTGAATACAGTTTAGACCATTTAGTCAAATGAATGTGTTGTCTCTCTCAGGGATATTTGCATTTGAAGTCTTAATTTTATATATAGGAAGAAAGATCTGGGAACAGCCATTGAAGAATTTTTAATGAGGGAGTGGGTGAAGATTTACTTGTTCCAAATAAGTGAGAAAGGGTAATTCTTTCTCTGTACTTCTGAAATGAAAACTCAGTGAGTTTCAGCTCTGCCTACATTGAAGGAAAGTTCTAGATCTACTGTAAGTTTCCATCTATTCTTGTAACTTCAAAGAAAGTTAAAGGTTTCACTGATTGCAGTAGGTAAAGCTAGCAGCTGTAAATTAAATGTCTGAGATCCAGGAGCTGAGTAGAAGCTTATTTCTTACTGATGTCAAGTCCAACAGTACACGCTTGGCAGGTGGTTTACATCATGGTCATTCCAGGACCAAGTTTTTAGGCTCTTTCCATTCAGCTGGCAGAGAAGAAAAGGTTCTAGAGTGAAGACACACCCTCTTCCTCACAACTTCCATCTGCAGTTGATGTGTATCTGCCTCCTCCTGTCCTATTGGTTAGAACTCAGTCACATGACCCCATGTGATGCAAATACAGCTTTGTTCTGTGCCCACGAGGAAAAGGAAACAGGATTCATCGAACATATAGCCATCTCAGCCTCAGAATTTGTACCCTGTTGTTCCAGAATAGCTCAGTAACCTTGGATATTTCTGACAAATGCTTATGAATAATTCACTTTGACACAGCTGAGCAATACCATATGCTGGTTCTATTTGTGCTTCCTTCAATTTTTTCATCTAGGCTACTTGTGTTGTTATAGTAAAAATAATAACAATTCACACTGATTCACATGACATTAAATAAAAATTTCATTTTACAGGTAATTAGTATGGTCTTATGAAAAGTTAAAGTTTTAGTCACTCGGCGCTGTCAGACTCTTTGTGACCCTGTGGTCTGTAGCCCGCCAGGCTCCCTCTATCCATGGGACTCTCCAGGCAAGAATACTGGAGTGGGTTGCCATTCCTTCTCCAGGGGATCTTCCTGACCCAGGGATCAAACCCTGGTTTCCTACCTTGCAAGCAGATTCATTACCGTTTGAGACACCAGGGAAGCCCCAGTTATTTTGTAAAGTGGGATTATGTGCACAAAGACAGTCTGGAGGTAAAATTATAAAAATGTTAATCGTTATCATAAGGTTATATCTTTGGAAAAAAGAAACATTTTCCACTCTCTTCTCTGTATTCCTGTATTTTCTGGAAATTTTTAGAATAAGCATATGTAATTTTAAAGTCAGAAATATTACACCATTCTAATTAAAATAATAGGGATCAACTTACATATGGCACAGGTAAAAGTATCAGTACTTTCACGTGCTTTATTTCATGGTTCTTAGGGTCAGGAAGGCAGGTGTTGGAGCATGATGCCCATTTTGCAAATGAAGAAACATAGGTGGTGAGAGCTGTTTACCCAGAACAAACAGCTAGAAGTAGCCAGTCTGGGACTTGAACCCAAATCATGTCATTTTAAATTCTGTGTTTTTCCCATAATGTCAAGAGCCTGGAAGTGGTTTCAGGAGCCTGGAAGTGAAATATTATGCTATTGAATGTTCAGGTTCTTAGTTATCCAAGAAGAAAAACAGATAGAAATGCATTTGAAGGATTCTTCCAGAGCAACTCTTAGAGAGAAACCAGAGAATTTTCGCTGTGACTTTCCCAATGACGTGATGCAGAACGAGGAGAAGGAAAGTGCCCAGTGCTTTTAGGTTTTTTCAGGGGAGGGCTTTTTGACAGGGAAATTAAAACGGCCTGTCGCCTTTGTCACCTCCATCCACTTGGACAGAGTTTGTTATCTTGGCCCTGGGCAGCTCTTTTTATAACAGGGAACGGAAAAGTTTCTAGGCTATCTCATTTGTGCCACATCTGATCCAGATGGCTTTGCACACTCCAATTTTAGTTTAGTTCCTATTTTGTTTTCACCTCTCAGGGTAAAAAAGAACAGCCTGTAACATTGCTGTGGAGAAATTTCTGGAGCACAAAACACACGGTGAGTGCACAGGGAAGGCCACATTGCTGCTGCCGCTGCTCTGATGTACTAATTAGCCTCTTACTGTCACAGCCATCATAGTCCTCAGCCTGTGAGGGGAGAGGGGCGTGGTTTGGTCAGGGGTCTATTTTAGGGGCATCTGGCGGGATCCAGAGAAGATGATTGGCATGCAGATTCTTAAAGATGCTTTATGAGGCTGGAAGTCTCATTAATAAAGCTTGTTCAAGACTCACAGACATAGAGAACAGACTTGCCTTGCTAGGGGGAAAGAGAAATGGGAGAGAGAAGGATTGGAAGTTTGGGAGGAACAGATACAAAGCTATTATATATAGAATGGATAAACAATAAGGTCTTGCAGAATAGCATGGGGAACTATATTCAATACACTATGATAAACCATAATGGAAAAGAATATGAAATATATATATATATATATATATTTATAACTGAGTCACTTTTCTGTACAGCAGAAATTAACACTATGTTGTAAATCAACTATACTTCAATAAAATCAGTATTTAAAAAATAAAAGAAAGCTTGTTCATAAGCTGAAGGGCAAAGAGGAAGAGAGAGCCACTTCCTAGGAACCAGCATTTGGACTGAGCTGGAAATAGTCATTATGTGACCCAAAGGGTATGTTCAAGTAGAAGCTAATGACAAGTAAGGTTAGAGCTGAGTAAGCTAGTCCAAAGACATTCAGCTTTTACGTCACTTGCCCCAACCTCCCAGCACCTCTCATTCTCACTGCCTTCCAGTTCAGTTCAGGTCAGTCGCTCAGTCGTGTCTGACTCTTTGCGACCCCATGAATCGCAGCACGCCAGGCCTCCCTGTCCATCACCATCTCCCAGAGTTCATTCAGACTCTTGTCCACTGAGTCGCTAATCATCCTCTTATCACTACTGCATAGGCTATGCTCTCTTCAGTCTTTCCAACAGAGCAATGTTTTTTCCCAGTTGTGTTCCAATTAGTCTTTACTTACTCCAATAAGCTTAAATCTAGATTTTGCCTCTCCTGGTCATAATTTGAAGATGCTGGTCTAGAAGAAAAGCACTTGTGCAGTTATTTGATTTGCAAGCTGAACTAAAAAAAATTTTTTTTTCTTCCGTGAAACACCATCATTACCTGAAAGAGTGACCGACAAACTATGATTATTCAGATTTGAATATTTGACAGATATTTCCTGAAGAATGAACAAAGCAAGCCTGTCATTTTGAGAAAATAAACTGACCATCTTTGTTGCCAATGCTAACATTAGAATTTTGTAGAATATGTATCCAACCCTATAAGCTGGATCACTTCCCAACACTTAAAAGACTTTGTTGATAAGATTGATGGTGATATTAATAAATGTGATTTTTAAATATTTTCTAATAAAATGTGTCATTGTTGGGAAAATGTGCTGAACTTGACATATCAATATTTTCTGCATGACATAAGTATGATATTACAAAAATGTACCTGGGCAGAAGTTCTATTCAAAGTGTAAGACGGACCAATGGAGCAGGAAAGCTTCACTGATATGTTTTCAGACTCCACATTGCAACAGAGCAAAGTTTAAAGAACCATGGTGGTTGTGGTGGTGTCACGGTATTTTAGGTGGCAGAATCATTTTGGCCATGAGAAGATTTTCTCTATTGTTTTGGAAGAGCCCCCTGAGAGCCAGGGCATAATGTATACTAAAACCAAGGAAATCAGACCTTGACTTTCATCTGCTCAAATGCTGTGGCCAAGCAGAGTCAAGGGGTAAATTCTCTGGTCATGGGGTGAGTGTCTGAATGTCACAAGGGGCAAGGAGGGCACATGTCATCTTCTCCAGAAAAACCTAGTATTTCTGACCCTATCCTTGAAACTTATCTTGAATAGGAGGACACTCCAAAAATGTCTCCTGGCTAATTGATTGTCAAAAACTTGCAAGAATCATGATAGCAATGATTCTGCAAAGAGGCATGAAATGAAGCATACACATAAGCCAAGAATGTTTCAAGCTCTGTCACACTGGCCATTTGTCGTGGGAATTACTTTGGTTCTATCATTTGTAGATGCTTCGGGAAGTCAGAATTAGAGAGAGAAGCCATGATGGGCTCTAATTTCTAGAAGAGAAATTTCAGGCAGATGTGTGCACCAGATGTTACAGAACAGTGACAGTTTCCAGGCATGTTTTTGTGAGACTTGAAGCTTTATTACTACAAACCCTCTGTTTATGGAGCGAAGATGATGTGACCTGAGTGTGAGGGAAAAAGCACATGTCAGGGATAATTTGTGCCGGTGTGGGGAGGGAGGCAAGGCTTGACTGTGAGGAAATGGTAAGGAAACAGTGTCCTTGATTGTTTCTGAGGGGGCATAGAGCAAATCTGAATTTTCCTAATTCAGACCCGCCCCTGGCAGTTAGTCAGCATTTGTTAGGAGAGGGCACCCTGGTATGAATCAGATCTGTCAACTGGACATGGCAGGAAAGGATGGCACAGGCACATAGAGAGTCCTTGGAAGACCAAGAGGTTTGTGTCTGCACAGCTGACAGCACCCTGGACAGGAGTCCAGACACCTGTGATGTCTGCCTCCGTGACTAAGGGCTGTTATGTGTGTTGTGTGTTATGTGTGACTCTGGGTTATCCTGCCCAAGCTCCATCTCTGTGTTGTTTAGTCGCTCAGTTGTGTCTGACTCTGCGACCCCATAGACTGTGGCTGCCAGGCTCCTCTGTCCTTGGGATTCTCCAGGCAAGAATACTGGAGTGGTTATTCTCTAGGGGATCTTCCTGACTTGGGGATCGAACCCACATCTCCTGCATTGGCAGGTGGTTTCTTTACCATTGAGCCAACTGGGAAGCTTCTCCATCTCTATACATTACGCAATGCACATAGGGTAATGAAGCCTTATCAGATCAGTCGCTCAGTCGTGTCTGACTCTTTTCGACCCCATGAAATGCAGCACGCCAGGCCTCCCTGTCCATCACCAACTCCCGGAGGTCACTCAGAATCACATCCATTGAGTCAGTGATGCCATCCAGCCATCTCATCCTCTGTCGTCCCCTTCTCCTCCTGCCCCCAATCCCTCCCAGCATCAGAGTCTTCTCCAATGAGTCAACTCTTCGCATGAGGTGGCCAAAGTACTGGAGTTTCAGCTTTAGCATCATTCCTTCCAAAGAAATCCCAGGGCTGATCTCCTTCAGAATGGACTGGTTGGATCTCCTTGCAGTCCAAGGGACTCTCAAGAGTCTTCTCCAACACCACAGTTCAAAAGCATCAATTCTTCGGCGCTCAGCCTTCTTCACAGTCCAGCTCTCACATCCATACATGACCACAGGAAAGACCATAGCCTTGGCGAACCTTTGTTGGCAAAGTGATGTCTCTGCTTTTGAATATGCTATCTAGGTTGGTCATAACTTTCCTTCCAAGGAGTAAGAGTCTTTTAATTTCATGGCTGCAGTCACCATCTGCAGTGATTTTGGAGCCCAGAAAAATAAAGTCTGACACTGTTTCCACTGTTTCTCCATCTATTTCCCATGTAGTGATGGGACCAGAGGCCATGATCTTCGTTTTCTGAATGTTGAGCTTTAAGCCAACCTTTTCACTCTCCACTTTCACTTTCATCAAGAGGCTTTTGAGTTCCTCTTCACTTTCTGCCATAAGGGTGGTGTCACCGCATATCTGAGGTTATTGATATTTCTCCCAGCAATCTTGATTCCAACTTGTGTTTCTTCCAGTCCAGCATTTCTCATGATGCACTCTGCATATAAGTTAAATAAACATGGTGACAATATGCAGCCTTGACGTAGTCCTTTTCCTATTTGGAACCAGTCTGTTGTTCCATGTCCAGTTCTAACTGTTGCTTCCTAACCTGTATAGAGGTTTCTCAAGAGGCAAGTCAGGTGGTCTGATATTCCCATCTCTTTCAGAATTTTCCACAGTTTATTGTGATCTACACAGTCAAAGGCTTTGGCATAGTCAATAAAGCAGAAATAGGTGTTTTTCTGGAACTCTTTTGCTTTTCCCATGATCCAGTGGATGTTGGCAATTTGATCTCTGGTTCCTCTGCCTTTTCTAAAACCAGCTTGAACATCAGGAAGTTCACGGTTCACATACTGCTGAAGCCTGGCTTGGAGAATTTTGAGCATTACTTTACTAGCATGTGAGATGAGTCCAATTGTGCGGTAGTTTGAGCACTCTTTGGCATTGCCTTTCTTTGGGGTTGGGATGAAAACTGACCTTTTCCAATCTTGTGGCCACTGCTGAGTTTTCCAAATTTGCTGGCATATTGAGTGCAGCACTTTCACAGCATCATCTTTCAGGATTTGGAATAGCTCCACTGGAATTCCATCACCTCCACTAGCTTTGTTCGTAGTGATGCTTTCTAAGGCCCACTTGACTTCACATTCCAGGATGTCTGGTTCTAGGTCAGTGATCACACCATCATGATTATCTGGGTCGTGAAGCTCTTTTTTGTACAGTTCTTCTGTGAAGCCTTATATGTTGCTATTAAACCTGAACTCCATATACATTAAATGCAACTTCCTAATTCAAGAAATAGTCGGTTATACAAAAAATACAGAGAAATCCCATTAGAAACCTTCTAGTTTTCTCTCAAGAAAGTACGGCATTCCTACATCTGTGAAAACAACTGCCACTTGGATAATAATTATACTATATTTAAGATAGATAACCAACAAGGACCTACTGTAGAGCACAAGGAACTCTACTCAGTATTCTGGAACTACCTAAGTGGAAAAAGAATTTGAAAAAGAATAGATACCTGTATACATATAACTGAATCATTTTGATGTACGCCTGAAACTAACACATTATTAATTAATGTTGGTTGAATTGTTAATCAACTCTCCTCCAATACAAAGCACAAATTTGAAAAAAAAAAAAAAGAGTACTTATTTTGTAGAACTATATTAGGATATGAAATAGAGCTATTAAAGTTTGCTTTATAAAATATGCTGAAAACAAACAAAGAAACAGAGCGAGTCAGAAATTCCAAGGAGATGGATTACTAACACAGACTCCCTGAAGAAGCATAGTTAAATACCAAAATGCTTGGGCTTGCCTCTGTTTGGCTGGTCCTACCACAGAGGTGCCCTGTGGCCTTACTTGAGAGCCTGTCAGTCTCACTCAGGAAGACGTCATTTTATTTTTTTTATGCTGATTTTCATGTTGTATAAATTGTTATCATTCAAGGTCATTCCCAAGCACTAGCACACGTGTTTAACCTATGAGGTTAAAAGCATGTGGCCTCTTAGGTACTCACTCATCTGCTACTGGCCTCCAGTTATCCAGCTAGGATCCTGGGAGAGGGACCAGGGAAAAGAAACCCCATGGAATTTTCCTGGGTGTTAGCAAGGTGCTCTGCAGAGAAGTAAACCAGCATGAAGACCTTGCAGATTGAAGAGAAGAGGGAAGTGGCAAACTGGGAAGAAGAGGGTCAGGGGAACTGTGGATTGAGAGGGAAAATTAAATGTATATATTGAGTTGGCCAAAAAGCTCATTTGGACTTTGATGTAAGATATTATGGAAAAATCTGAATGCAATTTTGGTCCAATCCAATATTTACCAGGAGCCTAGAGCTGTAGTAATCCATTAAATTAATCTCCTTTTTTCCTTTATTCTGGTTCTCAAATAATTAGGGTTTTCTAATCATGCCTTTGGAGAAGGCAATGGCACCCCACTCCAGTACTCTTGCCTGGAAAATCCCATGGATGGAGGAGCCTGGTAGGCTGCAGTCCATGGGGTTGCTAAGAGTCAGACATGACTGAGCAACTTCACTTTCACTTTTCGCTTTCATGCATTGGAGAAGGAAATGGCAACCCACTCCAGTTTTCTTGCCTGGAGAATCCCAGGGGCAGGAGAGCCTGGTGGGCTGCCGTCTATGGGGTCACACAGAGTCGGACACGACTGAAGTGACTTAGCATAGCATAGCATAATCATGCCTTAAGCTTTCCAGGCTGGCTTTGTTTTTTTGACCTTGAATTGACCTCATCAATTTCCAAGCACAACTCCTGTCTCACTCACTCTTGCCTTCAGAGAACTCATGGACACCCATTGGCCCTTGACTGACTCTTCATTACACTTTCACCTTCGCAATAACCTTCTTTTCAGATTGCCACGTCTTCTGTTTGTTTCCTCAGAAATCATTCACTATCTGGATGTAACTGAGATTATCACTATTTGTGTATCATTTGGGAACATCATTAGCACGTGAAGATGTGCAAAGCTTCTCGGATTGAGAACCTTGACTTTTTTGCCATGTCTAGACTGTTTCCTCCACTTTACTCTTTTCCTCAGTGTGGGAGAATTTACTGTAGGTCTTGTGATCCTCTGAAAGATTTCACCAATTTCTCCTGTACATCTGATCTTTAAGGCTTTCTTTGCTTCTCTCTGCTTCAGTTTAATTCTGCTAAAAGGGTTTTCCTTACAAAACTCTCTCCCAAGGCAGCAGGCAGAGCTGAGTAGCTTCTAGAAGGGACTCTTTCTGCTACCTTAGAAAGCTGAGTCAGTCATCTACCCACCTTCCTCTGCCCCATCTCCAGGCTCACCTATGAGGTGCTTCAGTATCTGCTGCTGTGTATTTAGTGCTCTCCATGTGTCTGACACTGTTCTCAGTATTTTATATGAATGAAAGCCAGAAGACAACCTTGTGAAGTAGGTATAATTACAGGTACTACTTCCATTTTACAGATGAGGAAACTGAGGACTCAAAAGACTATTAACTCCCCAGGGTCACAGAGCTCAGAGATAGAAGAGTTGGGAAATGAATGCAAATAACCTGGCTCTTCTATCAGGACTTTTCACTGCTGCATTTTTAGGTCAATATATTTAAACCCACTTTTATTCCGTTGTCTGCAGAGTTGATCTCAGTTTGCATTTCATGTTGATCTGGTCCTGCTACTTCATGAAAGCTTACTTTGACTCACTGCTGCTGCTACTGCTGCTAAGTCGCTTCAGTCGTGTCCAACTCTGTGCGACCCCATAGACGGCAGCCCACCAGGCTCCCCCGTCCATGGGATTTTCCAAGCAAGAATACTGGAGTGGGTTGCCATTTCCTTCTCCAATGCATGAAAGTGAAAAGTGAAAGTGAAGTCGCTCAGTCGTGTCCGACTCTTAGCTACCCCATGGACTGCAGGCTACCAGGCTCCTCCACCCATGGGATTCTCCAGGCGAGAGTACTGGAGTAGGGTGCCGTCGCCTTCTCCGCTTTGACTCACTACTGAAAATATTTTCCTAAGAGGAGGATACCGACAGGGGAAACACCGGGAAATGAAACTAAAGAGCTACGTATTTTATGGGAGGCTTGAACTCTTGGCAGACAAACTTGATCTGTATAAAAGGAGATGGTTTGATTGTAATTGCTTATAAAAGTACTAGAAAAATGGGTGATAAGAATGTTAGTAGATAAGTGACCAAAGTGCAAAGAAATCCAACAGAGGATAGGCTCACTCATCTGAATTAGACTCCACTAGTTTATTCACAAATACTCTGCACCAGGGGGAAACCAGACTAGGGAAAAGCAGTGAGCAAAAGAGCCCAGATCCTTGTCTTTAGTGAACTTACCTGCTCATGGGAATACAGATAAGATAAATAAGGTGAGTCAGTATAGCATATAGTATGTCCGATAGCGATACATGTCATGGACATGAAAGAAATAGGGAATGATGACGGGGTGGTGATTTGAAGATGGGGTGAAAGAAGCCACCCTGAGAAAGTGACATTGGGGGAAGGCCTAGAGGAAGTGAGACACATGAATAACCAGTGGAAGCTTGTCTCGGGTAGGTGGACTCTGAAGTTCAAAAGCCTTGTGCAAGAATAACGCCATCATGTTTGATGAATTACAAGGAGCCTGTTTGGCTGAAGCAGAGAGAGCAACGGGCGAGTAATGAGATCTGGATATTATGAAATCTTCAGCCCATGATTAGGACTTTGATGGAAAACAACTCTCCCAGAAGCATGCCAGATAATGAAAATTTATTGAGAGGTCCCTCTTTAAAGATGCAGAGAGTATATAATAAAAGCCATTGTGGGAACTATCCTATAAAAAATGGGTTAGCTATGGACAGATGGGGAAAATCGGAACAGTACACTTCAACCCTTATTAGGTGAGCAGCTTCCTTGATGTCAGAGTTGATTTTATCAGCTTGAACTAGAAAATAACAACTGTAAAAGCCAAATAAAATATAAAAAACAACTACCTGAGGAAATGAAGAATGGTCAGAATAAGAAGAAATTGAAGGGGAATCCACCATTACGAGAAGGTCAATACACTGATTCTTATTTTATGCATCCTTGCCCAATGGGGCATTTCCCAGTTCTTGGGGGAGTTCAAGCAGAAAACCAGGGTCCTATTGGCCTGAGGAGTCAGAAGATGGAGACTGAGACTGCCAGAGTTACTAGAAGCTGATTGAGAGAGGAGAGGAGTGATTCTAGGAAGGAGAACCATGCGGAAGCTTCCAAATTTGTATGTAAATCCCCTTAAATCTTTGCTGACTCTTGGTCTGGATAAGGTTAAGATTACAAGGATCTAAGGGGAGGAAATAGCTGGAGAGTTAAAAGAACTGAACAAGAATTTCAGCAACTGCCATCACAGGGGTGTAGAGGCTTTTGAATCTTAGGAAGATAGAGAGACGTAGACAGTACCCTGGGTGGTTGTTCAGTCGCTCAGTCGTGTCTAACTCTTTGTGACCCCCATGGACTGCAGCACACCAGGCTTCCCTGTCCTTCACCATCTCCCAGAGCTTGCTCAGACTCATGTCCATTGAGTTGATGATGCCATCCAACCATCAAAACCCCAAAGGACTGGACCATGGGAGTAAAGACCATATCTTTGGGTTAAAACATTAACCCTAGCACAAGATGGAAACAAGGCTAACAAATTGCCAAGTCACAACATTAAAACAGGAGGGAGCTTGGATTTTGAAGGACATGCCTGTGTGATTTGTAGAGCGCGTGGGTTACAGAATGTCGGGAAATGAACTCAAAGATGTGATCAAAGCTATGGGATGTCCTGAGGAAGGCAAAGACATAGTCATATTTGGTAAAGTCATCACTTAGCCTCCTCTGTGGAGACTGGGCTATTGGAGTGAAAGTGAAAGCTAGTTGTCCAGGGTAATGATGCTATTATGACTAGGACAGTGGAGAGGAGAGGTGGTGTTTGGTTCATGCATTGCAGATAGGCAGAACTTGTAGAAGGGTTGGATACGGAGGAGAGAGAGAGAGAAATCAAAGAGGATTATTTTCTTTAAATATTTATTTATTTATTTTGGCCTGTACTGGGTCTTCATTGCTGCACGGGCTCTTCTCTAGTTGGCGGCGAGCAGAGACTACTCTCTAGTTGCAGTGCTTGGGCTTCTCACTATGGTGCTTTTTCTTGTTGAGGAGCACGGACTCTAGGGCACTTGGGCTTCAATAGTTGCCACACGTGGGCTCACTAGTTGCAGCTCCTGGGCTCTTGAGCACTGGTTTAATAGTTGTGGCGCAGGGGTTTAGTTGCCCTGGAGCATGTGGGATCTTCCTGGATGAGGGATCCACCCATGTGTCTTGCACTGACAAGCAGATTCTTTACCACTGAGCTACCAGGGAAGCCCTCAAGGATCATTCTTTACATGCCCTGGCTTGGAAATGTTTATCCCATCAGCTTAAGGCAGATGACAACAGGCAGGGGCACACAATCCATCATACTTCCCTAAGATGGAGACAGCACTGGAGGGTGGCTACATAAAACACACACCTCCCCCACATTTTATACTTCATCTTATGTTACAGCTGACCCCACTGTTCAGTCACATGCACGTGAGAACCGTACCTTCTACACAAGGTGAGAGTGATCTCAACTGTTACTGACAAGTATAACTAACAGCCAAGTATAAATATTATCAAGAAAAAAAAATAGAAACACATGGTAGCATCTTTGCCAGAATGCTGGCTAAATAGCACCTTTAGGGCCAAGGCAACATTTGAACCCAACAGGCAGCCAGGTGAAATGTTCCATGAAGAAGGGAATAGTGACATTAAAAGTTTTATATCCTGGGAGCAGAAAGGTGGGGTTTGCTTTCCCAGCTTCCAGATTCTTCTTTTGGAGACTAGCATCTAAAGCATTCCTACAGAAAGTTTTAGAAATGCGTTTCAGAGGCACCTCTAGCTCCTGTGGGTCTTACCTACAGCCCAACGTGGCTTTTGGAATTTTCCCTGTAAATGCTTGTTATTTCACTCAATATCTCACATTAGGGCCAGTGAATCTAGTACTTCTTCTTTTTTTTTTTTTTAATTAAATTTTATTTTGCTTAACTTTACAATATGTATTGCTTTTACCATACATCAAGATGGATCCGCCACCAGTATACACGTGCTCCCCATCCTGAACCCTCCTCCCTCCCCTCTCCCCATACCATCCCTCCGGGTCGTCCCAGTGCACCAGCCCCAGGCATCCGTTATCGGGCATCGTACCTGGACTGGTGACTCATTTCAGATATGATATTATACATATTTCAATGCTATTCTCCCAAATCATCCCGCCCTCTCCCGGTCCCAGAGTCCAAAAGTCTGTTCTATACATCAGTGTCTCTTTTGCTGTCTCGTAAACAGGGTTATTGTTACCAAATTCTAAATTCCATATATATGCGTTAGTATACTGTATTGGTGTTTTTCTTTCTGGCTTACTTCACTCTGTATAATAGGCTCCAGTTCCATCCATCTCCTTAGAACTGATTCAAATGTATTCTTTTTAATGGCTGAGTAATACTCCATTGTGTATATGTACCACAGCTTTCTGATCCATTCATCTGCGGATGGACATCTAGGTTGCTTCCAAGTCCTGGCTATTGTAAACAGTGCTGCTATGAACATTGGGGTACATTCTCTAGACAGGAAACACAAAAAGGATATATAAATTCGAACCCCAAAAAACAAAGTAAATGGCAACGGGATCATATTTATCAATAATTACCTTAAATGTAAATGGGTTGAATGCCCCAACCAAAAGACAGAGACTGGCTGAATGGATACAAAAATAAGACCCCTACATATGTTGTCTACAAGAGACCCACCTCAAAACGGGGGACACATACAGACTGAAAGTGAAGGGCTGGAAAAAGATTTTCTATGCAAATAGGGACCGAAAGAAAGCAGGAGTAGCAATACTCATATCAGATAAAATAGACTTGAATCTAGTACTTCTGAGTTGAGTGAAAGGTGAGTGTTATCCAGAGGCTTGGCAAACAGATAACTTTCCCAATAAAGTTCTTTTACACTTTGATTCTTCACTCATGCACTGGGCACAGCCCAAGCATCCTTCTACTTCCCATCTTCCATACAAGCTACCTCAACCCCCTCCTTCTGTGGTTAGTACTGCTTCAGCTCAAGGTCAGTTCCTTGGGGAAGCATTGCATCTTGTGTTTTCCCCCAAAACATTGGCTCCTGAATGACTTGGGCTTCGGAAATACGTACTTTTCTGAGGATGACATAAACAACCTGTTTGTCATTTCTATTTCTAAAATAAAATGCTACCCATGGAGAGTCAACACAGAAATAAGAACAAGAGAGAAGGTACTTCTGGGACCTTAGACAGTGTGCTGTTGCCTAACACAGAGCACCACCAAGCTAAAGGCTCACTTTCCTTGACCTGCCCATTGAGAAGTGAGTTTGAACTAGATCGGGAGAAGAATCTCCCCGGCCACCAGGAGATACAGCACTAATCCTGCTCCCTGGTGAGAGATGCATCCAGCTACTCACTGGTGCTCTTACCACAGAGCCCAACATGGTCCCAGAATGAATCCTCTGGAAAGTAATCAAGACATTCTTCCAGGTCAAGAGCTTTGTTCTCCTCATAGTAGGCTTTTCCTGGGAGAAATAAGTGCCCATGAATGAGCAATATGAAAACAAATCCATCAACAGCATTTTACTCAGAAGCCTAAGTGCTCCTGTTTTGATATGCTTGTCTTGAAATTGCTGTGCTGTCTTGTGGCCTCCACTTTACCCAGGAGGGAGTCAGAGAACAACATAGGAGAAAGGACAACTCTACCAAAAGTAACAAAAAGAGAGTTAAACCCAACAATCAAAATCCTAGTAGATTTGCTTTTTAGTTCTCCTTCACTTAAAATGAGAAATGTTAGCCTGTGAATAAATGTAATTCTGAGATAATTTTCTTTTCCATGGAGTTCATTCACATGTTCATTTATATACTCAACAGTTACAAGTCATTGCCATTGAGTCACTGGTAAAGACTTTACCCCTGTACCCAAGCTGCTTGTAATTCACTGCAGCAAATGTGCAAATACCCTCTACCTGCTGAAGATGGTGAAGTAAAATATCAATAAGAAGAAAACATAGGACCTTCCAGGTGGTCTGCTTCCCTTGTGGCTCAGCTGGTAAAGAATCCACCTGCAATGCGGGAGACCTGGCTTTGATTTCTGGGTTGGGAAGATCCCCTGGAGGAGAGAAAGTCTACTGACTCCAGTGTTCTGGCCTGTAGAATTCCACTGAGGTCGTAGAGAGTTAGACATGACTGAGTGACTTTCATTTCACTTCCCTGGTTGTCTCAGTTCAGTTCAGTCACTCAGTCGTGTCCGACTCTTTGCGACCCCATGAATCACAGCACGCCAGGCCTCCTTGTCCATCACCAACTCCCAAGATCAACCACTCATGTCCATCGAGTTGGTGATGCCATCCAGCCATCTCATCCTTTGTTGTCCCCTTTTCCTTCTGCCCCTAATCCCTCCCAGAATCAGGGTCTTTTCCAATGAGTCAACTCTTCGCATGAGGTGGCCAAAGTATTGGAATTTCCACTTTAGTATCAGTCCTTACAAAGAACACCCAGGAATGATCTCCTTTAGAATGGGCTGGTTGCATCTCCTTGCAGTCCAAAGGACTCTCAAGAGCCTTCTCCAACACCACAGTTCAAAAGCATCAATTCTTCAGTACTCAGCTTTCTGCACAGTCCAACTCTCACATCCATACATGACCACAGGAAAAACCATAGCCTTGACTAGATGGACCTTTGTTGGCAAAGTAATGTATCTGCTTTTCAATATGCTATCTACGTTGGTCATAACTTTCCTTCCAAGGAGTAAGCGTCTTTTGATTTCATGGCTGCAATCACCATCTGCAGTGATTTTGGAGCCCAAAAAATAAAGTCTGACACTGTTTCCACTGTTTCCCCATCTATTTCCCATGAAGTGATGGGACCAGATGCCATGATCTTCGTTTTCTGAATGTTGAGCTTTAAGCCAACTTTTTCACTCTCCACCTTCACTTTCATCAAGAGGTTTTTTAGTTCTTCTTCACTTTCTGCCATAAGGGTGGTGTCATCTGCATATCTGAGGTTAATGATATTTCTCCCAGCAATCTTTTTTTTAAATTTTATTTTATTTAACTTTACAGTATTGTATTGGTTTTGTCATACATCAAAATGAATCCGCCATAGGTATACATGTGTTCCCCATCCTGAACCCTCCTCCCTCCTCCCTCCCCATACCATCCCTCTGGGTCATCCCAGTGCACCAGCCCCAGGCATCTGGTATCAGGCATCGAACCTGGACTGGCGACTCATTTCAAACATGATATTATACATATTTCAATGCCATTCTCCCAAATCATCCCACCCTCTCCCTCTCCCAGAGTCCAAAAGACTGTTCTATACATCAGTGTCTCCTCTGCTCTCTCGTATACAGGGTTATTGTTACCATCTTTCTAAATTCCATATATATGCGCGTTAGTATACTGTATTTGTGTTTTTCTTTCTGGCTTACTTCACTCTGTATAATAGGCTCCACTTCCATCCACCTCATTAGAACTGATTCAAATGTATTCTTTTTAATGGCTGAGTAATACTCCATTGTGTATATGTACCACAGCTTTCTTTATCCATTCATCTGCTGATGGACATCTAGGTTGCTTCCAAGTCCTGGCTATTATAAACAGTGCTGCGATGAACATTGGGGTACACGTGTCTCTTTCAATTCTGGTTTTCTCAGTGTGTATGCCCAGCAGTGGGATTGCTGGATCATAAGGCAGTTCTATTCCCAGTTTTTTGAGGAATCTCCATACTGTTCTCCATAGTGGCTGTACTAGTTTGCATTCCCACCAACAGTATAAGAGGGTTCCCTTTTCTCAACACCCTCTCCAACATTTATTGCTTGTAGACTTTTGGATCGCAGCCATTCTGACTGGCGTGAAATGGTACCTCATAGTGGTTTTGATTTGCATTTCTCTGATAATGAGTGATGTTGAGCATCTTTTCATGTGTTTGTTAGCCATATGTATGTCTTCTTTGGAGAAATGTCTATTTAGATCTTTGGCCCATTTTTTGATTGGGTCATTTATTTTTCTGGAATTGAGCTGTAGGAGTTGCTTATATATTTTTGAGATTAGTTGTTTGTCTGTTGCTTCATTTGCTATTATTTTCTCCCATTCTGAAGGCTGTCTTTTCACCTTACTTATAGTTTCCTTTGTTGTGCAGAAGCTTTTCTCCCAGCAGTCTTGATGCCAGCTTGTGCTTCTTCCAGCCCAGGGTTTCTCATGATGTATTCTGCATATAGGGGAAGGCAATGGCACCCCACCCCAGTACTTTTGCCTGGAAAATCCCATGGACAGAGGAGCCTGGTAGGCTGCAGTCCATGGGGTCGCTAAGAGTCAGACACGACTAAGCGACTTCACTTTCACTTTTCACTTTCATGCATTGGAGAAGGAAATGGCAACCCACTCCAGTGTTCTTGCCTGGAGAATCCCAAGGACGGGGAAGCCTGGTGGGCTGCTGTCTCTGGGGTCGCACAGAGTCGGACACGACTGAAGCGACTTAGCAGCAGCAGCAGCATTCTGCATATAAGTTAAATAAGCAGGTTAACAATATATAGCCTTGACGTACTCCTTTTCCTATTTGGAACCAGTCTGTTGTTCCATGTCCAGTTCGAACTGTTGCTTCCTAACCTGCATATAGGTTTCTCAAGAGGCAGGTCAGGTGGTCTGGGATTCTCATCTCTTGAAGAATTTTCCACAGTTTATTGTGATCTACACAGTCAAAGGCTTTAGCATAGTCAGTAAAGCAGAAATAGATGTTTTTCTGGAACTCTCTTGCTTTTTCAATGATCCAGAGGGTGTTGGCAATTTGATCTCTGGTTCCTCTGCCTTTGCTAAAATCAGCTTGAACATCTGGAAGTTCACAGTTCACATATTGCTAAAGCCTGGCTTGGAGAATTTTGAGCATTACTTTACTAGCGTGTGAGATGAGTGCAATTGTGAGCATTCAATTTGAGCATTGAATAGTTAGTAGTTTGAGCATTCTTTGGCATTGCCTTTCTTTGGGATTGGAATGAAAACTCACCTTTTCCATTCCTGTGGCCACTGCTGAGTTTTCCAGATTTGTTGGCATATTGAGTGCAGCACTTTCACAGCATCATCTTTCAGGATTTGAAATAGCTCAACTAGAATTCTATCACCTCCACTAGCTTTGTTCGTAGTGATGCTTTCTAAGGCCTACTTGACTTCACATTGCAGGATGTCTGGCTCTAGGTCAGTGATCACATCATCGCGATTATCTGGGTCATGAAGATATTTTTGTACAGTTCTTCTGTGTATTCTTGCCATCTCTTCTTAATATATCTGCTTCTGTTAGGTCCATGCCATTTCTGTCTTTTATCAAGCCCATCTTTGCATGAAATGTTCCTTTGGTATTTCTCCTTTTCATGAAGAGATCTCTTGTCTTTCCCATTCTGTTATTGTCCTCTATTTCTTTGCATTGATCACTGAGGAAGGTCTAGTTGTTAAGAATCCACCTTCCAGTGCAGGGGATGTGGGTTCAATCCCTGACTGGAGAACCAAGATCCCATGCCATGGGGCAAGTATTAACATAAGCCCTCAGGCTGCAACTACTGAGCCAACACTCTAGAGCCCATGCAACACAGCTAGAGAAGCCATGAGCCATAATAAAGACCCAGCCAGCCAGAAGAAGAAGATAGTATAAATATGGAGTGGCCACTTAAGCATATCTACTTCTATTCCAACACAGCCCTTGTAGGAGGAAAATGGAAGAGAAGAAGGAAAGAGAGAATATGGGGGAAAAAAGCCGTATGAGTATAATGGAGGCAGGGTGACTGCTAAGGGAGGCCGCATTGGAAAGAGTTTCTTGTGGGATAAGGCCATGTCCCCTTTCACAATTCAGAGTTGCCTAATGTCTTCAGGGTGCTGAAAAGACATTCATTGCCTAGAATTGTAAGCTGTTGAATGCAGAGATCCTCTGTCTCCCGTGAACATTATAGCCCTCAAAACAATGAATGTAGTATCTGTACAGTGTCATCCACACTGTACAGGTGTGAAAATTCACCATGTATTTTGATTCCATTGGCTTCAAACAATAATGCTTTACTATAATTAATGCTTTTGAACTGTGGTGTTGGAGAAGACTCTTGAGAGCCCTTGGGACTGCAAGGAGATCCAACCAGTCCATTTTGAAGGAGATCAGCCCTGGGGTTTCTTTGGAAGAAATGATGCTGAAGCGGAAACTCCAGTACTTTGGCCACCTCATGCGAAGAGTTGACTCATTGGAAAAGACTCTGATGCTGGGAGGGATTGGGGGCAGGAGGAGAAGGGGATGACAGAGGATGAGATGGCTGGATGGCATCACTGACTCGATGAACGTAAGTCTGAGTGACCTCCGGGAGTTGGTGATGGACAGGGAGGCCTGGCATGCTGCGATTCATGGGGTCACAAAGAGTGGGACATGACTGAGCGACTGATCTGATCTGATCTGATATTTAGGGCAGCCCATTTTACTGTTACAAATTTTCATTAAAAGACATTATTTTGCAGTTCTCTGGATTCTATTTTAGCCACCCTATTTTGTCAAAAAAATTGTTTTAATTAGAACTAATACCCAATTTGTTTACTGGAAACTTTTCTACCTTCTAGACTCCAGGTAATTGATGTTTTCCCATCCAGTGGAATTCTCTGTAGGTGGTTGTGAGTATGAGTTAGTTGATAGTTGTGTTCGTATAATCCCTAAAATTGGTTATCAATTATGGCAAGTGATAAGGAATTTTCCCTGTTTCTATAGCAACAAACCCTGGAGATGTTTTCAGCAAGTTTATCTCCTAAATGATTCCCTGTTTGTGACTTGGGAAGCTAAAGAAGATCCATTGGTTCAATTAGTTTACTAAGAAGCTATTTAGTGCACTGATGAAAAAAGATAACTGAAACACTGATACAGCATTCCCATGGCTAGAATTTAACAACAGTTTATTGAACAAATGGTGTGTGAAAGATGCCGAAGTAAACTCTTTGAGAAATCCAAATGAATTACGTAAGGGACCTATTCTCCTCAAGGAAACTACAGTTCAGTGGGAAATGCTGGAAGGAAATGAATGTAGGAAGGAAGTGAATGGAGGAAACATCAAGAAAATTTCAGGGGAAAAAAAGAAAAGTACATTCTGACACATGAATGCCTAATGAACCTTTAGTGGAGAGGAGTAGTAATTTTTATTAACTTTAGAATCTTGAAAGTAATTAAAAAACAATTGACCTAGAATTCTATGCAGCAAAAATATTCTTCAGTATTAGGGGAAATTTAGACATTCTCAGATGAAGGAAAACAAAGAGCATTTGTCACTGGGAGATCTATCCTAAAAAAAAAATGGCTAAAAGAAATTCTCTAAATAGAAAAGAAATGAACTTTGCCAAAAAGAAGGAACAATGGAAAGAGCAAAAGTAAGGCTAAAGTTTATTTTCTTCTCTTATTTTCTAAATTATGTTTGATTGTTAAAGCAAAAATTATAATACTGCCTTGTGTGGTTCTCAATGTTTGTAGGGAAAATATTTAAGACAATTATAATTTGATGAAGGTAAAAGACACGAATCGAAGTAAGTTCACTGCTGCTGCTGCTAAGTCACTTCAGTCGTGTCCGACTGTGCGACCCCATAGATGGTAGCCCACCAGGCTCCCCTTTCCCTGGGATTCTCCAGGCAAGAACACTGGCGTGTGTTGCCATTTCCTTCTCCAATACATGAAAATGAAAAGTGAAAAGGAAGTTGCTCAGTCGCGTCTGACTCTTCACGACCCCATGGACTGCAGCCCACCAGGCTCCTCCGTCCATGGGATTTTCCAGGCAAGAGTACTGGAGTCGGGTGCCATTGCCTACACTTCATCGAATAAGTTATTGTGTTTTTTATTTCAAATTCCAGTTGTTTATGGTTGTATATAGGAAAGCAATTGACTTGTGTATTGACCTTATGCTCTTCAATATTGCTATAATCACTTATTAGTTCTATGAGTTTTTGGTTGATTCTTCCAGATTTTCTGCATGTCATCAGTGAACAAAGACAATTTTATGTCTTACTTCTCAATATGTATACTTTCATTTACTTTTCTTGTCTTTTTTGCATTAGCTAGGACTTACAGTAGAATGCTGAAAAAATGATGAGAGGGAACATCCTTGCCTTGCTTCTGGTATTAGCAGGAAAGACTCTATTTTCTTTCCATTAAGTGTGATGTTGACTGTAGGTTTTTTGTAGATAGTCTTTACCAAGTTGAGAAACCTTTTTTTTTCTTCTTTCCAATTTTAACATGATTTATTACCACCATAAAACTACATATACATCTGTATATGTTTTATTTTGTTGTTGTTGTTCAGTTGCTAATTCATGTCTGACTCTTCGGGACCCTGTGGACTGCAGCATTTCAAGCTTTCCTGTCCTTCATCATCCCCCCCGAGTTTCCCAAACTCATGTCCGTTGAATTGGTGATGCCATCGAACCATCTCATCCTCTGTTGCCCTTTTCTCCTTCTGCCTTCAATCTTTCCCCAACATCAGGGTCTTTTCCAATGATTCAACTCTTCACATCAGGTGACCAAAGTAATGGAGCTTCAACTTTAGCATCAGTCCTTCCAATGAGGATTCAGGGTTGATTTCCTTTAAGACTGACTAGTTTGATCTTCCTGCTATCCATTATGTTTAATTATATCATTAATATTAATAACACATTTCTTTTAAAAGTTTTATATGTCATTGGTCATCACAGTGAAAATTTACTTAGTACATTCATGATAATCTATATAATTCTGAATATCTATAACATTTTCTTTCTACCAAGCTTTTCTTCTTGCTCAAAATATCACATATTTTAAATTTAAATTAATGTGCCTGATATTTTCCCCGATAGTAGCCTTTCCTATGCCTGTGGCTCCTTTATGAGACTTTTTTTTTTTTTAAATTCTTAAAATGCTCAGGTTCACAAATAATTTTAAGAACCATTTTCATGGAGAATGGTCTTAAAGTGTCATCATTTGTTTTTCAGCTGTGCTTGGCATATAGGAAAAATAAAATCTAAGAAACATCATAATAATGGTTTTGACTTTTTGACAGGAGGAGCACTGAAATAATTTGTTTTATGTTTAAAAGTTATTCTTGAATGCTGCTTTAAGAGGGGGTGGATTTTTCCTCTGAAAATTTTCAATAGTATTTCAAATTAACTGATGCTAACCAGCTATTTAAACCAAATAAAGAACCTCAGGAGGAGAGTTATTGAGGTTTTTTAAAAAATCTGTTTTTCATTATTTCATAATAAGCAAGGCTTGGTATTTGTTAGAGAGAACTGACATTTTAGAGAGAGAGAGGTTAGAGAGAGCTATGTCTTCTTAGTGGTTTAAATACATAAACAGTTTAAGCAGTAATAATGAGCAATTAAGTAATTGCATTACAGTGCCTAGACTGTAGTCTTTTTGTATAAGCTCCAGCAAAAACTTGGCTAGAGGGGAAATGGTTTGGTGATCATAGTTCTCAGCCTGAACTCAGGCTCAAATCCCCTCAAGAATCAGGAGGTGCATTATGAGGAAATGCATTCCTGGGTCTCTGGGAATGAGCCTAGATAGTGAGAGCTGATTCTTGTTTCTCCTCCCAGATGTGAATTTGTTGATGGCTAAAATGCATCAAGGCTTCCCTAGTAGCTCAGACGGTAAAGCATTCGCCTGCAATGTAGAAGACCCGGATTCAATCCCTGGGTTGGGAAGATTCCCTGGAGAAGGAAATGGCAACCCACTCCAGTATTCGTGCCTGGAGAATTTCATGGACAGAGAAGCCTGGTGGGCTACAGTCCATGGGGTGGCAAAGAGCTGGACACAACTGAGTGACTGACACACAAATTGCATCAAGAACCATTACAGCCATACATACGTGAAACCCCCTTAAAAGAAAAAGCATGTATTAGGAGTGTTTTGTCTTTCAGGATGGAAATACAAAGCCCAGGCAAATGTTCTGTTGTGTGGCCAGAGTCTGGTGGTTTCCTGGTTCTGGCAGGTCCTCGCTTGTATTGAGAATGTTCCCTGAAATTTGTCCCATTAGGGCAGAGCCACACTACTTGCATTCCTTCATAGTCGTTCAGTCATGTCTGACTCTTTGTGACCCTTTGGGCTGTAGGCCACCAGGCTCCTCTGTCCATGGGATTTTCTAGGCAAGAATACTGAAGTGGGTTGCCATTTTCCTCCTCCAGTTGATCTTCCAGACCCAGGGATGAAACGTCTCCTGTGTCTCCTGCATTGGCAGGAGGATTCTTTACCTGCTGAACCATCAGGGAAGCCCAAGCCATACTGAGACATATTAAATTAGCTCCTCTACTAAGTAGCCTTCTCTTTAAAATTCTGTAAGCTGGGCTAAATAAACCTGACAGTTTATAGAGAGATAGGTATGTTTTCTCTTTCCACTGTAAGTAACCTACCTGAAAACCAGCAGAAGCCAAAGTTCAAAACGAGATCCCCTGTCTCTATTGCCTTCCCATCTCTTTAGGCTGTTACTCAACAAGTACATCATAACTGGAGACAGAATTCAAAGTTGTAGCTGGTATACAGTTGTCCCCATCCCTCACACCTTATGCATGAGGAATGCATTCCAAGACCTTTGGTGGATGCCAGAAACTGCAGATATAACTGGGTCCTATACACTATGATTTTTCCTCTACATACATACCTATGATAAAGTTATAAATTAGGCACAGTTACAGTATCTGAATTATCAGCACCACTACCCTTGAACTTTGGGGCCATTGTTAAGTAAAATAAGGGTCATTTGAACACAAGCACCACCATACTGAGACAGTCTGTCTGATACCTAGAAAGTGGCTACCAAATGACTAATGGGAAAGATGTTCTGGACAAATGAATGATTCATGCTCCTGGCCAGATGGAGCAGGGCAAGCAAAGATTTCATCAGGCTACTCAGAAAGGCATGCATTTTAAGCCTGATGAATTGTTTAATTCTGACATTTTTCATTTAATATTTACAGACTGTGGTTGACCACGAATAACAAACCGTGGACAGCAAAAACACAGTTGCAGGGGAGGAATGCTTATTCCTAAACTGGTCACATGATCACATCCCTTCACTAATGTCTCCTGGGGTCATTACAACAGAAGTGAAATGATTTGGAATGACAGTATGTTTTTTCCAAGTTCCATTTTGGAAATATATTTCATCTTCAATCAGGAGAACTTGTCTGTAATGGATTTCATATCTAGGAGGTAGGAAGCTATTTACAACTTAAGTTGCTGTTCATATATACATTTTTTTGTGGTTTTTAGGGGTTGAAACTTTGCAATGGAAATTCTCAATGGTCTATTTGCATCGGAGTTTACAGCTATGTGTATTATAGTCTAAAGCCCTAAATTTAATGAATAAAAAATATTAGAAAGGCTTCACTATGAGGACTTTGATGGTTTCACAGATCCTCATGCTTGAGGATATTTGGAGAAGTCAGAAGTAGGGTGGAAAACCCCAGTGTGGTCAGGCAGAAAAATGCTGCTGAGGAGCAGGAACTAGAGAGAACAGACGCCTGAAAATGGCAAAAATCTATCTGTATGCATGACTGATGAGACAGACTTTCCCCAAACGGATTCTCGCCAAAACACTGCAAATAAAATTCATCAAATAGTCAATGTGTATAATGTTAAGGTAAGCGCCCAGCTAAAGGCAGCAAGAGGATTTTGAAAAAAAAAAGTCAGGTATCTCAACATTTGTAATTGATCACTAAATGAACACCATGAATGTCCAACTTTTTATCCATCTTTTTTGGGGAGGGATGTTAACTTTCACATTGTTGTCATTTGGTTCTCAAAAGTAGGTTGTTGACTGTTGGATCAATCTCTTTGTTAGACTTTTCCTTTTAAATAGGGTTGTAGATTGGATATTTTGCTATATGCAAGAAAATAGGACCATGTTAACAAAATCTGTTTTCATAGAGGACTCAAAACACAGCAGTAGCATAAAAGAAGCATGAAATATTCTTGAGTTATCCCAAAGCGTACATTTTGTTTTGATATGCTCCTCTGTGTTATTGACACTTTCCCTGTATTTTATGGAATAAAACTGAGGAAAACTCTCTAAAACTTGAGCCACTGAGGGAAACACCCATTAATGTGAATATGTGGTGAATGAAAATTGTATAAGCTAAACTGTCCTGAAAAACTGGATTATATTTCAGTGACCGAAAAAGAATTCTCTTAACACGGTTCGCATCACTTACAATGTATTTCAAGGCATTAATTAGATGAGAATCTTTCTCTTTTACACAAATTGTAAGTTTGAGTTTATTATTCATCACAACAGAGTCTCTTGAGATAGAGAAAAGGAGAAGCCACCTTATGAATTTGTTAATAGAGGTTTATTGTTCATGTCTTTTTAAAAAAATATTTTTATTTATTTATTTATTTTGGCTGTGCTGGGTCTTCATTGCTGCGTGTGCTTTTCTCTAGTTGCAGCGAGTAGGGGCTAGTCTCTAGCTGTGGTGTGTGGGCTTCTCATTGCGGTGGCTTCTCTTATTTTAGAGCACAGGCTCTAGGTGCTTAGGTTTCAGTAGTTGCAGCCCATGGGCTCAATAGTTGTGGCTCCCAGGCTTTCAAGCACAGGCTCAATAGTTGTGGCTCATGGGCTGAGTTGCTCTGAGGCATGTGGGATTTTCCCAGATCAGGGATCAAACCCATGTCTCCTGCATTGGCAGGCGGATTCTTTGCCACGGAGCCACTAGGGTAGCCCTGTCATCAGTTTCATGTTACACCTTTGCTTAATGAGCTTTGGTGGCATCCTTTGTCCTGTATTCTTGTGATATTAAGGGTATCGAATGGAAGTAGAGTTCAGGGGGAGGGGGAGGCTGTATTCTGTGTCATGCACGTCAAGTAACACAAGCTATTGTCATAATTAGGCCTTTTCTGCTTTGTCTTCTTGGGGACCTAGCTCAAGCCTTACTACATCTAGAGACCCTTGGTGGAATTTATAACTATTCTTCTGTTCTTATGGTGGTTACCCTCAAGTTTCTAAATTAAACATTTGGGAGGGAGAAATAATTCCAAATTTCCAAAGGTTACAAAAGAAAACACCCACATATACTATACCAGGTTTACCTGCTGCCTATTTACCCATTTCCTTCCTCATTTCTCATATGTTCTGCTCTCTTTTTGTTTTATTTTGCGGGGGGAGGGTTGTTGTTTTTTTCCCTTCTCTCTCTCTCTGTACTGATATACATTTATCTACCTATTATACACACACACACACACACACACTCACATGATTATTTTCCTGAGAAATTTGAAAGTAAATTATGTACATTAAGATTTTTTACTCCTAAATGCTTCATTGATTGGCAATATTCACTTATGTAACCCAGTCCAATTCTCAGCTTCATAAATTCACATTGATAGGATATTTTTGTCTACTCTTCTGTCCAGATTCCAGTCTGTTGTTCACCTAATAGAGTCTGTTAGAGCCTAATGGCTCCCTCAGAAACAGAACCCAGTGTGGAGTCAGGTACTGTTTTTTGCTATCATGATTTCTTAGCGTGCTTTATTCAGAGACACCTCCACAGCCCTTTTTTTTTTTTTTTTCCTTTTGTAACATTGACATTTGGAAGAATACACTCCCAAATCTACCTTTTTATTAATAGAACACCCAGCAGTTTATTTTTGTGATATTTCCTCATAACTAGAATGAGATTATACACTCTTGGCCAGAAAACTGCAGAAGTGATGCTGTGTCCTTCTCGAGGTATCACTTCTGAAGGTGAGCACTGTTCGTCTCCGCCTCATGGGTGCTATAAATTGGCGAAGGACTGGCCTAATTTCTCCACTGTATAATAACAGTTTGCTTTTCTCCCTTACAATTAATAAGTGGTCTATGGAGAGACATTTTTCAATCACACAAATAACCTGCTCACCAGCACAATTTCCTCCTAGCTTTAACTGCTATGGATGGTCCTGAGCTGACCCCAGTCTTTCCCATGATAGTTGCAAAGTGATCATTTTCCAACCCAGCAGGCCCACGACAAGCTCTTAGCCTTCTACTGTAAACAAGAGCTTTTCCTTGTCTGTTCATTATTGATATTGACTTAGAAAATTTATAACTCACTGTATATCTTAATACTATCAAAGAAAAGGGATTTGAATATGTAACTTCTTAATTCTTTTTTCCATCCACCACCAGCTGTTCTACATCTTTACCATTCATTTCAGTTCTCCATCCCTCCTCTCACCCAGGGTTATCTGGCTTCCCACTTACTCAAGAAAGTTGGGAACATCAGCCATGAATGACTCCACCTCCCTGCTCTCATTTTGCACACAAAAATGTATTCATATATGAATCTAGTCTCATCCACTTTGTGCAAGTCACAGTAGGCAAAGCAGCCTTCCTTATGATTAAAGGCATATGCTTTATCTCTGGTTAATTTTCCTCTTCTTCTCTCTTTTATCTTATTAAAAGTGTGTTCTATAGAATTAATCAAGTTTTGGGGTTGACAAAATGCTCTGTGAATTGGTCCATGCCTGGTTTCTTTTCATCTTATCCTTTTGTCTGTATTATCTCTCTATGTCTTTTTCTTCTTCTCTTCTCTCCTTTCTTCCTTCATTTCCTCCCTATTATCTATTTTTTTAACTTTACAATATTGTATTGGTTTTGCCATATATCAACATGAATCCGCCACAGATATACGTGTTCCCTATCCTAAACCCTATGTGCTCCTGTGAATTGATGACCTCTTATTATAAGATGGTGAGGGACAGGGAGGTGTGATGTGCTGCAGTCCATGGGGTTGCAAAGAGTGGGACATGACTGGGCAACTGAACAACAACAGCGATGACAACATCACAAGATGACCAACCATATTGAATTAGGGCCCACACAGTGTCCCTGTGCATGCATGCTGTCATTTCAGTCGTCTCGAGACTTTGAGATCCTATGGACCATAGCCCTCAGGGCTCCTTTGTCCATGGAATTCTCTTGGCAAGAATACTGGAGTAGGCCATGCCCTCCTCCAGGGATCTCTCACCCGAGGGATCCAACCTGCATCTCTTTTGTCTCCTGTACTGGGAGGCAGATTCTTCACCACTAATGCCACCTGGGAAGCCCTCATTAAACCTTAATTCCCTCTTTAAACACCCTGTCTTCAAATCCTGTCACATCCCAAGGTATTAGGAGCTAAGACTTCAACATGTGAGCTTTGGGGTGCAGAATTCTCATTCTACTTAGTATCTCATATGAGCCTTTCAACTGGTCTCTCTGTTGATGGCCCACCAGAAGGCCACCAGAGCCCTCAATGTTATCCAAATAAACAGACGAGGAACAATTTGTACATCTTAAGTACTCACCACTTTCTTCTCTGCCCACCTGACCAGCAGTATCACCGGGATCAGAACTGTCCTCTTGGTAGAGCAGGAAAGTGCTATCAGAAGTGATGTCATCTGCACACATTTGTGTGCCAAATTCCTTTTCAACTTTATAGTTGACTACTTTCTATTTTGATATGTTTTTTCTTTTGAGTTTTCTACTGATCATAGTACAGGGACAACCTTAACCCAGCCTATAGATTACTTTTAATTTTTTTTCTCATCCACGGATTAGTATGAGGGTATCTCACTGTACCAATATATGATATATTCACATATCCTACACAGCTCAATGAAAGTCCATGGAGTACTTGCTATGTTCTTAACATCGGGCATTCAAAGATGAATAAGAGATGGCTCCTGTCCTCTAGAAATTAAGTCTACATGTAATGCATATACATGAGAAAACAAATCACAGTTTGGTATGATGAATGAAGACAATGCATTTTTCAGCAACTTTTCTGGTAAAGCAGATGGTTTAAAGAAAGTCCTGGCATGTCTAATTATAAGATTTTTCCTTCTCTGTCTCCTTTTAAAACTGTCTTTACTTAAAACCTCTCCCATGTTACCAGTCATTTGTCATTTGTTTATTCTCTCGTAAAACTTTCAGACTGTGTCTTTTTGCTAAAAATTCCTGTACAAAAGGAGCAAGCATTTCTTTCATTTTTAAAAGATACTTCTTTCTTTAAAAAAAATTATTTATTTCATCCATGATGGATCTTAGTTGCAGCATGTGGGAACTATTTCCTTGACCAGGTATCAAACCCAGGCCCCCTGCACTGGGAGCATAGAGTCTTAGCCACTGGACCACCACAGAAGTCCCTGCTCACATTTCAGTATTGATGCTTTTGTTAGATGTGTTTTCTGGGCTTACCAGATGGCGCTAGTGGTAAAGAATCCATGTGCCGTTGCTTGAGACTGAGATGCAGGTTCGATCCTTGGGTTGGGAAGATCCCCTGGAGGGGGAAATGGCAACCCACTCCAGTATTCTTGCCTGGAGAATCCCACAGTCAGAGAAGCCTGGTGGGCCACAGTCCATAGGATCACAAATAGTCAGAATGTGTTTTCCTGGTCTTGTCTTTGATATTTCATCTTTGACCTGTACCATTTTTTTCTTTATTTTTCCTTTAAAATAGTTTCAAAAATACATTTTAAAGTTAGCCATTCTTCTTTTGGAGTACCATCTTTTCTTTGTTAATTTATAATGCTTTCATTAACTTTCATGTGGTTTTTAATCTTTTAAGAATTTCTTCATCTTTACTATATTGATACCAAATTTTCTTTCTTCTGAGAAAGCAGGTCCAGTTTTGAATAGTTTGATCACATTTTTTTCACACTTTTATTAGTTCTTATAAATAAATCTTGACTGATATATTAGATAATTTTCTTATTCTCTTCTTAAAATAATTTTTAGGCTGCAGTTTAAATAAGAATACTTTGGAATTTCTATTTAAATGTTTGTGTATTAGTCACTCAGTTGTGTCTGATTTTTTGTGACCCTGTGAACTGTAGCCCACCAGGCTCCTCTGTCCAAGGGATTCTCTAGGCAAGAATACTGAAGTGGGTTGCCATTCCCTTCTCCAGAGGTTTAATTTCTTTACGTTGAGATTACTAATATTTATTCCCTCCGAGTTACAATGTACTGTACACATTCTGAGAATTTTATCTTTCAGATGCCCAATTTTTGGGGTGGTAAACATAAAAATATACCCTTTTGTAGGGGACTTTTCCTTTGTTGACTAGTGTGGAAGTTCAATCACTGTTATTTATCAACTTTTTTTATATTATTTAAAAATAAATTTAGTCTGTCTTCACTCAAAAATATGCTGTACGATGAAGTTTACAATATAGCTTCCTGTTTTATATTGTGGCTCTTGCAACACATTTGTGTATTTTCATGACATGTTCCCCAATGTCCTCTCTTTCCTCCAATGACTTTTCTCATTACATTTGCCCTGTTTGGTTCCTGTGGTTATGGAGCACAGTTCCTTCTGGGACTAGAGATTCTGTTCTCTTATAAATTCTCTGAACTCTTTCCCCACAATATTGCTTTCTTTTTCACTATAAATTTCAAGCAAAACTGACTCTTGTAAAGTTACTTTTACCCACATGCTTTTCTTGTATAAGAACAATATTCTCCCCAGTGATTTCTGGATCAGATTTAGCTTTGAGGGCTTCATTTTTTTCTTTTCCCTCCTTTCTCTCATCTTATCAACTGTTGGATAAGAGACATCATGTTTCTCTTTCCTGAAGATTTTGCCTGCTGTCACTTTCTTATAGAATTCAGGAGATTTATCTACATCTAATTGGTCAGATGCAGTCTATAGAGGAAATAAAAACCTAGAGGCAGAACTAAACTCGAGACCCATATCCCCCACTACATTGTGCTCAGCTGCTCAGTCGTGTCCAGCTCTTTGTGACCCCATGGACTGTAACCCGTCAGGTGCCTCTGCCCATGGAATTTCCCAGGCAAGAATACTGGAGTAGGGTTCCATTTCCTACTCCAGGGCACCTTCTCAACCCAGGGATCAAACCCGTGTCTGTTGTATTGGCAGGCAGATTCTTTACAACTAGTGCTAGCTGCATAAACTTAAGAAAATTATATAAAATAAATAAATTAATATTAAAACAACAACAAAAGAAAATTATAAAACCTCCCTAAGCCACAGATTCCTCATCTAGATAATGAGTGCATGATGGTAGCACCAGTCCTTTTAAGAATTTTTAAAATGATAATAATAGAGGAATTAGCATAATTCTTAAATAATAAGCATTAAATACAGAGTAATAATATTTTAATTTCATATTCATTATCTTCCTTTTTTTTAAATTTACACTTTCAAGATGTCTTTGCTGTACCCAGTAATGCTGTAATTTGCATTTTTACATATTTGTGATTTTTAAAATGGCAATTTCTTTTTAAAATAGAGTGTCCATCTTCTCCACACTAGCATGCTTTTCATGTCTGGATCTTAACCAGAAGTGATTTCTCGAGCCATATCCATAGTAGGTTTTTGACTGCTTGGTGAATGGCCATCTTTCTTTCATCCTAACTGAAGATGATTAGGATGTGGCAAAAAGCCAACACGCTAGGGCTCTGGTTCTATTTAAACTTCTAGTAATCTGTCCAAACATCAAATCTATGTGCCAAATTTACTGGAAGTGATGATTTGTCATGATGGAATTTATAGGAGGACACAGTGTTGCCTAAGGGCCTCGCTGGTGGGTCAGGTGGTAAAGAATTCGCCTGCCAATGCTGGAGACCCGGGTTCAATCCCTGGGTCAGAAAGATACCGTGGAGTAGGGAATGGCAACCCACTCCAGTATTCTTGCCTGGAAAATCCCATGGAGAGAGGAGCCTGGTGGGCTGCAGTCTATGGGGCCACAAAGAGTCGGACATTACTGAGCAACTAGCACTTTCACTTTTGATAGTATTGCCTACAGCCACTATCTCAATTTGCAAGCAACTAGACAGAGCCTTTAACATTGGTCTATACTTGAAGTCAACACTGACATCTTCTAGTGGTCCTTTTTCAGTTTTGGCAGAGAGCTTAATGTTCACTTAGTAAATAGATATTTTAGGAATATATAATGTTGCTTCCAAAAATTACAGAATTCACAAAGAAGTACCATAGAGGCTTCTCAAAGTATGCTCAGGGAAAAAATATTGAATTATACCATCTCCCTCCCTTTAGCCTATTTTTAGGAATATGAAATTCCTAAAATCAGGAATATGAAACAGTTCAGATTTTTCAAAAACATCAAAATATCCCCTGAAATTGCCTGCAGACCTTAAATGCAATATATCCACAAAGTCATCAAGTCTAATAACTATTCTCAAACTTGAATGGAACTTTCAAAGAGTCAGTGATAGTTCAGTTTTAAAGACCATAGTCAGTAGTAATGAGATGCCATTTTTTGTTGTTATTTGAAGCTTTGTGTTACGATAGTCAACCTACAAATTGCCATGTGTATATAATGAACCGTTGACCCCCTAAACAACTGTTTTGCATCTTCTGCAATTGTTTTTGAAAGGTTGTGTTTTTTCCTTGAAATTTTAAAATATATATTTTTTAGTTTAAAAATTCATCAGGAAGTAGTTTCAAGTCATTACAATATACAATATAACCAACATATATATATATATATATATATATATATATATATATATTTAATTTATCTATTTTAATTAGAGGCTAATTACTTTACAATATTTTGGTGGTTTTTGCCATACATTGACATGAATCAGCCACAGGTGTACATGTGTCCCTTCAGATTATCCACCTTATTCTAGAAAGAAAAATGACTAGAGAAAAATGAATGGTGTTAAAAAATAACACAGACAATATATTGGAAAATATTAACAATCACTAGATTTCACTGAAAATGACTTGTGGATACTTGTGTATATATTTGATCTTACTTTCTTCCTCTGGAGAAGGGAATGGCAAACCACTTCAGTATTCTTGCCTTGAGAACCCCATGAACAGTATGAAAAGGCAAAATGATAGGATACTGAAAGAGAAACTCCCCAGGTCAGTAGGGGCCCAATATGCTACTGGAGATCAGTGGAGAAATAACTCCAGAAAGAATGAAGGGATGGAGCCAAAGCAAAAAGAATACCCAACTGTGGATGTGTCTGGTGATGGAAGCAAAGTTCGATGCTGTAAAGAGCAATATTACATAGGAACCTGGAATGTCAGGTCCATGAATCAAGGCAAATTGGAAGTTGTCAAACAAGAGATGGCAAGAGTGAATGTTGACATTCTAGGAATTAGCGAACTAAAATGGACTGGAATGGGTGAATTTAACTCAGATGACCATTAGTCAGACTTTATTTTTCTGGGCTCCAAAATCACTGCAGATGGTGACTGCAGCCATGAAATTAAAAGATGCTTACTCCTTGGAAGGAAAGTTATGACCAACCTAGATAGCATATTCCAAAGCAGAGACATTGCTTTGCCAACAAAGGTTTGCCTAGTCAAGGCTATGGTCTTTCCTGTGGTCATGTATGGATGTGAGAGCTGGACTGTGAAGAAGGCTGAGCGCTGAAGAATTGATGCTTTTGAACTGTGGTGTTGGAGAAGACTCTTGAGAGTCCCTTGGACTGCAAGGAGATCCAACCGGTCCATTCTGAAGGAGATTGGCCCTGGAATTTCTTTGGAAGGAATGATGCTAAAGCTGAAACTCCAGTATTTTGGCTACCACATGCGAAGAGTTGACTCATTGGAGAAGACTCTGATGCTGGGAGGGATTGAGGGCAGGAGAAGAAGGGAACGACAGAGGATGAGATGGCTGGATGGCATCACTGACTCGATGGATGTGAGTCTGAGTGACCTCTGGGAGCTGGTGATGGACAGGGAGGCCTGGCGTGCTGCAGTTCATGGGGTTGCAAAGAGTTGGACACGACTGAGCAACTGATCTGATCTGATCTGACTTTCTTCAATCCCAA
Organism: Tragelaphus eurycerus; assembly: GCA_935064755.1. NCBI lineage: Eukaryota > Metazoa > Chordata > Mammalia > Artiodactyla > Bovidae > Tragelaphus > Tragelaphus eurycerus. Next base: position 25,382,941 of record CAKXYN010000023.1, read on the forward strand.
GTTATTAACAATTTTTGATAGTTTTATATTGATATTTTAATATTACCTGAAGCAAAATTAAAATCTACTTCTGTTACAGTTAGTATTTTTGTTTTTATTTTGAAGAATTTTTAAGGAGTTTGAAAAGAAACAGATAAATCATATGAGAACAAGACCTGTGTTATCTTCACCCTTGAGATTTTTTTTCAGTAAATGTAAATTGGCACTAATATTTCAAAAATGAATAAATCATAAGAATGAACATTAGGCAAAACTAATTTATAAAAGCAAATAGTTAAATTATACTGTAGTGGATAAGACAAAAATATTCCAGCTATCGTAAGACTAATTTTCATGAAAGCCATTCTGAAAATTCTAATATTATTTTTGTAACTCTAAGAAAGAATTTTTTGGAGGGTTTCTTTGTCTATCAAGGAACCATGATAAGTTTATACTGTGATTGGTTTAAAACATATAAATTTTAGGAATCACTTTCAGAGAAAAAGTACCCAAGAACAAGTAAGATTTTAGCTTAATAAATAAAGGGAAAGCATTTACTTTCAAGTACACTGGTTCTGCAGGCATGCTCAAAGGAAAAAAAAAAAGGCAGAGGGCAGAAGAATATATAATGAAAATACAAATTAAAATATAACAACTATGGACTCAGAACAAGGTTCAGTATGGTATTATGCTTTTAAAGAAAAAAAAATTTTAATTACTTTTATTTTGGTTGTGTTGGATCTTCATTGCTGCACGGGCCTTTTCTGGTTGCAGAGAGCAGGGGCTACTCTTCGTTGTGGTGTGTGAGCTTCTCATTGCTGTGGCTTCTCTTATTGCAGAGCACGGGCTCTAGAGTATAGGCTCAATAGTGGTGGTGCACGGGCTTAATTGCTGTGTGTCATGTGGAATCTTCCTGGACCAGGCATTGAACCTGTGTCCCCACATTGGCAGGCAGATTTCTATCCACTGTACCACCAGGGAAGTCTGAAAACACGTTTTTAATCGATGCTTTTGAACTGTGGTGTTGGAGAAGACTCTTGAGAGTCCCTTGGACTGCAAGGAGATCCAACCAGTCCATTCTGAAGGAGACCAGCCGTGGGATTTCTTTGGAAGGAATGATGCTAAAGCTGAAACTCCAGTATTTTGGCCACCTCATGTAAAGAGTTGACTCATTGGAGAAGACTCTGATGCTGGGAGGGATTGGGGGCAGGAGGAGAAGGGGACGACAGAGGATGAGATGGCTGGATGGCATCACTGACTCGATGGACGTGAGTCTCAGTGAACTCCAGGAGTTGGTGATGGACAGGGAGGCCTGGCGTGCTGCAGTTCATGGGGTCACAAAGAGTCGGACACGACTGAGCAACTGATCTGATCTGAACCTTAGAAAGAAAGCCTTTCTAAATGGCTCTGTGTATGGTGCCATATCCCCATTTATACAAAATCAAATAAAGTCGTGTGAAGATATTAACAGAGCAAATCAGGGCAGAGGCTGGTGGAGGCCAAAAGACCCATATCTTCTGAGCAATAGAACTGTTTCTCTTCTTAGGAGAGTGGAGGTAAAAATAGATGACCTCACCATCCTGAGAATTAATTGAATCAAACCAATCCCTTCCTACTTTCAACCTTTCTCCTCTAACAGACATTCTAATTGTATCTCAAAATAGTTTCTCTCTGTGTCATCTCTGTCCTTTCAATGCCATTTGCTTCACAAACCGATGCTATCTCTCTCCCTGGTATACATGCCAAATAGAGAATCTCTAGGCCAGACATTTGCAGCTGATAACAGAGGCTATTTGCAAATGGAGTTGATATCATTCATTCATTCTTCGTTCGATTAATATTTCCTTCATGTGTACTATGTATCCGGGGCTATTTGGCAAATACACACGTGAACGTGACAGTTTCTGCTTTCACATATAAAGTGCAGTATAAACAGGTACTAAAACATTGAGGGGGGAGGAGAGACTGGATGAAGGGAAGGCAGCAGATATGCACTTCACTGACCCAGAAACATCTACATGGAGATGTTCTGAGGGTCTAGGAACATGGCATGTGATTCTGTATGGGGAGGGGGCGATTTTTGAACTAAGAGCTATTTGCCATTTCTTTGTGCTAGGCTGTGTATTTTGCAATTGGTGTAAGAAAGACACAGGTCCTCCTGGCCCAGGTAGGTACCAGAATAACAACACGGAACATGGCAAAGGCAGCAAGGAATTGATTCGGGATGCTCGAGTGGAGAAACAGAGTGATTGATACTTCTGCTTCTGCACTAAAAAGGAGACATAGCCCTATCCTATGGGTAAAAGATCGTGAGCTAATTCCCTGGTTTGTATTTGTAGAATTGTATGTATGTATGTATAAACATTTGTATGTTTAGACACTGGAGGCAGTATTTACTTGCATCTCAGTTTAAGTGACCAACAAATAAGTGGTAAACCTGCTTCAAACTTGACGGTGTCCCCCTCGTCCCCCATGCAGGCACACTCAGTCATGTCTGACTATTTGCGACCCTTTGGACCACAAGGCCCCTCTGTCCATGGGATTCTCCGGGCAAGAATACTGGAGTGGGTTGACATTTCCTCCTCCAGGGGATCTTCCCATCCCAGGGATTGAACCTGCGTCTACTGCAGGTTCTTTGCAGGTGAGTTCTTTATCATCTGAGCCACGTGGGACTCTGAGGACTACACCTAGTCCTCCAGCTGTAATGAAACTTCCTGGGGGCAGTGTGGGTCAGGTGATTAAAAAGTTTTTCAACCTGCAAGAGGAAGAGGTTGGATGGTCTCAGAGAGAGAAGGATGTAAGTGTTCTTAGAAGAGGCCACTGAATTCCTGCAGGAACGGCCAGCTTTGAGGAAGAGCTATTGGTGACTGAGAGTCGAAAAAGCTGTAGTTGGAAGTCTGCGGGGACTAGAAAACAAGTGTTTGTAATGGTGGACTTCAGAATTTTCATTCAAAACCAAATTTCCAGAGAAAAACAGGAATTATTTCACTTGTGGTTTCCTAGGGACTGTTATAGGGATCATCCAGTAAGATGTAGGGCAGTTCGGCTCACTGAAGCAGTAATACCTGAGTCTAGCTCAGTTCAGTTCAGTCGCTCAGTCGTGTCTGACTCTTTGTGAGCCCATGCACTGCAGTACGCTAGGCTTCCCTGTCCATCACATACTCCCAGAGCTTACTCAGACTCACGTCCATTGCATTGATGATACCATCCAAGCATCTCATCCTCTGCCCTTCCCTTCTCCTCCTGCCTTCAATCAGTCGCAGCATCAGGGTCTTTTCAAATGAATCACTCTCCTCTTTCACTTTCCTCAAGAATCTCTTTAGTTCTTCTCCACTTTCTGCCATAAGGTTGGTGTCATCTGTATACCTGAGGTTATTGATGTTTTTCCTGGCAATCTTGTGCTTCATCCAGCCCAGTGTTTCTCATGATGTACTCTGCATATATGTTAAATAAGCAGGGTGACAATATACAGCCTTGATGTACTCCTTTCCCGATTTGGAGCCAGTCTGTTGTTCCATGTCTAGTTCTAACTGAATCTAGTTAAGTGAAGTCGCTTAGTCATGTCCGACTCTTTGAGACCCTGTGGACTGTAGCCTACCAGGCTCATCCATCCATGGGATTCTTCAGGCAAGAATACTGGAGTGGGTTGCCAATTCCTTCTCCAGGGGATCTTCCCTGAATCTAGTTAGTGTTGAGTAATTGATCATCAAGGGCTTCCCAGGTGACTCAGTGGTATAGAATCTGCCTGCCAATGCAGGAGACCCAGGAGAATCTGGTTCAATCCCTGAGTTGGAAAGATTCCCTGGTGAAGAAAATGGCAACCCACTCCAGTATTCTTGCCTGGGAAATCCCATGGACAGAGAAGCCTGGTGGGCTACAGTCCATGGTATTGCAAAGAGTCAGACACAACTGAGCACAGAAGCCCAGGTGATAATCAAGAATTATTGAATAAATCTGAGTTCCACCACGAACTCCAGGGTGTCAAGCTTCTTTCTTGGGCAAGTGGAGCTATGGTAGTGAAGAAAAGAGTTGCAACCTTAGGGCAAACCAGAACTCAGAGAATAAGACTCAGAGTCAGGTCTTCCTTGAATCCTGGTGGCCAAGTGGTTAGGACTCAGCTGTGGGGGCATGGGTTTGCTCCATGGTCTCAGAACTAAGATCCTGGGAGCTGCATGGCCTGGCCAACAAAAAACCCAAAAAGACTCAAAATTTCAGAAGGAACATGAAGGGCTGGAAATGAGGAAAGTGGCCTTGACTTTCTGATGTCAGACATGGGTCAGCCTTGAAGCCAGTAAGAGGTGAGTGAAAACAGCATTCATCTGGCAAGCATGGCTTGACAATTTTCACCTGGAACCTGCATTATCTTTTCTATGTGTGTTCTTTCATTTCTCATATATTTAGGCATAGAGTTTCTTTGTTCATCCAAAGATCAGTTAAATATTATATATATATATATATATATATATATTCAGTTAAATATATATATTTCCACTTTTTTTTTTTTTTTTTTGCATTTAACTCTTCATGTTAGAGTCTAAAGGGAGGTCTGGATTTGATGATTATTCTCCCTGAGGGCCAATTTCCCCAAAAACTCTCTTTAATTAGTGTAACCCCAATGTTTTGTGATGGTCCTTTTTTTTTTTCGTCTGTAACATCCCACTACTAGGCTATGCTTCAGGATATTTATCCTGTCTCACCCTTGTGCAATGTTTTGCACAAATTCCACACTATTTTATTTACAGTAATTTTATATGTTTTATGTTCCATGTGTAGCTTACTATCCTAACATTTCTGTTTGAGACTTTTAAAGACTATTATTATACTTATTCTTCCCAATAAACTTTAGAGTCATTTTTGTCAAGTTCACAGAAAAAAAGCACACTAGAATTAAATCATTATATTAATATGGGAAATGTTGACTTTTAAATACTATTTAACACTTCTGGGTTAAAAAAAATGTGTATCTTAATACATCTGATCTCTATTTGCATCTTCCAAATAAGTTCTGGAGCTTTTCTCCTTAGGAATTGCAAATGTGCTAATTCTAGATATTTCATGTGTTTGTTTTGCTTTTGTGAATGAAAAATATTCCTTTTGTTTTATCTTCTAAATTTTGGCTCTTGATATAGGAGATGCATAGTGACTACTTCATTATATATGACAACTTACTAGTTAGTTTTTTAAGTTTTAAAATAGTAAATTACATTGCACTGAACTTTGGGCTGCATGTATCTTTTCAAATTAGTGTTTTCATTTTCTTTGAGTATATACCCAGGAATGGAATTGGGTCATATGGTAGTTCAAGTTTGAGAAAACTCCATACTGTTTTCCATGTTGCCTGCACCAGTTTACATTTCTACCACCAACTAGTCTCATCTCCATGTTCTTACAAACATTTGTAGATTCTAATGGGAACCATTCTTACAAGGGTGAGGCATTAGCTAACTATGGTTTTGATTTGCATTTCTCAATTCTTAAAGAGGTGGGAATACCAGACCACCTGACTTTCCTCCTGAGAAATCTGTATGCAGGTCAAGAAGCAACAGTTAGAACTGGACATGGAAGAACAGATTGGTTCCGAATCAGGAAAGGAGTACGTCAAGGCTGTATGTTGTCATCCTGCTTATTTAACTTATATGCAGAGTACATCATGAGAAATGCTGGACTGGATGAAGCACAAGATTGCCAGGAGAAATATCAATAACTCAGATATGCAGATGACATGACCCTTATGGCAAAAAGTGGAGAAGAGCTAAAGAGCCTCTTGATGAAACTGAAAGAGGCGAGTAAAAAAGTTTGCTTAAAACTCAACATTCAGAAAACTAAGATCATGGCATCTGGTCCCATCACTTCATGGCAAATAGATGGGGAAACAATGGACAGAGTGACAGACTTTATTTTGGGGAGCTCCAAAATCACTGCAGATGGTGACTGCAGCCATGAAATTAAAAGACGCTTGCTCCTTGGAAGAGAAGTCATGACCAACCCAGATAGCATATTAAAAAGTAGAGACACTACTTTCCCAACAAAGGCCTGTCTAGTCAAGGCTTTGGTTTTTCCAGTAGTCATGTATGGATGTGAAAGTTGAGCTATAAAGAAAGCTGAGTGTCAAAGAATTGATGCTTTTGAACTGTGGTGTTGGAGAAGACTCTTGAGAGTCCCTTGGACTGCAAGGAGATCCAACCAGTCCATCCTAAAGGAGATCAGTCTTGGGTGTTCACTGGAAGGACTGATGTTGAAGCTGAAACTCCAATACTTTGGCCACCTGAAGCGAAGAACTGACTCATTTGAAAAGACCCTGATGCTGGGAATTATTGAAGGCGGGAGGAGAATGGGACGACAGAGGATGAGATGGTTGGATGACATCACTGACTCAATGGTCATGAGTTTGAGTAAGCTCTGGGAGTTGGTGAGAGACAGGGAAGCCTGATGTACAGCAGTGCATGGGGGTCACAAAGAGTTGGACGTGACTGAGTGACTGAACTGAACTAAACTGAATGATTAGTAAAGCTGAATGCTTTTTCATGTACCTGTTGGCCACTGTATTTTTTTAAATGCCTATTCAAATCTTTTGCCCATTTTTAATTGGATTTTTATGTTGATTTGTATGAGCTTTTTGTATAATTAGATAATAATCCCACCAGTCATACCATTTGCAAATATTTTCTCTCTTTCGGTAGGGTGTCTGTTTTATCAGTAGTTTCTTTTGGTGTGGAAAAACTTGTAAGTTTAATTAGGTCCTATTTGTTTATTTTTGCTCTCATTTCTTTTGCCTTAGGAGACAGATCCAATAAAACACTGCTGTGATTTATGTCAGAGTGTTCTGCTTATGTTTTCCTCTAGGAGTTTTATGACTTCAGGTCTTAAATTTAAGTCTTTAATTCATTTTGAGTTTATTTTTTGTGATGTGAGGAAATGTTCTAATTTTTAAAATTTTAATGATACATAACCATATATTAAAAAATAGCCATCATTTATCTTTATATAATTAGAATTTTTGCATATTCTGGCATATTTGGCCAGTTTGCATTCTTAGTGTCCTGTGTTATGACTAGAGTTTTATTACTATAACTTACAGCTAGAAACAAAATCATAAAATTGACAAACTTACAGACTATATTAGGTAGAAAATTTAAATACTAGTTGTATTTAGTTAGGCTTACTCTTTTAAAGCCTGAATTTTGTTTCTTTTTCTTAATAGTATATTTTGGTGTCATTGGCACTCAGGATTTCTGTCCAAGAACTAATAAACACAATGGCTGTGATTTTTAGTGAATTTTTACCTGTTATGATCAATCAAATTTCATTTAAATGAATCACTGAAAATTTTGCAAAGAGATTTATAAAGGATAAATGGGCTTCCCTGGTGGGTCAGTGGTAAAGAACCTCCCTGCCAATGCAGGCAACCATGCAGTTTCGATCCCTGAATTGGGAAGATCCACTGGAGAAGGAAATGGCAACCCAGTCCAGTATTTTTGCCTGAAAAGTCCCATGGACAAAAGGCCTGGTGGGCTACAGTCCATGAGGTCACAAAGAGTTGGAGATAACTTAGTGACCAAACAACAACTGTAGTAATAGTTGAGCTTGCAGCTTCAGCAGCTGAAGGAAAATTTCAAGATGACTTTGAATTCTGTGTATTTAAGATGGGGCATTGCAGGATGAAGTTCTGGTTTTTAAAGGGTATTCCAAAATTGGATTCAGGGTTAGCTTTGGTACAGATTAATGAAGAGGTCAGCCAGTCAATCATCAAACTTATAGTAAGTGGCTATTCTGGGTTTAGAATCACCCTATATTCTGAGGAAGTTACAGAAAATATTCTCCCCTTGTGCTCAGCCTATTTTGCTAAGGATTTCCAAGCTCCTCTGAAGGTTACTTCCTTTGATCATCTTTTAAGCATCAATTTTTCTACCAGTTTCTCTCTATAGGCAATACATCCTATTTCTACTTCTCTTGAAAACCGTAATACAGACTCTAATAATTACTTTGTTTAAAAAATTTTTTTTTATTTGGTTGTACCTGGTCTTAGTTACGGCATGTAGGATCTTTAATTTCATTGCAGCATGCAGGGTCTTTAGTTGAGGCATGTGGGATGTAGTTCCCTGACCAGAGATCAAACCCCAGCCCCCTGCATTGGGAGCACTGAATGTTAGCCGCTGGCCACTAGGGACACTCCAGACCCTATAATTACTTTCATTTTCCTAAAGAAAGGACAAGTGGAAGGTCTTCATCTAGATGAGACTTTAGTGGCTACATTTTGGCACTCCCTGCCAAAGGAAAAAGATAACAATTGTGATAGAAAATGCTTTGTTTCATATAGAGACACTATTCCCAAGAAATATCTTATTTTCTGTAATCCTCAATGCCTTTATTTGATTTTATAACTTTTCTTAAAATAATACATTCTTTTAAAAAATAGCACTTATTCAGATGACTGGGTTTTACACTGCTGTATGGAGAAACTGTAGATTTCATATTTCCATCTTTGTGCTCATGCGCTCACTGTTACAAAGATGTACCTCCTATTTCAGCTACAGTTTAAGTCTTTAAGAAATCGAAATGGTGATGTGTCTCTTTTGCATCATAACAGGTGTAGGTGGCCCTTTACTGCTTTAATCATCATTAGTTGTGCATTCTAGATGCACTGCCTGAGATAAATATAGAATTTAAGGAACAACCCCATGGGTCTACTCTTGGACTTCCTTTAAAAATAAACTCTATAAACTCTCATAAAGCCTTTGACTTCCTCTCCAGCTCATTCTTTTTAGGAGGTTCCAGCAGTGTTGCCTTTGATTAACAGTCTCTAACCACATTCTTTTAAAAACCATCCTCCATTTATGAAGTTACATTTCATTTTAGTGCTAGTTGTCATATTACAGTGGTTGCGTAGCAACAGTATTGGCAAAAACATTATTTTTTTTTTCCCTACATACAAACTGAGTTTCTCAGTGCTGATCAAAACTCTTCCTTTGCTTCAAGACTGTAAAAACGTTCATGAATTCATTGGGTGAATTGAGCCTGGTAGCAGCTGCCGTTTTCAGAAACTGAGGCACCGAAGCCAATTGTGTAAGAAGTAAATTGGTCAAAAGAAGAGTCAAAACTGTAAAACCATGCAGAAACTTGAGAGGTATAAGGACAATTTAAACATTGGAATGTTATTATCAGGGTTGTGTGAGAGAGATTATTTCTCTGGGCTTTGTGGGGTGATGGGATGAAAGTCAGATCACAACATTGGTGGTGAGCAGGGCAACTTGGGACACCATTGCATGGTAAATTTATATTTAACTTTTGAAGAAATTTTTAAATTGTTTCCAAAGTAGCTGAATCATTTTACATTTCCACCACTGTTGTGTCAAGGTTTCTGTTTCTCCACATCCTCATCCACCAATGTTATTGTCTATACTTTTTATAGCCTTTCTAGTCATTCTAATTTGCTTTTCCCTATTGATTAGTGATGTTGAGCATCTTTTCATGTTTATTAACCATTCATATATATTCATTGGTAAAAGGCCTATTCAAATATCTTGCCTATGTTTTGACTTGTTTCTCATCTTATTGAAGCATATGATTTTGTATATTTTGGACATTGCTGCTGCTGCTAGGTCGCTTCAGTCATGTCTGACTCTGTGCGACCCCATAGACGGCAGCCCACCAGGCTCCTCTGTCCACAGGACTCTCCAGGCAAGAACACTGGAATGGGTTGCCATTTCCTTCTCCAATATTTTGGACACAGTCTTGTATAAATATGTTTTGCAAATATCTCTTCCTAGTCTAACTTGTCTTTTCATTTTCTTATTGATGCCTTCTAAATGGCAGAAGTTTTTATCTGTATGAGGCCTAATTTATCAATTTCATGTCTTATAGATCATGCTTTTTGTATCATATAAAAAATTTGCCTAACCCAAGTTCTCAGATTTTTATCCTATATTATCTTCTAAAATTCTCAATCCCAAGTTCTTACATTCAAATCTATAATCCATTTTGAGTTAGTTTTTGTGTTTGGTGTGAGATGATGTCGTAAGTTCATTATCTTGCATGACAATATTCAATTGTTCAGCCACTATTTGTTAAAAATGCTACCCATTACTCATGAATGAAATAAATGATCACCTTTGTCAGAAATCAGTAACCATAAATATAAGGATTTATTTTTAGACTCTCAGTTCTATTTCATTGCCATACTCATCTGATTTTATGCCAGTGGAACATGTTATCTTCATAATTGTACTTTTGAATAAATTTTGATTTGGGAGGTGAAAGTTTCACAACTTTGCTCTTTCTAAAAATAGTTTTGGCTATTTAGTCTTTTGCAATTTCATGTAAATTTGTGGCTCATTTTGTAAATTTCTTCAAGACATCTGCAGAAATTTTGATAGGGATTGAATTGAATCTATAGCCAAATTTGAAGGAATTTTCATCTTCACAATGTGAACATTCAAGAACATGGGTTATCTCTATTTAGCTGAATTAAAAAAATTTTTTCTCATCAATATTTTAACTTTTCCATGTCTAAATCTGATACTTCTTGTGTTAAATTGATAAGTATACACATAGTTCGGTTCAGTTCAGTTGTGCGGTTCAGTTGCTCAGTCTGACTCTTTGCAACCCCATGAACTGCAGCATGCCAGGCCTCCCTGTCCATCACTAACTCCCAGAGTTTACTCAAACTCATGTCCATTGAGTTGGTGATGTATACACACACAAACAAATTAATATAAAATTGAAGTACACAGATTTGCCTGGGAGGGGATCAATATATTTTGGTTAGAAAATTATGAACATTATTCTAGCTATTTTTATTTGAAGAGAAAAAATGTATTTTTTCCAGTTGCTTGCATAATGTTTTTCACTGTAGAGGAATTTTTCTACAGACTTTCACTTAAGAATTCAAACTTGATAATTAATGATGATCAACAGAAGACTTAAAAATTACTAGGAAATTACTTAGCTCCTTTTTCTTTCCATCTCAAACCTCCCAGTTATATGGTATTTTTTTCTATAAGTCCAATCCCATTCACTTTAGTGAAAAGAGATTTCTTTCCATCCAAACTGCCAAAAATACAGACTGCAAACAAAATACATGACATACTTGATTATTTTAAATTTTAGCAGACTATATTAAACACAGAGTTTTAAAGAAGGAAGATGAGATAGTTAAGACCACATAGCATGGAGCTGGTGAGAAGCAGAGTCAGACGTAGCTGTGCCCTGTGATCTTGTGTACATTACTCATTGGCGTTGAGGTCTTTTGCCATCACTTTGCAGCTCTAAAACTCAGTGACCTTATCTATTAAGTTGGAGAGTCATACCTCACAGAGCAGTTGTTGATAAGACAGAAAAAGGATTAAAATACTTGGCAAATTCATCACACATACAAGCTGAAAAACAGGTGCTATAGTAGCTTTGCCTTAGATGCAGTTTCTAGGCTCTTAAAAAAAAATGTGAGACCATAAAGAAGGCTGAGCACTGAAAAATTGATGCTTTTGAATTTTGATGCTGGAGAAGAACTCTTGAGAGTCCCTTGAACTGCAAGGAGATCAAATCAATCAATCCTAAAGGAAATCAACCTTAATAATTCATTGCATGGGTTGATGCTGAAGCTGAAGCTCTAATACGTGGGCACCTGAGGCAAAGATCCAACGCATTGGAAAATACTGTGATGCTGGGAAAGATTGAGAGTAGGAGGAGAAGGGGGCAACAAGAGGATAAGATGATTGGATGGCACCACCAGCCCAATGGACATGAGTTTGAGCAAACTCTGGGAGATAGTGAAGGACAGAGAAGCCTGGCGTGCTGCAGTCCATGGGACTACAAAGAGTTGGACGTGACTTAGCAACTGAACAACAGCAAAGAAAATGAATAGCTGTGGCCTGTGAACTTTCCATACCAGCAGTCAGGAGAGAGTTGAAAGTAATAAGAAATCTGACAGGAAGAAGATTTGACTGAATTGTTTGTACCTGAAACCACATAGTTTAAGGACAAGTAGACTTTGTCCTCTCATTTTTTCCTGATGATATCTTTTTATTAGCAAATAGCAGAGAATTATTTTTAGTGATGCCGTTGGAAATAAAATTTGAAATCTACAATCTTTCCCCATGAAGAATGTATACTTCTTGAAGTTGGATGTTTCTTCCATATCTCCAAAGTATCAATATATAGCAGGCACTCAAATAATATTTATTGAAGTTTCACTAAGTTACATGCTTTGAAAAGTGATAATTAAAATTAGACTGCAACTAAAAAACAGCAAAGACCCAGTAATGCTAGAAGTTTACATAGCAAGTCTCACTAGGGAAATAAAAGCTTTACTTCCATTTTTAAAAATTGCCCTGGCTCCAGAGTCCAAAAGTCTGTTCTATACATCAGTGTCTCTTTTGCTGTCTCATAAGCAGGGTGATTGTTACCATCTTTCTAAATTCCATATATATGCGGCTCCAGCTTGTTTTAGCAGTGGGACCAAAACAACTCATTACTGTGGTAAGTGTCAGAGATTCATGCAAAACTGTACTGCATATGATGTAAAATACTTTAAAAAAAAAAAAGCATTATTAAACATGTCCCCCAGAAGTTAGAATCATAGTAAAAGATTATTCTGTGCAGAAAAGTGGATTTCAAATGAATGCACCCCAAACCTCTTTATTACTTTTAATGTAATATTTCTCCCCAATGTCTCATAACCACTCTTACAGTGATTACTCTAAATTCACTGGGCAGCAACAATGAATAAGTTACAGTCCCTGGCATTAAGTTCAATGAAATCTTTACCCAGAGGACCTATTTTTTTTTAATGACATACCAAATGCTTATTAATGACAATACTAATAATCTAAGCAATTAGTGAATTTTCTTTTCAGAAGCAAGTTTAAAAGTAGGTCTGAAAAAATCATACTGTGAGAACATAATAACCTTTATTCATTAGAGAGACACTGAATGTCCATTCCATTTATTTTGGAAAGAAAGCGGCTAAACAAAGGAGGGTCTGTGAGTAAAGACCGTTCTTGGGACAAGCAGGAACTTGAACTGATAGTAATAATAGTGCCTTCTCTCTGCATATCTAGGTGTTTTTTCAAGCATTTTTCCTGCCTCCATGCAGGAGCTTTCTGAAAAGCCATTGGAAGTGTGATGAAAGTCAAGTGCAGGAACTGACACTTTTCTATTCTCCACTTTTCAGTGCAGATATTTCAGAAACCATCAAAACCCAACTTTCAAGAACTATGAAAGAAACTATCAACTTTCCAACCACTGATGCTACAGAGGGGAATACTAGGAGTGGTTTCAGTAAAAGCAGTCACATGTGGAAAGAAATGGCACTTACGCTATTTAACTCCGGAAGAAATTTACAATGTATGTGGCAAAAATGTCTCATGAGTATATGCATGAATGTGCATATGTACGTGTGCATATGTGTAGATACATTCTGCTGCTGCTAAGTCACTTCAGTCGTGTCCGACTCTGTGTGACCCCATAGACGGCAGCCCACCAGGCTCCTCTGTCCCTGGGATTCTCCAGGCAAGAATACTGGGATGGGTTGCCATTTCCTTCTCTGTGTAGATACATAGATATGTTTTATCTCATTTGAATAGTGGAAATCCTTCTAACTATGCAGATCAGTCAGTCTGCTAAGCAGTAAGGAAATTCCATGAGAATATTACACCTTATTCCCTGGAACTGCTAAGTCACTTCAGTCGTGTCCGACTCTGTGCGACCCCACAGACAGCAGCCCACCAGGCCCTGCCGTCCCTGGGATTACTGGAGTGGGTTGCCATTTCCTTCGCCAATGCATGAAAGTGAAAAGTGAAAGTGAAGTCGCTCAGTCGTGTCCGACTTGTAGCGACCCCATGGACTGCAGCCCACCAGGCTCCTCCGTCCATGGGATTTTCCAGGCAAGAGTACTGGAGTGGGGTGCCACTGCCTCAGACCCCAAAGAGATGTTTGTTTTAGTTTAGGAAGCAAATACCAGCTACTGTGTTTCAGTCTCTCTTAATTTCCTGGCTCTAAATTGTTGCCTAACTCCTCTACCTGCTGCTGAACTTGACCTGAGTCCAGCCTGCTCTCCACCTTAACTGGATTGTCTGCCTGTTTTATAAGCAGCTTTTGCCTTGACTTGGCTTGTCTTATTCATATGTGGCCTGATTTTCCTTGCCTATTGGTTTGCTTTTCCTTAGGCTTTGTCCCTATGCATTTGGGCTCTGGCATTTTTATTGTAACAGAGGAACAATTTTGTATCTCTTTATGCCTTGTTTACATTAGTAAGCGAACAATAGATTCTTTGAATGATCTAGGTCATACTCATTAAGGTGAAAAGGCTGTAAGATTGAACTATCCTGTGGAAATATATATATTTATATATGTTTTATATAACATATAATAAAATATATATTTTTGTTTTTATAATTATGTATAATATATGATTATATTTTCTGTATATGCTATGCTATGCTAAGTCACTTCAGTCGTGTCTGACTCTGTGTGACCCCATAGACGGCAGCCTACCAGGCCCTTTCCGTCCCAGGGATTCTCCAGGCAAGAACAGTGGAGTGGGTTGCCATTTCCTTCTCCAATGCATGAAAGTGAAAAGTGAAAGTAAAGTCGCTCGGTCGTGTCCGACTCTTAGCGACCCCATGGACTACAGCCCACCAGGCTCCACCATCCGTGGGATTTCCCAGGCAAGAGTACTGGAGTGGGGTGCCATTGAAATATTAAAGACAGAACAAGACTAGATACCTTGTATTAAAATTCTACTATGTACAAAGTACTTTGTATGCTTTATTCCTTTCATCTTTACAGAACCATATCAGTTAACTCTTTATTTTCATGTTATTTACTAGAAACCAAGGATCACACAGAGTTTATAGCTAGTTAGTAATAGGGATGAAATTCCAACTCATTTCCTTTTTACCTTTTTTATAGAGGTACTCTCTATAAAACTTACAGGTCTAGAAAATGGCTACATACTGTAATATTTCAGTGGTGGACAACCCGTGTCAGTATAGGTAAAACAGAAGGTGAAAACCTCCATTTTTCAGGCCAAAAGTAGTCTTTTGTGAACATAGAAAAATTACTCTTCATAGTTAACTGTAAGTTTTATTTCCTAATGATCTGCCTAAGATCAACAGTCTGTGAAATCCAAAAATATTAAGGAAATTTCAGCTTTATCTCTTGCTTCTTCTGTATCATCTACACTCTGGTGTGTAGTGTTTACACCTTCTTTTGACCACTTGATAAACTCCATTTGCCCTTGACGGGAATTCCTCTTGATCTTCTTCATCCGACTCCTAAGAACACACACACACACACAAGGGCACAATTAGGTCCTCCACACTGTGGTCCTTTTGCACTGATTCTCTATTTCTATCATACTTACTGCATGTAATTCCCCCTATTACTTGGTGACCTTGAGAGCAAGTATATTCTTTTCATGTCTCCATCTCCAGTGCCTATGATATAGCAGTAACCAGGCATAATGAATGAACACAAGCATTGAAGTAAAGCAACACATCAGCTAATTGTCAAACTCAATGGAGTAATAGAAACCATTCAGATGGGATGAATTAACTTTTCCCGTAAGTTCTAAACTCTAAAGCATGATCTCCGCTTCTTCATCTCCAACTTCAGAAGGATTCCCAGATTAAAATTTGTAATACCAATATAATTTTAACAGATTCTGGACTATAGCCCACCAGGTTCTTGTGTCCATGGAATTCTGCAGGCAAGAATACTGGAGTGGGTAGCCATTCCCTTCTCCAAGGGATCTTCCTGACCCATGGGTCAAACCCAGGTCTCCCGCACTGGAAACAGATTTTTTACTACATGAGCCACCAGAGAAGCCCTCTTTAACTGCTTCATTGAGATGTAATTCATGGACCATATCATTTCCTGCTGCTGCTGCTAAGTCACTTCAGTCGTATCCTAAAAACAGTTCATTGTTTTTAATATATTGACCATTGTGCACCCATGAACACAATCCAATTTAGAACACTTTCATCACCAAAAAAACCAACAGTTACTATCCATCCCCTCCGCCTTAGCCCTAGACAATCATTAATATACCTCCTCAGTACTCTTGCTTGGAAAATCCCATGGATGGAGGAGCCTGGTAGGCTGCAGTCCATGGGGTTGCTAAGAGTTGGACACAACTGAGCGACTTCACTTTGACTTTTCACTTTCATACATTGGAGAAGGTAATGGCAAACCCAGTCCAGCATTCTTGCCTGGAGAATCCCAGGGCCGGGGGAGCCTGGTGGGCTGCTGTCTCTGGGGTCACACAGAGTCGGACACTACTGAAGCAACTTAGCAGCAGCATACATAAATTTGACAGTTCTGGGAATCAACTATAAATGTAATCATATGATATGTGGTCTTTTGTGACTGGCTTTTTTCACTGAACATAATGTCTTCAAGGTTCAGCTGTGTCCTGTCATGCATCAGTAATTCATTCCTTTTATCGGCTGAATAATATTCCATTGTATGAATGTACCACTTAATTGTTTCATTTTTGGGCTGCTGTGAATAATGCTGCTGTAAACATCCATGTGCACACTTTTGTGTGGATGTGTATTTTCATTTCTCTTGGATGTACACCAAAGGGTGGAACTGATTCGTCATATGGTGACTCTTGTTTAACCCACTTGTGCATATGTACATGCTCAGTTGCTTCAGTCGTGTCCAACTCTTTGCAACCCTATGGACTGTAGCCTCTGTCCATGGGATTCTCCAGGTAAGAAAACTGGAGTGGGTTGCCATGCTTTCCTCCTTAACTCATTGGAGGCACCACTAAACTTTTCTTTGATGACTACACTATGCTACATTTTCACCAGCAATGTATGAGAATTCTACCTTCACATCCTTGCTAACACTTGATTGTATCTGACATTTTCATTCTAGTCCTCATAGTGGGTATAAATTTGTATTTGAGTGTTTTTTGATTTGTTTTTGTGTTTCCCTAATGGCTACTTATGTTGAATACCTTTTCATGCACTTATTGGAAATTTATCTTTTTGGAGCAATATCTACTCAAATTCTTTGCCATTTTTTAATTGGATTATTTGCCTTTTTATTATGTAAAAGTTTTTTAATATATTCCGAATACAAGTCACTTCTCAGATGTATGATTGGCAAATATTTTCCCTCATTTTGTGTTTTGTATTTTCACTTTCTTGATGGTGTCCTTTGAAGCACAAAAGTTTTTAATTTTGATAGAGTCCAACTTACTTGCTGATTTTTTTTTTATTGGTCACTGTGTTTTGGAATTATTTCTTGGAGTATTTTTAGATTCCCTCATAGCTCAGTCAGTAAAGAATCTGCCTGCAATGCAGGAGACCTGGGTTCAATTCCTGGGTTTGAAAGATCCCCTGAAGAAGGAAATGGCAACCCACTCCAGTACTCTTGCCTGAGAAATCCCATGGACAGAGGAGCCTAGTGAGGTACAGTCCATGGGGTCGCAAGAGTTGAACACACTAAGTGACTAAGCCACCAGTGTCAATATGGGCTCTTGGATATTTATTTTGGTCTGTGGTTAACAATGCAATAATATTATTGTTTATTTTATTGTTCAAATTGCTCCAGCTTTGGCCCTTAGAAGCTCCTTCAGGGTAGTTTCTGTATCGGTTCAGCACGATCCATCAGTTGGTATTGTTTCTAAGAAGCTTTTGTCTAACTGAAGATCATGAAGATTTACTCTAAGATTGCTTTCTGTATTGATTCATTTGGAGTTAGTTTCATGGTATTGGTTCAACCTCATTCTTTCACATGTGGATATCCAGCTGTTCTGGCACTTTTTGTTGAAAAAAACTAAATTTTAATTCAATTGAATTGTCTTGGCACCCTAGCACCAATATGGTTTTAATAAAGGCAGAATATATTCATTGAAGCCTGTAAGCAGTGACAACATCAAGTCCCTAAACCCTCCCCTTTTTCTGTCACTGCCTCTATGAAACCAGAACGTGAGTTGGCTTACATTTTTGGAATAAAGCTATAACAAACCAAAAACTTCACTGGCTTTTAAAGTTTTCTCTGCTCTCAAATCCAAAATGTAGCCATCTCTCATTTAGCAGCTTGTTAAGTAGTCTGATGCATTAGCACTTAAGTGTTTGTATAATATCATCTCTGTAATTCAGTTCCATTATGTCCATATCAACTGAACACAGAATGAATGTAATCAATGGCTTCCCAGATATTCTGCTTTAACAAATGGAACTCATTTCTCACCACCATTCAATCTGCAGTGACTTGATACAGTTTGTATACTGTGTTCCATTTCTGACACATGTACAACATCTATTTGCAAAGAGATTTACCCATAACTATGGGAAACATCATGAACTACAAAAGCTGGAATCAAAATTGCTGGGAGAAATATCAATAGCCTCAGATATGCAGATGACACCACCCTTATGGCAGAAAGTGAAGAGGAACTAAAAAGCCTCTTGATGAAAGTGAAAGTGGAGAGTGAAAAAGTTGGCTTAAAGCTCAACATTCAGAAAACAAAGATCATGGCATCTGGTCCCATCACTTCATGGGAAATAGATGGGGAAACAGTGGAAACAGTGTCAGACTTTATTTTTCTGGGCTCCAAAATCACAGCAGATGGTGACTGCAGCCATGAAATTAAAAGATGCTTACTCCTTGGAAGGAAAGTTATGACCAACCTAGATAGCATATTCAAAAGCAGAGACATTACTTTGCCAAGAAAGATCCGTCTAGTCAAGGCTATGGTCTTTCCTGTGGTCATGTATGGATGTGAGAGTTGGACTGTGAAGAAAGCTGAGCGCTGAAGAATTGAACCTTTTGAAGTGTGGTGTTGGAGAAGACTTGAGAGTCCCTTGGACTGCAAGGAGAAACAACCAGTCTATTCTGAAGGAGATCAGCCCTGGGATTTCTTTGGAAGAAATGATGCTAAAGCTGAAATTCCAGTACTTTGGCCACCTCCTGCGAAGAGTTGACTCATTGGAGAAGACTCTGATGTTGGGAGGGATTGGGGGCAGGAGGAGAAGGGGACGACAGAGGATGAGATGGCTGGATGGCATCACTGACTCGATGGGCGTAAGTCTGACTGACCTCCGGGAGTTGGTGATGGACAGGGAGGCCAGGTGTGCTGTGATTCATGGGGTCGCAAAAAGTAGGACATGACTGAGCAAATAACTGACTGACTGACTGACATAGGGCAGTATACCAAATTGTTTTCTTCTAGCTCTTTTGGTCATCTTATATATAACTCTTCCCGTAGTAAATGTATTTGTTGCTTTTGAAATTACCGTTGAGCTGAGTGAATATCCTTCTCGACATCAGTAAGAGAGTAAGTGTTAGAGCAAGATTAAAATCTGTACTGAGAATTTTTAATTCTTTGGATCAATAGGTAAAACAAAACAATCTTTAAAAGCAAGCCAATTAAAAAATAACTCAACTCTTGGAAGCAAACATAGGGTAAAAGCCTCATGACGTTGGATATGCAACGATGTCTTGGAATATGACACCAATAACATGGGTAACAAAAGAAAAAACTAAATAAATTAGACTTTACCAAAGTAAACACTTTTGTGTACCTAATGACATTATCCACAGGTGCTATAGTCAAACATTTATTTACCTAAAAAGTTTGTATTATGTAGTAATATAGAGGATTTCGCTGGTGGCTCAAACGGTAAAGCGTCTGTCTACGATGCAGGAGACCCAGGTTCGATCCCTGGGTTGGGAGATTTCCTTGGAGAAGGAAATGGCAGTGCACTCCAGTACTATTGCCTGGAAAATCCCATGGACAAAGAAGCCTGGTAGGCTACAGTCCATGGAGTCACAAAGAGTTGGACATGGCTGAGCGACTTCACGTACGTATGTAGTAATTTGGAAATAATTGTTCCTAATTTAATCTTTGGGTATTATTAAATGAAGCGGAGTAAATGAGTTCATTAATCCCAGCCTTTTGTGGAAGAGCAACACATATTTTTAAATTTTCAAATAATATGTGGACTCCTTAAACCCACCTTTGGCACAAAGGTTAAGAGATGCTTTGGTCTCATTTCACATTGATTTGCTGCTTAGAGGAGTAACTAATATCCATTGTCTGAAATTTTCCAGAAAATATGGATATAAAATATCCTTCTCTATTTCACTACATTGTGAGTGGAAATGATTTCTGATTTTGACAAGATTCAGATAGTTCTCTCTGGGAGCTAGAACATTTTAGAGCGGCTACCATCTAGTTCTACTTGTGTCTCCAAGCTCAGAATATGTCAGTTACATCTGAGTGATGGTCACCTGGGTGAACAGAAGATATTTTCCTACTTTGCAGTTTTATTTGTGTATGTGTGTGTATGTATGTGCCTAGTGAAAATCCTCTAGAGCTATTATTTATTCAGAACACTAGAAATATTTTCAAGGAGACTGAGTGAAAACTGTCACTGAGGAAACATTCCAGGTAGAAGGTACCCAAAACTAATAATCTTGGATAAAAATAAGATGCTAATTGAATTAGTCAAATCATCCTCATTTTATACCAAAGAAGAGAACCAGCCCCTGCTATGCTAAAATACTGCAACAGTTTATGAAATACTTTAATTATTGAACATCTCATCAAAATTTTTCTTTCTGGGCATAGTTATTGAGAATCAGCGAGTTTTCTCATCTTTACCATCTAATAAAATGCCATTGCCATGACAGTTTAGGCTTTTCCACACACTGTGCTGACACTTAAAAGACATCAACTACTCTTGAATTTTACTTCATCCAACCATTAAAGCAGAGACTGCAGACCAGTGCTCACAGCAGCATGTTCCCTGATCTAGACAGTATCACTGTCAACTATTCTTGTTAAGATGAACAAATAAGTTCTTTCATTTATATAGTAATCTCTAGATGTCCTTGCAAATGAAGGGAAGCAAGAGAAAGAATAACTCAAAGGGCATCCTGAAGCTTTTGCAAGATGCCATAGTCATGGTTTCCAGAGGCAGGAATTCAACAGGAATAAGTACAGGGACCTGGAAGAATAGTACTAAGGGAATCTGGAGGTGTATGGAAAAATTTTTATTCTCATCATGTATGCTTATTTTTTCCTGAACTTTAAACTATCTGAGAGGCAAAAAGTACTAATGATATTTCGTTTAAACCACTTCTTTGACCTCTTCTCCCACCTCTGATTTTTTTTTACCTGGGTAATTCTACCCACCATTTAAGTCATCTAATTGGAGGGGCCTCCTGATTTACAGACTGTGTTATAATCCTCTAAATTAAGCCTCCTCATTTATAGGAATGACTTGCACAGTAACTCCTTTGAAGAAAGTTCATCTTCCTATCTGGATATGAAGTTCCATCACAACAAGGGGAGCAGTCACTGTGTGCTCAGCAGCATCCCAGGGCTGACACATAGTAGGTGGTAGGGCCTACGTGGGGTCTCACTGTTAAAATGGCTCCTCATATTGACCTTGCAAACAAAGAATAAAATCACAGTGACCCTTGAGACTGACCAAATTGCCCAAATTCTTTTTTTCCTGCTGGTGCCTATCTTCTCAAGGATACGAGACAGCCGGATTCCAGACCTCTGGTTATGTGACCACAGGACTCAGCTATAGGCTAAAAATTAACCACCACTTCAGAGAATATTTCATTGGTGGGGTTCAAGAAAGACCCCATCGGAAAGGGAGCACGCTGGTTCTCCTTAAGGGCCAGTCACCCTCTCGTTTCCCTCTGATAAATTTCCTTTCCTTTGCCTGACTGCCCAGCTAGCTTTTTCTCTGCACTCGCCTTACCATAGGTAGTTAACAAATACTCATTTAATGAATGAGAAAGTTATAATATCCCCAGGAAGCAAAACAACTCCTTGTTGTGAAACACTGCTTTAAGTCTGTATGATCCATAGTTTTCTGCATATTTAAGACTGACTCCTAGAGAACATAATTCTAAAATTAATACTTAAAGGAGCATTAGTTTCTGGATCAAATTAATCATTGTTTCCCACAACTGAATATACAATAATTTTATAGATTTAGTATCAAAACAGTTTCCTGGAGCTACCCCTGCCTTTTGTTATATTTTACTTAAAACATTTTTCCAATTCCCAATCAGATCAGATCAGTCGCTCAGTCGTGTCCAACTCTTTGCAACCCCATGAACCGCAGCACGCCAGGCCTCCCTGTCCATCACCAGCTCCCGGAGGTCACTCAGACTCACACCCATCAAGTCAGTGATGCCATCCAGCCATCTCATCCTCTGTTGTCCCCTTCTCCTCCTGCCCTCAATCCCTCCCAGCATCAGAGTCTTCTCCAATGAGTCAACTCTTCGCATGAGGTGGCCAAAATTCTGGAGTTTCAGCTTTAGCATCATTCCCTCCAAAGAAATTCCAGGATTGATCTCCTTCAGAATGGACTGGTTGGATCTCCTTGCAGTCCAAGGGACTCTCAAGAGTCTTCTCCAACACCACAGTTCAAAAGCATCAATTCCCAATACTTAGGGACTATCTTTTACAGAAACCAAAGTCCTATTCTTATTGTGAATACACTGCACCCTGGGTAGTTTTTCATGGCTTCCTCAGAAATCTGTAAGAATTACCGAAGTTATTTTTAGTCCAAATAACTCTTAAAAGCATCCTTCATCTGTCTCAGTCATTTGAATTTGCCTTTATTTCAGAGTTCCCTTTTCATTAGTTCCACTCTACTAGAATTTAGATGGACAAGGGCAAAGTTGCCTGGGCAGAGGTGAGGAAAAGTTAAGAGGATTGTTATTTAAATTGCTTCCCTTTACCTACTGTTTGAAGAAAAGTCCTTTTTCTTTGAGTACAATGTTGCTATTATATACCATTTACATTTTAGTCAGGGACTGAAATAACCCAAACAGACATCCTAGAATAGCATGAGCCTATCTTGACAAGTACCTTGGAGTGATTTTCATGTACCCTAGAAGGTGGCTTTACAGATATATTTGAAGTCTGAGATGACAGGAATCAGATAGAGGTGGTTGCCTTTTAGATGTTGCAAAATCGATTTCTTTGCCTAGGGGAATGCCTGAGATGGTATCATTTTGATAGTAACCCTAGCCGGATGCAGGGTTACCTGACCTCGGATATCCTGGTGAACTTGACTCTTCCTACAAAGACACTCTGCCAGCATCAGCTCAGCAGAACCAGAGACTCAGGGCATCCCAATGTGAAATGGTGATATCTGTTGGTCATTCAGTCCTAGGACAGGGTGACAACCACAGAACAAGCTGCATTTATTGCTGTTGGACCTAGTCCAAATCTGCAGGGCTAGCTTATGTCTGTTCTAACATTCCTTACCAGGGGTCAGCAGCTGCAGAGGCAGAAGGTCAATTTGCTAGCCCTTGTTTTTCTATCATTGATGGTGGAGATAAATGCCACAGGGTCTAAAATGAGCAGTGGGGAACTGCTCTTCTCAGAGCTTATGCCAGTTGTCTTCATTTGACAAAGAAGCAGTTCTAGGAAAGATTATGTAGGTGATACCACTCTAATGGCAGAAAGCAAAGAGGAACTAAAAAAACCTCTTGATTAAGGTAAAAGAGGAAAGTGGAAAAGCTGGCTTAAGAATTCAACATTCAAAAAACTAAGATCATGGCATCTGGTCCCATCATTCCATGGCAAATGGATGGGGAAAATATGGAAACAATGAGAGACTTTATTTTCTTGGGCTCCAAAATAACTGGATGGTGACTGCAGCCGTGAAAATAAAAAACACTTGCTCCTTGGCAGGAAAGCTATGACAAAACTTGACAGCATATTAAAAAGCAGAGACATCACTTTTCCAAAAAAAGTCCAACTAGTCAAAGTTATGATTTTTCCAGTAGTCATGTTATGGATGTGAGAGTTGGATCATAAAGAAGACTGAGCGCCAAAGAACTGATGCTTTTTAGAATTGTGATCCTGGAGAAGACTCTTGAGAGTCCCTTGGACAGCAAGGAGATCAAACCCGTCAATCCTAAAGGAAATCAACCCTGAATATTCTTTGGAAGGACTGATTTTGAACCTGAAGCTCCAATCCTTTGGCCACCTGATGCAGAGAGCTGACTCATTGGAAAAGACCCTGATGCTGGGAAAGATTGAAGGAGAAGGGGGCGGCAGAAGATGAGATGGTTAGATAGCATCACCAACTCAATGGACATGAATTTGAGTAAACTCCAGGAGACAGCGTAGGACAGGGAAGCCTGGCGTGCTACAGCCCATGGTGTCACAAAGGGTCAGACAGGACTGAGCTATTGAACAACCCCATCAGGGTGCTCCACCCTCATGTAGTGGAGTAGTTACACTCCACTACAGTAGTTAGGTTAGGTGCTACACCTAACTACTTTCTAAAGGCTCCTTTCCAAATACTGTCACATTGCTGGTTAGGTATTCAACATTTGAATCTGGGAGGGATGGGAAAGCTGTGGAGCATGGTCCTCTTTGGAAATTGACAGACCTAAGAAGAAGGCTCTTTGGACTCTTAAAAAGTGGCATGAAATTGCTATTTAGGTCAGAGATTGCCAAAGTGAAAGTGAAGTCACTCAGTCGTGTATGACTCTTTGCAATCCATGGACTGTTGCCCACCAAGCTCCTCCATCCATGGGATTCTCCAGGCAAGAATACTGGAGTGGGTTGCCATTTCCAAGAGGGGGCAAAAAAGTCAAGGCAGCTTGACCACATGTAGGCAGAATTCACAAGTTTATTTTGGACCTACTAGAAAGCATTGCTGCAACTACTAGGCAACATCATGCCATATGAGCTGTTGATGTTTATGGAGATGCTTTTCTTGACCATAATTTCTTAGTGGTATTTGAAGAGCAGCTCTCTCCATCCTGCTAGGTCTTCCCATGTTGTTTGAAGTGAAGTGTTAGTCACTCAGTCGTGCCCAACTTTTTGTGACCCCGTGGACTACAGTCCACCAGGCTGTCCATAGAATTTTCCAGGCAAGTGTACTGGAATGGGTTGCCATTTCCTCCTCCAGGGGACTTTCCCGACCCAGGGATCAACCTGGGTCACCTGCATTGCATACAGATTCTTTACTGACTGAGCTACGAGGGAAGCCTTCCCATACTGTTTAGTGCTAATTAAATACTTTCTCTCTTATTTAATGACAATATCTCCATGGCTGTATTTTGGATCACCTTTCTTTCAATTCAGTACATATATATATATATATATATATATATATATATATATATATATATATATACATATGTATAGGATGCTTGCTTCTAGATCTGTACAGAATCATCCTTGGAGGATGGCAACTGGTACCCTCTGCTTTGGGAGAGTTGTTCCAGCTAGAAAGGAGCTCAGTGAGGCCACTGGTGGCTACAGGACAATTAACATCAGCTACGTGTTCCTCTGGGGCTCCTCTCTGCCCTTTAATCCCTTTCTAGCTCTTGCCAGCAGCTTTTGAGAGTATGTCTTTGTTCTCTTTCCGTCCTAGTTCTTTTCTCTTTTTAAAGATTTTTTTTTTTGATGTGGACCATTTTAAAAGTCTTTTTTGAATTTGTTAAAATATTCCTTCTGTTTTATGTTTTGGTTCTTTGGCCACAAGGCATATGAGATCTCGTCTCCCCAACCAACAATTGAACCTGCACCCCCTGCATTGGAAGGCAAAGTCTTAACCACTGGACCTCCAGGGAAGACCCTGTCCTGGGTCTTTTCTATACACCATGGTAGATATAAGTACTGTCTCATTTC
This sequence comes from Tragelaphus eurycerus, assembly GCA_935064755.1. Taxonomy (NCBI): domain Eukaryota; kingdom Metazoa; phylum Chordata; class Mammalia; order Artiodactyla; family Bovidae; genus Tragelaphus; species Tragelaphus eurycerus. The sequence continues at coordinate 25,408,562 of CAKXYN010000023.1, forward strand.
CAGTGTTTGATGCTGTCCCAAACCTTCATCCCTGGATTTGCAGTGGTGTTTGGGGGAAATATGGGCTTCCTTGGTGGCTCAGAGAGTAAAGTTCTGCCTGTAAAGCAGGAAACCTGGGTTTGATCCCTGGGTCAGGAAGACCTCCTGGAGAAGGGAATGGCAGCCCACTCCATTATTCTTGTCTGGAGAATCCTATGGACAGAGGAGCCTGGAGGTCTACAGTCCATGGAGTTGCAAAGAATTGGACACAACTGAATGACTTTAACTTTGGGAGAAATACAATGATTTCAATACTCTTGTTTATCCGATGTGTATGTCAGGATCTTTTTAAAGATTATTTGCTACTCAATATGCCGAAGAATTGATGCTTTTGAACTGTGGTGTTGGAGAAGACTCTTGAGAGTCCCTTGGACTGCAAGGAGATCCAACCAATCCATTCTGAAGGAGATCAGCCCTGGGATTTCTTTGGAAGGAATGATGCTAAAGCTGAAACTCCAGTATTTTGGCCACCTCATGCGAAGAGTTGACTCATTGGAGAAGACTCTGATGCTGGGAGGGATTGGGGGCAGGAGGAGAAGGGGACGACAGAGGATGAGATGGCTAGATGGCATCACTGACTCGATGGATATGAGTCTGAGTGACCTCCGGAAGTTGGTGATGGACAGGGAGGCCTGGTGTGCTGCGATTCATGGGGTCGCAAAGAGTCGGACACGACTGAGTGACTAATCTGATCTGATACTTGTAGTTATTTGTAGGAAATATCACTGGCAAGCACACTCTAAACTTGTGTGCTTTTGTGGTTGTTTGTAGCCTGTCTGTTATCATTTATAATTCAGTTAGGTAAGGTAGCAGGCTATTTTGTTAGCTCAAAATAGTTAAGAAAAAAAATTGTCATCGGTTTTAAGTTGTCTTGACTCTTAATTCCATATACTTTACTATAAACACTGGCTTACCAATTTGTTCTTTTTGTGTCTCTAAGTCCTGTTCACTGACTCACCAGGAAATCCCCTCAAAATAGTCCAATTTGTGTTTCTTTTATGTTTCCTTTTTTAGTTAAATAACCACCTAGGTCATTGCAAGTCTCTACTAATTATACTCAAGAGCATCTGTTCTTCAATCAGTCAAGGCTCTTCCCAACTTGGCAATTGACTGCTCTTCTGTCAGGCCACTGCTTTTGCGTAGAAAAAGTCAGTATATACAAGGCATCATTACTGTTCCAGCAGATAAGAATTGTCTGTGTTTGAACTCTTACTTGTGGGGTCCAAATAAATTGCTGAAATGAGAATAAACAGTCAATCAGGGAAGAACTAGGATAAAACTTTGGATCTGAAACCAAGTAAGATTTTTTTCTGGAAAATGATCAGTGGAGACTCTACAGAATAGCAGACTGATGTACCATAAAAAGAAAATATTGTATACTTTCAAAGTAATACTGGCTGTAGACATGGCAACATTTGTTTATTTGATCAGTATTCCCTGAGTGGCATTGTATGCCAGAGATGGGGCCAGTCACTGGGATAGGTGCTGGCAATAAAACCGAATAAACTAAGAATAATCCCCCAAATAGTATATGAGATGTATCACTGAATAATATTTGTGCCACGTTTTCAGTATTTTTTCTATTCTTGAACTATAATTGCTTTACAGCCTTGTGTTCCTTTCTAGCGTGTTGCTGTTGCTGTTTCATCGTTATGTCATGTCCGACTCTTTGCGACCTCATGGACTGCAACCTCTCCCCTGTCCGTGAGATTTCCCAGGCAAGAATGCTGGAGTGTGTTGCCATTTCCTTCTCCGGTGGTCTTCCTGACCCAGGGATCGAACCCACATCTCCTGCGTTGGCAGGCAGATTCTTTACCACTAAGCCACCTGGGAAGCCCCAGTCTCTGCCGTACATATACATACATCCCGTCTCTCTAGAGCCTCCCTTCCACCCCTCTAGGTCGTCACAGAACACTGGGCTGAGCTCTCTGTGCTGCACAGCAGCTTCCCACTAGCTATCTGTTTTACACATGGTATATACTACCACGTTGGTGATGGACAAGGGGGCCTGGCGTGCTGTAGTCCACGGGGTCGCAAAGAGTCAGACATGATTGAACAACTGAACCGAAGAGTGTATGTGTCAACGCTGCTCTCTCAATTTGTCCCACCCGCCTTTTCCCCCTCCCATATCCACATGTCTGTTTTCTATGTTTGTGTCTCTATTCCTATCCTGCAAATAGGTTCATTTTCCTAGATTCCTTGTATATGCTTTCAGTATTAATATGGTATTTGTGTTGGGATAGACTCTAGGAAACTCAAAGACAAAGTAGCAAGCATAGAGAAGCACAGGCTGCTTGATTTCAAGCTGCGTAGCACAGAGAGCTCAGCCCAGTGTAAAGAAATGATTTTTGGACAAAGTTATACAAATAGTGTCTCAAATAAAGAAGAGAAAAGTTCATTGTTGAGTTGGTGCTTTACAAATTATATTTTTTAAAAATATTTATTTGTTTGGCTGCATCAGGTCTTAGCTGTGGCATGTGGGATCTAGTTCCTTGACCATGGATCGAACCTGGGCACCCTGCATTGGGAGCATGGCATCTTAGCTACTATACCACCAGGGAAGTCCTTATATTCTGTTCTATTTCATCTTTGACTTTGGGACATAACTTGTTAAATTCAACTTAAGGTCATTTTTATCCGTTTTTTCATAGCACCATGATGTGTTTCTCAAATTATATGCATAGAAATTTCTGTAGTCACAGCAGTGTATACAAACCAGTTGGTTCTAATGTATGGGTTTTGTGAGCTGGCAGCCTTGAAACTATCCACTTTGTTTTTGTAATTAAAACATATTTACTAACAAATCTAGGTAGGACATTAAAGGAATCCATTAAACCTAGTCATTGAATCTTTATCTACTCCTGTGTTCACAGAAGAAAGGGTTTCTTCTTTCTTTGTAGCTGGGGAAATTAAGACACAGAAAAGTGAATTTTCTGTGAAATGGACCAGGAAAAGCAAAAATAAACCCATGAGAACTGTCTTCTCTTCCATGTGCTAACTGTGCAGCCTCTTACAAGTCGCCTCTACATTCTGCTTTTGGCAGAAAACATGTGAAATTCATGGGTGAACATTTCTAAGAAAAGAGGATTATGTCTCTCTGTTTTAGAGACAAAGAAAATTAGTATAATATAGTGCAGTTAGCATGTAGAACTCCAGCTTTTTTAGGTTGTAGTGTGATGATGGAGCTGATATTATGTCAGGTACACAGTGAGTGCCAGCAAACTGTCATTAAACTCAAGTGAATAAGGCATGCTACTGAATTTAAAAGATGAACAAAAAACATTTTTACTTCATTAAGAAGTAGTGAAGAGCAAAGCAAGCTGTTCTGAGAGTCATGAGATTTTTTTAAACTCATTTAGGGATAGATATCTGGTGAACACACACACAAATAGAAGAATATGCTGAGTCGTAGCAAAATATCTGTATAAAACAAAACCTTTTTAAATATTAAAGAGTGTGAGAATTTTGATAAGGAAAAATGAACCAAAGTGGATGGATTAAACAGATTCTTCACTGCTCGTCACTTCACAAGACATGGAAACATAAACACCAAGAACAAAAACAACAAAATCCCCAAGGTGATGTATAGTCACTGTGACTACTGGTGTTTTGGCTGTCTTGTGTACATTTCCTTTTCAACTCATCCTGTTTGTTTTGGGGAATCATCCTTCCCCACATCATGTGTAGTTTTGAAGGGAGGCTCACTCCAGGTGTCCACTCCCCATAGTAGAGATGAGAGTACCACCAGGGTTGTCATGTGACATCAGCTTAGCCAATCAGATTCTCTCTCCTGGGATGCTCCATCTGCAGCAGCCACTGTGTTATTAGTGGCTTGTTGTGTCTGCTGCTTTGTCATCCTCGTCATGCCTGCTTCCTGGTACTTCTTGACCAGTGATCCCTCTGAAACTTTAATTGCTGCCAGCTTTCTTCATTTTATTAACATCCTTATTGAGGAATAATAAGCATACAACACAGGACACGTATTTTAAGTAGGTACTGTACTGTGCTTAGTCGCTGGGTTGTGTCCAGCTCTTTGTGATCCCATGGACTGTAGCCCGCCCAGCTCCTCTGTCCATGGAATTCTCCAGGCAAGTACACTGGAGTGGGTTGCCATGCCCTCCTCCAGGGGTTTTTCCCAACCCAGGGATTGAACCCAGGTCTCCCACATGCAGGCAGATTCTTTACCATCTGAGCCACCAGGGAAGCGCATTTTAAGTATACATTTTGGTAAGCTTTAACATTTATAGACACCCATGAAATTATCATCACAGTCAGGGTCCATCTTCCTCAAAGCTTCCTATGCCCCTCGGTCATCCCTTCTTCCTTCTCCTCAGTACCCCCTGTTCCTCAGGCAACCGCTGATCTTCTGCCACTTTTGATTAGCTTGTATGTCCTGACATTTTATATGGATAGAATCATATCAAATGAATATGTTTTTGTCTTCTTTCACTCAGCCTAACTATTTGAGGTTCACTCATGTAGTAGCAAATATCAATATTTATTCCTTTTTTATTGCTGAGTAGTATACCATTGTATAAGAGTTGGTTTATTCATCTGTTGATGGAAATTCAAATTACTTCAAGTTTCAAGGTATTAGAAGTGAAGTTGCTATGATTATTCATGTACTTTATTTTGCACAGACATAAGCTTTCATTACTCTTGGATAAATACCTACGGATAGAATGCTTCCATCATGTGGGAAGTGTGTATTTTAAAAATAAAGGAATTCCAAGATGGTTATGCCATTTTATATTCTCATCAGAAGTGTATGAGAATTACAGATTCTTCACTAACACTTGATATAGTCAATCTTGCGAATTTTAGCTAGTTTACAAATGTGCAGTGCCATTTCACAGGGGTTATAATTTGAATTTCCCTGATGACTAAAAATAATAAGTATTTCTCATGTGCTTATTTTCAATCCATATATCATCCACCGTGAAATATCTGTTCAGATCATTTGTCCATGTACTTATTAGGTTATGTTTTTTTTTTTTACTGAGTTTTGAGAGTCCTGTATTTATTCTGGATGTAAGCTGTTTGTTTTTTCATCAAGAGTATGATATGCAAATAATTTCTCACAGTCTGTGACTGTCTTTTTATTTTCTTAAGTGTCTTTCTAAAGCACAAATTTTTGCTTTGGTTGAATTCCAGTTTAACAAACATTCTTTTAATGACTTATGCTTTTGGTGTCATATCTAAAAAAATTTTTTTGACAAAACTTTGGGTTAGGCAAAGTTTCTTGATGAATTAACACCTCTGTCATTTTGGAATAGCTTGCTTTATCCATTGTAATACTTTTGCTCTGAACTCTACTTTGTTTGACATTTATATAGCCACTTCAACTTTCTTTGAACTACTATTGGCATGCTATATTTTTTCACCTTACTTTAAATCTTTATGTGTCTTTAAGTTTAAATCACTTTATCTCTTTTATTCAGACTTGAAATCTCTTTTTTCTCTGTAAAGAACCAAAAAGTATATATTTTAGATTGTGTGGACTATACATGATCTCCATTGAGTATTCTTCATATTTTATTCTCTTCAGACTCTTGACTAATGTTTAAAAAATTTTAAACATTACTAACCAACAGGCCACAAAAAATAGGTTATGAACTGGATTTGGTTCACAGGCCATAGTTTGTTCACACCTGATTTTCAGTCTTACTTTTTTGAGTTGTTCAGCAAAACTGGAGCAGAACTTGGGCCAGAGCTTACTGTTCTCCAGCATTGAGGCAAGACCCTTCTATAGATCCTTCTCTAAAGTTTCAGTCAGAATTGGCACTGGCATTGTTGTCTCTAATCATTTTTTTCTTAAAAAGTTTTGGAGTGTAGTTGCTTTACAGTATTATGTTACTTTCTGCTGTATGACAAAATGAAACAGAAATATGTATATACAAAAGTGAAAATGTTAGTTGCTTAGTTATGTCCGACTCTTTGCAACCCCATGGAGTGGAACACATCAAGAAGTGTTCATTCATCAAGAAACTTTGCCTAACCCAAAGTTTTGTCAGAAAATTTTTAGGTAATTTTTGTAGCCCACCAGGCTACAAAAAAGAAAAAAAAAAGGGGGGATATATGTACATGCACGTGCATATTGTCGTTTTTGAATTTCCTTCCTATTTAGATCTTTACCAAGTATTGAGTAGAGTTCCCGATGCCATACAACAGGTTCTCATTAGTTTTCTATTTTATACATAGAAATGAATATATGTCAGTCCTGATTTGATGGCCCCTTCCCCAGCCTTGGGTCATCTCTTCACAAGCATGATCTCACCGATTTTTAGCTGATGCTCAGAAGAACTCTCAGCAGATGCATGGGGTTCCCTCTCTGAGCAGTTCTCTGTTCTTCTGGCATTTTGTCTCATGAACTCTAGTTACCTGTTCTCCCTGGAGTCTGAGCTCTGTCCCCTGAATCTGGGCAGTCTGCCTTGGTGCCTCCCGTTTATGGTATCCTGGAAACATCTCCAGGCTGTGAGCTGGGACCTTCACAGGATTCACTTCATTTGTTTTCTTTCAGGAATCCCTGTCCTTATTTGTCTGATATACAGGGCCTTGAAAACCATAGTTCCATTTGTATTTACCATATTGTGAGTGTTTCTGGTGGGAGGGTAAATCTGGTCTCTATTCCATCTCGTTCAGAGGCAGGAATCTCTCTGGTTTTCTTTTGATCCTGCCATTCCTCTACCAATTCTGCAAGGCTGTGTGATTCTTCCAATAGATCTCCTTCTGCTAAACTGGATAGAGTGGTTTCTGTAGCTTGTAAACAGCCTAAGCAGATACAATATATCAGCAGTATCTGAATAAGATAATTCTGTTGTACTCTACAGGGAAGAGAAAAATTGCTTTGGTCTCCTACTGCCCTGCAGAAATTTGGGGTTTTGTTTTGGTTTGGGATTTCTTTTTTTTTTCCCTTGTGAGAATACAAATTGTGCTTTTTAAAGATCATCATATTAAATTTTAATAAATTAAACATTGAAATTTACACAAATTTTATGCAAATTTATGTATATGAAAACCCATAACTATCTCTAAATATGCACCAAATATCATCTCTTGTCAATGAAGTGATAAAAATGTGTTAGCAGTTTTGTTGGTTCTCCTTGTGATGACTTTAAAAAAAAAATCACAGAACTTCAAGGGTTGCAAAAACCTGAAGGACATGATTTCTGCACTGTCAAGGGCCACAGTCATTTAAGGAACCAAACTCTGAGCTCTGTAACAGACTAATCATTTTTTTTGAAGAGATAGCAACTGGAACCTGTTCTTTTCCATTAAATTCACATATTCAAAATCAAACCAGTTGAAGTAAAAGCTTTAAGTTAGGATTTTTAAAAGGGGAATAGAAATTGTAATGCCTTCTACTGTTGAAGACATCTGGCAGATGATGACAATAACTGTCTGAAGTTAGAGAAATTAACGAAGAAGGTCAAGTCTATAATTGTGCTTGTTAGTCACTCAGTCGTGTCTGATTACTGGCAACCCCATGAATTGTAACCCGCCAGGTTCCTCTGTCCAGGGGATTTCTCAGGAAAGAATACTGGGGTGGGTTGCCATATCCTTCTCCAGGGGATTCAGTATATACATAGGTAGCCACCTGCACCAGTATCTCCACTGGCAGTTCCAGACTGTTTCCAGATGCCACATTAACCCTTGTGGCTCTGGTTTACTGTCTTGAGCCTGTTCCTGGGCAGCCTGTTGCTTCAAGGGCGGCAACATTCTTGGAGCATATCTTATTCAAGGTCAGAGCCAATGAAGGACCTGCTGGTGTAGCTCATAGTGTCCTGTTGACTGTTTGCTGCTGTTAGCAGGGGGCTTTGGGATGCTCAGCACTTCTGGTTCAGTTGCTGCTGGTTTTGCATGACTTCTGCTTCATGAACAGGGCTCTGGAAGGGAGCTTCCAGACCCCAAAATTTCACTTCTCAGACCCTGTGGTCACCTGCTGACTTTGTGGATAATGTGCATCATAGCATTTAGTTGCTGTGCTGCCTCTGCTGTCTATGAGACAGTGTCTAACCATAACTAAGCATGTAGCCAGGACCACTAGGGAAAAAATCTTCAAGTGCAGCCAAAGGGGTCTAGGAGGGAAGGACTGTGCCTCTTTGCACAGTGCAGCTGTCAGACCTAGTGAGACCCAAAGACCCTGCTCTGTCTGCAGATTCTTGTCCTCCATACAGTCAGACCATACTGGAGTCATGTGTTTATTGCCTATCTGACAGCTTCTCCTGCTTTCCTTTCAAACGATAGTCTTCCTGTTGAGATGTGTCCCTGTGAACCCATCACCGGCCCTCATCTCTTGTAGCGATAAAGCTTCCCTTATTCTTACCATACAAAAAATTAGAAAAGATATGCTCAGGAAATAAACAAGAATTCCTGATAATTCCACCATTCAAAGGGAATAATTTTTAATAATTCTAAATTTTTACTCTGCCTTTTCCATATGTATAATCTGTATTTATGTATACACTTAAATATCTATATATCTGTACATATACACTCATATATACACACACATACATATATACTGATAGTATATATATGTGTATATAGAGATATTTATCTATATATCTGTGTATGTATCTATAGCTGTCCCATTTTTACAAATAAAATTTACTTTTTTCTAATTTTTGTGGTAAAATATGTATAGTATAAAAATACCACCTTAACCATTTAAAGTGTACAGTTCAATGAGATTAAGTGCATTCATAATGTTGTACAACCACCTATCTCCCTAATTCTATCTTGTAGAACTGAAAATACCCATTAAATAATTGTTCCCCACTTCCTGAAGCCCGTGATAACAATTTTACACTCTGTTGTTATGATTTTGACAATCCTAAGTACTTCACTGAAGTGGAATTATGCAGCATTTGTGTTTTTCATTTAGCATAATATAATCAAGGTTTATCCATTAGCAGCATATGTCAGAATTGCCTTTCTTTGTAGACTGAATAATAATCCATCGCAGTGTATACCCACTCCAGTGTTCTTGCCTGGAGAACCCCAGGGACGAGGGAGCCTGGTGGGCTGCTATCTATGGGGTCGCACAGAGTCAGACACGACTGAAGTGACTTGGCAGCAGCAGCAGCAGCAGCAGCAGCAGCAGCGTATACCATGCTTTGCCTATCCATTCATCCAACCAGGGACACTTGGGTTGCTTCCACATTTTGGCTATTATGCATAATGCTGCTATGAACAAACACTGGTCTATATAAGTATCTCAAAAGTATCTTTTTGAGACCCTGCTTTCAATTCTTTTGGATGCATATCCCAAAGTGGAATTGTTGGATCCCATGGTAATTCTAGTTTTAATTTTTTTAGAAGCTTTGCCACAGCAGTTACTACATGCAGTTGCTTTTCAGTGTCTAGTCTTTGATGCCTAATTTCCAAAAAGAGATAAAAAGGAAATAAATGGGAGGGGGAAGAGTGCTGGCCCTTTAGTTACAATGAAAGTCATTTCCGCTGAAGGAGGGGGTGCTTGTAACAATGGGGAAAGACGCAGCAACAGCGGCTACCTGCCTTTTAGCCCCTCTGTGATCACAGTACAGATCCATGATATTTGGGGGACACTGTGCAGTCCATTTTGCCTATCCTGGCTCCTGCAAGTGGTGGGCAGGTTGATTTGTAATGTGTGCATAGCTGCATGCTGCACAGCTAGGGGTGGAGGATTGGGAGCCGCTATTGCACTAAAAACTGGAATTGACTAAAATTTAACAGCTTTAATTCACTGTCCAAGCCTATCCTGGAAGTTACAAACCTTCAGTAGATGCTAGAGTTCCAAAAGACAGATTCTGCCATTGCAATTATTACCTAGATGGACAGAGAGAATCCTGGGGATTTCTCCTGGGCTTCTTTCCAGACTCCTTTTACTTGCTTTTAAAGCTTGATACACAGTGATGTCAGTGTATGTCTATACTGTCATGTCTGATCACTATATAGTACTCAATGTTCTAGATGTGGGGCTGGAAAATTTCTTCTATAAAGGGTCAGGTAGCAAATATTTCAGGCTTTGCAGACCACTCACTGTTCAGTTGCTAAGTCGGGTCTGACTATTTGTGACCCTATGAACTACAGCATGCCAGGTTCCTCTGTCCTCCACTTTCTCCCAGAGTTTGCTCAAACTCATGTCCATTGAATTGGTGATGCCATTCAACCATCTCATTCTCTGTCACCCTCTTCTCTTCCAGCTTTCAATCTTTTCCAGCATCAGGGACTTTTCCAATGAGTCAGCTGTTCATATCAGGTGGCCAAAGTATTGGCGCTTCGGCTTCAGCATCAGTCCTTCCAATGAATATTCAGGGCTGATTTCTTTGAAGATTCACTGGTTTGATCTCCTTGCAGACCACATGTGGTCTATTGGTGGTGCTCTCACTGCTGCTGCTTTTTCTTCCTTCCTTCCTTTTCTTATAAAACATAAGAAATGTAGAAGCTCTTAGCTCAAGGCCCGTCATCTTCATACACTATAAATTATAGGCTAAATAACAAGATTTTCCCTCTTATTTGCTGCCATAAACATCACTATAATACGAAAGTAAAATAGGTAATAGCTAGAGAATATAAAAATTTATTTCATCTTCTGCTGCCAGCCTTTATGTCATTTTCCTGTTGATTAGAATTTCCTCACTAAGGCAGGAGGCTCGTTTTTCTGCTCAGTCTAAATTTTATTCACTTGATACAAAAAAAAAAGTTACAGTGAACTCTTTTAGTTTTTAATTCAAGACACATTCACTTAGAGCCCATTCAATATACTACAATGTACTGATAATCAGGTTGATCAGTGGTTTCAGTAGTATAAGTTCTCAATTCACAACAGAGGTTATTATTAGCATCATTTAAGTTATCCTTTGTGCTGCATTTGTAGAACAACTTTTAAGCTGGGATGAATCCTAGCATTTTGGCACATGAACTTTTTGAGGAAATGTCCAAATGTTAGGAAATTTGAGGAAATTTAACATGTTGATTTCCTTAATAACCTCTGTGCCTTAAGGAAACTCCAGGTTACTTTCTGCTCTGAAAATTCCTCCATTTCTTCCTTCTACATTAATCTTAAATGGAACTCCTGTAGCACTTGGTTCACAGGATGAATTTTCAACAATAGTTCCATGCTGTTGAAAGAAAATGTTAAGGTAGACTTGCTGAATGGTTTTGGATATGGAAAAATTTATTTCACAAATACATTTTTTAAGTATGTATATGCTGACTAAAAAGGGCCAAAGCTGATGAAATCCAAATATAATGACATTAGCAACATATAGTAAGAGGTAAAAACAATTGAAAATGGCAATAGAATGTTTATTTTCCATTTGACTAATGGATTATGTCTTAGAGGATAACTTGATGGTGGAAGATGGACATGCAGGGGTTCTTAATGTCTTAATCTCAATGATACTAGACATCAGAGAATTGGCTAAGAGGCAGTCTATCCACAAAGCAAATGGTACAGACAGAGGCTGCACACTGGAGTTTTGAATTTTGTGCTTCTAAAGGCATGTTTCATCAAACTTTTTTTTCATTGAACTCTTATATGCAAGTTAGGGTTTGTCTATCTCCTTTTTGTCATACAAAAAAAAAAAAAAACCAAGAAGTTGGTTTTTTTTTTTAGTTACCAGGTCTCTCAGGAACAAAACTCTAAGAAAAATTGTGGAAATTGAGAATATAATAGATTGGTTTCCTATGTCCTTAATTAATACCCATAGATCTAAAATATCTGGAAACTATTTAAGTGATTGATGGTCAGACACTGTTCTGGGTGCTGAGGATATCATAATGGACAAAAATGGGCGATATAGCCTGCTATTATAGCCTTAAATTATAGTGGAGAGAAGCTACAAATCAAAAAATGAGTATTTAAATAAAACAGTGATAAGGTCTATGCGTGCATGCTAAATCACTTCAGTTGTGTCTGACCTTCTGTGACCTATGGACTGTATGTAGCCCACCAGGCTCCTCTGTCCATGGGATTCTCCAGGCAAGAACACTGGAGTAGGTTGCCATTTCCTCCTCCAGGGGATCTTCCAAGCAGGGATCAAACCTGCATCTCTTACATCTCCTGCATTGGCAAACGGGTTCAAGTGGGTTCTTTACCAGTAGCACCACTTGGGAAGCCTGATAAGTCCATAGGGTCACAAAGAGTCAGACATGACCGAAGTGACTTAGCATGCATGTATAGACCTTATCACTATGTTTTATTTATATACTCATAGAAAGAAAGAAAGTAAAGTCGCTCAGTTGTATTCGACTCTTTGTGACCCCATGGACTGTAGCCTACCAGGCTCCTCCATCCATGGGATTTTGCAGGCAAGAGTACTGAAGTGGGTTGCCATTTCCTTCTCCAGGAGATCTTCCCAACCCAGGGATTGATCCCAGGTCTTCCACATTGTAGGCAGATGCTTTACTGTCTGAGCCACCAGGGAAGTCACACACTCATAGACTGATCAACTAACACTTGCAGTGTTTTCACTTTTACTTGTACCTGGAGATGGTAAGAGGCGCTGAAGGATAAGAATAGAGGGTATAAGAACTTGACCAGAGTCATGGGTAACTTTCTTATTGAATCATTTTTGCCGACTTCTTCACTGTATCCACTGAAAGTCTAAGGTGAGAATCTTGGTGGAAGATGTAAAATATTTTCTCTTGAGGCTGATTAAAAAACAGATGCCTCCTGTGTCCATTTCTGTACATCATTGTACTGGGGGTGTCTTGGCCAAGGCAATAAGACAGGATAGAATAAAAGTTTTAAGTATTGAAATAAGAAATGAAAATATGTTCCTGTGCTTGTATATATGTAGGACAAAGAAAAATGGAAAACTTTAGTAAGAAACAATATAATTTTGTTTTGCAAAAATACAGAGGATTTTATTTTATTGTTTTAGGTACAATAATATGGTAACCACAGATGACACAGGTATAATGATACAATCTCACTTCAGAGATGCGTGAAGTGCAGTGATCCTTGAGTAAATCACATGATAATTTCCTTGCCTCACTGACAAATGTGTAAGAAAAACAAGGAATGGAAAGACTGTATGAGCTCTACAGGGTATACTATGCCGATAACCATAAAGCACCAAGTGGAGACTTTCTCTTGAAAGAGTGAAAGACTTCTATGGTTACAGGAAATGATTTGTTATAATAAAATAAAAAGAGTATTCAGCAGGACATTGTTTTCTGCAAACTCCTCCATCTAAGAAAGTGTGTCTACACAGAAAACAACCTATTAATTGGAAGTGAAGTCAAGGAAATAGATCTAAAAACCAAGAAGTGACAGGGCATGGACACAACGTTTGTTGTGGTTTTTGCTGCTTCAAAGAACATCACATGGCTCCTCCTTTGACTGCCGTATGCAATAGCACAGGATGTATAATGGGAATAAGTAGCACGTTCAGGTACAACGTCCTCCCTGGTGTGATTTCACAGTGATCAGAAACCTCTAGTCTCCTGTCAGGATTCTGTATCGATCATTCTGTCAAAGAAGATAGCCAATGACTTTGATGAAAATAGAGGTACATATCAAAATCGTAGTTTATGCCAGGCTGGAAACAGTCATAAATCAATTAAGTGGAGGATCAATATACAGAATGAAGTTGACAGTCTAGAATTATGATCTGAAATTAATAATAAATTTTGTCAGGAATAAAAAGTAAATGCCTCCACTAAAGTTATACAAATTAATGGTGCAAAAGGGTTAGAAAGCCTGGTTTAGTTACAGTTTTAGAGGGGAAATGCCTTTCTTCTTGCCTCATACTTCTATATGGAGAGATTTATAATAGGGTGATATCCTTGTTCTCTTATCCCATGACTTACCTTACTAGGGGGTCACTATCATTAATTATTGATTGGTGGTGGAGCTGACCTTCTATAGATGAGTCAGTACTAAAGGGCATTCTTAGCTCTCCATTGCCAGGCATCAGGAAACAATGATTAAGGGAAAGTGCATCTACTCTACAAAACCACATTCTTTACGATTGCACTGTTCTAGCCCCCAGATTCACAAGAGCCAGGTATCAGTTCAGTTCCGTCACTCAGTTGTGTCTGACTCTTTGTGACCCCATGAATCGCAGCACACCAGGCCTCCCTGGCCATCACCAACTCCCAGAGTTCACTCAAACTCATGTCCATCGAGTCCGTGATGCCATCCAGCCATCTCATCCTCTGTCATCCCCTCCTCCATCATCCCCTCCTCCTGCCCCCAATCCCTCCCAGCATCAGAGTCTTTTCCAATGAGTCAACTCTTCACATGAGGTGGCCAAAGTATTGGAGTTTCAGCTTTAGCATCAGTCCTTCCAAAGAACACCCAGGACTGATCTCCTTTAGGATAGACTGGTTGAATCTCCTTGCAGTCCAAGGGACTCTCAAGAGTCTTCTCCAGCACCACAGTTCAAAAGCATCAATTCTTTGGCACTCAGCTTTCTTCACAGTCCAACTCTCACATCCATACATGACCACTGGAAAAACCATAGCCTTGACTAGACGAACCTTTGTTGGCAAAGTAATGTCTCTGCTTTTGAATATGCTATCTAGGTTGGTCATAACTTTCCTTCCAAGGAGTAAGCGTCTTTTAATTTCATGGCTGCAATCACCACCTGCAGTGATTTTGGAGCCCCCCAAAATAAAGTCTGACACTGTTTCCACCGTTTCCCCATCTATTTCCCATGAAGGGATGGGACCAGATGCCATGATCTTCGTTTTCTGAATGTTGAGCTTTAAGCCAACTTTTTCACTCTCCACTTTCACTTTCATCAAGAGGCTTTTTAGTTCTTCTTCACTTTCTGCCATAAAGGTGGTGTTATCTGCATATCTGAGATTATTGATATTTCTCCTGGCAATCTTGATTCCAGCTTGTGCTTCTTCCAGCCCAGCATTTCTCATGATGTACTCTGCATATAGGTTAAATAAGCAGGGTGACAGTATACAGCCTTGACAGACTCCTTTTCCTATTTGGAACCAGTCTGTTGTTCCATGTCCAATTCTAACGATTGCTTTCTGACCTGCATATAGATTTCTCAAGCATCAGGTCAGGTGGTCTGGTATTCCCATCTCTTTCAGAATTTTCCACAGTTTACTGTAATCCACACAGTCAATGATCCACAGACTATGCTGTGATCCACAGACTACACTGTGATCCACAGACTATGCATTGGCATAGTCAATAAAGCAGAAATAGATGTTTTTCTGGAACTCTCTTCCTTTTTCCATGATCCAGAAGATGTTGGCAATTTGATCTCTGGTTCCTCTGCCTTTTCTAAAACCAGCTTGAATATCTGGAAGTTCATGGTACACGTATTGCTGAATCTTGGCTTGGAGAATGTTGAACATTACTTTACTAGCGTGTGAGATAAGTGCAATTGTGCAGTAATTGGAGCATTCTTTGACACTGCCTTTCTTTGAGATTGGAATGAAAACTGACCTTTTCCAGTCCTGTGGCCACTGCTGAGTTTTCCAAATCTGCTTGTATATTTAGTACAGCATTTTCACAGCATCATCTTTCAGGATTTGAAATAGCTCAACTGGAATTCCATCACTTCCACTAGCTTTGTTCATAGTGATGCTTTCTAAGGCCCACTTGACTTCACATTCCAGGATGTCTGGCTCTAGGTGAGTGATCACACCATCGTGATTATCTTGGTTCTGAAGATCTTTTTTGTACAGTTCTGTGTATTCTTGCCACCTCTTCTTAATATCTTCTGCTTCTGTTAGGTCCATACCATTTCTGTCCTTTATCGAACCCATCTTTGCATGAAATGTTCCTTTGGTATCTCTAATTTTCTTGAAGAGATCTCTAGTCTTTCCCATTCTATTGTTTTCCTCTATTTCTTGCGTGATCACTGAAAAAGGCTTTCTTATCTCTTCTTGCTATTCTTTGGAACTCTGCATTCAGATGATTATATCTTTCCTTTTCTCCTTTGCTTTTCACTTATCATCTTTTCACAGCTATTTGTAAGGCTTCCTCAGACAGCCATTTTGCTTTTTTGCATTTCTTTTTCTTGGAGATGGTCTTGATCCCTGTCTCCTGTACAATGTCAGGAACCTCCATCCATAGTTCATCAGGCACTCTATCTATCAGATCTAGTCCCTTAAATCTATTTCTCACTTCCACTGCATAATCATAAGGGATTTGATTTAGGTCATACCTGAATGGTCTAGTGGTTTTCCCTACTTTCTTCAATTTAAATCTGAATTGGACAATAAGGAGTTCATGATCTGAGCCACAGTCAGCTCCCAGTCTTGTTTTTGCTGACTGTATAGAGCTTCTCCATCTTTGGCTGCAAAGAATATAATCAGTCTGATTTTGGTGTTGACCATCTGGTGATGTCCATGTGTAGAGTCTTCTCCTGTGTTGTTGGAAGAGGGTGTTTGCTATGACCAGTGTGTTCTCTTGACAAAACTCTATTAGCCTTTGCCCTGCTTCATTCCGTATTCCAAGGCCAAATTTGCCTGTTACCCCAGGTGTTTCTTGACTTCCTACTTTTGCATTCCAGTCCCCTATAATGAAAAGGACATTTTTGGGTTGTTAGTTGTAAAAGGTCTTGTAGGTCTTCATAGAACCGTTCAACTTCAGCTTCTTCAGCATTACTGGTTGGGGCATAGACTTGGATTACAGTGATTTTGAATGGTTTGCCTTGGACATGAACAGAGATCATTCTGTTCTTCTTGAGATTGCATCCAAGTACTGCATTTTGGACTCTTTTGTTGACCATGATGGCCACTCCATTTCTTCTAAGGGATTCCTGCCCGCAGTAGTAGATATAATGGCTAGGTATAAGTGGTAGTAAACTCATGCTGGGCTTCCCAGGTGGCTCAGTGGGCAAAGAAACAATGAGTCCATAGGGTCACAAAGAGTCAGACCCTACTGAGCACTTATCACTTCAAGTACAGGAATGGGAAACAGAGCAATGTTCCAGGCAGAAGAAACAGCTTGTTGAGAAGCTCAGAGAGGAGTAAAGACTTAAGGCCTTAGGACTTCATCCTAAGGATCATGAGAAATAGCTGAAAACAGAAATATACCCAAACTTTAAATTTAAAAATATTACCTTGCCCTGTAAAGCACAGAGGGCAGCACAAGTAGTGGGGTGATACAGATAGAGTAGATAGAGAGACTGAGGGATATGCTGAGCTGATGGGATGAATGACATGTGAGGTGGTCAGCTCTTGTCACATGAAAAGTTTGAGAAGACGCTGAACACCCACGCAATTATCAGAGGTATCCTATATAAGCTTCATTTTTTGACCAAGCATACAGTAACCTCCAAGGGCATTGCTACCTGCAGACTCCTAGTGGAATAGAACTGGGTGAAGGTCATTACTCACTGAAATTGGAGGTGTTCACACATGTTCAACCCAAGGAAGCATCAACAGCTGTGTTTTCTCCATCTAACCACCCAAATACACAGTGATTTTCTGGTGTGGAGGTGGTGAAGTCTAAGCTCAGTGTGAGGAGGTGAATTTTTTGACATATCTCTTTTCAAAAAGACATCATTACTTGGAATTTAACATTCCCTAGCAAACATTTAGAGACTGGATTGGTGTTATCAGGGGCCATTAGAGATAAGTGGAAGCAATCTGCCTAAATTATGGCTGCTGGTTGATATATAATCATATATATATATATATATATATATATATATATATATATGTATTTGTTCTTTATATTTTAAACTCTTCTCAAAATAATATATACAAATATTTTAACAAATCAGTTTAAACCAAAATATTAACCATGAAAAGCAGCTGTCTTTTTCTCAGACTCCCCAAACCTCAAACACTATTCCCTAAGGGCATTCACTTTTAACTTTTAAACCTATTTCTTCCGGCACTAACTTATTCTATTATTTACTCTATTTCTTTACTTATCTCTTTTAGAAATTATCTGTTGACATCAGTTACAATAGGTACACATCTAAACTCATTTTCTTCTTTCCAGCTTTAATTTCTTCTTCTGTAAAATATGAGACAACAGTAAGCATTCAACCGCTAGGCTGCTGTGTGCCTCAGAGAGGATCTCAGAGCTCGGTCACTGCCCTGAGTGAATGGAACCTCCTTTTACCCACAGGAACATCCTCCGTCCTCCACTCTTGTAGAAACTAGCTGCATGTTAACAGGGAACATGCCTGCCCAGGTTTCATTGCAGCTGGCAGTGGCTGTGTGGCTGCTTTCACCCATGGAATATTAATAGGAATAATGAGGACCATTTCCTTACAAGGAATTGTCACTGTTCCCAATCTTCTCTCCCACCCTCCTGATAAGCTAGAAGGAGCAAATATTCAGGTGTGAAATAACTTTGACTCCAGAACCAAAACATGTTAAAATACAAGCAGCAAGATACAAGGACCCTTAGTCCCTGGATGCGTTCAGGAAGCAGAATGGTCATCCACACCCCTACATCAGCAGTTGGCCACCAATTTGGATAGCTAACAGAGATGACACACCTTTATTATCCTGCCATGTATTCCTATGTTGTTTAGTCACTAAGTTCTGTCTGATTCTTTTGTGAATCCGTGTACTGTAGTTCACCAGGCTCCTCTGTCCATGGGATTTTCCAGGCAAGAATACTGTATTGGTTAGATATTTCCTTCTCCAGGGGATCTTCTCGACCCAGGGATCGAACCCACTTCCCCTCCATTGCCAAGCAGATTCTTTATCACTGAGCCATTGTATGAAAGAGAAATGTTTACCTCGTTTATTTGAACTGATACAATTCAGACTCTTATGTTACAACACTTCTGCCAGTTAACTATTGCAAACATTTTGTAAACTATCAAGTTCTTACTCATGTTCAGTTGTTATAATTCAGCTCCTCTCATAGTCATTGATAATAACTCTGCTCATTGACTCTGCACTAGCAAGTTCCCATCCCTACTAAAAATTAGATCAAGTCACCCATGTAAATTAGCACAAAATAAACAGTTTACTAAATAGAGCCTTGGTGGTTTTAAAGAGTTAATACAGCCTCTAAAATGACCTTACCCAGCTTGCTCAAAGCTGAAGCCTTACAAAGACCTGGCTCATAACAAATTGGTAGCTACTTCCAAGTTTTAAGGTTTTGATAGTAGTTTTATGACATTCAGCCATTTGGGTGTGAACAACTGAGGTATTCAAAGACATTGGTTGTTCAGTTTAGCATACATTAAATGACAACCCACTCCAGTATTCTTGCCTGGAGAATCCCATGGACAGAGGAGTCTGGAAGGCTACAGTCCATGGGGTCGCAAGAGTCAGACATGATTTAGTGACTAAACCACCATAATTGAATAACCAATGTTTATATGGCATTGACTTAGTAAACTTCTCCTGCCTGGATGTGGAGGCAGTTGTTTACTGTGACTAGATCAGGAAATGACTTTTTGGCAACAGTTGGCAGCCATAGAAAAGAATAAAATCATGCCATTTACAGCAATATGGATGGACCTAGAGATTATCATATTAAGTGAAGTAAGTCAGACAGACAAAAACAAATATCATATGACTTCATTTACATATGGAATCTAAAAAATGATACAAATGAACTTATTTACAAAACAGACTCATGGAGAAAAAAAACAAATTTATGATTACCAAAGGGGAAGTGGTGTAGGAGAGAGAAAAATTAGGAGTTTGGGATTATATATACACTGCTATATATAAAATAGGATCTACTGTATAGCACAGGGAATGATATTTGATATCTTATAACATATAATGCAAAGAACCTTAAAAGAATATATATATATGTATAATTGAACCACTTTGCTGTACATTGGAAACTACTGTGACATTGTCAATTAACTATATTTCAATTTTAAAATCATTTAAATTTTAAATGTATATCATATACCTAGGAGGCTTTGTGGAATAGAGAATTACGGTACTTAAATCCACCGGTGGCTCAGACAGGAAAGAATCCGTCTACAATGCAAGAGACCTGGTTTCGATCCCGGGGTCAGGAAGATCCCCTGAAGGAGGAAATGGCAACCTACTCCAGTATTCTTGCCTGGAGAATCCCATGGACAGAGGAGCCTGGTGGGCTATGGTCCACAGGGTCACAAAGAGTCAGACATGACTGAAGGACTAACACTTTCACTTTTCACGGCATTCAAACAGGCGTCTAGAATCATACTCTCTGATCACATCTTGAACCAAAGGGAATACTTAGGGGGAGAACTCCAGAGACCAACTAGTGGGATTCCACTTTGGAGGAAGCCTTGTTTTGTTCTGCATAGTGATGGTAATTCAGTAGAAGTAACAGCCCAGCATACGATGTGTTTCTGTCCTTATGGCAGAGACCTCTAGTATACTTGTTTGAACTTCTCAAAGAAACCTCTAAAATAACTGATTTGTGTTACTTTATTAATTTGATTCAATGATTTTGTGTCCATTTTAAAACTCAGTTAGTGACCATTTGCATTTCTAGTTTCAGCATTTCCTCTACACAAATAAAGCAATCATATTTTACAAGTGAAAAATTTGGACATTCTGCCTGATGGGTATCAGTATATGGAGGTAGTGAAATAAGTAATTTGAAATTGAGAAAAGCCCCCCAAAATCTGCACGTTTAGAGTGAAGGCTAAGCACGCGCACACGATGTTCAACTTGAGTTAATATCAAGCTGCTCGTGCTCAGCTGCTTCAGTCATGTCCGAGTCTTTGCAACCCATGGACTGCAGCCCACCAGGCTTCTCTGTCCAAGGGATTCTCCAGGCAAGAATACTAAAGTGGGTTGCCATTTCTTCCTCCAGGGGATCTTCCCAACCCAGGGATCAAACCTGAATCTTCTGTATCGCCTGCATTACAGGCAGATTCTTTACCCACTGAGTCACCTGGGAGGGACTACTATCTGCCCAAAACCTAAGTAAAAATAAGTTATTCTGAAATTAAAATGAATAGATTGTTGTTTATCATCTTATTTTTAAATCTGCAGTTCAATCTCAAGGGTATTTTGTAAAATCATATTTTAAGTGAAATAAAGTGTTAGTTGCTCAGTTGTGTCTGACTCTTTGCAACCCCATGGACTGTAGCCCACTAGGCTCCTCCATCTATGGGATTTCCCAGACAAGAATACTGGAGTAGGTTGCCATTTCCTTCTCCCACATTAGGATCTTCCTGATCCAGGGATCGAACTTGGGTCTCCCACATTGCAGTCAGACTCTGTACCATCTGAGCTACCAAGGAACATAAGTAGTTAAGTGCTTTAACAAGGGCTATCTTTTCTGCTCGGGGAAGGCAATGGCACCCCACCCCAGTACTTTTGCCTGGAAAATCCCATGGATGGAGGAGCCTGGTAGGCTCCAGTCCATGGGGTCCCTAAGAGTCGGACACGACTGAGCGACTTTCCTTTCACTTTTCACTTTCATGCATTGGAGAAGGAAATGGCAACCCACTCCAGTATTCTTGCCTGGAGAATCCCAGGGACGGGGGAGCCTGGTGAGCTTCCGTCTATGGGGTCGCATAGAGTCGGACACGACTGAAGCGACTTAGCAGCAGCAGCAGCATCTTTTCTGCTAAACAGTGTACAAGAAATTAAACAGTCTTTTAAATACTAGTGTAACCCACATACTGTTTGACCTCCAGCTTCTGAGAAGGATATTTATTGTTGTGACAAAGGCACTGTATATTTCAGAAAAGCAAATTCTGCAGTACCTCAAAGTATTTACCTCTTTAAGGTGTTACAATAATATGATTTGAGTACCATTCTGCACCAGATCCTTATGGTTTTTGAATTCATAATAAAATCTGTGCTAAACATAATCAGAGGTGGCAACCAGTTAAATGGGTAATAATGTACCTTCTTAAGGTTTTTTTTTTAACAGTATTTAGAAATAATTCACCTACCCCATACAACTTATCCATTTAAAGCATACAATTCAGTGGACTTTAGTATATTCATGGATATGTACAATCATCACTACAGTCATTTTTAGACCATTTTATCACCTCTAAAATAAACTCTGTACCTTTAGCTGTTTTTGTTCAGTCACGTTTGACTCTTTGTGACCCCAGGGACTGCAGCACACCAGGCTTCCCTGTCCATCACCAACTCCTGGACTTTGCTCAAACTCATGTCCATTGAGTTAGTGATGCTGTCTAACCATCTCATCTTCTTCCACCATCCTCTCCTTTTGCCTTCAATCTTTCCCAGAATCTGGGTCTTTTCCAGTGAGTTGCCTCTTCCTATCAGAGGGCCAAAGTATTAGAGCTTCAGCTTCAGCATCAGTCTTGTCAGTGAGTATTCAGGACTGATTTCCTTTAGGATTGACTGGTTTGATCTCCTTGCTGTCCAAGGGACTGTTGAAAGTCTTCTCCAGCACCACAGTTTTAAAGCTTTAATTCTTTGACACTCGGATTTTTTTATGGTCCAACTCTCATGTCTGTACATGACTACTGGAAAAAAACCATAGCTTTTACTACACAGAACTTTGTCAGCAAAATGTTGTAACTTTAGCTAGCACCCACCTAAATCCTCATCCTCTCTGTCACTGAGCAGACACTAATCTTCATCCTGTTTGTATAGATTTCCCTAGTCAGGATAGTTTGTATAAATGGAATCATATAATATGCAGCTTTTGTGACTTTTTTTTTTTTTTTAATTAACCTACAGTTTTCAAGATTCTTCCATAATTGTAGCATATGTCAGAACCTCATTTTTTTATGGTGGAATACTATTTGATTATATAGATATACCACATTTTGTTTATCCATTGATCAGTTGATATATCTTTGAGTTGTTTCCAGTTTTTGGCTGTCATGAATAATGCTGCTGTGAACACTGATGTTCAAGTTTTTGTGTTGACATGTTTTCACTTATCTTGTGTGTATACCTAGGAGTGGAATTTCTGGTTCATAAGGTATTATGTTTCATCCTTTGAGCTACTACCAGAGTTTATTGAGCAACTATCAGAGAAGTTACACCATTTTACACTCCCCTCCAGCAGTGCATGAGGGTTCCAATTTTTATATTTTCTTGCCAACACTTGCTGTTATCCATCATTTAATCTTAGCCATTCTAATGTGGTATGAAGCAGCACCTCATCCTGTTTTGATTTGTATTTATTTCCCTGGTGGCTAACAGTGTTTAAAATCTCTTCCTGTGCTTACTAGCTAGTCAAATCTATTCTTTTGAGAAATTTCCATTCAGCTCCTTTGTCAGTTTTTAAATTGGGTTATGTTTCTTTTTATTCCCATAAGAATTCTTTAATTCCATCTGATTACATATTCCATGAATAGATATCATCTTGTTCTCTTCACTAAATGTGTTGAGCTATTTCTTTTTTCCAATGGCTAAAAGACTTTTTCTAACATTGGTTTCTGAGTGGTAAGCTTCTGCTTTTCTGGAGTGTATCAGAGATTTTTATTGCCTTCCTTAAGGCTTCATGACATGACTAAATAAACCAAACACAATTCTTTTCTGCACTAGTAGTTAGAGTTTTCCAACCAGAATAGCTTTTATTGATCCCTAGGGTACCAGCTAAGGGAAAATGACAATGAGTTGTAGAGCTAGGTAAGCTCTAGGTAAGCTAGGTAAGCTTCTAAAGTGATTACAAAATTTTAGTATTTTCCTTTCACATGCTTCTAATTCCAGTGAGTTTTGCATGATGACTTTCAAATTTTGCTTTGTATATTGTAGGCCCGGACAAAAAGCAATTTATTCCCGAACTTTACAAAATTAATTTAATCATGGTTAAACATTCATTCTGTTGTGATTTGTGTGCATTTGGCATTGTAATAAGAATTCTTCTTTGCAATATAGATATTTTTCACGAAACTTTTTTGTGCCAAATAAATTACATCAATATGTATGGGAAACAACAGTTCATTTGTATCATTCCCTGGTGGCCCCGTGGTAAAGAACCTGCCTCTTAATGCAGGAGACTCGGGTTTGATCCCCGAATGGGAAAGATCCGCTGGAGGAGGAACTGGAAACCCGCCTGGGAAATCCCACGGACAGAGGAGCCTGACGGGCTATACAGTCCACGGGGTCGCAGAGAGCTGGACGTGACTGAGCATGCGCAGGCCCGCCAGGCACGACAGAAAGCAGAGTGACCGTGGTGGTTCCTAAGTCTGCCTTAGATTTCAGATAAATGGGTAGAAAAGGAAGACGAGAATCCACCTCAACAAAGCTCTAACAACATCAAGCCATGAGCAGAATGCACCTCTCTTGTCCTGGGTGCTGACATCACAGTTTCTCAACCTGGGGGAGGGTGAGAGTACATTGATGGAAGTGTTAGAGAAAATAACTGGAAAATCCATTCCCTTGTGTCAACATTATTCCCTTTTCTGAGATGACTGACACCTTTCTGTGTTTTTGAAATAAATTATAAGAACAGGCTCAATAAACAAAACCAGAAAATCACAACAAGTAGAAAAGAGAAGATTATAAGTTATTTTTCTCAAATAATTTCTAGAGAAGCCTGGACCCTGTCAGATAGGATAGGGCATGTGGTCCCTGTCTCTGGGAGGCAGTGCACCCAGCTACCATTTGTGGTTCTGTGACAAAAAGCGAAGGGGAAGTGGATGCTGGAGGAAGCAACTGTACCCTTTGCCTTACAAGGTGATCTTGAAATCCACAAGAACATGTGGCCTCTTATGATTGTACTCCTGTACCCTCTTTGAGATTGATTTGGAAGGGGGAGTTGAGTAGGCATTATAGATGTACTTACCAAGCATACTGGTGCTTTTTCACTAGCTCCTTTATTTTTCTTATAAATGTATTTATTTTTAATTGGCGGATAATTGCTTTACCATGTTGCTTTGGTCATACATCAAAATGAATCAGCCATAGGTGTACATATGTCCCCTTCCTCCCACCTCCCATCCCATCCCACCCCGCTAGTTGTCACGGAGTACCTGTTTGAGCTCCCTGAGTCATACAGCAAATTCCCACGGGCTATCTATTTCACATGAGGTGGAGTACATGTTTTTACCTTACTCTCATTTCGTCCCACCCTCTCCTTCCCCCGCTGTGTCCGCAAGTCTGTTCTCGTGTCTGGGTCTCCATCGCTGTCCTGCACTTAGACTTTGCCAACTTAACCACTTTTGTCACCTTTCCTTTATAATCATCTCAAGCTATTCTACCTAAAACTACAGACTTAGCTTTGAAATCCTTACAGTGGAAAGGGTTTCATGATCTAGGACCAAGCTCTCGGGATCAGCATCAAATCAAATCATTTCTAGCAACTGGGTTTTCCTGTCTTGTCTCCAAGTGCAGTTCTCATTCTATATCCAGATTTAGTCAGTAAATTCATCTGTGTGTGTGTGTCTTTGTGTTTTTATGTTTCTCTCTCAATACAGCTTAGAGTCTGTGTTATAGAAGATGGTGGACAGGAGTGGTCTTGCCTTGTTTTGACCATAGGGTTTAATGTTGCTTCTGATCATTCTGAAATCAATCAAAAAAATGTTTTTGCCAGCTTTGATTTTTAAAATTATTTAGAAGCCTGAATTATACAATATTTGCCTTCTTCCTTTCTCTTCAGCTACTCAGGGTAAAATTTCCCTCTTTAAATATTGACGTAAAATTATTACTCTTGCGTTCAATAAAGAAGGCT
The DNA here is from genome assembly GCA_935064755.1 of Tragelaphus eurycerus. NCBI lineage: Eukaryota > Metazoa > Chordata > Mammalia > Artiodactyla > Bovidae > Tragelaphus > Tragelaphus eurycerus. Next base: position 25,434,114 of record CAKXYN010000023.1, read on the forward strand.
TACACATGCAAATCTAAGAACTGGGCTATGTGGTGAGCAGCAGTGTTTTGAAGAGGATCATAATTTCCTTTTACATTTTTAAACCTGCAAAGAAGGTGGAGATAGAGAACAATATCCATTTCTATTTGTGCAAAGAAACGCCTCATTTGTTCATTATGATGTCTTTGATTAATCTTGAAATGCGTTGACGACACAATGATGAGGTTGAATACCTTTTGCTTATTGCAGTAATTTGTTATCATTTACAAGGTTGCTGAGTAATAATTTTATTATTGTTGTGAGTGGATGAGTCAATTAGGAAACAGTGATTGCCAACTATTTATACCTTATAGTACCATGTAAAGAGAATTATGATAGCCATGACAGTTTTCCTTCAAATGTTGGTCTTTAATTGGCAATAGCAGAGAATACTAACAGCTAGTGGAGGACTGCTTAAAGCTACATTTTTTTCCCCTGGATGGTCATAAAGGGACTGCTGTCTTGCTATAGCCGAAGTAGCGTTCATTTTGTATTCTCTATGATTTTAAACATTTTTGTTTCTTCTTTGTGTTTTGCTTACTCCTTTTCCTGCATCACCTTTGGAAAAAACTGTCAAACCGTCATATATTTAATTTTGCTAACTATTTGTCAACAAATCCTACATGTTGATCACCTTTTGGGTTTGATGTTAAGACACTATTTCTCCCTTCATTTAAAAAGTAGATGAACAGTTTTAGCCTAGAAACATAAAGAACTGGAAAAAGATCAACACAACCACCCCTACAGTAAGAAAAGAGCTGGATAAAGTATAAATCAATGACTTTTCTTAAATCCCCCAGAGAACTGAGGTTAACAGAGCCGAAGCCCAAATAATATATATTATATGATGCCATATACATGACATACTGGTAAAAGCAAAGCCACAGAGATGGAAGACAGATCAGTGGTTGCCAGGGAGGTTTAGAGATGGGGTTGACCATGAAGGTACTGCAGGAGAGAAGTTTTAGGATGATAGAAGAAGGGTGAGCAACTACTCGACTTAGTTTATGCATGTTCTGAATTTCTTAGTTTATGAATGTTCTGAATTTACAACTACACAGCCTGCATGCCAGTTCCTCTTATGTCCAGGCAAACCAAGGTTGTCGGTGATCCTAGATGAAGTACCCTATATGATACCAGCTTGATAGATACATGACTCTACCCCTGTCACAACCCACAGAATTGGACATTGCAAAAGGTGAATTTTCCTGTATGAAAAAAAAGTTTTAAGCTCTACTAATATGTCATGGATCCCAGGACATAATGCAGGCTATGACAAATGAATCTTATTATGTTAGAAATTAAGAGAAGTTGACGAGGAGTGAAGATAAAGAGCAGATATGTGGAATTTTTAGGTTCACATAATAGGAATCTGCAAATATTTGAAGCACTATCATGAAAAAAAAAAGCATTAAACCAGGAGCATGATGTAACTGATACCCTTAGGTTTGTGTAGAGCACAGTCTGAACAACTGTGCTCTTTAGCCCTGTATAATTAGACTTAATCTTTAAATATCCTGAGGTATTATTTTCCTTATTTGCAAAATGGGAATGTTACAATGATGATGCCTTTTGCATTTATTTATTGAGGTATGGGCTCTGGAATTGATCATACCTGCATGGCACCCCACCCCAGTACGCCGGAAAATCCCAGGACGGAGGATCCTGGTAGGCTCCAGTCCATGGGGTCGCTAAGAGTCGGACACGACGAGCGACTTCACTTTCATTTCACTTTCATGCATGGGGAAGGAAATGGCAACCCACTCCACTGTTCTTGCCTGGAGAATCCCAGGGACGGGGGAGCCTGGTGGGCTCCTCTATGGGGTCGCACAGAGGGACACGACTGAAGCGACTAGCAGCAGCAGCAGCAGCAGCATTCCAATACTGCTTCCAGAATTTTCTACTTCTGACTTTGGTTAAGGCATTCAACCTAACTTTGCTTTGGGTTTCCTTTCTTAAAACAAACATTATAATGGAAACTACCTCCATTGCTGGGATAAAGGGAAAATGAGATCACATATATAAAATAGCACAGTGTCTGGCACATGGTAAAAATGGACACCATATATTCTCCATTCCAAGATGGCTAGCTTTCTCATTTGACATTTCTAGTTTTTGGACTTACGTAATACAGAAGAATATAAAAACGAAAATGCCAAAATAGACTTTTTTTTCCTGTTTTGAAAAAAATCAAAGTTGCAATTCTTGTAAATTTAACTTTGTCACCTACATACAAGAATGGAGTTGACAAGAACACAGAAGGGTGTTACAGGCAAGAAATGGTTACATAACGAAAAAAGCAGGTACCAAGTACATGAGCAGTTTGTATTTGTCTGACCTTGGCCGGGCCCTTTTTACCACAGAGCTTAGACACACTCCTGTATTAAACATATGGCAGAATTAAGGCTTGGAGTACTTTTTTCTAATCTACTGCCACAGATCTATAGGAATCTACCACAATTGTGCAATTAGTGACCTGTTAAAATAGTAAGCAGGGACTTCCAGTTTCCAGTTCCACATGTAAGGAGCTTGGAGATTGTTACTCCATCCTAACAATAAATAAAAGGCTACATATTCTGAAAAATCAACAACAATTTTTAGATCCATAAGAAGGAGGAGAATGCAGTGATAAATCACTGCCCCCAAGATTAGAGAGACAGACAGGTGAATACGCGTCATCCAGACTTATCAGAGCAGACTCTCAAGTAGAGACCTTCACAGGAACCAGTGTCAGGGTAGGAAAACCTGAAATGTATTGATGATAGAGACAATGCTCAGAGTTAAAAACTCCAGGGGAATTCAGCCATAGGAAGGACTCCATGAGGTTGTGAGGTTTACCTCCAGGAATTCTACCAGGTTCCCACAGTAAACACTGGGGAAAATCCTCTTGTGCTTCCAGCAGAGAAGAAGAAAAAGGAAACATTCTAAAAAATGCCAGAGTGCTCTGTTCACAAGGTCTACCATCAGGAGAAGGTACTGAACCAGAGCCTAACAGGATAGGGTGTTGTCAGAGTCTGTCTGACCTCGTGAAGGGAAATATCCAACTCAGGCCCACTCTGACCATCCTGTTCCACCTGATGGGGGGGAATGAAAACCTGAGAAATACTTGTGAAGTTCACAGTCCAGAGACAGAGGCTCATTCAAGGACTGAGACATAATCCGAGGACTATAGCATGCTTTCCCAATTCCACACATCAACACCACACTACTAAAGGTTTATTTACAGCTGTTCCTTTTACCTGATAGATCATGTACCTATCACATATGTATATTTGTGTGTATGTGTGTGTATATACACACACATTTATGTATGCTTATAAAGTGAAACATCCAACAAAGGCAGACTACACATTTTCTCAAAGCAGTCAACAGGAAAGGCTAGTCCTGTTGCCTTATTGCCAGTCATTATATCTACATTGCACTAAGTGGGGCCATGTACAACACTAGTTGTTATTTTAACAAGCCCTATCATTGAAGAGTTCCCAATTCAGCCAGAGACAATGGCAAGTGAATACATACTTAAGTAATAATAAAAGAATCCAAAGAGCCCCTTGGAGCAAAATGAGAAGAGGACACACTTAAGATATTATGCACATATATGTTTATTCTCACAACATTTTGTGATTGAGTTTGTGAACTCAGAAGCACCTGCATACTGAACTTACCCCAAATAAAATTATATATTTCAAACTGAAATATAGGATAAAAAATCTTGTCTTTCTTCATAAAAATTGAAAAAAACCTACGTAAGCATGAAGTCACACCATGAAGAATTATTATGTAAATGCATGCAAAACTATGACAAACCTAGAGAGCCCCAAAAGCAGAAACATTACTTTGCCAATGAAGGTCCATCTAGTCAAAGCTACAAAGCTATGGTTTTTCCAGTAGTCATGTATGGATGTGAGACTTGGACTATAAAGAAAGTGCCGAAGTGCCGAAGAATTGATGCTTTTGGACTGTGGTGTTGGAGAACACTCTTGAGAGTCCCTTGGACTGCAAAGAAATCCAACCAGTCCATCCTAAGTTCAGTTCAGTTCAATCGCTCAGTCGTGTCCGACTCTGCAACCACATGAATCGCAGCACTCCAGACCTCCCTGTCCATCACTAACTCCCAGAGTTCACTCAAACTCACGTCCATCGAGTCGGTGATGCCATGCAGCCATCTCATCCTCTGTCGTCCCCTTCTCCTCTTGCCTCCAATCCCTCCCAGCATTAGAGTCTTTTCCAATGAGTCAACTCTTTGTATGAGGTGGCCAAAGTACTACAGTTTCAGTTTTAGCATCATTCCTTCCAAAGAAATCCCAGGACTGATTTCCTTTAGAATAGACTGGTTGGATCTCCTTGGAGTCCATGGGACTCTAAAGAGTCTTCTCCAACACCACAGTTCAAAAGCATCAATTCTTCGGCGCTCAGCTTTCTTCACAGTCCAACTCTCACATCCATACATGACCACAAGAAAAACCATAGCCTTGACTAGATAGACCTTTGTTGGCAAAGTAAAGTCTCTACTTTTGAATATGCTATCTAGGTTGGTCATAACTTTCCTTCCAAGGAGTAAGCGTCTTTTAATTTCATGGCTGCGATCACCATCTGCAGTGATTTTGGAGCCCCCCAAAATAAAGTCAGCCACTGTTTCCACTGTTTCCCCATCAATTTCCCATGAAGTGATGGGACCAGATGCCATGATCTTCGTTTTCTGAATGTTGAGCTTTAAGCCAACCTTTTCACTCTCCATTTTCACTCTCATCAAGAGGCTTTTTAGTTCCTCTTCACTTTCTGCCATAAGGGTGGTGTCATCTGCATATCTGAGGTTATTGATATTTCTCCCAGCAATCTTGATGCCAGCTTGTGCTTCTTCCAGTCCAGCCTTTCTCATGATGTACTCTGCATATAAGTTAAATAAGCAGGGTTACAGTATACAGCCTTGACGTACTCCTTTTCCTATTTGGAACCAGTTTGTGGTTCCATGTCCAGTTCGAACTGTTGCTTCCTGACCTGCAGATAGGTTTCTCAAGAGGCAGGTCAGGTGGTCTGGGATTCCCATTCGTTTCAGACTTTTCCACAGTTTATTGTGATCCACACAGTCAAAGGCTTTGGCATAGTCAATAAAGCAGAAATAGATGTTTTTCTGAAACTCTCTTGCTTTTTCCATGATCCAGCGGATGTTGGCAATTTGATCCCTGGTTCCTCTGCCTTTTCTAAAACCAGCTTGAACATCAGGAAGTTCACGGTTCACATATTGCTGAAGCCTGGCTTGGAGAATTTTGAGCATTACTTTACTAGCATGTGAGATGAGTGCAATTGTGTGGTAGTTTGAGCATTCTTTGGCATTGCCTTTGTTTGGGATTAGAATGAAAACTGACCTTTTCCAGTCCTGTGGCCACTGCTGAGTTTTCCAAATTTGCTGGCATATTGAGTGCAGCACTTTCACAGCATCATCTTTCAGGATTTGGAATAGCTCCACTGGAATTCCATCACCTCCACTAGCTTTGTTCGTAGTGATGCTTTCTAAGGCCCACTTGACTTCACATTCCAGGATGTCTGGCTCTAGGTCAGTGATCACACCATCGTGATTATCTGGGTCGTGAAGCTTTTTTTGTACAGTTCTTCTGTGTATTCTTGCCACCTCTTCTTAATATCTTATGCTTCCGTTAGGTCCATACCATTTCTGTACTTTTTCGAGCCCATTTTTGCATGAAATGTCCCCTTGGTATCTCTGATTTTCTTGAAGAGATCCCTAGTCTTTCCCATTCTGTTGTTTTCCTCTATTTCTTTGCATTGATCGCTGAGGAAGTGTTTCTTATCTCTTCTTGCTATTCTTTGGAACTCTGCATTCAGATGCTTATATCTTTCCTTTTCTCCTTTGCTTTTCACTTCTCTTCTTTTCACAGCTATTTGTAAGGCCTCCCCAGACAGCCATTTTGCTTTTTTGCATTTCTTTTCCATGGGGATGGTCTTGATCCCTGTCTCCTGTACAATGTCATGAACCTCATTGCATAGTTCATCAGGCACTCTATCTATCAGGTCTAGTCCCTTAAATCTATTTCTCATTTCCACTGTATAATCATAAGGGATTTGATTTAGGTCATACCTGAATAGTCTAGTGGTTTTCCCTACTTTCTTCAATTTCAGTCTGAATTTGGCATAAGGAATTCATGATCTGAGCCACAGTCAGCTCCCGGTCTTGTTTTTGCTGACTGTGTAGAGCTTCTCCATCTTTGGCTGCAAAGAATATAATCAGTCTGATTTTGGTGTTGACCATCTGGTGATGTCCATGTGTAGAGTCTTCTCTTGTGTTGTTGGAAGAGGGTGTTTGCTATGACCAGTGAGTTCTCTTAGCAAAACTCTATTAGCCTTTGCCCTGCTTCATTCCATATTCCAAGGCCAAATTTGCCTGTTACCTCAGGTGTTTCTTGACTTCCTACTTTTGCATTCCAGTCCCCTATAATGAAAAGGACATCTTTTTTGGGTGTTAGTTCTAAAAGTCTTATAGGTCTTCATAGAACCATTCAACTTCAGCTTCTTCAGCGCTACTGGTTGGGGCATAGCCTTGGATTACTGTGATATTGAATGGTTTGCCTTGGACAAGAACAGAGATCATTCTGTCCTTTTTGAGATTGCATCCAAGTACTGCATTTCAGACTCTTTTGTTGACCATGACGGCCACTCCATTTCTTCTGAGGGATTCCTGCCCACAGTAGTAGATATAATGGTCATCTGAGTTAAATTCACCCATCCAGTCCATTTTAGTTCGCTGATTCCTAGAATGTTGACTTTCACTCTTGCCATCTCCTGTTTGATCACTTCTAATTTGCCTTGATTCATGTATCTAACATTCCAGATTCTTATGCAGTAGTGCTCTTTACAGCATCAGATCTTGCTTCTATCACCAGTCACATCCACAGCTGGGTATTGTTTTTGCTTTGGCTCCATTCCTTCATTCTTTCTGGAGTTATTTCTCCACTGATCTCTAGTAGCATATTGGGCACCTACCGACCTGGGGAGTTCCTCTTTCAGTATCCTATCATTTTGCCTTTTCATACTGTTCATGGGATTCTCAAGGCAAGAATACTGAAGTGGTTTCCTATTCCCTTCTCCAGTGGACCACATTCAGTCCATCCTAAAGTAAATGAATCCTGAATATTCATCGGAAGGACTGATGTTGAAGCTGAAACTCCAATACTTTGGCCATCTGATGCTAAGAACTGACTCATTTTAAAAGACCCTGATGCTGGAAAAGATTGAAGGCAGGAGAAGGGGACAACAGAGGATGAGATGGTTGGAGGACATCACCAACTCAATGGATATGAGTTTGAGTAAGCTCCGGAGCCTGGTGTGCTGCAGTCCATGGAGTTGCAAGGAGTCGGACATGACTGAGTGACTGAACTGAACTGATACAGTGTACCTATATGTTTTCACATGTTCACAATATAATTATACTATATTTTAATACAGTATATATTTTACATATATATTTTATGGGTCTGTATCAATATATTTGATATTTTGCTATATATGTATATATTTTTCACATACCTATAAATTTAGTTACTGCATATTTATATATATATAGGGTACAAAATATTAATATTTTATTTTATCACAACATACAATTATATAAATATGATACAATATACATGTGGAAAAAATATAGAAAATGAACCGGAAAAATCTCTTGATATAAAATTGCCAAAGCACAATCAGGGAATATTAGAATTATAAAGAGAACTTATTAGCCTCTAGTTCAAGTCTGTTTCAGAAATAGAAGTCCCATTTACTGTATGCCTGTTAGTTGATAACCCAATTATGCTTGACTATCTTCTTTATGAGAAGCTCATTCCTTTATCAGGCTGCCTGTCCTAACACTGGCTAGCTCTAATCTCTTGGAAAATTTATTCAAATTTTCTATCTTTGCAATGGCTCCGGGTAACTTAGGTTGGCCTTTTGGAGCAGCAGAAAATATGCCTATTCTATGATAAAATCTTACATATGTATCACTCTTTAATACCTTTCAAGCTGTTTCATATATATTACCTATTTCATTCTTACAACTCCTGAAAGACCTGCAGAAATATAATTTTCTCAGTTTTATGAATAAACAGCAGAGGCCTCTGTGATTAGGCTTCACAAGGGGAAAAAATGAATCCTAGTGAAGTGGAGAAATTGTATTTGTTTATGTTTGTTTTATAAAATGTTATATAGCTCTCAGAGTCTTTGGCAACTCTGTAAGGACAGAGTTCAGATTAAGCAACTCCCAGAATCCCCTATGGCTCAGATGGCAAAGTATCTGCCTGCAATGCAGGAGACCCCTGATCCCTGGGTTGGGACAATCCCTTGGAGGAGGGTATGGAAACCCACCAGTGTTCTTACCTGGAGAATCCCCACGGACAGAGGAGCTTGGTGGGCTACAGTTCATGGTATCCCAAAGAGTCAGACTAATGCTTTCATTTTTCAAAACCACAACTCAGAGCTGTCTGAGCCCAGATAGTATGGCCTCCCTACTGGCACCCCCCAAATCAATGCCTCCCCCTCAGACAGCTCCATTCTTACCTGACATACATGAATGCATCCCAGGAGTGGAATATAAGTCACATGTCTGCACTTTAGTGACAAGGAAAGCTAGGAAATATGGTTTTTGTTGAATTTTATATGATAAAGGCAAGATACACAATGTAAGAAAATAGCAAAATGTAGAGAGCATGATTCAATTATTTTGAGCTGTCAGAAACACTGTGATGTCCCAATTTCATTTTTTTGATCCTGAATTCCCCCTCCAAAATTACCATCAAAGCTTTTCTCTCTTGTTTCTATACCTATTTAAACCTGCATATGGGGTAAAACTTTCAGTCACTGTTCCTTCCCATAATCTTGAGATAGACATGTGAATGAGATCCAGGTTGAGACAATCAGAAACATTTTCTCTTTTTATTTATTTACTTGGCTGCACAGGTTCTTAGTTGCAGCACATGGGATCTAGTTCCTTGACTGGGGATTGAACCTGAGCTCCCTGCCTTGGGAGCGTGGAGTCTTAGCCATTGGACCACCCAGAATCACTTTCTGGAATTTATATGTGAATAGCTTGTCCTATGCTTGGAGCTGGATGCAGAAGGAAGCTGCCCCATGACAAGCAGAGCTGAGAGTTGCCAGTAACAAAAGAGCCTTGATGGCATCCTCTGAGTCCTGGATCCTGCTGTATATAAAGCCCAGACAGCCTTAGGCTTCTCTGTTTTATGATCTGATAAATCCCATTTTTGTTTAATCTAGTTCGTGTTCCACTTGTGTCACTCACAACAGAAGGGACACTGAAAGGACACTAAAAATATTCTATCGTCAGTCTGACTTTTAGGCATTTTCGTGATTTTTTTTTTCCTCTTTTATCTTCAAAAGTATGTATACGAAACACAAAGAGGTTTTGCCAGGGGCTCTTCCATTCTCTGTTATATAGAGAGGAATTAATCACACATGGCATAATGGATGAGGTTAATAATAGTATGGTCAAGGTATAGGAGGAATATCAAGGAAAAATGATTAAATGCAGAAAATCCACAAAACCCATCCCATGCCTTCCACCCACCTCATCACCACCTTCCTCCCACTCCGTGCCTTTGGCTTCATACTGTTTTTGTGTCAAACCCTTGATCAGTGCCCGAATCAAATCAACTTCAGTCTCCCTATTGACAGTATTCTAGGATCCCGGACAAATTTATTGCTCTTCTCTTTATTTTTAGAATTTTTAAACTGTACAGTACTTTTTTAGGTAGAGTTTTTAATGTTGCCTTTTATGTAGTACTAGCTGTCAAGGTTAACCTACAAGTTTATGTTCATTTCGTAAGTTGGGGATATATTTTTATAATCTTCACTTGATTTCCTTTTTGGATAGTTTTTTCTCTTCCATTGGTATTGGATTTGTAGATGTCACTGGCTGGTTCATTTACCTTGGAATACTCAGAGGAAGCAAGGTGGGTAAAATTTAACCTTTGACGTAGTGATTAGAAAACAGCTACTTGGTTTGGAAAACTTCTTGATGGCATCAGCCCATTGGTTAATTGGCTCAAAATCATACATTTTTGACCTTTAGAAAATGGCAGTGTTTCCTTCTGAGTCATCAGCCCGATTACTCTTTTGCTTTAAAAAAACAGAGGTTTCTGTGTTTTACTCAACTTAGAGGAATTACACATGCAGAATTTAACACTCTCTGCTCTGACCTACAGTTTGTGCCAATGGCTAGAATCTTCTAACATTTAGTAGAATTTTCATTAAAAGATCAGCTCATGAGGTAAAGACACTGATGAACTGATCTATTCAAAGATAATAGTTTAATTTGCTGTCCACAATTTATGAAATGCAATGGGATCACCACTATATCTTAGTGACAGTTTATTTCTCAAGTAACCAGCACAGTTTCTGGCACATAACAAGAGCCAAATAAACAAACGTCTATAAATAAAAGTTTATAGCTGTATAAATAAACAAATGAACAAATATACAATTGAAGATGAGTATACTGTCTTCAGTATACTGAGTAATTTTCTACAAACTATGCAATGTACTCTTAGGCTTAAATTGTTATGTTGGATATTTTTTTAGGTGAATCAGAATAAAAGGTATTTCTAGAACAAATAGATCTTTTCTATTTTATGTATATTTCTCTTTTACAATCAGATCAGATCAGATCAGTCGCTCAGTCGTGTCCGACTCTTTGCGACCCCATGAATCGCAGCACGCCAGGCCTCCCTGTCCATCACCAGCTCCCGGAGGTCACTGATACTCACATCCATCAAGTCCGTGATGCCATCCAGCCATCTCATCCTCTGTCGTCCCCTTCTCCTCTTGCCCCCAATCCCTCCCAGCATCAGAGTCTTCTCCAATGAGTCAACTCTTCACATGAGGTGGCCAAAGTACTGGAGTTTCAGCTTTAGCATCATTCCTTCCAAAGAAATTCCAGGGCTGATCTCCTTCAGAATGGACTGGTTGGATCTCCTTGCAGTCCAAGGGACTCTCAAGAATCTTCTCCAACACCACAGTTCAAAAGCATCAATTCTTCGGCACTCAGCCTTCTTCACAGTCCAGCTCTCACATCCATACATGACCACAGGAAAAACCATAGCCTTGACTAGGCGAACCTTTGTCAGCAAAGTAATGTCTCTGCTTTTGAATATGTGATCTAGGTTGGTCATAACTTTCCTTCCAAGGAGTAAGCGTCTTTTAATTCCATGGCTGCAGTCACCATCTGCAGTGATTTTGGAGCCCAGAAAAATAAAGTCTGACACTGTTTCCACTGTTTCCCCATCTATTTCCCATGAAGTGATGGGACCGGATGCCATGATCCTAGTTTTCTGAATGTTGAGCTTTAAGCCAACTTTTTCACTCTCCACTTCCACCTTCATCAAGAGGCTTTTTAGTTCCTCTTCACTTTCTGCCACAAGGGTGGTGTCATCTGCATATCTGAGGTTATTGATATTTCTCCCAGCAATCTTGATTCCAACTTGTGTTTCTTCCAGTCCAGCGTTTCTCATGATGTACTCTGCATATAAGTTAAATAAACAGGGTGACAAAGCATCTTTTACAATAGATGCTTTCAAATATATTAAATATACTTAGCCTTATTGCTAAAGTACCATTTTGCTATGTTTCTGTTTATTTCATATACAATAGCTGAAATATTATTGACACATCATTTCCTACAGTCTTAATAGGAAAATTATTAAAGGTTATCGATATAATTATTAAAATTACTATAAGGCATTATGTGAAGTTGCTTTGTTGTCCTAGAGAACAGAAAGATAAAGACATTCAAAGAAAGATAAAAGTACAACTCAATTCATAAAGCATTTTCAGAGAATTTGTCTTCTTACATGTAATTAAGATGGTATGAATCTTTCTCATCCCTTTTTTTGGAGAAGAAAATGGCAGCCCACTCCAGTTTTCTTGCCTGGAGAATCCCATGGACAGAGGAACCTGGCGGGCTACAGTCTATGGGGTCGCAAAGAGTTGGACACAACTTAGCAACTAACACACACACACAAAACGCACACACACATACATATATACACACACATTATGGAACTTCCCATGTGGCTCAGCTGGTAAAGAATTGCCTGCAATACAGGAGACCTGGGTTTGATCCCTTGGTTGGGAAGATCCCCTGGTGAAGAGAAAGGCTACCCACTCCAGTATTCTGGCCTGGAGAATTCCATGGACTGTATAGTGCTTGGGGTTGCAAAGAGTCAGACACGACTGAGCGACTTTCACTTTGTCCCTTTTTAAAATCTACGTGAATAGTGAGAGTTATGCCGTAACAGGACCTAGTAAGTGGTAGGCCAAGAAAAGATTCTTGCAAATGTGAGAAGTAAAAAATGTGTGTGTATTTATGTACTTTGAAAAATTCCATCAGTTAACTCAAAATAGTGTTAATCATTCTGTAAAGTGATTGTTATTTATTATTGTTCTTAAACCTCTTTTGCATTCATTTTCATTTCTTCAGAATGAAATTGTCCGCCTGTATAGGGAGCTCACAGCTTACAGCTGAATCACACTGAGGTGCAAGTATCTTTTTGAATTATAGTCTTGTCTGTATGCCCAGGAGTGGGATTTTTGGATCATATGGCAACTCTATCTTTAGTTTTTTAGGAACCTCTATACTGTTTTCTATAGTGGCAGCACCAATTTACATTCCCACCAACAGTGTAGGAGGGTTCCCTTTGAGAGATTATATTTAAAGTGCTTAGCATACTATCTAACATAGTGTAAGATTCATTATAAGAATAATATTTATTATTAACATAGTACATATATAAAATCTTACAGGCTGTGAAATAGTGGTAATATCTGTTTTCTGAAAATTTTTACAAATAATTTGAATTATTAATTTATAAATTAACAAAATAAAAGACTTAATCCCATTTTTACCCAACTCTTTGAAAAATTTCACACATGTAGAAAACTTTCCAGAATATTACAATGACCACCATATATTCACAACAATTTGCTAATTGTTCACGTTTTCCACATTAACTGTATCTCTCCTTCTTCATATTTAAATATACTTGCATAAATCTCCTACAAACAAGGGCATTCTGCCTTGTACCCTCAGTGTCAGGCTCACATTCAAGACGCCTGACATTTATCCGCTACTGTTATGTAACATACAGTTGATGTTCAAATTTTCTCAATTGCCAAAATAAAGTTATTTATAGCTGTTTCATTTTTATTTTCACCTTCATTTTTTATTTTGGTTTTAATAATGTTCTTTATAACTTCTATTTTATTTTGATCTTTATAACTGTATTCTTTTTTGGGGGGAGCGACACTAATCAGGGATCATTATTTGCATTTTATTGTCATTTTTTTTTTTGTCTTTCTTATTCTAAAAATTCTCAGCATTTTTTTTTCTCTTCTTTCATGACAGTTGATTTGAGGTCTATAGATCAGTTGTATCACAAATCGTCCCTTAAGTTGACTGTCTGATTGTTTCCTGGGCCCCAGATTCAGGCTCAAATTCTTGGCTGGGTGGTCTGGGTACCACATTACTGATGCTGCTTCCTTCTCAGTGCCTCAGGCAGGAGGTATACAATGTCTCACTCCTTGTGAGGTTCGGTTCCATGTCTTGGAGTATCCATTAGATTTCATCACCTAGGTTCCCCTGTCTCCCTCCTAATTAATGAATAATCTATGAAGTGACACTGAGAATTTGTATGTCCTGTTATCTGTCAACTGGTCACATTGTGACCGAATCACTGAATGGTGATTTTGGCCTGAATAATTTATTACAATAATGGTTGCAAAGTGGTAACTTTTCTGAGTGTACAATTCCTTTTGCTTTCATAAGTTGCCATTCTTCCATAAAGAAAAGCCCTGTCCCTCATTTTAGAATCACCGTGGACCCACAGATTTTTAAAATTATGATTAAATGAGTTAGAGTGCAATTAACATGTACAAGTGTGCCAAATTTTTTTTAGGTCTAGAATATTAGAAGTGTGCATGGTCCCTGCTATGGAGCATCCTCAGTTTCAAAGCTACAGTAACAACAATGAGCAAGTGTATATTAGATTCTTCATAAGGATTTTTAAACTTGATGTGATTTTTGAAGACAAATATATGCATTATTGTTGATAACCTATTGGGATATTTGCAGCGCTACCACTCTTCATGTCAATAGTGCTTGACTTAATTAGCATTTAACTATAAATCTCTATCAAATATAATATTGTTTAGGATGGAAAACTATTTCTCTTATTTATGACAATGTAAAACATAAAGGCAAGAGACTAGTACCAGAGCTCAGAGATTTCCATTTCTTTATCCTAAACATAAAAAATGACAAAAAAATAGCTTAAATAAAAAGTTATTATATGCTTCAGAATTCTTCCACGGAATGGTTATTTGTTCTGGTCAGGAAAAAAAAATAGGTTTTTGACCCAAGGGTAGAGATCTGTATTGAGTTTCTCTTTGCAGAACTCATGTTTTGATTTACTGTCCCAGAAAAGCTCCCAGTTCTACTGATTTCCCCAGCCTCATATTTTAGTATGAAGGGTTATTATTAAGTTTACTGTGCAACAAATCACTCTTTCTTTGTAAGCAACCTATTTTTTTCCTATCCGATTACTTTTAAGATTTTCTGTTTGTTTTGCTTTTCTAAAATTTTAGTACAGTATATCAGTTACAAAATTATTTTACTTAGTCTTGTATTTGATATTGATTCTTTTCCTTCATCTAGTCTTCTTCTGAAATTCTTTACATGGGATCATTCTATTTTATCCATGCATATGAATGATGATAAACACCTTTGATGTACTTTTTGTCATTTACGTGTCTACCTTAGAAAAATGTCTGCTCATTTTGCCCATTTTTAATTGGGTTGTTTGTAATTTTTATTGGGATATAGAGTTCTTCATTTATCTTGAATAAGAAAGGGATTAATTTTATCTTGAGGTCCATGTTTGCATATTCAGACCATTTGGAACTCTCAAGAGTCTTCTCCAGCACTATAATTCGAAAGAATTGTGAACAGAAGACTTTTGAGAGTTCCTTAAATGGCAAGGAGATCAAACCAGTCAATCCTAAAGGAAATCAACCCTGAATATTCATCAGAAGGACTGATGCTGAAGCTCCAATACTTTGGCCACCTGATACTACTACTAAGTCACTTCAGTCATGTCCAACTCTGTGTGACCCCACAGACGGCAGCCCACCAGGCTCCCCTGTCCCTAGGATTCTCCAGGCAAGAACACTGCAGTTGGTTGCCATTTCCTTCTCCAATGCATGAAAGTGAAAAGTGAAAGTGAAGTCGCTCAGTCGTGTCCAACCCTCAGCGACCCCATGGACTGCAGCCTACCAGGCTCCTCCATCCGTGGGATTTTCCAGGCAAGAGTACTGGAGTAGGGGGCCACCTGATACGAAGAGTGAATTCTTTGGAAAAGACTCTGATACAGGAGGAGAAGGGGACAACAGAGGGTGAGACAATTGGATGGCATCAGCAACTCAATGGACATGAATTTGAGCAAACTCTGGGAGATTGTAAAGGACAGAGAAGTCTGGCGTGCTTCAGTCCATGGGGTATGACTTCAGTCAGGTATGACTTAGCAACTGAACAACAACAAAAGCTTCCCCTGGCAGAGCTCTTTTGGAAATTAGAAAAAAAGAGACGGAGATACACTAAGCTCAGAATACAGTGGACATTCAACAAGGTCTACCATATTGGCTGGGAACAACAACAGTTTGGAACTAGGAATAAAAAGTATTTATTCTTTCCAGCTATTTAGGTAGGTAAGAAATTCACATGTGACCACATGCATACCTTTTAACTCATAACTGGAAAGGATCGAAGCAGCTTGTATTCCTTAAAATACACAACAATGTATATTTATTGTCTTCCCCCAGTGCCTTGTCTTTCCTCAGTGACTTGTGCTTTCTGTCCTAATACAGACTGAAAGGAACCAAATTTTCTGGATATTTGGCAGAATATCACATTTGTTCACTGTGTCAGTTGACCTCAGAGTAATAGAGATGCCGGTAAATAAGACCCTAAAATGTACATAAAAATGATATTGATTCATTTTAAAACATTAAAAATAAAAGACAAAAAAATGACTGTGGTTTTATTATCACAATTGTTTGATTTCAGAGAAGAAGAGAAGAGAGATATGCCAAATCCTTAAAAGATTGGTTTGGATCTGTTTCTTAACTAGGATGGCTAGTACTTGGGTGTTTATATTATCATTATTTAAATTGTGTGGTTGTATATTAAACTCATTTTATACATGATGTATTGCTCAATAATGTTTTATGAACTGGAAGAGTTCTAATAAATGAAGATAAAATTAAATAATTACAAACATGAATGATGAATCAAAAGCAATAAAAAGGATATTGACATCATTAGAAACAGAAATCTGAAGGATAGGTTTTAGATATTTAAGCAAAATGGAATAGAAAAGAAGATAATGTTTAAAGAGTTAAGTGGGGAAAAAAGTGGCGCGATGGCCAAAATATAATCAATATCTGCTGTTATAAACTCAATAGAATAAATGGAAAAATAAACACATTTTAAACACCTAAAGGAAAACTTCCTTGATATATATAGAGAAAAAAAAGATTCAAAGATACAGAATAGTAAGCACCAGTAGATAAATTAGTAAAATTACTGAACTTCAAGGATAAAGAAGTAGTAGTATTGGCCTCTGGACAAAATATTATATTGGTCTCATAGTTCTTCACTGCCATATTCAATGATGAGATAATAACTAAATGCAAAATATTCTAATGAAAGACATTTTTACACAGAAAGTTTCCATTTAAGAAATCAAAAGACACAAATTCTTAAACATTAAATAATTAAGGACTTATAACCTCTATGAATCTACTTCTTGAAAAATACTTGTTGAGAATAAACGCCAATCAACAAACAAGTTGACTGGCAAAGCTATGATTAAGAGTTGGGTTATTAGCATTTAATAATTTTTATATGCTGCTGCTGCTGCTAAGTCGCTTCAGTCGTGTCCAACTCTGCGTGACCCCATAGACGGCAGCCCACCAGGCTCCCTTGCCCCTGGGATTCTCCAGGCAAGAACACTGGAGTGGGTTGCCATAAACAAAGGCTAACAACTGTGAAACTATGATTAAAGATGAATATAAATGTTATAAATCTGTATACTATAATAATGATTATAATGTAACTTACTATGAGCCTGTACAGGATAGAAAAATGAGGAATAGGTTATCATGTTTCTTTCTTAATGGAATAATGTTCATATCTATGAGAACAGGTAAATGAAGATGGCCAAAATTTAGCCAGGGGTGGCTAGTCTTACATTTTACCAGGTGGGAAATAGTGTAGTCACACATTCTATATTTTATAAACATTCTTTCAGTCAAGTATTCTGTTTTTCAGCCTGAATAAATTTGTATTTACATAGCTACTGATTATTTGTTATCCAAGCTTTTTATTGGGGAAGGCAATGGCACCCCACCCCAGTACTTTTGCCTGGAAAATCCCATGGACGGAGGAGCCTGGTAGGCTGCAGTCCATGGGGTCGCTAAGAGTCGGACACGACTGAGCGACTTCACTTTCACTTTTCACTTTCATGCATTGGAGAAGGAAATGGCAACCCACTCCAGTGTTCTTGCCTGGAGAATCCCAGGGACAGGGGAGCCTGGTGAGCTTCCATCTATGGGGTCGCACAGAGTCGGACACGACTGAAGCGACTTAGCAGCAGTAGCAGCAAGCTTTTTATTGAAATATATATACCTTACAGAAAAGCTCAACTCATACAACTTGATGAATTATAACAAAGTGAAAATATCAGTGAGACCATCACTAGGTCAAGAAATACAGCAATACCAGAATCCTAGAAGTCTCTTTTTTCCCCTTCCAACCACAGCCAACAACCTCCTTCCCAACTGTAGCAATTAAGCTGACTTCCAATATCACAAAATTCTGGAAATTTATGTAAAAATAAAAATACTGCTTTATGCCCAGCTTCTTTTGCCCAAGGATGTGCTGGTCTTGTCAGCCTTTTCCACTTACCTATTGTGGCTCAAAATATCAATTCCCTGATGACACATGAAGTTTCTCAATTCTTTATGTTCATTGGCTATTTGGATATCTTCTTTTGTGAATGACTATCCATGTCTTTTCCCATTTTTGATCATCTCTTTGTTATATAAAGAATTCTTTATATTTTCAAGATACAAGTCTTTTGTGGATTTTACATATATTGACTATCTTCTCCCACTCAATGTCTTGCCTTATTATTTTCATGATATTCTCTCTTGATACATCTAATTTTAGAAATTTGAAAAATGCTAGACTGGATGAAGCATAAGCTGGAATCAAGATTGCCAGGAGAAATATCAATAGCCTCAGATATGCAGATGACACCACACTTATGGCAGAAAGTGAAGAAAAACTAAAGAGCCTCTTGATGAAAGTGAAAGAGGAGAAGGAAAAAGTTGGCTTAAAACTCAACATTCAGAAAACTAAGATCATGGTATCTGGTCCCATCACTTCATGGCAAATAGATGGAGAAACAGTGGAAACAGTGTCAGACTTTATTTTTCTGGGCTCCAAAATCACTGCAGATGGTGACTGCAGCCATGAAATTAAAAAAGGCTTACTCCTTGGAAGGAAAGTTATGACCAACCTAGATAGCATATTCAAAAGCAGAGACATCACTTTGCCAACAAAGGTTCACCTAGTCAAGGCTATGGTCTTTCCTGTGGTCATGTATGGATGTGAGAGCTGGACTGTGAAGAAGGCTGAGCGCCGAAGAATTGATGCTTTTGAACTGTGGTGTTGGAGAAGACTCTTGAGAGTCCCTTGGACTGCAAGGAGATCCAACTGGTCCATTCTGAAGGAGATCAGCCCTGGGTGTTCTTTGGAAGGAATGATGCTAATGCTGAAACTCCAGTATTTTGGCCACCTCATGCGAAGAGTTGACTCATTGGAGAAGACTCTGATGCTGGGAGGGATTGGGGGCAGGAGGAGAAGGGGACGACAGAGGATGAGATGGCTGGATGGCATCACTGACTCGATGAATGTGAGTCTGAGTGACCTCCGGGGGCTGGTGATGGACAGGGAGGCCTGGCGTGCTGCGGTTCATGGGGTCTCAAAGAGTCGGACACGACTGAGCGACTGATCTGATCTGAGACAGCATATTAAAAAGCAGAGACATTACTTTGCCAACAAAGGTCCGTCTAGTCAAGGCTATGGTTTTTCCTGTGGTCATGTATGGATGTGAGAGTTGGACTGTAGAGAAAGCTGAGCACTGGAATTGATGCTTCTGAACTGTGGTGTTGGAGAAGACTCTTGCAAGTCCCTTGGACTGCAAGGAGATCCACCCAATCCATCCTAAAGGAAATCAGTCCTGAATATTATTTGGAAGGACTGATGTTGAAGCTGAAGCTCCAGTACTTTGGCCATCTGATGCGAAGAACCGACTCATTGGAAAAGACCCTGATGCTGGGAAAGATTGAAGGTGGGAGGAGAAGGGGACGACAGAGGGTGAAATGGTTGGATGACATCACTGACTCAATGGACATGAGTCTGAGTAAGCTCTGGGAGTTGGTGATGGACAGGGAAGCCTGGCATGCTGCAGTCCATGGAGTCGAAAGGAGTCAGACACTCCTGAGTGACTGAAATGAATTAAATTTTAGATCACTGCATTTATCCACCTCTACTCTTACAATCAGTGATTTTTGTGCCCTTTTGAAGAAAACTTTGACTATTCCATGATTGTAAAGATACTCTCCTATTTTCAAGAAGTTTTATTCTTTTGCCTTTCAGATACTCTAGTAACATCTAGTTTGAATGAAGGTTTGGGAAAGAGGTATTGAAGTAGGAGTTCGAAGGTGTAACTACTGATTTTTTTTGAGAGCTTTGTTGAGATGCTGCTGCTGCTGCTAAGTCACTTCAGTCGTGTCCGACTCTGTGCGACCCCACAGACGGCAGCCCACCAGGCTCCCCTGTCCCTGGGATTCTCCAGGCAAGAACACTGGAGTGGGTTGCCATTTCCTTCTCCAATGCAGGAAAGTGAAAAGTGAGAGTGAAGTCGCTCAGTCGTGTCCGACTCTTTGCAAACCCATGGACTGCAGCCTACCAGCTCCTCCGTCCATGGGATTTTCCAGACAAAAGTACTGGAGTGGGGTGCCATTGCCTTCTCCATTTATTGAGATAGCTGTATACAAAAAAAAAAAAAAACCCACGCATGTTTAAAGTGAACAATGTAATGAATTTGAACATATCAATATACTCATAATTCTATCAGCACAGTCAAGGGAATAAATTCATCCCTTGCCTCCATAAGCATGGGCTCTAGAGCACAGGCTCATTAGTTGTGGTGCACAGGCTTATTTGCTTTGTGGCGTGTGGAATCTTCCCAGCTCAGGGATCGAACCTGTGTCTCCTGCATTGCAGGCAGATTTTTTTTTTTTTTTTTTAAACAATGAGTCACCAGGGAAGCCCCAGTACTATGTTTTATAATGGATCTCTAGAACTTATCCATCTTGCTTAAATGAAATTTTACACCCATTGTACGATTCCTCATTTCCTCCTATCCCCATCCCCTGAAAGTCATCATTCTTTTCTCTGCTTATATGAATTGAACTATTTCAAAAACCTCGTGTAAGTGGAGTCAGATTGTGTTTTTCCTTCTAAGACTGGTTTGTTTTACTTAGCATAACATCTTCCACGTTCACCCATGTTGTCACAAATGGTAGAATTTCCTTCCTTTGTAAAGCTGTATAATCCATTTTGTGTATAGGACACATTTTTCTTACCTGTTCTGTCACTGGCCATTTGATTTGTTTGTATCTTGGCTATTGTGAATGCTGCTGCAATGAACTTGAGTGTGTAGAGATCTCTTCAGTATACTATTTTAATTTCTTTGGATATGTACCCAGAAGTGGGATTGCTTCATCACATGGTAATTCTATTTTCCTTTTTTGAGGAACTTCTATACTGTTTTCCATAATAGTGGCATCATTTTACATTTCCACCAATGACATACAAGTGTTCTAATTTCTCCATGTTCTTGCCAACATTTGTTATCTTTTGCTTTTATTTTTCCACCTATTGACTCTTTCCATTGCTCTTTCTTCCTCCTAACATCTCCATACTTTAATTGGGATAATTTTCCTTCTGCCTTAAAAAAAATTCCTCAATTATTCCCTTATAGTGGGTCTTCTGGTGACTCACAATTTCAGTTTTCCTTGCTGTCAAAATGTCTATTTTTCCTTCATTTTAAATGGTGATTTTATGGGTTGAATTTTAGGTTGGTAGGTTTTTTCACTACTCTCAGTATTTGAAGATGCAATTCAATTGTTTTCTGCTTTCATTGTTTTGTAGTTGAGAATTCATTTAGGTATTGGTCTTATTTTTACTGCTTTGAAAGTAAGATTTTTTGATCTCTTGTTGCTTTTAAGATTTTCTTTGTCTTAGATTTTCAACAGTGTAACTATGTACCTAGCTGTAATTGTTATATTTTTATTATTCTTGAGATACATTTTAACTTTTAACATATAATTTGTTGCCTTTTACCAGTTTTGGAAAGTGCTCATTAATTATTTGTTCAAAAACTGCTTTTATTCCACTCTTTCTGTATTCTTATGTGAAATCCAATTACATGTGTAATAGGACTCTTCACTGTGTTACATATGTCTAAATACTTTTTATATTTTCCTTTTTCTTCTATAAATTCTGTCTGGATATGTTTTTCTGGCCTGTTTTCCATTCTACTAGTTCTTTCTTCAGCTGTGTCTAAGATGCTACTGAATACAGTGGTAGAATTTTTAAGTCCAGTTTTGCATTTTGAGTTCTAGAACTTCCATTTGGTTCTCTTTTATAGTCTCTCGTCATCTTATAAAATCTCCATCCTGTCTTCAAATTTCAAAGCATATTAATCATACTTTTTATACTTAACAATCAATCTCTGCTAACTATGGAGAAGGAAATGACAACCCACTCCAGTATTCTTGCCTGGAAAATCCCATGGACAGAGGAGCTACGATCCATGGGGTCACAAAGAGATGGATATGACTGAGTGACTTACACCCACTCTGCTAACTGTAAGGTCTATTTCCCCCCTCTGCTGGTCATTTGGTTTTATTTCCTGATATATCTGGTAATATCTAAATGAATGCCACTCATTGTATACAAATAATTGTAGAGATAATTTTAGGTTTTGTTTAATGTTACCTTTGGATATGGGAATGGCACCCCACTCCAGCATTTTTGCCTGGACAATTCCATGAACAGAGGAGCCTGGCAGGCTACAGTCCATGGGATCGCAAAGGGTTGAACACAATTGAGCAACTAACACAGACACACACAGTGTTACCTTCTTCCAGAATGGATCTGCTATTACAGGCATACCTTGGGTACATTATCAGTTCAATCTAGACCACCAAAATAAAGCAAATATTACAGTAAAATGAGTCACATGAATTTTTTTGTCAGTACATATAAAAATTGGTTACACTGTAATTTAATCTATTAAGTGTACAATAGCATTAAATGTTAAAAAAACTGATGTACATACCTTAATTTTTTTTAAAAATCTTGCTAAAAAATACTGACCATAATCTGAAGCTTCAGCAAGCCATGATCTTTTTGCAGTAGTAACATCAAAGGTAACACACATCACCATAACAGAAATAATAATAATGTAAAGTTCAAAATATCATGAAAATTAGCAAAGTGTGACATAGAGACACAAAATGAGTGAATACTGTTGGGAAAATTATGTTGATAGATTTGCTTGATGCAGAGTTGTCACAAACCTTCAATTTGTTAAAAAAAAAAAAAAAGCAATGTCTGTAAAACACAATAAAGGGAAACACAACTGAAGGAGGTATGCCTTTACTTCTGGAAGGCAGTTGTGCAGGGGCAGAGATTGAGTTAACTTTATGTATGCTTTAGGCTTTGTGGAAATTGGGTTTAGCTGTGATTCACTCCTATTTCTGGAGTGTAGCCGACTGGCCAGTAATATAATGAAAAACTTCCTTCTCTTGAACTTTTCAATGTCAAACTATCACAATTTTGAAATCAGGGCTAAGCATTTTTGTCTTTCCTTGGGAATTTGCAAATGGCTAGGTTAAAAGGTATATCAAATGTAGGTTCATTCCTTCTCTCTGGGACCTTTATACATTAAGCACTTGCTGCTTTTTGTTAGCTTTTTGATGGTAACACTTATGTTTTTCATTTCCAGCAATTAAAGTTCATCTCAGTGGGAGAATTTTTCCGCAGGAAGCTAGTCTGCCTTTATTGGAAATGTAAACACTTCTAATTATATTTTAAAGACCATGTTTTTTAATACAAGAAGATATGAGGAAACATTTTTTCAGCAATTAGGAATTTGGAGAGGGTCCTCTTACACTTTGTTAATTGTAAAACCAGCACATTTTTTGTCCAAGTTGTTGAAGAAGGCACTTGGGCTGGAAGGGGGTAAAAGCAGTTGGTAGAGTTCTTAATCTTATATTTGTTTTGTTTTGACTTTATCTCGCTATCATGTTCCATGAATTGTCTCAGACTTCAGTGTAGATTTATGCAGTCAAAGAAACATAAAATATTTGAGTTGAACTTAGGCTTCATTCTTAATATTTTCTCTTATTAAATCATCTACTTCCACTTTTTCATTATATCCTATCATATTATTCTTTCCAGTGTTTTTAAAGTTTACTCTCTACAATCTTTATTTTCATTATCAACATCTTTATCATGTCAGGTATGAAACACACTTTATAACCCTGTATTTCCAGAGGAGGTAGTTTAAATTTTCTAGCTTTGTGTCTTGGAGAAGGAAATGGCAACACACTCCAGTATTCTTACTTGGAGAATGCCAGGGACAGAGGAGCCTGGTGGGCTGCCTTCTATGGGGTCACACAGAGTTGGACACGACTGAAGCGACTTAGCAGCAGCAGCAGCGGCTTTGTGTCTATTGTAATGAAGGAAATCAGAATTGTTACTTTATAGATATTTTCAAGAATAACACTAACCCACTCAAGACCAGGGTGTTGGTAAAAGACCAAGGGAAATATCCCAAGGAAACAATGAATCACAGATTACAGAGGCTAAACACAATTTCTACCTGCTGTTCCCTATGTAGGAAATTTCTATTTATTTTCAGGGAGTTTAATGTAATTGAGGAAACTCATTTCCTTATAGTCTATACTTGAATCATTTTCCAGCTAATCTCACTTTTTTGAAATTCATCCTTTTGTTCCCTACTGAGCATAATATGAGCATATTAATATTATATTAATGTCATATTGTAGTTTAATATATTATCTGTTAATCTTCTTCTTCAAACTTTTAAGTGTGTCCTTTCGACTTAAATGACAAGTCCAGGTTCCTTGGGCTTTTTATGGTATGTCTCCTTCCTACCTCTACCATCTAAATCTAAATCTTTCCACCTAGCATATATATTAAGGCATTAAGGCATTTGGCTATAATACAGGTATTCATCCAATCTGTGTGATTACATGCATGTGATTACATTATATAAAGATTCAACACCCATCTTCTGAGGAGACACTCTCTCTTGCTGGCTTGATAAAGTAAGTGGCCCAGTTGGGGGATTTCATGTAGTTAAGAACAGCGTAGATCCTTCAAAAGGAGAAGCCCTCCTCCAGCACCTGGTATGCTCAGTGCGCTAGCAACAGATGAATGAATTCTGCCAACACCTGGCATGAATTTGGAAGTGGATCTTTCCACAGTCAAGCTTCTAGAATGAATCTGCAGTGCTTGTTGACAGCTGGATTGCAAGGTGGAGACTCTGAAGCTAAGAACACAGGTCGCCCATCCCGAGACTCCTATCCCACCCAAACCTTGAGCTAATGAACACATGGGGTTTTATGTAGCTAAATGTGTGATGATACTTTTGTCCTGAGATAGAATACTAGTTCTCTCCTCATGTTGCTTCTCACCGTCATATTTTGCACTTACAGTACCCTACCCATCTTTGTTCTGCTAACTCATTACTATTTGTCATTGAGGACACAATTCATCACTTCGACAAAGCCTGTGAATTCTTGTCTAAGTCTGCTTTTTGTGGAATACAGTCATTCATCTTGTTCCTTAACCTAATTAGTTTTCAACTTTGATTTTTGCACATTTCATGCTGTATTAGGTGGGATTATTTTCCATAGGCTAAACTTGAGGACAGAGACCGTATCATATTTATCTTTGTAGCCACAGCATCTACTACTGTGCCGGTTGATAGGCCCCCAAACATTTCATGTTGCAGCCTTTTCAAACCTATGACTATCGCTCTGACTTTACTCTTGTTATTCCCTTTCCTAGAATGCTGTTTCCTCCCTTTCATGTAAATAGGAATCATTAATCAAGATCAACTGCAATTTTATCACCTCTTAACATCTTTGAACATGTATGCTTGACAGTCTAAAAATTCATAACAAAGACTACGTGTAGGTTTGATTGCAGAAGACAGGGAAGTTGCCTGCCTCACTGCTGAGAGCTACTTCCTATTCTCCATTCCATGCTAGACAGAAACTGCCTCTTACAATGAAACCCAAATAAATAAGTGAAAATGTTAGTCACTCAGTCGTGTCTGACTCTTTGCAACCCTATAGCCTGTGTACCAATTAAAAATGAACTGATTCTGTGTCCTTAGTGTACTGTGGTCTAAAACTTTCTATGTTTAATCATTCATATTTTTGAGAGGCATCAAAAATATGATTGTTTTAGCTTAATAGGATTTTGGGTGGGAAAGCTTGCAACAAGTGAGAAATGATTTATTTGAAAACAAACTAACAGCCTACTTCTCTTTTATGGGTTATGGGAGAAATAAAAATAAAGGATTGTGAATAGGTTCAAAATTATTAAGTACTCTTAAAAAAGTCCATACTCTGATAAGAAAATTTCAGAAATACGAATGAATAAAGTAGGTAGTGAATTTACAGGAAAAACATTTTTGGCTCCTAATTATCATGCATTCTCTTTGTTTTGACATAATACAAAAGTGTTTTATATACAGACACTGTCTCATTTAAGCCTTTCAGCAGTCCTGTGGGGCAACATGGTACAAGGGCTAACAACATAAATCGTGATATAACAAGAATGCTGTTTTTGTATGGAGAAAGTTATGACCAACCTAGATAGCATATTCAAAAGCAGAGACATCACTTTGCCAACAAAGGTTCGCCTAGTCAAGGCTATGGTCTTTCCTGTGGTCATGTATGGATGTGAGAGTTGGACTGTGAAGAAGGCTGAGCGCCGAAGAATTGATGCTTTTGAACTGTGGTGTTGGAGAAGACTCTTGAGAGTCCCTTGGACTGCACGAAGATCCAACCAGTCCATTCTGATGGAGATCAATCCTGGAATTTCTTTGGAAGGAATGATACTGAAGCTGAAACTCCAGTATTTTGGCCACCTCATGCGAAGAGTTGACTCATTGGAGAAGAGTCTGATGCTGGGAGGGATTGAGGGCAGGAGGAGAAGGGGACGACAGAGGATGAGATGGCTGGATGGCATCACTGACTCAATCGATGTGAGTCTGAGTGACCTCTGGGAGCTGGTGATGGACAGGGAGGCCTGGCGTCCTGTAGTTCATGGGGTTGCAAAGAGTCGGACACGACTGAGTGACTGATCTGATCTGATCTGATGGAGATTACCTGAACTGATATATAAAGTGTTCTTAGAATAGTGCCTGGCATTTTGTAAATGTTAGCTACTATTATTATGTTGGAAAAAACAGGCTTAAAGAGGTTAAGTTACTAATAAGAGGAATACTACTAGTAGGGGACTCTCCTGGAGTTTAAACCCGATGTGTCTGACTCCAAATCTCATGATGTTAACCACTCAACCATACTATACAATAATAATTTTTAAAAGTGTAGTCTAGACAAAGAAGTATAAGTTGAAGCAATGCTATTTCACGTTCAAATTAGCAAAGATTAAAACAAATCGTGGAGGCCCATCTCAAAGTTACCAAGTAAAAGGGAAACCATTGAAATGATCAGTCTTGTATATTAGTGGCAGGAATTTAATGGTTAGAGATTAAAAATGAACTCTTTAGTATTACTATTTAACAATCTATTATTGTAATACTTCATAAAATAATATTTAATAATTCTCATTATTCCATCATCCTATGGATCTATCCTAAGTGGGGAAAGCAAAACAAATAATTAGGTGCAAAGATCTTAATAAATGAATTATTTATAGTACTCTTGACTAGCCAAGAACAGTACAATGGTTAAATCAATTATAATTTTATATTATTGACTATTTTATTTTTGTATATTCATAATTGAATATCAGATTCATATTTTTAAATAATGCTATTATATTGTTCAGTTGCTAAGTCACTAGATAAAATTATATTTTAAAATAGAATTATTTTTATACATTTTTAAAAGATTTGCTTAAGAAAGAAATATTATATAGCAAATAAAGTCTAAAGGGAAATAGATCATAAATGAAAATAGCTTTCATATATGAGTGGAATACATGAGTGAAATTTTAATTTTCTTTTTTTTTTTTTTTTGGCTTTTCTTTTTTTTTTTTTTTTTTTTACTTTACAATATGGTATTGATTTTGCCATACATCAACATGCATCCACCACAGGTGTACACGTATTCCCCATCCTGAAACCCCCTCCCACCTCCCTCCTCATACCATCCCTCTGGGTAATCCTAGTGTACCAGCCCCAAGCTTCCTGTATCCTGCATTGAACCTGGACTGGTGATTCATTTCTTATATGACATTATACATGTTTTAATGCCATTCTCCCAAATCATACCCCCGCTCCCTCTCCCACAGAGTCCAAAAGACTGTTCTATACATCTGTGTCTCTTTTGCTGTCTGGCATACAGGGTTGTCATTACCATCTTTCTAAATTCCATATATATGTGTTAGTGCACTGTATTGGTGTTTTTCTTTCCGGCTTACTTCACTTTGTATAATAGGCTCCAAATCCACCTCATTAGAACTGATTCATATGTGTTCTTTTTAATGGCTGAGTAATACTCCATTGTGTATATGTACCACAGCTTTCTTATCCATTTGTTGCTGATGGACATCTAGGTTGCTTCCATGTCCTGGCTATTATAAACAGTGCTGCGATGAACATTGGGGTACACGTGTCTCTTTCAATTCTGGTTTCCTTGGTGTATATGCCCAGCAGTGGGATTGCTGGGTCATATGGCAGTTCTATTTCCAGTTTTTTAAGGAATCTCCACACTGTTCTCCATAGTGGCTGTACTAGTTTGCATTCCCACCAACAGTGTAAGAGGGTTCCCTTTTCTCCACACCCTCTCCAGCATTTATTGCTTGTAGACTTTTGGATCATAGCCATTCTGACTGGCGTGAAATGGTACCTCATTGTGGTTTTGATTTGCATTTCTCTGATAATGATTTCTACTTGAACAGTTATTTACTGTGTATACTGGTATAATGAACATGTGTTACATTTAAAATCAGGAAAAGAACAATAAGTTTGATTTTAAAACAAACTAACAGCCTACTTTTCTTTTATGCATTATGGGAGAAATAAAAATTAAAGATTGTGAATAGATTCAAAGTTATTAAGTATTTGTAAACTCACAAAATCAGTTTTTACCCTAGATAATATACCAATTGATATAGTAAAACCCCTGGAGTAACAGGTAAATTTGGCCTTGGAGTATGGAGTGAAGCAGGGCAAAGGCTAATAGGGTTTTGCCAAGAGAATGCACTGGTCATAGCAAACACCCTCTTCCAACAACACAAGAGAAGACTCTACACATGGACATCACCAGATGGTCAACACCAAAATCAGATTGATTCTATTCTTTGCAGCCAAAGATGGAGAAGCTCTATACAGTCAGCAAAAACAAGACCGGGAGCTGACTGTGGCTCAGATCATAAACTCCTTATTCCCAATTCAGACTTAAATTGAAGAAAGAAGGGAAAACCACTAGACCATTCAGGTATGACCTCAATCAAATCCCTTATGATTATACAGTGGAAGTAAGAAATAGATTTAAGGGACTAGATCTGATAGATAGAGTGCCTGATGAACTATGGATGGAAGTTCGTGACATTGTACAGGAGACAGGGATCAAGACCATCCCCATGGAAAAGAAATGCAAAAAAGCAAAATGGCTGTCTGAGGAGGCATTACAAATAGCTGTAAAAAGAAGAGAAACCAAAAGCAAAGCTGTAAAAAGAAGAGAAACCAAAAGCAAAGGAGAAAAGGAAAGATATAAGCATCTGAATGCAGAGTTCCAAAGAATAGCAAGAAGAGATAAAAAAAGGCTTCCTCAGCAATCAGTGCAAAGAAATAGAGGAAAACAACAGAATGGGAAAGATTAGAGATCTCTTCAAGAAAATTAGAGATACCAAGAGGACATTTCATGCAAAGATGGGCTTGATAAAGGATAGAAATGGTATGGACCTAACAGAAGCAGAAGATATTAAGAAGAGGTGGCAAGAATACACAGATCAGATCAGATCAGATCAGTTGCTCAGTCATGTCCGACTCTTTGCGACCCCATGAATTGCAGCACATCAGGCCTCCCTGTCGATCACAAACTCCCGGAGTTCACTGAAACTCACATCCATCAAGTCAGTGATGCTATCCAGCCATCTCATCCTCTGTCGTCCCCTTCTACTCTTGCCCCCAATCCCTCCCAGCATCAGTCTTTTTCAATGAGTCAACTCTTTGCATGAGGTGGCCAAAATACTGGAGTTTCAGCTTTAGCATCATTCCTTCCAAAGAAATCCCAGGGCTGATCTCCTTCAGAATGGACTGGTTGGATCTCCCTGCAGTCCAAGGGACTCTCAAGAGTTTTCTCCAACATCACAGTTCAAAAGCATCAATTCTTCGGCGCTCAGCCTTCTTCACAGTATAAAAGTACAAAAAAGAGCTTCATGACCAAGATAATTACGATGGTGTGATCACTCACCTAGAGCGAGACATACTGGAATGTGAAGTCAAGTGGACCTTAGAAAGCATCACTACAAACAAAGCTAGTGGAGGTGATGGAATTCCAGTTGAGCTATTTAAAATCCTAAAAGATGATGCTGTGAAAGTGCTGCACTCAATATGCCAGCAAATTTGGAAAACTCAGCAGTGGCCACAGGACTGGAAAAGGTCAGTTTTCATTCCAATCCCAAACAAAGGCAATGCCAAATAATGCTCAAACTACCGCACAATTGCACTCATCTCACACACTAGTAAAGTAATGCTCAAAACTCTCCAAGCCAGGCTTCAGCAATATGTGAACCATGAAATTCCAAATGTTCAAGCTGGTTTTAGAAAAGACAGAGGAACCAGAGACCAAATTGCCAACATCCATTGGATCATCGAAAAAGCAGGAGAGTTCCAGGAAAACATCTATTTCTGCTTTATTGACTATGCCAAAGCCTTTGACTGTGTAGATCACAATAAACTGTGGAAAATTCTGAAAGAGATGGGAAAACCAGACCACCTTGACCTGCCTCTTGAGAAACCTATATGCAAGTCAGAAAGCAACAGTTAGAACTGGACATGGAACAACAGACTGGTTTCAAATAGGAAAAGGAGTACGTCAAGGCTGTGTATTGTCACCCTGCTTATTTAACTTATATGCAGAGTACATCATGAGAAAGACTGGACTGGAAGAAACACAAGCTGGAATCAAGATTGCTGGGAGAAATATCAATAACCTCAGATGTGCAGATGACACCACCCTTATGGTAGAAAGTAAAGAGGAACTAAAAAGCTTCTTGATGAAAGTGAAAGTGGAGAGTGAAAAAGTTGGCTTAAAGCTCAACATTCAGAAAATTAGGATCATGGCATCTGGACCCATAACTTCATGGCAAATAGATGGGGAAACAGTGGAAAGAATGTCAGACTTTATTTTGGGGGGCTCCAAAATCACTGCAGATGGTGACTGCAGCCATGAAATTAAAAGACGCTTACTCCTTGGAAGCAAAGTTATGACCAACCTAGATAGCATATTCAAAAGCAGAGACTTTACTTTGCCACAAAGGTCCATCTAGTCAAGGCTATGGTTTTTCCAGTGGTCATATATGGATGTGAGAGTTGGACTGTGAAAAAAGCTGAGCACTGAAGAATTGATGCTTTTGAACTGTGGTGCTGGAGAAGACTCTTGTGAGTCCCTTGTACTGCAAGAAGATCCAACCGGTCCATTCTAAATGAAATCAGTCCTGGATGTTCATTGGAAGGACTGATGCTGAGGCCAAAACTCTAATACTTTAGCCACCTCATGTGAAGAGTTGACTCATTGGAAAAGACCCTGATGCTAGGAGGGATTGGGGGCAGGAGAAGAAGGGGATGACGGAGGATGAGATGGCTGGGTGGCATCACTGACTGGATGGACGTGAGTTTGGGTGAACTCCGGGAGTTGGTGATGGACAGGGAGGCCTGGCGTGCTGTGATTCATGGGGTTGCAAAGAGTCGGACATGACTGAGTGACTGAACTGAACTGAATTGCACTGATGCTTTGCTGCCCAAATATGATTCTTTCCATCATAGAGGTGTTTTAACTTGAAATGAACCTCCTACATGTCCATTCATGTCATGATTCTGTGAACTGCCAGCCCAGAGAAATAAAAGCACCCAGCCCCATCCATATCCCATACTCATGCATTACTTTCCATATTCTATGGTGATGGATAGTAATCAGACATGGTGAAACGTATCCTTTTATAATTAGCGCAAGAGCCTCATACCCGGTAAGCTCCTATCAGCAGGGAACCTCACTTATATTGTCTATATTTAACATATCTCATAGTTGAGTCTTTTAACTTTAGCAGTGATGTTCCTCAGGAGAAAAGGAGATGCAGAATATTCACGTCTTACCAAAATGTCAGTTATCAGCATGTACATACTGCATCTCCCTTATGACTTGGTTTAGTCAATGAGCAGAAAACACCACCTTGTGACTGTGAAATAAGAAAACTGTGAATCAAAGCTTGACCTTTTGTTTTCTCCATGGGAAGCCTGGCTGTGTGACTCCTTTATGACAGCTTTTAAACATATGTAAGTATCTCTAATTGTTAAGGAGAGGATTCCTAGAACCAACATCCCCCTCAATTTTTCCTCCCAATCACTGTCAAACTTCTTGAACTCCACTTTTCCATTTTTTCTTTAATCAGAAAAAAACAGCTGAAGCTGGCTTCTACCCTTAACACTCTGCTAAAAGACTATCTTCATTGTTATCAATAGTCTTCATATTGCTTTATCCCATGGTTGACTTAAAGTTTCTATTTAACATAATCTTTTTTTCCAGTTTTATTATGAAGTGACATGCATCAGTATAGAAGTTTAAGATATATAGCATGGTGATTTGATACACATACAGTTTGTTTTTTTTTTTTTTTAATATAGTTGATCTATAGTGTTGTGTTAGATTCTGGTGTACAACAATAGTATATACATTCTTTTTCAGATTATTTTCCATTATAAGTTATTAAAAGATACTGAATATAGTTCCTTCAGCTATACAATTGATTATCTATTTTATATATAGTAGTGTGTATCTGTTAATCCCAAACTCCTAATTTATCCTCCCCACCCACAGCCCTGCTTTCCCCTTTGGTAACCATAAGTATGTTTTTTTATCTGTGAGTCTGTTTTGTAAATAAGTTCATTTATAGCAATTTTTATATTCCATATATAAGTGATATCATATGATATTTGTCTTTCTTCATCTGGCTTACTTCACTAAGTATAATAATCTCTGCTGCTGCTACTGCTAAGTCGCTTCAGTCGTGTCCAACTCTGTATGACCCCAAAGACGACAGCCCACCAGGCTCCCCCGTCCTTGGGATTCTCCAGGCAAGAACACTGGAGTGGGTTGCCATTTCCTTCTCCAGTGCATGAAAGTGAAAAGTGAAAGTGAAGACGCTCAGTCGTGTCTGACTCGTAGCAACCCCATGGACTGCAGCCTACCAGGCTCCTCCATCCATGGGATTTTCCAGGCAAGAGTACTGGAGTGGGGTGCCATTGACTTCTCTGATAATAATCTGTAGGTCCATTCATGTTACTGCAAATGGCATAATTTCATTCTTTTATATGGCTGAGTAATATTCCATTCTATATATTTACCACATCTTTATCCATTCATCTGTTGATGGACATTTAGGTTGCTTCCATGCCTTGGCTACTGTAAATAGTGCTGCTATGAACATTGGGATGCAGATTTACATATGTCTTGAAATGACTGCCACAATAGGTTTAGTTAACAACCACATGTCCTATGATTACAAAGAAAACAAAAGAAAAAAATTCTCCTTGTAATGAGAACTCTTAGGATCTCTTCTCTAGACAACTTTCCTATACATCATGCTACAGTGTTAACTATCAGCATTTGACACTGAAAACTTCCTTTAAAAATTTTTTCTATTTTCCTGACTTCTATGCCACACTGCTATTTCTTCTTTAATTCTTTTTATGGTTGCCTTTTCTGTCCTCTATGCTTTGTCTTTTTATTTATTTGTTTATAAAAAGATTCATCTTTTTTGATTGAAGTAGAGTTGACTTTCAATGGTTCATTCACCTCTGCTCTACAGTGAAGTGTTTTTAACAGTTTCTTTTTAAAAATTAATTGACATGGAGGTGCTGTGAGCTGAACCCAGGGCCTCGTGCATGCTGAGCATGTGTACTATCTCTGAGATATACTCCTTCTTCCCACATTTATTATACTTGATTTGGGCCTTTTAGTGAGATTTTGCCTGTGTCAACCATGCTTTGCCATTCACAATACATTTCTAAAATGTAATCTTTCAGTTGGTAAGGGAGAAGGCAATGGCAACCCACTCCAGTGTTCTTGCCTGGAGACTCCCAGGGACGGGGGAGCCTGGTGGGCTGCCATCTATAGGGTCGCACAGAGTCGGACATGACTGAAGTGACTTAGCAGCACTTAGCAGCTGTTTCCAGAATGTCATATTTTCTTGCTGCCTATCATTTTTGTAAACTATTTTCTTGCTTTGAATATTCTTTCCTATTCTTAAACTCTTTTCTTTAAATTCTGCCCTTCCTTCCTGTCATATAGCCTCCGGAAAGGCTACTCAAAAGTGTTAACTCTTGGCCTGGTTCCTCTCCTGTGTCCTGTCCTGCAGTTGCCCTTCTCACCCTGACGTGCAGTCACCTCATTCTTGCATGTGTCCTCATTAACTTGTCAACCCTGCAAGGTGAGGGACCTTGACTGATAAACCACCGTATGCCCAGAAGTTAGCAGAGTGCCTGCCTTTTCAGATGTATTTGGAGTCACACATTTAATATTTTAAAATGTGCAAGTCAAGAATCAGTGATAAAAAGAATCCTCTGCTTTCCTATAGAACTATTTTTTACTGTTTCCTATTTTCAGCAATTTTCTCTAGCCAATGCTAGTAAATGCTGTATTTGAAAATTGTTTCTAATGACATCTCTTTCAATCATGTGCTTAGTGCACTCAGGAGGCTGTCAGCAAGGTCTTCCCTCATAACTAAAGGTCCTTTTTCTTATATGGGACCACTCTTATTATTTTGATGTTGCTTTCTTTATTCAGTAATTTTTTTTTCTCTTCCTAATTTCCTTTTAATTTTATTTCTTTATCATCTTGTCATCACTGAGGCGTCCATTTTCCTAGTACTGTAGTTTTCATAGCGAAGAGAAATGACCTTCTCATTAGCGCTTCTCTGATGCCCAACACTAGAGTCACTTCTCCCAGTGGTTACGCTGATAGCCCTGGGCCAGTCATTATCAGGTACGAAGATGGTGAAGTTTTAGGTGCAAGACTATGATGGTAGTTTATCACTTAAAAAACTGATGAATGTTTTTAGGCAATTAAAAAAGTCTGTTAAGTTTCTGGAATCTTCTTGACACTTTTATAGTCATAATTATTTATCCAAAAGTTACTGCCATAAAAAAGCATTTTATCATAATTTACAAAATCATCTTAAATTCAGTTTTATTCTCTGTTTTTACAAAGAAAAAGTAATAAAATAGCTATAGAATCATAAAAGTATAAGAAGAAATGCAAATTGACAAAAAGAAAAGATCAAACTAAGGTGGAATGAAATCGCTGTTAATATTACTTGGATCAATATCATCTTTTCTTCTTTCGCTTCTACTCGAATGAACTTTGACGTTTAAAAAGATCAGAGAGTGAAAAAAAAAAAAAGTCAGTAAGAAAACCACAAGTGAATAATTATCTTTCAGAAATACATACTTTATGTAAAGATACTCTTCTTGGTTCTCATCATTTTTTTTCTCCCACTTGTGGTTTTCTGTACTGAGGTGGTGTCCATTGTAAAATCCATAGTTAACAAGTAGATTTCCACTAATGTCCGATTACTGCCAATATCTGTTTTATTAAAGCCAATGCAAATTCTCTCTAATTTCAGTGTTTTTTTTCATTCCATTTCTCCCTGGTAAATAGGAGTTGAGTCTGTACCCAGAATGCCTGACATGAACACATTACTATCTGCTGCCTTATCTGTTTTACTGCCTTGGAGAGCTTTATCAAAATGATAACATTTACTCATAAACACTTGAACAGATTGAAAACCTCCCTGTTCTCCTTACATGACAAATATGAAAATAATAGATGGACATATGTTGAATTATTCATGGAAGACACTGAGCCTTATAAACCATATTGACGAGTATAACTCAATATTTTTCTATTGGAAGACTGTTTATAATATTAAGAGCAACAGATAAGAATAAAACATAATTTAAGAGACTGCAGCCATGTTTATTTCCAGTGAAGTACAGACTCATTTTGGCCCCGTGGTAACAGTGTGAGAAAGGCAGGGAGGGGTAGAGTGGTGTTTTCCACACACGTTATTTTCCAGATTGATTTATGAAATCAGTTCGGTTTGTCGTGGTCATCCCTCTTTTGTGACATCAAAGAAAGTGGAATGGAATAGAGTAAAAAGGACAGAATACACAAGTCAGATTGTATAATGTATGGTAGAAGTTAATATTTTGTGACATTTAATTTAAAATTAAATGTAAAGCATGTTTCTCACCACTGTTGTTGTCCCTTAAAAGAGTAATATCAAACTTTCTCTTGATTCCGTGAGGTTTTATTTTAAGTTGAACTTTATAACTTGAGATTATAATCTGAGTACCAACTGAGTATTCATATGTGTAGGCTTTGCTCTAATGGCCTCTATATTGAAATCTGTTGTTCTGAAGGGTTCTGATTTCATCATCATCAAACTCCCTGTATTAATTTCCTGAAAATGTTTTCTTTAACTATGTACATTCCTTTTCAAAAATGTATCTTCATCATCATTGAAACTTTGTTTTGAATGCTCTAACATGATTATTGTTTGAGATTCAGATTTTGGACCCAAGTATAGTAGTAGGAGAAGGCAATGGCACCCCATGACAGTGTTCTTGCCTGGAGAATCCCAGGGACGGGGAGCCTGGTGGGCTGCTGTCTATGGGGTCGCACAGAGTTGGACACAACTGAAGCGACTTAGCAGCAGCACAGTAGTAAAACTGAAAATGTGACTGAACACAAAGAGCCATTTGCATAACACTGTACCAGGTCCTTTCTTTCTGTAATTCTCCTGTGGATGTAAATTTGCAGTCTTCACAGATAACTGTGATATTAGTCTATTGTTCCTTAAAGTGATATATGAACAGATTACTTATAATGACATTTAATACTCAAAACCATGATACAAACCAGGAATAATTAGCAAATTTGCATTAATTTTTTTTACCCACTTTCGCTTCTATCTGTCGACTTCTCTAAGCAGCCAGAGTACTGAGAGTTTGCATAGTATCTTCTTTTTTTTTCCCACAGGTTAGACAATAATTTATTGAGAAGCCTCCTTTCCCCACCTTCACAGACTCTAGGTCACTTTTTCTGCTTGTAGATCTTTTGTGCTAACCCCAGGAAGATGGCTAGGGGCAGGGGCACACCATACTGCTTGATGAGACCCATAATGTGGTTGTAACTGTCTTCCTCGTATTGCATGTACACAGCCAACAGATTCCTCTCCTCGTAGAGCGCCTTCACTCGGGACACCTTCTCAGCCTCCTTCTGCCCATAGTTCTCCTGCAGGATTGGTGCTGTTCTGGAGAGGCCCGCTGCAGACACTGAACCACCAGCCATCTGCACTTGTTGTCCTGGATGTCTGTGCCGATCTTACCCGTCACGCTGGGGTCCCCAAAGAGATCGAGGTAATCATCCTCATCTGAAAGAACTGAAAGAACTCTCTCATCTCCAGCAGGATCTTCTTGGCATGGGCATTCTCCCCATCAATGCCCGCCATATACATGGCAGCAGCTACAGGAAGGTAAAAGGAGTAGAAAGCTGTCTTGTACTTGACAATAGACTTATACCTCTTTTCAGTGAATCTGCCAGGATCCACGTTGCCCTGGGGAGCTGTGATGAGGTCCAAGGTCTGTCCGATCTCAGTTTGATAAGAACTCTGCAGGAAGAGCTCGATCAGGTCCAGGTAATAGGGCTGCTCCCGACAGTACAGCTTCAACAGGTGGTAGATGGATGATTCCAGAAGGAAAGCATCATTGATGGCATCCAAACCTATGCCTGGCTTCTGATACCAGCAGGCCTGCCCCCGCCGGGTGAGGGATGAGTCCATAATGTCATCTGACACCAGGAAGAAGGCTTGGAGCAGTTCCACACACCAGGCCACAGTCAGGGCCCGCTGGAGACTGTCAGGATCTTGTTTCCTGGGCTCCATAAGCTCCCGGAATGTTATCACGACTGTCAAACCCCGATTGTACTTGCCTCCGATGGCATTGTACTCCAGGACCTCCTTGAGTTGGGTAATGGTATCTCCTATCTCTGGGTGCCCAATGTCCTCAGTCAGCACCTTGACAATCTGGGAGAAGTGCTGGATGAAATCCTGCCTTTCTTGGGCATAAGCGTCCAATTTCTGGTCTCCATTCATTCTGAGGGAGGAGTAAAATGCTCTGTTCCTGGATGCGGGTTGCTGCATAGTATCTTCTTTAACCATCAACTTTCAAAATAATGAGAGAGTGTTCTCTAGTATGGAAAATTGTGCAAGAGTGAAGACTGTATTAGGACTCAAATATAAAATGGTTATACTTTTTCTGAAATAAAATATATTTTATACTCAGATATAAGTTTTTACTCAGATGTAAGTTTTATTTATCTTATATAATTTATAAGATATAAATTAAACTTTTCCAGTAGAGACTAGGCTCCTTCACTTACAAACTGTCCTGTGCATTCAAATACTCCAGTACCTAGAACTGTGGCTGGCTGATAGTGTGTTAAGGAGATGCTGACTCATTGGAAAAGACTCTGATGCTGGGAAAGCTGGAGGGCAGGAAGAGAAGGGGGACAATAGGATGAGATGGTTAAATAGCATCACCAACTCAATGGTCATGAGTTTGAGCAAATTCCAGGAGATAATGAAGGACAGGGAAGCTAGCATGCTGTCATGGGGTTGCAAAGAGTTGGACATGACATATGACTGAACAAGAACAACAAATGCTTGTGAATGATGAAATAGAATTTGCATTAGTTAAGCATGAATGTAGATGCGGGTTGTGTGCTGCTGAATACTTGGGGAATTATCTGTTGAGTATGTCATTTTTTCTGATACTTGGTTAGTAAGTGTCTTATTTTAATAAAGTATATATAAAGAGAATTTTCTGACAAGAAATATGAAAATATTTAACCAAGTTACAATTACTACAGACTATGATTATCAATAACTTTCATGTTAGTGCTACAGATACAAATTAGGTTCTAAAATGCTTTACTTCCTTGGGCATAAAAGGCATCCCAGAGGGAATTTTTGCCATTTAAGAGAAAAGGATTTTGTAAAATAGTTAAATTTAAAATACTTAAACATCCAAGTTATACAAAATTTAAAATAGTTACATAGGGAGTCATATGATGAATAATTTGTTTTCAGAAACAAAAACACTTGATAAAGTTAATAATTATATGTATCATGTAGCTTGAAATGTTGTTGCCAATATTGTCAATAGTAAATCAACACAGGCGTTATATTTTGCAACAGTAATAGCTTACTTGGCACCTCTATTTATAAAAAGAAGAGTCACTTTTGGTGAAATTATGTGTTTTGAAGACATATTACAAATATTCCCTTTCAGCTACCTGACATATTTGTTGTCTTGTATAAAGCTTATTTTAAAATGGTATTTTACTTCAAACAGCAGAATAAATGAGCTTCAGGCAATTTCATACCTATTTTGTAAAGCTGTGTAAAGAAGCATACTATGTTTTTATAAGTAAATTATTATCATACGTACTTTCCACTGTTCTTCACCAATAGGGTCTCACCCGCTTCTCTCTTCAGATTATTAAATGTCTCTAAACTCTCTTAAAGAAGGCTTTGACAGTCTGTCTAAACCATTTTTTTTTAATCACATTGCTTGAGGAAACTACTCTATTTTGACTAGAATATGAAGTGTCTGTAGCACATTAAGAAAAAAGGGGAAAAGGCAGTTCATTAAAAACTGTGAAATCTTTGAAAAGATAGTTAAATAATTTCATGCTACATTGTATTATTTAAATTGCTCTAAAGTGTTTATCATTGATGTTGGTGATTCTAGATAAATATACAATACAGAGTTAACACAGATAAACCAATGTTTCCCAAAAAGTAAATTGCCACTGGTGAAACAAAGCATTATTTTAGATAATACAAACACCAACATTGTCTAACTGTAACACATTTATAGTAACATGTATAATAGCTCGTCCACAAAAATAATCTCCAATGAACCACTCGTTTCTGTCTTCAAGCAAATTTTAGTTACCTGCCCCATTGAATCTAGGTGAGTTGCTCTAACCCACAGGATGTGGCAGAAATGATGCTGTGCCATTTTCAGACCCAATCTTTAAGAAGACCCCACCCTTTTGACTTGTGATTTAGGAAGGTCTGAGCCACCAATTAAGAAGTCTGGTTTCTCTGCTAGAGAGACTATGTGAGAAGACCATGTAGAAAAGCCATGTGGAGGGAAGAAGACCTGGAATCACATGCAGGAAGAGAGAGAAGTCCAGCCACCCCAGTGTCCCAGCTGACCCCAGAGTTCCTTCTGTCTCTGGAAAGACACTGTCACATGACTGAAGACATCCTGGAGGCTCCAAGCTCAGCACCATCTGCATCTAAGTGCAGCAATGAAACTGCAGACCCGGACCGTGAGCACTGAGAAACCACTCAGCTGAATTTGAGGCAACTCTTCAATCATGAGAAGTAGTAAAATTGTGTTTTTTTAAGGGATACTGAGTTTTGGGGTGGTTTATTACACTGCAGCTGACAAGCAAAATAGAAATTGATATCAGAAGTAGGTACTGCCATAACCAAAAAATGTGGAATTGGTTTCATTATTACATAGAAGGTAGAGGATGGAAGGGCCTGTCCTTGGTATTTTTGTTGGTTTCTGTTTCACATTTTATTGTTGGTTATCCCACTGTGGGCAAATAATTTAAAAGAAAAATTTTAAGGCATAAAGACAAAGTGAGTAATAGAAATGTAATATTACCGGTAGCAAACAATATATGTCATCAAAGAGTTATGAAGAGTAAATAAGTAACTTAGCGTTTCAAAAACATAACCTATAAAAACCTCTAGATCAGATCAGATCAGATCAGATCAGTCGCTCAGTCGTGTCCGACTCTTTGCGACCCCATGAACTGCAGCACGCCAGGCCTCCCTGTCCATCACCAACTCCCAGAGGTCACTCAGACTCACATCCATCGAGTCAGTGATGCCATCCAGCCATCTCATCCTCTGTCGTCCCCTTCTCCTGCCCCCAATCCCTCCCAGCATCAGAGTCTTCTCCAATGAGTCAACTCTTTGCATGTCATTAAATTGTATAAAATGTTGATTATACCAAACTAAAAAACTTTTACACAGCAAAGGAAATTATTAACAAAATGAAATGGCAACATAATATTAATGGTAGAAAATATTTGCAAATTGTATACCTGATGAGGGGTTAATATCCAAAATATACAAAGAACTTATATAACTCAATAGCAAAGAAAAAAATCCAATTAAAACTGGACAGAGGAAAAAAATATGGACAGAGGATCTGAAGAAGACATACAATGGCTTATAAGTACATGAAAAGATACTCAGTATCACTAATCATCAGGGAAATGCAAATCAAAAGCAAAGAGGTTTTACCTTATACCTGTTAAAATGGCTTTTATCAAAAAGACAAGAAATAACAAGTTTTAATGACCATGTAGAGAAAAAGAAACTCTTGTCCAATGTTGGTGGGAGTATAAATCGGCTCAGCCACTAAGGAAAAGATTTCAGAGATTCTTCAGAAAATTAGAAACTACCCTGCTGCTGCTGCTAAGTGGCTTCAGTCATGTCCGACTCTGTGCCACCCCAGAGACAACAGCCCACCAGGCTCCCCCGTCCCTGGGATTCTCCAGGCAAGAACACTGGAGTGGGTTGCCATTTCCTTCTTCAATGCATGAAAGTGAAAAGTGAAAGTGAGGTCGCTCAGTCGTGTCCGACTCCTAGTGACCCCATGGACTGCAGCCTACCAGGCTCCACCATTCATGGGATTTGCCAGGCAAGAGTACTGGAGTGGGTTGTCATTGCCTTCTCCAAAAACTACCCTATGATCCAGCAATTCCACTTTGATATTTACCTGAAGAAAACAAAAGCACTAATTTGAAAAGATATATGCACATAGAAACAACCTGCTGCGGCTGCTGCTGCTAAGTCACTTCAGTCGTCTCCGACTCTGTGTGACCCCATAGACGGCAGCCCACCAGGCTCCCCCGTCCCTGAGATTCTCCAGGCAAGAACACTGGAGTGGGTTGCCATTTCCTTCTCCAATGCATGAAAGTGAAAAGTGAAAGTGAAGTCGCTCAGTCGTGTTCGACTCTTTGCGACCCCATGGACTGCAGCCTACCAGGCTCCTCCATCCATGGGATTTTCCATGCAAGACTACTGGAGTGGGTTTAGGAACAACCTAAGTGTCCATCAATAGATGAATGGATAAGAAGATGTGGCATATATACACAATGGAATACTATTTAGCCATAAAAAATTAAATTTTGCCATTTGTGACAACATGGATGGAACTTGAGAGCATTACGCTGAGTGAAGTAAGTCAGACAGAGACAAATACTATATGATCTCATTTATACTTAGAATTATATTATAAATATAATTCTAAATATTATAATTATAATAGATATAATTATAATATAAATATAATATATTTATAAGTATAAATATATTATAAATAAATAAATGTAAATATAACATATTATAATTATATTATAATATTATCAGAGATCAGATCAGATCAGTCACTCAGTCGTGTCCGACTCTTTGCGACCCCAGGAACCGCAGCACGCCAGGCCTCCCTGTCAATCACCAGCTCCCAGAGGTCACTCAGACTCACATCCATCGAGTCAGTGATGCCATCCAGCCATCTCATCCTCTGTCGTCCCCTTCTCCTCCTGCCCTCAATCCCTCCCAGCATCAGAGTCTTCTCCAATGAGTCAACTCTTCGCATGAGGTGGCCAAAATACTGGAGTTTCAGCTTCAGCATCATTCCTTCCAAAGATATTCCAGGATTGATCTCCTTCAGAATGGACTGGTTGGATCTTCTGGCAGTCCAAGGGACTCTCAAGAGTCTTCTCCAACACCACAGTTCAAAAGCATCAATTCTTCGGCGTTCAGCCTTCCTCACAGTCCAGCTCTCACATCCATACATGACCACAGGAAAGACCATAGCCTTGACTAGGCGAACCTTTGTTGGCAAAGTAATGTCTCTGCTTTTGAATATGCTATCTAGGTTGGTCATAACTTTCCTTCCAAGGAGTAAGCGTCTTTTAATTTCATGGCTGCAGTCACCATCTGCAGTGATTTTGGAGCCCAGAAAAACAAAGTCTGACACTGTTTCCACTGTTTCCCCATCTATTTCCCATGTAGTGATGGGACCAGATGCCATGATCTTCGTTTTCTGAATGTTGAGCTTTAAGCCAACCTTTTCACTCTCCACTTTCACTTTCATCAAGAGGCTTTTTAGGCCCTCTTCACTT
This sequence comes from Tragelaphus eurycerus, assembly GCA_935064755.1. Taxonomy (NCBI): domain Eukaryota; kingdom Metazoa; phylum Chordata; class Mammalia; order Artiodactyla; family Bovidae; genus Tragelaphus; species Tragelaphus eurycerus. The sequence goes on from CAKXYN010000023.1 coordinate 25,477,125, forward strand.
TCTGCCATAAGAGTGGTGTCATCTGCATATCTGAGGTTATTGATATTTCTCCCGGCAATCTTGATTCCAGCTTGTGTTTCCTCCAGTCCAGCATTTCTCATGATGTACTCTGCATATAAGTGAAATAAACATGGTGACAATATACAGCCTTGACGTACTCCTTTTCCTATCTGGAACCAGTCTGTTGTTCCATGACCAGTTCTAACTGTTGCTTCCTGACCTGCATACAGATTTCTCAAGAGGCAGGTCAGGTGGTCTGGTATTCCCATCTCTTTCAGAATTTTCCATAGTTTATTGTGATCTACACAGTCAAAGGCTTTGGCATAGTCAATAAAGCAGAAATAGATGTTTTTCTGGAACTCTCTTGCTTTTTCCATGATCCAGCGGATGTTGGCAATTTGATCTCTGGTTCCTCTGCCTTTTCTAAAAGCAGCTTGAACATCAGGAAGTTCACGGTTCACATATTGCTGAAGCCTGGCTTGGAGAATTTTGAGCATTACTTTACTAGCGTGTGAGATGAGTGCAATTGTTCGGTAGTTTGAGCACTCCTTGGCATTGCCTTCTTTGGGATTGGGATGAAAACTGACCTTTTCCAGTCCTGTGGCCACTGCTGAGTTTTCCAAATTTGCTGGCATATTGAGTGCAGTACTTTCACAGCATCATCATTCAGGACTTGGAATAGTTCCACTGGAATTCCATCACCTCCACTAGCTTTGTTCGTAGTGATGCTTTCTAAGGCCCATTTGACTTCACATTCCAAGATGTCTGGCTCTAGGTCAGTGATCACATCATCATGATTGTCTAGGTCTTGAAGCTCTTTTTTGTACAGTTCTTCTGTGTATTCTTGCCACCTCTTCTTAATATCTTCTGCTTCTGTTAGGTCCACACCATCTCTGTCCTTTATCGTGCCCATCTTTGCATGAAATGTTCCTTTGGTATCTCTGATTTTCTTGAAGAGATCCCTAGTCTTTCCCATTCTGTTGTTTTCCTCTATTTCTTTGCATTGATCACTGAAGAAGGCTTTCTTATCTCTTCTTGCTATTCTTTGGAACTCTGCATTTATATGTTTATATCTTTCCTTTTCTCCTTTGCTTTTCACTTCTCTTCTTTTCACAGCTATTTGTAAGGCCTCCCCAGACAGCCATTTTGCTTTTTTGCATTTCTTTTCCATGGGGATGGTCTTGATCCCTGTCTCCTGTACAATGTCATGAACCTCATTGCATAGTTCATCAGGCACTCTGTCTATCAGATCTAGGCCCTTAAATCTATTTCTCACTTCCACTGTATAATCATAAGGGATTTGATTTAGGTCATACCTGAATGGTCTAGTAGTTTTCCCTACTTTCTTCAATTTCAGTCTGAATTTGGCAATAAGGAGTTCATGGTCCGAGCCACAGTCAGCTCCTGGTCTTGTTTTGGCTGACTGTATAGAGCTTCTCCATCTTTGGCTGCAAAGAATATAATCGATCTGATTTCGGTGTTGACCATCTGGTGATGTCCATGTATAGAGTCTTCTCTTGTGTTGTTGGAAGAGGGTATTTGCTATGACCAGTGCATTTTCTTGGCAAAACTCTATTAGTCTTTGCCCTGCTTCATATATTATAATAGAATTTTAATATAATTAGAATTATATTCTAGAATTTAGAAAGCAAACAAAAACATCATCAGATCAGATCAGTCGCTCAGTCGTGTCCGACTCTTTGCGACCCCATGAACCGCAGCACGCCAGGCCTCCCTGTCCATCACCAACTCCCGGAGGTCACTCAGACTCACATTCATCGAGTCAGTGATGCCATCCAGCCATCTCATCCTCTGTTGTCCCCTTCTCCTCTTGACCCTAATCCCTCCCAGCATCAGAGTCTTCTCCAATGAGTCAACTCTTCGCATGAGGTGGCCAAAATACTGGGGTTTCAGCTTTAGCATCATTCCTTCCAAAGAAATCCCAGGGTTGATCTCCTTCAGAATGGACTGGTTGGATCTCCTTGCAGTCCAAGGGACTCTCAAGAGTCTTCCCCAACACCACAGTTCAAAAGCATCAATTCTTTGGCACTCAGCCTTCTTCACAGTCCAACTCTCACATCCATACATGACCACAGGAAAGACCATAGCCTTGACTAGGCGAACCTTTGTTGGCAAAGTGATGTCTCTGCTTTTGAATATGCTATCTAGGTTGATCATAACTTTCCTTCCAAGGAGTAAGCATCTTGTAATTTCATGGCTGCAGTCACCATCTGCAGTGATTTTGGAGCCCAGAAAAATAAAGTCTGACACTGTTTCCACTGTTTCTCCATGTATTTCCCATGTAGTGATGGGACCAGATGCCATGATCTTCGTTTTCTGAATGTTGAGCTTTAAGCCGTTTTCACTTTCCACTTTCACTTTCATCAAGAGGCTTTTTCGTTCCTCTTCACTTTCTGCCATAAGGGTGGTGTCATCTGCATATCTGAGGTTATTGATATTTCTCCCAGCAATCTTGATTCCAACTTGTAGAATGGTAGTTACCAGAAGTAGGGGGTAAAAGGTGAGTAAAATGGATGAAAGGAGTCAAAATGATAGCCCTCAGAGAGAAAGTCAGTCATAGAGATGTAATTTGCAGCATGGTGACTATAGTTAATAACATTGTATTGCATATTTGAAAGTTACTAAGAGAGTAGATTTTAAAAGACTTCACCACAAGGAAAATAATTTTTTTTTAATTTTATAACTACGTATGGTGACAGATGTTAACTAGTCTAATTGTGGTGATCACTTCACCATATATAGACATATTGAGTCATTATGTTGTACACTTGAAACTAATATAATGGTATATGTCAATTTTATCTCAGTAAAATGTTTTATATAAAATGTATAGAAATAAATTTTTTTGTGAACTGGCAGTAAAATTTATTCTATTCCATTCTGAATCATACATTTAGAGAAGGAAATTAAACTAATCAAATTCAGCATAATTTTGAAGTACCCCCAAAATAGCAAGGGGAAATCTATCAAAATATTCAAAATTAAGTGTAAAGATATTCAAGTGGGTCTCAAAAATTAATGTCTATTGTGACAGGGGACAAGTGCAAAAGCTTTGGAATATTTGTATTTAGTGTTATATTTAAACACAAGGGCTGGAGATACTGAAGTTTTGGCAGGTTCTTTAGGAAATTTGCCATTAAGAGATGATGAAAATCATGTTTGGTTTTCATCCAACCAAATACAATATTGATAAAGTGCTTTCAGCAAAAAATAAAGTTTATATTAATATTGTAGATATGGAGGAAACCCAAGAAATGCTTACTTTCTTAAAGTGTGGCCATGTACAATTCATTAACAACTGTTTTGCAAATACGAGTGAATAAAGAATTCCATAAGGACTTTTTTTCATTCAACCATTGAAAATAATTTTGAAATGATTAGAGATTTCTAAAATAATTTGACAACCCCATTTCAACTAGAAACTTAGACTAAAGGTGATATATTGAGTTAAGCACTGACACTAAAGATAGATGTGGTCTTAGGCTAAGAAAACTTGTTTCAGGCATTTAAGTTGCTACAACAGAAGCAAATTGTATTCTTTATTGAACACGTAAAGAATTTTTTGCACTATTATTTGTGCACAGGGCTTCCCAGGTGGCTCAGTGGTAAAGAATCTGTCTGCCAATGCAGGAGACCGGGGTTCAATCCCTGCGTTGGGAAGAGCCCCTGAAGGAGGAAATGGCAACCCACTCCAACATTCTTGCCTGGTAAATTCCATCAGGATTTCCCACTGAGCTGCTGAGGAAGGCTTGAAGAGGTAGAAAATGTTTACAAGTGACTACTTTTTCAGACAGTAGGCTCTGGAGCAGCTCCATGAACCCCACCATAGAGCCACCAGAACTTACACAGGACTGGGGAAACAGACTCTTGCAGGGCACAGAGAGAACCTTTGTGCGTACCAGGACCCAGGAGAAAGGAGCAGTGACTCCACAAGAGACTGACACAGACTTGCCCGTGAGTGTCCAGGAGTCTCTCTCTGGTAGAGTCGTGGGTTGGCTGGGGCCTGTTGCAGGGTTGGGGGCACTGAGTGAAGCAGTACATGCATGGGACCTTTCGATGGAGGTCGCCATTATCTTCTTTACCTCCACCATAGTTTCAGTTCAGTCACTCAGTCATGTCTGACTCTTTGCAACCCCATGGACTGCAGCACACCAGGCCTCCCTGTCCATCACCAACTTCCAGAATTTACTCAACCTTACGTCCATTGAGTTGGTGATGCCATCCAACCATCTCACCCTCTGTCATCCCCTTTTCCTCCCACCTTCAATCTTTTCCAGCATCAGGGTCTTTTCCAATGAGTTGGTTCTTTGCATCAGGTAGCCAAAGTATTGGAGTTTCAGCTTCAGCATCAGTCATTCCAATGAATATTCAGGACTGATTTCCTTTAGGATAGATTGGTTGGCTCTCCTTTCAGTTCAAGGGATGGTTGGATGGAATCACTGACTTAATAGATTTGTGTTTGAGTAAAGTCCGGGTGTTGGTGATGGACAGGGAGGCCTGGTGTGCTGCAGTCCATGGGGCTGCAAAGAGTCAGACATGACTGAGTGACTGAACTGAACTGACTCTTTCAGACTGAGTCATTCACTCTTCTCAGTAGATGGAAACTCATCTGGAAAATGCAGGTACAAGCTGAATTACAGGAATATTAAGAGGGTGGATGGAGCAAGAACCATAGAGGAGATATGCATGACCTTCCTTGTGTGTAAGAGGAGACTGCCCAGGGGACAGACAACAGGAAAAAAGCACAAATGAAGAACTCTTGGCAGTAATCCAAGTAACAAACTAGACCAAAAGAAAGAGAACATCAATGCCTCTGGACAGAACAAGGAGCAGCAGGTAGGTGCTTGAAGTCAATCAGTGCTTCCAGGCTGCATTAGGAAAATCAGGTGTTATAAAAAGGGCCAGGGACTGAGTAGATAGATTTGAGAGAGACGTTAAGCAGAAATGTGTAATATAAACTCTAAAGAGTGAAGCACATTGCAATTAAGTATTGAGAAACATATTTGATTTGTACTTAAAGTTTTTGGTTTTTGTTTTGTTTTGATTGCTTGCTCTGATAGGGCACATAAAGTTGTTTATAGATAACAAGTAGAAAATACAGCTATTGGTGCTTTTAAATTAATAAAGACACTTTTATGAAATCAAAAACAACTAACAAAATTGTTGGCCATACAAAATAAATCACAAACCAGTTGCAGGAAACAGCACTTACTTTAATGGTTCCATCAATTACATGAGGTGATCCTAACACACAGTTTGGCTAGCCAAGCTGTTAGAAAATAAAATTCAGCTGAGTAAATTTGAAGATCCAACTGGCTTTATTGAGTGATTCACGAATCCTGCAGCATCTATGCAGCAATACAAGGATGCTCCAAGGGATTGTATAGAATGGAAGACTTTTATAGGCAGAAGGACGGTGGTGCATGGAAGCTATTGGCAAAAGAAAAGATTGTTTTAGGCCAGCTCACCTTCTTTGAAGGGAGGGGTGAGCCTCTATAAGCACACAGATGTCTCTGCTTTCTTTGGGGCTGATTGAGACCATCCATGTAACAGATCACCTCATTTGTACTGAGCAGAAAATTCCACACTGGCCAATTAAGATTACATTACTGTGGAAGGTTGAAACTACAGAGAGGTAAGGTATTAAATCTAAGTTCAGTCTCAACGGCTTTAGCACAAGTGATATCTTCTTAGGCCTGCGGTTTTCTTCTTAATCAGTCTTAGATCAGATCAGTCGCTCAGTTGTGTCCGACTCTTTGCGACCCCATGAACCGCAGCACGCCAGGCCTCCCTGTCCATCACCAACTCCCGGAGGTCACTCAGACTCACATCCATCGAGTCAGTGATGCCATCCAGCCATCTCATCCTCTGTCGTCCTCTTCTCCTCCTGCCCCCAATCCCTCCCAGCATCAGAGTCTTCTCCAATGAGTCAACTCTTCGCATGAGGTGGCCAAAATACTGGAGTTTCAGCTTTAGCATCATTCCTTCTAAAGAAATTCCAGGATTGATCTCCTTCAGAATGGACCGGTTGGATCTCCTTGCAGTCCAAGGGACTCTCAAGAGTCTTCTCCAACACCACAGTTCAAAAGCATCAATTCTTCGGCTCTCAGCCTTCTTCACAGTCCAGCTCTCACATCCATACATGACTTCAGGGAAGACCATAACCTTCACTAGGCGAACCTTTGTTGGCAAAGTAAAGTCTCTGCTTTTGAATATGCTATCTAGGTTGGTCATAACTTTCCTTCCAAGGAGTAAGCGTCTTTTAATTTCATGGCTGCAGTCACCATCTGCAGTGATCTTGGAGCCCAGAAAAATAAAGTCTGACACTGTTTCCACTGTTTCTCCATCTATTTCCCATGTAGTGATGGGAACAGATGCCATGATCTTCGTTTTCTAAATGTGGAGCTTTAAGCCAACCTTTTCACTCTCCACTTTCACTTTCATCAAGAGGCTTTTTAGTTCCTCTTCACTTTCTGCCATAAGGGTGGTGTCATCTGCATATCTGAGGTTATTGATATTCCTCCCAGCAATCTTGATTCCAGCTTGTGTTTCTTCCAGTCCAGCATTTCTCATGATGTACTCTGCATATAAGTTAAATAAACAGGGTGACAATATACAGCCTTGACGTACTCCTTTTCCTATTTGGAACCAGTCTGTTGTTCCATGACCAGTTCTAAGTGTTGCTTCCTGACCTGCATACAGATTTCTCAAGAGGCAGATCAGGTGGTCTGGTATTCCCATCTCTTTCAGAATTTTCCACAGTTTGTTGTGATCCACACAGTCAAAGGCTTTGGCATAGTCAATAAAGCAGAAATAGATGTTTTTCTGGAACTCTCTTGCTTTTTCCATGATCCAGCGGATGTTGGCAATTTGATCTCTGGTTCCTCTGCCTTTTCTAAAACCAGCTTGAACATCAGGAACTTGACGGTTCACATATTGCTGAAGCCTGGCTTGGAGAATTTTGAGCATTACTTTACTAGTGTGTGAGATGAGTGCAATTGTGTGGTAGTTTGAGCATTCTTTGGCATTGCCTTTCTTTGGGATTGGGATGAAAACTGACCTTTTCCAGTCCTGTGGCCACTGCTGAGTTTTCCAAATTTGCTGGCATATTGAGTGCAGTACTTTCACAGCATCATCTTTCAGGATTTGGAATAGCTCCACTGGAATTCCATCACCTCCACTAGCTTTGTTCGCAGTGATGCTTTCTAAGGCCCACTTGACTTCACATTCCAGGATGTCTGGCTCTAGGTCAGTGATCACACCATCATGATTATCTGGGTCGTGAAGCTTAAATAAACTTTGATAAATACTTCCATGTAGGCACTGTGTGACTCAAAGGCTTACCAAACAAAGAGAAAATAGCATATCCAAATTAAGAATTTAAGGTTTGGGGGTAATTGCAGTTTCCAAAATAATGATTAGCAACAGTATACTCCCTGGCAATAACTGTTGGTAAGAAAACCCTGTCTATTGCTGGTGGTCACAGTTCGAGTGGTCACCTAAAAGGGAGGAAGGACAAAGTGGAGGGAATTATTCTATTAATAGTTTCCTTTCTTCTATTAATGAAGTGAAATTTAATAGCTGTTAGGTGGTGCTAGTGGTAAAGAACGCACCTGTCAATGCAGAAGGCATAAGAGATGCGGGGTTCGATCCCTGCATCTGGAAGATACCCGGGAAGAGGGAATAACGACCCACTCTGTTATTCTTGCTTGGAGAATTCCATGGACAGAGGAGCCTAGCGGGCTATAGTCCATGAGGTTGAGACTGATCGACTAACACTTTCACTTTCATTGTAATCTGACTCACTTTGAAGTGTCCCAAACAAAGGAAATAATGTTTGAGGTATCACAAAAGAGTACATCTCAATTCAAGACAAGAAGTAAATACCATTAGTGTGTGAGTTCTAAAGATGCTGATGGCTGAGGCTGAAACTCCAATATTTTGGCCACCTCATGCGCAGAGTTGACTCATTGGAAAAGACCCTGATGCTGGGAGGGATTAGGGGCAGGAGGAGAAGGGGACAACAGAGGATGAGATGGCTGGATGACATCACCAACTCGATGCACATGAGTTTGGGTGAACTCCGGGAGTTGGTGATAGACAGGGAGGCCTGGCATGCTGTGATTCATGGGGTTGCAAAGAGTCAGACACAACTGAGTGACTGAACTGAACTGATGTGAGTTCTATACATGTGAAGAAGAACTCTTGATCTTAGAGGAATGTAATCGCTTTTATATATTCCTTTGTATTAGCACAACACATTTACTCTTTCCATGAGCAATTACTGCCAACTTTATTAGGAACTGAAAATACAAGGTGAAGAAATTCTCTGTTTTCTGGGCTAACCAGTCGCTGTGTTTTCAAATCTTTCTTATGTAGTATGGATTCCAGTCTCTGCATCATCTGCTTGTCCTGCTCTGGTCATATTCCATTTTCTTATCAGTCAACTTGAAATATAGCCAGCAGATTGAATTTTTAACCCTTCAGCCATTGACTGAGATAAATTGCAAACACTAACAGGCTCAGTTCCCCAGGTCAAAGAACTATTATGTCTGCTAACGAAATTATATCATACATTAAATTTTGAGGTTGACATACCTACTTTGGCTTCACATTGACCTGCTTTTGAGCTTGTCATTTAAAAAAATAAATTGTCAGTAAAATTTCCCCTTCTGCTTAATCAAGTGATCTTTTAAAATTTTAAGGAAAAAAAAAAAAAAAAAAACATTCTAACAAGAGGCCCTAACATTTATGCTTCTTAAGTTTCGTGCTTGTAACTCATTGAGCACGCCAGTATTTTATGAGTAGTTCATTGGTCCTCTGATGTGGGGCCTGTAGCAGCTGAAGCATTGGAGAGTTAACCAGCTTGGCTTATTTATTCAATTCAGTGACAAAATCCAGTTGTAAAAAGGACATGGGAGAACGCTGCTCTATGCAATTCTTGATTGTTCTGCCTGGAATCCTCAGTGACTAACATATTGCATTCACCAGCACTTCCTGGGATAATATTGTTTAGTTAAATATGATTTCAGCTAAGGGGACTATAATACAATCCACAGTTCCCCAGGCTGTGAGTGATGTATAGAAGGGGAGCAGACTCTGCCACCCCAAAATAAGCCATTTTGGCATGCTGATTTTTTTTTAAATGTATTATTTATTTTTGGCTGCACTGGGTCTTCATTGCTGCACAGAGGCTTTCTCTAGTTTCAGGGGCTACTCTCTGTTGTAATGCATGGGTTTCTCATTGCAATGGCTTCGCCTGTTGCAGAGCACAGGCTCTAGGGTGCATGGGCTTTGGTAGTTGCAACTATTTTCAATTTTTATTTTTATTGCTCAGTAGTTGCAACTATTGCAGCTATTTTCAATTTTTATTTTTAAAAATTTTATTGGATTATAGTTGATTAACTTTTAGCTGTACAGCAAAGTGATTAAGTTATACATATACTCATTCTTTTTCAGATTCTTTACTCATATAGGTTATTTCAGAACATTGAGTTCCTTGTGCTATACAGTAGGTCCTTGTTAGTTACCTATCTTATATATAATAGAATATATACGTTCATCCTAAGCTCCTGATTTATTCTTCCCACCACCACCCACCCTTTGGTACCATAAGTTTGCTTTTCATATCTGTAAGTCTGTTTCTGTTTTATGAATAAGTTCATTTGTATCTTTTTTAAAAATTAGATTCCACATATAAGTGATATTATATGATATTTATCTTTCTCTGTGTGACTTCACTTAGTATGAGAATCTCTAGGTCCATCTATGTTGCTGCAAATGTTATTATTTAGCTTTTTTTATTGCTGATTAGTATTCATTCCATTGATTAATTTTATTTCTTTTGTTGAAGTATAGTTGATTTACAATGTTGTGCCAATCTCTGTTGTATAGCAAAGTGACTGTTATAAACATATCAGATCAGATCAGATCAGATCAGTCGCTCAGTCGTGTCCGACTCTTTGCGACCCCATGAATTGCAGCACACCAGGTCTCCCTGTCCATCACCAACTCCCGGAGGTCACTCAGATTCACACCCACCAAGTCAGTGATGCCATCCAGCCATCTCATCCTCTGTCGTCCTCTTCTCCTCCTGCCCCCAATCCCTCCCAGCATCAGAGTCTTCTCCAATGAGTCAACTCTTCGCATGAGGTGGCCAAAATACTGGAGTTTCAGCTTCAGCATCATTCCTTCCAAAGAAATCCCAGGGTTGATCTCCTTCAGAATGGACTGGTTGCATCTCCTTGCAGTCCAAGGAACTCTCAAGAGTCTTCTCCAACACCACAGTTCAAAAGCATCAATTCTTCGGCACTCAGCCTTCTTCACAGTCCAGCTCTCACATCCATACATGACCACAGGAAAAACCATAGCCTTGACTAGGCGAACCTTTGTTGGCAAAGTAATGTCTCTACTTTTGAATATGCTATCTAGGTTGGTCATAACTTTCCTTCCAAGGAGTAAGCCTCTTTTAATTTCATGGCTGCAGTCACCATCTGCAGTGATTTTGGAGCCCCCCAAAATAAAGTCTGACACTGTTTCCACTATTTCCCCATCTATTTCCCATGCAGTGATGGGACCAGATGCCATGATCTTCGTTTTCTGAATGTTGAGCTTTAAGCCAACCTTTTCACTCTCCACTTTCACTTTCATCAAGAGGATTTTTCGTTCCTCTTCACTTTCTGCCATAAGGGTGGTATCATCTGCATATCTGAGGTTATAGACATTCTTTTTTTAAAACATAGTATTTCTTTATATTCTCAGAATTGAACTAGAAGTTTCAAGCCTCATTCAATATTTTTTCAAAAATCACTAATAAGCTTCCTAGTCTTTTAGCAGTAATATTAGGTGCCAAAATACATGAAACTATATCAAAGTTCCATTGATTATTTTAAATTAAAGTTACTTAAGAAAAACAATCAGTGCAAGATGCACACTCTGACTTCATTTGACCTGGAGGCAGGAAATGAATCTCCTTCATGAAAGATCTCCTCCTGGTACCATGAGGTAGAAGGCATCCTTCTCACCAGAGAATTTAGGGCCAAGGAAGCTGTATAAAAACAGCTTGTTACTTCTTCACTAAGTTGCTACTCTAAGCCGAAACCCATTTTACTTGTCAGTTCCTCACAGCTTTATTATTTCCTTGTCTAAAACATATAAAAGCTGCCTGCTTGTATAATACTTAGGCCATCTGTGGTCTTATTCCAATATTTCTGTTTCCTTTATACTAAAATCATAATGATGGAGTCTGGACCATGCTTTCATAGATGTTTAGTTCTGTGTTTCTCTCTTTCTTTTTTAAAGATTTTTATTTAAATATAATTGATTTACAATGCTGTATTGGTTTCAGGTATATGGCAAAGTGATTCAGTCGTGTGTGTATATGTATTCTTTCTTATATTCCTTTCCATTATGAGTTATTACAAGACACTGAGGATAGTATGGGCTTCCCAGGTAGCCCTAGTGGTAAAGAACCCACTTACCAGTGCAGGAGACATAAGAGATGTGGGTTTGATTCTTGGGTCAGGAAGATAACCTTGAGAAGGAAGTGGCAGTCCACTCCAGTGTTCTTGCCTGCAAAATCCCATGGACAGAGGAACCAAAGGGGCTATTGTCCACATGGCTGCAAAAAGATGGACACACACACATACGAGGATAATATAGTTCCCTGTGGTATGCAGTAGGTACTCATTTTTTATCTGTTTTATATATAGTGGTCTATGTATTTTAATCCCAAACTCCTAATTTACCCTTCCTCCCTTTTCCCTTCTGGTAACCCTAAGTTTGTTTTCTATGTCTGTGAGTGTCTTCACAATATTTAAAGTTATAATTTTCAAAATATAAGCTCAGCAGAATGCCCCATTTGAAACTGATTTTATTTCTTTCAAAGTTTTGCTCTGTCCATTCAGAATAATTTGTGATTGTACTAATGTTAGAATGTTTCACCCCCACTGAGGGTTAATTTGTGAAGAGTTTCGCATTATTAAAGCATATGTATTTTGGAAATGGAGTTATATTTGATTACAACCCTATTTCCTGTCATTATAATTACTTTCCTCTGTCATTTTACTTCTAATCCATTAAAAAATTTTCTTGTTTTATATTTACAAAACTAACTCATACACATGGTAAAGAAAAATAGCATTACATAGTTTATATAGCATTTCATCTCATTTCCCACCATTTCCAATTCTGCTACTGGCAAGCAAACATCTTTTAAAGTTCTTCTAGGGTCTCTTCTGGTGGTTACACCTGTAACTGTTAATATAAAAACATTTCTTAAAAAAATTTCTTGACTTATTAAACACAATTTTGATTCTCTTACAAATGACTAAGAATTCAGTTCAGTTCAGCTCAGTCGTGTCCAACTCTTTGCGACCCCATGAATTGCCGCGCTCCAGGCCTCCGTCATCACCAACTCCCGGAGCGCACTCAAACAAATACCCCATCTAGTTGACTCTTAATACTCTCAATTTTATTAGTTACGTTATTACAGGTATACCTCGTCTTATTGGGCTTTGCTTTCTTGCACTTCACATATACTGTGTTTTTTACAAATTGATGGTTGTGGCAACACTCCTTGAGCAAGTCTACTGTTACCATTTTTCCATCTGTGTTTACTTACTTTGTGTCTTGTCACATTTTGGTAGCTTTCACAATATTTCAAATATTTTCATTGTTATATTTGTTATAGTGAACTGTAATAATCAATGACCTTTGATGTTACTATTACAAAGTTTATGACTCACTGAAGTCTCAGATGATGGTTAGCATTTTTAGCAATACAGTATTTTTAAAGTAAGTTATATGGCTTGATTTTTAGACATAGTGGCAATACATATATAACAGACTACAGTATATTATAAACAAAACTTTTATGTGCACTCAAAAAATTCATGTGACTCTCTTTATTGTGATATTTGCTTAATTGTTGTAGTTAATTTGGAATTGAACTACCTTACATCCAAGATTTGCCTGTATTTTCGTTTGGTCATTGCTTAATTTTGTAATCATCTACTATTTTCTGACAGTCTCTCCTTCAGTTGAAGATACCAGCTCTTCAAATTATACTTCTCATCGTCCTTACTTCGACCTTCTAAATTCTGTCAGGTATAGCTTTATCTTTACAATGGCAATACCAATGATATACATAATTATCTATTGTGGAAGTTGATTATTTGAAACTCAGTAAATAGCACTTACATAATGACAGCTGTGTGACTACTGCCCAAGAAAGAACACTCTGATCTAGGATACCATTTTAATCTCTTGAAGTCCAATGTCACATACTCAGGAACATTTGAGAAGAATGTTTCTCAAATCTGGGCACCCCCCCACCCCCACCCCCAACCACCACAAATGGACTTTTTATATACTTCTTAAATATGCCTAGCCGCTGTAAACGGAGAAGGCAATGCCACCCCACTCCAGTACTCTTGCCTGGAAAATCCAATGGACAGAGTGCCTGGCGGGCTGTAGTCCATGGGGTCGCTAAGAGTCGGACACGACTGAGTGACTTCACTTTCACTTTCACTTAAGTTGCCTGAAATCCTGCTTTATTTAATTTTGTTTCATGAATTTCACCAGGACTTTTTAGCATAACTTTTTTTTTAAGAATTTTTCATTTTCCCTAAATTTTTGTGGCTAAGAGAATAAATACTTCTAGGGGCAAGAGGAGAAAGGGATGGCGGAGGATGAGATGGTTGGATGGCATTGCTGACTCAATGGACGTGAGTTTGAGCAAACTCCAGGAGATGGTGAAGGACAGGGAAGCCTGGTGAGCTGCAAATCATGAGGTCACAAAGAGTCAGACATGACTTAGTGACCGAACAACAACAACAGTTCTTCAACATACCACAGAGAATCTCCAGTTTCCTATTACTTCATTTATTGTTTGCAATGTAACCCTTCCTTTTAAAAGATATTCTTCTTGAAGTTCATTGTCTTAAGGACTTAATTTGATCCACTTACTTTCTAGGCTTATTACAAGAAAGGCACTGCAGTGTTTGTTTCACTGCATTCCCAACACAGTCGCAGTGTTTCTCTTCCTTGATTTTTACCCTCGTTTTATGGAGGAGAACCTCAAGAAATTTCCTCAGAAAGAGGACATCAAAAATAAACAGTATGAAGATTCCTTAAAAAACTAGAGTCAACATATGATCCCAAAATTCCACCCCTGGGCATATAACTGAAGAAAACTATAATTTGAAAAGATACATGCCCCCCAGTGTTCATAGCAACACTATTTACAATAGCCAGGACATGGAAACAACCTGTGTCCCTCGGCAGATGAATGCATAAAGAAGATGTGGTGTGTATACATAGCAGAATATTATTCAGCCATAAAAGAGAATGAAATAATGCCATTTACCACAACATGGATGGACCTAGAGATTGCCATACTGAGTGAAGTAAGTCAGACAAAGACATATACCATATGATATTGCTTGTATATGGAATTTTATAATAGGATACAAATGAGTTTATTTAGAAAACAGAAGCAGATTCACACACATAGAAAACAAACTTATGGTTACGAAGTGTGGGGGAGGGATAAATTAGGAGTTTGGGCTTAACAGATACCACATTATTATATATAAAATAAGCAATAAGGATCTACTGTATATCACAAGGAACTATACTCAATATCTTATAATAGCATAGTTGAAGAGAATTTAAAGAGAATATATACCTGAAAGTAACACAACTTTGTAAATCAACTATGTTCCAATAAAGTTTTTTTAAGCTGTCATTATGGCTTATGGGCTTCTCCGGCGGCTTAGTGGCAAAGAATCCACGTGCAATGCAGGACACACGGGAGACATGGGTTCAGTTCCTGGCTTGGAAAGATCCCCTGGAGGAGCGCATGGCAACCCACTCTAGTATTCTTGCCTGGAAAATCCTATGGACAGAGGAGACTGGTGGGGTACAGTCCTCAGGGTCGCAAAGAGTCGAATTACAATTGAGGTAACTGAGCATGCACATACACACATTATGGCATACTGTCTTTATTTTATACTCATAACAGAGTGATCAGAAGAGAATTATATATTATTTTTCATAAATCTTCCATCAGTGGGATCTTAATGGCTTTGTAAGTTTTGTATTCTCTCTCTCTCTCTCTCTTAGACTTAAATTTGTTTATTCTTAGTGTTATGAGATTTTACAGGAATGTATATATGTGTGGATTTCTTATGACCTATCTTTTTATGAATTCTATGGATCCTTAATATTTTATTTGTATTTTTTAACCGAACCCAATAGCTTATGTGTTTCTTGTGTTTCTCTTCACTGTTTTTGGTGTTATCATTTTAATTCTCATACAACATAATTGAATTTAGTGTGCAATTCTTTGCGTTTTGACATAAACATAAACAAGACAAATAAGATGCGAAATGGTTCCAGTGGACTGAGTCAGTGCAGCAGCAGGGACCATGCAGGCTTAGTGATCTTCAGCATCTTCAGAGGTGGTGCAGCATGACTGTGTGTCCATCTCTGGACTCATACATCTGCCCAGTGTGGGTACACAGTAGGAGGAAGGTGGAAGATTTGCCCTGTGTCATTACGTGTATTAACTGGCGACGTCTCACAGTCATCCACTGCGACCTACTTACTTCTCATCACAAGACTTTCACTCTAGTTCTTACCCAATCTTGATTTTAGGATTGCCCCAAAGCCAGTGATTTTCAAGCACAAAGATCTAGAACTCTCCAGAAATGAATAGTCCTCTCATTTGTTCATGCCTTTGGTGTCCTTATCCCTCGTCATGAAACCCCTTCTAAAGAGAAGGAAAGAGTATACTTTAAGTAACCTCTGCCTCTGAGGGGAAGATACTGACTAGACATTTGTTGGACCAGCCAACGGAAAACTCTTCATAACCGTGCCTCCAGCAACATTTGAAACCCACCAGCAATGATACAGAAGAGCAATGTCCTAGAGGAAGCCAGCTCCATTCCCATCCTGCCAGGGCACTAGGGTTGACAGACTGATCATCTGAGGAGGGACAAGGGGAAGCCTATGGCTCAAAGACAAGTGACTTTAAATACTTTAGTGATGCCTGATTGTCATTAGAGGAATACTAAAAGCAGAAACAGATGAGGTGCTAGATGGTGTCCCAGGTTACATGGCCTCCTCTGTGCACTGGGGTAGACCACTTGATCTATAACGTATAGAAGACAAAACCCTTGACACTTGATTCTCCTTCTCAGCTTCTCTAATAAGACGATGGACTGGAGCTGGTCTGCTAAATACTTGCTGTTGGTCTGTGGGGAGATGAGTACCAAACATAAGAGGAAACATTCAAAAACTCTTCTAGAAATGTAACATTGCTATGACCCTCAAGCACTTTTTATAAATGTATTGGCTCTTGACAGAATAGAATTTTTAAAAATTAAATCTGGTCTTTGTGAAGTTCTCAGTGGAACATTATTTGTTTACAAAATAGCACATTTCTTAGGCACATTGTAAAGGTGAAATCAGAAATTTTATTTTCCCACTTTTATCCCCCTCCAAAAAAAAAAGGCAAAAAAAAAATTCTACCAAAATAACTTAAACTCATTAAAATGATCAAATCTATTCCATTTTCTGTTAGGCTAAGGTGTGACTGTCAGAAATGGGCTTCCCTCTGATTGCCATGTTTCATGATCCTACCAAGATCATGTTAGGAACCAAAAGGTCACCAAAACTCCCCCTTTCCTTCGGTTTATTCTTCCAATTCTTCATTTTCTATTTCCCTGCATTTTCCTGTTACTGATTTCAAGAGCATGCAGGATGAATATTTTCCGGGACTTTATTTGAATAGAAACAACCCTAAGGATGCTACTTACTAAGAAGCTGTTTTCTCTCTTAGTACTGCCTTCCAGCATAGCTGAGTACTTGACTGCCTGGTTGTTGACCACAACCCCGCAGCAGCTCCCTACCACCAGCTCCATCACAGCTCACTGCATCTCGCTCATGGAGGCTGAATCGGTGGCCTTCCTTGTGCTGTACTGACTGTGTGTGAGTATATAACAGAGCCAACCAGCACTTTCGCACCTTCAAAGCTTGACCCTCTTGTTTCTCAAGGGTGTTGAAGAGTTGAGTACTGCCCTGCAAGGCAGAGTCAAAGGTGTTATGCTGTGAAATAAAACTCGAAGAGCTGAGCTTTGAAACAGAAAATATTCACATTTCTACCTAAAATCTCTGTCTGAAAGCCTGCGCAGTAGCAGGAAAGCTAAGATGAGAACTGTGCTGAAGTCTAAATTCTCTGAGGTCCTTTTTCTGGCCACCTCTTTATTCTTCACTTGGTGGAGGTTTAGTCGCCAAGTCATATTTGACTCTTGCAACCCCTTAGACTGTAGCCCACCAGACTCCTCTGTCCATGGGATTTTCCAGGCAAGAATACTGGAGTGGGTTGCCATTTCCTTCTCCAGGGGATATTCCCAACCCAGGGATAGAACCTGAGTCTCCTGCATTGGCAGGGGGACTCTTTACCACTGGCCAGAAACATTGGATTTTTGCACTCCTTTATTTATTGTACTGGGGCTTCCCAGGTGGTGCTGGTGGTAAAGAACCTCCCTGCCAATGCAGGAGACAGATGTAGGCTTGATCTCTGGGTCGGAAAGATCCCATGAGGAAGGGTATGGCAACCCATTTCAGTATTCTTGCCTGGAGAATCTCATGGACAGAGGAGCCTGGCAGGCTACAGTCCCTAGGGTTGCAAAGAATCAGACATGACTGAAGCGACTTAGCATGCACACATTCATTGTATTAGATGAATTAACCCTAATTCTATAGCTCGTAAAGTCCCCAAATCTCAATAGCTAAGTGAAATGGAAATTTACTTATTGCTCATGTAATGTCCAATTGGTAGCAGAGAGTAGGTGGGTTGGGGGAGCTTTCTGGGGTCTTTCACATACAGTAAAAGACACACTGCAAGCATCAATATTCAGCTGACAGTGAAAAGTGAAAGTTGCTCAGTTGTATCTGACTCTTTATGATCCCATGGACTATACAGTTTATGGAATTATCCAGGCCAGAATACTGGAGTGGATGGCTGTTCCCTTCTCCAGGGAATCTTCCCAACCCAGGGATCGAACTCAGGTCTCCCGCATTGCGGGTGGATTCTTTATCAGCTGAGCCACCAGGGAAGCCCAAGAATACTGAAGTGGGTAGCCTATCCCTTTTCCAGCAGATCTTCCCGACCCAAGAAACAAACCGGGGTCTCCTGCATTGCAGGCAGATTGTTTACATGCAGAAAGAGTAAGTGCAGGATATTTTGATGGGTTTCTATGGGCCATGTTTGAAAGTAGCATATATCATTTGCTAGCAACATTCACTTCACCAGGACACAGTCTTAGGGCCATAGCCTAGGAAGAAGCAGAAACCAAATTTTGGTGAACAGCTAGCATGTTTCTGCCATATTCCCTGTGCAGGTGGAGAATGAAAGTCTGAGAAATATTCAAAATGAGCTCTGGGATATAGTCTTAGTAATATCCATTTGTTACATAGAGCTTAGGTCAGAGTTACAGTTCAGAGTTAAGGTTACTGATATGTGAATTCTTACGTGATTCCTTATGACTCTAAATACTAATGCTTACAAAGTTATAGTAGTCATCATCCCTAAGGATGTCATCAGCTACCATTTCTTGAATGCCAACTTTCCAATAAGCATCAAATTCTGCATTTTATCAATATTACTTCATTAATTTCTGTTTTAGAGTGAAGCATTCTTAAGGATGGGCTTCCCTGGTGGCTCAGTGGTAAGGAACTCACCTGCCAATGCAGGAGATGGGGATTCCATCCCTGGGTTGGGAAGATCCCTTGGAGAAGGAAATGGCAACCCACTCCAGTATTCATGCCTGGAAAATCCCGAGGACAGAGAAGCCTGGCCATGGGATTGCAAAAGAGGTGGACATGACTTAGGAACTAAACAACAGATTCTTAAGGACAGAGGCATATCTTTTTTTTTTTTTTTTTTCCTTCAAGTATTCTGAAGTTGAGTATAGTAAAAACAGACTATGATTGATATGTTTTGAAAGAAGTAATGTTAGACACAGACCCCTAGAGAAGGAAATGGCAGCCTACTTCAGTATTCTTGTTTGGAGAATCCCTTGGACAGAGGAGCCTGGCAGGCTACAGTCTGTGGGGTCACAAAGAATTTGACATGACTGAGCCACTAACACTCCACACAAAATCTTAACATCTAGGAAATCTACCTCAATTTTTGTAGCTTCCCAGAGATGAATGTATGCTCACCATATTTTAAAATGTGTCTTAAAATATTTTAAAATGGAGATATCAATATTAGTAATGCCTGTCTGGGAGCTATGCTTCTGAAGATTCAGTAAATTTTTATCCTATGACAAATTTGTTTCTACAAAAACAGACAGAAACTGATTCTCAAGAGAATAAGGCTTATTTACAGAAGTTTTTGCACGTACTTTATTCAGCTATCCACATGATCACTGGGAATTTATTGCTCACTTTCCTTAAATTACACATTATTTCACTAAAAAAGGAAGATGTTTTGCTTTTGAACACAGCAATAAAAGCAAAACAATTCTGCCAAAGTGTAAATGCTCATTACTGGTTTACCTTCTGGCTTATGCTAATTTGAGGTCATTTCAACTTTATAAATCATTCTTTAATCTAGATTCTCTTAAACAGAGACAATGTTTAAAATGACCTTTTTCCTCCAGACATATCAAGTTCATATCTATCTTTATGTGAAAATTTTAAATAAGAGATGGAGTTTAAAAAAGCAATCAAATTAAGTGTAATGCAAAAAAGAATTATTGAGACTAATAATGTAATGATGTATTCTTTCAGTTGACTGGATATTTTGCATGTAAAATTAAAGGTCAAATTCTGATCCTATTATTTGTTTTTAAACAATTTTACATAATGTAGTCTGTCAAGAGCATTTATGTCTCTGGAGAAATTAGAAGACACATAATTATAACCAATATCTCGAAAGGGTAAAATGTCTTGCTCAATTAAAATACTTAAGGGAGAACAGTTTTTTTCAGCTTTATTGAGGTATAATTGGCAAATAAATGGTAAGATATTCAAACTACACATCATGATGACTTGATACAAATGTATTATGAAAGGATCCCCCACATTAGATTAATTAACACATCCATCATCTCACATATTATTCATTTTATTTATTTATTTGGTGACAATACTTCAGTTCTACTCTCAGCAAATTTCAGTTATTATACAAAATAGTGGTATCAACTACTGTGGTACAGTCACCACATTATATTGGGTTGGCCCTAAGGTTCATTTGGATTATTTGTAATCTTATGGAAAAACCCAAACAAACTTTTTTTGGCCAGTCCAATGCATTAGATCCTCAGATCTTATTCATCATATAGCTGAAAGTGTGTTCCCTTTTATCAGCCTCTCTTAATTTCTTCCACCCCACAGCTCCTGACAATCACTTTTCTACTCTGTTTCTATGAGTTTGACTTTTTTATTTTTTTAGCGATTCCACATATAAGTGATACCATGAAATATTTTCTTCATTCTCTCTCTGGCTTATTTCACTTAGTATAAGGCCCTGCAGTTTCATCCATGGTGTGGCAAATAGCAAGATTTCCTTTTTAAAGGCTGCATAATATTCCATGGTATATCTGTACCACACTTTATCCATTCTTCTGTGGATGGACATTCAAGTTGCTTCCATAACTTGGATATTGCTAACAGGGCTGCTATCAGTCTGGCATAACCTCAGAGTTGTCTCTCAAACTCTGGTGACTTCCAAGCCTCCTCCTTTGTTCTTAGTTGTCCCCAGTTTTGGGGGCTGTGCCAGCATCCATCTCTGTCCTAAAGGGGAGGATGGCAGTCTGCACTAGATGCAGGCTGACTGGAAGCTGGACCCTTCGGCAGCAGCTGGGAAAGCTGTAGTGTAAGTCCCTTCCAGGGAGAGACTGGGATGGGCCTTTTTGCCTGCTTCCTCTTTGCTGGGCTGAGGTCTAGAGCAGTGGTGTGGGGATGCTCCCAGGCTCATTAGGAACTGCTTCTTTGTTTGCTAGAATCCTAGGGGACTCGTGAATGCAAGCCCCGTTGACTATTCGGGCCAGGAAATCCAGGCCACTCCCTTGGGTGACAGCCATGAAAACTGGAGTCACAGAGGTGTATACAAACTCCTTCCATGGAGACACCGGCACCTTGCTGGTGTTACTGGAGCACGTTGGAGGGAAGAAGTACGAGAGGTGTCCACTGGCTTCCCGGGCCTGTGGGGAAGACCACAGCCAGCCCTTACTAACTGCTGAACTAGAAGCCTGACCCTCAGGCAGCAGCTTTTAAAGAGTGTAGATCACCTTTTTAAGAGAAAGACTGGGAAATGGGTGATCTTCCTGCTTCCTCAGTGCAGAGCCCTCAGGACGATAGGCCAGGTGCCTATCAGGAATTTTCTTTACTATGATCTTGTGGGTCCCTGGACTCAAGCCTGTTGACTTTCAAAGCTAGGTGTTTTGGAGGCCTTCTTCCCCAGTGGTTGTCTTAAATGTTGGAGTGATATATACATACATGTATAACTGAATCACTTTGTTGTACACCTGAAACTAACACAATATTCTAAATCAACTATACCCTAATATAAAATAAAAATTAAAAGTATACCTATATATATATATATATAATTGGATCACTTTGCTGTGCATTTGTAGAAATGAACACAAAATGTATAGTTGTAAATCAACTATCAGATCAGATCAAATCAGTCGCTCAGTCGTGTCTGACTCTTTGCGACCCCATGAATCTCAGCACGCCAGGCCTCCCTGTCCATCACCACCTCCCGGAGTTCACTCAGACTCACGTCCATCGAGTCAGTGATGCCATCCAGCCATCTCATCCTCTGTCGTCCCCTTCTCCTCCTGCCCCCAATCCCTCCCAGCATCAGAGTCTTCTCCAATGAGTCAACTCTTCACATGAGGTGGCCAAAGTACTGGATTTTCAGCTTTAGCATCATTCCTTCCAAAGAAATCCCAGAGCTGATCTCCTTCAGAATGGACTGGTTGGATCTCCTTGCAGTCCAAGGGACTCTCAAGAGTCTTCTCCAACACCACAGTTCAAAAGCATCAATTTTTCACGCTCAGCCTTCTTCACAATCCAACTCTCACATCCATACATGACCACTGGAAAAACCATAGCCTTGTCTAGACGGACTTTTGTTGGCAAAGTAATGTCTCTGCTTTTGAATAGGCTATCTAGGTTGGTCATAACTTTCCTTCCAAGGAGTAAGCGTCTTTTAATTTCATGGCTGCAGTCACCATCTGCAGTGATTTTGGAGCCCAGAAAAATGAAGTCTGACACTGTTTTCACTGTTTCCCCATCTATTTCCCATGAAGTGATGAGACCGGATGCCATGATCTTCGTTTTCTGAATGTTGAGCTTTAAGCCAACTTTTTCACTCTCCACTTTCATCTTCTTCAAGAGGCTTTTTAGTTCCTCTTCACTTTCTGCCACCACTCTTCACCACTTAGAGTTTCTTCACCACTCTAAGGGTGGTGTCATCTGCATATCTGAGGTGATTGATATTTCTCCCGGCAATCTTGATTCCAGCTTGTGTTTCTTCCAGTCCAGCGTTTCTCATGAGTACTCTGCATATAAGTTAAATAAATAGGGTGACTATATACAGCCTTGACATACTCCAAATAAATTTTTTTTAAATGTTGGATTGATAGATGTGGGGTCCCAACCCTTCACTCCTCAAGATTGCTTTGGCTATTCAGGGTTTTTTTGTGGTTCCATATAAATTTTAAGATTGGTTTTTCTATTTCTTTTTCTTTATTTAATTTTTATTTTCAGTACATTCAATTTATTCATAAAAACATTCTAAAAATGTAAAATTTTTTCTTTTCAGCAAAATATAATAAAACATAAAACCCCTTAAACAGAATACTTGACACAATTCAAAATCAAACTAGCAGAATATTAAATACTTTAAAAACTATATCTTTTAAAAATATTTATAAAGTTACAAGCAATTTTGTAGAACTGACATAGAAGAATGGCTCAAAAATGGGAGAAATGCTGGGAATTCTCATTTCTGGAAAAAATGCTGTTGGGATTTTGATAGGGATTGGATCAGTAGATTGGATCAGTAGATTGGATTACATTGGATCAGTAGATTGTTTGGGCAGAGTGGACATTTTATTAATGCTTCCAATCTATTAACATAGAAACTCTTTCCCTGTATTTGTGTCTTCTTCAATTTCTTTTATCAATGGCTTTTAGTTTTCAGTGTAACGTCTTTCATCTGTTTGGTTAAATTTTAGAGATTGGGATTGTTTTAAAGGGAACTCTTAAATATAGTATTTCTAAACAACAACAACAAACTATAGTGTCTTTTCTCAAAATGTATACCATAATTTCGTAATTTTTTTGTTATCAAGATATTCTTTCTCCTCCTTTTACTATATGATGATATGTAGTTGGCCTAGGGGCACTTTTCTCTCTCTCTCTCTCTCTCTCTCTATATATATATATATATATATATATATATGCTGCTGCTAAGTCGCTTCAGTCGTGTCTGACTCTATGCGACCCCAGAGACCACAGCCCACCAGGCTCCGCCGTCCCTGGGATTCTCCAGACAAGAACACTGGAGTGGGTTGCCATTTCCTTCTCCAGTGCACAAAAGTGAAAAGTGAAAGTGAAGTCACTGGGTCGTGTTCGACTCTTTGCGACCCCATGGACTGCAGTCTACCAGGCTCCTCCGTCCATGGGATTTTCCAGGCAAGAGTACTGGAGTGGGGTGCCATTGCCTTCTCCATATATATATGCACATACACACATATTAGCGGTCTCTTGTATATATGGGTGAACCTATGTTCTTTTTTGCATTTATTGTTCTTGAATTCATTCATTTTCATCCTTAACTATAAATTTTAATTTCCAAACTGATAAAAATATTTTAATACAGTTTTTAATCCAATATGTGAAAAGCCACCCCACTCAAATAAATCAATTTGATAATTTAATGAAGAAAGAATCAGATTGTGAAGGTCTGACGAGGAGGATGTATGGAATAATTTCAAGCGATAGAGTAAGATGACTTACTGTTTTAGGAATTTGATAAAACTTGGTAACTAATTAGATAGAGTTAGTCGATAAACTAGGAGGAGGAGTATCTGGATGACTTCTAAATTTCTGGCTTTGGTATTTGGGTTTATGGTAGAGAGGACCATCAGTGGGAAGACTGTGTGGGAAAGAGTTAATTCTGGATGGAGATGGACCGTTTGGTTTGTATCTATCGAATTTGTGATATCTGTATATTTCTTGCAGGTGAAGGTATTACATGTATAGAAGTGCTGGTTTGAAATTCAGCACCAAAACCTATCTCCTAAAATGCTCTCCTTCTCTGGTCTCTGTGGCACTGCCCATCCCCTGGCACTGCTCTCCTGAGTTTCTTCCCGCCTCTATTGTCGTGCTCTTCCTCTTTCACTAGTGGGCATGGGGAGACTCCCGGGGTCCTGGCCAAGGTCCTTTCTCTTCAGTGATCCCACTCTCACCTGTGGCCTCAGCCACCACCTTGGGGGCACAATAATTACAGCTTGGGAGAGGTGGTAGGAAGATTTGGGAGCAGAGAACTAGAAGGAAAATCAGAAGATAGTAAAATAATGATCATTTCTAGTGGAAATTTTGAAAAATCAGGTAGCCACTGCATAAAATTCTAAACAGCAGATCAAGAAAATGGGAGTGACATCAAGAAAATGGGTCTTCTTGTTGGGAAAGTTGTATCACCTTTACGGAACAAAGTCAGCTTGCAGTACATAGGGCTCACACCACATTGCAATGGGTATAAGGGTAAAAGGGGGTATTGGGGCGGCGACAGGAAGTAGACCCAGTGTGTATAGATTAATGTGTAAATAAGAATGTGTATATGTGTGCTCAGTCGTGTCCAGCTCTTTGCTACCACATGGACTGTAGGTAGCCCGCCAGGCTCCCCTGTCCATGGGATTTCCCAGGCAAGAATACTGGAGAGGGTTGCCATTTCCTTCTCCAGGTAAACAAGAATGATAAGGTACAAAAAGAAGACTTGGGACAGAAGCTAAATCCATTGTTTTCCAGCACGTATATTTTTAATAAAAAAAAATTGAATAAAACAGAAACTAAGGCTTCCCAGATGACTCAGTGGTAGAGAACCCACCTGCCAACACAAAGGACATAGGTTTGACCCCTGGGTTGGGAAGATTCCACATAGTGTAGGGCAACTAAGCCTGTGTGCCACAACTATTAAGCCCAGGTGCCACAACTACGGAATCTTGTGCACCCTAGAGCCTGTGCTCTGCAACAAGAGAAGCCACTGCAATGAGAAGCCCACACAGTGCAGCAAAGAGTAGCCTCCATTCGCTGCAACTGAAGAAGGTCTGCGCACAGCAATGAAAACCCAGCGCAGCCAAATATAAATAAGTACACAAAGGAAAAATGTTCACTGAAAACCATTTGAGGCCAAAACAAGGCCATTTCCCTTCACTGGATTGGCTTTTAAAGTGAAAAACTAGACACAATGTCTTCATATGTGTTTCCTCAATTTTTGTTTTTGGCATTCATTTAGCATGAAAATCAAAGGTTTCCATTTATTAAACCTGACGAGTGATGGGTTTTAAAATTTAGCTACAGGTTATATTATATCACACATGGGCTCCTCTACCTTATATTAATATATATATGGACATCATAAAATATTCTCAAAGCTTTTCAGGTTAATTCAGTCCCACAAATATACACGGATTTTCTATTGAGAGGCAATTGCTATGCTAGGTATTGGGGATCCATATAGAAATAGCTCAGTCTCAAAAATACAACCCAGATAACCTGAAAAACTTAATATAAAGTCGTACAAACCAAGATAATAGTAGGTTCAGTGAGCATGGGCAAGACTTAATCCAACCTGATGATTCAGGCATGAGGTCCCCTGAAGTAAGCCTTGAAGGAGAAATGAATACTAGCCAACAAAAGCAGAAAGAGGGCATGCAAGATGGAAAAATTAGTATGAGAAAGCTACGGAAATATTCCAGAGCGTGTTACATGAATGGCATTATAAGCTGCAATCTGGTTTACTGAAGCATAATGTATAAATCATACAAGTGAAGGCCAAAGACAGAGATAAAAATAAGTTTATAGAGAGCCCTGTATATCATGCCAAAGAACTGAACTTTATAAATTTATAAGGCACTAAACTATAGGTGTAACATTGTCTGAGTTGTATTTTTTATAAGATCATTTTGCTGCAATGAAAAGGAGGCAAGACTCTGAGAAAGGAGTTCAGTTAAGTTCAGTCGCTCAGTCATGTGGGACTCTGTGACCCCATGGACTGTAGCACGCCAGGCCTCCCTGTCTATCACCAACTCCCGGAGTCCACTCAAACCTATGTCCATTGAGTCGGTGATGCCATCTAACTATTTCATCCTCTGTCGTCCCCTTCCCCTCCCACCTCAATCTTTCCCAGCATCGGGTCTTTTCAAATGAGTCAGTTTTTCTCATCAGGTTGCCAAAGTATTGGAGTTTCAGCTACAACATCAGTCCTTGCAATGAATATTCAGGACTGATTTCCTTTAGGATGGACTGGTTGGATCTCCTTGCAGTCTAAAGAACTCTCAAGAGTCTTCTCCAATACCACAGTTCAAAAGCATCAATTCTTCAGTGCCCAGCTTTCTTTATAGTTCAACTCTCACATCCATACATGACTACTGAAAAAACCAAAACTTTGACAAGACGGACCTTTGTTGGCAAAGTAATGTCTCTGCTTTTTAACATGCTGTCTAGCTTGGTCACAGACAACCTAGAGTAAGCATCTTTTAATTTCATGGCTGCAGTTACCATCTGCAATGATTTTGAAGCCCCCCAAATTAAAGTCTGACACTGTTTCCACTGTTTCCCCATCTATTTGCCATGGGACCAGATGCCATGATCTTAATTTTCTGAATGTTGAGCTTTAAGCCAACTTTTTCACTCTCCTCTTTCACTTTCATCAAGAGGCTCTTTAGTTCTTCACTTTCTGCCGTAAGAGTGGTGTCATCTGCATAGGAGAGAAGAGGATAAAACCCAGGGTGAGATGACCAAGTCTTATAGAGATATATAAAATACAAAGAGAGTATATAATAGAAATGGAAATTTAGGAGGGATTCCAAGATGAGTTCAAATGGGGGACTTCCCTGGTGGTCCAGGGGTTAAGGATCTTCTTGCAATGCAAGGGACGTGGACTTAATCTCTGATCGGGGAACTAAGATCCCATGTGCCACAGGGCAAGTAAGGGCTGTGTACCAGTTTACTGAGCCTAAGCACTCTGGAGCCTGAATGATGCAACAACAATCATCTTTGCATGCTGCAACTAAGACCCAAAATGTGCTAAGTTGCATCAGTTATGTCTGACTCTGCAGCCCTATGGACTGTAGCCCGCCAGGCTCCTTCCTCCATGGGATTCTCCAGGCAAGAATATTGGAGTGGGTTGCCATTTCCTCCTCCACAGGATCTTTCCCACTCAGGGATTAAGCCTGAGTTTCTTGTGTCTTTTGCATTGGCAGATGAGATCTTTACTATGAGCATCACCTGGGAAGCCTAACACAGACAAATAAAAATTTTTTTAAGAGACAGACATTTTTTAAAAAAAAGAGATAAGTTCAGATGGTAGGAGAAGTTAATAGTGTTGGGTGATGAATTAGGCTCCATCCCTTCATTCTTTCTGGAGTTATTTCTCCACTGATCTCCAGTAGCATATTGGGCCTCTACTGACCTGGGGAGTTTCTCTTTCAGTATCCTATCATTTTGTCTTTTCATACTGTTCATGGGGTTCTCAAGGCAAGAATACTGAAGTGGTTTGCCATTCCCTTCACAGTGGAAACAGTGTCAGACTTTGTTTTTCTGGGCTCCAAAATCACTGCAGATGGTGACTGCAGCCATGAAATTAAAAGACGCTTACTCCTTGGAAGGAAAGTTATGACCAACCTAGATAGCATATTCAAAAGCAGAGACATTACTTTACCAACAAAGGTTCGCCTAGTCAAGACTATGGACTTTCCTGTGGTCATGTATGGATGTGAGAGCTGGACTGTGAAGAAGGCTGAGCGCCGAAGAATTGATGCTTTTGAACTGTGGTGTTGGAGAAGACTCTTGAGAGTCCCTTGGACTGCAAGAAGATCCAACCAGTCCATTCTGAAGGAGATCAGCCCTGGGATTTCTTTAGAAGGAATGATGCTAAAGCTGAAACTCCAGTATTTTGGCCACCTCATGTGAAGAGTTGACTCATTGGAGAAGACTCTGATGCTGGGAGGGATTGAGGGCAGGAGGAGAAGGGGACGACAGAGGATGAGATGGCTGGATGGCATCACTGACTTGATGGGTGTGAGTCTGGGTGACCTCCGGGAGCTGGTGATGGACAGGGAGGCCTGGCGTGCTGCGGTTCATGGGGTCGCAAGGAGTCGGATACGACTGAGCGACTGATCTGATCTGATCTGATGAATTAGGTGACTGGTGCATGTGTAAGTCTAGAATAACTCACAGATTTCTGGTGTTGATAACTTGGTACAAGATGCCACGAGCCCATAGAGTATAACAGGTAAAGGAATAAAAGTCTGGATACAAAGAGCAGAGAGTGATGAGATTAATTTGGACCTGTGTGCCAGTTAAAGTTGCAAGTGGACGTGTCTAGCAGGTCTTTGGATGGCCAAATATGAAACCCAGCTGAGAGACCAAGGCTGAAGATACAAATATGGAATCACCATTTAAATATTACTTAAAATCATGAGACTCAGTGAGAACGCTTTGTTAATGTAGAAGAAAACTCGTATGTGTTTTACACTTACTGTTCATGTTGTCCTTTGAGTTTTTCTTCTTTCCTTTTAATGGGATTTTACCTGTTTGACCATGTGGTGGTCTAGGGGCAGTGCCACCATATTGATTTAACCATAGAAATGGAAGCTCCTGAATCGGAACCCTGTCTGTCTGTGGTTTCTAATTTCCTGCTCTCGCCAGCTTACTGCTGACTCAGCCTCCTTTGAGCTGTCTTCTTTAGAAGCAGCTATACCTTTCTGTGTTTCTTCTACAGTAAATGCTCTCATGCCACCTGCTAACAACATGTGCTCTGGGAAGGATGTTGGATTAGTTGTTTCCTCCAGCTGCTGTTATAGAAACTTGGTGGTTTAAAGCAACATGAGTTTATTATCTTTCAGTCCTGGAAATCAGAGATCGGAAATCGATTTAGGATAAAATCAACATGTTAGCAGCCTGGCATGAGTTCTGGAGCCTCTAGGAGAGAGTCTTTAACTTTTCTTGCTTCTGTATCCCTTTGCACATGACCTCCTTACTCTGTCTTCAAAATGCATTTCTCCAACCTCTACTTCCATCATCCCATCTGTTTCTTCTGCCTTTGACTTTCTTGTTTTCCTCTTGTAAGAGCTTTTTTGATTGTATTGTGCCCACTGAGGTAATCTGGGATAAACTTCCCATCTCAAAACCCTTTACTTAATCGCACCTGCAAATTTCCATGTAAGATAACATTCATTGGCTCCAGGATTAGGACATGAACATCTTTCCAGGGCCACTATAATACAGATACTATACTATCCTTAACAAGAAATGAACACAGCTGCTCACCCTGGCTTCCAGTAGTAGTTCTTATAATAGGTCCTATGCTTCAGACATTAAGGACTCTGCCTGCAATGGTTCGATCCCTGGGTGGAGAAGATTTCCTGAAGGAGGAAATAGCAACCCACTCCAGTATTCTTGCTTGGGAAATCCCATGGACAGGGGAACCTGGAGGGCTACAGTCTATGGGGTCACAAAGAGTTAGACGCCACTGAATGACTAACACATTCATGCTTCTATTAGGCTTCCCAGGTGGCTCAGTGGTAAAGAATCTGCCTGTCAAGCAGGAGACACAGGTTCAATCCCTGGGTTGGAAAGCTCCCCTGGAGAAGAAAATGGCAACCCACTCCAGTATTCTTGCCTGGGAAATCCCATGGATGCAGAGCCTGGCAGGCTACAGTCCATGAGGTTGCAAAGAGTCAGACTTGTCTGGCAACTAAAACAACAACAACTGCTTATATTAATAAGGTAACTGGCCATACATGAAATATTAAACAGCATTCTTTAACTGAAACAAACTTTCAGTTTTACTTGTACAACATCATTGCTTATATCCAAATAACTAAGTAACAGGGTAAATTTCACAGCCAGATAGTGTAACAGACATTGATCTTTTTTCAGCTTCAGCATCAAATTCTCCTTCTTAAAAGTTCCCGTAAATTGTTTTGAGGAATTACTATCTCCAATCATATGTATTTTGGGAAACACAAAAAATCCAGGTACCTGCCTTTCATTCTAGAAATCAAAGAACCAAATGTTTCCTACCTCTCTTTTGGTCCAGTCAAGGAATTGGTGCCTGATCTAAGTTTGACTAGTCAAATGCTCTGCTCTGTGACTTGAATCTTGCTCCAGTAATGTGAGGTTCAAAATAGTAGTTGCATTTACTGACTGTAAACTCTTAAGTTTCATTGACTGCAACACTAAACAAAACTGTTCTTTCTAACTTCCTAGAGCTACAATATTGCCTCAAACACTGCCTGTTTCAAGACTGCAAAGTTTTCAATATCTTTCCAATAAATACTTTTCAGTTTGCCAAGTTAGGTTTCTGTCACTTACAATCAGTAAGCCCTAACAATAGCAGGGTTGTATAAACATTGTTGCCTGGCTGAATCTACCATAAGAATTTTGTAGGAAAATTGATTTTCTGCTCAAGCAAATTTATTCACTAAAGTCACCTGATTTGATTTAGGGCCTGACAGTTATAATGGTCTTCTTACTTACGTGACTACATTAAAAATTCTATGGATTGAACATACTTACAAATCTGGGAATGCACCATAGTTTGCTCTCTCTAGATTATGAAGGCTATTTTTCCTATGGCAGTATTTGGCCTTTTCATGGCATCTTGGTGATGGATAGGGAGGCCTGGTGTGCAGCATCCATGGTCTCACAGAGAGTCAGACACGACTGAGCGACTGAACTGAACTGAATGGAGTCTTATTTGAAAAATAAATGCTCCTACATAGTAGGAATTGGCTGGCAATATCCTTTGGAGCTTTGTTAAAGCATTATAATCATGGGACTACTATTCTGAGGATTTACCTCCATTTCTTTGAGTGTTTAGTGGTTTAAAGATTTTTTTTCCCCCTCTTTAATGGAAAATCACTCAGTGAAATTGCGGAAAAGTGATTATTTATCTGAGTCATATTTTTATGGAAACTGTTTTTCACTTCTCTGCATTTTTAGAAGTGTTTTCTTTAAAAAGGATATTCTATTAATATTTATAATTAGATATCACACAAAGCAGATGCTAAATCTTAGGCTATAAGTTTATGGGTACAATTACATAAAGAAGATTATATACTCTCTGGCATAATGTTCTCTTTGGAAGCCGTAGAACAAAGGATAGACCTTCTCCGTGAAGTTGCCCATTTATTGAGGGAAACCGGAAGACGATGATTTACCGCTATTTTAACTCTTATCATCCAGAACCTAGTACTTAAGTGGGTTGAGCTCGATAAACAACTGATTGACTCCATTCTCTCTTTGACCCAAATTTCACCTATTCACAGAATATTTATTTCTATTCTTACTTAGAAGCCTTACGGATGTTTTTTACTTTCAGAGCTCGTGGACTTGTCCTCAGCCTGTGCGAATGGGCGTGGCTCCCAAATGCAGATGAGATGGAGAGCTGAGCGTTTACTGAGGTCAAAGGACAGGAATAAAAGGGATTCATTTCCCTATTATTTTTGGTTTTCTCTAAAAACCTAGAGAAACCGGTGGGATATATATTGTGTAATGCAATCCACAATACCCCCCTGCGGCCCCCAAGAGCCTTCGTTGTACAGATGGGGAAACTGAGGCTCTGAGGAATAACTGTTTGGAAGTAAGGGCATAGGGTGTGAGCAGTCGGTCCTGGTGAGTCTAGACTAAGTCCACAACCCGGGCTCCTCCCTGGCGATTGCGTTTTCAAAAATTCTACTAGGGACCCCGAGGATGGAGAGAAAAGGGCAAACCCTTTACCCGCCTACGTGATCTCCTGTGACAGAAAGTGTGGAACGCTCCTCATAAGATTAGGGGACCAAAGGTAGCAGGTGAGGCGGGGCAGGTTCCATTCTCCGCGGATGTAGCGCCGGGGAACGCACGGGGCACGCCCACCAACGCGCGGCCGCCTCCCTGTTCCTTCGCTGGGATGCGGGGCTGGCCTCTGCGTCCCGTGTGAGCGCACTTGCCGCCCGGAGGCGGAGCGGGCATCACCCGCAGGACGCCGGGCGCCTCCCCGCGGCCCGGGCGCACGTGCCGGGCCGGGGCCAGGGCTGGTGGCCGCACCGTAGTAGCTGGGGCGGGTGGGAGCGTGGGCTCGGGGCCTCGGCCGTCACTCGCCCGCCGGCTCCGGCGGTTGGGCGGAGGAAGCGCGGGACTCCTCCTCCCCACCGTATTAACATGCACCCAGGGGCGGGTGACCAGCCCAGCCTCGCCGCCCCAGCCCGCCGCGTCCCGCCACTGAGCCTCCGCGCCAGAGGCGAGCGCTGCGCTCCGGGCGCCGCAATCCCGAGGACCCGGCCTCTCCGACACCTCTGGCCCCGGGGAATCGGCGGCATCCGCAGCGGGAGCGGTCGCAGCCGCCTCGGTTTCTCTCTTGACTCCTTCGCCTCGCGTCGCTGAGAGCCTATCCCAACCACGGGAACACCTCTTTCGTCCTGCCTCGGAAGCTCGCGGGAACCGACGGACGGCCGCGGCGACCGAGGGCCGGACTGCGGGCAGCGGCAAGGTAACGCCGGGCTGCGCCGGGGGCTGGGGCGTGCGCTCGCGGCCGGGGCCACAGGAGCCCGGGCCGCCGCCACCGCCGAGTTCCCGGTGGCTTTTCCCCGCCGCGCGGTCGCCGATGCTCTTGCCAGTGGAGGGACTCCGGGCTGTGCTCCCCGGACCGCTAGCCGGCTTTCCCTACCCCTTCCGCCGCCTGGGGCGCACTTCTGCGACCCCCGGGGACCTGGGGGCCGGCGCGCCCCTCTCCGGGTGTGCGGTCCTCGCGGCTAACCGCCCCCCCCCCCCCACGCCGCCCCCAGGCCGGGGCGCGGACGGATTTCTAATTGCGACAGGGTCCCAGAGGGGGAGGGGAGCTGAACGGCAGTCCCCGGCACGTCCACCGGTCGCTTTCCCGCCCCCCGCCCCCAACCCCCTGCACCTTGCCGGGGAGGAGGGGGCTGCTCGCTGCAGGGCATTTCTCCACCGGCTCCCGAGTCGTGGGCGAAGCAAGTTGTTGCACTTGTTTTCTGGGTGACATTTTGGCTTTGGAAGTGGAGACAGCCCCCTCCCCTGTGTGAGTGTGTGTGTTTGTGTGTGTGTGCGCGCGTGTGTGCGCGCGCGCTTAAGCAAGAAAGAGAAAGCCAGAGAAGCAGAGACACAAAGAGAGACAGAGGCACACAGGGAGAGACAGAGATTCAGATAGACACTCGGAGAAGTGCGGTCCTAGGGAGCGATCGCTGGAGAGTCGCCCCCTGCCCGCGGCCGAGGCCGAGGCCAATTCCTGGCCAGTCGCGGCGCGGCGGGTGTTCAGGGAACGAACGAGCCTGGATGAGCCGAGACCAGGCAGGGACCCCCTCCTCCGGGCCCGGAGGGATAAAAATTGCGCTTTCCTGGAGGGGCCGCCGCAGCTGCGGGGGTTGGACCTCGGGGCTGGGGAGCGCGAAGACGGAAATTCAGCCCGCAGGGCTGAGATGCTGCGCGCCTCGCCTGGTGCGGTGGCCACGGAAGGTGGTGGGAAGGGGCGGCTCAGGTGCCCGCGACAGTGTCTGTGCCGGCGCTGTTCCCGCCCCCGCGCTCCCGGGCTTGCCTCTCCTCCTGGTCAAGAGGCTGCGGAATTTTCTGTCGGATAGGGGGAGGGGGTTGAGGCGGGGAGAAGGCCGGGACAGCCCCCCACACACCCCCTGCCCCTCGCCACCGAGGGTGAGAGGTTTTCTCCTTTCTGGACTCTGGCGAGACTGTCCCCTCTTGACACGGTGAGCTGGTTCCGTTCTTGAGAGCTCACTGCTCTCTGTCTCCCCCACCCCCCACCCCCCAGCATAACGCGTGAAGTTATGGAATTACAGTGATGAAAGATGTATAATAAAAGTAACAATTGAAGACAGAGCTTTAGCTTTTATAGTCTTCGCAGATGGCTTTGTAAAGTGATGGATCAGTCTGGCTTTTAGTCAGACCCTGGAATGAGGAATGTACAGAACCAGGAAAGCAATGTTAGGACCAAATGCAAACATTTTGCAAATTGTTATCTTTAAAAAACAAACAAACAAAACAGGAAGGAGCTAACTGCCTTTTGTCTGTTATTTATAGCCGAATTTCGGCTTCAGGGAGCAACTTTCTATTGGCCTATGTAATTTTGCATGTATAGCAGCAATCTTTATCCCAACTTGAACGGAAACGACAGGAAGGCAAGAGATGTTACAAGTATCCTGATTTATCTAATGTCAAAGGATAAAGTTTTGCTTACAATTTAAAAAAGAAAATCCAAAGTCGTAAAGAAATATCGAATATCTTGCAAAACATATGAAGTTTAAACGATTAGTTGATAAAAGCTACCCTTGGTTCAGAAAATTCATATTCTTGCATGTAACAGGAAAGTTCATACAAGTCTAGTATCAATGGCCTTGTTAATAATTTCCTTTGGATGTATTAGTTCAGTTTAAAGTTGCTGCAGTAAAGTCACTGCCTTGAAATATTCTTAGTTCTAGATCTAAAATTCCATGAGTGTTAAAGAAAAAATGACTCACTTAAGAGAAACTATTAGCTACTTTATATGAGAAGAGACTTGAGTGCCTTCAAATACAAGCTATTTCGAAAATTACATCTGTCTGTTTCCCTGTATATTTCTATCTAAGCCTAGTTTGCCAAATAAAATATTTGGTCTCAAAAATTATAGATGATATAAATACTGGCAAAATGAACTGGTAAACAGATTCTTTAAAAAATTATGGAGTCATTTTCTGACAACTCTTCAAATCACACACTAGCAATTGTGCTTTGGGGGGAATAATACTTGAGTATTCCTGGTGGGGAATTTTCTTGGTTTAGCATCTGTAATTTTTCCTTCAGTATAAACTTTGTTCCGCCAGGACTAAAACCTTGATATGAGTGATTATTGAAATCAAGACCACCTTCTCAAAATATCATGTGGCTCATACAGAGGAATAGACTAAACTGTCAGTTGTTCTACTTTCTAGGTTTCTCTAAGCTTAAGTATTTTATTGAATCAGATTTGGAAATACAAATTGCATGCTCTTTGATGTAATTCTGTTAGGTATGTGTGCCTTTGTTCCACATAGCCATCTAGATTGATTAATTTTTAAGTATAAATTCGAAATTGTGAAGAAGGGAAATGGGAGTTTTACTAAGTACTCCTTTAGAGATTTGTAGCCTAGTCATATTTCCTGCTACAACTCAATTGAGACAAGTAACAGATTCTTTGAATAGCAACTTCTGAAAACAGGGTTCAGCATTCTGACTTTGATTTCATGTACTATTTCAGATTCAGAAAGAATAATAAAATGCCATCTAAATGTGTGTTTTCATAGTGAATTTTCTATGACGGAGTCAGATTCACATGATGGTGTCTTCTGGATTATTCCCACACATTGTTCTACCTTTAATCAGAGCAACTCTGCTCCATGCAGAAGAATCTGTCTCTTTTCAGGAGGCATTCCATTGGAAGACTGTCATGAAGATTTCATCTCTATAGAAACCACACTTGCCTTTCCTGGGTTAATTTAAGGAAACGTAGTTGTATATTCTTTTGTTTCTTTTTCTCTTTTACCCAGTTAAAGGAGCATCTTTAAAGGACTTTGGAAAAATCGAAACCCTTGTCTGCAATCCTCGACTCCCACACTTACAGTCTATACCTTACGTCTATGAGATGCTGTTTTCTTTGTACATTTTTATTTTATAGAAACACAATCACAAGACCATTTTCTGGAATTCTAAAAATTTAGTGTTGCTGATACACTTGGAGGTTCAAAAGCACCCCATCGTGTTTTGTGTTGTCTCTTATTTCCAGAAGATTCTTCGGGTTTGTAATTCTTCATTTTCAAAGAAAGGAATAATTTCTTCTTTGACCTTCTTTTTTTTTTTTTTTTTTAAATCACAGGGAATGTGTAGCCTGCTTCCTGTTACTGACCAATGAAGGTGACTTTCACTGTGTGGTCTCTCAGGAATTGTCAAAGATGGGGTTTCTAGGAAGGTCTAAACTGTTCTTCTAGCACAGGGGAGGATTTAGAACTGTCAGTCTTCCACTTTATTAAACACCCACTGATAACTCTTTGTTTGAAATACCAGCTACCAGTTCCTCTTCTTCTAACACATACCTCTTTGGCTTATGCAAAATGTATATTTGCTATATATAATATACCATTGATGCATACAGCATGTGTGTGTGTGTGTGTGTGTGTGTGTGTATACACTCAGTTGCTTCAGTGGTGTCCAGCTCTTTGTGACCCTATGGACTATAGCCTGCCAGGCTCTTCTCTTCATGGAATGCTCCAGCAAGAATACTGGAGTGGGTTGCCACGCCCTTCTCCAGGAGATCTTCCCAATCCAGGGATCAAACCCATGTCTCTTTCATGTCCTGCATTGGCAGGCAGATTCTTTACTACTGTACCACCTGGGAAGCCCTGATATCTATCAGTTCATGGGGTCGCAAAGAGTCGGACACAACTGAGCGACTGATCTGATCTGATATATAGATCTGATCTGTATATATATATATATATATATATATATATATATATATATATGTCCAACTCTTTGTGACCCCATGGACTGCAGCACACCAGGCTTTCCTGTCCTTTACTACCTCCCAGAGTTTGCTCAAACTCATGTCACATTGAGTCGGTGATGCCACCCAACCATCTCGTCCTCTGTTGCCCCTTTCTCTTCCTGCCCTATATAGTTTGCTACTTCTTTTTTTCTTTTGGTAACCCTGAAAAGGAAAACATGTGGTGGAGGATGGAAAAAAATGGATTTGGGTTATAAGGTGGTTAAACATGGTGAATGGCTTTTCTTTGAGGACTTTTCTTCCTCTCTGTGATTGTGCAGAGGTTGGTGTTGCATATGAAATACGCTGACCCAGAAATGTTACATTGTTCACTGTGGACAGTGGTAGGGCCAGACAGCTGGTGTACCAATGAAAAGCTGGAGATATTCTCTGCTTCTATTGACCTAAGGTTTTTCCTGGATGGTGTTTATTGTTTTCTCCTTCCTGTGGGAGGTAGTGTACTGGGTAACGAGCGACAGCCCACTTGGGGGCCCAGCTTGCACCCAGGAAGCGGGAAGCCCTCTGGATTATGTAGCCACAGATTTTTGGCTCAGATTCTTAGGCCTTTTTTCCTCTTGAGCACTGTATAGTGGGGTCATCATTGTCCTGTTTGGGGTTGCTGTGAACTAGGTGTCGCTGCCCTGGATCTCCTGTGAAGATGCACACCATCCCTTCTCCTGGGATTTGCCCAACACTGAACTATTCATTTTCACATTCACGTATCATAGTTTGCTCCTCTGTCATCATGGACAATTTCTATATCTTCTCCCAACATTTCTTGTCGAATTTGTAAGCAGCAGCCTAGAAAGCTAGTGTGAAAAGTGTGGTTTGGCAGTGTATGAGCTGCCCGATCCCACATGGATATCCTTGCATTCAGCAGAGCGGTGGTCTCGTTGGAGCCATGGATGAGCAATTAGGAGAGAAGGATTCGTGCTGGGACCTGACTGTCTCCACTCCTGCACCCCCATCTGCACCGGGAGGGCTCAGGGGCATTTCAGTGGCTCCATCAGGCAGCTTGTGGGAAGGTCTCTCCCTCTCTGGGCACATTTCCAGCTCTGCCGCTTCATTTTACTCCCTGACATGCTTTTGGCTAATTTGAAAACATCTGCTAGAGTAACTTCCCTTTTAATTCTACTACTGGAGAATGTTTATGCATATCTGATAGGAGGACTGGCATTAACCCTCACTCTAACCTGCAGATTACAACCCCTGCTTTGGGCATCCTTGCTTTCTGGGTTTCAATTTCAGTGGAAACTCAGTGTGATGTCTATTTCTGGACTAGAAATTTCCCTGGTAGATATTGCAGAGATTTCCTTGCAAAACATATGCTGCCATTGGAAGGGAAGATGGCATTTTGATCTTGTCTCAGACTTTGCAAACAGCTCTTCTTTGATATGATTCATCAGACTACTCTAGCAAGAAGGCGGGGCACAGTCACTCTGCTCAAAGCTCTTTTCACAGACATTGAGGCAGAAGCCAAGTCACCTTTTCAGTGTTTCAAACTGGCATGAGCTTTCCCATTTGGAGCTGGGAAGCCACAGTAGGGGAACCCTGAAGCATTGATGCATTTAGAAGTTTTCTGTGTGAACTCCCTGGAATGTGTTTCTTACCATTATTTCCTTTCCCTAGACTTCAGCTGAGAAGTCATTGAATCAAGCCCTCCAGTTGCAGGCAATTTCAGTGCTTGATACTTTTTATCATGGTCCTTTTATAGTAAATAATGATGCCTTGTCTTTTGTGATTATCTGATCGACTATCTTCCTCACTGAGCTGTGCATTTTATGAGATCCAAGACAAGAATTGCCCATTTGTGAAATATCACTGATGCCTAGCACAACACCTTGGAACTTAGTAAGTGGTCCGTAGACATTGGTTGAGTGAATAAATGAATGAATAAAGAGTGCATGTAAGTCTGTATTCCAATGGTGTAAGGACCGTAGCTCCAAGGATAGTATTACATGACTTTTGTATGGCCCTCCTTGCAATCTCACACTCTGCATTCTTTGGTCCTAAATTTACTGTGATTATACCTGGTGTTCTGGTCACCAAAGGGAGTTTCCGAAATAAGATAAAGATTAGAAAGACAAAGCAATACAAAACAACTCCTGCTCCCCACCTCACCTGCAAAAAAAAACCCCCTCCTCTCCTCCTCCTTTATCCTCCTTCTTACTCGAAACAAAACATTTGAATAGCTTAACCATCCCAGTGCCTTTATTGAATTCCACCCTTGCCCTTTGATCCTTTTCCCTCCCCTTACCCCACAGGATTGAACATTCCTTCTTATATCTCCACTAAGTCAGATGCCATGAAATTAAAAGACGCTTACTCCTTGGAAGGAAAGTTATGACCAACCTAGATAGCATATTCAAAAGCAGAGACATTACTTTACCAACAAAGGTTCGCCTAGTCAAGGCTATGGTCTTTCCTGTGGTCATGTATGGATGTGAGAGCTGGACTGTGAAGAAGGCTGAGCGCCGAAGAATTGATGCTTTTGAACTGTGGTGTTGGAGAAGACTCTTGAGAGTCCCTTGGACTGCAAGAAGATCCAACCAGTCCATTCTGAAGGAGATCAGCCCTGGGATTTCTTTGGAGGGAATGATGCTCAAGCTGAAACTCCAGTATTTTGGCCACCTCATGCGAAGAGTTGACTCATTGGAGAAGACTCTGATGCTGGGAGGGATTCAGGGCAGGAGGAGAAGGGGACGACAGAGGATGAGATGGCTGGATGGCATCACTAACTTGATGGGTGTGAGTCTGAGTGACCTCCGGGAGCTGGTGATGGACAGGGAGGCCTGGCGTGCTGCGGTTCATGGGGTCGCAAAGAGTCGGACACGACTGAGCGAGTGATCTGATCTGATCTGATCTGAAGTCAGATGCATATTTATATTCCATTTTTCAATTGACGTGCTTGTCAATCTCTGTGAGACCTTAAGATCAAGGGATAACAGGGCTAGCAGAGGGCTTGCCAGTGGAAGGGATGCAAATGTTCATTGAAGATTGAAAAGTTGAATCAGATCACAGGGATGAGAGGTAGGAAGTGGGAGGGGGCAGAAGTGGTTACAACTGACTTTGTTGCTGATATCTGTAGAGGGAGTTACTTAGTACCTATGGGAGGAGGGTTCTTGATCACAGGGGAGGTTGGAATCTACCCTTTTAAATTGTATGTGTTCGCAGCCTTCTCGGTATTTTCATGATTTATAGTATTTTCTGGCCAGGCATGTAGTATATTTGATCTACACTTCAAGGTATTGGAATGATGCAGAGTGTGGACCAACAGCACAGATATACTAATCGGTTCTTGGTAACCTGCTTTAGATGTTACACCACTGTTTAGCCTTCCTTAAAGATCTGTGAAGACGTGTAAGACTCAGCAGGGACATGACCCATGGTTTTATAATATGCATCATCATTTTTCTAAATTTGCATTTACTTGATCGATAATTTAAAATATTCTGCTTTGATGCTAAGGATCCAAAGAGATTTAGATGATCGATGGCAGATGTAGGATGTAGCCTTTCTAAGGACAGGCAAACAAGAAAATGAAATTCTAAGATCTTGTATTCATGAGGATGGAGACTGTCAAAATGCAAAATATAGTTCAAATCCTTGGGCAGCTGAAAATCGAACCCAAAGGAGTGGGATTGTTTTAGAATGCTTCCTAAAGAGGAAGGTCTTAAGCTGGACGTTCCTAGATGGTAGGAGTTAAGTAGGAGGAAGGGATGAGGCAAAACTGTGACAAAGACTTAGAGATGCAAGCCAACTTGGCAGATCGCTGGCTCAGGGAGATGGTCTGCTACGCCAGCTTCTCTAGTGTCTTTTTACTGAGATCTGGAGGTGAATTTGACTGAAAAGAATAGAGGTGCACTCTGTAGGGTGTTACTGACTATACAGGAATGTTTAGAGTTGATAGAAGCACTGAAAGACTCTGTATAGACAGTAACATGAAGAAGTGGCCTCTGGGATGGATGGAAATAGATCAGTTTGCCACCAGATTGGGACAGAGGGATGTGTTAGGGGGCTGTTGTGCTAATTCAGGCATAAATGATGAGCCCCAGGTCTAGGGAAGTCAGAAAGGAAGAAAAGAAGGCATGAAAAATTTGAAAGTTTTAAAGTGATATTTGACTCTCTTCTTTCTCTGTTGCTATATACCTGTGCCTCAAACTACTGTTCAGTTCCTTTTTATTAATTGAGGATTATTGTGAAATGTTTCAGCAACAATAAAAAATTAAATATTACAATAAACACTGATATACCCAGTCACTGCAGACACTGCCGATACTCTCAGAGTCTCTCCAAGCCTATCTCCCCTCAGTGGTACCCTGTACACTGAATTATGTCTTTATCATTGCCACGCATTTCCTCATGCTTTCTTAGGTGTGTGTGTACCTACAAGTACAGTCTTGTTTTGCTGTTTTAAAACTCTGTCTGCATAGAAAGACCATGCTCATTGTGGCTTTGTGGTCTTTACTCAACTTTAATTGATAAGTATTTTGTTGATATGTGTGCATGCCTGCACGCTAAGTCACTTCAATCAGTGTCAACTCTTTGCAACCCGCTGGGCTCCTCTGTCCCTGGGATTTCCCAGGCAAGAATACTGGAGTGGGTTGCCATGTCCTCCTCCAGAGGATCTTCTCCACCCAGGGATCTAACCCATGTCTCTTGTGTCTCCTGCATGGGCAGATGGATTCTTTACTACTAGGGCTACCTCGGAAGCCTACTGATATAAGTAGGTATTACTTATTCATGTTTTTTTTTTTTTTTTTTTACCACCCTGTGGTATTCCATTGTGTAGTAAATAGTGAATAACATATCAGTCTTCTGTTGGTGGACATTTTGGATATCTTCTACCAAGGCTGCTATGCAGGTTCATACACACATCTCCCTGTGCTAACAGTGGAGACTTTTCTTAGGGTATCTTCTTAGGAGAATTGCCAGAGAGTGGATTTGTACCATCCCATTTAGAAGATGATGCCAAATTACCAAAAAGGGTTTTTTCTGTTGAAAAACCCTATCAAAACGGTTTTATCCTCCCACCCATCCATCTATAAAGAGCTCCTTTTTTTCCCCTATATCATTGTCAACACTTGATAATGTATGTTATTTTTGCCAGTCTTTAGGATATGAAATTGTACCTCCTTGTAGTTTTAATGTGCAGTTAATGACTGTGTTTAATGACTGACTGCTAATAATGTTGACTATTTTTCCTGTGTCTTAACCCTCAGATTTCTTTGCAATGCATCAGATCAGATCAGATCAGTCGCTCAGTCGTGTCCGACTCTTTGCAACGACATGAATCGCAGCATACCAGGCCTCCCTGTCCATCACCAACTCCCGGAGGTCACTCAGACTCACATCCATCGAGTCAGTGATGCCATCCAGCCATCTCATCCTCCGCCGTCCCCTTCTCCTCCTGCCCCCAATCCCTCCCAGCATGAGTCTTCTCCAAT
This sequence comes from Tragelaphus eurycerus, assembly GCA_935064755.1. Classification (NCBI taxonomy): domain Eukaryota; kingdom Metazoa; phylum Chordata; class Mammalia; order Artiodactyla; family Bovidae; genus Tragelaphus; species Tragelaphus eurycerus. Next base: position 25,519,413 of record CAKXYN010000023.1, read on the forward strand.
GAGTTAACTCTTCACATGAGGTGGCCAAAATACATGCAGTAGGCATACATATTGTTCATGCTCCCATTGTTAAAAAATCATAGACTGTAAGAGTTATTCATGTATTCTGGATACCAGAATTTTTTTTTTAATTTTCTGTAATTTCATTCTAGAAATGAAAGGAAGCTCGTTTCAATGGGCTTCTCCCAACTAGTGGCTTGTCTTTTCATTTTTAGAATGTGTTTGGGAGAAAAGATTCTTTTAAAAATTTAAATGATATTGAAGATTGGTTCTACTCTTTATTTTGTAGATACCTTGTTTAAGAAATCTTTTGGCAATTCTAGGTGCTAAAGGTGTCATCCTTTTGTATCTCATAGACTATTAAAGTTTTATTTTCACATTTAATTTTCAAGACTTTCTTATCAAAGATTATTTTATAAAGGCCTTAATCACTTTTCAAATTTGGGCACAGCATGTAACGTCTCTTGGTCTGACTTTCTCCCTCATGAAGTTAGACTTTGAGGCAGGTGTACTGTGTGACTTCTGCTCCTGGTCCTCTGCTTCAAGACTTCCTCATGTTCTGTTGGGGGTGCTCAGAAGCCTCCTAATGGAACTTCTTGCCTAAAGGATCTCCTTCTTCTGATTCAGCTTGCGTATAGATTTACTTTTCTAAAGACCTATCGAAGTCATTGTGAGACTCCTCCAATTCTGACCTTGAGAACTTGAGAGCAGCAATCATGACCTGAATCTCCCATCAGAGCACAGGCCTGGATCATGGGTGGTTGGTCCTCAGATATGTGAGTGGGACAAATCCACGAAAGCACAGCTGGCTCCCTTCATGTCTCAGCTCCATTTCTTTTTCTTAATATTTGTATTGAAATGTAGCTGTTTTTTTAAAATTACAATATGTGTGCTCAGTCATGTCTGACTGTTTGCCACCCTGGGAACTGTAGCCTGCCAGGCTCTTCTGTCCATGGAATTTTCCAGGCAAGAATACTGGAGTGGGTTGCCATTTCTTATGCCAGGGGATCTTCCTGACCCAGGGATTGAACCCACATCTCTTGCATCTCCTGCATTGGTAGTTGGGTTCTTTACCACTGTGCTACCTGGGAAGCCCAAAATTGATTTATAGTATATTAATTTCATGTGTACAGCAAAATGATTCAGTTATATATGTATGTATATATATTATTTTTTAGATTCTTTTCTATTATATAGGTTATTATAAGATATTGAGTATAGTTCCCTGTCCTTGTTTATATGCTTTATATACAATAGTGTGTATATGTTAATCCCAAACTCCTAATTTACACACCCTCCCCCCTCCCCCTAACCTTTCTAAGTTAGTCCCTCACATCAAACCTCTCCTCTACCACGACCACCTCTGCTTGTCAGGACTGTGCTATTCTGGCCCCTCTCTCTTCTTCCTTTGTTTCTTTTTCCTTCCTGTATTTAATTTCTGTCGAGTTCACAGAATCAGCAGCAGCCCATTCTCTAGAGCTGGGACAAGAGGACTCTGGAATCGTCTCTTTGCTTTATGTTCTGTACAGTTTGAGGGTTCTACCATGAGCAAGACTTTCTTGTAAAACCATGATTTCAAAGTTTCCTCTATCCTTCAAGGCCCAGGCTAATCTTACCTCTCTCTTGAAGTGTTTTATGACTACTCTATCCCAGGGTACACTCTCCTCTGAGTTCCAGTTGCATTTTTCTGGATCATTTACTTTATGATTTACATTTTAAACATTTTATGTGAATATGCCTAAATGTGAAGCTCCTTCAAGTAGTGAATTGGCTTCTGAGCTTTTGTCTCTCTCTTGGGCCTAAACCCAGGAGCCAGCAGAGTAGTGGTGTTGTTGATTCCTTTTTTTTTTTTTTTTTTAGGGTAGCAGCTGCTTTCTTGATAATTGTGCTTAGTTATTGGAGATGTCCTGGGCTGAATGGAGATTTGCAGTTTAAAGACACTGAAAATAGTGATATTACTGGAATATGTAAGGATTTGGGATAGGAGGCTAAATTATAGTAACACAGATTTGAACTCTGTTTTGATTATGTTGAGTTTTCAGAGGACATGACCCATCAGCAACTTGGAGAACATTAAAGCTGAGTTTTATGAAATGTAAAGATTGGAGATGTTGATTAGGGTGTTCTCTGCTGGAAGGAGATCAATAGATTCAGGTTAGGGACAGCTGTGTCTGTGTTCCAGGTGGGAATCTTACCCTCACCCCCCTAATCCTGATTCCACTATTCTGATATTTAACTAAGTAGATAATTGGGCAAGTCAATTAATTTCTCAGAGTTCAGCTTCCCCATCTGACTAAGGAGGATACTTAAACTTACATATCAGAGTTTTTTAAAGGATTTAGCCAGCCAACCTTTGTAAAGTATCTAGTTCAATGGTGGGCTTATGTGGGCAATGAGTAAATGCTGTTATTGTTGTTGTTTGGTCACTAAGTCATGGTCAACTCTTCTTTTACCCCATGGACTGTAGCCTCATAGGCTGGGTTTACAGGGAAAGAGGCCCACAGCTCCTACAGCTCAGCCCTGTCTGACATGGTACCATAGGATGTGAAGAGATGATAACAGAAATCAAAGGCATGTCTTTCTCCCCAAGGAAGATTGAATTGTGAAACTAAATATTTAAAGCAGCATTTAAAGAGTACATTTTAATTTAGTCTGGCCAGAATGCATATTTGTGAAGGCAAGATGGGATATGGAAGAAATTAAAGAGGCAGTTATGCTTGATTCTTACGGGGGAACATCTCCTAATGGACACAGTGAACCCTGGTTCATTGTAGTTTGGCAGGTGGAGCACTCATCTTCTGATCACATCCACCTTCTTCTCCTGTGTGGGGCTTATCTTCTGCTTCTGAGTCATGTGTCTTCCTTCTCAGCTCACAGCTGCTCCCTGAGAAAGGGCTCAGCAGATGAAAACCAATACTAAATAGAATGGAAGTTTACTGATTGATTAGATGAGGAAATTTTGTTTTTTTCTCATTAAGGGAAATGTTTCTTGGTAGTTACATCTAGATTATTTGAGTTTTGTAGAATTTTTATGTTATAGCAGTATGATATTTCTTATCTTTGTGATTTAGGTTTAAAACCCCATAGTTGTTGCTGTTGTTTAGATACTAAGTCATGTCTGATTCTTTGTGACTCCGTGGATTGCCAGGCTTCTCTGTCCAAGGGATTTCCTAGGCAAGAATACTGAAGTGGATTGCCATTTCCTTCACCAGGAGATCTTCCTGACCCAGGGATCATTCTGCATTGTAGTCAGATTCTTTACCACTGAACCACCAGGGAAGCCCAAAGCCCCATAGACCCAAATGCAAAATTGTTTTTCTCATGTCCTTAATTCCTTCATGGGTTCCTCGTCAGTAGAAATGTTGACACACATAAACTGGCTTGATATGTCCCAAATGGAGATTATAAACTCACATTAAATGCAATTAAAATATTGGCAATACTATTATAAATTACCAAGAGGTTATAGTCTATAGGTATGCTTATAAATGATTACTTTTGGACACCCAAAAGAATTTCCTATAGAAATTATGTATCTGATAGTAGCTAAAGTTAAAGTTATAGAGTCTTTTCTTTTTTCATTTTCTACAGGCAAACTAGTATTACTATAATGAAAACCATAGCTATCTAAAATTCAGGACCGTATATCTATGGGGGGAAAAAAAGGAATTCTAAGTTATGACCATTCCACTCATTTGGCCACAGATTTAGGAACACTTTGGCTCTGCCAAGGGTCGGCTACTGGACCATACCCAGGCAGCCACTGCTGCCAACACAGTGGTATGGTTTCCTCTTGGTCCAGGATCAGAATTAGTGAGGGAATGAGGGAACCAAGAGTCTTACCGATGGGCGCTAATAATTAAACAGCTTTATTTATATAAACCACTGCTCTTTATTTGAATACTTGAATGAAAGAAGAAAAGTCTCAGATCAGATCAGATCAGATTGCTCAGTCGTGTCCGACTCTTTGCGACCCCATGAATCACAGCACGCCAGGCCTCCCTGTCCATCACCAACTCCCAGAGGTCACTCAGACTCACATCCATCAAGTCAGTGATGCCATCCAGCCATCTCATCCTCTGTCGTCCCCTTCTCCTCCTGCCCCCAATCCCTCCCAGCATCAGAGTCTTCTCCAATGAGTCAACTCTTCGCATGAGGTGGCCAAAATACTGGAGTTTCAGCTTTAGCATCATTCCTTCCAAAGAAATCCCAGGGCTGATCTCCTTCAGAATGGACTGGTTGGATCTCCTTGCAGTCCAAGGGACTCTCAAGAGTCTTCTCCAACACCACAGTTCAAAAGCATCAATTCTTCGGCGCTCAGCCTTCTTCACAGTCCAGCTCTCACATCCATACATGACCACAGGAAAGACCATAGCCTTGACTAGGCGAACCTTTGTTGGCAAAGTAATGTCTCTGCTTTTGAATATGCTATCTAGGTTGGTCATAACTTTCCTTCCAAGGAGTAAGCGTCTTTTAATTTCATGGCTGCAATCACCATCTGCAGTGATTTTGGAGCCCCCCAAAATAAAGTCAGCCACTGTTTCCCCATCTATTTCCCATGTAGTGATGGAACCAGATGCCATGATCTTCGTCTTCTGAATGTTGAGCTTTAAGCCAACCTTTTCACTCTCCACTTTCACTTTCATCAAGAGGATTTTTAGTTCCTCTTCACTTTCTGCCATAAGGGTGGTGTCATCTGCATATCTGAGGTTATTGATACCTGATTCCAACTTGTGTTTCCTCCAGTCCAGCGTTTCTCATGATGTACTCTGCATATAAGTTAAATAAACAGGGTGATAATATACAGCCTTGACGTACTCCTTTTCCTATTTGGAACCAGTCTGTTGTTCCATGTCCAGTTCTAACTGTTGCTTCCTGACCTGCATACAGATTTCTCAAGAGGCAGATCAGGTGGTCTGGTATTCCCATCTCTTTCAGAATTTTCCACAGTTTATTGTGATCCACACAGTCAAAGGCTCTAGTATGACTCAATTACCTATACCATGTCCTACGTTGAGAACCAAGATGTGTGTAGATGATTTGTAAGTCAGATGTCAGTTAGTTAGGAGTGATAGGTGGAAATATATTCCTTTGTACCTAAGTCATCATCCCCCAATTTTTTTCCCTATGCATTTCAGATCCTGAAGATTCCCACGGTTGAATGATGGGAATTACTGATTCATTCATTTATTCAACTCACAACGGTATTTATATAAAGCTGGATTTTTCACTGCTCTGACCAAGTTTTTAAAACTATTTGCTTATTTATTCATTTTTGCCTTTATCAGGTCTTAGCTGTGACACTCACTGGGGTGCACAGGCTTCTCTCTAGTTGTGGCACATGGGCTCCAGAGCATGTGTGCTCAATGGTTGTAGCGAGCGGGCTTAGTTGCTCTGAGGCATGTGGGATTTTAGTTCCCTGACCAGGGTTCGAACCTGTATCCTCTGTACTGAAAGGTGGATTGTTAACCACTGGGCCACCAGCAAAGTCCCCTCAACAACAACAATTTATTGAATAACTCGAACACGCCAGGCACAATTCTGGGTACTTTGAATTCAGTCTCAAGCAACAGCCAGGACAGAAGACAAAAGGCGTGCCCTGTGAAGTTTACGCTAGAGTGCAAAGAAACAGCAAACAATAAACCGACTTCTTTTCACGTGTTAGAAGGAATAACAGCTATTAAAAAAAAATAGAACCAGATGAGCGGGATTGTTGAAGTACTGTTCTTTGATAGATTTCCAGTATAGAAGGAAATGAGTTTTTTTTTTTTTTTTAACACATTAAAAAAAAGTCAGACCTTCTCTTGAAAGGTTCTAGCTTTGGGATTTGACAAGGCTCTTGGAGAGGTGTGTGGTGATGTTCACTGCTGTGTCCTTCTTTTATCCTTTCTGTCTGAACAGCAGTCTGTGTACTTTTCAGCTATAGTATCTACCATATTGCATTGTAGCTGCCTGTGGTTTTTAATCTCCTGCTAGATTATGAACTATAACAACATAGGGCATGCTCCTTAAAAAATATCCCTGTAATAATACTACTAGTAATAATCATAGTTATTATATATCTTACTGAATGCTTATTATGTGCTAAGCATATTATGCCACCCTTATGCAGAAAGTGATATCATGCTTTAGAGAATATATACTTAGACCACAGAAGTATCATGGGTAGAGCTGACACTGAATCAAGTTCTCTTAGCACCAGGCTCTGGACCCCTTCCTGGTGCCTAACGCAGTGCCTGGCATTTGGTTACCATTGAAGAAATACAGAGTGAAATCAAATAAGTGACAGTATTGTGAAACTGAGAAATGTGCCTCAGAAATGTGTCTCCAGCTGCCTGCAAAATTTATACCCTCTTGTTTTAAATTGTTTCACTTGATGTCCTAGCTGGTGCAGCAGGTGGTTATTTGGAAATTCTTTTTTTTTTTTTTTTACCTTTAATATGGCGGACACGACTGAGCAGCTTCACTTTCACTTTTCGCTTTCATGCATTGGAGAAGGAAATGGCAACCCACTCCAGTGTTCTTGCCTGGAGAATCCCAGGGACAGGGGAGCCTGGTGAGCTTCCGTCTATGGGGTCGCACAGAGTCGGACACGACTGAAGCGACTTAGCAGCAGCAGCATTTTTATTTTTTAAATGGAGGATAATTGCTTTACAATGTTGTATTGGTTTCTGTCCTACAACAGCACGAATCAGTCATAACTATACTTAATACCCCCTCCCTCTTGAGACTTCCCTTCCACCCCTCACCCCATCCAACCCGCCTACGTCATCACAGAGCACCCATCTGGGCTTCCTGTGCTGCACAGAAGCTTCCCACTAGCTGTCTGTTCCATACCTGATAGTGTATACATGTCAGCACTACGTCCTCAATTTGTCCCACCCTCTCCTTCCCCCACTGTGCCCACATGTCCGTTCTCTTCGCCTGCCTCTCCACTCCTTGCCTGCAGGTGGGTTTATCAGTACCATTTTTCTAGATTCCATATCTGTCTGTTGATACATGATAGTTGTTTTTCCATTTCTGACTTACTTTACTCCACATAACAGGCTTCATGAAGTGCCCCTCGTTTTATTTTTCTTGAATTCCTTCCTCTTGTTTCCACTCATCTCATTTGCAGAGTATGTAATAGGAACAGAATTACTTCTGCTAAAATCCAAACCCTCTAGTCTGAAGGTGAGGCTTTTTGTTCTACCATGTCTGTTATATGAAGGTATCTCCACGGATCCTTTTCCTGAGTTTTGCCTCAATGAGTTCTTCCAGGATGCAGACATTTCAGTGGCACCAGAAACCAAGGGCATCAATACGCTGTGTTTGGCTCACCTTCCGCTTTGGCTCACCACCTGCTTTTTTCCTTGTCAAGGAAATTTGTGTGACAGAGGTGAGTCTCTGCGGAGCCTTCCAAGGGTGGGGCCATCTGTGCTTGTTCGGAAGAAAGTCAATCTTTTCTTTCCAGGAAGGGATCTGTCAGCAGCAGGAGAGACTTTAGCTTCTGCTTCCCATTGAGTAATCTGTTTGGAAAGGACATTTAGAACATCTCTCCAAAAGGAAGCGGCTCACACACAGGTGATGCCAGCAGGCAGTGCAGAATTTAGGGAACACAGTGAATGAGCCTGACACGCCTTTTGCAAGGTTCAGATAAGGACTTTAATGGAAAATGGGGGGAAAAAGATGTTAGATTATCCTCCTATGAAGTCCCAGCAAGATAGAACTCTCTGCCTCTTGGGATTCTTTGTGGTTGAGCCTGATAGAATTAAACACTTCAATATATTTAAACAGACATTGGTAAATCCACACCGTTGTATCCTCACCTCAAGAGCAAGGTAATTCAAGTGGCGTACAAACTACTACAAAGCTGCTATAGTTTCTTTTTTACTTTAATGTTTTAAGGAAAAGGCAAGCCAATTATATAAGCACCTCTACCTCAAATAAATAAATACTGGTATGGGATGTTTGGCTCATGTACATCATCAGAAGTTGAAATGAAGATGGATATATGTCAAACTGTAGAAGAGTGAGCACCCTTTATAAAGCTGCTGCTGGCGTAATGTCAAAGAAAACAAATGCATTTTGTAAGTGCCGTGTCTTTGCTCTTTCTTCCCATGTTTCTATGTAGATTATTTCTAATGCTTTTGTTTGGAATTGCTTTACAGTCCTTATTACATGAAATAAATTTTAGTGTTGAATTGACTAGGGTGTAAACTTAGTGGAAGTTCTAGACAGGTATTAGTAAAGGTAATGTACAAATAGTAATTAATTAAGTTTTTGAAGACAGGAAATACATAGCTAAAGGCTTAACCATTTTTCAGTCTACAAGTGTCCTACTGCTGCTGCTGCTGAGTCGCCAGTCGGCGACTCTGTGCGATCCCATAGACGACAGCCCGCCAGGCCCTCTGTCCCCGGGACCTCCAGGAAGAATACTGGAGTGGGTGCCCCTCTCCAATGCATGAAAGTGAAAACAGGGAGCCTGAAATTCATTTTTTCAATATTAGACATATTCTTAAAATTAACTTGTCTCCACATGTATGGATTGTGCATGAGTCAAAACATTTTATTAGAGATTGTATCATTGAAATTGAGTCACCCTGTCACACAGTCATATGTTTAGGTATAATAATGGAAGGATAATTAATATTTTCTAAGGTATTTTGTTCAATCTGCCTGGAGTTTTTCTCCCTCCATCCTCCCACCTCCTTTTCACATGACTGTTTTGTTTTGTTCTCATTAATGCCACTCTTTCCCACCATTTGCCCAGTAGTTCAGTCTGTCACCATATTCTCTTCTCGGAAGCCTGGTTGGCATAGACGTTCTTAATAAATATTTGTCAAAGACTGCTTCTTAATAAATATTTATCCAAAGAATGAATGTGAATGACATTCTCAATGACTTAAAACTTTTTAATAATAACTGGATGTCTTTGAACCATTATTATTTTTTAAATAATTATTTACTTTTATTTGTTTGGCTGCACCAGGTCTTGGAGGTGTGGCATGTGGGATCTAGTTCCCTAACCAGGGATTGAAGCCAGGTCCCCTGCATTGGGAGCATGGAGTCTAAGACACTAGGCCACCAGGAAGGTCCCATTATTTACTTCACGTACACCCTGAATAGAAATTAATAAACAAAATCAAGATCGTACAGCATGATTTATTCCCATGCATGCTGAGTCGCTTCAGTCATGTCTGACTCTGTGACCTATAATGCAGTTCTCCAGGCTCCTCTGTCCATGGGACTCTCCAGGCAAGAATACTGGAGTGGGTTGCTGTGCCTTCCTCCAAGGGATCTTCTCAACCCAGGGATCAAACCCACATCTTTTATGTCTCCTGCATTGGCAGGTGGTTTCACTACCACTGGAACCACCTGGGAAGCCCAAAGGTCCATGAGAGCTGTTACATTTACAGTGGCTAGAACAACGTCTAGTATATTTTCAAAGCTCAGATTAACAAATGGATTTGAGAATTTTTGTACATTACGCCATCAGTCTACGTACCCATTTCCTTTTAACCTCTTCAGAAGCAAAGTGTTCCTAGTGGAACTTACTTTTAGAAGTTTGGGTTTGGTACCTGAATTTTTTAAGCTATTTGAACACTTTTTTTGGTTAACAGTTGATTTGAATTAGGTCAAAATGTTGTTCCCAAGAGGAAATCTAAATTAGGTATAATCAAACTCTGCTAGAATGGGAATGTTTCTAGAGAGCTTTAATCCGTTTCTTGTGCTTTATTACAGATGAATAGATTGAGGTCTAGAGAAGTTAAATGATGTAACCACTGTACATGTAACCAGTCATCCAACTGGTAAATTTTTGAAACCAAAATTAGGAGATGGCTTCTAATACACAGTCAGTGTTACTTCCATTGTATAAGGCTGCATGCCACTTTAATTTTCAAATCAGATCTTAGCTGTAACTGTAGGAGAAAAAAAAATCGCCATCTAGATCTGTTAAATTCCCAGAGAGAAATTTAAATCCTCAGGTGACAGAACTCAGGAGCTGCAGAGGAAATTGACACTGTGTCTAGTTAAATAAGTTAGCGTTTAGAAAAGACACATGTGGACATTGATTAAATGCTTGTGGGCTTGCTTTCAGGAAATAAATTCAGGTAGACTGGACATTGCCTAAGATAGAAGGCTTGAAGATTTATACAGTTATAAGAATGTTCTCTAGAAAATCCCCAAGAGATGGTTACCTAGGGCATGTATTTTCAGATTGAAAGAAGAGATCCTTAGAGAGTTTAAGTGACATGTCCAAGGTCACAAAACAGTGAATGACTCCTTCAGAAGCAGAAACCAGAACTCTTAATTTAAGAGAAGTGAATATTGGTTTTCAATTGTAAAATGCATCACCTTGAAGGGAATCCTTGTGTTTAAGGTCATGCATTTAAAAAATTAATTTATTTTAATTGGAGGTTAATTACTTTACAATATTGTGGTGGTTTTTGCCATACATTGACATGAACCAGCCACTTTAAACATATTTTAACTGTTAAATGTTTATTTATGATATGAAACTTAGCTCAACATATCCCATAAACATGACATACATCTACTTCCAGGTAGAACCTCATCAGTTCAGTTCAGTTCAGTCGCTTGGCCATGTCTGACTCTTTGCGACCCCATGGACTGTAGCACACCAGGCCTCCCCTGTCCATCACCATCTCCAGGAGTTTACTCAAACTCATGTCCATTGAACCGGTGATGCCATCCAACCATCTCATCCTCTGTTGTCCCCTTCTCCTCCTGCCTTCAATCTTTCCCAGCATCCGGGTCTTTTCAAATTAGACAGTTCTTCCCATCAGGTGGCCAAAGTAATGGAGTTTCAGCTTCAGTATCAGTCCTTCCAATGAATATTCAGGACTGATTTCCTTCAGTATGGACTGGTTGGATCTCCTTACAGTCCAAGGGACTCTCAAGTGTTTTCTCCAACCCCACGGTTCAAAAGCATCAATTCTTTGGTGCTTAGCTTTCTTTATAGTCCAGCTCTCACATCCATATATGACTACTGGAAAAACCATAGCTTGGACTAGATGGACCTTTGTTGGTAATGTTTCTGCTTTTTAATATGCTTCTAGATTGGTCATAACTTTCCTTCCAAGGAGCAAGCGTCTTTTAATCTCACAGCTGCAGTCACCATCTGCAGTGATTTTTGGACCTCATCACCAGCCACAAAATGCTTCCGGTGCTCTTGATTTCCTACCTTCAGTCCCCATCATCCATCCTTCACAGTGAGCTACTCTCTGGAGCTTTCCTTCCTGTCATTCTCTCTCTGTTCTTTATTCTTTGACCATTATATGCATTATTCCTAAAAATCTATTTTTTAAAAATTTTGCTTGCTTTTGTACTTGATGAAAATGACAGCAAAATGTTTGTATTCTTCTGTACCTTGCTCGTTTCATTGAACAGTATGCTTTTGTTGTTGTTAATTCAGATTTTATTAGGTTCATTCCTTGTATATATATTTTATTTTGGTTTGTTGGCAGAATGACTGGTATATTAAATAAGCAGAACTCAGAGCATAATCTAAAATGTATAATAATTATTATTTTGTCTCTCGTTGTTCCTTTAATATTTAATTATGGAAGTAATCTGCTTCCCTTATATGTACTCTGACAAGTCCAACAGGTGTGCTTTGAAGATTCATCCATGCTGATGGACATGGTCAATCTGTTTTCAGTGTTGTGTGAACTCCAGTTACTCATGGTTCGTTCATCCATCCTCTCATCTTTGTGTATTTGGTTTGTTTGATAGTTACTTTTGTTTGTTTGCTTTTGCTCTTACCAGCCAGGCTGCTAAAGACGTTCTTAGGGATGTCTTGTGATAAATGTATAGAAGAAGCTGGGCTAGGCAGTGTCCCAACTTTTCAAGATAATACGCAGCTGTTTTGCAAAGTGGCTATGCCAATTTGAACTCCCACCAGTGGCATCTCAGAGTCCTCGATGTTCTAAATCCTTGCCAACACTTAGTGTCACCAACCTTCTTAATTTTAGCCAATCTAGTGTGTGGATATTAGCATTCAAAGGTGATTTTTATTGTGACTCAAAATCCAACATATTTCTGTAAGAAATATATGGACCATATTACAAGGGGATGCCAAAATAAGGCAGAAAGTGAAGAAGAACTAAAGAGGCTCTTGATGAAAGTGAAAGAGGAGAGTGAAAAAGTTGGCTTAAAGCTCAACATTCAGAAAACTAAGATCATGGCATCTGGTCCCATCACTTCATGGAAAATAGATGGGGCAACAGTGGAAACAGTGGCAGACTTTATTTTGGGGGTTCCAAAATCACTGCAGATGACGATTGCAGCCATAAAATTAAAAGATGCTTACTCCTTGGAAGGAAAGTTATGACCAACCTAGACAACATACTAAAAAGCAGAGACATCACTTTGCCAACAAAGGTCCATCTAGTCAAGACTATGGTTTTTCCAGTAGTCATGTATGGATGTGACAGTTGTACTATAAAGAAAGCTGAGCACCGAAGAATTGAAGCTTTTGAACTGCGATGTTGGAGAAGACTTTTGAGGGTCCCTTGGACTGCAAGGAGATCCAACCAGTCCATCCTAAAGGAAAACAGTCCTGGGTGTTCATTGGAAGGACTGGTGTTGAAGCTGAAACTCCAATACTTTGGCCAGCTGGTGTGAAGAACTGACTCATTGGAAAAGACCCTGATGCTGGAAAAGATTGAGGGCAGGAGAAGAAGGGGACAACAGAGGATGAGATGGTTGAATGGCATCACCGACTCAATGGACATGAGTTTGGGTAGACTCCAGGAGTTGGTGATGGACAGGGAGGCCTGGTGTGCTGCAGTTCATGGGATCGCAAAGAGTTGGACACAACTGAGTGACTGAACTGAACTGATAAATATTCACTTTAGGCAAAATGATTAAGGAAAACATACAGCACAGTCACGTGAAGAAAGTCTAAAATGTTAGAGGAGAGGTGGTTTTTCACACATTTAGGGTGATGGCTGTTGATATATTCAGTGATCACACTTTCATGTTCATTAATATTTAATGATAATCTTGAATTAATTGAGTGAAGTTCAGTTATTCATCATTATTCATTTTATCCTAGCTATTTTAGCTCATCCTGGAAGAGACTATAGTAAAGATGGGATTTATATTTTCTGAAAGAGATGGGAATACCAGACCACCTGATTTGCCTCTTGAGAAATCTGTATGCAGGTCAGGAAGCAACAGTTAGAACTGGTCATGGAACAACAGACTGGTTCCAAATAGGAAAAGGAGTACGTCAAGGCTGTATATTGTCACCATGTTTGTTTAACTTATATGCAGAGTACATCATGAGAAACGCTGGACTGGAAGAAACACAAGTTGGAATCAGGTATCAATAACCTCAGATATGCAGATGACACCACCCTTATGGCAGAAAGTGAAGAGGAACTAAAAATCCTCTTGATGAAAGTGAAAGTGGAGAGTGAAAAGGTTGGCTTAAAGCTCAACATTCAGAAAACGAAGATCATGGCATCTGGTTCCATCACTACATGGGAAATAGATGGGGAAACAGTGGAAACAGTGGCTGACTTTATTTTGAGGGGCTCCAAAATCACTGCAGATGGTGACTGCAGCCATGAAATTAAAAGAGGCTTACACCTTGGAAGGAAAGTTATGACCAACCTAGATAGCATATTCAAAAGCAGAGACATTACTTTGCCAACAAAGGTTCGCCTAGTCAAGGCTATGGTCTTTCCTGTGGTCATGTATGGATGTGAGAGCTGGACTGTGAAGAAAGCTGAGCACCGAAGAATTGATGCTTTTGAGCTGTGGTGTTGGAGAAGACTCTTGAGAGTCCCTTGGACTGCAAGGAGATCCAACCAGTCCATTCTGAAGGAGATCAACCCTGGGATTTCTTTGGAAGGAATGATGCTAAAGCTGAAACTCCAGTATTTTGGCCACCTCATGTGAAGAGTTGACTCATTGGAGAAGACTCTGATGCTGGGAGGGATTGGGCGTAGGAGGAGAAGAGGACGACAGAGGATGAGATGGCTGGATGGCATCACTGACTCGATGAATATGAGTCTGAGTGACCTCCGGGAGTTGGTAATGGACAGGGAGGCCTGGTGTGCTGCAGTTCATGGGGTTGCAAAGAGTCGGACACGACTGAGCGACTGATCTGATCTGATCTGATATGTATATACATTGCATTTGTATATATGTGAGTCATATATGTGAATGACTCAGGGTGAAAACTTATACTGACCTAATTAGGTTACATTGCAAGGTTTATAGAAGGATTAACACTAACTGTTTCGGCTGTTTTGAGATTTTCAGTTTCAGTTTTTTAACCCTTCTACATCCTTTGCTGAGAAGTTCCCTGCCTATGCTTATGTAACATCTAATGACCCCAGTGATGTGACACAGGCTTAGGTTACAGGTTGTTTTCTGCCCCAGGGGCATCTGATGGGGCAGTGCGCATGTTCAGTCCTGTCTGACTCTATGCTACCCCACGGACTCTAGCCGATCAGATTCCTCTGTCCATGGAGTTTCTCAGGCAAGAGTACTGGAGTGGGTTGCCATTTCGTCTTCCAGGGAATTTTCCTGACCCAAGTGATGGAACCTGAGTCTCCTGTGTCTCCTGAATCGCAGGTGAATTCTTTACTGCTCAGCCATCGGGCAAGCCCAGTGGGGTAACACCCACTTCCTTTTTTAATGGAGTAGTAAAATTTTGGAATCCTTGGTATCCACTGCCACCCTCCATTGATCAAGTAAGAGCAATTTTGCTCTAATAACTTGTGACCAAAGATAGATGCTCAAACTCAGAGAAGTGAAATATCTTTTGGTGAAGATCCAGTAAATGCCTAAAGTTAAATGAGATTGAATACATGTCTCCATATATGATCACAGATCTGCACAGTGTGTAGCTGTGCAGCTTTGACAGAAAAGATGGTCTTTGTGTTGTAAAGTATTCAATAATGAGACACTGAGTGTGGACACAGTGGGGTCACTTCAGGTGTCACAGTTGCTTTAACAACTTGGGATGGTCACCCAGCAAGAATCAGAAAGGACAGAGTTAGGAGACCAGATTTATTTTAGGACCCATTGGGAGCTTGGCATTTAACTTGTGACCATCCCAGAACTTCTAAAGCAGTTGGACTGCAGCAGCAGGTGGCTTTGCTGTCTGAAGTTAACAGATCTAGGCACTCTAGATTCCCACCCACCCCTCCTACTCTCTCTGGGTGGGTCTCACCTGTTGATGAGTGACACAGTCTTAATTTTGAGATATGGAAATTGCCAGAAGCCATCCAGCTGATGAAAGCCTCTGAAAGAATAAGCTCTCTGGATCCTCGATGCCTTTATGGCATCATAAGGTCCCGCAGAAAAGTGGGGGGGATGTGGATCCCCAAACATGTGTTTTACCTATGGAACCAACTTTCAGAAGTTTTGGAGTTGACAGTTGGAGGTCAGCCAAGGGTGTCCCTTGGGGTTCTGTCCTTCGTCAATTGCATAACTCCCTCCTAACTCCACCGCCAACCTTCACCCAAGGTGGACCTAACCCATCTGCTTGTTGCTCTGTCTTTGCTTCCTCTGCGTGTGGCTTTGCTCCATATGGTATCGCGAGCCTGGGAAAGCCATCTCTCTGCTCCATTTGGCTAATTAGTCTCTGACTGTGTCTGTGGCTCACCTTGTTCTTACATTTACAAGATTATACAAACTCTAAAACTTTCCCTTCCTACTTCCCCTGCACTTCAGGTGTAACACCAAATTAACTACAGTTTTCCAAATCCACTACATAAGGCATTCTATTTCCACTAACTCACACTCTACAATGATAGTTCTATAATCTACAGTAATGTTAATCATCTCATAATCACAAATGATCTTCATAACCAAATACATTTTGTATACTTCTCATTGAACCTAGTATCTTTCCCTTTTCGTTATAATGTATTTCCCTTCTGATTGCTGCTACTCAGTGTTCTGGAAAGTCCCCAAACATACTTTATTGGTTTTACGTGATTTCAGCTTTAACTGAAGAGATAATGCACATGAAAGGGGAAAACATAGCAATTTTAAAACACCTAGAAAATTCATTGAAATCTTATTTTTGTCTGAGGGAGATGATAGTTTGCTATGTGCGTGATGTGTGTTTTTATTTAATTCTTACAGTTAATCATTGATGTAGTAATGTTATTATCCTCATTTTTTAGATAAGGAAACTGAGGTATGGAATTGTCCAGGGTCACACAAGGAGTAGCTTGTGGAACCAGTGGAGAGAGGCTGCAGATATGAGATGTCTGACCCTGTTCCAACATTCTTTATCTCTGGTCTCAACTTCTTTATCAATAAGATATATATTTCATCGTCTTTAAATCTTTTCTGAACAAGACAGGTCTTTTAAATTTTAAAAAACATCCTTTTCCATGAGAGGTTATTACAAGGTGTTGAGCAGTTCCTTATGCCCTATGGTAGGTCTTTGTTGCCTCTCTGTGGTTTATATAGTATGTGTACCTGTTAATCTCATACCCTCAGAGGATCCCTCTCCCACTTTACCCCTAAAGACAGGTCTTTTAAATAAATAAATCTGTTACTTGGTCTGAGAGAATGGGCAGAAATAGTATGAGAATTCAAAAGCATAAGCGATCACAGCCAGTATTTATACTTTAAAAGGGACTTTCTGGACTCTTAATGCAAAGGCATGAGAAGGACAGGAGATCCACATGCCTTTCCCAGAAAGCTGGGAGAGAGACTTTGAAGGAAAGGATAGTAGAGTGTAGTCTTCTCCTGCAGTGGCCTCAGATCCTGCCATACTGGTGTCCCACCTGTGCTGGGGATGTGGCGGTGGGGCTGAGGGTAGTTGGGGGACCAGAAAGGATCAGTGGTTTGTATGCACGTAGAGTGTCAGTACTCTTGCCTGGAAAATCCCATGGATGGAGGAGCCTGGTAGGCTGCAGTCCATGGGGTTGCTAGGAGTCAGACACGACTGAGTGACTTCACTTTCACTTTTCACTTTCATGCATTGGAGAAGGAAATGGCAACCCACTCCAGTGTTCTTGCCTAGAGAATCCCAGGGACGGGGGAATCTGGTGGGCTGCCGAATCTGGGGTCGCACAGTGTCGGACACGACTGAGCGACTTCACTTTCACTTTTCACTTTCATGCATTGGAGGAGGAAATGGCAACCCACTCCAGTGTTCTTGCCTGGAGAATCCCAGGGATGGGGGAGCCTGGTGGGCTGCCATCTCTGGGGTCGCACAGAGTCGGACACGACTGAAGTGACTTAGCAGCAGCAGCAGAGTGTCAGTTGTGGTGTCACCTGACCAACACAACCACTATACAATCACCCTGCTCTACTGAGAACCTGGATCTTATTTGTGCCTCACTGGATCCTGAGTACTCTTATTTCCTTTTGCTATTGCGTTTTTCTGGAAGCAAAATGATCTTATCCATTTTGCAGGAAAAGTGCTGAGTCAAGATGGATCATTGGGCAATGGGGTGTTGAGGAAGTCATACAAATTTCTATGAGGTCTGATTTCTGGCTCAAGGAATTTATTATCATGTTAGAGAGAAAAGATCAAATTCACTAGAGAAAAACCCTCAAACAAACTTAACAACTGTCAGTGTTAGTCACTCAGTCATGTCTGACTCTGCTGCTCGATGGACTGCAACCTGCCAGGCTCCTCTGTCCATGGGATTTCCCAGGCAAGAATACTGGAGTGGGTTCCGTTCCTTCTCCCGGGGATCTTCCCAATCCAGGGTCGAACCCAGGTCTCCTGCATGGCGGCGGATTCTTTACCGTCTGAGCCACCAGATAGTTATTGGGAAGCCCAATAACCTTCAAGCCATTATGAAATAATGGTTTTATGGAAGTCACTCTCCAACCACTGTAATATGGAGGTGTTAGGGGATTTGCAGATGGGGAGACATAAGGAGCAGAGTGCCCCTTTTGTGTGCCCTGTTGTTTAGATTCCAGGAAGGCACTGTTCACTGGTCCCTGCAATGTCATCAGCACTTGGCATAGTGCCTAGCCTGGAAGGATGTTCATTAAATGTTTGAATGTATGAGTGAAAAGACATTTAGAGCTGAAAAATACAGGCAAAGAGTTTTCTACATGCCTGAAAGTCATGTCCGCAGAACTAACTTTGTGTCTTTTAAGCAGGCAGGTAATCATCCTTGGCTCAGGGTCAGTTCTGTTCGCAGGGTTGTGTGCTGTCACAGAGGCTGGAGCACTGAGCTGGTCCCTGGAAATCAGAACTGATGCCTTCCTTCATCTTAACCTCAGCAGTGGGACCATAAGAGCCCGAGCTCACATCAGGCCAAAATAAGAGCACGAGCGTGGTTAGTCCCCAGTGGCCACCTTCAGTACTGGCCAGATATTAAAGTCAGTTTTACAATTGGATTTCAGGAATGATGTACAGTATATTATTTTGCTCAAATACAAATGAACTCTTTTGTTAACTCTCTTGTGATTTGTGGAGCTATTTTTTTAAATTAATACTGTTGCTAGTTTTGAAGTTGTTTTGAGCTCAAAAAAATAGCAGCGACAAAGAAAATGCACATCAGTTTTTAGCCCACCGAAGAATATGTAGCTCTTGATTTCCATGGATGCTTGCAAAGAGTTTGGTGTTTACTAGGCATTACATACCTGTTGGGATGAATGAGTAGATGGACCTAATGGTATTTTAGGTCTAACAGAAGTTTCTTCCAGTAGAATAAGCAGTGGCAGTAAATGTCAGATTCATGCTGCTAATGAAGGCTTCCCTGATGGTAAAGAATCCACCTGCAATATGCGAGACCTGGGTTCAATGCCTAGGTTGGGAGGATGCCCTGGAGGAGGGATGGCAATCCACTCCAGTATTCTTGCCTGGAAAATCTCTATGGACAGAGAAGCCTGGAAGGCTTCAGTCTGCAGGGTCACAAAGAGTAGGAGACGGCTGAGTGACTAAGCACAGCAAGAAAATCTACCGGTGCATTGATTTAGGGAAAGTAAATGAAGAATGAGGTGCAGATTGAGTCATTAACTTCACCATCTCTTGTTTTCACACTTTCCTTCCAAAAAGAGGAGGAAAAGATAAAAGCTATCTAAGAAATAAATACTTAAGCCGAACTACTGCTTCTTTTTCTTTTTTCCAATTCGTGATGAATAACTCTGCACTTTCAGATACGCCATGAATTAAATCAGATTCCCACAGAGAACAGTATGCTCAATATTTGGTCACAGTTTGAAGGCATTCCCAGACGGTTTTAAAGAAAAACTAATTTTACAGGAATGCAGGATAAATGACTAATTTTATCCTTGAAATTACAAAGGTCCCTCTATCTTAATGACTGTGATCACTTTGTATTATCCTAATATCAAGTGTGCATGAATTTAAATTTATATTTTAAAAATTGATAATGCTGAAACTGGGAAGATGGCGTAACCACCAGAAACAGAGGAGCTGAATTCTAGCAAGTGTGTATTAATTGTTTACGCTTTCTCTCAACTGGAGACAGGAGCCTGGGGTCTTGAGATAAAGAATACAGCATGTTAACAGCTCAGTTTTATTTATCTGGAGTCATGGAAAACTATGGATTTGGCTAACTTGATGGAAAGGAGGACAGGTTTGCCTAGGTTTGCTCCCCACCTGCAAGAATCCTACTGTGTCTTTTTAGGACTCCTTCAGTCTTCACAGAGAGCCTAGTAAATTCAAGTGGCTTCAAATTCTCTGCCCTCTGCTTCCCCAGGCAGTAATAAGATCTTTTCTGACCACCTCCCAGTGACCTATTGTCTCTTGCAGTCTGTCACCTTCCCAGGATGTCTATAAATGTTGCTCTGGAATTTGTTGTTCAACTGTGTCTGACTTTCTGCGACCCCAAGGATTGCAGCATGCCAGGTTCTTCTGCCCTCCACTTTCTCCCAGAGTTTGCTCCAATTCATGTCCGTTGAGTTGGTGATACCATCTAATCATTTCATCCTCTGTCGCCCCCTTCTCCTTTTGCCTTCAGCCTTCCCCAGCGTTAAGGTCTTTTCTAATGAGTCAGCTCTTTGCATCAGGTGGCCAAAGTATTGGAGCTTCAGCTTCAGTCCTTGCAATAAATATTTAGGATTGATTTCCTTTAGGAATGACTGGTTTGATCTTGCAGTCCAACGGACTTTCAAGAGTTTTCTTCAACACCACCTTTTAAACATCTTTTGAATCAACAGAATTGAGGCAGCTTTTCTGTGATGAGTTTCTGTATTAGAGGCTAATGTAGTAAGCGCTCAATTCTTGCCCAGAAAGACAGAGGTGTGGATGAGCACGTCTGCCCTGTTTTCTAGCAAATTCCTTTGATAAAATATGAATTTGGAAGATTTTCTCGTAGATTATTTGTGATGTGAGCAAAGTTGAATCATTTTACTACACTTTGTTGTCCAAGACTTAATGTTCCAACCTACAGTAACAATCTAGGAAAACCATTTCCATAGCTTGATGTTCAAGGCCTTGCACTTAGTAGGCAAACAGATAGTCACAGAGAGCTTAGGAAAAAAATTAGCTGCCTAATCACTGTCATAGTTAAATGAACTGTGAATTACTTCTCACCTTAATATTAATGCAGATGTTCTGCCAGTGAACAGGGCATAATTTTCATTATTCATTTTATGAAGAGCTACAGAAAGTTCTCCATAAAAGCTTTAAGACATTTTTTGATTAATTCTTTTTCCAGATGAGGAAGCAAATACCCATAGAAGTGAATATTTATTGGTTTTAGAAGAATTGATGGGTCACATTTAATGATAGCAAAAGAGCAATTTTGTGATTTTTTTTTTTAGGTTTGAGCTTTAAAGTATATTCTGTCCGAGTAATAAAAGAGATCATTCTTTTATGAGTTAGCGATCAATCAAAATAAGTCTCAAAAGATGCATTTTATAGGCAGTGGCATCACTAATCATGATGCTTAATAAGATTAGAACCTCTTCCAGAAATAATTAAATTTTATAATTTATGTGTATAAGTTTATAGATATAATTCATTCACAGTCTCATTTACCAAGCATGCATACACATTACTGGCTTTTAAAAATGGCTTGTAGAGTATATTTACAGCTATATGCTATTTTTTTAGTGAATGTTTATGACACTTATGAATAAACATTTTACTTTCATTTATCATATAAATAGGTAATGCTATTATTATTTTTACTTATGTGGTCAAATATCTTTCATATTTGGACTTCATTATATTCAGAAAATAGATATTTGTCTTTTTCCCCCAAATTCATTTACATATATTTCTTTATAGTTTTACTTTTTATCTACCAAAAGATATCAAAGGATAATTTATGGCTAAATTACAGTGAAGTACCTGAAAATTTATGGAGGGTTATAAATATCTTTTGAAGAAAAGTTAATATGTATCTGATACATTAATTCACTTTTCAGTTATTTAAAAATACTATAAGTAAACTCACTGAAGAAAAATTCAAAATTATAAGTAAAATGAATCAACAAAATCCTAGTGGTCTGGTTAATATTTGTATGATCAACTCACTGAGATTATTTTGGGTGTACCTTTTTATTTACTAAAATATTATTATACATGTCATCTTATAAACTTTTTGAGGATATTGTGAGTCCTTTTACAAGTTATAAATGTGGAGTTATGTTACCAATTTTGATGGCTTTTTACATATCATTGAATCCAATATATATATACATACACACACAGATAAATCATATTTAAGCCCCTATTATTGAGCATTTTAGGCTCAAGGTTTTTTCAAATATTAAAAAGACTGTGGTGGGACTTCCCTGGCTGCAGTAGGTTTTCTCCAACACTCAGGGCTGCTGGGGTTAGTTTCTCTTCCTCCGGAAGATGAGTGCTTTAGCTCTGCAGGAGAGAGAGAGGGAAACCTTCCAGGTAGAGTTCTGTGCTCCTGCCCGTGGAACTGGCTCTTCCCTTTCCCCAGGTATGCATTACAAGGTATGCTCTGCTTGGACATTTTCTAAGCTTTTCTGTGATCACTTGATAGGGATTTGTGGAGAAATCAACCTGAAGATGGTTGGACTCCTTTAATTTCTGTGACTGCCAGGGGCTTCTCAGTCTCTTGCCACTTCACCCTTACCCTCCACCCCGACTGAAGTCGGCTTCTTGGCATCCTGGTGTATCTCTCATAAATAAACACATTATTTATGTGTTTACATTTTCTGTTCACATTATCTCTCCAGGGACCTCATTTCAAGAGCGTAGGGAGCATGGGTTTGATTCCTGGTCGGGGGAGCCAAGATCCTACATGCCATGTGGAACAGCCAAGAAAATAAATAAATAAATAAATACAAAATAAAATTAAATGAGAACACATTATCTCTCCCTGCAGTCAGCTCTCTCTCAGATGTGGGGCCTGTTGTTTGCCTCACAACCTCAGCTCTCCTGTGAGTACAAAACAGTCATGAATTTTCATTGTGCCCAGATTTTCATTGTAAGTGTGGGAGCAATCTTTTTCTTCCTTTCCATACCCCCAAGTGGCAATTGAAAGTCCCCAGAGCTCTTGTTTTCTTAATAAATCATTACACTAAGGCATCATTTACCAAATCTTTTGGTCTCAGGACCCTGTTACATAAAATTTGTTGAAAATCCCAAAGATCTTTTGGTTCTGTAGGTTATATATGTAGCTATTTCCTGTATTAGAAATTAAAGCTGATATTGTTGTTGTTATTCAGTTGCTAAACCATGTCTGATGCTTTGCGACCCCATGGACTGTGGCCTCTGTCCTCCTTTATCTCCTGGAGTTTGCCCCACTTCCTGTCCATTGAGTTGGTGATGCTATCTGATCATCTCATCCTCTGCCACCCCTTCTCCTTTGGCTCTCAATCTTTCTCAACTGATATATGTTTACATAATTTATTAATTAGTTTAAAAACAAGAATAATAAGCCCATAATATATTAACATAATTCTTGGAAAAATTAAACACATTTATAGAACAAAATATATTTAGTGATAAATATTTTACTGATTGTTTTTGTAATGTTCCAAATCTCTTTGTTGTTTGGTTTAAGAGACAGTGCAGTTGGAGTCTTATCTCTCTTTTCTGCGCTCAGTGGGTTACTGTGTGGCATCATATAACCTCTGGATAATTCCACTGTAAACTCATGAGGAAATGAGAGTGAACAGTAGGAATGGTGTTTTAGTATTATTATGAAAATAGGTTTGACTTTGCAGACCCTCTAAACAAAATGGGATTGACCTCCTCCAATGGGAGGAAATGAAACTATACCCCTGTCTTCTAAGCCTCACTCTAATGAATATTTATCAAGTCCCAGTGTGTTAGAAAGTTCAGTTTTCTTGTAATATGCTACACTTTTGAGATCTTAGGAAAGAGAAAAATGTAAGGGCAGACATGGATCTAGTAAGGGACTGAAGTCATGTTTGAACCTAGGTTGACCCATCTCTAAGCCTGGGCTCTTTCTCCGGTGCCCTTCTGTCTTGGATGGCTTGGAAAACAGACATACCTAAGTGCACCCCACAGTTGGCTCCTCTTTCTTATGGCATTTCTCACCTTATGTAGCTGTCAGTAATGTTTGAAAATTGTTGAATCTTGTATAAAGCTAAGTCATGAGCATTACCTTTGGATATTTACAATTATATAGGACAGTATGTGTACAGGGTCTTCCCTGGTGGTTCAGATGGTAAAGAATCTGCCTGCAATGTAGGAGACCCAGGTTCGATCCCTGGGTTGGAAAGATCCCCTGGAGAAGGAATTGACAACCCACTCCAGTATTGTTGCCTGGAGAATTCCATGGACAGGGAAGCCTGTTGGGGCTACAGTCTATGGTGTTTCAAACAGTTGGACATGACTTAGCAGCTGAACAATAGCAACATGTGTATACAGGCAATTTATAGATTTCTTACTGTTTCAGATATTAACCAAGCATGTTTAACACTTTTCAAAAGTTAACATTGTATGTTGTTCTACAAATAGGCTATGGTAAGATTTGTACTTGAACTAGAAAATGATTGTTTTCAACATATGACTCATTTTTTATGAGTGAAAGAAAGTTGAAGTATAGAATTTGTTATTAATAAAATACACCTATTTTGATATTCTCTTCTAATGTAGCATAACTCAGATTAGCAGCTGGTTAGAAGTTGAACCTCAGAACACGTCATGTTGGAATTCGGAGTTACTGTAAATTATCCATGCAGCTTGCAGGTGTCAGGACCCCTGATGATAAATAGTGAGAGGACAGACATGATGGAGTCTGTATATGATGGAGTGCGTGTAAACATATGCTTTGTTCCTTCTTCAAGTCCATTGGATCTTTGTTGAATTTCATGATGTATTAATATGTCACTACACATTTAGGTCCTGAAGCATAAAATATATTCTAGCCAGAATGCTTGCCAAGATACTAGTGCCAGAATTGGAATGCTGGAATGTGTTTATTGAACAGCATAAACATAATGAATAGGGTTGGAGGTTTGTATTTTACTGTAAAACCTCAAAGTGATGAAAAGAGAAGGAAAGAGAGAAAGAGAACTGACAAGTTTTGTAAGAACTAAATCAGTTCTCAGGCACACACCACTATCATTCATAATGCAAATGCCCATGATATGAATAGCCTGCTTTACTGAACTCATTGTGTTAGACTCTTTCCTGGGATTGTTTCTGTGTTTCACAATTACCCTTGAGAGGGGGTTAATACTCCCATTTTACAGGTGAAAAAACTGAGGTTCAGAGATGTAGGAGACTTAGCCTGAAACCCAAAGCTTATATTTGAGCCTGTATCAACCAAAATGCAAAATCTGTACATGTCACTCACATTTCATCAAGTTTACTTTTGCAACAGTTGAGAAGAGGTAAGCCAAATTTACAGTTGAAATATTAATTCTTGTGCTTAGAAATTCGAGTTGTCAATTCTTTGTTAAAAGGCAATTCAGTATGCAGAATTATATCCTAAGATTTGACAAATCAGTAACCTGACTTATTGCATACAAGTCTGATTAAAAAAATTTAATTTACTAAGGTTTTTTGGGGAGTATCAAGGCATTTGATTTAAGAGCTCTTTGAAAATTATTCATTGACTAAGTATTGTTCATCTAATATTAACAGCCATTATGTAAACACCAAGTCCTTGGCCATCAGGAGGGGGAGGGGGAGGAAATTGTGTTTCAGTGGACCTAGTGTTCAATGTTGATTTATATAATGTCACAAAATCCTGTAGAATGAGCACCATCTTTCCTTTAGAGATGAAGAACTATAGATTCAAAAGAGAACCAATTTGTACAAATTGTACAGCTTGTAATTGGCAAAGTCAATATTTATATGAAAATATGAGTTGGCAGAATCATATTCATATGAAAATATCACACATTCATTTGACAATATGAAGATGCTAGCGACCCTCACTGTGCTGAGAGAAACCGTAATCTCTATGTTACTTGTTACAATTTTCATAACAGAGTAAGCATTTGTTGTAATAACATTGATTACATATTTAGCATCATGTAAACATAACTCTTCCATGGACTCCAAAATAATTAGATAACATTATGTACTTTTTGGGCTTCCCAGGTAGCATCAGTGGTAAAGAATTCACCTGAGAATGTTGGAGACTTAAGAGATGCAGGTTTGATCCCTGGGTCAGTAAGATCCCCTGGAGAAGGAAATGGCAACCCACTCCAGTATTCTTGCCTGGAGAATCCCATGGACAGAGGAGTCTGGCAGGCTGCAGTCCATGCGGTCACAAAGAGTTGGACATGACTAAAGCGACTTAGCACACAAGCATGTACTTTTTATGAGTCACAGAAAATAAAAAGTTCAAAAGGTCATTCCATCCTCTCTCAGGCTAATAGCTTTTTGGGGGTGTGACTTGTGATGGGAGTGGATCCTCATGGTTATGTGTCTACTTCCATCCATTCTTTGATGTAGGTGAACCTCTGGTCCAATATGATGCTACCCATCATTCTTTGCCTGCAGACTAAATAATTTGCAAGCCTGTGGACTGTGGTGCCGGCTGAGATCCTTTGGAATTAAAGCATACTCATACTCGGAGTAGGTATGAGATTAAGATGAATCACTGCTTTTTGCAGAATGTCAGGTTTCCAGGGTATTTCAGCTGGCCAGGTGGTCCTCCCAGGAGGTTAGTGGCCTGTGAGGGTATCAGCATTAGTTTCTGCAGCTGGTAGATTTGACAAGTGGCTGGGGCAGTCAGTGGATCAGCATCCATGTCCACTACCGTGGCTTCTCCATTCATGCACCCATCATGCTACCCCTTGGGTGATCAAGGGGGTGCTGGCTGATGTCAGTTGACTACATCATCTATCTGGCTGTTGTATCTGCCTCTTCTGTGATGGCTTCTCCTTGGAGGGCTCCAACATAGGTTAACAAGTCCTTCAAGCTCTTCATACTTTGTCCTTTAAAGATCCTCTCATGGTCCTTTAAAGATCCTCTCCCTAGACCTTTTTCCTCCCAATCTTTTTTTTTCTTTTTAATTAATTTTTTTATTGAAGGATAATTGCTTTACAGAATTTTGTTGTTTTCTGTCAAACCTCAACACCTCCCAATCTTTTTAAAAATTTTTATTGGAGTACAGTTGATTTACAATGTTGTGTTAATTTCTGCTATACAGCAAAGTGACTCAGTTATATATTTAATATATTTTTATTCATGTTATTTTCCCTAATGGTTTATCATAGGAGGTTGAATATGGTTCCTGGTACTATACCATAGGACCTTGCTTCCTCCCAGTCTTCTGGTCATTCTCCTTCCAGACCTCTGACCAGACATGCAAGTGGTGCAGCACTGCCTGGAATCTTGCTTCCTGGGTCCAACAGTCCTTGGCACCTCTGAGTACTCCCCCTTTCCTAGTCTGTGAATACCTGAGCAAGTGACTGTAGACGTCTTTGCAGAAGGAAGGATTGGATGAATCATTAACGTACATACTTGCCGTGGTTTCTGAGTCCTTCTTAGGAACCCAGTTTTTCTTTTAGTTAATGGGCTTGGTGTCTAAAAACTGGCTCAGGTTCAGACATTAGGCAAAGGATCATGAATTTTCTTGAGGCAGCCCTTCTCAACTTCCTGCTTATCCACCTTTGATTTGCTTTGATCATATCATTGGACACTATCCTTGCTGCTCTCCGTCTCTCTTTCCATAAAAATTGCCGAGTTTTATTAACCATCCCTGTTACCCTGAACAGGTCAACAATTCCTGGCTGCTATTCCAGCTGCCACTCTTGATGAGAATCGTGCTCAGCTTTGCTGTCAGGAACATTGGTCTGTAATAGCGTCTCCTACCATCTAGCCCTAGGCATGCAGGCCAGCACCACCAAACACGTCAGTGTTGTCTGTACCTATGTAACTGGTACATTTCTTACCGCTTTGGTAAACTGGGTGTCCTCTGGGACCTCCTACAGAATGTGGACCTCCTGCAGAGGTCACCTGGTAGGTTTTCTGGCCTTCGTATGTCCTGGGAAACATATGCTCCCATATGTCTATATCTTTTCATCCTTTCTTCTGTTGTCTGCCAGAGTGTGGACTGTTGCTTTTTCCAGATTTTAAGGAGTCACCTTAGCAGCATGTTCACACTGTCTCGAGGTTCAGTTTTAGGGAGTTACATCTTATATGGTGGGTGACGATTATTTTTGTATCAGTGACCTGTCCTTTATTAAATCGTATGTTCTTCCGCACTAGGTCCGGGACTCTCAGCATCCCACCTGAGCCCATTCTCTCAGCTCTGACCATGTGTATAGGTCTGGTCCCACAGCTCCTTCAGTATCTAGACCTTCTCCTTCCCCAGCAGACCCAGCACAGGCACAGCCACGTTGTGACTTGACCTAGTGATTTTTCTGGAAGCTTACAGGGGAAGTGGACTGTATTGTAATGGTACTACTTGTTTTCTTGCCAGGCAGAGGCCTCAGCATCTTTGTATAGGGATTAGTGAGGCCTTAGAGAGGGGAGTAGGCCACTTGGTTAGATCAACAAGGTTCATGGAAATTTTGTTAAGCAGTCTTTTCGAGTGTCTTGACTGAGATGCTCTTATCTGGAATCTCAGGGTCCCTCTCCTTCGCAGAAAGACCATGACCTTGGCACAGCAGACTTGCTCAGGCTGGCTAAGAAGTCAAGTTTCCTCTTATATTTGAGCCTGAGGCCTCCTCATCAGCCTTTTCTTCTCTCTGACTGCAGGAGCTGGGAGTCTCCGTATATGTTCCAAGGAGGCTGTGTGGTTAGTCTCACGAGTTGAGAATACCCCTCCACCCCTGCCAATTCTACCCCCATGAGTGCGTAAGTGTGTCCCATCAAGAAATGGTGCTTATTTCTGTTCTGCTTGAATCTGGGCTGAGGTTGTTGTGACTCGCTATGACCAAACAGAATGGGGCTGAAGTGATGGTTGTGTTCCTGGACTTCTGAGCCCATAAGAGGCCTGGCAGCTTTCTTGTTCTCTTGGAAGCCAGCCACCATGCAATGAGGAGCCCAAGCTCCATGGAGAGGTCAACGTGAAGGACAACTGAGGTGCTCCAGTTGAAATGCTCAGCTGATGTCTTAGAGCCAGAGTCTCGTGCCAGCCATAGGAGTGAACCATATTTCATGAGCCCTCAGATGGCCCCAGGGAGCACCACATGGAGGAGCAACGCTGCACAGTTGAGTGCAGTCTCCTCACAGATCCGGAGAAGGCAATGGCAACCCACTCTGGTACTCTTGCCTGGAAAATCCCATGGATGGAGGAGCCTGGTAGGCTGCACTCCATGGGGTTGCTAAGAGTCGGACATGACTGAGTGACTTCACTTTCAATTTTCACTTTCCTGCACTAGAGAAGGAAATGGCAACCCACTCCAGTGTTCTTGCCTGGAGAATCCCAGGGATGGCAGAGCCTGGTGGGCTGCCATCTATGGGGTTGCACAGAGTCAGACAGGACTGAAGCAACTTAGCAGCAGCAGCAGAAGCTCACAGATCACAAGAAAGGATAAAATGAGCGTTATATTAAGCCACTACGGTTGTCGTTGGAGATCAGAGAGAGTCCCCTTAAACTTCATTCTGCGCTGAACATTGGTGGCCTGTGTTTTGTTGTCTTTCTCTAGTGTATCCTCAGCAAGGAGCTGATCCTGATGCTGGGAAAGATTGAGGGTAGGAGGAAGGGGCGGCAGAGGATAAGATAGTTGGATGGCATCACCGACTCAGTGGACATGAGTTTGAGCAAACTCTGGGAGACAGTGAAGGACAGGGAAGCCTGGTGTGTTGTAGTCCATGGGATCGCAAAGAGTCGGATGTGACTTAGCAACTGAACAACAGCAGCAGCAAGAGCAAGCGGATCCCATTGCCCTTGTAATGACTGCTTCACCTTTCAGAGAGCACGATATTGTATAGGGTATTCCTATCCACTGGTAAAAGTTTTCATCACCACACCCTTATCATATCCCAGGGGCTGTCAGTTCTCTGCTGGTGGTGGGTCCTCCTTGTTGTCTGATGGCTGTTGTTGCTGCATTTCTGGTACCAACTCTCTTGAGTCCACCAGAAAATACTCTGAAACTCAGAAGTTTGCATGAAGAAAGTTTACCTGGGAGCCCCTTTGGCAACAGCATCTATAAGGGAATGAGAGAAGCAGCTTAGGCAGGAGGAGAATTTGGACTAAGATGTGAAATGTTGGAGTGGGTAGCCATTCCCTTCTCCAGGGGATCATCCCGACCCAGGGATAGAACCTGGGTCTCCTGCACTGCAGGCAGATTCTTTATCGTCTGAGCCACCAGGGAAGCCCATATGTATGTTTCTGTATTTGAGAGGATTATATACCTGAGGGCAAAATTGCTGGATCACAGTATATATGTCATTCCAGCTTTAGCAAATACAGTTTTCTAAGATGTTTTAACCAACTCATACTTCCATCAGAAATGTATGAGGGTTTCATTATATATAGTTTCATATTTCCTTTTAATTGTTGGAAATGTGATACTTTATATAACATACATGTATGAGTATTTCTGATTATTCCCAATTAAATGGTACATTATTTAGAAATTTTTGGAATTCACTAACGTTTAAAAAGGTCAAAGTTAGCTTTATTCAGTTGTTTTAATATATGATATTAAACATTTATTGAAATTTTCTACCAGTTTAATTTTTATCTGCTTAAAACTTTAGCATATGTAATTGAAGGATTGGTTTTCCTTTCAACAATGTTAATTTTATGTCTCTGAATCCCTTTAAAAGGAGACAAATCTGTAATTATTATGTTTTCTAGATTTTTGTATTTTTTGATAGAGGCTGGAAGACCAAAATGGTACTACTGGGTTGGCCAAAAGTACTGTTTGGATTTTTCCTTAAGATGTTACGTAAAGAAACTGAATGAAGCTTTTAGCCAACCAATATTTCCCCACATGACGTGTATCTATGATGGGGTCCAAGTTCATGGATACCGTGTTTTGGTTGACTGCCTTCAGCACATGGGCTTTCCTGAAAATTTTAACCACCTTAGGAAGAAACAAAAAATTTAACCTTAGTCTAAGGTGCCATGTTTTTTCAACATCATTTCTTTTAATGAACATTGTCAATATGTCAAAATCAGATGCTTTTCCTCACCTAACGTTTTGTTATGGTTATACTCCTTGTCAAAAAAGAAAAAAAAAAACCCTGCATCATCATTTTATTTAATATATTCCATAGTTTAGATATACTAGAATTTATTTAAATAAATTACTGCCAAACATTTAGATTTATTTCTTGGGTCTTCTAAATAATGCTAATTTTTTATATCTATAAAATATGGCTTTTTGTGTTAGTTTGATTAATTAAGCTTAAATTCTAAAAGGGCCTATTATATTGGGTTGAAGAGTTTTTCTAGATATTGTCAAATCAGCTCCAGAATCTTATTTGGTAATGTCTTACCTCTGCTGTTGGATATACATTTTCCTGTACTTTTATTGACACTTTATTTACAGTGTATCACTTTTGCCAGTCTGATACTATAAATAATATATGTTACTGCTTTAAATTTTATTCCTTGTTTCGTAGTGAGGTTGAATATATTAGCATATTTTCATTGGATATTTATTATTTCTCTTGCAAATTGTCTTTCATCTGTTTTTAATTGGTTTATGCATCTTTTATCAATTATTACCAGCTGTAAACCCTTTGCTTTTCCATATGCCAATATGGCTCATGTCCCATATTCTATATGTCAATGTCAAGTTTGTATCTTTCCTTTGTTTTTCAATTCTTACTGTAATTTTGACAAATTCATTTTTCTTTATTGTTTAAGAGTTATGAATAAGCCTTGTGCTTTTAAGACCTTTCCAACCCAAAGGTTTTCCTCTAATTTAGATCTCAAGTTAGTGTGTCAGCCAGAGTGAACTGCTTACTGTTCTAGTTCTGTGCTTTTTCATGGTATTTTCTATGCCTGGCAAAAGCAGTCCACCTCCACACATACAGATACATATGTATCACTATAACTGCTACCAAGAATAAGCACCTGGTAAATACCAACCTTTTTGTCAAGGCTTTGATCAAAAATGACCTTCTTTTTGAGCCTTTGCTATGTCTCTTTTCTTCCTCCTCTCGGTAAAGTTGACTGTTCTTTTCTGCTTGTTCCCTCTACCACCCCCAAAGAAGCTATTAGAACACCTCCAACACTTTAAGCCTGTAGATTGATTACAGGCTCGCATGCTCCTACTGAACTGTAAATTTTTTAGACAAAATTTGTATTATGTCCCTCTCCATACCCCACCACCCCCACCCCCGAATGTAGGATAGTTACACAACAGATGTCTGTTGAGTACTTGTAGATACACAATTGATGGAGATAAGTGGCCCAGGCTTGGAGGGCTGCTGAGAAGCCTAGCCTATTTCCAAGACTCTGTTCTTTAAAAAAAATATTTTATTGAAGTATATTATTGTGTAAATTTTAGGTACACAGCACAGTGATTAGTTTTATGTAAAAGTGCGTGTCACTCAGTCATATATATATATGCTATGGAAAGAAACCAAATGAACCTTTCGGCCAACCAAGCGTTAGTTGCTAGTCATGTCCGACTCTTTGCAACCCCATGGACTGTAGCCTGCCAGGCTCCTCTGTCCATGGAATTCTCCAGGCATTCTTGCTGGAGTGTTCTTACTGGAGTGAGTAGCCGTTTCCTTCTTCAGAAGATCTTCTCAACCCAGGGATCCAAACCCAGGTCTCCTGTATTGCAGGCAGATTCTTTAGAGTCTGAGCCACCAGGGAAGCTACTCCCCCCACCCCTCCCCACCCAACACACACATACACACATTTTTTTTAGATTCTTTTCCTTTACAGGTTATTACATAATATTGAGTATAGTTCGTTGCTGTGTAGTAGGTCCTTGTTGATTATTTTATACATAGTAGTGTGTGTATGTTAATCCCGGACTCCTAAGTTATCCCACCCCAACCCCTTTCCCCTTTGGTAACCATAAGTTTGTTTTCCACATCTGTGAGTCTCTTGTTTGGGAAATAAGATCATTTGTGTGTGTATTTTTTTTTTTTTTACTGTACCCCATTGCTGCTGTTTTGCCTGAGGTTGCAAGGACCAAGAATGGTTATCTTCTGTACAGATACCCAATTCAGAAAATTCACATCCAAATCCTCTCTTTTTCTTACCTAGCTTTCAGCTAGCTGGAACTTTAATGTAGTTGTGTAAAGATGAAATCTCTTTCTCCTTAAAGGGAAAAACTGGAATAGCCAAATACTTTTAGGTGGTTTTATGGAAGACTTGTCTATTTTCTTTAGACCCAAAAGTCCTCCCTCCCCCAGTTTTCTTGTTTCTTACTGAAAATGCTTTTTTTTTTTTTTTTTCCCCTTTTAACTAAATTGTGTTTTGCCCATTATTTTTTCTGGTTGGTAAAATTTGTATTGCTAAAGTGGGATTAAGCTTAATGGTTATTGTTTTGTGGCTAGAATTGCATAGAATAAGCTACCGTCTTCCAAAAAGTAAATGGATTGCATGGTTCAGCAACTAACACAAAACTCATTTAATGTGACAGGAGAGCATGGTTTTAAAAGTTAAGATCCAGGTGATCCTAAAGTCATTGATTTCTTTTGAATTGGAAGTGACCACAGAAATGGCTGTCTCTTCGTATCACCAAAGTCAACACTGTAGAAATGCATTTATCTAGCTTTTGACTAAATTGCCTCCACTTGCCTCTTCTTATATCAACACTAATTTTATATAGTTCTAATTATTTTCAGGTTTCTTCCTATAACAGGTTCTATAGCTCCTTTATCTCTCCATTGAATGCCTGTTTGTTGGGAACCTACTAACCTTATACACCCAGTTATATACTTGGACCATTGTGGTATTCTTAACTGGCCTCTCTTATCCATCATGTCGGCTTACCACTGCCTCTCTTCTTACCTGGTGAAAGGGTACCTGCCACTTCCGGGCACTGTGACCTTGGACATTCACTGAGTCTCGTTGCTGTTAGTCACTCAGTCGTGTCTGACTCTTTGTGACTCAAGGGACAATAGCTCACCAGGCTCCTCTGTCCATGGAATTCTCCAGGCAAGAATCCTAGAGTGGGTAGCCATTCCCTCCTGCAGGGGACCTTCCTGAACCCAGTTCTCCTGCACTGCAGGCAGATTCTTTAGCATCTGAGCCACCAGGGAAGCCCTCTGTTACCCTTGATATTCTCAGCTATAAGGGGTGATAGTATGTCTCCCACCTCACTAAGTGGTTTTACAGGTTAAATGGTGTGCACTGCTGCTGCTGCTGCTAAGTCGCTTCAGTCGTGTCCAACTCTGTGCGACCCCATAGACGGCAGCCCACCAGGCTCCTCCTGTCCCTGGGATTCTCCAGGCAAGAACACTGGAGTGGGTTGCCATTTCCTTCTCCAATGCATGAAAGTGAAAAGTGAAAGTGAAGTCGCTCAGTCATGTCCGACTCTTAGCGACCCCATGGACTACAGCCCACCAGGCTCCTCCGTCCATTGGGTTTTCCGGGCAAGAGTACTGGAGTGGGGTGCCTTCGCCTTCTCCGAAATGGTGTGCACAGCAGCCCCTATAAGGACCTCACCAAAAAGACCTTGCAATCAGTGGTGCAGTGTCCCAGAGCTCCATGTCTGTCCCGTGGACCATCTGGGGGAAGGTCTGATCCCATGTCAACAAGCCTCCTGGATGGCAAAGCCCCCACTGTAGTGTCCGAGTTCTCTCGCTCATTGTCTCTTGGAGCGAAACAAGTTGTCTCTTGGAGCGAAACACTTGCAGCTGGCTTGTCCTTTGCTCCTATTCACATGCTGGTTGTTGAAACTCTTATTTGTTCTTGCATCTTGTTCCTGGGAGCAGGTGCGTTTTGTTTGGGTTTCTCTTCTGTCCAGGTCCAGGAACGTGCCCTTCATAGGGAAGGACCCAGGATGTGGATGCTGCCATTCACAACACCCTGGCCTCCTTCCTTGGAGGCCAGTCTATTCTTTCAAGCTGGTTTTGGTTCCCTGGGAGGGACACCGTTGACCCTGGTGTTGTCAGGGGAGTCTCTGGACCCTATCTCTGTCCTGAGGAAAAGTCTTCTAAACATGAGCCAGTTAGATGAGACACGGTGAAAAAGCCATTTTGCATTAGATGTGAGAATGGAAGAGGTCAAAAGAGAGACTAGGAAGCTGTTACAGCCCATCCCCACCATCTGTGCCTGTGGTTATAGTTTTTAAATTATTAGACAGCAGCACATTTTTCTGAGACAGGAAGTTGGCACTTTGAAAAATATTTATTTTCTTGTTTTTCGAGTTGTGCCCGAGGCACTGCTGGCCTGAGGAAATGCAGGGCTCTCTTCCTCCCTTCCCTTCTCACTTAATGGCGGGCCTTTCTATGCTGTGTTCAGATTACAGGAAGGACCCAGAGGAAACAAGGTAAATCCACCGTTTGTGTTGACCACCTTGGGAGACAGGCCAGGTGCTGCCCTGTGACTTGGGTCCCATCAGGGAATATCTGTGGCGTTGGCATTCCTGCTTGACTGCGGGCTTCTGGGTAATGATGCAAATCCAGTTTCAAGTTGTATTATCTTTAATAATTGCGTAGAAAAACTCCCTTTTCTTTTTCACCCACTAACTGCACCAAATGCTGAAATTCCACTTATGGATGTGAATGTTTTTCCAACTGTGTGGAACTTGAGTATATTTTGTGTTAAGTAGATCTCTGATCTTCCTGTTCTGTTTCTGGAGAGTGAAGGTACCTTTTTCCATCAGGGTTATTCTCTATCTCAGCAATTTGCTCAAAAAAACTGGTAGGATATTGTTGTTCCTATTTTTAACTTTTATTTCAAGATCATAGGTAGGCATGGAGAGAAGTTTCTTTTCTTTTTTTTTTTTTTTTTAAGTTGCTTATGGTATTTTCAAATTGTGGTCCTGGAGAAGACTCTTGAGAGTGCCTTGGATAGTAAGGAGATCAAACGAGTCAATTCTAAAGGAAATCAACCCTGAATATTCACTGGAAGGACTGATGCTGAAGCTTCAATTACCTATTGCTTATGGTGTGTGTAACACACACACACTCAAACACACATATATTTATTTATTTTATAAGCTTTATTCTCACCTCTTCCTTCTACCGGCCACATTTTCTTACTATTTCACAGAGCAGTTGGCATGTGCTCACTAAATGCAAACTCATTTACATAATTATTAGGAGGGAAAACTGTCTTCATAGGAAAAAAATCAAACTGTATTTCAAACTAAGCAGGAACTGACTTCTGTCTTATCTAATGCTATTACATGACATTTCATATGCTCACACTGATTGCCGTATATCATTAAGCTTTGTCTGTTCTTTCCTAGTAGAATGTCCTGAAACACAGATAGGCTGGTAGAAATAAGAAACCATTGGTTGAAAAACATTTTCATCACCATCCCAGATCTCTGCCCCTTTCCTCCTCATAGAGTCCGTGACTTTGGTGTCTGTCAGGAAGCCTTCCTCATTCCACACCGGCCATCTCTGGTGTCTTTAGAGCCCTGGACCTGAGAGCCATTTAGCAGAGGAGTTTTTTGTTTTCTAATTAATTTATTTTTGGCTGTGCTGGGTCTTTGTTGCTGTGTGCGGGCTTTCTCTGGTTGCTGTGAGTGGGGGCTACTCTCTGGTTGCAGTGAGCGGGTTTCTCATTGTGGCGACTTCTCTGGCAAAGCACAGGCTCTAGGGCGCTCAGGCTTCAGCAGCACGTGGTTTCAGCGGTTGCAGCTCCCAGGCTCTAGGGCATAGGCTCAGCCGTTCTGGCGCATAGGCGTAGTTGCGCCTTGACATGTGGGATCTTCCCAGACCAGGGATCGAACCCGTGTGTCCTGCATTGGCAGATGGATTCTTTACCACTGGACCACCAGGGAAGCCCCCAGCAGAGGAGTTTTGACTGGAGCTGGGATGCTTAGAGGTTGATAACCAGATAGGTTGGGAAGATGTAGCCAGAACCCAGCAAGTAGAAGAAGGTGCTGCATAAGAGAACTGAGAGAAGAAAGGAACATGAGATTCAGTTCTCTGTAATATTGTTGGACTTAATATATATACACACACACAAAATATAATACATACATACACACAAAATTTTCTTTTTTAATTTAATTTTTTTAACTCCAAAAGCATTTTGTTTTGGGGTATAGCTGTTTAACAATGTTGTGATAGTTTCAGGTCAACAGTGAAGGGACTCAGCCATACACATACGTGTACCCATTCTCCCCCAAAGCCCCCTCCTGTCCAGGCTGCCACATAACATTGAGCAGGGTTCCCTGAGCTGTAAGGTAGGTCTTGGTTGATGATTAATTACATGCAACATTTTTCTCTGAGAATATCAAATTGACTCTACAAATCAGCCATGGACTCTCAACTAGAGTTTGGCAAAAAAGGAAGAAAGAAAGAAAGAAAGGAGAGAGTGAGGGAGGGAAGGAAGGAAGGAAGGCTGGCTGTGTCCATTCCGAGAGATCACCTCAGCCTTTCTTCTACTTTTTTTTTCCTTCAATTTTCATGAACATGAGAGCAAGTTTCCTTATTTTAAAATGTAACAAAACATAGATTTGCATAATTGAAACATTTCTGAAAGTGTAATTTAGAATTTGGCAGGACGTAGACTTCACGGAGGGCAAAGCTTTATCGTTGGAATTTTTATATCTTAAAGACCACATGGTGAAGTATTCCCTGTCATTTCAAAAACTGTTTTCTTAAGGAGAATTTTTAGCTAAACACATTGCTTTTTTTTTTTTCTTTTTTTTAAAGACATGGGTAGCATTAAACATCATTATTATATTACTGAGTTTGAAAGATAAAATAATTAAGTAATTAGAACTGCCATTGTCATAGTCAAATTATATTTTCTGAAGTTTAAAAATTCAACCTGTATGTTCTCAGTATATTCTAGTTGATCATAAGTGGGTGGTGTTTTTGGCAGAACTTCAGTACTTCGTTTATAGAACTTCTGTACTTCGTTTATAGGTAAACATCACATTCTGTCAATCCCCACCAGTGACTAACTCCTCACATATGACAATGGAGACTTCTAAACAGCCATAGGGCTTGTATTATAAATTATAAAGTAAATTAAGTTATTTTGAAATTTGCTTTTGAAATGTTTCCAAAGCAGGATTACTAATGCCTCTTGTCAGTTTGTTTAGGAAATAAGCCTTCAATTTGCAATATTATTCAGAAAAAAGAAAAATGGTAAGGATACTTTAAATCTGATATTAGCCAGGGCTAGAGTTCTACCGTAATGGATAGATTGATTCATTATCTTTTGTAGGATGATACTAAGCAAGGATTCCAAAATATGCAATATTGTTGGAGATAAAATATCTGTAAATCTGTATGTACTCTGCATGTTTGGAGAAGGAAATGGCAACCCACTCCAGTATTCTTGCCTGGAGAGCCCCAAGGACGGGGGAGCCTGGTGGGCTGCCGTCTATGGGGTTGCATAGAGTCGGACACGACTGAAGTGATTTGGCAGCAGCAGCAGCAGCACTCCAACTCTTTGCCACCTCATGGACTGTAGCCCGCCAGGCTCCTCTGTCTGTGGAATTTCTCTGGCAAGAATACTGGAGTGGGTTGCCATTCCCTTCTCCAAGGGAGCTTCCTGACTCAGGGATCGAACTCACGTCTCCTGCATTGGCAGGTGGATTTTTTACCTCTCATCTACCTAGGAAGTATAAATCTGTATAGTCAAAGCTGGCCTGTAAGCATTCTCAATGATTACTTTGGGAGAGAAACAGAAATTTTGGTGAGAGTTGTGGGGAGAACAGTGGGCCAGACCCCATATTAGCTGGCTACAGGCTTCATTATGGCCATCTACAGGTTTTTTGACTTTCTCTAACGTTGCCTGTGGAATTTTCCCATGGTTTGCCAATGGAAAACCTCTTTGAAACTAAAATATTGACTAGAAAATGTAAGTAGGAGTAAAATGAAAACTGAGTATAATTTACAGCGTAAAAAGTCCCACCTAAAACTTATATGCAGAGTACATCATGAGAAACGCTGGACTGGAAGAAGCACAAGCTGGAATCAAGATTGCTGGGAGAAATATCAATAACCTCAGATATGCAGATAACACCACCCTTATGGCAGAAAGTGAAGAGGAATTAAAAAGCCTCTTGATGAAAGTGAAAGTAGAGAGTGAAAAAGTTGGCTTAAAGCTCAACATTCAGAAAACGAAGACCATGGCATCTGGTCCCATCACTTAATGGCAGATAGATGGGGAAACTGGAAACAGTGTCAGACTTTATTTTTGGGGCTCCAAAATCACTGCAGATGGTGACTGCAGCCATAAAATTAAAAGACGCTTACTCCTTGAAAGGAAAGTTATGTCCAACCTAGATAACATATTGAAAAACAGAGATATTACTTTGCCAACAAGGTCCATCTAGTCAAGGCTGTGGTTTTTCCAGTGGTCATGTATGGATGTGAGAGTTGGACTGTGAAGAAAGCTGAGCACCGAAGAATTGATGCTTTTGAACTATGGTGTTGAGGAAGACTCTTGTGAGTCCCTTGGACTGCAAGGAGAGCCAACCATTCCATCCTAAAGGAGATCAGTCCTGGGTGTTCATTGGAGGGACTGATGCTGAAGCTGAAACTCCAATACTTTGGCCACCTCATGTGAAGAGTTGACTCATTGGAAAAGACTCTGATGCTGGGAGGGACTGGGGGCAGGAGAAGGGGACGACAGAGGATGAGTTGGCTGGATGGCATCACTGACTCTATGGACATGAGTTTGAGTGAACTCCGGGAGTTGGTGATGGACAGCGAGGCCTGGCGTGCTGTGATTCATGGGGTTGCAAAGAGTCGGACACGACTGAGCGACTGAACTGAACTGAAAAGGTATGCAAAATGGCAACGCTGAATAGGAACTTCAAGTATTTGGGCATAAATCTTCCTTGTGCTGTGTGCTAAATTGCTTCAGTTGTGTCTGACACTTTGTGATGCCATGGGCTATAGCCCACCGGGCTCTTCTGTCCATGGAATTCTCTAGGCAAGAATACTGGGGTGGGTTGCCATGTGCTCCTCCAGGGGATCTTCCTGACCCAAGAATCAAACCCGAGTCTCTTATGTCTCCTGCACTGATAGGTTCTTTACTACTAACATTACCTGGGAAGCTCAGATCTTCCCTAGCCAAGTAGATAACTGAAAATAATTATAATTATTTTATTTGCTTTAGATAGATTTATCCTTTTACAAAGGAACTTAAAAAAAAACCTATTTAGTGCTTTTTAGTAATAATAACAAAGCCATACTCTATAGTGGTAAACTCTTAAAGTCAGAAAACATGGCTTTGCAATCTGATATTCATGGGCCAGGTGACTTTGGTAATATAATTTTGATCCATCCACATCTTTCTTTCCTATAAAATAGAATTAACCATGCTTGCCCTGAATCCCTCACCTAGTTTCTTGAAAAGCCGATCAGGTAATAAATATCGTTATTTTGTTTTTGTTTTATATTGGTATAAATTTTATATAGTTGACACAGAACATTAAATTAACTTCAGGTGTATAGCATAATAATTCAATATTTGTCTTTACTGCAAAATGATTACCACGACAAGCTTGGTTATCCATCATCACATTATTTGCTATTTTGAAGCAATGGCTTTAAATCAAAGTATAGGATCATTATGGTTTTAGTTCCTAACATTCATAATATAAATGGAAGGATCTGTTTCTGATTAACCTACTTTGTTCATCAATATAAAATTAATTTCCTCACATTTAGTGGATTTAATAAAACATTTTAATAATATAGTTATGAGTTTAGC
This sequence comes from Tragelaphus eurycerus, assembly GCA_935064755.1. Classification (NCBI taxonomy): domain Eukaryota; kingdom Metazoa; phylum Chordata; class Mammalia; order Artiodactyla; family Bovidae; genus Tragelaphus; species Tragelaphus eurycerus. The sequence goes on from CAKXYN010000023.1 coordinate 25,559,528, forward strand.
TTTGACCCCTCATACATCTTAAAGTCCTGAAGGAATTATAAACTTAATATTTGTTTTCACAGGTAGGTAACACAAAGTTATTGATTGCTGTTTAGGTACTTCCTGGCACTGAGTAGCCGATCTCAGTAATCGCTGTATGTTAGTCGCTCAGTTGAGTCCGACTCTTTGTGACCCCTTGGGCAGTAGCCCACCAGGCTCCTCTGCCTATGAGATTTCCCAGGCAAGAATACTGGAGTGGGTAACCATTCCCTTCTCCAGGGGATTTTCCTGACCCAGGGATTGAACCCCGGGTCTCCTGCATTGCAGGCAGATTCTTTACCTTCTGAGCCACCAGTGGCTACCTGGCATAATAAATCTTCCTGCTCTGGAAAACTACAATCAATTGTCCCCTCTGTTGGGCTAAGGCCTGTCTTTTAGGGACCCTTGGACGCATTACTTTGTCTGTGCTCCTGTGATATTTAAGTCACACTTGTTAAAATATAGATTCCTGGCCATTTTGCTTATGCGACCTTGGGATTGTACTTGTCTAATAAGATCTTCAGGTGCTATGATATATACTGATGATGGATACTAATGATTCCACGTTACTATTTCTTGGCTGCTAAATTCTCAGTGTCTGACAAATAAGTGAAATCTAAATTTTATATAAGGAAAACTCAAGGGAGCTGGACAGCAAGGAGATCAAGCCAGTCAATCCTAAAGGAAATCAATCCTGAATATTCGTTGGAAGGACTGATGATGAAGCTCCAATACTTTGATCACCTGATGCCAACTCATTGGAAAAGACCTCGATGCTGGGAAAGATTGAGAGCAGGAAGAGAATGGGGCAACAGAAGATGAGATGATTAGATGGCATAACTGACTCAATAGACATGGGTTTGAGCAAACTCTGGAGACAGTGAAGGGCAGGGAAGGCTGGTGTGCTGCAGTCCATTGGTTTGGAAAGAGACACATCTTAGTGATTGAACAGCAAGAGGGGGGAAAATCCTTATCACGCCTAAGATAATGATACACACTTTTAGATTTTTTTGCCAACAGCTGTGACTAGCTTTTTTGTTGTTGTTGTTGTTGTTCTGTCTATGATAGGCAGCATTATTTTTGCAAAAAAAAAAATTAATAAAACCTGGAGATGCAAAGATGAGTTTTAAAGATTTCAACATCTTTCCCACTTTTCTTCCAACCAAGGCCTGTGAATGTCCGCTAAGAAATTTTAGTATCTGTGTGGCACAAGAGTGTTGTATGGCCAACCATAATGGACATTGGTTGGGCTCAACCTCCAGCTGAAAGAAATGGTTGAAATTTTTCATCTGACCATTGACCATTTGGGAGTGCTTTCACTGACATTAGTGACACTGTATAACTTGATTTCCTGCTTTTTACATGATTTATCCAACCTGTTAGTCTAGAGATCCTGATGATGTCTAGACTTCAGAGGAATTTGGAAGATTTGCCTTTTTTTTTTAGCTATTCAAAAGAAAAGTAAATGTATGATAGAATATTGGGGGGAAAGGACATCTATTGCTCTCATAAATAGCAAACTTTGGTAGGTACATGAGATCAAAGAAAGAAAATCTTCAAACCTTTGAAGCCAGAGTAGATAGTTCTACAACTGTGTTCTTAATGTGTTTTCCAGCAGGATCAGGACAGAGGGAGCTTATCAAAAATGCAGATTTTCAGGCTTTACCCCAGATGGACTGAATCAGAAACCCAGACGCACGTGGGTCCAGCAGTTTGTGTGTTAATAGGCCCTCCAGATGGTTCGTATGGGTACTAGAGATTGAGAACCACTGCTCTGAAGCATCCTTTATGAGCCCCACCATGCAGGCCAACTATGCATTCTTTCAACATTCCTAATATAAAGCCTGATGGTTTATTTCCATGGATCTAGATCAGCGCTTCTGGCCCAGGCCTTCTCAGTGGCTGCCATTCGCCACCAGCAGATGCTGAAGCAGCAGGCTAGAGAACTCTGCCTGTCCTTTCTCTGTTCAGAACAACAGTAGGAGAACTGTCCTTTATGATACATGTAGGGCAAACTGGAATATTTTTACAGAATAATCCTGATCAGCTTGTCTCTAGCTAAAATTCACCAGATCAACTACCTGTTAATATCTTGTTAGAATCTTTGATGGTTTCCTTAGAGCTAGGTAAGTGGTTCAGATGGTAAAGAATCTGCCTGCAATGCAGGAGACCTGGGTTCGATCCCCAGATTGGGAAGATCTCCTGGAAAAGGGAATGGCTTCTTGCCCTAGTATCCTTGCCTGGCCAGATGAGCCTGGTGAGTTACAGTCCATGGGGTCGCAAAGAGTCGGACACCACCAAGCAATTAACTTTCTGCTTTCTGCTCCTAATTGCCATACCTGCACTGTTTGTAGCTGCCTGTGTATATGGGTTTGCTGGCATTCCAGGGCCTTCTGTAGACAGGGCTGGCTTTGACAGTGATGTTCTCAGAGCCATTCGGAGATTTGACTTAGAGCTTTTAGCTCACATCAAATTGCTACTTAGAATGCGTAATAACTAGGCTGTACTTATACACACAATTATGCACAGAAGGAGAACAGACAGGTTTTAGGAAATCCAGGATGCTTACAGAATAGGAGCTGTGGCTCCATGCATCTTCAAGCTTTCTTTACTTTTTTTTTTTTTTTTAATTCATCCAATAGCTGACTCTCTGTATGCTGACCTGCTTCTCCACCTGTCTATCTTAACAGAGCCCCTATACCTGTAATTTGAGAAAGTTAAGCATCTCAGACTTTGGAGCTAATTGTGCTGTCAGAGCCTTGGTTTTACTTCCAACAGCCTCAATAAAGGATTTCTGAGAAAAGATGGGGAAAAAGCTTTCCTAAACATCCAAGCATTTAGGGGAGGAAAAAAAAAAAAAACAACCCTCAAAACACTTGGCGTCATTTCCTATGTTTATATTTTTGTTCCTTTACTCCTTAGGTGTTTTAGCTCGGCTCAGTAGATTTTCTGACCCTTAGTTTCATCACCTTAAAGTGAGATCATAATACCTATTTTATGGGGTTATTTTATGTGCTGCTGCTGCTGCTAAGTCGCTTCAGTCGTGTCCGACTCTGTGCAACCCCATAGACGGCAGCCCATCAGGCTCCACCATCCCTAGGATTCTCCAGGCAAGAACACTGGAGTGGGTTGCCATTTCCTTCTCCAATGCACGCAGGTGAAAAGTGAAAGTGAAGTCACTCAGTCGTGTCTGACTCCCAGTGACCCCATGAACTACAGCCTATCAGGCTCCTCCATCCATGGGATTCTCCAAGCAAGAGTACTGGAGTGGGGTGCCATTGCCTTCTCCAATTTTATGTACTAGATGTAATTAAACAGGAGAATGTACATAAGTTGATGTTTAAAACATGGTAACTATCTTTTGTTATTCATTGTTATTTTTCAGACTTCATGTTGGGAATAGAAGATTTAATTTATTTGCAATGTAGAAATGCTCAGAAAGTGGTTTTTAAAAATAGTAACATATCCTTTTTAACAGTTTGACATTGAAGTGAATTATCAAAAAGATGTTTTGAAATCATCTCCCCTAAAGGTCTTTAAAATAGGTCATATTGGAGGCAGAAGAGCCCAGCTTGTCTTTGATGACTCAACTCTAAGAATTCTTCCCCATTTTGAAATTTAGTAACTTTATCCCTGGCCTGATGGGCACATAGAAAATTGATTTAAGTGACACAGATGAAAGCAAAGAGATAACAGTTGTTCTCCATTGACTGATTTCCAAGTGTTTGGGAAGAGGTTTCTGTAGTTTTCTTTTAGGAGCAGCAGTAATGCTTTTAACTTCCACCCCCACCATCATCTTCCATCAGTTTCAAAATATTTTCTGTAGTAGCTATTAAGTTAATAGACATTGCAGCCTGCTAGACTTCAGTTGGTAAACAATTTGTCCAGGAGAGAGGGGGCCAGGCCTGTGTAATTTTCAAGTTAGTATATCCACTAAATGCACATGCAGTTTCCACTTTCACTGTGTTTGACTTCAACTTGTAAGGTAATTGGGAAAATTGAAAAGTCATATTCCTAGTCATGAAAAAAATCGCTTTATTAAAATCTTTTTTCCCCCTTTATTCCTGAAGAAAAGCAGAGGGGACTGTGATATATATTTGGAATTGGACTCCTTTATGATACTGAACTCCCCAAACCCTAAGAATTTCCTAAATGCAGAGAGCAACAAGAGTGCCCTTTGTTAGGTTACTGAAGTGACTTTTGGAAAGCACCTGGGATGGAGGCAGGTTGCCAAGAGGGACAACCACGTGATTAGAGGGTGGGACCTTCTAGTCCCACCCCCTGACTTCCTGGGAGGAGAGAGGGGCTGGAGATTGAGTTCGATTGCCAGTGGCCCCTGACTCGATGGACGTGAGTCTGAGTGAACTCCGGGAGTTGGTGATGGACAGGGAGGCTTGGCGTGCTGCGATTCATGGGGTCGCAAAGAGTCAGACACGACTGAGCTGAACTGAACTAATGGTATGTTAATCATTCCTACCTAAGGAAGCCTCCATAAAAACCCATTTGGGCAGCCTCCAGAGAACTTCTGGGATAGTGAGCACGGGAGGTGCTAGAAGAGTGATGATGTCAGAGAGATGGAAGCTTCTCGCCTTTTCCCCGTGTGCCTCGTCTTGAGCATCTCTCTTACCTGGCTGTTCCTGAGTTATAGCCATTATAAGAAACAGGTCAGCAGGTGAGTAAAATATTTATCTGAGTTCTGTGAGGTGCTCTAGCAAAATAATTGAACTCGAGGAAGGGGTCTGGGGAACCTCTGTTTTAGAGCTCGTTGGTCAGAAACACAGGTGTGCTCAGTTGCTCGGTCATGTCCGACTCTCTGTGACCCCATGGACTGCAGCCCTCCAGGCTCCTCTGTCCACACAGTTTTCCCCGGCAAGAAAACTAGAGTGGGTAGCCATTTCCTACTCCAGGAGGTCTTCCCAACCCAGGGATTGAACCCCTGTCTCCTGAATTGGTAGGTAGATCCTTTATCTACCTTCCCATATGTGGGAAGCCCATGCATGGCATGGACTCCTCCCTATAATGCCATATTAGTGAGATGTCATTGTTTCCATGTATAATGATCATACAGAGGCCTTTTCAAATTTAAATCATGACATAATTAAGGACAAATACTAAGCCAGAGTAATATATTCAGCTAATAGTGTTTGTGTGGTAGTGAGATGTTTATTGATTAAGGAAAGAGGGAATCCATGGAGCTAGGAAAACATTCTCCAAACCATTGGAGAATGACAAATCTAAGAATTACCACCTGAGGGTGTATACTGAACTGTCTTCTGCACTAGGGATCTCAGAGAAGAGAGGAGGTGACATATTGCCTGAGGAGGGTTATGACTTAATTAGAAACATAGGTGACAACCTGGCAATTGTTTGAAGCAGGGTGGTGGGGGTGGGGGTCTTGTGAGTTTGAACCTTTAACCCATGGCACCTGACACTCCTTTCACGTGGGGAGTTAGAACTGAGTTGATTGTAGGACAACCAGCTGGTGTTGGCCAACTGCCTGGTGTGGAGAAAATCCTACATACACATTGGAATTACGTGCAGAATCTTAGGGACAAATCAAAATGTGCAGAAATTGACATTGGATGTTGCCTATTGTTGAAAAACAACCAGCTGAATTTCAAAGATCTTGCAGACTTTATCCAACAATTTATGAATGGAGAAGCATCCAACTTGGCAGATGAAGTGGAGCTCCAAGGAGCTTCTCAGCGTGCAAGACTCAATTGGCCAAAGGGAGCAGGACTAAGGAAGTTATCCTGGGCAGAACCTGGGTTAGTTACTGTATCTCTCCTTTGGAAGAAGGCAGGGGTCTATCAGGACAGTTTCCTAACAAGTGCTTATCAGGCTACTGTTGATGGACTGCTTAAAGATTCCATTTCTGGGAGAGCCAGGGACCATAATTAAGTCTCAGCTTGGTGACATGGGACTTAGCATAAATGACTGCATTTTAGGCCTGAAAATTGGAAGTGTTAGTCGCTCAGTCGTGTCTGACTCTGTGACCCTCTGGACTGTAGCCCGCCAGGCTCCTCTGTTCATGGGATTCTCCTGGCTAATATACTGGAGTGGGTTGCTGTGCTCCTCCAGGGGATCTTCCTGACCCAGGGGTTGAACTCAGGTGTTCTGCATTTCAGGTGGATTCTTTAACTATTGTCTTGCTTTTAATACAATTCCATGTGTTTAAAATGCTTAAACATAGGCGGTTCTTTTTGTTAGTGTTTGTTTCACATGAGGTATGCCTTATCTCCCAGGATGATTTTATATGTCCTGTAATTCTGAACACATAGTAAAGAGCTTGGAAATACTCACTGAATTTAAATTAATACTAGGTATACACTGACATTTCTAAAAACTGTATGTGGCAGAAATCACATACACCTGAATATACATACCGTTAACTAATATGGGCCATATGCCCCATTCTCTGTTTAGTATTAATGCTTTAGGAAGTCACTGAATCTTAAAAATAAAAGCACGCACTAAATTAGAGTAACGTATTGATGACTGATCTGTAAAACAGCTTTATTCGCTCATAAACTCTGCTTAATAGCCAGATAAATAGTCCTGAGAAAAAGAATAGGATTAAGAACTCTTTACTTAGAGCTGGTTAATTTAAATTTTAAATACCACCAGTTCCTAAAATGTGTTAAGATTGAGCTTCAAAAGGTTTATCCTCATGTATCTTAACATTTTATTAACTAGAAATGTAATGATGAAATTGACCAATTTTGGTGCTAGTAATTCCAGATTTGTGATGGTTTCACCGCACTAAAAATTGTAGGACTTCTTTGCTATTTATGAAAAAAGGACTTGTTATGCCTGTTAGTGTAAGTAAGAACAATGAACATATTTGAGGGAAAAAAATACTTGGAATTTGAAATATTTCCTTAAAATATACAAAAGGACACTGATAACTTTTAACTGGATGTTATCTGTTCAAAGAAGATGAACATGTTTTCCAGGAAGTATTTTGATGTAAATAAAAGGTGGCTTCTAAGAACTTATTAAATAATCAAATTTGAAATTGTCATATAACATCAAGTGGCCTTTCTCAAGACTACTGCTAGCTCTGACTTTGATATCAACTACAGTTCACCAAAATCAGCCTCGTGGTGCCAAACTAAGGAAAGATGGCCTTTTAATGACTGAGTCTGGTTATTAAGAATACCACTACTCATGACAATGATTACAAGGATTTGTTATACTTGTTATCTACTAGGTATTGTTCTAAGCACATTAAGGGATTTATTGTCTTCTCAAAATTACTTTATGGAAAATGCTTTACCATACCCATTTTATAGGTAACAAGTGGCACAGAGGCTCGGAGAATTTCAGTGACCTGATTCGGTAATGTGGCTCTTTAGGAATACTGAAATCAGTCCTCAGGTGTGTCTCACTCCAGAACGCATGGTGGTCCTGTTTGGTCTAATATAACCCAGCACCTTTCCCTCTTGTTTTCAGTTCTTCCCTTTCTGTGAGGTGTCATAGCTGATACTCCAAATAGCTTTGAGAACAACCAGTACAAGTTATGCAGCACAGGTTTCAGAAATACTGTGGAAAACCCAGCAAGGACCCCTTAATTCAGTGAACCTCCAGACCTGCCCTCCAGCCCACGGGCCCCCTTCACCTATCTATAAAGTACTCCTCCTCCTCCTCCTGACTCATGTCACAAGGAAGATGTCAGATTTTCTCTCTAGTTCTTGTTTTTTGACTACTCAGCTTTAGCGTGAGTTCCTCCCTTCCCAAATGAACCAGCCAGATGGGTCTTGAAAGGGAAGAGCATTGGGCTTTCTCTTGAGGACATCCAATACCAATGCTCCTGTCCACTTCCTGGTAAGGGCTCTTGCTGGGCTTCCTCGATGGCTCAGCAGGTAAAGAATCCACCTGCAATGCGGGAGACCTGAGTTCGATCCTTGGGTCAGGAAAATCCCCTGGAGGAAGAAATGGCAACCCACTCCAGTGTTCTTGCCTGAAAAAAATCCCATGGACAGAGGATCCTGGTGGGCTACAGTCCATGGGGTCACAAAGGGTCAAACATGACTGAGCGTGCATGCATGCAAGGATCTTCTTTACTCTCTCTGGGGCCTCAGAGTAATACAACATGATTAACTGAGAATAATACAATCTCCTTATATGCCCTTGCTGCTTTGGAGAAATTCTTCATCTTTATTATCATGAAGTTCGCTTGCTCTACAGAGGGGGGCTCTGATCCCTGCCCTTGGGGTGGTGATAGTATTCCCTGCTGGGTTTCCTGGTGGTCTTAGCTTTGAAGATAATGGACCATTCTTGGCATTTCTTTGTATCTTTGCAGAGCAGACTTTGGATGTAGAAGCTTTCTCAGTTTGCTCTCTTCCTTCCTTTACTCGGTTTTCTAGAACTTGGAATCAAGTGTTAAATTTTTATTTCTTATTACTGAGTAATAGAAGCAAAAATTGACCCCATGGACTATAGCCCACCAGGCTCCTCTGTCCATGGGATTTTTTAAGCAAGAATACTGGAGTGAATTGTCATTTTCTCTTCCAGGGGATCTTGCGGACCCTGGGAGAACCTGGGTCTCCTGCATCGCAGGCAGGTTCTTTATCTGCTGAGCCATTGGGGAAGCCCAAAAATCACCCAGAAGAGACTAATTCAGCCTTGTTTGCATATTTACTTACAGGCAGTTCCTCGAGCTCGCTCCTTGCCTGAAACTCCTGGGGTGGAAACTTCCATTCGTGTATCTCAGTTAAGCTCAGGGTGGCTTCTCCATATGATAGTGTCTCATGATGTGAGTTTCTTGGGTCAGAGAGATTCTGAATTACCCTCAAAGTGTTGATCGCTCAATCGTGACTCTTTCGTGACCCCCAAGAATTTTGACCTGCCAGGCTCCTCTGTCCATGGGATTCTCCAGGCAAAAATACTGGAGTGGGTTGCCATTTCCTTCTCCAGGGGATCTTCCCAACCCAGGAGTCTAACCCAAGTCTCCTGCATTACAGGCAGATTCTTTACCATCTGAGTCATCAGAGAAGCCTGAATTGCCCTCAGAGCCTGTCACTTTTCCAGTGGTGTGGAGTCAGAAAGCATGCAATCGTGAATTTGTCTTTACTCCAGAGTTTAGAAACATTACGTAAATTGAAGCTCACACATTCAGTGTTAGCAGGGCAATTGGTTCTCAAGTGTTTTTCTCTTCCTTTCTGGTGATGTGAAAAGACACTGTACGTGGTGCTTTCTCGCCTGTAAATTAGGAGTTTTTAAATTCAGTGTATATTGACTTCAGCGGTTTGTTATAAATTCTTACAGTATTCATATCACTAGGTTGTAAAAAATGCTATTTGCACTCCAGTGTTTTTGCCTGGAGAATCCCAGGAACGGGGGAATCTGGTGGGCTGCCATCTCTGGGGTCTCACAGAGTCTGACACGACTGAAGCGACTTAGCAGCAGCTACTGAGTCAGCCTCACTGCGGTCCTCATGGCAGAGAGTGCGGTGTGAGGTGGATTGCAGCCTTCTCCTGAAGCCCCCCAGGCCTAGAGGCCATCAGTAATCATGTGGATGTGAGAGTTGGACCATAAAGAAGGCTGAGCACCAAAGAATTGATGTTTTTGAACTGTGGTGCTGGAGAAGACTTCTGAGAGTCCCTTGGGCATCAGGGAAATCCAATAAGTCCATCCTAAAGGAAATCAACCCTGAATATTCATTGGAAAGACTGATGCTGAAACTCCAGTCCTTGGCCACCTGATGGGAAGAGCTGACTCACTGGAAAAGACCCTGATGCTGGGAAGGATTGAGGGCAGGGGGAAAGGGGGTGACAGAGGATGAGATGGCTGGATGGCATCACTGACTCAATGGACATGAGTCTGAGCAAATTCTGGGAGATGGTAAAGGACAGGGAAGCCTGGCATGATGCAGTCCATGTGGTCACAAAGAGTCGGACATGACTTAGCAACTAAATAACAAAGTTTACATGTTGAAGCCCCAAGATTCAACTTGACTATCTGGAGGCAGGCAGTTTACAGAAGTAATTAAGGTTAAGTGAGGTCGTAAGAGTGGAACTTAACCCAAGGGGACTGACATCCTTACACAAAGAAGAGATACCAAAGCTTACTTACCTCACACATGCACAGGGGAAAGGCCACGTGAAGACACAGTGAGAAGGTGGCTATCTGCGAGTCACGTAGAGATGTTTCTCCAGAAAAACCAACCCCAGTGGCACCTTGATTTTGGGCTTGTAGCCTCCAAAACTGTGTCTGCTGTTTAAGTGACCCAGTCTGAGTATTTTGTTATGGCATGCTAGCAAACTAATACACTGCCCTTGATATGACTGTGATAGAGATAAAAATAATAAGGAAAACTTGTATTTGCTGAACAATTACTATGTGCCTGGCTTTGTGTTTGGGTGCTTTGTTTATGTAATTTAATCTGGACCATTATCCTATGATGGGAACTTGGTACTTCCTTCTTATAGGCGAGTAAAAGCAGTGCTTTGGCTAGTGGCTCTGGCATTCCATTAAATAAGACTTGGTCATTGTAAAGTACGGAGAAGGCAATGGCGACCTGCTCCAGTACTCTTGCCTGGAAAATCCCAAGGACAGAGGAGCCTGATAGGCTGCAGTCCATGGGGTCACTGAGTCAGACATGACTGAGCAACTTCACTTTCACGCATTGGAGAAGGAAATGGCAACCCACTCCAGTGTTCTTGCCTGGAGAATCCCAGGGGCGGGGGAGCCTGATGGGCTGCCGTCTATGGGGTCACGCAGAGTTGGACACGACTGAAGCGACTCAGCAGCAGCAGCAGCAGCATTGTAAAAGTAAAAATGTGATTTTTAAGATGTATATGAAAATCACCTCATTGACTAAATCCACCAATCTGAAGCTCATATTCTGCCTTTCAGATCCACAGCAATAAAGTTTCTTCATGATGAATGTAAAAAATAAAAAAAAATAAAAAATGCTATTTGGTCCTCAAAACACACACTGTATCCATCTATATTTACCATTGTGTCTATCTAGTTTACCTTTTGATCTTTTCTGCATCTGTTTCCATCCCTACTCTTAACTAATGGCAGATAGTTATAGAGACCCTGCTGTATGCCCAGTAGATTTACTAGGTTAAGAAATTGTCAATATCTGGCTGGAAGTGATACACTGAGTTCTCTCACTGAGATAGATATTGCTGTTTAAAAATAATGATTTTTAAACTGAAACCAAAATTTTTATTTTAAACTTGCTGTTTGATTCTGAATGAGTTTGTCTCAATTTCTTTGAATCCAAGAGGCTGCAACACTTACTGCCCTAATTTTTTAGAGATACTAACAGCAATATAAAAAGAAAAAAAGATTAAATAGAGAAGTAAGTGCTTATTTGGAATTTTGTCTTTTTATTTTTTATGCAGATAGGGAAAAATGTGAGTTCTGATAAGGAATGCCAAATGCAATATGCTGTCTCTTTTACAAGTATTTTGCATTGGAACGTTAAATTTTACATAATTCAAATGAAAGACTGAAAATCAGACTGGAAATTTAACGTTGACACTTCTCGGTAAATAAATAGAACTCTTCCTTTTTTCACTTGATACTATTTAATAGTATTCCTTGACTGTTTTGAGGAAGATTTAATTTCTAACTAATGACTTATTTCAGCATGTGTGTGTGCATACTCATTTGCTTCAGTCTTGTCTGACTCTTTGCAACTATATGGACTGTAGCCCGCCAGGCTCCTCTGTCCATGGGTTCTCTAGGCAAGAATACTGGAGTGGGTTGCCATGCCATCCTCCAGGGTTATTTCGGCATAGCTGGGCCTAATGAAGATACTCCCCATGTGTGTCTCTTGTTCATTTCCTGGAACCAAACGTGCTTTATCCTCAGCACATGAAGACTGAAACCCACATAAAGCAATTTATGAAATCCTTGAAGAGGAAAGACATCTTAAAATGTCACTATTGACATCAGAGAACCTTGCTAACTTCTAAGATCATCAAAATCTTGATTTCTAAAAATATATTTGTACCCACCTGCTTAAAATCATCTGACTCAGAGGAATTTGTATTTCAAAGGAATATTTTAACAATAAAGCTGAAATTTTTCATTTAAGAGCTGCATTTTTATGAATAATTAAGCTAATTTTTTCAAAAAGCAGTGCCCAGCCTGGTGCTCTGTAATGACCTAGAGGGGTAGGATTGGGGATGGGGGAGTGGAGTGGGGGAGGTCGGAGGGAGGCTCAAGGGGGACTGAGTGTCTGTATACATATGACTGACTCACTTTGTTGTGCAGCAGAAACTGGTACAACATTGGAGCAATTGTCCTTCAATTTAAAAATTAAAAAAGAAAAACATTTAAAGCCAGAGATGTAAGAGCTTTCCTTCGGGGGGAATTTTTGTCTTCAGTTCTTCTCCAAGAGAATCTTTCCATTTACACATGCATTTTTCTGTGCTGTTGCTTGATTGATTAGATGTTGTCTTATATAGATGGAAGTCTGCTGCTGCTAAGTCGCTTCAGTCATGTCCGACTCTGTGCAACCCCATAGACGGCAGCCCACCAGGCTCCCCTGTCCCTGGGATTCTCCAGGAAAGAACACTGGAGTGGATTGCCATTGCCTTCTCCGAGATGGAAGTCAGTTCTTTCCAAAATGCCAGTGAAATAATGGGTGAAGAAAAAGGAAATATTTAAGTTCTTATCTCACACCTTCAATAGCTCATTGTTTCCTCTTCACTAAGAACAGTAGACATCTGATGATACTTAGTAAAATTTCAATAGGTTATACCAACAGCAAAATCCATGACATCTAGTAAAATGATACTTGTGAGGTTCAAAGGACCCCTCGTAGGCCTTACGGTGGCTTCTTTTTTTCTGATTTTTTTTTAACATATGTAGAAACTTTCTTGTCTTATTACCATATTCAGCCACATAGCTATTTTTGTATTCACTTATTCAATAAATACTTATTGCATGCCTTCTATGTATTGGTTTAGGGCTTGGAGATTTAAGAGTGAAACATCGTGTTTACCCTTAGTTGACAAGTTAGCAAGAGAGACACACAGAAACAGACACATGCAGACAAATATGTAATTACAAATGGTGTCACTAAGTAAGCAGACTGTGGATTGAGATAAAGAATAAGGAGGGGGAAGGAGTTTAAATAGGTGGGCCAAGGAAGACCTTGAAGGAAATCCCATTTGAGATGGGTGTCTAGATGTTGAGAGTCAACCACATGTATAATTGGAGGCAGTGTGCATTCCAGGTATGTGCAAATATGTGCAAAAGTCTTTGGGTGGAAAAGAAATCATCATATTCAGGAAATGGGAGGGAAGACTTCATGGTTGAAGCAGAGAGAGAAGGATGTGGGGTAAGATAGAAGTCTATAATTCTTCAAGAGAGTCTTTCCATTTACAAAAGGGCATTTTCATGGGCTGTTGCTTAATTGTTTAGATGTTGTCTTATGTAGATTAAAGCAAGTTCTTATTGAAATGCCAGTGAACTAGCGAATAAAGAAAAAGGAAATTTTTGAATTATCTCACACCTTCAGTAGTTCCTTGTTTCCTCCTGATTAGCAGTAGACAGTGGTCTCTACATAGGCAAATAAATAGGAGTCTAGGCATAGTTTTCCAAGGTCACAGTAAGAAATTAGGATTTTAAATGCAAAGGGAAATCACCAGAATTGTTCAAGCATGTGAATGACAAAACCTAATTGCTGCCTTAAGATTTTTTCCTGCTAACTTTTAGAAACTCCACTGATAGGAGTTTGATTCGGCAGTCATCTTGGGGTCTAAGTAGTAAGAGGTGATGAATATCTGGTTCAAGGTGGTAGCAGAGGACATGCGAAAAAGTAAAACCATGCGTTCTTGTTTAGAGCTTGAGTAGGCATGACTTGCTGCTGGATTGGGGTGGGGGAGGGATGAGGGAGGAGGAGGAGGAAACAAGGGCAAATTTTATGTTTCTGGTCTCACAGTTCACTGCCAGTACTTCATCCTGAGAAGGAGAAATTTAGAGCTGGAAGCAGGGAAGTCAGGATTCTAGTGTTTTATCTGGGTCAGTCTAAGTTTGAAATAACTTCCCTGGTGGCTTAGACAGTAAAGCGTCTGTCTATAATGTGGGAGACCCGGGTTCAAGCCCTGGGTTGGGAAGATCCCCTGGAGAAGGAAATGGCAATCCACTCCAGTACTATTGCCTGGAAAATCCCATGGACAGAGGAGCTTGGTAGGCTACAGTCTCTGGGGTCACAAAGAGTCAGACACGACTGAGCGATTTCACTTTCACTTTCAAGTTTGAAATGACCTTGAAATACCAATGTTAAGATACCAGATAGGCAGCTTGAAATGTGAGACTCGACCTCAGCCCTGAGACCGGTTCTGGGGGAAATATAAGTGTGGGAATCCTAAAACATAAAGATGATATTTATCCACGGGCCTGGGCCAGATTACCTTAAACTGTACGGTTATTGTAGAAAGATGGGTAGATGATAACATTTCCTATCTTTTTTTAAGATTTTTTTTTTTTTTTTTTTTTTTTTTTTACATTTTTGGCGGTGCTGAATCTTTGTTGCTTCGTGTGGGCTTTCTCTAGTTACTGCGAGTGGTTACGGAGAGTAGTTACTAAGAGATCAACTGTTGATTGCAGTGTGTGGGCTTCTCATTGTGGTGGCCTCTCTTGTTTTGGAGCGTGGGCTCTAGGATGCTGGGACTTCAGTAGCTGTGGCACACTGGCTTAGTTGTTCTGTGACCTGTGGGATTTTCCCAGACCAGGGATCAAACCCATCCCCCTTGCATTGCAAAGTGGATTCTTAATCACTGGACCACCAGGGAAGCCCTAAAATATCCTGTCTTATATTAGCCTTTAAAATGTAAGCACAACAACAAAAACCAGTGACCTAACTCTTTCCATACAAAATGTTTAAAATTTAGTTTTGGATCAGATGAAGTGATTTGGTATCAAAGCAACAGACTGCTTGTCCATTTTGGTGAATTGCTCTGGCAATATTCAGGAATTCCTCTAGCACCAGGGAAATAATTGTACTGCCTGAGAACATCTGTTTGTGGGAGCATCTCCCTTAACAAAGGCTATAATCTGACCATCTGAGCCGATATTTCTACTCGAGCAGCTCTAAAGGTTGCCACTGATGGGGAAGACCAGTTTAGGTTACAGGCCATCATCCCCAAGATGATGATGTGGGCTCTGTCATGGTTTCTTCACTTGCCTTCAAGCTAAGGGGCTCTTCATCACTTAGTGCCATAGAAGTCATCGGAAATAAGTGACAGCCTGCGATTGGTTGAGGCCAGTGTTACTCAGCATTCCTAGTTGCAAAGAAATAACCAGTGACTCCACTCGAGAGGATGGTGTCATGGGAAAAGAAGGATCTTAACTAAGCAAGGAATTAAGATCCTGGCAATGCAGGAAAGCCCACTGTGGTTCAAACTGGCCAAAAAGGCAAAAGCGGGATGAAGAAAGCACATTTTTGAAATGCATCCTCAGCAATTGGACTCTGTCATTTTTCTTCTATGAAAGGAGGGTGGGGGAGTGCCTTACATTTCCCCAGTTACAGAAGTCTCCTGCCCCGGACTGTTGAGAAATAAGTGCCTGCATTTTAGAAAGAGATCTCGGGAGAACTCAGCTTCCCTAGGAAGTACTTTGTTTTGTAGCCTCAACAGGTATGCTTTCCTTGAAGATGATGTATATCTAGTTTACTTTATTTTTTTTTTTAATTTCTTTATTTTGCGGGGCTGGGTCTTAAAACATCTTCATTGCATCACGTGGGACCTTTTGTTGTTGTGCATGGACTCGAGTTGTGGCATGCTGGCTCAGTAATTGTGGCGTGTGGGATCTTAGTTCCCCAACCAGGAATGGTACCCATGTCCCTGCATTGCAAGGCAGATTCTTAACCACTGGACCACCAGGGAAATCCCATTGTATATCTAGTTTAAAGCAAGCTGCTACACATATTTGACTTTTCCAACTCTATCAACAGGAGTAGGCTAAATTAAGTTGTTGTTCAGTTGCTTAGTTGTGTCTGACTCTACGACCCCATGTACTGCAGCAAGCCAGGCTTCCCTGTCCTTCACAGTTGAGGCAATAAATAATGTTGTTCATGATTGACGTACCTGTTGAACAGCTTAGTCCTGCACCAAGCTACTTTCTCCTGGGATGTGTGTGGCATAATGGGGCTGGCCCAATTGTGAGCACTCCAGGTACAGGTCAGAGAAAAAAGGAAACATGGAGGAAGCATAAAAGAGGTCTAAGAGAGGAAGGGCTCAAGGGAACAATGCACCCACACATGCATGTTTAGAGCGGTGTTAGTCATAACTGCCCAAACTTGGAAGTTAGCAACGTCTTCTTTAGTAGGTGAATGGATAAAAAAACTGTGGTACATTCAGGCTATGGAATATTATTCTGGGCCGAGAAAAAGCTATCAAACCATAAAAAGATATGGAAGATACTTGAATGCATATTACTCTATAAAAGCTATTTTGAAAAGGAATCTACCTTATGATTCCAATTATACAACATTCTGGAAAAGGCATAACATAGAGACAGAAGATCAATGGTTACCAGGGGTTAGGAGGGTGGGAGAGATGAGATGAATAGGTGGAACACAGGATTTTTAGGGCAATGAAGTATTTAATAGATATGATACACTATGATATACAGTTCAGGAGTGTTCAGTACTTTCAAATTTGTACACTTAATCCCCAAGAATTTTTTCATCTTGTAAAACTGAAATTTGGTCCCTGTTGCTCAGTTGCTACAATTGTGTCTGACTCTTTGCCACTCCATGGACTGCAGCAGGGGAGGCTTCCCTGTGTTTCACTATCTCTAGGAGTTTTCTCAAACTTGTGTCCATTGAGCCAATGATTCCATCCAGCCATCTCGTCCTCTGCCATCCTCCTCTCCTCCTGGCCCCAATCTTTCCCAGCATCAGGGTCTTTTCCAGTAAGTCAGTTCTTCATATCAGGTGGCCAAAGTATTGGAGCTTCAGTTTCAGCAGCAGTCCATCCAGTGAATATTCAGGGTTGATTTCCTTGAGGATTGACTGGTTTGATCTCTCCTTGTCCAGGGGACTCTCAAGAGTTGTCTCCAGCATCACAGTACAAAAACATCAATTCTTTAGCACACAGCCTTCTTTATGATCCAGTTCTCACATCATGCATGACTACTGGAACAACAACAAATCTGCATTTCCCTGTCTCTTTAGCCCTTGGTAACCACCACTCTGTTCTGTTTCTGTGAATTTGATCACACCAGGTACCTGTATCAGTGGAATCATACAATACTTGGCCTTTTGTGACTGGCCTATATCAGCATAATGTTCTCTAGGTACATCCATGTTGTAGCATGTATAAGAATTTTTAAGGCTAATAGCACCCCACTCCAGTACTCTTGCCTGGAAAATCCCATGGATGGAGGAGCCTGGTAGGCTACAGTCCATGGGGTCCCTAAGAGTCGGACATGACTGAGTGACTTCACTTTCACTTTTCACCTGCATGCATTGGAGAAGGAAATGGCAACCCACTCCAGTGTTCTTGTCTGGAGAATCCCAGGGACGGGGGAGCCTGGTGGGCTGCTGTCTGTGGGGTCACACAGAGTTGACGACTGAAGCGACTTAGCAACAGCAGCAGCATATTCCATTGTGTGCTATACCATGTTTTGTTTATCCGTTCATCTGTTGGTAGACACATAGGTTTCTTCTGCCATTTGGCTACTGTGAATAATGCAGCAATGAATGTGGGTGTGCAAATAATCTCTTCAAGATCCAGTTTTCAATTTTTCTGGGTATACACCCCAAAGTGGAATTACTGTGTATGGGCTTCCCAGGTGACGCGAGTGGTAAGGAACCCACCTGCATTGCAGGAGACATAAGAGATGTGAGTTTGATCCCTGGGTCAGGAAGATCCCCTGGAAGAGGAAATGGCAACCCACTCCAGTATTCTTGCCTGGAGAATCCCACGGACAGAGGAGCCTCCTAGGCTACAGTCCATAGGGTCGCAAAGAGTCGGACACAACTGAGGCGACTTAGCACGTACACATAGCACACGTGATAATTTTTAATTTTTTGAAGAGCTGCAATACTGTCATATTGACTGCACATTTCTACCAACAGTGCATAGGGTGATACTTTGTCTACTTCCTTGCCAATGCTTATTTTTAATAAACATTTTAAATAGTAAATATCCTGAGGGGGTGAGGTGACATCTCAGAGAAATACATTTTTGAGGTGGTTTTGATATACGAAGTACTTTTCATTTTTTTGACTTATAATATTTCAGATGTATGGTGAAGTGACTCAACTATATATTAGTATATACGTATTTTTTTACATTCTCTTCCATTATAGGTCATCCTTGTGCTATACAGTAGGCCTGTGTATTTTGTATAGAATGTATGTATATGTTAATCCCAAACTGCTAAATTCTTTAATGGTTAAAAATGTCTTTGACTCCTTGATCCAGTTCTCACATCAGGCATGACTACTGGAACAACAACAAATCTGCCTTTCCCTGTCTTGTTAGTGAATTCCTTTCAAATTCACTGAAACAGAAATTTAAGTATTTTGAGGGAATCCCACATTACATTTTGGAGAATTTCTGCATTGAAAATCCCTATTTTGATGTATTATGCAGCGAATGGTCTATATTTCAGGGAATACACTTGAAGAGATGTTCCTGTGAGGGAGCAGAATGGATTGCTGAGTTAGGAACATCAGAGTTCAAATCCCAGTTTTATCTATTATAAGCTGATTGATCCTCAAATAAATGCACTGGCTGCATCAGACCATGAAATATTACTCAGCAAGAGGTAATTTACAGTTATCCAATGTTTTATCCAAAGATTTTCACCACTGTCAGTTATTTCTGGGATTAATATATTCATCTCTGGGCTCTGATTCAGCCACCCTTCCTGTGATACTTGTTAGCTGTCATTGGCTAGCAAGCATCCCCTCTGAAACATTCTTTCATCTTCCTGTAAGTTTTTGATGTTATAATCATCATTGTGTTGTCTACTGCTCACAGGAATGAGTAGTCTTGGCCCTGTGTCCAAAGATGTTGCCTTTTCTCATGAAAAATCATGATGTTTTGGGGGACCTCTCAGTTTTGTAGAATGCTGTTATTCCAGAGTGAGATGAGAATGAGGAAGAGGTGAAATTGGGAAGGTTAATTAAGGAAACTCTAGATACTAAAGTGTGTCTTGTGCCAAGTTTAAGAGATTGGACCTTCTTCTGTAGGGATTGAGTGGCCTAGCAGTAAGTATTGGGGCAAATGGTATGGAGGATGGATTGGAAATTAGCTACAAACATGAAGGTGAGTTTGCAGATCTTTGCAGTGTTGCAATAGAGAAATGAGACTGATTAACAGAAAAACAGTGCTGCCATTACAAAATGGGATAGACAGGGGGAGGTGAAGTAGGTTAGGGAGAAAGAGAATTCTAGAATTCTAGTTCAGAGTTTCAGAGCGGGGACAGTGAAACTAATAACTGAGAAGACATTAAAGGAAAGAAAATGACTTTCATTTTGGATGTGAATCCCTGGAACAACCCTTTGGAGTTGTATAGGAGGCAGGTGAGGGCGTAGTTTTGGAACCTAGGAGTACCTCACCTGGAGATTGAGAGCTGGGAGTCTTCTGTGAAGAGACGCTGACAGGAGCCTTGGGGCTGGATGAGCTAGTGAGAGCTTGTAATTCAGGGACAGAGTCCTGTGGTCAGTAGCATCTCAGGGGTGGGCAAAGGCAGGTGATGGAGAGAAATAAGGAGTGATGAAATACTGAAATGATAGCCGTCAAGATGGCCAGCATTTTCTTAAAGTCTGCATTTACTTTATTTAAAAAAATTAAGTTCTTTTGATGTGGACCATTTTTAAAGTCTCTATTGAATTCATTACAGTATTGCTACTGTTGTATGTTTTGGTTTCTTATGTGGCTGTGAGGCATGTGGGATCTTAGCTTCCTGACCAGGGACTGAATCTGCAGCCCCTGCATTGGAAGATGAAGTCTTAACCACTGGACCACCAGGAAAGTCCCTGCATGAACTTCAGATATCACGTTGGTAAAGCAAAGCTACTTGCCCCAACATTTCTCAGGTGATGACTCAGAACTTGTATGAATTTGGCTCTCCCCATCTGGTTGTAATGAGAAATATTTATGATCTAACTTAACCATCTTAAGGTAGGAAACAGAACTCACAAAAATTGACCTGGAAGAGTGATAGCGGCGGGTGGTGGAAATTGCTGGGGAGAGTTGGAGGTCTGGGTGTTAGTTCAGAGTTTCTGTCATGGAATAGCCGTGTGGTCTTAAACTTCCAATATAACTTCTCAGGACTCAGTGTTATCATCTGAAAATTAGATGTTCTCTTCATTTCCTTCCTGCAGTAAAGTTTTATTGCTTTTAAAGCAAAGTCGTACAGTTTGCTCATTCAAGGTCAGAGAAGTCTTCCCTTGAATAAATGGTATAAGGTTCATTAAATTAAAATAAAGTACATTTATTTCATTTATGAAATCAATTTCCATCACAGTTACTTTCAATAACATTTTAAAATCATCATCTGGTCAGTGATACAGCCTTGCTTTAATCTTTAGCACAGAGATTTATAAAAATGACCTTGTATTGTTTATCATCCTTCTATCTCTTATTTCCCAGCTAGGCCATTAAATTCTGTTTCACGCCTCAAATCTTAAGACAGAATGCCTTGTAGATGTGTTTGTAATCAAAGCAAGTCTTTCAGTTAATTAATATCTACTTCTCCACTCCACTTTGACCCATCATTTCTTCCTTCTACGCTTTTCATCCTTTCCCATGGTTTTTTACTACTGAGTGGTTAGAAGACTGTGGGTGCTTAACAAACAATAAAACAGCTTACTTCCCATTTTAACTTAAATCTTGTTTCATTTACAAGAAACATTAGAGTAAGTCATTTGACTGAGTATCCCAGAGACATCTCTTTTCTTTTACCCCAAACACTCTTGCTCAAGGCTTTATACTCTGTTGTTACTGTTTAGTCGCTAAGTTGTGTCTGACTCTTCTGAAACGATATGGACTGTAGCCTGCCAAGTTCTGTTCATGGGATTCTCTGGGCAGTAGTACTGGAGTGGGTTGCTGTTCCTTCTCCAGGGGATCTTCCCAGACCAACCAGGAATCGAACCCACGTCTCCTGCGTTGCTAGGCAGATTCTTTACTGCTGAGCCACCTGGAAAGCCCTTTTATACCCTAATCTTATCTATTATGCAGTTCTGGCACTTCACTGTTTTCTTTCTTTGCCTAACTTCCTTTGTTTTCACTGCCATCTCCTCCGTTCTAAATGTAGCCCTGCCTCTGCCTGCTGCTTTTCACTCTTCTATTTCTCAGTCTTATGTTGAGATCCCAGCTAATGATCTTATAATTGTCTCTAGAATGGTTGCTGCATGCTACTCTATTTCCTCCTAAAAGCTCATCCTTCTCATTAATACAAGAATCTGAGAGGACTCTTGCCCATATGTTCTAATGACCACCTGTGTTCTTTAAAAAAATTTTTTTTAATTTAATTGAAGTATAGTTGGCGGAAAACGTAAGTTGCAGGTGTACATACCCGTGTGCACTCCTTGACCTTAGACAGGTGTGTTGGCCTAGCCGGGTGTGGCTGACTTAAGACACGGGTGGCTCCTGGACTGTTTGCCTCTACAGGTTGCTAATGTAGCATTAATCATGATGAAATATAATTACATTTGGTGATTTGCCGTATCCAGTGAGCCATAAGCTCCTGAAGAGATGCTTAGCTGCCAAAGGATGTCATAGCCATCATTGTAATTACCCTATAGCCCACCCACAGGCACAAATGTGCCTAAATATTTTCTAGAGTAAATGACCCTTAGACACTGTATCAGCCCACATCAGACCATGTTTTAAATCATCATGGCAATTTTTTAAAGTCATGGTTTTTACTCTATACATTCTTTGTGCTTTTCTGTACTTGTAAAGCTTTTGTATAATTTCCTCTAAAAAGCTACAAAAATTTCGTGTTCTCTACAAAAGTGATGTGAACACTAGCACAACTTTGTCAATTTAGGGGTATCTTTATCCTTTTTCTAACATTAATATGGGATTGTTTATAACTGAAGTGATAAAAGGATAATGTGAAAACTGTATTTTCCTTTATCATATGTATGTATAGTTGTATAATTTTTTATTGTGTATCTTGTTTTAGAAGTTTCAGCATGGCAAGAATCCTAAATATGTAAATTTCTTTGACTGGAATAGCCTGTCAATTGTATGATAGCCTGTGGTTTTCTGAGGTCCATATGCCAATTCCCATGGCTCTTCTTTGATTTATATGACGTGGTAAATTATTCCCTGTAGCAAGAAGCAATCTGCATCTCTCAAATCAGATGTGATTAGCAGCAGAAGAGCTTTCTGCTAAGGTATGGACCAGTGACAACATGAATGTATGTCAGTATCTGACTGAGAAAAGATGAAAAGTCAATATTCAATCTACTTAATACCAGTTTGACTCAGATTTCGGGGGGATCTGAGGAAGGCAGTTTAAGAGCTAACATCCTGAATAAGGTGATTGCGGACCAGATGACAATAATCTCAAGTAATCAGAGAACAAGCTTCATTGTCTCACTGAGACTTTGGCATTCTCTTGATGCAAAATCCGCATGCTGCCTGACATTGTCTGGGAGTGCGTAAATGACAGTGGAAAGAGGAGAGGGAAATCTAGTGGTCTGATGGCTCGATCAAGGGAGTCGTTGTTCCTTTTGAGAAGGCTGAGTTCTATTTCTGGCTTTCCCTTCCCCTTCCAGGCTTTGATACAGGCTGCTGAAGCTTTCATTATTACTTATTTTATTGTATTGTTTTTTAAAGTGATTATTTCCATGGCAACAGGGCACCGTTTTAGGCATCAGGGAAGTGTGACAGCCACAGTGGAGTTGCGAATCAGCAAAGATAAAGGGAAAGGAGTGTGGGGGTATGTAGGACTCTGACAGCAAAGATGTAGGATGGATGTGGCAAAGCCCCATAGGTAGTCTAATTTCTAATGTCCGATAATGGAAAATTTTGATTCATGTTGACTAAGGCAAGCCAATAAAGTAGCTCTATTTATTTTTCTAATAGTTTTTAAAAAAGAAAAAACAATAGAATACTCTTCTAAGAGGATACTGCTGATGAAATTTTACAAGATCTAACTGTGAGACAGCAATATAGTCTTTCTTGATCTGGCTGTCAGTCTTACCTTTTTATGGGTGTCCAAATGATCAATGGTGTTGGGATAATTTTAGCCATGTCAGAATGAGGAAATACAGAGAAAGTACTTGAGCTGGAGGCAGCACTGATATTAAAAAATATGTTTTGCCACTACTGATGTTAAGGTTCAACTTGTATTCCAGAGATGAATGAATAAAATTATTTTGAACAAGACATGGTATATGAAAATAGATTCTCTGTTTTTGAAGTGAACTCCTATGGTTTTAAACAAAAACACAAATAGTAAACAGATCAGTAATAACAATCCTAAGGATCTCAACTTCTTAAGTTCTTCATAAAATCCAGGCAGTACTCTGATCAATTTCAGTATGCCAGTAACTTGTCTGACAAGGGAGATCTTTTGAAATCCTACTTAGTGTGGGCAGTTATGTTCATAATGCAAATTTAGCCCTTAAAAATGTCCTCACTGGACCCCAGGGAACCTCGATTAAGCTGATAATAGGTAGGTTAGGTCGTTACTTCTCATTATTTGTCAGATACAGTATTGAAGCACAGATTTCCTTCTCATGTTAATTCTCCACTTATGAGGAAACCCCTCAGTTCCTGTTGACCAAAGCTCCCTCTGGGGATGCAGATTGCTTGTTGTTTCAGGGAATAATTTGCCCTTTTATGGCTTTACCACAGTGTTTGGACGCTTTATTGACTTTGGCTCATTTTATTGCCAGAGTGAAGGACATTGTGCACCGATCTTTTCAGATTATCACTGAGTGTCTGAGAACTGATCTTTTTTTCTTATTGAATAGGTAAGAGCCATTGAAATAATTTCAGTTAACTTTCTTCTCAGTTGCAGGTTATGTACAGTATAGGTTGCATGCATGCATGCATGCATGTTCAGTAGCTTCAGTCGTGTCCAGCTCTCTGTGACCCTGTGGACTCTAGCTCTCCCGTCTGCTCTGTCCATGGGATTCTCCGGGCAAGAATACTGGAGTGGGTTGCCGTGTCCTCCTCCAGAGGATCTTCCCGACCCAGGAATTGAACCCGTGTCTCCTGCTGATTCTTTACCCACTGAGCCACGTGAGAAGTGCCACAGTACAGGTTGTGTAGATTCCAGTGGATATGGAAGAATGTAGCTTTTTTACTGACATACATGGGTTTTCTCCATTTGGTTACTTAAGGCCACCTAGTATGATGATGATGATGATGATGTATCACTTCAGTCGTGTCCGACTCTGTGTGACCCCATAGACGGCAGCCCACCAGGCTCCCCTGTCCCTGGGATTCTCCAGGCAAGAACACTGGAGTGGGTTGCCATGTCCTTCTCCAATGCATGAAAGTGAAAAGTGAAAGGGAAGTCACTCAGTCGTGTCCGACTCTTAGCGACCCCATGGACTGCAGCTGCCAGGCTCCTCCATCCATGGGATTTTCCAGGCAAGAGTATTGGAGTGGGGTGCCATTGCCTTCTCTGGCCACCTAGTATAATAATTATTATATGGATAATATAATAATCCACATTATATGGATTAAAAAGAAGGAAGGCTAATAATCCATTTTATTTGAGTACTTTGTATTCTGCATAACAGAGTCCCCAAACAATCCTGCTTGATCCTCATGAGTAACTATTCCTTTGAAGTATGTGTCTTCCTTATTTTATGTCTAGGAGTGCTTAGTTTTGTACAAATCCTTACTAAGTTTAGAACCCAGCTCTCTTAACTACCCACCAGGTGTTATTGCTGGCATAGCCTCCTGTCATTAAACCAGAGAGAGATGTCTTACATTCTAATTTTATTAGATAACTTTTCAAACTTTAATTATATAAGAAAAAATACTAATGGAAACATGAAAATCTCCTTAGTATACTGAATATTTGGAGTTTAAGAACATAATATTTTATTCCATAATAAATATGCCTAACTCATTAGAAAAGACCCTGATGCTGGGAAAGATTGAAGGCAAAAAGGAGAAGGGGGCAGCAGAGGATGAGATGGTTCATTACTGACTTGATGGACCTGAATTTGAGCAAACTCCGGGAGTTAGTGAAGGATAGAGGACCTTGACTGACTACAGTTCGTGGAGTCTTAGAGAGTCAGACGCAACTTAGTGACCAAATAACAAAAATATACTTGAATTTTCAAAGTTAAAATTCCAAGGATAATGACCTTTCAGTTGGATGAATATTAGAACATCATTCCCCAGGTGATGTTCAGTTTGTGCTTTTGTGCTGTCTGGAAGATGATACCTTAATTCCTAGGACATGGAGTCTTTGTAAGAAGAGGGGATGAAGGTAATTAGCCTCTGATTTCTTTGCTAAACTCTGTTAGCTGGCAGGTGGATCGTGTGACCTCTACTGGGCAAAAGACACTGTCAGGAATCATCTGCTAATTCTAAATACTGTTGCTGAAATACCACTGGCCCCATCCATGTTTGGTTTTCAAGGTTTGTGGTTGCCTTGGCCTCGTGTGAAGAGTTGACTCATTGGAAAAGACTCTGATGCTGGGAGGGATTGGGGGCAGGAGGAGAAGGGGACGACAGAGGATGAGATGGCTGGATGGCATCATTGACTCGATGGATGTGAGTCTCAGTGACCTCCGGGAGTTGGTGATGGACAGGGAGGCCTGGCGTGCTGCGATTCATGGGGTCACAAATAGTCGGACACGACTGAGTGACTGAACTGAACTGGCCTTAAAGTAATTCAGTGTGTTGCTGTTTAATCCAGTAGTGCTAAAAATGTGTCAAATTTGTGTTTGATTTGAATAACTTCTTTGGGATTAACATATACATACAACTATATTTAAAATAGATAACCAACAAGACCTCTTCTGTATAAGTACAGGGACCTCTACTCAGTATTTTATAATAACCTAAATGGAAAAGAATTTGAAAAAAATAGATACATTTATTTATTTCTCTGAGTCACTTTGATGTACAACTGAAATTAATACAACATTATAAATCAATTGCACCTCAATATAAAAAAATACAAAAATATAATTTCAAAAGAGCCATTAAACAATCTTTATTAAATTCTTGCTGTCTTAATTACTGTGCTTGATGTGAGAACTGCATATATATGAAAGAACATAAAATATAAAACCAATGATACAGAAAAGCTTTCATTTTTTATGTAGTCTTTTCCAAAAAATGGATTAGCATTCAAATATTTTATTTAAAACCGAGAGTTAAAGAGAGAGAATTTATTTTAAATTGGAAAGTAATTGATTTTTTCTCCATAGAAGTGCTATACTTGCATTCATCATATAGAATGAAACTTTTCAAAAACAATTTCATATCAAGATATAATATTGCTGTTAAAAAGAAAAACAATGCTTTGTTTTTATTATCCCCATAGTTGTTCAATCTTATTTCT
Source organism: Tragelaphus eurycerus (assembly GCA_935064755.1). Taxonomy (NCBI): domain Eukaryota; kingdom Metazoa; phylum Chordata; class Mammalia; order Artiodactyla; family Bovidae; genus Tragelaphus; species Tragelaphus eurycerus. The sequence continues at coordinate 25,586,030 of CAKXYN010000023.1, forward strand.
ATGTTCTGAAATTTTGCCTACCAGGTAAATCTATTAATTCAGCTTAGAAAAATAATAATGAAAATCATTCCTATAATGCAAAATACAAATGATTAATAATGGCTAAAACTTAATATTTCAAAAATGCCACTTCTACAATTATCCTTTTATATACATAAATAATTTTTAAACATTTTTATTTTATATTGAAGTATAGTTACAATGTTATGTTAGTTTCAAGTATACATTATATACACATATATCTATTCTTTTTCAAGTGCAAAGAAACGACTTATTGGAAAAAAACCATGATTCTGGGAAAGATTGAGGGCATGAGAAGGGGGCGACAGGATAAAATGGTTGGATGGCATCACTGACTCAATGGATGCGAGTTTGAGTAAGCTTGGGGAGATAGTGAAGGACAGGGAAGCCTGGCGTGCTGCAGTCCATGGGGTCACAAAGAGTCAGACATGACTGAGCAACTTTGAACAAGAACAACAATTTTTTTCAGACTCTTTTCTTATAGGTATGACAGAGTATTTGTAGAGTTCCAAGTGCTATGAAGTAGGTCCTTGTTGGTTATCTATAATATACATAAATGTATATGTAAATAAAATTTATATAAAGTTTATTATGTTTATAACATATGTAAGTCATATATATGAACTGAAGTTTAGTGAGGTGAGCTTGGAGGTGAAGGGAATGAGTGCAGAGCTTGGACTGAGTCACTGTATCTGACTGTGTGAGATACGAACGATTAGAAAGACAGAAACAAGTGCTTAGTAGTATAGAGTATAGGAAGAGATGCTCTCAGTATAGAGGAGTCGAGAAAGATGTCACAGGAACAGTGGTGCCTTAGTTGCCTTAGTTTGACTTTGAATGATGAATTGGATTCGAACATACACATGGTAGGGTTAAAAATAACATCAGAACAATTAAAATTTTAATTAAGAGTTTATTGTGCATAAAAAACAGTTCATGAACTGGGAACCTGCAAACTGAAAGGAGACTGAAGCCCCAAAATGCACTATAATAGGTCAGTTTGTAAAGTGGAATGCAGAAGCTGTTTAACCTTTACAATGGCTGGTTCTAACATTGGAGGTTCACAGATGCAGGGGGTTGGTGAAAAGTGAATATCGAATACCATTTTAGGATAATGATTATAGTTTTGTTTATGATTACTGGAGGCATTTATAGAGGATAACCTAAATTTTGCATGTGACGCAGAATAAGCTATATTAAGGTTTTGCTTACAGGGTTTACTGGTTTTGTCAGTGTAGGAAATTCTCAGGCCAGGTCTCCATTTAATTTTAAACCTAGTGAATGGAGAGGCTTCCCTCATGGCTCAGTGGTAAGGAACCCGCCTGCCGATGCAAGAGATGTGGGTTCGATCCCTGAGTCAGGAAGATTCCCTGGAGTAGGAAATGGCCCCTAATCCAATATTCTTGCCTGGAGAATTCCATGGACAGAGGAGCCTGGCAGGCTACAGTTCATGGGGCTGCAAAGAGTCAGACACGACTGAGAGACTGAGCAGCAGAGTACTGAGTGGAAAGATGAAATGCCAAAGGAATAGGAAACTGGGGACGTCTGTCTAGCCCATTCCTATCTGTTGGAACCTGAAATGAAAATCGAGACAGATAGTTAGAAAATGATGTAGTGGACCTTAAATATTGGATTGGCCACAAAAGTTCCTTTGGGTTCTTCTATAACATCTTACGGAAAAACCCAAAGGAACTTTTGTGGCCAACTCAATATGAAGTAATAGGCACAATATGCCAGTGAACCAGATCATTTCACTTTGCTCCATGAAAGATGATTTTTAAAGATTTGGGAGAGAAGAATCAAATTCATTGAATATGACCAGTGGCCTGACTCTTGAAATATGTACTCTCAATGGATTCTAGCAATTGGATAGCATTATGATTGTGTTTTACAGAATAAATGTGATTCTGAATATCAGTCTTTCATTTTTTATGTCTGTGTACCTACCTAACTCTGAAAATAATTGTAGATAAATTTATTAACATTTATAGAATTTATTAACATTAATAGATACAGTAATGACCATACATGGTCTCAAAATTCTAGGCCTTAAGAGAGTAGAAGTATGGTAATTTTAACATGAGAAAACTTTGCAGTAAGTCATATGTCAACCATTCAAAGTTTATATATATATATAATATGTATTATGTATATGTATACAAATTATGCACATATACTACACAAAGATTTACACATATCTACATGCACTAGTAGATATACAATATATCTTTGGATAGTATATGGGTTTGTATACTACTGGAGTAGGGTGCCATTGCCTTCTCCAATACTATGTATATATATATGTGTGTGTATATATGTATGTCTTTGAGCAGTATTAACCACTTAAAAATGCTGCATGATAGGCTGGTTGGAATAATGGTTATAATATTTGTGGGAAATTAATTGGTGGCTCAGACAATAAAGAATCCACCTGCAATGCAGGAGACCTGGGTTCCTGCTTGGAGAAGTCCATGGACAGAGGAGCCTGGCAAGCTACAGTCCATGGGGTTGCAAAGAGTCGGAGATGACTGAGCGACTAAACACAAGCACAATTAAAGAAGCAGTATCCTTGATGGTCAATGCTCCTTAAATGTCAAGTGTGCCTCACACTTGAACTGTCTGCTTTGATCAGGTCGACAATGAGAGACATTGTATGAATGTAGCAGAGAAGGACTGAACTGGTACACGCATTGTTAAGCTGCCTTCTGGAATACATCTGCATGGAGGCTGAGTCCTGATGCTCTGACAGTGGATCTAAGACAGACAGGTCTCATTAGTGCTCTGTTTGAGCAGAGGCAATGAGATTGGCAAACTCATATAGTGAAGAGAGCTGAGATCATGGGAAACGTATTAACGATAAGACAAAGCTTGAATGGGCCAGACAAACAAAGTTAGACGTTCATAAAGATGAAGAGATAGTTGGCACTGAATCTGTTCGGTTAGATTCTACTCTGAATCTGTTCTTTAATGCTCACCGTACATGCTTCTGCAAACAGGTCTGTCACCCACACATAGATCATCTTTAGTCAATGGGAAAAGGGAGTGCTCTGGGAAAGAGAAGGATAAAGATGTGTTAATGTATATCTTGTTTTCTTTCTTCTATGACTCCTTACCTCCCATTTTTATTCTATCAGTACTTTTTTCCAGCCACAGACAAGTGCTTATCCTCCTATTCTGCTTGTTGAATTGGCAGATGTTTAAAGGTCATTATAATTTTGAAGGGGTAGCTATTGTATTATGTTGTAGTGAAAATTAGAACAAGACTAATTCTCAAAATTGAACTATATTCCCTTCATTTTCTAGTGAATAACATTTAGGACGTTATTAAGAATTGTATGTTATGCCTTGTATTACCCATTAGACTCAACTCCTTTTAACAGTCATGAGAGTAATTTTGCTTAAGATTTTCATTGATCTCATTTACTCTGTTCCCAGGAGAATATGTGTGTATAAGGAATGCAGTACATCAACAATATTTTTTTTGCCTTCTTTCTTTTTCCGTGAGATTGCATCTGGGTTTTGAACATGAAATTGGTGCTTGTACGTGTGCTTAAACTAAATGTCTAAGCAGTGTATATTGCTTTATTCATTTTTTCGAAATTGACTCCCATTTTCTAGTAGATAGTGTCTCTTTAGAGACCTCTTCTTTCACTTATATATTTTTACTAGATCTCAGTTGTAGAATACATGCCTTAATCACTACAGTTGAATGAATTTTTGTATTAAAGCATAGGTACACTTTTAAATTTTCATACAGCCTAGATGCCTTCCAAGGAGAAGGCAATGGCAACCCACTCCAGTACTCTTGCCTGGAGAATCCCAGGGACAGAGGAGTCTGGTGGGCTGCAATCTATGAGGTCACACAAAGTCAGACATGACTGAAGTGATTTAGCAGCAGATGTCTTCCAAAAAGACTGTGCTAACTTACACTCAATATTCACGGTAATCCAGTATCACGGTGATCCAAGTCTATGCCCTGACCAGTAATAATGAAGAAGCTGAACAGTTGTATGAAGACCTACAAGACCTTCTAGAACTAACACCCAAAAAAGATGTCCTTTTCATTATAGGGGACTGGAATGCAAAAGTAGGAAGTCAAGAAACACCTGGAGTAACAGGCAAATTTGGCCTTGGAGTACAGAAAGAAGCAGGGCAAATGCTGATAGAGTTCTGCCGAGAGAACGCACTGGTCATAGCAAACACCCTCTTCCAACAACATAAGAGAAAACTCTACACATGGACATCACCAGATGGTCGACACCAAAATCAGATTGATTATATTCTTTGCAACCAAAGATGGAGAAGCTCTATATAGTCAGCAAAAACAAGGCCAGGAGCTGACTGTGGCTCAGATCATGAACTCCTTATTGCCAAATTCAGACTGAAATTGAAAAAGTGGAGAAAACCACTAGACCATTCAGGTATGACCTAAATCAAATCCCTTATGACTCTACAGTGGAAGTGAGAAACACATTTAAGGGACTAGATCTGATAGATAAGAGTGCCTGATGAACTGTAGATGGAGGTTCGTGACATTGTACAGGAGACAGGAATCAAGACCATCCCCAAGAAAAAGCAAAAAACCAAAATGGCTGTCTGTGGAGGCCTTACAAATAGCTGTGAAAACAGAAACGAAAAGCAAAGGAGAAAAGAAAGATATAAACATCTGAATGCAGAGTTCCAAAGAATAGCAAGGAGAGATAAGAAAACCTTCCTCAGTGATCAATGCAAAGAAATAGAGGAAAACAATAGAATGGGAAAGACTAGAGATCTCTTCAAGAAAATTAGAGATACCAAGGAAACATTTCATGCAAAGATGGGCTCCATAAAGGACAGAAATGGCATGGACCTAACAGAAGCAGAAGATATTAAGAAGAGGTGGCAAGAATACACAGAAGAACTGTACAAAAAAGAGCTTCATGACCCAGATAATCATGATGGTGTGATCACTGACCTAGAGCCAGACATCCTGGAATGTGAAGTCAAGTGGGCCTTAGAAAGCATCACTACAGACAAAGCTAGTGGAGGTGATGGAATTCCAGTGGAGCTATTTCAAATCCTGAAAGGTGATGCTGTGAAAGGGCTACACTCAATATGCCAGCAAATTTGGAAAACTCAGCAGAGGCCACAGGACTGGAAAAGGTCAGTTTTCATTCCAATCCCAAAGAAAGGCAATGCCAAAGAATACTCAAACTACTGCACAATAGCACTCATCTCACACACTAGTATAGTAATGCTCAAAATTCTCCAAGCCAGGCTTCAGCAATACATGAACCGTGAACTTCCAGATGTTCAGGCTGATTTTAGAAAAGGCAGAGGAACCAGAGATCAACTGCCAACATCTGCTGGATCATGGAAAAAGCAAGAGAGTTCCAGAAAAACATCTATTTCTGCTTTATTGACTATGCCAAAGCCTTTGACTGTGTGGATCACAACAAACTGTGGAAAATTCTGAAAGAGGTGGGAATACCAGACCACCTGATCTGCCTCTTGAGAAATTTGTATGCAGGTCAGGAAGCAATAATTAGAACTGGACATGGAACAACAGACTGGTTCCAAATAGGAAAAGGAGTACGTCAAGGCTGTATACTGTAACCCTGCTTATTTAACGTCTATGCAGAGTACATCATGAAAAGCGCTGGGCTGGAGGAAACACAAGCTGAAAACAAGATTCCTGGGAGAAATATCAATAACCTCATATATGCAGATGACACCACCCTTATGGCAGAAAGTGAAGAAGAACTAAAGAGCCTGTTGATGAAAGCGAAAGAGGAGAGTGAAAAAGTTGGCTTAAAGCTCAACATTCAGAAAATGAAGATCGTGGCATCCGGTCCCATCACTTCATGGCAAATAGATGGGGAAACAGTGCAAACAGTGGCTGACTTTATTTTGAGGGGCTCCAAAATCACTGCAGATGGTGATTGCAGCCATGAAATTCAAAGACGCTTACTACTTGGAAGGAAAGTTATGACCAACCTAGACAGCATATTTTAAAGCAGTGATATTACTTTGTCAACAAATGTCCATCTAGTCAAGGCTATGGTTTTTCCAGTAGTCATGTATGGATGTGAGAGTTGGACTATAAAGAAAGCTGAGTGCCGAAGAATTGATGCTTTTGAACTGAGGTGTTGGAGAAGACTCTTGTAAGTCCCTTGGACTGCAAGGAGATCCAACGAGTCCGTCCTAAAGGAGATCAGTCCTGGTTGTTCATTGGAAGGACTGATGTTGAAGCTGAAACTCCAATACTTTGCCCACCTGATGGGAAGAGATGACTCATTTGAAAAGACCCTGACTCTGGGAGGGATTGGGGACAGGAGGAGAAGGGGATGACAGAGGATGAGATGGTTGGATGGCATCACCAACTCGATGGACATGGGTTTGGGTGGACTCCGGGAGTTGGTGATGGACAGGGAGGCCTGGCATGGGATCACAAAGAGTCAGACACGACTGAGTGACTGAACTGAACTTACACCCACACCAACAGTGTGTGAGATTACTTGTTTTCTATTTTTTTACCAGTTCTATAAATAATGTTTTCTTGGTATCCTTTCAAAGTGAATCATGATTGTGTTTATATAAGTTCCATCCGGTCCCATCGCTACATGGGAAATAGATGGGGAAACAGTGAAAACAGTGTCAGACTTTATTTTTCTGGGCTCTAAAATCACTGCAGATGGTGACTGCAGCCATGAAATTAAAAGACGCTTACTCCTTGGGAGGAAAGTTATGACCAACGTAGATAGCATATTCAAAAGCAGAGACATCACTTTGCCAACAAAGGTTCGTCTAGTCAAGGCTATGGTCTTTCCTGTGGTCATGTATGGATGTGAGAGCTGGACTATGAAGAAGGCTGAGCGCCGAAGAATTGATGCTTTTGAACTGTGGTGTTGGAGAAGACTCTTGAGAGTCCCTTGGACTGCAAGGAGATCCAACCAGTCCATTCTGAAGATCAGCCCTGGGATTTCTTTGGAAGGAATGATGCTGAAGCTGAAACTCCAGTATTTTGGCCACCTCATGCGAAGAGTTGACTCATTGGAGAAGACTCTGATGCTGGGAGGGATTGAGGGCAGGAGGAGAAGGGGACGACAGAGGATGAGATGGCTGGATGGCATCACTGACTCGATGGATATGAGTCTGAGTGACCTCCGGGAGCTGGTGATGGACAGGGAGGCCTGGCGTGCTGCGATTCATGGGGTCACAAAGAGTTGGACACGACTGAGCGACTGATCTGATCTGATAATATATTTGTTAGTGATTCAGTCTTGACTTAGATACTCCATAGAGAATGTCCCTTGGACTGTATATCACTATCAGTTCTAAACCCACCCATCTTTCAAGGCCCAACCAGATTTTTGTCTTGAATCATATGAGAGGACAATTCCAATTTACACCAATTATTCCTTCCCTGAAAACACCACATAGTATGTGCCTCCTAAGTTAAGCTTAGTTGGGAGTAATTTTCATCTGTAACACAATGACTTCAATCGGATGAGTAACTCATTGCTGATTCCTTTAATGCAGAGGTATGTGCTTCATTTCTTGTTCTCACTGTTCATCCTGTGGTTCTCGTTTCTGCTTCTGATTGCCTGCAATCTCTCTCTGTTTAGAAATTAGCACAAGTAGCCCCATGAGCTTCCACGGCTTCTGATCCTACATGATTTTCTAATCCCAAGAACACAGTAATTGATTCAGTCCTGGAGCCTGTGACTAGCTTGGTGAAATTCCTAAGAAACAACCCAATCACCCAACTTGGACTAGGGGTAGCCAGTGGAGACAGGAAATCCCATGTTAGAAACATGTAAATAAGGACCCAGCCTCTCAAGGGAAGTGATGGATGTGCAGTTATCTGAAGACGCTCAGAAAAGGGAGTGTTTGCTCCAGTGCATCAGATGCAGAGGTACACAGGAGGAATGACTTGGTGTTGATGGAGCTGTGAGATAACCAAGCTGTTAGAAAACAATATCTGTCTTTAGAAAAAGGAGGAAGTAAAAATGGATAAAAATGGGTTCAGATTAAACAGGAAGTGAAAGTGTACAAGAGAACATTATACTAATATGTACAAAATTACATATATTGTAATTTTGCATACTATGCATACTATGTACCAAGCATTGTGGGTACTTACATACTGTGTTGGGTGCTTCCTCATCTTCTTTCTCCCTAGTCCACTAGCATGTGAGAAGCTGGTTTTGTCTTTTTATTTTTCTATTGTTTTTAATTATAATTCAGGCTGTAGATTCACAGAAAGTAACTCTTGATTTTGTCTAGAGGAAATGGCAACCCACTCCAATATTCTTGCCTGGAAAATCCCGTAGACAGAAGAGCCTGAGAGGATACAGTCCATGGGGTCGCAAAGAGTCTGACATGACAGAGTGACTTCACTTAGACTTCACTTATCAGACTAACTTACCAATACTATAGCACTACTGCTCACTTGAATTTAGATAGTGATTCCATTTCATCAGCATATAATTGAGATGTTTAACTCTACTGCATGATTTTGTTACAGTGTATTGCATTGCTCCTGTTAACTTGCTTCTAAATTTTGAATTGGAAAGTGATAGATCAGTTGCTCAGTTGTGTCTGACTCTTTGCAACCCCATGAATCGTGGCACGCCAGGCCTCCCTGTCCATCACCAACTCCCGGAGTTCACTAAGACTCATGTCCATCGAGTCAGTGATACCATCCAGCCATCTCATCCTCTGTCGTCCCCTTCTCCTCTTGCCCCTAATCCCTCCCAGCATCAGAGTCTTCTCCAATGAGTCAACTCTTCACATGAGGTGGCCAAAGTACTGGAGTTTCAGCTTCAGCATCATTCCTTCCAAAGAAATCCCAGGGCTGATCTCCTTCAGAATGGACTGGTTGGATCTCCTTGCAGTCCAAGGGACTCTCAAGAGTCTTCACCAACACCACAGTTCAAAAGCATCAATTCTTCAGCACTCAGCCTTCTTCACAGTCCAACTCACATCCGTACATGACCACAGGAAAAACCATAGCCTTGACTAGACGAACCTTAGTTGGCAAAATAATGTCTCTGCTTTTGAATATGCTATCTAGGTTGGTCATAACTTTCCTTCCAAGGAGTAAGCGTCTTTTAATTTCATGGCTGCAGTCATTTTGGAGCCCAGAAAAATCAAGTCTGACACTGTTTCCACTGTTTCCCCATCTAGGTCCCATGAAGTGATGGGACTAGATGCCATGATCTTCGTTTTCTTTTTTTTTGAATTCTTTTTATTTTTTGGCTTTTTTTTTTTTAATTAAATTTTATTTTGCTTAACTTTACAATATTGTATTGCTTTTGCCATACATCAAGATGGATCTGCCACAAGTATACATGTGTTCCCCATCCTGAACCCTCCTCCCTCCTCCCTCCCCATACCATCCCTCTGGGTTGTCCCGGTGCCCCAGCCCCAGGCATCTGTTATCAGGCATCGTACCTGGACTGGCGACTCATTTCAGATATGATATTATACATGCTGCTGCTGAGTCGCTTCAGTCATGTCCGACTCTGTGCGATCCCATACACGGCAGCCCACCAGGCTCCTCTGTCCCTGGGATTCTCCAGGCAAGAATACTGGAGTGGGTTGCCATTTCCTTCTCCAATGCACGAAAGTGAAAAGTGAAAGCGAAGTCGCCCAGTCATGTCCGACTCCTAGCGACCCCATGGACTGGAGCCCACCAGGCTCCTCCGTCCATGGGATTTTCCAGGCAAGAGTACTGGGGTGGCATGCCATATTTCAGTGCTATTCTCCCAAATCATCCCACCCTCTCCCATTCCCAGAGTCCAAAAGTCTATTCTATACATCAGTATCTCTTTTGCTGTCTCGTAAACAGGGTTATTGTTACCATCTTTCTAAATTCCATATATATGCGTTAGTATACTGTATTTGACCCCACCCCAGTACTTTTGCCTGGAGAATCCCATGGACAGAGGATCCTGGTAGGCTCCAGTCCATGGGGTCGCTAAGAGTCGGACACGACTGAGCGACTTCACTTTCACTTTTCACTTTCATGCATTGGAGAAGGAAATGGCAACCCACTCCAGTATTCTTGCCTGGAGAATCCCAGGGACGGGGGAGCCTGGTGGGCTTCCGTCTGTGGGGTCGCACAGAGTCGGGCACGACTGCAGCGACTTAGCAGCAGCATACTGTATTTGTGTTTTTCTTTCTGGCTTACTTCACTCTGTATAATAGGCTCCAGTTCCATCTACCTCATTAGAACTGATTCAAATGTATTCTTTTTAATGGCTGAGTAATACTCCATTGTGTATATGTACCACAGCTTGCTTATCCATTCATCTGTTGATGGGACATCTAGGTTGCTTCCAAGTCTTGGCTATTGTAAAGAGTGCTGCTATGAACATTGGGGTACATGTGTCTCTTTCAATTCTGGTTTTCTCCGTGTGTATGCCCAGCAGTGGGATTGCTGGATCATAAGGCAGTTCTATTCCCAGTTTTTTGAGGAATCCGGTAGATTCGCTATTTCTTCCTCTTTTGTTTGGTTTGGTGGGCATTTATCCTGTTCCTTTACCTGCTGGGAATTCTTCTGTCTCTTCATCTTGTTTAAATTGCTGAGTTTGGGGTGTCCTTACTGTATTCTGGCAGTTTGTGGAGTTCTCTTTATTGTGGCGTTCCCTCATAATATGTGGGTTTGTACAGGTGGCTTGTCAAGGTTTCTTGGTTAGGGAAGCTTGTGTCGGTGTTCTGGTGGGTGGAGCTGGATTTCTTCTCTCTGGATGCAATGGAGTGTCTAGTAATGTGTTATGAGATGTCTATGATTTTGGAGTCACTTTGGGTAGCCTGTATATTGCTTGGTTTCAGTGTATGTTTGGAGGCATTTGATGAGCTCCTGTTAATTAATGTTCCATGGGATCAGGGTTTGGACTTAAGCCTCCTGCTTCCAGTTATCGGTCTTATTTTTACAGTAGTCTCAAAAACTCCTTCTATACTGCACTCCACAACTGGGCTGCTCAGAGATGTTCATGGAGTTATACAGAGAAGAAAAGAGGGAGGAAGGAGACAGAGGTGGTCAGGAGGATAAAAGGGGGGAATGAAAAGGAGAGAGAGAGATCCAGTCAGTAATAGGCACAAATTGATTACATATACCAGAAAGCATAGATTAAAAATCTAGATTAAAGTTTGGAGTTTCAGGAATACAATGTCAAAGAAAAGATGAAGAGATAGAAAGAGGGAGGAAAAAAAAGAAAAAGTCACAAAAGTTATAAAAAAAAAATGAATAGGTAAAAAATTGATAGCAATTACCAATAAACTAAACTTATGAATCTAGAGCAGAGTTTGGAGTTTCAAAAATACAATGTTAAAGAAAAAAAAAAAAAAGACAAAAAAAAAGGAAGAAAAAAGGGGGTCACAAGAGGTATAAAAAATATTCTAAAAGTGGAAATTAAAGGAGTACTAGAGGATTAGAAAAAAAATTTTTTTTAAAATTTTTAATAAAAAAATATATAAAAAAAAGAAAGAAAGAAATAATGATGGTAAAAATAGTAACAATATATATAAGACTTTCTCTGTTATTGTTGTGGGTATTGTGGGTTCAGTTCATTTTCAGCTAGTTCCTTGTTTTGACTTAAATTTCTCAAGCTCTATAGGCCCCTTTCTCTGTAGTTGGTACTAACCACAGGGTTTTAGTTTACTGCCTGTCGCTTCCACGGCGGTTCCCTCTGTTATAGCTTCTTCTGTTTGCTGGTCTCTTCAGTGTCTGATTTCCGCCCTGATACAAAGGGGGCCGTGGTGGACACCCTTTTTTTTTTTTTTTTTAGGCTCACTTGTTCTGTCGCGCTGCTGGGAGGGAGGGACGCTGCAAATAAATATCACTGGCGTGTGCTCGCAATGGCTCAGCCACACTGGGTCTGCCCCCGCTCATGGCGTGTGTAGCCTCCCTGCCTACTCTGCTTAGGCTCTCTGTTTCTCCGCAGGAACCATCCGCGACCGGCCCTGGGCTGCTTGCCCCTCCCAGGTCTAAGCCGCTCAAGTTGGGTAGTCCTCAGAGGCCCAGGCTCGGTTGGGCCTGCGTTTTGTGCCCTTCGCAGAATCCAGCAGCGCAGGTAATGAGGTGTTTAGCAAGCGCAGCTTCTGCAACTTATCGCCTCGCCGCCCCACAGCACACTTTCTTAGGCAGATGTTAGCCGACCAGAGCCCCAAGAAGTCTTAGTTAGCAAAGAAGCCTGCTTACGGTTTTGTGGATAATGTCTCTCTGGGGCTGCGATTGCCTCCCTCCAGCTCTGGCTGCCTGCCACTGGAGGGGAGCGGACTGCAGCCGGCTATCTCTGTACAGACCTTTGTTCCGTGCGCGGGCCTGGCGGTGTCTTGGGTTAGGGCTGGCTTTTCGTGTGGTAGGTGTCCCACAGTCTGGTTTGCTAGCCCAAATTATTCCGCTCAGGTAGCGCTCAGGATATTCAGGCCAATGCAGCCCTCGAAGCCGCCGGCGAAGCCGCCCACACGCGGCGCCTCCCTGCCCAGCCCCCGCTTGCTAATGGCAGATGCAGGAGTTTGCGCTGCTTCTCCGCTGGGGAGGTTATCACAGGGCTCGTAGTCTGTGGGTTTTAATTGTTTATTTATTCTCCTCCCTGTTATGTTTGCCTCCGTGCTTCCCAGGTTTGGCACAGACTTGGCAGTGAGAGTGCTTCCTGGTGTTTGGAAACTTCTCTTTTTTTAAGACTCCCTTCCCGGGACAGAGGTCTGTCCCTCCCTCTCTGTCTCTTTTTTGTGTTTTTTATTTTTTCCTACCTCCTTTAGAAGGCAATGAGTTGCTTTTCTGGGTGTCTGATGTCCTCTGCTAGCATTCCAAAGTTGTTTTGTGGAATTTACTCGGTGTTTAGATGTTCTTTTGATGAATTTGTGGAGGAGAAAGTGTTCTCCCCATCCTATTCCTCCGCCATCTTAGCTCCTCCTGTGTGATCTTCGTTTTCTGAATGTTGAGCTTTAAGCCAACTTTTTCACTCTCCACTTTCACTTTCATCAAGAGGCTTTTTAGTTCCTCTTCACTTTCTGCCATAAGGGTGGTATCATCTGCATATCTGAGGTTATTGATATTTCTCCCAGCAATCTTGATTCAAGCTTGTGCTTCTTCCAGTCCAGCGTTTCTTATGGTGTACTCTGCGTATAAGTTAAATAAACAGGGTGACAATATACAGCCTTGACATACTCCTTTTCCTATTTGGAACCAGTCTGTTGTTCCATGTCCAGTTCTGACTGTTGCTTCCTGACCTGCATACAGATTTCTCAAGAGGCAGATCAGGTGGTCTGGTATTCCCATCTCTTTCAGAATTGTCCACAGTTTATTGTGATCCACACAGTCAAAGGCTTTGGCATAGTCAATAAAGCAGCAATAGATGTGTTTCTGGAACTCTCTTGCTTTTTCCATGATCCAGAGAATATTGGCAATTTGATCTCTGGTTCCTCTGCCTTTTCTAAAACCAGCTTGAACATCAGGAAGTTCACAGTTCACATATTGCTGAAGCCTGGCCTGGAGAATTTTGAGCATTATTTTACTAGCGTGTGAGATGAGTGCAATTGTGCAGTAGTTTGAGCATTCTTTGGCATTGCCTTTCTTTGGGATTGGAATGAAAACTGACCTTTTCCAGTCCTGTGGCCACTGCTGAGTTGTCCAAATTTGCTGGCATATTGAGTGTAGCCCTTTCACAGGATCATCTTTCAGAATTTGGAGTAGCTCAACTGGAATTCTATCACCTCTACTAGCTTTGTTCATAGTGATGCTTTCTAAGGCCCGCTTGACTTCACATTCCAGGATGTCTGGCTCTAGGTCAGTGATCACACCATCGTGATTATCTGGGTCCTTAAGATCTTTTTTGTACAGTTCTTCTGTGTATTCTTGCCGTCTCTTCTTAATATCTTCTGCTTCTGTTAGGTCCATACCATTTCTGTCGTTTATCGAGCCCATCTTTGCATGAAATGTTCCTTTGGTATCTCTGGAAAGTGATAAGTCTATGTTTATTGTAAAACATTCAAGTAGTATGGAACTAATTGAGAAATGTAAGAAGTAATATGTGAAAGTCCTTGTTCTCACCTGCTTCCTGGCTTCCCCGTTTCCTCTTTTCCAACCTGCTATATACACTGTAGATAAGCATAGCTTATAGTACTTTTGGACTTGGTGTGGGTGAGTGGATGTGTACATTAGAATAAACACATGGATGGATGGGTGGATGGATAAATAGTTTTAATTTTTACAAAAATGACATCCTGCTGGATACATTCCTGTTACACTTGGCCTTTTACTTTTCTTTCAGCAGTGTGTCTTCCCATGTTCAGTGCCTGTGTCTCTATGTCACTATATTTAACTGCTGCATATTATTTCACAATGTGGATTTAATTTAGGCATGCCCTAGGTTCATGCCCAATAAAAGTTAAGGAATTATACTCTCAGTATTCATGCAGTACAACTTCCCTGGTGGCTCAGATGGTAAAGCATCTGTCTACAATGCGGGAGACCCGGGTTTGATCCCTGGGTTAGGAAGATCCCCTGGAGAAGGAAATGGCAATCCACTCCAGAACTATTGCCAGGAAAATCCCATGAACAGAGGAGCCTGGTAGGCTATAGTCCATGGGGTCGCAGAGAGTCGGACACGACTGAGCGACTTCACTCACTCACTCATTCATGCAGTAAACTCTTATACATGTTTTTGTGCACATATAATTTACCTGATATGATAGATTACAAATTGTAGAAGTTTGGGATCAGAGCATAGTTACTCTAAATTTTTGTACAGCCAAGATGCCTTCTGAAACAGCTATACTAACTTACACTCCCACCAACAGTGTGTGAGATTGCTTGTTTTCTATTCTCACACTAGTTCTGTGAAGAATGTTTTCTTATCCTTTCAAAGTGGGTCATGATTGTGTTTATATTACCATAGTGGTGTGGGTTATATATTTTATAAGAAAGTAAGTTCATGCACATGTCACAGTAGAAGGATGATGTAAGAGAATTTTTAAGTGTGATTGAAGATTAATTTTAAAACCCTAAGGACTATAATCTCTTCAGTCAAACTTGTTTATTCTTTAAAAGGAAATGTTTATGACACCCAACTCATTAAGATCAAAATGTGCTCTATATTTTCTTAAACAAGAAAAACATGGCCAATGACTAAAGGGTTTTAGAGCTTTTTATAAATGCTTGACATTTTCAAGCAATGTCTTTGCTGAAAAAAATTAGCTCAGAGTCTGGGAATAATGAGGTTAGAGGAATATGCCAGTTCTTGTCTATTCTGAGCTTGATTCTTCTTGAGATGATTAGAATGGTAGTAAATGATCTCTCCAAATTGCTAAAGACAGAACACATCATTCACCTTCCTTTGCTTCTTCTATATTCATATCTTAAGGGAGTAATAGTTACAAATGCAAGCATCATACCTGAACTCTGCACACACACACACGTGTGTGTGCGTGTGTAGAAAGAATAACAAACATCCAGAATTGTGCTCCAGAATTCTTGAAATGCATGGGTTCCATGGAAAAAGTCCAGACCTTTGAAGGGTCCTTATGTTGATAGCTTCCCAGGTGGCACAGTGGTAAAGAATTGCCTGCTAATGAAAGAGACACATGAGACACGGGTTTGATCTCTGAGTCAGGAAGATCCACTGGAGTAGGAAATGGCAACCCACTCCAGTGTTCTTGCCTGGAAAATCGCATGGACAGAGGAGCCTGGAGGGCTACAGTCCATGGGGTTGCAAAGAGTCAGGAATGACTGAGCACATGTACACACAAACATACACACACACACATACACACACACACACACTATTAGGAAGGGAATAGTTCCTCCCAATAACTCACTAGATGGAGTAAAAATTTACAGAATTAGAAAGCTCTATCAAATTTATACTCACTTTCGGAATTCCCTGGTGGTCCAGTGGTTAGGACTTGGTGATTTCACTGCCAAGGGCCTGGGTTCAATCCCTAGTTGGGTGACTAAGATCTGTTAAGTAAGTGTTAGTCACTCAGTCATGCCCGACTCTTTGTGACTCAATGGACTGCAGCCCACCAGGCTCCTCTGTCCTCAGTCCATGAGATTTTCCAGGCAAGGATACTGGAGTGGGTTGCCATTTCCTTCTTCAGGGGTTAAGCCAAGTGGCACAGCCAAAAACAAACAAACAAAAGTTATGCTCACTGTAAATGACCTCTGCAGTAAGAAATCTAAGTTAACTGTTATTGAAGAAATAGTATTTTAAGCACTCTGCATGGTTGTGGGATGATCTTGTCAGTGCCCCGAAGCACATGCCAGACTCCAGACACCTAAAAACCCAGGACAGTTCTTTGTGTCCAGTAAGCTCTTGAGGAATCTGTTAAATAAAATTTATTTCATGTTCACCGAGGACTAAAGGAGAGAAATGTTGCTAACTAAGAATTACTGGCCAAGTGCTCTGAATCTTCTGTCTAAACCCTGGCTATGTTGTGAAACTCTGCCTTTGTTACTGAACCAAAACTTGGGTTGCCTCACCTGAAGTAAAGCCAGTCCACTGACATCGGGCTGTGCTGAAGGAAAGCACAGCCTTTATTGCAGGGTGCTATGCAAAACGTTAGGGATAGCTAGTGCTCAAAAAGCCTGAACTCGTCTGTGGGTTTCTGCAAAACATTTTTAAAGGTGAGGCAAGAAAGGGGCATCCAGGATACGTGATCAGCTCATGCACAGTTCTCCGATCAGTTGATGGTAAAGTGAAAAGGTGATAAGCTATTGCAAATAGTTCCTGGTTTGGTCAGACTTCAGAGGGGATGTGTTAATTTCTTCCATTTGGTGGGAGTTTTATTAATAGCATCTGCAAAACAACTCAGGAAATATGCATCACATTTTGTTACCTGGGTACTTCAGAGAGGATGGGGAGTAGGACCTTCCCTGGAGAGGACCTGTGGGATCCTGCTTGATTACACTTGGAAGACAAAAGACCATTTACTCTTCTGACTTGTAAAGTTTCCCGTTGATACTATCTTGACTAAAACTAAGACTTCCTAAGTTGGTGAGTGTTCCTTCATAAGTGATGACGAAGATCAGAGTCCTCAGATGGGGACTGTAGAGTTCCTATCGACTGAGATTATGGTAAGGATACATCACTTTGGTGTCCACTGAAATTCAAGCAACCATTTCTAACAGCATAAGTCTACATGAAGGAAAAGCAGAGGGAGAAAGATACAGAATTCAGCTCTTGATACTTGGATGCCAATAAAGGAGTTATGGTTTTAAACCAGGAAAAATGTAATTGGGTTGAAACCTCTTGAGATGGAAGACAACAAGATATGTAACTCAAATGGGTGCCAACAGTAATTACTAGATATACTGAAAACTAATTAAGTTGCATAGGAGAACTCAGTGATATTAACAGCTGGTTATTGCCTGGGACCACATACTCTTATTGAAATAATGCCATTATATATGCCAAGTGTTCTTTATGCTTGGGATGGTTTTATGTAGCTATTTGGTATTTTCTGTGATCAGATATGATTCAGTGTTTTTCACTTGTTTTCATACTCTTCTAGAAGGTTTTTCTTACTTTAGAATCTACCAATTTCTCTATATTAATATATTATGTGTAAGTGTATTATAAATGAAAACTGTTTGCCAAATGTCTCTATATCAACATTTATAAGTTGAATTCAAACTGACAAAGAGAAAATGTTGGTTTCGTATAGTTAGAATCAGTAGGACTCATATATAGTCATAAATATTAAATGGAAATAAGGGTTTGCTCTCTTTGAGAAAAGCCCTCACATGATAAATTCAACTTTCAAGTCATAATTTAAAGGATTTTATGCTGTTGCTTCTTCTTCAGCCTTGGACTTGGGACCGATACACTCTGAGATCCTATTACATGCCAGGTGCAGTGCCTGGGGCGATGCTGGGTGTGGAGAGTCAGAAGCCTTGTCCTCATGTCATTGAACACAGGTTTGGCTACTCACCACTCGCAAGCCGGTAATTCAAGAGCAAATGTCAGTAGGAAAAAAAGATGCTTGAATAAGAAAAGCTAGTGATCTGTGGAGAGGGTGGACTCATGTCCACAGACCACCTCTGAAGCTGCTCAGCCATGGCAGTTTTTAAAGGGAGAAATGGGATTGTGGAGGAGAGATCTCAATGATTCATCCAGGTAGGAGGTTGGATTCTGCATCCTTCTCCACTGAGTGCAGCAGACTGGTTGACTCTCTTCAGTTGTTTTCTCACTGGTGTGATCTACCTGCACAATGACTTAGCAGGCTGTTGGGAATAGCCATTTTTGAACTGCTTAATCCTTTATTCTTTAAATTTTATCTAGGAAAAGAATCAGCAGGACAGACAAGTCATGGTGTGCATTCAGGAAGGCATAAGTCAGGAGTGGGTTTCAGTTATTTCTATAATAACGTTCTTTTACATTTAGTATATATGCTTGGTCGCTCAGTCATGTCCAACTTTTTTGCAGTCCCATGGAATGTAGTCTACCAGACTCCTCTGTCCTTGGGATTTTCCAGGCAAGGTTAAGATGGGGACAGAAATGGGCAAACAGGAAGGGGACAAATTGCTTTCACTCATGGCATCTCCAAGCTAGTATGATGCTTACAGTAAAGAGAGAATTACACTGCTCCATTGCTTTCTTTAAATGTAATATTGCATCAAATTGATCCTGGCTGCTGCTGCTGCTGCTAAGTCGCTTCAGTCGTGTCCGACTCTGTGCGACCCCATAGACGGCAGCCCATCAGGCTCCCCCGTCCCTGGGATTCTCCAGGCAAGAACACTGGAGTGGGTTGCCATTTCCTTCTCCAATGCATGAAAGTGAAAAGTGAAAGTGAAGTCGCTCAGTCGTGTCCGACTCTTAGCGACCCCATGGACTGGAACCTACCAGGTTCCTCTGTAAATTGATCCTGGGGGCTCTAAGAAATAAAACAATGCTTAGAAAATAATTTTCTCTTAGAATGAAGAACTCAACTTTTTGGTCTTGGGTTGTTTGATCTCAGTCTGAAATACCTACATGTATAGATCATAAAGGGGACGGCTGAATTCTAGAATTGCATATTGCTACTATGCAATGAGGTTCGTGACATTGTACAGGTGACAGGGATCAAGACCATCCCCAAGAAAAAGAAATGCAAAAAAGCAAAATGGCTGTCTGGGGAGGCCTTGCAAATAGCTGCAAAAAGAAGAGAAGCGAAAAGCAAAGGAGAAAAGGAAAGATATAAACATCTGAATGCAGAGTTCCAAAGAATAGCAAGAAGAAATAAGAAAGCCTTCTTCAGCAATCAATGCAAAGAAATAGAGGAAAACAACAGAATGGGAAAGACTAAGGATCTATTCAAGAAAATCAGAGATACCAAAGGAACATTTCATGCAAAGATGGGCTCGATAAAGGACAGAAATGGTGTGGACCTAACGGAAGCAGAAGATATTAAGAAGAGGTGGCAAGAATACACAGAAGAACTGTACAAAAAAGAGCTTCACGACCCAGATAATCATGATGGTGTGATCACTGACCTAGAGCCAGACATCCTGGAATGTGAAGTCAAGTGGGCCTTAGAAAGCATCACTAGGAACAAAGCTAGTGGAGGTGATGGAATTCCAGTGGAGCTATTCCAAATCCTGAAAGATGATGCTGTGAAAGTGCTGCACTCAATATGCCAGCAAATTTGGAAAACTCAGCAGTGGCCACAAGATTGGAAAAGGTCAGTTTTCATCCCAATCCCAAAGAAAGGCAATGCCAAAGAGTGCTCAAACTACCGCACAATTGCACTCATCTCACACGCTAGTAAAGTAATGCTCAAAATTCTCCAAGCCAGGCTTCAGCAATATGTGAACCGTGAACTTCCTGATGTTCAAGCTGGATTTAGAAAAGGCAGAGGAACCAGAGATCAAATTGCCAACATCCGCTGGATTATCGAAAAAGCAAGAGAGTTCCAGAAAAAGATCTATTTCTGCTTTATTGACTATGCCAAAGCCTTTGACTGTGTAGATCACAATAAACTGTGGAAAATTCTGAAAGAGATGGGAATACCAGACCACCTGATCTGCCTCTTGAGAAATCTGTATGCAGGTCAGGAAGCAACAGTTAGAACTGGTCATGGACCAACAGACTGGTTCCAAAT
This sequence comes from Tragelaphus eurycerus, assembly GCA_935064755.1. Classification (NCBI taxonomy): domain Eukaryota; kingdom Metazoa; phylum Chordata; class Mammalia; order Artiodactyla; family Bovidae; genus Tragelaphus; species Tragelaphus eurycerus. The sequence continues at coordinate 25,606,124 of CAKXYN010000023.1, forward strand.
AGGAAAAGGAGTACGTCAAGGCTGTATATTGTCACCATGTTTATTTAACTTATATGCAGAGTACATCATGAGAAATGCTGGACTGGAGGAAACACAAGCTGGAATCAAGATTGCCAGGAGAAATATCAATAACCTCAGATATGCAGATGATACCACCCTTATGGCAGAAAGTGAAGAGGAACTCAAAAGCCTCTTGATGAAAGTGAAAGTGGAGAGTGAAAAGGTTGGCTTAAAGCTCAACATTCAGAAAACGAAGATCATGGCATCTGGTCCCATCACTACATGGGAAATAGATGGAGAAACAGTGGAAACAGTGTCAGACTTTATTTTTCTGGGCTTCAAAATCACTGCAGATGGTGACTGCAGCCATGAAATTAAAAGACGCTTACTCCTTGGAAGGAAAGTTATGACCAACCTAGATAGCATATTCAAAAGCAGACATCACTTTGCCAACAAAGGTTCGCCTAGTCAAGGCTATGGTCTTTCCTGTGGTCATGTATGAATGTGAGAGCTGGACTGTGAAGAAGGCTGAGTGCTGAAGAATTGATGCTTTTGAACTGTGGTGTTGGAGAAGACTCTTGAGAGTCCCTTGGACTGCAAGGAGATCCAACCAGTCCATTCTGAAGGAGATCAGCCCTGGGATTTCTTTGGAAGGAATGATGCTAAAGCTGAAACTCCAGTATTTTGGCCACCTCATGCGAAGAGTTGACTCATTGGAGAAGACTCTGATGCTGGGAGGGATTGAGGGCAGGAGGAGAAGGGGACGACAGAGGATGAGATGGCTGGATGGCATCACTGACTCGATGGATGTGAGTCTGAGTGACCTCTGAGAGTTGGTGATGGACAGGGAGGCCTGGCGTGCTGCAGTTCATGGGGTCACAAAGAGTCGGACACTACTGAGCGACTGATCTGATCTGAAGCACAATTTAATTTCTGAACTTTCTCCCAGAATAATGGATCAAATTTCCTCTCTGGAAATTATACAGAAGTTGTTTGTTTGAAAAGTATTAAGCCCTCTACATTACTAGATAAAAAGTGCTATTTTAATTTTTTCTGGTCAATTTTTATTAATAATCAAAAGTTATATATTTCCTGTTCTTTATTTCCAGTCAACTAGTTACATTGAAAGTACACATTTACATTCTACCCATATTATCTAAAATAGTATTCTTTATGCCATAATATGAATCTATATTAAAATCACTGTATTTTCTGTTTCTTACATCTTAACTCTTTTTGTTGCTTGATTATGTTTGCTGACATTTACCTCTTTACAGGTAAATACACTAAAAGTCACCACGTTTTGATTTATCAGATTCAAGTGACATATCCCTGAGCTCTAAAGGAAAGGAAATGAGAACCTTTAGCCTGCATCCCATTTTTAAACTTTCTCTGAACTTTGGCAGTAGTATTTTCAGTGTCTTATATACTCCTAATCCTGCGTTTGTTTAGTCTCAGTTCTTCTTTTGAGTAGCTTCGATGCTCACTGCCAGTCTGTTGCCACAGTTTTCCTTTCATCTCTTGGATGGCTGTAGTAGTTTTGATTATAAGTGCTCATGGGAAAAGTATTACTAAATATTTTTGCATATTGAAACATATTTGTATGTTGCTTTTTTACTTACATGCCTTCTTGGCAGAGTGTAAATGCCAAATCATATTTTCTTTCTCTTCGTGTGTGTGTACTGAATTTGTAAGCATCACTCTGTTGTCCTCTGGATAGTGGTCTGAAGGAGTCAGTGGGCAACCTCACCGTGTTTTCCTTTACAAGTCTTTCTGCTTCCTAAATACTCTTTTCCATATATTTATTTTTATAGCTTATATGTTTATACTTATATTTTAGAGTTTCCCTTTTTCAAAGTGGCTCCACTAGGTCATTTCTCAGGGTTGACTGTTTCACTTTTGTAAGTAAAGAGGGTGTCTTTGAACCTTTGGAGTCAAATATTATTTGAAATGTTTTCTTGAAATTTTCCTTGACTTATATTGTTAAATATTTTAAAAGGGTTTTTTTTTTTTTTAAGATTCCAGTTATTGCCTACCTGGAACAAAGTATCTCAAACAGAAATATTTACCTTTGCTTACAGATTTGTTGCTTTTTACCTCCACTGATTTGACAAGATGATTGTGTTAAATCAAGTATTTACACTGTCTTTTCTACTCCCCAGATGTGCAAGAAATGCTGATCAAGAGAGGTTCTATCTAGTCTTTGAATGGGCAGGGTGATGGGAAAGAAACTGAAGAAAAGAAAAAAAGACTAATAAATCATGCTGCATACGAAAAGGATAAATAGAAAATTACAGAGTGTGTGTTAGAGAGACTCGGGGAAAGGAGAAGATACACAAAAGAGGAATGGAGAGAGAGACTGATTAACTGTGTGTATATATGCGCACACGCATGCATGCTGATGCAGTGATCACAAGACTGGCCTGCAGGTGGCGCTGTGTGTCATCAGGGGCGGCATGAGGTTCCTGGTACACTTCACTCCTAGGTCCTTGGATTCCTTTTGCACCCAAGTTAGAACACTGGGAGGCTACTTGAGTTGCTCTCATTTCCTCACCTTATTTTCTCACTCCCGTTGCCCCTGGAACATTAGCCCTGTTGGCTGATTGTGCTTCTGGTCTGGCCTTTCCTGCCCATCATCACTGCTTGTCCTTGTTCCTGCGTTTGTCTGTCCGGCCTGCATCCTGCCCCCTTAGATTGTTACTGTAGCCATTTTATTTCCTTTTCCCCTTTAATCAATTTTTAGCCTTATTCTTAGAGTGATTGTGCCAAAATGCACATGTACCTGCCTCCTGATGAAGTTTTCCCGGTAGCGCCCTACTGTCTGTACTAAACAGGTTGGAGCTGACCTCTTGATCATGGTGTGGGACCTGTCGACAGGTTCTTTTCTGACTAACTCCTATACGCTCTCTGTGCTCCAGCTGACCACAGTCATGTGCGTTACGTTCCTATTTCATACATGTATCTGTTCTTTCTTTGATCTGTACCTTTACAAATGATGTGTCCCACTGCCTCCCCCTGCCCAGTCTGTTTCTTCAAGACTCAGCTTCGGCAGCACAGGGATCCCTGTCCCATCCAAGTCTGGTCTCTGTGTCTGTGAGACTCTTTCTGTTTCTTAAATAAGTTCATTTGTGTCATATTTTAAATTCCACGTGTAAGTCACATCATATGGTACCTTTCTGACTTACTTTGCATAGTGTGATAATCTCCAGGTCCATCCACATAGCTGCAAATGGAATTATTTCGGTTTTTTTTATTGGCTGAGTAATGTTCCATTGTGTTTATATGCCACATCTTTATTCATCTGTCAGTGGACATACATGGCTGGATGGCATGACTGACTCGATGGACATGAGTCTGAGTGAACTCTGGGAGTTGGTGATGGACAGGGAGGCTTGGCGTGCTGCGATTCATGGGGTCGCAAAGAGTTGGACATGACTGAGTGACTGATCTCATCTGGCTATTGTGAAAAGTGCTACTTTTGACACTGGGAATGCATGTATATTTTTGAATTAAAAGTTTTGCCCAGATATATGACCAGGAGTGGGATGATTGGATCATATGGCAACATCACCTTGTTGATGTCCAGCTGGTTAGAATTGTGTGCTCTGGTGTGATTTAAAGGAAGAGATTATTTTCTGTACTTGAGAATAGCAACTTGGTCTTAAAAATCCCATCTGTAGAGAGAGGCATTATTTCATGTTAAGAATTAACACGTGTTCATGTGTCTGTCTTCATGTAGGACGTTAAAAGAGGAGCACTTTAATCCGAGTTGGATGGTCAAGGTCTTGGGGCAGCCCAAGCTCAAATACAGCCCCCTGTACATGACGAGGGCTCTCTCAAAGGACAGAGGAGGAGGAGGAGGATTCAGAAATAAATAAGATTTTACTGGCTTTACCATTTTGCCTCAGGTTAATCGCAGATACCAAAATATTTGCTCTGTGTGAAAGCCTCATGCATTTGTAATCTTCCTGCATTTTTCTGTTCCTAGCTGAAATAGATGTACAAAGCCTAGTTTTAACAGACAGTGATTACAGACAATAATTAAAACTAGAAGTTACAAGGGTGATTAAAAACCCTTAGAGCAGTGGTGAAATAGAGCAGGAGATGATAACATCGGAGGTGAGACGTGGTTTGAGTCATCCCAGTCTTTGTGGGTTGAGAGTTCTCTGTTTAAATCACAAATGCATGTGACGTGATTTGCCTTAATAAATATTACATGGATAGGTGGGGAAATGCAGGTTCTTAAAGCCATGATGCTTAAATGCAGGCTTGTGCAGTGCAGTGCAGTGCTTAGTCGCTCAGTTGTGTCTGACTCTTGGCAACCTGCCAGGCTCCTCTGTCCATGGGGATTCTCCAGGCAAGAATACTGGAGTGGGTTGCCAGTGCCCTCCTCCATGGAAATCTTCCCAACCCAGGGATCGGACTCAGGGATCGAACCCAGGTCTCCTGCATTGCAGGCAGATTCTTTACCATCTGAGCCATGAGGGAAGCCCAAATGCAAGCTTAGTGCCATGCTTCTGTGCAGTAGGGGTCATGGAGTTTTCTTACACTTCTCTCTCTGCCTGCCTCCATACTCCTGCCCTGCACTCAGCCGTATAAGTTGTACTTAACAGGGTCTATTTAAATTACTTTTTGTATGTTTCCCTTGCTAGACTATAAACTCTTTAAGAACACTGACAGTCTTATCCATGCTTGTGTCTGTCTGTATCTAGCAGCAAACCTAATATAACAAATTGTTCTTGAATGAATGAACGTGACGGTTGCTGATCCATCTTTGAAGGTAGGGTTCGTTTTGTTTCTAGTGAGTTTGATTATGTGTGTGTGTGCACACACGCTGTGTTATTTGTGGCTAAAAAGTACACTAGTTGACTATTGAGTAATGCATTATTAAATGAAATTAGTTGATTATCTCCTTCAGAAGATGGAAGGGGAGATAAGTGTTTTCTTAATTTTTTTTGTATTTTTCTGGGTGGATATCACGAGCATGCTTAGATTTGAGAGAGAGAAAAAAATATACATGCATATGGACACACCACAGAATTGGGGAATAGAGAAGCAGAGGATGGGAATAGGAAATAAAAGGCGTATCCTTAGAGTTACATTTTCACCTTTCTTCATTAGGCCCCCTAGCAATTCTACCATCCACGTTTTTCTAGGAGAGATAAGAACTCCAGGAGTGAAGGACAGGGAAGCCTGACATGCTGCAGTCCGTGGGATTTCAGAGTCAGACATGACTGAGCAACTAAATAGCAAGAACCCAAGCTTTGCTTCATTTTCCTGTCCAGAAACACAAAACTCGAATTAGTTCTCGGTGTCACTAAGTTCTAAAGCAAGATTAGGTAGATGATGCTGATTAAAAAAAAAAAAAAAAAAAAGACGAGAAAAACTCAACAAACCATTCCACTTAAAAATGGTGCTTGGCCTGGGGTGTTTTATGAATCACTATGGCTTTACCTCCTTGTGCATCATTGATTCTCAAATTACTATCTTGACTTCTTTTGTGAGCCTCCATCTTCAGTAAATGAATGAACATTTCCTTGTGACTATCCCATAAGAATTTTGTATTTATGATGTTACCATCTCCCTCGTCCATTCTCCTCTCCCCGAGATCTGTGTTTTATCTCCCTTTTCTAACTCAGCTCAAATCTTCAGATCATGCTTCTTGCCAAAATCTATCTTCTCCACATTCAGAATATTCAGTAGATCCTGCTGATTTTGCCTCCTGGATAGTTGATCAGATCCACCCATTCCCTCTAGCCTTACTACCTAAGACTTAAGTCTCTGTCTTTTCACCTAGACTATAGTGCTGTCCTCTTAATTACAATCTGCCCTTGGTGCCTATGGCTTCCGGATTTTGGTACCCTTGGGGCATCCTGAAACCAATGCCCCATGGCTTCCAAAGGACAATGGTGGTGTCCAGCCTCTAGTTTCCAGCCAACAGTGGTGCTCCCTGATTCTACTCCTGTCACAGGAATAGGTACAACAGTGCATTCACATCTGTACACTGCCCTACTGAAGGAAGATCCAGCTTGATCACTTGCCTAGTCATTTGTGTCTCTATCACTGAATTGTGTTAGTCCCATTTCTTTGAATACCATTCTCTCTGTCCTTTTTTTTTTTTTTTAAATTACTGAAGCAAGAGTTGTACCAGATTTTCTTCCCTAAATCGACCTGCCAGTCACCCATCTCCATCCGCATACTTCTTTCTGTTCCCTTTAACTCTTGGGCAAAATTCCTGTCCTCTCCAGTCTGCAGGAGCCTGGGCCTGACTCTCTGTCCAACACTCACAGTGGCATCAAAGTGAAGCCTGTGATATTACTTCTTAATATTGTGCCTGTATGTTCATTTTGACTGTGGGAAGATTAAGGCAGGGTCCTTAGACAGCTGTCATAGTTCTAGGGGAAACAGACAATGTTAAGTTATTTGAAGTAAGGAAAAAGAACTAGAAGTTGTGGACGAGTAAGAAATTGCATAATGATTGTAGTTCTTGATGACAATTCGCATTAGAATGTAAGGCTGGGTAGGTGCTTCTCAGCTAGAGACAAAGTAGAACAAGTATTTGTTCTCAATGAAATACACACACACACACACACACACACACACGTATAAATGTACCAAAAACTTGGAGAATGATTCCAACTGATGAGTACATCTCAGACACAGGAGGGGCATTTCTATTTCTGGCTCTCCCACCAGATGATTTTGTGACCTTCCAGACTCATCTTTGCTTATCTGAACCTGTTTCCTTCCACTAGAAAAATAGCTAGCTCTCTCTGACATAGGGTGGGGGTCAGCTGCGTTGCTTAAAATTTTGTAGTAGTTTTTTACTTCACTCCACAGTTACTGCTGCATCAGTGTTTGCATTAGAGAAACAGAGGACGTAGAAGAAAGACCAATTTTCTGCCTTCAGTTTTCCCTGTCCTCTTATCAACCAAGAGAAGTATGAATTTTTATAACAGTTTTATTTCAAATGGCATTCCATGGAGGAGTTAATCATTTCTCTATTAAAGACCTTTCAGTAATATTTTAGCACTGTTAAAATTAAAAGCATTATAAATCTGTAGTAGTCAAAATGCTCCAAAGAAATAGAACTTAAAGAATACTAAATGTATCTAGATGTAATCTATGTATTGAGTGATTTATTTTAAAAACCTGGGGCTGGCAAGTCTGCAGGGCTGGCCAGAAGTCTGGAGACCCAGGAAAGAGTTGACATTGCAATTGAAATTTGAAGGCAGTCACTTGGCAGAATTCCCTCTTCCTTGAGGCAAGTCTTTTTCTAAAGTCCCTCAACTGATGGGAAGAGGCCTATACACTTTATGGAGGAAAATCTGTTTTCTGTGTTAAATCTCATTGAAAAATATAGCAGCTTCCAAGAATACTAGAGTGCATAGCCTATCCCTTCTCCAGCAGATCTTCCTGACCCAAGAATCAAACCAGGGTCTCCTGCATTGCAGCTGGATTCTTGACCAATAAAGTTATCAGGGAAGCCCAACATCCAGACACGTTTGACCAAATACCTGGATACTGGGGCCTAGCCAAGGTGACACAAAATTAAACCTCACAATATCTAAACCATAAAATTTAAGGATCATTGGCCCAATTGGGAGAGAATAGGAAGGAAATATTAGTTAGAAAATGCTTCATACATCAGAACAAAACTGTAGCCATGGTGATGTGTCTGATTTTACCACCATGAGAGCTATGTCTTTGGTATTGTATTTAAATGGATTATTTTTTTCTGAGAACCATGAATTTACCCCACTGTGTCATACCATATGTGTACTGATGTTTGTTTTAAAGTTTGCTAAAAATACATTGTATATTTGTTGTTGTTCAGTTGCTAAGTTGTGTCCGACTCTGTAACTCCATGGAGTGCAGCGTGTTAGGCTTCTGTATCCTTCTCTATCTCTTGGCATTGCTCAAACTCCTGTCCATTGAGTTGGTGACTCCATCCAACCATCTCATCCTCTTTCGCCCCCTTCTCCTTCTGCCCTCAGTCTTTTCTAATGAGTTGGCTCTTTGGATCAGGTGACCAAAGTACTGAAGCTTTAGCTTCAGTCATTCCATTGATTATTCAGGGTTGATTTCCTTTAGGATTGACTGGGTTGATCTCCTTGCTGTCCAAGGGACTCTCAAGAGTCTTCTGTGGCACCACACCTCAAAAGCATCAATTCTTAGGTTCTCATTCTTCTTTATGGTCCAACTCTCACGTCTATACATGACTACTGGAGAAAACCATAGCTTTGACTGTTCAGACAGACCTTTGTCAACAAAGTGATGTCTCTGCTTTTTAATATGCTGTCTAGGTTTGTCATAGCTTTTCTTCCAAGGAGCAAACATCTTTTAATTTTATGGCTGCAGTCACCATCCACAGTGATTTTGGAGCCCAAGAAAATTGTACATTGCTTATGTCCTTTGTACAAATAAATGTTGATTAAAAAAAAGATTCACCAATTCTTTTTAGCATTTTTAACAAAGCAGGTAACCAGCTAAATGCTAAAGTAGTACCTTTAAAAAAAAAAAAAAACACAAAACTTAAGTTTCCTTAAGAAGCTAATTTACTGTTTTTGAGTGTTCTCTCTGTCCTTGTAAATCATTTTAATTTTGTATCACATTTGGGTGAATTGGTAAATTTCTTAACTTGATTTCTCAGTGCTTCTGGGAGAAGTAGATACTTTGAATTTAATTAGAAAATTCCCAGTTTTTGTTGTAAATGAAAACTTATTTGGTAAGATGAAGTGAAAGCAATTTAAAGAAGATAAAATTAGGAAAGTGATCATAAAGGATACATTTTTGAATCTAAAAATATTGACTCAAATCATTGACCAGGTGATTTTTCAAAGACTTCTGAAAGCCACGTGCCAGCTAATTTCTCTGAAATTAGACTATGCCAGTTTGTCTGATGTGTCTACACTGCTCTCTCTGAATAACTAACTATATTATGTGTTAGATGTAATTGGTGTTTAAAATTAGTCTGCTTGATCGTCTTGAAGCAAGTGCTTTGTAATTTAGGTCAGCAAAGAAAATGCCAGTGTACTAGATTAGCACAGTTTTAGCTGTTTTTGTTCAGCAGCTGCAGAATACGAAAACTTTGTCCTTCCCTCCTGGACTGATCAAGCGATATCCTAAATTATTACATACTGTTTACATGTTACAAAAGTGGAGAGCAAAAAATCAATTTTTCTACAAGATTACTTTGCTGCCTGTCTATGTTTGTCTAGTTGGTGTTTGATTCATGCCATGAAAGATCAGAAGCATTCCTGACTTTGGATATTGCCTCTAGAAGTATGCATGGAAAGCATCTGGAAGCGTCTTAATTGAGGCGGGAAGAGTTCACTTTTGAAAGGGTGACTGACAGGTTCTTACTATAGTGAGAATCTCTAAGAATTAGGAATCAGGAAAGAAGCAAATAGATTTTTTGAAATAATTTGTATAAGTTCATCTACACTCAGGACATTTACCCATATATAGACTTTTTTTTCCTAATCACTCCTTCATGAAATTTTAATACATGATTTAGACTCTATTATGATTTAGATTCATATTCTCTGGCCCTTGGAGTAAAGTATCTAAGATTTTTCACTTCTGCAAGAAACAGTCCTTGTATTAATACATGACTTCTTTAGTTTTTTTTCTATCAAACTTAGAAATGGATAGTTTTATATTAACGAAAATCAGATTTTGTTTTCTCAGAACTCCAATTTTCCAAGAAAAATTCAACTTCCCCATATCCCTTATAATGGTTCAGATTTTTCCATTTTTGATAGCTTGATTTAACATAGATTTATTTACAACTAAAACTATCTTAAGAGATGATTTTGGGGATCTAGGTAGTCTGTTTTCAGGCTTCAGGATTTGCTCAGTAGAATCCAGATCACAAGGCATTTTATTGCAGAATTTATATATTTGCATCATCTGGTAATATCTAGATGTTTATAGATTTTTGGCCAAAATTGTCATAATTTGTTGCAATCTTAATGTTTTTCTACTGATAAAAAAAAGAGTATCTTGCTTAAGAGGAAAGTCAAGATGTATTTATACTGACATTAAAAAAAATCTTTCAGTAGTTAAGACAAAAGACAACAGCCAAATAGTTTAAGTATTTCATTTCTAATGGATAAAACTAGATGATATTTTATTGACTATAAAATTGTAAAGAAAGGATCAAGTGAATTTCTTTATTTTTAAGTCTCTGCCTATGATACTTTAATTTAGTAACACAGATTTTCATTTATTTGTGCAATTCTCATGCAAATTTTTACACTACCAATCAAATAATTTATATTTTAACAGCTTTATTGAGGTATACATTGCATACAATTAAATTCATTAATTTTGGCTGAGATTTTAAAGTGCTCCTATAGAGTTATATGCAGAATACATCATGAGAAATGCTGGACTGGAAGAAGCACAAGCTGGAATCAAGATTGCTGGGAGAAATATCAATAACCTCAGATATGCAGATGACACCACCCTTATGGCAGAAAGTGAAGAGGAACTAAAAGGCCTCTTGATGAAAGTGAAAGAGGAGAGTGAAAAAGTTGGCTTAAAGCTCAACATTCAGAAAACTAAGATTATGGCATCTGGTCCCATCACTACATGGGAAATAGATGTGGAAACAGTGGCTGACTTTATTTTTCTGGGCTCCAAAATCACTGCAGATGGTGATTGCAGCCATGAAATTAAAAGACACTCCTTGGAAGGAAAGTTATGACCAACCTAAATAGCATAATAAAAAGCAGAGACATTACTTTGCCAACAAAGGTTCATCTAGTCAAGGCTGTGGTTTTTCCAGTAGTCATGTATGGATGTGAGAGTTGGACTGTGAAGAAAGCTGAGCACCAAAGAATTGATGCTTTTGAACTGTGGTGTTGGAGAAAACTCTTGAGAGTCCCTTGGACTGCAAGGAGATCCAACCAGTCCATTCTGAAGGAGATCAGCCCTGGGATTTCTTTGGAAGGAATGATGCTAATGCTGAAACTCCAGTACTTTGGCCACCTCATGTGAAGAGTTGACTCATTGGAAAAGACTCTGATGCTGGGAGGGATTAGGGGCAGGAGGAAAAGGGGACGATGGAGGATGAGATGGCTGGATGGCATCACCGACTCGATGGACATGAGTCTGAGTGAACTCCGAGAGTTGGTGATGGACAGGGAGGCCTGGCATGCTGTGATTCATGGGGTCGCAAAGCGTCGGACACGACTGAGTGACTGAACTGAACTGATAGAGTTACACAGTCATCATTCTGATCCAGTTTTAGGCTATTTTGTATCAAATCAGAATGACCCTTTAGGCTGTTTGCAGTCAATTCTTGTTCCTGCCTTGATACCCCAGGCAGCCACTAAGCTGCTTTCTGTCTCTGTAAATTTGCTTTTTCTAAACTTCTCCAAGTAATGGAATCTGCTTGCTTTGGGTTTAGATTGCTGTTCTGTTTCTAGTTTTTTAAGAGGAAAATTTTGGTGCAATATGGCTACATTTCTTTCCATATCCTTGTGTTACTACTGTCGTATTTTTACATCTCTTATAAATCCAACAATAGAGATGTGCATTACTTATTTTATACTGTTAGCTTTACTGTTAGTTGAAGAAAAAATATATTTACACAGTTTTTATGTATTATCTTATATATTTATCTTTTCTGGCACTATATTTCTTCTTGTGGATTTAAGTTACCATCTGGTGTAATTTCCTTTCAGCCAAAAGACTTTCTTTAGAATTTCTTCTAGGGCAGGTCTGCTATAGCAGTGAGTTATCTCAGCCCTTGCTTATCTGTGAATATCTTTTCTACATCTTCTTGTCTGAAGGGAAGTCCTGCTGGATATAAGATTCTCAGTTGATTTTCTTATCCCCAACATTTAAATACGTCATCCTTCTCCTGAGCTCTCTGTGATACGTCATTTCTTTTTTCTTGTGTCTTTCAAGATTTTATCTTTATGTTGGCATTTCAGCCATTTGTCCATGATGTTCCTAGCTGTAGCTCTTTTTGTTTGTTGGAAACGTTTAGGCTTTTTGTGGATTAAGTTTGTCATCAAGTTTGGGAATTTATTGGCCATTATTTCTTCAAAAATAGTCTATTCCTTTTTCTCTCTCATCTCCTTCTGCGACCCTGATTTGCACATCTGTTAGTGTTCTTGATGGTAGGCTTTAGATCTCTGTTCATTCCCCATTCTTTTCTTTCTGTTTTTAATATTGTACCATTTCTATTGCTCCTCTGTTAAAGTTTTTTCTTTCTTATGCCACCTCAAACATGCTTTTGAATCCTTTGTGACTTTTTGTTGCAGTTACTGTATTTTTTTTTTACTCTACAACTTTTCATTTTCTTTACAATTACTCTTATATTCTCTAGTTAAAAATCTCATTGTCATCATACTTTAATTCTTTTAATTTGGCTTCTTTAGTTCCTTGACTATATCTGTAAGAGCTACTTTGCAGCCTCTTTCTTCTAAATTCTACCTCTAGACTCACTCAGTTTCTGTTTTCTGCCTGTTCCTGCTGCTGCTTCGTTGCTCAGTCATGTCCGGCTGCGAACCCAGGGGCTGTAGCCTGCCAGGCTCCACTGTCCATGGGGATTCTCCAGGCAGGAATACTGCAGCGGGTTGCCAACTGCAGTTAGTTTCTTCCCAACTCAGGGCTTAAACCCAGGTCTCCCACATTGTAGGCAGATTCTTCACCATGTGAAGACAAGAATACTGGAGAAACCAGGGAAGCCCAAGAATACTGGAGTGGATAGCCTATCCCTTCTCCAGGGGAACTTCCCTTCCCAGGAATTGATCCGGGGGCTCCTGCATTGCAGGCAGATTCTTTACCAGCTGAGCTACCAGAGAAGCCCCTTTTCCTGACTACAGATCGAAATTTCCTATTCTCTGCATGTCTCAAGTCTCTTGCTAAAAACTGGGCATTTTAGATAATACAGCAATCTTAGATTCTGCCCCCACATCCCGGTTTTATTGCTTTTCTCTTGGTTTGCTCACTCTGTGTCTCTGTGCCACATTTTGTCTCACATAATTTCAGACCTTTTAATAGTTGTTATATTTGTTACAGTGATCTGTGATCAGTGATCTCTGATGTTACTGTTGGAAAAAAGATTTATAACTTGCTGAAGGTTCAGATGGTGGTTAGCATTTTTTAGCAATAAAGTATTTTTAATTGGACACGTACATTATTTTGCTAGGCACAGTGTTGTTACATGCTTCGTACTCTACAATGTAGTATAAATGTAACTTTCATACCCACCAGGAAACCAAAAAATGTGCTTTGCTCTGTTGGATTATTTGCCTTATTGCAGTGACCTAGAAGCAGACCTGTTGTATCTCTGCGATGTGTCTGTATAAATAAAGTATACTATACATATACATATACGGAGAAGGCAATGACGTCCCACTCCAGTACTCTTGCCTGGAAAATCCCATGGACAGAGGAGACTGGTAGGCTGCAGTCCATGGGGTCGCTAGGAGTCGGACATGATTGAGCGACTTCACTTTCAATTTTCACTTTCATGCACTGGAGAATAAAATGGCAACCCACTCCAGTGTTCTTGCCTGGAGAATCCCAGGGACGGGGAGCTTGGTGGGCTGCTATTTATGGGGTCGCACAGAGTCCGATACGACTGATGCGACTTAGCATAGCATAGCATACATATACAGTTTCAAGATTTCTACATTTTTAAGACATAAAATACTTCTCAGTCTGAAAATAATGCTTTCTTTAAGCTAGATTTGCTCATCATACAAAAAACAACCAAAAAGCCAAAGGCCACAGAAAGCCTTTTATAATGAGCAGGGATAGTCTTGTGATGGGAGACACGGACCTTGCTAGTGTTGGTTGCTGCCTCCTGAGGAGGCTGGGCTGGGCCTGTTTGGCTTGTTGTGGGGCTCCCTTTTGGTGCTGCTTATAATGACATAAGAGAACAGATGTAGACACTTCAGGTCATTTAAAACATGTCAGCTAGAGAAAGGTGATGGACACAACCTGTGACTTGCTGCCCTATGTTCAGAGGAAGCTTTCACTGATCCAGGGCATACTTCAGGACCCAGAAAGAGAAAAAGAACAAGACAATATAAAGCAAAACAAAATAGGAGATAAGCAGCCCAGGGTTCTGAAGGTAGTAAAAACCAGAGAGCTTCAGCGTGTGTCAGTTTGTATTTTAAATGCAGTAAATCCTTGATATCATTTAAAACAGGGTGTTTTCTAAGAACCAGAATTGTTACCCAGATGCTTGCTTTCTTGCCTTTGGTCCCTGGACTTCATAGATGGCCTTTTGGCCTGTGTTTCTGCTTGGAAGACTCTTTGGAGTAAAGGAGCACCTGTAATTCTGGGTTGATCGTCCTCATAATCACAGAGGACATTAGTGTTTAATTGTGCTGAGGGCTCAAAAAGTCAAAATCTATCTCTCTTCTTTAGGGATTTGCAATCACTCATGCAAAGGTAGTGGGGAGTCACACTCCGAGAATCATCGATGAAGAAGCATTAAATCACATAAGAATTAAGGCTTAGACAATTCCTGCAAAAATTATGTCATCAGTGTCTGTTTGAAGAGAAGAGCATGTACAGATTGAATGGTGGTGGTTCGTGGAGGGAATGCTGCCTTTTCTTAACTTGAAACACTTATGGGAAAGACAGGGCTTACCAGCTGGTTCAGCTTACCAGCCAGTGCAGGAGATGGAAGAGATGTGGGTTTATCTCCTGGATCCCCTGGAGATTCTCCCCTTGGGAAGATTCCCTGGAGATGGCAACCCACTCCAGTATTCTTCTCTGGAAAATTCCATGGACAGAAGAGCCTAGTGGGCTACAGTCCATGGGGTCACAAAGAGTCTAACACGATGGAGCAAACACGCAAGCAAGCAAGATGGGAAAGACAAGATGACAGGTGTGGGTAAGTGGATGAGAGATTTCTTGGCTGCTACGACTGGAAGGACATGTCAGGCATCCAGGGCTACTTTATAAAACAGCAATCAAAGGACATTCATCTTTGTTGAAGGAAAGCCATGCCATGGCCTGTGTGTTTCTGTGTCCTTAGAGCAGGTGGAACTGTGACTTTTGCTCAGCAGGTGCTGAGTAAATGTCATTAGCGTGATCAATAGAACTTTAAAAAGACAGAGGATGTCTTTCCAAGCCACGGTGAGAGAAAGCAGTGCTGTGAGACTGCTGGCTTTGCATAAACATGAGGAGCTGGGGAAAGACAGAGCTTTCGGAGCCTTTTTCTCCAAAGGCTGTAATTCTTGTCACGTATAATAAAATGGACCTGTCATGTGACAGATATGTTACCAAATGCATGTGTGTGCCCAGTACACAGTGAGACCAAACACACTGAGGCACCCAGGTTGGGGGCAAAGAAAGGTTTGTTGCAAGGCCATACAAGGAGATGGATGGCTCACACCCCAAACCCCAGACCAAACACACTGAGACACCCAGGTTGGGGGCAAAGAAAGGTTTGTTGCAAGGCCATACAAGGAGATGGGTGGCTCACACCCCAAACCCCAAACTCCTTGGACTTCAGCAAAGCATTTTTAAAGGCTAAGAGAGGGAGAAGGTGTGGTTGGTTGTTGCAAACTTCTTGGTGCTGGGATCCTTTGTTCTTGCCACTGCCGTCCTAGGTTAGGTCATGATGTGCCTGTAAACATCCAGCCAGGCACAAATTATTCTCTATTCTCCAACTTTTTGTCTCTTCAAGAACAGAAAAGTGTTATACCTTTAAAGGTGAGAGTCTTGAGAATGGACTATCTTGAATATTTCAAGCTATTAGGCCACTTTTTTTTTTTTTTTTTTGAATTGGAGGATAATTGCTTTACAATTCTGTGCCAGTTTCTGCCAAATATCAATGTGAATCAACCAAAGTGTGTGTGTGTGTGTGTGTGTGTGTGTGTGTGTGTGTGTCCCCTCGCTCTTGTACATCCCTCCCACCCCACCCCACCCTTCTAGGTTGTCACAGAGCACTAATTTGAGCTCCCTATTACTTAAAAAGTAATAGAATACAAAGGTTAAAGTAAAAGAAACAGATCCAAGTGGAGTCAGGTTTGTTTGTCCCTATTATAGATAGAATCTTGATGCCCGATACAGTTCCTTTCTTTGAGATTGCATGAAAGAACAAAGTTGTGGAAGAAAGAAATTTGGCAAGAGATAGGGAGGTGTGTCCTTGTTTTGATGAAATTGACAGATGCCTCTGAATGATTAAGTACGTGATTTTCCAGAAACTTTTCCAGAAACACTACTGTATTTTTCTTCAATGAGGATCTTACTCTATGACTCATTTCAGTAACTCATAGTTTTATTCCACATTTGTAAATTAAGTTTGGTCAGGCAGCCTGTGTGATTCCTATGGTAGAACTACGTGTCACCTCTAACAGACAGAAAAAAATGCACCTAAATGTTTCAAATATGCAAAAACAAACCTCCAACTAAAGAGGGATCATTAGTCTTACATTGTAGCATGATTCAAATAATGTGTGAAACAAAGTAAATTGAAGTATGATGGAAATTCATGATTCTATCATATTTGTGCATCAAATGTAAGTTATCATGAAATGCTAATATTTTGGTAAGTGACTAGTTATAATACTTAGACTTTATTCAGAAGGAGTCAGAATAAACTGAAGCATAAATGTATGGTTTTAGATATTGTTTTTTTTTTTAATTTTCATATGCTATAGATACAAAAGTATTTTCTTTTACTGTGTGTGTGTTTCTTTTAAAGTGAGAAATGAAAATCTGTTTGCCTTAGGAAAGGAACTAAGAACTTAGCACGTGTATTGAAATTGTTTATTTCAGCATGACCAAGAACTTAAAAATGTGACCCTGGAATAAATAAGTATGGCTATTTTTATAAGTTCTTACAAACCAGAAAACTCCTCCCCCAAATATGTCAGGCTTAATTTTCTGCTCTGTGGAGCACAGCTAGTAGAATAGCAAAAGCCAGTGACATTTTCCACAGTGTGAGTTGCCAACCACTAGAAGCCTGTGGCACTGTTTAAATCTACAGCAAACAAGCTAACAATTGGTGGAGAGAGGATTATGTAATTCTTCTTTAATATTCCTTTCTGTGGTGTTTGCATCACTATCAGAATCATAAAGGCAGAACTAAGGACTGGGTGCTAAGGTTTAGCCACAAGCCCATATCATCTTTATGCTGCTCTGCAGGTTTCTGGGGTTAACCTCTTCATGTTTTACTCAAGTCCTAATGAAATGGACTGTATTAAGATGTGCAGCCTTATGGTGTGTTAGGGCTATGATTTCAGTGGTCATTATTTTTGCAGAGTGGCCTATATTCATTCCAGAGTCTCCTGGGGAGCATTAATTAGTAAGATAATAACACGTTGCTACCTGGGTTCTGATAAATGCTTCAGTAATTAGATCCAGCCTGCAAATTGAAACATTGGTAATGGCTTAGGAAGAATTGAATTCAGAGAAACTGAGAAACTCTATTGTGTGAAAAGAGTAGAAAAGCAAAAGTGTTAGTTGCTCAGTTGTGTCCCACTCTTTGCAACCCCCATGGATTGTAGCCCGCCAGACTCCTCTGTCCATGGAATTTTCCAGGCAAGAATACTGGAGTGGGTTGCCATTTCCTTCTCTATGTGAAAAGAGCAAATCAAACATCAAAAGAGGACCATTGAAATATAATGGACCAAAATATTTATATATTATGAAACTCTATAAAAGTTCTAGGGGAAGTAAGAAAATGGTCCTATGTGTAAGCTGGATTTAGAAAAGACAGAGGAACCAAAAAGAAAATTGTCAACATCTGTTGGGTTGTAGAAAAAGCAAGAGAATTCCAGAAAAACATCTACTTCTCCTTCATTGACTATGCTAAAGCCTTTGTGTGGATCGCAACAAACTGTGGAAAATTCTGAAAGAGATGGGAATCCCAGACCACCTAACCTGCCTCCTGAGAAATCTGTATGCAAGACAAGAAACAACAGAACCAGAAATGGAACAACAGACTGTTTCCAAATTGGAAAAGGAGTACATCAAGGCTGTAGATTGTCACCCTATTTATTTAACTTATATGCAGAGTACATCATGCGGGATCTGGAATCAAGATTGCCAGGAGAAATATCAATAACCTCAGATGCAAATGACACCATCCTCATGGCAGAAAGCAAAGAGGAACTAGAGAGTCTCTTGATGAAAGTGAAAGAGGAGAGTGAAAAAGCTGGCTTAAAGCTCTACATTCAAAGCACTAATAAGATCATGGCATCTGGTCCCATCACTTCATGGCAAATAAATGGGGAAACAATGGAACCAGTGAGAGGCTTTATTTTCTTGGGCTCCAAAATCACTGCAGATGGTGACTGCAGCCATGAAATTAAAAGACGCTTGCTCCTTGGAAGAAAATCTATGACCAACCTGGACAGCATATTAAAAAGCAGACACATTACTTTGCTGACAGAGGTCCATCTAGTCAAAGCTATGGTTTTTCCAGTGCTCATGTATGGATGCGAGAGTTGGACCATAAAGAAGGCTGAGCACCGAAGAGTTGATGCTTTTGAACTGTGGTGTTGGAGAAGACTCTTGAGAGTTTCTTGGACTACAAGGAGACCAAATCAGTCAATCGTAAAGGAAATCAACTGAGTATTCATTGGAAGGACTGAAACTGAAGCTCCAATACTTTGGCTACCTGATGCAAGGAACTGACTCATTAGAAAAGACCCCGATGCTGGGAAAGATTGAAGGCAGGAGGAGAAGGGGACGACAGCGGATGAGATGGTTGGATGGCATCACCAACTTGATGGACATGAATTTGAGCAAGCTCTAGGAGTTGGTGACGGACGTGGAAGCCTGGCCTGCTGCAGTCCATGGGTCGCCAAGAGTTGGACCTGACAGTGACTGAACTGAACTGAAATGGTCCTGTGACAGTTCCTTTTTTATTCCTGGGTCTGGCAATGACATTTTAGTAATAGACAGTAATAGCTCACTTAATAGACAGTAATACCTCACTTACCTGGCAATTGTGTTGAACTGAAGGGTGATAAGTAAAATTTCTAGATAATGGGAACATATCCCAGCTGCCAGATTTAATTTATTGTATTATTTTGCTTTTCATAGTTGACTGTGTATGTGTTTCCCAGTTTTTTCTCTTCACAGTAGATATTGCTTGTAACTGAACTTTTTCTTCTTGTATTTCCTTTATGGAATTTAGAAAAAAAAAATATATCGGTACCCAGCCATGTTCAAGACACTGTATTATAGGACCTGTGAGTATAGAGGCTGATGGAGACCTTGAGCATTTTATATGCTCTTGCTAGATGTCAGTACCTCTGTGACTAGTCCCTACCTTTTCTATGTCAAGTTTGGCTTTAGAAATATTGTAGTATTTTGTCTTCTGGGACAGAATATGAAATCCGAAAGGAAAAGCACTGTTTATTATTGACTTTTTTTAAAGTATAACTTTTAGAGAAAAAAATCATGGAGGACTACAATTTAAAAAGATTTCAAACAAATGTTAGTTGATTGAGTTGGTGGAAATGGAAAATTCTAGAAATTTCACAATTATTTAGGGAAAATGTGATTACATTTTTTAGTGTTAAGGAGAATTTAAATATGTTTTGCATTAGTAGCTTTATATAGCCGGAAGTATTTATTTAGAAAAAATATAATGCATTATTTTATTATGCCTCATTTTAAGTTTGTCTTTTTCTTAAACAATTATATTTGGTACACATAAAATATTTTTTCTAAGACATCCCAGAGTACTGAACTGTTCAGTATCCAATAACATTTCCCTCAATTTTTTGGAAAAGAAATAAACACTTTGAGCAGATTTAATAGTCAGCATTTACTATAAGAGACAGGATAATATCTTTTCTCACTCTTAAGAGTAATGAATAGAGAGCTAAGCATCCATTTTCAGCAAAGGAGCTGGACAATAAAAACCATTCTTTTCCTTTTTTCTGTTATATGATGGAGAAATGGATTCTCAGAAATTAATACCTGATTTTAATTGCATCCCTTGGAAAGCTCTGTCTGACTAGGTAAAATATTTAAACTATGAAAATGAAGACAGGATTCATTCAAGAAAAAAAAACTTAATTTTTACTGATTACTTACATACACTATGATACATGCATGTACATGAACATTAAATGTACAGCTTAATGAATACAAGGTGTTACACCTGTATAACCCCTGCTGATAGAAAGACACAGAATGTTATCACAAGCTCAAAGAACTTCTTTGTTGCATTTCTTAATACCTTCCAGAAATAATCAGTATAATGCATGTTTTTTTTTTTTTTACTATAAATTAGTCATCGGTTTCTTGAGTTTATATCATTGGAATGATAAACTGTGTTCTTTTGAATTTTTTAAACTATGCAGTACGTCTGGTTGCTCTATGTAGTAGGCAACAGTTGTTTGTTCTTTATGGCTAAAGAGCAGTCAATTTTATAACTGTGGTGCAATTTATTAACTGATTCTATTGTTAATGATGCTAAGTTTTGGCTTTTATGAATAAAACGGCTGTGATGATTCTTCTGTCCAATTTACACGTGGACCAGCCATATAAGAATTCCACTTCCTTTATATCATTTTCAACACTTGGTTTTTGTAATTTTAGCCATTTTTCTACAAGCTGTCTTGTTTTACCTCTCATGTTGGTCTATAGTCTATTTGGAATTATTTTTTTTCCATTTTGGATATAGTGTGGGGGAAGTAGTCCTTATTTTCATTTTCAATCAAGTGCTACTTATTGGAAAACTTGATTTGTTGTTTTCCATACTTAATAGGATGGCATCTTTGTCATAAACGAGACAGCCATATATGTGGTGAGTTCTTGACTTTGTTCTGTTTTTTAGTTTTAAAATTTATTTTAATTGGAGGATAATTGCTTTACAGTGTTGCCTTGGTTTCTGCCAAATATCAGCGTAAATCAGCCATAAGGATACATATATATTCCCTTCCTCTTGAACCTCCCTCCCACCTTCCACCCCATCGCACTCCCCTAGGTTGTCACAGAGCCCAGATTGAGCTCCCTGTGTTCTACAGCAACTTCCCATTAACTATTATTCATACAATAATGTATATATGTTAATGCTGTTCTCTAATTAGCTCCACACTTCCTTGCCCCTGGCTGTGTGTAAATCCATCCTCTATGTCTGAGTCTCTATTGCTGCCCTTCAGATAGGTTCATCAGTACCATTTTTCTGGTTTCCGTATATATGCATTAATATATAATATTTATTTCTCTCTCTCTTATTTCACTCTCTATAACAGTCTCTAGGTTCATCCACCTCGCTAGAACTGTCTCAATTTGTTCCTTTTAATAGCTGAGTAATATTCCATTGTATATATGTACCACAGCTGCTTTATCCATTCATCCGTCAGTGGAATCTAGGTTGCTTCCATGTCCTGGCTATTGTAAATAGTGCTTCAGTGAGCATTGGGGTACATATATCTTTTTCAGTTATCATTTTCTCAGGATATATGTTCAGTAGTGAGATTGCTGGGTCATATGGTAGTTTTATTCCTAGTTTTTTCTAAAGAAATTTTCATTTTGTTCTCCATCAGTTCAGTCCAGTCACTCAGTCGTGTTCAACTCTTTGCGACCCCATGGACTGCAGCACATCAGGCTTCCCTGTCCTTTACCAGCTCCTGAAGTTTGCCCAAACTCATGTCCATCGAGTCAGTGATGCCATTCAGCCATCTCATCCTCTGTGGTTCCCTTCTCTTCCTGCCTTCAATCTTTCCCAGCCTCAGGGTCTTTTCTAACGAGTCAGTTCTTCATATCAGGTGACCAAAATATTGGCGTTTCAGCTTCAGCATCAGTCCTTCCAATGAATATTCAGGACTGATTTCCTTGAGGATGGACTGGTTGGATCTCCTTGCAGTCCAAGGGACTCTCAAGAGTCCAACACCACAGTTCAAAAGCATCAATTCTTCGGCATTCAATTGGTCCCAACTGTTGCATCCATACGTGACTACCGGAAAAACCATAGCTTTGACTAGACGGACCTTCTCCATAGTGTCTGTATCCGTTTATATCCCTACCAACAGTACAAGAGGGTTCCCTTTTCTCCATGTCCTTTCCAGCTGTTCTGTTTTATAAGTTACTAATGGAAAACTATTTCTAACACTCTTTTATTTACTGTAAGATGTGGTATTTCTCAATTTCATTTTCCTTCTTTGTCTTATGAAGAGTTTAAAAAAAACAACTTTTGGCATAGTTGGTTTATTTCCATTATAAATCTTGCTTCTACTCAGTTGTTTTCATATTCATTTTTATTCATTTCTTTCACCTATTATATTTGAATTTAGTTTGCTATTCACTTCCCAAGTACTTTTGAAATGGTTTTAAACTTTCATTTTGAAGTAAGTTGAGTTACAAAACGTTTGCAAAAATAGGACAAAGAGATCCTATAAACTTATCGCCCAGCTTCACTACATGTTGACATCTTATGTAACTGTTCAGTTCAGTTCAGTTGCTCAGTCATGTCCGACTCTTTGCGACCCCATGAATCGCAGCACGCCAGGCCTAACTGTCGATCACCAACTCTCAAAGTTCACTCAGACTCACGTCCATCGAGTCAGTGATGCCACCCAGCCATCTCATCCTCTGTCGTCCCCTTCTCCTCCTGCCCCCAATCCCTCCCAGCATCAGAGTCTTTGCCAATGAGTCAACTCTTCACATGAGGTGGCCAAAGTACTGGAGTTTCAGCTTTAGCATCATTCCTTCCAAAGAAATCCCAGGGCTGATCTCCTTCAGAATGGACTGGTTGCATCTCCTTGCAGTCCAAGGCACTCTCAAGAGTCTTCTCCAACACCACAGTTCAAAAGCATCAATTCTTTGGTGCTCAGCTTTCTTCACAGTCCAACTCTCACATCCATACATGACCACTGGAAAAACCATAGCCTTGACTAGACTGACCTTTGTTGGCAAAGTAATGTCTCTGCTTTTGAATATGCTATCTAGGTTGGTCATAACTTTCCTTCCAAGGAGTAAGTGTCTTTTAATTTCATGGCTGCAGTCACCACCTGCAGTGATTTTGGAGCCCAGAAAAATAAAGTCTGACACTGTTTCCAGTTTCCCCATCTATTTCCCATGAAGTGATGGGACCAGATGCCATGATCTTCGTTTTCTGAATGTTGAGTTTTAAGCCAACTTTTCCACTCTCCACTTTCACTTTCATCAAGAGGCTTTTGAGTTCCTCTTCACTTTCTGCCATAAGGGTGGTGTCATCTGCATATCTGAGGTTACTGATATTTCTCCCAGCAATCTTGATTCCAACTTGTGTTTCTTCCAGTCCAGCGTTTCTCATGATGTACTCTGCATATAAGTTAAATAAGCAGGGTGACAGTATACAGCCTTGACGTACTCCTTTTCCTATTTGGAACCAGTCTGTTGTTCCATGTCCAGTTCTAACTGTTGCTTCCTGACATGCATACAGATTTCTCAAGAGGCAGGTCAGGTGGTCTGGTACTCCCATCTCTTTCAGAATTTTCCACAGTTTATTGTGATGCACACAGTCAAAGGCTTTGGCATAGTCAATAAAGCAGAAATAGATGTTTTTCTGGAACTCTCTTGTAACTGCAGTACAATTAAAAAATCATGAAATTAATACTAGCTATAAAAATCAGTACCATTTATAAGCCTTCTTTAAATTTTCCAGTTGTGCCACAAATGTCTTTTTCCTGTTCCAGGATCCAATCCAGGATGACATACTGTGTTTAGCTGTCATGCCTCTTTATTGTCCTTTGACTTGAGGAGCTTCTCTAGACTTTGTCTATCTTTATGACCTTGACATTTCTGAAGAGTGCTGGCCAGTTAATTTGAGGAATGTCGTTCAATTTGAATTTGTCTGATGTTTCTTCATGATGAAATTTAGATTACTCATTTTTGGCAAGCATACCCGAGAAGCAATGGTGTGACCTCAGTGAGTCATATAAGGAGGTAAACAATGTTGACGTGCCTTATTCCTAGTGGTGATAAGTTTGATCACTTAATTGAGGTGGAGTTTATCAGTTTTCTGCACTATAAATTTACATTTTTTGCCCTTTGTAGTTTGTAAGTATCTTGTGGGGAGACAGTTTGAAATATACAGGTATCCTGTTTTCTCATGTATCTTTGCCCACTAATTTTAGCCTCCATCACTGACTCATGGCTCTGTAACAGTTATTACGGTGGTGGTTGTGAGTGGTTGATTTTTCTATTTGCATCATTCCTTCTGTATTTATTAATTTGAATTCTACTCTAAGAGTGAGCTATCTCATCCTTATTTATTTGTTCAATCACTTACATGGAGTATGAACTCAGGGATATTTGTTATTCCTTGAGATCAAGTTCATTATTATTATCTGGCCGTCAGGAGCACCTGGCTCCTGCTTCCTTTTGACCTGCCATCACAATTTGATCACTGTGCTGACTTTCTGGCCCCACAGGATCTTGAGGACTAATCTTGCCCCATTCCCTTGTCATGCTCATCTCTGCCACGTTCCTGAGATCAGCCTTCCTCCCAGGATTTTGGGTTCCTCTTATTGAAGAAGAATACTTGGAAACCGAGTTCTGGGTTCTTGGTGTGTTCAATAAATTTTCACAATTGCTTCTAGGATTTCTTTCCCCTGACAGAAACAGGAGATAGTTGTGTATATACAAACACACACATGTGCACATACACACATCTATATCTGTCTTACATCTGTTTGTGTGTATACACATGCACACACATAATCATGAGTTCATATTGATATATCTGATTCTAGCCCATCATCGGGGAAGGCAATGGCACCCCACCCCAGTACTTTTGCCTGGAAAATCCCATGGATGGAGGAGCCTGGTAGGCTCCAGTCCATGGGGTCGCTAAGAGTCGGACACGACTGAGCAACTTCACTTTCACTTTCATGCATTGGAGAAGGAAATGGCAACCCACTCCAGTATTCTTGCCTGGAGAATCCCAGGGACGGGGGAGCCTGGTGAGCTTCCATCTATGGGGTCGCACAGAGTCGGACACGACTGAAGCAACTTTAACAGCAACAGCAACAGCCCATCATCAGAGTTCATTCTAGCCAGTTTCTGTTTCTAGTAGCTCTTGTTTTTAACACCAAGAAATTTTGTTTATTATCATCAATGTATTTATTAACTCAGTCTGAAAATGTACATAAAATAGTTTCACAATTGCAGTTGTATACCTCTGTGAAAAACCAAATCTTTAACTAGAGTGCAGTATGTGTACAGTTCTTTTTGTCTTCAGCTTTAATGTATGCAATCAGAACAGTGTTTCTGAAGTTTACTTAGGTTAGTTCTGTTGTTCCCCATCTTTTTCATTATGGCTATGTTACTTATTTATAATGCAGTGTCTATGGAAGGTATTAATTTATGAATATTGTCATCTTCTGTTGCCTTACCAAATTCTTTTATTATTTGAGGTACTGTTTATATTGATTTTTTAGCATTTTCCAGGTATCGTATCAACTAGCAGAAATAGTTTTACCACTTATTATTCTTGATTTATTTCATCTGATTGCATTTGCTAATACTAATAATAAAGTGAAAAATAACAGAGCTACCAGACCTCCTCCAGAAAATATAAAATGTAAATATAAAATATTTACAAACTATTAAAACTTTGGTTTATGTTCTATTAAGAAAACAAGATTTGGTATTGTTATATCTAGAAAAAAGGAAACCATAGAAAAACAGTCTAGAAGAAAATGCACCGTATTATTAGCGATGACTCTGATGATGTAGTTAAATATTTTTATAAATATTTGTATTAACTATATTTTATTCTCTGCAGATCTGTAATGAAGATACTAATTTTATAATGAAAACATGATTTTTATCAATTTGACTTTAGTACACAGTCATCTTTGTTCTGTAAATTTGACTGTAAGCAATTTGAAAAAGTTGCCTTTTATCTTTTCATGATGGTAAATTACACCATGAATCAGATCCTTCATGACAGAGAGGGAGAGAAATTTCTTTGGATGTTGTTTTAATGTGTTTGTTTCATGTGCTGAAACTTACTAATTTGTTTCTGAATCAGTCTATCTCCTAAAACTTAGTAAATTTGAGATGCATTTATAAAAATAGCATTTTATATTAAATAGTTAAACTTGCCATATTGCCTGCTTTTCTGTGGAGAGCATCAAACTATGACAGGCAGCCCCCCATTTGAAAGCGTTCAGATGCAACGGGAATGTTGAAGAGCATCAGACCTGCTTTAAGTGCCAGTGCTACTACTTTGTTGTCTAACTTCAGCAAATTGCTAATTCCCCAAGTCTCAGTGTCCTTATTTATAAAATAAAAGGAGTAACGTCTATTCTGAGGATGAAATGAGGTCATTTCTATAAAGCACCAACCCAGTGCTTTATATTATGTGCTCAGTAAATGGACGATACTCTTCCTAACTTGTAACCAAGAATAGGAAAAAAAAAAAAAAAAAAAAAAGGAATAAAATACCTGCTCTTCATGGATCACTGTTAAAAGCATTTTATTTGTATTCATGATTCTTTCCATAGCCCTCTGTGGAGGGCACATATAGCTTCTCGAAAAGATAGCATGGGTGGCTGGGCTGTGACATGAAGTTTGTTCCTCTGACCCGGAGACCGTGCTCTTGATGTCTAAATGAGCCTGCCTCTGAGCTGTGAGTGTAAAGAGGAGAGTAAGGCTGCTGTTCATGTGTATAAATCATGTTGGAAACTCGGTTAACAGATTTGCATTTCTTGTGTTGCAGGTGAATGGTACTCTTGAGCACCTTCTGTGAGTACCACTCACACCTGTTCGGGGGACAGACACTTTCTCCAAAGAATCAGCAAGCATCCAGTTCAATTTCAGATTCATGGGGTTGCTGCAGACCAGACACTGCCTGTCTCACTAAGACAAGGTGAATGTTTAAATATTTACTTCCTCTTGAGGATGATTTTTGATGTCATGACCTCTTCTGAAATATTTCTGCCTTGATATCAGTCAGAAAGTTACAATAACTAAATAGACCCATGGCAGAGGGAAAAAATAGGCTCCTGTAAAAAGACTTTGGTATATTGATTGCTATATTTATTAGATAAATGTGTGCTGATATGTTTGAAGATATTTTTTATTACTTAATGTAAAGTATAATGTGTTAACATTATTGCAAGGGGAATTTCATGACAAGCATTCTTCTTTTAGAATATAACTGCAGTTTGATTTTATGAAACCTGTAATTGCTACAAACTATGCTGTTTCTACTGCTATAAAATCAGTAACGAAATTGGAGAGGCTATCTCTTGGAAATTGGTTGGTGATGAAAATGTACCTAATATGATTGTCTTTATGCAAATCCTGCCCTGACTGGGAGCTTTCCTTTACCTGTACTTGTAGTGCATGTAACTTTACTTCTACATACCTTTTTCTTAAAGGTTAAAACTTTCTGTTCCAATGTACGAAATTGCTGGTCAGTCCATTTGGTGTTAATCATTGAAACAGAATTGAGGCTGGGAAAAGGTGGTAAAATCGAATCGAGTTGCAGTGCTGGAATAGTTCCTGCTGGGATTGTTTGGGGAGATGAAGAAAAGAGCAAGATGACTCTGCATCACTTAGAAAGATGGCCAGTGGCCACTATATGGGCAGAAAAGAAGGGATGGAGTAGGTGTTTTGGTCATGACATGAAGTTATCTTGGGTGGATGGATGTTGAGAAATAAAGGTTATTGAAATGTTTTCCTTCTAAAGTATATGACTTATTCTGCATCTCAGGTATCCGAGATTCAAGGTGAATCAGTACCTCTGAGAATGAAATAGACATTTTCAGGGACTAAACCTCTTGGAATGCATATTCATGTACAATGTGTAACAGTTTTTCAAGTATTTCATATACAATATAGGGGAAGGGATGTCATGAAGATTTCCCAGTGAGCACAGCCTGGGAGATGAAAATGAGGAAGGCTGAAAGTGAAAATGCCCCTGGTCACAGCATGGTGGCTGATTACATGGGCTATAGGGGACCAGATCAATTTTTCTGGCTTGTGTCCTGATACTGCCACCTTTTGGCAACAATTCCTGTGGTAGTCCTGCTACTGCTTTAGATCTTCCCTGTAGCTCAGATGGTAAAGAATCTGCCTGCAATGCAGGGGACCTGGGTTTGATTCCTGGGTCAGGAAGATCCTCTGGAGAAGGGAATGGCAATCCACTCCAGTATTCTTGCTTGGAGAATCCCATGGATGGAGGAGCCTCGCCGGCTACAGTTCATGGGGTCGCGAAGAGTCGGACACGACTGAGCGACTAACACTGCTGCTACACTGCTGCCTGTGGTAGTTGTGAAAATTAATTGAACTAATTTTCAAATTAGCACATATAAGTGCTCAAAAATGGGTAGGATTGTGCAAGTATTTATAAGGACTTTTTTTTTTTGGTAAGGACTTTTGCAGTTTGACCTATTCTTGATCTTATTATCATTTTCTCTGTGAGGATTTAAATTTCTTATCTGTAAACCTGCCTACTATGTTGATTTTTCCTTAATCTCACCTGGCCAGCCCAGTTAGAAAGACATTACTGTATTTTTCAAGAGGAGATGGTTGGCTTTCAAATATGGCATATATTATATTTCTCAAGATCATTGGTATTTTAAATTTTATAATATCAAATCTACTTTCTAGCATGTAGTATAGGGTAAATTGTCTAACTTTTCTAAACAGTCTCATCTTTGAAGTGGGAACAGTAGAATATCTATGACAGTTTTTGTGTGGAATAAATATGTAAGTTACAGTGCATGACCTCAAGATACTCCATACATGTGGTTACTATAACTATTACTACCCTTATTGTACTTATTCTTCTTAATCACATACTTATTTACTTCTGATATGATTGTGATGTTAGTTTTTAATCTGTGGGACTTTAAGCAGAATATTCTGCAGTTATTAATAAAATACTGATATGTGCAAAGTCTTATACCACTTTTTAACTTTTGAAAACATGATTCACCATCATTTTGTTCCCTCGAAATACAGTATATTTCATTTGAATACCAATCTTATTTTCATGATGCTGTTAAATCTCTAAGGACAACTGCTTTTAAAACTCCTGAGACTTGATCTTTACTAGAGGAAAATTAAAACTTACATTTTAAATTGTTTCACATGTTAGTGATACTTAATATCAGAGTTTGTCTGTTTTATCCATCCAATCTTTCTAACTTTGCACTCTGTCTTATCTCCATGGTTCCGAATGTTTAGAACTTGATTCCATAATCCATCCTTATCTGACTCAGGTTATAATTGCCATAATGCAGTACTAGGTTTGAAATAACCTGTGAATTTTAGAAAAGTGAAAAAAGTGGCTTCTTTCATATTAATATCTGATAATGACCATGCAAAGCTGTGTTCCAGGGTTCATGATAATGTTCACTATGAACTGTTGTAAACAGTAAAATCAATTAAAAAAAATTTTTTTCTCCATTTTATTTTCTTTTTCTGGTTTTGTTTCCAAAATGTTTTTAAATAAGTTGTATGAGCAAATAGGAATACAACTATATCAGATGTTTCAATAGCATGCATCTAAAGATTTATGGCATATGTAGGATTAACCAATAAAATAAATTTTCAGTAGAGCTAATTTACCTTTTTATGTAATCTGGGCCTAAACCAGATTTTTGACAAGAACAATGTAATTATTTCACTAAAGCTTTGACAAGTAGGTATATCATAACATCTTTTAAAGTTGGCAACAAGGTAACATTAGATCATTTGAATACCTTTTATAACTTTATTTGCCACTTAAAGTATCTGTATAGAAAAAAGGACTTTAATTATGTATAAAAGTTAGAAACTTTTTACTGAAAAGACAGCAAAATTTTAACTTTCTCTTTAGTAGTATAAAATGTTTCCTTCCTAATGTTTAAAATTGAAGAACTTTAAGAGTGTTTATCCAAACATTTAGTGTATTTTCTACTCATATCTTTCAGTATAATTTTTATAGTTCAAAAATAAGAAATTAAAAAAATTTTCATTGCCTACCATTAAATTCCAAACATTATCAGATGCAGGGTATTTGTTTTAGGTGATCTCATTGTTACTAAATAGAAACACTCAGTGTTTCTAGAAAGACTCCACTGCAAAATTAGACGATCAGAGCAGATTGTCAGTTTTGAAGTGTGTTTCATCCCCAAGTGTTTAGCTTTGCCTTTTGTTTTATCATATTTTCTACTTCACTATTTTATCAGAGACTTCTTGAGGGTAAGAATCCTGCAAAGTAGGGTCGACAGTAATTTCTCATGTGTTCAATGTCTCACGGAAATAAGCAGTGTCAAGCATGTCAGTGCCACTTTCTGAACATTTCTGGACAATCCATCCTAATTTAGTTTCTGAGGACTCTTTTGATTGTTTTCTAGAAAAGGGAGGAATGAAAATTAGGATATTTTTTGTAGAATGGGAAAGGTGTGAGGAGAAACTTGAGATGTCTGATTGCATGCTTCTAGTGTATCCCAGAACTGCTCCTGAGAAGAAAAATCCTATTACTTCTCCAGTGTCCTGAAGGGAATGAACTATTTGGTATCAGTATTGTGTGTGTGTGTGTGTGTGTGTGCGTGCTCGCTCAGTCGCTTCAGTAGTGGCCAACTCTTTGTGATGCTATGGACTGTAACCAGCCAGGTTCCTCTGTCCATGGGATTCTTCAGGCAAGACTGGAGAGGGTTGCCATTTCCTTCTCCAGGGAACCTTCCTGACCCAGGGATTGAACCCGTGTCTCCTGCATTGCAGGCGGATTCTTTAGCCATTGAGCCAGCTGGGGAGCCCATTGATATTGGTGGTTAACAAAAATTTAAGGCCAACTTTATGTGCTGTGACCTCTCATTAAGTCATTACCTAATCACATTTATATTGTTTATTAGTGTTTACTGATAACCCAGATGTTTTGGAAAGTCTGCAGAGACGGAAAGCACTTCATACTTAAGATTTTTTTTTTTTTTCCAAAGGGTTTAATATATTATTCAACTTAGTCTACGTTCTTATTTATTTTTATTTCTACTTTACAGTGAAAGTGAAAGTCGCTCAGTCGTGTCCGACTCTTTGTGATGCCATAGACTATACAGTTCATGGAATTCTCCAGGCCAGATAACTGGAGTGGGTAGCCTATCTCTTCTCCAGAGGATCTTCCCAACCCAGGAATCAAACCAGGGTCTTCTGCATTACAGGCAGATTCTTTACCAGCTGAGCTACCAGGAAAGTCCTCATAGTTCAGTTGGTAAAGAATCCACCAGCAAAGCAGGAGACCCTGGGTTGGTTCCTGGGTCAGGAAGATCCCCTGGAGAAAAGAGATAGGCTACCCACTCCAAATTCTTGGGCTTCCCTGGTGGCTCAGCTGGTAAAGAATCCGCCTGCGATGTGAGAGACATGGCTTCGATCCCTGGGTTGGGAAGATCCCCTGGAGAAGGGAAAGGCTACCCAGTCCAGTATTCTGGCCTGGAGAATTCCATGGACTGTATAGTCCGTGGGGTCACAAAGAGTTGGACACAACTGAATGACTTTCACTACTTTATAAGAAAACTGATAGTTTTCACCTTATGTACATTTTTCTTACTTTACTTTTATATTCTTATTCTGAAAGTATATAGATAATAGCAGTAACTCATAATTCTTGGTATGAGTTGTCAGGAAAGCATAGAATTTCATACAGGCCTGGAATTAAATAAATTATGAAACATTTATATTCACCTTAGTTCTTAAATAGTATCAAAACTCCAATTTTTTTTAACAATATAGAAACATTTCTAGGAAAGTCATTTCACCTGTAGTCTCTAATTCAGGTTCACTTTTATAATATAATTTAAGAAGATTGTGATCTGGTGAATTTTGCTTTTATATTCTTTCTAAAAGTTGATTTTATCTAGGAACGCCAAAATGTTTAGTCTGTTTCTTGGCATATTTACTCAAATAGATCTACTCAGGTGTACTGAAAATCTGACTGTACAATTAAGAAGTCAGGGTGATTGTCAAGCAAAGAATAAAGTGGGTCCACAAATATCTTCCAACTGTTATGTTTGCCCTGAAACTAAGTCTGAATGTGAAAGAAGGACTGAACACTGAACATGAGGTCAGAAGACTAGGTTGCTAACTGATTTTAGGCCATTCAGTTTCTTGACCTCTTGAGATTTAGTTTATTTTTCCTTAGCAAACACACCTCACTGGATTATTGTCAGAATTAAATGAGTTAGTATTTGTGAAAGTGTGTTTGAACTTTAAGCCTCTTTGAAAATGGTGCGTGTGGATATTGCAGTTACCAGTGGTGTAACATGGGAGCTTTTATTAGAGGAATTTAGTGAGTCTAAAATTCTGTTAAATCTTTCAATTTAAAGAATTAGAAAGAGAAGCATTTTCAGTGGGTTTAATATCACACTTGCTCTTACGTATTTCCTTTCATCTAGCACGTGATGGTTTCTGTTTTTTTTGTGGATAGAACATGTATGTTCAGAGTAAATGGTGAATACTGACATTTAATGCTTTTTGTTAAATATTAAACCCTTGGTAGATTATTCAGAAGACTTGAGTTCCCTATCACTGGTGTCAGAAAAATTTTAAGCAAGGAATAGTAAAGACTATAAATTTAGCAGTTCTGATGAAGTCAATTAAACTTATTTATGTTCCATAATATAAATTGGAAACTGGAGTGAAATGTAGCTCCTTTTATATCATATTGATATGTGCTCATATTATATGTGATCAGGAAAGATAGGTAGCTTATAATAGGCATAAATTTGCCTTTATGAACTATGTTTCTAGACACCACCAGATAGTTTTTCTGGTGTAGATAAAAACTTGGTCCTGACTTACTGAGTTGGATGACATGGAAATTCATGAGGTGGTACACCACCAGATAGTTTTTCTGGTGTAGATAAAAACTTGGTCCTGACTTACTGAGTTGGATGACAT
The DNA here is from genome assembly GCA_935064755.1 of Tragelaphus eurycerus. Taxonomy (NCBI): domain Eukaryota; kingdom Metazoa; phylum Chordata; class Mammalia; order Artiodactyla; family Bovidae; genus Tragelaphus; species Tragelaphus eurycerus. The sequence goes on from CAKXYN010000023.1 coordinate 25,638,950, forward strand.
GGAAATTCATGAGGTGGTATCGAAACCCGGTTTTGTCTGAGTCCATAGTCAAGGCTCTTTAGCACTGTGCATACCGTCTTCATGTATATTACAAAGGAGATAATGATCTGTAGTGTGCTAGAAGACTCTTCTGTCTCCATCAGTTGGACACACAGTCTCAGCATGATATAAATTGTAAAGTGCTTATAGTAAGTTGTTTTGAAGGAAATTTTTAATGCATGAACAAGAAAGATATTTTTAAAGCTCTGCCACTAATTTTAGACCTTTTATATCTAATAAATGATCCTTTTAATGTCTTGATTGGTACCTTGGTGACCTGTAGAATGATTCATATATGACTGCCTAGGAGAAATAGTTTATTTGCATAATCTTATCTTGAAGAATAAGCAACTCTATGTTCTAAGTTCACTTAACATTTTACTTATTCAATGTGTGTCCTACTTACCATCTTGTCCTACAGAGAATGCACGCTTGACAGGGACCCTCTCATCGTGAGCTCCTAGAGGGAATGGTCTGTGATCTATTCATCTTGGTGTCCTTGCTCCCAGCTAGAGTTCCTGGCGCACCATGGGCACTCAATAAATATTTAGGAAATGAAAGCTGGATAAAAATAATCAAGTACACGCCCAGGGTCATATAACAAGTCGGTGTCATAACGATTGTGAGAGTCTTATTTTTTATTTCTCATCTACTGACACATTCTGTGACTCATTTATTCAAGAAGTATTTATTAGATGTGTACTGTGTACCCAGTGCTTCCCTAGATACCAAGGATACATTAATAAGCAAAATTGATGAAAAGCCCAACCTTAATGGGCCTTGCATTCTAGTTAATAAAAGTACACCTGGTCAAACTTTTAAACCTTTTATAAAATTAAAACGTAATTTTTCAAGAAGTTATTTATGACTGTAGTTTCAAAAGCAATTGCCATAACAGTGGAAAATAAATGTAAAGTTTCACAAAATACTCAATGGCCCATGAATTAAGACTGCTTGAGTTTTTAAGTGATGTTAAACATAGTGATAAGATTAGATCACTGCTCAGCATTCATTACATTACAAGGTTCATAAGAGTATATTTTATGTCATAGTTTTCAACTCTGTTTTTAAATATAGTGCTGTTTCAGATTCCACTAATAATTAAAAAATACATACAAAAGGGAGGAAATACTGAGACAGTGGGTGGGGAGAAAGATTGGTGGCAAAGGATATAGAAAGGAACATTGTGAAATACAGCATCTAAATGGATTTTCATTTTAGCTGTGAAAGGGTATGTTAAAAAGCTAAAATTGCTTACATACAAGAGTAGCAGATGGATGCAAGTATTCCATCAGTGATGTTAATGAGATTACCACTTAAGTATTGATTTAATTTTTGATTTGGACTGGCTGATAACCCTCTATTTCTTTATTAATTGGCATTGGCAATCAGCTCCTAACATAAAGCCCTCAAATGTTAATGTAAAATTCAATCTAAAATAGAGTGGATGATAGTCTTTGAATTAACCATTGAGCCAATGCCTTATATGAGCAAAGAGGAAATTAGATGTCATAGGTCCGTTTTGTTATAAGGAACAGAATTCCTTTCTAGCTAGCTTAGATAAGGGGGATTTACTGGGGTGACACATGAGGAGTGTTTACTGTAGGTTTGCAGTAGGAGTTCAGCCTGGCAGACAGGCAGCCCTGACTCTTAGGCTGATGATCTTTGTGGGTTACATGGCCTCTCCTCTTTTGTACCTCTTTTGTACTTTGTTGACTACTTCATTGTCATCTTTCTACCCTCAGAACTGCTCCTTCCATATTTACATGTGGCCAGTGCACTGGTCTCCAAAATGTATTTCAGATAGACTTTCCAGAATGGCTGTCCAGAATTGACTCCAACTCTGTGGACCTGATTCCACTTCTTGTATGAGTGTGATTGATACACCTTGACCATTATTCATTTAAACCCAGTAAACAGTAGTTAGAAGAGAGGGGTTACATGGCACATATATAAGCTCTTCTATGCCAGTGGGCAACACAGAGACCCAAGAATGGAATGTGGGGACAGGTTGGCTCCTGTATAGTAATAGATGAATCATAGTGTCCTAATATTTATAGGCACATTAGCATTTATGGTTGATTTTTGTGCTTCTTAGATGATAAATAGAAAGCATATATTTTGATACATCAATTTGTTCCCTAAATAGCAGCAGAAACCAACCAATAGTCTTATATTTCTACATTATAAAAATGTCACAAGTGATTCATGGCATATATTTAATATGCATACTTTAAATACTTGAATGTGATAAATTGCTGGTATAATTTTTAATTTAAGAGTTGAATGATGTTCATACTTCCTCTAACACCATAGCATTTCAATTCTGTGACATGGCTTATTGCCTTCTTTGGATATATCTTGCACCAAAAATCTGGAATATTTGGTTCTTGATGACTTCAAACAGGATATGGGTCATTTTATGGGCTTCCCAGGTGGTGCTAGTGGAAAAGAACCCGCCTGCCAACGTAGGAGACAGGAGTTTGACCCCTGGGACAGGAATATCCCCTGGAGGAGGGTACAGCAACCCACTCCAGTATTCTTGCCTGGAGAATGCCTTGGACAGAGGAGCTCTGTGGGCTAGAGTCCATAGGGTAGCAAAGAGCCGGACTCAACTGAAGCAAGTTAGCATGCGCGCATGCACACATTCTCAAGTTTAGCTCGTACGCTTTGATGTCCAGACTTGGACACATTACTTAGAAAATGGACCTTATTTCCTGCTGAGTGTCTCCTTACCTTTTTTTTTTTTTTTAACCACAACTATGTCAGCAATATGTGAACCGTGAACTTCCTGATGTTCAAGCTGGTTTTAGAAAAGGCAGAGGAACCAGAGATCAAATTGCCAACATCCGCTGGATCATGGAAAAAGCAAGAGAGTTCCAGAAAAAGATCTATTTCTGCTTTATTGACTATGCCAAAGCCTTTGACTGTGTGGATCACAATAAACTATGGAAAATTCTGAAAGAGATGGGAATACCAGACCACCTGATCTGCCTTTTGAGAAATCTGTATGCAGGTCAAGAAGCAACAGTTAGAACTGGTCATGGAACAACAGACTGGTTCCAAATAGGAAAAGGAGTACGTCAAGGCTGCATATTGTCACCATGTTTATTTAACTTATATGCAGAGTACATCATGAGAAATGCTGGACTGGAAGAAACACAAGTTGGAATCAAGATTGCCGGGAGAAATATCAATAACCTCAGATATGCAGATGACACCACTCTTATGGCAGAAAGTGAAGAGGGGCTAAAAAGCCTCTTGATGAAAGTGAAAGAGGAGAGTGAAAAAGTTGGCTTAAAGCTCAACATTCAGAAAACGAAGATCATGGCATCTGGTCCCATCACTGCATGGGAAATAGATGGGGAAACAGTGGAAACAGTGTCAGACTTTGTTTTTCTGGGCTCCAAAATCACTGCAGGTGGTGACTGCAGCCATGAAATTAAAAGACGCTTGCTCCTTGGAAGGAAAGTTATGGCCAACCTAGATAGCATATTCAAAAGCAGAGACATTACTTTGCCAACAAAGGTTCGCCTAGTCAAGGCTATGGTCTTTCCTGTGGTCATGTATGGATGTGAGAGCTGGACTGTGAAGAAGGCTGAGCGCCGAAGAATTGATGCTTTTGAACTGTGGTGCTGGAGAAGACTCTTGAGAGTCCCTTGGACTGCAAGAAGATCCAACCAGTCCATTCTGAAGGAGATCAATCCTGGAATTTCTTTAGAAGGAATGATGCTAAAGCTGAAACTCCAGTATTTTGGCCACCTCATGCGAAGAGTTGACTCATTGGAGAAGACTCTGATGCTGGGAGGGATTGAGGGCAGGAGGAGAAGGGGACGACAGAGGATGAGATGGCTGGATGGCATCACTGACTCGATGGATGCGAGTCTGGGTGACCTCCGGGAGCTGGTGATGGACAGGGAGGCCTGGCGTGCTGCGGTTCATGGGGTCGCAAAGAGTCGGACACGACTGAGCGACTGATCTGATCTGATCTGATCTGATGTCAAACTCCAGCATGTTTCATTTGAGTCCCAATCATCTGAATTTTCAACTACCATATAAACCTAAGAATCCAAGTGCAACTAAAACAAGCTTAAATGGCTGTTTAATGAGGTTTGGTGAGGCTTCTTGACTTTTTGAACTATTGAATTACATATTCAGTTTTTATTGCTTTTACTATGCAGAGCTCTAAGTTCATTGCTGAGGCCCTAGTAGTCATTCTTGCTCTTTTTCCCCTCTGTGGATAGTGTTGTGGGAGGGAGTGAGGGAGGGATAAGCAACAACTTTCCTATTTGCAACTTTTGCCATTTAGTTTGATATTCTTGCTTGTTCTTGGACATAACTTTAAAGGCATCCACATAAAGATAACTGCTTCAGCTCTAGAAATTCACCCCTATTAGGATCATTGTTGATTGCCCAGCCAAATGTTTTCTGATTTTGAGGTGTTAACTTTTATCTGCTTTATCATATCTTCTTGTGACTGGTCTACATTTCATAAAGTCATTCTTAAATGAGTTTACTTTTAATCATATTAGAGTCTATACATCTGTTGCATTAAATGATATATAGATTGGCACACAATATTAATACTTGTTCAAAGTCAAATGTAGGCACTACTGAGCTTTAGAAATTCCTCGTAGCATTCTTCATTTTTTTTTTTTTTTTTGCCCCAAAGATTTGGAGTACCACTAGGTTGTATTGCTAATGTCATATTTTCTATAATTTAAAGTCAAAACTCAAAGGAATATATTGTTTTTATTTAAAAGCATTCTTAAGATAAAATCCAGACTAAGACAGAAGTGGATCTCAAAGTGAGATATGGTATTATTAATGGTTGAGGTTGTAATTGTCAAGCCTCTTCTCTGTCTCTCTCAAGGAGACTGGACACTTCTTTTCTCTTCTGCACCTATTATTCCGCCAGAATTGAGCCCTCTGTTAAATGAGGTTTGAATTTCACCTGTTTGACTTGATGCTGTGAAGACACATCTCTAAACTCAGGCTGGGACATTTGTGTTTGTTTGTTTTCTCTTGTTCTACAAACTCTTTTTGTAAATAGAGATCAAGAAGCTTCCAGTCATCATTAGATCTGGAGAACTTAATTTGTTACATACAGTGATAGTGAGATGCTTCTGGACAATCAAATCAGGCCAGGAAATCATTGCTAATTCTCAGGTTTCATGTTGGCCAATCAAGAAGTTGACTTTCCTCATTTCTTTTGGTCACCTTCTATACAAATGGCATTAAACAAAGAAAATGTCAATTGATACTTAAATTGTCACAGACTGACATGTGAAATGAGCTGAAGTGGGGAGCTTTCATCCATCTATTCATTCATTTTAAGTATTCAGCTGGAAATACATGTGGAAAGCCTTTCATGCATGAGTGGCCCAGATGTGGATTCAAAAGAAGAGCTTGTTGTTGCTCTTGTTTTAACCTAAGGATGTGGTCAGTTACAAAATGACCATAATTTTTTCCCTCCTGGGGATTGAGGGTGAAGCTGTAAATGTTAATATCCAAAAGTAGTTTGTTTAGGCCAATGGGGCAAAAAATGATGCAAACAGAGGCTTGAAAGGTTCTTGCTTGGTGAAGCTGTCCCTTTTGATGCTTCTGGTCCTGGTATCCATGAGAAGTAGCCCTGGGCAGCTTGTTAGAAGGTGAGAAGCACATGGCTCATCACTAGCCAATTGCCAAACCTGTGAGTGAGGACATGGTGACCCAACAGACTCAGTTGACCCTCCAGCTGATCTGAAATGCGTGACCTGAGATCAGCTGAACCTGACCCAGAACATTTATTTGAACTAAATAAATGATGGGTGTATTGTATTCACCCATTGAATTTGGAGGTGGTTTATTAAACAGCAAGGGTTAACTGACATAGGATGTGAGAGCAATACTCCTTTAAAACAGTTCCATTGGAAGGCAGGTAATATATACTGTCATCAAGCTTAGATTACCAGAGTTTGCAGACAGAATTTTAGAAAGATGGCAGAAGTTGGGGAAGAAGAGTTTAGTTTTAAGGTTAACTGTAAAATCTGAGCAGAATTTGGGTATATATGAGAGCAGAAAGGACGTGATAGATGACGAGGCACAACTGAGAGTGAGAAGGAAACATGGGACTTAAATGTAAAATCTTCGTTTTAGTTAATTTGGTGGAATATATCCAAATGATCTCACACCTCCATGAAAGTTCTAGCTTACTTCCAGCCCAGGCCATTTGAGGTGATAGCTCCAGAAATAAACCTGAAATATTCTAATATTTTTGTCCCTTATATTCCTTCTGTTATGCTTCTAGTTTTAAGTTCAGAGCAAAAGAAGAGTTTAATTGGGTTGTGAAATTTGGATGAGGCCTAAAAAAGTGTGTTTGGAAAACCAAGTGCTTGTACTAATCTCTCCAGTCATGTAAAGAGGTTTTACTTTACTCAGTTTACAAGTTAGGAATGAGAAGTTAGTTAAAAACATTCTGTTTACTCTTTTCTTAGCTCTTCTATCTTACTGTGCACAAAATATCATTCTTCTGCGTTTGAAATGATTAACCCATACTTTTGCTTTTCAATATATGACAAGATTGTGCCAAATTGAGAATTGTTGTAACTAATTGCTAATCAGGGTCTAATCAAAATTGTCATAATATATCTTGTTAACAGTACATGTATATGAGCTGAAATTCAATTAATACGCTTTTTATTTCTACTGAATTCACAATATGCTGTTTAACTCTACTTCTCCTTCAGATATGATCAAAGAACCTCCTCAAAGAGGCCTTATTTACCAGACTATTTCAGTTTTATTAGGGGTTTCATCGAGCTGTGCTCACTTTATGGGACTTCTTTCAGAGTTTGTTTGCACTTTCACTGAATGAAGTCCGTTGTCTTCATTGAATTGTAAGCTTTTTTAGAGCAGTGACCAAGTATCTTTGTATTTATTGCTTTGTTCTCAGTGTGGAGCTCAGTGTCTGGCATCTACTAGGAACTGAACAAATATTTGGAGGAAAAAAAATGTGTTAATGTAGAGATAGCTCTTTTGCTTCCATGCGGCCCCAGTTTAAATGCTAACTGTGGAAAGGTGAGGTGAATTTATTCCGGTCAGAGGCAACAGCTGAGGTCCTAAGTGGAAAGAGTTTAATACAGTCAAACAGCAGCAAGTCCAGGCAAAACCAAAGCTAGGTGATCCACAGGGGAACATGGGTTCAGGGAGGGAGTCAGGACCATATTCATGTGGGGCTTTCTAGGTCATGGTGAGAGCTTGGAGTTTAAGTTCAGTGTGGGGGAGACTGCAGGATTTAAAACAGGGTGATGATGTCATGTGTTCTGAGGTCACTCTTGCTCCTGTGCAGAGAGTGGGAGGAGCTTAGGAGGTGGGTCAGAAGCTCTAATTAGTGAGGGTTTGGGCCTCTTCTTGGTTCATGCGTAGAGTATGGAGAAAGGTAGATGAATCTGTGATGCTTTCTGCTTGACAGATAAAGAGGAATTGCGATGTTGCCCATGTTTCTGTCCTTAGTGACTGAGTGTCTGGTGTTTCATTCACTGATGCTAGAAAGCCTATGTGTGGGGTGCCAATACATTGGAATAGGAGTGGAGAAACCACAGTTCTGTGAGTGAAAAATTGGAAATCAGTGTACCACGCAGGCATTAATGGAAAGAAAGCTAAGATGGCTTTATTACTGTCAATAAGGAGATTTTAGAACAGGAAATACTACCCAGAGAAAAACAGGAATATTTCATAGTGATAAAGAGGTCAATTCATCAATAGTCCTAAGTGTGTCTGTGTCTGAGAACAGAGCCTCCCATCACAAGAAGGTGAGTTTGATGGAAAGGAGAAATAGAGAAGTCTGTAATCATAGTTGGATATTTCAATACTCTATTCCCTTAACTGATGAAACGGGTGGAGGAGGTAGGTAAGGTGTAGAAGACTCGATCAACATTGCTGTCATACATGATCTGTTTGAATATTTCACATAGCAGCAGAGAACATACACCCAGAAAATTCACTGGAAGAGATCATATGCAGGACTATAAGACAAATCTTAACAAATGAAAGAGAATTGAAGCCATGTAATGGATGGTCTCTGAGCACAAAAGAATTAAATTGGATCTTTGTAAGAGAATCTGAAAATTTGGTAAATGCTTGGAGATCAAACAACACATAAATAATCCATATTTCAAAGACAAAATCACAGGGGAAATGAGAAAATATTTTGAATTGACTGAGAATGAAGTAATTTCAGATCAAAATGGGTAAGATGCAGCTAAGTAATAATTAGAGGGAAATTTTTTGTATTAAATGCTTATGTTAGAACAGAAGTATCAAATTAATGGGCTAAGCTACTGCTAATGAGACTATAGCAATATGAGAAAATTAAACCCAAAGCGAGCAGAAGGAAGGAAGTAATAAGCATAAATCAATAATTCAGTGAAATAGAAACAGAAAAATAAAAAGGCAGGGTTTTAAAAAATACTAATGAAATTGGGAAATCTTTAGCCAGACTGATTAGAGAAAAAAGGATAAACAAGTTACTATTAGGAAAGACAGATAACATGGAAAAACTGGGTTACATTGCAAAGATGAGAGATTAACATTCAGAAGTCAGTATAATTCATCATTACAGTTTAAAAATTATAACTCAAACGATTATCTCAGTAAATGCAAAAAAATTTAACAAAATCCATAACAACTTGCAGCAAATAGGTGAGATACACTTCAGCTTTATAAAGGATGCCATATTTAACAGTTATTTTTCATTGTTAGATCAGAAACAAGGCACTTAATGCCTGGCTACCTCCTCATTTTATTACATAATACCCAGAATCAAGAAATGTCACAAGTGGTAAAACAGCATGTTCTTGCAATAGTTTCTACATTGCCATTATTATTTTCCTTTTTAAAAAATTTATTTTTTAATTGGAGGATAATTGCTTTACAGTGTTGTGTTGATTTCTGCCATGTATCAGCATGAATCAGCCATAGCTATGCACATGTCCCTTCCCTCTTGAACCTCCCTCCCACCTCCCACCCCATCCTACGCCTTTCAGTTGTTGCAGAGCACCAGGCTGAGCTCCCTGCACTGGACAGCAGCTTCCCTCTAGCTATCTGTTTTACATATGGCAGTATATATGTTTCATTGCTATTCTCTTAATTCGTCCCACCCTCTCCTTCCCTTGCTGTGTCCATAAGTCTATTGTCTATGTCTGAGTCTATGCCTGCCCTGAAGATAGGTTCATCAGCACCATTTTTCTAGATTCCATAAATGTGTGTTAATATATGATATTTGTTTTTGTCTTTCTGACTTGCTTCACTCTCTATAGGTTCATCCACCTCCTTAGAACTGACTCACATGTGTTCTTTTTTTTATGGCTGAGTAACATTCCATTGTATATATGTACCACAACTTCTTTATCCATTAACCTGTTAATGGACATCTAGGTTACTTCCATGTCCTGGCTAATGTAAATAGTGCTACAGCGAATATTGGGGTACATGTGTTTTTTTCAATTATGGTTTTCTCAGGGTATAAGCCCAGTAGTGGGATTGCTGGGTCATATTGTAGTTTTATTCCTAGCTTTTTAAAGAAATCAACGTACTCTTCTCCATAGTGGCTATATCAACTTACATTCCCACCAGCAGTGCAAAAGGATTCCTTTTTCTCCATATCCTTTCCAGCACATTATTATTTTCAGTCATCAAACTAAATTGGTTTAGTGTTTTCCCCAAGTGATGTTCTGTTGATCTGCTCTTGCTTTTCTCTAGGTGTTCAAAAGCTGTCTTTAGTGTCTATGTGGATAGACACTGATGAGGAATCATCAGTGGTCTTAGAGGCAGATTTTTAAGACAGTGTGGTCTGTGGGGTGGAGGCTACTTGAATGTGGAAGTTGGCTGGAGATAGATAAACTCTCAAGTACCATACACAGCAACTTGGCTATTTTCCACCATAACTAAAGGGTCAGTGACAAATCGTCCCCACCCCCAGACTTGGAGTTATTGAGTATTTTGCTATAGTGGCCCCTCCTTGTCAAGTGACTGCATGCTTCCCATGACGATGAAGCCCAGTAACTGGTAAAATGTTTATAATTATTCATCATAATACTTATAATTACATTGTATTTGTATGGCCAACACAGATTGATCCTGTGTGCTGTATTTCTGGGCTTCCCTGGCAGCTCAGTGGTAAAGAATCATCTGCCAGTGCAGAAGACACAGGTTTGATCCCTGGGTCAGGAATATTCCCTGGAGAAGGAAATGGCAACCAACTCCAGCTCCATTATTCTTGCCTGGGAAATCCCATGGACCAAGGATCCTGGCGGGCTCCATGGGTTCACAGAAGAGTTGGACACAACTTAGCAACTGAGCACGCACATACTCTGTATTTCTACCAACTCATCTTAATTATTACTATTAATCTCATGTGTTTATAAATTTAGAGTGACTATAACTACTGACAACACTGAAGTATCTAGGTTTTACATGTTGAAAATTATTTTCTGTATTTGACTGCAGAGTCCTTAAATTAAGATGAGAAAACGGTAGTGATACTGCTTTGTAAACCTTTTTATTTTATGACCAATGACAAAGTAACTGTTAATTCCAATTGTATATAGGACTATTTATTCAAAACTATCTACATTTCCATCCTGAAACTCTGAGAGTGAAAGTGTTCAAAGGTTATTTTAGTGTTAGCATCCAGAAAAGCTTCATTAAATTTCATAGTGGATAACAGATATGGGAATAGCAAGTTTAGTAATTTTTCACTTCTTTTAAACAACATTTAAGAATCATGAGTTTGTCCTTTTCAACATGAGTTTGTATTTTTGCTGTGTGTGTATGTAAAATTATAACTATGGTTTCCACCTCAAATTTATTTCAAGCCTGAGAAGGGCCACTTTAATCCATTATAAATGAGAGGAAGAATGAATTAAAATCATAGTTTTTGATTTTGCTTCCAGAAGAGAGAATAGGGGACTGCGGCCCATTGGGTGTACAGTCCCTCATTTCTCAGCTTTCCTGTTGGTTTTGTATTTTTGCCTCCTACTCAAGTTTTGCTACTGCTTTGGCTAAGAAGAGAGTCAGAATGTACTGTGGGGGTGTGATCAAGAGAACAAGAGAATTACAACTCTTCAGACTATGACAGAATATACCATTTCTTGAGCTAAAATTAAAAAATAAATATACTTAATTCAAACAGACCTTTAAAATGTACATTCAGTTTAGCTCTTAAGCTTGAATGCATCTAGAAAGAAAAACAGAGTTCATCAATCAAGTATCTTCTTCTATATTTGGTGTTGTTATGGTCACTTCCGCCAGCCCACCAGCTAAGATGACGCAAACAGCTGTAAAATCGTGGGAGGAACAAACAGTAGAAATATGAGCAATTATGCAGTCTCTCTCTCTCTCTCTCTTTTAACTGCTGCCTTTCGATAGCATGCTGTGGTTAGCAGGGGAAAGTGACCCTAGGGATCTTCTACTTTGCTTCCAGAATATCTTTGAAAGTGATTCTTCTGGAATATAATTAAAACTTGATAATGAAATTCTTACCAGGCAGTATTAATGACAAAGACAAGGTTAAAGGTGGAGGAGAGAGGAGACCAGTGTTGGGTCAAGTTCCCTTGGAGGGCTGAGTCCTGAGAAGGGTGGATGAAGATGGCCACAGAATTGAAGATGGCAAGGATGGAAGTCAGGGGGTGAGAGTTCCTCCAAGTGCTGCCAAGTTCTGTGTCTGAAGTTCAGCTGTTACTTTCAACTCAAAAAATTTCAATGGCTACTGTCCACAGTATATAGACCACATGGAGGATTAAGGACACAAATGACCAGTCAGCCTTCTCTTTTTCCTCATTCTCACATTTAGCCTGTCCCTTGAGATGCTGCATCCTTTATGTAAGCAAGAAGATTTGAACCTTTTCAAGAATATCTTTCTCTACCTTGTGTTCCTATTGTACCCAGTTGAAATATTTTTGCCTTTCATAATAGTATATATCTCCCTGTAAGAAGTAAAGTTAATTTCTGTTCTGGAACCTTCTTTCTGGTTTGTTAATTCATATATAATAGAGTTTGTCTCATTTACTGGGTTTATCCATTTTGGGCCCCACACTGGATTATGTACTGCTTTTTCTCTTTGTCTTGTCTTCATTCTTTGCATTTATACTACAGCATGATTAGATAACCACTAAATGTTTAAAATTGAATATATAGAAGAAAATCATTTAAGACATGGTTGTCATGATTAGAAAAATCTCAAAAAGGAATTAAGGCTATGGAAGATAGTTTTACTGTTCTTTGCTGTTCTTAAGATGGTGCATCTATAACTTTTAAAATTTATATGACAGAGGCAAGTATTGGTAAGACCAGCAGAGCTTGTTTTCTTGTGGAGAGAATAAGACTCAGATATGTCTTGATGAAAAATTTTATATTAATCAGAAGTCCAGTGAAATGTTTTAAATATTAATAACAAACCTAAGAGATTTCAGGACTTGAATATGAAAGATTATCTTCAGGATACTGTTCTTATTTAGGCAGGTAAATACAGTTTTTAAAAACATTGAAGAATGGTGCCTTAAGTCCTTAAGTTAACTTATATGGAACCATATAAGTTCTTAATAAACTTGCAAATTGAAAATGACATTTTTGAAATATAAAGAGAAGATACCTTGCTTTTCCCAGATTTCTGTTTTTTTTTTTTTTTTTTTGCCTCAAGATGGAACTCTCCAGTATTTTCTCCAGAAAAGCCTTTCTGAGTTTATTCTCACAGTACTTTACCCCGCCCTGTTCTCTACTTGAAAAGCCATTCCACATCGGGTTACTGAAAACTTGGAATGAGAATTGGCTTAGCGTATTGATGTGGGAGCTGGACTGTGAAGAAGGCTGAGCGCCGAAGAATTGATGCTTTTGAACTGTGGTGTTGGAGAAGACTCTTGAGAATCCCTTGGACTGCAAGGAGATCCAACCAGTCCATTCTGAAGGAGATCAGCCCTGGGATTTCTTTGGAAGGAATGATGCTAAAGCTGAAACTCCAGTATTTTGGCCACCTCATGAGAAGAGTTGACTCATTGGCAAAGACTCTGATGTTGGGAGGGATTGGGGGCAAGAGGAGAAGGGGATGACAGAAGATGAGATGGCTGGATGGCATCACTGACTCGATGGATGTGAGTCTGAGTGACCTCTGGGAGTTGGTGATGGACAGGGAGGCCTGGAGTGCTGCGATTCATGGGGTCACAAAGAGTCGGACACGACTGAACAACTGATCTGATCTGATCTGATCTAATTGTTTTATTAGAGTTTGTCTGCACTTGAATCAGACTTTGATTTTTAACATCATGTTAAAACATTCAGATTTCCTACCATTTTTCAGGCCGTACAGTTTTATGGTCCAACAGTTCACATCTTGAATAATTCTTAGAGAAGAAAATGGCAACCCACTCCAGTATTCTTACTTGGAAAATCCTATGAATGGAGGAGCCTGGCGGGCTGCAGTCCATGGGGTACAAGGAGTCAAATACCACTGAGCAAAGAATCAGACACGACTGAGCAACTTCACTTCATTCTTTATATAGATTTATAAATTTTGTTGTGTCAAGCAGTTGCAATGCACTACATTTTCCTTCCATTTATGAAGGTTGAAACCATAGCTGAAACATTCTTGTTTTAATGATGTCGGAAAAGAAAGAATCCTGGGAAGTGTGTGAACCATTTGCCATATCTGGAGGCTATGCTGAGTTTCTTTATTTTTGGCTAGATCTTTCCTTTTTATGTCACTTCTTGTGAGTAGAGTAATATCCCTATTAAAAAGAAAAGTTTTAAATTTGAATGTATTTTAGTCACTCTTTTGTACATTCCCAGTTGCAACAGCTGCTAAAGTTTGTGGTAAATCATTTGGGGGATCAAATTCTAATTATTCTTCAACTCTCTGACTTTCTCTTCCATCCCTATCTGTATTTGAGTTTCTGGAGGGATACAAAGATACTTAAATAGAAACAAAACCATGGATGAATAGCAAGTATGCAGCCCACTTTGGGAGGTTGTTAACTTTCAGACTTTTTAATATCTGTGAATTCAGTAAGAATTATTCACAAAATAATGACTCCAGGGCTCCAGAAAACTTTTCTTTACAATCCTTTACTTGTAATTTCAGAAGCAGAATATATGAAAACAAATAACGCTCCTTTATTGTTAGAATATACAGGAAACTACATTGAATAAATTTTCAAAGATAACTCCATTCCTTGATACCTGAAAAATTATACTACTAATTGAAAACAATTACTGTGTATCATGTTTATACATCATGTTCTGGTAGGTCATGGTCTGGCAAATTATTAGAGCAAATCAAACATACTAATAAATTGAGTCATGTGAGTGGACCATATAATTCAGGAAAGATCGTAACAGATTAGGAGTTGTGTGTTAACAGAACTCCAACAGCCGATCATAAATAGGTGTCCCCACTGTGGGAGGGCAGAGTAGCAAGGAAACTGTGGTGTGTAGTCCCCCTGCCAATGCAGGAGAGGCATGAAACGCAGGTTCAATCTCCGGATTGGGATGATCCCCTGGAGTAGGAAATGGCAACCTGCTTCAGTATTCTTGCCAGAAAAATTCTATGGTCAGAGAAGCCCGACTGGCTACAGTCCATAGGGTCTGAACAGTCAGACACGACTGAGCGCGCATGTACATGACCATGTGTAGGAAATAGGAAAGCATGCAGAATTCCCTTTATCGCCTGTGCTCTTCCCACTGTACAGCACAGGGAACTGTATTCAACATCCTGTGATAAACTGTGATGGAAAAGAATGTGAAAAAAGAATGTGTATGTAAAATGATGGAGAAGAAAATGGCAGCCCACTCCAGTGTTCTTGCTTGGGAAATCCCATGGGCAGAGGAGCCCGGCGGGCTACAGTCCGTGGGGTCACGAAGAGTCAGACACGACTGAGTGCCTAAACAACAACAGCATGTAAAACTGAATCACTTTTCTGAACAGTAGAAATTAATACAACATTGTAAGTCATTATACTGTAGTGTAAGTATTAAGTCAGTGTAAGTATTATACTGTAATAAAATAACTTAAAATAGTTTTCTTATATCAGTTCTTCTAAGCTTTCCCTTACATGTTTATACCAAGGAGCTCACAGAATGATTGGCATTTGTCACCTACGAAGCATGTTACCCATAACTGTGAGCTCCTTGTGGTGCCTGTGTGAGATTATTATTGCTTTCAGAGGATGCCATGCTATGGATTAATAATACACAGACAAACATCAGCCCATCACAAGTGAAATCTCTCAGGTCAAACCTTCATCCATTCAGTCAGCTTTCATTGAATGCTTTCTCTGTGCTAAATTTTGTGCTTCTAGACTCATTCCTGCTTCAGAGTAAGACAATTAATATGATATATCATGCAGATATTAGAGATAATCTGAATATTATGAAGTATATTTAAAAGATTCGTGAGGTTTATTTTTTCTTTAATAATGGGTACCTGAGCTGAATTAACTTTTATTAATTTAACTTTAAAAATCACTTTCTTTTAAAATTAGATGACCTTCAGTCTAATTTCAAAGATATAATTGCTGTGAATTTGGTAATGATAATAAATATCATTTTATTCATAATACCTAAAAGATTATAACTTCTTCACTGTCTAATTCTACAAAGAATTTGAGATAATTTACTGTTTTAAAACTCTTGAAAATTAATATAATTAGAGACTGTTCAAAAGACTTGTGTGTGCTCAATTGCTCAGTCGTGTCCAACCCCATGGACTGCAGCCTGCCAGGTTCTTCTGTCCATGGAAGTTTCCAGGCAAGAATCCTGGAGGGGGTTGCCATTTCCTCCTCCAGGGAATCTTTCCAACCCAGGGATCGAACCTGCGTCTCTTGCCTCTCTTGCATTGGCAGGCATTTTCTTTACCACTGCACCACCTTAGAAGCCCTGTCAAAAGCTGATTATTAATAACAGGAGAAAGAATTTCCAGGGATATTTTTATAGCAAATACACATTTGATTCATTGCAAAATGTCTAAAAAGTAACATGGTAGCCTATGCAGTCCACATTATGATCTGAAAGTATTTAATAGCAATAATGTATACACCACTTGCCATATGGCAGGTACTAATGTAATCATGTTACATATATAATTATGTTCTTACAACTCTAAGGTTCAGTTGATGCTTACTAATCCAATTTTGCAGATGAGGAACTTGAAATTAAGTTAGTTGCTCATTTACTAGGAGACATGATTGAGCAACTAACATTTTATTATACTTTAAAAACATTTATATTTTAATAAATGCTAGATATAATAAAAAATTCTGTATGTTGGTGTAGAATTTAGTGTATCATGAAATGCAGTATGAGATTAGTTTAGTAATTATGATGACCCATTATGTTTAACTCCTTTTTCTTCAAAATTGGAGTTGTAACTATGTGAAATGTGGTGGTAAGGACCGTGGACTCTGGAGTCAATCTGTGTTGAAATCCCAGACTGCATCATCTTAGTTGTAGGATACCGAACAGGTTTTTTAATATCTTTCAATTTTTTATATGTAAAGCACTTTAAAAAGTGCCCGACACAGTGTTGGTACCAAGAACACTCATTACTGAGCTATCCCTTAGAAAAAAGTTTTAATGAAATTCTTGGCATTGGATCTAGAGGAAACCATATGTATGATACAAAAATAGAATTAAGTACCAGTAATGCGCTGCTAAAAATGTTCAAGGATAAAAATTTCTGAATGATACACTAATGGCCTATAATTTCTTGTGTTGGAATCTACGTAGAAATCTCAAGAAGGAAGTAAACAGAACTTGACTTTAATATGGCGCCTGGATTGTTCAGAACTTGTTACCGAAAGCTATTAAAGCCTAATATTATTATTTCACAAACGTTGTTCTCATATACTGTATCTGGTGATATAGATAGAAACTGGAAAGGCATCCCTGGCCTTTGGGGCTTATTATCTAAATAAAGCAGACAGAAGTGAAACAACCACTATAATTATCCCAGTGGGCACTCTGAAAAAGTGAGGCTGAGGCATAAATTAGGAGGTTTTATGATTTAGAGGGTAAAAAGATTTTGTCTTTGTCAAAGTTTAGCTGATACAATAAAATGCTGAATAGTTAGTGCCCAGGAGCCTAGATGCAGATGGATTTTGCCCAGAGGGAGAGCACTTCCTTAATCAAATAGGATGCTTGTGCCTAATGCATTGGAATTTTACTTTGACTGATGCCTAGGCTTCCTTTGTTAATTGCTGCAGAGTTTTGGAGTTGTTTTTCTCTTTAGACCTAGACTTTAGAGAAAGAAATAAGTCAGCATTGTTTGCATGCAAGCATAGGGTAAAAAGGTGCATTTAATGGCCCAGGTAAAGAAGAGCTTGAAAGAATGGTATCCGAGAGAGAATTGCTAAAATGGTGCATTAGGCACGGGATTGGAGAATTGCTGACATTTGTGAAGAGCCAGGATAGGGAATCTTTTTTTTTTTTTTTTTTAAATTTTTTCCTTCTTGTAATAAGAACTTTTAATATCAACTCTTTTACCAACTTTCAAATATACAATACAGAATTAGTAACTACAGTTATCAGGCTGTACATCATATCCCCAGGACTTATTTTATAACTGAAGTTTGTACCTTTTGGTTTCTTTGACCCATTTTGTTCCGCTTCACCCCCACCTCTGGAAACCATCCTCATTTCCCCCTTTTCTGCAGAGCAAAAGGGAAACACCCAAGTGGGAACAACTAACTCTGAAGCTGATGCAGAGTCAGGCTACCATTCTGCATTCACTGTGCAGCTGTTCCCCTGAGGTTCCTCCCCTACTGTATGGGGGCAATTAGCTAAGTCATGTGGAATTCTTAAAGAATTCTATTCCTTTCCTCCCAGCCCTTCTTTTTTTGCCTTTTAACAAATTAATTAATTTATTTTACTTGGTGGCTATTTTCTTTACGATATTGTAGTGATTTTTGCCATAGATCCATATGACAGCTATGAGTGCACATATTTCTTCCCCGCCCCTGCCCAGGATAAGGAATCTTACTCTCCAGAGTGACTTGGAGAAGCCTGGAAGCAAGAATGAATGAACCCTTTCCCTTTGTGTATATAGAATAATATTTACTATTTAAATAGTAAAAGTGAAGGTGACATTTTTGTTGCTTTGAGATGAGTGTCTTGTATTCTTACCTAAAGTGAGTGCCTGTTTACATGCCAGGGAACTTAACCCAGGATACAAAGAGGAATCAGATGGTTCCTGTCCTCAAAGAACTCATAGCCTGGTGTAGGGAAGACTATAAAAACAGATATGCAATGGGAAGCAAAATCCTAAAGATATATTCATGGAATTATGAAATGAAAGAGACCTCTAATCAGATTGGAGGAGAAGAGTAGGTTCCAGGAACCTTCTTGAAGTAGTGACAGATGAGCTAATAAAGAATGAGATGGGAACCCAAAGGGAAAGGCAAGGGTTATGGAGGGATAAATTAGGAGTTTGGAATTAATATATACACACACTACTATATATAAAATAGATAACCAACAATGACCTACTGTATAGCACAGGGAACTATACCCAGTATTTAGTAGCAACCTATAAGGGAAATGAATCTTGAAAAAGCATAGATAGATCCATCTATCCATGTTTCTATCTGTGTATAACTAAATCATTGTGTTATACACCTGAATCTAACATGACCTTGAAAATCAACTATACTGCAATTTAAAAGAAAATGAAATGGAGACTTTCTTCGGGAAGACAATTGAAACTTCATCATAGAGTTATAACTTGAAAAACACCAAATTAACTACACGTACTTGTATACATCGGAGAAGGCAATGGCACCCCACTCCAGTACTCTTGCCTACATTCATTGTACACACACAAAAACATACAACAGTGCTAAAAAGAGGATGGAAACAAAGTGTGTAATTGAGTGCAGTTAAAGAAACTGGCAGCCAAGGAATTGAGAAGTATCTTCTGAATGAGTACTAGCGTTTCCCACATAACAAGGACAGAGTCCAGGGATTCTAATAAAAATGGTAAAATGCCTCATCTGAGGCTTTCCTTTTTCTCCTGTCATTTAACTAGATGATAAAATATGGATAGATCACCACATTTTTAGCTTTCCAAGTGTAGCTTAGAAGAAAACAAAACTGACTTCATAGATCATTACAGAAATCCAAGAAACCACTCATACTGTCTCAGAGCAGACACTCTGGTCTTCCTTCTCTAGACTTTGAGAAGAAGACTTTTGAGAAGAAAAAGGAGATAGACCTTATGTTAAGAATTTCATTTTTCAAAACCCTACAAATGAAGTCTTATTGCTCCCATCTTACAGAATAAAACTGAGGTTTAGAAATGCTAAATAACTTGCAGGTTGCAGAAGTAAAAGTTCTGGAGTGAAGATTTGCCTTCGTTCCTAAGGAGTCAACACTGTTGGTTTTTGTCACCTGCCAGGTTGACTCCACCTCTTACCTCCTTGACTTTCATAATTGTCTTCCCTTCTTGGTTTATCTTGAAGACTTTGGGCTAAGGAAGAAAGCATGAGCTAAATGAAGTTTCTTTATGTCTCTTTAGAGTTCAGTTCTAATTAAAGTTGTGGAGAAGGCAGAGGCTGCCGTTTAGAAGGAAGTGCTTAGTCCATGGTGACTGGCTTTTCAGAGCTGACCTCCTCATCCACGCCTGCTCTAGTATCTTCAAATTCCCAGCCAGACTGCAGAACTCGGTGCAAATTCCCTTGTTCTCACTTGCTTTTGACACCTAACTCAGCATTTTAAAACTTGTCTTTTCTGACCTACAAAATTCAGCTCTGACTTACATCTTCCCATGTGAGTTGCATTATTTCTCTGTGCGCTATTTTCATTTCCCATGTATTTCTGTGTGTGCATTATTTTTACTCCCCTATGTAGTTAAAGACCCAGTGTGCACAAACGATGCTGAAACTTCTGACCCAGAAGCACAATGCTGATCACACATTTTCAATGAAAGCTCTTGTCAGAGAGGATACCAGTAACCTAGTCCCGAAGTGAACATTGAAATTGTACGTATTGTCATATTTTGGCTACCAGCATCTAACCCGATTAGGTACAGGTCTATAGTTTGTGAAATATTCCCATATGCATTGTATCATTTGACACTGCATCAAATAAATGTACTTCTGTGACTTCATTGTGATAAAGATCAGAAGGTGTTTACTTTTCAACTCACTTGCTAATGAATGAAACTATCACACTTGTTCTTCTGGTTTCTTCATCATGAAGAGGCTTGGATTTCATGTGTCTTACTGTCTAGTAACTTATTTTAGCTTGGCTGGAGCATTTAGAAGGTGAAGTTCATCTTACTTGGCCAAGCGTGTGATAGCACTTTCTTAGCTTGAGGCTCCCTGTTTTGTTCATTAGATTTGCTGCCAGCTTTTCACATTGAAATTGAAGTTGTCCTTTAGCGTTTTCCTCCTTTTTTTCTTTCCTTACAAAAGGTTCAATAATAGATCTGCTGCATTTGTACAAATTTAAATCTTTAATTTGTGAACACAGCCTGTTCTTTCTTTTGGAATTTTTTGTTGAGTAACCACAGGACTCAACATTTTTCTCTGCATTTTTATTGTTAATCTGATGGAAAGGTTTGATTTTCTTTCTTCTGGGAAAAAAAGACCGTTATATATATACGGTCCCAAAGTAGTGAATTCTCTTCTTACTTAGGGTTTTCTCATTCGATTTATCTTCCATAAATTGGAAACACCGTTTGAGGTAGCTATGACAGCTCTAAGCTGTTAGATACAGTAATTTTGACTCCTATTTCACGTTTCTGGTATATTTAATAACTGCTTTTTATATGTTGTGTTGTTGTGTGTTAGTCACTCAGTTGTGTCTGACTCTTTGTGACCCCATGGCCTGTTGCCCACCAGGCTCCTCTGTCTATGGAATTCTCCAGGCGAGAATCCTAAAGTGGTTGCCCTGCCCTTCTTTTTATGTGGCTCGAAATAAATCTGTAGGAAGTGCTTAGTGGAAGTCAGCTCACGTCCATAGGGTGCCTGTATTTGGCTACAGATATTTAGGCAGCAAGCAGTTTAAGCATAGGGTGAAGGCAACAGCCCAGCAGGAAGAGGCTTAGACTCGGGACAGTCTGGGGGGTCACGTCTTGTGCCCACTTGGCCACTCGTCAAGTGCACAGTCTTCCTCGAGCTACATAGTCTAAGTAACTCTTGTTTTCCTCATGTGCATCCGTGAGTACTGTGGATAAGAAATGTTGCTGCCATATAAGTAAACAAAGGATGTTGCAACCTTCAAGCCATCACATGACAGCTGCCTCACCCCATGGTGAGCCCTGAGGGGACTCAGGATAGAAAGAGGATGCTCACCGTCAAGCCCTCAGCCACTGGGGCCCACCACCCTACCCTACCCGACCTCACCCCACCCCACCCCCGCAGAGGCACACCCCGAGGAGACTCAAGATGGAAAAACATAAGTTACTCCCCCACCTCAACGTTCTCCTTCTCTTTCTCTCCTTCTCTTTTTATTCTCATATCCTTCTAATATGCTTTAATGTTAGTCTCTCAGTCATGTCTGACTCTCTGCCACCCCATGGACTGCAGCCCACTGGGTTCCTCTGTTGAAGGAATTCTCCAAACAAGAATACTGGAGTCAGTAGCCATTCCCTGCTCCAGGGGATCTTCCCAACCCAGTTATCGAGCCCAGGTCTCCTGCACTGCAGGCAGATTCCTCATCTTCTGAGCCTCTTACGTTAAAATTTGTGGAGGGACAGTAGCCTGGTTGTTTGAAGAAGGAAAACCGGCTGTTGTCTCCCTGCTTCCAGTGCAGGCTTTCCATCCACCCCTCCTCATGCGCCCCTGTGCTCACCTTCCTGAGAACTTGGGGATCAGACATGTGAATCCACTTGCCAGCAAGCTTCCTTCTCTTAGCGCCTAGGCGATGGCTTCCTCTAATCTGATTGTGCCTCGATCAGTTGTCTGTCACCTTCCAGATTCAAAATTGCCTTGCTCTCACCCTGTCTTCTGTAATTCCCTCTCTATGATATTTCACAAGTGGCATCATTCATGAGACTGCATCACTGTACTCAGCAACTTCTCTAAAACCAAAACTAAAATTCCTCTGACAAGTAAACAGTTGTTGTTCCAAGTTTCCCTGAACTCTCCTCCTAGTTTCCACACAGTCTTCTTTTCATTGTGGGTTGTTTTAACATTGAACGTGATGAGTAATTGTGAAGTGATTAAAACCATGGGCTTTGGGCTCAGAAAGACAGAGATGGATACTTCAAATTACTGGCTTCAGATACTGAGAATGTTATCATCTCTTTCTGACCATGACATTATTGTTTGTAAAGTTGCAATAACTATGGTACTTCACTTAGAAAATTGTGCAGTCTTATCTGGGACGGCATATGTATTAAACATGTGTCCTTATGGACACCGTGTGACTTCATTGTTACGATCATTTCTTCTTGTTACTGTTATTGTAACTGTGCTCATTGTCTTTTCTCCTTCCTTTCCTGTTCCCTTGTGCTAACCTCCTCATCTGGCCTTACATGGACACCCAGGCCAGGAGCTTCTTGAGTTAAGTGTTGGTTTTTTTTTTCCCGTATCCTCACTCCAGGGCTTGGCACATGATAGAAAAGAAATATTTATTGAATTAATGAATGCATTTATTTAATAGTGTTAAGACTGAATAGACTAAAACCTTTCTTCCTTCAGCTCAGAGAGAAAGAAATGAACCGAAGCCACTCAGATAATCTACCGGTATTGGACTAACTGAATTCCACTCTTTCCTTCATTAATTTTTTCCCCCATGCCTCCTAAGGACCGATCACTATTCTGGGAGATGGGAATCCAATACTCAACAGAAAAGATTCCAGTTCTTAAACTCTAGTGGGCAGAAATAAGTATAAACAAACACATAAATGAATTCATTTTTCTTAGTGTCAAGTGCCACCAAGAAAATTAAACACAACAAATGATCCAGTAAAGTGAGTATCTTTGGATTTGGTGGTCAGCAAAGAAAGTGACCTTTGAACTGACAATTGAATGACCAAAAATTGCCTGATTGTGAAATTCACTCTGGAAATGAGTGAGTACTTTTCCAAAGGGAACAGCTAGAAGACCCTAATGAGCTAGAATAGATAAAGAATTTCTACAGATCAATAACCTATCATTCAATGGGCAATGACAAAAAAAAAACATATATTTCAATATGTTAGGAGTCAGAATGTATTTTTGTAGAGTCACTAATTCATGTCCGACCGACTCTTTACTACCCCCATGGACTGCATATACTAGGCTTCCCTGACCTTCACTGTCTCCCAGAGTTTGTTCAAACTCATGTCCATTGAGTCAGTGATACCATCCAACCATCTCATCCTCTGTCATCCCCTTCACCTCCTGCCCTCAATCTTCCCCAGTGTCAGGGTCTTTTCCAATGAGTCAGCTCTCTGCATCAGGTGGCCAAAGTATTGGAGCTTCAGCTTCAACCTCAGCCCTTCCAGTGAGTATTCAGGGTTGATTTCCTTTAGGATTGGCTGGTTTGATCTCCTTGCTGTCCAAGTAACTCTCAAGAGTCTTCTCCAGCACCACAGTTCAGAGGGTATAGCATCTTCATCTATATAATGAATAAGACACTTGAACTATTTTATCTGATCTAAATACTCTGAGAGAGAAGTCATTTTAGAGCAAAAATAGTGGTGAACAGGAACAATATTAGTGCTCAGAGCTAGGTCTAGAGTATTGTTTTTGTTAAGACAGGTGTGAGGTTTAATGCAAATATTTAAAAAAAGGATTGCTGGAGGGAAAATATAGAATTTTTTTAAACTGTAAAGTCTGGAAGAGCATGACATGTGTATTTGTGAGTATGTTTTTATGCAGGGTGAGGATAGCTATTGGGGAGAGCCTGAGGGAAACTCTCCTCAAAGTTTTGTTTTTTTATTTGACTTTGATAGAGATCAAAGGATTTAAAAATTTATTGACCAGTGGTGGTAACTCAGATTGTAAAGAATCTGCCTGAAATGCAGGAGACCCAGGTTCAGTCCCTGGGTTGAGAAGATCACTTGGAGAAGGAAATGACAACCAACCCTAGTATTCTTGCTGGAGAATCCCATAGACAGAGGAGCCTGGCGGGCTACAGCCCGTGGTGTTGCAGAGTTGGACACAACTGAGCGGCTAATGCTTTTGCTTTCACTTTTATGGTAGAATAGAGCTGGCAGGCATAATTTGTAAGTGCTTACAGATTTTTAAAAAACTAGTATCTTAGCAAAATAATGCCAAAAGTGATATTATAACAATACTATTAACAAAGTCATAAATAAGATGAAAGAGTAAGATCAGATATTATTGCTGTTGCAGGTTAAATCCTCTATTAAAAGACAAACTCTCTCAGAATGAATCAAAAAGCAATATCTTTCTATGTATTTTGTATAAACAGCTTATCCAAAATGAAAGGTCTCACTTTTTTTTTTAACAAATAAAGATGTGAGCAAAGTTTTATCACAGAAATGAGAAAGAAAATTTGCCATTTTGTTAGACTGTGTTTTTTCTGAATGTTCTGAGAAGATTTGTTGGTACATGCAAAAGCTAATGATTGCTTGTAGTGAAACATTTACATGCAGTTTTAATAATTTTCTAATTGAACTTATCCTGAGGAAATTACACTCCTGGGCAATATATTTTTATGATAGAAGTTTAAAAAATAGAAAAATCTCTGTGATACAGTAGAGGATGGATTGGTTACAGACAAATTACAGTTTAGAAGAATACAGCCATTAAAACCTGATATCTGATATTATCCTTAGGTAATTTTTTTTTTTTTTTTTACAAAAACGTTCTGGCAGAATGTAGAACAGATGTTAATAATGTTTTTTCCCCCACTGTTTTTCATATACTCTGAGTTTTTATGATGAGTCATCACAATTTAAAAAAATCAATTATATTTTAAAAAGCAAGACATTTCTACTTAGAGACAGTATAACAAAAGGAGCTTTTCATTTTCATAGATGCTCATTACAGGCTCTTTTTGGCTCAACTAAGTAATATGTGACTGCAGCCATGAAATGAAAAGACGCTTACTCCTTGGAAGGAAAGTTATGACCAACCTAGATCACATATTCAAAAGCAGAGACATTACTTTGCCAACAAAGGTCCGTGTAGTCAAGGCTATGGTTTTTCCTGTGGTCATGTATGGATGTGAGAGCTGGACTGTGAAGAAGGCTGAGCACCGAAGAGTTGATGCTTTTAAACTGTGGTGCTGGAAAAGACTCTTGAGAGTCCCTTGGACTGCAAGGAGATCCAACCAGTCCATTCTGAAGGAGATCAGCCCTGGGATTTCTTTGGAGGGAATGATGCTAAAGGAACGGCTGAAACTCCAGTAATTTGGCCATCTCATGTGAACAGTTGATTCATTGCAAAAGACTCTGATGCTGGGAGGGATTGGGGGCAGGAGGAGAAGGGGATGACAGAGGATGAGATGGCTGGATGGCATCACTGACTTGATGGACGTGAGTCTGAGTGAACTCCAAGAGTTGGTGATGGACAGGGAGGCCTGGCGTGCTGCGATTCATGGGATCGCAAAGAGTTGGACATGACTGAGCAACTGAACTGAACTGAAATAATATGTTTAGAATTGAGGCAACTCTTTGGTGCTAAATCATGGTCATGAAGTTAGCATTTGTACTACATTAGAGTTTTTAAATAACTTGAAACACATAGGAGTGATTTACACACAAGAGTTATTTCTTCCAAGAAATCCAAAATGTTTTAGAGATAGACCTGTTGGATGTTCTTTCAAAATAGATTTATGTGAGCAGGGTGGTGTTAGATGGTATTATTATGACTAGAAATACATGAATACAGTATATTTCGGTGATTCATAAATTATATTGTGTATCAGAATTACTCAGATGGCTTATTGAAGAAGAAATTGCTAAGCTTCAATCCCAGAATTACTGATTCAGTAGATCTGGGCTGAGGCCCAGTCATTTGCTAATGACTCTAACAAGTCATTCTCTAACAAGTTTCCAAGTGATGCTCACACGGCTGGCCTAGGAACCCACTTTAAGAACCTCTGATGTTAATTCTGACACTGGGAAGGCGCTCAGAGTACCCTGCTTGTAAGCTAGCAACTGAGCCTGTCACAGTTTCATGCGCAAATACGCATAGAAGACACTAGACCCTGGAGACACAGATGATTTATTATAGCAAAAATCACAGCCCGAGAACTGTCTTTCCTCTGGTTTCCTCCCCACTTTCCACAGTCCACCCTATGCTGTGTTTAGTACACTCAGTCATGTCTGACTCTCCGTCACTGCACGGACTATACCCCGCCCGGCTCCTCTGTCCATGGGGATTCTCCAAGCAAGAATACTGGAGTGGGTTGCCATACCCTTCTCCAGGGAATCTTCCCAACCCAGGGATCAAACCCAGGTCTCCCACATTACAGGAGGATTCTTTATCATCTGAGCCACCAAGGAAGCCCAGGAATACTGGAGTGGGTAGCCTGTCCTGTCTCCCAAGGATCTTCCTGGCCTAGGAGTCGAACTGGCATCTCATGCATTCCAGGGTGGATTCTTTACCAGCTGAGCCACCAGGGAGGCCCAGCAATGCTATAAGAATGAATGTTCACCTGTGCATACAGTAGGTTTATATCCTAGAAGAGGAAGACCTCAGTTAGGAGACTCTGAGCTTTTTTTGGCTGCTGGCCCATCTGCCTGCCTGTATCACAGGAAGAGAAAGATTGATTTTCCTTTATCCTGAAAGGTAAGCAAATCTCTCCCAGAGGCTCAGGAAGGAGAAGGTCTTGTCTCCAGTGTTCTCTGTCCTAATGGAGACCCTATCGCTAGCTTCTCAGGCTGTCTGAGATGCAGAGATCCCCACAGTACCTACCCTTGGCTCAGAATCCCAGGATGCTATGAAAGTGTGAAAATAGCCCAGGATAATAAAATAACCAGAGACCAGGGTTCCCACAGTGGTTATAGTGGATAGGTGAGAGAGACAGTCATTGACAATTTATAGTTAAATATATTTTTATTTCCCCTTCATTAATAAGTTTTAGTAAGGAGTTGCTCATTTTCTCATGTATATATTATGAAACATGAAAAATGAAAGTCACTCAGTGGTGTCTGATTCTTTGGGACCCCATGGACTGTAGCCTGCCAGGCCCCTCTATCCATGGAATTCTCCAGGCCAGAATACTGAAGTGGGTAACCTTTCCCTTCTCCAGGGAATCTTCCCAACCCAGAGATTGAACCCAGGTCTCCCGTATTGCAAGCGATTCTTTACCATCTGAGCCACCAGGGAAGCCCAAGAATACTGGAGCAGGTAGCCTATCCCTTCTCCAGGGGATCTTCCCGACCCAGGAATCGAACTGGGGTCTCTGGTATTGCAGGTGGATTCTTTACCAGCGGAGCCACCACAGAAGGCCTTTATGTGTTAGACTTCCATGTTATTTTGTCCACGATATAGTTTCTTAGGTGCTGTTAGGCAGAGATGCATTTTCTTCAGGTCACAAGGCTGCATGGTTGAAAGAGAGCATCCACACAGTCAGATTCACTGGCTTGAGAACTCCTCCTTTGCCACTTGCTCACATCTTCTCCAGATTCTAAACCTTATGTAAACTCTCTGAACCCCAGATTCATTCCTTCTAAAATCGGCATACCTTTCTTATTCTATTAGGAGATAAAAATAATATATACCTAGTGCTTTGTATCGGAGAAGACAATGGCACCCCACTCCAGTACTCTTGCCTGGAAGGTCCCATGGATGGAGGACCCTGGTGGGCTGCAGTCCATGGGGTCGATAAGAGTTGGACATGACTGAACAGCTTCACTTTCCCTTTTCACTTTCATGCATTGGAGAAGGAAATGGCAACCCACTCCAGTGTTCTTGCCTGGAGAATCCCAGGGATGGGGGAGCCTGGTGTGCTGCCATCTCTGGGGTCACACAGAGTCAGACACGACTGAAGCGACGCGGCAGCAGCAGCAGCGCTTTGTATGGGCTTCCCAGGTGGCGCTAGTGGTAAAGAATCTGCCTGCCAATGCAGGAGACCACAAGAGATGCAGGTTCATTCCCTAGGTTGGGAAGATCCCCTGGAGAAGGAAATGACAACCTGCTCCAGTTTTCTTCCCTGGAAAATTCCATGGACAAAGGAGCCTGGCGGGCTACAGTCCATGGGGATTACAAAGAGTTGGACAGGACTGAGTGGCTCAACACACGCACACACACACAGTGTGCATACACATACATACACAAACACACACACACAGTGCTTTGTATGATACCTACTACATAAAAGGTGTTGAGTAATGATGATTGTGTGTGCCATAGCCAGAGTCCCCAGCTATTCCAAACTAACACGCAGACCTATCCCACATCCAATTGATGTGAAATACGAGTGGCCTTACCTGAATAACTCCAGATGACTCACCACTTATGGAAAAGTGCTCTTTGATTAAAGATGTTGCAAGTTTAAATCCATTATTGTCTGAGCAGGAAACAGCTGCTTTGCCAGGAGACTTCCCAGGCAGATGCCACCTGTTCTACCCATTAGTCCACAGGTGATGGGAAGATGGGACAATAAGGTTTCTAAGGACCATCTCCTGGCCTCACAAATGTGGTTCCAGATCGTTATTATTCCCCTGAAGCTGAGGTTGCCAACATCTAGCTGTAAAGAATTACTTTAGAACACAAAATGTTTTATCCAACAGAGAATGTACGTATTACAGAACTATTCATCAAGGCAACCAAGCTGAAAGTGATATTAACTGCAGGATTTAGGAGAGAAAGAAACTGGAATTAAACTATAAAGTGACTGAAGATTGAAAATAGAAGAGCTAACTGAATTCTAGATTGTAGAAATTCAAGTCATTATACTAGAGAATGTGTAACTCTGAGTGTGAGCATGTGTTCCATTTGGATGGTCTAATTTATTTGCTCATGGCCAGTGTGGTTCTGAGACTGGCCTTGCTTTCAGTCTGCTTGTTTTTTCCCACCAAAATAGAGCCAGTCTTTCACCTCCTTTTCTATTATGCATCTGTGTGTTGTGTGCATATGTGTGCTTGCTTGGTGTACTCTGATTTTGGGAGGTACTGTAAAGGTGAGTGACACAATCTGTCTTGAATGAATTTACAGTTGAGAAATGGAAAAGAAGGGAATGCACAAAATGATAATAAGGCAAAGTCTTAGCGAAATCAAGACAAAGGGAGACTGGACCATAGTGTGTGTCTGTCTTCACAAAAGTTGGCTTGAGTGTTGAATATTTGCTAAGAGTTCAGATTATGAAATGAGAATCTCAGATTGTACTCTTTCCTCTTGATTAACCTTGGGCCTGTTGTTATCCTTTTGGCCTGTATTCCTCATGACTAAAATTGTATAATACAGTAAAGATAAATGAAGTGATGGATGATTAGGCCATAGTAAGCATTCAGTAAACACTGACTCAGCTGACTCTCTTACTTTAATCATTAGCATCTTTAAACACATTTAATAAAAGTCTTTTCTGAGTGCAGGAGAGGCCTGTCAAAAAAACTATATGGTAACAGTTCAGTCACTAGGTTGTGTCTGACTCTTTGCAACCCCATGAACTGCAGCACGCCAGGCTTCCCTGTCCTTTACTATCTCCCGGAGTTTGCTCAAATTCACGTCTGTTGAGTTGGTGAAGTCTAGAAGGATAAGTGGTAAATATTCGGGAAACACTTTAGCTGGAAATAGAACATAGCAAGTGTGGTCCATCTGAGGAGTACATATGGTTTGGCCTCATTAGAAAATAGAATTTTTTCAGAAGGATGAGCAGGAAGTGAGGTGGGGAGAGTTATTTATACTCAACTGATAAAAGGCTGTGAATGTCATGGCGAGGAGAGTGCTTGATTCCCAAGTGAAAATCAAAGGCATGTCTCAAAAGATAACAAACTGTGAGTATGAGATACTCCACCCTTTGGCTCAGTTTAAACCCTTGCAATTTATGTCACTGATTTGTTTATAGTTTGGGATGGGAAAGAACAGGATGGAGACAAAGAAATGGAAAGTACAAAATTTAAAGGACATACATTTTGGGCATACCCCCAGGTTAAATCATTCTGTACTCTGAGAAAAGGCTTCATGCATCTGATCTGCTGACTTAAGACAGTTTGATAGAACAAGGAGAAGGGAGTGGCCACCCACTGGGTATTCTTGCCTGGAAAACCCCATGGACAGAGGAACTTGGCAGGTGACAGTCCATGGGGTTGCAGAGTCAGACACAACAGTGTGACTAACACTGTACTATATTATAACTATATAATTTTAAGTAAATTATGATTCGTCTAGCCAGTATTCCTAAAGTGGATTAGGCCCTTAGTAAGTTAATATATTTGATCTGTCCTTGTAGATATTAGTTTTACAGGTTCGTCGACTGTAATGAAGTCATTACTTTTATGCCCTAAATTTGAAGTCTGTTCTCCTCCTAAATGCTGCTGCTGCTGCTGCTAAGTCACTTCAGTCGTGTCCGACTCTGCGTGACCCCATAGACCTCAGCCCACCAGGCTCCCCTGCCCCTGGGATTCTCCAGGCAAGAAAACTGGAGTGGGTTGCCATTTCCTTCTCCAATGCATGAAAGCGAAAAAGTGAAAGTGAAGTCGCTCAGTCGTGTCCGACTCTTAGCGACCCCATGGACTGCAGCCCCCCAGGCTCCTCCGTCCATGGGATTTTCCAGGCAAGAGTCCTCCTAAATGAGAAGTCTCCTAAACTTGTATTAAATTCAGGATGTGAAGTAGGCATGTAGTTTTTAATAGTGATCACCTTTTGCTTAAAGCATTAAATCCTCCCTTTGGTACAGGCTAGGGTTACAGGTACGGTGGATAGAAAATGGGCCACAGAAAACCATTGAAATGCTACATTCATGATTTTCAGTGCTATAAGGGTTTTTCTGAGCTAAACCTTTTTGTCGTAAAAATATTGATTCTGTATTCAGGAAAAAGAATGCGAACATAACATCTTTAACAAATGCCAAATGGTCTTATTCATATGTGGATAAAAATGAATCTTAATAATGACATGTAGTCTGGAGAAGGGCTTCCCAGATGGCTCAATGGTAAAGAATCCACCTGCTAATGCATGAGATGTGGGTTTGATCCTTGAAGTTGAGAAGATCCCTTGGAAGAGGAGATGACAACCCACTCCAGTGTTCTTGCCTGGGAAATTCTGTGGACAGAGGAGCCTAGCGGTCTGGAGTCCATGCTATCTCAAAGAGTCGGACACAACTGAGCGTGCACGCATGCAGTGTCTAAAGACTTTGGTGTCCTGTGACCTAATGGTTTTGTCTTTGTGAATGGAAACCTCCAAGAGGGCACTCTGCTTTTAAATGAATCAGTATTGTTTGGGTCTGTTGTTTAATCTGATTTTGCATGAAACAAAGTTTTTATTTTAATCATTGTAGCTATGATCTCTATTAATATTATGATCTTTATTAACACATAGACTGGATCTTACCTATACTTTTTCCTAGAAATTAGGAGACTTGTTTCTGAGCCAGAGTTGACTGTCTACTCACCGACTCCATCACAGGCATTTTTGGAGGTATATTTGTAGGAAGTGTGTTCTCTGTTCCCAAATGCCTGTGTGTGATACCCATGCTTCCTTCTTGGAGTCAGTCCTTACTTTCCTGTTTTCTTCTATCATCTTGCTCTGGGCAGAGAAGGAGCACAAGGTGGCAGCTTCCAGACCTAGAATCATAATTAACTTTGTTCTTAAATAGCTCCTTGACCCACCATAGATTCTGTCTCCTTTTTCCTGTGTCCTTTGAAATATTATGTGTATAAGTTTCCTGGTGGCTCAGATGGTTAAGAATCTGCCTGCAATGTGGGAGACCCAGGTCTGGTCCCTGGATTGGGAAGATTACCTGGAGAAGGGCATGGCAACCCACTCTAGCATTCTTGCCTGGAGAATTCCATGGACAGAGGAGCCTGGTGACTACAGTCCATGGGTCCACAAAGAGTCAGACACAACTAAGTGACTATCACTGTCGCTTGGAATACTGTGTGTATTGTAAGTACAGCTTTATCCTACTGGGTAAGTGATAATATCCACAATTCCAAAGCTGTCCCTTTGGTGGGAACCCATAATTGGGCTACAGAATCTCCTCTGCTCACTTAGGCTCTTGTTAGTCCCCAGGAGGATGGGGACAGGCTTCAGGCATTGAAAGCAGTGTTGGGCCTCTGCAGTGGGATGTTTGATCCCATCTCACAGTATACCTCACCATCTTTTTAGCCTGTGTCTCTCTTTTTCCCTTTGGGGGAAAAACGTCTTGAGATTCCTATCAGGTCTAATTTTTGCTTATAAGAAAATGTGATACGGGGGTGTCACCCCCAAGCCCATAGGGGTGTGTGTGTGTGCATTTAACCCCCAAGCCCATTGCTGGAAAGATATTAATTTAAAAGATGTAGGGAGATATTTGCTGTTCGAGGCATAATCAAACAACACTATAATAGATATTTTTCTAATTTTGTAAATAATGAGAAACTAGTGAACTGTTTTATTGTATGAACAAAGATAAATCATGAGACTGTGAGACTGACAACATACAAAATGTTTATTTGTTACATTTGTAACAAATAATGTTTATTTATTAAATAAGCAATGTTTATTAAATAAGCAATGTTTATTAAATAAGCATCTCTAGAATAAGTCTACTGATCTGATTTAAAAACATATATTCAAGCAGCCAAAAATTCATATAAATCAACTATAATCCAATAAAATTCTGTTATTGTTTGGTCGCTCAGTTGTGTCTGACTCTTTGTGACCCCATGGACTGCAGCATGCCAGGCTTCCCTTTGCTTCACCATCTCCTGAAGCTTGCTCAAACTCATGTCCATTGAGTTGGTGATGCCATCCAACCATCTCATCCTCTATTGTCTCCTTCTCCTCCTGCCTTCAACCTTTCCCAGCATCAAGGTCTTTTCTAATGAGTTGACCCTTTGCATCAAGTGACCAAAGTATTGGACCTTCAGTTTCAGCATCCGTCCTTCTAATGAATATTCAGGACTGATTTCCTTTAGGATTGACAGGTTTGATCTCTTTGCTATCCAAGGGTCTCTTCTCCAGCACCACAGTTCAAAAGCATCAATTCTTCAGCATTCAGCTTGCTTTATAGTCCAACTCTCACATCCATACATGACTACTGGAAAAACCATATCTTTGATTAGACAGACCTTAGTCAGCAAAGTAATGTCTCTTTTTTTTTTTAATATGCTGTCTAGGTTTGTCGTAGCTTTTCTTCCAAGGGGCACGAGTCTTTTAATTTTATGGCTGGAGTCACCATCTGCAGTGATTTTAAGTGTATTTTAAGTGATTTTAAGAATATACTAAAATATTTTCATAGCAGTGGCAGTTACTGAAGATTTTGATAATGAGTGATTAGGCTTTTTGCTTTTATTTCTGTTTTCCAAGCCCAGTCATTTATCATGTAGGTAATTAAAAATTTAAACAATGAGAAAAAATAATTTCCATAACAAGGATGTTTTTCATGGTTGGGCCCATTTTTATGGTTGCTATCTCTGCTTAATTAGGGCAATTTCATATTACTTGTGCTATTCAGCTTTGAACATTGAGTTCATTAATGGCAGAAAATGGATTGAAAATACCTATTTGTAATGTTTTAAATTCAAACCATTCAACAGTGATTTCAGTACATTGTGGGGATTTTGGCAGAAATATTTGTCACCTACTGAATCAGAGTCTGTGTGTAGGACTCTGACAAATGTATCTTAAGCAGTGCCCCCAGCCCCCAGCCCCAATTTGAGATCTGCTAGCCTAGAGGCAGCTTTGACAAAATACTTTTGCTCTTTTAATTTTGTTTTTTTGCAGTTTGAACTTTTTCTTCCTTTAGGATCAATGCTTCATAATTTTTTTCTTATGATTATCAATATTCATTAAATTTCTAAGTGTGTACAGAGCTAGTACCTTCTTGGGCTTCCTTTTTCCAGGAAAAAAATTCCAGCTATTGGAAATTCCCTGGTAGTGCAGTGGTTAAGAAGCCGTGCTTCCACTGCTGGGGGCCTGGGTTTGATAGCTGATCAGGGAACTAAGGAATTCCCTCATAGCTCAATTGGTAAAGAATTGGCCTGCAATGCAGGAGATCCTGGTTCGATTCCTGAGTTGGGAAGATCTGCTGGAGAAGGGATAGGCTACCCGCTCTAGTATTCTTGGGCTTCCCTTGTGGCTTAGATGGTCAAGCATTTTCCTGCAATGCGGGAGACCTGGGTTCAATCCCTGGGTTGGGAAGATGCCTTGGAGAAGGGAAAGACTACCCATTCCAGTATTCTGGCCTGGAAAATTTCATGGACTATGTAGTCCATGGGGTTGCCAAGAGTCATACATGACTGAGAAACTTTCACTTGACTTCATTTCAAGGAACTAAGATCTCACAAGCCTCATGGTGCAGCAATAAAGAAAAAAAGATTTGAACTGTCAACTCAATGTGAATTAACAGATATACAGTACCACGTAGCACCATAGTTCTGTTTCATATAAGAGCCACAGCTGTACCTCCCTCATTGTAATTTCTGAGACCTATTGTTGGCATTAAATTTGTGTATATGTATATACTATAAATAATCCACAATATATTCCTTAAGGAATATATACCTATCAAACCTGGTTAACAGCTAGAATATAGAAAGCTACTTTTTAGTAGGTCCTTGGGTCATCCTTTTTGCCCTGTTACTGCTCCTCACGAGGAACCAGCCTCTGATGTTCTAAATGTTTGCGACCCCATGGACTGCAGCACACCAGGCTGCTCTGTCCTTCACTATCTTCCATAGTTTGCTCAAATTCATGTCCACTGACTCAGTGATGCTATCCAACTATCTCATCCTCTGCCTCCATCTTCCTCTTTTGCCTTCAGTCTTTCCCAGCATCAGGGTCTTTTCCAGTGAGTGGACTCTTCACATCAGGTGGCCAAAACATTGGAGCTTCAGTGTCAGTCCTTCCAGTGAATATTCAGGGTTGATTTCCTTTAGGATTGACTGGTGTGATTTCCTGGCTGTCCAAGAGACTCTCAAGAGTCTTCTCCAGCACCACAATTCTAAAGCATCAATTCTTTGATGCTCAGCTTTCTTTATGGTCCAACTGTCACACTGATGTGTTAATATCATTGAATAAAATATGTGCAGATTTGTGGCTGACTTCTTGGCAATGTCTATTTACTAATTATGTCTTCATTATCATATTTAGCATGTTTCAAAAGATTCTTACCCCAGACTGCTTTATCTTTTGAAAACTTACTTTACAAGCTCTATTCATGATGAAGTCTTTCATATTCTATTTAAAGTTGCACACAAGGATTCTTGAGGAAAAGTTGTATAGAGAGAAATATAATGAAATTATTCTCATCAGAGTTGTCAATCCATCTTGGTTATTATTTTAATTTTAATATTGATTTTGTAGGGATCTTAACCCATACATAACAACTAATCTATTTAGATGTTAGCACTGGCTTAGTAAGCCTAAACCTTGTCCTTCTCATATCATAGACAATAGCTCTTAAAATATTTAAAGACACAAATATTTTCTTAACTATCGCATTTTACAAAGTTTCAGGATCATTTATGTAATTTGGAAAGCCCTTGAAGTCATCAGTGTTTGTGTTGAAAAATGACTCCCAGAAATTAGCACTGTACACCAGATGGGTTCCAATTTGTGCAGTCCAGTGAGATAATCATATTCGTATTGTGTTTATTACTTCGGTTCTGCAGCCAAACGCCTCATTAGCCTTTTTTGACAGCCATGTATACAGTAGACCAATATTGAGCCCTAAAACCATATCCTGTTGCTTATCTCACTCATTTTGTTGTTTTTCACTTGACCCACTATCCAAACAAGTGTTCCCCATCCTATACATGGCTAAGATTGACCTTGTAAACAAACTCATTACACTTTTTGACACTCAGTCATGTCCAACTCTTTGCAACCCCATGGGCTGTAGCCAGCCAGGCTCCTCTGTCCATGGAATTCTCCAAGCCAGAATACTGGAGTGGGTAGCCTTCCCCATCTCCAGGGGATCTTCTCAACCTAGGGATCAAAACCACGTCTCCCACATTGCAGGTGGATTCTTTACCATCTGAGCTACCTAGGAAGCCCAAGAATACTGGAGATGGTAGCCTATCTCTTCTTCAGGGCATCTTCCTGACCCAGGAATAGAACCGGGGTCTCCTGCATTGCAGGCGGATTCATTCCTGTCTGAGCCACCCAGGAAACCCGAGAATCCTGGAGTGGGTAGCCTATCCCTTCTTCAGGGGATCTTCCCAACCCAGGAATTAAACCGGGGTCTCCTGCATTGCAGACAAATTCTTCACCACATGAGCTACCAGAGAAGCCCTTATTTCTGAAAGTAAATATTATCAAAAGACATGACAGACAAAACAGTCAAGAGAGTTTATTATAGTGTGGACTGGCTTATGACATATTTCCTGTACTTATTTGCCGTGATCACATCCATCTTCTGTACAATCTAAATTAGAGGCCGTGGCCATGGCAGAACTGGCGAGAATGCTCTTGTCTTTCGATGCTGGACCAGTGCCACGACCACAAATCATGTTGCTTCTACTTTATAAGTGCATAAATTTAGCAACCCTTTGGTTTTTCAACAAATACTGTTAAAGATTTGTTAATGCTTTAACAATGGCATTAATGTCTTTCATGGCAAACCCCTTTTTTGAGGTCTTTCGCATTTTACTGTTTCTGAAATGCTGGCAACTTTAACATATATCAAACGTATTCCTTCAGTTAGATTGCAGTGAAGTTTGATGAGCTTAATTAAGGTTAATTTATGGCTGTGTACAACTATTTTCATTTCTACAAGGGACTGATTTATTAGAGTGAATGTTGTCCTTACTTGCCTGTACCAACAGTATTCACAAATCATTTTGTCTCATCATCAGAAAAATTTATCATGTTTACTTTTGTAAAAAACATAAATATTTTTAGCAACTAGGAATACTGATCAGGTAGATTATTAATGAAAAGATTTAGACATTTCTTAGTGTCATAAGTACTTGTGATAAATTAGGATGATTTTTGAGTTCATTAAATTAACCACCATTCTTATAGGACTTTCACTAAAAAAAAATCTGTGATACAAGACAATATCACAAATATAGGAAGTATATATTTATATATATTTGTGCATGCATTTATACATATTTTTATTTCTATGTAGCGTGTGTGTAAGGGACGGGGGAGCCTGGTGGGCTGCCGTCTATGGGGTCACACAGAGTCAGACACGACTGAAGTGACTTAGCAGCAGCAGCAGCAGCGTGTGTGTATGTATTAACCTAAGGAATTTAAGAAGTGAGCTCAACTTTGTGTTTTCCAGAGAAACCCTGAATACTTACTTTTCTACTTACTGTAGAAAAATAGCTGTGATATGGGAAATAATATAAAACAGAAGCTGACACATAGTAGTGAGTGAAAGCAAATTATGGTAAATATAACCAGCATCCTTGCAAGCTTTGTAGATGTAATACATTTTCTAAAATTTGAAAGCAAGCAAACAAACAAAATACTACAGTGTACTCTAACATTTCTCCAGTTTTTTTGGTATCTTAGAAGCAGCTGCCTTCAGGCCATTGACATAGCATTGATATAAATTTTGATCACCTAAAAGGTATTCCTTTTGGAGATTTCAAATCATGAAAGCCAAAACTAAGATAAAGTTAGGTTGATAGTTTATTTCAAAATTAAGGTATTTCTAATATAATTATTAATATATTAGCAGGTAGAATTAATATATTTCTTGTAGGCTGTGTCACTATTTAACCAAAGGCAATTTTAGGATTAGAGGGAAATGGATATTTCTACTGAGGCCATAAAAATGGAAAATAGGCTTATTTTAGAAGGATGCAGTGGTTGGAATTAGTAATGATAGCTTAAAATTTTCCTAATAATTCTGTGTCAGAAGGAATCCATCACTGAGTATGTCCTGTCAATTCTCTCTCTGCCCATTACTGTCAGATTTGCCCAAGTATAAGATGGGGGTTCTTACTTATTTTATAATTGGCAAGATAAGACACAGGGAACCTTCTATAGAAAGAAATCTAAAAAGAAATGTGTCATTGTATTGTTTTTATCAACCTGTAGAAGAGTGTACATCCACATTTGATAAATTAATGTTTAAACTTAGTACAAGCCAGGGAGGGGTTGGTGAGGCGGGAAGAGGGAGGAGCAGCGAGGAATTGTGTGAGTATCCCTAGCTTGGGAAAACACGTAAAAATGGACTAATCGCATGCTTTTGAACAAGGAGTTTATTCATGCTGGGCCTCAGTTTTCTCATCTGTTTTAAGTGAAGCCATGAATCAGAGATAAAATCTATTTTGTTCATTGATGCAGTACAGAACTAAGATGAGTGCCTGGCAAGATTGTTTTTCCATTCACATTTGTTGAACAGATGAATGAATGACTGAATGAATGAATAATTGCCAGAGTAGGTAGGTGGATTCACATTCAGTTGTGTCTGACTCCCTGTGACCCCGTGGACTGTAGACCTCCAGGCTCCTCTGTCCATGGGACTCTGCAGGCAAGAATACTGGAATGGGTTGCTGTGCCCTCCACCAAGGGATCTTCCTGACCTAAGGATCGAACCTGTGTCTTTTATGTCTAACCTGCATTGGCAGGTGGGTTCTTCACCACTAGCACCACCTGGGAAGCCTAGATTCACATTATATACTTTAATTAATGTTTGCCTTGAAGGGTTGCCGGGACTTACGCATGCTTAAAAAATCTGAAAACTATCTTATACAGATATTAAGTTTTCATTCAGTATTAGGAATGTGAAGTTCCTGTTGAAGTTAAATAGCAACCAAAAGCCAGTGTTCCTTATTTGATAAAATCAATTGAGAAGAATGTAAATGTCAGAAAAATCTGTTAGCAATATTTCAAGAAAATAAGAACTAAGAACAGTGCCTGGAAATTATAAAATGTCAACTTACTTTTATTCATTGTATTGAAAAAGAAATTGGGCAAATATTATATAATGACTGTTTTATGAATAAATCATTTTTTGGTTAAAAAGCAATCACAGGTATACCTTGATAATTTTCATTGTAGTAATATGAATTAGCATCAATAAAATTGTCTGATATGCTTTAGTTGAATATATAAAGTATAAACTTAATGAGAATCACAATATTGGCATTATATACTTAAGTTTTATCCATATTTGAACAGTTGAAAGTCATTTTTTATTATTTATAAATTTGATATAATAGGATTTACCTGCTTTGCAAAAAATATTTAATTAAGAAAATAGCTAATTTAAATTTTCTTAATGATACTTAGCAACCTAGATAGCATATTGAAAAGCAGAGACATTACTTTGCCAACAAAGGTTTGCCTAGTCAAGGCTATGGTTTTTCCAGTGATCACGTATGGATGTGAGAGTTGGACTGTGAAGAAAGCTGAGCACCGAAGAATTGATGCTTTTGAACTGTGCTGTTGGAGAAGACTCTTGAGAGTCCCTTGGACTGCAAGGAGATCCAACCAGTCCATTCTAAAGGAGATCAGCCCTGGGTGTTCTTTGGAAGGAATGATGCTAAAGCTGAAACTCCAGTACTTTGGCCACCTCATGTGAAGAGTTGACTCATTGGAAAAGACTCTGATGCTGGGAGGGATTGGGGGCAGGAGGAGAAGGGGACGACAGAGGATGAGATGGCTGGATGGCCTCACCGACTCGATGGATGTGAGTGTGAGTGAACTCTGGGAGATGGTGATGGACAGGGAGGCGTGGAGTGCTGTGATTCATGGGGTAGCAAAGTGTCGGACACGACTGAGCAACTGAACTGACTGGTACTTAGAATGATAAACACATTTAAATCATTTTTTAAAATAAAGATATAGGCATTCAGATATTTGGACTATGGGTAGACCAGATAATTTGTTTACCTACAGTTATGTCTGAATTTTACTCATCATGTACTTTATCACTAGTACCAAAATTCAATCAACATTTTGTTTTTTAAGCCCATGAAATCTTTCCCACATAAAAAGGTCCTTTGGCTGGTACCTTATGCTTAGTCTAACTTACAACCTCTTGTGATAACCAAAATTATGGTAGGCACTTCACATCATCTACACATATCAGATTATCACCTTGTACACCCTAAACTTACACAGTGTTACATGTCGATTGATCTCAAAGCTGGGTGAAAACAACCAAATATTCACAGCCTCTTGCAATCACTGTAAAAAGACATTACTTGGTGTGTCTAAAGTGCCCAAGATTGGGGTTATTGGCCAAAAAAAAAAAGTGTTAATACCTGCCACTTTTGGAGTTACCCTAATAATGTCGAAAGTCAAAACTTTAAGGATGTTTAAGGTTTTTCATTTCATAATTTGTTGCCACATATGTTACTCAGAGGACTCTGTGAAGTGCTATTACTTCTGTTTGATGAAAGAAGAGGCACAGAAAACTTAAGTGACCTAAATATATAGTCACACAGCTACAAGGAACCATTAAGAACTGAAATCCAGGTCTGCTGCTGCTTGCTTCCTGCTTATTCCCTGTGTCTCCATGGCCCATACAAGCATTGGCTTCACATATGGCAGCTTCTGGTAGGATTCTAGCTTGCCTGAGCAGTGACTAGAGAGACCTTACTAGTGTTTACATCTGCATCCAAGGATAAGGAATACTTTTATGCTTGTTTTGGAGAGAAGAGGCAAAGATTTGTGTTGTTCACTTATAAGAACCATAGCACTCTTTCAGATCATCATTTCTGAGAGTGGAGGTGCTGTTATTACAATGCAAAATAACCTTCCCATGCATATTTATCTTACACAATGTGCCATATTGTATATACTATAGTTTGTAATGAGGACATTATTATCAATACAAACAACAGCTACTGAACAGACACAGATGTAAAGAATGGACATGCAGATCTGGGGTGGGGGAACAGGGAGGGTAGGATGAATTGTTAGAGGAGCATTGACATGTATACACTCTTGTGTGTAAAGTAGATAACTAGTGGGGATCTATTGTGTAGCACAGGATGCTCAGCTTGGTTCTCTGTGATGACCTAGAGGGCTGGGATTGGAGGGGAGGGTCCAGAGGGAGGGGATACATGTATATGGATGGCTGATTCACGTTGCTGTACAGTAGAAATATCACACTATAAAGCAATTATACTCCAATTAAAAAAAAATAACAACCAAATGTAATGAAGGCGTTTTATTATCATCTAAATCAATTTGCACATATCCAGAAATCAGAAAATCAAAAGCTGTCTTCAGTGTCAGGTCCCATAACTAAAGGGCTATTGGACAGTAGATTTATAAGATAAAGAAGGTGAGGAAAAGGCTTTTAGAGGACTGGGCACAGAGTCAGGGCAGACACTGTATTTCTAATTACTCAAACTCCATAAATAGAATTTGAAGCCAGTGTTCTCACTATTTGGGCAAATAAAAATTTAGGCAGCCCAACCACATAAAGAGAAAGTAGCGTAGCACATAGCTTTGTGCTATCCTGCCGAGTTCTGACACCATGGTATCTCTAGAAACTGTCTGGGTTACAGTAAGATGTGGTAACAACCCACTACACAGAATTAGCACTAAATAACCCCAGAAAAGATAGTTATAGCAGCCAGTGCAATTTTTTTTAAAAATGGCTTTTTTTTAATACAAGTCAGCTCTGAGCAGCTTTCTTTTTAAGATGCATAAAATAGTCTATGGTTCATGTACTAATCTACTAGACATCCTTCATGGAGCAGATGACATATACCTTCCCCCCACATGAAACCCATACAAACTGTTATTACTTTTAGAATATGAATGTGCTTTGGGTTCAGAGTCAACATGGCACATCCAAAAATTATCAAACAGTGCACACTGGCTTACACACATACACACACATGCCTGTGTGAAGTTGAATTGTAAATAAAAATTGAAGAATTTCTTAGGTTTTGTGCAGTTCTGTGTGTTTATTGGAATTCTTTTGGGTGGAATGAGCAGTGTTACTGGATTAGAAGAGCCTGTGTTCTCCATGGTCCCAGATCAAAGTCTGTCTGTTTTTCACAATCTGCTATGTCACCTACATGCATAGTAAAATGATCAAAAAACCCACTACTTCGAGAGGAAGAGAAACCTCCCACTGTTTTGGTGACAACATTTTATTTAAACTTTTTCTCCTTTTTAAAAACCAGCATGAGCTAACTTGTTAAAGTTTTTTTATGATTAGAAACTATTTTCCAAGTTTAACAAGCAAGAAAATAAATAATGAAACTAAGATCGTTACTTATGAATATTTAGTAAATAAGATATTTCTTTAAATATTACTTACATATTTTATTTATATATGTATGCTGCTGCTGCTGCTGCTAAGTCACTTCACTCGTGTCCGACGCTGTGCAACCCCATAGACGGAAGCTCACCAGGCTCCCCTGTCCCTGGGATTCTCCAGGCAAGAACACTGGAGTGGGTTGCCATTTCCTTGTCCAATGCATGAAAGTGAAAAGTGAAAGTGAATTCGCTCAGTCGTGTCCGACTCTTAGCGACCCCATGGACTGGAGCCTACCAGGATCCTCTGTCCATGGGATTTTCCAGGCAAAAGTACTGTGGTGGGGTGCCATGTATAAAATGTTCAATATATATGTATGCCTGTGTAATGTATGGGCTTCCCTGGTGGCTCAGATGATAAAGAATCTGCCTGGAATACAGGAGACCCTGGTTTGATCCCTGGGCCAGGAAGATCCCCTGGAGAAGGAAATGGCTACCCATTCCAGTATTCTTGCCTGGAGAATTCCATGGACAGATGAGCCTGGCAGGCGGGCAATAGTTCATGAGGTAGCAGAGAGTCAAACATGACTGAGTGACTAACATCATATGTAATGTACAATATATATTTATCAGATCAGATCAGATCAGTCGCTCAGTCGTGTCCGACTCTTTGCGACCCCATGAACCACAGCACGCCAGGCCTCCCTGTCCATCACCAGCTCCCGGAGGTCACTCAGACTCATACCCATCGAGTCAGTGATGCCATCCAGCCATCTCATCCTCTGTCGTCCCCTTCTCCTCCTGCCCTCAATCCCTCCCAGCATCAGAGTCTTCTCCAATGAGTCAACTCTTCGCATGAGGTGGCCAAAATACTGGAGTTTCAGCTTTAGCATCATTCCTTCTAAAGAAATTCCAGGATTGATCTCCTTCAGAATGGACTGGTTGGATCTTCTTGCAGTCCAAGGGACTCTCAAGAGTCTTCTCCAACACCACAGTTCAAAAGCATCAATTCTTTGGCACTCAGCTTTCTTCACAGTCCAGCTCTCACATCCATACATGACCACAGGAAAGACCATAGCTTTGACTAGGCGAACCTTTGTTGGTAAAGTAATGTCTCTGCTTTTGAATATGCTATCTAGGTTGGTCATAACTTTCCTTCCAAGGAGTAAGCGTCTTTTAATTTCATGGCTGCAGTCACCATCTGCAGTGATTTTGGAGCCCAGAAAAACAAAGTCTGACACTGTTTCCACTGTTTCCCCATCTATTTCCCATGAATAAAAATGTTAGTTCAGTTCAGTCACTCAGTCATGTCTGACTCTCTGTGACCCCATGGACTGCAGCACACCAGACTTCCCAGTCCATCACCAACTCCCGGAGCCTACTCAAACTCATGACCATTGAGTTGGTGATGGTATCCAACCATCTCATCCTCTTTTGCTCCCTTCTCCTCCTGCCTTCGGTCTTTCCCAGCATCAGGGTCTATTCAAATGAGTCAGTTCTTCACATTAGGTGGCCAAAGTATTGGAGTTTCAGCATCAATCTTTCCAATGAATATTCAGGATTTATTTCCTTTAGAATGGACAGGTCGGATCTCCTTGCAGTCCAAGGGACCCTCAAGAGTCTTCTCCAGCACCACAGTTCAAAAGCACCAATTCTTCGGCGCTCAGCTTTCTTCACAGTCCAACTTTCACATCCATACATGACCACTAGAAAAACCATAGCCTTGACTAGACAGGCCTTTGTTGGCAAAGTAATGTCTCTGCTTTTTAATATGTTGTCTAGGTTGGTCTTAGCTTCTCTTCCAAGGAGAAGCATCATTTAATCTCATGGCTGCAGTCACCATCTGCAGTGGTTTTGGAAACCCCCCAAAATAAAGTCTGTCACTGTTTCCATTGTTTCTCCATCTATTTGCCATGAAGTGCCAGGGACTGGAAGCCATGATCTTAGTTTTCTTGATTTTGAGTTTTAAGCCAACTTTTTCACTCTCCTCTTTTACTTTCATCAAGAGGCTCTTTAGTTTTTCTTCACTTTCTGCCATAAAGATGTCATCTGCGTATCTGAGGTTATTGATATTTCTCCTGGCAATAGATACATAGAAACTGTATTACTTTTTAAAGCCTTATTTTTAGGTTAAAGATGTCACATAGAATTTCGTTGGTATATAGTCATTACATGATGTGTGTACTCTATGCTTAGTTGTTTTTTCTTTTTTTTTTTTTTTAATGGAGGAAAGTTGCTTCTCAACTGTGTTGTACAGTTGTGTTGACCTCTGCCCCACATCAGCATGAATCAGCCACAGGTGTACATGTGTCCCAGGTACACCTTGTGGGATAGGGAGGGAGATGGGAAGGGGGTTCAGGAGG
Organism: Tragelaphus eurycerus; assembly: GCA_935064755.1. NCBI lineage: Eukaryota > Metazoa > Chordata > Mammalia > Artiodactyla > Bovidae > Tragelaphus > Tragelaphus eurycerus. Next base: position 25,683,549 of record CAKXYN010000023.1, read on the forward strand.
AAAGAGAAATATGCTTAGTTTTTTAAGGAACCTCCATACTGTTCTCCATAGTAACTGCACCAATTTACATTCCTACCAACAGCATAGGAGAGTTTCCTTTTCTCCACACCCTCCCCAGCATTTATTACTGTAGACTTTTTAATGATGGCCATCCTGACTGGTATGAGGTGGTACTTCACTGTAAACTACCACTAAAATCTAAAAATACTGCATAATATTTTCCAGTCATCAAAACAAAAGCAAGAGCAAAAGTTGTAGCATCTGGGAAGATCTCAACAAGATGGGGTTTTGAGTCAGTTGGCTTTTGTACCTTCTAGAATGAGTCAGGAGAGTTGCCCCTGAAATCCTGTATCAAGACTTTTAAAAGTAATCCACAGGGAAAGAACGTTTCCCTTATGAAAACTGTTACTTCGTAAACATTGGAATGACAGGATCAAACAATAAAAGGATGTGACAAATAAGGAATAATATTTATCATGAAAACTATTTAAGGTGTAAGTCACCTTCTTAGAACAGCATCTGAGACATAGCTGCACAAAATGCATAACTGTAGTTTGTAGAAAATTGTTCTTGGAATTTTACTTTTGGAAAGTAAGTTTGCAAAAGAGCATCTGATTACTGAATAAAGAAAACTAAAGCTACTAGTAAAAGCCACAGAATTTTGGTTTGGAGGAGTTAATTGGGGGAGAGGTAGGCAGGAAGAGTTGGGAACTGTCATCTTCTACATTTAATATATAATCTAAAAGCTATTTTATTATTAAGGAAAAATAGTAATTCCGTTTCTATGGTATGGATTTTTTTTAATGCCCTTTGTTTTCAATAAGAGCTCCTATTAAGCATTATTCCAAACATTTAAAAATTATTACTTTTGTCTGATGAAACTACTAAAAGAGTAGTCTATTTGGCGGAATGTTAATTTATCACTAAATTATTATCCTAAAAAACTCACTTCTGAGGTTTTGAATGAAAAGATCGTCTGTCCTATACTGACCTCTTTATTCTCCTCTAAAAGGGTGCCATTTGAACCACTGGGATGCACTGATGCAAGAGTCCACAAGGCAGAAAGTTGTTCCTGAAAGCAGATGCCTCCAGGGGTCTAGCAATATGGGAGGTGGCTTTGCATTGTACTTTGCATAGGTTGTAGCCTTGAAAAGGACAGAAAAATAAAATCATTGTAAAAGGGTCTATATAAGAGGTGCCACATGTGAATGAATCTGCCGGGTATCAGTCACTCCCTAAAACTTTAAACGATACAGCTATGGTAGATTTGGTGCCCCTAGTGAGAGCAACTTTGAGCATTTTGTCTGCAACTCACTGTTAACACAGAGCTTCTGAACAATTATTGATAAAATTATATTACTATAAAATGTGGAGGATTCTGTCATGAATAGCTTGAGTTTGCATTTTGCTCGTTAGTTTGAAACAAGGTGCAATAGAGAAGCAATTTCCAAAGAAGAGTTAGAGAACATTAGAAACAATTTTAAATAGCAGCTCAGGATAAAATTATTTTGGAGGTCAAATATCCAATGAGTTCTCATGGTTCAAACTTTCTAGATAACTGTATACATTTGTAGCATGTCTATATAGCATGTCTATGATGCTTATTAAGTAGACATTGACATTTTTCCTTCCTAGTTGTAGCAATAATTAGAGATGCTTCCAATTGCTCCTTTCCCATGGTTTTTATTTCTGAGTGAAAGTAAAAGATTACAAAATGAATGGCATTGTTATTTGTTTCATAAGGGGAGTTATTTCTACTTACAAGAGAGTCAGAGTTATAGTTAATATCATGTGAAAATGAAATAAACATATTCAAAGGTCAAACTGGTAATTCTTAGATTCACTTATGATAATATTTTGCAGTAATTTGGCAGAAATTCAATGAATAGAAATAGATTTATAAAAAGAACTCCCTAATACTACAGCATAGTTAATATTCATTATGACTACTCTGATAAACCAATTTTTAATAATTCATCATTCTGATATGTATAATTTTTTGTTGCTTAGTCTCTAAGCCATGTCTGACTGTAAGCTGATGTCCGGCCATTGTTACCCCATGGACAGTAGCCCACCAGGCTCCTCTGTCCGTGGGATTTCCCAGGCATGAATACTAGATTGGGTTGCCATTTCCTTCTCCGGGGATCTTCCCAACCCAGGGATCAAACCCACATCTCCTGCTTTGGCAGATGGAGTCTTTACCACTGAGCTATCAGGGAAGCCCCAACCTAATACCTGCTTTACCATCAAATAAGCCTTTACTCCTCTGTCTACATTTGTATCTCCCTTTCTCCTTCATCTGTGATTCTTTTCCTTCTCTGGTATATTTTTTATTTAGTCATACTTTAGAGTAAAATTATTTGAAAATGCTATGCTTATTCCCTTTCAAGAGTTCCCAAAAGAACAATCAAATTGAAACTCTCATTTTCCAATAATTTAAAAAATCTATATTAAAATCTAGTAAATTATCTGTGTTCTCTCCAGCCAGGTCTTATGAAGGTGAATTTGGGCTGTCTCCGATAGCTCAGTTGGTAAAGAATCTGCCTGCAATGCAGGAGACCCTGGTTCGATTCCTGGGTTGGGAAGATCTGCTGGAGAAGGGAAAGGCTACCCACTCCAGTATTGTTGGGGTTCCCTTGTGGCTCAGCTGGTAAGGAATCTGCCTGCAATGAGGGAGACCTGAGTTTGATCCCTAGGTTGGGAAGATTGCCCCAGAGAAGGGAAAGGCTACCCACTCCAGTATTCTGGCCTGGAGAATTATGTGAACTGTATATAGTCCATGGGGTTGCAAAGAGTCAGACACGACTTTCACTTCACTTAAGAGTTTGCCTAAGAGCTTGTGTGATGGTACAGAAGTGGAATGCACTGCCATCCTTAGTAGTAATCGTTCTTGTCAGAAACTGAACAAGCATCTGTGGTTGCCAGTGGCTTCCATTGATCTTTGGTAGTCATACCTTTGTGTAGTCCTGTTCCAAATTTTAGTCATTATTTGTGACAGATAGGACCTGACAGAAGTAATATTTTGTCACTTCCAAGATTAGGTTGTAAAAACCACTGCATTGTCTATTGTGGTCAGTCGTTCTTGCTTTCTTGGATCAGTGACTCTGAGAGAAGCTGGCAGCCATGTTGTCAGCAGCTCTGTGAACGGATGTGTGTGCTGAGCAACATTTGTAGTCGACAGACTGAAACCTTCCACCAGCAGCCTCCGGAGTGAGCTTAGAAGCAGGTCTTCCTGCCCCAGTCTAGCCTTCAGATGATGACATCCTGAGCTGATAGCTTAACTGGAACCCCATGAGAGATCCTGAGCTAAGCCGCCACCACATTCTTGAATCTCAGAAACTCTGTACTGTAACAAACCTTGGCCGTTTTAGGCTGCTGAGTTTTGAACTTATTTGTTCTGTAGCTTTCAATAAATAACAAACCATCTGATAGAAATATTTCCTTCGGGTGCAGAATTGGATTTTACGGTTGCCGACATATCGTTGTAGTAGTGGTTTTTTAAAAAAATGTAAGTGGGGAGAAGTTCCTCATTACACATGATAAGCAGACAATTGTAACGATAGGATTTAGCTGAAGTAATTACATGGGTAATAAAATGTTTCTGAAAGGGAAAGATAAATACCGAGAAATCTTTATGGTTTCCTACTGATAACCTATTCATCTCTGCTACAAATTAGAAATTCCAAAGATTAGGAGAGCTAGTATGCAGACAGCCTCACATTAATCATAGTGTTCAGACAGCTTTTGTCTGAAAAAATTAGATATTTGTCTGAAATATATTTTGTCTGATATATATTATTAATATGTATTTACCTTACATTACAGTGATAAGAACAAATATTGATCTCCTAACTATCTTGCTAGGATCTTTGTATTTGTTTAAACCTGTTGTCATAAAAATATCCCATATCAATATATAAACATAAGAAAAATTCAAACAAAAGGGGAAAAAAATGGAGAATAGATGCAACAGAGTAAGTTCAACTAATTTATATAGTGTGTGAAGGAGCACATTAGCCTGACATAAGGCTGACATAAATCTCTGATATCAGACTTACCTAGGAAGTCAGATTTATATAAAGTTTACTCTCAGATTTTTTGTTTGTATTACCTAATAAATGACTAAAGGTTGTACATATAGCCCACAAGTTGATGTCAGAAATCTTCAAGTAAGAATATCCCAAAGCCCTTTTTTTTTTTGCATGGAAGGCAGTTGGTCCTCAATGGCTGCTGTTGGAATACATAGATAAGTGTAATCTTCTGAAATTCCCTTACAGATGTTTAGTTTGGTTTTAACTTTCTCCCTGCCTGGATCTCTGGAGGGATGAGAAAGCAATTGAAATAATTACCTTGACTCCCTTCTTCTTCTAGCCATTTTTTGAAAAAAGGAAAAAACAATGGCACCCCACTCCAGTACTATTGCTTGGAAAATCCCATGGACAGAGGAGCCTGGTGGGCTGCAGTTCATGGGGTCGCTAAGAGTTGGACACGACTGAGCGACTTCACTTTCACTTTTCACTTTCATGCATTGGAGAAGGAAATGGCAACCCACTCCAGTGTTCTTGTCTAGAGAATCCCAGGGACAGGGAAGCCTGGTGGGCTGCTGTCTATGGGGTCGCACAGAGTTGGACACGACTGAAGTGACTTAGCATAGCATAACATAGTTGCTTTACGATGTTGTGTTCATTTCTGTTGTATAGCAAATTCAACCAGCTCTATGTGTTCTTCTCTTTTTTGGATTTTCTTCGTATTTAGGTCACCACAGAGCACTGAGTAGGTGCTATACAGTGGATTCTTGTTAGTTATCTGTTTCATATATCAGATCAGATCAGTCGCTCAGTCGTGTCCGACTCTTTGCAACCCCATGAACTGCAGCACGCCAGGCCTCCCTATCCATCACCAGCTCTCGGAGGTCACCCAGACTCACATTCATCGAGTCAGTGATGCAATCCAGCCATCTCATCCTCTGTCGTCCCCTTCTCCTCCTGCCCTCAATCCCTCCCAGCATCAGAGTCTTCTCCAATGAGTCAACTCTTCGCATGAGGTGGCCAAAATACTGGAGTTTCAGCTTTAGCATCATTCCTTCCAAAGAAATCCCAGGGCTGATCTCCTTCAGAATGGACCGGTTGGATCTCCTTGCAGTCCAAGGGACTCTCAAGAGTCTTCTCCAACACCACAGTTCAAAAGCATCAATTCTTTGGCGCTCAGCCTTCTTCACAGTCCAGCTCTCACATCCATACATGACCACAGGAAAGACCATAGCCTTGACTAGGCGAACCTTTGTTGGCAAAGTGATGTCTCTGCTTTTGAATATGCTATCTAGGTTGGCCATAACCTTCCTTCCAAGGAGTAAGCGTCTTCATATATAGTTATATATATATATATATATATATATATATATATATATATGTCAGTGCCAGTCTCCTAATTTATCCCCTTGACTTGGGAGGATAAATCTGGATATTGTCCATACGGTTGTTCTCTATGCCTGTCTGTCTTCCTGCAGATAGGTTCATGTGTACCATTTTTCTAGATTCCACATATATGTGTTAATATACAGTGTTGTTGTTTTTTTTTTTTTTTCCTTTTTCTGATTTGTTTCATTCTGTATGACAGTTTCTAGGTCCTTTTCAATGGGCATGCCCATGAGCAGTGAAATAGGGTTAAAGTGAGCAGACCAAAAGGAAGCCTGAACAGGTCTATTCTGATCATTTAACTAGTCAGACACACACAGTTCCCTAGGAGTCCTCCGGTCCTTAAGGTGAGCATTTCTATGCTCATTGCCACTGTATGGATTTTCTGTGCTCCTGACGCAGAAAATGGATGGATATCATGGTTTTCTCGACCATCCAAGCAAGCAGTTAATGAAACCTCTGGATGCTTTATCTGTGGCAAACACAAATTCCCCTTCTTTCTTAAATCGAGGGCTGTTTGTTCAAACAGTTAGGTGGAATGAAGAGGTACTTACCCACAGAAGTACTGGGAGTTTGTGCTGTGTTAGAGTCAGTGTCATTTATTTTAGAAAATCAGCTAAAAAAAAAAACTAGCTCTCTGGTCAAAATAATCTCTCATGTATTCTACAAATTTCACATTCTATTAAATCATTGAGATTAGTAATCATATTGTAGGAAGCAAAATATCATGAGAGAGTTCCTCATACAGAACAATTCAGTGTTAATTGCATTAATCTGCTAAAGACTTACCCAAAAATCTATCATTCTTTGAGAAGGGAGGGTTTTAACTGATGCCCAGGAGAGAGGAGGAGGAATCTGAGTTCTAGGTAGGTGTTTATTGCACAGCCAGAGAAACATTAGGAAGCAATGAAAAACACACAAGGAAATTCACAGGTGAGAGTGGAAGTTTCCATAGATAAACTCTGCCTTCTCCATAGTTTTGCCTCGGGCCGTGGTAGCAGTTGGTGTACCTGGAGAAATCCCCACCATCTGCTGTCGTCCCCTGTTTCCAGTTTGCCTCTGTAGGAGGTAAGCTTCCAGAAGCAATTGGAAAGGCTCACCATCTTAGGTTCTATTCCTTCATCTCAGAGTCCCCAAGGACTAGCCTGGTTCATCTAGCTGTACCAGAATCACTTGCATTTCCTTGTGTATTTTGATCCTTCACTGTGACAAGTTGAAGAAAAAAAAATCGAGTGAGATTAAGGAATAGTATCAGAATTTGGTCCAAGGCAGGGATGCTGAGAAGCTGGGTGGCAGGAAGCCTGGGCAGATGTCCAGACTGGGGAGAAGCAGGGGTGAAGTGAAGGGGAATGCAGAGTTGAAGAGTAGATGTAGGTGGAGAATGAATCTGATGAACCAGTTATGGATACAAGGGTATAATTTATCCCTTGCCCTACCCCCTTGGAACCTTAAGTTTGTTTTCTGTATCTCTGAGTCTCTTTCTGTTTTGGAAATAAGATCATTTGTATAATTTTTTGGATTCCACATATAAGTGACACTGTATAAAGCCTGTCTTTCTCTGTCTGAGTTCATTTAGTATAATAATGTCTAGGTCCATCCATATTGCTACAAATGGTATTATCTCATTCTTTTTATATGTCTGAGTAATATTCCATTGCCTATAAATACCATATCCTCTATATTTTTATCTGTAGATGGACATTTAGATTGCTTCCATGTCTTGGCTATTGTAAATAGTGCTGCAGTGAATATAACATTTAACTTTGTGTTGATAACTGTGGATCCACCTAGTATGAAAATAAGTCCTGGTACAATCATGACAGCTCATATTTGTGAATCCTTATCATGTGTCAACATGGTTCTTAGTGCTTTACAGGACTTATCTCATTCAGTGCTTCTCAAACATCTGTTAGGTAGGTGATATTATGCTCACTTTACAGATCTGAAAACTGGGGCACACTAGAGTTACGTAAGCTGCCCAGAAATACACTGGTAGATCCCTGGTCCCACCCTGGGAGGCTGAACACACAGTACTTGCTTATTACCATTCTGCCCAGCTGCCCACAAATTTCCCACATTCTGCTGCATACCTGAGGGTTTTGAATCTGTTCCCTTTCTTGTCAGGACACTGAGTCAGTAGTTCATTTGAACAATAGCCAGTTTTATTTCTATTTCACTGCATGTCATTAAATGCTAACAGCTATTCAATTTAGTGTCACTTGGTATAAAATGCATTCACTCCTTTTCTTTATTCTTAAATGTGACAACTGGTGATAATGCAGGAGTATATTTAAGTGCTCGGTATTTTCTGATGATCGAACTTAGACAAACATGCAACTACCTGTTTGCATGCATGCATGCACAGAAATTGCACAGGAAATGCTGTTACTTCATTAGTTAAGGAAATCAGAAGTGCTGAATACTAGCTCACATTTTAGCAGTTTGTTTTCTGGCTGTATTCTGACACCCTGCAGCAAAATCTTTGTTTGAGTTTTTATATTTTAGCTTTAACTAAATGTAGAACTACATGGCTATTGTTCTTATTGAAAGATCTAAATGGATATAGAATCTTCCTATTAGAAGGGACCTTAGAAGGTACCTAAAGTAATGTACTTAGAAAAGTACTTTCTAAGGTCACACTCCAGTATTCTTGGGCTTCCCTGGTGGCCCAGCTGGTAAAGAATCCACCTGCGATGTGAGAGACCTGGGTTCTATCCTTGGGTTGGGAAAATCCCCTGGAGAAGGGAACAGCTACCCACTCTAGTATTCTGGCCTGGAGAATTCCATGGACTGTATAACCCATCGGGTTGCAAAGAGTCAAACACAACTGAGTGGCTTTGGTCTTCCTTGGTGGCTCTGATAGTAAAGAATCTGGCTTCAATGCAGGAGACCTGAGTTTGATTCCTGGGTCAGGAAGATCCCTGGAGGAGGAAATGACAACCCACTCCAGATTCTTGCCTGGAGAATCCTATGGACAGAGGGGCCTGGTGGGCTACAATCCATGGGGTCGCAAAGAGTCAGACACGACTGAGCAACTAACACACAATGCTCTTATACAGTCTTCCAATTAGGAAATAATTTTTATATAGTATTCCTGGCACTTTGAATGGTGGTGGACAAACTTCTTCACTAGGTGTTCTGTTCCATTTTCAAGCAAATCTAGTTATTTAAAGTTATTCCATTATTGCTATGAGTTTCTACTCATGTTTTCTTTGTCTCTGGTATTAGCCAATGTAGCCACTGCCTCACTGCTTGGCCCTTAATATGTTCTGCAATATATTCTGATGGTTGATGAAAGCTCATTCACATTTTACCACAGTGACTATTCAGCTCAATCCAGCTAATGGCTGTTCACAGCGACTAGAAGTTAGATTGAGTCTCTGCTTTCCAGTTTTGGGGCTTAAGAGACAGAATTATACAGGGATCATTGTAATTAAAGTAAATCTCCTACATACAAACGAGTTCCATTCCAAGAGCATGTTTGTAAATCCAGTTTGTTCATAATTCCAACGAAGTTAGCCTAGGTCCCCAATTAACACAGTAAGCTATATAGTACTGTATTGTAATAGGTTTAAAATACTTTTCACATAAATAATCTATAACAAACAAACTGCACCAAATTTTGTCTCCTGACAGAATCAGGGTACCAAGAGATAGTGTCTTTCCTTTCTACTCTCGTTCCATGAACATCCTCTGTCTATGCTACCTTTTTGATAAGTCATGCCATACTGTTAATGCATTTGAGTGGATAGCCAATTAAAATGTTCGGTCTTTCTCAGATGGCCTATTTTTGGCCAAGGCTTTCCAATCCTTTCTTAATATTGTTTTATTTTGATTAATCTCTGTGCATTTCTTGATGATATTAGGTTTCACCTAGTTCACCATGCCTCATCTTGACTTCTTGATGAAATCATCAGAATTCAGAGTTCGTCTCTGATAAAATCTCAGATTTAGCTTTTGCTATTTACCTATCTGATGATAGATATTGCATCTTGGGGCAAAGCAGCACAGATCTGTTTGCTTCTGAGAATTTGATGCTTTGTAAAAGAAATGAGAATTCGCACTCCTCTCCCCCATATAAAATATATATCTAATATTTATCTCAAAATATGACTATTATATAACAAAAGCAACTTAACATATCAAACATTCATTTTTATTTAATATGTCAGCGCATAACAAAATGAACTGGAACACATGTCCCTAAAGAAAGTGATGTCAATTTGTTTTATTCTCTAGTTCAGACAAAGGTAAAGGCATTAAATATTTAATGACAAAATAAATACTCCTTTTTTTCCCAACTTATATGATCCTGAAATTATACATTCTGTTTCCTTGGTTTAAGATCATGTCTTTGTTATTATGAGGACAAGAACTCCTTTGAAGATGAAAACAATTTTACATAATAACAAGGAAAGAAAGTGAAAGTTGCTCAGTCATGGCTGACATTTTGCAACCCAGTGGACTATACAGTCCATGGAATTCTCCAGGCCAATTCTCACATCCATACATGACTACTGCAAAAACCATAGCTTTGAGTATATTGATCTTTGTCAGAAAAGTGAGCAATTGCTTAATAAGGAAATAGAAAATGAAGTTGCCAATAAATACTTTTTAAAATAATTCCTTTCATGTTGAGAATCACATTAATTCCTAAGGGTTTACTCTTTGCTGGGTTAGTTTATATTTTGGAATATAGGAAGTCAGTGAGTAGCATAAAATCAGAAAATTCTGAAAGTAAAATTAATCAAGGAAGAGAAATGGAGCTTTGGGTCTTAAATCAGAGTTGGACCATAAAGAAGGCCGAGGAGCACTGAAGAATTGATGCTTTCAAACTGTAGTACTGGAGAAGACTCTTGAGAGTCCCTTGGACAGCAAGGAGATCAAAACAGTCAATCCTAAAGGAAATCAACACTGAATATTCACTGAAAGGACTGATGCTGAAGCTGCAATACTTTGACTACCTGATGCGAAGAACCGTCTCATTGGAAAAGACCCTGATGCTGGGAAAGATTGAAGGCAAAAGGAGAAAGCAGTGGCAGAGGATGAGATGGTTGGATGGCATCACCGATAGATACAATGGACATGAATCTGAGCAAACTGCGGGAGATGGTGAAGGACATGGGGGCCTGGTGTGTTGAACACACCTGGTGTTCTGGAGTCGCAAAGAGTTGAATAAGGCTTAGTGACTGAACAACAATAACAATAAATATTCTGGGAGACAGTTTATTGAGAGAAGTAAATTATTGCTACCTTTCTTTAATAATTATGGCTTTATTATTTTTTATTGCATTTTTTGTACCCTGCAGCCTGCAAGATCTTAGTTCTCCAAACAAGAATAGGACCCATGCCTTCTGCAGAGGAAGCATGGGAGTCCACGGGACTGTCAGAGAATTCCAATTATGCTTTTAAAACAATGTTTTGTTCAGAATTCTAAAATAACACAATTTCCACATTAAATCCTAGGTGTTTAGCCAGATACTGCTAAGTCACATGGTATGTACATTAGTGCACATTATAAATGCTGAATTGTAGATGTAACAACCTGGTAAGTTGGCATCGGGCTATCTTTTCCCTTCGGACCTATAGGACTTCAGCTGAGTGTCCTCCTCCTGCAGCCCCTAAATCAGATAGTGGTCCATCTGGCCGTGTTGATGCTTTAGGCATTGTTTATACCATGTGGACATTTGTTTACCACTTCTCTCATCTCATTGTTATGGATCACCACACCTTTCTGCTTACCCTGACTGTTCAGTATCCTGTACTTCCAAGGTTCTCAAAGTGTAAATGTAAGTCATCTCTTTACTCTGCACAGTTCTTCTCCCCTTAAAGGAGAATAAATACATCACTATTACACAGTCCCTCGAAAGCACCAATTCTTCGGCACTCAGCCTCCTTTATGATCCAGCTCTCACATCCTTACATGACTACTGGAGAAACCAGAGATTTGACTTAAACAGACCTTTGTCGGCAAAGTGATGTCTCTGTTTTTTTAGTACGCTGTCTAGTTTTGTCATAGCTTTTCTTCCAAGAAGTGTCTTTTAATTGCTGCTTTCAAATTATGGTGCTGGAGAAGACTTTTTGAGAGTCCGTTGGACAGCAAGGAGATCAAAACAGTCAATCCTAAAGGAAATCAACACTGAATATTCACTGAAAGGACTGATGCCAAAGCTCCAATACTTTGACCATCTGATGTGAAGAACTGACTCACTGGAAAAGACCCTGATGCTAGGAAAGATTGAAGGCAGGAGGAGAAGGGGGCGACAGAGGATGAGATGGTTGGATAACATCACTGACTCAATGGACATGAGTTTGAGCAAGCTCTGGGAGACAGTGGAGGACAGGGAAACCTGATGTGCTGCAGTCCATGGGGTCATGAAGAGTCAGACACAACTTAGCGACTGAACAACCACGATACAGTCCCTGCTGCTGCTGCTAAGTCACTTCAGTCGTGTCCAACTCTGTGTGACCCCATAGACTGCAGCCCACCAGGCTCCCCTGTCCCTGGGATTCTCCAGGCAAGAACACTGGAGTGAGTTGCCATTTCCTTCTCCAATGCATGAAAGTGAAAAGTGAAAGTGAAGTTGCTCAGTCGTATCCGACTCTGAGCGACCCCATGGACTGCAGCCCACCAGGCCCCTCTGTCCATGGGATTTTCCAGGCAAGAGTACCAGAGTGGGGTGCCACTGCCTTCTCTGCAATACAGTCCCTAGTAGTGTCTTATTTTTGCTCCTTCACTTGGTCAGAACCAATGCCACAGCCTCATGTGGGAGCTCTGACATTTGTTCTGTGCTGGGGAAAGGACCCAGACATGGGCTCTTACTCTTTCTTCCCAGCCATCTTTATCCTTTCTCTTCATCATGGCACTTTTCCCTTGTATTCTTGTGCTATCAAGAAGGCCTTGCATTCAAGACCAGCAGTAGTCCAGTTGTATTCATAGCTCTTTCTGCTTTTCAAGGAGGATACATTTTCAGTGATTTATATAATTTCAGTACTTCAAGTTCTCTCAAGAGAGATTGTTAATACAATCCAACATACTTTTTCAAAGCTTTAACATAAAAGACATATAACTGTAAAATGTAAACCTTGACAGTCGTGATGTGTACGCCTCACACTCACTCACTCACTCACACTCTTCCCTTAAGATTTACAAGCTGAACAAGTCAGAGGAAATTTTAGCAAAACATACTGAAGTGAAATGAATTCTTTTGAAGTAGCAGAACTTGTGTACAAAAGTATGATTTTTATTTGCTAGGATTGTGTTTGAGGAGGTGTTGCCACAGGGCTGGCCAGAGGGCAGAGCACCCAACGCTTTGCTTGAGTAATGTGGGGAGTCAGGAGTTCAGCTTGCATTAGCGTCTGCACACTTGAACGTTGCCCTGAGTTGTCAGCGTTCCGTGCTTTCCTGCAGTCCGTGTTCCTGCATGTGAACATAAGGTGAGTGATTGGGTGGCGCAGTAGAATCTAATCTTTCATTCTTCTGCCAAAGAAACCAAGTTAGAATGCTTGATCTTGAGTTTCCTTAGGATTTGTTGAAAATCTCTAGATAAAATGTTTACAGAATTTGACCTTAAACATCATGGTCTTTGTATTTTCTTTGGCAACAAAAATTGTTTATATTTAGTTTATTTGGGGAAAAGCTGAATTTGTATCACCTCAACTGAGATTTAAGGAGTAACATCTCTCGGCCTTGGTTTTTAAATCTGGGGTATATGGAAATGATGTATATAAAATGGCCCAGACTCCAGGGCTGGTCTAACAGTGTTAGAAGGATGCTGAGTTTTGGTGGTGATGCTGTTCTTTTCATTCTCAAATCGCAGAACAATGGTCACTAATGAGTTTGCTTAGAAAAAGGAAAAAAATATATACTTAATATCTGCATACTATTAAACTCAGTCATGACCCATCCAAGACCCCACTCTTACCTCTAGTCAACTTTTCTGCATTTGGAAGCACATCCAGGGTCTAAAATAAGGCTTATTGTCAATCACATTGTTTATTTGGCAGAAGACTGATACTACATTCTGAGGTCAATAAGCAAGAAATCAATAAAATTTTAGCATACTTTTACATAATGCGCACATCCTGGCCTGTTGCTATTTATGGAAATTGGAAACAGTTGAAGTTAAAAGCATTTATATATAATATAAGGAAAGTCAGTTTGAAAGAAAGTCAAAGCCAAGGGTGAGAAAAAATAATTTCTTTGGTGAGATGATGGAGAAGCAAACTTTTCTTTTAATAAAGGGATGAGTTAAAAACTGCAGAAATCTGCATCTTAGATCTCAGTGAAAACAGGTTTTCGTGTTCCTTTGTCATTTCCCTGGTTTCTACCTATGCTTCCAAACAAGTTCAATAAACTGTGGCAGAGGTCAGTCCTAAGGGATAGATAAACCTGAATGTGTACTGTATTCCATAATATATTCAGTCTCAATCCCTGTGCTGGGCTTTCTGTCTGGAACAAATTCCTGCCTTTATTTCCCACTCTGTCCCAGCACCTCTCCTCTGCTTTGTCCAGCTTGGTTAGATTTCCTCACTGGTCGGTCCTGCTAATTTGGGGCCTTTATTTATTATGGTTTCTTCCTTTCCACCTTTTAAAGGCTCTGCCTGTCTCCGTAGAGTTTGTTCTATTGAACTGCATTCTATTCCTGAAAGTGTAGCTCCTCATGGCAGACTGTCATGATTCATGCTTTTGTATGTTAACATCTTCCTGTGAGAGAGCTACTTCAGGTCACGTCTTCTTCATTTGTGTTTCTGCAGCTGTCAGTGGATCAACATTCCATGATTCTAGGTGTTTCTGTGAGAATTAGGAAATAGTCAGATGGGAAAAATTGTTTTTAACTTCAACTGTTACCCAATTTCCATAAGCTGGAGCAGGCCAAGGTGTGTATGTTGATGTAAAAATGTGCTAAAATTTTAATGATTTCTTGCTTTTGACCTCAGAATGTGATATCATTGTGTGTCTTCTGCAAAATATAAGCAATGAGATTGACAAGCATTATTTTAGATGCTGAATGTGCTCCCAAAACACAGGACAAGTTGACTAAAGGTCATGATTTAGTCTAGTAATACGTCGATATTAGATCTGACTCGATTACCAGCTGTTGAGTATCTCAGAATTAACATCTTGAGCTGTCAATTTTCTGTTCATAAGCTTGGTGATCATAGGCATGGTGTTTACTGAGAAATGGAGTACTTCCTGCCATGTCAATAAGCAAGGATGTCACAGTCATCAGGGATTCCAGCTCCGCTGGGCACTCAGAAAGGGTAACAGTACCTATGATCAGGCTGCAGCCACTCCCTAAGGTGAGCAGTGAGGGACTTGAAAAACTCAGGATACTGACCCTAGATAGCCGAGATGCATATGAAAGGAATGATTTCATTGAGCCCAGACTCTTGCATCTTTCCATACATAGAGAAGCACTAAATTCCTTGAGATATCTGGTCTACTTTAATTCACAAAAACACTTTTGATGTTCAGACTACCTGCCCTTGGTTGCAAACTTCTAAATAAGTCCTCCCTGCTTCTCCTGGGAGCAGTTCTCTCTGGGTTACTTGAGATGCTATTTCCTGGGCTTGAAGCCCTAAAAATTTCTACTGAATAAAACACTCACCTTTAGGTTGTGACTATTTTTTGAGCTGACATTACCTTCTCTGGTTATGAATGTCTAAAACTCCAAGACAGTTTGTACCAGTTTATCCATCTCTGATCAACCTTGCAGCTCCAAAGTTTGGTTTTTTATTTAATTGTTGATAACTGCAATCATCAATAGAAGTAACTTTTTGTGCAAAATAGAGTACCTGTGGATCATGACACTTAGAAGAATCATTTCTAGGAATTAGGATGCCAAATTTAGGTCTTGAAAAGAAGGAATCTCTTGGGTATCATTTGCCGCAGATGAGTCTTCCCTCTCTCTGGTCAGCTGTCTCCTTAACATAGCACAACATGGACACAATATATTTGTGCTGATATTCAAAGCTGTTGTGGATCAAGAGGGGAGAAAGAAGGGGAGGAAGGATGAAATGTGAGATGTCACCTGTGCAGTGTCACTAATTTCTGTCTGACTCTTTGTGACCCCGTGGACTTTAGCCCTTCGGGCTCCTCTGTCCATGGAATTCTCCAGTCAAGAATACTGGAGTGGGTTGCCATGCCCTCCTCCAAGGGATCTTCCTAACTTAGGGATCAAACCCGCATCTCTTAGGTCTCTTGCATTGGCAGGTGGGTTCTTTACCACTAGTGCCACAGAGTCTTATTTTTGTCTTCTCTGAAGCATGTAAATGTTAGAGAAATGATGGAAACAGGAAGGGACTGATCCAAAAGTGGTCAGTTCAGTTCAGTCGGGCTCAGTCGTGTCTGACTCTTGGCGACCCCATGAATCGCAGCACACCAGGCCTCCCTGTCCATCACCATCTCCCGGAGTTCACCCAGACTCACGTCCATCGAGTCAGTGATGCCATCCAGCCATCTCATCTTCTGTCATCCCCTTCTCGTCCTGCCCCCAATCCCTCCCAACATCAGAGTCTATTCCAATGAGTCAACTCTTCACATGAGGTGGCCAAAGTACTGGAGTTTCGGCTTTAGCATCATTCCCTCCAAAGAAATCCCAGGGCTGATCTCCTTCAGAATGGACTGGTTGAATCTCCTTGCAGTCCAAGGGACTCTCAAGAGTCTTCTCCAACACCACAGTTCAGAAGCATCAATTCTTCGGTGCTGAGCCTTCTTCACAGTCCAGCTCTCACATCCATACATGACCACAGGAAAAACTATAGCCTTGACTAGGCGAACCTTTGTTGGCAAAGTAATGTCTCTGCTTTTGAATATGCTATCTAGGTTGGTCATAACTTTCCTTCCAAGGAGTAAGCGTCTTTTAATTTCATGGCTGCAGTCACCATCTGCAGTGATTTTGGAGCCCAGAAAAATAAAGTCTGACACTGTTTCCATTGTTTCCCCATCTATTTCCCATGATGAAGTGATGGGACCAGATGCTATGATCTTCGTTTTCTGAATGTTGAGCTTTAAGCCAACTTTTTCACTCTCCACTTTCACTTTCATAGTGTCAAACCTGAGAATAAAAGAAGGTAGAAACACTTATATGTGAAATCGAAAAGGATTCTACAAATGAAGTTATTTATAAAACAGAAAAAGACCCACAGACATAGAAAACTAACTTGGGGTTACCAAAGGGGAATGATCAGATCAGATCAGTCGCTCAGTCGTATCCAACTCTTTGCGACCCCATGAACCGCAGCACGCCAGGCCTCCCTGTCCATCACCAGCTCCCGGAGGTCACCCAGACCCATACCCATCGAGTCAGTGATGCCATCCAGCCATCTCATCCTCTGTCGTCCCCTTCTCCTCCTGCCCTCAATCCCTCCCAGCATCAGAGTCTTCTCCAATGAGTCAACTCTTTGCATGAGGTGGCCAAAATACTGGAGTTTCAGCTTTAGCATCATTCCTTCTAAAGAAATTCCAGGATTGATCTTCTTCAGAATGGACTGGTTGGATCTCCTTGCAGTCCAAGGGACTCTCAAGAGTCTTCTCCAACACCACAGTTCAAAAGCATCAATTCTTCGGCGCTCAGCCTTCTTCACAGTCCAGCTCTCACATCCATACATGACCACAGGAAAGACCATAGCCTTGACTAGGCGAACCTTTGTTGGTAAAGCAATGTCTCTGCTTTTGAATATGCTATCTAGGTTGGTCATAACTTTCCTTCCAAGGAGCAAGCGTCTTTTAATTCCATGGCTGCAGTCACCATCTGCAGTGATTTTGGAGCCCAGAAAAATAAAGTCTGACACTGTTTCCACTGTTTCCCCATCTATTTCCCATGCAGTGATGGGACCAGATGCCATGATCTTCGTTTTCTGAATGTTGAGCTTTAAGCCAACCTTTTCACTCTCCACTTTCACTTTCATCAAGAGGCTTTTTAGCCCCTCTTCACTTTCTGCCATAAGAGTCGTGTCATCTGCATACCTGAGGTTATTGATATTTCTTCCAGCAATCTTGATTCCAACTTGTGTTTCTTCCAGTCCAGCATTTCTCATGATGTACTCTGCATATAAGTTAAATAAACATGGTGACAATATGCAGCCTTGACGTACTCCTTTTCCTATTTGGAACCAGTCTGTTGATCCATGACCAGTTCTAACTGTTGCTTCCTGACCTGCATACAGATTTCTTAAGAGGCAGATCAGGTGGTCTGGTATTCCCATCTCCTTCAGAATTTTCCATAGTTTATTGTGATCTACACAGTCAAAGGCTTTGGCATAGTCAATAAAGCAGAAATAGATGTTTTTCTGGAACTCCCTTGCTTTTTCCATGATCCAGCGGATGTTGGCAATTTGATCTCTGGTTCCTCTGCCTTTTCTAAAACCAGCTTGAACATCAGGAAGTTCACGGTTCACATATTGCTTAAGCCTGGCTTGGAGAATTTTGAGCATTACTTTACTAGCGTGTGAGATGAGTGCAATTGTGCGGTAGTTTGAGCATTCTTTGGCATTGCCTTTCTTTGGGATTGGGATGAAAACTGACCTTTTCCAATCTTGTGGCCACTGCTGAGTTTTCCAAATTTGCTGGCATATTGAGTGCAGCACTTTCACAGCATCATCTTTCAGGACTTGGAATAGCTCCACTGGAATTCCATCACCTCCACTAGCTTTGTTCGTAGTGATGCTTTCTAAGGCCCATTTGACTTCACATTCCAAGATGTCTGGCTCTAGGTCAGTGATCACATCATCATGATTATCTGGGTCTTGAAACTCTTTTTTGTACAGTTCTTCTGGGTATTCCTGCCACCTCTTCTTAATGTCTTCTGCTTCTGTTAGGTCCACACCATCTCTGTCCTTTATCGTGCCCATCTTTGCATGAAATGTTCCTTTGGTATCTCTGATTTTCTTGAAGAGATCCCTAGTCTTTCCCATTCTGTTGTTTTCCTCTATTTCTTTGCATTGATCACTGAAGAAGGGGAATGAGGGGAGGAATAAATTAGGAGTCTGGGATTAACATATATACACTATTACATATGGATCTCCCAGGTGGTGCTAGTGGTAAAGAACCTGCTTGCCAATGCAGGAGGTGGGATGGTCCCCTGGAGAAGGGCATGGCAACCCACTCCAGTATTCTTGCTGAGAGAATCCCATGGACAGAAGAGCCTGGCTGGCTACAGTCCATAAGATGGCAAAGAGTCGCACATGACTGAAGCAACTTAGCACCACACACGTTGCTCTATGTAAAACAGATAACCAACAAGGGCCCACTGTATAGCACAGGGAACTATATCAATATCTTGTAATAACTTATAATGGAAAAGACTCTGAAAAAGAATACATTTATTTATGTGTGTATATAACTGAATCAGTTTGCTACATGCTGAAACTAACACAATATTGTAAATCAACTACACTTCAATTAAAAAGACCCCAAAATTATTTTTAAAAGGTAGAAATGGTATACTAAGTACAGACATAGAGGAATTACTGACATTTAGTTGAATTTAGTCTTGTCTTCAGCAAGCAGAGATTGGTTAAGTATTTGTGCTTATTCTGCTCCTAAGTTATTAGTATCTAGAACCTAAATGGGGTCACCTTAGAAGCAGAGATAATATCCTTTGATAAGAGGAGTTCTAAGAATTCTCTCTTTTGTCTGCTGTGTTTGAGTGTTTCATATTATTTTCCTTTTCTCACTGAAACCTTTCCTGTGTAACTCATTATAGCATCCTGGAAAAGGTTAGCTAGGATGGATGAATGGAGTTGAATGGCCGTAAAATCCTACCGCATCGATGACTGTATTTCCTAGGATTTTTCTTTTATGAGACTTTACAAGTCAATGAACAGTTCTTTGAAGAGCAAGTGATTGAGTCTATGCTGATTCATAACCATATAAGGTGCTTCCTGCATCAATTGTCTGCCTTTACCCTCTTCTAGGGATTTCAAATGCCAGCACCAGCGCTGGGCTTGTTGATAAAATCTTTAACTGCTCTGGTGCTTTGAGTCTGAAGATCAATCTCCAAGTGTCTTGAAAGCATCCAGCTTTAGAAATTCTCAAAAGTAAGAAAAATGAGACTTTGTTTATGGGGAAAAAAAGGTGGCTTATGATTAGAGGAGCAGCCATTGTAAGTTGTAAAATGGTTTCTGATATTCTCCAGCTCTCCAGCGATAAACATCTGGGACAGTTTTCTCTTGTCTCATCCACAGCGAATTTTTATCTTCAATGGCTGCACTTGAATTCTGCAAAATACTATTTGAATCTGAAGGTAAACCTGACTGCTTTGTTTAGTGTGGAATATTCAGCTTCTCCTTTCTGGGCTGCTGGTTTATAGGAAAAGCGTAAGTGTTTTAAAAGCCCACTGCTGTAAGAGTGAGGAGTGTTCTTTTGTGTTTAACAAAGGAGTCTAGAATACAATGCTTTATGAGAATAATGCTGATTATTTTCTTTTTTCTTTCTGACTCGCTTGCTTGTAAATTATTTTCAGTGGATTCAGTGAAGCTGTGGCCAGCCTCAACTCCAGATCCTTTCCCAGGTCCCCCTATCAGTACTAAAAAAAGGAGTTTTATTTATTTTCATAAGAATATTACCCCCATCCCTAATTGCTCTTATATCACATTCCTATATACTGTGGCCTAAATGCATAGATATGATTTGCACATTCACAGTTTCAGAATGAGACAGTGAATTCTTAGTATTTTTAAACACTAAGCAAATTTTGCAAAGAGAGCGTGGTAAGGCAGGTTTTCTGCAACTTTGCTTACTGAGAAGAGCACAGAGGGTGGAGTTGGGGGCCCCCTCTGATTCCATCTGCTTGACCATGACTGATTCTTCTCCTCCAGAGCCCTATGCTCCCATCTGTAAGGTCAAGTTCTTAGACTAAATGAACTTGACAGACTTTCCAGCTCTAGAAGTTATATAATCCCTTGCCTGGAAAACTTTCCGTAAAAGATAAACAATTTGTAGGATTTATGTCTATGAGGATTTTACAGAGAAAGATAAGCAGCCAACCCATCTCTCTCTTTCTTTCTCTGTGAATGCTTCTAAGTATGGTTTGCTGGAGGCTGGATTCTCTTAGAATCCCCTTTACTTCTGTGTTTCTAGGAGTGTTTAGTGCTCTAACATTCCAGTTTGACTCGGTTTCCTGGGCCATCTTAGACTTTTTTGTTTTGGGGTATTGAATGAATCAAATATGACACCTGAGTCCATTTATGTGGGTATATTCTTCCTAAATCCATACCTTAGGATTTTGTTTTCTCTTTTCAGTATTATCTGCTTTTAAATAAATGACTTAGGCAATTAGACGTTTCTTTAAAAATTCTTCCTTTATAGTCAATTCTACATGGAGACTGTAGGTGACATACTGTCACTACATTCATAGTAGGGAGTCACATGGAACAGGTCTGAAGATTCGGCTTTTCTCCTTGAAGTGACATTTCCCAGTGAAAATCCTGTTTACGAATGATGGTGACAGGCATGAGAAGAGGCAAGATCACTAATTCTAAACACAAAGTTATAAGAACAAATGTTCCTGAGCTGAGAAATTAGCCCCTCAGTAATCTAATTGTCGTAAACAATCCACTTGCCAATGCAGGAGACATGAGACATGGGTTTTGATCCTTGAGTCAGGAAGATCCGCTGGAGGAGGAGGAAATGGCAACCCACTCCAGTATTCTTGCCTGGAGAATTCCGTGGACGGAGGGGCCTGGTGCGCTACAGTCCATTGGGTTGCAAAGAGTCAGACATGACTGAGCACACACACAATCTAATTAAACAGAAACTACATAGCAGTAGCAAAATACGTGTTCACGGTTGTCTTCAAAACTGTTGAGATGAGGACTTTCTCAGGTACAGAGAGTGTGACACCAGAGCTGCTGAGTTTATTTTTTTGTCCCTGTTAACTACTCAGGGAGGTGACAAGTGTGAATGTTGGACCTAATAGCAAACACAAAAGTGAAAGTGTTAGTTGCTCAGTCGTGTCCGATTCTCTGCTATCCCATGGACTTCTCTGTCCATGAAATTCTCCAGATAAGAATACTGGAGTGGTGCTATTCCCTTCTCCAGGGGATCTTCCCAACCCAGAGATCGAACCTGGGTCTCCCACATTGCAGGCCAGTTCTTTACTGTCTGAGCCATCAGAGAAGCCCCAGTAGCAGACATGAGCTCACTGCCAGTTATTATTGCCAAGGTGAATGGGATGATGACTTCTCCTACCTAAATAGTGTCCCTCTCGGATAACAGATAAGACCAGTGCAGTGATGCAGCAGGCGTGATGGACAGGGCTGAGTCCAGCAGGGCCCAGACATCAGATAGGACCTGGACCTAGATTGTACCGCGATGATTTTAGCTTTATGCTCAGAAAGAAAGGAAGCCATTTCCTAGTTTTGAGAAATGTGATTTGACAATTTTTTTTTGAGGTATAATTGACATATAAGATATTCATTTTAGAAATGATTGACTTTTTAAGAGGCTCAGTCTGGCTACTGGGCCAAAAATAGATTGAAAGGGAGAAATGAGGTCTTTTGTAAGCTTGAGAAGTACTGTTAGAACAGACATCTGGGTGAAGATGGCAAGGGGCAGCTTGATGGATGAGCCAGGGGTTCAGGGGAGCTTCCTCCTGATGTTCCCAGCTCTCTTGTTTTTTTTATATATAATCATGGTGGTGTGTCTAACACATCTTCTCTCTACCCCCTTGAATAATTAACCAGATTCAGCAGCTTCGGTAAGATAATGATAGAAAAGGCAGTTAATTAAAGTAGAGAGCCATTTGTGAGGCTGATTTGCTGGGAAATAATGAGAAAGTTTGACTTCAAGAGAAAATAAATCCTTATGCAGTGAAATGTTCACAAGTGTTGTGGACTTGAAGGCATAAATAGCCTTAAGGAACTGAAGATATGGTTAGAGTTCCTGTCTTGTGTTCTTTATTTCACCATGAAGGTCATTGTTAATTGTTTCCTTTGAGTTTTAAAGTCAATATCCATGCTTGCTTCTTAAAGTTTTTTTTTTTTTTTTTTCTCCCTACTAAGCTAATTAATGCCATAATATAGGAACCCCGGGACAGGCTTGTGGAAGTCATAGAACCGGAGCTCCTGTGGGAAGGGCCAGGGAGCCAGGAGGCCATGTCTTACTCTGCCATTTGAGGGTGACTCTGAGCAAAATCACCAAAGTTTTGTTCATCTCTGCATCCCCCAGTGCCATGTTCATACCCATGAGTGTGTGCGTGTGCTAAGTCACTTCAGTGGTGTCCGACTCTTTGAGACTCCATGGACTATAGCCCACCACACTCCTTGGTCCGTGGGATTCTCCTAGGCAAGAATAGTGGAGTGGGTTGCCATGCCCTCCCTCCTCCAGGGGCTTTTCCTGACATGAGGATCGAACCTGAGTCTCTTACATCTCCTGCATCGGCGGAATTAAAATAACTTTGCTATGTCTGTCACTGGCCTATTGAACTTGAGATCTCAGTATATATCGCGTTCTTAGAAGATAGAGATGTAATTATATAGCAGAAGCAGAATGAAAACTTGGGTTCCATTCCTATCTCTCTCTTTTAGTGACTTTGAAAATGGCATTCAGTCCTCTTGACCACAGTATCTTTATCTGTCAAATCTTTGCTGTGAAACACATACAGGATAACATTTATTGCTTTTTAAATTTTTTTTTTCAATTGGAGGATAATTGCTTTACAATGTTATGTTAGTTTCTGCTGTGCAATAGCATGAATCAGCTATATGTATCCATATACCCACTCCCTCTTAAAACTCTCTCCCACCACCCCCATCCCAGACCCTAGGTTGTCACAGAGCACCAAGCTGAGCTCCCAGCTATACAGCAGCTTCCTGCTAGCTAGCTATTTTACCCGGGGTGGTGTATTAATATATATGTCAGTGCCGCTTTCTCAGTTCAGCCCACCTTCTCCTTCCCTTGCTGTGTCTACAACTCTGTTCTCTATGTCTGTGTCTCTATTCTTGCCCTACAAATAGATTCATCAGTACCATTTTTTCTAGATTCCATATGTATGGGTTAATGTATGATATTTTGTTTTTCTCTTTCTAACTTCAGTCTGTATTATAGGTTCTAGGTTCATCTACTTCACTAGAACTGACTCAGCTTCATTCCCTTTTATGGCTGAGTGATATACCTTTGTGTATATGTACCAGTGTATATATTCCATTATGTATATGTACCACAACTTCTTTACCCATTCATCTGTCAATAATCATCTAGGTTAACATTTCTAAGGACGTTTTGGAATTTTATTTTATTTTGCAGTAATATGGTGTAGCGACTTCACTTTCACTTTTCACTTTCATGCACTGGAGAAGGAAATGGCAACCCACTCCAGTGCTCTTGCCTGGAGAATCCCAGGGACAGGGGAGCCTGGTGGGCTGCCGTCTATGGGGTCGCACAGAGTCCGACATGACTGAAGCGACTTAGCAGCAGCAGCAGCAATATGGTGTAGAAATGAAGCAGCACACTGTAGTTGTTGAAACCATGAAAGCTGAGGTTGAACCATGTGCGTTCAAATTTTGGTTCTGTTCCTTATTAGCCGGTGAATTCGGCCAAGTTTTTTAACCTCTGTTTTCAGTTTCCTCATCTGAAAAATGAGGACTGAGAGTATTCTGTCTACTATCCCAGGCAGTTCTGAAGATGATACGCCTTAATTCTAAAAAATATCAGTGCCAAAGTCAAGAGTTCCTGCAGCCATGATTTACAAGAGGCATCCCTCCTGGGAGTTTAAGGATCACTCCCAGTGCTCCTGGTCCCTTCCTCTGCCTCCCCTGCCCCCACCCCAGCTGTTGCTGTCCATGAAATTCAAAACCTGCCGAAGCTGCTTCACTACGAACATCATAAGACTTCAGTTTGAAATAAGAGACTTTACCTCTTGGGGCTTCATGGTTCTGAAAAAAGATATTATGATGAAAGAATTAGTATCTCTCTCCCTCTTTTTTTCTCCTGAATGGAGAAATAAAGGTAAAATGAGTGAACAAGTATCACAAAGAATTAGCAGCATCTGCCTGCAATGCGGGAGACCCAGGTTCAATCCCTGGGTTGGGAAGATCCCCTGGAGAAGGAAATGGCAACCCACTCCAGTACTCTTGCCTGGAAAATTCCGTGGACAGAGGAGCTTGGTAGACCAGGATTCTTAGACAACCTCTCTCATCTTTGTTACTCTTTTTCATCCTGTGATAAACTAGAAGAATCTGGTTTGCTATTCTGAAGGATTACCCTCAAGACTGAAGTCTTGGTAACCAAGGAGGTGTGGTGTAGGTAAATGGTGGGGGCGGAGGGGGGTGCTGTGGGGATATATACTGTGGACCATTGAGGCACAGCCTGGTCCTGGGAACAGGATGTTGTGGGATCGAACCTGTGTCTCCTGCATGGGCAGGCGGATTCTTTACCACTGAGCCACATGGGAAACCCCTTCTCATCAGCAAATGGAGCTAAAAATGACAGGTTTTCAGTGTTTATGTTTGAACATGCGCTTAAGGCATTGGATTTTTATCAAAGGTTCCCCATTCCATAAAGAGACTTAAAGTGGAAACTTGGATACAGGGGAAAAAAATGATGGATCTGAACCTTGCCCCCAACCTCTTTGCTTTTTCTTCAGCACGTAGGTGTGATCATGTTGGGTGGATAAAGAACATGTGTGCATTTCATTGATATAAATGCTCTCAAGCTCTCTAGAAATAGCAGCAAAATCAAATCTGACTTGAAAAGGGAGCCTAATGCTTCTTTGCAAAGTGATACTGCCCAAGTGGGTTCTGATGATACATCATTATTTCCTGCTGTAAGGGCAATGAATTGCTCTGGGAGTCTGTGTATTATCTCTGCGCCACTGTTATCTAGAACTTACTGCTCCTTTTACATTGTGGGTCTATTGCTTACAAAGAAAAATAGCTTTGCTAGGATTAGGACTTTTAAGTGATTGAATGTTTGTTTTATTGCATTCTTTTTTTTAAGCAGAGCAGTATACCTGCTAAAACAGCAAGCTTTGCTTTTTTCCCCCTGAAATGGCTACTTTATTAAAGAAATGTGCTGAAAAGTCTCTTTGTAACGTAAGCTTTTGAATGTGAGCATATGTCTTTTATGGATGCCAGGCCACATGTGTAATGCATCACAATATTTGTTGTTATGTAGTTGCTAAGTCATTTCTGACTTCCTTGTGACCGCATGGACTATAGCCCGCCAGTCTCCTCTGTCCTTGGGATTTCACAGGCGAGAATACTGGAGTGGGTTGCCACTTCCTTCTCCAGGGGATCTTCCTGCCCCAGGAATCTAACCTGCATCTCCTGCATTAGCAAGCAGGTTTGTCATGGAGCCACCAGGGAAGCTCCCAACACAATATATATATTTGTAATACTGATGGAGGAACCTGTATGCATAAAATGTTAGAGCTTCAGTGGCAGGTTAATATGGGAATATTTGGACTCTGCAGAATTACTAGACTGAGCCACAGTGCTCATGACTGGACCTGGTGTTCTCCTAGGCACATACAGTGTGTGTGTGCTAAGTCACTTCAGTCCTGTCCGACTCTCTGTCACCTCATGGGCTGTAGTCCGCCAGGTTCCTCTGTCAATAGGATTCTCCAGGCAAGAATACTGGAGTGGGTTGCCATTTCCTCCTCCAGGGGATCTTCCCGACCCAGGGGTTGAACCTGTATCTCTTACATCTCCTGCATTGGTAGCACCACCGTTTGAATATCAGAGTAAGGTTCTGAGTAATAGCAGCAGTCGTTAGAAGAGTAGCAGCGGAATGCAGCTATCACAACTGCCAGGCTGAACAATACAGAATTGCTAATGCTGGATCATTAATCTATAAAGCGGCAATTTCACAGGACTTAACGTTACTACGGTTATAATAAGAATAAAGATGGACTGAAGGTTTATGGAATTTTATGAACTGTTCAGAAAATGTACCACCAGACATTTGCTGCAAGTCTATAAAAAAAGTTCCACAAACATGGAATGCTGTCACAGTGTACTTGACACTGGACGCCAACAGACATCATTGAAACACACACAGTTGGAATTGATGTTATGCCCAATCAGGTATGAACTAAAAGCAGTTTCATCCTATATTCTATAGCCTCTTAGTATCTTTGTGATGTAGCTAGTGATATAATCCTTCCTGTTTGATAGTTGCAGACAACGATGCACAAACCCAGGAACTTATCTACAGTCACAAGATAAGGCTTGGGAGAGGGACAGCCTTTGAAACAAAACCAGTGCAGAATGACCAATGATATTTATTTTCTTGTCATTGCCACTTCTCCTATCACTGACTTGGTGACCTATATAAATATGATTACTGTCATTTAAAGCAGTATTTACTGCAGAATAGGTTCTACATGATTTTCTGTAAATCATCTGAATTAGATAATTTTTTCAAAAGATAAATGTAATATGAAGATGTTGAAAATCTAAAATAATCTCAAAATAATCTCTCTAAAATATATCCCCCCAACCCGCCCTTCTGTGCACAAGCCTCACAAAGTGTTGCTCTTAAGGGCAGCTTCATCCACAGGATCAGCCTAGGATGTGGGGCGGGGGAGGAGAGGTTAACACATGTGTGTGCACTCTCCCCCTCTGTGTGGTTTGCTGTCAGCACACTCGTGCGACCTGCAACAGCTGAGCAGCTCAAGGCGCGTTGCACAACCACATCTCCAGCCCCAGGCAGGCAGCCCAGACTGCCTGATTCCCAGTCCTCTATTTTTTAGATTCCACACATAAAGTGTTAGTCACTCAGTCATGTCCGACTCTTTGCGACCCCATGGACTGTAGCATGCCAGGCTTACCTGTCCATGGAATTTTTCAGGCAAGAATAATGGAGTAGGTTGTCATTTCCTTCTGCAGGGGATCTTCCCAACCCAGGGATTGAACCCGGTCTCCTGCATTGCAGGCAGAATCTTTACCGTCTGTCTAATCCACCAGGGGAGCATAAATGATAACAGTGTATATATATAAGTGATATATATCCACATATAACTGATAACAATATTTCTCTTTCTCTGTCTGACTTATTTCACTAAGCATAATATACTCCAGGTCCATTCATGTGGCAAAATTTCATTCTTATATGGCTTAGTAATATCTGTGTGTGTGTGCGTGTGCACGTGCACGCACATGTATGTGTATGCCACATCTTCTTTATCCATTCATCTGATGATCGACACTTCAGTTGTTTCCAGGTCTTGGCTATTGTAAATAGTGCTGTGATAAACACTGAGATGATGCATGTATCTTTTGGGATTGATGTTTTTATTTTCTTCAGATAGATTCTGCTCAAGAGTAGAATTGCTGGATCATATGGTAGTTCTAGTTTCAGTTTTTTGAGGAACCTTCATACTGTTTTCCTTAGTGGCTGCACCACTTTATATTTCCACCAACAGTGTAGTAGGGTTTAAATAAAACCATTTTTTCTAAGA
Organism: Tragelaphus eurycerus; assembly: GCA_935064755.1. NCBI lineage: Eukaryota > Metazoa > Chordata > Mammalia > Artiodactyla > Bovidae > Tragelaphus > Tragelaphus eurycerus. Next base: position 25,711,369 of record CAKXYN010000023.1, read on the forward strand.
GTTGTATTTTAAGCTGATGTGGTGTATTCTTGTCTTGTTGTATCTCCAGACTCGTGGTGAGATTTCATCATAGTAACTTAATGCAAATGAGAGGCACTCTAGGAAGATTCACAGATTGGTTTCACTCTGTGCTACAACCGGCATGTGCTTCCCAGGCAGTAGCATCAGTGTCACCTGGAAATTTGTTGTTGTTTAGTAGCTCAGTCGTGTCCAATTCTTTGAGACCCCATGGACTGTAGCCCTCCAGGCAAGTCTGTCCATGGGGTTCTCCAGGCAAGAATACTGGAGTGGGTTGCCATTTCCTCCTCCTACATTGGCAAGCAGATTCTTTACCACTGAGTCACCAGGGAGGTCTAGAAACGTGTTAGAAATGCAAATTTGGGGGCCTAACCTTAGACCCACTGATTAGGCACCAGAAATACAATATTTGAAGACCACCAAGTACTAGAGTCCCTTGGAGGTTTGCTCAGTCACACAGACTGAACCCCATCCCCAGAAAGTGTAGTAGAAGCATCCAGCAACATGGGAGACTTTGAACAGTGGTAGAAGACATGACCCAAGGCCTGGTGATTTATTGCCTAGAAATAGAACAAAAGCGATTTTCTCAAGTTAACCGAGAAGAGGTGAAAAGGCTGCGTTTTTTCTGCTCTAGTTGTCAGTGTCTCCATAAAAATGGGAAGTAAGTGATAATGATGACCCAGTGAGCAGTGAGATCAGAGGGCGTGTGCATCTTGTAGGATATTTGCTCTCCATAATCACTGAGCCACAGGGGTGGCCTGGAAGCCACATGTTTCATACAGGAATCCCATGAATTGTTAATCTTTTAGCATACCTTGAAATAGATTCCAAAATTTTGCCAATTTCCAATAAAATACTTTTTATATTTCAGTACTCTGAGCAACTCAGTGTACATCATAAAAGATTAAGTAATTTCTATGGATCATAGCTAGAATTATCCAGAAGGATCTGATTATGTGTGTCATGCTAGAATACTTATGATTTTACTGCAATGGTCTTATTTTCACATTTATCCATGTTTAGAAAGAGAAAATTATTGTATGGCTTAATCTTTTTTCTCTAGGTTTACTATGATTTTAGGTAAATTTTACTTTTATCAGAAAATCTGATTACAAGATTATTAGTCCGGTGTCATTGCTGACAAAGGTCCTATAGTCAAAGCTATAGTTTTCCCAGTAGTCATGTATGGATGAGAAAGTTAGACCATAAAAAAAGGCAGAGTGCTGAAGAATTGGTGCTTTTGAAATGTGGTGCTGGAGAAGACTCTTGAGAGACCCTTGGACTGCAAGGAGATCAAACCAGTCAATCCTAAAGGAAATCAGTCCTGAATATTCATTGGAAGGACTGATGCTATAGCTCCAATACTTTGGCCACCTGGTGTGAAGAGCTGACTCTTTGGAAAAGACTCTGATGCTGGGAAAGATTGAGGGCAAGAAGAGGAAGGGGTTGGCAGAGGATGAGATGGTTAGATAGCATCACCGAGTCAATGGACATGAGTTTGAGCAAACTCCGAAGATTGTGAAGGATAGAGAATCCTGGCATGCTGCAATTCATGGGGTCGTAAAGAATCAGACGTGACTGAAGGACTGAACAGCAACAACAGTTATTTATTATTAGTCTGATGTTATGATCTGATATTATTATTAGTCTGATACTGATTTTCTAGAAACTTTTAAATTAATAGGTTGTTTTCTGAGAATCCTAAATCCTTTTCGTCTCAATTCTCAGTTCTTTCCTAAGATATATTTTATGGTAACTTTTGTTCTGTAATAGTGTATTTAAATCTGATAATATTTAAGTTGGACTTCTCTGGTGTTTCAGTGGTATAAAACCCACCTGCCAATATAGGAGACATGGGTTCAGTCCTGGAGTTGGGAAGATCCTTTGGAGAAGGAAATGGCAACCCACTTCAGTATTCTTGCTTGGGGAATTCCACCAGAGGAGCCAAGGAGTCTACAGTCTCTTGGGGTCACAAAAGAGTCAGATATGACTCAGCGACTGAACAACAATATTTAAATCCAGTAGCATATCTGCAATAATATATAATAAAGTCATGGCTAACTTTTATCAGTTAGCTTATTCTAACTGATAAAACAGACCAACTTCATTTTGATGCATAAATACCTATTTGATAAAAGTACATTGTTAGGGGTATAAGAAAAAATATGCATTGTAATATAAATATACCTATACATCAGAGTACAGAGGAGCCTGGCAGGCTGCAAAAAGTCAGACATGACTAGTACACACACACATGCATATATATAAATACTGTGAAAACCAAAGAAACAGTCATTCATTGGGATTTCTTGACTATTAAAAACAACAGCTTGAATCTGATTACTAGTACTGCATTTTTTGCCTACCTGAGAATTTCTCACAAAAGTAAATGACGTGACAAAGTAAGTATCGCTTTAGAGGGCAAACTTGACATGCTTGAAGAGCTAAGAAGATGAAAGAAGATATTTAGATAAACAGAGCATGGAAAAAGAGGATAAAAGATACGGGTAAGGAAATGCTATGAAAGGTCTGGGTAGATTCAGTGTTGATTTGTTGAACTACAACCAGACTGAACAACACATTTGAATCAGATCAGGTTGGATGCCCTTCCAAGAGGAAGGATCTCACTTTTTCCTTTCTGAAGCAATATTATTTTAGACTCTATTGTTGAAAATATCCACGAATATGCAGATAAGCAAGAAGGCTTGTGTGGTTCGATTTTAAATTGAAGACACTTTGCTTAGCATGCAATTTGAGAAAAACAGGTGTTGAGATGCAGTTCTGACTGTATCTCTCAGAGCCACTGACCCTGATTATCACTTCACTATTGGCTCTTTTTTATAATGTGAGACTGTTTTTTAAAGAAGCACATCAAGTTTTGGTAGTATTTCTAAAAGAAGATATGTATTTTTAAAACAGTTTGTTTTTTTTTCTTTTAATCTTCAGAGATCTGTGACTATAGACTAAAAACTGACCGTGCCCATTAGCTAAAATTGCTTAACCAATACTTTAATGGTCAAAACTTTCTAACAAAGTATTCTTATTTCTCTAGCTCCTTGTTTTAAAACCTAGGTTCCATCAAATGAATCTCTCAAACACTGTCAATATTTTATTTAACACATAGAGGGTAGATCACAGTGCAGCCCTTCATACATCCCATGCTTATTGACATTCACTCACTGAGGCTTTCTTGCTGCTGTTGTTTAGTCATGTTTGACTCTTTTGCTACCCCATGGACTGTAACCCACTAGGCTCCTCTGTCCATGGGATTTTCCAGGCAAGGTTACTGAAGTGGGGTGCCATTACCTTCTCCAGGTGATCTTCCCCACCCAGGGATCGAACTCAAGTCTCCTATGTTTCTTGCATTGCAGGCAGATTCTTTACTCAGCAAGTCATCCAGGAAGATCAAACTTAGATGTTCTGGAAAATACATGGGTCATTTGTTATCAGTTATTCCTTTTTTCTACTTCTCAAGAAATTGTAATTTCATAAGTCAGAGGCTTGGGGGACATTTTACACATCCAGTCTGCCAGAAAGTTACTCCAAGTAATTTAGACACAGGGGGTCTGTGGATTATTCTTGGAGATCTTTTCCTGAAGGTTATTCATGTCTAATCATCTGAAAAGAACAGCTTCAGTTGCCAGTGCGTTTGCTGTCAGTGGCCAGTAGGGGCAGCTACATATTTCAATTAGAATTAATGATGCTACTATAATTGTATAATCCATTATATTGTATCATCATGTTCTTTTTTACTAAATAAATCTTCTCAGTAGTTACTGGATCTAATTTTTGAAGGAAGCAGACCAAAAATGAAGAGATGAGATGAGATGATTTCTCAAACTTCCACTGTGTATTTGAACAGTTGAAAAAATTTTTTTCAATACCAAAAAGATTTTGCTGCTTCTGCTTAATTAAAAGAGAACACAATCCATCAGAATGTTTTCTGGAATTGTCAAATTGACTTAAAAGGCTAACTTTTTTCTTTTTTAGAATCTAACTTCAGATGTCAGAGGTATACATGTTAGGTTATCAATAGAAAATAGTTTGGAATTGCTGTTTAGATTTGGGTCATAATTTATGGAGGATCTGCTAAGAACTTCTATAGATATAATCTCATTTAACTCAAGGTACTCTGAGGAAGGTGGCATTCTCCTACAAATGATGAAATAGACTGAGAGGCAGTCTGCCTTCTGCAAATAGAAGGATGATATACCTGAAATACTCTAAATGGTACATGTCATCTACAGATTGTTTTTGCAGGTAAGGAATCCTAATGCGTTTTTCATTTGGCATATATAATAATATTGCTCCATAATGTTTTCATTATAGCTTTACAACTCATAACTCATTTCACGCTAGTCATGATCAGCGATAGGAAGTAATTACAAAGTGATTCATGTTAACGTAACTTAGTTTAAGTTTCATCATTTATGCTGTCAGTGGAGCCATTCACACACATTGAATTTCTTCTACTCAAAACTCAGGCAGCAACTGCTTTCCTTTTTTTTGGTCCCCAAAGGGCATTGTTTAGGATTTCTTGCTACAAACAGAAACTGATTCGAATGTAAGCACATGAGGAATTCATTAGAAGGGTCTTGGGGAAAGTAATACATTTGAAGGGGAGGCAGAGTCAGTGTCAGAGCAGGACCTGGATGCTCCAGAGCTCTTGGTGGCAGGGCCGTTGTGACTGAAGCACCAGATACCCGACTCTCAGAGTCAAGGCGTTAATGCTCACCGTGCCTTCTGTCTTAGGTTTCTCTGCTCCGTTCTGACTCCTAACAGGAGACTTCCAGGGGCCCTTCTAGCTTCCAGGACTTACTGTCTCCCTAGGACTAGACCCTTTGGAGGTGGGGAAATTCCCCAAAAGGAACTATAAATACTGTTAAGAAGGGGTATGAATGTTAGCTGGTGAAGAAGAAGAGAGCAGATCTCTCCCAACTGAGGGAAAACAGTAATAAACTCTTTGTTACTCTCCTGAGTTTCATGCACATGTGTATACACACATGCATACATACATGCATACACAGACACATAAATGTGTATATTTGCACATGCATACAGCATGTACATGCTTATGTGCACACATGTACACTTGTATATAAACGTGTATACATGCATCCACATGCACACACACATATATACACATGCATACACAAAGACGCACAGATCAGAAGCAACAGTGTCACCTCTTTAAATCACAATAAAATGGACTGGAGAATGAGGTCCACTAGCCTCAATGACAGGGAAGGCAATGGCACCCCACCCCAGTACTTTTGCCTGGAAAATCCCATGGACGGAGGAGCCTGGTAGGCTCCAGTCCATGGGGTCGCTAAGAGTCGGACACGACTGAGTGGCTTCACTTTCACTTTTCACTTTCATGCATTGGAGAAGGAAATGGCAACCCACTCCAGTGTTCTTGCCTGGAGAATCCCAGGGACAGGGGAGCCTGGTGAGCTTCCGTCTATGGGGTCGCACAGAGTCGGACACGACTGAAGCGACTTGGCAGCAGCCTCAATGAGTGGAATCCACTCAGGATTGCAGCCAGTGGACCTTACCAGACTCCCCTCTTAATCTGCATGGACATTCGTGAAGCTGTGAGTTCCAGCGCCCCCAGCAGAGGCCCCAATTGCAAGGCAGCAGGTAGACCAGCAGGCGGCCTTCTCCCTGGCAGATGAACCCAAAAGGAAGAAGGGGCAGAGGCTGTGTTACCTACTAAGATTCATCCCTTTTGCTATGGGGAGGCGTGTGGGGAAAAAAACCAGATGCTGCTATTCTAGCAGGAATCTTTTCACCGAAACATGAGTCCAGGGAATTCAAGGCCACTCACTGAACAATGTCCATTATAAGTTTAATTTTTTGTATCATAAAGATGATTCTTTCACAGTGTAAACTGCAAGTCAATAAAGAAAGGTACTAATAACAAAATGAAACTTTCTCATAATACTACCACTCCCTAAAAGACAGTGTTAACATTTTGATAGTCATGCTCTTTCCATTTTAGACTTTTAGGTACACATGCATGCCTATCTGTCTTAACTTTTATTTTAGCACACATCTTAACACATTATACACACACATAAGAATTAAGTCTGAACTATACTTTGTGTGTGGATTTTTGGAACATTTAATAACATTTTACCATTTGTTGAGGATTGTGGGGGGACCAGCTCTCTAAAAGGAGAAGCTTATAGGGTTTCTAAGGATGATTACAGAGATGCTCTAAGAGGTGATGCTTTTGTCTGTAGAATCCTGAGAGAGGGACTTTGCAAATGGGCATAGCTACCAGTGGTAATGACTGTGCATTGTGTTGGTTTCACAGCATCAGTGCGATGACAGTGTTACCTGTCTTCTTAGCTAGAGACCATCTTATCCTGTTCCTCAACTTTACAGATGAAGAAAGTAAGAATGAAAAAATGTTAGTGAGATGCATCTATGCCGGGTCCTATGCGTCTCACCCCACCATGACATATGACTTTACAAAGTCAAGAAAATTAAAAAAAAAACACAAATGTTATAGGAGAATGACGATTTAATAGTCTGTATGATATGCTAGATGGTCCACCTATATTATATAACTGAATCCGGCAACAATTCTTGCAACCACAATTACTATGTTCATTCCTTAGATGACGATTGTAAGGGTCAGAGTTCCTCCAGTCTGGTTCCAAACTATTTAAAAACATTACATTAAATTGGAACTCTGACCATAGTATACATCTCTGAATACAAGAGAATAAAGGAGAAGAACCTGGATTCTTCACTTGTATCAGGAAGGGGTACCAAACTGCTGACAAGTCAAAAAAATGGTGGCCATTACTATGTTTTAACTATATGGTATTATTTGTCTCTATTACAAAGTAACCAAGTAGAGCAAGAAGTGAAGTCGCTCAGTCGTGTCCGACTCTTTGCGACCCCATGGACTATAGCCTACCAGGCTTCTCCGTCCATGGGATTTTCCAGGCAAGAGTACTAGAGTGGGTTGCCATCTCCTTCTCCAGGGGATCTTCCCTACCCAGGGATCGAATCTGGGTCTCATGCGTTGTGGGCAGATGCTTTATCCTCTAAGCCACCAGGAAAGCGCAAGTAGAGCAAAGAGCTTAAGTAATTTCCTAGAGACACACAGGAGAAGGCAAGTATCATACTGGAGCCTGCCCATTTCACCACATGTTTACAACAGTGAAGCCATGATTCAAGGGAATGGTGGGAGTAAATTGTTAACAATATGAATTGAAAAAGTTTTCAGTGAAGAAACTACACTGGATTACAAATGGGGAGGATCTTGGCTTAATTTGATAATTGGTGAGTTCTGGACTAATAAGCAAGTCACCCTGAGCATCCCCCTCCCAGGGGCTCCCTCCATCCTAAGCCTGAGCCACTCAGTACCCATTGACCACTTTCTTGTTCAGTTGCTAAGTTATGTTCAGCTCTTTGCGACCCCACAGGCTGTAGCATGACAGGCTCCTCTGTCCTCCACTATCTCCTGGTGTTTGCTTGTGTTCATGTCCATTCAGTCTGCTGCTACTGCTAAGTCGCTTCAGTCATGTCCGACTCTGTGCAACCCCACAGATGGCAGCCCGCCAGGCTCCGCCATCCCTGGGATTCTCCAGGCAAGAGCACTGGAGTGGGTTGCCATTTCCTTCTCCAATGCATGAAAGTGAAAAGTGAAAGTGAAGTTGCTCAGTCATGCCCGACTCTTAGCGACCCCATGGACTGCAGCCTACCGGGCTCCTCCATCCATGGGATTTTCCAGGCAAGAGTACTGGAGTGGGTGCCATTGCCTTCTCCACCATTCAGTCTAGGTCATGCTTTCTAGTCATCTTGTGCTCTGTCACCCCCTGCTCCTCCTGCCCTCAATCTTTCCCAGCATCAAGTTCTTTTCCAATGAGTTGGCTGTTCGCAGCAGGTGACCAAAGTATTAGATCTTCAGCATCAGTCCTTCCAATGAGTATTCAGAGTTGATTTCCTTTAGGATTAACTAGTTTGATCTCCTTGCAGTACATGGGACTCTCAGGAGTCTTATCCAGCCACAATTTGAAAGCATCAGCTTTTTGGCATTCAGTCTTCTTTCATCCTCTGGGAAATAGTGGAGTTATCATAGTCTTCTTTCCCCAAAGATTTAAAGTTTTATTTTATTTTTGAGTGATAAATTCACATACTTCAAAAAGCAAAATGGGTCAAAGGACTATCCATAGAGAATTTGTATTCCTCTCCATGTCTGCATCTGTCACAGGCATAATTCTGACATGGCACTAGTAATTCTTACTGCACTAGTAGCCAAGCTTCTGTGTAATCCCCTCTTGTTTGTGGGCAGACTTTGTGGCTTATACTTGTTTAACCATTTTTAAAAATTAAAGCTAATTTACAGTGTTGTTTCAAGAGTACAGCAAAGTGTTTGCATTTTTGATTTGGTTATAAATATATGTACATGCTTTTATATTCTTTTCCATTATAGGTTATTATAATATACTTCCCTGTGCTATACAGGAGGTCGTCATTAGTTGTCTATTTTGTACATAGTAGCAATAGTGTGCATATGTCAATCCTTCAAACATTAACAGTTTTCATGTGGTTCATCTGCTTTTAATACCTGTTCTGTCCTGATGTCACCCCTGGCCTTTAGGTCACTTCCGCACATATGAGGGTGAAAGGAAAGTCACCAGGCTCATTTCCTCTGCAATGTGTGACGAGCACAGGGGACAGGATCTCATTTCCTCTCCCTGATTCCAACCTTATTTCACCTGTACCTTATTTTACTAGTTTTCCCTTATTAGAGCACCTTGAACCTTGCCATTACCCAACAACTCCATGTGTGAAATTTTTAATTGACTGCAAGTGAAGTGAAGTCACTCAGTCGTGTTCGACCCTCAGCAACTCTATGGACTGCAGCCTACCAGGCTCCTCCATCCATGGGATTTTCCAGGCAGGAGTACTGGAGTGGGGTGCCATTGCCTTCTTCTTGACTGCAAACTGTTCCGATATTATTCCTGTCTTTTATTCTTCTTATTCCTTTTCTTTTTAAAATTTAACTGACACTGCCGTGCCATCACTCCACTTCTTACTTTCCTGGACTCTAAGTCTCTCCTGGATAATTTTATTTCCTCCCTGACTAGTTATTTCATTAGGATTTGAAACAGCTCCCTCAATGCCTTTATCCCATAGGCACTGGACTTGATACTTCCTGATCCTAATCTTAAATCCAAACACAGTTTCCCTTCTGCTTCTGTTTTAAACAGCAAGAGAGTATCTACTATACACAATTTCTAATATTTGGCAGGGCGATATTAAATATATGATTTATGAGTCAATAAATGCATGAAAAAGATAAAACATCTCTCCTAACCAGCTTTCGCACATTTATGATTTCCAGTGTCAGATGATTTATTAATACCCATTGGCTAGCAACACTTATAACCCTTTTCAGTATCACACGGTGATTGAGAAACTGACATTGGAGGTGCTTCCCTGGGCCATGTAACATTTCTTAGCCTTAATTTCTACATCTGTGAAAGGGGATAATGATAGGTACTCACTTTATGGGTCATTTTTTTCCCTTCTCATACGGCACTTATTTTTCTTCATTAAATATGTGTGATTTTGAGTTTTTTTCTTAAAAAACATGCTTTTAGAGTTACATTTAACACACATTTAATGGGTGTCCACTGTGTTTTGGACATTGTGAGGGTACAAGATGAATGCACTGTGCCCTTTGGTTCCAAGAAACACTTCATCAAGTGGCAGAAGAAGATGTGCTTCCAGTGAGCTGGAAAATAGGCCCGAGGAGGATGCATCTTAGAAGAATGAAAATGTCCTGAATGAGCTCAGCAAAGGGCATAGCACTGACCTGAGCAGAAGTCAGGATACCGTCGGCAGAGGAGGTAAAACAGACTCTGAAGTTTTCTTTTTCATCCTGTACCAAAAAAAGAGTTTAGACAATCAATTCTAGGATCAGCAAGCTTTTCCATTCCTTCTGCAGTAAACACCCTAACTCTTCTTTTTAGATTCATTTTTATGATTCAGTAAGAAAAGAGACAAAGAATGTCAAGATGTATTAGACCTCAGGAGAGAGGGGTGTCATTCCTGAGTGTAAGGCTGAAACTATTTCTCCGTCTCACATAATTGCTAGTTATCAGAGGAGCACTGCATCCATTTACTCATCATAGTTTTTCTAAAGGACTATATATCTGCTAAAATATAATTCAAAGAAGTGTGTATATTTTGATAACTTATAAAACAGAAGGACTGGATGATCTAAAATGTTTTCCATTTGACATAGTCTTTGTAATCAAAGTTGAAAACTTATAGAAATGTTCCAAAGGAAATTCTTGTTCTCAGCAGGGAAAATGGAAGAGTTTGTGGTTTGGAAGTTAAATTGACTGGGTGAATAAGTAAGAGCCGACTGAAGACTTAGAGCCCTTGAACTAGGTGGTATTGAGCATTGGGTTGAATCATAAATTTTCTTTGGTTACTGTCGAATGGAAATAGAAATTAAATTTAAGTAGAGCTTATTAAGAATTGTTAGTCTGAAGAGCACTTCATCAGTTCTAAAGTATATATAAGTGTCATGGCTAATTAAAATTGAATTTTAACTAGCTGCTAATATAATTTGCTGTCTTAAGAATCTGCTGTCTGGGAACCTCTCCAGTACTTGGTCGAGATGTCCTGAATACTGTTATTTGTATTCACTGGGGACCATTCTAGAACCAACTAGTTCTGTCTAGTTGACCTTCCATCCAAGAAACAAAAAACAAAGAAAAGAAGAAACTTTACGTATCTTGAGTTTGGAGAACAGTTTCATTTTGAGGGTTTTTTTTGTGTGTGTGATTGTTTATAAATGTGTTAAATACTTCTCACATTGAATTTGAGGTGAAAACTGAGATATGTAGGCTTCAAAACCATACTTCAAAACACTACAATTTTTTTTTGGTATAGTGGAGTCATGACAGGAGGAAGATATAACTTACATGTACTTTGTTGACTTGTATTAAAATAAGAATAGGAATAAAGAAATGGTGACAGGCTATGAATAATCATAAAGAAATAGAAAAATTTTTCCCAGATGTCCTATGGTGTTATCTATTTCATATGCAATTCTCTATCTCCACCAAAAACTATATTCTCTCTATAGTCAAAAACGAATTGATCACTGTTGTAGGTTTAACATATATGCACAAATTCCCTGGGAATACTCCCTCCAGGCAGGGATGCTTAACTTCTGTCTCCTTGAGTGTGGTGAGGCTTAATGACATATAGAGTATGAAAAGGGAAAGACTGTAATTAGAGTGCAGAGAATTGGTATACATCATCTTAACCAGGTTTAGATAAATGACTTATCCCACCAGTGATGTCATATTGTCATCAGGCACCCCAACACAATGTGCTATTTCACCTTTCCCCAAACCCATATCTCCAGTCTATTTGTGCAAAAAATACCAGAAATTTCCAAATGAAGGGACATTTCTGCAATATATCAGATCATTACTTTTCAAAATTTTCAAGGTTTGGAAGGAGAAGGAAAGACCAAGGAACTCACGTGGAGTATGGTAGACAAAGGTGACTATACAACAAAATTCAAAGTGTTTTTTTCTGACAGAGATCAAAACCAGAAATGAACAGTGGGAAAACTGTGCAAATTCAACTAAAGTCCTTAGTTTAGGTCATAGTATTGTACCAACGTTTACTTAGCTCTTGTTTGTTCTCTGGTTATGTAGGATAACTTCAGAAAAACTAGGTGAAGATTGTTAGAAACTTTTTGTAATAAGTCTTATAAATCTAAAATTATTTCAAGATAAAAAAAATGTTTTAAATATCTTTATTTTTAAAGATATTTGCAATTCATGAGATATATGCAGTTCATGAGACGTCATGGTTCTTATGATTAGTTACCCTGGTAAGCAAGTTCCAAGATGGCTGTCTACATAATCTTTGCCTTCTATATTCCCACACTTATGCACATTCCTTTCTTGTTGAATCAGGACTGAGCTGTATACCCGTATACTACGAAAAGGATGATTTGTGCTTTCCAAGGTTAGATCCTCAAAAGATGTTGTGGCTTTCATCTTGATCTCCTGGGTTACTTGCTCTAGGAGTAAGTTGGTTTTAGGTGTGTGAAGACTCTTTGTAAACCTGTGGGAAATCCTGTGTAGAAAGAAGTAAGACTTCTGTCTAATAGGCAGCACCAACCTACTAATTAAGCCTGTGTGTGAACCACCTAATAAATGATTTTCTAGCCTCAGTTAGGCTTTCATATGTCCAGAGCCCAGCCAACATCTGCTTTTAATCTCATGAGTGACTTTGCATCAAAAATACCAAATTGATAATGACCACTGTTTTAAGCAGGGCTTCACTGATAGCTACAGAAAATCACTGCAGATGGTGACTACAGCCATGAAATTAAAAGACACTTACTCCTTGGAAGGAAAGTTATGACCAACCTAGATAGCATATTCAAAAGCAGAGATATTACTTTGCCAACAAAGGTTCGCCTAGTCAAGGCTATGGTTTTTCCTGTGGTCATGTATGGATGTGAGAGTTGGACTGTGAAGAAGGCTCAGCACCGAAGAATTGATGCTTTTGAACTGTGATGTTGGAGAAGACTCTTGAGAGTCCCTTGGCGTGCAAGGAGATCCAATCAGTCCATTCTGAAGGAGATCAGCCCTGGGATTTCTTTGGAAGGAATGACGCTAAAGCTGAAACTCCAGGACTTTGGCCAGCTCATGCAAAGAGTTGACTCATCGGAGAAGACTCTAATGCTGGGAGGGATTGGGGGCAGGAGAAGGGGACGACAGAGGATGAGATGGCTGGAGGGCATCACCGACTTGATGGACGTGAGTCTGAGTGAACTCCAGGAGTTGGTGATGGACAGGGAGGCCTGGCGTGCTGCGATTCATGGGGTTGCAAAGAGTCGGACACGACTGAGGGACTGATCTGATCTGATCTGATCTAATCACTGATAGCTCAGTTGGTAAAGAATCCACCTGCAATGCGGGAGACCCTGGTTTGATTCCTGGGTCAAGAATGTCCTCTGGAGAAGGGATAGGCTACCCACTCCAGTATTTTTGGGCTTCCCTTATGGCTCAGCTGGTAAAGAATCTGCCTGCAATGCAAGAGACCTGGGTTCGATCCCGGGGTTGGGAAGATCCCCTGGAGAAGGGAAAGGCTACCCACCCCAGTATTCTAGCTCGGAGAATTCCACGGACAGTCCATGGGGTCACAAAGAGTTGGACAGGACTGAGCGACTTTCACTTTCACTTTATTGTTTTAAGCTATTAGTATTGGGACTATTTGGTTATGCATTAATTGATGATGAATACAATTACTTAAGGCTTCCTGGGTGGCGCAGATGGTAAAAAAATTTGCCTTCAATTCAAGCAATGCAGGAGATGCATATTCGATCCCTGGGTATTGGAAGATGCCCTGAAGGAGCAAATGGCAGACTCATCAGTATTCTTACTTGGAAAATCCCATGGACAAAGGAGCCTGAAAGACTACAGTCCATGGTGTCATAAATAGTTGGACATGACTTAGAAACCGAGCACTAATTGATGATAAATACAGTTACTTAAGGGCTTCCCTGGTGGCTCAGACAGTAAAAATAATCTGCCTGCAATACTGGAGAGCCAGGTTAGATCACTGGGTTGGGAAGATCCCCTGGAGAAAGGACTTGTTACCCACTCCAGTATTCTTGCCTGGAGAATTCCGTGGACCACCAGAGGAGCCTGGTGGGTTATAGTCCACAGGGTTGCACCTTAAGCCACATTAGCCTTCAGTTGAGCTTCTTTCAAGTATGAAGAATGTTTTTGAATGTGAGCAATCTATCAATAGAGTCAGACATCAGATAAAATTTTCCTGTAACTAATATTGCGTTCTTTATCAATGGCATCTGTTTATGTGTTAGGTGGCAGGAATTCTGGGGGGTAGTTCTATGCCCAATTGTTTTCTCTTTGTGAAACTAATACATAAAATTAAGTAAATTAATGAGTAAATTTAGCCTAAGTATAACTAAACAAAGCATTGATTTTAGTAACACCTTATGCTAAAATTTTGAGCTATTTTGGTACACTCCAAATATTTTTTAAAGTATTTACTGATATCTACTATTTATAATAGACACGAGTCAATCTTGACTTACATCGAAAAGTAGACAAATGTTTGCATTCACTGTGCTTACAGCCTGTTCCCTGCTAACTTGTATATTTTATGGACATTTAATGTTCACTTCTTGCCTACTGATATTCTGCCTTCTCAATTGGGTACATTGATATTAGTTATGATTTAAATACTTTCTGTATTACTCATGGCCCTGGCAGGAAGTAAGTTGCACTCAGGTGGCTTAAATGAAGAAACTTTTCAAAGTAAAAGTCTACTTGTGGCGTGGTTGGCAGGACTAAGGAAACAAAAGATGTTGCAGCACCCAGAGAATAGCAATGGTAGGAAAAAGTTACATCTGTTAAAAACTAAGAAACAGGAGGATGAGCCCAGAGAGGGCTAGAGCCTTAGAAGACATCCTTCAGTTGAAGCAATAGTCTTCAAAAATTATCAGATCAGATCAGTTCAGTCGCTCAGTCGTGTCCGACTCTTTGCGACCCCATGAACTGCAGCACTCCAGGCCTCCCTGTCCATCACCAACTCCCGGAGGTCACTCAGACTCACATCCATCGAGTCAGTGATGCCATCCAGCCATCTCATCCTCTGTCGTCCCCTTCTCCTCCTGCCCCCAATCCCTCCCAGCATCAGAGTCTTCTCCAATGAGTCAACTCTTCTCATGAGGTGGCCAAAATACTGGAGTTTCAGCTTTAGCATCATTCCTTCCAAAGAAATCCCAGGGTTGATCTCCTTCAGAATGGACTGATTGGATCTCCTTGCAGTCCAAGGGACTCTGAACAGTCTTCTCCAACAACACAATTCAAAAGCATCAATTCTTCAGCGCTCAGCCTTCTTCACAGTCCAACTCTCACATCCATACATGACCACAGGAAAGACCATAGCCTTGACTAGGCGAACCTTTGTTGGCAAAGTAATGTCTCTGCTTTTGAATATCAAAAATTATAATTGTTTCTAAAAATTTTGCCTGAGCAATGAATATGCTAGGAAGGAATACCTCAGTCTCTCTCACCCTAGTTGCTGATCTGCTGTCCTGCAGATGCTTCTTACATACAATATCCAATCAGATGCTAACATAACAATATATCCTAGAGATCAGCCACCCAGGTCTTCAGAGCAGAGCAGAGAAGTATGAAGAAGGGATCTTGGAAAGGGAACAATGGAGGACAATCAGCATAACTTCATATGAAATTGCTTTATAGGTAGCAGGCATTCTGATCTTCTTAGGTCATACTGAAAATGTACATAAGTAGAAGAAAAAATTGTATTTGTTTGAGATTTTTTTCAAATATTAATATAAATTGAAATAATTACAGTATCCCTGGATATGGCATATATATTTCTGAAAATAAGTAATGTAAAGTTAGTGATAAGTAATCTTGATGTAAGTGTTGACCATACAAAAAACAAACCCCAGTGGGTGGCCTCTTCAGGATCATGGACAGAGCTCACACAGTTGCTCTGTGGCTTTCAACAGTGTATTGTGCATTTCCTATTTCTCTAGCTTAATTTCTCAAGTTATATTGAAATGATTGAAGCTATTGTCTGACTTGTTTTATAAACATGTTATGAAATTACAGCTAAAAACTTAGTTAAAATGATCAGTCTCTCTGTTCTATATGTTTTCTCTCTTATGGCAGGACCTGTGAGCATCTGCCATGATGATCCTCTTAAGACTAAATCTCTTCTGTATATAAATTGTGAAAGATGATGTTTTGTGTTGCAGAACTGGGTGCTGGAAAAGTTTGTCACCACTACAGCTTCAAGAAAATTTGCATTTCTGGCACAATATTGTAATAATTTGGAGTAGCTTTTAGAACTATGGTAATGGCTTTAAATAGCAAGTGACCTTCAACTGTTGTTACATAATCTTGAGATTTATTAGGATCATTATAGATAATGCAATTCCAAATGACCTCACTAAGCACATTTTCCCAACTATATTGACTAGATCATTTCCTTTAAAACAAAAAAATACAATACGGGGTGTTTTGCATTTAACCCATCTTGTCCACATACCAGCAAGACAGTAGGCGGAGCAAAATCACGTTTAGAATCAAACCCCATACCTGCCAGAGATGCTCAGAGGGCTCAAACAAACGTTGTGTGCACCAGGACTTAGAGACCCCACAGAGACTGAGACAGAACTGTGTTTGAGCGTCTCTTGCAGACGTACAGGTCAGCAGTGGACTGCTGCAGGGGCTCTGGGTGCAGTAGACCTGGGTATGGCTTAAGCCCTCTTAGAGGAGGTCTCCATTAACCCCACCATAGAGCCACGAGAACTTACAAAGGACTGGGAAACAGACTCTTGGAGGCCACAAACAAAACCTTTTGTGCACCAGGACCCAGGAGAAAGGAGCAGTGACCCCATAAGAGACTGACCCAGACTTGCCTGTGAGTGTCCAGGAGTCCTTGGTGGAGGCATGGGTCGGTGGTGGCCTGCTGCAGGGTTGGGGGCTCTGTGTGCAGCAGTGCGTGCGTGGGACCTTTTGAAGGAGGTCACCATTATCTTCATTACCTCCACCGTAGTTTGGCCTCAGGTCAAATAACAGGGAGGGAACACAGTCCCACCTATCAACAGAAAATTGGGTTAAAGATTCTCTGAGTATGGCCCATCACAACAAGACCCAGTTTCCTCCTCAGTCAGTGTTTCCCATCAGGAAGCTTCCATAAGCCTCTTATCCTTCTCCATCAGAGGGCAGACAGAATGGAAATGACAATCACAGAAGACTAACCAATCTGATCACATGGACCACAGCCTTGTCTAACTCAATGAAACTATGAGCCATGCCATGTAGGGCCAAGCAAGACTCACGGATCATGGTGGAGAGTTCTGACAAAATGTGACCCACTGGAGAAGGGAATGGCAAACCACTTCAGTATTCTTACCTCGGGAACCCCATGAGCAGTATGAAAAGGCAAAAAAAGATAGGACACAGAGAGATGAACTCCCCAGCTTGGTAGGTGCCCAAAATGCTACTGGAGATCAGTGGAAAAATAACTCCAGAAAGAATGAAGAGATAGAGCCAAAGCAAAAGCAGTACCCAGTTCTGGATGTGATTGGTGATAGAACGAAAGTCCAGTGCTGTACAGAGCACTATTACATAGGAACCTGGAATGTTAGGTCCATGAGCAAATTGGAAGTGGTCAAACAGGAGATGACAAGAGTGAACATCGATAATTTAGGAATCAGCGAACTAAATGGAATGGATTGGGTGAATTTAACTCAGATGACCATTATATCTACTACGGTGGGCAAGAATCCTTTAGAAGAAATGGAGTACCCATCATAGTAAACAAGAGTCTGAAATGCAGTACTTGGATGCAATCTCAAAAGCGACAGATGATCTCTGTTCATTTCCAAAGCAAACCATTCAGTATCACAGTAATCCAAGTCTATGCCCCAACAAGTAACACTGAAGAAGTTGAAGTTGAATGGTTCTATGAAGACATACAAGACCTTCTAGAACTAACCCAAAAAAGATGTCCTTTTCATTACAGGGGACTAGAGTGCAAAAGTAGGAGGTCAAGACATACCTGAAGTGACAGGCAAATTTGGCCTTGGAGTACAGAATGAGGCAGAGCAAAGGCTAATAGAGTTTTGCCAAGAGAATGCACTGGTCATAGCAAACACCCTCCTCCAACAACATAAAAGAAGACTCTCCACATGGACATCACCAGATAATAATACCAAAATCAGATTGATTATATTATTTGCAGCCAAAGGTGGAGAAGCTCTATACAGTCAGCAAAAACAAAACTGGGATCTGACTGTGGCTCAGATCATCAACTCCTTATTGCCAAATTCAGACTTAAATTGAAGAAACTAGGGAAAACTAGTAGAATATTTAGGAATGATCTAAATCAAATCCCTTACGATTATACAGTGGGAGTGACAAATAGATTCAAGAGATTACATCTGATCGATTGCCTGAAAAACTATGGACAGAGGTTCATGACGTTGTACAGGAGACAGGCATCAAGACCATCCCCAAGAAAAAGAAATTCAAAAAAACAAAATGGCTATCTGAGGAGGCCTTACAAATAGCTGTGAAAAGAAGAGAAGCAAAAAGCAAAGGAGAAAAGGAAAGATATACCCAATTGAATGCAGAGTTCCAAAGAACAGCAAGGAGAGATAAGAAAGCCTTCTTCAGTGATCAATGCAGAAATAGAGGAAAACAACAGAATGGGAAAGACTAGAGATCTCTAGAAAATTAGAGATGCCATGGGAATATTTCATGCAAGGATGGGCGAAATAAAGGATAGAAATGGTATGGACCTAACAGAAGCAGAAGGTATTAAGAAGAGATGGCAAGAATACACAGAAGAACTGTACAAAAAAGATCTTCATGACCCAAATAATCATGATGGTGTGATCACTGACCCGGAGCCAGACATCCTGGAATGTGAAGGCAAATGGGCCTTAGGAAGCATCACTACAAACAAAGCTAGTGGATATGATGGAATTCCAGTTGAATTATTCCAAATCCTGAAAGATGATGCTGTGAAAGTGCTGCACTCAATATGCCAGCAAATTTGGAAAAGTCAGCAGTGTCCACAGGACTGGAAAAGATCAGTTTTCATTCCAATCCCAAAGAAAGACAATGCCAAAGAATGCTCAAAGTACCACACAATTGCACTCATCTCACACACTAGCAAAATAATGCTCAAAATTTTCCAAGCCAGGTTTCAACAGTATGTGAACAGTATGTGAATCAGATTCAAACTGGATTTAGAAAAGGCAGAGGAAGCAGAGATCAAATTGCCAACATCCTTTGGATCATTGAAAAAGCAAAAGTTCCAGAAAAACATCTACTTCTGCTTTATTGACTACATCAAAGCCTTTGACTGTGTGGATCACAACAAACTGTGGAAAATTCTGAAAGAGATGGGAATACCAGACTACCTTACGTGCCTCCTGAGACATCTGTATGCAGGTCAAGAAGCAACAGTTAGAACTGGGCATGGAACAACAGACTGGTTCCAAATCGGGAAAGGAATACGTCAAGGCTGTATATTGTCACCCTGTTTATTTAACTTATATGTGGAGTACATCATGAGAAATGCTGGACTGGATGAAGCACAAGGTGGAATCAAGATTGTTGGGGAAAATATCAGTAGCCTCAGATATGCAGATGACACCACCTTAGGGCAGAAAGGAAAGAAGAACTAAAGAGTCTCTTGATGAAAGTGAAAGAGGAGAGAGAAAAAGTTGACTTAAAACTCAACATATTCAGAAAAGTAAGATCATGACATCTGGTCCCATCACTTCATGACAAATAGTTGGGGAAACAATGGAAACAGTGACAGATTTTATTTTGGGGGGCTCAAAAATCAACTGCAGATGGCGACTGCAGCCCTGAAATTAAAAGATGCTTGCTCCTTGGAAGAAAAACTGTGACCAACATAGACAACATATCAAAAAGCAGAGACATTACTTTCCCAACAAGGGTCAGTCTAGTCAAAGCCATGGTTTTTCCAGTAGTCATATATGGATGTGAGAGTTGGACTATTAAGAAAGATAAGTGCCGAAGAATTGATGCTTTTGAACTGTGGTGTTGGAGAAGACTCTTGAGAGTCCCGTGTATAGCAGGGAGATCCAGCCAGTCCATCCTAATGAAATCAATCCTGAAT
This sequence comes from Tragelaphus eurycerus, assembly GCA_935064755.1. Classification (NCBI taxonomy): domain Eukaryota; kingdom Metazoa; phylum Chordata; class Mammalia; order Artiodactyla; family Bovidae; genus Tragelaphus; species Tragelaphus eurycerus. The sequence goes on from CAKXYN010000023.1 coordinate 25,731,121, forward strand.
TGGAAGGACTGATGTTGAAGCTGAAATTCCAATACTTTGGCCACCTGATGTGAAGAACTGACTCATTTGAAAAGACCCTGATGCTGGGAAAGATTGAATGTGGGCAGAGAAAGGGAAGACAGAGGATGAGATGGTTGGATGGGACATGAGTTTGAGTAAACTCTGGGAGTTGGTGATGGACAGGGAGGACTGGCATGCTGCAGTCCATGGGGTCACAAAGAGTCTGACACGACTGAGCTGAACTGTCCACATATCCCCTGGAGAAAGGAATGGCAACCTACGCCAGTATTCTTGCCTGAATAATCCCATGGACAGCAGAGCCTGATGGGCTACAGTCCATAGGGTCGCAAAGAGATGGACATGATTGACTGACTGAGACACACACACACATGTCCACTTATCAGAAACACCCAATAATGCTATACTTCAGATCAGTGCATAGAAGGCTGCAACTATTTAAGTGCAGAATTATACACTAAGTCCCTAAACTAAAGGGTTTCAAAACATGGGTCAGTTCTTGGAATTCTTCTATAATTTAGGAAATATGAGGAAGACTAAATTAGGTCAGTTCTCCTTCCTATAGAATTATAGATTTTAGTTTTCTGTAGACATGTCTCACTCAGTTGGAGAGAAGAAAGTTAATTTTTATTAAGTGTTAGTCAAAAGAAAGCAATGTTTATAAAACAGCTGTTAAAGAAAAAATACACTATTTATGTAACCCATACAGTTGTAAAAGAAAATGGTAACATTCTAGATGTATACTATTCCCTTGATATTCTTTGTCACTCTAATCTTAAATTATGTCCTTTTATCTTGCCTCCTATATTTTAACTTCTCCATAGTAGACATTATTTTTTTTTCAGTAAATGTTTGTGTAGATTTACCCACATATTTGCCACTTTCCTATCCCACATTATTCTTACATCTCAGATTCCATCTGGCATCATTTTCCTTCTGCCTAAAATGTATCTTTTTAAATTACTCTTAGAGAGTAGCCACTGGTACTACATCCTCTTTAATTTTTATTTCATATGAATAAGTACCCAATTCTGTTTTGTTCTTGAAAGATATTTCCATCGATTATACAATTCTAGGTTGAGAGTGTGTTCTTGCAGCCCCTTAAATACGCAATTCAACTAACTTTGGGCTGTCACTGTCATTTCTGAGATATCAGCTGTTTATAGTCAATCCTCTAATGACAGACACCTTCTCTTTTCACTTTTCAAACTGTGTCTCACTCTACAGTTTCACCCTGTGTATAATTGTTATTTACTTTTTATCATGCTAGGAATTTTTGTACCTTCTCAAAGGTACTCACTTTAAGAGTCAAAAACCGACATGGGCTCTGTGTCATGAAGCTTGAGAAGAAATGAGAGAAAATGAAATAAATACTAGAAACAAACCTGGTTTTGGGTATATTGAATATGATGCATCTTTAAAGTTTTTAAGTAGAGGTACAAAGTGGATAATATATAATATATATATATATATATGTATGTATGTGTGTGTGTATATATATAAACTCAGAGAAATTTGGATTGAACATGTTAAGTTTGGACATCGTATAGATAAAGGAAGAAAATAATATCATAGATGACTGAGAGCTTAGTGAGAAGAGATGAAGTCTTAGGATAGATCTTGAGAAATTCCGCTATTCACTTGCCAAGGAAATGAGGAATGAAGACTGAGAGGAAGGAACAAGGAATTAGAGAGAAAACAGGAATAGTCTGTGTTCGCAGATTATAGTACACTGTTTAACTAAGATGGCCCTGAACTCAGACTACAGTGGGTTGAGGAGTAAGGGAGAGCAAGAAAGTGGAGGCATGATGTCTTAACGCAAGGCAGTGTAGGCTAAAGTATGAGGCAATAAAAAGCAATTTCGATGAGCACAAGATGACAAAGGTTGATTTGGTGCTCCGCTGTTAATCCTCTGTGGGTTAACGTCAACTCTGCTGATGTCTTGAATCATTTAGAACTAGTAGGAAGTGGCGGCTATTATCAGGGACGTTGTTGGTCTCATAGTGGGGAAAATAAAGCAAGTGACAGGGCCATGCAATTGTTGTAGAAGCTTCTTCTTGAAAGTGTCACTTATCACATTCACATAAAAAATGAAAGGAAGAGTGAAAGTGTTAGTCGCTCAGTTGTGTCCAGCTGTCTGCGACCCCCTGACTATAGCCTGCCAGACTCCTCCATCCATAGGATTTTTCAGGCAAAAATACTGGAGTGGATTGCCATTTCCTTCTCCAGGGGATCTTTCCAATCCAGGGATTGAACCCAGGTCTCTGGCATTGCAGGCAGACTCTTTACCATGTGAGCCACCAGGGAAGTCCCATGTTCACATATAATTAATTTCATTAACTAAAGAAAGTCACATGGCCAGACTTAATGTGAATGGGGAGGGAATATTTTCAGTAAATATGTAATCTAATATGGTTAAGATCTCATGTGTATTGAAATTTTTTTCACTATTTTTATTGTAAGTGAGGACAGTGGGAAATGAGAGACCATATGATTGAGAGATTTTTTATGCGAGATAATTAATAGTGCTTAATTGCCATGGGAATGAACCTAGCTGTAAGAGAATTATTGACTGTATTGGGAAAACAGGGTCTGGTTGGTATTTTGAGGTTTCTAAGAAATAGGATCCAATTTATGAAGGGTGGCCCTGGCCCTAGATAGGAAAAGTTTCTCCCTCACTAATGAAACAAAATTTTAAAAAGGAATAAGAACTCCTCTAAATAGATTTTTAGGTTTTTTAGAGGGTGCTAGATAGAATCCCAATATATATGAGATTTTCTCTTTGCTTTGTGAAGTAGAATACAAGAAATATATGAAGACAATGGGGGGAATGAAGGAAGATGTCCTACATCTAGGAAAGTGGAGAAGTTTTGAAATACTGTGGAGAAGAGTAGAGAGAATGGAACAAAAGATATACTCAAATTGCTAAACAGTTCTGAGAATAAATTTGATTTTTCTGATTATAAATTTACAGTGTCATTATCTACCCTCTTATTTTTTTCTCTTGCTGTATTTGCTCAGGTGCAGGAAGAATAAGGCAGTTGAATTGTATTCATCCAGTTGTGGTCTTGCCAGATGAAAGTGAAGAAATAAGAAGGTCAAAGGATATTAAGTTCTTGGCAAGAGTGTAATTGAAATTATGACCCATGAAATCTAAGCTGAAAAGAGTGCAGCTGAGATATGAAAGATCTGATGCACTGAGATGAAGGCAGATCGAACTGGAGATTGATGATGAGGGAACAGTAGATGTTATCCAACATATAAACTCAGAGAGGAGGTATAGGAAGTGAGTGGCTTACAGTCAGTCATTTGGGATTTGAGGAGTTCAGGATGGTGACAAGTTTTGGAATGTGAAGAAGTGGGTGGATTAGGAGACTATGAAGTTGGATGGTTTACCCACTGTGTTCTGAAGCCACCCATTGTCATAGGAGAGAGTCTGTGTGCTGGTGACAATAGCTTTGGTGAATAAAGAGTGATCTGGTTATCTTTAGCTTCTGGTGACAAGAAGAGAGACCTACTGGACTTCCAGAATATCATACTTTTCAATGAATAGTTCTTTTTCCCCAAGAAACTTGGAGGAGTAATTGTAGATAGAAACAGAGAACAAAAAAAATCTAATCTTCAGAAAAAGCACTTGACAAAATCCAACACCCATTCGTGATAAAGAAAACTATCAGCAAGCTAGGAATATAGAGAAATTCTTCAACTTGATAAAGAACCTCTACAAACTTCCCACAGCTAACATTATACTTAGTGGTGAGAAGCTAGAAGCTTTTATCCTTAAGACTGAGACCAAACTAGTAATCTCCACCACGCCTATTCAACACTGTACTGGAAGTCCTTGCTAATGAAATAAGACTAAAAAGGAAATAAAATTCATACAAACTGAGGAAGATGAAATAAAATTCATACACATTGAGAAAGAGGAAATAAAGCTGTCTCTTCACAGATTGCATGATTGTCTACATAGAAAATCACAAAAAGAATTGACAAAAGCACTAGTGGAACTAATAAGCAATTATATCAAGGTTATAAGATACAATATTAATGTACAAAAGTCATTTTCTAAATATACCAGCAGTGAACAGTTGGAATTTGAAACTTAAAATACAGTAGCATTTAAATTAGCACCAGAAAACTTAAAATACTTAGATATAAATCTAAAAACCATGTTCAGAATTTGTATGAGGAAAACTATAAACCCTGATGAAAGAAATCAAAGGTCTAAATGGATGGGTATCCCATGTCCATGGATAGGAAGAGTCTCTGTGGTTAAGACTCCTTTCCTTCCTAATTTGGTCAGGTGATTTAACAGAATCCGAATAAATTCCCAGCAAGTTTTTTGAGGGCTATCTACCAACTGATTCTAAAGTATGCATGGAAAGGCAAAAGGTCAAGAATAGCCAATATGATACTAAAGAAAAAGAACAAAGCCAGAGAACTGACAAATTAATACTGCTTGACTTCAAAACTTAATATAAAGCTATGGTAAGTGAGATGGCGTAGCGGTGGTAAAAGAATAGAAATAATACATCAATGGAATAAAATAGAGAGTCCAGAAATAGATTTATCCATTTATAATCAACTGATATTTTACAAGAGAGAAAAAGCAATTCAATGGAGGCAGAATTGACTTTTCAGCAAATGGTATCTTAACAATTGGACATGCATATACAAAAATAATAATCTATACAGACCTTACACTTTTTGCAAAAAATAAGTAAAAATGGATCATAGACAAAAATGTAAATCACAAAACTATAACACTTCTAGAAATTAACAAGAGAGTAAGCTAGGTGACCTTGGGTTTGATGGTGATGTTTTAGATGTAGTACCAAAAGCACCATCTATGGAAGAAAATATTAAGTTGGGATTTACTAAAGTGAAAAACATCTGCTCTGTTGAAGACACTGTCAAGAGAAGAAAAGCCACAGACTGAGGGAAAATATTTGCAAAAGACATATCTAATAAAGGACTGTTATACAAAATATACAAAGAACTCTTAAAACCCACACAATCTGAATTTAAAAATGAGCAAATGACTAGAACAGATACTGCAGGAAAGAATATATACAGATGGCAAATAATCATATAAAAAGATGCTCCATGTCTTGTATCATGCTTTGTTGCTATTTAGTCACTAAGTGTGTCCAACTCTTTGCGACCCATAGATTGTAGCCCGCCAGGCTCCTCTGTCCATGGAATTCTCCAGGAAGGAATATTGGAGTGAGTTGCCATTTCCTTCTCCAAGGGATCTTCCCAGACCCAGGTATTGAACCCATGTCTCCTGCATTTAGAGCTGGGTTCTTCCACTGAGCCACCAGGGAAACCCATCATCATCCCTTCAGATCAGATCAGATCAGTCACTCAGTCGTGTCCGACTCTTTGCGACCCCATGAACTGCAGCACGCCAGGCCTCCCTGTCCATCGTCCCTTAGGGAAATGCAAATTAAAATAGTCACCACTACATCTTAGAATGGCCAAAATTCAGAACACAGGCAATGCCAACTACTGGTGAGGATATGGATTAATATGAACAACATTCATTGCTAGTAGGAATGCAAAACAGTATGTGGGCAATTTTTTAATAAAAAATATATTTTTAGCATATGATCCAGTAATTGTGCTCCCAAATGAATAGAAAACCAACATCCACACAAAAACGTGCCCACAGATGTTTATAGCAGCTTGTTCACAATTGCCAAAACTTGGAAGCAACCAAGATATCCTTGAGCAGTGAATGCATAAATAAATGATAGAATATCCAGGCAATAAAATAATATTCACTACTGAAAATATGAGCTGTTAAGCCATGAAAAGACATAGAATAACATTAATTGCATATTATTAAGTAAAAGAAGCCAGTCTGAAAAGATTGCATGCTATATAATTTCAATTATAGTTGGCCCTTGAACAAAGCAGGGGTTAGGGTTGCTAACCTTCTTTGCAATAAAAAATCTGAGTATAACTTACAGTTAGTCCTTCATGTATATGATTCTTCCCCCTGACTCTGCAGTTCCATATCCATGGATCCACCCAATAGCAGATCATGTAGTGGTGTAGTATTTACTATTGAAAAAAACATGGTTATAAGACAACCTATGCAGTTCAAGATCTGCTGTTGAAAAAAGCAAGAGAGTTCTAGAAAAATATCTGCTTCATTGACTACGCTAAAGCCTTTGATTGTGGATCACAACAAACTGGAAAATTCTTAAAGAGATGGAAATACCAGGCCACCTGACCTGCCTCTTGAGAAATCCGTATGCAGGTCAGCAAACAACAGTTAGAACTGGACATGGAACAATGGACTGATTCCAAATTGGGAAAGGAGTACATCAAGGCTCTATATTGTCACTTTGCTTATTTAACTTATATGCAGAATACATCATGCGAAATGCCGGGCTGGATGAAACACAAGCTAGAATCAAGATTGCTGGGAGAAATACCAGTAACCTCAGATATGCAAATAACACCACCCTTGTGGCAGAAAGCAAAGAGGAACTAGAGAGCCTCTTGATGAAAGTGAAAGAGGAGAGTGAAAAAGCTGGCTTAAAATTCAGCATTCAGAAAACAAAGATCATGGCATCCAGTCCCACCACTTCATGGCAAATAGATGGGGAAACAAAGGAAACAGTGACAGACTTTGTTTTCTTGGGCTCCAAAATCACTGCAGATGGTGACTGCAGCCATGAAATTAAAAGTTGCTTGCTCCTTGGAAGAAAAGCTATGACCAACCTAGACAGCATATTAAAATTCAGAGACATTACTTTGCCAACAAAGGTCCATGTAGTCAAGGCTGTGGTTTTTCCAGTAGTCATGTATGGATGTAAGATTTGGACTATAAAGAAAGCTGAGTGCCAAGAATTGATGCTTTTGAACCATGTTGTTGGAGAAGACTCTTGAGAGTCCCTTGAACTGCCAGGAGATCCAACCAATCAATCCTAAAGGAAATCAGTCCTGAATATTCATCGGAAGGAGTGATGCTGAAGCTCCAATACTTTGGCCACCTGATGCGAAGAACTGACTCATTGGAAAAGACCCTGATGCTGGGAAAGATTGAAGGTGAGAAGAGAAGGGGATGACAGAGGCTGAGATGGTTGGATGGCATCACTGACTCAGATGGACATGAGTTTGAGCAAGCTCTGGGAGTTAGTGATGGACAGGGAATCCCGGTGTGTGCTGCAGTCCATAGAGTTACAAAGAGTCAGACATGACTGAGCAACTGAACTAATGCAATTCAAACCCATGTGGTACAAAGGCCAACTGTAAATGATGCTCTGAAGAAGGTAAAACTATGGAGACAGTAAAAAGGTCACTGGTTGCCAGGAATTCTTGGAGAGTGAAGGAGGAATGAGTTAGACAGGGCACAGACAATCTTTGGGGCACTGAAACTATTCTGCGAGATACTGTGATGGTGGATGCATGTCATTAGATAGTTGTGAAAACCCATAGACTGTAAAACATAAAGAATGAAACTTAATGCAAGCTATAGACGTTGGTGATTAATAACATGTCAGTGTTTGTTCATCAGTTGTAACAAATGGACCATGCTAATTGGAGATGTTAATTATAGGGGAAACCGTGGAGGATGAGAAGGGGACTTTGTATACTGTTGAATTTTTCTATAAACCTTGAACTGCTCCAACAATAGTGCATCAACAGGAAAAATCAATACTAATCCAATTCCTTAACCCACCATTTGGAAGAATCAGATAGCTATTACCTCCTCTTAAGTGTTTTGTACTTGTCTCAAAAACCAAATCTTCCAATGATGGAGGCAAGGTAGACCAGCACACTCATTCATTTAATCAGTGTATATTAAGCTATGATATATTTCTTAATGCTCAGCAAAATAAACATGAATGTGTCTAGAGATGTTTGTGTATGACATGCATGTGTCTCTCCTAAGTATTTGAAATACTCCTTAGACAGTTCATGAGTATGGATAAAAGATAATAAGGAAGAAAAGTAAAGAGAAAGAACAGCTAACTATCAGTTGGTAAGAGGCAGTGAATGTGTGGGAAGCAGCATGTTCTAAAGTTGCTCCAGGCATATTCCTTTTTGTTTCTCCTTTGGTATAAACCCTGGCTCGGTCCAGTGAATTCCCAATGTCCTTCCTCCTTCCAAAACCAATTCCTACTCACATGCTTGGCGAAGAAAAGCCACACTGACCTGCAGAGAGGCTGCCCTGCCAGCAACGTGATGTTTTACCTTTGCTGTGGAAACTGCATTAGAGCTTGTTTTAAAAACATATCAAGCCATTATTTGTGTTTTTAATACCTGCCAACATCCTTGGCAGAGAAAGGATGCTCTAGATTAGAGCTGAGCCTCATCACTTTTGGCCAGTAAGTGAGCCAATCTGTTTTAATGATGGGGCGGGGCAGGAAAATGTGCCTTTTACTTGCCATGTAGAACCAGAAATACTGACTTAAGTAGCAGAATGGTGGCTTTATTTCCAAGAGTATTTACTTTGCAGGCTTATTTGGTCAGTCGGTTTAATAAAAGCACGCAGTGTAGCTGGCAGAAACCTGGGTCTTATGAATGTATAAAGAATGAGACTCTGTGTATCCCTTTCAGTATCTGTTCATATGTTCAGTCTTTCTCTCGACAGTCCTAGAAGTTGTGTGAATTTTTCTTTCAATATTGACATAGGTCATTGTTAGTAGCATAAATGATACATAAAATAGCATTTTGTCCTATCTAGCCTTTGTTTTAAGATATTTCATCATGATCTCTCTCAGTTGGTGTACATCTAGATAATATCCTTGTTTTTCATAACATTTAAGCTTTTTAAAATCAGAGGTGCTAATTAAATGCATACAATAAAAATAATTTTTATATATGGCAGAGTTTTTAAGTATTTTAGAAGAGTTTATCATATTCTCTGTTGGGTATAATAGGATATAAATAGCACAAAATTATTTTGCATCTTACATAAATGGTGTGTGTTCAGTCACTCACTCATGTCCAACTCTGTGACCTATGAACTGTAGCCTGCCAGGTTCATCTCTCCATGGAATTTTCCAGGCGTTGGAAAGAACACTGGAGTGGGTTGCCATTTCCTTCTCTAGAGGATCTTCCCAACCTTGGGACTGAACCCCTGTCTCCTACATTGGCAGACCGTTCTTTACCACCACGCCACCTGAGAAGTCCACATAAAAGGTGGCTGGTACAAAATACAATGAAATAAAGAGAATGATAAGAATGCATCTGATATTATAGTAAAATAAATCACAGCTTTCCTAATAAATTAGCCTGAATTTTCCACTTCTCTTTCCTTAACTGTTTGTAAGTCTAAAGTATTTATTTTATTGTGCATTTTCTTATCAGAGGAAAGACACTATCAATAATTGCATTATAATCCTAACAATTAAAGTAAAAATTCTGGCATGTGTATGTTTTGTTCTGTTGGGGTTGCTTCCCTGAATGAACCAGATAATTAATCATATTCTCCAGAGTGGAAAATTGGCCTGATTAGACCAAGGTCAAAATGCAGTTCACTGCTAAGGTTAATTAATTCCAGTCTCCTGGCTAAATTAATGACTAGTTTAGCCATCCAGTGGTCAACATGTATGAGATCGTGATTTGCATTTGTATTAGGTGGATTCAGGGTAGAAAGGTATATAGGGCTTTTCTCTACTCATTGCACGCTATAAATCAATGCTGAATTTATCACAGATGGCATTGAAATTAGAAATGTGTGTTTGCACACTCTGCTTCCACCTGTTACTGAACCAAAGTCAGGTCTGCTTGCTCATGTGCAGTAAAGCCAACCTACTGACACCTGGCTGTGGGGAAGGAAAATACAGTGTTGACTGCAGGGCACCAAGCAAGGAGAAGGGGTAGCTTGTGTTGAAAAGACCCAAATTCTTAGATGACTTTCTGGGAAGAGGTTTTAAATGCAGTGTTAGGGAGGGGGCTGTTGGGTGTGTGATCAGCTTGTGGACAATTCTGGATTGATTGGCATCAAGATGAAGTTTCAAGATCATCAACCTCTAGTTTCAACCAGTCTAGGGTCTGTGTTCTGTGGTCAGCAGTTTTCATCTGGTGGCAGTCTGCTTCCTGTAAAAATGACTTAGGAGTGTGTATCAGGTCTTCATGGCTTCAGGGAACTGGTAGCTTGGTCATTCTGCTATGTGGCTGGCTTATAGTGTATAAATTGTTGCCGGCCTCCTGCTGCTAAGTCACTTCAGTCGTGTCCGACTCTGTGCGATCCCGTAGACGGCAGCCCACCAGGCTCCCCCGTCCCTGGGATTCTCCAGGCAAGAACACTGCAGTGGGTTGCCATTTAATTGTTACCAGCCTCCTAGCCAACAGCTGTTCTTTGTTTCTACATCTTCTCATTTCCTAGTCATTAATTGTTTTTTTAATTTTTTAATTGGAATGTAATTGCCTTAGAATGTTGTCTTCATCTCTGGTGTACAATAGCATGAATCAGCTATGCATATACATATATCGGCCCCCTTGTGAGCCCCCCTCCTGCCCTTCTAAGTCATCACAGAGCATTGCGCTGAGCTCCCTGTGCCATATAGCAGCTTCCCACTAGCTGTCTGTTGTACACATTGTAGTGTGTATGTGGGACTTGCTTGGAAGCTCAGTCCATAAAGAATCTGCCTGCAATGCAGAAGACTGGGTTCAATTCCTGGGTTGTGAAGATCCCCTGGAGAAAGAAATGGCAACCCTCTCCAGTATTCTTTCTTGGGAGATCCCATGGACAGAGGAGCCTGGCAGGCTATAGACCATGGGGTCGCGAAGAGTTTGGACATGACTGAGTGACTGCACCACCAGCACAAGCGTATATATGTCAGTGCTACTCTCTCAACTCATCCTGCCCTCTCTTTCTCCACTGCGTCTGCGAGTCCATTCTCGACATCTCTCTCTATCCCTGTCCTGAAGATAGGTTCATCTCTACCATTTTCCCAAATTCCATATATATGCTTTGATATGCAATATTTGTTTTTCTCGTTCTGACTTACTTCAGTCTGTGTAACAGGCTCTAGGTTCACCCATATCACTGCAGTTGACCCAATTTCATTCCTGTTTATGGTTGAATAATATTCCATTGTGTAGGCATACCATATCCTCTTTACCCATTCATCTGTAGATGGACATTTAGGTTGCTTCCATGTCCCGGCTATTGTAAGCAGTGCTGCCGTGAACTTTGGGGTACATGTATCTCATTTGAATTATGGTTTTCTCAGGGTATATGCCCAGTGGTGGGCTTGCTGGGTTATATGGTAGTTTTATGGAGGGGGCAGCTTTTTTTTTTTTCTTCTTTCCTCGGATTTTTGTCACCTGAGGACAGGTACTGTCTTTACTTCTCTTCCCACTATTGGGCAGCTTAATCACCATCTACAGCTATCTTGGGGTCTGTAGGATCTTTCTCCTGTCTGCCTATGGTAACCGCCGTTCTACCTGCCACGTGAATAGTTACCTGTTTTCACAACTCTCACCATCCCTCCTCTCTTCCTCTCTCTTCCTCTGTCTTTCCCACTTCTGTTTCTCTCTCTCTCTCTGTCCCCCACCCCCACCTGGTTGGTCCTGGTGAGTAAGGGGACCATTTTTGTTATTTGGAGTTTAAAGTTTGTGGAATTCAACATGTTTTCTCTTATTGTCCCATTCCTCGTAAATTCCAATACTGTATTATGTTACTGGTGTGATGGAAATGGGCCCAAATGTGCTCCCAGCTCCACCTGTGACTAAGACCCCAGCATTCAGTCGGGCTGAGAAAACAGTGTTTTTGCATTGGTTCAAAATGTGTTTCCATGAACGTAAAGGAAAACAAACTATGATTCCATATGCTCTTTTCTATGATTTCATGCAAATATATGGTATTTCAGGTACACCGTGTCTCAACTTTGCTTGTCTCAGTTGGCTTAGAGACGTAATTATAATTTGTAATATTTTTCCATGAAAATTATTGTATGTCTGTTCCAAACACACAATTTATAAGCGAACTTCCAATCATAGCAGTGCCGGTGGAGACAGCCTGTACAGGAAATCATTGTGGCAGAGATTGCTTGTTTTAGAATGCTTGTTTTAGGTCATTGTGAAAGCAAGTCCACTGTAAAGGGAAAAGGGCAACATAGTACTTTGAGACCTATTGGCCCAAACCCCCTACGTTCCAGGCACCTACATCTCAATAGGTCGAGAAATTAACTCTCTTCACTCCCTAGCCCACTGCATTCCTCTGACATCTTCCAGTTGAGGTACCACCTTCCTCTCAGTCATCTTCACTAAGAACTCTGCATGGTCCTCTTGGTTCTGCCCCTCCAAATCTTCTGAAATAGGCGACTTCCCTCCACTTTTCCACAACTACAGTTTGAATTCAGTCACTACACAACTTCCTTCTCTTGACCCTCTATGCTGATCTTTCACACTCTATGAGTTACCTTTTTTAATCAAGCAAAGTTTTAATCAGGTCAATTTCTTGCTTTGAAATTAGAAATTGGATGTGATTTCTCCTATTCTGGGCTTCCCTGGTGGCTCAGACGGTAAAAAAATCTCCCTACAATGGAGATTCTTGATCCCTAGGTTGGGAAAATCCCCTGGAGAAGGGAATGGCTACCCACTCCAGTATTCTGGCCAGGAGAATTCCATTGACAGCAGCTACAGTCCATGGGGGTTGCAAAGAGTCAGACGCTACTAAGCGACTAACACTTTCACTTTATCCTGTTCTAAGACATCACTCATCTCTTTCAGAATTTTCCACAGTTTATTGTAATCCACACGGTCAAAGGCTTTGGCATAGTCAATAAAGCAGAAATAGATGTTTTTTTGGAACTCCCTTGCTTTTTCAATGATCCAGCAGATGTTGGCAGTTTGATCTGTTTCCTCTGCCTTTTCTAAAACCAGCTTGAACATGAAAGCGATGGGAATACCAGACCACCTGATCTGCCTCTTGAGAAACCTGTATGCAGGTCAGGAAGCAACAGTTAGAACCAGATATGGAGAAACAGACTGGTTCCAAATAGGAAAAGGAGTACGTCAAGGCTGTGTATTGTCACCCTGCTTATTTAACTTATATGCAGAGTACATCATGAGAAATGCTGGGCTGGAAGAAGCACAGGCTGGAATCAAGATTGCTGGGAGAAATATCAATAACCTCAGATATGCAGGTGACATCACCCTTATGGCAGAAAGTGAAGAGGAACTAAAGAGCCTCTTGATGAAAGTGAAAGAGGAAAGTGAAAAAGTTGGCTTAAAACTCAACATTCAGAAAACTAAGATCATGGAACTAGTTCCACCACTTCATGGGAAATAGATGGGGAAAGTGTCTCACTTTATTTTTCTGGGGTCCAAAATCACTGCAGATGGTGACTGCAGCCATGAAATTAAAAGGCGCTTACTCCTTGAAAGGAAAGTTATGACTGACCTAGACAGTATATTCAAAAGCAGAGACATTATTTTGCCAACAAAGGTCCATAGTCAACGCTATGGTTTTTCCAGTACTTATGTATGGATGTGAGAGTTGGACTATAAAGAAAGCTGAGCACCGAAGAATTGATGCTTTTGAACTGTGGTGTTGGAGAAGACTCTTGAGAGTCCCTTGGACTGCAAGGAGATCCATCCAGTCCATCCTAAAGGAAATCAGTCCTGGGTGTTCATTGGAAGGACTGATGTTGAAGCTGAAACTCCAATACTTTGGCCACCTGATGCAAAGAGCTGACTCATTTGAACAGACCCTGATGCTGGGAAAGATTGAGGGCAGGAGGAGAAGGGGACGACAGGATGAGATGGTTGGATGGCATCACTGACTCAATGGACATGAGTTTGGGTGAACTCCGGGAGTTGGTGATGGACAGAGAAGCCTGATGTGCTGCGGTTCATGGGGTCGCAAAGAGTCAGACACAACTGAGCAACTCAACTGAAGACATCACTGTCCAATAGAACTTTCAGTGATAAACCTTCTGTATCCTTCTGTCTAATATGGTAGCCGCTAGTTACACATTGTGATTGAGTATTTGAAATGTGACTAGGTCAAGTGAGGAGTTGAAATGTTGCTTGGGTTTATTTCAATTTAAATTTAAAGAGCCATAGGTAGACAGTGGCTGTCATACTGGAGAATGAAAGCTGAAGGGATAAAATCCAGAATTATTGGCATGGTGTATAAGATCCTTCCCAGACTACCCACAGCTTTCCTATCTCTATCTCACCTACTCGGTACATATGCTGTGAACTCGCACGGTTTCTTATCTCCTGAGAGCTCAAAAAGGACCTCATGTTCTGACTTGTTCTGTGTGTGCCTTGATTTGTGTGTGTTTTTATCTGGTACATTCTTTCTCTTAACCTCCCGTGAAGTGAAAGTCGCTCAGTCATGTCCAACTCTTTGCAACCCCATGGACTGTATCCATGGAATTCTCCAGGCCAGAATACTGGAGTGGGTAGCCTTTCCCTTTTCCAGGAGATCTTCCCAACCCAGGAACTGAACTGGGGTCACCTGCATTGCAGGTGGATTCTTTACCAACTGAGCTATGAGGGAAGCCCACATGAGCACCTATAAGCCCTGAAAGAATGCTTAAATGTGACTTCTGAAAAGTCTTCTTCCACCTCCTCAGGCATCCATTGATTTCTTTTTTCAGGGCTCCCATAAAAATACTTATATCCCTTAATAAAGCATCAATTACTGAACAGCAGTTATTTATTTCCTTAGCTGTTACCCTAAATTTCATTTTCTGCTTAAGCAGTCAATTAGAAAGTCAGTTTCAAAATTATTACTTATGATAGATACTAACTATATTGAAAGGGAAAAAAGATTCGAGCTAAATTTCAAATGAATTGTGAAAAGGAACAATGAAAATAAAGTGGGAAGAGTAGCACCCCAGTGATCACCACTGCCTACTCTGTGCATAGAAGTCTTTTGGAGGAATTGAAGGGAATGAGTTGACTTTGACCTTCATAGAACATCTAACATGTTCTTTTACAATTCCAAACTGAATTTTTTTGCTTCTTCCTTTGTCTGTATTTCAGATGTGTTCCTGCTTGATGTCAAATCTCTAAAAGCTAATTAAATGATAGATTTTTTTTCATTGAGTACACCATATATCTTTCAAGGTTAAGCAAGAATAAAACACTTTGCCTGGATTTTCCATTGTGAAATTGATGGGGGTGGGGTGGGGGGCTGGGTAGTGGAGGGGAGATATTTTTAAAGTGATGCACTGCAGTAGAGGAAAAAAAAAATCCTGTCAGTTAAAACTACTAGATACAGCCAGTCTTATAAATGTTTTATAATCATTGTAAAAACTCAAAGTGAATTAATGATATTTTCAAAATTTCCTGGGAGAATGACTTCTTTCTCATTGAATTATCTTGGCAACATTCCCACCTTTTGAACTCACTGGAGGGTGAAGAGAATAGCATTCTTCTTGTCCTGATTTTATGGAAAGCAAAGCAGTCTGCTGTGTTTCTGAGGATGCTGTTATTACCATTTAAAATAAATGATGATTTAAAAGAATCTGTTCCTTGGTACCTATTCAGGCTATTCTAGTTTCATTGACACTATTATGTACAGACAGTTGAAAGAATTATGGCTATTAAGCAGATTTTAATACTATAGAAAATGAATACATAATGACTGTATTTCTGTTACTTCCTATTTTTATTATGAAGAGTTCTATAGTCAACCAAATTTGAAATTAGGAACCATTTCTGGACTGACAGTCAAGTCTAGAAATGGTAGTAATCTTAAGTCTCTTGATTTTATGGGAATGGTATCAAGAATGAATGCTGAGGAAGAATTTAAATGTTAACCCAGCTTCCTCCTCTTTTATTCCTTTCTGCTGCTGCTAAATCACTTCAGTCGTGTCCGACTCTGTGCGACCCCATAGACGGCAGCCCACCAGGCTCCCCCGTCCCTGGGATTCTCCAGGCAAGAACACTGAAGTGGGTTGCCATCTCCTTCTCCACTATTCCTTTCTGACCTCCTCCAGTTCTGTGAAAGCACCTTGCTTTCTGCTCCAAAGGACCCTTTGTAGACATGTGTGTATCACTGAACGTACCAGGATATGTGGTAATTAGATGTGTATATTTCTGCATCCTCACTGGCCTATGAACTTCTTTAAGAAGAGTATCATGTACAATTAGTCACCAGTGCATTCTCAAGAGCCTTACACACAGCCTTAATTTAGACAGAGACTCATATTTTGTGTTGGGGAGGAAGAACAGGAAGAAGAGAGGAAGGATAGGGTTATTTTCTGGGCACTGTGAATGATGAAAATATTCTCATTAAATTACATGAGACCTAAAAGTTTTAAAGTATGTTAAAGTAGAAGCCTTTAAAACCCATGGCAAAACCAATGTATATTTTAGCAGATTAATCGATAATCACTTCTATATTAAAGATCTGAAAATGGAGCTAGATTCTACCTGTTCCTAAAGTATTTCCCTAAGACAAATCTGAGCCCTTTGAAAATGTTTAATATTTATGCAAAAATACTATAACAATTTGAATGAGAAAACTAACTCAAAACAGAGACAACCAATAAACAGAAAACCTGTAGAAAGTTACTCAAGGTTTAATTAAGAAATGAAGTTAGGCTTAATTTCTCATCCATTAAAAAAAGCTCACAATTAAAGTGAAAACAATCAACTTTGCTAACTAGAGTCCATATAATATCTGTACTATTGTATACAGATATATTTGTTATACAGAAGTCATAATAAAATGAGTAGCCGTTGACATCCTAAATCTTGTTTCTTAAATTCTGTCTAAATATTTCAGAATACATGAATGTTATATTGGGTTGCCCAAAAGTTCATTTGGGTTTTCTGATCTTATGGAAAAACCCAAATGAACTTTCTGGCCAATCCAATAGCTTTTAGGAAAGGATAGGGAAAATTACATGTAAAGTACAGTATTCATTTAAGAGACTATTGAGCACCCCTTAAAGGTGACCTTTAACAAAGTCTCCATACCACTAATACTTGTAATCCAGTTTTCACTAAATAGACACAAGGTAGAAAACTGTCTATACATACAATGGGAAAAAAAAGTGAAAGTGTTAGTCACTCAGTCCTGTTGGACTCTTTGCAGCCCCCTGGACACATGTAGCCCGCCAGGCTCCTCTGTTCATAATATTTCCCAGGCAAGAATACAGGAGTTGGTTGTCATTCTCTTCTCCAGGGTATCTTCCTGACCCAGGGATCAAACCCACATCTCTTATATCTCCTGCATTGGCAAGCCGGTTCTTGACCACTAACACCTTGTGGGAATTATCTTATTTTCTAATCTTATTAGAAAGTTTATAAGATGTTATCTAATTATCTTAATTCACCACATCTTATTCCAGTTGTAAATCACACCATAGGGACCCTGTGACTTGGGGGAAAAAAAAGTTTATGTTTAAACTGTGACATGCCACTGGTTTTAAGAATTATCCTATTTCTTAGACATTGACGAGTTTCTAAAATGAATGAAAACAATGATTCTAGCTTGCTGATAGTCACTCCTCCTTTACCCTACTCAAGAATAGATGTCTGAATGCTAGCTAGCGAGAGAAGCCAGAGATGTAAGTCACTAGGGCAGGCAGGAGGCCAGATCTCCTTAAGGGGGAATCAGAGCTTCTGTGCTCTTCCCTGAGCCGTTTGCCCGTGGGCTTAAATTGCTTTTGCATTGGTTTCCACTCATAAGTACCCCATCACCATTCATTGCCAATAAGAACAGGTCAGGTGCAGAGTGGGGCCCCTTGAAGAGCTCCACCCACCTGTGCTGGAAATGAGCAAGTGGGGAGTGGAGCCTACCTCTTGGTGACCCCCTCCCTTTCAGTTACAGGTTCCTCCTCTGACCACAATGCCTGCTTTTCTTGAGTCCCAATCAAGATACTGTGTTGTTTGCCTGTTACTCCAAAACTCCAATGTGATAAGTGAGGATGTTCTAAGGATAACACTAAATGTATCTTAATTGGTTTTAAGTATATCCTTGAGAAACTTCAGTGTGTAATAAAGTATTTGATATGTATCTATAAGGAGTTCAGGGAGAAAGGTGAATTGTAGCTTGAGGCCAAACACGGTAAATATCCTGCCCTAAGACATGTGGTCCTGTTAAAGAGGTAATTTTTTTTTTTTTTAATTGCAAATTTGGAGCCTTTTACAAAAACATGGTCACTTCAGAGTCTAGCAGTTTGCTGACATTACTAGCAATGAGTAAAAACTCTTTTATCCTATGAAATTTGAGGCACTTCATTTTTGAGGTTAGAGTTTTTACAGTATCATCAGTGACAATCCAAGTATGTTTTTAAAAGATTAGAGTGACATCTGTCTGATGCATTATTTAAATATGCATTATTCATATACATTCTTTGATCTCTACTATCGTTTAGTGGGCACATTAATTGTTTTAGTATTGAAAAAGAAGCAAACATCAGGGCATTTATGGAGACAGAGGTTGATTGCTTTTATTGATAGAAGCCAGATTTGAGATGCTCTTGGGTTCTGGTTTTGTCTCCAGATGTGGGGTGTTTCTCAAATAGATCGCAACCCTCTCTTAGGAGTCCAAGAATCTGTGTCAGTGACTTTCTCCACAAAACTCTTCAGTGTCCCATATAGTGAAGCAGCTATGGGGCTCTGGGCAAGCAGCGCTGTCTTCCTACCCATCTCAGTCAGCGTATTCTCCCTACTTCATCTCCAGTACTCAAGAGTTTCAGCTGACTCCTGAATGTAAATAGTCTTCAAGTCTTTGCATCCTAACTTCTAGAAATCCTAGTCCTATATATATTCTGCTGACCTCTTGAACTCTGTATGAGTAGAGTCATCATCCCTCTTCATACCTGCCCCTTCTCTGTTTTGGGTCTCATGTGAAACATTACTGTCATCTCAATAATCCAGGCTGCAAACATTGGGACCTTCTGTAACTTCATGTTCCCTCTTATTCTCCATGTTTAATTAATTGCAAATCCTATCAATCTGACCGGAGAAGGCAATGGCACCCCACTCCAGTACTCTTGCCTGGGAAAATCCCATGGACGGAGGAGCCTGGAAGGCTGCAGTCTGTGGGGTTGCTGAGGGTCGGACACGACTGAGCAACTTCCCTTTCACTTTCCACTTTCATGCATTGGAGAAGGAAATGGCAACCCACTCCAGTGTTCTTGCCTGGAGAATCCCAGGGATGGGGGAGCCTGGTGGGCTGCCGTCTATGGGGTCGCACAGAGTCGGACACGACTGAAGCGACTTAGCAGCAGCATCAATCTGATAGGGATTTTTATAATCTCTTATATTGTATGTTTCAAGAATCTTGCATGGAAATGGCTTAATTTAGTAGTCTTCAAGTGCCTTTGGACTGTCTGTGATAAAATTTTCTACTTTACTATATTCTGTATTCCTGCTTTTCTGAAAATGTAGTCATTAGTGCCAACAATTTCAATTTTTTTATCCTTCAACTGATCTTTGTGAGTGTAAGTGACAAATCCTTATAAACTCTATTAAATAATAGAAGATATCCCTACATATCAAAACTGGGATAATATACTTAAATGTTTTAAAATATAAAGGCAGAATTAATAACTATATAGAGTTCTTATTAGGTTTTGACTCAAAATAATTTATAAATCTAGAAAATATTAAGTGAAACATTAGGACATGTTTTAAATGAACACATATAATTATTAATATGAAGTCTTTCTTGGTGTTCTAAACAATTTCAGTATATCTTTAGCCTTGAATTTACTTTTAAAACTTGATGAGAGTTTTCTCCAGTAGCTAAGCTAGTGATTTAAAGCTTGAAGAATATCTATGCATGTTAATCCTTTTATTGCTGTATCTTTCAATAATCTTACAAACCATTTCAAAATTTCAACTTCAGTTTCAACATTAGAAAAAGAGAAACCAAGAAAAATCTTTAAAATAACAAATTCTGGAAGTTAATCTTTTCTATACCTAAGCTATTCAGTTAAACTTCCAGTTTTTCCCTTGAGCTTTAGAATCTGAGCCATTATCTTTATTTCTGGGGGTGCTTTTGAATTTATCTAGATTTCAAAAATATACTCAAAACAGAAAAGTCAAGGCGGGACTTCCCTGGTGGCTTAGTGGTTAAGACTTCATCTTTTAGTGCAGAAGCACAGGTTCGATCCCTGGCTGGGGAGCTAAGATCCCACATGTTTTGTGGCCAAAAGCCAAAAAAAAAAAAAAAAACCCAAATAAACCCCGTAAAACAGAAGTAATATTGTAACAAATTCAATATAGATTTTTTTAATGGTCCACATCCAAAAAAAATCTTAATTTTTTTTTTTAAGTCAAGAAGCCAATGTAGAGGAGAATATTCAAAACTCTGGCTTTTGGCTTTATTTCTCTGAATTTTCTGTCTCACACTCATTCATTATTTGATTTAACCAATATTTATAAAACACTTAACAAGACACATGTTTTTTTCTCCAAGCATCATCAAAACATTCATTTATAAAATCCTACAATATATAGTCATTGCTAAAATCATGTCCTTTTTAAAATGAAAAACCACAAAGCTGCTTCATTTGATTTGTTGTTAAATTAATTTTTCATAGATTCCAGGATTAAATTGGTGTCAGTCCAAGGCCTGACTTTTTTTCCCGTAAAGCTGTGGGTTTGAGGCCATTTCACAAAGTCGTGATGTTGGCTCCACTTTAGTACAACTACAGGCCTTCCCTGAGCATTTCGATTGGGACAGGACAAATTGCAAAGGTGAATTAGTAAACTCTATTTAGCTGATGATTTCGTTTGACCTAGTTTCAATAATGTATGCATAATTTGGAAAATATAAAGAAAACACATTAAAAAATGAGATCAAAAATGGATACTTGCCACAGCACTGGCTGTTTCCCAGTCATGACATCCAAGCCAGGCCTGCGTCCAGCTCAGCCTTTTCGCTGCAGCCTGTTTCAGAAGAGCCACGTTATCATCTCAGGGGGCGTGAAGATAGCTCCTCATACCTCTCCCCTGAGGATGTTTGTGATGGCCCTGGCTTCCGGTTCTGTTCCATGGCTGCCTGAGCAGCCTGCAAACAGGATACACATCAGAAATTGAAAGGGAACACCCACAAGGAGAGACATGAAAATCTACCGTCCTGTGTAGTTTTCCTTTACCTTTCTAGGGTGACCAGGATGTCTGGTCCTGGGACCTGGGCATTCACTGCCTGCCTTTCTTCAATCAGCAGTTGTTTCCTCTCTTCACCTCCGTTCTCACCTGCATTTTGACAGCAGTTCGTGTCAACTCTTTACCCAAAATATAACCTGAATTCCTCCTAAGCCTGTGAAACCTGTGACTTGATCTGCCCACGCAGCTTCCACGTTATCCCTCCACCTGCAGCAGCCACCCTGGTTGCCTTTGATTCCCACCTTACGGAAACACTCACTCTTGCCTTTGCCTGGATTTTGCTTTCTCTGTATTTTCTCTTGGCCTCTCCTCTTGGCTTCAATGTTTCTTCCTCTCAGAGGCACATAATACTGTTACACATCAGAGAAATAGAAACAGATCAACAGATTCTACCTTCACCAAGTCTATTCCTGTTCCATCCTTCTAATAGGATGCTAAAAGAGCAGTGCAGACAGCAGAGTTCAGCCTAGTTAAGGTTTCGGGGTAAATATGTTGCCGTGATAGCTTCTGCTTTTAAGAATTAGATTACTTCCTTTTATTCCAATACCACTTCTAAGGACTGGTTCTTCTGGGGAGAGGAATAAGTTACAGACATTATCAAATCACATGCTTCAAATATCCCCATCCTTTGAAAGATACCCTTACACAATCCATGATTGTTTTATTCACTCAGCTTTTTCTTACTCAGTCACTGGACTCATCATGCACTTTGGAATAGAATACATATTCACCCCAGAATTTGGGGGGTATTTTTAATGTTTTTCTGAGGATCATGTTTGATTGTGACATGTTGAATCACATTCCCTTACCCTTAGGAAATTTTATATAAAAGAGTTTTTTTGGTGGTCAGGGAAAAAAAGGTGTCCCAAGGTAAATGTATTATTGATTCTTTCACCATTTAGTTAATTATATTATCTAAATTTGATTATCCCTGTCTTTCTATCATATCTTTACAGTGAATTCTTGTGTTACTTTTTGCTCTTGATGAGTGAGTCATTCAAGAAATATGTATTGGGCATATAGGTGCTGGGCCCTGGGCTGTATTTGAAGGATAAATGCACATCTTGTGCACCCATGGAGCTTACTTTCCTCTGGAAAAGATAAATTCTCCATATCACTGCATCCTAACTTTTGGACAAGTGCTCTAGAGGAGGCAGAGACTATAAAAGGTGTCCTAACCTCCTCTGGAATAGGGCTTCCCTCGTGGCCCAACAGTAAAGAACACGTCTGCAATGCACAAGCCGCAGGATACTAGGGTTCAATCCCTGGATAGGGAAGATCCCCTGGAAAAGAGCATGGCAACCCACTCCAGTATTCTTGCCTGGAGAATCCCATGGACAAAAGAGCCTGGTGGGCTACGATCCATAGGGTTGCCAAGAGTCGGACATAACTGAAGCAACTTACCACACACAGGCACTGTGGTTTTCATCATGTAGCAGTCAGGCTTTATTTAGAGTAAAATTCATACAAAGGTGTGTGTTGAATTGAAAAAAACATTGAGAAATATGCTTGGTTTATCCCATCTCATAATCAAAAATTCATGATGCACTCCTAAAAGATACAGAAATAAATGTAAGACTCTAGGAAAATGTCATCTGATATGTCATTATGGAAATGTATTTTGATGTGCTAAATATAACAAAATGGTTATTTAATGGAAAAAGCATCAATTTTAAATACACCTTCATGAAGGAAAATTTGTAACTTGTGATAACTTTTGATAAGCGGATATATATAAAACATACTTTCTAGATAATTTTTCTTTCTAAATTAGAGATTAAAAAAAAGATTCATTTTTATCATTAGTTTCTTATTTAGTATATGTCATACATATGAGGTTACTATACTTTGAAATATTTTAAATGAAAATTGTTCACAAATAAAATTTCTCTATTCCAAGAATAATTGCATATTATTTCAGAAAACAAATTAACTCCACCTACCTGGTGGCTCCGAGGGCTTCCTTGTTTTCTCAGATGGTAAAGAACCCGCCTGCCAATGCAGGAGACTTGAGTTCAATCCCTGGGTGGGGAAGATCCTCTGGAGTAGGAAATGGCTACCACTCCAGTATTCTTGCCTGGAGAATCCCATGGACAGAGAATCTTGGAGGACTACAGTCCATAGAATCATAAAGAGTCAGACACAACTGAGTGACTAACACTTACTTTCCTTTGTTGAAAGAGAAGA
Organism: Tragelaphus eurycerus; assembly: GCA_935064755.1. Lineage (NCBI taxonomy): Eukaryota > Metazoa > Chordata > Mammalia > Artiodactyla > Bovidae > Tragelaphus > Tragelaphus eurycerus. Next base: position 25,754,386 of record CAKXYN010000023.1, read on the forward strand.
AAATCCCAGCCCTTAGAACTTACATGAACTTACTTTCTTCTTACCTCCAAATCTGGAGGCAAGGTTTCACTGAAAATTCATTACATATGAAGCAGGAAACAGTATTTACTTTTTTATAGATTTTATTTTCTTGGAGCACTTTCACATTTACCAAAAAAATTATGCAGAAAGTACAAAAAGTTCCCACATACCCTGCTTCCTTCTTCATATAGTTGATGTTATTATTAGCATCTTGCGTTAGAGTGTTATATTTTTTCACAATTGACAAGCCCATATTTATATATTAACTAAATTCCATAGTTCATGTTAGGGCTCACTCTTCTTATGAGTTGTGACAAGTATAAAATATCATACATCCACCATTACAGTATCATACACAGTAGTTTCACTGCCCTAAAAATATATTTGTGTTTCTGCTCTTTATCCCCACCTCCTGACCCCTTGAGTACCTGGCAACCTTTTCCAGAATGACAAATAATTAGAAGCATAGTTGTTTTGAAGACTGGCTTCTTTCACTCAGCAATAGGTAAGTTCCTCCATGTCTTTTTCTATAGCTTGATAGCTCATTTCTTACATTGCTGAGTGATATGCCATTACATAAATGCACCATAATTTGTTTATCCATTCATCTATTAAAAACATCTTGGTTGCTTCCAGTTTAGGCAGTTATGAATAAAGCTGCTATAAATATTTGTGTGCAAGTTTTTATGAGGACATAAGTTTTCAACTACTTTGAATAAATACCCGGGAGTGCTCTTGCTGGGTTGTATTCTAAGCTTATGTTAAGCTTTGTACGAAATTGCTAGATGGTGTTGCATAGTGGCTGTGGCATTTTGCATTCCTGTGAGCAGTGATGAGAGTTCCTGTTACACTGTAAGGTCTAGATTCCTTATTTTTTGTTTGTTTGTTTGTTTTTTGATGTCGTGTCTAGTTGTCCCAGTACCATTTGTTGGAAAGTCTGTCCTTTTCATTGAGTTGCCTTTGCTCTTTGTCAAAGATCAGTTGACTGTTTTTGTGTTGATCTGTGTCTGGGTTCTCTAATCTGCTCTGTTGATCTAATCTTTCACACATACTGCACTGTTTTAATCACTGTAGTTCCTTAGTAAATCCTAGAGTCAGGTAGACTTAGTCTTTCAATTTTGTTTTTCTCTTCGAACATTGTGTTGGCTATTCTGGGTCTTAGCTTTTGCGGATACACTTTAGAACCAGTTTATCAGTATCCATAAAATAATTTAAGGTTTTGGTTAGGATTCTGTTGAACCTACAGATATGCTATGCTATGCTATGCTAAGTCACTTCAGTCGTGTCCGACTCTGTGTGACCCCACAGACGGCAGCCCACCAGGCTTCCCTGTCCCTGGGATTCTCCAGGCAAGAACACTGGAGCGGGTTGCCATTTCCTTCTCCAATGCATGAAAGTGAAAAGAGAAAGTGAAGTCGCTCAGTCATGTCCGACTCTTAGCGACCCCATGGACTGCAGCCTATCAGGCTCCTCCGTCCGTGGGATTTTCCAGGCAAAAGTACTGGAGTGGGGTGCCATCGCCTTCTCTGGAACCTACAGATATAGTTGGGTGAAAATTGACACCTTGATAATATTAGGTTTTTTGTGATTTATTTAGATTTTCTTTGATATTTTGTGTTAAAGGTTTTCACTTTTCAATGTTTATCTTGTAGGTGGCCTGTTATGGAAGTTAAAATTTTTCAACCTAAATATGATATCATTTTGTTGAAACTTGTAAACTACCACTGTTTTTTTTTTTTTAGTTTATTGAAGTATAGTTGATTTATAATGTTTTATTAATTTCTGCTGTACAGAAAAGTGGTTCAGTTATATATATTATTTTTCATGTTCTTTCCATTATGGTTTATCACAAGATGTTGAATATATGCTGTACAGTAGGATCTTGTTGTTTATCCATTCTGTATATAATAGTTTGCATCTGCTAATCCCAGACTCCCAGTCCATCCCTCTCCCCACCCACCTCTTCCTTGGCAATCACACATGTGTTCTCTGTGGCTGTGAGTCTGTTTCTGTTTTGAGATATGTTCATTTGTGTTATATTTTATGTTCCACATAGAAGTAATATCATATGATATTTTTCTTTCTCTGTATGACTTCACTTTGTATGATCACCTCTGTTTTCATCCATGTTGCAGCAAATGCCACTATTTCATTCTTTTTTGTGACTAGCATTCTACTGTGTTTGTGTGTGTGTGCGCGCACACGTGTGTGTGTTTGTGCGCATGCATGTGCACCACGTCCTCTTCATCCATTTATTTGCTGATGGGTATTTAGGCTGTTTCCACATCTCGGCTATTATAAATAATGCTTCCATGAACCTAGGGGTGCATGTGTCTTTTTGAATTATAGTTTTATCTGGATATATGCCTAAGAGTGGTATTGTTGGATCATATGGGAACCATTTTATTTTTGGAACCTTCATACTGTTTTCCATAGTGACTGCACCAATTTACATTCCCACTAATAGCAGGAAGGTTTCCTTTTCTCAACACCCTCTGAAACATTTACTAATTGTCAACTCTTTAATGATGGTCATTCTGACCAGCATGAGGTAGTACCTCATTTATAAACCACTATATTTTAAAATATCAATAGTATTCTCTAGTCATCAAAACAAAACCAAAAGTTACAGCATCTGGGAAGGTCTTAATAAAATAAAAATAAGACCTATATCAGTAACAATTATGAATTGAAAGTGTTAGTGGCTTAGGCATGTCTGACTCTGTGACCCTATGGTGTAACCATGGAATTCTCCAGGCAAGGATATTGGAGTGGGTTGCCATTCCCCTCTCCTGGCAATCTTCCTAACCCAGGGATTAAACCCAGGTCTCCTGCATTGCAGGCAGATTTCTTTACCATCTGAGCCACCAGGGAAGTCACCAATAATTATAAATTAACAAGAAACAATTTCTTTCATAATTTTTATAATAACATAGTCATTGATGACAAGGCCTTAGTTTCACAGCATTCATTGCACAGAGACGATAGTTTTTACTTCTGGTGTTGTGATTCTTGGATATTTATAATATCTGTTTCTCTACAAATTAGAAAGGAACCTGAAAAAAAGTCATAGTTCATAATTATTGAGTCTTTCCCCTGAGACGGATGAACTTTAATATGACTAAATGTGAAATAATAAACCACTGACAACATCATTCAAAAATAATACCTGCAAAAATATTATTTCTGCAGAAGAACCTCAGTGATTAAAAGGTCTGTTTATGGGATTTAATCTGTCAGTGACTTTAAATGCCATTTTGCTCTGTTGCAAAGAGAATCTGAGGTAACTTAAGTGAATGAATCTACTTGGAACTAATAGAGAGTAGCTGGTTTTCAGTGCACGTTTTGATACTAAGTGACTGCATTTTAAAGTAAATAATAATAGGGACAGAAAGAAGTACTAACCAGTTTTTCAGATGAAAACAATATAGACAAGCAACAGAAACATGCATTACACGATTTAAAAAAGAAATTTGTTTATTTGGCTGCACATGAGATCTTTAGTTGCAGCATGCAAGATCTTAGTTGTGTCATGCAGGGTCTAGTTCCCTGATCAGGGATCAAACCGGGTGCCCTGCTTTGGGAATGAGTAGTCTGAGCCACTGGACCACCAGGAAGGTCCCCATAACTTAAATTTTTGAAAAGTTACTAGAATTATCTGATCAATCAAAACAAAGAGGGAAAGGTAATCAGATACCACTGCTCTTTAGATATAAATTCTAGTTATACAATTTACTCTAAATCAAACTCCATTGAATTGCTGATTGAATTTTTAAAATAATGTATTTCAAAAGATGAGTCTTTGCAGTCATACTTTTAATAAAATAATTTTGTATGGGAATAGGCCAAATCTCACACCAATAATACAGAAAATGGATAATAATATTCACACTGCTACTGCTAAGTCACGTCAGTCGTGTCTGACTCTGTGTGACCCCATAGACGGCAGCCCACCAGGCTCCCGTCCCTGGGATTCTCCAGGCAAGAACACTGGAGTGGGTTGCCATTTCCTTCTCCAGTAATATTCACACTAAATGAATCATATATCTCTGTGCATTATGTGTATATGTATAATAAATGACATGTATGGTTCAATTCAATTCAGTTGCTCCGTTGTGTCAAACTCTTTGCGACCCCATGAATCGCAGCATGCCAGGCCTCCCTGTCCATCACTAACTCTCAGAGTTTACTCAAATTCATGTGTGTCCATCGAGTCAGTGATGCCATCCAACCATCTCATCTTCTGTCATCCCCTTCTCCTCCTGCCCTCAATCCCTCCCAGCATCAGAGTCTTTTCCAGTGAGACAACTCTTCGCATGAGGTGGCCAAAGTATTGGAGTTTCAGCTTTAGCATCAGTCCTTCCAATGAACACCCAGGACCGATCTCCTTTAGAATGGACTGGTTAGATCTCCTTGCAGTCCAAGGGACTCTCAAGAGTCTTCTCCAACACCACAGTTCAAAGGCATCAATTCTTCAGTGCTCAGCTTTCTTCACAGTCCAACTCTCACATCCATACATGACCACTGGAAAAACCATAGCCTTGACTAGACGGACCTTTGTTGGCAAAATAATGTCTCTGCTTTTGAATATGCTATCTAGGTTGGTCATAACTTTCCTTCCAAGGAGTAAGTGTCTTAACTTCATGGCTGCAGTCACCATGTGCAGTGATTTTTGAGCCCCCCAAATAAAGTCTGACACTATTTCCACTGTTTCCCCATCTATTTCCCATGAAGTGATGGAACCAGGTGCCATGATCTTAGTTTTCTGAATGTTGAGTTTTAAGCCAACTTTTTCACTCTCCTCTTTCACTTTCATCAAGAGGCTCTTTAGTTCCTCTTCACTTTCTGCCATAAGGGTGGTGTCATCTGCATATCTGAGGTTATTGCTATTTCTCCTGGCAATCTTGATTCCAGCTTGTGCTTCTTCCAGCCCAGCGTTTCTCATGATGTACTCTGCATATAAGTTAAATAAGCAGGGTGACAATATACAGCCTTGATGTACTCCTTTTCCTATTTGGAACCAGTCTGTTGTTCCATGTCCAGTTCTAACTGTTGCTTCCTGACCTGCATATATATTATATGTGTATAATATATGTGCAGTATTAATGTGCTAAGAATTCAAAAGTGGTTTTCTCAAAACTGGCTTTAGTTTTTAATACTTCAGCATCTAAAATTTCCATCTAATATATCAAGCAAAATATTTTAGAGAAAATTAAAACTTTAAAAACAAATACTTTTATGGTACATATCTTGGAAGTGCAGTTAGAACTTGTGTCTTATATATTCACTAAACATTGAGATCACGATATCTAAGGGGCACTGTCCAGAGCCTGGGAATGAAAAGATGAAAAATGTAAGGATGACTAAGGAAGTACATAGTCTAGTAGGAAGGCAGGAATCTGTGCAGATCATTCAAATAAACTGTATTAAGTGATCTGATGTACGTTCCTTCCCAGAACATCAAAGGACCCAAGTGGTTGCTGGGGGAAGGGAAGAATCTCTGAGTCCGGGTGCTGGATACTGTGTCACGCATATTCAGTCCTCAAAATATAGATGGCTTTTAGAAGGTTCCTGGAAGCAAACATTCCTCTATTAAAGCTGGATACACATGGTAGTTTGCATAAGAGCACAATGGGATTTAGAATTACAGTTCTATGTTACAAGTAAGAAAAGCAGTGGTTGCCAGGAGGGAAGCAGGGATGGGTGAAAGGGATAGTTAGGGAGTTTGGGATGGGCATGTGCACACTGCGATATTTAAAGTGGATAACTAACAGAGATTTACTGTATGGCACGGGGAACTCTGCTCAATGTTATGTGGCAGCCTGGATGGAAGGGGAATTGGGGGAGAATGGATATGTGTATATGTGAGGCTAAATCCCTTCACTATTCACATGAAACAATATTGTTTATCAGCTATACCCCAATATAAAGTAAGTTTAGGAAAAAAGCAATAAAAAAAAAAGCACATGAAATTTCCCTTTTATATTAAAAAAAAAAGGTAGAGGGCTGTGGATCGCTAGAAATGCCACCAGTGAACAAAATCAGTGCTTCATGTGTAATTCCAGATTACACATTTGTGAGGGCCTTGTATAATTCCAGTTTATTGAATCAACTCAGAATAATGACCTTGCCTCCACACTGAGAGATTTGTCCTTGCTGGGTAAGGTAAAATTATGAGTGGCCAAAAGCCTAGTGCGAGAATTCTTGGCTTTGGAAACAGTAAATTTTAATAACGCATTAACCAGTAGAGACCTAGTTATCTCATCTCCTCCCACAAGATCTTTGTCTCCGTATTAACAAATGTAAACAGTTGTTCTGCCGTTTGGTACTACTAGGATGGCTGTGGATTTTCTTTCTTCAAGGCTTTGACTCTGGTGCTTAATGCAGCTCTACAAACTTACTTCAAAAGCAAATTTAGATTGTGATCAATATGGGCCATTTGAAAGTCTTTGTAAAGTGGCTCAGCCTTTGAATTCATTTAATTATTTTAGATCCAATGTGGGAAAAGAAAAGGTTACTTTTCTCTAAATGTTTATCCAGAATTATTTCAAATATTTGAAGATCTTTTCTCAGTACAGATTTGCTTTGCGTAAACTAGTTCTATTAGTCTAAAAATAGACTCTGCATAGAGTATTATTAACTTTCCTGTGTGGGCATTTATGCACATTTTGTTCTGTCACCGTCTGTAACAAGATGAGAAAATACCCTCAGGTCTCTCTTTTTGACTGTGAAAGTTTTCTGGAAAAATAAAATGGAAAACTACTAAGACCGTATTTGATGTGAAGATCAAGTGTTTTGCAGATCTTAGTAGGAATCTAGGAGGCAGAGTGATTTGCATTGTTAAAGAAATGATTCTGTGTGCAACTCATGGGAATTATTCAATGGTTTTCATGGGAATTTACATGGAGCTTAGTTCTTGGCTTTTAGAAGGAAGATTGAAATCTATGCATCTTAGAAGGAAAAAAGGTAAGGGCCACAATGAAGCACCCAGAGCATAATTTCTAAAGAATAATGAGGTGAGAGTTTTGTTGATATGACTTTATCATGAAATAATCTTTTATTTCTCAACACTGCCTACTTTTGGTAAACATTATAATTTATATGTAGGAAAGGAAACGAAAGGAAAGTCGCTCAGTTGTGTCCGACTCTTTGCGACCCCATGGACTGTAGCCTACCAGGCTCCTCTGTCCATGGGATTTTCCAGGCAATAGTACTGGAGTGGATTGCCATTTCCTTCTCCAGCGGATCTTCCCAACCCAGGGATCGAACTCCGGTCTCCCACATTGTAGACAAACGCTTTACCGTCTGAGCCACCAGGGAAGTCATAATTTATATATATGTTTGTGTAAATATATACACACAATACGCACAACACACAAATCTTATCTTTTATCAGTCTAGTCTCACAACATCTAAGAAATCCTGACATATCCATCTTCTTTCTAAATATTTATTTACTCAATTTGTCTTTCACATTAAACCAATCAAGTCATTCTGTTTTGTGCGAGAATTAAACCTGGTCTGTAATTAAAGGAACTAATAGCTTTCAGCATGTCTTATATATTCAACTTTCTTGCATAATCAGGTGCCAAGAATTTTATTTAATGTACTTTTTATTTCTAAAGAGAATTTTTGGTTTGTAGTACTAGGAATTGGGATACACATGTTGCTATTGATGTGTCTTCTCTTGGAGCGAAATAGACCCTGGATTTATTAGAACCACTGCTGCTGCTTTCTCAGTGAGATCTCCTATAATTTCTTTCCTTGGAGCAAACAGAACATTATCAACCCAAAGTGCCAGCTGTAGATGTATTTGTTAGAACAAACCATACATCAGGCCTGTGTGAGAAGTGAAAGTGCCAAATACCAGACACTTTAAAAAAAGAGAGAGAAGAAATCCAAAGAGATGTTTAACAAGGGAGCAATAAAGTAAATGAAAGGTTGATTTTTTTTGTCCAGATAGAGCAGTAAAAAAACACAGAGTGGATCCTTAAAGCTGTATTAGCAGATAAGATACAGGAACTTCAGTTGTTATTTTGGATTAAAATGTTTTCGATAGGATGCTAGTGTTTCTTCTCATTTGCTGATGTATATTCTCGTAGCACAGGTAGCCCTTGTTGAATTTACTCCTTTATACTGTGACTGTATATTTTTCAATCAACTGTGAAATTAAAAAAATCTCCCTGAAGCAGTTGGATACACTCTGTTAGTTTGTATCTGATCAAAAACTGCTCAGTGCACCTCCGTGGCATTTCAATGATAATTAAAAGCAGAATTCCAGTGTTTCAGGAGTGATGAATATTTGCTCTTATTGTACTTAACTCACCCCATGTCACTCTGCCAAGAAGCCAGTCCATCGCACAAAACAATAGGGACCTAATTCTTTCCATGGTCCTTAATTTTGTCACTCCATTTCTCAACAGCCAAGGTAGAGAAAATGGCTATGAGAAATGGGTCTGTTTCTTAAGAGAAATGGGAAAAAGCTTAGCTGAAAGTCATCTTTGTAAGTCAGGTCCAGGAGATGTGAGGCATTCTTATCTAAGTTGGGCAGAAAGAGGACATGATTTCATTTTCACTCCAACCCAGCAGTAGCTCCTGTCCATCAGCAAAGGTTTTTGGGACTGAAACTGCTGGGCTCTCTGCTGATTAGGCTCTCTGTTTCCAAATTTTTCTTCTTCCTAGACCTCATACTAGACACCCTTGCACTGTTATCTTCCTAAAGCAGAACTTGGAACTTTTAAGCTCCCAGTAACTCTTTGCTTGTGGCCAGTTCCTTCTGGTTAAAAGTGACGTCTCCCACCTTTGAATCTGCCTGCACTGTGTTGGTGTTTAGTCTCTAAGTCACGTCTGACTCTTTGTGACCCCAGGGACTGTACCCCAGCAGGCTTCTTTGTCCTTGGGATTCTCCAGGCAAGAATAGTGGAGTGGGTTGCCGTTTGCTTCTCCAGGGAGTCTTCACGCTGCAGGGATCGAGCTCAGGTATCCTGCATTGGCGGGTGGATTCTTTACTGTGAGCCAGTAGAAGACTGGTCTAGAAAAATACTAGAAGACTATTATGTGTGACAGAGAGAGCACATATGATAGAGGGTAAAACGTATTAACATTTGTCTGGGGAATCTGGGTAAAAAGTCTGAATATTCTTTGTACAGTCTGCCTTCCATATCTGCATCTGTATGGTTTCTGTATCCACAGATTCAACCAACTGGGGACGGAAAATATTGGAGGGGGGAGGAATTCCAGGAAGTTTCAAAAAGGAAGACTTGAATTTGCTGCACTGGCAACCAGTTACGTTTTATTTACGGCCATTTAGGTAGCATTTACGTTGTTTTAACAACTACAGTGGACTCTTAAACAATGCCAAGGTTAGGGGCACTGACCTCCCTTGAAGTTGTAAATCTAAGTATAACTTTATAGTCAGCCCTGTATCCACATTCTACATCTTCACCTTTAATCAGCCTAGTCACATATGGTTCTATAGTACAGTGGTTAGTGAAAAAACTCTTTTTGTAAGCAGGCCCATGAAGTTGTTATTCAAAGGGTCAGCTGAATTTGCATATTATTTACATTTTATCACATACTTTAAGTAATTTAGAGATGATTTGAAGTACATATAACATAGGTTATATACAAATGCTATGCTATATATATTTATATTAGGGACTTCAGCATCTGTGAATTTTGGTATCTGTGGTGATCCTAGAATCAATTTCCATTGGATGCCAAGAGGTTACTGTATTATACTTATTCTGGCAATTTTTTTTGTATTTAAATTTTATTTCCAAGCAAATGGTTAAAAGAAAAATACATTCAGTATCTGATCCCAATCCATCAAACTCAGTAAGATGGATTTGTAAGAGCCACCTGCTCCACTTACCCCAGGCGATCCATGTGATTATCGTGTTGTGTTCGGATTAAGCCTTGCAAGGTGTCCGTGTCTCACAAAGCACCACAGGGGAAAAGTCAAACATGGGGAAATTTTGGAAAGTGGAATGCTTCTGAGAGAGGGTGACCAACTTGCCCAGGTTTCCTTGGGACAAAGGGCTCACAGGCACAAGAGTTTCAGTACTAGATGTATGAAACCCTAAACAAATGGGGATGGATGAGTTGGTCACCGTACTTTAAGGGGACTCTGAACAAATGTATATAGCTGATGCCAAAAGCCAGTGTCAGGAGAACTGGGAGACAGGGCTTGAGCAGAACCATACATTCCCAGCAAAGGCAATTCAGCTTCATTCCCTGCAGAGTGGGAAAACCATTAAGCTTGAGGTACAACGGGAGAGAGTTGTGTTTTAGGAAGTGTAAGTTGTGTTAATGGAAAAGTAATTCATTATTGTAATGGATTGTGATGGATTGTAATAATTGATTCACATGATTGTTTAGAGAAGGAGACACGGTCAAAGATCTGTGTTGCTCTGTTATTCATAGATTCCCACTGCCTACTTAGTGAATCCAGGCTCCTTGACTCAGAAGGAAGGACTTGTTTATAAGAACTGTCACATATCCAGGGCTATCTGATTAACTCTTCCTCAGCGTCAAGCCCCAAACTTAACTTTGTAAGGTTAGTATTAATATGCCTAGTTTGCAGACGTGGAAACTGAAAGGTCAGAAACATGAAGTGCCCACACGCAAGGCAACCCAGCTGCTCTTGCAGAATTAGAAGTCACGCCACTCTCTGCCTCCAGATTTTTGCTTTTCTGTCCCAGGTTTATGGGTTATAACTTTCCAATAGAAAGCCCTGTGCTTGCCATACCTCTCACCACTTCCTGGTTGGGGTGCAGCCAGTCCCAGGGGGTGTGTCCTCCTCAGGCTCCACCCACCAAAACCTACCCAGCCTTAAATCATGCTCCTTCCATGTGAAGAAAGCTAGTGGAGGTGATGGAATTCCAGTGGAGCTATTCCAAATCCTGAATGATGATGCTGTGAAAGTGCTGCACTCAATATGCCAGCAAATTTGGAAAACTCAGCAGTGGCCACAAGATTGGAAAAGGTCAGTTTTCATCCCAATCCCAAAGAAAGGCAATGCCAAGGAGTGCTCAAACTACCGAACAATTGCACTCATCTCACACGCTAGTAAAGTAATGCTCAAAATTCTTCAAGCCAGGCTTCAGCAATATGTGAACCGTGAACTTCCTGATGTTCAAGCTGATTTTAGAAAAGGCAGAGGAACCAGAGATCAAATTGCCAACATCCGCTGGATCATGGAAAAAGCAAGAGAGTTCCAGAAAAACATCTATTTCTGCTTTATTGACTATGCCAAAGCCTTTGACTGTGTGGATCACAATAAACTATGGAAAATTCTGAAAGAGATGGGAATACCAGACCACCTGATCTGCCTCTTAAGAAATCTGTATGCAGGTCAGGAAGCAACAGTTAGAACTGGTCATGGAACAACAGACTGGTTCCAAATAGGAAAAGGAGTACGTCAAGGCTGCATATTGTCACCATGTTTATTTAACTTATATGCAGAGTACATCATGAGAAATGCTGGACTGGAAGAAACACAAGTTGGAATCAAGATTGCCGGGAGAAATATCAATAACCTCAGATATGCAGATGACACCACCCTTATGGCAGAAAGTGAAGAGGGGCTAAAAAGCCTCTTGATGAAAGTGAAAGTGGAGAGTGAAAAGGTTGGCTTAAAGCTCAACATTCAGAAAACGAAGATCATGGCATCTGGTCCCATCACTGCATGGGAAATAGGTGGGGAAACAGTGGAAACAGTGTCAGACTTTGTTTTTCTGGGCTCCAAAATCACTGCAGATGGTGACTGCAGCCATGAAATTAAAAGACGCTTACTCCTTGGAAGGAAAGTTATGACCAACCTAGATAGCATATTCAAAAGCAGAGACATTACTTTACCAACGAAGGTTCGCCTAGTCAAGGCTATGGTCTTTCCTGTGGTCATGTATGGATGTGAGAGCTGGACTGTGAAGAAGGCTGAGCGCCGAAGAATTAGATGCTTTTGAACTGTGGTGTTGGAGAAGACTCTTGAGAGTCCCTTGGACTGCAAGAAGATCCAACCAGTCCATTCTGAAGGAGATCAATCCTGGAATTTCTTTGGAAGGAATGATGCTAAAGCTGAAACTCCAGTATTTTGGCCACCTCATGCGAAGAGTTGACTCATTGGAGAAGACTCTGATGCTGGGAGGGATTGAGGGCAGGAGGAGAAGGGGACGACAGAGGATGAGATGGCTGGATGGCATCACTGACTCGATGGATGCGAGTCTGAGTGACCTCCGGGAGCTGGTGATGGACAGGGAGGCCTGGCGTGCTGCGGTTCATGGGGTCGCAAAGAGTCGGACACGACTGAGCGACTGATCTGATCTGATCTGATCTGATCCATGTGAAATCTGATACTAATGCAGCTAGAACTGATTTCTCTGCCTTCTGAACACCTGGTATGTTTTATTTGTATCATTCACATACTCCTTCCCTTTTGGATAGTTAATTGAAAAACAGTATAATGGGTTAGAGAATATGGAGCGTGTTTCATCTAGGTTAAATTCAAGAGCTCCTTGATCATGGGAGAGGTAGCCTGTGGCCTTGGTCTGATAATCTGTGCTATTAGAGCTTCCGATTTCTTTTATTGTACATAAAGTTGATACAAATTTACATTATTTGTAGGATTACATTATTTATAGAATTACTATAAAAAATAACAAGATAAGTGTATAAAAGATGACAGCATGGTATTTGACCATTGCCACCAATGAAATGATAATGCTATGAAGAGCAAAAATTTGTCTTGCATTTTTCCCCCCTTTTAAGTCCAAGCCCTGATTTGAACATGTGTTTAATAAATAAAATAAAGATTTATTATATACAGTCATTCACTGGAATAGAAGTGAAGAAAGGGATTTCAGGAATAAGTATGATTTAATAAATGGCTAGCTACATGTTTGATGAGTCCCTGGGGGAAAAGATTCAAAATGCATGAAATTTTGAGTCAAAGATTCAGGTTCTGAATAGAGGTGGGACAGAGCTGTCATTAATTTTGATTTTATTAAAGATAAAACTTTCAAGCTTCTGAAGCCACAGAGGCTAGAGTGAGGCTTCTAGAGGCCAGAGCTTGGGCGAGTGTGTCAATCTGGGTCAGAGTGCCAGCTCCACACAGTGCCAGCTCTGTGACCTCGAAGAAATTACCTCCTATTTCTTTTTCCATGACTCTCATGGAATGATAGTAATCCTTCCTGTAGTGAGTGTAAAACATTCCATAGTACGTAGTGGGCAGTAGCACTAACTCACTGAGCACAATAATAGCAAGTAGTCAGAACTATTTTAATGTTAAGAGGAGATGAGTAGGAATTTTCACTGATGCAGAAACTAGCTATGTGCATTTGATGAACAGTGAGCATTACTGCCTATGGAGCATCCTCAGGCCTATTACTTCAGACAGCTGTTCCAGCTGCTGATGTCATTTAGCAGAATACAGAGCACTCACAGATAATTCCCAGGAACAATGACAATCTCACTTAACTAATGATGACATTTTTGTGTTCCATAATCCCTATCAGTTGGAAGGCTAAAAAGAAAAATAACAGATGTACCATAGTTGATAAATTAAAATTTTACTTTTGTAAGTTTGAAGGTGGGAGTCCCTCTTAGTCCCTGCTTTGTTGACTGCGGATTGACTGTTAACAAAGATAAAATCAAAGGAGCTACCTTTATACAGATCACACCTCAGATGCAAACTTCATAGTTTTAGTGATAGGAACCAAGTTTCTAACATATTGTGATTTTCATACTAGACATAGTGTCTTTTATGGCAGTGTCAGTTTGAACATGTGGCCAGAAGGAAAGTCAGGTAATACGAGCTTCTGGCCCACGTTTACCTGGAGAAACAGGTTCTCGGTTTACCTGGAGCACCAAGGGATGGGTAACATTAAAGAGCGAGTCCAGGCAACTCAGGGCAGGCTTCAGTCCCTGACCTAACGAGTGGACTTCTCGAGACAGATGGGAAGCCTCTTTCTGGGAAAAAGATGAGCTCCAGTATGCACTAGGATATAATTAGGGTTAAGATGGTTAGCAATATTGTGGGTAGTTCAAGACACTTAGGACTTGTACCCCGCGGCATGCATGTGTACTCAGTTGCCGAGTCATGTCCGACTCTTTGCAACCCTAAGGACTCTAGCCCTTTGTTCATCGACTAGGCTCCTCTGTCCATGGAGTTTTCCAGGCAAGAATACTGGAGCAGGTTTGCCATTTTCCTCCTCCAGGTGATCTTCCTGACCAGGGATTGAAGCCACATGTCCTGCACTGGCAGGCAGATTCTTTACCACTGAGCCACAAGGGAAGCCTACAGACAAAGAATCAGATGTCTGGTAATCCGAAGAGGTTAGGGGCAGAGGGTAGAGACTGGGGAAGTCCTACTTCTAAAGGAATAATTTATTTCTCTCTTTCAGAGGGGAAGGTAGAAGAAGTGAAAGTCAGAGGTAGGGGTGCAAAAAGTAAAGTGGAATTTATATGAATATTGACACAGGTTTTTCCTCTGTGGATAAAGAAACTAGAGATATCTGGGAAGCCAGGAGAAGCCCTGAGTGGATTCAGTTGGGTGCAGTCATGGGAGAAGGGAGGGAAAAGACCATACATTTGAAATTGCCTTTTTGTGTGGGAGAGAATTTTGAGTAGCATTACAGATCTCATGCTCCCACCAGCTTCTGTTCACTTCGTTATCTTATCTCTCATCAGCTCAAGAGAAGGTTTCCCAGGCCGCAGTCTCACTGGCTTCACAAGCGCATTCTCTTTCTCCTTTTGGTTGAGACTTTGTGGTTGGAGTGGGCTGTGGGGTCATGTTTCATAGGAAGAGTATTTGAGGTACTCTTTAAACTTTAGGAAGTAGAACTTGGGTTTACTAATTTTCAGATAGAGGAAGAGGAAAATTAATTGATTAAAATAATGAATGCTTGAAGTGGTTAGACATCTTCCCATACCCATACACTTACTAACTCTGGAAAGAGAGACATTTCATGGCCACCTCACCTCCCCTAGTGAGAAAGGACCCGATCCATTTCGGAGACAAGTTTGAAAGTCTGCCTTGACTCCCTGTAATCATAGGGGCTTCTAGATAAAATCAGCATGGAATACCCACGGAAGGCTATGCACAAGACCTTGAGTCCCACACAGCCTAGCTGATGTGATGGTCTATCCAAGAAGGTTAGACTCGTTCTGCTCTTGGCTCTTCTAGCTGCTGTCTCACCTTTGAATGCCCTGGATCCCTCAGGATGACATTTTCATCCAAACTCAGAAAAGAGCTGGTGTTCACAGGCATTATTCCTTCCAAGATTGAGACTATGTTATGGATGGCTGCATTGGCTTTTGAGTCACAAGGGAAAGAATCAGAGTTGCCTGCCCTCTGGAAATGTCCAGTGATCAGATGTGAAATGTGGCTATAATGGGTGCAAATCCTCAGCTCCTAGACCTGTCAAGTCAAATTCTCCCTATTTTCATGGTAATGAAATTATAGAGTATTGATTTTTTAATCAATATATTTCATTTTAGATCTTAATATTCCTCAGGTGCTGATGAAGTAGATTTGTAACTACAGTAATTTTTTTTCTTTGAAATGATTCCTTAAAAAATTATGGAAAACTTTTTATCTTAGCAAAATAGTTAAAAAATTATGCTCTAACTTTTCAAGGCACGTAACAGTTTGGCTAAGAACAACCTAGGAAGTTTTTGCTTCAAAGAGCTTGGTCTTGAGTGCTATCATCAAAGTGGCTTTCACCCTGCACTGGAGCATTTACAGTTGCTAAGGAATAGTATCGTTGAACATATGCATTCTCACTAGGGTTTTTTTTTTAATTGTTGAAGAAAAATGTCATATTTGACTTTAACGTGGATTACGCTTTTTTCCAAGAATATTTCTTCTAATTTTTGTGTGGTGAGGCAGCTGCCGTTGCTATGCCATCAGCTCTGTTGCTATGGGGGTTGCCTTGGGTGTTTGCCAGACTAGGATTGGTTATTTCAGCACCCTTATGTTCAGCAGTTGACATTTTTCTGTGTTGAATCATGCTGTTTTATCTTAATTCGATGGATAAGCTCAATAATGTTGATCAGCTTTGAAAAAAAACTGAAATTAGACACAAAGGAATCTGCCTATTTCTCTCTTTAGAAAACTTATTAAGAATTCAAGTGGTCTGTGCAGGACACATGCAACACTAGATGGAGGTGTATTTAGAAATGTGCCTTATGCAGGACATGGGACTCTTCAGTCATGAGATTCAGAGAGAGAGAAAGGGATGAATGCTGATGTTTACACAGTTCTCATGAACAGGAAAGTAATTCAAGTTGGAGGGGTCCACGTTCCATCACCTTCATTGGCATCTATGAAAACAAATATAATGACTACTGTTTGGGATTTATTTGCCATAAATACAATTCTCTGCTCTTCTCTCTGCCTCCAAGATAACATGTGTCTCTGGTAAATCTTCTCTACTATGAAACCAATTTTCTAATGAGTTCTTCTTGTGTCCATGATATGGTGACATTAACTGAATATTTCAGACAAATGCCAAACTTCAAATTGTCAAAATCTGAAACTCTTTCAAGACAGAAAAAATTTAAAAAAGAAATTCATTATGATGATGATCATCTCCCTTCTTGATCTTTCTTTTTTCCCCAAATGCCAGGAGAAACAACCCTTGGAAAACAAGATCTGGGAGCTTCTGTGCCCTGGTGACTTAGTCATTAGTCTGTTTATTTAAACAGGACAGGACCTGTGTGTGTAATTTTTCTAAATATATATTCACAGATAGGCTTATAAATGGGACATAAGTAAATTGGTTTAATATTGAGGAATATAGATATTACTTCTTAGAAGCATATAAGGACCATCCCTTGTCATTGCTATGCTATGCTATGCTAAGTCACTTCAGTCGTGTCCGACTCTGTGTGACCCCATAGACGGTAGCCCACCAGGCTTCCCCGTCCCTGGGATTCTCCAGGCAAGAACACTGGAGTGGGTTGCCATTTCCTTCTCCAATGCATGAAAGTGAAAAGAGAAAGTGAAGTCGCTCAGTCATGTCTGACTCTTAGCGACCCCATGGACTGCAGCCCACCAGGCTCCTCTGTCCGTGGGATTTTCCAGGCAAGAGTACTGGAGTGGGGTGCCATTGCCTTCTCCTTCCCTTGTCATTACTGTGCTGGAAAATACGTTTCTGAGTGAATTTGACATTTCCAAAGTAAAATTTATTTTAGCAAATACATTGAATTACTTCCTGAAAACATTGCTTCTCAGCTGCTAAGTGGATTTTTTTTTTTTTTAATGTCAATAATCCCTGCCCCCAAATTGCTTTCTGCCTTTAGCAATTAAAGGGGCTGAATGTATTTGGGTTGCAGAGAACACAACTGAACATTAATTTCAAGAAATTTTTTATACATATAGGTCTTTTCAGACTACTGAGATACACAGTCAAAGTGTTAGTTGCTCAGTAATGTCTGACTCTTCGTGACCCCATGGACTATGGCCCAACAGGCTCCTCTAGCCATGGAATTCTCCAGGGAAGAATGCTGAAGTGGGTTGCCATGCCATTCTCCAGGGAATCTTCCCAACCCAGGGATCAAACCCGGGTCTCATGCACTGCAGGCATTTTCTTTAACATCTGAGTGAGGTGTATGCTGCTGCTGCTGCTGCTAAGTCACTTCATACATATATGTAAATACACATAAAATTTTTGCAATAAAAATATTGTATTCTTGAATAAAAGGTAAAATTTCTGCCTTCTAGATAGAAAATGATAACTGAAAAGAACTTCAAACCATGAATAGTTTCCATATCCAATTCATGATGGTATAATGTATTTATTCCTCTGCATATTTAAGCCTTAAAATTATGGTATATTTAGAAGCAGAGCTCAGTGAAGGAATAAGAACAGAAACATATGTTGGTCTCAAGCTGTGTCCTCATCTCCCCCTTCCATCTACCCTCCCCACAAAAGCAGACAAAGAAATGTAAAGATCTGACAAACACTAGTGTTCTACTTCAGGATATGTAAAATAACATGAATGATTCTTTTGGGAGGACAGTATTTGGGAGGGAAGGACATGATGTTATTCTTATTTACTCCCGTAAGTGCTTTTTAGATGGCCTGAAGTATGAGTTGTATAACATGGCAGAACAACTCTTGTTGAGGACTTTTGCATTTATATTCATGAGAGATATTGGTCTGAAGTTTTATTATTTTGTGCTTTCTTTGGTTTTGATATTATAAAATAAGGAGGGACTTCCTCCTTGTGTTTCTGTTTTCTAGAGAAGATTGTGAAAATTGGCTGTGTCTTTAAATGTATGGTATGATTTTCCAGGGAATCTATCTGGGTTTGGCGATATCTTTTTTAGTAGTTTGAAATTATGAAATGAGTTTCTTTGGTTATAGGGCTATTCATATTATTTGTCACCTCTAAGCTATTTTGTCGGAGAAGGCAATGGCACCCCACTCCAGTACTCTTGCCTGGAAAATCCCATGGACGGAGGAGCCTGGTAGGCTGCAGTCCATGGGGTCGCTAAGAGTCGGACACGACTGAGCGACTTCTCTTTGACTTTTCACTTTCGTGCACTGGAGAAGGCAATGGCAACCCACTCCAGTGTTCTTGCCTGGAGAGTCCCAGGGACAGGGGAGCCTGGTGGGCTGCCGTCTATGGGGTCACACAGAGTCGGACACGACTGAAGTGACTTAGCATCAAGCATATTTTGTAGGCGTATAGTCTTCGAGGAAATTGGTCCTTTTTTCCCCAAGTTGTTGAATTTCTTGGAAAAGTTTACATTGTATTCTTTTATTTTCTTTTTAACAGTTTCAGAATCTATGTTATTATTTGTGTCATTTTTGAACTTTTGTAATATGCATGCTTTATCTTTGTCAGTCTTGTTAAAACTTTATAAATTTTGTTGACCACCCACCCGCCCCCCCCCCCCCCCCCCGCCAAACAATAAGCTTTCTGTTTCACTGATATCTCTATTTCTGCTTTTCTGCTTTGGGTTTATTTGGCTCATCTTTTTCTAGTTTCTCACATGGGAATTTAGATTACTGATTTAAGACCTTTCCTCATTTCTAGTGAAAGAATAGAAATTTCTCTCTGAGCATGGCTTTAACTGCATCCCATGTATTTTAAGTTTTTATTTTCGTTCAGTCTGATATTTTTAAAAACTTCTTTGAGACTTGCTCTTTGACACGTGGATTATTTAGAAGTCTCTATTTTAATATTGGCACATTTAGAAATTTTGTTAGCCTTCTATTGCTAATTTCTGATTTGATTCCATAGATCAGAAAACACACTGTGTGTGATTTCACTACTTTAAATTTTGTTGAAGTTGGTTTTATGGCCAAGAGCTGGTCAGTCTTGGTAAAGGTCCGGTGAGAGTTTCGAGAAAAAAAACTGTGTACTCAGCTATTGTTGGGTGTAGTGTTATCATATGGCATCTTGGCTCAGTTGACTGTGTTGCTTAGATCTTCTATATTTTTGCTGATTTTCTTAAAACCATTGTATCGGTTTTGAGAGGAGGGTGTTGGAAGTCATCAACCGTAATTCGGGTTCCTCTATTTTTCTTTAGAGTAACATCAGTTTCCCTGATATTCAGGGTCATGTTTTCAAGCTCTATTTGTTGAGTACGCATGTAGGAATAGGATATTATGTCTTCCTACCAGATTGGTGTTTGCATCATTTTGTTATGTCTCTCTTTTTCTCTAGTAATTGTCCTTGTTCTGATGACTACTTTATCTGATATCAGTATAACCACACCTGTTTTTTAAAATTAATGTTCTCATGCTATATTTTTTTATATTGGAATCAAAGTGGGTTTCTTATAAATGGCATTTAGTTGGGTCATGTATTCATTCACTCTATAAATCTCCATCTTTTAGGTAGTGTATTTAGACCATGTGTAATTAAGATACTTGCTGAAATGGTGGTGTATACATTGGCCATTTCTTTACTTGTTTTCTGTTTGTTTCCTCTCGTTCTTGTTCTCCTTATTTGTCTTTTCTTGCCTTTCTGTAGATTAATTAGTTTTGACTTTTTCTTTATTTTATATATTGTTTTTATTGTGGTAAAATATATGTTAATAGTCACCATTTTAACCACGTTTAAGTATATCCAGTTCAGTGGTGTTAAATACATTCACGATCATCACTTCATCTCCAAAACTTTTTCATTATCCCAAACTGAAATTCTGTGTCACTAAACTCTCCATTTCTCTCACTATTCTTTCTCTCTGTGTGAATTTGTTTGTTCTAGGAACCTCATATAAGTGGAATCCTGCAATATGTGTCATTTTGTGTCTGGCTCATTTCACTTAATGTCTTCTAAGTGTACCCATGCTGTAGCATGCATCAGCATTTCATAAGGCTGAATAATATTCCATTCTAGGAATACGCTTGTTTTTTCATTCGTTAATGGATATGTGAGTTATTTTCACCTTTTGGCTTTGTCGAGTAATGCTGCTGTGAATATCTCATTGAGTCCCTACTTTTGATTCTTTCGGGTATAGACTTAGAGGAGAATTCTTGGATCACATGCTAATTTAATATTTAGCTTTTTGAGGAAGCACCATATTGTTTTTTGCAGTGGCTTCAGCGTTTTGTTATTTATTTCCAACTTTATTGAGATACGCTTACATATTGTTGTTGTTGAGTCACTTATGACTCTTTTGTGACCCCATGGACTGTACCCCACCAGGCTCCTCCATCCCTGGAATTTCCCAGGCAAGAATACTAGAAGAGGTTGCCATTTACTACTCCAGGGTATCTTCCCAACCTAGGGATTGAACCTATGGCTCCTACATTTTAGGAAGTTCTTTACTGCTGAGCCACCAGGGAAGCCCATAATTACATACAACATTATGTAAATATAAGTTATACAAATGCTTGGTTTGGTAAACTTACATATTACTGAATGGTTACCACCATAATGTTGATTGACACTTCTGTCATGTCACATGATTGCCTTTCCGAACTTTTAATGTCTACTCTCTTCATAACTTTTGAATATACAACATGCTATTATTGGCTATACTAACCATACTGTACATTAGATCCCCAGAACTTGCTCATCCTATAACTGAAGCTTTGTACTTGACTAACATCTCTCTATTTCCTGCACCTCTCAGCCCTTGGCAAATACTCATCTACTCTCTATTTCTATGAGTTCAGTTATTTTAGACTCCACGAATCGTTTAAATGATACCCTGTAGTATTCTCTTTTTCTTGTCTGACTTATTTCACTTAGCACAGTGTCCTCAAGGTCCATCCATATTGTCACTAATGGGAAGATTTTCTTCTTTCTCATGACTAATATTCCATCTGTGTGTGTGTATCCATTCATCCATTGACGGACAGTTGTTTACACATCTCGTCTATTGTTAATGATGCTGCAGTGAATATGGGAGTGCAGATACCTGTTTGCAATCCAATTTTCATTTCTTTGAAACATACCCGGAAGTAGGACTCCTGGATCCTATGAAAGTTCTGTATTTAATATTTTCAAGAATCTCCAACTGTTTCCATACATATCCATCAACAGTGCACAAGTGTTCTCTTTCTCCACATCCTCATGAACACTTATCTCATATTTTCATGATCGCCATTCTAACAGATTTGAGGTGCTGTCTCATTGTGATTTTATTTACATTCTGTGATGATTAATGATGTTCAGCACTTTTTCCATGTGCCTGTTGGCCATCTGTATGTCTTTTTTTGGAAAATGTATATTCAGTTCTTCTGCCCATTTTTAATCAGATTGCTTGGCCTTTCACTACTGAATCTCATGAACCATGCACATCGGTTCCAATTTTTCCACATTATTGTGAACACTTTTCATTGTCTGGGGCTTTGTTTTCTTTTGTTTATAATGGGCACTTGACAGTTAGAGCATTGTTATTGTTTAGTCACTAAATTGTGTCCGACTCTTTGTAACCCCATGGACTGCAGCTCACCAGGCTTCCCTGTCCTCCACTATCTCCCGTACTTTACTCAAATTCATGTCCATTCAGTCAGTGATACTGTCTAACCATCTTATCCTCTGCCTCCTGCCATCCTTTTGTCTTCAATTTTTCCCAGGATGCTTTCACACAGATTAGCTAGCCTTGCCATCTGAAACATGGTTCCCTCACTGGATTTTTTAAAGACACAGTGAAGAATGTAAGAATGAATGATAAAAGTTCATTCAACCACATTTGCTAACCCTTTAGATGTTTCTCCAAAAGTTGCCATTCAGGACATTTTCTGAGTGTGAATTCTTGTATATTTACCCCCTCAGAAGGGTTTCCCTGGTAGCTCAGTTGGTAAAGAATCTGCCTGCATTTCAGGAGACCCCAATTCAATTCCTGGGTCAGGAAGATCTGGTGGAGAAGGGATAGGCTACCCACTCCAGTATTCATGGTCTTCTCTTGTGGCTCAGCTAGTGAAGAATACACCTGCAATGTGGGAGACCTTGATTCAATCCCTAGGTTGGGAAGATCTGCTGGAGAAGGCAAAGGCTACCCACTCCAGGATTCTGGCCTGGAGAATTCCATGGACTGTATAGTCTACAGGGCCGCAAAGAGTCGGGCACAACTGAGAGACTTTCACTTTCAGAAGCAGCAAATAAGGCATTCATGAGAGATGAAAACATATTGTGAATAGCACATCCTCATAGCTCTGCATGTATGTGGGCTCGGGAGCAAAGGCGGTTAGGAAGGAACTGGTAACAACATACATACTGGCTTCTGATGTGTCTCTGTTGCTGGGTTTTTTTAGTATTGACTTCTGTTCAGAGACTTCAAGGGAACATGATATCAGTCTCATCTACTCGACATACTTTTTAAGTGGAAGAGATGGACTGAAGCATTTAGTATCTTGGAAGACAACCAAAGCCTAGTTTGTGATCAGAACATAACTGTATCATATATTTTTTAATCCCTGGTTACTGCAGATAATGGTGTTACTGACGTTGCAAAATATTGTAATTAAAGAATAGGCTTAGTATAGTACTTTAAATCACACTGCTTTTTGTTTTCTATTGTTGAAATAGCTTTAGAATGGCTGTTTCTTTTCAGACTAATAGCAAATGCAGCCAGCCTTTGTGACCAAGAGCTCAATTTTGTGACTTTGTTACAATAATTACTGGCAAGAGGAAGAGGTGATATGTTGATTTCAAAGGCAATTTACATTTTACTGTTGTTATCTTTCTGCCACTGTCCAAGTTGACATAAAATAAGGCACGCATCATTTTAAAAGACTTTAGATCAGTTTCAGAAAATTTTAACTGGGGCTTCAGGATTTCAGGTGATTTGTCTGACTATAGTTGCAATTAACAGCAGCTATAGAGAATATGGATGTGAGAATTGGACTGTGAAGAAGGCTGAGCGCCGAAGAATTGATGCTTTTGAACTATGGTGTTGGAGAAGACTCTTGAGAGTCCCTTGGACTGCAAGGAGATCGAGCCAGTCCATCTTGAAGGAGATCAGCCCTGGGATTTCTTTGGAAGGAATGATGCTAAAGCTGAGACTCCAGTACTTTGGCCACCTCATGCGAAGAGTTGACTCATTGGAAAAGACTCTGATGCTGGGAGGGATTAGGGGCAGGAGGAGAAGGGGACGACAGAGGATAAGATGGCTGGATGGCATCACTGACCCGATGGATGTGAGTCTGAGTGAACTCTGGGAGTTGGTGATGGACAGGGAGGCCTGGTGTGCTGCGATTGTGGGGTCGCAAAGAGTCAGACACGACTGAGCGACTGAACTGAACTGAACTGATAGAGAATGAGTTTTAACTGTTACAGAGTGAAAGATGATTTTTAAATGTTAAAGAATTTGCTTAAAGACGTTTAATCTAAGGGGAAACCCTCTCCTCTAATCTAGGTGGCTCATGCTTCATCTTAAAACTCCTTGAGGGCAGGCATCTTATCTTTTCCATCTCTCTGTTGGTACCACGAAACCCACACCACCCCTATTTATGTGTAATGACTGGGCTTTGAGTATATGTAGAAAATAGTAGATAGAACAGGTTCTCCCAACTATGATGGCTTCCATATTTCAAGCCAGTGCTTCTTAAATAACCACTTTTTAAAAAACCAATGATTAGATTCAAACTAACTTAAATTATGTAATGTCATATTATTTTAAAATGAAGTCCATATATAATACTTGTTTTTCTCTTTCAGGCTTACTTAGATCTGTATGACAGTCTCTAGGTTCATCCATGTCTCTGCAAATTGCACAATTTCATTCCTTTTTATGGCTGAGTAATATTCGTGTGTGTGTGTGTGTGTGTGTGTGTGTGTGTGTGTGATATCATCTTTAAGCTCTGGGAGTTGGTGATGGACACGGAAACCTGGCGTGCTGCAGTCCATAGGGTTGCAGGGAGTTGGACATGACTGAACTAACTGACTGATACCATCTTTATCCATTCCTCTGTTGATGGACATTTAGGTTGCTGCCATGTCCTAAGCTATTATAATTAGTGCTGCAAATATAATATATTAATGCATATATGTAGACTCTAGAAAATGCTAGCAATGAATTTGTTTGCAAGGCAGAAATAGAGACACAGATGTAGAGAACAAACATATGGATACCAAGGGGGCGGGGGGTGGGATGAATTGCGAGACTGGGATTGATACATATACACTACTATGTCCAAAATAGATACCTAATGAGAACCTACTGTATAGCACAGAGAACTCTACACAGTGCTGTGCTGACCTAAATGGGAAAGACATCCAAAAAAGAGGGGATATTCTTTTTATATAGCTGATTCACTTTGCTGTACAGCAGAAACTAATACAGCATTGTAAAGCAACTATAATTTTTTAATAGTTTATTGTATTATTATGATATGTGTGCCCAGTCACTCAGTCATGTCCAACTCTGCGACTCCATGGATTATAGCTTGCCAGGCTCCTCTGTCCATGGAATTTTCCAGGCACGAATACTGGAGCAGGTTGCCATTTCCTACTCGTGATGCCAGATTATAAAACTCCACCAGGAAAGGAATTTTTCTTATTTGCTATCCCTTCCCCAGTATGTGGAACAGACTTGGCACATAGTAACCCCTAGATCTTTGTTGAATATATATTTTTAAGGCTGCCTTTGTATAGGATGAAGACCCCAGTTTTCATGTTAGGAAATCTTAATGATTGTCTTGGCTCTGCTACTAATCTGCTGCTGTGATCTCAAGTATGATACTCAATCTCTCTGTGCCTTTCTTATCTCTGAAATGAAGAAATTGGATTTTATGAATGATAAAGCCCAGTCTGTGTTTAAAAGTACATAACACACTGATTGGTGATTTGCAGGATGGTTTTGGGAAGTGACTGCTTAGAAACAAAAGTAGAATTTGTGGCCCTGGAACCTGTTTTGCCAACTGGCATGTCTGGGGTTTGGAACTAAGACTTGGGTCCCTGGCTACTAAAATTTTGGCTCTAACAATTGAACTAATCATCAGCTTACTAAAAGAAAGGAGGGGGAAAAGAAAAAGCTTTTGTATACTCTGGCATGGAATAGTGATTTTTAAGAATAAGGAAAGCTGAATCGACACAGAAGAGTAAAATATAGCACAGTGATTAAAAAAAAAAAACTAGATTTAAATCCTTGTTCCAATATTTTCTGTGACCTTGGCCAAGTAATTTAATTTCTGTGCCTCCATTTTGGCATCAACAAAATGGAATAATGATAATATTTAAATGAAATCATTTATTGATAGTTTTAGGGACAGGGTAAGCTTTTAAAGTCTTACAGACAGGCTGATATAAAGGAATTAGGCAGGTGGATAGAAATGAATCGATGAAAGATAAATCTGTGTATTTGACTGGAGGCAACCACCAAGAGGTAAAGTAGTGGTTGAGTACATGTACAAGATCAGACTGTCCAGGTCTGATATAAATAAGCCAATACCTTTACTCACTAACATTAATAATTTGATCAGTTTCTATCCATCTCTGCATCTTAGTTTTCTCATCCATCAGATCAGATCAGATCAGTCGCTCAGTCGTGTCTGACTCTTTGTGACCCCATGAACCGCAGCACGCCAGGCCTCCCTGTCCATCACCAGCTCCCGGAGGTCACCCAGACTCACACCCATCAAGTCAGTGATGCCATCCAGCCATCTCATCCTCTGGCGTCCCCTTCTCCTCCTGCCCCCAATCCCTCCCAGCATCAGAGTCCTCTCCAATGAGTCAACTCTTCGCATGAGGTGGCCAAAATACTGGAGTTTCAGCTTTAGCATCATTCCTTCCAAAGAAATCCCAGGGCTGATCTCCTTCAGAATGGACTGGTTGGATCTCCTTGCAGTCCAAGGGACTCTCAAGAGTCTTCTCCAACACCAAAGTTCAAAAGCATCAATTCTTCGGCGCTCAGCCTTCTTCACAGTCCAGCTCTCACATCCATACATGACCACAGGAAAGACCATAGCCTTGACTAGGCGAACCTTTGTTGGTAAAGTAATGTCTCTGCTTTTGAATATGCTATCTAGGTTGGTCATAACTTTCCTTCCAAGGAGTAAGCGTCTTTTAATTTCATGGCTGCAGTCACCATCTGCAGTGATTTTGGAGCCCAGAAAAATAAAGTCTGACACTGTTTCCACTGTTTCCCCATCTATTTCCCATGTAGTGATGGGACCGGATGCCATGATCTTCGTTTTCTGAATGTTGAGCTTTAAGCCAACCTTTTCACTCTCCACTTTCACTTTCATCAAGAGGCTTTTTAGGCCCTCTTCACTTTCTGCCATAAGGGTGGTGTCATCTGCATATCTGAGGTTATTTATATTTCCCCCAGCAATCTTGATTCCAACTTGTGTTTCTTCCAGTCCAGCATTTGTCATGATGTACTCTGCATGTAAGTTAAATAAACATGGTGACAATATGCAGCCTTGACGTACTCCTTTTCCTATTTGGAACCAGTCTGTTGTTCCATGACCAGTTCTAACTGTTGCTTCCTGACCTGCATACAGATTTCTCAAGAGGCAGATCAGGTGGTCTGGGATTCCCATCTCTTTCAGAATTTTCCATAGTTTATTGTGATCCACACAGTCAAAGGCTTTGGCATAGTCAATAAAGCAGAAATAGATGTTTTTCTGGAACTCTCTTGCTTTTTCCATGATCCAGCGGATGTTGGCAATTTGATCTCTGGTTCCTCTGCCTTTTCTAAAACCAGCTTGAACATCAGGAAGTTCACGGTTCACATATTGCTTAAGCCTGGCTTGGAGAATTTTGAGCATTACTTTACTAGCGTGTGAGATGAGTGCAATTGTGCTGTAGTTTGAGCATTCTTTGGCATTGCCTTTCTTTGGGATTGGGATGAAAACTGACCTTTTCCAATCTTGTGGCCACTGCTGAGTTTTTCAAATTTGCTGGCATATTGAGTGCAGCACTTTCACAGCATCATCTTTCAGGACTTGGACTTTCTCATCCATAAAGTGGAGCTAATAATAGCACCTCCCTCTTAGGGTTATTGTGAATTTTCAGTGGAACGATCCATGTAATGTGCTTAGAGCAATGTCTAGTGGATAATCAGCACTCAGTAAATGAAGCTATTCTTATTTTGTTCCATAAAGTTCACACAGAGGGAGGGGAAATTGAAAGGGACACAGAAGACTGCTAGCCTGGTGAATGAAGAGAAAGCAGTGCAGATCCAGTAGGACCAAGGCGATCACCATAGTCTAGGGACCCACTCCAGTGTTCTTGCCTGGAGAATCCCGGGGACGGGGGAGCCTGGTGGGCTGCCGTCTATGGGGTCGCACAGAGTCGGACACGACTGAAGCGACTTAGCAGGAGCAGCAGCAGCAGCAGCAGCAGGGGCTTGGGAGAGGGGGTTTGTTTGTTTGTGGTTTTTTAAAAATTACTTGTAAACATACTGAACTTTGAGATCGGAGAAAAGCTGTGCACATCCAAGATGTTGGATCATTGATGATAAATATCACAGAGTCTCTAGTTTATTCTTGGGTGGTGAAACTTGTTTTAAGAAAGCTGCCATACAGAAAAGGTCTTTTCATCATCAGCTATGTGGGTTAAAAGACATGGCTTAATCGTGCCCTGACAGTTAGTTGTAAACAGATTATCAGTCTTTTTGTAATCAGGCAGTAGCTGTGATACCACAGGGAGACATTACCTATTATGTGTTTACCAGTGAGCCCCAAATTATTCTGCGTAGAGAAGTGAGTCAGGGGCGGGGCAGTACCCGGACATCTCAACACAGAGGGCCATTTAGCCAAATTCTTGAAGCTGCAAAGCTGTCACAAAATAAGTTGAGATGTGAAGGCAGGATGGAAAGAATGCAGATCAAATAAAGAATAAAATAGAGGTTAAGTTTGCAGCTAGCACTTTAAAGTGTATTTCTTTGTGGTAAGCTTTAAAGAGACATGAAGAAAGCCTGTGTGTTTCATGACTGAATCCTTTTCCAGTTGATCGGGAAATTTTGGATATGTCTGAGCACACCTCGTTTTTTAAAAAATTGTGTACAAAAATAACCCAATTAAAAATGGTCAGAAGAAATGAATAGACATTTTTCCAAAGACATGCCAATGGCCAACAGGCACGTGAAAAGATGCTCAACATGGCTAATCATTAGGGAAAGGTAAACCAAAACCACAATGAGATAACACCTCACTGATAGTACGTGTCAGAATGGCCATCATTAAAAAAAAAAAATGTTGGTGAGAATGTGGAGGAAGGGGAACTCTCATACACTATTGGTGAGAATATAAATTGGAATAGGCACTGTGGAAACACTGTGGAGGTTTCTCAAAAAACTGAAAATGGAACTACTGTATGACCCAGCAATTCCATTCCTGGATATATATCCCCTCAAAACAGTAGTTCAAAAAGATACATGCATTCCAGTGTTCATAGCAGCATTATTTGCAATAGCCAAGACACAGAAGCAACCTGAGCATCCATCAACAGATGAATGGATAAAGAAAACGTAGTATATGTGTGTTTTTGTGTGTATACACATATACACAGTGGAATACTACTCAGCCATGAAAAAGAATGAAATCTTGCCACTTGTAGCTATTTGGATGGGCTTGGAGGGTATTGTTAGATGAAATAGGTCAGAGAGAGACAAATACTGTATGACATCACTTATATGGAATCTTAAAAATATAACAAAATAGTGAATATAACAAAGAGCAGATTCACAGACAAAGAGAAGAAACTAGTGGTTACCAGTGGGGAAAGGGAAGTGGAGAGGGGCAAGAGAAGGGTAAGGGATTGGCAAGTACAAACTAGCTATAAAATAAACTACAAAGACATATTTTACAACACATGGAGGATAACCAATTACAATAACTGTAAAGGTAGTATAACCTTTAAAAGTTGTGCATTACTATATCATACACCTGTAACTTACATAATATTGTGCAGTAACTATACTTCAATAAAAAGCAAAACATGTAGTTATTCAGAAATAGGTTGGCTTATTATTCAAGTAGATCAGGGTAGAAGGGCCTTCTTAGCAGAGAGTAATAGAAAATTTTCTCCTTTACAAGCATTGTTTCTTACACAGTACAATACGTAAGTTCAGCTTTAGAATGTAAATATCCTTTGAAGGTGTCAGACGTCTACATTGTTTACACTTCAAAGTAAATCACTTTCATTTTTTACTTTTTTCTCTTCTCCAACTGAGGATTTGACCTTGAAGGCAATGGAGTTTCAGATGGAAGATTAAAATTAAATTAAATTAGAAATTAAAACTGAGGGACATCTAAGGTGAGTTGGCTTGCGGTAGGGAACTTTGATCAAATGTTCAAAGAGTCAACTGGTAAAGAAGACATTGGGACATTTGAGGAGAAGAGAGACTAGATTCATTTAATTCACATTTATTCCAGGATTTTCAGAAGCAGATGGTCCATTTCCAAAATTCTTTATACAGTGCTTAAACCATAATTTAATAATGCTTGAAGCTCTTGTTAGAGTCTGTGCCAGCTCATTACAATAGGGTAACTGTAAATGACTAAGTAATTAGCAGGGGCCAGGGCAAAATGAAAGGGCAGGCCCCTTAGATTCAAAAAGCAGAACAGGGCATCCCTGGTGACTCAGTGGTAAAGAAACCAGCCACTAATGCAGGAGACACAGGTTCAGTCCCTGGTCCAGGAAGATCCCACATGCCTCGGCAACTAAGCCCATGCTTCACAACTACTGAGCCTGTGCTCTAGAGTCTGGAAGCCACAACTGCTGAGCTCACATGCCCTAGAGCCTGTGCTCCACAACAAGAGAAGCCACTGCAACGAGAAACCCATGCCCTGCAACTGGAGAGTAGCACCCACTTACCACAACTAGAGAGAAGCCTGCGCAGCGATGAAGACAGCACAGCCCAAAAAAAAAAAAAAAAAAAAGGCAAGGCAGAGAGTTGTTACGCATGCAAAAATCTAAACCATTTCCTTTCTTCCACCATCTCTCTCTCAGCTTGTCATAACATTTTTTTTATTGGCTAATGTAGTTCCAAGTATAAAGAAAAGCACAAGTTTAAATTATTAGCATGAATTTAACCATTCATCTTTATACTGGGCAATGCAAATATAAGGCTATCTAACTTTCATGCAGAATCATGCAATTTGTATGTCATAGATTGTGCATATATACGTCTTTATTAGCAGAACAGTGGAGACACTGCACAAAACTTATTCTACCATTTTTATTTCATGTCTTGATACACACATTCTCCCTTAGGCTTACTGATAACTGAAAGAGAAAAAGAACTGTGGATTGTCCTTTCTTTCTCTTTTTATGTATCATTTTCAGCATAAGCAGCTAGCTAATACAAGGGAGAAAATGCAATAAATAAAGGATATGATAGGGTTTCTTGGTCATCTATGTTTCTTTGAATAGCGTTGCCTTCTCAAAGTCGGATGCAGATTCTCGTTCCTGTGAAAAGCGTCACTTCCTCAGCCATAGTCATACAAATCTCACTGACCTCCCAGGAATCATGGGTCTACCAGAATTCAGCTTCTTGCATGTTATATGTGGATGAGGCAGCAAGGTCTGGGACAGGTGTATTATTGTTCAGGTGTATTGATGCCCCTGCTCCCATTTATGCTCCATTAGCCCACTGGACTGCACCCACAGAACTCTGGTTCAAATATAAAAGCATTAAGCAGAGCATAGGGCTGTTCTGAGCATGGAGCCCCATGGAGCTGCCCAGGAGGCGCATCCATGCATCCAGCCCTGCTTTGAAGTTTCTTAAACACAGATGAGGACACAAGTAGCAAAGGAGTTTGCAAAGGAAGTGGCCAACTCGCTAGTCTTCCTCGTTTGCTTTTTATTTGATCAGAGACTGCCTCAGACATATGGGAGTCACAGAATAATTGCAGACCTACTTCTAAAACTGATTCTTACTCTAAGATCTGCAAGGGTAAGAGGACCTGGACGCGGATGGCTAGTTTAACTTGGTCTTCAAACAAACACTATGTTTTATGGTCTATGCATTTGAGTAAAATTTTACAGTAAACGTGAGACTTCAAAAAATGAACTTGGATGGTTTCGAGTTTAACGTGTCCAGTTGAAGAGGCACTTATAAATCAAGAAATCCATGTTAAAGATACAATAGTAGACTTTAAAGAATTGTTCCTAGAATTTCCAGAGCTCCCAGCTATACTTCATCAGCTGTGCACCGGTTTCTGTGGCTCAGTGACCACATCTCTCCCATTTCCACATCTTCTTATCCCAAAGGACGACTGATTGTTGCTAAAAATCGAGGAAGATTTGAGAGAAGTCAAGTGACTTTTTAGGATTTATTTC
Organism: Tragelaphus eurycerus; assembly: GCA_935064755.1. Classification (NCBI taxonomy): domain Eukaryota; kingdom Metazoa; phylum Chordata; class Mammalia; order Artiodactyla; family Bovidae; genus Tragelaphus; species Tragelaphus eurycerus. The sequence continues at coordinate 25,786,108 of CAKXYN010000023.1, forward strand.
AGTTCTGTTTTTATTTTTACTTTAGATCTTTCAGCTTGTGCCCCAACCACAATTTATCTTGCTTCCTGAAAGTTCTACTTTATGACTTATTAAGTAGCATTATTAATATTTCGTCCGATTTTTTCCTCCATATTTGAGAAAGGACTGCCACAATGTAGAGCATGGTTTTTATTACATCTTGTGGAAAATTGATTTTTTTTTTCACATAGAGATAAACTTAATCTTATAGTCAATAGAGAAATAAATATTTGAAAGTAAAAGCTGGAAAAATAAGAGAATTAAAATGTGCTGAGTTCTGTTATGTACCAGTTACTGTTCTTTACATGTATTTTTGTGTTTAACATCCACATAGTCATTGTGGTAGGTGAAAATAAGAATACTGTCCATGTGAGGCCAGAAAGCCATCTGGAAGCTTCTATTCCAGTATTATATGTCCAAGGCCTACCTGAGAAGCCCACTTAGTACTGACTTCTCAAAGCTAGTGTGGCCAAATTAAGCTCACCTTTTCCCCACAAAGCCTTCTCTAGTCGCTTATTGTCCATTTATTTGCAACTCCATGGATTGTAGCCTGACAGGCTCCTCTGTCCATGGGATTCTCCAGGCAAGAATACTGGAGTGGGTTGCCATTTCCTCCTCCAGGGGATCTTCCTGACTAAGGGGTTGAACCTATGTCTCTTGCATCTCCTGGGTTGGCAGGCAGGTTCTTTGCCACTAACACCACATGGGAAGCCCCTTCTCTAGCCACAGCCTTTCTCATCTAAGCAATGGTACTGCCCTCTTCCGATTGTGCGGGCTAAAACCCTTGAGGACAACCTTGCCACCCTCTTTCCTTATCTCCTCCACCCCGGTCCATAAGGAGATGCTCTTGACTCTCCTTCAGAAGAAGCCCAGCCTGGACCTGAGCCCTCCTTAGCAGCACCCCCTGAGTCTGAGCCGACATCTCTGTCCAAGAAGATGATCTTTCCACCTGCCTCCACCCTGGCAGCCAGCCCTGTGGTCTCTTCCCATGCAGCAGCTAGAATAAGGTTGTAGAAACAGAACTAATATCAATTCTGAGCTCAGCCTCCTGCAGTGGCTCCCATTTCACTCAGAGTAAAAGCCAAAAAGCCTCGAGCTGCCTTTGATTTGCCCTCCCTCCACCTCTGCCCACACAGTAGCCCCCCTGCTACCCCTTCATTCCTCTGCCTTTGATCCCCCCTTCCCAGTGTCACTCCATTCCCACTGACCCTCTCACAATTCCAGGAACAGCCCCTGGGGACACTCCCACCTTCTGGCCTTAACCTTGGCCATTCCATCTGCTGAAACACCCTTCTCTTGCACATGACTAATCCCCTCACATCCTCCAAGGTCTTGGTTACATGGCACCTTCTTAACTGAGGTCCCCTTACCACTCCACAGTCAACAAAGGCCAGAGGTGAGGATTCAGTGACACACATGGATAGTGGGCACCTTAGAAGGTTGAGGAAGGTGGTAGGATGCTGGGCAGATCCTAGAGAAAGGGGCCAAGCAGGTGGCCCAAGTAGTTGCCTCTGTAACAACCCAGTGGGGTAGTAGGAAGTTTGCTGTTGAATCAAACAACTTAAGGTCAAATTTCACTGTGTGTGTGTGTGTGTCAGAGTTTTATTTACCTTTCCTTTGCTCTTGTTCTTTCTCAGATATAAAGACTAAACATTGCTACTCAGTGACCGGGGAAAAAAAAGCAGGAAGAAAAAAATTTAAAAGGGACTCTGGGAAAGGAAAAAAATACCAGAGAATCACGAATTCTGCATTCTAATCTCAATTCTGTCACCAAAGGCCAATGCCTTGGGCAAGTCATTTCCTTGGTTTCAGTTTGTTCAGCTGTAGAATAAGGAGATTGGGCAAGAATCAGTAAGTTTCTTAACTTGATCAGGAGAATGAGCCAGGGAGCCTTTGCAAAAGGCACATTTCCCTGAATCTACTCATGAACAGACTGATTTCATCAATCTTACATGAAATTCTGTAGTTTGTATTTTTACCAGTTTTCCAGACAATTGTGGTGATCAACCACTCTGGAATCACTAGATTTGATGACATTTAAGACAACCTCCCGGAGAAGGCACTGGCACCCCACTCTAGTACTCTTGCCTGGAGAATCCCATGGAAGGAGGAGCCTGGTGGGCTGCAGTCCATGGGGTCGCTGAGGGTTGGACACGACTGAGCGACTTAACTTTCACTTTTCACTTTCATGCATTGGAGAAGGCAATGGCAACCCACTCCAGTGTTCTTGCCTGGAGAATCCCAGGGACAGGGGAGCCTGGTGGGCTGCTGTCTATGGGGTCGCACAGAGTCGGACACGACTGAAGTGTCTTAGCAGCAGCAGCAGCAAGACAACCTCCCAGTGTTCCATTGTTTAAGATATTTGTTTACCTAAATATTCAAATCAGAAAATATCACAGTTGTAATAAGATTGACTTTTATTGTGTATCTGGGTGTTTCTGTCAAAAATTGCATAATCTTTTCATTTTTTCTACAGAAAATTAAGAACAATGTCTAGAACAAAATATTTTCTAAATATTTGTGAATGAATAAGTGATCAGTTCCAAATGTTTAAAAAATTGATATTTTTAGTATCTACTCAGGTAACCTATTTCTCATATGTAGGAAACAAATTCAGAGTTCGTCTGGTATCCTTCAACACTAAGAATACTTAGCAGAATAATCATATATAAACCAAGACTCATAATGATAATTATACTTGAACATTTTTAAGAATGGAAAACTATTTCTATCCTTTATAGTATAGATAAATGAGATGCATGTGAAAGTATTCTATTCCCAAGGTGCTTTATGTGCTATGAAAATATGTGATATTTTTGTGCTTCTATTGTTCTTGTTTTCAGCCACCCATGGCATCCTAATTCTCAACCTATCAACTTTGCCAGCCTCACAGTCTTGCTGGGACAACTTCTGCAGAGAATTGTATTAGCCCTGAACTTTTTGAATGACCAGTGTGATTTGTGGAAACAAATACAGTCTCATGGGTTTCAAAAGGGATTGAACTTGGAGGCAGAAATTCTGAGATGTCATTCTGCCTTTGTGTCTCTTAATAAAATTAGTCAAGCCCTGTCACCTCTTCTGGCCCCTAGTTCCTCTTCTGTGAAGTGATTTCTCCATTTATTCAGACACTGTCATAGTGCCTATGACATTATTTGAATGTGCTACCACAAGCCACAAAATCATATTGCTTAGAAGCAAACAGGAACAGAACTCTGTTGGTACCTTCATTTTTCAACACCAATCATTTGTGCCCGTAACACAAGTCCTTTCCTCCATGACTTTTCAGAAAGGAAGAGCATAGGTCAGCATAAAGCATGTGATATGACCATAATAGGTATCCCCCTCCTTAAGTCTGGGCCCAATTAGAAGTTCCATTTTATCACTTTCATGAGAAAATATTGTTACTAGTTGGAGCTAATGGTTTGGTTTAGGCCTCAGCCAGTATCGAGTAGGGGCTTCCCAGGTGACTCAGTGATAAAGAATCTGCCTGCCAGGGCAGGAGGTGTGGTTCTGTCCTTGAGTTGGAAAGATCCCCTGCAGAAGGAAAGGACTACCCACTCCAGTATTCTTCCCTGGAGAATTCCATGGACCAAGGAGCCTAGCAGGTTATGGTCCATGGGGTTGCAAAGAGTCATATGTGACTGAGCACGCCAGATCTAGTAATACTCCTAGGAAGAGTCTGCCATGATTGGTGTTCTCTTGTGATAGCAAAGGAATTACCCTGGAAAGGATACTTGTTAACCAACCCCCCCCCCCCTTTTTTTTAGTTACAGTTATTTAGTTGCTGCATTGTAAAACAAATATTTCACAGGAAGTGAACACAACCTTGTGTATAATATGTCTTACAAAATGACATGACCAATGCTTGCATTTATTGCATTTTTAAAGAGAATATAAGCGTTAATGGTAGAAAGGTATTAATAGACGGTAGAGTAGCAAACCTATTTATTATGGTGACATTATTTTGTATTTTTTAGGGTTGATTTTCTTTTGAAAAGCATAAAAGGCAAGTGTAGCATTGTGCGAGAACTCTGACAGGCGAATTTTCTATGAACGCTCTTCTCACATCATTGAATTTAACGGCTCCCAGAGTCATTGTGATCTTCTTAAGTAACTTTTTGTTTCAGGGTAGTTACTGTATCTGGGCTTCCCTGGTGGTTCAGACTGTGAAGAATCTGCCCGCAATGTGGGAGACCCAGGTTTGATCCCTGGGTTGGGAAGATGCCCTGGAGAAGGAAATGGCAACACACTCCAGTATTCTTGCCTGGAGAATTCCATAGTCAGAGGAGCCTGGCGAACTGTAGTCCATGGGGTTGCAAAGAGTTGGACACAACTGAGTGACTTAAGACACACACACAGTGCATCTAATTACTGCATTTTGTTACATTTCAGAACAGTTGAGCATCACACACCAAAAGGCACATCGGGTTAAAAAACAAAAGCTGTAAAGTTTGGATCTTTTCCTGCGTTAGAAGCAAGAAAAATGGAAAATTGATCATCAAAGGTAAAACTATCTCCTTTTCCTTTAAATCATATATTCCTACAGCTTCCTCTTCAGTCACCGTGTGTGAAGAAATTTTTTCTTTTATGATTGTATGGTGAAGTTTAACAAACATATTTCTGGCTTATAATTCCAAGTGTATTAACATACTGCTGACATAATCCTCTATTGTTTTAACTCCTCAATTGCCTGTTCAGAATTTGGACCAAATGTGTTTTATATGTTTAATCTTCATTCTTGGTGCTGATCTAGAGTGGCAGAGCAGGGCGATGCATTTTTGTAAGTCTTTGGGCTAAAATGTTGCACTTTAGGTTAGGCATGGAATCATGGAAGTAGGTGATGCAGTATCAGCTTCTTTCTTCTTGGGAGTATTGGACGGATTTGAATTTATCACCACAAACTGATCAACTTGATTTATGTGAGGTAAGAAAGACAATGGAAACACTTGAAGTAATGGTATGGTCTCCATTCCTTTCCTTTTATTGTATAGTTTATGGAAAGAAACAGAATGGTCTTGACAATATGTGATATCAGATCTAAAAGGAATTGATATTGCCAAATATGTTAATAATTGATTGTCTTTGTTATGATTGCTTGCCTGGGACAACTACTTGAGCATGGTTGTTTACTGGGAAGTTAATTCCAAGGATTGGGGACAGTGAATGGGGGAAGAAACAAAGACCAAAATAAGAGCAAATGAAGGAGTTCTCCAAGGTGGACATGGGAACGTGGTTCCCCTGGGACTTCCAAGAGGCTATGAGATCCCCCCTGGAATTTCCACCTGAAGGACGTATAGCCAAAGGTTCACTCATTGGCTTTTTCCCTTTGGTTGTAGATTGCTCCTGGGTCATTAAATCCCCCTCAGTGCTGAGCAGTGCTGGCACTGGTCACTTGTGGTGGACACTGTAAAGGCAAAGAGAATCTGAGTTGGTTCAGAACTGTCCATCTTTGCAGCCATGGCTGAAATCAGAAGTGACCAACAGGGTATGATGCAGGGACCAGAAGTGTCTATTGTAGTTCTTTTTATTTTATTTCCAACAGTCAAATAAATCACATAATCCTCTTAAATGAACCATTTCCAGGAAGAAAATGTCTTGTGTTTTAAAGACATTGATCAGTAATATCCAAAAGGAACTCCATTTCAAAACTAACTTCTTATTTAATAAATTGTCCATTTTCAGAGGTGAAAAATACATCCTGGTCCATGTGTACTTTGGATATTATATAGTAAGATTTGAAGTATGACCAAAATATTGGGAAAGAGATAATGGAATTAGATTTTATAGTGCCTATACATATTTTTCGCTGTATATTGATTTCGTACAGGAAGGTGTCTGTGGATGCACAAAAATATAATTATTGTCTTTCCTATTTGGAAATAGCCCCATTAGCAGTGTCATTATTGGTGTGAAAAGCGTGACTGTAACCATGCATGTCAAAGCGTAAAATTACAAGGATGGTCAGCTGACAAAATAGATTTAACACATTAAAGTGAATCAGGGTTGGTTTTTGGCAATGAGGACGTTCAGCAGATGAAAATAAAGCCAGGTAAAGGCTGTGGTTTGTTGTGACCTAGAAGATCCTTTGTTCAGAGGAGAGATGTTACCAGGGAACTCTAAGGAGCAACTCTGCAATCACATGAATAAGCAACATTTCAACTGATAAAATTAACATGCAGATTCCTAATGCGGGAAATGAAAATGGTGGAAGAAGGGAAAGGGTGGCCAGAAGAGGCAGGGCAGGGGGACCAGAAAAAAGTGACACGTGGCGAGACAGAAATCCCCAAAGTGGACAGAATGAAACTGCAGAAATAAGAGAAGCATACAGCAGTGGAGAGAGAACCTCTTAGAGCAGACCTCATCTTGAGCTCAGGATGCAGACTGAGCAAATGGTCTCAGTTCAGCTGAGGCCTGATAAATTCCTGGGTCATCACAGAAAGAATCAATTAATGTGTCTTCTCACCTAAACAGCACAGTTGTCTCCTTTGTCTTCCTCTCTGTGGTCTCATTAGATTCCAAAGCCTCCTGAATAAAAGCTCTGGTCACATTTGCTCTTTGCTCAGAAAATATTCCCTTATTTACCAAGTCATCATTGTCCAAACTTCTTAATCAGATATTTAAAACCTGCCACTCTGTTTTCAGGCTTAACTTTCTTATTCCTTGATGCCACTCAGTGTCTAGACCATTGATTAGTACTGCAAATTCTGTGATGTATCTGGTCTTCCAAGTGATTTGGGTGCATTTGGATTCTCAGACATAGGTGAGTCTAGGACCGGACCCAAGAATTTACCTTGTTAAAATGTTCCCAGGCTGTGTCACAATTGCTGGTCCAGGAACCTAACTTTGAGAATCACCCTGGAAAAACAAATGATCCAGGCTGGCACTATGGTTTCTACATTGCAATTTAAATCAAAGACCGATTGCAATAAAAGGGCTCGCTTCCCAGCATCACCATTGTTGTACTGTGTACTAGATTAAGAACAGAGTCTGTCTCCTGATCAAATACCATCTTAGTGTCATAAAATCCCCCACAGAAAGCTTCTTGATACATTTCTATATCCCCTGCTGTGTTATAGGCTTATAAATGTTTATTGGATGGATGGGTGGATGGAAGGAAAGGAAGGGGAGAAGGAGAGAGGAACAGACAGACAGGTTTGGCAAGCAAGCGTTGGTTTCAGCAAGAAACTTCATGCCTACAAAAAAATTGCTGTGGTAAATGCCATTAGGCAAAGACTAATTACCACCACACGAAAACCTCCTTATTGTATAAGAACATACTCCATATTTCATGCATTTGATTAGGTGGAATAACTATGGAGTCAGAGCCTGAGCATCTGGGTATCAATAGTATTGTCTCTGTAATAAGCAGAGTCTTTCACAAAAGACTTTTGCTGTTTGATTGGGTTCAGCAGAGGAGAGATGTCATTTCTATAAAGACAAATTGTGCATTTTACTTTATAAAAGAGCCACTGGCTATGTGCAAGCAGGAAATCACATCTATTTAATGAATTCCTTTGCAAATGTCTCTTCCTTGAGTTTAAATTTTGCAGCTGCAGCATCATTTGAATGTTTATTCACATTTCGGACAATTGTGCTTTCTGGGTTTTTGCTTTCTTGTGTTCAGATGTGTTCGTGTATCACTGTTGCAAATTCTTTCTCTACATCTTTTATCTGTGCACATCATCCCGTGATTGGCTTGTAAATTTATCCTACTTTTCTTACTAAAATAACTGTTCCTGCTGTCTGCTTTCTGCCTGCTCTTTGATTTAGTCCTGAAATTGGGCTCAAGGCCTACTTTTAGAGCTCAGCGTGAAATTTATTCTGTATGTTTTTAAACCAGGTTCCTACTTGTTTATTTCTGTTATAGGTTCTGTGTTGGCACCAACTTCAAAATGCGCCCTTGAAAGAGCCTCATATAATTATGTATCAGCATAAATAATAACAATGAATGAAAACAGGAATCTTGAAAATTTATTTTAAAAATTGATTTCATCATTTATTTTAATGGTAGAAAATTAAAACAGTCAGCTGCTGCTACAACATAGCTGGTACAACATAGCTGGTGTTAAGCTTCGAGGAAAGAACTAGTTCCAACCTTGTTGTTACCTTGATGTGTGTCCTTGGCTGAGTCCTCAGGCCTCAGCTACCTCCATTATAAAAAGAAGGATTTAGGATAAATGTCACTAAGGGGTTCATTCTGGTTCCTTATCTTGTAATGTCAAGATGCAGGTCATATGAAATGCTGCTTAAAATCAGGTATGAAAATATGAGTGAGTCAGTTCATCGACTAATACAGTAACCTTTGGAGGTAAAGCTGAAAGAACATGGTTTAGGGTGCAAAAAGATCTGTGTTCAAAACTCAGCTCTTCCACATATTAACAGCATGAGCTTAGAGAATTGACTGCACCCTTTGCTGTGCCTCAGTTTCTTCATCTGTAAAATGGGGGCAGTGTTGTCATCATCTGCCAGTAGCTTTAAAAACAGGATAATCTGAAGAATATCGAGCACTTACCGAATGAACACAGTGAGCTCTAAGGACCTCTCCAGGCCTCTAAGCCAGCTGGAGCCCATACCCATGGTTTTAGAGGTTAGTAGAAATTCCATTCTTCTTCTCCACTATAATTCTACAAGGCTAAGAAATGTATATCTGTGACTCTAAAAGATGAACTCAGTTTGGAAAATGTACCTGTAATTTAGTCATCTGAAACCTGGCAAGACAAATAGGAAAATTCAGCAGTAGGTTTTCAGCTTGACAGGATATCTGGTTCCATACATTGTGAGTAATTTATACAGAGCAAGCAAGGCCCTTTTCATCAAGACTGACTCCTTCAGTGTCAAAGCTTAAGGTTTGCAAATTGCATTCTGCCTCTGACTTTGTTATGTGGCCACAGTTTGGGCAGAAATGAAAGCCTCTTTAAGACTTCAGTTGAACCTGAATAAATGTTGCTGTGCTCTTGATTTATATCTGATTCCAGTAAGTTCAAAGGTATGCCTTACTTTTTTCTTTCTTGTCCTCTGAAAATTTATGTTTATAGCCAATTTGTACCCATATAAATTACATTTGGGGCAAAGATGATTTGTTTACCATAGGATCCATGCAACTATGGAATATTTTTCTGCTCTTTTCATTCATTAATTTTTTGATGTTGAAGTGTCACTTTGATACTGGTTAATCTCAGTCCTTTCTTAGCAGAAATTCAGAACTTCCTCCTTAATAGAAATAGATCAATAAAGTTTTGGTGGACAATTTCATCAATCTTAGCAGAGGGTTTAACCCTGTGGGCTTCTTTACTCTTTCAATATTTTATAAATCCTCTGCAAGTTAATGTCTTTTGAGATAAAGCTTACTATATTTTATTCCTCTATGCTTTTTCATGAGAAATGATTTAGAGCCAGGAACTGCTGGTGCTGTTTGAGTACATTGATTACTTTAGACACCTATAAGATAACTAAAATCTAATTGTGGATTGTTGTGTTTGTCATGTCTCTGAGACATATCACCGCGAAGATGAAAATCATACTGATGAGGCTGTTTCAAGCTCTGGGAGATAGTTATATTTATGTGTCAGCATACCACCTACTCACTCAGTGTGTGGTGATGGTCGTGGTGGAGATGATGGTGTGGTGTTGTCTATTTAGCAACCTAGACATCCACACTAGTCTATTTAATTTCTACATAAATCAATTATTACCAAAATTGGCCTTTTCTATTAAAAGATCTATTAAATACTATCTGAAGGACACATGTTCTCCATTGTATGATAGAATCATTTCTTTGTAAAGCAGAGTCTAATAGAATTTATCACAGCTCACATCTTTTTTTAGTATTTGTTCACATTTTTAAAATCCCCAAGGACAGCATTTACTCTGTAGTAAAAGGGTCAGACTGTAAAGCAGGCTGAGTGCAGAATTGCAGAAGAATTGATGCTTTTGAATTGTGGTGCTGGAGAAAGACTCTCGAAAGTCCCTTGGACAGCAAGGAGATCAAACCAGTCAATCCTAAAGGAAATCAACCCTGAATATTCATTGGAAAGACTGATGCTGAAGCTCCAATACTTTGGCCACCTAATGTGAAGAGTAGCCTCATTGGAAAAGACCCTGATGCTTGGAAAGATTGAAGGCAGGAGGAGAAGGGGGCGACAGAGGATGAGATGGTTGGATGGCATCACCGACTCAATGAATCTAAGTCTGAGCAAACTCGAAGAGATGGTGGACAAGGAAGCCTTGGGGAAGGAAGGAAGTCCATGGGGTTGCAAAGAGTCAGACACAACTGAGCGACTGAATAACAAAAAGATGCAGCTTGATGAGAATTATAAGGGAAAAAAACAAAATGCATATTGGCAAAGTTTTTTTCATTCCTGTTGTAATCTCATAATGTGCTAGAAATTTTCATGTAAAATATTTACTTAAAGCTAAATTTAGGGAAAAGATGATCCCACTTAAAACAACCATCATGAGTGCAGGGATTTTTCTTGCCATTCCAATATGATTTGGGAATTATAAATCATGTAAAGTACAAATTTGACAAAATAGCTGCAGTGATACACAATTTATTTCTCTCTGGCATGTCAAATATTTGAGGTCTTTGTATTTATTTATGATTAAAAATATAATAGCAAACATATGTCAAATACTTAGATTTCTACCTGTACAGGGGGGGACATAATTTTATATCTACCCTTTTAGGGTCTTAGAAGGCAATGGCACCCCACTCCAGTACTCTTGCCTGGAAAATCCCATGGATGGAGGAGCCTAGTGGGCTGCAGTCCATGGGGTCGCTAAGAGTCGGACACGACTGAGCGACTTCACTTTCACTTTTCACTTTCATGCATTGGAGAAGGAAATGGCAACCCACTCCAGTGTTCTTGCCTGGAGAATCCCAGGGACGGCAGAGCCTGGTGGGCTGCCATCTCTGGGGTCGCACAGAGTTGGACACGACTGAAGCGACTTAGCAGTAACAGCAAGGTAAGTGAACAGAAAATTGCACAAATGAATTCAGTATAAGTTTTATGTGACTTGAATGTCTTCATGAGAAAATAAACATGAAAACAAGTAGCGGAATCTAAGTGTTTATATACTAAGTTGAACACAGAGATAGAATTGCGGAAACATAACTAAAATATACAGGTGGCCTAAAGGAAGATAAGAGTAATTTTAACAAGGTCTCTTTGTATAGCATTCTCTCATCCTCCATGCCCTGTCTCTGGTAATGATGATGTTTTCCCCCTGTACAGGGAGGGCATCTTTCACATGGGAGTTTTATCTTCTGCTCTTAGAAAGTGAAGGGACCTCAGAACACAATGTTCTCCTCGTGCCTACTGTTTTTCCAGTGCCTTCGACTCAATAATCCTTATGCCAAAGTGGCATATTTCCCTTCCATACATTGTTTTGAGCACTTCATCTGAGACCTCACTTAATCCTGACTCTAACCTTTGAGAACATTTTATACAACTTCAGGGAGAAATTGACAAATCCCCCATCATGGAAATAGATTTCAAACAATTTTTCTTCTTGTTAGAGGAAACTCATAAATACCTCACCGAAGACACAGAAGATATGAACACACACTAAGAAACTTTATTTAATGGTCATAAATGGACTTTTAAAATCAACAGAGAATACCAGTTCTTCATTTCTTATATAATATTTAAAAATTCCTGAACCATAAGCCAAGACCGAGGCTTCCCAGGTGGTACAGTGGTAAAGAATCTACCTGCAGGGCAGGAGATGTGTGTTCAATCTCTGGGTCGGAAGGATCCCCTGGAGAAGGAAATGGCAACCCACTCCGGTATTCTTGCCTGGAGAATTCCATAGACAGGGGAGGCTGATGGGTTGCAGTCCATGAGGTTGCAAGAGTTGGACCCAACTTAGCGACTAGATAACAACGACAAACCAAGATGGAGATGTACTCTGCATTGCACAGATGAAGAAGCTGAGGCCTGAGGAAACTCAAGAACTTGCCAAAGAACACAGAACCACTACGTGGCAGAGCAGGACACAGGCTCACGGCAGGCAGAGCCACCTGACTCCTACATTATCTGTCCACACCACATTGTCCTACAGGTGAAAAGCTGAGAGCTGGCCTTTAAGAGATTATTTAAATTTATATACCAGGCCAAGAGGGCTAGGATTACCCCAGTTTTTTAGATTACATTTGAAAGCAAGGATGTGCATGATTTGAGGTCAACCAGTTAAGAGTGATAGTGACACTAGATTTAGGAGAAAATTCACACCATGAATTATTTGCATACACACATGCCTACATACAAATACATAGGCACATTGCGCTTGGGGGGTATGTGCTCTCAGTCATGCCCAACTCTTTGTGAACCCGTGAACTGTAGGCTGCCAGGCTCTTCTGTCCATTGACTTTCCCAGGCAAGAATACTGGAGTGCATTGCCATTTCCTTCTCCAGGGGATCTTCCCCACCCAGGGATGGAAACTATGTCTCATGTATCTCCTGCACTGGCAGGCAGAGTCTTTACCAATGGCGTGACCTGGGAAGCCGCTACCATACATTAAAGTAGATTCAGATCAGATCAGATCAGATCAGTCGCTCAGTCGTGTCCGACTCTTTGCGACCCCATGAACCGCAGCACGCCAGGCCTCCCTGTCCATCACCAGCTCCCGGAGGTCACTCAGACTCGCATCCATCGAGTCAGTGATGCCATCCAGCCATCTCATCCTCTGTCGTCCCCTTCTCCTCCTGCCCTCAATCCCTCCCAGCATCAGAGTCTTCTCCAATGAGTCAACTCTTCACATGAGGTGGCCAAAATACTGGAGTTTCAGCTTTAGCATCATTCCTTCTAAAGAAATTCCAGGATTGATCTCCTTCAGAATGGACTGGTTGGATCTTCTTGCAGTCCAAGGGACTCTCAAGAGTCTTCTCCAACACCAAAGTTCAAAAGCATCAATTCTTCGGCGCTCAGCCTTCCTCACAGTCCAGCTCTCACATCCATACATGACCACAGGAAAGACCATAGCCTTGACTAGGTGAACCTTTGTTGGTAAAGTAATGTCTCTGCTTTTGAATATCCTATCTAGGTTGGTCATAACTTTCCTTCCAAGGAGTAAGCGTCTTTTAATTTCATGGCTGCAGTCACCATCTGCAGTGATTTTGGAGCCCAGAAAAACAAAGTCTGACACTGTTTCCACTGTTTCTCCATCTATTTCCCATGCAGTGATGGGACCAGATGCCATGATCTTCGTTTTCTGAGTGTTGAGCTTTAAGCCAACCTTTTCACTCTCCACTTTCACTTTCATCAAGAGGCTTTTTAGCCCCTCTTCACTTTCTGCCATAAGAGTCGTGTCATCTGCATATCTGAGGTTATTGATATTTCTCCCGGCAATCTTGATTCCAACTTGTGTTTCTTCCAGTCCAGCATTTCTCATGATGTACTCTGCATATAAGTTAAATAAACATGATTAGATTTAAGTAATTGCTGAATGTTTAAATAGCAAAAGCAAAGCAAGAATGACATAGATTGAATTATTACTGTAAATAAGTTCTCATTCATAACCCATCCCTGAATTATTGGTCATGTTTAGGTTCCTGTGTGTAAAACAGGAGGGCATTCCACTGATGTTTCATGGTCACGTCAAACTCATTACTTTCAGTACTCAACCCGTAAATGCCCCCTTCCATCTGTTCGTCCCTGCTCTGCGGCTCTCTGTCCCCACCTATTGTCACCATGACCCACACACCCTCTTGCTTAAGCTGGATACCTGGGAGTCATCTGTGAAGTTACTTCCTCCCACCACTTTTGGAAAATTTAAATGAATTTGTTGAATGAAGTTCTAGATTACCCATCTAATATGTGAATACCCAGCTGGTTGGGTGATTACAGTCAGTGTGTGGTGATGAGACATTATACTCTGGTGTTTTCTCACGTGTTTGGGTTTCTGGCCACACTGTTCCATCCCCATGTATGGGTTTATGTTTTTGCATTTTGTTCGTAGTGGTGTGTTGTTGGTGTTCCGTGTAATACATGCAGGGAACATCCACTGTAGAACAGCTGAGAGATTCTCTCCTCTCCGTGAAGGCATTGGATTTGTTGAAAGTTACCGCATATGGCCTTTGGCACTCACAGTTCTCAGCAGTATTGCCCTCTTTAATTATGTCCCCCAAGAAAAAATAATCACTTCCCTGGTGAGGCAGCTTTCCTAATCAAAGACTTCCTGGGTCTTAAGTAATAAGAAACTCAAAAGTTTCGAATGGAAACTTATAATGGGGCTTAAGTGGGCATGTATTTTAATCTCCTAGGAAGATGAAGAAACTCTAAATGTTACATATAAGAAAATATTTCATGAGGGATACATAGATGGTTTCATATATTTTGTTCTATCTTTATTTAAGAGAAGTTACTGGCAAAATAATGTGTGATCTAGTATTAAAAAGTTTGAGTAATGTATCTTCTTTGACCTGTAAATTACTGCTTCTTTCCCAATCATTTTATTGTCATTATTTTTCACTTGAACCTTTTTCTAGGTGTGAGAAATTTTGCTTAGTTAGCATATGAAGGAAGGTGCCTCAGGCAGGTAGACTGAAGACCTGAGTCCTAGTAGGATTTTAACAGTAAGAGGAACCGTGCCCCCTAACCTCCCAACCCAGGGAGACAGTTAACAGAAAAAAAGAGAAGAATTATAGATTGAACTCCAAGGGAAGGCCCTCATGTAGAGGGCAGAAGAAAGAATTAGCTAGGAAGTTAAAATTAGCTAGACAGTGGTTAAAGCAGTTAAAAATGGATTTTATTCAGGACTATTGCAGAGGGCCAGACAGACCTCGGTAACGAATTGGTTTCAATTCCAAATAAATTATGGACAAGTGGGAACTTATGCTTAAATAAATTATGGACAAGTATGGGCTTCTGTTGTGGCTCAGCTGGTAAAGAGTCCACCTGCAATGTGGGAGACCTGGGTTCGATCCCTGGACTGGGAAGATCCTCTGGAGAAGGGAAAGGCTACCCACTCTAGTATTCTGTCCTGGAGAATTTACAGTCCATGGGGTCGCAAAGAGTCAGACATGACTGAGGGACTTCCACGTAACAAAAACAAGGGACTTAGAAGTAAGAAGCAGATGGGAGTCAGTGGATGGAAATTACTAAGAAGAAACATCAGGAGCAAGGGAAGATTCTGGTTAAACAGGCCTGATAGGATTCTTGCTAAAGGCAGACCAGGGTGACCAGATATCAAAAGTGGAGGATGAAGGATTTAATCAGATCACAAGGTGATCAGTTACGGAAGGTGGGGTATTCTGACTGAACTGACTTAACAAAATTCTTGCTACAACTGGGTGATGCAAGCCCAGTGAGGATGAGCCCCAGGGGAGGGCCTCGAGGCTTCAAGGAGATGGACTCCTTAGTCACAGGACGAGCATTGGTCAGAGGAGGCAAAGAGCCAGGAGAGCAGGGTTGTTTTTGTCAGGACAGTGAAAAAGAAAGTTTCAGGATTCAGCCTAGCAAATGTAATTAATGTGATCATGTCCTAATTCTGAATAGAGTGATTTCTTTCAAATATATTGATATGTCTGCTTATATTGATATGTTTTATTGCATGAAAAAAAGTCAACTCCTAGATAACAAGACTGATTTTTTTCCCCTATGCGTTTGCATCCCTCATACTACCTCATACAACCGAAGCGACTTAGCAGCAGTACCTCATAATACAAAGTGTATTGCATTACATAAAAGCAAGTAAAAGTACTTGCTTTATTTATCTTAACAGGTCTTTATTTTATGTTGCGGGCAGACCTCAGGTATTACAGGTTTCATTCCAGACCACCACAATAAAGAAAATAGTGTGAAAAAGTGAGTCACAGGAGGTTTTTGGTATCCCAGTAAACATGAAAGAAAATAGTGTAAAAAAGTGAGTCACAGGAGGTTTTTGGTATCCCAGTAAACATGGAAGATACCTGCACTGTACTGTACTCTAGTAAGTATGCAATAGCGTTAGGTCTTAAAAAAAAGTATCCACCTTAATAAAGATATACTTTATTGTTAAAAAAAGGTTAATCATCACTTGAGCTTTCAGCAAGTTGTAGCAGCAATATCAAAAATCACTGACCTCCGATCAACCTAACGAATGTTAATAATAATGAAAATGTTAGAAATATTGTGAGAATTACCAGTGTGACACAGAGACCCCAAGTGAGCAAATGCTGTTGGAAAAACACCACCAGTAGACTTGCTCAACTCAGGTTGGCACAGACCTTCAATATGCAAAACAAATAAATAAATTCAATATCTGGGAAGTGCATTAAAGTCAAACGCAGCAAAAAAACAAAAAGGTCTGCCTGTATTTATATCATTTTGAATGCAAGATACTTTTGAGTGAGTAAGATTTTAAGGGAATACTTTTTACCAGAAATTAGTATAATGCCAGACTCTCTAGGAAGGCCATTTTTGCCCTAGAATTATGTGATGTCTGTATGATCAATCACTATCAGAGCTGGTAGAATGAAAATAGAGATGGAAATAATATTATCAACTTTTATGGAAACTTGACCAGGTAGCAGGCTCTATGCCATTCACTTTATAGACTATATTATTTTATTCTCCTCATACCCTATGAAGTGGGTATTATTTTTAACACCATTTTGCTAATAAGCATGAAAGTCACAGAAAAGTTAATTATATTCCCCAAGGTCACACACCTATTCAATGGCAGAGCTGGAATTTGAACTCTGCCACCATGATGCAGAGTCTGTGTTCACTCCGTCAGTTAAGAAGTATTTTTGTGTTGATGTTTGGTAGAAACCAACAAAGTTCTGTAAAGCAATTTTCCTTCAATTAAAAAATAAATTTTTAAAAACCAAAAAAACAAAAGCCAATCAAAAAAAGTATTTTTATACCCTAGACCACGATCTCCAACCTCTGGGATCAATATCTGATGATCTGAGGTGGAGTTGATGTAATAATACTAGAAATAAAGTGCACAGTAAATGTAATGCACTTAAATCATCCCCAAACCATCTCCCCACTCCAGTCCATGAAAAATCTTTCTTCCATGAAACCACTCCTGGGTGTCATAAAGGTTGGCAATCATTGCCCACTGACTATATCAGTGTTGATTTCAGGTTCTAATAGATGGTCAGTGAATGTGTTCTTATGATAGTGGGAGGTATGACTGAGGGTATTCACTAGCTGATGTATAAAACAGAATTATTACTTAGTGATGGTTGACTCATTTCAGTGGGAAAAAAATGCATTGTCTAAAGTAATCAGTTTTAGTTTTCAGATTTTACATGCTGTACTGATTCATCTGCAATTAAAAGAAGGCAATTGCAAAGTGACTAGGAAATAGTCAATTATTGTTCAAAATGCCAAGCTTCAGAAATTAGCATTCTAGAATTTGCACAAATGTTAAGCCAGGAAAAAGAAGTTATAAAACACCATTTCAACTGCTGTTTGAAATTCTGCCATATATTAGTAATTGTATTATAATTTAAATTTGGAATCATAGGATTTTAGAGCTGGCTCAGAGCATTGGGATCCTCTGTGCCAACTTTGTACTTAATGCCAGAAATGTTCACACTCACTTAAAAAATAAGACTTTTGACAAGTATTCCTCTAACATTGATGTAGAGTCAATAGAAACTGGATTTTTTTTTTATGCTATGACATAACTTTGTATGTTTGGCTAGTAAAATATTAGAATATTTAGCCAGTCCAGTCCAGCAGGATCTCTTTGTCATTCTTTCCTGGGACTTTCCCATGCCACCATCTGGCCTTTGGAGAAAAAAACTTGCCACCTTCTACCTAATTATTGCAGCTCTTTCTGTGTTTTATTCTTAAATCTCATTATTTCTTCTTTCATTTGTCATGTGGAATAAAATGATTTTGACAGAGTAAACAATATAAACACAAAGACCCTACATACGGTTCCCACAGTGTCTAGTTAGTAATTCTCTCATGCACGAGCACACACACACACACACACACACACACACACACACACACACACACACACACACACACACACACACACACACACACACACACACACAAGCTGGTAAACTGAGCACAATCTGAATGTTTCCAGTTGCCCTAAGATACAAAAAGATGTATAATGTATTTCTGAGAAGAATATAATAATGTCATCTATGGTCATTTAAAAGCATAATTTATTAGTAGTCCATATGTTTGTGACTTTCATTTTTGCCAGAATCAGAAGCAAATAATCCCTTCTTCAGTAAATCCTTCCCCATATGGCCCCTGCTCTCTCGTCACCCTTTCTTCTGATCCCTGCCATTGGCTCCCTCCCCGTCAACCAAGGGGGACAGTTTCCTCATAGGTTTTTCCGAAGGTCAGCTTCTTGCCACTCCTTCCGCCCAGACGCTCCCTGGTCTTTTTCCTGTTTCAGGTGGCCTCCTTGAGGTCTTTGTTAAAATGTCTCAGCGTTCCCTAACCACCCTTTAATATCTGCATCAGCTCCTGTTTTGTTGACATTTGTGACACTCATTGCAATATGCAGTCTGCCCACTGTCCACATTTGTGTTGTGTGTTTGCACATGTGTGGATGCCATACCTGTCTTTTCTACTGGAATATAAACTTCCTAAAGTCAAGGACAGAATCTGTCTTACTCACCACTGTTTTTCTAGTTTCTCATATAGTAGGTGCTCAATCAAGAAATATCAAATAAATGAATGTCCTGCAATTAGAAGTGTTGAAATAGAGATATTAAGGCACAGTCAATGATCATTGGGATCTTTACCCATTTTCGCTGTTGCCAATTATGTATTCACTTATTAATTGATCACTTATCATTGAATAATCATTATTTTCGGTATCATCTGTGTTCTTATGTCCCTTTGTTCAGGAGCAGTGATGTGGGTATACTTGTATGTATGATGACTCTGGAATTTACTTATTCAAAAAATTTTGGAAATAAAAAATAATTGTCCCTGTAAATGAAAAAGGATTTTAGATGACATGGAACTTTAAGAACAGCATGAAAGACCAACAGAGAGGAAAGGCATTTAATGTTCTTGTAATGAGATCAAATGGACTCCAATAGTTGAAATCTCAATATTGAAGAATGTTTAGACATGATAGAAAGGCATGTGAATCATGATGTGATTACACTTTGCCAAGCAAATATGATGAGACATCTGTTTAAAATGCACTAGACAGTGCCCGGAATGTCCTATTCAGTTATGTAATAAATAGTTCAGGATGGTACTGATCTTGTTGTATCATTAATTGTTGCAAATAATTGTTTACCTGGTGGTCACTTTGAAACATGATTTTATAGATTATTATATCATCTCTTCCAATAACCATTTCAGAAAGAAATTATTTGCCTAAGGAATCATACCTATTCTGGAATTCCCGTAGACTGAATCTCGTAGTCCTAACGTACTTCATTAAGCCAGTGTCAGAGTTGGCAGGGAGTAGATTGGTCAGAGGCAATTTACAATGATCCAAACCTTCCCATTGATCCATCTTAACTTCCTGGAAGCCACATATCTCAGGGGAGGCTGCAGCATCCTTGTAATCAGGAGACCTGTGCATTTGTAAGGTTACAGATTGACGTGTGTGGGTGATGGACCAGGGTACGTGACTCCTCTCATCCCAGGAGGCACCAGTATTTCCTCCTGCCTTCTGTATGATTAGGGAAAAGAACAAGAGTCAACCAATGAGGCCTCATGAGATTTTTAATAGCACTTACAAGCGACTTCGCTGGTAGTTCAAACAGTAAACAATCTGCCTGCAATGCGGGACACTCGGGTTTGATCTCTGGCTTGGGAAGAGCCCCAGGAGAAGGAAATGACAACCCACTCCAGTATTCTAGCCTGGAGAATTACATGGACATAGGAGCTTGATGGGCTACAGTCCATGGGGTCACAAAGGGTCAGACATGACTGAGTGACTAACACAAGCGACAGGCTGCTGAGATTTTATTTACTGCAAATAGTCCTCTTTTTGTCCGCTGCATGTTTGCCCAGCCCATACATTCAGTAGCTCTAAAGGCTCTTCCTTTCTTCATGCCCTCATTTCACTGTCAGTTTTTCTTTCTATGGAACTTATCGAAAGCACATCTTATTTCTTGTTCCATGTGTGATGAGTTGTGATCTAGCCATCACATTACAGCAGCCCTTCTATCTGGTTTTGTTAATTAGGTTTGGATGGCACAGTTCTGCTACGGAATGGTCTTTGACAGCAAGTATCTCTCCATCCTCTTCCCCCTGACAAGGCAGGAAACTTCTCCTGATGCCTTAGGCTCTTGAATTATTCTGAATGTTCAGTTCAGTCGCTCAGTCATGTCCAACTCTTTGCGACCCCGTGAATCGCAGCATGCCAGGCCTCCCTGTCCATCGCCAACTCCCAGAGTCTATTCAAACTCATATCCATTGAGTCAGTGAGGCCATCCAGCCATCTCATCCTCTGTCGTCCCCTTCTCCTCCTGCCCCCAATCCCTCCCAGCATCAAAGTCTTTTCCAATGAGTCAACTCTTTGCATGAGATGGCCAAAGTATTGGAGTCAGCTTCAGCATCAGTCCTTCCAATGAACACCCAGGACTGATCTTTAGGATGGACTGGTTGGATCTCCTTGCAGTCCAAGGGACTCTCCAGAGTCTTCTCCAACACCACAGTTCAAAAGCATCAATTCTTCAGCACTCAGCCTTCTTCACAGTCCAAATCTCACATCCTTACATGACCACTGGGAAAAACCATAGCCTTAACTAGACAGACCTTTGTTGGCAAAGTAATGTCTCTGCTTTTTTAATATGCTATCTAGGTTGGTCATAAATGTTCCTCCAAGGAGTAAGCGAATGTAGCCTACATTTATTCTGGAATATCGAGTATAACCTTTAAATGAAAAATTTGCAAGCATTTTGGGAAAACTCAGAAGACTTATTTACAATTTTTACCACCACTTAGCAGTTCCATAGGTCATTGGGGCACCATCATCTTCCATGGCCTGAAATGTCATGTTGAAAGTCAACAGAGCTTGCATTTGTTTCTGGCATCACCATCGACTGAGCTTGACCTCGGGCATATATTTTGCCCTCCACTTCAGTAAACGGCCACAGAGCTTTGGGGAATTAACTTGGATTTTTGCTGATGTCACATTCTGTTTTCTTGCTTCTCAGTGCAATATTATCTTTTAAGGATCTGCTTTTCTTTGTAAGTACTCAGCCTTGTCTCTGTTCCCATGCCTTTCTTCTCTGCTCATTTGAAAAACATGAGACTGTAAAGCATTTAGAAAACAGAAAGTGACATAAATAGGAAGTAGTTATAGTCATTTTTCTCATGTGTGAAATCAGCATTTACAGAAGACACATAATTGCCTCTAGTGACTGAGAATGCTGTGTTACAAGAACCACACTGGTGGTCTTGGGGAAAATATTAGGTAGCTAACAAAGGAGACAAATTCCCATTAAAAATAAGGTTTATCCCATACTCAACATGCTTTCTAAAAAACTCGATCTTGCTGTGAACTATTCTGTGATTTTTCTGGATACCTGAACTTATTTTACGCAGTCTTGAGCCATGTCAAATGAATTTTCTCATGTTTCACAAGGAGTAGATGTTTAAGTCAGTAAGCCAATAAATTACATATGAAGACTTACTACAGCATACATGGGGTTCAGTTCAGTTCAGTAGCTCAGTCGTGTCTGACTCTTTGCAACCCCATGAATCGCAGCACATCAGGCCTCCCTGTCCATCACCAACTCCCAGAGTTTACCCAAACTCATGTCCATCGAGTTGGTGTTGCCATCCAGCCATCTCATCCTCTGTCGTCCCCTTCTCCTCCTGCCCCTAATCCCTCCCAAGCATCAGGGTCTTTTCCAATGAGTCAACTCTTTGCATGAGGTGGCCACTAGAATCTTTAAAATCTCCTCTTAAGTTGTATTTTTGAGGTCTTAATTTACTATTTTGTTAGAAGAGGAATTAGCAACAAAATAATATTTTAGCATTTGTTTTTCTATTTTATAGCAAACATGTGGCCCTCACAGTTGTGCTCGATTAATGCTTTTCAGATTTTTTTTTTTTTTTCTGAAAAACCATGTTAATTGCTAGTGAGTTACATGAACATAGTATTAAAATGGGACTTCCCCAGTGGTTCAGCAGTAAAGAATCTGCCTGCAGTGCAGGAGACGCGGGTTTGATCCCCGGGTCAGGCAGATCCCCTGGAGAAGGAAATGACAACCCACTCCAATATTCTTGCCTAGAGAATCCCCATGGGCCGAGGAGCCTGGTGGGCTACAGTCCATGGGGTCACAAAGTGTTGGACACAATTGAAATGAATGAGCTGAGCAGCAGCAGTATAATACCAAGTTTGCTTCTTGACATCAATTTTTTGTTTCATCAATTAATCAACTAAACAAATGCTTCCAAATGCTTCCTCTACTCTCATTTCTCTGAATCCCAGATATCCCTCTTACCTACTTTTCCACCTCCTTCTTTTCCCTGCTATGTTACTCTGGAATTTGACTAATGATGATAAGAAGGGGGTCAATCATCAACATCCTGGTAGGTTAGTAAGAGGAACTTAAATAATTTTTTTCCTGGTGGACAAATGTGTATTCTTTTCAAAATGTACTACTGGCTACAAAGCTAATGGGTTGTCCAAAACGTTTGTTCCATTTCAAGTAAAAATAAGACCTAATTTTCATTTTCACAAAGAACTTTATTAAAGGAACATATTCCCTAACCGAACAACCTTTTTGGCCAACCAAGTATTTTTCTCAGCTATCCAGTATCATATCTTGCTTTGCATAGAGGGGATATAAGTAGGAAGATGGTTTTCGAATAACCTTGGGGATGTATGGTGCTTCCCAGGTGGCTCAGCGGGTAAAGGAATCCGTCTGCAATGCAGGAAACTCGAGTTCGATCCTTGAGTCAGGAAGATCCCCTGGAGAAGGGCATGGCAACCCACCCCAGTGTTCTTGCCTGGAGAATCCCATGGACAGAGGAGCCGTGGGGTTTACAGTCCATAGGATTAGAAAGAGTCAGACACAACTGAAACTACTGAGCTCGCACACACGAGGCTATAGTCCGTGTGGATGACCAAAATTTCCATCTTTATATTTCAACTCACATGGGGGCTTCTAGATCCTTTCCTGAAACAAGATAATTGTTCCTAGAAACTTCAGCTGATATTACAGGTCAAATGACTAGGAATGCAAAAGTGTTATTATGCAAATTTTTGTCTTTAAAGTGCAGCCAGTGGCTACTGCTATAAATAGAAAGATCAAGTGAAGAAAATTCAACCTCTGAACGTACTATTCCACCACCTTTTGCTTTCTTGTCAGATGTTTCCGTTTTCCCTCAAGGGGGAGGAAGAGGTTTCATTAATCTGGGACAGATATCTGTAGAGGTTTTTATCCTTTTTGGAGGCTGCCTTTGAAAAGTGGCTTTGATACCTGTATATTTGGGTTTCTATGACTTAAAACTAAAAAAAAGTTCAGCACCATATGGAACCACTGTTAAGAGTCATAGGGCTGCTACTGTGAGATTGCACAAGAGACATGTGGCAGATCAGGGAAAAAGCCATTTTATTGTCTCAAGCAGCTTGTATCTCCTTAAATAGAACTTCCAAAAGGTAGACATTTTTGTGGTCGTCGTTCAGTCGCTAAGTTGTCTCTTTGCAACCCCACAGACTGCAGCATGCCGGGCTTCCCTGTCCTTCACCATCTCCTGGATCTTGCTCAAACTCATATCCATTGAGTTGGTGATGCCATCCAACCATCTCACCCTCTTTTGCCCCCTTCTCCTGCCCTGTCTTTCCCAGCATCAGGGTCTTTTCCAGTGAATTGGTTCTTTACATCAGGTGGCCAAAGTATTGGAATTTCAGCTTTAGCATCTGTCCTTCCAGTGAATATTCAGGATTGGTTTCCTTTAGGACTGACTTGTTTTTAGAACTATAAATATATAGATAAAATACATAGACACACATACATATTCTGTATAGTTACACGTATGAATATTTGGGCAACAACGGAGATGGTTAAAAATATGCTATTTCAGTCTCTTTATGCATTTGTGCATGGTATTTAATACGTCTGGACAAACCTGGGCTTTTAAATATGAACTTTGTCTTGGGTTGGCTAAAAAGGTGATATGAGTTTTCCCACAGGGTGTTACAGGAAAAAACCCAGATACACTTTTTGGCCAACCCACTATTTTACCAGAGAGTTGTCCCTTTGTAATTCTAACCAAATGAAGTTGTGCACTGCCGAGATGCCTGGTGCAGTCTTAAAGGCAGGGCAGGGTCAGCTCAGAGACAAAGTGTTTGTTTAATAATGGCGGAGAGCGCCACAGCATCCATTTTTGCAGTCAGTTTTATTTTATTTTTTTTAATGTGTTCCCCCGCCCCTACCCACGAGAGGGTTCACTTACACAAAGCTTCAGCTGCGCCGCTGCTCTGCGTGCACTGTCTTGGCCAGGTGCTTCTAATTGCAAGCTTCCGACAAGAAGCTGGAGCCCAGCTGTGCGGGGATCAATTTGTGCCACTATGGGAAACCAGAGAGGAAGCCTGAACTAGGTCAGAAAACTGCCTCCCTCATCAAGTCTCTCTGACTCTGGCTGGAGCCCTCATTTCCAGCTTTGCAGCTGCCCTGTCCCTTGATCTCTGTGGTCCCTTGTGGTTCCAGTCACCCTGGTCCTGCAGAAGGGGTAGCACCCACCTGTGGACCCAGCTCTGTGCACAGACTTTGAGGCAGATTGTTGGCCCCAGACCAAGATATGGCAAGCAGTAAATCTCCAGCCAAGAAATAAGTCACTCTGAATCTCATCTCATTGACTTGGCA
This sequence comes from Tragelaphus eurycerus, assembly GCA_935064755.1. NCBI lineage: Eukaryota > Metazoa > Chordata > Mammalia > Artiodactyla > Bovidae > Tragelaphus > Tragelaphus eurycerus. The sequence goes on from CAKXYN010000023.1 coordinate 25,810,884, forward strand.
GCTTGAATTGAGTTTCTTCAGTGTCCCTTCGGTTTTCCCTGTGATTGGAGTTCATACCCTGGGTTTATGAATTTTTTGAGTCCCTGGCTGTCTCAGCCTTCTTGGGTTGATCACATTTCCTGGCTCTGTCTGTGGACCTTAGAGACCTTGCCCTCCAGTCTGCATTATTTCAGCCGTGTTTCTGCACAGCCAGATACAGGACCTGGGTTTTTGCTAATATTGTTTGGTTCTTTGCAATCCTTAGCAACACGATTTGAGACCAGCCTGTTGTCCCTAACGCCTGGAATTTTTTTTTTTTCCAGTCTGATTAGTTGCTCTGCACCTGTTGTGACTCAGCTTGAGCATCAATTCACAAAGGCGTCTCTGGCCTCCCTCTGTGCCCCATGCACCCCCTGCCAGGCAGGGCGAGGAGCTCTTTCACTGTACCCTCCTCATGGCCTATGCCTGTTTCAAATACAGACTTTGACTTATAATCATTTATTTATACATTTTTCACTTCTCTGCCACACACTCTGCTCTGTGTGTCTCCTGATGTGAGGTACAAGGATGTGATTTTTTTATATGTTTCTTGGGTGAATGAATAAACTTTCAGGTGTGTGTTTCTGTGTGCTAATTCTCATAACTCACCCTTTGCCTCGCTCCTTTATATTGACCCCCAAGCTTCATCCAGCCATCACTCACCTTTGCTGGCCATCATCTGGACTTAGCTATGACACTTGACCACCAACCTAGAACACAGGCTGTTTGCCTAGTGCCCTGTGATCCGATTCCTGTGTGCCTTGTCTGGCCCATTCTGCTGGTTGTGGATGGTTGCCATAACATACATGGAAGTCTCTACATCTGTTGACAATGGCTAAACACCTGACATAGTTGCTTTCTCTGTCTCAGGCTGGAAAAAGTCATATCAAGATATTATGATTCTTACAAACTCTGAATCCTTGAAAGAACATGCCAAGATCTTCCTCTTTAATCAGAAAATAAAATGTATTGAATGAATCATCTTTATCCCTTTAACAGTGATTATCGAGATAGCAAAATATTTTATGGCAAATAGATGCTGAAAATTTGGGACTGTCATTTCAAAGTGAGCGATGGTGTCAGCTAGAACCCAGGTTCTTTCTGGGGTCAGAAGCTGTTTTGGTTCTTGTGAGCCAGGGGACCTCCTCTATCATTGCTTCAGGATCTGGGACCCAAAATGCCAGAGATCTTCCTCTCTGGTTTCCCTGGTGGCTCAGACAGTAAAGAATCTGCCTGCAGTGTGGGAGATCCCAGTTCGATCCCTGGGTCAAGAAGATCCCCTGGACAAGGAAATGACTACCCAGTCCAGTATTCTTGCCTGGGAAATTCCTGGGACAGAGGAGTCTGGCGGGCTACAGTCCATGGGGTCACTAAGAGTCAGATACAACTGTGCAACTAAACTGACACTTTAACACAAGCTCTTTATAGTTGGTCAGAGACAGGACTACTTTTAGAGACAGTATTCAGACATTGTTCCCAGTAATATTCTACTTTGACTATATTCCTTTTGGGGAGAAAATCAACTCACACATTGTCATCAGGAATTTTCCTTGTACCCAGCATTCTGTTGGGATTTTGCTCAAAATCTCTGAAAAGTTAACTTAGATTAAGAGGAAGGGAAATTATAAGTTTCACTTTTATATTCATAGGGCAGTGCTGACGAGTTTCCAGAAACCTCTTCAGTCATTAAGCTGTTCAATCAGTGTCTCTAGTTTCTTCTGAGGTTCAAGGGCAGCATCATCATTTCTAATTGTTCAGCCCACCTGGTCACCTAGGGTCACTTGGTGATATTAGGTTAAATATTACTTGAGATTCTCACTTTAATATATTCCTGCCAGATCAATGTTTCTCTGCCAGACTCTGCTGCTGCTGCTGCTAAGTCGCTTCATTCATGTCCGACTCTGTGCGACCCCATAGACGGCAGCCCACCAGGCTCCCCCGTCCCTGGGATTCTCCTGGCAAGAACACTGAAGTGTGTTGCCATTTCCTTCTCCAATGCATGAAAGTGAAAAGTGAAAGTGAAGTCACTCAGTCATCTGACTCTTAGCAACCCCATGGACTGCAGCCCACCAGGCTCCTCTGTCCATGGGATTCTCCAGGCAAGAGTACTGGAGTGGGGTGCCATTGCCTTCTCCACTGCCACAGTCTGAGCTGGTTGTAATAAAGTCTATGCATCTTTCCTTTGGTGCCTTTCAGAATGTCTGCTCTTACTGTGTCCTCAGCCCGGAATGTTCTCACAGACAGTTCCTTCTCACACTCAGGTCTAGGATGGGTGTCTCCAGGAAAGCTCTCCCTAATGGCCCAGCCAGAGCACTCCCAGCTCCACCCGTCTCACCCCACCGCCCTCCCCCAGCCCTGCTTTAGACACATCAGCCATGTCAAGCTGCTAACTTCTTTCCTGACACTCACCATAACGTGAAATCACCTTGTGTTTACTTGTTAAACTGTCTGTACACACCTCCTCCAAGCATCACTGTGACAATGTGAGTGTTGAGAAGGGGGAGAGTGTTCCTTATGCTGTGTTCCCAGTTTCTACCAAAGTGTCCAGCTTACTATCATCATTCAATACGTATTTATTGAATGAATAAAAGTAATAAAGGGAGTAGGGTAGGAGAAAGAGGGAGAGAGACAAAGGAAAAGGAGAAAGGAAGGAACCATGATTGTTTTGTCAGCATGACTGATGAGTTTGTAATTGGGTTGGTCCAAAAATTCTTTCACGTTTTTCCAGTAACAGGAAAACCCTGAACAAAATATTTTTGCCAGCCCAGTATTTGGCAGAAAAAGAACCAATGGAAGTGGTGGCCAATCACTCTGCCATCTTTCAATGTCTTCTTTTGGCAGGAGGAATTTTCAGCTCTCCCCAGATGCTTGCAACACAGATCTCATTCTTACCTGTCCATCATTGCTCAGCTAACACTGCCTGTCTTACAATTCCCAGTTATCTCTCAGTGCTTCACTTCAAGATTCACCTGTGGACAATGCCTTTGAAAAGTCAGGAGGGAGGTGAAATTCACCTTTCCTATTGGCTTTCTGTCCCAACATGGTTACATGTGGAACCTATATTGTCTGATTGTTTCCTTTGCGATGAAGTCTGTACCTTCAGCTTTTCCACCAGTCAGTGATGCCGTTTGATGACCCGTAATTAATGGGGCATGCTCATAAATTTAGTAGCAGCTCACTGTTCTTTTTAAAAATTGCTAATATTGTCTGAACAACTAGAGGCTTAATTTTATGGGTGTTTTTCAAATAAGTGATGGCTTTTAAAGGTCTCTTAACAATAGTATTATAATTAATCTTCATTAGTTTTTAGTCAAGATAAATATCCATTTTTAGGGTAGTGACTGTATTGAAAAGAATACTTCAGCTAAACATGAACTGTAATTCAGCACATTCTCTTAATTCAGCCAGCCCCCTCTGCTGTTAAAAAATTATTTCTTTTCATTTTCAATAGTTTTTTTTTTTTTCTTAACATCAAAAAGATACTTAAAATTCAGTCATTGTATCAAATAAAGAACAGGTGCGGATGTCAAGTCATTTCATCAGTGAGAATATTTATATATCCAAATGATGTCTCATTTCACAGGAAATCGTATCAAAAGCCCAGGTTTCACCACATTGTTACTGAATTAAAATATGGAAAGAGAAAATTTCCAGTTTAATAATGATCTAATCCTTGTGGATAGATAAGTAGACAGAAAATAAACAGATTTTTCAAAGAACATTTTTTTTTCTATTGAAAAGAGTAAGAATTGGATGTCGAGGACCCCAGATTCTAGTCTAGCTATGCCACCAATCACTTGGCTGCCCTTAGCCAGTCATCCTCATTGTCTGTCCATATGGTAAGAACATTCCCACCACTTTCCAGGTCATGTAGGTTCTCTTCCCCAAAGCTGTCACTTAACTGTGTACAGTTATTTTTTTTTTTTTACTTAAACATTTAAAAAGAATTGTCCTGGGACTTCTTGGATGGCCCAGCGGTTAAGACTCCATGTTTCCACCTCAGGGGACGCGAGTTTGATCCCTGGTCGGGAAATTAAGATCCCACATGCTACATGGCATGGCCAAAAACAAACAAACAAACAAAAATTATCTTTGGGACAGATAGCAAATAGAAGAGGAGAGAATCTATGCAGTCTCCTTTAAGGCAAGAGTCCGTAGCATTTGAACTGTGACCCCGTCTCACATTCCAAGTTCATATGCTCTAATCGAGGCAGATGCAACCAAGAAGATGGCGCTCCCTCATCCCCCAGCTCCCAGTCTGGAGCCACACTTTAACCCAGGGAAGGACAGGCTGCTGGCTTTCTCCCCATTTTACAAAAACTATTTTGCACGCAGGTGTGACTAAGAGATCCAGGACTCCTTTCCTCCAGTTAACCCCCATTTACAGGCAGAAACGCTCACCCAGACATAGCAAACCAAGAATACAAGTGCCCGATGACTCTCACCCCAGCTCACTTATTAACTCAAGGTTCCAGATGGGGAACAGTGAGCCAGAGGGCCATCTCTGTCACCCCCCCACCCCCAATGGTCACTCTGGGAAAAGCAAGCCACTGTGTTCTGCCCAAACTCTTTGTGGTGATATGGAGGCTCCACCAGAGGAAGAGGTACAATTCAGGGATGAGGGACTCCACAGCTCTGCTGGAAGGAGTTGATTCTACTGGGAACAGAACATGGAAAACCCCATCCCTGAGGACACTGTCAAAAGCAGTGGGGACTTACCTGGTGATCCAGTGGTTAGAACTCCATGCTTCCACTTCAGGGGGTTCAGGTTCAATCCCTGGTCGAGAAACTTAGGATCCCATAAGCTGCATCGTGCGGCCCAAAATAAATAAGTAAATAAAAGGAAAAATCAATGGACATCTTGTTAGAAAGCAATTAAGCAGGAGCTCATAGCTCCATGAGACAAGCAGCAACAAGCCAAATAGCAGAGAAGGCAATGGCAACCCACTCCAGTGTTCTTGCTTGGAGAATCCCAGAGACGGAGGAGCCTGGTGGGCTGCCGTCTACGGGGTCACACAGAGTCAGACACGACTGAAGCGACTTAGCAGTAGTAGCAGAAGCTTAACACAGAGAAACAGTGGAGAGAGCCAAGAAGAGCCCTCCTGAGGTCATGGTGGTCAGAGGGCTGTGCACACACATTGGGCTGCACTTAGGAGCAATCAGAGATGGATGTGGACAGACCTAAAACCACCCCCTAAACCATCCTCAGATCAGTCAACAAAGAGCAAAAGCCTAGTTGTTCAGTCACTCAGCCATATCAGATTCTTTGCAACCTAATGGACTGTAGCACACCAGGCTTCCCTGTGTTTCACCATCTCTTGGAGTTTGCTCAGATTCACGTCCATTGAGTCAGTGATACCATCCAACCATCTCATAATCTATTGCCCGCTTCTCCTCCTGCCTTCAGTCTTTCCCAGCATCGGGCTCTTTTCCAATGAGTCAGCTCTTCACTCAGCCTCACAGGCATGGCGTTTTACCAAAAACTGCCTGAACGCTAGTCTACCTTGACCCAGAGGCAAAACCCCTAGGAAGGCAGGCTTATGAACAAATTCACACCTACCCTTGGCAGTCTGTGTACGCCTGAGACTGCACCTTCTCAGCAGTGCTGGGAAACGAAAAACCCCAGCTGGTATTCCCTCAGTAAGTGGAGAAGCAGCCACGTAAACCACTTAAACTGTGATCGCAGCATACGAGCCACACACACATCCAATGGTAAAGAGTAAAAATGTAACTGGCTAACAGAGCTTAAGCACAGCCTTTGACCAATAAGTGGTTTACGCTTTCCCAGGAGAAATTCCTAGGTAGCTAGGATAAAACATAAAACAGGTGTATACACACAGTGAAGGATGTAGATTTCAAGTCAGTAAAGATTCTTTCCTGTCTGAGCCACCAGGGAAGCCCCAAGTGTGCAAATAAAGGACCAAGAAAACAAAACCAGTATTAGCCCATGGAGGAAAAGAGGGGGTGGGGTGGAGATTGCCTGTACACAACAGTTTTTACATGATTTATTTCCCTAATTATGGTTTATTAAACTTAATTCTGCAATCAGATTCCCTTCCGTGGATACACTGAGGTGATTAAATGACTTGGAAGTAAACGCCATAGCCCAATATATGCTTTCTTTTTCTACACAAGAGATAAACCCTCTAAATATGTCGTGTGTATGTGTGTGTGTGTGTATATATATATAAATAACACACACATATATACATGTGTGTGTGTAGGTATATATGTGTATATGTGTGTATACAGAGGGATTTTATTGTATATATTATATGTATCTTTGGGCTTTCCAGATGGAGCTAGTGGTAAGGAACACATCTGCCAATGCAGGAGATGTAAGAGACGCAGGTTCAATCCCTGTGTCGGGAAGATCCCCGGAGGAGGACATGGGTAATATGATTCTTGCCTGGAGAATCCCATGGACAGAGGAGCCTGGCAGGCTACAATCCTTGGGATCACAAAGAGTCAGACACAATTGAGCATCCGAGCAGAGATATGTATCTTTATATTTATTCAGCATTCCAAGACTTAAATTATCTCCCAAAAAACAAGCTAGGAAAGGAAAAAAGAATTAATAAAAATTGATGATTTAAGAAGAAAAATAATTCTTGGAATGGTCTGAGTTAGGATTAATGGTAATTAGATTTGTTAGCGTTGGACTGGGATCCTCTCTGAACTTGACATGGGCTGGAGTCCTAGAGCAAAGATTCCAGGAGTTTGAGCCTTCTCCAGACATCACAGTAATGATGGACTGTTACCTCCAGTCACCCTGTGACCGGCAGAATTCTGAGAACAACCCCATTGGCCCTCTACCTCGTGTAATCTCCTCTTCAAGTGGGGGTGAAACCTATGAAGATGAGAAGATCTCAGCCTCCTCAGTAGTAAAAGGGAACTGGTTTCGGCTAGCCCTGTCAGGCCACATGAACCCTTTCAGAGCATCATAGGTGAGGTCAGAGCCTCAAGTGTAGACCACACTCACAGCCATTTCCCCCAAAGTTCACCCAGTATTATTGTGTATAATGCAGGAAGCTCTTAGTCATCTAGTGGGTCTAGGGTTAGCACATCCTTTTCCACAACATAATCATGGATATTGAGTCCAGGTCATGAAACCAGACTCATCAGATAGGAGCTCAGTGGTTCACTAAGCAACTCAATCCCACTGGATGGAGCCAAACATTGCAGAATTCTTCTCAAGTGTCCCTCCAGCTTATCCCTGTTATAGTGTTTGTACAACACACACAGTTTTGCACATGCATGCTAGTTGCTTCAGTTGTGTCCGACTGTTTGTGACTCTATTGACTGTAGCCTACCAGGCTCCTCCATCCATGGGATTCTCCAGGCAAGAATACTGGAATGGGTTGCCATTTCCTCCTCCAGGGGATCTTCCCCACCCAGGGATCGAACCAGCATCTCTTATGTCTCCTGCACTGCCAGGTAGGTTCTTTACAGTTTTGCACAATAAAGCCTATTTTCAAAAGTCTAGTTGTTCTTTCACTGTATGGCACTTCAGTTATGTCAAGGAGAGAGAGGTTTCTCCTGAATTTTCCCCGGGCTCTTTCTCTTTCCTCTGTAAGTATTCCAGGCCACAGTGTTGCTCAGAGCTGAACTCCAAGCCTCGATGTATCTGACCAGCACCCAGGAAAGGGCCATGCCCTTTCTCAGACTTAGCATCTCTGTTTAACAAATGCTGCCTGAAATGACCTTAAAATCTTTTGCAATTGCATCATATAAGGAGCTTATGTTCATAAATCAAGAAATGATCCCCAACCTTGTTTTGCATATAGATGCATGATCAATGGCATTAGTTAATAAATAGGATTTAAAAATGAAACAAAGATGCCATTGGATTCTCTTTGATTTTGTAATAGTTTTTCAAATCTTTGCTTGTAAAGAAACAAGACAAAGTTGTAGTCAGACCAGATGCTTTAAAAGGGAAATCTAGAAAGAAAATCACACACACATAAAACACCCATGGGAACCTAACAAAATATAAACGAAATAGAATCCAGTAGCCAAAGTATATTATGATGACTCTCATTTATCTTTTAAAGATCTTTCTGATGTACACTATTTTAAAAGTCTTTACTGAATTTATTACAATATTCCTTCTGTTTTATGTCTTGGCTTTTTTGGAGAATGTGACATCTTAGCTCCCCAACCAGGGATCAAACCCACACCCCCTGCATTGGAAGGTAAAGTCTTAACCACTGGACTGCCAGCTTTAGCTCAGTTCTCGTTTTAGCTGAAAAGCAAGAGAGGCAAAACATTACTACCTAAATTCATTATTGAGTGAGATTCCTTTTTAAAACAGCTTTATTGAAAAATAACTCACATCATAAAATTCTCCCACTTAGAATGTGTGCCTCAGTAGTTTTTAGTATATTCATTCACAGTGAGCCATCACCATGGTCTAATGTTAGAACATTTCATCCCCCAGAAAGAAACCCCCTCCCCTGAATCCCTTTCTCCATCATGGTGAGGCAGATGGCACTGTCATCCACTCGGAGTCAGGGGACCAAGTAATCTGGGAAGGCGGACGGAAAAAGAGAGCAGGAGATGAATAAAGGCACGGCTGTATTTTCTGAAGATCGCCCTGGGCTCCCAAGCTTCTGTGAGAAAGCAGACCTCTTCACAACAGTTTTGCCTGGGAAACTGACTGAGCTTGTGGAAAATTCCTGCTTTGGTTCCATATAACCCTAACGGGAGTATCGGGACTTAAATAAAGGCTGTATTGTGTGAATTGCATCCCTCACCACCGCACCCGCGCCTTTCCTTTCCGAGAGGTTTAGGCTGAAGTAGAAGCCGAGCGCTGTGTTTTGCTTCAGCAAAGGGGCAATTGTCATCCAGTGATGCTGTTTTCACTAGGAGCTTGAGAAGCAAGTACTTGTACTGGGGTGCTGTTCATAAGGCTGTGTGATTTCCTTTCATTTTCTTCCTTTCTTTTTAAGTTCTAGGGACCAGGGTGTTACAGAAAATCTAGAAAATTTATTTTTAAATGACGAATAGAATGTCCATTAAAGGCCAACAGCTATAACCAAATGTAAGAGTCTTAGCTCCCTGTGAGTTATGAACTCTGAATTGATCTAAGAATGATGGGGGCACTGGCTTTTCCCCCTGTTTTACCTCATCTCAGCCCCAGGTTGGGTGTATCTGGACGTTTTTTTACATCAGAAACATCAAGAACTAAATTATATATTGTTCTGATATGAGAAGCCCTGGTAAACAGACTTCTGCAAAAATGCTGTTTCTCCGTATGCTTTTTTTTCTAAGGCCAACAAGAGGAAACAGGGTTGCTGGTTATTTTGCCTGCTGAGATAAGTAGCATGTTGCTAGGGGTCGGGGGTTCTGTTCCTCTGCTCCCTCTGCTGGTTGAGGAGGAGTATTGCTGGCATGCGTGGGTTTGGTTTTTGCAAGCCTGGCAGAACGTTTCCTCCTCTGCCACAGTTTAAAGATCTGAATAAAATGCAGGGGTCCATGTTTAAAATTTCCAAAGGCAAATGAAATTTATCCCGCTCTCTCTTCCTAGTCTCTTCTTTCGCCCTCAGACCGTGGAAAAGTCATCCCCACTGGGCTTGGGGGATCTGACAGCTGAAAAGACAGCCATGTGTCAGGCAATGAGACAGTCATGTGGTGGGTGTGAAAAGAAATTTCTTTCAGAATAGGAAGTCTAGTGTGTGGAGAGTTCTCAGGGAGGATCTAGGATTGTGCATGACTAATAGTTATGTCAGTTACTTTATAATACTGTAAATATCTTGCCACTCAATGTGCTTATTCTCTGAGTTCAGGACATGAGAAACCTCTTTTTCCTGCATGTATTATCTTTAAACTAGAGATAGTTAGTAAACTGCTTCTGATTTAAAAAATTATTTTTTTAACGTAAGTGGTTTTATGCTTAATTACTGCTTCTCAGTCTTCCTTTCTCTTAGATACTTGAATGTTGGGATTAAAGAAGCAACAAACACTTTTAGAAGTCGATGGTACTGGAATTATTTTAAATAGCAGTGCATTTTCTGTCATCTATATGTTTTTGTGGGTTAACCCAAAGGTTCAAAGCTGGATCAAAATCACTAGTTGAATTAAATACGTTTTGTTCACAAACTCAGTGATAAATGAGTATAGTGTGACTTCAGGTGACATTTACTAAGATAATTTAAAACGAGGTTGAGACCAGATTTACAGCTTGATTTCTAATGGTCTTTCTACCTCTGAAATCAGACTTGTTTTATTTGCTATATTATATTCTTGAGTTTTATTGGTTCTCCTTTTCCCCAAGAAATGGTATCTAAAATTAACTTTCAAAGCTTACCAAGCCGCCCTTGCTGTGTCCGGTCAAAGGTGGAGGAACATTAAGTGTGCTGATGAGGTGAGGCTGTGTGTCTGAGCACCACTCCTGTGCCTGTTCTTTGTCTCGTGTACCCATCAGTCACTTGGGACTGATGGTACTTCCTGAACATCCAGCCAGCCAGTCTCAGTTTTAGAACACTGAGCACTCTCATTGCTCAATCTCACAATCACACACCGTGTGTGTCCTTGTCTCCCATGCCACTGGAGGGACTTTCATGTGGTGATGTTACTTTGTTTTCTGGTGTGTCCCCAGCACCCAGCATGGTGCCAGCTTTGCAGGATGTGTGTGTGTGTCTGTGTGTGTATGTGTGTGTGTTTCAATCAGTATTCACTGAATGAGTAAATAGGGTCAAGTTCTAGGCATTTTGATAATCTGTTTTATCGTCTTTGGGGTTTTTTTTTTTTTTTTTTGCTGAGAGTTAATGCAAAGGAGCCAAAGCCTTTGACTGTGTGGATCACAATAAACTGTGGAAAATTCTGAAAGAGATGGGAACACCAGACCACCTCACCTGCCTCCTGAGAAATCTGTATGCAGGCCAGGAAGCAACAGTTAGAACTGGACATGGAACAACAGACTGGTTCCAAATAGGAAAAGGAGTACATCAAGACTGTACATTGTCACCTTGCTTATTTAACTTATATGCAGAGTACATCATGAGAAATATTGGGCTGGATGAAGCACAAGCTGGAATCAAGATTGCTGGGAGAAATATCAATAACCTCCAATATGGAGATGACATCACCCTTATGGCAAAAAGGAAGAAGAACTAAAGAGCTTCTTGATGAAAGTGAAAGAAGAGAGAGAAAATGTTGGGTTAAAACACAACATTCAGAAAACTAAGATGATGGCATCTGATCCCATCACTTCATGGCAAATAGATGGAAAAACAGTGGAAACAGTGGCAGATTTTATTTTGGGGGCTCCAAAATTACTTCCTATGATGACTGCAGCCATGATTTTAACTCTTACTCTTTGGAAGAAAAGTTATGACCAAGCTAGACAACATATTAAAAAGCAGAGCCATTACTTTGCCAACAGAGGTCCGTCTGTCAAGGCTATGGTTTTTCCAGTAGTCACGTATGGATGTGAGAGTTGGACTATAAAGAAAGCTGAGCACCGAAGAATTGATGCTTTTGAACTGTGGTGTTGGAGAAAACACTTGAGAGTCCCTTGGGACTGTAAGGAGATCCATCCAGTCCATCCTAAAGGAAATCAGTTCTGAATGTTCATTGGAAGGACTGATGTTGAAGCTGAAATTCCAATACTTTGGTCACCTGATGCAAAGAGCTGACTCATTAGAAAAGACCCTGATGCTGGGAAAGACTGAGGGCAGGAGGAAAAGGGGATGACAGGATGAGATGGCTGGATGGCATCACCGACTCAATGGGTATGAGTTTGAGTAAACTCCGGGAGCTGGTGATGGACAGGGAGGCCTGGCGTGCTGCAGTCCATGGGGTGGCAAAGAGTCGGACGCAGCTGAGCAACTGAACTGAGCTGAATGCAAAGGAAGGGAAGATCAGGTAAACCTGATAGGATTAAAGGGGTTGTGGAGTAATTACAGGAAAACTTGTACCTTATGGTATTTTATTCAAAACCGAGAAGGAAAGTCCTTGGTTGAGTCACCAAAACCAATCTCTTATTATTAACATTCTTGTTTCCTAGTATATATTCTGGAATGAAGAAAAGAGAAAATATGTTAACATACCTAATCAGGAATCTAAAAACAGGATGTTGCCAGAAAATCAGGATATTTGAAGACTGTTTAGAAATGAAGAGCGTACAAGACAGTAATGATTAGAGAAGAAAAATAGGAAAGACTAGAGTTAAACGATAAATCCACTTGGTTCCTTAAAGCAGCTGGTAAAATTGGCAAGTCTATTACAAGGTTGATCAAGGATAAACAGGGAAACCCTAAAAATAAGTGATGCTAGAAATAAGAACAGGGATATAAGTGCAGATAAGGTGGTGGCAGATTCAAGAAAGCATAAGAAATTACTTTATACACATTTGGATGGTCTAGATGCAATTATTTTCTAAGATAACATACATTATCAAAATTGGATAGAGGAATAGAAAATTTCAAGAAAGCAATAATCATAGAAGAAATTAAGGCAATCAAAAATCTGTCCCTAAAATAGGAATGAGATTCAAAAAAACTTTATAGGTGATTCCTACCAAACCTTAAATAAATAATTTTTATATTATAAAAATGAGACTGATACATTATTTCTTACTCAATATTAGTGTTGATAACATAGTATGTAGTATTAACATGATATATTTATGTAGTATGAAGAATAGATAATTTTTAGATTAGAAATGATGTTTATAAAATAAAGAAACATAGTTATAACACCATATTCAGATAACAGAAAAAGATTGGAAATATTTTGGCCAATCAGACAAAGCCAGCAAAACTCCGAAACCAAACTAGATGAAAGGAGATACTTGCAAAAGGGAAAAACTGTAGTCCAATCTCACTTGTAAATGCTAAAGCAAAATTCCTAAATAAATTGAAACATAACAGTTCATCTAAAGAATTAAACATTTTGATGAAGTGTGGTTTATATTGACTGTGTGAAGGTAGATTAATTTAGCATATCCATGAATGTTATTCTCTATGTTAAAGCGGGGTGAAAGTATGGTTGCATGTTGAAGAAAATAAATAATAAAACAAAGAACCCACTGCTGATTTCCAAAGAGAATAGCCAATAAACGGTAGAGAGTACTTCCTCTAATGTGCTGTAGCAACCATTGTAATCAGTATTAGGAAATAAACTGCATATCAGTAAAAGTATCTCAGCTCTTCAACAGGATAGAATTCCTGGTCAGTGCAGTTAATCCCAAAGAGTAGTGAGATAAGAGGAGTAAGCTTTCATTATTCAAAATATTATCATCCATGTAGAAATCAAAGATAAACAGCTAACTAAGTATTTGAGTTAGAAAACATTTAGTCACATTGACAAGAGTAGAAATCAATAAAGTTTTCCTATATACCCCGCTTAATGATTACAAAAATTTCTTAAATTCCCTTAACCATAGTAATTAGTATTATAAAATACCTAACTGTACATTTTTTTTCTCTTTCTTTGTTAACATAAGAGAATAACATTCATGGATATTCTAAATCAAACTACTTTTCCATAATCAATATAAACCACAGTTAAGTACTGAATGAGTTCTGGGGATGTGGTGTATGGTATGGTGACTATAGTTAATGCACTATGTTGTACATATAAACTGTGTTGTAGTTTAAAAGTTGCTGAGAGAGTTCATTTTTAAAGTTCTCACCAGAAAAAAAGAAAAAAAAAAAGGAATGATGTGAGGTAATGGTGTATTAACTACCCTTATTGTCCTTATCATGGTAATCATGTTAGAGTATATCCATACATGAAATCATCACATAGAGCTCCTGTGTGTGTGTGTGCTCAGTCACTCGGTCGTGTACAACTCTTTGCATCCCCATGGACCATAGCCCTGCAGGCTCCTCTGTCCACGAAATTTCCCAGGGAAGAATACTGGAGCAGGTTGCCATTTCCTCCTCCAGGGCATCTTCCCAACCCGGGGATCAAACCCGAGCCTCTTGTGTCTCCTGCATTGGCAGGTGGATCCTTTACCACGGAGCCATGTGGGAAGCCCATGGTACACCTTAAACTTACACAATATTATGTCAATTATATCTCAAAGCTGGATAGAAAAAAATGCTACTAAATAACTCATAGGTCAAAGAAAATGTCATAATGGAAACATTAATTAGAACACTCTGAAAGAAGTGAAAATGAAAGCAGTGCATAGGACAGCTTGTGGGACACATTTAAACCAGTATTTACAGAAAAATCAATGCTTTTACTAATGGAAAGATTAAGTTATAGGTGAATTTAATTAAGTTAATTAGTAGGAATATAACTTTTATTTAGCAGTTTTAAAAATTTATTAATTTTTAATTGAATGATAATTGCTTTATAGTATTGTGTTGACTTCTGCCAAACATCAACATGAATCAACCATAGGTATTCCTGTTTAGCACTTTAAAGAGCAGTCTTATTCATACTAATTTGGTCTTTGCTCTGAGGAGACCAAGACAAAATGATTAAATCCAAACCCAGATGTAGTGAAAGGCAGACAGCCTGTTCTTCAAAACCCTGTGGTCTCTGGAATGCCTTCTCAGCTCTCTTTTTCTAAAGTTTGATCCAGCAGCTTCCCCTGGCTCTCCTCCGGCTTCACCACCCACGTGGTAACACACGCTACCTGCTGCACTGGCTCCCAGGTCTAAACTTTCCCATAACTTAGCTAGTCCCCACCAAGGAGAAGCAGAGCTGAGCAGCTGTGTAATCTCCATCTCTCAAATAACTGAAAGGTAATTATTTGTCACAAACGACCTTTTCTTCCAGTTTCTGCCCAGCTTAAGTTTCAAATTATTCAATTACACTAAGGTGATGGCAAAGTCAATAATCACTTTGAAAAGAAGTTCCCACTATGAGCAAAACAGAGATAATTGGGAATTCAAAAAGAGAAGGAAAATAAAAAGACCTTTGAAACATGGAAGGAGGAAGGCGTCAGGTCAGAGAAATTTGCAGAACATAATTTCTGATTGTTTGAGTGGACCAGGTAATTATATTCTGAATTATCTAAGGCGATGCCTCTGTGTTTAAAGTGGGAAAATACATTACGTGTTCTTCTGGGACAGGGACTGAGATCAGACAAGATGAGTTTGCCAGTACAAAGCCCTTTGAGTTAAAAGCCACATAAAAGGAACTCAACCTTATAAAGTTGGTAAAACAAAAACTGACAGAAAGTTTTGCTCTCTGTTGCCATATGTTACTAAACTGATGTATAAAAATACTACATGACACTCTAGATCTAGACTAAATACTAACTGGTAGTCTAGTGCTAAATGTGAAGGAAGTTTTTCCTGTTATAAAAAGAGGATAAAGGCTTCTTAAGTAGCAAACTTCTTGTTAAGCTGGTTCTGCTGAATTAACAAAGGGAAGCAGATTCTTCAATGAAGATTAAAGCCTCTAATTAACATGTAAGTGAATCGGATGCTGATGCATATAATCACTGCTTGGGGAAAATAATCAAACCCCAAGACTGCCCACATATTTTTTTTCTGCCTTGGTGAGTTGTCTGTGCAGTAAATAATTAGCTTCTTGATTTAAAGAGGTTGACATTTGGAAAGACTCTGCAAAGAATATTTTCCCTCTCCTTTTTCATTTACCCATTTAATTCTACCATTCTGTTGCACCAAGACAGCCTAATCTGCCTCAGTAATTTTCTTCTGGTATATATAGAACAATATAGAGTGATCTGTTCTAAATTTGCAATGTGTAAGTATAGAAAACCCTCCTGATTCATAGATTTGTAATCTGCAGTGTTGAGTATGTTGCATGCTCTCCTTTTACCATCCAGAATGTAACTGATACCTTCTCCTTGCCTTCAGAGTCAACTATGAAAAACAATGTTTGAAAAGAAAGAGAGCATATCTAATTTTTCACAATAGAGAAGTTGTTAAAAAGGTTCTTGTAAATAGTCCTCTTTCACCATAAGGGAAATCCTTAGAATAAATTAAATGAAAAAAGAAAACCACAGGATTCAAGTTCAAGCCATAAATTTTGTGATTCCAGATAGATGATAGATCAAGTAGTCGGTTGATTGATCAATAGATGGACATCAGTAGATGTAAAAATGTGTACTTAGACATCTATTACTGCCTAAGGAAATGTAACAAAATATTTTCTCCACTTAGCTAACTATAGGTAATTCTTTTTCTTCTTCATATTTTCCATAATAAATATGCATTACTTTTATTATATCAAAAAAAGATACATTGTTTTTACAGAAGCAGAAAAATGAGCACCTCCTAGAAGTCCTTTGTTCCTAATGTATCCAGAAGAAGTTAAGAAATAATATTACAAAACAAAATAGAATTCAGTCATTTGGCCAGAAACCTCAATAGCAGAATTTATCAGATCATTACCCTATTAGTGATAAATCCTCACCAACACTTAAGTGTAATATTCCAGACATTTTTACCCTGAGCAATTTCATACTTTTCCTTTTCCCCTCATTTATAGTGGGGATCGTATGTACACTTATTCCTTCTTAGTAGAACTCGATCTGAATTTCTAGTTTCAAGTCTGAAATGTTTGAGGATTCCAGCCTGAAGTAGGCCATGGAAATGAAGTAAGCTACATAATTTGCAGGACTCTTCTGCAGAATGAAAATGTAGAGCCCCATGTTAAAACTTTTTAAGAATTTCAAAGCAGCTACAGCAGAGCCTTAGACGAAGCAGGAGGCCCTTCCAGGAATGGGGTCCTTGCAGCCATACAAGTCACCCATGAAGCAAAGTCAGCCCCAAAGACAGTATGTGCTCAGGACGGAGACAGGTCTCAGTTGGAATCTTAGTTCTGACACCAGCTGCCTGCCCCATTTCTCCCCTTCTGCAAAAATAGAAGTCATCTAAAGACGTCTTCTGTGTAAAAGATCAGGTACAGTGCCTCATGTCAAAGCCAGACGCTAGTTAAAATGGTAAAGACAGATTCTGTTCAGTAGCTCACTATTGTATTAGGGACAAGGATCCAGTATGAGCTAAACTCTAACTCACTTTGTAGCAAGGTCACTTTAAAGGGAGGATGAGTCAGTTGCTTCATTTGCTATTATTTTCTCCCATTCTGAAGGCTAGATGTCCATCAGCAGACGAATGGATAAGAAAGCTGTGGTACATATACACAATGAAGTATTACTCAGCCATTAAAAAGAATACATTTGAATCAGTTCTAATGAGGTGGATGAAACTGGAGCCTATTATACAGAGTGAAGTAAGCCAGAAAGAAAAACACCAATACAGTATACTAACACATATATATGGAATTTAGAAAGATGGTAACAATAACCCCGTATGCAAGACAGCAAAAGAGACACAGATGTATAGAACAGTCTTTTGGACTCTGTGGGAGAGGGCGAGGGTGGGATGATTTGGGAGAATGGCACTGAAACATGTATAATATTATATATGAAATGAATCACCAGTCCAGGTTCGATGCAGGATACAGGATGCTTGGGGCTGGTGCACTGGGATGACCCAGAGGGATGGTACGGGGAGGGAAGTGGGAGGGGGGATTCAGGATGGGGAACACGTGTACACCTGTGGCAGATTCATGTTGATGTATAGCAAAACCAATACAATATTGTAAAGTAATTAGCCTCCAATTAAAATAAATAAATTTGTATTAAAAAATTAAATAAATAAAGGGAGGATTAGGGAGTTGACTGCGAGATAGGAGTGGGGAGGAGCAAGCTGGACTTTGTAGAGCCAGAGAATTGAAAATTTATAAGAAGTATAGAGGGAAGGGTTGGGCCACATGATCCCATCTGGTTTGCTACCTGGTGCTTGTTGAAATTAAGCTTCTTTCCCTCGTACAGAGGCAAATAACCATCTAGAAAATTCCTGTTCATATCTTTAATTTTTCTCTTAAATAGCTCCAGTTGTCAAAAATAAAGTATTTCATGAAGAGCAACAGCGGTGCAGTGAAATAGGATTTAAAATTAAATCCTGGTTCCTCAAAAGCAGATAGTACAAAGGAAAGCATTACACTGTGTCTAATTTGGGGCATAAAGAAGAACTCTGAGTCAATTATTCCCTTACTTCACATTCTCGGTAAATAGGGACGTGGAGCTTTGAATAAATGTCATAAAGCGTTTTTAATAGAACAAACCCAACTTGAAATTTTCTTTAAACTTGGAAATTACCCAGCAAAGAGAAAAGAAATGGCTCCTAGGCAGTTTATAATACCAATTTTATTGTTGACTTACTTCTGAACATTCTTAACCGAGAGTAATTTGATGAACAAACACACTATAATATCCTAAATTAAACTATGACAGAAATTTATTATGATAGGTACGTCTGTTGGTTAATAGGTGGTTTGGGCCACTGTTTTCTCCAAGAGTGTGTAAGGTTCACTAGAAGAAAACTTTAAATCACAGATTCCTGGCTTCACTGTGGATTTATTGAATCTGAGACTCTGGCATTGAGCCTCAGAAATCTTAATGTTAACAAGCTAGTGATTCTTATGCACAGTGAAGTTAGACAGACACACTCAATTAACCTCATGTAGAAATAAAATAGTATTTTGTACGATTTTCAGTGTGTAAAGATCAAAGCACAGCTTTCTTTCTACTGGTTTTCTTTCTCATGGTCAAGAGATCTACCTCTTTTTCTATGACTCTACTGTATGTGCAGGATATTTTACCCCCTGTACCAACTACCAGGTCCTGAATCTGGAAAAAAAACAAAAAGACTGTAAGTAAACCCCTTGGTTCATATCCGTGAAAAGCATTCCAACACACCCCCTCCCACCAGCTCCTTCCTACTTCCTTTCTCTCCACAAGCTGATGGAGGATGGATATGAGTGTATGCCTCGTGGGGTACACAGCTCAATCCTGACCCATCCACCTTCTGTTTGTGTTGAATTTACAGGGGAAGTTGATGCTTCTAATCGGCCCCTGTCCATGTGCGGGGGTCTTCTGGCAATAATGATGGTCTGTTAGTTCTCAAGCCACATTCTCATCACTCAAGCTTTATGAACTGGAGAACTTGTCTGTAATACTGTCAAAGTTTAGGAATATAATCTGTGACCATAAAAGAGAGAACTGCTAACTGGTCCACATGGGGACCAAGTCACAGGGCATAAACCTGACAAACTGTGTTAAGAGTTCTCAGGTTTGGAGGAAACTCACATCTAATTCTGTGTTCCTCTATATCTTCATCTTCTTCACTCAAATCCTCCATTCATCCAACCAAGAAACAAGACTGAATAGTAGGTCTCCAGATTAGGTGAAGTTACTTGAAAGTAAATGAGAGAGACTACTGACATTTTGTAACATTGTGGCTCTCATGTTACCATATACGTTTATATAACCTCTTTGTGCACCATTTTTTCCCCCCATCTGCAAGATGGAGATTTTGAGGATTCACTCAGATCCAGTGTGTGAAACATCTGGTATTTCACTCCATATTTACGCTTTCAGCTACACTGGAGATTGTCAACCCTGATTGCGCTGGAGTCGTCATGGGAAACTATGTCCCTCCCCAGAGATCCTGAGTGTCCTTTATGACCACTTATCTTAAACTGGGCCAGCTACTCAATGACTTCTTTCACACCTAAGTGGGTGAAACTTTGAAAATGTGTCCTTCAGAGTTTTATGAGTCAAATCAGCTGATCTAATGCTGGCCCTATTTGCCTCTATTTTTGATTATAGGTGCTTTAGCCTTTTGATATTTCAGTGTCAGTTTATTAGTTATATGGAATAGCCTTCCTAGAAGCATATATATGATATTAAAGATTAGATTCCATTTTCTAAGGAAAATGGACTCTAGGAATCTCTTAGGAGACTCTTTCAAGTCTCCTAAGCTTTAAATAACTTCCCTGAGGAATGATCTAGTTTACCTTAAACTTTGTTTTTTGTTTTTTTTTTTAATCAAGAATCTCTTTTATTGATTATCAGAAACATTACAAACATCTAGTATGAATAAATTGTAACATGATAGTGTTTAGTTTGAACAATTAATACATTTCAGATATAATATTATACATATTTCAAGGCATCTAGGAAAGTATCTGTTGTTTTCAATGAGTAGGAAATCTACGAACACTGAAAACTCTGACATTTTTCACAGCAGTCAGACCATTGTGCAGTGTCTAGTCCATATTCTACTGTGATCTTTGGCATTCTTCCTGTTTACATGGATTGTTTAAATTCCTACTAGATAAACTTGTCACTTCTGTGGTTCAGAGCTCTTGAGTACCAAATGCTTACCTTCATGGAACACCTAAATGCAAAAGTGACCTAATAGATAGTTTAAATTTACATATGGCTTTGGCACCTTTAAACTCCTAAATAGCTTACTTTTCTTTTTCTTTTTTTCCTTTTCTTTCTTTTTTTTTTTAGCATTTCAATTAAATTTTATTTTGCTTAACTTTACAATATTGTATTGCTTTTGCCATACATCGAGATGGATCCTCCACAAGTATACATGTGTTCCCCATCCTGAACCATCCTCCCTCCTCCCTCCCCATACCATCCCCCCGGGTCGTTCCATTGCACCAGTCCCAGGCATCCGCTATCAGGCATCGTACCTGGACTGGTGACTCGTTTCAGACATGAGACGAGTCTACATATTCTACATATTTCAATGCCATTCTCCCAAATCATCCCACCCTCTCCCGTTCCCAGAGACCAAAAGTCTGTTCTATACATCAGTGTCTCTTTTGCTGTCCCGTAAACAGGGTCATTGTTACCATCTTTCTAAATTCCATATATATGCATCAGTATACTGTATTTGTGTTTTTCTTTCTGGCTTACTTCACTCTGTATAATAGGCTCCAGTTCCATCCACCTCATTAGAACTGATTCAAATGTATTCTTTTTAATGGCTGAGTAATACTCCATTGTGTATATGTACCATAGCTTTCTTATCCGTTCATCTGTGGATGGACATCTAGGTTGCTTCCAAGTCCTGGCTATTGTAAACAGTGCTGCTCTAAATAGCTTACTTTTCTTAGCATCATCTTTAAGATTTGAGAAGGTAAATAAATACCAGTGGAAATGTTGATTTCAAACATGACTCTTCTCTAGTTAGAGCTGAATGCCTTTAAAATTAATTTCACACATACCAAAACAAATTTAGATATTTAACCTATTTTATCCATTTTCTTAACATTTTTGAATTAATCATGCATTTAGAAGATAATCAAAAGACAAAATCTGATTTTTTAACCTTGCATGACCCTTTGTTGTTCATTCACTCAGTCGTGTCCAACTCTTTGCGACCCCATGGACAGGAGCACAGCAGGCTTCCCTGTCCTTCACCATCTCCCAGAGCCTGCTGAAATCATGTTCATTGATCCAGTGATGCCATCTAACCATCTAATCCTCTGTTGCCCTCTTCTCCTCCTGCCCTCAATCTTTTCTAGTGAGTTGGTTCTTTGCATCAGGTGGCCAAAGTATTGGAGCTTCAGCTTCAGCATCAATCCTTCAAGTGAACCTTCAGGATTGATTTCCTTTAGGATGGACTGGTTTGATCTCCTTGCAGTCCAAGGGACTCTCAAGAGTCTTCTCCAACACCACAGTTCAAAAGCATCGATTCTTTGGTGCTCAGCCTTCTTTATGGTTCAACTCTCACATCCATACATGACCACTGGAAAAACCATAGCTTTGACTGTACACATCTTCGTTGGCAAAGTAATGTCTCTGCTTTGGATAGCATAGTATGAAGGTGACCTATTCATAAATTGATTCAGTCAGAATCTATTGGCAACCTGCTCTGAGCAGAATCACTTCCTACCCTTCTGGCTTCTTTCAGTCTGTAGAGGAAACAAATACATGCAGCAAATGGGCATGTATTATATAGTAACAAACGGTGGTAAACACGATGAAGAAAGAAGAGAGTGTGGAAGAAACAAAAAGGAAGACAATTTAATAGATGTGCAGAGGGCATAATATTTTTATCAAGGCACAGACCTTAGTGATGATGCTTCAGATACAGCATGCAAACCTTCATTTTCCCAAAACTTAGCTCTTTTGCATTAGAGTTTTTTCTTTTGTTTTTCTCTTCTTCATTGTGTTAATTCCCCATTTTGGGTCAAGTCCATGCATGAAAACATAGTTTTAGCACTTCACATGTACCTCAATCCTTATATTCTTAGAAGAAAGAATTCAGCAAAGAGACAGAGGTCGTGAAGTGGGTAGAGTGTTTATTAGAAATGAAGTACATGTGGAAGAAGATGCTGGTGGGCTTGGAGTGAGCTGCACGCTTTTAGGGTGGCTTATGCTTCTTATAATTGGAGAAGGAAATGGCACCCACTCCAGTGTTCTTGCCTGGAGAATCCCAGGGATGGGGAAGCCTGGTGGGCTGCCGTCTATGGGGTCGCACAGAGTCAGACACGACTGAAGTGACTTAGCAATAGCAATAGCAATGCTGCTTATATGGACGCCCTTTTCTGGGTTCCTTCTGGCCAGTCATCTTGCTTGTTGCCCGTATCTGATCTGACTCAGGGGCCTCCCCAATGCGCGCACACACACACCTTTCAGCCAATTTGGATTCCATTGTAAAGGTTTTGGGGAGGTTAGCATAATGTATTATGGGCTGGCAACCTCTCCCTTTCCTGACCTCCAGGGATCTTTTCTGTGCATTGTTGTCTTGGAGGTCTCCTTGATCCCAAGGAAAATATGGCCTCCTTATCTCTACTCAAGCAGAGGTCTTTATCTTGAAGTACCAACAGGAGACAAATTCCAGCTGCTCAGCATGGGGCCCATCTATTTCCTGTCTCAGGTCTAGATCTAACAATAAGCTGCATTCTTCGATTACAGACAATACATTTTGTTTTTTCAAAAAATCTTTATATTCCTTTTTAGATAATCACTGTGTCTGATCAGATCAGATCAGTCGCTCAGTCGTGTCCGACTCTTCGCGACCCCATGAACCGCAGCACGCCAGGCCTCCCTGTCCATCACCAGCTCCCGGAGGTCACCCAGACTCACATCCATCAAGTCAGTGATGCCATCCAGCCATCTCATCCTCTGTCGTCCCCTTCTCCTCCTGCCCTCAATCCCTCCCAGCATCAGAGTCTTCTCCAATGAGTCAACTCTTCGCATGAGGTGGCCAAAATACTGGAGTTTCAGCTTTAGCATCATTCCTTCTAAAGAAATTCCAGGATTGATCTCCTTCAGAATGGACTGGTTGGATCTTCTTGCAGTCCAAGGGACTCTCAAGAGTCTTCTCTAGCACCACAGTTCAAAAGCATCAATTCTTCAGCGCTCAGCCTTCTTCACAGTCCAGCTCTCACATCCATACATGACCACAGGAAAGACCATAGCCTTGACTAGGCGAACCTTTGTTGGTAAAGTAATGTCTCTGCTTTTGAATATGCTATCTAGGTTGGTCATAACTTTCCTTCCAAGGAGTAAGCGTCTTTTAATTTCATGGCTGCAGTCACCATCTGCAGTGATTTTGGAGCCCAGAAAAATAAAGTCTGACACTGTTTCCACTGTTTCCCCATCTATTTCCCATGTAGTGATGGGACCAGATGCCATGATCTTCGTTTTCTGAATGTTGAGCTTTAAGCCAACCTTTTCACTCTCCACTTTCACTTTCATCAAGAGGCTTTTTAGCCCCTCTTCACTTTCTGCCATAAGAGTGGTGTCATCTGCATATCTGAGGTTATTGATATTTCTCCCAGCAATCTTGATTCCAACTTGTGTTTCTTCCAGTCCAGCATTTCTCATGATGTACTCTGCATATAAGTTAAATAAACATGGTGACAATATACAGCCTTGACGTACTCCTTTTCCTATTTGGAACCAGTCTGTTGTTCCATGACCAGTTCTAACTGTTGCTTCCTGACCTGCATACAGATTTCTTAAGAGGCAGATCAGGTGGTCTGGTATTCCCATCTCTTTCAGAATTTTCCATAGTTTATTGTGATCTACACAGTCAAAGGCTTTGGCATAGTCAATAAAGCAGAAATAGATGTTTTTCTGGAACTCTCTTGCTTTTTCCATGATCCAGCGGATGTTGGCAATTTGATCTCTGGTTCCTCTGCCTTTTCTAAAACCAGCTTGAACATCAGGAAGTTCACGGTTCTCATATTGCTGAAGCCTGGCTTGGAGAATTTTGAGCATTACTTTACTAGCGTGTGAGATGAGTGCAATTGTTCTGTAGTTTGAGCATTCTTTGGCATTGCCTTTCTTTGGGATTGGGATGAAAACTGACCTTTTCCAATCTTGTGGCCACTGCTGAGTTTTCCAAATTTGCTGACATATTGAGTGCAGCACTTTCACAGCATCATCTTTCAGGACTTGGAATAGCTCCACTGGAATTCCATCACCTCCACTAGCTTTGTTCTACAGTGCAAACTCATGTTGCATTTAGATCCAACTGAACAAAGTTGTGATGCTAAGAAACAGAGCTTGGTTTATTGCTGCTGGAAGGAAATAACATTGAATCTGTTATCATCTCACTTAACGGAGTTATTAATCCCTGTAGCTCATTCTGTAAAGAATCTGCCTGTGGTGCAGGAGAGCTGGGTTTCATCCCTGGGTCAGGAAGATCCTCTGGAGAAGAGAATGGCAAGCCACTCCATTGTTCTTGCCTAGAGAATTCCATGGACAGAGGAGCCTGGTGGGCTACAGTCTGTGGGGTCACAAAGAGTCGAAGATGACTGAGTAGCTAATGCCACACTAATACTTCAGTTTTATATCACTGGATAATTCTATGCTTGCTGTCATTTCCCAGGTCAGCCGTGCTAGACCAAGAGTTGTCTTGGATTTTGTTCAATGAGATCCTTGTCACTCATCATTTACCGTCTATGTTTTGGCAAGAGTGTACCAGCAAATGAAGTAATCAAAGGAAACGGAAGCCCAGTTTCATTTTCCCATCTCAGTGTAGCCATAAAAAAGTATGGATACATTCAAGTAGAGAGTAGTTGATAAAATATTTTCTAGTGATTGGAGATTCAGGTCATTTTCTATTCCAGTTAGTTGAATGACTTTTAGTTTGTTATATTTGTTCAGAAAGGAAGGGAAAGAATGTGTTTTCATTTCCTTCCTAGTTACTTCTTTTCACAATATAAAGAAAGGTTGACCCAGTCATACCTTAGAAGTCTAGGACTAGCAATCATATTAAAATGTTTGATGATTTCTTGCTATTAGTTACCAGCACCCAACGATGTTGAAATATGGAAGCATATCTGGATAAATCATTGCCACTGGTTTTTTTCTTTTAATGTAGTGAGATTGAGAAAGCTATTGAATGCCAAGTGGCTGGCCCCAGAAAGTAAGCAAGAGGAACATGTCCATTGGTACATTCTTGTAGTTCTGAAGTGGAAAAGGTTTAAGTCATTTTACTGTCAAGAGGAAGATTTGACCTTCAAGAAGCTTAATGGAGAAAAAGGAGGTGCATGTTGAGAGCAGAAAGCGAAGTTTCTTTAGCAGTAGTTTTAATGCTCTGAACTCTCCTGTGTGTGTCAGGTGGGAGGACTGATCTCCTTATTCAGTTTTCTTGAGTGCCCGCCATGCACCTGCATGAGATGCAGTCATTAAAATGTATATGTTTACATTTACAGGACAAGAAGGAATAACACATTTGAGAACAAAATGGTCTGTCTCTGAGATTTTTCAGAAAACTATCGTATTTCTTCAGTTAGGAGTTTATGATATAAGTTAAGCTTGGTAAATGTAGATTAGCTATGATTTGATACTTTAAATGTTAAAAAAAAAAATCTTGAATCTTGGAGAGGAGACATTGGCATGATAATGTAAGTGGCTGAATTATTTTGAAATCTTATATTCATGTCTTTTAATTTTTGGCAATTGATTTGCCTTCCAAAATTAAGGCTAATGTTAAAATGAGTTTCTGAAGGTCATGCTGAAATTATAGAAAATTGACAACAGTGAGATTTTAAACTATATTTACTTTCGTAAAACAGATTCTCCTTCTCTTTTAGCTGTTTTTATGAAAATTTAATTGAGAGAAGCTTGCTGAACCCCTTGAGCCCCTGAGATACCAAATAATTAAACAGTATGTCTGTCTAGAGTATTAGAAGTGGAAAGACCTTAGACATAATATATCTATCCAAAAATCTGATCCAAAAAAGTCATTGATACACAGAGTGGTGAATAAACTTAGCATAGTTTGGGCAGTTAGTAGAACTGGATCTGGAATCCACATTTATTGGCTCCTAGTTTAAAGCTCTTTATTTGACATGAAGCATTCTCTTACCTATAGAAGGGGGAAAAGTGGAAGCAGTGAAAGATTTTCTGTTCTTGGGCTTCAAAATCACTGCGGATGGTGACTGCAGCCATGAAATTAGAAGACACATGCTTCTTGGAAGGAAAGCTATGACAAATCTAGACAGTGTATTAAAAAGCAAAGACATCATTTTGCCAACAAAGGTCCATATAGTCAAAGCTATGGTTTTTCCAGTAGTCATGTACAGGTGTGAGAGTTGGACCATAAAGAAGGCTGAGCACCAAAGAACTGATGCTTTTGAATTATGGTGCTGGCAAAGACTCTTGAGAGTCCCTTGGACAGCATGGAAATCAAACCAGTCAATCCTAAAGAAAATCAACCCTGAATACTCTTTGGAAGTTCTAATGCTGCAACTGAAGCTCCAATACTTTAGCCATCTGATGTGAAGAGCTGATCCACTGGAAAAGACCCTGATGTTGGGAAAGACTGAGGGCAGGAGAAGAGGGAAGAGGATGAGGTGGTTGGATGGCATCATTGATTCAATGGACATGAGTCTGAGCAAACTCCGAGAGATAGTGAAGGACAGGGATGCCTGGCGTGCCGCAGTCCATGGGGTTGCAAAGAATCAGACACAACTTAGCAATTGAAAAATAACAATTCTTAAACCTCCTGCAAGCATATCTCGCTTTTAAAAAATTGACGCATAGTTTATGTACAATATTGTGTAAGTTTCAGGTATACAACAGTGATTCACAGCTTTTAAAGTTTATACTTCATTTATAGTTACTATAAAATATTGGCTTTATTACCTGTGTTGTACAATATATTATTGTGGCTTGTTTTATATATAGTAGTTTGCACCTCTTAATCTCCTACCCCTCACCTTCCCTTTCCTCACTGATAACCATTAGTTTGTTATCTCTGAGTCTGTTCTTTTTTGTTATATTCACTAGTTTGTTGTATTTTTTATTCCAAATATAAGTGATATCATATAGTATTTGTTTTTCTCTGTCTGACTTATTTCACTTAGCATAATGCCCTCCAAGTCCGTCCATGTTGTTGCAAATGGGAAGATTTTGTTCTTTTTTATGACTGAGTAGTATTTCATTGTGTATATTATATACCACCTGCTTTATCCATTCATAGACACTTAGGTTGCTTCCATATCTTGGCTATTGGAAATAATGTTGCTTTGAACATTGGGGTGCATGTCTCTGTTTTAGTCAGCGTTTTCTTCACACATACAGATAAGTGGAATTTCTGGTATTTAGTTCTGGAGTTTCTGGTAGTTCTATTTTGAGTTTTCCTGAGAAGCTTCCGTAATGTTTTCCACAGTAGCTGTACATTCCCACCAGCAATGCACAAGGGTTCCCTTTCCTCCACATCCTTGCCAGCATTTGTTATTTGTGGTCTTTTTGGTGATAGCCCTTCTGACAGGTATGAAATAATATCTCAGTGAAGTTTCGATTTGCATTTTCCTGATGATTAGCAATGTTGAGCAGCTTTTTCATGTATCTGTTGGCCATTTGAATATCTTCTTTGGAAAAATCTCTGTTCAGATCTTCTGTCCAGTTTTTAATTGGGTTGTTTACTTTATTGATGTCTGAGCTGTTTATATATTCATATAACATATTTTTTCCTCAGTAGGCTGTCTTTTCATTTTGTTGATGGCTTTGTTTGTGCAAAAGCTTTTAAGTTTGATTACGTCCCATTTGTTTGTTTCCCCTTTGGTGTCCTTAGCGTATCTCTTGATGAGTAAGTATTTCAAGCTTTGTAAGTATTGGTTGTTGGGAAAAGGTGAATTTCACTTATTTTCTTCAAAATATTCCTATAAATAAGGACAGCAGCTTGTAAGTAAGTTAGAAAGAATTTATTTGTTCCTCAGTGCGTTCACCACTATCGTATACCTTTTGGTTGAAAACATTTTTATTTCATTCTTTTTGTCTCTATTATATCTCCAGGAAGTCTTATTGGGTTAGTTGTATGTGGTGTTTAAATTATCAGAGTTTAAACTGTGAACTAAGAAAATCTTTACCATAAATAATCTGACTTTCATTGACTTCTCTAAGGAGCTCCAAAATAGAATGATTGTTAGTGTCTAAATATCACTTCCTCTCAGTGTCAACAGAGGTTTTTCTCTTTTTTTGTTGTTTCTTATTGAGCAACTGATGTTGAAAGAAAATCATTCAGAGGCAGTTGCTAGAATTTCTGTTTACTTAGTTTGCTAAGTATGTAAAAAAACCTCTTTGCTTATTTAGTTTGTTTCTGGCTAACATTAAAATAAAGGTCACTTTGAGTTATGCATTAAAACGCTCATCAGAAATTTTTAGATTTGCTTCTTTCTTTTCTTTTGCCCTTCATTATCCTCAGATAGCACTGCCTGAAGGTGACTTTCCTGATTTGAAAGTGTGAAGTTGGAGGATTAAAATGAATTCATCTTCTTTCTGGGAAAATGTGCTTTATTAGTGATGACAGGACATTTTAATATCTTCATTCTCTCCTTACCAAAGTGTGAACTCTTAATTCCATTTTCCCCTCAGACAAACAGCTATGTCTTCTAGGATTTTTTACCTTCAAATCTACTTTGCATCAGAAACTGGCATTTGCCAACCCTTTTATCTGTGTAATTTGGTTATGGGTTCAGAGCCGGGATACTTAGACATGTGTGTGTGTCTGTGTGTGTCTGTGTGTGCGCACGCATGCTTCATCACTCAATCATGTCTGACTTTTTGACCCTCTAGGCTGTAGTCTACCGGGCTCCTCTGTCCATGGGATTTTTCAGGCAGGAATACTGGAGTGAGTTGCCATTTCCTTCTCCAGGGGATCTTCCTGACCCAAGGATCGAAGCGCATCTCCTGTGTCGCCTGCGTTAGGCATCTAGAAGTCACAGCCTAAGTATAAAAAATGATGACTAGAATGCAAGCCAGTGCCGCCCCATTGTCCCAGTCTTTCCTCTTCCTACAGCTTGTACTCTCCCTGTTCCCCATCGCATCTTAATCTCCATCGTCCATTTCTCTGCCCCACTTTTACAAATGAAATTTAGCTTCAGGGAAGTTAAGAAACCTTCCTCCAGTCACACTGTTTATTGTGCATGAGCCAGAGTTTGAATTCAAGCACACTTACTCCAGAGCCCAAGTTCTGACGCCAGCATTACTAATTCTGTGACCACATGCAACTCATTTAAATTCCCCTGCCTTTATCTCTTCTTGTGTCAACTCAAGGTGTAATAATAATACTCTCCTCTTAGAGCTGAGAAGATTAACTGAGTTAATTAACACTTACATGAAATTCCTGGCAATAAAAATAACTGTAAAGATAATAGTGATGATAATGATGATGACAATGAAGACTGTTGATTTCTAATATGATTGCTACAGTAACTGTCTGGGACAGATCATGCTTAAGAGAAGCCAATCTCAATCTATGAAAGAGAAAAGTTCCACCTTGCCAAAAATGAAGTCATATTTCCACTAAGAACGCAGCTTTCTGGGCTCTAAAGAATTGTTCTAAAGAAGTCGTCTGTGGAAAAACATAGATTTGGAGTCTTGGCTCCACAACACTGAATGTCTGCACGGAAGCAATGTAACCTGTTTAATATTCATCATCCATTGTACCAGGGCCTGTAGCACAGCCAGGCACACAGATGTCCTCCGTTCTTACGAGGCAGCTGGAGGAACCACGAGATAACTGAAATTGAGACGCACATATGTGAGCACATTCTTTATCCTCTGTATAAAGAAATACTTTTCAGTGGGAGAAAAGGACGTAACCTTAAGTCAGACTTATACTCTCTTCTTGTGGTCCAGTTGTAGGGCCTACAGTATACTTTAGCAACAATGGAAAGTTTGAAGTACTGAGTTGACGTTCTCTCTGTAACATGAATGGATATCTGAACAGAGTTAAAGAAATCATCATGACAGCCTGCAAGTCAGAAGGCTCTCATTGTCTCTGGCCCTTCTCCTTCAAGATAACTCAGACAAGCATCTTTTCCTCGTATTACAATATCTCAGGAAAATTATTTTTCAGTTGCTGCTACTGCTAAGTCGCTTCAGTTGTGTCCAACTCTGTGCGACCCCATAGACGGCAGCCCATCAGGCTCCACCGTCCCTGGGATTTTCCAGGCAAGAACACTGGAATGTTTCCTTTTCCAGTGCATGAAAGTGAAAAGTGAAAGTGAAGTTGCTCAGTTGTGTACAACTCTTAGCGACCCCATGGACTGCAGCCCACCAGGCTCCTCCATGGGATTTTCCAGGCAAGAGTACTAGAGTGGGGTGCCATTGCCATTGCAGTTAGGGATTTTAAAACAGCATAATTGTTACACCTTATGAAATAGGAATCACTAAAATACTAGGCCTGTTCTTTTCCTGAAAGGATGCTGACATGTAATCCTTGAGAGATACCAGAATGAGCAATGTACTGGGTGGTCTGAGAGTTGATTAGCTGGGCTTCACATCATTAAATTATACAGCATTTTAAAGAATAAATGGACAACTGACCAGGAGAAATGTAAACAGTTATGACTTATCAGTTTAGCATTTTGATGTGTATATTATCTCCTTGGGAGAAAGTGTTAATATTGAAATTGTCCCCAGGAAAGATTCATCTAGGGGCCAACAGAAGATTCTTAATAATTTTGCTTTTTCAAGAAATACTGGGTTGGCCAAAACATTTGTTCAGGTTTTAGGAAAAACCCGAATGAACTTTTGGGTGAACCCAATATTTTAATCAGATTTTTTAATATATATATAGAGAGATATATATTCAGATATAAAATATGCATACCCATGTGTATGTATTATGTTTATACTTTAGATTTAAAATTAGTATTTCCCCCTTTCTAAATATAAGAAAATAAGTCAAATATTGATGTTCACAATTATAGAATTAGATATAATTAGATATAATAGTAAAATTTTGGAGCATCTAAAATATCCCCAAATAATCACATGGTCAGTCTCCCACATTAACTTGGGTTAGCTCTGATAAAACACATTCTTCACAAGCTGTGAGGGCTTCCTGAAGAAGCGTGTCTTGGTTGAGTAGAGATGAGAAGAAAGATGATGGCTCTGTAGTAGCACCAGTCTTTTATGCAGGGCTAGTTTCTGATGGTTCTCATGGTGACTAAAGTCTGAGAAATGGTACTTTGATCCTCACTTAAAAAGAAAAAAAAACCACCTAATGGATTTCTGAGGGGACATGTAGTAAAGTGTCCCAGCATGATTTGACCCTTTTTGTTTTTTATTATCTTACCTTTAGATATTTGAAAATCTATGGTTTTCTATGTGTCTGTGATTATTATATCATCTTTGTGGAATAAACCTTATCTATATGGAAATACCTCTT
Organism: Tragelaphus eurycerus; assembly: GCA_935064755.1. Classification (NCBI taxonomy): domain Eukaryota; kingdom Metazoa; phylum Chordata; class Mammalia; order Artiodactyla; family Bovidae; genus Tragelaphus; species Tragelaphus eurycerus. The sequence continues at coordinate 25,842,344 of CAKXYN010000023.1, forward strand.
TCAGTCAGAATGAAAGAAAGAAGGAAGGTATCACATTTAATTCTCCTATAAATCATATAGTGTAAATATTAATCCCAAAAGTACATTAAAATTCAGAAAGTTTAAGTAACTTGCTTAAGGCCATGCAGTTAAAATGCTAACGTAAGTCTGTCTGACTCCAGAACTCATTTGTTTGCCCCTACCTAGCACTTCCTCCACATTCTGCTCTGCTGATATCAAGACAGAGATCACGTCACTTCATGTCACTTCATTTCTCCTGTCCTCCTTGCTGACCTGTACAAACAGAAGTTGGTTTGAATGGTTTACAAAGTCCTTCCCAGCTCTCAGGTCTAGATATTAGACGTTTGCTGCTGTTTCACCAACACCCAGCAGATGGCAGCACAGATCAAAGACCAGCTCATCTAAATCAGTCCACCTTATCATTGATATTTCAGACATCTGAAAATCAGATTAAAGTTATAGCTTCAGAATGGAAACACACACAAAAATATATAACATCTCTATTATACATAAAATATAGATGTGAAAGTCGCTCAGTCATGTCCAGCTCTTTGCGACCCCATGAACTATACAGTCCATGGAATTCTCCAGGGCAGAATACTGGAGTGGGTAGCCTTTCCCTTCTCCAGGGGATCTTCCCAGCCCAGAGATCAAACCCAGGTCTCCCACACTACAGGCAGATTCTTTACCAGCTGAGCCACAAGGGAAGCCTAAGCATGCTGGAGTGGGTAGCCTATCCCTTCTCTAGAGGATCTTCTAGACCCAGGAATCGAACCAGGGTCTCCTGCATTGCAGGCGGATTCTTTACCAACTGAGCTATCACTACAAATATAAACATATGCAACATTAATATATATAATTTAAAATTTATACCAAAACGCAAAGTGTATAATTCACTCATTCATTATTTACTCAACAGATATTAAGTGAAACAAAATTCTAAAGCTAGAGACCCAGTAGTAAACAGACAACTAATTTTGCCCTTACTGAGCCTGTGTTACTTTGAGGAGGCAACAGATGATTGAGTAAAAAGAGAGTATAATTATATATGGTATGTCGGTAATAAATGCAAGCTTTGAAAAATCAGAAGAGGAATGTTTATGTGGGGATGGAGGGTGTGCTTATATCTTATTTACAAAAGATACATTAATACATGCATTGTGTGTGTTGCTGACGGTTCAGTTGCTAAGTTGTGTCTTACTCTGCGACCGCATGGGCTGCAGCACAACCGGTTTCCTTGTCCTTCGGTATCTCCCGGAGTTTGCTCAAATTTATGTGCATTGAATTGGTGATGCTATCCAACAATATCATTTTCTGCTGCCCTCTTCTCCTTTTGCCCTCAGTCTCTCCCAGCATCAGGGTCTTCTCCAATGAAGTCAGCTCTTTGCATTAGGTGACCAAAGTATTGGAGTTTCCGCTTCAGCATCAGTCCTTACAATATATATTCAGGGTTGGTTTCCTTTAGAATTGACTAGTCCCTTGCTGTCCAAGGGACTCTCAAGAGTCTTCTCCAATACCAGAATCTGAAAGCATCAATTCTTTGGTGCTCAGCCTTCTTTATGGTCCAACTCTCAAATCCATACATGACTACTGGGAAAACCATAGCTTTAACTATATGGACCTTTGTCAGCAAAGTGATGTCTCTGCTTTTTAATATGGTATCTGGGTTTGTCATATCTTTCCTTCCAAGGAGCAAATGTCTTTTAATTTCATGGTTGCATTCACCATCTGCAGTAATTTTGGAGCCCAAGAAGAGAAAATTTGTGACTGCTTCCACTTTTCCCCCATCTATTTGCCATGATGTGATGGGACTGGGTGCTATGATCTTAGTTTTTTTGAGTTTGGGTATATGTGTGTGTGTGTATAACGTAAAAGCTGATTGAAAAGTGCAAGATACACAAGATACTATCCCTTTAAACCTGAAGATCAGTTAGTGAGAAAACTAAGGTAGAACCTATGACTAGACTGTGGTGTAGAGAATCTCTATAGAATATCAGTCCTACAGAATATTAGATCTAGAGCAGTGGACTTTGGGGGAGAAGGCAATGGCACCCCACTCCAGTACTCTTGCCTGAAAAGTCCCATGGATGGAGGAGCCTGGTGGGCTGCAGTCCATGGGGTCGCTAGGAGTCAGACATGACTGAACGACTTCACTTTTACTTTTCACTTTCATGCATTGGAGAAGGAAATGGCAACCCACTCCAGTGTTCTTGCCTGGAGAATCCCAGGGACGGGGGAGCCTGGTGGGCTGCCATCTATGGGGTCGCACAGTTGGACACGACTGAAGCAACTTAGCAGCAGCAGCAGCAGCAATGGACTTTGGAATGCCAGTGCTAGATCTTAAAAGACTGGGTAGATATTAGATCTGTAAGGGTGCTCCACGTGGGTGAAATGAGAGGTGGTTTACATAAGAAAAGCTTTGTATTTGAAAACAGACACAAAATCCACTCTCTGTCTTGCATCTTATATATTCAGATAAGAAGAGGAGACACCTCCTCTGCAGGGTTGCCTGGGCTCAGTTTCTGTGCAGACAACAGACGGATTCAGATGGCAGCCCCAGATAACAACCGGTGTGGTTTCAGTGATGAATTATCATTCCTTAACCTCTATAAAGTTTGCTTATTAGTGCACCAGTTGTTAGCTTCCTTTGGAATCGTACTGTCCGAGTAAGACTAGTGCTGACACTGAAATTGACAAGCCCCAAGCACCCAGTGTGGTAGCCTTAAAAACATACCACTCGTGCTTATTGAATCCAAGTTGCTATTGCTCACTGCAAGACAGGTCAGTCAATTGAGAGGCGAGTTGTTGGGGCAAGGAACAGGGACCGAGAAGACGGAAGGCTTGTGTTCCAAAGAACCGTCTTACCCGAGTTAGAATTCTGTGCGCTCAGCCTCTCAGTCATGTCTGCTGCTTTGTGACCCCGGGGACTATAGCCCACCAGGTCCTCTGTCCATGGGCTTTCCCAGGCAAGAATACTGGAGTGGGTTGTCATTTCCTTCTCCAGGGGATCCTTCTGACCCAGGGATTGAGTCCATGTCTCCTGTATTGACTGGTGGATTCTTTACCACTGAGCCACCAGGGAAGCCCAGTAAACACTTAATGAAGATAAACCAACACATTAGAGTCTGAGGCACATTTTTGTTTGTCACTTTTCCAGAACAGGTCACACACAGGCCTATCCTGTGAGCATTAACCTGCTCAAAAATGTAGACAGTAAGACCTCAAACTGCCATTACCAAGGTTCTAGAAACTGTACGAGTTTCTATTGAATTGCTAATAAAATGGATAGAATTTCATATTAGGAATACTGGGCCTTGTTTTAGTGTCAGCTCTAAACTTTACCAAAGCTATATTAACTTCTGGGAACCTGAGCTTCTTTTCTGTAAAATGAGGCTAAAAATAATGCTTACCCTACCTGTATCTCACAGATATGCTCTGAAGGTAAAATAAGATCTGTAAATAAAAGAATTTGCGTATTGTAAAATTCCATGGAAATCCAATGGGGTTCTTTTTTTTTTTTTTTTTTTTTTGCAGGGGAAAATGGACAAGGGAAAGGATCAGTGAGGGTGGGAGGGAAATGGGAAGAAAGAAGGGGAGTGATGGTGGGGAGGAGTATATGTAATTTCTTAACCAATGGCTTTCTGTTTTTAATCACAAAGAACACTTAAAAAAAATCATGGTGAGTTCATCTTATATTAGGAGGTTTGTTCTCGAAATGAAAAGTTCAGGAAACAAAAAGTCCAGTTTGGGTGTCCTCATCTTTAGGCACATCTTGGTATTTTGTATTGGTAAGTCTATCTTTACCACAATATATTATTTAGGACAGGATCACATTTGTCACCTCTTCCTGCCTACTTCCCAAAGTGGTACCAAACCCAAAATAGTCAATAAACCTCCACAGAGTGAGCAAATAAGTCTTTTTTTTTTTTTTAAGCTCTCCTGAGTGAACTGAATTTTTGGAGGCTCATAGGTAAATATGTTTTCCTCTTTACTTTGTCTATTACAGCCAGATTATATGAGTGGGGTGTTAAAGTCTCCCACTATTATTGTATTGCTCTAGAGAATGTCCTTTAGTTTTTGTTGGAGAAATGGTTTAGTGGTGCAAAATTCTCTCAACTTTTGCTTATCTGTGAAGCTTTTGATTTCTCCTTCATATTTGAATGAGATCCTTGCTGGATACAGTAATCTAGGCTGTAAGTTATTTTCCTTCATCACTTTAATTACGTCTTGCCATTCCCTCCTGGCTTGGAGAGTTTCTATTGAAAGATCAGCTGTTATCCTTATGGGAATTCCCTTGTGAGTTATTTGATGTTTTTCCCTTGCTGCTTTTAATATTTGTTCTTTATATTTAATCTTTGTTAATTTGATTAATATGTGTCTTGGGGTGTTTCGCTTTGGGTTTATCCTGTTAGGGACTCTCTGGATTTCTTGAACTTGAGTGGTAATTTCCTTCTCCATTTTAGGGAAGTTTTCAACTATTATCTCCTCAAGGATTTCCTCATGATCTTTCTTTTTATCTTCTTCTTCTGGAACTCCTATGATTCGAATGTTGTAGCGTTTGATGTTATCCTGGAGGTTTCTGAAATTGTCCTCATTTCTTTTGATACGTTTTTCTTTTTTCTCATCTGATTCATTTATTTCTAGGATTCTATCTTCTAGTTCACTAATCCTATCTTCTGCCTCTGTTATTCTACTATTTGTTGCCTCCAGGGTGTTTTGGATCTCATTTATTGCATTATTCATTATGTGTTGACTCTTTTTTATTTCTTCTAGGTCCTTGTTAAACCTTTCTTGCATCTTCTCAATCCTTGTCTCCAGACTCTTTAACTGTGATTCTATTTTGATTTCGAGATTTTGAATTAATTTCGCTATCATTATTCGGAATTCTTTATCAGGTAGATTCCCTATCTCTTCCTCTTTGGTTTGGATTGGTGGGGATCTATCCTGTTCCTTTAGCTGCTGGGTATTCTTTTGTCTCTTCATTTTGTTAAAATTGCCAAATTTAGAGTGTCCTTACTATATTCTGGTAGTTTGTTGAATTCTCTTTATTGAGGCGGTTTACAGGTCTTTTCAATATCTGATCTCTGCCTTGTTACAAAGAGGGCAGAGATGAACACCCAAATCTAAACCGGCCAGGTTCAGGCACTCGGATAATCCTCAGAAGCACAGACTTGGTTCAGTCTGCGTTTTATGCCCATCCCAGATCCGAGTAGCGCAGGTGATGAAATGTTCAGCGAGCGCAGGTGCTGCGACTTATCGCCTCTCCGCCACTCAGTTTTCTGGGTATACAAACAGCGCACTTTCTCAGGCAGATGTTGACCATCCAGAGCCCCAAGAAGCGTGAGTCAGCACAGAAACCTACTCACAGTTCCGTTAGACAGTGTCTCTCTAGGACTGTAATTGCCCGCCTCTGGCCCTGGTTGCCTGTCACTGGAGTGGGATGGCCTGCAGCCGGCCAACTCTGTGCAGCCCCCTGTTCCGTAAGTAGTCCTGGTGGTGTCCCAAGTTAGGGCTGGCCTTTGATGTAGTAGATAACCGACAGTCTGGTTATTTCGCTCAGATAGCGCCCGAGATAGCCAGGCCAAATCCTTTCTCAAAGCAATGCAGGCCTGGCCGCTCCTCCTAGCCCAGCCCCCACTTGCCAATAGCAAATGCTGGTGTCCGCGCCAGTTCTCCGCAAAAGGAGTTACCGCAGGGCTCGTTTTCTCGTTTTGAAGACAATGAGCTGTCTTTCTAAGTGCCTGATATCCTCTGCCGGCATTCAGAAGTTGTTTTATCGAGTTTATTCAGCATTCAAATGTTCCTTTAATGGATTTGTGGAGGAGAAAGTATTCTCCCCGTCTTACTCGTCCGCCATCTTAGCTCCTCCCCCAATGGGGTTCTTATGTAAATATGCCTATGACATTAATGCCTGCTCTCCTGACTTGGAATGCTATTTTCCCCTGAAGTTCTCAACAAGAGAACTGAAAATACTAGCCTGTTTGGCCTCAGTAAGTATGACTGTGCTCACAAGACAACAAAGAATATGTGGGAACTTGGCATTGAACCCACCTCCTTAGGAAGATGCATGGAGAACTGCTTGTCATGTTGTATCACAATTGTTTGTTTAATTATCTGTCTCTCCTGCTAGAGCAGGGATATGTCTGTCTTAGGAACCATTGTATCTCCAGTTCTAAACATAGGGTCTGGCATAAAGTAAGCTTTTGATTGTAAGAATGAAAAAAAATGAATGAAAAGCTGGATAGGTGGGTGGGTGGTTGGATGGATGGATAATCCTAAAAGCAGTTATCACTACAGTCAGGGGGAAAAGTCCCAACCTAGTCCAAACCCATTATTACAGTGGCGCATGCTTAGTCACTCTGTTGTTTCCGAGTCTCTGCAACCCCACGGACTGCAGCCCGCCAGGCTCCTCTGTCCATGGGGTTTCCCAGGAAGAATACTGGAGTAGGCAGCCATTTCCTTCTCCAGGGCATCTTCCCAACAACCAGGGATCAAACCTGTGTCTCCTGTATCGCAGGTGGATTGTTTACCGACAGAGCCACCAGGGAAGCCCTTATGATTACAGTGGATTATCCTAAAAGTGAATACAAGGCTGGCACTCAGTGATTTGGCCCACCTAACCAACCACATCTGGGGAGTCTGCTCTTGGGTAGCATGCCACGAGATGACAAGCACCAGCCAGTCAGATCATAGATTAACAGAAATCAAACTCAGAAATGGGTCTAAAGTAGATCTCTCAGCAACCAGAATGGATATGGAATGCGTATCAATTAAAAAAAAAGGAAGGAAAACGAAATTTCATAAGCGAACTAAGATAAAAACCTCAGACTTAGGAATTAAAGCCCAGGAGGAAGATCAGGATTGGGCCAAGCAAGAGCATCATTTTAAGAACAGGGAAATGATAAGGAACTGGACCAGGAGAATCGTTTCAGGAGCACAGATGTGACAACCAGCATGAGTGTGTTGGCCAAATAGGAGGAGGAGACCCAGAGTGACCCAGCCAAGGCTGACTTTGGAATTGGGGCAGAACAGAGTTGGCATGAAGGCAACACAAGGGAGAAGAGTGCCACACAGCTCGTGGAGCTGCCATCTGCGTGTCCCCGTCATCTGTCCCCACGGGTGTCAAGTTTTTCACTCTGTTATGAGATTCAAGGTCACATGCAGACTGATGGCTTGCAAAGGGTAAAGATATTTTATAAAACCATGCAGACACAAAGTTCCCAGGTTATAGCGCACCTAAAAAGCAGCGCGTGATTCTAGAGACAGGAACGTCAGCTCCTTTTCAATCCCACGGCAGCATCTTCCTGCTGTTTGTACCTTGGCAACAGATTTTCAGATTTTCCATAATTCTTGGCACTTACAGTCAAAGTTGACCCCAGGCTCTTGCCTGATTTGGTGTAGGCTTGACCTGACAGAGACCACAATGTAGGTCATAATTTCCAGTTTCTTTCAGTGCCTCCACACTCTAGGATCTGTTTGACTGTTAACGGGAAAAAAGAATTAAATTATTAATATTCCTCTTAAATCTAGTTCAGATGATCACACTGAATGGGTGAGTGGGCATGGCTTGACTGACAGGCCTCACAGGAAATGCCACTTGGAACAAAAAAAGCTTTGGCAAACCACACGCTTCATGCTTCGTCATGCTGTGAAAAACTCCAGCTGTGACTTAGTATCAATATGGTACAAGATACGTATAAAAGGCCAGATTTGAATCTTATTACTGGAAAATGTCAAGAATGGGCTTTGATGGCTTAGATTAGTGTTTCAATTCTTCCTCCTAAATCTGAGCAATTGTATGTCTTCAAAAACTAACACATTTCTGAGAACCGCTGATGAGAGTCTGTACAAACTCTGTGGTGTATGATACAATACACAGTTTTTAAGTTTTACATTTTTTCTAATAATCTACTCAGATGAATTTGAGTGAACTCTGGGAGACAGCGGAGGACAGGGGAGCCTGGCGTGCTGCAGTCCACGGGGGTCGCAAAGAGTCGGACACAACTGAGCAACTGAACAACAACAACGCAAATGAACGTGAGAGTTGGAATGAACCGTCTCCTAATTCAAATAGAAGCGTCTTTGTTTTGGTTTCATCTGGTCTTAGCTGTGGCGTGTGGGATCTTTGGTGGCCAGCACACAGACTCTAGTTGTGGCCTGCAGGCTCAGTGGTTGCAGCTTAGCTATGACATGTGGGATTTAGTTCTGCTACCAGGGATCGAAGCCATGTCCCCTGCATTGCAAGGCAGATTCTTAACCACTGAATTGCCTGATGTTGTTGTTGTTGTTATTGTTGTTCAGTTGCTAAGTTGTGTCTGACTGTTAGTGTCCCCATGGACAAGGGACAGGCTCCCCTGTCCTCCACTGTCTCCCAGAGTTTGCTCAAATTCATGTCCATTCAGTGGGTGATGCTGTCTAACCATCTCATCTTGTGCTGCCCTCTTCTCCTTTTGCTTTCAATCTTTCCCAGCCAGCAGGGTCTTTTCCAATGAGCTCTTTCCATCAGGTAGCTAAAAAGTATTGGAGCTTCAGCTTCAGGATCAGTCTTTCCAGTGAGTATTCAAGGTTGATTTCGTTTAGGATCAACTGGTTTGATCTCCTTGCAGTCCAAGGGGCTCTCAAGAGTCTTCTCCAGCACAATTTGAAATTATCAATTCTTTGGTGCTTAGTCTTCTTTATGGTGCAACTCTCACATCCATACATGACTACTGGGAAAACCATAACTTTGGCTATACAGACCTTTGTTGGTAAAGGGATGTCTCTGCTTTTTAATATGCTGTCTAGGTTTGTCATAGCTTTCCTTCTAAAGAGCAAGCGTCTTTTAATTTCATGGCTACAGCCACTGTCTGCAGTGATTTTGGAGCCCAAGAAGAGAAATTTGTGACTGCTTCCACTTTTTCCCCATCTATTTGCCATGAAGTGATGAGACTGGATGCCATGATCTTCATTTTTTGAATGTTGAGCTTTAAGCCAGCTTTTTCACTCTCCTCTTTCACTTTCATCAAGAGGCTTTTTAGTTCCTCTTCACTTTCTGCCATTGGAGTGGTATCATCTGCATATCTGAAGTTGTTGATATTTCTCCTACCATCTTGATTCCAGCCTGTGATTCATCCAGCCTGGCATTTTGCATGATGTACTCTGCTTATAAGTTAAATAAGCAGAGTGACAATATACAATACAGCCTTGTAATACTCCTTTTCCAATTCTGAATCAGACAGTTGTTCTATGCCCAGTTCTAACTATTGCTTCTTAACCTGCATACAGGTTTTTCAGGAACAGGTAAGATGATCTGGTACTCCCATCTCTTTCAGAATTTTCCACAGTTTGTTGTGATCCACAGTCAAAAGCTTTAGCACAGTCAATGAAGCAGATGTTTTTATGGAATTCTCTAGCTTTCTCCATGATCTGTTGAATGTTGGCAATTTGATCTCTGATTCCTCTGCCTTTTCTAAGCCCAACTTGTCCATCTGAAAGTTCTCAGTTCATGTACTGCTGAAACCTAACTTGAAGGCTTTTGAGCATAACCTTACTAGCAAGTGAAATGAGCACAGTTATATGATGGTTTGAACAGTCTTTCACATTGCCCTTCTTTGGGATTGGAATGAAAACCAACCTTTCTCAGTCCTGTTGCCATTGCTGAGTTTTCCAAGTTTACTGACATATTGCATGCAGCACCTTAACAACACCATCTTTTAGGATTTCAAATAGCTCAGCTGGAATTCTATCACCTCCACTAGCTTTATCCGTAATGCTTCTTTAGGTCCACTTGACTTCACATTTCAAAATGTCCTGCTCTAGATGAGTGACCATACCATCATGGTTATCTGAATCAGTGAGATCATTGGGACCTTTTTTGTATAGTTCTTCTGTGTATTCTTGCCACTTCTACTTAATCTGCTTCTGTTAAGTCCTTATTGTCTCTTCCTTTATTATGCCCATCCTTGCATGAAATGTTCCCTTGGTATCTCCAGTTTTCTTGAAGAGATCTCTAGTCTTTCCCATTCTATTGTTTTCCTCTGCTGCTTTGCATTTTTCACTTAAGAAGGCTTTCTTATCCTCCTTGCTTTTCTCTAGACGCTACATTCAATGGCATATCTTTTCCTTTCTCCCTTGCCTTTCGCATCTCTTCTCTCCTTGGCTATTTGTAATGCCTTCTCAGACAACCACTTTGCCTTCTTGCATTTCTTTATCTTTGGGATGGTTCTGAAGTCTCCAAGTAGAAGCTTTTGTTCCCCCTCAGACCTAGGCAGTGTAATGGGAGAAGCCATTTGATGGCTGATAAGCCGAGAACTCAGTTCTTGATTTGGATGCAAGTCATTGACCCAGGTTTTCTCCTCAGGGTAGTATATGTTATGTGAAAGTGAGTCACTCAGTCGTGTCTGACTCTTTGCGACCCCATGGACTATACAGTCCATGGAATTCTCCAGGCCAGAATACTGGAGTGGGTAGCCTTTCTCTTCTCCAGGGGATCTTCCCAACCCAGGGATCGAACCCAGGTCTCCTGCATTGCAGGCAGTTTCTTTACCAGATGAGCCACAAGGGAAGCCCAAGAATACTGGAGTGGGTAGCCTATCCCTTCTCCAGGGGATCTTCCCGACCCAGGAATCAAACCAGGATCTCCAGCATTGCAGGCGGATTCTTTACCAACTGAGCTATGAGGGAAGCCCCATGTCTTGAGATATCTGATACAAATGGGGTAAAAATGTTAGTGAACGCAAGTCTGTGTGCTTGACACACAGTGAGGCGAGACAACACTGCTATGTCCCCTTACATTAGTTAAATGGTAGAAGGGAAATGTGGTGATAAAAATTATGACAACAAAAATGTTTTTACACATTATGTAGTCTTTGCTACAATTTGATCTCTGCTTCTTAGAAACTCAAAGTGTGGATCATTCTAGATATTGAAAGCCCATGACCAGTAATTATTAAAAGAGTACAAAGAGTTCAGTTCCTTTTTTCTGTTTATTTTGGATGCATCTGAAAGTTATATATATAACTTTCAGACTGTGGTCATGTATGGATGTGAGAGCTGGACTGTGAAGAAGGCTGAGCGCTGAAGAATTGATGCTTTTGAACTGTGGTGTTGGAGAAGACTCTTGAGAGTCCCTTGGACTGCAAGGAGATCCAACCAGTCCATTCTGAAGGAGATCAACCCTAGGATTTCTTTGGAAGGAATGATGCTCAAGCTGAAACTCCAGTATTTTGGCCAACTCATGCGAAGAGTTGACTCATTGGAGAAGACGCTGATGCTGGGAGGGATTGGGGGCAGGAGGAGAAGTGGACGACAGAGGATGAGATGGCTGGATGGCATCACTGACTCGATGGATGTGAGTCTGAGTGACCTCCGGGAGTTGGTGATGGACAGGGAGGCCTGGCATGCTGCAGTTCATGGGGTCGCAAAGAGTTGGACACGACTGAGCGACTGATCTGATCTGATATATATATACACACATACATACATACACACACACACACATATATATATGTTTTCAAATGGAGGTGGGAGATGATTAGAAGAGGGATCCATGGAACGTAATTAAGAGGCTAAGACCCTGTGATAAGGAGAGACTAAGGGACCTGAGTGAGTGGAACAATTAAGTTAGTAAGAGATAAGAGTAACCAGCCTTGATCAGTCTTGCCCACGAGAACAGACCCATCCCTTAGAAGGGATAAGCATGTAACGTGGACTTGGGAAACTCACCTGGGCCCATCATCATAACTTGTCTTGTTATTCACTTCCTGTGGATATAGTTATTTCATGTACATTTATGTTTGTTGTGTGTGTTTTCTTTGTGGGGAAGGGAGGTGGTTCAGTTCAGTTCAGTCACTCAGTCGTGTCCTCTTTGAGACCCCATGGACTGCAGCATGCCCTGTACTTCACCAACTCCTGGAGCTTGCTCAAACTCATGTCCATCGAGTTGGTGATGCCATTCAATCATCTCATCCTTTATCGCCCCTTTCTTGTCCTGTCTTCAGTCTTTCATAGCATCAGGATTTTTTCCAATGAGTCAGTTCTTGACATCAGGTGGCCAAGTATTGGAATTTCAGCTTTAGCATCAGTCCTTCCAATGAATATTCAGGACTGATTTCCTTTAGGATTGATTAGTTGGATTTCCTTGCTGTCCAAGGGACTCTGAAGAGTCATCTCCAACACCACAGTTCAAAAGCATCGATTCTTCAGCACTCAGCTTTCTTTATAGTCCAACTCTCACATCCACACATGACTGCTGGAAAAACCATAGCTTTGATTAGATGGACCTTTGTTGGCAAAGTAATATCTCTGCTTTTTAATATGCTGTCTAGGTTGGTCATAGCTTTTCTTCCAAGGAGCAAGCGTCTTTTAACTTCATGGCTGCAGTCACCATTTGCAATGACTTTGGAGCCCCAAAAGATAAGTCTCTCACTGTTTCCATTGTTTCCCCATCAATTTGCCATGAAGTTATGGGATCAGATGCCATGATCTTAGTTTTCTGAATGTTGAGTTTTAAGCCAACTTTTTCACTCTCCTCTTTCACTTTCATAAAGAGGCTCTTTAGTTCTTCTTTGCTTTCTGCCATAAGGGTGGTGTCATCTGTGTATCTGAGGTTATTGATATTTCTCCCAGCACTCTTTATTCCAGCTTGTGCTTCATCCAGCCTGGCATTTCACATGATGTACTCTTGATATAAGTTAAATAAGCAGGGTGACAATATATAGCTTTGATGTACTCCTTTCCCAACTTGGAACCAGTCTGTTGTTCCATGTCTAGTTCTAACTGTTGCTTCTTTACCTACATACAGATTTCTCAATGTTCCCTTGGCATCTCTAATTTTCTTGAAGAGAGCTCTAGTCTTTCACATTCTATTGTTTTCCTCTATTTCTTTGTATTGATCACTGAGGAAGATTTTCTTATCTCTCCTTGCTATTCTTTGGAACTCTGCATTCAGATGGGTGTATCTTTCCTTTTCCCTTTTGCCTTTCACGTCTCTTCTTTTCTCAGCTATTTGTAAGGCCTCTTCAGACAACCATTCTGCCTTTTTGCATTTCTTTTTCTAGAGGATGGTGTTGATCACTGCCTCCTGTACAGTGTCACAAGCCTCTGTCCATAGTTCTTCAAGTACTCTGTCAGATCTAATCCCTTGAATCTATTTGTCACTTCCACTGTATAATCGTAAGGGATTCCGATTTAGGTCATACCTGAATAATCTCTAGTGGTTTTTCCCTACTTTCTTCAATTTAAGTCTGAATTTTGCAATAAGGAGTTCATGATCTGAGCTACAGTCAGCTCTTGGTCTTGTTTTTGCTGACTGTATAGAGCTCCTCCATCTTTGACTGAAAGAATATAATCAGCCTGATTTGGGTATTGACCATCTGGTGATGTCCATGTGTAGAGTTTTCTCTAGTGTTGTTGGAAGAGGGTGTTTTCTATGATAAGTGCATGCCCTTGGCAAAATTCTGTTAGCCTTTGCCCTGCTTTGTTTTGTACTCCAAGGCCAAATTAGCCTGTTACTCTAGATATCGCTTGACTTCCTACTTTTGCATTCCAGACCCCTATAATGAAAAGGACATCATTTTGGGGTGTTAGTTCTAGAAGGTCTTATAGGTCTTCAAAGAACCATTCAACTTAAGCTTCTTCACCATTACTGGTTGGGGCATAGACTTGGATTACTGTGATATTGAATGGTTTGCCTTGGAAATGAACAGAGATCATTCTGTCGTTTTTGAGATCACACCCAAGTACTGCATTTCAGGTTCTTTTGTTAACTATGAGGGGTACCCCATTTCTTCTAGGGGATTCTTGCCCACAATAGTAGATTTAGTGATGGTCATCTGAGTCAAATTTGCTCATTCCAGTCCATTTTAGTGTACTGATTCCTAAAATGTTGATGTTCACTCTTGCTTTCTGCTGTTTGATGACTTTCAATTTACCTTGACTCATGGACCTAACGTTCCAGGTTCTTGTACAATATTGTTCTTCACAGCATTGAACTTTACTTCCATCACCAGTCACATCCACACCTGGGTGTTGTTTTTGCTTTGGCTCTGTCTCTTCATTCTTTCTGGAATTATTTCTCCACTCTTCTCCAGTAGCATATTGGCCACCTACCAACCTGGGGAGTTCATCTTTCTGTGTCCTATCTTTTTGCCTTTTCATACTGTTCATGGGGTTCTCAAGGCAAGAATACTGAAGTGGTTTGCCATTCCCTTCTCCAGTGGATCATATCTTGTCAGAACTCTTCACTCTCCAGGGAGGTGGTTAATATTCAGTATTTATTTCCTGGATCCTCCCTCCCAGTGATCAGATTCAACCAGTCCCTCGTGCTCATGCAGATTCCCATAACTCCTTCCTAGAGACATGCTTCAGTTTACCCAAGGTCAGGACTGGAGATTTTCTTGTTGATTCTCGACAGTGGCCCATCTGGGGAAATGTCTATTTAATTACATACTGATTACATGCCATCAAATGGGGGCAGGGCAGTGAAGAGATTCTTCATGGCTTTTTACGATGGGAAGTCATACCCCTTTTCTGTGAGGCTCTGAACAGCATTTAGACAGAGTCCATTCATTCTGGGGTGGTCCAACAATGAATGGCCCCCAAACCAGGCATTAGTGACTGACCACTGTAAGAAAGAGAAACCAGATTTTAATAGACCCTGGAAAAGAAATATCACTAGTCCTTTGTACTTTGCCCTTGCCTCTTATAAGAAATGTGGTGTCCTTTGATTTAAAAATTTTTGAAAGAATTCTGGTTTGCCGGAGTTGAACTTGGCGTTTCTTCTTATTTTTTATTTGCTTGTATCAGTTTTCCATCCTGTCACCAATGGTGCCCATTTACTGCATTCAGTACACAGTACAGAAGATATCATCTACATTACTAAGCTCACAGTTAGTGCTAATTGTCAGTGCTTTTAAAATGTATGGTTTTGATTTAGCAGTCTTCATTATCCACTGTTAAGACACCCTTCAAAACTAGTATTGATTTCTCCCCACACACTCAGTTTTCAGTTACTAACACTTGAGATAAATCAGAGTCTCAGCATCAAGTGTCTGACTCAGCTGTTTCTTTCTCTCAGTTTTCCTGAGATGTAGTAGTCCTGTTGCTCTGGTATATCCTTGAAAGATACACAAAAAGGGAAAAACAGATTGCTCAGTGGATATCATAAATCAGGGTATTGGTCCATAAAGTTTTGTGTGCTTGGCTGCTCTAACTTATTAGATAAAGTCGGAGACGCTGACATGTAAAAAACAAAATGTGTCTGTCTTTCCAAGACCATCTACAGAGATGAAAGACAGAAAATACAAGCTCGATTACATCGAAACTGATCATCCTTTTGAAATCTTCCACATAGAGAATGTTTTCTGCCTGGAGATTTTACGATGGAGCTAAATATAAGTCATGGTCTATTGGAGAGTTTTAATAAAAATAAGTGCGAGTTTCATCAGACTATAGAAGGGGATCTGCTCAGGAACCATGGAATTAGATACTATTATGACTCATACATCCCTGCTTTGATAAATTTCTGTTTTAATGTCAGTCAGTTGGTGATTAATTTCAGACTTGTCATTTTCTGTATTTGCATAAGGTCCAGCCAGAGCGACTATGCAAATGCTTTCCTTTAATTAAATTTCACTGTATTGCCTATAGTGGTAAAGAAATGATATTGTAGTAAATATTTCCAGTAGAAATTAAATATGTGCAAATATTACTATAATAATGAAAAAAATCACATGAGAAGCTCTACCTATCCCTCTGCTTCCAAAGAAAAAGATCAAAAGAAAAAGTAAAGTCTACATTTTTGTTGGGTAGAGATATAAACATATTTTTAGTGGTTGGAATGTAAAATATTATATTTTGTGTCAACTTCAAATGTTACAAATGAATCTTTTAGAAAGAGAAAAATCACCCTCTCTTCTACTGTTAACTATTAATCATATATAAGCTTTGAATATTTTAGGATATTTATTTTAGCCAATAAGGACTGTCTTTGGGGAAAATTGAGATGTTTAGTTTACATACATAGATGGTTTAGTAAAAATTAAAAGACGTTTTCTGCACTGATGCTTTGAACTGTATTTTTTAAATAGATGAATAATCAGAGGGGTGTCAGAATCTGTATTGGCGTTCTGTAGCTGAACAAATTAACTCAAACTTAGTGACTTAGAATAGCATTCAAGTATCTCCAAATTCTGTCAGTCAGAAGTCCAGGCAGTTTGGCTGGGTTCTCTACTTAGGGTACCATAGGGTTGAAATCAAGGTGTCACCTTGTCTGGAGTCTTACCTGGATTCCCTGGGGAAGAATTTGCTTCCAGACTCATTTGGGTTATTGAGATAGTTTAGTTCCGTGCAGCTAACGGGACTGAGGTTTCTGCTTCCTTGCTAGCTGTTAGCCAGTGGTTTTCTCAGCCTCTGGAGGATAACTGTATTCCTTGGCTCTGGCCTCCTCCGTCTTCAAAAATAGCAATGGTGTGTTGACTCCCTCTGTGCTTCTGGTCTCTCTGACTTCCTTTCTGCCTTTGAAAGGGTTCATGTGATTAGATCAAGTCAAGATAATAATGTTCATGGTCTAAAGTCACCCTACTTGAGAGTAACTACAGCTGCCTGATTTTTTTTTTTTTTTTTTTCCTTTTAAACGGGTTCAGTGGTAAAGAATCCTTCTGCCACCCAGTAGATGAGGGTTCAATCCCTGGGTTGGGAAGATTCCCCCGGAGAAGAAAATGGCAACTTACTCCATTATCGGGAAAATCCCATGGGCAGAGGAATTTAGTAGGCTACAGTTCATGGGGTGGTAAAAGAGTTGGACATGACTTTGCAACTCAACAACAATTATTTTTACAGCAGCACCTAGACTATTGGTTGATTGAGTAACCACGGGGCCATCTTTACATCTGCCTCCCACAAAACTCTTGTAATACAGCTTTCTAAAGGCTGTCTTCAGCTTGGTGAAAAATAAACTGCCTATAAATTCCAGTTTTGCAGATAAAAACTTCATTACTTCAGCAAATATCATGCAGTACATTATTTAAGAGGAATTTTGAAAAGTTTGATGTTTTTTATTAAAACACAAATGTGAAATAAGTTACACTTTATGGGGAATGAAGAAAAGAATATTACTTATGTTAACTAGGACTTTAAAGGCACAATTTTGTAACCTTTCCCAGTGACTTGAATGATTATAATAATACATTATGAAATTCACCAACCCCAAAACTGTCCACGCTAGTATTATGGGAAGAATGGCAAATCTGTTTTTAAAAATTTAGCACATCAGTCTTTGGAACATTTATTTCCTCATTGTTCTCCTTTAAAGGGACACATGGTTGTTAAAAATGTTGGTCTCATCAAAACATTTATGTAACACAATGAAATGAAAGAAAAGATGATTTTCTATAAAAATCAGCATATTGCTTGTGCCATTCAGCACCTCTACCCAAGGTCACAGTGAGAGCAACCTAGGATTTCCAGTGTTTTCTTTTAAAAGGGATTCACAAAATAAGATTTTCTTTAAACCTTTATTGCTAACCTCTTTGTATCTTGCATTAATATGGTAAGAAATTTACTGTGATTCCCAAACAGAGATGCAGAGCAATTGGTCTGAATCCTTTGTAGATGGTGCCTAGTGGAGGAAAAAAATCTTTCCCTGAGTGGAATCTCTCAACAGTGAGCCCAGTGGATGCACCACTGCCCCATGTTTCTCAGTCCTGTAACAATTTGACCCTTGTAACAGCAGCCTAAGAGGGATATTTCCACTTGTCTTGCTCCTCTGTGAAAGCTGTTCCAGGGACTAATACACACAGAGGGTTAGGAACTCAATTGGCTAGTGGTAAATGCGTAGTATGAACCCAGAGAGTCTGAACTCTTGATCACTATATTATCACTGTTCTGAACAGCATATTAGTTTAAATGCCTTTAGAAAACAGCATTATTTTAAATGCTCATTTGCCCCCATTGGGAGTCCTTGACAAAGTTCTTCTCCAGGTCAGTTGAAAGGAGCTAACATAAAGGAAGGCATTTTTCTAAATTTTACTATGTCCTCAATACATAAATGTATGGCACTAACTCAAAAGTTATATATCTTCAATAATTACAACTAATATTTGCAACATTATACAAAGAGATTTTGCATGTAATCCTCTTAATACTATGAGGATTGAAATATTAAATGCATGTAAAATAGTGTGCACATTAAAAATATTGCTTCTTATTGTTTTATCACTGCTTCTTTTGCATAGTATTTCAATCCCTGGGTCAGGAAGATCCCCTGGAGAAGGAAATGGCACCCCACTCCAGTACTCTTGCCTGGAGAATCCCATGGACGGAGGAGCCTGGTAGGCTACAGTCCATGGGGTCTCAAAGAGTCGGACACGACTGAGCGACTTCACTTTCACTTTCTTTCACTTTAAATAAGTAAATTGGTGTTATTACCATTTTACATTCTAAGGCTCATACTCTAGGAAGTTACAAGACTCACTCGTGTTTACAGTATCTGATAATGAGCCTCAATAGTGGCAAGGTAAAGGAGGGATAAAATAACAAAAGGAAAAACCCATCTACAAAGCACTTTGAAAATATTTTCAATGTCGAGTCTTGTTATTTAATCAGTGTTAGTTACTGTTTATGGACTGTCTAGACCCTTAACTGCTCTTGTTCTCTATTTTCAGACACAGTTTTTGTCAATTTTACAGATTAGAGAGAGAAAACGAAAAGTTTAAATAAGCCTACTTTATAAAACAGATTTGAAATGGAGGGAGATAAAAATTAGACGGGGAAGGCAATGGCACCCCACCCCAGTACTCTTGCCTGGAAAATCCCATGGACGGAGGAGCCTGATGGGCTGCAGTCCATGGGGTCGCTAGAGTCCACACAACTGAGCGACTTCACTTTCACTTTTCACTTTCATGCATTGGAGAAGGAAAAGGCAACCCACTCCAGTATTCTTGCCTGGAGAATCCCAGGGACGGGGGAGCCTGGTGGGCTGCCGTCTATGGGGTCGCACAGAGTCGGACACGACTGAAGCGACTTAGCAGCAGCAGCAGCAGGCTTTTTCATCCTTGTTCTTCTGTTACTGCTCTCTTTAGGGCTCTGCTATTGGCTGTGAATGATTCATAAGTACTATAGAACGAAGGCCCACACATAAGCCTCTAAGGGTGTGTGTTTATGTGAATCTATATGAAAATAAATTACTAAAAATTTTCAACACTGGCTGAAAGAATGACTCAAAACCATTTGAGTGTCCAGAAGTCCAAGTGAAAAACTAGTAGGTGTTTGGAACCAAATGTATGTTAATATATTTGGAGCCCAGTAGGGCAACCTTGTATCAAACCGTAACCAGACTGTCCTCCAAAGGGAGGGTGGTGAGCTGCCATCAAGTACTCAGGAACTCAAAGATGCTAGAACAGGGACTTCCCTGGTGGTCCAGTGGTTAAGACTCCATGATTCCAGTGCAGGGGGCTTGGGTTCGATTCCTGGTGGGGGAACTAAGATCCCACGTGCTATGTGATGCAGCTGGAAAAAAAAAAAAAAGAATGATGCTGGGACGGCCAAATAAAAATCAGATGATATTATTAGACAGAAAGCAGCAAGTCCTTGATAAGGACTCCAGATCCAAGAAGCACACTATGGTTTCCCAGCCTCAGCACCATGTATGAGGTGTATTCATCAACGCATGAGGCAACAACCAGAAGCATCTGAATGCAGCATCAGTTCAGTTGCTCAGTCGTGTCCAACTCTTTGCGACCCCATGAACCGCAGCACGCCAGGCCTCCCTGTCCATCACCAACTCCCAGAGGTCACTCAGACTCACGTCTATCGGGTCAGTGATGCCATCCAGCCATCTCATCCTCTGTCGTCCCCTTCTCCTCCTGCCCCCAATCCCTCCCAGCATCAGAGTCTTCTCCAATGAGTCAACTCTTCGCATGAGTTGGCCAAAATACTGGAGTTTCAGCTTGAGCATCATTCCTTCCAAAGAAATCCCAGGGTTGATCTCCTTCAGAATGGACTGGTTGGATCTCCTTGCAGTCCAAGGGACTCTCAAAGGGTCTTCTCCAACACCACAGTTCAAAAGCATCAGTTCTTCGGCGCTCAGCCTTCTTCACAGTCCAACTCTCACATCCATACATGACCACAGGAAAAAACCATAGCCTTGACTAGACGGACCTTTGTTGGCAAAGTAATGTCTCTGCTTTTCAATATGCTATCTAGGTTGGTCATAACTTTCCTTCCAAGGAGTAAGCGTCTTTTAATTTCATGCTGCAATCACCATCTGCAGTGATTTTGGAGCCCAGAAAAAGAAAGTCTGACACTGTTTCCACTGTTTTCCCATCTATTTGCCATGAAGTGATGGCACCAGATGCCATGATCTTAGTTTTCTGAATGTTGAGCTTTAAGCAAACTTTTTCACTCTCCTCCTTTACTTTCATCAAGAGGCTTTTTAGTTCTTCTTCACTTTCTGCCATAAGGGTGGTGTCATCTGCATATCTGAGGTTATTGATCTTTCTCCTGGCAATCTTGATTCCAGCTTGTGTTTCTTCTTCCAGTCCAGCGTTTCTCATGATGTACTCTGCATATAAGTTAAATAAGCAGGGTGACAATATACAGCCTTGATGTACTCCTTTTCCTATTTGGAACTAGTCTGTTGTTCCATGTCCAGTTCTAACTGTTGCTTCCTGACCTGCATATAGGTTTTTCAAGAGGCAGGTCAGGTGGTCTGGTATTCCCATCTCTTTCAGAATTTTCCACAGTTTATTGTGATCCACCCATTCAAAGGCTTTGGCATAATCAATAAAGCAGAAATAGATATTTTTCTGGAACTCTCTTGCTTTTTCCACGATCCAGCAGATGTTGGCAATTTGATCTCTGGTTCCTCTGCCTTTTCTAAAACCAGCTTGAACATCTGGAAGTTCAAATGTGTAAATTCACTCTGTGTTCTCTGCATTAAAAAGCTGTATCCAGGGACCAATTCTGTCTATCCTGGTGGTCCAGTGGTTAAGATTTCACCTTCCAGTGCACATGGTGAGGGTTCAGTCACTTTGCCTTTGAGTATTTCAGTGCCAGCCAATGATCACTTCTCATAAATTGATAGGAAAAGAAAATTATTTGTTACCCTGTCCAACATGGGTAACATTACTCCTAGTCTGAGGTAATGGAAATTGGGTTCACAATTTACAGAATTCTCAAAGGAATTCTATCATGCCAAAGCAGTTTCATGCTGTTTTGCATTAACAAAGAAAATGTTACTAGTATTTGAAGGATAGAATATACTGAAGAGGAAACAAATGCTGTTTTTCTTTTACTGAATACTTCTGTTTAGCTTTCTTTATTTTGGTGCTGAATTCTATTCTGAGAAATTTCAACTTTCACTTTATCACAGACTGAACAAAAAAAATTCAAATTATAGTGGATTGAATGGTACCCAGCTGAGGCTTAAAATGTGTAATCTGTACCGAGAGATCAAGAAAGCTAAACACAAGCTTTGTGGCAATGTGACCAGCTTTCCTTTCTCCTGACATAGTACCTAGAGCAAAGATGCACAGCGATGCAAATACTCATGTGTGTTTTGGTAAAGAATCTACAAGGTGACATCCCTGTTCTTTTTCAAGGGGCCTCAGGAGGGAGGTGCTTATGCGTGTGTTTATTTGCTCAGTCGGGTCCAACTCTTCGCAACCCTGTGGACTGTAGCCCTCCAGGTTCCCCTGTCCATGTTTCCAGGCAAGAATACTGGAGCAGGTTGCCATTCCGCTTCTCCAGGGGATCTTCCTGACCCAGGGATCGAACCCGCATCTCCTGTGTCTCCTACGCTGGCAGGCAGATTCTTTACCTGCTGAGCCATGAGAGAGACAGGGAAGTGAGGACTATTCTACTCAAGCAAACTGAGCTGTAAAGTCTGGGAGTGGGGCCACCACAGTCGGTGCTAACTCGGATTTCTTCGTGCAGTACCCTGCCCAGATGCTGCATTTCCAAATGCACTGCTTTTCCAGCAAGACTCATTTTCAAGTTCTCCTCACACCTGCTATGGCTTTTAACACAGCTGCTTTTAAAAGACACTGAAATTGGGGACCAGATGTGCTCTTTCTAGCGTTCCCTCATGCTCGGGACTGGATTTGTACAATCCTATCTAATCGGCTTAAGAAAACTCTTTCAAAGCTGTCATAGAGAACTACTCGTTTTAAAGGTCTATGGCCTGTTTTTCCATAACTGAAAAACAAATGACTAAACCCTAATCTTTCCCAAAGGATGTGTGAATGCTACCTTTGGGTTTTTCCAGCAACGTCTGTCCCAGAAATGGACGTGAACTGTGAATGTTGAATCTGTTGTCACTGAAATGGGATGGACAGTGTGCTTAAGGATTTTCACCACAGAACTGAGATCTGTATTTTAGAATCAGATTGGCCAGTGGGATGTGATTGATTTGGAAAGAGGTGATCTCTTGGTGATGAAGACAAAACCCTTAGCCTGAAACCATTAGCAACTAGTACAGTGTCAAGTGAGTAGGTGGCTTTGAGGCGGCACAAACGCTGTTTAAAGGGTGTGTAAGTGGCAATTTCCTGTTGTTCTCAGCTCAACTGACTTATTTCAGGAAGCTTCCTATGACCCAGAACCTGGTGAGGTAAAACTATTATCTTGTCTCATCTAAAATAGTGTTTTCTGTGGAACAGATGATCAATTTTTATGTCTTTCCAGCCCTGGAAATGTAATTCATTTTTTTCATCAATGGCATAAAATATGAAACACCCTTAGAATGAAGCACCTGACTTACATTCTTTCACTAACCGCTTTTCAGTATCTTGAACACAGACTCAGATACCTTATAACCTGTAATTTAATAGATATTCTTTTTCCTGTAGTTGTAAAGAAAGAAAATCTCATCTGATAGAGTAAGACAGCCAAGTGGAAACTTGTAGAGAGAACACAAACAGTCTTATTCCAATTACATTTTGAAAACTATAGGTACAATGGTGACAGTTATATGGGATATTTCAGTACACTCAAAGCGAGTAAGCTAAGTATAATATGGAGATAAATAGGAAATAATGGTGTAGAAATACTGTCAATGGACATGAGTCTGAGCAAACTCTGGGAGATGGTGAAGGACAGGGAAGCCTGGCGTGTTGCAGTTCACGGAGACACAAAGAGTCAGACACAACTTAGTGACTGAACAGCAAGAAGAAATACTGTAAACAGAAGTTGGAATTTAAAACTGGTTTCTAAGAGTCAACATACTTCAAAATCTAAGGAAAGAATATTAAATGTCCCTGTAGCTAGTTACTAAAAAAATAATAGGTTTATGTTACTCACGTACATATTTCTCTGATCATGCCAAAAATGCCTTGAGTAGAGATAAATAGACTCTTAAAAAAAATAGACTCTAGACTTACTAGAGACACATACTGTTCCTTCTTGTGTGTTTCATCTCAAATATATCAAGGCTATTTCTATCTGATGACTTATACTTCTAATGCTTATTCAAGCCACTCTTCTTTATCTAAGTGCTAATTAAGATTGTTCAGATTTTTAGATATCCCTGTGAATAACCTCCTGGAGGAGGAAATGGCAACCCACTCCAGTATTCTTGCCTGGAGAATCCCATGGACAGAGGAGCCTGACTGGCTACAGTATGGGACCACAGAGTCAGACACGACTGAAGCAACTTAGCACATGAATAATAAAAATAACATACATTTCTTCAAGTGGATGCAAAGGCAAAGTTATCAATCAACAAGGACGTCTGTGCCCCGTAGTGGACAGTGGTCCCTTGGCTCCAGCTGGTGGTTAAAATGAAGGATCGATGGACTTGCATTAGTGGTTCACCCAAGATTTCAGACATGACTGAGCGACTTCACTTTCACTTTTCACTTTCATGCATTAGAGAAGGCAATGGCAACCCAGTCCAGTGTTCTTGCCTGGAGAATCACAGGGATGGGGGAGCCTGGTGGGCTGCCATCTATGGAGTCACACAGAGTCGGACACGACTGAAGCAACTTAGCAGCAGCAGCAGCAAGATTTCAGAAAGCACAGAAATACTTGTCTTTGTGTGAAATTTCTTGATTTTTTCAACTGTTGGAAGGCAAATCAAGGAAATGGAGTTTCCTTCAGTCTAGATAAATCCCTTGTTTTGTTCAATAAAATGCCAAGGTTCAGAAAAATAATTGCAAGGACTGCCCTTTGTTTCATGGGTATTTAGAGTCGGAGCCCACATCTGAATGGAACCTCCAGATTCTCATGTTGAGCTTTTTCACACTTGATTATGAAGTTCAGGGAGGTGGTTTAGAAGTTTAGAAGCTAGAAGGCTTTCAGGTTATATTATTCAAGGAGCTAAAGTGCACTATGGTGCTGTCTAGTTGCTAAGTTGTGTCCGACTCTTTAGCAGCCCCATGGACTGTAACCCGCCAGGCTCCTCTGTCCATGGGATTCTCCAGGCAAGAATACTAGAATAGGTAGCCACTTCCTTCTCCAGGGGATCTTCCCCACCCAGGGATCAAACAGGAGTCTCCTGCATTGGCAGGCAGATTCTTTACCACAGAGTCACCAGGGAAGCCCCCAGAAAGTAAACTGTATTTCTTTTTTAAAATACCTCAAGTACTTAAATTTTCCTGAATCTGAAACTGTCTCATTTATTTTCACCAAATCAGTGAATAATGAGTACTATATATTGAAAATTATTTTCATGCTTAGCAATTTAAAAATTACTTAGAACATTAACAGGAAGCAAAGTATTTAAAAGTCCAAACACTGGGAATGGGAATTTGCATTCTTCTTAATAATGATCTTTTTAAAAATAAAAGCAAACTCATTGTTTAAAATTACAGAATTGTTCAGGATAAATATATTATAATTTGAAAAAATCAAGAACTATGTTTCTCCTTTTGTAATAATTTTCTTACCTTAATAATCCCTGTTCCAAAAAACTATTAATTCAAAAAATACCCAGCATTATACTATCTGATGATCATTCAGGATGTTGTGTGTGTGTATTTAAAATATCTTAATACCTGTAGGTGTCCATTTAATCTCTTACACCCAAGAACTGTCTACATTATTCAGTTTTGCTTATAAAGAGGTTTTTATGTGCCATTATGTTCAGATAATTCAACTGATAACTTTTTACACTTTGATCATAATAATCTCTTGAGTTGTGATTATGATTTTGCTACTTAACCGCACAGGACTGTAGCTATTTTTTTTTCAACAACAGTAGAATTAGAGTTTAAGGTGGAGAAAAGCAGGGAGAGAAAGAAGGTGGTTTCTAGCATTTGAAAGTTTTTAGTGTGCTGCTGCTGCTGCTAAGTCGCTTCAGTCGTGTCCGACTCTGTGTGACCCCAAAGACGGCAGCGCACCAGGCTCCCGCATCCCTGGGACTCTCCAGGCAAGAACACTGGAGTGGGTTGCCATCTCCTTCTCCAATGCATGAAAGTGAAAAAATAAAGTGAAGTCGCTCAGTCGTGTCCGACTCCTAGCGACCCCATGGACTGCCATGCCCCTCCATCCATGGGATTTTCCAGGCGAGAGTACTGGAGTGGGTTACAGTACAGTGGGCTACAGAAGTAGACACGTCAGTCATCTCTGTCCACAGTACAGTAACACAAGTGAGTGGAGATTCACTTAGAAACTGGACGAAGTGATGTTTTCTTGGAGTAAGAACTGTTTGTCCAGAAAGGTGACCAACTTTTCTGTAAGGTATTTAACCTTCCAGTGAGGAAGATTCTAAAACCCATGCTGGAGATCTTTCAGAATCACATGAGTAGATAACTGTATTTTTGTGAATAGTTTAATGGTTCAGTCTTGCTTACAATAAGGCGGTAAGGCTAGATAACTTATAGTGATGAGATGGTTTTTGTATTTTTAACATGATCAAAAATATGTTAACTGAAAATAATACAGTGGCAAATTCTATATAAAAACTTGCTAAACTTCAGCAGTTATCTGAGAAGTTCAAAATAAGATGGCATATTTCACCCAAATTATTATAAAAACATTTAATTTGATAAAAATATTTCGGTATAAGTATAGAAAAATGCATGAGCTTTCCATTGCTGGCAGCAGTGTAAATTTAACGAGCCATTTTGGGGGATGGCAATTCAGCTGTGTTTCAGTTTTTAAATTTATGATAAAACAATTTTGTTTCTCAATATCTGATCTAGAATACAAGATGGTTGTCACTGCATTTCTCTTAATAGCAAGTCATGTTAACACCCTAAGTGTCTTATCAGCAGGGAAAAATTCAATAGCTTACAGCAGCTATTTTATAGAATCCTCTGCAGCCACTAAAAATGTCAGTAATCCATATTTCCTTAACTAGAAAGAACTCAGAGACAGTGATCTTTTGTGTCAAACCACCTGCATGATTTCCAGCATCGTTGTTGGTAGATGAGTTAGCTTAATCTGAAACATCTGAATGTTTCACAATGTCATATATTATAAAAATGAATATGAATTTTAACATAATCAGCAGAACAGAAATTAAGAAGGGGCTAAGCACTATTGAGACTTCCCTGGTGGCTCAGATGGTAAAGAATCTGCCTGCAGTTTAGAAGACCTGGGGTTTGTTTCCCGGGTCGGGAAGAACCCCTGGAGAAGGAAATGGCAACTCACTCCAGAATTCTTGCTGGGAGAATTCCATGGACAGAGAGGCCTGGCAGGCCACAGCCACAGGGCAGAAAAAGAGTCTGAGCGGCTAACACTTTCACTAAGAACTATTATTCTAGTACTTTCCAATCTAATAGAAATACGGAATATTTATTAAGGACTATTAAAGAGCTACAGTTGGAAAAATATATTTATCTGGTCCAATATTTTATACAGCACAAGAACACTCATTAACTCTTTCTGTTGTTAATTTCGTTTGTATTTATTCAACACCATCTGAGTCCCAGCCACTATGGGTACAAAGGTGACCGTGATGATTGATGTGATCAGGAAGCTTATGGGGCGGGGCAGGGTGGGAGGGAGACAAGGAAAGGAGGGAGGAAGGATCTTACAACCTATTAAGAACAATCCCAGGGAAAATGAATAATGCTCTCACTGTTGTGCGTACAGAGTTCTGTTAGGAGTACATGGATTCTAGAACCTTCCTTGTGGCTCCTAACTCTGTTTTATAATATCTAAGTCTTTGACTTCCAAGTGGTTCATCTCCCAACAGTGTGACATGATCACCTGTCCCTGGAACTGACTCAGCCCTGCTATACAAGGTCTCTGTGGATAGGTTTTTATTTGGCTCCTCGTTTTTTCAGAGGGAAGTTTCCTCTTTGCCTCCCAACTCCAACAATTAAATTTAAGACTAATCTTTCTCAGAACCGCCCCCTGCAAGAATAAAGCAACCTAGACCCAACCACCACTCAACTTATTCTCTTCTCTTTTCTTTCCCCCCTTGATTTCTTCTATGTTTTCTTATAATTGAAACTTTACTGGAGAAACACCAAGGTAGCTTTGTGCTTACTGTGTTCTCCAAGACTGGTCCTTCTCAGGGTATTCACAGGTAGACTAGGAAGGAAATGGCATTTGGTCAAATGATCAAGGAAGATAACATGAAGCTGAATCATTTATTTTACAACAGAGATTTTCAGAGCCTTTAATAGTTGTATCATGAATCCCCATAAAAATCCTAGTTAATGTCACCTCCCTTTTTTAAAATTGAAGTATAGTTGATTTACAGTGTTGTATTAATTCCTGCTGTACAGCAAAGTGATTCAATTATATATATATATATTCTTTTTCACCTTTTCCATTCTGGCTTATCACAGGATATTGAATAGAGTTCACTGTGCTGTTCGGTAGGACCTTGTTGTTTATCCATTCTCTATATAGTAGTTTGCAGCTATTAACCCCAGACTCCGAATCCATCCCTCTCCCAACCTCCTCCCTCTTGGCAGCCACGAGTGTGTTCCCTATGCATTTGAGTCTTCTGCTTTGTAGATAAGTTCATTTGTCTCATGTCCCTTTTGTGTGTGGTTAGTACAGTATGGAAAATTCTGAAGACACAGTGTGGGAAATCCCTTTCAAATGTCAGTCCAAAAATGTCAGTAACTTCCTTCCATACGAACCAATTTTTCCTTTAGTTACCTTAGGAACTGCTATCACTTATGCTCCATAATCAGTATGTTTCTATTATTATTATTCTATTAGTTATAGAGTATATTATAATCAATTCTATATATAATGTAATCTATATTGTATAAAAATCATAATATAGCGTATCAAAGCTGGGAAAACGGGGGAAAGAAATCATTTTGCTTCACACTCATCATGTCACCTTCAAGTCTGTTCTCATGCATGTTTCTTCATGGCTGCAGTCACCACATGTGGTTTCAAATACGAAAAGAATTTACTGTTATTTTCTAAGTTGCTCTTTATAGTTACCATTTTAGTTGAAGAACCATTTTCCGTCAACAACTTACTAACTTCCTTATTGCTATTGAGTTCCTTGTAATCATCCCCTACAATGAAACCACAAAGAACAGCTTAACATTTATTATATTTTTCATTATTTTCAATCAGATTTTTCAAAGACTCATCCACCTTTGAAACTCACTGCTGTAAAGCTCTTTTATGTCCCTTATTGAAGATCACTCTTTAAACTACCTAGCAGCCCGTAGGGTTTTTACAAATAGTTATTTGACAAACACTGTTGATGATTTCCTATCAACTAACTTTAAAGTGGCCACATGAACTACCTACAAACAAGAAAGACAGTTTTGGGAGCAGACAGACCAAAACATTGTGTACCTACTGGATACACTTACAGAGGATTTTCCTAAGTAGGTCATCATTTTATTTTTGTTGATGGCACAGGCGTCATTGCTTTCGGTAGTTTGGTAGAAATATATTTGTAAATGCAGCATATGTTTTATTCTATTGTCTGAAAGCAAATTTTATGCTAAAGATCAACTAGCTGAAATTCAGCTTTATTTTTATTTAACTGGAGGACTTTGCTTAACAAATAATTCGGGTTTTTGAACAAATAATTTCTTGACTTTCTTCACCAATGAGAGATAATAACTCAGGAAGTCCTATATTACAAACATTATAACACCAGACTTATTCATACCAAATTTCTGTGAATTTTTAATCATTTAGATGAGTGATTCACTTAATAATTATTCATGGAACACCTTTTATTGGCCAGGCACTGTCCTAGCACTAGAATAGAGTTAAAAATAAAACATACAAAAACCTTTGTCTTCATGGAGTTGTCATTCTAGTGGCTAAAGGAAATAAAAGTAAAATAAGGTAGATTGTATACATATAAATTTAGAATGTGACAAATGCTGTAGACAAAAAACGAATCTGGGAAAAGTGAAAATAATGCCAGAGAACAGAGGGACTATTGCAAATTTAAATAGAGCCATCAGGGACCTTACTGAAAAGTTGACAATTGTGAACAAACCCCGAAGGAGATGAGAGAGTAAGGTAGATGTGAATCTAAGGGTAGAATGTGACAGGCAAGGGAAAGGCACATAGGAAAGATCTAGTATAACTGGGATTTACTGTGTGTACAAGAAAAAGCCCTGAAATTTGGAATTAGCAAACCCAGATTATAGGGTGAGCTCCTGTAATATCTGCTGCCGCTGCTGCTACATCACTTCAGTCGTGTCCGACTCTGTGCGACCCCATAGATGGCAGCCCACCAGGCTCCTCTGTCCATGGGATTCTCCAGGCAAGAATACTGGAGTGGGTTGCCATTTCCTCCTCCAATGTATGAAAGTGAAAAGTCAAAGTGAAGTTGCTCAGTCGTGTCTGACTCTTAGCGACCCCATGGACTGCAGCCTACCAGGCTTCTCCGTCCACGGGCTTTTCCAGGAGATGGGGTGCCATTGTCTTCTCCGCTGTAATATCTATGTGACCATTAATTAGCAAGTCACTCAGCATTTGTGAGGTTCAAGTATAAAATATGGGGATGGGCTTGGGGAATGAAATCATTTCTGAGTTTTTTCCCTACTCTAAAATTCTGTCGCTATTTGCTCATGAATAACTAGTCATTCAGAGGAGATTAGAGGGCCTTTATCAGCACATCAAATTCACAAGGCTGGGAAACACAAGATGCATTTAAGGAAGCTCATCACAAATGCCTCCAGTGAAAGGATTCAGCGCTTCAAGGTTAAACCTCAATAATCTAGAAATCATGATTACTCCAAATACCTCATTCCCTGAAACAGATCAGTATGCTCATACAGGAGTGATGAGGATAAAGCGATGAAAGGGAAACAGACTTCACCTGCTGTTAGACTCACGAAAGCTCCTCTTTAGTTTGATGTGACATATCGTCTCAGCCCATGGTGTGGTGTGGTGTGCTGTCCAAGGTCTGCTGCCAATTGAAGTGTACAAGCCAATTAGGACACTGGTCTCCCATGGAACATATCCAGGCAGTGCCATTCTCAACATTTTATGGGTCATCACATGCTTTTATTTTTCTTTAAAACTACACTTTGTGTAGAGCCACAGAAATGGGCCTTGCCTGGTGGCTCAGATGATAAAGAATCTGCCTGCAATGCAGGAGAACTGGGTTCAATCCCTAGGTTGGGAAGATTCCCTGGAGAAGGAAATGGCTACCCACTCTAGTATTCTTGCCTGGAGAATTCCACGGACAGAGGAGCCTGGTGGGCTACAGTCCATGGGATTGCAAAGAGTCAGATGTGACTGAGCAACTTAACACACGCACACTAAAAGTAATGGATAGCTAGGTAATGGATACCACACAGAGAGATGGTCCCTGTAGATTAACATGCTTTGGGTGACCTTTGGTGATTAAAAATTCATGTGCCTGAGACCCGCCTTTGCACTAACAGCACCTCATCAGGGAAAGGACAAGGGGAATTTTTAGAATGTTCCCATCAGCGTCACATTTATTTCTAGATTTTTCTATTTGGGTCGATGTTACAGCTGTTTCTAGGAAAGAAGCACACTTGATTCTTCTCCAGCTTGGAATGCTTTTTTTTTTTTCTTTCTTATTGAAGTAGATGAGACTGAAACTGATTGGCTTACCGAGGGCCGCTTAGGGAGGACATTGCCAGCATGCACTATTTAAGCAAAACCATCATGAAGGCCCCACAAAGAATGGTTTTAAATTTCAGCTCTTAGTGAAGTAAGTCAGATTCAAGGTCACTTATTCCTCAAGCTCTGCCCAGAGCTGTTGAGCTGGAGAGTCTTGACTCGAGTCGCCATAGACAGAGGTATGTTTGATCTTCTCTTTTGCTACAGCTCTATTCGAAATTGATCTCAAATAAATGAACATTTTGTATAGCAAGTGGTTCTGTATGAACAAGAATTATAGAACTTGCCTCCTGCTATGGAGACAGGAGGGAATGTGAGAGAATGAATGCTTTTTTGAATACTTACTGTGCTCCAGATTCTGTACTATAGTAAAACATGCCATTTCATTTAAGCTTAGTACAGTAGATTGTTATTCCTATTTTTTAAAACAGGGAAACTGAGATTCAAGCAACTCTAACAGTCATTACATAGTAAACCAAAATCGCCATACTTTTACCCCCAAAAAGCATGACGACTCCCATTAGCCAGCCACTGATGGATTGTGCAGGTCCAGGGTTCACCTGACGTCGAATCTCAGAGATTGGGGTTCCAGGAAGCAGGTGTTGTCTGTTCCCGGGGGCACAGCCAAGGCAGCGGCTGATTCATGCATTATCACTGGGGCTGAACCTGCACCCCTGGAATTTATTATCTTAGCAACAACGGTTACTTCTTAACTTTGGAAAGGACCATAACTCTCACTCTGACTCAGAGGACCTGATCCCAACCGATGCATTTATTTTGTGAGATATTCCGGGACTAAGACCAGGGAACAGGTTTTTGCATCTCCTTTCTGGTAGGTTTGTCTGAGGAGTTTCTCTTGCAGCCCAGAGTCATTGTGGGAGTAAAGACTCAGAAATAGGGACTTGGGTGCTACTAAACAGAAGTGTGCTGTGCGTTCTCCATCACTCAGTCATGTCCAACTCTTTGCGACTGTGGATTGTATAGCCCACCAGGCTTCTCTGTCCATAGAATTTCCCAGGCGAGAATACCAGAGTGGGTTTTCATTCCTTATTCTAAGTGGGGATCTTCCCAACCCAGGGATCGAAACTCGTCTCTTGCATCCCCTGCATTGGCAGGCAGATTCTTTACCATTGCGCCGCCAGCAGATAACTGTCTAGCTGATGAAGTGTTCAGATGACCTTCTGGTGATTCTTCTAGTTTCCAAAACCAGAGATGACTGTGTAGAATCAGAGCCCTGCCTTCTAGAAGGTGGTGTAGACTCAGCAGTTTCTATTCTCTCAGCTGTACTGTTCTGGTGCCTTTTTACATCCTCTGGTAACACCCAACCCCCATGTATTTATGATCCAGTATATTTGGAGGTTTTGGTATTTTACCCTGAAAAATGCAAAAAGCATTCTAAACTAGAGAAGAAAACTTTGGCCTCATTATCTTCTGGAGGCAACACTTTTTACTCCTTTTTCTTCTGGCTGTGTGATGATGTGTGAGACCAGGTATCTCACAATGCAAGAGTGAGGGACATTTGTGTGACTCTGTTCACCCAAAAACCACTAACACCTGGAATGGTTTACAATGGCTTCGAAGCCTTTTCCTAGCACTTAAACTGAATTGCCCAACTATTGTGTAATGCATGTTTGATGGAGGCAGGGGGTGGTGGCGGTGCAGAGATCAAGGGGAATCAACTTATGAACCACCTTTGTCTTTTATAAATGGAAGCACCGCTATAGCCACAAGAACCTGACAGCACGTGTTTACATGATGTTGCTGATGCTAAAAGTCTGGGAAGAAGTGCTATTTTTTGACCTTGAGGTGCTATTCTGACCTTTAGACTCATCTCCCACCGTGAGGAAGCAAATTCAGATTCACTCATCTTGGGGTAACTGTGTTGGGCTGTTTTCAAGGTAAGACCACTTGTCTCATAGCAAGAGATTATTTCAAAGCCAAGTAACTGTTTCTGTAACTACTTCTGATAGATCTGCCTGGCAATGTAAAATTTGAGGAATTCCTTGAGGGTCATGGAAAGAATCCAAGGAATGTCCTGTGTCTATGGTTAGATTAACAATTTTTGTTTGTTTGTTTACATTTGTTATCACAGCAAATAGGACTCAGGTACGAAACATTAATCTTAGAAAGTAAAGAGCTACTAAGAAAACTTTTCATTTGATATTTGTGGTCTACTGAAAACGGCAGCATCACAGCCCAAAAGTAAGGGGAAAGGGGTCGTTGGAATCAAGGAAACCAAGTCTTGGGTCAGTCGTGTGATCAGGGGCCGTTGGGTTTCCCTAATGCCCTGAAGGACTGTCACCACATTAGTAGAATGGTTATGACAATGATACCTCCTTGAGTTGTCACAGGTATCAGATGCAACATGTGCAGGAAATGCTCAGGCATATGGAGGGTGCATTGCCTGACCTTGGACGGGGTCAGTGCCATGTCCCTGCGCATACTCCAGGCTCAGGGTCCTTTATAATTATTGTGCATTCTCCAGTCATCTCATTTCCTCCTCCATCCCCAGAATGCAACTTGTGCTTGCCACTTGGTCAGTGCTCAAGAGGCACTTACAGAAGGCAGGTGGGCAGGCAGGTGGGTTTGTGCTCTTATCCTGATTGCCCAGCATCCCGATCTTTCTGCCTCCACCTGGTCCCTTCACACCACCTGGTTTCTGCTTCACCTCTGGATTATTGTCTCAGAGGTTGGCCATCTGGCTCTCGGACACAACAGCTGAGATCAAGCCCCACACTCTTCTAGGTCAAGTTCATGGGGAACTGTCATGGCTTTCAACAAACTTAACAGCCATATATGACATGTAATCTCTGTTATATTTCCCCTTCCAGTGAGTGTATTTGCATTCTTGTATTTTCTTTGGACTCAATTTTATTCCAATACTGTTATTAATATTTTAAAAAATATCTCTTATCACCTAACTGAAAAGATGCTTTGTAGGAGTCAAAAGTTTATTTTTTTCCCAAGATAATCTGCTTATCTAAGGTTCATATTTTTGTGTCTTTATTTTAGTTAATTTACAATGTGGTGTTAGTTTCAAGCATTCACCAAAGTGACTCATTTATAGCTATATGTATTATTTTTCAAATTCTTTTCCATTATAGGTTATTACAAAATATTTAGTATAGTTCCCTGTGCTATACAGTAGGTGCTTGTTGTTTATTTTATGTATAGTAGTGTTCATATGGTCATCTAAAACTCATTTATCCCCCCTCCCACTATCCCCTTTGGTAACCATAAGTTTGTTTTCTTTATTATTATTGTATGTAATGTTTGTAATACATGTTTGTAATACATGTAATAAGTATGTAATGTGTTTTCTTATTATATGTAAATCTATTTCTGTTTTGTAAATAAGGTCATTTATATCATTTTTTAGATTCCAAATACAAGTGATATCACATGGCATTCATCTTCCTCTGACTTCCTTCAATCAGTATGATCATCTCTAGGTCCATCCACGCTGCTGCAAATGGCACGATGTCATTCTTTTTATGGCTGAGTAACATTCCACTGTATATATGGACCGCATCGCCTTCATCCATTCCTCTGTTAATGGACATTTCAGTTGCTTCCGTGTCTTCCCTTTTGCAGACAGTGCTGCCATGAACACTGGGGTGCATGTATCTTTTTGAATTAGAGTTTTCTCTGGATATTCGCCCAATAGTAGGATTGCAGGATCATATGGGAACTCCATTTTTAGTTTTTTAAGGAACCTCCATACTGTTCACCATAGTGGCTGCATTGAAGTCCATATATTTTTTTTAATATTAAACTTTTGGAGTTGAGAAAAACAAAATTAAGAACATGTGAAAAAAAACTATAAAAGCACCAGCTCTATGTAACAGCTTTTGTGGGAGCTGGGCTTCACTTAACGGGGTTTGGAGGGCTAGTCATTCTCTCCTGGAAGAGCAAAGGCATTACAAACATGTGGCGGTCACCGCAGGTGAGGGTGGGGACTACATCTAATTCATTGGAGGGTTCCCCCCAACTGGTGACTCAGACAGTAAAGACTCTGCCTGCAGTGCAGGAGACCTGGGTTCAATCCCTGGGTTGGGAAGATCCCCTGGAGGAGGGCATGGCAACCCACTCCAGTATTCTTGCCTGGAGAAACCCACGGACAGAGGAGCCTGGCAGGCTATAGTCCATGGGGTCACAAAGAGTCAGACATGACTGAGCAACTAAGGACACACCCCAGCAGGGGACCTGGCTTGTAACAGATACCCAAGTCTATAGAATGAATGAATTCCTGTTTTAAAAGCCATAGGCAAAACCTTAGGGCAAATAAGGAAACAAGTGGTAGGTTTTTCTATTAAGTAAACAGGAATAGCTGTATCAGTTGGACTCCGTCCTGAAAATGCAATTGAGGCTCATCATGACATTCACTGCAAACAGAGACCAGTGCTAGTGGGTTTGTGCCCGGATTTATATTAGGGGCCAAGTTTTCAGAATAGGGATTCAGATTATTTTTCTTCCTTTAGACTAAACTTGGATTAAAAGCATGGCTTACCCAAGCACTGAGTTCATTTATGGCTGCAAGAAAGGGATGGTTCTACTTTAACACTTTATCATTCTCTCTCTTGAAAGTGAAGGTTAGTGACAACAGTAGAAAAGGAAAAACATCTACAAAATCATTATGAAGTCATTAATTATGAAGTCATTATTGACTTAATTATGACAATTATTGACTTAATTATGAAGTCACTATTGACTATTATCTTTTATTCATGGCTTTAAAAAATGTATACCTTAGTAGTGCCTGTCAGTAAATGAAAGGTTAAATTTTTCATTATTGTTTTTGAATTATTCTGATTTTTTTTCGGTGCTGATGCATACGTCAGATATGTATCTGGGCAAAATTTAGCAGTTCTTCCCTCTAACATAGCTCAAGAAATATTTCTGTACCTCTGCTTCATCATTTTATCGATAACCCTATTTAGGGATATTTTAACAGGAAACCATGAGAGGTCTAATCTTGATATAAAGGGTATATAATTTGCTATTGGTAGAATTTTAATCTTCAAGGGATACTCACATGTACATGTGGCAAGTGTGCATATGTGTTCCCTGTTGCAGATTCCATACACAGGCATAGGCTTAATCTTAGCATATTGGTTAATTCTGCAAGATAGAGATATTTAATAACTCTTACTGTTCGAGCAAAAAATCCTGAAAAAGATGCAATAATCCCTTAAACTAAGCTGATATAAACTAATTTGTTTTGTTGTTCAGTTGCTCAGTCATGTCCAACTCCTTGTGACCCCATGGACTGCAGCACGCCGGACTTCCCTGTCCTTCACTATCTCGCAGGGTTTTCGCAAACTCATGTCCATTGAGTCAGTGATGCCATCCAGCCATCTTGTCCTGTCATCCCCTTCTCATCCTCCCTTCAATCTTTCCCAGCATCCTGATCTTTTCTAATGAGTCAGCTCTTCACATCAGGTGGCCAAAGTATTGGAGCTTCAGCATCAGTCCTTCCAGTGAATATTCAGAGTTGGTTTCCTTTAGGATTGACTGGTTTGGTCTCCTTGTTGTCCAAGGGACTCTCAAGAGTCTTCTCCAACACCGTAGTTCAAAAGCATCAATTCTTCAGTGCTCAGCCTTTTTTAAGGTACAACTCTAACATCCATATGACTACTGGAGAAACCATAGCTTTGACTGTATGGATCTTTGTTGGCAAAGTAATGTCTCTGTTTTTTAATATGCTGTCTAGGTGGGTCATAAGTTTTCTTCCAGAGAGCAAGCTGTCTTTTAATTTCATGGCTGCAGTCACCATCAGCAGTGATTTTGGAGCCCAAGAAGATAAAATCTCACTGTTTCCATTGTTTCCCCATCTATTTGCCATGAAGTGATGGGACTGGATGCCATGATCTTAATTTTTTGAATGTTGAGTTTTTAAGCCACCTTTTTCACACTCCTCTGTCATCCTTCATAAAGAGGCTCTTTATTTCCTCTTCACTTTCTGCCATAAGGGTGGTGTCATCTGCATATCTGAGGTTACTGATACTTCTCTCCCAGCAAACTAATTCTTAGGATGGCCAAAGAGTTACATTTGTATTATGTAGACAAACTATTCTTCCCCACATACATTGAACTGAAGAGTCAAACAAGCTATTCTGGAAAATACATATTTATCTGATAAAAACTAAAAGCATTTTAAGAAAAGACTGGCTCTTTGGCATAAAAAATCAATTATCTTAAATATACTTAATATTTAAGTGGTCGTTTTTAAAATACTTGAGTCAGTTTCCTTGCTATATCAGGATTCTTTCAGTGTTACTAGAGATGGCAGATCATTTGGGATCTGTACAAAAATGATTTCATCTTAACAGGAACAAATCAGTGAGTCACAGTAAAAGCTTTATAGTTAACACATTGAATTTATGCTTTTTTGTTACGGTATCATGATAGTTTAAAGCTGTTTGATAATTTATCTTTAAAAGTCTTTAATCAGATAAATCTTGGACAGCAGAAATGCTTATGGGCTAAGAAAGCCTAGTTTGAAGACAATTGAGAGAAGAAGGTGGAGCTTCTTTGAAAACACCATAGAAGTCAAGGAATTAAAGTGATTCATTGCAAGCATCTAATTTATATATCTTTTTTTAATGCGGATGTTGAGTAAAGGACATCATCTAATGCAGAATGCAGAATGTCGGGAAAGTGTCTTTGTGATTAAATTGCTGGCTGCAAGGTGAGTGGGTCTAAACACTCAGAGGAAAAGGTGCTAGACCATTAGACTGAGCAGCATAGATTGTGCTCAGAAATGACCTTCACAAAAAGCTTTAGATGATGGTTACGTTAGTTGAAAGGGCTCCAAGCAGGAAGAGTTGTTAATTCTGAAAGGAGTCAATCAGTGATGCTTTTCATTTCTCTCTGCTGCTTCCCACAAAACTAATTATTTCTTTTCTAAAGATATGATTTTTTAAAAAATCATATTCTTATGTAGTGGAATAATGTTGTTTTACAGTGAAAGGGGGGTGCCTTTACTTGTTAAGACTTGATTCCCTAAATCAGAGCCCCTTTTGGGACTTTTCTTTCTACCTTCTCCCCAGGCTTAATAAAGGCAGAATCTGAATAATTTAATGATTCAATCAAATGACAAAGTACAAAGTGGATATCTGAGCTGGAGCTCCTCCTGGTTCTGAGTGAATTGTGTATTTTTCTTGTAGCCTCTTTTACATCCCTTCTGATGAAGTTTAAAACCAATGCTTATTATTCTTCCCTCATAATATCTGCCCATTCAATAAGTATTTATGAAATGTCCTCTAACGCAAAGTATGAGTCAATTATCTCTTAAATACACTGTTGTTTTTTTTTTTTTTTTTAACTTCCAGTTGCGGTGGATGCTGTAATTTGCCATCCAGTTAACTCTTAAGGACCAAAGTATTTATTGCACCCCTGCTGGGAGTGTTGGCAGCTGATGGCTCTCAACCGCATCCTTTCTGGGCATTCCTTTGGTTAAATGGAGCTGCCTCACTCAAGGTTGTGCTTCCCCACACCCAGGGCAGCCCACATCCAAGGACCATTGATTGCTCTGTCTAATGGCCCATCTCAGGGTCTGTCTTCAGGGCACCCAAGCTAACCCATAAACCCTAGAACATCCCGTCTCCACCATTCTTCACACTTCCCTCTATTGTTTCCATCATCTCTGTTCATAGTCAGAGCAGCACTGTAATTTTGGTACCAAACTTAGTGCGTGCTAAGTTGCTTCAGTCATGTCCGACTCTTTGCGACCCCATGGACTGTAGCCTGACAGGCTCCTCTGTCCATGGGATTCTCCAGGCAAGAATACTGGAGTGGGCTGCCATCCGTCCCCTCCTCCAGGGGATCTTCCTGACCCAGGGGTTGAACCTCGTCTCTTTAAGTCTCTTGCATGGGCAGGCAGGTTCTTTACCCCTAGCCCCACCTTGGAAGCTCAGATGGCTATTGCTTATCAGATGCTAACCATCAAAACAAGATATTCTGAGATTTTCCCTCTAAACTTTGCAATATAACTGGTGTCAAGTGAGGGATGCTAAGTGTCCAGATTATGCTTAAAAGGAGTGATAAGACTGGTGCTTGGTGTTAGTCTGTTTTTAAAAGCCAGCTGAATCATTAACTCATCTGAGGAATGTTCTCAGTTGACTCCTGTTGACCTAATTTCTTGTGTTGCACATTATGCCTCAAGTAGACTTCATAGATTGTTCTGCCCATCAGGAGAGCAAACAGTACGAACTAGTGAAATTAGGTCCCATTTATCGATTTTTGTTTTAATTTCTATTGCTCTAGGAGACAAATCCAAAAGATATTACTGCTTTTAATGCCAAATAATGTTCTTCCTATGTTTTCCTCTAGGAGCTTTATATTACCCGTTCTTACATTTAGGCCTTTAGTCCATTTTGAGTTTATATTTGTGTATGGTGTTAGGAAGTGTTCTAATTTTATCCTTGTATATATAACTGTCCAGTTTCCCCAGCATGACTTATTGAAGAGTCAGTCTTATCTTCTTCATTATATATTCTTACCTCATTTGTGATAGATTAACTGACCATAGGTGACTGGATTTCTTTCTAGGCTTTCTATCCTGTTCCATTGAGCTATATTTCTGTTTTTGTTCTGGCAGTTCTATACGGTCTTGATGACTATAGCATGGTAGTAGAGTCTGAAGTCAGGAAGCCTGATTCCTCCATTTTTCTTTCTCAAGCCTTTGACTATTTTGGTCTTTTGTGAAACTTACATGATATACTAAATCAAGTATACTTCAATAAAAATTTTTAAATTATAGTTAAGTATAGATACTACATTATTACATTATAAAATAAAAATTTGTGGGATCAGGCCTCAGCCTTTGCACCTTTTCCTTAAATTCAGGCCACAGCAGGAGAGAGCAGGGGCCTCATCACAGAAGAGGCGTCGTGTTAGCAGGGCCCCTGTTCACTGGATTCACCACCTGTTACCCTGGGGTTCCTGAGCCAGCTCAGTGTTTTCTGCACATACTTGAGGAACATGAACAAGACGAACACCTTTTCTGTGGTGGGAAGACTTTCTCTGTTTTCTGTTAGAGTCATTATTTTCATCCCTGAGCTTCAAGGAAAACAGAGTATCAAGTCCTACACTGTTCCTGTTGTCTTTCTCGCTGGTCAGTTCTCTTTATCATATTTATGAAGCACCAAATCCATCCAAGAGGACCCTGACTTGCACACTTGGGACACATCAGGGAACAGAACAGACACTGTCCCTACCCCGAGTTCCTGTCATTGTCCACTTTCTTTATCCCACCACCCGCGAGGGGCAGGGAGGGAGGAGCTAGGGAAGGAAGCAGCAATTTTATGGAACACATCTGCAGAGTTTCTGCACACACAGACTTTCTTTTAATTATTCTGTTCTATTCTCAGATCACGTGGCTTACTTATTTGCTTAGCTTATATGGTTTCTTTTTAAATACATTTTATCGAAGTATAATAATTTGCAATGTGTTAATTTTGCAATGTGCTGTACAAATGTAACTCAGTTATAAATATATGTTCTTTCTCATGTTCATGTTCTTTTCCATTATGGTTTGTCACAGGATATTAAGTATGATTCCCTGTGCTGTCCAGCAGGACCTTGTTGTTTATCCATTTTATATGTAGTAGGTTGCATCTGCTCATCTCACACCGTCAGCCTTTCCCTCCCCGACCCTCGCTCCACCTTGGCAACTACAATCTGCTGTCTGTGCCTGTGAGTCTGTTTCTGACTCAAAGACCAGTTCACTTGTGTCACATTGTAGATTCCACACGAGTGACATCCTGTGCTATCTGTCTTTCTCTGACTTAGTGTGAAGATCCCTAGGTTCATCCATGTTGCTGCAAAGGGCATTATTTTGTTCACTTTTGTGGCTGAATTCTGTTCCATTGTATATACGCAAGATATATGGGCACTTTTGACTACTGAAATGTGATTTTTGGTGCACATAAGACTGAATGTTATCACCTTCCTCTGCGTCACTTGTAAATATTGCTGGAGGAATGAGGGGCTGGTGAAGGGAGGGAGTATTTATTTAGTATACTATGGGCTTCCCAGGTGGGACTAGTGGTAAGGATGCACCTGCCAATGCAGGAGATGAAACAGATGCAGGTTCAACCCCCTGGGTCGGGAAGACCCCCTGGAGGAGGAGATGGCAACCCGCGCCAGTGTTCTTGCCTGGACAACCCATGGACAGAGGAGCCTGGCGGGCTACAGTCCATGGGGTCACAAAGAGTTAGATACAACTGAGATAATGTCTGTTCTATTATGTACTTTATGTAAGATATGGCATCTAATCCTCACTGAGTTTGAGTTGGATGCTATCTTTATCCCTATTTTATGTAAAGAAACCTGAACCTTAGAGACAGGCTATATAACCTTCTGGAGAAGACACAAATCATATCAGTCTGAGCCAGGACTGAACCCAGGTCCCCCTGCCTCTTCCCTGCTGTGCTGACTCTGCACATAGAAACAGCCCACTCTGGTCTCTCAGACTTAGCACTGGACCCAGAGCTGGAGAAACCATTTCCCAAGTCCAGTAAGCATTTTTTTTTTTTCACATTTCAAAACAAATGCACTTTAAAATGAATTTGAGTAATAGAGCCTCATGGGTGAGAGAGGACATGCTGCCAAAACGAGTGTGACATTGGAGGCATCCTTCATGATGGTGGCCAGAGAACTATGTAAATCTGTTGAGAGTATGTATTTCAGCTTTAGGATAGAAGAGTATGTTTTAAAGAGTCTTGAAGCCATACTCTTCAGTCCTAAAATTGTAAATTTAATGAATTGTCTGAGGCCAAATGAGGGGAGTTTGTGTCTCATGGAAGACTTAAAGTACTGACATGTGAAATATTGTTTGTTTCTATATATCCTGCTTTGTTTGGAGTGGCGATGTAAGGATACTTACCACTGGATCAATAAATAAAAATTAGTGTCAATGTAGGCTAAATGTAAGATCCTGAATATTTACAGTAAAGCTGACATTCTTAACAACTTACTGACTGGAGACCTAATAATACATCTTTTGTTACTAGAGTGTTTCAGTATTCACTTACATAACAAATCACTGGCCATAGGCATTCGTTTCTGCAAAAATCCCCTGGTCAGTAATGTGTTAAAAGCTAAATCAAAAGAGAACACTGTATATTAGCTTGTAGAGAATCTGTCCACCTTAATCACCAGAACAAAGATGTCAGAAACACAGCCCAGCACCTGGGTGGCACTGTCCTTCCCCACACACAGTGGGAACCAGGTCATACAGCTCTTTTGTACAAAGGCAAGATGGGGTTCATGTTCATTCAAAACAGTGCTCTTGGCTGGCGCTACCGATGGCTTAGAATTGGCAAAAATGGGAGCCTCTTGTCATCATGGACTGGATTCCCTGGGGTCAATATGTGTTTTAGAGAGTACTCAAGCCCCCGATGCTACACACCATTTGATGTGTATTTCTCTAAGTATGTTTTTCTAGGCAGAAACTTCAGAGCTTTCAGTCCATGAAAGGGTCACAGTCAGGAATGCATTGATCTCATGTCCTTTAAACCCTCTTCAATGTTTCTGTCAAGGGCTTTCAATAAAAGGTGAGCAGCGCACAGTTCAAAGGCCTACTTCTCCGGCAAGGGCCAGCATTCCATGCTGCTGATTAAAGCAGGGCCACATGCTCTGATGATCAAAGCCAGCTTAGGTCAGCGAACTGAGGGCCTTACCGGGCTGGCTCGGACACCGGCCTGGCAGGGAAAGGCAAGGGAGAACCTCTGCAGAGCCCATCAGATGATGCTTCTTGAGGGTCTTCTCTGTGCCAGAAAATGAGGACCCAGTGTTGAATTGGGTCCTGTCCAGATTAGTCTTATTCTCATGAGCACATAGTAATTACTTACTATTTTTGTTATGGTGGCTCCGACCATAAAGAATCTGCAATGCAGGGGACCCAGGTTCTATCCCTGGGTAGGGAAGATCCCCTGGAGAATTCCATGGACAGAGGAGCCTGGCAGGCTACAGTCCATGCGGTCGCAAAAGAGTTGGATATGATTGAACGAGTTGGATACGACTGAGTGACTAACATTTTTCTTTTTGCTATTTGCTGTCAAGGACAGAAGGGTGGGAATTGTCCATAAAATGAGTATCTCCGAGAATAAACCTGTCCCCAGAATTGTCACCATACATAGACAAGTATACAGTATTTATTTTCAGAGTCTTTTGTAGATCTAAAATTATCAGGAATAAAGAAATATGTGTTGTTTTATTAACATCTAAATTCATCTTGCTGGTTCAGGACTATAGAAATGTATTGTTTGTAACTTTGGCCATTAAATAGTTTTTTATGGTGTTTAATTCAGAGACTAGGTTACTCAGGCAATAGCTATGACAAGATATGTTCAATTTATGTTTCAATATTTAATGTTCACCAGTAAGTAAAGCCATGGAAATTGAGCACTTCTTAAGGAATTTAGTATTTAACTTTACAGTGATTAGAAGCGTCCTATAGAAGCGGAATGGAAATATGCAGTGGCTTCTGTTTCTCCATGAAGTTGGGGAAGCTGCCCAGGAGAAGGAGCAACATCAGAGGTTTGAGGAGAACATGCTAGAAATAAACACTGTCATTTGTTTCGCTAAAAGCAAATCTGTCAGCTACCTGACTTAATGCTTCAGTTTTAAAATGAACAGATAACCAAAATGTACTATGCATTTGAAAAGCAGTATATAACATTTGAATTTAGGGTCAGATTATCTCGATTTGGGTCCAGTGAACTCAGTAGGATATGATGTTGGGCAAGTAACACTCTGCCAGTTTCCTCGTTTGCATGATTGGGAAATAACAGGAGCCACTTTGACAAGTGTTGTAAATATGACTGCTACAGGTAAAGGCTTACCTCTATGTCAGTAGTACCTGATGCACAGAAAGCAAGTGTTAGCAATAATTGGTGAGAGGCAACAGCACCAGAGACAAGCTAAAATGAAGGACCTTCCAAATAAAGGATTCTGATGGTAAAAGAATGTGAATAAAGCACTTTTTCAAATTGAATAAAAACAACTTTTAGAAATTAGAATTCTAAATTACTAAAACAGAATATGGGGAAGGCAATTGCACCCCACCCCAGTACTTTTGCCTGGAAAATTCCATGGACAGAGGAGCCTGGTAGGCTCCAGTCCATGGGGTCACTAAGAGTCGGACACGACTGAGCGACTTCACTTTCACTTTTCACTTTCATGCATTGGAGAAGGAAATGGCAACCCACTCCAGTGGTTCTTGCCTGGAGAATCCCAGGGACGGGGGAGCCTGATGGGCTGCCGTCTATGGGGTCGCACAGAGTCGGACATGACTGAAGCGACTTAGCAGCAAAACAGAATATTGAGAAGCTATTGCAATCATGAAATTGGAGCAGTTTTTTACCAAGATGCATGCTAA
Source organism: Tragelaphus eurycerus (assembly GCA_935064755.1). Classification (NCBI taxonomy): domain Eukaryota; kingdom Metazoa; phylum Chordata; class Mammalia; order Artiodactyla; family Bovidae; genus Tragelaphus; species Tragelaphus eurycerus. The sequence goes on from CAKXYN010000023.1 coordinate 25,886,694, forward strand.
GTCACATTAGTTGTGTCCGACTCTCTGAGACTCTAAGGTCTGTAGCTCACCAGGCCCCTCTGTCCATGGGGATTCTCCAGGCAAGAATACTAGAGTGGGTTTCCATTTCCTCCTCCAGGGGATCTTTCTGACCCAGGGATCAAACTCATGTATCCTGCACTGGCACATGGGTTCTTTACCACTAGTGCTACCTGGGAAGACTACTTAAGAAGATAGTCAAAGACAACTTAGAGAATGAAAAGTAAAAGGACACAATTATAAAACATAGACGACCAGGAGCTCCACAGCAGACTGTTCAATAAAATTGGCTTTCTCTTCTTTCTGTGCCACAGCCAGACTGCATCTCCACCCTCCCTTGCAGTTTGGTGTGGTCGAAAGCAGGAGTTATGCCCCTGAGACGTGATGTGTGGCTCCCAAGCCCAGTCCTCTGTGCACGGTGACCAGGGTCTTGCTGGTCTTTGGCCATGGCAGAGGGGAGACGGGCACGTGGGCACAGTGGCCTTGGAGGCTGCAGATCTACTGAAGTGTTGGTTTTCTGTAGACAGTATAATCAGCAGATGTGTATTTCCAAAACTCTACTCCTTTGGCAGGTGGAGGAGATCTAAGGGGCTGGTGGGATGGACCGAGGGTAAAGGCTGACACTTAAGGAACTGCCCAGTTGAAAGGGATAAGCCTGATGGAGTCAGGGAGAGAGGGGAGAGACCAGTGTAATAATGGCAGGTACCAGCAGCAGTTTGTGCGGGTGTGACAATGAGGTGCCAGGATAGGAATCCGGGGTCGACATAGATGTCACAGCTCTGGGGGTGCTGTGTCTCATCACCTCATTAGCAACCTCTCCACCATCACCTTCTACAGTCTATTTCAAACTATTTTCAAGCTGTTTCCTGTCTGAAATATATGACCTGCCCAGCCTGGACAATCTAGAAAGTTCCTGAACTGCCTTTTCCCCTGCATTGCCTCTTCTCTGAATGCTTTGCTCACCTCCAGATGAGCCCAGCTGCTTATCCTTTGCCCCATCTCTCTCGATGTCCTCTTCTCTCTTGTAGCACATGTGAAATGTGGTCATTGTGCTCACTGAGCATCTTTATCCTCCCAACGTTCTCCATCTAGTGGTAAAGATTTTTTCATCTTTATGATGAGCAGAGAACCTAAGATGTAAGAGGTGATCAGTAGCTATTTGGACTATAATAAGAATAAGGAGACTGGAAAGGTATGAACCTTGAACTACACCAGCTCCACTTCCATTCTTAGACAGTCTACACAATTGTATGATTCCGGTTCTTTTAGTTACTTCAAAGTTAGCAGTTTTCTTATAATGAAACTCGGCTGAGCAGCATGTAAACACACTTGCACTGAGGGAAGAGAAGAAAAATTACTCTTTCCTTTCTAACAGCCAGTTTTCTAGAATTGTACATACATAGCATACTCAAACGTATCATTCACACACTGAAATGGTTAATGCTGAGACCCTGATGCTGGGAAAGATTGAGGGCAAGAAGGGAAGGGGACGACAGAGGACAAGATGGTTGGATGGCATTACCAACTCAGTGGACATGAGTTTGAGCAAAGTCCGAGAGATGGTGAAGGACAGGGAAGCCTGGTATACTGCAGTCCATGGGGTCGCAAAGAGTCAGACACGACTGAGCGATTGAGTAACAACAACATTTAACTCTTAGGACACACATAGCTTTCTGTGAGTTGTTTACCTGATATATTCTCTTTCTCAGAGTATCAGAACCTCAGTTTTATTTGAAATAGAAGTGTGAGTGGCTGAAAGACCACATTTCCCAGCCTGCAGTGGACCAATAGTGGTCATGTAAATCAGTTCTGGCTAATGAGATGGTAGTATGGACTACTGCTCGTAGTAGTGACTCGTCATAAAGAACTGACTCACCTGCAAGATTTAGCCCTTTAGACTCCCTCCTTCTGACCCTGTTCCTGATGGCTGGCACCCTAGCAGATGTCTTGGAACAAGAAAGTGAAAGTGAAGTCGCTCAATCGTGTCCGACTCTTTGCGACCCCATAGACGGTAGCCTACCAGGCTCCTCCGTCCATGGGATTTTCCAGGCAAGAGTACTGGAGTGGGGTGCCACTTCCTTCTCCAGAGAATCTTCCCGACCCAGGGATCGAACCTGGGTCCTCCCGCATTGTAGGCAGACGCTTTACCATCTGAGCCACCAGGGAAGCAAGAGGTGACCTTAAATTTGGAGAGTAGTTCTAGAAAGGAAGAGCATTAAGATAGTAAGTATCTGGGGCTGGACTACCAAAGAACCAAATACAAACACAGGATGGGTTTTCCACTATAGACAAGCAAACCTAATATCATCTAGCAGGATTTAACTTTTGGTAAGTAACAGAAGTGCCCTAACGATTCTTAAATTTACTATGATTTCCATGTAGCTGTGTGTATGCTCAGGAGGTTACAAATTTTTTTCTCAGTAGAAAAATTAGAGAAATAAAATGTGATGCTGCAGTGTGTCCTGTAATGTCCAGAAGGGCCTGCAGGTAGAGCTTGTTATGGAAAACAGCACAGTCCTACTTTTGTTGAGTCCACAACACAGGGTACTAACTACTATCACAGCTCCGTGTTGATTACAAATACACTCAAATTCTAGGGTGTGGGGCAGATCATTTTTTGCCTTTTCTATATCTTTAGTCTTTGAGACAGTCAGATACAGCAGCCCCAAATCCTTTTGCCCCCTGGTATGCTTCTCTGCTTTTTCCCCTGCCCTGTTCTTTCCCCATAACCCAGCCCATCCCACTGCTACCTCTTGTGACCTGGTGAAGGGACTCATTCATCCAATGGTTCCTGTTCCTGGAAGAATGGGGATGGATAGTGTCTTTCTCCACCCGCCTTGCTGTTTTGAGATATATTTAACAGGTTGAAGGTGTACTGCATCATGATTTGATACATGTGTATATTGTAAAATGATAAGGATTAGTTAACACATACATCACCTCGTATAGTTACTGTGTGGGTGGTTAGAACATTTGATTTACTCTTTTGACCACTGTCAGTATATAATACAGTATTATTACCTCTCGTCACCATGCTGTACATTCCATCCCCAGAACTTACTCATTTTATAAGTAAAAGTTTGTTCTCTTTGACTAACATCTCCCAGTTTCCCACCATTCCATCTCTGTTTCTATGAGTTCAACTTTTCTTGTTTAAGATTCTACACAAAGAGAAAGAAAAGTGTTATATAGTATTGGACACTCAGTTATGTCCAATACTACATAATCTCACTTATTTCACTTAGCATAATGTTCTCAAGGTCCATCCATGTGGTTACAAAAGGTAGAGTTTCCTTTTTTATGGCTGAATGACAGTCCATTATGTATATACATTTATACCACATTGTCTTTATCCATCTGTTTACAGACACTTAGGTTGTCTCTGTCTTGGCTACTGTAAATAATGCTGCAGTGTACATGGGGGGTGCAGAGTGCTTCATGAGATGATTTCATTTCCTTCAGATGTATACCCAGAAGTGGGGTTGCTAGATCAGGTAGTTCTACTTTTAATTATTCAAGGGACCACTGTACTGTTTTCCTAATGGCTGAGCCAATTTACTTTCCCACCGAGAGAGACAGTCATTCTTTAGACACACTTATACCATAACTTCCATGTGTTATTATGCTAAGTTAACATTTTCTATTTGCAAAAGAGACTTTCCTGGTGGCTCAGTGGTAAAGAATCTGCCTGCAGTGCGGGATATGTGGGTTCCATCCCTGGGTCAGGAAGATCCCCTGGAGAAGGAACTGGCAACCCACTCCAGTATTCTTGCCAGGAGAATCCCATGGGCAGAGGAGCCTGGCGGGCTACAGCCTGTAGGGTCACAGAAGAGCCAGATACAACTTGGTGATTAAACAACATCACTTTCACCAGAGTAAGGAGAGGAATGGGAAGAGCGAACCCCATCCTGCATGAGCACGTGATTGTCTCTTCTACTCTAACCCCAGACTTGTGTCTGGTACTCTTTATTTCTACAATTTTGTCATTAATTTGTCAAATGAGTGAATATGTAATGACTAGGCAAAGGAAATGGCAACCCACTCCAGTGTTCTTGCCTGGAGAATCCCAGGGACGGGGGAGTCTGCTGGGCTGCCATCTGTGGGGTCACACAGAGTCGGACACGACTGACGTGACTTAGCAGCAGCAGGCAAATATTTGGTGCTGACATGGTGGATGTCCCAGCATCAGCTGAAACACACACATAATGATGGCTTGCAATGAATGTTTGGTTAATAATGGTCACAGAGGATTACTAATGCCAGACAGTAAAGGAAAACCCTAGTCAACTGTATCTACTCATTCAGGGAAAGGAGCAGAAGTCAGGAGGAGTTTGGAGCAAAAGTCAAAAGAAAATTGGTGGCTATCACTCCCTTCCTATCCCAAGCCTCCATCAGTATTTGTTCTTCTGCCTTTGAATAACCATGTTTCCCTTTCACACACTGGTTCAAAAGTCAGAAAAGTTAAATATAACCCCCCAAAGCAGTACACTGAGCCCTTGTGCTACTTGAATAAAAAGCTATGGTAATTGTGTAGAAATAGAGATCATTATTTCTCCCTATAATTGGTTTTGGTTTGTCTGCATTTCCCGTGAGAATAAAACACCTTCTGCATTGTTCTGTGGAATTTTGAAAATCATTTTTCATGCCCAGCATTTTCTTTTTTGGACAGAGGTGATAAGTCTTCAGAAGCTATTTCTATCCAACAGCTGTAACTGTTCTTGAAAAGTTTGACTGTTAAAAAACTTGTAGCGTGATGAAAAGCTCTCCATCTTTCTGCATAGACTCTTTGCAAATACCTTCTAATGATAGGGCTCTAGTTCATAATAAGAAAACATATAATCATATAAATTTCACTGATAAAAGTAAATAGTAAAATTTAGAATGATGATGTAAATGTGATGGGTTCAATTCATAAGTCTAATATGAAGGTTAAAAGGCAGAAATGGTAAGTACTCAATTGCTCAGTTGTGTCCGACTCCTTATGACCCTATGGACTATAGCCCACGAGGCTCCTCTGTCCATGGGATTCTCTAGGCAAGAACACTGGAGTATGTAGCTATTTCCTTCTCCAGGACTTCTTCCCAACCCAGGGATCAAACCTGGGTCTCTTGCATTGCCGGCAGATTGTTCACCATCTGAACCACCAGGGAGAGTCAGAAGAGATAAAACGAACTGTAATTACAATAGTTTATGGATACACAAGATTTTTTAAATGTATATGGTGACATCAAAAACACAAAAACATGGGGGAGGAGCAAAGCAAAAACATAAGTTGTCAACCACTTAAAATAGACTGTTAGTTGTTTTATGTAAGCCTTGTGGTAAACACTAAGCAAAAATCTAGAGTAGATACACAAACTGTAAAGGCATCTATGCATACCACTACAGATAATCACCAAATCATAAAACAAAAGAGCAAAACAAGGAACAAAGGGATTACAGAAAACCAGAGAAGTTTTAATGGCAATAAGTAAATAGCTATCAATAATTACTTTAAATGGACTAAATGCTCCAATCAAGAGGCAAAGTGGCTGAGTGGATTAAAAAATGAGACAGCGGAAGAGACACGGATGTATAGAGCAGTCTTTTGGACTCTGTGGGAGAGGGAGAGGGTGGGATGATTTGGGAGAATGGCATTGAATTATGTATAATATCATGTATGAAACAGGTTGCCAGTCCAGGTTCAATGTACAATACTGGATGCTTGGGGCTGGTGCACTGGGACGACCCAGAGGGATGGTATGGGGAGGGAGGAGGGTTCAGGATGGGGACCACATGTATACCTGTGGCAGATTCATTTTGATATATGGCAAAACCGATACAATATTGTAAAGTTAAATAAAATACAATTTTAAAAAAAGAAAAGAAAAAAAAAGATACATCTATATGCTGTCTAAGACTCAATTCAGATGTAAGAGCACATTCAGAGCACACATGAAGAGATGGAAAAACATAATCCATGCAAATGAAAACCAGAAGAAAACTGGAGTAGCTGTCCTTTAATCAGACAAAATTGACTCTTAAGACTAAGACTGTACAAAGAAACAAAGTCATTGAAAAGGGGTCAGTCTACCAAGAGCATATAACACTAGTAAATATCTATGCACCCAAAATAGGAATGCCTAATTATATAAAGCAAATATTAATGGACATAAAAGGAGAAACAGACAGCAATATGCAGGAGACCCAGGTTCAATCCCTGGGTTGGGAAGATTCCCCTGGAAAAGGAAATGGCAATCCACTCCAGTGTTCTGGCCTAGAGAATTCCATGGACTGTATGGTCCATGGGGTCACAAAGAGTCAGACACAACTGAGCGACTTTCACTTCATGATCAGAGTAGGGATGTTAATCGATGGACAGATCATCCAAACGGAATCAGTAAGGAAATAAGAGCCTTAAATGAAATTAGTTAAGGCTGGTGTTAAGAACATCCCATCTTAAAAAAGCAACAGAAAACAGTCTTCTCAAGTGCACACGGAACAGTCATTCTTAAGGACAGAGCATGTATGAGGCCACAGAACAAATCTTAGTTTGTTTTCTAAGCCTGTGAGTCTGTTTCATAAATAAGTTCACTTGTATCATTTTATTAGATTCCATATGTAAGTGATACCACATGATGTTTGTCTGGGTCTGACTTATTTTTCTCAGTATAATAATCTCCAGGTCCATCCATGTTACTGCAAATGGCGTTATTTCATTCTTTCTAATGAGTACTATTTCCTTGTATGTATGAACCTGTTACCTTTATCCATTCATCTACTGATGTACTTTTAGGGTTAGCTGTTCAGTTACTCTATAGTCACTGATGGTTACCAAAGAGGAAAAGTGAAGGGAGGTAAATCAAGTAACCAACAAGGACCTACCTCATAGCACAGGGAACTCTACTCAATATTTTCTAATACTCTAAATGAGAAAAGAATTTGAAAAAGCATAGATGCATGTATAACTGAATAACTTTGCTGTACACCTAAAACTAATACAACATTGCTAATAAACTATGTAAAATAAAAATTTTAAAGAAAAATAAATAAAAGAAACCGCTGAAGACTTAACACCTGAAGTATGAAGACTTAAATACTGGGGCGTGAGCGGGATGGACGCTGGGTCATGCATTTGGCCCTCTATTTTTCCAGGTTCGATAGTTGGGTCTATGAAAGAAACTAACAACACAGACTAATGGGGGAAAAGTATATAAATGCACTAATTTTTAATTTACATCCGTGGGGGGTGTCACAGCAAAAAAAAAAAAAAAAGGTGAATACCCAAAAGAGATTTGAGAAAGAAATGCCTGAGGGCAAGGTTAATGCACAGGCAGACATCACCACTGTCTACTTATCCAGGCTCAGACACTAACATTTTCACTGTAAAAATGTGCCCCGGTACTCCCACCTTGATCTCTGTGTGATTCTATGCAGCGCTGAAAATAGTGACAGCTGAAAATCTTTCACAAACTGGTGGTTATATACTGTGTAACCAAAATTAATAAATCAGAAACACCTTCATTTTAGTGACTCACTTTTTTCTTTTCTGACTTATATGGCTTTCCTTTTCATCGGCATTTTCACAGTATGCATCAGTGAATATCCTGGTAATCTAATTGACGTATAGTTCAGAACACAGAACGCTAACACTGGCCAAGGTTAGGATTGGAGAACGTTCACGTTACCTTCTGTGAGGAACAGGCTAAGAAGGCTCGAAGGGAAATAGGGGTTAATAAGGTGGAAGAGCAAGCCCTCGTAGCTTTTTAGTATTAGCCTACCTGCTCAATCCATCATACTCAGGAAACAAGACAGAAAGATTAAAAATATATATATATATATATATATATATTAATACCGTAAAGAGCAAAACAGAGTTTCAATTACCTCAAGTCCTAAGTTCTTTCTTTAATGGTGGAAGAAACAGCATCTGAAATAGAAAATGTAAGCAAAAATAGAAAGCTGCTTCTCTTTCTGAAGTCAACGTGACAAGTCTTGCTTGGAAAACAGGTCTATGTACTTGAACTACATATAAGAGTTATCTAAGCTTTAGTGCAGTGGCAGTATCGTAGCCAATGAGGTTTATCCGAGGCGCGATTATTGCTAATTGAAAGAGTTATCTAATTATGATAGAACCTTAAGCTGCTGCTGCTACTGCTGCTAAGTCACTTCAGTCGTGTCCGACTCTGTGCGACCCCATAGACGGAAGCTCACCAGGCTCCCCTGTCCCTGGGATTCTCCAGGCAAGAACACTGGAGTGGGTTGCCATTTCCTTCTCCAAGAACCTTAAGCTAATCCCCTAGAATTTCTGTGGTTTCCTCAGAATTCGCCTTGAATATTTGATGCTATTAAACTCTTCAATCATTCACGAGGACTCCAGTCAGGCGGTCAGTTATTTGAACTTCACTTTCAGACCCCATGGACTGTAGCCCACCAGACTCCTCTGTCCATGGGATTCTCCAGGCAAGAATACTGGAGTGTATAACCATTCCCTTCTTCAGGGGAATCTTCCCAACCCAGAGATCAAATCCAAGTCTCCTGCTTTTGGCAGACAGATTCTTTAACGTCTGAGCCGCCAGGGAAGCCTATCACACACATATATTAGTAAGATCCTACTTCATTTAAGTTCCGTATCAAGATACTAACAGAACTGCCTCAGAACAAAGAAACACAAACCTTTCTAAATACAAAAAGATATGCAAAAGCGACAGAACAAGCAAATGCTATATAGACCAGGCGAGCAGTCTTTTGTGTCCCTGACCCCTGACAATGGCAAACCGCTGTTTTGTAAAATATAAAATCACATGCTTGGACTTTATGGCAGATTGCCTAAGCATTTCTAAATGTTTTCTTTCACTTTCAGTACACATATCATGGCTTAGTTCGTGGACCAGCACAGGTATAAACCACACAGAGAAGGAATAGTAATGTAAAGCAGTAAGATTCAATCAGTTCAATTGCTCTGTCGGGTTTAACTCTTTGCGACCCCATGGGCTGCAGCATGCCAGGCTTCCCTGTCCATCACCAACTCCTGGAGCTTACTCAAACTCATGACCATTGAGTCGGTGATGCCATCCAACCATCTCATCCTGCGTCGTCCCCTTCGCCTCCCACCTTCAATCATTCCCAGCATCAGGGTCTTTTCCAATGAGTCAGTTCTTCACATCAGGTATTGAAGTTTCAGCTTCAGCATCAGTCCTTCCAGTGAATATTCAGGACTGATCTCCTTTAGGATGAACTGATTGGATCTCCTTGCAGTCCAAGGGACTGTCAAAGAGTCTTCTCCAACACCACAGTTCAAAAGCATCAGTTCTTCAGCACTCAGCTTTCTTTATAGTCCAACTCTCACATCCATACATGACCACTGGAAAAACCAAAGCTTTCACTAGACAGACTTTTGTTGGCAAAGTAATGTCTCTGCTTTTGAATATGCTATCTAGGTTAGTCATAAGTTCCCTTCCAAGGAGCAACCGTCTTTTAATTTCATGGCTGCAGTCACCATTTGTAGTGATTTTGGAGCCCCAAAAAATAAAGTCAGCCACTCTTTCCCCATCTATTTGCCATGAAGTGATGAGACCGATGCCATGATCTTCGTTTTCTGAATGTTGAGCTTTAAGCCAACTTTTTCCCTCTCCTCTTTGACTTTCATCAAGAGGCTCTTTAGTTCCTCTTCACTTTCTGCCACAAGGGTGGTGTCATCTGCATATCTGAGGTTACTGATATTTCTCCCTGCAATCTTTACTCCAGCTTGTGCTTCATCCAGTCCAGCAGTAAGATTAGGGGTATATAGAAATATACATAAAATGAATGACAAACGGATTCTGTTTATTAAGCAAGGAAACCATTAAACTCATGCCCTGATGCCACAGAGCCCTGTGTAAGCAAAGTAAAACCTCAGCCTGTAAATGCTTCCAACGTTACAAAGTTGATACCTAAGTAGAACCCATCCCAAAGAGCCAACTGGGGCTTTAAGCTATAGCCAATCGGTAACATCCTTATTTTTTTTATTTGTGTCCACCTTTTCTCTGTAACTTTCTCCCCAAGCTTCTATTAGTGGAGCTCCTAGCAGCTTCCAGTTTGGCACTATTTTTTTGAATCAATTTTTGCTCACATAAAAATCTTAGATTTTTTAAATATGTCTCAGTTTATTTTTTAATAGGGCAAACATTTAGATCCTATTAATAAATGTAAAATGGCTCTAATTCATGAATTTTTTTAGAAAGGATTTTCAGTTACTTAAAACAGAATTCAACAGTCCATGTTACTATATTGATATATTAATATATATATTTTATATATGTATACTTTACCCACTTGGAATAGTATATGTAATTTTTTCAGACAGAAAATCTGAAAATTATGCTAACACTTACATAATAAGGAGAAAGAGGATAAAATATATATATAACATATGAACATGTAAAATTAATACACATAAGCAAATATTAGCATTAATGAAAGGATAAATCAGAGCATTTAAAAATAAAATAGTAACCAAAAGGTAGAGGAAGGAGATAATACATGGGGATAAGAATAGAAACTATATTTGTTTTATAAATTTGACTTTAGAGTCTTATAAAAATGTATATAAGTATAAAACAATTAAATTTAATATAAAGCAATCTCTACATCAAAATGTGACAATTGCACTTTTTGTCCAGCAGGTGGCATAACAGCACCAGGCAGACTCTTCTAGTGTCTGAAACAAATGACTTTTTCATTTGAAGGTTGTCCTAAGTGGAAGGTTACCTACCATAAGGACAAAAACAACTGCAAAGGAGCATCAACTCGTTTTCTCATTTTCTTGATAATTTTTTATTATTTATTCTGATGCCATGTGTATGTATTATGGTATCATTGAAAATATGAATATTTGACGTAAGGAAAAGACACAGCAAAAAAATTCTGTACTGCTGAATTTGAATAAGTAGTATTTTATGATATAAATTATTTTATTAAACTAAATGATCCTTAGCTTTGTCCTCTGGAAAGACTTAGAAACAAGGGCTAAATCCTGCATACTGAGATCATAGTCTCCACATACCATTTTCTAAACAGCTGATTACAGCTCTGTGGCAGGAAATGTACAAGATAATCCCAGAATAGCAAAGGCAGCTTTGATGATATTAAATTTAAAAGGCTCCCAGCAGCTGGTGATGAGAAAACTTGAACAGTAGTAAAGCCAATAACTGCAATAAGTTGAAACATATCAAGGGTGTTAAAGTTCATGTATTCCTAATGATACCATGAAAATAAAATTCTATGGACCATCCTTGAAAATGTGGAGAAACCAAAGTAATTACAAACTAGCCAAGAAAGGGGAGAGATCAGGGAAGATGGGGATGAATGGGGTGGAAGTTACGGGTTAGCAGATGCACACTGTTAAATATAGGGTGGATAAACAACAAGGTCCTGGGGTACAGCACAGGGAATTATACTCAATAACCTGTGACAAACCACAATAGAAAAGAATATGAAAAATGTGTATATGTATGTGTTCATATTACTGAATCATTTTCTGTACAGAAATGAACAACATTGTAAATTACTTCAGTTAAAAAAAAATAAAGGAGAAGATCATATATTCTGCTTTCTCTATTACAAACTATTCCAAGTAACCAAGTAGGTAATGAGATGTTTCTTTTTACAGAAATATGTCATCTAATAAGTGTTAGTTGCTTAGTCATGTCTGACTCTTTGCGACCCCATGACTATAGCCTGCCAGGCTCCTCTGTCCATGGACTTCTCCAGGCAAGAATACTGGAGTGGGTAGCCTTTCCCTTCTCCAGGGGATTGTCCCAAGCCAAGGATTGAACCCAGGTCTCCTGAATTGCAGGCAGATCCTTTACCGTCTGAGCCACCCAGGGAAGCCCCTCATCTAATAAATGAAGAGAGAATTTTAAAATTTCATTACCGCCATTCTACAACCTTTAATCAATCATCAGATTGAGACTGTGGTAGTCACTGACTGCCGATGTCACCCAAAAGCCGTGGGGCGTGTGCTTCCAGATGGAGGTATATGTCACCACCTGTGGGATATTTGTTGCCAGAACTTGAACCTTAATCTACTGACATCCCTACTCAATACTGACTCCATGGAGGTATTAAGCATTCTGAATGTGGCCAGGCCAAGTGGAACTGTGCTTTAAATGTAAAATACATACCTGAGGGTAAAAACTTAGTATGAAAAAAAGCATGTAAAATACCTTAATAATATTTAATACTGACTACATGCTGAAATAATATTTGTATATATTAGATATTAAAATGATATCCTTAAAATGAATTAAAACTAATTCTTTTCCTTTTAAAATGATATCCTTAAAATGAATTAAAACTAATTCTTTTCCTTTTATAATTCCTTTAAAAATTGTAAAATTTGAGGGTATCTATGGTAAAAAAAAATGTGTAAAAGGTCAAATAAAATTATGGTTAATATTATGTTTCTGTTTGGACAGCTCTGCTCCAGTTTTCACTACAACTTCCAGGCAATACCTGGGACAGAGGAACATGTTACATGGCACCAGAAAAATGGAAATAACAAAATCCAGGATTTTTGAATCACTGAATTCACTGCAATTCATATCTCTAATCCATTTTAACTAGTCAAGGTTAACAAAAATGTATATGCTTGATCATTGTAATTCATGTAGAGGTAATCATGAATATTGATATCTATGAAATCAAGATTTCTTAATTATATTCTCACTGTTGCTAATAAAAATAAATGTATAACAATTAAAAACTATCTTTGCATGGCCAAAAGTAATTTATTTTATTACCATTGGTCTGTGAACCACACTGTGCAAAACACTGGTATGTATCTGTTCCTCCTGAAAAACTTTTAAACAGAAAACCTTATTATCTCAGCTTTACAGCTATATACAGGCATAATTATTATCTCTATACTGTAAGAAATTACTATAAGAAATCCTTGGTTTAAAATTTACTATGTCCTTAAGATTCCAAATAGCATTATGAGAATGAACTTAATTTAAAATAATTTTGATTAAAATGTAACAAAGCCAAATTAGACATGTGAAATATTTTAATCCTGTCCATCCTCTCTTCCACTATTGTCCCCCAAATTAAACATCAAATGAATAAATTTACTATAAAAAAGGCAGGATAGGTAATAATTTATGTATTTTCATATTTCAATTTTAACATGACAATTTTTACATACTTGACATAATGCTGCTGCTGCTGCTGCTAAGTCGCTTCAGTCGTGTCTGACTCTGTGCGACCCCATAGACGGCGGCCCACCAGGCTTCCCCATCCCTGGGATTCTCCAGGCAAGAACACTGGAGTAGGTTGCCATTTCCTGCTCCAATGCATCAAAGTGAAAAGTGACAGTGAAGTCGCTCAGTCCTGTCCGACTCTTAGCGACCACATGGACTGCAGCCTACCAGGCTCCTCCGCCCATGGGATTTTCCAGGCAAGAGTACTGGAGTGGGGTGCCACTGCCTTCTCCGACTTGACATAATGCTGCTGCTGCTGCTAAGTCGCTTCAGTCGTGTCCGACTCTGTGCGACCCCATAGACGGCAGCCCACCAGGCTCCCCTGTCCCTGGGATTCTCCAGGCAAGAACACTGGAGTGGGTTGCCATTTCCTTCTCCAATGCATGAAAGCGAAAAGTGAAAGTGAAGCCGCTCAGTTGTGTCCGACTCTTAGTGACCCCATGGACTGGAGCCTACCAGGCTCCTCCGTCCATGGGATTTTCCAGGCAAAAGTACTGGGGTGGGGTGCCATTGCCTTGACATAATAGGTAACCCTAAAATTAGGTAATTTGTCTCAGTTTATTAAATCAGAAATTATTTAATGGTATCTAAACTTTTACTTCGATTGTTACTCATTTATGAAAAAAGTATGAATGTTTAGCATGCTTTAATCTTTGATCAGGATGCCTAACCAACTCGCTGCTAAGTCGCTTCAGTCGTGTCTGACTCTGCGCAACCCCATAGATGGCAGCCCTCTAGGCTCCTCTGTCCCTGGGATTCTCCAAGCAAGAATACTGGAGTGGGTTGCCATTTCCTTCTCCAATGCATGAAAGTGAAAAGTGAAAGTGAAGTCGCTCAGTCGTGTTCGACTCTTAGCAACCCCATGGACTGGAGCCCACCAGGCTCCTCCATCCATGGGACTTTCCAGGCAAGAGTACTGGGGTGGGGTGCCATATCTTAGATCAGATCAGTCGCCGTCGTGTCCGACTCTTGCGACCCCATGAACCGCAGCACGCCAGGCCTCCCTATCCATCACCAGCCTCGGAGGTCACTCAGACCACATTCATCGAGTCAGTGATGCCATCCAGCCATCTCATCCTCTGTCATCCCCTTCTCCTCCTGCCCCAATCCCTCCCAGCATAGAGTCTCTCAATGAGTCACCGATGAGGTGGCAACTGAGTGCGAGCATCATCCCAGAAACCCGACGACCGTGACCTGCAGTCGGGACCCAGGCCCCACACCGACGCATCACGCGCCGCCTCCCTCCAGCCCACCAAGACCACAGGAGATCATGCGACTGGACTGTGAAGTGATGTTCTGCTTGAATATGCTATCTAGGTGTCTACCCCTCCAAGGAGTGCGCTAGGGAGCCCGGGAGGAGCCAGAAAATAAGTCTGACCTTCACTGTTTCTCCATCTTCCATGTAGTGATGGGACCAGATGCCATGATCTCGTTGAATGTTGAGTTGCCCTCACTCTCCACTCACTCACAGAGGTGAGTTCCCTCACTTCTGCCATAGGGTGACATCTGATCTGAGGATTGATATCCCGAATCTGATTCCGCTGTGTTCCCCAGACCAGCATCATGATGACTCGCATAGAATAAACAGGGTGACAATACAGCCTGACGTACTCCTTCCTATTTGGAACCAGTCTGTGCCATGACAGCCGTGCCTGACCTGCAAAGACAAGAGGAGATCAGGTGGTCTGTATCCATCTCTAGATTTTCAAGTAGTGCACACAGTCAAAGGGTTTGGAGTAAAAGAGAAAAGATGTTTCGACCCTGCTTTCGATAATCCAGCGGATGTTGGCAATTTGATCTCTCGTTCCTCTGCCTTTCTAAATCCAGCTTGAACATCAGGAAGTCACGGTTCACATATTGCTGAAGCCTGGCTTGGAGAAATTTTTTTTTCCTTTACTCATGCTGCACCAAAGCGAGAGGCCACTAGGGGGCAGTGTGCAGCTAGGGCAAAGATCTCTCAGGGATTGGAAAGACCAGCTCAGCTCAGCGTACATACGACTAATGTGATAAACAGCAACAGAAGTGTGTGTTTGGTTCATCTTCCTTCTGTGAACTTATATGGACCATATGCAAATTGATGACTACTTCTTGGAAGAGACGCTTTACTGAAAGCCTGAACCCTTTAGCTTCATGACAGTCTTCTGGTGACATCCTCAATTCAGTTAAGATCAGTTGAATTCCAAGCAGCAAAAGCATAGTAAGTAATTAGCCTTAGCATTTCTCAGCCTTTTGGCTAAGTTTAAAAGTACCATATGTAAAATAGATAGCCAGTGGGAGTTTGATGTATGACGCAGGGAGCCCAAAGCCAGTGTTCTATGACAAGCTAGAGGGGTGGGGTCGGAAGGGAGGAGGAGGGGGGGCCCTCAAAAGGGAGGGGACATATGTATACCCAATGCCGATTCATGTTGCTGTACGACAAAAAACCATCACAATATTGTAATATAATTATCTAATTAAAACGCACAATAGTAATTACCCATTCTGCCTCTCACTACCTACAAAAAGCATAGGGTCAAAACTCAAAAATTGAAAACTATGGAAATCTTTTTATAGTTTCTAAAATTATATTTTTGTCTTTTTAGAGGGCATAAAGTTCTTGTGAGCAGTTACTTGACAGTATATTGTGCAGAGTACTGGACATAATCTGTAGATCCTTACTCTGTGATAATGAGATAGTCATTGACATGTCAGATGCAGAACAAGCAGACCGCTGAGTTCCAATGCCTTTTACTATGATACTGAAGCAAGGCCCTGTGGGTCTCCTGGGCACAAGGCCTTTCTGTGTCCCCCATTTCTTTGATTATGGGAAACAGCCTTCATTCAGCCTCCATGACCTTCCCTGAGTTCCAATGGGCAGACTCAAGCAATTGTTAATTAGGGAAGGGAGGTGATGCGAGACCAAGGAGAAACACAGTCAAGAGCAGCCTTGGGTAAGGTCCTGTTTCTCCATCTTCAGATACCCACAACAATATCTTTGAGCTATTCTGCAGATACTGAAACCCTTTCCAGGTCTGATAAGTTAACAATTAATGATGGTAGGCTGCCCACAATCATGTTGATGCCAGACTAGTTGGACCTGCAGGTGGATGATGCTGACTCCTATTTATCTCACCACCAACCCATCAAAAGAATGTCCATGAGCTGATCACGCCCACTTTGAACACTTACTGTAAAACTCCTCACTAACTCCTCCAGGGTGGGACACACAGTTTTGAGGGCACTAGCCTGCTGTTGGCCCCCTTTGCCTAGCAAAGCAATAAAACTGTTCTTTTCTTCTTCACCCAAACCTGTCTCCAAGGTTTGATTTGGCACCAGTGTACAGAGAAGCTGAGATTTTGGCATCAAACTTTCTAATATTCAAGTAACAAATCAGTTATTTTTCTTTTCCAATTAGGAGAGAAATAGCAACCCCCTCCAGTATTCTTGCCTGGTGAAGCCCATAAACAGAGAAGCCTGGTGGGGAGTCCACAGGATAACAAAGAGTCAGACACGACTTAGTGACTGAACAACAACTTTATAAGCTATACTTTGAATTATTTAATAAATTATTCTAGAGAGTTCATCTTAGTTTTGAACAATTCTGGAAGTTTCTTTTGGAATATATATAATTTCACAGTAGGTGGTTCAGGTGATTATAAAAGTGCATGATTAATATCATTAATCCTAGTTGATTTTGATTCATTTCTTCAGATCTTTTTTGGCCTTGAAATTGTGCCTAGAATTCCTGTAACCTATTTGTCCTGGGATTTTTTATAAACAATAAATGCTCGCCTCCATATGGTGGCCATCATCTGGCTTTTGGCAACCAGAAATTGCAGCTCGCCGGGGTTTCTTCAAATTGGAGGTATTTTTAGTCTCACCATATCAGTCAATATCCTGTTTCACAGAGACGTCCCTTCAAAGGGGGAGAATTTAAAGCAGCCGCTGTTTACAGGGAAGTGGACAGGATTAAGAGAAAGCAACCAGAGAGGTTGAATTACCCAGAAATCGACACAGTGGGAAGTGGTCCCACCCTAGGTGTGAATGGATGGAAGAGTAGAAGAAAGAGTATTTCCAGAGGCTGTGAGCACTGGAGCTGAGGAAGAGCTGCCATTCTAGAGGGACCACTCCTGAAGACAGCTGCTGGGAGGATCCACGCCAGACAGACCCACCATCTGTCTGTCCTCCCACCCAGTGCTCTCCACCAATGCCTCACTTGACCTTCTAGGGCTCCGCAGGGAAGGGGGACCACTCAGTGGACTGGCTCAGTACAGACTCACTGCTGAAGCTTGCCTGTATGGTCTCTCCCTTAGCTTTTTTTTTTAAGTGCCCTGTTGTTTTTTTTTTTTAATAAATATTTATTCATTTTTAATTGATTGATATTTGCTTTACAATATTGGTTTGACCTCCCTTAGCTTTTTACTTCACTCCCCACATTTTTGCAAACCAAAGCAGAAATGGTATTTTAAGGAAATGCTTCCTTACTCACCCTAGGCTTCTAGATGGAATCTGTATCCCCTACCGCATGTATCTTGTTCTTTGTGTGAGCCAAAAGGAAGCACTGCCTGTGCTGCTAAGTCGCTTCAGTCGTGTCCAACTCTGTGCGACCCCAGAGACGGCAGCCCGCCAGGCTCCCCCGTCCCTGGTATTCTCCAGGCAAGAACACTGGAGTGGGTTGCCATTTCCTTCTCCAATGCATGAAAGTGAAAAGGGAAAAGTGAAGTCGCTCAGTCATGTCCGACTCCCAGCGACCCCATGGACTGCAGCCTACCAGGCTCCTCCGTCCATGCGATTTTCCAGGCAAGAGTACTGGAGTGGGGTGCCATTGCCTTCTCCATGCTAGAAAAGCCTAGAACTGTTTCTTTTCAATATCTCAACATGACGGGCTTTTAAGTGGATTCAATGAAGTCTCTGCTCCCTGAGTTTGGAGAGCTCCGTGATCCACTGAGAAAGGACACTGGATTCATTCCTTCCTGTATGTTTAAGGAGTTGCCAGGAAAGTCCCAGCTCAACTCAGCATCCCCAGCCTGGACCACAGGAATCTCACCTACTTGTTTGGATAATCGACACCATTACCTTTCCTTATTATAATCTATTGGAAACTCCTGTAGGGAAAAAAATCCAAATTCGAAAACCATGTTGTCACTTTCATAAAATGTGACTCTCATTGTGTCCCCCGCACCCCCGGCTTGCCTCACCCCACCTCCCCTTCCTGATCTTTACTGAAAGGATGAAAGAAAAGGAAACCTTGATGATTTCATTTTAATTACACTATCATTAAATGACTGATGATTTTGTCACAGAAGCACAGGCAAAACTGAGAAAGCAACTGATTAAAGCCGATGACTTTCTTTCAAAGTGCATATTCTCAAATTGAATCAGTGAATAAGAATTTATTCTGTTATTTTTTTTCCTCCCCGAGAGTCCTCTGCATTATGCAGAGGAAGCCTGGTCTTGTTTTTTCCAAACCCTTTTTCTTTCTGCTTCTCCTGCACTATTCATTCCTATCTTATTCCCACTTACATCACTGCTACGCTGAATGGGTCTCAGGTGTGTGGGCTTTGCCCAAGCAAGCTTTGTCTTGTCATCTACTTGCTTCTGAGAATAAATCATTGGCAGAAAGGCAAACAAATGGAGTGGGTCTGTACATTTATGCCAGGGGTGAGCCTTTCCTACAGGCAACCCAATCACAAAACAGACTTGACAATCTTCTAATGGTTCTGAGCAGAATTAACAACTAGATTCTGCTACCTCCACTGGAGTGGATTTAATATTGCTGGATTCTCCTGTGATTCAATGGTGTGTACATTCTCTCACAACTTTTCCAAATAGATCTTAAGGGTCTTCCAGGGACCACTGTTAGCTAAATAATCTTGAGTGTTATTACAAAGATTTTAATTGTTTTTTAAATGTTGTACATTTACCAATGCCAGTATTTATAGTTCAGTTTATTTGTACAGGTTGTACAAGTTACAACAAGGCCTAACTAAAATAGGTAGCTTTTAGGTGAATTTGAGGGGGGAGGTGGTAAAGGAAGATAAAAAGCTAATAGATCTGTGTCTTTAAAAATATAGATCTTATGATTTCAGTTCAAAGGAACAAGTTGGGCTACCAGACTTCCCCAATTCACAAAAGAGCTGCTTGACTAGGGGTGTTCCAAACAAGACTTTTTTTTAATGCTTTAAATCATTAAAAGTAGAGGTAACAAATCTAAGAAGGTTAAACCAACTAGGCAGGAAGTCTTAATGAACATTTTTTAGGCATATAGAGAGAAATTGCAGAGTAAGAGGATTTTTCTGCATGCACTGTCTTATTAGGCTAGATTTATCCTGTTTTCTGTGGAACCATGTGATTGGATGACCCATCAGGGGGAGAGGAGCATTCTGTGATATAGAAGTCCAAGGTCAAGTTTCTCTCTGTCATTTTTAGAAATAATCACAAGTTCATTTTTCCATGGAAAATGGACATACTTCCATATAGAAAGTATGGACAAATACTTTCCATATAGAAAGACAGGACAAATACTGTGATTTATGTTCCATTAAATAGTCATTGTAGGGCTATTGTTGTTTAGTCCCTAAGTCGTGCCTGAAGGGCAACCCTATTTACGGTAGCCCATCAGACTCCTCTGTCCATGGGATTTCCCAGGCAAGAATACTGGAGCAGCTTCCCATTTCCTTTTCCAGGGGATTTTCCTGACCCAGAGAATAAACCTGAGTCTCCTGCATTGACAGGCGAATTCTTTACCACTGAGCCACCAGGGAAGCCCTGTATAAATTACGACCTTTGAGTAAATTATGACCTCAACTGTATTTAAGGAAGTTATAAAAGTGAAAATAAATGTATCTGAATGTACTCTATTTAAACTTTAATAGTTATAATGATAATTAAAACACTAGCCCCTAGTGCTGATCTATCGATTGAGTCCAAATACATGAAGCACTTGGAACGAGACCTGGCTGAGTAGGCCCATTATAAGTACTTACTATTACTGTAGAGTTTTTAAAATAATTCTGGCTAAGATTGAATGTTAGAATTTTAAAATAGGATGAAAGACTAGCAGTCAAGTCAGTGTTTTTTAACTTCTTTTTAAGCAGCAAAACTTTTAAAAAAATCCTTTCTGCAAACAGAAAATGTTGAGTGGACCCCAGTGAGTAGATTAAGAGGATCCTCTGCTTGAAATGGGGCTCATAGTCCTAGCATCAGGCAAATCCCTTGGGTACCTCTGGAACCCAGTATGAGAACTAAGCCAAGGTACCTCACCGTCTCACAGATGAGGAAAACAAACCTTAGGGAGGGAAATGCCCTTATTCCCAAAGCCAACACCTTTCAGATTGCGTCCTAGAAAATAACTAATACCAGTTCTACTTGAAAACAAATGCTTTTTTCAGGTGACACTCAAAATGGTTAACCGTAGCCAACCAAACTCTCTGTCTAGCTGCGGCCTCTCATAATCAGGCCTACTCACTAGTTACTACATTACAAAGCATTTTTGGTGAGAGATGGATGTCACTATGGAAGGAATGAGGAACCAGGGGCTCAGGCCTTCAGTACCAAAGTGATGGAACACTTTAGTGTCAAAGTGATTTCCTGTTGGTGGGCATGTAGATGGATGCAGCCACTATGGAAAACAGTACAGAGGCGCTTCAGAAAACTTAAATAGAGTTGCCGTACAACCCAGAAATCCCACTCCTGGGCATATACCGAGATAAAACTGTAATTTCAAAAGATACATGCACCCCTGTGTTCATAGCATTTACAATAGCCAAGACCTGGAAACCACCTAAGTGTCCCTCAAAAGATGAACATATAAAGATGTGGTGCGTGTGTTCAATGGGATATTGCTGCTGAGGCACTTCAGTCGCGTCCGACTCTGTGCGACCCCATAGACGGCAGCCCACCAGGCTTCCCCGTCCCTGGGATTCTCCAGGCAAGAACACTGGAGTGGGTTGCCATTTCCCTCTCCAATGCATGAAAGTGAAAATAGAAAATGAAGTCGCTCAGTCATGTCCAACTCTTAGCAATCCCGTGGACTGTAGCCCACCAGGCTCCTGGCATCCATGGGATTTTCCAGGCAAGAGTACTGGAATATTACTTGGGCATAAAAAAGAATAATGCCATTTGCAGCAACAGAGCTTATCAATCTAAGTGAAGTCAAAAAGAGAAAGACAAATATTATATGATAATACTCAGATATGGAATCTAAAATAAGATACAAATCAACATGTCTACAAAATAAAAACAAAAAAAAATCACAGAGATCAGACTTACGGTTGCCAAGGAGGTAAAGGAGAGAAGGAACAGGAGTTTGAGATTAGCAGAATCTAATTATTATATACAGGATGGATAAACAACAAGGTCCGACTGTATAGCATAGGAAACTATAGTCAATCATTCTATGACAAACCATCATGGAAAAGAATGTAACACACACACACATATATATAACTGACTCACAGAAGTAACACAACATTGTAAATCAACTAGACTTCAATTTTTTACGTATATACAAAAAAAAAAAAAAAAATGGTGATTTCAACAATGTATCATTATACTGAATGCTATCTATGCTATGCTAAGTCACTTCGTGTGTCCGCTCTGTGTGCCCCCGCGGCGCCCCACCGCCCCCCCCCCCCCCCCAGAAAACAGGGGGGGGCCTCCTCCTAAAAAAAAAAAAAAAAAAAAGAGACTGAATACATACCAGATAAATATCAGCTCTGGATATCTGGGATGCCCTCTGCTGGGGAAAAAAAAAAGTCCACATGGGACAGGAATCCTGTTAAGAATAGCTATTCCAGGATAGAAACTAGAACAAACTAAAACAATGTCTATATCCTCTCATTTGATCTTTCTAGATAGTAAAGTACTACTCTCCTCTGGCCTCTTCCAAAACATTTAGGCATATTTTCTTCCAAAAGAAGGAACTACTAGTGACGATAACCATTTTTCAAAGTCAACAGTATAAATCACCTCTCTTAGATGAGAGAAAGTAATGTGAACCAAATATTCATTTCCATAAGTGAATTTGTCTGTGATAAAGAACTATTGTAAAGTTAAAATTCTTAAACCCAGGTCACTGCAGAAAGTTGAACGGTTGTTGTCTGGGATAGAAAGTGCAAGTGACTGCTCTGTATTCATCACTCACAGTAAGTTGAACTATCCAAATAGCTCAGAGCTGCTAATTGTAGAAGTGGATGCATCTTTATAGTATTTACAAAAATAGTTGTCATTCCCTTGTACTTACTGAAATAAATGAATTTACCAGTGGTTCTTGACACAGACTAGTTACCTACATCATGAGAAACGCTGGGCTGGAAGAAGCACAAGCTGGAATCAAGACTGACAGGAGAAATATCAATAACCTCAGATATGCAGATGACACCACCCTTATGGCAGAAAGTGAAGAGGAACTCAAAAGCCTCTTGATGAAAGTGAAAGAGGAGAGTGAAAAGGTTGGCTTAAAGCTCAACATTCAGAAAACAAAGATCATGGCATCTGGTCCCATCACTTCATGGGAAATAGATGGGGAAACAGTGGAAATAGTGTCAGACTTTATTTTTCTGGGCTCCAAAATCACTGCAGATGGTGCCTGCAGCCATGAAATTAAAAGACGCTTACTCCTTGGAAGGAAAGTTATGACCAACCTAGATAGCATATTCAAAAGCAGAGACATTACTTTGCCAACAAAGTCCATCTAGTCAAGGCTATGGTTTTTCCTGTGGTTGTGTATGGATGTGAGAGTTGGACTCTGAAGAAGGCTGAGTGCCAAAGAATTGATGCTTTTGAACTGTGGTGTTGGAGAAGACTCTTGAGAGTCCCTTGGACTGCAAGGAGATCCAACCAGTCCATTCTGAAGGAGATCAGCCCTGGGTGTTCTTTGGAGGGAATGATGCTAAAGCTGAAACTCCAGTACTTTGGCCACCTCATGTGAAGAGTTGACTCATTGGAAAAGACTCTGATGCTGGGAGGGATTAGGGGCAGGAGGAAAAGGGGACGACAGAGGATGAGATGGCTGATGGCATCACCAACTCGATGGACGTGAGTCTGAGTGAACTCCGAGAGTTGGTGATGGACGGGGAGGCCTGGTGTGCTGTGATTCATGGGGTCGCAAAGAGTCAGACACGACTGAGCGACTGAATTGAACTGAACTGAGTTACCTACATAATAGGCAGGTGATGGTGACAGGAGGTAAAAAGAAGACCTGCAAGGAGCCTCAGATGGGAAAACTGGTAGGCTGGACTGAATGGGAGGAAGATGCTGGGGGAGAGACAGGAACAGGAGACTATGTGAGAGAGACGACCAAGGCGGATACAAATGGCTGCTTAACTTGAGCTCAGATGGCTTCCTGTGGCTTCCTGAAGTTTAGACTCTCCCATACCAAAGGCAGACTGGGCCCTCTTTTATATTCCAGAAGTATTATCTGTGCCTCACTTTTCTGGCTCCTGGGGGAAGGACAGAGGCACGGGAGAAAATTCATTTAGGTGTGTGACTTCAAGAGAAGAGCATTTGGCTAATGAGTAAGCAGCTGTTTGGTTAAGCAAATGACTCATCCTGGGATATTTATGGAGCACAACTATTTTTCAAGCCTATAAAAATGTAAAGGAAAAAAACGGCTCCCCTAAGACCCCACAGCAGATGTTTCTGCATTTATGAACGAAGTATACTGAACGGTAAGCTCTTCTTCCAGATTCATCTGCAAAAACACACAAGACTTCCTAAGAGGTGCTCCATTTATTTCCAGGGAACAGAGAACATCTACTGATTACTTATTTTATGCCAGGCATTGTTTTATGCAAAATAAAAAGCCTAAGACAAAGGCCCAAGCCTTTAAGGAGAAAAGTATGTAAGAAAGCTATATACACCCAAAAACATAATGAATAGTGAAACATCAACAACCTCAGATATGCAGATGACACCACCCTAGTGTCAGAAAGTGAAGAGGAACTAAAGAGCCTCTTAATGAAGGTGAAAGACGAGAATGAAAAAGCTGGCTTAAAACGCAACATTCAAAAAACGAAGATCATGGAATCCAGTCCCATCACTTAATGGCAAATAGATGGGGAAATAATGGAAACAGTGGCAGATTTTATATTCTTGGGCTCCAAAATCACTGTGGATGGTGACTGCAGCCATGAAATTAGAAGACACTTGCTCCTTGGAAGAAAAGCTATGACAAACCTAGAGAGCATATTAAAAAACAGAGACATCGCTTTGCTGACAAAAGTCTGTATAGCCAAAGCTGTGGTTTTCCAGTAGTCATGTGTGGATGTAAGAATTGGACCATAAAGAAGCTGAGTGCTAAAGGTGATGCTTTCAAACTCTGGTGCTGGAGAAGACTCTTGAGAGTCCTTTGGACAGCAAGGAGATCAAACCGTCAATCCTAAAGGAAATCAACGCTGAAGCAGTAATGCTGAAGCTCCAATACTTTGGCCACCTGATGTGACGAGTCAACTTACTGGAAAAGACTCTGATGCTGGGAAAGATTGAGAGCAGGAGGACAAGGGAGCAACAGAGGATGAGTTGGATGGATGGCAACACCCATTCAATGGACATGAGTTTTGAACGTACTCCAAGAGATACTGAGAGACAGGGGAGCCTGGCATGCCGCAGTCCATGGGGTTGCAGAGAGTCAGACACAACATAGAAACTGAACGACAACAGTAATGAGAAGTGATCTTTCTGATGACAATGTGAATGTCAAGGGCTGTGACTGGCATAACTTACTTGCTTATCTGTGTGTGTGTTCAGTCACTTTATTCATGTCCGACTTTTTGCAGTCCCATGGACTGTAGCCCGCCAGGCTCCTCTTCTCAGGGAGTTTTTCAGGATACTGAAAGACTGAAAGGATACTGAAAGAATACTGGAGTGGGTTGCCATTTCCTCCTCCAGGGGATCTTCCTGATTCAGGGATTGAACCCGTGTCTCCTGAGTTGCAGGAAGATTCTTTACCTCTGAGCCACCTGGGAAGCCCTATTTGCTTAATAATTATATATTAGTTATATGTAGTTATTATATAAAACTATTGTGTTACATATTGATTATATTATGTATTATTAATGTGGACTCTATATTAAGATACATTAATATAGTGTTATTAACATTACTATACTATAGTTACTATATAATCATTAATAACTCTTGACCAAATAATATTAATATGTCTTTTGTTACCCAAATGTTATTGACTGGAGTGTTTCAATATTCACTTATATAACAAATTGCTGGCTATAAGCTTCAGTTTCTGCAAAATATCCCCTGGTCAGTCATGCTGCCGCTGCTGCTGCTAAGTCACTTCAGTCATGTCCGACTCTGCGTGACCCCATAGAAGTCAGCCCACCAGGCTCCCCCGTCCCTGGGATTCTCCAGGCAAGAACACTGGAGTGGGTTGCCATTTCCTTCTCCAATGCGTGAAAGTGAAAAGAGAAAGTGAAGTTGCTCAGTTGTGTCCGACTCTTAGCGACCCCATGGACTGCAGCCCACCAGGCTCCTCCATCCATGGGATTTTCCAGGCAAGAGTACTGGAGAAGGTAAGTCATAGTTAATCATTAATATAGTTAATCACTACTGTCTATTGAGGCCTTACTATGATCCAGTCCTTGTGCCTTTAAGGCGTCCTATTAGATAACTGGGTATTACAAAGACAGTTGAAAACAAGACTAAAAGAAATAGCATCAACTGCGTTGAGAGGAGACAGAGGGGAGTGTGCCGGTGACCTGAGACAAGAGGTGACTGTCAGGGAGGATCACCACAATGGCCCAGAGGAACTTGCTAATCAAAAGAGAAAGGGAAATAGGATGTTACAGAAGCTCAAGGCGGCAGTTCATCCCACTGGTATCTTTGAATAAGGGCTCATGTAGGAATTAGATCTGAAATTGCCTCTGCAGAATGGAAAGAGTCAGTCCATGGAAGGGATTTCTGAGCAGGAAAGTGGCTTAAGCAAAAAGAGCGAGGCAGACACAGGATGGTCACAACTCATGGTCTAACCAGTCACGCTCCTCCGATCAGTAAATAAGCCCATGCAATCAGAATGAAGGACACACTTGGGGAATAATGGAGACAGGCATGGTCAGGGGTCAAAGGCTGCAGGGCAGGAAAAAGGGTCCAAGACTGAAATGGGTTAGCAGCAGGAATATTATTCCGGGCTGAGTGCGACATTCATGGCCACACGGCAGGGCTGGCAGCAGGCATCTGTTTAGGAGTTTGTTGCAGCCACAAAATTAAAAGGCGCCTGCTCATTGGAAGAAAAACTATGACCAACCTAGACAGTATATTAAAAAGCAGAGACATTACTTTGCTGAAAAAGGTCCGTCTAGTCAAGGCTATGGCTTTTCCAGTGGTCATGTATGGATGTGAGAGTTGGACTGTGAAGAAAGCTGAGCGCCAGAGAATTGATGCTTTTGAACTGTGGTGTTGGGGAAGACTCTTGAGAGTCCCTTGGACTGCAAGGAGATCACACCAGTCCATGCTAAAGGAAATCAGTTCTGAATATTCACTGGAAGGACTGATGCTGAAGCTGAAATTCCAATACTTTGGCCACCTGATGTAAAAAACTGACTCATTAGAAAAGACCCTGATGCTGGGCAAGATTGAAGGCAGGAGGAGAAGGGGACAACAGAGGATGCGATGGTTGGATGACATCACCAATTCAATGGACACAAATTTGAGCAAGCTCCAGGAGTTGGTGATGGACAGGGAAGCCTGGCGTGCTGCAGTCCATGGGGTCGCAAAGAGTCAGACACGACTGAGCAACTGAACTGATGTAGACCACCTAGGGGAAAATAAGACAGGACCTACCCAGCAGAGAAAAAGCCAAAGAAAGGGAAAGGGAAAAATAGCAGAGGAAGGTGAGAACTACTGGATTGTGAGAAGCAACCAGAGGAAAAAACTAAAGATCACTCTAGACTCTGAAGCTGGGATGACCAGATGAAAGTGGTCAGAGGAAACCTGTCTCATTGGACAGGAAGTTATTCTGGACACAGCACTGAGCTTAAGGTGCCAGCTGAGTTCATGCTAGTGATGGACAGAAGAAACAAACCTCCCCAGCTTCTAAAACATGGTGAACTTACAGCCACTACAGAGAACAGTATGGAGGCTCCTTAAAAAAATAAAAAGAGCTACCATATTACGTACACAGCAATCCCACTCTTGGGCACATATCTGGAGAAAACCATAATTCAAAAAGATAAATGGACCTCAATGTTCACTACTTATAATAGGCAAGACATGGAGGCACCCTGAACGTCCATCAGCAGAGGAACAGATAAAGAAGATGTGGTACATATTATACAATGGAATATTACTCAGCCATAAAAAGAATGAAACACAGCCCCTGGCAGCTACATGCATGGACTTAGAGAGTACCATACTAAGTGAAATAAGTCAGAGAAAAACAAATATGTGACTCATACATGAAATCTAATTTTTTAAAAAAGAAACAAATGACCTTATTTACAAAACAGAGACTTACAGATAATGAAAACAAACTTAGGTTTACTAAAGGGGAAACATGGGTTGGGGTTAGGAGAGGGAGACTTAACTCAGGAGCTTGGGATGAACACACACACACTACTATATGTAAAATAGATAACCAACAGGACCTACTGTATAGCACAGGAAACTCTACTCAGTAGTCTGTGAGTATTGAGAAAGAATCTACAAAAGAATATATATACATGCACATACATATATATGTATATATATTTATGCAACTGAATCACCTTGCTGTAACATAGCACTGTGAATCAAGTATACTCTAATGCAATTAAAATATTTTTTAAAGAATTAATTTAATTTGAGGAACTGCAGCCAAGATCTATCAAAGTCGAGACCTTCAACTTCTATTTCAACAATCAGGGAAAGGGAACATTCAGGGTGACTGATTGATGAGATCTTGGGGAATGTTGAGAAAAAAGTGTCCAGACTAGAGTGAGGAACAGGTAGAGGTTACCTGCACTTAGGAGGCATATTTGTTTGTTAGGATTGATGTTACAAAGGACCACAACCTGGGTGGTTCAATGGACAGAAATTTGGAAGCAGATCAAGGTGCTGGCTGATCCTGGGGCCTGTCTCCTTGGCTCTCTTCTCCCTGGGTCCTCACAGGGTCACCGCTCTGTGTGTTTCTGTGTTCTAACCTCCTCTTATAAGGACATCAGTCAAACTGGATTTGGAGCCCCCTACGGCCTCAGTTTAAACTTAATAATGTAAAGTCTTTGTTTCCAAATACAGCCATATTCTGAGATACTAGGGCTTAGAACTTCCACATAGGAAATCTGAAGGGACACAATTCAGCCGATAACAGAAGGTGAGAAAACTTTTAAATGGGAAAAAGAATGAGCATTATAGCATCAACAGAAGCAAAGGACCAGGGAATTACACACTACTGTCTGCATTTGTATGTTGTGAGGGTAGTATTAGTTGCTGGGTCGTTTCCGACTTCTTGGAACCCTATGGACTGTAACCTGCCAGGCTCCTCTGTACGTGGGATTCTCCAGTCAAGAATACTGGAGTGGGTTGCCATTTCCTTCTCCAGGGGATCTTCCCAACCCAGGGATTGAACCCAGGTCTCCTGCATTGCAATTTCTTTACTAGTGAAAGCAGTGGAACAGCTAGTGGAATTAAGCAAGTGAGAGATCCTTTGTGGATCTGAACCATGTCATCTGCTAACAGCAGAGATTGAGACAGAAAAATGAGTTTTATTTTGAAAATATTGAGCTTAGGATTGTGTTAGAACATACAAGAGTCCTTGTCCTTCTGGACTGCTGTGAGATTAACTGAGTACCTAGTATAAAGTTGGTTCAAGAAATGGCAGCTGTTAAGATTATGATCATTAATTCAAGGTAGCTTTTGCCTTTTCCTGAATATCCCCTAAACTCTTGCAAATGCAAGATTAATGAGTAAGAAACAGACATGCTTTTAACTTTGCTCTGAAATTTCAAATAAGGCAAAATGAATCTAAGTAACAAATATTCTTTTCTATTTTTTGTGGGTATGAACACTTAATATGAGATCTACTCTCAACACATTTTTAACTGCACAATACAGTACTGTTAACTATAGACATAATAATATACAGCAGATCTCTTGAGTTTGATCACCTAGTATAATTGAAACTTTATACTCATTGATCAGGAAGTTCCCATTTTTCCTGCACCCTGGCCCCAGCCACCACCATTCTACTTCCTGTTTCTGTGAGTTTGACCATTTTAGAGACCTCATGTCAGTAGAATCACACAGTGTTTATTCTTCTGTAACTGGCTTGTTTTATTTAACATGATACCTTCCAGGTTCATCCATAGTATCATAGAGTAGGATTTCCTTCTTAAAAGACAGATATCTATCTGCATTCCTTTGATTTCTCTTAACATTTTCTATAAGTAAATTTTATAGGAACCTATGTTTCTGGTTCTCAGTCCTAAATATTCATTGGAAGGACTGGTGCTGAAGCTGAAATTCCAATACTTTGGTCACCTGATGCGAAGAGCTGACTCGTTGGAAAAGACCCTGATGCTGGGAGAGATTGAAGGTGGGAGGAGAAGGGGACGACAGAAGATGAGATGGCTGGATGGCATAATCAACTCAATGGACATGAGTTTGAGTAAGCTCCAGGAGTTGGTGATGGACAGGGAAGCCTGGCATGCTGCAGTCCACGGGGCCACAAAGAGTCAGACATGACTGAGCAACTGAACTGATGTCTCTGCTATGTGATTGTAACACTTTAGATACAAACATGAGTGATTTCATTTTACTCTTCAAAGTTATCATATGAAAGTTTAATAATTGTAGGAAACTACCCTTTAAAATTTTAACATATCTCTTAAAATATAAGCAATGAAGGCTTGTTTTATCCTTTTTCCACCATATTCTCAAACCAAATTAATAAGTAACTATTTTTATATTGTATGTTACATGTGCATTTTTTCTAATTAGAGGATAACTGTTTTGCAGTGTTGTGTTGGTTTCTGCCATACATCAACACGAATCAGCCGCAGGTATACGTAAGTGCCCTCCCTCTTAAGCTGTCCTCCCATCTCCCTTCCCATACCACTCCTCTAGGTTATCACAGAGCACTGGGTTGAGCTCCCCGTGTCACACAGCAAATTCCCACTTGCTATCTATTTTACATATGGTAATGTACATGTTTCCATGCTATTAATCACCTGAACTCTGTAAGGCTAGATTGCTGTAGAATATGCACGTATAAAATCAGCTGTTTTTCAGACAGCTGGGGAGAAAAGGCATAATGGTAAAGAGATATAAATGTGTGAAGGGCCTACTGTGTGACAGGCACATAAGTAGTAAGAACTACTGTAGACTGTCATTGAAACCTCACCGTATGCCCGAGAGGTGCCTGACCCATTGATGTTCAGAGAAGGTAAACTTCCAGCCCTACATCACAGGTCTGTCCTCTCTAGATACTGTATTGATATTTGTTCTCGTTTGTTGTTCAGTCACTCAGCCATATCCAACTCTTTGCAACCCCGTAGACTGAAGCAAGCCAGGCTTCCCTGTTGCTCACCATCTCCCAGTTTGAGCACTGTCTTCCTCAAACTCATGTCCATTAAATCAGTGATGCCATCCAACCATCTCATTCTCTGTTGCCCCCTTCTCCTCCTGCCTTCAGTCTTTCCCAGCATCAGGGTCTTTTCCAGTGAGCCAGCTCTTCGCACCAGGTGGCCAAAGTATTAAGTATTGGTATTTCCTATATTACAATTCCCATCGTGAAAAGTTAAACAGTAACGAACAACATACTAGTAATAAACGGTCAAGAGAATTGAAAGAGAGTTGTCACATGGTAACAGTGATGAAAACTGTGTTTTAAGAGATGAGAGGTGACAAGGATGATTGAATTAAGATGATCAAGGAAGGCTCTCCTCGTAGTCCAGTGGTGAAGAATCCACCTTGCAATTCAAGGGATATCAGTTCAGTCCCTAGTCCAGGAAGATCCCACATGCCACGGAGCGCCTGAGCTGGTGCGCCACGACTACTGGGCCTGCTCTCTAGAGCCTGTGTTCCCCAAGAAGAGAAGCCACTACAATAAGAAGCTCACGTGCTGCAACGAAGAATAGCCCCCACTTGCCACAACTAGAGAAAGCCCACACACAGCAACGAAGACCGAACCTAGCTGAAAAATAAAGACCAATAAAATTCATACAGAACATAAGCCAACACTATATCCTGTGTATCTATGTAGTCCCGTACCCCACAATTCTCCATTACCCAGTCCAATCCATCACAGGACAACCAGACAATATTGATAAGACTCAACCAATTCTTTATTTCAGTTCACATGGAAGCATGTGATTCCAACCCATGCAGAATTGAAGGATACTAGAAATTTGCAATGAATTTTCCTACCTTGCCAACTCTTCTCTGAGCTCTTTCCAGGTCCTTGCTCTTGGCTATTGGAACTTCTGGAGCAGGAGGAGCTACCACTTTGCAATGAGCACAGAACAGCCCCTAGAACTCGTCTTTCCTTTCCTTCTGCTTTGGTCCCTAAATCCTTTCATTACCTTTTAACACCTGCACACCAAAGTCCTGCTTCCTCTTTTATATGGCTGTCATCTCAGATGTATCTGAGTTACATTGTGTCTGCCTCCTTGCTGAATTTGAGTCATATCACTAAAGATGACAGAGGAGAAAGTAGGGAGGAAAACCAAGGCTTCTACAAATCTGATTGTGATCCAAGTCTTTTTAAAAGGTGTTCTGATTAAATAAATACATTTTTTTCCCTTAGGGAAAAATACTCTGCATTCTGTCTGTCCAGAAATATGGGCCTTTCGTAGGCAGGCATTTTTCATTTTTAATTATCTTGTATTTTGAAGTTCTGGTGTTTCCAGTGAACTCTTTGTTTGAGCATCTTTTAAAAATAGGAATCTACATAAAAATGAACTAAGATCTTGTCTTTAAAAAGTAACCTTTGAATATGGGCGGCAGTGAGCATATGGGTGTATTATCTGGACCCTAGAGGAAGAACAATGTAATGGAAGTTGAATGATATTTTATCCTTTTCAGAGAAGAATAAGAAAGATATGCAGTGGTTACACCTGCACATCTAATGCAAAACTTAATTATTTCTGCTAGAAATTAGGAAAACATCCTTCCTTTTGCAAACACAATTTAAGTCACACTGAACAAAACTGCTGTTGGCAAGGATGGAAATTTTACCTCATTCTGGAAAGATTATTAGTAAGCACAAAAGTATTTCCTGCTTTAGCAAGCACTGCTCTAAAACCTGATATCTCAAATTTGGCAAAGTCTTTCTTACCTAGCTGATGTTTGTGGTAAAAGTTGGGTTACTGATCCCAGGTCCTCCTACCCTCGGTTAGCCAAGACCACTGAGGCAGTGTGGGCCACCTCTGAGTAGCCCATGGTGCATCAGATCGGGTTCTTCTCCTTTCTTGCCATTTCTACCTCTCATTATATCATCATGATCAATGCAGTGACTTCACTCAGACTAGTGAGTTACTCTTCTGCTTTCCACATACTCTTCATTTAATTCTACTACCTCACTGCCAGTCAAAATCTGTCCTATACGTGGCAGAAAATTCCAAATGGAACAGGAGACTACAAAATCCAGCCATAAGCAAACTAGATTTAAAAAGAATGAAATTTTCTTTTAAAAGTTTTAGAATGAGAAGAACTTTTAAGCTTTGGAATAAAGGAAACCATAAAAGTAAGAATCAATACAATGATATTATTGTATATAATAATAGAACATGTTAATATTTAGATACGGCTTTAAATGTAAACCATTAACAAAAAGCTATCTAAAAGTATCAATAAATGTGTCAAGACAATTTTAAAGAGAGAAAAGGTAACTGCTAAATCATAGAGATATGACTGTAATTTACTGTCACTAGTAATTTTTTGAAATGCAAGTTTAAATTATGAAATGCAAGATTTTTTCTATTGATGTTAAATTAATGTATTTTAATCTTTCATCAAAGATTAGGTCGTGAGGATAAGAGTGCTTTTATATTTTATTGTGTTACTTAACCTCTTGAGAAGCAATTTTGAGCATACATTAAATGCTAGGAATGGACTCATGCCTAGCCTTTAACTCACAGATTCTATAACAAGAAATTATCTTAAGAAAACAATATAGTTTCTTCAGTAAATAGTGCTGGAAAAACTGGACAGCAACATGCAAAAAAATGAAACTGGACCACTGTCTAACATCATACATCAAATCAGCAAAGTGGGTTAAGGACTTGAACCATAAAACCTGAACTCAAAGCCGTAAAACATCTGGGGAGGGGGCGAAAATATATAAATATACATATGGGGTAAGTTCTTTTGACATCACTCTTGGCAGTGATTTTTTTGAATCTGACACCAGAAACAAATACAAAATAAATAATAATTGAGTGGAACTGCATTAAACTAAACAGCTTCTGTATAGTAAAGGGAATCTTCAACAAAATGAAAAGACAACCTATGGAAAGGGAGAAAATGTTTGCATTTCATTTATTTGAAGTATAAAATAAGTTAATATCAAAACTATATAAAGAACTCATACTAAATAGCTAAAAAAAAATCCAATTAAAAAATGGGAAAAAGATCTAAATAAGCATTCTTCTCAAGAAGATACAGATGGCCAATAGGTACATGAAAAGATGCTCAATTTCACTAATCATCAGGGAAATGCAAATCAAAAACGCAATGAGATATTGCTTCACACCTGTTTGACTATTATAAAAAGACAAAAAATTATAAGTGGTAAGGAGCATGTGGAGAAGAGGGTTTGCCTGTGCGCTGTTGGTGAGAATGAAGATTGGTGTAGCCATTAATAAGAACAACATGGAGGTGTCTCAAAAAACTAAAAACAGAAATACCATGTAATCAAGCGATCAATTTCTGAGTATATATCCAAAGCAAACAAAATTACTGTGTCAAAAAGGTATCTGTATTCCTATGTTCACTGGAGCATTATTTATAACAGCCAGACATGAAAGAAACCTAGTGCTTATTAACAGATGAATGGATAAAGAAAATGTGGTATGCATATATACACACACACAACTGAATATTATTCTTCCATACAAAAGAAGAAAATTGTATTTGCAGCATTTATGCACTAACAGTTTTAGTGTTAGAAAAATTAGGAAAGCATGCCATTTACAGTGCATCAAAAAGAATGAAATACCTAGGAACAAATTTAACTGAGGTGAAAGACTGCAAAAAATTATAAGGCATGGATGAAAGAAACTGAAGATAAAAATAAATGGAAAGATAGGCTGTACTCATGGATTAGAAGAATATTGTAGAAGTGTCCATGTTACCACAAGCAATCTACAAATTCAAAGCAATTTCCATCAAAATTCCAATGGCATTTTTCACAGAAATAGAGCAAGCAATTCTAGAATTTGTACAGAACCACCAAAGATCCCAAGTAACCAAAGCAATCTTGAGATGCAAGAACAAAGCTGGATACATTATGTTCCCAGTTATCAAACAGTATTACAAAGCTACAGTAATCAAAACAGTATAATATTCAGTCTCCTAAGACAATAGAAATAAAAACAAAAATAAACAACTGGGACCTAATTAAACTTACAAGCTTTTTCAAGCAAAGAGAACTATAAAAAAAAAAAAATTTAAACAACAACCTATGGACTGGGAGAAAATATTTGCAAATGATGCAACAGACAAGAGCTTAATCTCCAAAGTACACAAAACCGCTCATAAAACTCAACCAAAAAAGCAAACAACTCAATCAAAAAATGGTCAGAGGACCTTACTAGACATTTCTCAAAAAAAGACATGCTAGTGTGTGTGTGCCTGCTCAGTCATGTCTGATTCTTTGCAACTCCATGGACTGTAGCCCACCAGGCTCCTCTGTCCATGGAATTCTCTAGGCAAGAACACTGGAGTGGGTTGCCTCCTCTAAGGGCTCTTCCGAACCCAAGATCGAACCCACATCTCCTATGTCTCCTGTATTGGCAAGCAGATTCTTTACCACTTCACCACCTGGGAAACCCCAGACAGCCAGTAGACACATGAAAAGATGCTCAACACTACTAATTACTAAAGAAATGCAAATCAAAACTCCAGTGAGTTATCACATTGATCAAAATGTCCATGATTAAAAAGTCTACAAATAACAAGCTCTGGAAAGGCTAGAGACAAGGGAATACTCCTACACTGCTGGTGAGAATGTAAGTTGGTGCAGCCACTGTGGAAAACAGTGTGGAGATACCTCAGAAAACTAAAAATAGAATTATCATATGCTCTATCAATCCCATCCTTGAATATACACTCTATAAAACTATAACTCAGAAAGACACATGCACCCCTGTGTTTATAGCAGCACTATTCATAGTAGTCAAGTCACGGAGACAACCTGAATGTCCATAGACAGATGAACGGATAAGGAAGATGTGGTCCATATATACAATGGTGTATTACTCAACCATAAAAAGAATGAAATAATGCCATTGGCAGCAACATGAATGCAACTAGAGATGATCATACTAAGTGAAGTCAGAAATAAAAAAGACAAATACCATATAATATCACTTACATGTGGAATCTAAAATACTGCACAAATGAACCTGTCTACACATCAGAAACAGGCTCAGACCCAGACAACAGACCTGTGGGTGCCAAAGGGGAGGGGGTGATGCTTATTTCATTTTGTCTATTCTCCACATTTTCTACAATTCATTTTTTTTCATTGCAATAAAATATACATAAATAGAAACTACCATTTTAACCATTAGGTGTACAGTTCAACAGCATTAAGTACATTCACATCGTTTTGTAACAGACCTCCAGGACTTTGTTATCTTGCAAAACAGAAAGTCCATACTCATTTAACACTAACTCCCCATTCTGTAGCACTAACCATTCTTCTATGGGTGTGACTTCTTGAGTCACCTCATACAAGTACAGTCAGATACCATTTGTCACCTTATGACCAGCTTATTTTACTTAGCATAATGCCCTCAAGTTTATCCATGTTGTAGAATGTAATGGGAGTTTTTTTGGTTTTTTTTAGGGCCATAGTCCGTTGTATATATTGTATTGCTTTTATATTTTTTATTTATAGATTTTAAAATCCTACCCTGCCATATGAATCTCATACTGACCTCTTCTCTGTTCAGGCCTAAAACCCCTTTTCTACAGGAGACTTTTGACATTGAATTTCTTCAGTGCCATGCCCTCATTTACTGGCTTCATAGTAAGTTCCTTATGTCTCACTTTTAAATGAAAGCAAGAGCTGTAGGAAAGTTAGTCCCACAAAGAAGAACAGCATTCAGTGGCCTTGCTGGGAGAGACAAACCCCTGATACATCCTGGGAGAGTCTGGCTTTTTCTTCTGTTCCTTTACTGAGGTCTTTTTTGGCTGAAAGATACTGAAATCCAAAGCTCCCCTTAGAAAGTTTAAAAGTTCTTCAGAAAATATTTAAAAGTTCTAAGTTGAAAGATCATAATACATTATCTTCTCTCTTCTCCCATGGACTCCTGGGCCTTCTTTGTAACTTTACAGCTTAGATTCAGCTTGTCAGTTTTCAGAAAGAACAAAATTATCTAAAATAGAGCAGGAAAAAAAAAAAAAAAAACAACAGCCATTTGGCAGACAATTTGGCCAAAACCCAGAATTGAATATTCATTGGAAGGACTGATGCTGAAGCTTCAATACTTTGTCCACCTGATGGGAAGAGCAGACTCATTGGAAAAGACTGCGATGCTGGGGAAGATTGAGGGCAGGAGGAGAAAGGGGTGACAGAGGATGAGATGGTTGGATGGCATCATCGACTCAATGGACATGAGTTTGAGCAAACTCTGGGAGATAGCGGAGGACACGGAAACCTGGCATGCTGCAGTCCATGGGGTCGCAAAGAGTTGGACATGACTGAAAATGACAACAACTCTAGCAGCAAAAGCACGTGCCATAAGACCAGACACATGTTCCCCAGGGGATGCTCACTCAGGAGGCCAAAGGCCAAGAAGGAAGCCAGTAGTTCCTGACACCGAAGCCAGGGCCACATCAACTCTTACACCATCACTTCCTCTTCCAAAAGAAGTATCAGTTCCCAACAGGCTATTTGGTCCCCACTAAAAGGGGCAGAAGATAACAGAGTTCTTCCTGAGGTGGTGGTGGGGGGAACTGTGTCTTGTTATTGACTCTAGAAAAACCTTATAGCCTCTTTAAAAACAAATTTATTGACTGGTGTTAGCAAAGAGCAATCTAATAGTTAATTTGATGTCAGCTTGGCTAGGTGATGGTGTCTAGGTATTTAGCCAAACCTCAGCCTAAACAGTGCTGGCCTCTTGATGAAAGTGAAAGTGGAGAGTGAAAAGGTTGCAAAGCCAACATCAGAAAACGAAGATCATGGCATCTGGTCCCATCACTGCATGGGAAATAGATGGGGAAACAGTGGAAACAGTGTCAGACTTTGTTTTCTGGGCTCCAAAATCACTGCAGATGGTGACTGAGCCAGAAATAAAAGACGCTTGCTCCTTGGAAGGAAAGTATGACCAACCTAGATAGAATTCAAAAGCAAAGGCATTACTTTACCAACAAAGGTCGCCTAGTCAAGGCTATGGTCTTTCCTGTGGTCATGTATGGATGGAGAGGGATGGAAGAAGGCTGAGCGCCGAAGAATTGATGTTGAACTGTGGTGTTGGAGAAGACGGAGTCTTGGACTGCAAGGAGATAAAGCAGAAGGAGAAACTGGAAAGAAGGAATGAGAAGTGAAACTAGTATTGGCCACCAGGAAGAGTTGACTCAGGAGAAGAGTGATGTGGGAGGAAGAGGGAGGAGGAGAGGGGAGAGAGGAGGATGGTGGATGGATCACTGACCGAGGATGGAGTCTGAGTGACCCGGGAGCTGGTGATGGACAGGGAGGCCGGCAGCTGCGGTTCAGGGGTCGCAAAGAGTGGACACGACTGAGCGACTGATCTGATCTGATCTGAATATCTGAATCAGTAGATATTGAGTAAAGCAGATTATGCTCCATGATGTGGGTGGGCCTCATCTAATCAGTTGACGTACTTAAGAGGAAAAAAAAAAGATGGCAGTCCCCAGAAGACCAGGGACTCTGCCCCTAGAATGCTTTCAAACTTGAGCTGTAATAGTCCCTGAGTCTCCAGCCTGATGGCCTGTTCTGCAGGTTTGGGAGTTGTCAGCCCCTGCAATCACAGGAGCCAATTCACTGGAAAACCCTGAATAATACAGGCAAGAAAAACCAGATAATTCTCTATTTGCTCTGCCTAGTATCTTTTACTGAAAGTTGTTTTTTTTTTTTTTCCCTAATTAGAGGCAGCTGAAAGGCTGGATCCAGTATTATGTTTCTCTGTATGCCTTATAGCATCTTGAAAAGTGTTTTGTAGATAGTAAACATTCAATAAATATTTGATTACTTAATTTTGAATTAAGAGAGTCAGATGATGATAACTTAATACTGTCAAAATAAAGTCTTCATGGGCAGGAATTTGTTGAGATTTTTTTAAAAATTAAAACTATTAAACACAGCAAACCCGCAGCAAAAGACTTTGCTTTCTTCAGTTAGTGCTTTTTCCTGTTTTCCTTTCGGAGCACCAGGACTCATTAATGTAGAGGCCCAGAGTCTGGTTCCTACTCTGGGTCAGTGCTACAGAGACTCAAGTCTAGGTGGGAAAGAAAGACTTCAAGGTTATGCTCTAGCTACTGAAAGAAGCAGGTGGGGACGGCAGTTCTTTGAGATAAACTAGGAGAGCAGAGGTGGGGCAGTTGTGGAATCAGAGGCCAACACAGCTGTCTCAATGCTTGATTGGGCCTTAGGCCTGTATTCCACCATTCCTGGCTTCAGGAAATAAATGTTCCACAACAGGACTAGAAACTGGGCTGGAAGTGGACCCATAGGCCCCAGGGTGTAGGCTTCTCTGGGATCCACAGAGCTTATGCTCACTTCTTAAATCCCACTTCATATTAAAGTGAATTTTAGTTATACTGGGGGAAAAAACTTCCTTTTGCTTATCTTTAATGTTAATAGTAATACTAAGATACCTGCAGTGTAACTTAATATCCTTGGTTCTAATCGTAGTTTTGATTTGCATTTCTCTAATAATTAGTGGTATTGAGCTTTTTTTTTTTTTCATGTGCCTGTTGGCCACCTATATTTCTTCTTTGGAGAAATGTCTCTTTAGATCTTCTGCCCATATATTTTTTGGTTGGGTTGTTTGTTGTGTTGATATTGAGCTATATGAGTAGGAGAAGGGGACAACAGAGGATGAGATGGCTGGATGGCATCACCGACTCGATGGACGTGAGTCTGAGTGACCTCCGGGAGTTGGTGATGGACAGGGAGGCCTGGCGTGCTGCGGTTCATGGGGTCGCAAAGAGTCGGACACGACTGAGCGACTGAACTGAACTGAGCTGTTTGTGTATTTTAATTGGAAATCCCTTGTCAATCATATGGTTTGCAAATATTTTCTTCCAGTCTGTAGGTTCTAGATTTTGTTAACCTAGGGTTAATTTAACTATGACTATTTTGCAGCCTCATAAGAGGTCAAGATGTTTATTTCTATCTTTATTTTCACTTTAAAAAAAAATCTCTCCTCCAATTAAAAATAAATTTTTATAAAGTATATTTTAAAAATTCTCTAAAAGGTACATCACTTTTTTTTTAAGCTGGTTAGTCCAGCATTTATACCTCACCTCCCATATGTTTGCAATACACATTTGCTATGATTTATAGCAATGACATTTGTAATACAGCATTTAACAGTTGTCCCTGAGTACAAAGTATGTTCAGTACCAAGGGGCTCTTTCTTTGAAGGACTTTTTATTGTTATTGGAGCCAGTAGGATCAAGCTCTGTAGTAACAAGAGAACTAGAATGAAATCTTTTTAGTTACCCTGTTTTCCTAGATCCCAGGGTTTATGCAAACAAATCATCTTATATGTTCTCTAGGAGACTCAAAATGAAATCTGTGATCAGTTAATGAAATCACATTTTTATATGAAATAAGGGAGGGATAAATTGCTTGAATACAGTGGGATTCAACTCATCTTAAATTCAGCAATTTCACTTTTGTGATATATTTGCTTCATCCTGCTCTGAAAAACAAAGTTCTGTTGCTCTACCTACAATGACAAACATTATTCAAACTTGCCAATATTATTAAGCACTGATTAAACGCCCACATGCTAACACAACAAATCTGCTGGCTTCTCTGCATGTGCCTCTGTCTTAACACAGACAAGATAGAAAGAGGGCCATTATTTTTTGGTCATACCGCGTGGCATGTGCGTGCGTGCATGCATGCTAAGTCGCTTCAGTCATGTCTGACTCTTTGTGACCACATGGACTGTAGCCTGCCAGGCTCCTCTGTCCATGGGATTCTCCAGGCAAGTCATTACCGGATCCTAATTCCCCAACCAGGGATCGAACCTGTGCCCACTGCTGTGGAAGTGCAGAGTCTAACCACTGGACCTTAGGGAATTCCCAACAAGAGGGCCTTTTATCAAAGATATTTAATCCTAGAATCTTGCTTTACATAGTCTATACATAAGAGGCCCTTTAGATGAGATACATTAAAACATTAAATAAACATCAGTTTTGAATACAGCCTCCTTAGTGGCAAGCTGACAGACACAGGAGAGTTGGCAGAAGGAAGCTGGCACTCTTATTAAGTAAGGGCAATAATTTTGATTTTTCATGGCTTTGTGGATATTCACAGCTCAAGTAAGAACCTGGAGGGCTGTATCTGTGAAATTTTTAAGAACAAACTGAAATTGCAAGACTTCTGTACTTAGACTATGGTTCTCCTTTTCTGTGAAAAGGGTCTTTTTACTTGATTCCAGGTATCTTTTATAAATTAAGTCCAGGGCCACTCTCTTCTTTCTATATGTATTTTTGGAGAGCATGCACCCTTCTCTTATATTATTTTCCTAACGGAGTGTGTCCGTGGTGTAACATGTGGACTAGAATGTGCAGGATATTTTGCAAAAACCAGTAGTTGCTATATAATGTGCTGTGCTTAGTCGCTCTATCATGTCCAACTCTTTGTGACCCCATGAACTGTAGCCTGCCAGGCCCCTCTGTCCATGGGGGTTCTCCAGGCAAGAATACTGGAGTGGGTTGTCATGCCCTCCCTTCAGGGGATCTTCTCAACCTAGTGATTGAACCCAGGTCTCTCACATTGCAGGCGGATTCTTTACTGTCCAAGCCACCAGGGAAGCCCAAGATACTGGAGCAGGGAGCCTGTCCCTTCTCCAGGGCATCTTCCCAACCCATTAATCGAACCAGGGTCTCCTGCATTGCAGGCGTATTCTTTACTAGCTGAGCTATCAGGGAAGCCCTGCTATATAGTAAGAGACCTCATTGTGATTCTCTGCCATTTAATCTTCAAAAAGAAATGACTAAAGACTAATTTAAAGAGTTATTGGATGTGTTAATTGACCAACTGATAATTAGTGAAATTTCTAATAGAGCTCCATAATATCAGATTTCCCTGGTGCCTCAGATGGTAAAGAGTATGCCTACAATGCAGGAGACCTGGGTTCAATCCCTGTATACGGAAGATCCATAATATTCAGTCAGTCAGTCAGTTCAGTCGCTCAGTTGTGTCTGACTCTTTGCGACCCCATGAATCACAGCACG
Organism: Tragelaphus eurycerus; assembly: GCA_935064755.1. Classification (NCBI taxonomy): domain Eukaryota; kingdom Metazoa; phylum Chordata; class Mammalia; order Artiodactyla; family Bovidae; genus Tragelaphus; species Tragelaphus eurycerus. The sequence goes on from CAKXYN010000023.1 coordinate 25,928,501, forward strand.
CCAGGCCTCCCTGTCCATCACCAACTCCCAGAGGTCACTCAGACTCACATCCATCGAGTCAGTGATGCCATCCAGCCATCTCATCCTCTGTCGTCCCCTTCTCCTCCTGCCCCCAATCCCTCCCAGCATCAGTCTTTTCCAATGAGTCAACTCTTCACATGAGGTGGCCAAAGTACTGGACTTTCAGCTTTAGCATCATTCCTTCCAAAGAAATCCCAGGGCTGATCTCCTTCAGAATGGACTGGTTGGATCTCCTTGCAGTCCAAGGGACTCTCAAGAGTCTTCCCCAACACCACAGCTCAAAAGCATCAGTTCTTCGGCGCTCAGCCTTCTTCACAGTCCAACTCTCACATCCATACATGACCATGGGAAAAACCATAGCCTTGGTTTTTCCAAGGAGTAAGCATCTTTTAATTTCATGGCTGCAGTCACCATCTGCAGTGATACTTTAAAGTTTGGTATATGCAAATTCAAGTATTTTGACCTGGAGAGATAAACTCCCTTTAATCTTCAGTATTTTTCCTCTTAACATTCTCAGAGCGACAAAATCCAGTCATTGTTTCCTTTGAATATTATTAGGGAAAATAATTTTCTCTTTCATAATAGACCCTTGTCTTCTCAATTTTGTTCATTCTTTAGTTACGTCTTTCTCCCTATTTGTCCCATCAGCCTGTTAACACCTACAACAGATGTCTTTTAGAAGAAAAGTGGAGGAAGAATGCTCTTCCTTAAAAAATCAGTTGTTTTGTTTATTACCAGTTGTTTTGTTCTGATTATTCTCTCCATAAAATTGGGCAGGAAGAAGGAGTAATTTAAAACCTCCTTTCTAGGACTTCCCTTGTGGTCCAGTGATTAAGACTGTGGCTTCCAATGCAGGGGGTGAAGGTTCGATTTGTGCTCAGGGAGCTAAAATCTAACATGTCTTGTGGCCAAAATAAAACCCCATAACATAAAACAGAAGCAATATTGTAACAAATTCAGTAAAACTTGAAAAATGTTCCACGTCAAAAAAAATCAATAAAAATTTTAAAAATTAAAACCTCCTTTCCTTGATATCACTTATTAGATGTTCCAATAGAGGTTTGATCCAGTATGATGATTTAATGGTGTAAGAAAAGGTATTTCCTTTAAATTTCTATTATCTCTACTTTTTCGGCATAATATTTGTACAAATAACTGAATAGCAGTTCTAAATCATTCTGCAAACATTACTGTGCTCTTTCTAAAACTGAATAAGACTATTATTTGTCTCTTGAAGTCCAGGAATATAAATATGAAGATGCTAACTATTTAAAATGTCCGTGATGGTTTTCCCTAGGTAAAGAGATAATACATGATATACATTTTTTTTTTAACTTTCTGTATTTTCAGGCTTTAAAATGTGCATTCAGCCATTGTATTCATCAAATTAGTCAGTAAACTGACTACCAATAAACGAATCACAGGTCGGCTGCAGGGACTATAAAGAAAACAAGATGGACACGTACTAGAAATTTTGCTGCACAAAATAAAAGATAGAGATCAATAGCTTGAAAGTGGTATGAGATTGAGGCAAGATTTAGCGTTTCCTTTTAAGATGAAAGAGCCTCTTAACCATGATTAAATGCTGATGGAAAGATACTGATGGAGAGTGAAGGGTTTAAGATACAAGAGAAGAGGCGGAGATGAGGACCCAGTGAACTTATGCTTATGTTAGAGCAATTACAGCTCTCTCCTCTAAGTAACATCAAAGGAGGAAAGATGTGATGGAGTTAGGTACCATATTCAAGGGTAAGTGTTAGGAATATTTTCCAGTAAGTTATTTTACCAGTGAAGAGTAAGAGGTTAGGATGATTTGCTAGGAATGATTAACAAGTAGGCAGAAAGAATGTTCAAAACAGCTCCTGGGAGAACACGGGGGAGCGGTGACAAGGAGAACGTGGGCCTCCACTTGGCATCCGGTGTCCGGTGCAGCCGAGAGTTATACATTTATACTGGGACCAATCTGTACAGCTGGGTGATTTTCTCAGAAGCGCTCGACAGTCTAACTTACATAATGGAAATAAATAAACCCCCAATTTTTAAATAGCTTCACGTTGTCTGAAGCCAAAAGTAGACTCAAAAATGCCTTAAGCCAAAATAACCAAGGACAGGTTTCAGAAAATGGAACAGAGAGTGACAAACACCACCATTACCTCTATGGAGTCGTCATTCCTCGGTAACCAAGGAGGACTGAGTCCAGCCCCCCAGTGGATACCAAAATCCACGGATGCTCAAGGCCCTTGTATCACATGACATGGTATTTGCATCCTCTCAGACAGTAAAGAATCTGCCCGCAATGCAGGAGGCCAGGGTTCGATCCCTGGGTCAGGAAGATTCCCCGGAGAAGGGAGTAGCTACCCACTCCAGTGTTCTTACCTGAGAATTGTGTAGACAGAGGTAGCCTGGCGGGCTACAGTCCATGGGGTCGCAAAGAGTCAGACATGACTGAGTGATTAAGACTGTCACTTTATACACATCCTCTTGTATACTTTAAATCATCTCTAGATTACTTATAATACCTAATATAACAAATTATATGAAGATAGTTGCTAGCACATGGCAAATTCAAGTTTTGCTCTTGGAACTTTCTGGATTTTTTAAAGAATATTTTTGATCTGCAGTTGGCAGAACCCCAGACACGGAGGGCTGACTGTATTTGATGTCTTCTCCCTAGATACTCTCCGTCTCAGATGGAGCTTAGATGAATGAGCCTTCCAGGTGACAGCCTGCCTCCCTCTTACCAGTGGTTCTCTAGGATCATCTGCAACATGGACTGCTGATTCAGTTTCTGACTCAATAGATCTGGGGTGGGGGCTGCAATTTACATGTCTAACAAGTTCTGGGGTGCTGCTGAGGCTGATGGTTGGACACCACATGTTGAGAACCACTGTTCTAAATCAAATATGTGTAGTGGTTAAAGCTGCCAGAGCTCCTATGTTCAGGATCTACTTCTCATTCACTGCTGATTCTCTGCGTACCTACCACAGTGCCTGGCGTGTCAGTGACACCCAGTAACTGCTCTGAGGAAGAGAGGCAAACCAGCATCATGAGAATGCCCTCCGTCAATGTGGCTGGCACACTGTTCTGTGAACGCAGAGAGGCACTTTCACATACACAAAAGTATTAACTCATTGATACATCTCTGACAAAGGAATAAAATGCCAAGTTACTGACATAACCGAAGTTCCTAAACTAATAGCATTTATTTCAGAGTCTGATCTTAGTGCCATGTAAAGATAATAGAAGTCACCACTAACTGCAAGTGTGAGTGAACACTAGTTTTTCAGTCGTGTCCAATTCTTGGAGACCCCATAGACTGTAGTCCAGCAGGCTCATCTGTCCGTGAAGTTCTCCAGGCGAGAATACTGGAATGGATTGCCATTCCTTTCTCCAGGAGATCTTCATGATTCAGGGATTGAATCCTGCATTGCAGGCAAATTCTTTATCATCTGAGCCACCAGACAAGCCCCAAGTTCAAATGTAGATCTTTCCAACTAGAAAATTTCACAAAATATAGTATTTGCTCCCTTACCCCTGTATGCAAGGCATCACATTTAGTACCTGGAGTAGGAAATGGCAACCCACTCCACTGTTCTTGCCTGAGAAATTCCACGGACAGAGGAGCCTGGTGAACTACAGTCCATGGGGTCGCAAAGAGTCAGACACAATTTACAGAAAAGTCTTTAAAAAAATTGGTGCCTAGCTTCTGATAGAGCTAGGACCACAGTCTCTTAATTCTCATGAAGTCACCACTGACCTGCGTCTTGCCAGGTCCCCTGGTCAGTCTTCGCATCTCAGTCAGCAGTTTGAACCAGCTAACTAGTCCTTTTTTAAGCCACTCTCTGCTCTAGGCCTTTTGCTGCTTGGTTTCCCTTCCGCTGCTTCCAGAAACTGTTGCTGTCTTGTCTACTCCTGGACCTTGGGACATGAGAAGGCACCAGGCAGTTCTTGTCCTGATCATCCCACGCAGTCCCGGGGCTGTGGGCAGAGCTAGAATGCCAAGGTCACCCTGCTCTGCCTCTGCAGCCCACACTTCCCTCATGGCTCCACTCACTCATCCAGCTGCCAGCCTGGCATCTCCACTTGAACACCCAATGAGCATCTCAAACGCCAGAGGTTCAAACCGGAATCCTCATCTGCTTTAAACCTACTTGTCCTCAGTCTTAGTCCTTTCGGTAGATATCACCCCTGGTATCAGTTATTCAGGCCAAAATCTTAAGCACCATCTTGGATTTGGTTGCTGTGCTGGCTTTCCACAAACCCCTTTGACCAACTTTTGCTCCCACAGTCTTTCTGGACCAAGTCCTTGGTACCATCTCCCCTTTGACAGCCACAGCGGAAACCACCTCCTCTCTTCCTTTAATCCATTTCAAGAGCTCCGTAACTTCCTACTCACCTCCACTGGTCCATGCTCCACAAAGCAGCTGGAGTGATTTTGTCTTAATGTGAATCAGACTCTAATAATCCTCTGATTGTAACCTGCCAAAGGCTCCCCCACCACACACAAATACAATAAAATCCAAGTCTCTTAAAATGACTATAGGACACTACTTCCCTCCCCTCCCCTGCCACCGCTATCGTACCTGGCCAGCCAACGGAATCTCAGCCACTCTGCCCTTCCTTCTTCTTGAACATAACAAGCTTCTCCTACCTCTGGGCTTTCGTCTTTTACAGCTGCTGTTCCCTCTGCCTGTGGTGTCTCCTTCCAACCCCTTTTCCTACCTATTCACCAGAGTGGTTCTCCACCACCACATCACTCTCTATCCCATTTTTATTTCCTTCCAAGCACTTACTTAAAATTATTTAAATCATTGTTTATTTAAATATGTATCTGTATCTGCCAACTGGAATGTCAGCTCCAAGCAGGCAGGGATTTTGTCTTTTTCATCCCAGGTCATTTAGAACATTATTTATAAGACTGTACACCACAAAAGCATGATGAATTGATGTACTTTAGGTTTTTCTTCTACATCACCATCCTGATGCCTCTTAATGTATCAATATTATTTCATAATTTGATCATAGTCAACCGTAGTATCTGCAAGATGAGTTGTTCCCAACTCCACACAAACTCCTTCTGACTAGTATTTCTCAAATGTTACAAACAAGATCAGGTTTTTCATTCAGGTCCTCAAGAATATTCTAGATAGACTTCAACTTGAGAATTAATTGACGTTCCCACACTGACTATATGCCCTCGCTCAAAAATATTTGATGGTGATTATATGCTTTTTGGTGTCGTTCAGCATTTTGTGCTCTGAATTTAGGCCACAGAAAAGAAAGATACCATGCCTCCAGTTGTGTACAGAATTGTGGGGTTTTTTGTTCTGTGTTTCAGTTCTATTACTACAGCATTAAAAACAACAGGAATCTCCCTTTGTCTGGGTACTTGGGGGTTTGAAATCTAAAGCAGAACTTGCGCTCTGTTTTAGATTTGGAATTAACCTAAATTTGGCTACATTTCCTACCACAGACAGTTAATTCTCTTAGTAGAATCTTTTTTTTTTTTTTTTTTAAATTGGGATATAGTTGCTTTACAACTGTGTGGTAGTTGCTGCTGTACAATGAAGTGAATCAGCTATGCATATACTTAGGGCCCCTCCCTCTTGAGCCTCCCTCCCACTCATCACACACCCGTCTAGGTCATCACAGAGCACCAAGCGAATACTGTATATTAACACAAATATGTGGAATCCAGAAAAATGGTACAGATGAACCTGTTTGCAGAGAGACACAGAGAGAATGGACATGTGAACACAGGTGGGTAAGGAGAGGGTGAGATGAACTGGGAGACTAGGATTGACATATATACACACCACCATGGGCTGCTAGTGGGAAGCTGCTGTATGGCACAGGGAGCTCTTAGCTCTTATAAACCTGCTGGGATAGAAGATTCATTCATCCCAGTTAGACTACACTAGTTAAGACTCACTCATTTTCATACCAAACCCCCTTTGTCCACAGGTTTGTACTTTCTTCCTCCATTTATATGCCACCTCTTAAAAACCCTTGCCTGATAAAAGCTTCCACTGGTTAAAGCAAACCTCATGCTCTAGTAATTCCTGAAACACAAAGTGTATTCCTGAAACACTAAGTGTATTGAAAGCTACGACACTTCCCTGGTAACTCAGCTGGTAAAGCATCTGCCTGCAATGCAGGAGACCCTGGTTCAGTTCCTGGGTCAGGAAGATCCCCTGGAAAAGGGATAGGCTGCCCACTCCAGTATTCTTGGGCTTCCCTGGTGGCTTAGATGGTAAAGAATGTGCCTGCAATGTGGGAGACCTGGGTCCAGTCCCTGGGTTGGGAAGATCCCCTGGAGAAGGGAACAGCTACCTACTCTAGTGTTCTTGCCTAGAGAATTCCACGGACAGAGGAGCCTGGCGGGCTACAGTCCATGGGGTCGCAAAGAGTCAGACACAACTGAGCAACTTGTACTTGGTTACACGAGTGTCCCCCTGAGAGCCTGCCTTGTACCTCTGCTGTGCTAGGTCTCAAGAGTATATAAACTGGTCATGGGTCCCTTTTGCTAAAAATCCCTTTTCCTTCAAGACTCTTGCTCATCAGCCTATTCTTCCCTGGTGGTTTTCCCAAAGTGCCAGCATTGAGGTGCGGGCCCCTGGAGGATTCGTATACCACACTGAGGACCCCCATGTCTACCCCCAGGCCCCGTGCTCCTAGAGTTGCTCATGTTGTCATCTGCCTGTGGGGATGTGTGGATGCCCAGGGACACCTCATACACCACAGATCCAAAGCCAAGCTCATTATCTTCCTAACTTAATTGCCAGGTCTACTCTGACTCCTTTCTTCCTGTATGACATCCCTATTCACACGATGGACAGGTCTGTGGCCGACCATGGAAAACATTGAATTGTTTCCTTAGCTTCTACCCATAATAGACTGATTCCTGAATGACATGGATTCTACTAAAGATGTGACACCTCTGGCCTGACCTCTCCTTTCCACCCACACTACCACTTTTTCCTAAAGTAATTTATCTCACTCTTTACTGTTTTTTTTGACAAGATTTGAGGATGGATGGGTATTCTACATACATACATATTTGAGAGTCATATCTTGACCTCCTCCTCCTAACTGTATCTAAGGAATGACTTCTATGGCAATGGAGGTAGCCTTGTTGGGTGGCAATATGAGCCCCACACACACATGCAATTTTACATTGTCTGGTATCCACATTGTAAGCGTGAAAAGAAACCAGTGACGTTAATTTTACAACTACATTCAATTTAAGCCAATGCATCTAAAATATTAAAAACTATAAATTACATTAAGAATTTTAATAGTTCACAGTCCTTTTTCTTTGTTCAAAGTCTTCAAAAGTCAAGTGCTCGATGGCCTCATGTGGCCAGTGGCTATTATATTCGATGACATTATTATAGGGGGTAAACTGGAGTGGGGCAAACACTTATAGGAATGGTTGTATTAATACCTATAGCATCAGTGAGTGGTAAGGCCATATATTAAGATACTGGCAATGAAAACAAAGAACTAATCCATAATCACTGGAAAATATGAAGGGAGCAATCAGGAAAGACTTATAAAGCTGACAGAATCAAACTGAGGATAAGACCACAGCCCAAATTAGGGAAATGTTGGTCAAAGGGGAAAACTTGCAAGAGAAAGCAAATAATTCCTGGAGATCTAACACATGGAATCATGATTATAGTCAAACATCCTGTATTATATACCTGAATTGCTCAAGACCAGATCTTATATGTTCTCACCACAAGAAAAGAAATATCATTATCTGATGTGACAGAGGCGTGAGCAAACACTAGGGTGGCAGTTATCTGAATATATGAGTGGGTCAAATCAAATACATTGTACACCTTACATTTACACAATGTTACATGTCAATCATATCTCAAGTCAAAACAAAGCATCATAGCCTAAAATACACACAGGAGAATGGACCTTCAAAAATAAAGTTTAAAGAAAATCCCAAGAGCTAGAGACACACTGTTCCAGGCACTGGACAGGGCAGGTGAGTCAGTAATTAAGACAGAGCCTTGGGAAGAGGAAGGTATGCAGACATCTCATCTTCATGCATGAGAGCATCTCTGAGCCCAGGCAGCTGGACCCTCTCCTCCAAGCTAAATGGCTCAAGAACTGTTGCCTCAACTAAGTGAAAGCTTTTCTGCTCATTTCTTTTTAAGAGAAACAGACTGGAACCTGGGGGAAGTCAGTGGGGCCAGTGAGGCTGGTGTCGGTCACAGGACAGGGCACTGAGGATGTATTTGGAGGTGGAACTCTAACAGGAAGGGGCCCCAGGCTTTGCTGCAGGTAAGGACCGATCCCTCTCACCCACCTTGCCCTCCCCACAATGATGGAAGGCAGACTGCTGAGATCAGAACTCATATTAATGGAGAAAGTTAATAGGATTTCTTATTTCAGCTCAGGAAACTCAATCTTCAATCCTGTCCTTGAATATAAGTGTGAACAGAAAACCAAGAATCATCAAACTTTGAAAGAAAACCCTTCAAAGAGAAACATCGAATGCAACAAATTAAAGAACTCACTCCAAGGAAACAGCGTCAATAGAAAACGAAGACAACTTGAAAATAAACATGAAACCAAGATAATCCTTCTCCTCAAATCTTCAACATTTAACAAAATTAGAACAAGCTACTATTTTTTAAATTCCTGGGAATTAACTATATGGTCAAAAAACAAATACACAGTTTAAAGATTGGAGAGCAGAAATGAATGTTCTGGAAGGGATCTCTAAAATATCATGTAAATAAACATCGGGATGGGTAGAAGGGGATGAGTCAGGACATGTGGGAATAGGAAATAGAGCCAAATCTGAGACATCTGTCTAATAGAAGTTTTAGAAAAGCGACACTGGAAGAAAGAAAATGCTGAGTGATTCTAAAGAAAACTTCCCTGTACTGAAGGACACAGCATGGTTCAGCTCCAGAATATTCAGATATAAATAAATATGCATATATAAAATCTTCAAGGCAGAAGGAGGGGTGGACACAGATTAATTACAAGGGAGTGAGGAGCAGGTGGGCCAGACTTGTCATCAGTGACGCAGGGTCAGCACCCTTGGGGCTGGCCTTCCAAGCGTGGAGAGTTAATGAATAGCAGCTTGTACCTCATTCATACTCAAGTTTAATGTGGGAAAACAGAGTGTATGGAGTAAACTTTACCAAATGAGGTCCTGTCTTAAAAAATAACTAGATTTATTTCCACAAATTAATACAAGGAGGAAAAAGGGATAAGGGCATTAGAAATAATACTATAGGGAAAGTCTTACCACAAAGGTTTAAATGCCTACTTGTACATGATACAATAAAAAATAAAGGCTCAAAACTAAAATTCCCAGATCTTTTCACAAAATCAATATGCTAGGGTATTATCTTGATTCCAAGGAGGGTCAAAGTATTAGATGTCAGGTGTCACTATCACCAGGAAAGCCTTTACTGTTTGTGACTTGGACTCTAAGGATCTGCCCAATCATATCATCAGTCCTCATCTGGTTCTGACACCCAAGCAGCAGGAACCGCTGGCCCGGGCGCCCTGCTTTAGAAGGTCCACTGTGGCCTTCCTCTGGCTCTGCCTCCCACAGCAGCATGAGGAGTCTATGGGCTTCCAGAAATCCACACTTCCCATCACCCCACCTGTAAACCACACTCCACGTACCTGGGAAGCTACAGTTCCCAGCAGGGCCGCCCTGAACCAACCTCCATGCCTGCCTAGTTCTTCCCCAGTTCTTCCCACCCTACCCCCTCCCCCACCAGCTGACCGGGCACCAGTGCCCACACCCTTCCGAGGAAGGCTGGCCAGGGGATGCAGCTCACAGGGAGTCGGGGCTTTCAGAAAAGCCTGGAGTCACATGCAGGTGCCCATGTACATCCCACTCACAGCATGGGACGCATCCAGGTGTGGGAAGAGAGATGAGCAAGGACCCTCATTTGTGTCCCTGTTCTAGGCCCCCAGAGTGTTGGGGACTGGGCTCCCCTCTACTTCAGCAGAGCAAAAAAGGCAGCGAAGGGAGAGACAATTCAGTAGAGGGAGCAGTGTTTGAGAAAACACCAACCTATTTGGCTATTGGAGAGGGAAGAGATGAAAGCGCTCAGAGGTGTTGGGAGGTCTCCTGCACGAGGTTAAAAGTGACCTAAACACAGGTATGCTCGTCACTGCACACGGCACAGGAGGGAGGCCCACACGGTTCTTTCCTCCATTGGCTGCATGACCTCCGCCGTAACCTCCTCCCTCTGTCCCATCTCTTTCTCTGTGGTCCGTGCACAACTTGGCCTCTTCAGCCGTTGCCCTCAGGGGCCCAGAATGATGACGGTAGTCCTGAGGGATATTCTTAGACAATGATGTCCAGAAGCAGGAAAAGAGCCAGCCTGTCTTGGGGTCCCTTCTATAGAGTCTGAAAGGTTCCTAAAATCTCCCCCACCCCCACCCCCCAGGTCTCACCCGCCAGAACCCACCACTGGCCAGAGAAAGTGTCTTTCCCCTTGGCCAGCACAGGCCACCAGGACACTGAACAAAACCAAGGCTCTGTCGGCCAGGAGAAGGGGGTGTGGCTCCTGAGGGAGAAGGCCAGAGGGCAAAGGACTGACACTTATAGCAGGGGATCTACAAGTGGGATCCCCAGACCCACAGCATCACCTGGAAACTGATTAGAAATACAAATTCTCCCACTTCACCCCATACCTCTGAAATCCACATCTGTGGGAGTGGGCCCAGCAATATGGTAACTGGGGTTCTCAGGCAATGAAATTTCTTCCATGTTTGCACTCAGGTTTGAGAATCATGGCCTGTGCCCCCCACCCCCATCACTATCAGGATGAATCTGCAAAGCAGAAGGAAGAGGGGAACAAGCATGTGTCTGTGAAGGCCATCCAGGCAGGAAGGAGAGAGCTGTTGGCAGCATCTAAGCCAGTGAAGAGGCCTGGGTTTTACTTAAGAGAGAGCTTAGGAGGACAGGAAATTGATCAACTGAACCCAAAGCAGCAACACTGCAAGCGAAGGGCTTAAGGGAGGCCTGTGCAGCTTAAAGGCAGAGGGAAAAAAATCCAGTGGAAAACTGAAGACACAGGAAATGAAGTAATCCTCAGGCAAGGACTTTCCCGGAGACAAGAAGGGAGAGAAATTAATGCCATGTGTTTCAACACCTGAACTGCTTGACAAGTGCAACTGTTGAGCATTTGGGATGTGGCTCATCTGAATTGAAATCTGCCATTGACATAAAATGCCCTCTGTACCCAAGCCTTAGATAAAAAAAGAAAATAGATGATAACCCCTCAGTAATTTTATATTGATTACTTGTCAAAAGCATAATGCTTTTTGATAGATGGTTTTAAATGTAGTCTCAAAATTAATAGCCCTTCTTTTTCTTTCTTAATGAGGCTAGTGAAATTTTCACGTGCATTTGTGGCTCACATACTGTTTCTGGTCTAGAGTGAAAGAAAGTCTAATACGTTTGAAAAAAAGAGTGTAGAAATGTCAGGTCAACATAAGGATCTAAGGAAAAGACCACGTGCGGTTGTTTCAAGATTCTCCTCGTGTTAAATTATGTCTTACAATATTGAGAGGAAAAATGTTTCTGCCCTTTAAAAAGAAAAAAACAAAAACAAACCCTAAGGAGATTATAAAGATACAGAAGTTAACTGATAAAAGACGGGCTACTTATTTAAATCTGTCAAGGAAGAAGTGAGTTCATTGAATGAGGATATAATTTGTTGGTGAAATTTCTTCCATGTTTGCAAGAAGTCTCCAACTAGTAGCTTGAGCTAAACTACTGGTGGATAAAGGAAGGAAAAAGACCAACCATCATCCCTGGTTTTTTGGGTTCATGCTCAAGCAGAAAGATCAAGGTGTAAGAATGAGATGTCCAGCAGTCTTTTGTGTGATGTTAGAGGTGAGTCTATCTCAGAAATGCCTCAAATGTCTATGAGGACTTGGGAGTCCTTAGGGACCTAGGGAGGGTCTGGTACTAGTGACTAAGGCAAGTGGGAGGACAGTGCTCACTGGGGGCTTTTTAAAAAGGCAACTTCTTGCCTTCTGCATAGGTGTCACTCAAAAACTTGCTCTCAATGCTTGGAGGGCACGCAGGACAGAGAAAAGATGCTGCAGAAAATAGGCTATTTATAGCTCCATATTCTCAAATTTCACAGAACCCTCAAAAGCTTTTATCCTCAATAAGATTAAAGTACTGCGACATGGATGGACCTAGAGATGGATGAATATCACATATCATGATATCACCTAAATATCATATGATATCACTAATATCACATATCATATCACTTAAATATATATCACTAATATCACATATCATGATATCACTTAAATATCATATGATATCACTAATATCACATATGATATCACTTAAATATCATATGATATCACTACAAAAAAAGATACACATGAACTTATTTACAAAACAAAGTAGACTCACAGACATAGAAAAAAAAAACTTACGGTTACCAAAGGAGGCAGCCGGGGGTGAAGGGATAAGTTGGGAATTTGAGATGAACAAATACACACTACTATACATAAAATGAGCTTCCCAGGTGGTGCTAGTGGGAAAGAACCCACCTGCCAATGTAAGAGATGTGGGTAAGAGACACAGGTTCTATTCCTGGGTTGGGAAGATCCCCTGGAGAAGGGAATGGCTACCCACTCCAGTATTCTTGCTGGAAAATCTCATGGACCATGGACAGAGGAGCCTGGCGAGCTGCAGTCCATAGGGTCACAAAGAGTCAGACGCAACTGAAGTAACTTCACACGCATGCACGTATATAAAATAAGTAAGCAACTAGGACCTGCTGTATAGCACAGGGAACTATATTCAATATCTTGTGAAAGCCTGTGATGGAAAGGAATCTGAAAAAAAGATGTTTATATACATATGTATAGATAGGTAATGAATCACTTTGCTATACATGTGCCAAATTGTAAATCACCTATTAAAAAAAAAGGATTAAACTCTTATAAACTTTCTGTTTCTCAAATTGTGAACTCTGTTTATCTCCTTTCTCTCAATCTTCATGTGTTTTTTGTGGCCGATCCTAAGTACTTGACTTGGCTAAGAAACTACTTCTTGCTCATTCTGTAGTATTTTTTTTTCTTCTGCCATATTGTATTTTCTCTTATTTTCTTTTAATCATAGCCTTGAAGTTTCCACTACAACACCAGACTGTAGTTCTCCTCTTTGGTACTCTGTCTCGAGAGCTCCATCTGCCTTGGTCTCCTTGGACTTGTCTGGAGACAAGTTACTACAAGGCAACTGAGTAGTGTTCTTGCCTGGAAAATCCCATGGACAAAGGAACCTGGTGGGTTATAGTCCATGGGGTTGCAAAGAGTTGGACATGACTCAGTAACGAACACACACATGCGTGTGTGCGCACACACACACACTAGCAATTTATAGACCCTCTGAATTTCCTAATCTCGTATTTATTATTATCTTAAAAAGTTCCTCCACATGTTTCTCAAAGACAATTCTGAGACTTTCCATTTACTTAAACACAATGCTGTGGAACTAGAGAGATAAGTCAAATAACTTTTTGCTTTAAAATCATTAAGTGTGACTGGAATTTTCTAGTGTGAAATAGTTTTCTTATTTTACTTATTAAAACATTGTTTGACGTGCATTGAAGTACGTTCACTGCTTGATCTTTCTCTCATCCTGTTAATCATCTTCCAGTGTGTCAGTTAAAATAAAATCTGTTCACACCACTTAACATCAAATACCGTGTTTTGACAGTTTGGTATCAGAGGCTTCTGAACAGGGACTGTGCCCTGCAGGGCCCTGAGTGGCATCACGTAAACATGATTGTAATTTATGATGAGAAAGGAAATGTTTTTAAGATAATAGCTTTTTTAGGGAGAGAGCTTAATTCTAAAATATGTTTGACCTTTCAGTTCTCTTTGGTTTTTATCTTTTCAACGTTTGACCATTTCCTTCCTTTTACAGTAAAATACCCATGCATTTGCAAATGATAAACCACTGCCTATAACCTTCATACCCTGAAAATATATATATATATTTACCTAATGTTGAGGGCTGGACTGTGAAGAAGGCTGAGCGCCGAAGAATTGATGCTTTTGAACTGTGGTGTTGGAGAAGACTCTCGAGAGTCCCTTGGACTGCAAGGAGATCCAACCGGTCCATTCTGAAGGAGATCAGCCCTGGGACTTCTTTGGAAGGAATGATGCTAAAGCTGAAACTCCAGTATTTTGGCCACCTCATGCGAAGAGTTGACTCATTGGAGAAGACTCTGATGCTGGGAGGGATTGAGGGCAGGAGGAGAAGGGGACGACAGAGGATGAGATGGCTGGATGGCATCACTGACTCGATGAATGTGAGTCTGAGTGACCTCCGAGAGCTGGTGATGGATAGGGAGGCCTGGCGTGCTGCAGTTCATGGGGTCGCAAAGAGTCAGACACGACTGAGCGACTGATCTGATCTGAATGTTGAGGGCAAGAGATGAAGTGCCTTCTCAAAATAATAATGTTGAAAGAGTTTTCTTTCTTCAGTACAGTCTGACAGAGTTAGAGATAAAAGGGCCCAAGCAAAAAGTCTTGGATGAAAGAATTTCATCCAAGCCACAGAGTCCAGTCCCTTCAGCCATTTCTTTCCATCTAACTAGAGCCTAGTTCTAGACGCTGGGGGCTGTGCCTGGCCTGACTCAACAGTGGAAGCAGCAGGCCAGCCATGGTTCCATGGTGTAATGATGAGCACTCTTGACTCTGAATCCAGCGATCCAAGTTCAAGACTCACAAAGCCTAGTTAGATGCATCACCAACTCAATGGACATGAGTTTGAGCAAACTCTAGGAGATGATGGGGGACAGGGAAGCCTGGCATGCTGCCATCCATAGGGTCACAAAGCGTTGGACGTGACTTAGTGACTGAACAACAGCAACAAGAGCCTCAGTTCAGTTCAGTCGCGTCCAACTTCTTGTGACCCCATGGACTGCAGCACGCCAGGCTTCACTGTCCATCACTAACTCCTGGAGTTTACTCAAACTCATGTCCACTGAGTCGGTGATGCTATCCAACCATCTCATCCTGTGTCATCCCCATCTCCTCCTGCCTTCAGTCTTTTCCAGCATCAGGGCAAGCTATGAAGGGAAAGCACAGACCTTTCACGCCCCCTCCAGGTGTGTGTTTTCCAGCCCAGAAGCTCTCCAAACCCTGTCTTTTGAGGGTTATATGGGTGCTTTTGTTACATAGGCACAGTTGATTAAAATACTGTCCACTGGTGACTGAACTCAGCCTCTAGCCGTCTCCCCTCCCCAGAGGTCAAGGAGGTGGGAGTGAAGGTTCCAGCCCTACAAGGTCATGGTTGGTTTTCCTGCCAACCAGCCCCCATCCTCAGTTGTGGTCCAAAAGGCACCATTAACATAACAAAAGACCTTTGGTAGCTCTCTTCTCTTAGGGAATTCCAAGAGCTTTGAAAGCTCTGTGCCAGGAAAAGGGATGAAGGCAATGGCACCCCACCCCAGTACTTTTGCCTGGAAAATCCCATGGACGGAGGATCCTGGTAGGCTCCAGTCCATGGGGTCGCTAAGAGTTGGACACGACTGAGCGACTTCACGACTTCACGACTGAGCCCTGGGATTTCTTTGGAAGGAATGATGCTAAAGCTGAAACTCCAGTATTTTGGCCACCTCATGCGAAGAGTTGACTCATTGGAGAAGACTCTGATGCTGGGAGGGAATGGGGGCAGGAGGAGAAGGGGACGACAGAGGATGAGATGGCTGGATGGCATCACTGACTCGGTGAATGTGAGTCTGAGTGACCTCCGAGAGCTGGTGATGGATAGGGAGGCCTGGCGTGCTGCGGTTCATGGGGTCGCAAAGAGTCGGACACGACTGAGCGACTGATCTGATCTGATCTGAGCGACTTCACTTTCACTTTTCACTTTCATGCATTGGAGAAGGAAATGGCAACCCACTCCAGTGTTCTTGCCTGGAGAATCCCAGGGATGGGGGAGGCTGGTGAGCTTCCGTCTATGGGGTCGTACAGAGTCGGACACGACTGAAGCGACTTAGCAGCAGCAGCATACATTTTAAATATACTTTTCTCATTTCTCTAAAAGCTTAGGTGTGTGTGTGTGTGTGTGTGTGTGTGTGTGTGTGTGTGTGTTATACTGATTGAAATATCAGACATTATCATCATTTAAGCCTCAGTACCTCAATGGTTAAAATATTTCCATTTGGGAAATTTTGAGTAGAATCCTGGTGAGAGAGTCAATTTCTAGGTAGGTTGATAAAAAGTCCAGGATCCCCGAAGAGGAGAGAGGGGTCTGGAGTTCTCCAGGAGGAGAAAAGGACAAACCCTTTTTTCTTCATTGCTTTGTCTTAGTCATATAACAAAGTATCCTGCTTGAGAACATGTTTCTCCTTCTTGAGAACCTTCTCACTAATCTTAAAATGTATATTATGGGAGTGGGTCTAGTAGATCTTTCTATTGTTAGTTCTAATCCTCTTACCTTAAAATGTATATTGTGGGAGTAGGTCTCCTAAGACCTTTAGAACCTTGAGACATTCTTTTGATCCAATTGAAAAAGTATATAGCTCTCTTGATGAGGTGCTCTCCATCCCCTTTCTGATGTCTATGTCAGAAGCTTTGGCTCTCTCTTTTTCACATTAATAAAACTTTGCTACACAAAAGCTCTTGAGTGATCACGAATCTGACATTGTTCACTGTAAGATATCACTGGGACGTACCATTGCAGGAGCTAAGGAAGTCTAAAGGATTGTTTACTCAAAATTGTTTACTCAAAAATCTGAGCTAAAGCAGTTTCTGAAGACTTTTAATTTTTTAAAGAATTAGCTTATTTTCTATGCTGTATGTTTGGTTTATAACTAATCGACCTGGAGAGCACCTTCGGTCTCCTAAGAGCTGAACATAGATCTACGGTGAAGATCGCTCAGTCGTGTCCGACTCTTTGCGACCCCATGGACTGTAGCCTACCAGGCTCCTCTGTCCATGGGGTTTTCCAGGCAAGAGTACTGGAGTGGATTGCCATTTCCTTCTCCAGGGAACTTCCCGACCCAGGGATCAAACCTGGGTCTCCCACACTGTAGACAGACGCTTAACCATCTGAGCCACCAGGGAAGTCGAACATAGATCTAACCCTGATTCTTAGAAACTCAGTTCCCTGGTGGCTCAGTGGTAAAGAACCTGCCTGCCAATGCAGAGACGTAAGAGATGAGGGTTCTGTCCCTGGGTTGGAAAGATCCCCCAGAGAAGGAAATGGCAACCCACTCCAGTACTCTTGCCCAGAAAATCCCATAGACAGAGGAGCCTAGTGGGCTACAGTCTGTGGAGTCACAAAGATTCAGACACGACTTAGCAACTAAACAACAAAATATATAGATGAATTATTCCATCATTAAGTAGGCAAAGAACCCCAGACATCAATAGAGGAACATGTCACAATCTGTCTTGAATGGTCTAGAGAGATTCAAGTGCTTATTTACTTATCATAAACTCTCTCTTACCTATAATTTTATTTCATTGCTTATGATTCTGTGGCAATGAAGATAAATTGCTCTGCATCCTCCAACATTGTTCGTACACTTAAAGATGATATTATTCACCTGATAACCATCTTTCTTTATGTAAGACAGTCTCACTGAAGTCTGATAAATGAATATATGTTTAGTTAAGTGATCACTCTTAATTTAGCCTCTTCTCTGTGAACATTTGCCATGGTTTCTAATCTCAGCACACTCTTTTGCATCACCTCTTGCCCAGCTCAGTCAGTTGAAGCACAAGGCTCATGGGATCAAGGCTGCAGGTTGAAGGTCAGCCATGTCACTCTGGGAATATCAAACCCTTGGAATGGTCAGAAGCCACCCAGGCATTTCTGTTTAGGTAACTGGTTAATGAGTATCACAAGGGGAACTAGTCAGCAGTGTGATGTTAACTCAAAACAGCCTTTGCACCAAAGGAAAACCTGGTCCAAGGCTGTAGGTAGGCTTGATCACATTAACAGAAAACCATGATTTGCTTTCCTGGTGTCTCAGATGGTAAAGCATCTGCCTGCAGTGCTGGATGGAGAAGCCGATAGCACCCCACTCCAGTACTCTTGCCTGGAAAATCCCATAGACAGAGGAGCCTGGTAGGCTTCAGTCCATGGGGTCGCTCAGAGTCGGACACGACTCAGCGACTTCCCTTTCACTTTTCACTTTCATGCATTGGAGAAGGAAATGGCAACCCACTCCAGTGTTCTTGCCTGGAGAATCCCAGGGACGGGGGAGCCTGGTGGGCTGCCGTCTATGGGGTCGCACAGAGTCGGACACAACTGAAGTGACTTAGCAGCAGCAGTGCTGGAGACCCAGGTTCAATCCCTGGGTTGGGAAGATTCCCTGGGGAAGGAAATGGCAACCTACTCCAGTACTCTTGCCTGGAAAATTCCATGGACTGAGGAGCCTGGTAGGCTACAGTCCATGGGGTCGCAAAGAGTCGGACACGACGACTGAGCAACTTCACTTTCCCTTTCTAAAGAGCCAGGTGGCACTAGTGATAAAGAACCCACCTACCAGTGCAGGAGACTTAAGAGCTGAGGGTTCCTCCCCTGGGTCAGGAAGATCCCCTGGAGGAGGGCATGGCTACCCACTCCAGTGTTCTTGCCTGGAGAATCCCATGGACAGAGGAGCCTAGTGGGCTACAGTCCATGGTGTTGCAAAGACTTAGACACGACTGAAGCGACTTAGCACACATGTTAAAGAGCCAGGGGGGTTAAAGAAAAGTTCATTTATATTTTTTCATCTAGGATTTAAAAAATAAAAGCAGTAAAAGTCATCTCTGAAAGGGGGATGTTTTTTTTCCTCCCAAGTTCTGATCTGAATTGAAAGTTAGTTGACTTTTTGGTCAAATGCTCCACAGATGGGGCATCTTGAAAACCAGCTAATCACTAGCAAGAATGTATCAATAATATGCCATTGGGAACTGTCTCCCTCTAGTATAGCAATTTCTACAATCCTGCATTTCCCATAAAATATCTTGATAATTGTGATAACGTGAGTCTTCAAGAAAATTAACATTCAGTTAATTGGTCAACTTTTCTCCTTTGAAAACCAAAGAGATTTTGGAATTACAAAAGATTTTAGTGGATGGATTTAAAATTAAGGTCAGAGCGCTTCCGTGCTGGCACTGTGGATATAAGAATCCACCTGCCAATGCAGGAGACACGGGTTCAATCCCTGATCTAGGAAGATCCCACATCCCACTAAGCCTGTGTGCCAAAACTATTGAGCCTGTGCCCCTAAAGCCCAGGAGCTGCAACTGCTGAAGCCCGGATGCCCTAAAGCCAGGTCTCCACGATGAGAAACCACCGAACAAGCCCACAGCAACGAGAAGCCTCTGCTTGCCACAACTAAAGAAAATCCGGCACAAAGCAATGAAGACCCAGCATAGCCAAAAATAAGTAAATAAAATTTTTTTTTAAGTCAGAGAGTTAGATCAAACAGTAAATCAGTAAACAGGAGAAAAATGAAGATAAAGAACCGGCGTACCAGTTTCACCATAATTTGACAGCTACTTTCCGAAAGTTTCCTAATATATTCATCAAAAGACACACTTCACAGAAAAATGTTAAAGTCAACCATTTGAGAATTCTATCAACTAAAGTGTATCAGATGTCTGTTTCTACTATATGACAGTGATGTCCTCCTCCAGAAATATTATGTATGTATGCCTGTGTGTGCATTTGACATTTTTGAGTGCTGAAATTAAAAACTACTTTGACAAAACTACTGTTCGTCACATTCTAATTCACTTATTTTGTTCTAGAGTATTAATACTTGAATGAGCTCCAGACAAATGACATTAGGCCTGAAGCATGGGGCATCCGTGTAGAAACAAGATCACCTTTCTTCAGTCACTGCCTACGGTCTGCTGACCCAAAACTACTTGATTTTTTTTCTGGGTTTTTGTTTTTTTTTCGAATTAAGTTTTATTGAGGACAAAATAAGGACTACAGCCTGGGTGACAGCACCCTTGATTTTTTTTTTTTAGTATGAGGGCAGATAAAGTAACTTCGTACTTGAGTGACTAGCCTTCATGTGCTGCTGTTTGAGGCACGGTTTCTCACTTTTTCTTCCCTGCCCCCACGTTTGGATTCCCCTCCAGTCTGTCCATTCCTTGAGTGTGGATTACTGTCATCACACGTAGTAATTCACCTCGATATATCTGTGCTTTTCTTTTAAAACGCTGACCTATCAAAACCCTCCGTTTTATTATAATACTATTATTAGAAAAACACCATGAACAAACAGCCCCTTTTGAGGACTGGTAGGGATGACATGGGAGAAGGCATTGGCACCCCACTCCAGTACTCTTGCCTGGAAAATCCCATGGATGGAGGAGCCTGGTGAGCTGCAGTCCATGAGGTCGCTGAGGGTCAGACATGACTGAGCGACTTCACTTTCACTTTTCCCTTTCATGCATTGGAGAAGGAAATGGCAACCCACTCCAGTGTTCTTGCCTGGAAAATCCCAGGGACGGGGGAGCCTGGTGGGCTGCCGTCTATGGGTCGCACAGAGTCGGACACGACTAAAGCGACTCAGCAGCAGCAGGGATGACATCATTGGCCGGGTGCATTGGCCTCAGACTAGGACACATGCAAGCAGAGGTCAGAAGAATCACTTTAAGCAGAAGCTGGGGCCAGTTCCTTTGCTGTCCCTAGTTCCTAAGTTTTGGAATTTCTGTGCCTCTCTATTCTCATTCACTCCTTCAGTTGGCTTGCATTAAGTTCTGATGCTCAGCCACTAAGAAAATAAAAACAAACAATAGCAGAAATGGCTCCTGCCTTCACAGGGCTTTCTGTGCTTTGTGTTCGGACAGTTCAGGCAGCTGAAGTGGACTTAAGTGTGATATGCAGCTGAAGGTAGGCAGGGTCCCTGTGACTTGACTGTAATAGAAAGTATTTGGTTCCATGAGGAGCTGCCAACTGACCCCCTGTTGGAAGGATGAGAGGAGTTAACTAGGCAGGCAAAGAATATCGTTGAATGGTGAAATATTGACTTCTGCCTCTTTTTTGGAGTTCCTATCCTGTCAGGTTTATTAACTAGTCCTGTAAGATTATGAGGGCTGCTCAAGCAATTGTACGCTGAGTCATAGGCAAAGAGCCCTGATCAGCTTGTTCTTGCACATGGAGATATTTAATTGGTAGCTTGAAAAATCTTTGCATAACGTGAACTTCTCACTCTGACTTTGGATCTCTGATATTGTTTTAAACCTGCATCCCTTCTAATGTCTCTCCTAGCATATATTAATACCATCTGTATGTTAGAAGTTAAATAAATGATTTTGTTTTCCTTAAAGAAAACAAAATATCATGTGGACTACAGAATGTGTAGACAGGTGCTCCTCAGTAAGATACATTTTTTCCAGTGTGATTTATGCTACTATTTAGTCTGATTATTACTAACACTTCACCCATCCTTTAAATGATCTTCTTAGAAAATAACAGATTTCTTTTTGAGAACAAAGAATAAACTAGTATTTATGCCAAAGGTTTTATCTATGTGATATTCAGTGCAAACAATTACATATTACATTGGGTCAACCACATGCAGTCAGTTCTGCATGACATCACTCAGATGATGTTGTTGTATAAAGGAAATCAACCCTGAATGTTCATTGGGAGGACTGATTCTGAAGCTGGAGCTCCAATACTTTGACCCTCTCATGTGAAGAGCTGACTCGTTGGAAAAGACCCTGGTGCTGGGAAAGACTGAAGGCAAAAGGAGAAGGGGGCAGCAGAGGATGAGATGGTTGGATGGCATCACTGACTCAATGGACATGAATTTAAACAAACTCCAGGAGATAGTGAAGGGCAGGGAAGCCTGGCATGCTGCCATCCACGTGCTCACAAAGAGTCAAACACAACTTAGTGGCTAAATAACAACAATGTAGGGAAAAAGCATTAATAAAGAAAAAATATTCTGACCATAGAGTAAGATGATGGAGCTGTAACAGCCAGAGTCCTGTGAGGAATACAGAACCCATGCCACATGATTCAATCAATCAATCAATTCAGTCACTCAGTTGTGTCTGACTCTGCGACCCATGAATAATCGCAGCACGCCAGGCCTCCGTGTCCATCACCGTCTCCCGGAGTTCACTCAAACTCACGTCCAGAATCACTGCAGATGGTGACTGCAGCCATGAAATTAAAAGATGCTTACTCCTTGGAAGAAAAGTTATGACCAACCTAGATAGCATATTGAAAAGCAGAGACATTACTTTGCCAACAAAGGTCTGTCCAGTCAAGTCTATGGTTTTTCCAGTAGTCATGTATGGATGTGAGAGTTGGACTGTGAAGAAAGCTGAGCACTCAAGAATTGATGCTTTTGAACTGTGGTGTTGGAGAACTCTTGAGAGTCCCTTGGACTGCAAAGAGATCCAACCAGTCCATTCTAAAGGAGATCAGCCCTGGGTGTTCTTTGGAAGGACTGATGCTAAAGCTGAAACTCCAGTACTTTGGCCACCTTATGTGAAGAGTTGACTCATTGGAAAAGACTCTGATGCTGGGAGGGATTTGGGGCAGGAGGAGAAGGGGACGACAGAGGATGAGATGGCTGGATGGCATCACTGACTCGATGGACGTGAGTCTGGGTGAACTCCAGGAGTTGGTGATGGACAGGGAGGTCTGGCGTGCTGCGATTCATGGGGTTGCAAAGAGTCGGACACGACTGAGCAACTGAACTGAACTGAATATAGGGAATTGGTTAGATGGTGGCAAGCGCTGAAAGCAGCAGGAAAACTACACCACCCTGGAGCTGGGGTGGAGACACAGAAGAAAGATCTGTAACCAGAACCCAAAGCCAGAGCTGCGTCGCTTCTACAATAACCGAGGCCACAGCAGCAGAGACAGAGAGAAATACCCTGACTTCGCTCTTCAGTGTTTTACCAAGTTTCCCACCAACCCGACCTAACTCAAAACCAGTTGCAGGGAAGGCTGGGCATGGAGTTTGCCACTAGCCTCGTGATGCAGAGCACGGGAAGGACAGACAGATGTCTGGCTCAGAGCTAGGAGGTGATGCTTCTTTTTCTTAACCTTTTCTCTGAAACCGTCTTTTCTCAGAGCCACTTTTATCTGTTCCTTACCGAATGTGTTATTTTTTCCTTCTATACTTTCACCAATGTAGGCGTCAGTGCTTGGCTAGTCCCATGTTTAAAAAAAAAAAAAACACCAAACCAACTAGATTTACTCATCTGCAGTGCTTGAAAAGCCAGGCTGGAGGCATAGTCAGGCAATATAGAAGTACAAAGTACAAAGAAGAAATTCTATGAAACTAACAGCAGCGGGGGACTGGGCAACTAGTCTGTGTGTGTGTGCGTGTGTGTACACTTAGTCACTCAGTCGTGTCTGACTCTTTGCAATCCCATGGACTGTAAGCCCCCAGGCTCTTCTGACCATGGGATTTCCCAGGCAAGAATACTGGAACGGGTTGCCATTTCCTCCTCCAGGGGACCTTGTGGACCCAGGGATCTAGCCTTTGTCTCCTGCCTCTCCTACACTGGCAGGCAGGATTTCTACCACTGCGCCACCTAGGAAGCCCAACTAGTCTGTGCGCTTAGTCAGTCGTGTCTGACTCTGCAGCCCATGGACTGTAGCCCACCAGGCTCCTCTGTCCATGGGGATTCTCCAGGCAAGAATACTAGAGTGGGTTGCCATGCCCTCCTCCTACCCAAAGTGTATAGACTGGAATGTAGTGGTTAAGATGGGGAAAACGGTGGGTTTAGGGATTGGAGGGTGGGTGTGGAGCATGGCAGCCCAACCCTCCCACCCTCAACCCTGCCTTCTCTATTCTTGAGATCCATTCGAGAAATCAAACACGGAGCTTTATCCCATTCATCATGTAAGGCTGCCCCCTAACAATATCAAGAACTTAGTGGAAAATCTTATAAACTCATCTACAAATTAAGGGACGAAGTTCCAAAAGCATCATGTCAGGTTTTAAATGAAATGAGACAAATGTGATTAATTGTTTCATTGAATCAAAACTTGGTGTTAATTTTAGAAGTGACTCAGATCATTTCTGGCATCCTCTATTAGCAGCAAGTCAAAACCTTTAATTATGAGTCACTTTAGTCCACAGAGAAAATGATAGGACTTTTCCAAAAAAGGTTTTCGTCGGTTAGAAGCCAAAATTAATTTTAATACTTGATAATTTTCTTCAGAGGAACTACTCTTTTAAGATTTAGTGGTGTTGGTGGTGTGTTTGTTTCAGATTTGGAAAATTCCCAGAAAACAATCTTCTTACTGATATGATAATGTAAACCATCTGATTAAGTAATAAAATATAATTATAGTTGGTCAAATCTGTTTTGAATTGGCTTGGGAGACAACTTAATTTCTTAATGTTTGACTTTATAGGGGAGCTGTAGATTTTTTAATTTTTGTTTTATGTTGGAGTCTGGTTGATTTACAGTGTTGTTTCAGGTGTACAACAAAGTAATTCAGTTATACTATGTCCATTGTTTTTCGTATTCTTTTCCGATATAGGTTATTACAGAATCTTGAGTAGAGTTTCCTATGCCATACAAATGTTGATTTCTTTTAATTGACACCTGTTGCTATGGAAACCATACCATTGACATATGAGTCAAGGCCCTGGAGTGATCCGGTTTAATAAACAATATGAAGCACAGAGAACAAATGCACCAAACCATAGACTTCTTGCCTCATAACTCCCTCCCATATTGTCAAATTGAGCTAAACCACAGGTGCCCTGCCATCTGAGACAGCAGTGGAGAATAAGGAGGCTTTTATGGGAGAAACTCATCATTTTTGATCCTTCTAAAATTGTCTGTGCTACTAGAAGATTTAAGAAATGAACGGGGAATAAGGTAATCTAAGCTATGAAAGCCCTAATCAGACAAATGGTGATAGTCAGTTCACCTGCTATGGCTTTCCGCAGCAAAACCATCACTGGGCATCCTTAAGATCAGAGTTTGGGGATGCAGTTTCCTAGATGAGGTGTCCAAGGGCATCATCCCCAGTCTTGGCTTCTCTAATAATTTTCATCCACAGTATTCTCAATGTGTCATCTAAAATGATCTTGGGCATCTGTTCCTGGAAGTGTACATTAATACTTTCATTATATTGGAAGGAAACCTCATTACTTGAAATTATTGCTTTACAGAAGATATGAAGTCTCGAAATCCCATAAGAAGATGCTCTTATGTTTCTTTCATATGAAAGGTACTCAGCAAGCATATTTAAGAATTCTTGGTGGTGGTTCTTTCCTCTTTGAAAAAAAATTTCCTTTGACCTTCACTTTCACCTTTTTTCTATCTACTTAAAAGTTAGAACCAACTGTACTGCCTGTACTGCTCATGGTACTTCCAAGCCCTACATCCTGCCCCCAACTACACAGTCTTTTAAGTATTATTATATGTTCCCAAACTATGAGGCATGGAGAGTGGTATATGTCTGCTGCTTCAGGATGCTCCTGTCTTACCACGTGGTTCATACTTTGGCTGGCAAGTCCCACGTTCTTCCTCAATCACATTATTAGGCAGTGGTAAAGAACCTGCCTGCCAATGCAGGAGATTTAAGAGATGTGGATTCGACCGCTGGGTAGGGAAGATCCCCTGGAGAAGGAAATGGCATCCTGCTCCAGTGTCCTTGCCCGGGAAATCCCAGAGAGGGAGGTGCCTGGAGGGCTGCAGTCCATGGGGTTGCAGAAGAGTGGGACACGACTGAAGCCACTTGGCACAGCACACAGACATATTCTAATAGGTAGTGTCACTGAGCTCACATACCAGGCACTGTGAAAGATTTCACATGTATCGATGTTAATTCCCTTGATCTTCATGTAGTCTGATGATGTAAATATTCTTACTATTCCCATCTTAGAGAAAGGGAAACAGAAGCACAGAGAGGTTAGTCAAGGGTAGGTGAGATTCAGACCCAGGCTTTCTGGCCTCAGAGTCTGGCTCTGGGACTCTTAGCTCAGATGTAAAGAATTGGAAGGGTTTTTGAAAAGAAAACAAATACGATAAAAGGCTACCCCATTGTTTGTTAAAAGCAACCAAACTCAGTTGTTAGGGAGTCACTTTCACTGTTCGCTTTGGAATACTGTAGACGGGTTCCAATCCCTTTGTGCCTCTGCAGAAGACTGGATGGGTCCCTCTGTCCACCCCAAAGGCACACCAGGGACCCTCTCAATGAAACTGGGAACGGGAGAGGGTGGGATGATTTGGGAGAATAGCATTGAAACATGTATAATATCATATCTGAAACGAGTCGCCAGTCCAGGTACGATGCCTGATAACGGATGCCTGGGACTGGTTCACTGGGACGACCCGGGGGATGGTATGGGGGGGGAGATGGGTTCAGGATGGGGAACACATGTATACCTGTGGCGGATCCATCTTGATATATGGCAAAAGCAATACAATATTGTAAAGTTAAGCAAAATAAAATTTAATTTAAAAAAAAAAAAAGAAAGAAAATGTGATTCTTACAGATGACCCACAGGCACAAGGAAAGATGCTCGACATTACCGTTACAGAAATACACAAAGCTACAATGAGTTACCACCTCACACCAGTCAGAATGGCCATTAAAAAGTCTTCAAATAATAAGTTCTCTGATGATACCAAAATCAAAATAGTGTCTCGTCATTAAGTGAGCCCAAGCCTGGCACTCTATCAAGTCAGACTTTTCAATACCCAAGTAAAGTTTCCTTTTCTCCTTCCTTTCTCCTAAAATATGTATTTCTCAATTTAACCTCTTTGATTCTTGGAAAATGACAGAAGAGCAGATTCAGAAGTCAAGGAAGACTATAGGACTCAGTGAAATTAAGATAGAAGATTGATCCCAGAAAACTAAATAACCAGAAAAGAGATGTGAAATAGGAAGCTAAATGGAGAACAGGAAAGACAATGGGAACCAATTTTCTTTGAAAGTGAACAGTAAAGAAAGCTGAAAATGAAACCACTTCGTTTTTAATAGCTACATCAAGAGATGGTTTTCCTGGGGGGAGTGGGGGGGGGAACACCTTTAAATGTTACTAGTCCTGTTTCTCATCCTTTAGACTGAATCTTCCTCACCAGGTGCCCCATTTCCCAAATTCTGTCCAAACCACCAGCCCCCATATCTAGTCCCTAGAGGGAGGGTATATTAGGTGCAGAAAGAAATTAATTTCTTCATGGTTTGGACAAACCAAAGAATTTTTCATAAGAATTTTTTAAACGATTTCAATTTAAGAAACATTAGGATAGATTATGTGTTAGGATCAGCTCAAATGGTAGAGCATCGCTTGGCATGTGAGAAGTAGTGAGGTCAGTGACCACATCCTCCAGTAGGCTTTGGGCTTCCCTGGTGGTTCAGATGGTGAAGAATCTGCCTGCAGTGCAGGAGACCACGGTTCAATCCCTGGATGAAGAAGATCCCCTGGAGAAGGAAATGGCAATTCATTCTAGTATTCTTGCCTGGAGAATTCCATGGACAGCGTTGCTGTTCAGGCTACAGTCCATGGGGTCACAAGAGAGTCAGATATGACTTGGTGGCTAACACTTTCACTTTCATGGATTAGGTACTATAAAAAATAAATTTCTGCCCTTGAGGGGGAAAAGGAGCCCAGAACGGATAAAGGTCTCTGGTTGTGACTCTGGCTGCAGACTGGCCCATGGAGGGTCACGTACAGCCCATCACATTTTGTTCCCTTCCTCCTGTTCAAGATGGATGTGAGGCTAGGTTACAAAGGGACAAAGACAAGCCCTCTCTAAGGCAAATGCAGTTGTTACAGATTCGTATCTAATAGATGTGCTCATCCTTGTAAGAACTCACTTCCAAATCGGAATGTGATTTCCCCAGGACATCTCTTCTGTCTGGGGACCTGCCGGGCCTCTGCTCCTCTGCAGCCTTGCCCTCCCAGTGAGGAGGTCATCTGAAGGAGAGATGGAGAGCTCGGACCACAGTCAGATGCCTGCCTCCTGACACCAGCACTTTTAGCTCTGAGGCCTCGGGCAAGTGATGTAACCTCTCTTTTGGCCTCAGTTTCATCATTCAGGAAAGATAACATCACTGAGGATCATTAGGACCGTGTGTACAATTAGCTGGGCACTGGGCCTGGCATGTAGTGAAGGCTCTCAGCAAGGATTTGCTTCTCTTAGTGCTAATCAGATGGGTGACCCTGAGTGACCCTTCTCTTACATAAAGAAGGTATTTCTCTTTCTCCCTGAATCCCAAGAACCTTCCAGCTTCTGATCTTACAGTTTTCCCCTCTGCCTTTTCTGGAATTCTCTGTCTCCATATTCTGGGAATGAACCTTTTATCTCAGCCTTTTATTTTCTGTCTGGTCTGTTCTGTTTGTCTTACAGTTGTTAAGACCCCTTCCTCCTTTGCTCAGCCTTGGCCACCCCAAGGCTCTTGCCAGCATCTCAGTTGAGGCTGAGTGGCACCATGAGAGAAATGACACATCCCTGAGTTCACACCAGAGGCCAGGACACATTTCTCTCCTGTCTGAACTGGTTTCCACATCAATTTTGAGCCTGGTATCCTGTACCATAAAGCTTCCCAGATGGCTCAGTGGTAAAGAATCCACCTGCCAATGCAGGAGACTGTGGTTCAATCCCTGGGTGGAGAAGATCTCCTGGAGAAGGAAACGGCAACCCACTCCAGTATTCTTGCCTGGGAAATCCCATGGAGGAGCCTGGTGAGCTACAGTCCATATGGTGGCAAAGAGTCAGTCGCGACTGAACAACAGGGAACAGTCCCTGCACTACGTTCCTCATCTGGCAAGTGAGAACCCTAGAGCATGGGCCAGTTGTGAATTCCATCAAAGGTAAGTGTATCTGCCCCAGGTGGCAAGTTCCATTCACTCTCTGGTCTTCTGATTTACTAGAATTTAATCATTGTATTTGGAGAGGGGAATAGCAACCCACTCCAGCCAAAAAGGTTGTTCAGGTAGCAAGTATGTTGTTCAATCAAGTTCTTAGCAAAAATGAAGACGATATCTTCTAGTTTTACTTACAACCAAACTTTTTGGCCAACCCAATATTTTTGTGTTTACTGCATGTTTAAAGTATTGTGGCAACTAGCAGACATTGCCTCCAACAAGGGAGGAAAATGCTCCGCAGCTTCATCTTGACTTTCTCCTCCACGATGCACTAAGGTGTTCGCTTGCTCCTGCCAAGCTCCTTAACAGACTAAAGGATCTTTTACATGCCATTCCCTGTGCCCCCTCTCGCCTCCCTTCTCAGGAAACACAAACCATCTGACTCATCTCAGATCCTCTGTCTGTTAGTGGACGGCACATCTGTCTAAAAGACTCTGTAAAGAGAACAAATAGGTTTCCAAGCAAGCTGATGCCTTTTCAGAAGTCTGGATGATGAAGAAAAGGGTATAATCTTAGGGCTAATCGGTCTGTTTAAAGATACATCCAGGCCTGACTACAGTGCCAGTGCTCGATATTGTTGTCCAGCAGCTCAGTCGTCTCTGACTCTGTGCGACCCCATGGACTGCAGCACACCGGGTTTCTCTGTCCTTCACCATCTCCTGGAGCTGGCTCAAACTTGTGTCCATCAAGGCGGTGATGCCATCCAACCATCCCATCCTCTGCCATCCCCTTCTCCTCCTGACTGCAATCTTTCCCAGTGTCATAGGACTTGAGTTTACCTGAACTAGGCAGTTACCTGTCTAAAGTCCCAAGCCAGAAAATGCTCTTACACCCCAGCACTCCTTAGTAAGTCAGTGCTGGGAGAGACACCAAAATACCGACTTAAATGGGGTCCACTGAATCTATTGTAGCATTACAAATTACCCCAAAACTTAGAGACAACAATAACCATTTACTATCCACCCAGTTTCTGTCAGCCAGGAATTCTGGGAGTGTTTACAGTTGATTATCAAACACCACTGAGGCGGGGGTTAGTGGCACAGACCCTCTGCCACCAGTTGAAAATCCACTGTAATTTAGTCAGCCCTCTGCATCCCAGGTCTTCTGTATCCATGGTTCCACATCCTCAGATCCAACCATCCACAGACTGGTGCAGCACTGTCACATGTACTATTGAAATAAACCCATTTAGAAGTGCATGCACGCAATTTAAACCTGTGTTGGTTGAGAGTCAACTGTATCTGCATGTTCGGGCTCCGGCTCTCATGAGGTTATGCTGACGATGTGACCAGGGGTCTAGGTCTCCCTTACACTTCACAGGGGCTGGAGGATTTGATTCTGAGATGCTTCATTCGAGTGCTGGGTGAGTGAACCAAGGTCACTCTGGTTGTTGGCAGGAGGCCTCAGGTCCCAGCCACGTGGACCTCTCCACGGAGCTGCTTCCCCCAGAGCAAGTGACTGAGAGCAGGGCACCAGCCACAATGGCATG
This sequence comes from Tragelaphus eurycerus, assembly GCA_935064755.1. NCBI lineage: Eukaryota > Metazoa > Chordata > Mammalia > Artiodactyla > Bovidae > Tragelaphus > Tragelaphus eurycerus. The sequence continues at coordinate 25,958,870 of CAKXYN010000023.1, forward strand.
GATGTCCCAGCCTCAAAATCCAGAGAACAGGTGGTAGTGGTAGTCGCTCAGTGTACAGACTGAGACCCCACAGACTCCAGCCCGCCAGGCTCCTCTGTCCATGAGATCCTCCAGGCAAGAATACTGGAGTGGGTTGCCGTTTCCTCCTCCAGGGGATCTTGCCAACCCATGCTTCGAACCCAGGCCTCCTGCATCACAGGCAGACTCCTTACTGACTGAGCTATGAGGGAAGCCGCAGATAACAGGGCACAAGCCAAAACAACATGGATGACCCAGCCTTAAAGTCTCACATGGTCCAGGAATTTCTGTAACATCCTCACTGGTTCACAGGTCAAACCCATGTGATAAAGAACTAAACAAGTGAATCTCAGGAGCCAGCGGTGGTTAAGGACCATCTTGGAGGACTAGGGGCCACAACAATAAAAAGATTTTTATAAACTACCTGAGTTTATTGAAGAATTGCTCGCTACAACTTGAGAGTGTTATTTTTGTTGAGCCTCAGGGGTCAAGACCCTTTACTCTTGAGTTCAGCATGTTTCTTGGTTCACAGCATGTTACCAACACTGGGTTAGCACAGACTCTTTTATTATTATTCCGTGTTTTTTAAAATGGAGAATTTCCATTTATCTACCTCCAGTAAGCCTTAATGTCTCTCCTTGGATATACATGTATGTACATATATATGCCTGTAAGCTTCATGAGGTTTGAAAGCTATTTTTTAAATGATACAGATGATCTTACTTGCAAAGCAGAATAGAGACACAGATGTAATGAACAATATATGGATACCAAGGAGGAAGTGGGGAGTGGTGGAAGGAATTGGGAGTTTGGGGTTGACACGATTGGTACTGTGTATAAAATAGCTAACTAATGCATAGCATAGGGATCTCTCCTTAATGCTCTGTGGTGATCTGAATGGGAAGGACATCCAAAAGGGAGGGGATATATGCATGTGTGGGCTTCCCAGGTGGCTCTGTGGTAAAGAATTCACCTGCAATGCAAGAGACACAGGTTCAATCCCTGGGTCAGGAAGATTCCCTGGAGAAGGAAATGGCAACCCCCTACAGTATTCTTGCCTGGGAAATCCCATGGACAGAGGAGCCTGGTGGGCTACAGTCCACGGGGTTGAAGAGTCAGACATGACTTAACAGCAAATGTGTATATGTATGATGTTCATTTTGCTGTACAGCAGAAACTAACAACATTATAAAGCAAGTATACGCCAATAAAATTTTTTAAAATACACATCAATGGGATTGTGCCATAGGTGTTTGTCTTTCTGAAGTCTACGCTTCGTACCACGTTTTAGATGTCTATTCCTGTCCCTATTTGTAAGTTAAGTTCATTGCTGCACAATTCTCAGTCATACACAGAGGTCATATTTTACCTGTCTCCTCTCCTCTTGTGGGTTACCTTGTCCTCCAGTCCCCTCTCCCTCGGGCCACACAGTCGTGAACACAGTGTATACCAGACCATGGTGGCCACAGACCGCCACCTCTGCCTTCACTGAGCTCCGGTCCATCACCTCCTGCCTGGATCACCCTGCCACCTGTAATTCCCAAGCTATCTGCTATAGTATAGTCTCACTCAGCAGCCAGCAATGATTCTTTTAAAGAGTGAGTCATCTCATGTCATCCACTTGCTCCAAGCCCCAAGGGGCCTCCCATCCATCTCTGTGACATCTGACTGCCTGCCCCGGGGCCACAGGGCCTGGCGTGGTCTGGACCCTGCTCTCCTGCTAAACTCTCCCTCCAGCATTCTCGCTTCCAACACTCCAGCTGCATAGATCTCACTTCTTTGATTCTTCATTCCAGCACATTAATTGAATGACCACTATCTGCCCAGCATCCTTCTAAGTACCTGGAGTACAGCAGTGGACAAAATAGGCCTTCATTCCGATGTCAGACACCCACCGAGCACCCAGGCTCCTGGCCTGGCCCCTGCTGTTCCGTCCCCACCTGCAGTGCTTCTCCCCACATTTCTGTATGATCGCCCCTTCTCAGCATGTGGGTCTCAGCCCAGGCTCCTCCCCAGAGAGGCTCTCTCTGACCTCATCATTTTCTCTCCCCACAGGCTGCCTTATTTTCCCTCAAATCCCCATCATAAATGACATTATAGGTCCAGCTCTTCAGTATCGGCTCCCTGGCCAGACTGAAAGATGCAGGAGGACAGGGCATTTTTTATTGTTTCCAGTGACTGGGCCCACAGCCGCAAAGTGCCGACCGTTTTATATTTGTGTTTGTGTTCTGACGCCTGTGTTACTGCCAGGAGCTCAGATGACACAGCTCTCAGCACACTGGCCTCAGCCACACCAGCTCATCTGCTGCTTCCTATCCACTCCAAGCTTGGAAACTAGACAACCAGATCTCATAATAGCAGCCAGTGACTGCCCAGCGCTTTCATCCTCATGACAGTCCGATCAGTTGCAGTCTATTATTATCCCCACTGTTCGGTTTAGGAAACTGAGGTTCGAAGAATATAAATACTGCATTTCTGGTGACTCAGCTAATAAATGTCAGAGCCAAATTAGAATCGGCACAGCCTGGCTCCAAAGCCCTCATGCGTAACCATAGTCATGCAAGCCTATCCCTTTCTAGAAGTGCATAGAAAGAAAGAAAAATTGACTCAGTGTATTGGAGAGGGCCACCTATCAGGAAGGGGCATCAACTTTGATATATGCCCATTCTGGTTACTTCTGATTCAGCACTGCATCTCAGGGAGATCACAGTATCATGTGTGCGTGTGCCCAGTCATGTCTGAGTCTTTCTGATCCCATGGACTTAGCCCACCAGGCTCCTCTGTCCATCGGATTCTCCAAGCAAAAATACTAGAAAGGGTTGCTATTCCCTTCGCCAGGGGATATTCCTGACCTAGGGATTGACCCCACGTCTCCTGTGCCTCCTGCATTGGCCAGCGGATTCTTTACCACTGCCTCACCTGGGAAGCCCTGCAAAGCATCCCAGGGCTATTCAAAACAGATAACTAACAAGGACCCCCTGTGCAGCACAGGGAACTATACTCAATATTTTGTAATAACCTATAAGGGAAAAGAATTTGTAAACAAGTTACAATTATCATTATATTAATATCACTATTAGGTCAAACTAGTTTGTATCTTTTTTTTTTTTTTAAGAAACTGGAGTAAAATGAAGGACATATATGTGAAGAAACCATTTTTTAATATAATTAGCAATCAGTCCTTAGACATTTGAACCTGGAGAAAGTGAAGAACAAGGTTAATGGCCACTTCAAAGAATAATTCACAGGTTTAGAGACTAGGTGAGCCTAAAGTGCTTTAAAGTTTCCTCCTTGGCATAACGAGAAGAAAATTCTGCAGTGGAATCAGTGACAATGCATGTCAATATTGTTTGTAAATTAAGCTATAACTATTAAGAAAAACTAGCAACAAGAAATAAATAGTTTATAATAAATCTTTTTCTGCTTTAAAAAAGAATCTGAAAAAAATAGATATATTTGGAGGAGAGCATAGCAACCCACTCCAGTATTCTTGCCTGGAAAGTCCCCATGGACAGAGTAACCTGGTGGGCTACAGTGCATGGGGTCGCAAAGAGTTGGACACAACTGAGCAGCTAAACCCAGCACTGAACCACTTTGCTGTACACCTGAAACTAATATAATATTGTAATCAGTGATTGTTGTTTAGTCACTAAGTTGTGTCCAGCTCTTTGGGGACCCCAGGACTGTAGCCTGCCAGATTCCTCTGTCTTCAGTTAAAAAAGAAAAGAAAAGAAATGCAAAGTATCAGGGGCTAAATTCTAAGTGTGTAAGCTATATTCTCTAAGCAGCAGAGTTGCAGTACACGCAAGAGAGTAACTTGAAAGCATGTGTAAGGTCACATGATCCAGAGCATCCCCTCCACCTCCTCCATGCTTCTAAAGCTGACTTCTCCTGGGGGTACCCACATTTAGCCTCCATTCACAGCTCATTCTTTTCCTGTTCATAAGCCCTCCATGTGCTCCCTCTATGAGTCTCCTGCAAATTGACTTTAATGAGTTGGGGCAGGTAGCTTATGTGGCAGAGCTGACTTGAAACACCCACACAAGCTGACCATCTCTCTCTCCATCAACATCCATCAGCTTTCAACATGAGGATCAGAACTTCTCAGTGATGGGTCTTCACTCCTGAGTCTTTGCTCTTGGAGAAGCTGACAGTTTTCATGTTACCCTATATAGGCCTCCAAGCTGAATAGGTCTGTGACTGTTGGAGGGTTGGAACCTTTCTAGAATGCTCAACAGTATTGTGTCCATTCATTCACTCATTCATTCAAACATCATATTTAGCTTCTTACTGTAGACCAGAAATCCTGCAAATGTGATCAGACAGACCCCTGGACCTTCACTCAAGCCATTCACTGTCTAATAGACAAGAGTGTACCCAAATGATTTGATACTGTGTTGCTAGGGAAATCATGGAAGAATGTGTATGGAATTATGGAGGCACTTGGTGAGGGTGAGGGAATACCTATCTAGGAACAAAGCAGGAATCTCTTCCTTTTCAAATGAGAGACCTATTATGGGGAGCTGGGCTTGTGAAAAGTCCAAGATACAGGAACGGAAAAGACTCATCTCCAGCTGGGAATGACATGATGTGCAGGGAGGACGTAGAATTGATATGTCTCTAGAGTGGTGAAGAGTGGGGGGCACAGAACGAGGAGGAAACAAGAGTAGAGCTGAGAGAGGCAGGGTCCTGCCAGCCTCAGTGATGGTGAAGGTTCGGGAATTGATTCATGTCAGGATGAGATCACAGCTTCAACAGACCGACGTGTGTGTGGAGACTGGACTGGCAAGGGGAGAGTGGGGGGCACCCAGTGAGCCTGAGGGGTTCAGACTATATCCCCATAGCAAGGTAGGACTCTTAAGATGGTGGCTTGACCTCTAGAGGATGACCCCAAGATGGCTGCAAGGAGAGAACTGTGTATTCTGAGCTAAGTGTTTTTTATTAGAAGCAATTAGTGAAGTCAAAAATTGGGGGTATGAGATTTATATGAACACAACATTTTCTTTTCCTTGGTAAAAGATGGCTTCTCTAACCCCAAAGGCAAAGTGGAACAAGCTTGGACTTTGGAAGGAGAGCAGGTTCAAATCTATATTCTAGAACTAGCTGTATGAGCCTAGACAAGTTACCAAAGCTCTCTGATCATCACAGCCCTCACCTGCAGTGTTTTACTATCTACACACAGCTCTGCTCCACTGTTGGGACTCAGACCCCGGGAACTATGAGCCATTTACATTGCTGTTCTCATCATCATCGTTGCTTTGGAAAGAAGAGGTAGAACAGCAGATGGACCAGGCAGCCTTTCTTGTTGGTGCTGAAACTGGGACAAATTGTGTCATCAGCCCACCTTTGGGCATAGTCCACAGTACACCTGACACTCCTGTGTGCAAGTGAAAATGTTAGTCACTCAGTCGTGTCCAACTCTTTGCGACCCCATGGACTACAGCCTGCCAGCCTCCTCTCTCCGTGGAATTCTCCAAGCAAGAATAATGGAGTGGGTAGCCATTCCCTCCTGCAGGAGACCTTCCCGACCCAAGGATCAAACCCAAATCTCCTGTGTCTTCTGCATTGCAGGTGGATTCTTTTCTCAATAGGCCATTATGTTAAAACCCTCATTTAACATAATACTCTTTAGATCCATTCAGTTTGTTGCAAATGACAAACTTTCATTTTAAACAGCTGAGTAATATTCGTGTGTGTGTGTGTGTGTGTGTGGTGTGTGTGTACACCACCACACACACACACAGGTCACATCCTCTTCATCCATTCACCTATAGATGGTAACTTTGGTCACTTGCATATCTTGACTATTATAAATAACGATGCATAGATCTTTCAAATTAGTGTTTTTGTTTTTCATGGGATAAATACTCAGAAGTGGAATTGCTAGACCGTGTGGTAGTTCTATTTTTAATTTTTTGAAGAACCTCCATACATTTCATAGTGGCTACACCAATTTACATTCCCACCAACAAGGTAGCCGACTTCCCTGGTGGCTCAGACGGTAAAGCGTCTGCCTACAGTGGGGGAGACCCAGGTTCGATCCCTGGGTCAGGAATATCCTCTGGAGAAGGAAATGACAACCCACTCCAGTACTCTTGCCTGAAAAATCCCATGGACGGAGGACCATGGTAGGCAACAATCCATGGGATCGCAAAGAGTGGGACACGACTGAGCAGCTTCACTTTCACTTTCTTTTCAACAAGGCTAGATCCACTGGACATTTAAACACTTCTTGAAAAGCCTTGTCCTTGTCCGTGACCTCCAAGGGCCTCCTCTTTCCTGGAGCCTCCTGGCTTATTTACTGTTTATAGACCTTGAAAGCATTCCCTTCAGGCCCAGCACCCTTAGGGAAATTCATTTGACTGCAGCCTCCTCTTCCAGTGTCACGTGTATGATCAGTAATCAAGATGAATGAAGAAACCACACTGGAAGTACCTGTACTTGGTCAGTACATTTTCTCAGTAAATGCAGTTTTATTTTTAGTGACTAGGCAAAGTCACTAAAGAAAAGTAACAGTTAGTAGATCTACCCGGAGAAACTGTCTTTCCACGGTGCTCCCTGCTTGGGGCAACTCAAAGATCTGTAGTTGAGAGTTTAAAAGCTAGCTCACTTGACTGCTTTTAAAGACTCAGACTGACAATAGCAGGCTGTTGTCTTGAGACAGAGTGTCTATGGCAGACTATTGTGGAATATTACACAGGAAGATAAATCAGTTTTGAAAAGAATGTCAATTCAAGGGGAGTCTCTTGGACTGCAAGGAGAATCAAACTAGTCAATCCTAAAGGAAATCAACCCAGAATATTCACTGGAAAGATTGATGCTGAAACTCCAATAGTTTGGCCATCCAATGTAAAGAGCCAACTCATTGGAAAAGACCCTGATGCTGGGAAAGATTGGGGGCAAGAGGAGAAGGGGGTGGCAAAGGCTGAGATGGTTGGATGGCATCACCAACTCAGTGGACATGAATTTGAGTAAACTCCAGGAGATAGTGAAGGGCAAGGGAGCCTGCATGCCACAGTCCATGGGGTGGAAAAGAGTCAGACACAACTTAGTGACTGAGTATCATCATCAATTTAAGGAGCCTGCCAGCTTTTCTAGATAATTGTGGCCACTGGGAGGCACTATCCCAGGTCTTGTTCTATAGCCCAAGGCCCTCCCCGTGTCCCTCAATTCTGTCTGAACAGATCAGGTCCCAAACCAGTTAGGGTATGAGGGGGGAGTGTCCACACCAAGAGGGGATTGGACACAAGGTGAGCAGGCTGTGGTCAAGGCTGCTGGCCGATGACTGGGAGGGCCAGGCTTTCAGAAAGAGAACAAGCAGTCAGGAGCAGCAGCCCCCTGCCCAGGGCTGTGCTTCCTGCTCCTTTTTGCTGCTTTCTCTGTTCCTGTATAAAAACTTAGAGAGGAAGGTCAACCCTGGACAATGGAGGAGACCCAGTCGTGGAGCTGACATCCTGAATCAATCAAGCCTGCTTTCTAAATTGACCGTGAAATTACCAAAAAAGGTATGAACAAGACTCCTTCAGGTTCTTAGCAGACATAGGGTCTGGAGAACAAATAGAGTTCAAATGCAGAACAGAGAACATTCTGTCTCTGACCCCAGAATTTTGACTCTAGGTTCTGACCCACAGCATATACTTATTTGGTCATTGATTCATGTCTGTCTGCCTCACCAGACAGGAAGCTACAAGAAGGGAGAGGCCATCTGTTTTTTCCTTGCGTTTTATACAGATCTGAAAACTACTACCAGACTACTGTCTCGTCCTGCCCCTCGCCTCCAGTCCCCGAGGAAGGCAGGTGCCCAGAGAGGAAACCAATGATATCTGGTTCCCAGGCCCAGATCCAAGGCGGTGGGGGTGAGAGGCGGAGCAGGACAGCCTGGAGTGCTCCTTGCCAGAGTCCATCAGCCTAAAGCGCTGGAGCCAAAGTCAACAGAAAGACCACTTTGCCCTATTCTGTCCCCAGTTCCCAAGCCTGAAGCTTGCATCTCACCTCTCCATGCAGGGGAAGTGAGGATGACCAGGCAGAAGCTGGTCAGAGGCTGAAGGGAGCACAGGTGAGGGTGTATTTGCCACTAAGCAGACAGGGGGAGTGTGGAACACTCAGAAGGACTGTTCCCCTTCAGGTGGGCACAGCCTCTGCACCCAGAAGGATGCTATGTCCCTCTGGCCTTCTTAGGAAGAGAAGGGGCAGAGAATAGAGAAAACGGTAGAGACAGTACTTAGGCCCTACTCAGAAGCTACTTTGAAAGTGAAAGTATTAGTCGCTCAATTGTATCCTACTCTTTTCTGACCCCATGGACTGTAGTCCTCCATCCTTCTCTGTCCATGGGATTCTCTAAGCAAGAATACTGAAATGGGTTACCATTTCCTTCTCCGACCCTGGATCTTTCCGACCCAGGGATTGAACGCAGGTCTCCTGCATTGCAAGCAGATTCTTTACTGTCTGAGCCACCGAGAGAAGCTACCTTAGGACCATTTTTAGACCGCTTCCACGTAACCGTGACAACAGATAAACAGTGCCCAAGTGCACAAGAGGGATGTGTCTGCTTCAGGATGCTTTGAGAGCCAGTGGGTCCCTGGTGTTCTTCCTTGGTCGTGACACTGGCTGGTTTCCTACAGGTGCCTGGATCAGTGTCCATGAGCTCTCCAGGCTGTTCTGACCCCAGGTTTTAGTGTCACTGGACAGTGGTGTCATTGTCACTTCATCACACCCACTCTCATGGTTCTGCCTCTTAGGAATTGGTGCAGAGAGGGAGCAGGGGGAGCAGAGGGATCCCCACTGAGTCCTGGGGACCACACTCTGAGGTTACCACCCAGAGTCCCAGGCCAGAGCATCTGGGGTAGTGACCCTGTGGACACCCCAGCAGGGTGGGGCCTTTCTGATGAAGAATGGGCTCAGAGCTGCACAGTCTCAAGGGCAGCCTACACAAACTCTGAGCCTCTGTCCCCGACTCATGATGCTAAATGCTAAAAATGAACTAATGCAGACTTCTAAAACAGACCACTCCAAAAGCTGCCTCAAGAAATAGGAGCAATGGCTTCATTAGGAAAGTATTTTAAAATGCAAACCGCCTGGGAAAATATCTGCTGTGTGTTCGGCAGTGGTGGGCTCAACCCAGCACCAGACACAGTAACTGCCTGATAAGTTGTAACTGTCACTGTCATTAAAACAGCTTTCTGCTGCTGCTGCTAAGTTGCTTCAGTCATGTCCGACTCTGTGCGACCCCATAGACGGCAGCCCACCAGGCTCCCTCATCACTGGGATTCTCCAGGCAAGAACACTGGAGTAGGTTGCCATTTCCTTCTCCAATGCATGAAAGGGAAAAGTGAAAATCAAGTCGCTCAGTTGTGTCCGACTCCTAGCAACCTCATGGACTGCAGCCCACCAGGCTCCTCCGTCCATGGGATTTTCCAGGCAAGAGTACTGGAGTGGGGTGAAACAGCTTTCTACAAGTTGATAGAAAAAGAAGAAAGTGCCCACAGCAGACAGTTCACAAAAGGCGAGGTTCAGACAGCCCACTAAGTGCATAAAATCTCTACCTCGTTAAATATCAAATAAAACAACTCTTCCCCATACACTGAATTTACAAAATTTGCTTTTCTGTTGTATTTTAAGATAATGCCCAGTTCATTGCAGTTCAACACTCATAACCTTTCCGAAAAGTGACCTGCCAATTCATCTAACAAGATTACAGATTTTGGAAATATTTATATGTACTTTGATACAGTAATTCTATATGTAGGGAATTCATTCTAAGAACATGCACAAATACTTATATATAGAATGTTCCTCATACATTTATTAACGCAAAAAGCTAGGACTTATCTAAATGTTTAACAAAAGATGTTTAGCTAAAGAGATCACCATACAATGTAAAGATATTCAGAGACGCCAATGATGTTGCAGACTATCTTTGTTATCATGCAAAGATGGTCAGGATAGCCAATACCTTAAGTCCCCTACATATGAATGAGTTCCATTCCAAGAGAATATTTGTAAATCCACAACAAAGTTAGCCTAGGTACCCAACTAATACAGTCAGCTATATAGTACTGTATTGTAACATGTTGTAATACTTTTAACACAAATAATACATTAAAAAAAAACACAATCAACATGTTTACCCTTACAGTATGGTAACCTGATGAGATGGTTAGATAGCATCACCGACTCAATGGACATGAACTTGCGCAAACTCTAGGAGACAGTGACAGACAGGAGCCTGGCATGCTGTGGTCCATGGGGTTGCAAAGAGTTGGACATGACTTAGCGACTGAACAACAGCAACAATAACTTGAGAAATACAGTAGTACGGTGCAGCAGCTGGCATACCAGGGGCTGGCACTGAGTATACAGGCAAAGAGGAGGGAGAGGAGGTGGGAGATGGTGGAGCTGAAGGATCATCAGCAAGAGGAGACAGAGATCAAGCTGCCGGTTCACTCACGCCTGATGCTGATGGCACGGGTTGTGGTTCCTCGCTGAATTCAATTCTATTTACCCTCTTGAGGAAAAGGTGCAGTGATGTCTAGGTAGTTCTGTGCCGGCTATATCACCGCAGCTTTTACGCTTGCTTCTGGACATCCTGGGCTTTAAATAAAGATACTGCACTACCAAAGTTCAGTTCAGTTCAGTCGCTCAGTCCTGTCCGACTCTTTGCGACCCCATGAATCACAGCACGCCAGGCCTCCCTGTCCATCACCAACTCCCAGAGTTCACTCAGACTCACGTCCATTGAGTCAGTGATGCCATCCAGCCATCTCATCCTCTGTCGTCCCCTTCTCCTCCTGCCCCCAATCCCTCCCAGCATCAGAGTCTTTTCCAATGAGTCAACTCTTCGCATGAGGTGGCCAAAGTATTGGAGTTTAAGCTTTAGCATCAGTCCTTCCAAAGAACACCCAGGGCTGATCTCCTTTAGAATGGACTGGTTGGATCTCCTTGCAGTCCAAAAACTCTCACATCCATACATGACCACTGGAAAAACCATAGCCTTGACTAGACGGACCTTTGTTTGCAAAGTAATGTCTCTGCTTTTCAATATGCTATCTAGGTTGGTCATAACTTTCCTTCCAAGGAGTAAGCGTCTTTTAATTTCATGGCTGCAGTCACCATCTGCAGTGATTTTGGAGCCCCAAAAAATATAGTATGACACTGTCTCCCCATCTCTTTCCCATGAAGTGATGGGAGTGGTGCTGTACAATAAAGTACATAAAAGCACAACCACTCATGGAGGATGCGGGCACATGACGATGTACACCAGACACATGAATTAACTTACATGATTGGACATACAAATATATGTTCACGTATTTGAAACTTTGCAACTTATAGTTTCATAGGTAGAGAATTTACTGTATTGGGAAAGGGAGCTTGCAAAACCTACATCAAGGTGAGAAAAATACAAGGTGCACTAACAGTGGCTGCCTATGTGTGATGGAATTAAAAATGTATTGTTTTGTCCCGTTTCACAGCATTTTCTAATTTTTCTATAGTGCATAAACATTGCTTCTATATTGAGAAAAGCAATAAACAGTCTTGACTTTTATGACTTCAGGGCATAGTCCAAGACTTAAATGCATGTCTAATCTGGGATCCCTTATCATCTCACTAATATTTATAGAGAACTTATATATGCCAGACTCTGCTGGTGCTAGAAAGACACGCTTATTGTTAGCTGTTAACTATCGGCTAGTACTTGTTTTACTATTAACATGATCATCAGCATAGGTACTAGTCTACAGATCAGTATTAGTAGGGGAGTGAGTGTAGAAATGTAAACAAGTCACTGGAGGATGGTATTGATATGTTCCAGCACAAGGATATATAGGAGGAATCGCTAACCAAGACTTCAGGAGCCAAAGAAAAGAGGGCTTCCTGAAGGAAGGGGTAATTACAGTTTAAGCCAAGGGGGCTGCTAAGGAAAAGGAAGGGGCTGTGTTGCTAACAGAAGGAAGAGCCCCAGCAGAGAAATTCACTAAAAGTCACAGGGCAAAGACCCTGAGGCTGTAGGCTGGTGTTAGGTGGGGAGGGAGCGGGAGGGGACAGAGTCAGAAGCAGGAAGCCTTGTAAGCTGTGCTGAGGACCCCAAACTTGACTCAGAGCTCCTGGATGAGATTTGCTCTGTGCTAGTGTTCCTTGGTCTGTGGGGAAGAGGCCCAGGGTCAGCAGGACTGGAGTTGAGCTGATCCCCTTCTGTGATTTGGTGGGTCACATGCTCTGTTTCTCAGCTGCCAGTATTTGATCCTTGATAGATGTATGTTTCTGTCAAGTCAAGACACTGCTGTGTGTGTGTGTGTGTGTGTGCATGCATGCTCGATCGTGTCTAACTCTGTGTGACTCCATGGACTGTAGCCTGCCAGGCTTCCCTGTCCATGGGATTTCCCAGGCAAGAATCCTGGAGTAGGTTGTCATTTCCTACTCTAGGGAATCTTCCTGACCCAGGGATCAAACCCAAGTCTCCTCCACTGGCAGGTGGATTCTCTATCACTGAGCCACCTGGGAAGCCCTCTGATACTACTTCTGGTCTTCAGTTATCCTTCTAACTTCCTGAAGATCCAGGGTTTTGGCTAAATTTAGGTGTTACCCCAACCCTTCTTCCATTCAGTATGATCACCCTCAAACTCTTTCTGGGGAGAAATCTTGCTACTCAGCCTCTGTGAAGTCTTCTAATTCATTAGAAGCTCCATGATCTATGCACCTCCTGGTCTGTATCCTGTCTCCTGGGCTCACTAGTTTGTTTTTTCTGCAGTTTTGAAAGAACTTGACACCCCAGGCCCTGGCCGAGGCCTTCCTTACCCACTGAACACCTGCCCTTCACAGAAACTTTGACAAACGCAGTAAGGCAGCTTTGCTAGAAGGAGACAACAAAAACCCATAGCAGAGAATTTAAAGTTCAGTAGGAGATATAAATCTAGCCCACATTATGGCTGCTTCTGCGAAAATACACATTTTATAGAGTTAGACAATGTTTGAGTGGATTTATCTGCCCCCAGGGAGCAATCAATGGACTCATTTCTCAGCATACACCAGAGCCCAGACAGTTCTGGAGGGGGCCTCCGAGTGGCATGCAGCGGGGTCCCTCTCGGCCTCTGAATGTTGCCCCTGGATGAGAAGCAGTTAGGAGAGCATGAGTGCTTGCACTTAAGCAGAAAACCACAGACGTAGCCTCAACTTAGATGAATCACACACCTTCACCCTTCAGGGCCTCCTCTCTTCCCACACAGATGCAGTCACCCAAAGCCATCGCTGGGACTGTCAGGACAGTGGGATTTGTTTTGCCAACTTATTCAAATTCACCTGCAAACCATGGGGAGAATATACTTCAGATTTCAAGGTCTGGGCTTAGAGAGTGATTAGATTAGGTAAGCAACGTTATTTGAAAGTTCCTCCCTTCTAAAAATGAAAAAACTGAACACAGAGCTACCATATGACTCTGTAAGCCCACTCCTGGGCATATATCTGGAGAAAACTACAATTCAAAAAGATACATGCGCCCCGTGCTCACTGAAGCACTGCTGCCAATAGCCAAGACGTACGAGCAACCTAAATGTCCATCGACAGATGAATGAATAAAAAAGCTTTGGTACATATATACACAGTGGAATACTAATCAACCATAAAGAGAGAATGAAATACTGCCATTTACAGCAACATAGGTGGATGTAGAGATTATCATACTAAGTGAAGTAAGCCACACAGAGAAAGACAAGTATCATAACATATGTGGAATCTTAAAAAAAATAAAACATGATGCAAATGAACTTATTTACAAAATAGAAATAGACTCACAGACATAGAAAACAAACTTACGGTTACCAAAGGGTAAAGGGGAGGATGGGAAGGATAAATGAGAAGTTTGGAATTATCATATACACACTACTATAAATAAAATGATAACCAGTAAAGATCACAGTGAACTATACTCATTACTTTGTAATAACCTAAATGGGAAAAGAATCTGAGAAAGAATAATATGCATAACTAACTCTGCTGTACACCGGAAACTAACACAACATTGTAAATCAACTATACTTCAATAAAAAATAAAAAACACCAAGTGGGCAGATAAAAAAGGATTCCTTCTGTAATTATATTAATGTTTATCTCAAAAATAGAATACATATTAATGTGTAAAATGAAGTATTAAATATTTATGGTAACAGTTTTTTTAACATTTTTAAATGAATCATCCGAAAGGGAAAGAAAAGACAACTGTATGTGGAAATCATAAGGCAGAAGTGGGCAGAGCTGGGGGAGGGGGGGCCCGCACTCTGGTACCAGACCCTTGTACTTGGCCCTGTTTCCAAGAGTTACCAGCTTTCTTATGTTGAACAAATTATTTAACCTTTCCATCTCTTCATCTTAAAAGTGGGAAGGATCACTGTATCTGCTTCACACTACTGTTGTCAAGTGTCAATGAGCTCATGTATCTAAAGGACTTGGAACCATGCCTGGCACATAGGTCAATATACAAGCCAGTTATGATCATCATCACAATTATTATTAGTGTATTCATTTTTTTCTATGGGGCTTCCCTGGTGACTTAGGAGGTAAAGAATCCCTCTGAAATGTGGGAGACCCAGGTTCAATCCCTGAGTTGGGAAGATCTCTTGGAGAAGAGAATGGCAACCCACTCCAGTATTCTTGCCTGGGAAATCCTATGGACAGAGAAGCCTGGTGGGCTACAGTCCATGGGGTCACAAAGAGTCAATACAACTGAGCGACTGACACTTTCACTTTTACTTCTATATTCATTTTTGTCTAAAGTAATAAATTAGAGCACTTAATTCCAACCTCCTTTCTTGCCTCTTTAAGAATATTTTTAAGGAGCACAGTGGACTTTTAGCCTATGACTGATGTGAACAACACACCTGTGTTCAAACGTTCCACCAAGAAGAAATGCTCAAGCTCAACAACTGCCCAAGGGGATGTCAAGAGGTCTCATTCCAAAAACTGGATACCTAGCTTCTTAGTAATGAAAAACTGCATTATGTCCTTATAATCAGTTAACCTCAACAAACTTTTTGGGAGCCAGGTGCTGTGCTAGGAACAAGTAGATGGTACAGACAGATGCTGTGAAGAAGCAGGGAAAGTGGTGATGTGGATGGGGAGGGAAGGAGGGAGGAAGGTCCACAAATGTCATGCAGAGGACCATGAGCTGCTCAGTGAGGATGTAAGGAGACACTGTCGATGATGGGGAAGGCCATGGAGGCGTGGAAAATCCTTAAGCAGTTCTATCTTCAAGCCTGTATGTCTTCTGTTTGTCACTGGTTTACAAGTCAGATCGTCTCAGCTTTGTGAAAATATCCTCATGGGGAGAAACTATTGATATACAAGTACAAACCTACATGATTCTAACATTACATTTTACAATGTATACATACTGCTTAATGAGCTAGTGTCCCATGTACATTCTACACTTGCCTTCCTTAAATTCACCTGCTGGTATCCCTATCAATTTATTCCAGTGGACTTCATATTAAAAGACAAGACACTAATAGCTTCATTTATCTGGTCTTGTGGAATTTTACCTTGCCCCTTTGGCTGCAGAGGAACTCTACTTAATGCACTGTGGTGACCTGAATGGGAAGGAAATCCAAAAGGGAGGGGTCATGTCTATGTATGGCCAACTCATTTTGCTGTGCAGTAGAAACATGACATTGTAAAGCAACTATACTCCAATAAAAAGTGTTTAAAAAAACAGGAAAAGTAAATTAAGACACTCCAACATACTATCGTATGAACTCCATAAAGAAAATACAGAAAACAAAGTCAATTTTCAAATATGAAAAAAATAAAAGATAATGAATATAAAAGAACAATTCATTCTTGTCTTAATTATTCCATAGGAATGTTTCTTTAGGCATCAAAACACTAAATCATATGCATAGCTGAAGCCTAACATTTAAAACTTCTCTCATGATGTAATAAACATCTGTTTAGGCTAAGGCAGTTGCAGCTGACTGCTATCCTCATGTGTCACAATGGCACATTTCTGATTCTTAGATCAATGCAACAGCCGTTTATCATGCTTAGTGAGGATGCGTCGTTCATTCAACAAATATTTATTTTTCCAGGCATTGATGCTGATTGGTATAATTATATATGCTCATTTGAATATGGAATGTACCATAATTTAGATTTCTTTCAATAAAGGCATTTATACAAGAATAATATGCCCTTCAATCAAGACACTGACTTTCCAAAAATTTTAAGATGTAAACATACTGTTACTCATCCACTCTCACCCCCTGATTTTAGCACCTATTAGTTATTCTTGCCTGAATCAATTATTAACCAGCCTATGTTATCTTCTAATGATAGAATCATCATCATTTGTAGGTTCACTGGTTGATATTCTACCATAAAAAATTATTTAGTATTGACTATATATTCTTATTTTATTCAATTCTATTTACGTTGCTGCTGAAATTTTCTGAATCTTTTGCCCCATATTTGGTCAGAGGGAGTACCTTCAGGCAAACCCTTATGTATTTTGATATTTCCCAGCATTTAAGCTTTTCCTTACTTCATGACATAACAAGAAGTTCCAGGATCATCTTATATTTTCTAGGCCCCAGTATTGGATTTTATAGAGAAGCCATTTCCCCAAGGAACTCTGCTTCCTTTTAGCCAAGAATGGTAGTTAGAACCCAAGACCTGGGCGATAAATGTACTCATAGCTACAACAGTGTCACTGCTTCCAGCTCCTCTCAATAGAACTAGGAAATATATGTGTGTGTGTGCTCATGTGCATGCACGCACACACACATATCTTTATCTACACCTATTAAAAAATCATTTGCTTAGACCAGTGGTTCTCCACCATGGACATTTTGCCCCTAGCGGACATTTGGTGATGTCTACAGACATATTAAAAATCAGAGACATTACTTTGTCAACAAAGGTCCATCTAGTCAAGGCTATGGTTTTTCCAGTAGTGATGGATGGATGTGAGAATTGGACTGTGAAGAAAGCTGAGCACTGAAGAATTGATGCTTTTGATCTGTGGTGTTGGATAAGACTCATGAGAGTCCCTTGGACTGCAAGGAGATCCAACCAGTCCATTCTGAAGGAGATCAGTCCTGGGTGTTCATTGGAAGGTCTGATGCTGAAGCTGAAACTCCAATATTTTGGCCACCTGATGCAAAGAGCTGACTCATTTGAAAAAACCCTGATGTTGGAAAAGATTGAAGGCAGGAGGAGAAGGGGATGAAAGAGGATGAGATGGTTGGATGGCATCACTGACTCAATGGACATGAGTTTGGGTAAACTTTGGGAGTTGGTGATGGAAAGGGAGGCCTGGCATGCTGTGGTTCATGGGGTCGCAAAGAGTTGGACACGACTGAGTGACTGAACTGAACTGAACAGACAATTCTGGTTGTTAGTGCTCGGGGGTTGGGGGACAGAGCTGCTTACCTCTCCCATCTACTAAGTAGAAGCCAGAGATTCTAAATATCATACAAAGTACAGGACAGCCCCCACGATGAGGATTATCAGATCCAAAATGTCAGTAGTGCTGAAGCTGAGCAGTCCTGACTATCAGGTTATCTTGAATCTCAATCCAGCATCAGTGGTGGTTCCTACATTTCTTGTAACAGTGAGAAACAGAACCACCTCCAGCCAGTGTTCTTACTTATGGGATTAATCCTCGAATACACAGAAAGTATATTTCTGACATGTTGTCCCATCTCTCTGCAGAAAAACAAACCTATGTACGTACTGAAATAGGATTTGTCTAGATGGGATTTTATTTTGGGTTTTTTTTTTTTTTTTTTTTTGGTCTTGGGGCTTCCCTGGTGGTACAGATGGTGAAGAGTCCGCCTGCAATGCAAGAGGCCCTGGGTTCCATCCCTGGATCAGGAAGATCCCCTAAAGAAAGAAATGGCTACCCACTTAGTACTCTTGCCTGAAGAATTCCATGGACAGAGGAGGCTGGTGGGCTCTGGGGTCGCAAAGAATCAGACATGACTGAGTGACTAAGCTCAACCAACCTGAAGAGACTCAAAGTACTGTATTCACAACTTACTTGGGTTGTCTTTTCCCTGAAACTACTTAATGCAGGAGAACCACCCGTGCTTTATTGGTTTGCTCTTCTCTACACTTGTAGCTTTGAAAATAAACTATATTTTACTTCGGTCCATATGTCCTGGCATATGAAAATCTTTAAATGTATTCGCTCTATTGGCCTGTGTGATTTTCTGGCTCAGTTTCTTATACCAAAAGAGGTTATTTTCAGAATATTGTGTTTTTCATTACACATTAGCCTTTAAAGAGCAGGTTAAAATTTGAGTTATGACAACATGGGGATGCCAGGGCTGTGACAGGAGGGACCAGGGCCTGAAAGTGATTTGCTCAGGGTTAAAAAACAGTGCTCAGCTTTCATATCTAAGTTAGAGATAATAGGTCCATCTCAGCATAGATGCACTACTGTTTGCAGCTGCAATAGAGGTAGTGCAAACTAAAATTTATGCATTTGGAGATGACACATTTTTTGGAATCTTTAAAAAAAAAATTCCCATGAGTCTGTTACTAAATGGAAATCAAACAAAAACTGTTTATGTAAAGTAATGCTACCAGGCCACTTCATTCAAGGATGATACAGTGTGAACTCCCATTTACAACTCGAGAGCAGATTTTTAGATGATATTATAGAATGTAATCAAAAGGCAATCAAAATAAAACCAAAACCAGTCACAAGGTGTCTGTTTCCAAATCTAGATCTCTCAATAGAGCATTCTTCTGAGGTCTAGAACCTTGAGTCCAACTCTTTGCTGGGTATCTACTTCCTCCTATGGCCCTGTAGTCACTTACTCTTATCAAGTCCAAAGTACATTTTATTACAGGTAACTCTGCTTACTGCTTGCAGATGACCTAGTTTGATGCTGACCAGTGACCTGGAACTGCTCATCTCCGTAGCAGGGCTCAGAAACTAGGTAAGGAAGTAGTCACCTCAAATCTATTTAATTTACTAGCAGCGTGTCCTTGTGACCCTTAAGAAAGGTGTCCTTGAGCTGTTCTATTTATCCAGACATTTACATATTACTTTACAGTTTACACCATGGTCTGATCAACATTTTTATTCCATCATCTTGATAGTCCTCTCCTACTATCCCCCTGCCTTTTTTAAAAGCAAGAAATTTACCTTTAAAAACATTCTTAAATGCACATTCATAGACATGGATGGGGCCAAGCTTCAAACCTGTATCTCTGACTTAAAAGTGTATTCTTTCTCCCAGTTCCTGCTTTCTCAATTGTGTAGGAATTGCAGATACTATGTAAGTTTCTTGCTGGAGATATTTTCATTCTACACAGAGAAACAACATGTGCACACACATACTCATACTTTTTCCCTCAAACTCTTATGTTACTTTGAAGTAGACTTCCCATAATAATCAGATCAGATCAGTCGCTCAGTTGTGTCTGACTCTTTGCCACCCCATGAATCACAGCACACCAGGCCTCCCTGTCCCTCACCAACTCCTGGAGGTCACTCAGACTCACATTCATCGAGTCAGTGATGCCATCCAGCCATCTCATCCTCTGTCGTCCCCTTCTCCTCCTGCCCTCAATCCCTCCCAGCATCAGAGTCTCCTCCAATGAGTCAACTCTTCTCATGAGGTGGCCAAAATACTGGAGTTTCAGCTTTAGCATCATTCCTTCCAAAGAAATCCCAGGGCTGATCTCCTTCAGAATGGACTGGTTGGATCTCCTTGCAGTCCAAGGGACTCTCAAGAGTCTTCTCCAACACCACAGTTCAAAAGCATCAATTCTTTGGCACTCAGCCTTCTTCATAGTCCAGCTCTCACATCCATACATGACCACAGGAAAAACCATAGCTTTGACTAGGCGAACCTTTGTTGGCAAAGTAATGCCTCTGCTTTTGAATATGCTATCTAGGTTGGTCATAACTTTCCTTCCAAGGAGTAAGCGTCTTTTAATTTCATGGCTGCAGTCACCATCTGTAGTGATTTTGGAGCCCAGAAAAATAAAGTCTGACTGTTTCCACTGTTTCCCCATCTATTTCCCATGAAGTGATGGGACCGGATGCCATGATCTTCGTTTTCTGAATGTTGAGCTTTAAGCCAACTTTTTCACTCTCCACTTTCACTTTCTTCAAGAGGCTTTTTAGTTCCTCTTCACTTTCTGCCATAAGGGTGGTGTCATCTGCATATCTGAGGTTATTGATCTTTCTCCCAGCAATCTTGATTCCAGCTTGTGTTTCTTCCAGTCCAGCGTTTCTCATGATGTACTCTGCATATAAGTTAAATAAACAGGGTGACAATATACAGCCTTGACGTACTCCTTTTCCTATTTGGAACCAGTCTATTATATGTAATAATATAATAATTGGGGAAACTGTGGCTGAGAATATTGAATGATCTTGCCCAGTATTACCCAGATTGCAAATGGCAAGACTGCAGATGTTAGAGTTCCTAATTTTCTTTACATTTGTGGATTATAAAAGAATGCTACCCTGAAAAATGCTTTCTACTCCTGTTGAGCTACAGAATCAACCCAAATTGCATCAGTACGTTAGGAAATTAAATAATCCCTTTTACTACATAGTGATTGTAAGCAGAACTACAATTTGATAAACGTACAAGTTGAATTTGTAATGGCTAGGACTGTCGTTGCAAAGACAAAAGATTAATCATCCTGTCTAGCAGTTATCAGCACTGAAAGTTTCACTTTTGCCAGAAGAATGTAGAAAATTGGCATAAAGTTACTTGTGTGAATCAGATTGTAGCACTGGTTCCGGAAAACGATCGGGGAGGGGATGCAGTTGACAAGAAGTGATCTTGCCCTTGAAAGAAAGCATGGCTATTGATTGCTGTCTGGTCAACAAGACCTTGTACATCAGTAGACATTGCTTCATGTATACCTTGCCATGTATTATATCCTTGGGTGGGGTGGAGTAGGATGGGAGAGCAAGCTGTGCTCTGGCTCCAAGTCCAGTGCAGTCCAACACAACAACACAGACATTCACCTCATAGCTATTGGGAAAAACTGAAGGCAGTAAGCAGCA
Organism: Tragelaphus eurycerus; assembly: GCA_935064755.1. Classification (NCBI taxonomy): domain Eukaryota; kingdom Metazoa; phylum Chordata; class Mammalia; order Artiodactyla; family Bovidae; genus Tragelaphus; species Tragelaphus eurycerus. Next base: position 25,979,916 of record CAKXYN010000023.1, read on the forward strand.
CTCAGTATACTTTGGAAAAGAAATGAGGCATAGACTGGTCATGCCAGCTGGGACCAGAGGGAAGGCATGAGCTTAGAAGTGATGCACTCCAATCTTGGTGAACTCAGTGGCGTCCTGGCTTAGAATCAACCCATCAGAGGCATGGTGAGAGCAACCACCATGGCAGATCAACCCCATCCTACTACTTCTGCCTCCAAGCATTTGTCAAGTCTTTCTTGTCATGTTGATATATGGCAAAACCAATACAATATTGTAAAGTTAAAAAATAAAATAAAACAAAGTGACTGATGTAAAAATGCAGCTTTCTTTTCCCAGGCTCATAACATCTGCAGAAAATCATCAGGCAATGACCCTCCCCTCCCAGCAGCTTTGTCTAACCACATGGCCTCTATTTCACAGTGTGTCTTGCACCAGCTCTTCATTATTGGTGTCATTTTCTTCCTTTACTGGTTCAGAGCAGAGGTTTGAAATCAGGTGGATCTTTGTTCAAATCTTTGTCCCTTACTAGCTCTGTGGCCTCGAGCAAGATACCACTGCAACATCCTGTAAGGACTGAGATTATACAGGTCAAGCACCTTATTCAGCACATGCCTGGCATAGCACAGTGGCCACTACAATTGTATTGCCCTACACCTAGTACATTTCAGCAGGTTCATATTTGATAGCTTGACTCAAGAATCCTACTTGATGAATCCATTTCTCCACTGCCACCATGTTAATTTGGTAAACCAGAATGATGACTGTGGTACTCTCATGTGCAAAGACCATCATTAGCTCCTTCTTGTCAGCCCAGCAAATTGAAAAACAAAGTCTTCCGCCATCTAGCCTTGACCTAACTTTCCTGCCTTATCTCCCAGTTATGCCCATCAGGGATCTTCATGGTCTTCTCCTGGTGCATGGTAGGGAGCTGCCCTTGCACGTGAGGACCTGGCAACATCAGTGAATGGCACCAAGGTCCTTTAATTAACTCCCAGGGAAGGGACACAGAATCTCCAACAGGCAACTTCCCACAAAGCTAAGGACGGGAGATACGGGGATTACAGGTCTTCCCCAAGTGCCTACCAAGGAGACTAAAATTACTCAAGATGCCTGTGAAACAGAGTGCCTGAGAAGGGGGCAAACCCTTCACCAAGCTTTCTAGTGGATCAGCTGTGTCCACGTTCAGGAATCTCTGACACAGCAGGTTTGTTATCTTAGCTGAGCTCTCACGGGCTGTGCATGTCTTAGATTATCCAAATGTTCCCCCCATCCCTTTGCAGAGCTTCACTGGGCCTGTGCTTCACTCTGGGGAACCTGTAGGCCCCTGCACTGGAGAGCTGGGACACCCATTGCTGCTGGTCAGCGCAGGTCCTCTCCTGAGCTCTGCTGCTTCTGCAACTCAGCTTCTCCATTTTCTTTCCATCGGCCTCTCCCTTTCCAGTCTTCCATCACTGGATCCTCAGTTCAGGGTTCCATCACTGCTCCTTCTATTTCAATCATCACCCCCAGTTCTCCTCTTTCCGCATTCCATGACTGCCATTGCCCCCCACCCCCCACTCAGGAGACAGTCCCCAGAGAAACACATAATGCTGTAGAAATCGCACTTTCAGCAGAGAAAACATGTGCAGAAAGCCTCCAGAAACAAGATTTAATGGCCCAACAGGCTGCATCTCTAGTTCTTGAATCAAAATTTCCGAGCTTCAGTCCCCTGAATGTCACCTGATTGCTTCTCCCTCCTTTAATGCCCCTGTTAGATTCAGTTGTTAGTTGGCCATTTGTCACTTTCCACCGACTCTCAGTGGCTAAAGAGAGCCTGGAAAACATCAAACAGGGCGATTCTTATTTCAAAGAAATAGAGACTCAGAAAGGTGAAGCAACTGCTTTGGCGTAGGTGCATTAAAAATGAGAAATGTTCTGCGTGGCTAGTCTCCTGTAGTCAGCATGTGTATGTCAAATCTTTGTCAGGAGCGCTTCGTTTTCATAGTAACAGACACGATATTTTAGCAACAACAACAAGGCACACAGCCCGTGCACGAGCTGGGTAATAACAGGTAGGGCGTGTTTCAGAGCTAAGCTTGAATAGAGATGATTGTAAGGAACGAGGACAACACAGATGCGCCCCCAGCATCTCCATCCTTCGGAATGTTAACATCCCAGCACTTCCTTCTCTACCAGACCCTCTCCCCCTCTTTAAGACACAAGGAAACCTGGAGAAGTCTTCCCTTTCTCTTTTCTTTAATGCAGATTAACAGAGGGGGTAGGGAAAGTGAGCTCCTTGATTCACTTATTTTTTTTTTTTAACCTCCTTCCTAAAATCCATGCTACCACCACCATACCACATCCTCAGTCTGAGGGAAGATGTGTTTTTTGTTCCTTGTGATCTTGTTATCTGACATTTTCCCTTTTCCTCCAGGTACTGACTTTCCCATATATAGTTTTCAGAATGTAATCTTAGTATGATTATTATTTACTCTAGCAGAGTATTCACTCTATATCTTACAGAATGCTGCATTAAGAACCACGCAAAATGGGATGATTTGAGAGAACAGCACTGAAACATGTGTATTACCATATGTAAAATAGATGACCAGTGCCAGTTCCATGCATGAAGCACGGCACCCAAAGCCAGTACTCTGGGACAACCCAGAGGGATGGGGTGGGGACGGAGGTGGGAGCCCAGTGGGGGATGGGAGGGACACGTGTACCTGTGGCCGATTCATGCTGATGTATAGCAAAAAGCCATCATAGTATTGTAAAGTAATTAATTATCCAATTAAAGTAATTAATTGAAAACAATTATTTTAAAAATATTGGGATTTCGCTTAAGTTTTCATTTTGGTAATTTTTTTCATTTTGCTGATTTTAAATAAAAACTTGGAAACTAAAAAAAAAAAAAAAAACCCACCCAAAATATGCTCAATGATTGTCAAAGCCCAAGTCTTCTCTTATGCTATGTGCTTAGTAACAAATGACGGTGAATGAGGCAGACTCTTAAGGTCGGCCACATGTCTAATGCCTCGACAGTCTCCACATTTATCAACACTAGTATCACTCGTTTCTGATTCACTGGAAAAGACTCTGGTACTGGAAATGATTGAAGGCAAAAGGAGAAGAGGGCAGCACAGGGTGAGATGTTTAGACAGCGTCACTGACTCAACGGACAAGACTTTGAGCAAATTCCAGAAGATATGAAGGCAGGGAAGCCTGGGGTGCTGTAGTCCATGGGGTCACAAAGAGTCAGACACAACAGAGCGACTGATCAAGTGTCACTTATTACTCTATTACATGATGTAAAATATATGTAAAATAAATTTGAGGACATAAAGATAACAAAACTGATGGAGAAAAATACTAAGCTTCTTGGGGCTTCCCTGGTGGCTCAGTGGCAAAGAATCCACCCACCAATGCAAGAGAGATGAGTTTGATCCCTGGTCCAGCATCCCACATGCTGCAGAGCAACTAAGCCCGTGCACCGTAACTATTGAGCCTGGAAGCCACAACTCGAGCCTCTGGAGCCCACCGTCCACAACAAGAGAGCCACCACAGTGACAAGTCCGCACACCGCAACAAAGAGTAGCTCCCGTTCTCCGAAACTACAGAAAGCCCACACAAAGCTACAAAGATCCAGCATAGTCAAAAGCAAATAGGTATTTTTAAAAAAAGAAAGATACTAAGTTCCTTGAACCACAGTCATCACTCTTACACTGACCTCCAGCATCAGCCCTTAGATTAGGTGGGAGGCAGTGACGCCTAATGGTTACAGGCAGACCCCAGAGCCAGCTTTTCTTCACAGGCCTCCTGGCCCCCCACCGTACGCCCAACTGTAGTACTGTTTCTTTGTGCCACATTTGTCTCATTTGTAAACGGGAGACTTTAATAGTACCTGCACTGTAGAATTAATAGGATTTGATGAGCTGGAATATATAAAGAACAGGGCATCTGAAACAGATGTTTAGTCTTTGGGTGTACCCTGCTCAATAAGTAAACTGCTGGCAGACAGGTTGGAGGAATAACTCAGGAGTTTCATAGCAGTAAGTCAGGACAAGCTTTGAAAAGGGTACCATCATGGTACCCTTGTTGGGCCATTCCTTACATAGGGGAATCATATTACCTATGGCTTGTATTTGTTTCATCTTATACCTGTTGGTCCAAGTTAGAAGGAAGGGTGAGATTTTCAGGGTGATAAAAGAGGATGCTAGAAAAATCAGAATTTCAGGTCTTCATTAAAATTAATTCCCACTGTCATTTTCCTACTTCCTTGTTAGGAGCACAGGTTGAAATGGAAGAGCGTGGTATCTGGGTCTCAGTTTCATGGATGAAGGTCTAACATGATGCAAGTTCTTAGAGGTTAAAGGGAAAAGTTTCTGAGCAGCAGTTATTATTTACAATAATGATGATGATGATATTCTATAGCATATGAATGAACAAGCTTAGGACACACTAGACAGGGGTAAGGATTCTCTGCCCCCAAATCTATATTGATTAACCTCTGAGAGCTTAGGGTGTATCTGGGGGAATAACCAAGTTGTTTCTGCTGAGTGGCTTCTCCTGTCCCCATTCTTATCCAAAGGCAGCAGACCTCTTGCTATGCAATGATCATCTCCCAAGCCTGGGTGCCGACTGGGGATGCATGTGCAGGCCTGCCCACTCTCGACAGATGGCAGTAAGCCCGAACCTTCCATATGCTGCTCTGTTCTCCAGGAAGGCACGGGCACACTTGCAGATTTGGCTGGTGCAGCCATGCCCGTGGGTGTCTCTCTAGCAGCATCCCTGTCCTCGGGCTATTTAGCACCACGCGGGTCTCCAGCACGTTGGACATATTCTGTTGTCAGTCAGGCTCTCAGATGTTGGCCTGTAAGTCCTGTAAGTCTACGGAGGTGTTCTGAGGTTTCCAATCAGCTCAGTTGAACAGGGGTGATACTGTTTGGCATAGCATCATTTCTACAGATGCCCAACAGCCATCTGGCTAGCCGGAGAGAGCAGAGAATCTTCTGTTTTCAGTGACTTTTATTCTCAAAGGTCTCAGACTTGTCAGAGTTCACTCATCTTTAAGGCAGTAACATTCTTCCAACGGAATTTGTGCATTCTATATCTAAGTCCAACTGGTATTTCAAAAATAACCTGTTTGGGGCTGGGTACACTGTTTTCCTTATCTTTTTCCCCCTTGTGATCATTTTTGAAAATCAAAAGCTTAATTAATTTGAAACTCTCCAAGTTTACAAAAGGATTCCCAGGAACTGATCAATTACATCTTCTATTTGAGATTTGGTTCTACAACGCCCTTGTTAGTGACAGCCAGCAGTTTCCATCTTTCTCTTCCTTTCCAGCTTTCTTGTTTTATTTTTTTGGGGGGTGGAGTATTACCTTACAATGCTGTGTTCGTCTCTGCTGTACAACAACGTGAACCACCCATATGTACACTTATATCCCCTCCCTTCTGATCCTCCCTCCCATCCCACCCCTCTAGATCTTCACAGAGCACCAAGCTGCTCCTTGAGCAGCTTTCCACTAGTTGTCTATTTCACATATGGTGGTGTATTTCTCCCAGTCTGCCCCACCCGCCCCTACCTGCCTTGTATCCATGTGCATTTTCTACATCTTCATCTCTATTCCTGCCCTGCAAATAGGGTCATCTGCACATCTTTCCAGATTCCACATATGTGCATTAATATGCAGTATTTGTTTCACTCTGTATGACAGATTCTAGGTCCATCCACATGTCTACAAATGACCTTATTTTGTTCCGTTTTATGGCTGAGTAATATTCCATTGGATATATGTACCATATCTTTATCCATTCATCTGCCAGTTCCTTTTTAATCTTAACCACCACCTTAGGTCCTAATGGGGCTTTACTCCTTCCCCAAGCTCTGGTGCATCAAGTTGGCACCTTTCTACCGGGTCACCTATCACCGTAAATCTCCATGAGATTCACTTACAAGACCTCTGACTGTGGCTCATTCCATGTGCTCTATGTATTCTCAATTCCTCTTGTGCATAATTGTCACAGCCAAGCTTATTAAACTCGGCTCACAATAAAACAGTTAAAATTCGTTTTGAAGGAAGCCATGGTGACCATTGGAAGTGCTTTTAATTAAGGCTGAATTGGTACATTGTTATGAAAGTAAAACAGAATAGTTTTCCAACCCAAACTAGCTATGGGGTTCCCATGTGTCACTGATTTGAATACTACTCTCTTGGTTTCTGCTTGGGGGTAAAAAATGTCATCTTTATTGTAATGTTTTGAAGTTAGCGAGACATATGGCAGTGAATTAAGGAGGGAACATGATTTCAGACACTGATTATTCATGAATAGACTCACTGAAGAGGGGAATTTAGTTTAAGGAGCAAAAATAATGAGAACCTGAAGTCTCAGAGATTTTTATTCTTTCTGTTGAGATTTTGATCTCTTTTGAAATTTTGGTCCAAGTCCAAAAGGGTCTATATTTCAGTTCTGCCACAGAAATTCTTCTCTGTTCTCAGATCAGGATAGATAAACAGAAAAGAGAATTATATTCCTCTTAAAGAAAATTCAGGAATTCACTATTTTTATATCCCACTGAGTAACAAATAGCAGCTGTGTCTGACAGGAATATTATTTCACCTCATAGTGCCAGAACAATTCCCCCCAAATAGTTCAAGCTCTCTCTTCCTACTGATGAATCCTTCCAGAACCTTACAGAGAAGTAGAGGCCACAGACCCGCAAAGCTGAAACAAGCCTGACATCATCAAGTCCAGGAATTGTTTTTTAATTTAGCCATGAAACTTTTCCCAAACAAAAATGTACACAGGGGCCTGACAGAGAGACACAAGTTGATGTTCTGGTTGAAGCAGAAGATACAGACTTTACCCAACTTGGTTTCTCCCAACCTTCTAAGTCAGCTAGGGGCCTTTCTCAGTCCCAGTTCTAGCCCCACCTCCAACTCTTCGAGAAGCAAGGAGACAGGGGCACAGAAAGGGGACTCACCTTGCCTTAGCCGGGCTCACCTGCCTCCCACAACACAACCCATTTCTGTTTGAGTTCAACCTCTGTCCCCTCCCTGGCTCCTCCCCAGGACAATTATGTGATGCTGTGTATTTACTTTTATGTGTTTATATATTTAAATAGATTTATGTGTATGTATAACTGAATCACTTTGCTATACACCTGAAAGTAACAACATTGTAAATCAACTATGAGTGCTCAGTTGTGTCAGACTCTGGGACCCCATGGACTGTAGCTCCCAGGCTCCTCTGTCCGTGGGATTTCCCAGACAGGAATACTGGAGTGGGTTGCTATTTCCATCTCCAGGGGATCTTCCCAACCCAGGGATTAAACCCACATCTCCTGCATTAGCAGGGGGATTCTTTACCATTGAACCACCTGGGAAATCAACTATACTCCAATATAAAATAAAAATTAAAAGATGAATACCCCCACTCAATTGTAAGACCCTGGAAGGAAAAAGGTGGTCATATTCTTTCACACCTCCCCACCCCCCCCAACAACACACACACACTGTACTTTATACGAAGCAGGCGCTGGGGCTGTGAACAGTGACTCATATAAACTAAATTTGCCGTTCCCCCCACCCCCCCGCCCCACCAACCCCTAGAATGGTGGCCCACATTAGGTAAAGCACTGGAGTTGTTAAGAATACAAGAAATTTGATTTGGGTTTGTTGAAGTTTAGAAATTCAGGTTAATCTGTAATCTCTTATTTTCCAAATCAAAGCGGGCCTACGAATAACCCTTAGTTGTTTAGAGCATTAACTATCAGAGATCAGGGGTTTCAGAACATCAACCAGTGTTGGAACCACCTGAAACGATTGTTTAAACAGCTTCAGTCACTGGGCCTGTGGTCTGAGAATCTGCATTTTAAAGGTCCCAGGTGATATGGATACTGCAGGCCCAGGGACCTACTTTGAGAACAAGCCATCATTGACCTTAAATGGAGATGCTAATTTGGCATTAAGTTTTCAGCCCCTGGCACTGGCTGAGCATGGAGCAGCTAATAGACTACCTCTCCTTTTGTAGCTGGGCTGCCAGAAAGGCGAGGGAAGAGCTATGATTCAGTAAAAGGAATCAGGATTTATTTCAATTCTGGCTAAATATGTCACAGAGGAGCCACCACTCAGCTCATTAGGAAACCGTCTTAGATCGCCACGTTGTAGGATTGAAAACTGATGGCATTTCCTTGCCAGGTGACTCAGTGAGCTGTCACATGTCCAGATACCCCACTATGAGCAGTCCTCTAGTTACTAGACCTCTTGAAAGTGAGCAACTTCCTAATTACTGAGAGTTCAGCTCCAGCTACTGACAGTATGGGGAATACGTTTCTCCTGATAACCACAGAAAACGAAGGGACATTCAGAAATAATGCTATTTGCAGCTACATGGATGGACCTAGAGATTATCATACTAAGCAAGTCAGAAAAGACAAATACCACATGATATCATTTATGTGTGGAATCTGAACTACAAATGAACCTATCTGTGAAACGGAAAAGACTCAGACACAGAGAATGGTTGTTGGTGGTTGCCAAGGGCAGAAGGGGCTTGGGGAAGGGAAGGATTGGGAGTTTGGGATTAGCAGATACAAACTATTGCACATGGGATAGTTGTAATACAAGGTCCCATTGTATAGCACAGAGAAATATATTCAATATCCTGTGATAAACCATAATGGAAAAGAATATGAAAAAGTATGTATATGATTGCTGTACAGCAGACATTAACACGTTATGAATCAACTATGTGTGTCTTAGTCGCTGAGTCACGTCCAACTCTTTGCGACCCCATGGACTCTAGCCCTCCAGGCCCCTCTGTCCATGGGATTCTCCAGGCAAAATTACTGGAGTGGGTTGCCATTTCCTCCTCCAGGGGATCTTCCTGACCCAGGGATCGGACTCGGGTCTCCCACATTAGAGGCAGACTCTACCGTCTGAGCCACCAGGGAAGCCCATGAATCAACTATACGTCAATAAAAGTTTAGAAAATAGCAAATAAAATGAAACGAAATTCAGTCACACGATGAGGGAGGAAAAGAACCCCTTCATTTTCATAAGGATCTAATCTTGACTTTCTTTGCATAATTACTACCATCATCCCCCTTCATTCATCTAACATCGGAAAAAATATTTTCCCTTAATTTGTATGAAATAATTTATTCAAAATCAATTCAGAAGAGCCAACTCATTGAAAAAGTCCCTGATGCTAGGAAAGATTGAGGGCAAGAGGAGAAGAGGGCAACAGAGGATGAGATGGTTGGATGGCATCACTGACTCAATGGACATGAGTTTGAGCAAACTCAAGAAGATAGTGAAGGACAGGAAAGCCTAGACTACTGCATTTCATTGGGTCACAAAAAGTTGGACATGACCTAGCAACTGAACAACAATTCAACAAACACCAAGGACTGCTAAGCCAACCACTATGCTGAGAAAAGTTAAATATGTGTAAGATCCAGCCTTCACCCTAGAGGTCTTCAGAGTTAACGTAAAACAAGGAATATGGCACCAAAATGGATTCAAACTAGGTGTCCAGCAAATTTTGCCTTCAGAGAGAAAGCCACGTGACCTGGTAGGCATTTACCATCCAGAACTTTCTAGTAGGACTTATGTATTTGCTCTGTTTGTACTCGCCTAATTAAGCCAGGGCTTTCTCAACTCACAGCTCGAGAAATTAAATTCTGGAGAGTTTCAGTGCCTTATCCTCAAGCAATTCATGGGCCAAAACCAGGATTAGAACTATGACTCCTTCTAAGTCCCAGCAAGCAATCATCCTCGCAGGTTTTGTAGAAATTCTCCCACCTCTGCCCAGCTTTTTGTTAGCATTCGTGGGTTTAGACACTCCTGATGACATCAGAAAGATTCCTATTCTAGTTTTCTTCAATATTTTCATATATTTAGAAAACGCGGTATCCCTTCTCAATCCTTTAATTTTATCCAGGGGAGGAGGTGAGTCACTTCACTGAGGCTGGCAGCGCATCCTGCTTCATCACTGACAGCCCCCGGATGCTACCAGGGCAGCAGGCGCTCGCAGGTGGCAGTGGTTTCTAACCACCAATTTAGCCTTATTCTAAGCAGTCATTTGTAGAATTTTCACTGCTCTAGAGTCCACTAAGAAGACAGCAAAAACCTTAGTCCCACCTGAGATCACTTACCCAGAGGCTGTGGTTTGTTCTAAGTTATTATTCAGTTTGAATTTGGCTGAGAGGAAACAGTAGGTTGTAATGGATGGAATTTTTGTTCTGGAACTACTTGATTTTTTAAGCCAAACCTAACTCTGCCTGCCTTGTTTTAAATCAATTTACACTCATTCTGTTGTGGGTCATACCCACATACAAACTGCTAGCAAATACATTACCTTTTCACTTCTTTGCAAATGAGGGTATGGGGGACAAAGTAGTTCTGCAGATGATAGTATTTTCCAATTACTGCTTTGGGGACTCTACCATTTGAATAATATAAAACATTTTTCCAATAATATTGATTATTCCTTAATATTAACTAGAATCTAGATAGCAGGCATTCACTTTTATAGTTCAACTACTAACCTTTAAAAGTGTTTAACCATGAAAGAATAGCAAATGATTCCTTCCTGTTCCTAGGCCACCAGAAGAGCGTTTGCAAGAACCCCTTATTAAACCATCAGTAATAATGCTAGATCAAGAAAGCTGAAGTTTATCTATAAACTTAAGTTGGCTTAAAAATAGGAGGAAAACGTATTTCTTCTAGAAAGCTCAAAATTGGTCAAACATATCATAGTTTGAGATCTAGGCAAGAGAAAATCTTGTATTGATTATCTACTTCTTACAGTTTTCCAGCATTCTAGGAAAACAAAAAAATGAACTTACATGGATGATGTCTGTTAAGGCAGACAGTCAATAACTGAACCCTTCTATGTGTAGTCAACCAGAGAGACGCTAAAAATGAAATGTATGGTCCCTGCCGTTCAAGGAATTTGCTCATGATTGATGTGATTTATTTAGAAGAACGAAGGGAAAGAAAAGCCCATGAAGTTTAATAGTTCCAAGTGTGTTTTTTTTTTTTTTTTTTATTCAACCACTCAGTGAAATAGAAGGAATTACCACTAATAAAGAAATCAAAAGCAAGAAAAGATTCATGGTCAGTAATAGCAAGCTAGCATCCAGGGTTCCCAGGTGTCACCTCTAGACCAGCTGGACCCTTTTAAAACTCAGCCTGAGAATTAAAAGTTGCAGTTAATAGTCCATCAAGGTGCTGTAACCCATGACATTGATTTAATGAAGTACAGATGCACTTTATGACTAGTTAAGGACTAACACCTCAGATTTCATCCAGCCATTTGGTTTATGGGATGTCAGGTCTTAAATGAAAAAACGTAGGTGCTAAAAACCTGGACACTATGACTTCCAACAAAAGTCTTTCTTGGCTATAGTGGAAAATTTCAGTCACAAAACGGGTGAACCTTGAAGACCTAATACTAAGTGAAATAAGCTGGCTATGAAAGGACAAATACATGTAAATGATTCACTTTGCTGTACAGCGGAAACTAACAACATTGTAAAGCAACTTCACCCCAATGGAAAAAAGAAAGAAAAAGGACAAACACCATGAATCCACTTATGCAAGGCATCTAAAGTAGTTGAATTCATCGATAAAGACCTTAGAATGGCAGTTGCAGGGGCTGGAGGAGACGGCAAAGGGAGCTGTTTAATTGATACAGAGTTTCAGTTTTTGCCAGATGAAAAGGTTCTGGAGATCTTTTTCACAACAATGTAAATATACCAAAAAACATTGCTGATCTGTGTTCTTAAAAATGGTCAAGATAGAAAACACACATCATAAAATTTACTATCACAATAAAAACAAATTTTAATAACATGGGAAAAAAAGAAAAGATCACTAGCAAAGATCTTCAGCAATTGCTTGCAACTGTTTCAGCCACAACTTTTCACCACTGCCCTCTGCCTTCTGTAGCAAAAGGCTATCATAGCAATAAACTGGAGAAGGCAATGGCACCCCCCACTCCAGTACTCTTGCCTGGAAAATCCCATGGATGGAGGAGCCTGGTAGGCTGCAGTCCATGGGGTCGCTAAGAGGAGGACACGACTGGGTGACTTCACTTTCACTCTTCACTTTCATGCATTGGAGAAGGAAATGGCAACCCACTCCAGTGTTCTTGCCTGGAGAGTCCCAGGGACAGGGGAGCCTGGTGGGCTGCCGTCTATGGGGTCGCACAGAGTCGGACACGACTGAAGCAACTTAGCAGCAGCAATAAACACCCATGTGGCCTTGAGTATAGAATCATCACTGTTAGATTTTTCAAAGCAGGCAAAAGTTCATTTCTAAAAGTACATTCTAACCAAACCACCACTGGTTTTTAGCTAGTATGATTTGCATTTACTGGTTTTAGCAATTCAAGCTAGAATTTCCTCAACAAGCACACCCTGCCACCAGAACCATGAAAAATAAAATCAGTGAGGCGCCAGTGACTGTGGATCCCAGCTCAATTCAGTTCCATCGCTCAGTCGTATCCGACTGTGGATCAAGCATCTTAAAAACTAAAAGACAGGTCTTTGCCTCAGAACAATATTCAGCATTCAAGATTTAGGAATAGGCTGTCCTAGCAGGATACTTCAGACATAGTTTTGTGAATTTCTTTTCACAAAGTTGATTAACAGTATGTCCTAATTAATGCAGAATTGGATGCTACATGATATTATGTTTAAGCGTATTTTCTCACTGAGAAAGCATATTTGTAGATAGCCTAAATGATTCCTCCTCTCTTACACATGCTACATAAAAGAATAATCAGGAACAAACAATCTCTAAAACACACACACACACAACTTTCCACAGCAGTAGCCAGCATAGCAGTCACCAAGGGGACATTCTGAAAACACAGACGCCCACGCCAAACCCCAGTTTTTCACCAGTGGGGAGCCAGAAATCTTTTCTCAGGGGTGCTGATGATGACCCTGAACCACAGCCAGACAGAGTCAAGAGCAAAATTTGATAGTTATACAGTCTTTTTGAGATACTTAATCAATGACAGGAGCGCACAGCTTTCATCCCATGTAAGTTACCTCTAAATAACACATCAGGCGATTTTTTTTATTCGTGCTTCCTAAATATGCCACATTCATAACAGTGCATCAGTCCCATTTCCCACCACACTGTACCTTTGTGTACTGTGTTCTTCTCATTTTGCCAGTGAGCCAACCTAACAGGGACTCATGTCCGACTCAGTGTTCAGTACAGAGTGTAGAACATTGGCACTGAGTTAAGTGTTAAAAAAAACCCAGCAGGAACTGTGTGCTGCTTCATATACCCAATATTTGTTCATGCAGGCGTATCAGATTTAAAGTCTGCAGTTACAAATCACACATGTAGGAATATAACTTTTTCTCATCTTCTACAAGTAAATGAAACTTACCTCTTGAGATCCTGACTCCAGTCCAGACGGACAACTTGGAATCCTGGTGCCATGAAAGTTGCAGTCTCTCTGAGTGAGGTTCTCTCTTTGAGAAAGATTTGGTCAAACTAGATCTTCTTCCTTCACGCTAGGAGACTTACCCAGCATCCCACACAAGGCTGCCTCCTTCACCTGCTCCTCAGCGTCTGCAAGAAGCAGCTCCACCTGCCTGGTCCCTACCCCATGCTGCCAAGTGTTGCTAACACCTGTGGTCCCCATCATAGACGCTGGTCATCAAGTGGGTGCCCCTGTGTCCTCTCCACCCCTCCCTCAGCCTCAGATGGGTTCAGCACTTCTACACCTACTCAGAACTGTTCCTTCCTCCCCTGACCAGGGAGTGAGGGGCTCTCCGAGGTCGCCTGTCCACCAGATCAGCCCCAGGCCCTCGCCACTTCTAGTGTGAACCAAGCCTGAATATGATGCCTCCCTAGTCAGCTTGCCATCTTTCCAAGCTTGAGATGCAGGCAGAGATCTGGGATGCTACCAGGCCTGTCTCACCTGAGCCCACATCAAGTTTTGGTCCTAGCAGTTGACAGGATGAGAAATGAGCCTTCTTTTAAAATTTGTCTAGAAACACAAAAGACCCTGAAGAGCCAAAACAATCTTGAGAAAGAATAGAGCCACAGGCACCACACTGCCTGACTTCACACCAATCATTATTTACACACTGTTTTCTGAACTGTAGGTCAGGAAAGAATTGTGTTTGTAGCCAGAATTTTTAAATTAAATTAAATGGGATGCAATAGGACAGGGTCATCTAGAAGAAAACATCTTGCTGTATTCTTTATTTAAATACGGGATCAAGAATTAAACTATATTTCTACTGTACTTTAAGTCAAAAAAGGATCAGAAACTCTGTTTTCTCATCCTGTCCCTTTTTAAACTCTCCAATCCGTCAATCAGAGCTTTTATCTCTGGCTTTCCCAGTAAACAAACAAACAAATTAAAAAACGCTCCCATAGAAATCACCCTTTAAGCGCTCTCCTCTTGGATTTATTTTGTAATCTATGCTCTGAGCCTTGCAGACTTGCCTACGTCTGGCTTTTCTGTCTCCTCTGTCTGGTCCTCCCAATGTCAAGTCAAGACATTCATAACAGCCATTTCTGAGGACGTCTTCATTCCTGTCTACTTTGTTCCCCTGTGTCCTTCCTACCCTGAGGCCATTAGCTTCACCTTCCAGCCTAGTTTTAATAGTCAGAGGACCCAGGGAATCAGAGAAGTAAGATACGACACAGAGCAACTCAAACTTTAACCTGCCACACAGGGATGTGGCAGTTTGCTAGCACTTTGAACAAGTTATTTTTTTTTTATTGTTTAGACATACAAGAACAACACTCTAAACTGTTTGATTTGTTTATACTGATAGTCATCAATTTTAAAAGGCTATTTAAAGCAGGCAGTCATTTTAAAGCACTGTCCTCAAACATTTAGTTTTAACTTAAAATGTACACATGTTTATTCATTCATGAACCTTTTCATGAAGCATCAAGGCCTTTCTTTTAAGTGAATCTGTTGATGGAAGTTCCAAGTCATCTTTCTTACATGAAGCACATTCATGACGTGTTGTCTGTAGATTTTGGTTTTAGGTTTCTTTAGGCTGGAATGTGCAAAACTGTCTGAATGCAGACTCCTAAATTGTCAGTATTTTTTCCCATGATTTACACTTGTCTCACCCACAACTACTCTGGCAGCAATTTTTAACAACTCTTTGTCTATTCAATCTTTGCAGAGCTTTCTAAATTGAAAGACAAAGAGTTTCTTTAAACTCTTTTTTAAAGGGATTTTAGAGAAATGGCTCTTCTGCATTCATATTCCAACACTCTCTGTAATATTTAATTTAATTACATAATTGTAACACCAAGTTAGACTAACATAAATAGGTTTGAGGAAGTAGCTTGGTAGAGTGAGCGTTTCTTGCACCGTGGGCAGCCTGGCTATTTTCCCAGAGAGGATGAAGAGGGTCCATTCAGCTGGGAAGTAGGTTGGGTGTTTTGTGAAAAAGGTTTCTGCTGCATTAAAAAAAAAAAAAAAAAGATTCAACCTGAGATAAAGCAAAATGTGTGCCCAGTCACTCAGTCGTGTCTGACTCTTTGTGACCCCATGGACTGTAGCCCAACAGGCTCCTCTGTCCATGGAATTTTTCAGGCAAGAATACTGAAGTGGGTAGCCATTTTCTTCTCCCGGGGATCTTCCCAACCCAAGGATCAAACCTGTGTCTCTTGTGTCTCCTGCATTGGAAAGAGGATTCTTTACCCCTGTGCCATGCAAGCTATAATAATTTCAGAAAAATGTCCTCCTATAGCAGAAAGAGCGCTTTATGATGGGGAAGAAGAAAGCATAAAGGAGGAAATTCTAGATTCTAGACAGACCCTGCTTAATTTGTGACACTGCGTCAATCCAGTAAAATTCCTAGAGTTCGGAGGTGGGGGAGGTTTGTTTTTGTTCTTTTTATGAAGCTAGACTAAGTGCTCTTCAGCTTCAAATCCTGTTTCCCAAACTTACCCAGGTTTTCCCAGGTCAGCATGTGTCAGGCGAGCAGAAGTTGAACGCGCACAGTTTCCTCCTCTGTGAGATGCGGAATCTGGCCTCACTTGTGATTCCTCTGGTCTAGTCAGCACTTTGATCATTCTGAAAAAAAGATGAGATAGTCTTCAAAAGAGTCAGTGACCAGACAGTTTTACAAAATGCTGGGGTAAAAATGTTGAACTTTACTACAAAACTTCACAGCTTTCAATAAGCCATAGCGTTTGTGAATCTCTTTAAAGAGGAGACAATAGACAACTTCTCGCAAATATATTGTGCCAAATCTCTTTTTTTCCCATAGAATCTCTCTCAGAACTAAAGATCCACAGACCACTCTGGAGGAATTCTGGCCCAGCTCTCTCTGTAGTCCTTTCTAGTTCCAAATTCCCTAGCCTATGTCACTGACTTATTGAGACTTTTAACAAACAAGGCATTGGAAATGGCCAGAGATTCAATGGGGATCATTTGTAAAAGACAAAAACTTGAGCAAAGTCAGGAAGGGGATGGAAATTTACCAGCACTTTCTTTTGATCTTTTCCTTGGTACCAAGTAAACTGCCAACAGACTACAATAATGGGGGGAAAATTGTGTACAGCAGTTTGAATGGATTCTTTACTACTACTACTACTACTAAGTCACTTCAGTCGTGTCTGACTCTGTGCGACCCCATAGACAGCAGCCCACCAGGCTGCCCCGTCCCTGGGATTCTCCAGGCAAGAACACTGGAGTGGGTTGCCATTTCCTTCTCCAATGCATGAAAGTGAAAGTGAAGTCGCTCAGTCGTGTCCAACCCTCAGCGACCCTATGGACTATAGCCTTCCAGCCTCCTCCATCCATGGGATTTTCCAGGCAAGAGTACTGGAGTGGGGTGCCATTGCCTTCTCCGGAATGGATTCTTTAATCATCACTAAAAACCCAGAAAACACAGCCCCAAGAATGCTGTGGTCAATAATGTTATGGTCTGACCCTGTAGACTGAGGTTTGGAGGACCAGATGAAATCCATAGACCCCATTTTGTCAATAGCATCTTCAGAGCCCCAGCCTGCCCTTGGCTTTACCCCAAGCTTGAGGACCCCAGAAGAACAAGTAAAATTCCTAAAATTATATTTCCTTAAAGGTTGAGGTAATTCTGAAGCCAAGTCAGCACAGCTGCAACGCTGGTGCACTTTACCCAGTCTAGTGCCACATACTGGACATGCCACCCCACTCCAGTACTCTTGCCTGGAAAATCTCATGGACAGAGGAGCCTGGTAGGCTACAGTCCATAGGATCACGAAGAGTCAGACACGACTAAATGACTTCACTTCACTTCTTCAGTGCCACCTGTAGGACCAGATTGCCACTGTTGACCCCAGAGCGACCCAAACCTGTTCTAGACCCTCCCCTGCAAGGCTTGGCCCCACAGGCTACAGACCAAGATGCCTGTTAAGCATCTGTCTGGGTAGCATCCTGCAAAGGGATTCTGATCTCACATGTCATCCTTCCCAGCCTTTGGTTACCGAGAGAATTTGTCCACATGTAACCTAAATGCCATGCCTGAGAATGGATCTCCTCGATTCTGTTGGTATAACATGGAAAGTGCTAGTCGCTCAGTCTTGTGTGACTCTTTTGTGACCCCATGGACTATAACCCACCAGGCTCCTCTGTCCATGGGATTTCCAAGGCAGGAATACTGGAGTGGGTAGCCATTCCCTTTTCCAGGAGATCTTCCCAACCAAGAGATTGAACCCATGTCTCCTGCATTTCAGGTATAAAGTGGAGTGAAAGGGAATTCTCACCAGGTAAGGGTCAGGAAGGAAAACATTTCCTCCAGCCCAGAGTTATAAGCGTGATTACTGGTGTTTATTTTTTAAAAAGGGACCCATCTCCCTGGTATATCACGCCAATAAAATTTCACTGAGTCCAAAAGTAAGTCACAAGATAATCTCTTTTGTTGTTGCCTTATGTGTTTTTTTGCTGAATAGTTCTTGACCTGCAAATGTTACTTAATGATACTGCCATTTTAGTATCGATATTTTTCTAATGAGGCATCTGATGTGAAACAAAGCAACATTAGAGGTCAGAGGCAGCTACTGTAGAGGGTCTCCTTTGAAATATGTTCCATGGTAATATCACTCCACCTGGAAGGGATGGTAAGCATAAGAAGCCAGAGAAAGCTTGCTCCACTGTTCCTATAAAGACCCAAAAATATCAGAGCCAGTGGAGCAGACCTCATAGCACAATTATGGCTCTTACTGCTCATGGCTCTTTCTAGGTGAAAGAAATTTTAAATGGTGTGATTTCCTCTGAGGTTTGAAACACAGTCTGCAAAGAACCAATGGGCCATTTTTACTATATTTGTAGTGTGAACATTGGGCTAGTCACAAGTAAGTTTATATATGTCCAGACATTATATTCATGGTGTTATCTCAATATTTTGGCCTCTAAAATGGAAGGGTTTGGACTAGATTATAAACAATATTGGGACTTCCCTGGTGACTTGAAATGTAAACAATCCACCTGTAATGAAGGAGGCCCAAGAGACTCGGGTTCAGTCCCTGGGTTGGGAAAATCCCCTGGAGAAGGGAATGGCAACCTACTCCAGTATTCCTGCCTGGAGAATTCCATGGACAGAGGAGCCTGGCAGGCTACAGTCCAGCGGGTAGCAAAGAGTCAGACGTGACTGAGAAACTCTCGCTTTCGCATAAACAACATTCAATGGAAAAAATTTTTTTACTGTTATTACATATCATTTTTTAAAGGAGGTAGATTTTGACAAATTGGCTGAATCGCCACATCCCAATCCCTAGGGAGCTTCTCTTTCTGTTGAGTTTGCATTTACTCAGTGTGGGGAGCATTTGTAAGCAGTGTGTTGATTTTCTGCTTTTCCTTCCTTCGGCATAGTCCCAAACATCCCCATTTATTTATTAATACAGTCAGTAAGGTATTTAGTTAACAAAATTAGGGTAGGGTAGAAAGATGTCCAATACCTTGGTCACCTGATGCGAAGAGCCAACTCATTGGAAAAGACCTTGAAGCTGGGAAAGATTGAGGACAGGAGGAGAAGGGGATGACAAAGGATGAGATGGTTGGATGGCATCACTGATTCAATGGACATGAGTTTTCACAAAGTCCAGGAAATAATGAAGGACAGAGAAGCTTGGTTTGCTGCAGTCCATGGGGTCACAAAGAGTCAGACACCATTGAGCAACTAACAACAGCAAGAAAGATGTATGGGCTTCCCAGGTGGCTCAGTGGTAAAGAATCCACCTGCCAATGCAGGAGACACGGGTTTGACCATTGCATAGGGAAGATCCCCTGGAGGAAGAAATGGCAACCCACTCCAGTATTCTCGCCTGAGAAATCCCATGGACAGAGGAGCCTGGTGGGCTGCAGTCCAGGGGGTCGAGAGTCAGACGTGACTGAGCGCACACACAAAAACATGGATAAGAATTAGTTCTTGGGAGGAGCTAAGATGGCCGACGAGTAAGACGGGGAGAATACTTTCTCCTCCACAAATCCATTAAAAGAACATTTGAATGCTGAATAAACTCGATAAAACAACTTCTGAATGCCGGCAGAGGACATCAGGCACTTAGAAAGACAGCTCATTGTCTTCAAAACGAGAAAACGAGCCCTGCGGTAACTCCTTTTGTGGAGAACTGGCGCGGACACCAGCATTTGCTATTGGCAAGTGGGGGCTGGGCTAGGAGGAGCGGCGAGGCCTGCATTGCTTTGAGAAAGGATTTGGCCTGGCTATCTCGGGCGCTATCTGAGCGAAATAACCAGACTGTCGGTTATCTACTACATCAAAAGCCAGCCCTTACTTAAGACACCACCAGGACTACCTACGGAACAGAGGGCTGCGCGGAGTTGGCCGGCTGCAGGCCGTCCCACTCCCGTGACAGGCAGCCAGGGCCGGAGGCGGGCAATTATAGCCCTAGGGAGACACTGTCTAACGGAACTGTGAGTGGGTTTCTGTGCTGACTCACGCTTCTTGGGGCTCTGGATGGTCAACATCTGCCTGAGAAAGTGCGCTGTTTGTATACCCAGAAAACTGAGCGGCGGAGAGGCGATAAGTCGCAGCACCTGTGCTCGCTGAACATTTCATCACCTGCGCTACTCGGATCTGGGAAGGGCATAAAACGCAGACTCAACCAAGTCTGTGCTTCTGAGGATTATCTGAGTGCCTGAACCTGGCCGGTTTAGATTTGGGTGTTCATCTCCGCCCCCTCTGTAACAAGGCAGAGATCAGATATTGAAAAGACCTGTAAACCGCCTCAATAAAGAGAATTCAACAAACTACCAGAATATAGTAAGGACACTCTAAATTTGGCAATTTTAACAAAATGAAGAGACAAAAGAATACCCAGCAGCTAAAGGAACAGGATAGATGCCCACCAAACCAAACCAAAGAGGAAGAGATAGGGAATCTACCTGATAAAGAATTCCGAATAATGATAGCGAAATTAATTCAAAATCTCGAAATCAAAATAGAATCACAGTTAAAGAGTCTGGAGACAAGGATTGAGAAGATGCAAGAAAGGTTTAACAAGGACCTAGAAGAAATAAAAAAGAGTCAACACATAATGAATAATGCAATAAATGAGATCCAAAACACCCTGGAGGCAACAAATAGTAGAATAACAGAGGCAGAAGATAGGATTAGTGAACTAGAAGATAGAATCCTAGAAATAAATGAATCAGATGAGAAAAAAGAAAAACGTATCAAAAGAAATGAGGACAATTTCAGAAACCTCCAGGATAACATCAAACGCTACAACATTCGAATCATAGGAGTTCCAGAAGAAGAAGATAAAAAGAAAGATCATGAGGAAATACTTGAGGAGATAATAGTTGAAAACTTCCCTAAAATGGAGAAGGAAATAACCACTCAAGTTCAAGAAATCCAGAGAGTCCCTAACAGGATAAACCCAAGGCAAAGCATCCCAAGACACATATTAGTCAAATTAACAAAGATTAAATATAAAGAACAAATATTAAAAGCAGCAAGGGAAAAACATCAAATAACTCACAAGGGAATTCCCATAAGGATAACAGCTGATCTTTCAATAGAAACTCTCCAAGCCAGGAGGGAATGGCAAGACGTAATTAAAGTGATGAAGGAAAATAACTTACAGCCTAGATTATTGTATCCAGCAAGGATCTCATTCAAATATGAAGGAGAAATCAAAAGCTTCACAGATAAGCAAAAGTTGAGAGAATTTTGCACCACTAAACCATTTCTCCAACAAAAACTAAAGGACATTCTCTAGAGCAATACAATAATAGTGGGAGACTTTAACACCCCACTCATATAATCTGGCTGTAATAGACAAAGTAAAGAGGAAAACATATTTACTTATGAGCCTCAAAAAATTCAGTTCACTCAGGAGAGTTTAAAAAAAAAAAAAAAGACTTATTTGCTCACTCTGTAGAGGTTTATTGACTATTTTGTGGGTTTGGTACCACTTTGGGTAGTAGGGAGGAAGAGGTGACAAATGTGATCCTGTCCTAAATAATATATTGTGGTAAAGATAGATTTACCAATACAAAATACCAAGATGTGCCTAAAGATGAGGACACCCAAACTGGACTTTTTGTTTTCTGAACTTTTCATTTCGAGAACAAACCTCCTAATATAAGATGAACTCACCATGATTTTTTTAAGTGTTCTTTGTGATTAAAAACAGAAAGCCATTGGTTAAGAAATTACATATACTCCTCCCCACCATCACTCCCCTTCTTTCTTCCCATTTCCCTCCCACCCTCATTGATCCTTTCCTTTGTCCATTTTCCCCTGCAAAAATAAAAAAAAAAAAAAAAAAGAAAAAAAGAATTAGTTCTTGCCTTCTGAGAACCTGCAATCTAAAAGGGGAAACAGGGCACTTAGGAAAACACTGAAGGAACACATTAAATATAATGTACACATGCTATTAATATTTCCCCACAGGCAAAGTGCTGTCAGAGCTTCCAGGAGAGGCAGACCA
Organism: Tragelaphus eurycerus; assembly: GCA_935064755.1. Classification (NCBI taxonomy): domain Eukaryota; kingdom Metazoa; phylum Chordata; class Mammalia; order Artiodactyla; family Bovidae; genus Tragelaphus; species Tragelaphus eurycerus. The sequence goes on from CAKXYN010000023.1 coordinate 26,001,828, forward strand.
CCCCCAGATGGGATGAACAAAGAAGGCTTCACGAAGGGAGGCAGGTTTGATGGCTCTTAAAAGATGAGTAAGAATCTGAAGGGTTTCCACTTAAAGTCTTTGGGTCAAGATAGAAGGCATATTCTCAGATTCATAAATATCCACATGGTTTATGTAGAAGAGCTTGGGCTAATGTGTTTGGAAAATAGACTTGAGCCAGGTTATCCAGGACCTTGAAAGTCTGAAGTTAGGACTTTATTACTAAGCAAGAGGGAACCATGGGATTTTAGTAAGTTAGGCTCTCGCATTGGGGTGGGGAGGTGGTGTGGGCAGAAGGTGGAGGGAGGAAGACAGCTCAGAATAGGAAATAAACGCGGTCATCAAACTGGAGATAGAGCCAGATCTGGCAGGAAGGTAGAGACGTCAAAAGAAGAGGGGAGGTGTGAGAGAGATCCATTAATCCATTAAATTAGCAATTATCAAGTGCCAGCTGTATGCCACTGTCTTCCGAACGTCCATCATTTATATACCACTATAATTTTTGCCATATCCACTTCTACTGTTGTTGTTATTATTCAGCCGCACTGCATGGCATGCGGGATCTTAGTTACCACCAGGGATGGAACCCAACACCCCCTGCAGTTGAAAGTGTGGGGTCCTAAGCACTGGACCACCAGGAAAGTCCCTGGTATTATTTTTTTCACTTAATATTTTTCTGCAAAAGGCTCATTTTCAATTTGAAAAAACATCATCTTTTTCAAAGAAGTTAGATTTCACTTGCTCTTGCCTTGCCTCCAATAGAAGCTAACCATAAGAACAAGCAAAACAAAATAAGGTAATCACTGAGGAAAAGGTTGTGTCCACTGAAGCCTGCTTAAAGGGGAGGAAAAGTGAAAAGAGATGTTAAAAATACACCAGCAACAAGCAGAGATTTTTTGGCTTTGACTAAACTCAATGGGTGGAAAGAGACTTGAAATGGAAATGGCTTTCTCATTATGTGTGGGTACTGGGGTGCTGTGCTCCAAGCCAGCTCCAGCACTGGGTCCTGGGGATGCAGAGATAAACATCACCCTCTGTTTTCAGAGAGCTTAGCTGAGCAGGATAATAGGAAGCCCACAAATGAATCCCTATAGAGCAAGGAGAAAGCCCATGGTGTGTGGTGGACCCCAGGACACTGCTGGCCTGCTGGGATCTAGGGTTTTCCTCTTAGACTCTTCCTCAGCTCTTAATTACTTGAAAATTGAATCCTAGTTCTAGCATTTAATTCCTACTTCACATATGTGGGCTGCTTCCATCTAGTTGCTAAGAACAAACATAACAACCTGCCTTTACTTTCTGAGAAAACAAAGGGGGAGATTTTTTAGGCTGAGCAGAAATGTTAAAACAGGGTGGGGAGTCACTCCAAGTAAGTGGTAAAATACTTCCATGGAAGAAGCTGTCAGATCCTTTGCCCCAAATCAGAGCTACACCATAAGACAAATCGACCTCTTAGACCAACCTGAGATCGAAGCTCTGAGAGCTGGGGGCACAGAGCCCAATGTCCCTTGGCAACCAGCTCCGCAGGTTCCTCCATGTGCTTCAGCTTTTATATTTTTAGGAGCTTATAAAGCTTATTGTTATGAGCTTCCCTGGTGGCTCAGATGGTAAAGAATCTGCCTGTAATGCAGGCGACCTGGCTTCAATCCCTGGGTGGGGAAGATCCCCTGGGGAAAGGAAATGGCTACCCACTCCAGTATTCTTGCCTGGAGAATCCCATGAACAGAGGAGCCTGGCGGGCTGCAGTCCATGGGGTCGCAAAGAGTTGGACACAACTGAATAACTAACACACACACAGAGCTCACTGTTGGGAGTTCTCTGATGGTCCAGGGGTTAAGAATTCACCTTGCAATGCAGGGGATCCAGGTTTGATCCCTGCTTGGGGAACTAAGATTCCACATGCCATGTAACTAAGCCCACAAACTAGCATGCCACAACTAGGGAGCCTGTGTGCCACAACTAAGACCTGATGCAGCCAAATAAATAAATATTTAAAAAATAAAGTAAAGCTCACTGTTGAGGAGCAGTGGGCTGGGTGTAAATGAGAGTGTATTGGCCGTAAGAGCAACAGAGGCCGTCCCACAATGAGAGAGGAGATCACTAGAAAGAAAGATGGATGCAGGGGGGTTGGAGAAACAATGGCAGAACCTTATCCTTGTGATGCTGAGAGTGGTGAATACAATGGTGGGGCCAGGAAGCAGTTGCCTTTTGAGAGGAATAGGAATCACCAGGCAGCAAAGGGCACTCCCAAAGTGGAGAAAGTAAGTGCCACACAAAAGACATAAAGAACAGAACAACGGACTTCCCTGGTGGTCCAGTGGTTAAGACTTCACCTTCCAAGGCAGGGGGGTGCAAGTTCGACCCCTAGTTAGTAGTAAGTTAAGATTCCCACGTGCCTCTCAACCAAAACAAAACAAAACAAAACATAAAACAAAAGCAATATGGTAAAAAATTCAATAAAGACTTTAAAAATTGTCCACATCAAAAAAAAAGAAAAATCTTAAAAAAAAAAGAACAGGAGAGCAGGATGGATAAGGAAAATGGCGTGTGGGGTGGGGGTTGTAGCCTGGGGCCTGCGGGATGATGAGAGGGTAGAGGTGAGGCTGGCTGGTATTCACACCATGGCCACAAGGGGCTCACAGGCTACGTGAAGGGTCAGGTTTTCTATTGATGGGAATGGAGATAATTTTGCTCAGGGAAGAAACGTGATTAGATGAGGAGTTGAGAAGATTGTTCTGGAAGAACATGGAAGAGGAGGTGAATGGAAGATGCCGTGGGACTTGAAAATCATTTTTCCCATTTCTAAATCTCTGTCTTCTTGGCCCATTTTCCTGTTCTTAGTACCCACAAACCAAATAAGGGATGTCTATGGCAGGATTCAACTATAACGAAACCCCACATTGGAGAAAATAGCTTTCCAAAGCCAGATTTCTTTTTTGTTCTAACCCATCATCAAATCTAACATGTGTGGTTCCTCCTGCTTCCCCAAGGCGTCCTGTTCCTCTTTCACACGTCTCAGAGTATTGGCTCAAATGCATTTGTGGTATATGCAACTTTGCTGGCAAACTGATGGGATTTTCCTCTCCTTTTGTTTTATTTATCCAGCACTTATTGAGTGCTTACTCCATGCCTGGCAGTGGGTAGGTGCTGAGCAATCAATTTGAGGCAGGATGGACAGATGGGCCCAAACTGAGCCACTGGAGTTTGTCCCCAGTGGGCAGATACTCCAAGATGAAGATTATATAAGAATGAGAGAGGAGTTGAGCCCTGCCCAGATAAGAGATCAGGAAGGTCTCCTTGACCATTCTTGAGGTCAAGACCATTCTCAAGGTCAAGGAGACCTTCCTGACTACACATACTGAAAGGCTCCTTGGAGGTCCAAAGGGAGGGGGCACCACCCCATAGTAAGTGATGTCAACCTACCCATAGGCCTCTTCACTAGAATCCTTCTTGGCTAAAGATGCATGCACACACAGGCAAGGACCCTGAACTAAACCAAATACAGACTCAGAATTAGGCCAGGCAAGATGACTGGCCAGAGGAAACATGGAAGAAATGCCCCATCAGTTCCGTTCAGTTCAGTCTCTCAGTCATGTCCGACTCTATGCGACCCCATGGACTGCAGCACACCAGGCTTCCCTGTCCATCACCAGCCTCTGGAGTTTGCTCAAACTCATGTCCATTGAGTTGGTGATGCCATTCAACCATCTTAACCTCTGTTGACCCCTTCTCCTCCTGCCCTCAATCTTTCCCAGCATCAGGGTCTTTTCCAAAGAGTCAGTTCTTCCTATCAGGCAGCCAAAGTATTGGAGTTCCAGCTTCAGCATCAATCCTTCCAATGAACATTCAGGATTGATTTCCTTAAGGATTGACTGGCTAGATCTCCTTGCAGTTCAAGGGACTCTCAAGCATCTTCTCCAACATCACAGTTCAAAAGCGTCAATTCTTCAGCGCTCAGCTTCTTTATAGTCTAACTCTCACATCCATACATGACTACTGGAAAAACCATAGCTTTGACTAGATAGACCTTTGTCGGCAAAGTAGTGTCCCTGCCTTTTAATATGAGCGACTTCACTTTCACTTTTTCGCTTTCATGCATTGGAGAAGGAAATGGCAACCCACTCCAGTTTTCTTGCCTGGAGAATCCCAGGGGCAGGAGAGCCTGGTGGGCTGACGTCTATGGGGTCACGCGGCGTCGGACACGACTGAAGTGACTTAGCAGCAGCAGCAGCCTTTTAATATGCTATCTAGGTTGGTCATAGCTTTTCTTCCAAGGAACAAGCATCTTTTAATTTCATGGCTGCAGGCACCATCTGCAGTGATTTTGGAGCCCAAATGCCCCATCAGTTCAGTTCATATGCCCAGTATGTTTCAGTTCCAAATGCTCCATAAAAGTGATTAAAACCACCACAAGGGTGCAAGGCTCTCTGAGCCCACCTGGTCATCTGTCTACATGCACCCTTCTTCCTCCTGAATGTGCCATAAACGCCTTCCTTATGACCCTTGGGTAAGTAAAGCACAGGATATTGCCATTCTTTATTGGCGCCCATGGGTGCCCTGCCCAGGGGCCTCCTGACCCTTCCTCTCTCCACCTCTGAGTCCTGGACCCTGGCATCTCACAGCCCTTTGGAAAGAACACTTGTTTCACTGCTTTCTGTGTCTTTGTAAAAATTCATTTCTACAAAGTCAAAGGGCCAGAGTCTTGTCACTGGCCACTGGGTTTCAGTTCAGTTCGGTCGCTCAGTCGTATCTGACTCTTTGCGACCCCATGAATCGCAGCACGCCAGGCCTCCCTGTCCATCACCAACTCCCGCAGTTCACCCAGACTCACGTCCATCGAGTCCAGTGATGCCATCCAGCCATCTCATCCTCTGGCGTCCCCTTCTCCTCCTGCCCCCAATCCCCCCCAGCATCAGTCTTTTCCAATGAGTCAACTCTTCGCATGAGGTGGCCAAAGTACTGGAGTTTCAGCTTCAGCATGATTTAGTGACCAGGATTCAGCATTGTCATTGCCACGGCCTGACTTCAGTCTCTATCTCAGAACTGAAATCCTGCTTCAAGTCGAGGCCACCTGAGATCACCTTGAGGAGTTCACATTAGGGGAGAAGACAAAGTAATGACTACTCTTATGAGGTGAACGCTTAGAAAGCACTAAAACGTAGCTCTTCCCAAAGGGGAGTTGTCCAGGCAAGAACTACTTGAGCAGGTGCTGCGGTGCCTCACACGGGCTCCCAGCAAGTAGGAGAGTGGGTTGCCATTTCCTTCTCCAGGGCATCTTCCCAACCCAATAAGACACATGTTGCTAATGCCACTCAAGCAAAGAGTGAGCTAGTCAGAGAAGATGCCCTGTTTCTAGTTAAACATGCTAGTGCTCGCAGCTCAAGGCAACAGCAAGGATGTTTTCTGAAATCTGATTCACCCTGGGCATCTTGGGTCCAAAGAATAAGGAGTAGGGCAGAAACATCTCAGTCTTGAATCTCATTTCATCCAAAAGTTTTCTTGGAGTCTAAAATGACCTCTTTTCCCACAAGCAGCACGCTTTTGACATTCCTATTCCCATTTGAAGCCACTTCTCTTCCGACCTACACAGTTGGGTCTCACCACCCTTTGCTCATGCTCAGATCTGCTTGGCTGGAATTTTCAGCTGCTTGTTTACTTGGCTGGAAAATGAAACTTACAAGCCTCCTTCAGTGGAATTTTGTCTTGACACAGATCCAGGTAGAGGAAACAATACCCCTCTGTGATAAGAAGGAAAGCTGCTGTGGGCAGCAGTTACAACAGGGACCACTCATGAGATGCCGGTCCAATGAAGTGTTGATGGGGGCTTCTCTCCCCCTCTCTGATTTTCTTCATTTGTCTTACAGGTCTTGGGTCTTTACTTATCGCTGTAGCGTAGGCTGGCTCCCTGAACCATGTGAATTACCGCCCCCTGCCCCAAGTCAGCATCAGCAGATGGTGAGGATAAGCAGCCATGCAGAAATTGAAATTTTCCAGGTTAAGCTTAGAGATGTGCAGAGAAAAAAGGCATCTTTTATGAATTAGAGGTTTATAAATTCTAGTTTCTCGTATTTTTCCCTTCCAATGTCATGTCTAAAAGTATAATGTATATGTTAATTTGGAGAAGGTACTGGCAACCCTCTCCAGTATGCTTGCCTGGGAAATCCCGTGGACAGAGGAGCCTGGTGGGCTACAGTCCATGGAGTCGCAAGAGTCAGACATGACCTAGCAACTAATCCACCACCAGATGTTAAATACATGTCTGTGTCTCTGAAATCTGTACATAATTTCCATGGTTTCAATTATTGTCTTCTTAGGTAATAACAAAAGTAGATGAATAATCCTACTTCTAGTTGATGTTGGAAAGAATGATTTTTCTCCAGGGTCCTCTTTTAAATTATCCTTATGTGACTTGGTATTTAAATAAAAGCATATCAGTGGTAGCAAAGCACAGAGCTGCCACCGCACAGGACGTCAGCTCGCCCCAGCAGGTGTGCCGCACACAGTGTGTGTGACCATATGCCGCAGTCTTGGTGACATCCCATCGCTCTGGTGGAATGGCAAAGACAGACTTTGTCACTGATAATCAGGGGTACACAGTGTGAGCACTGGGGTCCAGCTTCCTGGATTAGCTCAGAGTAAATGATTGAACCTCTCTGGGTCTCATTTTCCTCGTCTGGGAAATGCAGACTATACGAGTACCTACCTGCTAGGGCTGCAGTCATAATTAAGTGTGAGGATGCCTGTAAAGTGCCCAGGGCAGGGTCTGGCACATAGACCTATCAGTCTAATGTTTGCTGAAATATACCAACAAGTGTACACTTACCTGAACCACCTCATTAATGCATGCTGCATGCTCAGTTGCTCAGTCATTCTGACTTTTTGTGACCCAATGGACTGTAGCCCGCCAGACTCCTCTGTCCAAGGGATTCTCCAGGCAAGAATACTGGAGTGGGTTGCCATTTCCTCCTCCAGGGGATCTTTCTGACCCGGGGATCAAGCCCATATTCCCTGAATTGCCAGGCAGGTTCTTTAGTGAGCCACCAGGGAAGCAACCCCCCATGAGACTCTACGCACACACTGTAGTGCTCACACAGAGACATTTATTTCTGGGACAAAGATAGTCATATTATTTATAAATTACCACCTTTTTTACATAAAAAATATTGTATCTAAATTAGGAGGCTGGGATTAACATATATACACTACTATGTTAAAAAAAAAAAAATAGATAACCAGCAAGTACCTATTGTATAGCACAGAGAACTATCTATAAGGGAAAATAATCCAAAACAGAAGTGTGTGTGTGTGTGTGTGTGTGTATAACTGAATCACTGTGCTGTACACCTGAAACTTTCATGATACTGTAAATCCACTATGCCAAGTCGCTTCAATCATGACTCTGTGACCCCATCGACTGTAGCCTGCCGGGCACCTTTGCACATGGGGATTCTCCAGGCAAGAATACTGGAGTGGGTTGCCATACCCTCCTCCAGAGGATCTTTATACGTCAATTAAAATTTTTTTTAATATACTGTGTTTTTCAAAATTAAAAAAAAAAAAAACCTTGTGTTTTCCAAACAGGAGACCTCCCATTCATGTATTTAGTCAGCTAACATTTATTGAGCACATCCTGTGATCCAGGGACTTTGCAGGGAATGGTTATACGAAAATGGAGACCCTTATGGCCACCAGAATCTCATGGTCCCCTGAGAGAAAGCTACATAAAAGGCCATAATGACCACAGACATGTCCAGTACCTGGTAGCTCTCTGGATGATGTGCGTGAGAAAACACAAGATGTGGGACTGTCCATTCTGCCCCCGCCCCCCTCGGTTCAGCAAAGGCATCACCAAAGAACAGGGCTGGGCCTTTAAAAAGGTGTTTGAGTTTAGTCTAATGGAGGGAAGGACCATATACATCCCAGGAAGAATCACAGGTGTAAGAAACAAGGTCTGGTTCAGTGGTTCAAACGGTGATTCCTGAACTAGCACAAGCATCACCAGAGAATTTGTTAGAAATGTAAAATCTTGGGAACAGCCCCTATAACTCTGAGGACTGGGCCCAGCAATCTGTCTCTTAACAAGCCCTGAGCTGATTTCCTGCACAGTCAACTCTGAGAACCATTGTTACCATCAGCTGATGGTATCAAGGGGAAGAAGAAAATGCATTAGCCAAATATTTGTATTTTACATAGTACAGAGCTTATCTGGATATAAATTTGTCATCAAACAAAAGATGGAAGCAGGCTACATGATTACCTGTATTATTCAAAGAGATAAGGTGCACAGCCAGAGAAAACAAATATAAAGAATAAAAGTAGAAAAGCAATAACCCTTACTATTATATGCTAAATTTCCCAATAAACTTCCCAGTATTGAAATATAGATGCGCAGTCACCTGGCAAGAGTAACTCCCTGCACGATGAACCAGCAGTTGTTAAACACACAGTTTTGCTAATACTAAGACCTGAGAGGGATTTCTTCATCACACTTCATTCATGAGACACTTTTTGCAGAGGTGGATGACATCCTGACAGTAAAAACCACACAAGTATAAACATCAGCATCTTATAATTCCCTGACATGGGCTTATTATCAAAGAGACTTCAGTGAAAGGAGTCCAGTGGGAGGCCTTACCAACGAAGTCAGGTTTGTAGCTCTCAGACCATCTGACCTGCATATGGCCTGTATCCTCAGAGATGAAAGAGAGGTAGACACGGAGGCACTAAAAATAAAAAGCCGGAGGAGGGACTTCCCTGATTGTCCAGTGGTTAATGCAATGCAGGGACACAGGTTTGATCCCTGGTCAGGAAACTAAGACCCCACGTGTCACAGAGCAGCTAAGCCCGTGCTGTCACTCTCTGGAAGCTGCGTGCCACAACTATAGAGTCTGGGAACCGCCACAACAAAAGAGCCACGTAATCAGTGAAGATTCCATGTGCCACAACTAGGAGCCGAGGCAGCCAAGTAAATAGATAACGATGAAAAAGAAGCTGGAGGAGAGGATGGGATGATTCAAACTGAACAGAACGCTGAACAGGTTTTGCATGTCGTCCTAAGAACATCAGCTTTGAACACTGTGCTGCTCTGGACTCTAAACCTCCTAAACTGAGATGTTTCTGTCTCCCTTAACTTTTGCATCTCCTGCTGCTGCTGCTAAGTTGCTTCAGTCATGTCCGACTCTGTGTGACCCCACAGACGGCAGCCCACCAGGCTCCCCCGTCCCTGGGATTCTCCAGGCAAGAGTACTGGAGTGGGTTGCCATTGCCTTCTCCGTTGCATCTTCTAGACTTTTTTTTCCCCCAAAAGCTTTTTACCTGATGCATTACATCTGTAACACAGATCACACAAGCTAGAGCTTGATTAGATTCCAACTTGTATTATTCCTGATTATTTTACATTTATGTGGTTTATTTCTTAACTAGACCATAAATTAGATAAATCCTCTCATTTCCATGTGTCCTTGGGCACAGGGAATATTTGAGAGGAGGCTTTATTTGTTTATATTTTATTGAAGTATATTTGATTTACAATGTTGTTTTAGCTTCTGCTGTACAACAAAGTGATTCAGTTATACATTTATATATATTTTCATATGCTTTTCCATTATGGTTTCTCACAAGATATTGAATATATTTCCCTGTGCTATCCAGTAGGACCTTGTTGTTCATCCATTCTGTATATACTAGTTTGTATCTGCTAACCGCAAATTCCCAACCCTTCTCTCCCCCACCCTTGCTCCCCTTCGCAAGCACAAATCTGCTATGTCTGTAAATCTCTTTCTGTTTCATAGATACGTTCATTTGTGTCATATTTTAGATTCTACATAAGTGATATCATGTTACGTTTGTCTTTTTCTGACTTACTTCACTTAGTAAGATAATCCCTAGGTCCATCCACGTTGCTGCAAATGGCATTATTTCATTCTTTTTTATTCCTGAGTAGTATCCCACTGTGTATGTGTACCACGTCTTCTTTACCCATTCCTCTGTTGATGGGCATTTAGGTTGCTTCCGTGTCTTTGCTGTTGTGAGTAGTGCTGCTATGAACACAGGGGTGCATGTATCTTTTTGAGTTATAGTTTTCTCCAGGTATATATATGCCCAGGAGTTAGACCACTGGATCGTTTGGTAGCTTTATTTTTAGTTTCTGGAGGAACCTCCATACTGTTTTCCATGGTGGCTGCACCAATTTATTTTCCCACCAACAGTGCAGGAGGGCTCTCTTTTCTCCCAGTGGTTCTAATATGCTTGCAGCTGCCCAGCTGGGCGGGAGGGTAAACTTACTCAGATGAGTAAGCGTTAGTGGGTCTCCCATGGTTCTGCCGCAGACAAGACAGGGTCTCAGCTGCTGGAGGCAGAAAGCTAGGCCTGAGCAGAACTGAAGGTTGTCCAGCAGCCTGTTTCTCTCCTGGGCTGCCGGACTCTGCATTGCTTCTCCCTGTAAGTTTGCTCCTCTCTCCTCACGTGCTACCTCTGCAGGGCCCTTGTTTCTGCTGGCCCACAGTTTGAAACGGCACGTGACTCCAGCTCCCGGCGGTGCCAGCATCAGCCCTTCCTGTAGTTTACCTTGCAGATAAGCTCACCAGTGTTCAGTGTGACTCTGGGAACATCCTCGTTTAAATTTCTAGGAGCCAGCATCTGATTAACCCAGTTGAGCCTCTGCATAGATACCCCTGAGTTGGGACTTCAAACCAGGTTCAATCAGCTCAGAGGTATGGTGACCACCGTAACATTCCTGGCCAGGACAGCATCAGTGGATGCTGTGGTCAGGGGACAAAATTCCCCAAGGCAGGTGTCAGCTGAATGGCTACCACAACAAGGGGCACTGTTGGTGATTTCTGGGCCTTGGCACTTCTTAATACAGATCTGTACAGTGAGCTTGGTAAGAAAAGCAACAGCAACTAAAATAAAAGAATTTCTGAGAGGAAACTTTTGATTCCAATAGAGAGATAGATAGGTGATAGTCTAGCTGTGAAGCAACTTGTCCAGAATGTGCCAGAACACGTTCACAGGACTATTCAGCTGGTCATGAGAGCTGTAAACAAAAGCAACTCCATTTTCATCAGAGGCTATTTCCATTGCTTCTTTTCAAGTTGCATTGTGTCTGTATATCAATCGTCATAGTTTTGTATATTTCCATTTTCCATCATGGTTTTCTTTATTTTCCATTAAACAGTTTCACTCTATCATCATTTCTGCTTCTCCTAGATTAGTAAATGGCTTGCATATTTTTGTAAGCTTTTTTTTTTGAGTGGACAAAAAAAAAGGGGGGTGGTTTGTGTTGTTCTCTGTGAAGATTATCTGTTTTCCCTCCATAATGTAGGGTGGCCCCTGCCCACAACACCTCCTGAAGAGCTGTTGGCCACTGCTGGTCAAGGTGACCACATACTCTTAGCAACTCCCAGGGAAATCCATCTGCAGGCTTAGCTGAGATAATCACACCCTCTTCTGTGTGCATGCATGCTCAGTCACGTCCAACTCTTGGCGGCCCTGTGGACTGTAGCCCTCCAGGCTCCTTTGTCCATGAGATTTCCCAGGCAAGACTACTGGGATGGGTTGCCGTCTCCTCCTCCAGGGGATCGTCCCAATCCAGGGATTGAACCTGTGTCTCCTGCCTTGCAGGTGGATTCTTTACCACTGAACCACTTGGGAAGCATACACCCTCTTCTAGAATGATCCAAATGAGGATAATCCCATGGGGAGCACATATCCAAAGTCACATAGAGTCAGGACAGTTACCTTCCTACTTGGGTTGATGCAGAATAATGTTAGGACTTTTTATAATGTCCTGCTTCAATCATCTCCACATAAAAGTCCTCTAAGTCCCATGGCATTTTACCAACCAGCAGTAAGTCTAAGACCAATATTAATGACGACTTACTAACCATTTCTCAAGGAACACTACCCTCCACCTTTTTATTCTCAAAAACCATCATGAAGCCACTTCTGAAAGCTTTGTGTGAAAGACAAAGGCAATTTTAGCTGTGTTGCCTACTGTGACCAAATTGGAGGAGATCTGGGTTGTTGTTTTGTTTTTTATATAATACCATATCTTTTGAAAGGGAAATGTTTCAAAGGCATTTATTTGTAGGAGCAGACTGATGGAAGGAGGTATTCACAAACAAAATCAAGCTACAGATGATTAGGATAGCAATTAAGTTCATGAAAAGCCAAAATATATTCTGTGTATATAAAACGGCTTAGCATTGTGCTTTGAGTAAAAGAACTGGTGTATTTCAGCCTGTGCTTATTCAAAGGTGCTCTAATGGCATTTGCACGATTTTAAGTACATAGTACATGAAAGTCTGTGAGTGGGGAAGCCTGAAAAAATGAAAGAAAATGGCATTCAGTTATCGTTTGCAGCTACAAATTCAGAAGGTCAGAAAATATCCCCAAAATGGGCCTTTGGGCAAAATTAATTCATGTGAGTTTTCTATTTACTTTTACCCTAAAATGGCATGGCTTCATGTGTTAGTAGCATATTAATGAGAATTAGTCACTTATTTTTAAAAAATATTTAAAATTATAAGCCTGCTAAACATTCATATTGGAGAAGGCAATGGCACCCCACTCCAGTACTCTTGCCTGGAAAATCCCATGGATGGAGGAGCCTGGTAGGCTGCAGTCCATGGGGTCGCTAAGAGTCGGACATGACTGAGCAACTTTACTTTCACTTTTCACTTTCATGCATTGGAGAAAGAAATGGCAACCCACTCCAGTGTTCTTGCCTGGAGAATCCCAGGGACGGGGCAGCCTGGTGGGCTGCTGTCTTTGGGGTCACACAGAGTCGGACATGACAAAGCGACTTAGCAGCAAACATTCATATTGCTCTTCATTCTCAATCTCTATAGAATTGGGATTATTAGTAGAGGAAAAAATTACTAATAAAAAGTCTGCATCCATGTTGCATAGAATTTTGTTCTGCCTAGAAGAAGCGCTCTGTGTGTTTAGACTGTAGTGGAAACACACGAGCGGGCAGAAGGGCAGAAGTGGGGGGCACCCCTCCACCACCCAGGACATTCTTACTCTGGAGGATTACTCTTTATCCCCTTTTAGTCTTCTATCATGAACTTCCCAAGAAAGAAAGAATTGCTGCTTTCAGATTTTCATGCTTCTTCTGATCCCTAAATCTATTCCCTAACTCTCATGCTCAATTGCTCAGTCATGTCCAGCTCTTTGTGACCCCATGGACTGTAGCCTGCCAGGTTCCTCTGTCCATGGAATCTTTCAGGCAAGAATACCAGAGTGGGTTGCCATTTCCTCCTTCAGGGGATCTTCCCAACCCAGGGATCGAACCTGTGTCTCTTGTGTCTCCTGCATTGGCAGGTGGGTGCTTTACCACCGAGCTGTCTGAGAAGCATTCTCTCACTACAGCCAGAGAAATCTCTAGTTTACGTGTGGCTGTATCACTGCCTGGTTTAAACTGCTCTCATGAGTGACCACCACCAGCAGAGTCAAGTCCTTCATATTATAGCAGAGCTGACAAAAATTCTCCAGGAGTCAGCCCTAACCACCCTTGTCACTTAGGACTTGGTTCACATGCAAGGGTCAGAAAACACATCACAGTGGTGTAGACAAAGATCCAGGTCCATTCCTTCCCCATAAACAAGATGCAGAGGTTCATGTCCAGGCTGATAGACACTCTATCCTGGCTGGGCCCATTATCTTGGGCTGCTCTCATCCTCAAACTGTCACTTCCACCTCATGGACCAAGATCACTCCTTAGCCAAGCCTGAAGTCTGAATTCCAGCCAAGGAAGGGGGTAAAGAAGGTATGTCCTTCACTTAAGAGTCATTTTCCAGAAACTGCACCTGCCATTTTCAATTATACTCCATTAGCCAGAATTAGTCACCTGTGTGCATCTAGAGAGACTGGGAAGCAAGTCACTAGTCCGGGACAGGTTTTACTCTCAGTAAGAGAATTCCTTCTTTCTCTTCCGTTGACTGTTATAACCTGTCATGGGCAGGTCAGTGGTAAAATGGGGAGAGGCAAAAAAGTGACTCCACCCTAAGATAATTCATGGAGGTTTTGTCTTCCCAGCACCTCCCCAAACTAGAACACAGTGCTCCCCCTTTCCTGGGCAGGGTCCCCCACACTGTCCTTTCTAAGGCAAGTTGTGATTGCCCAGCTGTCAGTCCTCATTGAAAGAGAGAGTAGACACCCTTCGGGTGGATCCTCTCTCTGTATGTAAAGAAAAACCAAGCACAGCAGCTCTAAATAAAGACATGCACAGAAATCAAAGTAAGAACTTGCCAGCTTTGTGAGACTGTTTTCCATCCAGTCAGCATCTTCTAACATGTGGTTTGTTTGTTTTTTCCTTGGTGCTAATAAATTACCTGCCTTGAGAATTTCCTTTACCTGTGCTGGATCGTTTCTGCTTTAGTCATCATCTGGACAGCAATGCTTCTCCCCCAGGTGTGGGAGAAGTGTTGTCTCTCACTCCCAGAGCTCATCTTACAGTAGCCAATACGGTCAACACATTTTCCAAGCCAACGATGAGGGCCTGTCGTCTGATGGTAAAATCATACTTAGGAGGACAACAAAACATCATTTTGAAGTCATAGTGAACAAGGCAAAAATGAGGGATGATCACCGTCGTCATAGAAACCCTTACAGAGACGCGTTGACTCACATTCTCCATCCTGGCTCAGAGAGGAAGGCACGAAAGACAATTTCCCTTTCTATTTTCAGCAATATTTTACGGCCCCTTAAAACTTAATTCCAGGGCTGATTTTTCCAAGAATGCAGAGGGTAATGAGCATTGTTATTTATCTTTTTTCATGACTAGGTCACATCTCTCTCAGCATTAGAGATTTGCTGGTTGCATTTGGTCATTTGCAACAGCAAACACTGAGCCCTGCATGGAAAGGATGCTTGGTTAATTCTTCCCAGGGATGGTGTTAGTCACACGTGGGCTGGAGCAAGTGAAGTCCAGGTTGCCACTTACGAACATGAATTAGGAGAGAGAAATAAAGAAGTGGCAGAAAGAAGTAGGCTGGGAATAGAATTTATGAGTAAGAAAAGAAGACAAAGAATGAGGGGAGGAAAAGCAGGACCCCCATGGTAGGTATCATAACCATTATTTAGCCATTGAGGGTTTTAGATCATCTCCCTCACTCATCAAGAAGTCACTGAATGTGTTGCTGTAATTTATAATCACTAATTAATCTATATTCCTTTTTAAAAGACAAGAGACTAAAAGAGACTATAAGATTTTTCCCTTAGAAAGGCTAGGGTATTAAGTCATTTATCTGGTCTTAACCAGAAAGATAGATGGAGCATTTAGAAATGTTTATGATCATTTATTGCCATATTTCATATATCACAGAGGAAAAGGATCAAGATCTCAATATCTTTTTACAGATATTAAGAAGAATGAAAGTTAGCTTATTTTCCTTGATTCAGTGTATTACTGTCTATGAAAATATAAGTGCTTGTCACTAGGCTGAAAATAGCCCACTTAAATTTTAGTAAAAAATCACACTGTGCATGTTTAACTTACCAAAATAATCATTGGTTACGTCATTGAACAAATTCATCATTAATGGCCTTAAAAAGGCTCTTTCTTTGCTCAGTGTGTCCCCAGGCAACATCATCTCACATGAAATGCCATTCACAAATTAAAGATAATTACATAAATATTGAACACATGATTTCAAATAATCTCCATTTTGGAGTGAATATGTATAATTCATGTTTTTGGCTCTTGCCAGATTCACATTTTATTTAGCAAAAAATATCCACCCAAGACCCAGCTGCTTCAGAAAGATTGAAGCATTATTTCATATTATTTCATATATTGAGTTATATTATGTGGAATCATAAGATTTATTATGTGACCATAACCCAACCGGCTTCCTATTTTTGTCTTTTATTTTTAAGTCTATATTTAAAAGACAAAAATGTCTTCGATGAGACCTGTTTTATATACAGAAACTTCCTCATGAAGTGGATTTTTCAACCTAAATTAGTCTGTGCCACAGTTTTGCTAAAAATGTGTATTTAATCTTCTGTATCCCTCCTTGCCACAGCCTACTCTTGGGATCATAACTTTGTACAAAGTAGTCCCGAGGTATTTTATGTTAAAATTTCCCTTATATTAGCTCCTCAGTGGGCAAGTTTTGATTTACAGGCTCTTCCTGAACCAGTCTTTCTTTCCCTTTCTGTCTCTTCATGTGTCATTTGCTTTCTCTTCTTTAAACAGATTGTCTTCTGTCTAGACATTCTGTAGTCAGCAGACCAGGTAAACTCCCAGATTTTAACCTCAAAGCAGGGAGAACTTTAAGAGGTGAGACATTCATTGATGGGACATGAAGAGGCAGAAGTTGAAGGCAAACAAACAAGCAGCATAAGAAACATTCACCCATACGCCTCCTGTCTCACCTGGAAAACCACTGGTCTCTAAAATGCCCATAAGATGGTGCCTTCCTTCCTTCCTTGGCCATTTCCTTTTCATACACAATAGATGTGACTTGAACCACAGGATGAACCGCCCTGGGAAATTTTTCACTGGTGCATTATTTCATTAACTAAATACTTTACTGAGTTCCCACCACCAGCCACGCATTCTGCTGGCCACTGAATGCATAAAACATAACCTCTATCCTCAAGAAGCTCCTAATTTGATAGATGGAGCAATTTCGAAAGACTCCAGTGATTAAAACCTCTCATCAACTTATTCAATTAATCCAGAGACTAGGAGGAGAAAAGGAGCTTCATAAAGCACGGCTAGAGATTTTCAGCAGTTGGGCTCCCACATACAGCATATCCCACGGAACTGACAAGTCCTAATCCCTCAAGACTCCATGTTTTTCTTCATTAGGCTATACATGGGTGTTCTGTTTTGTTTTACAGGATTTTTTTTTTTTTTTTACAATTAAACCAATTATCTCTACCTGTCTATCTAAAATTACATTTGTGATTTTTTGGAAAGTCACATTGGTTTTTCTGGACAGCTCTCCATATGATAATTTTTGTATTGTAGAAAGCTTTATTAAAAACAAACAAACAAACAAGACTGTTAGGAGGAACGCATTCAGCTACTGATGAACTCACTCTACTAGAGTCCAAAGGAAGTACTCTGCCCAGAAGAACAGCAGCTTCTGGTCTTGAAGAAAGGGGAAGGCTTGGGATGACTGTGTTTCGCTCAGCTGCATCTGTAGGAGTTATTTCTCTCCTAGGCACACCCGACCCTTGGGTTCAGGCCCTTCATGTTTCCTCAGGAATGTTTCAAGAGTCTTTCCTTTGTCCATCTTGCCATAGCTTGTAAATATTTACCATAAACTCTTAAACTAGCAAAAGGAAATGTCCTGATAGTCAAATGAGCTGATTCAAGCTTATTTGTTCTTCATCTGCTCTCAGTTTATAGACAAGAAACTCTTAATTCTCTGATGACAGAAATACATGGGCAGGTTTTCTCTACAGCTCTGATGTATTTGCCCTACCATTAGTTTTTCCAAGTCTAACTACCATGGGAAAGCGGGGATTATTTGCTGTAATTGTCACCATGGCATTCTAATGGGAAAGTATGTGAAAGAAGATACAGAAATATATCCTAAAGTCATAAGGTGCCAGTAGCCTCTTTTATTTGTGTTTTCCACTCACATATATGGAGTGCTTGTGTGTGTTTATGGCCCAACTGGTACGAGGTGAAGTGAAAGTAAAAGTGTTAGTTGCTCAGCTGTGTGAGACACCATGGACTGGAGCCCAACAGGCTCCTCTAGCCATGGAATTCTCCAGGCAAGAATACTGGAGTGGGTAGCCATTCCCTTCTCCAGGGGATCTTCCCAACCCAGGGGTTGAACCTGGGTCTCCTTCTTTGCAGGTAGATTGTTTACCACTGAGCCACCAGGGAAGCCCCTGGTATGAGGTAGGGAGACGTACAGGTGACTAAGAAGTAAGCTAACCTCAGGGAGCTTGAGCTAGTGGGGAAAACATGGGACAAAGCATTCCAGAGGAGCTGGAGAGTATGCAGCACATGCTCTGCAAGCACAGAACTAATTCTCTCTGTAAGGGGGACCAGCGAAAGCCTCCCAGAGAAACTGAGCCCTTGTGGTCTGCTGGCCTGATGACTAACATACAGTTAAGAATAAAAACAGAGCAGCAGGGGAAATATACAGGTATTAGAATCCTGGAGGGAGGGGGAGTTTTTCTCCTAAATCATTTAAATATAATTTAACATTTTTATAGTTTCTTTTCTGGGTTAACTAGCTTTCACCCTATCTCTCCTATGTGATTGGGTGGGGGTCTTTGCCAAGATATAGAGGTACTAGGGCTTTTCCATCAATGCATTAAAGCTCCTTTTAGGGAGAGTCAATGAGGCTCAGATAGTAAAGAATCTGCCTGCAGTGCAGGAGACACAGGTTCAATCCTTGGGGCAGGAAGATTCCCTGGAAGAGGAAATGGCAACCCACTCCAGTATTCTTGCCTCTGAAATCCCATGGACAGAGGAGCCTGGCGGGCTACAGTCCACAGGGTTGCAAAGAATCCAACACCACTGAGAGACTACACTTTGACTTTTCATGAGTTCTTCTGCCTGAAAACCAACTCAGTAGCAGATGCACGGGGAAACAGCACTATCTATTTACCAAGGGAAGGGTTAACCACTGTCCCCCTCTCCTTCATTCCCCCAGGTCCTTGCGGGAGACGGGTCTGGAACCACACCCCCGGGTGTCCATGACCCCCGTGGCTTTGCCCCGTCAGCGATGAAAGGGTTATCGGGCAGCCGCAGCCATCACCACGGAGTCACCTGCGATTCAGCCTGTGACTCGCTGTCGCACCACGCGGACCGCAAGCCATACCTGCTGAGCCCGGTGGAGCACCACCCGGCCGACCACCCCTACTACACTCAGCGGACCTCCTTCCAGGCCGAGTGTGTGGGCCCCTTCAGCGACCCGCTGGCCAGCAGCACCTTCCCACGGCGGCACTACACCTCGCAGCAGGAGCTGAAGGACGAGTGTGCCCTGGTGCCCCGCACCCTGGCCACCAAGGCCAACCGCATCCCAGCCAACCTCCTGGACCAGTTTGAGAGGCAGCTACCTCTCAGCCGGGATGGCTACCACACTTTGCAGTACAAGCGCACGGCCGTGGAGCACCGCAGCGACAGCCCCGGCCGCATCCGCCACCTGGTCCACTCGGTCCAGAAGCTCTTCACCAAATCGCACTCCCTGGAGGGACCGTCCAAGGGCAGCGTCAACGGAGGCAAGGCCAGCCCGGACGAGACGCAGACCGTGAGGTATGGCAAGCGCAGCAAAAGCAAGGAGCGGCGCCCGGAGCCCAAGCCGCGCAACAACACATCCCCCGGCTGGTGGAGTTCTGACGACAACCTCGACGGCGACATGTGCATCTACCACTCGCCCTCTGGTGTGATGACCATGGGCAGGTGCCCCGACCGCTCGGCCTCTCAGTACTTTATGGAGGCTTACAACACCATCAGCGAGCAGGCGGTGAAGGCCTCCCGGAGTAACAACGACGTCAAGTGCTCCACCTGCGCCAATCTGCCTGTCACCCTAGACGCACCGCTGCTCAAGAAGAGTGCCTGGTCCTCCACGCTGACCGTGAGTCGAGCCCGAGAGGTTTACCAGAAAGCCTCGGTCAACATGGACCAGGCTATGGTGAAGTCAGAGTCGTGTCAACAAGAGCGTTCCTGCCAGTACCTTCAGGTACCATTTATATGGAGGGATGGGTGCTTAGAACTTGTACCAGCTGATTGCATGGTATTTTCCCCTGGGGCCTAGTCTTGGCTCTACTATGAATTCTCTGTGTGAACCTGAGCAAATTATTTAGCATTTTGGGGGCTGAGGGCTCCTATCAGGAAACAGGCCTGCTAGCAACCTCATCCAGTTATCTTGAGATACTGGATATAAAAGTGCTTTGAAAAGCACGCCTACAAAAAGGCAAGGAGTTATTAATGTTTTGTGTTCCTCTTTTGTCTGAGAGATTGTAGGACAAGGAGGGGAGAAAAGGGGAATGTACACAAAATTGTAAAATAAAGCCACCTTTTTTACAAAAGTCAACAATGATCTTTGGAATTCTGGAAAGAGTTTAATTAGTTCTATTCAGGGCTTTTTGTTATTATTATTTAAGATTCTGCCCCAAGCTGTTAGTTTGGAAAAATTGATCAACATCTTCACCATTGCTATTTTCACACCACAATGAAACTAATCACACCCCCACCTAAGTCCTCATCCCCCAGAGCACAGGGAGTTGGGGTGATGCCCTGCACCCTGAGGAGGTGGAGAAGGAGCCAATTTGGGGATCTGACAAGTACAGCTGCAGAGACTCAGGACAACAGAGAAGAGGAGAAAAAGAAGGGGAAGCATCTGCACAATAAAATACAATTAGTGTCAGTATGTAAATCCCACATACACAGACCCAAGGCCACTCCTCCCCTTCTTCAGACTCCTGTTTTTCCTACTGCCCTCCAATCCACTGAAACCAGATTTCACCTGGATAAAAATATCAGGGGAAGAGTCTCTTTCTTCCCTACTGCCTCCCTTTAGAATCGTCATTTTTACTGAGACACAGCCTTTCATAAGAGGGATCCTCACATTTTTCCTTTTCAAAGTGTACGTTTTCTCTTCCTAGCCCTCCCTTCCTAGCCTTGTCTGTTTTAAAAAAGGTTTTACTGGAATATAAAATCATGACATAATCATTTCCCACTCTTAAGAATAAATGCAAGGAAAAGTCTTCCACCAAGACATTCATCTTTTTTGCTCTCTTTGGATCTCTTCTGACAAAGCTGACTCCCTTGGGAATGCTGCTACCAAGTTCTGAAAATATTCCAGACTGGCAGTCACTGGGTAGGGACAGTGCCAGACCCATCCCCAGACTTCAGAAGAGGCCACCATTGTGTGGATAGTTTTCACAAACAGCACAATATTTCCTACTGAAGGTGGCATCATTTAATTTACTATAAGGCTGTCCTCAGTCACTCAGTTGTGCTAACTCTCTGGACCCCATGGACTGGAGCCCACCGGGCTCCTCTCTCCATAGCACTTTCCAGGCAAGAATACTGGAATGAGTTGCCATTTCCTAGTCCAGGTATCTTCCAAACCCAAGGATCAAACCCATGTTTGGCAGGCATATTCTTTACCACTGCACCTGGGAAGCCCTAAAAGGTTGTTACACATGTTAAATAAGTTATCAAGAATCACTAACAGAAGTTTAAAGCTAAAGGGATCATCTAACCAAACCTCTTCATTTAGAATATAAAAAGCTAGACTCAAAGAAAGGTAAAGGCCTTATAAGCCATACTGTTAATATATGGCAGAGGTAAGACTAGAACTCAAGACTCTTAGTTCATAGAAAAGACCATTATAAATATTACAACTGAAAGCCTTAGAAATTCTTTAACCACATAAATCTCATCCACTACTGAGAATACAATATTTTGATAAGGTATCTGTCTTGAAAAAAGGATGTGTAATGAGACAGAAAACCTAGAAGAGGATACATTTTTGTCTATGAAGGTTCTGTGACTAGTGGCAAAAACAAAATAAATTTAATTTAAAAAACTGAACCATAATCAGTAGTGATAAGATCAGATAAGAAATATCAAATTGAAGTGTTTCCCTGGTGGCTCAGCAGAAAGAATTCACCTGCCAATGCAGGAGATGTGGGTTCAATCCCTGGATCAGTAAGATCCCCTGGAGAAGGAAATGGCAACCTGCTCCAGTATTCTTGCTTGGGAAATCCCATGGACATTGGAGCCTGGTGGGCTACAGTCTGTGGGGTCGCAAAGAAGTGGACATGACTGAGCCAGCACAGCATTCTGCATAAGACTTTCAAACTGAAAAAAAAATTTTTTTATATATCAGTGTGGAGACATAGTAAATGCAGTGTACTCTCCCTAACTAGTATGCTGAGATGAGTTCCTCTAAAGAAAAGGAAGAAGCTGGACATTCACATGGGGGAGGAGGAAATGGGACACTCCTAAGAACTGAAATCCTCTCTAGCTCTCTTCTTGCTTTACAGGGAAAGGAGAATCTATGTCCCGCAGAAGCTCCTCTTAGGAAGATAGATTTAGCCAGCACCTGTCAGCTCCCATAGAATAATTTCACTTGTAAACTCATTCTTAGAAGCAAATTTGGGAACATAGAGGGGTTTGTTTTCTAGTCGTATTGCTTTGTGAAAAAGTGAAAGTGCTAGTTGCTCAGTCATGTCTGACTCTTTGAGACCCCACGGACTGTAGCCCACCAGGCTCCTCTGTCCATGGGATTCTCCAGATAAGAATACTAGAGTGAGTTGCCATTTCCTTCTGCAGGGGATCTTTCCAACCCAGGGATCAAACAGGATCCTCCTGCATTGCAGGCAGATTCTCTGAACCACCAGGAAAGCTCCAATTACCAACTAATATTGAAACTGGATGTACAGATGTGTTTGATTTCAGTGTCAGAAAGCCCAGCGGACAAAGCATTGAACTTTAAATAAGAGGGTTTATGTTTTAGTCCCTGTTGGCCACTAACTAGTTGGTGATCACTAACTAGTGATACAGCTGAGAACCATCATTTCAACTCTCCAAAGTCTCTTTCTTCTACTATAAAGTGAGGCACCTGGTTGAGAAGGCCTGGGATCTCAGTCCACATCTTCAGACACCTCAGTTACAAATGCCAAGCACTAATGAGAGCTGTTTTCAAGAGTTGTAAAGGCCTGGAGCTACCATTTATTAAATGCTTGAAGCAGATGCTTTTCCAATGATATCTAATTTGCTCTCTGAAACTCTATGAAGTATTTTACAGTTAAAGGAACTGCGATTTAGTAAATTAGATTAAGTCACTTGCCCAAGGACACACAGCTAGTACATGGCAACATGGAGGGTCTAACCTGGTTCATCTACCTTCAAACCTGGATTTCTCCATTAATCATGGCTGATCCCTGCCCAGACCAAATATAACACAGAGGGAAGAAGCAGCATATACCCTCTGCCTGTTATGTACCAGAAATCATAGAGTATCCATTTAGTACCCAAAATACCTTTGTAAAATTAGTATTAATATTACTATTTTCTCCAGTTTTATGGATGACAAACCTGAGGCACAAAAGATGAAATTCTGTCTTCAGGAACTCATGGATAGTAATTGAGACAGCTAAGGCTTGACTGCAGATCTGTCTGAGTCTATAAAGTGCTTCAGAAATAGAAACAAATGCATTTTTCTCATTGTAATATTTGTTCTATTCTGCAGCAAAGGTGTGCATTCACCTGCCCTTCTCTATTTGCACATGGTTAAGAATGTATGTCCGTGAAATGTGACCCATCTCAGATGAATGGCTGAAATGTCCCTAATTTGATTCCAGACTGAACACAGGTTAATATTCACCAATAATAGAATTCTAAATACTAAAAAGTTCTCTCTATATTGAATTATCACTTAGGAATTATTTAACTTCGGTCATTGCCATGATTATATAGAAAATGAGAGGTCTGTAAGTGTCTAGCCTCCATCTGACATTGATTTAGAAAGAAAATACTATAGCTTGAAATTATTGCAAGTTCCAGTTAATATAGTCAGTTGCTTAGATGTGCTGCCTCACACGCTGTCTGTGGTTGATTTAAAAAAGACTCCCTTTTTTCCCCCAATATTGTTATTTTTAAATGTCAAGAATCAGATGTCTGCTGTTTAGAACTATTGTACGGCTGCCAGTGACTGTCTGTATCAGAATTTGGAGCAGGGACATGGATCTGAAGACATTAAAACTGTTTAATTCTCAGTTGAGATGTGGTTGGCTTTTGTACATTTGGAATAGAGCATTTATGGCACATCTCAGGGTAAGTGCTAATCGTTAAGGAAGGGGGTCAGAGGAGTAGAGGGAGTTTTGGTTGTTGATTTGTTTTTGCTTTAAGAAAACAGAATTCTTGATTCTGTAAATGCCTCTTTATGTAAAATGTTGCATGTTGAATGACTGGCATAATAAGCTATTCAGGAGAGCAAGATTTTAGATTTCCAACTGTTAGCCTAAAAAAAAAAAAAAAAACCTTCAAATTGTGTATTTTTGCATTCATCCAGCAGCAGAAACAGGAAAAAGGAAACAAAACGCTCTCCGGTAAAAGTAGAGAGAGAGAGAGAGAGAGGGAGAGAGAGAGAGGGAGAGAACGCACACGAGACAGACAAGAAAGCCAGCACGCTCAGAGATGAAATTTTAGGAGAGCAAAATGATCGACCTTTTTAAGGCTGAGTGGGTTTCTTCAGTTTGTGTGCAAGTTTCAAGAAATGGAAGGATTGACCAGGTTTGAGTACAATTCTTTTATTACTATGTATTTGGTGATAGTGTGCTGTTGGTTTAAGTGGTTTTTTGCTTTTTCTGGTGGTGGTGGGGAGTAGTTTTTGTTGTTATTTTATTTGTTCTCTAAACAATGGCTAGTCCAACTGAAAGGGCTAAGTACGGATGTGTGTACAGATGGTAAGAAAGCAGGTAGAGACATCAGATACCCACACATCTGTGTCTCCAGGAGGCTTCATAAAATCTTTAATTGACAGATGATCGCAGGTGCTTGGTGCCACGAGAGGATGTTGTGTGTCTAGTGGTTGAAATGTGATCTGTGGTTTCCTTTGACAAGAATGGTGAATACTTAACTGTTCCTTTGCAAAAATAAAATTTCTGGATGGTTGGGGGTTTTGTGGATTTTCTTGTGACTTTTTTTCCCTGTTGGTTAAATAAGACTCCACAAAAGATCACTGAAGAGTCATTCATAATAGACATGAACCCAGAACTATTTTTTTCAATGCAGGTACAACTATTTTTCAAAATGCTGTTCAAGATAATGTCAGTCTCTGCCCAGTAGGGTTTTCTTTCCCCTCTGAGGTTTTCCTTCCTCTTGTTTTAGAACAATTTAAATTATGTGAAGTCAGTTTTTCAAAACTACTTTAGATGAAATGTGTGACTGTGCTGAGCAATTCTACTAGTGACTTTGGTTACTGCAATGTTTCCTTGCTGCCTTAAAAAAAAAAAAGAACCAGATTGATGATTCTTTATTTTCGATTTAAATTGCCTCAATAATCCAGCAAAAAAGGGGCAGAGGTGGTTCAAAATTCTTGAATGTATTTCCTATTTGGCTTGTACAGTCTTCTACCTATTTTTCCCTGGTCTTAGTAGAGATGTCCCTGTTTCTTGATATAATAGAAAAATGAGGTTACTTCTGCCTGATCTTAACTTTGCACATACAATCAGTGGTAGTTCTTTCTCTGATTCTCTATAATTCTCGATGTTGCCCACATCCCAGTATTGGGGGGTGGGGGTGTGGACAACTGACAAAACACTGTGTGAAATCAGAGGTTCAGAGAGAGTGGTAGTAAAAGAAAGATCAAAAAGAAATAGGAAAGCCTTCTTAAAAGTTGTTAAACTTTCCTATTCTTGGTCTGCAATTTGCATTATTCTAAAGACATTTTCAGCAGCACCAAAAGTCCTTAGTTACCCACAGTCAAAGGTCTTCCCACACAGGCTTTCACATCCCTCAGAACTCAGAATCCAGTCTTCTCATGGAAGGTCTAGCACTGGTTAGCAGAGTAAAAGACAAAACTAGCCTGGATCTCTTAGTGGCCAGGGGATTTATCTCCTCCTTCTCTCTACTCCTTAGAGCACAGTTTGATCAGTTGCAAATTAAATTCAGGAGCCAGGGTAAACATTTACCATTCAGTAAAGAAAGACTCATCCATAATCTCTGGTCCATTTGAGATCATGCCTTTACACAACCTAACACAAACAATGACTTACGAATTGTAGAAAACATTGTTTTGGTTTTTTTTTTTTTGCTTGGTGTTATTCTGTTGTGTTGTCATTTAGTTGTGTCTGACTCTTTTGTGACCCCCAGGCTCCTCTTTCCATGGGTTTTCTCAGGCAAGAATACTGGAGTGGGTTGCCATTTCCTTCTCCAGGGGATTTTCCCAACCTAGGGATTGAACCCTGGTCTCCTGAATTGACAGGAGGATTCTTTACCACTGAGGTACCAGGGAAGCCCCCTGAGGTATTACAAGGGCCGCTAAACATATATGCAGTATTGCCAGGCTGGCTTTGAGTCGGTGACTAGATTAGGGTTTTTGCCACTTTGGTTTTAGGCTCAAAAAACAACAACCTCTGTGTTGTAGATTACTGTGCTCATTGATGTGAGCTGAACCATGGAGAGATTCCAGCTTTATTCTAAACAGTTGAAATCAGAAACTTCATGTGGTTTAAACTACAATACCTCTGAACAGTCAGATTTTTTTTTTCTGTCACTTGCTAGGATAGCTTCATAGAGTAATAAAACTTGGCCTTTTCAGGTCAAATCAGGTTACTATTACTGTGATGCAATAGAAGTTATATGACCTTACTATGATTATGTTACTCATTTGAAATTTTGAACCCGTAACTTTTCCTGTTGGATAAAAATAACATGCATGGCGGACTTCACATCAAGAGTTCATTTATCTGCTTCTCAAACCATCTTGCCTCCTCCCCCACCTGTAGGCTGTGTTCCTATTAACTGCTATTTGGAACAATGGCACCCCACTCCAGTACTCTTGCCTGGAAAATCCCATGGACAGAGGAGCCTGGTAGGCTGCAGTCCATGAGGTCAATAAGAGTCAGACACAACTGAGCGACTTCACTTTGACTTTTCACTTTCATGCATTGGAGAAGGAAATGGCAACCCACTCCAGTATTCTTGCCTGGAGAATCCCAGGGACGAGGGAGCCTGATGGGCTTCAGTCGTGTCCGACTCTAGCGACTTAGCAGCAGCAGCAAACCGTCTTGCCTCCTCTCCCACCTGCAGGCTGTGTTCTATTAATTGCTATTTGGAACATGTTCAGATCAGATCAGATCAGATCAGTCGCTCAGTTGTGTGCGACTCTTTGCGACCCCATGAATCGCAGCACGCCAGGCCTCCCTGTCCATCACCAACTCCCAGAGTTCACTCAGACTCACGTCCATTGAGTCGGTGATGCCATACAGCCGTCTCATCCTCTGTCATCCCCTTCTCCTCTTGCCCTCAATCCCTCCCAGCATCAGAGTCTTTTCCAATGAGTCAACTCTTCGCATGAGGTGGCCAAAATACTGGAGTTTCAGCTTTAGCATCATTCCTTCCAAAGAAATCCCAGGGCTGATCTCCTTCAGAATGGACTGGTTGGATCTCCTTGCAGTCCAAGGGACTCTCAAGAGTCTTCTCCAACACCACAGTTCAAAAGCATCAATTCTTCGGCACTCAGCTTTCTTCACAGTCTAACTCTCACATCCATACATGACCACAGGAAAAACCATAGCCTTGACTAGAAGAACCTTTGTTGGCAAAGTAATGTCTCTGCTTTTGAATATGCTATCTAGGTTGGCCATAACCTTCCTTCTAAGGAGTAAGCATCTTTTAATTTCATGGCTGCAGTTACTATCTGCAGTGATTTTGGAGCCCAGAAAAATAAAGTCTGACACTGTTTGCACTGTTTCCCCATCTATTTCCCAGGAAGTGATGGGACCAGATGCCATGATCTTCGTTTTCTGAATGTTGAGCTTTAAGCCAACTTTTTCACTCTCCACTTTCACTTTCATCAAGAGGCCCTTTAGTTCCTCTTCACTTTCTGCCATAAGGGTGGTGTCATCTGCATATCTGAGGTTATTGATATTTCTCCCGGCAATCTTGATTCCAGCTTGTGTTTCTTATAGTCCAGCGTTTCTCATGATGTACTCTGCATATAAGTTAAATAAACAGGGTGACAATATACAGCCTTGACGTACTCCTTTTCCTATTTGGAACCAGTCTGTTGTTCCATGTCCAGTTCTAACTGTTGCTTGGAACATGTTCAGATCAGATCAGATCAGATCAGTCGCTCAGTCCTGTCTGACTCTTTGCGACCCCATGAACTGCAGCACGCCAGGCCTCCCTGTCCATCACCAACTCCCGGAGGTCACTCAGACTCACGTCCATTGAGTCGGTGATGCCATCCAGCCATCTCATCCTCTGTCGTCCCCTTCTCCTCCTGCCCTCAATCCCTCCCAGCATCAGAGTCTTCTCCAATGAGTCAGCTCTTCGCATGAGGTGGCCAAAATACTGGAGTTTCAGCTTTAGCATCATTCCTTCCAAAGAAATCCCAGGGCTGATCTCCTTCAGAATGGACTGGTTGGATCTCCTTGCAGTCCAAGGGACTCTCAAGAGTCTTCTCCAACACCACAGTTCAAAAGCATCAATTCTTCGGAGCTCAGCCTTCTTCACAGTCCAACTCTCACATCCATACATGACCACAGGAAAGACCATAGCCTTGACTAGACGAACCTTTGTTGGCAAAGTAATGTCTCTGCTTTTGAATATGCTATCTAGGTTGGTCATAACTTTCCTTCCAAGGAGTACATGTTAGGACATAGGAAAAATCATGTTACTCTATTTTTATAAGTGCATATTAATAAACTCTTAGACCAAAACCATGGTAAGGAAGTGCTTTAATTTTTTTCAGTAAATGATTTATTCTCCTTCAACCCAGTCCAGTTTGCAGCTAAAAGGTAAAGATAAAGAGCTAATTACTGTTTACTGTCCCACAAACAGTGTAAGAGGGTTCCCTTTTCTCCACACTCTGTCTGACATTTATTGTTTGTAGCTTTTTGGTGATGGCCATTCTGACCTGTGTGAGGTGATACTTCATTGTAGCATTTCTTTAATAATTAGTGGTGTTGAGCATCGCCCAGCATCACCCTTTGGACGGCAGCGCCCAGTCAATGGACATGAGTTTTAGCAAACTCCAGGAGAAACTGAAGGACAGGGAAGCCTGGCGTACTGCAGTCCATGGGGTCACAAAGAGTCAGACATGACTTAGGGACTGAACAACAACAATGAAAACCTATTATAGAGCACAGAGAACTCTACTCAGTGCTTTGTGGCGACCTCAATGGGAAGGAAATCCAAAACAGAGAGGATATAGGTATACACCTAGCTGGTTCACTTTGCTGTACACTCGAAACTAACACAACATTGTAAGGCAACTATACTCCAATAAAAGAAAAACAGCGAATTACTCTTAAACAATTAGCAAAGGAAAAGGAGGGATCAGAGTGTAAGGAGACACTCATCAGCTCACTCCCTCATTGACCATGGCCAATTTCTTATTTATACTGTTTTTTTAACACTTTGATTTCTTGGAGAACACTCACGTGACCAAGGAAAGCCCTCTTGTGATGCTCTCATCTTTTAAATTTAAGAATATATACAACTATATTTTTTAAATTGTTTTTTTTTCTACTTGTTAGTATTTAGCAAAATGCCCTGCCTTGTTTCCATTTCTAAAATAAAGCGACTTCTAATTACACTCACAAAATGAGTTTTCTAGATAAGCATATCTTTTCTTTTATGTACCTTAAAGTCACTCTTCTCTATCCATTGAGGCTTATACTCTTTGTTCTCCCAGAATTTGGAAACTTCCTACAAAATTCAGGCTGGGACTGTCACAGAGCCATCCAGCAAGTAGAGCTGTGTGGAGTCTAGGGTTACTATATGTTGTATGCATGTGTCTAGGTCCATATAGACACGTTATATCTGCATAGGCATTCCTGTAGCCATACTTCTAAAGCATGCAGTCATGCATATGCTTTCTTCCATCTCTGATTCATGACATAAGATCTGTTTCAAGTGTACCATTTCACAAAAGCAGAATGACTTTAAAGTGGGGAAACAAACTTTTCATGCATCCCACTAGAAAACTCCTTACCTCCCTTTTACAAGGAGTACGTAAAATCTGAGACCAACAGTATAAACAAGTCCGAGGTGTCCTGCTTCCCTGGGATAAGGATAAATACCTTTCATACAGAGAGTCATCCAATAACAATGAAAGGAAATGACTTCTGTTCCTCTCGTGTTTTTTATCCACTGTTAATTACATACTTTCAGAATTGTCTAACTCCTCCCTGATTTTACTCTCCACGTCTCTAAAATATGAAGGTGTGTAATGAGAGACCCAGGAAGGTTTTATTTATTTATTTATTTTTCAGAAAAATGCTATTTTTTCTGAATGCTATTTTACAATAGCATTCCCAAATCTCCTCACTGGAAGGCCATCTGGTATTGCTTCTCATTCACAAAATCCTCCCTGGAAGGTGGGCATAGCATCTTTCTATCTCCCTGTTTCTCACCTAATAATCCCCTTATGGAAGAATTAGTTACTTAGTCCAACCCACTCCTTCTAAAAGTGGGGAAAATAAATTCTAAGTAGATGCCTTGACTAACACATATTAGTCACCTCATGAGCAGCAGGCTGAGCCTAGCAGACTCTCTGCCCTGCTGCTGCCCATCAAGTCTTTCACATCTGTGTAAACCTTCAAGGCGCATTTCAGAGGCCAGCTTATCCTTTCTTACTCCATCCATTTAAGGCAGTGAGGTCAAGGCACAAGGGGGCAAAGACCTAATCTGAAAATTAGATTTGAAGCATGGCCATTTCTTAAAAAGTTCACAAGTGATAAAGACAGTTGTTAACTAAATAATTACCTGCAGTCTGTAACTCTGTGGTTACACAAGGCAGGGTAGGATTTTTAATGTCTAAATAAAAGAAATGGGTATTTTTCTTCCTGTTATCCCTGTCCATCTCTCCTGCATCCCAATGGTTTTATTAGGAGGAAATCCTGTACCAACAGAGGACAAAGGGAACAGCATTACTCTCCGAGTCCTGGGACTGGGTTTTAAGGGCAACACACTTCTCTCTGGCATCTCCCACTGTCTTGGCAGCCAGCCCTCTTACTTCTCACCTCACTTTCCTAGAATAAAGATCGTAAGCATAGCTGAAACTGTATTTTCCAAAGTAATGCGTGTGTGTGTGTGTAATATGTGATGCATAGTAGAAAATATATCAGACAACGGGGCCAAGTATATTAAATCAGAGTAACTCTAGAAAATGTGAAAGAAATAATGCATAGGAGACATCAAAGGCTCCAGGTTGATCTCTTGGTCATCACTTTTGATAGTCAAAAGTGAGCCAATGTAAAGAAGATCTAGCTCTGAAGTTGAAAGTGCTGTGCAGAGCATTACCTAGTGGCATCCGTATAGGTAAACGGTCGCACCATGATGCCACATTTCCCTGCATGTGCAGAGTCATATACATGTGTGGCCACTTATTCTGTCATTGAATATTTAGGCAACTGATCCTTAAAGTTTGTGTGACAAGTATCACCTTGAGAATGTCTATAAAATGAGGATTTGTGGCATCAATCCAAGAGCTTCTGATTCTGTTAATCTGGGAAGAATCCAGGGCAGAGGTCCATCTAAGAACTGCCCTTCTACCCGATACTCTAGAACTAGCAGACTAGATTCATCTTTGTACGTACTGAAGGGGGCAGTAGAGTCTAACAAATGAAAACATTGACTTTAATGTTGCCACGGACTTCCCACAGGACTCTGGGCTCCCTCTACTTAGTACCTCCATTTTTAAATCTGCAAAATGGGCATAACGATGACTTTTGTGTTTGCTGAGGTCATAGAAAAATATTTCAGATTTATGGAAAAAGTAAAAAATACAGTGTGAAACGTTTTGAGTTTTCAGATCCTCAGCTGTTGACGTCCTTTGTTGCTTCTTCACCTGCTTCATGTACCACTTTTTCTTTTACATATTGCTTGACTGAACTTTCATTAAACCAAGGTTAGCATGAACATATCTGATTCTGTGGGAGAGAAAAGCAGTTTCCCAAAGTCGGATGACAAGTCCATCACGGGGTAGATTTAAGGCTTCCTGCCCCAAATGCCAGCTAAACACATAAAGCTTTTGTTTGCAGATGAAAAGATCGCAAAGGGTACATCTTTTGACAGTTCAGCTTCTGTCAGTCAGGTTTCCCCATGGCTCCATGTTTGCTGATAGAACACAATTTTTCTGTTGTTCTATCTCCTCAAGCTTTCGTGTATGTTTAAACAAAACCTACTTTTGTTTTCAGATCTTAAGTCTGTCAAGACCCTGCGGCCTCACTACAGGCAGCTTTGGTTAGTCCACAGGGCAAGTTTACTTAACAGCAACAAAGGATGAGATAGTTGGATGATATCACCAAGTCAATGGACATGAGTTTGAGCAAACTCTGAGAGACAGTGCAGGACAGGGAAGCCTGGCATGCTACAGTCCAGAGTTGTACATTACTTAACAACAACAGCTCTGGGGCTTGTCTAAAGGGGACTTTATCCACTCACCTCCTTTCTTGGTTCTCTGATGAGTGTTTCTACCAGAGCAGCTTCGATGAGTGGAGTCTTTCCACTGTTGCTGGCAGATGACAACAGGTCCTTGTCCACCACTGTTTTGACTCATGTCTAAAATCCCTGATCACTCCGTTCCGTTCTCAGAAGCCAGCTCCATCACAGGCCACCTGCTGGCCCCATTAAAGTCTCTTAAAAGATCCCAAGGACTTGTAATCCTTAGATAATTCATCTTTTTTTTTTTCCCCTTCTCCTCCTCTCCTAACTAATACAAGTTCAACTAGCTTTTCGGTAACTCAGGGGGTGTCAGTGCAAGTAACTGTCATTTGTTTGCAAATGAACTTGAGCTTTCTGAAAATTCTTCTCCCCATCACACTCCTCCAGGCTTCTTGGTGATTTGAGATCGTTTCCTGTGCTCCCACTTCTTGGAAGTATTTCATGGCACGCTGAGCAGACACTTTTAGTCAAAAATGCCTATAAATAGCTGATTTTCCCGCTTGCTGCCTTCTCTCTAAGGCTTTCACAAAGGAGGTGAAACAAATCCACCAGAAACAAGAACTCTGTGAGGGCTGCGCAGTGACGTTTATGAAAAACCCGATCCGTAGGCTGACGATTGATCTGTAGGCTGACAACGGTCCTGTGGGTTGCTTTGCCATATTCGACTTATCTAATCACTGCCCAGAAAAAGAAACATTTTATTTCATGCCAGCCGATCTCATGAACTGAACAATCAATCAAAAATGTCTTATACAAGCTTTCATTGTATTTTGACTTTCACGCTGCGTTGTTTTTTTTTTAATCCCAAAGCCAACTGTTATTTCTTTTCCATTGGTAAATCCAGATCACCAATTCCTATGGCTATTACAGGATAGGAAATTTGAAACTACTTTGAGTTTCTCCTCCAAACTGTCATTGTTCACAGAGAGCATTTACCGTCTGGCCTGTCTTCTCAGTCCCCTGTACTACCCCAACAACAGCCTTAAATCTCCCAGGATTATGTCATGGAACCTCCTGGAAGACTGCGCCCAGCTAGGCAGGACCGTAACACCAGCCTTCACCGACCTCACCGAAATGACCCTTAAACCCTTTTAGACACATGATGCTAATTATACTCCTTCCCTTCCTTCACACCCTACTGAGCAAAGGAGAATTGGGTTTAGCTGTTTTATATAATTTGCAATGGGAAATTGTCCCCAGACCATGCTTATAGGGGAGGAACCTGAGGCTCAGAGAGATTAACTAGCGTTCCCCGGTCTCCTCTGTTGTGGAGAGAGTGGGGTTTCTTCCTCACTTCCTTTTACTGCCCCCTCCCTGCCCCCATCAGTGTCCCTCAATCATGGAGCACAAGACAGTTGTCGGTCTTGGTGTTCTGTCTGCTCAAGAAACTTTGCCACACATTGAGAGAGTGGGTGCTGCTGCTGCTGCTAAGTCACTTCAGTCGTGTCCGACTCTGTGCGACCCCATACGACAGCTCACAAGGCTCCCCAGTCCCTGGGATTCTCCAGGCAAGAACACTGGAGTGGACTGCCATTTCCTTCTCCAATGCATGCAAGTGAAAAGTGAAAGTGAAGTCGCTCAGTCGTGTTCGACCCTTAGCGACCCCATGGACTGCAGCCCACCAGGCTCCTCCGTCCATAGGATTTTCCGGGCAAGAGTCCTGGAGTGGGTGCCATTGCCTTCTCCGTGAGAGAGTGGCACCGACATATAAACACCACCATGTGTGAAATAGACAGTTAGTGGGAAGCTGCCGTGTAGCATGAGGAGCCTAGCTCAGTGTTCCATGATGACCTAGAGGGGTGCGATGGTGGCGGGATGGGGAGGTGAGGCTGGAGGGAAGCTCAAGAGGGAGGGGATACATGTTTATACAGAGCTGATTCACACTGTTGTGCAACAGAAACTAACACAACGTTGTAAAGCAGTTATTTGTTGTTGTTTAGTCGCTAAGTCGTGCCCGACTCTTTTGCGACCCCTTGGACTATAGCGCACCAGGACCCTCTGTCCATGGGATTTCCCAGGCAAGAATACTGGAGTGGGTTGCCATTTTCTTCTCCAAGGGATCTTCCCAACCCAGGGATCGAACCCATGTCTCCTGCATTTGCAGGAGGGTTCTTTACCACTGAGCCACCAGGGAAGCCCAAAGCAATTATACTCTTTTTTTTTGTTTTAATTAAAAAAAAGAAATTTTCTGCCACAAGCCCCACTCTCTGATTTTTTCATTCTAGGCACTGGGCCTAATGTGGTTATGGTTTAGTCTATTGCTAAGCTTTCTAGAAAGTGCATCTTGTTAGGGCTTTCCTCTTTATGAAGTGAACATGCACAGCCAACACAAATATGGGAAAGAACTGCAAACGACAGTGAGGCCAGTGCCTCTGACATTTTTAACCATGGAGTTCTTTGTTCATATAAAGCAGAAAGTATAAAACCCAGAGCAGTCCCCACTCTGTATCTGCGGATTCCACGAATGGAAAATACTAGAAAAATAATAAATTTCAGAAAATTCCAAAATGGAAACTTGAATTTGCCAGCAACTATTTCCATAGCATTTCCATTGTATTTACATCTATTTGTGAAGCATTTACATCGTATGAGGTGTTATAAGTAATCTAGAGATGATTTAAAGCACACGAAGATGTGCATAGTTTCCATGCAAATACCGTACCATTGTCTATAAGAGACTTGCGCATCCCTGGATACCAAGAGCTGACTGGAATAGTCACACTGAAACAAGACTTGGCTGTTGTCATTTAGTCTCTAAGTTGTGTCCGACTCTTTTGCAACCCCATGGTCTATAACCCGGCAGGTTCCTCTGTCCATGGGATTCTCCCAGGCAAGAATACTGGAGTGGGTTGCCATTTCCTTCTCTGGGGGATCTTCCTGACCCAAGGATCGAATTTGTGTCTTCTGCATTGCAGGTGGATTATTTACCTGGAAAACAAAGACTACTACTACTACTAAGTCACTTCAGTCGTGTCCAACTCTGTGCAACCCCATAGACAGCAGCCTACCAGGCTCCCCTGTCCCTGGGATTCTCCAGGCAAGAACACTGGAGTGGGTTGCCATTTCCTTCTCCAATGCATGAAAGTGAAAAGTGAAAGTGAAGTCGCTCAGTCATGTCCAACCCTCAGTGACCCCATGGACTGCAGCCTACCAGGCTCCTCCATCCATGGGATTTTCCAGGCAAGAGTACTGGAGTGGGGTGCATTGCCTTCTCCGGGAAAACAAGACTGCTAAGTTGCTAAGTTGCTTCAGTCGTGTCCGACTCTGTCCGACCCCATAGACGGCAGCCCACCAGGCTCCCCTGTCCCTGGGATTCTCTAGGCAAGAACACTGGAGTGGGTTGCCATTTCCTCCTCCAATGCATGAAGGTGAAAAGTGAAAGTGAAGTCACTCAGTAGTGTCCAACCCTCAGCGACCCCATGGACTGCAGCCTACCAGGCTCCTCCGTCCATGGGATTCTCCAGGCAGAAGCACTGGAGTGGGGTGCCATTGCCTTCTCCTGAAAACAAGACTAGGAGAATTCAAACCTAAATCCCCTCTCCTCCTACCCACTGCCCTGCATCCAAGTTTCCCTCAAGGGCAGGGGGGTGAGGAGCTTCCAAAGCACAGCTTGAAACCTGTTACAGCTTGAAACCTGGTTAACAGCTTTCCTTTTAAGCAGGCCTAAGCTAAGGACTTCCCTGGTGGCTCAAAAAGTAGGGAATCTGCCTGCTGTGCAGGAGACCTGGGTTTGATCCCTGGGTTGGGAAGATTCCCTGGAGAAAGCAATGGCAACCCACTCCAGTGTTCTTGCCTGGGAAATCCCATGGACAGAGGAGCCTGGTGGGCTACAATCACTATTTCAAGCTAAGGCAGAGTTTAATGATGCAGTTGGGGGAGGGGTAGAGACACAGGAATGAGAGGGACCAGGATGGAGCAGAGAAGAGGAGTGTGTATCCACTCCTGATAGATTGGATATATCAGAAAACCCTGATAAAGTCAAAAAATGTTAGTAGTTAGCTGTCCCAAGCTTGGTAATGTCCCAGCTCTCCCAGGCCCTGACTTTCCTGAAAACAAGTGACAGTGGGTGCCAGGGGGTCCTGACGGGCTCGCAGTATAAATGCACTTCTTGACTTGAACAGACAAGTTCACTTTCATTCCTTTTCCTCATCTGTGACCCAGAGAGAGGGACTGACTTCTCTAAGAACAGGCAAGCCTTTCAGTTCCAGCCAGCGCTCTGCCCAGACACAGACTGGACATTTCCTCATCTTCATCCCATGCTCAAGGCACTTCAGTGGGATAATGAATGATGGCAAGGATAATAAGCTGATGATGAAGGAGGAGGAAAAAAAGGGAGAAAAAGAAGGACTGACATTCACTGAGAAAGTTCAGTAGGCCTACGCTTAACATATATTGTCCTTACTTCTAAAAGTTACATTAGGGTAGCTATTCATACCCCCATTTTATACAAAGTAGAGGTAATTAATTTGCCCAAGATTGTTATGCTGATGAATGACAGAATGGAGATTTAAACCCTGGTCTTATTCCACTATCTGTTCACCTTCCACCACTCTGTGCTGCCTCTGCTTGGTATATTCCTCTGATCTTTTCCTGAAGAATTGTTTCTCGACGAGAATTTGATGACAATTTTTTAAATTGTTAAATTTAAATGTTAAATTTTTTAAATGGTTAACTGATGAAAGACAGATTGCACCTCTATGATTAGGTATAAAAATAAATCCAGTTTGGAAAGTCATCATGTTAGAAAGCAAGTAACACATGAGGTTCATTTGCAAAGTCAGATGTATAATGCATTTGGAATAGAATATTATTTCATGTAACTGGAAAATTATATACTAGCCGATGGAAAAAATCATCACTCAAGGCCATTGTGCTCTTTTTTTTTTTTCAGTGAGAAACAATACTGTTTATCCCTTGAGACTGCCAACCTGACTGTAGTTATAGCATTGTTAAAACACTAAAAGTTTATGTCCCAATTAGGACTATCTGCCCATTTAATATCCTTTGCTTGTATTAATTCAGGGATGTTTTCTTCTATAAAAATTAATGGCACTGAAATGATGAGGAAGGAAGCTAGGAATTCCCAAACCCAGTTTCTCTCTAAGGCAATGTGACTTTCTATTTTTGTCTTTTGGGGAGACCAGAAAGTTACCTCCAAGGCGTATTTTGAGCCAGAATTCTGCTGGGGACGTGAGCTCCACACACCCCAGATGGTTAACTAAATATTTGGGAAGTTCGCGAATTTTACTATTTGTTATATTACCATAGGTCCAAAGGAAAAAATATGTCTCTTTAATGGTCAGCCTTTAGACTGCTTGTTAATCATTTATATAAGTGAGTTAAGTGGGCCATTTGGCAGGGGGTACATGTTAATATATCTGACAAATAGTACTATTAGGGAATATCAGCAGAGTTAAAACTAAATTCCCGCAGCAGATAACAAGACAGGATGGTCAGGCTTCTGAACTCCATCAGGATAAAATGTGCCATACTCACTGATGAACAGGGGAAGGCAATGGCACCCCACCCCAGTACTCTTGCCTGGAAAATCCCATGGACGGAGGAGCCTGGTAGGCTGCAGTCCGTGGGGTCGCTAAGAGTTGGACACGACTTCACTTTCACTTTTCACTTTCATGGATTGGAGAAGGAAATGGCAACCCACTCCAGTGTTCTTGCCTGGAGAATCCCAGGGACGGAGGAGCCTGATGGGCTGCTGTCTATGGGATCGCACAGAGTAGGACACGACTGAAGCGACTTAGCAGCAGCAGCAGCAGCATTGATGAACATGGGAGTCACAGAGTCTTTAGGATCTTGCTTCTCAAGTCACTTTGGACTCGTCTTCATGTACGTGTGTCTCATCACAGAGAACTCACTGTTCTCACAAGCCCTGATTTCATGCCCGCCCCCTTTATTTAAGCCCAGATGAAGTTCATTTAAATTTATAGATACAGTCTTAATGTTTCAACAGCTCCTGCTTTCTCTTGATTCAATATTTTATCAAATATCCCCATGCATAAGAAGGAAATGTTATTCACTTCACAGGGACATGTAAGTAACTAAGAAATGAAAAATTCACTAAAATTAAATCATGCCAATTTAATTCTCATTGATATTTGTAAACATTATATTTCTTAGATTCAACCAGTGATGATTTCACCCAACTATAATATTCTATGGTCCCTTTTTGTAGTCTTGATTGTGAGCAGATCATGTTAAATGTTATATATTTAAATGTAAAACAATACAAGGACAACCATTCTCAACATCTTTAATTCAACCAAGATTTATTTAGCAACTGTTTGACCCACACTGAACTCTGGGAGAGGTGACCAGACTAAAGTGGGAAAGGGAAAGACGAGCATGGGACAGGAACAAACAGATGGGGCAATGACCACCAGCTGGTGAGAAGAAGTAAATGGAGGTCATGATTGAGTCTCTAGTTGGACTAGGTGATATGGAATTTTTTTCAGAAATACTCAAGTTTCCCCAGAATGGAGGATACAGTCCAGCCTGGAGGCTAACCCAAAGCAATTTAACTCTCTGGGCAGCATCTCAGTTCAAGCAGTGGTGTGAGAATGAAGAAGAGCAG
Source organism: Tragelaphus eurycerus (assembly GCA_935064755.1). Lineage (NCBI taxonomy): Eukaryota > Metazoa > Chordata > Mammalia > Artiodactyla > Bovidae > Tragelaphus > Tragelaphus eurycerus. Next base: position 26,040,542 of record CAKXYN010000023.1, read on the forward strand.
GGTCAGGTGCCCCAGAAGGTGCATGGGAGGCCTCAGACCACAACCAGGCTGAGCCCAAGAACCAGGCTTCTGGCCCCAGAGATGGTGGGGCTGCCCAGGCCCCGGAGAAGAAATCTCAACAGACAGCGAGTACCACTGGGGGAAGACAGCGAGTACCACTGGGGGAAGAACATCCTCACATTCACACATCATCCTGAGCTCCAGCAGTCAGCCAGCAGGATGGATTCACCTGGATTCTGTGGGTGGCAGCACCATTCTGCACCCCCACTGAGAGGCAGTTGGGGCTGCCCTGGGAGACCGAAAAGCCCACGGGCGTGAGAAGAGCAGAGGAGGAGCAGGTCAGAAGATAACCCCAGGGAATAATGAATGCCTTTATCACAGCGAAACACAAACACTGTATCCCCAGCTCATGCACCTGAGGAGGCAGCTGTTAGACTGAAAAGAGTTTTTTCTCAACAAAAGCATCAGATCCCAAGCAAGGTGAAAAAGATCTTCTTGTTATTAAAAATGTGTAACAAGAGGCTAGCTAAACATGTCAGGGAGAGAGCAAGGAAACTTCCCTACTGGGGAAATGAGGGCAGGCGGCCCCCAGGGTTCCTTTCAAATCAAGTAGCCTTGTTCTGTGCTGCTGTTCAATATGGTAGCCACCAGCCACATGTAGCTGTTTCAATTTACAGTAATTATAGTTAAATAAAAGGAAAAATTCAGCCCCTCGGTCCCCGTAGCCACATTTCCAGTGTTCAGTCCTCTCGTGTGGCTGGTGTTTACCATATTGGACAATACAGATATAAACATGCCCAGCACTGCAGAAAGCTCTGTTGGACTGCATGGTTCTACTTTTTTCTTGTCTATTTTAATACACTGAGTGCTACTATATTTGGGCTTTTCCTGGAGAAGGCAACAACCTGCTGTGATGCCCCAGTGCTCAGAGTTGTCAGAACTTGCGGGGAATTTTCTGTGTGCCGTATGAGAGTGAGGGCTGCCTGGGGGAACACCTGTTCCTCCACCTAGTCATGATGTGACATCAAATAACCCACTTTGCTACTCACATCTTCTAGTTCTTCCATGTTCTGATGAGTGGGTGCCAATGAGTTGTCACACCATTCTGGGTTGTGAAAAGAATCACCTGTTTAGAAAACAGGCAGTAATCTCGTGGAATAGTAACCAGCATGGACTTTGTAATCTTCTGTTTTCAGGGAAATGGTGTCACCAAAAACATGCTGTCTGGCCACATTTATTTACTCACTAAACTGCAAAAGTTGTATTTTCTCACATGGTTCCCTGAAACCAAGTGTTCTTTGGCCAATGTTGAGGGCTGGAAAGAGATCTATTCAGTCCTGCAAGCCAAAAAATGCCGTTGCTGGCAAGCCAGTTGGAAAGCTTGCTTTCCAGAAAACGCCTTTATGGAAAAACTTACAGGGCAGGGCTCCGTAATGCAGACCCTCAGAGGAAGAGGGTTTCCAGGCCCAGGGGCGTCCCAGGAAGATTAGTTACAGCACCAGGACTGCCCAGAAGTAGAAGTGATGGGCCTGCGCATCTAACTGACTTTGGAAGTGATCCTACCTAGAGAAGACTATTTGGTGGGCTGGAGAATGGGATGGGGTTTGAGGAGAACTTAGATGCAGGAAGACAGGGCACACCCATCCACCTAATTCAAGTGCTCTTAGTCTGCGACTATGGACAGGGTGTGAAGGAATGGACTTTAGGGGGTCGTGAACTCTTGAACTTAAAACATTAAGGAGAAGGGTGTTTGTGTTCACCCTGCTCTGGAGAAAAGTCCTTAGCTTTTAGCATATCCCCAAAAGAGAATAAGGGCCACTAACTAAATTACAAATTTAAATATATGACTGAAGCGACTTAGCAGCAGCATCCTTTAAATTAGGTAGATTTTTTTCTCCATATGATCTAGCAGTCGCACTCCTGGGTGCATATCCAGAGAAAAATATAATTTGTAAAGATGAATCCCTATGTTCACTGCAGCACTCTTTACAATAGCCAAGATATGAAAGCTACCTAAATGTCCATTGACAGATGAATGGGTAAAGAAGATGTGGTATCTATGTACAATGAACTACTACTCAGCCATAAAAAAAGAATGAAATAAGGCCATTTGCAGCAGTATGGATGGACCCAGAGATTATCATACTAAGTGAAGTCAGCCAGATAGATAAAGATATGATATTGCTTATATGCAAAATCTAAAAGAAAAGGATACAAATGAGCTTGTTTACCAAACAGAAATAGACCCACAGACATAGAAAACCAACTTATGGTGACCAGAAGTGGGGGAGGGATAAATTAGGAGTTTAGGATTAAAATATACACATTACAATATATAAAATAGATAACCAACAAGGACCTACAATAATATACTAAACATCTTGTGATAACATATAATGTAAGAGAATGTTAAAAAAACAATATATATATAACTGAATCACTTTACATCTGAAACTAACCCAACATTGTAAATCAACTATATTTCAACAAAACATTTTAAAACAGTAAGTAGCTTTTTCCTTAAAAACTTAATACTGATGATTTTCCTTCTTCCTTATAACATCTCATTAGAAAAGCCTTTCAGGTTACAACCTTAGAATTCTCTGAGGAATGTGTAGTTTTTAAAGAATTATCATTGTGGGTGCCTATTACCTGCAAGAGATAGTTCCTTGTTGGAACTTGGAGAGTCTACTGCAAAGTAAAGCGTGTAATAGGATTTATTGTGAAGAATTTTCCTGAGTGATCAAGTAACAAAAGTGAGGATCTGCTGTGTTCAAGGGTTGAAGCTGGAAGGAGAAGGGAATTCAGAGATTTGTAAAACAGCTGCTACTTTCAGGGAGTTTATCAGAGATCAGATCAGTCGCTCAGTCGTGTCCGACTCTTTGCGACCCCATGAACTGCAGCACGCCAGGCCTCCCTATCCATCACCAGCTCTCAGAGTTCACTCAGACTCACATTCATTGAGTCAGTGATGCCATCCAGCCATCTCATCCTCTGTCGTCCCCTTCTCCTCCTGCCCCCAATCCCTCCCAGCATCAGAGTCTTCTCCAATGAGTCAACTCTTCGCATGAGGTGGCCAAAATACTGGAGTTTCAGCTTTAGCATCAGTCCTTCCAATGAACACCCAGGACTGATCTCCTTTAGGATGGACTGGTTGGATCTCCTTGCAGTCCAAGGGACTCTCAAGAGTCTTCTCCAACACCACAGTTCAAAAGCATCAATTTTTCGGCGCTCAGCCTTCTTCACAGTCCAGCTCTCACATCCATACATGACCACAGGAAAGACCATAGCCTTGACTAGGCGAACCTTTGTTGGCAAAGTGATGTCTCTGCTTTTGAATATGCTACCTAGTGAAATACTGGGTGGTTAGAGAAATAGAATACAAGGAGAAGTAAGAAGCTGCATAAAGATACCTGAACAAAGAGTATGAAGATTTATAGGAAGAACTCCAACTTGAGGCTTAGGAAACGGTAGGCGGTGGAGAAGAAAGCTTTCCCCATTTGAAATGCTATATCACTGAAGCTTTGGTACCACTTCTATTAAAGCATACTGGCAGAGATTTCTCTTAGCTTTTTCCCATTTTTACTAATCACTCAGTAATTTAGCTCCGTATCTCCCATGCCTAAATTAGTGCCTAACAGACATCATTTAGGTGTGGAAGGATGGATAAGGGGATGGATGGATGGATGAATAGGTGGGCGGGTGGATGGATGGATGGATGGACGGATGACAGGCAGAAGAGAAGGAAGGCACAGAGAGAGGAAGGGTGGAAGAGAAAAAGAAAACAGAGCTCACGACACCAGCAGCCACCTCAGCTCAGAGTCTTATGGGAAAAGAGTTTAAAAAGGTGGACGTTTCTGTGGGTCCCAAGTCTGGGCACAGCCTGGCTCAGCTGACAGGTGCACTCAAGGCTTTCCAAGGCTAAAAAAAGACCCGCTGGGCTGGGTTCTTATCTGTAGGCTCTGCAGAAGATTCTGCTTCCAGATGAATTTAGGCAGATGGCAAAGTTCAATTCCTTACAGCTGTACAACCGAGGTCGTTAATCTGCAAGCTGCTGCTGCTAAGTCACTTCAATTATATCTGACGCTGTGCAACCCCATGGACTGCAGCCTACCAGACTCCTCCATCCATGGGATTTTCCAGGCAACAGTACTGGAGTGGGATGCCATTGCCTTCTCCCAATCTGCAAGCTAAGTCATATCAAGTCTTTGATCATGCTTTGAATCTCTGCCACCCATCTCTTTGGCTTTCTCTTCTGCCCTCAGCCAAGAGAAAAGAAAGCTGTTTTCTAAATGTTATTTTATCATGATAACATAAACAACATAAAGCTCGTCTTTTAAGGGCCTCATGAGATAACATTGGGTCCATCCAAATTAGGGGTTTACTTGGTGGCTCAGTGGTAAAGAATATGCCTGCCAATGCAGGAGACATGGGTTTGATCCCTGGGTCAGGAAGATCCCCTGGAGAAGGCAATGGCAACCCACTCCAGTATTCTTGCCTGGGAAATCTCACGGACAGAAGAGATTGGCAGGCTATAGAACACGGGGTCACAAAAAGTCAGACATAACTTAGTGAGTAAACAACCACCACCACCACCAGATTAATCCAGCATAATCTAACTATTTTAAGATCACCAATTAGTAACCTTACTGATATCTGCAAAATGCTTTCTGCCATGAAACAGTGGATAAAGATCACCATAGCCAAAATTCTGCCTACCGTAATAGTTAACAACAGAGTCCATATACATAATAAATTGGTGAGGAGTGCACCTTTATGCCATTGAAAGTTCATTTGTTCTTCTTCCAGGAAGAATACATGCAACTTTGGGGGCAGAGAGCTGTGTTCAAACCCTGTGTTTTACTACTTAAGCAACTTTGAGTGAGTTATGTAACTTCTCTCTGCCATGGTCTCCTCCTTTGTAATATGGAATTAATAACAATCCTTATTATGTAGGGGTCTAGAGAGGATTCGGAGAAGGCAATGGCAAGCCACTCCAGTACTCTTGCCTAGAAAATCCCATGGATGGAGGAGCCTGGTACGCTGCAGTCCATGGGGTCGCTACGAGTCGGACACGACCGAGCGACTTCACTTTCACTTTTCACTTTCACACAATGGAGAAGGCAATGGCAACCCACTCCAGTGTTCTTGCCTGGAGAATCCTAGAGACGGCAGAGCCTGGTGGGCTGCCATCCATGGGATTGCACAGAGTCGGACACGACTGAAGCAACTTAGCAGCAGCAGCAGAGAGGATTAGATGGATGAATGTCATGCAAAAGATGTAGAACAATGCTTGGAAAGGGACATTATATAATGCCGCAAATATTATTTTTATTATGATGATGCCTGAAAACATGGTGGTACCCAGATGAACTGAAACAAAGCAGCAGATTTAAGAGGCATTGCAGAAGTTACTATTAGAAAACACGATTTCCAGTTCTAATGAGGTGGATGGAACTGGAGCCTATTATACAGAGTGAGGTAACCCAGAAAGAAAAACACAAATACAGTATACTAATGCATATATATGGAATTTAGAAAGATAGTAACAATAACCCTGTTTACGAGACAGCAAAAGAGACACTGATGTATAGAACAGTCTTTTGGACTCTGGGAACGGGAGAGGGTGGGATGATTTGGGAGAATAGCATTGAAATATGTATAATATCATATCTGAAACGAGTCACCAGTCCAGGTACGATGCCTGATAACGGATGCCTGGGGCTGGTGCACCGGGACGACCCAGAGGGATGGTATGGGGAGGGAGGAGGGAGGAGGGTTCAGGATGGGGAACACATGTATACTTGTGGTGGATCCATCTTGATGTATGGCAAAAGCAATACAATATTGTAAAGTTAAGCAAAATAAAATTAAAAAAAAAAAAAAACACGATTTCATTTAGTCAGGATTTTGATGAAATGAAATTCTACAGCATGTGTACTCGTTTCCTATTGCTGCTATAAGAAGTTACCACGAATCCAGTGGTTTAAAACACAAATGTATTACATTACACTTCTGGGGATCAGAAGTCTGAAAATGGGTCTCACTGAGCTAAAATCACAATATCCCCAGGGCGTCATCCCTTCTGGAGGCTCTATGGGAGAATCCACTTTCTTGCCCATTTCCCATCTTTGAGAAGTTCCCTGTTCTCCTTGACTCTGGGCTCCTCATGTCATCTCCAAAGCTGGCAGTCACATGTCTGATCTTTGCTTCTTTTTTTTTTTTTATTTTATTGATCTCTGCTTCTGTGGTCACATCTTCTTTCCTGACTTTCCTGCTTCCCTTTTTCACCTACAACATGCTGCGTGCTAAGTCGCTTCAGTCAAGTCTGACTCTGCAACCCCATGGACGTTAGCCCTCCTGGTTCTTCTGTCCATGGGATTCTCCAGGCAAGAATGTTGGAGTGGGTTGCCATTTCCTACTTCAGGGGATCTTCCCGATCCAGGGATCGAACTCGCATCTCTTCTGTCTCCTGTGTTGGCAAGCAGGTTCTGTACCACTACAGCCACATGGGAAGCCCTTATTATTCACATAATCTTACACTAAAATGCCAATTCTTACATCACCTGAAGATAATCCGGTATCTGTAAATGTAAATACTTTCATTTTACACACTTGCAATTAATATGCTTCATATATTTTTTACCTTTTGTTGTACATAATATAATTTTTAGTTCAAACACTTGTAAGCACTAACTACATGTCAAGCAATCTGTTAAAGGCTGGACATACTAAACTGAGGGACTTCCCTGGCAGCCCAGTGGTTAAGACTTCGCTTTTCAATGCAGGGGGTGTAGGTTCAATCCCTGGTAGAGAAGCTAGGATCTCACATGCCTCGTGGCCAAAACACCAACATAAAACAGAAGCAATATCGGAGCAAACTCAATAAAGACTTTAAAAATGGTCCACATAATGGTACTGGCACAAAGACAGAAATATAGATCAATGGAACAAAATAGAAAGTCCAGAGATAAATCCACGCTCATATGGTCACCTAATCTTTGACAAAGGCGGCAAGAATATACAATGGACTAAAGACAATCTTTTTAACAAGTGGTGCTGGGAAAACTGGTTGAACACTTGTAAAAGAATGAAACTAGAACACTGTCTAACACCATACACAAAAATAAACTCAAAATGGATTAAAGAGCTAAATATAAGACCAGAAACCATAAAACTCCTAGAGGAAAACATAGGCAAAACACTCTCTGACTTACATCACAGCAGGATCCTCTATGACCCACCTCCCAGAATATCGGAAATAAAATCAAAAATGAACAAATGGGACCTAATCAAACTTAAAAGCTTCTGCACAACAAAGGAAACTATAGGCAAGCTGAAAAGACAGCCTTCAGACTGGGAGATAATAATAGCAAATGAAGCAACAGACAAACAACTAATCTCAAAAATATACAAGCAACTTCTACAGCTCAATTCCAGAAAAATAAACAACCCAATCAAAAAATGGGCCAAAGAACTTAATAGACATTTCTCCAAAGAAGACATACAGATGGCTAACAAACACATGAAAAGATGCTCAACATCACTCATTATCAGAAAAATGCAAATCAAAACCACTATGAGGTACCATTACACGCCAGTCAGAATGGCTGCGATCCAAAAATCCACAAGCAATAAATGCTGGAGAGGGTGCGGAGAGAAGGGAACCTTCTTACACTGTTGGTGGGAATGCAAACTAGTACAGTCACTATGGAGAACAGTATGGAGATTCCTCAAAAAACTGGGAATAGAACTGCCTTATGACCCAGCAATCCCACTGCTGGGCATACACACCGAGAAAACCAGAATTGAAAGAGGCACGTGTACCCCAATGTTCATAGCAGCACTGTTTACAATAGCCAGGACGTGGAAGCAACCTAGATGCCCATCCACAGATGAATGGATAAGCAAGCTGTGGTACATATACACGATGGAGTATTACTCAGCCATTAAAAAGAATACATTTGAATCAGTTCTAATGAGGTGGATGGAACTGGAGCCTATTATACAGAGTGAAGTAAGCCAGAAACAAAAACACAAATACAGTATACTAACGCATATATATGGAATTTAGAAAGATGGTAACAATCACCCTGCTTATGAGACAGCAAAAGAGACACTGATGTTTAGAACAGACTTTTGGACTCTGGGACTGGGAGAGGGTGGGACGATTGGGGAGAATAGCATTGAAATATGTATAATATCATATCAGAAACGAGTCAGTCCAGGTATGATGCCCTATAACAGATGCCTGGGACTGGAGCACTGGGATGACCTGGAGGGATGGTGTGGGAAGGGGGAGGGAGGAGGGTTCAGGATGGGGAACACGTGTATTCTGGTGGCGGATCCATCTCGATGTATAGTAAAAGCAATACAATATTGTAAAGTTAAGAAAAATTAAAAAAAATAATTAAAAAAAAAATGGTCCACATAAAAAAGATAAAATCTTTAAAAAAATTGAAAAGCACAACTCCTGTCCTAAAGTATTTCTCACCATAGCGGAAGCGGGGAGGGATACAGATGGTAAACGTTTTTTTGTTTTTTGGGGTTTTTTTAATGTTTAAAATGTATAGAATTGCCTAGACTTAGGAGCCTGGAAGGCTGCAGTCCATGGGGTCGCTGAGGGTCGGACACGACTGAGCGACTTCACTTTCACTTTTCACTTTCATGCATTGGAGAAGGAAATGGCAACCCACTCCAGTGTTCTTGCCTGGAGAATCCCAGGGAATGGGGGAGCCTGATGAGCTGCCATCTATGGGGTGGCAGAGTCGGACACAACTGAAGTGACTTGGCAGCAGCAGCAGCAGAGACTGAATGACTTGGTATTCAGGGAAGAGGAGTAGAAATGAAGACCAAATGATGGTTTGAAAAACTGGGTACATGTCAGTACTTCCAACTGAGGCAGGTAATATGAGAGAAAATGTAAGTTTGAATAAAGAAAATGAGTTAGTTCCAGACATCTTGAATCTGATGTGCTTACAGAATATCCAGTTGAAGGTATCCCATTACCAAGCCTTCAATTACCCAAATACTATTTAGGAGCGTATTACAATAATTCAGACAAGAGATGATTATGGTTCAGACTAGGTGAGAAGCAATAAAGATGGAAAGAAGAAAAGGCATGTTTCTAGTGTATCTTAAAGGTGTCCGGTTGGTCAAAAATCCTCTGGTGAGGAAGCCAGAGAAGTGAAGGCAACTGAATTTGTGAGTCTGGAGTTTTGGAAGCTGTCAAGGCTGGAGAAAGGTTAGCTGGGAGCTATCACATAGAAGGTAGACGAAAGTTGGAGAGTTAATGAGATGACATTGGGACATAAGTAAGTTACAAGATAAAAAAATAAGTTAGAAGATAAGGCAGCACAGACCAGTTTCCTGGGCTACACAGACATTAAAGAACAGACAGGTAGTGAAAGAAAACAATGCTAAAATGAAAGACAGCACGATGGAAAGGAAATCAAAACAGCATAGAAGTAAAGGAAGAACAGATCTCAAAAAATAGGAAAAGTTGAGTGAGGTCACTACCAAAGAGGGGCTGAGTTGGACCCCTCAATAGACATGGAATGAAAAGTCTATCAATGAATCTGGCAGTTAGGAAGTAACTATTAAATTCACCAGTAGTTTCATAACTATCATAATGTATCCTTTTGTGTACATTGTTTATATCTACATGCTTATCATTTTAATAAGTGCTTATTATTTTTTGTGTCTATCCTTTTAATAAAAAGACTGTGGCTATTAAAGTATGTTAACACACCATGGTTAGAATATTCATTTCTCAGTTATTTTCATTTGAATTTTTTTACATTTTTCACCATTATGAATAATGTCATAAAAGTCTTTTTAAAGAAAAATGTGCAAATTTTTTCTGGTTTGTATTCCCAAACATTATGCATTCTTCTTCAGTTAAAAAAAAAAAAAGATATTCAAGTAAATCTTAGTATCTTCAAATAATTTAAATATTCTGATTTTAAATAATTATTCTGCAGAGACTTGTTTGCCATTTAGATCACAAACATTTGGACTATTGTCTAATGAGGAATGCACACTTCCAAACCCAGCGTTTGCTTAGTATATTACATTCTGAAGCCCTCTATTAATGCAGCATCGTAGTGACTAATAACCTGTACAGGGATCTGTCTCCTTTCTCTACATTACAAAGCATTTAACATCCATTAGTAATAGATTTCTTCACTTGCAAATGACTAAAGTAATTTCCCATCTATTAGCTATTTTTGTTGACCTCACTTCACTAGAGATCCTCAATCTAAGTTTTATTTTAGCAATCACAATTCTCTCATCTAATTAACAAAAAAATTGGGCCACTGCCTCAGTGGCCTGCATTCAACCCTATTTTGACTGGTGCTTTCCTAATAATAGCTCATGCTCCTTTCCAGCCCTGTGCTTAGAATAGTAGTTTCTGTTCCATTGCCCCCATTTTGCTTTGTTTTCTACCCCACATTTTTTTTTCTTTTCCTTTATTTACTTAGTAACCTACCCAAATCTCTCACTGTTACAAATACCTCAAGAAACACCCAGTTATTTATTCAGTAGAAATTCCTGGGCTTGCTGGACCAATGAGGATGCCAATGGGATAAGATTCTTGCACATTACCAAATGACCCCTAGAAAGGATTCCTGAACTTTCACTCTAGAAGCAGTTTCCATTCTTGACGCCCTTTGTAGAAGATTCTTCTCTATTGTGAATCCAAGCCCACCTCTCTTTAATTTAGATATAGAGCTGTGTGAAATAAATCAAAATTTTCTTCTATAAGGCAGTCTCTCAAAAGTTTGATGAAAACTATTGTTTGTCCCTGAGTCTTCTTTGTTCTGTCTTCAAAAGACCTAGTTCCTTCAGCAATTCTCTGAGAACAGGACGTCAAGCCGTTCTAGCTGACAACAGACTAATTGTATTTTGTTCCAAGAAAAGCAGTATCTCTCTTAACTTTGGGTATTTCTCTGTGAGCAGTATTTCTGTTGAATTTGGGCTTCATAGCATCCACTGAAAATCTTTGGATAGGAACACACTCTTTCTATCAAGGTACCAGCTTGTCTGGCAACTACGCTAACCTGTCTCACACTCAGATAAAATTTTTGAGCCATTCGTTCATAGGAAATCATTCTGGCATGTTTCTCTTACTTTGTATTGTGCACTTAGATGGTTTAACATAATGTGGAATATTATGTTTATTTTTATTAAATGTCATTTTATAAATACAAGTATGTCTTTCTAGCCAAGGGTCACTCTTTACTATTGTACACTAGGGAACATCACTTATATGAGTAGTTATCTATTTATAACTATAATTTTACAGCAAATGACAATAGAATCTTGAGGAAGGAACAGCTTCTTTCTAATTCACCCACCTAAAAGTGCCATTTGGACTACCAAAAAGAATGCTTCTGCTGTCAAAACTGGAGAAATATTAAATCTGAAATCCAGTATTTTAAATATTTCCCAAGATGTATTATGTATTCAACAGTACATAAACTGGAGACTTCCAGATGTATAAGCTGGATTTAAAAAAAGCAGAGGAACCAAAGATTCAATTGCCAACATGGGTTGGATCATGGAAACGCAAAGGAATTCCAAAAACACATCTACTTCTGCTTCCTTGACTATGCTAAAGCCTTTATGTAGATCACAAAAAACTGTGGAAAATTCTTAAAGAGATGGGAATACCAGACCACCTTACCTGTCTACAGAGAAACCTGTATGCAGGACAAAAAGCAACAGTTAGAACCGGACATGATTCAAAATCGCAAAAGGAGTACATTAAGGCTGTGTATTGTCACCCTGCTTATTTAATTTATATGCAGAGTACATCATGTGAAATGTTGGGCTGGATGACTCAGAAGCTGGGAGAAATATCAACAACCTCAGATGTGCAGATGATACCACTCAAATGGCAGAAAGCAAAAAGGAACTAAAGAGCCTCTTGATGAAGGTGAAAGAGAAGAGTAAAAAAGCTGGCTTAAAACTCAACATTCAGAAAACAAAGATCATGGCATCCAGTCCCATCACTTCACAGCAAATAGAAGAGGGGAAAACTGGAACCAGTGACAGATTTTATTTCCTTGGGCTTCAAAATCACTGCAAGCACTGACTGCAGTCATGAAACTAAAAGACGCTTGCTCCTTGAAAGGAAAGCTGTGACCAACCTAGACAGCATATTAAAAAACAGAGACATCATTCTGCTAACAAAAGTCCATATAGTCAAAGCTATGGTTTTTCCAGTGGTCATGGATGGATGTGAGAGTTGGACCATACAGAAGGCTGAGCACCAAAGAATTGATGCTTTCCAACTGTGCTGCTGGAGAAGACTTTTAAGAGTCCCTTGGACTGCAAGATCAAATCAGTCAATCCTAAAGGAAATCAACCCTGCATATTCATTGGAAGGACTGATGCTGAAGCTGAAGCTCCAATACTTTGGCTACCTGATTCAAAGAGCCAACTCATTGGAAAAGACTCTGATGCTGGAACAGATTGAGGGTGGGAGGAGAAGCAGGCAGTAAAGGATGAGATGGTTGAGTCAATGGACTTGAGTCTGAGCATACTCCGGGAAATAGTAAAGGACAGGGAAGCCTGGCACACTGCAGTTCATGGGATCGCAAAGAGCTGGACACAACTGAGCGACTGAACAACAAGAACCAGATGTATTATACTGTAAATCTCATAATAGTGCCTAATATATCATTATTGAAGTTGATGAAAAAAGTGTTCAGAATAGGGCAAAAAGAAAGACTTACACATATTTGTTGTTGCTGTTCAGTCGTGTTTCACTCTTTTGCTACCCCATGGTCTGTAGCCCACCAGGCTCCTCTGTCCATAGGGTTCCCCAGGCAAGAATACTGGAATGGGTTGCCATTTCTTCCTCCAGGGGATCTTCCCGACTCACTTACGACTCTTGCATTGGCAGGCAGATTGTTTACCACTGAGCTACCTGGGAAGCCCCTTATGCATACTATTGGAAAGCTATAGTTTTTCATGAATTTTTTTATGTACCATCTAGGGTAAGTCATTCAACCAGTTGTCAATCTCCTATTTAGTCCACTTTTCAAATTTTGTTCAAAAGTGTATCATTTTATTACAGGTATTATTGGGGAGCTTCATAAAATTAATATACATTTATTGGGGAATTTTTGTAAAATACATAAGAAAATAAAGAAGATAATTGAAATCACCCAGAGATAATTACTGAAAGGTATTTTTATTGTTGCTGTTCTTTGAAAATACTGATAATATCAATAAACCTCTGAATAATCTCACCAAAAAGAAGAAGAAAACATAAACACTATTAGGAATTAAGAAAGGAACAGGGATAAGTTTACCGGAGCTATTAAATTTATCATAGGAATAGAACAGAAATAAATTTTATTTCAATATATTCAAAACAAGTGGATAATTTCTTAGAAAAATAAACTCATCAAAAACTCAGTGAAAATAAAATTGAATATATCCATAACAATGTAAGAAATTGACACATTAGTTTAACATTTATTCCGGGGGAAAAAAGTTGGGGGGCTTCCCGGTGGCTCAGACAGTAAAGAATCCACCTGCAATGCCGGAGACTTAGGTACGATCTCTGGGTTGGGAAGATACCCTGGAGAAGGGCACAGCAACCCACTCCAGTTTTCTTGCTTGGAGAATCCCATGGACAGAGGGGCCTGATGGGCTATGGTTCATGGGGTCACAAAGAGTCAGACATGACCAAGTGACTAAGCACAGAACAGCACAGAAAAAAAAAAGGACCAGACCCAAACAGTTTCATGAAGCCTGCGAGAAAAAGGTAATCCTTGTCATACAAAAGTTCTTCTAGAAATCTGAGCAAAAGAAAAGCTGTCCAATTCATTTAAGGATTTTATAGGACTTCCCTAGTGGCTCAGTGGTAAAGAATCCGCCTGCCAGTACAAGAGACATGGGTTCAACCCCTGGGTTGGGAAGATCCCCTGGAGAAGGAAATGGCAACCCACTCCAGTATTCTTGCCTGGGAAATCCCATGGACAGAGGATCCTGGCGGGCCACAGTCCATGGGGTCACAAAGAGTTGAATATGACTGAGCAAAATAAATAAATAAGTAAATAAAATTTAAAAAATAAATTTTTTTTTTTATTTTTAAACAACAACAGTAGTCTAAACAAAAGAAGGTAATTTGAGAAAGGAAAATTGTAATGCAATTTCTCATGAACCTCATGCAAAAATTCTTAATAAATATTACTATTTCAGTAAAATTAAATAATTATAAATAACATGAAATAACATGATCGGATGGGATTTATTTGCTGATGAAAGGAAGCATTAGCATTAGAAAAATGTTCATGTAACTCACAGCACTAGGAGATAAAGGAGAAAGCACATATTGCTATCTCAATATATACATAATTTTGTAATATTCGACAGCCATTAATGATTTAGAAAAAATAACAAACTAGAAGTAGAAAAATCTTCTTAAAGTATATCTACATATTAATATATATATAGATACAGAAACTTCATGTAATATTGCATCTTAAAGTATTCCTTTTATATCCATGAAAATGATATACCTCTTCTAAAATGTACTGAGCTAGGTTTTGACCACTGGTTATTTTTTAATGATTATTGAGGTATAACTGGAATATAACATATGTTCTAGACATGCTACATAATAATTCGATGTTTATATATATTGCAAAATGATCACCACAGTGAGTCTAGTTAACATCTGTTGGCATACACAGTTAAAACTTTTTATCTTATGATAACTTTTAAGATGTTCTCTCTTAGCAACTTTGAAATATGCAATACAGTATTATTACTATTATCATGCTGTACATTATTTTATAGCTGGACATTTGTACCTTTTGACCCCATTCACCCGTTTTACCTTACCACTACCCCCTGTCTCTGGCAACCATCAATCTGTTCTCTGTATCTATGAGCTCAGTTATTTTTTCAATTCCTCATACCAGTGAGATCATACAGTATTTCTCTTCCTCTCTTATTTATTTCACTTAACAAAGGTCCTCAAGGGCTTCCTAGGTGGCGCTACTGATAAGGAATCTTTCTGCCAATGCAGGAGATGCAGGAAATGTGGGTTCCATCCCTGAGTCAGGAAGATCTCCTGGAGGAGGAAATGGCAACTCACTCCGATATCCTTACTGGGAAAATCTTATGGACAGAAGATCCTAGTGGGCTACAGTCCCTGGAGTGGCAAAGAGTCGGCCACAGCTTAGCAGCTAAACCACCACCAAGGCCCTCAGGTCCACCCATGTTGTCACAAATGGCAGTATTTCTTTATTTCTTAAATATATATTGGGTTGGCCAAAAAGTTCATTTGGGTTTTCTGGCGCCATGTTATGAACATCCTGTGAGACATATATATATATATAACATCTTCTTTATCCATCCATCCACTGAAGAACACTTAGGTTGCATCCATGTCTTGACTGTTGGGAATACAGCTGCAGTAAACCTGGGGCTGTTGGTCACTGGTTCTCTGATAATATTTTTCTGAAAATACCCAAATCCTGGCACGTCCAAAGCTCTTTTTCTTGAGTCTTCACATTGGAAGGATAACTTAACTAGACAGAAAATCACTGATTCCTGCTTTCTTGGCTTGATCTTTTCCCAATGCTGCGGGTGAGCCTGGCATCAACCTCCTTTTCTCTCCCTAACCTCATTTTATCTTTTTGCCCAGCTGCCAAAAGGATTCTTTTCAAAACTTTTTCAGAGGTATTTCTTTACATTGATCATTCTAAATGGCTTCTCACTGATAAAATGTTTACCTTTTTATTAAATAGGCTGAAGTATTTTATTTCAGAAAAGCTCTCTTGCATTATATTTTACAATGATTATTTTATTTCATTGCTTTGGCCTTTTTTTTTTCAGAATCACAGTGGTGCACGTGTGTATGGGTACTCAGTCACTGAGTTGTGTCCGACTCTCTGTGACCCCATGGACTGTAGCCCGTCAGGCTCCTCTGTCTATGGGATTCTCCAGGGAAGAATACTGGAGTGGGTTGCCATTTCCTTCTCCAGGGGATCTTCTTGACCCAGAGACTGAACCCACGTCTCTTGTCTCCTGCTTTGGAAGGTGAATTCCTAACCACTAACGCCAGCTGAGCCATGAAATTAAAAGACACTTACTCCTTGGAAGGAAAGTTATGACCAACCTAGATAGCATATTCAAAAGCAGAGACATTACTTTGTCAACAAAGGTTCGCCTAGTCAAGGCTATGGTCTTTCCTGTGGTCATGTATGGATGTGAGAGTTGGACTGTGAAGAAGGCTGAGTGCCGAAGAATTGATGCTTTTGAACTGTGGTGTTGGAGAAGACTCTTGAGAGTCCCTTGGACTGCAAGGAGATCCAACCAGTCCGTTCTAAAGGAGATCAGCCCTGGGTGTTTATTGGAAGGACTGATGCTAAAGCTGATTCTCCAGTACTTTGGCCACCTCATGCGAAGAGTTGGCTCATTGGAGAAGACTCTGATGCTGGGAGGGATTGGGGGCAGGAGGAGAAGGGGACGACAGAGGATGAGATGGCTGGATGGCATCACTGACTCAATGGATGTGAGTCTGAGTGACCTCCGGGAGTTGGTGATGGACAGGGAGGCCTGGCGTGCTGCGATTCATGGGGTCGCAAAGAGTCGGACACGACTGAGCGACTGATCTGATCTGAACGCCAGCTGGGAAGCCCGGCTATGCATACACTGGCTATATTGCCTTGTTTCTCTAATCTGTCTTTATCTTTTTATCCCTGTACCATTTCTTTGCTCTTTTTATTTAGTTTTTTATGTCCTTTTATTTACCTTCCTTTCCTTCAGTTAGGCAGTTCAGTTCCTATCTCACATCCCCTAGGTGTCTACCAGCAACCTCCGTTTTCTCGCTTTTTTGGCCCACAAGTTTATAATTCTGCTCTGTGGTCTTCCTTTACAGCTGTAATTGCTTCATGAATTACCGTCTTGATTTTGGGTTATGCTTTTAATCTTCCTTGTGGCAACATATTTTCCCAGTGCATTTTTATTATTTACAAGAAATTTGTGGCTGCTGTTTTCCATATCCCCTATAGGACCTGCACACATATTCCTTTTATGTTACTCTTATTTCAGCGAATTTTTTAAGAGACTCAGAAGAAGTCAAGCATTCATGAATCAAGGGCTTCCTTTGCTGTTGCTACAGTTATAAACTGCTTCTTTTTTAAAAAATGTGTTTTAGTGTGGTAAAAGTCACATAATATAAAACATACTATTTTAACCATATTTAACTGCACAATTCAGTGGCACCAAGTACATTCACGTTGTTATGCAACTCTCACCATCATCCATCTCCCGAATTTTTCACCTTCGTAAACTGAAACTCCGTCCCCACTGAACACTAATGCCCCATTCTCCCTCCCCCCACACCGGGCCCTGGCATCCATCAGTGTGCTTCCTGGCTCTATGAATTTGACTATTCTGTGAAAATATTAGTTGCTCAGTCGTGTCCAACTCTGCAACCTCATGAACTGTAGCCCACCAGACTCCTCTGTCCATAGGATTCTCCAGGCAAAAATACCAGAGTGGGTTACCATTTCCTTCTCCAGGGGATCTTCCCAACTCAGGAATTAAACCCGGGCCCCTGCACTGCAGGCAGATTCTTAACCATCTGAGCCACCAGGGAAGTCCTTTCATATGAGTGGAATCAAACAGTATTTGTCTGCACCTAACGTATGCTGAGCGACTGAACTGAACTGAACATATGCTGCTACGTTGCTTCAGTCGTGTCCGACTCTGTGGGACCCCATAGACAGCAGCCCACCAGGCTCCCCCGTCCCTGGGATTCTCCAGGCAAGAACACCGGAGTGGGTGGCCGTTTCCTTCTCCAATGCAGGAAAGTGAAAAGTGAAAATGAAATCACTCAGTCTTGTCCGACTCTTCGTGACCCCATGGACTGCAGCCTACCAGGCTCCTCTGCCCATGGGATTTTCCAGGCAAGAGTACTGGAGTGGGTTGTCATTGCCTTCTCCACACCTAATGTATATTGGGATGCATTTTTAAAGTTAATATTTATGTCCAACAAATGGACTGTACCTTCTTTTTTTCCCCTGTGCTATCCAGTAGCTTCTCATCAGTTGTCTTTTTTAACACTTAGCAGTGTAGATATGTCAATCCCAATCTCCCAATTTACCTCACCCTCTCCTTTCTCACCTTGGTGTCCATACATTCGTTTGCTTTGTCTGTGTCTCTGTATAATATGATGCATCTGTGGACTCACACAGCCTGTCTCAGACAAACCTCAGTTTGTTTCTCCTTCAGTCACTTCATGGATGACTTCACAGGTTGCCAGTCCCATTGGGGACAGAAACGATAGTCATTTTCAGAGAGAATTTTTCTGGCCTTTAGTGAGATCTGCCCATTCACCCTCCATCACCTATATTAGCTGCAGCCTTGCCACAGTGCATTACTCTTAAACCAAAGTCCTCACTTCAGGAGAGTGTGTATATGACAGAGCTTTCTGAGCTCCACTACGGCTGGGTCCCCTTCACACCTCGCAGTTACCTGCCACGTGACTATCCCTTCCCTCCCTGGCTCTCTGCCTGATGCCACCTTGGGAGTTTGTGGATGTTCTGCTGGTTTTGCTGAAAATGTGATTTGTAGGTATTTCCCTTCATTTCGTTGTGTTATTGTTTTTGTTGTTTGGAATGGATTCCAGGACTAGAAGTGAGAAAATTCAGTGGAAACCAGTCCTCTTAACATTTAAAAATATTTCCCTCCTTTTTTTTTTCCTTTTCCACTTTTGTAGCTGATTGTTTTCTGGGCTTTTCTTGTTGTTGTTATTTATTGTTTTTAAGTGGAGGATAATTGCTTTACAATGTTGTGTTAGTTTCTGCCGTAGAGCAAAGGTATAATGGATCCCCTCCCTCTCGAGCCTCTCTCCTACCAGCCCCCCATCCCACCCCTCTAAATCATCAGAGAGCACCAAGCTGAGCTCCCTTGCTACACAGCAGCTTCCCGCTACTTATCTATTTTATCCATGATGGTGTATGTGCATCAGTGCTATCACCCCAATTCCTCTTGCTTGTTTGTTTTTTAATAAAGATAATCTTGCATAAGGAAGCTCAGGGCATGTGTTTACCGATCAACCAAGTTAATCTTCAAAAATAAAACGGAGTTATCTTAGCCTACTGCTCCTTCATAAACCCAGGCTGCTGCTTTTCCTGCTCAAAGATATTCCTCTAATAGCCTGTTCTAGATGCTGCTGCCTTGGCAACTCAAGCCCATCGAGCTGTTGTCTTTTGGAAGATTCGGAAGACTTGTCCATCTTCTTCTTTCTCTAGGAATTCCCCGTAGCGAGTTTAAAACTAAGAGACAACCTAAGCAGATGTCTTTAAAGATGCCAAGAGTGTAGTAGCCCCAAGCAACTTCCAAACAAACCCTCTGCTCATAAGTAAAAGCCTATTCCAAGTTATCACTTTGCTCAGTACCCACAAAGGAGACTATGATACTGTGATAGCAGATTTACTTAAGAGATTTGGAGACACATACCCTAGGAAGCAGTGGGATTGGGTCTGAAGGAAGACTTAGGCAGTTAGACAATGAACCAGGGGAATCAGGCAAAGACAGAAAGAAGCAAAAGGGTCAAAAATAAATCTAGTCTGGTTAGGTTACCCAGATGGTACAAAATGAGTCTGGGAAGACACGTAGGACTCTTTTGTGTTTAAAATTTGAATCTTCACATCCTTGCTTGTGTCTGTAGGAGGGCAGGTGTAGGCAAAGATGGTATCCACTTTGCCTTCTGAAAACATCTCTTTAGAGCAAATGAAAAGATAAGTAAGGTTATCTTCATTTATCTTTTCAATGAGAAGAAAAGTTAAAGAAAGAGAACCAGTTAAAAACTAAGTATAACATCTCAGGTGAAAGAAAATACTGACTGGGACTAGGATGGTGACAGCGATATTGAGGGAGGTGAGTAGTTTCTCCATTTGACTTATGTCACTTAGTATAATAATCCCTAGGTCCATCCATGTTTAAAACTAAACTCACTTTTAATGGTGTTTTTTCATTCTTTTTAATGGCCGACTCTATGGACGTGAGTCTGAGTGAACTCCAGGAGTTGGTGATGGACAGGGAGGCCTGGCGTGCTGCGATTCATGGGGTCGCAAAGAGTCGGACACGACTGAGCGACTGGACTGAACTGAACTGTCCATTGTGTGGGTTGGCCAAAAAGTTCGTTCAGGTCTGTCTATACATCTTACAGATGATTTAAATGAACTTTTTGGCCAACGCTATATATATACATACACCACATCTTCTTTATCCATTCCTCTGTCAGACATTTAGGTTGCTTCCGTGTCCTGGCTATTGTAAATACTGCTGCAATGAACACTGCAGTCATATATCCTCTTGAATTATAGTTTTCTCTGGATATATGCTCAGGAGTGGGATTGCTGGATCATATGGTAACTATATTTTTAGTTTTGAAAATATAAATGTATGAGTCATCTGCATACAAGAGGTTTTCCTGGAATTCAGATTTCTCTTCATCGTGCTTCTTCTTCTAACCTTTCCAATTTGAAGATCCTTTTCTTTGATAGAGAAAATGGTAAAGTTTGAGAGTTTGATGTTCAGCCCTCCTCCTCCACCTCCTCTTCCTCCCCTCTGCTCCTTCTCCCCTTCCTCCTCCTTCATCATCATCTGCTCACATTACACCATCTGGACCAAGTCTTGGGATTGTCCTTATTCTTCTATTTGTTCCAATTCATATGCTTTTTAAAAGGGCTTTTTTTTTTTTTTTTTTTTTACTGTCCCTGGCTTTTTTATTCTTTTTATTATTTAATTCAAACTTCATTTCATTCTGGGCTTTAGCAGTCTTGATACAATTCTTGTGGATGCTCATCACTTATCTATATTCTCCCTTGATTGTGAGCCCATCTCTCATGCTAGAAACGAGTGCCTTTCATCTGAGCACTTCAAAACCCTCCTTGTTCAATTCTTTTGGTCTCTTTTAAAGGCTTTCTTCTTTTGTTCTCATCTTGATCTTGTGCTGTTATATCATCGGAATTAAGGTTTGCTAATCCTAGCTTCCTTCTTAAATCATCTGCCCTTTCTCATTATCTAATCAAAACAAGTCTCTCCCTTCCTCTTTTTCCCCTTCTCCCTCCTCTATCCCTCTCCTCTTCATCCTCTTGCTCTCACTGAGATTTGGGATTTTTTTAAAAAAATTAGCCATGATTAAATACCAGCACACATGGTTCTTTAGATAGGTCTATATCCCATGAGTCCTCATGGATTTTCCAAGTTTGAGGTTATCTTTATATTTTCCCCATCTTTTTTACATATAATAAATTCCATACAATAGAATGTTGTTTATTATATATAACAGAATTTATTATGTATAAAAAATTCTTATAATTACAGTTGTCATATTATAATTAATAATTGTATTCACTTATTTTGTTGTTGCTTAGTCACTAAGTTGTGTCCAACTCTTTGTGACCCCATGGATTGCAATGTGCCAGGCTCCCCTGTCCTTCACTATTGCCTGGAATTTGCCCAGATTCATGCCCATTGAGTTGGTGATGCTATCTAACCATCTTATCTTCTGCCACCCACATCTCCTCCTGCCTTCAATCTTTCCCAGCACCAAGGTCTTTTCCAATAAGTCAGTTCTTTGCAACAGGTGGCCAAAGAACTGGAACTTCAGCTTCAGCATCATTCAATTCTTTTGAATGATATTGGTTCCAATGAACAATCAGGACTGACTTCCTTAGGATGGACTGATTTGATCTCCTTTTATTCCAAGGGACTCTCAAGAGTCTTCTCCAACACCACAGTTCAAAAGCATCAATTCTTTGGCGCTCAGCTTTCTTTGGTCCAACTCTCACATCCATACATGATTACTGGAAAAACCTTAGCTTTGACTAGATGGACCTTTGTTGGCAAAGTAATGTCTCTGCTTTTTAATATGCTCTCTAGATTGGTCATAGCTTTTCTTCCAAGGAGCAAGCATCTTTTAATTTCATGGCTGCAGTCATCATTTGCAGTGATTTTGGAGCCCCAAAAAATAAAGTCTGACCCGGTTTCCATTGTTTCCCCATTTATTTGCCGTGAAGTGATGGGACCAGATGCCATGATCTTTGTTTTTGAATGTTGAATTTTAAGCCAGCTTTTCCACTCTCCTCTTTCACTTTCATCAAGAGGCTCTTTAGTTCCTTTTTGTTTTCTGCCATAAGGGTGGTGTCATCTGCATATCTGAGGTTATTGGTATTTCCCCGGCACTTTCTTCCAAGGGACTCTCAAGAGTCTTCTCCAGCACCACAATTTGAAAGCATCAATTCTTTGGCACTCAGCATATATGTTGAGATAGCATTTGCAAACCTAAATAGTTTGAGATAATATTTGCAAAAATAAAATATGCCTATTTAAAATATACAACTCAGTGGCTCTAGTATATTCACGGAGTTGTGTAAACATCACCACCACCTAAGAGAAGAACATTTTCAGCACTCCAGTAAGAGACCTGGTGCCCCTTTGTATCCCCTTGCTAGTACACTGTCCCCAAGCCCAGGGCAACCACTGAGCTATGCTCTGTCTATAAATTCTGCCTCTTCTGGAAATTTCTTATAAATGGGATCATATACTATGTGATTTTCTGTGACCGGCTTCTTTGAATCAGCAAACTGTTTCCAGGATTCATCCATGTTATAGCAGTGCCAATACTTGATATTTAATGCCAAATAACATTCCACTGTATGGCTCTATCACATTTTTATATCCATTCATCAACTGATGGATTAAAACTGTTTCCATTTTGAGGCTCTTGTCAGCAATGGTGCTGTGAACATCTGTGTACAACTTTCTGTGTGAACACGTGTTTTCATTTCTCTCAAGTAGACGCCTAAGAGCAGAATTGCTGAGTCATTCAGTAATTCTGCGTTTAACATTTTGAGGCAAACCTGTCATTATTGCTTTTTCTATACAATCTCTCGTTAGAAGCAGCCCTGCTCTCATTTATTCAGGAGAGGAGAACGGGGGCTTGATTTTGTGTGATGACGAAGTCAAGAAAGGTCTAAAAAGTCTTTGAGGCTGACATTGCTTTGCTCGGTAACGCTCTCCTTATCCATTGATCACCCAGGACTTGTCTCACTGTTGTGGTTACACGTTTTACTTGGTAAAGCTGGATTTTAATAGATGAGGCTGCTCAAGTTCTGTGAAGCAAAACACTTGAAAGCGGAAGCTGCAGCAGCTCCTTTGCCCAGCTAGAAATGGAACACTTTCACTAAATAAGGCTCTTCTAGGATGTTTTCTACAGAAGTCATTTTTTAGAAAATAAAAAGTATTTGCCCAAAGCTTTCTAAAAGATGTTTAATTCATTTGAAGAAAATTAACGAATTGTTACGGAATATGACTTTTCTCTAAAAGAGAATTTGATGTCCTGAGGACACATGTCTATTGCTGGTTTACTCCTGGACCCCTAATATCTCTGTCATTGTATCCAACACAATGTTGTGTGTATCTGTACACCTAGCTTCAAAATTGTGAAATGCATCTATATTTCCATCATGGGTCAGACAAGCAAGTTTTGTTTTGTTTTTAAAGAAAATTGCAGAGATCACTCCCCCACATAGATTTCTCCTTGACAAAAAATATATATCATCCACTGACATACTGCAAAGTGAATCAATAGCCCCAGATTACACCAAGCTAAAGATGGACAGCAAGGTAATTTTGTTGGGACAGTGAACAGGCAGGACATGATAACTGCAACTGCTCTGCCAAAGGGCACAGGCTTAAAAAAAAATCTCCCCTAAGTAATCACTTCAGTGTTCTTCTCTGGGTGATAAGATCTGATTTCATTAAGTATCTTCATATGAATGAAAATGCAAAGTTTTGAGTCTGGAGTTGTGAGCCATCCACTCCCCACCTCCCAAGTTCTGTGTTTACTGCCTTACTCACCCACTTTGCATCGGCAAATCACAGGGAGAAGCTAAATGTTCTCCGCTGCTTTAGACCTAATCAAAGCTGAGATGAATAATGAACTTGCTTTTCCATAAAGACATTCTGTTTGGCATTTCAGCTAATAAGGTAAGCTAAGGGCAATTCTGGGCTATGGAAAACAAGATAAATAGTCTCTGTGTTTGCTTCCTGTGCTAATCCATAATTTTTCTTTTAATGTGCTGGAGTTACTTTCATGTTTCACAATGTCTGTGAATTGGGGATGAACAGTTTAATACAGAGTACCCCTCAGCGTACCCTTTTCCTTTGATTGGGTTGCTTATGGTACTGGAGGGGCTGAGGGAGAAATCCAGCTTTTCAGTAAGAACAGCATCTGTATAATAATAGTGTTATCGTGTATAGTGCAAAGTGAATTTAGCTAAAGAGCCATGTAGGTAGATACAGCAAAGACAGATAAAATGATTGAAGCCCTGGTGACTGAATGTATTTAGTGTGATGTGTTGTAAATTAACATTGAATATGCTCTAAGGAAAGCAGAATACATACATCATGTTGGTTTATGAGTCATTTCATTTCTAAGTACATGTTATCCTAGAGAAGGTAGTAATTTTCAATTGCTAAAATTATTCCACAGCTCCGGTTTAGGAGGGTTTTATTTGGTGAGATTGTGTTTTTAAAACAGCAGCCTGCCAATAATGTACATTTTCCTTATTACTTTCTTGATTTACCGGAGCTGCAAGGATTTCTGTTCGTGTGGAAAATGTACTTGTTTGTCCCATGAAGTTCAGGGGATAAAAAAACATCAGATCCCTACGAGATTTTCATGGCTACCTTAGCTACTCTATCTTAAAAACTAAAAGTGATAAAACAGTTACTAGATTGGGTTTTCTTTTTTGTGATCTAGCTTCTCAGTGTTTAACACAAGGATTTTTATTTTAGGCAGATCGGAGCACAAATCCCTGAGACTAGCAAAAGCTTAGCAAGATGGGGAAGAAATTGCCATCTTTTCTTTTCTTTTAAGAATGACAAAAATGAAAAATGTGATTTCTGTTTTCTGGGCTCACTGCTGTGTCACCTGAAAATCAGAGTCTCTATTCTCTCAAAGTAGGTGACCTCAAAAGATATTTCAGAAGATCTATTCAAAACAGCCAAGTATGTGGGAAATTTTGGAGACATGGAAAGGAAATGGTTCTCTTCTTCCTACCTGACCTTCCCATTTTGTTTTTCTGCGTGGGAAACGAGCTGTGCCACCAGATATTTTTGTTTCATGGAAATCTTTAAACATTGCAATCAGGCTCTTATAGAAAAGGAAGAATTTCTCTTCTCCCCACCCTCTAAATTGTTCCCAGTACTTGTTTTTCCTAGAAGTGTAAATGGGTGCTAAGTACACACACAAGGACAAGCCACTACTAAAAACTGAGTTCCATTTACATGTCCCCCTTGTTCCACCTACAAATTTTAGGCATTTCTCTGGAAAAAAAACTCTACTTTAGTAAACCTATGAGAAGTAGGAGTGTAGCATTTGCGTCTATCACAGCTCATTTTTAAGAACATATGTTACCTAGTCATACTTCAAGGTTTTAAAATATGTTCCATTTCACAGCTCTTCTGTGCGTGCGGGACACTGTTGGAAGCTCAAATATGGCGGGCTGTTTGGGGTTTAGGAGGTGTTCATTTTCTTTCCCTCTTTCCCCAATTTCTCTCTCATACCTTATCACTCCAGACATCCTTGACTATCCCCTACATTTTTATTGCTTCTTTATTTCTGGTATTTCCCCCCTGCTATTTCCCTTCTCCCCAGCATCACTGGCCCAGAGCCTATGGGTTGCATTGTATCCTTTGGAAAGTTGGAAGAAACAAACTAGAAAACAAACTTTGATAATTTCAAAGTTGCTGTCTATTTTCTGTCATTTGTACAGTAAGAAAACTTTGATACCAGAGTGACTTTTTATCCACTACTACTACCTAAAACCAACCTGATGATTTCAAATGCAAGGTGTTTGGCCAGCATCCTCTTCATGATTCTTTTTGTCTACAATGGTTACCACTCACCCTTCAATGTGAGATGCAAAGTTCCTAGTCCTTTCAGGCACTCTGAGTGATGCCAGATGAAGGCGGGTGTTACCTACGGACTCACACATTAACCCCTTGGGTTAGTTAATTAATGGAGAAGATCTAGAGAAAGCAGCAACTGTGCCTTCGCTCCCCACCCTCCACCCCCCAACACATACACAGCACAGACCACAGCGCAGCCGTCCACTGAGGACAGCGGTAACTGAGGCAGCAGCACAGTCACAGATGGCCCACCATCCTAACACGTTCCTGGAACATGGCAAGGAGGCTTGAGCAGAAGGCGGCAGACAGATTTGTTCCCAAATACACGTGAAGCCCATTCTTGGGGACAATCAGAATTAAGTGGAGGAGGAACAAAGATGAGAGAGGACTGGAATATCGCTAGACTTGGTTAATATCACTCACATGATGCACACAGGCTGGCGGACTGTCTGCATTACAAAAGTAAGGTGTGTGCCTGCATGCATGCTCAGTCATGTTCAACTCTTTGTGATCCTGTGGAATGTAGCCCACCAGGCTTCTCTGTCCATGGTATTCTCCAGGCAAGAATACTGGAATGGGTGGCCATTTCCTGCTCCAGGGATGTTCCCAACCCAGGGATCGAACCTGCGTCTCCTGCAATGATAGGCAGATTCTTTACCACTGAGCCACCTGGGAAGAAGGTCAATGGTAAGCTCAAAAGAGCATCTCTCAAACTGGGCATGCTATCTTCCCCACCAGCCTCCTTAACCTGCGTTTCCTACTCTTATAAATAGGACTACTGTCTACCTCTTTTTACCAACCCAGAAACAGAGGGGAAAACCTTCACTTTCCCTTCTACCTCCCCATATCATTTAAGGTAGACTCCTAAGAGTTAGTCAGATGGATGACTGAAGCGGTGGGAAGCTCACCAAGTCTTATAGATTCTATTTCTATTCGCTTCTCTTCCCTTCATCAGCTGCTACCCCATTGAATCGCCATAGTTTCTCTCCTAGATTAGTATAAATAACTCCTACGTGGTCTTCCAGCCTCTAGGTTTCCTTTAATCCAATTCATTCTATGTACTAGAGTCCAAATGACATCTCTAAAATACAAATAGGATCAGCAATTACATCTTCTACTTACTAAATCCTTCAATGTTTCCGCCATACTCCCAATGGTAGAGTCCAGACTTCTTACCATGACTTACAGGGTGTGACATAATGGGGGACCTTTTTCCTCCACAGCCTAACTTCTCAACACTCCCTATGTCCACTCTGCATTTCAGCCACACTGACACTTTCACCTGGGTTCCACTCTCTCCTTGTCAGGGCCTTTTCATGAGCTTCTTCCTCTTTTGTCTCTTGTATCCACTCATCCCAAACTCCTCTCTTCTCTACTTACCCTTTTTCAACCTTTTAGTCTTGGCTGAGATGTCTCTTCCTCCAAGAAGTCCTCTTTGACTGGCCATAGTTGAGTCCAATATCTCTCCATAATTCTCACCTATCTGTTATTTCCTTTTCATGTCTTAGAGTTGACTATTCCACTAGCTGACAATTCCATGATGATAGATATCTGGTCTCTTATTCACAGTCGTGGCCACAAACAGGCCCAAAGGAAATTCTGTCCGAATGCATGAATGGAAACTTGGCCTCCTGAATGACTTCATTACCTTTTGTTCTGATGAGGTTACAGAAACTGAAAGCAACGATTCTTTGTTACTCATTCCTGCAAAGTATTCTGCCAATGCCTTTCATATGCATTCTTTAATCTTTATGTTCTTATTCCCATTTTGTAAATGGTAGAACTGAGGCTCAAGTTGCCCTGAGTAACACTGATATTAATGAATGGTACCTGCCCCCCTCCCCCGCCCCGTCTGTTTGATTTCTGGAGCCAGCTCTTTCTATCCACCACGTGGCCCCTTGCTGCCTTACAGTAGGAAAAAAAATATTTAATCTTAAAAATGAATAACTACCTGGAAAAGGAAATGGCAGACCATTCCAATATTCTTGCCCAGAAAATCCCATGGACAGAGGAGCCTGGTGGACTACAGTCCATAGGGTTGAAAAAGAATCAGACACAGCTGAGCAACTAAACCACAACAACAAGAGAAGATATTAGCACTTAAGTAAGGATTCAGAGAATATATCACTCACAGAGCCTATTTGAAGAAAATCCTCAAAAAAGTTGCCCATCAAATAGGTTAATCATAACAATAGGGAAAGATAAAGAATAAACAGTGATAAGCAAAAAACCACACAGCTGTAATTAAGCTGTAATGGATGACGATAACGTGACTGGGAATTTGTGACTTAATAGGTAGATTCTTGAAATAAAGAAGTCAAGTTTTCAGAGAAAATCTAATAAATGTCCAGAAACAGAAAATGAATGGCGGATGGTAGAAAAACCCTTCCTTTTTCACTGCCTGCCTGTTCATTTGCGTCCTCACCTCCCCTGGTCCATCCCGGGTGTATTTTTCCATCATTGTTAACCTGAAATTACCGTCCTTTGTGCTGTATTCTTTCTTCTCCAGCCTTAGAGCTGGCTGGAGTTTTCTGCCTTTCTTGTTCTCTCCATGGTGAGTCACTGGGTCTCACATTTCTGCTCCATTTCCATTGTCCTTTTCAACACAAATTTTTCTGCTGGTCCTGCTCTGTGATTATTCTTTCCACAGCACTTTTGCCTGAGCCCAGTTAGATCTCAACGTTCATCAGTCAGGGCTTGACGTAAGACTACTTAGGGGGCTTCCACTGGCCTTTCAAGGGGCAGCAAATTGCTGCTTTTACCACCCACCCACTTCATCAGCGCTGCTCCCTGCGGGAGAAGCCGCTAAAAGTACAACTAGAGAAGGGGCGTATACAACTTCTGGGCAATGATCCATTCTGTGTCTGCCGTGATTGTCTTCAGGGTCCTGGGAATCCAAACCACCATGCAGACGCACCCAGTCCCAAAAGTTAAGGGACAATAATACAATGTCGTGTGAGGGGCAGAGGCTTTCAAGGCTGGTGGAGCTCAGTTTGAAGGCTCTTTCTACTATTTCTTTATCTATGTGGACTTGAGATGTCATTTGACCTCTCTGTGCTTCAGTTTCCTCCTCTGTTAAATAGATAATAATGGTGCCCAGCTCACAAACTGTGTTCCTGGCACAGAGTAAGTCCTCTTCCATGTTGGTCGTGCTGGTGGTTAGGGCAGGGTGGAGGGTGGGTATGGAAAGATGGCCCCGAATATGGTCCACCCTCACCCTAGAAAATTGTGAATGTGACTGTTGATGGCAAATGTGACTTCATAGGTGCGACTATGCTGAGGATCTTGGGATGGGAAGATTATCCTGGAATAATGGATAATAATGAATAATAATAATGAGAGGACTCCATTCCCCTCAAGGGTACTATAAAGGTCCTTGTAAGAGGGAAACAGACAGAGACTTGACCACAGAGGAAGGCCACGTGACCACTGAAACAGAGATTTGAAGATGCTGGGCTGTTGGTTTTGAAGCGGAGGGAAGGTGGGTGAGACAAGGACATGCACCCTCCCCCTAGGACATCCAGAGGGAGCTCAGGGCTACTGATAGCTTGATTTTAGCCAAGTAAATCAGTGTAGACTTCTGACCTCCGGAAGTGTCAGAGAAGAAATGTGAGCTGTTTGAAGCCACTGAGTGTGTGTCATTTGATACAGCAGCCACAGGAAACTAATACAGTGGTGATATTTCAGGAAATGAAAGATGACTCCAATAAAGAAAAGGGGTATTACAGAGGCTGCTGCATGGTGAGGGAGGTGGGGAGACCCTCTGAGTATTAGCTGTGTGCCTGAAATGTGGCCAGAGATGGTGCAGAGCCTGTGTTAAAGGAGGGCCAGAAGAAGAAGGTAGAAGGGTGTCGCCTGGGTGGGGATTTTAGGCATAACCAGAAGAGAGGTCTTGTGGAGATGGAGGTGGTGAGTGATGGTTGAGGGTGGGACATGGTGGGCAGGGAGGGTGCTGAGCAGAGGGTAGAATGCCATGCTCAGCAAGGAGTGTTTGGTTCAGAAGAAAGGATGGATGGTTTGGGGGGAGTTCCCTGAGAAGGGGGAAGAAATGTGGACTTGGAAAAGATCCACAGAAACAAAAGGACCCATTTTCTGTTGTTCTCAGTATCCTATTACTGATACTAAAACGCAGTCCAAAAAAAGGCACTTTGAAAAAGACCTGCTGCACTTTAAACCAAGTCGAGACTAGTAGCAGGAGATTGGGTGCCTTCAGTTTAATCTCTAGAGGGGCCCCACCCAGAGAGGCTCAGTCTGCAGTGAAGTTCTGAACTCCGTGTATTGTCCGGAATCTGGTGCTTCCGGTAGAACATACTACCTTTCCTCAAGGCCATGCCTCCACTTACGATGTTTCCTCTCCCGTCACATCCTCTTCTCCCCGCGCCCACCTGGCAGTCTGGACCACCATCCAAGTGTCAGGTCAAGGATTACCTCCTTGGAGCAGCTTCTGTGGTCATTGCACTCTCTAGTGTGTATTTTCCAGCATTGCCTCCACTTCATTGCAACCACACTTGAGTGCTTCTTGCTTCCCTCCCCCGACTAATTCCACCTTTCTCTCCAATAAAGATTGAGATCCCTGGGGGCAAATAAGTCTATTAATACTTGCATCTTCTGCTCCCATAGTGCCTGGCATATAGGAAGCCCTCAATAAATGTGAATGGTTGCTAATAGGGTAGATCTTAAACATTTTCAGTGCAAAAAAAAAAAAAAGATGTTATTTAAGTGATGTGATAAGCTTTCACCATACTGAAAGCTATGCTGGTCACCATTTTACAGTATGTAAGTGCATAAAATCAATAGGTTATACCCCTTAAATTACCACAATGTGATATATCAGTTTTAGCTCAGTAAAGCTGGAACCAGCATACACACAAAAAAGTATATGAGGGGGCTTTAAGAACAAAAAAAAAAATGTAAATGGATGGATGGATGGATTTATTAATTGTATCCAGTGGGCAGTTATCATAGAGTAATGAAAATCATAAAGTTCATGAATTCTAGAATCAGCATCTAGAGAAAGTAAGGTTTTCTACCCTATTCTTTCAAAAGCAAGAAATTATAAGAAGAAATAACACCAGAACTGTATGAAACAGGTATTAATTAATTCCCTTGCTGTCTGTTGTATGGGTCAAACAACTCAAAATCTGAGCTAGAATTCAGAACAAATTTTCCCGACTTCCAGATCCAATTTGCCTTTCTCCTACAACAATGATTTTTTTAAACTGCAGTAGGCTGTCCAAAGAGAACAACAAAATACCATGTTGAATGTATACTGATTTATTTTCAAGTATAATAAAAACCACAAGTGGGTTTTTACGTATTTACTATGTTTCAGATTTGAGGAAAAATTGTTTAAAATTGACAGTTTTTTTAAAAACATAAATGTGTTCAATGCATGATTTTAATACTATTGTTTATTATTGCTGCTACTATCTTTTTTAATAAAAATGAATAGTAAGAGCAGTAGTCAAAATGTCATGTTCATATTTTGAGTAAAATGAACATACATGAATAGACTCACAGATACAGAAAAAAAACTTGTGGTTCCCAAAGGGAAGAGAGAAGGAGGAAGGGATAAATTAGAGGTAAAGCATTAACAGATACAAACTAATATATGTAAAATAGATAAACAAGGATATGCTGTATAGAAGAGGGAATTATACCCATTGTCTTATAATAACTGAAAATGGAGTGTAATCTTCAAAATGCTCTACACCTGAAACTAACACAATATTGTGACTCAACTATGTCGTTGTTGTTTAGTCGCTAAGTCATGTCAGACTCTTTTGCAACCTCCATGGACTATAACCTGTTAGGCTCCTCTGTCCCTGGGATTTCGCAGGCAAGAACAATGGAGTGAGTTGCCATTTCCTTCTCTGGGCAGGCAATCTTCCAGACCCAGGGATCAAACCCTGCATTAGCAGGCGAATTCTTTACCACTGAACCACCAGGGAAGCCAACTCAACTGTACTTCAATTGTATCAATTATATTCAGTTATCTTATAGGAATTAAATACATTACCAATAAATTATCAAGTGATTAAATATCTACAGCATCTACCCACAGCAAGCAATTCAAAAGGCCCAATTAGTATGTCCAAGTTTAAATTAGAAACTACTTTATCCTCATTCTTCATCTTTTGGAAGGATTTTGTCCTCTTAGAGCTTATTAACTATGTAAACTTTAAATCACGTAGTTAATAAGCTCTAATTAAGAGTTTACTCACTAGTGTGAACAGGAAAGGTGCTTCCCAGGTGGCGCTAAAGAATGTACCTGCCAATGTAGGAGACACAAGAGACACAGGCTCAGTTCCCTGGGTCAGGAAGATCCCCTGGAGGAGGGCATGGCAACCCACTCCAGTATTCTTGCCTGGAGAATCCCAGGGACAGAGGAGCCAGCTAGGCTACAGTCCATGGGGTCGCACAGAGTCAGACAGGACGGAGCATGCATACATGCATGTGAGTAGGAAGATCCTGCAGTTGCTACCAGATTGGGTGATGGTGCGGAGAAGTAAAATTCTGTCCTTCCCTCATACATCAAACATGTAAAATGTGAACACTTCTGTACAAGGCAGTTGTAGGCAATTGTATCGTAAGCGATATAAGCATGTGTACCAACCATGCCCAGCTCTGTGCTTTACAACTGCCGAGAATTTCTAGTCTTTTTTGTTTATAAACCACACAACGGACTGATTCTTAACATCTCAAAGACCCAGCATGATTAAAACTGATGAACTGCTTTAAAACAATTGGCTTGAAAAAAGAACAACTAACATTTTAATATTTCTTCAAGTTAATATTAAAGTTATTGACTTAAATTAACTTCAAGTTAATATTGAAGTTAATTTTAATATTTCTGAAATATTTCTTCAATGACTTCAAGTAAACCAGTAATATTTTTACTCTCTCGTGTTACTCTGTAATCAAATCCTGTGTTTATGGTAGGAAAAATAATTTTGTTGAACTAAAATGGAAAACTCAGTTGTTTTACCCACTTGCTGAAACTTTATCACAAACAGTTGGCTATTATTCTAATACGGTTCCTGCATTCTCTCTCTCCTCTCTATGGTTTTAACTCAATGGCTCCATCCCAATCTATATTATTTTTAAGTTACTAAGAAATTAGATGTCATCAACTAGTAATGTACTGGTCTTTTTTTAAAATTGTCTCTTCTAAACTACCAAGTAATCTAGAGAGAGGAAGAAATATTATTTGCACATGACTTTTATCAGATCAGATCAGATCAGATCAGTCACTCAGTCGTGTCCGACTCTTTGTGACCCCATGAATCACAGCACGCCAGGCCTCCCTGTCCATCACCAACTCCCAGAGTTCACTCAGACTCACGTCCATCGGGTCAGTGATGCCATCCAGCCATCTCATCCTCTGTCGTCCCCTTCTCCTTCTGCCCCCAATCTCTCCCAGCATCAGAGTCTTTTCCAATGAGTCAGCTTTTCACATGAGGTGGCCAGAGTACTGGAGTTTCAGCTTTAGCATCATTCCTTCCAAAGTAATCCCAGGGCTGATCTCCTTCAGAATGGACTGGTTGGATCTCCTTGCAGTCCAAGGGACTCTCAAGAGTCTTCTCCAACACCACAGTTCAAAAGCATCGATTCTTCAGCATTCAGCTTTTTTTATAATCCAACTCTCACATCCATACATGACCACAGGAAAAACCATAGCCTTGACTAGACGGACCTTTTTTGGCAAAGTAATGTCTCTGCTTTTGAATATGCTACCTAGGTTGGTCAGAACTTTCCTTCCAAGGAGTAAGCGTCTTTTAATTTCATGGTTGCAGTCACCATCTGCAGTGATTTTGGAGCCCAGAAAAATAAAGTCTGACACTGTTTCCACTGTTTCCCCATCTATTTCCCATGAAGTGATGGGACCGGATGCCATGATCTTTGCTTTCTGAATGTTGAGCTTTAAGCGAACTTTCTCACTCTCCACTTTCACTTTGATCAAGAGGCTTTTGAGTTCCTCTTCACTTTCTGCCATAAGGGTGGTGTCATCTGCATATCTGAGGTTATTGATATTTCTCCCAGCAATCTTGATTCCAGCTTGTGTTTCTTCCAGTCCAGCGTTTCTCATGATATACTCTGCGTATAAGTTAAATAAACAGGGTGACAACATACAGCCTTGAGGTACTCCTTTTCCTATTTGGAACCAGTCTGTTGTTCCATGTCCAGTTCTAACTGTTGCTCCATGACTTTTATAAGCTGGGATATTTTGCTTTCTCAAAACAGAATTCTAAATCAAGTCTAAGATTTTGTAAAAATTTGATATTTTTGAAAGTTTTGTTTATGAAGAGGATGAAAGTGAAAGTGTTAGTCACTCAGTCATTTCCGACTCTTTGAGACTCCATTCCATGGAATTCTCCAGGCACGAATACTGTAGTGGGTTGCCATTCCCTTCTCTAGGGGATCTTCTCAACCCAGGGATAGAACCTGGGTCTTCTGCATTGCAGGCAGATTCTTTACCATTTGAGCTAACAGGGAAGCCCTGTTGTATAAAATATAATATTAATAGTATTCATTGCTTGGCCAAATTAATGTATTCACACAGAGTCAAAAATCACATACAAATCGAGTTGAAGGGACCATAAGAGGAAATAGACTTAAATATCATCTAAGTGCTTCATTTCTATAGAAAAGAAATAAACACTCTAAGTTACTGAGAAGGGAGAGCTTATTCATTATAGCAGAGGTTTAAACATAAAAGAGAAAGGAGAAAGACAATAACATATGTTTGGATTTCGAAATCCTATTATATCATAACACGCCAAATTGGGAAGATGGAAAACACATCTTGAAAACCTAGTCCACACACACATGCCTCTCCCTTCAAAACTCCCAGTGCTGTTTTATTAACACACTTTCTCACATGGAGCAGTTGGATCTAATGAGAGGCTAAATCTTGCCTTTGTGTTCGAAATTGACTCATTTTTCCCCTCATTCTGAGTTCGCCTGTAGCCAGCCTCAGGACCATGAGAGCCTGAGAGCCTGCTTGGTTGTTCATCATTAGTATTTATCACTTTTACCAAATGCCACAAGGTGCTCAGAACCATACCTTGCTATTCAGAATAAAACACAAAATCCCTGTACTTGGTGGGGAGGGTGACTCAGACCATTAAAATCATTCACAGAACCTATGAAAAGGAAACTGCAGGAGTGATGAAACAGGGCATCTGGCAGGCTGGCTCTGAGAGGTGGATTCCTAGGGGCCAGGGATGAATGGGTGGCTGAGAACTCTCACTCCTTCTTAACCTGACCACCCACTGTGGTGGCTCAGGCGGCAGGCTACCCGCCAGATATTCAAGTCACATAGCAGGAGGCGGGTGGAAATGATCTTCCTCCCCAGCAGGCAGATACTATTCACAGCACTCAGGGTCAGGGGATGCTTGACAAAGGAAGAAAGAGAATCTAATCCCATTACCCGTGTGAGAATTCAGAGCAAACTTCCATAAAAACCAGGATAAGAATGTGGCCTGGTGATGTCATACACTCCCACCTTCACACGGACCTGGTTTCCTCTTTCACATTACCCAACAGATGCAGTTTCCCAAAGTACATTTTTTAGATAAATAAGGCTGATAGGGTTCTAACATAAGTATATTTTTCTGGGTAGGAAAAGGATGAATTTGGTTTCATTTCCTCCCGGTATCCTAATCCTTCGCTACATCAGCAATGCTACCAAGATTGGAACACTGATTTTAATGTTTCATACTTTAATTGACTAGAGTTCTCCTGTGTATCTACTTGGTTTGAAATTTGGGTGACAGTATATTTTCAGCTCAGCCTATTTTAATGCTTATCCTAGACTCCGTGGAATCATATGACAGCGGGTTTAAGGTAACATCAACCACTTCTTATGGTTGGCAGGTTGGTATAGACAATTATTAAATTGGTCTATAAGATCAAGTGAAATGCACTCAAAATCATCTTTATGTTCATTTTTGTAACCACAGTGCCTGTCACATGGCAGGCACTCAATAACTAGCTGATAAAAAGAATGATGGGAGAGCACATAATTAGAAGGATGAAAAAAAGAAATCTCCATATGCAATCAGAAAAAACTCTTTCTAGCCATATTTAAGGTTTCCATTGAATTAATTTCAGTCACTAAAATGTAAAATCCAGGTGAGATGCCCTTATATATCCAATGATTGTTACTTGTTCCAAAAGTATATGTGTGAGAAAGAAGAATAAGTTACAGGAAGTCCTCGTAACAAAAAAAAAAAATGTGCCTTTCTTATGTAATGGAAATGGTAAAAGTGGCATTAGAGTTCTGCTTCTTTCTCCAAAGGATATTTTTTAAAAGCACCCACAAATGTCATCCCATCTATTTTTAAGCAAAGTGCTGCTGGATAAACAGCTGATTCGTCTAAATTCAATGGGGAAATTCAACTTTAAGCTGTTTTATCTCATTGAAAATAAGTGGTACTGACTGATACAGAACATACGGGTCTTCGCATATGATTATGTGTGCATTTTCTTAACTTTAAATATAAAATTCTAACCCAAGCTGAAAAAATAGGAAAGCAAAATGTCTTTAATAATAGTTCTTAAAAGATTCTAATTTATGATTCTCCTACTCAGCTTTCATCAATTTCCAGTTAAATTGTGCTCCTTAGATTATCTTTGCCAGTGATGGAATAGAACCTACAGATTGAGATCATGTAAAGATGACAGAAATTCTAAAAAAACAAACTTGTATGCTTATAAATTTGTGGTCTTTCCAGATTTTTTTTTTTTTTTAAAGAAAAGTGGGTTTGGAGGTTTTCCCACAGAATTCATATTTTAATAAGACTAATACAGGTTAATGCTGGAAAAATACAAACAGTGCAAAATGGTACAGAGTTAAAAGTCAGCCCCTGTTTCCCACCACCGCTTCCTAAAGATGACTGCCACTGCTGTTGTTTTAACATTTTCCTTCTCATATTTCTCACAGATATTCAAAAATATATGCATATATGTGTGTATATACTATAAATACTATTCATGTGGCCATTCTACTTTATAAAATATACAGTTGACCCTTGGACAATGTGGGGGTTGGGGCACCAACCCTCCACGAAGAAGAAAATTTGCATATAATTTATAGTCAGCTCTCCCTCTGGGTGGTCCCTCCATGTCTGAAGTTCCAGATCTTTGGACTCAACTGGCTTCCCTGGTGGCTTAGTGGTAAAGAATCCGCCTGCCAATGCAGGAGATGTGGGTTCAGTCCCTGGGTCAGGAAGATCCCCTGGAGAAGGAAATGGCAACCCACTCCAGTATTCTTGCCTAGGAAATCCCATGGATAGAGGAGCCTGGCAAGCTCTAGTCCGTGGGGTTGCAAAAGAGTGGGACATGACTTAGCAACTAAACAACAAATCACAATCATGTAGTTCTCTAACATTTACTATTGAAAAAAATCCACATATAAGTGGATCCATGCAGTTCAAACCCACGTTGCTCAAAGGTGCAACCGTGTGGGTCTTCTCTCTGTTAGTACAGAGATCCACCCTGTTTTTTTGTTAGGAGCTATGAGATGCTTCGGGCTTCCCTGGTGGCGCAAAGGTTAAAGCGTCTGCCTGGAATGCGGGAGACCCAGGTTCGATCCCTGGGTCGGGAAGATCCCCTGGAAAAGGAAATGGCAACCCACTCCACTACTCTTTCCTGGAGAATCCCATGGAGGGAGGAACCTGGTAGGCTACAGTCCATGGGGTCGCAAAGAGTCGGACACGACTGAGCGAATTCACTTCACTTTACTTCATGAGATGCTTCATTACATAGGAGTGTTCATTCATTTAGCAAACGTTTAATGCTCATATACCATATGCTGGGCACACTTCCAAACATTGAAAATACAGAATTGGACAAAACAAAATCCCTGCCTTCAAGATCAAATTCTACATATTGAGGAGCTAGCATATTTACATGCATAGATTAATTCCTTAATCTGTCTCTAGAATATACAAACAGCTCATTATCAAAAACACTAACAACCCAACTGAAAAGTGGGCAGAAGGTCTAAATAGACTTTTCTCCAAAGAAGACATACAGAAGGGCAGAAAGCACATGAAAAGATGCTCCACGTCACTAATTATTAGAGAAATGCAAATTAAAACTACAATGAGGTTACCATCTCACACCTGTCAGAATGGCCATCCACAAAAAAGTCTACAAACAATAAATGATAGGGTGTGGAGAAAAGGGCATCATATTGTTAGTGGGAATGTAAATGGGTATACCACTATGGAGAACAGTATGGAGGTTCCTTAAAAAACTAAAAATAGAACTACCATATGACCCAGTAATCCCACTCCTGGACATATATCCAGAGAAAGCCATAATTCTAAAAGATACATGTACCCCAATGTTCATGACAGTGCTATTTACAATAGCTAAGACACAGAAGCAACCTAAATGTCCATCAACGGAGGAATGGATAAATAAGATGTGGTACACACATACAATGGCATGTTACTCAGCCATTTAAAAAAAATGAAATAATGCCATTTGCAGTAACCTGAATGGACCTAGAGATTGTCATATTAAGTGAAGTAAGTCACACAGAGAAAGACAAGTACCATATGATATCATTTATACATAGAATCTAAAAAAATGATCCAAATGAACTTATTACAAAACAGAAACAGACTCACAGACTTCGAAAATAAACTTATGAGTACCAAAAGGGAAAGGAGAAAAGAGAAAAATTAGGAGTTTTGGATTAACATAAACACACTTATCATATATAAAAGAGATAATCAACAAAGACCTACTATAGCAGCACAGGGAACTCTACTCAGTATTAACCAAATGGGAAATGAATCTGAAAAAGAATGGACATATGTGTATGTATAACACAATCACTTTGTATACCTGAAACTAACACAACATTGTAAATCAACTATCCTCCAATAAAAAATTAAATTAAAATACGTGGAAAGAAACATCATTCATTATCACACTTTTAACTTTTTACAAATGCTGCCGTAATGAACTGCCCATTAATCTTTAAACTAATTCATCACTTGAAGATATTGCAGATATTATTTTTATACATTCAGCCTTTCAGTCAGTGCTTTCTTTATGTCATCAACCAAGAAATGGGCTGTCAATTTTTCATTGTTAATTAATATAATACAATTATAGAATTTTTCCAGATCCTATCTTTTATAAATCTACATCCTCAACCTTGGGCTCAGTCACTAAGTCATATGTGACCCCATGTGACTCCGTGGACTGTAGCCCGCCAGGCTCCTCTGTCCAAAAGATTTCCCAGGCAAGAATACTGGAGTGGGTTGCCATTTCCTTCTTCACCAAGTACCTTGAAAGATATTAAAATTTTATCTGAATTGAATCTTCCTGGATTAGCCTAGGTTAATGCTTCAGACGGGAAGCAGGTTAGAGGCCCTAGTTTCTCTCTACTATGATTGAGTATACATGCTAGAAAGTTCTGATTTAAACATTTCATGATACCCAAATGCCTCCCAGACACAATTTTTATGTCTCCTTTTTGTTTCCATAACACAAGAACAAAAGAAGGATGTTTTGTAGATAAAAACAAAAAAATGTATTTCTCTATAGAAAATTCAAGAAAAGTATACCTCCTGAAAAACTGAGCAGAAAAATCAATTGTTACTTATGTAATTCTTGTTCGAAAAGCCATCCTTAAACACCCGATAGGGAAAACTACTTCTGGGTTTCTATTGCCTCTGTGCCCTGTATTATGTATTACAACTGAAGTCAGGTCAAAATTTATATCTAGAAGCACTTTGAACCAAAGAAGAAAAGAAATATTCCCTTTTCTGCCTCTTCCTACCCCACAAGGTCCTACCAAGCCCCCCCAAATATTCTCTTGTTTGAGACTTCTTCCAGTGATATTGGAACATTTGACTAGTTTGGCTAGAAACTAGGAAGCCACTTAATTTTCTTTCTTATTTAAGAACTATGTCCTCTTAAAAAAAAAAAAAATATCTGTGGACATCTTCACACAAAAGAGTTTATTTTGTTTTGTTTTCTGGAAGTTTTCCAAGTCTGTCTCAGGGGGAGAAATAAAATAATTACTTTTTGCCAAATGGAATATCTTAAGTGGAGCTTAATTTAACACTTTTCTATTAATTGAAAATTTTTCCTCTGCACAAACAATTGCAAACTTGAGTGGGAGGTAAAGTGCCCACTCATACAGCAGCAATGAGGTGTACATGAATTACAGAGAGCCAGCGTTGTTACTAGGAGGAAGCTTGACTATCTGAAGAACCCAAATCAGGTCAGTTTGACTCATTATCAAAAAGGTAAAGATAGGGAATAAACCACCCCCCCCCCCAAAAAAGTCTTTCTCAAATGAAACATATCTTCATTTTTACTGTCTATAGGAGTTCACAACTTCTGTATTGGAAAAACACCATCGTTGAATACGAAATGTGGGTCTGTGTCCACATATGCACATGAGACAATTCTAAAGACTGAATTCCAGTCAATATTTAGGGATAAAAGGAATCATGGGATGTACCATTAGCAAAGACTTTTCTACAAAGATAAATCATTCATTATCTTGAGTAAGATTCTTACTCATGACAGTTTTTATCATAAAAGGTTGCCGTGGTCTAGGTTCATGATTCAGTGCATGACACGTGACATGTATCTATTGTTATAAGCCAATGCCACTTTTACGTCTCTATTTGCTGTGTTTTGTTTGCATAGATTCCTTTGAGTGAAACAAATCATGGCACAAGCTTTACAAAAAGTATAAGTTCTCAAAGACTGCATTTTGTTGTGATTTTTCCCATCTACACAAAGAAGCTACCCTCCGCTTTTGTCCTTTGCATATCCATAAAGGAAGATCAAAACAGTTTTGCAAATTGTGAAAAGAACTCATGAAGATGAATCATTTTCTCATTTTGTTGAGTTCAGAGGATAAATAGTTGCAGCATGACAAGGCTCAAACCACACAGATCCAAAAGAAGAGATCTGAATTCTAGCCAGTTCTGCCACTTATTAGCTGTATAAACTATAATTTACATTTTGGGTTTCAGTTTCTTCATTTGTAAATACGACATTTATCAAGCATGATGTGAGTAGATGTTTGTCTGAAGAGAAGGAATTGAATTTGACAAACCGAGAAATATACTCAGGTTTTTCTATCAGCAGACATTCTGCAATCTTCTGGGCTTCCCAGTTGGTGCGAGTGGTAAAGAATCTATCTGCAATGCAGAAGACGTGGGTTCAATCCTTGGGTTGGGAAGATCCCCTGGAGTAGGAAGTGGCAACCCCCGCCAGTATTCTTGCCTGGAGAATCCCATGGATAGAGGAGCCTGGTGGGCTACAGTCCATGGGACCACAGAGAGACAACTGAGCGACTGAGCACACTGCAATCTTTAAGATGCTAATACGAACAGCAACTCTAAGAAAACTGGAAAGTAGAGAGCACCTCCCAAACCTCCTCCATCCTTCGAACCCTTACATAGTGCATTTCTAAGGATGAATGATCCACAGAATGTGCTTTGGAATATACTGGGAAAGACAAGAGTTTTAGGGTGAGTCCTTTTGGCTGGTCCTGCCATGGTTGGGTGAAGAAGCTCTTTGGTCTAACAGTATTCCATTGACACTGCTATGGTTGCAATTCGCTGAAGACCACAGAAACAGCCAACTGCCACTCCCTGGAGGCCACCAAAGACTGTCTCCTGGATGCTAGTTATAAATCCAATCCCCCAAACCCACCACTGTGATACTACACCCCCCACCAGCTCCTGCACGCATAGCGCCCCCCATCTCTGCACATCGGATGGCAGACTGCTTCCCTGTCATTTGTAGAGGAGAATCCAGGAATGAAGGTTCACACACTTACATTCCCACTGATCCAAAACTCAGGTGTAACTCAGGTGATACAAAGATTTCATGAGCACTTTTATTTTGTCTGCCTTTATTTTATTTTTATTTTATTGGGTAGTCTGCTTGGAACTGGAAATGTAGGCATAAATAAGAGTCTCTGCAGAGGAATGACATCTTCCCTCCTCTCTAGTTGCTTACAGATGGGTGGGTGAGACGGATTTGTAAATGAGTGAGTTTAAAATATAGCAATAGTGTTACATTAGTAGTATGTGCATGTTATTAAGGTAAATTATTTTTCTAGCTCTACATTTGTTTTATGAAGGCAGGTCATTATAGAATTCTTGATTTTTTTTTTTTTTGGCTGCCCTACTAGGCATGTGGGATCGTAGCTCCCCTACCAGGGATCAAACCTGTGCCCCCTCTTTGGGAGTTCAGCATCTTAACCTCTGGACAGCCAGGGAAGTCCCATTGGTCTTTCAGAATGCAGAAGTCTCTGAGATTCCTTTTTATTCCGTGTGGTGTGATATGTAGCTTTTCCTCTACATTTGTCAACAAGAAACAAATATATCACAAATGACCCCCCTGCCCTTAAAAAGCTTGTTAAGTAAATTCATGTGCCTGGCAGGCGCTCTGCTAAGCGCTGAGTGAAAAGTCCACACAGTTGAAGCTCCCTCTGCTTCGACCACTTCTGTGGGACTCCTGAGCGGCTGGTCAAGGAGCTGATACTTACCTGTAGGTTTTGACCCAAACTAGAGAGCAAACAGAGCATATACAGCTTATGACTAAAGAGAGCCTGTCTATCAACCCGTGGTGTGGGGCCCTGTCTGCTCCTGGACCACTGCCCCAGAAGCCATCATTCAAGTTCCCACCTGTTCTGATGCTTGGTTCTGAGTGCCTACCTGGCTAGGCTGGGGACCCAGTTATTTAGTCAAACACTCATCAAGGTGTCGCTGGGAAGGAATTATGTGAATTAATATCTACAATCAGTTGACTAAGGACAGAGGCTTACCCCTGAAAGTGCAGGTGGGCCTTGTCTAATCAGGTGAAAGGCCTAAGAGAGAAATTCTTCTTCAGGAGCAGAAGGAACTCTGCCTGCAGACAGCAGTGTCAGCTCTGGCATGAGTGTCCAGCCTGCCCGTCATGTGCAGGCTATCCACAAGGACATGTGCCAGTTCCTTCAAAGAAATCTCGAGTGATTCTGTTTTGCTCTTAGAAAGTTGACTGATCTATCATCCCTTACACACAGGTCTCTTGAGAGCCCCCAAGGGCACTGACCATCCCACCCCAAAGCCCTCCCACCCTCAGGCTAAAGGATCCTTGGAACTATCCCACAGTCTATCAGGGTTCAACTCTATCATGAATTAAATAAGCTGTAGGGGTTGGCCCCCCATGGGAACTTAACCATCACTTACCACATGATTTCCATACGAAAATACCTTCTGAATGCCAAAGGACAAGTTTTTACTTAATAGACATTATCTCTATAAGTTCATATCATCTTTATTCTTACTGTAAATCCCTGAGTACATGTTTCTGTCCTCATATTTGAGAACTGTTGTGATTGTTCAGTCGCTAAGTCATGTCTGATGCTTTTCAGGGAGCACACCAGGCTTCTCTGACCTTCACTGTCTCCTGAAGTTTGCTCAAATCCATGTCCATTGAGTCAGTGATGCTATCTAACCATCTCATCCTCTGCCATCCTCTTCTTTTGCTTGAATCATGAACCTAACATTCAAGTTTCCTATGCAATATTGTTATTTACAGCATCAGACTTTCACCACCAGACACATCCACAACTGAGCATCATTTCTGCTTTGGCCCAACAGCTTCATTCTTTCTGAAGCTATTTGTAATTGCCCTCCGCTCTTCCCCAGTAGCATACCGGACACCTTTTGACCTGGGGGGCCCATCTTCCAGTGTCCTATCTTTGTGCCTTTTCATACTATTTATGGGGTTCTCACAGCAAGAATACCGGAGTGGTTTGCATTCCCTCCTCCCATGGACCACATTTCGTCAGAACTCTTCTGCATGTCCTGTCCATCTTGGGTGGCCCCACATGGCAGGGCTTATAGCTTCATTAAGTTACACAAGCCCCTTTGCCACAGCAAAACTGTGATCCATGAAGGATGTGTTTGAGAATACTGGGGTTAAAAGAGACTAAGGTCGCTGGACCAAAATCACACTTGCTAAGTAGTACAGTCGGATTTGAAGCCAGGTTTACCTGATTCCAGACTCCGTACTACATTCATTGCACTGTGATTCTTCCCTATAAATGAAAAACTGTATGGTGGCAAAATATTCCATTTTCTTCTGTGCCACGTTTGTAGGTATGCTGGGTGGAGAAGCATTTAGACATTACCTAACATTTATTCAGAGCTTACTATGTGCCAGGAGCTTAAAGATTCCTTTGGGAATTCCCTGATGGTCTAGTGGTTAGGACTCTGTGCTTTCACTGCAAGGGGCATGGGTTCAATTCCTGGTCAGGGAACTAAGATCACAAAAGGTATGCAGCATGGCCAAAATAATTATTTTAATCTTAAACATATAGATAGATCCTAGAGAAGGGATAGGCTACCCACTCCAGTATTCTTGCCTGGAGAATCCCCATGGACAGAGGTGCCTGGGTCTACAGTCCATGGCGTTGCAAAGAGTCAGACACAACTGAGTGACTCAGCACAACACAGCCTATAGATATATAGAGAGATAGACAGATTCCTTTAATGAAACATTTAGGTTGAATTGTATATCATTTCTGACTTCCCTGGTGGCTCAGATGGTAAAAGCGTCTGCCTACAAAGCGGGAGACCCAGGTTTGATCCCTGGCTCAGGAAGATCCTCTGGAGAAGGAAATGGCAACCCACTCCAGTATTCTTGTCTGGAAAATCCCATGGATGAAGGAGCCTGGCAGGCTACAGTCCGTGGGGTTGCAAAGAGTCGGATACGACTGAGCAACTTCACAACAATATATCATTTCTATATTTGGACA
Source organism: Tragelaphus eurycerus (assembly GCA_935064755.1). Classification (NCBI taxonomy): domain Eukaryota; kingdom Metazoa; phylum Chordata; class Mammalia; order Artiodactyla; family Bovidae; genus Tragelaphus; species Tragelaphus eurycerus. The sequence goes on from CAKXYN010000023.1 coordinate 26,085,306, forward strand.
CCAAGATTCTAAAACATGTCATTCCTAATTATTTTTCACCTCGGCCAGTATATTTTGGTCATAGATATTTAATGAGTTTTACTCTCTTGTTCTTAAATGACAAAGATTTCACACTGACATCAAGTACCACATCAATTAGAACTAAAAGACAGGATTGTTGTAAGGCGAATGAAAGTGTTTTAATTTATTTATTTTAGTTTCTAAAAATGTTTTGAATCCCACAGCCTCTGGTCCTCAGAGGTTGATATAGAATACCATGCAAATATCTTTTCGTCTTGTTAATGGTTTCCTTCACCATGCAAAACTTTGAAGTTTGACTAGGTCCCATTTGCTTACTTTTGGTTTTGTTTTCCTTTCTTGAGGAAACAGATCCAAAATAATTATTGCTAAGACAGTGTCAGAGCGTACCGCCTGGGTTTTCTCCTAGCAGTTTTGTGTATTACATTTCGAGGTGCAAACTACTAGGTATAAAATACCTACATGTACAAGGCTGTAAGAATATAGCCAATATTTTATAACTTTACATGAAGTACAATCTATAAAACTATGGAATTGCTATTTGTACATCTGAAACTAATATAACATTATAAGTCAACTATATATCAAATGTTTTTAAAAACATGCAAATACATTCAAGCATCAGGCTGCCTACTCTCACTCTGCACATATGGTACCAACCCAGCTGATGGCCTGACCTTCTAATTAGGCATCTCCAAACCTGATCATTGTGTCCTGGAGAAGGCAATGGCACCCCACTCCAGTACTCTTGCCTGGACAATCCCATGGATGGAGGAGCCTAGTAGGCTGCAGTCCATGGGGTCGCTAAGAGTCGGACACAACTGAGCGACTTCACTTTCACCTTTCACTTTCACGCATTGGAGAAGGAAATGGCAACCCACTCCAGTGTTCTTGCCTGGAGAATCCCAGGGACAGGGGAGCCTGGTGGGCTGCCGTCTCTGGGGTCGCACAGAGTCGGACACGACTAAAGCGACTTAGCAGCAGCAGCAGCAGCAGCAACCTTAATCATTGTGTCCTGGAGAAGGAAATGGCAACCCACTCCAGTTTTCTTGCTTGGAGAATCCCAGGGACAGGGGAGACTGGTGGGCTGCCGTTTATGGGGTCGCACAGAGTCGGACACGACTAAAGCAACTTAGCAGCAGCAACCCTGATCATTGTGTCCTCTGACTCTCAGCTACAGGGGGCCAATCAGAAAGACACTTCTGTTTGTCCTTATTTCTAAAGTTAGAGAGCCACTGAAAAATGTTCTTCTACAAAAACACAATCAGTAAATGGAAAGATAACTAAGAGTCAGAGTGCTTGATTCAAGGAGTCTAACTTCAGGGTCTCATAGCTATCTATCCAACAGGCAAGCACATCTTAAGCATTTACTTTATGAGGTGCTTTGGGAGAAATGAAGATGGATCACAGTGTCTCTGATGAAAAATGAGCATGGTGGGCTGTATACTGGATGGTCTGAAAAAGCAGTGTTTTTCAAACCAGAAGCCGCAACCAGTTAGTGATTGGTGAAATCAATCCAGTGGGTCACAAACAACATTATTTTTAATTAAATAGAATACAATAAAAGAAAGTAGGAAAGGAGAGAGAGTACATGGCACGCAGAGAGGTTAAGTAGTTCTTTCTTTCAGTGGTGTATGTGCTTGTACTGGTTTCCAAAGTAAGATGTACTTCTTACTGTGAAACGTAGTCAAAAACTGTTTAAAAGCTCCTGCTTTAGAGAGAGAGAAGAAAACAAAAGCCTTGGGCACAAGAAGCTTGCAGCTTGCTGGGAAGATAAAGCTAATTAATGAACACAGAACTCTTTGGATAAAGGAACTCATGACTCAGGGCTAAAATCAATCTTGCTGATTTCACATCCCCCATGGGATTGTTAGTGTTAGATGATCAGTCGTGTCTGACTGTGTGGCCCCATGGACTGTAGCCTGCCAGGCTCCTCCATCCATCGGATTTTCCAGGCAAGAATACTGGGGTGGGTTGCCATTTCCTTCTCCAGGGGATCTTCCCATCAGGGATCAAACCCAAAGCTCCCACACTACAGGCAGATTCTTTACTATCTGAGCCACCCATGGGATTATGACCAGGGGAAAAATCACTGTGACTGTTCATTACTCCTACATCCTCCTCGAACGCTGGGTTCTCAGAATCCTGGACCACACACCTCGGGGACCCATCTCAGATGTCCTGCTTGCTCCTCTCTGGTTCCTGAGGTTTCATCAGTGCCCAGTGGGCACAGATCTTGGGCACTTCTCTATTCTGCATGCGTCACCTCATCATTCTCAGAGCTTAAAATACCATAGGAATGCCCATATTTGGTTTTCCAGCCACACTGTCCGAACTCCTAGGCTTGAATACCCAGGTCCCCATTCAACCTCTCCACTGAGATGTCTCCTGGGAGATATCTGAATATTCCAACTGAATACATCCCCAGATGAACTCCTAATCTTTTTGCCCCATCTGCACCTCCCTTAGGCTGCCTCATCTCAGCTAATGGGAATTCAATCCATCAACTGATGAGGCCAAAACCCTTGGAGTATTCATAACTCACTTTCTCAATGAGACCTTTCGTGACCACACACACCCCTCAATACTGCACAGCCTGCCAGGCTCCCTCTTCCACAGGCATCCTCTGGTCTCCTGCCCTGATTCCTGTTTCTCCATAGCACACATTCATAACTCCTCCTACCCTCAACCCCATATCCAAATCATCATTAAGAAACCTACTGGTAGGCTTCCCTGTTGGCTCAGTGGTAAAGAATCTGGCTGCCAATGCAAGAGATACAGGTTCAGTCCCTTTTCCAGGAAGATCCCACATGCCACGGAGCAACTAAGCCGGGCACCACAACTGTTGAGCCTGTGCTCTAGAGCCTGCGAACTGTAACTACTGAAGCCCACATGCCATATAACCCACGCTCAGCAACAAGAGAAGCCACCACAATGAGAAGCCAACGCATTGCAACAGAGAGCCCCCGCTGGCCACAACTAGAGAAAAGCCTGCACAGCAACGAAGACCCAGCACAGCCATAAAGAAGTAAAAGTATTAAAAAAAAAAAAAAAAAACCACCACCAGCCGTATCTTATCTTCTCCCTATCACCACAACCGCCTCTACCTCCACTGTAGTCTGGATCAATCCATGAGCCCAACACACTGTCCCTCTGACTCTATCAGCCCATACCCTCCTCTAGCTATTCTCAACCAGCACCTGAAGCGGTCCTTTTAAGCCAGAGTGTGTCCATCTCTCATCAAGTCTCCAATCTCTTCCCATCTCACCCTGAGTCAAAGCCACAGCGGTCACTGTGGCCTGCAAAGCCCACATGAATTGCACCCCTCTCCTGCCTGTGGGTCATCACGCACAGCTGTGCTCACCTTCCGCCTCCTCTCCCTCCACTCCACCCACCTGGCCTCCCCTCAGGACCTTCACGCTTCTTTCATCCTTAAGCACTCATCCTGCAGACCTCAGGGCTAATCCCCCAATCCTACCTGATCTTTACCCTGAGGTCCACCTTCTCAGTGAGACCTTCCATGACCATGCACACCCTTCAATACTGCATATCCTGCCAGGCTCCCTCCTCCACAGGCACCCCCTGGTCCCCTCTCCAGCTTCCTGTTTCTCCATAGCACACTCCATCTAACTTACATTTTATCTTATCAATGTCCATTTTCCTCGTTCCCCACGAAGGCAGATTATTTTTCTGTTTATACATTGCCATGTCCCGAGTGGATAAACAGCACCTATTTCACAGTAATGTGCACTGAAGAATAAATATGCATTCGATAAGTGAATGCAGACAGCATTTTGAAAAAAAGTCACAAAAGAAATGGTACTTTTACCTCCAGCTTAACCACTAAGCAAAGGAAAATAGCACCATCATAAAGTTTGCTTTAAGAAATCTTACCTCAAACCCTGCAATGAGTACTCCAGGTGGAACATGCCCTTTCAGTGGACCTTGAGCTAGTTTGGAAATACAGGTTGAGGTAGCTGTTGGATGGATGTATCTACCACTCTTATCTGTGCACAGGCCTTAGTGACAACTCCTATTACTTCTAGATATCTTGCTGCCTGGAGGACGTGGGCTGAAGTACAGGCTTAAAGAGCAGATCCTCAGGAGACCATTTTCCCATCCAATGATGATGGAAGTGGAATACTTTGTGTTACACGTGTGACACAAAGTGTCTAAGTTTGTGTTACACTTTGTGTTACACTAAGTGTCTAAGTGTCCTTTGACACTTAGAATATTCGATTCTTTCTAGATTCACATAATTTGAAAGATGATGGTATCGTTATATTAGAGTGAACGGTATTCAGAAGGGAAACATTCTATTTTGGCCCATTTGAATGCATTACACTTTGAGGTGTTGTAACTGTAACTTGTAATAAAAAGTCCAAACAGCACCAAGACGGAGTAGTAAACAGAAAATAGCGGTAAAAAGCAGAAAATGTCTACTTGGGTCTCTTCTTAAATCTAGAGTTTTTAAAAAAATAGATGTCAAATAGCTAAGTGAATTATTCACAAGTGTAATAATTTATAGCCTCAGGTGAGAAACTTAGTGTCCCCAAATTTATGCTAAAGAAAAATATTTGCTGAAATTCAATTCAAAACTCATAATTTTGAGGTTAAGTATTAATACTGGAAATGATGGACTTGATATTTCATAGACTGTAAATGGGCTCTAACATTTGTTCCCGAGATTATCAGACTTTAAGTTCTAAGGGTGTGAGAGTTCTAAGGATGTGGATGTGAGAGTTGGACTATAAAGAAAGCTGAGCGCTGAAAAATTGATGCTTTTGAACTGTGGTGGTGGAGAAGACTCTTGAGACAACTCTTGGACAACAAGGAGATCCAACCAGTCCATCCTAAAGGAGATCAGTCCTGAATATGCATTGGAAGGACTGATGCTGAAGCTGAAACTCCAATACTTTGGCCACCTGATGTGAAGAACTGACTCATTTGAAAAGACCCTGATGCTGGGAAAGATTGAAGGCAGGAGGAGAAGGGGACAACAGAGGATGAGATGCTTGGATGGCATCACTGACTCGATGGACATGAGTTTGAGTAAACTCTGGGATTTGGTGATGGACTGGAGTGCTGGAGGGAGGACCCCCTGGAGTGCTGCAGTCCATGGGGTCACAAAGAGTCGGACACGACTGAGCAACTGAATTGAACTGAAGTTCTAAGGGAAAAGATCCATGCTCATAGCATTTGACAAGGACTGGGGTCTCCATGGGTTTCCCACGTGGCGCTAGTGGTAAAGAACCTGCCTGGCAGTGCAGGAGACTTAAGAGACATGGGTTTAATCCTTAGTTTGAGAGGATCCCTTGGAGGAGGCCATGGAAACCCACTCCAGTATTCTTGCCTGGAGAATCCCCATGGACAGAGGAGCCTGGCAAGCTACAGTCCATTGGGTCGCATAAGTCAGACATGACTGAAGTGACTTAGAAAGCATGCATGGGGTCTCCATACATGCTGGGAGATTTATAAAATTTTAGCCAACACTAAAGTTCAGTTTTGATGGATGGTTTTTCTACACCTGGGCTTCCATTAACCCCAGGAGGAAGATTACTAACCTTCTACCCATATCTCTGCTTCTGAAAAACAGACACAGAATTCTGGTTTACCTCAGAGGATTCAATTTATGGAACTATATAGCACAGACACCTACACACTAGTGACTGCAAAAGTAATGGAAAAAGATGATGGCTCAACTAGCCATGCCAACCAACAGACATGCCTCCAGTATGTCAGAAAGACATGTTAGCAATGAATAGTTGCTTTAAAAACTAAGACAGGGCTCTAAATTAGCTTATCTTCTATACAGTCAGTGAAACTAAATATAACATTTGTTATAGACCTAAACCCTCTGTTGTTTTTATCTTGCTATCTATTAAAATGTCTGTGTTCTTGTTCATATTTCACTAAAACTTGCAGCCAGCTATTACTGCTGGGTGATGGGCGTTCTGTGAACATTACTTATGAAAGTCTTTTGGTTCTTTCAAGCAACTGTCAACATCTGTCATGGGTTTCAAAATGTTATAGCACTGGGGACGTCTCTGGCGGTCCAGTGGTTAAGCCTCCACACTTCCACTGCAGGGGACATGGGTTTAATCCCTAGACAAGGGACTAAGATTGTGCACGTGCTAAATCACTTCAGTTATGTCTGACTCTTTGCAACCCTATGGACTGCAGCCTCCCAGGCTCCTCCATCCATGGCTAGAATACTGGAGTGGGTTGCCATGCCCTCCTCCAGGGGATCGTCCTGACCCAGGGATTGAACCTGAATCTCTGATGTCTCCTGTATTGGCAGGCGAGTTCTTTACCTCTGAATGCCACTTAGCAAAAAAAGATTAAAAAAAGTTATAGCATTGTGTCCCCTAGCAACTTAATACTGGAGTTTTACGTTTAATGGAAAATTACTAAGTTTTGAAACCTGCAGTCAGCAGAATGATATGATGAAAGGAGCATAGAAATTTGAGTGAGACAAATGTGGCTTTCAATTCTATGATTTACTAGCTGTAAAATTTAGAGTACGTTATTTAATAGCAGTAAGTCTCAATTTTATCATCTTTTCAATGTAATGAATAACAACACTGGAGTTTTGTATAATTTACATGAGAGAAAGTTTGTGTAGCAAGGATTATAAAATGGCTACCAGCAGGTCCTAAGGCTCATTGCTCCCCTACAGATGCACTGAAGGAGAGGAAACATCTTTGTCCCAGATCCCAAGCCAAGGTCCAGAGGAGCTTCCTGATTGAACAGGCTGAGGCCACACACTCAGCCCTGAGACAAGCTGTAGTGCTGGAGGACATGATAAGTCAGCTCTTCTGCTACTCCTGAAACACGTGGACAGGTCGAGGGAGCAAGGTTCCCCCAAGCAAAACCATGGGGATGTGACGACAAAAATCAGAAGTAGCAAACCCAGGGTAGCAAAACCCACAGATGTTCACTACAATTGAAATACAGGGTAGGCAATGAATAAAAATTCATTGTCCTCCCCTATCCTCATATCATACCAGTATATACTGTATCGTAGTCACTTTCTTGCTGTGGTATCACAAGGGTCTTCCCAGATCGTACCTGCTTTGACATCAACATCCCCTTGGCAATATTTTCTACCAGCTCCTGAAGAGCAGTGGCTCCTTCCCCTCCTTTGAGGGCTCACAGACCTTGCCCCTCTGTATTTCTCCTGCAGACCCATTTCCCAGTGGCATGTACTTTGCACAGATCCATTCAACTCCAAAGGAACAGTTTTACCACCAAGAAGAGGATTGATATGAACTATTGAATACAAGCCCAGTAGGCAACACAGAGGCACTAAAATGTAATACTCAACCCAGCTTGATTTGTTTTAGAGCAGTTTTTACTCTTTTCTTTCATCCATCCCCAGATTTGTCTGATCCACTTAAAACTTGTCAACTCCTTTAAAACCAGACTGTGTTTTGTAAAATGTTTTTGGTGTATCTCCCTGGCACCTGCTCTGGTGCATGGTACCCTGTAGATACCTGTAAATGTTCACGGGTGAGACCACCTCTGTAGGGTAACAGTGAGTGAATTGTCATCGAAGAGCACCATTACAAAGTTCTATTCAAGGGCATCTGTGTTGTTGTATGGCAGAAAGCAACACAACACTGTAAAAAAATTTTTTTAATTTTAAAAAGTAACTATAAAAAATGCTATTTGGAAAAAGACATGGCAACGGGTATTAACCCTATATGTGGAGTCTAAAAAGAAATAATACAAATGAATTTACTTGCAAAACAGAAAAGAGACTCACTGACTTAGAGAATGAACTTATGGTTGCTGCAAGGAAAGGATGAGTGGAAGAGAGAGTTAGGGAGTGTGGGATGGACATGTACACACTGCTGTATTTTAAATAGATAACCAACAGCACAGGGAACTAGTACTAATGTACAGTACTGGGAACTCCGCTCAATGTTATGTGGCAGCCTGTATGGGATAAGGAGTTTGGGGGAGAATGGATACATGTGTCTGTATGGCTGAGTCCCTTTGCTGTCCACCTGAAACTATCACAACACCATTAATCAGCTATTCCCCAATACGAAATAAAAAGTTTAAAAAAAAAAAGAATTTTACCCAGGGGAAAAAAAGAGGTAGGTATTTACTCCTGTCTTTAAAAGGTAATTTTTTAGGCAATCTGGAAGCAGATTAAGTTTTACACCAGCTTCGGGCTGCAAGGGGAGTTGGAAAGGGCGGTTGCCAGGGAAATCTGCTTGCAAAACACCAATCAGGCCTTGGGATCTACACGTTGTGTAATTGTAATTTTCCTATTCTTGCTCTTTTTTTTTTCCTGCTTTTGCTCTGAGAAGAGCAAGCTAAAAAGGCTACAGGGACATTTATGCCAAGTCGCATTTGTCAAGTTGAAAGCTGTGTGGAGCAGGAAGGCAGTTCTCCCAGCTGCAAAGAAGATGCAAAGGAGCAGAGTGAGTAGGGAATCTGAGAGCTCACTAAAAGTGCTTAGAAGGCCAGTGCATCCCAGCCATTTCCGTACAGAGTACAGAGCAAGGCTGGACCCTGAAACCCAGGGCGAAGTCTTCTTACAAATGCTGTAAAGCTACCGGAGTGCTTGGAGGCCCCCATAGCACCCCTTGAGAGTGTGGCCGTCCTACAGGTGTTCTGGTTCCCCGAAAACTGTCCATGTAATTCAAGTAAAAATCAATAACAGTCATTGGTAAGGGCACCACAAAATGGTGACGAAGCAACGCTGCTTTATCTCATGATTATGTTCCACACTTATTATTTTATTATTATTTTAAAACTTTTATCTGTGCTAGCCAGTTAGGAATTAGATAATATGTATGCTTATTTTTTTAAGATTTTTTTCTTGATGTAAACCATTTTTTGAAGTCTTAATTGAATTTTTTTACCATTAAATTTTTTAGCTTCTGTTTTATCTTTTGGCCACAAGGCATGTGGGAGCTTAGCTCCCAGTGCAGGGATCAAACCCGCTCCCCCTGCACTGAAAGCTGAAGTCCCAACCACTGGACCACCAGGGAAGTCCCTATGTGCTTATTTTAATAGTGACTTTTTTTTTTTGTACATTTTTGGAAAAGTACAGAGTGTGGGAGCACGAACTCCATTTTTTTAAGTTTATTTGTTGACGCATTCAATCAACATGCCTTCCTAAGAGGCGGGGTGATACACTCAAAGCTTGGGCATCAGAGAGATGCAGATTCCTATTTGTGATGATGACCTTGGGCAAGTCAGTCCAGCTTTTTGAGTCTCAGTTTTGCAGCAGTAAAGTGGAAATGGGAGCATCTGTTTCATAGGGCAGCTAGAGGGATTAAAATAGTCACAAGGTATCACCTCCAGCCCTTTGAGATTATGCTAGAATGCAAGATTATTCCATAAATCTCAGGTCCTCAGCTCTCCTTTCCTAAGTACAGGATCTTCTCATGTTTACCTTTCCTCATCAGGCTCAGGTAAGGTCAAACAGGTTGACCCCCCTCAGCCATAGCCACATGCCCTTATTTGACATTTTACTTTAATTGAAATTCGCAATTGTTGAAGAAATCAACAACCGCTAAAGGGTAGTCTTGCAAAGATAAGCCTATTATTGACACCCACCATTTTAATCACAGCTCTTTCTTGCTATATCGTCTTTATTTCTACCTAATGAACCAAATGACAGAGTTGTCTATTCCAGTTTCTTTGGTCCCTAATGAAATAGAAACTTGCTTTAAATTCCCCTCGGTCTTAGGTTTATGCGTTTTCCTCCCCAATCTCTACAGTCCAGAACTGCTCACAGAATGGCCCCAGCCTCCCCTGGTATATTTCAGGATACATGCTCTATTTCAGCTGTCCCGGCTTTCTAAGTGTCTGCATTCCTTTTGTGGCTCTCAGATTTCCCCAAATCTCACGCATTTCCATCACCCCAAACCGCACCATCCAACTTCCCATCCTGAGATAATCCACTCTCAAGGAGTCACTCGCACATGGCTTCATCTCCCAGCCATCGTCTTCCAGCCCATCGCTGGCACAGAATGTCTGACTCTATCTACATTGAGTTAGACTCTATGACAGCAGTTCAGCCAGACCCCATGCACATTGGAAGGGCCTATTAAAGTAAGCCTTTCCATGTCTACAATAGTATTTCTTATAGCTTTAATTTCAAGGCATGTAATTCTTTGTTTATGAGTTTGTTTTTTTTTCCTCCAGAGAGAGTTTAAAACTCTCAGAAGTTGTTGTCTTATCTGAAATGTGTGCTTCAGATGATCATAAAATGACAATTGGGGGCTTTCCAGGTGGCTCAGTGGTAAAGAATTGCAGGAGATGTGGGTTCGATCCCTGGGTCAGGAAGATCCCCTAGAGGGGAAAAGGGCAACCCCTTCCAGTATTCTTGCCTGGAAAATCCCATGGACAGAGGAGCCTGGTGGGCTACAGTCCATGGAGTCACAAAGAGTCAGACACGACTGAGGCACACAGGCGCACAGAATAACAACTGTTCCTCCCAAAACAGCCAAGATCTAAATATAGAGGGGAAAAAAAAAATCTCTGGACTGTGTACAGCAGACCCCTCTTTGGGCACAGTGTCTCTCTGAACGAACTACAACCCCTCTGGACTTCAGTTTCTTTATTTCATAAGCTGAGATTATAATACTTACTCTCCTTATCCTTCAAGGCAGTTATAACAGTCATGAGATTGTGTAAATTTATGGTTTTTTGCAAAAGCATGACATAAATGAATGCTAATTGTTATTAATCTGATCACTATGAAATATGAATATTACATCTTATCATCACTATCCCAGAATACACCCATTCTTATTCTTATTTTGTACATATTCTTTAAAGGGCTGTTGGATTGCTTTCTGAACTCCATATTTTCACATTTTAGCATCTTTGATATTGGAATACATCATGTAATCTATAGAGTGTCAGAGTTTAATTGGTGGTATTTCTTTCTTTCTTAGTGATACAGAAAATATTGAGGAGCTTACACTGGTATCTTGGATTCAGTAAACCTGGGCATTTGGAGCTTAGGGGAAAGTGGAGGAAGGGTAAAAGTGGAAGTACCTTGTCTATTCAGAATGGAGATTCTATTAACCAAGGCGGGATGAGATAGCCACTACCCCCCCCCCCAAAAAAAATCAGCCAAGAGTTTGAGACATTCAGAAAGAAGAAATTACCTTGAATGATACCACTTTGTGGGAGGAGATTTTCTAAGGACCCCCAGGTTATTATACTTTAGCTCACAGGTCTCCTGGAACTAGTATGACACTATTTCAACTGAGTTTTGGGAAGCCTAAAAAAAAAATTGGCAGTGTCACAGCAATAGTCCACTTCCAAAGATCTTAAAAGAGAGATAAATACATTTTTGAGATGGTAGGCCAATTTAGGAGAGATAATTTTTACTATAGGACATATATATATATAATACAATAATATGTTTTATAATTTTCATATATATGAGATTTTAAAAATAATTTTCTCTTGTTGCATTATGAGGGCCCATCATTCAGTGCCCATGACACTATTTCAACTAAGAAAGCATCTTTATTCTGTACTTAGAGGATGACAGCAGCTAGGTATGATCTTTCCTTGTCAGAGATAGGTCTTCTGTCCTCCTGAACCATGACATATGGTTTAAGGTATAGTCTGGCTATCTCTATAATAGAAAAACGTGCACTAATCCTCAATTCGTTCTCTCAAAAATAAAGTTCTCCATTGCAGTTTCATGCTTAAACATCTGCATTTAAAAACAAATAATCCTCCTTCTCTCTAACCCATAACTATTGTTAAACTCTTAACTTTTATCAGAAGGGCATGGCAACCCACTCCAGAATTCTTGCCTGGAGAATCCCATGAACGAGGAATCTGGTGGGCTATAGTGCATGGGTTCTCAAAGAGTCGGACATGATGGAAGTGACATAGCATGCATGCATGCACCACTTATTGCAATTTCTTTTAACATTTGCTGGATTTAACTGCCCCGCCAAGCCTGTGCAAGCAATCAGGACATCTGGCTTGCCTGTCATGAACAAGTGTCCAGGCCACTCCTCTGTCTGCTCCAGTTTCCGTTTGTTATTAATAAAGACTTTCATTTTGTACACCATGAGGACCAGTAATAGGAAAACCTCAGACAGCTGCAAAGTTAATTTTTTTCCTTGGATTTACCTGAAGCTTTTCTCTCTGTGCAAGTGACGCAGAAGGATACAGCAGCCTTGACTAGATCACAATGTAGCTGCAGCACCCGATAGTTCATGCTCTGGGCCCCTGGACAAACTAGTGTGTAACCAACCACTGCCTCTCTTTTGCTTCTGAGTTTAAGTGACTCATAATAAAAACAGTGGCTCAATTGTAGCAACTTTATTGGCCCTGATTGTTCAGCAACAGTATTTCTCTTCTCCAAAGTCTTGATGTTCAGATTTCCTTACATTTTTCCTAGAGCTAGTTTCTGTATTAGTTTACGTGTATTGTAATAATTGTAAAATTGTAATAACTTCACTGTAGGTTTTCTCTCAGTGTATGAATAATGTATTGATTTTTAAAATCCATTCCATGCAGATCACTTCCATAAACTTCTTTAGGTGTTCTCATTTGAAAAATATGTTTAATTGAAATATATACACATTAAATACTTCCCAGCTGGTTCTCTTAGCAACAATTATAGCCTGTTTCTAGTATAAGACCAAGTTTCTACTATAAACTAACTTTGGGAAAAAAACTACCTAAAGAAAAATTTTCCATGTTTTTTGTTTCATAAGCAATGTGAGCTAATGAGGTGTCATCGGTCTCTAACATATTTCAGGGAGCCATGCTTACAAGCTGTGCATCAGTGCTGAGAAACTGCAAGTGTCAGCTGCATCCTCTATGACCCTCAGCTGTACCAACTTAATTTATAAAATGTAATTACTGAGCCAACAATGAGGTACTGAATATGATCGTATCTCTGCCGTGACTCACCTGCCAATGGAAGGAAAACAAGACTGTTCTCAACATTTATAATTTCCCTAAGAAGCCTCCCTGTTGCCATGGTGATGTTGATGCTTTTTAGCTCAAAAAGCAAGAACTCTACAGTGTTACTACCATAATTGATAAATGGCAAATGGATCAGGCCTGATGGATGATGAAGGTGTCATGGGACTAATGTTCAGTTCTGTAGGTACCATGAGATCAGAGACAGAAAGACAGCATCAGATATGGTCTTGACGAGACATAGGAGCTGTCGGGCTGGAACGCTTCCCCTTTGTAGCTGAGATTTTGGGCAAGTTGCTGCTGCTGCTGCTGCTGCTAAGTCGCTTCAGTCGTGTCCGACTCTGTGCGACCCCATAGATGGCAGCCCACCAGGCTCCCCCGTCCCTGGGATTCTCCAGGCAAGAACACTGGAGTGGGTTGCAAGTTACCTAACCTCATTTTCCTCATTTGTAAAATGGGGATAATAATCATAATACCTTTAGTTGTGTGGATCAAATGAGTTAACACTTATAAAGCATTTAGAACAGAGCCTGCACACAGGACGCATGACTTGAGTTTGTTAAAAGAAGCTGCATAACGAAGCTTAACCAAACTTCACTGGTATTTTTCAGCATTAGAACCTACAAATCACTGTTTTCAGGTCCAGGAATGGTAGCATCTCTTCAGTCTGATGTTTCTAGATATTGCAAGCTTTCAAAACAGTTAAATGTATGAGTTAAGGAGGAAAGAATAGTGCTTTTTTTCCAGTGGGTATTCTCAGTTCCTAGAAACTATGACTTAGAAATCTATGTCTACTCTGTACATGTGTGTCATTGTAGACAATTTCATTAACACATTGTAGACCATTTTACTAACACAAAATTATTAACACAATTTTATTAGATTGAAAATTCATGTTATTAATCATAAATTTTAGATTAAGTAAACTCGCTGAAACTCCAGTATTTTGGCCACCTCATGCGAAGAGTTGACTCATTGGAGAAGACTTTGATGCTGGGAGGGATTGGGGGCAGGAGGAGAAGGGGACGACAGAGGATGAGATGGCTGGATGGCATCACTGACTCGATGGATGTGAGTCTGAGTGACCTCCGGGAGTTGGTGATGGACAGGGAGGCCTGGCGTGCTGCAGTTCATGGGGTCGCAAGAGTCGGACACAACTAAGCAACTGATCTGATCTGATCTGATCTGATCTTTGAATTAAACCAAAAATGCTTTGAATTCCAGTGCTGCCATTTCTTAGCTGTGTGTTCTCGGGAAGATTTCTTAAGTCCTCTGAGCTTCTGCTTCTCATTTGAGAAATTCAAAAAAATAGAGTTGTTGCGTTGATGAAATAAGATCCTATAAGCAAACTGCATAGCATACTTAAATGTTAATAATGAAACACGGCGTTATTTAATGGATAATCAGTAAATATTGGGTTGGCCAATAAGTTCATTTGTTAAGATGTTACGGAAAACACCAGATGAACTTTTGGCCAACCCAGCAGTTAGCATGAAAATATTAAATACTTTTTTACCTTCTCACTGCCCACGTGGCCACTTCTAGGAGCCCTTCCTAGATCCTCCTTCTCCATCACCATTATATAACTCCTATTTCCAGTGTCTCCTTAGCTCATACTCCATTTACGGGACCACATCTGAGGCTTGGTAACACGTTGACTTGGAACTGTTCCCAAACCTTTGTCTGCTTTGTCTTCTTATCTCCATTATCAGCATGTTGAGGGCAAGAGGCAGCCTCCTTGTTTTCTGCCACTGCTAAGTCACTTCAGTCATGTCCGACTCTATGCAACCCCATAGACAGCAGCCCACCAGGCTCCCCCATCCCTGGGATTCTCCAGGCAAGAACACTGGAGTGGGTTGCCATTTCCTTCTCCAATGCATGAAAGGGAAAAGTGAAAGTGAAGTCGCTCAGTCGTGTCCGACTCTTAGTGACCCCATGGACTGCAGCCTACCAAGCTCCTCTGCCCATGGGATTTTCCAGGCAAGAGTACTGGAGTGGGGTGCCATTGCCTTGTTTTCTGGTCTCTTTTAATTAAGCCCTGTGCCCTGTTCTGTGCACAGTTCATAGATTGTTCATTATATCTTAATGGATAAAAAGAGTGGCCATTGTTATACATTTTTTTATTTAACAAATGGAGGAGGAATGAGATCCTAGTGTGGATCCACACTGAACTGTGCTGTGCTGGGCTTAGTCACTTAATCATGTCCAACTCTTTGCAGCTCCCTGGACTGTGGCCCACCAGGCTCCTCTGTCCATGGAATTCTCCAGGCAAGAATACTGGAGTGGGTAGCCATTCCCTTCTCCAGGGGATCTTCCCGAACCCAGGAATCAATCTCGAGTCTCCTGCATTGCAGGTGGATTCTTTTACCCATCTGATCCACCAGGGAAGCCCTAAGAACTAAAAATAAGGTCAGAAACAAGCCTTTCTGGCATAGGATTGTGCCCTGATGAACTCAAAGGAAATGATTGCTTTGGGTGGGCCAAAAAGTTCATTCGGTTTTAAGTAAAAATAAAAAGACATATTTTTCATTTTCACCCAGAACTTTATTGAACAACATATTCACTAACTGAAGAAACTCTTCTGGCCAACCCAATAGAAAGACAAATGAGCCATGTACTGAGAACATTATCTTGTGGGTTCCTCACAATTAGGGACTTGGAGCAGGATCCAACAAAGCAAGAGGAAAAGAACAGCTAAGTAGTGGCTAAATCGGGTAAGTAGGGTAACCAGAAAGCCAGAAGGGGAAAACTCTTTAAGAGATGGTATATGTGTGGGTACGTGGGTGTGTATATGTGTGTGCTGCTGCTGCTAAGTTGCTTCAGTCATGTCCGACTCTGTGCGACCCCATGGACTGCAGCCCACCAGGCTCCGCCATCCATGGAATTTTCCAGGCCAGAGTACTGCAGTGGGGTGCCATTGCCTTCTCTGGTATATGTGTGTAGAGGACAAGAAAAATTAAAATTAAGAAAATACCACTAGCTTTCATGATGAGACCATTGGAAACCTTCAAAGAATGTGTCAAGCAACCTATAGAAGCTAAATTCACATTAAGAGGATTCTGAAAGAATCAGTGGTTGGGAAGTGAACATAGCTGGTGTAGACCAGTGGTTTGGGAGGAAGCAAGATTGGATACAAGATGCTAGAGATGGAAGACGCAGGAAAGATGTCAACAAAACAGAAACATTCTTAAATTTCCAATGACAGTTGAAAACAAATCATTGAGAAACTCAAATAAAACCGCTCTCTAGTGGCATCTGCATATGCCTATTATTTTCAGCATGAGAAAATTGAAAAGTATAAATGAATCTGATGGTTCTAATTTTCCCTAGTACACACGTTCTTTCAAAGACTGAGACATGTATTTGCATGTATTGAAAATATTTTCAGACTAATTATGGTAAAATATTATTGTTGAAAGTTAATGTCTAAAGTTTTCAATAATTACTGGCATTACCCACATTCAGGGTCAGGAAAGAAAAGAAGATAAACGATTTTTTAATATTTATGTGTATTTATTTATTTGGCTGCACTGGGTCTTAGTTGTGGCATGGAGAATCTGTAGCTGTGGCATGCGGGATCTAGTTCCCTGACCAGGGGTTAAACCCAGGCCCCCTACATTTGGGAGCAAGCAGTCTTAGCCACTGCACCACGAGGGAAGTCCTGAAGGCAGACTTTTATACAGAATGAACTCTCTGTTTTGTATCTGCATAGGTCCCTCAGGATGAATGGACAGGGTACACCCCTCGAGGTAAAGATGATGAAATCCCCTGCCGAAGAATGCGGAGCGGCAGCTACATCAAGGCCATGGGAGATGAAGACAGCGGTGACTCGGACACCAGCCCCAAGCCTTCTCCCAAAGTGGCTGCACGAAGGGAAAGCTATCTCAAGGCGACTCAGCCATCCCTCACAGAACTCACCACTCTCAAGTAAGTGTTTCCAATACTCTACTTCCAGTACCCCACTTCCTTGTTTTATCCCTTATGATCCAGTCATACAACTTCTAGAGAAAGTGTGGCAAGAAACATCCCACAGGTGGAGCAGCATGATATATTGAATAGTCTATTGGTGTTGATCTTTGGTCTGACATACGTCCCAATGCCTTCAAAGACGTGGCATCCAGGTGTGTTTTGCATAAAGCATAAGCTGAACCACCAACCTCCAAAAAGAGTTTACAATGATCCAGAATGGCTTCTAAAGAGAATTAGGAGTTCTCATCAATGAGGGTATCTGTGTATTCCCACTCTTGGTTGGTTGTTTAGCCATCAAATCTGCAGGGCAATGCTTCCTTAAAAACTCTTGAATTTTTAGATAACTGAGTGATAAAATAGTGTAGATCAGTGGTCCCTAGTGGTTTATCTGTATTGTTTAAAGTCAATGCTGAGTTCCTTCTGAGGCAACTGAGAGAATCAAAAGACAGATACTGAAAACACTTGGTAAACTGTTGTACACAATTATCTTGTAAAAAAAAAAAAAGGGCTTGAAAACAAATGAATATATTCCTAGTGATCAGGATGGATGATCAAATATACTTCCTATTTATTGGTTCCTTTGGGCTCACAGATAAGTTTGAAAGCATGCGAAGCAGTTAACACGACCATTGAAGAGAACACTTCTCCAGTGCTGAAGGGAATAGCTAGTGCTGGTTTGTTACAGCCACGCCCCTCCTCCCCACAGAACTAGAAGAATGGGATTCCCCAGATGAACAGAGGGAAATACGTTCGTGTTCAGAGTGGATGACAGTATGAAGCATGGCTGCATTGGTATTTTTAACCCGCTAATAGGTACCTGGCAGACCGAGTTCCCAGCCTCCAGGTGGGCTAGCGATGCTCAGTGGAATTCAGACAGAACAGGGAGCTTTCAGAGAACCATGGCTTCAGAGGCAAGGCTTGAAGGGGGAGGGTGAAGAGTCTGAGCCAGCATAAATACAGCCAAAGGGGTGGGGGGGTAGGTGTGAGATGACAATTCAATTCAACAACTACAGGCAAAGCTACTTCAGGAGGCTACTGAACAAGGCACTGTAGAATATAGGGATTGTGTAATGGTGAGGTAGCACTGCTTGCATCTCCTTGGGGTTGTGACAAGGGCTTCACAATCATCTTTATTTTATATTTGGTCATTCTGCACAGCATGTGGGATCTTAATTTCCCAACCAGGAATGGAACCCGTGCCTCCTGTAGTGCATGCTCAGAGCTTAGGGAAGTCCCTACAATCATGTTTACCTAACATTTGAACCCCCTTGGACATGGTGTACAGAGAAAATAGGAAAGTGTGTGAGAAGGTTGTAACGACCTTAAGAAAGGTTTCAACAGAGTGCTGCCAGAGTTCTTGGGAAGAAGAAATAACAGCCAACAGGGAGAGGTTAAATTTGAGAGGAAGACTGAAAATAATGGAAACTTTCTTCTACTCTTCTCCACCATTAGATTGTAAGTTCTATCCTACTAGAAACCCTGACTACTGATATATCCCAATAGCACATAGTAAGCGGCCAGGAATCATAATAATGATGTAATAACTAATGAATATGAATGGGCTTCCCAGGTGGCGAGTGTTAAAGAATCCACCTGCCAATGCAGGAGACAAAAGAGACACGAATTTGATCAGTGGCTTGGGAAGATCCCCTGGAGTAGGAAATGGCACCCCACTGCAGTATGCTTGCCTGGAAAATGCCATGGACAGAGGAGCCTACAGTCCACAGGGCCACAATGAGTTGGACATGACGAACAACTGAGTACAAGTCTGCGCGTGCACACACACACACAGCTGACGTGAAAGGGGCACTGATCATTGTGAGGCACTGTTCTAAGTGTTTCACATACGCGATCTTTTCCAATCTTCACAATTGCTCTTGAGGTAGGATATATAACCATCCATGTAAAACTGACAACAAAATTGAGACACAGAACAGTTAAATAACATTCCCACAGCAGTCCTTCTAGAAGCAACGGAGCTGTGGTTTTGAACCCAGATCATCTCACCTCAGAGCCTGTGCTCTTGAGCAATATGCTGTCGTTAAGTCTTACTTGAATGAACAGATGCAAAAGGAGATGGCATTCCTGGGGTATATCATGGGGAATGGCTTCAATGTACCATTATTTTTACCGTTCACCATGTATACCCAGCTCTCCTTTTCTGGGCATGTGGCAATGTTGCACTTCTCTGCCTCTTTGAAACCAGTGTGGTCATGTACATGGCGTTAGTGACGAAATTTGAACAGAAGTGTTGTATATCACTTCCAGGAAGTGCACCCCTACTCCCTTTTCTGGGTCCACTTTTCTGATTTGAGGACCATAGGAGCACCAATTGACCCTTCTGTCTTTCTGGGTATGAGTGAATGCAATGGACAGAGCCTCCTGCCAGCTCATGATACGGACAAAAGAAACATGTCCAAGAAATGAAGTTGTGAGCAAGAAATAAACTTGGGCGATTTGCAATTGTTTATCAATAGAGCCAAACTTGGCCTATCCTAACTTCTACATAAATTGGTACTAGGAATGGGGTACTCATGTAACAACAAAATAAACTAAAACATATGACTGATTATAGGATTTGGTAGCAGGAAGCAAGGTAATTATCAGAGGCTGGTACACACTGATCCATGTTATGCAGTGGTGAGTCATTTGGTAAATTGTTTTCTAGAACATGGAAGGTAGATGAGGTAACAAATGAACTGGAACTCTAGGGGAAGTTGTTGCAAAACATATTGTTAACAGAATGTGTCAGTTGCTCTTGGCAGCCTTCAACACAGTGTTCCATGCTTTTAAATAGACTTGGAAAAGAACTGGTTATGATACAAGTAGTAATGAAAGGGAATCAGAAGAGTCTAGACATTTGTGGGCCTGGAAAATCCCATGGACGGAGGAGCCTGGTAGACTGCAGTCCATAGGGTCGCTAAGAGTTGGACATGACTGAGTGACTTCACTTTCACTTTTCACCTTCATGCATTGGAGAAAGAAATGGCAACCCACTCCAGTGTTCTTGCCTTGAGAATCCCAGGGACAGGGGAGCCTGGCGGGCTGCCGTCTATGCGGTTGCACAGAGTCAGACACGACTGAAGCGACTTAGCAGCAGCAGCAGCAGCAGACATTTGTGGACTTGTGTGACTGGAAGAAGCAATTGATCTCAATCCAGTTTTTAAAAGGTAAATCTGAGAAAGCACTTGAATGAAGAAGATAGGATGAAAACTACCCGGTGTGGCAATGTTCAAATCAAGAACATGGCCCCAGACTTCCCTGGTGGTCGAGTGGTTAAGAATCTGCCTGCCAATGCAAGGGACATGGGTCCAGGAAGATTCCACATTCCCTGGGGCAAACAAGCCCATGCATCACAGCTACTGATCCCGAGTTCTTGAGCCCGTGCTCCACAAGAGCAGCCCCTGCAGTGAGAAGCCCACACACTGCATTTATTTAGAGAGCAACCCCCATGAACCACAACTGAGAAAGCCCGGGTGCCATGACGAAGACCCAGTTCAACGAACAGTAAATAAATATTTTTTAAGTTAAAAATAAAAAAAGGACATGACTCCCTTGCTTCATCATTCATGCTTTGAGTGGAATCAGATGATTTAGAATGAAGATACAATTAACTAAATATTTTTAACTAGATTAAAATGCTTCAGAGAAGAGCAGTTGATAGGTTGGTAAGCTGAGAGTACATGAGATAGAGAGGCATGAGGGGAGGAAGCCAAACAAATGGGACAGTGATAGTCATTGCATCTCCAAGGGGTCTACGAGTACGATGCCTGCTACATGGAACTCACTGGAACCAGGAGGGAAGAAGTTGAGTGTGCGGCTTCCCTAGCAGTCCAGTGGTAAAGAATCCACCTGCCAGTGCAGGAGACAGAGTTTCTATCCCTGATATGGGAAGATCCCACATGCCACGGAGCAACTAAGCCTGTGCCACACAGCTACTCAGCCTACATGCCGCCACTGCTGAAGCCTGTGCCCTGCACCAAGAGAAGCCACTGCAATGGGAAGCTGCACACCACCACTAGAGAGTAGCCCTCACTTGCTGCAACTAGGACAAAAAAAGCCCAGAACAGCCAAAAAATAAATTTTTAAAATTATTTTTTTTAAAGAAGTTGACTGTGATGATCTTGAGAGGACCTACTTCCCAAAGAATCACAATGAAAAGACACAGTAAAGAGAGACGTCCTAAAATGTCTATTGGCTCCAAGGAGCCAATATTTCCTAATGAGTAGTTTGGATACGTTGGATGTGGTCATACAGGACAACAGAAATGGACTCTCCCACGGAGCTGAACAACATGGACAAGGGCCAGGGGAGTTGTTCCAGGGAGCGGAACCCAGGCTCCACAAAGCGGAAACCAGGACTCTCATCAGCCAGAAAGAAAGTCAAAGTCGCTCCATCGTGTCCGACTCTGAGACCCCATGGACTATACAGTCAATGGAATTCTCAAGTGGGTAGCCATTCCCTTCTCCAGGGGATCTTCCCAACCCAAGGATCGAACCCAGGTCTCCCACATTGCAGGAAGATTCTTTACCAGCTGAGCCACGAGGGAAGCCCAAGAATACTGGAGTGTGTAGCCTATCCCTTCTCCAGGGGATCTTCCCAACCCAAGAACTGAACCGGGGCGTCCTGCATCGAAGGCAGATTCTTTACCAACTGAGCGATCAGGAAACATCAAACAATGCCTACTTAACTCTGAATCTCCTCAATCCTTTGGTCCTTCGGTCCTTCTCTTCACCCCAGCCCAAGCCTGAGTCAAGATACTCTCAAGGCCCTTCCTCTTTCAGCTGCACATCAGCCTGCTTGCACTTCCAGGTCAGAACTCACTTCACTGCAGCCTCTGACACCTCCCTCAATCTGCTCTGCATTCTCCCAGTGTGCTTTGAGTGGCTCCTCTTCCTGGGCACCCAGTTGGTTTTCCTTTTCTCCTCCATTTGGACCCACTGTCGTATCTTTCGCTCACCTCAGCAGTCTTGGTGAGTCCATTATTCCAATCAGCTCTTTATTCTTTCTGCTTTCCACTCTAGGCCTCACATCTTCGCTCTGACAGCTAGTTGATGTGTAACCATGGGCGAGTTATTGAATCTTCCTAAGACAGAGATTCCTCATTTGTGAAGTGGGGAAAGCCTCATGTATAGAGCTGCAGTGATAAAACAAAACTAATGTGAGCCCCGAGTACTTGATCAGGCACTTAGAACTTAATTAAAACTGAAATCTCTCTCCTGTGTTTTACACTTTCCATTCTTTCTCTCTAAAAAGCATCTAAATTCCCTTTAATTCCTTCAGCTCCCTCAAAGATACATAGTTCCTTCTTCTCCAAGGCTGTGATCATTGCAGGGACAGTGCAGGATCCAAACTGCCTTTTCTAAAGAGCAATTCTATAGCAAGAGACGAGGACAGGGTACAGACTACAAGAGTCACATGCCCATCTCATTTGGAGGAGGGTATTCACACCCCAAATACAAACCTATTTTTTTTTTAAAGCTGGGCATGATGACAGGGACTAAATATAATAGGCAATTTCTTGTACTGGTTTTGTCTATATTTTTAGATGCTCATTGATGTTTATTGTAGCAGTATTGTAATAGTGAAAAACTGGAAACAACTTAAATACATACCAGCAGGGGAAGGGATAAATAACTGTCGCAGATTCATAAAATGCATTATCAAATGGTGTCAGAGGTGGTGCTGGTGGTCAAGAACCTGTCTGCCAGTGCAGGAGATATGAGACCTGGGTTCCATCCCTGGGTTGGGAAGATCCCCTGGAGAAGGAAATGGCAACCCTCTCCAGTATTCTTGCCTGGGAAATCCCATGGACAGAGGAGCCTGGAGGGCTACAGTCCATAGGACCATAAAGAGTCAGATACAACGGAAGCACCTTAGCACACATGTACACCAATATGGGTAAATGCCAAATGCAGAATGAAAGACATACACTTTTTAAAAGTTAAAAGCACACAAAATAATACTAGGTACTATTTGTCTTTTAAACGAGCTTTTTTTTTTTTTTTTTTTTCTTGAAGAAGGTTGGAAAGTATTTAAATAATTTGTCTATGAGTAAATGAAAGAGTTTCTGTTTTAAACTTTTTCCACTTCTTACTTTTTAGGGAGTTGCAGGTAGTTGATAGGCTAGAAGACAAAATAAGACAGTGTCATGGTCAGGGAGAGATGGGGGAGTATCCTGAGTTTGTCGATGAGGATATAAACTCACAAGTTTGTAGTGTTAAGTGATACTAGGCTGTTTACCCTCCCACTGGGAGGAGCATGTGCTGTTATATGTTAGCTACTGCGGGACTGGAGAGGGATGTCAAAGCATTTGGGCAAAACCGACAGCAAAGGAAAACAGAGGCATTTCCCTCCTCCTAGGACTAAGAAGGGAAGATGTACATGGCTGTGTTCTTCAGTATGGTTCACATCCATAGGTTAAAAAAAAAAATTGCCCTGCTCCCCTCTTCACGGCCTGTGCCCCTCCTTTTTCTGGGAAGAGGAAGAACACTAGGAGCTGCAGGTGAGCAGGATGGCATGCGGAATGTGAACACACAGCTGAGGACAGTCTGGCCAGAGGGGGAAAGAGACAATGGAGACTTCTACAGAAGAGAAGCAAACAAGAGACTCCAGCGAGAGGCTACAGTCTGGGGCTCCTGATGCAGAAAGGACTCATTTTAAGTCCCCAGAATTAAAGCTGTAGGAGAGCAACCCCATTTGTCTCTTCTCATATGATTTTGTTTACCAACACTACCTTCTTTTGTCTTTAAACCGTGAGCTGCCAGTGCTTTGTGCCTCCTCATAACCATACGTATACATCAGCACTGAAAGTTCCCTCAGGACCCAGGAGATGAGGGGCAGCACCTTGTGCGATGGCCACTCACTGAGAGGTGTGGCTGAAGCTCTGTCGAGGAGGATTCTGAGGCCCAGAACCCTGTACTCATCTGAAGGGGAGCCGGGATCCATTGGCTCCATCTCCTGCAATGCCAGGTCAGAAAGATCCCCTGGAGAAGGGAATGCAACCCTCTCCAGTATTCTTGCCTGGAGAACTCTATGGACAGAAGAACCTGGCGGGCTACAGTCTGTAGGGTCGCAAAGAGTCAGACAGGACTGAGCAACTAACACAACTGGGATCCATTAATCCTGGGATCCACTGATGCTGTTTGCAAGGGCCTGCGGTCGGTCTGAGAGGGAGCCATCTAAGTGGACCCTCCAAGTTAAGAGCAAGACTCATTTAATTTGGGGGTGGGGGTGGGGATGGGGCTCAAAGACATCAAACCATTGCCAAAAGCCACAGTGCTATTTTTTTTTTTAAGTTTCAGGATTAGAAAAAGAATTATGATTTCAAGGATTAATCATCCCGAAAATGAAAACTTATCTGCCCTCAAGGCATTTAGGATTGAAAATAAATCTTCCTGAAGTCTTCTGTTACTTTATCAATATTGCAGGAAACTCTGGCAGGTCCTTTCCTGAGCCAGGCAAGCACAGACATCTGGGGCCCTTCTCACCGATTTTGGAAGAGTTTCAAAGTCTGTAATATTAGAGACTGATTATTTTTCCAGGAGAAAATTTTTCGTAGTGCTTGGATGAAGGGATAAAGAACTACGAAGAGATTTTAAAGTGTTATTTGCTGAGGATTAATGGACATTAATTTGAATTTAACTTGAGAATCTTCTAAATGACAGCTCACTTAGAGTAATTTTTTTAATGTTCTTCTTACAGTCTACTGAATAAAAGTCCAAGTGGGGATTTGGACATGGCTTTGACTAATCAGGGAGCAGACAGTTGTCTCCTTTCCAGAATAAATAGCATATTCTGGCCAATCCAACTAAAAGACTTAAATCCTTCATCAGAGCCATGCTGAGGTGACCTGCTTGAGGGAACTCAGGCCTCCAAACCTCTGTCCTCCTTGCCTGAGATTTATTCTTAAACATTTAGAAGACCTTTTCGAAAATACTACTGTTCTTGGGTGATATGTCATTTCAAATCATTGTTAGTTAATAATGAAGAACATTGTTGCATCAACACATACACGCTGCCATGTATAAAACAGACAGCTAGTGGGAAATTGCTGTATAACACAGGGAGCCCAGCCTGGTGCTCTGGGGTGACCTTGAGGGTGGGATGGGGGAGTGGACGGAGGCGCAAGAGGAAGGAGACACGTGTATGACTAACTATGCCTGCTTTACACTGCCATACTGCAGAAACCAACACAACAGTGTAAAGCAATTTTCCTCCGATTAAAAAATAAACTTAAAAAAATAGTGAAGAAAGAAGGAAAATCTAGCAGCAAGGGGAAGGGAATTTTTACGATCTGTGGGAGAAGAGAAAGGAGTGAGAGAGGTGATGGTCCCCAGAGTGCAGCAACGCAACTAAAGGGCAATGAGAGATGCTTCTCCAGGAGCTTTGCAGCCTGAAGATGCAGCTCATTGTCTCAAGACTCCTTCTGACTCCAGAACATTCACTGACCTTAGGCCTTACCTATCGGAAGGCACAATCACTGACATTAAGTAGCTGATGAAAACCAGCCTCAGAAATAAGCCCTCAAGATGCCTTCGGAAAACAGAAAATGGAAAGGAAGAAAGAAAAACCATGTACAAGAGTGTGGGAGTGCCTCCTCGCCAACATTCCTAAGAGAAGATGGGAGTTGAAAACCTCAAACAAAATGTTTGCCCCATCTCACTTGGCTAATTTTAGTTATCTTGGTTCATGGCTATGATTCATCCCTAAAGCTGTGAATTGCTGGGGAGGAAGGAGGGGAAAAAAATGGACTTAAATGTCAAAGAAGTAGGAACAAAAATATAGTTTTCTTTTTTGGGGAACTAGAATTCCAGGATATGGATCGTTTTTCTCATGAGGGATGGAATGCTTCAAACTTCTAGAAAAATAATGAGCTCCAGTCAAAACATCGTCAAGAAATAAAAGAGTAGATTATGGGTTATATCATATAGGAATTTTTGCTTTCCTAGTGTACTCCCCTTTTATTCCTTGTGTGCCTCTTTAAATCCCATTAAACTAGACATCACTAAGAATCCTATGAAGCTGAGTATGATGGAAGCTTAACTGTAACAAGAAATGGAGCTCCAGGAGCAGACGAGGGAGGGATAATGGAGACAAACAGACTCTGAGAAGTAAGTCTGGGGGATGCGATGGTAGCACAGAGAAGAAGCTCCAATACTTTGGCAACTTGATGTGAAAAGCCGACTCATTGGAAAAGACCAATCCTGGAAAAGATGAAGGCAAAAGGAGAAGGGAGCAGCAGAGGATGAGATGGTTAGATAGCATCACCAACTCAATGGATGTGAGTCTGAGCAAACTCTGGGAGATGGTGGAAGACAGAGGAGCCTGGTGTGCTGCAGTCCGTGGGATGGCAAAAAGTTGGACATGACTTAGTGACTGAACAACAACAAAAAATGACGGTGAACTGTTGTCTTGCCTGTTGAAGAATAGAGGGCGACAGAGATGGTTGCTCAAACTCCATCCTTGGAAGAGAAAAACGTTTTTCAGTGTAGTGGGTGTTCCCTAGTAAACTGGGTACCCTGTGGAATCTTCATAGGTTTGGGGGAAGAGAAGAGCAGTAACTGGTCTGATGCTCAGGTACCCTATCTTTCTACCATCAATTTAGCCACTATTCCTGTGTTCACCTCTCTCTGCTCTTAAGACTTCTGAGCAGTAAAAAAAAAAAAAAATAGGATGAATTGAGAGAGTAGCATTGACATATATACGCGACCATATGTAAAATGCATAGCTGGTGGGAAGCTGCTGTGTAGCGCAGGAAGCTCAGCTCCATGGTCTGTGATGACCTAGAGGGTGGGATGGGGAGGTGGAGGGAGTTTCAGGAGGACGGAGATATATGTATACATCAGCTGATTCATGCTGCTGTACAACAGAAACCAACACAACATTGTAAAACAACTATCTTCCAATTAAAAATAAATTTGGGAGGAGAATGGATACATGTATATGTGTGGCTGAGTCCCTTCGCTGTTCACCTGAAACTGTCACAACATGGTTTATCAGCTATGCATGGGTGGGCACTCACTTGCCCACGTGTGGGCAAGAACACAGTAGTGAGCTAAGAATTTAAAAGTAATTTTAATAAACGTGAAGGCTTAGGATATCAAAACTCTTTGAGATGAATGCTCAGTCGCTTCTGTCGTGTCTGACTCTTTGTGACCCCAGGCTTCCCTGTCCTTCACTATTTCCCGAAAGGCAATGCCAAAGAATGCTCAAACTACTGCACAGTTGCACTCATCTCACACGCTAGTAAAGTAATGCTCAAAATTCTCCAAGCCAGGCTTCAGCAATATGTGAACCGTGAACTTCCTGATGTTCAAGCTGGTTTTAGAAAAGGCAGAGGAACCAGAGACCAAATTGCCAACATCCGCTGGATCATCGAAAAAGCAAGAGAGTTCCAGAAAACATCTATTTCTGCTTTATTGACTATGCCAAAGCCTTTGACTATGTGGATCACAATAAACTGTGGAAAATTCTGAAAGAGATGGGAATACCAGACCACCTGATCTGCCTCTTGAGAAATCTGTATGCAGGTCAGGAAGCACCAGTTAGAACTGGACATGGAACAACAGATTGGTTCCAAATAGGAAAAGGAGTACCTCAAGGCTGTATATTGTCACCCTGTTTATTTAACTTATATGCAGAGTACATCATGAGAAAGGCTGGACTGGAAGAAGCACAAGCTGGAATCAAGATTGCTGGGAGAAATATCAATAACTTCAGATATGCAGATGACACCATCCTTATGGCAGAAAGTGAAGAGGAACTAAAAGCCTCTTGATGAAAGTGAAAGTGGAGAGTGAAAAAGTTGGCTTAAAGCTCAACATTCAGAAAATGAAGATCATGGCATCCGGTCCCATCACTTCATGGGAAATAGATGGGGAAACAGTGGAAACAGTGTCAGACTTTATTTTTCTGGGCTCCAAAATCACTGCAGATGGTGACTGCAGCCATGAAATTAAAAGACGCTTACTCCTTGAAAGGAAAGTTATGACCAACCTAGATAGCATATTCAAAAGCAGAGACATTTCTTTGCCAACAAAGGTTCGCCTAGTCAAGGCTATGGTTTTTCCTGTGGTCATGTATGGATGTGAGAGTTGGACTGTGAAGAAGGCTGAGTGCCAAAGAATTGATGCTTTTGAACTATGGTGTTGGAGAAGACTCTTGAGAGTCCCCTGGACTGCAAGGAGATCCAACCAGTCCATTCTAAAGAAGGTCAGCCCTGGGATTTCTTTGGAAGGACTGATGCTAAAGCTGAAACTCCAGTACTTTGGCCACCTCATGCAAAGAGTTGACTCATTGGAAAAGACTCTGATGCTGGGAGGGATTAGGGGCAAGAGGAGAAGGGGACAACAGAGGATGAGATGGCTGGATGGCATCACTGACTTGATGGACATGAGTCTGGATAAACTCCGGGAGTTGGTGATGGACAGGGAGGCCTGGCGTGCTGCAGTTCATGGGGTCGCAAAGAGTCAGACACGACTGAGCAACTGAACTGAACTGATGTCCATTGAGTTGATGATGCCATCCAACCATCTCATCCTCTGTCACCCGCTTCTCCTCCTGCCCTCAGTCTTTCCCAACATCAGGGTCTTTTCCAATGAGTCAGCTCTTTGCATCAGGTGACCAACCAAAGTATTGGAGCTTCAGCTTCAGCATTAGTCCTTCCAATGAATATTCATGGGTGATTTCTTTTAGGATTGACTGGTTAAATAAAAATACCAAAAATCAAAAGTCCACCAGGAGATGAGTGGGTCATTTCCCTTTTTATTGCTATTTTCTATTGTTTGTTGTGATGATACCTTATACCACAACAAATGCCATGCCTACGCACCTCTCCTTTCTGCTTAGGAATGATGGAAAGGTTTCCTTCTTTATTACAGTACTATAGAAAGAACACTTGGGACTTCCCTGGCGGTCCAGTGGCTAAGACTCCACTCTCCCAATGCAGGAGGCCCAGGTTTGATCCCTGGTCAGGGAACTAGATCCCACATGTGGCAACTAAAGGTCCTGCATGCCACAATGAAGATCAAAGACCCCTCACATGACAGTGTAGACCCAGTGCAGCCAAATAAATATTTTTTTAAAAATACTTGTAAAACTTCTAACAGCACCAAAGTGTGCTTGAATAGTACGTAAAAGTCTTCCTCCCCTCTCCAATCCCTGTTTTACCCCTTGTTAGAGACAAGAATTGTAACCATTTCTTGTGTATCCTTACAGAAATGTTCTATGCATATCTTACACACACATCTACATTTTCTTTATCCATGCTGTTATACAATTTGTTTTCAATTAAAATTCTTAAATATGATTTTACATAAATGCACGTAGATTAACTTTTCTTTAAAAATTCTTAAAAACTGCAAAGTATCCTATTGTATGTGTGAACAATAATTTAGGTAACGTCTTCCCTCTTTGATGAGTATTCTTTATGCAAAGCTATAGAAGGTAAAAAGGACTTGCTATAAGAAAAGAGCTATTTCTCTTTGGTTAAGGGATTCTAAATCATGGGCAAGAACACAGTAATGAGCTAAGAGTTTAAAAGTAATTTTAATAAATGTGAAGGCTTAGGATCTCAAACCTCTTGATCATTTGAAGAGAATGAAAAGGAAGCAAAAAGCATGATATAAAGCGAAATATGTCTCCAGCCACCGAAATCAAAAGCTATAAACATAAAGTCTGCCTTTTCAATTCCTGCATGCAGGACTGGCTTCTAAGACAATGCCACACAGGGGTTGAAAACAAACAACCCACCACTGGAAAAACAGTCCACTGGCCATTGTACAAAGAAGTAGATTTTTTGGTTTGGGGTTTTTAACTGACAGTCGTGGTGATCTTTTGATCAACAGCTAGAAATTTCCAGCTTCTTCTCGTTTCTGAATATACTGAGATCCGCTGAACTACTTAGCTCAGTTCAGTTCAGTTGCTCAGTCGTGTCCAACTCTTTGCGACCCCACGAACCACAGCATGCCAGGCCTCCCTGTCCATCACCAACTCCCAGAGTCCCCCCAAACCCATGTCCATCAAGTCGGTGATGCCATCCAACCATCTCATCCTCTGTCATCCCCTTCTCCTGCCCTCAATCTGTTCCAGCATCAGGGTCTTTTCAAAAGAGTCAGCTCTTCGCATAAAGTGGCCAAAGTATTGGAGTTTCAGCTTCAGCATCGGTCCTTCCAATGAACACCCAGGACTGATCTCCTTTAGGATAGACTGCTTAGAGAATAGATTAAGATCCTCCCACTCCTCCAGCCCTGGCTGTCTTGAAAAAATAGCTACCATCTTACGTGGAGGAAATTCTTAGTATTAGCAGGAGGGAGAAGTGATCTTTAGGGAAAAAAGTCTTAGGTTGTTTTGTCTTGTTTTCCCAAAATAAGGTAGATCTATTAAGTTCCTTTGCTGTTTAACCCCCTGGACCTTCCCTGAGTTTGGTTAAGTAGTTGCACACAGCAACCACCCACACTGGAAGAAGCTGAGCTGAGCAGTGTGGAAAACAGCGTGGTGAGCCTCTATCCACATTCTCTCATCCCTTCCTGTGTTCTAGAGGTGACTGCGTTAAATCTAAACTTCGTCAGAAAGAGTGTTATGACTGTGGGAAACCTTTCTCACGTGCAGTGGTTATGAGAGTTATTTCATTTTTATGCAACTTTCACATTTGTAAAAGTTTGCCATCATAACTCATGTGATCTTTAAACAGCCTCTCTTTCTCTGCAAGAAAATCTGCTCCACCTGTTACAAGTCACGAGCAGTACTGCAGCTCAGGGCAGGTCTCCTTACTCTTCAGCCAGAATGTTCTTCAAATTACTAATCACCAGTGCAGAATGAGTAAAGGACACAATTTCTTTTTAACTAATATTTCTTTAAAATTTATTTTATTGACGTATAGTTGATTTACAATGCCGTGTTAATTTCTGCTGTATAGCAGAATGATTTGGTTATACATATATATTTTTTCATGTTCTTTTCCATTATGGTTTAATCCCAGGGTATTGAATATAGTTCCTTGCCCTGTAGATAGGACCTAGCCATTTATCTCTTCTATATATAATATAGTTCAGTTCAGTTCAGTCTCTCAGTCGTGTCCGACTCTTTGCAACCCCATGAATCGCAACACGCCAGGCCTCCCTGTCCATCACCAACTCCCGGAGTTCACTCAAACTCATGTCCATCGAGTCAGTGATGCCATCCAGCCATCTCATCCTCTGTCGTCCCCTTCTCCTCCTGCCCCCAATCCCTCCCAGCATCAGAGTCTTCTCCAATGAGTCAACTCTTCACATGAGGTGGCCAAAGTACTGGAGTTTCAGCTTTAGCATTATTCCCTCCAAAGAAATCCCAGGGCTCATCTCCTGTAGAATGGACTGGTTGGATCTCCTTGCAGTCCAAGGGACTCTCAAGAGTCTTCTCCAACACCGCAATTCAAAAGCATCAATTCTTCGGTGCCCAGCTTGGCATCTGCTAATTCCAGACTCCCGATCCATCCCTCTCGTGGCCCCCTTGGCAACCACAGTCTGCTCTTTATATCTGTGAGTCTGTTTCTCTTTTATAAATCAGTTCATTTGGGTCATATTTTAGATTCCACATATAAGTGATATCATATGGTATTTGTCTTTCTCTTTCTGACTTACTTCACTTAGTATGATAATCTCAGTCCATCCACGTTGCTTCAAATGGCATTATTCCATTCTTTTTTATGGCTGAGTAATATTTCAGTGTGTGTGTGTGTGTGTGTGTGTGTGTGTGTGTGTGTGTGTGTGTTAGTCACTCAGCTGTGTCTGACACTTTGAGACCCCATGAACTGTAGCCAGCCAGGATCCTCTGTCCATGGAATTCTCCAGGCAGGAATACTGAAGTGGGTTGCCATTTCCTTCTCCAGGGGATCTTCCCAACCCAGAGATTAAACCCACATCTCTTGCATTGTAGGCAGATTCTTTCTGTTTGAGCCACACACACACATACCCTTCGGTCCCATATACGTGTATATATATATGTGTGTGTGTATACACACACACACATACATACATGCCACATCTTCTTTATATATTCATCTGTCGACAGACATTTAGATTGTTTCCATGTCTTGGCTACTGAGTCTAGAATCTTGAGCCTGTAGAGTTCTAAGTGCTGTGCCTGTCTTGCTGCTGCTGCTGCTAAGTCGCTTCAGTCGTGTCCGACTCTGTGTGACACCATAGACGGCAGCCCACCAGGCTCCCCCGTCCCTGGGATTCTCCAGGCAAGAACACTGGCGTGGGTTGCCATTTCCTTCCCCAATGCATGAAAGTGAAAAGTGAAAGTGAAGTCGCTCAGTCCTGTCTGACTCTTAGCAACTCCATGGACTGCAGCCTACCAGGCTCCTCCATCCATGGGATTTTCCAGGCAAGAGTACTGGAGTGGGGTGCCATTGCCTTCTCCAGTGCCTGTCCTAATCACAAATTAATTTCTCTGTCTACACTGGAACCCAGGACAGATGCACACAGAACAGTGGGCAGCCTGAGGTTTCTGAGAAAAACCATCCAATGAGAGGTATTGATTCTCATTTCCTTAATCATGTTCACCCTTATCATGTGATGCCATCTCCTCTCTGTCTCTGATGAACCAAGACCTAGAGCTTTGCTGACTCTACTACTCAGCCTGTTAGCTTCGCTGAATCTCTCATACAATAAGAGCATAATCAGTTTGTTGTGGGTTTTGGGTGGTGTGGACCAGGAGAACATTTGTGTTTTATGTGAATGATTTCCACGCAACAAGCCATGCAACTCTATGAAAACTGGTAAGAATAATAGAAAAAACATTTTTAATGAGTATCTAGCTTAGCCCCCAATAAGAAAAGCCCTTTGTCTATTGCAAGGGATCTGGGGACCTCTCCCTGGCTTCTCATGACATCCAGAGACCCTGCTGTTATGAAACCCAGTAGGAAGCTCTGTGATCCTCCAGATCCTGGTCAGTTACAAATGTCCAAGGCATCAGGGTCAGGCCAATCTAAAAATAAGTGGCCAACTCATTTTCCCAAAGAGGAAAGTTACTTTCTTCCATAACAATAAGTTTTCACTGGACTGTTCTATGATCTCTAAGATATTCTGTCTCCTTTAAAATATCTTCCACTGCACGGGGATGCATACACGGGGCATCACAGTGGGAGATGAGGAGACAACAGCTTGCAGAAGTCAGCTGTGGGGGGAGAGGAAACCGGTGACGCACTTTGTCTCCACCATATGTTAATCAAATTAGCCAGATCCTGTGTTCAGAGAACTGGCAGAGCTCCGTCTGCTGCTGGATGGCTTGGACAATGGCTCACAGCCACACAGCCACCTTGATAATTAGTGGAGTCCCTGCCAGCTTCTGCAATCTACCCTGTAGGAGGCAGCTGGCCAAGCCAAGCCTCTGTGGCAGTGTGTGATCCCACTGGTGCTTCAACCCATTG
Source organism: Tragelaphus eurycerus (assembly GCA_935064755.1). NCBI lineage: Eukaryota > Metazoa > Chordata > Mammalia > Artiodactyla > Bovidae > Tragelaphus > Tragelaphus eurycerus. The sequence goes on from CAKXYN010000023.1 coordinate 26,118,637, forward strand.
TACTGTGTCAGCCTTTCCCGTCCCCCTCCACCCCGCCCCAAAATCCCCAAGGGGGAGCAGCTCGCTCCACAGAGAGGAACCTTCTGTGTTCAGCATAATGTAAGGGCTAAACAGGGACGCTAGGTTGGTTATTCCCAGTTCCTCCTCAGGCATCACTTCCCATTGCCACAGTCAGGTTCAACTAGGAATTAGAAGCAAGTAACACAGAGGCAGAGAAGGCGATGGCACTCCACTCCAATGTTCTTGCCTGGAGAATCCCAGGGACGGGGGAGCCTGGTGGGCTGCCATCTATGGGGTCACACAGAATTGGACACGACTGAAGCGACTTAGCAGCAGCAGCAGCACAGAAGATTCTGAAGTCAGAAAAATTAACAAAAAAATGAACAGGTGCCTATAATTGAGTTGCACTTCAAATGTGTATCACAGTAATGCACGTTGGTGATTACAGTCTTATTTATATATCAGATCCCAGCTGACTAGTTTCCTGACTTATTGCTGGGCCACATTGCCATGGTTAAGGAAGGATTAAAGAAGGAAGTGCCACCAGATGGGGGTGTAAGGGCAGGCGGTACTAACAGACCACCTGGGACCAAATCAGCTACGCCTTAGCCTTCAGAGGAGAAAGGGGGAGATGTGTACAGTTAGACACGAAACGTGGAGATGCGAGTGACAGCCGTGCATCTATTCAACAGGTACTTAACACCCGTTGTGTGTGTACAGAGCATCTGTTCTAGGAGCACCACAGTGAACAAGACAGACAGCAGTTCCCGCTCCACCTTGTGGAGAGCTTGCAGTCCAGCAGAGGAGACAAAAATAAATGGGATGGGCAAATGAAGAAGAGAGTGGGTCAGATTTGGACCAAGTGTCAGGAGGAGACCACTGGCCCTCAGATGGAGATCAAGTGCTGGGAAGGAAAAAGTTAAGCAGGGGAAGGAGTCCATGGGCAAAAGCCTGAAGAAGGTGCAGGTGGGAGGCCTGCAGTGGTCAGAGGGGAGAGACGTCAGGTAGGGAACTGTAAGTGCAAAGTCCCTGAGGTCACCTGGTCTGTCTGAGGCCCAGCCTGAGGGCCTGTGTGGCAGAGCAGAGTGGGCGAGGGGAGAGCAGTGGAGGCAGGGTCCTGGAGGGAGCAGAGGCAGACTGACCCTGGGCCTGTGGGCTGTGTGAGGACTCTGGACTGAAAATATTAGAAAGCTTTCAGGTAAAGAAGTAGCATTTTAAGAGAATTGGTCAGGCTGCTTTTTTTCAGGAGAAATTAAAAGGGGAACAGAATGGAGTCAGGGAGGATGCGCTGGGAGTGTTCCCGGGCAGCAGCTGTGCGGCCCAGTCGGGTGGCAGTGCTGGGGTGGCAGCTGAGCCCAGGGGCGTGTGAAGCATCAGATGTGGTTTGTGAAGGGAGAGGCTAGGCAGGGGTTTGGGCTGGAGAAGGACCAGGCGGGACTGTGAGAGGAGCAGTTTGGGGGAGAAAGGACAGAGGTCCTTATTGCCTCTTTAAGTGTACAAAAACAGAAATCCAAGAAGAAGCTCCCTGGGGCCTCCTTGTTAAAGGCCCTGTACCTTCACTGTGACTTCGGCAGAGGGAGGAGGGAGTCTAACAATTGCTCTCCTATCTAGAATTCTGAATGTTTAGGCTCATTTCTTTCATATCAGGCAGATTTTAAACATTTTTTAATAAACATTGTTTATTAGGCCAAGGATTGATTCTTTAAGTACTTTTTAAAGATCTTTCTGATGTGGACCATTTTTTAAATCTTTATTGAATTTGTTACAGTATTGCTTCTGGTTTATGTTTTTTGGTTTTTTTGACCAAGAAGTATGTAGGATCTTAGCTCTGTGACCAGGGATTGAAGCCTCACCCCCTGCAGTGGAAGGTGAAGTCTTAGCCACTGGACTTAGGGACCAGCGAAGTCTCTAAGTATCTACTTACTTATTTAGGTCACATGCCCTTTTGAAGAGCCAGTGTAAGCTATGAACATGGTCCCCAAACAGGACTCACACACACACACACACACACACACACGCACTATATATTTCTCACAGCCTCAGAAAATCCATGAGCCCCAAGCCCACATGAAGTATGTTGAGGCAAAGAGTGGGGGTGGTCCCCATAGGACGTTTCGATGGTTTATTTCACAAAATTGCCCTTGTAACAAGAACAATACTGCAATCTTTAAAAATGTGAATTGGTAAATATTTAAGAAACAATCAATTTGCAGTATGCATGTCCTCACAGAATTGATCCTCCCGCAAAATCAAGCCTGTGCAACACTGCTCCTTACTGTCTTGCCAAGCATGGTCACTAGCCCAAGGTTAGCTTCTCTACAAGCCTGTCACTAACTCACCATTCCTGCCAGAGAGAACCTGTTCTGTTGGGGGCTGCTGGAAATTATAACTATTAAGCCAAAACCTCTTCTTTTGGTTCCAGGCCCCAGAACACATGGCCGTAGCAGATAATTACCAAAATATCCAAGAATCCACCCATTTTTTGCCATAACCTGCTTGACTGCAGGTGTGACACCGGCTTGGACTTCAACCACGGACCAGAAGGGACCAGAAAAGTGATGAGTGGATGGTGTGGCGCCTAGGGTGGCTGGCCTGTGAGTGCACCGTCCTTGTGCCAGGGCATCTTGCCATCCAGGTCATGATGTCTGTTCCAACCCAGCTCCCCAGAAATGGCACCACAGGTAGAGTCTCCATGCTCTTCCTCAAAGGAAAGGAGAAGATGGGGCAGGTGATGTGAGGCTGGGAAGAAGGCAGAGCGGATGCAAGGCAGGACATTACCAGGCAGGCCAGGACTTTTCAGGAAAACAAAGCTGGTTATTTGGATGCATGGGCTATCTCTGAGGAGACTGGGGACTTCCCAGGTGGCACTAGTGGTAAAGAATCCGCTTGCTGATGCAGGAGACATAAGAGACTAGGCTTCAGTCCCTGGGTGGGGAAGATCTCCTGGAGAAGGAAATGGCAACCCATTCCAGTATTCTTGCCTGGAGAATCCCATGGACAGAGGAGCCTGGTGGGCCACAGTCCACAGGGTCACAAAGAGTTGGACACGACTGAAGCAACTTGGCACACACTGGGGAGACCATATGGAAACATTGTATTCTGTCTGGAACATTCCATCAGGGAGCAAAAGGGCAAGCAGTTTCTCTTCCGGTTCCTCCTGGCTTCCTGTCTCTCCCTGGTCAAAAATTGCTCCCATGGGGTATTGACTGGGGGTTCCTCCAGTGACCCAGTAAAGAAGCCTGAGGCTCCACATACCGAGCAGCTTCCTGGGGGCTAAGGGGTCAGGCGGGACCAGAAGGACCTGGCAGGCATGTACACTGCATCCAGTACATTATGTGGGCAGTTCGGCCAACACAGGCTCCATCTGGACTGACACCAGTGCCTGAGGAATGCAGGCTGTGGGCTGAGGCGTGGCGAGGGCAGCTGCAGATGGTGGTCACACATGCTGTCAGGTCGGAGAATCACCTGTTTCCTTCTGGTCTGTAGCAGATGCTGACCCAGCAGGGGAAACACAGAGCTCAGCGTCCCACCTCCAGGGTGGACAGGTTGAGAGGAGGAAAGTGAGAGGTCAGGGTCTCCATCAGAGATATCAACATGACACAAAGCAGGATGTTCCATCATAACATCTGGAGTAGCCCCAGCTCCACGTAGGGCAGGAGGCCACTGCCGGGCAGACAAGTGAGGATCCAAGGGCTGGGGAGCCATGTGGCTGGGGCTCCTGGGATAAAATGCAGGTGGATACAGAGCGGGTTAGGTCAGGGCCCCCAATTTCTAGGATCCAGTGCCTGTGATCTGAGGTGGAGCTGATGTAATAAGAGAAGTAAAGTGCACAATAAATTTAATGCACTTGAATCATCCTGAAACCATCCCCCCTCCTCCATCCACGGAAAACCTACTGTCCACAAAATCTGGTCCCTGGTGCCAAAACGTTGGGACTGCTAGGTTAGGGCTCAAGACAGCCAAATGTAGGTGGAGGATCCACCACGTAGAGGTGGGAGCAGAGGGGGCTGACACATGACTTTGCCATTAAAAATGAACGTCTGCCTATTTGCCTGTTTTAACTGTACTTCATTTCAGTTGCTTGCCCTGAGCATCTGACTAAAATACTGAGATTGTTACACTTTTTAGTAAAATATATTTTAATTCACATACAGTATATGGGTATCTATGTATATTGTGTGTGCTCAGTTGTATCCAACTCTGCAACCCTGTAGCCCACCAGGTTCCTCTGTCCATAGGATTTTCTGGCAAGAATGCCGGAGTGGGTTGCCATTTCCTCCTCCAGGGAATCTTCCTGACTCAGGGATCGAACCCATGTCTCCAGCACCTCCTACATTGCAGGTGGATTCTTTACATCTATGTGTAATACCATCTATACCACATAATGATGACTATTGACATCTAAGTAAATATTGTGTTTTTGTCTCAATAAGCACACACAGCACTTTGCTTTAATAAACAGCATCATGCAACCCAGACTAGATTTGACAACTCTGGATTCGAGCCAGCTTTATGAATCCAGAGTCCATTGTTCTTAGGAGGCACTTTGAGTTTTCTGACCCCACTGTAGTAACAAACATGTATGAAATTACAAGGGGGAAGAAAAAAAAACACTGTGTTTTTACAGCTTTCCCATCTCTGCTGATTTCCGGTGAACACTGCCATGCTAAATTGAGCCACCTGTGATTAGTAATTGTTATCGTGCCTTGCAGAGTCGCTAGAAGACAGGGTGCCTGTCAAGTATCATGACAATGCACGTACTCTTCCAAAGGGCATCATTTCCTGTAGCCCGAGTAGCTGCCACCTCTTCCCCACCTGTTCTCCAGAAACAGCATCCTGGTTGACAGGTCCTTATTGCCTCAGCCCAGAAGTCCTGCCAGAGAAGGCAATGGCAACCCGCTCCAGTACTCTTGCCTGGAAAATCCCATGGATGGAGGATCCTGGTAGGCTGCAGTCCATGAGGTCGCTAGGAGTCGGACACGATTGAGCAACTTCACTTTCTCTTTTCACTTTCATGCATTGGAGAAGGAAATGGCAACCCACTCCAGTGTTCTTGCCTGGAGAATCCCAGGGACGGGGGAGCCTGGTGGGCTGCCATCTATGGGGTTGCACAGAGTCGGACACGACTGAAGCGACTTAGCAGCAGCAGCAGCAGCAGCAGCAGAAGTCCTGCCCAGGGCGCCCCTGGAGGTGAACCTGCACCAGGTGATTCCGTCAATCTAAGAGGCAGAAACCACCTCTGTGGGAACCTGGTGGGTCTTTTTGTTTTAATGAAGCAAAAGTAGCCTCCATGTTGTCTGCACCTGGCTGCAGAGTGACAGTGATTTATCTTGGGCTGAAAGCAAGTTCAGGACCCTCCTGAGGAATCATGTAAGTCTCCCAACCTGTTTGTGATGGATGCTGTCACCGACCAAATATCCTTACAGTGACTCCCTCAGAGGGACCTGTGCCGCTTCCCAAAGTCAAAACCTTTTTAGTATCCACAGCTCTAAAAGCCTCGAGTTTTTAGGAGAAGTTCCCTTCTCCTCCTATTCTGTCATGGACACATCGAATTGGAAAGAAATATAAGCAAGTACTCTTCCTTCAATTAAATCTAGGGTCTGTACCCTGCTTTTCTGGAATAAACTGGATACTGAAAATAATAACTTAATTCCACTTCCTCAGCTGAGAGATTAGAGAAACAAAGCCTCAGGGAGACTCTGAAACTGTCCATACAAAGAAATGTTGGGTTGATTAAAAAGTTCATTTGAACTAGACCGGAGGGGGCTTTGGGGAAGAATGGGTACATGTATATATATAGCTGAATCCCTTTGCTGTCCACCCGAAACTATCACAACACTGTTAATCGGCTGTATGCCAATATAAAATAAAAAGTTACCGTTTTTGGTAGTTATGATAGATAATAGTGTGAAAGTTTTAGTCGCTAAGTCACGTCTGACTCTTTGTGATCCCGTGGACTATAATCCACCAGGCTCCTCTGTCCATGAGTTCTCTAGGCAAGAATACTGGAGTGGATTGCCATTTGCTTCTCCAAGGGATCTTCCCGATCCAGGGATTGAGCCTGGATATCCTGTCTTGCAGGCAGATGAGCCAGCTCTTTACTGTCTGAGCCACCATAATAATGGACTTATAATTTTGTGTTCTGCTTTTTTCCACTTAAGCATTGATTTGTAGCCGTCCATTTCTCCATGTGCTTATGTAGGCTTTATAGTTCTCCTTGGTAATGGCTACATTATATGACAAAAGTAATCCCAGAATAATCGTGAGGGGATTACCAAGCCAGCCCTGGAAGGATTACACCTGATACACAGCGCTGAGTGCAAGAGGAGCCTGCCAACATGTGATAACTTTGAAAAGCTCTTTAACTCAAAGCCCAAATTTTCCCATTTGCCAAATAACCCTAATCATAGTTGTTTGTCATCTTCAGAGAAACAGTGTGTACAAGTAGAAATTACTTTTAGTATCTTATAGGTTTGAAATATGTTTATAGACTAGAAATAACTCACTCTCCTTTGTCTCCCCCTTTGAAGGCAGAGCAGACTAATAAACTACCTTCCCAAAGCAGTAAGCACTGAAAAAAGTGAGGAGGCCAGGCAGAGGCATTTTGGTTCCTTGGTTGTTTTGGAGTCACCCTTTGGTAAACGAAATCATTGAAAAACTTCTTGAGCCCATTTGCTTTGTTTTATACAACATGAGCATTGCTTAAAAGTAATTTATAAATGAAAATTGTACTAATCACCCATCCTGTCCATTCACTTAGCTTATTTTTGAGGTTCACTCAACAGGTTTGGTCTTTGCTCAGTGAGAAGCTCATGCTCTCAGGTGTGATGGCAGATTGCCCAAGTGCTGAGACTTTCTTATTAGAATCAAGGACTGTTAGAGTCTGAGGAGTCTCTGTAACCATCCAGCACATTTAGTCCAAACATTTGCTCACATTTCTCTAGTTTAAGGGTACACATACCACTGATGGGGCTTGTTGGGCTTCCCTGGTGGTTCCGTGGTAAAGAATCCACCTGCCAATGCAGGAGATGCAGGTTCTATTCCCGGGTCAGGAAGATCCCTGGAGAAGGAAATGGCAGCCCACTCCAGTATTCTTGCCTGGAGAATCCCATGGACAGAGGAGCCTGGCGGGCTACAATCTACAGCGTCACAAAGAGTCGGGAATGACTGAGCAACTAAACAACACAGCACCTTTTCCACCGGTGACAACTCTCTTCATCAGAAAGATGCTTATTCATTGAACTCACATCTACTCCTTTGCTACTTTTACTCATTTATTCTCATTAGATATTTTAACACAGCTGCATCAAAAAAATAATTCTAAAATCTTCCAGAAAATTAGTTACGTCCAAGCTCTGCTTTTCTAGAAGTTCAAGGCAAAGGAAACATTTCAGACATCAATAATACAGGCTCTCACTCTTCCCATAAAATCTATTGGACAAATATAAATAATAGAAATCCATTTTCCTACATCTGAGAATCCACATTGAGGTTTCTTCCTGAGATTTCTTCTGGGCTTGTTTCTATTACCTGTACTGGTACCTCAACTGGCAAAGAATCTGCCTGCAATGCAGGAGACCCCAGTTCAATTTCTGGGTCGGGAAGATCCCCTGGAGAAGGGATAGCCTACCCACTCCAGTATTAGGCTTCCCTGGTGGCTCAGATGGTAAAGAATCTGCCGGCAATGTGGGAGACTTGAGTTCTATCCCTGGGTTGGGAAGATCCCCTGGAGAAGGGCATGGCAACCCACTCCAGTATTCATGTATAGAGAATCCCCATGGACAGGGGAGCCTGGTGGGCTACAGTCCATGAGGTCGCAAAGAGTCGGACACGACTGAGTGATGAAGCACAGCACAGCACTTTATCTCTTCTGACCCTAAATAGAGGACTATCTAGTCATCATCATAAAAGGCAAATGGAAGCATTTGGCCTAAAATAATGCATTGGAACCATGTGAGTCATTAATCTCTATGGAAAGTGGAAAAATGATTCCCCCACCCAAAAAATGACCCTGTGCTAATCCCCAGAACCTGTGCACATGTTACCTTCCATAGCAGAGGAACTTTGCAAATGTGGTTAAGGATCTTGAGATGGAAATGTAGCCACAAGACATTCTATCAAAGGGTAGGAGGGTCAGAGAAAGATGACAGATGCAGAGGACAGAGGGGGAGAGACAAGATGATGCTATACTTCTGGTTTTAAAGATAAAGGAAAGGGCCACAAGCCAAGGAATGCAGGCTGCCTCTAGAGGAGAAAAGATAAGGGAACATATTTTTTTTTTTTTTTTTTGGCTGCTCCAGGTCTCAGGATCTTTGAGTGTCAGGATCTGTGTGTCTCAGGACACACGGGATCTTTGATCTTCGTTACAGCATGCAGGATATTTTTTTGTGGCATGTGGGATCTAGTTCCCTGACCAGGGATCAAACCCAGGCCCCCTGCACTGGTAACGTGGAGTTCTGGGCACTGGACCACCAGGGATGTTCCTATTTTTTCCCCCTGGAGCATCCATAGGCAATTCAGCCCTGCTGACTCTGACTATGGCCAGTAAGACCCATTTTGGACTTCCTACCCCCAGAACTGTAAGATAAATTTGTGGGGATTTTTTTTTTAGATCATTTACATTTAATACAATTATGACTATGACTGGACATCAGTTTACAATGTTAATGTCATTTTCTGTTTTCCTCCATGATTTTTGTTCCTCTGTGTCCCCACTCCTGTCTTCTTTTGATTATTCTAGTAGCACTCGTATTTCATTATAATTTTTCTATTGGCTCTGTGACTATCTCTTTGTATAGATCTTTGAATGGTTATTTTCAGGATTGTTTACTATATACTTTCCACATTCTACTTAGAGTTAATATTTCTCCCAATGATATAAGGCCATCTTTTTTCCCACTTTTGTTATAATCCTCATTTTTATTAATTTTCACATATCAAAAATTCCATTAAATGATGTTCTACATTTGTTTTCCATAACAAATATATTTTAAAGGACTTGAAAGGTGAAAAGTAGTCTCATTAGCCATATATTTACCTTTTTGGTTCTTTTTATTGAATTCTTCTTGTTCTGGTTTTTACTCTGGTATCATTATCTTTCCATCTGAGAACCTGCCTCTAGCATTGTTTTGTCGTAAAGCAGATCTACAGGGGTGGAAGTATGAGTCACTAAGTCAGGTCCAACTCTTTTCAACCGCATGGACTGTAAACCACCAGGCTCCTCTGTCCATGGAATTGTCCAGGCAAGAGTACTGGAGTGGGCTGCCATGCCCTCCTCCAGGGGATCTCCCTGACCCAGGGATCAAACTCAGGTCTTCTCCATTGAAGGCAGATTCTTTACCATCTGAGCCACCAGGGAAGCCAGATTTCCTAGGGGTAGATTCTAAATCTGTGTGTTTTAAGCCACTTCAGTTCAATTTAGTTCAGTCACTCAGTCATGTCCGACTCTTTGCAACCCCATGGACTGTAGCACACAAGGCCTCCCTGTCCATCACCAGCTCCTAGTGTTTACTCAAACTCATGTCCATTGAGTTGGTGATGCCATCCAACTATCTCATCCTCTGTCATCCCCTTCTCCTCCCATCTTCAATCTTTCCCAGCATCTGAGTCTTTTCAAATGAATCAGTTCTTCGAATCAGGTGGCCAAAATACTGGAGTTTGAGCTTCAGCATCAGTCCTTCCAATGAATATTCAGGACTGATTTCCTTTAGTTGGACAGGTTGGATCTCCTTGCAGTCCAAGGGACTCTCAAGAGTCTTCTCCAACACCACAGTTCAAAAGCATCAATTCTTTGGGGCTCAGCTTTCTTTATAGTCTAACTCTCACATCCACACATGACTACTGGAAAAACCATAGCCTTGACTAAACGGACCTTTGTTGGCAAAGGAATATCTCTGCTTTTTAATATGCTGTCTAGCTTGGTCATAACTTTTCTTTCAAGGAGTAAGCGTCTTTTATTTCATGGCTGCAGTCACCATCTGCAGTGATTTTGGAGCCCAGAAAAATAAAGTCTGACACTGTTTCTCCATCTATTTGCCATGAAGTGATGGGACCATGATTTTCATTTTCTCAATGCTGAGCTTTAAGCCAACTTTTTCACTCTCCTCTTTCACTTTCATCAAGAAGCTCTTTAGTTCTTTTTCACTTTCTGCCATAAGGGTGGTGTCATCTGCATATCTGAGGTTATTGATATTTCTCCCAGCAATCTTGATTCCAGCTTCTGTTTCATCCAGCCCAGCATTTTTCATCATGAAATCTGCATATAAGTTAAATAAGTATGGTGACAGTATACAGCCTTGATGTATTCCTTTTCCTATTTGGAACCAGTCTGTTGTTCATGTCCAGTTCTAACTGTTGCTTCCTGACCTGCATACAGATTTCTCAAGAGGCAGGTCAGGTGATCTGGTATTCCCATCTCTTTCAGAATTTTCCACAGTTTCTTATGATTCACATAGTCAAAGGCTTTGGCACAGTCAATAAAGCAGATGTTTTTCTGGAACTCTCTTGCTTTTTTGATGATCCAGTGGATGTTGGCAATTTGATCTCTGGTTCCTCTGCCTTTTCTAAAACCAGCTTGAACATCTGGAAGTTCATTGTTCACATATTGTTGAAGCCTGGCTTGAAGAATTTTGAGCATTACTTTACTAGCGTGTGAGATGAGTGCAATTGTGCGGTAGTTTGAGCATTCTTTGGCATTGCCTTTCTTTGGGATTGGAATGAAAACTGACCTTTTCCAGTCCTGTGGCCACTGCTGAGTTTTCCAGATTTGCTGGCATATTGAATGCAGCACTTTCACAGCATCATCTTTTAGGATTTGAAATAGCTCAACTGGAATCCCATCACGTCCACTAGCTTTGTTCATAGTGATGCTTCCTAAGGCCCACTTGACTTTACATTCCAGGATGTCTGGCTCTAGGTGATCACCATTGTGATGATCTGGGTAATGAAGATCTTTTTTGTATAGTTCTGTGTATTCTTACCATCTCTTCTTAATATCTTCTGCTTCTGTTAGGTACATACCATTTCTGTCCTTTATCAAGTCCATCTTTGCATGAAATGTTCCCTTGGTATCTCTAATTTTCTTGAAGAGATCTCTAGTCTTTCCCATTCTGTTGTTTTCTTCTATTTCTTTGCACTGATCACTGAGGAAAGCTTTCTTATCTCGCCTTGCTATTCTTTGGAACTCTGCATTCAGATGCTTATATTTTTCCTTTTCTCCTTTGCTTTTCACTTCTCTTCTTTTCACAGCTATTTGTAAGGCCTCCTCAGACAGCCATTTTGCTTTTTTGCATTTCTTTTCCATGGGGATGATCTTGATCCCTGTCTCCTGTACAAGGTCACGAACCTAATTCCATAGTTCATCAGGCACTCTATCAGATCTAGTCCCTTAAATCTATTTCTCACTTCCACTGTATAATTGTAAGGGATTTGATTTAGGTCATTTGATTTAAACCACTGAATGGTCTAGTGGTTTTCCCTACTTTCTTCAATTTCAGTCTGAATTTGGCAATAAGGAGTTCATGGTCTGAGCCACAGTCAGCTCCTGGTCTTGTTTTTGCTGACTGTATAGAGCTTCTCCATCTTTGGCTGCAAAGAATATCATCAGTCTGATTTCGGTTTTGACCATCTGATGATGTCCATGTGTAGAGTCTTCTCTTGTGTTGTTGGAAGAAGGAGTTTGCTATAACCAGTGCATTCTCTTAGCAAAACTCTATTAGCCTTTGCTCTGCTTCATTCTGTACTCCAAGGTCAAATTTGCCTGTTACTCCAGATGTTTCTTAACTTTCTACTTTTGCATTCCAGTCCCCTATAATAAAAAGGACATCTTTTTGGGTTGTTAGTTCTAGAAGGTCTTGTAGGTCTTCATAGAACTGTTCAACTTCAGCTTCTTCAGCATTACTGGTGGAGGCATAGACTTGGATTACCATGATATTGAATGGTTTGCCTTGGAAATGAACAGAGATCATTCTGTTATTTGTGAGACTGCATCCAAGTACTGCATTTTGGACTCTTTTGTTTACTATGATGGCTACTCCGTTTCTTCTAAGGGATTCTTGCCCACAGGAGTAGATATAATGGTCATCTGAGTTAAATTCACCTATTTCAGTCCATTTTAGTTCACTGATTCCTAAAATATTGATGTTCACTCTTGCCATCTCCTGTTTGACCACTTCCAATTTGCCTTGATTCATGGACCTGACATTCCAGGTTCCTATGCAATATTGCTCTTTACAGCATCAGACCTTGTTTGCATCACCCATCACAACCACAGCTCGGTGTTGTTTTTGCTTTGGCTCTGTCTATTCATTCTTTCTGGAGTTATTTCTCCACTGATCTCCAGTAGCATGTTGGGCACCTACCTACCTTGGGAGTTCATCTTTCAGTGTCCTATCTTTTTGCCTTTTCATACTGTTCATGGGGTTCTGAAGGCAAGAATACTGGTGGTTTGCCATTCCCTTCTTCAGTGGACTACATTTTGTCAGAACTCTCCACCATGACCCGCCCATCTTGGGTGGCCCTACATGGCACGTAGTTCGGGGTAATATGTTACAGCAGCAAATAGGGGAATAATCCACCTTGCCTTCCAAAATCCTCCCATCAATGATGGGATATTTACAGACACAAATAAAATGAACACATCACAGCTGCACAAGCTACTAAAAACCGTGAGAACGGAAGTGGATGTTATTTTCTCAGTCCATAATGTGAGTCTATAATGTGGATATCTAAAAGGTGGGGCTTGGGTGTCATTTTACAAATCTGAAAACGCCTCGAGGCAGGAATATGGTTGTCAGAGAGAAGCAGCAGCAGGAAGGTGGTTGAGTGGCAGGGAGTGGGTGAGGGGCTGGAGGCAGAATATATGGCCAAGGAGGTGGCAGAGCCCTGGTTTGTGAAGTTTACAGGTTTCACTCAAAACTTTGAACTTGAGTACTTCCGGAGCTCATTTTTGTCTCCTGGATTTCATCTTTAGTGAGATGAGCTTTCCAGAATGCCCCTTCCCCAGCTCTGACTCCAGATCTGGCCCAGTGCACATTTTCCTTGTGGCAGCAGCTGGAGTGGGCGTGCTGAAGAGCAGCCCGGGGGCAGGAGGGGACCCTGGTCATTAAGGAGCCTAATCACAGAACACAGTGACACTGTGGGTGGGCTGCTGCTGATTGGGAGAAAATATCTTCATCATTTGGACACCTGAACAGAGGAGTAAAAATAGAATCCCCAGGATTTAAGAGAAAAAAAAATAAGACACACATACACACACAGGAAGCAGACCCAAATCTTTCCTGAGACTAGAGCAGCTTGAGAGGGGGAAAGAAGAAGAAAATGGAGCAGCTACTCTGATAGAATAAAGAACTGGGGAAGAGGATAGTGAACTATTCCATGAAGGCCAGGGTGCTAGGGCCCAGAGACCCAGAGCCCGGGAGCTGGAGGAGGAAGCAGCCCAGGTCAGGCATCTTGCTCTAGTGTCTGAAACCCTGGATCCAGCCCCCGCCAGGAACCCCTTGCCCTGGCGACCAGGGTTGCACTATAGCTTAGAAAGTCACACTTCTCCCTTCATCCACCTCTCCCCTTACACACATGTGTGCAGCCATACACACAAACACTGTCTCTTTCCACTGTAGTCTTCCAAATGACCCTCTGCTGTGGATTAAAGACCACATACTTAATATTTTGAAATTACGGGGTTTTGAACACTCAAAATCTGCTAGGGAAAGAAATGAAGCCCATCAGGAAGTCTCCCGGCAGAAATAACTTTGTGTGCATGCTCACTTGCTAAGTTGTGTCCGACTGTATAGCCCACCAGGCTCTTCTGTCCGTGGGATTTCCCAGGCAAGAATACTGGAGTGTGTTGCCATTTCCTTCTCCAGGGGATCTTCCCGAACCAGGGATCAAACCTGCATCTGCTGCATTGACAGGTGGGTTCTTTACCACTGAGTCATCAGGGAAGCCCTGGAAATAATCATAACTCAGTGCTTAACCAAGTGACTATATTTATGTTTTTTTAATGGGAGTATAGTTGCTTTACAGTGTTGGGTTAGTTTCTGCTGTACAACAGAGTGAATCAGCTGTATATATACATATCCCCCCTCTCTTTTGGATTTCCTTCCCATTTAAGTCACCAGAGAGCACTGAGCAGAGTTCCCTGTGCTAGACAGTAGGTTTTCATTAGTTATCTCTTTTATACATAGTATCAGTAGGATGTGTATGTCACCCCTCATCTCCCAATTCACCCCACCGCTCCCTTCCCTCTTTGGCATCCACACATTTGTTCTCTATGTCTGTAGTGACTTTACATATGAGGACACACAGAATTCCCACCAGCATCATCACCCCTTCCAGAAATCGCCTCAGGATCCACAGTAAGGGGAAGGCCCTATATTCATAAGTAAGAAACTTCAAAAGGATCTTACTTTCTTTTTATTACAGTCTTATTGAGATAAAATGTACATACCACGTATTTCACCTGTTTACTGTGGTCAGTAAAATGGCTGTTAGCATCTTCACAGTCAAGCAAACACCACCACAATCAATTTTAAAACATATTTATCATCTCCAAAACTCCTATGCCTCTTTCCCTATTTCCCCTCACCCCCTCCTCCAGCCCTAGACAACCCTCAATCTACTTTCTGTCTCTATGGACGCATCTCTTCTGGATATTTATTTCATAAATGTGGACCTTTGTGGTTGACTTAGCATGTTTCCCAGGCTAATCCATGTTGTAGCATGTTTAACCACTTCCTTTCTTTTTAGGGCTTAATAATATTCTGTTGTATGAATGTATCATGTTTTATTTATCCCTTCATCAGCTGGTGGACATTTGGATTGTTCCCAGGTGCTGACTATGATGAATAAAGCCGCCATGAACTATCTGGCATGTTTTCATGTCTCCTGAGTAAGACCTAGGAGTGGTCTTGCTGGGTCATATGACAACTTAATCTTTAACCTTTTGAGGAACTGCCAGGCTGTTTTCCAAAGTGGTTGCACCATTTTACATTCCCACCACACGTGGTGGGTTCCAGTTTCTCCACACCTTGGCCAAGCCTTGTTATTACCTATATTATTGATTATAGCCATCCTAGTGGATGCGAAGTGATATTTCATTGTGGTTTTGATTTGCATCTTATGATAGCTAATGAAAGTGAGCATCTTTTCCAGGGCTTATTGGTCACTTGTATATCTTCTTTGGAGAACTATCTATTCAGAACCTTAACTCATTTTTAAGTGGGTTATTTGTCTTTTTATTATTGAGTTGGTTGTAGGAGTCCTTTTATCAGAAATATGCAAAAATGTTTAGCCCGTTCTGTGAGTTTTCCTTTCATTTTCATGATGGTGTTCTTAGAATTGCAAATGTTTTTAATGTTGATGAAGTCCAATTTATCTGTGTTTTCTTTAGTTTCTATCTTCATTACTGCAGCTTTTGTAAGTTTTGAAACTGGGAAATGTGAGTCCTCCAATTTTGTTCTTTTTAAAGATGGTTTTGGCTATTCTGGGTCCCTTGAATTTCCATGGGAATTTTAGGATCAGCTTGTCAATTTCTGCAAAGAAGTCAGCTTGGATTTTGATAGGGATTGCACTGAATCTGTAGATTAGTTTAAAGAGGACTGTCGTTTTACAATATTAAGTCTCCCAATAAGTGATCATTTACTTAGGTCTTTCCATTTATATAGGTCTTCTTTAATTTGCTTCAGTGACTTTGTAGTTTTGTGGTTTTCAGAGTATAAGTTTTGCACATCTTTTGTCAAATATAGACCTAAGGATTTTATTCTTTTTGATGCTACTGTAAATAGAGTTGTTTCCATAATTTAATTTTCACTTTGTTCATAGCTAGGATGTAGAAATCAAATTGATTTTTATATATTGATCTTATATCCTGCAATCTTTCTGAACAAAACAAACTGGGATTAAAATACACAATTTTTAAAAACAACATGGGTTACAATAAAAGAGGTCAAGAACATTTTAAAGGAAATTATTCAATTATAAGTTTGAAAAGAAGGGAGGTCCTGTTCCTGTTTAGGGAAATAAAGATAAACAGGACACTCGAGGTCTGTAAAGAGGTTGGAGAGTTTGTCAGAGGAGTAAAACCACTGCAGTGGTTTTGTTAGTTGAGATTTTAACTTTCAGAATATTTAACATAAAGCTCTCTTGGCTTGGAAGGGGCTCATTTCCTTGTCACCTCAACACCCACACTTTGCATAAACCAAGCTTGCAGACAGACTTAGCAGCATCTTTGGGGCTTCCCTGGTAGCTCAGGTGGTAAAGAATCTTCCTGCAATGCAGAAGACCTGGGTTCAATCCCTGGGTCAGGAAGACTCCCTGGAGAAGGAAATGGCAGCTGACTCCAGTATCCTTGCCTGGAAATCCTATGGACAGAGGAGCCTGGCAGGCTATAGTCCATGGGATTGCAAAGAGTCAGACACAACTGAGCTGCGAACACTCTCACTTTCATTTAGTGTCCTTGGGAAGAGGCCACCTTTCGGAGGTACAGTCACATAAGTAATTTAATGACCCCAAGAAAGGTAAGGTTGGGTGGACCTTTGTGAGTCATTGCCAGTGTTTTCTTCTTTCTCAAAATCAAGCTAGGCCATTAAAGGGATTCTGGGTCTTTGCTACCTTCTCCCCAAGTTGTCTAACACATGGGCCATAAACACTAGCAAAGTCCTTTTTTGCATGACTTGTTTGGTCCAGTTAGGTTTGTACCTAACATTTCATAATAAATTCTTGAAGCAAAAGTGAATTTTAATGACCTTAAGGCATCCTTTTCACTTCCCAACCAAGACGGTTATTGAGAACAGTTTGGGATACAGAAATTCTATCCAGAAATCTCCTGTACAAGTTTAAAAAAAAAATAAATAAGCAAAAGTAACAGCAACAATAGCTGTATTTTAATAAAATAAGTCATGTGATTTCATACTGTGCACACAGATGAGCAGCAGGTGAATCAATCAACTAGTCAAAAAAAAGATATAAACTTACTGAGTTTTTAAGAATTTGGACAGTAAATAATCTTATATTTTTAAATTTCTACACTATTTAATGATAAATACTCAGCAAACATGGTTTAAAACTGTAAATAAAAATATTAAATGCCCTTTGAAAATATACGTATGTTCTTTGCCCCCAGTGGGCCCACTTATAGACGTGTGTGCTGTAGTCAGTCTTGTCTAAGGACACAGATATATACGATCAAGGGTAAAAAATGTTAAATCTGCCTGCTGCTGCTGCTGCTAAGTCGCTTCAGTCGCATCCGACTCTGTGCGACCCCATAGACGGCAGCCCACCAGGCTCCCCCATCCCCAGGATTCTCCAGGCAAGAATACTGGAGTGGGTTGCCATTTCCTTCTCCAATGCATGAAAGTGAAAAGTGAAAGTGAAGTCGCTCAGTCGTGTCCGACTCTTAGCGACCCCATGGACTGAAGCCTACCAGGCTCCTCCGTCCATGGGATTTTCCAGGCAAAAGTACTGGAGTGGGGTGCCATTGCCTTCTCTGTAAAGCTGCCTAAACATCCATTAATAGTAATAAACTATGGGATACTATGCAATTATTAACAGTGACAGCCTCCAAAAGAACTGACCCTCAAAAATGATACAAGATAAATTATTCATTGAAAAAAGCAAAATATTTAATATCACATATATATATATATATGTATACGGTATCTCACGCTTTTAAAAATCACATATTAAAAAAATAAATATGTCTTTATAACAATATTGATATGTGAATATAAAAGAGAAAAATACATGGGAGGATCCTGTGGTAAGCAGAATACCAGCCCTCAAAGATGTCCACACCCTAATCCCAGAGCCTGTGAATATGCTATGGTATTTGGCAAGAGAGAGTATAGGTTGCAGATGAAATTAAGGTTATTAACCAGCTGACTTTCAAATAGGGAGATTAAAAATAATTTATTTAAAAAGAGAAGTCCCTGATGGTCCAGTAGCTAAGACTCCATTCTTCCACTGCAGAAGGCATAGTTTTGCTCCCTGGTCAGGGAACTAAGTTCCCACATGCTGTTTTTCAGTCACTAAGTTGTGTCCAACTTTGCAATGGTGTAGACTGTAGCACTCTAGGCTTCCCTGTCCTACCCTATCTCCTGGAGTTTGCTCAAATTCATAACCATTGAGTCAGTGATGACATCCAACCATCTCATCCTCTGCTGCCCTCTTCTTCTTTGGCCTTCAGGCTTTCCCAGCATCAGAGTCTTTTCCAATGAGTCAGCTCTTTGCATCAGGTGATCAAAGTATTGGAGCTTCAGCATCAGTCTTCCCAGTGAATATTCACAGTTGATTTCCTTTAGGATTGACTGGTTTGATCTTGTAGTCCAAGGTACTCTCAAGAGTCTTCTCCAGCATAATTCAAAAGCATCAATTCTTCAGTGCTTAGCCTTCTTTATGGTCCGTCACATCCGTACATGGCTACTGGGAAAATCATAGCTTTGACTAGACGGACCTTTGTCAGCAAAGTGATGACTGCTTTCACTGTGTGGCCAAAGAAAAGAAGAAAGAAAGAAAGTGTGCACGGACTATTATAAGGATATTGAGGAGGAAAAGATAGCTTCCATCTGTTTGCAAGAGAGCAAGGTTCCTGGAGGAGGTGCAATTTAAACTGGATCTTAAATAAACGGAATATTGACAAGCAAAGAAAGAGGAGGGGATCTCCTGCACTGCAGGCAGATTTGTTACCAGCTGAGCTATCAGGGAAGCCCCAAATAAATAGAATATTAGCAAGCCAAGTGAGAGGAGGCGATCAAAATGAAGAGGCTACATTTAGAACACAGGGATGGTCCAAGCACAGGAAAAGACCCTTCAGCTTAATTTGCATGATATTCAGTAGAACAGTTGGCTTCACCATCCATGAGAGCATTAATCCCGATCCCAGAAGCTTGGATGGATTCTTGTGGGTTTGGGCTTCATTTGGTAGGTGATGGAAACCTATGAAGGTTTTAGCACTATGGAAAAAACTGATTGTTACTTTTTCAGATTAGGGAGACAGACAGGAAGACCCCACCATGGCTAAGGCTCTGAGATTAGAACAGAAGGGAAGAGGGCAAAGCGGAGAGAAATTTGGGAGCTGCTATAGAAGGCAGGGCAGGAAGACTTCACCACTCTGCAGCTGTGGGCTGGCAGGAGGAGGAAGCAGAGTAGCAAGAAATGTGGGGGTGAGGGTGGGTTGGGATAAACTGAGTTTTAGATGCCAGTGGATTCTCTTGGCTTTTTGGGGGGGATGGGGGGCACACTGCATGGCATGTGGGATCTTAGTTCCCTGACCAGGGATCAAACCTATGCCCCCTGCATTGGAAGTGTGGAGTCTTAACCATTGGACCGCCTGGGAAGTCTCCAAGGGAGTCTCCTGGGCAGGTGCTGGGTAACTTGTAAGGCTCCAGGACTGGGAGGTACCATGGAGAGTGGGCTCAGGGCCATCGCCAGAGCCCGCACAGCATAGCACCATCTGCGTCCCCACAGCAGGATCCACCTTTCTGTGACATCCCCATCCTTTCTCTTCACCTATCCACCTGCCCTCCCAAGGGACTTTCATCCCCAGCTCAGCGATCATTTGATCTTTCCCAGAGCTACATTTAGCCTTTCTATTCACCAAATTAGTGGTTCAACTCCAGAAATTTTGCACTCTGCATATTCTCAGGGGTGTGTGTGTGTCTTCAGGCTCTGTCACTGCGCTCAGGTCTCTCTCTGTTAAGATTCTAATGAGAGATTCCCTGAGAGGAGCCCTGAGAAACCTGGGCCCGCAGCCCACACTGTCAAGAAACCTGCCTTGACAGATGACTTAGATGCTTCCATCAGAAAGGTTCATCTTCCCGACATCTGCTAAAGAGGCATGACCTGCTTTTTACATGCATCATAAGAGGTAATTAGTTCAAAACCCCGATACGCACAATTAAATTTTTCTTTTATAGATACTAGGTCTTTCATCAGAAATTCTTCTCGAGTGGGTCTCATTGGCAAACATGCAAAGTGAGGAGCTGACAAAAAGCAAAAACAAAAGAATGGGCCACTTGCTTTGGGAGGATTTGTTCTGCTTGGGTTCTACAGACTCACACACATATGTCATTTCCCTGATCTCAGAAGATGATGTCACCATCCCACAAATCCTATATTAGATCTGAAGAACTCGCCTCTCATCAACTTTTTCCTCTTTCATACCCAAGGGGTCAAAGGACCAACTATTGTTGGCTGAATTGTTCTATTCTATTGAAAGAAACAGTATTTAACATCAAATGCAAGGCATTTTTCTGACCTGATCTTGTGGATCCACTCAAACACAGCACAGATTTGAAATACCTTTCAGAATCAAAACAGAAGGCTCTACCTCAGACACTGTTGAAATGACATTTACATCTCTGTTTGCTGTTGTTATTGTTGTTCATATGTTTTTTCCAAGACTAGATGACCGTAACAATGTTGTGTAAACAATCCCAAGTACAAATGCTGAAAATTGCTTTCTTTCCCTTACTTTCGATATGAATCAATAACCAGCAGGGCTTGAGGGGCTTTATTTTAAGATACAAGCATGTATACCCCTGTACACCCCTCCCCCAGCCACGTGTGCAGATTTTCCACCACCTCCATTTTTATGAAATTATCTATTTTTTTCATCATATTCCCTTTAGTTTATTTCCTGAAATGATCACTTTGGAACACAGAAGTTGATATTAAAATCCCCCCTCCAACCCCGTGAGAGGGCTTCTCAGGTGGCACTAGTGGTAGAGAATCCACCTGCCAATGCAGGAGACACAAGAGATGCAGGTTTAATCCCTGGATCAGAAAGATCCCCTAAAGAAGGGAATGGCTACCTGCTCTGGTATTCTTGCCTGGAGAATTCCATGGACAGAGGAGCCTGGTGGGCTACAGTCCATGGGGCCACAAAGAGTTGGACACAACTGAGAGACTGAGCACCTTATTTGGTGAGAAGCTCCCAGTCGCTGGGGCATATTGCAGAATTTCCCACTGAACATCCATGTTAAATCCCTACTCCCACTCTGCCAATACCCAGTCTCATATATGGATGGATATTTAAAGAGAAACTTTGAACTATCATTGAAAAACCATACAGGTTTTTAAAATGTAGAAGGTGATTTTATAAACATGCATTTAAAATAATTTTCCCAAGGATCTATTTGAATTGGCTTCTTAAAATGGCAACTAAGCAAATGTTACATAATTTCCCCCTTTATCATATTCAGGATTAGAGAAATAGTGTGATGTCGCCGAAGAAACATGCTGGCAGTGAGGCAGGGGAGGGGGGCAGTAAGTCAGAAAAGCACTTTCACTTTTAGATTATGATGGAGAGTCAGCTTAGCCCCAAGAGTGGCCAAGGTCCCCAAGCAAAGAAGCCAAGAATTGGGTGGGTGTGAAGTTAATCATGTGCTTGCTCCTTCGGGAGGGCAGGCTGAGGCCACTGTAGCACAGTGAGACCAAAAACCATGAGACCAGTGAATTTCTGAGCATTCATTTCCTCTGGGCTCTGCTAACACAGATGCAATACTATGCCTCCCTCCTGACCTTCTAGAACTGAGTTCCCTGGAGACAGAGAGCTCCAGATGGTGGTGATGAGAAGGAGAACCTTCAAAAGGAAAATTAACTTTTCCTTTAAAATTAGCCACACATGCTCTTCTCAATTTCCAGGGATTTGCATTCCCCTTTGAATGTAATTTTATTAATATATTCAGGGAACAATCTGTTATCCAGAGACTGATGATCTGGTACAGGAATGAGACAAACTTTCCATTCTCCTCCCTCTCTTTTGGGGTTTCCCAGGTGGTATTAGTGATAAAGAACCTGCCTGCTAATGCAGGAGATGCAAGAGACACAGGTTCTATTCCAGGGTTGGGAAGATCCCCTGGAGAAGGGCATGGCAACCCACTCCAGTATTCTTGCCTGGAGAATCCCATCGACAGAGAAGCCTGGTGGGCTACAGTCCATAGAGTCACAAGGAGTCAGAGACGACTGAAGCAACTTCGCACAGATGCCTCTCTTTTCACTCTGCCTGATCACTGGTCATTAAATTGTGCAATAATAGGAAAGACAAACAGGGTGATAGTTGTTGGAGGTTTGGGGTCAGCAAAATGGGTGGCGAACTGAGCACCAGTTCTGGATTCTGAGAACGTGGGTTCAAGTACGTACCAGATCTAGACCAGGAGTGTGATGGCCAGAGGTCAGGCTCACCCTGGATTGAAACCTTGAAAGCTCTGCCAACAACTGTTTGTGTGACTGTGGACGTGTAAGTTCGCTTCACGGCATGTCGATTCATTGGGCTGGTCACTGGGAATGACTGTAATACCTATGTTGGAGCACTGTTATGAATGACTCAGATATAAAGCGCCCAACACAGGTGCTGATAGGCAATAGGTAACTACTCGTTTATGTGTGATGGTCATAGTTGTATAAAACCATATGTGTCCCTTAACCCTCTGTCTTCAGTGCCCTAATCTCTAAAATAATGCTGACCTCACAGAGCTGTCAGAATTATCCTATTTGATAACATGAAAGGATCGCACATACAATCATCAGTAAAAAACGAGTGATAGAAAAGTCTTAAAAGTTTGGGTCAACTATATACAATAGCCAAGACACAGAAGCAATCTAAATAACCACCGACAGATGAATGGATAAAGAAGATGTGGTATATATACACAATGTACTCTTACTCAGTCATAAAAAAGAAAAAAATAATGCCATTTGCAGCAACATGGATGGACCTAGAGATTATCGTACTAAATGAAGTCAGAAATAGAAATACCATATGATATCACTTAGATATGGAATCTAAAAAATGATACAAATGAACTTATCTAAAAACTGAAATAGATTCACAGACATAGAAAACAAATAGTTACCAAAAGGAACAGTGAGGGGGAGGGGAGATATGAATTAGGAGTTTGGGATAAATATATACACACTATTATATATAAAATAGGTAGACAAGGACCTACTCAATATCTTCTAATAACGTGTAATGGAAAATAATCTGAATTTTATACACACACACACACACACACATAGTTGGTCAGGAAGATCCCCTGGAGGAAGACATGGCAACCCACTCTTGTATTCTTGCCTGGAGAATCCTACGGACAGAGGAGCCTGGCTGGCTACAGTCTATAGTGTCGCAAAGAGTTGGACACAACTGAATCAGCACACATGCACACACATACATATAGTTAGATATAGATATCTGAATCACTTTGTTGTACACTTGAAAGTAACACAATATTGTAAATTAACTATACTTCAGTTTTAAAAAACAGAGGGTCAGAAGAACAAGAAATCTCACACACTACTTTAGGCAATGATTAGCATCACCCACTACAGCTGATGAGCTCTGTCAGGAAAGAACCCCAGCCTGATAGGCAAGCAAGGGACAATAAGACCCCAAAGGAGATGCCTGGGTGATGAGCAGAGCAGGGCTGCCACAACCCACAGTAGCCAGAAGTGGTCTCTGAGATGTGATAAATCACTAGCAACACAGTTTATTACCCACAGCACAGCAACCAGCAGGAATGTCAAATGGTCACGCTGGCTCCTGTGCCTCCCGAGCCCACTGGGCAACGTGGTGGGTCCAGATGAAAGCCGGTCACTCAGCAGGTTGCTCTGCGTTTGAGGGACATGGGACTCGGGGCTCAGTACCTTTGGAATGAAGCAGCAAACAAGCCAGTCCCGTTTCCCCTGAGGAGCAAGCAGTAACCACACCATGCTCACCTGGACCTGTCTTGTCTGTGTGAACTGCTACGGAACTGCCCAGTATCAGGGATGGATGTGGCTTGACGTCTGCACCCATGGGAAAGACATGCAGGGGTTCTTGGGGCCCAGGGTGAACTGTCGCTTCCCCTAAAAGGCAAAGCTTATGAGCCAGTCATTACAGTAAATTATTCCAACCCAGTGTATAATATATATACACAACCAAAATGCAAGCCCATGCCACGAAAAGACATAGAATTCATAGCAGTATACTTTTAACAGCCCCAAAGTGCAAATGTCCGTCGACAATAGAATAGACAAATGAAAGGATGGGCAGACAATGGAGCACTTATACCAGTTAAGTAAACAACAGCGGTGCCAAAGCACAGGGTCGCTCATACACATCATGTTGCATGAAGGACTCAGACACACAAAAGGACACACCCTTTATGATCCCACTTATCTGAGTTAAAAGCAAGCTGAACAAATCCAGGGGGTGAAACGCGAGGAGGGCAGGAACCTTTGGGGAAGAGAGGGGATGGGGATTGGCAGCAAGCTTCTGGGACACTCATCACGTTCTCTTCCTTGGTGGGGGTGGGGTGGGGGAGGCTCCTTGGGACAAGGCAATGGCAACCCACTCCAGTATTCTTGCCTGGAAAGTCCCATAGACAGAGGAGCCTGGCAGGCTACAGCCCATGGGATCGCAAAGAGTCGGGACATGACAGAGTACACAGCAACCAGTTGTAAACTTATACGCTTTTTTGCATATATCTTGTATTTCAATAGAACAGTTTTGTAATGAATTTTTCGTTTTTATATTTCTTTCTTCAGTTTTTTAATTCATTTTTAATTGGAGATAATAGCTTTACAGTGTTGTGTTCATTTCTGCGGTTCAATAACGTGAGTCAGCTATATGTATAGACATATCCCCTCCCTCTTAAACCTCCCTCCCGCCCCCTACCCCATCCCACCCCTCTAGGTCATCACAGAGCCCTGGATTGAGCTCCCTATGGTATACAGCAGCTTTCCACTAGCTGTTTTATGTACGGCGACATATATGTTTCAATGCTAATCTCCCAGTTGATTCCAAAAACAGTTTAAGAAGTTGGGCCAGGTAGAAAGAATGGAATGATTGGCCCACGGCCACCATCCCTTTAATGATGAGTGTTCCTGCCAGCAGCGAGAGGAAAAGCGGCAGTTGGCAGGCCTGCTCTTCTAACAGGGGCAGCATCGCAGATAGAGGCGCCTAAGTGAGCCTCAAACAGGTGACATCACCGACATTCCATGACATTCCAGATAACAATGAGACCACAAATGACTTCTCAGAACTCTTGCTTCTAAGAACCTGCAATTACCGCAAATCCTATCACTGACCCTTATATATTCTTCCTGATCAGTTACCTTGTCACAAGGAGGAAAAGGAAGACAAGGCTTCGGGCAGGTTGAGCATGGCCCTGGTTTTCATTAAGGTTCACATGGGAGATCTGAGCTGCTTGTACCGGATCAAACGCCTATAGGAAGATACTGGCATAGAATTACACGAACAGCGTATGGACGCAACTGAAGCCCCAAATTTGGCAATGGCTGCAGAACTTTCCTCAGACAGCTGCTGAAAATTATTTCTGATAGTAGGAGGGTGGAGGTGGGGTACCAGCTGCCGGGAGACGGAGGTGGGGGTGGGAAGTAAGCAGCCCTAATTTGGGGGTAGAAAGAAGTCTTCTTTCTCAGCTTGGATTCCCAATAACAGAAAAATGTATTTTGGTTCTTTTTTGTTACTTTTTAACTGGCAATTTATAGCTTCTAACATCTGACTGTCAAGCTACACAGAAATATTAGCAGAGTGTGAATCTATTTTCCTCTTTAATTTGCTTGCATTAATGTAGAACCAGCCTCTGGGATTCCCAGAACAGAGTGGAATGTGTTTACTGATATATAGCATATAATATCAGTTAACAAATAATATTTAGCAATCAATTGAAATGAATTTGGATAGATATTTTTATCAATAGGGGAAGAAGTTATTCAAGAAATCTGCAGCTAGTTACATAAGAATGTGGACCATCAGATCTGACCTTCACCTCTAATCTTCTAATCTGAAAGTAAACAGGAGAGCTGGAATCATCGATCCAAATTATCAGGATAGAATTGTACTAGAAACCCAGCTTAATAATTTCTGGTAGAAATATTTATCCTGATATTTATCATCCAAGGCTCAGAAAGTGAAGAATCTGCTGGCAATGCAGGAGCCACAGGAGACTCGGGTTCAATCCCTGAGGCAGGAAGATCCCTTGGAAGAGGAAATGACAACCCGCTCCAGTATTCTTGCCTGGGAAATCCCATAGACAGAGGATCCTGGCGGGCTACAGTCCATGGGGTCCCAAAGAGTCAGACATAACTGAGCGATGGAATCATACCACGCATGTGTGTGTGTGTGTGTGTGTGTGTTTGCTGCATGGCACAGCATACAGGATCTTAGTTCTCCAACCAGGGATCAAACCCACACCCACTGCAGTGGAAGAACAATGTGTTCATCACTTGACCACCATGGGAGTCCCTATCATCCAAGACTTTCATTGTCCAACTACTTGTCTGTTCCCACTGATGGCTATGGGCTTCCTTAGGCCAATGACTTCTTTATATATCACAGGCTCAAGCACAGTACCTGACACACAGCCAGAAGGCAACACATTTTGTTGAATGAACAAATAAACTTGCATGATTGGTATAATGGAGAGAGAACAGAAGTGCCTATTGATCGACTCGGCCCACCTGCCAGAGGTTCTCTCATCAGCTAGTTTGACCATCAATGATCTTTGCCAGGGCTTAGAACACAATGATCTCATTTCCAGGCTTTCTCACCCTTTTTGTTTTTCAAAGTGGATTTTATCTTTTTAGAGTAATTTTATATTTACAGCAAAATTGAGTGGAAAGTAGAGATTTCCATTACACTCCCTGCTTCCACATGCACAGACTCCCCCATTATCAACATCCCCCACCAAAGAGGTACATTTGTGACAACTGATAAACCTGCGCTGACACACCAGTATCACCCAAAGCCCATGGTTCACATTACAGTTTACTCCTTTGTACATTCTATGATTTGTGACAAAATTACAATAATCCACCTCTGTCATGTCAGAACAACTTCTGAGCCCTAGAAATCCTCTGTGCTCTGCCCCTTCATCCCTCTCTCCCCTCAAACCCTGGTCACCATGGATCTTTTCACTGTCTGCATAGTTTTGCCTTTTCCAGAATGTCATAGAGTTGGAATTATACAGTACATGAAAGTGAAGTCTCTCAGTCGTGTCCGACCCTTTGCAACCCCATGGACTGTAGCCTACTAGGCTCCTTCGTCCATGGGATTTTCCAGGCAAGAATACTGGAGTGGGGTGCCATTTCCTTCTCCAGGAGATCTTCCCAACACAGGGATTGAACCCGGGTCTCCCGAGTTGTAGGCAGACGCTTTACCATGTGAGCCACCAGGAAAGTCCAAGAGTTGGCTTCCTTCACGTTGTAATATGTATTTAAGGTTCCTTCTAGCTTTTTGTTGTTATTGTTATTTTTTTTAACTTCACAATATTGTATCGGTTTTGCCATATATCAAAATGAATCTGCCACAGGTATACATGTGTTCCCCATCCTGAACCCTCCTCCCTCCTCCCTCCCCATACCATCCCTCTGGGTTGTCCCAGTGCACCAGCCCCAAGCATCCAGTATTGTGCATCAAACCTGGACTGGCATCTCATTTCATATATGATATTATACACATTTCAATGCCATTCTCCCAAATCATCCCACCCTCTCCCTCTCCCACAGAGTCCAAAAGACTGTTCTATACATCAGTGTCTCTTTGCTGTCTCATATACAGGGTTATTGTTACCATCTTTCTAAATTCCATATATATGCGTTAGTATACTGTATTGGTGTTTTTCTTTCTGGCTTACTTCACTCTGTATAATAGGCTCCAGTTTCATCTACCTCATTAGAACTGATTCGAATGTATTCTTTTTAATGGCTGAGTAATGCTCCATTGTATATATGTACCACAGCTTTCTTATCCTTTCATCTGCTGATGGACATCTAGGTTGCTTCCATGTCCTGGCTATTATAAACAGTGCTGCGATGAACATTGGGGTACACGTGTCTCTTTCAATTCTGGCTTCCTCTGTGTATGCCCAGCAGTGGGATTGCTGAATCATAAGGCAGTTCTATTTCCAGTTTTTTAAGGAATCTCCACACTGTTCTCCATAGTGGCTGTACTAGTTTGCATTCACACCAACAGTGTAAGAGGGTTCCCTTTTCTCCACACCTTCTCCAGCATTTATTGCTTGTAGACTTTTGGATCGCAGCCATTCTGACTGGCGTGAAATGGTACCTCATAGTGGTTTTTATTTGCATTTCTCTGATAATGAGTGATGTGGAGCATCTTTTCATGTGTTTGTTAGCCATCTGTATGTTTTTTTTTTTTTTTTAATTTTTCTTAACTTTACAATATTGTATTACTTTTACTATACATCGAGATGGATCCGCCACCAGAATACACATGTTCCCCATCCTGAACCCTCCTCCCTCCCCCCTTCCCACACCATCCCTCCAGTTCATCCCAGTGCTCCAGTCCCAGGCATCTGTTATAGGGCATCGTACCTGGACTGACTCGTTTCAGATATGATATTATACATATTTCAATGCTATTCTCCCTAATCGTCCCACCCTCTCCCAGTCCCAGAGTCCAAAAGTCTGTTCTATACATCAGTGTCTCTCTTGCTGTCTCATAAGCGGGGTGATTGTTACCATCTTTCTAAATTCCATATATATGCGTTAGTATACTGTATTTGTGTTTTTCTTTCTGGCTTACTTCACTCTGTATAATAGGCTCCAGTTCCATCCACCTCATTAGAACTGATTCAAATGTATTCTTTTTAATGGCTGAGTAATACTCCATCGTGTATATGTACCACAGCTTGCTTATCCATTCATCTGTGGATGGACATCTAGGTTGCTTCCACGTCCTGGCTATTGTAAACAGTGCTGCTATGAACATTGGGGTACACGTGCCTCTTTCAATTCTGGTTTTCTCAGTGTGTATGCCCAGCAGTGGGATTGCTGGGTCATAAGGCAGTTCTATTCCCAGTTTTTTGAGGAATCTCCATACTGTTCTCCATAGTGGCTGTACTACTTTGCATTCCCACCAACAGTGTAAGAGGGTTCCCTTCTCTCCGCACCCTCTCCAGCATTTATTGCTTGTGGATTTTTGGATCGCAGCCATTCTGACTGGCGTGTAATGGTACCTCATAGTGGTTTTGATTTGCATTTCTCTGATAATAAGTGATGTTGAGCATCTTTTCATGTGTTTGTTAGCCATCTGTATGTCTTCTTTGGAGAAATGTCTATTAAGTTCTTTGGCCCATTTTTTGATTGGGTCGTTTATTTTTCTGGAATTGAGCTGTAGAAGTTGCTTGTATATTTTTGAGATTAGTTGTTTGTCTGTTGCTTCATTTGCTATTATTTTCTCCCATTCTGAAGGCTGTCTTTTCAGCTTGCCTATGTTTTCTTTGGAGAAATGTCTATTTAGTTCTTTGGCCCATTTTTTTGATTGGGTCATTTATTTTTCTGGAATTGAGCTGTAGGAGTTGCTTGTATATTTTTGAGATTAGTTGTTTGTCAGTTGCTTCATTTGCTATTATTTTCTCCCATTCTGAAGACTGTCTTTTCACCTTGCTTATAGTTTCCTTTGTTGTGCAGAAGCTTTTAAGTTTAATTAGGTCCCATTTGTTTATTTTTGCTTTTATTTACAATATTCTGGGAGGTGGGTCATAGAGGATCCTGCTGTGATGTATGTCGGAGAGTGTTTTACCTATGTTCTACTCTAGGAGTTTTATAGTTTCTGGTCTTACATTTAGATCTTTAATCCATTTTGAGTTTATTTTTGTGTATGGTGTTAGAAGGGGAAGGCAATGGCACCCCACCCCAGTACTTTTGCCTGGAAAATCCCATGGACGGAGGATCCTGGTAGACTCCAGTCCATGGGGTCGCTAAGAGTCGGACACGACTGAGCGACTTCACTTTCACTTTTTTCACTTTCATGCATTGGAGAAGGAAATGGCAACCCACTCCAGTATTCTTGCCTGCAGAATCCCAGGGACATGGTGAGCTTCCGTCTGTAGGGTCGCACAGAGTCGGACACGACTGAAGCGACGCAGCAGCAGCATGGTGTTAGAAAGTGCTCTAGTTTCATTCTTTTACAAGTGGTTGACCAGTTTTCCCAGTACCACTTGTTAAAAACATGTCTTTAATCCATTGTATATTCTTGCCTCCTTTGTCAAAGATAAGATGTCCATATGTGCGTGGATTTATCTCCAGGCTTTCTATTTTGTTCCATTGATCTATATTTCTGTCTTTGTGCCAGTACCATACTGTCTTGATGACTGTGGCTTTGTAGTAGAGCCTGAAGTCAGGCAAGTTGATTCCTCCAGTTCCATTCTTCTTTCTCAAGATAGCTTTGGCTATTCGAGGTTTTTTGTATTTCCATACAAATTGTGAAATTATTTGTTCTAGCTCTGTGAAGAATACCGTTGGTAGCTTGATAGGGATTGCATTGAATCTGTAAATTGCTTTGGGTAGTATACTCATTTTCACTATATTGATTCTTCCAATCCACGAACATAGTATATTTCTCCATCTATTAGTGTCCTCTTTGATTTCTTTCACCAGTGTTTTATAGTTTTCTATATATAGGTCTTTAGTTTCTTTAGGTAGATATATTCCTAAGTATTTTATTCTTTTTGCTGCAATGGTGAATGGAATTGTTTCCTTAATTTCTCTTTCTATTTTCTCATTATTAGTGTATAGGAATGCAAGAGATTTCTGTGTGTTGATTTTATATCCTGCAACTTTACTATATTCATTGATTAGCTCTAGTAATTTTCTGATGGAGTCTTTAGGGTTTTCTACGTAGAGGATCATGTCATCTGCAAACAGTGAGAGTTTTACTTCTTCTTTTCTGATTTGGATTCCTTTTATTTCTTTTTCTGCTCTGATTGCTGTGGCCAAAACTTCCAAAACTATTGTGAATAGTAATGGTGAAAGTGGGCATCATTGTCTTGTTCCTGACTTTAGAGAAAATGCTTTCAGTTTTTCACCATTGAGGATAATGTTTGCTGTGGGTTTGTCATATATAGCTTTTATTATGTTGAGGTATGTTCCTTCTATTCCTGCTTTCTGGAGAGTTTTTATTATAAATGGATGTTGAATTTTGTCAAAGGTTTCTCTGCATCTATTGAGATAATCATATAGTTTTTATTTTTCAATTTGTTAATGTGGTGTATTACATTGATCGATTTGCAGATATTGAAGAATCCTTGAATCCCTGGGATAAAGCCCACTTGGTCATGGTGTATGATCTTTTTAATGTGTTGTTGGATTCTGATTGCTAGAATTTTGTTAAGGATTTCTGCATCTATGTTCATCAGTGATATTGGCCTGTAGTTTTCTTTTTTTGTGGCATCTTTGTCAGGTTTTGGTATTCTTTCTAGCTTTTTATGGCTTGATTGGTTTGGTTTTAGTGCTTTTTTTTTTTTTTTGTGTGTGCTATAGCAGCAATATGTGAGATCTTAGTTCACCGACCAGGGATCAAACCCATGCCCCTAGCATTGGAAGCTCAGAGTCTTAACCACTGGACCTCCAGGGAAGTCCCTTTAAGATGACACTTCTGATGATCTCAATTAGTTCTCCTTATTTCTGGGAAAGAACCCACAAATTCATTGTTTCAGTTCTGATTGCAATTAAACTTATCAGGGGAGATCATGTCATATCTGGCATTATCATTTTTTGTTGTTGTTTTTTTGACCTCTGCCAGCTTGTTGCTTCATCAAGAGGGCAGACGACTTAAGATGGACTATTCTGGTTTTTTTATGGTATGACTATCTCATAATCTAGCTCCAGATTCAGAGCACTCTTCGCTACAAAGTTGGGCCTCCACTTTAAAATAGAACCATGACACTATAGTTCTATGGTGTAAGGGCTTCCCTTGTGGCTAAGATGGTAAAGAATCCACCTGGAATGCAGGAGACCCAGGTCCGATTTCTGGGTCAGGAAGATCCCCTAGAGAAGGGAATGGTAACCCACACCAGTCTTCTTCCCTGGAGAATCCCATGGACAGAGGAGCTTGGCAGGCTACAGTCCATGGGGTTGCAGAGTCAGACACGACTGAGTGACTAACACTTTCACTTTCATGACACTATAAAACTCCTAGAAGAGAACATAGGTAACACACTATCTGACATAAATCTGTACCAATGTTTTTTCAGGTCAGTCTCCCAAGGCAATAGAAATAAAAGCAAAAATAAGAGAATAGCATTGAAAGATGTATATTACCATGTGTAAAATAGATGACCAGTGCAAATTAGATGCACGAAGCAGGGCGTCCAAATCTGGTGCTCTGGGACAACCCAGAGGGATGGGATGGGGAGCGAGGCGGGAAGGGGGTTCAGGATGGTGGGACACATGTACACCCGTGGCTGTTTCATGTCAATGCGTGGCAAAAACCACCACAATATTGTAAAGTAATTAGCCTCCAATTAAAATAAATAAATTTTAAAAAACAAGACATATTACTTTGCCAACAAAGGTCTGTCTAGTCAAGGCTATGGTTTTTCCAGTGGTCTTGTATGGATGTGAGAGTTGGACTGTGAGGAAAGCTGAGTGCTGAGGAATTGATGCTTTTGAACTGTGATGTTGGGGAAGACTCTTGAGAGTCCCTTGGACTGCAAGGAGATCCAACCAGTCCATTCTAAAGGAGATCAGTCCTGGGTGTTCTTTGGAAGGAATGATGCTAAAGCTGAAACTCCAATACTTTAGCCACCTCATGTGAAGAGTTGACTCATTGGAAAAGACTCTGATGCTGGGAGGGATTAGGGGCAGGAGGATAAGGGGACGACAGAGGATGAGATGGCTGGATGGCATCACCGACTCGATGGACGTGAGTTTGAGTGATCTCCGGGAGTTGGTGATGGACAGGGAGGCCTGGCGTGCTGCAGTTCATGGGGTTGCAAAGAGTTGGACACAACTGAGCAACTGAACTGAACTGAAAAAAGCAAACAAATGGGGACCTAATCAAACTTGTAAGCTTTTGCACAGCAAAGGAAACCATAAAAAAAAAATGAAAAGACAATCTACAAATGAGAGAAAATATTTGCAAATGATATAACCAACAATGGCTTAATTTCCAAACAGCTCACACAACCCAGTAACAACAACAACAAAAAGACCCAATCAAAAAATGGGCAGAGGATCTAAAGAGACATTTCTCCAAATAAGACATAAAAATAGCCAACAGGCACATGAAAAGATGCTCTGCTGCTGCTAAGTCACTTCAGTCGTGTCCGACTCTGTGTGACCCCATAGACGGAAGCCCACCAGGCTCCCCCATCCCTGGGATTCTCAAGGCAAGAACACTGGAGTGGGTTGCCATTTCCTTCTCCAGTGCGTGAAAGTGAAGTCGCTCAGTCGTGTCCAACTCTTAGCGACCCCATGGACTATAGCCCACCAGGCTCCTCCATCCATGGGATTTTCCAGGCAAGAGTACTGGAGTGGGGTGCCATTGCCTTCTCCGGAAAAGATGCTCAGCATCACTAATTATTAGAGAAATGCAAATCAAAATTACAATGAGGTACAACCTCACACTGGTCAGAATGACTATCATCAAAAACTCTACAAATAACAAATGCTGGATAAGTTGTGGAAAAAAGGGAACCCTCCTTCACTGGTGGTAGGAATGTACATTGGTGCAGCCACTATGGAGAACAGTATGGAGATACCTCAAAAAAAGAAGATACTGTGGAAGTGGAAAGTCAGTTCCACCCTGAGTACCCCCCAGGATGGACAAACACGCAGTGAACCTCAGATTTTTATGAAGAGAAATCGCATCAATATTACTTTTAAATGTGCCACCACTTGCTGTTTAAAATGTGTAGACTCTTTGATGATGGCCATTCTGACCAGTATGAAGTCATACCTCATTGTAGATCTGTTCTGACTAGTGTGAGGTGGTACCTCCTTGTAGTTTTGATTTGATTCTCTAATAATTAGCAACATTGAGCATCTTTTTATGTGCCTGTTAGCCATCTGTATGTCTTCTTTGGAGAAATATCTATTTAGATCTTCTGCTCAGTTTTCAAATGTCTGTTTAGGTCTTCTGCCCATTTCCTTTCCTCATTAAGGACTCCTGGCACTTCTGCACTACATACTAAATAAGCAATGAATGCTTAGAAATGGAATCGAAGTCTAGTTTCACAGACACAAGTCCAACAGCCTCCCAGGGCAGCCCTTTGCCCTCCTGCCAACCCTCTGCCAAGTGTCAGTGTCGAGCAAGGTTTACTCTGCTAGGTTCTCTGCTGGGATGACTGCCAACAGGCAGAAATAAATCATATTGGGGCAAAGATTAATATCTGACCCCCAGGTGAGATCACTTTTAGGTAATGAATCAGCATGATTTCTTTGAAATCAGCAGAAATATGAGAGGAACATCATTTACCATGAAAAACACTCACCAGGGAATTAGGAAAGTGACCTTTGGGTAAACTACTTAAACCATCAGCTTCCATGTTACCACTTTTTAGAGCAAAGGCATGTTTATTTTAAATACCAACACTTTGCCCATGACCTTACCCCCAGTGGGTCACTGGAAGCTTTAAGAGGTGTGATGACCTGACATTCTCCAGCCTGGACTCCTCTCCGAGAACACACACACACACACCCACCTCCTCTCTGATGCACATGCACGCACACACACACACACACACACCCATCTCCTCTCTGATGCCCTCTCCTGTGAGTCTCCTCTGTTGCTTCCCCTCGGGCCATGCTTCCCTCCCTGCAGCAGAGGGAGGCACACCCCACGTCAGGACACTTGCACCTGCCCTTCACTCCAGCTCAGTGCTCCTTCCATGGTCATCACTCCGCCCGGTCACTCAAGCCAGGAATCCACAGACTCTCCATCTATTTTCTATCTCAGCCTGCACTTATATCCTTTATGCTAAGTTGCTTCAGTCATGTCTGACTCTTTGTGACCCTATGGACCATAGCCTGCCAGGCTTCTCTGTCCATGGGAGTCTCCAGGACACTATGTACTATATCTTTCATAGTACATGTCATAGGGACTTTTATTAGACTTCTCCCCTTGTTTGTTTGTTTTGTGCTCCCCCCAGGCCCCTAAATTATAAGCACCTTGAGGGTGAGAATTAGATTAACTTATTCCCTATTATCCTAGCACCTAGCGTGGAAGGAATGATGCTAAAGCTGAAACTCCAGTACTTTGGCCACCTCATGCGAAGAGTTGACTCATTGGAAAAGACTCTGATGCTGGGAGGGATTAGGGCAGGAGGAGAAGGGGATGACAGAGGATGAGATGGCTGGATGGCATCACCAACTCGATGGACATGAGTTTGAGTGATCTCCGGGAGTTGGTGATGGACAGGGAGGCCTGGCGTGCTGCAATTCATGGGGTCGCAAAGAGTCGGACACGATTGAGTGACTGAACTGAACTGAACTGAGCACGGTACCTGATACCTAACAGGTACTCGATACATAATTGTTAAATAAGTAAATGAATTTGGATAAATGACCTACTTGATCAGCCCACTGATTATGAGCAGGACTATACAGCTTCTCCATCACGTTGTGGTCGTGACAACAGGGAGGGAGGAGCGCGTGGCACCTGTCACTAGGCAACAAGGCAAAGGGAGAGACAGAGCATCTGGCACCCAAGGTGGTGGCCTGGAATCTGTGGGGAGGTGCCAAAGAGGACCGGTTTGGTGGAGCTTCCCCTGGAGCCTGAGTCTTAACAGCCAGGTGGCCCTCTGCTGCCCTTTCAAAAGCTAGATCATCCAGGGCCACCTATATAAGCCCCTCTCTACCAGGAAGAGATTCTTTGTGTTTCAAGGTGACTTCATGGGCCTGATAAGGTTTTTTCATTGTCAGTATCATTCGACAGGAACACACCCTTCTCTGATAGAGAGACTTAGTAGAAATCCGAATGCTTTGACAATTTTAAGCCTGTGTTAAATTGAATAATTAATGTCTTTTGCAACTCCAGCTCAAAACTTTAGGATGAATGGACAAACTAAGTTCAGTTCAGCCCCTCAGTCGTGTCCAACTTTTTGTGACCCCATAGACTGCAGCATACCAGGCTTCCCTGTCCATCACCAACTCCCAGAGCTTGCTCATACTCATGTCCATCGAGTTGGCGATGCCATCCAACCATCTCATCCTCTGTTGTCCCCTTCTCCTGCCTTCAGTCTTTCCCAGAACCAGGGTCTTTTCCAATGAGTAAGCTCTTTGCATCAGGTGGCCAAAGTATTGGAGCTTCCACTTCAGCATCAGTCCTTCCAATGAATATTTAGGACTGATTCCTTTAAGATTGACTGGTTTGATCTTTTTGCAGTCCAAGGGACAAACTAAATGCACAGATAATTTTTAACAGATGACACACAAAAGCCTCCACAAAGAAAGGTGTGTGTACATGTCTTCTTTCCAGCATTTAGAATCATTATACGTTTATGAACAAACTTAGGATTACATTAACCGTAACACATTCATAGAGAAAGGACAGCAGCTTTTTTTGTTTGTTTACAAAAAACAAACAGTTTTTGTGCTTATAGTGAAGTAGAACTCATTGGTGGGCATGACTAACGAGAGAACGGCTCCAAGGCTCTCATGAGTGCAGGGCTGTCCTTTGTCCAGGGGCCATCACTAGGGATTATTTGACCTCACAGTCATTGGGGATGAGCCACTTTTCTGCCATCGTGTTTTTTTCAAACTCATCCACATGAAACTTAGGAAACCCCGCTTCTTGGAGATGCAGAT
The DNA here is from genome assembly GCA_935064755.1 of Tragelaphus eurycerus. Lineage (NCBI taxonomy): Eukaryota > Metazoa > Chordata > Mammalia > Artiodactyla > Bovidae > Tragelaphus > Tragelaphus eurycerus. The sequence goes on from CAKXYN010000023.1 coordinate 26,155,189, forward strand.
CTTCTGACGGCCAGGGAACTTGAACTTGGCCCTGCAGAGGGCCTCAGTCACATGCTCCTTGTACTGCAAGTTGGTGCAGATAGACATAAAGAGTTGGCCGGTGTGGACCCTGGCCACTTCACCTTGGGGCTTTCCAAAGGCAACACACATACCTGTCTGGAGCCTAGACTGGGGCCAGCATGCCAGTCATGAATGTCCACTGGAAAAGGCTGTCTCCAAGGTCCCTTAGGGCAACCTGTACAGACAACAGGCTGCATACACTACCGAGGAGGCTGCTGTCTGCAGCCACTGCCCACTGGGTTCCCAGGGGGAGAAGAGTACAGGGCTGGAAAAGCAGTTTATTTTTATAAAACGCTTCCAGATCAAGCCATTTTGATGGAAATTTCATATGCCATTCAAAGATGCTGCACTTTTGCCTGTTGAGATATTCTATATTTTTTTCAGCTTTTTGACTTAGTAGTTGGAGATGTCAACCTCATTTATGACATCTGGTATGTGCCCAGTCCCTCCTGTGACAATATTCCTATTTTGATGGAGAAATGCTAGTTAGTCCTGATCAAAGTCAATTTGGGGTTCATTGAGAGGAAAGTCTCACCATTTTCTCATGTGACTTTTGTGTCTCCAATGCCTAACAAGCTAATGCCTAATAAGCTAATATTAGAAGACCTGTAAGGCAAGAGTCTATACAGAGAAATATCTTCAAATAGGCTGCTCTGTTTAAACTCACCTTTGGCTGAACTTTCTATTCACATTTTTTTCTTCATTGATCTTCATCATAAAAATGTTTCTAACTCAGCATTAAAATAATCATTATGGAAGATCTTAATTAATAGTGAAATGTCATCATCATTGCAGATATTATCTGTTTGTGGTACCATATCACTCCTGAGTTTAATATCAACATTGAAAATGTTATTCATTCAATGTGGAATCTTAGAAAATAATACAAACCAACTCATTTACAAAACAGACACAGATTCACAGACATAGAAAACAAACACGGTTACCAAAGGGGAAAGGGGAGGGAGAGGGATAAATTAGGGGTAGGGGATTTATAGATACACACCAATATATATAAAATAGATAACCAACAAGGATTTACTATATAGCACAAAGAACTATATTCAACATCCTATAATAACTTATAATGGGAAATAATCTGAAAAGGAATACATATATACCTATAACTGAATCACTTAACACTAACACAATATTGTAAGTCAACTGTAGTTCAATTTTAAAAAATTAAAAAATAGGACTTCCCTGGTGCTCCAGTGGATAAGAGTCCACCTGCCAATACAGAGGGCAGTGTTTCAATCCCTGGTCTGGGTAGATTCCATTGCCTTTGGGCAGCTGCTGCTGCTGCTGCTGCTAAGTCGCTTCAGTCATGTCCGACTCTGTGCGACCCCATAGACGGCAGCCCACCAGGCTCCCCCGTCCCTGGGATTCTCTAGGCAAGAACACTGGAGTGGGTTGCCATTTCCTTCTCCAGTGCATGAAAGTGAAAAGTGAAAGTGAAGTCGCTCAGTCATGTCTGACTCTTAGCGACCCCATGGACTGCAGCCTACCAGGCTCCTCCATCCATGGGATTTTCCAGGCAAAAGTACTGGGGTGGGGTGCCATTGCCTTCCCCGTTGGGGCAGCTAAGCCTGTGCAAAACTACTGAGCCCATGCTCTAGAGTCACACGTCGAAACTCTAGCGCTGCAAGTAGCGAAGCCCGCGCACCTAAAGCTCACACGTTCCACAACAAGAGAAGTCACCCCGGTGAGAAGCCCTCACACCACAGCTAGAGAGCAGCCCCCACTCGCCACGATTAGAGAAAGCCCACGCGCAGCAACAAAGACACAGCGCAGCCAAAGATAAAGATAAAAAGAAAAGAAACTGTTATTCATTCAGAGCTGGATCATCCGTCTCTCTCGAATTCGCAACAGTGGACCTTGCTTCCATCACTGCCCACAAGCACCCTGGTGATGCACACCTGGTCTCTAAGGTACCCCCTCCAGCTGATGGCACTGGCTGCCTAGGCTCCCTCCCCCACAGAACCAGGCCTCCCAAAGGAGGGACCTGGCAGCGGCCGCCTGGCAGGGGAACTGGCCAGTGAGGATGTGAATGGTTCTGGAAAACCCCAGTCTACTCTGTGGAAGTTTCTCCACCAGTCAAACTCCAAGACTTGAAGTCATGTGTTGAACCACACTTCTAAAGTGTATTCTTTTAAGCCTTCCAACATTTGCATCATCAATTTTCTAGACATAGAAGATAAACAAACCAGCATGATTCCACAAATTCCAAAATGCTTGAGTCTGACAGCACTATAATGCAGTAACTCATTTGTCTCCCAAATTGATAACTCCCTGGAGATATGTAAAGAAGCAAATGGATATGTGATTTTACATATAGAACAGGGACATCAGAAAAACTCATCTAAATATGCCCTTCTGCCCACATCTTTGCAGTGACTAGCAGTCCAACATCAGTTATTTTAACTAATTAGGAAAACATTTTGATCCAACAGTACTTTATGCATGGTGGGGGAGGTAGGACTCAGTAAATACGTATCTAGTGTTATTGCTGGCAAGGATAGTTAGGGACTTGTTGAATACAGAGCACAATTCTAGACTTGGTGGTGGGAAGAAACAAAAACGATGAGAAGCTATGGTCTGTGCAAGCACAGGCTCATCGCCACGTGTTCTTCTGTCTGGGGAGCTGACAGGGTTCATGAGGCTGTTCAGCCCCCAACTCATTAGGAATGAGTCAAGTACTAGGACTGGAGTTGGCCAAAAAACTGGTTTATTAGCTTCCATGAGTTGCATATGAGGACTTTTAAACCTTTCTTATATAGTTATCAACACAGTGCCCTTCCACATAAAATAGAGTCCCATTAAGGAATCCACGGAGAAGGCAATGGCACCCCACTCCAGTACTCTTGCCTGGAAAATCCCATGGACGGAGGAGCCTCGTGGGCTGCAGTCCATGGGTCTCTAAGAGTCGGACACGACTGAGCGACTTCACTTTCACTTTTATCCATTGGAGAAGGAAATGGCAACCCACTCCAGTGTTCTTGCCTGGAGAATCCCAGGGACCGGGGAGCCTGGTGGGCTGCCGTGTCTGGGGTCGCACAGAGTCGGACACGACTGAAGCGACTTAGCAGCAGTGGCAGCAGCAAGGAATCCACAGGAACGCATCACAAACTCCACTCCATGACTCTCCCCGCCTCATTTTAAAGCACAAGTGATGCTCTTCTTTTAAACAGAAGATGCTGACGCTCATTCTTGGCAGGAACACCCAGGTTAAGGACTAGGAGCCCAGGTCAGCCTAAGGACCAATGAAGTCAGGGCTCTGCGAGGTAGTACTGGATGATAGAGTTGTTCTCTCCAGGCTGTAGTGCAGGTAAGAATCGCCTGGGAATCCCACTGACATGCAGATGCAATAAACCTCAGGTGGGCCTGGGACTCTGCATTTGTAACAAGCTCCCAGGTGATGCTGGTCCTAGAACCACATTTTGAGCAGCTTGCTTTTGAAAATACCCTGGGAACCTAAATTAATTGTTCTGCAGTGGAGCGCAGAAAGAGAAGAGCAGGTGAAAATAATACCAGAACTCCCAAATGATCCCATAAATGTATCATTCACCAGAAAAGACTCCTTGTTTCAATATATGTAAATAAAACAGGCAATACACATAGATTTTTTTAAAAGCAAGCTTATTAACTGTTTTTACCATCAGAGCCCACGGCTGTTATAATACAGACAGTGCAATGTATTCATAATCCTATCTTATTTCAAATTAGTGCGTATTTCCCCCCTAATAAGCTTCGCCACTTTCAGCTTCACTCCTAGAAATGATAACTCAGAAGTGCAGAGTGTTCTTTTTACTTTAGATATTTATCTTGTAAATAAATACAGACAGGGGCCGCCAGGAATCTCTTAAAGGGTCCAGGCTGTTAGTCAACCTCAGTTCTTGCATCAGCAGTGCTACTAATTAGCTGGTTACACCACAGGCCTCCTCAGCCTCAACTGCACATTTGTGCAGTGAGAGCCTTAGAAAAGATGAATCCCCACCCCCGCCATCAATCCAGGCCCCCGACCACCTTTGATTCTTTGAGGTCACCAATGGCAAACATTTAACAACTAGATTTGAGTGGATTACCTTGGATTTTCTAGAAGGCCCCCTTTCTTGCATATTGGTCTCCCAGGCTTGTCCTGCAGCAGGTCTGGGACCCCCCAAGGGCAGCCAGCGCCGTCTGCTCATTCCACGGTGTCGATCGCCCCCTGCAGGCGCTCCCCGGGACTGACTCGCCTGGTGGTCTGTGAAAGTCTCCTTGGAAATACAGACACTCTTTCCTTCAAGTGGACTCTGGGCACAGTAAAGAGCAGAACAGAAAATAAGTGTCTTTTTCAGAAGAGGAGCGACAAAAGCCAACTAATAAAGACCCAGAGGGGAGGAAGGGCCCTCAGGGGTTGGAAAAGGGAAGGACAGGAGGCAAGTCTTAGCTGTCCCAACAGCAGCATCTGTAAAGGGAGCTTTGTTTATGTACTACCTAATCCTCTAGCTCTTTGCTTCCTACACATTGCTTACCAGAATCTTTGGATTTTCCGAAGCAGAATATGCATACCCTATTATGTTACTACCATAACAGAGTACATTTTGACCAGAAAGCTTTATATCCCTCATTATGTGTAGGTAAATGATTGTTCAGTGCTTGTCTATAGAAAAGTTAAACCATCCTCAGTAAGCTGAATATTATCTTCCCATTTTCCCTCACTCAAGGCATAAGAAATTACTATAATTTACCACGGCACAAAGGTAATAAAAGTGGATAGAAGCTGTCTTTTCAACATCTAAGCACATTTCTGGGAGAGCTTTTGACTGCCAACAGCCCTAATTATTACCATCTTTGTACCTAATTGATTTAGTCACAGTCCATGTGGTCATTTGAGTACTGTTTGATTCTGATGATAAAGGATTAATGGGCCATGTCTCCATTTTGCTCACAAATGCTTTAGAGTGTGTTTCTGCCTTGTATTGTAGGCAATTATGCTTTCTGTGCAGAATCTGTGAAGTTAATGATTCTTCACATTTCCTGAAAAACTTTTTTTTTTTTTCCTTTTTGTTCAGATGAGTGGGTAGTTACTTTCTCTCTAAATATGAGTTTCAGAACCATTGTATTTCTACAGCTAAAGCAGATGTAAAGCATAGCCAATGAATGCGCATTCCTGTGTGTTTCATGAGACATCGAAATTTTGTTTTAAGGACTTCCCTGGCACTCCAGTGATTAAGACTCCACACTTTCAATGCCGGGGGTGTGGGTTCCATCCTTGATTGGGGAAATAATATCCCACATGCCACTTTGGACAGGGAAAAATTAAATAAAAATATTTTTTAAAAAAATATTATATTTCAAGTGCTTTTCCTGTGGTCCCCTCATCTTTTTCATGCCTCAATTAAGCCATCAGCGTGGCTATAATGGTAGTGGCCAGTTAAGTGTTGGAACAGCAGGGGGCAGAGAAACAGAATCCAGTTACTGGAAACTACGTGCATCTTCCAGAGAGTCAGAGAAAGAGGACAGTCCCACTGCCCCTCGGCTCCTGCCTACCTCCCTTTTCCCTGACCACAGCACTGACCCACTCCGCAGGGAGATGGAATATTCAAGAAGCTTCAGACAATGGTGCCTAAGCAGCCCTCGAGCCTACACCCATGGGTACATTCTTGGTATTTATATGCATTACAAGTTGATCACCATGCTAAAGTCTAGTAACCATCCCTCAGCGTACAAAGTACGAAGTTACTACAGTATTATTGACTGTATTCCGTATGTAGGGACTTCCCTCATAGCTCAGTCGGTAAAGAATCTGCCTGCAGTGCAGGAGACCCAGATTCAATTCCTGGGTAGGGAAGATCCTCTTCAGAAGGTAATGGCAACCCACTCCAGAATTTTCACCTGGAGAATCCCATAGACAGAGGAGCCTGGCAGACTACAGTCCATAGGATCACAAGAGTCAGGCACGACTTGGTGACTAAACCACCACCACCATTCTGTATGTGGTATGTTATATCCCTGTGACTTATTTATTTTATAACTGGAAATCTGTACTCGTAATCACCTTCACATTTGTCACCCAACCCTCCACTCCCCTCCCCTCTGACCACCACCCATTTGTTCTCTGTATCTATGCATCTGTCTCTGTTTTGATTTGTTTATTCCTTTGTTTTTTAAGACTCCACATATAAATGAAATCAGATGGTATTTGTCTTTCCCTGTGTAACATTTCATTTAGCATAGTACCCTCTAGATCCATCCATTTTCGTGGCAATTGGCAGGTTCGTTCCTTTTTCTGGCTGAGTAGTATTCCATTGTGTGTGTATATGTATGTATATATGTGTGTGTATATATATGTATGTATGTATATATATATATATAACAAATCTTTATCCATTCATCTGTTGATGGGCACTTGGGTTGGTATTGTAGATAATGCTGCAGTGAACATAAGTGTGCATATATCTTTTCAAATTAGTGTTTTCATTTTCTTGGTGTAAACACCCAGAAATGGACTTGCTGTATCACAAATACATGCTTAAAGCATGCATTATTCGTTGCCATAGACACAGACCCTGCTTCGTCATGGCAGAAGTTTAAAAATCTAGAGATTAACTTGGTTCTCCTTATTCTCAGATGTGAGCATAGTTCCAACATTCAGCTTTGAACTAGGTGAAAAATCACGTTATTTCCTCTATATTCTAACCCGTTCATTGTCTGAGGGTGGAATTATTTTTTAATTAAATTTTCACCTTGGCATAGTGTAGAGTCCCATATAGTAATAAAAATAATACACGGAGATGCCCTGTCTCTTTACACAGTTTCCTCTGATGAAAACATCCTGCAGAACTGCAGTACAATATCACAGCCAGGATGCCGACGTAGTCAAAATACAAAACCTTTCACCATGCTCTGAGGATTCCTCCAGGCTGTGCTGCGTGGTCTTGCATGATAAGGGTGTATCAGTTTGTTTAGTCATTCAACTGTTGAAGGACATCTGGGCTGTTCCCAGTCTTTTATGGATAAAGCTGTGATAACATTCCTGTGCGGAGAAGGCAATGGCACCCCACTCCAGTACTCTTGCCTGGAAAATCCCATGGACAGAGGAGCCTGGTAGGCTGCAGTCCATGGGGTCTCTAGGAGTCGGACACGACTGAACGACTTCTCTTTCACTTTTCACTTTCATGCATTGGAGAAGAAAATGGCAACCCACTCCAGTGTTCTTGCCTGGAGAATCCCAGGGACGGGGAAGCCTGGTGGGCTGTCGTCTCTGGGGTCACACAGAGTCGGATACGACTGAAGTGACAGCAGCAGCAACATTCCTGTGGAGGCTTTTCAGTGAATATAGGCTTCACTTCTCTAAGATAAATTCCCAGGAATACAATGGTTAGTCATATAATAGTTGCCTGTTTCATTTTTGAAGGAGCTGTCATACTATTTTTTAGAGTGGCTGCACCATTTTATATTCCCACGAGCAACCCCTGAGTCATTCTGTTTCTTTAAATCCTCATCAGTATTTGTGGTCGTTGTTTTTTCTTACATTAGTCATTCTGATTGGTGTGTAGGGCTTTCTCATGGATTTCATTTGTGTTTCCTCAGTGGCATTTGATGTTGACTTTTTTTCTTGGGCTTATTTGTGAAATATCTCTTTCCATCTTTTGCCCATTTGTTGATTGGGCTTTGGGGGTTGGGTTTTAAAGGTACTTTTTTTTAATAGAAATTATAAGTTCTTTGTCTTATGTGTGATGTTCAAATATCTTCTCATGTCTAGCTTTTTTTTTTACTTTAATCGTCTTTCACAGAGGGAAAGCTTTTGATTTGTGCCAAATCTAAGAACCTAGTCTAGAACCCCAAAGATTTTCTTTAATGTTGTTTTCCCCCAAAAGTCTACTTTACATTAAAGTCCAGGATCCATTTTGTTTATTCTTGTGTAAGGTGTGAGACTTAAAGTTCAAAGTAAACATCTATGGATGTTTACTCCAACACCATTTATGAAAAGGCTATATTTCCTTCTCGAATTGCTTTTGCACTTTTTGTCAATAATCAATTGACAAAATTTTGCACAATTGTCAATAATCAATTGGACATATTTCTGTCGGTTTATTTCTAGATTCTCCATTCTGTTCCATTGATGTGTGTCAAACTCCGCACAAAAAGAGTAGAGTAAATCTCACTTTACTTAAAAATTATTTTAGCTATTCTAGTTCCTTTAACTTTCCATGTAAATTTTAGAACAGTCTTGTCTATATCTACAAAAGTATGTGATGTTGATAGGAAATGCATTTAAACCTGCATATCAATTTGGGGGAAATTGGCATCTTGACAATGTTGAGTATTTAAATTCATAAATATGGTATGCATCTGGATTTATCTAAATCTTCTTTGATTTCTTCACTGATTTCATCAGTGTTGCTTAGTTGAGTAAGAGCAAGTCCTGCACATGTTTTGTTTACAACATGTGGTCAGACTACACCTAAATATTTTAAAGTGATTGTAAATGGTGTTACATATCTACTTTCAGTGTTCATATGTTCAGGCCGGTATTTAGAAATACAGTTGATTTTTGTAGCATCATATATCCTATGACTTTGCTAAATTTACTTACTAGTTCAGGAATTTTTGGCAGATTCCTTGGGGTTTTCTATGTTGGCAATCATGTCACCTACAATAGGCCTGGTTTTATTTCTTCTTTCCTAATGTGTATGCTTTTTGTTTCCTTACTGCACTGGCTAGGACTTCTAGCACAATGTTGAGTAAGAATGGTGAGAATGGACATCCTTGCCTTGTTGCTAGCTGTAGGTTTTTTGTAGATAATCTTTGTCAAATAGAGGGCATTCCCTTTTATTTCTATTTTTCTGAGAAGTTTTATAACGAATGAGTTGTTGTCAAATGCATTTTCTGCATCAGTCAGTAAGATTGTGTAATTTTCCCCCTTTAGCTTATTAATAAGGTGGATTACATTGACTGATTTTCTTAAACCAGCCTTGCATCTCTGCAAGTGGAATACCCCATCTAAGTAAAATGACCTTGACCTGCTCTTGGTATATAATTCTTTATATATGTTGCAGAATTCTATTTGCCAGCGTTTTGTTAAGGACATTTCTGTCTTTATTCACAAGATCTGTGGTTTTCTTTTTCTGCTTTTGGTATCAGGGTAATGTAGCTTCATAAAATGAGTCAGGAAACATTAACTTCCCTTCTGTTTTCTAGAAAAGATTTTGTATAATTGGTTTTAATTTGGTTTTAAATTTTGGTAGAATTCTCCTGTGAAAACACCTGGGCCGGATATTTTTTGGGAGTGAGTTTTTAATTAAAAATTTGATATATTTATGAGTTACAGCTCTGTTGACTGTTTAATATTTGGTGAATTTGGTCCTTTGTGTTTTTCAAAGAATTGGTCCATTTCATCTAAACTGTCGAATTTATCTGTGTACAGTCATTCATAGTATCCCTTTGATATCATTTTTATGTCTGTAGTGATGTACTTTGTCTCATTCCTCATAATGGTGATTTGTGTCTTCTTTTATTTATTGTTAGGCAAGAGTTTGTCGATTTTATTGATCTTTTCAAAGCATCAGCTCTTTGTTTCACTGATTTTCTATATTGTTTTTCGCTTTTCAATTTCACTGATTTTTGCCCTTATCTCTATAATTTTCTTCTTTTTTTAAGAATTGACATGGACCATTTTTCGTTTTTATTGAGTTTGTTACAGTATTGTTTCTGGTTGGGTTTTTTTAATGTTTTGGTTTTCTGGCCACGAGGCGTGCGCAATCTTAGCTCCCCAACCAGGGATTGACCCTGCATCCCCTGCATTGGAAGGTGATGTCCTATCCACTGGACCTCCAGGGAAGTCCCTCTTCCTTTTTTCAACTTTATTTTACTCTTTTCAAGATTCAGGAGGTAAAACTTATTAGTCTAAGACTTTTCTTCTTGTCTAACTTATGCATTTGGTGCCATCAATTTTCCTCTGTGCATTGCTTCAGCTATGCCCCCACAAAATTTGATATGTTGTATTTCCATTTTCCTTCAGTCCAGTGTATTTTTAGATTTCCATTTCCTCCTAGATCCACAAGGTATTTAGCTTTGGGTGTTTAGCATCCATGTGTTTAGAGAAATTCTTGTTATCTTTCTGTTTTTCAGTTCTCATGCAGCTCCACTGTGATCAGAGGGCATGCTGTATATGATATCAATTTTTTTTAATTGGTGGAAGCTTCATTTTATGGCCCATTTATATATGTCCCAGGAATACTTGGAAAGAATGTGTAGTGTGCTCTTCTTGGATGAAGGATTCTCTAAATGTCAGTTTGACTCTTGGTTGATAGAGTTGAGTTCTTCTATTAATATTAACACATCCTTGCTGATTTTGTCAAGTTGCTCTATCAATTGATGAAAAGTGGTTGTTGAAGTCTCTAACTATAGTGATGGATTTTTCCATCACTCAGTTCTATCAGTTTCTGCTTCACTTATTTTGCAATTCTGTCATTTAATTCACATATATTTGGGACTATCTTCTTGATGTATCAACTCTTTAACCACTATGTAATATCCCTTTCTGCCTCTGGTCATTTTCTTTACCACAAGCTTTAATGGTAAAATTTCTTTATCTGATATTAATAGAGTCACTATTGTTTTCCTCTGATTAATGTTTGCATGGTACAGCTTTTTCTCTTTTTGTTTTCAGTTTATATCTTTATATTTGAAGTATGTTCCTTCTTTTTGTTGTTCAGTCGCTCAGTCATGTCTGACTCTTTGTGATGCCATGCAGCACGCCAGGCTTCCCTGTCCCTCACTATCTCCTAGAGTTTTCTCAAACTCACATCCACCAGGTCAGTGATGCATACCATCCAACCATTTCATCTTCTGTTGCTCCCTTTCCCTTCTGCTCTCAATCTTTCCCAGCATCAGGGTCTTTTCCAATTAGTCAGCTCTTCACATCAGGTGGCCAAATTATTGGAGCTTCAGCTTCAGTATCAATCCTTCCAATGAATATTCAGGGTTGATTTCCTTTAGGATCGACTGGTTTGATCTCCTTGCTGTCCAAGAGTCTTCTTCAACACCACAGTTCAAAAGCATCAATTCTACAGTGCTCAGCTTTCTTTATGGTCTAACTCTCACATCCATACATGACTACTGGAAAAACCATAGCTTTGACTATAGGAACCTTTGTCAGCAAAGTGATGTCTCTGCTTTTTAATATGCTGTCTAGGTTCATCATTAGACACCTTATAGTTGGGTCATGTTCTTTAATCCTGTCTGCAACTCTTTTAATCCATGCATTCAACTAGTTACACTTAATTTAATTACTATCTTAGGATTTAAGTCTTCCATTTGATTTTCTTAATTTTCTGATTTTCTGGTTAGTTTTTACTTTTTTGTTTCCTTGGGCTTTTTCCTGATTTGTTAGGGGAAACTTGAATATTGTTTAGAATTCCATTTTGATTTATCGATAAGTGTTTTTTAGTGTATCTTCTTGTACAGCTTTTTAGTGGTAGTTTTAGGAATTATAACTTACCACAGTGTATTGGAATCATCATTCTTACCAGTCTGAGTGAAAGTGTGGAAACCGTGCCTCCAGTCACAGCAGTCATTGTCTAAAATAGTTCTGTCTTATGTGAGATTGGGTCAAAATGTGAGCATTTGTATCATGTAGCTAAAGCCAAAGAGCCAAGTTAGGATGGGATCTACCATAAATTATTCATGTTACACCATAATATAATTATCTAAGCACTTTTTTATTTGAGAAAGGGGCATCTTTTCCTAATTTGTACAGAAGTACTGCATAGGTGAGAAGCAGTCCTCAATGTCTAGGACCATGTTTACATTCGGTTGCAATATACTTCCCCAATATGTAATAGCTTTCTGAGTTAAAACTTAATTGAATTGGGCATACAAAAATAATATGGCCACCTACCCAAGTCCAACTTAGAACCAAAACTTGGTAACTGCCACAAATAAGAAGCAAATACAAAAAGCCAAGAAAATTTAATTTCTATCTAAAGGAATGCAGATGTAATTGTAGAATCAATATTGGTAATATTTTAGAAACCATAGGGAAAGTGCCAGAAAAGAAGTAAATATTATCTCAGTTTTCTAAAGAAAGGATTCTAAAAATTTCAGATAGTTGATCTAATGTAAATCCCTGGGGCAACTTCAGAATGGATTTTTTAAACAGATGGTTTATGATGATTTAGAAAAGAAGGAGCCAGCATAGACTGACTAAAAAGGAACATATAGGACTGCCTGTATTTTTCCTCTCTGAACTGGTTGAGACACATCAGAGGAATGGAACTGCATTTAAAACATTTACACAGTAGATCCCAATAGGCTTGCAGGAAAAAACTGACATCAGAGAAGCATGGGCTGGGTCACAGAGGTACATGATGAAGAGCCTAACAAAGACTGTGCTGTTAATGGACTGAGCCAACTCCAAAGACAATGGATTTGCCCGATCCTAGTCAATAATTTTACAGGTGATGGGGTAAGAAAATACGTGGCATGCTTATGGGGGAGCCACAAGGGAGTTAAGATGACAGAAATTAGACAGGCCAAGCTTCCAATTCTAAGTTTACAAACTCATCAGCCTCAGTTTCCTCATCTATAAAATAGGAATAATAATGCTTCATAACTGTTAGAATGATTCATAATATTGGTGTGCTAACTGAATAAGACATTGTAGGTAAAGCATAGAACTTTGTAACACTCACTGACTTGGGGTTTTATTAAACTTGCTTCCGTTATATTTGCTGATGACACAACTAGCAAGAATACCTGATATGGACTTCCCTGGTGGCACAGTGGATGGGAATCCACCTGCCAGTGTGGATTTGATCCCTGCTCTGGGAAGATTCCACATGCTGTGGAACAACCAAGCCCTCGATCTGCAACTACTGAGCTTGTGTGCCGCAACTTCTAAAACCCACGCAGCCCGGATCCTGTGCTCCACAACAAGAGAAGCCATCACAAGGAGAAGCCTGCTCACCACAACCAAGAGTGGCCTCCACTCGCTGCAACTAGAGAAAGCCCGCTCACAGCAGTGAAGACCCAGTGCAACCAAAAAAAAAAAAAAAAGGATAGAGCACATATACTGCATCTTTGCAGCCAAAGATGGAGAAGCTCTATACAATCAGCAAAAACAAGACCAGGAGCTGACTGTGGCTCGGACCATGAACTCCTTATTGCCAAATTCAGACTGAAATTGAAGAAAGTAGGGAAAACTACTAGACCATTCAGATATGATCTAAATCAAATCCCTTATGATTATACAGTGGAAGTGAGAAATAGATTTAAGGGCCTAGATCTGATAGATAGAGTGCCTGATGAACTATGGAATGAGGTTCGTGACATTGTACAGGAGACAGGGAGCAAGACCATCCCCATGGAAAAGAAATGCAGAAAAGCAAAATGGCTGTCTGGGGAAGCCTTACAAATAGCTGTGAAAAGAAGAGAAGCGAAAAGCAAAGGAGAAAAGGAAAGATATAAACATCTGAATGCAGAGTTCCAAAGAATAGCAAGAAGAGATAAGAAAGCCTTCTTCAGTGATCAATGCAAAGAAATAGAGGAAAACAACAGAATGGGAAAGACTAGGGATCTTTTCAAGAGAATCAGAGATACCAAAGGAACATTTCATGCAAAGATGGGCACGATAAAGGACAGAGATGGTGTGGACCTAACAGAAGCAGAAGATATTAAGAAGAGGTGGCAAGAATACACAGAAGAACTGTACAAAAAAGAACTTCAAGACCTAGATAATCATGATGATGTGATCACTGACCTAGAGCCAGACATCTTGGAATGTGAAGTCAAATGGGCCTTAGAAAGCATCACTACGAACAAAGCTAGTGGAGGTGATGGAATTCCAGTGGAGCTATTCCAAGTCCTGATGATGATGCTGTGAAAGTGCTGCACTCAATATGCCAGCAAATTTGGAAAACTCAGCAGTGGCCACAGGACTGGAAAAGGTCAGTTTTCATTCCAATCCCAAAGAAAGGCAATGCCAAGGAGTGCTCAAACTAGCGCACAATTGCACTCATCTCACACGCTAGTAAAGTAATGCTCAAAATTCTCCAAGCCAGGCTTCAGCAATATGTGAACCGTGAACTTCCTGATGTTCAAGCTGGTTTTAGAAAAGGCAGAGGAACCAGAGATCAAATTGACAACACCCGCTGGATCATGGAAAAAGCAAGAGAGTTCCAGAAAAACATCTATTTCTGCTTTATTGACTATGCCAAAGCCTTTGACTGTGTGGATCACAATAAACTATGGAAAATTCTGAAAGAGATGGGAATACCAGACCACCTGATCTGCCTCTTAAGAAATCTGTATGCAGGTCAGGAAGCAACAGTTAGAACTGGTCATGGAACAACAGACTGGTTCCAAATAGGAAAAGGAGTACGTCAAGGCTGCATATTGTCACCATGTTTATTTAACTTATATGCAGAGTACATCATGAGAAATGCTGGACTGGAAGAAACACAAGTTGGAATCAAGATTGCCGGGAGAAATATCAATAACCTCAGATATGCAGATGACACCACTCTTATGGCAGAAAGTGAAGAGGGGCTAAAAAGCCTCTTGATGAAAGTGAAAGTGGAGAGTGAAAAGGTTGGCTTAAAGCTCAACATTCAGAAAACGAAGATCATGGCATCTGGTCCCATCACTGCATGGGAAATAGATTGAGAAACAGTGGAAACAGTGTCAGACTTTGTTTTTCTGGGCTCCAAAATCACTGCAGATGGTGACTGCAGCCATGAAATTAAAAGACGCTTACTCCTTGGAAGGAAAGTTATGACCAACCTAGATAGCATATTCAAAAGCAGAGACATTACTTTACCAACAAAGGTTCGCCTAGTCAAGGCTATGGTCTTTCCTGTGGTCATGTATGGATGTGAGAGCTGGACTGTGAAGAAGGCTGAGCGCTGAAGAATTGATGCTTTTGAACTGTGGTGTTGGAGAAGACTCTTGAGAGTCCCTTGGACTGCAAGGAGATCCAACCAGTCCATTCTGAAGGAGATCAATCCTGGAATTTCTTTAGAAGGAATGATGCTAAAGCTGAAACTCCAGTATTTTGGCCACCTCATGCGAAGAGTTGACTCATTGGAGAAGACTCTGATGCTAGGAGGGATTGAGGGCAGGAGGGGAAGGGGACGACAGAGGATGAGATGGCTGGATGGCATCACTGACTCGATGGATGCGAGTCTGAGTGACCTCCGGGAGCTAGTGATGGACAGGGAGGCCTGGCGTGCTGCGGTTCATGGGGTCGCAAAGAGTCAGACACGACTGAGCGACTGATCTGATCTGACTGCATATATTGTATGGGGTTGACAGGATAAACCTCGGTGTCAATTTCACAGGAAGAAAAGGATCAAAAATCGTAACAACTTAACATCTTTTGAGGTGAAGATCTAAAAGCTGTTTGAAGGCATGTACACATTGCTACATTTAAAATGGATAACCAACAGGTGCCGGGGTCCAGCCCTGGTGGATCCAGGGAATTCAAAGGGGAGACAGCTTTGCAATCAGGATACGATAGAATTAAAGATATAAAGAGTGGTTAAATAAGGATAGTTCAGTGAGAAAATTCAGTGGAGAAAAGAGGCTGAATAACTTGGTTTACATGGAAAGCCAATAAAATTCCAAGACAAGAAATTTGCATCACCTACATAGGCCTCAGGCATCCTCCCATTCTCCCGAAGGAGAGGAGACACTAAGGCCTCCCCAGTCAGATCTTAGAAGCCCAGGCAAAATTAGTAGGCTTGATGAGCCTCCACGCTCCAGATGGGAATTCAGCCAGAAGGTGAGAGAAAGTACGACATGGGGAGACCAAGCTTCGGTGAACAAGGCCCGCACTTTATTTTCCAAAGTACTTTTTATACCTTAAGTTGTGCATAGAGGATAATGGGGGAAGGGGTAGAGTCAGCAGTAAGCCAGGCTTTCTTCCTGCAAACTTATCATATGCAAAAGTTTAGGTGGTTTACATCATCTTCTGGCCAGGAAGCCTGTTAACATTTTATGATCCTTTCTTCAGAAAACTTATTTTTCTCTAAAGGTGATTATTCTAAAGTCAGGCGCCACCCTCCAAAAGCATTAGATAAAGTTGCAGTTCTATAGGGCAAAAGTGTGGTGGGCTATAACAAGAGAAGAATTAACTCAAGGGTCCAAGGTTACAAACATTAAAGCTATTACTTACATTCCTATTCACCAATTATATTAATCAATACACTCCCAGGGACACAGTAGGTAAGGGATATGTAACCTTTGCAGCAAACATTGGCCCAACAAGTGAAAAACCCTTCACCAATACAATTTCTAATCAATCTTTTAACTGCTCAAAGGAATCTGTATTTAGACAGTTTAGAACATCTCATGCCTCTCACGGTTGGTGAGACAATCACATGTGGCCGGAAGAACCTGTTCAGGCAGCCTAGAGGACTTCCAAAGGAGTTTGTAGGTTGAAACACTCTTGTCACACCCAGGAACTTTATTAACTGGAGCTGTAAGTTAACTCTTTTTCAGAGAGAGGTGGTGGGGGACAGACCCCCGGAAAGTCAGAGGTGTAGGTGAGAGCACAAAGCAGTAAAGTAGGCAGACTCTGATTTTGGGAGTAGATACTCGAGAATTTCCAGGGGGACTAATGAGGCTAAATCCCGCATTTGCGTGTGCTGAGCCTCCTTCCTCATGACCTTTGCCATGGCCGGAGTTCCTCACGCTGGCTCCTGGCAAACAAGTTCCTGCTATATAGCACATGGAACTCTATTCAATGTTATGTGGCAGCCTGGATGAGAAGGGGGTTTGGGGGACTCACATATATGTATGAATAGCAAGGAGAGATAAGAAAGCCTTCCTCAGCGATCAATGCAAAGAAATAGAGGAAAACAACAGAATGGGAAAGACTAGAGATCTCTTCAAGAAAATTAGAGATACCAAGGGAACATTTCATGCAAAAATGGGCTCGATAAAGGACGGAAATGGTATGGACCTAACAGAAGCAGAAGATATTAAGAAGAGGTGGCAAGAATACACAGAAGAACTGTACAAAAAAGATCTTCACGACCCAGATAATCATGATGGTGTGATCACCCACCTAGAGCCAGACATCCTGGAATGTGAAGTCATGTGGGCCTTAGAAAGCATCACTACGAAAAAAGCTAGTGGAGGTGATTGAATTCCAGTTGAGCTATTTCAAATCCTGAAAGATGATGCTGTGAAAGTGCTGCACTCAATATGCCAGCAAATCTGGAAAACTCAGCAGCGGCCACAGGACTGGAAAAGGTTAGTTTGCATTCGAATCCCAAAGAAAGGCAATGCCAAAGAATGTTCAAACTACCTCACAATTGTACTCATCTCATACACTAGTAAAGTAATGCTCAAAATTCTCCAAGCCAGGCTTCAGCAATATGTGAACCGTGAACTTCCTGATGTTCAAGCTGGTTTTAGAAAAGGCAGAGGAACCAGAGATCAAATTGACAACACCCGCTGGATCATGGAAAAAGCAAGAGAGTTCCAGAAAAACATCTATTTCTGCTTTATTGACTATGCCAAAGCCTTTGACTGTGTGGATCACAATAAACTGTGGAAAATTCTGAAAGAGATGGGAATACCAGACCACCTGACCTGCCTCTTGAGAAATTTGTATGCAGGTCAGGAAGAAACAGTTAGAACTGGACATGGAACAACAGACTGGTTCCAAATAGGAAAAGGAGTACGTCAAGGCTGTATATTGTCACCCTGCTTATTTAACTTCTATGCAGAGTACATCATGAGAAACACTGCTGCTGCTGCTGCTAAGTCGCTTCAGTCGTGTCCGACTCTGTGCGACCCCATAGACGGAAGCTCACCAGGCTCCCCTGTCCCTGGGATTCTCCAGGCAAGAACACTGGAGTGGGTTGCCATTTCCTTCTCCAATGCATGAAAGTGAAAAGTCAAAGTGAAGTCGCTCTGTCGTGTCCGACTCTTAGCGACCCCACGGACTGGAGCCTACCAGGCTCCTCCGTCCATGGGATTTTCCAGGCAAAAGTACTGGGGTGGGGTGCCATTGCCTAAACACTGGAGTGGAAGAAACACAGACTGGAATCAAGATTGCAGGGAGAAATATCAATAACCTCAGATATGCAGATGACACCACTCTTATGGCAGAAAGTGAAGAGGAACTAAAAAGCCTCTTGATGAAGGTGAAAGTGGAGAGTGAAAAAGTTGGCTTAAAGCTCAACATTCAGAAAACGAAGATCATGGTATCTGGTCCCATCACTTCATGGGAAATAG
This sequence comes from Tragelaphus eurycerus, assembly GCA_935064755.1. Classification (NCBI taxonomy): domain Eukaryota; kingdom Metazoa; phylum Chordata; class Mammalia; order Artiodactyla; family Bovidae; genus Tragelaphus; species Tragelaphus eurycerus. The sequence continues at coordinate 26,173,483 of CAKXYN010000023.1, forward strand.
ATGGGGAACAGTGGAAACAGTGTCAGACTTTATTTTTCCAGGCTCCAAAATCACTGCAGATGGTGACTGCAGCCATGAAATTAGAAGATGCTTACTCCTTGGAAGGAAAGTTATGACCAACCTAGATAGCATATTCAAAAGCAGAGACATCACTTTGCCAACAAAGGTCCACCTAGTCAAGGCTATGGTCTTTCCTGTGGTCATGTATGGATGTGAGAGCTGGACTGTGAAGAAGGCTGAGCACCGAAGAATTGATGCTTTTGAACTGTGGTGTTGGAGAAGACTCTCGAGAGTCCCTTGGACTGCAAGGAGATCCAACCAGTCCATTCTAAAGGAGATCAGCCCTGGGATTTCTTTGGAAGGACTGATGCTAAAGCTGAAACTCCAGTACTTTGGCCACCTCATGCGAAGAGTTGACTCATTGGAAAAGACTGATGCTGGGAGGGATTGGGGGCAGGAGGAGAAGGGGACGACAGAGGATGAGATGGCTGGATGGCATCACTGACTCAATGGACGTGAGTCTGGGTGAACTCTGGGAGTTGGTGATGGACAGGGAGGCGTGGTGTGTTGCGATTCATGGGATTGCAAAGAGTTGGACACGACTGAGCGACTGAACTAACTGAACTGAGTCCCTTTGCTGTCTACCTGAAACTATCACGACATAGTTAATAAGCTATACTCCAATACAAAATAATGTTTAAAAAATAATAAATAAATAAAAGTTGTCCAAAGGAAGCTTACCTGAAGCCAACAGGGTGACTATAAGCCAAACAATAATTCCAAAGCTTTTTAGACTTCACCCCAAGATGATTTTCTACAGAACAGAAAGCAATAGCCATTCTGTATTCCACTCTTGTCAACACATATTTGAAAGGTTGAGTTTGTTTCCAGGTACTCTGTTGTCAAAGAAAAAATAACAAATTGGACCCACTTTAGAGATGAGTTATCAAGGTAGTGGAGCACCTACAAACCTTGACATACAAGGACCAGACGAAGGAGGACGTGTCACCAGGAGAAGGGAGGCTTAGCTAGGGCTTGACACCTGTGTTCTAAACAACTGAAGACTCACACATAGACAGGAGGGAGGTCTTCCTTGAGACCTTCTGAGAGGCTAGGAGTGAGTGCAGACACAGAGCATCCAACGGGGGATTAGAAGAAAACCAGCACTAAAAGAATTATCTAAGACTGTCTTTAGTTGCGTTTTTCTCTTCCTCAAGTTAAGTCAGAATGTGAAGCACTTTATGAAAAAAATCTATCAGAAGACTTTCACACAGGCTTTAATGACTCTGATTTGTCAATGTCAGCTTAGATCTGTGTAAGAACACCTCTTCTGCCCTGACACTTTTTAAACTGAAAGAAACACTCTCCCTTCAGCTCCAAGCAGCGTTTACATCCCTCCTAAGAACTAGGGCTCTTTACTAACTAGTACATTTGAATTGTTATCTTGTCTTCCTTAGTGATGACATTATTTCTTTCCTTAACTGGTTCATAGACTGACACTCCTGTCAACAGTCTTTCTGTAATCTCTAACTGCTTGTAGAATTATTTTCCTGGATGTCTTAATCGTGGCAATCCAATTTAGTCTCAATGTTACTGTATCAAGTTTTAATTACATTACTGTTTTGCTACCACTGCTGCTGCTGCTGCTAAGTCACTTCAGATCAGATCAGATCAGATCAGTCGCTCAGTCGTGTCCGACTCTTTGCGACCCCATGAACCACAGCACGCCAGGCCTCCCTGTCCATCACCAGCTCCCGAAGGTCACCCAGACTCGCATCCATCGAGTCAGTGATGCCATCCAGCCATCTCATCCTCTGTCATCCCCTTCCCCTCCTGCCCTCAATCCCTCCCAGCATCAGAGTCTTCTCCAATGAGTCAACTCTTCGCATGAGGTGGCCAAAATACTGGAGTTTCAGCTTTAGCATCATTCCTTCTAAAGAAATTCCAGGATTGATCTCCTTCAGAATGGACCGGTTGGATCTTCTTGCAGTCCAAGGGACTCTCAAGAGTCTTCTCCAACACCACAGTTCAAAAGCATCAATTCTTCGGCGTTCAGCCTTCCTCACAGTCCAGCTCTCACATCCATACATGACCACAGGAAAGACCATAGCCTTGACTAGGCGAACCTTTGTTGGTAAAGTAATGTCTCTGCTTTTGAATATGCTATCTAGGTTGGTCATAACTTTCCTTCCAAGGAGTAAGCGTCTTTTGTCCAACTCTGTGTGACCCTGTAGACGGCAGCCCACCAGGGTCCCCCATCCCTGGGATTCTCCAGGCTAGAACACTGGAGTGGGTTGCCATTTCTAGAACAGTAAAATTATACTCAGATTTATTACTATACTTTTCACCAAACAATAGAAGAACTTTTCTGTTTTCAACCATAGCAATAATAGTTCCTGAAATACTACATTATTGTATGTTCCTAAAACTTACCTTAAATGATCAATAGAGTATCTCTTTGGAGGAAAAATAATAAGTTTGTTTTTATTATATTGGTCCCCAAAGTTGCTGGTAGCTTAATTGCTAAGAGATGAAATAGAAAAGTTAAGTACTTCTGTTAAAGTAAGTTTTCTACTTTCAAGTATATACTCAAAAGAATTGAAAGCAGGGACTCAAACAGATATTTGTACACTTAGATTGTAGCAGTGTTATTCACAATAGCTAACAGGTAGAAGCAACCCAAGTGTCTGTTGATGGACGAATGAATAAACAAAACGTGGTGAACAGAATGATGGAATATTATTAAGTAATATTAAAGCAAGGAAATCTGATACATGCTGCAACATGGATGAACCTTGAAGACATTATGCTAAGCAAAACAAGCCAGACAAACACTATGATTCCACTTATGTGAGGTACTTAAGAGTCATCGAACTCATAGAGACATAAAGTAAGATAGTCAGGGAAGGAAGGATGGGGAGTTAGTGTTTAATGGGTACAGAGTTTCAGTTTAAGATGATGATATGGTTTTGTGGTTAGATGATGGTGACAGTTGTACAACACTGTAAAAGTTCTTAATGCTACCCAACTGTACACTTAAAAAGGGATGATGGAATATTCCTCAGCTATAAAAAAGAACACATTTGAGTCAGTGATAATGAGGTGGATGAACCCAGAGCCTAGGGTACAGAGTGAAGTAAGTCAGAAAGACAAATATTGTATATTAACACAAGTTTGGAATCTAGAAAGATGGTCCTGATGAACCTGTTTGCAGGGCAGCAATGGAGACTCAGACACAGAGAACAGACTTGCGGACACAGCGGGGGAAGGAGAGGGTGGTGCGCGTTGAGAGAGGAGCATGGAAACATACACATCACCACGTGTAAGACAGATAGCCAGTGGGCATTTGCTGTGTGATGCAGGGAGCTTAACCCAGTGCTCTGTGACAGCCTAGAGGGGTGGGAGAGGGTGGCATGTGGGAAGGAAGCTCAAGAGGGAGGGACATATGTGTACCTGGGCTGATTCATGTTGATGCATGGCAGAAACAAACACAATATTATAAAATAATTATGCTCCAATTAGAATTAAAAAACAAACCAAAAAATGGTTGAAATGGTGGGTTTTATGTTATTTACATTTGCCACAATGAGAAAGAGATGCTAATTATCCAGTAAATTCTCACAACTCTAAGGGACTTTCCTTGGTTAAGATGGTTAAGTCCACCAGTTAAGACTCTGCCTTCCAATGCAGGGGCTGAGGGTTTCATCCCTGGGTGGGGAATTAAGATTCCAAATGGCAACCCACTCCAGTACTCTTGCCTGGAAAATTCCATGGACAGAAGAGCCTGGTAGGCTACAGCCCATAGGGTTGCGAAGAGTCTGACATAACTGAGCAACTTCACTTCATACCATGCGGTGGACTTCCTAGGTGGCGCTAGTGATAAAGAACCCGCCAATGCAGGAGACATAAGAGACGTGAGTTCGATCCCTGGGTCAGGAAGACTCCCTGGAGGAGGGCATAGCAACCCACTCTTCTCCATTCTTGCTTGGAGAATCCCATGGACAGAGGCGCCTGGCAGGCTACAGTCCATGGGGTCGCAAAGAGGCAGACATGACTGAGCAACTAAGCACACACACCTACTCCAGTATTCTTGCCTGGAGAATCCCACGGACAGAGGAGCTGGCGGGCTACAGTCCATAGGGTCACCAAGAGTCAGACAAGACTGAAGGGACTTAGCACGGACGCAGGCATGCCATGCGGTGCCGCCAAGAGAAAGAAAAGCACTCACAGCTCTATAAGGCGGTATTGTTCTCTATTTTAAGCAAGGAGGAAGTGTGGCTTCCCCAGTACCATGGAGCCAACTGAGATTCGAAGCCAGCTTGTTATAACACGGAGCCAAGTTCAGCAGAGCAAGTTCCCCGCTATGAAACTGCTTGATCGAATCCTGGTCTCTTGCTTAGCAGACGGATTCTTTACCGCTGAGCCACTAGGGAAGTCCGCTAAGGGCAACTGCCACTCCACAAATCTCTTTGAATTATTTTAATCAATTTAGTGATCATTTTGGTCCTAATCAAGCTAAAGGGAAGAGAATTGTAGGAATCATTTTGAGGGTGATACGTAAGACTTGTTTTTATAAAACTGACTACCCGGAACCAAACAAAGCAAAACAGCCCCGTGCTGCAGCTGCTGTTCAGTTCTAGGCGGGATCTACCTTCGTGGACATGTACTGTGTACTCACACAGACCTCCTCGGATGCTAAAAGCATACCAGAGCTCCCAAATTCCTGCCTGCGAGTCTTTGAAGCTTCTATGTGTATGAAGCACTGTATTCTCAGTCAGCCATCAATAAAACTCTGCTGGGCACATCTGAATATTAAGAAAGGTTCTTTCCTTACTGCTCCCAAAGGGAGAAATCAATTCCCCTGGGTCTATATAACATGATGAGAGGAGTTAATGTCCAGCTTAGGGCTTCCCTGGTGGCTCAGACAGTAAAGAATCCGCTTGCAATGTGGGAGACGTAGGTTTGATCCCTGGGTGGGGAAGATCCCCTGGAGAAAGAAATGGCAACCCATTTCAGTATTCTTGCCTGGATAATTCCATGGACAGAGGAGCCTGGCAGACTACACAGTCCATGGGGTCGCAAAGAGTAGGACACGACTGAATGACTAACACTTTGCATCACTGAGGAATAGATCTCTAAAGGGACCTACCTGGCCCCTCAAGTCTTCACCTTCCATGGTGCCTTGATTCTCTTCAGGTCCTCATCAGGGTCTTACTGGGTTTCTTGTCACAGTGCCTTGGTGGACTTCAGACTCTCCATACTCTCCCCCACACACACTTAGTCAACAAATTTTTAAGGAGATCTAATAATATGATGCAAAGAGCCAACTCATTGGAAAAGACCCTGATGCTGGGAAAGATTGAGGGTAGGAGGAGAAGGGGATGACAGAGGATGAGATAGGTAGATGGCATCACTGACTCAATGGACATGAATCTGAACAAATTCCAGGAGATAGTAAAGGACAGGGAAGCCTGGTGTGCTGCAGTCCATGGGGTTGCAAAGAGTTGGACATGACTTAGCAACTAAACAACAGCAATGTATGCCAGCCACTGTGCTAGGCTTTGGGAACACAGTGATGATTCCATATAATCCCATGACCCCAGATGTGGTCGCTGCCTTCCGGAACCCACAGTTTTATGGGGGAGACTGGCCAGCAGGCAGTTACAACTGCAATAAGCCTCTGATGAGAGCAGGCTCAGCTCTGTACATATCAGCTTCCTAGGCACTGTCCTCTGCCCTGAGCCTCCAAGTTTTTGCTCCCTGGGTCTGGAATGACTTCTGTCTGGCTCACTCTTAGCTGGTGACAGTCTATCAGGGTCTGAGAGACTCCAAGCTGTCCTCTCTCCAAAGCTTTTCCTAATACCTCTACTCCAAATGAGTCTCTTCTTTGCTACCTTCTTCTTGCCTCTTTCTTGAACACTTACTATAAATATATGTTTGTGTACTAAGTCGCTTCAGTTGTATCCAGCTCTGTAGCCCCATGGGCTGTAGCACGCCAGGCTCCTCTGTCCATGACATTCTCCAGGCAAGAATACTGGCGTTGCCATGCCTTACTCCAGGGGATCTTCCCAACCCAGGGATCAAACCTGCATCTCCTATGTCTCCTGCATTGGCAGGTGGGTTCTTTACCACTAACACCAATTGGGAAGCCCTATTATAAGCACAACACAGATTGTCTTCAAGTTTGTTCGGCATATTTGTCTCTGTCTGGAGACCGGCATTACCAAAGGCAGGAGTCACATGTTCTCTGCAGCATCTAGCACAAGCATTATGAATAGTTGGCATCTGATTTGTATTGTTTTAAATCTAATGTTGCACAGTCTCGAGAATCTATAGGAAAGAATGTTTGAATTCCAAGTATCTTTCTTGGAATTCTGCACCCTTCTCCAGGGGGTTGCACAGTTCCAGAAATTCCTATGCCCTTCTCCAGGGGCTCTTCCTGACCCAGGGATCGAACCTGAGTCTCTTGCATCTCCTGCATTGGCAGGTGAGTTCTTTGGCTAGTTCTTCCGACTAGCACCACCTGGGAAGTCCTTGCAAGTGTCAGAAGAGCCTAAATATGATGGATAAACATATTTGGCACCCTGTAAGAACTGCATTTTATGTTGAAAGTTGTTAGGGTTGATGAATTATTGTCAGAAGAACTGCACCTTTATTTTGGACAAGATCCACTTTATAACTAAAATGCATTATCCCAGCTTCTAACATATGGCTTTGCAGATACTCAGCCTGTGGCTCTTTGATAATCTTCCCAGTAGAACAGTCAACAAATCCCCACCCATATCAGTTTTTTCTTTACAGAGTGAAGCTAATGGAGCAAAGAAAAATCCCCAATTATTTCCTCATCTTCCTCTTACCCCACCCTGGACTTCTAAGAGATAGCAAGGTCTACAACACTTGGCAGTGTCATGTTTCGCAGAAATAATGCTGACATTCATTTCCCATGCCAAACATTTATGGAGGAAGAGCAACAAAGAACATAACAAGGGACCTATGGGAGTTTGTTCCTTCAGTCTGAATCTTAAAATGTAGAAGTTACTCCTGTGTCTAAGCTGTGCTGTTCTGATGGGGCTAATCAGTTGGTGAAATGGATCCCTTTATGAAGTTAAAGTTCTAAGAAACAGAAGGAAAATGAAGTGTTTAAGGAACAATATGGTGTTGCAAAAGAAGTTTGAAAAAAGACTCTAAGTGGCTGTCAATGAATCTCTCAGTCTGTTTTTCTGGGAATGTCTTAACTTCTTTTTGGAAAGATAGTTTTTCTGTATATAGACTTCTTTGTTGACCATCTTTTTCATTCAGTACTTGGAACATTTCATCTCAATGCCCTCTAGCATCCTTGATTTATGATGAGAAGTCAGCTTTTAATCTTATTGATGATTCCCTGTAAGTGATGAGTCATTTCTTTCTGCTTTCAAGATTTTCTCATTGTCTTTGCCTTTTGACATTTCTACAAGGGTATGGTTAGGTGTGGGTCTCACTGAGTTTATAGTATTTTGAGTTTTTTAAGCTTCTTAGATATATAAGAGTTTTCATCAGATTTGGGATGTTTTTGGCCACTAATTCTTCAGATGTATTTTCTACCTCTCCTTCTGGAACTCCAGTTACATGTATGTTGGTGTGTTTGATGGTGTTCCACCATCTTTGAAGCTCTGTATGTTCTTCCTTATTCTTTTCTTTTAATTTCTCAGCCTGCATAATCTCTCTTCAGGTTTATTCTTCTTCATGGGGCTTGCTCTGAGCCCCTTGAGTAAGTTTTCCATTTTATTTGTTATTATGTAGTTATTGGTGACTCAGTGGTAAAGAATCTGCCTGCAATACAGGAGACCTGGGTTGATCCCTGGGTTGGGAAGAGCCCCTGGAGGAGAGCATGGCAACCCACTCCAGTGTTCTTGCCTGGAGAATCCCATGGACCGAGGAGCCTGGTGGGCTATACAGTCCACGGGCTCGCAAAGAGTCAGACATCCAAGTGATAGGACACGTGCACTGTGCTGTACATTAGATCCCTGGAGCTTATTCATCCTGTGGAGTTACAATTTTAGTGATATATTACAGAATTAATCATTTTCTCTTTGGGAACACTGATTTAAAATGTTGTGTTCTCAGACAGAGAGAACAGACTTGTGGTTGCGAAGGTAAAGGGGGGCAGGGGGAGGGATGGATTGGGAGTTTGAAATTAACAGAGTAAACTATTATATATAGAATGCATAAACAACAAGATCCTACTGTATAGTACAGGGAACTATATTCAATATCCTGTGGTAAACCATAATGGAAAAGAATATGAAAAAATGGATTTTATATATATGTGTGTGTGTGTGTGTGTATGAATCATTTTGCTGTACAGCAGAAATTAACACAACATTGTAAATCAACTTACTTAATATAGGTTATCACAGAATATGAAGTGTAGTTGATTTACAATATTGTGTTAATTCTGCTGTACAGCAAAGTGATTCATATATATATATGTATATATATACACACACATGCATTCTTTTTCATATTCTTTCCCATTATGGCAAATTAACTATACTGCAATAACATTAAAATATCTTTTTTAATAAACACAATTAAAATTAATAAAACTACATTTAAAAAATAAAATGTATTAAATGTTGTTTTCCAAGTATTATTGCATTTTTTCTTTTTGCAATGGAAACCTTACTGATACACTGGCCAAACTTGTTTGTCTAGCTGTCGCACTGCCATCTAAGGGCATCCCATCTTTGGGTGCACTTAAAGGACATGATAATGAATGGGGCTCAACCAGGCCAAAATCTCAATTCCATTGGGATAAGCCATAAAAGGTTAACTTAGCAAAAGCAATTTAGGGAGAAAGTGAAATATGATGGCTGTCATTTGAATAGGCTAACATCGATCATTAATCTAAGAGCTAATGTTTCTGAATATGCACATTCCTTTTCTTCTTAGCAAATCAACTTCCTCTAGAGTTGATAATCATCTCATTCTCTTTTGGTGTTTCTTTCATGAGTGTTTCATCTTCAGGAGCACACATACATATCATACCCTTTATGATGAGAGCTGTGGGCTCTGCTCTCTAAGTGGACAAGATCAAAGAGCTCATTTCCTTATATTTCGTGTATCATTAGAGTAGGTGTTGTTTCATCAGGAATGACTCACCAAAGTAGAACCATTCGATCTCTTCTGAATGATCTTCCAGTTTGGAATTATGCTTTCTTTCATAACAAGTGGCCGGACTGAATGATTGTTTCAAGGATGCCTCATTTCTCCATCTCAGCCAGGAGACACACTGAGCTTTTCACTTCTTCTTTTGAATGTACACCATTTATGAAACAGCTGCCCCCACTGCTGCCCTGATAACTGTTTGGAAGCGCAGCATCATTTATGTTGGCAATACCACTGCTCTGGGTCACGCTACAAAATAGGCAAAGAAACACATTTGTCTTCTCTCAAGTTCTAGTGGAAGTGAACTTTAGGCTGTAAATGCTTCTAGCGAAGGCTCTCTTTTCCTAGAAGAGATCTCATTGGGAAAATTTACTCTTCAGTGTATTTGTTTTCTGACGGGGATTTTTGGCACGAGCATTTATAAAGTAGTCCGTGGTGAATCTCCATAATGGCACATAATGCATGCAAAATACTTGCCTGATCTGTTAGAGGTATTTTTGTTTGGCAGCTACTTTTAGGATCCATAGGGAACATTGCTAGAACAATCAGTTTCTCTTTTGTATTAGTAAAATACACAAGAGGTTTCCTTTTGATGTTAAATTCCAGATCTATTCTAATTCAGCCCCTCCTTCAGTGTAGTTGCAAAAAAATGGCCATTAATCAAATCCTCAGCTTTTAGTATTAAATTTACCAGGGGCTCCCCTGGTGTTCAGATGGTCAAGAATCTGCCTGCAATGGAGGAGACCTGGGTTGAATCCCTGGGTCGGGAATGGACATGAGTCTGAGCAAACTCTTGAAGATAGGACAGAGGAGATGGGAGACGACAGAGGAGCCTGGCGTGCTGCAGTTCATGGGGTCACAAAGAGTTGGACACCACTTAGCGACTGAACAACAAGTATTAAATTTATAGATTGATTTAGGAAGTCTAAAATTTTTTACAATATTGAGTTTCACATCCAGGAAAATTGTTTTTATTTACGACTTGCTCATTAAGCCTTGCATAAAGTTTTATTACTTTTTCAAAAATTTCTGGTGCACCTCTTTTTCATAGCTTCTACTTATTATGTTTATCATTTTGAATGGATTTTTAAATTAAAATTTCTATTTGGTGGTGGCAGTATATAGAAAAACTATTGATTTCTCTGTTTTTACCCTGTATGTTAACTATTTGGGCAATCACTCTTATTAGTTCTAAAAGTTTTCAGTTGATTTTATCTTCTAGCGAATTAATTGTATAATCTGTCAATACTCAAAGTTTCTCTCTTTCTTCAGAATATTTATATTATCTATTTCTTTTTTTGTTTCTAATTTCATTAGCCATGATATCCAGAAAAATTATAAATAATAGAAGCTTATTGGGCCTACATCTTTCTCCTTATCAACTTTTTAAATTGCAAACAATATTAGAGCAAATTTTTTTTTAACTTTACAATATTGTATTGGTTTTGCCATTTATCAACATGAATCCACCACAGGTATACACGTGCTCCCCATCCTGAACCCTCCTCCCTCCCTGTACCATCCCTCTGAGTCGTCCCAGTGCACCAGCCCCAAGCATCCAGTATCGTTCATTGAACCTGGACTGGCGACTCGTTTCATATATATTATTCATGTTTCAATGCCATTCTCCCAAATCATCCCATCCTCTCCCTCTCCCACAGAGTCCACAAGACTTAATTTAATAATGAAAGAAACAAAATCACCGTGAATCCCACACAAAAACAAACTTCAAAAATTACTTAAAAAACACAGACATAGAAAACAAACTTATGGTTACCAGAGGGGAAAGGGGGAAGAGGGATAAATTAGGAGTTTAGGATTAAAATATAGAAACTGCTGTATATAAAATAGATTAAAAATAAAAAACCAAGGTCCTACTGTATAGCACAATGAACTATATTCAATATCTTGTAATAGTGTATAAAGAAAAAGAATATACAACTAAACCACTTTGCTGTACACCTGAAACTAACACAACATTGTAAATCAGCTATATTTCAATAAAAAAATTATAATTACTAAAACAATTGTTTTTATGTATACAGAAAGGGTAAGGAAGGCTATACAGCAAGTTGCTATGGGTAATTCCTTCAGGGGAGTGGAATTCTGGAACAGAAACAAGGGGATGGGGAGACCCACTTTCTGCTCTGTGCACTTCTGGATAGCTTGGCTTTTTGCAAAGTGCAATTTGCTTTTATAATTTTAAAATGAATCTTGGGAAACAGTCTTACAAGTATGATGTATGTAAGACTTGTCTTTGGATATTAAGATTTAGAGTTGTGCACATGTTAACGTCTAAAATTTAAGTTTTGTTCACTGTTAAATCTCAACTAAATGAGAGAAGATTAAACAGATGATAGAAAGATGGATAGAGAGATTGAAAGAGTTACAGACAGACACCCGTTTGCCATTTGCCATTAATAGAAAATCCAAAAAAAAAAGGACAATCTTGTTTGTAGGACATATATTAAGCTAACCTTAAAAGTGCATTCTAATATACAGTAGGTGCAAATACTGTTTGCTTCCACTTATGTGAGATACCTAGAATAGTCAAATTCATAGAGTCAGAAAGTAGGTTGGTAGATGCCAGGGGCTTCCGCTGTAGAGGGGAGGGGGGATCAGGGGATGGGGAGGGAGGGAGGGGGGATGGGGAGCTAGTGTTTACCTGGGACAGAGTTTCAGTTTAGGAAGGTGAAACATTCGTGAGATGGATGATGGTGAGAGTTGTACAACAGTGTGAATATACTTGGTGCCACTGAGCTGCACAGTTAAATATGGTTGAATAGTGCATTTTATATATTATGTGACTTTTACCACAATAAAAAATAAAATAGAAGATGGCGTAGAAAAGAAATGAGTACAAGGGAAAGCTCACAAATTACAACCGGGAAGAATTCTAGGGCAGGCATGGCAGCTACACGATGCCTCCTAGGATGTCTAGGAAAATGTGATTGAGGACGTTATTTCATGGGCTGAAGGAATTCCAATTGCCTTCAATGATTTCCCATCAACTTTTCTTCCCAGACCCCACGGGGGAGCGTAACGACCACAGGAGGGGGTCTGTGTTACTCACGCTAGTATGTAGGGTGGCCACGGTAGTCAGAACTTGCCCTGTTCTTACTCCCGCCTGCATGGTGGAACAGGACTCGATGCATACTCTCCGTTGTTCTCCTCCAGGATTTCCAATGAGCACTCCCCCAAACTCCAGATCCGGAGTCACAGTTACCTGAGGGCGGTCAGTGAGGTCTCCATCAACCGAAGCCTTGACAGCCTTGACCCTGCGGGGCTGCTCACGTCCCCGAAGTTCCGCTCCAGGAACGAGAGCTACATGCGCGCCATGAGCACCATCAGCCAGGTGAGCCCCGCGGCCATGGGCCGTGAACTGCACGGGGGAGTTGGGGAACCCAGGGGTGTGACGCGACGAGGTTGACATCCCCTAAGTGATGCTGGTGGGTCAGGCAGGGGCCCCATTCTAAATGCTGCCTGTGACTGGCCACAGCTGGCGCTGGGAACCAACAGTCCTACCAGCAGCAGAGGGGTCCTTGGGCAGCTGGGGTAAAGCCTGTCCGGGGGAGTCCTTGAGGAAACTCTCTAGCAGTCAGCCTGCACTGGCACATTTGTCATTAAGGAGCTGATGGATGAGGCTTCAGTTGCAAAGACATTTGAAGGATAAGACAGGGTGGACATCATTGGCAAAACCTAGGCAGTGTCTAATCCTAAAAGTATTAAGCAAGTCATCAAAGAGGGACAAAGGCTGGGAAATGAGATGTGATCTGTTTATTCCAGCTGGGTCCTAGGCGAATATTGTGTCTGGTTTGTAAGACACCAGTCTACTTCTAAGTGGTACCCAGAATTAGGGATGAAGACTCAGTAAAGTTGACTTAATACTGCATCTGAAATACTCAGCTAAAGCTTCTCAGTGCCGCCAGAGAATATGGGAGGGGTTAGGCTGCCTCAACCCAAGGGAGGGTTAAACCTAGGACTCCTGGAGGGTGGACACTGCAGCTTTCAGGGGCCACCAGAGGAGCAGGAGGTGCCTCTTCTAGAAGGACAAAATAAGGATATTTTTTTAATAATGTTTAGGAGTTCTGAATTTTAATTTTTATCACAGTTTTTTAAAATAAGCACCATACTTGGGACTTCCCTGGTGGTCCAGGGTTAAGAATCCACCTGCCAATGCAGGGGACTCGGGTTCAATCCCTGGTTGAAGGGCAACTAAGCCCATGCGCCCAGACTACTGAACCCAAGAGCCACAACTACTGAAACTCAAGTACCTAGAGTCTGTGCTCCACAAGAGGAGCCACCACAATGAGAAGCCCAAGCACTGCAACTAGAGAGTAGCCCCCACTTGCCGAAATCCATGAACAGCAACGAAGATCCAGAGCAGACAAAAGTTAATTATTTTAAAAAGCACTATACTATTAACTCAGCTAATATTATTGAGCAAAACACTGGGCTAGATTGTGCAAGTTATTCACTGGTGAATAATGCCTCATTCCTGCTCCCCCAAAGTTTATAGTTTAATGGAGATTATACAAAAAAATAAAGTAAATAACAAATGTTATTTAGTTGAACACCAGAAAAACACTGAGGTGGGCAGGACAAGAATTAGCCATAAGAGCCAACTATACTGGGTCAGGCACTGTGCCAACTGCTTTATATGTTCATAATTTTAATCCTTATAAACACCCTGTAAGATATGTAAGTAACCAAAAGTTAAATGGGACTTTGTGGTCATGAAATTGTCAATGAGATACCCAAGAGAATAAAAAAAAAAGTGTCCAGTGCCCAGGATTCTAAAGAGAGCTCTTCTAGGCATGGGGTCTAGGAATGTACATTTTAACAGATATTCCAGGTGATTCTAATAAATAATGTATTAAAAAAGAAGTATTTATTAAAGTAGTATATATCTGAACCTTGAAAAATGCTGGCCTAAAGCAGTTACCACTAGCACCACATTGGACGCCCCAAAGCGTATGCAAGCAATAGTGTATGGTTGGCGTTCAGAATACTTGTAGCCACAGCAATGGGCAATCAGTTCTGAATTTTGTCTTAGAGGCATCTTTCGTGCACGGCCTTCCATGCAGGGCCCAGGGAACTGGACCTTATTCATTAGGAGGGAGACTGATTGAAGATTAATTAAAATTTCAGCTTTTATGCAGGCAAAACAGACGATCAGAACTTTGATGTAGGATAGTTAATCCAGCACCCCCCCCCAAAAAAAAATTTAATTGTAGGAAAATTGGAGAGAATGAGAAAGAGCCTGAAGAGACAGAGAGGCTAGTTTGAAAGACTTTGTGATCATCAAGGTGAGAATTAATACTTCCGGCAGTGGTGATGGTCGTGCTGCTGTTGCTGATGATGAGATGGTGCTGGTAATAGTGGTGAGGATGGTGATGAGGGTGGTGGTGATGCTGGTGGCAGTGGTGAAGATGGTAAGGCTGTGGTGTTGAATGGTAGGCTAAGCCCTGAAGCATCTCTGATCTATCAGAGTAAGACTTTGAAATAGGATCACTCCTCTCATTTTGTCCCCACCATCAAAACAGAGCTTCCCACTAAAATGTATCCTTGAGAAGCAAAGGCAGGGACCACAGCAAGGCTCCAATATCAGGGTAGGGTGGAAGTCAGGGAAAGTTGGCATATTGGATTCCAATGTTTGTCCACTGTACATTTCCTTAAAGAAATCTCCAAGAGTACACATATCTATTTGTGCCAGCTACTGCTGTCCCATGAAGCTCACTATCCCAACTCCTAGGTAAATATTTGGTGTCTCATTTGGTGACATTTGAACTTTGCTTTGTTCTTACTTTTTTTCAATATAAACAATATAATATTTAAAACTTCTTTAAACTGATCTTTATTCTGGACAGGCTCATGGTCATATAGCCTTCCAGAATTGTAAAATAGTCTGTAAATCTCCAGTGTCACACCTGAAGAATACATCCATGGGATTAGAATATTTTGCTGGAAATGTTTATACACACCCACTGCTTTCATAATTTCACATAGTTAAAGCAGGAGAGCGTCTTCATCAGGACTCACACTCACGCAGCTGCCTGCGTGAGTCCCTGCGCCACAGATCTGACCTTGAGACAGTGTCACTTTCTGGTGACAACTTAGTACAATGTCGACAAATCACTGAAGAGGCACGTGTGGGCCCTGATCTGGGCAGGGGTCAAGTCTGCAATTCAGTGGTGTGATCATTTCTCCTGAAGTAAAATACAGGAAGCAGAGCCACCTAAATGAATTCCTAATGACACACCATTTTTCTAGTATCATATTCATTTTTCAAGGAACAGAGTATCAGGAAGGATGATTTCAAATTTTCTGTTACCGTCCCAGCATTGTCATTATTCAAAGGGAATGATTTCTTCTTCTAAGTAATCCCACTACATATATTCTAGGCTTTTCAACAAGTAGTTGGTGGTTGTGATGTTGGAGATATCTCTGTTATAGATCTTCAGCAGCAGCTCTAATAGTATAGAATTTAAGTGCATTATATCCTATTCCTTCTTAAAACTTGATGTATTATTCATCAAAGGCTCCTATAGAGATCAAAGTAAAATGCTGTAAGTTAAGAAATTGGTATAGAATAACTAAATTGTTTCCACTGTTCATACCTTATAGAAATAAAATATCCCTAAAAACAGATTGTGCTTGGATTATGAGAAACAAACATCTTTTTATATGTTTATTCCCTTTCTACTTTTTTTTCCCCTATATACACATCTAAAAAATGGGGGCTTTTAAAGTAAGACTTGAGAAGAATTTGAGAAAGTCACATTTTAAAAAATGTTTGGCATAATAACTCTCATTTCCAAATTAGCCCAATTTACTTCTCAATTTATTTCAAGTCCAAATCAAACATCTTCACCTAGAATGATAAACTACAAGCCCACAGATATATTTTGTCCAGTGATGTTTGGGTTTGTACACCATTTTAAAAATGTAAATGTGATAGGGCAGTTATTATACTCAGTGGTAATACCAGCAAGTTAGTGGTGCCTTTTGACCTAAACCATCCCTTCACTATATTTGTACCAGAAATGTAAACTGAGATGAATTAAGCATTTTTGAGCACACAGCTAGCCAGTGACAGAACCTAGAACACCTAGGTGTCCTAACTCCTAACTCATAAGTTTCTTCAATATCTGCTGGAATTGGTGTATTGTGGCAATAATATTGTCAATAATAGCAGTAGTAATAATGGAAATGAGAACAATAGAATAGTTACTATATATCACTTACCTGACATATGTATAAGCTTTGCATATTATCTCATTAATTTCATATTAACTGTAAGAAAGATTGGCTTCCCAGGTAGCTCAGTGGTAAAGTATGTGCCTGCCAATGCAGGAAACGTGGGTTCGATCCGTGGATCTAGAAGATCCCCTGGAGAAGGAAATGGCAACCCACTCCAGTATTCTTGCCTGGAGAATCCCATGGACAGAGGAGCCTGGCGAGCTACAGACATGCACACATGCATAAGAAAGATCATTGTTTAATTTATGAACCTCAGAGAATATAAAATAATATCTAATACTTACGGAATGCCTACTATGTGCCTAGTAATGTTCACTTGTATATTTTATTTTTCTCCTTAAAAGCATCCCTGTGAGGTAGGTATTATTATACCCATTTTACAGATGAGAAAAGTGAGGCTCAGAGAATTGAAGTGAATTCCCATGATATAGTAGAAGCAGCATTGTTGTTGTTCAATTGCTAAGTCATGTCCAGTTCTTTTTGACCCCATGAACTGCAGCATGCCAAGCTTCCCTGTCCTTCACTATCTCCTGGCGTTTGCTCAGACTTATGTCCATTGAGTCAGTAATGCCATCCAACCACCTCATCCTCTGTCGTTCCCTTCTCTCCCTGCCTTCAATCATTCCCAGCATCAGGTTCTTTTCCAGTGAGTCAGCTCTTTGCATCAGGTGGCCACAGGATTGGAGCTTCAGCTTCAGCACCAGTGCTTCCAATGAATATTCAGGGTTGATTTCCTTTAGAATTGACTGATTTGATCTCCTTGCTGTCCAAGGAACTCTCAAGAGTCTTATCAAACACCACAGTTTGAAAGCATCAATTCTTCAGCACTCAGCCTTCTCTATAGGCCCACTCATGGCATTAAACCAGACAAAAAGTAAATCCAAATGAATTTAAAATCTGAGCAGTGAAACAGAAGGAAGGCAATTACTAATGAAATGATGGTCCCAGAAATGGTCCCAGAACGGAAAGATATGAATCTGCAGGTTGAGAGGGCCCACCCAGTACCTCGTATAATGAATGGACAAAGATCCCTACAGGGAATGCCATAGTGAAACATTAGATCACTCAGGACAAAAAAAAAAAAAAATCCTAAAAAGCTTCCAGAAGGGTTGGGGCAAACCAGCACACACAGAAAGGCTCAGAGGTGAGAAAGACATCTGTTTTCTCAGTCTCTGGCACACACAGAGGCTAAGAGACAAGGAGAGAAGCCCAGAAATACCTGAAAGGAGGAGGGATGCAGCTTAAACACAAATACAAGCATGCTCTCCCTTAACGGTGGAGGTGGTACAGACATTTCCAACAATGTGAAGGGGGCTGCCTTCCCAAGAAAGCACTGGAAGATGTGCTCCACTGCAAAGAGGGAATAAAACAGGGAAAGGGGAACTGGGGCGCCACCACCAGTTAGATAATGAAAGGCACTGGAATGATGGGGAAGGGAGATCCCAGCACAGCAGTGGGCTTAGCAGCCATAGATCATAGTAGGAGGCACCCAGACAGATGTTTCAAGGGCAGGAAGGAAACCAAGAGGTTATCAGAGGTCTCTGAACCTATCAGGAGATTCACATAAGCATGTGTCTGGCAATATGGATGCAAATACCATTAAGATTCACCTGGAAGAATTGAAAATGGTTCTTCTGGGGAGGAAGAACTGGGGCTGGGTTGGGGACTCCCGCTTTGTTTGTATAAGCCATCTAGAGCTACTTGACCTATATGTGTGTCTAGGCTGGATAAAGAATCACCTTTTTGTATGAAAAAAGTAGTGACAAACATGAAATACATAGTCATTTGTAAAACTAGGACTAACGAGAGCTGCAGTGGGAAGGAACATGTTCGTGACGTGCTCTGATAACGTCAGTCTAGCACAACAGTTTTTTCTTTTGCCTTTAAAATTTTTTAATACAAAAATACTCATACACAATCTTGCACACACAGCTTCCAACCTTAAATGCTATTTCCCCCCAACCAGCAATTCTCTAATCTACATTTCAGTATACTCCCCCAGAAGTGAAGTTCAAGCTTTTAAGGTTGTCAGAACTGACCAGTAGCACCTGGTACCACAAAGGTGGAGCCTGGCCTCATTCCGTAGCACAACTATTTTTAAATGAGGAGCGAACAGAGAGAGCACATGCAGAAGGAAGGCATTGTGAGCTGTTTTTAATGGTGGTGTGCGCAGCAGTGGTATTAGTTTGCTATTCTGAGGCTATTGTGTATATACTGTGGAAGAAACCAAATGAATCATTGTAGAATATCCCAATTCTGTCGTCTTCTGTGTCCTTGAAAACCAAGATTTTTAGTATGAAATAAAGATATAAATATAATATGGTGCTTCCCAGGTGGTGCTATTGGTAAAGAATCCAACTGCCAATGCAGGAGATGTAAGAGACACAGTTTGAGCCCCTGGATAAGACAGTGACAGCCCACTCCAGTGTTCTTGCCTGGGAAATCCAATGCACAGAGAAGCCTGGCGGCCTACAGTCTGTTGGGTGGCAAGAGACTTGGACACAACTGAGCGATTAAACAACCTGGTCTGGCTTTTTTTTTTAATGTGGTGTTCAAATCCAGTGTAAGTTATATACAGAGGAATATAAGTAAATAAACACCAATTCCTCAAAAAGGGAAAGAATTTATTTGGAAGATTTAAAAACAATGTATGGACCATATCAGCTTTTTATAGAGAAGAGTAAACCTTTTTTAGATAGTATGTATATAGTGTGAAAATCTCAATAATAGTGTCTTTCAAGACTGACATATCTGGGTTGACCTACTTTTGTACATAATATATATATCTTGCCAGAAAATATAGGGCCTGTTTCTAGACTTTGCACTAAATTACACTCCAGTTGACACAAATTGATGAACTAATCACTTCCAAAGGCACAATAAAAATACTAGCTTCTAAAACATTTGTGCCCAAAACTGCCCCATTGAAGTGCATGAACTCTGACCTGGGCTGTAACATTGGCCCCTAGGTTTGCATTTATATCTGCTGGAGAAGGGATAAAGGAAAATTAACACCTCAGCGTGAGCTGGAGGAATGATTTCCCAACACCATGCTTCCTTGCATTCTAAAAACAAAGTTCTTTTTCTTTAGAAATTGACTATAAGCTAGATACCACCCCATTAGTCTGTAAGGATACTGCTGTTCAATGGCTCAGTTGTGTCTCTTTGTGACCCCCATGGACTGCAGCACGCCAGGCTTCCCTGGCCATCACCAACTCCTGGAGCTTACTCAAACTCATGCCCATGGAGTCAGTGATGCCATCCAACCATCTCATCCTCTGTCATCCCCTTCTCCTCCTGCCCTCAGTCTTTCCCAGCATCAGAGTCTTTTCCAATGAGTCAGCTCTTCGCATCAGATGGCCAAGTATGGAAGCTTCATCAGTCCTTCCAGTGAACATTCAGGGTTAATTTCCTTTACGGTTGACTGGTTTGATCTTTGCTGAGGAGCGTTCGAATTTAATGCTATCTGATGGGGCATTCCTCTAGGGGATGCGGTTTGGAGATGATCGGAGGACGAGTTGGCTTCCCCCCGGGAAGAGCGGTTGCTAACGTCCCATCTGGCCCTGCAGGTGAGCGAGATGGAGGTGAACGGGCAGTTCGAGTCGGTGTGCGAGTCGGTGTTCAGCGAGCTGGAGTCGCAGGCGGTGGAGGCCCTAGACCTGCCGATGCCTGGCTGCTTCCGCATGCGGAGCCACAGCTACGTGCGAGCCATCGAGAAGGGCTGTTCGCAGGACGACGAGTGCGTGTCGCTGCGGTCCTCCTCGCCGCCACGCACCACCACCACCGTGAGGACCATCCAGAGCAGCACGGGTGAGTGTGCAGAGCCGGCCCCGCACACCACCCTCTACCCCCCGGGCAGCTCCTCAACTGTCCCCAGACACTGCACGTGGCCCTCCCGCGGGTATCACACAGTCACCAGACCCCATCCACTCCCCGCGAGGCATCCCAGCCTCTGGCCATAGTCACGCACCCCCTTCTTCCTCCATCTGCGTCTCCAGTATCACTAGAGGAAACTGCAACTCGGGGGCCAAGGGAGGCAGCACAGAGGGGAGATGTTCCCAAGATGCCCACACAGCACCCTAGGGCCAGTACTCTCATCCCACCCAACTCCTGCTCTCCATCAGCAGACCCTCCCATTCAGGGCTATGACCTTCTCCACGAATCAGACACCCTGATTGTTGAGCATCGCAGAGCTGGAAAGCTTTTAAAATCCCAAGATATACACAAAATGACTCTCCCAAAAGACCTGAACTATCATTGTGAGACAGTAAGAAATGGATGATACAGTAACACTGATTGCACAATTTATGTTTTCTTTTATTATAACCAAAGGCAGATTTATTTCATTTTATTTTAGACCTCCTGACTATCTATACGCACCCAGCACCTCCTTTTCACTCTAAACTGAGTTTGGATTTATGCCACTATACTGTCTTTTGATCAGATTTTCATCAGAGAGGCAAAGAAGAGCTTAGCTGGTTTCCATGACACTGGACCTAGATAGGAATATAGCCATGGATTGTGTGTGACAGTGTATGTATTGTTTTGGAGGGTTTCAGGGTGCTTTTTTAAAAATAACATGTGGGTCCAAGAAGAAAATCCTCTCCATTGTAACTAGTCTTTGGTAGAATTTAGCATTACTCCAATAAAGACTAGTTCGATAAAAAAGATCATCACATAGAGTCAAGATAAATGATGAATTAATTAGAAGGAAAAATCTATGCTAAACTATTCAGTTTTCATTCTAGGTGCCTCAAATGTCAGCAATTATCATTCAGCTTAGAACTTTCGCTGGCTTGGGAACTAATAGGTTCTCATCTTACTTGTAAGAAAGCCATTAAAGGTTAAACAGGTCTTCCTTCTGGACCAAGGCAAATTAGGATCTCAGGATTAGGGAAGACATGCTTCTAGACCGTGGCTCAGCTGACCCACTGTATTCAGCACCTCTGGCCCTGGGTGGCCAATTCCCACCAGAGACAGCAGGTGTGCGTTCTTGCTCACTAGGAGATCCTGCACAAACAGCCACAGACGTGGTTAATAAGTTAAATAAAGTTGGTTCAGGAAATGAACACATTTTTAAATTCATTCACGGGCATATTTGTGTGTGTTTACATCTGTGCAATAAGTGTAGCTTGAAGGTGTGGCTGCGTCTCTAGTTTCGTCTTTGGTGTTTCTCTGTTTCCCCGCCCCCTCCCCACCACCTCCCCCCAGCCCTATCTGATCTGTTCTCTGTACAGCAGATTCATCACTCACCAGCTACTCTTCTGTGCTGCAACTGCTCCTTAAATATGCAAAATTCAGATCCTTGCCCAAAAGGGCCGAGGGAAGGCAAAGGGAACACCCCGCCCCAAATACCCTATTCTGACCTTCCTAAGACCCATCCCAGCTATGCTGAGGGTTTCCAGAGTTCAGAAAATAAGGTTACCAGGTAAAAAAGCTGCCAGTTACATGTGAATTTCAGATCAATAGTGAATCATTTTGTAGTGTCAGTATATCCCAAATCCTTCATGGGACCTACTTACACTATAGAATTATCTGCGACATCTGTAGTGTTTGCTAAATCTGACAAGCCTATCAGAGAAGGAGGTGAAGGGGGTTGGGGTGGGGGTGTCTTGTATTGTTCAATTTAGAATTGGAGAGGCTTTAGCCAGAGGCCCTGTGTGGGAGAACAGCCAAAAACAGGGAGCAGTCAACGAAAACCCCACAGAGCTGACAACATCCGCTTCACCTTGGGCTCTAGGAGCCTTGTCCTAAGTCCTGGGCCCCGTCAGGGCGGCCAGACTCCAGGCTTGGTTGCAGCTGCAGGGGGTTAGGGGCAGGAAGATGGAACTTGTCATGGGGAATGGTAAAGCATAAAATACCAGATTTGTGTACAGGACAGCTGGTGATGTCACCTTTCATCATCCAAGTCAACATTCTGATATATCGGCCTTACAGTCACAGAAAAATGAGCAAACAGTTTAAGAACTAAATGTTGTTATAGATTCTAAGTAAAACCTTTAGAATTTTAATATCACTTTTCAAAGTTTATCTATACCATGGATTTGTTCTTTAAAAAAAGTCATTTTAGGATAAGTCATTTTAGGATATAATAGGGGAAGGCAATGGCACCCCACCCCAGTACTTTTGCCTGGAAAATCCCATGGACGGAGGATCCTGGTAGGCTCCAGTCCATGGGGTCGCTAAGAGTCGGACACGACTGAGCGACTTCACTTTCACTTTTCACTTTCATGCATTGGAGAAGGAGATGGCAACCCACTCCAGTGTTCTTGCCTGGAGAATCCCAGGGACGGGGGAGCCTGGTGAGCTTCCGTCTATGGGGTCGCACAGAGTCGGACACGACTGAAGCGACTTAGCAGCAGCAGCAGCAGGATATAATAAGGTTCTGTGCCCTTAATTCTACTTCCTTCATACTTCCTGTATCTCTTCCTTACCCCTCTTCTCTCTCTCTCTCTCTCTCTCTCTCACACACACACACACACACATATACACAGAGTTTTCCTTTTCTCTGTCATAATGATGTCAGTGCTATTATTAATATGTTTTCTTCTATTGGTTTCCTTCCATAGAAAATCTGCCTTCTCATAGGACCTACTAGTTTTTGAAAGCATGCACTCATCTGTGTTAATCAGGAAATGACTTTGCTCTAATTTTAACCATTTCCCTTGTACACACAGGTCAGGTTTACATCTGTGTTCAGTAGGATGTGACATAGATTTCGCCTTTGCTCATTATTCTTGGACATTCACAATAGATTTTAAATGTCCTAAACTTCCCTTTGTCTGAAAAACAATTCATTTTTGTCAACTGCAGTTAATAGCTATTAACTTCCCCCCACAACCGTCCACATTCTTTGATTTTTGTCAGCCCATTTTAAATGGTTCAGATGTTTAGCAAACTAGACTATTAAGCTTTTCTCCTCCAGTCCTGTCCATTCTTCATATGAGCAAAAAGAAACCACCGAGAAAGGTCCACAGAAATGTCTGCTGCCATGTGGGAGAGAGTCAGGGAGATGGGCTTGGCTCCAAGGGGCCCTAGGGAGCCCCTGGTGATATGACCAGGGATTAATGGAGACTCAAAGCCAACTAGGAACTGAGCTGGGGAGTGATGTATAGTTATGCTTCTTTTGGTTAATTGACATTTTAGTTTATCTAACTATGATACAGTCCTATATTATCTCCCTTTATTATCTGCTTCAAGCACTCAGATATCTCTCCACCTAATATATTCAAGTAAGTTCCTATATAATCATTGCACCATTGGACTATTTGGTGAGGATTAGAGGTACTGTTCCTTGGTGGCTTAGATGATAAAGAATCTGCCTGAAATGTGGGAGACCTGGGTTCGATCCTTGGGTCAGGAAGATCCTCTGGAGAAGGGGATGGCTACCCACTCCGGTATTCTTGCCTGGAGAATCCTATGGACAGTGGAGCACAGTGGGCTATAGTCTTTGGGGTCGAAAAGAGTCAGACACGCCTGAGCAACTAACACTAGGAAAGTAAAATTTTTAAGTGGTCAGTTAGCCTCATGACAGTGGGAAGACAAGCACCATTACCTCAATCATCTGAATATTTTAGGTAAAAGTAGAACTCGGTGCTAGAAATAGACCCAAACCTCCACTTCAGGGAACTGGATTCAGTTGGCCTTCTGTGAAATATACAAATGCAATTGTATGTGTTTAAGGATGAGATTTCTTTTTACCTCCTATGCTAAGCATCCAAGATCTATCGAAAGCATTGCCACATTGCAGCTAGACAGACTTCCATCTGGTGACACAAGAGCCTGGATAAACATAAACAGTGCATCATCATCAATGGACATGCTCATGTAGATACATACACACACGTGGTCAGAAAGGACACAAAATGTGTCGTTTGCAGTGGTGACGCAGCACATTGAAGCCGGAGGGTCAGTGGGTATGGACAGAGGGAGATGTTTTAAATTAATACTTTCTGCTTTTTATGATTTTTAAAGCCAATATAATATTTGAGTTAAAATAATACTCTTCCACAGAAATAGGCAAGCTATCATGAACCATGATTCTCTGGTCTTTTAAGATATTTCCTCTGGTACATTACAAGAATTTCAAGGAAGACTTACGTAACAATAATGTGACTTTATGAAGAGTAAGCATGTGCCACACTGTTGCTCCTGATATTTGGCTGTTGTGCTATATTCTTTTCATTAGGGGAAGCTCTTAAAAGTGAATGGGGTTGAACTGGTCTCCTGTCCTTCATGATGCCCCCAGGAAGGGCAGCAAGGGTCCAGGAGAGAGCATCCTCCTGGGCGAACAGCCAGGGTCCTCAAGCAGGGAATTCAACACAGCTTGCCCTTGTGAGTATGGCTTGGGGCCACAATGATCACAACACATATTTCCAGTTTGATTTTTCCAACAAGAGCAGTCACATTTTCCTTTAAATAGAGACACGCTTTTCCATAATCTTAACCTCACACCGGAGAAGGCAATGGCACCCCATTCCAGTACTCTTGCCTGGAAAATCCCATGGACGGAGGAGCCTGGTAGGCTGCAGTCTATGGGGTCGCTAAGAGTCGGACATGACTGAGCGACTTCACTTTCTCTTTTCACTTTCATGCATTGGAGAAAGAAATGGCAACCCACTCCAGTGTTCTTGCCTGGAGAATCCCAGGGACGGGGAAGCCTGGTGGGCTGCTGTCTACTCTGTGTCTCTGCCGACACAGAATCGGACACGACTGAAGTGACTTAGCATAGCATAGCATAGCATAACCTGATGCACTCTCCCAGCTCCATATACAGAAGCAGTTACCCTTTAGAGCACCTGAGGTCGGGGCTAACTTCTGGGAGTTCTCACAGATTTGGGTCATCACACCTGGTCAGCCATCCCATACAAAAAACCACACTGAACCTACCTTCCCTCATCCTACCCTCCATACAGACTGCTCCCCACACAGCCACCCCCAAAAACAAACCCTAAACGCACAAGATCTTGAGCAAAATGACATTAAGGTAGTAATTTATATTTATAATGCACCTGGTAGGCACTCAATAATGGAGAAAGAAAAGTAAGAGAAGATGCAGAAAAATACTTGTTTTACTCTGGTATCATTGACATATTACATTGTGTAAGTTTAAGAAACTGTGATTTAAAAACTCCCAGCAAACAAAAGTCCAGAACCAGATGGCTTCACAGGCAAGTTCTATCAAATGTTTAGGGAAGAGTTAACACCTAGCCTTCTGAAACTGTTTTTAAAAACTGCAGAGGAAGGAACACTCCCGAACTCATTCTATGAGGTTTCTATCACCATCACCCTCATACCAAAACCAGACAAAGATACCACATTGTATACATTTAGGGTGTACCATGAGTTGACTTGATACATGAATGTATTGCTACATGGTGACCACCATAGTGTTAGCTAACACCTCTATCACTTCACATAATTATCATTTCTTTTTGGTGGTGAGAACATTTAAGGTCTATTCTCTTAGCAACTTTGAATGCAACACGGTGTTGTTGACTATAATCGTGATGCTGTACATTAATCTCCAGAACTTATTCATCTTCTAGTTGGCAGTTTGTTCCTTAGATCACCATCTCCGCCTTTCCCCCACCCTCCAGCCCCCAGGAACCACCAATGTATTCAATCAGCTTTTCTAGATTCCATATATATGTGAGATCCTGCAGTATTTGCCTTTCTCTGACTTATTTCATTTAACATAATACCCTCAAGGTCCACTCATGTTGTCACAGATGACAAGATTTCTTCCTTTTCGTGACTGAATAATATTCCATTGTGTATCAAATAGACTTACAAAGCAGAAACAGACTTACAGACTGAGAGGATGAATTTATGGTGGCTGGTGATGGCACCCCACTCCAGTACTCTTGCCTGGAAAATCCCATAGACGGAGGAGCCTGGTAGGCTGCAGCCCATGGGGTCGCTAAGAGTCTGACACGACTGAGCAACTTCACTTTCACTTTTCACTTTCATGCATTGGAGAAGGAAATGGCAACCCACTCCAATGTTCTTGCCTGGAGAATCCCAGGGACGGCGGAGCCTGGTGGGCTGCCGTCTATGGGGTCAGACAGAGTCAGACACGACTGAAGCGACTTAGCAGCAGCAGCAGCAGAGAGGAAGGATAGAGGGAAGGGTGGGGGGAAGGGATAGTTAGGGAATTTGGGAAGGTTATGTACACACTGCTGTATTTAAAATGGATCACCAACAAGGACCTACTGTATAGCAGAGGGAACTCTGCTCAGTGTTATGTGGCAGCCCGGATGTGGGTTGGGGGTGTTGGGGCAGAAGGGATACATGTGTGTATATGACTGAGTCGCTATGCTGTGCACCTGAAATTATCACAGCATTGTTAATCAGCTGTACTACAGTATAAAAATAAAAAGGTTTTTTAATTTAAAAAATTAAAAACTATTTCATTGTGTACCTGTATACTCCATCTTCATCCATCCATCCCTCCATGGACACTTAGATTGTTTCCATATTGGGTCATTGTGAATAATGCTGCATTGGGTACAAGTGAGAGTTGCGCAGCGATGTCTGACTTTGAGACCCCATGGACTGTAGCCCGCCAGGCTCCTTTGTCCATGGAATTCTCCAGGCAAAAATACTGGAGTAGGTTGCCATTGCCTTCTCCAGGAACACTGCAGTGACCAGCAGAAAAATACTTAAGTACCTCACAAACTCCATATTCAACAGATGTTTGCATAATCAAGGTGACTTTCCCAGGGAAATAGTATTGCTATTAAAACAGGTTGAATCATAAAATATTAGCAATAGAAGAAAAGTCTACATCATCCAGTCCACAGGTCTGCAAACCACAACCTAGGGGCCAAATCTAACCTGCTTCCTATTTTTATAAATAAAGTTTTATGAACATAAAGTCACACTCATTTGTTTACATATTATCTGTGCCTGCTTTTACCCTTTCACAGCAGAACTGAGTAGTTGTTGAAGACCATATGGTCCAGAAAGTCAAAAATATTTGCTCTCTGGCCTTTTACTGAAAAAGGTTATCACCACTGATCTCATCCACAGAACTCGTTTTAAGGTAGGAAAACTAAGACCCAGAGTGGTGGGCCTCTAGCTGGAAGCAAAGTCAGAATAAAACCCCAGGTCAGCCAGCCATCATCGCCCTTTGCTTGTTTGAGCCCCAGCTCTACAAATTCACCAAGAATCCTTAGAGTTCAGAGGAAGTTCACTTCTTTCTAACAGGCATGAAGTTAATTAACAGGTTGTTTTTATAAAGCAATGAGGGAAAGGTTCAGAAGTCCAAAGGACATATATAGGCCAGAAGTTTTTTTAAACAAAGAACCTTTCTTTTCTACTCAAGATAAGATCAAGCAATAAATTTCAGATCTTGCCTGGACTGGTTTCTTGCCCCTCTGCTTATGAGGCTCCCTTCCTTGAATTTCTCCAAATATCCATGTAGGACTGGAGACGTCCATTTCCTCCCATCTTAGGAGGCTTAGACCAGAAAAAAAGAGCAAGATTTGTAGTAAAAACTATGCCTTTTATGAGGAAACTTCTCTGTTTTTTAATATCTGAGAAAATGGACTGTGATGATTCTGGGAAGAATTTGGTTATAACATTTCTACCTTGGGGCTCTCAAGGTGGCATTCTTCTGTACTCTAAATAGAAATATTATGAAGTTATAAAATACAGAAGTCCTGTCAACACTGAAGAATATAGAGGGTCTGTCTCCTCCAGCAGTTTTGTCACATATAAATCACCTCTAAGGGGTGTGGAGAAAAGGCAACCCTCTTACACTGTTGGTGGGCATGTAAACTGGTACAGCCACTATGGAGAACAGCATAGAAGTTCCTCAAAAACTAAAGACAGAGCTACCATGTGATCCTGCAATCCCACTCCTGGGCATATATCTGGAGAAAACTGATTCCAAAGCTTACATGCACCCCTGTGTTCACAGCAGCACTACTCACAATATCCAAAACATGGAAGCAACTTAAATACCCATCAACAGAGGATAAAGAAGATGTAGTATGTATACACGCACCATAGAATACTGCTCAGCTATAAAAAAAAAAGAATGAAATAATGCCATTTGCAGCAACATGGATGAACCTAGAGATTATCATATTAAGTGAAGTAGGTCAGAAAGAGAAAGACAAACACCATATGATATCATTTATATGTGGAATCTAAACTATGACACAAATGAATTTATCTTCAAAATAGAAACAGACTCACAGACATAGAGAACCAACTTGTGATTGCCAACGGGGAGAGGGTAGGAAAGGGATCTGGGAGTTGGGGTTAGCGGATGCCAGCTATTATATATAGAGAATGGATAAACAACAGAAGTCCTACTCTATAGCACAGGGAACTATATTCATATCCTGTGATAAGCCAGAATGGAAAAGAATATGAAAAAGAATGTATATATGTGTATAATGGAGAAGGAAATGGCAACCCCCTCCAGTGTTCTTGCCTGGAGAATCCCAGGGACGGGGAAGCCTGGTGGGCTGCCGTCTATGGGGTCACACAGAGTCGGACACGACTGACGTGACTTAGCATAGCATAGCATGTGTATAAATGAATCTCTTTGCTATACACAACATTGTAACTAACACAACATTGTAAATCAGCTATATTTTAATAAAATAATTTAAAAAAAAAAAAAATCACCTCTCAGGACCAGTGCACCAGGCCTGGAGGTATCATGCTCCATAAACAGCCTGCTGGTCTGCCTGTGCCCACCTGAGGGGTTGTCACAGGGCTAGTCCAGTGTCTTCACAGCCTTGAGGGTTGTTGTGAGGTTCAAACAAGACCATTAATAAGGAAGCACTGTGTACAATACACATAACGTCTCTCTGTTGGCTTTGATTTTAAATCTCTCAATCTGTTTTAGTTTAATAATGATGATAATGGCTAATCTTGGAGCATTTACTCCTTGGCAAGCACTATGAACCAGCTGTGGAGATTATTTCGTGTAATCCTCACGAGTAGTCTGTGACATGTACAGGATATGATATCATTGTTTTCACAATACAGGAAAAAATATTAAGGCTTATTAGCAAGTTTAAACAGCTTGACCAAGTTAGTAAGTGACAGAGCAGGCTCTTAAATTCTCTTTATTTTTTTTAAAGATACAGTAGAATGACTAAGAACTTGAAATTTATTTATTGGCCGCAGCGCATGGCATATGGGATCTTAGTTCCCTGACCAGGGATTAAACCCTTGCCCCCTGCATTGAAAGCACAGAGCCTTAACCACCAGCCCACCAGGGAAGTCCACACTTAAATTCTCTTTACTCATCAATAAGTGCTTAGTAAAGTATAGTATACCCTGAACTAATTTAATACAAATTTGTCTACAGAATGAGATGCCCAAAAACTCTTTTAATTCATTTTTCTTCCCACAAATATTCACTTAGTTGCTGCCATGTTTGAAACCTGTGTTATCCATAAAATTTTATGAAAACCTCTCTTTTAAAGAAATGTTTTGATCACATATTAGCAATAACATGTTTCATGCTGGTCTGTCTAACCCTGCAATATCTAAAGTGAAATTAAAGATGTAAAAAAAGAGAGAGAGAGAGAAATGACAATGAATAGAGACAAAACCTAAAAAACTAAAATACTCCTGGGGTTTAAAATTTCATATTACACTTTGTCATTTTGACATTATGATGGATTTAAAAGATCAAATATAACCCCTTGATCTAGTTACAGTGCTGTCAGAAACCACTAAATGGGAAAAGGAATCTTTACCTACTCATGTGGAAAGTAAGCAGGTGGTGGGTTTTGTGTTGTGGTTGATGAAGTCATCGTTGGTCTCTGCCTTGGACTAAGTAGAAAAAATACTACAATGATTTACTCCTGATCTGACTGGTCTCTTGGCTGGCTTGAGTATTCACAACCCAGTTACCAAGATCAATCAGAAAACACACATTAGAAAATCAGACTCTTTTCCTGTGAATATTTGTTATATGGGAAATTTCTCCCCCGAAATTAATGACAACACAGAACCTAAAAATTCACTTTTTAATCTTCCTGATACCTCCATAGACTCATGTTTTATAATGGAATAAACAGACATTTTTAAAACTCTTCAAAGTTCGACGTTGTCTGATCCAATTCATATTGAACTTTAACAAATACAGCAAACTAGTAGCAACTGAAAACCATACGTGTGATTAATGCTGGCACTTGGACATCCCTTCACAGCTCCAGACAAGGGTTTGTGTCTCTGTTCCTCCTGCAATTGACTTTCTGTCAAGCGTTCAGGATGACCCTTTACTGTTGCCAAGTGTCCTTATTTAAAAAGAGAAGACCAAGACGAATAGTACCATGATTTTACTACATTCAGTTCAGTTCAGTCGCTCAGTCGTGTCCGACTCTTTGCAACCCCATGAACTGCAGCACGCCAGGCCTCCCTGTCTATCACCAACTCCCAGAGTTCACCCAGACTCACATCCATCGAGTCAGTGATGCCATCCAGCCATCTCATCCTCTGTCGTCCCCTTCTCCTCCTGCCCCCAATCCCTCCCAGCATCAGAGTCTTTTCCAATGAGTCAACTCTTCACATGAGGTGGCCAAAGTACTGGAGTTTCAGCTTCAGCATCATTCCCTCCAAAGAAATCCCAGGGCTGATCTCCTTCAGAATGGACTGGCTGGATCTCCTTGCAGTCCAAGGGACTCTCAAGAGTCTTCTCCAACACCACAGTTCAAAAGCATCAACTCTTCAGCGCTCAGCCTTCTTCACAGTCCAACTCTCACATCCATACATGACCACAGGAAAAACCATAGCCTTGACTAGGCGGACCTTTGTTGGCAAGGTAATGTCTCTGCTTTTGAATATGCTATCTAGGTTGGTCATAACTTTCCTTCCAAGGAGTAAGTGTCTTTTAATTTCATGGCTGCAGTCACCATCTGCAGTGATTTGGGAGCCCCCCAAAATAAAGTCTGACACTGTTTCCCCATCTATTTCCCATGAAGTGATGGGACCGGATGCCATGATCTTCATTTTCTGAATGTTGAGCTTTAAGCCAACTTTTCACTCTCCACTTTCACTTTCATCAAGAGGATTTTTAGTTCCTCTTCACTCTCTGCCATAAGGGTGGTGTCATCTGCATATCTGAGGTTATTGATATTTCTCCCGGCAATCTTGATTCCAGCTTGTGTTTCTTCCAGTCCAGCGTTTCTCATGATGTACTCTGCATGTAAGTTAAATAAGCAGGGTGACAATATACAATCTCGATGTACTCCTTTTCCTATTTTAAACCAGTCTGTTGTTCCATGACCAGTTCTAACTGTTGCTTCCTAACCTGCATACAGATTTCTCAAGAGGCAGATCAGGTGGTCTGGTATTCCCATCTCTTTCCGAATTTTCCACAGTTTATTGTGATCCACAAGAAATAAATAATAATAAATAAATTATCAATTATTAAGACTACTAATTCTAATAACTTCTACTTTAACTTACAGAAGAAAATAACTAGTCTAAATTATGCTAAAATCTATGACATTCTGTCAGAATTTAATTAGTTTTTAATCCCTACAGTATTTTTTCATCTTTATGGTCTCAAGAGGATATATATTATTAAAATAAACTTTGCTTAACCCATTTTATACCTTAGAAGTGTATCCCTGGCGAGGAATATCAGATGATATGAAGACAGAAGGTCACCTGGAATTTCTGAGTAGGGTTGCCATCCTTTCTCTCTCAAAATCCAATCTTGAACTTGTTTTTCATATAATATTCTTCAGTTCAGTTCAGTTGCTCAGTCGTGTCCGACTCTTTGCGACCCCATGAATTGCAGCACGCCAGGCCTCCCTGTGTATCACCAACTCCCGGAGGTCAGTGAGACTCACATCCATCGAGTCAGTGATGCCATCCAGCCATCTCATCCTCTGTCATCCCCTTCTCCTCCTGTCCCCAATCCCTCCCAGCATCAGAGTCTTTTCCAATGAGTTAACTCTTCGCATGAGGTGGCCAAAGTACTGGAGTTTCAGCTTTAGCATCATTCCTTCCAAAGAACATCCAGGACTGATCTCCTTTAGAATGGACTGGTTGGATCTCCTTGCACTCCAAGGGACTCTCAAGAGTTCTCCAACACCACAGTTCAAAAGCATCAATTCTTCAGCGCTCAGCTTTCTTCACAGTCCAACTCTCACATCCATACATGACCACAGGAAAAACCATAGCCTTGACAAGATGGACCTTTGTTGGCAAAGTAATGTCTCTGCTTTTTAATATGCATCTAGGTTGGTCATGGCACCCCACCCCAGTACTTTTGCCTGGAAAATCCCATGGACAGAGGATCCTGGTAGCCTCCAGTCCATGGGGTGGCTAAGAGTCGGACACGACTGAGCGACTTCACTTTCACTTTTCACTTTCATGCATTGGAGAAGGAAATGGCAACCCACTCCAGTATTCTTGCCTAGAGAATCCAAGGGACGGGGGAGCCTGGTGAGCTTCCACCTGTGGGGTCGCACAGAGTCGGACACGACTGAAGCGACTTAGCAGCAGCAGCAGCAGGTTGGTCCTAACTTTCCTTCCAAGGAGTAAGCGTCTTTTAATTTCATGGCTGTAATCACCATCTGCAGTGATTTTGGAGCCCCAAAAAATAATATACTTATCCCACTATATATCCTCTCTATAATTAAATTTTATAATTTAAGAAAATTAGTGAGTCCATATTACCCACTGCTTTGCTTCTGAAGTACTCTTCTCTCCCAAAATGATTATTATGGCCAGAAAGGTATAAGATATTAAATGTTGGCTTTTATCATTTTCCCAGAACTTCTTTCCATTATCTTTTAATTTTTTGTTTAGAAATAATTATATAACTATAGCAAATTGCAACAACAGCAGTTACTTATACCCAGTCTCTCCCAATGGTTATACTATAGATAACCATACAATATCAAAACCAGGAAACTGACATTGGTATGATGTATATGGGTAATTATCCAAGTACAGACTCTTGCAACCACCACCACAATCAAGATACAGAACCATTGTGTGTGTTAGTCGCTCAATTGTGTCCAGCTCTTTGTGACCCCATGGACTGTAGCCTGCCAAGCACCTCTGTCCATGGGGATTCTCCAGGCAAGAATACTGCAGTGGGTTACCATGCCCTCCTCCAGGGTGTCTCCATCAGGACAAAGATCTACTCTTGTCCACATTTTACCAGTTTGAATGAGGTATAGAAACCAAACCTGCTTTCAAGTCCCTTTGCCTTCTCCCATTTATAATCTAATCATCTTAAATATTTTCTCCACATTGAGAACCACATCACACGTTATATTTTTTGCTTCAAATGTCATACATAATGCAGAAATTTTCAGAAGAGAAAGTCTATTGTATTTATCCTTTTTTTTTTTTTTTTGGCCATATTGCCAAGTTTGGGAAATTTTCAGCTGTCATTTCTGTAATCACTTTTTCATCCCCACCCTCCCCATCCTACCCTTCTGGGACTCTAGGGACCCAGCAGCCATGACTTCTTCAATGGGTGGTTTGAGCAGGGTTTCCTTTGAAGAGGACATGCATGGGTGGGCAGGCCTTGTTTTCATCTCTATTATGTAACTCCCTCTGCCCATCAAACATTGAAACTATGCTTTCCAGACATAGCCATGCCCCACCTAACATGACCCAACTTTCACTCATGGGTGCCACCCAAAATTATGTTTCGCTCTGCACCCTGTGCTCAATGCCGCAATCACTGTCAGAGTCCCTCATCCTCCTTCCCAATCCTATCCAAGTATCTTTTTTCTCACCACTCTGAAACCTATAAGCTAAATTATACACTCTTTAAAAATCTTCAACTGCTTAAACCAAAACTCAACAATTGTGATTGAGAAAAAAGTGAAGACAAAGAATTCTCAAGAACAGCAGTATCCGTTGTCTTTCAAGTCATCAAGGATGACTTTGGTGGCATATCAATCAGAGTGGAATTTTAATAAAGCACAACTTGTCTTAAAAAGTAACACAAGCACCAGGCATTGTTTGCTTAGCCTCTGAAATCACCGTGTGTTTGTTCAGTTCAGAGGGCAGCTACATCAGTATCTTTTCCAGATTTACAGCACATCTACTGCATCCCATTAAGTAAAAAGAATGTTTAAAGAAACTTTCTTTTCACTTAAAAATTAGTTACCTGGGGATTTCCCTGGCGGTGCAGTGGATAAGAATCTGCCTGCCAGTGCAGAGGACACAGTTCGATCCCCGGTCCGGAAAGACTCCACATACCGTGGAGCAGTTAAGCCCTTGCGATACAACTACTGAGCCCACGTTCCACAGCTGCTGAAGCTCACGCACCTAGAGTATACGCTCTATACTGAAGAGAAGCCCCTGCTCACCACACTGGAGGAAGCCCATGTACAGCAATGAAGATGCAGTGCAGCCAAAAATAAATAAAACCATTTTTTTATTATATGATACAAGCACTATGGAAAACAGTATGAAGAGGTCTCAAAAAATTAAAAATATAGCTACCATATGATCTAGCAATTCTACTTCTGGATATTTTTTCAAAGAAAATAAAAACACAAATTCAAAAAGATATATGCACACCTATGTTCATTGCAGAGCTATTTACAGTAGCCAATATATGAAAACCAACTAAGTGTCCATCAGCAGCTAAATGGATACAGAGAATGTTTTCTAAAACACACTTACATAGTGGAACATTACTTAGCCATGAAAAAGAATGAGATTTGCAACATGGACAGACCCAGAGGGTATCATACATAATGAAATAATGAAAAAGAAGGACAAATGT
The DNA here is from genome assembly GCA_935064755.1 of Tragelaphus eurycerus. Classification (NCBI taxonomy): domain Eukaryota; kingdom Metazoa; phylum Chordata; class Mammalia; order Artiodactyla; family Bovidae; genus Tragelaphus; species Tragelaphus eurycerus. The sequence goes on from CAKXYN010000023.1 coordinate 26,208,635, forward strand.
CATATGGTTTCACTTACATGTGGAATCTAAAAAGCAAATTAACAAACAGAAAAGGACTAGCAGATACAGAGAACAAACAGATGGTTGCTACAGGGAAGTGGGGTGAGGGGATAAGTGAGACGGGTGCAGGAGATCGAGGCACAGCCTCCCAGCTATAAAATAGTCCCAGAACATAATGTACGGCATAGGAAACATAATCAATAATATTGTAGTAACTTTACATAGTGGCAGTTGGTAACTAGACTATGGTGATGATCATTTTGTAATGTATGGAAATATCAAATCACTATGTTATACACTTGAAGCTAATCAATTATACTTTAATTTAAATTTTCCTTTCATAAAGTAATAAAAAGTTCAAAATTTTAAAAATTTAAACAGTAAAAATTAGTTACCTAAAACATGAATAGCTATCAATCAGAAAAAAAAAGAAAACCACATGCCACAAGTCCTCAATGCTTTTTTAATTGCTTAAATCAAAAGAATGCAAGCTCTTAACTTTGGCCTTGATCAGTCTAACTCCACTAGTCTTATATGGTTTAAGGTCTCAGTTAGTACCTTGTGACCAAACTATAGGTGGCACTACTGGTAAAGAATCCGCCGGCCAAATTATGAGACTGAGATACAGCTTCCATCCTTGGGTGGGCAAGATCCCCTGGAGGAGGAAATGGCAACCTACTCCAGCATCCTTGCCTGGAGAATCCCATGGACAGAGGAGCTTAGAGGGCTTTAGTCCATGGGATCCCAAAGAGTCGGACAGGACTGAAGTGACTAAGTACACATGCCTGACCCAAACTATAAGCTAAACACTTTAAACACCACTTCATGTATCGCTTTGCAGCTGTTGCACATCAGCCTTCAAAACACAAAGCCACAGTTCTCGCATACAAAATTTGGCCAAGAACATTTATTGACAGTTGACTGATAGGTAAAAATGTAAGACTTCCTCAGGAAATTTTCTACTTCACTGAATTCCCTAAGTTTCTAGGATAACTCCAACATCTATACAGAAGCAGAAAGTTCTATACTTTTTTCTCAAGCACCTGAAAATAAACCACTTCATTTTAGAAAGAGTGGGATGGTCACATGTCTCCCCCACACCATCTTGAGAAACAAAGTTTCAATCATTTTTTATTTGGGGAATGGACTTCCCAAAATGGGTAAAATGGTGAGACTCAAGGAGACTGGTAAATGTTAACTTCTGCAAATAAAGGCTTCCGTTTATTCTTAGACTCTTAATTCTACTTTATGTTCTTTCTCCCCACTTCTCCTAGTCAAAGTCCCAGGGAGGTTACACCTCCTTTTCCCTTTTTTATCTGTGAATTTAAAAATTATCCTAATATTAGCAACCTCAATCCTGCTGCTGCTGCTGCTAAGTTGCTTCAGTTGTGTCCGATTCTGTGCGACCCCATAGACGGCAGCCCACCAGGCTCCGCCGTCCCTGGGATTCTCCAGGCAAGAACACTGGAGTGGGTTGCCATTTCCTTCTCCAATGCATGAAAGTGAAAAGTGAAAGTGAAGTCGCTTAGTCGTGTCCAACTCTTTGTGACCCCATGGACTGCAGCCTACCAGGCTCCTCCATCCATGGGATTTTCCAGGCAAGAGTACTGGAGTGGGGTGCCATTGCCTTCTCCGTGTTTAACCTATGAATATCTGAATAAGGCGGACTTTATGGATTGCTGAGCCCATCTCTGGAATGAATATTAAACTATGAGAAGATCTATAATGCATTTGTATGGACACCGATACAACTTTTCCCAACTTTCTCTTAAAATGCATCATATTATTCATCCCCCAAATTCTAGAGTACCATAAAAGGCCGGAAAAAATACTGATAATCTCTAAAGGTACTGAGAACATGTAATTTCTTCTCTACTTTTAATTCCATTTTTTTTTTTAAAAAAAAGCAGCAAAACTCTCACTCTTTGCACCTATCCAAGCCATGAGATTCAACCCAAGCCAGGTGTTGAAATCTCTAAAAACTTTTGGATATTCATTGTTTTTTACCTGTTTTCCTTCTATGAAACTGTTCTGCAGAAACAATATGAGAGAAATTTTGTAAAGATGTTCACCACAGCATTATTTACGATGGTGAAAAATACCTTTGATGATAAGTGAAGATTTGTCTGCCAGTAGGGAAATGTTGTTCATGGGGTTTTTGTGGCAAGAATACTGGAGTGGGTTGCCATTTCCTAGACCCTGATACCGGGAAAGATGGAAGGAAAAAAAGAGAAGGGGGCAGTAGAGAATGAGATGATTAGACAGCATCACCAACTCAGTGGACATGAATTTGAGCAAACTCTGGGAGATAATGAAGGACAGAGGAACCTGGTAGGCTACAGTCCATGGGGTCACAGAGTCAGACACCACTGAGCGACTGAAAAATACCACCACAAGGGAACTGTTAGGCAAATTATGAAACATTCACTTCAATGAACTATTATGCCAGCCACTAAAATTATATTTAGAAAGAACTTATGGTAATATTGAGGGGAAGAACTTCTTAGATCAAGCTAGATGTCTGCAGTACAGTGAAGCACTGTCCAAAAGCATGTTTGTGTGTTGTGTACAAACGTGCATACATAGTGCAGGACTATGTTAAGAAACTGCACACAGGGGGAAAAAACTGGGCAGAAATAAATGCACCAAAAGGTTAGTTAAACAGTAATTACCTTTGCTGTTGGAGCCAAAGACGGTTTGGGTTTTTCTATATACTTTATTTCTGCAGTGGGCTTGTTTTACTTTCATAATACATAAAATAAATTTTATTTTTAAAACATAAATATTAATAGATAACATTTCAGGGTTAAGGTTCCATTTAGAAACGATAATACATCTCATATCCTTCCATTTCACCTTTTTTCCTTGGTTAAATGAAGTCTCTTGGGCTCAGTGGTTACACTGGGTAAATGAAGATAGTCGTGAGAAAGATGCTGCTTGGTGATGCTTGTTATTTATCTAAGCATATAGTAACTCCTTCTAGGAAAGAATTCTTAAAAATTACATTTTTTAAGGAGCCTTTGTTTTGCCGTCCCTGCCTCTCATAAGGGTAGCAGGTGAGCTTTCTGTAGATTTTGCCTTTTTTTTTTTTTTTTTTTTTTGCCTTCAGATGTCCAAGGCGGTTCATTTGCAAATGGCAGTTGCAGGTGGTTTTTGAAGAGAAGGGCATTTAGGACAAAGTGTAAAGCTACATAAAACCAGCTTAAGCGATCTTTGAAACATAAATCCTTGCCTTTGTAGTTCTTAGGCTGACAAAGCCGAACCCTCAGAGGCCTGCTGTCGGCTGGTACCTGTGTTCCAGCCAGAAAAGCTCCCCAAGCAATTAGAGCAAGAAAGGGTTTCTGCCACCAATACGATCTAATACAATTGAGGAGGCCACCTGTGTTTTTAGAAAGGCGAGGACTCTTTAGAAAGTGGAAAAAGGGAAATGCTGGATGGGACTGTGCAGAGTCCTGGAAGATATTCATCATTCTAATTCATTAAAGTGATTCTGACAAATTTACACCAAAACAGGATGAAGACTCTTGCTTCATGAGAAGCGTCAAAGCCATAAAACAAAGGCTAGTGCTTTAGGGGGATACCTGTGGCCCTCAGCACAGCACTCTGCTGGCTCTGGAATCGAACATCACCAGGTTCTTTGGTGATTCTCATTACAACATCTGCCTTTTTCTTTCTCAAACCTTTTCCTGACTTTGTCTTTGCCTCCTCTTTTTATTATTCTCTTCCAGAGAGAACTCAAAAGCTCTTAGCCTTTTCTCACCCATTCTAGCAACTCAAAGGGAAACTTTAGGAAAGGTGAAGGCTACCTCGCTAACCAGTTCTCTCTTCTCACCTGTGTTCTCCTAAAACTCTGTTTGAGGCAACACGGCGTGAATGGGGCTCAGAAACAGGCAGTTGAGTTCCCTTCATTCACATGGTCACACAGCCTTGGACAAAACTACTATGGGCTGGCTTTTCCCAACCGTGATCATATAGGATGTGTTAGTTGTATCAGGAGCATTGTGAAGCCTTCATCTAGGAGTGAGAGAGATACCTCTGCTGCATTGTCTACTGAATTTTAAAACCTACGTACATTAATTTGTACATTTCAACCTGGTGGTACATCTATAGCATGCAAGCTGAATGTGTGCAACAGGAGGATATTTTAACCAGATGCTGAGTGGATTGAGGCTTACTTCCTGCCTGAGTTTTACAGGTCTGCCATGAACCTTACTGATCACTGTATGTGTTCATTTGGAGTCTTCCTTCTGGGGCTGTATCTCCATCCACTCATTCTCAACCTCTGGTTCTGTTTGAAAACCAATTCACTCTTTGAACCTGTGTATCATTTCTAATGGACCTTTCCAAATACACTCCTCTTGGTTTCAACTACATAATAGGGAAGTCCTAAACATCTTAGAAAATCACTCAAGGTTTTGTTTTCCTTCCATAGAAAGTCTTAATAGGATTACATTAACTGAGCAGGACACCCACACTTCTCTCCCCTCAAATTGTTTCTGAATCAAAATTATGTTTTTTGTTTTTTAAACTAGTGGGGTGGAGACTAAGAAACCTGTGGCCCTTGGATAAAGTTCTTTCTTAAGGAGCTATTTCTGATGTTAACACACCTCCAGAAGCATTTGGAAGATTCAGAATAGGGCAGAATTATCAAAGCGTCCCCGCCTGCCTGCCTGCGTTTTTCTATGTTAACTCAAAATGGTAAATCATCCTCAAAACCTTTTATTTTTGGATCCCCCATATGTCCATTTTCTCTCTTCCTAAACAGGCTGATGAAAAGGCAGAGGCAAATAGCTGAAGCCTTAATGAAAGAGGCATATTGATCAATTCTGCTTCTTGGGCACTTCCTCCAAGTGTGCCGGAGCACATGTGGACACGTGGGTGCCCATCAGACATCTCCGGGATGTCAGGGTTCCAAACACGAGTGCAGTTTCACAGGCAGCTGTTTTCACATTGCACACACGACACTGCGTGTCAGAGGAAGAACCACCAAACACTTATGATGTACTGAAGTTTGTGATCAAGTGGAAGACTATAAGCAAATGTTGAGTTTTGAGAATGGAAACATAAGCAAAAATGTAATTATCAATTTGCTGCTCAGTCCTGCCTCCTCAGAGACTGCTTCTTTCCCATCCCAGATGCCTTCCTCTTATCCCCACAGGCAATTTGCACATCCTCTTACTCCTAACTCCTGACAAGCTACTGGAAAATTTACTCATCTCATCTTTTCAACTAAAGCCTCCTCCAGCTTGACAAATCTTGCCAATTACTGCATAAGCCTCGACTGTCTGAGTTATGTGTCCGCAGGCTCCAAGCCCATCCATCTTGGAATTATCCTTCAGCCTTATCGCTCCTTCCCCCTCATCTTTTCCCGCACATGGTTAATATCAGCTGTTATCAGTTTCGGCGCCTAGTAAATATTCTGGAGGTGATTGGAGGTTCAATCAGTTGCAGCTGCACCAAACTCATCTGATAACACAGTGGATGGTGGGGGAGAAGCCGGGAGAGGGAGAATTGGTAGAATTACCTTGATTCAGAATTAACCCTGATTGTACTTGGTTGTTTAGGCTCTGCCCTGTACATACAGAGTCCCCAGAATTCAGTGTCTGATTTTGTACCAAGACACCATCTTATGAGGAGTCACTGATAACAATAGCAGCTGTAAATGCTGATAATGGATTTTGCACATTCAAATGGATTCCCCATACCCTCCGCCACCCACCCACCACACCCCCATCAATCTGAGCACATCTGAAGGATAATTTTGTAAAGAAAAGAATAGCAATGGGACTGCTGCACTATCTTATGTTTGGCTTGCAAACTTATGTTTGGCTTTCAACTTACCTTATGTTGAGCTGATGGAAAGAGGATTGGTTCAATCAAGACAGAGTTGCTACTATGTTTGCTATGCAAAGGTGGAACTCTGGAAGCTGCAAAGAGTGGCCATTTGGCATTTTAACTAAAACATCATCCAGTCTATTCTGCCTGCCCCTTTTCTCTGCTCCAGGCCCCCACGACTTGAGCTGCAGTGGCAGAATAGCAGGTCGGTGACAAGTCCTTGCCAACAATTAGCTCCCGACCCACCTGCCATTGGACACCCCACTTTAGTTCCCTTCAGTGGGCCTGCTCCACATCGCAGCCTAGTGGTGGTCTCTAGTGGTCCAGGGGTTAAGACTCGCACTCCCGGTGCAGGGGGCTCAGGCTCATTCCCAGGTCGGGGAACTAAGATCCCACATGCCGAACGGTGCAGCCAAAAAATAAAATCACAGCCTATTTGTTACTCGAAAGAAATAACACCCCGAGCAGTTCTCAGCTCTTAGTAACTGAGATTGAATAAGGTGGTCAGATATTTCCCAAAGGAGAGGCCCAGGGTAAGATGGTCCAGTGGGAACTCTGAGTAAACAGAAGACTGAAGGTCTTCTCCATGTGAAACAGATGCCAAAGAAAAGAGAGTCGGCCCCACACCCAACACGGCCCCACCCTCCAAGTCCACAGACCCAACCCTCTCCAGCCCCCTCTGAGCCCCGCTACAGCCCACACTGTCACCACACACTAGGACAGTCGAAATATGGGGGTGCGCTTCTCTAGAGGGACCAGAAAGTGCAGTAAGATTCTCCATTTCCTAAGTATTCATTTTGAGGTTGCAACCTCAGGCTTTAGGACAAAGCAAAATGAAAACCAAAAACTTCAAGCCATTAACCAGTCTTTCTGTATGATAGCCGCCCACCCCCCTACCCCCATCCCCCGCCAAAAAAACCTCCCCCAGAGGATTCCCAGTGTTGACTCACCAAGAAGACCTCCTCCCTGGACTCAGGTGCCATCCCTTAGGGCACTGCCATGCACATCGCATGTCCTTCTCTGAACTCAGCCCCACCGCCTGCCCCTCAGGCATCTCAAACCTACCAGGTGGACTTAGGTCTGACTCTCAGTGCGTCAACACAGCTGATTGCCTGCGTGGACTGCACGCACCACTTTTCAGGTCTAGACTATCTCACCTGTGTGACTCTTTTTTTTTTTTCCATTCTGTTTGTGTTCTAGTAGGCCAATTGAGGCACCCCACTCCAGTACTCTTGCCTGGAAAATCCCATGGATGGAGGAGCCTGGTAGGCTGCAGTCCATGGGGTTGCTAAGAGTCGGACACGACTGAGCGACTTCACTTTCACTTCTCACTTTCATGCATTGGAGAAGGAAATGGCAACCCACTCCAGTGTTCTTGCCTGGAGAATCCCAGGGACAGGGGAGCCTGGTGGGCTGCCGTCTATGGGGTCTCACAGTTGGACACGACTGAAGTGACTTAGCAGCAGCAGCAGCAGGCCAATTGAACATAAATATTTCTGTTTTTTGTTAACATTTTAAACATTTTTTAATGTTTAAATTAAAAATTTTAAAGGGAATTTTAAACATTTCCTTTTTTAAAGAAGAGTTAAACTCTTCTTTAACTCTGTGTTTATATTCCACTGCGATATGATCTGATTCACTTTTAGGATGAAAGACGTGATCACTGGAATCATTTTGGAGGCCTCGGGCTGTGGTGTGGATCCACTCCCACTATGGATTCTTATCAGATGTCAGGGCCTGAAACCAAATGTGATATGCTGGCTGATTTTTTACTCCCTTCTACATTAGCCTTAGATGGTGGCTCAGTCAGAAGAGACTCCACCTCCAATGCAGGAGACCAGGGTATGATCCCTGGGTTGGGAAGATCCCCTGGAGAAGGAAATGACAACCCACTCCAGTATTCTTGCCTGGAGAATTTCATGGACAGAGGAGCCTGGTGGGCTACAGTCCATATGGACTGAATCACCACATACCCTCTTACAACCAAGGGCTAAGATCCCTGTGCTTCCAGCCCAGGCCTTGTTCTGTGTGGCCCCTCCTGCCTCTTGGCCCTTTTCTGTTCCAGACACGTGGCCTTCTTGCCGCCGCCCTGCCCACAGCGCATCCCAAGGCTGCCTCTGGCCTGAGCACGCTGCCTTCTCCAGACATCTGAGACTTATTAGCTGCTCAGGGAACATGAGATGGGGAGCTCTGACATTCTGCACCTCAGCGAGCTCATTCCCATCTTATGTGCTTCTTCCAGGACTCCTCCAACCCCCACCCCCAACCCCAGACCACCCCTGGGTCCTCGTCCCTCGGCTGTCTCTCAGGACCACCTCCCTCCCCTCCTGCCCCCGTGGTACTCTTCTCTTGCTATGCTTTCTTTTTCGTCATGACACTTACTGCTAAGTGTTGTGAAATTCAATACTTGGGTATCTGTCATTTAATTCTAGACAGAATTTGTGTCTTCTTCACTACTATGTTCCCAGCTCTTAAAAGAGGGATGTCTTCAATGGATGCCTGAAAATATTTGCAGGATGGTATCCCTGGCAGCTGGATGATTCAGGATTGTGCTTCCATTGCAGAGGGCACCAGTTCAAGAGTCTTGGTCAGGGAACTAAGATCCTGCATGCCATGCACCAAAAAAATAAAAATTGTTTTAAAATAACTGTGGAATGAATATGTGAGAGAGAGCTGAGCTTCTCTCCCCATAGATGTGAAAAAAACCCTCATGGGAGTTTTTCTGGAAACAATGTGAACCCATCAGACCAGAGTCTTCAACCTTTTGAACCCATGCCCCCTTTTGATCAAGGGAAAAATTGCAGGTCCCCCTGCAGAGCCTGGAGCTAGGGGTGCAATGGGGTAGTGTTAGGGGAGGTCGTTGAGAGTTTTCAGATTACCAAAAAGAAGCATGAGCCACAAACCTTTCCAATCACCTTTCCTAAATATACCTTCTCTCAACCAGGGATTTGGTGAGGGTAGGAAAGATACAGTTTGAGGCGGTCTTGGTTTAGAGTAGGTGGTCTCTCCTAGTGTAAAATAAAGGAGCATTGGATATCCTTCTCCATAGGACTGAGAGAACCCAGTCCATGGAGAAGCATAGATCCATCCACACCCAAAGCTGTCTGTCTTAAACTATTCAAAATTGCCTGGGCTAGACTCATAACAGTGATTCACTGTCAGTGGACCTAAGCTTTAGTTTCTGTGCTGATCTACAAAGAAAGCCAGATTCAGGTCTATCCTGGGAAGGTGTCCTTGGATATCAAGAGTCAGGACAGCATTCTTCTGTTGCCGTACCACGTTTCTCTGATTCCTGTACCAGAGAAACATGGCAATGATGGAAATGGGGAGAAAAGAGGACTATCTGGTATTGTCTAATCCTTCAGCCCCAAAGACACTTACTTCTCTGCACCAAACCCAAGCCGAGGGCCAGGAACATCAACCTGATAAGAAAGCATCCCTGTGCAGGGTGTTCCCCGTCCAGCACTGAAACCAGCACTTCTCATTTCGCTGCCATTTGGAGAAAGTAGCAATGACATATATACACCTTAATGTGTAAAATAGTGAGTTGGGGGTAAGCAGCCGTGTCGCACAGGGAGCTCAGCTTGATGATCTGTGACGACCTAGAAGAATGGAATAGGACCGTGGGGAGATTCACGCTGTTGTACAGCAGAAATTCACATAACGTTGTAAAGCAATTATACTGCAATTTAGAGAAATTTTGGAAAATAAAAGTATTAGAACATAAAAAAGTTTTTTAAATAAACCTAAGTGTTTCACTCCTTTGCAATTATTTTTTTAAAAAGGCAAAATGCCTGATTTTTGTACTGCTTTTACAGTAGCAGAATTTTCTAGGATCTGGTGCAAATAGACATGTTCTCTGCAGGCTGAAAAGAGGCTGAAAACCCTGGTGTAATCTGTCTCCCTGAATTATTTTGGGATTTTAGATGGTTGACAAGTGCAATAACGTTGAACTCCTCAGGCATCTCAATGGAAATGCAGTTCCAGCTTGAAAGTACTAACTGTACAGCTTACATTCAAACGGAGCTTCTCAGATCAGAGGAGCTGGTTCAATACTGCCCTTGATTTACCCATGAACAGGGAAGGATTCCGAAAATGCATCCTTTGGAGTCGAGGATTTCTAAAGGAGTGTCTTCTAGTGACTGGCTGGAGGCTGATTGGACCAGCACAGAGTGAAGGAATACAGTGCGGGTTGACTGTATTCAGATAGGTGAAGTTACGTGGGTATATGAGATCAGCAGACAGATACTAGATTTCAGCTTACTAATTCATCAGGCTTTTAGCAACTGGTTTCTCCATTTCAGTCCTATAGAGCTAACCCACAACATCATCCGTAATGCCTGGTGATATTCATTTCTCCCTTTCTGAACTTGAGTCTTCTCTTAAATTTCATATCAAAATCCATTCTTCCCCACCAAGCCCCAAGCTCAAAGTTTCCAACATCATCTACTAGATCCTTATGAATACTTCTCTATCAAGTTCTCATTGGGAAACTTTCTCCCAGGATATATGACTCTAGTGCTTCATTGCTCCGGACTTTCTTACTTCCTTGTCCCTGGTAAGTTCACATCGTCCGAGGAAGGGAGTACAGGCTCTGTCTGATCCGTATCACATCATTTTGTCAGCTCCCCTTTCTCTCTGCATTCAGATGATAATGTCGCTCAGGTGAACCAGGTGAATGCTTACCCAGTCATGTCCAACTCTGTTGAGACCCCACAGAATGTAGCTCTCTGGGCTCCTCTGTCCACGAGGTTTCCCAGGGAAGAATACTGGAGTGGGTTGCCTTTACCTCCTCCGGGGATCTTCCCAACCCAGGGATCGAACGTGTGTCTCTTGTGTCTCCTACACTGCAGGCGGATTCTTTACTGCTTGAGCCACTGAGGAAGCCCTCAGCCAATCACCAATGTCACAGATACATGTCTGCATTGGGCCTTATCTTCAATGCTCAGAATCAACATTTACATCTTCAGAGTACAATTATGTCCTCATGCCTGCCAGTACTTTGAGCAAGAGAATCTGTATCATGTTTCCCATTATCTGTCCTTGCCCTGAAGCTGTTGCTGTGTGAACTCTGCAGGGAGGACCAAGGGAAGGGACCCAGCCAATGTCCACTGAGCCACCAGTCTTTACCTGAGTGTAGAGATGGAACATCCCGCCTCTGCTCAGCACCCACCTGCTATGGGACAGGTATTAAATGTACAGGCAAAACTGAGTCCCTTTGGAGAGTGAAAAGGATACCATTAATAATTACACTGAGATATACACTTGCTCCTTGAAAGGAAATCTATGACAAACCTAGACAGAGTATTAAAAAGCAGAGACATTACTTTGCTGACAAAGGTCCGTGTAGTCAAAACTACTGGGTTTTTTAGTAGTCATATGTGGATGTGAGAGTTGGACCATAAAGAACGCTGAGCACTAAAGAACTGATACTTTTGAATTGTGGTGTTGGAAAAGACTCTTGAGAGTCCCTTGGACAGCAAGGAGTTCAAACCAGTCAGTCCTAAAGGAAATCAACCCTAATGTTCATTGGAAGGACTGATGCTAAAGCTGAAGCCCCAGTACTTTGGCCACCTGATACAAAGAACTGACTCGCTGGAGAAGACCCTGATGCTTGGAAAGATTGAGAAGAGGGCAGCAGAGGATGAAATGGTTAGATAACATCACTGACTCGGTGGATATGAATCTGAGCAAACTCCAGGAGATAGTGGACAGGGGAGCCTGGCGTGCTGCAGTCCATGGAGTTACAAAGAGCAGACACAACTGAGCGACTCAACAATAAACTGAAATGCCATTTTGAGTCTGGAACTGTGTCTAAGCCCGGGGCCCTAGATGAAGCTGTGTCCTAGTGCTCTTTTGCTGATGGTTTGGGTAGAGCAGCTTAGTATAAAGAATGTCACTGTGATCACTGAAGAGTGATCCATCCAAGAGGCAAACACAGATCTTTCATTCCAGCTACAGTATTTATACAAGTACAACACTGACTGACTAGGAGGTGAATAAAGCACAACAAAGCTGCATTTCTACTCCACCCGCTGAAGTTGCCTGAGAAGTAGTCTGAGAGGTTTAAAATATTGTTTCCAAAAAACAAACCGAAATAACCCCTTATTTTATTTTAGATTCCTTTCAGATAGCCTTGCAGATGGTTTGCTGAAATCATCAGATCAACAAAATCTGTTTGGCTCAAAAAATCAAAATAACCCTACCAAATTATGTGTTTCTTTGTAATAAAAAAAAAAAAAAACACTGAATTTCTAAAACAAAAACTAAATTTCTTATTTCTATCTATTAAACTTACCCTCACTCTGCATTTTGTGAACCAAACTACAGAAATAATTCCTTAAAGATCCACACATTTTCCCCTGTAGTGCCGAATTCCAGAACCCCAAAATAGAGTGGTATAAATGCTGAGTTCTTCTGTTTGCTTTTCTATCCATACATATTCATGTCTTTTCTCTTGACACAAGCCTCCTATCAAAACATCCAAAAGACAGTAAATACTAATAACATCCAGGAGGTGTTCTTTCTTCCTCTAATTGCCTGCATCAAGCCAGTTTCCATGACATCAGCTTAGGAACAAACACAGAAAACTCAAGTTAAAAATACTTCCTCTGGGAAAAATAAGTATGACCCAATGGGCCAGTTGGTGGGACAGCTAGAGGGAAGAGGGCTTCCCTAGCGCCTCAGGGGTAGAGGACCCACCTGTTAACGTAGGAGACACTAGTTGGATCCCTGGGTGGGGAAGATTCTCTGAAGAAGAAAATGGCAACCCATTCCAGTATTCTTGCCTGGGAAATCCCATGGACAGAGGAGCATGGAGGGCTACAGTCCATGGGGTGGCAATAAAGTTAGACATGACTTAGCAACTAAACGAAAGAGGGCAAGAGTCCCATGTTCTCACAGAGGTTTTAGTTCAAAGTTATTTTGAGAAGATTTGAAGAAATAATCGCCTCCTCACCCACTCCAGTGTTCTTGCCTGGAGAATCCGAGGGACGGGGAAGCCTGGTGGGCTGCCGTCTATGGGGTCACACAGAGTCAGACATGACTGAAGTGACTTAGCATAGCATAGCATAGCCCCACCCACGGTCTCGGTGCAAAGCCAACTGTGCCAGCCCTTGGGGTCCCTGGTGCCCAGCACACAGCCTCTCGGGTAGGCTGGGCACAACTTCCCCTCATCAACAGGATGTGAGGAGATGCTGTGAGGTGACTCAGCTTCCAAGACCCTAAGTGCTGCCGCTGCAGTCTTGTTTTTACCTTTTTTTAAAGAATCTGTTCCTGGGGTGCTTTATGGCTTTACAAAGCAATCTTAATGTTCCCAGTAGTGTAATTGCCCCCGTGTAGCCATGCCTACTGCTCTGGAAACCGTCAGGATTAGCGTCTCAGCATGGGAAGGCGACTTCGGGGAGGAATTTGCCTAATTCAGGGCATGTTCGTCGCCACGGAGATCTTCTATTGAGCGCTGCTGGGTGACGTCTCCCCCTGGCGGCTGCTGGCGTGCGTGCAGGGGACAGACAGCGGCAGCTGAGAGGCCTTCCAGTAAGCTGCGGGCTAAAAGATGTCAAGAAAACAGAGAATTTATCCACATCGAGGGAACTTTCTTTCTAGGGGGTGAGGGGGGTGAGGCGCGGCTTGTGGGATCTTGGTTACCCAACCAGGGATTGAACCCATGCCGTTTACAATGAAAGCATAGAGTCCTAATCACTGGGGGGAGTGTGTGCCTGGGCTCAATCCTGTTCAGCACTTTGTGACCCGTGAACTCTAACCCGGCAGGCTCCTCTGTCCATGGAATTTCCCAGGCGAGAATACTGGAATGAGTTGCCATTTCCTCCTCTAGGGAATCTTCCCGACCCAAGGACTGAACCCAGACCTTCTAAGTCTCCTGCATTGCAGGCAGATTCTTTACCAATGAGCCACCAGGGAAGCCCCCAGGAAACCCATAGGTAAAGGATAATATAAATACATACATCTCAACGTCGATCCAGCGTCTTGGCACAGGTTGAATATCTGAAACTATCACTTGCAGGAACTCCCTCTCACCCCAGTACTTCTCCGTGATTCTTGATTTCATTATATTGCATTCTCTCTCTCTCCATCCACCTGTCAGATCCTGGCTGAATTGTCTCCATTTATCCTACTGAGAAAGATCTGTTTCCCCTCTGGGCTGGAAAGAGACTGACACAGATTCAGAAGGAATCTTTTCTGCTCCCAGCCTCACCCCTACACCTTCTCTGCATCAGCCTCTTTTCCCCTCCGGCTCTGCCAGCCAACCCCACCCCAGATTCTCCACAATTCCCAGCCCCTCCAGATCCCCAGCTCAACTCTCTTGCGCAAAATTCAACACATAAATGTGTTTAGAATACTCCTTCTTCCTTGCCCTGCTATTTTATTTGACTCTGCAGTGTTTATTCTCCTAATCCCCTATTATAATTTTAATCTTTTTTAGAAACAGAGTCCTTACCCATTCATTTAGAGGGAGGGCTTGTTTCATTCAGGGTCCCCAACTCAGGCCCTACCCAAACTTCTCACCATCAACCAGAATGTCACATGCTGCTGTGGCAGGATGAAGAATAACTCCAGAATGCCTTCATCCTGGAGACTCCTGAGGACAGTGATTATTTCTCCTTGCTCATGTAGTGTTCCCTCCCTCCATGAGATGAGACCATTTGTACATCTAAAAAGTCATGAAAATGAATTGTTCAGTCACTAAGTTGTGTCCGACTCTCTGCGACCCCATTGAACTGCAGCATGCCAGGCTCCCCTGTCCTTCAGTATCTCCCAGAATTTGCTCAGATTCATGTCCATTGAGTCGGTGATGCCATCCAATCATCTCATCCTCTGTCATCCCCTTCTCCTGCCTTCAGTCTTTCCCAGCATCATGGTCTTTTCCAATGAGTCGGCTCTTCTCACCAGGTGGCCAAAGTATTCAAGCTTCAGCATCAGTCTTCCAATGAATAGTCACACTTGATTTCCTTTAGGATTGACTGGTTTGATCCCCTTGCTGTCCAAAGGACTCCCAAGACTTTTCTTTATGGTCCAGCTCTCACATCCATACATGAAAATAAATAAATGTAATTTTTACATAGCACAAAAAAATGAAATAGAATAAAATAATAAGCTCTTACATCAGCAAATGCAGGCAGTACCAACACTAAACACCAATCAGCAAAAATGCAGACAAAATGTACCCCCAGCATCTTTCTCAACCGATGAATGCTCCCTTTTGTCCTTTCCGAATAAGCATATTTTCAGTAGAGGAAGAAACTTTCATTTTAAATTTATCAGGACCCCCTGGCTTCAGCTATAAAGTCACAGAGGATTCATGGCACTGTGGATAATTACAAACCACGAATTGTACTGAGTCAATTAGCCTGAGTTTCTGAGTTTCCCTTTTCTCTCTAATCCTACTCAGTAAGGAGATAGCCCACTGATCTGACTGATGGACATCTGTGCTGTGATGATCTTCATATTAGAATAGGTTTTTTCTGACAAGTTTCTGCCTGGCTGTCATATAATTAAATATTTTGCATTTCTTCAACATGCAGATCATCATAGGTGGACAAGAGAAAAAAAAATCAAGAGTTAAGAGTAGAATTTGCGTTATGTTTGCCTCCTTGAGCTCAACAGTGCAAAGAAATAAAGGCTTTTATAGTTAGAAATCCCCAAACGCCTGAAGAAAAGCATTGGACTTTAATGGAGACCTGGGCGCTGCTTTCCTGATAGCCAGGCTACTGACTTTCTTCAGACTGAGCAAAACCAGGTTGGAAAGATTGAAGGCAAAAGGAAAAGGGGCCAGCAGAAGATGAGATGCTTAGATAGCATCACTGACTCAATGGACATGAATTTGAGCAAACTCTGGGAGACAGTGGAGGACAGGGGAGCCTGGTGTGCTGCAGAACATGGGGTCGTGAAGAGGCGTACACAACTTAGTGACTGGACAACAGCAAGGATTAGTAACCTAGATTCCATCTCCACATTGCCTGCAAGCCCGCCTCTTTTGCTTCTTCTGGAACAGAGAGAAGCGAGTTGAATTTCCAGGGACAGAGCTTGATTTCCTAATGGAAAAGTTTATAAAGAAGATGGTTGATGAGAGTAATTCAGAGTTAATGTCCATTTCCCTGTGAGTGTACCAGGAGACTTCATCATGGAAGAGCACTTGGAAGCTCTAAGTGCTGAGTAGTTAGCAAACAGCTGTCGTATGCAGATCTCCACTGGATCGTCTGGCCCTGGCTTGTAGAGACAAGGTTGGCTTCCCAGGGCCTGAACCACTGCCAAGATAAACACATGGGGGCAGGTGCTGAGCGCCCTTGGAGACCTAATACTCCTATTCCACTGTCAGCTGGGAGGGAGGGTGGGCTGTAGCAGACTCTGATGCCTGGTAAAAGAGTAAATTGCTAATTAAAATGATAAAATTGCTTTTGAACTCTGGAGACCAGGAAAACTTTATAATTGACTCTTATAATGTGTTTTTGGATGCCTAAACACAACTACTGATGATTTGGAGTTGGGAAGGGTGGGGTAGGGGAGGGAGTTCATTGCATTTCATTTTAACAGTAAAAATACTCTGAAAATATGTATACAATGGAAAGGATTACTTCTCGCCTCTGGTAAGAGGCACTTAACCTTTGATCCTGAACTAAATTCCATTACCAAAGGTAGCTTATGAAGCAGCCAGGAATTTGTTTCCCTTCATATAGTTTTGATAATATGTTAAAATAATTAGTAAATTGCTCAGAGTTCTCCTAAGGATAACTCCTTCTGCATTGAGATCAAGTAAAGAAAACATCAACTTGCGCAAATACAGAGAAAAATATGGGCCACCATTGTGTCATTTTAGGCCTTTTCCCCTTGTCTTGTCTTATGTGAAATATTAAACTAATTCCTCAACACTTTTTAAAAATAGTATTATATGGTAGAATTATGGAATTATTTAGGCCAGTATTTTATTGTTACAATCATCCATGTAAATACAGACCAATAAACTTAAAGATTTTTTTAAAGTTTACTTGCTAAAGCTATACTCACAATACTATTACCTTGCAGAGTAAATTTTGTTCATCCGACTCATGTTTTTTCAAAGTAGCCCATTAACTATGGAAGTTGTATGCCCAAATACAACAGGCGCTTCCTTTATCAGGAGTGGTCTTCTGTGGGTGCTCTTGAGGATATTAAACCAGACCCTCACACATGCCTTTGGTCTATACCAAGCCCTGCTCTATGTGGCAAGCCAATTTTGTCCCAGTTTTCCTGTTATATTTGCTTCTTCCTGACATTATTAGAAACCAGAGCCACCCTGAGCACCTCTGAACCTTAAGCCTTGGTCTCAGAGAATAGTGACATGAGGTTCACTCATGTCTGATGGTGGTGGTTAAAGAAACCAAATTCTGATGGTGGTGGTTAAAGAAACCAAACCACAAACAAACAAAACTAATAGGAAACTTGAATGGAAAAAAAAAAATCAAAACTAAAAAACAGAGATTATAAGAAAATGTCCTTAAAAAGAAATAATTGAGGAAGAAATGGGAAAACCAAAATATCAATCACTTGCTTTCTTAAAACTCTCTTCTCAGGACTTCCCTGGTGGGCCAGTGGTTAAGGCTCCAAGCTTCCCACTGCAAGGGGTATGGGTTCAATCCCTGGTGGGGAAACTAAGATCCTGCAAGCCACTTGGCCAAAAAATAAACACATTTTAAAAATAGATTTTTTAAAAAACTACAAATTCCTTTATCTAATGTGCTTCTATCAGCCTTCCCTTCTTCTGGGCACATGGGCAGCTTCATCCCAGAACCCACTGTCAAAGGTCCTGGGACTAGCAACTATATGCCAATAAAAATTAATGTGAAAGAAAAAAACAAAAAGATCCTGGAGCAGTCCATTCTAAGCCATTCAAAAACCTTGGTGCTTCAGAATCAAGAGCTCCAGGTCATCTTGGAATTCCCAGAAGTTTCTCCAAGGCCAAGTAAATCTCTCCTTCCTTAGTATTGCCCATCCAACTCCTGATGCCTCCCCCAGGATACCACCAATAATCCTAGATGCTTAGGAATTCCACCATAGGGAGCGGCGTCAAGGGAGGCTTGTTGGCATTTCTCAAACTGTATTCCAGGATTTCATGAGGTGTTAGAAAAAAAAAAAAAATTAGCTAAAAAGTCTATAGCTCACTTATGGAGATATGTTTGAATAGGTAGCAAACCTTTTAGGAAGTCTCAGTGCTTATTTCCATATTGAAAATTATAAGAAACCCTATAGTAAAGCAACCTCTTCAATTCTAATCGATCCAGAATTTTACAAATTGCTTTCATCACAAAATCGTTTTTTTTCCCCCTCTATATCTACTTGTATATGTCTCATAACTGATCTTCCAAGGCTTACATTTGGAAAATATTTGAATAACAACTATGCCATGTTGACCTTCTGTATTTGGGTATGTTTGTGTGGGTCCAAGCCCTAGACACAGGAAAATGTACCATTATATCCATCATCCATGTTTTCGTTTGCTGAGGTAGGTAGCAAATCTCAACATATATCAGCTTCCTCTTGAAATGGTTGATCACCTTTTCTTTTTGATGATGATTTGAAGAGGTGGAAAATGATAGGGCCACGAAAAAGGACACGATGCATGTTGTCGGATATACACAGTACTTCGATGATTTTTCAGACAGTTCAGAACATCACCAAAATGAGGGCAACCTGACCCTGACTGATGGGGAAATCTAAAATTACGTTTCTGAAATCCATCAAAGGTCGAATGGAAAATAGAGCTTATTTGGTAGCTAGGTTTTCCGCTTTGTTGATCTAGCTGATGAAAGGTTTTGTTGTTTGAGGAGCTCAATTATAGTTTGACGTTTGGGAGTAGTTTGGAGCATTTAACCTGAACAGGGAATAAATGAACTTAAATTCTGCCAGAAACCACTAATCTTGCTTTGCAAATAATATAATCGAGCAATAATAATACAAAGACTCTTCTTCAAAGATTCTTTAGTAGCCACTTCATTCAATGCAATAGTCTGCAAAAACACTGTGCTAAGAGACAAAATCTGGGGGTAGGACCTTAAAATTTTTCTCAAGAGATAGGTATGTGCACATAAACAGTAGGGAATGTGTGAAACCTGGGGCAAAATAGGGAACTGCTAAAGGTGTGCTGGGGGCTTCCCAGGTGAAACTAGTGGTAAAAACTCACCTGCCAATGCAGGCAACAGAAGAGAAGCACGTTCAATCCCTGAGTTGGGAAGATCCCCTGGAGGAGGGCGTGGCAATCCACACCAGTATTCTTGCCTGGAGAATCCTATGGACAGAGGAGCCAGGCAGGCTACAGTCCATAGGATCGCACAGTGTCGGACACAACTGAAGCAACTTAGCATGCATGCAAAGATGTGCTGGGTGTGAATGAACTGAACCCACAATTTAAAACTGCAGCATTTCTGTAATCTGTTTCTCATAATTACTTCCTGGTACTGGAGTCAATAGTAAAGGGCCTCAGAGAATCTAGAGACCAGAAAGGAAGCTGGGTAAAGAGTCCACAGGCTCACATGTCAATGAAGTCTGTGCAAACAAGTGAAGAATCCACAAGGGGTGGAGGATGGGGGCAGTGAGTGCAGTGGGAGTGCAGACACTCCCAGATGTTTGCAAACCAGCCCAGGCTACCCCTTAACCCATCCCTTAACTCAACCTGTTTGTCATCTTTAGGTGGAACACATTTCTGTTTCTTTTTGTTTTGTCTTTTTATATATATATACCTAGAATAAAATGGAGAAGGCAATGGCACCCCACTCCAGTACTCTTGCCTGGAAAATCCCATGGATGGAGGAGCCTGGTAGGCTGCAGTCCATGGGGTCACTGAGGGTTGGACACGACTGAGCAACTTCACTTTCACTTTTCACTTTCATGCATTGGAGAAGGAAATGGCAACCCACTCCAGTGTTCTTGCCTGGAGAATCCCAGGCACAGGGGAGCCTGGTGGGCTGCCGTCTAAGGGGTTGCACAGTTGGACACCACTGAAGTGACTTAGCAGCAACAGCAGCAGAATATAATGCCTTAAATAGGAGAAAGGCAAATATTACCAACAGCAACATTCTAAAATTTGTTCCAAGATATTGAAGTAGCTTTACATGAAGAGGCATTTCACATTTTTCTTTTTTGCTATGACTTTTCAGAATTACTTCCATCTTTCTCTTAGGTCTCCAGGATACCCCCTAGAGTTGCATCTGTTCCATTTCCGACCGTCACCTCCCTCTGCTTTCCTTCCCAGTGTTGGATTTCTACTTTGTAGTTCATACGGCTGCCTGATTTTAAGTCACACAGATTATTCCCTATGAATCAAGAAATGGAGCGTTGATAACTATGAACTACATATATTTTGGATGGACAATAATTGTGTCCTATAATGTGATTAAATTTTAAGTCCATCTTTAAGGTTTGGAATCATTGTACTCCTTAGGAGAGAGCTGCTCTTCAGAATTTCCCTTTTCATATGATAGGTTGGTCATTTGTCTTCTCTGACCATTTTTATCATCACCTTACATATTTTTGCTTATGTGTTTTGGCTTTAAGTTTCCAGTTTTTTCTTATGAAAATAATACATACGGTTCTAGAAGTCATTTTTTAATTCCTACCTGCACCTTTAATACTTTCAGTATTTCTAAAAGCACCTTTCCATTATAGTGACTTCACATAATTAGTTAATATTCTCAAAGCTTGATATATTTAAACCTCTCTCTCTCTCTTTTTTTTTTTTTGGCCATACCACACAGCTTGTGGGATCTTAATTCCCCCACCAGGGATTGAACCTACTCCCCCCTCACCCTCTTCCCACCAACCATTGGACGGCCAGGGAATTCTCTCAGTTCCTCATTTTAAAAAGCAGATGTTCTTCATTATTCTTGATAATTCTAAATTTGTGAGCTAATTTCTTATCAACTCTGATAAGATCATCACCCTGTTTGTTTAATGTGTAAAGTGTTTAACAATGATTAACAAAGTACTATAGCAAAGCAAGTCAACCTTTCTATTATGGTGTTTTCTATGCTCACATGATTAGTGTTCTTAATTTTTTAAACCATCTTTCCATTGTATGAGATGAAAATGAGGTAATATAATCAGAAAATCCTCTTAGTTGGGCACCCATCAGCTGAAGCACCCAAAGGTACCCTCGATGTGAAGACTTGAAACTGTGTCAGTTTCCTGTAGCTGCTGTAATAAATTATGAGAAACTTGGTCGCTTAGCTCAAATGTATTACCTCTGAGAGGCTAGAAGCATGAATGGGGGTTCACTGAGCTAAAATCAAGATGGCAGGCAGGGATACTGAGTACCCTCTGGGGTCTCTGTGGAAGCACCCATTTCTTTCCTTTTTCATCCCTTAGAAGCCACCCATATTCCTTGGCTGGTGGCTCCTTTCTCCATCCTCAGAGGCACTAGTGCCAGCCAAATCCTCACTCTGCCTCACACGGCCTCTGACCCTCCTGCGTTCCTCTTTACTTACAAGAACCTTATAATTACATTCCCCCTACACGTACCAATAAGGGCTTTTCAAGTGGGGCCATTAGTGGTAAAGAACCCACTTGCCAATGCACGAGAGATAAGAGATTTGGGTTCAGTCCGAGTCGGGTAAAACCTCTGGATGGGGGCATGGCAACCCACCCCGTATTCTTGAATCCCAAGGACAAAGGAGCCTCGTGGGCTACAACCCACGGGGTCACAGACTGTCAGACATGACTATAGCAACTTAGCACACAAGAACGCACAGCCGTGAACCAGCAAAGCATGAATTACCAGTTTCATTGGAAAAGACTCTGATGCTGGGAGGGATTGGGGGAAGGGGACGACAGAGGATGAGATGGCTGGATGGCATCACTGACTCGACTGACGTGAGTCTGGGTGAACTCCGGGAGCTGGTGACGGACAAGGAGGCCTGGTGTGCTGTGATTCATGGGGTCACAAAGAGTCGGACACGACTGAGCGACTGAACTGAACTGAACTGAACTGGAGAAGGAAATGGCAACCGACTCCAGTACTCTTGCCTGGAAAATCCCATGGACTGAGAAGCCTGGTAGGCTACAGTCCATGGGGTCGCAAAGAGTCGGACACAACTGATTGACTTCAGGATTAAGAATTGCTTTCCATGTTTATCAAGCATTTACTGAGCACCTACTGTGTGCCACACACTGGGCTGCTCCTGAGGACACAGCAATATCACAGACTCAGGCTCTGCCACAATTTCAAGGAGCAGATAATCTGAGATTTGGGTAGGGGGAAGGGTGGTAATGTTCATGTATATAATTGTTTACCTCAGTTACAAGGTTCTATAAAGACAGAAATAAAGGTGTTAATATTCTAGATCAACTGTGAAGTGTGTGGTCAGGGAAAATTCACTGCCCTTTCCTCAAGGAAGTCTTCCTTGAATTCCCAGGTGAGGGAACAGCAAAGGGCAATGGCCAGGAATGAGAAGAAAAAGTTAACTATTAATGAAAAAGCCAGTGTCACTGGAAGACAGAGATGAGTAGTAAGGAGAGAGAGGATGAGGATGCTCGTGGTCTAAGATAAAGGAAGAAGTAGTGAGGGCCAAATAACCCAGAATGTCATTCACCATCTGAAAGATTTTGAAAATTCTGTGATGGGCAGCAAGGAAATGGTTTCAAACAAGAGTCAAGCAGCTTAGCCGTCTCAGACATTGTTTTTTTGCAGTATAATTGACAGCTAACATTATGTTAGTTTCAGATATATAGCATAGCAATTCAATATTTGTTTATATTGTAGAATTATCACCTCAATAAGTCTAGTCAACTTTTGTCACCATACACAGATATTCTTTTTTTTTTAACTTTTTATTTTGTATTGGGTATGGCCAATTAATAATGTTGTGATAGTTTCCAGTGGATAGTGAAGGGACTCAGCCATACATATATACATACATAGATAGTCTTGATTAAAAATAATAATAATAACATAAAACTAATAGACTGACCTGATCTCAATGTGCTTAGTTATGGAAAAATTAATGTTAGGTGATTTATAGACTGATAAGCTTTATTCTTGCCTGGAAAATTCCATGGACAGAGGAACTTGGTGGGCTACAGTCCATGGGGTCATAAAAGAGTCAGACACAACTGAGAGAACACGCACATGCGTGCACACACACATGCTTACTTGACAGTTGTCAATTATTAATTTGGGATATGGTTAATATAGGGTGTCCCAGGTGGTGCTAGTGGTAAAGAACCCACCTGCCAATGTGGGTTTGATCCCTGGGTCGGAAATATCACTTGGAGGAGAGCATGGGAACCCACTCCAGTATTCTTGCCTGGAGAATTCCATGAATAGAAGAACCTGGCAGGCTACAGTCCATAGGGTCACAAAGAGTCAGACACGATTGAAGCGACTTAGCACACACACATGGTTAATTTAAGCAGAATTGTCCTATACATTTGGAGACATTGAAATAGAAATGACTTAGAAATATCTCCTAAACCTAACACAATGTTATGCTTGATTGCATTTGTAGAAACTATACCCTTGCATTTTCACTGTAGGCTTTGAGAATGACAGTCAGAATTTTTGCACATCATTTGCCAGATGAAAATGAAGACCTCTAAGACAAATTTGTTTGTGCAGAGTGGCTGTTACATTCACATAAAGATTTAGCTGACAACTAACAAAAAGAATTGGGGGAATAGATGGAAGAAACAGCTGTCCAGGAAGCTATCAGTTGCTAGGTTTCCTTGGAATGCACTGGAATTCCCCAGAAGCCCCATTTTGCTCACTGATGATCATCTGCCTTTAGAAATCACATTAGAGACCCAATTTTCTAAGTCTCATCTCCTCCTGAAAAAGAATATACATTTCCAGGCTCCCCCAGGATGCATAATTTTGCACCATTGTTAGTGGGTATTACCACCATTTATCTCTCCAGTAATCCCCCTGGTCCCTTTTGTATATAAGTCTGAATATGCCTTGCACACGTTTAAAAATGACATTCTCAGATACACTTGAAAAGACAGAAGGGTTAGCTAAAATGAACTCACAATGATTATCTTACTCCAAAATTAAAAGTTTTAGCTTTCTTAACAGTATTCACTGTTTATGTCATCATATGTACAAGGTTATAAAGACTCAGTGCAAGACAAAATAGGCATAGCAGACTTGGAACCCTAGAACTAGTCTACATGACTTTGTCTTAAAGATTAGGGTTGTACGATGAAGTGAATATTTTTATCTATTAATAACAAACACTTATCTAGAACTTGTGTTTGTCAGCCATTGTTCAAAGATGCTCTACAAAAACGCATCAAATATTACATGGGGCATTCTATTGCTCATTTATGGTAGACTTAAGTTTACCACAGCTCCGTAAACTGAGGATATTCTGAAGCAAGGTGCCAAGCTAGTTCTGAGGCACCTTGTAGAGATTTAGCATAGTACAGTACAATATTTGGCCAAAGTCATATAGGAATGTGTTGGGGAGGAAGTATTTCCCCTCTACCCTCTTATGCTCTTTTCTTGGAGGCCTGCAAATTAAACTGACCAAAGACAAATTAGCTGGGGGAAAAAACCCACAATTTTAATTCAGGTGCCTATGGGAAGTCACAGGAAAATATCACTCAAGGAGGTATTAGTTAGAATTTGAGGCTTATATACGCTCTTACTGGGCTTCCCTGGTGGCTCAGATGATAAAGAATCCGCCTGCAATGCAGGACACCAGGGTTCAATTCCTGGGTCTGGAAGATCCCCCGGAGAAGGGAATGGCACTCCACTCCAGTATTCTTGCCTGGAGAATTCCATGGACAGAGGAACCTGGCGGGCTACAGCCCATGGGGTCACAAAGGGTCAACACCACAACTAACACTCACTCTCATGGTCAGGTAACAATGTTTCTGTAAACCTCCACCAAACAAATGTTATTCTCTGTTCTGACAAGAAAGGACACAGTCCCCAGACACAAATTTACCCTTCTGAGGCCCAGTCCTGGCTGAGAGGAGGCAGAGCTCAGCTGGTGGCTTCCTCAGAGCTGGGTCCCCAGAGCCTGCCTGGCCACTATCACTGAGGGAGCCAGAAACCCAGGACCCAGCTGGCCTTTAGACTCCTCAGGCTGCCCCTGCACAGCGGGGGCAGGTCCCTCAGACTGTGACCTGGCCACTGCCATCAGATCACAGAGGCAGGGCTGGGGGACAGGTTCACCACTGCCTCAAGGCCTGGGCTCGGCAAGTGGGTGACCCTGGTGAGGGCTCTGGAGCCCCGCAGGACCCAGCCCCCTGGGGCCTGTTCCCTGGGCCCCCAGCTCACCCGTTGGCCCAAGGCCAGGTGAACTGGTGGGCCCCCAGGGAGAAAGAGAGGATCTGCCTCGTAACTGATTCTCCACATGACAACCACTGCTCCACCGACCTTTGCCTGCATGGGCCACCAACGGTCATCTATTGACAGTTGCTTGTTTGTGGGTGGGACCAACTGCCACACTGACCAATGACTGAGCAGGGCCACTAACGGCCGCTCACTGACAGTTGGTCACTTGGGGGAGGGGCCCACTGCAGCACTGACCAATGGCTGAGCAAGACCACTAATGGTACCTCTTTGCCTGGTAACAGAGTAGGTGGTGCAGAGCAACTACCCTGAAGCCCTTAGCTGTGCTCGATTCTGTTACCTAGCGTATTACCTTGTATTTGGGGCTTTTAATGATGTCTCAGGGGCTTCCCTGGTGGCTCAAATGGTTGAATCTGCCTGCAATGCAGGAGACCTGGGACTGATCCCTGGGTCAGGAAGATCCTCTGGAGAAAGGAATGAATACCCACTCCAGTATTCTTGTCTGGAGAAGACCATGGAAAGAGGAGCCTGGTGGGCTAGAGTCCACAGGGCCGCAAAGAGTAGGACATGAATGATGTCTCATAGAATGGATTTCTTCAACAGTAAGTTTTTTTTTTTTAATCTCCCCTTAGCTGCTCATCGGAGAAGGTAATGGCACCCCACTCCAGTACTCTTGCCTGGAAAATCCCATGGATGGAGGAGCCTGGTGGGCTGCAGACCATGGGGTCGCAAAGAGTCAGACACGACTGAGTGACTTCACTTTCACTTTTCGCTTTCATGCATTGGAGAAGGAAATGGCAACCCACTCCAGTGTTCTTGCCTGGAGAATCCCAGGGACAGGGGAGCCTGGTGGGCTGCCGTCTGTGGGGTCGTACAGAGTCGGACACGACTGAAGTGACTCAGCAACTGCTCATAATGGGAAACTCACGTGTCCTCCTCAGCAGTAAACACTACAGATGTTTACCAGCACCAGCCTCGTTTTGATCATTGAGGAAACTGAGACATAGAAAAGTTTAGAGACTTTTCCCAGGTCAAGGGGCTGGTCAGTGACCCAGTCAATATTCGTACCTATTCAGTTTGACTCCAAAATTCCAGCTCTTGGGAATTCCCTGGCAGTCCAGTGGTAAGGACTCCACGTTTCCACTGGGTGGGGGAGCTGGGCTCCACCCCTGGTCAGGGGATCCTGCAAGCTTAGGAGTGAGGCCAAAAGCAATAAAGTCACTAGCATGTAATAATTTAAAAAAAAAAAAAAAATCAAGCTTTTAACAACCATGAATTGTGCCTCTGTTATGAGGGACTCCTTCCTTGAAATTTTTTTAACTAAATAAAAGCATAATAAATGACTTCAAGGAGCTTTTATGGATTAGTATTAATATAACAATATTATAACCTAAAAAGCAGTCTTGCTAATAGTATCATCCTCCCCACCCATCCTAATATAATAGAATCTTCAGATCTGATCATTTCTCTGCCCTAAGGTGACATCTGTGTATACATCATACTCAAGTAGAGGCACCCTTGATTCACAGTTCCTATTCCTTTAAATAGACTGCCCCTCAATACCCATAGGGGAATGCAATGGCACCCCACCCCAGTGCTCTTGCCTGGAAAGTCCCATGGACAGGGGACCCTGGTAGGCTGCAGTCCATGGGGTCGCTAAGAGTCGGACATGACTGAGCGGCTTCACTTTCATTTTTCGCTTTCATGCATTGGAGAGGGAAATGGCAACCCACTCCAGTGTTCTTGCCTGGAGAATCCCAGGGACGGGGGAGCCTGGTGAGCTTCTGTCTATGGGGTCGCACAGAGTCGGACACGACTGAAGCGACTTAGCAGCAGTAGCAGCAATACCCATAACCTGCCCTAGACCCCAGATCTGTTCATTGTCACTCAGTTCAGGGACAGACAATGGCCTCAGTCAACATGCCTCCACATCTTCAAGAACATCATTCCGAAACTTTACACTTACTCCTAGAAATGTCTGCCCCAAAGAAACTTGTTATTAAATTGGTGACAATGAACATGCTCATGATCTTTCTAGAGCAGAGGTTCATAGGGGGAAGAAACAGAAGTTTGAATGATTTTTTATAGATTAGTAGACGTAGAGATAGTCTAATCTTAGGTTATTCTAACCATTCTCTTCCATAATTGGACACTGTGCCTGTGCAGTTTCAGGGTGCTTAAGGACCCCCTATGTCCCATACAAGGACCGCTCCCCTTCCTCCAACTCTGTGGGCATAGTTGCTGTTGATTAGGAAACGTAGTTGATCGTTTTGTGAGCAGCATTGTTACATGCAACCAATAAACAACACACTTTTTGTTGACGTATACTGGCTACCAGGCACCTTATTAGTCACGGTGAATACAAACAGAAATCAGGTGTAATCCTCGATTTCAAGTTTCTATCAGAGAAAGAAACATGAAGGCAGAGAAAGGCGGGAAAGTTCAGGTTTGTACAAAACAGGGAGCAGATTCCAGGAAAGGTTTACAACACAGGAGATACTTGAGTTCGTTATGAAAAAAAAATGGGTGTGAAACACTCACATGAAAACTTATATACAAAAAAAGTGGCAGATTATCATCTGATAAATTTCTTTCAAGAGCCACTTGAAAATCTCAGAAGATGCTGCAGAGGGTACAGAATAAAAGAATCTGAATTTTATTTTTTTATTTAGTTATTTATTTGGCTGCGCTGGTCTTAATTGCAGTATGTGGGATCTAGTTCCCTGACCAGGGACCACACCCCGGCCTCCTGCAATAGGAGCACTCAGTCTTAGCTACTGGACCACCAGGGAAGTCCTAAGAATCTGAATTTTAAATTTTCATTCCTTGTCTTGTCACACCAGGTCTATGTTCTCCCCGCGGTACTTGATTAGCATTCTCTGGGCTTTCAGTGTGACGTTGTAGAACAGCACGCAAACGCCAGGGGGCAATGCGATTTCACCAAAGATCACAGGAAATGCCCCAGATCCTGTTTTGGCTAAGACTCTCCCCAGCATCCTGTTGCAAAGGTGAAATCCCTAATAAAGAGAGTTTCGCTAAGGAGGGGAAAAAAGTTGAAAAACATCCTTTCTTTGAAAGCTTCCTGAATTGCCATCAAAATTGCCTTTCAGCAATTACGCACAGCTGAACGTTTTGCAATACTATTTGCAAAAGAATGACTTCAATTTTTTGCTCAATGCAGCTGCCTGATCTTCCCAATCCTCTGCCTAAGGAATGTAAGCAGCCTCCGGCTAGCCGGATTTCACCTCGCTGGGGCTCTAGCGTCCTCAGCCCAACACTGGCCCTCCTCCCCTCTCGCCCACGCGGCGCGTCCAGCTGCCTCCTCCGCGGAGCTGCGGCTCCCTTGAAGGTAATTCCAATCCCGCCTGTGTTTTGTTTCCGGCTCAGCAGCCGCCAGGTGTCTGCCCTCCCTTAACCCCCAAGGATGAGAGATCAAAGGTGTTTCTGCATCTGCCTCCTGCCCAGCTCTTTAATCTGTTACATGTTCAAAAGGGACAAGTACAGTATTGTGCGCGCAGGGATGGGGATACAAATCAGAACTGTGGACATGGGCGATGTCCCAGAGTTTGTGGTCGCGCTCAGATGATGAGGAATATGTCCGTCTACGTAGTAGCCCTGCCATTTAGGGAGTGTTTTCTTTTATATTATGAATAGTATGTGTACATGGAAATCTGATTCAGTTTTCATTTCTGTAACTCAGTCGTGTCCGACTCTTTGCGACCCCATGGACTGCAGCACGCCAGGCCTCCCTGTCCATCACCACTCAGACTCATCATGTCCATCGACTCGGTGATGCCATCCAACCATCTTATCCTCTATCATCCCCTTCTCCTCTGGCTTTCAATCTTTCCCAGCATCAGGGTCTTTTCTAATGAGTCAGTTCTTCACATCAGGTGGCCAAAGTACTGAAGTTTCAGCATCAGCATCAGTCCTTCAAATGAATATTCAGGGCTGATTTCCTTTTGGATTGACTAGTTGGATCTCCTTGCAATCCAAGGGACTCTCAAGAATCTTCAACAGCACAGTTCAAAAAGCATCAATTCTTCGGCACTTAGCTTTCCTTATAGTCCAACTCTCACATCCATACATGACCACTGGAAAAACCATAGCCTTGACTAAACGGACCTTTGTTGGCAAAGTAATGTCTCTGCTTTTTAATATGCTGTCTAGGTTGGTCATAACGTTTCTTCCAAGGAGCAAGTGTCTTTTACTTTCATGGCTGCAGTCACCATCTGCAGTGATTTTGGAGCCCCCCAAAATAAAATCTGTCACTGTTTCCATTGTTTCCCCACGTATTTCCCATGAAGTGATGGGACCAGATGCCATGATCTTAGTTTTCTGAGTGTTGACCTTTAAGCCAACTTTTTCACTCTCCTCTTTCACTTTCATCAAGAAGCTTTTTAGTTCTTCTTCGCTTTCTGCCCTAAGTGTAGTGTCATCTGGATGTCTGAGGTTATTGATATTTCTCCTGGCAATCTTGATTCCAGTTTATGCTTCATTCAGTCCAGCATTTTTCATGATGTATTCTGCATATAAGTTAAATAAGCAGGGTGACAAAATACAGCTTTGACATACTCCTTTCCAAATTTGGAACCAGTCTGTTGTTCCATGTCCAGTTTTTACTGTTGCTTCACGACCTGAATACAGATTTCTCAGGAGGCAGGTTAGGTGGTCTGACCCATTTCTTTAAGAATTTTCCAGTTTGTTGTGATCCACACAGTCGAAGGCTTTGGCATAGTCAGTAAAACAGAAGTAAATGTTTTTTCTGGAATTCTCTAGCTTTTTTTGATGATCCAACGGATGTTGGCAATTTATTGGAGCCCTACTAAACCCTAGTTAAAAAAAAATATATATATATATATATAGTAGGTAGGCAGCATAGGGAACTCTGCTCAATGCTATGTGCAGCCTGGATAGGAGGGGAGTTTGGGAGAGAATGGAGGCATGTATATGTATGGGTGAGTCCGTTTGCTGTCCACCTAAGACTGACGGCATTGTTAATTGGCTATCTTTTGGAGTACTCACTCCTGTCCAACTCTTTGAGACCCTTTGAACTAGAGCCCACCAGGTTCCTCTGTCCAAGGGCTTTTTCAAGCACGAATACTAGAGTGGATTTCCCTTTCCTCCTCCAGAGGATCTTCCCCACTCAAGAATGGAACCTACATCTCCTGCATTGCAGGTGGACTCTTTACCAGCTGAACCATTGGGGAACTCCAATATGAAATAAAAAGAGAAACTGAAGGGAATTCCCTGGCAATCCAGTGGTTAAGACTCGGGCTTTCACTTCTGTGGACCCAGTTTGCTCCCTCGTCCAGGAACAAAGATCCCACAAGCTGTGCAGTTCAGCCAACATTAAACAATCAAAAATAAAACTAAAAAAGTATGTTGTACACCAGCCCATTTGAGGACTGCTGTTAAGAGAACTGTACAAGGCAAAGGAAAAGCCTTTTAAAATTATGAAATAGACATTTTAAGGACATTTATAAGGACTTAATTTCACATACAGCAAAAATGACAAAGGACTTAAGGAAACAGCAGAAGATTTTTTTTTTTTTTTTTTAATTCAGGCCAGCTCCCGTACAGGGATTCTCAAACTCTACTGTGAATTAAAGCATCTGGGAGCTCAGGAAAACACAGGCGGCTGGGCCCTAGAAGATTTTTAAGAAAGATAGTTTCCAATGGATCCATCTATTTCCCACATGTGCAAGACTCAATAAGTAGGGAAATATATTTTAAAAAAGGAAAAAAAAAAAACAGTAGACTGCACACTAGACATTCAGAAAATAGTCTTACAAGCAGAGGTAATAGAAGATATACAATCTTTGACCCAGACGTCAGCCCTCCCATTATTTTTACGGCCACAGTTTTGGATGAAAGGGTAAAGCAGAGAAGAGCTCACAATCCAGCAAGAAATTATTTCAAAACTTAAATTTAGAAATCATTTAGAAAGTTGAGTTACCGTCCTTTCAATTCTCAGGCTGCTGCTGCTGCTGCTAAGTCGCTTCAGTTGTGTCCGACACTGTGACCCCATAGACGGCAGCCCACGAGGTTCCCCCGTCCCTGGGATTCTCCAGGCAAGAACACTGGAGTGGGTTGCCATTTCATTCTCCAATGCATGAAAGTGAAAAGTGAAAGGGAAGTCACTCAGTCGTGTCTGACTCTTTGCGACCACATGGACTGCAGCCTACCAGGTTCCTCCGTCCGTGGGATTTTCCAGGCAAGAGTACTGGAGTGTGGTGCCATTGCCTTCTCCGTCGATTCTCAGGAGAGCTCCCCAGTTTCCAGCAAAGACATAACTGTGAGAACACTGATTGTCTGTTTTCTTTTCCTCTGCTCTCCTATGCCCACACACGCCCAGAAGCAATCTTCAACTTCCTTTTCTTTGCACAGAGATGACCAAAAGGAACTTCAGCAACTTCATTTGTGCTGAGCTGCTGTCACAGACAGATGTTAAGTCACACTTGGCTTCCCAGGTGGCACTAGTGGTAAAGAACCCGCCTGCCAATGCAGGCGACATAAGAGATGTGGATTAGATCCTGGGTTGGGAAGATCCCCTGGAGGAAGGCATGGCAACCCACTCCAGTATTCTTGCCTGGAGAATGCCTATGGACAGAAGAGCCAGACGGTCTACAGTCCGTAGGCTCGAGAAGGGTTGAACACGACTAAAGTAACTTAGCTTTCCCCAGTTACAATGGCTTTGAATCCAAAAGTCCACAATGTGTGAGAAAGAATCATTTCAGTTCAGTTGCTCAGTTGTGTCCGACTCTTTGCGACCCCATGAACCACAGCACGCCAGGCCTCCCTGTCCATCACCAACTCCCAGGGTCGACGCAAACCCATGTCCATCGAGTTGGTGATGCCATCCAACCATCTCATCCTGTCATCCCCTTCTCCTCCCGCCCTCAATCTCTCCCAGCATCAGGGTCTTTTCAAATGAGTCAGCTCTTCACGTAAGGTGGCCAAAGTATTGGAGTTTCAGCTTCAACATCAGTCCCTCCAATGAACACCCAAAACTGATCTCCTTTAGGATGGACTGGTTGGATCTCCTTGCAGTCCAAGGGACTCTCAAGAGTCTTCTCCAACACCACAGTTCAAAAGCATCAATTCTTCAGCATTCAGCTTTTTTTATAGTTCAACTCTCACATCCATACATGACCACTGGAAAAACCATAGCCTTGACTAGACGGACCTTTGTTGACAATGTCTCTGCTTTTGAATATGCTATCTAGGTTGGTCATAACTTTCCCTCCAAGGAGTAAGCGTCTTTTAATTTCATGGCTGCAGTTACCATCTGCAGTGATTTTGGAGCCCAGAAAAATAAAGTCAGCCACTGTGTCCACTGTTTCTCCATCTATTTGCCATGAAGTGATGGGACCAGATGCCATGATCTTCGTTTTCTGAATGTTGAGCTTTAAGCCAACTTTTTCACTCTCCACTTCACTTTCATCAAGAGGCTCTTTAGTTCTTCACTTTCTGCCTTAAGGGTGGTGTGATCTGCATATCTGAGGTTATTGATATTTCCCTCAGCGATCTTGATTCCAGCTTGTGTTTCTTCTAGTCCAGCGTTTCTCATGATGTACTCTGCATATAAGTTAAATAAACAGGGTGACAATATACAGCCTTGACCTACTCCTTTTCCTATTTGGAACCAGTCTCTTGTTCCATGTCCAGTTCTATCTGTTGCTTCCTGACCTGCATATAGGTTTCTCAAGAGGCAGGTCAGGTAGTCTGGTAGTCCCATCTCTTTCAGAATTTTCCACAGTTTATTGTGATCCACACAGTCAAAGGCTGTGGCATAGTCAATAAAGCAGAAATAGATGTTTTTCTGGAACTCTCTTGCTTTTTCCGTGATCCATCAGATGTTGGCAATTTGATCTCTGGTTCCTCTGCCTTTTCTAAAACCAGCCTGAACATCTGGAAGTTACGGTTCACGTATTGCTAAAGCCTGGCTTGGAGAATTTTAAGCATTACTAGCGTGTCAGATCAGTGCTATTGTGCCGTAGTTTGAGCATTCTTTGGCATTGCCTTTCTTTGGCACTAGAATGAAAACTGACCTTTTCCAGTCCTGTGGCCACTGCTGAGTTTTCCAAATTTGCTGGCAGATTGAGTGCAGCACTTTCACAGCATTGTCTTTCAGGAAGAATAGTGACACAGTTATTGAAGGCGCTGGTGAGGAGTGAATCCTTATCTGCTGCATCAAATAATTCTGTTCATCTGCTTAAATATTTATTCAGTGCTTATGTGTAGACATACTACTGGACTCTGAAAATCAGTGATGATCAAAGAGGCTTGCTCAAGTCTAGAAGTGGAGGCTGGCATTCATGAAATAATCACAGAGATAACTGCTCTGAAAGGAACACAGGTCTTGCAGGAGAATCTTCTGTAACAAAGGAACTAATTTTAGAGGGTCAGGGTGAACCTCCCTGAGAAAATCGTCATAAGCTAAGAGCTGGAAGGTCAAGAAGAGTGAGGGCATGCACATGTTAATATTCAAAGAACTGGAAGGGTGGTGTGACCAGCGTACAGATTAGTAGGAGCTGAGATGCCAGGTAAGGTCAGAGAATTAGAGCTCAAGTTCAGTTACCTGTACATCCCCTTTATTTTTATCCTACAATCTTATGGGACATGAACTTACATGGGGTTCACCTGGGTGATTCTTCTGTTTCACATTCAACTGGAGGTTGGGCTGTCTAGGAGATCCAGGATGGAATTATTCAACTGGTACCTTGGTTTCAGGATCTTCCTTGTAGCTCAGGTGGTAAAGAATCTGCCTGCAATGCAGGAGACCTGGGTTCAATCCCTGGGTCAGGAAGATCCTCTGGAGAAGGGGATGGCATTCCACGCCAGGATTCTTCCCTGTAGAATCCCAGGGATAGAGGAACCCGGAGGGCTACACTTCATGGAGTCGCAGAGTCAGACACGTTGAAGGACTAACACTGCTACCTTGGTTTCAGTGTCTGGAAGAGTGTGCTCAGCTGAGGCTGTCGAGCACCCATAAGTGCCCCCTGCAATACTGCAGCTTCAAGGCGTCTGACGTGGCAGCTCAGGCTCCCAGAGAGAGTGCCCAGGAGACAGGAAGTATTAAGGTCTGTCCAGTTAGCATCATTTCCAAGGTATTGTATTGGTCAGAGCAGTCATAGGACCCACTTGGGTCAAGGAGAACAACCGTTCTCAACGCAAACCCTTTTGAATAATTTGTGGTCGTCTGTAGTCAGCCATGGTTCACCATCAGATGCAAACTATTTACATTCCCCTGTAGGCAAAATATCCTCATTCCTAAAGCCATCCGGAAATGTCATCTCTTTTAGGGCATGAAGTTCAAGTTTGAGGTCCAGATTCTGACCATCTAAATAATGATCAAGAGACTTCCCTAGTGGTCCAGTGATTAAAACTCAGCGTGACTGACTTCACTTTCACTTTTCACTTTCATGCATTGGAGAAGGAAATGGCAACCCACTCCAGTGTTCTTGACTGGAGAATCCCAGGGACGGGGGAGCCTGGTGGGCTGCTGTCTATGGGGGTCACACAGAGTCGTACACGACTGAAGTGACGCAGCAGCAGCAGCAGCTTTCAATGCAGGGGTCTCGAGTTCAATCCCTGGTCATGGAACTAACATCCCACACGCCTTGGGGTGCGGCCAGTAAATAAATACATAAATTAGTTTTAAAAAAATAATAAAATAAGTAAGGGTCAAGGGCTGATAAGGCACCTTTGATGTAGTTCTCTGATACAGTTTCTCTCAATATAAAGACTTGTGAACAGAAATGAAATGTATATCATAGCCCCACCACACACACACACATACACACACCCAGCATATACTGGTAACACAGGGGTGAGATCAATGCATTGAGCGTGTTCATTCAAAGAGTGGGGGAACAAGAGGCACAGAGCCGTCACTGCATCCAGCAGTCCTAAAATCCATATACTGCTGGTTCCTTAACTTGGGGGGCCCAGTCCTGCTCCCAGACTCTCAGCAGTTCTGGCCACCACCCTGAAAATGCTTGGTTTCACCTTCTAAGTTATAAATCTTATTAGGCTTCCTTCCTATGAATCTTATTAGACTTTACTCTGTTAGACAAAACATACATCCTCAATTCTCCTCAAGACAGTCCCTGCTTTGGCCTGGGCTCAGAGTTAGGGTGCTGTGGGGACCACACCCTGAGGATTCTTACAAGTGTTTGTGTCTCTTTTAGAAGCTTTGTGAGGCATATACTTAAGTCTTTCTGAAGTTATAAAAAAGGTTCTTCTGGCCACCCCCTTGAGATGTTCTCCAATATCAATCAATTTCTAGGTTGAGAGCCTTTTGCCTTTGAAAAGATTAGGAATGTGAAACCCTTTCATCTTTTTTAAACCAACAAGTACTAGCTCTATTTTTTCCTAAATTTTGCTTGAAAACTGAACAGGTCCTTAAAAAAAAACCTCATCTTTATATTTTATCATATGACACTTTTTAAAGAACCGACTGGCACTTTAAGCATTCTACCAGGAAATCTCCTTACTAAAATCTATAAATTCATCAGGGATATGTGTAGTTTCCACATTACTGCAGGGGACAGTGTTGCTGAGCATTCCGTCTCTACATCGGAAGAGTGTCCTTCCTGCAGTCTCCCAGTCTGGGAGGGGCAGTAGCCGTTTCCCCTGTCCTCCGAGCTGTCACCAGCAGTCTTCACAAGCCCTTCTAGCTTCTTGCCTCGGCGGATGTTGTTTGCCAGAATGTCTCCACCTGGTCTTTCCATCAGGGCAGTCCAAGGGCTTCCAACCTGGTATGTCAGGGTTTCCAGAGGGAGGGCTCCAAGAGACAGAAAAAAAAAAGAGGCTGCCTGTTTCATAAAGCCTGGGCACAAACATGAGGAGGGCATCACTGACACTGTACTTTAATCGGCAAAGCAGTCTCAGAGCTGCCCTCATTCAAGAAAAGGGGACATAACCCACATCTCTCTATGGGAGGTGCACGAAGGATTTGTGACCATTTTTATTCCACTCTGGGTGACATCATGCAGGGCTTTGCAAATCATGTTAAGGCTTTCGAATAAAGGCTTTCATCTTAAAAATAATGAAGCGCCACTGAAGACTTTTAAAACGTAAGGGATATCACATAATTGGACTTGCCTTTTGAAAAGATTGTTCCAGCTGCAGTATAAGAATGCACTGGAAGGAGGTTATTAAAAACTGAATGATTCTTTCTTAGTTCCTCTTTCTCTATATATACCTTATCATACAGACTTATGTGAACATTACTGTGACAATTTGGCCCAGGGTTGGACTTCCCTAGTGGCTCAGCTGGTAAAGAATCCACCTGCAATGTGGGAGACCTGGGTTCAGTCCCTGGGTTGGGAAGATCCCCTGGAGAAGGGGAAGGTTACCCACTCCAGTATTCTTGCCTGGGAAATCCCATGGACAGAGGAGCCTGGCGGGCTACAGTCCATGGGGTCTCAAAGAGTCGAACACGACTGAGCGACTGAGCACGATGACAGTAAAGGCAAGAAACTATAGATTCTAGAGATATTTGGATATAAAATCAATAAGCTAATATTCCTTGAAGTCTACTTAGAGCATAATCTTTTTTCCAACCCTAGCCCTAACATTGATAAACTTACTTCTTTGGGACTTTTTTACATTATAATCCTGAAGCCTAAATCTCTGCTGTAACTTATGTATCTTCACTCCACACATCAGTGTTCACTAACCTCCATGAAGACCAGTCTCTGAATAGAAATAGCCATTGGTCAAAATAATAAAATCTAGTATTC
Organism: Tragelaphus eurycerus; assembly: GCA_935064755.1. NCBI lineage: Eukaryota > Metazoa > Chordata > Mammalia > Artiodactyla > Bovidae > Tragelaphus > Tragelaphus eurycerus. The sequence goes on from CAKXYN010000023.1 coordinate 26,245,508, forward strand.
TGCTCAGTGATATCCACTATTGAATTATACTTGCTAGGACAGATCAAATTTTCTTTTCTGACACCTGGAAACACTTGGGAATGACTGCTTATTCATTTGATAAATATTTTAAGTAATTACTGTATGCCAGGCGCTGTTCTAGTTAACAGAGTCACAGCAACAAGCAAGAAAGACCAGATTCCTGCTCTCTTGCTGCTGGTGTTGTAATGAGGAAGATACCCCAGAACAAAGAAGCAAATAATAAACCAAAAAGATAATTTTAAGTAGTAATGTTGTTGTTGTTGTTCAGTCGCTAAATTGTGTCCAGCTCTTTGCAACCCCATGGACTGTAACACGCCAAACTTCCCTGTCCTCCACTATGTTCCAGAGCTTGTTCAAATTATTGTCCATTGAGTCAGTGACGCCATCCAACCATCTCATCCTCTGTCGTCCCCTTCTCCTCCTGCCTTCAATCTTTCCCAGCATCAGGGTCTTTTCTAATGAGTCAGCTCTTCACATCAGGTGGCCATAGTATTGGAGCTTCAGCTTCAGTAACAGTCTTTCCAATGAATATTCAGGGTTGATTTCCCTTAGGATTGACTGGTTTGATCTCCTTCCTGTCCAAGGATCTCTTAAGAGTCTTCTCCAGCACCACAGTTCGAAAGCATCAATTCTTTGGTGCTCAGCCTTTTTTTATGGTCCAACTTTCATACCCATACATGACTACTGGAAAAAAACATAGCTTTGACTAGACAGACCTTTGTCAGCCAAGTGATGTCTCTGAAAAAGAGAGAAACGGGCCAGTGAGTTCTTACTGGGTCTGCTCTAAGTACAGTAATCAAGGAAAGACTCTTCAAGAAGGTGACATTTGAAGTAACAGCTGAATGAAAAGAAAGAGTTAGCTGTGGGGAGATCCAGTGGTTTGGGAGGGAGGGAGCAGCAAGTGCCGGGGGAGTAGAGCAGGGGGCCAAAAGGAATTAGCTCTGCAAAGCACAGAGAGAAAATTGAAGTGGTTAAAATACTTGCGTGAAGGAGGAAGTCACCTGAAATTAAGTAAAAGAAATAAGAAAATAAGCAGGAATACATCCCATAGGGCCTCGATGACCAGGGCTAAAAATTCAACTAGTATTTCAAAAACAATGAGATGTCACTGGAGGGTTTTAGTGAGTCCCAGCCATTCACACTTTAGCATGAATTATTTTAACCTGACACTTTCTCCTAAGAATTACTTTAGACCAATTGAAGTGAGTCATTAGGTGGAAAAAACATTTCAGAAGACTATGAAGAACTAAATGTGGCGGAAAACGGGAGGGTCCGTGTGTGTATATATATTTATGTGTGTGTTATGGCTTACCCTGAATTCCAGGCAATGTCAATGTCAGCCAGTCACCAGATAATGTCTGTTGTACGTCCTAGAAGTCAGCAGTGCTACGTGTAGCTTTCAGCACCAACATCAATCATTTCTTAAATATTCATGTTTTTTAAAATATTTCTATTTTAAGATAAAGGATATATCTTTTCATTCTATAAGTTTTCATATAATGTTAATATTAGCACCCTAGCCAGATTTAGCCAATTCTAGATTTTCACTATAACATAGTTACTACCTTGCAATATGAAAGCATGTCTTGCTATAAGAGAAACCTGGACTTGGGGTTTAAAAAACATAAGGGAAATTCACATGGAGGAACAAATAACTCATGTGTCTATTTAAAATTATGTTTATAATTAGAGTTCTAAAGTCAGGCTTTTGTTTTTTAATAGATCTTTTCCCCCTCACTCTATAAATACATCCCTGAGCTCTCATCCACCACCACCCACATCTCCCATAAGAAATTCTTTAGACTTGCTTGCTTTCTTTGCATCAAGTCTGTTTTCACAGACTGATTAGGTCACACTGATGTCCTTTCACTTGAGTGACAGTTGCTGACACCCATGGTTATGCACAAAAATAAACATGGATGAAAAAAAAAAATCAATCCTCTGATGGTTTCCTGCATAAAGCTTCTACAGTTCAAAAAAGACAGAATCATCGCTTACTATGCCAATGACTCATACCTCTTGGAATGGTTGCCTGACCGAAAGATGACCAAGTCCATTTAGCGTGTGCTCCTAGTTGATGCTCAATGACTGTTATTTCCAAGGTGATCTATATAGAGTGTATTTTTGCATATGACAGGTTTAAGAGGTTGTGAAATGATGGGCAAAATCATGGTAAATGCTCATTTTGTTCATATTTGTCTTGTTCAGTTAAAAATCATAACTCCTTTAGTGAATAACTGAAAGTATTCTGAAGGTCAAGATTCTCTTCTCCAGGCATGAGTAAAAAGAAACATCAGTTACGGTCATGTTGTGTCAGACCTGGTTCATACCAGGTTGTAAGAGCCAACTGTTACATTTTGGGGAATTTTGTAAATCCATTATTAAACACACCCATGATTACAAACTTGCAATTATAATTGTGTTAAAACAAAGGTGATAAGTCCCTTAAAATCTTTACTTCCTGACTGTTTGACTACCTTTGACTATCCATGCTCTTGGGGTTCTTTACATCTGCTATCTTTGTGTGGTGACATATTTACTACATGATGGTTTCGCTGTTATTCATCTCTTTCCAAAGCCATGTCCAGTGACAGCAAAGCTGGAAGCTTGAAACAGGCCACAGTGGGAATGTTTTCATAGTGTTGACACCGAAAGAGTTTCAGCTGAATCAAAATAATTTCTATAAAACTTAAACAGTTTAATAGTTCAAGAGATCACATAAAAGATATAGTGATAATGAATTTACTGGGAAAAGAACAAATTGGGATGCAATCCAGAGCATTATTTTTGTCAAATCATGATGATTTGCTGGCTGTGAATCCCATGGTTTGGTCCAAATCAGCAAAAGTCTTCTGTGAGAATCTGTTGGCTGCATGGACCCTGCAATAAATAAGACTGTATATTTTATTATTATGTGTAGATTGTGTACTACCCATCACTTATATTGGTAAAACCCATAATATACATACATAATACGGGCATATTTTTCCCCTTGTTAAACATTGACCAGACATGACTGGTTCCACCAGAAAAATGAAATTCAACTGGTAACTTAAAAGAAAGTGGGTTTTTTTGTTTTGTTTTTTTTTTCCCAGAAAGTTATAAAAGAGAGCAAGTTTGTCTCTTTGTGAATAGAATCTGTTAAAAATCAGCGGGTGGTCATGCTGATAACCAGTTTGGTTTACCAGCCAAACTGGTAAAAGCGTTTCATTTCCATTTTTCATTTGAGACTCCTCCCATTTGAAGGAGAACCAGACTTTCCACCCAGTGAAACTGCAGACTTTTTATTTTTCAGCCTAAGGTATCATGGCTATCATACAGAGTTTGGGAAATATTGTTTATACTTATGACTTACAAGGAAGAAGATGAACTTTCAAAATCAAATTATTGGACCAGGTCTAATTTATTTTAGTTTAGTATTTTGACCTTTCAGTTCACCAAAAATTCACGTGGATATGCAGTCAAGGGTAGTGTCTGTTTGCTTCATGAATAATTTGACAAGCTCAGCCCCTCCACTGATCTTCAAGGAATGGGAACGCTGAACACAGGAGACCAGAAATGGCCTCTGGTCCAACCACCCCAGAGAGGGAAGTTGCCAGATCACACCATGGTTTCTAACCACTTGTTAAATGTTTCAGCAGAAACCCTGTCCCAACACCTATCAGATGATCTCTATGCACAGCTTAAGTAGGAAATACTAGGCCTTGATGTCCTTCTGAGTGAAGTTTTATCAATCCTTCATCCAGTATGACTTATCTACAGAAATAGCCGGCCAGACTATTGAGACTTGGCCTTTGTTTCATCCAGAAACATGGCCGATCCTTTATTTAGTGAAAAATGCTCCCAAGTGATCCTAGTGGGAGATGAAGACACTCACGAAGCTTAATCAATGACTGAAAAGTACTTCGTTTTTGACGTTGATGTTTGTTTACTTAAATTCTCAAAACGCCAACAACGACAATCCAGATTTGAAGCATGTGTGTAATGTGCGAAGCCTGGCAAAGTAATTTGGGTCCATTCTATAACCGCGACTTTTTGTTTTTATTCAAGGTGTCATAAAACTGAGTTCTGCAGTTGAAGGTACGTTTTTACAACCACAAAATCAGTAACGTTTTGCTTCAAGATTGCACCGCGTGGCTTTGTAGCTAGACCGCTTCTGTGGCCGTGGTGTCTGAAGCCATGTTCTAATCGCCAGCTACTGCCTTTCCATCTGTGTTTCTCCTTGTCCTGGTTCTCTTATGCCACACGTCCCTCAGCTCCCCAATGAGTGGCCTCAACACTGACCCCGAGACAGCATTGATGGTTCTGCCCCTGATGGGACGGCCTCAGGACCACTGCTCCTTAGAGAGCATCCTTATCCTCTACGGCATCCCTATCTGAGGTTGGACCTTGAGTCTTGTCAGGAACCCTGCCCCACACCCCAACTCCATCTTTCAATAGGACCTTTTCTAGAGGGATTTGGTTCCTCATCCCAATATAGCAGACATGTCTGCCCAGGAAATATGCAGGCATGGAGTCGTTAAAACTTCCTGATGACTAGTCTCAAGTCACGAGGTGCCTGCCACCCAAGCAAGAACCAACTTCCTTGAGTGTCATCCGTGTCTCTCACACCAGGTGGTTCCTTGGAATTATGCATCTAAGACGCTGAGAAGAAAAGGAAGAGAGATTTAAAGAAAGAGAGGGGTTGGTGGGGGAGAGACCACACAGCCGTGTTTCACTGAGTAACCCCCAAGAATGTTAAAAACACCTCATTTTTTTTAAATGACCCATTGGTTATTGGTATAAAATTGACCACCTTGCCCTAAGAGGAGCATACATCTTGTAAGTAGGGAATATGTCACGCTCTCTCTTTGTGAGTGTCTGTGTTTGTTGTGGGGCGTGTGTGTGTGTGTGTGTGTTCTCGTTTATTGGGAGTTTGTCAATCATGCTTTGGAGGGTTCTTCATCCCCATTTTATCAGGGGAGGCTCATTGGAAGAGGTGGTGGGCTTTAAGGTGAATTTTCAAGTGTAAGGAGAGATGCGGCTTCGTGAATGGGCAATGCATGGAGGTGTGAGCCGGAAAGTGCGAGGAGGAGGGGCTCTGGTGATGAGACCACCTGCTTGGCTCAAGCAAAAGGACTGGGTGGGCTGGAGTTTGCAGGCTGGGAGAGGGGAGAGGGACTCAGAAATATCCCCACAGGGCTGGCCCATCTGGAGAAGGGGACTCTGCTCTCTTAGTGGATTTAGTGCCGTCACATTTTGAAAAGCACAGTAAAAAGGGACTAATTCTGACATTCATGGCAGAAAGTGCACTGCTATCTCAAATAAGGAAGGGACCAGGAAACAGTACAGGCTACGGCGGTTCAGAGTCAAGAGAGGAATCAAAGGACGGACCTACAGAAACGAGAGAGGACACTTCGCATGTGGCAGGTCCTAGTGAGGCCAAGCAGGGATTCAAGGTCCCTCTGCCTGAAAACACGGAATTGTACTGGGACTGGTTTAGAAAACACAGAAGACACAGCCACCAAAGCAACGGGACCATGAGAATGACTCTGCCTGTGGAAACTCCCAGTGGCAAGTCACCCCAAGTTTCAGTTAATTATCTGTGGTTAACAGTGGGTCCACCCTGGGCTGTTCAAATGTGTTATCGACAAATGGCTTTAAAGTCAGAGCTTTCTGTTGCCTGCTTGGCTTAAGCACAGTAGTCCACTTACAACAAAAGGATGGAAAACATTTTTTAAAAAGCCAGAAAGCCAAGAGGACATTAGATAATTTTTTAAAGTATTGTTGGGCTAGAACAATGTCCCCATCATCATTTTGCTCATTGCTATGGTTACTTCTGGTAGTGTGGCTTATCGGAACCCTCCCCAAAGAGGTTTATGGTCTTTAGAGAAAAAGAATGAGGAAAAGTAAGGGCAGAGAGCTGAATGCCTGGGACTTTTTCAGCAGCCTCATCATCACAGGGTCTCTGAGTTCCCAGGGCTCACGGGGAGTGGTCATGGGTACCATGAGGTCAGGACTGTTTGGACTGCTGCTTGAGCATCTTTTTGGCAGTTTCTTGGCTGGGGGCTGTAGCAGCTTGAAGGCTTGGTAGCATGCCGAGTTGTAACTGTGTGTGCCCAGGGGCTCCCCAGGACACAGTTGTTGTGTGTGTGCGTGGGGGGGGGGGGGTGGGCAGGCGGGCAGGGGAGGGGGTTGTTATTCCACGCATGTGTTCTCACGCATCTGGAAGGGGAGAGTTTGATGGGCATGCTCTGTGGGATGTATGTTGGACTCTCTTGTCTCTATGGGAAATCAAACCTCAGATGGTGGTCCTTATGAATGCTTAGCTCTTTTCTTGCTGTTTTCCATCTGCCGAATGAACTCAAGGCAGCTTCTACAGCTTATCATGGCAAGAAATACGCAAATCAGTGGAAGGGATCCACTGCCAGAATGGAACCTATTTCCTTTTCTTTAAAAATGACTCTGTTCCGGATTTATCCTAGAACTCTGAAAATGACATTAATGTTGTAGGTAGGTTATCCTTTTCTTTTTTTCTCTTCTTTTTAAGGAAAAACAATTGTTACAGTCATAAGAGAAAATCAACAGGGACTCCATGGGCTACTTCCTGCTGAGTATTTTTGTTATGCGGGTCAGTCTGCTCTCTTTCTCTGAATCAAGGTGCCTCCTTCAGCATTTTTCAGCTTTGTGTAAGCTTTTAAAATCATCAGAAAGAAAAAAAAAAGCTATTTATATCACACCAACAGTAAGGTTAAAAGTGAACCTTTTCATGTTTTAAAGACCTTACATTGAAACAGAAACACTCGTGGATACTTTATTTTGTGATGAAGAAAAAATATTTGAACAGGAAAAATATTTGTTTGAAAGAAATAATTGCAAAGTTTTGTTGATAACACTGATGGGTTCTGGACTCTAACTTTAGATTCATAACCTCAAATTCAGAAAATTGGGGGGAATTCCTTGGTGACCCAGTGCTTAGGACTCCGAACTTTCACTGCTGAGGGCCTGGGTTCGATCCCTGGTCAGGGAACTAAGATCCTACAAGCATGACCCCCAAAAATGAAAAGACAATTGGGATAAGAGAGAAACATCCAGACACCAAACTGGGGAGAAGGAGAGATAGTTGGGATGATGGCAAGAATTCCATGACAGAATCTTCTAAACATTCCTCTTAAAAGGGATTTTCTCTCTGGAAATTGGAGCAGGAAGAGTTGCATATTTCCACAAAGAAGACCAACCTACCAGCCTATCCAAGCAAAACGGGAAGGGAGGCCATGGAAGAACTGAGTCATGCCTGGGTTGGAATGGCCCTGACATCCTGCCCGCATCTTTCTGGGGAGGGAGGGTCCAGCCCCAGCCGAAAGATTTTCATCTGACTCACTTGGTTTGTTCAGTGGCCAGGAGGGACCTTGGGGCTGGGAGGCTGCTGGATGCTGAGGACAAGCCTTGCGACTGATAATCTAGCACACTCTGTGAGGATACTTGCCTCAAAGGCAACTTGTTCATCCCCTGTAGGTAGATAGGCAATCCAAAATCTCAAAATGATGTCAAATTCTTTTGATAGCCTCTATGGGGGAATGAAGTTTGGCTTCTTTGGAAAAGTTCCGTGTCTTTAAAAATGGGAACAGATGAGTCTCTAGGAAGAAATCTAAGAGGCAAGGTGGTGATACAAGCCCCCAGCCACTTTGGATGTTACCCACTTTGGATGCGCCTTTTGGGGAGATGCTGCAGTTTCAGTTCACACAGAAGGTGATGCTTTGATCATGGATCCGGTGTGCTTTGATTTCATAAACAAAAGCTCTCCTGGCTTTGTGGAGCTTTTGTTCTCCTTTTGTTCCCTTCTTGTCACTTCCTTTTATTTAGATAAGTTTTTTCTTCCAGTTGTATTGAGATATAATTGACACACAGCACTGTATAATCCTGGGTTTCCCAGGATTTCCCTGGGTTTCCCTTTACTAATGGTAAAGAACCCCCATGCCTGTCCCTGGGTTGGTAAGATCCCCTGCAGGAGAAAATGGCAATTCACTCCAGTATTCTTGCCTGAAGAATCAAATGGACAGAGGAGCCTGATAAGCTTCATTCCATAGGGTCACAAAAAGTCAGACATGACTGAAACGACTTAGCATGCATGCAGTGAGTGTAGAAAGCTCTATTAGGAAACAGAAGGTTAGGTGTTTGAGTTCTTGTGGGCTTATCACGGAAGATGGTTAGTTGAAATAGATTAAACAAAATGAGATTTATACAATCATTGAGGCCTGTCTAATATCCACTTTGATACCATAAACTGATATGACAAACTTTAGGATCTTGATGAAGTGTATACTACAAGCAGGCTCATTTTCCAGATAAAATAGGGCTCAAAGACTGATGGTATCAAGGACTGTTGGAGTCAAATATTTCTGTTAAGAACAGCAAATAATACACAACGCCTTGTTTTTATTCTTTAAATGTTCCCACTCTTAAAAATGTAAGATTAACAGACTACTCACATGGAGCCTGGTGAGCTGCCGTCTATGGGGTTGCACAGAGTCGGACACGACTGAAGTGACTTAGCTTAGCACTATGATCTTACTAAAAGTATAAAATTATTCCATTAACAGTATGACATTCAAAGCAGTGAAATACACATTAATGTAACTGAGAAAAGAAAATAAAAGGATGAGATCATGAGATGAAAGAGGGGGAAAAAAAAAACAAAACAGCTGCCCAGCAGAAAAACAAACAAAACTCCAGAATTCATAGTGAAATGCAGTTGATTTATGAATGGAAAATATTTAAAATGCTAGCTAGCATGAAGGAAGAGTCAAGTGGTAGTCTTTCCAACATATTTGGAGCTGGTCCTTACCAAACCTCTATTATATTTACGTATTTTTTAAGAAGTAGAAAAGCATTTTTTTAAAAGTAATCAGAATCAGGACTTCCCTGGTGGTCCATTGGTTAAGACTCTCTGTTGCCAGTGTAAGGGTACAAGTTCAAGACCTGGTCAGGGAACTAAGTTCCCATACACCACGTGGTGTGGCCAAAGGATATAAAAGAAAAAGAATATTAAAAGCACAGAGAGAGAAGGAAGCCCTTTAATAAAATATTCTATTACAAGGCAAGCTATGCTTTTTCAATTTGCAAAAAGAATCCATGGGATGACTTTAAGGCTCAAAAGTACAGAAGGAAGACCATAGAGACAGGATGAGGAAGGACACGAACTCCAGTCGCACCTTCCACCTCGTGGGTCTGTTCAGAGGGGAGGAGGTAGGGGAACTCAAGTTTGGGTCTGTAACACCTCTGCCTCTACTGCCTCGGGGCTCCTGGCAGTGATTCCTAGCAGGCTTAACCTCCCCCTTCATAGGAACCTTTACATTACCTGCCTAATGATTTCGTGATGGCCATATCCTACAACAATACAGAGCTTGTGTAAGGATTTGGGCACGTACCACCTAGTAGCTTTGGTGGCCAAGACCTGTGAGCAAGACCTTTTGGTCATCACACCCTGTTTGAGCTTGCATGTGTGTTTTGGGGTGTATGGGGTGATGGGAATATCCCTGCTGAGGTCCAGTGAGCAACCCCCCTACACACACACACACACACACACACCCAGCTGGAGGCCCAGGCTGTGTGGAAAAGTTCCATTACTAGGAAGCTAGGAGAAACGCACTCAGGTTATAAAAAGGAAAACTTTTCCTTTTCACAGAGTCTTGAAGAATCTCAAGGAGAGATGTTGTTAGCAGAACTTGAAATAGACTGAATCCCTTACATAGGTGAACTTGTGTATTGGATCCATTATACGTGAGAAGCCTGGAAATAGGAGATTCCAGGGCTGGTGTAAACAATTGCTGTTAATTGCAATTAATAACATTAACTACAGTCAATTACAATTCACCGCAGTGGTCTTCAGCATTTACTTTGTTCCAGGTCCCTGCACTGGGACCTTCCCCTATATTATCTCACTTAACCTCTCAGCGATCTATCAGAGAAGTACTATCTGCATGCCCACTTCACTGACAAGGATTCAGAGATCACCAGCTAACCCAAGACTGACCCAGGACTGAAAGCCCTGTCTGTGTGATTGCATAACTTTAAGTTCTGGCAGGAAGGGATGGCCACACTCATGTTTTCAAATTGAATATCCAACTAGCCAGTTTGGGATTGCCTTGGGTAACTCAGAAAAATCACCCCTTCTGCAGAATGTGTGGGGCGGGGGCAGTGTGCAGGATCTTGTGAGATCTCACGTGGGTTCTATAACCACAATCCAGCCTTACTCTGTCTCTTTAGCACAGCATAGACTATGAGGAGGCTGGGAACCCATAGACACAGGGAGACTGAATTCTAGCCCTCCCCACCACGTTTCCCCTTCAGAGCCCGTCTTGGAGCCTAGATTGGCCATCATTTTCAGATCCCAAGCCAACATAAACCATGACATAACTAGTTTAATTGTAGGTTCACTAGGAACACACACACACACACACATCCAAGGAAACACAGGTGCCCCTCATCCCTGAAGAGCTAGCCAAGGTCACTCATTTTGTAGGTGAACCTCAGCTTACACCAGAATCACCCGAAGGGCTTTTTAAAACACAGATTGCCAGCTCCCCCCATCCAAAGCTTCTGAATCCTGGGTCTGGGTGAGGCCTGGGAACTTGACCCACAGGTTCCTGGTGCTGCTAACTCTGCTGTTTGGGGGACCACCTTTGAAAACCACTGTTTTAAGGGATGGAAGCTTTAGTTTTGTGATTACATTTCTGAGCACCTGTCTCTGCCTGTTTAATTGTGATAGCAGCTGTTCATCCTTACCACCTGTATTGGTTTCTTATTGCTATTGTAACCACACAATGTGTTATTACCACACATTTAGGGACTTAAGACAACACTCATCATCTTACAGTTTTGGAAATCAGAAGTCTAAAAGGGGTCTGCGAGGGCCTCTCCATTATGGAGCTTCCAGGGGAGAATCCAACTTCTTGCCTCTTCCAGCTTCCAGAAGGTTGCCTGCACTCCTTGGCTTGTCATCCCTTCCTCCTGGGTCCTCAAAAACAGCAGTGGAGTAGCATCTTCAAACCTCTCTCTCTTACACACACACACACATCCCTCTCTGCTTCTGGAACCAACTCTTCTCTGAGTCTGATCCTCCTGCCTCCCTCCTAGAAGTCCTTGTGATTTCATTGACCTACCCCAAGGAAGCCTACCTTGATAATCCAAAGTAATCATTCCATTTTAAGACCCTTAACTCAACCCATTCTGGTGTTCTTGCCTGGAGAATCCCATGGACAGTGGAGCCTGGCAGGCTACAGTCCATGGGGTCACAAAAAGTCGGACACGACTAAGCGACTGACACTTTCACAACTTAATCACACACAAAAGTCCCCTTTGCCAAGGAAGGAGTGTACACAGATTTTGAAGATTAGGACGTGGACATCTTCAGAGGCCTTCATTTTGTCCAGCACCCTAGCCACCTGACAGCTGTGTGCCCTCTTAGAGCACAGCACCCTTCCCACCAAAGAAGCACCGAAACCAAAACCAAGTCAGGATTTGCATGATGCAACCCTGCCCTCAGACGCTCCTGGTAATCAAGCCATCTTGCAGAGATAGAGAAAGGGGGAGACGTGGGGTCGGGGAGGGATGTGGGGAGGAAGGCAGGAGCCCCAAGGGAGTTAGCAAAGTGCCTCTTAGACCAGGCCCCAAACACCTATAAATCTCTCCCCACATTTGCCAGACTTTCTAGAACCTAGAGCCAGGGTGCTCCCTCTAGGCTGGGAGCCGCCAGGTTCCTCGCTGGGCCTCACCCCAGCCTCAGCGTCCAGCACCACCTCCCAAACCTGCCAGCAGGCACTTGTGAGAGATGCAGAAAGAGGAATTGTACTAAAAGTTTTCTTGCCTTTTGAGTTTCCCAGGATGACCTGCAGGACTTTTCTGGGCTGAAGTCCCAGCCTCCAGGCTGTGAACTTTCTGTCTGTGCATTCACTTGCTCAGGCTGCTGTAAAACTACCAGACTGGCCAGCTCAGACAACAGAAATACAGAAATACACTTTCTCACAGTGCTGGGGCCTGGAAGTCTGAGGGCAGGGCGTGAGCAGGCTGTGTGTCCTGGAGCCCCTCTTGTCGGCTTGCAGACGTCTGTCTGCTCCCTCGTCCTCAGGTGGCCCTTCCTCTGTGAGCACACTCCCCCTGGCACCTCTCTCTTATTATTAGGACCCAATCCTATTGGATTCCAGCTCACCCTCATCTGACCTCATTTTGACTTAATCACCTCTTTAAAGGCTTTTTTTTTAAGTCTTTATTGAATTTGTTACAGTATTGTTTGTTTTATTTGCCCAGGAAGCATGTAGGATCTTAGTTCCCTGACCAGGGATCAGTCTGCATCCCTTTGTTAGAAGGCTAAGTCCTAACTAGTAGATCACCAGGGAAGTTCCTCTTTAAAGGCCATATCTCCAAACATGGTTGCTTTCTGAGGTCCTAAGAGTAAGGACTCCAACAGTTGAATTTGGGGGAGCACACCCTCAGCTCATAACCATGGACTGCAGGCCTGGGAGACTCATACATAAAGTTCACTTCCGTCCCCTCTCTCGGTGTAACAGGTGGGCTCGGCGCAATTAAGGCAGGTGTGGGGAGGGGAAGGTCAAGCTGGGATGGTCACAGTGTGCCATCAGCCTAGGTCTGCCTCTTGGTCCTAGGACAGAGATGGGAGGAAGGGAGAGGAGGTCAAAGAAGCCCCCACAGGCTGGGTCTTAGTCTCTATAAGCAAGAAGTAGCATTTAAGGTTCACCCTCCCAAGAGCCGGTTCCCTGCAGAAGACTTTTTGCTGCATACACAATTTACAGCGAGTCACAGGCACTCCACCAAGTCAATACACACCCTGGACCCAGAGGAAATAAAGAAGCAGACAGTGAGGGCTTGTTTGACGGCCTTCTGCAAGGTCTGTGTGGTAGAAAATGATTTCATCCTCAAGGCATGGCTCTGAGAAGGAAGTCAAACAGCCCACAAGTTGAAATAAACCAAACAGTCTTATCTTATTCTTGATTCATGGGTTCCTCTTTCTTCAAAGGAAGCCTTTAAATGCAGGACTCTATGAACTGTCACTATCAGAGTAACTGCTGTTGCAAAGTCCCTCCTGGGACCTCGCATCTGTGACTCATAACACCTGGGATCGCTGACATTTTTCCCTGACAGATCTTTACTACTCACTGGTCAGACTCACTACCCAACATGGGCTTAAAAAATTAAATAAACCTGAGTGCTTATGTATAACCCATGTGCGTGCTCAGTCACATCTAACTCTTTGTGATCCCCTGGACTGCAGACCACCAGGCTCCTCTGTCCATGGAGTTTTCCAGGCAAGAATACTGCAGTGGGTTGCCATCTCCTCCTCCAGGGGATCTTTCTGACCTAGGGAATCGAACCCACATCTCCTGTGTCTCCTGCACCGGCAGGTGGGTTCTTTACCACTAGCACCAACTAGGAAGTCCCTATATATAAAAATAAATGTTTATACTAAGTGAAATACGCCCATCACAAAAAGGACAAACACTATATGATCCCACTTACACGAGAGACCTAGTCGTCAAATTCAGAGACAGAAAGTAGAAGGGTGATTGCCAGGGCTGGGGAGGAGGAAGGGGGAAGTTTTCATTTAATGTAAAGAGTTTCAGTTTTGCAAGATGAAAAGGGCCTGGAGATTGGTTGCACAACAGTGTGAATGTAGTTACTGAACTGTACACTTAAAAATGGAACACGGTACATGTTATGTATATTTTAGCACCATATTTTTAAAAGGCTGCTGTTGGCAATCATGTAATAGAACAGACTCATGGTTGGGGTCAAGCAAACCTAAGTTTGAATCTCATATCTTCCACTCACTAGTTTGGGGACAAGGTTCTGAGTTTTTTTGTTTAGTGCCTTCTGAGTTTTACTGTCAATATTTCTCCATTTCTAGTGGGCATGAATTTGTAAAGAGCTTCAGTTGGGTCGTTCTGGCCCAAGGTCTCTCCCCAGCTTGCAGTTGGGTAGGTGGAGGGCTGGAACACTGGAGGCTGGCTGAAGATCTCCCTCTCTTCTTAGAGTCTCAAGGCTTCTTCATGTGGTCTTTCCACATGGCTGACTTGGGCTTCCTTGCAGCATGGCGGCCTTGGGACAACGGGATGCTTCTGCGGTGGCTCAGGGCTCCAAGCAGGCAGATGTCCCACAGACAAAGGAAGCAGCAGCATCACCTTCTCTGATGCAGCCTCAGAGGCATGCACTCTCACTTCCTTCATACTCTCTTGGTCACAAGCAAATCACACACTTCCCCAAGTTCAAGGGGAGGGGTATTAGACTCCACCGCATGATGGGAAGTGGCAGAGTTCTAGAGTAGGGTTGGCAAATTATGGCCGTTGGACCAAACCAGGCTCACCTTTCCAAGGCGGCCATGTCCATGTGTTTATATCTTGTCTGTGGCTTTGCCACAGAGTCAAAGTTGAGTGTTTGGGACAGATACTATGTGGTCTGCAAAGCCAAAAATATTTACTGTACAGCTCTTCATAGAAAAGTTTCCTGACCCTGTTCTAGAAGACCGTGTTAGATAGACAATATTGTTTTAGCCACCTTTGGAGTATATTGGCTACAGGCAGGTTACCAGCCTCTCTGAAGTTCACCAGGGTCTCCAAACCTGTAAAAAGTAATGGTGTGTATGTGTGTGTGTGTGTGTGTGTGTTCAGTTGTGTTTGACTCTTTGCAACCCCATGGACTGTAGCCCGCCAGGCTCCTCTGTCCATGGGATTTCCCAGGCAAGAATACTGGAGTGGGTTGCCACTTCCTGCTTCAGGGGATCTTTCTGACCCAAAGATTGAACCCGAGTCTCTTGCGTCTCCTGCATTAGCAGGTGGATTCTTTCCCACTACGTTACCTGGAAAGCCCATAAAAAAGGAATGATGATCATATGTAAAATGTACTTAGCACAATTCTATGCCTATAACAGTTCTTCTCTTTCCAGGCTTAATTATGATTTGAGAGTCACTGAAAGGTGTTTACTGCTGGTGTGGGTCTATTAGCTGTCAGAAATTCCCAATTTAGACCTTACTTGGAATTTAGGCAGACTTAACAGACACCCTCTATTTAAACACATATTTATTACTCTGAAGGAAGGATCTGTTTGCAAGAATTCTTTTAAAAATACAATCCTTGCCATCCTCCAGTGCATTATTTTATTGGACTCACTAGATTTTTATCTTCCAAGGAGCAAACACTTAAGGAACTGGGGCAGCCTGGTAAATTTGGAATTGAGTGAGCGGGGGGAACAGCATGGCAGTGGTGGGTCTCCGGTGGCCTCAGGAGAAAAAAACACATGAAATTTGACCTGCTTCACAGTTAAGCTCAGGGCTGCCTCTGCCCCAGACAAAGCAATGAAAAATATTTTCTTGCCCTCCCCTTGCCCGTTGCCTCCCTTTCCAAGTGCCCAGACTTGTTATCTCTCCCCTAAACTCCTCCACTGTCCAAAATCTCCCTCGGATGTTTTCTCTCCTCCCCTGGATATTTCCAAGGCCAGTCCTCCAGCAGATGATCTGCCTGTGACTCTGCTTTCTTCCTTGCTCCACATTCGAACCAGGTCCTTCGAGAGCCTAGTTATTCAAAGCTTCTGAACTTTCTCTAGTAAAGCTTCTGAACTTTCTCTAGTGGAAAACTTCTAGCCAAGAAAGTAGAGACCCCAAACAGGCCCTTACAGGGGTAACATTAGACCGACCAGTCCCAACTCTCTTCTTCATGGACCCAAAAACCACTGAAATTAACAACTGTATGTGTGCATCATTTTAAAAAGTTATATTCTATCTCCTCTCCAAGATATGTTTGACTCCAATCACTCTTAAAAATCTACTTAGCTTCACCCTGAGCTGTGTTGGAAGAATCATTCCTTTTCATTATACCTATTTGTTGCCATGTTATTTTTACATCAAATACTATGAGTGTTTGGGGGGCTGTGGAGAGGAGATGTTTGTGACTAAGTGATTAGAGACCATTCCCTTTGGCCCTATTAATTTTTACAGCATTTTCCCCATCTTACTTTGCTGAGACTTGCAATTTTGTGCAAATTTTATAGAACACCTTCTGGTATCTGCAGAATCCCAACTTCTGGTATCTGCAGAATCCCAACTCAGTTTCAGTCAAAGGCCAGTTGAGTTTATGCTCCTCCAGGAAGAATTATGATTTGGAAACATTAGTCAGCTGGCTGCCAAAAAAGTAACAACTGTTAGTACTGTGACCTGCGCTCTTCCTACTGTAAGCTCAGCCCAGAACCTTTGCAATTACCAAAGGGCTTTTACAAGCTCCGCCTCCTCAGTGTTCACTCTAACAGTCATTTTATAGTTATTGTCCCATTCTACAGATTGTTGTAAAAAGAACATGAAGTAGTGATGTACATTGCCCTAGATCACAGACCTACTCATTGATGGACCTGGAATTCCAAGGACTTTGGCTCCATTCATACTTAAATTCATACTTCATTAATTCACACTTCCTAAGTGTACCAGGCACTGGGCCCTTTCAGCCAACATTGCTTCCGTTACTCCTTTCTGCAGAATGCTTTTGTTCATTTTATATCCAGTATCACTGACAAAGTGCTGCCAACCATTCTCTTCCAACCATTTCAACCTTCCGCTTCCCTGGTGGCTCAGTGGTAAAGAATCCATCTGCACACAATCCAAGAGACACGGATTCAATTCCTGGGTGGGAAAGATCCCCTGGAGAAGAAAATGGCAACCCACTGCAGTATTCTTACCTGGAGAATCCCGTGGACAGAGGAGCCTGGCGGGCTGCAGCCGATGGGGTGGAAAAGAGTTGGACATGACTGAGCCACAAAGCACGAACAACCATTCTCTTAAGCTCAAAACAATTTTTTTGACAACATACTTCCTAATCCCTCTTAGGTTAGCAATAGGAAAGTGGACTAAAATGAGAGCCTTTGAGACATGTTTACTAGAAAAGCTTTGGTTGTTTTGCTTTATTTTTAGCTCAGGTAAACATCTGGGGAGTAACTAAAAATAAAAACGCGTCTGATGTGGTCAGTGTTTGTACTTTTCTGACTAAAATTGTGAATATAAAGGTCACATGAAATCAGAATTTTTTTGTGTATCTTAATAGGAGCAACAGCTGGTGGATGTATTGAATGACAGAGTTTTAGCCTAAGATTCAGTTTGTTTTGTCACCTACCACCTACCTGGCACCAGATTAGACAACTGAGACATCTGGTTGCCAAGGAGATGAGATGCCATCATTGGACCACATCTATGTACAAATATAGCTTCAGAGTTTCGCAGGCCTTCTACACAGGAGCAGGGGTACTGCCGGCTTACTAGCTGCTAAGACAAGACAGATTTCTGTTTTGAAACAGTTGATGTTGTTGTTGTTTAGTCCATAAGTCGTGTCCAACTCCTTGAAATCCGATGGAGTACAGCCTGCCAGGCTCCTCTGTCCATGGGATTTCCTAGACAAGCATACTGGAGAGGGTTGCCATTTCTTATTCCAAGTGATCTTTCCAACCCAGTGATAGAACTCACAGGTCCTGCATTGCCAGCAGATTCTTACCACTGGGCCACCTAGGAAGCCGTATACTATTAATTGAGCACTTACTATGTGTCAGATAAGATTCTTAGCATTTCTCAGATATTACTTCATTTCATCCTCCTAACAACCCTGCAAGGGTTACTATCTTTATTTCACATAGTTAAGACAACAACAACTGACGATTGAACAGATTAAATAGCCTTCCTTAGGCCTGCCTCCCAAACATGTTCTGAGACGTCATGCGCGATTGCTTCTCAGGCATTGAAAGCAAATAAAGTTATTGCTGTCTGTTTGATAGGTTTTTAGTAATTTAAGTGCATCATCTTAGGACTAGTATCCTACCTAATTACTATGGCAAACTAGGGAAATTTAGTTGACTGGCCTTAAGTAGAGCTTGGAGAGGGTCTGTGCTTTTAAATTCTCAAGTACTTGAACTTAAAGTGAGCTGGTCCCATGCACATCTGCCCTCCAATCCTCTCTAGCTGGAAGTCAATCATGTTGACCATGAGCGCAAAGGAAAACATACTTGAAAATGTCTTTGGTTTGTCTGTTTTTGTCTTTTACAAACTGAGTGGTAATATAGAAAGTAGGAAAAAAGTTTTAATCACTGATGGGGATCCATCCTGCAAGACCTCAGAAATTCATTGCAGTGTCTGCATTTTCCAAGGTAGGAGACAACAGAGGCTGGGGCCAGTCATCCATGTGATTTCAAGAGGTGGAAGCTTCAGAGGGTAGAAATGGGGCATAAGTGTGTGTGTGTGTCTCAATTGTGTCTGACTCTTTGCGACCCCATGGACTGTAGCCCACAAGTCTCCTCTGTCCATGGAATTCTCCAGGCAAGAATATTGGAGTGGATTGCCTTTTCCTTCTCCAGGGGATCTTCCTGACCCAAGGATCAAACCTGAGTCTTTTGTGTCTCCTTCACTGGTCATTGGCAGGTGGGTTCTCTACCACAGCACCACCTGGGAAGCCCACTTGGGAATGGGGCGCCATGGGGCAAAGCTGATAAAAATGGACCAGGCAAGCCACAAGCCCCCACCAGAGGGGAGGGCTCGAGCTTAGAGAAGATGCAAGACTTTCACAGGACATTTTATCTTCTCTCCACATCTCCTCCTCTCAGTGGATGCTTCCAGGGCTGGGAGGGCAGAGCATGGGGCTGCTCAAAGCTGAGTGGTAAAGGAAGGCCTCTCTAAAGAGAGGATTTATGAGCTGAGACCAGAGGGACGAGAAGAAAGTTTAACAGTGAGCACTAGGGCCAGCCGTCTGGAAGTGTGCTCTCTCGCACATGGGACGTCCACGCAGGACTCTTTACCCTGGAGAAACCCCAACGTCTGAAAAGGATAGGATCTCCCTGCTCCAGTAAAACCTCCTCAGGGAAGTTTCAAGATGGTTTTTGCAACACTGGAATTTTGATGTATCAAATAACATAGAAGGAAAGAAGAGCGAGCCTCCTTCCTGTGTTTGTGGGGCTTCCCTGGTGGCTTAGAAGGTATAACATCTGCCTGCAGTGGAGGAGACCCAGGTTTGATTCCTGGGTTGGGACAATCCCCTGGAGGAAGAAATGGCTACCCACTCCAGTATTCTTGCCTGGAAAATCCCATGGATGGAGGATCATGGTGGGCTACAGTCCACTGGGTTGAAAGAGAGTCAGACACAACTGAGCAACTATCACTTTTCCTGTGTCTGAGATGTTGCTGCTGCTGCTGCTAAGTCACTTCAGTTGTGTCCGATTCCGCGTGACCCCATAGACATCAGCCCACTAGGCTCTCCTGCCCCTGGGATTCTCCAGGCAAGAAAACTGGAGTGGGTTGCCATTTCCTTCTCCAATGCATGAAAGCGAGAAAGTGAAAGTGAAGTCGCTCAGTCTTGTCCGACTCTTAGCGACCCCATGGACTGCAGCCCACCAGGCTCCTCCAGATGTTAGTACCACACCAAATCCTCTTTCATGATATCAACTATATCACTGGGATTCCCCTGGTGGTCCAGTGGGTTAGACTCCATGTTCTTTAATGCAGGGGTGCTGGGTTCAAACCCTGGTCAAGGCACTAGATTATGCATGCTGCAACTAAGACTTGGTGCCCCCAAATAAATGGAGAAAAAAAAAACACTACATCATCTGTCTCATGACACTGCGAGGTCATCGATGCCATCACCCTAACTCAATGGATAAGGAAACAGGGTGAGAGCTGAGTCATCTGAAGTCCTTCATCTAGTAACTGGCATGTCAGGATTGGACCAGCTCTGGTCATCTTTAAGCACTAGAGGAAGCTGGGCCACCACAGCTGAGCACATCTCTGAAATATGACCTAGTTTGGTGATCTCTTGTGTCGTCACATTTGCCAAACAAAATCATTTAAGCCAGCATGCGAGTGGAGCAGGAAACAAAGACCTACTTTATCAGTAATTTCTCTCTGCTCTCATTCCAAAGCATCAGCACAGGACTGGAACAAGCAGAGCGTGATGAGTTCTACAGGAAAGATAGGTAGGAGGTGGTCAGGGAACACAAAGAAAGTGAGTCCTGAAGCATGAACAGTTTCCCAAGCCAGGAAGGATGCTTAGCATCTGTAAAGTCACTGCCTAAGTGCCAGGCAAACAGATGAATTAGTAAATCAATAAAAATTTTAAAAGTAAAATTAGAGTGACTCAGATGTTAAAGGCATTCATTTTCTCCAATCACAGCAAGTCTAGAGGTAGGGCAGCCAATGAATATACAAAACCAGCTTCTTGCCATCTTCTGTCTTCTGGAGCAGAGACTCCTTGTGGTCCCCAGATGGCAGCCACAGTTCAAGGTGTCTCTCACTGCTGACAATGTCCAGCGGAAGAAAAGGGATGTCACTGACTTGTGTCACTGTTAAAAAAAAAAAAAGGAGGTTAACTTTCAACAAGGCACTTGCAAGAGAATTCTCTTCTCATCCTTCATCTTGCAGAACAGTGAAGATTGAGCCTTCACATCTAGGGAGGGGTCTACCTCCCTGAAAAGTCATGCATGCCCAGTTAGCAAGGAGGGTGGTTAAAAGAAAGCAAACAACACCTGCCACAGGTATAAAGGCATGAAAAAAGATGGAATTCTGAATGTTGGGGTGGCCAAAAAGTTGTTAGTTGTGAAAATGTCGGGAGAGGCTAAAAATATACACTGCGTGCATACATGCGTCAGTCAAGTCTGACTCTGCAACCCATGGGCTGTAGCCTGCCAGGCTCCTCTGTCAATGGAAACCTTCCATGCCCTCCTCCAGGGTATCTTACCCACCCAGGGATCAAAGCCAGGTCTCCTTTGTCTCCTGCACTGGCAGGCGGGTTCTTTACAACAATCGCCAGCTGGAAAGCCTGATATACACTGCAGCCAGGTGGAAGAGGAATTATATGCCAGTGTTTGGCTGTCTCACAGGTACATGTTCCTTACTTTTAAAATATGAGTAAAATAATAATGTTAAGAGGTTTTCATTATTTTTTTAATGTGGCAATTGTATAAAATTTCCTTCAAAAAACAAATGGTTTAAAAAAAGACAAAACAGACAAAACCATATATAGTAAAACTATTTAATCAGGCCTCAGCAGTGAAGAAATATTAGCGTACCTAATTTTCATTCTGACATTTGTACTTTTTTGTAATTATAGTAGTAATGCCTGTTCACTGTTGTTGTTGTTTTTTTAAATTGGAAAATTCCAAGAAGCCCAAAGAATAAGAATCATCCACAGACCACCACTTGGTTATCAGGACTCGGTGCTGAATGTGTTTATCTAGAGTTGCAGTCGAAAGTGACTTCAAATTTTCTGTCAAATGAAGGCAAGCTACTGCTAGTCCGTTTAGAGGGGAAAAGCAACAAATACATATACAGGCTGAGTTACAGAGTGAAACATGGCACATAACATGGGCGAGGGGAAGAATTATCACTGTTTGTTTTTTTTTTTTCCCTAAAGGGGTGTATTTCTGGTTTGTTGACTTTCTGCAGGTCTAACCCCCAGCTCTGTAACTGAGCAAAGAACACAAGTATATCTTTGAGAGCCAGGTCTGCGGGGTAGTTCTAGTTGGGAGGAATGGGGAACCGGGCGCAGGAACTGAGGCCGAGTCTCAACCTGGTGAGTTACAGCTTTGGTTTACAGCTTTGGTCCTCAGAGTTACATCAGGTCAGGGCACGGGGACTTCAGCTCTAGAAAAGCCACTAGAATGCTCACATTGGCACGTTCAGAAAGGCTCTGTCTGTCTGTCCTCTTCGAAGCAGCCCCTACAAGGGGTCTAGATGAAGAAGAGTTTAATTTTACACTTTCACTTTTTTAATATATATTTGGCTACACTGGGTCTCAGTTGTGGCATGTGGCATCTACTTCTCTGACCAAGGGTCAAACCCAGGCCCCCTGCATTGGGAATACAGTCTTAGCCACTGGGTCACCAGGGAAGCCCCTGCACTTTCAGTTCTTAAAAGGAAATCGGATCGTCTCTGTATCTAACAGCAAACACAAGCAAAGCTGCTTTTAGAAATGCTGGAACCTGCCTGGGCAGGAATCTGTTATGCTGTTGGCTTTTGTTTTTTTTAAGCCCTCTTTTTCTTTATTTTTATGATTCTTTTTCAGGCACACATGTTAGGGGCGCTACTGGTTTCTGGGTAAATGGTTTGCTTGCTGCATGCTGTTAAAAATCTACTGAAAGACAAACAGTACCCTTCCAGCAGAGAGCTGTATGACTTTGGGAAAGTTACTTAACCTCTCTGGTCCTCAGAAAGTTCAAGGGAAGAGTTCTTACAGATCACGGAGCGCTGCTCCTCACGGTCTGGGACTCAAAGAGGGTGAGTGACCAGCCAAAAGGCCAACAGCTTCCCCCGTGTTTTATTAACATTTTGATTTTTAAAAGGAGTCCAGTGAATTTAGAAATTAATTAGCTTGTGTTTCAAGAGCAAATGAATAAGAGACTTCAGTGTCAAAGAATGAAAACTAAGGCCTTGAGAAATAGATATTATACTTTATAATAGCTATCCAAATGGGTTTGTAGGAAAAAAATGTGAACTAAGATGTGACACATTCTATGCACAATATTTACTCCCCTCCAAATATTTACGGGATACCCCCTTGGCACCTAAAGTCCAGTAAAGAACTGAAGATAATCATGGTGTAGTAAGTGCTCTGTCAGATAAAAAGTGAGGTGTTCTTATGAGAACTAAGAGAAGGCATTTAGGAGGACTTCCGGAAGCCTTCCTGGAAGAGGTGACACCCCAGCTGGTACATGAAGGAGAAAGAGAGCAAGTTCCTGCAGGGAAATTCCATTTGCAGAGGCCAGGGAGCTCGAGGGCTCGAACATCTAAAGGTAAAAGCTGTCAAGGGGATGTGGAGTTCTGAGACCTTAAAGATGAGAAACTAAGTAATTCGGAATCTCCCAAGCCCTGGACGCCGCTCTTTATCCCGAGGGCAGAACTGTCAGCTGGATCCGTTCAGAATCTCCCGCTGCTGCTCAGAGCATGTACAGTAGTTTGGAGGCGAGGACCAGACAGACTCAGTGAGACTGATTAGAAAAAAATATTTTCTCAAGCTCTTTGGACAAACAAGATACATTTTACATGCTAACCCGGGATGTACCCAGACCTGGGGGCACACATGGAAACAAGTGTCACAAAACCGAACTGACTGCCGTTGTTTGATGCACTCTTAAGTTTTCTAATCCACTCCATTTTTTTTTTCCTTTTTTTAATGGTGAAACTGCAGGACCCACCTCAATTGCCTCATGACCCATTAATAAGTCACACCTGGTAGTCTGAGGCAGCTCGAGGTAGGAATTTTGGCTGTCATCCTCCAGAGAGGAGATAACAGGATCCAGGAAAGCAGAAAGGAGGATTCTAGGAGGTGGAAAGATTCCAGAAGGATTTAAGAGAGGGGAGGACCCAAAGGAATTAAGAGGCTGTGGCTTGAACTCGGTATGAAAACGTGTCTGGCTAAGATGGAGGATGTTAGCTTGAAGAATCTACCTGGAGGATAAAGGGTGTTTGGAAAAAAAAAAGCCCATTTTGTTTGGTTAGTACAAGTTTAGCCCTTCATTTAAGGTCTACCTAAAGAAAATCATTTGAGTTCTATCTGAAGAAAAAACATCTAAAGATTAAATTATGTAACTCCAGAAAATGGTCAAGTTTTACTAAAAGAGGGAGCAAAATGGTGGCACTGAAAAGGAAGAAATCATTCCTGGGGGAGCTCTGCAGCGAGCCTCAAAATCCTACTTAGAAAGAACAGGCAAGCTCACATCCCCAGGAAATAACCCAGATCAAAGTCTCACCTGGTTCTTTGCTGTGGCTGCCACCAGCTTTTCTAAGACTGAGAACAGGGTAAGTATAGCCTCTGACTTCTCATGTAGCAAACCGTTGGCAGGAGCCAACTGCTTTACAAAGTTGGCACCACTTTTAGAACCCCCCGATCGCTAACTCAAGAAGGGAGCAGGCGTTGTTTATGCACTTCTTGTAAAAAATGAAAATCCATTAACTTTATTCTTCACGCACGCTCTCCTACAGCATCAGGTCAAAGGGTTTTTTTTTTTCCTTCCTCTTTTCAGGGCTTTCCAGAGTCCCAATCTGGCTCCTTCTAAATCTTTTCTTTTACAAAACAATAGGGAGGGGTGGTAGCCTGTGGCTAGTTGAAGATTTTGAACAATAGGTGTTTCTGAGCCGGGTTTATTGGAACGGTCCTGTCGGTGTCCTGGGGGGACTGTAAAGGAGATGTCGACAGGAGCTCTTTTGTGTGGACAGCACTCGGCCTGAAAGAGAGGAATTTCCTTTCTGCGCTAGTATTTAAAGTAGATTTGTTGCTGCCTTCCCTGGAACTTTTTATCCGACTGCCGGAGCTAACTAACAGCGCTGGATGAGTCACCCAGTGTGGCTGAGACTTCCTCCCCTCCCTGGCAGGGCTCTGTCTCTCAGGCATTTACATTTAGAAAGGACGGCTCCTAAGAAGATTGCTCGGATTTTCATCAGCTTGAGCCTCTTTTTCAGGTCGTCACGGGGACCTGAGCCGAGCCACCCTGACCCCCCAGGAGCCGGCAGCCAGGCCGGGCTGTTTTTCTTAATTCCCTGGAAGACTTTTGGCTGTTTTGTTCCCTTTCTTTTTTAAAATCCAGGGAGGGTGAGACAAACATCTCCTCCGATTTAGGCCTTTCCCTTCCCCCTTTTTTTGTAAATAACAGGCAATTTCAGTTTACTGTAATTACTTCGGGCTGAGGTTGGACTAACCCCACCCTTAGAAGATAAGGTAACCGTTTTATTACCTCGCAGCCAGGTGCCTGAGGGTGACAAGGCTGCCTTTTATCTGGAGACGTGACAAGGTTATCAGCAACTGAAAGGGGCTGAACCTTTGAGCGGTGGCCATTAAGATGCTTTCCCTTCACTGGGATCAATTTCCTAACTCATTATTGGTAGTTAATTTTGATCCAAAGACCAGCGCTGGTGGTTTCCTCCAGTGTTTCCGCATTCCTGCACTTCAGCCATGTTCAGATGAATGGTATAAATTGCAACTGCCAGCCAATCCCATAACATGAGCTTGACATTCTAACCACAGCCCCAACATACAACCCACGGAATAGTTTAAAATTCTCATCTAGTAGTTTTGCAGTGGGCATAGTTGCTTTTTTCAAAGAATTGATTAAAAAAAAAAAAAATCCTTTCCCTATGACAGTAGAAATCCATAAGAATCAAAATGAATCACCTTTACTAGCCAAGGTTACACCAGGAGGCAGTTCAGGGCTTCTTTTATTTACTTTTTTAAAATTTAAAAAAAAACCAACAAACTTTATTTCGTATTGGAGGTTGGCCGATTAACAGTTGTGATAGATTCAGGTGAACAGTAAAGGAACTGCTATACGTGTGCATGTACCCTTGGTTTTTTTTTTTAAAAATTAGTACTTGATTCGGGGAAGGCAATGGCACCCCACCCCAGTACTTTTGCCTGAAGAATCCCATGGACGGAGGAGCCTGGTGGGCTCCAGTCCGTGGGGTCGCTAGGAGTCGGACACGACTGAGCGACTTCACTTTGACTTTTCACTTTCATACATTGGAGAAGGAAATGGCAACCCACTCCAGTGTTCTTGCCTGGAGAATCCCAGGGACAGGGGAGCCTGGTGAGCTTCCGTCTATGGGGTCGCACAGAGTCGGACACGACTGAAGCGACTTAGCAGCAGCAGCAGCAGTACTTGATTATTTCTGTTTGCAGTTCACTGACACACATTGGTTTATTCTTAAATCAAGCTTGTTTTACATGGATTCTCTGGGTTATCTCTTGGATTGGAAATGTGGGATAAAAACTTGTTTTGTAAACGATTTTCCAACCGAGTCCTGGGTAGAGCTTTAGTGAATGAGGAATGCTCTTGCAGATAAACGTCTAGGTAAGTGTCCTGAGCTGAGCTCTGCTATGCTTAGTCATTCAGTTCTGTCGACTCCCGAGTTGCATCAAGTGAGTGCTGCACCCAGCCTGGACTTAGCTCAGAACCACTCTCCTGTCAGGACACATTAGGGTGGGCCAAGGTGAAGAATGTAACTTTTATCTCTTTTCCCCTGAAGTCAGATCGCAGCTGAGGGTAGGAGGTGAGAATGAGGAAGAGAATGATGGAAGGAATGACTCAAAACACATACAGAACACACATAATCTTGCAGATATGGAGTGTTTATCTCCAAGGACACATCAGACTACTGCATTCTGTAATTTATGAAGATAACATTCCACACTGTAGAAAAGATGCCAGTTAAAAGCCGCAATTAGTAGTACCCCCTTCCCAGGTGGTGCTAGTGGTAAAGAACCCACCTGCCAATGCAGGAGGCAAAAGATGGGGGTTCAATTCCTGGGTCAGGAAGATCCCCTGAAGAAGGGAATGGTAACCCACTGCAGTATTCTTGCCTGGAGAATCTCACGGACAGAGAAGCCCCGCAGGTACAGTCCATGGGGTCATAAAAGTGGGACACAACTGAAGCGACTTAGCATCTATCACCATTATTAAAACAAAACAAAACAAAAAGATGTTTCTAAGGACAGCATGTGAAAACATACACAGTGACAAACCAACAAACATCCAAAACTCCACACGGTCAAGGAAAGAGAGACGTTGTTAGAAGTATTATTGAATTTGATCTTTGATTCTTCTTTTCCTTTAAGATATAGAAACCTTGCCCACCCACCAGGGTAAGGCCACCTCCGCCCAGTCACTATCCATCCACCACCCTCCTCCTGGGCCAGACTGGGACAGAGTTCTATCCAGGGCCAGACAAGCCTGGGAGAAGGAGGCTCTGATGCCCAAGGCACCTGAAATCGTGGCCACCATCCTTCAGTGACTCTGCAACCCCATGGGCTATAGCCCGCCAGGCTTCTCTGTTAATGGAACTCTCCATTTCCTTCTCCAGGGGATCTTTCTGACCCAGGGATCAAACCTGAGTCTCCTGTGTCTCTTGCACTGACAGGTGGATTCTTTACTACTGAGCCACTATAAGCCTCCAGAAGTTCTGAAAACCAGAGACCAGAACCTGACCTGGCAGCTACTTGCAGCGTGACTATTTCACCTCTTCCAGCAGACAGACGCCTTAGCGTCCGCATGCTCCCGGGGTGTGTCACGCTTATCAGTTTCTACAATCCAAGAAGTTACAAGTCTCAAGCAAGTCCCAAGAGATTCGGAAAAGGGCTTTGGGTCACTGTTCTCATGAGGGTTCAGTGGAGACGCTTAAGGCCCCAAGTACAAGACAGCTCTTTAACAGAAGAGAAAGGAGGCTTAGATGGGAAGAACCCAGGTTCCAATCAGACGCCAAGGCGGAGAACATGTGTATCCCCACCACGTTTCCCCTTTAGCAACCCTGAGTTTGTTTTCAGTATCTGTAAGCCTGTTTCTGTTTTGTAAACAAGTTCATTTGTGTCATTTTTTAAAAACTAGATGCCACAGGGATCTAGTGGCCGTTCAGTGGTTAAGACTCTGCACTTGCAATGCAGACGGGCCCAGGTTCCATCCCTGGTCAGGGAAGTGAGATCCCACAAGCTGCATGGCATGGCCAGAAAAAGAAAAAGAAATTAGATTCCACATACAAGCTGTATATCACGTGACACTGTCTTTCCCTGACTCACTTCACTTAGTATGAGAATATCTAGGTCCATCCATGTTGCTGCAAATGGCATTATTTTGTTCTTTTTCACAACTAATACTCCATTGTATATATATATGTGTGTGTGTGTGT
Organism: Tragelaphus eurycerus; assembly: GCA_935064755.1. Classification (NCBI taxonomy): domain Eukaryota; kingdom Metazoa; phylum Chordata; class Mammalia; order Artiodactyla; family Bovidae; genus Tragelaphus; species Tragelaphus eurycerus. The sequence continues at coordinate 26,273,203 of CAKXYN010000023.1, forward strand.
GTGTGTATACACACACACACCACATCTTCTTATCTATTCCTTTTGTCAGTGGCATTTAGGTTGCTTCTGTATTTTGGCTGTTTTAAAAAGTGCTGCAAGGAATAATGGGGTGTGTGTATTTTTATTTTTTAATGGCTTTCCCCAGATATTTGGCCAGGAGTGAGATTGCAGGATCAAATGGCAGTTCTGTTTTTTACTTTTTTAAGGAACTTCCATACTGTTCTTCATAGTGGCTGTACCAATTTGCATTCCCACCAACAGTGTGGGAGGGTTCCTTGGATATTATTCAATGGTGGCAATGACCAAAACCCCACTGAAGAGTGGAAATGGAAATGCAGTCTGTAAGTGGCCCTTTACGCCCCCACTGTAAAGGCTGATGGTGTTTGCTGTGTGGTGTGGACAGAGAGAGACAGGGTTGGGGGGGAGGCTGGGGCCCGGCCAAATTCTCTGGACCTGTGTTCTCATCTGTCAGTGACACGGCTGGATAATGAGGTGTCATTTGAAGGCTGATCCTGTCATCTGGGAGTCAGTAAGGGGCCGCTGACATTCTGGGGCCCAGTGTGCTGGTGATGGTATTCCACAATTTAACCCACAGTCTTTCCTGGTTTTCCTTTGAGGAGGGGGGTTCCAGGGAGGAAGGAGGAAAGGAGCCGGATGAATAATTAGCTGCCTCACTGCACAGACCAGGCCCTCACATGCCCTGCTCTGCAGACACAAGTAATCATTCCTCCTCATCGTGCTCCAGCCCGCAAGAAGGCGAGCTGGAGGCAGTTTCTTGCTCCTTTGCTTCATCATACATCCTGTCTGTCTCCCCAGGTTTGTCTGGAGCAAAAGCTTCTCCTCCAGGCTGAGCCCTTCCACCAGATGCTGTGTCCACAGGGCAGAAGCATCACGAGTTCCGCCTTCTCTCCGGAGTCCAGAGAGTTGGCCAGTGAGCAGAGGTTCCTGATCGATTCAGCCACAAGTTTCACTCAGCCTGGCAGACACTCCTGACCTTGCTTGGTTTGGACACAGGTCACTCACTCTGCATGGCCAGCTCACTGTTTCGAGGGAGACCATCGGGCATGTGTGCCCGAGACCCTACCCCGACTTGCCCATCAGTCGCTCTCTCCAGTGGGGGTTGGCATCCCTGAAGTCTGCTGTATGGCCCTCCCCACGGCAGGGAGTCCTGCTGGGCTGTTTGTATGGTGGTGTCTCTTGCTTTTCAGGTCCCATGGTACATGTGACACTAGTTCTCATGAAATGAGACCAGGAATAATGAGGAGCCAAAGAATAAACTGTGGTGTTGGAGAAGACTCTTGAGTCCCTTGGACTGCAAGAATATCAAACCAGTCAATCCTAAAGGAAATCAACCCTGGATATTCATTGATGCTGAAGCTCCAATACTTTGGCCACCTGATGTGAAGAGCTGACTCATTGGGAAAGACTGAGGGCAGGAGGAAAAGGGGATGACAGAGGATGAGATGGTTGGATGGTATCATGGACTCGATGGACATGAGTTTGAGCAGATTCCGGGAGATAGTGAAGGACAGGGAAGGCTGGCGTGCTGCAGTCCATGGGGTCACAGAGTCAGACAGGACTTAGGGACTGGACGACAACCAAGAGTAAAAGGAGTGGAAGGAGCTGAGGAGGAAAGGCAGCTGCTTGGGACAAGGGCAGTGAACATGTGGCACCTCCCACAGCCAACTACTTGTGCCCCTGGGTAAAGCCCAGCAGAGAGGGTAGGGGAAGTTCAGAAGATAATCCACAGGACTCATTGCTTCCAGCTGATAGAGGTGGGCCATTCACAGTGTAACTCCATGTCAAAAGTCAGCCAGTCACAGCTGGACTTGGCCAGCACTCAACAAGGCCAAAGAGAAACGGGTATCAGTGACAGGAGGTTGTGTCACAACATCCAAGGTCACAGACTGGCTTTGCTGAGTATTCATTTTTCTTTCTATCCTGGTGACCTTGCTTTCCTGATTATTAGTCCCTTTTTCTTCTTCTCCAGGAAGTCCCTTCTCATCCCTGTTCCTTCCTTCAGGTAACAAGTATTTACCACCATTCTACTATGTCCCATGCATGATCCAAGTACTGCAGTCATCATGAACACAACGGACAACAATGCCTGACCTTGTGATCCTTACATCCTTAACTAATTACTCTGTATCAGTCTGGGAGGGGAAACAATTCAGCTAACAGAGAATACAGGCAAGTGTTGCTGAGAAGTGATATCTAACAAGAAAGGAAAGCTGAGTGATGAGCTCAATAGAAAAATGCCCTCCACTCCTGACACCATCCTCACCCCAGGCTTCCCAGGCTTCTTGTCTTCCAAGACTCGGTCTGCTGGAGCCTGAGGAAATGGGGGACCAGCTGCCCAAACAGGAAACTTTATTTCATTCTGTAACCCTGACCTTGAGCCCCAAACCTTCCCCTCCTGTCAGCAGTCCATTCAACCCAGGAAGACTTGCTGACCTGGCAGGTACAAATTTTGAAAATTACACAAAATGTTACAGACATTAAAATAGAAAAAAAAAAAAAAATCCCTAGGCCCTAGAGGAAGTGGTATATCTGATTCAGTGGTTAGAAATCGCTTCATAAAGTCATGGAACAAATGGAAGTTTAACCCTAACAGATGACACTGCTGGGGCAGTCACTCATGTGCGTGGATGACTCAGTAGCACCTGTTGGAGGGGCTGGGAAAATGAGCCGTGAAATCCTGAAGGCATTCCCTGCTAGAAGCAACGGCCCCACCTGGCAAATTAGCAAACCGGGCGTTCTCAACATCCTGCCTGGAACCTTTGTGCCGAGTTCTATGAAGGTGCTGACTCACCAGAGTTACCGGTCAAATGATTCTTACTCAGAGCCCTCTGTTTTTAACCTTTGATATTAAATGATCAAGGCAACCGCTAGCCAAATGTCCATCTACTTTCAAGATGTTCCTTTGAAATGATTGATTTTGGGCAACAACTGGTTTTACAAAGGGCAACCCTCAATTTCTCTAGTGTTTAACAGGTTGCCAAGCTTCATTAAAAGTCCACATTAGAGGCTTTGGACCTCAGTCCCTGGACCTGGGCCTTCTAAAATGACTTTCCTCCAAACCTCATTTAACTTCCTTTAATTTACTTAATTAATGGAATTTTCTGAAGGGAACAGTTACTTTGATCTGAACCTCTTTCTTAGTTTCCGGTTAACATTTCCAGAGCAAGACAAGAGTGGGGTGAGGGGCGGGAGCTCCCAGCAGCTCACAACTGCAGTTCTCCTCCAAATCAGAGACCTTGGAGGAGCCTGAGAGGAAGGAGGCTGGTCGAAAATACTGCCCTTGGCATTTTTGTGGGTGTTTGCCCCACACACAGATAAAAGGGGTGGGGGTGGGGGGATGACGGTGTGCTGCAGAGCAAGTTCTCTGGAAGCTGGGCCTGCAGCTTGGAAATCTTCTGTCATCCTTGCAAATCAACCAACCGGAAACCAGCGATGGGAATTAGAAATGCTTCTACCCTGAAAGGCTCCTGCAAACTCACGACAAATTCAGACACAAATGGAAAATCCAAGTCCCCCCCAGCAGGAATCCTCAGTTTCCCAGCTATTCATCCTCACAGCCATCCACCTAACCAAAAGGCCACAGCAGTTTTTGCTTTGCACCTTGCCAAGGAAGCAAACACTGCGGCCCTAGGTGCTGGTTAGAGGGAAAAAAACCCAGCAACCTCAACCCACAGATCTTACCTTTCAGTAAGGGGAAAAAATTTTTGTTGAGGTGATAAGTTAAAAAGCAAGACATTCTGAGTGGTGACTTCCACTCTGCGTTTTTTGAGAAGACCAACGCAGCCCCTGTTGTTGTTTAGCCTAGTCTTTTGGGGACCCCATGGACTGCGTGCAGCTCCCTGCCTGGGATTTTCCAGGCAGGAATACTGGAATGGGTTTGCCATATCTTTCGCCAGGGGATCTTCCCAATCCAGGGATCGAGCCCGCGTCTCCTGCATTGGCAGGCGGATCCTTTTACCACTGAGCCACCAGGGAAACCAGTCCCCTGTCCCAGCGTGGCTTACCTGGGAGCCCAGTCTCGGAGTTCAAGGTACATCAACGATCCGAGCTTTGGTCACCAGGGGGCGCGCGCGAGCGGAGCTGCCCGGAGCGATACTTCTGTTTTCTCAGACTTTGAGTTGAGAGGCGGGGGAAGGGCAAGGGGCGGAGGGAAGGGTGGGGGTGGAGAGGGAGATGCAGCTGGCTTTCAAAAAAGAATCCCTTTGTTCTCTGTAGTCTTGCCGCTTGCCAGTTTAGAAGGCCAAGGTTGCCACGTTACCTGTTGCCAGGGTCCTGCGAGTGCTTGGAGAAAATGTGGGCGACAGAGGTAGCGCACACAGTCCTCGGGCTCGGTGGCTCTGCAGCCCTTTGCCCAGGCTGGGCGCTGACATTTGGAAAGCAGCTGCTGCGATCGCCGAGCGGTTTGGTTGTAGTTGTAACAGAGGAGTGGCTGCGTCTTACATCATTTCCAGGCATGAAGTGCCTGGGGCTTTTTTTTCTAATGACTAATTTTCGGATCCCTGCCTCCTTGGAGTTTGGGACAGTACATGTACTGTGCACGACAGCCTCACCTCAGGAAGCCCAAGGTTTGTAGCAACTTGTTAAAACAACTTGGGTGCCTCTTAAAAAAAAAAAAAAAAAGCTGTGACTCTGAAACAAACCTTTTCATTCTTCCTTCTGAAAACAATGTTGCGTTTGATTAGCCGCGGAGGCTCGCTGGAAGTCGGCTTTCCCCGGTGGAGCCCGGCTGCTATCGGTTGAATAGATCTCGAAGCCAGACAAGCCGGGGCTTGGGGCATTTGTCTGGCATTAGGAAGTGTCTGGAACACTGGTAACTACCAACTGGCCAGTCCTATGACTACAAGAGTTATGACACCGCCCCTCCCTCTGTCCACATCCCTCTCCGCCCCTCCTCCACCGCACACAAGCCTGCTTCTCTCTACTTAACAAGGAGGAAAAGTTTAACTCCTTTCTGTGGTTTACGTGGAGGGTGGCTCTGGTGGAAATCGGTCTCCTGGCCACAGCCCTTGAGCCAAAACTAACCAGGAAAGAGGCCAGCAGAAGCCCTGCCCCCCACCGCCCCCCAGGAGCCCTGCGCCCAGTCCCGTCCCCCGCAGCCCTCTGATCACCGCCTCCTCACCGTGGGGCCGGGAGGTCGCAGACCGCTGACCACCACACTCTGGGTGGCCTGGAAACGTTAAGCTGTAAATATTTTGAAACAAGGGAGCGATTTTTCCATGTATATTTTGGTTTTGTGCAGTTTCTTCTTTTGCAGCGTTTTAAGGTCGCAGCTGGGCACCCCTTGCTGACCACTCCAAATGTAGTCATCCTCCAGACCTTAGACCCAGACAACTGAGTTAGAAGCAGTTTCCTGGAGGTCCTCTTGGAGAGCATTGTCCTCTACTGGACACGCTGTTTCAGGGAAGGTTTACTAGGCGGATGAACACAGGTGGTTTGACTGAACGAAAAGAGATGGGATTTGAGGCCTTGTCGGACACGATTGAGCGACTTCACTTTCACTTTTTACTTTCCTGCATTGGAGAAGGAAATGGCAACCCACTCCAGTGTTCTTGCCTGGAGAATCCCAGGGACAGGGGAGCCTGGTGGGCTGCCGTCCATGGGGTCACACAGACTCGGACACGACTGAAGCGACTTAGCAGCAGCAGCAGCAGCAGAGCATTTGGGAGTGGCATGATTCAGCGAAGTGAGTTACCTGCCCTGAGCCTCAGTCTTACTCTCAAACAAATGGGTTCAGTGAGATCCATATTCCTTGGTCATGAGACCATGTCTATTGAATTCTTTTTTAATGGCAATGAAGAAATACCATTTAGGTCCCTTTATATATTTTTTCATATTTATTTGGCTGCTCCGGTTCTTTGTTGCTGCAGGAGGCATCTTTGCCCTTCCTTGTCTCATGGGATCTTTGGTTGTGGCATGTGAATGCTTAGTTTCGACATGTAGGATCTAGTTCCCTGACGAAGAATCAAACCCCGGGCCCCCTGCATTGGGAGCACAAAGTCTTAACCACTGGACCACCAGGGGAAAAGTGTGAAAGTCAGCTCTTCACATCAGTGGCCAAAGTACTGGAGTTTCAGCTTCAGCATCAGTCTTTCCAATGAATATTCAGGACTGATTTCCTTTAGGATTGACTGGTTTGATCTCTTTGCAGTCCAAGGGACTCTCGAGTCTTTTCCCACACAACAGTTCAAAAGCATCAACTCTTCCGCACTCAGCTTTCTTTATAGTCCAACTCTCACATCCATACATGACTACTGGAAAACCAGAGCTTTGACTAGATACACCTTTGTTGGCAAAGTAATATCTCTGCTTTTTAATATGCTATCTAGGTTGGTCATAACGTTTCTTCCAAGGAGCAAGTGTCTTTTAATTTCATGGCTGCAGTCACCATCTGCAGTGATTTTGGGGCCCCCCAAAATAAAGTCAGCCACTGTTTCCATTGTTTCCCCCACCTATTTGCCATGAAGTGATGGGACCAGATGCCAAGATCTTAGTTTTCTGAGTGTTGAGCTTTAAGCCAACTTTTTCACTCTCCTCTTTCACTTTCATCAAGAGGCTCTTTAGTTCTTCTTCACTTTCTGCCCTAAGTGTAGTGTCATCTGTATATCTGAGGTTATTGATATTTCTCCCAGCAATCTTGATTCTAGCTTGTACTTCATCCAGCTTGGCATGTCTCATGATGTACTCTGCACATAAGTTAAATAAGCAGGATGACAATATACAGCCTTGATGTACTTCTTTTTCCCAATTTGGAACCAGTCTGTTGTTCCATGTCCAGTTCTAACTGTCTGTTCTTGACCTGCAAACAGATTTCTCAGGAGGCAGGTCAGGTGGTCAGCCTCCAGAATCATTGACATGATTCCTGTCGACATGAAAGAGGAGATGATAATGGTCACTAGGTGGCGCCAAGTTGCATTTGGCCCTATAGGGAGTGTAGCCAACCCCATCATCAGTCTAGGAACAATGTGACACTCCCCACCCCCCAAATCACAGGTATCACATTGGGGCAGGATTTTTACGTAAATCAAAGCAAATAACATGATACTGTGTTTGGCTGCATTATCCTGTTTTGATTATTCATGCTGAAAGGAAACTGGGGATAGCTGACAAGCAATCAAAAGATTATTCAGAATATCAGACATCTGATGTTGGAAGGCAGCATTTCATTTTGTTGGTGTATCAGTGGGCAGAATGTGTGGAGAACTGATTTTGACAAAATAATGAATTCACACTGTAGAAGTCCCAAGATGATCTAGTTTCTTAGATCAGATGGTGACTCGGGCAGTAAAGAATCCACCTGCAATGCAGGAGACACTGGTTTGATCCTCGGGTCTGAAAGATCCCCTGGAGAAGGAAATGGCAACCCACCCCAGTATTCTTGCCTGGAGAATCCCATGGACAGAGGAACCTGGCAAGTTAATAGTCCATGGAGTCACAAAGAGTCAGACACGTCTGAGTGACGAACACACACTAATGTGTGTCAGTGTGTTTTAGTGACTAACACACACCAATGATGGTCACTCCTGTCCCACCCTCTCTGGTCTGCAGATGAGTAAGTGACACTGAGTGTTGTCCCCTCCAAGCTTCCTGGGAATTGGAAGGTAGCTCCCTTGTGGTTACAGTGCAGGAAACTCAGTCGAGTGAGGGGAGCCATCAACCATGCACCTGTCTGCATCCCTTGGCTTCCCTGTGCTCGTGGGGAACCTGAGCCCAGCCTAGTCCTGCTCCAGCTCTGCCTCCACTGGCCACCGTGAGCCTCTGCTGGCCCTGTTATCTCTCAGGTACCTTAGCTAAAAACTGTGGAGGATGGAGTAGAGACTGCTGAGCTGTGTTCAAATGTAAAGATGTGTGATTCACGCGGAGCTGGGATGGAAGGTTTTCCTGGGGGAGCCTCTGCCAGCCCCAGGTAACTAAGCAGCGGCTACATGTCTATTATTCTCATTGCCTGCGGTTTCAGAGCGCACAGGACACTGAAATGTGACGTCTGTGCTCTCCTCTTCCTTCAACTCTCAGACAGCCCCTAGGAAGTAGTCAAGAATCTCTGTCCCTGTCTTTTATAGGTTAGGAAATTACACCAAATCGCAGGGCAGCAGAACAGCAGGACAGAGAAAATCAATCTTCCTGTTCACTGTTCATCACAGGACACTTGTTTTTTAGTGATCTCAAGAGACACCCTGAATATTGAAGCAAGTATTTCATTCAACTAGATGGCCCAAATGGCAGCTAGAACCATGGGTAACTAGCTGGCATTTGTGTTAGTGTTAACAACAGTCCCAAAGGGAAAGGCTGGGGGTGGGGCTGGGAATGAGGTCGGGGAGAAAGTGGTGGAAATACAATAGTCTGAACCACTTTTTAAGGGGTCTGTGGAAAGCTGGTTAAGGACTCGTTCTTTACCGAGGGGCTAGTTCCCACTTCGAAACTTCCTTCATTTCTGTGTTTTCCTCCATCGTGCTCCACACATGCAAAGCTGAGAACAGTGTATCGAGCTTCCTCAAGACCCAGGGGTCATCCTCAGATGCCTGCAGGGTGGGGCTGGTGGCTGCACAGACCCAGGCATCCGGTCTGATCACATCCCCTGAAGGACAGCGCTTCAGGGAGCAGGCTCCTATGGGCTGCCTGAGGGCTGGTCTCCCACTAAGCAAAAGTGAAATTTAAGTCACTCAGTTGCATCCCAGTCTTTGCGACCCTATGGACTGTAGCCTACCGGGCTCCTCCGTCCATGGAATTTTCCAGGCAAGAGTACTAGAGTGGGTTGCCATTTCCTTCTCCAGGGAATCTTCCTGACCCAGGGATCGAACCCGGGTCTCCCGCTTCACAGGCAGACACTTTACCATCCGAGCCACCAGGGAAGTCCGATCTCCCACTAGCGGGTGCATTTTTACAATATTTTACACATTTTATAATAGGAGATGCACGTGCAGTGTCCTCCCTCTCAGAAACAACACCACAACTCAGAACACAAGTTTATATAGTGAGCATATACCCAGAAAAGGGAAGGAAGGAAAGGAGGAGGGAAGGAGGGAAGAGAAAGGAAAAGAAAGGCAGGAAGAAAGAGAGGAGGATCTGAGTGCAGGTGAACACCACTTGCAGGAGGTTATGGCAGTGTGCTGGAGGAGGCAAAGGCAACCCACTCCAGTGTTCTTGCCTGGAGAATCCCAGGGATGGGGGAGTCTGGTGGGCTGTGGTCTATGGGGTCGCACAGAGTCGGACACGACTGAAGTGACTTAGCAGCAGCAGCATGACATTTTGCTCAGCTCTCCCCTCCCCAGCCCTCTCTCCTTCCCCCTCCAAACCCCCCTCCACCAGCACTTTGCCCTGTTCTCCGGGTTAGAACACACAGGCTCACAACCTCTTTGCTTTTCTTCTTTTTTCCAATTTTTTTTTTTCAATGTTCTTTATGAACCATCAGAATCTTCTCCATGAGTTACTTTGTTCAGTGTTAGCTGTGGTTAATATTTTCCTGAGAAGGCAGACTGCCCCTGGCCTCATCTGTGTTACTCATTATTTCTCAGGGTTCCCTGTTGCCTGGGAAGATTTCTACAGATGGCCAGTCCTGTCTGTTTTATGTCGGTTCATATTAATCTCCATTTCAGAAACTTCCATCTCAGAGATCCGGTGTTTTTCAGTCTCTTTCTCCTTCAGTCTTGCGGGGGGTGTCACCTTAGAGGAGGCCCACATCTGCCCCCTAAGCAGGGACCTTAGTCTATTAACAGACCTGCTTTCACGTTCAATGTCTTGATGTGTTTCGTGGGCCCTAATATCCAATGGGTGTCAGTTACAGTATCAGCAGTTAAAACCCATGCAGAAATCAGTGTCTTTGTTTTCGCTGTCTTCCAGTGTCATCTTGCATTACAACATATAAGAAGACACCACCTCCAGTCCCACCCAGAACTACCACGAAACCTTTCATTTCTATCACAGCCCAGAGTAGCACAGAGTCGGCCCAGGATGCCTACATGGACGGACAGGGCCAGCGAGGGGATATTATCAGCCAGTCTGGACTGAGCAACTCCACGGAGAGCCTGGACAGTATGAAGGCTCTGACAGCCGCCATTGAAGCCGCCAATGCCCAGATCCACGGGCCCGCGAGTCAACACATGGGCAACAACGCCACCACCGTCACCACCGCCGCCGCCATGGCCACCGTCACTGCAGAGGACAGGAAGAAGGACCACTTCAAGAAAAACCGATGCCTGTCCATTGGGATCCAGGTAACAGCCTCCCTTTAAAAAAAAAAAACATTAATTAGTTATATATTGGGGAGCTTCCCTGGTGTCTCAGCTGGTAAAGAATCTGCCTGCAATGCATGAGACTTGAGTTCAACCCCTGGGTTGGGAAGCTCCCCTGAAGAAAGCAACAGCTACCCACTCCAGTATTCTAGCCTGGAGAACTCCATGGACTGTATAGTCCATGGGGTTGCCAAGAGTCGGGCACAACTGAGCAAGTTATTTTTGGCTGCTCTGGTCTTTGTTGCTGTGCACAGGCTTTCTCTAGTTGTAGTACGCAGGGACTACTCTCCATTCGCCGTGAGGGCTTCTCGTTGCAGTAGCTTCTCTTGTTGGGAAGCACGGGCTCAGTAGTTGTGGTGTATGGGCTCAGTCGCTCCATAGCATGTGGAATCTTCCTGGACCAGGGATCCAACCCATGTTCCCTGCATTGGCAGGCAGATTCTTCACCACTGGATCACAAGGGAAGTCCCAACAACTTCACTTTCTATCCTTTGAAATAGGAACCCAAAATCAAGAAATGTAAACTTTTTGTTTTCCCAGAAGATTTGCTTTCTTGCCATTTTAGATGATGTAGCTATTGTAGAACCAGACTCTCAAATTATTGGCTCTGGACTCCCTTAAGTTAAATGTAATTTTAGGGAGTTCCCTGGTGCTCCAGTGGTTAGGACTCCATGATTTCACTGCCACTGGTGCAGGGTCAAACCTTGGTCAGAGAACTAAGATTTTGTAAGCCATGTGGCCAAAAAAAAAAAAAAATGATTAAAAAAATTAGGAAAGTGTTTTGTCTATAGACATTATTAGCAATTTTCCCCCCCAAATATTCCATTTTTAAAAAATTGAAGAATAGTTGATTAGCTGCTTTTATTTTTGTTCTTCAAATTAAATGTTGTGAGACAAGGGGATGATAATTAAACGAACATGGACGCAATATCAAACATGAAGTGCCCTCAATTCCTGAAGCACATTTGGAGTCTCAAAAAAGAGCGGGCATCCAAGAAAAACCTGGGTTGCTGGGTGGTGTTACGGTGTGTTTGATGCTACTGAGTAACCACATGAGAACAAAAATGGGAACTACTTCACACAGATGTGGGAGTGATGACCAGTGAAACCAAAAGGGACAGAGCGTGTGGAAAGCAATAACTCACATCACAGCATCATGAGGGAAGAATGTGCGCCAGGGTCAGTGTGATTGTGGGTTGCTTAATCATGCATGTCATTAAAAAGGCGGAGACTCTGGGAGGCTTCTCAGCTCACATCACTGTTTTCTGCTGCCAGGTGATAAGATCAGACTGATTCTTGGGCTGATCAGTTCAGCTTGGCTTACCCTGCTGGAAGGTTCCTTCCATCCATGTAGAAGAGTCATTCTTTCCCCCCCACTTTTTTTTTGTTGTGCTGTACCATTATGCAGGTGCCCTTTGAATAATAACTTCCTGACATGGTGGCCAATAAATCTGTCCACGCTGAACCAACTCTAAGGCACATCTGAGAGCAGGCATGGGGTACGTTTTCACAGCGATGATGGATGTTCGCCATCCACTCTGCAGCGTCCACTTTGAAAGGGCAATTAGACTTTCTCTGGTAGCAACGAGTCAAATGCTTTTATGTAACCTACAGGTTACCATGGCATGAGTTGTCAAGTTTCCTAAAAGAACTTGTAGCACCGCTGGCTTGGGACCAGATGACCTAGCAGGAGGCCAGGATCTGGAGCGAGCCTCCACCCACCCTCACCCCAACCACATTCCAGGAGCTGATTCCCTCCCACCGCCCAGAGGATTCTGAGGAGTGGGGAAGAGCAGAGGTCCCTCCTCTGTGTTGTCCCAGGCAAATTATTTCATCTTCCGGAGTCTGTTTTCTAATATAGCCCACCTAGGGTTATTTGGCGGAGAAGGCAATGGCAACCCACTCCAGTACTCTTGCCTGGCAAATCCCACGGACAGAAGAGCCTGGTGGGCTGCCGTCTCTGGGGCCGCACAGAGTCGGACATGACTGAAGTGATGCAGCAGCAGCAGCAGGCTGGGGAGCAAGGCTACAGCAGCAACAGCGTTATTTGGAGGACTGAGTTTACAAAATGCAGCTTTCTGTGAGGGTTTCAGTTAGGGATGATGAAAAAAGATTCTAGGGATGGATAATGCTGCTGGTAGCACAACAATGTGGATGTACTTAATGCCACTGGAAATGGACACTCAAAACAGGTTAATACGGAGAATTTTATATTCTGTCCATTTTGCTGTTGTTCATTTAGTTGCTAAGTTGTGTCCAACTCTTTGCGACCCCATGGACTATATAGCCAGCCAGGCTCCTCTGTCCATGGGATTTCTCAGGCCAGAATATTAGACTGGGTTGCCATTTCCTTCTCCAGGGGAGAAGGAATAACCAGTCAGTTCTCCTTTCTGGAGAAAATTAATATTACCAATATTTGCATCTCCCAGCAGGGTTATTTTGCACAGGTGCTTAGTCGCTCAGTCATGTCTGATTCTTTGTGACTTTGTGGACTATAGTCCACCAGACTCCTCTGTCCTTGGGGATTCTCCAGGCAAGAATACCGGAGTGGGTTGCCATGCCCTCCTCCAGGGGATCTTCCCAATCCAATGATTGAACCCAGGTCTCAGGCATTGCAGGCGAATTCTTTACTGTCTGAGCCACCAGGGAAGCCCAAGAATACCGAAGTGGGTAGCCTATCCCTTCACCAGGTGATCTTCCTGACCCAGGAATTGAACTGGGGCCTCTTGCATCACAGGCAGATTCTTCACCAGCTAAGCTACCAGGGAAGCCCTATTTTGCACATAGTCAACCACATATGTTTATTTATACCTTTTTTTTAACCCAAATATTAGCAGCATATACCTCTCACTAGTCTATATCTTGCCTTTTTTTCACTTAACAATATAATTTAAAGGTAATTATTTATCAGTCTTATTGTTCATTTTATTTAAAAGCTTCTATCTTTATAACCTCCTAGGTCCGCTGGTTGGTTCAGTAACTCTCCAAATTATAAAGCATTCATGCACTATATGACATCCAACTTGTATTATTATTAGCCAGTAAGATGGAACTATTCTGAAATTCACAAAAAATATTGAGAACAAAGACTTTGTTTCAGAGATTGCACTGCTTCTTGAATATTTGGATATTTTAGTGAGCTGAAGAATTGTTCTTGCTCTTCTTCGAATCTTTGTTCACAGCTACAGAAATTATATGAGATGACTGCATGCTTTATATGGTTGTCTCATCCAGCCTCTACAGCAGCCTTCTGGTATAGGTGGCGCGATCACCTCTACCCCAGAAATGAGAACCCAAGGTCACATATCTTGTGTTGACAGAGCCTAGATTGTACCTTCACATTTATTTTTATTTTTAATTATTTTTTTTATCTTCTGGCTATGCCACATGGCATGTGGGATCTTAGTTCCGTGACCAGGGATCAAACCCATGCCCCCTACATTGGCAGCTTGAAGTCTTAACCACTGGACCATCAGGAAGATCCCTACACCTTCGCATTTAATGTGACCATGTGATGCAGCTTCTTTGATGAAGAATAATAATAGAAGGCAAAAGGAAAAGAGGGTGCCAGAGGATGAGATGATTAGATAGCATCACTGACTCAATGGACATGAACAAAATCCAGAAGATAGTGGAATACAGGGAAGCCTGGTGTGCTGCAGTCCGTGGGGTTACAAAGAATCAGACACAACTTAGCGACGGAACAACAAGTAAACTACAATTTAGGCTACAAAATAGTCATCATATTTCATTACACTGCAATCCAACTTAAATCTGAATCCCTCAAATATGTGAGATTATTACTAAGTCCTTGGACTCCTTCTCACAGTTAACCTTTTTAGGGTCAGAATTCTCAAATCTTTTCCAACATTTTAAATTTATATCTAATAGTTAACATTATAATCATTTATTTCACAACCTGTGTGAACTTAGGCCAATTACTTAATAGTTTCCTCATCTGGAAAATAAGAATAATAATGGTTGCTGCCGCACTGGTACTTTATAGGTTATAATAGAAACTGATGGGCACAATATATGTAAAGTTCAAAGCATAGTGCCTGGCATACTAAGGGCTCAATAAATATTGGGCTTAGTTGTTATTATCAGTATTATCCTCCTTTAAGTGTGAGTCACTCAGTTGTGTCTGACTCTTTGCGACCCCATGCGCTGTAGCCTGCCAGGCTCCTCTGTCCTTATTTCCCAAGCAAGAATACTGGACTGGGTTGCCATTTCCTCCTCCAGGGGATCTTCCCAACCCAGGGATCGACCCCACGTCTCCTGCATTGCAGGCAGATTCTTTACCATCTGAAGCCACCAGGGGATGAGCAAAAAAAAGTAACAGTGATAATAACTTGAAGTGAAGTGAAAGTTACTCGATGGTGTCCGACCCGTTATGACCCCATGGACTATACAGTGCATGGAATTCTCCAGGCCAGAACACTGGAGTGGGTATCCATTCCCTTCTCCAGGGGATCTTCCCAACCCAGGGATTAAACCCAGGTCTCTTGAATTTCTGGTGGATTCTTTACCAGCTGAGCCACCAGGGAAGCCCATCCTCCTTTAAGATGATGATTATCCAGACAATGCTAAAAGTGTACCATCTGTCATGGGCGTTCTTTTTTTTTTTTTCAGGACAGAGATTTAATTAATCCTGCAACATATTTCAAAATTTTAAGTGTCTCTTCAAAAGTTTAAATAGATTACCCCACACACTATATGAGAGAGGTGACATTTGTCAATATTTGGATCTAAGGGGATTAAAGTCAGAGATAAATTTACTGGCAATGACTAAAGCTTAAGAAGATTACAACACTTTGATGCAAATAAGCTATGCGTCTGGATGTGGGGCCAGCCTAGAACAGGAAACAGCAGCCTCCTCTCCCATCCTTAGACCCCTGCTTCCTTGCTTCCTCCTTTTCTCAGGGCACGGAGCATCCTGGTTCTTTTTTTTTCCTTTTTTTGGTTGCACTGGGTCACTGTTGCTGCATGTGGGCTTTCTCTAGTTGCAACGCGTGGGCTTCTCACTGCAGTGGCTTCTCTCATTGCAGAGCATGGACTTTAGGCACGTGGCCTTCACTAGTTGTGGCTCTCAGACTCAGTAGTTGTGTTTTAGTTTTATAAGACTTACATTAAATTGTTTTTATATTTAGAAAAGAAATAATTTATTAAGAAAAAAGATGAATAAAACTAATTGCTCTGAATAGTCACAAAATTTGTTTCATATTTGGGTTGGGTCTGATCTGTCACATAAGCTATCAGTTATATTTAGATATATTTTCTCTATGAATTATAACATACACATAGCTATTTAGAAGCTATGAAGTGATACCCAAAGCCAGTTCCTTAATTTAAGGGGGAAAAAAATGAAGTACTCTACAGTTTATCTTAATAAATTTATAGCTAAATATCCCAGTATCAATAATTCTAACTACAGTAAGTGAAATTTCTTCCTTCTTTTCTATTTTGTTATGTGCAAATTCAAAACTTTAAAAGGCACAATCCCATGAGGTGAAAGTGAAAGTCGCTCAGTCATGTCCAACTCTTTATGACCCCATGGACTGTAGTCCATGGAATTCTCCAGGCCAGAACAGTGGAGTGGGTAGCCTTTCCCTTCTCCAGGGGATATTCCCAACCCAGGGATCAAACCCAGGTCTCCCTCGTTGCAGGTAAATTCTTTACTAGTTGAGCCACAAGGGAAGCCCAAGCATACTGGAGTGGGTAGCCTATCCCTTCTCCAAAGGATCTTCCCGACCCAGGGATCAAACCAGCATCTGCTGCATTACAGGTGGATTCTTTAGCATCTGAGCTATCAGGGAAGCCCATCCCATGAGGTACTTCCTCCTAATATAGTGCTCACAAGTACATCCTAACAAATCTCTGCAGGAATCAGACATTTATTGGGCAACTTAGGAGTGAACAAAACCATTTTACTAACATCAGCAGAGTCAAAGCACACGTTAATTATGTAGTGATGCTGTTCATCAAAAACATAAAGATTGAACGCATCACCAAACATTCCAGCAATACTACAGATGTTTCTGATGAAATGAGACTTTGTTTTTCAAGCAAGATGACTAAAATAGAGCACCTCTACTTGTGGCTATTTCTTCAGGTGGATGATGCTGAAGAACCTGACAAAACAGGGGGAAATAAAGCACCCAGTAAGTTCCAGTCCGTAGGAGTGCAAGTAGAAGAAGAGAAATGGTGAGTCTACCATTCATCCTCTTTCATCTTGATGTTGGCAAGTACAAAAATACAAGTATTTTTCCCCATGATAAACCTTCAATATTCAGTGATAATTCCCATTAGCTTCTGGGAGCATTAGAGGGTAAGCCTAAGTCAGTATTAGCTGTTCCTTTCTCTGCTTTAATACTGGAGACCATTTTATTTACATTTTAGCTAGAATAGTAGTGTGTTCTAAGTTGCTTCAGTCGTGCCCCACTCTTTGCAACACTATGGGCTGTAGCCCACCAGGCTCCTCTGTCCATGGGATTCTCCAGGCAAGAATACTGGAATGGGTTGCCATGCCTTCTTCCAGGCAATCTTCCTGACCCAGGGATTGAACCCGCCTCTCTCATGTCTCCTGCACTGGAAGGTGGGTTCTTTACCACTAATGCTACCTGGGAAGTCCCAGAATAGTAGTATTGGGGCCCAAAATAGGCTTCAATAGCATGATGATTAGTTTGAATTACAATTACTTAAGGAACAGCCAATGCAAAGAATGATACCTTTACCTTCTCTAGAATCCCTGAAAGCAGGAAATAAATCTTTCATATGAAAGGTGCCCTTCTTGTACTGGGAACTGGAAAGATATTCTTATCACCAGAGACAGGATTCAGGGCCGAGAAGCCTGCACACTTGTTATTTCTTCATTAAATCATTACCCAAGTCCAAACTCTGCTTAAATTCCTTACTAATTAAACACCCAAACCTGTTTCTTTGTCCTGTCACTCCCTCTCAAATTTATTGCTTCTTTGTCTACAAAGTAAAAGGCTATTTGCTTTGGCCACTTCTTAAGTCCCATTTCTCTGTGACCCCTGTGCACACAAATTAAATTTTTCTTTTTCTCCTGTAAATCTGTCTTGTGTCAATGTTATGATTGGTCCAGGCACAAGAACTCAAGAGAGAAACAAAGGGGAGCCTCTCCCCTCCCTGACAGCAGAATAAGCACATTCCACTCACACATACATACGAGCATTGTGTGAAGTACCACTGTTCCCAAACTGCTCCTCTTCAGAAAGCTTTCCCATCTTAGACGACAAGACATTTTAAAGAGGACTTTCTCTTTTTTTTTTCTTCTTTCTTATCCCTAGAATTAAATAGTGACTCACGTTTAGCATGTGCTCAAAGAATGATGAACAAAAGAACAAATGAGGAGTAGGAAGAAGACTTCCTGTCATTACGCAGAATCACTAGTTTCTTTAGGTTGTTCTTTAAAAAAAAAAGCTAGATTAAAAAAATATATTTTTATTTATTTATTTATTTTTGGCTGCACTAGGTCTTCATTGCTGCACACAGGCTTTCTCTAGCTGCGGGGTGAGGGCTTCTCATTGCGGTGGCTGCTGTTGCTTCAGAGCACAAGTTCTAGGGTGCACAGGCTTCTGTAGTAGCTCAGTAGTTGTGGAAAACACAGGTTTAGCCCCTCTGCCTCATGTGGAATCTTTCCAGATCAGGGTTAGAACCCGTGTCCCCTGCTTTGGCAAGCAGATTCTCAACCACTGGACCACCAAGAAAGTCCTTTTAGATTGATCTTAAAATATGCTTAGAGTCTTAGTATCCAGAAGTAAGAAATTTAGAGTTTGAGAAGATCACTGAATCCAGAAGCTGAAGGAACTTCTGAGGTCAGCATCTTCATTTTATAATGAGGATTTGGTCTGGAGAAGTAGGTGAGTTTCCCAGTCAAACTGTGAGGACCATGATGGATTGGGACTATGTTTACTGATAACACAGAACCCTCAGCTTCCAGATCATGCTTTTCATATACTAAGTATACAGTTAACTGTTGACTGGATGGGGTAAGAATGCAGTTATCGTGGAGAAAGAACTCTATATCCTAAATCAGGAAATCATTTCGACTTTGTCACTAGCTTTTTAAGTGTTAATTAGGAGAAATCACTTGGATGTCATTCATCCATCCGTTCATCATCTATCCAATAAATAAATATCTATGGGGACTTCCCTGGCGGTCCAGTGGTTAAGACTTCAGCTTCTAAAGGAGTGGGTGCGGGTTTGACCCCTGGTTGGGGAGTTAAGATCCCATATGCCTCAAGGCCAAAAAACCAAAACATAAAATAGAAGCAATATTGAAACAACTTCAATAAAGACTTTAAAAATGGTCCACATCCAAAAAACAAAAATTCTATGGAATGTCTCCTATATGCAAGCCCCATGTAACATAAACTTAAATCTGAGAATAAGCCATGTTTCAGCTGATGGAAGGGGTCTTATTTTACAGTCTCTTAGTTTGACACTACCCTTGCATCTAAACGGAGAAGGCAATAGCACCCCACTCCAGTACTCTTGCCTGGAAATTCCCATGGACGGAGGAGCCTGGTAGGCTGCAGTCTGTGGGGTCGCTAAGGGTTGGACACGACTGAGCAACTTCACTTTCACTTTTCACTTTCACGCATTGGAGAAGGAAATGGCAACCCACTCCAGTGTTCTTGCCTGGAGAATCCCAGGGACAGGGGAGCCTGGTGGGCTTCCATCTATGGGGTCGCACAGAGTCGGACACAACTGAAGCGACTTAGCGGTAGCAGTTGCATCTAAAAGATTTTCCATATATGTACATATAACATTTTATATTATTATATTTGATATAATTATACAATGCTGGAAGCCCAGATAATTGGTACAGTCCTTCCAGAAATTAATGACAAAAATTGGTGATAATTATACATCTATCCAGATATATTGACCCAATAATTCCTTTTATGAGGCTATCCTAAATGAAATCACTCAGTGAAAGGGAAACAACTGTGGAACATTATTATTGTAAAAAAATATCAATTATCAAATGTCAAGCAAAACAAGAATGCTTTTGTAAATTATAGCACATCACCAAGACAGGCTATTATACAGCTATTAAATATGATTTTGTAAAGAGGATATGGAAACATGGGAGAAATCCCCATGGTACAATGTTAAGTGAAAAAGAGGACATAATACCCACATATAATAGTCACAAAGATGGACAAGGACTGAAATGTAATCTGTAAAAATTGTAGATTTAGGAGTGAATTTTTCCCCCTTTACTATAAAATGTTTAATTATTATATCTACTTCAAGTTATAGTAATCATCATTTTCAAACCAACCCTTCTGGCACATGTTCCTTTCAGTTTTAGAAAATGTTTTGAAAAAAATGTAATGACTTCCCTGGTGGTCTTAGTGGTTAAGACTTTGAGCTCCCAAAGCAGGGGACATGGGTTCAATCCCTGATCTGGGAACTAGATGGCATGCCACAACGCATGGCCAAAAAAAAAAAAAAATTTCAAAAGAAAATGTAAACTTAGGAGATATGAAAGATCTCATGGTAAGAAAACACATTTATCCTTCCTCCACTGGCCCAACTTGCTTGTTCTCCTCAATGATGGTTAAGGGCACAGATTCCTGAGCTAAGGCACCGAGATTCAAATCCTGGCACTACTACATACTAGCTGGGAGGCCTTGATCAAATTATTAAACTTCTTTGTGCCTTGGTTTCTTTATATGTAAAAAGAAGATAACAGGCAGTTTCTGGTCCAGCAGGTAAAGAGCTAAGAAGTCACCACTCCGTCTTAACAAGTAAAAAACTTTTCAAACTGAAAAATCAACAGTTCTTCTTAAACCAGACAGAGATGTGAGGCCACAGGGCAAATTACTGTTCCAAGAGTAATTTGAGAGAGACAGACAGATACACTGAGAATCACAACTTACTGGAGTTCAGTTCAGTTCAGTCACTCAGTTGTGTCCGACTCTTTGCAACACCATGAACAGCATGCCAGGCCTCTGTGTCCATCACCAACTCCCAGAGTTTACTGAAACTCATGTCCATTGAGTCGGTGATGCCATCCAACCATCTCATCCTCTGTTATCCCCTTCTCCTCCCGCCCTCAATCTTTACCAGCATCAGGGTCTTTTCCAGTCAATCAGCTCTTTGCATGAGGTGGCCAAAGTATTGGAGTTTCAGCTTTAGCATCAGTCCTCCCAAAGAATATTCAGGACTGATCTTTAGGATTGAGTGGTTTGATATTCTTGCAGTCCAAGGGACTCTCAAGAATCTTCTCCAACACATTTCAAAAGCATTAATTCTTTGGTGCTCAGCTTTCTTTATGATTCAACTCTCATACCCATACATGACTACTGGAAAAACCATAGCCTTGACTAGAAGGACCTTTGTTGACAAAGTAATGTCTCTGCTTTTTAATATGCTATCCAGGTTGGTCATAACTTTCCTTCCAAGGAGGAAGCGTCTTTTAATTTCATGGCTGCAGTCACCATCTGCAGTGATTTTGGAGCCCAGAAAAATAAAGTCAGCTACTGTTTCCACTGTTTCTCTATCTATTTGCCATGAAGTGATGGGACCAGATGCCATGATCTTTGTTTTCTGAATGTTGAGCTTTAAGCCAACTTTTTCACTCTCCTCTTTCACTTTCATCAAGAGGCTCTTTAATTCTTCTTCACTTCCTGCCATAAGGGTGGTGTCTGAGGTTATTGATATTTCTCCTGGCAATCTTGATTCCAGCTTGTGCTTCTTCCAGCCCAACATTTCTCATGATGTACTCTGCATATAAGTTAAATAAGCAGGATGACAATATACAGCCTTGACATACTCCTTTTCCTATTTGGAACCAGTCTGTTGTTCCATGACCAGTTCTAACTGTTGCTTCCTAAGCTGCACACAGTTTTCTCAAAAGGCAGGTCAGGTGGTCTGGTATTCCCATCTCTTTCAGAATTTTCCACAGTATATTGTGATCCACACAGTCAAAGGCTTTGGCATAGTCAATAAAGCAGAAATAGATGTTTTTCTGGAACTTTCTTGCTTTTTCCATGATCCAGCGGATGTTGGCAATTTGATCTGTGGTTCCTCTGCCTTTTCTAAAATCAGCTTGAAAAATAAATAAATAAATAAAACCAGCTTGATCATCTGGAAGTTCATGGTTCCTGAATTGCTGAAGCCTGGCTTGGAGAATTTTGAGCATTACTTTACTAGCATGTGAGATGAGTGCAATTGTGCGGTAGTTTGAGCATTCTTTGGCATTGCCTTTCTTTGGGATTGGAATGAAAACTGACCTTTTCCAGTCCTGTGGCCACTGCTGAGTTTTCCAAATTTGCTGGCATATTGAGTGCAGCACTTTCACAGCATCATCTTTTAGGATTTGAAATAGCTCAACTGAAATTCCATCACCTCCATTAGCTTTGTTCATAGTGATGCTTCCTAAGGCCCACTTGACTTCACATTCCAGGATGTCTGGCTCTAGGTGAGTGGTCACACCACTGGGATTATCTGGGTCATGAAGATCTTTTTTGTATAGCTCTTGTGTGTATTCTTGCCACCTCTTCTTAATATCTTCTGCTTCTGTTAGGTCCATACCATTTCTGTCCTTTATTGAGCCCATCTTTGCATGAAATGTTCCTTTGGTATCTCTAATTTTTTGAAGAGATCTCTAGCCTTTTGTATTCTATTGTTTTCCTCTATTTCTTTGCACTGATCACTGAGGAAGACTTTCTTATCTCTCCTTGTTATTCTTTAGAACTCTGCATTCAAATGGGTATATCTTTCCTTTTCTTCTTTGCTTTCCGCTTCTCTTCTTCTCAGAGCTATTTGTAAAGCCTCCTCAGACAGCCATTTTGCTTTTTTTGCATTTCTTTTTCTTAGGGATGGTCTTGATCCCTGTATCCTGTACAATGTCACGAACTTCCGTCCATAGTTCTCAGGCACTCTGTCTATCAGATCTAGTCCCTTAAATCTATTTCTCACTTCCACTGTATAATCATAAGGGATTTGATTTAGGTCATACCTGAATGGTCTAGTGGTTTTCCCCACTTTCTCCAATTTAAGTCTGATTTTGGCAATAAGGAGTTCATGATCTGAGCCACAGTCAGTTCCTGGTCTTGTTTTTGCTGGAGTAGAAACCCACAAAAGAAAGTCCCAATGGGAACCAGTGCCAGGACAGGAAAACCTGAGTGGTGATTGATGAACTGCTGGCAGCTCAGTGAGGACAAGTTTGAGAGTTAAAAACTTTATGGGGACCCAGTTATGGGGCCTCCATAGTTCATGAGTTTTACCTGCAGCAGCTCTACCAGGTCTTCACAGTAGAAAGCAGAGAAGAGCCCCATCCCCACCCTGTGCTTCTGGAAGAAAGAGGAGGAAAGGAACCATTCTGAAATATGCCAGAGCATTCTGTTCCTAAAAATCTCTGCCTGCGGGAGAAACTAACTTACCAGAGCCTAATCTTATTGTTGCTGCTCAGTTGCTCAGTTGGGTCCAACTCTTTGGGACCCCACAGACTGCAGCCCACCAGGGTCCTCTGTCCATAAGATTCTCCAGGCAAGAATACTGGAGTGGGTTGCCATTTCCTTCTCCAGGGGATCTTCCTGACATAGGGATCAAACCCAAGTCTCCCGAATTGCCAGGCAGACTCATTACTGCTGAGCCATCCGGAAGCCCAGAGCCTAATCTGTTGGATTTCTAATCAGAAGAGAGAAGGGAAATACCTAACCTCAGCCCCCTCTTGCAAACTTGTACCACAGCGGGGAGGGGAAGGGGATGAGAAATACTGCTGAAATTCACTGTCCAAGGACACAGGCTCATTGATTGACCTAATTATAGGGCTAGAGAATGCTTCCCCTCACCCCTCACCTTACCACTGCATTTACTAAACACCTGTTATTCACCATGGGCTTCCCTGATAGCTCAGTTGGTAGAGAATCCACTTGCAATATAGGAGATCCCGGTTCGATTCCTGGGCTGGGAAGATCCGCTAGAGAAGGGATAGGCTACCCACTCCAGTATGCTTGGGCTTTTCTTGTGGCTCAACTAGTAAAAGAATCTGCCTGCAATGCAGGAAACCTGGGTTTGATCCCTGGGTTGGGAAGATCCCCTGGAGAAGGGAAAGTCTACCCACTTCAGTATTCTGGCCTGGAGAATTCCATGGACTGTATAGTCCATGGGGTCACAAAGAGTCGGACACAACTAGGCAACTTTCACTTCACTTCACTTATTACGCACCACAGTTCCTTTTACCCGCTACATCATGTCCATCTTTCAACAATGACTTACAAGGCATGGGTTGTCATTCCCTTCTCCAGGGGATCTTCCCAACCTAGGGATCAAACCCAGGTCTCCCACATTGCAAGCAGATTCTTCACCAGTTGAGCCACCAGGGAAACCCTACAAGGCATCAGATCAGATCAGATCAGTCGCTCAGTCGTGTCCGACTCTTTGCGACCCCATGAACCGCAGCACGCCAGGCCTCCCTGTCCATCACCAGCTCCCGGAGGTCACTCAGACTCGCATCCATGGAGTCAGTGATGCCATCCAGCCATCTCATCCTCTGTCGTCCCCTTCTCCTCCTGCCCTCAATCCCTCCCAGCATCAGAGTCTTCTCCAATGAGTCAACTCTTCGCATGAGGTGGCCAAAATACTGGAGTTTCAGCTTTAGCATCATTCCTTCCAAAGAAATTCCAGGATTGATCTCCTTCAGAATGGACTGGTTGGATCTTCTTGCAGTCCAAGGGACTCTCAAGAGTCTTCTCCAACACCACAGTTCAAAAGCATCAATTCTTCGGCGCTCAGCCTTCTTCACAGTCCAGCTCTCACATCCATACATGACCACAGGAAAGACCATAGCCTTGACTAGGCGAACCTTTGTTGGCAAAGTAATGTCTCTGCTTTTGAATATGCTATCTAGGTTGGTCATAACTTTCCTTCCAAGGAGCAAGCGTCTTTTAATTTCATGGCTGCAGTCACCATCTGCAGTGATTTTGGAGCCCAGAAAAACAAAGTCTGACACTGTTTCCACTGTTTCCCCATCTATTTCCCATGCAGTGATGGGACCAGATGCCATGATCTTCGTTTTCTGAATGTTGAGCTTTAAGCCAACCTTTTCACTCTCCACTTTCACTTTCATCAAGAGGCTTTTTAGCCCCTCTTCACTTTCTGCCATAAGAGTGGTGTCATCTGCATATCTAAGGTTATTGATATTTCTCCCGGCAATCTTGATTCCAACTTGTGTTTCTTCCAGTCCAGCATTTCTTATGATGTACTCTGCATATAAGTTAAATAAACATAGTGACAATATGCAGCCTTGACGTACTCCTTTTCCTATTTGGAACCAGTCTGTTGTTCCATGACCAGTTCTAACTGTTGCTTCCTGACCTGCATACAGATTTCTTAAGAGGCAGATCAGGTGGTCTGGTATTCCCATCTCTTTCAGAATTTTCCATAGTTTATTGTGATCCACACAGTCAAAGGCTTTGGCATAGTCAATAAAGCAGAAATAGATGTTTTTCTGGAACTCTCTTGCTTTTTCCATGATCCAGCGGATGTTGGCAATTTGATCTCTGGTTCCTCTGCCTTTTCTAAAACCAGTTTGAACATCAGGAAGGTCACGGTTCACATATTGCTGAAGCCTGGCTTGGAGAATTTTGAGCATTACTTTACTAGCGTGTGAGATGAGTGCAATTGTGCGCTAGTTTGAGCACTCCTTGGCATTGCCTTTCTTTGGGATTGGGATGAAAACTGACCTTTTCCAATCTTGTGGCCACTGCTGAGTTTTCCAAATTTGCTGGCATATTGAGTGCAGCACTTTCACAGCATCATCATTCAGGACTTGGAATAGCTCCACTGGGATTCCATCACCTCCACTAGCTTTGTTCGTAGTGATGCTTTCTAAGGCCCATTTGACTTCACATTCCAAGATGTCTGGCTCTAGGTCAGTGATCACATCATCATGATTATCTAGGTCTTGAAGCTCTTTTTTGTACAATTCTTCTGTGTATTCTTGCCACCTCTTCTTAATATCTTCTGCTTCTGTTAGGTCCACACCATCTCTGTCCTTTATCGTGCCCATCTTTGCATGAAATGTTCCTTTGGTATCTCTGATTTTCTTGAAGAGATCCCTAGTCCTTCCCATTCTGTTGTTTTCCTCTATTTCTTTGCATTGATCACTGAAGAAGGCTTTCTTATCTCTTCTTGCTATTCTTTGGAACTCTGCATTTAGATGTTTATATCTTTCCTTTTCTCCTTTGCTTTTTGCTTCTCTTCTTTTCACAGCTATTTGTAAGGCCTCCCCAGACAGCCATTTTGCTTTTTTGCATTTCTTTTCCTACAAGGCATTCTTTATGCTACAAGGCATACTAAAAGGTAAAAATACAACTTATTAAGACTTATTAAGACTGGGTTAACAAGCGTTAACCCAGAGGCATCTATAACAATGTTGGATATATCAGACCAGGTATTTTTTAAACCATGATTAAAATGTTAAGGGCCATAATGGAAAGAGTAGACAGCATACAAAAATAGATGAACAATGTTAGCAGAGAGATGGGAAACTCTAAGAAAGAATAAAAAACAAATGTTAGGGATCAGAAACATTACCAGAAATGCAGAATGCTTTTGGTGGGCTCATTAGCAGATAAGCTACAGCTGAGGACAGAACCTCTGAGTTTGAGGGTGCAACAACAGAAATTCCCCAAACTGGAAGCAAAGAGGGAAAAAAACAACCCTGGGGAAAAAAAAATCACAACAAAATATCCAAGAATGAGGCAATTATATAAGGTTTAACATACATAATGAGAACACCAGAAGGAAAAGAGAAAAAGGAACAGAAGCAGTATTTGAACCAACAGTGACTAAGAACGGCCCTGAATTAGTGTCAGACACCAAACCACAGATCCAGGAAGCTCACAGAAGGCCAAGCAGGATAAATGCCCAATTCATCACAGCTAGGCATGCCATATTCAAAGAAAACCAAGGAAAAAACCCTGAAAAAAGCCAGAAGGAAGACATTTTTCTTACGGAGCAAAAATAAGGACTGTATGTGACTTTTCCTCAAAAACCATACAAGTAAGAAGAAAATAAAGTGAAATATTTAATATGGAAAGATAAAAACACCAACCTAGAATCCTGTATGCTGTGACACTATCCTTCAAAAGACAAGAAAAAATAAAAACTTTATCAGACAAACAAAAATTGAGGAAATTTGTAAATTTGTAGATCCAACTTGTAGGAAATGTTAAAAGAAGTTCTTCAAGGAGAAAGAAAATGATATAAGCCAGAAACTCAGATCTACATGAAGAAAGGAAGTGCGTCAGAGAATAAATAAAAGTAAAATAAAAACTTTTTTGTTTTATTCTTAATGTATCTAACAGGTAATACTTTGTTCAAAATGTAATAATAGGAACAATATATATGAATATCTCATACTCTTTAGTAGAAGTAAATTGAATGACAGCAATACTACAAAGGATGAGAAGATTAGGGCTACTTAATTATTATAAAGTATGTTCAATACTCTTGAAGTGATATAGTATTATTTGAAAATGAACTTGGACCAGTTGTAAATCTACTAAGGCAACCACTAGAAAGAGTAAAAATAAGAAAGTATGGCATATGTGCTAAGAGGGAAATATGTGGAAGACAAAAATAGGAACAGAGGACAAGGAAACAGAAATCTCGTAGATATTAATCCAACTATATCAATAATCACTTTGTCAGTGGTCTAAATACACCAATTAGAAGACAGAGGTTGTCAGAATGCATAAAAAATATTACCCAACTTTGTGTTTTCTATAAGAAATCCATGTTAAATATAAAGACTCAGATTAAAAGTAAGGTGATGGAGAAAAATACACTACATTCAGTTCAGTTCAGTTCAGTCGCTCAGTTGTGTTCGACTCTTTGAGACCCCATGGACTGCAGCACGCCAGGCTTCCCTGTCCATCACCAACTCTTGGAACTTGCTCAAACTCATGTCCATTGACTTGGTGATGCCATCCAACCATCTCATCCTCTGTTGTCCCCTTCTCCTGCCTTCAATCTTTCCCAGTATCAGGGTCTTTTCCAATGAGTCAGTTCTTCCCACCAGGTGGCCAAAGTATTGAAGTTTAAGCTTCACCATCAGTCTTCCAATGAATATTCAGGATTGCTTTAGGATTGACCGGTTTGATCTCCTTAAAGTCCAAGGGACTCTCAAGAATCTTCTCCAACACCACAGTTCAAAAGCATCAACTGTTGGGCGCTCAGCTTTCTTTATGGTCCAACTCTCACATCCATACATGACTACTGGAAAAACTATAGCTTTGACTAGATGGACCTCTGTTGGTAAAGTAATGTCTCTGCTTTTCAATATGCCATCTAGGTTGGTCATATCTTCCAAGGAGCAAGTGTCTTTTAATATCATCTCTGCAGTCACCATCTGTAGTGATTTTGGAGCCCCCAAAATAAAGTCTGTTACTGTTTCCATTGTTTCCCCATCTATTTGCCATGAAGTGATGGGACCAGATGCCATGATCTTAGTTTTCTGAATGTTGAATTTTAAGCCAACTTTTCACTCTCCTCTTTCACTTTCATCAAGAGGCTCTTTAGTTCTTCACTTTTTGCCATAAGGGTGGTGTCATCTGCATATCTGAGGTTACTGATATTTCTCCCAGCAATCTTAATTCCAGCTTGTGTTTCATCCACCTGGCATTTCGCATGATGTACTCTGCATATAAATTAAATAAGCAGAGTGACAATATACAGTCTTGACATACTCTTCCCAATTTGGAACCAGTCTGTTGTTCCATGTCCAGTTCTAACTACTGCTTCTTGACCTGCACACAGAGTTCTCAAGAGGCAGGTAAAGTGGTTTGGTATTCCCATCTCTTTAAGAATTTTCCAGTTTGTTGTAATCCACACAGTCAAAGGCTTTAGCATAGTCAATAAAGCAGAAATAGATATTTTTCTGGAACTCTTCATTTTTTTGATGATCCAATGGATGTTGGCAATTTGATCTCTGGTTCCTCTGCCTTTTCTAAGTCCAGCTTGAACATAGGAAAGTTCATGGTTCATGTACTGTTGAAGCCTGGCTTGGAGAATTTTGAGCATTACTTTGCTAGTGTTGAGAGATGAGTACAATTGGGCGGTAGTTTGAGTATTCTTTGGCATTGCCTTTCTTTGGGATTGGAATGAAAACTGACCTTTTCCAGTCCTGTGGCCACTGCTGAGTTTTCCAAATTTGCTGGCATGTTGAGTGCAGCACTTTCACAGCATCATCTTTTAGGATTTGAAATAGCTCAACTGGAATTCCATCACCTCCACTAGCTTTGTTCATAGTGGTGCTTCCTAAGGCCCACTTGACTTCACATTCCAGTATGTCTGGCTCTAGGTGAGTGATCACATCATCGTGGTTATCTGGGTCATGAAGATCTTTTTTGTATGGTTTTCTGTGTATTATTGCCACCTCTTCTTAATATCTTCTGCTTCTATTAGGTCCATACTGTATTAACACTAGTCAAAAGAAAGCAGGAGTGAACTTCCCTGATGGTCCAGTGGTTAAGAATCCACATACCAATGCAGAGGACACAGGGTCAATCCCTGGTCTAGGAAGATTCCACATTGCCACGGAACAACTAAGTCCATGCACCACAACTCCTGAAGCCCTCATGCCTAGAGCCCATGCTCCACAACAAGAGAAGCCACCACACTGAAAAGCCTGTGCACCACAACTACAGAGTAGCCTCTGCTTGAAGCAACTAGAGAGAAGCCCTCAAGCAACAATGAAGACCCAGCGCAGCCAAAAATAAAATTAAAAAAAAAAAAAAAAGCAGGAGCTGCTATATTAATTTCGGACAGAGGAGCCTTCGGAGTAAGAAAAATTATGAGAGATAAGGAAGGATATTATATTATATTACATATAACATGAATAAATCTCTCTAAAGAGTGAATTCTCAAAAAAGCAATTATACCATCTTTTCTTTAAAGAGAAAATCATCCTAATTTTTTAAATGTACTTCAAACATTACTCCTGCAGTTAGCAATTCTATATCACTGAATTCATGCGCTGACGCTTGTCCATATCTATAGGAATGTTAAACATTATGTGCCTAATAGCAACCCCAAACTTCAAATGAGCTATTTTTATCATGTTATTAAAAAGTTGAACATTTAATAAATCATTGCTGTTCCCCAGTAAGCTGAGTAATTTCTTTTAAATACATCCCTCCACAGAGCTGACAGCCCCAGTTTTGGTGGCTGGATGGCATCACTGACTCGATGGATGCGAGTCTGGGTGACCTCCGGGAGCTGGTGATGGACAGGGAGGCCTGGCGTGCTGCGGTTCATGGGGTCGCAAAGAGTCGGACACGACTGAGCGACTGATCTGATCTGATCTGAAACTTCCAAACCATACCCATTCTTGAAGGTCACTATGTAGTTAACTGCTATGAAATAAATAAGCATTAAAAATTGATGTTAATGATTGTTTTCAACCTTTCCATAAGAAATTTGCTGTCAAGCAGAGATTATTTGTTTCTTCAGTCTCTAATTATAATTCTTTTTATAATTTTGCTGGTAGTCATTCATTTAGATAGGATCTTAAAATACAAAACTGGGTAGATGAGATTTCTTAAAGACAGCTGTTTTTTTTTTAAATATTTTAAATTATTTTTTAATTACCTAGTGATAAGGATAAGACTGTTGTTTTCATATTGAATGGCTATTACCATCCATCTCCCACTTTCCCAAACAAACAGATTGATAAATGACACTAGCCTAACAAAAAGTGAAAAAAGAAAGAAAACAGAGCAAGAGAAACAAAAAGATAGTACAAAGAGAAGATTAAAAGACTTTGTAAGATGGGCTTCCTGGTGGTACAGTGGATAAGAACCTGCCAGCCAATGCATGGGTTCCATCCCTGGTATGGGAAAATCCCACATGCCTTGGAGTAAATAAGCCCCTGTACCACAACTACTGAGCCTGTGCTCTAGAGCCAGCAAGCCACCAACTACCAAACCCCATGCACCCTACAGCCCAAGCTCAGAACAAAAGAGAACCACCAGGATGAGAAGCCCACCTACCTAAATGAAGAGTAGCTCCCGCCTGTTGCAACTAGAGAAAGCCCACACAATGCAACGAAGACCCAGTGCAGCCAAAAATAAAAGTAAATTAATAAAAAAAAAAAAAAAAAGACTTTGTAAAAGGCTGAGATTCAATATCACTTTTTGAAACCATCACGATTTAGGAACTAAATCTAACATAGCAGAGTCCATCTGGCTGATGCATCTCTTAAAAGGTAGACTTGTTATCTCAGGGTGCTAAAGAAAGGCAATGCCAAAGAATGCTCAAACTAGCGCACAATTGCACTCATCTCACGCGCTAGTAAAGTAATGCTCAAAATTCTCCAAGCCAGGCTTCAGCAATATGTGAACCATGAACTTCCTGATGTTCAAGCTGGTTTTAGAAAAGGCAGAGGAACCAGAGACCAAATTGCCAACATCCGCTGGATCATGCAAAAAGCAAGAAAGTTCCAGAAAAACATCTATTTCTGCTTTATTGACTGTGCCAAAGCCTTTGACTGTGTCAGATCAGATCAGTCGCTCAGTCGTGTCCGACTCTTTGCGACCCCATGAACTGCAGCACGCCAGGCCTCCCTGTCCATCACCAGCTCCCGGAGGTCACCCAGACTCGCATCCATTGAGTCAGTGATGCCATCCAGCCATCTCATCCTCTGTCGTCCCCTTCTCCTCCTGCCCTCAATCCCTCCCAGCATCAGAGTCTTCTCCAATGAGTCAGCTCTTCGCATGAGGTTGCCAAAATACTGGAGTTTCAGCTTTAGCATCATTCCTTCTAAAGAAATTCCAGGATTGATCTCCTTCAGAATGGACCGGTTGGATCTTCTTGCAGTCCAAGGGACTCTCAAGAGTCTTCTCCAACACCACAGTTCAAAAGCATCAATTCTTCGGCGCTCAGCCTTCTTCACAGTCCAGCTCTCACATCCATACATGACCACAGGAAAGACCATAGCCTTGACTAGGCGAACCTTTGTTGGCAAAGTAATGTCTCTGCTTTTGAATATGCTATCTAGGTTGGTCATAACTTTCCTTCCAAGGAGTAAGCGTCTTTTAATTTCATGGCTGCAGTCACCATCTGCAGTGATTTTGGAGCCCAGAAAAACAAAGTCTGACACTGTTTCCACTGTTTTCCCATCTATTTCCCATGCAGTGATGGGACCAGATGCCATGATCTTCGTTTTCTGAATGCTGAGCTTTAAGCCAACCTTTTCACTTTCCACTTTCACCTTCATCAAGAAGCTTTTTAGCCCCTCTTCACTTTCTGCCATAAGAGTGGTGTCATCTGCATATCTGAGGTTATTGATATTTCTCCCGGCAATCTTGATTCCAACTTGTGTTTCTTCCAGTCCAGCATTTCTCATGATGTACTCTGCATATAAGTTAAATAAACATGGTGACAATATGCAGCCTTGACGTACTCCTTTTCCTATTTGGAACCAGTCTGTTGTTCCATGACCAGTTCTAACTGTTGCTTCCTGACCTGCATACAGATGACTGTGTAGATCACAATAAACTGTGGAAAATTCGGAAAGAGATGGGAATACCAAACCACCTGATCTGCCTCTTGAGAAACCTGTATGCAGGTCAGGAAGCAACAGTTAGAACTGGACATGGAAACAGACTGCTTCCAAATAGGAAAAGGAGTACATCAAGGCTGTATATTGTCACCCTGTTTATTTAACTTATATGCAGAGTACATCATGAGAAACGCTGGACTGGAAGAAACACAAGTTGGAATCAAGATTGCTGGGAGAAATATCAATAACCTCAGATATGCAGATGACACCACCCTTATGGCAGGAAGTGAAGAGGAACTAAAAAGCCTCTTGATGAAAGTGAAAGTGGAGAGTGAAAAGGTTGGCTTAAAGCTCAACATTCAGAAAACGAAGATCATGGCATCTGGTCCCATCACTGCATGGGAAATAGATGGGGAAACAGTGGAAACAGTGTCAGACTTTGTTTTTCTGGGCTCCAAAATCACTGCAGATGGTGACTGCAGCCATGAAATTAAAGGACGCTTCCTCCTTGGAAGGAAAGTTATGACCAACCTAGATAGCATATTCAAAAGCAGAGACATTACTTTGCCAACAAAGGTCCGCCTATTCAAGGCTATGGTCTTTCCTGTGGTCATGTATGGATGTGAGAGCTGGACTGTGAAGAAGGCTGAGCACCGAAGAACTGATGCTTTTGAACTGTGGTGTTGGAGAAGACTCTTGAGAGTCCCTTGGACTGCAAGGAGATCCAACCAGTCCATTCTGAAGGAGATCAGCGCTGGGATTTCTTTGGAAGGAATGATGCTCAAGCTGAAACTCCAGTATTTTGGCCACCTCATGCGAAGAGTTGACTCATTGGAGAAGACTCTGATGCTGGGAGGGATTGGGGGCAGGAGGAGAAGGGGATGACAGAGGATGAGATGGCTGGATGGCATCACTGACTCGATGGATGTGACTCTGAGTGGCCTCCTGGAGTTAGTGATGGACAGGGAGGCCTGGTGTGCTGCGATTTATGGGGTCGCAAAGAGTCAGACACGACTGAGTGACTGATCTGATCTGATTCAGTGCTCCCTATTGAAACAAAGAAAAAGTTAGTAACTCATTACTAAAAAGATAAGATGCACTGATAACCTATCTACTTCAAGAAAAGGAATCCAAATGGAGGATCACACATCTTCCTCACTTATTCGCAGGCAGGGACCATGCACAGAGGAAGGCTGTCTGGAGGTTACTAGTTTAAATACTATGGCAGCACCAAGCCAGGGTCCATGAATGCATGTGGTTTTGAAGCAAGACTTCAAAACTTCCTTTAGGCTAATAAAGCAATGTCTCCTCCACCCAACATTAGCTGTGTGCTTTATGTACTCAGTCACTCAGCCGTGTCTGACTCTTTGCAGCCTCATGGACTGTAGCCCACCAGGCTCCTCTGACCATGGAATTCTCCAGGCAAGAATACTGGAGTGGGTTGCCATTTCCTCCTCCAGGAAATCTTTCCGACCCAGGGATGGAATCCTTGTCTCCTGCATCTCCTGCATTGGCAGGCAGATTCTTTACCACTAGCACCACCTGGGAAGCCCCCAACATTAGCTCTCTGTCCCCAATTCCTGTTTCACAGGTCAGCCAATAGGATTATTCGATAGGATCTACATGGCATATTTTTGCTGCTCTGCAGGACTGATTCTAAGCAAAGTGGATCAAGCCCTCCCCTAGGAACACTCCCCTCAGCTGTGCTCTATGTTCTATCCCAAGCCATCCAAGCATCCTGACTTCATTCTCTCCCATTCCCTGGACTGGTCCCCAGGAGTTCTCATGAGGTCTTCCTGTCTTCCAAGCTGATAATTAGCAAATCTTGTAAACCAATCCTTTCCATTGACTAAGATGAAAAAGCTAAAAGGCTCCCAGGGATCTCTCCTTTCTTTCCAAGCAACAATTGTATTTCAACAGTAGTTCAAACTAGACTTTCTTACGTTAGCCCATGACTGACTCCAAGACTTTTAAGAGTGGATACAAAGAGGAAGAATATTATTTTTATTATAAAAATAGCATGCAGATTTACTGAGAGGAAAACATACAGCACCATGTTAAGTTTATAACTCTCCAATGAACTTTGGAGCAACTGAAAAAACTGAGATTACATGCATGGATAGACAGATATCTTTTTAAGTATTATATGACTTAGCAACTAAGCAACAATAATACTTTTTCTATAATAATTGTGTATCATTAAGTAATCTAATTAATGACAAGAAAAGTAAGATAATATTTATATACTATGAAAATTTATAAGTTGCCGAAATAAAAATAAAAATTTCCATAATCCTACTCATTAACCATGAATTAATAGAGGGGTATACTTTTACCCATGCTTTCTCCATCCGTTTTGAAAGCTGTTGAAATCATCTTTTGTAAAAAATTCAGTAATATTTTAAAAATCAACTAATATTACAACAAAAGCGTTCTCATTATTAAAAATTCATGACAATCACTTCTTTTAATAGTTACACAATATTTAAGAATATGAGTTAAATTTCTCTCCCTGTTGAATATGTGCATTATTACTAGACTGACTTTTGATTAAAGGTGGTGAAAAAAATATACACACATCTATCTTTGAGGCCTTCTGAAACTAAATGACAGTAAAAGGCTTTTGTATTTGTTTTGGCACAAGTTGTGGAGGATGAGAACAAGAGAGGGAAAAATACAGCAGCAGGATTGTGGGAGCTGGAAGGCAGATAGACACATGATAATTGGCTTAGGTGACCAGAGAAAGCTGAATTTAAAGCTAGCCATGCAGAAATCTAAGATATAATTCAACTTAACTTTCCGAACCTACAAAAGGCATGGGCATTGACAGCATTGGACATAGGGCTGGGGGTGGAGCTAAAACTGCCTGAATCTGCAGTCAGGTGACAGATGGCTCTTTCCTACTCTGGCAGGAAGCTGGAAGTTTCCCTTCAGAGGCCAAAACAAACAGTCCTGGGTCTGGAAGACAGGCAAACAGTTGAGGGCAGGGCTGCTGTACTGAAAATAGGAGGATAAATGAAAATTCACAAACAGAATGTCGAGGCACCTGCCCTAAGTGTTCTATGCTCTCTCGGCTCCCAGGATCCCAGCAGCCAGACACATTCCCTCTACGTAGGTGTATGAACAGCCTGCAGTGGAGGAATGGGCCAGTCTGAGCCCAAAGAACCAAAGAAACTGCCATCAGGGATTCTGCAGTTAGATCACCCAACACTGAGGATCACAGTGAATAAGCCTGTCTCCAAAGTACAGACTTCTCAGGAGGCTTTTTCTATGACTTTCAAGGGGAGACAGCTAAGAATCAGCAAACTCACAGAGACCAGAGAAAAGCCATGAAAGGAGAACCAAACATTTTCAGGAAAATCCAGAAAATTTAAAAGTTTTTTTCTTTTCTTTTTTTTTTTTTTTTAAGAGAAAAGAGAGGAAGGTTAGGCAAGAAATCCCTGTGAAAGAAGTGGAAATTGATGCGGTCCCTTACAGAGCATCTTCCTATACACCTAGTGGGGAATGGAGAGGTGGGACGGAAAGAAAAGGGTTCTTAGAAATTAAAAAACTTAACAGAGAACTGGAAAACCCAACAGAAGAGTTAAAAGATAAAACTGAAGACATTTCTAGAAAAAGTAAAAAACGGAAAAAAGCAAAGAAAGAAGTAAATATACAAGGACTTCCCTGGTGGTCCAGTGGCTAAGACTCTGGATTCCCAACGCAAGGGACCTTGGTCAGGGAGCTAGATCCCACATGCTACAACATATGGGACCCGGTGTAGCCAAAATAAATAAATATTTTTTAAAAAAAGAAGTAAATATGGAATCCAGCAAACAGGTGATGCAGCACAAGAAAGGGGAAAGGAAGTCTCAGGATGATGGAGAGGACTCTCCCGACAACAGTGGTGAGGCAGGTCTGGTGAGTGGCTGGGTGAGAGGGGACAGGTCAGAAGCTGTTAAAGACTTCTTTAAGAAGACTGGTGGAATTCCTAATCTGATCCAATGCATGGAGAAGACACTTATACACCTGGGGGGAATTTTGAGGATTAAGTGTTAAGTACATAAAACTTATGTTCATAAAACTTCCCTGGTGCTTCAGATGGTAAAGAATCTGCCTACAATGTGGGAGACTGGGTTCAGTCTCTGGGTTGGGAAGATTCCCTGGAGTGACTAAGCACAAGTACACATAAACATTAAGCACATTTTTAAAAAGAAGAAAAAAAATTGTGCAGGAAGTAGAACCTCAAACTACATGTGTGCTCAGTCGTGTCCAACTCTTTGCGACCCCATGGACTGTAGCCCACCAGGCTCCTCTGTCTATTGGATTCTCCAGGCAAGAATATTGGAGTGGGTTACCATTCCCTTCTCCAGAGGATCTTCCTGACCCTGGGATCGAACTCGGGTCTCCAGCCTTGCAAGCAGATTCTTTACTGCTGAGCCATCAGAGAAACCCAGAGAACACATCCATCACTCCCCAAAGCCTCCTCCTGTCCGTGGATTGTGATTTCAGTGTCGTAGCTAAGAAAACTTTAGCTAATTCAAGGTAACAAGGTTTTTCTATGTTTTCTTCCAGAATGTCGTTTTAGATTTTATGGTCTAGGACCTATATTTCAAGTAACTTTTATATATGGTGTGAGGTATGGATCAAAGCTTAATTTTTGCATATGAATATCCTTTGACACTTCTCTCAAATATTTATTGATATAAAGAGATAGATATAAATAATTTTGCCTTCTCTGTGTTGTTCCATTGATCTAATTATACATCTTCACACCGATGCAACACAGTTTTGACTATTGTAGCTTTATAGTAAGTCTTGAAATCAGGTAATGTAAGTCCACCAACTTCCTTCTTTTTCAAAGCGCTTCTTTTATTTTTACAGCTATTTTTAGGTCCTGCACATATTTTGTCAGTTTTACCCACTGATATTTCGTATTTTTCTTGCTGTTGTAAATTTATTTTTATTTCCATTTCTAATTGTCCATTGTTGGGTCATGTAAATACAATTTATTTGTGTGTATGTAAGTCTTTTACAGTTGTTTCAGAGAGATGTGTAAATCAATTCAGTCATTCTTACTCTATCCTTGGCCAGAAGTAGAAGTCATCAGTGTAGGTTTTATTTGGCCTGTGGATGGGGTAAGCCCAGTTATCAGCACTACTCTCTGGTTGGAAGGTCATGAAATATACTGGAATGTATGGAATCATAGGGAGAAAAACAGCATTCCAAACAAAGAGACCCAAGTTAAAAGTAACTTTACCTTTCCATAGCTAGTTTTTGAGTTGGATATAGTGAACACCTATACCTTTTTTAGGTGTATGTTCTCTGATTCAACATTCCAGCAGTGTTCCCTCAATTTTGAAAGAGCATTACACACAGATGGAAACTCTTTTTTTTTTTAAATTATTTAGCTGCTCTGGGTCTTAACTGAGGCACATAGGGTCTTTAGTTATGATATGTGGAATCTAGTTCCCTGACTAGGGATCAAACCCAGGCCCCCTGCATTGGGAGCTCGGAGTCTTAGCCACTGGACCACCAGGAAAAGCCTAAGATGAAGACTCTTAGTTGATGTCTAGACCCAATCTCCTGGGTCTTGCCTTTCTGTTTATTCATGTATTTCCTAGGTCACTATATTGCCCTCATAATCTCTAGTTCTTGGAGAAGGCAATGGCACCCCACTCCGGTACTCTTGCCTGGAAAATCCCATGGATGGGAGAGCCTGGAAGGCTGCAGTCCGTGGGGTCGCTGAGGGTCGGACACAACTGAGCGACTTCCCTTTCACTTTTCACTTTCATGCATTGGAGAAGGAGATGGCAACCCACTCCAGTGTTCTTGCCTGGAGAATCCCAGGGACAGGGGAGCCTGGTGGGCTGCCATCTATGGGGTCGCACAGAGTCGGACACGACTGAAGTGACTTAGCAGTAGCAATCTCTAGTTCAGAAACAAGAGACAAGGGTGGATGAGTGTGCAGTACAGGTTCCAGTCTCTTGTCCCCATCCCAACTCAACTACATTTTATAAGGGTAGATATTTGTGATGTATTTTTTAACAATTTATAAAGCAATCATCTTTGGTCTTCACAACTGAAAGGGTTAAGGGGAGCTGAAAGCTTCAAAATGGTGTACTTTGGGGTTATTTATTAACATTGTCAAAATGACAAATGGACATGCACAGAGAAAAGCTACTGGTCTCACAGAAATTTTCTGCCAAGAAAACTCCAGAATGTTATTTTCCTAGTGTATGTGTATTTAATATTTCCTCCTATGTCTTTGTAAACTACTTCTTAACTGGCTGGCCTCTTTATATGGAAATCATCCAAGTGAGAGATAGTTACTGAAAAGACTATTTACTTTCAAAGCCAAGGGAACTAGAGGAGAAAACTTATCCCAGAATAAATGGAGAGTAAGTCAT
Source organism: Tragelaphus eurycerus (assembly GCA_935064755.1). NCBI lineage: Eukaryota > Metazoa > Chordata > Mammalia > Artiodactyla > Bovidae > Tragelaphus > Tragelaphus eurycerus. Next base: position 26,311,392 of record CAKXYN010000023.1, read on the forward strand.
TTTGTCGCCTTTTCCTCCCTCATCGACTCCTCGATCCCCACCATTTCCTTGTTCAATGCTATGCTATGCTAAGTCACTTCAGTCGTGTCCGACTCTGTGTGACCCCATAGACGGCAGCCCACCAGGCTTCCCCGTCCCTGGGATTCTCCAGGCAAAAACACTGGAGTGGGTTGCCATTTCCTTCTCCAATGCACAAAAGTGAAAAGAGAAAGTGAAGTCGTTCAGTCATGTCCGACTCTTAGCGACCCCATGGACTGCAGCCTACCAGGCTCCGCTGTCCGTGGGATTTTCCAGGCAAGAGTACTGGAGTGGGGTGCCATTGCCTTGTTCAATAGGTGAAGCTAGATGACAGTGAATGTCCAGGGCAGTCAGTCAGTTCAGTCGCTCAGTTGTGTCCTACTCTTTGCGACCCCATGGACTGCAGCATACCAGGCTTCCCTGTCCATCACCAACTCCTGGGGCTTGCTCAAACTCAAGTTCACCGAGTTGGTGATGCCATCCAACTATCTCATCCTCTGTCGTCCCTTTCTCCTCCTGCCTTCAATCTTTCCCAGCATCAGGGTCTTTTCCAATGAGTCAGTTCTTCCCACCAGGTGGCCAAAGTATTGAAGTTTCAGCTTCAGCCTCAGCCTTCCAATGAATATTCAGGACTGATTTCCTTTAGGATGGACTGGTTAGATCTCCTTGCAGCACAAGGGACTCTCAAGAGTCTTCTCCAACACTACAGTTTAAAATCATCAGTTGTTGGGCACTCAAGCTTTCTTTGTGGTCCAACTCTCACATCCATACATGACTACTGGAAAAACCATAGCTTTGACTAGATGGACCTTTGTTGGCAAAGTAACGTCTCTGCTTTTTAATATGCTGTCTGGTCCAGGGCAGGATGTGCGTATTTGGAGGTGCGCGTATGTAAAGGAAAACAAGATCTTTTATCTATATTTCACTTATGGAATGGGAATGGGAGCAGATGGATTTGCATAATAGCCTCTGGCCTTTCTTATCCCCACTTGTAACACAGAGACCCTCCAGGACACAATGTTTAAGGGAGGAAATGCTGACATTAAAATGTGCTTGTAGGGAGTTCCCTAGCAGTCCAGTGAATAGGACTCGCTTTCACGGACAGGGCCCTGGGTTCCATCCCTGGTAGGGGAACTTAGATCCTGCAAGCCATGCTGAGCAGCAAGGAAAAAAAAAAAGTGCCTGTGAATGACACCTGCCATTTCAGCACGTTTGTGAACGCACAGATTGAACACAAGTGTGGAAGGAAAGCTTAAGCGCCCATTATGGGACCTGTTCCCTATTTCTAGAAACCAATGCCTGCTTTTGTTCCTTCACCAAAATTACCTCTATTCCTATACAGTTTTGAGTTTTTAACATCTCCCTTGCTTCACATGTTAAAGCTTCACATGTTAAAGCCTCAAACTGGCGGGAACAAGCCTGTGGGAAAGGAGCATTGTTCTCTCTTTTAACACTGTGTCAACTGGCACCCCACCCCAGTACTTTTGCCTGAAGAATCCCATGGACGGAGGATCCTGGTAGGCTCCAGTCCATGGGGTCGCTAAGAGTCGGACACGACTGAGCGACTTCACTTTCACTTTTCACTTTCATGCATTGGAGAAGGAAATGGCAACCCACTCCAGTGTTCTTGCCTGGAGAATCCCAGGGACGGGGGAGCCTGGTGAGCTTCCGTCTATGCGGTCGCACAGAGTCGGACACGACTGAAGCGACTTAGCAGCAGCAGCAGCAACTGCAACAAAAGACCTCTTTTGATCGTGACTGACTTAAATATGTAAACATTTGGGCTTGCAGCGATTTGTGCCTTTTTGACTAAGCAGGATGTTAAAAATAAAAAGCCGAAATCGAGGCAGCATCTTCTGACAGCCTGTTCAGGGACCACAGACTTGGCAAGACCTCTGGTAGTCAAAAACATCCAGCATCTGCCAACCTAGAGGCTTTGGATAAATCCAACGGCTCTCAGCTTCCCTAGAGCACAGCACAGACGAGCACCCACCCTCCCTGTTATACTCAACAATCTCTTTTCTTTGCCAAGTTAACAATACTATGGCCTAGCCAAATAGTTCCTTCAGGTACACCTGAGTTTTAAAGGTGTGGCATTCATGCATTTTAGATTTCAAAAGCCTGGAAACTGGCATAATTCCTTATATGCCTCTATATTTTCTTTCTTCCTTCTCTTTTTCGTTCTTTCCTTCCTGCCCATCCTCCTCCTCCCACTTCCCTCCATCTTTCTCTTTCTTCTTCTTTACATGCTTTCCAAGACAATTTACTTTGCACAAAGAAAAATTACCATCTGACTCACAAGCCAGTGGCCACCATTTGACCCCATAACAGGATTCAATGAAAGACAACTCTAAGTGAGACTTCTCAGGCTTTTGTTCGTTACCTGGGGTCAGGAGCCAACAAATGACCTAATGTTCTCAGTGCGGAGGGAAAGTCATTCCTTGTGGGGCACAGTCAGCTCAAGGATGTTTTGTTGAAGCTCCCAACCAAGGTTCCCATGGCGATAGCCCATCAAGGATATAGAACCTGCCCAGCTGGTACTAACAGAAGAATGGCAACAAGCCAGGCACTCACAGACACTATCAGCTGATACCAAGCCCACTCTCATCATTACCATTCCCTCCCTTTTACTTGACAAATGCGTTACAATTATTTAGCCTAGAGGGAGTCTTCATGTAGAAAATCGATTCTAATTTTCTTTGCTTAAAGAGAGCTTTGGGCAAAAGGATGATGAACGTGGAGGGTTTTAAATGACCAATGGATGCTTATGTTGAGTAATTTTAAAATCTGTCAATAGGACTGTGCTAACCACATTCAAATGGGGAGCAGGACACTTCCACTGAATTTGTGAACAAGGGCTACATTACCCGTAGGTTCCTCTGTGCTCCATTCTGACTGGGAAGCTGGTCTGACAAGAAAGACTGAATCTCTTTGTTAGGGTGTCTTAATTCTTGATCTCAATCTCATCACCTCCCTCACCATCCTTTCTACCTGTCTTTTATGTAAGGAGACATCTTGGATTTTTACATCGGTTAAGTACCATTTCCCCAAACACCAAGATACTGAACTTTTGAAGGATGTTATCTCCAAATTCCTTGTGTATTCAGCCTTTGACAGGAGGTACAGGAAAAAAAAAAAATGTGTAAAGAAGAACAGCATAGGACTCGCGTTTCTCTTTGAAACTAGGTTTAGTCCTGAAAGGTAGCTTTTATGTGGAAAGGACCCATGGAGTACAGGATTCTGTAACAGGTGTGACTGAGTTTCCCTAAGATAAGTTTATGACTTGTTGTTATTCAGTCACTCAGTCATATACAACTCTTTTTCACCCCATGGACTGCAGCAGGCCAGTCTCCTCTATCCTCCATTATCGCCTGGAGTTTGCTCAAATTCTTATCCATTGAGTTGGTGATGCCATGCAACCATCTCATTCTCTGCCACCCTCTTCTCCTTTTGCCTTCAATCTTTCCTAGCATCAGGGTCTTTTCCAGTGAGTCGGCTCTTCACATCAGGTGGCCAAAGTATTGGAGCTTCAGCTTCAGCATCAGTCCTTCCAATTAATATTCAGGGTTGATTTCCTTTAGGGTTGACTGGTTTGATCTCCTTGCTGTCCAAAGGACTCTAAAGAGTCTTTTCTAGAACCACAATTCAAATGGATAAATGCTTCAGTGCTCAGCCTTCTTTATGGAGCAACTCTCACATCCATACATGACTACTGGGAAAACCATAGCTTTAATACAGACCTTTGTCGGCAAAGTGATATCTCGGCTTTTTAATACACTGTCTAGGCTTGTCACAGCTTTTCTTCCAAGGAGCAAGGGTCTTTATGATTTGTGTCTCAGATAACTGAACTTGCAGGAACAAAGCATGTGTGTTCTAAAGATCCAGACTCTGCTTAGTTTTTGTTGATGACTCATTTTCTTCAAATACACCTCCACCTGACAAGGGAGATGAGCCTAAGCCTCCAAGATTTCCCATCTATTTCTTGATTTGTAATCTGCTAAACAGAAAAGTGGTGGGAGAGGGACAGAAAATCCTCTCATCAGACACATAAACTTGTTTCATAGAAAGAGCACAAAGCAACAGCAGAGGTGAATGCTCACAAGTGTCCTTCCTCCTGCCTTTAGAACAGACACAGTATCCTGTTCCGTACTGGTTGGTTCAGTCTTTGGTTTCATGGTTTTTCAATCCCTTGGCCAGAATATCAGCCAGTTCATTTCAGAATTTGTAATTATTACACATTTAGCCTTTAGGGCATGAAGGACCAAGGACGTTTCAAGACTGGAAACTGTCTTGAAGCCACTGGGTTCAGCTTTTAGGTTTTTACCATCCACCAGCAACTGATCCATTCTTTTCAAAAACACAGAAATAAATCCAGTGACTCCTTCTGTGTTCCTATCAAACTTTTAAACAACAACCTGATCACACCCTCGCCCAGAGGACACTCAGCACATGAAAGACATAAAGTGTTTCACAGAGCAGAACATTCTTTGAAAACTCTGGGTGGAATAAAGTGCTCGTTTAAGGAACTTAATTGAGAGAAGCAGTGCAACCCGGAGAGGGCTGCCTGAGTTCAAAGGCACCGCTTTTAATCCCAAACCATTTTAATTTTACCTTTCTTTCTTTCTGGGTGACTAACCTGCAAACTTCCACTTATCTCCTGCCAAGTCATTTTTCTTAAGAAGGTGGATACTTTACAGGATTCATAGCCAGGAGCCCTCTATCAGGAATGCTGGTGGTACGGATTTGGGTAGATAAAAACAGAGGCATGAGGAAAGTGGGTCTCTGTGATTTGTGTGCGCGGCAGACTCTGTCTCTAGCAAGTTTGTTCCAGTTGGAAACAATAAGGCACTGGGCCTTCCTTGAGGCTGGAAATGTTATGCCTCTGGCAGCCCATGATCTTGGAGAGTGGAGCCAAGTGTTTTCATAGTCGGGATTTTGTGTCAGTGGAACAGGCAGGATGTCAACTGTTGGGAGGAAAGTCATCCAATTCACACACGTGCAGCTGGAGAGACAGCTCAGCTTCAGATGTCATTTAACATGTTGGCGGGTGAGCAAGAAGGCGGCAGAAGTGGCTTCCTAAAGCCAAGAAACCGCTGACTTTGGGGACAATCATGGTGGCAGAATCGTTCTTGTTTTCAGAGAGTACCAGAAAGAATATTCTTTCAGACTTTCACACTGGGCAGTTTTTCCTGTGACCCATTTCAGAGATAAGTGCAAGTTGCTCAGTGGTGTCTGACTCTGCGATCTCATGGGCTATAGCCCACCAGGCTCCTCTGCCCATGGGATTCTCTGGGGAAGAATACTGGAGTGGGTTGCCATTCTCTTCTCCAGAGGATCTTCACAATCCAAGAATGGTCTCCTGCATTGCAGGCAGATCTTTTACCATCTGAGCCACCTATAAAATCACCATGCCTGATACCTTCCACAGAAATAACTTTTTAAACTTTTTATCTTGTTTTACGGTACAGCCGATTAACAATGTTGTGATAGGTTCTAGTTTCAGGTTAACACCAGAGGGACTCAGCCATGTGTGCGTGTGTTAGTTGTTCAGTCATGTCCAACTCTTTGCCACCCCAGACTGTAGCCCTTCAGGCTCCTCTGTCCATGGAATGCTCCAGGCAAGACTATTGGAGTGGGTTGCCAATTCCTTTCAGGTGGACAGCAAAGGGACTCAGCCATACATATACATGTATCCATTCTCTCCCAAATTTGCTTCCCATCCAGGCTGCCACATAACATTGAGCAGAGTTCCCTGTGCTACACAGTAGGTCCTTGTAGGTGATTCATTTTATATGCAGCAATGTGTACATGTTGATTCCAAACTCCCTAACTATCCCTCCCTCCCATCCTTCCTCACTGGCAACCACAAGTTCATCTTTAAGTCTGTAAGTCTGTTTCTGTTTTGTAAATAAGTTCATCTGATTCATTTCTTTTTAGATCCTGCATATAAGGCATGTCACACGGTATTTCTTCTTCTCTGACTACAGAAGTAACTTCTTGAAAACAGCAAACAGTGAGATGGACCGGCCTTTTTTGGCTGGCCTATCCTCAAAATGAATGGCAACATCACAACATTTTTTTATTATTGTGATCATCCTAATAATTAACACATATCAATTGTGCAGTCATTTATTTTCTTGGTATTTATTCTCTAGGGGGGATATGGACTGATTGAGATGATTATACCTTTTCCTTTTTGTGACTTCCAGTCTGTTTATTCTTTATTTTTGAGGGACTAGAATACTGGTGTTAACTGGCTCTTACAGAGTTTCCAGGAGAGTTAAGGAAAAAACATATTATCTGGTTTATTAAATGTTGTATGGACCTTAGTGCACTCTCCTTTAAGGCTGGCGCTATTGAATGTTAATTGAAAATCAACTGGCAAATAAACCATCATAACATGACATAGTTATGAACCAGCCAAGAAAATACACCACTTCATACCCACTGGAACAGCTACTATAGAAAAAGTCAGAAAATCAGTGTTGGCAAGGATGTGGAGCAATTAAAAACTTTGTGCATTGTTGGTTGTAATATAAAATGGTACAGTTGCTAGGGAAAACAGAATTACCACATAATTCAACAATTCTGCTTCTGGGTATGTACCCAGAACAAATGAAAACAGAATCTCGAAGATGTATTTGTACACCCATGTTCATAGAAGAATTATTCACAATAGCCACAAAGTGGAACAAAGCCAAGTGTTTATCAATGGATTAAAAAATGAACAAAATGTAGTATATACACATAATGGGATGTTATTCAGCCTTAAATGGGAAGGAAATTCTGACACATGCTACAATATGGATAAACTTTGAAGACATCATGCTAAGTGAAATAAGCCAGCGAGCGACAAAAAGACAAATACTGTATAATTCTACTTACATGAGGGACTGAAAATAATCAAATTTAGAGAGACAAAACGTGCAATCGTGGCTGCTAGAGGCTGGAGGGAAGGGAGGTGGGGTAAGGAGTTGTTTAATGGGTACAGAGTTTTAGCTGAGAAAGATGAAAAAGTTCTGGAGGGGGATGGTGGTGATGGCTGCCCAACCATGGAAACTAACAACGCCACTGAATCATATACTTGAAAGTTGTTAGTCAGTTTTATGTTATGTTTATTTCTTCAGAATAAAAAATATTAGATCAGGAAGTTACCTTAAAAAAATAAGTATCAAGTGGGGTAACAGACACCTGATGCTGCTTTCTATAGACTTATAAACTCTTGTATCTTGTTAAATCGTCATTTCCTGTCTGCTCTTGGAGCCAGGGAAACTTTCCAGAGTTGTCTTAAATTACTTCGGACCCAGGCCTTCCCCTGCCCCTTGTCTGAGAAAGAATTCGCTGCTCCCCTGTCCTTCCCCACCTCTCTCACCTTCCATCAGTCCTCACCTCTCTGTAGGTGTCTTGAGCCATTTGATTGAGAAACACGGATTGCATGGATGTCCATACAAAATGCTGTTATCAAGTTGTTTTCTATTTTATCTCGGGAGAAGGACCGTGGAGGGGACATTAAAGGCACAGGGAAAGACAATACTGGAGAACTCTAGATCTGAGCTGATTTTGCCCCAAAGGCTTTGTACCAAATTATCACTATGACCAGATGATCAAGAGAAGAATTACCAGGGAAAGGAGCTTTAATTTTAAGAGGAGCTTAATGGCATTTTAGTTTGTCTTCAGGTAAGAGCTGTCCCTAGGAAATGTGGTTATGCAGGATTCAAGATAGTCTTGGTCCACGCTGGGTTGGGTTCCCTTCCCCCCGCCCCTTGTTTCAAGGAAAATTACAGCAAAGCAAGATATAACTGAATTGTTTCCTTACCCCTCACCAAGTTTACTGATCACTGTATGTAAGGATCCAAGCCATGGCAGATTGGGGCAGAAGGTGGACCCTGGATATCGATCTGGCTTTGAGAGCTGGTGTCTGTTGGTCCACTTCTAAACCTTCTCCAAATGCGATTTCACATTCCATTCATATTGACCAGAGAGGAGGGATCGTGTTCTTTACACTAGAGCTATGGCGACTGATGCGCTGGCCTCCAGGGGCTACCTCCCCAGATGGAGAGAATGAGACTGCCCGCTCCCTCCTGGCACACCCATGAAGAGAAGCAGAACGTGGTTTTGCTTCAAGAAACATCCTTAACTAATTCGTTTCTATCCCTCCAAGCTTCCGCAGGTTCACTCGCTCCAACAGTGTGACGACGGCCGTGCAGGCTGACCTGGACTTCCACGACAACCTGGAAAACTCTCTGGAGTCGATAGAGGACAATTCGTGCTCCGGCCCGGTGGCCAGACAGTTCTCCCGAGATGCAAGCACCTCCACCGTCAGCATCCAGGGCTCAGGAAACCATTACCACGCCTGCGCGGTCGACGAAGACTTCGACGCGGACTTCGATCCTTCCATTCTGCCGCCCCCGGACCCCTGGATTGACTCAATCACCGAAGACCCCCTGGAGGCCGTGCAGAGATCAGTGTGCCACCGGGACGGCCACTGGTTTCTGAAGCTTCTCCAGGCGGAGCGGGACCGCATGGAAGGCTGGTGCCAGCAGATGGAGAGAGAAGAGCGGGAGAACAACCTTCCTGAGGAGAGTAAGTGCGTCACTGCGTATGCGCACGCGCAAACGCCTGGGGCTCTGGGCGGGGCATGGGGCGGGGCATCTGGTGCGGGGCATCCGGGGTGGGGCGGGGCCGGGATACTTTCTTCCTTCCGGTTGCGCCGAGCTGATCATGTAGTTGACAGAGATTTTGTAGCTCTGCGTGTAAGACTTTCGGCTGTGGCCCATGGTGGGTGCGCTGAGGCTTCTGAATGGTTCCTCTTTCCCCAAGACGCTCCCCCATTGATGTTGCTTCTCAGGGAAGGAACAGTAATTCTAACTAGTTTAAGGATCCCCAGCTAGGCATCCTTTGGGTATTTATAATCTTCCAAATGTACTACAGTCACTAACATACAAGATTAAAACGAGGCTGATCGTGTCTAGGCCGGTAGACGCCACGCTTATTGACATTCCTAGCCCCGCTTAGCCCGCGCTTTCCTTCTTAGATTTAGGCAAATCTTCAGCCGCTAAAACAAGTAACACATTTTAATAGATTAAATAAATGATAAAGGATGGATAAGTTAAATAAATAATGGAGGCCCCACACACCGTTCTTTTCAAACTTGGCCTTTTAACAACAATCCTTGTTAACAATCCACAAAGAAATTACCAGATGTCCACAGTCCTGAGACATGTTTTGTACATTTCAAAAACTGTGAAGTTTTTGGAAAATAGTTTATGATCAGTGTGTATATCAATGCTGCATGTTTATTTCCCTTTGAAAAACGATTACTGAGTGAACAGTGGATCTTCCTACTGATGATATATTTGAATCAGGGAAAATAAGTGGTAGGCATCTAAGCCTGCCTTCATTTTGGGGTGGGAACCACCTCTAAGAGTATTGTCATGATGCGGCTTTTTAGATTTGTCTTTTAAGTCATCATTTAACTTTTTATCATGAAAATCTTAGAACATGTACAAAAGTAGAGCATTTATTATAATAAACTCCCCATCTACCTATCACCCAGTTCAATGAGTGGCCAGTCTCAACTTCTCCTATGTTGTTATCATTTTTGCCAGAGGATCTTAAGGAAAATCCAAGACATCTCATCGCTTCACTGTGCATCTCTGATAAGGACTTTTTTTTTTTTTTTTTTTTTAATAACCAGTCATGTATTATCATCCCTAACAAAAACAATAATTTCTTAATAATGAGATCTAGAGCTTTCTGTAAATCATGTTCAGTTAACTTACCAAGTAAACCAAGCTAACTGTGTCAGGGAGCAGTGAGCTTTCCATAAGGGAAGTATTTTTATGAGACTGGAGACTGGAAAATAACAGTTCACAGGTTGCAGGATTTCTGCTCTGAATCTTGCTCTCAACTCTTCTCTGTTCTTTCCTCCTCCAGATACCTATCCACCCACTGACTAGCTTATTTGTTCCCTTTCAGAGCAGGTTAGAAAACCCATCAATATGTTTCTGTAATGTTCCTTTTGTTCTTTCATGATGAGTGCAAACAGCTTAGCAGTGGAAAAGCAAACCTCCTTGACACTTGCCCCAACGGTCCATGCCACTGCATGCTCACCTGGGTGTGGATCCACAGAGAACATGCTCTGTGCCCTGGTGACAGGGTTATGAAGCAACACCTAATAGCGGTGGGTGGGGGCAGGTTTCAATAAGAAAGTCTTCTATGTATATATATATATGCATGCTCAGTCGTGTCTGACTCTTTTCAACCCTTTGGATTGTAGCCCGCCAGGCTCTTCTGTCCATGGGATTCTCCTGGCAAGAATACTGTAGTGGGTTGCCATTTCCTCTTCCAGGGGAACTTCCTGATCCAGAGATTGAACCCATGTCTCCTACATCTCCTACACTATTAGGCAGGTTCTTTTAAAAGACACTTACTCCTTGGAAGGAAAGTTATGACCAACCTAGATAGCATATTCAAAAGCAGAGACATCACTTTGCCAACAAAGGTTTGCCTAGTCAAGGCTATGGTCTTTCCTGTGGTCATGTATGGATGTGAGAGCTGGACTGTGAAGAAGGCTGAGCGCCGAAGAATTGATGCTTTTGAACTGTGGTGTTGGAGAAGACTCTTGAGAGTCCCTTGGACTGCAAGGAGATCCAACCAGTCCATTCTGAAGGAGATCAGCCCTGGGATTTCTTTGGAAGGAATGATGCTCAAGCTGAAACTCCAGTATTTTGGCCACCTCATGCGAAGAGTTGACTCATTGGAGAAGACTCTGATGCTGGGAGGGATTGAGGGCAGGAGGAGAAGGGGACGACAGAGGATGAGATGGCTGGATGGCATCACTGACTCGATGAATGTGAGTCTGAGTGAACTCCGAGAGCTGGTGATGGACAGGGAGGCCTGGCGTGCTGCGGTTCATGGGGTCGCAAAGAGTCGGACACGACTGAGCGACTGATCTCATCTGATCTTACCAACTGAGCCACTGGGAAGCCAAGAAAGTCTTAGCAGTTGCATTTTCTTATTCTCCTTTCCCCTTATGAGCAAACCCAAAGCCTAGTAAACTTTACTGGGATGTGGTAAACTTGCCCACATCTAAGGAGCAATGGCCTCGGGTGCCCTATTCAACAGGGCAAGCTGTTTTGCAGATTTCAGGTCATTCATTGGATTGATTCACACTTGTTCTAGCTTCCCCCAATTAACTTCCAGTATGACCTGGGAAGCTGTTCATGTGGTGTTTTCTTTTAATCTTATCTTTTCTTACCATCTGAGACTAGATCTATTTCTCTCTACCCAGCTTTATAATGATGCGTGAGGATAGTCAATGTATAAAGATTTAGGAGAATCGTCCTTGACACTTACATAGCTGGTAAGTGTAAGTTATGAAAACAAATCAATGTATTTTGATACAAGCATATGTATTTGAAAGGTGAAAATCATGTCAGAAAATCAGCCTCTCATCCTGTGTTTGAGATGAAAGAGAAGTGTATTTGTATCTTGAACATGAAGGAACTGCTCATTCATTCACTGTTCCAGAATGTTTACTTCAGATGCTATTTAAAATATTAATTTATTTAAAAATAAAGTAAAATATTGATTTATAAACAGGACTTATAAACCTATTCCATATGAAAATATTTTGTTATAACAAGATTGTTCTAATAATAATTTGCTCTTTGTACATGAAGGTACTGCTTGTCTTACCATTAAGAAGCCATACATCTTAAGGATGTTTTCTTTAGAGTAGTGATTTTTTCAGCTCTACCTCTATTTTACAAGGTTGCTGCCTGGGGATGAGGTGGGGGAGGTGTGAGGGTCATGGCTGCAGAACAAGCAAAGATAACTAAGCATGGGAGTGGTTTTGGTGCTTTGCTTTAAAGCAGTCAACTGAGTAATCTTAGATGGCAAGTATGCAATGAGACCTGTTTCACTGGGAAGTGAGTTTCCCTTTGTAGTTTGAAATATATTTCGATGTCAGAGCCTCCTTTTCCTAGTTAAAAAAAAATACACCCAACACCAATAAAATAACAGGAAGAACAGTGATGCTTTTTGATAAGGGCTCAGAGTTCTGTCTCCTCAGTCCCTGGAACAGTGTCTCTCCCTACCAACCAAAAAGTTCCTCAGATTTCTCGAGTTCAGTTGGAAAACCAATCGTCTATAGTGAAAAGTCCAAATTATTAATTTTTCAAAATATTGTTTTAGAACTTTAGATCAAACAGCTAACACAAAGTTCAGAGGTAAATGCCTTTACTTGTGGTTTTTTAAATGTACCAAAGTGATTCAAATTAGAAATGTCTAAGGACTGCAAGGAGATCCAACCAGTCCATTCTAAAAGAGATCTGTCCTGGGTGTTCTTTGGAAGGAATGATGCTAAAGCTGAAACTCCAATACTTTGGCCACCTCATGCAAAGAGTTGACTCATTGGAAAAGACTCTGATGCTGGGAGGGATTGGGGGCAGGAGGAAAAGGGGACGACAGAGGATGAGATGGCTAGATGGTATCACCGACTCAATGGACATGAGTTTGAGTGAACTCCGGGAATTGGTGATGGACAGGGAGGCCTGGCGTGCTGCGATTCATGGGGTCGCAAAGAGTCAGACACGACTGAGCGACTGAACTGTACTGAACAGAATGTCTGTTCATATAAGCCCATCTAGCCTACAAAAAAGGCTCCTCCTTCAGCTTGAGCCTCACCTTCTAGAAGTCTTTGCAGAATGCACCACCTTGGGCTCAACTGGGTGCTTCTGTAATAGGTGTACATTTGTCTGCCAGGTATTTCCAACATTATTTGATGATAATCTATGTATCTCTCTCCTCGACTGAAAAGTGAGGTCTGAGGACAGAAATTGTTCTTGTCTCATTCATCTTCATATCCCCTGTCCCTCTGACAGTTCTTGACATATAGCAGGGGATCGGTGAATACGTATTTGAATCCTGAAACTATTTTGGAAATTCTGTTTTACAGAAGTGTTTTCTTTAGCCAAACCTTTCTTCCTAAGTAGCTTACAAAGTATTCAACAAGTAACTCGTTGCTATTGTTGCCCAAAGCTGGAAGGGGCAGCGCCTGGTAAAGTGGGGAGCCCTGCTGATCAGAACAGGGATCCGGTAGGCAGATATGAACACCTAGCACCAAAAGGCTGGAAAGGACTTGTGTGTCTGTCAGTTGCCTGGGCTAGATGAACCCGCATGTCCCTTCTAGCTCTTGGGACGAGATTCTACTCACAAGCCCTTGAAGGCTTTCTCTGTCTTTCATACTCTGCTGCTGCTGCTAAGTCGCTGCAGTCGTGTCCAACTCTGTGCGACCCCACAGACAGCAGCCCATCAGGCTCCCCCGTCCCTGGGACTCTCCAGGCAAGAACACTGGAGTGGGTTGCCATTTCCTTCTCCAATGCATGAAAGTGAAAAGTGAAAGCGAAGTCACTCAGTTGTGTCCAACTCTTAGCGACCCCCTGGACCGTAGCCCACCAGGCTCCTCCATGCATGGGATTTTCCAGGCAAGAGTACTGGAGTGGGCTTTCATGCTCTAGGATGTATGAAATGGAAACTCCTACCCACTGCTGCTGCTGCTGCTAAGTCACTTCAGTCATGTCCAACTCTGTGTGACCCCATAGACGGCAGCCCACCAGGCTCCCCCGTCCCTGGGATTCTCCAGGCAAGAACACTGGAGTGGGTTGCCATTTCCTTCTCCAACGCATGAAAGTGAAAAGTGAAAGGGAAGTCGCTCAGTTGTGTCCAACTCTTAGCGACCCCATGGACTGCAGCCTACCAGGCTTCTCCATCCATGGGATTTTCCAGGCAAAGTACTGGAGTGGGGTGCCATTGCCTTCTCCTACTCCTACCCACTAGCGTTCCAGAATTCTAAACAGCACAGAGGAGCAAGCACATGCGCAGTCAGTCGCCAATTTCAAATGAGGCTAATGGAAATCAGTTAGGATCTGACCAGAGAACAGGGAGAAAGCGAGAATATGAGCTCATGAAAGAATATCCATCTTGTCTTCACAGTCCCCAGGGCCCGTGGGCTACAGGCCTTGACAGGTGTTGTTTTATTTGCCCTCAAAACAGCTCTCTGGCAGTCTCTTGTCCAAGGTCACAGAACACAGAAGCGCCTGGTGGAATAGATACAACATGAATAACATCTGACAAGACAATAACACTTTGTGTGTTCCTGAGTGCCTCCTCCAAAGCTCTCCATACATATCTGCCGCTGCCTCCTTGGCAACCTCACTTCTGTTCCGATAAGTGGTCTGGGGTTGCAGAGGGCCTTTGTTTTAGTAAGTCTCTAATTTAACCTTTGCTTGTTTTTTTTTTTTTTTTTAATAAGGGGGAGGGTAGTAAGGAAGGGAAGCCAGTTCTGTTTGGCAGACATAGCCAATGTCTGAGTAACCGGCTTTTGAAAAAAAAAAATCTGTGTACACAGAAAAAGAGCTTTGATAGATGGGTCAAGCACAGATCTATGTGTCTGCTAGTCAAACCACCTTTTGTGTTGAGTCCCGGACAGGAGGGTCATTCTTCAGGGTACGTGACAATGGTGGCTCCATGAGCAATCCCTCCCAGGAGAGCTGGTCTTCACCATCAGCAGGGAAAGAAGCAGGATTGGATGGGAGAAAGGATGATTCTAATCATACCTGCTTAATTTATCTTGTGGGGCACAAGAATTATTCCATATTTTAAATATTTTTAAATGTTTAGTGAATGTGCTTAATGTCTCTGAATGGCCCACTTAAAAATGGTTGAAATGGTAGATCTTATGTATATTTCACCACACACACACAAAAATATACCCCCTCCCCCAAAAATACTCTGCAGCAGCTGAAGGTATATGAGTCAGACTTGCTATCATCATGTCCATACTTATTCACCATGCTTATAGGAATGTAAATTAAATATCTTCCTGAATTCAAAACACAGCATGTCCGTGGGGGGAAAAAGAAGTTAGGAGCAGCACCCATCTGCTCTGGGACCTCCCTGGTGGTCCAGTGATTTAAGACTGTGCTTCCAGTGCAGAGGGCGTGTGTTTGATCCCTGGCTGGGGAACTAAGATCCCGCAGACCGCGTGGCACAGCCTCCTTTCCCCGTAAAGAACCAACTGCTTAATGGGAACCTGAGATTCAGATTTGGGGCCTGGGTTGGTTGCAGTCACCATTCTCTATAAGAGAATTGAAGTAACAAAGTAATGGTCACTCAATCACATCCAACTCTTTGTGACCCCATGAACTGTAGCCCTCCAGGCTCCAGAGTCCATGGGATTTCCCAGGCAAGAATACTGGAGCGGGTAGCCGTTTCCTTCTCCAGGGATCTTCCTGACCCAGGGATCAAACCTAGGTCTCCTGTATTGCAGGAGGACTCTTTACCATCAGAGCCACCAGGGAAGCCCTGAAGAAGAAAAAAAAAAAAAAAGAAGAGTCATCCAATTTGCAGTAATTATTCAGTGATCAGTTATTTTATGCTGCTCTCATCCTAATTCTGACTGCTGCTTCCTAGGGATCTTGTTTGTGGCCTTCCAAGACTGGAAAACACTGCTTTCCCCAAAACTGGACAAATGTACTTAAGGAAGTCCAGAAAGAAAACAAACACTTACAGTCACGGCTCTCCAAAAGTAGAGCTATAAATTCTTCAGGTGTGGGGAGCTATCCTTTTTCCTGATAAAATGAAAGCAGTGTGAAGACTTTGGTTCTTGGGTTAAACCTTCCTCCCTAACGGTCGATGGTAGGTTTCTGGCTCAATAACAAACTAAAAGAAATCTGCAGTGAGCAAGGGAGCCGTAGCAGTTGACAGAATGTTCCCGCAGCTCTCGAAGTAAACTGACCCGAGCTTGTCTCAGACAATGGGCCCTTGTGTGAAACAGCTGTCCCAGGGAGATGCTCCCTCACGCTGTTGGAGAGGGCCTGCATGTTACAGGGATCCGTCTGGTTTTATCTGACCAGGACAAAACGCCCAGATGGAGCGCAGGGCTCCCACCAGGAATGCAGTCCAGCACCACCGGCTCCAAACATGGGCTCGGGTTTCAGTGGCCCCAGGATGAAATATACTGGTTGATTGTGCTTGGAAATCTAGCTTTGCCTCCTGAACTGTGGACAACTTCTATGTGGAATTTTCAGGCTTTATCTGAAACTAACGGATAAACACAAAGCGTGTGTGGGAGGGAGACAGATTAGTAACACTTTCATTTTGCCTGGTAATAGCATCCCCCTTTACTGAAATTTGACCTTGAGTCCCCTAGAAGGCCTGAGAGCCCTGGCAGCGAACGTCAGGCTGGTAACGAAACCTGAAATGGAGTTTGCCAGGTTTCAGGGTGAGTTACAGTGGGGAAGCTGTACACAGTCATCGCCTCAACCGTTGACGGGTGCCATCCCAAGCTTGCTCTGCCCAGGGTTCCTGTGGCCTCTCTGCAGCCCGAGGACTGGTGGGTGGCAGGCACAGGAGCATGCTGTGATTTCTTCAGATCGGCTGCCTCAAGCCTCAAGTGCTTCTAAGTGGGTAAGGTGGGTGCATCCTAGCTCCTTCCGGTTCTAGTCTCATCTTTCCTTTGAATTGACCTTCAAAGGTCCCGCCCCACCTCCATGCCCCAACACACACACATGCACATTCACACACAGGCTTACATGTTTTTTAAGGTCTGACCAACCTGAAATTAGTGACCACAAAGGAAGTGGTAGTAATGAAAAGAAAACTGGATGCAATGTGTCCTGTGTTTAACCTTCCAGAATGCTGGGTGCATTTTGCTCTCCACAGTGCTGGGCACAAAGAGGAAGGTGTTGGTGCTGGTCTGGGCATCCTTTTGCAAGTGTGTTTAACTGGGAGTGATCTGAGGCTGAGAGGCTCAGAGACATGAAGGCAGGGAGAGGAAGAGATGGGCAGAGGGAAGCAAGACCAGGACTGGAAGCCAGCTCTCCCTGGTTCCTGGGCTGTTCTCAGTGTTTCAGACATCTCTACTCAACAGAGAGGCAGAGATTGCAGAGAGAGGACTTGCGTCATGGAGCACAATTCCCCACTGCTTTCTCTAACCATAACTATTTCTGTGGAAGATCATTGGAATGGACTTTAAATGCAGTTTTTAGTCCTTCCATATTCCCAAGGGAAATGTTAACTCATTTCATCTCATTCCAGTTTCAAAGGCTCAAAAACTATATCTGTCTATGTGATGTAGATGCTGTTCCTAGTTCATGGCTGAGGTAAATGGAGACATGGATGGGAACATAAGCATCTTTTACAAGTAGGACTCCTGGAGTAAGAGTTGGGGAAAAATAAAATTAGCTAAGTGTTTGAAAACTTGCTCTTTACAAACAAAATAATATTTCCCCCAGGGCTTAGCCCCATGGAAGCTCTGGTTTTAGTCCATGAGATAATTTCTACTTGAGAATTCTATTCTTTGTTCATTAACCTTTAATAAATTCATCATTCTTTATTCATTTAAGTTGTGGCTCCTTTAAAAAAAAAAAAAAAACTGCTCTTGTTACATTCAGAGCAGCCGTTGTCAGCCAGGAATGAAATAGATCCATGTTTTCTGTGGAGACCTTTTATTGACAGCAGCTCTGGATCACAAATGTATTTGAGAAACAGCTGGGCAGTTGGTTGGCAAAATTCTTTTCCACAAGGACACACTTGTAAATAAAAACATCTCCGTGTGGATAATCTGACTTGAAATCACACAGATTTTGGTCTGACAAATCCACATGACTTTGGAGTAAGTGGGTGGATCCACTCTTTTAAAACTTCCCTTTTCCTCCTTGCTCCTAAAGTCTAAACCGTGGTGGCAGGAGGCCAAGTGAGTAGAAAGAAATCAAAAGTTGACGATAAGGAAGTTTAATTCATCCAGAGGCATGTTCCACTTTATCCCAAATGGCCTGGCTCTTCCAGCCAGAGTCAGCACAACTAGTATTATAAACAGAAAACCATGAGGAACAATCTTGCCTAAGAAATCCCATGGACAGAGGAGCCTGGTGGGTCCATAGCGTTGCAAAGAGTCAGACATGACTAAAGCTACTGAGCACACGAGAGGAACAATAACCCAACCAAGATTGTATTAGCTAATTAATTAATCAAGATTGTAATGAAAAAGTGGTGCTGGGCACAGTAAAATCTTAAAGAAGTGGAACGCTTAAGGCCTGGAATCTTACCATTAATTTTTCAGGTTAACATAAAGTTTACAGATGAGTCAGTTCACTTCGAAACTTACTCCTTCTACAGGATATCAGGAGTTACGTTGGCTCAGTCTATGCCATCCAGAGGCTCCTGGTCTGGTTAGAAAGCCACACGGATAGATGATGTTGGAAAGAATTTGGAGAAGGCAGAGACAGAGCTGTGCACAGGAATTTGAGGTGCAAAGACAGGGAGAGGTTAAAGGGGTGGGGCCAGTGGGCGGGGTCAGTGTGGGCCCAAGGCAGGAGGCACCTTCAGTTCAGTGTTTAGCCTGAGCAAAGGCACTGTGGAGAGACCAGCTTTGGGAAATTGGGGGCCTAAGGCATCATAGGAGTGGGCAGAGGTACGGTTAAACAGGTGACCCATTAAAAGGAGTTTCTTGCTTATCTCAGGGATGATAGAAGAGCACAGAACAATTTTAAGCATGAGAATTGTATGAGATAAGAACACCCTCTGGCTCCTTCAACAAAGCCAAACCTCCAAACTGGCCAGGAGGGTTGATGGAGCCTTTAGCCCTAACTGTAAACAACTAGAGTCACCTGAAGGAGATGTGGATTTGGGGACACAAATCCAAAGAGGTGTCTATCAAGTGCTCAGACATGCTATACCAGAGGCTGGTATAACCCCAGTTACAAATGTGGGCAAAATAAACCTCTTTTACAGAATAGCTAGGAGCATGGAGGAGATCACTCACAGGAGCCAAGGGAAGTAGACTCAGCACCGAGTTTTGTGTTCAACATTCCAGAGGTAGAGGGAGAGGGAAGCCAGGCCAGGACCAGAGAGCCCTGTGAGTACCCAGGGGGATGAGATTCCCCTGTGCCAAACACAGAGGACCAGAAGTGGGGGGAGGACAGGGAGAGCCAGACTGAAGGGAGGCAAGACCACTGGGAGCTGAGGACGCAGAAAGCAAAGGAGTCTGCCCTTTGAAGAATCCAGCATCTACCAGGATATATTCATATGCTTGGGCTGCCATGACAAAGTACCACCTGGTGGTCTGACCAACAGAAATTTTTTTGGTCATAGTTTTGTAGGCTAGAAGGCTGAGATCAAGATGCCGGTTTCTCCCGAGACCTTTCCCATTGGTTTGGTCTTCTCTCTGTGTGTATCTACGTCCTAACTCCACTGTCTTATAAGAACACCAGTTATATTGGATGAGGGCTCACCTTAATGACCTTTAACTGTACTTTAACTTAAGTACAGATTTGAAGGCCATCTCCAAATACAGTCCCGATCAGAGGTTCTGGAGGTTAGGATTTGAACAGATGACTTTGGGGAGGACAGAAGTCAGCCCATAACAGGGGAGGAGAGGTATTTTATGTTAGCTAGAGGGGATTACGGGATGGGGGAGGACTTTTCCCTTAGGGTGGGAGAGACTTGAGGCAGCTCCCAGGTCTCTCAGGTAAAGCTCTCGAGAGGGGCTGAGATGGAAGAGTAACCAGGAGGGAGTGGGACCAAGGATACAAGGAGATGGAAAGGGTGGATATGGAGAGCTATGTTAGCACAGGGGTGGTTGTCAATCTTGAGCTGATTCCATCAGGAATGAATGGCAGTACTTCGGGCACCTGACATCTCTGATGCTGGCCGCATCACTGCTCATCCATCATGCACAACCTCCCCTCTTTAGAGCTTTAGGGGACCATGGGGGTGGGCAAGTGTCAGGAGAGGCAGAACACTGAGAATATTCATGCCTGGTTCCTTCCGTTTTCTTCATCTCATAGGAGACAAGGTTTTTGCTGAAGACAAGGAAGCAGGGATTCAGTTGCCAGTCAGTGAGAGTCAGAAAAGGAGGGTCAGGGAGGGAGTGGACCAAGACCATCTCCAAGGACTAATGATCAACAGCAAGAGACACACTGAGTTTGGAGCCCACGGATTTGAATGGCTCTAAACCATGTGGTGAAACACAGTTCCACGAGAAGGGAGGGCCCTGAACTCTGCAGGCCAGCAGAGTGTATCTGGTCTGCTCTGTACTTGAAGATGGACCTTGTTTGCCTGGAGCAACTGTGGCTCCCAGGGAGAATCTGATCTTTGGTTCTGCAAGTTTCTTTTCTGCACAGGCTCCAACAGAGTGGTCTAGGCATCCTTAGTTAAGATCCTGTCTCCTCTGTGTGTCTCAGTCAGTTAACCACTGTTCTAGCTCTGATAGGTGGGGAGCTATGCCAGACTCGACAGATAGGGATGAAAATCTGGGGCCCTGAAGAATTGTTATGGATTCCTTATCTACACAGAGATATGATTAAAGACATGATTCACCCTCTCCTTGACACTTGTCTAGGTCTGTCTATGGCAGCCACCAAAAAAGAGGACATTCAATCAGTCCACACTGTTGGGAAGAGAGTTTGAAGTGTGAAGATTCGCAGGAGGAATAATCCCGTTTGGGAATATGTCACCTTTTGTTTCCCCAGTAAATGACCAAGAATGTCAAAAGGATATAGGAGTTATAATTCCTGCTACAGCCTAAGGATTTTCATACACGATTTCATCATATCTACAGTCTACAATCCTAGGAAGATAGTATTATGATCACTTGGCAGATAAAGAGGGCAGAGTCTGAGTACAATAAATTCTCTCAGTATCTGTAGCTGATAAATGGCATTTCAGATTCCAGTGCCTGTGCTTTTTCTGCTGTGTTACACAGAGGAAGTTAGACAGGCAAGGAAGCAGATCAGGTGAATTAGGTGTAGGCAGCTGAGTCTGGGAGGTATTCACCTAGTCTGACCACTGTAGAACCTTCACCACTGGTGGGACAGCCAGATGGACTCCTTTGAATTGATAGGTAGTGTCCAGGTTGAAGATATAAAAAATATGTCTGTTCTGCTCTTTCTCTCTCTCTTTTTTAAGAGCTGTGAGTTCCATTTAATTATTTATGTATTTATTTTTTGCTGCGCTGGATCTCTGTTGCTCTGTGCGGGTTTTCTCTAGTTGTGGCGAGCAGGGGCTACTTTTCGTTGTGATGGTTGGGTGTCTCATTGCTGTGGCTTCTTTTGTTGTGGGGCATAGGTTCTAGGGTGTGTGGGCTTCAGTAGTTGCAGCACATGGGCTCAGCAGGGTGGCGCACACAAGCTTAGCTGCTCTGCAGCATGTGGAATTTTCCCAGACCAGAGATGGAACCTATGTCCCCTTCTTTGGCAGGTGGATTCTTATCCACTGCACCACCGGGGAAGTCCTCTGCTCTGTTTCTGAGTTCTAACATGCTGATGGGGGAGCTGGCACAGTCAGGAAGCACTGGGTGTTTGACTGCTTCCAGTCCCAGTATTTCTAAGTGAATGAATGAGTTCCCAGACTCCACATGGACTGTCCCTGCACCAGCTTTTATGGAGACTCCACATATCTTTGCAGCCTCCTCTGGGGCTGTTTTGGCCTTGGCGTTGAGGGCCAACACAGTCCCTGCAAAGTTAATTGCCGCCACATACAGTAAAAAAAAAAAAATGGGGCTTCTTCGGTGGCTCAGACGGTAAAGAACCCACCTGCAATACAGGAGGCCTGGGTTCAATCCCATTTTACATATAAGAAAACAGAGATTAGGTGACCTGTCCAGAGCAATGGATGCTAAGTTTTCCAGAGAGGACCCTCAGCCAACTCAGGGCCTGACCCCTTAGCTTCTGTGGTACCCTGTTTCCCTATGTCCTTTCTGCTTTGGGGTGTTGAGAGATGGAGGGAGGTGACTATGTATAAAATAGATAACTGATGAGAACCTATTGCATAGCACAGGGAACTCTACTCAATGCTCTTTGGTGACCTGAAATGGGGAGGAAATCTAAAAAGGGGGATATATGTATATGTATGGCTGATTCTTTATTTTTCTGGGCTCCAAAATCACTGCACATGGTGACTGCAGCTATGAAATTAAAAGATGATTACTCCTTGGAAGGAAAGTTATGACCAACCTAGATAGCATATTCAAAGTAATTCAAAGACATTACTTTGCCAACAAAGGTTCGTCTAGTCAAGGCTATGGTTTTTCCTGTGGTCATGTATGGATGTAAGAGTTGGACTGTGAAGAAGACTGAGCGCAGAAGAATTGATGCTTTTGAACTGCGGTGTTGGAGAAGACTCTTGAGAGTCCCTTGGACTACAAGGAGATCCAACCAGTCCATTCTGAAGGAGATCAGCCCTGGGATTTCTTTGGAAGAAATGATGCTAAAGCTGAAACTCCAGTACTTTGGCCACCTCATGTGAAGAGTTGACTCATTGGAGAAGACTCTGATGCTGGGAGGGATTGAGGGCAGGAGGAGAAGGGGACGACAGAGGATGAGATGGCTGGATGGCATCACCAACTCGATGGACATGAGTCTGAGTGACCTCCGGGAGTTGGTGATGGACAGGGAGGCTTGGCGTGCTGCGATTCATGGGGTCGCAAAGAGTCAGACACGACTGAGTGACTGATCTGATCTGATGGCTGATTCACTTTGCTGTACAGCAGAAACTAACACAATATTTTAAAGCAACTTTACTCCAATAAATTTTTTAAATTAAAAAAGAAAAAGGAGGAAGGCCTCACAGACATGATGGATCAATTAAAGAGGAAAATGCAACCATCCCAAAAGATTCTAAAAGCAGATAGACTGAAAAAAATCCAATACTTAGGCATGAAGAATTGTGCCAGATGCTCTCAAGGAGGACCCCAGCTCTCCCTGGGGAGGTGGTCTCTGCACTTCAGCCTCACAGTTGACTGGTGACTTCCCAAGCCCAGAGATGCCCTGGTTATGTATGTGTGCATGCTCAGTCACTTCAGTTGTGTCTCTCTGTGACTATGGACTGTAGTCCACCTGGCTCCTCTGTCCGTAGGGGTTCTCCAGGCAAGAATACTGAAGTGGGTTGCCATGCCCTCTTCCAAAGGATCTTCCTGATCCAGAAACATGTGTGAACTATTTGGGTAGAGACCAGTGGTGGCCTGCCGGAACCATTATCCAGCCTGGCAGCCTTAAACTAACTGAGAAGGAATTGACCAGGAAACCCTGAGCCAAACAACATTGCTTGTCCTTCTGTTGTCTTCTCAGTCTTTGTGGGGAATGAGGTCAAGAAAAGGAGATCTAAGTCCACTCTGAGTCTCAGACACAGTAAAGTTAGAACAAAACTACAGCAGCAAAAACGTTGCTTCAGTCCCATAAAATCCATCCCGGCCCCAGTGAAGAGCTTCAAGTGGGCAAGAGCTTCAAGAGGCCCGCCTGCTCTGTTTTTCTCTGTGGCTGCCATCTCCCCTTCCTTTCTGCCCGGTGGCGGTGACTGGTGGCCGAGCTCCAGCCGCGCAGTCCCCACCAGGCAGAGCAAGTGCCTCTGGGATAATCTGGAGCTTGGGATGCTCAGAGATGTTCAGGGATGCTCCGGCAGAGGCTCCGCCCTGCTCAGCTCGCCCACTGCTGGAAGGTTCTCCCCTTCGACTTCACTCAAGGCAAGAAGTAGTTTGCAAAGGGGAGGATTTTCAGCACAGTGCACAGGGAATTAAACCTCTCTGAACAATAACGCTGGTCCGTGGAGTGTAAAAGCTGGGACAGTGCTGGCGTTCCCTAGGCAACGGGCTGAAAATGTTCGCTCCTTACAAAATCTTGGCCAGGCTTTCTTTCCTGATAGTCCCAGCGGCTGAGCTCTGGAAAAATAAGGAAGGCTGTGGATGGGATTTGGTGAGTGCCATGAGATCCCTACCCCCTGCAAGTCAGGACTGCTTTCCTTGTGTTTGGATTCAGATTAGAAAAACAAGCTAGCAGCCCATGACTGCTGACACAAATAAATCCCTAACAGGACTGGTAAACACTGGAAATTCATCCTTGCAGTAAAAGGGAAAAAACAAAGCAGAACTATTTGCCTCCTCTCCTGGTAACGTCCATGGCTGTGATGGAAACTCCGTTATCCCTAAGAAAGATGCCTGGTGAGCATGTGGGTTTTTCCAAGCTGATTTTCTACTTTAACTCAGGAGTCCTTCTTGCACAGAGGCGCAGAGCGACGGCACGACCTGGGTGGGTGGGTGTGGGTGTGTGTGTGTGTGTGTGCGTGCGCGCGCGTTCTGCATGTGGTCTTCCTTAATTACTACAGCGCAACTTCCTCTTTGCTTTGCCAGACTAAGTCTCAGCAACGAGACATCATGTGTAAACTTCTTGTCTGTTTGCTTTTTTCAGTTCTAGGGAAAATCCGAACCGCAGTGGGCAGTGCCCAACTTCTTATGGCCCAGAAATTCTACCAGTTCAGAGAACTGTGTGAAGAAAACCTGGTAGGTATCTTTCCCTGTCAATACTAGTTTTCCCTGCTCCTCCCCATGAGAAGACCATGTGGTCAAGACCAGTCCAACTAAAGTAGAACCAAGCCAGGGCTCATTGGACTCTCTTAACCTGAAAGAGAGAATTTTCTGATGAATCATATATTTCCTGCTTTTCTTAAAATTAAAAATATTTATCTTTTAAAATAATAAAAAATATTAAATAATCTTCAAAGAAAGAATCCAATCAAGTTATCAAGTTAAAACTCCATTTCCTTTTTTTTTTTTTCCTGGTTGCTGAAGATTTTCTATTTTCCTGGCCTCCTGATTTTATTATTCTTACCCAATTGGAGCAGTCTGATATTTCAAAAATAATATTTCAGAAAAAAATCATTTTGGATAACGAGTTTCTTTCTGAAGTAGCCATTGGGGCCTTTTTCCTTATCAGAGTGCTCTGTTTTAATTCAAGAACTGGAGGTGGAAGGTGTCAGAAAGTGTAGGTTTGATCTCCATGAGAACAATGAACCATTCATCTTTCTTGGACACACAGAAATGAAATAAAGTAGAACAAACAGACAAAACCAGTATTAGCAGCAACAACATTTTTTAAAAACTGTCAGCAAAATGCAAGGCCAAGAGCTCCCTCACATTTCTTAATTCTGCCATCTCCACAAGTGTCATTCCACAAAAATAGCTTTTATTGGCCAATTAATGATCAAGCTGCATCTGTGAGCTCAGTCACTCAGTTGCGTCCAACTCTTTGCAACCCTATAGACTGTAGCCTGCCAGGCT
This sequence comes from Tragelaphus eurycerus, assembly GCA_935064755.1. Taxonomy (NCBI): domain Eukaryota; kingdom Metazoa; phylum Chordata; class Mammalia; order Artiodactyla; family Bovidae; genus Tragelaphus; species Tragelaphus eurycerus. The sequence goes on from CAKXYN010000023.1 coordinate 26,336,524, forward strand.
CCTCTGTCCATGAGATTCTCCAGGCAAGAATACTGGAGTGGATAGCCATTTCCTCTTCCAGAGGATACCCCCGACCCAGGTATAGAAACTGCATCTAAAATAAAGAAAATGAAAAGCAATTATTTTAATCTTCTGGAAAGTTCAAAACACAATCATTTGTGATCCGATTGACCCAAACTATGTTTTTGTTTTTGTTTTTTTTTAGCATTCTAACCACATCTTGTTGTTAACAAGGACAAATACAGACTGAATGGGATTTGTCTAGACAAGACTCAACCAAGAGCAGATATAAAGCCTGCACAAGTCAGTGCTCTTGTTCCCCTTCACCAGGCTTTTCTTTCTGAAACCTCTTTCCTGCCTCCTCACTCCCACCTCCCACACATATAGTTTGTTTTCCCCTTCCTCAGCAAAAATGACCTGGCCCCTCTTTCACCTTCTCAGAAATTCTATTCTGAATTATGAGATAATATATATTAGTAAATGTATTGATCAGTGATTTAACAAATATTTTATTGAGCTTCACTATGTGTCAGGTACAGAATTCCTTCTAATTTGTAAACTTGCTCACGTGTCACAGATCTTAATTCATATTATTCTTTAACTCTTTAAATTAAAAAGTTCATATAAAGCCATATTTCTCAAACTGGCCCTCCTTATCTTTCTCATCCTCTATCACCTCTGACCTCCAAGTGACCTGGTTTCGCAACTACTTTTGCTGGGTGTCACAGGAGCCGCTGATTAAGAGACTGGCTGAGCACCCAAGCCCTTTCTCTCTGCTTCCCCATTCATCCCTTGGATAATGAGGGGGCAAAGAAATTCTTGGTGGGAAAGGAACAAATTTCCCATGTTACTACAGAGATAAATGCTATCATTCTATCTATTAATGCACTAACACAGTTTAACAACAGGGCTTGTGACCTAGAAGTCTTTAGTGAACTTCAGGTATGAGCAATATAGCTTTTAATTACAAATAAGATAAGGTAATATATATTGTGAGATCATAAAACTCCAGTTGACAAGTACTTTGTCAAAGTTATTATCTGTCTATCCTGAACCTGGATATTAAGAACCATTTGAGTTTGCTATATCCAAATGCTACAGAGAAGCCCTCTTGTCAATTCAGGTGTCACTGGACTAGAGTTTAGCAGTGAACCGAATATTTACAAATCTTAGAATTTAATTATTCCAATGAACTATGGATAGTTTTTAAAGTATACATTTATAAATACATTCTTGTATTTATTTTGAAATCAGACCAATAATACTCATCCATCAAAAGACTAAAAATTATTTTTTCCAGTCTATTAACTTTGATGGTCAGTGACCCTGTGCTTTCTGAAATTCTGATGATGTCATTTCTTTAGGGTTGTTTTAACAGTAAGAACGGGCGTCAAGTTATTATATGGCATGAGATTTCACAGTCTTTCCAATTGCCTGGGATACCCAGAGGTAACCAAATGGAACCTCAATAGAAACCTCTGATAAGTATGAGCCCCACCTGTCTGCCCATGAATACCTTTAGCTATTGTTGCCGGTATTAATACCTTCAGTCTCTTAGTTATGGTTTTTCTGTCTCAGATCATGTAAATTAGTGGTTCCTACTCTCTAGTGCTTGTCAGGGATATGTGAATGAGGGCAAAGAAAGTCAATCCACACATCACAGAATGTTTAATATTATCTAGCAAATGCACAGAAATCTATGTGTACATATAGACAAGTGTTCTCACATTTGCCGTATTATGTTATGGTCAATTTAAAACCAATTCATTTTCAAATGATTATATCCAAGTACTTATATGATAAAGTGACTTCCGATATTAGAAATGTCTTGTTAAACACACAATACTTTGAAAATTTAATTATTTTATTACTTACCACTTGTTTGCCATATTATTTCACTCAATGTAAGTATTAAAATGAATCTTATTTTGGCTTCCTTATCTGTTCTCTGAATATGTTGGATGCCTTGGAGTCAAATACTGACTGTAATAACAATAGACTGTATTTTTTGTAATATGGTATTTTCATTTAAATATAGTTTTAAATGCATTTTGGCATATATCACACATTCTAGGTTTTTTCCAAATGTTTAGACTCCCCACCATACCATACTGATAGATGCTGTATTACAAAAGAATTTTACCTTGGCATTGAGAATCACTGACTCAAATGTATATAAAATGATTGTATAAAATTATTGTTTGTAGTGGAATCTTTTTTTTTTTTTTAAAGCCAAATTCATAGAGAGAGTATAAAAGTGGTTGCCAAGGGCTTGGGGGTAGGGGAAATGGAGGGGGAGTTGGTAAAATGATACAGATTTTCAGCTATAAAATGAATGAGGTTTGAGGATCTAATTAGAACATGGTGACTATGGTTGATAACACTGTATTGTCTAACACAGCTTTGCTAAGAAAGAGTAGAAGATTAATGTTCTCACACACACACACACACACACACACACACAAAAGGATAAAGATGTGATGTGATGATGTGCTGCTTAACTCGATGGGGAAGTCCTTACGCAAGGTGTGTCTGTATCAAATCATCACACGGTACATTCTAAATATCTTATAATCTTATTTGTCAATTAGTCCTTAATAAAGGTGAATATATAGAAGTATATATATATATATATCATGTATGCATGTATGCTCAGTCGCTCAGTCGTGTCTGACTCTTTCAGACCCAATGGACTGTAGCCCGCCAAGCTTCTCTGTCCATGGGATTGTCCAGGCAAGAATACTGGAGTGGATTCTAATGCCCTCCTCCAGGAGATCTTCCCCATCCAGGGATCGAACCCTTGTCTCTTATGTATCCTGCCAAGGCAGGTGGGTTCTTTACTGCTAGTGCCACCTAGGAAGCCCCATAAAACATATATACATATACCTATAAAATACAAAATAAATAAATAAAAGTACCATCAGTGAGGAGGGCATGGCAACCCACTCCAGTATTCTTGCCCGGAGAATCCCCATGGACGGAGGAGCCTGGCGGGCTACAATCCATGGTGTCACAAAGTATCGGACATGACTGAGCAACTAAGCACAGCACAGCACCGTCAGTAACTTCACTTTTCTCTCCTATCTGAAAACTAAAAGGAACTCATCCTCCTTTTGTTATTTGAAGTATTTGAAAATGCCGCGTTGATCCTGGGCTTGTCACAAACATCGCTTCTAAAGCGTGACTGTTTTTCTTTCTCTTGCACAGAATCCCAATGCTCATCCAAGGCCCACCTCTCAGGATCTGGCAGGGTTCTGGGACATGCTGCAGTTGTCCATAGAAAACATTAGTATGAAATTTGATGAACTTCATCAGTTAAAGGCCAATAATTGGAAACAGATGGATCCTCTTGACAAGAAGGTAGAACAATGTAGATTTTGTATGGTTCATTTAAAAACCTGCACAAACACTGGACAGTCTAAATAGGCTTCTGCTCTCAGTCTTGCTGTTTACAATGTGAAATGGAGCTGAAATCAT